>OW964575.2:2324990-12324990 GCA_943138885.2 Tholera decimalis | reverse complement strand
CATTGAGCGTACAGCTAAGGAGTGGAATTCCCTGCTGGTATCTGCGTTTCCTGATAGCTATAATCTGGGGGTCTTTAAGTCTAGAGTGAAACGTTAGTTCTAGTTATTCGTACTTCATTTTCGACCTCATCATCGCTTACCATCAGGAAAACGAATGGTAGTCATACACGAGCCTATTTACAATAAAATAAAATATCTATCCAAGTGACATTTGTCATGTCTTATGTGTCAATGTCCTTACTTTGGTATTGTTCGCCAAATTGTTGAGCTCCTTAAGTTCTAAGTTGAGCTACACGATAACTGACAAATGCTTGCACAGTCTGGACAGGTCCGCTCAAATTTGCGTGGTTTCCTCAAAAGAATACGACAGACATGAACCTACATGCTTCTCATATACAAATACCCATTGTCTGGACTTTAAAAGAGACTTTGACCTCTGAGTTTGTTTCGGTGTTTCTTCTCAGAGTAGTCAGTTAGGAAATACCGGCCTCATCTAGCTAAACTAAACTTAACACGCAAAAAAATATGACGTGTAAAAGTGTTATTTATAACCAATTTACAAAATAAATAGGTATTTCATTTCGTTTCATTTCATGGACAAATATAAACTTAAGGACAAAATAACTTTATGTTTTTGAAACAAAAGCTGTCTAAAAACTAAATTAATTTGTGTGGGCAAAGAAAAGGTTTTAATGAAAAAAGGGTCAAACTCTAAAAGGAGACTAGAATTTTTTATGGTACAGTAGGTAATTAGTTAGTAGCTCAGAAATAAAAAAGAATTTGTCACTTTTATAATCGTGTAACAATTGTGTTCTTTCTGGCTATATCTTTTTTAACTAACATCATAAAAGGAGGAGTTTCTGTTGTTTTAGGTACGATGTGATAATATTGTATTCTTTGTTTTCTTCTACAAAGGTACCTTATAACTAAATTATGGTAGACACAGACAGATATTAATTTTCCTTTATGGAAAAAAATTATACCTGTCTGAACCTACTGATGACGCATTATGGAGACGATGAGCTGAAGTCCTGAACAGATAATTACTTATTGAACCGTG
This sequence comes from Tholera decimalis, assembly GCA_943138885.2. Classification (NCBI taxonomy): domain Eukaryota; kingdom Metazoa; phylum Arthropoda; class Insecta; order Lepidoptera; family Noctuidae; genus Tholera; species Tholera decimalis. The sequence continues at coordinate 12,323,930 of OW964575.2, read as the reverse complement.
TTTAAAGATATAAGTATTTGTACTTGGCATTGCAAAGCCTCTCCATCATTGACCATTTGAGAGTCTACTTGGCATTGCAAAGCCTCTCCATCGTTGACCATTTGAGAGTCTAATGATGTGTCTAGATGACAAAAACTGCAACACTGTTTACAATCATTCTATAGTATTTCTAGATATGAAAGAAATCTTTAGGTGCAGTACGCAGAGAGATGACAAAGGAACTTACAAATGCGATCGCGATGGTTACACTTCGGCTACAGAATTATTTAATAAAAAAAAGTGATGCTATTCGCTGCGAAGAATCAACTCAATTATCGTTTTAATTTTAGCCCAAGAAACTTTTATTTATAAATAGATGAAATTTTAGAATCATACTTCATAAGTACCGTAATTGCGCCCGTAACATCATCTATACAACGTGTAACGGAAACCCCATTTCTATCCAATAGAACTGAAGACAACATCTGGTATGGAGTCTCTATGCAAAGTTTCAGCTCAAAATAAGTGACTCACAAAATTGATACCAAATTATCGGTTTAATATATTTCTTGAATTCCAATCATAACAAACGTATCACATCACCATTAGGGTCAATAATTTTCCACGTCACTTGCCAATAACACAATAATTCTTTTCGTTCTTCTTAATTTGAAAAATTCGGTCTCTGGTATCAGTGTATTGGTATTTGTAATAAGTTCTACACACATAGACTTAGGATTACAAAACCCTTGCCATATATATCGTTTGTTATCATCCAAAGAAGCCATGCACTTGGTATGTATATACCTACCCTTTAAATTACACGTTGTATAGCGCTTGTTTAAAAAGTAGGGGAGAGGTGCTATGAATGGGACATTTTTTCATACTGAAAGATTTTGAGCAAGATATGAGGCAGAATAAAAAAGTTTTTATATTTACCGTAACAATATTTAATCCTCTTTGATATTATAAACGAAAAACATTATCTTCTTTAAACATTTGTGCATAAAACTCAAATAAAAAAATCTTAAGATATGTCCCATTCATGACGAACTAGTCTTCAATGGGACAACATTCGTCATGAAAGGGACATGTTAAAATATAGATGTTGGTAACACAGGAGAATCACGCTCATCGCTATTGATTTCTTGGTGGTATTTATTGGTTGTGTGATGTCATTACTTTGTACTATTTCTGTTTCTAATGGACGCTTACTCATTTCAGAAGGCAAGAAGTCGTCATAACTAAAAATATTGGTATTTAATGGATAAATTCCTTTACTTTTGAATCCTGATGTTATGTTATTAGTTTTGCATATTGAAAGCGGCGTGGCACGCATCTTTTGTAAATTCTGTGACATTGTAAATTGTAACGCCCTTTCCAGGATTGGATGTCATCCAGTTATTCATCGAAGTTTGAGATGAGTTCTGTAGCGTGATTTGAACGGCCCGAAAACTGTTACATCAAGCGATTGTAGACAATGGCTACAATGAGGTGGGAAAGTCAATAATATCAAATTATTTTGTCGTAGTTTTTTATTTTCGTAGGCTGAACTCGATCTCGTTTCTTAGGAGGCATATTAAATAACACTTCGGCAACTTGTCCTGGAACAAATTGTATAAAAAACGATAAGCAACAAATATCACCACCAAAAAATCCTAGTCATGAATGGGACAGCCATGAAAGGGACGTCCCTTCCAAGACGTATGTAGTTGTCCCAAACAAGACTTTCATGCCTTTTTAAATATAACCTCACCGCAAAAAGAAAATCAAATAACTTTGTTCTAATTGTGCACTCACCTTTTAGGTAGTTAAATTGCAGTTCGATTTGCAATACTATAACCTTCAAATATTATTATAACAACCTATGGAATGAGCGTTTAGAACAATAAATAATTTTCTTAAAAGCACGAAATAATTTAACCACGTTTTGCCATTTTGTTTGTTTTGACAATCAGATGTCATTAACGTCAATATTGTCTATAGGTCAGAGTTGCCAAATTGTAAAAACTGAAAATCGACTCGATCACTCATAGGGCGGGTAATTCAATTTGTCCCATTCTAAACTTGTCCCATTCATAGCACTTTCCCCCTAATTTCCCTTGAAAATGAGATATTTTACCTCAGAAAAGTAGCCTTTTTTTTTTTTTTTAACGTGGTAAAATTATCAAATAAGTCCTCCCACTCCGGGCAGGGTGGGAGGGACTGACAGACTTTTACTGACTAAAATCCACGGTGTTCCTTCAATAACCCTTTACATACCGGGGCCACGGTAACGGGATGAGTCCCACGACCCCGGCAGGCTTCGGCCCTCTGCAGAGGGGGCCTCGTCATGTTGCTGACGCTCTTTGAGGCGCGCGTGGAACACGACGCGCCGTCGACCCGGGCATGGTCCATGGTCGGACAGCGAGTTGCCCTTTACTCGCTGTCCGCATGCCCGCGCCTACGGTGGCCGGAGATCGTCGGCCGACGTCCGACGCCGTGGGCGTCTACCACTGCGGCTGGGCTGGAGGGAGGACGCCATCCTCTCCCTCACGCGGCCCGCCTCCTCCTTCGGAAGCATGACTGCTTCGCAGAAGGAGGCGACCGCTTCCCACTCCCTCTCGTCCCGCAGCATGGCCTCGACCAATGCCGGGCGCGAGAGGTCTCCGCCTATCGCCGCCGTGAGGACACGTCGGTGCTCTGCCCAGGCGGGGCAGTCTTGCACCGTGTGCTCTACGGTGTCCTCAGGGCGACCCTCGCAGTGGTGACACCCAGGCGTTTCCTCCTTTCCCATCAGACACAGGTACCTCCCGAAACTTCCGTGTCCGGTGAGGACCTGCGTCATGCGGTAGGTCAGGACGCCGTGACGCCGATCTAGCCACTCCTCAAAGAGGGGTCTTACCGCCGCAATTGCGGCGTGCCCGGCCGTCGGTTGCGACAGTCGTTCCCTCCATACTGCCCTGAGATCGCGCCGGAGCTCTTCCCGCCGCGCCTCGACTTCTCGAGGCAGCGGGGATACGCCCCGGCGCTGCGCCTCCACGCGCCATTCATAGACGCGTTGGAGGGCAGTCGCCTCCAGATCCCAGGGCAGCAATCCGGCAAGGAGGTTGGCCGATTCGCCGGCGATCGTGCGGTATCCCCGGATCATTCGGATCAGAAAAGTAGCCTAATGTGATTTTCCGGCCCTTGAACTATCATCATACTAATATCACTCCGATTCGTTGTTCAGCTCTGTTCTAACTTGAAAGTAGGTCAAATAAACAAACACACTTGCGCATTTATAATCATACTAGCTTTTGCCCGCGACTTCGTTCGCGTGGGAGGTTTTTCCCGCGTAAATCCCGATCCCGTGGGAATTCCAGGATAAAAACTATCCTCCTTCCCAGGGTCCTAAACTATTCCGATGCCAAATTTCATCTAAATCGGTTCAGCAGTTTAGGCGTGAAAAGGTAACATACAAACAGACAGAGTTATACGTACTTTTGCATTTATAATAATTAGTATGGATTACTAGTGAAAAAAAGACTAGCTCCTGAAAAGTAATTTTTAGCAAAAAATGAAGCCTATATGACTCAGTGATAAGTTGATAACACTGATAACTGATAACGTAGCATTCTAATGTCAAAAGAATGTTTTAAATCGATCCAGTATTAGTAACAAACATTAAAGAATCCTCTTCATCTATACTAATACTAATATTGTAATGCGGAAACGTTTGTTTACTTCGAAAGTACTAGGTGAATTTGTATGAAATTTGGTATGAAAAGCTTGAAGCTTCATGAATTAAGTAGGCTATTTTTTACTTGACTGGAAAAGAAGGAGGGTTATGTTTTTATCGTGATAAAGTCTACGCCCGACTGCTAGTAATATACTTATTTATTTATATATATATTTATATATTATTATTTATATATTTATTTATGTACACACATGACAAATAAATAGACGTATATGGATTTAACGTAAAACCTCAAAGTAAGGGAGAATTAAGACTCTATGCTTTAAATCCCCACGTCGTCTAGCTCTACACTTGTCTATGGCGACCGTGTGATATAATCACAACGCTGTACAAATAAGTGAGACATGTTTATGACACTGCGACATAAGTACATGGTGTTGTGTTGGTCAACCGTGCAAGTACTTAGTGGCACAAGCGGAAGCGATGTTGTGTTGGGCCGTAGAACCGCTAATTTCAAATTTCATATTTCAATAACGTAAAAATTAAGACTCTATGCTTTAATTCTCTAGCTCTATACTTGTCTATGGCCACCGTGTGATACGTCACACTTACAACGCTGTACAAATAAGTGAGACATGATTATGACACTGCGACATGGGTACCTACATGGTGTTGGTCAACTGTGCAAGTACTTAGTGGCACAAGCGGAAGCGATGTTGCGTTGGGCCATAGAATCACTTATTTTATATTTAAGGGAAGGAAAATTTTAGAGTTGTACAAAGTGCAATAGAGTTGTTTTTCTTATAAATATTTTTTTAGGGAAACGTGCAGCGTATGTCAGTGTCATCGTAGCCTTTTTTTCTGTTTGGGAAAATCATCGAATGTGATCTCCTCCCGCTGTGCTTTTTTTTTTTTGTGCTTTTGGGCCCCGTCAATGCTACTGATTGCTTTTTGAGGCGCGCGTGGAACACGACGCACCGCTGACTCAGGCCTGGCCCTTACCGGACTGTGAGCTAGTCCCATCGTATCCGTTGTATAAGTATACACATCATACCGACGAGATGAATGTATCAGGGCCATAAAGTTGAAGAACTTCTCGCATCATCAGAACTCGGCTCAATATTTGATAATTGTTACTGTATTTGTTTCGTTAATTAGATTTTAAATAAAAATCATTTCGGGTTTTATCGGTCAAGCCGTTTCCGAGGAGTATAGCAATCAACACTGTAACACGAGAATTTTATATATTACGTGTAACATAAAGGGTATATACATAATAATCACTCGCCTTCTTTGGACGATAGCAAATAACATGGCAAGGTTTTAGTTATCCTACGTCTATATGTGTGGAACTTATTAGAAATTTCAATAGATTGATACCAGAGACCTATTTTTTCAAATGAAGAAGAACGAAGAGAATTATCGTGTTATTAGCAAGTGACGTGGAAAGTTTGTTATGTATGGTATTCAAGAAACATGTGAAACCGATAATTTGTTATCAATTCTTTGAGTCACTCATTTTGACCTGAAACTGTGCATAGAGACTCCATACCAGATGTTGTCTTCAGTCCTTTTGGATAGATATGGGGTTTCCGTTACACGTTGTATATAGATAAAACCTTTTGTTTACTCTGTACTTAAATACCTCCTTTTTGGGTTTGATTTTTTACTTGCTGTACCTAATAATCAAAGCCAAATTACTCAATCCCGCTGCTCTAATGACCACACACACATAATATCAGCATGTTAATGCATCGTGACTTCCTTTTTATCGTTAACTGGTACAGTCAACAAAACAAGTCTAACTCCCATCTACTGTATACGTACGGTCAGACAAATAGTCCGGTTTAGTGTCCAGTAGTTACTTAATATACAAGTAAGCCTTTGTATATACATAATTATGTACTTGAAAGACACGGTTAGCAAAACAATTGCATTCGTTTTATAATTATCACTAGAGAGAATAGAGTTTGGTACGGTCAACAAAATAAACTCAAACATTTATCGTATAAAACAATCTACCTATACAAATATTCTTACATTATTTAATTATCTAGTTTTACTGTTATTTTTTTCTCTTTTCCTTTTCTGTGTAATATAATCTTCAGTACATTATTACTGTAAATTTTTCGGTGTATAACTGGGAATTGTAGTTAACTAAGAAAGAGGTCTATAAGTGTCCTGAAATATATGGCCATGAGCCTAGCTTAGGCACCAGTCTCCCACGATATGTTTGTATAATATTCATGTATAAAATTTGTAAAACCATGTGTAAAACTACATGTATGGATGTTTCTTAAACCACGCCAAAATGGCTCAAAATGGCGCCAAAATACTAATTTATAACGTCACGGGCACGGAGTTAGACTTACTATCTTACGAATACTATTCACGCAAAAACTATTGAACGATTCTGAATGAAATTTCGAATGAAGACAGTTGAAATACCGGAATAACACATAAGGTACTTTATATCTCGGGATTTCTACGTGCATCTCCTCTACATTTATTGTGCGCACAGCCAAGGTGTGAAACTCTCTGCCAGCTTCTGTGTTTCCTACGTAGGGAACATAGAGAAGAGTACAAACAAACACAAACATAGGGCTTAAAAGCCTTTAAAGCAAGAGTGAGGCACCTTCTGGGCTCACTCGTACCATCGTTTTTTTTTTCTTTTTGTTGATAATAGGTTCGCGTTTGACCACCATGTCACCTGATCGTAAGTGATGATGTGGTCGAAGATGGAGCACGCTTACCTAAAAGTAACCTATTCACTCTTGACTTATAAACCCCTAGGTTATAGCTATCGGGAAACACGGACTTTAACAAGGAATTCCACTCCTTAGCCGTGCGCACAATGAAAGTATTTCCAAAATGTTTTGTGCGTATAGGTGGGATGTCCACCATGTAACGATGGTGATGTTCGATGGTGTATGTAACGATCAGTAATATCGTAAGTACACATCGGTCAGAAAGTTACTTCATCATAAACAAAAAGTGTAATAAATTATTATAAACTTGACACAGTTTGTTTTGTTGACCGTAGTCAGTAACAATTGTTAGCGTTGCAAAGTAGGTACAAGGATGTTTTTGTACAACGTTTAGGTACTGGATGAGCTAAGTTTAAGTTCATTGTATTTACTAGTTCCATGTATAAAAAAATAAATATTGTAACCATAAGTTGAGCAATATTGTGAATCTATCTCACGGGAATCGTTAGTTTTCTATCGGAATTTTGTTTTATTTTTCTGATTTTTGACGTAATAGTGTAAGCGTAAGCGTGCTTCATCTTCGAACATATTATCACTTACCATCAGGTGAGATGGAAACGCGAACCTATCAACAATAAAAAAATTGGCCAAAGGCGAGTCAGACTCGCCCATGAAGGGTTCCGTAGTAACTACGCCAAATAACTTTGTTATTCATAGTATTTATATGAATTACAAAGTTATATTTGCGGTTTTAGAAAATATGCTATATCTCAATAAATGCTGACTGCTGGAAGCGTATGTCTTTTAAACGACTTTATGAAAAAGTGGTTTTAGAAACCTCAATGTTATTTTAAAGACCTTTGATACCACACATGTATAGGTTTAATGAAAAAAAATATTTTATGTTTCAGTTCCATGTATGAGGAGCCCCCCTTAATTTTTAATGTTTTTTTTTTTATTAAAATCGGGAAGCGGTTCACAGAATACATCTACCTATCAAGTTTTATGTGTATAGTCCTAATAGTTACGGAATAAAATGGCTGTGACATATGGGACGGACGGACATATCTGTCCTTCCGTCCGTCCGTATGTCACATACGTACGTATGTGACAGACAGACACACATGACGAAACTATAAGGGTTCCGTTTTTTGTCATTAGGCTACAGAACTCTAAAAAGTTGGTATGGAGTACTTTACTTTAATTGAGACGTTTATTACGTAAAAACCCTATAAATCAGTGACTGGGTAGAACGATACCCCTTATTAGGAAGTCCTGGCTTCTGATTATCCATAACTACTGACGAAGCTTAAGTGAAAGTGGCGAAATGATAGTTTTACGGATCCAAGGGTTTAGCATCCTTTCCGAGTTTGTTACCCATCCTTGGGCCGATCTCGTCAAACATTGCTTAACTTTAAAGATCATCCCGTACCGCAGGTCTCGGGGGTAAATTGCCAAACGACTCCCCTCACTTTAGATGGAGCTGAACGGAGTGTCACACTTCTCCTGACTAAAAACTCCATCCTGTTCCTTCAGTTGCCTTTTCCAGGACCACGGTATCGCCATTCACGGTATTCTCATTCCAGATCATTTCCATAACCCCGGCAATCAAAAACCTTGCAGTCTTATCTTCAACTAAATACCTACTGAATGTTGTTTTTTTCCTCTGAAATAACCCGAAGGAGACGTTACAGCTTATGTATGTTATACCCAAAACTGGCTAAAACACTCTCGTTTTTATTTTTATACCGGTATCACCATAAAAATAAAGATTAAACCTTCGTGGAGTAGGTACTCATTTGAGCCATTTTTAGCTTGGCTGTCGCAAACGAGTTGCTGTTAGAGTTTCCCTTATGAAAGCTGTGATAAAATTTAATTTTGAAACGTTTCTCGTTATTTTTCGATGAGGTTTTAAGTAGTTGTTTTGGTTATAAAATGTTGGATGTTGTTTTTTTACTAATACTGTTGTTTAGAGTGTATTTTTTATGATATCATATTTTCTTTAGGTTAACAAAAGCTCTGAGTCAATCAACGATACAATATAGTAATTTCTCGCTTTAAATGAGGACATACAATAAAAATACCTTTATAGTAGAATACATAAATGCTTTATCTAATTCTTAATATGTAAACATCTCTTGTCACATTGTTTGCTATGGAACTCTACCAAAACGGCTTGACCGATTTTTATGATTTTTTTCTGCATATTTGGTAGGTCTGTAAACAGGTCGAAGGCTTTTTTAGACCCAAATAACAACGTTTTCCGGATGAGCTAGTAAGTATACCTATAGAAAGTTAAGGAATTTAATATTTTAATAGATTTGTTTTTATTTATAGTAAATTAGTACTTATTTTTAAATAATTTATAAATAAAATCAAATCTTAATTAAGTTTTAAGTAATTTACAGTTTACATTGCTGTGCCCGACAGAGTTCTCGATGATCATAATTTTGTAAACATATCACGCAAGTTCACATTGTGGAATTCAATAATTGTTTGAGATTTTTTTTTCTACATCTTATTTTAAATAGAAACTAGCATGTTGATAACCTTAATTTCTGTTATGACTTAAAAAAGTAAATTGTTTCGCTGTGTACAGTACATTCAAAAGTTATTTGGAAAAATCTCAGCCATTTAACGACCGCGCTCAAGCCACTTCTAGCGGCACTATGCGCATACGCATTACACAACGCTGTGACAGCCTTCGTTCTGACCTTGAGTGTTTTGTTAACCAATTACCCTGCTGCCGTACTAGTGATACTGTTTTACATATTCTTTTTACATTTTTTTCACTACGTTAAACACTTTTCTATAGAGGTATCGTATCGTGTTACCTAGTAACTTGACTGTGTTACCTAAATTACTATATTATATTAGTATTATAGATTGTAAACGAGAGAAATCAATTATAATAGGGGCGCCTATTATATATATATCTTTGTTTTATTTTTATTTTTAATCTTGTTAAGCTCTCTAACTAAGCTAAATATGCTTGTGTCTGGAGTGAGTTTACCGTAATAGTGAAATGGGTGGGGTTCGAACTCACTTTAGCCATTAGGCTATTGATGCTTCTGTTGGGATATTGACACATTGCTGGAGTGATGATAACTGTCAGAATAAGTGTTTTCATCAGTGTTTTAAGTTTAAGTCGCTAGAGGAAAGCAAATCAAAATTGATTTATCTGTTTAGTATTTATGACGAGACACACAAGTCTAACTTTTAAGAGATCTTTCTTTGTTCGGATTTAAATAGTATCAATATAAAAAAAAAGAAAAAAAAATTAAAATATATTTATATTTACATTATGTTGCAATATTAGGGTTTTTCAGTATACAATTCTGAATATTAGAAAATTTTGTCTTTGAAAAACAACGATACTTTGTGTCGCATTTTTAACAATGAAAGTAGCAAAAACTATAGATAAACTGAAGTTTTTCTTTTCTTGAACTCATTGGGCGCGAAAAACTACTTACCTACGTGTATTCGATTCATGGCCGCCTAATGAATGAAAAATAGTAACAAGCATATAGGTACTTAGATAGGTAGAGAGTATTATTGTTTCATTTTATTGGTCACGGCTACATAATGGACATTCGATACAACCATTGATGTCAAAATTCCAATGATGTGAGTACCCAATCACTGTTTAAAGTGCAATTATTTTAAACAGATTGATCGAAGTATTTTCAAGTATCGACAGAATACCTAAATGTCACTGTGTACCTAAGTTAAATTTTTGGTCGGAAATATTAACATTCATTTGCCTCCAGCCTTCTTTTCTTATCGTATTTTAGATAAATAGATCTTGAAATCAGGCGTATTTCTTAAATTCGTTGCGGCAATGTAAATAACATTCAAGAAAAGAGCCACTAAGCGCATCGCATTTCATAATGAAACGTGACATTTCGTAAATAGGTCAAAAATACAGCATTTGATTGTCTCCTAATAGATTGCTGGCAAAATAAAACCTAATAAACTCTAATATCAATGCAAAATAACCATTGGGACGGCTGACATTTTCTCATTTGGCTCGCTAGTCTAAATCTAGTTAAAAATAACTATATGCTACTAAAACCGTCGTCCACCTCGTGACTTAACACGCTTAGAATTTCCATAACAACCGGCAAAATTAGAAATCTACGTGTTCTTATCCCATTGTAGCTCTAAAAGAGACTTCTGAAAATTGTAGAGTAATTTAACTAGTATTATACTTGTAAGTTGGAGAGGTTACGTCATGCAATATTTTCGGTAGTGCTGATTTGATATTTGAAATAGCCGGTTAATCGATAACAATCGAGTGAGAATCTATGATGTGCGCTTGTCAGTAGGTGAGCGCGCGCGAACGAAGCGCATGCGTTTGTAACTTTTTAAAATATACGAATTTAGAACCGTGGGCGGTGCGTGTTCGGTCTATTTTTATAAAAAAAAATATTGCGCGGCCGTTTGGAGTGCAGTGAACTCTGTTACAAAATTTTGGTGTTTTTTTTTATCTATTGTGTGCTAAGAAAAGTGGATATTAAACAGGAAAATAGTTTATTTTTTGGTAATATTTTGGTTATTTTATTCGTTTTTATTTTTAAGTGTATTTGTTGCATCCTATAATGTGAATATTAAATCGATTCTAAGTAGGTAATCGATTAGTGAGTCGAGGTGAGGATGTAACATTTTTCCTTTGCCTTGAATTAATAATTCAAGAAAAAATTAAAAATGGCGCCAACCTGCATTAGGTTAATTTCAAACTGTAATTAAATGAAACGAATATAAACATATAGTTATCGAAAGAAAACGCCTGCTATGTGTTTATTTTTAAATATGAATGGCATTTTGTCACGTTGCTACAGCTTTGTTTATTTTTTTCGCGCGTACTCCTAGGCAGAGACCATATTTTTTGTTTTATTTGTTCTATTCTAGGACTGGCAAAGGCACTGAGAACTAAAACCAGGTGTATCTAGGCAGACTTAATTATCATTTAAATGAATTCATTAGTTGAAGACAGAGTAACAGCGAGTTTTAAATGTTTCTACAGTAGGAATGACAGTTTAGTAGATAAGTTTATTTTCTGAATGGAAAATGAAAGGCACTAAGAAGATATTTATTTTTCTAAATAAATGGTATTAACAAAAAGGGATCCGCCTAATTAATCGAACCTTTTTAAAGGGTGGTAACGTACCAAGGCTAGACAGAAAATAAATTCCTACGTCTGGTTTGTTTACCACAAAGTGTTAGGGCTCTATCTTTTTAGCCCTACACTACGTATTCGTAATTTCTCAAATGTAAATACCTAACTTTTCATATCAAGGACTACGGCGTTTTTTGTTACCAAGTGCCTCTAAAATCTATGACCTTGCAAAATGGTGTGTAAGTCCCATATTGGCTCGAGACGACCTGACGATGCAGCAACTGTCACAAATAGACAATTCGGAAATATCAATTTAGGCCCCACATATTATGTAACTAGGTACTTCGTTTGGTGTCTGTGTTTCCTGATAGCTATAACCTGGGAGTCTTTAAGTCAACAGTGAATAGGTTACTTCTAGGCAAGGCGTAGTTTATCTTCGACCACATCATCGCTTAACATCAGGTGAGATAGTGGTCAAACGCATGCCTATGGATGATAAAAAAAGTCACCATAAATATATTGTGAACTAGCTTATAGCCCCAGATTTCGTTCGGATGATTTTTTTCTCGGCATAGCACGTAGCCTTTGCACTGTTTCAGACTGTAATTTATCTCTGTCCACCAGATCCGTTCAGCTAATTCGGCGTAATTGAGTAACAAATATCCATACAACAATTTATCTAGACTTTCTTATCCTTACTTATTAATATTATAGATGCGATAGTAACTCTGTCTGTCTGTGTGTTACGCAATCACACCTAAACTACTGAACCGATTTTAATGAAATTTTGTACGGACATAGTCTAGAGCCTGAAAAAGGACATAGGCTGCTTTTAATACAAAAAAAGGCTGTTAGGGGTTGAAATAGGGGATGACAGTTTGTATGGAAATTACGTAATTTTTAAAGCTAGAAGCTTGAAACTTATTTTTTAGACTTTTGATTAGATATTAATAAATACGACATTCAAATAATGTATGAGTTTTATTTTCAAAATAATTAGCCTAAAAATTAAAAATGCTGCCGAAAGTCACTATTCCGCGCGGACGAAGTCGCGAGCACAGCTAGTTTATTATATTTGTATAGATTATCTTTATTCGAATCTTTCATACCCATCTCTTCTTCGTTGTTTTCTATATTGCTGAAGATCGTGTCTCTTATGAGTGATGATGCAGATGCAACAACATTCCTCCACACCACTCTGTCTTCGGCTTTCCGTAGGGTTGTCGATACGCTACGACCGGTGATGGTTTTAATCAAACTTGACCAATATCAGACCATATTTATCCATACGTAATATTATAATGCGAAAATGTTTAATTTATTTGTCTTTATCACGTGATAATCAATCAGTGGATCTATGTTAATTTCTGTGATGAGATAGAAATATTTTGTTGAAGGGCTAGAGAGTGACATAGACTATTATTTATCTTGAGTAAATGTGCGAACTTTTCCAAGTGAACGAAGTCGGTGGTTACAACTTGTTTATTCCTACTATACATAATTATGTATAATATTAGAAGTCGCGGGGCACTTCTCGCTCACTTCTATCACGATAAATAGATAACCCTCCTTTTATAATCGAGCCTTTAACCTTCCTCAAGCTTTAAGCTACCTCTATACCCAATTTTATCCAAGTGCACTGAGTACTTTCGAATATTAGCGCGTTTAAACAAACAAACTTTTGCGCTTTACAATATTAGTATAACTCTCCTTCTTATGTCTCTTGTCTTCTTATGTCTCACTTTAAATTTCTATGTTCTTTACACAATAAGAATCTACGTTCATCTAATAATCTTCTCTTACTCTGTCCTTCTCATACTTCTGACTTTGTTCATTCTTCTTTTCTAATCCAGTCGATTCTCCTCTGGAATGCACTTCCTCTCGAGATCAGGACGGCTGACAGTTGCTATGCATTTAAAAAGAAATTAAGCAGAATTTCCACATTTAGTTTTCATTTGATTCTTAAGTTTATATTTATTTGTTTGTATACAATGTGTAACGGAAACCCCATATCTATCCAAAAGGGCTGAAGACAACATCTGGTATGGAGTCTCTATGCACAGTTTCAGCTCAAAATAACTGACTCAAAGAATTGATACTAAATTATCGGTTTCATATATTTCTTGAATACCAATCATAACAAACGTGTCACAGCAATACGAGGGTCAATAACTTTCCACGTCACTTGCCAATAACACGATAATTCTCTTCATTCTTCTTAATTTGAAAAATTCGGTCTCTGGTATCAGTGTATTGGTATTTGTAATAAGTTCTACATACGTAGACTTAGGATTACAAAACCCTTGCCATATCGTTTCTTATCATCCAAAGAAGCCATGCACTTGGTATGTATATACCCTTTAAATTACACGTTGTATAAGTTTTTTTTTTTTACTATTTATGTAGATTTCTATTTTTTTTATGATACTAGGGTTTTAGTGTTATCACTATTATTATATTTTTTTTTTTCTAATTTTACTTTTCACGTACTCATAGGTTCTGCACCTCCCACACTATCTCTTCACCACTCATGGTTGACTGGTAGAGAGTCCGCCTTTGTAGCTATGTGCATAAAGTGTAAATAAATAAATAAAAGTAACTCTGTCTGTCTTCACTGTCACTTTCACGTCTTAATCAGTTAACCGATTTTGTTAAAATTCGACACAGAGATAGATTTAGCCTTGGGTAGGGACATAGAATGCTGCAATGGAATGCTTTAGTTTTGTCATAAACTTAGGTATCAGTAAAAGAACTAACTTGAAAACATGACGACATATTTCTACAACACAGTAACTGGGTTTTTTTTACTACCCTTTTGACTACCCTTAACGAATTTAATTTCCTACCATATAACTTTTGTTCGTAAATAAGACCAACCTAATTATTATTTTTATTTCTATTTTTGGTTCACAAAACTGTACCCCTTTTTACGAAAATTACGCAGATGAAGGAGTATGAAAAATGTCACGGTTAAAGTTTATAACAAGATAGAACCCAGAATGCTGATAACATTTATAATCATTCAGGATTAAAAGACTTACGGTCGAATTTCTACAATTGGGCGACCACGAGAACAAAACTATTCGAGAAAACTGCGACTATACTTGTAAAGCCTTTATCTGAAAAACGGCCACATCGCATCCCTAAACGAGTGAGAGAGACAGAGAGATTCCAATCCGGGTATAATTATATAGTATAATAGGTATAATTTACCACCTCAATAAACTAATAGAACCGCTCTACATTTTTTTTTAATATGAGACGGCCTCATCTATCATAAACTGACCAAAAAATGGTGATGTGTAAAAGTGTTATGTAAGTATATGAAGCAACTTATAAAATAAATATCATTTACATATCTGTTCTACATATTTTTTGTGGTAATCAAAGCCCATGGCGACTATTCTGACAATATTATTTGAACTAAAAACAGAGTATTTACATTTATATTTATTGTTTCAACTTCCCGATACCGATGCATAATTATGGTAATTATCCCGTTTTAACAGTTCTAATGTCACTGTTACTGAACATGTCGACTTCTGCCAATATCTAAAGTACCTAAAGTGGAAGAGCCAGTATGCGTATTAAATTACATATATATTGTTTAAAATTAAAATTGTAAAGTGTATCTATCTTTCTATGTATTTAATATTAGTAGACTAAAGAATGACCTTATCTAACAAAACTGTCAGAATTAGTCTCTGTTGAAATTCCCAAAAAGAATATGATTGCCAAAATACACCTATTTCATACTGTACTAGGTACCTATTACTGAATTGGCCTATCCCTTCAGAGTACATAAGTGTGATGATCATATACTATGTTTTATTATTAGATAACCGTGCCCCTTCCGCACCGTCCGTCTAACATTTTCTTCATAATATTTAGGCGGGTAAACTTTTTTCTGGAGTGGTCGATTCTTACTTGTTTTTGTGCTTTACTTCTAACATAATTCTTGGGATGCTTTCATCACTGAAGTACGCTTCGTTTGTAGTAGAGGAGGTTAAGGCAGTTGTCTCACCACTAGCGAGGAAACGACTCACTATCTACTATTTTCTCGCTCAAAAAACGTGCAATAGATATACTTTCTGTGCAAAAAAAGAGATGCACATATATCAATTTAGTGACGATTCGCTCCACTAGTAGGTCGCTGAGCGACGAGAGCAGATCCCAGCGAAGCGAATCACACGGATCCCGCCGTACGCGGGCCAATTTTGGCATATTTGAAATGGTCATAGAATGTAAACTATAATAGATATCTGTCTGAGTTTTTTATTAATATGTTACTGCCTTATTATATTTTGTATATAAAAAATAAAACAATGAAACATAATCATTTTACTTGTATGCATTTTCTTACTACTACTAAGTAAGAAAATGCATCACATATCCTATTCGTGACGCGCGAGTGAGGTTAAAACCGCCCGCACGTATCTTATTCGTGATCCGCTGGCAGTGTTAAAGCTACTTGCTCAGCGACGCTCGTTTAGCGGTCAGAACTGGCACTGAGAGGCCAACCGGTGATACTATCAGAAATACACACTTGTTGCTCGCCAACTCGTTTTCAGATGCTAGTTCTACTCGCTACTCGTTCGTCGTTGGCAGTGGGACAACAGCCTAAGCGAACCAAGATAACGAGATTCCACCGTGCCTCGGCTGTCATTTGTACAGACGCCAGTACATTACAACAATCTGTCAAATTTCTTTAATAGATTTTCAACTTTATTGTTAAAGAAATTATGTTCAAGGTTGATTGGGAAAATTTGACAGTTTCGGATAGCTTCATGTGCTGGCGTCTGTACATCTTACACAGTCATTACGGGTAGTCAGTAGAGAGAAAATCTGACACTGGACTTGCCAAGGGGTATCGTGTTATCCATCTACTGAGTTGTAAAGGTCAAACAGGCAGTCGCTCCGTGTAAAACACTAGTACTTAGCTGTATCTGGTTAGACTGGAAGCCGACCCCAACATTGTTGTGAAAAAGTCTAAGTCTAGTCTAAGGCTTTGTTTGCCACTAAAAAAAGGTACAGAATAAATAAAATATATTTATTTTGTAAGCAGCTTCACATACATTTGTCGGCGGCGGCGACCTCTCGCGCGTTGCTCTGGTTCAGACCATGGTGCGGAGCGAAAGGGAATGAGATACAGTCGCCTCCTTCTGCGAAGCCGTCATGCTAGCGAAGGAGGAAGCCGAACGCGCGAGGGAGAGGCAACTCTCTTCCTCGCGCCCCAGCCGCCGCGAGAGACGCCCCGGGCGTCGGGGATCGCGAGCCGATTTCCGGCCATCGTAGGCCTGCGGACGGCGAGCAGGGGTCGCTCACCGTCCGGTAAGGACCAGGCCCGGGTCGGCGGCGCGTCGTGTTCCACGCGCGCCTCAAAGACCTGTCAACACCAGTGACGGGGCCTCATAGGGCCATTGCCTGCCGGGGTTTGCGGGAAAGTTTTAGCGAGAAACCGCGGCCCTGGAACAGGGTGGGTTATTAGTCAGTAGAAGTCTGACACACCCTTCCGCTTAACCCAGAGCGGAAGAAGTCATTCGATGATTTTCCCACCCAGAAAAAAAAAGGTTTAGGTACATACATTTAGACGTCACTCTTTTTGGCCAGTTTAAGCTATATGAGGCCGCTGCCTTCCTCTTAGGGTAGAGGTCAAAGTGTCGTTCAATTTCCATATCTATAACCCTAAAAAAGGCTAAGCTGATTATGGTGATGAATCGCTTGACGGGGTTTCACTAGGCGTTCTGGCGACAGTATTATTTCACGGTATGAAGGTTTGACGGTAAGGAATCACGTTGGCTAACACTGCTTGTTCTTTTAAATAATTAAAGTTGGTATTGTATTTTTCAAAAAACCATGAAACCTTATATTTTCATGGTGAATATTGCGTAAAACACGTGAACCACCTTTCTTCAGCCTTTAAATAAAGTTAAACGTTGCATTCCATAGGTTTCTGTGAAGTAAGCCATAAAAATTAGAAATTAATTTCTCGTTTATTTTCCATAAATGTTTCCTCTTTCTCGTTACCTTCTTGGTTGAAACAATGGTATCTAAAGGAAAGCTTGTAAAGTCGTTAACTCTGACGGATGTTTTGAAATTATATTCCTTCTTAGGGGCAAAGAAACCATATAGTTTCGCCATGGCCATCTATCCGCGTTTTAACTCAGAAACTATTGGTACTTGAACGCTGAAATTTGGCACGGATATACATATTAATCACGCTGACATAGTGGTAAAATAAATTATACAAAAACTTTTTCTTATTATCTCTAACCCCTTCGATTATCTTTGGATCAAGGATCTTATACCTCAAGTTCCTTGCTTTGGATAGATACGAATATATAAATAAGTTGACAGATGTGTTGTTGTTTAGTGTTGCGAGTATTTAATATATATCTCTATACCTAATATTATAAAGAGCTGAAATTTGTGTGTAATCTCCGGAACAACTGTTCCAATTCTAAAAAAAACTTTTTTGCAAAAAATAAAACCGACTTCCATATCAAAACACTACAAAGCCAAAAATAATTTTAATTTCGGTAGTCGGTGTAATTGGTTTTGAATTTTCTTTTTTTTTTCACACCGCCTTCCGAAATTAAAATTATTTTTGGCTTTGTAGTGTTTTGATATGGAAGTCGGTTTTATTTTTTGCAAAAAAGTTTTTATTTTCGCGCTTTTTAGTGGTTCAGTGAATTTTCCAAATCGGTTCGTAAATGACGGAGTTATGCGCGAACAAAAAACGCAATGCAGAGTAAACGAAAAGATCATCAAGGTAAATTATTTTTTTCTACTTTTTTTGATTTTTCAGAAGCGGCTCGTCCGATTTCGATAAAATTTTCATGGGACCATTTGGGAAGTATACCCTTTCCAACAAAAAAAGAATTTTTCAAATCGGTTGGCAAGCGACGGAGTTATGCGTGGACAAACATAAAAATAAAAAAAAAAATAAAAAAAAAATACAAACATCCGAATTGAGAACCTCCTCCTTTTTTAGAAGTCGGTTAAAAAGAATCATTGGTGGGAAGGTGCATTATTTGTGAGTGCTTATATGTAGGCTATAAATTTTTCGAAATCTACGAAGAGCTAGTTATGTATATTAATGATTTAAATATTTTTTTGTTTTGTTGTTCATTATTCTCACATATAGAAGCAACTAGAATAATGTAACCACAATATTTGTGATCGTAAAATAATTTGAATTAAAAGAGTTTCCGTAGAACTCGATAATGTTATATTATTTCAATGAAAGTATGTATTACCAAAACGTTTTGTGCGTATGGGTGGTGAGGTTCCATTATAAAGAGACCTAAGATACGTCGGTACTGTTTATATTAGTAACAGATAAATATTAAATACAATATTATAAAGAGGAAAAGTTTGTTCGTTTGTTTGAACGCGCTATCTTCGAAAGTACTAGAGTTTGAATGAAATTTGGTATGGAAGAAGCTTGAAAAAGATCGCTTTTAGCGATAAGACCGTCCATTGTAACACCCTTTGTAGTTTTTAAGTCCACATTTAATTCTGTTATGGTGTACAATAAAGAGTATATCTATCTATCCATTTTGAAGCTTCAGGAAGGTTATAGGCAACTTTTTAACCGACTGGAAAAGAAGGAGGTCATGTTTATATCTTAATAAAGTCCAAGGTGCGAAGCCCCGCGCGGCTGGTAGTAATAGATGAATTAGAAGTAAATAAAGCCTAATGCTCAAAGAAAACCTTAATATTATAATTACTGGTCCAAATAAACACTCGCTAAATAGTTTTAAAACGTAATCTAGTAGAAAAAAAAGCAGCAAGCAATCGTTTTTGTTTCACCTCAACCCAAAAACTAGAGGTATTGTTTTTGCGTGTGTTTTTAACAAATCTACGGCAGCCAGCTGTGTCAAGGTTGGTTGCGTCAGTTGTCAGCTAAGTAATGCGTCTTTAGTGACATTTGTAGACTTGGTTAGTGCTTAGAACTTAAAACGGAATATTTGCCTACCTTGTGTATTTCCGATATTTCGCCACTGTGGAAGGTGGACCAATAAATACACATGGTAACCCCGTTTTAAGTTCTGATGATACTGTTAGTGACCTTGTTAGCTTAAAAATTTATATTACCTAGTTAAAAGTACTTAGTGTTTGTCCAAAAGTCCAGTCGAAATAGACAAAAAAGTGCTGAGTTCGTATTAATTCTGAAGTGTTTTAATTTGAATTTATTTTAATAGTAAGTATATCAAGTACTCTGCCGGGGTTGCGGGAATGTTCTAACGACGTACCGCAGCCCCGGAACACAAGGGCAGCTGAAGGAACAGGGTGGGTTTTTAACCGACTTCTAAAAAAGGAGGAGGTTCTCAATTCGGATGTTTGTATTTTTTTTTTTTTTTTTTTTTTTTTTTATGTTTGTCCACGCATAACTCCGTCGTTTGCCAACCGATTTGAAAAATTCTAAAATTCTATGAAAGGGTATACTTCCCAAATGGTCCCATGAAAATTTTATCGAAATCGGACAAGCCGTTTCTGAAAAATCAACAAAAGTCTAAAAAAATGTTTACGTTGATGATCTTTTCGTTAACGCTGCATTGCGTTTTTTGTTCGCGCATAACTCCGTCATTTACGAACCGAATTGGAAAATTCACTGACCCACTAAAAAGCACGAAAATAAAAACTTTTTTGCAAAAAATAAAACCGACTTCCATATCAAAACACTACAAAGCCAAAAATAATTTTAATTTCGGAAGGCGGTGTGAAAAAAAAAGAAAATACAAAACCAATAACACCGACTACCGAAATTAAAATTATTTTTGGCTTTGTAGTGTTTTGATATGGAAGTCGGTTTTATTTTTTGCAAAAAAGTTTTTATTAGTCAGTAGAAGTCTGACACACCCTTCCGCTTAAGCCAGAGCGGGTGAAGTCATTCGATGTTTTCCCATTCGGCAAAAATAGACTTGGTTAGTGCTTGTCTTATAGTCCAGCGAAACAGACGAAAAAAATTGGACACGCCCATGAAGGGATCCGTAGTAACTACGCAAATTAATTTTCAACCGACGACAAAATGAGGAGGTTATCAATTCGACGCGCATTTTTTTTTTTTTTTTTTTTAATGTATGATCACCGATTACTCGAAGACGGCTGAACCGATTTGGAAAATTCTTTTTTTGATTGAAAGGGTAACATTATAGGCACACCTATGACGTTTTGGGTATTCATTATAGTAACTTGTGCAGTTGCTCTCAAAAAGTACCATTTGAGGAAGTGGAACTGATGATGAAGACCACAGATGGCCGCCGAAACTACTCAATAATAAGTATTGAGTGGATTGCGATTCGATTACTTGAATATGGATGTTAAGCACTTTATGCTCGTTACAATGCATATGGTGATGTAGAGCTGATGGTGAAGTACCAGGAGAACTCCTCAACAATTAACGGCCCAGCATTGAGAAAAGCAATATTTTGTAAAAGGTTATAAGTAGTTGACATTTAGGCTCTTGTAACTAGGTAAATTAAAAATAGGCCAACTAAAAAGAGTGAAATAAAAACTTTTTACCAAAAAAATAAACCGACTCCCAAAAAACACTGCAAAGTGAAAAATAACTTTAATTTCGGAAGTCGGTGCCAAAAACGAAAATACAAAACTAAAGACACCGACTACCGTAATTAAAGTTATTTTTCACTTTGCAGTGTTTTTTGGGAGTCGGTTTAATTTTTTGGTAATAAGTTTTTATGTTTTCCATAGTGATGACAAAGTTATATTTGGGGTTTTTTAAAATGTCGTCAAGAACTGCTAACCATATTTCGTTCAAATCGATTTTCGTAGACAGGTTTTATTGTGATCTACAATATAATATTTTTATAGATTTTTCTTTTATATCATTTTTTCTGCGATAAATATATAATACTCGGCACTTTTCTGTGTAGTCGACTGGAGTATAAATCTAGTTGAAATAGACAAAAATGTGCTGAGGTTGCTCGAATTCTGAAGAGACTATCAGAATTAATTTACACGCGGACGGAGTTGCGGGCACAAGTACTTACTTATTAAAGTACTTATTAGTAATTATTATTAAATCTTTTTTATTATTTTTATCCACGTTGATTAATCTATTAGTTCTCCAGTTTTAATTGTTTATTTATGATTCAGATAATAATATGTTAATAGTAACGTTGTGCTTAAAACAATGAATTTAAATTGTAGGTAACACATTAGGGTGGAAGGCGCTGTCGACTGTGATACAGTTCATACTAGTACAGTCGGCAACGTTATCACTTTATGCTGTTTTGTGTTCCCATAGTTATAATTACACATAGATTAAGAGAAAATTGTAAAAATTTAAGAGACAAATAAATAAATAAACTATAAACTATACTTGTGCCCGCAACTCCGTACGCGTGAAAGGTTTTTCCCGCGTGAATCTCGATCGCATCGAAATTCCGGAATAAAATGTAGCTTAGGTGTTATTCCAGGATCATACCAATTTCATTCAGATCTGTTATGTAATTTTTGCGTGAAAGAGATCCTCACAAACAATAGTATTTATAATAATGAAGGATGGTGTTTAATTTGTTATTCATATCCTAGGATATTAATAACAAATTTAATAGGTACCATCCTAACCTCATCCTCTCACATACATTCATACATGAGAGATTCATTCAAGCACTGTATATATTTTTATTTTATTATTATTTATATGTATAGGAATAAAAAATAATTTATATCTCTTTCTAACCACTTCTATGATCTAGAGTGAAAGTCCCATTAAAATTGGTTGCTAATATTTTCTTTATAAAAAGGTTTGTCGTTGTGTTTAACTAACCTAGGTAGCTTTACACAATAGGTATATTTTTTACTAGTACTCACGCGGGGCTTCGCTCCCGTGGATTCTATCACGGTAAAAACATAACTCTCCTTTTTTGCATTCGGGTAAAAAGTAGCCTATAACCTTCCTCAAGCTTCAAGCTACTTCCATACCAAATTGCATCCAAATCCTCCCAGTACTTTCGAAGATTAGCGCGTTCAAGCAAACAAACAAACAAACAAACAAACTAACAAACTTTTCCGCTTTATAATATTAGTATAGATTTGAGTGTGGGTTTAGTTAACAAATAAAATACAGATAATAAATTATGTGTTTAAAAGCGAGCGGGTATCATGTAAACTATAAGTATTGAGAAAACACATTATATTTTCAAGTTATAGACAGAAACTTTAATTTTATTTATATGTATAGACAGATGTTTACAACGCGTAACGGAAACCCTATATCTATCCAAAAGGGCTGAAGACAACATCTGGTATGGAGTCTCTATGCACAGTTTCAGCTCAAAATAAGTGACTCAAACAATAAAATTGTTACTAAATTATCGGTTTCATATTTTTCTTGAATACCAATCATAACAAATGTGTCACAGCACTACGACGGTCAATAATTTTCCACGTCGCTTGCCAATAACACGATAAATTCTCTTCGGTCTTCTTAATTTGAAAAAAATCGGTCTTTGGTTCTAATAATTTCCACACATCTAGACATACAATTACAAAACCATATACCTATATCGGTTGTTATCATCCAAAGAAGCCGTGCACTTGGTATGTATATACCCTTTAAATAACACGTTGTATATTACTACAGCCTCCACTCCTATTTTAAACAAGGCATAATATTATCTTCTGGCAATGTCTTTGACGATACGATACTAATATTTTGAATAAACAAAAGACTGCGGCCAATCTGATGGCCTTGAGCGTAACGATTCGAGAGTTTAGAGACATTCTTATTTACTATATATTACGTTATATTATAGTATTGTTGTCTATGCGAGGCATTTAGATAGTTTTAGAAGCGTTTGAAAAATCATAGAGCATTTTTTTTGCTGGCAAGTTTTTGTAATCTGGATTTAACTATTAGGTATTACTATTATAAATCGAATCAGTTTAAATCGAAAATAATTTATTTCACACAGGGCCTACATTAGCACTTATAAAACGTCAGAAGCTCGGTTCGAATAGGTCGTTTTCTATGTAGAAGAACCGGTACGAAACTCAATGGTTACTCTTTTCAAATCTTAATGGATTTTCTCAATGTTTCCATAATATAGTTTTGATATGCGAGGACAGTAGGTATAGATCAATTGACATCATTACAAATCACAGCTAGGCAAAGTCCTCCTCCCAAAATTCCATCATATTTCCGTTATGGTACTTTTTTTGTTGATCACCTATTGGTAAGTGATGATGTAGTTGAAGATGAAGCACGCTTACCTAGAAGTAACCTATTCACTCTTGACTTAAATACTCCTAGGTTATAGCTATTAGGAAAGCTCCTTAGCTGTACGAGAGATAAGGTCTTGTATCTCTTCTTTGAATTCTTAAGGAAAATCTATCCAGGTCATCATCGCCATCTCTTGGGCGGACTACCGCGACCCCATGTTGCCGTCTCTGGGCACCAATACTGTGTCTTACAAGCCCCATCAACCAGCTTGTCGGGCAAGTCCACCAAGTCCCATTTAAGATGCATCAGCCTTCTGAGCCAAATCAATAATTTGCGTTTTTGGAGGGCCATGTGGTGTTTCAGTATAACTATAGGCTATGGTAAACTTCATTCAATGATAAAGTTGTCCTTTTTTAAGTATCATGCAGACTGAAAGTTCGTTTTAGATAAAAATGGTGACCTAAAATCATCTAATTAGCTTAGCCTTAGCTTTAAGCATTTTATTATTCATATCTTCATTACTCAAAAAAACTTCACAATCTTGAAATATTAATTTGTTTGCAAGTTGCGAAGCATGGCCACGTTGTGTGCGTTAGTCGTGAATATTTTATACTTGGACCCAAATTTCTATACTTACGTATGTTTTTGTGGGCACTGTGATGAAGTCTAACAGAATATACTTGTATCAGCTTCTGATATCCTGATCATATGCTTCGTCTGTTTACAAAGCCCTATGTCGCGGTCGGTTTTCAGTCCAGCTGAGTACTTGTGTTTTACATAGAGTTACAGCCTAACTGACCTCCACATTCCGTGCCTCGGAAATAGGGTTGCCATCCGGGATTTGTCCTAGTTTGGAGAGCGTCAGGGGGCCTCCGGGGGGATTTTCAGGTAAAACCCAGAGACACATTGGTCTTACGGGTACCAAAAAGCACGATCTCTATTATTATTTTCCTGTGGTATTTCATCTCATTGTTTATGTTACGTTGATTAAATAAAAAGGAAGAAACTGTTATTAAAAAAGTTCTAAAGGTCTACAATGTTATCACTTTATCAGTAAATAAAAACCATAATTAAACATGGTTGTTTTTAGTTTCAAGTTCAAAATAGTAGATTATTAACCAAGGGGATAAAGCAGTGTCTTCCGTCGCGGGTGACGATTTAAATCGCGAGCGTAACGAAGGACTCGAGGTTTACTTCCGAGCGTAGCGAGGGTGTTAAAAACTTAAATCACGAGCGAAGCGAGGGATTTAAGATGAGTCCTGAGTGTAGCGATGGATTTAAGTTTACCCAAGACTAAGACAGCTTTATCACCGAGGAAAATACTCTACTTTTCGTACCATTTGCGAAAAAATTCCTGCCTCGTCGGTTTTCGTAATTTTATTTAATAATCATAACTGCATAATAAATGCGTATTCCTTTTTCAAAAAGATATATAATGGTTTATATACAAACTCAAAGGTGTAAACACAGATGTAGTTCAGTATAAATTTCGGTAAGTATTCCAAATTTAAATCACATTCTCCCCCTAGAGGATGAATGAAATTCAGTACAATTTTCTTTCCCTGTTTTTAACAGATTAAAAATGACTATTGTTATGTTCGCTTTTTCTGGCATAGAATGTCACTTTTTTGAGCAAGTGGTACGAAAATGTATTTTCTACGGTGTCCGGGGAAAAACTGTGATTTTACCCAAATTTCCGGGGTTTATAAGTCTTTGTCTGGGGCCGGCAAATTTGGTGATGGCAACCCTACTCGGAAAGTATGTTAATCTGTTGCTCCCGGCAGTCATTTGAACATCTTTGACAGTCGTTAACCTGGAAACCTGACACGTGTTACTGTGAAGTTAAGATATACAGCCGCTCCATGTATAACACTAATCCTGAGTATTAGAAGCCGACTCCAACATAATTGGTCAAAAGCTGAAGATGATGATGAAAGACAGAATACCTTTTTTAAGCGTGTAACATTATAAATTTTTTCACCGTTACTACTCGCCCGGGACATTTAGCTTTATTTATTTACAAGCGCTCAGTACATAAGTCGCCGCAACGTAGTATTTGGCAGCCATTTGTAATGATGCGTCACAAAGCTATGTGAATATGTCAGACATTACGTTACATGTCAACAACTTATTAAGGTTATAAATATATAAGTAATAATAATTATTCTTTATTGACAAAGTTACAATATAAAGTTATATACGACGAGACGGCAAGCCACGAATTTCTCTATGTTAAGACTTAAGAACTCTATGTAAAGTCAGCCATCGGCGGATTGACCTCAAAAACCGAAAGGGTTACCTTGAAGATTGAATTCAGCCAGTACCAACGTCCTAGTTGTCATTTGTAAATTGTACATCTTTGATTCCTCTGTGCCTCGTAAAGCACGTAAGCCGTTAGGACTAACATTTATTCTGAGGTTCGAAGGAGTCTCGATGAATAATCTATGGTCAACTTCCACGCATAGACAGACTAGCGACTGTTATTAATATTATTTAGCCACGAACCAAATAAATAACAAATACTCATAAAATACATACACTTATACACCTGTATTGCCCACGCACTCTGCAGTAGTGTTTGCTAAATATATTTACGCTACTTACGCAATGAGATGTGCTCACTGGCCGATTCAATGTTTAAAATTCGAATGCATTAGCGAGGTGAAGGTTGTTTATTCCTAATTTAATTTATTTTTATTTTCTTTTAAGATTATTAGGTTGGTAATAATGCGTAATGCATTCTATATTGTTCATGGTCATTGCCAGTATTGAGAATTATGATAATCTGCTATTGTGTTATTGTATATTATGCGTGATGACCTTGATATTGTTCTCCTCTACAGTTATTGTGCGCACAGCCAAGCTGTGGAACTCTCTGCCGGCTTTTCTATTCCCTGCCACTTATGACCAATCAGCCTTTAAAGCAGGGGTGAACAGGCATCTTCTGAGCTCGCTCGTTCGATCGTAGACGTCATCTTACACTTATTATCAGGTGTGATCGTAGTCAAGAGCATTGGTAATAAAATTAAAAATGAAATACTTGTGCCCGCGAAATACTTAGTTCGCGTGGAGGTCGATGTATACTTATCTATATGTCGCCATATAACTTTCTCTATTTAATTTTTCTCTTTATTTTTATAAAACAAATATAGACTTTGACCCACACACTACGAATTACTGCTGTATATATTGAATTTGCGACTCGCAGCGAAGCAGACAATCACTTAACCGCTGCGACAACCTTGTCGTAAAAATCCTGTCGCGTAATTACTAAGTCGGACAAATTATTACTTAGTTTCATAATAACATATTAATCTTATAACGTTTCAACTTTAGGGACAAAGGCATCCTCCCTATGGTCGTAATCCCAACACTCAGGTCTAGTGCGGGTTAGTGGATTACGGGGTTGCGGGAATGTTCTAACGAGATACCGCAGCCCCGGACCACAAGGGCAACTGAAGGAGCAGGGTGGGCTTTAGCCAGTGGAAGTCTGACACTCCCTTCCGCTCCATCATAGGAAAAAAAGAATTGCGGGTTAGTGGATGCCGTCTTTAGATTTTCAGTCCTTGGATAAGCTAGATACCACACGATGTTTTCTTATGCCGTTTTGTGAACAGTGGTGATGATAAAAATTATACAAAGTAATGTGCCTGTCTAGGTTCGAATCCTTATAACTTGTACGACGTGCCTGAAGTACTACGTTATTCTTCAGCTAATGGATTTAGGTAGAATTTAGGATATTATTTAACTTCAAAGCCATAACTAACGACTAGTCCAACGTAAAACCATAATCCCCGTATAGTTTTCGGACAATTGTCTCCACTACAAAGGTACTATTCATTGAGTTTGCGATACAATGAGCAACCTTGCGCTACTCTACAATTGTTGTCAACCATAGACATATTATTATACAATTATGTTGGTAGTACTGTTTTGAGGTGCGCGTCGCTAAACATTTAGGCTGCATGAGAATACCAGGCTAAATAAAAGAAGAAAAAAACAATGTATAACAAAAATTATGATTCTAATTTCAAATTCTTTACAAAAAATGTCTGCCGGATACTGCGTTCCCAACCACGTTTAACACGTCAGTGAACAGGCATGTTCTGGGCTCGCTCGTTCCGTTCCACTCTAAACCTCATCTTCCACTTACCATCAGGCGTGATCGAGGTCAGGAACTCAGGCACGGGCTCATGCGAAAAAGTAATAGAATCTGTGTAATCCTGTGGTAATTTTTAGGGGTTTGAATATACTTACGTAGAAAATCCTCTTTTTTCGGGTGGGAAAATTATCGAATGATTTCTCTTCTCCCGCTCTGGGTAGAGCGGAAGGGAGTGTCAGACTTCAACTGACTAAAAACCCACCGTGTTATTTCAAATCCGTTACGATAGTAACGAGTATGACTCTCTGTCTGTTCCGTTAATACCTTGGTTAATACAGACTGTTTGCCAGATTCAGACTTTACGGTGTCAGAATAGTTACGAAGTGGGTTAGAGCCCAGTGAAGCACCTTTCTTTGTGTAATTTTAATATCACCACTGCTCTCAAGGAAAACATCGTGATGACACCAGTATGTCCTAGAAACAAAACTCCAAAGACATGCGACAGCCAATTACCCGAGTGGTAGATTACGGTTCAATCTCTCTCATAAAGCGGAAGTGTGGCCTAGCAACTTTGCTAGGGTAGCTTATAACTTTATAAGGTGAGTTATTAATAACACAACTTGTGTAACGTCAACTAATGCTTAATAGCTAAGGTGTTGGACTAGTGTTCGAGAAGTCGCAAGTTCGAAACCCACCCATGATTACATCGTTACATGGTGGACATCCCACCTATACGCACTAAACGCCTTGGGAATACCTTCATTGTGCGTACGGCTAAGGAGTGGAATTCCCTGCCGGAGTCTGTGTTTCCCGATAGCTATAACCTAGGGGTCTTTAAGTCAAGAGTGTATAGGTTACTTTTAGGTAAGCGTGCTCCATCTTCGACCACATCATCACTTACCATCAGGTGAGATGGTGGTCACGAGCCTATTATCAATTTTAAAAAAACCCACTCCAGACACAAGCATATTTAGCTTAGTTGGAGGGATTAACAAGATTGCTATTGATGTGAATTCTACCCACATTGCTAAGAACTACGCATAAACTGCTAGGTATGTATATAAACTAGTATATGTACGTGGTTTAAACAATGCATTTACTCACGTTTTACGATAGTCAATAGTAATCAGATCTGATGGTTATGAGATAACGGATTGTTATCGAACACGATTGGTTATACTATGAATGAATCATATGACAATGGTTGTTACCTCTTCTAGGTACTGCCTGCGATTTGGTTCGCGTGGGATGGTTTTCATGCATAAATCCCGGTCCCGTGAGAATTCCGGGATAAAAAGTCCTACGTCCTGTTCTAGAATTTGAACTATTTACATACCAAAATTCATTTCCATGTTATATTTATTGGGATTTAAAACATAAAATTTTAAAAACACTGCTAAACCTAACTAAGGGTGTGAGTGCACGTCTCCTTTATTAACCGACTTCAAAAAAGGAGGTTCTGTATTCGATTAGTATGTATATATATATACGTATGTTTGTATATCCGCGATTTTCTCAGAAACTACTGATCCGATATCGATCACGTTTTTGTTGTTTGCAAGCAGATTTTACAAGAAAGGTTTTAGTATATAACATATCAGGTTCTGATGAAGAACTTCGGAGATAAGTGATAGAAATCTGCAATTTAAAACAGCAAATCTCCCGCGATTGCTGCCATCGTACATCTATGCTAGATACCTATACAACATGTAACGGAAACCCCATATCCATCCAAAAGGACTGAAGACAACATCTGGTATGGAGTCTCTATTCAAAGTTTCAGCTCAAAATAAGTGACTCACAGAATTGACCCCAAATTATTGGTTTCATATGTTTCTTGAATACCAGTAATAACAAACGTGTCACAGCACTATGAGGGTCATCACTTTCCACGTCACTTGCCAATAAAACGATAATTCTCTTCGTTCTTCTTAATTTGAAAAATTCGGCCTCTGGTATCAATGTATTGAAATTTCTAATATGCTCCACACATGTAGACATAGGATTAGAAAACCCTTGCCATATCGTTTGTTATCATCCAAAGAAGCCGTGCACTCGGTATGTAGATACCCTTTAAATTACACGTTGTATACTTTCTCACAAATATAACAAATTAGTCGTCCGATTTCGGAGCAGCTCGTCTCAATCCGTGCGAGCTTCGTACAGTCGTACCTTATACATACACGTTAAGGTTCAACTAGTCGCGGGCTCAAACTCACTCGTGGACTCAGTTATGAGCAGTTAGCAGCTAGTCTACACGCATACGTCTAGTCGCACGCACACAAACACCGTGCCGAAGTCTGCCGAACTGAAACGACGTTAGACGATGCACGGCTTTCAACGCCGCACCGCTGCACGGTGGGCTGAAAAACGGCTTTCATAGACTTAGGCATTTTATTTTGCAAGTGCCAGTTTTTGTGCCGGATATCACTTTTATTTGTTATAACAATATACAAAAATGACACCAGAATTGATTCTGCACAAAAACGAAGGAATTATAATTTTTTTACGAAAATTTTGTATGGAGCTAGTATGAAAAATCGAAATATCTCTGAAACGGCAGCGATAACCGTAATATCCTTATAGGAGGTTTTAGTACTAATTATTTATGATTTTTTGACATACGTTACATAATGGTTGTAGATGCCTTTTTTTTTTAAATCGTCAAAATATTTTTATTTATTTTTACATATATAACGTTCCTTTTAGTGTTTAAGTTGAAGAATTCAGAGCTTTAACAACTCTTAACATAAAATAGCATCACCCCTATAGACCTGAAGGACTAGACAGAGGTGTGTAGTATCTTGTTGATCTTGTAAGATTTCCAACAATACCAAATAGTTGAATATCAGTGTCAAAGTGCCCATGCTGTCGCTTCTTTTAGAAAGATAGGGGAATGAAATTGTTAATTGATCATACCCTAAAAGTATGATTACGACATAACCGGACACATAATAATATCGACACAAAAGGAATTTTAAAACCTTGCATACGTTCAAAATACAAAATAACATATTGTGTAGTCATCTAATGAGTCTGATGACAAGTAATTAAGTAATTAGAATGATGGTTGTAGTCTTCTGATTCTAATGAGCCTATTAAATGATTAAATGATTTGAAATATCTCGCAACAATACCAACTAAGAACTGCATTCACCTTTTTATAATTAGTGAGCTAATGTGATTTGCTAATGTTGATTAGTTCTACTATGAGTTCTACGAAATGTTTTTGACGATTATAAATTTTTATTATCATATCTTTTATAACTTTAATGAGGGTAGTTAACTAATTATTGACTTTATACAATAAAAGGGCTATAATTTTGTTCCATAATTTAGATTGTTCACAACCGTGTAACTGCTAACACTAAAACTATTTGCTTTGCGGAGATTCACGCGAGCTGCTTTAAACAGGTGGCAGAAATCTAAACGATTCTTTGATAAGTTTAGAAATACGTACGGAGAGTGGTTGCAAGCAAATATTGATTGGCCGAGTTGCGTGCAAACTTTAATAAATCAAGAACCAACTGTTGATGAGATACCAAGAGCACGCTCAGTCTCTCCAGAACCTTCGACATCATCGACTGTTGGAACAATGACAAAAAGGTCCCGAAAACCATTCAAAGATCTGGGAAGCAAACAGAAAAAGAGAAGATCTAGTGAGCACATAGGCGAGGATTCCTGTGAATTGGCATATGCAGCTGCAGCACGTTTAAAAGAAGAAGGTTATGAAGATATCGCATCTGTAATCAATTATATGATCAAAAATCCAGAAGCTGCCGTTAAAATCAAGGAAAGCATTAAGAAAACAGTAATATTTACACCAGAGAAAGCACTTGGATTGCTTCTTTCACTTAAGCTTTCAAAGTGGCAATATATTACGTTGCGAGAGACTGCCATTCGGGAAGGTGCTAAGGATATTTACCCATCCTACTATAAACTGCAACAAACTAAGCTTGCATGCTACCCTCCTAATCAATCAGTATCAGTTACGGATTCATCAGCTAGAATTACACTTCAAGCTTTACTTGACATCACGGTGAAGCGGATTCTTCAAAGTCTTTCTGATAATGTGGAAAATAAGCAGTTAAAGCTGATATCGAAGTGGGGATTTGATGGTGCTTCCAATCAAAGCCGATACAAGCAGAAAATGGACGGCGAGCATGATGATTCAAGCATTTTCATGACCTCCTTGGTGCCACTGAAACTGACAGATGGAGATAATACTATATGGACAAACCCGAAACCATGCTCAACTTTTTATTGTCGTCCGGTTCAGTTCACTTTTGTAAAAGAAAGCCATGCAGTTGTCATTGATAACAAAAGAAAAATGGATGAGGAAATTGAGGCCCTTAACCCCACAGAGTGCATTAATAGTAACAGGGTGACTCATAAACTAATGATGACAATGATCGACGCAAAAGTCTGCACGTACCTTTCTGAAGCTAGATCAAATGCATCATGCTACCTGTGCTTAGCAAAACCAACAGAAATGAACCACTTAGATGCTGTAACATCAAAAACTGTGTGTTCTGACATATATGAATTTGGCCTATCATCCCTACATGCCCGTATAAATTGCATGGAATGTCTGTTACACATTGCGTACAGACTTGACTTCAAACAGTGGGCAGCAAGAAGTAATGAGCATAAAGATATGTTACAAAACAGAAAAAAAAACATTCAAAATAAATTTAAAGAGGAGCTCAATCTGTTAATTGATATAGTAAAACAAGGCTCGGGAACTACCAATGACGGGAATACCGCAAGGAAGTTTTTCGAGTTTCCCAATAAAACTGCAGCTATTACTGGGTTGGATCAAAACCTGATAAAAAGATTTGCTGTTATTTTGCAAGCAATAACATCTGGTGAGAAGATCGATGTCATCAAATTTAAAGATTTTGCTCGCAAAACAGCAGAAAAGTACGTGGAATTTACGACTGGTACTACATGTCATCAACCGTACATAAACTATTAATACACGGAGCTGACATAATCGAAAAAAATGATATTGTCCCGATTGGGACTCTCTCGGAAGAAGCCTCAGAGTCTCGAAACAAAGATTTTAGGAGGTTCCGGGAACATCATTCGCGGAAAAGAAGCAGGCAAGATTCTAATCAAGATATCCTAAATATGCTTGTTGTTTCTTCGGATCCTTTTCTAAGTGCACAAAGGCCGAAGTTAGATGCCAAAAGGAAGACAACCTTTTTTGCTGAAACTCTCGACCTAATACAGTTTCCGGAAACTGAGTTCGAGTTTGTAGGTATATCCGATCTGGATTCTGACTCGGAATTGGAGTCCGACAACGAAAGTTGTAAAGAAAATTTGTAAAATTTAATTATTTTTCTTTGTTCTTTTGTTATTTATGTTAGTTTATTGTACCAATATGTTTAGTTAATAATTTCATAAATTATAGTTTCAAATATGTATTTTGTATAATTGAATTTATTAGATATTATTTTTGTTACTTCTGTTTTATTTAAATTACCTATCAATAAAAAGTTTATATACAGTCTTTTTTTTTTCACATATTCTTAATATTTGGGGAAAACGCATGCTTCCTAACGATGTTCTTAACTTTGACACAGTTCATGGATCGTTTTGAACAGTTTCATATGTTAAAATAAATAATGTTAGTACTATAATCCCCTATAAGGATATTATTATTATTATGTGTCCGGTTATGTTGTAATCATACTTTTAGGGTATGATCAATTAACAATTTCATTCCCCTATCTTTCAAAAAGAAGCGACAGCATGGGCACTTTGACACTGATATTCAACTATTTGGTATTGTTGGAAATCTTACAAGATCAACAAGACACTACACACCTCTGTCTAGTCCTTCAGGTCTATAGGGGTGATGCTATTTTATGATAAGAGTTGTTAAAGCTCTGAATTCTTCAACTTAAACACTAAAAGGAACGTTTAAATATGTAAAAATAAATAAAAATATTTTGACGATTTTTTTTAAAAAGAGGCATCTACAACCATTATGTAACGTATGTCAAAAAATCATAAATAATTAGTACTATAACCCCCTATAAGTATATTACGGTTATCGCTGCCGTTTTAGAGATATTTCGATTTTTCATACTAGCTCCATACAACATTTTCGTAAAAAAATTATAATTCCTTCGTTTCTGTGCAGAATCAATTCTGGTGTCATTTTTGTATATTGTTATAACTAATAGAAGTGATATCCGGCAAAAAAACTCGCACTTGCAAAATAAAATGCCTAAGTCTATGAAAGCCGATTTTCAGCCCACCGTGCGCTGTGCCGGTCGGAGTGGGGGTGTTAGGTTTACTTTCGTTACGGAATTTCTTGGTTCGGTCGCCGCGCTCAAAGCCCGCGATAAAAGCTATGCAATAGCTTAAAAAAAAAGGCTTGCCACCACAAAACCTCTTGTATTGTGGTGGTCAGATAAGAAATCGCTCCGTATGTTATACTGGCTTAAATGCAACTGGTTAGACTAAAAGCGGCCCCGACATAACTGTGAAAAGACTAAGCAAATGATTGCGGTACTATATTATAATTTATTATTGAAATAGTGTGCCAGTAAACTTTAAAAATACCGATTTTATAGTCACAGCCTTGGAATTTGTTATAACTTAATTTAACTCGAAAAGGCTCGTTGACGCTTCCCGCGACCCAACGGCTGGCTATTTTTTTGGTCAACGGCTAAGCATTGCCATACAACGAGGCAATGCCGCCAGTATCTTGGGTACGTTGCCAGCCGACAGTGTTGAGGATCAATTTTTTGATAGATAGATATTCTAGTTTGTATTTTAAGTATTTTAGTACATAATTATGTATATTTGTTTGGAAATAATAATATTGTATTTATTATTTCCAAACAAATATACATAATTATACCAGATGTTTATTAACGAGTCATAATTATATAGGTTATATTTGTATATTCAATTAGTTGGGATAATAAATTATATGCGACTAGGTGATGGCCGCGACTCTGTTCGCGGAGAAACTTCGCACGGTTTTCCTAAAAAAAAATCCGGCATATAAGGCTTATGCCAAAATTTCAGCTAGCTATATATATACCAAACTAAATAGCATTTTGCCCGCGACTTCGTCTGCGTGAATTTCGATATTTATTTATTTATTATCATTTACCAACAATTGTTTCTACTTAAGACATGTTCTTAAAGCACAAGAGTTAATAAGGTAACAGTATAAGTAGTATAGTATTGTTATAGTATACTATAACAATCACTTATAGTAAACTCAGTATGTGCGATGACAAAGTACAAAAATATTATTTAAATGCCCTATAGCACTCCCCAATAATGCAGCTTACTACCAAAGATAGAATTTTTAGAATTGGATCACTAGTTTCGAAGATATAAACCCAACATACTGTTACGAGCTGGGGTTCGGGATAGAAATAATTTACACCAATTAAACCAAAATTAACACTTTAATTAAATAAACACAAAAATAAAAATTAACACAGTTATTCACACTACGACACTTGTCACTAAACACTTAAATCGCACTGAAATTCACTTGTAGAGCTTCGATTATATCGTCTCGTATCTTGAAATAAGACTGCCATCTGCGTTCCTCTGCGATCTATTTATACCCCGGTCTATGAGTTCTAGAACATTCTTGTAAAATCGACTCACTGTTTATACTGCCAAGAATATTCCAGCAGCTACTCGAGATACACAGTGCTGCTACTCGCCGCTAGATGGCGTTAGTGTCTTGACTCGATATACTCAGTACTGCTACTCGCCGCTAGATGGCGTTAGTGTCTCGAACATTCTAGATTTCTGTCGAAGTTTCTCGACATACTTCGCTAAACGACTGGCGTAACGATACATATACTTCATACAAACTTACTTTTCCCTCTGTAGTATTATTGTAATATTAGTATAGATTTCAATAAAACCCGTTTAGTAGTAGGTATTTGTGTGAAAGAGTAACAAACACCCATCCATCGTTACCAACGTTCACGTTTATAATACTTATTAGAAGGTTTTTATAGGGATGGGAATTCATCCAATCACTGTCTCCCGGTCTGGGCGAAGCGGAAGGGTGTGTCAGACTTTTACTGACCAAAACCCATCCGTGTTCCGTTATTTGCCCTTCGTGTCCAAGGCCGCGTTAACTCTTACGAAATATTAGTAGGATATTATTAAATAATACATCTTATTTCTTACTAATATTATAAATATGAAAATCTGTGGGAGGGATGGATGTATGTTTGTTACTTTCACGCAAAAACTACTGAACGGATCTGTATCAAATTTGGCAAGTAGATAGTTTACATCCTGGAAAATACATAGGCTACTTTTTTATCCCGGAATTCCCATGGAATCAGGATTTTACGGTGGAAAACCTCCCACGCGAACGAAGTCGCGGGCAGAAAGCTAATGAAAGTACGTATGTACTTACGTACTTAGATTTATAGGTTATGTATTCATTACAATCAAACATAAAACTACACAAAAAATAGTGACATACAACTCACGGAGTATAAACAAGTTACAGCTAATGACCTCACGTGCACGGACTAATTACGGAAAAAGTACTATATTATTTGAAGGAGTACGGCTGTACAATGGTCTACCAGAGGATTTGAAGCGAACTAATAGTGTCAATATCTTCAAAAATAAACATAAGAAACATGTCCAGACAATGTAACATAACGGCTCCAACATTCCAAGAGTGAACGCTACTTAATAATTAAAATTCAAATATATCAATACTTTGTATCTCATTTTAAGTGAACCATGATGTTCTTATGAGAAATAAATGTCTATAAACCTATAGGTAAATTTTGTTATTCTAAAATATTACTACTCAATATACCTACAATTGTTTTGATGTCCACTTTTCTGAATCAAAAATTGTGTTTTTCAGTGAGTGTTTTTAAAATGTGTTTTTGAGTAATTTTTTCGTCATTATTTGTGTCAGTGCCAAATTCACCCTGGATATCATGATTAACGAACATTTGGTCAGCAATATGACCTACTATGGTAAGTTTTTTATTATTTTTATACCTACTAAATACCATTAAGACCTTCTGAGGAGCTCATGGATTAATAATAACCAGGGCTGGATTAACCATTAGGCGGAGTAGGCAACTTGATAGGGGCCTCGCATCAACTAGGCCAGGACCCAGTGCACGCACCAAGAAAACATGTTTCTTTGAACGAGAATTTGATGTGCGTATGAACTTAAGGACCTCACTGTTATCTCACAAAATACAAATCGTTAGATTTAGTAGTAGAATTAAAACCATTTTAGAACAAATCTGTGAATAAGTAAACAAATATATTAAAAACCACAGCCTTTAATGTTCGTTTCCCCAGTTCACACACGATTTGGTCAGTCAGAGTAAGAAAAGGGGCCCCGAGAATGCCATTACCTTAGGGCCTCTGACAGGGTTAATTCGGCTCTGATAATAACAGCCACACGGGTGTTCGAGCTTAAGCGACACTTACCGAGTTCGATTGTGTATGGGTAACCATTTTTTTTTAAATTGTTTATCGGCTTGCGTTTGACCACCATCTCATCTGATGTTAAGCGATGATGTGGTCGAAGATGAAGCACGCTTGCCTAGAAATAACCACTCTTAAATTAAAGACCCCCAGGTTATAGCTATCAGGAAACACACACTCCGGCAGGGAATTCCACTCCTTAGCTGTACGCTCAATGAAAGTATTCCCAAAACGTTTAGTGCGTATAGGTGGGATGTCCACCATGTAACGATGGCGCATCACCGTTTGTCTTGACTCCAAGTCCGATGATGGAACGGGCTTGGTGGAATTAGACTGTGCAATTGCATAGTGCAAATGTAACCGATAGAAAACTGATAGGCTTGCAACACTTCGCCGATGTTCAAGGCTCTGAAGCTTTGTCCCGACCAGTTTCTCGTTGCCAATGAGTCTCTTGGCCCGTTTCTCGATAGACTCAAGTGCATCAAGCTGGTATTTTTAAGAGAACTAGAAATGTGGGTAAAATTCACATTACTAGCAATCTTTTTAAACCTCCAAGCTAAATATGCTCGTGTCTGGAGTGGGTTCACGACAATAGTGTATTGGATTGGGTTCGAAACCGCGACCTATCGATCACACATGTTCAACACCTTAGTCGTTACGCTATTGTCACTTGTCAGCTTAGATAGATAGATAGATATACTCTTTATTGTACAGACTCCAGCACATCAAGCTACAACAATCTGTCAAATTTCTTTAATAGATTTTCAACTTTATTGTTAAGGGAATTAGGTTCAAGATTGATTGGGAAAATTTGACAGTTTCGGGTAACTTCATGTGCTGGGGTCTGTACACCATAACAGAATTAAATGAGGACATAAAAACTACAAAGGGTATTACAATGGGCGGTCTTATCGCTAAAAGCGATCTTTTACAGACACCTTTGGATGGATTTAACACAGCAGGAAAAAATAAATACGCGGGTAGTCCATGGTGTACCGCCATTGTAACCAATTTTTTACAATATTGTTATTTAAGTGTGATTCAATTATTGGTGTACAATAAAGTATATTCTATCTATCTATCTATCTACACATATACATATATATACATAAAAAAACCAAGCTGAGATATATACAAAATAGTAACAAATTAAAGAGAGAGATAGAGATATTGAGATTCTTCCACGCCACAAAGTCCCGGCTGTCATTTAGTCTACATCTTTGAAACCAGATAATTTGACACTGGTTTGCTGACACTGCCAGGACGTGTCGTGTTACTGAATCATTTTAATTCACAGCTTCAAGGGAATGTAGACTCAGGTATATAGTTTAAATTTTAACTCGATATCTTCACGCGTTCCTGAAATAACCGGTCTTGATAGACAGACAGACGGACAACAAAGTGATCCTATAAGGGTTCGGGTTTTTCCTTTTGAGGGACGGAACCCTAAAAAATCTTCATTATTTTGTACATTCTGACAATGTTTATAATTTATCAGTTGTTACTAATCTGGACTATTTTAAATGATTAGTATTAGAACCACCTGGTGGTCATCATCACCACTCAAGAGTAACGCCTGTCAAGACACTTCACTAAGGAGACTATAAAAAAAGGTTTTCCTTGAAATACCTACTAAAGTGGATCTTTACACACAGTACAGTAATTTGCGGGTTTGAAAAAAGTACAAATAAAACATTTAGTCTGCTTTCACTGTTATTATTTACATTTTGGTATATTTTTCAATGAATATGTTCGATGATGACATTCTTTCGTGCCATAGATATTATACATTTATTTTTTACTAGGAGTTGTGCGGAGTTTCAAACCCGTGGACTTTAAA
Source organism: Tholera decimalis (assembly GCA_943138885.2). NCBI lineage: Eukaryota > Metazoa > Arthropoda > Insecta > Lepidoptera > Noctuidae > Tholera > Tholera decimalis. The sequence continues at coordinate 12,284,860 of OW964575.2, read as the reverse complement.
AAGATAAAACATAACCCTCCATCTTTTACAGACGGGATAAAAGTAGCCTGCCCCATTCCTCAAGCTTCAAGCTACTTCCATACCATCATACCAATTTTATCCAAATCCACCCAGTACTTTCAAAGAATAGCGCTATACATATAACAAACAAATAAACTTTTCTGCTTCATAATATTAGTATAGACGAACCTTCCAATACATAACACAATTATGTAGCAATCTATACTTAAATGAATAATGTGAGATAATTTATATCCATCACATTCACCACCTGTATTTAAAGTTGAATGTTTATAAGCCGTTAGTGTTAAAAAAGCCATAAAATGAATAATCTGAATTGAGTTATAAATTTTGTCACCCTTGTCATAGAGTTTCTTCGTTCCAAATTTAAAGTTGTTGCTAAATTGTCACGCTCGGCATAGAGTTCTGGTTCATCGTTCCAAAATTTAAATTTGTTGCAAAATTTAATCTAGGTTATGAAATGAGATGATCTCGTTTTAACCGGTTTTGTTAAGAGAAAATATCAGTACCAGGTAAGCTTATCGAGCGAGCGCAGAAGGGAGTGTCGCCTGACCTCAGTGACCCATAAAAATGATCCGCGCAGGTAGGTCATAATACCCGTTGATGTTACTGAAGTCCTAGTACCCATGCAGATTATTAAGTAAAGTAAAACTAGTGTTACGTAAAAGAAAAAAGGACATAGCTGTTGGGCATACAAAACAAAACCAGACTACGGAAAGTTAAAGTGACCTAAAAAGTACGAAATAAGGATATATTTTTTTCAGAAAGATATCAAGAAACGGGTACAAAAAATGGTGAATGATATTTATTTTGATAATTGGCTATTTAATTACACTTTGATACGTATTTTTTCCTGTTTATTTAAATTAGATGACGCCAGTCGAGTAACAGCTTAGAGCACTGGTCGTGTAGATAGCCAAAATAATAATTCTTTCCCTTAGGCTCAGCCGTAGTCGGGAAAACCGAAATAGGCTTAGCGTTCATAAAAAATCAATTGTCGTGCGTTAGTCTTGCAAAAACTCGAAAATAGTTCGACTGGTGTGATATTTTTTGTTAAGCGCAAAAAGTTTACTACTATATTTTAGGCAGTGTAGGCTTACCTAGTTGCTCATAAAAACTTAAATTTTGTCATTCAAGTTTTTAATAGCGTAGTTAGATATTATGTATTAAGTAGGTGCTTTTTAAAAGAAGGCTTTTGCATAAATCTTGAGCAAAAACTTTGAGTTAATAAGCTGATAATATAAGAAATTTTTCGTACCACTTGCTCAAAAAAGTGACATTCTATGCCACAAAAAGCGAACATAACAATAGTCATTTTTAATCTGTTAAAAACAGGGAAAGAAAATTGTACTGAATTTCATTCATCCTCTAGGGGGAGAATGTGATTAAAATTTGAAATACTTACCGAAATTTATACTGAACTACATCTGTGTTTACACCACTGAGTTTGTATATAAAGCATTATACATCTTTTTGAAAAAGGAATACGCATTTATTATGCAGTTATGATTATTAAATAAAATTACGAATACCGACGAGGCCGTATGAGCTTGATGCCTTTGCTTTTCTGACAATAAAATATTAGTCTAGGAATTTGCTGCGTTTTTGTTTTCTTCAAATACATAAACGTTAAGTTTATTTTCAACCGACGACCAAAAGAGGAGGTTATCAATTCGACGCGTATATCTTTTTTATTTTTTTTTTTATTTTAAGTATGATCACCGAGTACTCGAAGACGGCTGAACCGATTTGGAAAATTCTTTTTTTGTTTGATAGGGTATACTTTGAAATTGGTACCATTTGTCACCAAGTCAGGATCTGATGATGGGATCCTGGAGAAATCGAGGGAACTCTTCGAATATTATAGGCACACCTATGGCGTTTTGGGTATTTCTTATAGTAACTTGTGCAGTTGCTCTCAAAAAGTACCATTTGGGGAAGTGGAACTGATGATGAAGACCACAGATGGCCGCCGAAACTACTCAATAATAAGTATTTCGTGGATTGCGATTCGATTACTTGGCTATGGATATTAAGCACTTGGTGCTCGTCACAATGCATATGGTGATGTATAGCTGATGGTGAAGTACCAGGAGAACTCCTCAAAAATTAACGGCCCAGCATTGGGAAAAGCAATATTTTGTGAAATGTTATAAGTAGTTGACATTTAGGCTCTTGTAACTAGGTAAATTAAAAATCAACCAACTAAAAAGAGTGAAATAAAAACTTTTTACCAAAAAATTAAACCGACTCCCAAAAAACACTGCAAAGTGAAAAATAACTTTAATTTCGGAAGTCGGTGCCATAAACGAAAATACAAAACTAAAGACACCGACTACCGAAATTAAAGTATTTTTCACTTTGCAGTGTTTTTTGGGAGTCGGTTTAATTTTTTGGTAAAAAGTTTTTAATTTATTTATTTTTAACTAGCTTTTGCCCGCGACTTCGTCCGCGTGGAATAGTTACTTTGGGCTAACGTTTTTAACCCCGATTTTGAAGCATTCTTCATTGGTGCTCCGCTCCTATTGGCCTTAGCGTAATGATATATAGCCTATAGCCTTTCTCTATAAATTGACTATTTAATTAAAAATATTTTTTCAATTCGAACCAGTAGTTCCTGAGATTATCGCGTTCAAACAAACAAACAAACTCTTCAGCCTTATATATTAGCATAGATAGCTGTTGCCCGCGACTTCATCCACGTTTCCGTCGTTTTTCGTAAAAAAAAGTAGCCCTTGTCCTTCCTCATGCTTCAGTGATTTTGATGTAACACACAGATTAACTTTCGTAATTTAGTAGGGAAATATAATATGTCAATCTATAATACTGTTGAAAAATATCGCAATACCGAACCGCACAATATTATTGTTAATAGCTGTGCCCGCGACTCCGTCAGCGTGTAACTCCTTGTGTGTTATTAAGTTAATGTATTAGTAATATTGTTTAGATCACGTTCACATGAGGCTTAAGTACCTATAGAACGACAATACTTCAGCGCAAAGCTTCCTGGTAAACTATGTTGAAAGTTGACCCGTCCGGCACGTGAACATAAAGATTTCTAGAACTGCTAACCCGGGAAAGAGCGATGTACAACTGACCATGCGAGAAACAACTGACACCAAGATCTACTCCAGCAACACGAAAAGTCTGCCATTGAGCCTTATTAATTGTCATTGCATAACACGCCGATACTGGGAATCGCGTTCTTTTAAATTGGAATGGAAAATTATTTGGTATTATGGGAATTTTGGGAATAAAGACGGTTTCTCCTGCACCGCAACCTGTTAAAATCTGAGCCTCGATTATATTTTGTTGCAACTGGGTTACTTTTAGCCGAGTTCCATTGCAAAGTTGTGGTGGTTTTAAATTTCGGAGCAGAATAATAATCAGAAAGCTTCGAACTGCTAAGCTATCGGGAGTTACACGTGTTATTACAACCATAAAAGATAGATATATGCTGTCGTGGGATATTTTTTATATAATTTTAAGAAGAACATTTCCGTCTGGGTTACTTTTAGCCGAGTTCCATTGCAAAGTTGTGGTGGTTTTAAATTTCGGAGCAGAATAATCATCAGAAAGCTTCGAACTGCTAAGCTATCGGGAGTTACACGTGTTATTGTGAGTCAACCATGAAAGATAGATATATGCTGTCGTGGGATATTTTTTATATAATTTTAAGGTGAACATTTCCGTCATAAAAGATTTCTGTGTAGCTTTAACCATTAAGGTTGCACACGCGACGGTAGCTTAAAAAATGGAGTAACTTCTCCCGTTTTCCCAACATTTCCCTTCACTGCTCTGCTCCTATTGATCGTAGCGTGATGAAAAGTATACTATAACCAGCTCAGGAGTATGAAAAATAATTGTACCAAGTTTCGTTAAAATCCGTCGAGTAGTTTTTGTTTCTATAACGGTTATACAGACAGACAGACAGACAGACAGACAGACAGACAAAAATTTTACTGATTGCATTTTTGGTATCAGTATCGATCCCTAATCACCCCCTGATAGTTATTTTGTAAATATATTTCATGTACAGAATTGACCTCTCTACAGATTTATTATAAGTATAGAAGATATAGATAAATGCTTATCTCATATTGTTATTGTGTTATTTTTTTTCGCAAATGGTACGAAAAGTAGAGTATTTTCCTCGGTGATAAAGCTGTCTTAGTCTTGGGTGAACTTAAATCCCTCGCTACATTCAGGACTAGTCTTAAATCTCTCGCTTCGCTCGTGATTTAAGTTTTTAACACCCTCGCTACGCTCGGGAGTAAACCTCGAGTCCTTCGTTACGCTCGCGATTTAAATAGTCACCCGCGACAGAAGACACTGCTTTATCCCCTTGGTTAATAATCTACTATTCTTTCAGTGTGGGAAGTGTAGTGATTCCTGTATAGGTATAAAACGAACAGATTCCACCATGGAATCATAAACAAAATTTGGAAAAAAATCTCCTGTTCCATAAATCCATACGTAGGTAAATTCATACTGTATCATATTCCTTTTATTATCCTACATGCAGTATATCTATCAAGCGTTTAAAATATCCGAGAACTTGCAGTATTGTTAAATTTCGTTTAGAGAAATACTTAAAGGCTTTTTCATAAAATCACCCTGAATGTAATTACCAGACACTGCAGTCAAAAGCTGGTACCTTCGGCACTGCAGTAGAATTCAGTTGTCATACGCAGTAGGAACGAAGATTTGGCCATTCATCTCGAAACAAAACAGCAAGATAGATAAATGCTATCTATATGAACCATTCAGTAACAATATTATCTAAAGAAACCCCAAGAGGAAGATATTGAAAAACGCAATATTAAAATGGAAAACCTCTAAAGTTTGGTGCATGCACCAAAACAGCTGACATATAGTACTTACTACTTCCATGGCTGAAACGAGTCTGACTGAAAAAGAACAGTTACCACAAACAAAACTTGACTACATAGAGTGTAGTATTTAATGTATGGTCCCATTATAACTAACTTCTAGCAGCTTCTAGCATCTGCAACAGCAGTTCAACATACAATACTACATACGTCAATATCTTTAATACCAGCGTCGTATATAGGTCACCCGGGCTGTGGTGTTCTACATTCGGTTGCCATGACAACGGGCGCCATCTTTGTGTCGCTATGGTTACGCGCATGCGCTTTACTGCTATAGGCGTGTCTGATAGAAGGTGTATGTAGCTTTCAGCCTTTCAATGGTTATGGTGATGGTGGACACTTCAATGGTCATTGCTCCTTAATTTTTGATTACGAGTATCTGTGGCAAAATTACTGAATCCGTCATTTGGAATCGAAATAGCTAGTATTTCTTAGTGAAATATGAAAGAAATGATTCTTCCTTTAGTCTAAAGTTTGGTGGAAAAGTGAACTACAAGTTACTTTGCCAGTATCTATTAGCCAATCAGCTTCTTGCTAAAGTTTTTAATGCTGTATTTGCAATGCAACTTTGTTTTACTTTGTCGTGGCGTAGCGCTTGGTTATTATTGAATGATCGTAAATTAATAGAGTGAAAGAAAATTTACCTGCCACCCACTCTACTCTCTCCACGGCTATTGACGTCCGTTGAGCATCCCACCCGTACGCCTAAACCTTTTAGGAATACTTTCATTGTACACAGGAGTGGCAAATCCAGCCAAAGTTTGTTTTCTGATATTTATAACTAAGTCAGGAGTGAATAGATTACTTGTAGGTACCTATGCGTACTCCATCGCTTACCATCCTGTGAGTAAATAGTTCAACGCGAGCTGATCGATCTTAATCAAGGGTCATTTATGTTATCTAGGCTGGAAATTAATTAACACTTTTTCATCGAACAAGCAATTCTCATTGAGGTCGCTCTGTATATGTGAGTGAGAGATTTTTATTTTAGTTTTATTATAATAATTATGTTGCGATCATAATTATAATAATAAAACTAAAATAGAAATCTTTATCAGTCTTCTAAAGCCCATAGTGTTAGTCTAATAAATTTCTTAAAAACCATGTTAGTAATATCAATTAGGCACATACAGACAATAAAGGACACAAAAAAAGACAAACAACTCACAGTCACAGGAAGGTTTATTTTGCCCCATGTCCAAAATATAGCTTGATAAACCTATCCATTGTAGGCCCTTCTAGCCTTTCTCCAAAATCCTTAAGAACGCTATTGCTGTTTCCTCTCTCTCTGTGTATTATAGATGCAACGATAAATGCAACAATACAGAGATTCCATCGTGCCCCGGAAAGCCCATTAGGCTGTTAGTCCCAGCTTCCATTTGTACATCTTCGACAGTCATTACGGGGGTAAGCCAGAAAATTTGACACCAATCTTGCCAAGGAGTATCGTGTTAAATAGCTGGATTGTGGAGCTCAGGTAGGTAGATAGTCGCTCCTTGTACAACTCCAGTATTCGGCTACGCCCCATCCTTGAGTCATGTATGGGGCAATGGAAGACAGTCCTTTGCTACCCAGGATGTCGACAGATTCAGGAAAACAGCGAACTGATGAGGATTGAGCGTGGCATATTTCGGGGCGACAGTCTGAGACCACTGTGGTTTTGTCTGGCTTTCAACCTTCTCAGTACATTACTGGAGGGTTCGGGGCAAGGCTACCGGTCAGTGCTAGGTTATACTAAAAGCCGACACAAATACGTGTAACGGAAACCCCATATCTATCCAGAAGGTCTGAAGACAACATCTGGTATGAAGTCTCTATGCAAAGTTTCAGATCAAAATAAGTGACTCACAGAATTGACCCCAAATTATTGGTTTCATATGTTTCTTGAATACCAGTAATAACAAACGTGTCACAGCACTATGAGGGTTATCACTTTCCACGTCACTTGCCAATAAAACGATAATTCTCTTCGTTCTTCTTAATTTGAAAAATTCGGTCTCTGGTATCAATGTATTGAAATTTCTAATATGCTTCACACATGTACACATAGGATTAGAAAACCCTTGCCATATCGTTTATTATCATCCAAAGAAGCCGTGCACTCGGTATGTATATACCCTTTAAATTACACGTTGTAAGGCTGGGATATGGTAGATAATTATGAAAAAGATTACATTGACTGGTCTGCTAAACATTTCTGCCTTCCTCATCAGTTGCACAAACGCATTAAGCCACGCTATCAAAGTGTACCTGTTCTGGTCAATACGAGTTCGGAAGTTAAAAGGTTGACCTAGATTAGCCCGAATTCAACATCTGTCAGTGTTCGCTGATCCACAACTACAGTTATTGATTAATTTGGCGGCTTAAGTATACCAATGTTAAGGCCTTTGTATATAAAGCACATGCTACTGCCCGCGACTTCGTTCACGTTAAAAGGTTATTTTTCAGCGACTTAAAGTACCCTATGTTACTTACTGATATTGTAGCTTTATATTGATGCAAGAATTTTTTTATCAGTTCAGTAGTTATTGAGTTTATCCATTTCGAATGGTGCACTAGTTTTAGAGGTTTTATGAGTATTCATGTAGGCCTATGTGGAATGGAATAACGCAGAATGATGACGACGATGAGCTAAATAGATGATGACTCGTTATCATACCTAACTTAAGATTTAAGCTAGCATTCTCACGATTCGATGTTTTATTTTGATTACAATTGTTTATAACTGTTCCCACAGGGTTGTGAACACTGTGACAATACAAAGAAAACATTATATGAGCATAACATAGGCCTATCAAATCAAAGCCTTTATTTACTGATACGAAATCTTAATAAATTACACACAATTACACTTTGGAATCTTTATCTATCAGCGCGTCTGGTGACGCAAACGCCTTTCCCAGGCGCCAAGCGGACTACACAGTTGAAACTTGGTAAGTAGATGTATTCTGTGATCCGCTATAAGATTTTTATACAAAAAATATAAAAAAAAAATTATGGGGCTCGCCATACATTACATACAAACTAAAACAAAAAAATTGGCCAAGTGCGAGTGAGACTCGCCCATGAAGGGTTCCGCAGTAACTATAATAATATAATGTACGTATATTTATTTGACAAAAATAAAAACTTATAAATTTCTTAAAACTAGCTTATTTACATTTTTTTTCAACTACGCCAAATAACTTTGTTTTTCATAGTGTTTGTATGAATTACAAAGTTATATTTGCGGTTTTAGAAAATATGCTGTATCTCAAAAACTGCTGACCCGATCTCGTTGAAACCAATTTTGGTTGAAAGTTTATATTAAGATCTACAGATATTTGTTTTTGAGATTTTTCACTCCATTATTATAGAAGTTAGACGGGGGGGGGACGGGGACACACACATTTTACCACTTTGGAAGCATATTAACTTTATGAAAGTGGTTTTAGAAACCTCAATGTAATTTTTCAAGACTTGTGTATAAATACTACACACGCATAAGTTTAATTAAAAAAATATATTTTCAGATTTAGTTCCATGTATGGGGATATAAAATTAAAAAATATTTTAAAATCTTAAGGTCTTTTAAAATGACATTGAGGTTTCTGAAATCATCTGTTTTTATGTTAATCGTTTGAAAGATGGAAACTGTCCGTCCCCCCTGTTACTTTCAAAATTAGAGTGAACAATCTTAAACAATATATTATTACGCTGTAGATCTCGATTAACACTTTCAACGAAAATTAGTTTGAACGAGATACAGCCAGCAATTTTTGATATACAGCATACAGCACATTTATACAAACACTATGAACAACAAAGTTATTTTTCGCAAATCTATGCTTGCTACATTCCTTCCCATCCATTCCATTCCCTTCATGAGCGAATTCGACTCGCACTGGGCCACTTTTATTTTTAGTTTTCTCGAGGTGGAAATCCTCATGGATTTCCTATGCCTTAGGGCGGGTGATGGGGTCTGTTAGACTCTAACTGACGTAAATTACTCAGTGATCCCTCGCACACTTGCCCCGGAGGTTACACTCTTTAAAGCCGCCAACAGACTCACGCGAGAAGTATCGCCGAGAAGTCTTGCCGAGAAATTGCGCGAGAACCGAGAAGGCATCTACACTCATGCGACCTTCTCATTCGCATTCTCGATCGTTATCCGGAATGGACGACAGTGCAGCGGCTTTGGTTTTGTGTGCATTAGCATATTATAATCTTGTGAATACGAAAATTAGAAAAAAAAGCCACCCAATTTGTAATAGCTTGGCGACCACAGACAGTAGATACATACAGCACAACAACAGTCAACACACAATCAATGCCACGGTCTCACTGAGACCGAACAAGAATGTAATACCGTTCTCTTTTCTCGCCCGAGAAACCCTTTGAATTGGGCAAAAATACCGACACCGATCGGAGAACAGGCGAGCGCGAGAACGAGATGGCAAGAAAGCGATCACATTCACGCTTCTCGGGTGTTCTCGGGGGTTCTCGGCGTGAGTCTGTTGCCGCTATAAGACATCCACCGATTGGTCGAGGGGGGTGAGGTCTTTACCCTGCTAGGGCACATCATGATCTGCTTAGCTATTTCCCAACTATTTTGGAATCGAGTTCCAGTCTAACCCAATACAGTTCCAGAGCCTTGAACATCTACGACGAGTTGCAAGTCTATCAGTTTTCTATCGGTTACATTTCGGAGAGTGTGCGATGGAATTACACAATCTAATCCCGCCAAATCCGTTCCATCATCGGACTACAAGACAAACGGCGATGCACCATCGATACGGTGGACATCCCACCCATATACACTAAACGTTTTGGGAATACTATTGTGCGTACGGCTAAGGAGTGGAATTCCCTGCCGAAGTCTGTGTTTCCCGACAGCTATAACCTAGGGGTCTTTAAGTCAAGAGTGAATAAGTTATTTTTAGGTAAGCGTGCTCCATCTTCGACCACATCGTCACTTACTATTAGGTGAGATGGTGGTAAAATAAAATAAAAAGTTGCGTATTAGTGTTTTACATGAAGTGTCTGCCTATCGGACCTCCACAACCCAGTAACTGGGTAACACGATACCCCTTAACAAGACCAGTGTCAGATTTTCTAAGCAATCGTGCTTCATCTTCAACCACATCATCGCTTACGATCAGGTGAGATGGTGGTCAAACGCGAGCCTATCTATATATATAAAAAAATGAATTGCTGTTCGTTCGTCTCGCTAAAACTCGAGAACGGCTGATCGGATTTATCTTATCTTGGTTTTGAAATGTTCGTGGAGGTCTAGGAAAGGTTTGAAAGTTGAGAAAAATAAAAAAAAGAACCGGGAAAACCCTCAAAACAGCCCTTTTCTATTTCCTATACAAACGTTTTCTAAATAAAATGGAGAGTAGGGTAGGAGTAGGGGTAGGGTAGGGGTAGGGTAGGGGTAGAATAGAGTAAGGTATGGGTAGGGTATCGGTAGGATAGGGGTAGTGGTATCGGTTGGGTAGGGGTAGGATACCACGCGAACGAAGTCGTGGCGGGTCAGCTAGACCTCAGTAAAAAGAAACATACCAAGTTTCACACAGATTAGTAGTTTTTGCGTGAAAGAAAGAATAACTAACATCTATCCAGCCATCCGCCCATACAAACTTTTATATTTATAACTAGCTTTTGCCCGCGACTTCGTCCGCGTGGAATAATTACTTTGGGCTAACGTTAAATTTAACCCCGATTTTGAAGCATTCTTCATTGGCGCTCCGCTCCTATTGGCCTTAGCGTAATGATACAATATAGCTGTGCCCGCGACTCCGTCAGCGTAAGTTAATGTATTGGTAATATTATTTAGATCACGTTCACATGAGGCTTAAGTACCTAGAGAACCCTTCGACCGCGAGACGCGTCGAGCGCGGCGACCGATTCTCAAAAATAATCCTTATAGCATGATTCAGTATTCACGCGCGATGGCTTATTATTATAAGCGTATTTCATGTATAACTTTGGTGTTTCTATACCGATTTATATGATTCTTTTTACGGTTTCGTAGCCGAATGGCAAAAAACGGAATCTTTATAGTTTCGACATGTCTGTCCGTCTGTCTGTCTGTCTGTCTGTCCGTCCGTCCGTCTGTCACAGCAATTTTATTCCGAAACTATTAGGACTATACCTGTGAAACTTGATAGGTAGATGTATTCTGTGAACCGCTTTCCGATTTTGAGAAAAAAATTAAAGAATATTTAAAATAAAGGGGGGCTCCCCATACATGGAACTAAACCTGAAAATATTTTTTTTTCATGAAATCGATGCATGTGTGGTATCTATAGACAGTTCTTTAAAAACGACATCGGGGTTTCTAAAACCACTTTTCCATAAAGTCAATCGTTTAAAAGATATAAGCTTCCAAAGTGGTAAAATGTGTGTGTGGCGGACACAACCTCTAACTTCTATAATAATGGAGTGAAAAATCTAAAAAAAATATATGTCTGTAGATCTTAATATAAACTTTCAACCAAAGTTAGTTTGAACGAAATCAGTTCAGCAGTTTTTGAGACACAGCATATTTTCTAAAACCGCAAATATAACTTTGTAATTCATACAAACACTATGAAAAACAAATTTATTCGGCGCAGTTGTAAAAAATGTAAAAAAGCCAGTTTTAAGAAATTTGTAAGGTTTTTTTTTCGTCAAATAATTTTGCATATTATATTATAGTTACTACGGAACCCTTCATGGGCGAGTCTGACTCGCACTTGGCCAATTTTTTTATGGAATAGTTAATAATGTTAACTTTTTCAATTAGGGGTGACTGAGAGTGTTATAAACGTAAGAGTAGACAAATATTATAATCAGAAAGCTTCGAACTGCTAAGCTATCGGGAGTTACACGTGTTATTGTGAGTCAACCATAAAAGTTAGACATATGCTGTCGTGGGATATTTTTTATATAATTTTAAGGAGAACATTTCCGTCATGAAATGATTTGTGTAGCTTTAACCATTAAGGTTGCACACGCGACGGAAGCTTAAAAATGGAGTAACTTCTCCCGTTTTCCCAACATTTCCCTTCACTGCTCTGCTCCTATTGATTGTAGCGTGATGAAAAGTATACTATAACCCGCTCAGGAGTATGAAAAATAATTGTACCAAGTTTCGTTAAAATCCGTCGAGTAGTTTTTGTTTCTATAACGGTTATACAGACAGACAGACAGACAGACAGACAGACAGACAGACAGACAAAAATTTAACTGATTGCAGTTTTGGCATGAGTATCGATCCTTAATCACCCCCTGATAGTTATTTTGGAAATATATTTCATGTACAGAATTGACCTCTCTACAGATTTATTATAAGTATAGATATACTAGTACTCACGCGGGGCTTCACTCCCGTGGATTCTATCACGGTAAAAACATAACTCTCCTTTTTTGCAGTCGCGTAAAAAGTAACCTATAACCTTTCTCAAGCTTTAAGCTACTTCCATACCAAATTTCATCCAAATCCACCCTGTACTTTCGAAGATTAGCGCGTTCAAGCGTTCAAGCAAACAAACAAACTTTTCCGCTTTATAATATTACTAGCTTCCGCCCACGACTTCGTCCGCGTGGAAAAAAAATCCCCCGATTTTGAAACATTCTTCATTAGTGCTCCGCTCCTATTGGTCTTAGCGTGATGATATATATAGCCTATAGCCTTCCTCGATAAATGAGCTATCTAACACTGAAAGATTTTTTCAAATCAGAACCGTAGTTCCTGAGATTAGCGCGTTCAAGCAAACAAACAAACAAACTCTTCAGCTTTATAATATTAGTATAGATATATAAATATATACCATATATATATATAAGTATAGATTATGTAATTAGGAAGGAAGTATGAATAAAAGCAACGAAACGTGGCAACCTCCCACACGTTTTAATCAAATGGTAATACAATCAGAAACAGCTGACCGACCGCACTGCTCGCTCCGGACAGAAATCGATAACTGGGTCAGAGGTAAAGGCTACATTGATGTCCAAATAAGAGCCGGGAACAACAGCCTAACGCCAACTTCCAAATTCCGGGCTACTGTTGAAAAATTTCTTATAGAAAAAGCCCCCTGACAGCCTGACCCCGGGAATCATGTAGACATATTGTAAATACAACGTGTAACAAAAGGGCTGAAGACAACATCTGATATAGGGTCTCTATGCACAGTTTCAGCTCAAAATAAGTGACTCAAAGAATTGATAACAAATTATCGGTCTCATAATTATGTTTCTTGAATACCAATCATAACAAACGTGTCGCATTACGAGGATCAATAATTATACACGTCACTTGCCAATAACACGATGATTCTCTTCGTTCTTAATTTGATAAATACGGTCTCTGGTATCAATGTATTGAAATTTCTAATAAGTTCCACACATGTAGACAAAGGATTACTGATTTCTGTGGATTACTGTAAAACCCTTGCCGTATAGTTTGTTCATCCAAACAAGCCGTGCTCTTGGACCCTTTACGTTACGCTACACGTTGTATAGGTCTCTCTAGGCCACAAAGCTAGTCTGACCGTCACTATTTCGTCAGATTAGTGCTTTGTTAAGTAAAACATGTTACTTGTAGACAAGCGTGCTCCATGTTAGACCACATCATCGCTTACCATCAGGTGAGATGGTGATCAAACGTGAGCCTATACTCAATAAAAATGCAATAAAAAACAACATATTATTTTAGTTATTTATGTATATATTGCTTTGAATATATTATCTACATAGTTTATTTTTTATGCTCCTCGTATGTTATCTCTTCACCACCCATGGTTGACTTGTAGAGAATGCCTATGGCATTAAGTCCGCCTTTGTACTTTTTGTGTTGCATAAAGTTTATAAATAAATAAATAAACATAAAATTTTTCTTGATAAATATTTAACACGGGTCTCATAAAACCGTGACAGGCTATGAAACAGATGGGTCATCCGGACAAAAGGTAACAACAGAACAAAACTAATCAACGGTGATCAATGAATTGTTAAATACACTTTCTCTAGAAAACGTCGAACTTGTTCAGTTGACTATGAATTGTTACGTAATATTTAAATTCTCCGGTTGAGTTTTATTTCGATGATATGAAATGAAAGCCTTTTCTGAACTATGTCTGAGTCGGCTTACAGTTTGACTTAATCCAGCTGAGCTCTAGTGTTTTAAATGAAGCGACTACCTGTCTGGTCTCCACAACCCAGGGTATATACATACCAAGTGCACGGTTTCTTTAGATGATAAGAAACGATATGGCAAGGGTTTTATAATCCTATGTCTACATGTGTGAAGTATAATAGAAATACCAGAGGCAGAATTTTCAAATTAAGAAGAACGAAGAGAATTGTAGGCAAGTGACGTGGAAAGTTATTGACCCTCGTAGTGCTGTGACACGTTTGTTATGATTGGTATTCAAGAAATATATGAACCAATAATTTGGTATCAATTCTTTGAGTCAGTTATTTTGGGCTGAAACTGTGCATAGAGACTCCATACCAGATGTTGTCTTCAGCCCCTTTGGATAGATAAGGGGTTTCCGTTACACGTTGTATAATAAAAATGAATCGTTAAATGTGTTGCTTAGCGCACAACACGAAAACAGCTAGACCGATTTGGCTGATTCTTCTGTTGTGTTTGGTTTTGTCAGGAGAAGGTTCTTATGAAAAAAAAAAGTAGGAAAGGTCTCAAGGGTAGGGGTAGGGTAGGGGTAGGGGTAGGGTAGGGTTAGGGTAGGGGTAGGGTAGGGGTAGGGTAGGGGTAGGGTAGGGGTAGGGTAGGGGTAGGGTAGGGGTAGGGTAGGGGTAGGGTAGGGGTAGGGTAGGGGTAGGGTAGGGGTAGGGTAGGGGTAGGGTAGGGGTAGGGTAGGGGTAGGGTAGGGGTAGGGTAGGGGTAGGGTAGGGGTAGGGTAGGGGTAGGGTAGGGGTAGGGTAGGGGTAGGGTAGGGGTAGGGTAGGGGTAGGGTAGGGGTAGGGTAGGGGTAGGGTAGGGGTAGGGTAGGGGTAGGGTAGGGGTAGGGTAGGGGTAGGGTAGGGGTAGGGTAGGGGTAGGGTAGGGGTAGGGTAGGGGTAGGGTAGGGGTAGGGTAGGTGTAGGGTAGGGGTAGGGTAGGGGTAGGGTAGGGGTAGGGTAGGGGTAGGGTAGGGGTAGGGTAGGGGTAGGGTAGGGGTAGGGTAGGGGTAGGGTAGGGGTTGGGTAGGGGTAGGGTAGGGGTAGGGTAGGGGTAGGGTAGGGGTAGGGTAGGGGTAGGGTAGTGGTAGGGTAGGGGTAGGGTAGGGGTGGGGTAGGGGTAGGGTAGGGGTAGGGTAGGGTAGGGGTAGGGTATCGATTGGGTAGGAGTAGGATACCACGCGAATGAAGTCGTGGCGGGTCAGCTAGTATATCTATATATATATGAAAGAAAGTGGTGTTAGTTACACTATTTATAACTTAAAAACGGCTGAACCGATTTGGCTGAAAATTGGTAGGGAGGTAGCTTAGAACCAGGAAACGGACATAGGATACGTTTTATCCCTATATTCTAACGGGATCGCGATTTACGCGGGAAAAACTTCCCACGCGAACGAAGTTGCGGGCAAAAGCTAGTAATTAATAAATAATAAATAAATTGATCCGTTTGTTATTATTAAGGACATATTCCCAAAATTGATAGCTGTATCAAATCGCAACACTACATTGACACGGCTCAAACACACACAAACGCACGAATAGCTGCGAGAATGGTCGGAAAATGTACAGAAAAACAGCTTACCCACGCCAGATTCGTAAACACGTCCTTAACCCACGACATCGTTTGAACACGTCGTTACATCAAAGTTGTCTTGTTATACTGGCGTTTGATATAGGAACTCAGCGACTGTCTCAGGTTTGCTTACAGAAAGTCCTAAAATACTTTGGCCACATTGCTCGCAGGAGCAATGACAGTCTTGAAAGGCTGATGGTGACGGGTAAAGTGGAGGGTGGGATCAGATATCCGAGCAGCTGGGTATCCCCGTCACCGTTGCACTGCACCGGAACCGATGGAGACGTGCTGTTGACAATCTACGGAGTCACGATCCTCAGCAGTGAGGGAACGACGAAGAAGAGAGATATAGGAACGTGTTAAATAGCTTAGTCTAACATGTGTCAGCTTCCAGTCCACCGAGATGTAACAAGATACCAACAGGCCTGTTGGTCTAGTGGTCAGTGGCCCTGACTGCTATGCCCAAGGTCGTGGGTTCGATTCCCACCTAGGACAAATGTTTGTGTGATGAGCACGATCATTTGTTCTTTGTCTGGGTGTAATTTATCTATAATATGTATGTATTTAGAAATATATATGTATGTTTATTAGTTGTCTAGTACTCATATTACAAGCTCTGCTTAGTTTGAGACTAGATGGCGTTGTGTGAAAGTTGTGAAGTATTATTATTATTTCCTTTATTCAACACATATCTCGAAAATTACATTTTTAAATATTTTTCTATAAAAACTTACAAAAAAAAAAACATTTAAAAATATAAAAAATGGCAGTCCATCGGTGTCGGGAGCAGGGTCCAAGCTACCGGTGGTTAGGTCTCCAGAGAAAGGAACCTCCTCACAATGCGAGCTGTATCGAGGAGAACTGCCTTCTGTATCAGGCCCTTTATCCAGCTGTGCAACGCCAGCTTCGACAGATGGTCGTCGAAGCTTTTAGCTATCAGCCCATTGACTGACATGACAATCGGCACAATGACAGCCGAGTCCACATTCCACATGGCAACAACCTCATGAGCTAAGTCGAGATAATTTATGTGTTTCTCTTTCTCAGCTTTCACGAGAATCTCGTCATGTGGGATGGTAGCATCGATTATCATTGCGCGGCGCACTAATCGGTCTATATTATTATTATTATAACATACTATTATGTTTTGTGATACTGCAAATCCCACCTACATGTCCCAATAATTAGGTTGATTTTTGATGATTAGTTGCCTGAAAATCTTCTCTTCTACTCAGTTGTGGAAGTCAGATCGGCAGTTGCTCTATGTAAGACACTAATACTCAGCTGCTTCCAGTTAGACTTGAAACCGACACAACATAGTTCGGAAAAGGCTAAACAGATGGTAAGTTGATAGATTACGAAGTGTAATCGAGTACCTCTGTGCCAGTTATTGATTTTGCCTGTCCGGAGCGCGCAGGGCGGTCGGTCAGCTGTTTCTGATTTTATTAACATTTGATAAAAGCGTGTGGGAGGTTAGCACGATCCGTTGCTGTATATCCTACTTCATACTTCCTTTCTACTAATATTATAAATGTGTAAGTATGTACGGATGGATGGCTGAGTGGATGTTTGCTATTCTTTCACGAAAAAACTTCTGAACAGTGGTATGTAGATAGTTGAAACCCTGGATTAATACATAGACTACATTTTTATCTCGGATTTCTTACGAGATCGAGATTTGCTCGGAAGAAATCTCCGAAGCGAACGAAGTCGCAGGTAAAAGCTAGTATATACATATATATTAAAGCTAGTATACATATATATAGATATATAATAAAGGTTTTACAACGGCAGGTCTTAGCGCAAAATTTTTGAAAATGTTGAACTCGGTTATGTACTGCTGAAAATGATAGTATTTTTAACTAGCCGGTTTCCACGACTACGGTCGTACATTTTTTCATAAAAAACTTCCAAAGGGCTATAATAAAAAAACGTAGTCTTTGTTTGACTAAAACGTAGTCTATGTTTAACCTCGTCTTCAACTATCTCCACGAAAAATTGTATCAAAATTGGTGCAACGGTTTAGCTGTGAAAACCTAACTGACAGACAGCTTAATAATATTTATCTATTTATTTACTAGCTTCAGCCCGCGGCTTCGCTTGCACGAATCGGTTATTCAGCGATAGTAAAGTAGTCTATGTTATTTGCTCATAGTGTAATTGTATAATATACTGTTTGTTTGCTAGTGCAAATCTAATGCGCACGCGCACATTTTTTATGTAGTTTCCATCCTTGGACCCGTGGACTCATGGACCGTATTTCTGAACCTTGTTGTGTCTGATCAAGGTCAGGGTTCTTTGTAAGATAATTATATTGTGCACTGCCAAATGAATAAAGATTATAAAACATCAACAAATATTTTAAAACATCTTTATTTTTAGCTAAAGTATAATAATTCATACCTACATCAAAATAGTTCCCTAATTATACAGTAATAATACCGAGATAATACGAAAAAAAAAATGTATTACAATAATAATATAGTAAAGATATAATGAAATATTTTTTTAAATCGGTCCAATAGTCTTGATTTTCAATTAGTGGCCAATTGAATTACTGACCATGGCGTTTCTTGCTGGTTCTTCTCCATAGGAAACGGCCAATTTCCACTCGGTTGTGGTCATGGTCATCAGGAAGATCAACTAAAGGAGCAGGGTGGGTTGGAATGAAACTTCGTCGGACGATGAAAACTTTGTCCTAGTAGTGACGACGAAGCAGAGCTCATCAGCCAGGCTTCAAAAGTTCAAAGTGATACGGCTGTGGAAGATGCTGAAATAAACCTTGAACCATATTTAGATATCTACAATATCAACACCTCATCTATATTATCTTGGAAACTTGTCGATAGAACATACGATGTTTCCCGCATACAGAACGTTGGCCTCTATTAGCTTGGTATTTTTTTTCATGTTGAACCTTGCTAGTATAAATGCTTTTAAATAACAGCATTGAAGGAACAAAACTAATCTAAGGAAGAACTTGATCAAGCAATTGGGATTGTTTAGGAAAAATCAAACCACATATACCATGAGAACAATAAGACGCGGGCCTGAAATGTTGCATGAAGAAGTTCCGGGACCACCACTAAAACAACCAAGAAGGTCTCAGAGATATTCTTTTTGCCCAAGAAACAAAGATAGGAAGAACTTTTACAGTTGTATCAAATATAATGCCGCGATATGTAAGGATCATGCGAATTTGATGTGTGATAATTGTAGTGATTTAGATAACGAATGATCACGCTCAAAATAGGCATACAGTGCTAATAATTATTATTTTTGTGAAGCCAAATCTAGCTAGTTTTATAATTAATACTCGTAATTTACAATTGTGAATAATTGCGAAAATATTTTTGTAGATTTTTTATTTTAACTTGATAACATTTTATTGAGTTTACGGAGAAATTATGTGATTTTAAGTTATTTTTTTAATCATAAACGTTTAATTTCATACTTTTTTTGTATTTTATTCATTAACTTAGTGATGTACTTATAAAAAATACTCATTCACACTCATTGTGCTTGGTGCTCACACAAAGTACAGACAATCTCTTGTGGGGTTAACTTAACCCCACGTTGAGATGAGGATATTTTTTTCCCCTTGTATGTCGAGGGTTATTTAGTTCAGTAATATGAACAGAACGGGACCATGGGTAATGCTAATGACTCGAGCGATCTGCCTATCTGACTTCCACAACCCATCAACTTTGAAATTCAAAACCTCTAGGACCTAAAAACCATTTTTTAAGTTGATAGGCTTGCGTTTGACTATAATCTCACCTGATTTTAAGCGATGATGTGGTCGAAGATGAAGCACGCTTGCCTAGAAGTAACGTAATTACTCTTCACTTTAATACTCAAAGTTGGTGGTCTTTGTATTAACCAAGAGCTGTATAAAATGCTGCATACGTACTTATACGAGTATAATAATATAACCCCGTGCATCTATCAATAAACTAGAACGCTCAAATCTAGGTCGTTTGACATTTAGGTTACCTGTTAACGTGCCTACGTAGTTCTAGACTGTTTCACTAGAAGATTGTCTATGGTAAGCAGCCATTTTGTATTTCGTTTAGTGGGTAGTGGCGGGAAACCTGACGGAACTCTTAGAAACATTTTGATAATGGTTTTATTTAACTAAGCCGAGTCTTCTTAATTATAAATAATGCGAAAGTATGTTTGTTTCAATGTAGGCTTAAATAGCTATTAATGTTCTCACTGCTGGCTTTCTCCATTTGTTTGACAATCAAGCTTCCAAAACTGAACAGATTTCGACGTTACTTGGAAAACTGTTTTGTATAATAATAAAACTACCTAAAAATAACCTTCATTTCTAATCATTTTTATTACGTTTTATGAGGTTTAGTACCTAACCCTTAAAGCAAAAATAAATGAGTTCGTTTTCATACTGTATGCATATAAAATAAGACTTCAGATTAGCGCTTTTAAAGTTGATTTTTAAGTGACGATTTATATGAAAAACGCATTATAAAATAATGCACAAATTTTCCATGAGCTTTTCTCATAGAACTCTGTTGTTCCAATATCGAAATATGAATTTGACAGGAGACCAAGGCGACCAAATACACGATTGACAGATTGTGTTACGATGATACGATACGGATATGGGAATTTGAACTCTTTCTAGTGAGTCATAGAGTGTATATTGCTACAGCGAATTCTGAATTCATACATACGTACGAAATACTATAGACGTACCTACAATACCCGCCCCCTTTCTGAATGGCTTTAGAATCAGCTGATCAATAGCAAACTGTGTCTGAATAATATCTACACAAATAGCAGCTATATTTACTTGCAATAGAATTGCTTTTACAAGTAACTGATCATAATTCATTCTTCAATTCAAATTAGGATTGCGAGAATAAGATGGATGACACAATTTCGTATTTAGAACACGTGGGTATTAGTTTGTAAGGTTTGTAAGTTTTTTCTTTTCATAAAAGCAATTTGATGGCTTAGTAAATATTTTCAGTTATAAAAGAGATTTCTCTATGAGATTTGCGATCTTGGTTTGTTAGATCGCTTAGTTCATAAAAAATACATACTTCACTATTTGTTATCTATTCGTGACTGCAGGCAGAACGTGTTCAGAAGAAACTAAGAAAATCCAAACCTTTGAAAGAGGTTGATAGTAAGGTTGATAGGTTTCCCAAAAATTATGATCTCTTCGTTTTATCACAGAAAATTTTAATTCCATTTCTAATTTGCCAATCACACGCCACTTCAAATAAAAACCTAACCGGTCCTTATTTGTTGGTTACAATAAAGATCATATCTAACCTATCTAACCTGATTTCGTGAATTGCGTAACATCGTCATTCTTACTAAATCTAGGGAAGGACTCCCGTACGCAAGCGCGACGCGAGCACGTGCGGGGTCACTGACCTTGCCGCGATTAGACAGTTTGGGCGAACACAAAAAAAAATTCATTCTTTACAGGTTGACCTATTTTTGATATACATTGACGGTTTTATTAAGGAGATTGATTATTTAGGTGATGGTTATAGAGCAGAGGATATTATCTTACAATTTCATACGCTCGTTTATATGATGCGAGAAAATAGCATTTTAATTCATATTGAAGGGCCACTGTGAATTGCTTATGCTTAAAAACCTTGTCGAGATGAAATTATCAGAAATTTTAGCAGGTGAACTACGTTTGAATTATGGTTTTTGTGGTTCCGTACTTCCAAAGTTAAAACCGCAGCCGTTATAGAATCACTTTTTGCTGTCCATCTGTCTGTCAGTCAAGACCTTTGGTCTCATATACGCGTAGAGATATAAAAACTGTAACGTATGTCAAATACCAGGGACTCTTTCAGCGTTGAAAAATAAAATTTATGAACAGTGGTAAGTTTGTAAGGATTTTTTGCATTTAAGAGAGCTTTGCCATTAAATACCTATTTATTTATTAATAATCTATGTAAATATAATTATGTACATGATAAATATTACAGGTGAGAAGCGTAATGTGCGTTATAAGTACCTACATGAAATTAAAAAGCAAAATATCATTTCAATGTAAAATATTATAAAGTCAAAATCGAAATGAAATATCAGGCAGGAATCAATCAATCAATCAATCAAATATTTTATTGTGGATCATAGGTAGTACATAATACAGGTCTTACATAATAATACAGATCAGCTATGTCCCGCCCTTAGGGCATACAATAGTCAAAAAATAAATTAAATTACATTAAAACATTATTACCTCAAATTGCTTATTAATAGGAATTACATATGAAAAATAAGGCATAAAAAAAAATAATTCATAGGTACATGTCAGTTGGTCACTGAACACATGAAGACTGAGGGAGACTGTATTGGAGCAGTGATTTGTCTAACAGGAAGTCTTTTACAGAGTAGTAGCACTTGTTTACTAACAGATCATGGAGATTCTTTTTAAATTGTCTCATTTCCGGAATTATTCTAATCGGCCCCGGAATATTATTATAAATACGTGAAGCTGTACAAAAGATACTCTGATGCATTAGGTGAGTCTTGCTAGATTGTGATTAGAATATCCAAAATATCTTGAATCACACGCGACTTCACTCGATAAGCGAAAGGTTTTTTCAGCGAAATTAATGTAACCTATGCTACTCTCCTACCCCTCAACAATCTTCACACCAAAAGTTACATCCATTCATTGCTCTGTTTTGACGTGAAAAAAGAACAAACATACAAACACACGCATGTATAGTATTATTATAATAATATAGAGTTTATTTTAATAATAAGCAAAGCATTTTATCTAATGTCCAATTATGATTTCATGAAGGGTTTTTCTGGCCTACTAACCTATTGTACCTAGTTACATAACATTATTTTATTATACACACTTGTCATGTTTTGGCATAAACTTTACACAAGTAAGCAAGACAGACAGTGTTAAACAAATCATAACACATGACTATTTGCAATAACGTATGGAGCTTGTGGTCAAATAATAACAGTTTTATGGTTCGATCTTCAAGGTAAACTGGGTCTGTTCATGGATAGGAGAGCATCTTATCAGCACATTTTCCAAACTAAAATATAGTCTATGCTACTTACTGATAATGTAGCTATACATATATTGGGAGCGAAGTTTCGGAATGCGACCAACTCAAATGTCCCTTCTGTGGCATTGTTCGTCAGGTCGTTGAGCTCCTTAGTAGTCCAAAGTTGAGCTTACAGACTAACTGACAAAGGCTTGCACTGACAGGACGGGTCTACTCGAATCTGTGTGGTTTTCCTCAAAAGGCCATTTCAGACTAATCTGCATAATCGTCATAAACTTTTAAACAATTGTGAATATGTGAACTATGTAGGTTTCTTTTTATTTTTTGAGTTAAACATGATTGTCTGGTAGTTTGAGTGCCTTTTGCAACGTACACAAACGTCCTTACCTTGGGTATTGTTCGTCAAATCGTTAAGCTCCTTGTACAAGTTGAGCTATACGTCATGTAGGTAATGCTTGCACTGTATGGACAGGCCCACTCAAATCTGTGAGCATCTTCTCTCAAAAGATCGCTTCAGACGGTAACCTGCGAGGTTCCCATGTATTTTAACAAATATGGATTGTATGGACTTTAAGAGAGACGGACCCCTGAGTTTGTTTCAGTGTTTCTTCTCAGAGTAGTCAGTTAGGAAATACCGGCCTCATTTAGTTTAAATTTACGAAAAAAATGACGTGTAAAAGTGTTATTAATAACCAATTTGCAAAATAAAGATCATTTATCAATCGGAATTTTTGAAATTATAAACCAACAGAAAAACAAATCATTGTTATTTGTTCTTTTTTCTTTATAGTATTAGTTAGATATATATTATAGTGTACTAACTTCTGTCCGCGATTTCGTTCGCGTTGGAGGAGAAAACCCTCCGTATCTACATACACAATTTCATTTAATTCCGTTCAGTTTTTGTGTTAATTAGTAACAAACATCCATTAATCCCCACAAACTTTCACATTTATAATATTAGTAAGAAGAAGATATTATAAAGAATATTCTATTAATTTGCTGGTTAGCTGCGTCATCATCCATCCATCTATCCACGCAAACTTTCGTAGTTATTATATTGGTAAGGCATTATAATGAGTATTCTACCAAGCCAGTTCCATCATCGGACTACAAGACGAACGACGACGATGCGCCATCATTACACTTTGGACATCCCACACATACGCACAAAACGTTTTGGAAATACTTTCATTGTGCGTACAGCTAAGGAGTGGAATTCCCTGCCGGATTTTGTGTTTCCTGATAGCTATGACCTGGGGGTCTTTATGTCAAGGGTGGATAGGTTACTTCTAGGTAAGCGTATTTCACCTTCGACCACATCGTCGCATACCATCAGCTGAGATGGTGGTCAACGCGAGCGTAAAAAAAACTATTAATTTGCCGCGTACCTGCGTCGTTTCAAGAAGTAAATAAAATGTCTTTCTTACACGACCTAAGGCAGTTTTAAAGAAACTAGGGCGTGAATAAGGCTAAGCACTTAACACGATAGTAAAACACATGTGCCTTGTATTATTATAATCCGTTTTGCTGGACTGTGCACTATTCTTGTACAATCCCATTACTGAGAGCCTCCTTGCTGTTAATGCAGCCCTGGTACCTGACTCAAATATTGTATATTTCTCGGTGATGAAAAATTGGAATAATATCACGTTCCGGAGTTCATTTTCAAGGTTAAGCAAGTAGTCGAGGTCTGTCCATAGATGGGTAAACGAGAAGAAGTTTTGTATTTTTTATTTTGTTTTCGGAGTGAAAAGCAAAGGGAGGCCCTTATACCGGCTAGAAGCTTCTCCCCGTCCCGACCTACGGTACTCAATTTTGGCCCCGCTGATTGAGTCGAAATGTTCACCAAAGGGCTTCAATATCGAAGCCAAAGGGTGATAAAGCGAAGTGTAGATATACAGGATGTAACGGTGGGTGGTGTTCCAGGGGTAAGGGCGCTCATAACCTACCAATAAAACCCCTGTGAATAAAGTTCAGCTGTTTTTGGAGAATTAGTTGCTGGTAAACTAAAGTGGGATTGGGTGGGCGGATGTTTTACATATACCATGGAGAATGCACGAACGCACAAAAGTCGTCAAGAGCCTAGAACACAACCTGGAGTGGATACTTGGAAAAAGCCAAAAACTGGCGTGTGTGGAAGACCATAGGGGGGCCTGTGCCCTAAACAGAGAGAAAAAATCGATTGACAGAAAAATCTACGCCTTTAACTATGCTTAATTTATTCCAATCGCGTTCCGTAGCCGTGTCAGTCGTAACATAGACAATTAATATTGATTTTTTACTACCCAGTGACCTAGAAAAAGTTTTCAATGTGTAGCGGAGAACAACGGAACAGTTTATTTCATTGTTTGGAGGTAGTTAGAGTAAATGTAATGAACATAGAATAATATTATAGAGTAATGAGATTGTTATTAAAAATTGTCATAAAATATTTGTTCGATATCCGACATGCGCAGTTAACAAATAAATTACAGTCATAGATGAAGTCCTTTTTGGTTAAATTTTATAAAGACAATTTTTTTCTTGATTTTAGGCTCATGTTTAATCACCGTCTCACCTGATGCTAAGTGATGATGGGTCGAACTTGGAGCACGCTTATCTAGAAGTAACCTATTCACTCTTGAATATAAAGACCCCAAGGTTATAGCTATCGGGAAACAGACTCCGACAGGGAATTTCACTCCTTAGCCATGCGCACAATGAAAGTATTCCCAAAATATTTTGGTATGACTATATTTTATTGTAGTGTATGTTGCGGGCAAGCGGTTCTGTAGTCTGTGTTAGTCAGTCGAGTAATAATCATCGACTATGGAGGCCGCCGGTAATG
The DNA here is from genome assembly GCA_943138885.2 of Tholera decimalis. Lineage (NCBI taxonomy): Eukaryota > Metazoa > Arthropoda > Insecta > Lepidoptera > Noctuidae > Tholera > Tholera decimalis. The sequence continues at coordinate 12,259,363 of OW964575.2, read as the reverse complement.
AGTGACATCCTCTCAGCTGAGCTAGCCGACATCCGAAAGGGGAGTTGTGTGTTTGTGGATGACTGTCGTATGAGAATGGTGTTAGTTTGTGGTTCCGGGTCTGGATTTTGCTTCCCATAAACGAAATTAACATAAAACTATTTCCTAGTTGTGACTGCCTATTTATGGCAAAGTAGCAAATCAATAAGATGGTTTTTAAAATAATAATAAACGACAAGATCTTGACGTCTAGATGTACTGATGTTTGTAAATTTTTAACGTCTTCAGTCTTCATGCATAAAAAAACGGTCTAAAAATTGTGTCCGACTTCCCGCCAATTTCACTGTCAATTTTTTTTAACCATAAACAAGCTGTCAGTTTACGTTTTTTTTAAGTAGGTATTATGTCTGAATGAAATAACGTGACAGAATCTATGAATAAGTTGCAAGAATAATCATAATTTACGTTTGTTTTAATGGACGTCATATAAGTATTTGCTCCACATTAAATAAATGCGACATTACCTTGAGTAAATCGACCGCTGTGGGAATTAGGTCTTCTGCAGTGCATTAAATATTCAACTTCGCACTAACTCATTACCTATTGATTTTAATGACAGAGGTAACAAAGAAACTGCGTCATACAAACGACATGTGCATGGTGTTTCATACAATGACGTTAGGTATCAGTAAATTGTTGTTTGAAGGCTGAAAAGGCGAGATCTACAGTGTAGGGCATTATTAAAACTGGACAATAATGTCGTACTTCTGGACAGACGGGGGCCTTCTTTTTCAGCGGTAGGTATAGATGACGCCAAATAACTTGGCAAGGTTTTGGCGTAGTGGGGGTAAGTTCGCGCATCGTACACTTAGTGGAAGAAAAAAGTGGTCACTTTTACTGCTTGCCATTATTGTATGGTTATTGCCATCATTTATTTTCAATCATATCTGTTCAGAAGAATGTTAAAGAAAGAAGAGGAATTTATTCGTTAATTCGGTATTATAAATAAAATAGATATAATACATAAATATGTCGCATCATGGGTGGCCGAGAAGCGAAACATCGGGTCTTCATCACGATCCGACATAGTTCTAGGTAAATGTGGGCACTGACTTGGGTACTCGAACGAAAGATAATTTAAATCAAAATAACTTTATTTTACGAACGGTTTTTCACAACATTGAAACAAACACGTGCGTTGGTACTGAGCTTCTTCCAAGACTGTCCGAGGTAGTCTATATCACTCCGTCCTCCCGCCAGTCCTCGCTACATCCCTTCTACCGACGATCGTGTCCAAGCGGAAGGGCTCCGCTTGCGTTTCCGGTAACGATTTATTATTAATTAGTTCACCAAACTAATTGTTAGATGGCGCTGCCCGTCGCACCATAGCGCCATCAATCCACGACACGGCCATTCCTGACTAGCACCCGTCCTCGGGTGTAGTATCTGTGGACAAAATATGCTCAGAGAGTAAACTAGCTCGGTTATCCTGCCAATAGAAACAAAGGTAGCAGTTTCTCATTGGTACCTTATTTCTCCTAAATCTATGTACAGTAATCAACTTTCATGTCACAAAATGCCTTGTAATTAAGCTTACATACACAGTGCTTTCTGCACAATATCATTCATTGGAAAAGATCCGACCAACAAGTTAAAAAGATTAAACAAGGTAATTCTAACTGTTCTGTCACTATTTACCATAATTCATAAGCAATGTATACTCAACTCATGAAACTTTCACTATCATCTGTGCACCAACACAGACCCGAATCGCACCAACGATTCGTTACAAAGCTGCCGCCACATATGCTACAACACATGAGGGGCTCCGTGCACCAACACGGACAAGAATCGCACCAACGACTCTCAAAAATCTCACGCAATATGTGCTACAACACATGAAGCGCTCTGTGCATCAACACAGACAGAAATCGCACCAACGATTCCTTATAGACCCATCGCCACATGTTACTCATGAGGTGCGGTCTAGAGTTTCGAGTATGAGTATACAAGCCATTCTTAATGAGATGTGGTTTCGCTACCACTGTCATCAGCTATGACGTCTAATTCTCGGGAAACTTGGTGATCGGGGATCTTCCTTACATGATAATGGGGGTATTTGTAGGTTCGCTTGGAGTCAAGCGCCTTTAGTAGGTATCTATCCCCATCTAACCCATCAATAATCTTAAATGGACCTTTGAATTTAGGATCTTATTCGGTTTGATTCCTTTTCCCATTTTCTATCACAACATAATCATTAATAGCCAACTTAGAAACTTGAGCCTTACTTTGATCAAATCCATTTTAAACATAATTTGCATTTTTTAAATATTCTGTGTCGCTTGCTCTCTAATCTCATCTAAATTAATGTCATTCAAATCATCATCAGCGGTCACTAAACCAAGCGGCCGTGCTACCCTTCCTATCATCAACTCGAGAGAGCTAGATTTAGTCACCCTATTAATAGTAGAGTTAATAGCTAACTGAACATCTCCTAAAGCGTCCTGCCAAGAGCGGTCACGACTAGTCTCTACAGCTGTCAACATACTCTTCAGCGTACTCATTACCCTTTCGACCTGACCGTTCGCACGACTACCTCCAGTAGCTATCAAGTGCAACTCTATATTGTTAGAAGTACAGAAATTGGAAAATTCTTTGCTAGCGAAACAACGACCCTGATCAGCTATTATGCGCTTCGGCGCACCAAACAACGCTATACAGAACTTAATAGCACAAATACTACTGTTAGTATCGATATTAAGCGAATGACGGAGCAAAACAAATTTGGTAAAAGCATCTATGATGACAAACACGTACTCTTTGATGTCGTTTTTACCAGACAGTTTACCAGAAGCGTCAATATGAATTGTGTGCCATGGAATATTGAACTTGGGAATGGGGTGAAGTTCTGCTTGAACTCTACCAGAGTGGGGCTTCGCTATTTTGCAAGTGATACAATTGTCTACGAATTTTCTCACATATTTTGACATACCTTCAATCTTTTCGAGAGTTTTCTCCCATCCCAAATGCATGACAGACTCATGGATGTTATTAATTACAGACCACCTAAGAGATCTTGGTACAATAGGCAAACAACGAGTGCGACCGTTACGCTGAATCTTACGGCACAGAATATTTTTACGAATTTCGTAAGTTTTGCGAGTTTCCTCTGGAAAAACTTCATTACGAAGATCAGACACAATCTTACTGATTTCTTCGTCCTTTTCCTGTTCAGCTTGCAACCAGTTACTAGAAAGCTCAGCTAAATCGACATGCTTTTGTTCTACCCGTGTGAAAGTCCCTTTAGGTGTCGGGAGAGGATTTCTAGAAAGAAAGTCCACATGGCTCATCCTACTGCCTTCACGATAAACAATATCAAAATCAAATGATTGCATGTAGGCCCACCAACGATGAACTCGTGGAGATAAGTCAGTTTTGTTTTTAAAGGCTTTAACAGAACTGCAGTCCGTCACAACGGTAAACTTACGACCTAGCAAATAGTGTCGAAAATGCTTTAGGGCATTGAAGACTGCTAACGTTTCTAATTCGAATGAATGATACTTCGATTCAGCTGGAGATGTACGACTATAATAAGCGACTACGTGTTGTTTCCCATTAATCTTTTGAATAAAAATGGCACCATATCCTTCAGCACTGGCATCGGTATGCAACTCGATTGAGTGCGCAGGGTCGAATATTGTTAGAACTGGTTCGCTGGTTAAGTAGGAAATTATTTTTTGACGAATGGCCTCATGACTGGGTTCCCATTCAATGGACCTATTCTTGCCACTTGTTGAACGAAACAGAGGAGCCATTATTTTTGAGAACTGTGGCACAAATTGTCTGAAATAAGTGGCCAAACCTATGAACTGTCTCAGTTGAGTGATGGTTTTAGGTGGGGGAAGTCTGGACAAAGCTGCAATTTTATTTGGATTAGGTCTGATTTGGCCATCCTCAACAACAAAGCCTAAATATTCAACCCGTCGTTTAAGAAATGAACACTTAACAAAGTTCAGGGAAAAACCAGCTTTTGTCAATTTATCGAGTACAGTGCGAAGACGAACTAAACTCTCCTCCACACTTGATCCTATTATTAAAATATCGTCGACATACGTCACAGCATAGCTATAAGCAAGGTCACCTAAAGCTTTCATTACTGCCCGCTGAAAAACTGAGCTCGCATTTTTTAAACCAAAGGGCATGGTCAAATATTCCCACTGTCCATCGGGTGTAACGAATGCAGTGCACTCTATTGACTCAGGGTGCACTGGGATTTGATGGTAGCCTGACAACATATCAAGACACGTGAACCATTTAGCTCCACCTAACCTAGATACAAGATCCTCTATCAACGGCAGTGGAAACCTATCCGACACAGTGTTGTCATTCAGCTCCCTGTAGTGGACACACATGCGATCTGAACCATCCTTTTTCTTAACAAGTAACACTGGACTAGAAAAAGGTGAACAACTTGGTCTAATAATACCTGCTTCCTCTAATTCACGAACCTTAGCAGTAACAACTTCGCGTTCACTAGCACTAAGCCTATAAGGACGACGGTTAACTGTACGACTAGAATCTACAAGCCTAATTTGCAACTGACCTGTTGTTACCCGGGATCTAGAAACACCACTAGAAAACGAAGAAGAATATTCTGACAAAAGATCAATTAATTGAGAACGAAATTCTAGCGGAATGTCTGCATCAACTTTGTCGAAAACAATGTGACAATTGGAATCGTTTCCGAGCTTATTTGACACATCGCATAACCTAACAACCTTATTACGACACAAAACAATACTATCAGACGTCATACTAACGTTAAATCCTTGATCTAAAATCTCACGACCAATTAAAATATCATTTTTAAGGCAACTATTGGGAACAACATGAAATAATATCTCTAATCGTAAATCGTTAATCATAACCTCGGATAAAATTTGTAGGGTACTTTGCACACTACCATGACCGATACCTGTCAAGTTGACAATGTTATTTACACGCTTGCCACTAAGCTTTGACGCAACAGAATCTTTGATGAGAGAGCATTCGGCACCAGAATCATAATAAAATGGATATGACTCACCAGTGTTCATCAGCGTACCGCTGGGATTGCTAACATAGTAAACTTCAACACGCCTCTCGTTGCTCGTCGCTGCTGCAGGCGCTGCTCCGGAACTGCTTGGGCTTCCTGCCGCGCCGGCGCCTCCACGGTTGCTACGTGGACATTTCGTAGCAAAGTGTCCGGCGTTGCCGCATTTGAAACAGATGATGTCCGAACGCTGCTTCGGTCCCGCAGAGCTTGACGCTGAAGTGGCAGCATTGGTTGCCTTGCCTTTGACCTCACTTCTTGAACGGCAATCGGACGCTCGGTGGCCTATTTTACCGCAGTTGTGACATTTCACCGTCGCCGACTGAAACTTCGATCGCTTGAAATCTGAAGCGGCCTCGGTCGAGTTACCCATCGAAGCTTTCCTTTTCAAAAACAAAAACGCTTGAAGTTCACACTGCAGCTTGTTCCTGTTGCTTACTTCGGTAGTAAACGCCAACCTCTGTATACGCCCATCAAATTGCGCCATATGAGCAAGTACCGTAGATATGGCTATCTGCTCAGCGCTCATGTTTTGCCAGCGTGATGTGAGGGTAGACAACAACCGGGCGGCGTATGCAGCATAGCATTCACCTTCCTTGGGCTTGCTACTCATCATTTTGATAAGAGTAGCGGCTGGTGTGTCCACGCAATCGTAACGGGACAAAAACAAGCTTTTGAAGTCACCCCATGTCATACCCGCAAACGATACTTGCGCCAACCAACGTGAAGCACTTCCTTTCAGAGCCTTGCTTAAGGTGATGATCAGGGCACTTCCCTGAAGCGGTACTTCCGATAGGCACAGGTCTGCAGTAGTACACCAGGCACGTGCGTCTACATCCGGCATGTCCGGGTCAAATTCAGGCAAAGAAATATGCTTGGTACCTGCCGGGCCCTTGATGGCTTCTATCAGGGACATCATGTTCTGATTTTGAGCAGCCAGCAGCGTACGAAGTAAGTTCTCGTCACACCGTGACATCATGGCTCCATTCTGCAATACTTCTTGATTTTCTTCAGCTCGAGTGTATCCCACTTCTGATGTCGCATCATGGGTGGCCGAGAAGCGAAACATCGGGTCTTCATCACGATCCGACATAGTTCTAGGTAAATGTGGGCACTGACTTGGGTATTCGAACGAAAGATAATTTAAATCAAAATAACTTTATTTTACGAACGGTTTTTCACAACATTGAAACAAACACGTGCGTTGGTACTGAGCTTCTTCCAAGACTGTCCGAGGTAGTCTATATCACTCCGTCCTCCCGCCAGTCCTCGCTACATCCCTTCTACCGACGATCGTGTCCAAGCGGAAGGGCTCCGCTTGCGTTTCCGGTAACGATTTATTATTAATTAGTTCACCAAACTAATTGTTAGATGGCGCTGCCCGTCGCACCATAGCGCCATCAATCCACGACAAATACATTAAAAAGTGACAAAAATGTATTTAAAAAACATTAAAAATAATATGTTCTCGTCGTCACAATTAGTTAATAAAACTGCTACCCCTTTTATTCTTCTTTTTTCCCGGTGTCCTAAACACTGACGAATTCGGAATTTCAACCTTCCTTAACTCTATAGTTAAAACGTCAGAAAGAACAGTTAGACACTATTGTCTAACTGTTCTTTCTGACGTTTTAATAGTCTGCGTATTTGCTCCTGGCATTGTAATCAAGGTAACAAAAAATAAATTTAAAACAACAACTCGTAACAAAACCCAAAAAAGGGTACCACTTTCGTGTACGCAAGTGTATTCGGGAGCAAATTGAACGAGAACTACTGACGCACCAATCGCGCGCTCGGAGCGGCACTACGTCATACCCCGCGTCCCGCTGACAACCGCTGACACCTAAAAATTTACTTCTGCGCATTGAACGACTCTTGCCAAGTTTTTTGGCGTTACCTATACTCCTTGCCATTCATGCTAACCTGGTATTTAACAAGGCCGATGTAACAGACTTTCGCATTTATATATTTATTGCATAGGGAGACTTTCGCAGTTATTGTATTAATAGTATGTTAATTGCATGGGGAGCTCGTTAATAATAACAGCCGTATGAGTCGAAATTCAAAAGAGAGAGAGAGATATATATATATATATATCTTTACTAGTACTCACGCGGGGCTTCGCTCCCGTGGATTCTATCACGCTAAAAACATAACTCTCCTTTTTTGCAGTCACGTAAAAAGTAGTCTATAACCTTCCTCAAGCTTCAAGCTACTTCCATACCAAATTTCATCCAAATCCACCCTGTACTTTCGAAGATTAGCGCGTTCAAGCAAACAAACAAACAAACAAACTTTTCCGCTTTATAATATTATAGTATAGATTTGTGTAAACATGGTATACATACAAAAGCATGCAAGATATTATTTTGTTTGAGACCATCATATTTAGCCATCAATATCGGCGTACAAATATTTCATATAGGTTAAGCAATGCTTGTTGAGGTCGGTCTTTATATGCGTGTCCATCTTAATACAGGGTGCTTCAAAAAAATGTATACACACTTTGAACGTCCATAGAAAATTTATTTACCGTTCTACAAAGTTAAATTTCAGGAAATTAGAAAGCTGAAAGTCCAATGTAAATGAAACATAAATAACAAATGCCAATACTGTTCAAATTGGTGACCTCCAGCATCAATACAATTCTGAGTACGAGTCACCACTGATTCTGTACATCGTATCAAAACGTCCAATGAGATTTCTCTACACACGGCTTCAATCTCATTCCAGAGAATGTCTAGGTTACGTGGTTTACGTTTGTACACCTCATTTTTTACTGTGCCCCATAAGAAGAAATCCAGTGGTGTAAGGTCTGGAGAGCGTGCTGGAAACTCGATTGGCCCCCTGCGTCCTATCCACTGGCCCGGCAAATTTTGATCCAGGTAAGCTCGTACGTCCCTGTGATAGTGCGGCGGGGCACCATCACAGGGACGGAAACTTTTCACTGTCTTTGAACTTCATTACATTCTCAAACTTCCAGTACCACTTAATAACCTGCTTACGTTCTTCAAAACTCAAACGTACGTCCGCCATGTTGATATTACAACTTCCAACTGACAATATAACATAGAGGGACGATTATGCTGCCACCTGGCGAAGAAATATAACATTAGCCTTGTAGAGCGGGAAAACTACGATAGTTTAAAGTGTGTATACATTTTTTTGAAGCACCCGGTATATCGAGAATCCTCAATGCATCGAGATGTACGTTAAGGAGTTGGTCCCGTTTGTCAATTGTACATCTTTGACAGTCGTTACGGGTAGTCAAAGGCCAGAAAATCTGAAACTGATCTTGACGAGGGCTATCAGTTACTGGGTTGTGGAGTCAGGTAGGCAGTTAATCCATGTAAAACGATAGTAATCGACTGCTTCCTGTTAGACTGGCAGCCAACCCTAACATAGTTGGGAAAGGTCCATCCAAAAACTGATTTCACTAAGCGTTTCTTAACCTTGAAGGTTAACTCGTATGGTTGTTATTATGTAACGACGAGCTCCTCGAAATATGATATTTGTTTTTAATTTTTTTTTTAATTTAAAATAGGTTCGCGTTTGACCACTATCTCACCTGATGGCAGGGGCGTGCATAGGATTATGACAGGGCATGCGGCGGAGTAAAAACACACAAAAACTTCTAATTTTATAGATTTTTAGCATAGCCACATCCACGCATCGTAGCATGGTGGCGATGCGTGGCTGTGGCTATGCTAAAAATCTATAAAAGAAGAAGTTTTTGTGTGTAATCGGTCACAAAAACTTCTTCTTTTATAGATTTTTAGCATAGCCACAGCCACGCACCGTAGCATGGTGGCGATGCGTGGCTGTGGCTATGCTAAAAATCTATAAAAGAAGAAGTTTTTGTGTGTTTTTACTCCGCCGCATGCCCTGTCATAATCCTATGCACGCGCCTGCCTGATGGTAAGTGATGATGTGATCGAAGATGGAGCACGCTTACCTAAAAGTAACCTATTCACTTTGGACTTAAAGACTCCTAGGTTGTAGCTGTCGGGAAACACAGACTCCGGCAGGGAATTCCACTCTTTAGCCGTCCGCACAATGAAGGTATTCCCAAAACGTTTTGTGCGTATGGGTGGGATGTCCACCATGTAACGATGGCGCTTCGCCGTTTGTCTCGTAGTCCGATGATGGAATGGGCTTGGCGGAATTAGATTGTGTAATTCCATCGCACACTCCCCGAAATGTAACCGATAGAAAACCGATAGACTTGCAACTCGTCGTCGGTGTTCAAGGCTCTGGAGCTTTGATTCGACCAGGGCATCGTTGCCAATGAGTCTCTTGGCTCGCTTCTCGATAGACTCAAGCGCGTCCAGTTGGATCCAATTCCCTGCCGGAGTCTGTGTTTCCCGAAAGCTATAACCTAGGAGTCTTTAAGTCAAGAGTGAATAGGTTACTTTTAGGTAAGCGTGCTCCATCTTCGACCACATCATCACTTACCATCAGGTGAGATGGTGGTCAAACGCGAACCTAATCTAAATAAAAAAAAAATAAAAAAAAAAGTTGGTATTTTGCGGATCCATCCCAACGATGAGAGCAGTATTCCTAAAGATTTAAGATTTTTCTAGATTAGTATTAAAGATGAGAGTAGTATTTAGTAATAAAAAGAAATACAGTTTTTTTTTTAATTAAAAATAGGTTCGCGTTTGACCACCATCTCACCTGATGGTAAGTGATGATGTGGTCGAAGATGGAGCACGCTGTTTTCTTTGAATCTGCCTTTTTCGTTCAATTCTAAGTCGATGTTGGGGTCGAGATTAAAACAAAAAATTGCCCAAGGGCGAGTCAGACTTGCCCATGAAGGGTTACGTAGTAACTACGCCAAATAACTTTGTTTTTCATAGTATTTGTATGAATTACAATGTTATATTTCCGGTATTATAAAATATGCTATATCTCAAAAACTGCTGACCCGATCTCGTCCAAAATCAATTGTCGCTGAAAGTTTACATTAAGATCTACAGCATATATTTTTTTAGATTTTCCCGCCATTATTATAAAAGTTAGAGGGAAGGGGTGGGGGGACACACATTTTATCACTGAAAGCTATCTTTGACGATATAAGCTTCCAAAGATGATATACGATTGACTTTATGAAAAAGTGGTTTTAGAAACCTCAATGTCATTTTTAAAGACCTTTCTATAGATACCACACACGCATAGGCTTCATTGAAAAAAAATTGGTTTCAGTTTGTTTTTTTCTTTTTTTCTTAAAACCGGTAAGCTATCTACCTACCAAGTTTCATGTGTATAGTCCTAATAGTTTCGGAATAAAATGGCTGTGACATACGGACGGACGGACAGACAGACAGACATGACGAAACTATAAGTTCCGTATTTTGCCATTCGGCTACGGTACCCTAAAAAGAGGTGTCTTAAATACGGTAAGTGTTGGAACTGTTGGAAGCCTGCTTGTCAGAGTCGCGGGAAAGTTCTAACGAGATACCGCGACCCTGGAACTTCAAGGCAGCTGAAGGAATAGGGTGAGTTTTTAGTCAGTAGAAGTCTGACACACTCTTCCGCTCCACCCAGACCGGGAGAAGTCATTCGATGATTTTTCCACCTAGAAAAAATAACGTTGGAACCCTCCATTGACCCGTCAATAATTAGCGATGCGACACTGCTTCTGTGAATAATACAAGGATATTTGTCGCAATACGACATTTTGACCTAATACTGCGGTATTGCGAAAATAAATCTTCTGGCCGCGCCGTAATACAGGTGTCACAAAAGAAAGTTTATATTTATTTACGCGGGGGATATGTCAGTCGGTAGCCTGACTCAGGGGAATTCAGTCGCTATGGAGCATTTTTCGGGTGCAAATCACTCATTGTACGGATGCAAATGTTACAAAAAAATGGTAATTATGCGGCTACATACTTAAATAGTTAGTTAAATAATAAAATCCCAAGAGAGAGACAATTATTATAAACCTAGATTTTTAATATCATTATGCAAGAGTTAATTTTTATCGGTTTTGACTAATTTATAACTGCGTTGACATAATTATAAGCTTGATTTTTCGATATCCAAAGGTCTATAATGGATGCGAGAACACTAATAGATTCTTACATTCGTTTTTGATTTCTTATTATTTTTTTGAATGGGCTATACTGTCCTACCATATATTATGGCAACATTGTGAAAATCATATAAAGAGTAGGTAACCGTGGAGTTTTTTTGCCGGCTCTTTATTTTATAAGTGCGCGTGTAGGCACAGGCTTACATGGGCTGAATATTTTTACTTAGATTTTAGACATATAATTATCTTCTTGCGTTATTGAGAAAAACGGTCTTGTCTGACTGATAGACAAACGCTAAATGGATTCAATATTACCTTTTTAAAAACATATCACATCTTTCGCATTTTATCATCTTCGTCCATTCCTTTTTAATTTAGTTAGGGCAAGCATAGCGCATCTTCTTCTACAACTATCTATGAACCATTACCTCCGTATTCACCTCCTTTCTTGCCGTGCCAACATTCATGCGATTTATCTATGGTTTCAGCAGCTTTTATTTACAGAATTTATTAAACTAGCTAAAAATGTTAAATATTATAATGCTATTTAAATAGTCTGCAATGTTCCCACTGTTAGGACACAGGTCGCACTTCTGAGAGGAAGTGGTCCAAAATCCGTCACGAAAACGGAGAATTAAGTAAAATAGTGCCGAAATACACATATACACCATGGTAAATACCCCTTTTTAAGTTCTAATGAACACATAAGTGACTATGTTAGCTTAAAAACGTATAACTTATTAAAATGTCGTCTAACGGTCGTAGCCACAAATCGCAAGTCTGCGACGAACGCTAAATCGAATCAGCATTGCGACACTTGGCGTGTTAGCGGGTGCTGCAATACGACATTGAATATGTGCTAGATGCGATACGGGTATGTCAAGGCGAATGCATCGTTTTCGGTAGGCAGAAGAGCAACGCACTTTTTTATTATCAAGATTTTACATTAAAAATCTTCAATAACGGTAAAACATACCAATTATGGCACATCTTTATAGTCATTTTCACGTTAAAACACGTTATGATATTTGCCATCCATGGTCAAAGACAGTCGCTTCGTATTAAATATAAAGTAGACCATAAAAAAATTAACATCTAAAAGGACAAAAACAACATTAAAATATTTCTTAATAAGTTCATGATGACTTGGCATTGAAACTATATAAATAATCGTTCATTAATAAAATACCATCAGGTAAATAAATTAACTAAGTTATTTTAACGTTATTAAGCGGCTATTTAAAACGTTTATTATCGTTACTTCTTCGAATACCGCCGGGCATGGCATGCTAGATTAAAAAAAATTGTTTCAAATTTGGAACGTTTGTCGATCGTATATTTTTTCCATTCGCGTAGTCCGTCGCAGCGGGATCACACGAATTTTCTAAGAAAAATATAGAATTTGTGCATTTTTTTTCTCTTTATAAAATCACAGTTTCGAAAGTAATCGTGTACTATATTATGTCGGTGCATACTATTCCTCTGGTTACACCTTTTATTAGAGGCCCGAGGTTCCCGTACAGAAAGAGTGAGTATTTTTGGTTTTTTCTTATATTTTCAAGTAATTTCCATATTCAGATTCGGAAAAGACCTATGTTATACGTAAGAAAATATAGCTTTTAATTTTTAACTCACTACGGTGAAGCAAAAAGGACGGTCATGATTTTTATTGATATGACTGGTCATGCTCTAAGCATTTAAAAATATCATTGCCTATGCTATCCAAAGGTGTAAGTCCTGAAAATTTTAGTCTGTTCGTTTTTAAAATTTTCAGTACACTTTTATGGTGAATATTATATGTTTAGGACATTATTTATGCACGTCGTCTCCCATTAGAATCTTACTTCTTTCTTACTAATATTATCAATGCGAAAGTTTGTGAGGATGGATGTATAGATATGGATGTATGGATGTTTATTACTCTTTCACGCAAAAACAAAAAGATTTATCCAATTTGGGTGCAATTCTTCCGAAGTTATGTGCGTACGAACATTTCGGCTACTCAGTTTTCTTCTTTTACAGTTGGGTAAATAAAAGTTAACCTATAACTTTCGTCAAGCTACAAGCAACTTCCATACCATTCAATTTCATCCAAATCTACCCAGTAATTTCGAAGGTTTGCGCGTTTAAGCAAAAAATTCAGCTTTATAATATTTATAAGTATAAGTAGTTAGTTTTTTTTTTAAACAGACAGTTTGAAATATTTCTCAGTTCAGTCACAGATAAAATATAACCAAATAACAGATAAAACTAACTTCTCGTACCTAATCTATTGTTACCTATAATTAATGACATTCATAAATCAAACTACAGCTTGTTCTAATTATTATTTTATTGTTAAAATTATGGAAGTGTGCCAGCCCGTGAGGTATTATAATTCACGCGACTTAGACATGTCTTTAAATTTTAATTCTGACTAGTGGTTCAATGGTCGATATTCGAACATTATTTAACTGATTTGAAATGCCTTATTATATTAAAATATTAGCTTTCTCTATTCCTTTAAACTGTGTCATATTTCATACTGCTTCATCTGCGTAGGTTTCGTAAAAAGGGATACGAAATTATTGCTTCACGTAATCTATACTAATATTATAAAGCGGAAAAGTTTGTTTGTTTGCTTGAACGCGCTAATCTTCGAAAGTACTAGGTGGATTTGGATGCAATTTGGTATGGAAGTAGCTTGAAGTTTGAGGAAGGTTATAGGCTACTTTTTACGCGACTGCAAAAAAGGAGAGTTATGTTTTTACCATGATAGAATCCACGGGAGCGAAGCCCCGCGTGAGTACTAGTTACCTAACATGTGTATCATCACCTGCATTTACTGATTTTGATTTTAGATCGAGCGCAGAGCTAAAAGGCTTATAGGTGAAGAGACGCTAGTGGACAAGCTTCATAGTCTGGCTCATCGGCGAACCGTTGCTTGTCTGTCGGTTTTCTATAGATTGTACTTCGGAGAGTGTGCGCAGGAGCTCCATGACCTGATTCTTTCACCACCGGTCTACCAGACGCACGGCTGGGTACCATCCAGACTTGGTTGATATACCGTCTTGTCGTACCAAGCGCTTCTCCTCCACATCTATTTTGCGCACGGACACGTTGTGGAATTCTCTGCCGGCTTCTGTGTTCCCTGCCACTTATGACCTTTCAGGCTTTAAAGCAAGAGTAAATAGGCATCTTCTGGGCTTGTTCGTCACATCGTAGACTTCATCTATCGCTTACCATCAGGCGAGATCGAGGTCAAGAGCGGGCTCATCCAGAATAATAAAAAAAACTGTCGGAGTCGGTTTCCAGTCTAGCCTGATACATCTCCCGGCATTGGTCTAGGCCATTCTGCGGGGCGAGAGGGAGTGGGAAGCGGTCGCCTCCTTCTGCGAAGCAGTCATGCTTCTGAAGGAGGAGGCGGGCCGCGTGAGGGAGAGGATGGCGTCCTCCCTCCAGCCCAGCCGCAGTGGTAGACGCCCACGGCGTCGGACGTCGGCCAACGATCTCCGGCCACCGTAGGCGCGGGCATGCGGACAGCGAGTAAAGGGCAACTCGCTGTCCGACCATGGACCATGCCCGGGTCGACGACGCGTCTTGTTCCACGCGCGCCTCAAAGAGCGTCAGCAACATGACGAGGCCCCCTCTGCAGAGGGCCGAAACCTACCGGGGTCGTGGGACTCATCCCATTACTGTGGCCCCGGTACGTAAAGGGTTATTGAAGGAACATCGTGGATTTTAGTCAGTAAAAGTCTGACAGTAGGGGTGGGAGGGACTTATATGATAATTTTACAACGTAAAAAAAAAAAAAAGTCTGATACATCTAAGAACCTACTAGTGTTCTACATGGACCCGTCTGCCTATCTGACCTTTAAAATCCAGTAGCTGGTTAACACGGTCCCCTTGGCCTGACTTGTCAGATTTTCTGGCTTCTGACTACCTGTAACGTCTTTCAAAAATGTACAAATGACTGCCGGGAACAACAGTGGTACGGAGGAATCTCGTTATGTAAACATATTCACCCATCAACGAACCGACTTTTAATTCGATGCAGTTATCTGACATAAGCTAACGCGTCACTTGCTAAAATAATGATACCCTATTTAACCTAATAGTGATGGACTCATTCAATCGAATAATAAATGAGCGTTTTTTAATCGTGAGAAATATAAATAAATGAACTAGATTTTATTATAAATAAATCTATTTTTATTAAAAATATACATATCTAACCAGACAAGATAGAAGCCACTCTTTTGGATATTGTTTCATGTGATGAATATTTTAATAAATTGCGTGAGATTACTATTAAAAAGACTGCTCCGCACCATTGCGATCTACACCCCGTTGGAATGGGCACAGGTACAGGGGCGTATTACAAAAAATAAAAAATGTTATCATGATCTATTCGGTTTATTTTTCACGTCCATTTATAATCACATTTTACTTTTTGTTATTTTCACACAATATTATTAAAAAAAAAATTACATTGTTATTCGATTTTATTCCTGAATCGATTAATTTAGTTACATCACAGTTTCGTAGTCGTCATTATCTGACAACTAAGAAAGTGTCAGTCTACTGCATGGTATAAACGGTATTATCGCACAGGGCAATCACTTACAGACAACCTTTGGATGAACAGAACTTAAAGGAGATAGTTTAGGGCAACAGAACTGAAAGAAACAGAATGAGACTAAATATTATGAAAGATTATTTCATTAACTGTGCAACTATGTTACAGATATTGAATAACAAATCTATTTAACTCGCGTCTGAATAACTATTCCGTGGCACTTTTCCAAAATCGTCGGCATTTTTTTATGAAAGTCATTGACTTTGGCTGTGATGTATTAAGTAAACGAATGTTTTAATATATTGAAGGATAAAACTTAATATTTATTGTAGTGGCTTACTGTGTGTTAAGAGAACTTTACAAAACCAATAACTTTTTCTGATTTCAATCGTATAGCTAAGAAGTGGAATTCTCTGCCGAAATCTTGGTTTCCTGATAGCTATAACCTGTGGGTCTTTGAGTCAAGAGTGGATAGCTCGGAATATTGGTGAATTCAGTGGATAGCTGAGGTGGATAGGTTACTTCTAGGTAAGCGTGCTTGATCTTCGACATCGCTTACCATCAAGGGAGATGGTGGTTAAACGCGAACCGACAAAAAAAACTATATTTCTCAGTTTGCCGTGTAGATCGCAAACAAATTGTACGAGTTGATATTCGTGATTCAAACAATCTAAATAATTCAAGGTTCACTATTAGGTAGCTGGCAGATGTATCCGTTTAGGTGTCAAGTCGTTTAGTTAGTCGTAATTTACAGCTAACGTGTCACATACGATATTTATCTCTATCTAAATTGATTTCTTTATTGTACTCCATACCAAGAGTTAAACAAGGATTTTTAAACAACTAGGGTGTTCTATCGGCGGACTTATCGCTGAAAGTGATATTTTACTGACAAGCACAGGGTTTATGTGGTGGATTACATTTTCCTCTGATAGAGAAAAGACCTGCGCCCCAGCTGTAGAAACGTTATACAACATGTAACATAATTAATGCACATCCTGAAATCAGTTTGTTCATAATCGTTTACTGCATCAATTTTTATCGTTTTTAAAATCGATAATTTTTATTCCAAAGCAATTAAATCTACGTAAATTACAAATTACACTTTCGCTGTATAGTAAAAACAAACTAACTATGGACCGTAAATTAAAGTAGTAACTTTTTAAATGCAGATTTATATAAATTTCGACATTCAGTTCCTACACATTACAGAAAAATTGAACTCATTTAAAGGAAGTTAGTCTTAAACTGTTTAAACAAGTAAAACTAAAAATTCAGAGTAGGTATGTATTATGATAATAACATAATTTTCTAATTGGAGTGTTTGAGGGTGTGCGTTAATTACGATACATGTTGTATACTGGTATGTTATAATCACGAACTTTGAAATATCCTGTAAACATCTGTAGCTGAATAAAAAAAATATTAATCCAAAACATTACAGCCAATATCTATGTTGGAATCTCTGAAAGTTTATAGCCAAAACTGCATGAAAATCCGTCTAATAATTTGGTAGATAAGCTGTAGCTGACAGACGTAGTTTTAAAATACGTAGTGATTGTGGTGTCAGTGTTGCCGTCGTAAAATTCTGTACTCGGTAGAGCAACCAGGATTTGTAACTTATTGGGATTTCACAATAATTCGGAGACATAAATAAAAATAATTCTTATAGGCTACGGATTACTAGAAGTATTAATACTATATCTATGTCTATTCAGATAAAAGACTAGTAGGGGAAAACTGACCTTAACACCAAAACTGTGATCGTTTAAGGAAAGCTATATTTTTTTTTGCCTTGTGGTTGTTAATCTAAAAAAATATTATAAATGATATTATTTTCCAAATTAGTCATATAAATACACGTTCATTTGTTGTTGATTTTAACAAGATGAGACCGGAATATTATTTATTTATTATACATATAAGTACTTTATACACCTTTCAATATACATAATTATGTATACAAATAATAAAAAAAAAATGTACAATGGGTGGTTTAATAATTATATACTTTTATTTCATGCGGGAGTCGTGGCTTTTTAAATAAAAAGACCCTGCACAACCGCGAGGTATGCAGCGTTAGGAAATATTTCCTAGAAGCTGACGTGGGTATGCATCGAGATGTGGTGTGCCGGTGGACAAAGGCCTCACTCCGCTCTCCTTAGGTAGCGAGAATTAGCGCAAACCTGTAGTATTAGATACTAATGATCGCAGAGAAGTATGGCAGAGCAAGGAGCTTCACGGACGCCATTACCGGGCCCTTCATGGGTCTGACGTAGATACATTAGCGTCCGTAGCCTAGCTACGTTTTGGTGACCTCTTCGGGGAAACCGAAGGTTTTGTCTGTGCAATTATGGACGATGTTATCATGTCGAATAACTATCGGAAATATATTGAGAAGGATGGTATGGTAGACATATGTCGGGCATGTCACAAACCGGGAGAATCCATTCGTCACATTATCTCCGGTTGTTCTCGTCTGGCTAACGGAGACTATTTGCATAGACACAACCTTGTAGCTAGGATTGTTCACCAGCAACTTGCTCTTAAATACAATCTTGTGATATCAGAAGTATCGTACTATAGTCTATAGGTATGTGCCCGACCCAGTTCTCGAAAATGGCAATATTACACTGTACTGGGATCGGTCTATCATATTTACTGACAGGACTATTGTTGCCAATAAGCCTGACATATAGTAGTAATAGACCGATTAGAGCGTCGTACAGTGATTGTTGATATAGCGGTCCTTCATGACGTGAACCTCGTGAAAGCCGAGAAAGATAAGCAAATTATCTTGAGTTGGCTCGCGATGTTGTTGACATGTGGGATGTGGATACAGCAATCATTGTGCCGATAGTCGTCTTAGCCAATGGCATAATAGCCAAGAGCGTTGACAAACACCTTAGGAGGCTCT
The DNA here is from genome assembly GCA_943138885.2 of Tholera decimalis. Taxonomy (NCBI): domain Eukaryota; kingdom Metazoa; phylum Arthropoda; class Insecta; order Lepidoptera; family Noctuidae; genus Tholera; species Tholera decimalis. Next base: position 12,240,780 of record OW964575.2, on the reverse strand, counting down.
CGTTGGGCAGCTGGATCAAGGGTTTGATCAGAAAGCAGTCCTTCTAGACACGGCGCGAATGTTAGGAGGTTCCTCCCTCAATAGGCCTAACCACCGGTAGCTTGGACTTTATTCCCGATACCGGTGGGCTACTGTTTTTATATTTTTTAATGTTTTTTTATAGGAATATTTAAAAATGTAAATAATATGTATATAAAATGTAATAAATGAAACAAATGTACAATGGGTGGTCTAATAATTATATACTTTTATTATTTGAAATATTGATAGAAAAAGTGTTTGATTGCCCTATGAATAATTAATACCAGAATTATTGAAAACGAAATCTCCACTGACATAATCTAGGTCATAGCCGACCCGTGTACCGAGTTCTTCGAAATCCGTTTAGCCGTTGAGAAATTATTATGATAGGAATTAGAATCAGAGGGTTTCTCACGGGACTTTTTTATTCAGTAGGTAGCAAAATCGGATCAAACTCTTACACAAAAGGTACTCTGTACCATTAACCGAAAAAAAGTAAATTAATTTTATTTCAAATTTAATTCAAAAATAAATATTTTGGTTATACAGGCAATGAAAAACTAAAAACTTGCTGAAATCTTCAAAATAATAAAGATTTCCCTCTTGTACACAGTGCATGCCGCGCTTAGGACGTTTTAAATATTATGGTCGTAGGTCGTTACCATGGAAATGTATGTATACGTGAATGTTTACCTAATTATATTTGAATGTGGGTAAGAAAATAAGCTTATAGGAGGTAGGTCAAGATTCAAATTGGTCGATTGTACATCCGACAGTAATTTGAATCGGATTCCGTAGTTTTCCCTTCAGACACGGAACGTTTAAAAGCATTTCAAAGGGCTTTAAAAGAGACGTTGACCACTGAGTTTGTTTCGGTGTTTCTTCTCTGGGTTAAGTTAGGTTAGTTAGTTAGGAAACTCCGACCTCATTTAGTTTAAAATTACAAAAAAAAATTAACACATATTATATAGTTTAAAAAATCCTTGTATATGTCCCAATTTATAACTCAGCAACGGTGTCACCCTTATTGCCAGGACACACTGGATTTGTAGTTCGATGACCCGTTAAAATTGTGACCTCTGCAGGGTCACTGGAGGTCACGTCTGTGTCAACTACAAGTATTTGCATGCTGACTAGTTGGTTTTATTTACGTGTATTTTTTAAATGACTGTTTAGTATTGTAGAGGAGTGTTGGCTCAGTGATTGTAGGCACGACTTAGGAGTTGTGGGTCGTGAGTTCGAACACAGGCAGGCACATTACTTTGTGTAATTTTCATCATCACACCCTCTCACAGAGAGTAGACATGGGCAAAATGTATCTATCACGAAAAAAAGTGTATGAGCGATAGATAAGTATACCTATCTGTTTGCACTTTGCTTGGTCGTTACATTAGGTATCTTTCTCATTTATTGGGCTGCTGTTTCTTTCTAGGTATCTATTTTCATTGATAAATATAAAATAGATTTTTAAAAATAATTTGAAAAAATAACTAGATTATATTATTATATATAGCCTGGCCGAGGTATAATAAAATAAAATATATAATATATAATAATTTGTTAGGACGCCATGAGTGAATGAGTTGTAAAGATACCGATACAGTGATACATTCGGATGTGAACGGATATAAACAGTGATTGATGGAAACAGATTGAATCATATCTTTTTAACCGACTTAAAAAAAAAAGGAGGGTTACAATTCGTCTTGAACTTATGTTACCTCATAACTCGGAGATGGCTGGACCGATTTGGAAAATTCTTTTTTTGTTTGAAAGGGTATACTTTCTAGTTGGTCCCATTGTAGTCACGTTTGGATCTGATGATGGGATCATGGAGAAATCGAGGGCACTCTTCAAATATTATAGGCACACCTATAGCGTTTTGGGTATTTCTTATAGTACCTTGTGCAGTTGCTCTCGAAAAGCACCATTTGAGGAAGTGGAACTGATGATGAAGACCCCAGATGGCCACCGAAACTACTCAGTAATAAGTATTTCGTTGATTGCGATTAGGTTACTTGAATATGGATGTTAAGCACTTTATGCTCGTCACAATGCATATGGTGAAGTAGAGCTGATGGTGATGTACCAGGAGAACTCCTCAAAAATTATCGGCTCTGCACCGGGAAAAGCAATATTTTGTAAAAGGTGATAAGTAGTTGACATTTTGGCTTTTGTAACTAGATAAATTACAAACCGACCCACTAAAAAGCGTGAAAGTGGGGTGTCTTTAGTTTTGTATATATTTTCGTTTTTGACACCGCCTTCCGAAATTAAAGTTATTTTTGCCTTTGTAGTGTTTTTATATGGAAGTCGGTTCTATTTTTTGCTTAAAAGTTTTTTTTTTTTTATCTATCCTGAATTACCCATCTCCAACAGAGAGGGGAAAACTAAGGCCAGTTTTAGCGGTGAGAAATTACCAAGTACAGATGAACTGAAAAAAATAGCGAAGCTTTGACATCTTTTGCTTCCATGTGCAAGCGATGCGCTTCAATCACAGATCAGATAAAAGAGGCTTTCTCCTCTCACCTCTTTTATCTGTTCTGTGGCTTCAATCATGCGCAGGAACACTATAGCGGACAGGTGGGACAGCACCATAAATTGGAAACGCCTATATGCCACTGTGGCGTTCAATAATTAGTTGTTTTCTCTTTCTCGTAGTGTTAAGTACTAACATTAGGTTTATAAGTTGTTTGTGTACTAACCAAAAATAGATTGTCTGAAATAAAATAATTTTATTTATTTATTTTTATAACGACAATCGTAATAAACATAAATCATGTGGATAAGATAGATTTGTAAACAACTTTGGGTACCTTACATATTATTAAAATATCTGGGTTTAAGTTCCTCCTAGATTATCTATCTTGAACAGACTGGAATTATCTTTTAAGTGTCTTGTGTTGTAAACATCGTGGCTGCCACCGAACTAGATAGTTAATTATGTCTTGATCTCTAAATATGGTATATTGGAGGGCTTATCCTCTTCTAATCTTAAATTTTCTAACTCTTTATCTTATGTCGTCTATTCACTAATTCCACCATATCGGGAGACATTTTCTCGCGAGAAATCTGTTTTTTAGCGAACAAAAACGTATCCTATGTCCTTAAAAATAGACTATAATCTAACTCTGTACCAAATTTTATTAAAATCGTTTTTTCGTGAAAGTGTAACAGACAGTTGACTTACTTTTGCATTTATAATAATATCATTGGGATATGTAAAATGTGTGAATCCACAATAATGTTGTTTTCATTTGTCCACAGGCAAGTCGCCGTTCTTCCCCGGCGTGGAGGAGGCGTCTGTAGCGGGGGGCGCGGCCGGCGCAGGCTCGCCCTCCGTGCCCGACCAGGCACAGGATGTGGTCTCCAGGCTGTCTGCTGCCGGTCAGTACCCCTTAGACACTATAGTAGTATATCCGTCCATTGGCCAAAAGACTCATGCCCACTATGCCCAAGAAGCACTACAATAGTACATTCGTCCATTAGCCAAAACGCCCTCCACTCAAGCTCAGGCTTTAAACCTCTGTTAAGAGCCTGCGCTTGAGTAGAGGGCGTCCCCTATGCCCAGTATGCCCAACCAACACTACAATAGTACACCTGTCCATCAAGTAAAAGATGCCCTCTACTAGGCATACTGGGGGGGCTATACCGGGACGCCTTCTACTCCAGCTCACTTTGAACAGAGTTACACAATGCCCAATATGATGCACCGTTTAAAGCAAAGTTATGTGCCTGTTTGTTTGAAGCCACGCCCTTATACTTTGCTTTCGTGCAGGCAGAAGTGTAACTCTGTTTAAAGCCTACGCTTGCTGATGGGCTTTAAACAGAGTTACACCTATGCCCAAAATTGTTCGTTTAAAGCGAAGTTATGTGCCTGCTTGTTTGAACCCACGATTTTATACTTTGCTTTCGTGCACAGAGGTGTAACTCTGTTTAAAGCCTACGCTTGATGATAGGCTTTAAACAGAGTTACACCTTTGCCCAGCGGGCCTAGACAAAATCCACTTTCTGTAAGCGTTAACGCCAACGGAAAAATTAAATTGTATGGAGTTGACATTTGCTAACCACATGTCACGTGATTGTCACGTGTTAGTAAATGTCAACTCCATACAATTTAATTTTTCCGTTGGCGTTAACGCTTACAGAAAATGGATTTTGTCTAGGCCCGCAGTACGCCCAAGGAACACTAACGTAGTATAGCCGTCCATCAGCCAAAAGACGCCCTCTTAGCCTATCGCCAAGCTCAAATACTACAATAGTACATCTATCCATCAGTTAAAAGACTCCCTCTACTAGATACAGATAATTGTAACTCTGTTAAAAGCTTCAGCTTGGCGATAGGATTTAAACAGTGTTACACTTCTGCCCACACAAAAGCAAAGTATGAGGGTCGTGGTTTCAACAGGCAGGCACACTTCTCTTTAAACGGTGAAGGATCGAACATTAGGAGGAAACATAGGACCGGCAAATCCGCAGGAATGTGACTACCAGCACTAGGCTAGTATTCAAGTATTTATTTGCAATCCAGAATATACACATACAGGTGGAATAAAATTATAAGAAACAATTATGGACCCTGTCGGGCACAGCAAATTTTAAAATAGGCAGGAGTGAGGAAGAGCGCTTTGTTTGATTTTCCACAATAGGAAATATTTATTTAAAATTTTATAATGTTGCGTAAATTGTATATATATCTGTGCTTTATGAATTATTATAATAATATGTAGTTATTATTATCATTCATTTATTTTTATTGTAACATCTAATTTTAGTTTAATTATACATTAATGTAAATATTGCTTACAATATCCATAATATTTTTAAATTATTAGTTTACAACTTAATGGATTCATACAAATTCTTATTTTAAGTCATGTTTTTCCCTTATTTATTAATTAAGGAAATAGTTTATAGTATAGTGTATTAGCAATGGGATATAAGCTGCTTAACATGTGTTACCATCTTTTTCACGATGTCCGTTACTTGCTCCAGGTTTATCGATGTGCGTGAGCGCTCTGGGCTCGCCGGCTCGCTCGTCGCCCGTGTCTGCGGGCTCGGAGCACGGCGAGCGATTCAGCCGCAAAGTATTTGTGGGCGGCTTGCCTCCGGATATTGATGAGGGTAAGTCCATTATTTGTAGACAGTTTTGGCGCAGTCATGAGATGATCTGCATAATTTTATTCCACCAAGCCCATCCCAGCATCGAACTACAAGACGAACGGCGATGCTCCATCGTTGCATGGTGAACATACCACTCATACGCACTAAACGTTTTGGGATAACTTTCACGTAGGTACAGGTAAGGAGTGTAATTCCCTGTTAGAGTCTGTGTTTCCGGGTAGCTTTAACTTTGGGGTCTTTAAGTCAAGAGTGAATGAATAGGTTACTACTTCTAGGCAAGCATGCTTCATCTTCGACCATATAATCTCTTAACATCAGGTGAGATGGTGGTCAAACTCGAACCTATAATCGATAATAAAAACGAATATCTATCTGCCTTAATGTTGCTTGCGTAGGATTCGTGAGAGTATCAATAGCACTCTGAAAGGTATTGCTTAAAAACAAGGCTGTTTTTCCTGTAGCATTCAACCTGCGTGCATAGCACTGGAGCTAATACTGCGCATATTATGTACCTACTACCTAACTTCACATGCAATAAATGTATTGAGCATTGAAAGGTCTTATGAAGTCTAAATGATCCGAACTGGTTAAGTCATTATGTGAACCATATAAGTTAATTTCTGAGGTGATCGTTCTAGAAAAGAAGCACACATATTTGAGGGGACCTATCCACACTGTGCAAGCATTTCTCTGCTATCGTATAACTCAACGTTACGTTACGTTTATGTATACACGTGACACTTACAAGAGAAAAAGAATACAGACAAAAGAGCACAAAGGTGCTGCTTATTTCGTAAGAAATTTCTTCCAGCAGACCTGGGACTGGAGAGTTGTAGAAGAGATGATAGACACACTAACTAATAAATTCAAGGAGCTTGGAACGTTTTAATGAACAGAATGTTCTGGGACCGCCCGTTTAGCAGTTTAGGCCCTTCTATAGCAGTCCCCAGTTTCTATAGCAGTTTAGGCCCTTGAAACCGTACTGTATTCGCGTTAGTGTATTATGGACCTCGCTTAGACGAGACCTGTGTCCCAACAATGAGATCTTTATGTGTTGATGTTTATACAGCGTGTTTCATTAACTGAATGCGTAACACAATCTATACTTATAATAAATCTTCTTCTATACTTATAATAAATCTGTAGAGAGATCAATTCTGTACATGAAATATATTTACAAAATAACTATCAGGGGGTGATTAGGGATCGATACTGATGCCAAAAATGCAATCAGTAAAATTTTTGTCTGTCTGTCTGTCTGTCTGTCTGTCTGTATAACCGTTATAGAAACAAAAACTACTCGACGGATTTTAACGAAACTTGGTACAATTATTTATCATACTCCTGCGCTGGTTATAGTATACTTTTATTCACGCTACAATCAATAGGAGCAGAGCAGTGAAGGGAAATGTTGGGAAAACGGGAGAAGTTACTCCATTTTTTAAGCTTCCGACGCGTGTGCAACCTTAATGGTTAAAGCTACACAGAAATCATTTATGACGGAAATGTTTTCCTTAAAATTATATAAAAAATATCCCACGACAGCATATATCTATCTTTTATGGTTGACTCACAATAACACGTGTAACTCCCGATAGCTTAGCAGTTCGAAGCTTTCTGATTATTATTCTGCTCCGAAATTTAAAACCACCACAACTTTGCAATGGAACTCGGCTAAAAGTAACCCAGTTGCAACAAAATATAATCGAGGCTCAAATTTTAACAGGTTGCAGTGCAGGAGAAACCGTCTTTATTCCCAGAATTCCCATAATACCAAATAATTTTCCATTCCAATTTAAAAGAACGCAATTCCCAGTATCGGTGTGTTATGCAATGACAATTAATAAGGCTCAAGGGCAGACTTTTCGTGTTGCTGGAGTAGATCTCGGTGTCAGTTGTTTCTCGCATGGTCACTGTTGTACGTCGCTCTTTCCCGGGTTAGCAGTTCTAAAAATCTTTATGTTCACGTGCCGGATGGGTCAACTTTCAACATAGTTTACCCGGAAGCTTTGCGCTGAAGTATTTTCGTTCTATAGGTACTTAAGCCTCATGTGAACGTGATCTAAACAATATTACCAATACATTAACTTAATAACACACAAGGAGTTACACGCTGACGGAGTCGCGGGCACAGATATTAACAATAATATTGTGCGGTTCGGTATTGCGATATTTTCAACAGTATTATATATTGACATATTATATTTCCCTACTAAATTACGAAAGTTAATCTGTCTGTTACATCAAACTCACTGAACCGTGAGGAAGGACATAGGCTACTTTTTTTTTTACGAAAAACGACGGAAACGTGGACGAAGTCGCGAGCAACAGCTATCTATACTAATAATATAAGGCTAAAGAGTTTGTTTGTTTGTTTGAACGTGATAATCTCAGGAACTACTGGTTCGAATTGAAAAATTATTTTTTAATTAAATAGTCAACTTATAGAGAAAGGCTATAGGCTATATATCATTACGCTAAGGTCAATAGGAGCGGAGCGCCAATGAAGAATGCTTCAAAATCGGGGTTAAATTTAACGTTAGCCCAAAGTAACTATTCCACGCGGACGAAGTCGCGGGCAAAAGCTAGTGTATAATAAAAGGACATGTTGGGGATAATTGACTCTCGTAAAAACGCCCAATTTATTTTTAGGAATGACCACCTTTTATACCTAAATGCGTATTTGGCAGAACGTCTCTCGATGTTTCAAACTACAAATGACGAATTTGAGTAATTTTGGATCGCTCCAGTAGGTAAGCTTAATAAACAAAAAATAGAATGATTGAATTTTAGGCTTTACGCCTTCATCTTATTCAAATCAATTATTAAATAATTTAGGCTGAGTACGTAGGAGTAAATTGCTTGTTGAATTATTCAAATCGGTTGATTCGTTTAAAGTTACGATGAGTATAACAAATAAAAATTGTCGGGATATTGCAAACCCCGCTCTATTGAATGGAACAACAACTATATGTATGTTAAGTAAGTGAATAGAAATGTGACTATACTATATGTAGGTAGTTCAAAATAGCACAAAGACTACTTACTATACTAATTATTGGCATTTACGCGGGTGTAACCGCGGGACGTAGTTTGTGTTATTATTATTGCCCATCAGTTTGTGGCCGTTCTTGACTTGATCGTGCCTTGATGGTACGCGATACATGAGCTCTACGGTGAGACGAGCGAGCCAAGAAGATGCCCATAAAGGCAAACGGCTATAAAGTCTATAAAGGCTGACGGGTCATATGTGGTAGGGAACACAGAACTCAGCAGAGTTCCACACCTTTGCAGTGCGCACTATACACATTAAGGAAAAGCGCCGAGTCCAACAAAACAGTATATCAAGTGTAGATGGTGGTACCCTGCAGCAGTACGACTGGTAGAACGGTAGTGAAAGGGAGATAGATGGAGAATTGTTAATTTTTACGGATGAGCTCACTCTTCTGATGACTCTTCTGATCTTGCCTGATGGTAGGCGATAGATGAGGTCTACAATGGAACGGGCGAGCCCAGAGGTTACTCTTGCTTTTATTTCAGTCATTCAAGTGCTGAAAATAATGCCTTTATGTGGAAATTATTACACCGACAAAAAGCAATGCCGAGTGTCCATAGTAACTTTGGCTTAATATAAAATTCTCACGGCCAGCGATGAAAATAATTTTATTGTGTGTAGCTCAATACTAAGAACTGTTTCTTAGCATTAAATATTGTATAGCACTTCTAACAAAAAAAAAATATTAGGATAAATACAAATATGGAATTTTGAGGTCAAATTGTAATAACAATTTTACGATATCTGTGCTCGACTGGCCTACACACCGGTGTTCTTCATGGTGGAATAATGGATGTACTTCAATACTTCGAAAAGCAATAGAATATCAAAAAACAGAGAAGGAAACGTAAACACATGCACTGCGCAAAATCACCGACAACAACAACTGTTTGAGTTTGTAATGTCAATCAATTCCCTTTGTGTCACTTTTGACACTTGTTTTTTCTGCTTTTCGAGTTTGTATGTGGCAGAATAGTCGACACACAGAACAGAAAATTGTCGACATCGCTTTTGCTTGCCATATATAAAAATTAAATAGTTTTTATTCTCAATAATTAAAATATTATTTCAGATTTTTATCTGATCAAATGCGATTATTGTTCACCACATATTGTTACTATTTATAGTATATAAAAGAATGCAGAAAACAATAAAGGATGTGAAATAAAAACTGATTAATAAGTTTAATTGCAGCATACTGACAACAACTTATTTTTGACAATTTCCGGTCAGCTATTTGTTTATTAATAAATCAATTTTATTGGAGAAGTTCTCGAAAGAAATTAAATATAACTTTTTTTTTGTATAGATTCTTATACATTAAAGATAAATGGCCGAGCCATTTTAAATTTAAAAGTTGTGTAGGCCAGGATCTGTCTTTGTTATTTGTATAAGCACTATATTTTTTAAACCAAGACACTAAAGAGTGCATATTTCTTTTACATAAGCATCTTGATACGCTGGCTAACGGAAAGACACTATCATCACACATCTGCTGAAGGCATTTATAGAATACTAGCTTCTGCCCGCGACTTTGCTCGCGTTTTCTTCAGAGTCTTAATCGATATCTGTGCCAAGTTTAATTGATTTAGCCGTGAAAAGGTATCGAGTTACTTTCACATTATATGAGTAGGGATAGGGATACTTAAATGTCACGGAGAGGGGGTTGCACTGTCAAGTATTTAGTTATTTCTATGTTAGTATATCACCTCATTATCCCACAAACTACACAATCCCGAATCTTGACCAGCCTACAGATGTAAATAACCCACAATAGTCATTCATCTATTGTCCATTTATCAGCAGGCCATTATCTGGACAGGTTGACGGGCCCAGGTCCCCGCTTTGTGTTAACTGGGTCACAGATACCATTCACATGACTTATGAGATCGGATAGAATAACGCCTGTAGTAGCAGTTGAAATGGCTTACCCTTTTTCACCCGTGTTGCGTAACGCTGAGTTAGGGATTTTGGTATGAAAGGTAAGGTTGCGTGATGGACAAATCGCTGTTTCAGTTGTGACTCAAGGTTTCAACGTTCCACTACGTAACTGGTGAAGATCTTTGCGCACTAGCCGGTCTAACAGATAAGGGGTGGGGTACAAATGAATTCTGTGCCCTGCAATTGTGTAGATGTTTGATAAGGTGTCCTATTTGATAAGGTGTCCTGTTTGATAAGTCGGGGGCGCGTTGAAGAGTATTTAGTTGTTCCCACGGCCCCCTGCTCCAAGTGTGGACCTGTTTGAACATGGGGTGGTTTCAGTCTAGTTGGCCATTTCGCTCGCCCCAGGGTATATGATATCCATGACGATTTCCACTTCGAGAGAAATAATGTTTCAATGTGCGACTAGGTTAAAATTTTTATTTTGTTGGCAATTAAGAATCTAGCCTCTGTAACCGAACTAGGCAGTGCCTGTACTTCAGTTATCAGCGCCAAACCTACGCCACTGCGACAGAGCATATACTCATCAACGTAATCCTGTGACAGGGTCCCATTAGGTAACAGGAGGTAGCTAGGTTGATTTTTGTCACATATCTGTGACGTTGGCAGACGTGAGTTATTGTTTTATATATATGCTAATGGTGTTCTTAGGTTAATGTGTAGGGTGTGTGACACGTTAGCGGAAGACACATTCGCATCCGCAGCTTTGGACGGAAGCGAACACCGGGGTGTTCAGTCGGTACGAGTGACAGTGACTCCTCTGGCATCGTTGAGCTCCTTAGTAGTGCTAAATTGAGCCTGCAGACTAACAAAGGCTTACTCTGTCTTGATAAGCCCACTCAAAACATACCTACATCGTTTTATATGATTTGACCAGTACAAATTGTATGGACAAAAGAGACGATGATCTCCACGTTTGTTTCGGTGTTTCTTTTCAAGGTAGTACCTTTTCACACAACTTTCACGTGTTTCAGTCTGTGGTTCCTGATCGCTATAACCTATGGTATTTTGGTTCTAGAGTGAATAGGCTACTTCTAGGCAAGCGTGCTTCATGTTCGACCACATCATCGCTTAGGTGTGATGTTCAAACGCGAGCCTATCAACGAACGATACGAGTAAAAAATAAATCCATGAGAATTCCATGTGAATGTGGTTTTCCACCTTACGTAAAAGAACTCATTAATAACTGCAAATTAATACACCGGCCCAAAAACCCATCCTCTAAATTTTATTGACTTTCATGAAGTGGATAGATTGTTGATGGCTATAACTAAACTAACCATTATTTTTTTAAACTGTGTATTTGTTACACTTAACTGCGAAACGAGCTGAATCGATTTTCATTTAAATTCGACATGGAGATTTAGATTCTTTTTTATTACGATTGAGCCCGCCCTTGACCTCGACCACACCTGATGGTAAGTGTAAGATGAGGTTTACGATCGATTCCGTTATCTTTTTCTAAAACAATAAATAATGGTATCACACGGGAAGCGTGGTGATTTACTAACAAGAAAACTAATTCCACGTGGGTTAATTTTCAACCGACGACCAAAAGGAGGTTATCAATTTGACGCGTATATTTTTTAATTTTTTTTTATTTTTATGTATGATCACCGAGTACTCGAAGACGGCTGAACCGATTTGGAAATTCTTTTTTTGTTTGATAGGGTATACTTCGAAATTGGTACCATTTGTCACCAAGTCAGGATCTGATGATGGGATCCTGGAGAAATCGAGGGAACTCTTCAAATATTATAGGCACACCTATGGAGTTTTGGGTATTTCTTATAGTAACTTGTGCAAATGCTCTCAAAAAGTACCATTTCGGGAAGTGGAACTGATGATGAAGACCACAGATGGCCGCCGAACCTACTCAATAATAAGTATTTCGTGGATTGCGATTCGAATACTTGGATATGGATGTTAAGCACTTCATGTTCGTCACAATGCTTATGGTGATGTATAGCTGATGGTGAAGTACCAGGAGAACTCCTCAAAAATTAACGGCCCAGCATTGGGAAAAGCAATATTTTGTAAAAGGTTATAAGTAGTTGACATTTAGGCTCTTGTAACTAGGTAAATTAAAAATCAACCAATTAAAAAGAGTGAAATAAAAACTTTTTACCAAAAAATTAAACCGACTCCCAAAAAACACTGCAAAGTGAAAAATAACTTTAATTTCGGAAGTCGGTGCCAAAAACGAAAATACAAAACTAAAGACACCGACTACCGAAATTAAAGTTATTTTTCACTTTGCAGTGTTTTTTTGGGAGTCGGTTTAATTTTTTGGTAAAAAGTTTTTATAGATTCTTTGGTTTTGGAAAACGGGACTATTGTTCGGGGACTTCTTGAAACATGACCGAAAAAGACAAGTCCCGTAAAAACGGGACGGGTGGTCTATTTTTTAAAATATGGTGAGTAATGATGTGATCGAAAAAAGCACGCTTACCTAGTTAAGTGACCTATGGCAGGGAATTCCAACTCCTTAGTCCCCGTATGTTCAATTCAAATCAGTTTTAACCCATGTTAGATAGATAAGAGCATCGTTATCGCAACGTCATGACGATACAGCGTTTTGCGGTGAACATGTGGCTTTCTGTGTTGACATAGGTACCTATAGAACGAAGCGTCGACGTGTAAATCAGTTTGATAAGCGCCTCTTCACGAAATTATTTCGCATAATACTACTACGTCGCTCGTCTGTGGTAACAAAACAAGTATAAGCTGACCCCGTATTGTATTGTTGAAACTTAAGGCGAGGTTATTCGAAAAAACGTCGTTTTCAATTGTGTTTTATTCGTAGATAACACGGATTTAAATTTTGAAAAAAAAAAACATATTACATAATTCATACTTTGATCTTTCTATTTCGGTCATCCGATACACGATTACTTTCATTTCACTGCATCTAATTAAATCGCAAAGACAAGTCTAAATTACGGTCTTATTCTTATTTTATTTGAGTTTTATTAAGCTTTGAATAATAAAACTTATACCATAATAAAGGTTGTATAAAATGACATACATGTCGGTCGTCATAATGTGAAATTTGAAAATATTTATACCACTAAATTCAAAAATAAGTGTTTTCCTATTATTTTCATGTGCGCGGCCACGCGCCTCGCGTCCTTTAGTCCCGAGCGGAACGTGTTGGAGGTCGGACGTATGCCAAATTTTAGCGAACCTGCCACCCCCGCTAAGTTTGGTTCCGGTCGAGCCAAAAAATCATTATAAAATATTAATTCCTATCGTTTAGTTTTAAATAGTTGTAATATAAATTGTTTTTATTAGGTATTTTAGTTATGATTTTGGTCAGTAAAACTAATGGACAAAATCAACAAAAAGAAGTTGTCATCGCTGGCTCTACGAAGGCTGAATAAACAAAAAAAGTAAGAAGGCTTTGACAATATAAATATTTAGACTTATATAAATATTTTTCTTTACTAACTAGGTTCTTTCTGTATTCTGAGGTACTATCGAAACCACAAAATAATATGTGTGTAAATAAAGACGCCACGCGCGCAAAAGCTATAATAGTTTATTTTTCTCGCGGAATAGATTTGCCAACCGCAAAAAGTGTGTGAACAATTGAATTTGAACCCTATGTCAAAGAGTATAAAGCCGCCGCGTGCGCAAATGCTTTTTTCAAATGTCAGACTCAAAGGAAACTGACAATATTATTATTGGTACCTATAATTATACAAATTAATATTTTACTTTACTAAGTAGATAAGTACCTACGCGGAATAGATTTACAAACCGCAAATATGTGTGTTTTTTGAAACATTTTTGACTTTCTTTCTCCTATAAAAAAATGAAAATGTTTCTTATTTTATTCAACAAAATATTTACAAAAATACCTAAATCTATATATATATATAAAAGAAAGTCGTGTTAGTTACGCCACTTATTACTCAAGAACGGCAGAACAGATTTGGGTGAAAATTGGTATGGAGGTAGCTTAGAGCCAGGAGATAGGATAGTTTTTATCCCGGAATTCCCACGGGATAGGGATTTAAGCGGGAAAAACATCCCACGCGAACGAAGAAGTAATGGAGAAGAGGGTAGGGGTAGGGTTGGTGTAGGGTAGGGGTAGTGTAGGGGTAGGGGTAGGGTATGGGTAGGTTAGGGGTAGGGTAGGGGTAGGGTAGGGGTAGGGTATGGTAGGGGTAGGGTAGGGGTAGTGTAGGGGTAGTGTAGGGGTAGGGTAGGGGTAGGGTAGGGGTAGTGTAGGGGTAGGGTAGGGGTAGGGTAGGGGTAGGGTAGGCGTAGGGTAGGGGTAGGGTAGGGTAGTGGTAGGGTAGGGGTAGGGCTGGGTTAGGGTAGGGGTAGGGTAGGGGTAGGGTAGGGTAGGGGTATGGTAGGGTTGGGGTATGGTAGGGGTAGGGTAGGGGTAGGGTGCGGTAGGGCAAGTGTAGGGGTAGGGTAGGGTTAGGGTAGGGTAGGGGTAGGGTAGCGGTAGGGTAGGGGTAGGGTAGGGGTAGGGTAGGGGTAGGGTAGGGGTAGGGTAGGGGTAGGGTAGGGTAGGGGTAGGGTATGGGTAGGGTAGGGTAGGGGTAGGGTAGGGGTAGGGTAGCGGTAGGGTAGCGGTAGGGTAGCGGTAGGGTAGGGGTAGGGTAGGGGTAGGGTAGGGGTAGGGTAGGGGTAGGGTAGGGGTAGGGTAGGGGTAGGGTAGGGGTAGGGTAGGGGTAGGGTAGGGGTAGGGTAGGGGTAGGGTAGGGGTAGGGTAGGGGTAGGGTAGGGGTAGGGTAGGGGAAGGGTAGGGGTAGGGTAGGGTAGGGGTAGGATAGGGGTAGGATAGGGGTAGGGTATCGGTTGGGTAGGGGTAGGATACCACGCGAACGAAGTCGTGGCGGGTCAGCTAGTATAATATAAAAGTACTTACAATAAAAAAGAAATCACAAAAAGATGTGTTTAGAGTCTGCTGGGTTTGATCCAGAATAGTGATGAATGTCAATCCGATTCTTTACTTAACGCGCTAATAGAACGTTAGTAACCCGAGTTGAAATAACTGACCGTATTCGACTGTAGTATTAGGTTTTATTTTCGTAAATGTAATAATGGTTATTATGGTACAGTCGATCATTCGTCGCTATGACCACAGTATAAAGATCATACAGTAGGTCGACACCTTTGATCTTGTGGAAAATGCCGACAACGTCTAGACAGTATTGCAACGGCCAGGGTTGTCACAAGTCAACAATATTTATTACGCGCAGCACACTCATGCCATAGTGTAGAAATATACAGCATGACCATTTCCTACAAAAATATCATTTATTATTTTCGGTAAACTTCGGTAAACTTTATAACTCTGTCTTCGGTGTTCGTATCAACTTTACAATGATGATCTGCAGTTGTATGCATCTACGCGGGTGGAAAGTTTGTCATACGCTATAGGAGATTTAAACCGAGATTTAGATGCTATCAAAACTGGTCTAATTGATTTGGGGTGACTGTAAGCCCCTCAAAGTGTCAGGCCATTGTGATCGGAAGCTCACGTATGATCGTTAGAGTGGCAACTAGTTCACTTCCTCCTATCATTTTCAATGACTCTGCTTGGCTGGCAAAGTCAGGTTTGCAGTGTACTGTGTAAGCCAAAGAGTCAACGGGACTATGCGATGCCTGTATCGTCCGTACGGCACGGCTTTTTTTTGAGTACTGGTTGCACATTACCTGGCTTCCAGGACACTGGCACCACTCCGGTTTTAATAGAACGCGATACAGACGAGTATGCGATACAGGAGACAAATCCGGGGTACAACTCTTTAAGACTCGAGCAGGTATTCCTTCCGGTTCACTGGCTTTGTTCACATTTTGACTAGAAAGGGCTTTACGGACTTCCTTAACATGAAATGCAGTTTCCAGCATTACGGAGCCAAAGTGAGGTATTTTAGGTGGTAAGTTAGACGCCGTGTCGAGACGTAAACTTACCGCAAAGACGGAGGCATTTAAATTTGCTTTTTCTTGTGCGGTGTGAGCCAGTGTTCCATCCAATTTTATCATAACTAGGAGGCAGCGAAGGACGGTAAAAGTTCGAGTTTCGCTTCGCAGTTTCGGAGTCTGCTGACTACTACTACTCACCGTATGCCCCTGGGGCATTTATCTGGAGGAGAAAAGGTAGATACCGTTTTCACCAGAAAGTGGTCATACGATCCGAGCGAGGCCCAGACCGATACTGACAGTCTCTGGCGACGCAACGTTTGTGAGCACTAGGTCCAAGCCATTGGGCGTGTGGCCGTCGACTTCTGGAATGCAGGTTGCTTGGTGAACCAACTGTTCGAGATCTAGCGATAAAAAAACCTGCGGGCCTCTCTACCAGCGTGCTCTGTTTGTTGGTACGGGAACAACCATTCTTTATGGTGGGAATTAAAATCTCTTAGAAAAACAAGCTTTGCCATCCGATATTTGTGCTTTGCCAGTTCAGCTCCTGCAGCTGCCTCCGTAAGGTGGTCGAAGAGCCTAGTCGTCTCCTGTTCACCGTTATGTAATCAGTAAACAACACCAACAACGAGCATAGATGGTCTAGAGAAAAGTGCTTACATTTCTTTTTCATGAAAATGATAAATTAGAAAAAGTTTCACATTTTTGTGTATGTCTACTTTTTTAAGAGTTTTCCAATAAAGTATTCATGTACCAAAGGGAAACAGATAATATGTTGTAAAATGTCAAAAATGTGACATATCGTGTCAGGAGCTATGGCTTTTAACTGCATTTCGAATCACGCGCACTCCCTAATGTTCCCCGTCCAACCTCCATTAAATGCCTTCTTCCTTTTGTATTTACTCGATTTGTTTATGATCTATGTAGGTTCATTGAGATAAATAAAATAAAGCTGTAGCGTACTGTATTATCGTTTTAACAGTTCTATGTCATATTTCTAATTTTCTCTATTCATACTCATTTTATTCCTGCTGCCACTGGTAAACTGGTAACACATTGAGTGAAATACATTTGACATTGCAAAATGTCATGTTTGCGTACAAAATGATTTTGTTTTTTTTTTACTTCAATTTTAATACTTTTCATCATCCAAAATACTTTACCAAGCAACCTTCAGCGCTTGTGAAATTGTGGTTTTGATTGAAAAAAGTTTATATTTTTTATTATATTTTTTAAACATAATATTTCACACAGAATACCTCTAAGCCCTCATTCAATATAACAATAATTGAATTGTAAAACAACTCTCCTAATGTAAGTGTGCCTACCTAATACTTGACTTTTTATACTGTGCCATGAAGATTTCGCACCCTTTGGGAAAGTCGAATAGCGCGCGGCGTATAATTTTGAATCATACCTGTATTCATGATCTGCGTGTCAGTCAGATTTTTTATTCACCTTGTCCCCACATATAAATAAATATACTTATTTTTAATTATTACTAATTAGGTTCAAGTTTATACAATACGTACCTATTCTATCTAAAAACTTGAAAATACTTACTATTAAAACAAAACAAAATAAACATATACTAATCAATTCAAGTTGATCTACTGCATTGCTCTATTCTGTGACGCATCTTCGTACCTACTTGAGTTCGTGAACTCATGAGCGGTGCGCTTGGCGCGCGCGTCTCCCGCGCGTCGTAATTTGTTAAGTTTTGCTATTCGTTGCGGGGGCTGGGGTAAGCGTCGAATACCTACGGTGCTCTGGATAACCCGGCCTTAAACAAGCCAGTTCAAACTCGTTCATCTTTGATGTGAGGCCTTTTTCGGCGGAAGAGGTTCATTTTTTAAATAAGAACGAGCAATGTGGGTAGAATTCATATTACTAGCAATCTTGTTAACCCCTCCAACTAAACTATATGCGTGTCTGGAATGGCATCATAGCAATAGTGTTATGGGGGTGGATTTGAATTCTTCAAGCGTTTGTGTCGTACTTATTATTGGAGTCAAATGAATTTACTCATAAGTTTACATTAGTATTATTATTATTATATAAAAATATATAAAATGGTTGGGAAAAGTCTAAGATCATGATTTATTAGCCAACCAGTCTTTTTTTTTAAGGTTGTGAAATCATCCAATGACTGCCTGCCGATCTGGGCGAAGCGGGAGGGTGTGTCCATCATATGACCTTCGTGTTCCGAGGCCGTGGTAACTCTTTCGAACAATTCCGCAACCCCGGCAGGCAACGGCCCCCTTATGGGCCCCGAGAATTTTGCTGACACTTTGAGGCGCGCGTGGAACACGACGCGCGGTCTACACGAGCCTGATTTGTCGGGCGGCGAGCTACTCATTGCTTGCAGCCCGCAGGCCCGCGCCTACTGTGGCTGGGAGTCACCTAGTGACTCCCGACGCCCGGAGCGTCTCCTGCGGCGGCTGGGGCGCAAGGGCTGCGAGACCCGCCTCTCCCTCTCGCGTCTCGCCACCTCCTTCGCTTGCATAACTGCTTCGCAGAAAGAGGTGACCGCTTCCCATGCCTCCTCGCTCCGGACCATGGATTGAATCAGGGCCGGGAGCGAGAGGTCGCCGCCTATCGCCCCTACGAGGACACGGCGGAGCTCTGCCCAAGCGAGGCAAATCTCCACTATTTTCCACCGTGTCCTCAGGGCGATTCTCGCAGTGGTGGCTAACCTGTCTGCTGTTTATGGTTTAAGCACACTAACACGAATGAATTACTGCCTAACAAAACTTCAGTAGCGTCAGGCGTCAGCGTCAGACAAAAATACCTATCGTTAAATTCTTTTTGTTTCTTTTCTTTTTTTTTTGTTTTCTTTTATATAAAGATTACTAGCAATGTGGGTTGATTTCACATTATCTACTAGCAATCTTGTTAACCCCTCCAACTAAGCTAAATATGCTTGTGTCTGGAGTGGGTTCACGTCAATAGGGGGCTTGGTGGGATTCGAACCCGTGACCTCTCGATCACAAGTCCGATATCTTAGCCATGAGTCTTTTAAAAAAATTAATAAAATAAAATCTTATTTTATTTTTATTTTTGACGCTTTCCGATAACCACCGGACTTGTGCTTGTCAATCAATGACATAAATACAAACCTACTTTTGCTGTAGCTTAAACAATGTTCATTTTATAATACCTAAATAAAAGTGCTGGTTGGATTTGGATGAAACTTGTAAGTAGCTTAAAACTTGAGGAACAAAAGTAGGTAATTTTGTCATCATGATAGTCTACAGGAACGAAGCCCCGCGTGCATGACCGCTAGTAAAGCATAATTATAATAAGCGAGCCTCTATTACAAATATTAGTTCCACAAACATTAATAATCAGGTCAGTATCTGTGTCCCTGTATCGACCTTGGTAGCGTCATTACACTGCACTGACCAAGATTGTTGTGGGGCCATTGCTTAGCAACCGACTGTCGTTATGTAAGGCCACGCTCTTGGACGCGTGGATTATTTAGTAGGAGAAATGCATTTGGGAATAGGGCTTGATTAGAATTTGATTACATAGCGTTCGTATATGTAGGTCTTCGCCACGCGGGTTTGTTTCACACGGAATAGGAACTGTGTTGCGCGAGATATCTATACATATACAGGATTATTGGAAATATGTCCCGATCCTGTTAAGGGCGTGTAGATGAGGTCATTAACTAACAAATCAACCCTAAGTTTCTAGGCCTAAAGTATACCATTATCGAGAATTTTTTTTTAAATAATAAAATAAAATAGGACTTTATCTCTTTTAAAAATTTATAAATAAAACGAAAACACGTTTTATTATTCTTATTTATTAAATAACTAAAGAATTAAGTTAGGCATTATAAACAAAAACATAAAACAATTAAAAACCTCCGTACTTTTGAAAAAAGAGATCAATACTTATTTTATTTTTATGATTTTTGCAACGTCTTATGAAATAAATATTTTTTTCTCCTAAAAATCACTAATCTATTTTGACGGCGGAATATTTTATTTATTAGTTAATGATCTCATCTACAAGCCCTTAACAGGATCGGGACATATTTCCAATAACCCTGTATATAAAAGCGAAATACCACTCACTGATTAATCACGAAATCTCAGAAACTAGAAGTAGCAGGGCTTTCAAATTTTGCATTTGTATTTTTGACGGGATTTTGCGAAATTCCCATGGGATCGGGATTTACACGGGAAGAACTTCCCACGCGAACGAAGTCTCGAGCAACTGGCTAGTACATAATATAAACCTCCTGACTAGCCATGAAGCGTCAATAGTTTAATGGCTAAGGTGTTCGACTTGTGATCGAGAGGTCACGGGTTCGAACCCCACCCATTACACTATTACCGTGAACCCACTCCAGACACAAGCATATTTAGCTTAGTTGGAGGGGTTAACAAGATTGCTAGTAATGTGAATTCCACCCATATTGAAGGTTCTCTCATTTAAAAAAAAAGTGCGTAGGAGATGATATATGGGGCGGTAATCTAACACAAACGGAGAGAAACAAGCGTAGGACCAACGTCTTGACGTGCTTTCCGATAGGAATCCGATACGATTAAGCGTACAACTTCCATCCAAACTCTGGGCTACTGAGAAATTTAAGGAACCTAGATGGTTTTTAGTCGTAGAAGTCTGATACATCTTTCCGCTCCACCAGTACATGCGGAAGCTGTCATTTGATAATCATCCCATCGCATATTTTTTTTATAAAAGTCTCCTTTGAATATCGATGACATAGTGTGGATTTTCTATGAGGGAAAAACATTCTTCCAGAGTTTCGTCTTGTTCAAACACATAATACCTTCAAGCTAGCACCCGTGAATTCGTTCGCCTAAAATTTTTGATAAGTCTAAGCCCACGGGAATCCTTCAAAAAAGTTACCTAAGTACTATTCCAGAATATAATCTATCTGTTTGCCAATGTTTCATGCAGATGCGTGTTAGCATGATTAACAACCATCCATCCGTACATCTAATCTTTCGCATTCATATTAATATAGATAAAGAGAAGATCGTGGCTAAATAACAACGTTCCATGTACGGGGAGTCCCCCTTAACATTATTTAATATTTCTTTAGTCCCCCTTAATAGTATATAAAATTTCTTTTTATTATTGTTTAAACATCGGAAAGAGGTTCACAGAATACATCTTCACCACCAAGTTTCACATGATATGCGTAATCTTAATAGTTTCGGAATAAAATGGCTGTGACAGACAGACAGACGACGGGCATGACGAAACTATAAGGGTTCCGCCATTTGCCATTCGGTTACGGAACCCTAAAAAGGGACATAAAGTAGGCACCAATCAATACAGGACTTGACGTCACACAACAGTGACGTCATCGCTCTACGTGTCCATGCAGTGCTTAACACCTCTTTGATGCGTTACACGCGTTGCGCCGCAATCGTAACAAGGACGTGTGTGGGACGCTTGCAATCTCTCTTGTACAAGTTTATGCCTGAATGGGAAGTCTGTGCTAATCATCTAGTGTGCACTGGCATGTATTTTACATAAGTAGGCCATTTGAGGATGTGTGGAGTTACGTAATTAATCGATACATAATTATAAATAAAATTTAATTGTTATAGCATTTTTAAGTCTGTCTGACTGTCTTTCTTGTTTGGCCGGGTTAATCTCTGTAACGGTTTGGTATAATTTTTATTGCTAACAGATAGAGGTTTATAGAGCAACACCATCATCTCCTTTGCCTTTCCCCTTTTTTAAATCGGCTTCCACTCTAAGCAAGTATAAATGTTTTCCATGGAGCGCCTGCCTTTTTTTTCCGAGGTAGAAATCCTCATGGGATGTCCTCCGCCCTGGGGCGGGCGAAGGTGTCTGTCAGACTGACCTAAAACCACCCCGTGTTTCCTTCGTAGACATGCGCCGGGGGCTGCGGGAACACATAAGTATTCAACATCGCGGCCCCCGACTAGTGCTGGCCCGCCTTTGCGGCCCCCATCTATTTTTTTTAAGTGGTGAGTGTGAGGTGTTTGGCTTTTAGTGACCATTGATTTTAGCCATCTGTGTTCGTATGGTATATAATCGGCATAGCTGATAGGCCGACGTAATATTATGAATGTGAAAGTGTGTATATAATTTTTCTTAACAGCATCTTTTTATTATTTTTTCGCTATAATAAAACTTGGTGTTGGAAAATAAATAGGTGGTGATATTTATTTATTTAGACACAATATTCTCTTCTTTGATATGCGTAGTTATGAGATAAATCGGTATATACATACATAAACGTACGAGTACATAGTCTAGATACTTTTTGTCTTCTCTGTAGGTACCGATTTCCGGCGTCCACGCATACGGTCTCTCAAGTCTTTGGTGATCTTGTGGCACCTTCGAATGTAGACTTGCTTCAAACAAATACTACAGATTCAATTGCCAACTTGAACACTGCTGCTCTGTCATAATATGATTGTGAAAAAGTCATCCGTTTAATATGGATTATTCGGGGCGAAAATTATTTAATTACTCTTCCCGCTCTATTTGAGCAGAAGCCTTCCATTCTGTTCCTTTAGTTGTCCCTGCTTTTTAGGGCCGTGGAATCTCGTTAAAACATTCCCGCAACCCATGTTTGGATTAGCTTATATTTATTACAGAAATTGTAACAATATTTTTCTTGTTACAGATGAGATAACGTCGTCATTCCGTCGGTTCGGGCCACTCGTGGTGGACTGGCCGCACAAAGCTGAGAGCAAGAGTTACTTTCCGCCCAAAGGGTACGCGTTTCTACTGTTCCAGGTAAGATGTATACTTAAATATGTATTTTTACGCTTTTTTGTTTACCTATACTACTATTTATTTAACGGAGTTTTTATCCATATGGATACGCCAACCCCATCGTACCCTATTATATATAATTACACAAATAAATTAACTAATTTATGTGAGAGAAATTCATCAATTAGTTAGCCTTGCTAGACTACTTAACCTTTGCGCTAACTGGGATTTTGGACATGTCAATTTTTTTTGAACTAACCCAACATCTAGAAAATTCCTTTTAAACGTTTTAATGAATGCCTCTCTCTCATCTTTGTTCCTTACATAATCTATCAGCAAGTGAAGTACCTATATCTTCAATTTTATTGCATATTACGCAATTGGGAGATGTAACTTTTCGCATAAGATAGCCAAATTTTGCTGATGGAATAGATATACATATATGAAATTTCGGAAAGATTGGCGCTAGTAGTCACGTAAACATCAATTTAAGTCCGTACTTAAAAATTATTTAAAAATAGTTTAAGTTATAGTTTAATGATAAAACCAAGTGTATTTCAGAAAGGACATATTGATAAAGCAAAGACACTGTTGTCAAGTGAACTTATAAAGAATCAGCTGTGATATCAAAGTTAATCAAATAGTGCGAATGAAGTGTTAAAACTCATTTTCAAAACAATTACATACGTATTATATAGTGCAAGTTTTGAATAAATAATACCTATATTAGTGATAGACTGCTTATTTTGTAAAAAAACTTTAACAAAAGTGTAAAAAACTGTGATTGCAAACAAAGACAATTCAAATTTAAACCGCCTCGTACCTACACCACAAAAACAAAGGCACTGGACTTTGAACCCGGTTGTCACCCCACTATGTCTACGTTATTTGACGTAACAAGCATCTAGTGGCTAACGATTACTAATTTCGCCTCAATTTCTAATGTTGGTTTGGTGGAGCGGCTGTGGCTTCCGCTATACGTCTCGTGCGCCCAGAGACACTGCGTTCGAACCTCGCTTTTGACACTGCTTTTTTCTATAGATTTGCTTTGTTAAATATTGTGACAAAATGAATTTCTTCGAGAATATTACTCTGCGAAGAACTCGAACAAAACCACTGTCAGAGACGACAGATCACGATGTCAGTAGTTGTAATAATATGACACTAGATGGCACCACTAATATCATGCCAAACATATCAGATGACGAGGAAAATGATAAAGTACTAGACTTACAGCGAGAAATCGGAGAACTTAAGTCACAACTTTTGGCAGCCCATGGCGAGATAAACAATTTATCAATAGAAAATAGCGAATTAAAAAATACTATTATCACTTTAAATAACAAATATCAACTAGTAAAAACAGCAACAAGGAAATTAACCAGCGAAATTGGAACTCCTAAAAATAATGTGAGATTGTCTACTCCCTGCAAGAAACAACGTTCTACAACTCACTTGGACCTAACACGAAATACCGTTCAAGGAGACTACAAACAAGGATCTACTTCAAATCGTGTGAAAACTGCATTGAAGTTTGATAAAGAATTTATTGGAAGCCCTCAGAAAAATGATAGCAACACGTCTCAACTGCAAAACAAATTGTGTATAATAAGTAGTAATAAGACTAACAAAGTACTATCCTTAGCTCAAAACGCCTTTCCAAACCATCAGATATGCCACTATATCACAACTAACTGTGGAATAAATACGCTTGTAAGTAATCTAGACTCAAAACTGACTAATTATACTATGCGAGACTATTGTGTAATTCTTATAGGTAGTGAAGATTTTAATAAAACAAAAAACTATTCTGACCTAATATCTAACATTAGGGAAAACCTCTTAAAGTTAGCTCATACAAATGTTATCCTTTGTCTGCCTACATATAAGTGTAATTTATACTCTAGTATGTTCAATAGGAGAATTGAAATGTTTAATAGTTTGTTATATCATGACGTACAAATTTATGACTACGCTGTAATATTCGACTCTAATTTAAACTTATTATATGATTGTACTATGTTTTCAAATAATAGTGGTCGTTTGAACAATTATGGAATGAGAACAATTTTTGACAATTTACAATATAATATTGTAGACTTTGAGATTTCAAATAATATAATTCCTGATACTGAAATTAATCCTGAAATTCAAAATTCATCAAGGAAATCTGATTTTTTTCGTATATAATAATATAAACATCCTTCATCAAAACATCAATGGACTTGCTAGGAAAATGGATTTATTATCTATATCTTTATCATCACTCCAAGACGCAAAAAATCCGGTAGATGTCGTATGTCACACAGAGCATAATATGCTGAATACTGATACGGATTTAATCAATATTCCTAATTATATTCAAGGGTCCTTTTTCTCAAGGAATAATCGTCGAGGGGGTTCATGTATCTTAGTCCGTAATAATCATGCGTTTAAACCTATTACTACACTTAAACAATACTGTGTTGAAGGCGTTATGGAGTGCTCGGGTATCGAACTTCTAAATCATAATATCTTGATATTTTGCATATACCGACCGCCTAGAGTAAAAACAAATGACTTAAACATATTTTTCGACACTTTAAACAGACTACTTGGAAAGTACGCCTACAGTAAAAAGAAAATAATAATTTGTGGCGACTTTAACATAAATGTTTTAAACAAAAATAAAATGACTACAATATTCATGGATACACTAGCATGTCACAACCTAAAGTTAGGCTTATTTGAACCAACGAGACCTATTAGTGGAACATGCATTGATAATTTCTTATATAACATTCGTGGATGTAAATGTAAAACTATGGAGTTTGCCTTATCTGATCACACGGCACAATTACTAACTTGTCCCGTAAAAGTTAGCTGCTCTCTAAAACATTGGTATGTAAAGAGACGAGATTACGGTAAAGATAATATTAAGAAATTTAATGATTGCATAGATTCGATTTCATTTAATGACGTCCTTGGAAATAATGACCCGCAGGAAGCTTTTGACATTTTTTATGATTTATTTACTTTATTTTATAATTTATGCTTTCCGTATATTCGAATTAAAAGATACTCCCAAGTACGAGCCCGATGGATGACTAAAGGAATAAGAAAATGCTGCATGCGTAAACAGCAATTATTATGGAAGTATCGTAAGAATCGAAATGACATAAACAAAACTAATTTTAAAAATTTTGCGAGTAGATTGCAACGTATTATAAAACTGACAAAAAAGTCTCAGAACAATTACTTTATCCAAACAGCTCAAAACAAGTGTAGGGCTACTTGGAATGTTATCAATAAAACAATGTGTAATGTGCCAAAAAAAGAAATTGATCAAATTAATATAGACGGTAAAAAATGTATTGATGATCCTCAAAACATTGCGGACTGTTTTAATAATTTTTTTATAGACCAAATAAAAGGGAACGCAAGTGTCAATGATAAAACAGAGATCTTACCTAATCACTCGAAAACATTATTTATGTATCCAACTACGCCCTAAGAAATACATAAAATAATTTTTAACTTAAAAAATACTAACAGTACTGGTTGTGACAGTATATCGACTAAAATTTTAAAACAAGCTCCTATAAAAATATTCTATATATTAAGTCATGTTATTAACCTGTCTATCATTAATGGTTATTTTCCTGATAAACTTAAATTAACCATAATTAAACCCCTTTTTAAGAAAGATGATGCCAGCAATATGAATTGTTATAGGCCCATAGCACTTGTACCAGTGCTTTCTAAAGTCTATGAAAGAGTTATTTATGACAGGATAAATGATTACTTTGAAAAATTCGATTTATTTGCTAAAGAGCAGATAGGTTTTAGGAAAAATAAAACCATTAATATGGCCGTCTACGATTTTCTGACCACAGTCATGACTAGCTTAGACAATAAAATTCCAGCATGCGCATTGTATATGGATCTAAGTAAAGCGTTTGATTACGTGGATCACCAAATTCTATTAAATAAATTATACACGTATGGAATTCGGGGTACTTCATTAGATCTTAATAGCTTCTTATCTAACTAACAGAAAACAGTCCACATTAGTTACTCGAATATGCACCAAATCTAGAGAAGAAATTAATTACACTTCGGAATATAGAGAAGTCAAACAAGGTGTGCCACAAGGGAGTGTTTTGGGCCCTCTGCTCTTTATAATTTATATAAATGACCTTCCAAGGGTAACTAATCATCCCACTATACTTTTTGCTGATGATAGTACTGTCGTTTTCACAAACAAGAACAAGTTATCCTTGGAACAAGATATAAACAAAACTTTAAGTGATATTATAAAATGGCTAACAAATAATAATTTAAAAATGAACTTTGATAAAACTAAAATTATGATATTTCGCAATCGTAAAGCCCAATTTACTGACATTAATATAAATTATACAGGAAACAAAATAAATGAAATAGAAACTACAAAATTCTTAGGCATGTCAATTGATTATAATTTAAATTGGAAGACACATATTGATACTCTAAACAAAAAATTAAATAAGCAATCATACGCCTTACATATGCTAGCAAAAACAGTAAGCACCTCTGCTGTACTTGCAGCGTATCATGGCTACGTGGGATCCCTGATAAAATATGGTATTATATTCTGGGGTCATTCCACCAATAGGGATATGCCATTTAAGGCGCAAAAGCGGTGTATTAGGGGTATGTTTAACATCCACCAGACCGATAGCTGCAGACCATATTTTATCAAGCACAATATATTAACTCTGCCTTGTGTCTACATTTATGAGATTGCTGTCTTTGCAAGAAATAATAAACATCTATTTAATAAGTTTAGAAGTAAGCGACATATTGATAAAATTTGGGGCAAACCTAAAACGACGGCTTTGTATGCTAAAAGTATTTTCAGTATGGCACCGCGTATTTACAACCACTTACCGAAGTCTATGGTAGAAACGCCATCCATCAATGTGTTCAAAAAGAAATTAAAAAGATTCTTGCTTGATAAATGTTATTATACTGTTCAGGACTACTTAAGAGAGGATGTAAGGACATATGTTAATCCCATAAATAATGCTCTTGGCGTGATATGATAATATTACATAAATTTTAAATATTGACTTTGTTATATATTACTTTAATATTTATCAATAAATAATACATATATCTTGACATTCTCGTTTAATACTTTATGACATTTTAATTCTTTAAGTGACATTATAATTATTATTGTTCTTTTTTTTATTACTTTCTAATGTTTTACAATTAACAATTTTTGTATTAATGTAACTATGTTGTAATTGCATGAGATTTGCATGCCGCAAGGCGTAATATGGTTGAACTGTGCTCTATTTCTTTTACCAACTGTATACCCATAACCCATATTAGCAAATAAATGAAATTTGAATTTGAATTTGAATTTGAAAAATTTGTAGTTACACATTAATTAAATTAACTTAAAATTACAAAATTCGTTAACTCGGGGCTTGTGGCCGACCCATTATATCATTTTAACACTTCTTAGCGAGTTGATTGCAAAATTATTTTAAAGGCCAATAAGCCTGCTAACGAAAATGCTCGCTGATGCAAACATAAAATGATCAAGTGTACTAGTGACAGGGCTGCGGAGCAAGATAGAAGTATTAGTTTGCTGAACTTTCTCCACGTTTGTCGTCTATTAAGCCTTTTCTTACGGGATGCAACATAATATCCATCATTCACTATCATTAGTGAAATCTAATCTTGTCATTTGTCAATCATATATTTATATTTTATAAAGCTCTATTTATGTGTATGCGAGAACATTGTAGACTAAGATTTGTTTTTGAATTAAGTATAATTAATTATATTGGATTATGTTAATTGGTCTATACCTACTGCCAGTTCATACTTATAAGAACTGTATTATGAAAAAAAAAATTCATCATGTTTTAAAAAGAGAAACTTTGAAGTTTTTACCGGTTTTTCTCCATACGAAACAACCAATTCGAATCGTGGTCTAGCTTTTGACGTTTAATGAGCGCCCATGTAGTAGGCCTATGTCAAACAAAATAGTTTGGATTGTATTTGAATACCAATGTAGGTATGTATTTTACAGATGAACTGCCTATCTGACATCTACAACCCAGTTCGTAATCACAAACTGCCTTGTCTTAATATTGCCCTTCTCGATTGGAGTCATTTTCTATTTACTCGTAGCATTTCGCGGGTTCGAACGTTAAAAAGATTACTTGTTCTCTTTAAAAAAATCGTTTACTTCGTCCACTAATATATTTGTTCAACACACTCTAGGACGAGAGCTCAGTAGCTGCTCTAATGGAAGCCTGTATCACGGACGATGACAAACTATATCTATGCGTGTCTTCGCCCACGATCCGCGACAAACCCGTGCAGATCCGGCCGTGGAGGCTCGCGGACGCAGACTTTGTGCTCGACGCTAGCATGCCGCTCGACCCCAGGAAGACTGTCTTCGTGGGAGGCGTGCCGCGTCCGCTTAAAGCTGGTGAGTTTACTGAAAAGCATATCCATTTAGAGCTCATTTAGGTGTAATGCCGGCCCTATAGAATGTTGTTCTCCTTAAAATTCCCATGATCAGGAAAGGGTGTAGGATATTTTTAGGCCCAGAATCGAAGTCGGGCAACTGAAGGAACACGGTGGGTTTTTAGTCAGAAGTCTAACTCTCCTTCGGGAAGAGAGTCATTTGATGGATTTTCACCCGAAATAAGTGGTCGAAATCTGTTAATGTAGGTCATCCTGGAGGTTCACGCTAGTAACCCCAAGAAGACTATTTTCTTGAGTTAGCGAAAAAAAAAACTTATTCCGCCGAAAACTGCTTTATTTTCCGAAAGATTGGTGTGATTTTAGAAGAACCCTGAAGGCATGTGCTGCTGACAGTATTCTGTAGGCAGCAGCTTTCTTTTTATCCAAAATGCGATGGGTTCGATGTTAAGCAGTAGTTTGCCTGTGCTGTACTCGATAGAGGTAAGCCGTTAGCTTTCAGACATACAGCATGTATTGCAGCATTCCATACCAAACTAATACTTCAGAAAAGTCAGATATGACTTATTATTGTGGGAGCGTGTATCATATCCGCTGAAAGCTGGTGACATTTTAGTGCAATAAGATATTTGTGCAGTCTATCTAAAAAAGTGTGAAGCGTCAAAAGTGTGTCAATGGAAAATGGTAAGCTTTCTAACTACCTACATACTGAATCTAGATGCTGAAAATGTCTAATGTCCATGAACTACCTTAGGTCATGGGATCAACCCAGGATTTGGGGATCGTGAGCCGATCTCCGGCCACTCTGTTTAAAAGTACAAAATGATGGCAATAAAAAAATATGAAATAATTGAGAAATGGACTAAAGATTATATGCCTCCAGTATACTGAAATCGAGACCCTGCATAAAGTGAACATTGGCTATTTAATATATACTTTATGCTGATAACTTTCATTATGAGACGGGCCTTTCCTAAGTCAAGTATTTGGTTGTGTGTAAGTCTTTGGCTGTTGTACTCCAATTAATTAGACCTTGGATACTGATTACCTTGCCTCCTTTTCCAGTGGAGCTGGCGATGATAATGGACCGGCTGTACGGCGGCGTGTGTTATGCCGGCATCGACACCGACCCTGAGCTCAAGTACCCTAAGGTCAGTAAAGTACCCCTACTGAATTACACTTACATTTACTAAGTAGATAGAACACTGATATAATCTCGAGACAACGAACGGATTTTGGACCCATAACATAATTATAATTTCTCTGGGCCCATAACATAGAGCCATAGCTACAAATTCACAATCACAATCTTGGAAAAAATACTGGGGGATGTTATTTAATTATTCTGCTCAGCGTTAAGAATTACGAATTAGAGACGAATAAACACGTCTCATGTATTAGTTACTAAATATGTTCAAACTTCAAGAGCGTAGAAAACGCTCTTGATGATGTACCTAAACGCCACATGTTAATCAATACATATAAACTTTTCAAATCATTGTTCTTGAAAGTATATATAACAATTTAATGAACCCTACCTATACCTAGGTCTTAATATTTAAGATGAAACTCCCTTAACTCCTTAACTTATTCAACTATTTCAAGGATGTAAAAGTAATTCTCCTGAAGGAGGCATCTCTCTCGGAGAGTCTCTTATACTTGCGTAGATACGTCGTACTTCGTTCCACGTAGCATGTATTATGTGTGTGTACAGGGCGCGGGTCGCGTGGCGTTCTCTAACCAGCAGTCGTACATCGCTGCCATCTCTGCGCGCTTCGTGCAGCTGCAACATGGCGATATCGACAAGCGCGTCGAGGTAACGTAGCGTCATTCTCGAAGCATCGTCATTTTGTCAACTAGCATCATTTCATCACACACAAAAGGAAACTCTTTACTATCACCCGTTCATTACACACACGTATGTTCCTCTTAGTACAGCTGCAACGTAACGAGTCGATGTAACGTGGCGTCATTCTCGAAGCATCGTCATTTTGTCACCAAGTGTCCTTTCATCATACACAAGACGAAACTCTTACTATCACCCGTTCGTTACACACACGTATGTGCCTCTTCGTACAGCTGCAACGTAGCGAGTCGAGGTAATGTGGCATCATTCTCGAAGCATCGTCATTTTGTCACCGAGAGTCATTTTATCACACAAGACGAAACTCTTTTACTATCACCCGTTCATTACACACATGTATGTTCCTCTTCGTACAGCTGCAACGTAGCGAGTCGAGGTAACGTAGCGTCATTCTCGAAGCATCGTCATTTCATCACACACAAGACAATAAGTGAAGCGGCATGTTTAAGGTTGTCGGCCTAAGAATCACCATCCAACCCACCCATACAATTTTGCCATGAACTCACTCCAGACACAAGTATATTTAGCTTAGTTGGAGGGGTTGACAAGATTGCTAGTAACGTGAGTTCTACCCACATTGCTCGTTCTTTATAAAAAACTTATACCATTGTACCATTGTCGGGTCACATTGTCATTTCACCATCGCCCTATAGCATCTTTTCGTCCACATACATAGGTAGGTATCACTTTCTTCATCATTAACCTTTTACCTACGGGACTTCAAAAGCGATCTCATCACCCAATACGGGTAATTTTTGGCGCGCAACTGCGCAGTCATTTATGTTTTCATTTGACTAGGTACATTTTTTGAAGCACAATACCCTAGGTATTTCACACACTGATTTATTATTTCACTTACCTTTGAGAAATGTTGTAGATTTTATAGTTTATTCACAAAATTTTACGTAATTGCAAAAAAATTAAGCATCAGAAACAATCACTGTATTCGGCGAAACATCTCTTGTTTTTTATCAGAATTTACATTCAATATGAGGTTAATAGTATTTTTAACACATTAGGTACTTAACAAAAATACTGAACTTAACCATAATTATTCAAAATAAACTAGTTTTTCCGATAACCATAGGTGGCCAGTATAAAAACCTAGTTTTTTGTTTATGATTTATTTTTATTGCCATCTATGTAAATATATGGGAACTTTTTCAACAGAATCATAATTTTATCGACTCCACATAGTGATCTTTATCCCAAGGAAATATGGTCTAGTTTTGTCAATATAAAGGTTTGAAACAGACCCTTTCGCCAATCATCTATAGCTGCCTCCCGTATTCAGAAATTACATCGCTAAATCAACAATAGTTGACACCCGTAGGTAAAAGGTTAATTTCATCTCTTAAGAGGAAGCTCCCTAAATTGTATGTAATTTTGTATTAATATTCTAAAACAATCACGCATACAATCAATATGGAACTTTAGTATATGATTTATTGGATCTTTTTCTTTCCATGTCTAGACCAGTTTCTTAATTGGAACATTTTCACTCGATTAATTTTTTAATCGAAAATCATGTCTTTTTTAAAGATTATTCAAAATTTAATCAGGATTACTCGGCTTTTATGTCTAAAATTAGTATTGACAGTAAGAAAATATAGTTTATTATCCAAATTTTTCCTCTAGATCAATAGGGTAGTTTCCTAAAATATTTTATTTAGACGGACTAAATAAAATATTTTAGGAAACTACCCTATGTACGGTCGGCCAAGAAAGTGGTGTACCAGTTTTGATTTAGTTTCCCGGTCATCGAAAATTACAACAAGGTTCGTTATAAAAAGATATTACTGAAAGAGACAACATTATCATGACGTAAACCTATGTATTTAGTATTCATACGTCATATGTCACATATAAGTACATGACATTTTAACCTTTAGTATAAATGAAAAGGACATTAGTTTCTACAAAGCAATTGAAATGTTTCCAAACAAAAGTAATAAAAACTATTTAGACAACCGAATTCCATTTGAAAAAGAAAACTGACAATTGACATTTTGTCAAATATATGCAAAAAATCGATATATTTTCCGTGTTATTTTTCAATCAACTGCATATAAAATCATCTCAATGCCTGCCAACTTGACCATTGCCGAAAGAGCACAAATAATTGCCCAATTTAATGAGGGAAGCAGTATCAGTGCGATATCCCGGAATTTGAATATATCGAGGCGTTCTGTCCGCTTTTGGATTCGTCGTGAAGGAGAGGAGGGAAGTTTGTTGGATCACAGAAGAAGTGGTCGCCGGCCTGCACTCTCCAATAACGATAGAGAATTCATGAGACGGGAATATGAAATCAATGGTTTTAAGCCCACAAAACATTTTGCGGAGATGTTCGATGTGAGTGCCCAAACAATAAGGAATCATCTACATTACATGGGGTTGCACCACAGGCATTACGCCAAGAAAATATATTTGACGGATGCTCACAGACTTGCTCGTCTGAACTTCGCCAGAGAGCACTTAGAGTTTGATTGGTCTAATACAGTGTTTTGTGATGAAAAAACGTTTAAATCCAGTCAGCATGGACGTCTTCACCTTTGGCGATATAATTCAACACGGTATAAAGATGATCATGTAATCCCAAATAGAGAAACAGGTCGAATTTCCGTAAATATTTGGGGCTGGATGAGTACGGATGGTGTAGGAGAATTGTGTTCTCTACCTCCTCGAGCGACGGCTGTAAATTATATCGACGTGCTTCAGAATGCAATGCTACCGACAGTCCGTAATGTTTACCCGGAGAACGAAGTGCCACAATTTGATTTTGTTCAAGATAATTGTTCAATTCATAATGCGAGGATCGTAAGAGCCTGGTTTCGTTCACACACTGACGTAAGGGTAATTCAGTGGCCCTCAAGATCGCCGGACCTCAACCCGATAGAAAATCTTTGGGGCCTTATGGTCCAACGATGGTCGCATCAAAATGAAAGAACCAAACAAGCTCTTATTAGTCACTGTAATTATATCTGGGAGGAAATGCGGGGAACCGATATTTGCTCACGGCTTATTGGTTCAATGAGGTCTCGTCTTTTAGAGGTTATAGAGGCCAACGGCGGTTACACCCTTTTCTAATTTTTAAAAATTTTCAATATCTTCTAAATATTACTATATATGCTATGTTTTTGTTTGTTATAAGTATTTTAAAATTGATTGTAGAAATTTAATAAAAGGATAAATCTATTTTTAGCTTGTTTTTTATTGATATTGTAATTACAAGTTTACAGAAATTGTAGGTTTGTGGACTCGCCTTGTGCCTTTACAATTTTATGTAACTTGTTGATTACAATTCTGAATTTGTAGATACAATTTTGTCATCAAAATCTACAGCCCCCCGCCGTTGATTTTACGACGTCATTGGTTCCATCAAGTTCAAACTAAGAACAGCTGTCACGTTACAAACAGTAATAGTCGTTATCAATAATCAGATAGACAGCAATAGAAGTTGTCAGATCGATCTGCAAGCGAAACTAATCTTTATCACCTATGAATCTGCAAGCGATATTCAACCTTAGGGTGGTACACCACTTTCTTGGCCGACTGTACGTAGTTTAACAAAAAATATTGGACACGTATTTTTTATTTTTTCACAGAATTGAAAAATTAAGACGATACAGTGAATTGAAATTTCGCGTGACGTCACACCTCGGTATAATTCGTAGCAAGGTGTGACGTCAGCAGCCCCCACTCCTGTCCATCTTTGCTGTCCAAGTTTTCCATCTTTGTGCATATTTGTTGACTTGAAAAAGCAAAAAGTACGTGACTAATATTTTTTGAAAATCTACCTAATGGACTAAATAAAATAATTATTTTGTAACACAGGAAACTACCCTATTATCACTTTAGTTATAAATGAAATAAGAATTGAGACTTACGACATTTAGTTTCGAACCCGAATATGGTAAAAGAGCGCACGCGATATTCAACTTTATTACTGCTGCGTTAGCGTTTAGCACACAACGGCAGTTTCGAAACCGAGCATAGTGAAAGAGCGCACGCGATATTCAACTTTATTACTGCTGCGTTAGTGTTTAGTATACAACGGCCTAACCGGGGTGGATGGGGGCGGATCTTGCGTGAAAATTATTTTGCACTGCCTGGTCTTAAACTTAAATTACAAAATCGAATTGTTTTTCTTCTAACCTCTAACTGAACTCCAATATACAATACAAGGCCTGTACATTACACTGTATGTTTGCAGGTGAAGCCGTACGTACTGGACGATCAGATGTGCGATGAGTGCGCCGGCGCACGCTGCGGCTCTAAGTTCGCTCCGTTCTTCTGCGCCAACGTTACTTGCCTGCAGGTACGAGCCAATTTTCTTTTCAACCGACGACAAAGAAAGGAGGAGGTTATCAATTCGACGCGTATATTTCTTTTTATTTATGTATGATCACCGATTACTCGAAGACGGCTGAACCGATTTGAAAATTTTTTTTTTTTTTTTGTTTTAAAGGGAAATAGGTCCCATTGTGTCACCAAGTCAGGATCTGATGATGGGATCCTGGAGAAATCGAGGGAACTCTTCAAAAATACCTATAGTGATTTGAGTATTTTTATAGTAACTTGTGTAGTTGCATTCCAAAAGCACCATTTGTGAAGTGGACCTGATGATGAAGACCACAGATGGCCACTGGAACTACTCAATATATAAGTAGGAATAATAAGTATTTCATGTGTTCCACTTCGATTGACTTGAATGTGGTTATTAAGCACAATATGCTTGTCACCATGCATATGGTGAAGTGAAGCTGATGGTGAAGTACCAGGAGAACTCCTCAACAATTAACGGCCCAACAATGGGAAAAGCAATATTTTGTAAATGATTATAAGTAGTTGACATTTAGGCTCTTGTAACTAGGTAAATTAAAAATCGACCAACTAAAAAGAGTGAAATAAAAACGTTTTAACAAAAAATTAAACCGACATGTCTTTAGTTATGTATTTTCGTTTTTGGCACCGACTTCCGAAATTAAAGTTATTTTTCACTTTGCAGTGTTTTTTGGGAGTCGGTTTAATTTTTTGGTAAAACGATTTTATTTAATTCGTCGTTTTAAGCATCCTCTCGACTGAATTTCCAAGCGTTAATGGCTAAGGTGTTGAACTTAAAAACGAGAGGTCTCGGGTTCGAACCCCACCCATTACACTATTGCCGTGAACCCACTCCAGAGACAAGCATATTTAGCTTAGTTGGAGGGGTTAACAAGATTGCTAGTACTGTGAATTGTACCCACATTGTTAGTTCCCTTTAAAAAAAAAACATGAATTCAGAGACTAGCTATGTACGAATAAGATGTTAGCGTACAAGCTACCCCTGTAGTCAGTCTGATGAGACGGCAATCTGACACGATTGCAGAGAGATCTGACGTAGGACTAACAGCAGTATATTCTTACCAAGGCAAGGATTAATTACTACCAACTCGTAAACCTCCGGGTTACTGAAA
This sequence comes from Tholera decimalis, assembly GCA_943138885.2. Taxonomy (NCBI): domain Eukaryota; kingdom Metazoa; phylum Arthropoda; class Insecta; order Lepidoptera; family Noctuidae; genus Tholera; species Tholera decimalis. Next base: position 12,204,224 of record OW964575.2, on the reverse strand, counting down.
AATTCAACTCGATAACACTTCGCTCAGTAGAGTTATGGTCAGAGAACACGAGACCACAAATCTATAGTAATATTATAAAGAGGTCAAACTTGTTGGCAAGTTTGTGTAACTTTGTATGTATGGCGTAATCGTCGGAACTAAAAATTTTTTTCATTAGTAGTAAAGTTCATTGTTGAGTTCTTAAAGGCTATAAATTATTTCGAAATCTACGCAGACGAAGTGTCGTATGTCGCAGTCATTTGGTTGAATCTACTATATGATTGAATGACTAGCGCGTTCATTGAATGACGACATTTAATTGAATGACTAAAGGACAACTCGTCATGTTGTTGAATGTAACGTTCAACGTCTTGACTGAACGTCATTTAGTGAAGTCGTTGATTGGGATATAGCCGACTTTGTAATGTTTGGTTAGTTTAGGTTAGGAATAATAGGTAAATCCATGCTGTCACACTATTTTATTACAAATAACGCACTTTAAAGTAAATTTAATCGAAAAAAATACCAACACAGTGCTATCTGTGTGAGCTGTTTGACGACATATTTGTTTTGGTGACTACTAGCGCCGCAGTGGGAAAAAAATGAACTAAATTTAATTACCTGACTGATTTTATGTCCGCTCTGTTCAAAGGGCTATGTTACAATCCGCTAACTAGTTGGACGTTGATTGACGCTTGTTCATTCAACGTTCAACGTGAATAACTAGTATTCAATTAAATGTCGTCATTCAATGAACGCGCTAGTCCTTCAATCAAATAGCAGATTCAACCAGATGACTGCGACATATACATGTCGTGCCTTTTATTGATTTTTTTCCGGGTAGGAAAATCATCGAATGACTTCTCCCGCTCTGGGTGGAGCGGTAGGGAGTGTCAGACTTTTACTGACTAAGAACCCACCCTGTTCGGATTTATTTCAGCTGCCCTTAAGTTCCGGGGCCGCGGTATCTCGTTAGAACATTTTCACAGCACCGGTTACTGGCGTATTTCTAATGAACAGCACACTGTAATAACCGTTCTACTTTCCAGTACTACTGCGAGCACTGCTGGGCGACGATCCACTCGCGGCCGGGCCGTGAGTTCCACAAGCCGCTCGTCAAGGAGGGCGCCGATCGCCCGCGCGCCGTGCCCTTCCGCTGGTGTTAGTGCTCCATACCACACTATACTACTGCTCCCGCTGTTGTAGCAACACGCTGCCCACTAGGCTGGTACGGCTGACGGGGCTAGACAACTGGGGGACTGAACCCGGGCTCCTTCGTCAACAGGGGGACTGAACCCGGGCTTCTTCGTCAACTGGGGGACTGAACCCGGGCTCCTTCGTCAACTGGGGGACTGAACCCGGGCTCCTTCGTCAACTGGGGGGCACTTGAGCCCAATTTGGTTAGTCAACTGGGGATTTGAGCTTGAGTTGGTTAGTCGATTTGGGTACTTGAGCATGAGTTGGTTAGTCAATTTGTGTTCTTGAGCCTGAGTTGGTTAGTCAATTTGGGTACTTGAGCCTGAGTTGGTGAGTCAATTTGGGTACTTGAGCCTGAGTTGGTTAGTCAATTTGTGTTCTTGAGCCTGAGTTGGTTAGTCAATTTGTGTTCTTGAGCCTGAGTTGGTTAGTCAATTTGGGTACTTGAGCCTGAGTTGGTGAGTCAATTTGGGTACTTGAGCCTGAGTTGGTTAGTCACTTCGGGTACTTGAGCCTGAGTTAGTTAGTCAATTCGGGTACTTGAGCGTGAGTTGGTTAGTTAACCTGAGAATTTAAGACCGAATTGGTTAGTCAATTTGGGTACTTGAGCCTGAATTGGTTAGTCAATTTGGGTACTTGAGCCTGAATTGGTTAGTCAATTTGGGTACTTGAGCCAGAGTTGGTTAGTCATCTGGAACACTTGAACCTAAGATGGTTAGTCAACTGGGGCACTATAGCCTGAGTTGGTTAGTCAAATGGGGAGTTGAGCCCCAGTTGGTTAGTCGACTGGGGATTTGAGTCATCTAGGGGGGCCTTGTTCTAACTGGCCATTTTTTTTAAGTACTAAAGGATATAATTGTGTTGTATCTAATCCCGAAAATGTCGAGTTTAACAGTTGTCTGGCTATGTCAGTCGGATTGTGTGGGATGTTGGGTTGATTTTTTATAAAATACAACACAAGCCAAAAATTATTACCCAAAACCGTTTCAGTATTAATTTATTAAGATAATATTTTTAAAGCCATATCTGTGTGCTTAGCGTGTTGTTACACAGTTGTAACCTAAAGTGTCGTAAACTTAACACTGGACAGTACTTGTGTCTGTACTAACCCAAAGCTGGGTTGTTGGGTCATTTCGGGACGGGTCATTTCAGATGGGGTCAATTTAACCCCAGTATTCAGTTCTGTCGATTCAGAAGGGCTACTAATTTTTATAAAAGCGTAATTTGTTTTTGAGGTATTAAATGTGAGTAAAAGTAATGATTGATTTTGATACAATTTGTTTGGTTAATCCTATCTTCAAAATTGAGATTTATAATGACCCGTCTCAACCACATCCCGGCGACGATAGTTACCTCCCACGCCGCAGTCTCTGCAAAGATGAGATATTATTAACCATTCTAACAATATTTCACCTTCGCCTACAATATCTGCCCAATTCACACATCGGGATATAGTATGAAATGGACAAAAACTAGTCTTAATTACTGGCAACACTTGATGCAAATTTTTTGCTGGTAAGACTATCAAAAACAAAATGCAACCTTCGCGTTATTTGATGCGAGTTTGGCAGAGCATTGAATTACTAACATCAGTAATTGTTATAAAATGTTCAAATAAAAATATCTGACTGCACTTTGGCAGATAACGCACTAGGCAGCAGCAAGCAGCAGGCCGCCCACCCATCTTTATCCAAACCTGCGGCTGCCAGGCTATTTTAGAGCGACCCTACGATGTACCGGATCGACTGCAAGCTGACTGTCTAGTGCGGTATCTAGTAGTTACCACTTCGGAACTCCTGCCCTCGTTAAAAGCCAGGCGTGAAGGTATACATACTAGCATTATTTTACTTAGACTAGTTTTCAGTGAATTTACATCAAAATGGTAGGAATTTCTAATGATGGCAACATTTTCACTCGACTGCTCAGCTAAATGGATATTTCACAAACAGTGATCGTTAAACGTTGATTACAAGAATAATCGATGAGAATACTTGACTGCTAATCGAATGTGTTGCTACTGATGAATAATTGTAAGTGCTATAAAATAGAAGCAATTTAGTAGGTAACTAATTTTTGATTAATATATTAGTGTGAATATTCGAGTCGATACTGTCCTTTAAATCTGCCTGCAACATATACGATTAGTGACACTAAGCGCAACGCTAAAATCAAATATGTAACGATGTTAATCAGTCGATTATTCAAATCGATGCTCATCGATCATTTTACTCATATAAAGGACGATGCCACAGGCGCCTGGAAAATCAAAATTGCAACATTATCCAATGTTTAATGTAAGCAAAATGTTTTAGGATGGAAGTACAAGGCGTCGATTCATTGAAATAACTTTTGCGGAGGCCGCCATTTTGAAATATTTACAGTTATATTTCGTGACTTGATTAAAAACGAGATTTTCTTTAAAGTGCTATTAGAATACTATGTTACATTAGCAAATAGGTAGATAATTTTACTTTCACACGAAAGAACGTTGCAACTTAACTCTAGTGAAGAACAATTTTAACTTTGACACGTCCGTGATGTAGACTACAAATGTTTCAAATCAATGTTGCCAGTTTAGGAAAAACTTGCATCAGTGGTAGCTTCTGCAAAAGCGAATTTTTTGACAGAAATAAATTCGATATAAGAAAAATGTGTATCCAAAAACTTAGCTAGATGTCCGTTGTCATTTGTGGATAGGTAAGTTCTATCTGTCACGAGATGACGCATTCGCGATTTGTCACACGACATTCGCATTTGTGTACGCTCACTTGTCGTAAGATACTAAGCGTAAGACATAAGTGAAGTGTCTAATTTTTTGAAAATAACTGTACCTGTGTAGCTAGAGACAATTTCCTGATGTGTTTTTCCTTTATTTTTACATTTGATTAGAGATTCTCGACTTGGATATTGTTGCGGTTGTCCTGTTATCCCCTTCATATTTGCGTCTAGTCGGCGCGATAAACAACTGATAGATTTTACATCACAAAGCGGGACGGGTGTTAACTCAACGTTGTACTGACAAGATTTGTGCTTTTTCCAATCATTCCCTGTTTGAATCCTGTATGAAATGTAATATTAACTTTTACAAAACTTGTCATGCAAAGTACGGGGCGTAGCCAGACTTGAATCAGGGAAGATTTCTCATGCATATCGCTAATTTGAGGGTTAGCCCTGGTTGTATGTAACACTCCTCTCTCGAACGTGGACAGATAAGAGATAACTATTGGGCTCGTTTTGATTTCGACAAAGGGAGGTGGTAGGGACACGTTTTTAGTACAAACTTAACGAAACGGTTACCAATTTGGCTGTAGTCTTGCTCTGCAAGTTCCGTGGGGACGCGCGTGCGAGTCGGACTCGTTCAATAAGGTCTTGACTGTTAGGAGAATTCAGTGTTCATGAGATTTAGTGGAGTAGTGTGTCGAAGACGTTATAGTTCGTTTTCGATTTTTCTAAAGTCGTCGGGTCAATTTTGAAATTCGTGCGTATATTTAGTGGCGTTTTGAGGTCTTGTCACTTAAGGGTTTTCAACATTTTCAACTCTTGTTCGCGCTCGCTCCAACCGTCCCCACAGATTTTATTTTTAGCGTTAAAAAGTAATATATATAAAAAAAAACTATTTTTTTGAATTCGCCGGGGTAGTGCAATAGATGGTAGCATAGTATCTAATTGTCTTGAACATACTAGCGGCCTCAGCGATTAGAAATAAAGACCGCTAGTGAGTTTATTTGTAACTATTTAAGATTATATTAACCTTATTAAACCTAGTGTAAATAGGAAGGTTTCACAATTTTTGCCTTCACGCTCGTTCACTTGGGATTGAGATGGACTACATTTTTGTGAAGTTGACTGCGTTTACTACCCAAAGCATTTCTATTTTAGTCAAACTACCGAGAAGGCTGCTACAGCACTCGATTAAAGCTTGTCCATGAATTAGCACTGTTTAAGCGAATCTTAGGTTTTCAGTCAATTCTCTGGCTACGTTTCTATTTTTCCGGATTTCGTATTAAAAACAGTGCTAGTAGTAGGTATCTCCCACCAGCTAAAATATATTCGCTGAATAGTAGTAAACGCCACCGATGTTTTTTTTTCATCGTGATGTATGTCCTAGGGTGGACCAATCTTGCGGTTCATTGTAACCTATTAAACTTGAAACGTCTTGAAATTGTTTGTGTTGAAATGTCTACCATCAAGGGAGGAAGAAAATTTTTGTTTATTTCTTGACTTATGTGCCTGTTGGATCTAGCATTGTGCCTTGTGGAACACCGTTCAAATTTGAAAGGTTTAAGCAAAGGCTTGAAGTTTGGGATTCAGTTTGATCTGAGTAATGGTTTAAAAACTACAACGCTTACGAATTTCAGTATGTTTCTAAAGTCGGGACTCTATCGTACTTTGCTTTTGGTCGTATTAGGAGGTCTTTAAGACCTTGGAAATTGGTTAAAAGTGCTAATAATTAATGCACAATTGTACATGGAATATTGCTATTAATAGCGAAATGTGTCTAATGCGTCTCCAACGAAGTGCAGCAGAGTTTTATCGCAAAATTTTCGATGTTTTATCAGTATAACGTGTACTTAAATCTTAAAGTATAAAAACAATGGATACACACTGTATGGAGATAGATAACGTATCCCGAAAGACCACGGAAATAAAATAGACTGTAGTAAAAAGACTTGCGCGGATTTTTTGACGATTTTTTTCATGATTTCGATGCGGTTTTTTCATGTTGTGTGGAACCTTTTTTCGAAAATTATCATGAGGCTTGATAGTGCCTTGTTGTGGCGTATGAGTTTGGTGTACCCCTCCCGACGTAGCTCGATTATACGAGGTCTCGTGGACCTCCAACTTGGGTCGTTTCACTGTTCCTTGTGACGAGTCAAAATCACAATCGTCGTTTTCCCGTTTAGGCTCGCGTTTCGGTCGATAAATGGGTCGGTTTTACTCCTAAATTCCGTATTTTAATCTTAAACGTTGCGGCCGGGGTGAAACTGGCCGGCACTAAACATTAAGTAGGTACAATTTGTATTAATAGTAGAAGCATTTTAGTAACAAATTGCCATATATAGATGCGTTGCGAGACTTTTTATGTCGGTGGAAAAATGTTCAAGTATTAATCAATTAATGTAGATAAAATATTTGAAGAAAAATAATAATAATATTATATTTTTCTTAGTATTTAGATATGTATGTATAGTATTTCGATATGGAAAGTCTCATGACGCGGACAGAGTTATAGAATCACACGTGACTGTGTGAAAATCTCTTATAAACGATCCGTATTTAGTTTTGTCTAGAAATGAGAAGAAACCAGTTCATTTAAAACTATTGTTGATATATCGTTCTGTGATCAAACTCGCAAATATAAAAATCATTTTTAGATTATTGTAATCTGGTTCCTTCCTCACTTTCTAGTTAAGGTTTGGGTCTGTTAGTAAATAAAATTAATAGTTTCAGTATATAGCAAATGCGAATACAATTTCTCTAAATAAAATAGAAGTTTCCTAGAAAAATATTTAAAAACACACGCCTTGATCGCCCCGAACACCTTATATAAGATCCATTTTCACTTGCGCACTTTGTATCATTATTAATTAATTTTTATCGACTGATTTTCGTTTTTCTACTGCATTTTCAAATTTGGTAGATTTTTTTCAATAATTTTGTGGCAACACTTTTGAAAAAGAAATTTTTGGTTTGTAGAGTTTTGAATCTGCGTCGGTACGTTGAGTATAGACTTTAATAAAAATATATTTTTATTATGTTATTAGTGATTTTCGTACACTCGTTCGATGTTTTTGATGGTTCTTTTCATGAAATTGCTCAATGGGTTTTTTGTAAAATTGTTTAGTACTCCCTACCCCCCTAGTTGAAATTAATATGGCGGGCGATGGTTGAATGTATGGTCGCACTGTCCCATTTTGTATTTTTGTATTTTTATAATAAAAAAACGTAAATAATGTGAATTCGGATGTGATTTTTTTACTTTACGCGCAACGTTGTAGTGAACGCTTGGGTTAAGACATTTTTATAAAATTAAATTATAACAGATCTTCAAGTTAAATACTTGTTAAATCTTTTTGGACGATTCGAAATCAGATTATTGCTATTGGTTAACGATTAGAAGCTGTCTTGATAGCTGAATATTGTTTATTTGAACTACCAACATTTCAACGATATTTATCGATTTTATATAAAAAAAGTAAGCAAATTAATCATTTTTTTTTTTTTTTTTTTTGTATTATTTAAAATAAACCTTGAAGATCTGTTCAACCCAGCGGTAAAAAAAGTAACTTAATAATTGGTGTTAGTATAAAACCGAGGTGTGTTTGGGATATGTGGTCTGCCTGCGAGCGGTGGGCTAGATAGATTTGCACTGTGTCTAGGGCTTTGTGACGATTGTACCGTCATGTATCGCTGGTCACCGGCTTTATAGTAAACTATGTGCCTCTGTCCCCATTTATAGGCTGATGATTAAATGACATTGAGGCTGTTATGTAACCGAATTTGACTATACAAAAAACTCGCGATAAAACCTGCACAAAAATGCAGTTCGCACCGACAGAGACATAGCTTACAATATTTTGACTGATGTGACCAGCCGAACGCTTTTGTACCATTATGGTAGAATGCGAAGGATTTTTAGTAACTAATTTTGCTATTTAGTTGAATTAATATTATCGCGCGGGGGAAAGTTTCAATTCATCCTCCCTTTATTATTATTATTGTTTTCTCTTGAGGTTTTTATAACCTGTTTTCGCTTGTCTGTTGTAGTTCTTGATGTCGCCTCGCATTATTTTAGTTTTGATTCTCGTTTAGTTTCTTATTTAGTGCCTTAGTTGCCTCAATGATGCGGCAAAGTTTTGATGCTGATGGATAAGGTTGGGCAGCAATAGTGGTAATGTTAGTAAAAATTGAAGTAGGTCTTAGAATGTTATTTCTCGCGTCATTGCGGCAGTAAGCCACAACAATCGTCTACTTTTGATGGAACCTGTAGCGTTTGAAAATAAAAATATTTTTTAGTTGATTTGGAGCGTGGTTTAGTTTTGTTGAGGCGAGGCGGCCGTATTCTCGCACGTACCTTTAGTCGCTAGTTTGTAGTTGTTGTTTTGTCGGCGCCGTCGCTAAGCGGCCCTCGTTCACGTTTGTACGTTGTCTGTTTTTTCTATGGACGGGTGTGCTGTTCTCATTAATTTTAGATCGTAATTTTGTCGTTTGCATATCACTGCGTGCAGTCACAGCAGGGGGGCGTCGCGGTGTCATTCTTATACATTTTTTGACGTGAAATTTGTATGTTTATAAATGAATTGTTGTTGTTGATCGGTGTATCGTCCCCCACGTTACTCCCGAGTGAGTTTCGCACTTCACATGCATGTAAATAGGAGTTAGGAGAAAACAAAATTTTTAAAAAATCCGCAAAAAAAGAATGTTTTTTACGATTATGTCGGTGGCGGAACAGAGTTAGTAAAAATTTTTCGTCTTAGCGTCGCCCGTATCGCCCGGGCGGGTTTTGTAAATTCTTGTGCTAGAGTTTTTAGTGAAATTAAAGAATAGCAGAGTAGCGCAATTTAAACTAACCTAGTTGAGTCTAATAATGTACCTAATATCTTGTACCGTTGCTAGGACAATATTATTGTGTTTTTTAAATAATAAAAAATGATTGCACCTTTTATCTTCAGGTGTTTTTTCACTGTTTGTATAATTTAAACTATATCAAAAGTTGCGGTGGATCTAAATTTATTTTTTTAAATAGTATTTTGGATGTTCAATGGACTCTCGTTCCGATTGTGTAAATGTATGGACACTCGAGTTTTCAGCAAACGATTAGCTTTATCTAAACCATTATTGTATCCAAGACTTCATTTTAGACAAATGTAGGTGTAAGATTGAGTAAAATATGAAGTCTCCTAGTATTTACTTATATCTAATTTATTGATACTCGTTTGAACTACTCGGCTGTCCAGACAAATCGTGTCGGTGCTTCACTAAAACTCGCAAATTTCTACCAAAAATACCACACGAAAGATTTATTAGATACCTATTAAGTATACATTTTGTTTCTTTAAAAGGTTTTTTGATGCACAGACACGGAGTCCATATTATAATTTAAATTGATTTAAAATAAGATTTATATATTTTTATATGCAGTTGTTTCATTCATTGTTATACTTATAAAATCAATTTTGTTAATACTTGATAAATGAAATTGAAAGCAATTTTTTTTCGCCAAACGTTTTCTTTGGTGCCTTTGGGTCCTATGTTTGTTCTGTAAGCGTTCGACGATACCTAGTGACAGCTTTAGTGAGAAATAATTAAGATTAATTTGTAAGCTTTCTTTTTAGACTTAAGTACATTTTCTAAATGACTGTGGGGTGCCGGTGAAGTTGGAAATACGGGAAACGGCGACAGGAAACCCTATTTACTGAAATGATGAGAAGGACTAAGGGCCTTACCTTACCGAGACACCATTGGCGACGTGGCCAGCTACGTATTCAAATAATTCATATTACAATTTATGGCAGTTAACTCACTCGGCGTTGGTTTGGCAACATGGCCAATTTGGAAGCATAGCCAACGGGTCACTTTTTGGAGACTGGATACCTGAAATTCTGGTGACTTCGCCAATAAAATGCACCTCTAAGAGCATGCTGCAGTTCACTCACTGTATCTAACCAACCGCCAACATGCCACTATGAACTGAGAAATTACTGCCAGATGGTAGCCACAGGATACTCCAATTGGCAACCGAAGGTAGCCACTGGATACTCCAATTGGCAACCGAAGGTAGCCACTGGATACTCCATTTGGCAACCTAATGATGCCACTGGATTCTCCATTTGGCAACCTAAGGATGCCACTGGATACTCCATTTAGCAACTGAAAGTAGCCACTGGATACTCCATTTAGCAACCGAAGGTAGCCACTGGATACTCCATTTAGCAACCGAAGGTAGCCACTGGATACTCCATTTAGCAACCGAAGATAGCCACTGGATACTCCATTTGGCAACCGAATGTAGCCAGAGGTAACTATACCTACGTTGCTGGCGACGTCGCTATGGCGTCTCGGTCCGTTAGGCCCTTAAGCAAGTCTTGCCTGTCACCGTTGTAAACAAGCCGCAGGCTATCCTTTAAGCATCCTTGTTCTCTATTCTTAGATTTGTGCTTCCGTATTACCCTTCACCGCCCCTAACATGAGCTCCAACGGCACCAAACGAAGTACCGTGCCCCTCTTGTAGGCCACGACACTCGCTTAGTCTTGTTTCACGCCCGTGACTTACTTTACGACTATTGTGAGATATTAAAATGAATTTGAAACTTTTGCCCTGTGTTTGTATTGTAGTTTGCTTTCTGGGGTAGTGCAATTGTTTGCCATAGTTGTGTGGCCGGGGCTGTGGCTTGCAGTTTGTGATGAATGATTTATTAATGGGTGGACGCATATTCAATTCAACCGCAATTCAATTGCGATTCAATTGCAATTCAATTGCAATTTCAGGTACTTTAGGTACACTTGAGATACACTCATATAGGATTTTAGAGAAGACCAGTTTGAGGTTACTAGACACTGATAGGTAACTCAATTTCAGAGTTGAGGTTTCGATAAATTGTATCCTTAGTGTGTCTTGTAATAAGGTCATGACTGCAAAGCACAGTTTCTTTTAGGTCTTATTGTCACAGATTATTTTTGTAAGTACATATTTTTTTATTAGCTACAACCTTCTAGTTTTGACCAAAGACAGTATGCGGCCCAAAGTTACCTACCAAAAAGACATGATTGATTCCTATTTTTTTACTTAATTTCCGGTGAAGAATCGCTTTTTTGTAAACATTTTTTTAAACACCCGCTTGTTTTGATGTATTTTTGATGTTATTCCTATTTATTTTTTACCAGTTTTTGTATAACTTTTTTATTGATTAGTAGTTTTATTCACTAGTAGTTTTAGTGTTACTTTTTCAGTATTTTTTCGAGTTTTTTTTTCTATTATAGGTAATTTTACACAGATTAGTATAAGCTTTCAGCGAATATAAAGTTTTTGCACGTTGGCCGTAAAATAAGGTATATTTATGTATATTTAACTTGAAATAAATAGAAAAAAAGTAAAAAAATCTGAATATTGCAAATTAGATTCAAATTTCTAAAAAACGGAGCTTTGTTTTTCTTTTTATTTCTATTATAAATAAAATGTATTTCGATTTTTTATATATTTGTATTTATGTAAAAAAACTACATAATTATTGTAGATAAGTAGTTTTGGATTTACCTGCGTTTTTCCTTATTTTAAGAGTGATTTTTTATTTTATTTTGTTGTTTGATAGTATTACTTAGTGTTACGCTTATTGGAGACTGCGTTGAGGAAAAATAGTGTTTTAATCTGACGGCAGTCGAAAATCTATACACGATTGTAATGTTCCTAACTTTATCTGATGTACCTATGTGTATATAATTATGTATATCATGTATGTGTAATTATTATAGAAATAAGAGAATTCTGTTGAAAATATAAATGTTTTATCAAATCATAGTATACCTATAGTAATATATATGTTATGTATAGTTTATTTATATTTATTGAATATTCGTATTATATAAGTACTTAATTTTTGTTTACTGTATTACATCTGTTAGTTCGTGTATCGATGAAAGTCACAAACTGTCGTCAGATCTAAAAGTAATTTTTATGTATGCAATGCCCCTCTTAAGTCCCCAATATGCCAGTAGGTATTGTTTAAAAACTGAAATACTTGAATTTTTATATGAATTTTATTAATATAATATGGTATTTTACTAAATATTAGTCCAATATTAAATCTTTAAATGCTTGTTTTATTTTGAACCCATGCAATCTGAATAGTAAGGGCATACCTTATCAAGCCTTCACGAAAAACAGTGACTTCAAAATTGTTGGCCACTACCCATATTTTAAATCGAAATTGTTATAGAAATTTTGTACCTAGTTGCTTCTAGTTGCTACTGATCGTTAGATAACAGCAATGCCCCATTTTTTGTTCTTCTAAATAAACTTACTTTTAAAAATGACGGGCCATTCATCAGGATGGCTATAAATTCATGTACGTCAGAACCGCGGGTGTACTTTTCAGATCTGCCTAAATTTATTGCAATTATTTGGTACCTTCTGTGTACCTTTACGTACCTACCTCTCACGAAAATCTGTGTACTCACGCCCGTACACTGATGTTTTAAAAATTAGGTACACCCGCCATCCTGATGTCAGAACCGCGGGTGTACTTCTACCCAAAATATGTAGCTAAGTACACTATAAGTTAAAGGGCAACTCGCTGTCCGACCATGGACCATGCCCGGGTCGACGGCGCGTCGTGTTCCACGCGCGCCTCAAAGAGCGTCAGCAACATGACGAGGCCCCCTCTGCAGAGGGCCGAAGCCTGCCGGGGTCGTGGGACTCATCCCGTTACCGTGGCCCTGGTATGTAAAGGGTTATTGAAGGAACACCGTGGATTTTAGTCAGTAAAAGTCTGACAGTCCCTCCCACCCTGCCCGGAGTGGGAGGACTTATTTGATAATTTTACCACGTTAAAAAAAAAAAAAAAAAAAAAGTACACTATAAGTAGATTTGGTACCTCTTGTGTACCTGCAGAAACAAGTATTAAATAAACAAAATATTGTCAGGTTGCTGCGAAAAGGAAAAAAAAAACGATTTTCTTTCTATGACGTTATTATTTAAAAAATAAACAATCTTCAGTATTAATGACTTAAGTTAGATATTTAAAAAACCTATTAGAAAAACAAACAACAGTTTGCCCATTTTAGAATTGTGAAGGATTTATAGAATTAAGATGTTTTCAGAATCAAAATGAAACAAGAGAGAGTTTAAAGGATTTTTTAAGTAATTTTAATAGTAACACGATGATGTGGGATTGATCCCCACATAGAACAACAATTTGCAGTATCTATATAGAGCACAGGTCCGTTCCTGCGTGGAGTATTGCAGCCGCTTGTGGGATGGCTCTGCAAAATACCAACTTGCTGCACTGGAATCGATCGAGCGCAGGGCTAAAGGGCTTATAGGCGACGAGGTGCTATCGGGCAAGCTTCCCAGTCTGGCTCATCGGCGAACCGTTGCTTACCTGTCGGTTTTCTATAGATTGTACTTCGGGGAGTGAGCGCAGGAGCTCCATGACCTGATTCCTCCATCCCCATTTCACTACTGTCTACCAGACGCACGGCGGATATACCGTATCAAGCGCTTCTCCTCCACATTTATTGTGCGCACAGCCAAGTTGTGGAATTCTCTGCCGGCTTCTGTGTTCCCTGCCACTTATGACCTTTCAGCCTTTAAAGCAAGAGTAAATAGGCAGCTTCTGGGCTCGCTCGTCACATCGTAGACCTCATCTATCGCTTACCATCAGGCGAGATCGAGGCCAAGAGCTGGCTCATCCGTATTAAAAACTAAGTATTGTCCTGAGTCTGTGTATAATTTGTGTCCGTTAATTTCATGTTTTGATTCTCGGTATGGGCACACAATCACACTCACACTAACGAAAGGTTGTGAACCGCGGGGCGCAGCTAGTAGTGACTAAATGTTATACGGAGGTTCTGTGTTCGGACTTCGGGATTCCTGGTATGGCTAGAATACATTAACGTGGAGGTTCTGGGATTGATTACCGAAGATTTTTATTTATTCTTTGACGTCGTTAGCGTTACTATTTTATAAAATAGTAAGAACGTCAAAGAAAGAAAATGGTTTTGTTTTTAATTTTCGCAACAACCTGAAAGTATTTTGTTTATTAAATACGTGTTTCTGCAGGTACACAAGAGGTACCAAATCTACTTATAGTGTACTTAGCTACATATTTTGGGTAGAAGTACACCCGCGGTTCTGACATCAGGATGGCGGGTGTACCTACAGATTTTTAAAATATCATTGTACGGGTGTAGGTACAATGATATATATATGATATTTTCAAGAGAGGTACGTAAAGGTACACAGAAGGTACCAAATAATTGCAATAAATTAAGGCACATCTGAAAAGTACACCCGCGGTTCTGACGTACAGATAAATTCACCTATTCAGTGAGAACAAACTGCGCAAATTAATCGTTTTTTTTTTTACGAATAGTTAGACTACTAACCTTCATATACATCGTTTTGAACCTCATAGCTTTTAAGGATAAATTTATTGTTATTATCAATTTGCTATTTTAATGCCTAAACGCCTGTAGAATTAAATGAGCAAAATCACGTAGGTATTTAATTTTGGATTTGCTCATTTAATTCTACAAGCGTTTAGCCATTGAAATAGTAAATTGATAATAACTTCTTATCCTTAGTTTTGAAATTCATTTGCGTAATTTGTTCTCACTTGATAGATGGCCGGCTATTTTGATGTCAGAATGGCCCGTCATCTTAAAACGTTCTAACGATTAATAGCTACTAGGTACCTAGGTAGCAACATTCTATAGGTAACTATTTCGATGTAAAATACTGGGTAATGTCCGTCTAATCTATTGGTCTCCAAAAATATAGGTACCTACGTCAATCATGTAAGGTCTTGGCCAAGACGGGTGATGACGATGACACGAAGAGGGTAAAACAGGTTCAAGCCACACTGATGCAGTGTCGAAGTGAATCGGAGGCATTCGTTTGTTTGATATGGTGATGATGGATTATTTCGGTTAAACAGTGTGAAAGTGCGCATCTACAAGCAAGCAAAGAATCGACAGTTAGTCGTCCCTTCAAACTGCACCAATACACAGATTTATTTATACGAGCTACAGTCACATTACATACTTTATACTCATTTGGAATGATCTTAATACATCGTTGCATAATTATATGAAATAGTCAAAAGAAATAACATAAGTTAGCCGAACATATCGCTGATTATAATGTTGCTGCCGCCTCCTTTAGATACATAATACCTATATAGGTAAAAATAAAAATATAATTTCATCTAATAAGCCACCTAGGTACACCTATGTAATATTGATACAATTATTACAAACTAGCTTCTGCCCGCAACTCCGTTCGCGTTGGTAGGTTTTCCCGCGTAATTTCCGATTCCGAAGGAATTCCGCGATCTAAAGAAGCCTGTTATTCCAGGATGTTAACTAGGTAGGTAGGTACCTCCTATCTACTTTCCCAATTTCTTTGGATCATTCTCACTAGTTCCACCAACAATTAGTTCCATAGAACTAGGTAGGTAGTAAGATTTGTTTTCTCAGTAGTTCCATGGACTTTGATAATAGAACCAATGAAACAAAACTTGATCGAGTTCGATTTCACCTGCGCGGCCATCGGTTTTAAGTGCTGTACTTACAACTTTCTGAATATTGGATCTACGAATTTGCGACTTTCATCGTTAGTGTTTTACAAATTTCTTCGTAATGTTGACGTAGTCGTTTTTCTTCTACGAAATTGTGGCCGAGCAATCCACACGGTCACTAAAAACCCAGCCTGTTCCTTCAGCTGCCCTTAAGTTCCAGGGCCATGATATCTCGTTAGAAAATTCCCACAACCCCGGCAGGAAACAAAATACACTTAGGCTTTGAAGTACACCTCTACATCGCTATCGTCCGGAAACGTACCCAGAAGACTCAGCATTGCCATGTTGAGTGGCAATGCTTATTCTTTGGGCAAAGAATGACCCAGCTCTCTGGGCATGCATGCAAGCAATAAGGTATCTATCACGTCCTTGCAAAGGAGAGGCGCACTATCTATAATCATATTGCAAGAGCTTTTTTCCTTGTAGGCGGTAATCATAGATATGTGCGTGTGTAGCTAGTCCACGGGAGAAGCGGATGAAACTAGTGCCAGATAATTATACTACCGTCATTTATCATAACATACATAGGTATCTATTGCCCGTGACTTCATACGCATGGAAATATCGCACATTTTCCTGGCACACACACATACTTTCGTTCGGAATCTAGGAAATACTGATGGAATAAGCAAGAAATTAAAAGTAAGTCATGAATGTTGCGGTCAAATGTAAGTTACAATAATATTTTCACATATATTCTTACATTATATTACATTATATATATTTTTACATATATTCTACGGGTTTATCATTTTTTCTATGAACATTGAGCCAGTGTCGACTAATCCGTTCGTGCTACGTCGTCGTCGCGGTAGCATAGTAAGTAGTAGCGTCTAATTTGTAATTCGTGGTAGTAGTTAGTCTGAAAGTGATGAACTAATGGGTAAATAAAATAATAACAGTACAATACAGGGCTCGGAAATGTTATCTAAAACAACGTTCAACGTTTTCAAAATTATTTTTCCAGTTCTTTGTAGTAAGAAGTACATTATTTTGTTCGGAACGACCACAAAACAAGAACGTATTAAAAAATTGGTTTAAAAATTCCGTAGGACGCATTCGCGCATGCGCACAGTGGCAACATGAACTTGGTTAGTTAATTACTCAGAAAATAATAGTCACAGAGGTCCAGAGGTATAGCTGTCAAAGGCGACTTAGATCGGTGCCGAAACAAAGTTTTAATTAATTATAATTAACTATCATCATATCGAGTAGCTATGCCGCAATGCTGCGCAGTTCCGTTTTGTTTGGAAAGAAAAGGAGGGCACACGTTTCCAAAAGATTAAACTGTTCTAAAACAGTGGCTTGTGGAGTTGTGGCGATTCGCAGGAATAACTATAGGTACTCCGACAAAACATTCTCGTGTTTGTAAAAAACATTTCAACTCCGAGGATTATGTGTTACCCAAAGAATCAAATACAGAAAATCGTAAATAATTTTATAATCTTTCTTATTTATCCAGATTTGAGTAACTTTTACGTTAGGTACTTTCATCTCTTGTAATCTTCTGTTCACAAATTTTCAGCTACTCCTAAATTAAAGCCAAAAGTTGTACCTAGTCTATTTTCTTGGAACCAAGACAGTGAGGAGAGAAAAGAAATTAAAAGAAAACGTGCAGAAAGAGCTCGTTCGTTCGAAATTGTTTTGTAATACTATGTTTTCCTCTGCGTTTCTAACAAAGTTATTGTTTCGGTCATATTCTTGAATTCTGGAAAAAAATTGGCCAAGAGCGAGTCAGACTCGCCCATGAAGGGTTCCGTAGTAACTACGCCAAATAACTTTGTTTTTCACATAGTATTTGTATGAACTTTAGAAAATATGCTATATCTCAAAAACTGCTGACCCGATCTCGTTCAAACCAATTTTCGTTGAAAGTTTACATTTTTTTCTCCATTATTGCTGCTGGGCCCCAAGTCTGCTATTTTTATAAATTTGTCATTCCATCACGATCCCATTGTCATTTTGCTAATAGTTCGTAATCTACTAAATTCATAATGGTTGGTCAGTAGTCTCGTATTAGAATGACATTGCCGTATTGCCATTATTATAAAACCCGTTAGTAGTAATGATTTTCAAAAAACTACCCCTAAATTTGTACATTTTTACATGCCAGATTTTATTTCTATTTAATTTTACATATTATTTCGTTCAATGAAGTGTCAGTGGTTGACAATTGGAAAGCCATTATATTAGTAGATTACCAAACTTGTCAAAATCAACAATTTTGAAATCAATGATAGACTATTTTGACACTATTGTAATAGCAGACTTGAGGCCCTGGTTACCTGACGTGTAATTTTTGCAAAAGTAGATATCATCACGAGTGTCTAAACATGTCTCTTCAACAATTTATTGCACTTACGCATGAGTTCAAGTCTGGTTGAAAATGTCCTGCGTGCTGTAACATTACGCGTCAGGCCCGTCCTAATTTGGACACACCCGTTCGATCCAGCACGCAAGCTCCAGCATATGAGGATAATTCCATGAATATGTCGTGCGATAACATGGAACAACGACTACCCTCGCCCTGCACTCCACCATGTATGTACACGTCAGTATCTACAAGAGTTGATAATAACTCCGCATCGGTGCTTGTAGACAACCAAATCCAATCCTTTACCCTAGAGTTGAACAAAACATTACAAGAATGGCGATCTGACGTCGATCGTTCTATGAAATTGTTTAAGGAAGACATTAAAAACACTTTGAAGGATAAGCGGGATGAGATGGATGCTAGCATGCTCAGTTACCACGAAAGTGTAAAGAACAGTTTGGCTGATATGAAGCAAGAGTTGGGCTTTGTTTGCGCTGCGGAAGGTAACCTGCAAAAGGATGTGAAGAATATTAACGATGATATCATCTAACTAAACTGGAGCGAATATTTGATACTGGACATATGTCCAGTATCAAATATTCGCTCCAGTTTCACGCAAGCGAACAGATTGACCTCAAAAAACGAGTTGAAGACATTGCACGTTTGCAGGCAGAACAATCAGCCACCTCCACAACCTATTTAGAATCCAAAATTGAAGCGCTTGAGCAGCAAGCGAGACAATGTAATCTGGAAATCTGTAACGTACCAGATAAACGTGGAGAAAACCTGTTGCATATGCTGGGGGCTATTGGAGATGTCATTGGCTTTTCCATACCTCAAAGGGACATAATATCCATCCACAGAGTACCTCACGCCCACCAACAAACAAACAGGCCTAAGAACATTATTGTAAAATTCTCCACGCGCATATTGCGCGATAATGTTCTTAGCGCATTCCGGCAGGCTAAGTCATTGAAAACAGACCAAATAGGTATAACTGGCTCTGCAACAAATATCTACATTAATGAACATTTAACTTTAAAAAACAAAATTCACCAGTTTAATTATGTATGGATTAAAAATTGTACTATTCTTGTCCGCAAGAAAGACGGTGACGCTGCTTTTGCTATTAGATCAGAAGAAGATATTGCTAAAATCGATAGTAATGTTAAAGGTTAATGATAATAATGTCGTTAAAGATATTAATATTCACTGATTGTTGCGCTTGTTCACTTGATAATAGTAAGCACTACTGGATTGTGATAACTGCCCTTAATCTGCTGTGTAAATTATTATCTGTACTTATCATGTTTTACTGTGTATGTAAATTGTGTGCTGTTCTTTACTGTGCTTTAAATTATACATATACTCTGTTCTCATACTATTTATTTTTTACATTTAAAATTAAGAATAGTATTACTAAGATACATGCTGCTGTTGTTATTGCAAAGTGTTGTGACCTATACTGCCTTCTGCTTCAATCTGTTTTGCTGCCCGCTACCATTACTTTAAATTATACATATACTCTGATCTCATACCTATACTCAACATACTATTTGTTTATAACATTTAAAATGAAGAATAGTATTGCTAAGAAACATGTTGCTGTTGTTATTGCAAAGTGTTGTGACCTATACTGCCTTCTGCTTCAATCTGTTTTGCTGCCCGCTATCATTACTTTAAATTATATACACTCTGATCTCATACCTATACTCAACATACTATTTGTTTATAACATTTGAAATGAAGAATAGTACTGCTAAGAAACATGTTGCTGTTGTTATTGTAAAGTGTTGTGACCTATACTGCCTTCTGCTTCAATCTATTTTGCTGGCCGCTACCATTACTTTAAATTATATATATACTCTGTTCTCATACCTATACTCAACATACTATTTATTTTTAACATTTAAAATTAAGAATAGTATTGCTAAGAGACATGTTGCTGTTGTTATTGTAAAGTGTTGTGACCTATACTGCCTTCTGCTTCAATCTTTTTTGCTTCCCGCTACCATTACTTCTGTTATTTTATTGATAAGATCTTATATATATTTGATACTTGAACACACTCTTGTCATTAGTACACTTTTTTGCTTCCCGCTACCATTACTTCTGTTATTTTATTGATAAGATCTTATATATATTTGATACTTGAACACACTCTTGTCATTAGTACACTTTTTTGCTTCCCGCTACCATTACTTCTGTTATTTTATTGATAAGATCTTATATATATTTGATACTTGAACACACTCTTGTCATTAGTACACATTTATACTTGAATACTAACAATGTTGACTAAAAATATTACAATTTATTACCAAAACTGCAGGGGTATTCGCACAAAATTGCACCAGTTACTCACGAATATCCTTATGAACACATACGATATTATTATCTTAACGGAAACCTGGCTAACACCTGAAATTTATGATAGTGAGTTCATAGACCAGAGATATAGTGTATACCGTTGTGATCGTGATCGCATTGCTACTAATAAACGGGATGGTGGGGGTGTACTGATTGCTATTTTACGCACGTTAAAACCTTCTGAATTGGATCTCTCTTTAACAAAGTATAGCGATCTCTCACACACACACATTGAACACATTATGGTTGAGTTGCCCAGCACTGTCAACAATAAAAGACACATTGTAAGTGATGCCTACATTCCACCTAAGACTTCTACTTTAGTGTATGACAAGCACTTTGAATTGCTACAAGAAGTCATCCTAGTGTTGATAGTTTCTTTGTTATAGGAGACTATAATCTCCCTGAAGCTAATTGGCTAGTATCCTCTGTATCAGATATTTCTCAAATTGCTTTAACATATTCTGGAGGGACCTCGGCCTGTGACAATTTAAATATCTTAATTTCACTTCTGGGTGCTTCTCAATTTAACAACATTATGAATGACAGAGGTAAAATTCTTGACCTAGTTGTATCCAACAACCACTGTAATGTTTCTAAAATCTCCACTACATTACTTTCAATTGACACCCACCATCCTGTCCTGACGTGTGAGACCTGTTTAAACGTCAAAATCACTCCGATGACTAAAACTCCTCTTCATAAATATTGTTTTCATAAGGCCAACTTTGACAACATTAATCGTAACATTCAGCAACTGAACTGGTCTGAACTGCTGGGCTCTATGAATTCTGAACAGGCTCTGACTAAATTCTATACTGAGTTAGATAATAATAAATAAATAAATAATAATATTCCACAACTTTCCACACAACGCCACCTAGGCCCAAACTAAGCAGAGCTTGTGGTATGGGTACTAGACAACTGATAAACATAAATATATATTTCTAAATATATACATATTATAGATAAATTACACCCAGACAAAGAACAAATGACCGTGCTCATCACACAAACATTTGTCCTAGGTGGGAATCGAACCCACGACCTTGCGCATAGCAGTCAGGGCCACTGACCACTATACCAACGGGCCTAATAATATAATAATATTATTATTAAACAAGATACTCCGCTGGCCCGAATTAGATCAGTTAGCTATCCTATATGGTTCTCTCGCACTTTCATAGCTATCTCTAAGAAGAAACATATGGCATGGATTAAGTGGAAGAAATATAATAACATTTCTGATTATGAATTATTTTCAAACTATAGAAAACAGTTTAAGGATACATGTCTTAAGTGTTTCAGTTTGTATATCAGTTCTGTGGAGGACAATCTAAGTAAAAACATAAAACACTTCTGGACCTATGTTTCAAATCGAAAAGTTAAACCTGGGATCCCTTCCAAGCTTCAATATAAAAATGCTGAAACAAATGATCCAGATATGGTGTGCAATATGTTCTCCGACTTCTTTTACTCGGTATATGAACCCACATCTCCTTCGTTGCCTCATTGGAAGCCTCCGTATCGGCCGCCCGATACAGACCCTCCAAGATTTCTCGCCCGCGTAACGTCCTAGACGAGCCCGACGAACCCACCACCATCCGACAAGAGAGCAGTAGGGAAACCAGCACTCTTAGAAAATACACATACAAAACGCGTTCCGTATTCCGGCCTCGCCGACGAGGCTCATCGCGACGTCCGCGTACTTGTAATGGAAATCCTCCCCGAACTTTGCCAAACGAGCCAGCCCACGATGCTGAGCCAGTAGCAATAAATACTCCCCTAAATACAACCCAGCCTGTCCCTTTGCTGCCCTCCCAAAATGACCCCGCTATGCCGAGGCCCGTACTCCACAGGGAGTGCCCTTAGCGTGCGGTCATTAGCTTGTAAGTTACTAATCGCAGTCAAAGGGTAGTAATCAATGGTCATCAATCTAACATCGCACAGGTGACATCTGGTGTGCCTCAGGGCTCTATACTTGGTCCTCTTTTGTTTATTTTATACATCAATGACATCAGCCAATGCTTTCGCAATACCAAGTTTATATTATATGCTGATGACCTCAAGATTTATAGAGCCATACGACAAACAAATGACTGCCTTCTGCTGCAATAAGATTTGGACCAACTATCCTATTACTGCCAAATAAATAAGTTGCAACTAAGTTTACCCAAATGTAACTTTGTAAGCTTTACCAAAAATAAAACAAAAATTAACTATACATACACTTTGTGCAATGAAAAATCAAAGAAGTCCATTTTAAGTAGGGAGTCCTACTTAAAATGGAATTTAAAATTTGTTCTTTGTCTGGGTGTAATTTATCTATAATATGTATATATTTAGAAATATATATGTATGTTTATCAGTTGTCTAGTACCCATACCACAAGCTCTGCTTAGTTTGGGACTAGGTGGCGTTGTGTGGAAAGTTGTGGAATATTATTATTTATTTATTTATTATTATCTAACTCAGTATAAAATTTAGTCAGAGCCTGTTCAGAATTCATAAAGCCCAGCAGTTCAGACCAGTTCAGTTGCTGAATGTTACGATTAATGTTGTCAAAGTTGGCCTTATGAAAACAATATTTATGAAGAGGAGTTTTAGTCATCGGAGTGATTTTGACGTTTAAACAGGTCTCACACGTCAGGACAGGATGGTGGGTGTCAATTGAAAGTAATGTAGTGGAGATTTTAGAAACATTACAGTGGTTGTTGGATATAACTAGGTCAAGAATTTTACCTCTGTCATTCATAATGTTGTTAAATTGAGAAGCACCCAGAAGTGAAATTAAGATATTTAAATTGTCACAGGCCGAGGTCCCTCCAGAATATGTTAAAGCAATTTGAGAAATATCTGATACAGAGGATACTAGCCAATTAGCTTCAGGGAGATTATAGTCTCCTATAACAAAGAAACTGTCAACACTAGGATGACTTCTTGTAGCAATTCAAAGTGCTTGTCATACACTAAAGTAGAAGTCTTAGGTGGAATGTAGGCATCACTTACAATGTGTCTTTTATTGTTGACAGTGCTGGGCAACTCAACCATAATGTGTTCAATGTGTGTGTGTGAGAGATCGCTATACTTTGTTAAAGAGAGATCCAATTCAGAAGGTTTTAACGTGCGTAAAATAGCAATCAGTACACCCCCACCATCCCGTTTATTAGTAGCAATGCGATCACGATCACAACGGTATACACTATATCTCTGGTCTATGAACTCACTATCATAAATTTCAGGTGTTAGCCAGGTTTCCGTTAAGATAATAATATCGTATGTGTTCATAAGGATATTCGTGAGTAACTGGTGCAATTTTGTGCGAATACCCCTGCAGTTTTGGTAATAAATTGTAATATTTTTAGTCAACATTGTTAGTATTCAAGTATAAATGTGTACTAATGACAAGAGTGTGTTCAAGTATCAAATATATATAAG
This sequence comes from Tholera decimalis, assembly GCA_943138885.2. Classification (NCBI taxonomy): domain Eukaryota; kingdom Metazoa; phylum Arthropoda; class Insecta; order Lepidoptera; family Noctuidae; genus Tholera; species Tholera decimalis. The sequence continues at coordinate 12,180,629 of OW964575.2, read as the reverse complement.
ATCTTATCAATAAAATAACAGAAGTAATGGTAGCGGGAAGCAAAAAAGTGTACTAATGACAAGAGTGTGTTCAAGTATCAAATATATATAAGATCTTATCAATAAAATAACAGAAGTAATGGTAGCGGGAAGCAAAAAAGATTGAAGCAAAAGGCAGTATAGGTCACAACACTTTACAATAACAACAGCAACATGTCTCTTAGCAATACTATTCTTAATTTTAAATGTTAAAAATAAATAGTATGTTGAGTATAGGTATGAGAACAGAGTATATATATAATTTAAAGTAATGGTAGCGGCCAGCAAAAGAGATTGAAGCAGAAGGCAGTATAGGTCACAACACTTTACAATAACAATAGCAACATGTTTCTTAGCAGTACTATTCTTCATTTCAAATGTTATAAACAAATAGTATGTTGAGTATAGGTATGAGATCAGAGTATATATAATTTAAAGTAATGATAGCGGGCAGCAAAACAGATTGAAGCAGAAGGCAGTATAGGTCACAACACTTTGCAATAACAACAGCAACATGTTTCTTAGCAATACTATTCTTCATTTTAAATGTTATAAACAAATAGTATGTTGAGTATAGGTATGAGATCAGAGTATATGTAAAATTTAAAGTAATGGTAGCCGGCAGCAAAACAGATTGAAGCAGAAGGCAGTATAGGTCACAACACTTTGCAATAACAACAGCAGCATGTATCTTAGTAATACTATTCTTAATTTTAAATGTAAAAAATAAATAGTATGAGAACAGAGTATATGTATAATTTAAAGCACAGTAAAGAACAGCACACAATTTACATACACAGTAAAACATGATAAGTACAGATAATAATTTACACAGCAGACTAAGGGCAGTTATCACAATCCAGTAGTGCTTACTATTATCAAGTGAACAAGCGCAACAATCAGTGAATATTAATATCTTTAACGACATTATTATCATTAACCTTTAACATTACTATCGATTTTAGCAATATCTTCTTCTGATCTAATAGCAAAAGCAGCGTCACCGTCTTTCTTGCGGACAAGAATAGTACAATTTTTAATCCATACATAATTAAACTGGTGAATTTTGTTTTTTAAAGTTAAATGTTCATTAATGTAGATATTTGTTGCAGAGCCAGTTATACCTATTTGGTCCGTTTTCAATGACTTAGCCTGCCGGAATGCGCTAAGAACATTATCGCGCAATATGCGCGTGGAGAATTTTACAATAATGTTCTTAGGCCTGTTTGTTTGTTGGTGGGCGTGAGGTACTCTGTGGATGGATATTACGTCCCTTTGAGGTATGGAAAAGCCAATGACATCTCCAATAGCCCCCAGCATATGCAACAGGTTTTCTCCACGTTTATCTGGTACGTTACAGATTTCCAGATTACATTGTCTCGCTTGCTGCTCAAGCGCTTCAATTTTGGATTCTAAATAGGTTGTGGAGGTGGCTGATTGTTCTGCCTGCAAACGTGCAATGTCTTCAACTCGTTTTTTGAGGTCAATCTGTTCGCTTGCGTGAAACTGGAGCGAATATTTGATACTGGACATATCATCGTTAATATTCTTCACATCCTTTTGCAGGTTACCTTGGGCAGCGCAAACAAAGCCCAGCTCTTGCTTCGTATCAGCCAAACTGTTCTTTACACTTTCATGGTAACTGAGCATGCTAGCATCCATCTCATCCTGCCAATCCTTCAAAGTGTTTTTAATGTCTTCCTTAAACAATTTCATAGAACGATCGACGTCAGATCGCCATTCTTGTAATGTTTTGTTCAACTCTAGGGTAAAGGATTGGATTTGGTTGTCTACAAGCACCGATGCGGAGTTATTATCAACTCTTGTAGATACTGACGTGTACATACATGGTGGAATGCAGGGCGAGGGAAGTCGTTGTTCCATGTTATCGCACGACATATTCATGGAATTATCCTCATATGCTGGAGCTTGCGTGCTGGATCGAACGGGTGTGTCCAAATTAGGATGGGCCTGACGCGTAATGTTACAGCACGCAGGACATTTCCAACCAGACTTGAACTCATGCGTAAGTGCAATAAATTGTTGAAGAGACATGTTTAGACACTCGTGATGATATCTACTTTTGCAAAAATTACACGTCAGGTAACCAGGGCCTCAAGTCTGCTATTACAATAGTGTCAAAATAGTCTATCATTGATTTCAAAATTGTTGATTTTGACAAGTTTGGTAATCTACTAATATAATGGCTTTCCAATTGTCAACCACTGACACTTCATTGAACGTGTTTATAAGTCTGGGGATGCAGATCGTGTCAATAACTATAGGCCCATATCCGTCTTGCCTTCTATGTCAAAGATATTGGAGAGGATCATGAACAATCGTCTATACAAATACCTCGAAGATCATAATATTATTTCGAACAATCAATATGGTTTCAGGAAAAATACATCTACAAATGACGCAGTTCATGATCTGTCTGATCGTATTGTTAAGGCCTTGGATAGGAGTAATAAATGTTTGGCAATATTCCTAGATTTGGCTTAGGCTTTTGATACGGTCTCCATCCCCAAACTGATATTAAAATTAGAGAAGATTGGTATCAGAGATAAACAGTTGAAACTGTTTCAAAGTTATTTGACTGGTCGAACCCAGTGCGTAAAAATCGGTGAGCATACAAGTAGAGATCTACCCATAGGACACGGTGTCCCTCAAGGGAGCATTCTTGGCCCTACGCTCTTTTTAGTGAACGTAAATGAAATTTGCAAATTAGACATCACAAACGGCAAACTTCTGGCTTTCGCAGATGATACAGTGATTATTTTTACAGGGGCAACTTGGGAGCAAGTTTTTAACGCAGCTCAAGTAGGATTTAATAAAATAACTGATTGGCTATTTTCTAATACCCTGTCACTTAATGTTGATAAAACAAAATACATTGTGTTCAGTATAAAAAAAACCAATAAAATTCGACAAAAGTAAATTTTACATAATTGCTCATAATCACACAACAAATATTTCAGACATGTGCAAGTGCCCTCAACTACAAAATGCTCCTACTATCAAATATTTGGGAGTGATTTTAGACGAAAGATTAAGTTTTGTACCTCATATTAAGCTATTGACAGGGAGAATTCGGAAACTGATATATATTTTCAAACACCTAAGATATGCCGCGGACCCCAAGATTTTAAAGTCGGTTTACTATGCCTTGTGCCAATCTTTGATTAGTTATTGTATTTCCACCTGGGGCGGGGCCTGTAAAACCTATTTGCTAGTTCTTGAACGCGCGTGGCGACGCCGTGGGCGTCTACCACTGCGGCTGGGCTGGAGGGAGGACGCCATCCTCTCCCTCACGCGGCCCGCCTCCTCCTTCGGAAGCATGACTGCTTCGCAGAAGGAGGCGACCGCTTCCCACTCCCTCTCGCCCCGCAGCATGGCCTCGACCAAGGCCGGGCGCGAGAGGTCTCCGCCTATTGTCGCCGTGAGGACACGTCGGTGCTCTGCCCAAGCTGGGCAGTCCTGCACCGTGTGCTCGACTGTGTCCTCAGGGCGACCCTCGCAGTGGTGACACCCAGGCGTCTCTTCCTTACCCATCAGACACAGGTACCTCCCGAAACTTCCGTGTCCGGTGAGGACCTGCGTCATGCGGTAGGTCAGGACGCCGTGACGCCGATCTAGCCACTCCTCAAAGAGGGGTCTTACCGCCGCAATTGCGGCGTGCCCGAACCACACCCCTACTTAAACATTTATAGTTTACTAGTTCAAGTTTTGATTTTAAGATTTTTTTTTTCTCGTATTATTAATTAAATGTATTTTTGTTATCTCTGTAACTTCATCTAACATGTCTGTATAGCTATTTTATGTCATGAATTGCTTTCACTGTGTCACTTGAAGGTTGCTGGTACTTATAGCTCAGGGTTTCCTTTTTTAAGTACCAGCAGTACAATATCTGTTAATTCTTGCACATAAATTTGTACTAAGCATGTATTACCCTATTTAATTTGTGAAACAATAAAATAAATAAATAAATGAAATGAAAACGAAATAATATGTAAAATTAAATAGAAATAAAATCTGGCATGTAAAAATGTACAAATTTAGGGGTAGTTTTTTGAAAATCATTACTACTAACGGGTTTTATAATAATGGCAATACGGCAATGTCATTCTAATACGAGACTACTGACCAACCATTATGAATTTAGTAGATTACGAACTATTAGCAAAATGACAATGGGATCGTGATGGAATGACAAATTTATAAAAATAGCAGATTTACTTGTATAGATTGACATTTACATAAGATGACAAAAAAGAAAACCAGTTATAGAGTTCGAAAAACTTAGTGCCCTCGACGCGACAGTCACCATAACAGGACACGTAGTGATGTAGATAGCAGTCAATAAAACAAGAATATCGACCTCGACGGCAACCTACGTTATATTTAATTTACTCTGATTTCTGTACTAATTAATAAATAAAACATTTTATATTGAACTTTTATGTTTGAGATATCAAGAAAATTTTATAATACTGAACTATAGGCTCTTTAACAGTCAAGTGTTAGTAGATTATCGATTAATTGTAATGACTGAAATGCCCATCTCTATCACACTGTTGTATTGGCTGTGCCGGGAACGCCACAGTCGTCTATGTATGACAGTCCCATGACGTCAAACGCGGAAATTTTTCAAATAGAGTAGTTTATTTACTGTTATTAAATATTATTAATAATGGAGGACTACATGGAAGACACAACACACTTGGAAGGAGAAAAACAGACATGTGTTGTTAAATAATAAATTGTATGGAAAATATTTAATCGATGAGTCGTTGTTTGCTGATGACGTTAAAAAAACGCACATCTGCGACCTCCGACTAGTAAATAGTTATCTGTGATATTATAGCACTAGTGCAGTAACGTAAAGTAAAAAGAACGCGTTTCTAATTTACTACATTATGGACCCAATAGCGGTTTATTAAGAGCCACTTTACGAGAAAGTGTGTTGAAAAAGCATTAAATTGGTTGTTCTTTCAGAGAAACTTACATTTTATTACTGGACACTGTTGAAAGTACAAAACAATAAGAATTAATGAATTGTAATGTGTACAATAAAGTATATAATAAATAAATACTATAATATTTCGATATTATTAATAAGTACCCCTAGAGCAGAAGAGAGCAATTTCAAGAAATCCGTGCCAACTGCGCCACTGTCGTCAGTGACAAAAAATTACGTCATGATGGACAATAGTGCTGTGATGGTATTGACTTGGTTTTATCGCTTGTTGATTCTATTTATGGATTTAAACAATAATAAAGGCCGTAACTGTGATACATATTATTATATTTATGTCATAAAGGACAAAGCGGGTTGAAAAAAACTCAACACAAGGATGGTATAACAATATTTATTTTTATTTATTTATTTATTTAGGATCTCTAACAAAAGATATACACAGTTCATAAATATTCAGGTTATACAAATTATGTGTTTTGTAGGTGTACTCTATCACTTATAAGAGACCACAGCATGCACGAGATAAAATTAATAACTAAGCTAAAAAATATAAGTTAATTGAAAATTAAAAAATAATAATTGTAGAAATGAATTAGATATACATAAAAAAGATTAACACTAATTATAATACATCTTTTATATATTTTTTATATTGCGTAAGAGATTCACTAATATCTAAATTGGTTATTTTGGACAGCATGTTGTATTGCCTACAAAGTCTTGGAACCGCGGCGTAGTGACCTAGGTTGGTTTTTGAGCCAGGAATATAAAATAAGCTGTAAGTATTATGCCTGGGAATGTGAGTTGGTATTTTAATCATTAATGAACCCAGAAGTTCACTACAGTCTATTGATCCATTCATTATCTTGTGAATAATAACGAGATCCAGCTTTTTCCTACGATAGTCTAGTGTTTCCATTCGATAGTGTTTTAATCTTTCAGTGTACCCAGTAAGCTCTTTAGCCAAATGATCCCCGTAGCATAAATGGTATAGAAACCTCTTTTGTACACTCTCCAGTCGCTTGGTATACACGTCGTAATGCGGGTTCCATACGATTGAACTATATTCCAAAATTGGACGGACTAGAGTGTTAAAAAGATTTATCTTTGTAGATGGTCTTTTAAATTCTTTACTATTCCGTAAAACAAATCCAAGTATTTTAAAAGATCTAGAAACGTATTCAAAATGTGCACATCGAACTTCAGTGCTGGGTCAAGTTGTACACCGAGATCGCGAACATTGCTCAGTTTCTTTAGTTCAACTCCCTCAATGTAGTACTTATTATGTACGATATTTTTGTTACGAGTGAACTGAATGTAATTACATTTATCTTTATTTAATAACATTTTGTTTTCTTTGCACCAGTTTGCAAGTCTGTTAATATCGCCCTGGAGCATTTTAGAGTCTATACTAGACTGAATCGGCTTCATTATCTTTAAGTCGTCAGCAAATAAGTAAACCTGGGAGTGCTTAAAGCATTGCGTAATGTCATTAATAAAAACGTTAAAAAGAATCGGACCCAAATGCGATCCTTGCGGAATTCCGGAAGTAGCCAGATATCTGTCAGAAAAATGACTATTAACTACCACTTTTGAAAATCTGTTTTCTAGATAAGACTTAAGCCACCCTATCAACGTTCCGCCAAAGCCTAATTGCACCAATTTATCAATAAGAAGGCAGTGATCCACTTTATTGAAATTAAAACCCATGTTAAAAAATTGTTAGTTTTCCATGAGCTTTATTGATATTATTTTGACCTCACTACTATTTTTTGTAGGTATTAAAGGATGAATTCGGAGTTTGGCGCCGAGAGCACGCTTTTTCTTTTTTGACGTGGCGGTCAAAAGGTTAAGGCGAAAACGTTTCAAAAAATATACCGGTATCCGAGCCCTGGACATATAGTCTGGCAAACGAAAGTAGAGACTGAAAAAACGCGGCAAATTTAAAAAATATCAGCATAGCAACCCCAAAACTACTATGAAATACCTGGAATAACCTGATTTGATACTTTAGAATTAGAGTCTGGCTAAACGAAAGCGTGACCTGAGAAAGCGCGGCAAATTCAAAAAATCTTTATGTGGTATTACTGACTATAGTAGTTAGTATTTATATAATAGTTTACGAACTAATTTCTAATTTAGGGATAATACCACATAATGTTTTTAAAGACTCCGTTTGGTGTCTCGGAGCCTTGCCTGTCATGGATTGATTAAAAAAACGAATGTGTAGATTTATTTATTAGTTTGGGGATATGCGGAACAGGGTGTAAAGTCCCGCATTCCCATTGAAAAGGGAGGATCCTCCGACCAGACAGGTGTTTTGTCTGGTGGGCAACTGCCCGATGTTTGTGATCGGGTGATTTGTATGTATGCTAGTTGTGCGGTAAACTCTGCTTGCGCGATACAGGATAGTTTGTATGTTGCGAGATAGATGTCGCTACATCACTCCCCTCCGAGACCGGAGGTCGTAGCAGGATGAGTCGTCCATACATCTTGTGATGCTTGCCGGGCCAGTGGAAGGTAGGTTCCAGTGAGTCGGAACTGGAAGTCGCATAGTTCACGGTGAGTCGGAACTGTCTGCGGTGCTGCCCCCTTTGAGTCGGGGTGATGTCCCAGTGAGTCGGGATGATACTCCAGTGGGTCGGAGTAGTCGGGGTGATATCCCAGTGAGTCGGGATGATACTCCAGTGGGTCGGAGTGATGCTGCATAGTCTCCAGTGGGTCGGAGTGGTGCAGTGCTGCGTAGTGGCTGGCTGCTGCGTCGACCAGGAGAGAAGTGCGTCTCTGCTTGCTGACCGGCCGAAGTGCAGGGTGCTGTGCCAAGGTTGCTGAAGAGGCTGGGGGTGATGACCAGGTATGCGCGTCCGCTGCATGCTGGTGGTCAGGATACCCGTAGAAGCCGAGGGTACTGGCTGGCTGTATGACTCGCTGCTCGAAAGCTTGAAGGAAGTGATGATGACGTCACGCTGAACTAGCTCTGCACGAAGGCTGCGCTGATATTCATGCCCGGGGTCACCAGTTTGGGGATATGCGGAACAGGGTGTAAAGTCCCGCATTCCCATTGAAAAGGGAGGATCCTCCGACCAGACAGGTGTTTTGTCTGGTGGGCAACTGCCCGATGTTTGTGATCGGGTGATTTGTATGTATGCTAGTTGTGCGGTAAACTCTGCTTGCGCGATACAGGATAGTTTGTATGTTGCGAGATAGATGTCGCTACATCAGTATATACGTAATATTAACCTACTTAACATGTAAGTAGTTTATTAAATTTCTTCAATAATTTTTTAAATCAACTAGAGGCGTTTTTAGTATGATAATTATTTAATCATCGTACTCAAAATCCGAGTCCAAAAATTCAACCTCTAAGGATTCTTCTGTATCAGTGGAGTCGTCATCACCTACACTTATTATTTTGACGGGCCTGCTATGCTCAAGGTCGTGGGTTCGATTCCCACCCAGGACAAATGTTTGTGTGATGAGCACGATCATATTTGTTCTTTGTCTGGGTGTAATTTATCTATAATATGTATGTATTTAAAAATATATATGTATGTTTATCAGTTGTCTAGTACTCATAGTACAAGCTCTGCTTAGTTTGGGACTAGATGGCATTGTGTGAAAGTTGTGGAATATTATTATTATATTATTATTATATTATTATTATTATGATTTTTTCCAATACTTTTTCTGTTATGTGATCTCTTTGTTTGTATTATTTTATTTTCCACATTTATTACATGATTTGTCATTTTTCTTTCAATCTTCTGCAGCTATTCAGCCAAATGAGGTTTTTATCAGTGTTTTATTTTGTTTTAGGGGCACCACTCGTTTTGTTAGATCTTGCCATGACATTTTAGGCTTATAATTTTTATGTACCTATGTTTCATCTAAATAGATGATTCGTTTTCCTTCCATTCGTTTAGCAGCAATTTCTTGGTAAAGATGCCTCCAAGCAGCAATATCAAAACGTTCGACAAGAACCGTTCGTTTAATTTAATTTTTCTTGAACTCATACCCATTAGCAATTAATATTTCACGCAGAGTTTCTCTACATCCACTAAAGCCAATGCTAGAATGTAATTTTTCTAGCAATGTTCGCAATGTTGGGACCTCCTTTATCACAATATAAAATTCATTGATTTTATTTCTTGTTGAATCAATATCAAACACTGAGCTTTTGTGTGGGCGTTTTTTTCCTGGAGTGCTCCACATCCATTCATTCACAGATCCTTCCTTTTTTTTAGTGTTGTGACACCAACTTCTGCAAAACGAAGTATAAAATGCATATTAAAAATTTAAGGTACCCAAACAATTTGATAATGTCAAATAACACAACTCATCAACAAAACATGCTTATCCGTAACATACGTACCAGTTAATGAAGATATTTCTTCTAAGAACTTAGTCTGAGTTTCTATTAAAGATTTTTCTCCAAATTTTTTAACGTTTCAACAAGCCGCAGATTCTTTGAATATCTCCAATATTATCTATAAAGATAAGAAAAAGTATCATAATATCGTAAATAGGTATATCTAATAATCAGCCACCAAGGATCAACAATAAAAGTCGTACTAACCTAAAAAATCCGAAATCGCATGTAAACATTGTTGTTTTTCTTGAAAAACAATTTCTTTCTCTTCTTGTTTTTGTTTAAACTTACTGATCATAGTATGTAGCAGCTTTCGCACGTTACTTTTTATTGTTTTACCCATATTAAAGCGATTATTGTTGAATATTAATTGTGTTTACAAATTACTGACAATTGTAATCACAGATTTTGACAGCTTAATAATGTTGCCATATTAAACTTTTAAGAAAACTCCAGGTCACGCTTTCGTTAGCCAGACTCTATCTATTTTATTTTATCGGAATAAAAATACAAAAGGTAGTTTAGATAGGTAATAGTTTAGATAGTGTCTTAATTCGAATTAAAAAAAAAACAACAGTATTCTAAAATAATTCTGATTTATTCACTATATTCAAAACCTGAATCATTGTTTCCTAAGTTAATTTTAAAACTTTCTAAATTATTTTCTGTAATTCTGTCCCTTTCTTTATATTTATTTTTAACATGGATGACATGACCAATGACCAGTCATTTTCTTTCACTCGGGAGTTATATTTTCAAACGACTCTTTTATAACTTTTTCTAACTCCACTGCAGGCAGAGCAATATGTTTACTTGCCACTTTACGTTTAGCCAAACTCCATACAGTGGTAGGGGGGAAGTCGCAATACCTCGTGCCCATTCTGCTTCAGAATTTCATCAGCTTCATATACTGGCTCTGGTGTGTTTCGTTTTAAACTTGTTTTCTAGCGATATAAAATTCGTTAATTTTGTTACGAATAGCATCTATGTCGAAACTATCTAAGTCGAAGTATCTAAGACACTGTGGGTTTATATGGCCTTTACGCGCAACCTTCCTTTTTAATTCTTTTTAATGTAGTAACGCTCACTTCTGTAAAGAATGGTAAAACAGAATGATTAGGTTCTGCAAATCATGAATTCAATTACATCTTTATAAAAGTTATGTACTCCTAGTAAAAACTTACCAGTGTTTGAAGCTATTTCATCCAAGTACTGGTTCTGGGTTCTTATCCTATCTTTCTGCTCTAAATCCGTAAGTTTTTCAATAGTTTTCGCCATTTCATCAACCCTTGCATCACAACCAACATCTACCAGATTTTCTATAAAAGAAAAAAGAAATTGTTAAAAACCATGCAACATTTAATAGTATGTTAAATAACCATAATGCATTATTATGAAGGTGTTTAATATACTATAAAATGAATATGAATCAAAACGGATAAATATTTTTCCTCGCTAAAAGATAAATATAAATTATGAATTACGACAAAGTATCAACTTAGTAGCGTCATACTAACTTATGAAATCGAACACCACATGTAAACAATCTTGTTTTTGTTTGAATTCGGCGTCTTTCTCCTGTTGTTTTTCTTGATATTTAAACATCATGCGAAACAACATCTCCCGTACTCCACTTTTAATAGTTTTGTTCATTTTTTGCTGAATAAACGCTATTAACAAGATCACAACAAATCACCAACACCACGCCATCTTGTTTTGGAAAATTGAGTTTGACATTAGTATAGCATTGCCATGTAAAAAGTTTGCAAATAATTCGAGTGTCTACTTTCGTTTGCCAGACTCTACAATACAAGCTTCTATAATGATAGAATTTTAAATCATTCAGTAGCAACACAGAACTGTCAATGTCACACTCATTGATTGAAGTTGCGTTACCTATCCTTACTCCTTTGTAACATCCGAAAGAGACAACAATATTTGAATCCTTTAAGAGCAAAAAAGTCAACAAATAATGTCAAAAATTAAAATTACATTGTTGACATAAAACGCTTTCAGTCAGAGACTCAGAGTGTGTTTTGGTTCTAGTGGGGTGTGCTGTAATTCTAATGTGAACACAAAACAAACAAAATAATGGTTGATAATAGAGCAAATTACATTCCAACGCCTATGTTTCAAGGGCCGGAGGGCACTAAGTATGCTATAAATCCGTTCGCGACCCCGCAACCTCCTAACCAGCGCGAGTTATTGAAAAACAGAATCAGCGAGCAATTTTCGCTTTTCTGTTCACACTGCGACCTTCCATTTGTTGATACTACCGAATATGAGCACCACAACGTTGAACTACACGGCGGGAAGAAGATTTTAACATGCAATCTATGCAATGCGACATTTCGGCGACAAGACCACTTGAAACGGCATATACACAGTTTACACAATAATCAGAAATACTGCGTCTGTCCTGTTTGTGGGAAAGATTGTAACCGACAGGATATGTTACTAAAACATATAAAAAGAAAGCATTCTACCACATCAGAAGTTTTCCGGTGCAGGGAGTGTGCTTTTGAATGTGGAACACATTCGGAATTAGAAAAACACGAATTTACTCATTCATCTGTTGACAGGCATCTATGTCCTCATTGTCAAACTACGTTCAAAAGGCGAGATCATATGTTAAGGCATGTTAAGTCTCAACACATGAAAGTTTTAGTCGAGTGCCCCATCTGCAGGCAATCTTATAAGAGGAAGGACCATGTTGTAAGACACGTACGGGAAAAGCATAAGATGGGTTTACTGAATGGCAAGCTTGTGAGTTCTGCGGATGTTATTTAAGATGTTTATTTAGCAGTTAATGTATTATTCTCATTAAATAAGCTTATATAAGTAGGTTGAGATTGTGGTTAGGGGTGAATTTATTTGGGAAGAGGGCAGGCAGGTAGATTAATGTATATTAATGACATCCAATTTAATATGTTAACACCGCTTGCCTGAGCATCTATAGAACAATATTCAATTCAAAGTTTGTGAACTGATTATTATTAATTGTTATATGAACTAGCCAGAATGCACTATTTACTCTGGACTGTATACTGTTGTAACTGAACTGCTAGTCTTTAATATATTATTATTTCCTTTATTGCAGGCTACTAGGCCCATATATAACAAATACACAAATAATTATAACATTTAATTAAACTCATACATAACTAGGTACTTAAAAACTATGCTAGCTAGCTAATGCTGCAAAATCATACTCTAAAAGTCAGTGATCATTAATATTTAATCCTGAAACTAATGAACATACTCCTTCCTTGTCTGACCCTCTTACCTGCCCAAGAATCAAATATAAAATTGACCCCTGTTGCTGATATGATGAACAAATTTAATATGATTGCTAGCAAGTTTAATAACTCAAACATTAAATGACAATCATCTCAAAAGAGGTTTTGTTAGCACTGTAAACTTTTTTCTATTTGTATCTTGCTCTACACAACAATTTGTCATATTTAGTTACTCCTTTATTGAAACCAGTTGTGTATTCTATATTTGGTTTCTACAATCGTCTAATATATAAGGTTATTAGACATGCAGTGCCCCAGTGATTATAAGCATGAGTTAACAGCTGTTGGTTGTTGGTTCGAACCCTTTCACCATTTCATTATATTATATAAACTAAATTACCACTGACTGACTGACTGACTCACTGACTCATTGACATAATTGTTCTCCCAGATGGTGGATGGGGAGGTGGGTATATTTTGACAGATTCGTAAACAACTAACTCTCAAACCTACGGGAAAAGTGCCAAACATGAAAAGTCCCTTTTCACCCCCTTCTCCCTCCCCCTCGTATCTCGGATACTACGAGACCCGTATTTTTTTTACGGATTTGTATAGAGGAGGCTCGGTAAAGTAAAAACCATTTTTCAAAATCGCCCCCCTTCTCACCCCCTTTAGGCGGATCTCGGAAATTAAGAGACTTGGAACATTTTTTTTATCAGATTCATTTAGAGGGGCAATGCTTTAGTCAAAATAATTGTGCAACCCCCCCCCCCGCATTTTGATTTTTACTACTGAAAAACCTGTTGATTCTTACTTTTATCTATAAACGGGCCTTCAAATTTTTTATGCCATGCCCTCCCCTCCCCAACCTCCCCTAAAATTAAAAGGCTGTAACTTGAGCTGCTGCTCTGTTAGGGTTATGTTTGACATTTTACTATATTTAGGGGTTTTAAAAGTGAACAATCCACCACCACAAGCACGCGAGGTGCTTGCACCTCGCGCAACACGCAAATACTAGTTATACTATATAAAGCTAAATTACCACTGACTCACTTACTGACTCACTCATTGACATAATGATTCTCCCAGATGGTGGATGGGGAGGTGGGTATATTTTGACAGATTCGTAAACAACTAACTCTCAAACCTACGGGAAAAGTGCCAAACCTCCCCTTTTCACCCCCCTTCCTATCGTATCTCGGAAACTACGAGACCCGTATTTTCTTTTTTACGGATTCGTATAGAGGAGGCTCGGTAAAGTAAAAACCATTTTTCAAAGTCGCCCCCCTTGCCCTCCTCACCCCCTTTAGGCGGATCTCGGAAATTAAGAGCCTTGGAACATTTTTTTTTTCAGATTCATTTAGAGGGGCAATGCTTAAGTCAAAATAATTGTGCAACCCCCCCCCCCCCATCTTCCCCCCATCACTTCCACCCCATTTTGATTTTTATTACTGAAAAAACTGTTGATTCTTACTTTTAACTATAAACGGGCCTTCAAATTTTTTATGCCATGCCCTCCCCTCCCCAACCTCCCCTAAAATTGAAAAGTTTAATTTGGAGCTGTTGCTCTGTTAGGGTTATGTTTGACATTTTACTACATTTAGGGGTTTTAAAAGTGAACAATCCACCACCAAAAGCACGCGAGGTGCTTGCACCTCGCGCAACACGCAAATACTAGTCACGATATAATGATGGTTTAAGAACACAGAGGACAAACATTTGTTTTTATACATAGATATGTTGGGAACTCCATATTAGCAATTTTTAAGTAGGTAGGTATTTCTTTAATAGTCAAAATTTTAAAAAGAAGCCACCATTCAAACTTTTCTTAGTAGCACATTTTAGCAAAAATGGACTTTATTCCAATTTTTATATAATGCAATGTTATTTACAGCCCTTCTGGTCGCCGACTACAAAGGATTTTATACTTTATCCACTAGACTAGGTTTTATTTTCAATGTGCAAGTTTTGATCTGATCTGTTGTAAGATTCAGTATTTTTTAAACTATTAACTTTAAGCTTTAATTATGAATAGATAACAATTTAAACTTTATTTTAATATCATTAAGTTTAAATGAGCAGCATACTTTTGGCTGCCCAAAGAATCCACCTTTCAGTTTTGGTCAGGCAACTTAAAACCTTATGTGACTAAAAATAGGTTTTATTATTGAATGCTAGGTGGATGTTTTAGTAAATTTTAGTTGATTCAACCATCCCATCTTCCTAGCTCGTCTTGCTGTGCTGGCGCTGCCGCTGCAGCCTGCAGCCGCTGAGAACCTCAAACGGCGGAAATATAATAACCTTGTTGGAGGTTATATTTTCGAGCCGTTTGGGGGGAGACCTTGGGATCGTGGGGTCCGAGTGCTCACAAATTATTTAAACAACTAGCCAGGCGCCTAGTTGACACTTCGTGTGACCCAAAGGCTGGCTTTTACCTTGGACAGCGGTTAAGCATTGCCATACAGCGTGGCAATGCCGCCAGTCTTTTGGGCACATTACCAGTGGACAGCGATGCGCATGAATTTCTGGACGCCATATTTTATTTTATTTTAGATGTATATATGTAGTTTAGGGTTTTTGTTTAAGTGTATATTCCATTATTTATTTGCAAAATAAATAAGTTTACATTATTCTTACAAATGTAAGAAAAAGGTTTATAAAGTACAAGATGTGATGTGTGTGAGTACGCTAAACAAATATCAACTGTCTTTTGAGAAAGACAGTTGATATTTGTTTAGCGTACTGTGTAAATGCGATAATACTTTGTCAATCTTCTAGCTACTTCCATATCAAATTTCATCTAAATCTATCCAATACTTTCGAAGATTCGCGCGTTTAAACTAACAAAATTTTCCGCTTTATAATATTAGTGTAGATTGTAAAGTAGACAAGATTGTTGGTTTTTTAAACGCTTGTTAAATGTTTGTTTTTTACTTGACTGAAAATAAAGGATTTTATGTTTTTATCTGTGTGTGATAAAGTCAACGGGAGCGAAGCTCGGAGCAACTGCTAGTGTTAATATAATTTAAAGTAATTAGCAGATGTTAATTTAAAGTTTGAAAATGTACAGACGCCAGCACATGAAGCTACTCGAATCTGTCAAATTTTCCCAATCAACCTTGAACCTAATTTCTTTAACAATAAAGTTGAAAATCTATTAAAGAAATTTGACAGATTGTTGTAGCTTGATGTGCTGGCGTCTGTACATGAACTATGATAAGATATATGAATCTCGCCATTAAAATCTCATGTGTATTTTGTTCTACTTAATATATTGCAGTATAAATATTTACATACCTGTGATTAAAATATATAAGTATAAAACAAGTTTTTTTTTGTGAAAATAATTGGACGCTCGTTCTTTGATGTTGTTGTTGTTGCTTGTTTGCCAGTGGAAAATGCAGGGAAAATGTGACACATCGAGTCTTGAGTTTAATATATATAATATATATTATATCGATGCCTCCCACGTAAGTTGTTGTAAACCACAAATAGCAATTTTACAGGAGAGTGTTTCAAAGATACTATTAGCAATAAAAACTGAATTTTTCAATAAATCTTTATACAATTCAATATGTGAATATATTTAGTAATACTGAATTGTATAAAGATTAATTGAAAAATGCAGTTTTTATTGCTATTTTAGTATCTTTGAAACGCTCTCCTGTAATATTGCAATTGAGTCTTGAGTTTAATATATATATTATATTATATAATAATATATTATAATTTATATTTTGTTAATTTATATTCTTCCCGCAAACCCCGGCAGGCAATGGCCCTATGGGGCCCCGTCACTGGTGTTGGCAGCTCTTTGAGGCGCGCGTGGAGCACGACTCGCCGCCGACCAGGGCCTGGTCCTTACCGGACGGTGAGCTACCCCTGCTCACCGTCCGCAAGCCCGCGCCTACGGTGGCCGGAGATCGGCTCGCGATCCCCGACGCCCGGGGCGTCTCCCGCGGCGGCCGGGGCGCGAGGAAGAGAGTCTTCTCTCGCGCTTTCAGCCTCTTCCTTCGCTAGCATGACTGATTCGCAGAAGGAGGCGACTGCATCCCATTTCCTCTCGCTCCGCATCATGGTCTGAACCAGGGCCGGGCGCGAAAGGTCCCCACCGCCGACTGCCTCCACGAGGACACGGTGCGGCGGTACTGCGCCCAAGCTGGGCACAACTCGACCGTATGCTCCACCGTGTCCTCCGGGTGGTCCTCACAATACACCCGGGCGTGTCCTCCCGCTGTATCCGAAACAAGTACCTCCCAAAACGGCTTTGTCCGGTTAGCACCTGCGTCAGGCGGAAGGTGAGGACGCCGTGGCGTCTCTCCAGCCACTTCTCAAAGAGGGGACTTATCGCCGCTTATTTGTTGTCATTAGAAGTAAGAGACAAAAAGAAAATAAGGGAAGATGTAAACGTAATTCAAATTTTGTACCTACTGAAAGTTGATAATTTTGCTTAAGCACTTAAATTAAAAAACAGTTATGGTATACCTATATGCTTGTTTTATTTATCTAAATGTTCTAAACTACAACTTTTCCCAACGTCAACAAAGTACGTAACAGGTAGTGTACAAATCCACACAAATCACTACATCCAACACAAATCTACACCATCAATAGGTATAGGTTATTGATTTCGCAAACTGGAACACCTGAAGCAGAACTTTATACGCGAGCGAAGCTGCTGGCGTAAGCCAGTTTTATAATACTTTGTTCGATCTCTCTAAACTAACATCTAGGAGGCAGTACGCAATATCACTTCTCTCTATCTAAAAGGTAAGCATGAAGGCAAGGATGATCATAGCTTGTACCTACATAAAGAAGCTAGACTACAATAAATTAAATAAAAAAATATGTTACCTACAGTCTTTTTTTGTTTACTAACAATTAATTCAAATTAAACACAAACTACATATTAAAAAATATATATATAGGTACTAGCTGAATACCATGTGGGTTCAGATTTCAAAAACTTTTGGAACAGTACAAATAGCGCTAATGCTGCTAGTCTTAGTGTTCGGTCCTGTAATTGACGGTGTTTCCAATCCCAGAGAGATAGCAAAAGTTTTTAAGTAGATTATTTTTCTCTATCAACGCTAGGTGCGACTTGTAGGGAATTTGCAGCTACCGACCGTCATAACGATATTGTAACTATCATCCTAGCAAAATATATTAGAATTATATGGGCCCCAAGGCATAGCCTAGTTTGGGGACCACCGGGAATTTGTAATCTAACAATGGTCTCAATAAATTCTATTCTGTTCTAATTGCTATTAAGAAAATGACAGGAGGTAAATCTCCCGGTCATGACGGGCTTAGTGTTGAGTATTTGAGACATGCTGGTCTTCATTTAGCTCGTGTGCTGGCCATGTTATTTAATTTACGTGTAAGCCATTCACCTACCTACCTCCTGAGCTGTGGACACTGGTGGTACCTATTACCAAATACAGAAAAGGAGACATGGCTGACAAGTCGATCGGTAATGTCGTCTATTTACCAGACCAGTATAATAAATACCACATAGAATTTTCAGTTCAGGCGAATATGTTGACGCGTAGATTTTCATGCTGTAGGTACAGATGTAGTAAAAATGACCTTTTTTTTTTATTCCGGACGAGCTCACTCGTGACCTCGATCTGGCCTGATGCAATACTATGCAGGACGCTATGCGTACTTACTTTCACGCAACCGACTGAGCATTGAGGTGATCTTTTTGCGCCAGAGAGCTGCAAACTCATCTGTTTGCATCAGCACAGATACCAGACGTGCTACAGTAATGCTAGATGAGGTCTACGATGGAACGAGCGAATCCAGTACTCTTCAAACTTTATTCAAAGCTTATTGTAAGTACATTGTACACGGGAAGTTTGTGGGTCAATTATACGCAGAGGGCTTATAATGCACTGCGGATCCAATTCAATACCAGCTTCAAGGCGATTTTACGGCTTCCACGCTTCTGTAGCACGTCTGGTATGTTTGCTGATGCAAACAGATGAGTTTGCAGCTCTCTGGCGCAAAAAGATCACCTCGATGCTCAGTCGGTTGCGTGAAAGTAAGTACGCATAGCGTCCTGCATAGTATTGCAGCTACACTTTTTTTAAATTAATAGCCTCATCATTGGCGTATCTAGAGATATTTCCCAGGGGGGGCCTGGCCCCTAGTAGTAGAAGCGATTGGCCAGATTTTTAAATTTTTCAGCCATAATTGTTTGTTAGTAAAAATTCTCGGGTGGGCACCAGACTATTCTGGGGTGGGGACGGCCCACCCGGCTCCCCCCCTTCCTACGCCTATGAGCCTCATAAGTATTTAGATTACATCTAAAGTGAACTTGCCTGTCTTATAGGTAGTTAAATTGACACAACGGACCAGGTCGCTATTTACGATAGTTTAGTTTGTTCTGTAATCTTTTATTGTCATGGATATGGATCTATGTATATTTCGATTCCCCCAACCAAGAACTCGGTAACAATTTTTTTTAGATTTTTCCTAATGACAAATACAAAGATATCATGACACACATGAAATTTTATATAGGTATAGAATTTTAGGTATTTTTTTCTTAAATAACTAATAAAACATAAAAAGCTGCTTCCATTTAATACATCAATGACTTCAATAATCCCACTAGTTAGTTAAAACATATTTGATAAAATCACTAAATCTTTTCTCCTGTAAAATTTTGATTTCTCGATTACCGAGTTATTGCTTGGTAGGATCGATATGTATATGGCCAAGCAACGTTCGCCGGGGTGACCTACGCGCCTCGGAAAGTTAAGCCATTTGCGTCGGCCCCAGCTGTCATTTGTAAATAAAAAAAATAATAAAAAAATGGTTTATTTGCACCTTCAAGTAAAATGGCAATGTTACAATGTAAATAGGCCTTAAGGTAATACATATGTTTATGTAAGAGTTGCAGCCAATACCTAAACTAAGATAACTTAATATCTTTATAGGTATTAGCGTCCACCCACGTTATACACCTTATGCATTGTGACGAGCATAAAGTGCTTAACATCCATATTCAAGTAATCGAATCGCAATCCACTCAATACTTATTATTGAGTAGTTTCGGCAGCCATCTGTGGTCTTCATCATCAGTTCCACTTCCTCAAATGGTACTTTTTGAGAGCAACTGCACAAGTTACTATAATAAATACCCAAAACGTCATAGGTGTGCCTATATTATTTGAAGAGTTCCCTCGATTTCTCCAGGATCCCATCATCAGATCGTGACGTTTATGAAAATGGGACCAATTTCGAAGTGTACCCTTTCAATCAAAAAAAGAATTTTCCAAATCGGTTCAGCCTTCTTCGAGTAATCGATGATCATACATTAAAAAAAAATATACGCGTCGAATTGATAACCTCCTTTTTGTCGTCGGTTGAAAATGAATCTAGACCAAGTAATTGTAGGGTGGAAAAGTAAGGGAAAGACTAAAATGTATCGCGTCATCTCCGGTGGATCATCATCTGCGTATTTAGGCTTTTCCCATATATTTTGGGGTCAGGTTCCAGACTAACTGGATGCAGCTGACCTCCATTACCCAATAATGAGATTGGTGTCAGATCTGGCTTTTGACTACCTGTAGCAACTGTCAGACATGTCATAATCTATACCCTGTAGAACCGGCTTTGCTCAAAAATTCAACAAGTTTCTGGGCCCAAGACTATTTAATATGGCTAACAGACAGCTGCAAATTCACGCCATGGCTAAAAGAAAATGTAAAATAAAGGTGACTTCATGGCTCTTGTCACTAAATTATGACGAAACTGAGAGACTGTTTTATTTATCTGGATAACGTAGTTTATTAGTAGTGATTTTATATCTTGTTTTCTTTACATATAAATACTTTTGAATGTTTGTCCTAAGTTTTGCCCCAACCTACATACATACAAGCATATTCTATACCACATCCACTCACTTCAATTCCACACCACACACACACAAACACACACACACACACATAATACCGTTCAACTGTTTTTATCTCATTTTTTTATTTATTTTTTTTTTTCCTTGTAACTTTTATTATAGTTTGCACCCACGGAATAGAATAGAAAATACAGTGGAAGTGCCCCTTAGATATCGCACGCGTGTCAACATTAAGCACAGATGCGCGACATTAGCTTATTCGCTGTCAGATTCATGTCGCGATTGGTTGTCTCTAAAATACACGAAATATTACGCGCCACACGTGGATATTCTAATGTTCGCTGATGACACGGTACTTATCTTTCATGGTGAAAACTGGGACGTGGTGTTTGAAATGGCTGAGACTGGTCTAGCAAATATTACCTCCTGGCTGGAGAATAATCTACTATCGCTGAACACCAGTAAAACCAAATATGTCTGTTTTAGCAAAACACATAAAGGTAAACCTACTGCATCGCACTTCCTTAAAATACATACCTTTCCGTGCAATAGAAGAGAAACCACTATCAGGTGTGACTGTGCGACGCTTTCACAAGTCACCTCTGTTAAATATTTGGGAGTAACGCTGGATGACCTACAAAGCTGGACAATACATTTAAAGTTGACCATAGGTAGAATACGGAAACTAGTGTATATCTTTAAAAAACTGCGCACTGTTGCAAATGGTACTCTTCTTCGCCAAACTTACCGAGCATTGTGCGAATGCATTATCAGGTATTGTATCTGCGCATGGGGTGGTGCAGCAAAATCTCATATGATTGAAGTAGAGCGGGCACAGCGTTTGGTGATTAAAGTACTTTTATACTTACCATACCGACATCCTACGTCCTTAGTGTATGAACTGGCAGAAGTGTTATCTGTAAGAAAGCTATTCATATACGAAATGCTACGCAGATACCACAAAATAATTGTTCCAAACTTACCCAGTACACAAAAGCGCGTAGAATGCTACCCTGTCCCTCGTGCCAGATCAAAATTTGCAAAAAGTCACTATAGTTATCTAGCTCCGCACGTCTATAATAAATTAAATAAAGTCCAGACAATCAGCAAATTGAATAATAATAAATTTAAACAAATCTTAAATACCTGGCTAAAGACAATGGACTATAATGATGTAGAGAATCTTCTAAAAACATGTTAAATATATTCTGCAAAACACGCACGTTCACACAGCCATACACACATACATATAAAGATATACACACACACATACAGACATACACACACAAACACACAAATGCATTCACAGATATACACACACAAATAAACTCGCATGACAACACGATTGTTAAATTAAGCTCATTAAATTATTAGTTTATATTATTTTCTCTAGCTTTAAATTTCACTTTCAAAGTTTTTCTGTATGATATAAGAATATTGTTACTATATATTAAGGGGAAGACAGTAACACCTGCAACACAGTGTATACTAGCGCAAGTGTTACAGATTCCTATCATGCTATTGTAAAACTTATGTCAAAGTCAATAAATAAATAAATAAATAAATAAATTAGAAATTATGCCTTGTTGTGCTGTTTGGACCTGCAAAAACGAAAGCAGTAAATAAAATGTGTCCTGTGGAGGCGTATCGTATCTAGGGTTACCAGATCCGAAAAATAATGATTCCTGAAAAAACCCTTGTTTCGGCAATAATTTTCCTGACATTTTAGCAGAAACTTATATTATTTTACAAACTCGCGCGCGGCGCGTGGGTGTCTGAGTGTGAGTGTTAGATGCCTTGTGGCGGGATGCGGGGTGCGGCGCGACTGAGCGAGTCAATTGAAAACGGTGCTAAGTTTACTAGTGTTGTGCGTATTTGTGTGGCAAACATTTATTTTATAACGAAAAGGCTTACTTTTCTCTTTTTTTTTAATTCCTGAAAATTTCCAACTTTCCCTGTTTCCCTGACAGAGAGCTGAAATTCTGGACATGTCAGGAAAATTCCTGTCATCTGGTAACCCTAATCGTATCATCGTTAAGTATTAAAGTTTGTTAATTTTAAATATATTTGATTTTAATGACAATACCGCATTTCATGACTTCAATGCAAACTATAAAGAACCTTATTTTCAGTAGCACAACGTTTAAATCTACTTGGTCGTTATTTGGAGGAACATACTATAAATTCTAGTAACTTCGACGCTACTCAATTAGGGATGGGACACATTCGTAAAGTAGGTCTGTATCGATATTTTTTATTTATTTCTAACTCCATTTCATAGCTGGATTCAGAAAATTGATTTCGGACGGTTTATGTGTAAAATTCATAAATGTTTAACTGAGATTGCACAGAAATGTCGACGTTTTAACCACACGTAGCCTACATACGTCTGTAGTAGATACGGGTCGCTAATTACACCGCCTATTGTACACTCATTTTTATAAATGATTGTCCTGTGTTAAATTGATGTGTACAATAAAGTATATAATAATAATAATCAATATTATAAGTCAAAAGATTGTGTTTGTTACTTCTTCACGCTCGAAAGGCTGAACGGATTTCAATGAAACTTGGTACATGGATAGACCATGTCCTGGAATAGAACATATGATTTTTTTGCTGAGACTATGTTCCCTTGAGATAATTTTATACTTTCACGCAGGCGCAGCCGCTGGTAGCAGCTAGTAGTTAATAAAGATAACATCACATAATGTAAACCGTAATACATCAATTTCTGGATATTGAACTCAAAAAAAGTAAAAAAGTAATTTAAATATTTCAGTTTTCCCCAAGATCCTTTTATTAAGGAAAATTGATGTTTATTGGGTTGTCAATATTCCAAAACATAATCTATCATCAGTTAGGGGAATTTCCTACGTCTAATCATATTACCGACTTAATGAAAGCCATCACGGCAAAATATATTAATATACGCTTTCATCACCTATTAAAATTAAACATAAAACTATCAAAACGGCAATTATTAAACAAATATGTATAAATTCAAGGTCAATAAATATTTTTAATACTATCTATTAACATTTCATAGAAAACTAGCTTGTGCCAGCGGCTTCGCCCGCATGAAATTAATACTTTGTTATATGATTTATAGCCTGTCTATAGCACTCAAAAATAATGCAGCTACATATTAGGGAAAGAATTTTCAGAATGGGTTCAGTAGTTTTAGAGATTACCCCTACATACAAACTTATAAATTTGATCTCTTTAATTTTAAAATAGATTCTATTTTTTTGAAGATGGTCAACCTTTTTCCATTACTGACCATTTGTATGATGTCGATAAATTATTACATTGCTCACACAAATAAAAAAGTAACATCGATATTAAAGTATCAATATTTGTCTACATCTCTATCTGAGTAGCAAAAGACATTACATGTGCATGCAAATATGACATCTATTTCAAAGTACTTAGCGTTCCGAATAGAATAAATTGGTTACAGTGCCATCTAGCGTTGAGTAGCGGAACTCATTGTAAATTGTTCGATTTATGTTTTTTAAACGATAAACGCCTTTATTGATTATGTCATGTCAAATAATAACAACTTTCGGTCGTTGTAATAAGACTCAATATTTTTGACAGCACTAAGAAGATGATTTGTTAAAGTTGCGTTTCAACTTTGCAGCCAATTATTTCACTGTTTTTTATGTCTGTTATGGACATTTTGATTTGCAAATGTGTGAGTTTGGCGACACTGGTTCTCGTTTTGAGAGAGCGTAGGGGCACTTCTACTTAATTTTCTTTTCTGTGTTTGCACCTAATTAAGTTCACTAACCATAAAGCTCAGATGTCTAACTTCATGTAGAGCTGATGGTGAAGTACCAGGAGAACTCCTCAACAATTAACGGCCCAGCATTGGGAAAAGCAATATTTTGTAAAAGTTTATAAGTAGTTGACATTTAGGCTCTTCTAACTAGGTAAATTAAAAATAGACCAACTAAGAAGAGTGAAATAAAAACTTTTTACCAAAAAATTAAACAGACTCCCAAAAAACACTGCAAAGTGAAAAATAACTTTAATTTCGGAAGTCGGTGCCAAAAACGAAAATACAAAACTAAAGACACCGACTACCGAAATTAAAGTTATTTTTCACTTTGCAGTGTTTTTTGGGAGTCGGTTTAATTTTTTGGTAAAAAGTTTTTGGTTATTTTTTTGTATTCGGGATGTGCCCACTCTTGACTTCAATCTCGCCAAATGGTAATCGATAGATGAGGTCTACGATGGAACGAGCGAGCCCAGAAGATGCTTAATACGATCTACGATCTAGATGTCTAAGATGTGGGAACACCACGGAGCAAGTATTTGCTCCGTGGGGAACACAGAAGCCGGCAGAGTTCCACAACTTGGCTGTGGGCACCTACAATAAATGTGGAGAAAAAGCGCTTGGTGCGACAAGACGGTATATCAACCAAGTGTAGATGCGTCTGTTTGAATTATGTCTTAAGTTATGGTACCTATATCGAGAATGCAGGTTCATATTAATAAAATAACTTCTAGTGACCAAGCCAGGAAGTGCTTCTGAATGAATGAATATTGTATACTATTACAATATCGCACCTTTAAAGAAAACGAAATTATCAAACTTCAAGAAAAAGTCAATATTTGAAAAAATACCGTTTTCCCAAATATGGTCTCATCGTGAGTTAATGATGACAGATCTGTTTGAATTATGACATTGCTTTTTTTTATTTACTACATTATTTAAAAGTAAGTAGGGTATGATTTAACGCTAGATGACAATAAACAGCACTGATAACTCAATGCGTCAAAATTTTTGTTTAGAAACGGTTTGACTTTAAATGTGCGATGTTTTTGTTATCTTTTAATCCTTAATTCGGAGGACGTTTTTTACATTTTATTTCGAAAATCGTTATAAATTATAGTTCTTAGCTTGTAAGGGACCCTAAAAAAAATACCTGAAAAAATCTACCTATTTCAGTTTTCTGAAAAATATATGTCCATTATATTGGACATTATCAAGTTCGTAAGAAACTGATGCACTCCAACCATGTGTAGCATATTTCGCACTGTCTAAAAGCCAGGATAAGGGAAACAAATGATTCCGTGATAATTATTCATTATATTTTGGAAAATTAGCCTCATAGTTACGTTGGTTCACGCTTATAACACTATTTCTGAACATATTAATTAAGTATCTATAAAGGCTCTTTAAAGATATTCTGTAGAGAACTATCAATGTGTCGAACAGGTCAACTCCTCCCATATGTTGATTATATTGTAACCTTTCAGTCTATTTTGCCGTATGGTTCCAAGACTGAAAATCTACTAGTGTTCACACCCACCAGTGAACCCACTAGATCAAATCAAGCGTCATGAAATAATGATCAAGCTAGACAGTTTCTCCTTATTTTTTCGAGGAATGGTCGTATCTTGTAATATCTATCTTCATCCGAATTGATATTGTCGACATAGAGAATGTCACGTCTGCTCTATTATAATCGTTTCAATGGCATGAAGTTAGCCACAGGGCATATATGAATTCTATAGACCAATAGTCTAGCAAGGCATTTTCACTATACCCATGATAAGAAGAATCGCGAGAAAGTCTTTCCGTTGCTCGATGGTTAATTGTATATATTTCCCAGTTCTTTGAGTCAAGGACAAGTTTGTGTTGTCGATGACATCAACAAGTATCTGAAGAAAAGAATAGATAAAAATAAGTCCAACGGAGAGTCAGTATCCGGTAAATCAAACAAGAAGTCGTTTGATTGAAAATATCAGCCTTGTGTCTGATTTGTCTTTTTCTCCATTTGTAGGTCACAATTAGTGTGTTCTTAGTATTTTTTGCTGGTAACTTTCTCTTACGTCTAGATGTTCTTGGTGTTGATGGACTAGCGATAGACGAAGCATTTGATAGTGGACTAGACAATAATGAACTAGTCTTGACTTCACTAGTCGGTGGTAGAACGTTGTTAGTAACTGGAGTCAACGGAGGTAGCTCATGGTCTAAAATGTCGTCGACTTCTAACCCAGAGTTATTTTCAATTCCACTAACGCTAGGATGGTCCTCTATTTCAGGATTCTCGTTTACTGTCCCCATAAAATATAGCATCAACATAAGTCTTGTCACTGTCGATAGAAATATTGACATTGAACTGCCTAATATATTCATGCGCTCATGTCTGAATCGATGGAAGGGAAGGATGAGGAGGACAACTCTTCAGTTCTATGAGTAGCAATTTCCTCTTCATTTTCAGGTTCAAAACCAGTAACTATGATATACATCTGAAGAAGCGTTTTCAGGCGGCACCATTCCTATTAAATGATGTCCTCTAGACTGGAATCTCTGAAAAATAAAGTTACTAAGGTGTCAAAAATTTCATCTACGGACCCGTAAAATTTTATTAATAAAAATAACAAAAAAATAATTATCTAATATTACGGCAAATAGAAGAATACAGGACATAGTATTTAGCAATCACTTTACTAGTAATTCGACGACGAGAAGTATACTGGACATACAAGTTTCGGGCATCGTTAAAACTAAGTCAGACATCAACTTCGGCTCAACCATCGAGTCCAGAGCTCAGACTGCAGCAAAAAAGCTTGGAATCCTACACAAGGTGAGGCGGTACTTCACGCCTGGACAGCATCTAAATCTGTATAAAGCACAGGTATTGCAGCCACTTGTGGGATGGCTCTACAAAGTACCAACTTGCTGCATTGAACTCGATTGAGCTCAGAGCTAAAAGGTTTATAGGCGACGAGGTGCTGGTGGACAAGCTTCATAGCCTGGCTCATCGGCAAACCGTTGCTTGCCTGTCGGTTTTCTACAGATTACTTCGGGGTGTGTGCGCAGGAGCTCCATGACCCGATTCCTCCATCTCCCTTTCACTACCGGTCTACCAGACGCACGGCTGGGTACCACCCACACTTGGTTGATATACCGTCTTGTCGTACCAAGCGCTTCTCCTCCACATTTATTGTGCGCACAGCCAAGCTGTGGAATTCTCTGCCGGCTTCTATGTTCCCTACCACTTATGACCTTTCAGCCTTTAAATCACGAGTAAACAGGCATCTTCTGGGCTCGCTCGTCACATCGTAGACCTCGTCTATCGCTTACCATCAGGCGAGATCGAGGTCAAGAGTGGGCACATCAGTAATAAAAAAACAAAAGGCAATCAAAATATTATTAGTAGCTTTTCGGGTATGTAATTTTTAGTTTTCAATAATATTACAAAGAAATAAGTCGTAAAATAATGAATAAAAACTTTTTAACAAAAAATTAAACCGACTCCCAAAAAACACTGCAAAGTGAAAAATAACTTTAATTTCGGTAGTCGGTGTCTTTAGTTTTGATTTTTCGTTTTTGGCACCGACTTCCGAAATTAAAGTTATTTTTCACTTTGCAGTGTTTTTTGGAAGTCGGTTTAATTTTTTGTTAAATTTTTTTTATTTCACTCTTTTTAGTTGGATGATTTTTAATTTACCTAGTTACAAGAGCCTAAATGTCAACTACTTATAACCTTTTACAAAATATTGCTTTTCCCAATGCTGGGCCGTTAATTGTTGAGGAGTTCTCCTGGTACTTCACCATCAGCTCTACATCACCATATGCATTGTGACGAGCATAAAGTGCTTAACATCCATATTCAAGTAATCGAATCGCAATCCACTCAGTACTTATTATTGAGTAGTTTCGGCGGCCATCTGTGGTCTTCATCATTGGTTCCACTTCCCCAAATGGTACTTTTTGAGAGCAACTGCACAAGTTACTATAAGAAATACCCAAAACGCCATAGGTGTGCCTATAATATTTGAAGAGTTCCCTCGATTTCTCCAGGATCCCATCATCAGATCCTGACTTTGGTGATAATGGTACCAATTTCGAAGTATACCCATTCGAACAAAAAAGAATTTTCCAAATCGGTTCAGCCGTCTTCGAGTACTCGATGACCATACATAAAAAAAAAATATATACGCGTCGAATTGATAACCTCCTCTTTTTGTCGTCGGTTGAAAACACAATTTACCGAAAGCCCGCACAGCGCATCTCTTCTATCCGCCATCTCGCCGGTGACTGCTCTCGTCCCGTCGATGAGTAGGCGTTGCTGATTTTTTGGACAACGTAGGTAGATAGTTCAGGATGTATGTATGTATGTATTATATTACTTAAAACTCAAAATATACCGTCTATTTTTTTGTGTAGATTTTTTTTTCATTCAGTGGGTAATATACTGCACGGCATCGAATTAAGGGTTAAACAAGCTTTAGTGTGGCACTTCCTGGCTGACCGCGGTCTTAGTCTGTCTGAAATCTAATCACATTCAGATTTAGTCATTAATTAGTCGCCAAATACCAGAATTAGTTGTGTCGTGATTTAAAAGATAAAAGGGTACATAGGTGCCCAAGCCAGAAAGAATGATTAATGCCTCGGCTGTATCTCGAGCAACTAGCAAAGACCCCAATTAAGCAAATGCTTGTGTCTGGAGTGGGTTCACGGCAATTGTGTAATGGATGGGGTTCGAACCCGCGTCTTCTCGATCACAAGTCTGACACCTTCTGGCTCTGGTCTAGTTATTGACGCTTATTTAGTCGAAATACATACAGAGGTGGCCGAGCCAGAAAATACCGATGCTCTCTGGCATGGCATCTTTTAAAATACCTACTAACCGACTAATTCTGATATTTGGCGACTAGTTGCTACTACTTAAGCACTTAGTACTTACTAGCTCTACATGTCATGTAAGGTGCTAACCGTTAGACAGTTATTTATTTTAAATGTAGTTTAACTCCAACATACTAAATTTGATATTAATCCAGTTCCTTCAGATAGATAGCGAAAAGATCTAGTTTGTGCTAACTCTCAGACTAAACATGCTTTCGCTAAACGTTTTTATTAATTTTGAGGACCCTATTTGTAACAAGATTAACAGAGAGCTAACGGTGTAGGGGAGAGTTTAATATTACCGCGCGGTTGATAATTCCGCGCATCAGCATATTTAAAAAACCATCCATTAGTTCTGCGATACAGTGCGTAATCATCGAAGCTTGACATGCGTATTGACGTTCCACGCGACGACGGAGACGGCATGTGCTGAAGAAGTTTTTATTGTCACTCCTTATATTTCGTACATACTTTCAATAAGAGGTAAGTGATACTGTATTATTATAATACTTTGATACCATAGATTTTTAATGCTTGTACACCATTTGTACACTGTAGAATTAATGTTAAAATATGTTTTTATTTACTATAAACTTTTCTATATTATTTGGAGGTGATAATTTACCACACCAATCGATCGATGGTCAATCGATGCCATCGATCGACATCGGTCGACGTTGATCGATTGGTGTGGTAGCTTTAATTGATCGACGGATACCGGTCGACTAACCAATCGATCGATTGCCGGTCGATGGCATCTGTCGACGTTGATCGATTAGCCCCGGCTATGTTCCATTGTTTCATCTTGTATTCGACAATCGATCGACGTCGACTAATCCATTGTCCCATCGATCGACAATCGATCGATTGGTCTGGTATAAACTATCGATCGACGTCGACTAATCCATTCTACCATCGATCGATGATCGATCGATTGGCATGGTAACACCCTAAGTTTGACAATTTCGCGCCCGGGGCGCGATATTATCAGACGTGGGCGCGAAATTGTAAACTATGAAAATAGTGTATTATTTACATTAACTTGTTTTTACCCCCGAAAAAAAGTTATGTATGATGTGTCTGTCTGTGCGTCTGTTTGTCTGTCAGTGTCATTGTAGCTCCTAGACGAATATACCGATTTCGATTTAATTTGAGTAATTAATTGAGTTTAAGATAAACAATTGTGTGTGATATCGATTGTTGTGATTAACATGAATAATTAAAATAAAATACATACAAATCAACACAATATAAATACATTTTATTTTCGTTTTAGATGGATGAATCTGTGCCAAAAAAAGGAGAAGTCATGGGATCCAGAAAATATGAAGGCTGCGCTTGCTGCTATACGAAACGGAAGTAAAATAAAGACAGCTGCTAGAAACTTCAGTATCCCTGAATCAACAATTAGAGATCGACTTAAATTGGGAGAAAATTATGACCCCCCCATGGGAAGAAAGGCTACATTTATAAAAGAAGAAGAGAAAGAATTGGTCTCATTTATTACTCTAATGGCAAAGACGTTTTATGGGATGACTCAGCAACAGTTGCGTAAATTGGTATACTACTGCCGTTGCAAAAAATATCAAAAAATTTTTTCGCCCGAGAAAAAGATAGCTGGAAAATATTGCGTGTATTCTTTTTTGAAAAGGAATCCTGGAATATCTTTGAGGCTACCCGAACCAACAAGCTTAAACAGGGTTTTGGGATTTAACTAATCCGAAATAGCCATTTTTGTTACTAACCTAGAGACACTCATGACAAAGCATAATTTTCCAGCCAATCGAATCTTGAATGTCGATAAAACTGGCATCAGCACTGTGCAAAAACCCGGTAAGATTTATGCTCCAACAGGACAAAAGTAAGCAATTAATGTAGGCACGATTTTATCAAACCTAGGCACGATATTATCAGACCAATTTGACAATACCACGCCTTTAACGTATTTTGTAATTTTACAATAATTACTTCCTTTTTCAATTTTAATTTTTTTGTTATACGGTAGGTATATGCACCTGAATAAATGTCCTACTAATTACTGCATTTTGTTTATTTTAATATCAAACATTTTCCTAATTATGGACCCAAGTCCTTAGGGGCTCGGTATTATCCAACTCTCCCCTATAGTTTAAGTTATAATAGGTGTTATTTAATAGTATCGGAATATTTGTTAAAACGCAATTATACAGACATGGAAAAAATAAACTAACACGGAAATCTTGAAATAATTTAGTATTCCTTTTCTATAGTCACTATAATTATTGTAACTTCTTTTTAAATTAGCAATTATTTAATTTATTGTTTTCAATTAATAAAATTAATATTGTAAAGTGATGGCCTGAAACGCAGGTTTATATAAAACTACTTCAGGTGTACTTGACACAGCTCACCGTCCGGTAAGGACGGTGATCCGATGGTCCTTACCGGACGGTGAGCCTGGGTCGTCGGCGCGTCATGTTCCGCGCGCGCCTCAAAGAGCTTTTAGCAGCAGTGACGGGGCCCCATAAGGCCATTGCCTGACGGGGTTGCGGGAATGGTCTAACGAGATACCGCAGCCCCGAACTTAAGGGCAGCTGAAGGAACAGGGTAGGTTTTTAGTCAGTAGAAGTCTGACACTCCCTTCCGCTTAACCCAGAGCGGGCTTAACCCCCTCCAAAATCGTACACCCCACATAGAAAATCTTCTAAAATTTTGCAAAATAAGACGTTCCAAATATTACTTATCACTCCATTTGCCAATAAAAATAGAAGACTTCCATTTGTTTTGTAATGTGTGCAATAACATTTGCATTGTGCAATAAAGAAAACTCATTTACTCGATATATTTTATTGTTAGTGACCCCCCACCCCCCAAAGTTCCAGGCTGCGACCGTAGGTACCTGGGGAGAAGTCATTCGATGATTTTCCCACACATAAAAAAGGTGTACCTGACACAGTAAGTATTATATTTTACCTCGATTGAATTTAAGATAAATCCTGATTAGACACCCACTAAGAATATTATAATTATACACTTCTCATCAGAAAAATCGAAACACTTCAGTTTCTGTGGTTTCTGTCCAAAGAGTTTTCATTCCATGAAAAAATTCACATGTTTATATAGCTGGCAGTTTGGCCATTACAGTAATAAGCGAAAATTCTAAATTAGAATTTCATTTGTTTATCCTATAAATGAAATGATTCACTGTTTTGAGACAAACGTGTGGTTAGTGTTGAAGTACATTTCACCTTTGGAAACTAAAAATTAGCGCTTATCTTAAACATTTTTTGTTCTTTATTTGTTTACTGTGACTTTGGGACGTCTGAAATAGTACATTTTGATACAAGTGGAGAAAGTTTGTTATTGCGGGCGAAGCGGAGTACTGCAGTAACAAATGTCCACGTGTATCAAACGACATTTTTCAATACACTTTTGAAGAAAAATACTTGCTCCGAAAATGACGACGTAGTTTTATTTGTTTTCCATTGAAGAAAATTATGCAAAGTTGCCTATTTTAGCTTCGATTTATATGGCTACAGGCTATCGCAAGCATTTTGAGCCTCAATCACAATATCTGGCGGCGTAGCATCTAAATTGTTCTCACCAAAACTTAAATTCGACATACTCACACAAGAAACACAAATTAATAAGATAAAAAATTTACTTTTTCCCCGCGCTTTACCATCGCGGGTTACAGGAGAAGCAAAGGTATGAAGCCGCAAAACAGCCTGATATTAATTTTTTTTTTATTTAGATCAGATTAAATTTGTTGGTAAAAGCAAAATTATTTTATAAAAATAATGTTTATTTCTGATATTCTGTTCATAAACACAGTTTTAAATTTCATTAAATATAAGGTCTTAAAAACATGCGCCTCTTTACCGTGAAAAAAAAAACAATCACAGCCGAATATAGGGAATTGAATAGTTGTTTAATGTTATCTGTGGCAAAATCTGGAATTAAAAAATCCCTCGTGTGTGAAAAATGAAAAAAATCCACGAGTGTGAAATACATTGCATGTTGAACCTAATCGTAGTGCGATAAAAGCCAGTTTTCGAAGAAGTGTATTGAAAAAGTTTTCTTTTCTAAAACATAATGGATACTTCGCTCGCAGAAGCCGCCCAAGTGGTGGCATTGCTGGATTCGGACTTAGTCTGCGTGTTGTGGCTGAAAGATTGCATCTAAGCCTGTGGTCTGTTCATAGAGTCCACAAGCGCTATCGGAAGACTGGTTTGTTCACGCGCCGATTCACGATTCCTCCCAGATCCTGAAATCTGGCAGGAATATGGTCACTTTCAGCGAAATGATCGATTTATTGTAACAACTTCTTTACGAAATCGACATCTTAATGCTTTTCAACTGCAGCAGCAGCTTCATGTTATACGTAGGGTGGCTGTAAGTGACCCTACAATTAGAAGGTTGAAGGAACGTGGACTGGTACCGCACAAGCCAGCAAATGGGCCGAAATTAACTGCAGACCATCGAAGAGCGCGCCGTAACTTGGCACGTGAGCATCTAAATTGGTCATACCTTTAGTGGAACAAAGTCCTCTTTTTCAACCGACCAAAAAATACGGAGGAGATTATCAAGTCGACGCGTATTTATTTTAATGTTAGTATGATCACCGATTACACGAAGATGGCTGAACCGATTTAGAAAATTATTTTTTTGTTTGAAAGGGTATACTTCGAAATTGGTCCCATTGTCACCAGGTCAGGATCTGATGATCCAGGATCCCCTGGAGAAATCGAGGGTACTCTTCAAATATTATACGCACACCTATAATGATTTGAGTATTTTTATAGTACTTAACTTGTGTAGTTGCATTCGAAAAGCGCCATTTGTGAAGTGGACCTGATGATGAAGACCACAGATGGCCACTGGAACTACTCAATAGGAATAATAAGTATTACATGTGTTCCGCTTCCATTACTTGAATGTAGTTATTAAGCACATTATGCTCGTCACAATGCATAATTATGGTGAAGTGAAGCTGATGGTGAAGTACCAGAACTCCTCAACAATTAACGGCCCAACATTGGGAAGAGCTTTATTTTGTACTTAAATGATTATAAATAGTTGACCTTTAGGCTTTTGTAATTAGGTAAATTAAAAATCGACCAACTAAAAAGAGTGAAATAAAAACATTTTACCAAAAAATTAAACCGACTCCCAAAAAACACTACAAAGTGAAAAATAACTAATTTCGGAAGTCGGTGCCAAAAACGAAAATACAAAACTAAAGCCGACTACCCTGTTGTTTTACTAATTTCCTTCATACTCCATACAGGGTAAAAATGACTTATTTAACAAAATACGAAACCTATGAAAAAATAATTTCAATTTAGAATATGAACATTAGGATTTGAGAACCTCATATTATTCACTAATGTGGTTTGGTCATTTCTTTATTACTTACAAGAACTTAGAAAAGTCATTACAGTGAATAAATGTTTCACCTTACGCCCATGTGACGGTAGCGAAAGGGGCAAGCCATATATTGGGGGTTTAACGACATTTGACATATATTCCTAAATACACACATTTTTCTGATAATCTTCACAAAACATAAACTTGCAAGGTGTCTCGATTTTTCTGATGAGAAGTGTTTTACTTTCTAGACTACCTGTATTTTTCTGTAATCATGTTATTTGAATAAAAACATCATTTAATTAACGACTAAACCTAGGTGTGATAGGTTTCAGATCCATGACCATGCAAAGCCAGGAAGTACCAAGCTCTAGACAGAGAATTTACAAAAATAAAGGGTGTCTGTTTTTATTCATGAGCCATACCCACACAAGAGTCTACCCTCAGAAGTAAATAAATGTATTTATTACATTTAAAAATATGAAATGTAAACTTAAACAACATTATTTTACTGATGATTATTACTATTTAAAGATCTAAAGATGACCTAATAAATATATATTTCGAAAAACATACATACACGTATAAAAATCATAGGTTAGGTATTGATCGATATTGAGATAGGGCTCATGATAGGAAAAGTTTAAACCTAAGTGGTTTTTGGTTGCTATTAATATACATAGGTACCTAATCCTGTATTCTTTTGTGTATATGCTAAATAAACTAAAAAAAAGACCCACTAGATCCGCCAAAGCTGCATCAGGAAAACGAGAGGCAATAACAAAAAAACTTCAAAAAGTATACCTAAACTATTTTAATTCATAAGTTTTTACAACATAAGTCACAATCTTATAATCAGGTTATCCACAACCTTTCACTGTCTGGAAAAGTTTTGTATAACTAGCGACATTTTAAATTTTACACATTTCATTAATTTAGATTGCCGTTGGTTTCTTGTTCGGCTAGTAACAGACTATGCTTCAGAAAATGAAAGGTAAGAAAACAAAAAACCGGCCAAGTGCGAGTCGGACTCGCGCATGAAGGGTTCCGTACCATTTTCTATAAAAAACGGCAAAAAATCATGTCTGTTGTATGGGAGCCCCCCTTAAATATGTATTTTATTTTGTTTTTAGTATTTGTTGTTATAGCGGCAACAGAAATATATAATTTGTGAAAATTTCAACTGTCTAGCTATTCTATTCTATTTTTTTGTTAATGGCAAATGGAGCCGATTTCGACTATTCTGCCAATGTCTAAAGTAAATTGGAAAAGCAAGTGTGTATGATTAGAGACAGAATGGATTAAGAAAAGAAAAATAGTAAACTCAGAACAGGAACGGTAGTATCTGTTTCTTCAATTAACTGTATAGCTATTGCGGTTCTTGAGATACAGCCTGGTGACAGACAGACGGACGGACAGACAGCGAAGTCTTAGTAATAGGGTCCCGTTTTTACCCTTTGGGTACGGAACCCTAAAAACTAAAGGTACAAACACATTTATAAAGAAATAAAAATATTTACATATAGTTTTTTTGAATATGTTAGATTAAAAATAATACGTTAAATTGCAAGTGATACGGATCACAATCACAATGTATCGATAGATTATAATTTCACGAGATATAAAATAATCTAATGATTTTTGCAATTTTACGTCACTGCGTACAGAACTTAAGGTAAAATTTAATTACTAAAATAAATAGGTAATTTCCAGTTCATTGATACATTCTGATTACTAAATAAAATTATACAGCAGTGGGTTCATACACTGGAAACTTCATAAGCAATTTTTAGTGACAACGTTTCTGTTAAAGAATCTAAAATTCGGTGGCCCATTGTTTCTTATTGAGAGATCAGCAGAGTAACCAGGCGCCTCCTACACCTGGACAGAAGGAGCCTGCGAATAATGGCGAGGACCTTCACCGGGCACTGCTCACTAAACAAACAGTACCACACGATAGGTATAACGGACAGTCCCCTGTGCAGGGCATGCATGGGGATGGAGGAAACGATGGGACACGTGCTCCTAGAGTGCACGGAAATCACTGACATACGGAAACTTTTGGGTCATTGAATTCCATTACAGACATCCTGAAAAGACCGACATACCTGATCTGCTTCAGGAGGGAGGTTGGCTGGATGGAGTGATGGCCGGCATGGCCCACGCACAATTAAGAAAGAAAAAGTCAACAGTGGAAACGCGTTACCTACAGGCTGATTGTGGTATGAAATAGTGGGCGCGCTTATAGACTGGGTTGCTACTGAGAAATCGTAGATAGAATAATCAATATACTATGCCCTGCTCGGTCTCAAAACCAGGCCCCCATCTTTAGGTTGCGGGAATGTTCTAACGAGGCACCGCAGCCCCGGACCATAATGGAATGGAAGGAACAGGGAGGGATTTTAGTCAGAAGTCGGATACTCTCTTCCGGTACCACCACGTCATTTGATGATTTTCCCACCGAAAAAAGAAACAAAAAGGCCCCATCTTTAACTGATGCAATACTGCCTTGAATTGCATTAAAATTCATAAGAAAAAAAAATATTTACAAAAACTCCTATATGCATAGGAATTCATTCTTAGAAATAACATAAGTAAAGCAATATTAAAACTAAAGTACAAAAATAAATATAAATAAAAACGCATTTAATATTATAGTTAATATTCACAAGTTTAACTTATAATTATTAAAATTGAATTATAACAGAATAAGAATTTAAAATTATTATTGTGAGCTTGTATTGAGAATACATAGTTAAAACTGATATTTTAATACTTATATTTGTGCAAGGGAGATACTGATTAGTAATAGTGGAGACTCGATTATATGGGTTTCCTCATTATCATCTTTTTAGTCTTTTCTTAATGATGTTGGGGTCATGGCCAGATTAACCATTAGGCGGAGTAGGCAACTGCCTAGGGGCCCCGCATCAACTAGGGGCCCAGGCCCAGTGCACGCACCAAGAAAACATGTTTCTTCGAATGAGAATTTGATGGGCGTGTGAACTTATTGACTTCATCTCACAAAATACAAATAGATTAGTAGAAGAATTAAAAAAAAAAATTGGAACAACTAAGTAAACAGATATATTAAAAACCACAGCACTTAATGTGCGCGGGCATGCGGACAGCGAGTAAAGGGCAACTCGCTGTCCGACCATGGACCATGCCCGGGTCGACGACGCGTCGTGTTCCACGCGCGCCTCAAAGAGCGTCAGCAATATGACGAGGCCCCCCCGTAGAGGGCCGAAGCCTGCCGGGGTCGTGGGACTCATCCCGTTACCGTGACCCCGGTACGTAAAGGGTTATTGAAGGAACACCGTGGATTTTAGTCAGTAAAAGTCTGACAGTCCCTCCCACCCTGCCCGGGGTGGGAGGACTTATTTGATAATTTTACCACGCTAAAAAAAAAAGCACTTAATGTGCGTTTCCTCAGTTCACACACGATTTGGTCAGTTAAAGTAAGAAAAGGGGCCCCGAGAATGCCATTGCCTTAGGGCCTCTGACAGGGTTAATCCGGCTCTGGTTGGGATCGGCTGCCAGTCTAAGCCGATGCAGCTGAGTACTAGTATTTTACATGGAACGGCTGTCTATCCAACCTCCACAACCCATTAGCCGGGAAACACGATACTCCGAGGCTACTGTCAGATATTTTGAGTTCAACTTCAACTCTTGTTAAATGGCGTTTGTGGAGGAGCCACCACAATTTTGCCAATATCACGTATACAACGTGTAATTTAAAGGGTATATACATACCGAGTGCACGGCTTCCTTGGATGATAACAAACGATGTGGCAAGGGTTTTCTAATCCTATGTCTACATGTGTGGAGCATATTAGAAATTTCAATACATTGATACCAGAGGCCGAATTTTTCAAATTAAGAAGAACGAAGAGATTTATCGTTTTATTGGCAAGTGATGTGGAAAGTGATGACCCTCATAGTGCTGTGACACGTTTGTTATTGCTGGTATTCAAGAAACATAATATGAAACCAATAATTTGGGGTCAATTCTGTGAGTCACTTATTTTGAGCTGAAACTTTGCATAGAGACTCCATACCAGATGTTGTTTTCAGTCCTTTTGGATAGATATGGGGTTTCCGTTACACGTTGTAGAATAATAGACCATCAAACGCAGGAGGTTGTTCAGTTAAGTTAAGTATCTTGGTTGATGAAATGAAAAGTACTGAAAAAAAAAAATTGTACGCAAACATGACATGACAGCTTTTGTAATGTGTTACCAGTTTACCAGTGGTAGAAGGAATAGAATGAGTAAATTAGGAATATGGTATTTTTTGACTTTCTAACAACCTGTAATGACTGTCGATGATGTACGGACACCAGCACATTAAGTTACAACAATCTGTCAAATTTCAACTTTATTGTTAAAGAAATTAGGTTCAAGGTTGATTGGGAAAATTTGACAGTTTCGTAGTATGTACACTAATTAATTCCTCTCCACTTTAATTCAGTTTAGTCCTACCAAACATTGTCTGCAAGATATCGCTTTCAGCGATAAGACCGCCATTGTGACCATAGAATAAGCAATTATTGTAATAAAGGTGCATTTAAATTTTGGTGTGCAATAAATTATATTCTATTCTATTTTGAACCCTGGATATTGACCCATGCCGTGGTTATTAATTAGCCAAGGGCTCGTTTATACTGAACTGATTATAGTATTATTATTTGTGCAAAGGATAGACTGCTAAAATAACAGTGAGAATCTATTGTACCACTGTAATTAATTAAAGTATGGAAAGTTTGGAACTGGCATTACTAGCCCACTTACCAAATCAATTAAATTTTACTAAATACTACAATTGGTCCGTTTAATCGAGTTTCTACTATACTTTGATTCCATGGTGGTATTTATTATATCTTTGTTAGTGTAAAATTCTTCTGAAGTTACACATTTGGATAGCTTTCTCTATAATTTAAAGAATTCATTTCAGTATCTCATACTCAAGCATTACTGACCCTATTGTATCCATACTAATATTATAAATGTGAAAGTAACTTTGTCTGTCTGTGTGTTACCTTTTCATGCCTAAACCGCTGAACCGATTTAGATCAAATTTGGCATGGGAATAGTTTAGGACCCTGAGAAGAACATAAGACATAAGAGTTTTTATCCCGAAATTACCACGGTATCGAGATTTACGCAGGAACCCCCTCCCACGTGAACGAAGTCTCGGGCAGAATCTAGTTTTCTATATGGCAATTCCATATAGACTTCACAATCATTTAAATACAAGATAAGTATCAATATGTATAATAAAATAGTAAAAAGTGTACATTGAATATATTTACAAAAAAGGCATTGCAAAGTAATTATATAAAAATATATAATATATATTAATTAAAATATGAGTTGCAATAATTTATGACTCATGGACCATTTTTGTTAAAGAAATATCCAGTCATTAAAAATAATTATCATCTTATTTATTTTTAATTAAAAATATATAATTATTTTCATAAATTATTGCAACTCATATTTTTCCAAGTTTACATAATAATCATTTCATTATACACTCCATTCTTGGGTGGGCAGTAATCAACTGAAATTATCTAGAAAATAACATTAAAGATTTTTTGCATTAAGTTATAAATAGGTAATCAATCAATATAATAACAAATCAATGTTTAAATGGGAAAAGTCTAGTATTTGCATGCACTAAATCAATAAGATAGGAAGTCTAGCAAAAAAAAATCTAGAGTTGAGTATTCATATGCATTCCACTTCTTTCTTTGACAAATCTTTTACTATACAGGCAGCTCGTTTGTGGAATGCATTACCCATAGAAGTGAGGCGTGCTCAAACGCTACCAGCGTTCAAAAGAATGGTGAAGGACCATTACCTCTCCCTATAACTTTTCCCCTTCTTTCTCAATTATACATGTAATATTTATTAGTAGATTTTGGTATTGTATGTATTTTATATTATTATGTTCAATTAATATTATGATGTTTGTACACTGACAGCCCTTAATCTGTCTCCTTTAAGTTTGTCCATCCAAAGGTTGTCTGTAAGAGATTGCCTTGTGTGATAAGACCGCCCATTGTACACTAGTTTAATTTTTTTGTATCCATAGAAATATTGTAAGGTGTACAATAAAGTATATAATAAATAAATAAATAATAGATATTATTGCCATACAATGTGGCAAAGCTGCCAGTGTTCTAGGCTTGTTTCCGGACGACAGCAATATGGAGGAGTAATTTGACACCTAAGTCTATTTTTGATTATTTTTCTGTACATAGTTCGGTTTAGCAGTGTTTTTAAAATTATAGTAATAGTTTCATAGATTAATAAAATAAAATAGATATTAAAATGTATGTTTATTTTTGCATAATTACCTATATTGTTCCAGTGTATTACATTAGTAATAATAATTATTACAAGATTATTATTAATATATTGAAAAGGCACATATTGGTTTTATGTAGCACAGAAATCCCTTGCACAAATAAAGCTTCATTTTTTTAGTTAAATTACTAACTTATGTAAGTTACTAGTAAACTGAACTTGCAATATTATTATTTGACTTCCATGGTCTTACCCAGTAACTGGGTTGTGGAGGTCAGGTATGAAGTTGTTATATGTAAAATACTGGCATTTAACTGTATTTGGATACACTGGTAAGTGAATCAGACATAGCAGATGACAATAAATTATTATGATTTAAAGTCAATTTTGGAGTGAATTAAAATAATTATTATTTTATCTAATATGGTTACACCAAATCAAAGTCCTTCCAAAGACACATTTCTGTAAAGTTAATATTTCTATAGAATTAGATTTTCTAAGTTGTAAAAGTAAGTAAATACATAAATGAAAATACCTATGCCCAGCATATCTTAATATAAAAAGTAAGTGTGTTAGTTCATTCTTCATCCACTTAATTAACATGATAAAATGACAATTCATATTGAAATACATCACAAGTATTAAATTAAAACAACTATTTACAAAGTTTTATACACAAAATTGCTTTTGCAAAACCTTTCATACTATCGAAAACTGTTGAAAAAACATATACTAACAAAATTTTCCTAAAAAATCATAATTTGTTGTGGATTCTGGCTAGATGACTCTGTAGAGACTCTTCCGCTTTAAACTTTAAAGAACACAGATCACATTGAAAAGTTACATTTTTAAATGAATGTTTATTGTTGACATGTTTGGCTAAACCCTCCTTGCTAGTAAACTTTTTTTGACACTTGAAACACGAATTTTCTTGGAGAAGCTGCTTCAGTTTTAAATGGCGACGTAAACAGTACCTGGACTTGAAGGTGATAGCACAGCTCTCGCATTTCGACTTGCTCTTCATCTGGTGATGTGTTTGGCAGTGCAGATCCAAATTACTCTTTTTGTTAAAGATAATTTGACAGTCATTGCACTCAAATGTCGCTGCCTTCTGCTGGATTTCGTGATTTGAAGTCATGTGGCGGAAATACTGACTGTTTTGAGTAAACTTTAAGCGACAATACTGACACGAATAGATGTATTTTCGATCGTCGAAAATGGAAACTGGGTCGTCAGCTTTTCTTGCTTTTAAAGCTGGTCTCGTGATTCTGATCCTTGGGCCGGTCCTCACAGGTTTTTTATTCATAACTATGCCGATTTAACAAGCTTTCATAATATAATTGAACGAAGTTATGATAGATTTTCTAAATTCAACACGTAGGCAAACACTTGTAGAGATCTTTTTCACTGAAACTTTTTTGTTGAAATTACACTGAGTTCTGTACTACTGATTAATTAATGTATACTTGGGCTATAAATTACGTAACACTAGTAAATATTTGAGTATTTTAAGTATTATTTTGTATAAATTCGATGTAACCACAATTTTGGACGTCAAACGTAAGTTTGGTGTGCGTTTGTAAACTAACTTCCCTCAACTTTCACTTTGTTGTTTGTCAAAAAATAATTTATTTAACGAGGCATGATCGAAAAACTAAACAATTATTATATTAAAATATGTTTCACATATTACTCTTATAATTCTCAAACTGATTTTAAAATGTTCTTATTGCAATACGATAAATATTTGGGATTTAACGGTTTCACTAATTGGTCAACAAATTTTCGAACGTGCATCATTATAATGAGTCATGTGAGGGAATAACAATAAAATCCAAAACAATGAAACGTGCCTGTAACGATTATTTATTTTTTTGTTGTTGTTTCTACTTATCACAGATTAGCAAAAGTCAATGACATCTTGCAATTTAAGACAAGTAATTAATGTATACATGAAAAATGGAAGTGAGTTTTTGATTATTGGTACGTAATCAGCGGAAGTTTGAATTTCTAAATTGAAATTTCAGTCTATTTGTGACTAGAAAATGACCTCCGATAAGAAAGATCACTCATGTAGTGACGCCCAAAGATCTTCTATGCTATCTACTGCTATCTATTATTTATTTGGGTAGGTACGCCCGATATAAACACATAGATGACATCTATAGGTACTAGGTAATAAAATAAGTGCAAAAGTTTAGACCTAGCTTAGGTATGGATGGTTCCGGGGTTGCGGGAACGTTCAACGAGATACCGCGTAAAAGCAGCTGAAGGAACAAGGTGGGATTTTAGTCAGTAGAAGTCTGACACTCCCTTCCGCTCCACCCAGAGCCTGAAAAGTCATTCGATGATTTTAACACCCGGAAAAAAGGTATGGATGGTTGTAT
The DNA here is from genome assembly GCA_943138885.2 of Tholera decimalis. Lineage (NCBI taxonomy): Eukaryota > Metazoa > Arthropoda > Insecta > Lepidoptera > Noctuidae > Tholera > Tholera decimalis. The sequence goes on along the minus strand of OW964575.2, from coordinate 12,137,455 downwards.
GCATGTTTGTTAGTTACTCAATCACATCGAAATATCCAAACAAATGTGTGTGAACTTTGGCACTTTGGTTCCACTTTTTATTGTACCGCCTATAGGAGTCTAGAAAATCAAATAGGCTATTCTTTTTCTTGGAAAATATGCGTAATTTTTACACGAACAAATTCGCAAACTACAACCTGTGACTAAAACCATCAAAAGACTCCAATCGCACTGGGTGGAGCGGAATGGAGTGTCAGACTTTTACTGACTTAAAACACCACCCTGTTCTTCCAGTTACCCCTGAGTTCTGAGGCCGCGGTATCTCGTTAGAATATTCCCGCCAACAAGCGTTAGTTTTATCGGGCCTTAGCATTAGTGCTTACTGTTTTTAAACTCCAGATCTCGTCGAATCGACCCAATGTAGGTCGTACCAACGTACTCTAGAGTCCGTGTAAACATGTTTACATTTATGAGTGCACGAAAGACGTTTGAAAACTTCTTTAAATTTGGTTCAAGATACTAAAACACAAAGAACCTTTTTAACCGACTTCAAAAAATGGAGGAGGTTCTCAGTTCGTCGGAATCTTTTTTTTTTTAATGTTTGCCTGTGTCCATTTTTCTAGGCTCTTTTCGATAGGAAAATGACTCCTCCAACTTTTGGTGAAGCGGAAGGGAGTGTCTACTATGTCTACTGACTAAAAACCCACGCTGTTCCTTCAGATGTCCTTGTAGTCCGGGGCCGCGGTATCTCGTTGGAACATTCTCGCAACCTTAGCAGGCAGTGGCAATATCGACCCCCGTCAATGCTGCTGACTCTGCTGCTCTTTGAGGCACGCATGAAATATTCGGCACCGCCAACCCGGGCCTGGTGCTTACCGGACGATGAGCTACCCCTGCTTGCCGTTCGCGAGCTTACGCCTTTTTTTAAGGATGGGAGGATCCAATAACTGCCTCCCGGTCTGGGGGAAGCGGGAGAGTGTGTCAGACTTTTACTGAGTAAAACCCATCCGTGTTCCATCATATGCCCTTCGTGTTCCGAGCGAACAATGTCGCAAGCCCGGCAGAAGCCAGCGCCTACGGTTGCTGGAGATCGGCTAGCGAACCCCCATGCCCGGGACGTCACCCGTTTCTGCGTTTCTGGGCTAGTTAATCTGTGAAACCGCAGAACCCAATTTTTATGTGACTCACTGATAGATAGAGGATCGGATGGGATCGGGATTTAAGTGAGAAAACCTTCCCACGAGAAATAAGTCACAGCTGATTAAATAACATGAATGTAAATAATATAAACTTATCATTTTGATTGCTCAATGATTACATAATTCTATCGAGATTGACACTGATAATATAATTAGGCAATACGTATTATTAATTGAATTAATGCATTGATAACGACGTTCATTGTAATGTCACGTTTCAATATTTACTAATTTCAACGTGTCCTTTTTAGAGATACGTAAGTATTTCCGATCATCCCCTGCTTCAGGTACGGTCACAGCCTGGAATTTGGGGGGGGAGGGGGTCAAATATGTCGAGTAAATGAGTTTTCTTTATTGCACAATACAAATTGTATCGCAAACATTATAAAACAATTAGAAGTCTTCTATTTTTATTGACAAATGGGGTGATAATATTTGGAACGTCTTATTTTGCAAAATTTTAGAAGATTTTCTATTTGTGGTGTACGATTCCCCCCCCCCTACCCCCCCCTTCGGACCGCGCCTGACCTGCTTAGCCTTGTCGGCCAGTCTAACCGGATACAGCTAAGTTATACTAGCATTTTACATGGAACGACAGCACACAATATAAACGATATAACACGATACCCCTTCCTACCTACGTATCGATGGTAAATCGCGTAGGTACCTTATAATTGGACCCAGTTGTGCCAAAATGTTCCAACCCACAAATTCACAGTAGGTATTGCAGAGTTATCTGTGCCAGCCTACCTAACATTATCCTTTTTTTCATGTGGCAAACTTTGGTAGCTGTTTTCTAGAAAAAACTACCTGTGTAACGAAATATGTATGGGAAAATAACATTTTTTTTTATAGTTGATAGGCTTGCGTTTGACTATAATCTTACCTGATGGTAAGCGATGATGTGGTCGAAGATGGAGTACGCTTGCCTAGAAGTAACCTATTCACTCTTGACTTAAAGACTCCCAGGTTGTAACTATCAGGAAACAGACTCCGGCAGGGAATTCCACTCCTTAGCTGTACGCACAATGAAGATATTCCCAAAACGTTTCGTGCGTATGGGTGGGATGTCCACCATGTAACGATGGCGCATCGCCGTCAACATTTCAATGTTTAAGCGTAAATAACTCAAAATATTTTCACTGTGGGTTGGATCATTTTGGCACAACTGGGTCCAATTATCTGGTCGCGTTTTCACTGGTGTTTCATAGGTCTTCTAATGAATATGTTCATGGGCCATTAGGACACTCCAGCAGATGGGACATTGTTTGATCAGGAACGCCGCAATCGCACTGGGTGTCAGTTTGGCATATACCTAATGCCCCACTTTGCTAAATTGTGCTTACAACGGCCTACTTGGAGGAATCTGGATAATATGTTACGATGGTCACTCACAAACAAACATTGGCAAGAGCTAGGAACTAAAAGGGGTGATGCTAAATTCAAATATCTTTATTTCAGATAGTACCTATTTATACAAAATCCATAGTTATGTTAATAAAATGTTTAGGCTGGATTAGTGAGTACAAGGTAACATAATAAAATATATACAATAAATTACACTAACTTTATGAGAAGGACGATCAATTTGGAAAGATCAAAGACAATCTTCGGAAGGACTGGGTGCATTGGGATGAAATTTGGTATGGAAGTGCCAAAGCGAAACTCAGTGAAATTTTAAAATGGTTGGGTATATTATGATTCAGTTGTAAGGTACTTATGGCGTGAAATCTCATCATCATCTTCGCGCCCTTATCCCTGTTACTTGTGGTCGGCGCAACACGATTTTTTCTTCGTATCCGGGGAGATACGAAGAAGAAATCGTGTGTAATGTCATACGACATGGCATCATTAACTCCTTTTTCTATCATATCATTCCTCACGCAATCTATCCATCTTTTCTTTGGCCTTCCTTTACCTCTCTATCTATCAACATGCAATCCCGTCACACTTTTAGTTACACGCGTACCATTATTTCTCATCATACCAAGATGCGATATCCTTTAAATTTTTCCGTAATAAGCGCCACTTTCGAACTTCTTTTTTTATTCATGACTAGTACTCACGCGGGGCTTCGCTCCCGTGGATTCTATCACGGTAAAAACATAACTCTCCTTTTTTGCAGTCGCGTAAAAAGTAGCCTATAACCTTCCTCAAGCTTCAAGCTACTTCCATACCAAATTTCATCCAAATCCACCCAGTACTTTCGAAGATTAGCGCGTTCAAGCAAACAAACAAACTTTTCCGCTTTATAATATTAGTATAGATAGACTCGCGTTGGACCACTAGGTATCAAACGTTGTTGTCACTTCACACATCCATCTCAAAATTATCATGGACGTGACAAGAAAATCTAATGTTTACTTTAATAATCTCAAATTTTGTGTTGACTCCGTAACGAATGCGACAGTATAGTAGGTGTTAGTAGATCTAATACGAATTTTTATACCTACTCAATGGTGTAAGCAATCCCGCGCATTCTCTCTGACCAATGCATGCGACGCCGCGTGCAGGGCCGGATTAACCATTAGGCGGAGTAGGCAACTGCCTAGGGGCCCCGCATCAACTAGGGGCCCAGCCCCAGTGCACGCACCAAGAAAACATGTTTCTTCGAACGAGAATTAGATGTGCGTGTGAACTTAGGGACCTTACTATTATCTCACAAAATACAAATCGTTAGATTTAGTAGTAGAATTAGAACAATTTTAGAACAAATCTGGGAATAAGTAAATAAATACATTAAAAACCACAGCCCTTTATGTGCGTTTCCTCAGTTCACACACGATTTGGTCAGTCAAAAGGGGCCCCGAGAATGCCATTGCCTTAGGGCCTCTGACAGGGTTAATCCGGCTCTGGCCGCGTGCCCGGCATACTCTCGACTGCCCTATAGATTATTATACTGTTCTTTTATATATAACTTACTAACTCTTCTTTTATATAACCTATAGATTATTATATTCTTCGACGCATACAAAATCTACGACAACTAGCGCCACGCTCGCGCCTAGAGGGACGCTGTCAAAGTGACAGATGAAATTTCCCGCGTTTTACTTAATGTAAAACTAAATTTCTTATTATTCGGAAACTTCTTTACTCACTTTGAAACAGCTAATGTATTGTATCGAACGAATATTTTGAAATTGTGTACTTAATTACTGTATACCCTCAAAAATCAACTATGTTAAAGTTCGTCTTTTTTATGCCTACTCCCAAAATAATTAGATTAATAAAAACAGAACCAATAATGTGAGTAGAGTTCTCATTACTGGGAATCTTTTTAACCTTTTTAACTAAGCCAAATAAGCTTGTGTCTGGCTCTGGAGTGGGTTTATTCGAAATTTGGTGGTTAATTAGAAAAGCTTGGAAATTCTCGGAACCACATGAAATTACCAAAATTGTCATGTGCAGAACCGCGGCTAACGTTTATAAGCTCGTACATAACTCCATGCTATCAAGTTTACAAGGAAATTAACGTTATACGCTGCAATACGAAAATTATGCAACAACAGCAGTATAAATACCGCCATATTTTAATCAAAATATAGTTGTAAGTTATTTATTGAAGGGCAAAGGAAATGGCTTACAGCCTAGCAACATTCAGCCTATTTGTTTTATTTATCTGTTTTTGCCAAGTTTTGGGCATAGACAAGACGAAGATTGTGAATACTAAGCAAGGGAAAGTCAAGGGACATTTGGCTTCAAACGAATTGTATTATGAATACTGTGGAATCCAATATGGTGTTATTAAAGATCGGTATCAGGTGAGTTTATTAAGAAATACTTTTTATGAGACATGCTTATCAACCAGCTTCTTCTAAGAAACTAATTAAAACTACTGGCAATCCGTCGCGATGATATGAAAGAGGAATAGTTATCACGTTCTAAGTGTGCACACGTGTTTAATTATATTCAACTAGCTTATTGCTATTTGCTCGTTCCAAGTCGGCTATTAGCGATATCGCTATTCTTACTAGACACTGCTCCAAAAACTCACCCGGGTTTTTAGACAAACACTACCTTCCGCGTCATTTGATGATTTTCCTACCCAGAGACAAAAAAGGAAAGCTTTTTGCTTGCGATTTCGTTTGTCTGGAATTCTTACACATTTTCTCAGGATAAAAAGCCTATGTGTAAACCAAATCGTTAATATTTTAATAAGTACATTCTAACAGCATGGAGTTACATAGTTTTGTTATACCATAGTGCGCTAAGCTTCAACCAAATCTTGTCCATTTTGGCCAGATTTATAGCATTAGCATTATGCACCTTTTTGCTGCCATAAAATTGCAGTCATACTTTATGTAAAACTAGCTTCTTCCCGCGACTTCGTACGCGTGGGAAGGTTTTCCCACGCAAATCCTGATCCCGTGGGAATTTCGGGATAAAAAGTAGCCCATGTGTTATTCCAGAATGTCAACTATCTACTTACCAAATTTCATTCAGATCCATTCAGTAGTTTTTGCGTGAAAGAGTAACAAACATCCATCCATCCTCACAAACTTTCGCATTTATAATATTACTAGCTTCTACCCGCGACTTCGTACGCGTGGAAAGGTTTTCCCGCGCAAATCCCGATCCCGTGGGAATTTCGCGCGATAAAAATTAGCCTGTGTTATTCCAGGCTGCCAACTATATACATACCAAATTTCATTCAGATCTATTCAGTAGTTTTTGCGTGAAAGAGTAACAAACATCCATCCATCCTCACAAACTTTCGCATTTATAATATTAGTAGGATATAGTAGGATAGGAAGTAGGAAGTAGGAGTAGGATCAGCTAGGTATGTTCTATTCAACGTTCTATTCAACAGACCAATGTGTGGTTATTTTCTAGTAGTCGCAGTACGTTTGCGGCCTACGCAAATGTGTTTTACTAGCTGATGTGTTTGTTATTACTTGTGCAGTTTTTTTGCTCTTAAATGTTAATCCCGTGTGAATCTGGTATAAAACTTAGCTGCCAGAGATAAGAACGGACAAATAAAAAAAAACAGACAAAAATATTTTGAATTGTTTTTTTTTGTGGTTTGGTATCATATAAATAACTCTAACCACTCATACATATTTCACCCATATTCTCTGCATATTTATGAGTTTATTATTTTCTATTCTAATAGCGATTATTTTACCCCCTTTATATTGATGGCCTAGGTATATTACCTGTGCGATATTGTATTCCGATGTATATCTGTTTAGTAGTTTTTGCATTAAAAGAGCATGTTCCCTTCCCGTTAATCTACCCACCCATTCATATAATATTAGTACCAAGTAGAGAGAATAAATTAGTAGTTAATTAGTAGTTATCAGTGGCGTAGCTCAAACTTCGGAGCCCCCCCCCCCCAAGTCAAATACATCGACTTGAAGAAGCTTATTAAAAACTTAGAACTATATAAATAAAAAACATTAAATAAATTTTTATCGCTATTTAGTACGCGAGACTGCGTGAGGATTCACAATTCTTCTATTTCTTGTGCACTCGCTTTTAAATTGTGATACATCAACCAATCAATGTATTGCTGTTTATGTTTCGATACAAGAAATCAGTAGGTCATTACTTTAAAAATAAATGGAGATTAATGTTAGATTTACATGCGGGTTAAGTACATGGGGTTGGCTCACTTGGGGTTTAAAATATATACACGTAGATTGGAAAACAAAAATTAAGACACTGAGGCCCCCTAAAGAAGGAGGCCCCCCGCGGACCTTCAGCTACGCCACTGGTAGTTATGTACCTAATTAAAATTCATATTTATGTTAAAATGACTACACCGATCCCCCTGTCAAACCGACAACATGGTTTTGTGGGACTTATTTTTACTGTGAAGCTATATCTACTCAAATAAATAAAAAACTTTTCAACCTTAACAATCAAAACATACAATTTAAAGGTGATCTATAAAAGATCGCTTTTAGCGATAAGCCCGCCCATTGTATAACCTTTGCAGTTATTAAGTCCTTATTTGTTTCTATCATGGTGTACAATAAAGAGTATATCTATCTATATCTTCCACAGGCACCCGAAGAGCCCCCATCTTACAAAGGAATCTTCAACGCAGACAACCGCCTAGTCTTATGTCCCCAGTTCCCCGCTAACGATCCCCTCTCAATCCCAAGCGAGAATATAGACTGCCTTGTCCTGAACATATACGTCCCCCATTCCTTCAATACCACCTTACCTGTCATGGTCTTCCTTCACGGGGGAGACTTTGGGGTCGGCAGCGCCTCGCCTGTATTCTACGGCCCCCATTACTTGGTCTGCCATGGGGTCATAGTGGTTTCAGTCAACTACAGGCTAAATGCTTTAGGTTTCTTAAACTTGGGCATAAAGGAAGCTCCAGGAAACGCTGGCTTAAAGGATATCAGGGCTGCCTTAAGATGGATTAAGGATAATATCAAGAACTTTGGCGGTGATGAAGATAATGTGACGGTATTTGGGCATGGAAGCGGTGGAGTTTCAGCTATCTATCTGACCCTTTCGGAGTCCTGTAACGGGTTGTTTAAGAGAATTATTTCTGAAAGTGGAAGTCTGTTTACACCGAAATCTTTTGATGCCAACCCTCTGGCCACTGCTTCTCAGGTTGCTAAATCCCTTGGAGTTAAAACTTTAGACCCGGAAGAATTATTGAACATATACACTGATGTACCTATTAGTAAGTTAGAGGAAGCTATTGGCAATCAAATGAACTGTAAATCTGTATTTCTGCCTTCAGTGGAAGAATATTTAGATGACGATCCTTTCTTATGTGACACTCCATTTAATATTCTGACATCAGAGTCTTTCAACGCAACCCCAGCTATATTTGGTCTAAACACTGTCGAAGGTCTTACATGCACTTTAGATTATTATACCATTACCAGTCAAATGGACAGAATTATAAACGAAGACTTCTCAGTATTAGACCAAAGGAGTTTCAATGTTTCGAAAAAAGAGAAAAAAGAAATTAGGGAGATTTTAAAGGATACATACTTTGCTAACATAAGTACTGAAGAAAATGTCATTGGTGGCTTGATAAATCTGAATTCGGATTTCGCCTACGTTGGGCCAATGTCACTTTTTGTAGAAATGTACACGAATAATTCTGATGTAGATGTGTATCAGTATATATTCAATCATATGGGCTACAGGAATTTAGGAAGATTGTTGACTAATACAAGCTTACCGGCCACGACTAATATGGATGAGTTATTCTACATATTTGAACTAGAAAGACTGCCATTGCCTATGAGTGAAGATGATGCAAGAATTGTGACTTTTATGACCATGATGTGGACCAATTTTGCTAAATACGGGTAAGTTCTTTTGCTTTTCAATATAGGTATATGACATTTTCAGAATTTGATTGGTACTGGTCGCAGTAAGAACACAGAGAGAGTTCAATTCTCACAAATTAATAACTAAAGCTTTTCTACCATAAGCAAGGCAAAATTCCAATAGAGTTTTCAAAATGTCAGCATTGTTTATATCTTGCGATTCCCTTACAAAAGTAACTGTATGATGCAATTGTCAGTTAAAACTATTATTGTCAAATAATAGTAAGTGTGCAAACACTCGTAGTATGCAATAATTAAGAACTAAACTATTGATTATAGTTATCAGCATCATCATTATGGTTTCACAGCCACATTTGAATAAAATAAATTGAAATAAATACAAATTGATAATTGAAAAGTAAAAAAGTCAATAAGCGACTGTCTGTCTGAATGTTCGATTCACAATTGCATGATGACATATCCACTATACCATCCACGTCGGAGATGGTAACATTAATAACTCCGTTCACGTAATGCTAACATCCTATAAAACCACCGTCTAATAGGCGGTTAATGTTTAAGACGTTCTCGTTTATCGCCCAATTCTCACCGTCTATGATGTACAAACTGAAAAACGTTGCTTCAGTGCAACGTTTTTCAGTCTCTCTCCATTAAAGACAATAAGCGGCTTGCATTTCCAAGGTGAAAGATTCAAGTTTACACCCTTTCACGTGCCTCTTGAGCACATGTATTGTATTTCATCTTCAGAACCATATTCATTCATGCTTTATTAAAATAAACCTACTCTTTCCAGATCACCGACTCCTGAAACAACTAATGGTGAATGGTTACCATATCCCCATAATCTGGCTATTACTTTGGAACCGCAATATGTCGCACCACTGACCCCAGAAAGAGCCTACTTCTGGCGCTCTCTCTATTACAAATATGGCGCTGAAATTGAGCGGGAAGACTGACAGTTCTATGAAGGGTGGGAATTAATTATTACGTTTATTGATTTTTTATTTGAATTTAATAAATTAAATTATTTAATATCTCGATAGTGTTTTTTATTTGCTAGGAATTAAACCTCAGAATTGTATGTGAAGTGATTTAAATTAAAAACTGCTTCTAAGACATCATTTTTATTAAAAAATCTACGCAAAAATATTAAAATACATAATAATTGTCTCCTTGTGCAAATCTTAAAATACATTCTAGAGATACAATAATGATACAAAATGTTATTATTAACAATTTCAAATATGTTTTCTTACATTTAAGCTAAGTTTACAAATATTCATATTATATCTACCAAATAATTGAAATGAATAACAAGTAGATATTTAGGAAATACTTAATGTTGCACCCAGTCACTGGGTGGGGCAGGTCAGATATAGTTACACCAATTACTATAATATGTAAAACACATGTTGTACTCAGTTGCATATGATTATCCCGAAAACGACAGAACTTATAATTGATAGGACATGGCAAGTAAATTAACTGTTTCCTAGTTTTGAATTAGCCCAAATAGTTATTTATTTTATCACTATAAGACACAAAATATAACAAGGATTTTGTATCACGAAATCTATGCTAATCGATACGGATTCCCGCTGGAAGTCGGTACATTAACGACCAAAACTTATGAAATAGATTTATGCACCTGTGTAGGAAAAGTTAAACAAAGAGTTTGGTATCTGATATAATAATATATAAGATATTCACATGTCCTCAGCACCGTCAATATTCATTTAGACGGCAGTGGTCGAAGTTTATCATAGATGGCGGTACCATAACGGTCTCTCTCTTCACTGCGAATAATAACTATTTAAGCTATGGATAATGTAATGTCTAGGTTTCACAACAGAAGTTACACCTTCGAATTTTATCAGTGAGGGAACGATGAAAAAGAGAATAGGTAGATGCGTATTCATTAACACTCTCACCGCCATGTGGTCCGCCTGCCGCCCACATAGATTTCGGTGCAGCAAGCCACTATAGATTCTTTAATTTTTACAGGCAGGCCATGTGGGCTGCCTGCGTACCACAACTAGCTGCAAAATTCACACGAAATCTAGCGTGGCGTGGTGTAAAAGACATTGCATGGCCCGCGCGCCGCCCACATGGCCTGTTGTTCTAGAAAAACCTTAATGTGTATGGCGGTGAGAGTGTTAAAAACAATCTCGAAGGAGATGAGAGCTCGTGGCTAAATAATAACAGCTGCATGGCTCATGGATCAAATAGGCAGTTGCTCTATGTAAAACATTAATACTCAGCTGCACCGGGTTAGACTCGAAACCAACTGCGAAGCGTCAATAGCCTAATGGATAAGGTGTCAGACTTGTGATCGAGAGGTCCCGAGTTCGAATCCCACCCATTACACTATTGCCGTGAACCCACTCCAGACACAAGCATATTTAGCTTAGTTGGAGGGGTTAACAAGATTGCTAGTAATGTGAATTCTACCCACATTGCTAGTAATCTTTAAAAAAAAAAAGTATGCTATGCTAATTTTATCGCCGTAAAACTAGGTTATTTTTCTTTGGACCGTTATTTAACGTATTGAGAGCAAGAACGTTTAAAATATACTCGTTGGTTGTAATAAGCTTAAAAAATAAATTCTATAGATTACTTATTTTTAAGCAACTTATAAAATATGTCCTGTATAATTTAGTAAATACTATTATAGTTACTAAATTAATCTCCTATTCTCTCGAAATTAAGATCACGTCTTCATATAATCATTATATTTTTTATTAATAACTTTAATAACTACCAAACGCCGTCTTGGCGCATCTTATAAATATCTTAAAATTAAACACAATATACATCAGATATTTCAACAACAATTCTCTTCTAAAATATTTGAGTAATACAAAATCCATTTTCCATTTCAACATTTCAACTTCTGAACCCAAAAAGCCCGATATTTAAACTTTCCAACCAGAGACAACAAGATTTTACGCAAAGACAACTCTTGCAGCCTTCAACTGGAACTGTCAGTGTCACTGTAACTTGAGTCGTGTTTCTTTTTGTTTCTTTTCTTGTCTCTATGCCTGTCGTCGTGCTTATCTCTATGCCTAGGACTTCTTTTCGGGCTGTCCCTACGCACCCGATGATGTCAAATGCCTGAGTCGTCAGTAGTGTGGTGAATGTTATTCAAGGATTCTTCTGAGCTCTCTGATTTTTGCTTTTTCTTGGTCCTGAAATCAGAATTGTTATTGGTATTAGTCTAAAATTGGATAATAAAAACTACATAGGTAGGTAACTTGCATGTATGAGGATTGACGCACTTGGAAAGATATGGGAGAGATCTTTAACATCAACAACAAGGGCAACGGTAAAAGTTTAGTAATCGGCTGCAGGAGGAGGGGGTGGAGGGGTCGGGGATTACGGGGGTTCTGTGCCCCCTCCCTGGCACCAATGCCATGAAAAGGTAACTCACCGTTTCCGAGAAAAATGACTTTTTGTAACCTAACCTCAAAACACTCAAAAGTAGCCTAAAAAGCGTAGTGGGAGCGTACTGGTTAAAAAAAAATAACCGCGAAGGGAATGGCGCACACAGAACACATTCACGCAACTCGAGGATAAACGGAATGATCGAAATCGAATGAGACATTTGACACAAACGGCGTCTTTTTTTACGTTCCGTTTTATCGATTTTGCCGTCGATTTTGCATGATATTTTACATCACAGACAATATATTCTGACAGATTTAGTTGTCAATCACCCATTTTAACGTTCCATTTCCGCTTTTAGCTAATTTGAGGTTAGAAACTTATTAAATTTATTTTGTATATTTCTCGAAAAATATGCATTACCTTTTAATAAGAGTGGTAGCATTATAATCGGGGACCCAAGCCCTACCAGTTTTAACCAGTTTTACCCCCAAAATCCTGCAGCTGGTTTCTAGACCCAAAGCCCTTCATCTGACGTTTGACACATTGTATCAAACATCGAATGGTAAAATAATTTAACTGCCAGTACTACTGGCAGTTAAATTATTTTACCATTCGATGTTGATTTACCATCAGGTGATATGGTGGTCAAACTCGAGCCTATTATCAATAAAAAAAAAAGTTTCGGTGGGTGATTAGACAAGTTCAAGACTTTTGAAGTCACGTAACTGGCTAATAGATATTATCCCGTAGCTGGAAGAGTTGTTTATTTAAACACTACCATAAAGTAACGCTTTGTGGTAGCGTTAAAAAAGGAGTCTGCATTATGCCTACGAAAAAGGTCACTCACCCCTTTTTCTTCTCGTTCTCTGTAGATATTTGATCTTTGAATAACTTCGATAGCTCCAACTCTTTTATTTCGTCGGAATTCGTCAGAATGATAGCTCTGGAACAAACAAAAAGACATTTTAGTTATATTAGCTATATCGACAAAACCGCGGCCCCGGCACTCAAGGGTAACTGAAAGAGTAGATTGGGGTTTTACTCAGTAGAAGTCTGACACTCCCTTCCGCTCCACATAGCAGGACGCCTACATGGGCACTTATAAAACGAAAGAAACTAGTGCACGGTTCGTAATTGGTCGTTTCCTATACAGGTTGAATAGGTATGAGGAGATGATACAGACCAATTAACACATCACAATTTAATTACAAATAAAACATTGAAAAACGAATCTAACAGTCTACAATGTTCTCCCATTCACACAAAAAGCTAAATCACACAAATCGAACGAAATATGAAAATTTTACACATTTTCCCGTAACAAAAGTGGCGTTTGTGCTTTTTCAGACTATAGATGATACAATTTAAACAAAAGATTCATACAACGTGGAACGGAAACCCCATAGGTATCTATCCAAAAGTCTTGAAAATAATATCTGTTATTTATGCACAGTTTCAGCTCAAAATAAGTAACTCAAACAATTGAAACCAAATTATCGGTTTCATATGTTTCTTGAATACCAATCATAACAACCGTGTCACAGCACTACGAGGGTCAATAACTTTCCACGTTACTTGCCAATAACACGATAATTCTCTTGGTTCTAGTTAATTTGAAAAATTGTCTCTGGTATCAATGTATTGAAATTTCTAATAAGTTCCACACATGTAAACATAGGATTACAAAACCCTTGCCATATCGTTTGTTATCAATATCATCCAAAGAAGCCGTGCACTTGATTACAACCTACACGTTGTATACCCAACCCTTACGCAAAATACGCGCTTGGTCGTGGAGTTGCGGATACCTGCCCGACATACATATACAGGGTTATCTATCTATCTATACTTATAATAAATCTGTAGAGAGGTCAATTCTGTACATGAAATATATTTACAAAATAACTATCAGGGGGTGATTAGGGATCGATACTGATGCCAAAAATGCAATCAGTAAATTTTTTGTCTGTCTGTCTGTCTGTCTGTCTGTATAACCGTTATAGAAACAAAAACTACTCGACGGATTTTAACGAAACTTGGCACAATTATTTTTCATACTCCTGAGCTGGTTATAGTATACTTTTCATCACGCTGCAATCAATAGGAGCAGAGCAGTGAAGGGAAATGTTGGGAAAACGGGAGAAGTTACTCCCAACCTTAATGGTTAAAGCTACACAGAAATCATTTATGACGGAAATGTTCTCCTTAAAATTATATAAAAAATATCCCACGACAGCATATATCTATCTTTTATGGTTAACTCACAATAACACATGTAACTCCCGATAGCTTAGCAGTTCGAAGCTTTCTGATTATTATTCTGCTCCGAAATTTAAAACCACCACAACTTTGCAATGGAACTCGGCTAAAAGTAACCCCGTTGCAACAAAATATAATCGAGGCTCAAATTTTAACAGGTTGCGGTGCAGGAGAAACCGTCTTTATTCCCAGAATTCCCATAATACCAAATAATTTTCCATTCCAATTTAAAAGAACGCGATTCCCAGTATCGGTGTGTTATGCAATGACAATTAATAAGGCTCAAGGGCAGACTTTTCGTGTTGCTGCAGTAGATCTCGGTGTCAGTTGTTTCTCGCATGGTCAGTTGTACGTCGCTCTTTCCCGGGTTAGCAGTTCTAGAAATCTTTATGTTCACGTGCCGGACGGGTCAACTTTCAACATAGTTTACCCGGAAGCTTTGCGCTGAAGTATTTTCGTTCTATAGGTACTTAAGCCTCATGTGAACGTGATCAAAACAATATTACCAATACATTAACTTAATAACACACAAGGAGTTACACGCTGACGGAGTCGCGGGCACAGCTATTAACAATAATATTGTGCGGTTCGGTATTGCGATATTTTTCAACAGTATTATAGATTGACATATTATATTTCCCTACTAAATTACGAAAGTTAATCTGTCTGTTACATCAAAATCACTGAACCGTGAGGAAGGACATAGGCTACTTTTTTTTACGGAAAACGACGGAAACGTGGACGAAGTCGCGGGCAACAGTTATCTATGCTAATAATATAATTTAATTTATTTATTTATTTGTCTCAGACCATTGATCCATAGAGTGTTAGTAAAAAACTTAACCTATTGTTAGTACAATAAATTAAAACATACCATCAATTTAATTGGCGACATGCACGCCTGTGCGCACATGCCTACGCCTTATTGCGCACTTTAAAAACGATTACTTTGCTTTTAGTTTCATTATACCTCAAGCCATGAGCCTCCGCATAACTCTCACAGACGGCCAACAATTTCCTTAAGCCACAGATTGATGGACTGAGCAACACCATGTCATCAGCATAACTTATGTTGTTGATCATTCTTTCATCAATAGAGCATCCGACCATGGTGCCGCTCAACTCACCAACCAGCCGATCCATATATAGGTTAAAAAGACTGGGTGAAGTTAACCCTCCCTGCCTTACGCCACAATCTAGCCTGTAAAACTCAGAATGAGCATCAGCCCACCTGACATAATTCTTTTGATTTTTATACCAATATTGAAATATGTTAATGAACTCTGCAGGTAGCTCGGTATCATCCGATAATTTCTGCCACAAAATGTCATAGTTTACCAGGTCAAAAGCTTTTGACAGGTCCAGAAAGCAGCCATACACTGGTGTCTTCCGGTCAGTGTAGTACTGCACAGTCTGTTTGAGGCACAGGATTGCACTTTCAGTAGACAAACCGGCTCTAAGTCCAAACTGCGCGTCATGTAATTGAAGGCTGAAGAGTTTGTTTGTTTGAACGCGATAATCTCAGGAACTACTGGTTTGAATTGAAAAAATATATTTTAATTAAATAGTCAATATATAGAGAAAGGCTATAGGCTATATATCATTACGCTAAGGCTAATAGGAGCGGAGCGCCAATGAAGAATGCTTCAAAATCGGGGTTAAATTTAACGTTAGCCCAAAGTAACTATTCCACGCGGACGAAGTCGCGCGCAAAAGCTAGTACTTATAATAAATCTGTAGAGAGGTCAATTCTGTACATGAAATATATTTCCAAAATAACTATCAGGGGGTGATTAAGGATCGATACTCATGCCAAAAATGCAATCAGTTAAATTTTTGTCTGTCTGTCTGTCTGTCTGTATAACCGTTATAGAAACAAAAACTACTCGACGGATTTTAACGAAACTTGGTACAATTATTTTTCATACTCCTGAGCGGGTTATAGTATACTTTTCATCACGCTACAATCAATAGGAGCAGAGCAGTGAAGGGAAATGTTGGGAAAACGGGAGAAGTTACTCCATTTTTTAAGCTTCCGTCGCGTGTGCAACCTTAATGGTTAAAGCTACACAAATCATTTCATGACGGAAATGTTCTCCTTAAAATTATATAAAAAATATCCCACGACAGCATATGTCTAACTTTTATGGTTGACTCACAATAACACGTGTAATTCCCGATAGCTTAGCAGTTCCAAGCTTTCTGATTATAAAATTTGTCTACTCTTACGTTTATAACACTCTCAGTCACCCCTAATTGAAAAAGTTAACATTATTAACTATTCCATAAAAAAATTGGCCAAGTGCGAGTCAGACTCGCCCATGAAGGGTTCCGTAGTAACTATAATATAATATGCAAATTTATTTAAGGAAAAAAATCCTTACAAATTTCTTAAAACTAGCTTATTTACATTTTTTTCAACTGCGCCAAATAAATTTGTTTTGAAAAAAAAAACCTTACAAATTTCTTAAAACTGGCTTTTTTACATTTTTTACAACTGCGCCGAATAAATTTGTTTTTCATAGTGTTTGTATGAATTACAAAGTTATTTTTGCGGTTTTAGAAAATATGCTGTATCTCAAAAACTGCTGAACTGATTTCGTTCAAACTAATTTTGGTTAAAGTTTATATTAAGATCTACAGACATATATTTTTTTTAGATTTTTCACTCCATTATTATAGAAGTTAGAGGTTGTGTCCGCCACACACACATTTTACCACTTTAGAAGCTTATATCTTTTAAACGATTGACTTTATGGAAAAGTGGTTTTAGAAACCCCGATGTCGTTTTTAAAGAATTGTCTATAGATACCACACATGCATCGATTTCATGAAAAAAATATTTTCAGGTTTAGTTCCATGTATGGGGAGCCCCCCTTTATTTTAAATATTTTTTAATTTTTTTCTCAAAATCGGAAAGCGGTTCACAGAATACATCTACCTATCAAGTTTCACATGTATAGTCCTAATAGTTTCGGAATAAAATTGCTGTGACAGACGGACGGACGGACAGACAGACAGACGGACAGACATGTCGAAACTATAAAGATTCCGTTTTTTGCCATTCGGCTACGAAACCGTAAAAAGAATCATATAAATCGGTATAGAAACACCAAAGTTATACATGAAATACGCTTATAATAATAAGCCATCGCGCGTGAATACTGAATCATGCTATAAGGATTATTTTTGAGAATCGGTCGCCGCGCTCGACGCGTCTCGCGGTCGAAGCGTTCTCTAGGTACTTAAGCCTCATGTGAACGTGATCTAAAGAATATTACCAATACATTAACTTACGCTGACGGAGTCGCGGGCACAGCTATATTGTATCATTACGCTAAGGCCAATAGGAGCGGAGCGCCAATGAAGAATGCTTCAAAATCGGGGTTAAATTTAACGTTAGCCCAAAGTAACTATTCCACGCGGACGAAGTCGCGGGCAAAAGCTAGTCGTATATAAAGATAAAGTCTAATGTTACTGCAGATTTTCGGCACCTAAACTGGGTACGCAGTCCTGTACCTACGGACTCGAAACTATTGTGGCATCGTCGATTACACAATCTTAGAATGAAATGAGTGAGCTGGGCTATTAATTCGAAAATAAATATTTTTGTGGTTATACGACACAATACACTAAGTTTATTGGGTTGAGCAAGAAGTTCTTTGAAAACGTAGTATTGAACGAGTTTCTAAACCACCAAGCTGCATATTTTGATTTAGGTGTAGAGTCTGTGAAGTTAGGGCGGTTAGAGTTAGACGCTTATAATAGTTTATTAAGTTTATACACACTGTGTCTATCATCTCTTCTTCAACTCTCTAGTCGCAGGTCTGCTGGAAGAAATTTATTTTGAAACAAACAGCACCTTTGTGCTCTTTTATCTGTATTTGTCTTTTTTAGGGTTCCGTAGTCAACAAGGAACCCTTATAGTTTCGCCATGTCTGTCTGTCTGTCTGTCTGTCTGTATGTCCGCGGTTTAGCTCAAAAACTATTGGTACTAGAAAGTTGTAATTTGGCATTAGTATACACGTTAATGACGCCGAAAAAGTGGTAAAATAAAATTTTGAAAAAAACAATTATTTAGGGTACCTCCCCTACATGTAAAGTGGGATGATAATTATTTTTTTCGTCCTTCCCATAGTGTGGGAGATCGTTGGATAGGTCTTTCAAAAATATTAGGGGTTCAGGAAGACCGTTTTTTGATTAAGTAAACTGTTCGTGACTTATAAAGCTTTAAAGTACCAATTTTCGTTAGAGTCAAGTGTCCCCCCTCTACCTACTAAACGGTTGTAGTTAGAAATTCAAATGTCACGGCAGTAGTACCTATATATAACGACTTTACAAGTTTACGAGTAATAGTCGACCAATTGTATTTGACTCGAAAATTTCGAACAACTCCATAGAAATGTCGATAGATGGCGCAAAGCGTCAGTTGTATCGCGCTCATCGCGCTAGTTTCATGTTTAGATAAGTTTTATTAAAAAAAACTTTTTAACCTTCAAGCGGGCGCGCGGTCGTTTGTAACGGGAGCGAGCGCGCGTAACCGAAAAGACCTATGGGATGAATCAGAGAAATAAAGCAATAATTATACAATAATTACTTATTTTTTTATACTCAGATATATTATCATGGTCTTTAAAGTCTAATTTGTCAAAAAAAGTACTTAAAATTATGAAAAATAAACAATTATGAAATCAATAAAGATAACTGAAATATTCTTTGGATCAAAAAACAATTTAGGAACACAGAACCCTTTAACATACTCTAGACAGTAGTTTATATACCTAGTGAAACAATAAAAATGATAAAATAAGAATAAATAATAATAAACTTTGATTTAGTTTTCCTCAGGATCAGTTTCAGATCATGAGATCATTGACTTGAATATTCAGGTCAGTTTTTATCTATAAAGCATGAAGGTATTTCCTTCTAAGGAAGTATTTTTATCTTATAATGCTTTGCCAAATTTTTCACCAAAGGCTCACTAATGATAATAGGAAATTGTCGATTGCTAGGTTTCTTCCAGGAATTGGTGTAATTAGCCTCTTCACTATGTCTGCCGCAATATTACTAAACTGGTCTTCAGACTGCTTACCAGCATAAAGTTCAATGCTGAGGACGTAAAATTCTGTATTTATTCCGTATTTGTCGGGCTTTGATTTTATGTAGGTACTGTCAGAAAGGACATTTTCCTCGAAAACCTGCCATCATCTCATCGATCACAACGTTCTCTCCCACTGAATAAGGTAAAAGACAGTTTTATGTAAACATATATAAAAGATATCACTCTGTAATTGTTAGATATTTGCCACTTCGTTACCTTCGCACCCTGTAAAACAGCTATATATTTCTGAAAGAGGCAAATCAACCTCACATCCTTCTCTGACACGATGTGGTTGGAAGTTTCAGAGCCTTAGAGCTCAGATTCTTTGAGCTCTTCTTCGTCTTCTCTTAGTGATTCCTCGAGTATTGCACTCTGTGGTCACGATCTACGACACATTTTATAAAAAAAGCAATATTCAAACTACTATACATATATATAAGCTATATATTACTCGATAATATTGAGCGATAACCGAAGTAATATGTCGCGTTGAGAGTCGCGCGTAACCTTTTCGACGACAGGCGCGTGTAGTCGTTTCGACGATTGCCCCGCGACTTAAACAATCGTGATTTGTGGGGTTGGGGGAACGCCTGCGTCGACGGTAAATTGTTTATTTAAGTCCCAATAACATAGCGACAGGCTACTAGAAATGAAAATTACATGTGATGGGTAATAATAATAATATGAACGAAAATGTGTTATGCGCGGTCGATTCGACTACGCGCGTCCGCTTGAAGGTTAACAAAAAAAAACCGACTTCCAAAAAACCACTAGGTACAATGTGAAAAATAACTTTAATTTCAGAAGATGGTGTTTTTGGATCTGTATTTTAGTTTTTTGCCACCGACTTCCGAAATTAAAGTTTTTTTTCACATTGTAGTGTTTTTTTGGAAGTCGGTTGGATCAGGTGAGGATTTGTATAGGAAGTTAAATTAATTAGGTAGTCATGTTTGGCTTTTAGTTAGAGCATGGTACGAAACGATCAGTCAGCGAATACGACACGGACTTGGCTGTTATAAAAACTACGGAACCCTACACTGCGCGTGGCCCGACACGCACTTGACCGGTTTTTCTCTTTTAAGTGTCATGTGTGTAGGTAATACATGTGATCTGATAACTATTTGACTGTGCGGGATATAGGTCTCGTCTTCGCATTTTTGTTTTTTTAACTATAATTTTATTTGCAACATTTTTCACGATATTGTTCTTGGTGGGATATATGTATTTATAAATGTAAAGTAATATCATTATTGCAAAAGCATATATGATATTACTTGGTTTAGATTGAAACAAAAAAGAAAGGAAGCTTAAGTATTTACCGTCACAGAAACGACATGCATACAAATTATAAACATATCCAAAATTCATTACAGATTAGTATTTGTAATTAGTAACAATTAAAATTATAAGTAATTAGTAAGGACAAAGATTTAAAGATTAAAATTTATTTATTTAGGGACAACCTACAAAGCATACACCATATATCGACGGTTAAAAGGAAATAGGGTATAAGCGACATTTTGGACTGATATTGTTTTTAAAGCCGACTGTTTCTTGTGTTCTATTAACTTTTATTTTGTCATATTTCCCGATTGGAAAATTAAAAACTGTTTTAGTTTTCACGATGTTTAAATTAAAAAGTACATCAGTTTTTTCTAAAATTCTAAACTTTGAACAGCTCTCCTGAACATTGCTTTTTTGTGGCTTATACCCTATTTCCTTTTAACCGTCGATATCATACCAAAAGTCGTTACGGGTAGTCAGACTCAAGGAAAGTCCGTCATCAGTACCTAATCATAGTAATCACTTATCCAGTTACTGAATCCTTAAAACTAAAAGCCTTTATTTCAAATTGGCAGTCAAGCGGGACTTTCCTCCCGTGGAATTTATCACGATAAAACATACCCTGCCTCAAGTTTCAAGCTACTTCCATGCCAAATTTCATCCAAATCCAACCAGTACTTTCGAAGATTAGCGCGTTGAAACAAACAAACAAATTTTTACACTCTATAATATTAGTACCTATAACTGTAGATAAACCATTCACAGGCACTTTTAACCGACTTTGAAAAGGATTATTTAATTCGTTAGTACTTTTTTGTATGTTTGTTAGGCAATTTAGTAGTTCTTGGCTAAATAATAACAGCCGCATGAGTAAGCGAAGTTTGTTGAGGTCGAGCCATGGATAGGAGATGATCATAATCCCCGTTAACCCGCAATAATATAAGCACATCAATTAGATCACCGCACACGCGGCCCGTCATTTAAAAAATAAATTGCGACGTTGCCGTCCTTCAAGTGCGCGTGTACAGAGTGTTTCTTTAACGTATAAATTTAACATCTTTAGTGAATATTTTAATATTAAAAAAATAATAATATCATTTTGGAATGGTAATACTTTTTTTTAGCATGTATGGATGCTATACTATTGCGGGTTAACGGGAACGCCTTCTGTTAGTTAACATACTGTATATAAAGTTTCCTCCATGCCTCAGTGACCACGGTAAACGGTTGGTTTAGGCTGTCTTATGTGCTTCTTTGACAGTCGTTATCAGTCAGAAGCCAGAAAATCTGAGACTGGTCTTGCCAATCCTGTATCGTGTTATCCAGCTACTGGGTTTGAAGATTAGATAGGCAGTCGTTTCATGTAATATACTAGTACCTACTCAGTTGCTTCCAGTTAGACTGAAAGCTGAATCAGACATAGTTGCCAAAAGGCTTAAGCAAATGTTTGTTACGCGATTTCTCCGCAAATTATGGACTGATTTTCAAAGCAATAGCCTATACTCCTCAGGTGATCCCATTGCATTGTCATCATGTCAGAATCTGATGACGGGATCCCAAGAAAATCGAGGGCAACCTTCAAATTGTATAGGCACACTTTTCGTATACTATCTAACGCAGTTCAGATATTATTGCCTAGTAATCGTCTTTTAATGTTGCTGAACTGATGGTGAAAAGTATAAGTCGGAATCTGACGATAGGATCTCAGGAAAATCAAGAGCAATCCACAAGTACTATAGGACCTTACACTTTCTAAAGCAATTCAGGTGTTTGATAGTCATTATTAGAGATAAAACGGATAGTGGTTTGGCCAGATACCGGATATTCGGCAAGCTACGAGGCCGGAGCGCCGGATATCCGGCAACCGGATATTCGGCCCTTTATCGCGTTACATGATGCGACCAGTTTGATTTGACTTTTTCTTAAAGACACCTCGCATCGATCGCAATCACGACCCATACATTTGGTGGTCATTTTATTTAAATCAGTACCCACAGTTGTCAAGGTTCACCTGGCAGTAGCGTTTACAGCGAAAGGCTATTTTCAGAAGCTGGTCTGGTATACGAAGCCAAACGGAGTCGCCTCTTACCAACAAATGCAGAAAATTTGGTATTCATTCACCATAATTTGTCACTTGTCAATTTTGAGTATTAATTAAGCTAATTAATAAAACAAACATTTTTGTCGAGTGATTATTAAAATAAAGCGTGTCCATAACGTAGTGCGGTATCATTTGCCTCGTGTAAAATAATGAGAATTTTTTGAATATTACTATCCGGCCGGATATTAAGTTACTATCCGGTATCCGGCCGGATAGTGAAAACAAGGCCGGATAGGCCGGATACCGGATATTTACCGGATATCCGTTTCATCTCTAGTCATTATCTCATGGTGCTGAGCTGATGATGGAAGTGATTACTCCTCAACAGTTCTAAAAAGTTGGGAGTTCATTCATAATATCGAGCTGTGCTCATGATATTTGGGAGGAGCTCATAGCTATTACTTTTTCATTAAAAATGATCTAGCAATGTGGGTAGAATTCACATTACTATCAATCTTGTTAATCCCTCAACAATTTACTAAGCTAAAAATGAATGTGTTCACGGCAATGTAATGCGTGGGGTTCGAACCCGTGACCTCACGATCACAAGTTCGACACCTTAGCCATTAGGCTATTGACGCTTCAATAATTGTCGCAAGAGTCGTGTCACAATGAAGGTATTCCCAAAACGTTTTGTGCGTATGGGTGGGATGTCCACCATGTAACGACGGCGCATCGCCGTTTGTCTCGTAGTCCGATGATGGAACGGGCTTGGCGGAATTAGATTGTGTAATTCCATCGCAATCTCTCCGAAATGTAACCGATAGACTTGCAACTCGTCGTCGATGTTCAAGGCTCTGGAGCTTTGACTCGACCAGTGCATCGTTGCCAATGAGTCTCTTGGCCAGCTTCTCGATAGACTCAAGGGCATCCAGCAGGAGATATTATAGTGACAAGTATGTGTGCAGGTACAGGTTTACTCTCTGTTCCTTTACTCTCATAGTCCGATGGGACGGCAATCCGACGCGACCGGAGAAAGATCAGACGCAGGAACAACGGCTTACGTGCAAGTGGGTTATCACATCACCAACTTTCGAACTCCGGGCTACTACTGAGAATTTTGTAACAGACAAACCCAATAGCACCTTTTGCACAACCCGGGAATCGAACCCGAGACCTTTTGCTCAGCTGTCGTACACGACCACTAGGCCACCGAAGCATTTAGTCCAAGGAAATGATCGTGCTAATAATCTATAATATGTATGTATTTAGAAATATAGATCTATGTTTATCAGTTGTCTAGTACTCATAGCACAAGCTCCGCTTAGTTTGGGACTAGATGGCGTTGTGTGAAAGTTGTGGAATATAAAAAAAAAATTAAAGTACCAACATGAGTCTACACAAAACCCTAGACTCATTTATAGGTTTACTAAATGCTAGTCCAAACCTAATAACCAAACAATCAACGTTGAAAAGGTGTAAGTTAACAAAACAGAGAGCTGTATATATATAATGGCCTACACGGCTATCCAAACAGAAAACGTATATCTATAGAGTCGGATACCAACCCCATCGTTTGCCGCGCCCGGCTAGTGAAGGGCAGATTTCATGTTTCAATATCGATAGTTCTTTTTTTTCGTATGAGCGCAAGAGCGGGCCTTGATCTCGTTCACTCCTAATGATTAGCGAAACTCTCTCGTTCCATCGTAAACCTAGATCAGGTTTACGATGGAACGAGAGAGTTTAAAAGATGTCGTTCACTCTTGCTTTAAAGACCGACGGGTCATATGAGGTAGGGAATATAGAAGCCGTCAAATAATTTTGTATTTTTTAACCTAATACTAAAAATGATAAACAGTAACCGAAGTCATAAAACACTTCTACAGTCTATTATTATTTTCATGAAAAATGCAGCCTCCTAGCACAAGTAGGTATATTTTTACTTAAAAAAGGAGATAGATAGATGTACTCTTTATTTTGCACCATACCAAAAAACAAATAAGGACTTAACAACTAAAAAGGATGTTACAATGGGCGGTCTTATCGCTAAAAGCGATCTTTTACAGACGAGCTTTGGATGGATTTGACACAGAAGGAGAAAATAAATACGCCGATAGTCCACGATTTACTATCAACCTATTATATATAATACATCAAAACTAATATTATAAATAAAGAGGATTTGTATTTTTATTTTTTAGTTGTTTTGTAATGGATTAACTCTGAAACTACTGAACCGATTTCAAACATTCTATCACCAATATAAAGCTACATTATACAACGTGTAATTTAAAGGGTATATACATACCAAGTGCATAGCTTCGTTGGACGATAACAAACGATATGGCAAGGGTTTTGTAATCCTAAGTCTACGTGAGTAGAACTTATTATAAATTCCAATACACATCAGTGTATTGGAATTTGTAATAAGTTCTTTTTAATTTGAAAAATTCGGTTTTTGGTATCAACCAGAGACCGAATTTTTCAAATTAAAAAGAACGAAAAGAATTATCGTGTTATTGGCAAGTGACGTGGATAGTTATTGACCCTCGTAGTGCTGTGACACGTTTGTTATGATTGGTATTCAAGAAATATATGAAACCAATAATTTGGTATAAATTTTTTGAGTCAGTTATTTTGTACTGAAACTGTGCATAGAGACTCCATACCAGATGTTGTCTTCAGCCCTTTTGGATAGATATGGGGTTTCTGTTACACGTTGTATATTAGTGAGTAACCTAGACATTATTCATGGCAAGTACTTAATTTGGACAAAATCCTTAGGAGATATCACAGTTTTAAAATAAGCGAAGTCGCGGGCGAAATTCCAGTAATTAATAAACTAAATACTGAAAACATTTCTATACATAAAGCCAAGACTTATGTAACATATTAATGTAATGATAACAATTTAGGAACAGAGATAGAGATCTTTTGCCATGTTTTTAAAAGAAGAAAGGGTTTGTGCTTGTCATACTGACACGGTAGAGTATTTCACAGGAGTGACTCCGTACGTCAAGCATTAAGTTTTCCGATGACCTCAGAGATTATGCATGTATGTCATGAAGGAACTTGAATTTTTCTTCAAGATAATTGGGGTTTTAGGACTAAACAGAACACTGTAAAGCAGAGACAAGTCGTGTAAATTATGTAAGATATATTGTAATAACTAGTTATAAATGAGCAGTGGTGGCCTCTGGGCCTGGGGTAACGAACTCGACTTAGTTATGGGTTTGAATCTAGTCAGGCACTTTACTTTATAATTATAATATAATATTATAATTTATATCATCACCGCTTCTCTCAAATTGGTGACGGCAAAATATGGTGAGGAAATCGGCACGTTTTGGGACCAAAAACTATCCACCAGTAGGAAGGTAATAGGCTGAATTATTATATTATTTTTGTTTTAAATTACTAATAATAAACAAATGTATTATCTTTAGCGCTGGACATATCCGCCGCTAAATGTAGCATTCAAATACAATTTATAAATATATAATAATTTACATTAAACTTATATGTAATATTTGTACTTAAACCTAAATTAACTTACCTACGCTAAGTCAAAAATGGGCATCATAACATTAAGCGAAAAGGTAAATTAACACTATTCAGCACATACACAATAAAATATAATACAAAAAACTTTAATTGCTGAACGAAATAAATCGTATATCGACATTCCCAACATCGATACTCCTGCCCAACACTAGCTCAGGTTGATTTGAACGGGTTTATGTCAAGGTGAGGAGCGTCTGTCCCTCGCGACCCGACACTATACAGCTTGAACTATAGTATAGCTAATCCGAGCAAATCGCTGCGGGGTCAAGCCTTTTGTTCGGGTAGAGGGAATTATACAAAGGTGAGTCATGACTTGATATCTGTATGTCTTCTATACTAATATTATAAGAGGTAAAGTTTGTTAGTTTATGATAGTAATCTCTGGATTTCCTGAGCCGATTATGGTAATTCTTTCACCTATATAAAGCTTAATTATTTCTGAGTGTTATAAGGCTACGTTTTGAAAGAAAATAAAATGTTCTAGGACCAAAACTAGATATGTGAAATCATCCAATGATAACACGCATGTATCTAAAAGTGTAATGGGTTTGAATGTTGATAGATGGAGAGGTAGAAATAATAATGTTTATTTTGTAACTAGTAATAAATAATACTTTTACACGTCATTTTTTTTCGTAAATTTAAACTAGATGAGGCCAGTGTTTCCTTACTGACTACTATGCAAAGAAACACCGAAACAAACTCAGAGGTCAACGTCTCTTTTGAAGTCCATACAATCCTTAGTGATCAAATCATATGACATCCATATAGGTTGTTTGAGGTCCTCTAAAAAGGACAGAATCACACAGATTTGAGCAGGCCCATCCAAACAGTGCAAGCATTTGTCAGTTATCGCGTAGCTCAACTTAGAACTTGAGGTCAAACGATTTGACGAACAATACCAAAGTAAGGACATTTAGGTAAGCCATATAAAGTGCTCAAACTGCCAGACATTGCGGTAATCTACTCAGAGGTAAACCAAAGAAAATATGGATGGATTGTGTGAGGAATGATATGATAGAAAAAAACTTTTTTGCAAAAAATAAAACCGACTTCCATATCAAAACACTACAAAGCCAAAAATAATTTTAATTTCGGTTGTCGGTGTTATTGGGTTTGTATTTTCTTTTTTTTTTTCACACCGCCTTCCGAAATTAAAATTATTTTTGGCTTTGTAGTGTTTTGATATGGAAGTCGGTTTTATTTTTTGCAAAAAAGTTTTTATTTTCGCGCTTTTTAGTGGGTCAGTGAATTTTCCAAATCGATTCGTAAATGACGGAGTTATGCGCGAACAAAAAACGCAATGCAGAGTAAACGAAAAGATCATCAAGGTAAATTATTTTTTTCGACTTTTTTTGATTTTTCAGAAACGGCTCGTCCGATTTCGATAAAATTTTTATGGGACCATTTGGGAAGTATACCCTTTCCAACAAAAAAAGAATTTTTCAGATCGGTTGGCAAGCGACGGAGTTATGCGTGGACAAACATAAAAAAAAAAATAAAAAAAAAAAAAAAATAAAAAAAAAAAAAATACAAACATCCGAATTGAGAACCTCCTCCTTTTTTAGAAGTCGGTTAAAAAGGAGAAAATGATGCTGTGCAGTCTGACAGAGGAGAATGGGAGAACAATACGTGTTGCGCCGACCACATGTAACTGGGAAGAGACAGGAAGATGAGGATGTGACACCCACTAACCCGTACTAGTTTGAATCTTTTCTTACTTCTTATCTTACTTCTTATGTTACTTCTTAAGTTCTTACTTATACACGCGTACGCATTCATAAATAAATTGCGACGTTGCCGTCCTTCAAGTACGCGGTTACAGAGTGTTTCTTTTACGTATAAATTATTTTGTTTTTGTGAATATATTAATATTAAAAAAAATTAAAACATTTTGTTTTCGTATGGTACTTTTTTTAGCATGTATGGATGCTATACTATTGCGGGTTAACGGGAACTGTTAGTTAACATAATAGATAGTAGATAATATATTATATTATATTTATATTTTATATAATATATTACTATCTTACTTCTTACTTACTAATACTAATACTTAATATTATAAATGCGAAAGTTTGTGAGGATGGATGGATGTTTGTTACTCTTTCACGCAAAAACTACTGAACGGATCTGAATTAAATTCGGTAAGTAGATAGTTGTCATTCTGGAATAACACATAGGCTACTTTTTATCCCGAAATTCCCACGAAATCGGGATTTGCGCGGGAAAACCTTCCCACGCGTATGAAGTCGCGGGCAGAAGCTAGTTATTATTATAATAGTCTGTACAAGCGAGCGAAGCCGAGGGAGAAGTTAATTATTGGAGTTGGGAAATATTCTAACAGTTATTACGATATACCCAACGGAAAACCATGTTTGAATATAATATGACTATTTGATCATACGCACAGTGTTTTATTTTTTTAATTCATGATAGATTCGCATTTGACCACTATCTTACGGCTTACCTGATGGTACGCGATGATGTGGTCGAAGATAAAGCTCGCTTGCCTAGAAGTATCCTTTTCACTCTTGACTTAACGACCCCCAGGTTATAGCTATCAGGAAATAGACTCCGGCAGGGAATTCCAGTCCTTAGCTGTACGCCCAATGAAAGTATTCCCAAAACCTTTTGTGCGTATGAGTAGGATGTCCACTCTATGTAACGACGGCGCATCGCCGTTCGTCATGTAGTACGGGCTTGGTAGAATTAGATTGTGCAATTCCATCGCACACTCCCCGAAATGTAAAGGATAGAAAACCGATTGACCCACAACAAGGTGATATATCTATACTATAATTATTATAAAGCGGAGCTTGTTTGCTTGTATAAACACGCCAATCTTCGAAAGTACTGGGTGGATTTGGATAAAATTAGCTTGAAGCTTGGTATGCAAGTAGCTTGAAAATTATATCCTAAGTAAAAGTACGCATTTCAGAGATAACCTGTTTGTGTGCTGGCTGGCAGCATTAATTTCGGTCATTAGCGCCCTGCCTCGAATAGGAGGTTTTATTGACCATCATTTTTCACTGACGTAAACACGGAGGAGGCGGAAAAAATATACGCGTTGGCTAGAATGCATATATATCTTTTTATGCTTAATCACTCGATTCACTCATAGTTTTTAATTAGTATTCCATGTTGTTAAAAATCGTATACCTTCGGGATATACTCTGACCACCTAATCAGTGTCTCATATAAATTTAGAAAACAAAATTTTATTTTGATTTACCATTTACCTCTTAAAACTATTTATTGGATTGACTTCAACCAGATGAACAGGCCCTTATTAAAAACGAAATTAGACATTATATGAAACAATCATTAAGATTATTTTTAGCTTTTTATTGCTTTAGTATTTTAATGATTACAGTGTATTTTTTAGCTTTGAAATTGTTTTTTTTTTAATTACTTTTGTCATAGGTAATAAAATAATAGTGGGTATTTGTTTATAATGTTATTTTATTACCATAATTTTATTTTATATGATTATAGTTGATTTATATTGTACTCAATTAAAATCCTTAAGTAAAAGTATTCTGTGAATCGATTAGATGGATGATACCATAGATAAAATAAATAAGTAGATTTGGTCAACAGACGAAATTATATCGGAACCGTGTGTCTCCAGTTAGGCGCTGGGCGGGGCAACAACTACACATGCAGTTTAATAAAATCAATAGATACGCACTCGCGCACACACCCGCATTTCTTAAATCAGAACGTACTATACAATCAATAATAAACCTTATTCCGTCAAACACAGCGTGTATTTACCATGCACCGTAGAACTTACCCACACAAAAACATCGGTCGCTATCGTTGTGCTGTGCAAAAGCAATTTATTTTACATATACGCTAGTGATTGACTAAATCGGAAAGTTATCGATTCTTCCATTTATTATTGTACAATTTTTTGGGCACCTGAAAATGAACCAAATAAAAAATGGCATGTCCAGAAAATATTACAATAACAATAAACATATTATTAAGAACATAACATTACATAATTATTATTAAGTACTACCTACTAAGTATTAAGGGCTACCCTGGCGCTTTCGACTTAAATCTTAATATTTAATTATCATAGTGATAGGTCAAATAGAAGTTGATGTTAACTTACATTACGCTCTTGATCGGAACATACCAGCCGTATAGGTTGTATAGAATCCTGAAAAGTTGAATGACTGATTTTATGAATACCCTAAATCATGAGAATAGCTTTCAGTAATAAAATAAAATTTAACCCACTTCTGCAAAAATCATTTGTACTCTTAATTTTGGAATTGTCCATTCAATAAGCCTGCGACTTTTCTTTAGAGACTAGAACATTTCTGCGTTGAAGTGAACCGAGCATATGGTGCTATTTTTTGTAGGGTACCAGTTAGGTGGCATGCCTGTGGCATCAATCCATTCCTTTTTTATGTTACCATCTTTTGGGAAGCTGAAAAGTACGAAAAGCACTTATTTATCATTTACATACATCCTAAGCTACTTCTAAACGTCACCATATAATAAGCATCGCAATAATTACGTAACACACTATAAATCAAGATCTGAATGATTTTGACGTATATTGCTAATCCATTGCTTCATATGTTCGAAATATTGGTCTGCTCAACAACGTAAATACCGCAGTGAGTGTTGTTGATTTAGCATAATGAAACCGATTCCTACTATAAGTGTGTTACGCAACTATTACCTGCGGGGTAACCGCAGGTAATAGTTTAGTAGGTTATAATAGGTTTTTGTTATAAGAAAAATCCTAGTTAGTAGAGAAATTGTTAAATATGTGAAAAAAAACACACATCCATGCATAACAAATAAATAGCATGAATATATTGACTTATTTTAAGCTCAATTCACAAATATATTATCTGAACCATGCCGATTATTATAACGCATTCGAAGCTTCAATGGAAGCAAAATACAAAAACCATAAAAAATAAAGAAACAGCATGAGGATAAGGCATAACATACGATAATTCTAAACCGAAAAACACCACCGATTATTAACCTAAAATTAAAGTAACTTACTTTACGAATATTGGTTACGCATTTCTCTACTACTCTGTAAAAAAATCAAAATAAGTAAAAAAACATTATTTACATCGATCTTGCAACCGGGCTAAAACGGTTGACAGATTGAAAAATAAACTATTGTAGCGACGGCGACGTCGGAACTCCTTACGCATGCTGCGGGCGTAAAATAAATTGTTTATTTTTTTTTTACTTTTTTGTACAATTGACTTTTCAATGTATTTTTATTTCTGTCATCTCATGTAAAATAAAAGTTAAACATATTTTCTTAGTGGTTTCCGTATGTTATAAAAAACTTTTTACCAAAAAATTAAACAGACTCCCAAAAAACACTGCAAAGTGAAAAATAACTTTAATTTCGGTAGTCGGTGTCTTTAGTTTTGTATTTTCGTTTTTGGCACCGACTTCCGAAATTAAAGTTATTTTTCACTTTGCAGTGTTTTTTGGGAGTCGGTTTAATTTTTTGGTAAAAAG
This sequence comes from Tholera decimalis, assembly GCA_943138885.2. Lineage (NCBI taxonomy): Eukaryota > Metazoa > Arthropoda > Insecta > Lepidoptera > Noctuidae > Tholera > Tholera decimalis. The sequence goes on along the minus strand of OW964575.2, from coordinate 12,105,856 downwards.
TTTTTATTTCACTCTTTTTAGTTGGTGGATTTTTAATTTACCTAGTTACAAGAGCCTAAATGTCAACTACTTATATTCATTTACAAAATATTGCTTTTCCCAATGTTGGGCTGTTATTTGTTGAGAAGTTCTCCTGGTAGTTCACCATCAACTTCACTTCACCATATGCATTGTGACGAGCATATTGTGCTTAATAACCACATTCAAGTAATCGAAGCGGAACACATGAACTACTTATTATTCCTACTTATATATTGAGTAGTTCCAGTGGCCATCGGTGGTCTTCATCATCAGGTCTACTTCAAAATGGTGCTTTTCGAATGCAACTACACAAGTTACTATAAAAAATACTCAAATCACTATAGGTGTGCCTATAATATTTGAAGAGTTCCCTCGATTTCTCCAGGATCCCATCATCAGATCCTGACTTGGTGACAATGGGACCAATTTCAAAGTATACCCTTTCAAACAAAAAAAGCATTTTTCAAATCGGTTCAGCCGTCTCCGAGTAATCGGTGATCATACATAAAAAAATAATAATAATATACGCGTCGAATTGATAACCTCCTCTTTTTTATGTCGTCGGTTGAAAAACCCCCTAAACTATAATAGCAATATTTCATTCGTCAATCGACATTGCTGTCGATAGCCTACGTTAGTGGATCTGCACAAGCACATCACTAATTCGTCGCAAGAAGTGGCGGCCTCACTACGCGATGAATCCGCGTAATACAGTTTCGTATGTTATGTTTACATTGCTTGTCCAGTTACTTAGTGACGAACTCAGGTAGTGGTTAAGGAGCAATGTATTTATAGCACAAGGAGTACAGTCGCTCTGATATTTGAAAACAAAAATAACATAGTAAAACCAAGAAATATTTTACGATTTATTGTTTTTCATGATTTTAAAGACAAATATTGTAAAATACTTGTACTTACATATGGTAAGTGATTCCATGATTCACATAGATTTGATTTTGGCTTCGGTTTTTACAAGATACCACAGAACAACTCGGCATTCATATATGTTATCACGATCGCCGTCGAAAGCGCACTAGTTCGCGGAGACGGCCACTTGCCTGTGACATGAGCCCTGTGGCCATGTCGCGCGGACACCGATACGCCCCCTTACCACTTCTCCTGTATTTTTGATTTCTGTGGATGATACCGATGATTTGAGTTAAAATCTTGAATAACTATATTTATTCGAGATTTTAGTGCATCGAGGTAGTGAACTGTCGAGCTCATAATTCATTGATTTCATGTACTATCGAGTTAACGTTTTCAAGCAAATGTTATTCGATCTCACGTCATTCGATTTCAAGTAGGGAACCCGTATTTACACAGTACAATATGTTTATCTAGAAAATATATAGTCAGGCAGTTGACCTATGGCCGTCGATGAGCGACTAGCGTAGCATCTGAAAACGAGTTGGCGAGCAGCGAGTGTGTAGTTCAGATACTTTTGTCGACGGGCTGTCGCCAGGATTGCCTCTCAGCATGAGTACTGACCGCCAAGCGAGCATCGCTGAGCGGGTATTTTGATAGCTCTTAAAAACTATTGGAGCGTGTCCTCGCCGGGCGGCAGTGTAAACAGTCAGCGATCGACTATTAATATATTATATATTAATAGTCGATCGCCGCTGCGGCTACCTGAATTCGATGTAGTAACAATTGTCTTATTGTTATTGAAGAGACCGCGGCGCAAAAACTGGTTCTGAATGCATTATCAGTTGTAGGGTTCGTCCAAATGTGTAATAATAATAAGAAAACGCTGTGTTTTATAAAATGGTTTGGGGACTTTTGTCTCTCTAGTTTGGGCAAATCATATCCAGGCGGGGAAGGAGTGGTTTATGATTGGCTGATCGCAATTCCGGTGCATTCGAATACTCTGTCAACTTCTAACGCGCGAATTTTCAAATTAGTCCTAGACACTTTTTGTGGTGTGGTTTTTGGTGACGTGAGAGTGAGACGTCATGCCCTAAGGACGGATTATTTTGCGCTTCTCCTGGTGCCCCCCCAGACGTGATGCCCTAGGCAATTGCTTAATTGTCACTGAATATATATGCATCTAGTTTGTTTACACAGAAAGTATATCTGTTGTACGTTTCTTGAGATAGCCAATAGTTAGTTGCTACCTCCCTCTCGGTGGGACAATTGTCTTAAGAGCGAGTCTGCTATTTTAGCACCTCGCGTCTGATATGCCAGGTACTCTGATACAACAAGAACAACACAAGGGCACCTGAAGGAACAGGGTGGGCAGTCAGTAGAAGTCTGACACTCCCTTCCGCTCTACCCACACAGCGGAAGGAGTCATTTGATGATTTTCCCACCAGAAAAAAGGTAATCCAATACTTTTTTTTATTACTTTTCTAGTACCTACATTTTATAGATAACAAGAGGTCTTAAATTGTTGCCACTTTTTTTTTTGGTGGGAATATCATCGAATAACTTCTCCCGCTCTGAATTAAGTGGAAGGGAGTGTCAGACTTTTACTGACTAAAAATCCACCCTGTCCCTTCAGCTGCCCTAAAGTTCCAGGGCCGCGGTATCTCGTTAGAACATTCCCGCAACCACGGCAGGCAATGGCCTTACGGAGCCTCGTCACTAGTGCTGACGTCTCTTTGAGGCGCGCGTGGAACACGACGCGCCGCCGACTCGGGCCTGGTCCTTACCGGACGGTGAGCTACACCTGCTCGCCGTCCGCAAGCCCGCGCCTACGGTGGCCGGAAATCGGCTCGTAATCCCTGACGCCTGGAGCGTCTTCCGCGGCGTCTGGGGCGTGAGGAAGAGAGCTGTCTCTCCCTCGCGCGTTCGGCCTCCAAATTGTTGCCCCTTGCACTTTCCTACCTATAAGGGGTTCGATGTACTTTTGAATTGGAATAAGAAGGAACCAATGTATGCACGATTCAGTAGTACAGTGAAACCTGGTTAAGTGCGCCCTGGTTAAGTGGTGCACTTGACCAGTTAAGTGAGGAACCTCTATTATGGATGATTGCAATGCGGTCCCGATACTTATGCATTGAAATATCCCTGTTACTAGGAATTTTCAAACCTTATTAGTTGAGATTTGACTTCTTAGACTTTTGCGACCTTTTCCTCTATAATTGGGACAATATATTCGCTCAATAGCCTGTAAGAAAATGTATCAGGTTTAAACTTGTTACTACACGTTACTTTACATAATTTCGAGTTTCTTAGCAGGAACTTTATAAAAGTCAATTCTTATTTCAAACCTCTTTATTTGAGAAATTGAGTAAAAAACTTCTGTAACGGATACAAATTACTCGGTCCCTTGAGATACCAGTTACTCAGGTTTAATAATAATTCTTACCACATAGTATTATTATTTAATGTATTATTGTAACAATTTATTTTATTCATAAGCAAGAATAAAATATTGACTTGTCTGTGAACCACTTTCACTCCTTAGCTGTACGCACAATGAAAGTATTCCCAAAACGTTTCGTGCGTATGGGTGGGATGTTCACCATGTAACGATCGCCGATCGTTATTTAATTTCTATTAGTTATTAGTAACTAATAGAAATTAAAAACATGATGAAAGCAATGTTTAGCTATATTGCTACGAAACGGTTGCTACGTCGTAGCAGCTTCGGCGCTGCGTAGCACACAGGTTCACCGCCCCGCAACGGCTCGTAGCGATAGTTACATAATATAAACTTAATGAATTTTATTCAAGTTTTCGCCTAAGCATTTCCATCGTTGCACGTTGGCTCGATTTTTTACAGATTTCAAAAAGGAGTCCGGAGGTACCATGTTCGTCTAAATGAATTTAACAGATTTCTCCGCCAATTGTGGTCCGATTTTCAAAATTCCTTTTTTATTTGAGACTTTCAAATAAAAAAGGAATTTTGACTACTACTAATATTCCTAATGTGGTCTCATTGTCACCAAGCCAAAATCTGATGATGGGGTCCCAGAGAAATCTAGGGAAACTCTCAAAATTTTTATAGGTAATATGCGACAATGAATTGGTTTGATCAACTCTCGCGTGCCGTTCTCGTGTCTAGGGTCTTAGCACCGACTTCAACCAGGTGAATAGGAATCTAGCCCTTATTATAAACGCGATTAGACATACAAAAATAATTATTTTTCACTTTTATGTGCAGTTGTGTTTTTATTAGTCATGAAGTCGGTTCCATTTTATTGAAAAAAAGTTTTTTTTTCGGACATTTCGTTTCATTGTGTTTGTACGTGTCTTTGTGTGTGTGTCTAATACACATGTAGAGCATTCAATGTTTTTTTTTTGTTATTAATGAAATGAATTTTTAAGCATCATTATAAAAAAAAATATTAGCATACTCCACTTCTTCTCCATATAAACTTTAACTGTGCCAAATTTTATACTCCTCCAACCACGTAATTTTCATAAAAATGGGTACAAAGTTTTAACTTCACGTATCATTTATAGATTATGCAAACGTGGACGTGCTAGTAAAGAATATACTTATTTCGAACGGTGGGGTATCTCTATAAAAAGTTTCAAAAAAACCAATCTACATAAATTGTTTGTAATTTTTTTTATTCAAGGCCATTGACCTCGTGATCAGCACTACTGACCTGATCCTGCCCCCGTCACCGCGGTCGTGCCTCCTGTCACTGATCACAGATATTGATGTCTCGGCAATCTCGTGTTTCTTCTTATGTTTCTTCGATTTGTGTTTACTGCGAAAGAACATTAATAGATTATAAAAATATAATAAACAATACCGGCTAAGAGCAAGTTGGACTCGACACCGCGGGTTCTGTATAAATATAATAAATCTTACTAATATTATAAAACCGAGGTCCGTACCCCACACGGGGTGCCCTTAGCGTGTAGTCGCCTAGTTTGTAAGTTTTATAATAAGCCCTGGCTGGAGGCTTTAATTAATTTATTAATTAATGCAACCACAGGCAAGCCCGGTTAAGCAGCCGACAACCTCAGAGGTTGTCGGCTGTTTAACTTATTATAGATGAGAAAGTTTGTGATGGATGGATGTTTATTACTCTTTCATGCAAAAGCTACTGAACGGATCTGAATGAGATTTGGTAAGTAGATAGTTGACATCCTAGAATAATACATAGGTTCTTTTTTATCCTGGAATTCATGGGATATCCACGGGATCGGGATTTACGCGGGAAAACCCTCCCACCTGAAGGAAGTCGCGGGTAAAAGCTAGTAAATAAGTTTTTTTTATTACGAATGAGCTCGTTCTTGACTTCGATCACACCTGATAGTAAGATGAGGTCTACGATGGAACGATCAGCCTACAACGTTGTCAGTGCTGGGACAAAGGCCACCTCTCTACGAGAGGGAATTGGCCGTCATCCAGCACGCGGACACAGTGTGGGCTGGTGGACATCACACGTCTTCGGATTTTTAGTACTAAGATATGCTGGTTTCCTCACAGTGTTTTACGGGTTTGAGGGCAGTGGTGATGACGAAAACAGGGTATTTGCCTATTTTTCAAAAATAGTTTAGATTTAATTAGTGATAAATTTTAAGCTAAAAAAAAGGTTTTCGTAAAAAATAATTGGGTAACATTGGTGAAATTTCAAAATAAAATTCTAATTAAATATTTTCCCGCCCAAAAACCCATCGCTGTCACGAAGTTGCATGACGTCATATTTCTCAAACAATAAAGTGATTTTGAGGTTATGATTTCTGTCGTTTTTCCTTTCCTTTCATTATGAGTTTAAAATTATATAACCCATATTATGTAGTACCTTTTTGTGAAAATAACACAAAGAACACCTACGAACGCTTTTTCAACACAAAATTAATATCTCGTTGTATTACAAGTCGACACGTTTGACAGATTTGAGAAAAATGACGTCACACTTCGTGATTGGCGTTTGCGGTCACGTGACACGCAAATTAAAAATTATAATTTTTATTTTATGAAAATGTAAAAAATGTGGAATTAGTTTTAGAAATAAAAATGTTGTTTAAATTTCCTGGCATCTAAACCGACTATATGCAAAACATCGTCTTTTTAGGGTTCCGTAGCCGAATGGCAAAAAACGGAACCCTTATAGTTTCGATATGTCTGTCCGACTGTCTGTCTGTCTGTCTGTCCGTCCGTCCGTATGTCACAGCCATTTTATTCGGAAACTATTAAGACTATACATGTGAAACTTAATAGGTAGATGTATTATGTGAACCGCTTTCCGATTTTAATAAAAAAATTAAAATATATTTAAAATAAAGGGGGGTCCCCATACATGGAACTAGAACTGAAAATATTTTTTTTTCATGAAACCTGTGCGTGTGTGATGTTTATAGACAGATCTTTAAAAATAATATAAGGGTTTATAAAACCACTTTTTCATAAAGTCAATCGTTTAAAAGATATAAGCTTCCAAAGTGGTAAAATGTGTGTCATCCCCCTCTAACTTCTATAATAATGGATTGAATAATCTAAAAGAAATATGTGTCTGTAGATTTTAATGTAAACTTTCAACCAAAATTTGTTTAAACGAAATCGGGTCAGCAGTTTTTGAGTAACAGCATATTTTCTAAAACCGCAAATATAACTTTGTAATTCATACAAACACTATGAAAAACAAAGTTATTTAGCGTAGTTGTAAAAATGTAAATAAGCTAGTTTTAAGAATTTTTAAGGTTTTTCTTTATTCGTCAAATAAATATACATATTATATTATATTATTATAGTTACTACGGAACCCTTCATGGGCGAGTCTGACTCGCACTTGGCCAATTTTTTTTTCTACTACAGGCAAATACCCTATTACAAAGTGCCTGGGTTAGAACCCACGACGTACAACTCGTAAGTCATTCCTAATCACTGGGCCACAAATTCTCACAATCCACCACAAATTTTAAAATGACTTCAATTGTAGAAGTCAGTGTTTCTGGATTAATTTGTTCGTTGTAAGTTATTCCCAGTAGTCCCCACCGCCGACGCCACTACTGGTGACAAATGGAAAATCTTAAAAAAAACCATATGTGGCTACTCTTGTTTTTGGACAGGGCCACTATTGCGGCTGGTGGTACGTGATAAATGAAGTCTATGATGAAACGAGTGAGCCCAGGAGATGCTTGCTTTTGTTCCAAGTTTCTGCTGGTGGTAACACAGGGAAAATAAAATACGTCCCCAGTAGTGCCGTTGCTAGAACTAACGTATATATGCTAGGTCCTTCTCTCCCTCTATTTTACTCACCTATGTTTCTTGTCTTTCTCTTTCCTGTCTGGATTCCTATGTTTTGTCTTCTTCCTGTACACTGACCCGCCGTTTCCTTCTTCCACTGTCTCCAGGTGTAAGACGTACAGCCGATATATTTGGAGCAAAATTACCTGGTGGAAAAAAACAATAGGCATAAAACTTCGTAATGATAATTATTTATTGGGGTCTGCATTAATTTTAATTAGATTCAGCTGAATAAAAGTGATGAGCTAAATAAGACTGCCTACCTGACCTCTTGGCCTGTATAATACAGTATGTTAACTAACAGAGGGCGTTCCCGTTAACCCGCAATAGTATAGCATCCATCAATCCATTCGAAAACAAAATGTTTTTTTTTTATATTAAAATATTCACTAAAAATGTTAAAATGATAAGAATAAGAATATTTTATTTGCATAAAACATGGTACATTATAGGTCTTAATATAATTACATAGATCATTCATGTTTCGCCATTTATTGGCATACAAATATTTAAACAATAATTTGTTCATTTTATATATTATTATACACATGCTTACTTAATATAAATTCTATAATTAATTATTTTTCAATTTCGTTTTTATGAATGTTAAACTAAATATTATTAGTCTATAATTAGGTAATCTGTAATAACTATTAAAAAAAATCAGTAGCGATATTTATCTGTTACCTTTTTATCAAAAAATTCCTTTACATTATAAAAATACGTAAAAGAAACACTTTGTACACGCGTACGCATTCATAAATAAATTGCGACGTTGCCGTCCTTCAAGTAAGTTTTCGAATGGTTATTTTTTTAGCATGTATGGATGCTATACTATTGCGGGTGAACGGGAACGCCCTCTGTTAGTTAACATACTGTATAATCAGCCCATAGCGTTTCAACTGCTGGGACGCAAAATGCAAACGCACGAGTTGATCTTTAAGTTTAATCAACACTTGCCGAGTTCAGCCTGTGGATCAGTAACCATCTTGAAATATCAAGATTCTTTCGTGACTCGGAAAGTGTGTGAAGCAGTTGCTTCCTGTTGTCATTTGTACATCTCTGACAATCATTACAAGTAGTCAGTAGCAAACAAATCTGACTACTGACATATTACTTGTATGCGCCATTCGCATTATTTTGTTTATACTTATTATAATTAGTATTTTATCATAAACGCGTACTTGCAACATTATATTACACTTCACTCACTAACTCACTTGAGAAGGACCTTTCATTTAATATCGATTCCTTACTATCACTCTTTCCTGTTCCGGTCACTCGGAACAATCCCCTCCCTCATCCCACTCGCAAAACCGCTCGCTAACTGGATACATGTATCTACGTGCGCCCGCGCCCCTAAAAGTCTAAAAAGTGATAAATTATTGGTGTTGTGTGGTGAATCTTCAAACTCTCAAGTCTCGTGAAGCTTGTTGGAAATATCGTCTGAACCGGCGCGCTGGGTACTCATATCGAAGGGACTCATAATCTACATCATCCTGTAAGTACCTTTTCCTTTAATTACTATTTCAGCTATTGGGTTGTAGACGACAGTTTTTATTTTATTTGGCAACCTTAAGTGCTAATGAAAAAATGTACTTCGTTTATCAGCGCCAATCCTCACCAAATATTATAAACAAAAGCCATAAGTAATACATCGATACCTTGGGGTAGAAAGGTCGTAAAAGACATAATGTGTTTATGGCTTTTACGAACTTTCTACCCCAAGGTATCGACATATTGAATTATAATATTTATTATGGTGGCGTACGTACGAAATATACAAAATATTATAAATTTATATTAAACTAGCTTTTGCCCGCGACTTCGTTCACGTGGGAGGTTTTTCCCGCGTAATTCCCGATCCCGTGGGAATTCCAGGATAAAAAAAAAACTATCCTATATCCTTCCCAGGGTCCTAAACTATTATCATACCAAATTTCATATATATCGGTTTAGTAGTTTAGGCTTGAAAGGTAACATACAGACAGAGTTACTTTCGCATTTATAATATTAGTATGGATTAATTAAGAGCGTGTCAGAAATGGAAGATATATAAATATAAAGATATATAGAGAATGTTGTTATTTCTAGAATTAATTAATTATCAATATCTATTTATTACGTATTTACCGATTAATTACCTATTAATCGGTATTACCATGATTACTAGGCGTTTTATAGAAATAATTAGTAGTCTGTATAGCAATATCAGTTTATTAATTTACCACCGGTTCGGAAAGTAGTTATCTATGGAGAAGAGCCGGCAAGAAACTCCACAGTTACTCTTTTCAAAACATAATTCAATTTCACATAAACATCAATTCACTATATGTACTTTACAATATTACCACAATGTGATTACTATCGTTATAACTTTAGCTTTATTTACTTGTGTATCTACTATTTCATTACTCCATTACATATTATATAAGTCAAGAAATGTTCATTAAATTATCACACAATTATCAATTAATAACACTGTCACATTAAAGTAACAAATACAAAATAATTAATTTATATTCAAATACAATAGCAATACGATAGGATTTTTATACCAATTCTACACATATAAATATTAACAAAAGTTAGAAACAACACAAGTTCACTTAACTTAGGTCCGTTCGGTGTGACTGCTCCAGAGCGACTGTGAGTGACTGTGTCTAGAACGACTGAGCGGCGGCTTTTATACACAGTGGTAAACAAGTGACGTCATATCGTACGATTTTAAAACAGATTTGTTAACCTTGTATTTTAACATTAAACTATGATTAAATGATATAAAAATACAGTAAATATGTTGAAATTAATTAGTTCAATTACATATTAGTCTTACGATGACAGAATTAGTAAACAAGCAACGTTATTTTTTAAATAACGTTTAAATATTTTGTTATACAAGACAACAATGAAAGAACAGTTTAAACTCTTACCTTATAAATAGGTTTCGTAATAGTGTTTACAACGTTTTGATAATAAATAGTTAAATTTTGTGTATCACATGTTAAAAAGGTTATAACTATTATAGTGATATTTTAATTTGTGTTCAATTAAAGAAATAAACTTGAGTTAATGTAATAAACCAAATGAAATTATTTGAATAATCCATCAAGCGCGTATAAAGCAAAATTACCAATTTTCTATTTGATTTTACATGAAAAATTCCAGACCAAACCTTAAAATAAAAATATATGAATAACTACATCATATTTTCAAGGGCTCTCTTTGATCAAAAACATAAAATAATAACATTTCCTTGGTAGAAAAAAATCACGAAGTAACCTCTATTTCTCATGTTTTTCCGTTTTGTACTCGATATGGTAATGCCTATTGCGAAAAAAATTTGATAAATAATTATATTTATACAAGAGTAAAGGCTTTGCTTAGGCATTTTATGTAATTCCTTTTAGTTTTGGATTTATTACGATAAAACACTTTTGGCGCATACTACGTTTTTATTCCGCGCAAGAAGTCATCTTTCGTCGCTTGTTGCGGGAGCTTCAAGCATATTTCTATTTCACACATCAGTCGCTACCGCTCTGTTGAGACGAGAGGACTACGCTCAAGTGTTTTAGCTGCGCCGAGTTATAATCATTTCAATCGTAATTGTTGTTGTTGTTCGAACTAAATAGTGAAATGGGAAACAAAAAAAAAACATTGAAAAGACTTCCGAAAAGAGAACTAAAAAAATTACAAATTGACAGGATGGCTAATTGTCGAAGGTAAGTTTGTGAGTTACTTGTTTGTTATATACTGAAAAAATAAAAAATACATTTTATACTTTCGAGAAAGTTTATGCAGGTGATTTTAGATTTTATTTTGAGAGACACAAGATCTAAATTCGTTTACCTACGCAATTTCGTGGGCCGAGTAGGTAACTAGACATAATAATATGTGGGGACATTTCACACACGGCTATCTGACCCCAAACTAGGAAGACCCTGTACTATGGGTGTCAGACAGCTGATATACATAGACAAATACATTTTTAAATACATACATATATATAGATAAACAACACCCAGACACGCACGACGATATCAAAAATTCATGGTAGGTACTTTATTAGATTATTAGAATAATAGGTAATAAATTACATTCATAATAGGTAGCTATTTACTTTTGCTATTTTGTTATATTATTCTTCACGATACAATTTTATGATCATTTTCCCATAATGTAGTTATGAGATCTTCCAAAAATCTAGATACACGGATGGACAACAATAATGATCTTGCGAGTATTCTATATAAAAAAAATATTATCTACCTATACCACTTCTTCATAATTATTTAATATTTCTATGGTCACTCGTAGTCGTAGCTAACGCGGGCTAGTATATGCAAAATAAACACAAGCTTTTAGTTGGTATCTGTGTTTGTTCGATGAAATATATTTATGTCGATTACGAACCTATTTAAGTATGTCCATTAGGTATTTAAACCCTATTTTTGTAGATCAATTTATTGTGAACGTGATTGTATAACAAGGAATTTGTTTTGAAATAATATTTTATTTTCAGAATCTGGCCACCTCGCTCACCAGATTTAAACCCATTGGACTTTTTTTACTAGGGCTGTTTATAGGAGGTAGTTTATAAAGAAGAAATCACTTCAGTTGAACACCTGCGACAACGCATACGTTCGGCTGCTGACGAAATATCGTTGGCAGGATTTGCGCGCCGATTGAAACGGTCCTTCATAAGATGGAAGGTGTAGAGCGTGTATAGCAGCTGAAGGAGCCCACTTCGAACATCTTGTATATTTTCTTTTTCAATAAATTTGATTAATTACTAATGTCTTTTATGGTGTCAACAAACCCATAGTGATCAAATTTTAAGGAAATTCTCATTCTCTTTGAGTCTAAAATTAGTTACAGCAGTGTTAAAGTAATTTAATTTTGAAATCAAATTTGTATGAAAATTCTCCTTTAAGATTCGAACAGCAATAACTTTGTACTTTATCAAGATACTGGTTATTATTATACCATTTTAGAATTTGCATTAAATAGGCAATTATCGAAAATAATGGGCCACCGCAGTGTAGTACATTTTTTTTTCGATACAGGGTCCCAAAATTGCGTAATTCCGTAGAAAAAATGTTAAAATTTAGGAATAAGTATTTTTTGCAATATTGATTTAGAATGTAATAAAAAATCTTGATACTGATCTGATAATACAAATATTCAGGACTGATATAACAACGAAAAAAATATCACCAATTGTAGAAATGGTACCTAATTTTGTAAGAGTAAGTACAATTTTTATTTAAAATATTAAAAATATCAATAATTTGGTCATCCATGGGCATATAACGACATAAGTGGGGTAAATGATAGATGATAATCTGGCCAATCAACAGTTTCAGGGTTATCCATTATTTACGCCACACCAAAATAATATTATATTATACATAATATAATATTACTTTTTGGTATTGATTTTTTATTGATTCGTGTTCAGTATCAGTGGTATAGTCACCTCCTACTAACTTACTATTTACGTATTATTCGCGTACACATAATAACATTTCGTAATATTGTATAATGCAGTCATACTTTGAATACAGTTGTTTCATCTGATTATTATACATATACTACAGAAGATACGCGTCGAGCGAGCGCGTAGGTATACACGATCGTATTCGATGTGAGGAGCGGGTAGGACAGTGCGGGTGAATTCTAAAATTTTGCTGGCTTTAGACGCGCTCTTAATGGGGAGATCCCATAGATTAGAGAGTGGTAACGTGTCGTATTCCACGCTCGCCTCAAATGTCATTCAGGGCAATTGAAAGAATAGGGGGCAATTTATAGGTTGTGGAGAGTTACACTAGTACTCAGGTGCGTCTGGTTAGGCTGAAAACCGTCAACAACACAGAAGTGAAAGGTTAAGCAGATTTACGTCCATGTAGTGCATACAACTCTGCTGATTGCTTCGCCTTGAAGATCTGACTGTTCGACCAAAACCAGTGCGGCTTTTATTATTTAGCCGCGTGCTTCTCTTCCGCTTAGGTGGGCGTAGACGCGCTAAAGAAACAAAATAACGAAGCGAAGCGTCAATAGATTAATAACTAAGGGCTATTCTATACGGGCGGTTTGCCCGCCGCGGGATACCGCTTCTGAACCGCACTAAACACAATTGAATATAGAAGTTGTATGCTGCATACTACACTGCGCGGTTTCCCACCGCGGTTCACAGGCGGGAGAAATACGACCGCCGAATGCAGCGTCAAACCGCCGCTGATAACCGCCGCTATAAACTACACACACTCAAAGCGTGGTTATTTCCTCAAAAGAATACCACAGACATGAACCTACATGCTTCTCATATACAAATACAAATTGTCTGGACTTTAAAAGAGACTTTGACCTCTGAGTTTGTTTCGGTGTTTCTTCTCAGTTAGGAAATACCGGCCTCATCTAGCTAAACTAAACACGCAAAAAAACATGACGTGTAAAAGTGTTATTTATAACCAACTTACAGAATAAAAAAAAAAAAAAAAAAAAAAAAACACGGGCGGTTTCCCGCTATTGCGTCATGCACGGGACTTTGTGGAATACTGAGCGTTTTATTGTTGAAATATAAGATCGACCTGCTTTGTATGATGTCAAGTCGAAGGATTACGTCAATCGGGAATTAAAGCGAAATTATGGATGGAGATAGGACAGGAAGTGGTGGCGGTTACTTAACACTGGTTCCACCCAAACATTGCGCTTTACTTTATTTATTAATAATTCTATTAATAATAGTTCTGCGCGCAGTTATCATTGGCGGATCCATGTTGAAATGAACAAAAGACAGCGATAAACCGCGTTCCGTGTAGTTTGATGGTCTGCGGCAGCTTTGTCAAGCGGATTCCCGCGGCGGGAGAACCGCCCGTGTAGTATTAGCCTAAAGATGTCGGACTTGTGATCGAGAGATCGCGGGATAATACCCCACCCATGATGAATGATGTGAATTCTACCCACAATGCTAAAAAGAAAAAGTTGATACGCGAAATTACAACTTACCAATGTATTCTTACAAGTAAAGAATACATTCATATAGTTAATGATCTTGTAGTGGCAGATGATTAAGAGTCTGAAGGCCAAGAATGGAGCGTCTTGGAGAGCTATATTCATCATAATGGCACAGACTTCTATGGAGCAGCAGCACGCCCTGCTGTTTCTGTAAAAATAGAAGTATGAACAAAATATTAGACATATATTTTTAGGCAATACTTATTTAGTTATAATTTCGAGAGTTCTAGCAGTACCAGACCCGTGCTCGCATATATATGATTGATTGGAAATACGAATGATTGGAAATACGATGCATTCCTTGTAAGGAATTAAAGTATAACACATTTGGAGTAAATTAAAATAAAATAAAACAAAATAAAATTCATTTAATTCAGGTCTGTCACAATATAAAATTGAAGGTTACACATGTGCCATTTGTAAGCTTACATTGATTAGAATTACATTTAAAAAATAATAATAGTAGCTAAATTCAAATTAAATTTAGAATTTTAATAATTACACAAAAATATAAATATAGGTAGATTTACAAAAATTTCAATGAAATGAAATGAAAAATTAAAAAAATAATCTATGTCCGACACCTCGTTGTTAATTCTGTCATTCATTATTTAACAATGTTCATGAAAAACCTTAGTTTTCATGACAAAATCAACCCTTGCAGTGAGTTATAAGGGATTTTGTTTATTATTTAGCACTTTTATGGTAAACAATAGACTAGAAATTTGGCTTTACAAGACAGGCTTGTCTTTTCTTCGTTAAAAGGAGCCAATTTGAAGTCCCCTAATTTCAGAGTTGCATCTGTACTAGTTACCGAACGTCTGGAGCTCTTAGGCTTGGAATTGACGTCTGACCTCTACTTCGGCTCAACTATTGAGTCTTAAGCTCAGACTGCAGCCAAAAAGCTGGGAATCCTACAAAAAGTGAGGTGATACTTCACACCTGGACAGCTTTTGAATTTGTATAAAGCACATGTCCGTTCCTGTATGGAGTATTGCAGTCACTTGTGGGATGGCTCAGCAAAATACCAGCTAGCTGCACTTGACTCGATCGAACGCAGAGCTAAAAGGCTTATAGGTGACGAGGTTCTGGCAGTCAGCTTCACAGCCCAGGTCACCGACGAAACGTTGCTTGTCTGTCTATCTTCTACAGATTGTACTTCGGAGAGTGTGTAAAAATAATAAATCTCTGTTATTTTTTAAGTGTAGGCTTGAAATTCAAGTGTTTCTTTACGAATGAAATCAGGTTTAATAGGAAGGAATAACTCAGAAATAACCAGTTATTGCACAACATAGTATTTTGGACTGAATTTTACTCCAAATGTTTTCTACTTTAACTCCTTACCAGGAACTTATCGTATTTCCAATAACGCTGTGCCGCGATGCAACACGCAACCCAAAGCATTTTTTTTATTTGGGATGAGCGCACTATTGACGTCGATCTCGCTTGATGGTAAGCGAAGATGAGGTCTACGATGGAACGAGCGAGCCCAGAAGATGCCTGTCTTGTAGACTGATCTGGTGCTGAGTAATCCTCACAACCATCTTTAAGAACTAGCTTCGTCAGCGATTTTGTTCGGAATACCGGGATAGAAAGCTTATCTTCCAGTGAAAGTCCCATTAGTTCAGCCATCCCAGAGATTAGCTCAGACCGACAGTAAGACAGGCAAACAGATAACAATATAGAAAAGGTTGATTATTTTTTAGTATAATGTACAAAACTTTAAGCACTTGAGAAGACATAATTATTTGGAAATCACAGACAGACAGTTCAATTTAGGTATTAGGTATTCATATATTTTCTGTCGCTCCTTAAGATGGGAAAAGTACACAAAAAAGCTGAAAAGCGTGATTAATATGATAGATTTTTATTCAGGGTGCATATTTTGGGTGTACCTTAAAAGGGTAGCTAAAGCTGTACCTAAACTCGCAAGTCGTTTTTTTTTTAATGTAAAAGACATTTCTGTATTTACCCGACTGCGCCAGAAGGAGGGTTATGTTTTTCGAGAGTATGTATGTATGTATAATTGTTTGGCACGCTCTGTGCCCTGAACGGCTCGACGGATTTTAGCTTGAGAGGTATCGTTAGATTCGTATTGACTGTGAAAGTGACACTGGGTATATCAAAATAAAAAAAAAACCAAAATGGCGGATTATTGGCGCCATATTATGCCTTCAAAAAAGTTTTTTTTTTTCTCAAAACCTATCGAGTGGGGTATCAAAATAAAGGGTTTTAAAAGGTGATTACAAACATATATACAACTTATATGGTTAAAAGTAATTCAAAATGACAAATCGTAAAAAACACGTATCAAGAACTAAATCGTCTGCGAAATCTTTCACATTTGTAAACTAAAAAGCTGGAAATAAAAAAGGTAATTAAAAAAATTAAAAAACCCGACTGCAACCTTATACTAAAACTAACTGAAAAGCTAATAAAAACAAGCCCATTTTAAATTAAATAAAAGTTGGAAGCAGGCGGGGCCCATACAATTATTATAGTTTCAAACTCAAATGGGTCCCGCCTGCTTCCAACTTTTATTTAATTTAAAATGGGCTTGTTTTTATTAGCTTTTCAGTTAGTTTTAGTATAAGGTTGCAGTCGGGTTTTTTAATTTTTTTAATTACGTTTTTTTATTACTAAAAAGTTGCAACCATATAGTGGTTTCGCGGTAAGTGTTACAGATAGATAGAGTTACTTTGATATTTATAGAGGCAAAGCAATGATTTCTGAATAAGTTTTATGTAAGTAAATGTATGGTTTCCGGGAATTTTCTAACGAGATACCGCGGCCCCGACACGTAAGGAAGGAAGGACCAGGGCGGGTTTTTAGTCAGTAGAAGTCTGACACTCCCCACTCTACTCACAGCGGGAGGAGACTTTTGATGATTTTCCCACCCAGAACAAAAAGGTATCTTGTATCATTATATTCTAAAAATAACGACTTGCAAGTCAAAACAAACTCTGTATAGAACCTTGAATATAGTATATAGAATTAAATATACACCCTGAAACATGTGTAAACATTCTGGTTTTCTCCTGAAAATCTATGAAAAGATTCGTCTCCTTACTGAAATTGATAATTTGTGAATTGAGTAAAACAAAAAGTTTGAAGGTAAAGTATGTTTTATGTTAATTATATGTAAGAATTTATCATGTACACAGGTTCTATATGGAAAAAGGGAGTCATCAAAATCTTCAACTTTGTTCTAAAATACGCGTATTTTCTGCTTTTATCAAGATCTTATTAATACACCGTAAATCTTTTAGTAAACTATACAAAAAAATAATTAGATGACATACGTGTCCAATATAACAATGCTATTCGGATGTTGTTGCGACTTCCTCGCTTCTGCAGCGCCTCAGAAATGTTTGCGATACGATAACTGATACCGATGCGTTTCATGAAATCCTTCGCACAAAAAAGGCCTGTGATGAATAAGAGGAAGTCCCAACAGTATCCTGAATGCTATTGGGACTAATAGTTCCACCGCTATGTTAAAATAATTTGTGCGAAGCCTGATTACCTAGTTGGCTGCATTTGTGGCTATATAAATAAATAATATTTGTATGTATAGGTTAAGTTTTACATTTGTATTTTAAGTTCAAATATGTTACTATCTAAATATAGATATTTAGTGCCAAAAAGAAATACTTTTCTCTCCTAAACCAACCGACCACCAAAAAAAAATCAAAAAGGCTAGTTGACCCTTCCTTTAATCCAAGGTCTGGCTATGACTTTCGCCAAAGGCAGTCATACAACGTGGCAATGTCGTTGAAGACAAATTGTTTGATGCTCATTGATATGATAGTTTAGATTGAATAGTTTGTACACTGAAAAAATAAAACGAGACTTTTTACTGTTGTTGTACAGTAAAAAAAAACGGTTATGAAAACTTATTTTTATGTTAAAATAATTGATTGCTGATAGTGCACTGAAATGGGCACAAACAATAAAGAGCTAAAGAGTTATTTCAATTGGATGAACATTAAAATTTACTGAAACAAACAGTTCCTTTTAAGTATTGCCGTTTTCAGAGCTTTACTGATATCGTAGCAGTTATTGTTACTGCTTCTGAACAGTTATTGTAGCATACAGTAAAGAGCTAAACAGTTATTTCATTTGTTTGAACATTAACGTTAACTAAAACAAGCAGTTTTTTTTAAGTATTTCCATGTTGATTTACTGTCTTACAAACAGTAAGAATAGCCGACCAGAAAACAGTTGCAGATGCACAGTAAAATCTACTGTTATAAGTCCACTGTTTTTTGTTTCAGTTTGTGTTACTTCTTTGGACAATAGGCTCGATTTTTACTGACCAAAGCGGTGAATATAACCGAAAAATCGATTGGGTTTACCGATTTTTTTTTTCAGTGTATAATAAAAAAAAAATCTGGTTACATTGAACTAAAAGAATATTTTAGTTAAAGTATTGCAGGCTAGTCAGAAGCGAACCAAAAACTTGACTGGGTGCCCAATGTGAAATAAGATCAGATCATTTGAATGTCGAGCACTCTATCATCATCGACATCTTCTTAACTGTCATCTGTTTTTCATGGAGCGACTACCTATCTCACCCCCACAATCCAGAAGCAACTTTATTGTTAAAGAAATTAGATTCAAAGTAGATTGGGAAAATTTGACAGTTTCGGGTAGCTTGATGTGCTGGCGTCTGTACAATTGACTGCCGGGACCAGAAACATTCCGAACATACACGAAATGGGGCAGCCCCAGTAAGTGACATAACTAGGTACTTTTGTTGGGGCTACTCTTCCCTTTTTAAAATAGAAGTAGCTAATATTGTCAACTGATAATTAAAAACAATTTTTTAAGTCTATTTTCAACATTAAAATTCACCGTTCGACTAAATAGCCTTAAGAAAAAAAAAATCGTCAGCAAAAAGTATGTACCTCCCTTCTCCCACTCAAGAACCGTCCACAGAAAGTGCCAGAAGTGTGTCATGAGCTCGCGTGCAGGTGTTACATAGTACGTACATACATGTCGGACCTATTAGCTGTTCCCCTGGACTTCCTACTCTTGGTAGCAGTCAGGACCACGGTGAACTGCATGAGGGACCAGGACCAGATGCCCAGCGTGAGAAGGATCAGCACCTTCTCTGTAGCTACCTTTCCGTCTTTGAAGGAGTCGAAGAATTCTATTATATCGGCCGCTGTTCCTGTATGAAAAAGAATGAATGTTAAGGTACCAATAGAATAGAATATATTTACTTGGTACAATATCGTCGCTGCACCTGCCAAATTCCATTTGTGCATTTTTTCATTTTTATGTGCACTTTTTTGCTTAAAAAAATTGTAGCCCCTTAAATGATTGATAGTTTTGGCAACTTTTGTATTTTTATAATATATTAAATAAACCTCTGTGCTGTGGTATCAATAATTTTGCCGAGTTTTTTATTTTCAATTCAATAACATGTATTCTGTTGTTTCTCAAAACCTTACAAAAATCACTTATGGAACTTGGCAGGCGCAACGACGATATTGCACAAAATTTGTTATCATTATTGTTTAAACTTTTCCTGATTTTGTTGGAGTCGACTTACAATCTATCCCAGTGGCTGGGTAACACGATTACCCACGGGCCCCTAATACCTTTTGGTCAGACCAGTGTCACATTTTCTGACTGACTACCCGTAACGCTGTGATCCGCGAAGCTAAATCCATTAATATTTTCAAAAAGCTGGTCAAAGATCTATCTATCATTCCGTAATTTTATATATTTATTATAAGTATATATTTTTACAGCTTTAATATACAATGTGTAACGGAAAGGGTATATACATACCAAGGGCACGGCTTCTTTGGATGATATCAAACGATATGACAAGGGTTTTTTAATCCTATCTCCTTTCTCGCACCGAAAAAAGAACACCGCATTTACGCTAGGCTACTACAATACTAGGCGCACAGAATTACGGGAGATATTTATCGTGATATTCGCAAGTAACGTGGAAAGTTATTTACCTACGTAGTGCGGTGACACAATTGTTATGATTTCAAGGAACTTACGAAACCGAAAATTTGGTATCAATGAGTATTTTATTTTGAGTTGAAACCCTTCCAATATCGTTTGATATCATCCAAATAATCCGTGCCCTTGGTATGTATATACCCTTTCCGTTACACGTTGTATATATGTATTTTAATTCTATGTATGTATATATTTGTTTATTATATCATTATAGTTTAATTTTATAGCTAAGTATGTTTTATTTATCGTAATTAGTACACACTGTGTCTATCATCTCCTTTTGAACTCTCCTGTCGCAGGTCTGATGGAAGAAATTTCTTAGGAAATAAGCAGCACCTTTGTGCTCTTTTGTCTGTATTTTTTTTTGTAAGTGTCATGTGTGTACATAAAAAAATAAAATAAATAAATAAAAAAAATGAAAATTCGATCAAATGACACTTGGGACCAACTCTTTAACATGCTTTCCGAGGCAAGGGGGTATTAAACCGCTAGCTTCCAAACTCCGGGCTACTACTGAGATATTTCTTATAGAAAAAACCAAAAGCACTTTTTCTCGACCCGGGCAGAGAAGGATTAACCCTGTCAGAGGCCCTAAGGCAATGGCATTCTCGGGACCCCTTTTCTTACTTTGACTGACCAAATCGTGTGTGAACTGAGGAAACGCACATTAAGAGCTGTGGTTTTTAATATATTTCTTTACTTATTCCCAGATTTGTTCTAAAATTGTTTTAATTCTACTACTAAATCTAACGATTTGTATTTTTTGAGATAACAGTGAAGTCCCTAAGTTCACACGCACATCAAATTCTCGTTCGAAGAAACATGTTTTCTTGGTGCGTGCACTGGGCCTGGGCCCCTAGTTGATTCGGGCTCGCTAGGTAGTTGCCTACTCCGCCTAACGGTTAATCCGGCCCTGGACTCGGGAATCGAATCCGAGACCTCATGCTCAGCAGTCGCACTTGCAATTGCGACCACTTAACCTATGAGGCAGTTACGTTATGTACAGACGCCAGCACATGAAGCTACCCGAAACTGTCAAAATTTCCCAATCAACCTTGAACCTAATTTCTTTAACAATAAAGATGAAAATCTATTAAATAAATTTGACAGATTGTTGTAGCTTGATGTGATTGATTTAAAAAAAATATAGTTAATATCCGTATGCATTCCACTTCTTTCTTGGATAAATCTTTCTCTATCCAAGCATCCCGTTTGTAGAATGCATTACCCATAGATGTGAGGCGTGCTCAAACCTTACCTACGTTCATAAGTATGGTGAAGGAGCATTACTCTACTCTCACTCTCACTATATACTCTCTCTACTCTCACTATATTTTTTTCCCCTCCTTTCTCTATTATGAATTATGGTATGTATTTTATATTATAATGTTTAATTAGTATTATGTATGATGTTGTACACTGACAGCCCTAAATCTATCTCCTTTAATTTCTGTCCATCCAAAGGTTGTCTGTAAGAGATCGCCCTGTGCGATAAGACCGCCCATTGTACACTAGTTTTATTATTTGTATCCTTGAGTGTAATGTAAGGTGTACAATAGAGTATATAATAAATAAATAATTATAAATAATAAATCATTTATAATAACATATATTATTATTAATTTAAGGTAACATTGTCATCATCATTGGTGTATACTGATGAGAAATAATCAGCAAAGCGATCACATAGAGTTGAGGAATCAGATGTCGTCACGTGCCCGTTGCACATAGTCAACAGATATGCGATATAGATATATAATAATTTATTATTTATTTTATTATTTATGTATTATTTATAACTCGTAAGTCAGATTTTTTAAGGCAGAAGCCAGTGGTTAAAAATCTGACTTACGAGTTGGTCGGTAGTACGATCATGAGTGCGAATCCAATCTGATACATTACTCTGGGTAAATTATATGATCACTACTGTTTTAAAAACGGTGAAGAAAAAAGAAAAACATCGTGAGGCAACCGACATCTGTTAGGATGAAAAATTCGAAGACATGTGACATTCATGAACTGGGCCCGCGTTATGGATCGTGGCCTATTCGCTCTCATATAGAGAAGGCCTGTCTGTAGAAATCTAATTCAGCGTTCCCAACGTTATACGCTGAATTAGTTTACTACGGGCCTTAGTTGCCTCTCCACCATCTGTTGCCAAAAAGTACTAAGGTAAAGGCCATATTACCCGCAGAGAACTAGACAACCTTGAAAAGCTAGTTATCACCGGTAAAGTTAACGCTAAACGACCCCGCGGCCGCTCTCCCATCCGATGGACTGACCAAATAACGACACTCACGGGCCTTCCAGTTACATCAGCGTTGAAAACCGAAGACAGGAATGAATGGAGAAGAATTACGACCGAGGCTACTAAGACTTCGAGTCGGACAAAACCTTCAGTAATGAAGAACGCGACAGAAGGGAGAGTTGCCTGAAATGATGGCATAAATATAAGTATAAACGACTGCAACGTTAAATGATCTTTATTTTGCAAATTGGTTATTAAATAACACTTTTACACGTTATTTTTTTCGTAAATTTAAACTAGATGAGGCCGACACCGAAATAAACTCAGGGGTCCGTCTCTTTTAAAGTCCATACAATCTATACTGGTTAAAATATGTGGGAACCTTGTAGGTTACCGTCTGAGGTGATCTTTTGAGGAAAGATTCTCACAGATTTGATTGGGCCTGTCCATACGTTACTTACCGATATAGACCAGTAGCAATTGGCTGAGTTGGTCTCTCGTGAGGTCACCTTTCGGCAGCAGCCAGCGTCCGACAATGAGAGTCAGCATCAGGAACTGTTCTATGACGGTCACCCACGTGTCCGTGGGGATCTTTGTGCCGCCGGGTATCGGTAGGTCCGTCTGGAGACAATTGAGAAGAAGTTTATGATACCTGCCTGTATTTTACATGATATACAACGTTGATAAAAGTGAGAGGCATTAAATTAAACCACATTTACTATACGGGTTACTTTGATTATTCAGCTATTTAACACTTTGAGCTGAGCAACGTTATAACACGTAAAATTTGATGCCACCTGCCATCATGACAGACCAACAAAATAATGAAGACCCCTCATCTGTCGTCATCAGAAGTGGAATGCCCACGTTCTTCCCAGCCTGAACCTGATGCAGACGAAAAATGGCGCCTGATGTTCGAGCAACAGAACCAGAACATTCTTGCAATATTGCAAGCAATGTCACCTGCTTCAAGCAAGAAAGTGCAGCTACCCGAGTTTGATCCTGAAAAACCAAACGTAGATGCACGTGCGTGGGTAACACCACCACCGCAAATATAACTTTGTAATTCATACAAACACTATGAAAAACAAAGTTATTTGGCGTAGTTGTGAAAATTGTAAATAAGCTAGTTTTAAGAAATTTTGAAGTTTTTTTTTTCAATTAAATATATTAAATTATATTTATTATAATTACTACGGAACCCTTCATGGGCGAGTGTGACTCGCACTTGGCCAATTTTATTAAAGAAAGAAATCGGCTGACAATTGAATAAGTAAAAGCAATATTGATGACTCAGGAAAATTACAAAACTGTATCTTGTGAAGATTTTTACGTTTATGTATTAGAAAAGAAAGAACTACTTATTAAAAATAAATAATGTATCAGACAAATATCAGTAATAAATATCCTTCTTCATTATTATCTGTTGGCTTTTACTTATTACCTACAGCCTTTTGCTTTAGACAGGCATTTTTCTGAAAATTCAGGCATTTTAGGTACCATAGACAGGCATCCCACTTACTTACATATGGTAACGCTACGCGCAACGTCTCAATTACCGCCGCCGCCCGCGTAAACTGGCGTATTGGATGTCAAAAAATAAGAACGTGTGTCAAGAAATATTAAATTATTTCATTTTTTAATAATATATCTAGGTATATTTTTTTGTTGCTATGGTTTCTTTACTAGGTATAGGTATATTCCTCAAAATATTTCGTGTGTGAATAGATACACCTTATGTGTATGTCGCAGATCCCCAATGGAATGTCAAGCGTTTATCATAATTTTAATTTAGTTTGTTTTATTGGATTTTTAGTCTGGCAATGCTTCAGTGTGTTTAGTCGATTAAGTTGTCGTTGGTCATTTTTGATGTTAATAAAAAGGCGGTAGTCTTGTGCAGTTGACATTCGGATTGTGATCGTGGCGACCAACGGACGACTTGGCTAACCTCACTACATTCCATTTAGTGAAATGGAACATCATGTACAATTATTTTTATAATTCAGTGAACATGCACAGTCTCTTTACGTGTGATAAAGGATGTGCTTTTAAAAGGTTTTGATTTTTTTCTTCTTCTTTATTTTTTTCTCTTGTATTTTTTGCTGTCTACTCTATTCAAATGCTTGTTCCGCCACATCGGCATACATACCAGCTTTCTCGGTCTTGAGCATAATAAAATGGATTAAGAACTGGATCGGAGCATTCTATCGAATTCTGAAATAATGAATAATTTTATGCTATTAAACAGCATCAAATATAAATTCAATTGCTAATATCGATGATAATTTTGTGTTAAATGACTTGCTTAAGCTGTTGCTCATCAGATTTTGGGAGAATAAGGTAAGCATAAAGCTCGAAGTTTAATTTAACACAATTATGTTTAAATAGACAATCATTAATTAGTTTTATGACTTGATCCTGATTATCCATTAGGAATTCCTCAGGTGTAATGTAAGGTACTCCATCGATGGATTCAGTTTGTAACTTATTATTCTCTTTCTAAAAGCCGTAGCAATAATATCAGTATTTTCATATTTGGTTTTTAATATGCAATGAGATTTGTGTAAATTCGTTCTCACATGATAGTGATATTAATTTTTCGGTATTTCAATATGACATTTTTCACAAGTCATTATAATTATCATTATAATTTGTTATTTTTCCAGGAATTGGTGAAACTGTAAGAAAACAAAACAACGAATTTTTGTATTCTTGAATATATTTCTTTAACACATAATAATAATATAAACCCAAAAAAGCTTAATACTGGTACATTAAAATCATTACGTAATATTGAGATAATGATTAAAATTAAATGTCGTAAATAAGCAAGTAACTCGTGGTAAAATAGTACCTATTTAAAGTAAAATAATGAAATAATATAATATTAATAATGAATTTTAGTAATAGTTGCTAACAAATGTTGGTGGACTGTTTACGAATTCTTTTCTAGTTGCTATAATAAAATTAGTCAGGTGTTGCCATGCATCTGTGTTGTCAGATGTTTGATTTTTCACAGTAACTATTGCTTGGCGCCATCTGTTAATTGGGTGAACTTTTTAATTTCATCGCACCGGTACAAAGTGTACCGGTGCGATCAAATCTATATAGTGCGTACCGGGCTTATGCTCATACGTTTGGCGCGAATGACCGTTAGCAAGGCGTCGTGTTATATACGAAGTTAATTGTATTGGAGCTTTACCGGGAACAGCGACATCTTCTTTCTCCTCGTCTTCACTGTCAGTCCCGAAGAGGTCGTAAGCTGTAGCCTACCTCCAAAAAAGGCTTTTATTTAAGAAAGACACACCATGTAAATTAATTATATATTGAACGAAAAGGCAATGGACATTATTGTTTAATAAAAAAATCTATTCAGATTAGTCAAACATCAAATAAGTAAACATAAAGAGCATGTAAAGCCCGATTTACACTTCAATAAGTACAGTACAGTTAAGTAATAAGTTGTAAGTAGCGTCCAAACGTAGGCGAGTGAGTAGTCATAAGTTGCCCGAGAAGAAGTAAAGAAAATAACACGTGTTTGCGGCCGCAACCTTCAAATTTATGGACTGTACTAAACTCGCCCGTCTACATGCCAGCCAGTTAAGTTGGCGGGGTGTGGGAGACGTGAGAGAGGGGGCTACTTCGCACTGGACTCGCCGAAAAATAGGATCGCGATCTATTTAGCTCAACTTAATCAACAACTTACTACTTAACTCGCTTTTGCCGTTCAAACTACAATAACAACTTTACTCGCCGATGACGCAAGTTAACTCGCTACTGTACTTATTGAAGTGTAAATCGGGCTTAAGTATTTTGTTAAATCATTTTAATTTTTTTAATAAACTATAAATAACATTAAACAGTCCTTTTATTTTATTTTTCATATTATTTTTACTTATGTCATTTTATTTTTAGTAACCAATAACTGTAATAACCAATAACAATAACAAAATGTAGGTCTTTGTGGAGGTATATATTGGTATGTTCAATAGTAATAATATTAATAGGCAAGATGAAGTTAATCAGGCAACCCATATCCTTAAACGTTAATAATATAAACATTAAGTGACTCTCTACACCACATCAGTATTGCTTTTTGAATTCTACAAGTTTAATGATGATAAAGAAGTCATTTCGAATGAAGCTTTGCCGAATTCTATTTTTATTTTTGATGATGTTGCAACCGAGAATCAAACCAATATCCGTAATTATCTCTTATTTCTGTATGGGACAACATAAACAAATCGATTGTTTCTATTTATCTCAAACCTATTCAAAAATTCTTAAGCAATTGTTTCGTGATAATGCAAATTTTCTTATAATATTTAAACGTGCGTATTAGTAAGTATAAGGGTACTTTTGAAAAAGGATATACACCCAACTGGTCAACAGAAATATTTATAATTAAAAAAATACAAAATACAACTCCTATCACTTATTTAATTGAAGTTACAACTAGAGGCCGGCCTATTTTAGGTGCCTTTTATGCACAAGAGCTTCAAAAAACAAAACATCCTGATGTATATCTAGTGAAAAAAGTCCTAAGAAGTAAAGGAAATAGAGTTTTAGTGAAATGGTTAGGTTTGCCTCCTTCGGAGAATAGTTGGATTGATAAATCGAATAAATTGTAACAAGTTTATGAAAGTTAATAATTTTTTATGAGAGTTTATAATAGTATTTTTTAAGTATTCAATCTATTAATTGACTATACCTTAAGCCACATAAAGATGGACTTGGAATTTTCATATCCAATGAAAAAAACAAAGATATCGGCTACCCAATCGAGCTTTAACTAACTTAGACATTTTAAAGTATGGAAATAGTATTCCTTATTTTAGAGGTGTCTTTATGAGAGATGAGTTACCTAAATACCCGTACAAAAAATAATGTGGAGTTATTAATTTAGATAGCTCTAAAAACCCTGACTCTCACTGGGTAGCCTATGCAAAATACAATGATTACATTGAGTATTTTGATAGTTACGGAAATCTTAAACCGCCACAGGCATTCATAAAATATGTTGGTCCCAAAGTGAATTATAATTATGAAAATATACAACGTGACCATCCTTTTAATTGCGGACATCTTTGTTTAAACTTTTTTTTTAATTTAGTGGTGCGGTGTTATAAAATAAACGTGATATTTTATATCAGTTCAGTACCTACATAAGTATGTCTACTATGGTTACCATCTCTGGAAATAAATCAGAATTCGTTTCATACTTTCAACCACCGCTTCATTTAACTGATCAATATGAGTGCGGTTTACTATATTTTTCAGTATTGAATTCAAGACCAGATCTTCCTATTAAAACTAGCAATCTGTCTGTGATCAAAATCGAATGTGATCTTGTGTACGGTTCATACTGCAACGGATTGCCAATACATTTTATTCATGAATTTGTATCTGATACTGCTTTAGGTCGTTATGTAGATCGTTATGTAGAGATACCACAAAACGTGATTTACTTTCCAGTGAACAAAAGTATAATTTCATCCATATCGGTTAAGATTGTTGACTAATTCGGTCACCTTATTAACTTCGAAGAACAACATATTCAATTACGTTTGCATTTAAGAAAAACAAAATGATTGTATATTATAAAAACACCGCAATGAAAATAAATCGTCGTATTTCTTCTGCAACCACACACACACACACAGACTTAATTTAAAAATAAAAATTAAAAAATTGACTAAATTAAAAAAAAACTTCCTTAAAGCCTTGGGGCTAAAAGTTTGAATATGCTACAGATTACTGAATTACCATACTTCGACAGTTCGATTTAAAGTTATGAAATCCATTCGTACAATCCCTACAATAACACCTTCAGGGAAAACGATGAAATCAGAATCCCCATACGTCAGCAAGACATATACATGCTACCATCAGCCAGTTCAATTTACAACGAATGTCAAGCAAAACTCTTCGGTAAAGATAGGAATCCGATTAAAAAAGCTGTTACGTTCACTAATAACCCTGTTATCTCTTTGTTTCAAGACATCAGATACTAAATGAATGGCATTGAAATAGACCGTATAAAAATTCGGCAATTACGTCAACAATAAAATCATACATTTCATTAAATGAAGCACAAAACAAAGTTGCAGCCTTATGGGGTTGGAACTTAATAGGATTCCAAAGTGATGGACATTATAGTGCTGTGATACCATTAAATAAGGTTTTAGAGTTTGCGGAAGATTACAATAAAATTATGATAAATTGTAAACACGAACTTATTTTAAGTAGAAGTAACTCTAACTTCAACAGTGTTATTCTTTCTGATGATGTAATTCATTTCCAAATAGATGTACAAAGAGTTCAGTGGAGGGTGCCACATACAAAAGTGTCAGATCGAGAACGACTCATACTTTTAAAACATTTAGAAAGAGATAAACCTATTCAGATGGCCTTTAGAAATTGGGATTTATATGAATATCCTTTACTCCCTAAAACTACAAAGCATTCTTGGTCAATTAAGACTGCTTCACAATTGGAAAAGCCCAGATATGTTATATTTTGTTTGCAAACTAATAGGAGAAATAATAAAACTAGAGACAGTTCACTATTCGATCATTGTGAAGTGACCAACGTAACGCTCTTTTTAAATTCACAATACTATCCATATGAACCTATGAGTTTAAAGTTTTCTGAGGACAAATATAGCATATTATATGAAATGTATGTGAAATTTCGTCATTCGTATTACAACAGTCTTTCAGATCCATTGTTAGACTTAAACAATTTAAAAAAAAAGGCACCTTTGTTTATCTTAGATTGTTCAAGACAAAACGACAGTCTTAAAACAGGTCCAGTGGACGTACGGCTGGAAGTAGAAAGTTCCATACCAATACCAAATAAGACGACTGCGTACTATTTGATTATAAACGATCCACTTGTGGAATACAAACCTCTCAGCAATATTGTGCGCAGGTTATCATGACTGCCATTGTAGATATTCAAGGCTTTAAAACAGAAGCAAATGAATTTAAAGCAAAAGAAATCGCTATAATGTATACTAACTACAAAAAACTACAAGTATTTTTGATTAAGCCACCATTTCCCTTTAAATATTTTATGGTAAGTACCAGAAAAGAAGCAAGTTAGTTGGATTGAACGTAACAGAAAGATATACTAGAGTGAAGGATTTGTATCTTATTCAGAGTTTGATTCAGATATATTGAGAGATAAATGTGTCTACGTCAAAGGTTTAGAAAAAGTGTTGTGGTTAAAGCATATTTTAGAAAATAGTAATAATAATAGATTCAATTTAGAAGTTAAAGGTTCTTCTAGTTTGATAAGTTTATACAATCAATACCAATATTCTAAAGATTTAAAGAGAGATTTTAAGATTTTATACAACTGTATTTACCATGACTCTGTTTGTGCTTTAAAAAATGTATTGTGTTTAAATAAGTGGTGCTTTGATAATAAAACTTTAAAATAAATAATTTCTTGTTTAATTTGTAAAATATGTTAAGGTATATCTTCGAGTTTTCGAGAGCTGCGTGATGTCATTCTAAGTTTAGAATTATCTGTATTCAGAAATAGGAACATGAGTGAATATAATATCATAAAAAATGAATACAAACCACGCTATGACATGTACAATAGTTATAAAATGCGTGAATTTTTATTTAATTATTACTGGGGGACGATTAATTCAAAGAAAAGGTTAGTAATGGAAATGGCTGACGCTGGATTCTATTGAAAATAGTATAAATGATAAAGCAGCATGTTTCTCATGTGGAGGGGTTATAGAAGATTGGCAGATTTACGATGACCCATGGATGCAACATGCTTTTCATTTTCCTCAATGTTTTTATTTGAACTGTGTAAAGGGAAAATATTATATTGCTAAGTATCTGAAACAGTACCTCACAAAATGAGTCAACTTGTGCCTACAATGTTTCCAGATGATTGAGACTTTCTATGCTACCAGAAGATAAAATTTCTTTTTATATAAATTATACTCGTAAATAACTGTACTATAATCTAGCAAACATTTAATAAATACATTTCGGTATAATAAGAGCAACACCCGCTAAATATCATGCAC
Organism: Tholera decimalis; assembly: GCA_943138885.2. Classification (NCBI taxonomy): domain Eukaryota; kingdom Metazoa; phylum Arthropoda; class Insecta; order Lepidoptera; family Noctuidae; genus Tholera; species Tholera decimalis. Next base: position 12,075,367 of record OW964575.2, on the reverse strand, counting down.
AAGAAACAGGTCAGATCAGAACAGGCTAGAATATTATTTCAAATTTAAAATATAATAAATACACGACCAGATAACAGATCAGACCAGATCAGAATGTTGTACCAGTTTTCAAATGACAACACAGTCACAGCTTCAGATTAGACCAGTCTAAATATTTTCCAGGTACAGTACCTGGAAAATATTTAGAATGATGGTTGTAATTGGGTGTTTCTGGATTCGAAATGATTCTATAATGAATGGTGAAAATTGCGAGTTTCCAGATCTTCTTTGATCTGGAAACCCCAATTGAGCCAACGCATTTTATGTAACAATCGCTAAATATCGTGCACAAGAAACAGTTCACATCAGAACAGGCTAGAATATTATTTCAAATTTAAAATATAATAAATACACAACCAGATAAAATATCAGACCAGGTTAGAATATTGATTCTATAATGAATGGTGAAAATTGCGGGTTTCTAGATTTTCTTTGATCTGGAAACCCCAATTGAGCAAACGCATTTCATGTAACACCCGCTAAATATCATGCACAAGAAACAGGTCAGATCAGAACAGGCTAGAATATTATTGCAAATTTAAAATATAATAAATACACAACCAGATAACATATCAGACCAGGTCAGAATGTTGTACCAGTTGTCAAATGACAACACAGTCACAGCTTCAGATTAGACCAGTCTAAATATTTTCCAGGTACTGTTTAGAAGTAATGAATGATGGTTGTAATTGAGTGTTTCTGGATTTGAAATGATTTCATAACGAATGGTGAAAATTGCGGGTTTCCAGATCTTCTTTGATCTGGAAACCCCAATTTTTACCTACTAGCTTCTCGATAAAGGTCCTTCGAGACGCCGTATTGGCGGGACCTACCGCGTGGTTTACAAAGTGCTTGGGAAGATTCCGCCGAACCAGACAGTGGATATAACATACCTACCACTATCAGTAGCAAACATCAGGTAACAAAGCAGCAGATACCGGTGAGTGAGCTTTCATTAACATCGTAACAGCGAAGCGGCTGCTCTAATTTTTACAAGTGGACTCGCCCGCGTGGTTAGCAGCACGTGTCACGTGGTTGTTGCGTCAGCATACACACGACCACACCAGCATACAGCATCATCAGCATTTAGAATAGACTACTATCAGCTATCATCAAAGGTTTTATGAAAAGGGTGTCTATTATCGAGCAAGTCTTGCATAAAATCACTTATTATTTTATCAACATAAGGTACCTGTACCTATCGCTTTCCAAGCTAATTTAAAAAGGATGGAGCTGAAAAAAATCCTCTATTTACGTAAAGAAATGTTTAGAGCTTCTCGATAAATATTGGGAAGAGTTCCAGTCCAATCATCTTCAGTTATCAGATCAGATTCTGAGCGTATACGATCCGTGGCCCGGCCCTCCACACATGCTGACATGCTCCGGTTTCTTCACCATCACCACCCGACTGCTGCATCGACGGAGCCTGATTATCCCCCGTCCCACTATTACGGCCGGAGGGAAGGAAGAAGGAAAACTGAGGTCATCCGACTGAAGGCCAGCCGTCCTGCAGCCACCTCTTCGTTCTACTTTAAATAATCGTCCGCTCCGCTTAACATCAACTCGCAATCTCCGACATCTCCAGCGCTCTTAGGACTCCGTGTCTCCGGCAAATTTTTATAATTATTTCTTTTATAAATCCTGTTCATCTTTTTTTTCCACTTTGATTTCTTTCCCTGGTTATATTCCCTATTAAAACGTGCTTTCCTCCTAATTTGTTATTGCAACCTTACATTTCCCTGTCTACCGAGGGAAACTGTAACGTTACAAGCTAAGAAAACCTAGTCCTGTCACCAATGACTTTACAGAAACGTAAACAAACAAAGTAATGCATAAAAATAGCTTAATATCAGCATATTATGAAATTCTAAACCAATGATGATGTTATAACGTAAGTATAAAAGCCCCATAAAAAGGAAACATTACAAGCTCGCCTAACATCAGCGTGGTTAAGACAGGAGTTTTGAATTATTGGCGGTAACCACGGAATAGATGAATAAGGTTGGAATGGTAATGTGGGCGTGGCGAGCGCGCCACGACTATGATTCGAAAATCATAGCTCGACCGATTAACTCATTCACCGCGTTTAGTGTGCTTCGGACTACTTCTAGCTCTGTTTTAAAATGCCGTGTTGTGCAATTATAACTTGTAAAACAAAAAGTCAGACCGCAAGTACAGAGCGAGGAGGTATATCTTTCCATCAGTAAGTCCAAAATAACATTTAATTACAATTTTATTTGTAAAAAACATAAAAATATTCTGATCACTATGAAATTCCAAACATTAACAACATTATTGCAACAAGTTACAAAAAATATACATTGCCCGATGTGTACTCGCTTAATCAACGTAATGACCAAGTCCACTTACAATGTTTAATAAGGCCAACAAATCCAATCGTCTCAATACTACCCACCTGCAATTTATAGGACCCGAAAAACCTATATTCGTCGCAGAAGCACTCACAACAATGACAAAACGCCTTCACTACCTCGCCAGAGAGTTTATCAAAAGCAGCTCCTACGAACAATGTTGGATTGCAAACGGAAAGGTATATGTCCGAGAAAAAGAAGGGATGCCCAGTCGCCTCATAAAAACTGAAGAAGATCTTATAAAACTACGGAAACAAAAATGACTACTGAATATCTTCGAATTGTGCAATTCAATACATACAATTTTTCTTTTTCCTTTGTTAAATTTGTTCATAAATTTGTTTTTAACAAAAAATACTAACAGCTCACCTATGAAAGCTCATTTACTATTTAATCACACAACAATAAACCCAGCATTAACACACACTATATCACTAACAACAAACGCAAGACTATACTATTACAATGCAATACAACACAAAATACACTTTTACAAAATATACAGATACATAATACACGCATATGTAACATATTTAATCCAAATCTTAAATCTATTTTGTAGTTCTCAGATGTTTCATGCACGACTAGCGATCAATAGTTATGTGGTATTTTTTTATATATTTTTTTAAAAAAACAGAAGGTATGCCATAATTGTCTGCGATATTTTAACATTTACCTCTAAGCATATAATAAAAAACTACCATATTAGAAACGCCGCCATTAGAATTTCCTTAAATAAAATTCAATACCACACAAAATAATACAGACAACATAGACTCAGTCTCCGTCTCTGACTCTGCTACATGTGGTCTGGATGATTGTATTCCGGCTAACTTCACACCCAATCAGTCGCTCAAAATTCTTAACCAAAACATCAGAAGCATAACCAAAAACATAACAGGGCTTCACACCTTACTCTCAAGAACTAAGGTTAACTGGGATATTATCACACTGACGGAATCTTGGCTCCCTTGTACTCAATATATCCCAAATCTATCAGGCTACAATTACTTTAAGACCGATAATAATCTTACTCAAAATGAGGGAGTTGTTGTTTATGTGAACGAAAATCTTAAAGTCTCTGTGGAGGAATTAGTGCTTATGGAAGCAAATTGTCTTCAGGTACGGATCGATTGCAGCACCATATTGTTGGCAATATATCGTCCACCAGGGTATAGGGACGTAAACAATTTTATAAACTCTCTTGACGCTGCCCTTACTAAAATCGCGAAGTATACAAATATTATAATTACTGGTGACATAAATATAAATATCCATGACCTATGTCACGATCCAGCCAAGGACAGTTATCTAAATCTTCTGGCCTCACATGGCCTTCTACCGGCACATGTACTACCCACACGACAATCTGCTTGCTTGGATCATTTTATTTTGAAGACAACCCTTCCTGCCTTTACCCTAGTAGCCCACTCCTCACTCACAGACCATGATACTGTGCTATTATTCCTTGCAAAAAAACCTCCGAAACAAGTGACAACAAAATCAGTCGTTCGGACCAATCATGACTAACTCGATTCCGACTTGAAACAACTTGATTTTGGAGCTATATACACGTCAACAGATCCACATGAGGCAGCTGAAATAATGATAACACTCATTACTCAGTTAATAGAAATGCATTCTGTAACAGTAAAAGTTCCAAACCGTAAACGGATTGTGAAGCCATGGATCACCACAGGTCTTCTACGATGCATTAGGCATAAAGATAATTTACACAAGAAGCTAAAAACGGACCCTGAAAACCACATCTTAAAAACATCGTTCACGAGATACAGAAATTACTGTGATAAATTACTTAAACTTGCCAAAACCGAACACGAGAAAAAAGAAATAAAAGACGCTAGTAACAACACTAAACTGCTATGGACCACTATAAATAATATATCGAATAGGACCAAAAAGAAAGACAATCCGCGAGAATTACTATCCATATCAGCAACACCAAAGCAATCTGTCAACGACGTAAATAGTTTCTTCGCAAATATTGGCAAAAACCTTGCAGAGAAAATGGGTAATCTGACAATGGTTTCAACTAGTCACAATCTAAGTAGCAGCACGCAATCCATGGTGCTGATGCCAACTGACGAAGCTGAAGTTACGCAACTAATACTGTCTCTAAGAAATGAATGTGCCGTAGGTTGGGACCGAATATCCTCCACCTTTCTCAAAAGACATCTGGCTTCACTGGTTCAACCTATAACCTATATTTGCAACCTAGCCATCAGCACAGGTAAATTTCCAAAGGTCTTCAAAAAGTCCATCATTCATCCGATCTTCAAGGGTGGCGACAGAGACCGTGTCAATAATTACAGACCCATAGCTGTGCTACCAGCCATCTCCAAGATTCTAGAACGCATATTGAATAAACGCCTCGTGGATTACCTGGAAAAATATAATCTTCTCTCCCCATCTCAGTATGGATTTAGGGCCGGCAAATCAACCTCAGATGCGGTTCATGACCTCACCAATCATATCGTCACTAACTTGGATGGTGGCAAAAAAGTCTTGGGGATCTTTTTAGATCTTGCGAAAGCGTTTGACACGGTCTCTGTTCCCATCTTAATAAGGAAGATGGAACGACTCGGAATAAGAGGAATCCAACTTGCACTTTTTGAGGATTATTTGAGTGGGCGTACCCAGAGCGTCAAAATAGGAGAGAGTGTCAGTGACGATTGCCAAGTTAATTATGGTGTGCCACAAGGCAGCGTGCTCGGTCCGACACTCTTTGTCATATATATAAACGAACTGGGTATGCTCACTCTCCCGAAAGGCAAAGTCATAACTTTTGCAGATGATACAGCCCTCTTGTTCACTGGAGACACTTGGAGTGAGGCCTTTATATGCGCCCAGTCAGGATTCAATATTGTATCGAACTGGCTGCGTGACAATGTTTTCACTCTAAATGCGGAAAAAACAAACTATGTCACCTTTTCCATAAAACAGCATACACCGTCTCCATCCATGACGACGAACACTATCGTAGCCCATACGTGTGCATTTCCTCACTCCTCTACATGCACGTGTACTCAAATTAGCAAGGCCGATTGCATTAAATACCTTGGTTTAACTATAGACAGCACACTCAAATTCCAGGAATATATCAACACCTTAAGTAACCGACTGAGAAAACTGATATATGTTTTTAAGACTCTAAGAAATGTGACGACGACAAAATAAAAAAATGGTATACTATGCTCTTGCTCAGTCTTTAATAACATACTGCATCACCTCTTGGGGTGGTGCTCCAAAAAGTACCCTCCTGAAACTGGAAAGAGCACAGAGAGCCATTCTCAAGGTGTCCTTGTCCTTACCTTATCGCCACTCTACAGCACTACTATACCAAAAAGCGAAAGTCTTGACGGTGCGTCAACTGTTTATTCAACAAACCATCCTGAAACAACATACACTACTAACCTACAATCCATCACTCCCTCGAGCTAAGAGAAGATTTAATCCTGTTGTCAACTACCATATTTCGCCTTCAACCTCTTTTGCAAAACGTTTCTTTTTTCATCTTGGTCGTTATCTCTACAATAAAGTAAATAGGGTCATATCTATTTATGAACTCAATAAGATAAAGTGCAAAATGAAACTATATAGTTGGCTTCAGGAACTCAATTACGATGACACTGAAAAGCTATTAACAGTTTTAACATAAACATCACTATGCAAATACATATGCTACGATAAAAAAAAGGAACATTCACACACACAACCTCCCCACACACACGATCCCCCAAACACACAACCACTGAACACACTTCTCTAACTACACAAACTTCACACACACACACACAGTACAGACTCAACCGTAGGGACTAACAAAACTAATTTAAAAAAAAAACAAAAATTACAAATATGATCTTTCTGCCTAAATGCTAACATTTCCTAATTGCATACCGTTTGTACGAGTACATAAAATAAATTGTTAAACTTAAATGGAGGAGTCCTGGTGACCTGAAATACAGGCGTTGAGCCTAGTTTAGGCACCAGTCTCCCACAATATAATGCCCCACCTATATGTCACTGTAGAAATAAGGCTAGCAATTAAGAATAATATTGTGGAGAAAAATAAACAACAAAAAAATATACTTATACTTAATGTACTGCATGCGTCTTATCCTCAACATTTCAACCCGTTTCGTCCTATGCCCTGATTGGCCGTTTATGCACGGCACATGTTTATTGACAGTGAGTTACAATCAGTAGCAAGCTCTCGATTTAAGTGTGTGTAATTTATTTGTGTGCGTGATTCGCATACGTAACGGGCCTCTTGCTTGTAGTGGAGCTAAAGAGTGGGAGATAAGTAGCGACATGCGTTCTCATACAAATCAAGAACTATTTCCTTTCTTACCTCTTATCTGTTCTGTGGCGGTAACCGTACTGTCAAAAAACGCATACATAACTGCGTTACATGCAAAAGGCATAATCCTGTAAAAAAATACACAAATAATGGGAGACTTACCTGAGTCACGAAGTAATCCGTCGCGGCCATTCAATCATACTGGGGTTGACTTCACCGGCTATGTGGACGTCAAAGCGAATAAAGGTCATGGCATCAAGACGACCAAGGGCTACATAGCGGTATTCATGTGCATGGCGATCAAGGCCGTGCACCTAGAACTCATTTCCGACCTGAGTTCACCTGCCTTCCTAGCAGCATTAAGGAGGATGGCAGCCCGCAGAGGAGCCCCAACCCATATCTATAGTGATAATGGGACAAATTTTGTTGGAGTCAACATGGCCTTGCGTGAAGAGTACATCAAATTACGAGCGACTCTTGATGATGAGTTCTACAGAGCAATCACAGACATGCAAATATAAGGTTGGGGAAAAAGTTTTTTCGCATTATAGTATGTATGAACTTGTAATAAAATCTCTTTGGCTATGCTATTTGTATCTGGCTGATTTTGGTATCATTGAAAGTTTAAATTTTAAAGTATATAATTCCAAATTTAAATTAGGAAATTGTGTGATTTTCATTTGTTTTTCGTACTGTCAAGATGAGTGAATCTAATGAAGAAATTCGATAAATTTTAAAATTTTACAACAAAAAAGGTGAAAAGACAACGCAAGCCGCGAAAAAAATTTGCGATGTAACTTATGGACCTAGGGCAGTGTCTGTGAGAGTAGCACAAATTTGGTTTAAGCGTTTTCAATCCGGAAATTTAGATGTCAAAGATGCACGTCGCACGGTGGGCTGAAAATCGGCTTTCATAGACTTAGGCATTTTATTTTGCAAGTGCGAGTTTTTTTGCCGGATATCACTTCTATTAGTTATAACAATATACAAAAATGACACCAGAATTGATTCTGCACAGAAACGAAGGAATTATAATTTTTTTACGAAAATTTTGTATGGAGCTAGTATGAAAAATCGAAATATCTCTAAAACGGCAGCGATAACCGTAATATCCTTATAGGGGGTTATAGTACTAATTATTTATGATTTTTTGACATACGTTACATAATGGTTGTAGATGCCTTTTTTTTTAAAAAATCGTCAAAATATTTTTATTTATTTTTACATATTTAAACGTTCCTTTTAGTGTTTAAGTTGAAGAATTCAGAGCTTTAACAACTCTTATCATAAAATAGCATCACCCCTATAGACCTGAATGACTAGACAGAGGTGTGTAGTGTCTTGTTGATCTTGTAAGATTTCCAACAATACCAAATAGTTGAATATCAGTGTCAAAGTGCCCATGCTGTCGCTTCTTTTTGAAAGATAGGGGAATGAAATTGTTAATTGATCATACCCTAAAAGTATGATTACAACATAACCGGACACATAATAATAATAATATCCTTATAGGGGATTATAGTACTAACATTATTTATTTTAACATATGAAACTGTTCAAAACGATCCATGAACTGTGTCAAAGTTAAGAACATCGTTAGGAAGCATGCTTTTTCCCCAAATATTAAGAATATGTGAAAAAAAAAAGACTGTATATAAACTTTTTATTGATAGGTAATTTAAATAAAACAGAAGTAACAAAAATAATATCTAATAAATTCAATTATACAAAATACATATTTGAAACTATAATTTATGAAATTATTAACTAAACATATTGGTACAATAAACTAACATAAATAACAAAAGAACATAAAGAAAAATAATTAAATTTTACAAATTTTCTTTACAACTTTCGTTGTCGGACTCCAATTCCGAGTCAGAATCCAGATCGGATATACCTACAAACTCGAACTCAGTTTCCGGAAACTGTATTAGGTCGAGAGTTTCAGCAAAAAAGGTTGTCTTCCTTTTGGCATCTAACTTCGGCCTTTGTGCACTTAGAAAAGGATCCGAAGAAACAACAAGCATATTTAGGATATCTTGATTAGAATCTTGCCTGCTTCTTTTCCGCGAATGATGTTCCCGGAACCTCCTAAAATCTTTGTTTCGAGACTCTGAGGCTTCTTCCGAGAGAGTCCCAATCGGGACAATATCATTTTTTTCGATTATGTCAGCTCCGTGTATTAATAGTTTATGTACGGTTGATGACATGTAGTACCAGTCGTATAATTCCACGTACTTTTCTGCTGTTTTGCGAGCAAAATCTTTAAATTTGATGACATCGATCTTCTCACCAGATGTTATTGCTTGCAAAATAACAGCAAATCTTTTTATCAGGTTTTGATCCAACCCAGTAATAGCTGCAGTTTTATTGGGAAACTCGAAAAACTTCCTTGCGGTATTCCCGTCATTGGTAGTTCCCGAGCCTTGTTTTACTATATCAATTAACAGATTGAGCTCCTCTTTAAATTTATTTTGAATGTTTTTTTTTCTGTTTTGTAACATATCTTTATGCTCATTACTTCTTGCTGCCCACTGTTTGAAGTCAAGTCTGTACGCAATGTGTAACAGACATTCCATGCAATTTATACGGGCATGTAGGGATGATAGGCCAAATTCATATATGTCAGAACACACAGTTTTTGATGTTACAGCATCTAAGTGGTTCATTTCTGTTGGTTTTGCTAAGCACAGGTAGCATGATGCATTTGATCTAGCTTCAGAAAGGTACGTGCAGACTTTTGCGTCGATCATTGTCATCATTAGTTTATGAGTCACCCTGTTACTATTAATGCACTCTGTGGGGTTAAGGGCCTCAATTTCCTCATCCATTTTTCTTTTGTTATCAATGACAACTGCATGGCTTTCTTTTACAAAAGTGAACTGAACCGGACGACAATAAAAAGTTGAGCATGGTTTCGGGTTTGTCCATATAGTATTATCTCCATCTGTCAGTTTCAGTGGCACCAAGGAGGTCATGAATATGCTTGAATCAGCATGCTCGCCGTCCATTTTCTGCTTGTATCGGCTTTGATTGGAAGCACCATCAAATCCCCACTTCGATATCAGCTTTAACTGCTTATTTTCCACATTATCAGAAAGACTTTGAAGAATCCGCTTCACCGTGATATCAAGTAAAGCTTGAAGTGTAATTCTAGCTGATGAATCCGTAACTGATACTGATTGATTAGGAGGGTAGCATGCAAGCTTAGTTTGTTGCAGTTTATAGTAGGATGGGTAAATATCCTTAGCACCTTCCCGAATGGCAGTCTCTCGCAACGTAATATACTGCCACTTTGAAAGCTTAAGTGAAAGAAGCAATCCAAGTGCTTTCTCTGGTGTAAATATTACTGTTTTCTTAATGCTTTCCTTGATTTTAACGGCAGCTTCTGGATTTTTGATCATATAATTGATTACAGATGCGATATCTTCATAACCTTCTTCTTTTAAACGTGCTGCAGCTGCATATGCCAATTCACAGGAATCCTCGCCTATGTGCTCACTAGATCTTCTCTTTTTCTGTTTGCTTCCCAGATCTTTGAATGGTTTTCGGGACCTTTTTGTCATTGTTCCAACAGTCGATGATGTCGAAGGTTCTGGAGAGACTGAGCGTGCTCTTGGTATCTCATCAACAGTTGGTTCTTGATTTATTAAAGTTTGCACGCAACTCGGCCAATCAATATTTGCTTGCAACCACTCTCCGTACGTATTTCTAAACTTATCAAAGAATCGTTTAGATTTCTGCCACCTGTTTAAAGCAGCTCGCGTGAATCTCCGGCAAAATTCTTTGAGAGTTACTTGATCTTCGGCAGAAAGGCAATCGCCTATGCGGGACACAATTGCACTAAACAATACTTCATGATTAAATGAAGGACACTCACTTTTTAGAAGAACAAACAAATCTAAGTTGGTGATTAAATTTTCCATTCTAAGATTTTGTAGTCGCAAAGCAAATAGTTTTAGTGTTAGCAGTTACACGGTTGTGAACAATCTAAATTATGGAACAAAATTATAGCCCTTTTATTGTATAAAGTCAATAATTAGTTAACTACCCTCATTAAAGTTATAAAAGATATGATAATAAAAATTTATAATCGTCAAAAACATTTCGTAGAACTCATAGTAGAACTAATCAACATTAGCAAATCACATTAGCTCACTAATTATAAAAAGGTGAATGCAGTTCTTAGTTGGTATTGTTGCGAGATATTTCAAATCATTTAATCACTTAATAGGCTCATTAGAATCAGAAGACTACAACCATCATTCTAATTACTTAATTACTTGTCATCAGACTCATTAGATGACTACACAATATGTTATTTTGTATTTTGAACGTATGCAAGGTTTTAAAATTCCTTTTGTGTCGATATTATTATGTGTCCGGTTATGTTGTAATCATACTTTTAGGGTATGATCAATTAACAATTTCATTCCCCTGTCTTTCTAAAAGAAGCGACAGCATGGGCACTTTGACACTGATATTCAACTATTTGGTATTGTTGGAAATCTTACAAGATCAACAAGATACTACACACCTCTGTCTAGTCCTTCAGGTCTATAGGGGTGATGCTATTTTATGTTAAGAGTTGTTAAAGCTCTGAATTCTTCAACTTAAACACTAAAAGGAACGTTTAATATGTAAAAATAAATAAAAATATTTTGACGATTTAAAAAAAAAAAGGCATCTACAACCATTATGTAACGTATGTCAAAAAATCATAAATAATTAGTACTAAAACCTCCTATAAGGATATTACGGTTATCGCTGCCGTTTCAGAGATATTTCGATTTTTCATACTAGCTCCATACAAAATTTTCGTAAAAAAATTATAATTCCTTCGTTTTTGTGCAGAATCAATTCTGGTGTCATTTTTGTATATTGTTATAACAAATAGAAGTGATATCCGGCACAAAAACTGGCACTTGCAAAATAAAATGCCTAAGTCTATGAAAGCCGTTTTTCAGCCCACCGTGCGTCGCTCTGGTCGCCTTATTACAGTTAAAAGAGATGCCATTTTTGAAAAAGTGGAGCAAGATATATATATATATATATATATATATTATATCAGTAGTTACGACGTACCTGAAGAACTGGAAATTGACCACCAAACACTTTTGGCGCATTTGAAAAAAACTGAGTACACAAAAAAGCTCGATATTTGGGTACATCACGAGCTCATTGAAAGAAACCTAATGAACCGTGTACTCATTTGTGATTCTTTATTACGACGTAATGAAACCGAACCATTTTTGAAGAAGCTGATAACTGGTGATGACAAGCGGATCATGTACGACAAGAACGTGTGAAAAAGGTCGTGGTCAAAGGCCGGTCAGGCTTCACAGACTGTGGCGACACCCGGGTTAACTGCAACAAGGTGATGCTGTGTGTGTGGTGGGATTGGAAGGGCATTATTCATTATGAGCTGTTACCACCAAGCAGGACCATTGATTCTGAACTCTATTGCGAACAACTGACGAGATTAAAGCAAGAAGTTGAGAGAAAGCGGCCGGAATTAATCAACAGAAGGAGTGTGGTTTTTCATCATGATAACGCTAGACCTCACACATATTTAGCAACTCAGCAAAAATTAAGAGAGTTTGGCTGGGAGGTGTTAATGCATCCGCCGTATAGTTCTAACCTTGCACCTTCAGATTTCGACCTGTTTCGGTCTCTTCAGAATTCTTTAGGCAGTGTCAGGTTAACATCACGAGAGGACTGCCAAAACCACTTGTCGCGGTATTTTGATCAGAAGTCCCAAAATTTCTATAGCAATGGGATCATGTCCCTACCTACAAGATGGCAAAAAGTTATCGAACAAAATGGTACCTACATACTTTAGTTAAATGTAAATAAACTATATTAAAAAATGTTTTGAATTTTCTTAAAAAAAATGCGAAGAAACTTTTTCCCCAACCTATTACAAAGGCCTGGGGGACTCTGGGAAGCGGCTATTAAAAGTCTCAAACACCACATCAAGAGAGTTGTGGGTGAGCAGAAACTGACATATGAGGAGTATTCCACATTACTAGCACAGTTGGAAGCCTGCCTTAATACAAGACCTCTTTGCGCCATCAGCGAAGACCCGGAGGATATGGATTACCTAACTCCATCGCACTTTTTATCGAGTGGTCCCACACTTACCATCATTGAGACGTAGAGAGACGCGAGAACACGATGGCAGCTTACCCAGAAGATATTTGATGAAATCTGAAAACGGTGGAAAACCGAGTACCTGTGTCAATTATCAGGACGTAGCAAGTGGCGGCAGCAGCGATCGAACTTAAGGATTGACGACATGGTTATTATCTAAGACGCTACCTTACCACCTGGGAAGTGGGCCCTCGGCAGAATCATAGAGCTGCACCCCGGCAAGGACGGCTATGTTCGTGTCGTATCAGTAAAAACCAAATACGGGGTAATCAAGAGGCCATGCAATCAAAAAACTTTCCTTGTTGCCAGTTCACGCAAATCAGCAACCTGGAAACAATGCAGAGCAAAATAACATCACAACAGAGAAGATCGATCAACCCTCGGAATCAAATGAGACATCGAAAAATAGATCAAGACGTCGTCGGAGGGGAAAAATCGGCAATTTTATTTACATCGCTCTCATGTTTTTGATGTTAATGTCTAAATGTCCAATAAAGACCTTTCGTATGTCGTCTATGATTTTTGGGGCACGCTCTAGCCCATCTACGGCAATTTAATTCCTCAACCGAAACGCATCGGAATTTATGGCCGAATTTCCGCATGCTGTGCAGGCTATTACTTCGTATACCTACTGACTTCATCGGAAGTGTAGATGTCCCTACGGAGGACGCCGCTCGATTGGCAGCCGATATCGTACAGATTCATAAGCGCGGAGGTTTCGAAATGCGAGGTTGGGTGTCGAATGAGCCCGGCGCACTCAATCAGTTGCCAAGCGAGCAGTGGTCTGACGTCTCACTAGTCAATCGTCGTAGTGTAGAGTTGGGTAGTTTACCACCCTCAGCCACCACCACACTTACTCTAGGTCTGATATGGAAACCAGCTCAAGACATCATTAGTTTCAACTCCGGCCTCAACGAAATTTCAGGTCATTTCACAAAACGCGTAGTGTTAGCCCACGTCATGCGCATCTACGATCCACTAGGTATTTTAGCCCCCATCGTAGTGAGAGGCCGGATTTTATTCCAAAACTTATGTCTTAAGAACCTTGACTGGGACGAGAGGCTATCACAAGCTGACCAGGAAACTTGGCTCGAATGGTTCGAGTGCCTTAAATCCATTTCAGAATTGAGAGTTCCAAGGTGCTATAATTTGTGTGAGTTCTCGGAGCTGGAGTTGCACGTACTTTGTGATGCTAGCGAGCTGGCACATGCCGCCGTTGCCTACTGGAGATTTGTGCTTCCCAACGGTGACATGAAACTTGCGCTAATAGCTAGCAAGGCGCGTGTCTCCCTTGAAACCAGTTTCAATCCCGCGCCTGGAACTCCAAGGCGCCTTGATAGCCGCTCGATTTGCTGCTAGAATTTGCGAAGCCCACCTCGATGGGTATTTTGGTGTGATTCGATGACCGTGTTAGGGTGGCTGCACAGTGATGCGAGGAATTATATGTTAGAAGGCTACGCTTCTGTAACGCAGAGTGTGCAACTAGAATCAAAGATTACTTGAGATCAAAATTAAAATACGTTTATTTTACGTAAGGACTTTCATTATATCGTATTCATGCTCAAAAAAACAATCATCTTCAAAAATGACTTTGTCATGTCAATAGACAATCTTTCTAGCCAGCAGCTCAATTGAATACAACCTTCAACACGCCCCCTCAATTTAGCTGCTGCAGCCCTAAGCCTTCTGTACATTTATAATGCTTACATACAGGTAAAGCTTTCGTCAAAACATCAGCCAGCATGAAATCTGTCGACACATGTTTCAACTCAACCATGTTACCCTTGAGTACATCCCTAATAAAGTGATACTTTATGTCTATGTGTTTGCTACGACCATGATAGACAGGATCTTTAGCAAGGTCTATCGCCCCCTGGTTGTCAGCATATACAGTAGTTTTAGATAGCCCTGATAATCCTATCTCCCTCAATAAACTACTTAGGTAGAGAGCTTCCTTCATCGCCTCACTGGCACTAATATATTCTGCCTCAGTGGACGACGTGGCTACAGTTCTCTGTTTTTGAGATCGCCAAGAAATGGCTGCTCCTCCTAAAATAAAAGCATAACCGGAGTATGACCGCCTATCGATTAAACAATTACCCCAGTCGGCATCCGAGTAACCTATCAACGTTTTGCCTGTCTTACGAAACGTTAGACGATAGTCGATTGTTTTCTTCAAATATCGAAGAAATTGGATTGCGGCTAAGAGAACCCTCTTAGCCGCAATCCAATGCATATGGTTAGGACAAGTCGTGAACTGAGCTAATTTTGAAACAGTATTACAAATATCAGGTCTCGTACCCACGCTTAGGTACATTAACGTGCCTATCAGTTCTCGATACGGCCACGTTACCTGTTCTTTGTGATCTTCATCACGATCTTTCTTCGGCTCTGCAAAATTCAGTCCAACTTCAAATGGAGTAGACACTGTTTTGCAATCTTCCATACCAAATTTCTTTAAAGTATCTTTGATATAATTTCACTGTGACAGACTTATAGCACCATATTTTCTTTCAATTTCTATCCCTAGACAGTATTTGGCTGGTCCAAAGTCTTACAGCTCAAAATCTTCAGCTAAGTTTTTCATAAAATGTTCTATCCATTTAACATTCTGTGAACCTACTAAAACATCATCAACGTAAATTGTTACTATTAAAATAGTTCCATCTGCCCTCCGCTGTTGATAAAGACATGGTTCATTCTTAGTTGGCATTAAGCCCATTCGACGAAGCTTCTCATCTAATCTGAGATACCACTGTCGTCCCGCTTACTTTAAACCATATAAAGATCGCCTTAGTAAACAGGCATCTCCTGCAGCCTTGAGGTCTCGTAACATTTTTCTAGCGCGCACATGAAGGACTGAGTTCTTATCTTCTCTTCGAATCAACAAATTAAGACTCTCATAGAGAATTTTCGGTATTTGCATGTATACCTCTTCATCGAGTCGACCATTCAAATATGCTGTGTTGATATCCAATTGATGTACTTCGAGGTTCAATTCTACAGCAAGTGCCGTTATTAATCTAATTGATTCAAGTCTTGCTACTGGTGCATACGTTTGATGGTAGTCTATTCCATAACGTTGACTAAAACCCTTTGCTACCAATCGAGCCTTCTTCTTCGTGCTCAAGTCGACATTCAATTTTGTTGTCAATACATAACGACAGCCTATGATGTCTCGGTCTTTAGGTTTCTTTACAATATCCCAAGTTTCATTTTTTATTAAGCTTGTTATCTCGGATAGGATTGCTTCTCGCCACCCCACATGATCATCGCTTGATAACGCTTCTTCAAGAGATATTTCAGCCACCGCAGAAAATAATTCTTCATCATTCTTTTCATAATTTTCATTATTCAGCACTTCACCTTCAACTTGTGGATCTATCTCAATAACATTACCTTGATGTTCTTCATTTCCTTCTGTTCGTTCTGCATCTCCTGAATGTACTTCTACCATGTTGTATACTTTCTTTGGATGTCCACTCTCCGCCTTAATAAGTTTAGGTCTTCCAGGAGCTCGCTTTAAAATTGGCTATCTACGACAATCCTCCGCAACTTCTTCAGTTTGATCCATATCTTTATCACAATTGCAACGAGAGTTGTCTCTGTTGTCTTGAAAGTTACCACCTCCTGAGCGCTCTCTTACAGTGCGTTCTTGTTCTCTGGCAAAATCACCAGCACCTAAGGTAGGTTTTGGTGTGGCTTCATTTGGTACTTCAAATTCTACAGTTCGAATTATAGGTTTCTCTCGTGTTTGAATATTATTATCAACTTTTAATTCAATATTCTTATCACTATTCAAGGTTTTTACTTCTGTTTGAAATTTAACGTCTCTAGCTTCAATAACTTTGTGTTCAGCTGGAATCCAAATTCGGTATCCCCTCGTAGATCTCGGATATCCAACTAGGATTCCCCCGTGGGCACGTGCATCGAACTTGTCCTTCCCTGATGTCTTATCCAAAACGTACGCTTTTGTACCAAAACTTCGGATAATCGTTAAGTCCACAGCAGTTCCAGTCCATTTTTCAAAAGGAATGCCTCCATCTAAACTGCTGGTTGGACAACGGTTACGTACGTAGCATGCTGTCACAACCGCATCCGCCCAAAAGCCTACAGATAGACCAGACGACAACATCATGCACCTAGCCATTTCCAACAAAGTTCTGTTCATGCGTTCGCTGACACCGTTCATCTGAGGAGTATGTGGTATTGTCAATCTTCGTTTGATACCTTCATTCTCTAAAAACTCATCAAACTCGCGATTGCAATATTCAACACCATTGTCAGTCTGAAGAAATTTTATTTTCTTTCCTGTCAACTTGTCAGCGTAATTTTTATAAAGTTTAAATGCACTAAATACTGCACTTTTCTTCCCTAGTAGATAAACTTCACACCACCGGGAACTGTCATCGATAAAGCTTACAAAATATTTCGCGCCTCCTATGGATTGCGTTTTCATCGGACCTACCACATCGGAGTGTACGATACGTAATAGCTCATTACACGGTCCACTCGACTTAGAAAAAGGTAATGAACTCATTTTTCCCTTAGCACATATATCGCAATTGGATATATCACGTAAATCTGCCTCTTTTATGTTATGCCCGCAACGGTTCAGTAGTTTTACGAGATCTCTACCATTTAAATGACCCATACGCTCATGCCAAGCTAGGATATCAATTGAATCTACAGCAGAATAAGCTTTTTCATTCAATTCCTTAACAAGGTAAAGATTTCCCTTTCGTACAGCTGTCATCACGGTCTTACCAGACGTCACATCATTTATACAGGCCCTATCATTAGTAAAATTAATCTCATACCCGTTATCTGCAATTTTTGCTACTGACAGTAAATTGCTACGAAGATTTGGTTCGAACAAGGTATTTTTGAAGGTAATTCTCCTGTTTGATGCTGACAACCGTATATCACCTTTGCCCTTTACATCAGTCGACAGATTAGATGCTATGTTGAGTTTATCCTGCAAAACACAAAAGTTATCTGTAAATTTATCTAAATTATAACACAAATGCGATGTACATCCACTATCAAGTATCCAGTCATTCTTTGTAGTTTGTAAAGAGTTCGAAAGATTCGTACAATTAAAAAGAATATCAAAAGTACTGTCCTCTTCCTCTTCTGGATCTGTTATATAGTTAGCATCGTCATTGCTCCGCTTCATCTTACATTCTGAAGCTTTATGACCATATTTATGACATTTAAAGCATTTGTAGGTAAATTTATAGGTCTTAGGTTTTTGTTCTTCCTGTTTTGCATTCTTCGGTACTCTACGCTTCACATACATAGCACCCTCGATATTCTCAGCTTTCGTTGAATTTGAAATGTTAGCTTTTTCTAATATCTTAATTTTAAGCACTTCTGCTGTCGGTAATTCGTCCCTACTTTCCATAGCGCATCTAAAATTCTCATAGCTTTTCGGTAAACTATACAGCAATAAAATCGACAACATGTCCTCATGTATCTCAACACCCATATCATTTAACATGTTCGCTGCCTCAAAGAAATCACTTAAATGAAGCTGTACATCATCGCCCTCCTTCATACGGCTCAACGTAAGCTTTTTAAGTAGACTTGCTTTTCTTACCGGACCTTTCGATGCGTATACGGTCTCCAACTTCTTCCGTATCTCGTGTGCAGTTACACACCCTCAAATATGTTTTAACTCACCAGGACTTATTGCCATAATCAGGTCGGCCTTCGCCATGTCATCCTTCTCGGACCATTCGCATACCACCTGCGTGGCTGCCGGTTTCGTTAGGGAGCCGTTAACATACTTCCAGGCTTGATGTTTTATGAGTAAAGCCTGTACTTGTATTTTCCACGTATCGTAATTTTGATGATTCAGTAACTCTATTTTTTGTGTCGCCATAACTTATTAAAAGCTATTAAACTCTTGGCTATTCTGGGCCAATAACCTGTTAGAAGGCTACGCTTCTGTAACGCAGAGTGTGCAACTAGAATCAAAGATTACTTGAGATCAAAATTAAAATACGTTTATTTTACGTAAGGACTTTCATTATATCGTATTCATGCTCAGAAAATACAATCATCTTCAAAAGTGACTTTGTCATGTCAATAGACAATCTTTCTAGCCAGCAGTTCAATTGAATACAACCTTAAACATTACAAACCTTTTGTTGCGCATCGTGTAGGAGAGATTTTGGAGATCACTTGTTTAGTGGAATGGCATTGGGTTCCAACTGAACTGAACGTGGCTGACGATGTGACGAAGGGGAAGGCCAACATTGAACCAAATGTGGCTCGAACTATCTCCTGGCTCCCACTACTGAGTGGCCTTCAGAGCCCAGTCACAGCGCCAGTAACTCTTGGAGTGGAAGAGCTCAAGCCATCTCTTCGTCAGTCAAAATCATCTAAGCATCAATCACATGTCGCAGAATGCATTAATGTCACTAATTGCCATCAGTTACCCTTACCAGTTGTAGCCGACATTACCCATTTTAGCTCATGGATTAGGCTAGTAAGGGCAACAGCTAGGACACATCAATTCATTGCTGCCATCTTTAGAAATCGGGGTCATGAATTTCAAAATTTTTGGTTTCGGGGTATGTGTGTCGGTAGAAATACACCTGACCGCGGTTCGCGGCTGGATGCTACGCCTTCTAGCGCTCTGGTACCATTGGTCGCCGAAGACATCGTTCGTGCGGAACTCCACATTTTGGGGAAAAGCCAGATTAGCGCCTTCGGGGAGGAACTCCTTTGTCTGACACGTGGGCAACCCATAAACAAGAAGAGCCGTTTGGCCAGGTTGTCACCAGTATTCCGTGATGGAGTGATCCGCCTAGCCGGGAGAACGTATGCTGTTTCTGACACGCAACCCATTATTTTGGATGGAAAGGAGCCAGCTGTTCAACGTTTGATTTCCCATTACCACAACAAGTTCGCTCACACCAACACAGAGACCGTAATTAATGAGCTGCGGCAAGAGTGCTGGATTCTCGGACTGAGGAACGCCGTGCGGTCAGTGGTCCATAGATGACAGTTTTGCAAGCTATTGAAGAGTTCAACCCTACAACCACCCATGGGAGACCTAGAGAACCTGGCCACGCGGCGTGATCGCGGCTCTGCACCCGGGCCGTGATGGGGTAGTATGGGTGGTAGATATTCGGACACAAGCAGGCATTTTGAGGCGGCCGCTAAAGAAAGTTGTGCTTCTCTAAAAAAGGGGAGCATGTGGCCAAATGGAGCCTTTTTGATATTGTTTATGTGTTTTTATATTTTACTTTTATATTTTTGTCAATTTTTGATATGTTTTTGTTATTATTACCTTGTGTCAACAGAAATAAAACAATATACTACGAAGAAGTTGATTTTTCATTAAAATCGTAGAAAAATCTATCTATATTATAATCCATTGAGTAATACCCACAGTAATACCAAATTTGAGAAAAACATCTGTCATCGAAAGCATGTTTTATATTCACTGCTGTACGGACGATCCGTACGGGCTGTCAGTACGGGCGCCTGCAGCGGGAGCACACGTTAGGGGCTAGAACATCGTTTCACAGCGACGCAGGTTGGTGCGCACGCGACCCGCTCCGGGTACAGCCCGTATAACGCCACCCGCGTCCCGCGCCCGGACCCGCCTGCATACTGCCGCGATTTCATCGCAGCTCATTCATCGTTGTCATAGCAACTCAGAACGCCCGTGCTCCGGGAGTACAGTCGATACGAGTCGATTTATTGACACGGGATTTCTCATAGACGCAGTACAATGTAAACCCTGTTTATGGGATTACTCAAATGTAAATTACGAAACAACCCAAATGCAACCCGGATACCAATCTGCGACAGCAATATACAGTGTACAACTGGGTACTTCCGGCGAGTCTTCATTCATCGTGCCCATTCCGTGGTGCCTACATATGATTCCCTATCTTAACCTAATCTTAAAATGTTAACAATAAATCTTAATAAAACCCATTAGTGATTATTTATATACGTGTTATTTTATTTACTGTATTGCTTGTTGCCCAAATAAATGTTTTTCTTTCTTTCTAAAATAAATACGTAAACACCTCAAAGTAAGCGCCGGTCTTTCAATTGGAGGTATAGCAGCACGAAACATGTCTTGATGTTTTATTCTATTCTCCAACCTTGCTAGTAATTCATCAAAACTAGTAATCGACATATGAAAATAATTGAAAAAATTGCGCGGATCGTCCCTGACTTTATGGTTTAAGTTGAAAAATGCACTTTCGAAACATCTTGCTTCGGGAATCGGATGCACCTACCTATAGTATTTTTATCTGCCGTCATCGTCTCTTACAAATTAAATATACACCAATATTTTTTAAAACGTATGCATTCATTTTTTTAACTGACTGTCTCCCGCTAGCAACCATATCGTACTGAACCCACGTTTCTGAGCACTGCGGGCGGGACCCGTACGGCTCTTCCGCGCACGGACAGCCCGTACGGGTCTCCCGGATAGCTGTGTAGCACATTTCCGCTTTTACTTTGAGCGATTGATGTGAAGTTTTTTGTCAACAAATGATGAATATCACAACAAGTGATACTATCGTATATCGCTTCGGTTTCGGGGTACAGGCACTTTTATCATTTTTCTTTAAATTTTAGCGATTAGCGCTGTTCATCCTACGCAACACAAATCTATTCTATAGAACCGATTTCGGAAAGAGAGGAATTATTTTGTATTTTATATTTATTCTGCAGACAATTTTATTTATTTCTTTATTTTAATAATCTATACTAATATTATAAAGCTGAAGAGTTTGTTTGTTTGTTTGTTTGTTTGTTTGTTTGTTTGTTTGCTTGAACGCGCTAATCTCAGGAACTACCGTTCTGATTTGAAAAAATATTTCAGTGTTAGATAGCCCATTTATCGAGGAAGGCTATAGGCTATATATCATCACGCTAACACCAATAGGAGCGGAGCAGTAATGAAGAATGTTTCAAAATCGGGGGATTTTTTTTTTCCACGGGGACGAAGTCGCGGGCGGAAGCTAGTACTTAATAACTATGGATATCCAAGAGTAATAGTGTAACAACCACTAAAAGGTAAACACCACAATCATGTACACATTATTCTTATTTTTAACCGACTTCAAAAAAAGGAGGTTTACAATTCGTCTTGAACTTTTTTTTTTTTTTTATTTTTTTTTTATGTATGTTACTTTGTAACTCGGAGACGGCAGGACCGATTTGAAAAATTCTTTTTGCGTTTGAATGGATATAGCTTCTAGTTGGTCCCATTTTTACGAAATCAGGATCTGATGATGAGATCCTGGAGAAATCGAGGGAACTCTTCAAATATTATAGGCATACCTATAGCGTTTTGGGTATTTCTTGTAGAACCTTGAGCAGTTGCTTCCAAAAAGTACCATTTGGGGAAGTTGAACTGATGATGAAGACCACAGATGGCCACTGAAACTCCTCAATAATAAGTATTTCGTGGATTGCGATTTGATTACTTGAGTACGGATGTTAAACAATTTATGCTCGTCACAATACATATGGTGATGTGGAGCTAATGGTCAAGTACCAGGAGAACTCCTCAAAAATTAACAGCTATGCATCGGGAAAAGCAAAATTTTGTAAAAAGTGATAAGTTGTCGACATTATGGCTTTTGTAACTAGATAAATTACAAACCGACCCACTAAAAAGCGTGAAAAAAAAGTTTTTAGCAAAAAATAGAACCGACTTCCATATTTTATTTATTCATTCCAAAACACTACAAAGGCAAAAATAACTTTAATTTCGGAAGGCGGTGTCTTTAGTTTTATATATATTTTCGTTTTTAAAAACACCATCATGGATCGGGTAAGGATTTAAGCTTTGGCAGCGTTCAAGTATTACGTAACGCAATTTTTGAAGATTTTTGACCCCCCCTCCTCCCCTTGTAACGCACCGTAACGTTTTTCTGTACCCCCCCTCCCCCTCTCTAAACGTTACGTAACACTCAAGTGACCATTTTTACCCTAAAGTCGCAAAAAGTTATGTTATATTAAATTATCAGTCTGTCTCATTAAATTTAATAAATATCTACAAAATCTATCTTTCTCTGACGTATATAGCACAGAGGATTCAAACGAAGCGTATGACAACTTTTTTTGAAATATTTAAGCTTATTTATGACTTATGTTTTCCCTATAAGCTAGTGACAATAAAATCAGAAAAACCAATTAAGTGGCTATCGCGTGGCATAAGATTATGCAGTAAGAGGCAAAGAAATTTACTTTGGAAACATAGACTGTGGCCATCACCAGAAAATAAAATCGCTTTCGTTAATTACTCTAAGAGGTTTAAAAAAATAATAAAATTAACACAGAAAGCTCAAAATAATGACTTGATAAAGAACTCGAAAAATAAGGCAAAAACGTCTTGGCAAATAATAAATAACAGTAAAATGAATAGAGAACCAATTTCACAAATAATAATTAATAATAAAACAATAACGGATCCAAAAGAAATAGCAGAGTCCTTCAATAATTTTTTCATTGATTAAATTACTAGTAAAAATAATAATACATTGTACGACGTCAAAAAAACAGACCATAACCCTAACTCAATATTTGTGCCACCAGTAATACCGCAAGATGTGATTAGAATAGTTAAATCACTTAAAAATAAAAAGAGCTTTGGTTACGACGGGATTTCCACTCAAGTTATTAAATTTGTTGCTAATAGTATAGCTGGCCCTTTAACTCACATTATTAACGTTAGCATATCATCAGGAACGTTTCCTGACAATTTAAAAACTGTGATTGTAAAACCAATTCATAAAAAGAACAGTAAAGACGATATGTCAAACTATAGGCCAATAGCTTTAATTCCAGTTTTTTCTAAAATCATAGAAAAAGTCATATATGAAGCTATATCATCATTCCTGACCAAATTTAATATTCTTTGCCATGAACAATACGGGTTCAGGAAAAATAGGAACATAAATATGGCAATTTTTGACCTGTTGAATATTATCATGTCCAATGTCGATACAAAAACGCCTATATGTGCTATATATACAGATATGTCGAAAGCTTTCGATTTTGTGGACCATAAAATACTGCTTCAAAAACTAAACGCCTATGGCATTCGAGGTAACATCCTGAAACTAATAAAAACATATTTATCCGGTCGCAAACAGATGACAGAAATTTACAAAGTATGTTTGAAGTCTAAGTTAAGGAAAAAATATGTGTCTTCCTACAGAGAAATTCAATTCGGTGTACCCCAGGGAAGCATCCTTGGGCCATTGCTATTTTTAATTTACATTAATGACCTCCCACGCCAAATCCATCATCGTATGGTACTGTTTGCCGACGACAGTACAGTTATCATAAAATGTGACAATAATGAAAAATATGAAAACGATATAAACAGCACAATTAAAATTATAATAAATTGGCTAATAAGTAACAATGTACAAATAAATATCCAAAAAACAAAGATAATGCATTTTTACCAAAGACTTCGTATGAATGATATAAATATTAATTATAATAGTCAAAACGTGGACAGAGTAGATGTTACAAAATTTCTAGGAATTTTAATTGACAGCCAACTGACATGGAAGGCTCAGGCAGAGGCAATTTACAAAAAACTTAGCGCATCTGCATATGCACTTTATAATCTAAAGAAAAAAGTTAACATTAAAACAGTATTACTAGCATATCATAGTCTCGTCGTTTCCATTTTAAGGTTTGGGATTATATATTGGGGTAACTGTACTGAAAGAGAGAGTATTTTTAAAGCCCAAAAACGCTGCCTACGTGCAATATTGGGTTTGAAAGTTACTGACAGCTGTGTTCCAATTTTTAAAAGTCATAATTTATTAACATTTCCGTGTCTTTACATTTTAGAAATTGCTCTCTTTGTTAAATGCAATAGACATTTATTTTTAAATTTATCGGAAAACAGATGCCGAGATGTCACTTTGCGATCTCAATACCTAAACTTGTTACGCACAGGTGGTTTTAGGACAGCTTTGTTGAGAAAAAGTGTCTTTGGTATGGCACCGACTATTTTTAACCACATTCCTAACTCCATAAAAGAAGAATCAGTATGTACTTTCAAAAAGAAATTAACTGTATTTCTGTTAAGCAAATGTTACTACTCCGTATCAGATTTTCTAGCTGACAAATGTTTAGTTTAAATCAAGATTTTTGTACTTATGTTTGATGATGAACTGCATCAATGTTTGCATGCCTAAATGGTAGAATGTACAAGGATGCTTATATGTTACTGTAACACCTTATTGTAAATACCTACATTCTGAGCAAATAAATGAATATTCTATTCTATTCTATTCTATAGTTTTTATCCTTGGTATACTTTCAATTGCCTTTGCAATAATAATCTATCTAAATATACACTATTTTGCAAAAAAAAACGGGCACCTAAGGAAATTTACGTTCTAAGGTCGATTTGAGTTAATTAAATGAAATTTATTGCTTTGACGTAGTCTGTATACTTATAATCGTGTAAATTAATGCGCGTGAAGTGAATTTGGGCAATTAAAAGAAAAAAAGAACGACGGTTTCTTTAAAACTGATGTACAAGCCCAAACAATAAGAAGTGGTCGGCTATAAAGACTATTATTAGATTTACCCTACAGGGTGGTCAGCTCATCTCCATCACGGTATTCTGAGTCGGCTGAATATTTGTTTCTTGAAATTACTGTTCATCACACAAAGGTTTTACTTGCAGTGCTCTACAGTCCTAATCTTCACATAGACTACTTCAATTCTCTCGACTCCACTCTCAGTGATCTTTGCCCCATGTATGAGCATGTCATTTTAATGGGTGATTTTAATACTTGCTTGATTAAAAATTATTCTCGCTCCCTTAAACTCCTTTCACTGTTGTCTTCTTTCAATCTGCAAGTTTTGCCTCTTTCTGCTACTCACTATTTTCTTAATAGTACACCCTCTTTTCTAGATCTTATGATTGTCTCCTCGTCTAGTAATGTTTCTTACCATGGCCAACTTACGGCTACTTTTTCTTACCACGATCTCATTTATCTATCGTATCGTATTCGTGTTCCCAAGCGTAAGCCCCAGCTTTTATATCTCCGTAACTACAAGGGCATAGATCTGGAGGCTTTGCAGCGTGATGCTGGCGATCTCGACTGGTCCCCTCTGGTTGAGAACGATGACATCAACGATAAGGTGAATTATTTTAATGCAACCACTCCCGACTTATATGATCGGCATGCCCCTATCAGACGTGTCAAAGTTAGACATAACCCTGCACCATGGATAACACAACAAATTAAAGAGATTATGGCTCGCAGGGATAAAGCTAAGAGCAGATATAAGCGCAGACCTTCAGAGCTGAATCTCTCTTATTACAAATCATTACGTAATCGCTGCAGTCCTCTGTGTCAAGATGCTAAGAGACGCTATTTTCACGACCAACTCAATAATCGCAGTTCTTCCGATGTATGGAAATTTCTCAAATCTGTAGGCATAGGTAAGTCACCTACCAACCAGTGTAAGGATGTTGGATGGGCGATAATGCAACGTATGCGACTTAGAAGTTTTCGGTTACACAATTGACGGGAACCGGCGCTGGTTGGAACAAAAGACAAGAGTCCAGCGTCGTATAGGAAAGGCAGCACTAACCTTGATAATCCAGGATATTCAGGACTGCCAGCACTCTGATCACAGTTCACCACCACAGTATAACCGTTCTTCTGCTACGAATTGGTCGCACAAAACGACGCGACCGTTCAAATGCGATTCGATGCGTGTGTGCTCTAACGCGACTCGACAGCCATTGAAGGTCCGATCCTGTCCATCGGAGGATCCAGACGCGATCGATTTTTCTAGAGCGGTATAGTCTCTCTCCCTCACTCTCGAATAGACGAAGGTCTAGTGCAAGGGAGAAAGGATAATATGCGGAAGGGGAATGTCTAACCAATTAGCGATTATGCGTGTTGCCAATAATTAAAAATATAAACGAAAAGAATCGTATATCAGCGCAACCATTCCCCCGGGCTTGAAGGGATGCCTTCAAGAGTGAGGCAAACCACAAGAAAACGAATCTATTCGATAATTACTATCCTATAACTACGAAACTAAATACCTAATAACTAATATTAACCTAACCTTAAAGACGAATTAAATAAACTACTGGTTAGGCAATGGGCAAAGACGCACCACGGGACGCAAGTAGGATCCGGTGGTTGTCTTAACCCGAACGATACGAGTGACTCCGGTTGAGTCAGGGAAAATTTCCTCCACGACACCCAAAGGCCAGTGTAGTGGGGGCGAGTTGTCGGATATAAGAATCACGACCGTGCCGACAGAGACCGGATCGACCGGCGTGTTCCATTTGCGGCGAGATTGCAAAGTATGGAGATATCCAATTCTCCAGCGCTTCCAAAACGACTGTACTAACTTATCTAGTAGCTCGTGTCTAGCAGTAAGAGTTCTCTCGTCTATTTCCTCGGCAGGCAAGTATTTCAGAGGCGTGAGATTAAAAAAGTGCGCTGGAGTCAATGCGAGCGGCTCTGAAGGATCACTAGAGAGTGTCCTACAAAGAGGTCTAGTGTTCATTACCGATTCTATTTGAATAAGAACGGTACTTAATTCTTCAAACGACAGAATAGTATCGCCTATGACCCGATATAGGTGTGACTTTAAACTTTTAATATTAGCTTCCCAATTGCCGCCAAAGTGACTAGCCGTCGGGACATTGAGTGACCAATCTATTCGATTTATAGCTAATGTATGACCATATTCCGAATTATGGTACTTCGAACAAAGAAATGCGTGAAGTTCCGAGAGTTTCCGTTTAGCGCCTATGTAATTAGTCCCGTTATCGGAATAAATTCTACTAACCGGGCCACGCCTTGACAGGAACCGTTTAAAGGCGCCCATAAAACTAGCTGTGCTAAGATCCCCAGCGAGCTCTATGTGCACCGCGCGTGTAGTCATGCAGACGAACAGACACACGTAGGCCTTGGTGGAGCGAACACCTCGACCGCGAGACATCGTAACCTTAAACGGACCGGCGTAGTCCGTGCCCGTGTGGACGAATGGCTTAGCGGTTTGAACGATACGACAAGAGCGATGATCGGCCATCTCAGGAAAGCTCTGCTTAGGGCGCAGCCGAAAGCAGGGAAGGCACTTATGGATCCTATTCCTAATTAAATTGCGTGCAGAAAGGATCCAATACTTCTGACGCAAGAGCGACATTAGCAGGTCGGGACCTGCGTGACAGTTCAATTTATGATGATAATCGACTAACAAATTCAAAACGAGGTCCTTGCTTGGAAGCAGAATGGGATGTTTCCCATCATAACTTAAATCCGAGTTTCTTAAACGGCCTCCGACTCTAATGAGTCCGTCTTCGAGAAACGGTTTTAAGTGTCGAAAAGCAGGACTACAATGTTTGCCTTTCCTGAGTTTAACCAACTCAGTGGAGAAATAAAAGCGTTGAAGCTCGCGAAGTATGAGCAATTCAGCGAAGTTGTAATCCGCTGCCGCCATGCGGTAACCAATAGGCAATAGTTTAGCGAAACGACAAATGTAAATTACTACTCGAAGTAATTTACTCCAAGACGAGATACGATCGACCAAAGAAAGAATAGTAGATCTTTCAGTTGGTGTAGCGGAGAGCAACGAATGTTTCTTCTCTTCAGGCACTTCGCATACCGAAGAGGGATTGAAGGTGACGACAGGCCACTTTGAAACGTCTAAGCTGGCCCACGGAGGACCACTGAACCAAAGCGGATGATCAATGATTTGGGAAGGTGTGAGCCCACGTGACAGACAATCTGCGGGATTGTCCGTACCGGACACGTGATACAGGTTTTGTGGCGATAAGTCGTCCTGTATTTTCGAGACTCTGTTGGCCACGAAGGTGTTCCACCGATGGGGCGACGAATGTACCCAACAGAGAGCGACTGTTGAATCCGAAAATGCGAATATGTTGCGAAATATAATGCGGTTTTGACAAGCGACTACGACATTTTTTATGAGTTGAGCTAGCACAAGAATAGCGCACAGCTCCAGACGAGCAAGAGAAACGACCTTTTTAGGGGAGACCTTCGACTTAGCGGTCAACAACCTAACGATATTGCCATCACTATTTTGAACGTGGAAGTAAATAACCCCCCCGTATGCTTTCTCACTGGCGTCCGCGAAAGCCAATATAGTAACCACACTATCGCCGACGATACCAACGTGACGTGGGATCCTTATATTACAGAGCAAGGGAAGCTCTTCTTTGAAGCGAATCCACAGCCTGACTATATCTTCAGGTGGAGTATCATCCCAGTCACAATCAGACAGCCAAAGCTGCTTGATTAGAAGTTTAGCGTACAGGACAACAGGTGCGACAAATCCCATGACGTCCCATATTTTAGCGACACACGACAATATTGTACGCTTAGTACAAATCTGAGCGGGAGTATTAATTTTCATGCCGAAGTTGTCCGACGTAGGTGACCAACACAAGCCCAGTACTTTATGTTGGTCGGACTCATCGAATTCCTTGACAACTGGCAGGCGGTGCGAGGGTGGGATCGAATCTAATACGACTTGGGAATTACTGGTCCACTTAACTAGCTCAAATTGACCAGCCTTCATGAGACCTATCATTTCCGAAGCGGTGGAAATGCCCTCGTCTTCCGTGCGAACGGAATGGACGTAGTCGTCCATATACAACCCCGCAGCGACAATATCTTTGGCCTGAGGGTAGGAGTCACCCTCATCCTCAGCCAACTGCTTAATAGTTCGAAGTGCATGAAAGGGGCTAGACTTAAGCCCAAAAACGACACGATTAAATTCATAAACCTGTAAAGGTTCTTGCGGGGAAAAGCGATACAAAATGCGTTGGAAACGCCGATCAGATTCTCGGACTCCAATGCTGAGAAACATCTGACGAATGTCTGCGGAAAGCGCTATCGAAAACAAACGAAAACCAATAATAATATTGAACAAGTTCCCTTGTAGGTTCTGTCCACCATACAAGAGATCATTAAGCGAGATGCGGGTAGTAGTTTTACAACTACCATCGAGAACGACACGAAGTTTGGTTGTGACCTTATCATCTCGGATCACACCATGATGCGGAATAAAATACGAACTTCCCGCCGAATCAGGATTCGTAGATGAAATGTAGCCCTTTTCTAAATATTCCCGGATGACACTGTCATACGCGACCCTTAATTGTGGAGAAGCTTGCATCTTCCTTTCCAAGCAGTAAAACCGCCGTTCACTTGCTTGGCGCGAATTGCCAAGGGATTCGACATCAGCCTTGAAAGGCAAAGCTACTACGTAACGTCCCTCACTATCCCGAGTGGTAGTGCGGGTGTAAAATTCCTCACACAATTGGTCGTCCGGGCTGAATACCGGGGGAACACTCACTTCCTCTAATTCCCAGAATTTCCGGACAGCAGAGTCTAATGTGTCCGCGATACAGCAATGCGATACGGTCGAATTACCGTCAGTACATGCTGGTGCGTCACCTACGATCACATAGCCAAGGACCGTTTCTAATGCGAGCGGCGATAAATTCGAAGTCGATCCTTGAACTCTGTTCGACAAAAGCAGGTGCGGAAAAATCGAAGCGCCGATCAATACGTGAATCGGGCCTGATGAATAATATGTATCGTCTGCCAACGGTAAGTCTTCGAAGTTAGACAGTCGCGAAGTGTCGACTGTCGCGGTTGGCAGACGTTCGGTAATCCTATCTATTACCAACGACTCAATATCATAAGTTATATTATGATCGAAACGAGAATGAATTTTAAATTGTACGGAACCTTGAATGGGTTTACTCGAACCTCCTATACCCCTAACAGTGGAACAAGTAGGTCTATTATTTATGTTTAATCCTAAACGTTGACAGCAATCGCGAGTAATAAAGCTACTCTGAGACGCGCTGTCCAACAATGCACGAACGCAATGTTCGTGACCACGAGAATCTAGAATAACGATACGTGCGGTACCCAACAACACAGTTCTAGAGCCTTTATAAGGGCCGACTGCACTTGAGCATAATGCTACATCCGAATTCGCGGGAATCGAACCCGCGCTCGGCTCTTCGACTGAGCGTGACGGCGACATATTTGACGCAGGCCTATTTCCAAAACATAGCAATGTATGATGTTTGTACCTACATTTTTTACATGTAGACGTCGACTCACACGCAGACACGCGATGACCACTACTTAAGCAATTTATACACAAGTTGTTTGACTTAACGAATTTAAAACGTTGATCGGGGTTATAACTCTTAAAAACCGTACACTTATAAATGTAGTCATGGTTTTCCTTACACAAACTACAAGCGACTGGTTGAGAACTGGACACATATGCGTTAGTTGATTTACGATCTAAAGGCCTTTTATTAGTATTGACTCGAGCAACAGGTATCGAAGTTCGTTCTAAAACCTTTATATGATCACTAACGAAATTAACTAAATCGGAAAACAATGGGATTTCGGATCCATTCGACTTTAATTGATAATTGGATTCGAACGTACGAACGGTGTCTGGGTCCAGTTTTTTAAGCGCGACATGCAATAATATAAAATCAGCCAGGTCACTGACTTTTGTATGTTTTAAAGCAACTACCGACGAAGCGAACTTATCAATAAATAATTCTAAACTACTAGGGGTACCTGATGTAATAGATTTAAATTCAAATATTTGAGTTAAGTATGAAGTTGCCGATTGTCGACTATCTTCATATTTTTTACAAAGCAAATCGAAAATGAGTGGGTAATTATCCGCAGACGGGGTAATACCAGCGAAAATTGTACGAGCTTTATGTGTTAATTTACCTAATAAATAATATAATTTCTCACAGTCTGTTAGAGAAACATTATTATGCACGACATTACGATAACTAGCGACGAATAATGGCCAATTCTTAATATCTCCGTTGAATTCGGGTATTTCAATTGGCGGCAATCGAGGTGACCTTTGGACCTCACTATGAGAGTGAGCCGTCAGGTTCTTCTCAGCCCGTAAAATGCGCCCTAAAAGGTCTTCGAACGCAGAAAGCGATTGATAATCTACAACATATTCAGGGTTTAATTTTAGCTCATGAATAACAATTTCATCCAAAGCACTTTCAAAATCCACACGTAGTGATTGTACTAACGAGATGTCGCACAAAAATGATTCCTTAATGCTTTCATCCGAATGAATGTGTTTTAATTTATCTGCAATACTCTGCATGCGAGCAAAGATACGATCTCTCTTTGCTATCAGTCTTTTAAGAGTAATATCGGTCGGTGCCATATTTATGAGCTATGAATATCAAACTAATTATTATAAGAAATATTTAGTAACTACCCACCGTTTTGCGAAATAACGGCCGGGTGCGCGACGCGGTCTCGAGTAACCTTGACTCGACCGATTGGTATTTACTTTACAAGTAACGATAATTAACTACTAAGCGGGGTTGCGAAATTCCTTACTAATCGATTATTAGCTAGGAAGACACGAAAACGACGTAATGAATTACGATGTACTTACTTGCCACGCGTTGGCAAATAAGTATCTATGCGGGGTTGACTACGAAATACGAATACGAAACTACGATATACCTAGCGAATTCTAGGGAATGGCTGTGCTGATTATTATCCGACTCGGGAAGGACCATCAAATGGATGGGCGATAATGCAACGTATGCGACTTAGAAGTTTTCGGTTACACAATTGACGGGAACCGGCGCTGGTTGGAACAAAAGACAAGAGTCCAGCGTCGTATAGGAAAGGCAGCACTAACCTTGATAATCCAGGATATTCAGGACTGCCAGCACTCTGATCACAGTTCACCACCACAGTATAACCGTTCTTCTGCTACGAATTGGTCGCACAAAACGACGCGACCGTTCAAATGCGATTCGATGCGTGTGTGCTCTAACGCGACTCGACAGCCATTGAAGGTCCGATCCTGTCCATCGGAGGATCCAGACGCGATCGATTTTTCTAGAGCGGTATAGTCTCTCTCCCTCACTCTCGAATAGACGAAGGTCTAGTGCAAGGGAGAAAGGATAATATGCGGAAGGGGAATGTCTAACCAATTAGCGATTATGCGTGTTGCCAATAATTAAAAATATAAACGAAAAGAATCGTATATCAGCGCAACCAGATGTCAATCTCAATGATCTAAATAATCATTTCTCTTTCCTTCCCTTTTCTCTTGATCCGTCTGTTAAAGCTGCGACACTAGATAGTCTTTCTAGGTTGCCGTTACCACTTTGTCCTCTCTTTAAGCTTAGCGATGTTACTGAGGATGACGTTAAGAAGTCTATTCTTGCGATTACTTCTTCAGCAGTCGGTAATGATAAGTTGTGTTCAAGAATGATAACTCTTATCCTTTCCTCGTTACTTCCTGTTCTCGCTCACATCTTCAACCACTCATTTTCCTCTTGCTCCTTTCCGTATGTTTGGAAACAGGCTCACATAATACCTTTACCTAAAACTAACAATCCTACTTTATTAACCCACTTTAGACCCATTTCTATCCT
The DNA here is from genome assembly GCA_943138885.2 of Tholera decimalis. Classification (NCBI taxonomy): domain Eukaryota; kingdom Metazoa; phylum Arthropoda; class Insecta; order Lepidoptera; family Noctuidae; genus Tholera; species Tholera decimalis. The sequence goes on along the minus strand of OW964575.2, from coordinate 12,041,982 downwards.
CCCTTTTCTCTCTAAAGTTTTTGAGCACATAGTTCATAGACAATTATCATTTTTCTTGGCGTCAAACTCGATAAAAATAAAGATAAAAAATGAAACTCGATAAAAAATGAAATAAAATACCCCAACCATCACGTGCTGCAAGCGACAAAATGAAAAATAAATGGCAAGCAGCTTGTCAAGCTCTGCGTTCCAAAAAATTAATAAACAACTGAAAGTAAGCAACATAAATTATGAAATAATTATATAAGTGAAAAAATACAATCTAATTAAGAACCTGAATAGTTTAAAAAGCGAGTAACACAACTGTTTTTTTCCAAATGTAGTAAACATCCATTGCTTATTACAAGTCTACAGTAAATATGTCTACAGGAAAGACAAATTTTCATAAATCAAAGATGGCATCCTACAATTACGAGGTAAGAACTTAAGCAATGTGATAGTAGCGTACCCCGCCCATACGCACATGTGATCATGAAGTTTTTATTTATTTGTAAAAGCTACTTACTTATATATATATCCTTTGCACAGGAAAGAAGCACTGATCTCGACCGAAAACTTGTGTAATAAAATAAAATCGTGGATATTCACTTCACACGCTCTTTACGTAAAATTACAACCGAGCAAATGACAGAAAATACAGTGCCAGCAACATAAAAAACAAAATAATAACGATGCGTCCATCTTTGGCAAATTTTGACTTATTTTACGCGTAACTATGTGTATATATTTTTAATCTTCACTTAAACTCAACTACTTGGCATCCGAACAGTCTACAGAAGGAGATTTTTTCAAGTTGAAAAAACGGAAAAAAATAAAGTCAATTTTAGTACTGTGCGATTTTTTTATAAAACATGATACGTTTTCAATCTGAACTATAAAATCTTTTAAATGTTGTTGCAACATTTCAATACTGGTTTTATGCTGCATGAACATTATTTTTTCATTATTTGTGTATGACCCAGTTATAAGATTCTGTAAATTTTCGAGTATTTATTATCATTATATTCTGTATTTATTATATATACATATTGATTATATTTTTAAATATTAATAAAACAAAATAAAAACATTTAAAAATATAAAAAATAGTAGCCCAGCGGCATCGGGAACAGGGTCCAAGCTACCGGTGGTCAGGGCTCTTGAGAGAGGAACCTCCTCACAATACGCGTCGTTTCCAGAAGTACTGCTTTCTGAATAAAGCCCTTTATACAGCTGCCCAACGAGAACATCCTTAGATGTTGGTCGAGGCTCTTGGCTATTATACCATTGGCTGTGACGACTATCGGCACAATGATTGCTGTCTCCACATCCCACATGTCAACAACCTCGCGTGTCAGGTCAAGGTACTTATTATTTTTTTATCTATCTCAGCTTTCACGAGGTTCTCGTCATGGGGGACTGCTATATCAACAATCATTGTGCGAAGCCCTAATCGGTCTATCAACACTATGTCAAGCTTATTGGCAACAATAGTCCTGTCAGTAATGATAGACCGATCCCATTACAGCGTAATATTGCCATTATCGAGAACTGGGTCTTTTTTTTTTTTTTTTTTTGTACACCGTAGTGTATTTGACTGTGCGCCACTCCCTACCATGAGCAGGGTCGTTATTTGCTTGTTGTTTTTTATTAAGTGTGTTTTGTATACATTTCCATCTTAATGCTATCTTCCTTCCTCAGGGGTTGCGTAAACGCTTGGCTTTCGCCAATATTTTACACTTTCTTGAGGCCTTTCTTCTGTTTCTGTCTCTTTTCTATATTGATTTGTAATATATTCTTGCATGGGTTTTATTTTCTGTATACATATTTTATTTCTTTGTTTTTGTACGTGTACTAATTTTGTGAGCTTTATTATTTGGTATATTTTAGATATTTTATTGTTCTGTCACTTTATTTATTCCTTTTTATTACGATCTCTGCTACTTTTTTTGCATATTTTAAAAATATATTTCTCTTCTTTTCTTCGATTATAATGTCTCTTATTGTATTTATATTAATTTCCTCTCCCATTTCCTGTTCGCTTTCATATCTTGCTCGACCGAAGATCGGGCAGTCGAGCAAGATATGTAGGGCGGTTTCGTTGACTCCCGGGTGGCAGGCGCACGATGGGTCCTCCTTACACTTGAATCTGGCCAAATATTCGGAGAACCCACCGTGCCCCGTTAATATCTGGGTCGTGACACTGTCCATCGCCATGTTTTTTATTATTCTATAGGCCTCAATGGCGTCCGGGAAGAAGGCTTTTGTTGTCCCGGCAGTCTCCCCTGACTGATACCTCCTGTTCCATTCGTCAAGAGACTCCCGTCTGATTTGTCCCTTGACGAATGAGACAGGGCACTTATCATAGTCAGGGGCACGTTTAAGTGTGAGGGCGGCCATTTTTGCCAGGCAGTCGGCGCGTTCGTTGCCCGCAAGTCCCGCGTGGGCCTTCAGCCAGAACAAGGACACAGTTTTGCTTTGGCTCCGGAGCATGAGGCATCCGGAGGTTTTTGCGGGCCTCGACTGCCAGGGGATGCGGGGAGCCACTGTTCACAACTGTCTCCAGCGCGGATCTTGAATCGCTATATATAGCGAAGCTCCGCTGGGCACTCCGAACAATGTCACCCGTGGCTCTGCATATGGCCAGGAGTTCTGCCTGATAGACGGTGCCGTAAGATGGCAGTTTAAGCTTTACGGCCTTGGTTTCTGACGCTCCGTTCCAAAACGATAGTGCGGCTCCCACTTTGCCGTCGATTCTACTGCCATCTGTAAATATTTTGACGGCAAAGTCGCTGTTTGCGTTCAGTTCGTTCTCGTCTATCAGGCTTTTGAACTCCAGGTACATATGCGTCGCCGGGTGTCCATTTTCGAGGTGCCCTGCCCTCCGCTCGACCTCCCCACCCGCCAGATCCAACCGCGGTACTCCCCTCCTTGCCTCGTATAGGGCGGCTGCTTCCTGTATACGGATGTCGAGTGGGAGTATCCCGGCAAGGAGTAAGGCTGCGTTTAGGGAGACCGTGCGGTAGGCTTTGCAGAGCTTCTGTGCAAATCCGCGCTGAATAGAGTTGAGCCGTTTTTTAGCTCCCAGCTTCCCCACTGCCGGAGCCCAGGCGCTCGCCGCGTACATAGTCACTGGTTCTACGACTGCAGTATAGATTACTCTAATGACATCTGCGTGGAGGCCCCAACTGATCTTGGCCGCCCTCGACAGCTGCCCGTATATTTTAACGACTTTTGAGAATACATTACAATAATATGTTTGTTAAATGTCAGGCAGCTGTCGATGGTTAGGCCAAGGATTTTTATTTCTTTTGACATGCCAATGCTGACTCCGCCCATGCTCAGGAGCGGTTCGTCATATTTAAGTTTTCTTGTAATCACCATCGCCTGGGTTTTATGGGGTGCGAACTTTAGCTTGTTTTTGACTCCCCACTCCCCAACATAGGCGAGGGCAGCATTGGCCTGTCTTTGTACCTCCAACGCAGTGTCTCCGTCGACAACCAGGACTATGTCATCGGCGAACGCCTGGCAATAGTCGCCCCTGTCGGTCAGCGCCTTCAGGAGTGGGTCGAGGACGAGATTCCACAGGATGGGGCCTCCTATGGAGCCCTGGACACACCCCTTGGTGGTGTTAACGGAGTGTGTCTCCCCACCGTATCTCACCTCGACCTTTCTGTCCCGAAGGTAGCTGCCGACTATCTTCCTTATGTTACCGGGACAACCCTCCTCTTTGAGCCTTACTTTAATGGCCGGCCACCATGCGCTATCGAAGGCTCCCTCTATGTCCAATGAGATCATGGTTATTAGCTTTTTCTGCTTTAGTTTACCTCTTATGTGTCCCATTAGATCATAGAGGGAGTCTTCGGTGCTTCTTTGGGGCACAAAGCCGTATTGGCGAGCGCTCATTTTAGGGAGGAGGTGCCATTTCAGTCTTCCCACGATCATCTTTTCGAGTACCTTGCCCAGGCTCCTGCTCCGTGAACAGGGGGTCATGGTTGTCATCATGTTCTCCGCTCACGGATTCGGCTTGCCGACGAGTGGCCTGGTGGTCAGCGTTGTCCTCGCTTTCCAGGTCCTCCGGGTAGAAGGTTTCAGCGAGCAGTCTCGTCGACTCTTTCAGGCTCAGGAACTCTCCGTTACTTTTTAAGGGAACGTCTTCTAGTCTTTTTGACGTGCGGCCGATCACCCTGTAAATACCTTCCCAAAGCCCTTCCTTGTCCTGTTTCCCGCAAAACTCCTTCCAGCTTTGAGTCTGGGCGTCCCTAGTCCGGGCAAAGTACTCGTTCTTCTTTTGCAGGTACCTATCTATCACCCCAGCCTTTCGGGAGGGGGCTGCGTAGCGTATTCGTCTCTTCCTAGTGGCAACTTTCCTTTTTAGGGCAGACAACTCGTCGGACCACCACGGCAATGTGAGTTTTGTGTGTGATTTTATGAGCGGTATGTGTTCAGTGCATGCTTTGTGTATATTGTTTGTGAATGTTTGTATTGTATTTTCGAGTTGTTGGGTGTTAATGATTTTCTCAACTTCAGACTGGCAGATGGAATCGTCTGCATTTAACTGGGCCAGTTTCTTACGAAACTGAATCCAGTTTGCCCTTTTCGTATTGTATAGCCTCGTCGTCCGCTGTGTTTGTGTAGACCCACCTCTCTTCAACTTCACATTGAAGGTTATGCCGTTGTGGTCCGAGTTTGTCATGCCCTGGTCCACTTTCCAGTCCTCCACCAGGTCGAGTATGTCCGTCGTACACACGGTGATGTCGACATAGCTGGTGTATGTCTTCCCCCCCCGCACAGTTTCGAAGGTCGGAGTGTCACCGACATTTAGTACCTGCATACCGATTTGATCTAGAGCGCCTACCAGACTGTCTCCCCTGCAATCCGTCACCGCGCTACCCCACCAGACGCTTTTAGCGTTTGAGTCTCCCCCGATCAACAGTTTTGTTGGGCTCGCCGTCGCTATTGCGGTAAGCTGCTCCAAGTATGGCTCTATGGGCGTGTCTGGCTCGAAATAGAAAGAGACCAGTGTGATCTCCCACTCTGCCGTACGGATTTTCACGACTACGATGTTGTTGGTCGTGAAGTCTGGGCACTGTATGACCTCTATGTCTTTATTGAAGACGGCAATTGCCACCTTTACTATGCCCCCTGGACGGTTGGTGTTCTGGAAGATCCTGGCCCCCTTATACGGCTTTAGTGTTCCGACGCCGCCCACGTACGGCTCTTGGAGCAGCGCGACCGTGATTCGGCGACTGGTGGCCTCCTGCATGAGCTCATCTGTGGCCAACCGCATTCTTTGTAAGTTGGCCTGGACTCGAGAACTGGGTCGGGCACATACCTATAGTATGATACTTTTGATTCCACAAGATTATTTAAGAGTAAGTTGCTGGTAAATAATCTTGGCTACGAGGTTGTGTCTATGCAAATATTCTCCGTTAGCCAGGCGAGAACAACCGGAGATAATGTGATGAATGGATTCTCCCGGTTTGTGACATGCCCGACATATGTCTACCGTACCATCCTTCACAATATATTTCCGATAGTTATTTGTCATCATAACTTCGTTCATAATTGCACAGACAAAACCTTCGGTTTTCCCGAAGAGGTCACCAAAATGTAGCCAGGCTACGGACGCTAATAAATCTACTTCAGACCCATGAAGGGCTCGGTAATAGCGTCCGTGAAGCTCCTTGCTCTGCCATACTTCTCTGCGGTCATTAGTATCTAATACTACAGGTTTGCGCCAATTCTCGTTACCTAAGAAGAGCGAGGTGAGGCCTTTGTCCACCGCTACCACATCCCGACGCATACCCACGTCAGCTTTTAGGAAATATTCCCTAAGGCTGCATACCTCGCGGTTATGCAGGGTCTTTGTATTTAAAAAACCACGACCACCGCATTTCCGGGGGATATACAACCTCATCACCGATGAACGTGGGTGATGCATCCGATTTGCAGTCAGCATTGTGCGGACCCGCCTGTCCAAGGCGTCCAGTTCAGTCTGAGTCCATTTGAGTATGCCAAAAGAATACATCAATACTGGCATAACCCAACCATTGAAAGCACGCACCTTGTTTCCGCCTGATAGAAGACTATTCAGTTCTTTATTCAGACGGCCAAAGAAGCGTTCCTTCAATGACTGTTTAACATAAGCAGTATTGATGCCTAGTGCTTATGACATACCCAAATACTTGTAAGTTTCAGTTGATCCGACGGATCTTAGGTGTATGGAATCCAAGAGTTAAGTTCCCACGGATTCCATAATCTCTCCTCGCTTTACATGCATGACCGCACACTTCCATTCCCAGTCCACTCCAAATTCCATTCCGATGGCGCTACTGAAAGTTTCTGTTACCTTCAATAGCTCCATCAGTTGCAATTTGCTGGTGGCAAAGATTTTCAAATCATCCATGTAAAGCAAGTATGATATGACCAGTTGACCACCTCTTCTCAACCGGTAGCCTAGCCCCGAACCCTCCAGCAATGTACTGAGAGGGTTGAGAGCCAGACAAAACCACAGTGGGCTCAGACTGTCGCCTTGAAATATGCCACGCTCAATCCTAATCGGTCCGCTGTTTTCCTGGATCTGTCGACATCCTGGGTAGCAGAGGACCATCTTCCATAGCCCCATACATGACTCAAGAAAATTGCGTAGCATTGGATCTATTTTATACAACTCCTACACCTTCTTCAGTCATGTATGTGGAACAGAATCATAGGGCTTCTTATAATCTTTCCAACATGTCGACAAATCTCTTCAGAAACAACGAACCTGTTGGTTTATGGCAATGTCAATGAGGAGCAGCTCCTTGGTACCACGGGACACGTTCCTACATCCATTCTGAGAAACAGACATGATTGAATTTACATTAATATGATTATTAATTTTAGTTCTCAGGATGGACGTAAGAACTTTATAGACCGTCGGAAGGCACGTGATCGGTCTATAATTTTTAGGTTCCGTAGTACTGCCTGATTTATGGAGCAGGTGGGTTATTCCTGTAGTTAGGAATTGATTATTATTATTATTTTCAACCGACGACAAAAAGAGGTGGTTATCAATTCGACGCGTATATATTTTTTTTTAATGTATGATCATCGATTACTCGAAGACGGTTGAACCGATTTGGAAAGTTCTTTTTTTGATACTTCGAAATTGGTCCCATTTTTATAAATGTCAGGATCTGATGATGGAATCCTGGAGAAATCGAGGGAACTCTTCAAATATTATAGGCACACCTATGACGTTTTGGGTATTTAATATAGTAACTTGTGCAGTTGCTCTCAAAAAGTACCATTTGAGGAAGTGGAACTGATGATGAAGACCACAGATGGCCGCCGAAACTACTCAATAATAAGTATTGAGTGGATTGCGATTGGATTACTTGAATATGGATTTTAAGCACTTTATGCTCGTCACAATGCATATGGTGATGTAGAGCTGATGGTGAAGTACCAGGAGAACTCCTCAACAATTAAAGGCCCAGCATTGGGAAAAGCAATATTTTGTAAAAGTTTATAAGTAGTTGACATTTAGGCTCTTGTAACTAGGTAAATTAAAAATAGACCAACTAAAAAGAGTGAAATAAAAACTTTTTACCAAAAAATTAAACCGACTCCCAAAAAACACTGCAAAGTGGAAAATAACTTTAATTTCGGAAGTCGGTGCCAAAAACGAAAATACAAAACTAAAGACACCGACTACCGAAATTGAAGTTATTTTTCACTTTGCAGTGTTTTTTTGGGAGTCGGTTTAATTTTTTGGTAAAAAGTTTTTATTTAAGAACGTTTCAAGTTCATGCATGAACACATGCCAAATTTCTGAGGTCATCGGAAAACTTGAGGCTAGAGGTACCGAGTCACTCCACCAATTTCTTTGGTAAGTCGTTTGCAGCTCAAGCAGTACGACTGTGGAATACACTTCCCGTGTCAGTAAGACAAGCACAAACCCTTCCTTCTTTCAAAAAGATGGTAAAAGATCTCTATCGCTCTTTTTAATTTGTTACTATTTTTTATATATCTCAGCTTTATTTTTTAATGTGTATATGTGTATGTATATGTGTATTGAGTATGTAGGTTATTACTTGTTTATTGTATATAAGTGAATAGTACACCATGGACTACCGCGTTTTTATTTTCTCCTGCTGTGTCAAATCCATCCAAAGGTTGTCTGTAAAAGATAAAATATATTATAGATTTAGCGATAAAACCGCCCATTGTAGTTTTAAGTCCTCATTTAATTCTGTTATGGTGTACAATCAAGAGTATATCTATCTATCTAGTTTATAAAATGTTTAATTTTACTTGAACTTGTCTTAAATCTAAAATTTACGCCCAAAAAACTTTAACTATCACCAAAAAAGAGGTAATTAGAAAAGGTATTTTATGGTTATAGTTTTTTTTTTTTTATGTGGGTGTTTTATTTTATATTATATTGAAAGTAGTGTACAAGTCCCTACTAATAGTACTAATATACGTTTTCTTGTGTTTATCTTGTTATTATTAATATTGATATCATATAATACAAGCTAGCTGCTCTGTAAATATTTGAGGGAGGTCTGAGTTCAGCAATTAATGTCTTTCAACAGTTGATAAGATAATAGTGATCGATATGTTTATAAAATGATGTCATCGAATTTTATATTCCTCTGTTTATCTCATTACTCGATCACAAAATCGATTATTAAATCGATTTAAACGATTCATAGTACTTACTTAGGCGACGCGACGTCTTTGAATCAATTTGGTTTGCCCATCACTAAATAGTCCTTATGACGTCATAGTAGGTAGTCATAAAATGGCACGTTTGGTTTTTATACAGATTTTATATACTTACGTCATCTATGCCTATCTATATCTGTTTACATCTAGACCCAAGAATGTATGAAAGTGTTTCCGTCTCCTTTGTCTTTATTGCACAATACACAATTTTATTCCTTTTTTAGCGGAAGGGAGAGTCAGGCTTCTATTGACTAAAACCGACCCTGTTCCTTCAGCTGCCCTTGTGGTCCGGGGCCGTGGTGTCTCGTTAGAACATTCCCAGCAGGCAAAGGCTCAACACGACGCACCGTCTCTCCGAGCCTGGTAACCAAGGGCTGCCGTCCGTCCGGTTTTCCCCGGATTTGTCCTAGTTTGGAGAGCGTCCGGGTGGATTTTCCCTATAAGCGTTCATGTCTTACGGGTGCTAAAAAGCACGATGATTTTATCACGTTGTTTTTATAATGTTGATTAAATATAAAGAAAGAGACTATATGTTTTATGTTGCTACTTACGACGCCACAAATTCCTAAGAAAATGACTAACAGCGCGCCGTGCGCCCGTGCACCGTGAGATTCGCCTTCTCAGCATTCCAATAGCGTGGGATAGAAGACTGTTCAATAGCAGTGATTAATGTGAATTTTGTATTTAGTGCTTCACTTTTGTTTCTCGCATCGAACAATTGTCACGCAACTTAGTTTTAGCGACTTAAATTTAATTTTTACCCGACTACGGCAAAGCCAAAGGAGGGTTATGATTTTGACAGGCTATGTATGTATGTATGTATGTATGTATGTGTGTATGTTCATCTGTTCCCTCATAGCTCCAAAGCTGCTTATCGGAACTCAACAAATGAGGTATCGTTAGAACCGTCTTGACCGTCCGCTGAACATAGGCTACGTGACGTGTCACAAAACTCAATGTGGCGCCCTCTAGGTCCCAAAAAGTGCTGTGTTAAAAAATAAAAATAAGATAAACACATCGTGTTTGATATCATTTGAAAGGGCGTCACATGTACATTTCCAAAACATTACTTAAATTTAAAGTGGCGCCCTCTAGTGGACAAAAAATCATGTGAAAAAAAATAAAAATAAGATAGATACACCGTGTTTGGCATCATTTGAAAGGGCTTCACTTGTACTTATCAAAAATATTGCTTAAATTTAACGTGGCGCCCTCTAGCGGTCAATAAGTCATGTGTAAAAAATAAAAGTAAGATAGATATACCGTTGCTGGTATCATTTGAAAGGGCTTCACTTGAACTTATAAAAAATAAAGTAAATAGTATAGAATCACAGTGATTTAACACCAATATAGTTTAAATAATAAAAAGTAAAAACTAAAACCCGACTACGACAAAAAAATCGATGCTAAAAAGGATGAAACAAGATTTTCAGGATGCTGAAATAAACAAGGTTACTGGAAAAACAAGAACAGAACAAAAAAAAAGCCGTAGTCACACGTCACGTTATTAATTGTTTTGTTACGGTTGATATCCTATATAAACGTCATCGATTTTTTTGTCGTAGACGGGTTTTAGTTTTTTACTTTGTATTATTATATTAATTAAATTTCATTAAGTAAATTTGTCGGTCTTATTTGCATCCTCGACTGCAGCCCAACGTAATTTATAAAAAAATTTAGAGCTCTATAATGTTATAAAAAAAATAAAACCATAAGTAATCATCGTTTGTTTTGTTTTCAACTTCGAAAATATTTTTTTCTAGGGTGTCCGGGGAAAAAGTACAGTTTTACCTGGGAGGTTGGTTTTTGAAGTCTTTGTCTGGGGCCGGCAATTTAGGTGATAGCAGTGACCTATCTTTACCGGACGGTGGGCTACCCCTGCTCGCCAGCCGCAAGCCCACGCCAACAATGGCCGGACATCGGCTTGCCAACGCCCGAGGCGTCTCCAGCGGCGGCTGGGGCGTGAGAAAACAAGTTATATCTCCCTCACGCATTCAGCCTCCTCCTTCGCTGGCTGCGTCGTAGAAGGAAGCGACTACATCCTATTCCCGCTCGCCCCGCACCATGGTCTGAACCAGAAATGAAATACCGCCGCCGCTGACTGTCTCCACAAGGACACGGTGGTGCTCCGCCCAAGCGGGGCTCACTTCTACCGTATGAGTACTCCACTGAGTCCTGCGGGCTGTCTTCACAATGACGACACCTAGGCGTATCCACCCGCTGTATCCAATACAGGTACCTCCCGAAACAGCCATGTTCGGTCAGCACCTGCGTCAGGCGGAAGGCGAGGACGCCATGGCGTCAGCGCTACGGCGGCTCCAGCCACTCCTGAAAGAGGTGCTTTATCGCCGCGATTGGGGCATGCCTAGTCCTTTGTTTGTAATAGTCGCTCTTTCCATGCCACCGTAAGATCGCGCTGGACCTCTGTTCACTGTGCTGCGATTTGCCGCGCTAAGCGCGTTCCCAGTTCTATTAAATATACTTATGTTAGACTATCAGTTAACCATGAACTTGAATTCCATATTTCCGTTCTATAAAAATAGGATTTTGAAATAACATTAGCCTGATTGGACCCGAACCGAGTTCAAACCAGACTGGGTCTAAGTCTGGTTTGAACTCGGATCGGGTCCAACCAGGCTAATGTTTTTGACGTGCCCCCAGGTCGCTCTCTACATGCTCTAACTCTATAAACCCTAGCTTCACGAACTCAAGAACCTTGTAAAACTATTTTATAACAGAAAAGTAATTAACAGTGAATACATTTTTCACCTTACGCCCATGTGTCGGTAGCGAAACGGCCAAGCTACATATTTTGACTAAGGTGTAGAGTCTGTGAAGTTAGATGCTTATCCTGATCTCATGTAGAGCCACTATATGAGATCTGATAACTTTTTGACAGTGCGAGCCGTATGGTCTCGTCTTGACATTTTGCATAAAAATGTTTTTTAAGTGTATAAAGTAGGATGTTGTTAGTAGCATTGTATTTTCTTGCTCCTTTTTTCCTATAAGATAGATAGATAGATATACCCTTTATTGTACACCATTACAGAACTAAATAAGGACTTAACAACTACAAAGGGTGTTACAATGGGCGGTCTTATCGCTAAAAGTGATCTTTTACAGACAACCTTATTTTTAACACAGCAGGAGAAAATAAATACTCGGGTAGTCCATGGTGTACTATTTGTTTAAGTTTGACTAGCTACGAATTAAAACAAGGCATGTAAAAGCGAACAAGACGAACACATACATACATAGCATACCTCTACGTAAGTGGCGTTAATCATCTTCTTCTGTAGTCTGAGGTCTAGTTTGTGGAGCTCGATCAGCCAGATAGCAGGAACCGTCAGTCCGAGGTAGATGAAGACTGAAGGACAGAACCTGGCGAAAACAGAAGTCAATTTAATAATCATAATCATTATTAACTCAATTTCAACTAGGGTTGCCATCCGTCCGGGTTTTCCCGGATTTGTCCTAGTTTGGAGAGCGTCCGGGGGATTTTCCCAATAAGCGTCCGGGTGAAACCCGGATCAAATAGCACGATCTGTATTATTATTTTCCTATGGTATTTCACCTCTGTTTATGTTACGTTGATTAAATGAAAAGGAAGACTCTTATTAAAAAAGTTCTAAAGCTCTCCATTGTTATCACTTTATCAGTAAATAAAAACCATAATTAAGCATAGTTGTTTTTAATTTCAAGTTCAAATATATATTTTTCTACGGAGTCCAGGGAAAAACTGTGATTTTACCCAAATGTCCGGGGTTTATAAGTCTTTGTCTGGGGCCGGCAAATTTGGTTATGGCAACCCTAAATTCAACACATCCGTAAATGTAAACTTCAATGAGTGTTGCCAATTATTTTGAGATATTTATATAATACTAGCAGTTGCTCGCGACTTCGTTCGTGTGGGAAGTTTTTCCCGTGTAAATCTCCATCCCATAGGAATGAGCATACTACGTACTAAAAGGAACCCCCATGCAAAATTTGAGAGCTCTGCTGTTTGTAGTTTCTGAGATTTCGTGATTAATCAGTGAGTGGTATTTCGCTTTTATATAGGTATATAGATTTAACAAAAAATCGGCCACGAAGTGTTCCATTATCCATAACAACGAAAAAAAAACACGTTTTTAGTAAGGGAGCCCCCCTTAAATACTTATTTTATTATGTTTTGAGTATCACATTTATAGTCCTAATAGCTTCGGAATAAAATGGCTGTGACATACGGACGGACGGACAGACAGAAAGACATGACGAAACTATAAGGGTTCCGTTTTTTTGCCATTCGGCTACGGAACCCTTTTTTTTTTTTTGGGTGGGAAAATCATCAAATGACTTCTTCCGCTGTGGGTCAAGCGGAAGGGTGTGTCAGATTTCTACTGACTAAAAACCCACCCTGTTCCTTCAGCTGCCCTAAATTTCCGGGGCCGCGGTACCTCGGTAGAACTTTCCCGCAAACCCCGGCAGGCAATGGCCCTATGAGGCCCCGTCACTAGTGTTGACAGCTCTTTGAGCTCGCCGTCCGCAGGCCCGCGCCTACGGTGGCCGGAAATCGGCTCGTGATCCCCGACGCCCGGGGCGTCTCCCACGGCGGCTGGGGCGCGAGGAAGAGAGTTGTCTCTCCCTCGCGCGTTCGGCCTCCTCCTTCGCTAGCATGACTGCTTCGCAGAAGGAGGCGACCGCATCCCATTCCCTCTCGCTCCGCACCATACTCTGAACCAGAGCAGGGCGCGAGAGGTCGCCGCCGCCGACCGCCTCTACGAGGACACGGCGGTGCTCCGCCCAAGCAGGGCACACCTCCACTGTATGCTCCACCGTGTCCTCCAGGTGGCCCTCACAATGACGACACCCGGGCGTGTCCTCCCGCTGAATCCTAAACAGGTACCTCCCGAAACAGCCATGTCCGGTCAGCACCTGCGTCAGGCGGAAGGTGAGGACGCCGTGGCCTCTCTCCAGCCACTCCTCAAAGAGGGGACTTATCGCCGCGATTGCGGCGTGCCCACGGCTACGGAACCCTAAAAAGTAATAAATCGTATGCCTGATTGGGTTCAACACATAACCTTTTATTGTTAAGAAAGTACTTCCAGCGTTATGAAAGGAAAGACTTCCTTGGAAGTGCTTTCTTCTTCTTCCCTTCTAGATTTATAGATAATCTGTCGTGGTTGCTAGGCGATACTTGTTACTTTTCAACCGACGACAAAAAGAGGAGGTTATCAATTCGACGCATATAATTTTATTTTTTTGTTTTTTATGTATGTACTCGTAGACGGCTAAACCGATTTGGAAAATTCTATTTTTGTTCGAATGGGTATACTTCGAAATTGGTCCCATTATCACCAAAGTCAGGATCTGATGATGGGATTCTGGAGAAATCGAGGGAACTCTTCAAATATTATAGGCACACCTATGATGTTTTGGGTATTTCTTATAGTAACTTGTGCAGTTGCTCTAAAAAAGTACCATTTGGGGAAGTGGAACTGATGATGAAGACCACAGATGGCCGCCGAAACTACTCAATAATAAGTATTGAGTGGATTGCGATTCGATTACTTGAATATGGATGTTAAGCACTTTATGCTCGTCACAATGCATATGGTGATGTAGAGCTGATGGTGAAGTACCAGGAGAACTCCTCAACAATTAACGGCCCAGCATTGGGAAAAGCAATATTTTGTAAAAGGTTATAAGTAGTTGACATTTAGGCTCTTGTAACTAGGTAAATTAAAAATCATCGAACTAAAAAGAGTGAAATAAAAACTTTTTAACAAAAAATTAAACCGACTCCCAAAAAACACTGCAAAGTGAAAAATAACTTTAATTTCGGAAGTCGGTGCCAAAAACGAAAAAACAAAACTAAAGACACCGACTACCGAAATTAAAGTTATTTTTCACTTTGCAGTGTTTTTTGGGAGTCGGTTTAATTTTTTGTTAAAAAGTTTTTGATAATCTACGCACTGAATATATTTTACTGAAACCAAAATTCCACTGCGTTTACTCAGTGTGCGTTTACTTTAATATTTATACTATATTAGTAGGCACCTGATATAGTATAAAAGAAATATCATTAAAAAATAAACTGCGGTAGCGAGAAATGGTATATTGAGATTCCACGACGTTTTACAGAATTTGACCCAAACATAATTTGTTTCACAAGTCAATTCATTAGAAAGAAACATAACCATTTAGTCGTAGACAGGCGGTTACTTAGCCCGTCATCCGCTTCCGGACGCGCCCGAATTGCCTAATGACAGCGGCGACGAAGCGAAATATCTTTGATCTGTAGTTATTTACATGTTTTTGCGTAGAAATGCGTATTTTAATGGCCGCCAAGGTCTTATTAGAAACTAGCAGGAGCGCAGGGCTTCGGTCCCGCAGACTTTATCACAATAAATACATAACCCTCGTTCTATAACAGTCCGGTAAAAAGTAACCTTTAATCTTCTTCAAGCTTCAAGCTGCTACCATACCGAATTCCATCCAAATCTACCCAGTACTTTCGAACATTACATTGTGGTATTTTTAACCCAAAGGTTGACTGGTACAGAATGTCTTGTTGCATTAAATCCGCCCATGTACCACTATTGTACATAAAGTTTAAATAAATAAATATGATAAGCGCATTAAGCAACGAAACAAACAAAAAACGGTACAATATGTCTTAAGCCTGCAATACATGTTGGCCGAGCTTTGCCGAGTGAAGGCCAATACCAACATGTAGACGGTATATTTGCCTTGTCTTGCTATCGCTCGGTGTCACTTGCCTAGTTGGCCGAGTAAAGGCTAGCGCCAACGTGTATAGAGCTCATTTGGTGCAACTTGTCTTCGCTCGCCGTTGCTCGTGATCACTTGCCTCACTTCGGATCGGTGTCGGTTTTGGTCACAAATCAAAGGCGCTCGCCTGCGCTCGGCCAACGTGTGGGCAGCTCTACAGACCCTCTTCTACATTAATCTGCATTGGCGTTCGACGAACTTGTCGAACGTGTGGACATTATTTCTTGCTTGTACCTATTTGCCAACGCTCACGTTGGCCTACGCTCGGCCAACATATATTGCAGGCTTTAGGTATCTGACTGGGTTGTGGGTAGTTGAAACGAGATACAGCGGCCCAGAAACAAAAGGGCAGCTGAAGGAACTGGGTGGGTTTTAGTCAGTAGAAGTCTGACACTCCCTTCCGATCCACCCAGAACGGGAGGAAGTCATTAGTCTATCATTAGTCATTTTATATATTATCCAAAAAAGAAACGGGATGGTGGTCAAACGCAAACCTATTAACAATAAATATATTTTACTAGTACTCTCGCGGGGCTTAGCTCCCGTGGATTCTATCACGGTAAAAACATAACTCTCCTTTTTTGCAGTCGGGTAAAAAGTAGCCTATAGCCTTCCTCAAGCTTCAAGCTACTTCCATACCAAATTTCATCCAAATCCACCCAGTACTTTCGAAGATTAGCGCGTTCAAGCAAACAAACAAACAAACAAACTAACAAACTTTTCCGCTTTATAATATTAGTATAGATTATACAAAATTGCAACCAAATTTGTCTGTTTATAATATTAGTATAGATTATATATACTTACAATTTTTTTTATTACATTACCAAGAGCATATTGTTTGTGGTGTTTGCCTGTAATTGGTTGTGCAGTTAGATTTAAGACACTAATACATATATTTTCCTATCTGTGTTATATCTGTAACAACTGTTGGTGAACCTTAATTAAATTAATAAAAAAGAAAATCGTTTCTTATGTATTATAATTACCCGACTGCGGCGAAGCGAGGAGGAGGGTTATGTTTTTACCGCGTATGTATATATGTCCGTTTCTTTGTTCCCTCGTAACTATTAAACCAGTGGACGGATTTGGATAAATGATACGTCGTTAGATTTGTCTTGATGGCGCGAGTGTCATAGGATAGATTAAAATAAAACCAAATCACCACAACGACAATCAGGCGCCATATTGTCAAAAATAAAAATTCAAAAATCGACAAGCTATGTCAAATAGATCTTTAAAAATGATTTTGGTTTCTTTTACCATTTTTCATTTTGAGCAACCGTGTTAGGAAATATAACGTTTCAAAACAGAATTAAATACTAAAAAGCTGAAAATAAAAAACTTATTCAAAAAATCTAAAAAACCCGACTGCTCAACTGAAATGGAAGTAACAAGCACATTTTTATTTTAAAAAGTGACAAGTGGGCGGGACCCGCCAAATTTTTTAAATGAAAATTATATCATGATCAATTACTCCCATTTCAGTTGAGCAGTCGGTTTTTTAGGTTTTTAGATAAGTTTATTATATTATTTTGTGATGTGTATTGTAGCAACGCGCGTACTACCTACTTGTGCATTATTTTGTTGGGAAGTTATTTTAAAACTATGATATCTCCTAAAATATGCATTGAAATCAAACGTCGTGTCGATGTCGACGACAATTTTCAAGGGTTTAAGATAAGTGCCTATAAACAAACAAACAAACTTTTCCGCCTTATAAGTCTGGTATAGATTAGTATATAATAAGTACAAACCTTTCCTTTCCAGAAGGAAAGATTTGTACTTGTGTTACCGACAAGGGTAAAGTATTCCATAGCACAAGTATTACCAGCTTGAAATGCGAACGGCTTATCGTAGAAATCGGTCGAATGACTCGGCATCTCTCTCGGCCTTAAGGTTTCCTATGACCTTTGATATTTATGTGTGTCATGAAGCGTTATTTAAGGTAAGCGAGGCTTTTTTTTTATTACTGACTAGTACTCACGCGGGGCTTCGCTCCCGTGGATTCTATCATGGTAAAAACATAACTCTCCTTTTCGCAGTCGCGTAAAAAGTAGCCTATAACCTTCCTCAAGCTTCAAGCTACTTTCATACCAAATTGCATCCAAATCCACCCAGTACTTTCGAAGATTAGCG
Source organism: Tholera decimalis (assembly GCA_943138885.2). NCBI lineage: Eukaryota > Metazoa > Arthropoda > Insecta > Lepidoptera > Noctuidae > Tholera > Tholera decimalis. Next base: position 12,024,375 of record OW964575.2, on the reverse strand, counting down.
CGTTCAAGCAAACAAACAAACAAACAAACAAACAAACTTTTCCGCTTTATAATATTAGTATAGATGGGACCACTCTTGACCTCGATCTCGCCTGATGGTAAGCGATAGATGAGGTCTAAGATGGGACGAGCGAGCCCAGAAGATGCCTATTTACTCGTGCTTTAAAGGCTGAAAGTTATAAGTGGCAGGGAACACAGAAGCTGGCAGAGAATTCCACAGCTTGGCTGTGCGCACAATAAATGTGGAGGAGAAGCGCTTGGTACGACAAGACGGTATATCAGCCAAGTGTGGGTGGTACTCAGCCGTGCGTCTGGTAGACCGGTAGTGAAAGGGAGATGGAGGAATCAGGTCAAGTACAATCTGCTGCCCTACACTAACTAAAAAGCCGCTAACCCCAAAAAGTATTTTTCGAGTAAACGTAAAAATAAGTGGGTAATGATTTTTCTACAAAACTACGCTAGCTAGGACGATGGTAAATTATTTTTGTGGTCATAGCTTCTATGCACAATATATGTGAGGTTTTTTTAAAGTAAATAAAAGTATCTTTTAGTATTGTATGTATATTTTAGTATGTTATATACAAGTATTGTAGTTTAGTCACTTTTTAACAAATTAAGTGAAAAAAATTATTTTGTTTAACTGCTCAGCAAAATTGCTATATCTCGAAAAGTATTAATCGTAGGAAAATGATTCTTAGACCAAAAGATAGAAAATCGAAAGTAGTTTAAGTATACATTAAAAAGTGAAAAATGACCTTTTGTGGGTTAACGGCCTTTTAGATAGTGCACGGCAGTCTGTAGAAAACCGACAGGCAAGCAACGGTTCGCCGATGAGCCAGGCTATGAAGCTTGTCCACCAGCACCTCGTCGCCTATAAGCCTTTTAGCTCTGCGCTCGATCGAGTCTTTTGGGATTGTATGTCTTACTTCTACCCGGATGACCTACCAGGAAGAACTACCAGTTGAGTATTAGTGTTTTACATGAAACGACTGTCTATCTGACGGGACCTCCACAATCAAGAAGCTTTTTTTTTTTCTGGGTGGGAAAATCATCGAATAGTCTTGTGCCTGCTCGGTCACATCGGTCATTTCGGAAAGTGAACTAGTTCACTTTATTAGTTCTAATAGCTCTATTCGTTCTTCGCTCTCGGCGGTCCACAGCGCGGACCACAGAGCAAATACGCTCTTTAAGTAGATACTATCAAAGACATCGTATTTATTTATCTCTGTATTACCACAGCGTAAACAGCTGACATAATATTAGGATTATGTATAATTTAAACAGAGATATTTTTTACCATTGAAATGTGAATCTGAAACGGTTCTCATTCATACAGACACAGAATGAATTCGAATGACGTTTCTGTCAACCAATCAGAGACTGTATTACATTTCTCGTTCGCACATTACGATCACACGGTGTAGAATGTACAAGTACGAAAAGAGCTATTAGACCAATTACAAGCCAGCGTTCGGAAACGGTTCTTTTAGTACAGTCAAAGATTCGGCTCCTATTTGTTCATCGTTCACATACTACACAAGACTATCATCGAATAACTTCTTCCGCTCTTTGTGGAGCGGAAGGGAGTGTCAGACTTCTACTGACTAAAAACCCACCCTGTTCCTTCAGCTACCCTTAAGTTCCTGGGCCGCGGTATCTTGTTAGAACATTTCCGCAACCCCGGCGGTACAATCCAGAAGCTGGGACCACAATACCCTTCGGCTAGACCAGTGTCAGATTTACTGACTTCTGACTACCTGGAACGACTTTCAAAGAGCTAAATAAATTTTACCTCTTTATTATATTACTTATTACTATTGACATAGATACGTCAATAGCTAACGTCTAAAGGTTAGAAAGACCCCGAGTCTAAAGCAAAGATTTGTTATCATTAGCGAAATAGTGGTCTAAGCTAAGTTCATAGACAGAGAGATGTTATTTTCAGGTAAAATATCGATCGATCGTTAACTTGCACCCTTCCACGAGGGTGGCATGTAAAGGTTACGTTTTCACCTCTTTGTGAAAGACCAATCAGGTGTGACGCGCTTGGATTAAATACATTCTTTTAGGAAAGGGTTCGTACTTCGTAACGATGATAAAAAATTGACATTACTATCAATGTTTTGTTTATTTACTAGCAGTGGTGCGAGTCTACCCTTCCGTGGACTTTCACGATTAAAACATCACCCTCCTTTTACAGTCGCGTAACGTACCAAAACAGCCAAATCCACCCAGTATTTTCGAAGATTAGCGCGTTTATACAAACAAACTGTTCCGCTTTAAAATATTAGTATTATATGCATTTCTTTTACTAGCATTTGCCCGCAACTTTACTCATTTGCGTGGAAATTTTACTCATGTTCACGGAATAAAAAATAGAAAATGAAAACATTTCACACTGCACAAAAGCACACAACAAAAATACACAAAACACTAAGCTAAAAATGTAACCTACGTAAGTATTAATTGCTAGAAAATCAATTATATTCAATAATGGGGCAGGCACTGCTTCTCCTAAACACAGGCTGTATCGCAGCTTACCTAGGAGAGCAGAACCACACCCACAGATTTGTTAAATATTATAAGTACTACTAGTTCACATTTTAGATTTAGTACCCATTAATGTATAACAAATATCTTTTTTGAAATAAATTATTTTATTATTATTACTAGTACTCACGCGGGGCTTCGCTCCCGTGGATTCTATCACGGTAAAAACATAACTCTCCTTTATTGCAGTCGCGTAAAAAGTAGCCTATAACCTTCCTCAAGCTTCAAGCTACAACATACCAAATGGCATCCAAATCCACCGAGTACTTTCGAAGATTAGCGCGTTCAAGCAAGCAAACAAACAAACTTTTCCGCTTTATAATATTAGTATAAATGTATTATAAACTTGCCAATACTTATACTATACATACTTACTGTATACTTGTAAATCACACTACACTAACACACTCTGCGTCCTGACTCGGCACATACAGGCTCGGTCTAGCTAGCAAGGTGCAGTTGCTCATTTTCAACCGACGACCAAAAGAGGAGGTTATCAATTCGACGCGTATATTTTTTTTTTAATGTATGATCACCGATTACTCGAAGACGGCTGAACCGATTTGGAAAATTCTTTTTTCGTTTTAAAGGGTATACTTTGAAATTGGTCCCATTGTCACCAGGTCAGGATCTGATGATGGAATCCTGGAGAAATCGAGGGAACTCTTCAAATATTATAGACACACCTATGGCGTTTTGGGTATTTCTTATAATAACTTGTGCAGTTGCTCTCAAAAAATACCATTTGGGGAAGTGGAACTGATGATGAAGACCACAGATGGCCGCCGAACCTACTCAATAATAAGTATTTCGTGGATTGCGATTCGAATACTTGAATATGGATGTTAAGCACTGTATGTTCGTCACAATGCATATGGTGATGTAGAACTGATGGTGAAGTACCAGGAGAACTCCTCAAAAATTAACGGCCCAGCATTGGGAAAAGCAATATTTTGTAAAAGGTTATAAGTAGTTGATATTTAGACTCTTTTAACTAGGTAAATTAAAAATCGACCAACTAAAAAGAGTGAAATAAAAACTTTTTACCAAAAAATTAAACCGACTCCCAAAAACACTGCAAAGTGAAAAATAACTTTAATTTCGGAAGTCGGTGCCAAAAACGAAAATACAAAACCAAAGACACCGACTACCGAAATTAAAGTTATTTTTCACTTTGCAGTGTTTTTGAGAGTCGGTTTAATGTTTTTGGTAAAAAGTTTTTAATTTATTATTTTTGAAAAACTGTGCTGTATGTGTTATGACTATTATGTTATACAAATTGTTATAAGCATATATCATGTGCTTAGCCTTCCTCCCATCTATGTCGGGGTCATCATCCAAACTAGCCGGATGCAGCTGAGCTGTCAATTTCGCCTCAAGACACGAGAAGGCGCGCAAAGGACATCGACCACAAAACATTACAAAGCCAAAAATAATTTTAATTTCGGTAGTCGGTGTTATTGGTTTTGTATTTTTTTAGTTTTCACACCTCCTTCCGAAATTAAAATTATTTTTGGCTTTGTAATGTTTTGATAAGGAAGTCGGTTTTATTTTTTGCAAAAAAAGTTTTTATTTTCGCGTTTTTTAGTGTGTCAGTTTGTAATTAATCTAGTTACAAAAGCCAAAATGTCAACTACTTATCACCTTTTACAAAAAACGCAATGCAGAGTAAACGAAAAGATCGTCAATGTAAATGTTTTTTTTAGGCATTTGTTGATTTTTCAGAAACGGCTTGTCCAATGTCGATAAAATTTTCACGGGACCATTTGGGAAGTATACCCTTTCCAACAAAAAAATAATTTTTCAAATCGGTTGGCAAGCGACGGAGCTATGCCCGAACAAACATAAAAAAAAAAACAAACAAACATCCGAATTGAGAACCTCCTCCTTTTTTAGAAGTCGGTTAAAAATGGGCCGTAACCGCAAACAGCCGTATTGGGAAAACAAGAATTCATAAATAATTTAGTAATAATATTTAGTGAACACGGGCTTCTATTCAGGAGTGTCAAAATAAATTAAATTAAAAACGTCGGCCGAAGGACTGTAGGTTGCTGCGCTCATATCATGTCTGTGATATGGTATTTAAGTTGGGCAAGGTATGAAAATGTAACTCCACCTGTTCAGTTTTTAGACCATGTTTTATTAACATATAAAACTTTTACAAATAAACGATTTATTTTAAAGTATTGAAGTTTTTTTTTAATATTATATTAATCAATTTGATACAAAACTTCTTATCTATATGTTTTCTTTGTACTGTAATCCACTCAATAAAATCAAAAATAGTGCAATATATTCATGTTCATGTTCAAGCCCAAACACCATACAAAGTGGTGGATGTCCTTCGCTGGAATGCTCGAGTATTCTCGCGCATTCCAGCAAATTCGCGCGACTGTGCCTTCCTTGCTTGGCACCGCACTGCTGTGACTGACCCAACCGACTCCCCGTTCGCGCCACGTCCCGCGGATTCCACAGACGGCGCCGACAGTAGCTAGGGGAATTCTCGAGAATGCGCGAGGATTCCCCGGAAGACGCGCGACCTTTTTTGGCTCCTATTTAGTTTGTACCTATGTTATACGATTGACAAAGTTCATTATGCTATGTACAATTTCGTTGCAAAAGTCACTTCCATTCCATTCCGCGGCGGTGTAAATTGAGCCTTAATGTTTTTCCCGAGGCACGGGGATATGACACCGCCAACTTCCCATATCAAGACTACTACTGAGAAATTTTCTATAGAATAACCCAATAACACTTTTTGGTTCGACCCGGGAATCGAACCCGGGGCCTCATTCTCAGCAGTCGCGCTTGCGACCACTAGAATAACGAGGCAAAATGTTATAATCACAATATGGTGATAAAAAAAAAAACATAAACAAAAATTTATATATATTTATTTAAATACAGATCCACACAATAACTACAATAGCACCGAGCATATCCAGACCGAATGGGTTCGATTGCAGGTTGTAATCCAGCCCGGTTTATGTAACCTTTTTACCATCAAAAACATAAATGTGAAATGAGAGCCAAGTTCAATATTATGATATATGCCTTGGTTGTGACTTCAACGACAAAAGAAGTGAAATCTAAATGGGTGCTAAGTTCAATGGTCAGTCCTGAAATTTATTTATAACGATATAAAATACCATTTTTTCTTATAACTTAGGAGAATATATAAGGTCTGACTTGGCTAGTTTTCATATACGAATTGTATTATAGATTTATAGCCTTCGCAAGTTCTAAATTCAATTCAATATGCTACTGTTAGTTTTTCCCTAAAATAAATAGATAAAATCCGAGTATCGTCCAAATCTTTTATTGTACTGCATAATTGAAAAACAACACTATTTAATTATAGTAGGAGTAAGTATAGAAATAGATTTTTCAAGACATCATAATTTAACGCACATAAATACGGCCCGGATAGCTCAGTCGGTAGAGCATTGGACTTTTAATCCAAGGGTCCAGGGTTCAAGTCCCTGTCCGGGCGGTTTCTTTTGTTAGTGTTTGAATGCAAGTCCATAATTTACTACTGGACAACATTTGGCAATTCCGTCTTTATTATGAAAAAGTCAGTGTAACTTTTGTGGGCTAAGGTTGGGTAAAACATACTAAAATAAGTATTGAAAATGCTAAAGTTTAGATGTTTTTATACAGGACAAAAACCTTCCGCACGAACGAGCTTGCGGGCTCAGTTAGTATAATAAAGAAAAATGTATATCCGAAATATTATGAAAACATTATTATTCAATTATTGTTGGACCTGTCTGCTGGGTGCTTGGCAATGAAAGTATTCTTATTAGCGTCATTAAGAGGGAAGAAAACACTACTCGTATACACTGCTTTTGGCGAAAGGCGCCCGAATCGCCCGCATCATGACGGTACTAAATTTATTAATATTATTAAACACACAACAACACAATTAATGTACACACAATATGTATCAAATACAGAGGGAAAGAAAAATAAATAAGTAGGTACAAAGCTATATGCATTTTTCAAAAGAAATGTCTCAGAATACATTTTTAGGCGTCGAGGGAAACTTTCAAAAACTTATGAGAAAATGATCAGAAAAAGTGGGATTTCTACCTCATTAAAAACCACTCTAAAACTAGCTATTACCCGTGACTTCGTTCACGTGGGAGGTTTCTCGCGCGTAAAAACCAATCCCGTGGGAAGTCCAGGATAAAAAATAACGTATGTGTTATTCTAGGATTTCATCTATCTACGTACCAAATTACATTCAGACTTATGATTCAGTAGTTTTTGCGTTAAAGAGTAACAAATATCCATTGATCCATACTCACAAACTTTTGCAATTATAATATTACTAGCTTCTGCCCGCGATTTCGTGCGCGTGGGAAGGTTTTTCCCACGCAAATCCCAATCCCGTGGGAATTTCGGGATAAAAAGTAGCCTAAAGTAAGAGGTATTCCTCGAAGCGCTACCATTTTGAAGCGCACCTAACGAAGCGCTCCTTTTTTATTCCTCGAAGCGCTCCTTTTAGTAGCGCTCCCGATAGCAATTAAAAATATTAAAATTTTATTCCTCGAAGCGCTCCCACGTTTACAAATAGGGAAGACCATGAAGTAAACGAATAATTATATTTTTTAAACTCATCATCATCATCAAAGTTGTTTAACTAAAAGTATGAAATTGACAGAAAAATATTTTTTTTGCTTTCGGCACTATAATGTGTATTCAAAGAGTAACGTGTATTCAAACCTTATCATATGTAATTATTAAGCAATGACTTTTAAGACAACGAAACAATCTGTGTTTTTTTTTTAATTAATACATAGATAATAATAATTTTTCAACTGTTTCTCCCACTAGTACTTAATGTGATTTTTACCCGTTCTAATTATTATGAATCAGTTATTATTTATATAATTAAACAATACCAAACAACAAAACAAAAAGAAATTAAATTCGATTTTTAATAATTATTTTTTTCTCTTTGAATACACATTATAGTGCCGAAAGCAAAAAATAATTTTTTTCTGTCAATTTCATACTTTTGGTTAAGCAACTTCGATGATGATGATGAGTTTAAAAAATATAATTATTCGTTTACTTCATGGTCTTCCCTATTTGTATACGTGGGAGCGCTTCGAGGAATAAAATTTTAATATTTTTAATTGCTATCGGGAGCGCTACTAAAAGGAGCGCTTGGCCAAGTGCGAGTCGGACTCGCCCATGAAGTGTTCCGTAGTAACTATAATAAATATAATATACTTACTATATTAAAAAAAAATCAAAAAAACTTACAAATTTCTTAAAGCTAGCTTATTTACAATTTTTACAACTACGCCAAATAATTTTGTTTTTCATAGTATTTGTATGAATTACAAAGTTATATTTGCGGTTTTATAAAATATACTGTATCTCAAAAACTGCTCACTCGATCTCGTTCAAACTAATTTTGGTTGAAAGTTTACATTAAGGTCTACAACATATGGTTTTTTTAGATTTTTCACTTCATTATTATAGAAGTTAGAGGACACACATTTTACCACTTTGGAAGCGTATATCTTTTTAACGATTAACTTTATGAAAATGTCATTTTAGAAACCTTAATGTCATTTTTAAAGACCTGTCTATAGATACCACACACGTATAGGTTTCATGAAAAAAAATATTTACAGTTTCATTTCCATGCATGGGGAGCCCCTTTATTTTAAATATTTTTTAAATTTTCTCTTAAAATCGGAAAGCGGTTCATAGAATACATCTACCTACCAAGTTTTACATGTATAGTCCTAATCGTTTCGGAATAAAATGGCTGTGACATACGGACAGACGGACAGACATGTCGAAACTATAAGGGTTCCGTTTTTTGCCATTCGGCTACGGAACCCTAAAAAGGAGCGCTTCGTTAGGTGCGCTTAAAAATGGTAGCGCTTCGAGGAATACCTCTAAAGTAATAATAAAGTTAGTAATAGTAGTAGTAAAGTTAATAATAGTTGTATATCAATGCCTCCCACGTACATTGTTGTAACCCATAAATTGCAATATTACAGGAGAGCGTTTTAAAGATACTATTAGCAATAAAAACTGCATTTTTCAATTAATCTTTATACAATTCAGTATTACTAACTATATTCACATATTGAATTGTACAAAGATTAATTGAAAAATGCAGTTTTTATTGCTAATAGTATCTTTGAAACACTCTCCTGTAAAATTGCAATTTATGGTTTACAACAACGTACGTGGGAGGCATCGATATATACTTGTAATAAGACTTTTACTTTGAATATATTATGTACTTAGGTTTTTTTTTTATGCACCTGCCATGTTGTCTCTTCACCACCCATGGTTGACTGGTAGAGGATGCCTATGGCATTAAGTCCGCCTTTTTACATTTTTGTGTTGCATAAAGTTTTAATAAATAAATAAAGTTAAACGGATTAATGATATCATCTATTAAATTGAAAAATATATTAAATGTTTCTCTCTCCTGTTTCTTTGAGCCTCTTTAATAAAACATATTTAAACAGTGTGTATACCCTTAATTTTCTGTTCTGTGTGTATACCTATGTTCAAGAGCTGCCAATAACAAACACACCTAAGTACTTACTTAATAATTCAACTCATATACATTTTTAAGGTATCTGGTATCTTTTATATAAATTTCTACTTACCCTTCCGAAATGCATATGATTTTTATACGGTACTTGCATAAAAAAAAGATATAAGAAATAAAGAAAATAGTGTTACTGACGCGGTAGCCAGTACAAGCACAGGTGGTGTTACTGCTCCTTCTTCTAGCAGTAAAATTAATTATTTAAAAAGTCAATGTGTAAATTTGGTGAGAGTGCATGGAAAACCACTCTCAATTATTGACGATTTGTGGCTTTTAGAAAAATTATTTCTATGACTCCCATCGATTCGAGAGAAGCCCAATCTTTAAATTCTCATTCGATAATGCAACTTGTCTCGCAGATAGCAGAAAAGAAAAGAGCTGATATAGCTGCAGATATTAGAGGGCGAATGATTTCAATAAAAGTTGACAGCGCCACTCGGTTAGGTCGATCTATTTGGCAATGAATGCTCAATATATTGCAGATGGTTCTATACACATAAAAAATTTAGGTGTTGTAGAGTTGCATGCGAGGAGCACTGCAGAATATTTATAAGAAAAACTACTTTATGTTCTAAGAAAGTATAAAATTAATATAGAACAAATTTACTCGATCATGACAGACAATGGCGCGAATATGGTCAATATGGTCCGACTGTTGAACGATGAATTAAATGACTCGGGCTCAGATGAAGAGTTTAACCAGGATATGGAAATGGAACCCATACAATTATCACTACAAAGTGATACGGATGATACAGAGCACGAATACTGTGTCGGTTCTGTGCGTAGCACACACCTTGCAGTTTGCTGTTAACGACGCTATAAATGAAGATGAATCCATATGTATACTGGAAGAAGCTCGTGCTATTGTGCGGAAACTTCGAACCCCCTACAATGAAAAATATTTTCCAAATAGCAACAAAAAATAAACGTATTCTGGACATAACTATGTGTTGGCATTCAACATTAGATATGATAGACAGATTAATTGAATTAAGAGAGTATTGCTCAAGTAACCCCGGTGAAATTTTATTTGTCACTCCAACCACTTGAGATGCTTTACATGACTTTATTAACGCACTGAAACCAGCTAAAGTAATGAACAAATCATTACAAGAAAAGCAATTAACTCTTGGAGACTTTTACTACCACTGGTCCATATTGTTATTTGGAGACATTGCACGTGCAGGTACCGCTAGCGCAACTGATATACAGTCACATGAAAATAAGAGAAAAGCAACTTATGCTCAACTTCACCTTCTTGGGCGCTTTATATTTAGATCCTAGATTTCAGGTCGTGCTTTCAGTCGAGGAAGAACTTTTAGCCATTAGACATCTTAATGAGACTTGGTTGCAAATAGGTATTAAAAGTAGAGGCAGATGTCATGCCAACAGAAACTAATAATCAAGATACATCTCAAACGGTTTCCGTTGTTGTAGATGAAATGGAATCAATTCTATCTCAAACCGAACAATTGAAAAGATGTTCTCAGCGTGAGCAATACATCCAGACTCGTGCAAATATAACAGCTAGTTTAAAGAACTTTTCTACTCATCCACGACTACCTTCCAAACAAAAAATCAGCTGTTCTATACAAAGTTCAATGCCTACATTCGAAACTTATATGGAACACCTGACTCCTTTTTCGCAATTCCAGAGTTGGTTTATAGTAAAAGTTGTTCATTATGATGAGTACGTTAACCCCCTTTCGAGATTATATACCTATTAACAAACAGCCTGTAATTTGCCACACTATAAAAAAGAATTGGTGCCGTTAATGGGCCTTCCATTTAACTAAATTAACAAAGTTGTCTTATCTATGGTTAATCACAGGTTCATATGCTAGATGGTTAAACTAAACAATGATTAAAAGAAATAAATGATTCAATTTCGATATTTGTTTTATTAAAGTTACCAAATAATCCTAGGTAGGAGACAATCTTATGGCTTAGGTACAATTTAATCAGCTGTTAATTAACAAGAATATATATTTTCAATGTGTCACTTTTCTTCAGTATATCCAATATTTCCTTCATCTTATTGTAACGCATGTTTTCGTGAAATTTAGACATCTCCAATGCTACTATTTTCGCAAAGAACATACATTCAGCTTCTTTTTCTGCACTCATGTTGCAGCCTTCGTATTCCGTCATAGTTGGTATATTATATATTTATATATTTCTCTTGTTGTTGTAATAGTGTTAACTTTATGGGTACACATTTCTCCAGAGTTGGATAAATCATTATTAGTTTGATAATCACATCACGCAGATCCACGTAAATCAAAGGTGTAAGTTGCCTCATGGATATTTTTATAAATTTTTCTCGAACATATGAAATCATCAAAAGGTTGAGAATCCGGTAATTCGTCTTGTGAGTAACATAAGGTTTCCTGGGTATTAGTCGGTCTCTGGATTTTTTGGTGAAATTTCATATTCCGTTGACATATTTTCAGACTGGGAATTAAGATTTTTGCGAATGTTGTCACGTTTTTTAATCTTGCTCTGATCAGAAAAACGAGTGACTAAAAATACCTACTAAAGTCCAGTCGATGCGTTAGCTGAAGAAAATGTTATACATTGTTCTACACTTTATTACAGTATAAGTATCCACATAAGTATTAATTATTACTTACCTTTTTCTGTAATTATAACTTTTCGTGTGCTTTTTGACATTGTTATCCACAAGAAATTATGCGAGGCGCATGTGACTGTGCCTCGAGAACAAGCCAAACTAATGCAATTTCATGAGAAACTCGCGCTACTGAACGAACTAGGGCCAGGGGTAGTCAATATCCGTCTAAGTTAAAAGTAAGATTTAGGGATTGCAGTGCAAAGTTTGGTTTTCTTTATATATTTCTTAAAGTTATGTATAGTATGTTGCTTATCTATATTAATTTTCATGTCATTATGGATCGTTATGATTTTTGTACACGAAGTTACAGTAGAACGCTGACTCCTAAGTCAGTCCTAGTTTAGGAGGCGGGACTTTTAATTATTTATGCAGCCTTTTTCCCAAAATTCAATGTTCCAGTGTGTAATGTGTATACGAAGGTTTTTTGTATTACTAAACATTTTCTTTTTATTATTTACTAATATTAAAAAGAGGTAAAATTTGTTTATAACTTTGTATTTAGGAAGTAATCTTCGGAACAAATGATCCAAATCTAAAAAATCTTTGGGGAGTGTTATAGGCTATGAATGATTTCAAAATCCACGCAGATAAAGTCGCAGGCGAAGTGCTAGTTATGACGAAATTACTCTGACTACGGCCTTTGTCCTAACCTTTTGATCGTTTTCGTGACCCTTCCCAACCCTTTTCTAGCGACGACGCGCGACGGTTGGTGCGTCATGCCGCGAAACTCTTGTTGTTTTGATTATTGACTGCAAATTGTGTGTATATATTGATCAATACATTTAAAAACGAGAATTCAATCAAAAGCAAAAGTCTATACAACGTGTAATTTAAAGGGTATATACATACCAAGTGCACGGTTTCTTTGGATGATAATAAACGAATATATGGCAATAGAAATTTCAATACATTGATACCAGAGGCAGAATTTTCAAATTAAGAAGAACGAAGAGAATCACCGTGTTACTGGCAAGTGACCCTCGTAGTGCTGTGTGTGACGGTGTTTGTATGATTGGCATTCAAGAAACATACGAAACCGATAATTTGGTATCAATTCTTTGAGTCACTTATTTTGAGCTGAAACTGTGCATAGAGACTCCATACCAGATGTTGTCGTCAGCCCCTTTGGACAGATATGGGGTTTCCGTTACACGTTGTATTTATACGTGAAAGATTTAATTTAAAACTTGATACCTACCCCTTATTACAAAATTTGCGCAAGTCAAGGCGAATAAAACGAAGCATAGTTAAAGTTTAATGGAGAAAGAGAACAAGAAAGCTAATCTATACTTAATATTATAAATTTTTCAAATTTGCTTGTTAGTTTGTATGTAGGGGGTAATCTCCGGAACTAGCGGTCAAATTCGGAAATGAAGCGTCAAAAGCCTAATTAATGGCTACCATCCCACCCTGTTCCTTCGGCTGCCCTAAATTTCCGGAGCCGCGGTAACTCGGTAGAACTTTCTCGCAAACCCTGGCAGGCAATGGCCCTATGAGGCCCCGTCACTGATGTTGACAGCTCTCTCTCCTTCTTCCGCCGACCCGGGTCTGGTCCTTACCGGACGGTGAGCGACCCCTGCTCGCCAGGCCCGCCACATAATTATGCCTACATGGGCACTTACAAAACGTCAGCAGTTGGTGCACGGTTCGAAATTGGTCGTTTTTAGGGTTCCGTAGCCGAATGGCAAAAAACGGAACCCTTATAGTTTCGATATGTCTGTCCGTCTGTCTGTCTGTCTGTCCGTCCGCCCGTATGTCACAGCCATTTTATGCCGAAACTATTAAGACTATACATGTGAAACTTAGTAGGTAGATGTATTCTATAAACCGCTTTCCGATTAAAAAAAAATAGAAAATATTTAAAATAAAGGGGGGTCCCCATACATGGAACTAGAACTGCAATTTTTTTTTTTTCATGAAACCTATGCGTGTGTGGTATCTATAGACATGTCTTTAAAAATGATATTATAAGGGTTTCTAAAATCACTTTTTCATAAAGTCAATCTTTTAAAAGATATAAGCTTCCAAAGTGGTAAAATGTGTGTGTGTCCTAAAAAAACTTTGTTCCCCTTTTTACGAAAATTACGCCGACTGCAGTAGAGTATGAAAATTGGCACAGTTAATGTAACCGGTCTACCAGACGCACGGCTGGATACCATCCACACTTGGTTGACATACCGTCTTGTCGTACCAAGCGCTTCTCCTCCACATTTATTGTGCGCACTTCCAAGCTGTCGAATTCTCTGCCAGGCTTCTGTGGGGACACAGAAGCCGGCAGAGACCGGCCACTTATGACCTTTTAACCTTTAAAGCAAGAGTAAAGAGGCATCTTCTGGGCTCGCTCGTTCCATCGTAGACCTCATCTATCGCTTAATGAGCTCATTTTGAATTTTAAAACAAAATATGGAGAAGGAGCGTAGAAAACGAATAGTAGTGGCTATAACCTGGGGGTCTTTAAGAGCGAATAGGTTATTTCTAGCGTGCTCCATCTTCGACCACATCATCACTTACCATCAGGTGAGATGGAGGTCAAACGCGATCCTATTATCAATAAAAAAGAAAAATCTTTTTTTACAATAAATTTAACCGACTACAAATAGAGAAAAAACCTTATATATCGTTTTATTGGATCTCTAATTCCGTTAAAAATATGGGCTAGGTATCTACTCAGATGGTTGAAGTCGGTGCCAAGCCAATGAATAGTTTTGATAGGCAATGAAAGCCGCATTCTGAGGCACACCTGAGGTGTTGAAACCTATTCATTTATATTGGCAACGACTTCAGCACTTTTTAAAAAGAGAGTTTGCTGTACACGTCTTTTTTACCCACTTAAACCATATTTCAGACGTGATTTAGAATCTCTGTGCCTCAGCTGTGGTGATATTAATAGGCTGATTATGCTAAATAGTACATAGATGTACGAGGGCAGCAATCGCGGGAGATTTGCTGTTTTAAATTGAAGAGTTCCATCACTTATCTCCGAAGTTCTTCATCAGAACCTGATATGTTATACATTAAAACCTTCCTTGTAAAATATGCTTTCAAACAACGAAAACGCGATCGAAATCGGATGATTAGTTTCTGAGAAAATCGTGGATATACAAACATACATACATACACATACAGGGTGTGGCGGAAATAATGGATAACCCTGTAACTGCCAGTAGGTCATATAATGGTCTATCATATATCCCAATTTCAAACTCAGGTGGTCAGGCATTTCAAAGTTATTTTTATTTGTTTATTTTTTTTGAAAATATTGTACCTATTTTATAAAATCAGCTGCCGTTTCAACATTTAACGGAGTTTTTTTATTCTGTTTTTTGCGGTCTGCTTCTGAATGTTTGTGTAATCACACGCGTATGAAGATTTTTTGTTACACTCTAAGATGATTTCAGAAAAAAACACATAATACTTACTTTTTAGTTTTTTTAATTGAATCCTGTAACTTTGACTCCATACCCTGAAAAAAAAATGTATCGCACAGTTATGGCCCATTACTTTAAAAAGTTGTCCATATCATGCGGATTCTAAAATGGTATCATAGTGGCCAGTATCGTACGAATGTGCAAAACTATTTCAGTTTGAATTCAAAAGGTTCATAATTTCAAAAAAATATTAAATTCAAAAAAATGTGATTCTGTATTTTACTAATCTTCTGTGTCATGTAAATTGTTGTAAAAACGTTTCTAACTCACTTTGACATTGCTAAAACACCACTCAGGTAATAAAAAACCCAGTCTCACTTTCTTTGGGATGACAGAGCTATTGTGCTTCCAGGCTGTGGCTTTTTATTGATTTACTTTAAAGAGGTAGATAATAACGAGTTTAAGACTCCTTACTTAATTAGGTAATTATTTTACAGGTCAATTGATACAATAAAAAGCAATGTTCATGACACAAATGTATTTAAAAATCATACAAGATGTTCGAAATGAGCCCCATCGGCTGCGATGCAAGCTCTGCACCTTCTAATAAATGAACGTTTGATGCGACGTGCAAAGCCTGCCAAACTTATTTCCTGAGCAGCAGACTGCACACGTTGCCGCAATTGCTCCACAGACGTAATCTCTTCTTTGTAAACTTTTTCTTTTAAACAGCCCCAGTAAAAGAAGTCTAATGGGTTCAGGTCCGGCGAACGGGGTGGCCACAATATTGGCCCTAAGCGCCCTATCCAACGTTCTGGATATGTCTCATTCAGGTGCTCTCTCACTCTTGCCGCATAATGTGCAGGGCAGCCGTCGTTTTGCAGCCACATGTTCTCACGTGTTTCATTAGGAACGTCTTCTAACAGCTCGGGTAAATTATTTTGCAGGAAGTTCAAATAGCTTTCAGCATTAAGAGTCGGTGGCAGCTCAAACGGACCAATAATTTGGCCGTTAATTATTCCTGTCCATAAATTGATTTTCACTTGGTACTGCGATCGGTCTTGTCTAATTAAATGTGGATTTTCAAGCTGCCAACTGTGTAAATTGTGTATATTCAAATACCCGTCCTTCCTGCATGTAGACTCGTCACTCCAGAGGATATTTTCAAAGAAATGTGGTTGTTCTCTAATTCTTCTCAACATTATACGACAAAATTCTTTTCGTGCTCGGTAGTCCCTTGGAAGTAATGTTTGCACCCTTTGATAGTGGTAAGGGTACAATTCGTGACGTTTTAATATGCGATGTACTGTTCTGGTTGACATTCCAGTAAACCGAGATAAAACTCGAATGGATATGGTAGGATCTGCTTCTACTAACTCCATAACTTCTTCTTCGTTATTGTAGACTCGTGGTCGTCCTTCACTCGCGCCGCCCACACCTGTACCAGGTATTCTTCCCTCACAGTAGGCATTGTGTACGCGAATAAAAATTCGGTAATCAGGGTGTCGACTATTCGGGTACCTTTCTCGGTAAAGTCTTGCCGCTTCATTGGCGTTGCCTCTACATTCACCATAAATGTAGTGCATGTTGGCATATTCTACCGATGTGTAACGTTGAGGCATTGTCAACAGCGCACTTGCCACAACAGTCCGGGTACAGTAAGCAATGTCGTCGGGATCACTAAACAACGCAAGTCCAAATCACAGGCAAATCAGAGTCCGAAAAGAAATGCAGTAAGTCACGAGTTAGATTTAACGAACGAAAAACAGGGAGCAAAGGCGCGTGCGACTACGTACGACAACGAACGGGATCACACTGAATGATGTTATGAGGAACTATTGATGTGGTGATTCTAAAAAAAATACAGCTTGCCTTTTTCTATTTTGCACAATAGCTATATTGTTTCAATCGAGCCAGAATTCCAGGTAGCCCCAAACAAAGAAAGGACCGGTTTTTTTTTACCTGAGTGATGTTTTAGCAATGTCAAAGTGAGTTAGAAACGTTTTTACAACAATTTACATGATACAGAAGATTAGTAAAATACAGAATCACATTTTTTTGAATTTAATATTTTTTTGAAATTATGGACCTTTTGAATTCAAACTGAAATAGTTTTGCACATTCGTACGATACTGGCCACTATGATACCATTTTAGAATTCGCATGATATGGACAACTTTTTAAAGTAATGGGCCATAACTGTGCGATACATTTTTTTTTCAGGGTATGGAGTCAAAGTTACAGGATTCAATTAAAAAAACTAAAAAGTAAGTATTATGTGTTTTTTTCTGAAATCATCTTAGAGTGTAACAAAAAATCTTCATACGCGTGTGATTACACAAACATTCAGAAGCAGACCGCAAAAAACAGAATAAAAAAACTCCGTTAAATGTTGAAACGGCAGCTGATTTTATAAAATAGGTACAATATTTTCAAAAAAAATAAACAAATAAAAATAACTTTGAAATGCCTGACCACCTGAGTTTGAAATTGGGATATATGATAGACCATTATATGACCTACTGGCAGTTACAGGGTTATCCATTATTTCCGCCACACCCTGTATACAAACATACATATATACATGCACATATACATATGCATATACATATACATACATACTGGTCGAATACAGAACCTCCTTTTTTGAAGTCGGTTAATAAATAAATATACTTTGATTATAAGTTTGGACTGACATAGGCTCGTCTGCTTAGCATTTTCTAAACTATGTCGGGTCGGCTTCCAGCCTAGTAACTCGGTGACACAATAGCCCTTGGCAAGATTAACATCAGATTTACTGGCTTCTGACTGCCCGTAACGACTGTTAAAGATGTACAAATGACAGCGCGTAACACGTAGTGAATTCGTGGAAATAGTCTGTAATGCCAGGGATGCGAGAATGTTCTGACGAAATACCGCGGCCCAAGAACGTTTTTTTTTTTTTTTATTGAAAATAGGTTCGCGTTTGACCACTATCTCACCTGATGGTAAGTGATGATGTGATCGAAGATAGAGCACGCTTACCTTTAGGTAACCTATTCACTCTGGACTTAAAGATTCCTAGGTTGTAGCTGTCGGGAAACACAGACTCCGGCAGGGAATTCCACTCCTTAGCCGTACGCACAATGAAGATATTCCCAAAACGTATGTACGTATGGGTGGGATGTCCACCATGTAACGATGGCGCTTCGCCGTTTGTCTCGTAGTCCGATGATGGGCGGATGTCCGTACGGGCTTGGCGGAATTAGATTGTCTAATTCCATCGCACACTCCCCGAAATGTAACCGATAGAAAACCGATAGACTTGCAACTCGTCGCCGGTGATCAAGGCTCTGGAGTTTTGACTCGACCAGTGCATCGTTGCCAATGAGTCTCTTGGCCCGCTTCTCGTTAGACTCAAGCGCGTCCAGTTGGTATTTAGCAGATCCGTCCCAAAGATGAGAGCAGTACTCCATACACGACCGAACCTGGGCTTTATAGAGATTGAGCAACTGTTCGGATGTGAAGAAATAGAGTGGGTTTGAGGAGTAATTATATGATTTTCCCACCGAAAAAAAAATTGGCAGCAAATTTAAACACGTTAAAAGCTAACTTATATAATAAAATTATTTACAGTAATTTCGGTCCTCGTTGCACGGCCCGGATAGCTCAGTCGGTAGAGCATTGGACTTTTAATCCAAGGGTCCAGGGTTCAAATCCCTGTTCGGGCGTGAGTTTTTATTGTTTCAAGTATTATTAAGCTTCACTCGTTGTATTGAAAACTGTCTGAACTGATATAATTGTTTCATGTTATACAAAAAATAAATAAATCTTTAAAATAACTCGCTCAGTTTTGCTTCTGTTTTCTTGTACCTATTAATTTCGTATAAACATTACTTGTACTATTTGATTTGGGGCATATTCACTTTATTCTTTCGTTGTATGAAATCAGTGTTAGTACATAAATAACTCTACCAAATTCGGACCTCTGCTTATAAGTAAACTCACAGCTGTTCACTGCCTCTTAAAATACAAGTTATCCTAGTTTTAGAGGCAGGGCTCACTTTATCTGTATACACATTTTGCAATATATGTAACTATAAGCATCTATGTATAAATGTATACTTTTATATTATTCTTTTGTGGCAATAAACTTTCACTTTTAATAGTATTTGGTATGTTTTTTTGTGATATATTTTAGGAATTATTTTATACAGAGCGGAACGGGAGTTACTTTGCGGGAATCCATACCAAATTAATATTTCAGAAAAATATCTAGAGTTAATTCCGCCAAGAACTACTTAGTTGATCGATCTTACACGCAATTAGTGTTGCCCAAACGAGAGTCTCGCAAGAGTCTTGCAATTAGCGATTATGCTATTGCTATTTATTAAACGGTAGTTGAGATGCTATTTATTAAACGGTAGTTGAGATCTCAGAACAATGTAACAGTGTCTGTTACATTGTTCTGAGATCTCAACTACCGTTTAATAAATAGCAATAGGATAATCGCTAATTGCAAGACTCTTGCGAGACTCTCGTTTGGGCAACACTAATTGCGTGTAAGATCGATCAACTAAGTAGTTCTTGGCGGAATTAACTCTAGATATTTTTCTGAAATATTAATTTGGTACAGACACTGTTACATTGTTCTGAGATCTCAACTACCGTTTAATAAATAGCAATAGGATAATCGCTAATTGCAAGACTCTTGCGAGACTCTCGTTTGGGCAACACTACACGCAGTACACAGCAACCCACACTATGTGGTTTATTTGCATGCGGTATGTTTTTTATTGCATCCTTTCTGCATGTACATATATTTGCGGGTCGTGCTGCATACTGCATGCAAGATTGATCATCTCGTTTTTGGCGGGATTAACAAAAGATATTTTTCTGAAGTACTACACTTTTTTACAGTTACATGTACATTGTAACCTATGAGGACTTTTAATTCGCAGTAGACTGACAGTTTCAGTATTGTACGGTAATGAGTACGAAATTGTGATGTAAGTAAATCAGTCGATTCAGGAATAAAATCGAATAACAATGTTAACAATTTTTTTTTACAATATTATGTGAAATTGACAAAAAGTTAATTGTGATAATTAATAAAACGAATAGATCATGATAATATTTATTTTTATTTTGCAACAATATGCCTCTGTACCTGTACCAACAGGGGTTTAGATCGCAATGGAGCGACGGCAGTCTTTTTAATAGTAATCTCGCGCAATTTATTAAAATATTCATCACATGAAACAATTTGCAAAACAGTGGCTTTTATCATGTCTGGTTAAATATGAATATAATATGTTTAATAAAAATAGATTTATATATAATAAAATCTAGTTACTACTTAAAATTAAATGATAATTTTTATCATTTATTTATATTTCTCACGATTAAAAATCGCTTATTTATTATTCGATTAATTGAATCCATCACTATTAGGTTTATTATGGTATCATTATTTACATTAGCTTTTGTTAGCTTACTTAAAAGTCGTGTTATATAGCGTCTCACAATCGCCATGCTGGGAACACTTGGGTTATCAAGACGTATGATCTAACAAGAAATTAATTATAAAAATCAGTTTAGTGGCTATGAGGTAATAAAGAATATTACATGTGTACACACAAGATACGTGCGAAAAACATAAGGTTCCTTTCCTGGCAGTCAGGTAAAAAGGATCGAACTGGATTATTACGAGGGAAGTTAAAAATATGTAAAAAAGATGATGATAATGAGTAGTGCTTCAAAAATGGTGTTTTCGCAACTTTGAGCGAACTAGATATCTAGAAAACCTGATGTGTTGGAATTTTTGTAACTTCGGAATTATATCAGGTGAGATGGTGGTAAAACGCAAGCCAATGAACGATAAAAAAAATATTTGCACAAAGAATAAGCATTGCCATTCAACGTGGCAATGCTGTCAGTCTTCTGGGCATGTTTCTGGACGACAGCGATGTGGAAGAGTATTTCGACGCCTAAGTCTACTTTTTGAAGTGAAAACGTGGCCATTTTGCACGTAGCTTATATCAAAATAACACTTTTTAGGGTTCCGTAGCCGAATGGCAAAAAACGGAACCCTTATAGTTTCGATATGTCTGTCCGTCTGTCTGTCTGTCCGTCCGTCCGTATGTCACAGCCATTTTATTCCGAAACTGTTAAGACTATACATGTGAAACTTAGTAGGTAGATGTATTCTGTGAACCGCTTTCCGATGTTAAGAAAAAAATTAAAAAATATTTAAAATAAAGGGGGGTAATATTTTTTTTCATGAAACCTATGCGTGTGTGGTATCTATAGACAGGTCTTTAAAAATGACATAAGGGTTTCTGAAACCAATTTTTCATAAAGTCAATCGTTTAAAAGATATAAGCTTCCAAAGTGATTAAATGTGTGTCCCCCCTCTAACTTCTATAATAATGAAGTGAAAAATCTAAAAAAAAATATATTTCCGTAGATCTTAATGTAAACTTTCAACCAAAATTAGTTTGAAAGAAATCGGGTCAGCAGTTTTTGAGATACAGCATATTTTCTAAAACCGCAAATATAACTTTGTAATTCATACAAACACTATGAAAAACATAGTTATTTAGCGTAGTTACTACGGAACCCTTCATGGGCGATTCTGACTCGCACTTGGCCAATTTTTTAAAGCTTATTGCCAAGTGTTTTACACGTGCAGCCTGTGGACCCAACTATAGTCAGTGGGCTATCAGCGCCCTACGGGTCCAATATAATAACGGGCTCAGGATGTTGATGGGGCTCTCCCGTTTTTGCAATGCATCAGATATGTTTGCACAAGCACAAGTCGATGGCCTCCACGCCAACGTCAGACAGAAATCTGACGCTTTGCTCTGCTTAGTGCGGGGCACCTCCAACTCCATCCTGAAGACCATAACGGAGAGGTACGATTCTCCTTTGTTAGGTGATGTTGTTCAAAGATGCATTTTGAACAACAGCCTTGTTGTGAAATAGATAGATAATACATAAGTTTAGGTACTAACATAGATATAAGTTATCTTTTGTTTTTTTGCTAACCCATATGGATGTTGCTTATCCGAATTAAAGATTTTTTTTTTAATTTTTTTTTGTAATATCTGTACTACTCGTAATATTATAAAGATGAAAAGTACGTTACTAAGATAAGCATAAATAAATTATTTTTACATCGAATAAATAAATTTCAACCCTTCAACTAATTTTCCTGTGAAAAAAACCTTATTCAGTAAAGCCTCAACGATTGCCACTTACCATTTCCATTCCTGGTTTTCCTTGATAGTTAACGTGAAGATTCCTTCGATAATCAGCAACAATATCGGCGACGCTAAATACCAATATTCTATATCGGCCTTAAAAACAGTCACTTGCCATATAGCAATCATTCCGTGGGAAGCGAAAACTAATCTTGTGATAACCGCCTTTATAGTAGCCAATACTTTGCCCACATTCGCCATTTTGAAAAAAAAAAACTCCAAACGATGTAACGTTATTTCAAACTTTTCAAAATGGACGACTGCTTTTAAAAGATTAATTAAAAAATAAGCATCTAGTATTTATCTGTTTAAAATTTATTTCTTGTTATTTAATCACTATTTATTTTATTTTAATATTAAAAGCACTTTGTCTAAGGCACGCACGTTTTTTAATCATTTTGAAAATTAAAAGTTCGTTTTTTGTTACATTTTAAATGTTCGTACTAAATGCAACGAATTGCGAAACTCAACTAAATAGCTGTCTCTTGCATTGAAAGACCTGGTGTGATTCCAGAAGGGATTTTTACAACACTTTTTTATACTTCACGTCCAATGCTGTATTAAACAGAGCAGAAAACTTTAGTCAGTGGCGAAACCAGGCAATGTACTTTGTGTAATAGAAAGCAAACACAACATGACTATTACGGATGCGCGCGCATCATCAAAATTGGCCAATCACAGGTCATTTTCCCAAGAAAAGGGCTTGGGAACGGCAGGAACTTAACCTGATTTGGTTTTAACCAAGATTTGCCGTCATCATTACTCTTATATAGAAAAGAATAAAGCTCAAATTCCAATGGCTCCTTGCTTGCTATAGTTTTGCTTGGGGAAACAGTTTTGTAATAAAAATAAATGTTGTAACGAGCTACGAAGAATCAGTTAAAGGAAATTCGGCTGTAAGAATCCTATACAACGTGTAATTTAAAGGGTATATACATACCAAGGGCACGGCTTCTTTGGATGATAACAAACGACATGGCAAGGGTTTTGTAATCCTATGTCAAGTGTCAACACGTGTGGAACTTATTAGAAATTTCAATACATTGATACCAGAGACCGAAATTTTCAAATTAAGAAGAACGAACAGAATTATCATGTTATTGGCAAGTGACGTGAAAATTATTGACCCTTGTAGTGCTGTGACACGTTTGTTATGATTGGTATTCCAGAAACATATATGAAACCGATATTTTGGTATCAATTCTTTGAGTCACTTATTTTTAACTGAAACTGTGCATAGAGACTCCATACCAGATGTCTACAGCTCTTTTGGATAGATAGGTTTCCGTTACACGTTGTAGTTCTGATTTCTTTTACATTGATAGACAACATTATAAACAACTGCCACATATGACTCGAATATGTGGCGTTCGTGGTCAGTCTTCAAGGTTAAGCAACACTTGCTAAGGTCTGTTCATGGATGAGTGACCATCTCAACATATTGACATCCTCTGTGCCTCAGAATGCCTATTAAGCCGTTGGTCCCGTCATTTGCACATCTTTGACAGCCGTTTCGAGTTGTCAGAAGCCAGGAAATCTAAGGTAAGACTGCTGTTAGATTAACAGCAGTCTTATCAAGGGTTTGCTACCCAGATACTGGATTGTAACGTTTAGAGAAGCAGTCGCTCCATATAAAACTCCATATCTATACTAATATTATAAAGCGGAAAAGTTTGTTTGTTTGTTTGAACGCGCTAATCTTCGAAAGTACTGGGTGGATTTGGATGCAATTTGGTATGGAAGTAGCTTGAAGCTTGAGGAAGGTTATAGGCTACTTTTTACGCGATTGCAAAAAAGGAGAGTTATGTTTTTACCGTGATAGAATCCACGGGAGCGAAGCCCCGCGTGAGTACTAGTATGAAATGAAATGAAATATTTATTTTGTAAATTGGTTATAAATAACACTTTTACACGTCATGTTTTTTTGCGTGTTAAGTTTAGCCAGATGAGGCCGGTATTTCCTAACTGACTACTCTGAGAAGAAACACCGAAACAAACTCAGAGGTCATAGTCTCTTTTAAAGTCCAGACAATTTGTATTTGTATATGAGAAGCATGTAGGTTCATGTCGGTGGTATTCTTTTGAGGAAATAACCACGCAAATTTGAGCGGACCTGTCCAGACAGTGCAAGCATTTCGATGCCTCCCACGTAAGTTGTTGTAACCCGTAAATTGCAATATTACAGGAGAGCGTTTCAAAGACACTATTAGCAATAAAAACAGCATTTTACAATTTAAACAATTAATTACAACAAATATACAAAATTATGTACTAAAATACAAACTACAATAAAGCATCAAAAAATTCATCCTCAACGCTGTCGGCTGGCAACGTACCTAAGATACTGGCGGCATTGCCTCGTTGTATGGCAATGCTTAGCCGTTGACCAAAGAAATAGCCAGCCCTTGGGTCGCGGGAAGCGTCAACGAGCCTTTTCGATATTTCTTTAAAAAGGCTGTGAGCACACGGGCCCCATGGTCCGAGAGTTTCGACCCCAAACGGCTCGAAAATATAGTTATCACCGAGATGACTATATTTACGCCGCTTGAGGTTTTCCGCAGCCGCAGCGGGAGCGCCAGCACAACATGATGAACTGGGAAGATGGGATGGCGCGACAGTATCGACACAAGTTGCGTCCCACACTAAAGGCCTACCCATCTTCCAAGGAAACAATGACATGCCGTCCGGTCTCTTGCCATCGTCACGCGCCAGTCCAATGGGTTCCAATACGGCTGGAACGCCGACGGTGACAAGGGCTCATCGGATAATGTCATTTAAGTTGGCATGTCGTGCAAAACGACCCGCACTACGGCTGCAAGAGAGACCATGGTGCCCGAGGCTGTTGACCGCTTCCCCACAATTACAGCGATGAGGGGAACAACAAGGGGCTCCTAGGCGTAGTGAAACAGCGATGCGGAAAGTGGTGTCGTCGAACAAAGTGCCAAGATTTGAGGACGGTAGAGCATGTAACCAAAGACCTGATTCCCACTTTCCCACAGCCAGCAGACGAGCACACTCAGCAGAAGTAGCAGACGTGGTTATTTCGGACAAGCGAGATTCCAGGCATCAATAGCCTCAGTGAAGCACGGCACATTGAAATCAATCAGTGTGGAAGCCAGGATATTCCTGATTAATTTCTCAGTGCTGTGGACCGAGGAAATGAAAGCCAGTAAACTAATACTAGAAATTTTGCGGATTCCGAGCCCTCCCATGCGGATGGGAAGAGAGGCTTGGGCCCAAGCTCGGTCATCCAAAGCCACATTCAGAATTAAGGACAAAGTTCGTCTGATAATTTGATCTATTTGAACTAAAAGTTGAAGGTGCTTCCACAAATGGGAAGCACGAAGAGAGTATGTTAATTTAGGGCCGAAACAGCAGAAACGAATTATAGTGATGGCCGAGTGCATATTGATTTGGAGCAATCTTTCCGAAACGTCATTGAATTTATTAATTTGTTCTGCAATAAAGTCGGGAAAGGAAGAATCAAAGATTGGAGAACCAAGGAGACGGAGAGAACTTTTCTCAATAATTTGAATTCCAGGAGCTATTTCGTTAAATTTAGAGAGAGTCAGTAGTCTGTCAGTGTTATCTGTTAAAAATAATTCACATTTTAAAAGGTTGAGGTCAAGGCCAATAGAATGTAGTTCATTTTTTAAGAAATTTAGGTCTGCTAAAATATTTTCTACATCACCTCCCAAGGTTCCGTCGTCAAGATACCAAACATTGAATTTAGAATTTAGCTTTCGAATTATTGGGTGAATAGCTAAACTGAAAATCACTGGCCCGAGAGGGTCACCTTGTTACAATGTCCTTTTACAATTAATCTTTATACAATTCCGTATTAATTATATTTACATATTGAATTGCATTTCGCAATTAATCTTACAAAGATTAATTGAGAAATGCAATTTTTATTGCTAATAGTATTGTTCAGGACTACAATAGGCCAGTGCAACGATACTGGTGTGTCCGAACTTGTCCACGGTTCGTGGAGCCCTACCGTTGCTTTCAATGAACAAAAGTACTTACACAATAATCTACAGGCTCTCCGGCCGACAACAATCTATAGCCTCTGAGGCTTTATCAATACCTTATTACCACTAACCTTCTGTGCTGGGTTCGCCAAGCTTCGACCTTCCTAGGTCACGCCCAAGTGTGGTATGTATGTAAATATGAGGTGAGTAATTGAAAGGTGTGATGCAAGTCAAGTGTTCTAGAACGTTCACAAGGCGCCAGTCTCCAGATGGCGCGGTCCAGATCAGCATCACAGCACAACTTATTTCCAACAACTCCGCGTGCCATGCGGTGGCAACCAACCGGCGATAAATCCCAAAATATCCCAGGTTTTTCATGAAATGGGGATTACAAATTCCAATTAATCGTTACTCGCGACCCAATTATCGGTTTCAACACGCGATTGCACACGATATTTCTATTACAATCAAATCAAAGTCCCAAGGGCGGACATTTTCCAACAACGGAAGCAAAGTCTATCTGTCAAGTAGAAAAAGTTATGTCAAGCCCACAGATAATTAATGTTGCCTACCAAAAGTTGCGTTCCATTTCACGTCGGACCGAACAAATATCTTTGAAACACTCTCCTGTAAAATTGCAATTTTTGGTTTATAACAATGTACGTGGGAGGCATCAATTTGTCAGTTATCGTGTAGCTCAACTTACTTTACTCAGCTGCTTCCAATTAGACTGCAAGCCAATGGTTAGGAAGAGGTGATACAGTGTTAAATATCAAGAGGTTGGTCAGAGTCTAAGCAGGTTGATTCGTGCTAGTCTTCCCAACGATTTTTTGTATCAGCTACCAATCTAACTAGATGCCACTGACCAATATCATGCATGAAGGAACTGCCTTTATAGGATTAACGTTACTTTATCATAAAGTACCAGTTGTGTGGGACTTCGCTCCCGTGGACATTATCACGATAAAAACATATACATCCTTCTTTTTAAGTCGGGTAAAAAGTAACCTATAACCTTTATCAAGCTTCAAGCTACTTCCAAGCCAAATTTCAGCCAAATCCACCCAGTACTTACCGGGTCGAAGACTACCGCGTTTTAAAATTGTTACAGAGATAATTATTAAGAACTCAATAAACACTTCAGTAAAATAAATTGGGATAAAACGTTAGCAGTTAGCTCGATAGACAGTGCAGTTATTTATTTACACATTATGCACACAATGCCATAACATAATGCCGGCGGACATAATGCCGTAGGCATTCTCTACCAGTTGATGCGTTTTTTTGGATTCCGTAGAAGAATGGCAAAAAATGGAACCTCTGTCTGTCTGTCTGTCCGTCCGTATGTCATAGCCATTTTATTCCGAAACTGTTAGGACTACACATGTGAAACTTGGCAGGTAGATGTATTCTGTTAAAAGATTTCTGATTATTATGAAAAAAAAATAACGGCGGCTCCCCATTCGTGAAACTGAAACTAAAAATATTGTTTTGCATCAAACCTATTCATGTGTGGTCTTTAGAAATGACTTTGAGGTTTCTGAAACCATTTTATCTCGAAGTTGATCGTTTAAAAGATATACACTCCCAAAGTGATGGAATGTGTGTCCCCTCCCTCTAACATCTATAATAATAGAGAAAAATATATAAAAAATATGCTATAGATCTTAATGAAAACTTTTAGCGAAAATTGGTTTGAACAAGATTATTAATATAATTAATAAGTATTAACTTATTTTGCGTAGTGACTATGGAAGCCTTCATGTGCGAGTCTGAATCGCACTTGACCAATTTTTAAAGAAGTCAACGTCGAAGTGGCGCGATACTTTACCTTTCCCAATAAATCAAAACATCGAAGGTACCTACACCGTTTGTTACAACCGTGCTCTCACTAAAATTATTCGAGAAAAAACTAAAATGGAAGTTATTAGATGGAAAAGATATGGGAACCCCCGTGACTACCATGAATTCACAATTTTATTCTGCATGCTAAATAGCATAGTATTCATCATAATTTCGTAACCATATGACGCATACAGAAAAAAATATAAGTCAGTCTCCCAAAAGTTTCTGGACCCACTGAGCCCACTCTGGGCCACAATCTCGCCTGATGGTAAGAGATAAATGAAGTCTACGATGGAACGAGTGAGCCCAGAAGATGCCTGTTTACGTCAAAAGTAAAAGAGGCGGTAGTCAATACCCAAATGCTTTCACATAATGAGACATACGAAGATGGTAATAGTATATGTAGCGTATTCAATAAATATTGTCAAGTCACCATCACAAGTCTATGTAAAAATATTATGTCTACCGACTAATGTCCTTGAAACACTTCTCTTGTATAAAAATGCTTGTTACTAAATATTATTTCTGATCTCGATAATTACCAGGTTTCAAAGTCTTTCAAAGTTCCTCTGGTTGACTGCCATAAACTAATAAAAAACAATAATAGGAAATTAAATATATTACACCTCAATATCCGTAGTATTAACAAAAATTTTGATGAGTTGACAGTTCTGCTTCAACAACTTCAGTTTGATTGTGATGTTATCATCCTGTCTGAGTGTTGGCTAAGGAAAACAACAATAATTCCCACTTTACAGGGATATCAATCACACCAAACAAGGAATTTTGAAAATCAAAATGATGGTATCGTAATCTACACAAAAGTGAATCTAAATTGTAAAATTATAGAACCTGAATTTAAGGAATCAAATTGCCTGGTTTGCATTATAAATGACGATATAGCTGTCATTGCCCTGTATAGATCTCCATCCTACCATTTCATAAATAATTTTCTAACTAGCTTAGGTAACGTCCTTTCATTCTTAAAAAAATATGGTCAAATATTTTTAATTGGTGACATAAATATAGACATTAAAAATAACAATAAAGATCGACATTCACAAGAGTATTTGAATTTTACCGCATCACAAGGCTTCCTCCCAGCTCATCTGTATCCAACTCGAATCAATAACTGCCTAGATCACGTTTTAATAAAAACAAATAGGGTAGCCACTACTCTTGTCATAGAGTCCCACATAACTGATCACGAACCAGTTTTATTAAGTGTGGATACAGATAGTCCCAGCTTGAAGCCGAGCATAACTAAAACTGTGGCTGATTATACCTTGATTATACGTGACATTGAACAGACAGATTTCTCCAATGTTTTGTTTTCTAAAAATGCTAATGAGGCAACAAACATTCTCACCAGAACACTTTCTGAAATCATATGTCAGCACACACGTAAAACACAAGTACCTAAAAAATACCGGAATATTAAGCCCTGGATTTCCCGTGGTCTAATCAAATGCATTAGAAACAGAGACCGCATGCATAAAACGCTTAAAACTCAGCCCGATAATCACATTCTAAAACTTACCTATTATAGATACCGGAATTTATGCAATGCTCTCCTACGGAAACTTAAGCACAATTATGAAAAAGAACAATTTGCCAAAGCTAAAAATAACATAAAGCTACTTGGGACGTCATCAAAACTGTAACTAACACTAAACGTCCCACCCTACCTGCTCGTGATTTAATTTCATCCCAATCCATAAACTCTATAAACAATTTCTTTGTGAATGTGGGAAAAAAATTAGCAAATAAAATAAAAAAAATCCTCATTGGTAGACTGCATGCAATATCTTACTCCAAAGAACAATATCAATTCCATTGCCCTATTTGATACAGATGCTCAAGAGATTGAAGCAATCATTCTAAATTTGCGTAATGATTGTTCGGTTGGCATAGACTCTATATCGAGTAAGGTACTTAAAATGTCCCGCCATGTTTTAGTCCCGCTTATTGTACATATTTGTAATATTTCGCTAAATACTGGAGTTTTTCCTGATGCTCTCAAAAAAGCAGTAGTTCACCCTATCTATAAGAGTGGGGACAGGGACTGCGTAAACAACTACCGGCCTATTTCTGTACTTCCGGCAATCGCTAAGATATTAGAAAAACTCTTGAATAGTCGTCTGGTAAAATTTTTGAATGCAAATAACATCTTAGCGCATAATCAGTATGGTTTCCGTTCAGGTGTTTCCACTGAGGATGCTGTGTCTGCTCTCTCAGATGCTGTAACTAAACACCTAAATTGTAAAAAGAAATGCCTTGGTATATTCGTGGATATGAGCAAGGCATTTGACACAGTCTCTGTTCCTATACTTTTGGCGAAGATGTCCGATATTGCGATCCGTGGGTGTGCTCTAAAACTCTCCGAGAACTATCTTCAAGATCGTTCGCAGCATGTAATGATAGATAATGTTATGAGTACAGAAGCTAAAATAGAATACGGTGTGCCCCAAGGAAGCATTCTTGGCCCGACATTATTTCTTATCTACATAAATGACCTCTGTCTCCTTTCCCTTAGAAATTGTTCTGTCTTTGCTTATGCTGATGATACTGTTTTATTGATACATGGAGATACCTGGGATGAGGCCACATAATTAGCAGAGACAAATCTCAATATAGTTAGTGATTGGCTTTCAAAAAACCTCCTAACATTGAATGCAGAGAAATCTAAAATAATACCTTTCTCAGTCTCTCAATTCTCGCAACCTAAAGATCCAATTAATGTCAGAGTTCACTCGTGCCTGAACTCCTCCTCCTACTGTTCCTGTCCACCTCTCTGCGTATCCACCTATATACGCTACTTAGGTGTCTATATAGATCGTTATTTGAACTGGCATATGCAGATTGATTATTTGGTCAAAAGAGTTAGAGTGCTCATTTATATTTTTAGAAATCTGAGGCAGTCTGCCGATGTAATCACTCTCAAATTAGTATACTACGCTCTGTGTCAGTCTTTACTTTCCTATTGTATAGTCTGTTGGGGGGCTGCTGATAAAACATCACTTTTAAAGCTAGAAATTGCACAAAGAGCGGTTCTAAAAGTTATGTTTCATAAACCGTATAGATACCCAACAGATCAACTCTATCGTGATAGTGAAGTATTAACTGTCCGGCAACTATTTGTGTTTCATACCATACTGAGGAAACTTCGCAGTCCTCTCGTTACCACTCAGAAACGTCGAGCTGACATAGTATTTCGCTCAGAACCACACAGTACCGCCTTTGCACATAGACAATACCCCTTTGTCAGCACCAGACTCTATAATAAAATAAACAGAATCCTTAATATCCATGCGTTAAACAGACACGAATGTAAGAACAAGTTGAAAGCTTGGTTATTCACCTTAGACTATACCAAAACAGAATCGTTTTTAATATAAATTCAATTTCAGTAAACAAGCACGCATACACACATACTTACACCCACACACACCCACTCACACTCACACACGCACACACACACTTACAACTACACACATACACTCACTTGTTTAGCATAAAGGTAGATAAATGGCATTCTATATTATTAATTTATTTAACAACTAGCTTTTGCCCGCGACTTCGTCCGCGTGGAATAGTTACTTTGGGCTAACGTTAAATGTAACCCCGATTTTGAAGCATTCTTCATTGGTGTTCCGCTCCTATTGACCTTAGCGTAATGATATATAGCCTATAGCTTTTTCTATAAATTGACTATTTAATTAAAAATATTTTGTCAATTCGAACCAGTAGTTCCTGAGATTATCGCGTTCAAACAAACAAACAAACTCTTCAGCCTTATATATTAGCATAGATAGCTGTTGCCCGCGACTTCGTCCACGTTTCCGTCGTTTTTCGTAAAAAAAAGTAGCCTATGTCCTTCCTCACGGTTCAGTGATTTTGATGTAACACACAGATTAACTTTCGTAATTTAGTAGGGAAATATAATATGTCAATCTATAATACTGTTGAAAAATATCTCAATACCGAACCGCACAATATTATTGTTAATAGCTGTGCCCGCGACTCCGTCAGCGTGTAACTCCGTATGTGTTATTAAGTTAATGTATTGGTAATATTGTTTAGATCACATTCACATGAGGCTTAAGTACCTATAGAACGACAATACTTCAGCGCAAAGCTTCCGGGTAAACTATGTTGAAAATTGACCCGTCCGGCACGTGAACATAAAGATTTCTAGAACTGCTAACCCGGGAAAAAGCGACGTACAACTGACCATGCGAGAAACAACTGACACCGAGATGTACTCCAGCAACACGAAAAGTCTGCCCTTGAGCCTTATTAATTGTCATTGCATAACACACCGATACTGGAAATCGCGTTCTTTTAAATTGGAATGGAAAATTATTTGGTATTATGGGAATTCTGGGAATAAAGACGGTTTCTCCTGCACCGCAACCTGTTAAAATTTGAGCTTCGATTATATTTTGTTGCAACTGGGTTACTTTTAGCCGAGTTCCATTGCAAAATTGTGGTGGTTTTAAATTTCGGAGCAGAATAATAATCGGAAAGCTTCGAACTGCTAAGCTATCGGGAGTTACACGTGTTATTGTGAGTCAACCATAAAAGATAGGTATATGCTGTCGTGGGATATTTTTTATATAATTTTAAGGAGAACATTTCGGTAATAAATAATTTCTGTGTAGCTTTAACCATTAAGGTTGCACACGCGACGGAAGCTTAACAAATGGAGTAACTTCTCCCGTTTTCCCAACATTTCCCTTCACTGCTCTGCTCCTATTGATTGTAGCGTGATGAAAAGTATACTATAACGAGCTCAGGAGTATGAAGAATAATTGTACCAAGTTTCGTTAAAATCCGTCGAGTAGTTTTTGTTTCTATAACGGTTATACAGACAGACAGACAGACAGACAGACCGACAGATAGACAGACAGACAGACAAAAATTTTACTGATTGCATTTTTGGCATCAGTATCGATCCCTAATCACCTCCTGATAGTTATTTTGTAAATATATTTCATGTACAGAATTGACCTCTCTACAGATTTATTATAAGTATAGATGATTTATTTTTAGGGAATTTTTTTTGTTTGTATTCGATTCTTTGTATTATTTTTTTTTTGTAGTTTGTTTTTTCTTTATATTTTTACCTAATCTATTTGAAGTTCACACCGTCTTACACGGACTATGAATAAAGAATATAAAAATTCACTTTTATACTGCCTCCCAAGATACAGGTTTTTGCCTAGTTTGGGAGACAGCAGGCTATGTATTACTGTCAAATTCATGTACTTATTCTAGCTATTAAGGCACATGTAATTTTCTGGCTGTGTTTCAAATAAAATATATACACTTCTGGACACATCTATTGGCCCACCTTAGAGTTTAGGTTTCGATGGCCCCTACCGAAATATGATTGCTAGATTGAACAAAAACTGTTGATGCAGTTTTAAACCTGATACATTTTACCATCTTTTTCGATCGTATAGTTTTAAATTTGAATTCAGAATACCATACGACATGGACCTACGCCTAACAAGTCGGATATGCGCCTTGTTTAAGGCAATTAATTTTTGAATAAAAAACATGTTTTATCAAATAAAGGTTTAATTTAATAACGCGTGTTGCCTCCATGGGCATCTACCACAGCTCTCATACGATTAGGCATAGAGTTTATCAACCGCTCTATGAAATTTTGAGGGATCATCTCCCATTCCTCTTCTATGGCAGTTTTCAACTCCTGCATCGTCTGGGCAACTGGCTGACGAGCCCTAACACGCCTTTTTAGCTCGTCCCACATGTGCTCAATGGGGTTCATGTCTGGGCTTCTGGCTGGCCAGTCCATAACTGTGATGTTCACATCCCGAAGATATTCCCTGACGATGCCGGCCGCATGGGCTCTTGCATTATCATGCATAAAAAGGAAATTTGGGCCCACATAGTCCGCGTATGGTATCACGTGAGGTTCTAAGCACTCACGAATGTATCTTTCAGCATTTAATGTTGGCAGCCGTGGTCCTGTAACAACCTCAAGTTGAGTTTTGCCGCTCGCGGATATACCGCCCCAGACAGTCCATGAGCCACCGCCATAAGCAACCCTCTCTTCAAAGCAGCATTGTGCGAAACGCTCTCCCTTACGCCGGTAGACCTTCTTCCTTCCATCATTGCCATGTAACACAATTTTAGACTCATCAGAAAAGAGTACACGGCTCCAATCTTGCTGTGTCCAATTTAAATGACTGCGTGCGAAATGAAGGCGCGCTGTTCGGTGGGCTCGCTTTAGTTTGGGCCCATTAGCTGGCTTGTGTGGTACCATATCGCGTTCTTTTAACCTTCTCCGAACAGTTCGAGCGCTCACAGATACTCCGTGGAAGTCGCGAAGTTGGTTTTGTATCTCAATGGAGGTAAGGTGACGATTTCTCAAGCTGGTCGTCACGATGAATCGATCCTGCCTTTCAGTTGTGACCCGAGATCGTGGCCTTCCTTGGCGACGAACAAAGCCGCCAGTCTCTAGGTACCTCCGATAAACATTTCGGACCGCAGATCGACTTAAATTAAGTTGAGCACTCACGTTTCTTTGGCTGTGTCCGGCCTGAATAAGTGCCACAGCTTGGGCGGCGACTTCAGGTGAAGTATCCATAGATTATTGATAGAACCTCACCTTAATGTTAAGAATAAGTAATGTTTGTTGCAAAAGCAAAGATATCAATCACTTTTTCAAGAATTAAATCCAAGTAAACCAATAAAACCAAGTTTTCTTAGTATTCGATTGTTTGATATCAACAAACAGGCTCCAAATTGTCTTTTGTTTCTTTAAATTCTGTGTTCGAAATTCAAAAAAAGACTATTGAATGAAATTGTGAATGTGCCAGGTTCAAAACTGCATAAAAACTTTTTGCTCGACCTAATATAAAATTTTAGCTAGGACCAAACGAAACTGAAAATACAAGGTGGGCCAATAGATGTGTCCAGAAGTGTATTATATTATTTTATATTATATTTCCATAGTGTGCGTGCTAAACCATTTGTACACCTAGCCACAAGTGTATGGCCTACATCATACATGTACCACTAGTGAACTAGTGAAAAATTCCAGTAATGCAATATCTACACTAAATATCACCGAGGACTCGGTACTTGGCATCTTACGAACGTTAGTCAGAACTAAGGGTTCCTGACCGGACGGTTCACCAGCAATTTTCCGGCGTGGTTGTGCTGATAGTCTAGCACGCCCTATAACGCTATTGTTTAGAAGGTCTCTAACCGAGGGCGTCTTCCCTTCGTTGTGGAAGGCTGCGCTGATTGTCCCTGTACCGACATAAGAAAGGCTCAAAATAGGATATTAAAAACTATTGCCCGATATTGATTCTTAATACTCTCAGCAAGTTGTTTGAGAAAATAGTTCATACTAATATTTACTCGACCATAGCCAATGACATACTCGTAGGTTCTTATCAACATGGTTTCATCAAGCGACGCTCAACAACATCTGACATAGCTACCGACATATTAATGTCAAGTTCGACTTCCAGTCTATATGTTTTTTCTACTGGCAAAAGGCTAAGTAGATGATGACACGACTGTGTCGAATGTCAAATGACACGAATGTCAAATCACATTATTCGCTTCGTTGATGAAAATTAGGATTTTAATTAAACACTGAATTAAAACCAGTACGAAATGGCACTATCTCTTTGTCTGATAAATAATTGCATTTTTACTG
This sequence comes from Tholera decimalis, assembly GCA_943138885.2. Lineage (NCBI taxonomy): Eukaryota > Metazoa > Arthropoda > Insecta > Lepidoptera > Noctuidae > Tholera > Tholera decimalis. The sequence continues at coordinate 11,988,466 of OW964575.2, read as the reverse complement.
AGATCTATGAAGGAAGAGATCATACTTACATGATCGCTGCGTTTACAAGAGGATTACGATGAGAAGTACTATTTACATATGTGTCATTTTATTTTACAGTAAGTCTCGTGTTTTCTAAGTAACAAATAGGAAATAAAAAAATCAAACCTACTTATATCAGTTGGAAAAAATGGTGGGTTTAATCTGTCAACAAATAGCATATTAGAACTGTCAATAAATGACGCATTGATATATTAAAAAATGGCGGGGTTTGATCTGTCAAAATCACGAAATTAAATGATTGATTGAAGCATCTATAAATTTGAAATTTACCCTTACTTTTATCTTTCATTTAGCCTATGTGTATAGCAAATATCTTTTATCCATTGTGCATTACTATATTTTTATCAAGAATACGTAATAATTATTAAATTTGGGAACAACGGACATTTTAGGGCTTCTTAAGAGGAGGCTCCCTAAATTGTATGTAACTTTGCATTAATATTCTGAAACAATCAAACGCATACAATCAAAATGGAATTTTAGTATATGATTTATTGGATCTTTTTCTTTACATGTCTAGACCACTTACATAATTGGAACTTTTTCGCTCGATTCATTTTTTTATCGAAAATCATGTCTTTTTTAAAGATTATTCAAAATTTAATCAAGATTACTCGGCTTTTATGTCTAAAATTAGTATTGACAGTAAGAAAATATAGTTTATTACCCAAATGTAGGATATTTTTTCTCTAGATCAATTATTATTACTTTAGTTATAAACGAAATAAGAATTGAGACTTACGACATTTAGTTTCGAACCAAAACATGGTAAAAGAACGCACGCGATATTCTACTTTATTACTGCTGCGTTAGCGTTTAGCACACAACGGCCTAACTATGGGTGCATAGGGGCGGAGCTTGCGTGAAAATTATTTTAGACTGCCTGGTCTTAATACGATACGTAACCTAAAAATACTTAAAAGCACTGTACCCAAGTAGCTACAGTGCTTTTTAATTAGCACGTAAAGTTTTAATATTAACTGCCTCATTGGCCGAGTGGTCGCAATCGTTGCTGAGTACGAGGTCTCGGGTTTAATTCCCAGGTCAAACAAAAAGTGCTATTGGGTGCTGCAGGGGCGTGCACAGGATTATGACAGGGTATGCGGCGGAGTAATCGGTCACAAAAACTTTTTCTTTTATAGATTTTTAGCATAGCCACAGCCACGCATCGTAGCATGGTGGCGATGCGTGGCTGTGGCTATGCTAAAAATACATAAAAGAAAAAGTTTTTGTGACCGATTACTCCGCCACATACCCTGTCATAATCCTGTGCACGCGCCTGGAGTGCTGTAAGGAATTTCTCAGTAGTAAGTACCCCGGAGTTTGGAAATTGGTGGTGCGATGCCCCCGTGTCTTGGAAAACACGTCAAGCCGATGATCCCGGCTGTCATTTTGACATCTTTGACAACCGTTACGGGTAGTCAGAAGCCAGTAAATCTGACACTGATCTAGCCAAGGGGTATCGTGTTACCCAGTTACTGGGTTGTAGGGGTCAGATAGGCAGTCGCTCCGTTCCGTGAAACTTCCGTGAAACACTAGTACTCAGCTGCATCCAGAATAGTTGGGCAAAGGCTAAACAGATGATGATGATGACATAAAGTTTTAATATATGTAAAATACAATTATTTTTAAAACGCATGTTTTTCCTTTTTAGCGTTCCGTAGCCGAATGGCAAAAAACGGAACCCTTATAGTTTCGACATGTCTGTCCATCTGTCTGTCTGTCCGTCCGTCCGTATGTCACAGCCATTTTATTCCGAAACTATTAGGACTATACATGTAAAACTTGGTAGGTAGATGTATTCTATAAACCGCTTTCCGATTTTAAGAGAAAATTTAAAAAATATTTAAAATAAAGGGGGCTCCCCATACATGGAACTGAAACTGAAAATATTTTTTTTTCATGAAACCTATACGTGTGTGGTATCTATAGACAGGTCTTTAAAAATGACATCATGGTTTTTTAAATGACTTTTTCATAAAGTTAATCGTTTAAAAGTTATACTCTTCCAAAGTGGTAAAATGTGTGTGTCCCCCCTCTAACTTCTATAATAATGAAGTGAAAAATCTAAAAAAAATCATATGTTGTAGATCTTAATGTAAACTTTCAACCAAAATTGGTTTGAATGAGATCGAGTCAGCAGTTTTTGAGATATAGTATATTTTCGAAAACCGCAAATATAACTTTGTAATTCATACAAACACTATGAAAAACAAAGTTATTTGGCGTAGTTGTAAAAATTGTAAATAAGCTAGTTTTAAGAAATTTGTAAGATTTTTGTTTTCTTTTTTTCAAATAAATATATTAAGTATGTTATACTTATTATAGTTACTACGGAACCCTTCATGGGCGAGTCCGACTCGCACTTGGCCAATTTTTTTTTCTATTTTGTACAGACGCCAGCACATGAAGCTACACGAAACTGTCAAATTTTCCCAATCAACCTTGAACCTAATTTCTTTAACAATAAAGTTGAAAATCTATTAAAGAAATTTGACACATTGTTGTAGCCTGATGTGCTGGCGTCCGTACATTTAAATAATAGGTAAGACAAAACTTATTTCTACACTGCATCTTCTTCAAAACATGTTATATTATATCAATTTGCTCATTATTATGTAGCAAAATACTTAAAATACAAACTAGAAGAAAGCATCAAAAAATTGGTCCTCAACGCTGTCGGCTGGCAACATTAAGGATTTTTCGTTAAAAAAGTATATATTTTTAAGTATAGCTGTTTTACTGGACCGACACAGAATAATGATACATTTAATTAATTAATAGTTAATGATAGATAGATAGATAGGATATACTTTATTGTACACCAATAATTAAATCACACTTAAATAACAATATTGTAAATAAAATTGGTTACAATGGCGGTCTTATCGCTGATAGATGAGATATGTACAGTGAACCACTCATATGCTTTGACTGCATCGCCCCGCGAGTTTATTTTAATCAAATAGTACCTACCTATTATATTATACATTTGAAATTCATACATTTCAAACATTCTCTCCCAACAGTTTTCCACGCCGTCAAATCAAGAAAACATAGTGCGCGAGAGCTTAAAATAAGCCCAGAAAAACGGACCAAAATCGACAAATATAACATGACAAAATTCGTTGATATGCTTATACGGAACGCTAAAAAAATTGCCATGAAACGAAAGGAACAGAGAACTTCTTCGTTTTTGGAGTCAGTAAAGAATAAGGAAATTTTTAAACATCCAACTACACAAAAAGCGGAGATGGCAACAGAAAAACACGGATTTGAAAGTAATTATGATACTTTCAACTTAGACACAGAAGAAACTGACAATATTATTCAATCTCATAACGAAGATTTAAATTTGGAAAAGCTAGGACAGATTATACGTACTCACACCGAAGGGGTCGACATAGACAAGTTAGCACGTATTCTAGACATGAACAACGCGGCCATAGATTATAAAGAAATGGGTCGACTTCTACGTGCAAGTAACACTGGTCTGGATTTTAAAAAGAGGTTTCATCCATCTGTTAGTTTCAAAGGTAGTTCAGATGAAAGGTTGCAAGAAAGTCAAGTATTTCAATCTTTTGATAGGCCCAATTATGAAGAGGATACAGAGTTACTATTCGATCTTGATGAAGATGGTTTGAAGCTCCCGTTGTTTTGATAAAAGTAAAACGGAATTTTGTTTTATTTATTTATTTAAGAAATATGGAGGACTAACAGCTATTAAATACAGAAAATATACAAGGTGTAACAGATTAAGCGCAATACCTCAGACACCCCAATTAAAATATTAAATTATAAGTCTAAAACAACATCCATAACTAAATAAATTGAAACCAAACCTACACATTTTATACAAAATAGTTATCTATACTAAACGCAAAACGTATGTGCGTCATACAATATCCTTACGCAGACGCATACATAATGTTAGCAGCCGACACGCACACGAGCGCATTTTCTTGAATTAAGGATTGTACTAATTTGCCACGATACTGTGTTTCCATTTTTTTTTTAAATTTAACACCTATTTCTTATGACGGAAATCGATTCAGAAGCCGATTCTGAACCAACTATTTTCAGGAATTGCGTTTTGTTACACATTGTATAGTATAGACTGTATGACCAAAAGAGCTTTAACCAGTGATGTAGTTCAGTTAATTGAAAATTATTCTACAGGATTCCCAACTATGTTAAGGTTGGGTTTCAGCACAGGTTTCAGTCTATCCGGATACAGCTAAGTACTAGTGGTTTAGATACAGGGCCTTTTTTTAAGGATGGAAAATCATCCAATGACTGCCTTCCAATCTGGGCGAAGCGGGAGGGTGTGTTAGACTTTTACTGGCTAAAACCCATCCGTGATCCATCATTTGCCTTTCGAGGTCGTGGTCCTTCGAACAATTCCGCAACGACCCCGTTGGTCCCCGACAATTTTGCTGACACTCTGAGGCACTTGCAGGGTGTGCCTATCTAACCATTAGGTTAGACGGTACACCTTGTCAAGACTGGTGACAGATTTTCTCGCTTCTGATTGCTGTCAAATATTTAGTAATGTCAGACCGGACCAACGGCACTTACTTTTCGAGGCACAGAGGAATTTCGATATGTTGAAACTTTTTTCCCAAAAAATAAATATCAAAATAGTACAAAGCCAAAAATAACTTTAATTTCGGTAGTCGGTGTTATTGGTTTTATATTTTCTTTTTTTTTTGACACCGCCTTCCGAAATTAAAGTTATTTTTGGCTTTGTAGTGTTTTGTTTTTTAATTTTTCTAGTTACAAAAGCCAAAATGTCAACTACTTATCACCTTTTACAAAATATTGCTTTTCTCGGTGCAGAACCGTTAATTTTTGAGGAGTTCTCCTGGTACTTCACCATCAGCTCTACTTTACCATATGCATTGTGACGAGCATAAAGTGCTTAACATCCATATTCAAGTAATCGAATCGCAATCCACGAAATACTTATTATTGAGTAGTTTCGGTGGCCATCTGTGGTCTTCATCATCAGTTCCATTTCCCCTAATGTTGCTTTTCAAGAGCAACTGTACAAAGTACTATAAGAAATACCCAAAACGCTATAGGTATGCCTATAATAGTTCCCTCGATTTCTCCATGATTCCATCATCAGATCCTAACGTGATGACAATGGGACCAACTAGAAAAACTTCGAAGACAAAAAGAATTTTCTAAATCAGTCCAGCCGTTATCGAGTTATGAGGTAACAAACATAAAAATAGTTCAAGACGAACTGAGAACCGCCTCCTTTTTTTGAAGTCGGTTAAAAATAGTCACCCTTACACGGAACGACCCCGTACGTCTGTTATTATTACATAGTCACGAGCTCCTTATTATCATTTTAGTATTCTACGAGAAAATATGTAAAATATATATATATATACAACGTGTAACGGAATAAACGCAAGACCTCAGACACCCCAATTAGAATATTAAATTATAGAACTAAAACAACATCTGTAATTTAATTTACTTAAAGAACACCCAGTTTTTTTAAATAAAATAAATGGTTGTCCTGACTGAACGTAAAACGTTCGAGCATACTACTCTATCCCTTCGCACACACTCATACCTACGTTGTAGATAGGAACAGAAAGCTACGCATTAGGTATGTATCTGTACGTTCATTGACCGAACATTACCTACGTAGTTTGATACTAATAATTTGCGATATTACCGTATAACTATTATTGCTAGTTGCCTAACTAGTTTGATTCCATCTTTCCATCACAATTACACAGGCTTTGGACTGACAGCTTCGAATGATTTGGTTTAATTACGGATACGGATTATAATTGCACCCGCGTCTTTTCACCCTCTACTAAGTCGTGTTTACATTTTTATTAGGTACGTATAAAAAAAGATAAGAAAAAGTTTAAAAGATTGGAATCATAATATTTAGAGTACCTACTTAAAATCGTATTATGAAGAATATGAAGGTACATACCTGAGGTATTGCTAAATAATTCTTCTTCTCCCCTTTTTAAAAGATTTTCAAAATGTTCACATTTCACTTTAACAAACGCGAGTTCAATTTTATGTTTGAGGTCATCGACACTTGTTGCTTCGTTTACATACATGAGCGACTTTATTCGACCCCACAAAAAAGTCCCCCACGACCTATCATCCAACGAGGGCCATATTCCGCATCAAGATGCCGTCGGACGTTCCACGTGAAATGCGTGGGAGCTCCGTCGTGTTGGTAAAACACGTCTCGTAACAACGAGAGAGGGACGTCCTCCAATAACCTCTTGCAAGAACGAACTGTAGGTAGGTATCTCCAGTCAACCTCGGTAAAAATACAGGGCCGGGTACGCGTATACCTAGAACACCCACCCACACGTTCACGGAAAACCTGTGCTGGAATGAGTCCATACGGCATGCATGTGGGTTTTCGTGCCTCCACAAATGCATGTTGTGCTGGTTGTAAATAACAACTCGTGTGAAGGTGCTCTAGTCCGTCCAGATGATGTTTTGTTGCCAGTTTTCCAACAACCATCTACAAAATTGTAGTCGTGGCAAATAGTCAGTCGGCATCAGCTCCTGACAACGTCGTAGATGGAAGGGGTGTTCGCCATCAGCACATAATGTTCTCCACACGTACATGTGGCTACAGTTAAATAACGGCGCTGCTTCCTTCGTGCTGCTCCCTGGATTTTCATCGAAATAATCGAGAATGTTTTCCTGCAAACGACTAGAGCGAACATTCGTCCCTCTATCCATTGCCGTGTTAGGATGAAACGTTCCGGAGTCCCTCAGGCGCTGAGTTGCTCCTAGCACTGTCCTGGCGCTCACTCTGGTACCATGTCGTTCATTGAACACTCGACACGCTAACTCCACATTATCGTCGCAACGAGCCAGTGTCCTCACCATCTCCGTGTACTGGATATTGCTATACCGCAAAGCCATCGCGTGCGTAAACAAGTAAGAACAACAACAAATTTACGAAATCCACTTGTCAATGGCAGCGCGCGGCGGATGACTGATTTCGTTTATATATCAAACGTCAAAGGGCTAAGTCGGTAAATTATTGCGTCTCGCTCTTTCATATTGATTTTGCGTTTGCAAAAAACGTACCTTAGATTTTCTAATATTTTGTCATTTCTCAACAAAATATTGTGAAAAGAGTCGTTCAATTTCAAAACCCGCCAAAACGATTTTTTAACAAAAACATTATTTCGCTTGGATATGAAGCGCCATCATTCATTCTTTTTCCTTGGTTTAAAAATTATTATCAAATCTCACTATAATCCTAATAAATCAGCTCTTAAAAGTAACAGTTTGTTGCAAACAGCGCTAAAAGAGTTCCAGTGCATTTCAAATGCCGCTAAATCCAAATCGACCAATCACAGCACAGCATTTGCTCAACGTAACATAACAAACTGTATGGCGATTTTGTCAACAAAGTGAAGAAGTGCTGTCGGTTTTTTATGTTTTTTATCAAGAAATAATCGATGATTCTACATAATTTGTTACTAAATGTGATCCTAAACATGCCAGGAAGAGAAAAAGTGATAGATAAACATGGAAACGTACGACGGAGCAAAAGAAACGGTACGTAAAGTTTTGTATCAAACTACATGTTAAAGTAAAGGGGATGGTGTTATGCAAAATTTTATCAAATCTATAGTTTTATTAAAGTAGTTAGTTGTTTTGTTAGTTGTAAATTTAAACTGTTCCGAGAGTCAATTTCCTCTTTATTTGTTCTTGCATCCATTTCTGGGGAAACGAAATCGAGATTTTGTGTAGGTATATAATATGCAGCTTACTTAGGTACTATTTATGTTATGTTGTAAAATCCAAGTAATAAAAATTAAATAATAATGAAAAATAACGAAGTAATCTTCCTTTTTCATGATAACAAAGGAAGATTACTTCATTATTTTTTTGCAAAAAAATCTTCTTATATTTCAGGACAGAGTGGAGAAATTTACCTAATTTCGAATACTACAAAAAAAAATGATAGCTTTGATAGTAGCAATGCTATTGAAGACCGTTACTGTGAACATGGTTTTGGAGATGTTGAAACACATATTTAATATTCTTCCTGGACTCCTTTCTTTCATCTTCCATCCATTATTCTGTATTAGTTTTATTAATAAATAATTTTCACACTTTAACCCGTATTATTATTTTTCATGATTCTCCATATCTTATAAAATAATGTAAATTGCTTCATCAACATTTCAGTATTCATGACTGTTGACTGCATAACCATCCACGTGTAAAAATCTGTCAGTTGCGAATCCCGCTAAAACGAAAATGTTTATTTCAAAACCCGCTAAAATCAGATGTATGCATCAAAATCCGCTAAAACAAAAATATGAATGGTTATTTTTCCGTCATTTTTAATTATTCTCCCAGTAAACAAAGTTCTTAAGTATTGCCAGTCTCAATATAAAGCTGTCACTGTGGTTTTTTAAAGATGTTGTTTAGAATAATGATTTGTAAGGTTTTTTACGTTTTACCGTTATTTAATGAAAAGTGTTTTAGCGGGTTTTGAATTTGAACTCCTTGTGGAATTACAAATTCAGTCATGCATTTAAAAAAGCTTTATTGCTTTGAAATAAGGTCGAAATTTCCTTAAATTACGTACAATAGGGGTGTGTGTGTGTGTGTGTGAGTAGATATGATTATTATTATGAGTGACCGAACTACAAAGTACAAATTCGGTTGTGCAGTTAAGTAAGACGTACTGCTTGGAATTAAGGATTAATCTTCCTTAACTTAAATATTTTATTTTTCGCACACTAACTAAAATCTAAAATGTATTGATATTATTTACGGGTGTGTATGGATAGCTATTCAGCGATCTACAAATTCAGCCATAGGTACATTCATATGGGTTTTTATTGCTTTGAGATAAGGCTTAAATTTCCCTAAATAAAATATTTTGTTACGTTGGTTTTACGCAGTGATCCTAATTAATTAAAAAATAAAGGATTTTTCCGGAGAAAATTAAAACATATAAATAATGATGGAAATCGATTCAGAAGCCGATTCTGAGCAAACTACTTTCAGGTCTTGCGTTTATTCTGTTACACGTTGTATATATATATATAATAATATATAATATTCCACAACTTTCACACAACGCCATCTAGTCCCAAACTAAGCAGAGCTTGTGGTATGAGTACTAGACAACTGATAAACATACATATATATTTTTAAATACATACATGTTATAGATAAATTACACCCAGCCAAAGAACAAATGATCGTGCTCATCACACAAACATTTGTTCTGGGTGGGAATCGAACCCACGACCTTGAGCATAGCAGTCAGGGCCACTGACCACTATACCAACAGGCCCGTCAAGATAAACCGTGATAAAATATTATCCTGTAGTAATAGTCCTTCTAACCAATTTCGGGTACGGCGACCAATTTCAGTGGAGATAAGCCATCTGCGCAAGAGATATTATGTACAAGTATGTGCAGGTATCTACAGGTGCACTCCATGGGCGTAGCCACGGTGGGCCCTATAATTAATTAATAATATTAAAGTAATATTATGAAGTTAGTTAATACCTAAATAAATAAACAACCTATAATACCTTCTTCTCAGTACGGCGCGGCGGCGGGCTGTGCTGGGGCGGCAGCTGCAGGTGCAGAAAATCTCAAACGGCGCAAATATAACAACCTAATTGGGTGCTATATGTTTGAGCCGTTTGGGGCTGAAACGTTGGGACCATGGGGTCCGAGTGCGCATCAACTCTTTCGTGACATCAGCAAACGTTTAGTCGACTCCACAAGTGACCAGAGGGCTGGCCTTTTCTTTGGACAGAGAATCAGCATTGCCATTAAACGTGGCAATGCGGCCAGTGTGTTCTGGGCACTTTTTGATGAATTTTTCGATGCCCTATAATGTCCCTTTTATTTTCGCCTGTATTATATTTGTTTTTATAATTATGTTATTTACTGTAAATATGATAGTGAAAATACGTTTAAAATGAAAATAACCTATAATACCTATGTGTAATTGTTTACTTACTGTACCTGAAAGTACTATCTACAGACAGATATAAACCTCTAAATTGACTGATCAACAAATTGGCATACGCCCAGAGCCCAAACGGCTAAAGTTAGAGACACATTTTTGGATGGAAGATTTGGTGATGTAGGTAGGTGAACAATAAGAAAGTGTTTTGGATAATTCGATTATACATACAGATACAGGGTGCAATAGGGTGTAACCTATGAAATAATTAATGGGGATAAGACCGCAGGTATAGTTTGCTGGTTACATATTATTTTAGACTGCTGCCCCACCCTGCGCCCATAGCTGGCTACGGCCATGGTGCACTCTCTGTTCCTTTCAGGGCCGGATTAACCATTAGGCGGAGTAGGCAACTGCCTAGGCCCAGTGCACGCACCAGGAAAACACGTTTCTTTGAACTTAGGGACCTCACTGTTATCTCACAAAATACAAATCATTAGATTATGTAGTAGAATTAAAACAATTTTAGAACAAATCTGGCAATAAGTAAACAATTATATTAAAAACCACAGCCCTTAATGTGCGTTTCCTCAGTTCACACTCGATTTGGTAAGTCAAAGTAAGAAAAGGGGCCCCGAGAATGCTATTGCCTTAGGGCCTCTGATAGGGTTAATCCGGCTCTGGTTCCTTTACATACATAGTCCGATGAGACGGCAATCAGACACGACCAGAGAGAAATCCGGTACTTTCCGAAGCACAGGCGTGTACATCACCCAACATCGAAACTCCAGGCAGGAATTTCTAACAGGAAAACCTAAAAGCACTATTTGCTCTATCCAGGAATTGGACCTGAGACATCCAAGTATGTCGTTATTAAACCAGTGATTCTACAAGTACTTCAATTGCTTAACACATAAAATTTATTTATTTAAACTTTATGTACAATGGTGTTACATGGGCGGACTTAATGCAGCAAGGCATTCTCTTTCCAGTCAACCTTTGGGTTAAAAAAAATCACATTGTGGTAGGTGCACGAGAAAATGGAATGAAATAATATATTTAATACTAATAAATATATGATACTCATAAAATACATATATATGCTAAAATAATAAACTAAATACGGTGCTTTATTATAATCTATCTGATGAAGAGAGCTCATAATAATTATGACGAAGACCTTAGGTAGAAGTAAAATGCATAATTCTTTCGCAACAAATGTTAATGTGTTAAAAATTTCTAGTAAGCCCTACTAATAGCATAAATGCGAAAGTAACTCTGTCTGTTATACTTCCATGTCTAAACCACTTAGCCGATTTTGATTAAATTTACGGTACAGAGATAGATAAGACTTTGCGGAAGAACATAGGATACATTTTCATTGAAAATACTTCTCAGGCGAGCGATGGTTATAAATAAACTAAATAAGTTCGCGTGGAATGATTTTCCCGCGTAAATCCCGATCCCGTGAGTATTCTGGTATAAGAAGTAGCCTGTGTTATTCTAGGATGTCAACTATCTACTTACCAAATTTCATACAGATACGTTCAGTAGTTTTTGCGTGAAAGTATCACAAACATCCATATATTCAATATTCATCCATAGATACATCCATCCTCACAACTTTCGCATTTATAATACTAGTAATATAAAAACCTTCCTTGTAAAATATGCTTTCAAACAATGAAAACGCGATCGAAATCGGATTAGTAGTTTTTGCGAAAATCGCGGATAGACAAACATACATACATATTGGTCGAATACAGAACCTCCTTCTTTGGAGTCGGTTAAAATTATTTCGTAAGTATATTTAAACTAAGTGCATAAGGTCTTCATTTCCTAATTGCTACCTAAATACCCTAAAAAGAATCACTAAAAATACTCAGGTACTACAGATATTTTTTCTATTGTTATAAATGCAAAAGTTAAGATGGATATAGCAGCCATGAGTTTGTTACTCATCCACGCCAAAGTTGCACGGATATATGCATAAATGAAATTTGGTACAGAGATATTTATACTACTTAATATTTTAAAGCAGAATTTTGTTTGATTTTTTGCGCTTATCTTTAAAAGTACTGGGTGGATTTGGATGAAATTTGGTATGGAAGTAACTTGAAGCTTGAAGGAGGTTATAGGTTTAATACTCGACTGCAAAAAAGGAGGTTTATGCTTTTTCTTAAAAGTTCATGAAAGCGAAACCCTGCGCGACTGCCACCTACTTGCTGCATATGCTACTTTATATCTCATGAAAATATAATATGAAAAATACTTACAGTAATACTTACGTTGCATGGTGGACATCCCACCCATACGCACAAAACGTTTTGGGAATACTTTCATTGTGCGTACGGCTAAATTCCCTGCCGGAGTCTTTGTTTCCTGAAGCTATAACCTGGGGGCCTTTAAGTCAATTAGTCAAGAGTGAATAGGTTACTTCTAGGCAAGCGTGCTCCATCTTCGACCACATCGTCACTTTTCATCAGGTGAGATGGTGGTCAAACGCGAGATTATTATATAAAAAAAAACTTAATTTCCATGCGAACGAGGTCACAGGCTACATCTAATATTGTGTAATAATCAGAGGTCGGAATTAGGTAGAGTTATTTATGTACTTGCATCGAAATATTGATATCTATTAATATGGATCTTTCCGGGATTGCTAATAGATAGTCCCGTGTGACCAACAATATTACAAATAAATAATAATAAAAACCTCAGAACAAATAAAACAAAGATAATTAACATACAATTTTTATTAGTATTAAATTCACAATACCAATTATTAATAATCTTAAGCAAGTTCTCATACTTAGGTATACTTCGCCTTTTTTATAAATTGTGTAAAATTAAATAACTTTTTATTTAATAAATCACGGGATTTTTCTGCTCTTCAAAATTAATCCCGGGATTTGGGGCATATCCACTTCTTTCGTTGTATGACATCAGTGTAAGTACATAAATAGCTCTACCTAATTCTGATCTCTGCTGATAATTCGTTTGTCCAACAACAAAAAATACGCAATAAACACTTGAAATCTATTCTACAACGTGTAACTTAAAGGGCAGGCGCGTGCGCTCCTTGAAAGCATAAATGCAGTGCATTACTTGCCATTCACAGATATTTTAATAAAACGTTCGCACGTTTTAGATGACTTTAATTAATACTAAATAAATGAATAAACAAAATATAATAACTTAAAAACGCCTAATAGTTTATAAATAGCACCTATTTGCAAGCACACAAACATTGTTTGCCAGGCGCTGCAAATTAACGTACCTATTATTCTCAAGTCCTGCCGCCCTCTACGGCAGGATTTTTGTTCGCATGTGTGCAGTACTTTTGCTATTTGTGCACAATTCGCCTACGCACACACCCATGAATGTCTAAAGCCAAAGTCCTGCGGCATGATACCACAGACTACATAGAGATTCTACGTATGCATGAGAGAAACGTTCAGAAATGTTGTTCATTGCCGTTCCGAGTAAAAATAATAGACAGAATAGACTATTTGAATGGTTTCTAAAAACCGTCTCATATTATTTATTGGCGTATAAGGACCCTACAAATAATATTTATTTTCATATTTTATAAATATTTCGTTTAAAAAAAAAAGCATTACAAAATATAGTGATTATATAAGCTGTCAAAACGCTTGTTGGACGAACAATATGACGGAGTGATGTCACACGTTTCACGTTTGTATATAAATATTGGGGAGCAAGTAAAATTGAGAGTTTTATGTAGTTTAATAAAGTTTCTGGCTGTAATTTACTGGAAAAAATGAGTTATAAATGGTGTGCAGTACCACGGTGCACAAATACAACGATAAAGATGCCGGAGAAGCTATTTATAACCGTTCCAAAAAATGTTAAAGTTCGTAATAAGTATTTACAACTTGCACGCAGAAATACTAAAGAAATAAAGGATAGTTCGGTAATTTTCGTCTGTCAGGATCATTTTGATGTAAGTAAACATGTTATTATTACTAACTTAAAACATTTTTACAATATAGTTATTCTTCTGTTTTAAGGTTAGATAACTGAGATGTTTTTTTTGTATTATACCTGAATAGCCACAAATATTTCAATATTCAATTATATTTATTACCACTAAATACATCAACATTTATGGCTTTAAAATAACATTTAAAAATATTTCAGATTGAAAAAGGCTATCAATATAATATGGGATTAAGCAACTTTAAGCAAGAGCATAATCATGGTGCCTACAAAATTTTATTGCCAGGAAGACCGCAGAAAAAGGATGAGTGATGCTAGTACTTCTAGACATGTATTTGTTTAAAAACAAAGAACCCAACTCATTCAAGAGTGCCAAGACACACTGATGCAGGAAGTGTTAAGTGAACCCAGCCCGTCTAGCACCCAACCGACTACAACACCTGTGCAAGAAGTAGTTTTAATGACAACAGGTATGTAGACATAACTAAGGATAAAAATAGGTAACTGAAAAGTGAACTGTGCGTTTGTTTGTATTTATAATTTTATTTATTTTCAGAATCACAGTCAACACAAAATAAAAGCACATGAACAGATCCTATTGTCACCAGTGAAAAGGGTACCAATTTCATTTAAAAGAAAAAGTTAATTATAGATCAAAGGCGATACGGACAAGAAAAATTTTGACTAAAGAGATTACTGTTTCATTTTCTAAGAATACTTGATAATGTGATTGTTATAGCCTGTGCACTTATTAATTTACAGGACTTGCTTATAAAAATAGAAATTAGACAAAATTTGTTGAGCAGCTTTGTTATAATGATTTCAAACAAATAGTCATACATACATGATATCAATACTTTATAAATAAGTGTTATTATTTTTTGGTAATTTATATTGCATACCAATAATAAAAGAAAGAAATCAGCCGTCTTGTTTTATTACTGTTTTCTAACTTTTAACGTTTAACTATTAAGGAATTTGGATTAATAAATACAATAATAATAGGAATCACTGATTTATTCTCATAAAAAACACAATTTTAGACATTATTTAATGATGCACTGCGCTTTAATATTGGATATATATATATTTTGCTTCCAAAAGGAAGATACACTTGTTAGTAATGTTGTTAAATGTATATTCATTGTCATTTTGTAGTAGTATGATATCAACTTTTTTTGTTTTTTTTTTTAAAGTCATGGTGTACAATACAAAAGTACCCTTTCTTCATATTAGTGACATATATTTTTAGTTGCACTTGAGCTTATACTTTTCAGCAACTACACCACTGAGACGGCATAACCTAAACAACACTGGCAGCAGGGTTGCCAACCGCAAAAGAAAATCCCTCGTACACATGCAGCTAAAAATCTCGTATTTTGAATTTCAAACCTCGTACATTTAGGTATTATGCATGCAAAACGTGCTAAAACCAAAATTAAGGCATATTGAATTTCTGGATTTAGGACTTTTTACTCGAAATAAACTATTGCAAGTTTCCTATTAAATAAAACATCACTTTGTGTTGTATTTCCAAAAAATCTTTATTATTAATCAATCAAGTAAAATAAAAATAAAAAAACTAAATGTATTACTACTACTATTACTAAATTATTATGAAAATTTGCAAGGTAACTTAGTTTACATCTCTCCAAATATTAGTCAGGAACACCCTCACTGTCATCGTTTTTTCTACCGTATATTTTATCTGTTGTCATGCGGCTATACACTCCTTTTGTGGGTTCAAAATTGACACAGTTTCCTTTTGCACTCTCTGCAGCAAGAAGTGTGCCGTTCACTGTTTCCACAGTTAGCCGGTTTCTTATCTCTGTCTTTATTAAAATGACTTTACTATTATAAAATGGTGATGCAAAATGTTCGTATGGCCATATTATTAAAATCTCGTACATAATTGTACGAGGTTGATAGTGTCCTCATAACTCGTACGGAACACTCCCAGGTTATAGCTAAGAGTAAGAGTGAATAGGTTACTTCTAGGCAAGCATGCTTCGTCTTCGTCCACATCATCACTTAACATCAGTTGAAATTGTGATCAAACGCAAGCCAATCAACAATAACTTAAAAAAAAATTAGTGTAAACGCAATTATCTTATTAAACTGAGTGAATAGTTCGGGCCAATTTCAGTTATTATTTAAATATTTATCATTTTTATTTCGCTTCGTACCTACAGCATTTGTGTCAAAGTATTTGTTTAACGAAAAATTATTGGCGCATTTATTATGCGCGATGAGTGGATAAAAAAAATACCAGTATTTAAAGCAAGTAAAGTAGGTAAAAATAAATTGATTTAAACTACATTTTTACTGATATTTTAAGCTACATAATTAGGCTACCTACCACTGACTGAAATTCGGCTATATTAGGCTACTTAAGCTGTAAAAAACGGGCGACATTGACCCCCGCGTTGTTGGCAACACTGGTTTTGTGTTCGCGGGGCCTGGGAGCCATATTGCTTTTTCATGTGATGAGCATTGTTTACTATTTTGTTTACGCCAGTATATTTATAGTTTTCTTAAAAGATTTTTCATTTTAACATTTGAAAGTGTGTACATTTAACAGTTTATTACTGAGTTTCTATAATAATTGTATTGTAGTGATTTGCTTTTACTAGGTAGTGCGTTTGTTGATTTTTTAAAAAATGTTATTTGATTGTGAGGTCTGTGTTGAAAATGTGTGTTTATTAAAAATTAAAAATAACAAGTTCTCACAATTATCATTCAATGAAAAGATTCAAATTGTCTCTAAAGGTAGGTGTGTACCCGAGTTACAACAATTAAACCAGCAAAAAGGGAAAGTAACTCGAAAGTTTCATGTTAAAAGTTATGAAACGTATGACTGGCTGTGTGGTTGTATACACACGATTAAATTATATTGTTTTCCTTGCATATTGTTTAGTAATTCTAGTACAGTGTGGACTGATTCGGGATATTCAGATTTAAATAATTTTTATACCGCGGCAAAGAAGCATGACCATACAGAAAAACATATGGAGGCCTGCTTAAAATTAAATACTTTTGGTAAATCTCGTATTGAAATGAGTATCAACAGTCAGTTACGATTAGATATTGAGAGGCATAATGCTAAAGTCGATCGCAATAGAAACATTTTTCAAAGGCTCATCGATGTTGTTTGCTTTCTGGGAAAACAAGAATTAGCTTTTCGCGGTCACGATGAGTCAGTATCGTCGTTGAATAGGGGTAATTATTTAGAAATAGTAGATTTATTGGCCAAGTATGATGGAGTTTTAGAAACCCATTTACAGAGTGCAAGTACCTCATTCACGGGCATGTCGAACCGTACGCAGAATGATTTGATCTCGAGCGTTGCATCTGTGATGATCGATCGCGTTAAAGCCGAAATTAAACAGTCCGATTTCGTCGCCGTCATGGTAGATGAGACTCCTGATGTTAGCGGCCGTGAACAATTAGTATTAGTTTTGAGATATTTTCGTGATTCTGAAGTAGTAGATCGATTTATCAAATATGTTGATGTCAGCGCGGATCGGACCGCTGTAACCTTGAGTTCTATAATTTTGGAAATTTTAGAAGAGTTCGATTGTGTATCCAAATTAGTTGCACAAACTTACGATGGGGCAGCAGTTTTATCGTCACAAATTAATGGCGTGCAGGCTTTGGTGAGACAAAAATGTCCACAAGCTATGTACGTTTGGTGTTCAGCACATATATTAAATTTAGTTTTATCGAAATCGTTCGAACGAGTTACTGAAACAAAACGCTTTTTTAGTATTATAAAATCAATCGCGGCTTTTTTTCACACCAGTACAAAGCGAATGGCCCATTACAACAACTTTGCCGATATGAAAAAGCTGCCTCGTGTCGCGGAAACAAGGTGGACATATCACTCGCGCACGGTTAATGTAATTAATAATGAGTCCACCCACCTCCTAGAATTGTTTGAAAATATGAACGAAAATACACAAGACTGGGATGGTGAAACACTGACACAAGTCAGTTCATTTTTATTTATTATGAAAGAATTTGAATTTAATTTTCTTTTAAAATCTTTCGCAGATATTTTTGCAGAAACGGATATTCTGTATGATATTTTGCAAAAAAAAACTAGTGACATCGCGTATTGTGTAACAAAGATAAAAGAGTTAGAGTCATTTTTAGAACGTTTCAGAGAGAAGTTCGAGATCTTTTATGATGCCGCCGTTCACATTACCGGACCACCTAAAAGAAAGCGCAATGTCGATGATGTAAAAATACATGATCGGCGAATTTTTGTTGAAATAATTGATAATGTAGTCAGTGAATTAAGAAATCGCTATAAAAACATTAAAGATTTAAAGTTTATTGAGCTACTTTCTTGTGAGAATTTAAAAAAATATAGTGAACGTTTCCCTGAAAATGAAATCAGAGAGTTCACTAATAATTATCAGGCAAATTTTAATTTCGATAAATTGAAAAATGAATTGCGCTGTATTTATAGATCACCTCAATTTGCAAATAGTTGTGTATTTAGTATTATTCAAAATTTGTATAAGGACAATTTAAATAAAGTTTTTTCTGAAGTGTTACGATTAGCGAAATTCATTGTGACTATCCCAGCAAGCAGCGCATCGGCAGAGCGTTCATTTTCGTGTTTAAAACGTATCCAGACATATTTGAGAAACACACAAAATCAACAGAGACTCACAGAGCTTTCCATGATTTCTATAGAAAAGGCATTAATGATAGAATTAAAACGCAATCCAACTTTCTATGACGATATCCTAAAATCATATTTAAAAAAGGATAGGCGCATAGATTTAATTTATAAATGAATGAGTAGTATGTTTTTTTTTTTACTAACCTGTTGTTTTATTATTAAGTTTATTTATATATTTGCGAATCACATGAAAATCGGCCTTTTTAAAGGCCACATCGGATATCTTCCAAGTGACGTGTTCTGTAACTATCACTCACTTGGATAAGATATTTGAGGTGGCCGAAATCTTGCGTTTACATCGGGATATAGTAACCGGAACCTTGAATATGTGAAAATTGAAGCTGACTAGGTGAGTAGTAATATCTTAGCTTATTATTTTACGTATTAGAAGTTCTTCCGCCGCGACGATCGATCGCCGTTTTGTTTGCGTTGCCGTAGAAGATGTACATGAATAGTAGTACATCTAAGACTTGTTCTGTTGGCATGGTTTCCGACTTAGAGATCCGTCGCGTGGCTGCGGCTATGCTTAAAATCTATAAAAGAAAAAGTTTTTGTGACCGAGTACTCCGCCGCATACCCAGTGTCATAAACCTGTGCACGCCGCTGTTAAAGGGTATATACATATCAAGTGCACAGCTTCTTTGGATGATAACAAATGATATGGCAAGGGTTTTGTAATCCTATGTCTACATGTGTGGAATTTATTAAAAATTTCAATACATTGATACCAGAGACCGAAGAGAATTATCGTGTTATTGCATGGTTATTGCCAGTCACGTGGAAAGTTATTAACCCTCGTAGTGCTGTGACAGGTCTGTTATGATTGGCATTCAAGAAACATATGAAACCGATAATTTGGTATAAATTTTTTAAGTCACTTATTTTGAGCTGAAACTGTGCATAGAGTCTCCATACCAGATGTTGTCTTCAGCCCTTGTGGATGGATATAGGGTTTCCGTTACACGTTGTATAGGCATTACAAAGAGGTAATCTTAAAATCCTCTGATTGTAGGTAATCTCCTGAACTAAAGATCCAATTAAACGTCCATAGCCTAATGGTGGTGGTGAGATGTCGCGGGTTCGAACCCACCCATTTTTTGATTTTGTATTTTTTAATGTTTTGTGTAAAAAAATTGTTTATTATAAAAATTAAGTTTAAAAATTATTTATACTAGGCCGCTAGTTGCCTGAAATAAAGGATATTTATTATTTTTACACTATTGCCGTGAACCCACTCCAGACACAAGCATGTTTAGCTTAGTTGGAGGGGTTAACAAGATTGCTAGTAATGTGAATCCTACCCACGTTGCAAGACCTCTTAAAAAAAAAACTATTTTTTTGCATTGGTAGAAAGGTGCATTATGTGCTATAAATTATTTCAAAATCCACGCGGACGAAGACCCTAGTGACTTAATAAAAAATACGAGATCCATCGTATGAATATTACTTTGTGAATATGTATGTCTTTGTTTCTTTCTTTTTTTAATATTTACATGTATATATATGTTTTGAGAACGTTATTTATTTTCTCCTTCTGTGTCAAATCCATCCAAAGTTTGTCTGTAAAAGATCGCTTTTAGCGATATGACCGCCCATTGTCCCCTTTAGTTTGGCCCTTTTAGTTGTTAAGTCCATAATTTTGTTTTACTGTTATGGTGTACAATAAAGAATATAACTATCTATCTTTATTCACAGCGTCTTGTATATCTCGGTACATATTTTGCAGGCGCGTGCATAGGATTATGACAGGGCATGCGGCGGAGTAAAAACACACAATAACTTCTTCTTTTATAGATTTTTAGCATAGCCACAGCCACGCATCGCCACCATGTTACGATGCGTGGCTGTGGCTATGCTAAAAATCTATAAAAGAAGAAGTTTTTGTGTGTTTTTACTCCGCTGCATGCCCTGTCATAATCCTATGCACGCCCCTTTATTTTGTGCGTCAACTACACACAAAGCGCTTCCATTGGTCTGCGCATGCTGATGCTGATACTGTTACTTGCATTATCCCACTGTACAACATCCCACAATAAACCACTGGTCGTTAGTTTGATCCAGCTCGACTCACCATCTTCTACGAGACCTACCGCGACTCCTTCTGGCTGAGTTAGGCCTCCAGAAAAAAAAATTTTCAGGGCAGTTTTGCGGCTTTTACGGCATTAGGTACGTAGGTATGTTTGCAGATCTGCCAGGGTTGCAAGAATGTTCTAAGGAGATACCATGGCCCTGTAACGTAAGTTCAGTAGTAGGAACAGGGTAAGTATTTAGTCATTCAAGTCTGACACTCCTTTTCCGCTTCACCCATAGTAGAAAGAGTAATTAGATGATATTTTTCCCATCCAAAAAAAAGGTACGTTTTCTAACCGTATTTTGTTGTCTTGCTATAAATCAAAATTTTAATTAATTAATTAAATTTAATTGAATTAATTTAAAACATACATACATTTTCAGTAATTAGGCTGCCGGCCATCTATTGTTGAAGCGTGATTAATAAGGGTTTTCTGTAATAACGTTCACCAGGCGGCAGCACTGAGGCATCAGGTCCGGGCATCTGTCAATCGCTTAAGTTTTTTGACATCTGTCAAACTGACGTCAATGTCATGTATACATCAAAGATTCGTTTCCAAAGAAGAAGACCATCTCGCCTCAGTAGCGCCAACTGGTGGTTTAAATTTTCCAGAAAACCCTCATAAACAAACAACCATAAATAATGTTAGTGTTAATTCAAAGTGTGAAGTCAAAATTCATCCGACCTCTAAAGATTGATCACGTTTTCTGTTTCGTTGACAAATGAATAGTGTTGTCTCGCTCACTCATACTTAAAACTCCGTAGGTACCTACTTAGATCATTTGTACCTATCGATGAATTCGAAATGTGTGAACAGAAATAAACTTTATTTTGGTTAAATTGGGAAAATACATATACACTTTAATAAAGACCCTAAACTATATATAAAATTTAAAAATAAAA
This sequence comes from Tholera decimalis, assembly GCA_943138885.2. Taxonomy (NCBI): domain Eukaryota; kingdom Metazoa; phylum Arthropoda; class Insecta; order Lepidoptera; family Noctuidae; genus Tholera; species Tholera decimalis. Next base: position 11,966,836 of record OW964575.2, on the reverse strand, counting down.
TGAAATAAACTTAAACTATATATTTTGTTTTTGCTAACATTCAGTCAATCCAATTAGCTTGACTGAGGACACTCCGTTTGTAGAGTTCCATACCCTTTAAAAATTAGAACCCGCAGATCACTTTGTCGTCCGTCTGCCTGTCAGGACCCTTTTTGTCATGAATGGGTAGAGATATCGAACTTACAATTATATCAGATATTCGGGTCTCTAATATTAGCTAAAGGTGAAACCTGGGTCAACGTGATCAAAAGATGTCTTTTTTTTCAGCTGTGGAAATGAATTCTCCCGCTCTGAGCGGAGCGGAAGGGAGTGTCAGACTTCTACTAACTATAAACCCACCCTGTTCCTTCAACTGACATTGCGTTTCGGTTCCGCGGTATCTTGATTAAACATTCTCACAACCCCGGAAAGCCTTTCGGTTGATCTAGAAAAATGAAATTTCAACAAGCAATGTCTTACAGCACATGTAAAGGTTACATTCTGAAAACCGTTTTGATGTATTTAGTTCGGTACTATTGAACTTATAAACTTAAATAAGTTTGTACAAAGCCAACTCGCACTTAGTCGGTTTTTAACATCATCTCACAAAATTCTCTCTCTGCACTCGAATACGTAATAGACTCTAAAATCAGCCATTAATAATAAATTAATATGTAGTTAAAAAAAACTAAAAACATGCTGAGCGCATGCGAGCACAATGAGCCCCAACTCGATATGTTTACTAGTAGGCAGTCTAAGGTTCCATCAGCCACTTTCCAATTCCATCTTCAGAGCAGCTCAGTGGTACCATAATATTGTATTGTCATCTAATCTACATATAATAGCCAAGTTTCAAAATGAAACAACAATTAGTAGTGCGTGTAATTCAGATTCATAGATTTTATCACATAGTTACAACTCGACCTAATAAAAGCGTGTTAAAAAGAGGAATCTCAATTTGCAAAGTACCAAATCTCGATTTAAAAGAAAAAGATACCTATCACTTGGCATTGACAGTGACAGTGTCACTGTGACACTAACACCTGTCATTTGGCATAGTATTGCCAGTTAAAAAAAAGTTCTTGATGTTGTGTGAAGATTTATTATGTATAGGTACCAAATCTTTAGGTTCATCATAATATTTGTTTATTATTTTATAATATAGATTTACTCAGACGTCAATCTCTAAGGTTAAACAACGCTTGCCGAGGTCGGTTCATGGATGATTCGTGGATATTGCGACTCCTCCGTGCCCAGAGCCGAATTAACCCTGTCAGAGACCCCATTCCAAGAGAAATTCTATTGCCTAGGGAGGCAATGGAATTTTTAGGGCCCCCTTTCTTATTTTGACTGACCGAATCTTGTGTTGTTAAAATCAATACTACCCCGTGGACCTGGGTACGATTCTCGACATAGGTATCGATGTTGTCTTAAGTCGCCGAAAGCTATTTTTTGTGTATGTCCCTGTACTATTTGTATTTTGTGAGATACCAGTGTGGTCCCTCAGTTTACACGCACATCAAAATTGTTGTTCGATGAAACATTTTTTGCTTGTTGCGTGCTCCAGGCCCCTAGTGGATGCGGGGCCCCTAGGCAGTTGCCTACTCTACCTAATGGTTAATCCGGCCCTGTCCGTGCCCCGGAAAGCACGCTAAACTGCTGGTCCCGGTTGTCATTTGTAGATGTACAAATGACAGTCATTACGGGCAATCAGAAGCCAGATAGTCTGATACTCATTGATTTAAATAGTAAAGATATGGTCGTCAGAACATTTGACGGACGCGGTCGCCCTACAAAACACACTAACGCCATCTATTATAACTAAGATGTCAGTCGGCCAGCGGGGCTAGACAAAATCCATTTTCTGTAAGCGTTAACGCCAACGGAAAAATTAAATTGTATGGAGTTGACATTTACTAACACGTGACAATCACGTGACATGTGGTTAGCAAATGTCAACTCCATACAATTTAATTTTTCCGTTGGCGTTAACGCTTACAGAAAATGGATTTTGTCTAGGCCCGCAGGTCTGCTCCTAGACGTAACCTGCGGGCCTAGACAAAATCCATTTTCTGTAAGCGTTAACGCCAACGGAAAAATTAAATGTATGGAGTTGACATTTACTAACACGTGACAATCACGTGACATGTGGTTAGCAAATGTCAACTCCATACAATTTAATTTTTCCGTTGGCGTTAACGCTTACAGAAAATGGATTTTGTCTAGGCCCGCTTGTAAGAGAGCGGGGTGTGGTAATTTTCGAGGTACAAAGAAATAAAAAAAACCTTTTATTTTTCGAAATTTATATTTGTTGTACATAAAAATACATTTTAATTTGCTTGTAACAAACAATAAAAAATAATTATGTACATAATTTAATGTTATAGTAATATTATTAAATCTTTTCATTTCGTCGGCTATACTATAACCCGCGGCGCTGCAAAGTTATGTCGCACTTTTATGCGGCGTCGCGTCGTCTTGGCCAAAGGTTGAGACAAGTAAGAAAGAAAATTGCTTTAAATAATGTTAGAAGTTGATTTAATTACATATTTTTAACATACCGGTGATATGAAATGTTATAATTTTTTTTATTGTGCTTTTTGTCGTATTTCACGCAACGCTTCACGGCACAACTCGGCATTTTTGCTTGTAAAACTTACGACCGCTCCCGAAGACAGCCGATTGCGTTCTAGTTCACTTTGATAAAGGGAAGACCACTTTGGGACCAAGTTCGAGGCGTCATTATAACATGCGGTCCGCCCAGTCCTTACGCAGTAATATATATGTCAATGTTGATACTAGTCTTGCCAAGCGGTATCGTTATACCAGCTACTGGGTGGTGGAAGTCAGGTATGCAATCACTTCATATAAAACACTAGCTTCTGCCCGCGACTTCGTCCGCGTAGAAGTCGAAAATATTCCACGGGATCCCGTCCCTGGGATAAATAGTATCCTATGTTTTATTCCAGGAAATATTTATGTGTGCCAAATTTCTTACAAATCCGTTCACCCGTTATAGTGTGATTTAATAACAAACATCCATCCAAACTTTCGCATTTATAATATTAGTATAGATATAGATTTATAATCCCATTTTTAAATATGAAAGATTTCCGCGTGCAATTTTTACAGGCGGTGTTTTTTTTTCGAATTAAATACAATACTAATCTAAGAGCTTTCAGTTCTTTAATGTCCCACGGCTGGACAGGATACTCAAAGGTAATGTAGGCAAATTATTTCAATATATCCCGCTGGCTAGATAGATTTAATAGAGTGTTTTTATACCGTAACTATACGAATAATAATATAAACGTAGGTAATATTTAATAACATAAAATTTAAGTAAGGGCCCTGTTTAATTTAAAAAAATAATTCTATTTTAAGAGGTACAATTTTCCGACTTGCTTGACAAAGATTATAATAGCTTGGTTGATATCCATGATATAAAAATAATTTATAGCCTATAGCACTCAGGGATAATGCAGCTACATGTAAGCGAAAGAATTTTCAAAATCGGTTCGGTAGTTTCAGAGATTACCCCTTACATACAAACTAACAAATTTTACCTCTTTATAATATTAGTATAGACTAGTAGGTACTAAGCTGCAATAGTTAGACTATAAACCTTATAGTTGGAAAAAAGGATAAGCAGAAGATGATTATTTTATAGCGACCCGGCCCGCTTCGCACGGTCTCAGTCTGCTTATTCACACAAAACCTTCATAAATTATATACTTAAACCTTCTTCAGGAATCACTCTATCCATCGGTGAAACCGCATGACAATCTGTTCTGTAGTTTGGGTTTATCGCGAACATACAGACTGGCAGACGCGGCGGGAGATTTTGTTTTATAATATCTAAGGATTGGACGGATGTATAAAGCTTGTTGAGAACGTTAGTCTTTGATGTAAGACAGAGACTTAAACGTTTTATACTCAGAGTCGGTCGATAGGAACTATTTTAAAGTTCATATATTTGAAAAAATAATTTTTGTAAAAACAATTTCATAACAGGCAATAAAACTACAAATCCATTGCAGCCTTTATTTCTAAGGATTTTTTGATAATCGACGTTAAGACATCGATTCTAAAATATCTGAAATAAAAACTCCAAGAATATTTTATATTTAATATTTTCTCTCTCAGCGGCTTAGAAAATAATATATGCCGCGATTTCGTCCGCGTGAGAAGGTTTTCCGCTTAAATCCTGATCCCGTGGGAATTCCGGATTCCTATCTACTTACCAAATTTTATTCATACCCATTCAGTAGTTTTTTGCGTGAAAGAGTAACAATCATCCCTACATCTATACATCTACCCTCGAAAACTTTCGCATATTTATAATTTCTGCCATGGCGCGCTTAGAAATTTACGTCGGCAACACTATCACAGACCTTTCACAATATTATTGTCCCGCCGGCAATCAATAATATTATTGTGGAAAGGGGACTTAGAAGTACGGTCTCTTTTCATTTCCGAAGAATTAATTAGAATTACAACACTAATGTCGTAAATAAGTTCTCAATTCAACTGTTTTTAGATAATAGCAGCCATTAAAGATCCAATAAGCTTGTTTATTTGTATTTCTTGTGATGGTGAGTAGTATAACACTTAATTCGTATCTACTAATTTGAGTGTCCGGTTTATTCTTGTTTTTGGTGTATCAGGATATTGCACTTCGGTGTCTGTAGCTAACTATTAGGTACCTACCTATAATAAGAGTAAATATTTGTTGAAAGTATAATTTTAATATAATATACAATTAAGTAATTTTAATGATAATAACTTTATAATGACTGATTCTTTCTGTAATTTATTCCCGAAATCATTTACTCTATTCTAGGTACCTACTTATATCTCGATCAAATCAATTGTCGTAGAAAGTGTTCACTGAGATCTACAGCATACATTTCTTTAGATTTTTCACTCTCTATAGAAGAATCATAGACAACTACATTTATAGATAACTAGCTTTATCCCGCGGCTTCACTCGTTGAAAATACTGTTTAAATACTAAACATCGGAAATTCGTGTTCTTTTTAGGGTTCCATACCCAAAGGATAAAACGTGACCCTATTGCTAAGACTCCGCTGTCCGTCCGTCTGTCTGTCCATCTGTCTCATGAACTGTTATAGTTAGACAGTTGAAATTTTCACGAATGATGTATTTCTGCTGCCGCTATAACAACAAATACTAAAAAACAGAATAAAATAAATATTTAAGGGGGCTCCGATACAACAAACGTCATTTTTTGGTTGATATTGATAACGGTAACAGGTAGAAGCTTGTAACATTCATAGAATATTTATAAATACACATTCACTTTAAAAATAAATATTAAATTAAAATAAAACATATATTTAAGGGGTTCCCACACAACAGACATGATTTTTTTGCCGTTTTTATATATAATGGTACGGAACCCTTCATGCGCGAGTCCGACTCGCACTTGGCCGGTTTTTTGTAAATTGTCTTTTTGTACCGAACCAAAACTACTTAATTTAAGTACAAAAAAACCGGTCAAGTGCGTGTCGGGCCACGCGCAGTGTAGGGTTCCGTCGTTTTGTATAACAGCCAAGTGCGTGAGTTTTTTTATAAAACTTATTTAAATATGAAACTAGCGCGATACAATTGACGCTTAACGCCATCTATCGACATTTCTATGGAGTTGTTCGAAATTTTCGAGTCAAATACAATTGGTTGACTATTACTCGTAAACTTGTAAAGCCCACTTATGTGTGATAGTTTTCCTTTAAACTTCGTTATATATAGATACTACTGCCGTGACATTTGAATTTCTAACTACAACCGTTTAGTTGGTAGAGGGGGCGGACACATGACTCTAACGAAAATTGGTACTTATAAAGCTTGATAAGTCACGAACGGTTTACTTTATCAAAAAACAGTCTTACCAAACCTCTAATATTTTTGAAAGACCTATACAACAATATCCCACACTATGGGAAGGACGAAAAAAGAAAATTATCATCCCACTTTACATGTAGGGGAGGTACCCTAAATAATTGTTTTTTTCAAAATTTTATTTTACCACTTTTTCGGCGTCATTAACTTGTATACTCATGCCAAATTACAACTTTCTAGTACCAATAGTTTTTGAGCTAAACCGCGGACAGACAGACAGACAGACGGACATGGCGAAACTATAAGGGTTCCTTGTTGACTACGGAACCCTATAAACGCGCCCCACCAATGAATACAAAGAATCTTTGTAGGTTCCTCTGTGTAGAGTAGGTAATTTGTTGGTTAATTATTTTAATGTCGACGATTAAATTTTTGTTTTAACTTTAATTAAAGCCAGACGTGTCAATCATCAGATAACTTCTTCTGCTCTGGGAGGAGTGGAAGGGAAAGTCAAACTTCTACTGACTAAAAACCCACCCTGCTCCTTTAGCTGCCCTTGGATTCCGGGGCCGCGGTATCTCGGAAGAATATTCCCGTAAACTGCAGGTGGTTGCGGGAATATTCAGAGAATAGGAATTGAACATATCGAAATGCTTCCGTGCCTCGGAATGCTCATTAAGCCTCGTTTCGGTTTTGAGTTTCCGATATTTCGGCACTATCGCAAGCGCCATGATAACGGATGAACTGACGTAATTGCGGGTGGAAGTTTATGAGCAGACAAATCGGTCTACCCTCTTTCTCGTTCGTTTTCTGTTAGCGACACCGCTACCACTGTCACATGTATCACTAAACACCCGATTCTGTTCCCGACACACGAAACTCACCGTGTCGACTCGCGAACTTTCTACGGAACTTTTTCGGTTTTTACGCATTTGAACCACTGGATTCCCGACCCTCGACAGTTGAAACCCATCCTCCCGGTTGAAATTGTTGTTTTTGGTAATCTCAATCGCTTCCCTTACCAGTCTTGGTATATAGTGGCGTTCTGGCGAGATGACTTGAGGGTTATGTAACTCAATCCAATGGTTCTAATGATACTGTTGGTGACCATGTTAGCTTAAAAACTTAAGTCGTTTTGGATTATCAAAAGCCAAATAATCTGGAACTAGTTTTGTCTGGGTATCGTGTTGCTACCTACTGGGTTGTCAGTCGCTCCATGTAAAACACTAGTACTCAGCTAATTCCGGTTAGACTAAGGCATAGTTGGTAAATCGCTAAAGAGATGATGAATTAATCACAGTAGGTAATTCTCTAATTTCACTTTATTATTTTCAGATATTTCTCCTACACAACAGAACCTAAAAGTTAAATGAAAGCATGAGACCACGTCACAACGGACAAAATGATTTCGACACAACTTGAGGATTTTAAAAGTCAATCGTGCTTCAAAAAACAGAACTTCAGTCATCGTTATGTTATTAAAATGCAGCCAGGTTAATTTTCGTCATGATCAACATAGGTATTTTTTAAACACTTCAACTTCTGGGCATAGGCAACAAACAGTTGGTAATAAAACTCTACGCCATCTATCCATCTTATGTCTGCTTCGATTCAAGATAAACCTACTTCATTAAATCGTGCCAAAACTTGATATACTTACCGTGTTGTCGTATCTACTAAAGGCTTCTAGTCCACATTTATTGTGCGCAAGCTGTGAAACTCTCTGTCGGCTTCTGTATTCTCTACCACATATGACCCGACAGCCTTTAGAGCAAGAGTGAACAGACATCATCTGGACTCGTTCGTTTCATCGTTGACCTCATCTATCGCTTACCATCAAACGTGACCGAGGTCAAGAGCGGACTGATCTGAAATAGAAAATAGAAAATGTCGTACAAGCAACTACAAAATGACCGTCCATCAGTCATTAGATACGCACCAAAGAGAAATAGAAGAGACTCCATTCCTACACCAAAAGCGAAGAGACTTTCCACGCCTCCGCCGACTACAAAGGAGGATCAAAACGACACAACACTTCCTCCATCAAATGCAGAACTAAACAAACCTAGAAAAACGACCGCACCCCGGAAAATAAAGCCAAAGTTCTGTACAACACGAACCCAAATATGGCGACCATACGACAAAGAGAAACGTTACAAATGCGACGCATGCAAAAAGAGCTTCGATAAAAAATGCGACCTCAAAAGACACATTCCCATTCACTCAGTCGAAAAACCATTCAAATGTACGATATGTAAAAAGTCATTCGTTCACGAGAATCTTTTGAAGACCCACATCAGTGCGCATAAGAATGAGAAACCGCATAAGTGTACTTTGTGTGACTGTAGTTTTATGCTACCCGTAGACTTGAAACGCCACATTTTCACCCACACAGGTGAAAAGCCTTATAAATGTGATTCTTGTGAGATGGCTTTCCGTCAGCCTGGTGACCTGAAAAGACATATCCGTAAACACACTGGAGAAAAACCTTACAAATGTAATATTTGCCATAAAAGTTACTCTCAACTACACGGCTTAAAGAAGCATAATCTAACGCACACAGGCGAAAAAGACCATAAGTGTGACAAATGTCAGAAATGCTTTAGTAACGCTGACGGTTTGAAAACGCATATCCGTATACATAACGACGAACAACCACATAAATGTGACGTCTGTGAAAGGCGATTCACTCAACTGGAAGGCTTGAAAAAACACTACAGAATCCATACAGGAGAGAAACGTTTCAAATGTGACACCTGTCAAAAAGAATTCAGAGATTCACAGGATTTGAAAAAACATGTTCGGATACACACAGGGGAGAAACCATTTAAGTGTGATAAATGCCCGGAGGCCTTTAAGGAAAGGGGGCACTGGAAAAGGCATATCCGAATTCATACGAATGAAAAACCGTATCATTGCAGTATTTGTCTGAAATCACGTTTCAGAGATGTCAGCGATCGTAGGAAACATATTCGTACTCATATACGTGATGAACCGTACAAGTGCCATATATGCCAGGAGACGTTTGTTTATAAGCCAACATTAAAATCTCATCTTGCGTGGCATGAGAAAACTAAACCTGTTATTCATTAAAAAAATACTCATTTAATCAATTTTGAGTGCAGTGGTGGCCCTGTAGTTACAGTTACAGGCCCAACTTACCAGGTCTAGATTGTGGGTTCAAACCCAATCAGACATACTATTACTTTGTGTAATTTTTATCGTCACCACCGCTCTCAAAACTCATGTCCTAGAACTGAAAACTGTATAACTTTTTTTTTTAGTTATGCGGGCTGGAATTAGCAAGATAGAAGCTATACTCTTTATGATATCGTAAACATTACTAATTTCCACAAAAGTTGTTAAGTGCGAGTCGGACTCGCCCATGAAGGGTTCCGTAGTAACAAGCATAGATTAGCGATTAATAACTCTGATTTTATAGTGTTTGTATTAATGACAAAGTAATATTTGAAAATGTGCTGTATCTTAAAAATGTCTGCCTGTATCTCGTTCAAACTAATTTTCTTTGAAAGTATTCATTAAGATCTACAGTACATTATTTTTTTAGGGTTCCGTAGTCAACAAGGAACCCTTATAGTTTCGCCATGTCCGTCTGTCTGTCCGCGGTTTAGCTCAAAAACTATTGGTACTAGAAAGTTGTACTTTAGCATGAGTATACACGTTAATGACGCCGAAAAAGTGGTAAAATAAAATTTTGAAAAAAACAATTATTTAGGGTACCTCCCATACATGTAAAGTGGGATGATAATTTTTTTTTTTCGTTCCTCCCATAGTGTGGGATATCGTTGGATAGGTCTTTCAAAAATATTAGGGGTTGGTAAGACTGTTTTTTGATTAAGTAAACCGTTCGTGACTTATCAAGCTTTAAAGTACCAATTTTCGTTAGAGTCAAGTGTCCCCCCCCCTGTATCAACTAAACGGTTATAGTTAGAAATTGAAATGTCACGGCAGTAGTACCTATATATAACGAAATTTAAAGGAAAACTATCACACATAAGTGGGCTTTACAAGTTTACGAGTAATAGTCGACCAATTGTATTTGACTCGAAAATTTCGAACAACTCTATAGAAATGTCGATAGATGGCGCTAAGCGCCAGTTGTATCGTGCTAGCTTCTTGTAACGATTGAGTAGTGTAGCTCTGTGTCCGTATTTAAATTCAAAACACCGGCTATGACAAGTTTTATACAAATCTCTAAAAAAAAATTGAAACTTTCCGTGTAAAATTGTCGGATCAGGTGAGGATTTGTATCAAATGTAAGTCAAATTAATTAGGTAGTCATGTTTGGCTTTTAGTTAGATCATGGTACGAAACGATCAGTCAGCGAATACGACACGCACTTGGCTGTTATAAAAACTACGGAACCCTACACTGCGCGTGGCCCGACACGCACTTGACCGGTTTTTTTCTACGATATCCATAAAGAGTATAGCTATCTATCTTTAAAAGTTAGAGGCGCGACACACATTTTACCACTTTGGAAGTGTCTATCTTGTTAACGATTGATTTTGAGATAAACTGATTTTAAGAAACTCAAAGTAATTTTTAAAGACCTCTTTTAGACACACATGTCTAAGTTATAATATTATATTAATGAAAATTATATAGTTTAATGTATGGAGTTCCTTATTATTTTTACTTTAAAATCGTAAAGCTGTTTACAGAATACATCTACCTACCAAGTTTCAACTCTGTACCTAGTTTCTGAATAAAATGGTTGTGACATACGGATGGATGGACAGACAGACATGACGAATCTATAAGGGTTCCGTTTTTTGCCATTCGGCTACGGAACCCTAAAAACTGGTGGAGCAGATAGAAATAAACTATGTGCATTCTGCCAAGACACATATCACATCAGATAAGCGACAAGACCGCCATTGTAACCGTAAGTTGAGCAATATTGTGAATCAGGTATGTTTAAGTTATTGGTGTGCAATAAACAATATTATATCTATCTATCACATATTTATAATATTAGCAGGTTAGGTTTATAACAACACAAACACTTCGATAAATGGAAAACGTACTAAAATCCGTTGAGTGGTTTAAAAGATTTATGTATGCGACATTTCATCTACGACAGTTACACAAGTTAATATTACCTGTACATAGAAAATAATTATATGAGGAGCTCGTACCTATATGCCGAGTTCCGTTTATGAAATGAAATTAAATATTTATTTTATAAATTGGTTATAAATAACACTTTTACACGTCATGTTTTTTTTTCGTGTTAAGTTTAGTTTAGCTAGATGAAGCCGGTACTTCCTAACTGTCTACTCTGAGTAGAAAAACCGAAACAAACTCAGAGGTCATAGTCTCTTTTAACCCCTCGCACGTCTGGCCGCCCGCCTGTCGAAACGCCCCAAGTGAGAAAAAAAAAGAGAAATCGGCAATTTATAGCCATTATCATGGTATATATTATTATACCTTCCTGGCTTCATTATGAGTTATCTAACTATTTTACCATTCAATAAGCAAATCAAACTCAATGTACCTACCGTTGACACTTGAGCATAGGCGTAGGAAGGGGGGGAGCCGGGTGGGCCGTGCCCACCCCAGAATGGTCTGGAGCTCACCCGAGAATTTTTACTAACAAACAAGTATGGCTGAAAAATTAAAAAATCTGGCCAAGTGCGAGTCGGACTCACTCATGCAAGGTTCCGTTATGCGATACATACATTAATTTATGTGAAAATTTTCATTTCGTACGTTAAGAGTTGACACAACTTTGACAAGCGATCATCACTTCTATTACTGGGGGCCAGGCCCCCCCCCTGGGAAATATCTCTAGGTACGCCAATGCACTTGAGTCCATACAATTTGTACTTGTATATGAGAAGCATGTAGGTTCATGTCTGTGGTGTTCTTTTGAGGAAACCTACGGATGAATAACCATCTCAACATATCGAAAATCCTCCGTGCCTCGCAGAGCACGTTATTCCTTTGGTCCCGGCTGTCATTTGTACATCTTTGACCAGAGCCGGATTAACCCTGTCAGAGGCCCTAAGGCAATAGCATTCTCGGGGCCCCTTTTTTTACTTTGACTGACCAAATCGCGTGTGAACTGAGGAAACGCACATTAAGGGCTGTGGTTTTTAACATATTTACTTATTCCCAGATTTGTTCTAAAATTGTTTTAATTCTACTACTAAATCTAACGATTTCTATTTTGTGAGATAACAGTGAAGTCCCTAAGTTCACACGCAGATCAAATTCTCGTTCGAAGAAACATGTTTTCTTTGTGCGTGCACTAGGCCTGGGCCCAGTTGTTGCGGGGCCCCTAGGCAGTTGCCTACTCCGCCTAATGGTTAATTCGGCCCTGTCTTTGGCAGTCGTCACGGGTAGTCAGAAGCCGGAAAATGTGACACCAATCTTGCTGTGTTTTATCCAGCTACTGGGTGGTGGACGTCGCATAGGCAGTCGCTCTATGTAAAACAATAGTACTAATTTGGTTATACTAGGAGCCAATCCTAACATCGTTGTGAAAAGAATTAGCAGATGACGCTGGCTGCTTCAGGACTTACAACATTTTTTGTTCAGTTCTACTTTATCTTAGTAAAATCATATGTTAGGTACTTACTTCATGTTTAAAAAATAAGATTGTGCTCATTGAATGCTAAATAGATATGCTTATTTTAAGCGCCTTATAATAAAGGGTCTTTAAAATAGGGCGGATCGATGTTGACAGTTTGTGGCGGCCATCTTGTTTTGGCGGCATCTGTCAAATGCGTTGTTATTTCTTCAGTTACTGATTTGCAAATCACCATGGCAAGTTACACGATTGAGCAACACGTCCAAATGATAATATCAAAATGAGTGTTCGTTAGTGCAAACGTTGTGCGCATTACGTCCATTTTATTATTTGAATGCTTATCACAAATCAAGGCGAAATGTGTCAATCCACTATAATTATTTGTACTAACTTTGTGATCGAGAAGTCGTGGGTTTGAACTCCACCCAATACACTATTGCCGTGTCTGGAGTTAAGCCAAATATTCTTGTCTCTGGAGTACCCAGACACAAGCACATTTTGCTTAGTTGGAGGGGTTAACAAGATTGCTATAGTGTACCTATTCACGGAGACGAGTTAGTATAGAGTCTTCTCTATCGCACATTATCATAAAAAATATGACAAAGACAAAAGAAACTTTTTTAGTGGACGTTAACAATACCTTAGAAATGTAAATGTGCGTTCACACTGCGCCTCTTAAAAGTTCGCTTAGTTTATTCCTGCGGCTTCGTCTGTCATATAAATTGAGAGACATTTATTTTATAGATTTTTTTTATTATAGTAATGTAGAATTATAGTAATGTGAATTCTACCCGCAATGCTAGTTTTCTTTAAAAAAATATAACATCTTGTGAACCGCATTAAATGCAAATTAATAGTTCTGACTTGACAAACCGAACAGGTAGAGACTAGACTTTATATTATACCATTTACAGAATAATTTGCTTAGATATATAATCTACTGTGTCCGCAATTTCGTTCCGGTTGTATTCGATATTACCTACACAGATCACTAGTGACTATACACGGTGACTTTTTAATCGTGTTACAAAGCTATTCGACTCAATGTATTCAATATAAAGAAACTCTAGGCGTGATTATATTGTTTTTTATTAATTAAGATAATTAACAGGTACTTACAAAGAAAAATATTTTAGTTTATTCACCCTAACGCAAACGTATTTTGCGTTAGGGTGAATTGAAATCTGATAAAGACGCCGCGCCCGCGCCGCTCGTTTGAAACACGGCTCGGAGCAGGTTATAATAATGAATAATATTTTAATTTTTAAATTATTCAAATCTTATAAATATTTTTTTAATAAGCGTTTAGGTACTAGTCATTGGATACATGAAGTGGGCTGCGATTGTCAGACGTTTAAAAAGTCACGGTGAATATTTAATGGTAAATTGATTGCATAATAAATGTTTTTACCTAAGTATTAATATTATTATAAATCATTCTAAAAGTCAGTTCTTTTCTCTGGCTGTAAATTTAATTAAAACTATGTTATTAATATTAAATAAAAAAACCGTAGCCTTTACTAATATGAGGAAAATATATTCAATGATATAAAGTGCTATAATATGGCATAGTTTTTTAAAGATATTTTACCTTTCTTGAGGGAACCTACCCAATCTTTGACGGGAAAATCTATGTATTTTCCTAGTTGAGTTTTATTTAGGTATATAAAGATATTCTATTGTTATTAGATTTTAAAACCAGTTTCGGCATACATTGTATTAATGAAATTTATTAGGGCATACATGTAAGACAGAATTATTTTGTCTATAAATAAATGTGAACATATTATTCAACAAGCCTTTAATTTCTCCTCATTTTAGGATCAGCAATGAAAAAGTTTTTTTTTATAGTTGATAAGCTTGCGTTTGACCATAATCTCACCTGATGTTAAGCGTTGATGTGGTCGAAGATGAAGCATGCTTGCCTAGAAGTAACCTATTCACTCTTGACTTCGACTCCCAGGTTATAACTATCTAAATATAAAAATCTAAACAGCGACTCCGGCACAGAATTCCACTCCTTAGCCGTACGCACAATGAAAGTATTCCCAAAACGTTTCGTGCGTATGGGTGGGATGTCCACCATGTAACGATGGCGCATCGCCGTTTGTCTTGTAGTTCGATGATGGAACGGGCTTGGTAGAATAAGACTGTGCAATTTGTGAAGATTAATATTGTTACGAGCTGGGGTTCGGGATAGAAATAATTTACACCAATTAAACCAAAATTAACACTTTACTTAAATAAACACAAAACAAAAATCAACACAGTTATTCACAGTACAATACTTGTCACGTAACACTTAAACCGCACCGAAATTCACTTGTAAAGCTTCGAATTATATCGCGTCGTATCTTGAAATAAGACTGCTCTCTGCGTTCCTCTGCGATCGATTTATACCACGGTCTATGAGTTCTAAGAACATTCTTAAAAAATCGACTCACCGCCTACACTGCTAAGAATATTCTCGAAGCTACTCGAGGTACTCAGTACTGCTACTCGCCGCTAGATGGCGTTAGTGTCTCGACTAGACTAGATTTATGTCGAAGTTTCTCGACGTACTTCACTAAGCGACTGGCGTAACAATATAATTTAGTGCCTCGTTGGTTTAGTGGTCGCGGGGTCAAATCCCGGGTCGGACAAAAAGTACTATTGGGTTTTTCTATTAGAAATTTCTTAGTGTTAGCCCGGAGTTTGGTAATATTGACGGTGTGATACCCCTGTGCCGTGTAAAGCACGTTGAGCTGATATTCCAGCCTGTCATTTGAATATCTTTGACAGTCGTTACGGTCGGAAGCCAGAAAATCTAATACTTAGAAAGAATGTTAATTAAAATAAGAACAAAAATAAAATGAATTCAAATATTACACTTACAAAAAAAAAATATAAATACTGACAAAAGAATACAAAGGTGCTGCTTATTTCCTAAGAAATTTCTTCCAGCAGACCTGCGACAGGAGAGTTGAAGAGGAGATGATAGACACAGTGTGTATAAATACTAATTGTATTTAATTACGATAAACAAAACATACTTAGCTAATAAATTAACACGTTCGCTGACAGTGAGCACTTAGCACTAACCCTGACACCACATTACGACTTACGACAGTAGAATTTTTCACGATGTACTCTTAAAAATAAGTGGCCCGTCCCTCGTCGTTTTATTTTCCCGCCTAACGACGTACTGTCAGCGAACGTGTTAAACTATAATGATATAATAAACAAATATATACATACATAGAGTTAAAATAGTATATTAATGCTATAAAAATATATACCTATAATTAATATATAAAATTACGGGATGTTAGATAGGTAATGATTATCCGTAGTATTATAGTACTCTATGGTAATGAATGTAATGATCATTGAACAGCTTTTTGAAAATACTAATGGATTTAGCTTCGCGGATTATAGCGGGAAGTGAGTTCCACAGTCGTATTGCATGAAAGGAGGAGTGGGAATAGAAACGGGTTTTATGGGATGGAAAATCGAGATGGAGTTTAACGTGGGATCTACAAAAGTCATCAGTAGGACGAGTGAACGAAAAACGATCGCACAGGTAGCTGGGATATGCAGGGTTGAATAGAATATTTATATCTCGTACGCCGACGATACTGCTGTCGTCTTCTCAGGGAAAATATGGGAAGATGTTAAGCATAGTGCAGAAGAAGGACTAGGACTTGTTGCAACGTGGTTAAAAAAAAATCTGCTCACATTGAATACAAGTAAAACCAACTACATTTGTTTTAATATCTATAATCAGTTTCAGCCAGACAAAGAATTTAATTTAAAAATCCACACATGCGACGTTACTGACTATGGAACTAGCTGCAATAATAATAATAATATGTTTATTTTCATTAATATGTTTACAAAGATGGCGAGTACAATGCAGGTACACATAATATGCATAAATTATATACTGGCTCCCAAACTAGGTTTATAGCCTGTGTCTTGGGGACTAGTGATTCCAATACAATCTTAGTAGATAAAACATAAGTTTCCACCAGTAACAAGGTTTTATAAAGATAACAAACAATATTATTATGATGATTAATCATGGAAACTAAAAAGAAAAGAAATAATTAATGATAATAATTGGAGTGAGAGGGTGTGTGTTGTGTTAGGAGTAGTGTAGAATATATGCGTGAGAAGTGTAGGTATATGTGTAGTTGAGGAGTGTGTATGAGTCTGTGCGTGTGTGATAAAATGACGGGAGTTATGATTTAGGTATATGGGAAGAGCATTTTTTCAATTTCGTCATATGATTTCTCCATCAGCCATTTTTTTACTGTGTTTCTGCAATGGTGATAGTTTAAAGTGTGGATACGGGTAAACTTATTAATTTTATTATATAAAATATAACTTAGGTAAGTAAACTGGTGCCGTGCGAAAGTGGTTTTATGTCTGACTGGTGGAAGGACAATATCTGCGCGACGTTTTGTGCTTAGTGTAAAAGGTAATCGATGCTTTCTTAATACACATTGTAAGACATATAATCCTCTCACCGACAGAACCCTGCATTCCCTAAAAAGTTCCAATGTAGAGTGTCTATAGGGCTTGCGGAACATAACTTTAAGAACTGCTCTCTGAGCTCTCTCTAATTTCAAAAAGTATGTCTTGTAAGCGCTACCCCAAGCTGGTAAACAATATAGTAGAAGAGACTGACAGAGTGAGTAATAGACCATCATTAGCGTTTCTGAGTCAACCGAATCGCGAAGTTTCTTAAAGATGGAAATAAGTTTGCGCGTTCGACTAACCAGAGTATCAAGGTGTCTATACCAGTTCAGGTGTTTGTCAATCTGGACGCCCAAGTATTTTATACAGGGTGTGAACGTAAGAGCGGGGCAAGTACAGCTAGAATTTCGAGAACAGGTATGAGCTATAACAGTAGGAGTTATATTAGGCTGGGTCTTATTGCTTACAGAAAATGAAACTAACTGCGTTTTTTCCGCATTCAAGGTGAGCAAATTAATGTTACACCAGTTCATAACAATGTCCAGGGCCGTCTGCGCGTATTTTGCAGTTTCGTTCCAATCATTGCCATGAAGAAGTAGGGCTGTATCATCAGCATAGGTAAATATGGAGCAGTTTGTTAGTGAAAGTGAACACAGATCATTAATATAGATGAGGAATAAGGTTGGGCCTAGAATGCTGCCTTGTGGAACGCCGTATTCAATTCTAGCTGTATCACTTATAACCTCATCCAATTGAACTTGTTGGTAACGGTTTTTCAGATAACTCGAAAAAATGTCAAGTGCAAGACCACGAATTCCCATCCGTTCCAGTTTTGATAGAAGTATGGGCGCAGAGACAGTGTCAAAAGCTTTTGAGATATCTAGAAATAAACCAAGACACCGCTGCTTATTATCCATACGCTTAGTAACCTCTTCAGAGAATGCAACAACTGCATCCTCAGTTGCAATTCCGGCTCTGAAACCATATTGGTTATTGGAGAGAAGGTTATAAGCGTTGAGGTATTTAACTAAGCGGGAGTTCAATATCTTCTCCAGGATTTTGGAAATGGTCGGCAGAATAGATATAGGTCTATAATTTTTGACACTGCCTCTGTCCCCACCCTTATGAATAGGGTGAACTAGAGCGGTTTTGAAAGAGTCTGGGAAAACCCCAGTAGAAATCGCAAGATTGCAGATATGGGTGATATAGGGGATTAGAATTTTGCGCGTAAGCATCAATATATGCCCGGAAATACCGTCAATTCCAGCTACAGAACTTGATTTCAAATTAATTATCAATCGCTCTACTTCAGAATTGTCGGTTTCTAAGATACACATTGATTGACAAGTTGATTGTAAGCTTGAAGAAGGATCTGGCAAATTCTGAGGCTGTTGTATATTTGTGGCTATTGCCCTACTATCCAGCAAGTTACTCAAGCAACATATCTAGGAGTGGTTATTGACCAGCGTCTTTCTTGGCATCCTCAACTGGAAAAGGTCATTAGTAGAGTACGTAAACTGATCTGGATATTCAAAGAGCTGAGATATGTTGTACCAGGGAGAATAAATGTAAATAAAAATAAAAACAATCAAAGAAATTTATTAAATGAAATTTATGTATCCTTGGTCCAGTCTGTTTTAGTTTATTGCATAACTGTATGGGGTGGAGCAACAAAATCTAGTTTTCTAGAGTTGGAACGCGCTCAAAGAGCGATACTTAAGGTGATGTACTTCAAAAAAAGAATATTCTCTACAGAAATACTTTATGAATTATGTAATCTGCTGTCAGTGAGAAAATTGTACATCCTTCTTATCATCCTCAAAACGCACAAAGAGACTCCATATGATTCTAAAATTTTACAGAAAAGAAATAAACACTGCATAATTAATAAACTAATATACATCTATGATAAAAAAAAAATAGATTGCAAAAAAGAATTAACATTATGTCTACACAATTTAAATTATCATGACACAGAGTTACTTTTGCAACGTGTGACTTAATAATAAAGTGATATTATTCGCTTATAATGGTCACAACATGTACACTTAAAATTTAATCTCATTCTCTCTCACACACACCCAGACACCCCATCACACACACACATACACCCCATCACACACACACATACACACACGCACACAGACACACTCACGCACATATAAAATTAATCGTATTTTCTTTATATTTGCCTTTTGTAAATTTATAATGTAAGGGAAGAGCGGAGCCTTCAACTACAAGCATTTCTATGCTTAAATGGCCGCTCCTCGACATGAAATGTAAGCAAAAATGATATGTAATAAACTTATTTTTATTTTTTTTTATTTTATATTGTACAAAAGGAATAATATTGGAGTGTTCCTGCGAAGACGGATAGGGAGCCACTTGAGATCCTTGCGAAACTGAGAGACATGATCGTATTTCCTCAGACCAAAAACAAAGCAAATTTAAAATTATTAAATCATAATTCAAGTCAAAGCACAGACAACCCAGGACAGAGTGTCCTGGCGCCTTAAAACGAGGAGAGCCGACCCCAAGTAAAGGGAGCAGGCATGGTAGAAGAAGAAGAAGAGATAATTCAAGTCTTTTCGGGTGGATTATTTACTCTACTGATGAAAGCACAGTAACAGACAGATACAGACTAACTCGAAACTTAGCCAAGTCACTAGACCACGATCAGAGAGAGAGATAGACAGGGTACCGTGATCTTCTCACACTTTTAGACGGACTTCTCTTATAGACTGTTATTGTTAGCCTGCATCAACCCACAGCCGCCCATTGTAACACCCTTTGTAGTTTTTAGTCCTTATTTAATTCTGTTATGGTGTACAATAAAGAGTATATCTATCTATCTAATGGACTCTCCCCATGATATCCGGGTGGTTCTATCCAAGTAAATTAGGCCAAAGTAAATTAATGCTCGTTAGTTTGATCTAGCTCGTCCCGCCATCTTCTACGAGGTCTACTGCGACGTCTTCTAGTGTCAGGACTCCAGAAAGATGTGATTTTGGCTCACAACTTATTGGGCATGCGACAAACATGGCCAGCCTAAGCCCACTACTTACCTCTTTAGCAAAGGCCTCTTAGGCTGCGTTTCCAGAGATGTGCGAGGATGCGTAGCGAGGGATGTGTTTGTAAAGAACCAATAAAACTTTTTACCAAAAAATTAAACCGACTCCCAAAAAACACTGCAAATTGAAAAATAACTTTAATTTCGGTAGTCGGTGTCTTTAGTTTTGTATTTTCGTTTTTGGCACAGACTTCCGAAATTAAAGTTATTTTTCACTTTGCAGTGTTTTTTGGGAGTCGGTTTAATTTTTTGGTAAAAAGTTTTTATTTCACACTTTTTAGTTGGTCTATTTTTAATTTACCTAGTTACAAGAGCCTGAATGTCAACTACTTATAACCTTTTACAAAATATTGCTTTTCCCAATGCTGGGCCGTTAATTGTTGAGGAGTTCTCCTGGTACTTCACCATCAGCTCTACATCACCATATGCATTGTGACGAGCATAACGTGCTTAACATCCATATTCAAGTAATCGAATCGCAATCCACTCAATACTTATTATTGAGTAGTTTCGGCGGCCATCTGTGGTCTTCATCATCAGTTCCACTTCCTCAAATGGTACTTTTTGAGAGCAACTGCACAAGTTACTATAATAAATACCCAAAACGTCATAGGTGTGCCTATAATATTTGAAGAGTTCCCTCGATTTCTCCAGGATCCCATCATCAGATCCTGACGTTTATGAAAATGGGACCAATTTCGAAGTATACCCTTACAATCAAAAAAAAGAATTTTCCAAATCGGTTCAGCCGTCTTCGAGTAATCGATAAAAAAAAAATCAAATCGATAAATACATAAAAAAAAAATAAACGCGTCGAATTGATAACCTCCTCTTTTTGTCGTCGGTTGAAACTCGCTTCATTTACCTCGCCTCGGTCAGCACAGCTCTGGTGGAAACGGCTCAGCGGAGCTAGATTTTTGCGCATACAAAACAAGCGAGGGATGTGTGCGAGGGATGTGTGCGAGAGATGTGTTGCGAGGGATGTGTGTTGAGAAGGATGTGTTGCGAGGTTTGCGCATCCTCGCACCACACATTAATGCGCATTTTCACAGCTCCGCTACACATCCTCGTAGGCACATTTTCATCGCACAGCTTTGGTGGAAACCCCCACACATTTTCACAGCACAGCTAGACATCCTCGCACGACACATTTCCATCGCGCATCTCTGGTGGAAACGCACCCTTATAGACGGATCTGCCAAATACCAGCTTGATGCACTTGAATCTATCGACAAACGGGCGAAGAGGCTCATTGGCAACGAGAGAATAGTCGAGTCAAAGATTCGGAGCCTTGAACAACGGCGATGAGTTGCAAGTCTATTGGTTACATTTCCGGGAGTGTGCGATGGAATTACACAATCTAATTCCGCCAAGCCCGTTCCATCATCGGACTACGAGACAAACGGCGAAGCGCCATCGTTACATGGTGGACATCCCACCCATACGCACAAATGTGCTGGCGTCTGCACATCTCTAATAGTTGTTATGGAAGTCAGATAACCTGACACTGGTCTGGACAAGCGGTATCGTGTTACCCAGTTACTGGGTTGTGGAGGTCACATAGGCAGACGCTCCATGTAAAACACTAATACTGAGCTGTATCTGGTTAGACTGACAGCGGACCCCATCATAGTTAGAAAACGGCTTTTTTTTAATAAAAATAGGTTCGCGTTTGACCACTACCTCTCCTGATGGTAAGTGATGATGTGGTCGAAGATGGAGCACGCTTACCTAAAACTAACCTATTCACTCTTGACTTAGTCTCCTAGGTTATAGCTATCGGGAAACAGAGACTCCGGCAGGGAATTTCACTTCTTAGCCGTACGCACAATGAAGGTATTCCCAAAACGTTTTGTGCGTATGGGTGCGATGTCCCACCATGTAACGATGGCGCTTCGCCGTTTGTCTCGTAGTCCGATGATGGAAGCTTAGCGGAATTAGACTGTGTAATTCCATCGCACACTCCCCGAAATGTAACCGATAGACTTGCAACTCGTCGTCGATGTTCAAGGCTCTGGAGCTTTGACTCGACCAGTGCGTCGTTGCCAATGAGTCTCTTGGCCCGCTTCTCGATAGACTCAAGTACGTCCAGTTGGTATTTAGCAGATCCATCCCAAAGATGAGAGCAGTACTCCATACACGACCAACCAAGCAGGCCGGCTAAGCAGACAATAATGATATGTGAAAACAATTATTTAGCGAACCACTGTGTGGGATGTTTAAAGAAAACACAACACAAACACAATAATTAAATTTATTAAATAATATAAGTATTCATGAAGATCAGATCAAGTACATACTTATCATAATTTTTATTTCAGGATCACAGTTTTTTCATACAACAGAATTTTATTACTATGTACAATCACAAATACTGTAAAATTAATGAACTTAAACTTTAGATAAATACTAGGTAGTGCTAATACTAGGTGTGATGGAACTATTATTTATTAAAATATCGACATCTTATTTTGTATACCCACATTCTTCGCAAAATAAATGATTTGATTTGATTTGATAGGTTCTCCCCGCGATTACGTTCTCGTGGTAGGTTTTTTCGGTGTATCTCTCGATCCCATGGGGATTCCGGGATAAAAACTATCCTATGTCCGTCCCAGGGTCCTAAACTATTCCCATGCCCAATTTCATCTAAATCGGTTCAGCGGTTTAGGCGTGAAAGGTAACAGACAGACAAACAGAGTAACTTTCGCATTTATAATATTAGTATGGATTATATCCCGTTTTAAATTCTAATGATACATACCATGTCAATTTTAAAACTTATATAATTATCTACGTCTGTTTTTGTACAGTATGGTGTATTGCTCTAGCATGTGCCGACAATGCTGTACTTTGAGCGAAGCGAGCGTTGCATATCTCACAGATGAACGGTTTTTCTCCGGTGTGTGTACGTAGATGATTCGTTAGTATCTTGTTTGTCTGAAAATAGAGACAAGAATATAATTAGTTTACATTATAAAATTAAATGGACAGGCCCACTCAAATCTGTGAGCATCTTTCCTCAAAAGATCGCCTCAGACTGTAACCTACAAGGTTCCCATATAATTCTACCAGTATAGATTGTATGGACTTCAAAAGAGACTAAACCCTGAGTTTGTTTCGGTGTTTCTTCTCAGGGTAGTCAGTTAGGAAACACCGGCCTTATCTAGTTTAAATTTACGAAAAAGAAAATTACGTGTAAGGGGCCGTTCAAGTATTACGTAAGCACATTTTTTGCAATTATTAACCCACCCCTCCCCCTCGTCAGCAAAGCTCTTACCCATCCCCGCCATGCTTACGTAAACATTGGTACAATTGATTGATTCATGAACAGCAGTTATAAATCTAGAAATAAGGAATAGGTTTGGAATAGAAGTCTGTAACGCACATAATATTCATTTAAATAAACTTCACTGACACGGAATTCAACAATTCATTATTTGTAGGAATCCCCGAAAATGCATTACGTTTTGAAGCATAGACAATGTGTAAAAACTAAATAATTACTGCTGACGTAATCACCATCTAGATCTCCCACCCCCATGTCATCAAAAATAAGTAAAGCAAAGACCCCCACGGCCCCCTATAGTGCTTACGTAATACTTGAACGGTCCCTAAGGTGTTATTTCATAACCAATTTGCAAAATAGAGATAACTTATCATTAAAAAAATATAAAATAATTATAAGCATCAATAACCTAATGGCTAACGTGTCGGACTTGTGATCGAGCGGTCGCAGGCTCGAACCCGACCCGTTACAATATTGCCGTGAACCCACTTCAGACACAAGCATATTTAGCTTAGTTGTAGGGGTAACAAGGTTGCTAGCAATGTGAATTCTACCCACATAGTTTAAATTGAAAAAAAAATTGTATTTTTTTTTACATTAGTCAACGCGAATCTGGTCAAGACAAAGCTCCAGACCCTTGAACATCGGCGACGTGTTGCAAGCCTATCAGTTTTCTATCGGTTACATTTCGGGGAGTGTGCGATGGAATTACACTATTGAATTCCACCAAGTCCGTTCCATCATCGGACTAAAAGACAAACAGCGATGCGCCATCGTTACATCGCGGACATTCCACCCATCCACACTAAATGTTTTGGGAATACTTTCATTGTGCGTACGGCTAAGGAGTGGAATTCCCTGCCGGAGTCTGTGTTTCTCGATAGCTATACTAGCAGGTCGCGCAGGGCTTCGCTTTATCACTACTTCGGACTTTGTCACAATAAAAACCTAACCTCCCTGTTTTACAGTCTGGTAAAAAGAGCTACCTCCACACCAAATTTCATACAAATCCACCCAGAACTTCCGAAGATTAGCGCGTTCAAACAAACAAACAAACTGTTCTCCTTTATAATATTCATACTTATACAGAGTTGATACGACAGAGGGGCATTAAATTACACTACGTACACTATAAGTGTGTGTTTATACCTTGTAAATGATAGCTCAATCTCTGCGACATTTGTCAAACTTACATTCCTAGGGTTGTCAAGATATAAAAATTGTCGATAGAAATTATCGACGTTTCTTACTATTATCGATGCTAGTGTATAATTGGGTTTAATTTAATTACAAACGTTATTAAATTAAACAAATATTTTAATATAAAATGCGTTTATTCTCTTAGAGGAGTAGGTACACCCCAAATCAATATCTGAATCGGTTTCTATTATATTAATAATTATATATATCATAAAAATTGTTCGCAAATATTAACAAATTGGACGTCCCGCTCCCAATCTTCTTCCATTAGTTTACGCCCTTTGAGCCAAACGCGGCGTGTCGTCTCCCGAAATCCAAGAATGTGATGTTGACGGATGGAATGTTACATGAGTAGGTGAGAAATTGGGTTCTATTTACTCACGATTATTTTATATCCAGTATGTACAAATGTAAATAATGTTAATATACGAAAAAATTAAATTAATTTTCAATTAACTTTTATTTAAAATATCGACAGTTTATAGTCTGTGGTCGCGATGAATCATCGCTCATCACTAATTATGTCAGCATGCCCATAAAGTATGACATTGACAGGTACTATCTCTACTATTATGAAATGCAGGCCTTCATAGGCGTGATTTTATTGACAGCTGTCGCAAAAATCAAGCTATCTTTTACAAGGTATAGTGTTAATTCGATACAGCTAAAAAATAAAATGCGCCAATAATTTTTTTTCAATCAAACTAACTATTTTTCTAATCAGAGTAAAACGCAACCACCCTTTGTAAATAAATGTGACTGACCTTAAATACCTAGGTAACAAAGTGGC
The DNA here is from genome assembly GCA_943138885.2 of Tholera decimalis. NCBI lineage: Eukaryota > Metazoa > Arthropoda > Insecta > Lepidoptera > Noctuidae > Tholera > Tholera decimalis. Next base: position 11,941,626 of record OW964575.2, on the reverse strand, counting down.
AACGTAGCGCGGCGTGTGTTATCACTTGTCTTGGTCAGATTTATCGCTTTAAGGTGCATCTCATCAAAATCATTTGCGACTAAACTACTTCTCCTATTTCATTGATTTTTGGTACAGAGCTTGAAAATGGTACCTAGCATACGCAGTTTAAAGGAAAGACCCTCGGTCGTACCAACTCTGTATATTAGAAGTATGTGTATGGATATACTTACTGAGAATCCTCTGCCACACATATAACAGATCTTATTCTTTGGAGGCAGTATACCCTCGTGTACACGACGAGTGTGCTTCACGAGATCTGCGTTCCGAATGAAATTCTGTAACCAAATAGACGTGTTTATTTAGCAAATTATAACATTATCATCTGCCTAGCATTATCCCAATTATTTTGAGGTCGGCTTCTGGTCTAACCAGGTTCGACTTCGGGTCGGGCAAAACGTGCGATTAGGTTTTACTGTCAGAAAGAACAGTGGCGAAAGCTTAGCTGACTTTAATTTGAGCGTCTATAAAAGTGACTTATATACGATGGTAGTTCTATTATTTTTCTACGTTTTTTCAAAGTATCACATTACCTAGTGAAGTCCGGATAAAAAAAAATATTTTAAATAAAAAGTTATTTGATTTTTTCATTGACATTCAATTAGTGATGCCATTTTGTATTTATTCTGCCAAGTGACAGTAAGCACAGTATTATTATAATAAAATCAGTTTTAGTTTGTTATTGTAACAAAAAGGTTTTTATGAATGAACAATAATGTTTATTTATAAGTGGAAGTGTTCTTTGTAGGGAGGTAAAAATATTGTAGTGTAAAAATAAATGAATTAATGACTGGAAAAAAGACCATTATCCCAAGTAAAAAAATAATATAACTTGGTTTGACAACTGTTGATTTTTCATGTCACAGACGCTTGCATATTGTGCCTTGTGTTGCTCTCGATTGTTTTCCGTTTTCTTTAATTTTCGTTTGACCTGGACTGCTTATGGACTGTGATATTCCCCTGTGTGACCCTGTGCGTGTTTAAGGACTCCGAGTTTTTTCCTGTGTGACATCGTGCTTTTTCTTTACTGGACACCGATCTTGTCTCATTATTTGGATTAGTTATTAGGAAACTAGTAGTTTGCTAAGTACCGCTAAGATGGAAGGTCGTCGTGGTAGACCGACACGAATTCTGTGTATCAACTGTAATATATGTGTCAATAGACTGCGCCGATATTATGCCTTGGAACTTGATACTAGAGTGACTACATTACTGTGTAGCTGGGTACATCCCCGAATCGTAAGTAGCTATTCTTGATTATGTTATTATTATTAGTTTACATTTTAAATACTACATACAACACATATTATATTATTTTGTTCAAATAGATATTGACATTGACACTAACAACTGGCCATTTTTCTGAATACTAGACAGATACAATAATATAGGTTTTGTATTATTTTACTAAAAGGCTCTGATATGCAGATAACAACATTTTGAATTGGTTTCAGATTACTGAAGATGACTATGTTTGCGAAGCATGCAGAGATCTTGCGATGTTTAGTGTCAATCATGAGTTGCAACAAGAAGTTCCAAGCAATGAGAAGCAACAACATGGATCAAGTCACCAAGGCCACACTAATGTGGGCCTTTTATGTGGCTCTTCTATTCTACGTAGACAAAGTGACATAATACTGAGGGATAACCCTTCTGAACTACAGCAGTCTATGATAAATATTTTAGAGAGCAGATTAGCACCACGACAGGTATACTACTCAATTACATTCTCTACAAACTGTTTAAAAGTCATATGCATTGATAAAATATGTGACATTAGAAACACAAAATAATTAATAGCATTACCGTCTTGGGTCTCATATTATTTTCATAGGGGAATTCCAAGTAATAGTTTCTATACCAGCAACTGCATAGGAGCTTGAAATGACTGGCCTATTAATTTATTTTTCTTTATTTGCAGATTACAGTATCTGATCGTGTGTGCCATCCTTGTTGGTTGCGCACTCAAACAGAAGCACGGCGTTGTAATGTTATTGATGACACTAGAGCCCTACCTAGTAGTTCTCACCCACCTCAAGACGAATCTCAAGAGGATGATCAGCCTTCTGGATGTAATCTATCGGACCCAAGTCCTAATCGTCAAGTGGACATACAGAGCATAGTTTTACCAGAGTACAGACTAGCAGCTAATGCTAACCATCATTGCGTATATCCAAATTGTACTAGTACCACACTGCATGGTATATCGGATAATTTACGTGCTACTGTTTTAAGTAATCATAAATATGACTTGCCAGGCCTAGCTCGAATTTGCTCAGAACATTTAATGAGTAATTCATAGGAGACACTATTCCATTCTGAAAACAGCATCGATACATTCATTGCTCAGCAGGTACAGCATGTATTTTCCTTTGTTAATGCATTTCATCCAACGCTAGACTTTGAGAATGTGCAAGAAATGGATGATAGTAGCATTTTCGAATATTGGATAGGTCTAACAAAAGAGAAGTTCAATACTTTGTTTGAAGAGGTATCCCGCCTTAATCAAATAAAAAGAGGAAGTTTAGGCTTAGCAGCATTATTATTAAAAAACTTTTTTGCAAAAAATAAAACCGACTTCCATATCAAAACACTACAAAGCCAAAAATAATTTTAATTTCGGTAGTCGGTGTTACTGGTTTTGTATTTCTTTTTTCACACCGCCTTCCGAAATTAAAATTATTTTTGGCTTTGTAGTGTTTTGATGTGGAAGTCGGTTTTATTTTTTGCAAAAAAGTTTTTATTTTCGTGCTTTTTAGTGGGTCAGTGAATTTTCCAAATCGGTTCGTAAATGACGGAGTTATGCGCGAACAAAAAACGCACTGCAGAGTAAACGAAAAGATCATCAACGTAAATATTTTATTAGACTTTTGTTGATTTTTCAGAAACGGCTTGTCCGATTTCAATAAAATTTTCATGGGTCCATTTGGGAAGTATACCCTTTCTAACAAGAGAAGAATTTTTCAAATCGGTTGGCAAGCGACGGAGTTCTGCGCGGACAAACATAAAAAAAAAAATACAAACATCCGAATTGAGAACCTCCTCCTTTTTTAGAAGTCGGTTAAAAAATGAGAACTGGTGATTCAGATGAAAGAATTGCCACATTAGTTAAAGTTCCACGGCGAACCTTGGAGTCGTTGATGGACAAAGTAAGAGAGGTTCTCCTTCAGGATTTTGTACCAGTGTATCTGGGCATAAACCAGTTAAGGCGGGAACAGTTATTGCAACATAATTTGTTAATACCGAATGGACTCTACGGAAATGGTAACAATGCCATTGTAATATGTGATGGCACATATATCTATATACATAAGAGTTCGAACTATATGTTCCAAAAACAAAGTTATTCTATACTCTGAATATAATTTTAGAGGGACTAGCGTGACAACACTAATAAGAGGTAAAATTAAGTCACGTCACGTAACCAGGAAGCAATATTATGTGTATATCATAATAGAAAATGATATTCCTGGCCGGACAGGAATCAGTGAGTACTGCTGTAATTGCTTAGTTGGTCGGCGCACAGTAGGATATTGCACTCATGTAATGACGCTAGTCTGGTATTTAGGATGGGCCAGATATCAGCAAAATATTACAGCACCTGTAGAATTTCTGGATGAAATAATTATAAGAGAGGATATCGAAGAATAAATATTAATATAAAAACTTGTTTTATTGGTTCTTACTCAACCAATATCCCACACACGCTCTAGGATTTTATAAATAGGTACTTATTTATCTGAAAGTTCGCAATTATTTATAAAATCCCAGAATACTATTATAATCCTATTGCTTCAATACCTAAAACAATGCTGACGGTGACTGGCAGCTTCAGATAGACCTGTTGTACATACCAATTATATACCTAAGGTAAGGCCTACCAGAGAGCATTTATAACCACTGGTATTACCTACCTTTTACAAGACATTGCATTCTATAATAACTGGGTAAAGAAAATACTAATGCAATATTGCCCTTTTACTTCCTCGAATTGCAATTACCATAAATAGAGTTGCCGGGTCGCCAAACCTAATAGCGGGACAGACTAGCCAGTTTGGCTGGACATTTGGGTAGAAAGGCCGGACACCCTACATTATTGAGGATTTTGTGTCTCAGTATTAATAGGTACGACAAAAAAAATGTATGTAAAATCAAGCTTTTTTGATTATTCTCATAATCAGTCATCGGCGCTCGCTCGTTTGCGAAATGTAAAAAGCCTAACAAGAACCGGACAAGCCAGACACCGTTTATTTTGGCTGGACACGCAATCAAGAAGCCTACCTATGTCAGGCTTTATCCGGACGCCTGGCAACGCTAACCATAAACATAACCTACAAAAGTTCATGACTGAATTTCTATTATTCTCGGTGTTCTCGAACAAAAATTCTTGCACAAACTAATTCAGAAGTTGACGCCGAGTTAAACAAGATATTTTTCATTTATAGACGCAAAAATTTTATCTCAGCTAATTTAATGTATGGGTGGCTGCCATTGTTCTTTCTCAGTAGAAGCCCGAAGTTTGGAAATTGATGGTGTGATACCCCCGTGCCCGTCACATCGTACAATGAGAGTAAAGGAATAGAGAGTGCAGCTTCCCAAGGCTCGGGGGTTGTTGATGACGGACATTCCACAAAGTAATTTGCTGTTAAGAAAATGCCACGAAAACCGGATCAACCGCCAGATCAAGCGTCACAAGTGGAAATAGATAGGCCACACGCTTCGAAATGATTCAAATCACATACCTAAACAGGCGATGGATTAGAATCCTCAAAGAAAAAGAAAGCGTGACCGTCCCCGACAATCCTGGCGTCGCTCCGTAGTTGCAGAAGGGGCAAACATCGGGATGACGTGGAGCGGAGTAAAGCGACAAGCTCCATATCGATCGCGATGGAAGACTACTGTGGACGCCATCAGCCCCAACGCCCCATAGTCATAGGAAATTAAATCAAGTAAGTCAATTTTCCTATCTGGGATCGAAGCCACGACCTGAATTTCGTTAGTCCTGTCTGTACCTATTGGGCCACCACTGCTCCCTATATCTGGGGGCACGGCAGTGTCCTCGCCAAGTCAAGCGCAAAGCAAACACTGCCGTACCATCCGTTTCTGGAACCATTTCGGCGTATTTCCAGGACCCTATTTGGGGACCTCTGGATAGATTTAGAACGCTTAAATTATCGTTATCTAGTAAGCTACCAGCACACAATAACCACAAAATTTCATGATTGTGGCTTGTTTATTTCCTATGTTATGCAAAAGCAAAGTTGTACTATTTCGACATATATAGACTCACTGACTCACTGATCATCAAAATAGAACTAGTACTTCCCATAAACCTAAAAAGCTGAAATTTGGCATAGAGGTAGGGTTTAGTGCCTATATGAAGGGAAAACTATCAAAACTAGGATCATGAAAGATCTGGAGTACCTTATGACCCTGAAGAGAAACCGTAACAGACCAGCCAAACTATTGAAATTATCGACATGCTATGCTCACAAAGTCTATTGAGCGTGGTTAGCCCTTTCTTTTGAAATTAAAAAATTGAAGGTCTGAAGTATCTAATGAAGAACCCTAAGAGCTCAGCTGAACTATGGGAGATATCGAAATGTGCCTTGACAAAAGTTATTCAGTGTGACGAGCCCTTTCTACTGATGTATATAAAAAATTGAAGGTTTGAAGTATCTGATGAAGAACCCTAAGAGCTCATCTGAACTATGGGAGATATGGAAATGCGCCTTGACAAAAGTTATTTAGAGTGACGAGTCCCTTCTACTGATATGTATAAAAATTTAAGGTCTGAAGTATCTGATGAAGAACCCTTAGAGCTCAGCTGAACTACGGGAGATATGGAAATGCGCCTTGACAAAAGTTATTCAGAGTGACGAGTCCCTTCTACTGATGTGTATAAAAATTGAAGGTCTGAAGTATCTGATGAAGAACCCTTAGAGCTCAGCTGATCTACGGGAGATATGGAAATGCGCCTCGACAAAAGTTATTCAGAGTGACGAGTCCCTTCTACTGATGTGTATAAAAAATTTAAGGTCTGAAGTATCTGATGAAGAACCCTAAGAGCTCAGCTGAACTTGGGAGATATGGAAATGCGCCTTGACAAAAGTTATTCAGTGTGACTAGCCCTTTCTACTGATGTGTATAAAAAATTGAAGGTCTTAAGTATCTGATGAAGAACCATAAGAGCTCAGCTGAACTATGGAAATTTGGAAATGCGCCTTGAAGTTTATTCAGAGTGACGAGTCCCTTCTACTGATGTGTATAAAAAATTGAAGGTTTGAAGTATCTGATGAAGAACCCTTAGAGCTCAGCTGAACTATGGGAGATATGGAAATGCGCCTTGACAAAAGTTATTCAGAGTGACGAGTCCCTTCTACTGATGTATATAAAAAATTGAAGGTCTGAAGTATCTGATGAAGAACCCTAAGAGCTCAGCTGAACTTGGGAGATATGGAAATGCGCCCTGACAAAAGTTATTCAGTGTGACGAGCCCTTTCTACTGCTGTGTATAAAAAAATGAAGGTCTGAAGTATCTGATGAAGAACCCTTAGAGCTCAGCTGAACTATGGGAGATATGGAAATGCGCCTTGACAAAGGTTATTCAGAGTGACGAGTCCTTTTTACTGATGTGTATAAAAAAATTAAGGTCTGAAGTATCTGATGAAGAACCCTTAGAGCTCAGCTGAACTACGGGAGATATGGAAATGCGCCTTGACAAAAGTTATTCAATGTGACGATCCCCTTCTTATAAATTAATATGAAACTGGAGTCTTGAAGTATTTGAAAATGTCTTAGAAAACATTAAAATGTGCTAGAGTCACACAAGTACTTCAATAAAATAACATGAGCTGGGAGTACCTCCTCGTGGTGAAGGTGGAAGCAGGCTAAGTGCACAGTTGAGACAACTTTCAAATGCAGCTTGCCTGGCTAAAACTCCCATTTCTTGTTAATCTTGCCTTCGGGCTTATGTTGTTTTCGGTCTTTGTCAGTTGCTAATTGGAAGTAGCCTACCCGGTAACGCAGGAAAGCAACCACCAGTCGTATTACATTTCCGCTTTTTATCGATATAAATTATCCATAAACGGTCGTGGAATTTAAATAAACTCGTAAAAATGTCGACAAAATTGAAAGACGACGATGGACTATGTGGCTACCGCGTAGTTGGTATGCCCAAAGATGGTTCATATCTCTTCCACTCAATATCTTTCTTGGTCTTTGGTAAAACTGACTCAGCTTGCAGTGTCAGGTCTGCCATAGTGGCATACGTTGCCGAACATTGGGACGAAATGCAATTTTACACGTGTGATGCTGATGGTAATATGTATACCGACCAGCAACCACACACGTGTGATATGATGAAACCTACATGAGGAGAAATATTGATGTTAGCTTAGGCTTAGTGAATGGATCAATAGGTGTGGTACAAAAAGTGAAACGGGATCCGGGAGACAACACAAAGGCTAAACAATTAGTAATCAAATTCGGAAATAATTTGATACATGATTTATTGCCCATAAAGTCAAAGTTTGAGGTCATACCCTGGGCATACGTCTACAGAGAGCAATAACCAATTTGTGTGGCGTATGCCTAACGTGACCAGACGTCCCGTTTTGAACGGGACTGTCCCTTTTTATAATTACGAGTCCCGGTGTCCCCGCAATGATCTCTGGGACGCAAAATTGTCCCGTTTTCTGAGACCGCGTCAACGGACTCATCGGTCGATGCGAATATAGCCGAGAATGGCCAAGACGTCGTCGCTCGCGCTTTGTTGACTATTTATTTGACAGATTTTTCGTTCGCCCACTTCTCTATATTTGTTTTGTTGTTGTTGTTACGTGTTTTTTACGTAGTTTATATTTGACATTAACATTCATATCTGGAGTGAGGCCATTAAGAGGCACGGGGAAGCACTTGCTGTTTCCCTTGACATCTCCAAGGCCTTTGACAGGGTCTGGCACGATAGCTTTATTGCTAAGCTTCCTTCCTTCGGTTTACCCACTCAACTTTGCGTTTGGATTTAAGACTTCCTGAGAGATCGGTCCATTCGAGTGGCCATTGATAGCTGCTCGTCTGGCCAATTGGCAATTAATGCCGTGGTCCCTCAGGGGTCTGTTATCTGAGCAACTTTATTCTTGCTGCACATTAACGATCTGCGCCCGGTACCTTTGGGTATGCAGACGACAGCACAGTTTCTGAGAGATATGTGTCCAGCACGCGAGCTGGTGGGTCACAGATCCAGTATCTCCGTGAGGACATGGTTGGGCGCTTGAATTTGTCCGTGAAGGCTGTCTCCAAATGGGGCGATGCCAACTTGGTTAAGTTTAATGCAGCTAAGACCCAGGCGTGTCTCTTCTCCGCAAAAAGAAGCCAATTTGAACCGGCTTCTACTTTCCGTGTTGTAACCGTGCAGATAACCGATCATATTGAGCTTCTTGGGGTGACTTTAACTCCAAACTGTGGCTTTATTTTTACACGCTCAGTCAACAAGTTTTCATCAAGCTTAATTGAAACTTGAAGGTTAGACTACTACTACTCACCATAGAAATGGAGATATTTTATTGGACTGATTTAAAGGTCCCCGCATGGGAAATTGTTCAAAAAGTGTAGATGAAGGTGAATATAAAAAAAACGTGCTAAGAATTTCATTCTTACTTAAAATCATCACCAGCTATTAGAATTTTATTTGTAATTTTATTTTATTAAAGCAAATTTGTTCATCTGATAAATATAAATATAACTTATCTTTTCGGGGAAGTATATATATATTTTTAATTCGTAACTTTTAAGCTAACTGACTATAGCTAAATAAAAATAATTAAAAAGTTTATTTTTTTCATTGACATCCTGTTAATTGACCTTAATAAACCAATGTCCCGTTTTGAGACAAAAAATAAATGGTCACGTTACGTATGCCCTAACAATTCACAAGAGTCAAGGTCTTAGCCTAAAAATGTTCTCATGGATATTGGAACCTCGATGTTCTCTTGTGGCCAAGCCTACGTTGCGCTTTCCCGAGTAACCAATCTTCATTGAGTGCACCTCATAAATATTGACTTCAAGAGCATAAAAGCTCAAGCCTCAGCGATCACCGAATACAACCGGCTTAGACGTATATACCGCTCTGATCTTTCAGAAATTAAACCACCCAAACCGTCTAAAAGAACAAATAATGAGCGTGAATGGGCAATACTAAAACTTATAGCCACTATACAAGAATCGGAACCGCAAAAAAAGAAAAAGATTACTATTAAAAAAATACTACAACAAAAAGAAAAAAAACAATTCTAATAAGAAAACCTAAAATAATGAAAGGTATAATTAAGAAACTAATCAAGTAAAAAATAGCTTTCTGCAAAAAGAAGTGAAATCCCACCAAAAACATCCTGTAAAAAATTAGCCAAGTCTCGCTAAGCTGCTTGTTTCTCTATAAAAAGTAATGAAATCTCTAAGCAAAGCGAAGCCCAGTCTAAGGATTTTTACTGCGATTTCTTTATTAATATAGTTAGATTTTATGTGACTAGGCCGTTGACTTCGATGTATTAACAAGTAAAAGTGCATAGAGTATGTTCAACGGCCGGTTACATAAAATCTAACTATATTAATAATTTCGTCCCTGTTAGCTCTAGAACTGGATAAGTATCTCTCTGAGACTGTGCTGTCATCCGCGTACCCAACTGCTCCCATCTGAAGTAGGTCATTGATATGCAGCATAAAAAGAGTTGCAGAAAGAACAGACCCTTGAGGAACACCGGCATTAATTGCCATAAGATCCGATGAGCATCCATCGATGACCACTCGGATCAACCGCTCACTCAAGAAGTCGGAAATCCAGTTGCATAAGCCAGCAGGGACACCGAATGCGGGAAGCTTGCTCAGTATTTATACTGTATAGACCTTACCTTAGAGTACCTTAGAGTTTTATATAATGAAATATCATTAATTTAGAAAGTCTGTCGGACGCTACATGATTCGAGCCGGAACTTGGCATTCACCTTTAACCTCTTCATAATATTCGTATAGATGCGAAAGTTTGTGAGGATGGATAGATGGATGCTTGTTTATCTTTCACGCGAAAACTACTGAAGTATTCTGATAGACTCTACTGTTATTCTTCTACTCTTTAATTTGACTTAGAGAAGACAATTTACATAACTTGTTAGGTTTATAGTAGTTTTAGGCAAAACCTTATTAAGGTCATAAGTGTTATAAGACACTCACTGCAGACTTTACTAAGAGTGAATGTACTTTTATGATGCTTATTTACGTGCAAATAATATTCAAGAGCAATTTGTCTTTGAAAATGCACTTGTAAGACAACTGTACTGATAAATGTGTTACAACGATTCTTTATACACCTCTATAAGAGTATGTACTAAGTGTTCGCCTTAAATCATGCTGTTATAAGTTGTACTGTCATAGTCGAGACACATCGTCGGTCTAATTATCAAAATGCGTAACTCCAAAACGAAAATGTGCTTTTAATGCTATCTCGTGCAATATTTCATAATCTATACAATGGAATACTTCTTATTTCCCAAAAACGATTATACGATGAGTTACGTAGATTTATCAATCTATAAAAATAAAAAGTCGTACTGCATTTACACTTTCTAACTCGTTTCTAGTTCGTACTTAAGTCAATTTTCTCACAAATAAAATGCAATTTTTAAAAAAATATATAAATAATATTCTCTATAAATTCTACCCTTAAATGACAAGTTGAAATATTGCCATAAATGAATAAATAAAATAGTTTTTTCTTGCTCCTGTAAAAACTCAAATGGAGTTACGTACTCTGATAATTAGACCGTCGACATGTAAGTCTGTTGTAACACCTTAAATCAGCATATCTGCAAGAGAAAATTGCTAGTTGGGCTAGTTGTTGTACTAATATTATAAAGCGGAGTTTCTTTGTTTGTCTGTTTGTTTGAACGCGCTAATCTTCGAAACTACTGCCACCACAATTTCATCTTAAAAACTCACCTTATCACATTGCTCACAGCGGTACTTGTAAAACTTGAGATGTACCAGATTGTAGTGATCTTTCATATAAATGTTCTTAGAGAAGATCTTTTCGCAACCGGGGCAAGGGATTCTGAAATCGAAAATTTAAATTTTTAAATACGACGTTTTTTTTTTTTGTTTATCTTATGGGATAGTCTATATTCGCAAACTCTGGCCCACGTTATAACAGTCCTACTAACCGATTTCGGCCACGGCGTCAAATCTCATAACTGATTAGCCATCTGTGCAGGAGATATTATAGTGCACAAGTATGTGCAGGAGATACTATAGTGCACAAGTATGTGCAGGAGATACTATAGTGCACAAGTATGTGCAGGAGATACTATAGTGCACAAGTATGTGCATGAGATACTATAGTGCACAAGTATGTGACCAATTTCCAAACTCCTGGCTACTACTGAGACATTTCTAACAGAAAAAAACCAATAGAACTTTTTTCCCTACCCGGGAATCGTACCCGTGACCTCTTGCTGAGCTGTCGCGCTTGCGACCACTAGGCCACTGAGGCAGTTAGCCTGACCTGATCCACATACTAGATGTAAGTACCTGTTACTTACGAGGTCAGTGATTCTCCGTAAAAACAAGCCTTATAATTTATATACAACGTGTCAATTTAAAGGGTACCAAGTGCACGGCTTCTTTGGATGATAACAAACTCTATGGCAAGGGTTTTGTAATCCTATGCCTACATGTGTGGAACTTAATATAAATTTCGATACATTGATAGAAGTGACGTGGAAAGTTATTGACCCTCGTAATGCTGTGACCATTGATGTATTAAAAGAAGGAAGATATGTTACGCGCTAACATCGCAATCAGTAAACCTGGGCTCGGCGCACGAATACATGCACGGAAACTCACACATCTGTATTCAGTGTCATCATCAGTCCTACCTAAACCTACAGTTACCGATAGACAAGGACAGAGATAGGAGACGGCGCTGTAGTGCGAGCGAAATCGCCTCAGCTGCCGAATGTTTGCGATTATGAATGAAATGAGATTTAGGTAAGTAAGTAGTAAGTGATCCCATGACCCATATCTTACTTTTCTTCCTGGTGTAATTAAAACCCGTTTAGTTGTGATCAACAACGTTCCGTGCGCGACTGAGCGCCAACTACGGGCAATCACTTAGTTTAGTCGGACCAAACGCTGTGTCTAGTACGGTATCTTCCTCCTTTTAATACATCAATGGCTGTGACACGTTTGTTATTAGTATTCAAGAAACATATGAAACCGATAATTTGGTATCAATTCTTTTAGTCATTTATTTTGAGCTCAAACTGTGCATAGAGACTCCATACCAGATGGTGCCTTCAGCCCTTTTGAATAGATATGGGGCTTCCGTTATACGTTGTATATATTTATTTATTTATTTAAGAAGTATGGAGGACTAACAGCTATTAAATACAGAAAATAAATAGTATAGTAGACAGTGAGCCAATGAAAAGTCCTCACGTTTAGAGGCAGGAAAATCTTAAATTGAACACTTATTATAACCATTATCATAAATACAATATTCAAAATGACTAAATAGATAGCAGCTATAAATAACACATACAAAACAGTAACTACATATATTAATTATTTTTGAAAAAATCAAGGCTTAGGCGTCTTCTGGCTGCAATCACACTTGTTATAAACGGATCAAAATCGTGTTGCTTACACCGGTTATTAAAGCTTCTGCTTGCACGCCCAATAAATGAATTTTGCCTATACTTGGTTGAGCTAAAAGGTACTCGTAAAGGTGAATTATACCGGGTTTTAGTCGGAATGTTTAAATTAACTTTAGATAAGAGATCGGGGCTATCAATATTATTGTTTAAAATTTTTAACAGTAGAATGCAGTCAGATATCTCACGGCGTGTACTTAATGGAAGTAAATGAAATTTTCTAGACTGTGGTAGTTATCGGAATGATACGGGATCTTCTGATGAAAGCATAAATGGAAATTATTAACTAATAAGAGAAAAAGAATGGATAAAGAAGTAGAGTCGAGAAACTGGCCAAAAGACTCATTGGAAACGATGCACTGATCGAGTCAAGTTTTAGCCTTCAAAATCGGCAACGAGTTGCAAGTTTTATATCGGCTACATTTCGGGGAGTGTGCGATGGAATTGCGCAATCTAATTCCACCAAGTCCGTTCCATCATTAGACTACAAGATAAACGGCGATACGCCAAGATTACATGGTAGACATCCCATACGCACAAAACGTTTTGGGAATACTTTCATTGTGCGTACGGCTAAGGAGTGGAATTCCCTATTTATTAATCTGGGGGTCTTTAATTCAAGAGTGAAAAGGTTACTTCTAGGTATGCGTGCTTCATCTTCGGCCACATCATCGCTTACCATCAGGTGATATAGTGGTCTAACGCGAGGCTCTCAATAAAAAGGAATTGGCATTGCATACCTTCGGGAGAGACTGTTTAACCTTGAGAAATAAAACTTCTAAAAATTCTTTACAGCTATAAAGGTCGTATATTTAAGCATTGCATGGCTATATTGAAGAATACATTACTTGCGCTGTACGATTACTGTATTGCTAGTAAGTGGTTGCAATGATAAATAATGAATATTAAGCTAATGAAGAATTTGAATTTAAATACAATGAAATGACTGTTTTATATTAATTAATCACATTTTTTGGTATGAGGAGCTCGTGACTTAATAATAAAAGTCGCACGGATTCAAAGTTAAGCATCGCTAGCCTACGTTGGTCCATGGATGGCTATCGTAACATATCGACTTTTTTTTCTCTGTTTATAAGTACACTAATTTAGCCCTCCTCACTTTAATTAAAGTGTTTAAAGTCCTTCCAAAGGTTGTCTGGAAGATATCGCTTTCAGCGATAAGACCGCCATTGTTACCATAGAATAAGCAATATTGTTAACCTTCCGTGAACCACGTGGATAAAAGTTACGTCCTGAACTACGTGGGGTAACTACTTATAAAAAGGTGGAATGATGATGGGGTTCAGGAAAGAACCCCATCATCATTCCACCTTTTTATAAGTAGCATCTTATTTACATTTATATTAAATGTATTATTAATGGTAACCGGTACCATCAGTCCGAGGCGCCTGCGACGCTATTACTAAATCACTGTTACTATGCGGATTGGCAACGTCACAACTCCAGCTAGACGATGTTTCTAGGTTTTCGCGTGGTCATTAAAAAAGATACGAAGATTTTTGTTTCACTGGGGTTTATTAAACCCCACGTGGTGCACGAAGGGTTAAATAGGTGTTTAAATTTTGGCGTACTATCGACCAATCTTCCGCATGCTCACCTTTAAGGCTATAATCGCATAGCACGGCTCACAACTCGATCGCCTAATGCATGTATTTTGAACAATAGGATGCACGAAGCGTATTTTAGTAGTGTTCGTAAGAGTAAGTATTAATATAATATTACACGCCCTGTACTCACAAAATGTATATTGTCTCTAATTGGGCGAAACCAGGAAGAGATGTGGTTTGTCACTAGCTGCGCTTCCACAGAAATATTTATTTAACGGTATAGCTAAAGAATGCAATGTTAGAAATTTGGTTCGCACAAAGTTGGTAGGAATTCGACGCGTGGATTGGAACGAAGATATAAGAGCCAGGCGCCGTCTGGGATGTGGATGCACTAACCTTAAACGTCCCGGCTTGTCTCCTGGCACGATGGAACCCCTTTATTCACTAAAATAACACCAAACTTCTTCGATATCGTATTTTTCTTACGGAGGGCGTGTGCGATCAACAGTGATTGTCAGCCATTGAAGTTTCTTCGATTCTTATCGGAGATCTCAAGCCGTGTTGTCCATCTCTTTCACTCGCGAATAGCCAAAGGTTTGTGCGAAGGAGATGGTAAAGCGGAAGGAGAAATGTGTCAACCAATTAGTTATTAGGCGTGTTGCCAATCTATACTTATAATAAATCTGTAGAGAGGTTAATTCTGTACATGAAATATATTTACAAAATAACTATCAGGGGGTGATTAGGGATCGATACTGATGCCAAAAATGCAATCAGTAAAATTTTTGTCTGTCTGTCTGTCTGTCTGTCGGTCTGTCTGTCTGTCTGTCTGTCTGTCTGTATAACCGTTATAGAAACAAAAACTACTCGACGGATTTTAACGAAACTTGGTACAATTATTTTTCATACTCCTGAGCTGGTTATAGTATACTTTTCATCACGCTACAATCAATAGGAGCAGAGCAGTGAAGGGAAACGTTGGGAAAACGGGAGAAGTTACTCCATTTTTTAAGCTTCCGTCGCGAGTGCAACCTTAATGGTTAAAGCTACACAGAAATTATTTATAACGGAAATGTTCTCCTTAAAATTATATAAAAAATATCCCACGACAGCATATATCTATCTTTTATGGTTGACTCACAATGACACGTGTAACTCCCGATAGCTTAGCAGTTCGAAGCTTTCTGATTATTATTCTGCTCCGAAATTTAAAACCACCACAACTTTGCAATGGAACTTGGCTAAAAGTAACCCAGTTGCAACAAAATATAATCGAGGCTCAAATTTTAACAGGTTGCGGTGCAGGAGAAACCGTCTTTATTCCCAGAATTCCCATAATACCAAATAATTTTGCATTCCAATTTAAAAAAGAACGCAATTCCCAGTATTGGTGTGTTATGCAATGACAATTAATAAGGCTCAAGGGCAGACTTTTCGTGTTGCTGGAGTAGATCTCGGTGTCAGTTGTTTCTCGCATGGTCAGTTGTACGTCGCTCTTTCCCGGGTTAGCATTTCTAGAAATCTTTATGTTCACGTGCCGGACGGGTCAACTTTCAACATAGTTTACCCGGAAGCTTTGCGCTGAAGTATTTTCGTTCTATAGGTACTTAAGCCTCATGTGAACGTGATCTAAACAATATTACCAATACATTAACTTAATAACACACAATGAGTTACACGCTGACGGAGTCGCGGGCACAGCTATTAACAATAATATTGTGCGGTTCGGTATTGCGATATTTTTCAACAGTATTATAGATTGACATATTATATTTCCCTACTAAATTACGAAAGTTAATCTGTCTCTTACATCAAAATCACTGAACCGTGAGGAAGGACATAGGCTACTTTTTTTTTACGAAAAACGACGAAAACGTGGACGAAGTCGCGGGCAACAGCTATCTATACTAATAATATAAGGCTGAAGAGTTTGTTTGTTTGTTTGAACGCGATAATCTCAGAAACTACTGGTTCGAATTGAAAAATATTTTTTAATTAAATAGTCAATTTATAGAGAAAGGCTATAATTTTAATGACTACTACTTAATTACTATAAGTATATATCATTACGCTAAGGCCAATAGGAGCGGAGCGCCAATGAAGAATGCTTCAAAATCGGGGTTAAATTTAACGTTAGCCTAAAGTAACTATTCCACGCGGACGAATTCGCGGGCAAAAGCTAGTAATTAATATAAACGAAAAAGAATCGTATATCGGCGCAACCAGTGAGCATGCGTATCTTTGGCCGATAGTACAATAAAGTATATTCTATCTATCTATAGGTATTCCTCAGGGGCGTGCACAGGATTATGACAGGGTAAAAACTTTGCCTTTTATAGATTTTTAGCATAGCCACAGCCACGCATCGCCACCATGCTACGATGCGTGGCTGTGGCTATGCTAAAAATCTATAAAAGGCAAAGTTTTTGTGACCGATTACTCCGCCGCATACCCTGTCATAATCCTGTGCACGCGCATGGTATTCCTCCGTTCCTCGGAAAACACATAAAGCCTAGACGTTGGTCCCGGCTGGTATTTGAACATCTTTGGCAGTCGTTACGGGTAGTCAGAAGCCAGAAAATCTGACACTGGTCTGACCAATGGATATCGTGTTACCCAGATTTTTTTTAAAATTATGAATGAGCCCGCTCTTGACCTCGATCACACCTGATGGTAAGTGTATGATGAGGTCTACGATCGAACGAGCGAGCCCAGAAAATGCCTATTCACTCTTGTTTTAAAGGCTGACGGGTCATATGTGGCAGGGAACACAGAAGCCGGCAGAGAGTTCCACACCTTGGCTGTGCGCACAATGAATGTTGAAGAAAAGCGCTTAGCACGACAAGACGGTATATCGACCAAGTGTGTATGGTATCCTGCGGTACGTCTGGTAGACCGGTATTAAAAGGGGGATGAAGGGATTAGGTCGTGGAGCTACTGCGCACACTCTCCGAAGTACAATCTGTAGAAGATAGACAGGCAAGCAACGTTTCGCCGGTGAGCCAGGATGTGAAGCTTGCCTGCCATAACCTCGTCACCTATGAGCCTTTTAGCTCTGCGTTCGATCGAGTCAAGTGCAGCTAGCTGGTATTTGGCTGAGCCATCCCACAAGTGACTGCAATACTCCATACAGGAACGGATCTGTGGTTTATATAAATTCAGATCCAGATACTGAGTTGTCGAGTTGGAAAAAGTACTGGGTGGATTTGGATGAAATTTGGTATGGAAGTAGCTTGAAGCTTGAGGAAGGTTCTAGGCTACTTTTTATCCGACTGCAAAAAAGGAAAGTTATGTTTTTACCGTGATAGAATCCACGGGAGCGAAGCCCCGCGTGAGTACTAGTAATTATATAATTAGCTTAATAGTTTCATTCAGATTTCCCACACAAGAGCTCTACATTTCATGTAAGGTGCTAATCGTTCGACAGTTATTTGTTCTAAATATAGTTTTACTCCAACACACTGAACTTGATTTTAATCCAGTTCCGGCAAATAGAAGGCGAAAAGATCTAGTTTGTCCTAACTCTCAGACTAAACATGCTTTTGGTAAACGATTTTATTTATTTTTAGGACCCTATTTGTATAACAAGATTAACAGAGTGCTAACAGTGTATTGTTTAAGTTATAAAATTTAATAGTTTCGGAATATTTGTCAAAACTTAATTAAATACAGACACGGAAAAACTACTAGAAATCCTGAAATAATTTAGTATTAGTTCCTAATCCATTAGTCACTGTAATGTTTGTATCTTTTTTTTTAAATTAGCGATTAATTAATTTATTGTTTTTGTATATTATCGATGTAAAGTGATGGCCTGAAACACAGGTTTTTTTATAAACCTATATCAGGCAGGTCGCTTCATGATAGTAAGCAGTATATTTGACCGCTATTGAACTTAAGATAAATCACCATTTTACCAATGTTTTTCTAGCACTTAGATTTACCCTTTAAGAACTATTATATATATTTATGTTCTGGACTATATGTATTTTTCTGTAAACATGTTATTTGAATAAAAAATATTATTATTATTTATTATTAATTTAATCATACTGTGATTTGTAATATACTAGCGGCCCGTCCCGGCTTCGCTCTGGTGGATTTCGGTAACCGTCGTCTTTTTTGTTAGCCGTGTCGGAGTGTGATCGAGTGCTGGCTTGAATCTATTATATCTTCCTAAGTATTTATATGAATTACATAGTGTAAAGGACAATTTTAATCTACATTAAATATCAAACCTAATGAACGCATTTATTTAAATAAGGATTAATAATGAACAGAAGAAAACAGCTTCGATAATAACGTAGTATTTTTAATCAATACTTTGAACACAAAAGTAGTTATTGTGAGTCAACCGTAGGAGATAGAGATATGCTATCGCGGACTTTTTTGGAGCACTAATGTAGATTAACAATTCTCTAGTACATTACTTCAATGTACCTCTGCTGGTTAAGGCGGCGCACGCGAGTAGAGCACCCAGTAAGCAAGATTTTTTGCGACCTCATCAACAAAAATCGTAGTAGTTTTTGAGTTTATCACGTTCATAGAGACAGACAGGCGCCACAGGGGTACTTCTTTTTATACATAGTATGTAAGGATTTTACCTATAGTACGGCGACACTGGTACGTACCACTTTGTCACCGTCTTTACTGGTGGGGTAAGGTACCTAAGGTACGTGTTGACCTAGAATGATAGCAGTGACCTAGGGTTGGAACACTGACCGATGTTTTTTAAGCTACGTGTGCCTCGTACTATTGGCGAGGTGCCACCGTTATCGGTACACGTCGTAGTACTGTCTGTCGCATTTAGGGTTGGCATACGACCGAAATTTTCCGGACATGTCCGGTAATATAGGTCTTTGTCCGGAATACGGAGGGAATCCTAAATCATCCGGAATTTCTACAATTGAATGAAAGAGTGAAACATAAAAGAAAAATATAATATTTTTATTTCAAATTATAGAAAGTCAGGTATTTTCATCAAATGTCCGCAATTTACTCCGGATTTTCGATTTTTTGATCTGGCAACCCTGGTCGCATTCGACATAGTACGCGGCGAGCCCGAGCGCCTGTCTGTGACACGTCTTGTTGTGCAGCCAGAGGCCGTAGTAGCGGGCCTAGCGCTTGTAGAAAGGCATAACGGATCTCTTTTTTATATGAACAACCTCTACGTCTACTCATGTTGCTACAATTAAATGTCAAAAATCCTCTAAAGTCTAAAGAGACAACTCCGGTGCTCCCTCTAAAACGCCTGCAAGGGCACCTTTCTAGGGAGACTATAAAAAGGTCTCTCCTGTGCTACCGTCCTCCCAGAGGGGGTTTAGTGACCTAGGATAAGACATGTTGACCTAGTGTGATAGAATTGACCTAGACTGCTACATAATCGACTTAGTGTTATAGAATTGACCTATCGTAGGACATGATCTAGTGTGATATTAGTGACCTAGGGAGGGACACTGACCTATGTTTCTTGTGCTGCGTGTGCCTCGTACTATTGGCGAGGTGCCACCGGTACCGGTACACGTCGCGGTACTGTCTGTCACACTCGACGCAGTACGCGGCGACGCTGGCGCTGTGGTACGTCTTGTTGTGAAGCCAGAGGCCGTTGTAGCGAGCCCAGCGCTTGTTGCAAGGCTTACATTCGAAGGGAGAGTGTTGTTTTCTGGAAAAAAAGATCAGATAATTAATATATAAAGGTAGCCTAGTGATTTATAGTTATGCGTTACAAGTTCTAGGGGTTCAAACCCAGTGGCACTTAAAAATATAAATTACCCTTGAAAAATAATTTTACTAGTAACATCGCATGTCATGATTTATTATCTAATTTATTTAAGTAACATGTGATAGAGTTTTCTCCTCCACCGTGTCACATAAACCTTTAAAGGTTTTGGACAAAGTGTTCGATTTTATGAAATGTAATTTAGTGTATTAAAAAATAAACAAAAATTACTTCTTAGTACAATTTTCATCTTCACCACTGCTCTCAAGAACAAGTGAAGGCTAGCTACTAGCATGTCCTAGGACCAAAAATGCTCGGCGGCACGTCGCGTTCCACGCGCCCTTCAAAGAACTGTCAACACCAGTGACGGGGCCTCATAAGGCCATTGCCTGCCGGGGTTTGCGGGAAAGTTCTATCGAGATACCGCGGCCCCGGAACTTTAGGGCAGCCAAAGGAACAGGGTGGGTTTTTAGTCAGTAGAAGTCTGACACACCCTTCCGCTTAACCCAGAGCGGAAGAAGTCATTTGATGATTTTGCCACTCAGAAAAAAAAGGACCGAATATTCGAAGACATGCGAAATCCACCAAAACCGCACAGGCCCCGCGTCGTGGCTTACAGCCCATTCTCTATCATAGAGAGGAAGCCTGTATCCAAGTACTGGGAACGTAATAAACTGATTATGGGTATGGCATTTAAGTCTGCTAATAAATAGATAGATATACTCTTGTAGCAGCAGCGCCGCCACACGAAGAAGTTACCTTCTAACTTCGAGACTCGAGCTCCTTGCATTGACATTGATAACGATCATTTAAGTAATCAGCTATTAGTTTTAGCTGTATGCCTCGTATACCTACAGCCTCTAGTTTGTGTAAAAGCAAGGGAATGGATATTGTGTCAAAAGCTTTGGCTAGGTCAATAAAGATAGCTAAGCTTTGGTTCCCCTTGCCCAGTTGTTCTGCGGCATAATCAGTCAGGCTATGTACCGCATCTGCTGTGGATAATTTCGATCTAAAGCCGAATTGCATAGGCGAAAGTAAGCCGTGTTTTTCCAAGTAATTGATTAGTCTGCTGTTAATAATTTTTTCTAGTACTTTGGATATCGAAAGATGTATCGATATCGGTCTATAATTATTTATTAGATCTTTGTTTCCTGATTTGTAAATAGGGATTACTACAGCCTTTTTCAGAAATTCAGGAAAAACTCCATTAGAGAGGCATAGTCTGAATATATATGTTAAAGGGGGCACCAAAATGTGCTTGAAGCGTTTTAATATTTTATTGCTTATGTTATCCCAGCCGATTGCACTATCATCCTTCAGTCCTGAAATAATTCGAGCTATTTCGTGTGCGTCAGGGTCAAGCATAGCAAAGGATTTTTTACTTCTTGTGTTTGCATTTCGAATGTTTGATGATTGTATGCCTGTTGACTTTAGGATCTGTTCGGCAAGGGTTTTTCCTACATTTACAAAATAGTTATTTATATTGTTAGCTGACAGAAGCGGGGAAGAATCATTAAACAGTAAACTTGAGATTGGTTCACGCTGTTTTGATAAATAAGTGACGTTTTTTATGTGTTTCCATAGCGATTTGCTTATTATCTAGTTACTTTTTTATATTCTTTCATATTCCTAACTAGTGTCTATGTTATTCTTGTGGTTCTTACGCTTGGTGTAACCGCTTAACGTTGAATGTTTGAAATACAACCGTTGTTCGTGACTCTTATTTGGTGGACTAATACCTACACCCTTTATTGTACGGACGCCAGCACATCAAGCTACAACAAGCTGTCAAATTTCTTTAATAGATTTTCAACTTTATTGTTAAAGAAATTAGGTTCAATGTTGATTGGGAAAATTTGACAGTTTCGGGTAGCTTCATGTGCCAGCACATGAAGCTACCCGAAACTGTCTGTACACCAGAACAGAAACAAATAAGGACTTAACAACTAAAAGGGTGTTACAATGGGCGACTTATAAATCCAGGAAAGACAGGAAGACATTTGAGTGTACTCTTTCTAACTTACGCGGGGTTTCGTAAGGAAGACAGAGATGCAATCTACTCACCTAATATGATCTTTGATGCAGTACCGCATTTTAAAGCTGATGCCACAATAGTCACAGACGAACCTCTCATGCCACTCCTTGTAATGCTTGAAGAATTCCCACCGACTCCTGTAATCAGAGAACATTTTCTTAACACGATAAAGAATTGTGCTCTAGTCATTGGTCTGTTTCCTGATAGCTATAACCTGGGAGTCTTTAAGAGTAAATAGGTTACTTCTAGGCAAGCGTGCTTCATCTTCGATCACGCCATCGCTTAACATCAGGTGAGATAGTGGCCAAACGCAAGCCTATCCTACTAATATTATAATCCTTCCTACTAATATTATAAATGCGAAAGTTTGTAAGGATGGATGGATGTTTGTTACTCTTTCACGCAAAAACTACTGAACGGATCTGAATGAAATTTGGTCAGTAGATAATTGACATCCAGGCTACTTTTTATCCCGAAATTCCCACGGGATCGGGATTTGCGCGGGAAAACCTTCCCACGCGAACGAATCCCGGGCAGAATCTAGTCGACAATAAAATAAAAAAACCGGTCAAGTGCGTGTCGGGCCACGCGCAGTGTAGGGTTCCGTAGTTTTTATAACAGCCAATTGTCGTATTCGCTGACTGATCGTTTCGTACCATGCTCTAACTAAAAGCCAAACATGACTACCTAACTAATTTGACTTCCTATACAAATCCTCACCTGATCCGACAATGTTGCACGGAAAGTTTCAATTTTTTTTTTAGAGATTTGTATAAAACTTGTCATAGCCGGTGTTTTGAATTTAAATACGGACACAGAGCTACACTACTTAATCGTCACAAGAAGCTAGCACGATACAACTGGTGCTTAGCGCCATCTATCGACATTTCTATAGAGTTGTTCGAAATTTTCGAGTCAAATACAATTGGTCGACTATTACTCGTAAACTTGTAAAGCCCACTTATGTGTGATAGTTTTCCTTTAAATTTCGTTATATATAGGTACTACTGCCGTAACATTTGAATTTCTAACTATAACCGTTTAGTTGATAGAAGGGGGGACACTTGACTCTAACGAAAATTGGTACTTTAAAGCTTGATAAGTCACGAACGGTTTACTTAATCAAAAAACGGTTTTACCAAACCCCTAATATTTTTGAAATACCTATCCAATGATATCCCACACGATGGGGAAGGACGAAAAACAAAATTATCATCCCACTTTACATGTAGGGGAGGTACACGAAATAATTGCTTTTTTCAAAATTTTATTTTACCACTTTTTTGGCGTCATTAACGTGTATACTCATGCCAAAGTACAACTTTCTAGTACTAATAGTTTTTGAGCTAAACCGCGGACAGACGGACAGACAGACGGACATGGCGAAACTATAAGGGTTCCTTGTTGACTACGGAACCCTAAAAAGCGTCATCTATACCGCATTATAAGAACTACGCATGTAGACCATTTTTGGGGTTCCGTAGCCGAATGGCAAAAAACCGGAACCCTTATAGATTCGTCATGTCTGTGTCTGTCCATCAGTATGTCACAGCTATTCGATTTCGAATCTATTAGGACTACAAAGGCGAAACTTGGTAGGTAGTATTCTTGTCTATAGATTGGTACTAGAATTTACATTAATAGCAATCTAGTTAACCCTTCCAACTAAGCTAAATATGCTTGTCTGGAGTGGGTTCGCTGTAATAGTGTAATGGGTGGGGTTCGAACCCGGGACCTATCGATCACAAGTCCGACACCTTAGCCATTTAGCTATTCCTACCAGGGTCGCGAGAATGTTCTAACGAGATACCGCAGCCCCGGAACTTAAGGGCAGTTGAAGGAACAGGTTCGGTTTTTAGTCAGTAGAAGTCTGACACTCCCGCTCCACCCAGAGCCTGCGGGAGGAATCATTCAACGATTTTCTCACCGAAACCAGCAAACGTTGTTTTGCCATTATTGGTGATAGAAGAATGAAACTTAAGAGTCGTATGTATTTTTTAAGGACACAAAATAAAAACATTGTTCATAAGAGTATGGAAAATAGATTACGACCGATTATCAGACATACCCAACATACAAAATATAAAATTTCATAAAAATCGGCCAAGCCGTTTTCGAGGGGTGTGGCAACTAACACTGTAACACGAGAATTTTATATATATAGATTGTTAATATTATATATTGTTGTCATTAACTGTTATGGAAACATTTTGAAGTCAAATTTGAATTCAGCCGGAATCATTAATAGAATTTCGGGAAACAAAAACGTATAGTTATTTAAAAAAAATTCTTACCCAAACTTCAATTCGCATTTAATACACTGAAACACTTTTCTATGCCTTCTTTTATGATGCCATCTCGTTTGTGACTTATCGAAACAGGAGAAATCACAGAGTTTGCACGAATACTTGTAGTAATGTGCTCTTATATGTTGCGTCAGAAGCTGTTTGCTTCTGATTTTTGAAGAACAAATATCACACGAGTATTTTGTAAACTGTAAAATAAAATTCACCTAATTAGTAAATTTACTAAATATTTTATTTTGGAACAATTTAACCTAAGTATTTCTATACATAATAAAAATATATACAGACGAAAATATAGATAAATTATAGGGCATCGAAAAATTCGTCAACATCGCTATCAATGGGAAAAGTGCCCAGAACACTGGCCGCATTGCCACGTTGAATGGCAATGCTGATTCTCTGTCCAAAGAAAAGGCCAGCCCTCTGGTCACCTGTGGAGTCGACTAATCGTTTGCCGATGTCACGAAAGAGTCGACGCGCACTCGGACCCCATGGTCCTAACGTTTCAACCCCAAACGGCTCAAACATATAGCACCCAATTAGGTTGTTGTATTTGCGCCGTTTGAGATTTTCTGCACCTGCAGCTGCCGCCCCAGCACAGCCCGCCGTACTGAGAAGATGGGATGGCGCAAGGGTGTCAACACAAGTAGCATCCCACACCAAAGGCCTACCCAACTTCCAAGGCATTATAGTCATCCCGTCTGGTCTCTTCCCATCGTCCCGTGCCAAGCCGTTGGGTTCTAAAACAGATGGTACTCCAGCGGTGACAAGAGCCCGACGAATGATGTCATTTATGCTGGCATGCCGTGCTATCCGACCAGAGCTTCTGCTGCAGGAAAGGCCATGATGTCCGAGGCGGTCGACTGCCGCACCGCATTGACAGCGATGTGGAGCACCGCTGGGAGCACCCAGACGTAGACATGTAGCGATCCGGAACGTGTTATCACTTAACATAGTACCTATGTTAAGTGAAGGTAATGCTTGTAGCCAAAGGCCCGACTCCCATTCACCCACAGCCAACAGGCGCGAGCGCTCAGCAGTATTGGTTGACGTATTTAAAAGGTTATTCCGTACCAAACTGCAGAGCGGCTCGTCCCATTGTCTTTGGGAGGACGGGTTCTCGGGCAACGCTGTATTCGGGCAAGCCATTTTCCAGGCATTAACTGCATCGGTCAAACACGGCACCTCGTAGCTAACCTGAGATTGTGTTAAAATTTTCTTAGTTAAAGTCTCAGTGCTGCGGACCGAAGACAGAAAAGCCGGTAGACTTATACTGGAAATTTTGCAGATGCCGAGCCCACCAAAACGAATGGGTAGTGTGGCTTGTAGCCACGCTCGGTCATCCAGAGCCACATTTAAAATTGAAGTAAGGGTGTTTTTTATAATAAGGTCAATTTTGTCCAACAACTGAGATTGCTTCCATAGTGGAGAAGAACGGAGGAAATAAATAAAATTTGGACCAAAACAACAATATCTTATGAGGGTGTAAGCCGAATGTATGTTAATTTGGAAAAATCTTTCTGAAATGTCATTAAAATGGTTAATTTTGCTATCAATAAAAGAGAGAAAACTTTCTTCTAAAATTGGGGAGCCTAAGAGGTGCAATGAACTTTTTTGCAAGATTTTGATATCAGGGGCTATTGTGTGGAATTTGTTTAGTGTCGCTTGTCTGTCAGTATTTTCACAGATATAGAGTTCACATTTCGAGAGGTTCAGGTCAAGGCCGATGGATTGGAATTGCTCTTTCAGGAAAATAAAATCTTTGATTACGGTGTCTACTTCACCTCCTAGAGTTCCATCGTCTAAATACCACACGTTAAATTTAGAATTTAGTTGTCGAATGATTGGATGGATAGCCAAGCTGAAAATGACTGGTCCGAGAGGGTCACCTTGTTGGCATCCAACTGCTGAATCCAGAACGTGGTCTTTATATAATAATTTGGAGGGGTGCCTGTAGCACTGCCACATAAAACCGTAAATTTCAGGTAATTCTTTTTTAACTTCTGCCAACAAAGTGTCCCTGTTCACAGAATTAAAAGCGTTTTTAACGTCAACCTTGAGGACGACTTCACCTTTACCTGAGGTCAAGTATGTAGACAAGGCATGTACGGCAGCCTCACAGCCCCCTTTGGAACCAAAGCCCAGCTGCAGGGGCTGGAATTTATGGCTAAGCGCTTCACTATAATATTTGCAACATATCTTGGCTGCCATACGCCTGTAAGTGCAACCGACGGCAATGGGACGAATGCCGCCGTCCTTCTTGTGCAGGGCGCATAGGTTGGCCCCGTACAAGACATCAACGACGGCTTCGTTCACGCCGCCGGAGAGCATCAGGTTAACTAGAGCCGCAAGCTCCTTCAAAAGAGACTCACCTTCAAAAGAGACGGAAAGTGAGCAAATCCTCCCAGGCACTTTGGGTATTTTCTTGGGTAGCAAGGCGGATACTCCGTGCCAAACTCAGCGCAACAGACCGCCTTGCGCCCCGGGGAACTCTTTTTAAAACAGGTATAGAATTTTTTAATTTAGATAATGTTGTCCAGAGTGAATCCAAATGTATTGATGTTTGTGGAGGGGTAGGGGGGCACGGAGGAACACTATGAGGTTTGTGTACCTTGCCAAAATGGATCCGTAGCCCCCGTACGCCCTTGAAAAAGCGTGCCTGAGAGCAACTGGGGCATCTCACAAGCTGGGTATCCAAGGATGTGGCAGGTTGACTGCTACAATTTCCGGAGTCGCTACAGCCAGCATTAATCATTAAATTTAAATTACTTACCTAAATATTTAAAAATTGGCACTATAAACACAAAACTAAACTAATAGGTAACAAAATAAAACTATACATAAAATGTCACAGACGAAAAGTCAAATAAGTAAATAAAAATGTTTGACGGCTGGATAACTGGCGACCACGACGCAGCCGGCCTAAGGCACCGTGCACACAGGGCGCAGGGCCAGGGCCGCAATATGATATTTCTTCAGAATTTTAACATACGTAGTAGCTTTCAAATAACAGTTTGTTTCGTATATTTCCACTGCGTCTTCTGAAATTAGGTTATGTATCTAAGTACACAACTTGCTTTGTAAGCCTTCGAATTGCTCTAACGGCGTCCCCGTCACGTCAGCCTCTTTTATGATTTTACAATGCTTTATCTGAGTATCTATATGTATCATCTATGCTGAGTATTTAATAGACGCTGCGCACTTTTTGCAATCATTCAAACTTATTTTCACTGTAGTGTAAAATTAAATAGTTGCATAAAATATTTAAAACATTAGTAAATTGATTACTATTAACAACTATTATGCCCGACAGAAATTGCAATTTCTGGCCGATTAAACCTTCCCTAATGTATATACAGTATGTTAACTAACAGAAAGCGTTCCCGTTAACCCGCAATAGTGTGGCATCAATCATGCTAAAAAAATATTACCATTAAGCTTTGGTTTCCTAGGATAGCGGTGCCGTCAAATAGCGGCCGTTATACAGCGGTGAATGACGTCACTAGAACGTTGTCCATGTAAACAAAATGGCGCGGTTTCCTAGAGGACGGTAACTGTCACCGTAACGTCAAAAAGCGGTGCCGCCATTTGCATGACGGCCGTCTTGTCGGTGTCAGATGGTTTCGTGAACGTTTCATTGATAGCGGTGAAGCTATTTTTAATACGTATTTGTGTTTTTTTTTACCGGAACAACGTACAAAATGAGTTCCAACTCTTGGACGTACTAAAATCTCAAATGCACCTTCAGTACCACGAGATTGGAATAAATCGTCTTCCGCCATACGACTATTTTCCTCTTCTGATGATAGTTCATCCTCCAAGTAAATTAATAAAGCTAAATCAAGGCCGTCCATTTTCTATCTTGGATACTTTTCGTTTGACGTTTGCTTGAAAAAAATGACTGACAGTGTGAAAAAACGGCCGTGGAACTTTCCACATATCGTCACCGTAAAGACGGCCGCCTTTTTGCGTCCGTAATATTACGGCCGCTATATGACGGCACCGCTTTCCTAGGAAACCAAAGCACAAAATGTTTTTATTTTTTTTAATATTAATATATTCACTAAAAATGTTTAATTGATACGTAAAAGAAACACTCTGTACACGCGTACGCATTCATAAATATATTGCGACGTTGCCGTCTTTCAAATAGGTACGCGTGTACAGAGTGTTTCTTTTACGTATAAATTAAAAAAAATTTAGAATATTTTAATATTAAACAAAACATTTTGTTTTCGAAAGGTAATATATTTTTAGCATGTATAGATGCTATACTATTGCGAGTAAAGGGGAACGCCCTCTGTTAGTTAACATACTGTATATAAAAGCGAAATACCCCTCACTGATATCACGAAATCTCAGAAACTACAAGTAACAGGGCTCTCAAATTTTGCATGGGGGTTTAGTATGCAGATGCTCGCTAAGACGGGATTTTGCGAAATTCCCACGGGATCGGGATTTACACGGGAAAAACTTCCCACGCGAACGAAGTCGCGAGCAACTGCTAGTTTTCCTATAAAAGGGAGATCACAATACAAAAAGAACTAACAAAATCGGTCCAACCGTTGTTTTCTTTTTTATACTTTTTTTAATTAGGGGTTTCTATCCACAAGGATACGTCAACCCCATTGTACCTTATACTATATTTTTACAATACTATAATACACACACTACACTTATAGCTATTATGAAGCAGTGTTTGTGTTGAGATTGCGGATCACCATGGGCGGAAGGACAATAACAGAACCCAATTTTTTTCGGTGGGAAAATCTCTGAGTGTAGAGGAAGGGAGTATCAGACTTCTCCTGACTAAAAACTCACCCTGTTCCTTCAGTTGCCTTTGTGATCCGGGGCTGCGGTATCTCGTTATAACATTCCCGCAACCCCTGTAGAAAATGGCCCTATAGCGCGAAACACGACGCGCTGTTGACCTGGGCCTGGTCCTTACCGGACGGTGAGCTACTCCTCCTCGCCGTCCGCAGGCAATAAAACTTATTAAAGAAAAAAATTACCTTACTATGAAACTTCCTTTCATGCTTTCCAAAACTCTCTTCACTCGAAAATGTCAAAACACATTTTTCGCATTTCAACCTTTGTGCTTTAAAATATACGCTATCTCTTTCACTCTTTAGTAAACACTGCATCTCTTCGTTATCTATCTGTACTCTTCTAAAGCACTTAGTAGATTCCTCTGTAATAATTTTGAATTTTGGCTTTTTATTTTGTAATGCCCTTTTTATTGCCCAACGATTATTTTTAGGTTTCATATGTTCTGTAGATTTGCTTATGGAACAATTAGTTTTAGGCTTAAGAAAGTTTTCACCATTTTGGTTCAAGCAATCCGTATTTATGTCTGTTAAGGCACCTACAAAAGAAAAAATATATATCGAAATCGGTCCATCCATTTACGAGTTACAATACCACAGATAATACTGTTATTATGCGTACAGCTAAGGAGTCGAATTCCCTGCCGGAGTCTGTGTTTCCGGATAACTATAACCTGGGGGTCTTTAAGTCAAAAGTGAATAGGTTACTTCTAAATAAACGAGTTTCATCTTTGACCACATCATCGCTTACCGTCATTAATAAGTATTAGTGGTTTCTAACAAACTTGCACATTTCCAAGTTACACATATGGTTAAAACTTTGTCTTCTTGGAAGTGTAGTTTGAAGCTGTCTGTGTTTTCTATGTTCACCAGTATTCTGTTGAGTCATTTTTGTAGTGTGAAGAGTTGGTGCGTGTGTACTTTTACCCCATAGTATTATGCCATAACTTAACCATGCGTATGCATGCATTTGATGTGTCACCTGATCACCTCCATGCTTCGGAAAGCATAAAAAGCCGTTAGGCATGCGCCTGGTCAATCCCCGGCCGTCTCGGATTGCCATCGCATCAGTTTAGGAGAATAAGAGGACAGAAAGTGATCTCTAAAATACCATTTGGCTTTACTCGGCCGAGTTCTGTTGAGATACCATGCCGGTTGGGAGACTTTATTTGGATCTCTGGATCTTTATCCAATGCTATAAAACTTGCTTGCTTGCTGCTAAAACCTGCACAACACAGTAACTCGGTAACAGGATACACATTGGCCAGACCAGTGTCAGATTTACTGGCTCCGACTATTTCCTGACTACCTGTAACGACTGTAAAAGATATCTTTTCCGCTAGCTAGAAGCGATAGCTTCCCCGCACTGTCTCTCTCGCTCACTCGGCAGGTCTGAACGTGCACTGTCTCCGTGTCTCCCCCCTCGGCCGACATGATTGTTGTCACTTCGCTTCGTTCAAATCTTTTTACGATCCATCGTGTCCGAATTGTAGTCTCATTAGAACTGAACTGACTGTACTAATTTCAAAAGATGTGTGAACAGCTACTCGCTTATATCACTGTCTCGGCCGAGAAACATTTTACTGTCTCGCCCGTTTGCTCGGTATGTGTGATCAAGGCATGTGTCGCCCCACTAGGCCGACATGATTGTTGTCACTTCGCTTCGTTCAAATCTTTTTACGATCCATCGTGTCCGAATTGTAGTCTCATTAGAACTGAACTGACTCTACTAATTTCAAAAGATGTGTGAACAGCTACTCGCTTATATCACTGTCTCGGCCTAGAAACATTTTACTGTCTCGCCCGTTTGCTAGGTTCGTGTGATCAAGGCACAAACAAGTTTTGGAGTTAAGAAGATTGCTAATAATGTGAATTCTACCCACACTGCAAGTTCTCTTTAAAAAAAATCTATAGACCAAAATGCGTACCTGTGTTTTCTTTCATAATCTCATCAGTTTTAGTACAGTCATCACCTAAGTCGTCACCTAAATCACATGTATCGTCTATTTCATCACCATCACTGTTTTTGTCGCATGTTTTTGTGTCCGACTGTACTTTCACATTTAAATTGTTTACGTAAATTGTGTGTGGGTAAGAATCATTCAGTATTATTGTCGTAAGGCTGGACTGAGCGGCGCTCCGTGGAGCGGCGTAAAGGTAGCTCTGAAAAAATATTAATTAATGTTACATTTCTGATACAAATTTGCACTTAATGGTGACGGAATATTATTTTTAACAGCTAAATAAAAAGAACCGGACATGTGCAAGTATTTTTTTTATATATTCCATTATAAATAGGAATTTATGTGTCGTAAAAAATATATATATATACATTGGAACTAGTTAGTAAACTTCGACCCCTATAAGACCATTTTGATTACAAATGTGTAGTTTTCAGATTTTTCCTTGACTTTGTCCTATAAAAATATGTTACTTACGAAATTTCATAGATCAACGGGAAGTACACCCTATCAAGTTTGATTCTCTTGAATGTAGAAATATACGTTTTTTGCGACATAAACAACTTTTAACGATCTTTTATACGCTACTTTAGAAATTTGATTTTTCCAAGCTTCAAGGGACTGTAGACCTGAGTAGTTATAAGGTTTTAATTTCAACTCGATATATTGAAGCGTTTCCGATATAAAGGGTTTTGACAGACAGAAGCAGTAACTATATAGGCGTACTTTATGCAGCTTTCTCCTCATAATTATAGTCATGTTTTAGCATAAAATTTTATTGTTATTAAGTATTGATTTAATGTTCTTTTACTTTTATGAATACTCAGCTTTTATCAATATTTTAATTGCATTGCTTTAAATATGATATTAAACTCATAATATAATAATAATAATAATAATATTCCACAACTTTTCACACAACGCCATCTAGTCCCAAACTAAGCAGAGCTTGTGGTATGGGTACTAGACAACTGATAAACATACATATATATTTCTAAATACATACATATTATAGATAAATTACACCCAGACAAAGAACAAATGACCGTGCTCATCACACAAACATTTGTCCTAGGTGGGAATCGAACCCACGACCTTGCGCATAGCAGTCAGGGCCACTGACCACTATACCAACGGGCCTGTCAAATAATAAAACTAGTCCATCATATTTTATAACAGAAATATGGATTATTTATTAAAATATATTTAAGCATCAATAGCCGTCGTCAAAAGGTCGTGGGTTCGAACCCCACCCGTTACACTATTAAAAACCGTAGACCTACTCCAAACACAAGCATATTTAGCTTAGTTGGAGAGATTTACAAGATTGCTAGTAACATATATTCTATCCAGATTGGTAGTTCTCTTTTTTTTTAATCTAAATAAAATCTATTACTTAAAACAAAGAGTTTTTATTTACCTGCCCTAATTGTAGCATTTCGTTGGCTTTCATGACTTGCTGTTCAAAGATACTGGCTCTACGTAGACACGCCTTGCATTCCCAACATAGTTTTATGTCTTCAAGACGAGTGTGATTCTGTGAAAATATATAGAACTAGTAGTAGCATGGGGCTTCTCTCCCGTGGACGTTATTCACTATAACAATATAACCCTCCTTTTTTGGAACATGAAAAAACAACAAAATTAATTAAATTAAATGATACTGGAAGAGCTTAAACAGTAATAACATTAAAAAAAATGAATTTAACAAAGCAACTTAGAAATGTATATGTTTAACAATGGGGTGTGATAATATTATTAATTATTTTCTGCTTTTTATTATTAGTATAGATACGGAATCAGTCTTTACTTTGCAGAAATTTATACCCATATCCATTTAAATATTATTATGTAATTAAATGTGGTATAAATGAATTCTCATGTACAATTTTATAAGCATCTGAGGACATTGCAAATACTTACTAGCAACTCACACAGATTAACATGAGTGCACATATCTTGTGTTCTAGCCTCCCTCAATTATCACCATGGTAATTTTTCCTTGCATAAGGGTCAACAGTAAAAATAACTGTTTAATAAGTACTATTATCTATATTATATTATAATTATTGTATTACTATTATATATCATATAAATATCTACCTATATTGTAATTTAAAGTATTTTGCTAATTATATAAAAATAAATAAAATATTTTGGCACTAAATAGGATGATGATATGTATGCAATATCTGTTGGTTTTTTTTAATTATTTATGATACTATATTTCTAAAAACTAGAGTGGTTCATGAAGCAGTATTATGACCTATGTCTGTCAGATTAAGCATTTCTTAAACGGGCTAATAAAATAGATTTTAAGAATTGGTTTTAATATATGTTTTTTACTTCTATCATGTGAAATAAATTATTAATATTATCAGTTTCGAAAAGCACATTCCTTGATTCCCCTTGATTTAAAAGAAGTAAGTGCTGAAGCAGGTTTGAGCTTTTCTTATAAGATAATAGATAGAATATACTTTATTTTACACTAATAATTTAAACACACTTAAAAACAATATTGCTAAAAATATAATAGCATATTAAGGTTTTATTAGAAGAGTTCCGCAAACTCTTTTTAAATTAAGAACAATACTTACATGATTTGGAATTTCTGCAGTAATTCTTCTAAAAACACTGATGTATTGTCCTAAAGGATAAAGTTTCCTCCCCATACTTAGGCAGACAAAACACTGATCCCCATAATTAGGAAATTCACATTTAATTTCAGTCTCATCCATCATTTTCTTTCGTGTATTTTCTTTTTTTTCCTATATTTTCAGCGTGATTGAATCTGAATTTTCGGAGAAATTAAGTATAGGTTGATAACCGTTTTTCAATGCAGTCTTAATTTTTTCTATTACTTTTATTTATATGTATTCCAATTAGATTACAAAAACTTTTTTTAATTAAAAACAACTTTCGCAAGTGTTTTTATACAATCAAATGTCATTGTTTACTACTTGAGTAGGGATGCGATCTGAAATCGATTAATTGTAGTATCGATTTCTAGTCAGAAAAATAGTTTTGATTCGATATTATACATATACAACTTCAGTAAATCGATACTTCACGCTAGAAAATTGACATTCAATTTTGCTGTATTGGTAAAAGCCATTAAATAATTTACAATTAGTTGAATGTACCCGTAATAACACGTTGTAGGTTAAAGAGTTAAAGAGGGTTTTCTCTAATAACGTCCACCAGGCGGTAGCACTGAGGCATCAGGTCCGAATACATATCAAACGCTTTAGGTTTCTGAAATTTGTCAAACTGACGTCAATGTCATGTATATGTCAAAGATTCGTTTCTAAAGAAGAAGACCTCTTGCCTCAGTTGCGCCTATTGGTGGTTTAATTTTTCCAGAAAACCCTCAATACTTAAAAACTCGTGAGATAGCTATGTGCTTCGTTTCCTTCGCCTTTCTTCAATAAAAAAAAATTACGATCTCAGTTGACTTGACAGACTGTTATTTTTAAAAAGCTTATTTATTAAGCATTGGGAACTTTTTGCTATATTATTTAATTTTCTTAATTTTAGAAATACTTTTAGAAAATAAATGTCTTTTTTTACCTGATTCTTTGATGTGAAAAGATCCCTTATTTTAATGATAAGAGATTTACTTTCATGATATCTTTCTTGTTTTTCATAAAATGGATTTATATTTACATTGCAAATGCATACAATGCAGCCTTGAAAAAACATTGATTTAGTAGAAATCGTTCTATATAGCCTCAATCTTTTTGTGAATTAATTCATTAAGTAACGTTTTGAATCGATATTTTTGGAAAGATGTTCCATCCCTACCGTCAAGTTGACATGCTATATATACACAGTTTCCATGGAATTAGTAAGTACGAAGGCTCTATACTACTATCCTTATATTTTCGTTGACTACGTTTCGTTAAAATACCGGTTGTTTCGGAAGTGCTCATGAAATGAAAAATTGACGGTAGTTGTACAATTACATCAAACCCGCACCAAACCGTACCAAATTGATTGACTGTGTTGAGTTTGGTAAATATTTTTTATTTTAGTCATAAATCAAAAGGTTTAAACGAAACGCATAGTTGCAATATTGATTTTATTAACTCCATTCATTGAAACCGCGCCCAATTCATTTGTGTTCACTGCCCAGAGGATATCTTGAAACTGGAAGTGGCAAGTAAGTATTTCTTTGTTTTTACAAAAACACGATTCAGCCTTTGTGTGCGACTGAGTGAAATATTTATTATGCGCTAAGTCTTTTTATTACAAGCTTTCATATTTTACGAGATCTAAGTGCATTGTCTTACAGAAAAATTGTCTACATCTTGGGGATTCCCCAAACACTACAATGCTCTGTGTATTTATTCGTTTATTTTAAGATTTTTATGAACTAACGTGTTGTATTTATAAACTATGGTGAAAATGTTTGCGATTCAGCTGCTCGATTTTGTTGTATAACGATTTTGTCGCATTTGCAAATTAAATAATAAAATTAAAATTAAATAATCTCAATAAAAGAAGAATCCAAATTTTATTGCGATTATTTTTTAAATTGCATTAATTTCGTATTTTCATATTTTGGGTTACAAATGCCCGTAGTTGTAGTTTTTTCATCCGTATCTTTAACAAAAATACTTTTTCGCTCTTTCAGCACACGTGATTACGAAGCACCTTGTGGGGACGATCGGCCTTAAGGAGCTCAGACAATCGGCAATTATTTGCAATGCAGGTGAGTTTCTATTGCTTTTTTCCCTTCACCCCCGTGCTCGAAAAGCACGTAAAGCCGTTGGTCCTGCGCCTATCTCTCTCCAGTCGTGGTGGATTGCCGTCCCATCTAACACAACAAGAATGACGGTAAAGCAACAGAGAATGCACCTGTATCTGTGCTATATTTGTGCACTATAATATCTCCTGCGCCGAGGACTAATCTAAATATATATAACTCAAAGGTGACTGACTGACTGACATAGTGATCTATCAACGCACAGCCCAAACCACTGGACGAATCGGGCTGACATTTGGCATGCAGGTAGATGTTATGACGTAGGCATCCGCTAAGAAAGGATTTTGCGAAATTCCCACGGAATCGGGATTTACACAGGAAAAACTTCCCACGTGGGCGAAGCCGCTAGCACAAGCTAGTCAAATATGAGATTGGCTGCAATGCCCGAAATCGGTTAAGAGGACTATTATTGTTACTCCTTTTTTAATCAGACTAATATTTATTAAGATGGATGTAGGTATGTTTTTTACTCTTTCACGCAAAAACTACAAAACGGATCTTAATGAAATTTGGTAAGAAGATAGTTGTCATCCTGGAATAACAAATAAGCTACTTTTTCTCCCGGAATTCCCACGGGATCGGGATTTACGTAGGTCGGCTTCCAGTCTAATCGGATGCAGCTGAGTTGTGTTTTACATAGAGCAACCACCTATGTGACCTCCACATCCCAGTAGCTGGGTAACACAATACCCCTTGGATGTCTCAGATTTTCTTTTTTCTGACAACCCGTCGTATAGAACAGAACAGAAAAGAACAGAACAGAACAGAACAGAACAGAACAGAATAGAACAGAGCAGAACAGAACAGGACAGAATAGAAGTTTTATTCGCTCAAACATGTGTACACATACAGAATTGAATATTATAATACATGCATGCAAGATCTTACAGTTCGATTGATTCACGATATGTCTGCCATTTCTCATGGCGTGCAAATATGTTTACATACAGTTACATCAATGATTATTTAAATTCTACACTTACATTAAATTAAAAAACAATTAAATTATTTAACATAATCCAATTTTCTCATAAATTTATTATTTAGGTACATGAGTCCTTTAAAATTCTGTAATGCTATAATAGGGTTTTTTGTGCCAAGAGTAATTTCAGTGTTTGTTTAAGCCTAGGTATTGTTTTTCTTTCCAGTTTTTGGACAATTTGTTGTAGACAATTGGGGCCATACAAAAAACGTTCTTGCGCATAGGTGTAGGAGCAGATAGTAGGCTATCGTTACGTCTATTTCTTGAATAGTCTGCCATACGAGGAAACAAATGTGGATTAGTTTTTACGAAAATTGCTATTTCCAATATATAGAGTGAAAGTAACGTTAATATATGATATTTAGTGAAATAATTTTACAGCTATCAGTAGTTTTTAACCGACTTCTAAAAAAGGAGGAGGTTCTCAATTCGGATGTTTGTTTGTTTTTTTATGTTTGTTCGGGCATAGCTCCGTCGCTTGCCAACCGAATTGAAAAATTCTTTTTTTGTTGAAAAGGGTATACTTCCCAAATGGTCCCATGAAAATTTTATCGAAATCGGACAAGCGGTTTCTGAAAACTCAACAAAAGTCTAAATAAATATTTACGTTGATGATCTTTTCGTTCACTCTGCATTGCGTTTTTTGTTCGCGCATAACTCCGTCATTTACGAACCGATTTGGAAAATTCACTGACCCACTAAAAAGCGCGAAAATAAAAACATTTTTGCAAAAAATAAAACCGACTTCCACGACAAAACACTACAAAGCCAAAAATAATTTTAATTTCGGAAGGCGGTGTGAAAAAAAGAAAATACAAAACCAATAACACCGACTACCGAAATTAAAATTATTTTTGGCTTTGTAGTGTTTTGTCGTGGAAGTCGGTTTTATTTTTTGCAAAAATGTTTTTTAGATTAAACATAGATCTTAAACAGCGCTTTTGTCTTTTAAAGATGATATCCTTATCGGTGGAATTACCCCAGAAAATAATACCATATCTAATTATAGATTCAACTAAATAGTAAGCCGTTAATCGCGCTTCGATATTTAGAGTACGAGACAATTTGTATAACGCATATGCAGAGCTGCTGTTGCATAACGACTGTATAATATGTACATTTAATGCGACTGGGACCAAAGACCGCATAGATGCCCCGTGGAATTACCACTTGGTTCAACTGGTTGTACGACGGGGATTTATTTTTCCCGGTGGACCAACTGTTCGATGGTCCAACTAAAATAAAAAAAAAGAAACTTAAACTCTTGATAAGTGGCGTTTGTGGAAGAGTCACCACATTTTTTCTATTATACGGATGTACAATGATAGAGCATCAAACTCAGGAGGTTGTTAGATAGATATATAATATACTCTTTCTTTATTGTATACCATAACATAATCAAAATAAGAAATTAACAACGCTAAATGGTGTTACAATGGGCGGTCTATACAAATATAATAAAGCGGAAAAGTTTGTTTGTTTGAACGCGCTAACCTTGAAAAGTACTGGATGGATTTGGATGAAATTTGGTATGGAAGCTTGAGGAAGGTAATGGATACTATTTTACTGACTGCAAAAAAAATGAGGTTATGTTTTTATCGTGATAAAGTCCACTAGAGCGAAGCCCCGCATGATTGCTTGTAATAATACTTATAGGTACATAGGTTGTTCGATGAAATGTAAGTTGGACGGTGAGAAATATTAAAATATTAAACTAAATTAAAAACGGTAACAGACATTATGTTATTGTTATTAAACATTCAACGCAGATAATTATGACCTCCTTTCATTTAACCTCATTTTTTTTGTTTCAGCCGCTGAGGGGTAAACCCCCTACCAGAGGGCCTCTACATATAATGAGAGATAACGCACAACTTAACAGCATGTACCCAAGTTTAACTCTTAGTATTACCTTATTTCGGCTAATAATATCCGCCCTATGCACCGTTGTCGGCATCAATCCGAATCTTAGCAGCGAATCCACTCTGAATATAATTGTAAGTCTATTTTTTCTTATCTATACTTACATATACGTACATACATACTACATACATACATTCATCTATACTA
The DNA here is from genome assembly GCA_943138885.2 of Tholera decimalis. Classification (NCBI taxonomy): domain Eukaryota; kingdom Metazoa; phylum Arthropoda; class Insecta; order Lepidoptera; family Noctuidae; genus Tholera; species Tholera decimalis. The sequence continues at coordinate 11,902,651 of OW964575.2, read as the reverse complement.
CATACATACTATGAGATTCAAATAAGAATAGGAACATCAATGACATCTGTCTGTCAAATGTCAATTGAAAAGTACAGTTTGCAAAAATACTTATTTACGAAAATTAAAAACCATTTATTTTACTTTCTTTTAAACCACACTTATCTCTCTTATTTTCATTGTAGGCATCAATTCGCTGAAAGTGAAGAGTACGTATGGCGCAAAGGCCCAGAAGCCATGCCAAAATGATTATTTTATTTTTTATTGATGATTTTGGCCACCAAAATAGGAAAGAGGACAAACTTTTTTGGACGATATTCGTAAATAAATATTATTTTAATACATCATTGTTTTGCTCCCTTTACCACACTGATTCGAATTGACAGCTATGACGTCACAAAATGGCGATTAGTCGATCTCATTCTTAGTGATATACATATTGTAAAATTAAAGTGTCTGTGATTTCAAAGTAACTGTGTCTTCTTAAATGCTTAGTTATTTACATGATAATAAAACACAAACATTTTATAAATATTATAATTAAATTATTACTATCATATTTGTATTTACCTTCCTTTTCAGATGTCCCATTTTAGTATTCCGGTATTGTTAATGTTGATAAGCTACATTATGAAAAGAATCAGCTTGCCACTGTATTCCAACACGCCAGAAAGAAGGCTTATCAGCCCTGGTTATGACTTGAACATGCAAGGAGGATTAGGAGAGTAAGTACTTACCTTCTTTTTAGCGTGTGGTAATCCTCAATGTTCTTTTTTGTTTTCGAAAAGCACGTTAAACCCACTGACTTAGGTACAGTACGGCCGTTCTAACTTGGCGAGTGTGAAGTTAGGCTCTGCGAACTTTAGCGCTTGTGCACGCGTACAAAAATAAAGGTTATAAAAAAATAAATAATATTCCACAACTTTTCACACAACGCCATCTAGTCCCAAACTAAGCAGAGCTTGTGGTATGGGTACTAGACAACTGATAAACATACATATATATTTCTAAATACATACATATTATAGATAAATTACACCCAGACAAAGAACAAATGACCGTGCTCATCACACAAACATTTGTCCTAGGTGGGAATCGAACCCACGACCTTGCGCATAGCAGTCAGGGCCACTGACCACTATATCAACGGGCCTGTCAAATGCCAATTAAGCTTTGGTTTCCTAGGATAGCGGTGCCGTCATATAGCGGCCGTAATACAGCGGTGAATGACGTCACTAGAACGTTGTCTACTCAAATAAAATGGCGCGGTTTCCTAGAGAGCGGTAACTGACACGTCAAAAAGCGGTGCCGCCATTTGCACGACGGCCGTCTTGTCGGTGTCAGATGGTTTCGTAAACGTTTCATTGATAGCGATGATGCTACAGTGTGTTAAAACGGCCGTGGAACTTTCCACATGTCGTCACCGTAAAGACGGCCGCCTTTTTGCGTCCGTAATATTACGGCCGCGATATGACGGCACCGCTTTCCTAAGAAACCAAAGCTTAACAATTGTTAACAGGAATAACAACTGCTAATTGCATTTATTTTTTTAAAACCTTTATTTTTGTACGAGTGCACAAGCGTTAAAGTTCGCAGAGCCTAACTTCACACTCGCCAATTTAGAACGGCCGCGTTGTACCATAGGTACTTTTCCTATCTCAATGGTTAAACCGTTGGTCCCGCTCCCGACTGTCACATGTCATTTCGACATCTTTGAGAGTCGTTACGGATTGTCAGAAACCAGTAAATCTGACTCTGGTCTAGCCAAGGGGTATCATGTTTCTCAGTTACTGGGTTGTGGAGGTCAGATAGGCAGTCGGTCCATGTAAAACATTAGATTAGACTAGAAGCCAACCCCGACATAGTTAGACTTAAAAGGCTAAGCAGATGATGATTTTTGTTTTCGGTACCTACCGAAGGTTACGACTTATGAACATACTAGCTTCTGCCCGCGACTTCGTACGCGTGGGAAGGTTTTCCCGCGCAAATCCCGATCCCGTGGGAATTTCGGGATAAAAAGTAGCCTATGTGTTATTCCAGAATGTCAACTATCTACTTACCAAATTTCATTCTGATCCGTTCAGTAGTTTTTGCGTGAAAGAGTAACAAACATCCATCCATCCTCACAAACTTTCGCATTTATAATACTAGCTTTTGCCCGCGACTTCGTTCGCGTGGGAGTGTTTTCACGCGTAAAATCCCGATCCCGTGGGAATTTCGGGATGTAAAGTAGCCTATGTGTTATTCCAGAATGTCAATTATCTACTGACCAAATTTCATTCAGATCCGTTCAGTAGTTTTTGCGTGAAAGAGTAACAAACATCCATCCATCCTCACAAACTTTCGCATTTATAATATTAGTAGGAATTAGTAGGAAGTAGGAAGTAGGAAGGATTATAGTAGGAAGTAGGAATTAGTAGGATAGGAAGGAAGTAGGAAGTAGGATAGTAGGATATACCCGGACTTTTAATTCGATGCAGTAAGCTGACATAAGCTAGTGTCACTTACTAAAATAATAATACCTAATAGTGATGGATTCAATCAATCGAATAATAAATGAGCGATTTTTATTCCTGAGTAATATAAATAAAATTCTTTTATTTCAGACAGAATCCATTTTATTGGTACACAAATTTATACTATTATCTTTTATTTTGAAGTAGTTAAGTACTAGGTTTTATTATAAATAAATCTATTTTTATTAAAAATATTCATATCTTACCAGACATGATAAAGGCCTCTCCTTTGGAAATTATTTCATGTGATGAATATTTTAATAAATTTCGCGTGATTACTATTAAAAACACTACCTCCGCATTACTGTGACCTAAACCCCGTTGGAATAATGCAAGAAATAAAAAACATTATCATGATCAATTAGTTTTATTTTTCACGCCCCTTTATAATACTTTTTGCTATTTTCACACAATATTATTTAAAACAATTGTTTGTATCGTTATTCGATTTTATTCCTGAATCGATTAATTTAGTTACATCACAATTTCGTAGTCTACATTATCTGACAACTCAGAAACTGTCAGTCTATTGCATCGAATTAAAAGTCCGGGTATAGTTAGCGATTATGCCTTGCTGGTGTTGCGGGAATTTTCGAGATACCGCAGCCTCAGACCGCATGGGCAATTGACAGAACAAGGTGGGTTTTTAAACAGCAGAAGTCTGACACTCTATTCCACTCCACTCAGAGTGGGAGGAGTCATTTGATAATTTTCCCATAAAAAAAATGTTAAACGAATTTTTAAGAGACTTTTTCAGGTAAAGAGCCCGTAGAAAAAAAAGTTGCATAGGGAAATTTCAGAAGTACGTTTTCCTATTGGGGAAATTAATTTCAGTTCATGAGATGACATATTGCCTGCAACTTTTTAGACGTTCGTAATTTTCGAAATAAGAAAAGGTCTACTTTTTCGGAAAATTCGAACCGAGTTTTTGTTTTTTTTTTTATCGATAAAAGGTTCGCGTTTGACCACAATCTCACTCACCATTTCACTCCCACATCTGATGGCAAGTGATGATGTGGTCGAAGATGGAGCACGCTTACCTAAAAGCTCAGAATACGGAAAAAGAACTCCGTATTCTGAGACTAAAAGTAATCTATTCATTCTTGACTTACCCTTAGATTATAGGTAGCTAACAGGAAACTCAGACTCCAACAGGGAATTCCACTCCTTCGCCGTACGCACCATGAAAGTATTCCCAAAACGTTTTGTGCGTAGTGCGTATGTATTTGGCGTATGTACAAAAAATAAATATTGTATTTTTTTTTTTCTTTCAGTCATTTGAAAGACATAACGGTGATCATAGTACTAACACATGTGCTAACGGTAATATCCAATCTCTTCTGGCTTATTCTACTGTATTTGCCACTTCGGGCTCTATACGTCTCTTGGAAATTATTCATTCGTCCATTTTTGGTCATAATATTCTCGGATAATGAAGAAGAGGACACAGAAAGAAGGAAGAAGAAGACAAAGAAAGCGGGAAACAAAAAGAAGTTTAAATACCTCAGGTCTATTAAACATTGGCACCATTTTAGGTCTTAAACGCTGAATCGAGCCCTAGACTCTAGTAATTGTACGAAGCATGCCTTTTAAATTATGTCGTTTCCATATTTCCCGGCAATTTTGAATTTGGAACTGTTCTATATTCGAATGTGTTTAAATTTCGAATCTCAAAACAGTCACAGCGTCGATTGGAATCTGTCAAGTTACGTACGAAAATGAATCTTTCTAAGGAAAATGTTCATGTAATAATTTTTTTACAACTTTAGAAGAGGCTTGACACGGCTTCAGTGTTTTGAAGAGCTGACATCTGTGTTCAGTGATGAAGTCCCATGTCTGAGGACTGTCGAACGCTGGTATTTAGAATTTCAACGTGGACATACTAATGTTAGTGACAAATCTCGCGAAGGACGCCCAAAATCCGCCTTCACTGAAAATAACATCATTGCTGTGAGACAACTAATTCTCGAAGATCGTCATGTGACGTATCGAGAGATAGAGGCTCTATTAGGCATCTCAGGGACAACCATTCAGAAGATCTTGCATGAAGCGCTTGGTGTGAGAAAGGTAGTTTGCCGTTGGATACCGCATCTACTTTCCGACGATCACAAGGCGCCCCGCGTCAGATGGCGCAAAGGTTCTCTGCAAAGGTTCAATTGAGGAGAGTCAAATCACGTCTACTAGGCCTACCACACACACAAGCTTCACCACAGTTCTGCCTGCGCAAGCCAGTTTGTACCCGGAACATCGTGCGTGCGGTTGGTAAAACTGAATCACGCGCCAACCCCACAGTGCGGCCTGCGCATTTTTCGACTTGCTTGAAATTTTGCCTGCGCAAGCCCGGCCTGCGCGTACTTGCCTGTGTGTGTGGTTGGGCGTTCAGTGTTCAAGCCACCAAAGAACTATGTTTTACATTGTCGAGGCTAGCTGTCGTTCGGTGAGGTAGGTATACGTGGACGTCCATCACTCAAAAATGGCAGATTTGCGAATGTACAATCGCGACTTCTTGACTGAATTTATAAGTATTTATAAATCTCTGCCTGACTTTTGCATTGTCTTTTTTTTTCACTAGCAAACACTTGAAAAATAGTAGCAGAAAAAATAGTTCTTCACTGGGAAACATTGTTGTTTCCATGCCGACGATTTCGATAAGAATGTGGCCTGCGCGTACTTAACTGTGCCGTGTGGTAATGCTGTCCGTGTACAGTTTTTTCATACGAGAAGCTTGCGCAGGCAAAACTGTGGTGAAGCTTGTGCGTGTGGTAAGCCCTTAAGACAACATCAGTGGTGACGAATCTTGGATCTATGCCTACGATCCTGATTCCAAACAACAATCTACAATCTAACGACGACGAGCCAAAGCCAACTAAAGTTGTTCGTTCTCGAAGCACTTCAAAGAAGATTGTGGCCACGTTCGTTGGGAAAACCGGCCATGTTGCGACTATTGCACTTGAAGATCGTAGAATGGTTAACGCAGAGTGGTATACCACAGTTTGTTTACCACAAGTCATCGCCGAACTTTGAAAATGTAACTCAAAGCGACTCATCATCCTGCACCACGACAACGCAAGCTCACACAGCGCTTGTCAAACGATTGAGTAATTGAAGCAGGAAAAAGTAGAAATTCTTGTCCATCCTCCATACAGTCCTGACCTAAGCTCTAACGATTTCTTTACATTGCCTAAAATTAAGAAAAGTCTTCGTGGTCAAAGATTCCAGTCTGGTGAAGAAGCACTCGACGCTTTCAAGTCAGCCATTTTGAACACCCCCATTTTAGAGTGGAATAAATATTATAATAAATAGTTTGAGCGAATGGAAAAGTGTATTAAGCTAGGTGGTGAATACTTTGAAAATCAATAAAAAGTACTGTTGTGTTTTTTTTCTTCAAACGGTAAAACTTAAAAGGCATGCCTCATATAACATACTAAATCACAGCTTCAATTAAAAGTTGAACCAACTTTTATTGTTTCGTAATTTGAACTCATCTGCATGACTCTGTGTCGGGCAGATGTATTCGAAATTCGAACGCACGCAACGCGATGGGGTCTCTCATTTTATCAAGTCTTTATTTAGGTTGTTAAAATGAGAGTTTACGATTGACTGTGTGAATAAGTGTGTTAGCATAGCAATTACCTCACTGATGAAATGGCAAATAATTTGTTTACGTTATAAAATCTGCTACCAGCTGTAGGTAAAAGATGGCGGTTTGACAGATAAAGGCCCTTAGTTGTTAAAGCAGCTTTTTTATGTTTTATTATTATTAATAAGCCCTAGCTAGAAGCTGTCATACGCATTGTAGGTAAACAAGGCCACTTACAATTATACCGAAACTTTTTTGTAACATGCTCTCGACTCAGTACCAGTCCATGATGAAAAACCGTCACGTAGCTTACGCTTCGAGTTGTCAAATCACATCACTACTGTACCACTTGATATTAAAAAACCGAATCTACTGGAGTTATGCGTGTGGACATTAATCAAAAGCTTGTATTAAAATTTTTTTTACCAAAAAATTAAATTTACTTTACTCTTTTTAGTTGGTCGATTTTAATTTACCTAGTTACAAAAGCCTAAATGTCAACTACTCTACTACTACCTCTTACAAAACATAGCTTTTCCCAATGCTGGACCGTTGAGGAGTTCTCCTGGTACTTCACCATCAGCTTCACTTCACCATATGCATTGTGACGAGCATATTCAAGTAATCGAATAACCATATTCAAGTAATCAAAGCGGAACCCATGAAATACTTATTATTCCTACCTACTTATATATTGAGTAGTTCCAGTGGCCATCTGTGGTCTTCATCATCAGATCCACTTCACAAATGGTGATTTTCGATTGCAACTACACAAGTTACTATAAAAAATACTCAAATCACTATAAGTGTGCCTATAATATTTGAAGAGTTCCCTCGATTTCTCCAGGATCCCATCATCAGATCCTGACTTGGAGACAACGGGACCAATTTCAAAGTATACCCTTTTAAACAATAAAAGAATTTTCCAAATCGGTTCAGCCATCTTCGAGTAATCGGTGATCATACATAAAAAATATACGCGTCGACTTGATAACCTCCTCCGTTTTTTTTTCGTCGGTTAAAAAATATATTTGAAACTATGTATTTTGTTATATAAAATTGTTGTGACCGGATTGTCTAGTGTTTGGAAAACAAGGCTAAGCTTTTACACTACTTAGGTACGTTAAGAAAAATTAAGACTCCCTGTAGTGTTTACCTTTTATATAAATGTTATTCTTGTGAGAAGATAGGACTTTACCTCTAACTTTACCCACTTGATAACTAAAAAGTATTTCTTGTAACAGAAACAATATTTTGTATAGTCTGTCTTATTCTATAACTTTTTCGAGCGACCCATAGTTTAGCTGAGTTTATCGACCGTTAAAAGGAAATCTATACTTAATATTATAAAGCGGAAAAGTTTGTTTGTTTGTTTGTTTGCTTGAACGCGCTAATCTTCGAAAGTACAGGGTGGATTTGGATGAAATTTGGTATGGAAGTAGCTTGAAGCTTTAGGAATGTTATAGGCTACTTTTTACGTGACTGCAAAAAAGGAGAGTTATGTTTTTACCGTGATAGAATCCACGGGAACGAAGCCCCGCGTGAGTACTAGTAGGGTATAAGTGACAAAAAATAAATGTTCAGGAGAGCCGTTCAAAGTTTAGAATTTTAGAAAAACTGATGTATTTTTTTATTAAAACGTCGTGAAAACTAAAACAGTTTTTAATTTTCCAATCGGGAAATATGACAAAATGAAAGATAATAGAACACAAGAAACAGTTGGCTTTCAAAACAATACCAGTCCAAAATGTCGCTTATACCCTATTTCCTTTTAACCGTCGATATATCCTCTTTGGTTGCTATTCACGCTACCCTTTAACAAAGGGTCTGCGTATTTTAATTTTAAATTGTATTTACGCCTGGTTTTGGAACAAAAAGTAAATATATTTCACTGAAAAATATAGATAGTCCAGCGAATCGCTTGACGTACATAGTTTACATTTAGGCACTTACTTACGTCATTAATATTCGTTCCAAAACCCGGCTCTAGAACTGATAAATATCGACTGAAGTGTTTTTGTGATCTAATTTAATTATTTTAAGAAGATGTACAGATGCTGTAATTTTAAATTGTGCATCCCTTCACTGCTTATACCTTTAGAGATAAATATTTTATCAGTTTGCCCAGTGGTTACAAGCATGACTTACGAGTTGTAGCTTGTAGGGTTGAGCCCAGGCAGGCACTTTCTCACTGCACTTTCGTTCAAAACGGTGAAGGAAAACATGGTGCAGAAACCAGCATGTCTTAGAACCGAAAATCTGCAGACCCATGGGGCAATCCAATGGGGTCCAATGCCTCTCATAGAGAGGCGGCCTCTGTCCTAAAACTAGGAACATAAAAGGTTGATTGTGTTGTTATGAAAATAAATCCTTTTTGTTACCAAAATATAAATTGTAGAAAAATCTTCGTTATTTAATTAAATACCTAATATTCAGGCGCGTGCACAGGATTATGACAGGGTATGCGGCGGAGTAATCGGTCACAAAAACTCTTTCTTTTATAGATTTTTAGCATAGCCACAGCCACGCATCGCCACCATGTTACGATGCGTGGCTGTGGCTATGCTAAAAATCTATAAAAGAAAAAGTTTTTGTGACCGATTACTCCGCCGCATACCCTGTCATAATCCTGTGCACGCGCCTACTAATATTGAATAATAAATCAACCAATACAGGTGTGTTTTGGATGTTTATAAATGTATAGTACTTATAGTAAGTAAAGTTTACTATTTTTTATTTATTTTATACTAATTTTCGTTGCTAAATAATATACTTAAGTAATCAAATCTTCCTTATTTATTGCTCTTTCTTCTTGTAATTATATTATTTTTTTACGTAGCTTAGGAGAGGTAAATGTAAAGATCATATACAATGAGAGACTGCAAATGTGTTTTAAAGTATTTTTTTATTAATATTTTCTAAAACAATATTATTGTAAAAAATAAATATCCCAATCTATCATTGAAAACAGGGAGTGTTCAGATTATTATTGTAATCCTACTTACAATTTAAGTTTTAGGTACTATACCTGCATTTAATGGAAACTAGATTAGATATTTAATATCATAAGTATGTTGTAACTTTTGTTACACTGCATATAATATATACATAAGTGATAGGTATTTTGACACGGAATAGTTAATTACATGTCTATTCCGTGCATTTTAAAATATGGGACTGTTTCTAGATACTGAACAAACTGTAATGAAGCTGAATTTGTTCGATAAATGTCACTGAGACAAGCTAAAATTCTTATTGGAATCTAGGTGAATAATACTGGAAATTATTTAGAATAAATCAAAAAAATACAGTCCTATATTATGGTAGTTCAGTCAGTAAAATTATTATATTGCATATTGATGTTGTGTCTAATAATGATTATACATAAGTTGTCATAAAACTTACATGCATGTCTTTGTAACTTCATATTTCTGAAATAAATGTTCGTATTTGTATGCTTTTTTATCTTGATCCTTTCCAACAGATAGAAAAGTCTCAAAAGAGAGGACTCTCCCCAATACGAGTCATATCTAGAAGTACTGATTGATCCAGCCGCTCAATGAAAGCCTTGGCTATTAAGCCATTGGCTGACACGACTGTAGGTATACAATGGCTGCCGAGTTCACATCCCACAAGCTTTTGTTCTGGGTCTTCGCGAGGTTCTCTACATACGGGACGATAATGTCAACAATCATTACACGCCTCTCAATTTGCTCCATCACCACTGTTTCAGGCAATCAGACATAAGCAGCATGTTCTTGACAGTCTCCAATATGATGAACCGATTCTAGTACAATCTAATAATGCCACTATCGAGGACTACATAGTTCTGGCTCATACTTTTAGAGAGGCATTTTTAATTATTCAAATACCTGTGAATATTTATTAATTATATTATATTTAAATCGGTTCGATGTATTGGGACATAAAATGTTACTAACATTAGGTATTAATGCGAAAGTTTGTGAGGATGGATGGATGGGATGGCTGTTTGTTACTCTTTCACGCAAGCAACGAGTGAAATCTGGTAAGTAGATAGTCGACATCCTGGAATAACACATAGGCTACTTTTTATCCCGGAAAATTCCAGGATAAAAAGGGATCGGGATTTATGCGGGGAAACCTTCCCACGCGAACAAAGACGCAGGCAGAAGCGTTGTGAAATCAAATTTAAGTTTGAAATATAAAAAAGTCTGTAGGTATGTACCTAATAGTAGGCTGTGCGTTTTAAATGCTAATCCGATAACTTTTTTTTTTTATTGTGAATAGGTTCGCGTTTGACCACTATCTCACCTGATGGTAAGTAATGATGTGATCGAAGATGGAGCACGCTTACCTAAAAGTAACCTATTCACTCTGGACTTAAAGACTCCTAGGTTATAGCTATCGGGAAACACAGACTCCGGCAGGGAATTCCACTCCTTAGCCGTACGCACAATGAAGGTATTCCCAAAACGTTTTGTGCGTACGGGTGGGATGTCCACCATGTAACGATGGCGCTTCGCCGTTTGTCTCGTAGTTCGATGATGGAACGGGCTTGGCGGAATTAGATTGTGTAATTCCATCGCACACTCCCCGAAATGTAACCGATAGAAAACCGATAGACTTGCAACTCGTCGTCGGTGTTCAAGGCTCTGGAGCTTTGACTCAACCAGTCAATTTTATCCGACTTCAAATGAGGAGGTTCTCTCAGTATGTTCTTTTTGTTTATTTTACTTTGTTTATTCCAGTCTTATTTCTTATTTAAATAAACTGTTACCAAAATTAGCTAGATATAATATTTAATCTTTTGTTCATTTTTTTAGTATACTTTTTTCTCTCTTATTTTCTATTTGGCAATAGCCCAGAAGCCATTCCAGCTTTTAAGGAGTTGAAAATTTGAAGTCAAATTATTATTTTTTTCTTTGTAGAACTTCGTATAAAAATTATATTTTAATGAATTAAATGAAAACCCATTACGGCACGTCCTAGCGAGCGAAACAAGACTTTTTTGTCGTTTTACAGCTATGACGTCACAATATGGCGTCAGTCATTCCTGTTATTACTTGAAAGTTTGAGACCACTGTCTAATATTGAAACATTAAACTTGAATTAAAACTATCATGTAGTCTTACTACATTTTTGTCAACTCATCCCTCATTAACCAACTTAAAAAAAGGAAGAGGTAATTTTATGTAACTATGTTACCTTATTACTCGTAAACGGCTGGACCGTTTTGAAAAATTCTGCTTACGATTGATTACATTAATTATGAGCCCACCTAGCTGTAGCGTTAGATCCTCTCTACCTTATTATATGTAATCTTTGAAGTTTATATGATATTTGTATTTTTAATTGACTTCAAAAAAAGGAGGAAGTTCTCAATTTGAATGTATTTTTTTATGTGTGTTGCCAAGGTTACCGCATAACGGCTGGATCGATTAAGAAAAATCTTTTTTTTTTTGAAAGGTTGTACCTTCCAGTTGGGACCAGCTGGAAAATATATAATTGTAATCAAGTCAGGATCTGGTGAAGGAATCATGAAAAAATCGAGGGAACTCTTCAAATATTAAATATTATAGGCATACCTATAGCGATTTGGTTATTTGAAAATTTCACCATTTGGTGAAATGGAACTGGTGATGAAGACTACAGATAGCTACCGGAACTACTCAATAATAAGTATTTCATGGTTTGCAATTCGAATACTTGAATATGGTTGTTAAGCACTTTATGCTTGTCACAATGCATATTACGGTGAAATGGAGTTGATATTGAAGTTTACAAAACCAAAGACACCGACTACCGAAGCTTTTTCACTACTACAAAGTTTTTTTTTAATGTTTAGCAAAACATAATTAAAGTGGAACTTTTAAAGTAAGACATGGTAAAGAAGTAGTGCATATTTCCTTCTTAATCGAGCTTATAAGCACAGCGAGAAGCCTATGGCCCGCTTTATATATTGTTAACCAAGAGTTACCCCGGTATTTATTGGTTAAACATCACATCCTGGTCAATTTTAATAATTCAGAATGTAATCATAATCAGGCTTATACTTTTTTTTTTTAACAAAACGCTTAGTTAAAATATTGTTTAGCAGATACTTTATACAATTCTTCTCTACAAAATTTGATTTTTGAATCTGCATTGAAACTTAGCAGATTGCTTAACTTCTTTGTAAATAAACCTAATGGTTTTTAAAATTCATAAAATCTTTATTCAGTGTATCGGTTTTTGTAAAGTCCGCAAAACCGATAAAATCAATACGACACTGTCAAGTGTTATGTCGTATACAACACTATTCTAGTTTAAAAATGGCAGCAGTTTGTTTTGGTTTTGTTGTATGTTTTGGAAATTAAATTCTTTCGATTTTATTGTGCTAGTATGATATGATATTTCATCCATGAATGCGTAAATCTATTGAATTTAAAATTACATCTAAGTAAAAGTGCTATGATAATAGTTTTACTTTCTTTTTTGGGTATTTTGTGAAAGTTGATCTGCAATTCAGAAAGTTATGCATTCGATCGTAAAGAAATGAACAAATATTAATGAAAATGGATATCAAAGATGACAGTGTGACTTGTAAAGTACTCTGCAATGCCTGCCTCTGTGTTGGGCGAAAGCTGCATAATATTACAGATGAGAAAACTCAGAAATATTACCTCAATGCACTTGATGAAATTCCTGTAAGTAAATTTAAATTTTTCGCCTGAAAGCCATATTTAGATATTATTCCCTGCTTTTATCTTCTTCTAAATATCTGCGGACACATTTTCCATTTTTAAAAGTAATCTTCTCTTAATAAAATGCATAATTCTAACATACCCTGTGCCCTGTGCGATAAGACCGCCCATTGTACACAAATTTTATTATTTGTATCCTTAAGTGTATTGTAAGGTGTACAATCTATACTAATATTATAAAGCGGAAAAGTTTGTTAGTTTGTTTGTTTGTTTGCTTGAACGCGCTAATCTTCGAAAGTACTGGGTGGATTTGGATGAAATTGGGTATGGAAGTAGCTTGAAGCTTGAGGAAGGTTATAGGCTACTTTTTACCCGACTGCAAAAAAGGAGAGTTATGTTTTTACCGTGATAGAATCCACGGGAGCGAAGCCCCGCGAAGTATATAATAAATAAATAATACCCACCAACACTTCGTTGTGAACTAAGCTTATGTTCTACTTATTATTATTTATTTATGAGGCTCACAAACAATTGGTGACACCAAAATTATTACAAAAAATAACAATTGCTCAAAACTATATTTTCTGGTGTCACAGTTTGTAAAGGTAAGCAATTGTGTACTAAACTGTACAGTTGTTCTTATCTCTCTAACTTAGAACTAAGCAAAACAATCAATGTCTAAATACAATGAATGTTGTAACGAGTTACTGCAGCTTCGGGACACAAAGCCTACTGAAGGAGCAGGGTGGGTTTTTAGTCAGTAGAAGTCTGAGACTCCAACTCCGAACAGACTGGCATAGTTTATTGATGACTTTTACCCTGAAAAATAAACTATCTATGTGGCATGCTCAGCCCATTATTAAAGAATGACCATGTCCATGCAACCTCTTCAATCATGTAAGCAGCAAAATTGAATGCTGTAGATAATTCTATAAATATATAAGTTTAAACTGGATAAGTTTGGCCCAGATTGTGCTTACAGACCATCCCACAAAATTATAAAGGAAACTTTTTGAAGTAGGTCCAACCATTTAAATGGTGACATTACACATGTATACTAAAATTATAAAGCGGAAGTTTGTTTGTTTTAAAGTGCTAATCTTCGAAAGTACTGGGTGGATTTGGATGAAATTTGGTATGAAAGTAGCTTGAAGCTTGAGGAAGGCTACGTTTTACCTAACTGCAAATAGGAGGGTTATGTTTTTATCATTATAAAGTCTACAAGAGGAAAATTTATATACAGATATTTGTTTCAGCTATTTAGCATGTCTAATGTAAGGCTGCAGGTTTGCTGGGAGTGTAAAGCATTGCTGGAGAAGAGTATAGCCTTTAAAGAACAGGTCCAAGACTCATACAGGATTCTACAAACTTATACTAAGGAGGTGAGTGATATATGCTGTTCATTATACTATTATATCTAATGTGTAAGGTCAGTAGCCTAATAATAATAATAATAAATTGATTTATTTCAGGTAGATTACACCCATTGCCATTAATTAAAATTACAAATACCGTTAAAATTACACAGTCTAAACAAAAATAAAGTAATATTAAATGAAATCAAGCCATAATAATCACAAATTAAAATAATAAAAAAAAACATTAAAAATAAATAACATAAAAATCCCTACAGTTAAAATAATAAATTATAGTCTTCGGACTTGTGATCGTGAGGTCGCGAGTTTGAATCTCGTCCATTACACTATAGCCATGAACCCTTTTCAAACACAAGTATGTTAAGCTTAGTTGGAGGGGTTAACAAGATTGCTACTACCCATATTAATTAATATTTCGTATTACAATAATAACATTATAACTTTTAATTATCATTATTTTTTTTTCTTTCGCGGGCAGCTTGATACTGGGCAACTAATGCGCTTTTTGGTGACGAGTTTCAAATTACAATTTCGAAGATTCTTTATTTTTAGCATGTAGTACGATATTGCATCTTTCAATAGTATTTTATTTGTGTATTTAATACGCTACACATTCTTTAAAATTAGTTTATTTACCCTCTTCCGTGTGTCACTGTTGGGACAACTAAAAACTAGCGCTGGGTGTCTTTCGCCCAGCAAATGCTGAGTTGGTAACCCTTTCGGTGTAGATATGCTCAGCGAAATTCTTAGTGTTATTTTTTTTATGTTTGTAATTTTCTATTGTTTGTTGTGGTGTGTGTTTATCACCAAATAAATGGTTTTCAATTTCAAAATTACCTACAAGTTCTCTTTTAAAAAAAAATTGGCCAAGTGCGAGTCGGACTCGCACATGAAGGGTTCCGTAGTAGCTATAATAAATATAATATACTTAATATATTCATTTGAAAAAAAAAAAACAAAAGACCTTACAAATTTCTTAAAACTAGATTATTTACAATTTTTACAACTACGCCAAATAACTTTGTTTTTCATAGTATTTGTATGAATTACAAAGTTATATTTGTGGTTTTAGAAAATATACTGTATCTCAAAAACTGCTGACTCGATCTCGTTCAAACCAATTTTGGTTGAAAGTTTACATTAAGATCTACAACATATGGTTTTCTTAGATTTTTCACTTCATTATTATAGAAGTTAGAGGGGGGGGGACACATTTTACCACTTTGGAAGCGTATATCTATTAAACGATTAACTTTATGAAAAAGTCATTTTAGAAACCTTAATGTCATTTTTAAAGACCTGTCTATAGATACCACACGTATAGGTTTCATGAAAGAAAATATTTTCAGTTTCAGTTCCATGTATGGGGAGCCCCCTTTATTTTAAATATTTTTTTAATTTTCTCTTAAAATCGGAAAGCGGTTTACAGAATACATCTACCTACCAAGTTTTACATGTATAGTCCTAATAGTTTCGGAATAAAATGGCTGTGACATACGGACGGACGGGCAGACAGACAGACGGACAGACATGTCGAAACTGTAAGGGTTCCGTTTTTTGCCATTCGGCTACGGAACCCTAAAAAATTGTGTTGGGCTCGGCTACCAGTCTAGTTCCAGCAGCTGAGTAATAGTATTTTTTTACCAACGAGATAGTCAGGCAGAACATACATAAAAACAACCGAATTAAGAACTCTTCCTCCTTGCGTGGCGCGGTCCGATGCGCGCGCGGCGCGCAGCAAGGCGCGGGGCCATGTCCCCTGTGACCCCCCCGGTCACAGGGGACATGGCCCCCAAAAATAGAAGACTTCCATTTGTTTTATAATGTGTGCAATAAATTTTGTATTGTGCAATAAAAAAAAAACTCATTTATTTGACATATTTTATTCCAGGCTGTGACCGTACCCAGGGCTGGGCAAAATACATGCTTTGCTTTAATTGAAATACAAATTACAAAATACTGTATCGCAAGTAATTAAAATACGAAATACAAAATATTTTTAAGTAAGGTATTTGAAATATAAAATACAAAATACAGTATTTTAGCTATTTTTAATTGAAATACAAATTACAAAATACAAAATAAGTAATCTAGACCAGGGGGCCGAATCTGCTATTGCAATAGTGTCGGAATGGTGGATCATTGATTTTTAGGGTTCCGTAGCCGAATGGCAAAAAACTGAACCCTTATAGTTTCGTCATGTCTGTCCATCTGTCTGTCTGTCTGTCCGTCCGTCGGTCCGTATGTCACAGTCATTTTATTCCGAAACTTTTAGGACTATACATGTGAAACTTGGTAGGTAGATGTATTCTATAAACCGCTTTCCGATTGTAAGAAAAAAATTAAAAAATATTTAAAATAAAGGGGGGATAAAAATATTTTCAGTTTTAGTTTCATGTATGGGGTACATGGAACTAAAACTGAAAATATTTTTTTTTTTTCATGAAACCTATGCGTATGTGGTATCTACAGACAGGTCTTTAAAAATGATAAAGGGGTTTCTAAAACCACTTTTTCATAAATAAAGTCAATCGTTTAAAAGATATAAGCTTCCAAAGTATTAAAATGTGTCCCCCCTCTAACTTGTATAATAATGGAGTGAAAAATATTTAAAATAATATATGTCCGTAGATTTTAATATAAACTTTCAACCAATTTTTGGTTTGAACGAGATCGGGTCAGCAATTTTTGAGATACAGCATATTTTCTAAAACCGCAAATATAACTTTGTAATTCATAAAAACACTGAAAAATAAAGTTATTTGGCGTAGTTGTAAAAAATGTAAATAAGCTAGTTTTAAGAAATTTGTGAGGTTTATTTTTCGTTAAATAAATATACGTATCTATACTAATATTATAAAGCGGAAAAGTTTGTTTGTTTGTTTGCTTGAACGCGCTAATCTTCGAAAGTACTGGATGGATTTGGATGCAATTTGGTATGGAAGTAGCTTGAAGCTTGAGGAAGGTTATAGGCTACTTTTTACCCGACTGCAAAAAAGGAGAGTTATGTTTTTACCGTGATAGAATCCACGGGGCGAAGCCCCGCTTTAGTACTAGTTATATTATATTATTATAGTTACAACGGAACCCTTCATGGGCGAGTCTGACTCGCACTTGGCCAATTTTTTATTTGTAGATTTTGACGAAGTTTGGTAATCTATTATTATCTATTATGTTCAACCACTGACACTCCATTGAAAGAAATGGCTTAGAATTATAATCTCGTACACAATGACAAATGAATGACTGACTTACGCGGTTATCTGCTAAAATTTTTACAGTTCCAACCGAATTTTGGTCAACTAGCACCATTTTGAAACAGATAAAACGTCAGTAAGCAGTAATGTCACATTTGTCTTTGACAGCTAAAATATTATTGAATTGTATAGTTTTACTACATTTCTATCATGGGCGTAGGAAGGGGGGGGGCGGGTGGGCCGTGCTCACCCCAGAATGGTCTGGTGCCCACCCCAGAATTTTTACTAACAAACAAAGGTTAAAAACTAAAAACTGGCCAAGTGTGAGTCGGACCCACCCATGAATGGTTTTTCGTAAATTACGAAGTTCGTTCATCAACCATTTGTATAAATGACCAAGTTATATTTGCGGTTTTTCAAAATGTTCTATATCAATCACATGCACTGAGCTGGCAGTACCTATCTCATTGAAACTAATTTTCGTTGTAAGTTTTCGTTAGGCATATATTTTTTAGATTTTGCACTCTCTTATTTTAAATGTTAGAGGTCCCAGCACACATTTTACCAGTTTGGAAGTTTATATATTTCAAACGATTGACGTTGTGAGGAAATGGTTTTAGAAACCTCGTTCCTTCGCTCTTATTTTTTTTTAATATAAACCATTAACCGGTTCATAGAATACATCTACCAAGAAAGTAGCCATGACATACGGACAGAGAAACAAAATAACCTTCGCCCATATTTTTGCGTTTGTCTGACCCCGCTGGGCTGCCTCCAGGCTATTGGAGGTCTCATCTCATGGGGATGGACCACACAAATGGATGCGCGCCGAAAAAATGCCAAACATTCTCGACTTTAATTTAAACAGATATTTTCGTGCAAAGGTTTTTAGGGTTCTGTAGCCGAATAGCAAAAAACCGGAACCCTAATAGATTCATCATATCTGTTTGCCTGTCTGTCCATCAGTATTTCCCACCCACACAGTTAAAACTTAGTAGATAGATGTATTTTTACAAGAATAAAAAAAAAACAATTATTTCAGCTCCTTGTATTGGAAACCCCTCCCGTTTCCAATACAAGGAGCTGAAATAATTGTTTTTTCAAACTTATTCGTGTCGGGTGCCTGTAGATGTCTTCTGTCTAAACGACATTTTGTTTAAACTTAATGCAACACAAAATGTACAAAGGCGGACTTAATGCCTTAGGCATTCTCTACCATTCTACCATGGGTGGTGAAGAGATAACATGGCAGGAGCATAAAAAAGATAACTAAGTGGATTCATTGAGACATTGAGGTTCCAAAAACGACTTTTTCTCAAAGTCAATAGTTTAAGAGATAGGTTTCTAAATCGATGTTTTCTCAAAGTAAATTGTTTTAAAAAAGACCTAAATTTTAAAATAAGAAAGTGAAAAATTAAAACATTTTTTTTTTCTGTAGATCTCAATGAACATTTTCAGCAAAAAATAGTTTCAACAAGTTATAGTCAGCAGTTTTTGAGAGATATAACACATTTTATGAATACCGCAAATATTACTCGGCCATTTATACAAACACCCTTCATGGGCGAGTCACACTCGCAGTTGGTCAGTTTTTAGGGTTCCGTTCGTTCGTCGTTAGGAGTCTGTTCGTCCGTATATCACATATTCTGTAAACAACTTTGCGAAAATTAAAAAAAGAAAAGTCCGTGGAATGCTCCGCATAAACTATATAATAGCCTTTTCCCAATTATGTTGAGGTCAGTCTAACCTGATGCAGCTGCAAGTTAGTGTTCTACATGGAGCGTCTGCCTAGCTGACCTCCTCATCCCAGTAGCTGGGTAATACGATACTCCTTGGCGAGACCAGTATCATACCCGTAACGACTTTTGAAGATGTCCAAATGATAGCCAGGACCAACTACTTAACGTGCTTTCCTAGGCATAGGGGTATCATACCGCCAACTTCCAAACTCTGGGCTACTACTGAGACTTTTCTTACAGAATACCCATATATAGCACTTTTTGCCCGATCCGGTAATCGAACCCGAGACCTCATGTTATACAGTTGCTTGCGACCAATGACAAAAAAAATTATCAAACCTATATGACGTGTTAGGTCAATAGATAGGTCTTTAAAAATTATATTGAGGTATCTGAAATTATTTTTTCTCCAAATCAATCGTTCGAAAGATAAACTTTTTCAAAGTGGTAAAATGTGTGGTAGCCCTCTAATTTCTTAAATAAGAGAGAGAAAAATCTAAAAAAAAATATGCTGTAGATCTTAATAAAAACTTTCAACAAAAAAGTAGAACAAGATACAGTCAGCAGTTTTTGAGATAAAGCACATTTTCAAAAACCGTAAATAATAGGTGAAAAAGTATGAAAGGAGATTCCGGAAGCCGATGCGAGTCAAACTATCCAGGAATTGGTGGCATGGTGTAACGTTACCTTACCTACAATTCACATTCACGATCATTCACTGATTTGCAAGAAATCAATAAGATAAAAAAATACGAAAAATAGGTGTCTCATTATTTGACTGATTTGTAGAAAAAAGCGCGTGTTGAAACTTGCGTTGCCTTGTTGAATCGGTACAGAAATGAAGGAATATTGGATCAAATTATGACATGTGACGAAAAGTGGATTCTCTACGAAAACTAGAAGCAAAAATGCAATGGCTGACCCCAGGTAGAACGCCGCAACAGTGCCTGGAAAGCTTAACAATAATAAGATACTGGTAACTGTTTGTGGTGTTATTTACTAATTTCTCAGGTCTGATCTGGCAATAACGGCCAATGTTTACAAAAAATACAAAAAAAAGTGTTAGTGTGCCATAGCTGATCCTAGGTACCAACTAGACCGAGAAGCCAGATCTTGCTCCAACGGACGTATTTTTTTTTGTGATTTGGTAAATATTCAACGATTTAAAAAATTTCTGTCCAAGAGGCAGTACGAAATGCTTTCAAACAGTTTGTAGAATTTAGATCCCGAAAGGTCTATCGTTAAGGCATAAATAACTTTGCAATTAGATGGCAACAATGTACAGATAATGAGGGTAAATATGTTGATTAAATAAGTATATGTTACATTTTAGAAAAAAAGGATTTTTCATAGTTTTTGTTTCAAATCAGCAATGACTTACTTTAACCCCTGTCCCCTAATATAACTTTGTCATTTATATAAACGCTATAAGAAATTAAGTTATTTTAAGGTAATCTATGTTTACTACTACGGAACTCTTCATGGGCTAGTCCGACTCGTACTTGGCTGCTTTTTTATAAATACTAACAATTACAATTGACTATTCAGATTCTTTTTGTTGACACTACTGTTGCGATACAAGTCAAATTAATTAATGTGAAAATTTTCTTTTCGTTAATTAAGGCAACTTAAGTGACCATCGCTTCTACCACAGGGGGCCAGGCCCCCTTGGAAAATATCTCTAGATACGCCAATGATTTCTATTAACAGGTTTTATAATAATGGCAATACAACTATGTCAATTTATAACACAATTCTACTAGGAGACCATTATGAATTTAACAGATTACGAACTTTTAGCAAAATGACAACGCCTTGATCGACAATTAAGAAATCAATGATAGACTATTGTGGCACTATTGCAATAGCAGACTTGAGGCCCAGCACGGGCTGAAAAGTAGAGCAAACAACATGAATTAATCAGTAAAACCAGAGTTTCCTTTCATGAACACTAACTTTTCAAATGTACTGTCAGACAAACAGCCTCTTGTTGGAGAATGAATAAAACCTGCTAAAAAAACAATCTTTCTACAGGTCCTGATGAGCACAAACTTGTGTTAAATGTTTGAACACATTTTCGTTCGTTCTACACAGAACAGAAGCTTTATTTATTCCGTGTTTGGAAAAAACTAAAACAAACCGTTATTTGACAAATTGACATCTTAGCTTGACATTGACAATTTGATGTAAGTCCATTTTTTGCGTTTTGTGCAAAGAAAATAATACTCTCTAACGAGAGGTTTTGTGGCTGCTTTATCATCATTACAATCTCGCGGTCTCGCCTCGCACTCACACTCACGATCGCTATATGAATGAAGGTTAAATGTATTTTAATGTTAAAATGTATTTTAAAGTCTCAAGTATTTGAAATACTAATTACAAAATACCTCGGTGTCAGGTATTTGAAATACGAATTACAAATTACATTTCAAAGAAGTAATTGAAATACAAATACCAAATACGTATTTGTATTTCAATTACGTATTTTAATTACAAGTAATTAAAATACTGCCCAACCCTGACCGTACCTGCTTGCAGTCGGTTAAAAACACCTGAAATTTGGCATGTTATATGAATGCTGGATTTGTTTCAGCTAATCTTTGTTTATTTGTATTTCATATGTAATTTGTCTGCTTACAAGGTACTTACTCTTTCAAATAGTTACAGACAGTGTGTGACAGTAGACACAGACTGTTGTAGGTTGTCGGGGGCCACAAGGGGGCCGTTGCCTGCCGGGGTAGCTGAATTGTTCGAAATAGTTACCGCAGCGAGGAACACGAAGGGCAAATGATGGAGCACGGATGGGTTTTAGGCATTAATAGTCTGACACATCCTCCCGTTTCGCCCAGATCAGTCGGCAGTCATTTGGATGATTTTCCATCCTTGAAAAATGAAGACTGTTTTAGGTCCCCTCTATCATCAGCTTAGCCTTTTCTCAACTATGTTGTAGTCAGCTTACAGTCTATCCGGATGCAACTGAGTATTAGTGTTTTATATGGAGCGACTGACTATTTGACTTCCACAACCCAGTAACTGGGCACAGACCAGTGTCAGATTTTATGGCTTTTGTCTTGTAACAACTGTTAAAGATGTCCAAATGAGAGCCGGGAACAAGGGTATTATGTCCATTAAAACACGAGATTTTGGTAAATCAGTTTATTGCGCTGAGTAGCATAGCACTGTACAAAATGAATGTGTGTAAAAACAACCTACCCTCGACTTAGCGAATATTTTTAATATAAGAATATTTCACAAGTATTGAAGGTACCTACGTTACTCCATATATGACATACCTTCCCCCCAAGTATGTAAAACATAATAATAATATAAAAACAAAAATAAACTTAATAACATACTACAAAATTGAAGTTACTTATTTTAACCCTTCACCACATATTACTAAACTTAAAGATATCAATTAATCCTAATTTATATAACTATGCCTTTGACAATATGAAAAAGTATTAGGTTCCAAAACATGTGTTTTTATTAATTACAACATAAAGTTATAATTTGTAGCTGGTCTAGTATAGGGAGTTTTTCCATGGATAGCAAGTTTATTCCTAACTTTACCGCCTGAAAAACTAGGTTCTGACTCCAATGGAATACCTAACATTTCAACCCATTTGTCTGAACTGGGTATTTCTATAATTTGCTCACTTTCCTGTATATCTGATTGATCCTGATCCATTTCCTGATATTGTCTTTCCCCATAACTTTGTTCTACTGTGTCCCTTTCTTGAGTCTGACCTAATTCCTCATTAGCAACCTGTCTTTCGGAATTTAGTACATTCTGTTGTCTGACTAATTGGTCTATATGTCTACTGACTACCGTTCCATCTCCAGTTTCAACTCGATAGCTGGCTGGACCGTCTTTGTTTACTACAGTACCTGGTAACCAACGAGGTCCACTGCTAAAATTCCTGTACATAACCTTCTGTCCTACATCTGTCTGTCTGTTCTTCTTTTGACTATTTCTTACGATTTGATTTTCCCTCCTTTTACGTTTCTGATCATGTGGATTAATAGTATCTAGCAATGTGCGGATCCGTCTGTTAAACAAAAGCTCTGCTGGACTTTTGTTAGTAGCCGCAGATGGGGTTGCCCTTAGTCCTAAGAGCATGTTTGGAATTTTAACATCCCAGGACATACCGTCCATTTTACGAAGTTTATCTTTAACTGTCTGTACCATACGTTCTGCCAAACCGTTGGTGGATGGATGAAAAGGTGCAGAAGTAATGTGTTTAATCTTGTTAGCTTCTAGGAATGTCTTCATCTCAGAAGAAACAAAAGGAGTACCGTTATCCGATACTAATGTCTCACATAATCCATGGATAGAAAAAATCATTCTCAAGTGCTTAATGACGGTGGCTGAAGTCATATTATTGACAATGAACACTTCTGGCCATTTCGTATATGCGTCAACTATAATAAAAAAAAATTGTTTTGGAAAGGTCCAGCAAAATCCATATTTAACCTAGACCAAGGTTTCCCTGGCATCACCCACTCATAACTAGTTTTTGGTGGCATATGCCGGTTTTCAGAACATTTATTGCAGGTCTGTACCAAAGTTTCAATGTCGTCATTTAACTGTGGCCACCAAACATAACTTCTGGCAAGTGATTTAGTTTGAACAATGCCACTGTGTGTTTTGTGAAGAGCATGCAGCACTGCTTCACGAAGCGGCGGAGGTACTACTACACGGCAACCTAGGAGGACGCAATCCTCGTGCAACGACAACTCAGTCCGATGCAGCCAGTATGGACGTAGCTGATCATCTGATATTTTGGCTGGCCAACCGCATAGAATGTGATGACTTACTCGATTGAGAACGTTGTCCTGTTTTGTAGCGTGTGCTATTTTGTCCACATCAATCGGAAAGTCATCAGGGGCCTCTGCCATTAACAGTATGTCACAGAGCTGTGGTTCAGCTTGTTCAGGAACAGGCTGCGGCCAGCGACTCAGTCCATCAGCATGACCTATCTGTGTTCCTGGTTTATGTATTATGTCGTAACTATAGGAAGTTAATATTAAAGCAATTCGTGTCAAACGTGGTGATAAAACATGAGGTATGGGTCTCTTGGGATCAAAAATTCCTAACAATGGTTTATGGTCCGTAATTATCGTAAAAGACCTACCCATTAAGTAATTCTGGAATTTATTTATTCCAAACATTATAGCAGTCGCTTCTTTATCCAGTTGCGAGTAACGACGCTCGTGCGAATGCAATGTCCTAGAGCCCATGGCAATAGGACGCTCATGTCTGTCCTCCATGATGTGGGACAAGACAGCTCCCGCTCCGTACTCTGAACTGTCGCAGGTGAGGACCAGCGGCTTGTTCAAGTCATAGTGTACAAGTGTGAGATCAGAAGATAGTAGACGCTTAGCAGTATTGAAACTGGCCTGCTCTCGGTCAGTCCACACCCACTTCTGCGATTTGTCGAGCAGTCTATGTAGAGGCTCTAATATCGTGGCCTTATGGGGTACGAACCTCTCATAAAAGTTATATAACCCAAGAAATGCTTGTAATTGATGAACATTTTTAGGTTCTGGAGTATTGAGTATGGACTCAATCTTACTCGGTGCCGGGTGAATCCCGTCAGCGTCGATAACAAAACCCAAAAATTCCACTCGCTCCTTCGCGAACTTACATTTGTCCTTATTGAGACGTAAACCTGCCTTCTCAATACGTCCTAATACTGCATCAAGACGCTGCGTCATCTCTGCCATGGTGCGGCCGCTGACGATGACGTCATCAATCAGCACGGCCACACCAGGCACTCCTGCCAGCAACGCTGTCATCAGCCGTTGAAAGATGCCGGGGCACGCTTTCACGCCGAATGCTAGCCTATGTACAGTGTAAAGACCTTTACATGTGTTTAGTGTTAAAAGGCGAGACGTGTCTTCTGTAACGACCACTTGTGTGTATGCGCGATCAAGATCTAATGTCGTGTAAAATTTTCCTCCAGATATAATTGCGAAAATTTCACTAGCTGTAGGCATCGGGTAAGTATCGGTTTCCGTAGCCTAATTTACTGTACTACGATAATCGCCGCACAGACGGACCGCACCGTTCTTTTTTATTATTGGGACTACCGGAGTGGCCCATTCTGAATATGATACGGGTTGCAAAACATTTTCACCTACCAATCGATCTATCTCTTGTTCAACCCTAGCTTTAATAGCGAACGGTACCGGTCTAGCTTTCAAAAACTTAGGCGTTGCATTCGGTTTCAAATGAATCGCGACGGGGTCTCCCCGGTAAGTACCGAGTTCGTCCTTGAAAACCTCCCCATACTTGATAAATAATGCATTCGTTGCTGACAAATCAATATCTAAAATTTTATTCAATTTTATAGAAATTTCGAGGGGCTCAAACCAATCACGTCCCAATAAGTTTGGCCCTGAACCTCTAGCCACTATTACGCATAACTTAGTTTTAATGTCCTTATACATGACCGAGACCGTTGCTTGTCCAATGACCGAAACCTGTGAGTTGTTCCAAGTGCGCAGCCGAGTGTGCATGGGACGCGGCGCGGCGGCGGCGCGCGATTGTAGGCGCGCCCACGTGCGCTCGTTGACCAGTGAGAAAGCGGCGCCTGAGTCCACTTCCATGTCCACAGGCACGTCGTTCAGCAACACGCGTAGCTTGTAGGCAGGAACGCGCGTGTTCACGCCCTCCACTTTGTAAATCCCGTTCAGCTGCGCGTCAGATTGCACCTCTTCAGAGTGGTTTACTTTTCCTGAGGTACTTTTCTTTTTAGCTGTGCAGATTTTCTCGATATGACCTTTTTTCTTGCAAAAATGACACACAGCATTGATAAAACGGCATTCACCACCGTGACGATCACCACATCTGTAGCAAAGACGAATGTCTGTTTTTGTTTTGAACGCGTTGACATCCATCGGCGGCGGCGGGGGCGGCGCGGCGGCGGTATCGGCGTGTGCCAGCGTGGCCGTGCGCTCGGCCTGCTGCATCATGCGCGCGTCCCTCCCCGCTAGGGTTACCAGATCCGAAAAATAAGTTTTCCTGAAAAAACCCTTGTTTCGGCAATAATTTTCCTGACATTTTAGCAGAAACTTATATTATTTTACAAACTCGCGCGCGGCGCGTGGGAGTCTGAGTATGAGTGTTAGATGCCTTGTGGCGGGATGCGGGGCGTGGCGCGACTGAGCGAGTCAATTAGTAGTTCAGTACTCTTGCAAACGGTGCTAAGTTTACTAGTGTTGTGCGTATTTGTGTGGCAAGCATTTATTTTATAACGAAAAGGCTTACTTTTCTCTTTTTTTTTAATTCCTGAAAATTTCCAGCTTTCCCTGTTTCCCTGACAGAGAGCTGAAATTCCGGACATGTCAGGAAAATTCCTGTCATCTGGTAACCCTACTCCCCGCGGACTCTGCAGACACCATGGCGTCAACGACGTCCTTGTACCCGAGATTGTCTTTCTTCAACAGCTCGTACTGCAGTTTGCGATCGCTCATGCCACATACTAATCTGTCCCGCAACATGCGTTCCAGATTTGGAAAATTACAGTTGGTACTGATTTTTCTTAACTGAGCGATATATTCTGTCGCTGTCTCGACCTTTGTTTGATCACGATGGTAAAATTTGTATGACATTGATATTTCATTTGGTTTTGGACTATAAT
This sequence comes from Tholera decimalis, assembly GCA_943138885.2. Taxonomy (NCBI): domain Eukaryota; kingdom Metazoa; phylum Arthropoda; class Insecta; order Lepidoptera; family Noctuidae; genus Tholera; species Tholera decimalis. The sequence goes on along the minus strand of OW964575.2, from coordinate 11,875,950 downwards.
GTTTGGTCAACACATCTATAACTTCCGGATAAGTCACTTCACTTGAATTTTTTGGGGTGATTAATGCAAGAACAGTATCGAAAGTCTGAGCACCACAAATCGTAAAAAAGTTAGCTTTTTTGACCGAATCGAGGACGATTCCACTAGCTTCAAAGCAATAATTGAGTCGAGTTACGTAACTGTCCCAATTGTCTGTTTTCACATTGAACTCATGAAATTTCACTAATTTACGCTCCATAGTTCACAATTTACACTCGTCGCCACTATTATGTCCATTAAAACACGAGATTTTGGTAAATCAGTTTATTGCGCTGAGTAGCATAGCACTGTACAAAATGAATGTGTGTAAAAACAACCTACCCTCGACTTAGCGAATATTTTTAATATAAGAATATTTCACAAGTATTGAAGGTACCTACGTTACTCCATATATGACAAAGGGTTTAACGTGCTTTGCGAGGCGGGAACGGAGGTATCGTATTACACCGCCAACTTCCAAACTCCGGGCTACTACCGAGAAATGTCATATAGAAATAATAATAATATAGCACAGACAGATTACAAACACCGTCATGATCAAGTTGCCGCAATCGTACACCAACACCTAGCACATAAATACAATTTTACAGTTGAAATGATTCTATACTATAAATACAAACCAGAAATCATTTTAGAAACACGAAATCATAAAATCTATTGGGATAGAACAATAATCACAGACAAAACTATACACTACAATAGGCCTGATATAACAGTACACGACAAAACAAATAAAACAGTTTACTTAATCGACATAGCTATACCCAACTCACACAACATACAGTCTACAATTTCCGAAAAACTTAGTAAATACCAAGACCTGGCTATAGAAATCAAAACTCAGTGGAAAGCACAGACTGTTCATATCGTCCCTATAGTACTCTCATCCACTGGTGTAGTACCAAAAGCTCTCACACAAAGTCTGAATACTCTTCAAATGCCTTCTCATACACTATACACGCTCCAGAAAGCCACCATACTCAATACTTGTCGCATCATTAGAAAGTTTCTGACTTCCTCTACCCTGACATCCACATTCTCAATTTAATCATTTCCCTTTACACACTTGGCCCCGGCCCGTGTGTTTAGATGTATGTACTCTCTAAAAAGAGAAGCAAATATTTAAAAATAATAATAGTACTGTTTGCCCGACCCGGAACCGAACCCGAGACACAATGCTCAGCAGTCACGCTTGCAAGGCGGATACAGGGGGGGGGGGTCATGACCTCATGACCCTCCCCCCCTGGGCTGGGTCCAGGACCTAGGTGGACCACTAATTAAAATTGTTAAACAATGTTTTCATATATTTTTTGTCACTATATAGATTTTATTTAAGTACTTTCACTTTTCAGTACTAACATTTATTAATAAAATACCTACTATTTACATCTATCTATTATTATCAAAATTAAATTATAACTTCTTGTGACTTGACTACGACTATGTGACCCCCGCTGGCGCCAAAGCTGGATCCGCCCTTGCACGCTTGCGACAACTTGTACAATGAACCTAATGGAAGTAAGTTTCTAGTTTCATATGCATACTGTGAAACTCTATAATAGGCTTCAGAACCCCATATGACATTGTTACCATATAATGAACATTGTAAAAATTGACCAAGTGCGAGTCAGACTCGCCCATGAAGGGTTCCATAGTAACTACGCAAAATAACTTTGTTTTTCATAGTTTTTGTATGAGTTACAAAGTTATATTTACGGTTTTATAAAATATGCAATATCTCAAAAATTGCTGACCCGATCTCGTTCAAACCAATTTTCGTTGAAAGTTTACATTAAGATCTACAGCATATATTTTTAGATTTTTCTCTCTATTATTATAGAAGTTAGAGGAAGGGGGGACATTTTTCCACTTTGGAAGCGTATATCTTTTAAAGGATTGACTTTATGAAAAAGTGGTTTCAGAAACCTCAACGCATAGGTTTCATGAAAAATAAAAAACTTTTCAGTTTTAGTTCCACGTATGGAGAGCCCCCCTTAATTTTTAATATTTTTTTCATTTTTTTTCTTAAAATCAGAAAGCGGTTCACAGAATACATCTATTTACCCAGTTTCACATGTATAGTCTTAATAGTGTCGGAATAAAATGGCTGTGATATACGGACGGACGGACAGACAGACAGACATGACGAAACTATAAGGGTTCCGTTTTTTGCCATTGGGCTACGGAACCCTAAAAAAGCTGTTGAGTTTCCTATGAATAAATAAATAAATATGTTTGCATGTTTATCCCCAGAATCTCGTGGAATGCCTCCTTTCCGACGTAAGCAGACCACCTCGCCTCAAGGTCCACAGTACCGAATCTATCAGCATTTCACCGTCAAACGGGCAGACCACAGAAACATTTCCGGAAGTTCCCATTATTTGTGTGAAAGATGAAATGAAAGAAGACTGGGAATGTGATAATGGTAAGTAATACTGCTTCTATGGTTCAAATATATTAATATAAGCGTCAATAGCTATATAGCCTTGTGATCGAGAGGTTCAAACCCCACCCATTTCACTATTGCCGTGAATCCATTCCAGACAAGCATATTTAGCTTAGTTGGAGGGGTTAACAAGATTGCTAAAATTCGGGCACGCCGCAATTGCGGCGGTAAGACCCCTCTTTGAGGAGTGGCTAGATCGGCGTCACGGCGTCCTGACCTACCGCATGACACAGGTCCTCACCGGACACGGAAGTTTCGGGAGGTACCTGTGTCTGATGGGAAAGGAAGAAACGCCTGGGTGTCACCACTGCGAGGGTCGCCCTGAGGACACAGTAGAGCATACGGTGCAAGACTGCCCCGCTTGGGCAGAGCACCGACGTGTCCTCACGGCGGCGATAGGCGGAGACCTCTCGCGCCCGGCATTGGTCGAGACCATGCTGCGGGGCGAGAGGGAGTGGGAAGCGGTCGCCTCCTTCTGCGAAGCAGTCATGCTTCCGAAGGAGGAGGCGGGCCGTGTGAGGGAGAGGATGGCGTCCTCCCTCCAGCCCAGCCGCAGTGGCAGACGCCCACGGCGTCGGACGTCGGCCGACGATCTCCGGCCACCGTAGGCGCGGGCATGCGGACAGCGAGTAAAGGGCAACTCGCTGTCCGACCATGGACCATGCCCGGGTCGGCGGCGCGTTGTGTTCCACGCGCGCCTCAAAGAGCGTCAGCAACATGACGAGGCCCCCTCTGCAGAGGGCCAAAGCCTGTCGGGGTCGTGGGACTTATCCCATTACCGTGACCCCGGTACGTAAAGGGTTATTGAAGGAACACCGTGGATTTTAGTCAGTAAAAGTCTGACAGTCCCTCCCGCCCTGCCCGGGATGGGAGGACTTATTTGATAATTTTACCACGATTTTACCCACAAAACAGTTCTCTTTAAAGAAAAGTATTTAAATCCGATAAATAACTTCGGGAATCGACAGTGAAATAAATCCAGTCTATTTGACAAATATCTTTTCTCTTTTATGTAGGCTTAACTCCCTTAGACTTTATCACGATAAAAATATAACCTTCCTTTTTTGCAATCGGGTAAAAGTCGCCTATAGTCTTTCCGACTTTCTAATTGAATAATTTTAGCCTATAACCTTCCTCAAGCTTCAAGCTACTTTCATACCAAATTTCGTCCAAATCCACCCAATAATTTCGAAGATTAGCGTATTTAAACAAACAAACAAACTTTTTCGGTTTATGTGTGTTTCTTCTTCTTCTTGGTCGTTTCACTCTTAGACAGAATGGTCGTTGTAGTCAATCAGGAACAGTTTGAGTGACAAGTTCTGTTATACGGCGCCATTCTTGTCGGACCGCAGCCTTTGTGGTACACTCATGAACAGGGCAGTTTGTTGCCGCCGTTATTTGGTCTATCCATCACATCGGGCATCTACCGCGCGCTCTGGTACCTTCAACTTTTCCCTGCACTAACAGACGTTCCACGGAATCATAGTTGCGTCGTGATACATGGCCAAAGAAAGTTAGGATGCGTGCTTGTACTATAGAAGACAGGCGCCGTATGATGCTGAGTTCGTTCAGTATAGATGCGTTCGTATGGAATTCTGTCCACGACACACCCTAAGCATCCATCTGTCATTTACGAACCGATTTGGAAAATTCACTGACCCACTAAAAAGCACGAAAATAAAAACTTTTTTGCAAAAAATAAAACCGACTTCCATATCAAAACACTACAAAGCCAAAAATAATTTTAATTTCGGAAGGCGGTGTGAAAAAAAAAGAAAATACAAAACCAATAACACCGACTACCGAAATTAAAATTATTTTTGGCTTTGTAGTGTTTTGATATGAAAGTCGGTTTTTATTTTTGCAAAAAAATTTTTTACTTTATTATTATATTAATTATTGATATAATGTGTTAATGTGTATCTGTGTTTCCTGATAGCTATAACCTGGGGGTCTTTAAGTCAAGAGTGAATAGGTTACTTTTAGGTAAGCGTGCTTCATCTTCGACCACATCATCACTTACCATCAGGTGAGACGGTGGTCAAACGCGAGCCTATTATCAACAAAAAAATATTGATAAATATACACGGCATAACTTCTTTAATTTATTATTTCCAGAAGACACAAATATGCTAGAAGATACTTGTCCACTCTCAGATAGTTCTGAAAACACAAAGCATTTCGAGACAGAACTACAAAGCCTTATGGGATCCATTAAACGAGATGAGAAGAGGAAAAGAGACGGCATGAAAAGAGATGTAAAGAGAAAGAGGGAGAAAAAGACTAAAATTAAAAGAGCTAAGAAAACAGAAGTAGATGAAAAGGAGGTCTTTGAGAAGGTAATTATTTCTTTTAGATAATTATTTTTGTTTTAGAGCTACGAGATCATATCGAAGCATCTCTCAATTGTTAATACGATAGATATTCGGTAATATATCTATCGTATTAACAATGTGCAAAAACCGTTAGGTTATGATATACCTCGCGAGATTGTAATCTATCGATTTTTATTGTATTTTTAATTTGGTTATGTTTTTTTTATTGGTATATGTATAAGATCTTCTGTTCTTTTTTACGTTCCGTACCCAAAGGGTAAAACGGGACCCTATTACTGAGACTCCACTGTCCGTCCGTCTGTCTGTCTGTCCGTCTGTCACCAGGCTGTATCTCATGAACCGTGATAGTTAGTCAGTTGAAATTTTCACATATTATGATGTATTTCTGATTCCGCTATAACAAAAAAATAAATATTAAAAAAGCAATAAAATAAATATTTAAGGGCCCATACCACAAACGTGATTTTTTTTGCTCGTTTTTTCTTGATATTGATAAGGGCAACAGGTAGACGCTTGAAATATTCACAGATTTTTTTTGTTATATATTCACTTTAAAAATAAATAATTAAACTAAATTAAAACAAATATTTAAGGGGGTCCCATACAACAGACATATTTTTTTTGCCTTTTTTATAGATAATGGTACGGAACCCGTCGTGTGCGAGTCTGACTCGCACTTGACCGTTTTTTTTAAATTAATGTCTAAAATTATGTGTTACTGTGCTTTCTGATGTCCGACTAAAGTTAATATATTTATTTCTCCGTAACCCTATCAAAAAACGGAACCCTTATAGAACCACTGTGTTGTCTGTCTGTCTGTCTGTCCGTCTGTCTGTGAAGACACTTTTTCCCAATAACGGGTAGATATATAAAAAATCGTCGATCCACGATACCTTTCGGCCAAAATTCCCTCTGGAAGAAACGGAAACCCGCACCTCAACATTTAAAGTTCGTGTTATGACTCGATTCCGAATTGCCTCGTTAGACCCACGAGGCAACGTGGTCGCAAGTGGAACTGCTGACCATGTGGTCTCGGTTTCGGCCAAAAGTGCTATTGAGATTTTCTATAAGTTGCTCAGTAGTATCTCAGAGTTTGGAAGTTATCGGTGTAATACCCCATGCCTCGAAAAGCACGTTAACCCTATACTTGGCAGAGATTTTTTTCAGAATTTTTGCCTGTTTTGTGTTTATAGGTGTTCACTGGAAAGTAAAACTGCCTCCGTGGTCAAGCGAATTAGGCGTTTGTCTTGTGACCCGGTGGTCGTGGGTTCGATTCCCACGGGAAGCATACTTTGTAAAGTTGTTTCCAGTTTGGCTAGGACATTGCAGGCCTGAATCACCTGATTGTCTGATAAAAAGATGGTTCCGTGCTTCGGAAGGCACGTATAAGCCGGTGGTCCCGGTCGCCAAATGGCGGTCGTCAAAATAGACCACATCAGAGGCCCTTGAGGCGGTCTAGAAATTCTGAGACTAGGGTGTATGGGATCGTTAAGCTTTGGTTTCCTAGGATAGCGGTGCCGTCAAATAGCGGCCGTAATACAGCGGTGAATGACGTCACTAGAACGTTGTCTATGTAAACAAAATGGCGCGGTTTCCTAGAGAGCGGTAACTGACACCGTAACGTCAAAAAGCGGTGCCGCCATTTGCATGACGGCCGTCTTGTCGGTGTCAGATGGTTTCGTGAACGTTTCCAAAGAGAATGTAATACACTAGATAGCGATGAAGCAGACAGTGTGATAAAACGGCCGTTGAACTTTCCACATGTCGTCACCGTAAAGACGGCCGTCTTTTTGCGTCCGTAATATTACGGCCGCTATATGACGGCACCGCTTTCCTAGGAAAACAAAGCTTTAGACCTTACCACCCACACGATAAGAAGAAGACTGGAAAGTTAAAATATAATAAGAAAAATTATAATTGTTTAGGTTACGTTTTATTATATGTATCACATTAGGCACATTGCCAGGTTTATAATAATCAATAGAAAAAAAAACAGAACAACGTATCAAATTGTATACAGCGCCAAGAATAGGGACAGGCTGCGTTTCCACCAGAGATGTGCGAGGATGCGTAGCGAGGAATGTGTTTGTAAAGAACCAATAGAATCGCTTCATTTACCTCGCCTCGGTCAGCACAGCTCTGGTGGAAACGGCTCAGCGGAGTTAGATTTTTGCGCATACAAAACAAGCGAGGGATGTGTGCGAGAGATGTGTTGCGAGGGATGTGTGTTGAGAAGGATGTGTTGCGAGGAATATGTGTTGAGAAGGATGTGTTGCGAGGAATATGTGTTGAGAAGGATGTGTTGCGAGGTTTGCGCATCCTCGCACCACACATTAATGCGCATTTTCACAGCTCCGCTACACATCCGCACAGCTTTGGTGGAAACGCCCACACATTTTCACAGCACAGCTAGACATCCTCGCACGACACATTTCCATCGCACATCTCTGGTGGAAACGCACCCTTAAACCGTCGGAAAGCACGGTCCCGACTGTCATTTGAACATCTTTCGCAGTTGTTACTCGTAGTCAGAATCGTTTAATTAATTAAATAATTTAATAATTTTACCCAGTTACTGGGTTGTAGAAGTGAGATAGGCAGTTGCTCCATGTAAAACACTAGTAATCAGCTGTATCCGATTAGACGAGAATGATGATTTTTTTTTTAAATTATATACCCTTGTTTTAACACCACCTCACCTGATGGTAAGTGATGATGTGGTCGAAGATGGAGCACGCTTGCCTAGAAGTAACCTATTCACTCTTGACTTAAAGACCCCCAGGTTATAGCTATCGGTAAACACAGACTCTGGCAGTGAATTCCACTCCTTAGCCGTACGCACAATGAAAGTATTCCCAAAACGTTTAGTGCCTATGTGTGGGATGTCCACCATGTAACAATGGCGCATCGCCGTTTGTCTTGTCCGATGATGGAACGGGCTTGGTGGTTGGACTCTTTATGTTGTTATGGTCTTAGCTTGCATGTATACCAGTGGCGAAGGGTCAATATTCATAAAAGGGAAGCCGGACCAAAAAATGCTTACCTTGCTCAAGTGTAATGCGTGAATTCCAGTAACTGTGGCCCTGTGGCTGACTTCGAAATCTTGTAACTTCGTAAATAATTATTTGTTTAATTGAAAATAATAGATTACTATTTATATATTTATATATAAAATAATAGACTAATATTTGCCATATTTCAAAAGGGAAGCCGGTAGGAATCGAGTTGTATGGAGCCTTCGCCACTGGTGTATACCATTATCTTCTAAACATTCATGGCGAATATAGGCAGGCTCTACCGTTACTGATCGCCCATATATCTCCATTTTTTTTTCACAGTCGAAACCCGTCAAAGAGCAGGACCAAAAGATTCTTACCATAGAGCTGACATACGAAGAGATGGTGTTAGAAAGAGATAGAGAATCAACGAGAGACGCGTTCGTAAAGGCGGAATATAAGTGCGAGAGCTGCCTCATTGGATTTAATTATAAGAAGTCTTATTTAACTCATGTAGCGGCTAAGCATTCGCCGGTGAGTTGAATTTATTTCATTACTTCATTCGATACCGTGGAAATTCCGGGATAAAAACTAGCCTTTTGATTTAGGGTTCCGTACCTCAAAAGCAAAAAATACGAAACCCTTATAGATCACGTTGTTGTCCGTCCGTCTGGCAAGACACTTACCTTTGCGCGTGGAGATATACAGTCCCTTGAAACTGAGAAACTTTGGCATTAAGCACTCATTTATATATTTTGTGTTGCATAAAGTTTTAATAAATTAATTAATTAATTTCTAAATTAACGTAAAAAAAGATGCGGCCGTTAAGTCGAAAAAAAAACGCATATTTCACACTCTCTAGGAAATCAAAATTTATAATGTGTATAACCTAGAACAATGAAATTTGGCAAGTAACATCTTTCTATACTACAAGTTCAAGTAAATATCTGAAAACTATACATTTGTAATAAAATAGTCTTATAGGGGCCGAAATGTAACACTGAAGTATCACATGAAAGGGCATATTCCAAAATATATTTTGTTTATTTTTTACGACGCATACATTCATATTTTACACTATAGTTTAAAAAAAAATACCGGTCCGCTCTTGGTACGGAACCCACGGCTGGCGAGTCCGACTCGCACTTGTCCAGTTTTGTTTTTCCTGATGACACCACTCTTGCCATCGAACACACCTATTATGCGTTAGATGAGGTCTACTTTGCAACGAGCAAGCCCAGAAGATTTGCTTGATCACTCTTGCTTAACCCTAGAGTACTAATATAAATTTATTACTGCTTAATACTAATTATCGCCTGGGAGGCTACTTTATAAATAAAGCAAAATTTTAGTACCAATTGTTTATTAAAATGTAACAAAATTTATAACAAAATAACAGGCATACCTCTGCCTTTATGAAATGCAAAAAAATATATATCTGAGAAACTCTTATTTGTCTTAAAATCAGCCTTACACATAATACTTAACTTTCTAACACAGCCTTAAGGGATATTTTATTTAAAAAAAATGTTGACATTGGACCACTGTTTTGGTATAAAAACTACAATATAATATATAAAGTATGAAAAACATAACAAAAAACTAGTCTAATCATCACATAGCTTACTGCAGACTAAGTCGAACTCAGACTTCTATTTGACGTGATCGCCTCCCAGGCGATCACGTAGGCAATATCTCGGGAACGCTGTATCCCCGCCGAGCGCGCAAGCTCTCCCCGCCGCGTCGTGGGCTACACTGAGTTGGCGCGAAAGCACGGCGCGACACGTCCCCGCAATTTCAAAATAACCAGAAAAAACCGACCGCGGGCGGCCTCTCAGGCGATGATTAGTACTCCAGGGTTAAAAAGCTCACGGTCATTATGTTACCCTAATTTCTTCTGTCTCCCAGTGAAGACCCGATTCAATTCGGTTTAGCCCAGACAACCAAAAAAGCAGATAGACGTGTGAATGTAGCATATCTTCGATATTTTTGTGATATCATGATGTTGAAAATAACTGGGTTCGAACTCGCTTCCTGCAACTCGTAAGATCGATAATGTTATGTTATGTTTTATGATTTCAGGAGCTAGGGGACTATATCTGCCCTATTTGCAAAACGATAATACCTTCAGTTGAATCATTTACGGCGCATTATAAGAGGCATATGAGGAGGTATGTACATTTTCATTTTCAACCGACGACAAAAAAAAGGAGGAGGTTATCAAGTCGACGCCTACATTTTTTATTATGTATGATCACCGATTACTCGAAGGCGGCTGAACGTATTTGTAAAGTTCTTTTTTTGTTTGAAAGAGTATACTTTGAAATTGGTCCCATTGTCACCAAGTCAGGATCTGATGATGGGATTCTGGAGAAATCGAGGGAACTCTTCAAATATTATAGGCACATTTATAGTGATTTGAGTATTTTTTATAGTAACTTGTGTAGTTGCATTCGAAAAGCACCTTTTGTGAAGTGGACCTGATGATGAAGACCACAGATGGCCACTGGAACTACTCAATATACAACGTGTAATTTAAAGGGTATATACATACCAAGTGCATGGCTTCTTTGGATGATAACAAACGATATGGCAAGGGTTTTGTAATCCTAAGTCTACGTGTGTAGAACTTATTAAAAATTCCAATACACTGATACCAGAGACCGAATTTTTCAAATTAAGAAGAACGAAAAGAATTATCTTGTTATTGGCAAGTGACGTGGAAAGTTATTGACCCTCGTAGTGCTGTGACACGTTTGTTATGATTAGTATTCAAGAAATATATGAAACCAATAATTTGGTATCAATTCTTTGAGTCAGTTATTTTGTGCTGAAACTATGCATAGAGACTCCATACCAGATGTTGTCTTCAGCCCTTTTGGATAGATATGGTGTTCCCGTTACACGTTGTATAAGTAGGAATAATAAATATTTCATGGGTTCCGCTTTGATTACTTGAATATGGTTATTAAGCACAATATGCTCGTCACAATGCATATGGTGAAGTGAAGTTGATGGTGAAGTACCAGAAGAATTCCTCAATAATTAACGGCCCAACATTGGGAAAAGCAATATTTTGTAAATGATTATACGTAGTTGACATTTAAGCTTTTGTAACTAGGTAAATTAAAAATCGACCAACTAAAAAGAGTGAAATATAAACTTTTAACCAAAAAATTAAACCTACTCCCAAAAAACACTGCAAAGTGAAAAATAACTTTAATTTCGGAAGTCGGTGCCGAAAACGAAATTACAAAACTAAAGACACCGACTACCGAAATTAAAGTTATTTTTCACATTGCAGTGTTTTTTGGGAGTCAGTTTAATTTTTTGGTAAAAAGTTTCCTTTTCTCATTTATATTGGGTTTGACACCTTTTTTTTTTTGTGGCGGGATCAATCATCGAATGGCTTCTTCCGCTCTGGGTCAAGCGGAAGGGAGTGTCAGATTTCTACTGACTAAAAACCCACCCTGTTCCTTCGGCTGCCCTAAATTTCCGGGGCCGCGGTAACTCGGTAGAACTTACCCGCAAACCCCGGCAGGCAATGGCCCTATGAGGCCCCGTCACTGGTGTTGACAGCTCTTTGAGGGGCGCGTGGAACACGACGCGCTGTTGACCCGGGCCTGGTCCTTACCGGACGGTGAGCTACCCCTGCTCGCTGTCCGGGCGCGAGGAAGAGAGTTGCCTCTCCCTCACGCGGCCCGCCTCCTCCTTCGCTAGCATGACTGCTTCGCAGAAGGAGGCGACCGCATCCCATTCCCTCTCGCTCCGCACCATAGTCTGGACCAGAGCAGGGCGCGACAGGTCGTCGCCGCCGACCGCCTCTACGAGGACACGACGATGCTCCGCCCAAGTGGGTTTGACACCTAGTCTATCTAGATACAGCTGAGTACTAGTGTTTTACATGGACCGCCTGCCTATCTGACATCCACAACCCAGTAACTGGGTAACACGATAGTCCTTGGCTAGACTGGTATCAGATTTTCTGCCTTCTAACCACCTTTAGTGAATGCCTATACAATGTCCCTCCATGTATAACACTAGTACTCAGCTCCATCAGGTTACACTGGAACCCGACCCTGTCATAGTTAAGAAAAGGCTAAACAAATGATAGTGAAAGATATACAATGTGTAACGGAAACCCCATATCTATCCAAAAGGTCTGAAGACAACATCTGGTATGGAGTCTCTATGCACAGTTTCAGCACAAAATAACTGACTCAAAGAATTGATACCAAATTATCGGCTTCATATATTTCTTGAATACCAATTATAACAAACGTGTCACAGCACTACGAGGGTCAATAACTTTCCACGTCACTTGCCAATAAAACGATAATTCTCTTCGTTCTTCTTAATTTGAAAAATTCGGTCTCTGGTATCAATGTATTGAAATTTTTAATATGCTCCACACATGTAGACATAGGATTACAAAACCCTTACCATATCGTATTTTATCATCCAAAGAAGCCGTCACTTGGTATGTATACACCCTTAAAATTACACGTTGTATAGATATATTCTTCTTTTGTACACCATAACATAATTAAATCAAGTTCAAGTTCTTTATTTCATAACAAAAATACATTTGTGTTGAAATATTTACACAGTAAGTACACACAAATAAATAATAAACAATTATAATAAGTAACAAAACAAATTCCCTAGCAGATAATGCTACAAAAAACATTTAATGTCAAAATTTTAATAATAAAAGTAAAAATTATAAAAAATTTAAATTAAGTTTAATTTTATACTAGTTACAAGATTTTCTGTCATTACAATATTCGTCAATGCTGTAATAGGCTTTATTGATTAACAATGCCTTGAGTTTATTTTTAAACATGTTCACATTCTGAATATTCTTTAATTCTGCTGGTAACTTGTTGAACAAAATGACAGACTGCACACGTGACTAGTGTTTGACAACGTTAAGCTTTGCCTGCAGAATAGTAGGAAGATCTTTTCTGCGAGTACCTACTCTGTTTTTTCTGTCGTCGTCTGTTTCAAACTCGTTTAAGTATTTATTAGAATGAGTTAGGAGAACTAAAATATAAAGACACGGTACCGTTAAAATTCTAAGTTTGACAAAATGATCCTTACATGATTCTGTTTGATTTAAACGAAGTATGGTTCTTAATGCTCGCTTTTGTATAGTAAAGGCTGCCTTAACATTATAGTTATAGCTGTTTCCCCAAAACATAATGCTATATCTAAGTTTAGATTCAACAAGAGCAAAATAGACAGTACGAAGTTGGGCAGTAGACAAAATATCCCTGAGAGTTCTGATTGCATAACATGCACTACTTATTGTATTCGTAATTGAATCTAGTTCTGGCTTCCAATTTAGTAAACTATCAATTTGTACCCCCAAAAATCTTAAACTTTCTACCATATCAAATTTCCTGCCTAATGATTCTACATTTACTAAATATTTGTTCCTAACTGTAGATCTAAATATCATACATTTTGTCTTACTTATATTTAATTTAAGATTATTTATAGAAAACCAGCTTTCACAAGCAGCTATTAATACATTTAACTTATATTTTAAGGTCTCTATATTGTCAGCAGCTATAACACCACTCGTATCGTCAGCAAATATTATCAAGTCAGCATCTGGTAAAATGTTTTTAATGTATTTAATTAAATCGTTAAGAAATATTATAAAGAATATGGGGCCCAGCACCGAACCCTGCGGAACACCTCTAGTTATAGTAAATAATTTCGATTTATGAATTTCTTCCACACCTTCCTGAAGTGATTTAATTTCGACGTACTGTTTCCTATTGGTCAAATAAGAACTCAAAATTTTTAAAATATTTCCTCTTATACCGTAATGCTCTAACTTATCTATTAGAATGCAATGTTCTACAGTATCAAACGCAGAACTTAAGTCTAGGAATAAGCCAGCAACTTTAATTTATTGTTCAGCTTATTTACTACGTTATTAACTAACGAGTCAATTGCATCTAGTGTCCCTTTACTTTTTTGGTATCCAAACTGGTTACGGTTTATTACTTTTAGACTAGTCAAATGGCTTACAAGCCTGGATTTGATCACTTTTTCAAAAAGTTTGGATAGAACCGGTAACAAAGAAATAGGCCTGTAATTGCTTGGATCTGTTTTAGCACCTTTCTTAAATAGTGGTAGAACTCTGGCTAATTTGAATTGGTCAGGAAAGACGGCTTCACTAACGCAGTTATTTATCATTTCAGATATTGGGTATGCCAGTATATCAATATTATCTTTGATTACGCTCAGCGGTATTTCATCGTGCCCAAATGACTTTTTACTATCCATACCCTTTACCATATTGTAAATCTCTATCGGCATGACGGGATTAAAAGCCATAGACTTTTCAACTCTGTCAGTATTTTCAATTAAATGCTTCTTAGCCAGTTCTGGATTACTAGTGTTTACACCTTTACCATTGTCAAACTTTTCTGCAAAAATGTTAGCAATGTCTATAGGGTTACAAATTATCTTATTATCATGTTTAAGTATTATGTTATCATTTTCAAAATTATTATCAATTTTTTTTCGAGTTTTGTTGACTATTTTCCATATTTCTTTACTAGAGTTAGCCGCTTTATTTATTTGATTAGTTACTTCCTTCTTTTTAGCGTTCCTAATCACTTTTTTATAAATTCTAAGATACTGTTCACGATAACTTAATAAAGATTTGTCACACTTAGCTTTATTTATAAAATTCAGAATTCTCTTCATTTTGCTGGATGTCCTTATTCCTTTCGTTAACCATTTAGATCGGCTACATTTTTTAATGTAGATTTTAACTTTTGCCTTTTTAAAAGTACCAGAATGTAGTTCTTTTATTTTTCTTATAAACGTGTTTGTATTTAAATTCCAGTCGTGGTCCAGTAGTTTCTGTCTAAAAGCATTATTATTTTTCTCATTATATAATCTTCTGTCTATAAATTTAAAACCAACGCATTGTGTAGTACTAACTTTTTCCAAATATGCAGTACAGAAGAGGGCTGCATGTCCATCCGCTAATCGATTGTGGTCAATGTCTGTACTGCCAATATTTCTATCACAGGTGTTGGTCAATATATTATCTATACACGATTCGGAGTTATTTCGCACAAATGTAATTGAATCAAATAAATATCTAAAATTATAGCATTTCAACAATGATGTAAAAGAACTTCTTTTTTTGTCCTGTTTTGACAAGTCAATATTAAAATCTAAACAGATAAAGCATATTTTATTGATGAAGTACTGAAGTAATTGTTCCAATCTATCTAGAAAATCATCAAAGTTTTTATTTACGGGTGTTCTATAGCAACAGATTATGTATGAGTTCGTCTCAACGTCTCTTACTCCAGAAACCTCAAAGCTATCCGTTTTATACAGCTTTTTACAAATGTCCAAGTCCTCAACTTGCCTGTTTTTATGTGTTAATACTAAAGTACCACCTCTTGTTTTATTTAACCTTGTGTTGCAAGAGCCTACGATATAATTAGGAAAATCAAATTGTGATACCATTATTTTGTTTAAAAAATGTTCACTAATACAAATAAAGCTTAATGCGTTAGGTAATTCAGTGACATACACTTCGAGTTCATCCTTCTTGTTATTTATTCCGCATAAGTTTTGGTGAAAAATAGTAACATGTGAGCGACTGTCCTTCAATATAGCCGCATTGTTCAAACCACCAGCCACGGTACTAATCTCGAAAAAGCTGACTGTGTTGTTCAGCTTCCTCATAGGAAGGATTCGAATATTCAGAATATGTTTCAATTTCAAATATAAGTTGCTGAATTTGTTCAAATATACTAGATATACCTCTAATATTAACATTTCCCTGTTTATTATAAGACATGAAATCATAAGTCAGGTTTAAGTTTGAATCAATTAAATAGATATAGTTAAGCGTTAAATTGTCATTATAAATTATATTATTAAATGCTTCTATTCTCCAGTTATACATCTCTTTATGATAGTGATTTTTAAAAGTAGGTACGCACAGTATTATATTTGTATGCTTAATAGGCATTACTTTATCCCGTATTTGTTTCACCAGCTTAGTGTAGTCGCATGAGGTCTTGAAATCTTCGTCTCCAATTTGGATGACACAGTAATCCTTTAAGGTTAATTCTCTTAGTTTATCCTCCAATCCGTATATTAATTGTTCTATACCACAGTTTGTTTTTATGTAATGGCATATTTGAAAAGTATCGCCAAATATTCTGCTAGCAATTGGTAGAATTTTGCTGGTTGAGTTGGTACTGAGGATCACAAGCTTCTTGTCCTTTTCATTCCTAAAGTAATTATTATTTCTAACATACTTTTTCTCTCCACTTCTCTCTTCCATCATATTGTGCCCGTCTGCGATAGGACATATCTGAGCTCTCGCTACGTCCGCAGTATCCCGCTTCAGTTCGTGATGAATGACAGGTGCACAGACATTGTAATTACTTTGCATTAATAGTGCAATACGGTCCGTGAGGGCCGCTATCTCAAGCTGTGCAGCCTTTAATTGCTGCTGTAGGGTAATAATTTCTTGTTCCAAGTAGGACACATTTTCGTAGTCATTGGTGTCGATTTGCAATCTGGATGACGCTAAAAGGGATGGTGTAGAAATGATGTTGTGTTGATTTTCCAGAGATTGTCTCTTATTCTTAGAGTTTGTCCCCGGACTTGTAAATAAGGAGGGCGACTGGCATAAAGATTTTAAAGTTTTATTTTCTGTAGTTAACTTACATATTTGCTTCTGTAGATCTGTATTTTCTATCAATATATTTCCCAGTTCATTTTCAGTACTCTCGAGTTTTAATGTGAGCTGAGAAATTATGTCTTTCATTTCTGAGGCTAATACTATGTCAGACACAGTACCGGTACCATCAACACTCATTGACAATTTATTGGGAATATACGATTCAATAGACGTTTCGCAATCAGCCAGTATGTGTGAATCAAGTAAATCAGTATTATCTTGAACCGAAGATCGACGTTTCAACGCTTCATCTAGTACTACATCCTTAGTCTTTATTAGTTTTTCTGTTGGTGAAGGTGTTTTTGCAGAAGTAGGCTTTTTCCTTACAGTAATACTGGATGTGCAGTCGGTACTAGCGTATTTTTTAAGTCTGATGCAGGCTTTACATCTCCACTTTTTCTTTGCTTCCGTGTCCTTGAGGCGATACGTATGTTCTGGGTAACCATCGCATTCCAATTCATACCTATTATCACAGGCCGAACACAAAGCAGTATTTTTTACATTTACTAGTTTCTTACATTTATGGCATGTTACTAGTGCTGCCATCTTGTAGTGACTTTTAGCCGAGTTATATAAAACGAAGTTATACTATTCTCGTCCAGCGCTCTATTCGTTCAATAGTAAACTGCCTGAACTGGTTTCTGTCTTGGTAGTTTTGATTACATTTATCAACTAATCTTGGCTTTCACACTTACAAGCAATCAAAGAGTGTTGGGCAGATTGTAGTTGTGGCGAACGAATTCCCAGTAGGCACAATAAAAATAATATTAAAAAGTTTCAAAAAGCGGCAAAAAGCAGACCAAATAGCTAAAAAGCAAAAAGCAAACTTACCAAGTTCGCGGGTTGCGAACTCGGGTCAGCACGTCAACATGACTATGGGCTATACAGACTTTGCCACTGTGTCATGGTACTTGAAACCAAAATAAGTAATTCGTTGGTTAAAGTAAAACTTGTGACGTGCAGCGCGCAACCTTGACAAGCGAGCGGTCAATGCTCTTCACTTCGGCAAGTGACTAGACGTTTGCCACCCACAAAACACTTTGATTTTAAAAACTGTTTCTGTACACTTATATCTGAGTTTGTTATGCAGTGATTTGATTTGACACTAGTTTATATAATTGTCTCTTAGGCTTATAGGGTGTTCTCAAGTAGTTCTGTTGGCTTTTAAGTTCTATCTTCAGCAAGAAATGTAGCCGATAGAAAACGTTGCGAAATTTGAAATTGGTTCGTTGAAAACTTTTAACACTTATTTTCTTTGTAATTGTTTTGTATAATGTTTGTACTACAACTTTTATCACTGCAGGGTCCAGTTAGACACTATTTTAATCACTTTTTAAACCTATTTGTCACTTAAACTATTTTTAAAATCGTTTATAACGCGGAGCTGATGTTTGTTTATGTTTAATAGCAGTGTATGTAAAATAAGGACTTAACAACTACAAAACATGTTACAATGGGCAGTATTATCGCTAAAAGCGATTTTTTACAGACGAGCTTGGCTGCGGTGTCGTAGTAGGTAGTCGGTGTTATTGGTTTCGTGTTTTCTTTTTTTTAACACCGCCTTCCGAAATTAAAATTATTTTTGGCTTTGTAGTGTTTTGATATGGAAGTCGGTTTTATTTTTTGCAAAAATGTTTTTATTTTCGCGCTTTTTAGTGGGTCAGTGAATTTTCCAAATCGGTTCGTAAATGACGGAGTTATGCGACAACAAAAAACGCAATGCAGAGTAAACGAAAAGATCATCAACGTAAATATTTTTTTAGACTTTTGTTGATTTTTCAGTAACGGCTTGTTCGATTTCGATAAAATTTTCATGGGACTATTTGGAAAGTATACACTTTTCAACAGAAAAAAAAAATCCAATTTGGTTGGCAAGCGACGGAGCTACGCCCGAACAAACATTAAAAAAAAAAACCAAACAAACATCCGAATTGAGAACCTCCTCGTTTTTTAGAAGTCGGTTAAAAATAGACGTGTTTAACTTTTGGTGTACAATAAAGTTTATTTTAATCTATTCTATATACTAGCTTTTGCCCGCGTCTACGTACGCGTAGAGGTTTTACCCGCGTAAATCCTGATCACGTAAGAATTTCGGGATAAAAATTATCCCATGTCCTTTTCACGGTCCTAAACTATTCCCATGCCAAATTTCATTTAAATCGGTTCAGCGGCTTAGGCGTGAAAAGGTCACACACAGACAGAGAGTTACTTTCGCATTTATAATATGAGTATGGACAATATGGACAATAAAGTATAAACTTATTAATAAAAAATAAATATATACAAGAAAAAAAAATCGACTCCATTATTTGTTCAACAGGGTAATTTTTATTATGCGACTAAAATAAAAAAGATGCCATAACAGATTGTTTTGACACTGAAAACGCGGCCATTGAAATTTACCGTTACTATTTGAAATGAGCGCATCATTTTGAATTAACCACTCATTTTATGCGGACGGTTTTGAGACGTTGAGTGTGCATCTTGGGTTTTTGTATATCAATGCAATAATGCCATAAACCCACTCCAAACAAAAGCATATTTAGATTAGTTGAAGGGGTTAAAAAGATTCCTAGTAATGTGAATTCTACCTACATTCCTAGTACTCTAAAAAATACCTATAAAATTCTCTCAAACTGTCTCAGTACGTTTAATATTTTAATGTTTTTGTTTTCAGATACGAATGCGTTATTTGTCACAAACGGACTTTAGACATGAAAGTTATGCAACAGCATTATTTCTCCACACACGATATATCGCTCAAGGAATACAAATGTAACCTATGTGGGAAAATATCAAAGTAAGTAACAGTATAATGGGTTTCAAATAAGAAAAGAAACGTCAATGACCCCTATCTGTCAAATGTCGTTCGAAAGTACGGTTTGCAAAGAAATCTTATTAACGGGCGTTCACTGTACTTTGAGGCGAATTGAAGGCAAAAATTAAAATATGAGAGAAAAGTTTGGTTTAGAAAAAATTATGACTAAATAATTAACAGGGATGAGCCGAAATTCGGTTCACATTAGGGTCAACCGAATTTCGGCTGCTTGAACCGAACTTGGGCATTCGGCCGAAATTCGGTTCAGATGCCGAACATTCGGCACAAGAAAAATAATACTTAAGTACTTCCACTATTTTGACTAACATTTTATAGAATTAGAATAGCATTACTGTTATAAAATTATGTCTTTTACTCACTCATGGTCATTTATTTTAGTTACGAACATGGTAAATGTAAATCTTAAATTAAATCGGTTCTTCTTATTAGTCTTGATAATCTCTGTCTAATTAATTTGACATAACAATTAGACATACTATTACAAAAATTAAATAAACTTATTATTCTTCTAAGAAACATCTGGATTACAATTCGTAAATTGAATTAAAAAATCACGTTTTTGATTCACAAACTAAACATTCATTAACTAAAGGGTACTTAATTTTCAAATTAACAAACTTTTCTCATCTATCTACTCACTCATATTTAAAATTTACCAGAGGCAGCCTATGGTGCAAAAACACCAAAAACTCTGCCTTATCTGGCAGAAGTTTGTTACGTTTTTTTTTCGTATACGTTTCCTGCCTCCGATAAAAGTTGCTCAGAACATACAGAGCTTCCAGGAGACGATAAATATATTCGAGATTGAAGTAAATGCGTAAACAAGTCACGACGTGTCGCTCTCGACAAAGCGCGCGAAATTGAACCGAAATTCGGCCGAACTTTTCATTTTAACCGAATGTTCGGCCGAAGTTCGGATTCGGTTCAAACCACATTCGGCCCATCTCTAATAATTAATTTATTTAGACACAATACTAGTAATTACATTATATTATAATATAAGGCCGCCAGGAACAGTCACAATACCTCCCGTACTAGTTGTTACTGTATTACGGTATTAAATATGATATTTAAATTTGATGTGAGACTCGGTCAAACAAAGTAAAATAAACCTTTATTAATTTTCGCAACTTAGTTTTCTTTGCAAACCGTACCTGTCAAGTGATTTTTGACGGATAGAGGTTATTAGCGTTCCTATTCTTATTTGAACGCATAGTGACCCATTTGTTTAAATCTATCCAGCTGTTTAGATCTGCACTAAAATAGACATACATATGGTTTAGTCGCGTATAATATTAAAAGAAATAATAATGTTCTTTGTCCACAGTTCCATAGACACCCACCGTTACCATAGAGATACGCACAAAGCGAGGGTACAGTGCACAGAGTGTGATAAGACATTCCGGCATAGAGCTGGACTCATGAACCATAGACTGTAAGTTCCTGTTTTACTTTTTTGTATTCTTGTTGTAAGCTCACCACATCCACTCACACACTCTTTGTCTCACACACAAACACACACACACACAGTTATTTAATTTAATTGTTTTAACTTTTCTTTTTTTTCGGCATTAAATTGTAAGATTGTAAGTTATTTTTACTAACACTATATACAGTGGATTTTGGGTATAACGACGATGAAGGGACCACTATAATTTCGACGTTATATGCGGAAGTCGGAAGACAACTGATAAACATACATATATATTTCTAAATACATACATATTATAGATAAATTACACCCAGACAAAGAACAAATGATCGTGCTCATCACACAAACATTTGTCCTGGTTGGGAATGGAACCCACGACCTTGCGCATAGCAGTCAGGGCCACTGATCACTAGACCAACAGGCCTGGCTATATCTGCATGGTATTTATAAGAATTAGTTACAAATTATTCATTAAAAACAGTTGCTACACCCGAACACGGCGTTATATCCGAAGTCGCTATAGCGATGTATTTTGTACTAAAGTATGCATTAAATTCAAGGGACTTAGATTTAACGTCGTTATAAACAAATGGTCGCTACAACCAAGAGTTTAATAAATGAAATCCACTGTAGATGCAAAGTTGTCTGAAATAAACGTCTTATTATTTTTATTTATTCGGCTCGAAGGACCATGTAGAAATTTAACGCTTGTTTGGTTTAGCATTAACTTCTGAGTTGGTTGATATTTGGTTGATTTGGTATTATATTAGACTGGTTTAATGATACGAAATGATATGGTTTAAAGGATATATTGAATATTGGTGATAATTATTAAATGGTAAATGTAAGCTAAATTAGCACTTAGATGGTTTGATCTAGTTTGGTTTGAGTTACGCGATTGGTAGTCGAACACGTACTAACTGGTAATAGTTGCGATACATGCGTTAATGGAAATCCACGCAGGCAAAAGTGCTGAGCTGTTCGGTTGCAAATATTGTACACGTGAGCCACGGTTACAAATTGTTAAATGTTATTTTAATTTTACGTCAGTAAAGATTAAACTTATACTAATCAGTCTCATGTTAATCAATAGATCTTTCCCGTCTATATCAGAGACAGTTTCTAGTCTAACCGGTTGCCACTGAATACTGGTATTACACATAAAAAATGCTGCTTATCTGCCCTCCACAACCCAGTAACTGTGTAACACGATAATTGGTGTCAGGTTTTCTGGCTTCTGACTATCCGTAACGTTAATAAACTCGACGTTTTGTTTTGTGTAAATGTCCAGTCTGTCGGTCTGATTCGCTGTCTCCCAACATACAGGCTTCAGCCTAGTTTGAGAAACAGTCTCTCAGTACCTTTTGAGTTATACACCTTATAATAAACAACGTGTAATTTAAAGGGTATATACATACCAAGTGCACGGCTTCTTTGGATGATAACAAACGATATGGCAAGGGTTTGGTAATCCTATGTCTTCATGTGTGGAACTAATTAGAAATTTCAATACATTGATACCAGAGATTGAATTTTTCAAATTAAGAAGATTGAAGAGAATTATCGTGTTATAGGCGAGTGACGTGGAAAGTTATTGACCCTCGTAGTGCTGTGACACGTTTGTTATGATTGATATTCACGAAACATATGAAACCGATAATTTCGTATCAATTCTTTGAGTCAGTTATTTTGTGCTGAAACTGGGCATAGAGACTCCATACCAGATGTTGTCTTCAGCCCTTTTTGATTGATATGGGGTTTCCGTTACACGTTGTATATTACAATTTATAAGCGCAGGAATTTGAAATTGTGTATTGTAGTTTTTCTGTGTCAAATAAACATTTTTTTTAAGTTGTAATAAAATCCTATTATTTCTTTCTTTCCAGGGCAGTCCATGAATATCAGAACTCATTTCCGTGCACAGTTTGTGACAAAATATTTAGATGGAAAACAAGTCTAAAACGACATTTGGAGAAACATGAAGTTAAAGTAAGTTACCTAACTATCAAATCAATAAAATAAGTGATTTAATCTATACATATAAAAGCGAAATACCACTCACTGATTAATCACGAAATCTCAGAAACTACTAGTAGGGCTCTCAAATTTTGCATGGGGGTTCCTTTTAGTACGTAAATGCTCGCTAAGACGGGATTTTGCGAAATTCCCACGGGATCGGGATTAACACGGGAAAAACTTCCCACGCAAACGAAGTCGCGAGCAACTGCTTAGTTTCGTATATAGCGTTAGTAAGTATACAACAAATAAATTTAAAACTATATTAGTTTTTTTTTTCGGGTGGGAAAATCATCTAATGACTCCTGCTCTGTGTGGAGCGGAAGGGAGTGTCAGACTTTTACTGACTAAAATACCCACCCTGTTCTTTCAGTTGCTCTTGTGGTCCGGGGACGCGATATCTCTTTAGAACATTCCCGCCACCCCGGTTGTAGATAAATAGATAGATATATTCTTTATTGTACACCATAACAGTAAAACAATAAGGTTGTAATGGTCCTATGGGGCCCCGTCACTAGTACTAACGACTTCTTTACGGTGGGTTGTGTCGCCGGGCCTGGTCCTTACCGGACGGTGAGCTACCCCTACTCTCCGTCCACAAGCCCGCGCCTATGGTGGCCGGAAATCGGCTCGCGATCCACGACGTCCGGGGCGTCTTCCGCGGTTGCTGGAGCGTGAGGACCTATGTTCAGCCTCCTCCTTCGCTAGCATGACTGCTTCATGTCAGCTAAACATACTGTCCCAATATTTCCATATGGGACTTTCTAATTTTGCAGTAGTTACTTTTTTAAAGAGAACTAATAATATGGGTAGTATCCCCGTTATCTATGGCAATCTTGTTTACCCCACCAACTAAGCTAAATATGCTTGTGTCTGGAGAGAGTTCACGGCAAAAGTGTAATGGTAACAATTCTGACACTAGCCATTTACACACTAGATTGAGTTAACTTATTTTCAACTTTATTTCTACGGACACAAAGTTGATATTCATTTAACAGCCGCCTCCTCTACAATACCGTACCCGTTTTCAGGGTAAGGCATCCTCAGCCGCGGCATACTGTTCCATGTGTAACGTCAACTTCGCATCTATATTCTCGTACCAGAGACACTTAAAGAATAGCCTCAAGCACGTCACTCAGGATCAACTTAAGTAAGTAATGCGAACATTTTACTTATTAACAGACCAAGACCTGATCCCTCCATCTCCCTTTCACTACCGGACTACCAGACGCACGGCTTTATTTGTATTATACATTATATTATACATATAAATACTGAGATAGATGCGCCACTCTATGATTCAAAAATTGAGTTTATGACCCTGATCGCCAGGTAGCGTAACGGTAGTTTAATACCGAAAAAATCCGATAGGTGGCGTCTACCTGACAAGTTAATAATATTTTCTTATTTTAGAAGTACTAGATTGATTGAAATAAATATTCTAATCGACAAAATATTAAATCTTTGATTTTAGAATATTTTTATTTCAATCAATCTAGTACTTCTAAAATCTAAAGATTAGATTTTAGAGGCTGGAAAAAATTAAAATAACGTGAAGATGGATTTAATTTTTTTTATTTGTGATTTTTTGGATTCATTATAAAGCAACGAAACATTATTTTTATAAGTGTTCATTGTACCTAGTTAATAAAGCATTAATATAATTATTCTCTGTATCATTAGATTTATTACCAAACAGATTTACCATTGATTGAAATGATTTATTGCAGTCGTTCTCACAATTATTAGCTCTTACAGAATGTACAGAATTAAAACTATTAATCAACAAAGTTTTATATGCACGCATGAACTGATTAGAATTGGGATTAATATTACGCACACCATTACTTCTAACACCACTCAAAAAAATTCTAAAAGGTTCTGATTAAAATTTCTAGTAAAAAGATTTTTCACACCAATAAACCACAGATAACTTTAAATAAGTGAAATTGAAAACTGTCAAAAAGTGTTTTTGGCAGATATTCTTCTGTTTTCTTTGTTTTTCATAAACAAGCGAGGTGTATATAGTCTATGATGCAGTAAAATTGTAATGTCGTTTAATTTAGTGAATTAGGTGCCTAAATACATTAAATAATGTTTTATGAATTTTTCTATAAATATAATATTTTTTATTATTTTTGATTATACTATATGTATAAATATATCGTAGCTGCTGCCATCTATTAGCAAAACAAATGCATTATGTACAAAAATAAGTTGACGTCAGGCGTAAGATGTCGCTAGTTTCTTGGCAAATTTCGTGTCTGGAGTTTCTTCGGGAGTTTCACCCCCCTGGTCCCGGCTTTGATTTGTACATATTTGACAGCCATAACGGGTAGTCAGAAGCCCGAAAATCCTGCATTGGTATAGACCAAGATGCAGCAGAAGAGTATAGACTCTCTGTATCTCGTTAGACTCGAAGCCGACCAAAGTTGAGAAAAGGCTAAGGTGATGATGATTAAATTACTATAATTAATATCAACAACTTTATGTTTCAGGTTCATTTGCGACCATTGTAACAAGCGGTTTGCCGATAAAACTAAACTAAGAGATCACATAGAAGAGAAACATTTACATAAGACGTATCAGTGTTCAATCTGTCTCAAGGTACAAATTTCTGTTTATTATAAATGGTGAATTATCTTTATTTTGCAAATTAGTTTTTAAATAACACTTTTACACGTCATAATCACAATCTAATTCTACCAAGCCCGTTCCATCACCGGACTACAAGACAAACGGCGATGCGCCATCGTTACATGGTGAACATCTCACCTATACTTTCATTGTGAATACGGCTAGGGAGTGAGAGATCTCTTTTGAAGTCCATATAATCTGTAGTGATCAAATTATATATAATTTGGGAACCCAGGTTACAGTCTGAGGCGACCTTTTGAGGAAAGATGCTCACAGATTTGAGTGGGCCTGTCTATACAGTGCAAGCATTTGTCAGATAACAAATTAGAATTTAAGGAGCTTTATAATTTATTAATAAGTATTCTAAAGTAAGGCCAGTGAGACGAGATACTAAATGTTAAACATGCAATACATATTGGCCGCGCGTAGGCCAATGCGAGCGTTGGCAAACAGGTACAAGGCAAGAAATAATGTCCACACGTTCGACAAGTTCGTCGAACGCCAATGCAGACGACGAGTGTAGAAGAGGGTCTGTAGAGCTGCCCACACGTTGGCCGAGCGCAGGCGAGCGCCTTTGATTTATGAACAAAAACCGACACCGATCCGAAGTGAGGCAAGTGATCACGAGCAACGGCGAGCGAAGACAAGTAGCACCAAATGAGCTCTATACACGTTGGCGCTGGACAACACTCGGCCAACTAGGCAAGTGACACCGAGCGATAGCAAGACAAGGCAAATATACCGTCTACATGTTGGTATTGGCCTTCACTCGACAACGCTCGGCCAACATGTATTGCAGGCTTTACCAATCGGACCATTACTGAGTAACATTGCGATAGGAAGCGATTATTATCTCTGCCCTTATATTCCGTTTACAATAATCTCGTCGTTGCTCGATGACTGCTGTCGTTGCGTGATTCGTGGTATAGGAAAACGGTCAGTGGAGAAGTTAGGAACATTTAGCGCGACGCGCTACTGCTACGTATTTTGTGAACAAGTTCATTCGTGTTTGGATGCAATAATAATTATCTCATTTAAATTTGAAGTTACAAAATAACGCCATAAGAACGAATCCAAAATGTATTTGCTGAGAAATGGCGAAATTGTGTGGATCACATAATTAAAGTAGAGACCAATTATTAGAACAGTGACCATATGATTGATAATATTATAATTATAATATTATTAATTATATGGTCACTGTTTGTTCTAAAAATTGGTCGTATTTAAGTAAATTGGCCGTATCTATGACCTAACTATTTGTTATAATAAATAATTTGGTCATAAATACGGCTGATTCAACCTTTTTTGTCGAATCATCTTCCTATAATACAGATGACTGCGATTAGAATAGTAGTAAGTTAAATGAAAATTGTATATCATTTCTCAGAATAAAAACGTTTTGAACCCCTGAAAGTTTATTTATATTCTTTATCTCGTTTCATTTGCCTTACTTTAGAGTTTAGAGCGTTGAGTTACTTTTTTAAGTTGAAATAAGGATCGATAGATGGCGGTTAGCATAAAATTACATCGCGATATGGTTTCGTGCTAACTCGAAATAATCATAGCTGACTTTTTAAGGGTTCCATAGCCGAATGGTAAAAACGGAATACATATAGATTCGTCATGTCCGTCCGTCTATCACAGCCACTTTATTCCGAAACTATCAGGCCTACAGTGTTAAAACCCCAAATTGAAATTCCTGGAACCATTTTTTCTCAACGTCGATAATTTGAAAGATAGTAGGTAACATCTAAAGTTTTATAATATGACCCCTCCCCTCCCTATCTTTTAAAATGAGTGAGTGAAATATGAAAAATAAATATCTATATGCTGTAGTAGACATGGGTCATACTTGCAAAATCGAGTACCAGGGCTTTCAAGTAAGTCTATCATAAGAAACCAGGTCCTAAAAGCAGGGCTCGGAATACTTTCAAGTATGTTCTATTTGTATAGGAAATTGAACCGTGATTTCCTATGTATAAGGAGCACAATCGCGTTTACAAATAAATACCAGCATAGAGACGAAAGTTTCTACTTTTATTCAATCCAAGCCCTGTTGGAACGGGCACGCCGCAATTGCGGCGGTAAGACCCCTCTTTGAGGAGTGGCTAGATCGGCGTCACGGCGTCCTGACCTACCGCATGACGCAGGTCCTCACCGGACACGGAAGTTTCGGGAGGTACCTGTGTCTGATGGGAAAGGAGCAGGGACCGAAAGGTTAACCCGTATGAGGGTTTTAAACCGGTTAATTTTTAGGATTAGGTTACAAAACCCTCAATAAAGGTTAACCCGTATTATAGGGTTAATCAGCCTATAAGAACCGGTTTCGACATAAGGTGCATTTTAGCACATAAAACATCTGCAAGAAAGTGACAGAGATAACTACCACGCGGTGTTTGATCGTGTACCGACATGACTCTCGTAGTCACCGCGTAGAATGCATTGAACTTTGAGCCCTATTAATGTTGCACAATACTGTTTTTAATATTGACTAATGTTCGACGCTAAAATATTAAAAATAATATTTCGATTCTAGCGCATTTCACCGACCGACACGGTTGAATTGTGAGTGTGTTTGTACTTGTACATATCGTCGTTTGTCGTAGGTACTTAGTAGAACTTTGTTATTTTTAACAGACTTCAAAAAAAGGAGGTTCTCAATTTTATTCGTCTTGAACAATTTTTTTTTTTTAATGTATGTTGTTAAAAATAATTTTTCAAATCGGTCCAGCCGTCTCCGAGTTATGAGGTACTTAACCTCATAACTCGGAGACGGCTGGACCGATTTGAAAAATTATTTTTGCGTTTGAATGGGTATACTTTCTAGTTGGTCCCGTTGTTACAAAATCAGGATCTGATGATGGGATCCTGGAGAAATCGAGGCAACTCTTCAAATATTATAGGCACACTTATAGCGTTTTGGGTATTTCTTATAGTACCTTGAGCAGTTGCTTCCGAAAAGTACTATTTGGGGAAGTTGAACTGATGATGAAGACCACAGATGGCCACCGAAACTCCTCAATAATAAGTATTTCGTGGATTGCGATTCGATTACTTGAGTACGGATGTTAAACACTATGCTCGTCACAATACATATGGTGATGTAGAGCTGATGGTCAAGTACCAGGAGAACTCCTCAAAAATTAACGGCTATGCATCGGGAATATAGATGCTGGCGGGAAACATTCCGAATCATTCCCGTCGAATACTTCGGAAGTATTCTGAAATATTCCGAAACTTTGGGAATATTTCAACTGTCAAAAAAAAACAGGAAAATCGACTTTGAAGTCTGTTAATATACCAAAACCTGCTCCTAAGTAGGTAAGAACAAATACTTTTCTGAAAACCGCATCAAAACGTGTTTGCCTTTATTTGTTTTTATTGACTGGGCTATTATACGCGTTAAGTAGGTAGGTAATGATTAATACCTACCTATGCGACTCGCGAATACTCGCGATGCGTACAGAGCTACATACAAACTAACCAAAAACATAGGTAACCCTTTTTCAAATAGCAAATCAAATATGCTTGGCCTGGTTTTTTTATTTCACAACTGACATTTAAGGCTATAATCGCATAGCACGACTTACAACTCGATCGCCTAATGCATGTATTTTGACCAATAGGATGCACGAAGCGTATTTTAATAGTGTTCGTAATAGTAAGTAAGTATAATGTTACACGCCCTGTACTCACAAAATGCATATTATTTCTAATTGGGCGAAAACAGGAAGGGATGTGGTTTGTCACTAGCTGCGCTTCCGCAGAAATATTTTCTTAAGTGATTATGCGTATCTTTGGCCAATAGTACCAACCTAAAAACAAAAGAATAAAAATCCTGTTAATCGCAGGCTAATAAATCTACCTATAAAAATATCAACATATACTTAATCAATCCCATTTATAATAAAATAAACATTTATATTTTACTCTCGTAGCGTACGTACTCTCGCAGTGAACAATAATTAACTCACCCACCACACAACAAGCAAACACATTTATTCCCATTGAATTATTCGGGCGAAATATTCGGAAACATTCGATTGCGGGGTACGAATCTTTCTCGCGCGGGTGAATACTTCTCCGGGGAGCAGCATCCCCTCCCTCTTACCGCACCCCACACCGCCATCGCCTGCACGCACGACTCGTGGCCGGTGGCAGTCGGATGCGCGCGTCGCGGTGCCAGCGCGGCGGCTGTGGCCGGCGCACAGAGATCGACGATCGATGCAAAATACGATTTTTCAGCAAAAAAAGTTGAAATCTTAATAAATAATTAAAAGTTTCTTTAAATCAGAATGATTCAAAATGAATTTATCATTTTGAATAATTCCCATTTAAAGAAACTTTCCCCGAAGTATTCCGGAATTATTCTGAATAATTCAGAAGTTTTGCAACTATAATCGGGAAAAGCAATATTTTGTAAAAGGTGATAAGTTGTTGACATTATGGCTTTTGTAACTAGGTAAATTACAAACCGGCCCACTAAAAAGCGTGAAAAATTTTTTTTTTGCAAAAATTAGAACCGACTTCCATATCAAAACACTACAAAGCCAAAAATAACTTTAATTTCTATATGGAAGTCGGTTCTAATTTTTGCTAAAAAATTTTTTGATCTCATAATTAGCACATACATAAGTAGCGTTATTACCAACCTGTTTTGAAGTCAAAACTTCTTTAGCATCGTTGTGATTTGAAAGTTTATGAAACAAAAAAGTGACAGTAAAAAGAGACAGACACAGGAATTCATAAGAAAAAAAAGCCAACATTGAAGGTTTCACTTCTACCACGTGTGAATTGCGCACATGTTATTTTTTTATTTTTATACCTACGTGAACTTATAGTGATCTGATTAAGTATGCCTAAAACCAGGCGTCCGTCACTCGCTCAAGGCCACGTGTTATATGCCTACCGCTTTGCGTATCGCCGTCGGTACATCCGACAGTGGGTTGCCGCACGCCTGCCTGAACCTTTTTAAATAATTTTGACAACGTCATAATGGATCGACCTAAAAACAATTGATTTTCCTCCGCTTTGCTACTGTTTCCATTTTGATTAATTATTTATTACAATTATTTACGCGGTTTCGGATATTTTAGACGTTAAAATTTATATAATCGGGAAATCAGGGAAGGAAAAAAATGCATCTATCATTTTATTAAACTGAAACATATTTGATCAACAAATAAAAAAAGAATTGTTTTTCTACAACATTCGTTTTTTTACCAATATCAGCATAGGTACAGTCGGCCAAGAAAGTGGTGTACCACCCTAAGGTTGAATATCGCTTGCAGATTCATAGGTGATAAAGATTAGTTTCGCTTGCAGATCGATCTGACAACTTCTATTGCTGTCTTTATCTGATTATTGATAACGACTATTACTGTTTGTAACGTGACAGCTGTTCTTAGTTTGAACTTGATGGAACCAATGACGTCGTAAAATCAACGGCGGGGGGCTGTAGATTTTGATGACAAAATTGTATCTACAAATTCAGAATTGTAATCAACAAGTTACATAAAATTGTAAAGGCACAAGGCGAGTCCACAAACCTACAATTTCTGTAAACTTGTAATTACAATATCAATAAAAAACAAGCTAAAAATAGATTTATCCTTTTATTAAATTTCTACAATCAATTTTAAAATATTTATAACAAACAAAAACATAGCATATATAGTAATATTTAGAAGATATTGAAAATTTTTAAAAATTAGAAACGGGTGTAACCGCCGTTGGCCTCTATAACCTCTAAAAGACGAGACCTCATTGAACCAACAAGCCGTGAGCAAATATCGGTTCCCCGCATTTCCTCCCAGATATAATTACAGTGACTAATAAGAGCTTGTTTGGTTCTTTCATTTTGATGCGACCATCGTTGGACCATAAGGCCCCAAAGATTTTCTATCGGGTTGAGGTCCGGCGATCTTGAGGGCCACTGAATTACCCTTACGTCAGTGTGTGAACGAAACCAGGCTCTTACGATCCTCGCATTATGAATTGAACAATTATCTTGAACAAAATCAAATTGTGGCACTTCGTTCTCCGGGTAAACATTACGGACTGTCGGTAGCATTGCATTCTGAAGCACGTCGATATAATTTACAGCCGTCGCTCGAGGAGGTAGAGAACACAATTCTCCTACACCATCCGTACTCATCCAGCCCCAAATATTTACGGAAATTCGACCTGATTCTCTATTTGGGATTACATGATCATCTTTATACCGTGTTGAATTATATCGCCAAAGGTGAAGACGTCCATGCTGACTGGATTTAAACGTTTTTTCATCACAAAACACTGTATTAGACCAATCAAACTCTAAGTGCTCTCTGGCGAAGTTCAGACGAGCAAGTCTGTGAGCATCCGTCAAATATATTTTCTTGGCGTAATGCCTGTGGTGCAACCCCATGTAATGTAGATGATTCCTTATTGTTTGGGCACTCACATCGAACATCTCCGCAAAATGTTTTGTGGGCTTAAAACCATTGATTTCATATTCCCGTCTCATGAATTCTCTATCGTTATTGGAGAGTGCAGGCCGGCGACCACTTCTTCTGTGATCCAACAAACTTCCCTCCTCTCCTTCACGACGAATCCAAAAGCGGACAGAACGCCTCGATATATTCAAATTCCGGGATATCGCACTGATACTGCTTCCCTCATTAAATTGGGCAATTATTTGTGCTCTTTCGGCAATGGTCAAGTTGGCAGGCATTGAGATGATTTTATATGCAGTTGATTGAAAAATAACACGGAAAATATATCGATTTTTTGCATATATTTGACAAAATGTCAATTGTCAGTTTTCTTTTTCAAATGGAATTCGGTTGTCTAAATAGTTTTTATTACTTTTGTTTGGAAACATTTCAATTGCTTTGTAGAAACTAATGTCCTTTTCATTTATACTAAAGGTTAAAATGTCATGTACTTATATGTGACATATGACGTATGAATACTAAATACATAGGTTTACGTCATGATAATGTTGTCTCTTTCAGTAATATCTTTTTATAACGAACCTTGTTGTAATTTTCGATGACCGGGAAACTAAATCAAAACTGGTACACCACTTTCTTGGCCGACCGTACAACCATAGAAATATAATATTATATTTATGGGTACAACCCTAACACATTCGTGAGCCGCGCGGCGGATAAAACAATCTTAACTCTCTGTGTACGGAATTATGGTACATTTCTTCTCGCTGCAAACAGCTGGTATTATTATTATTAGGTACCCGCGCTCGCATTGAGCTGCATTGCGCCAAGATATCATCTCCGTGAGCGGTGTCTATGAGATAGATTGACTTCTGAACCTATCTATTTTGTGGCTGCACAGTGGGACGGCACCGCGTGCCTATCAATTATTGGTCGTTAGCTTAGATGTAGCGCTCGGCGGCAATGTTGCTTACTGGTTTTGCATTACAAGATAAGGACCAAGCTAACACAATCAATGTACAAAATATAAAATCCCACCAAAACATCCTGTAAAAAATTAGCCAAGCCTCGCCTAAGCTGCTTGTTTCTCTATAAAAAGTAATGAAATCTCTAAGCAAAGCGAAGCCAAGTCTAAGGATCTTTACTGCGATTTCCTTATTAATATAGTTAGATTTTATGTAACCGGCCGTTGAACATACTCTGTGCACTTTTTTTTACTAGTTATTACATCGAAGTCAACGGCCAAGTCACCGTGCATTTATGGGCATAAAGGTACAATATATTAAAAACGGCATTATAATCATACGCACTTTAGCGACAGAGGAAGTCTACAGAAGTCAAGCAAATTCAGCGTATATTCACCAAACTTTACTGCGTTAACAGAAAATCCTGATGACATAGTTTGCAGAATTATGTATAATCTCTTGATCAACTCTTCATCGATACCCGTGATTTCTGCAGAACATTGATAGGTTTGGAAGAATCTCCTTGCCGTATTTCCGTCATTGCTGTTTCCAGAATCTTGACGAGGTTTATCAATGTGTAAACCAAGCAATTTCCGGAAGCGAGTTTGAACGTGCTTCTTTTTCTCTTCTTTGATCTTTTATTCTCTAGAGTCGATTCAGGCCACTTTTCAAATCCTAGGTTATAAGAAATATGCAGAATCATTTCCATACATCTTATCCAAGCATGTAAGGTAGACAGCCCGTATTTAAACGTATCTTCATTCTCAATTCTTGCAGTTACTTTTGTTATATTGTGCATCTGTCTAGGAGTTGCTCCACAAACAGTACATGAAGCACTCGATGGAGTCTGCGTTAACACTTGAGCAACTTTCCCGTCGATCATTGTCATAAACAGCTCATGTCTTACTCATGTTACCTTCTTTTGCTGCAGGCGTTCGCGTTTGACTTAATTCATTAATTTTTGCTTCAAGTTCACTTACAACAGCTGTAGTTTTTTCAGGAGTTTCTTTTGCTAATTCCAGAGAAATGGGTCTGCAATATCTAACTGAAGAACATGTTGGATTTTGCGATATAACTACTTTACTTTATTCATCCACTAGTCTCAATGGTACAAGTGAAACTATAAACATATTAGCATCCGATATTTGTTCATTTTCTTCCGGTAAAACTTGTTTATACTCACTTTGTCCCGAGGATCCATCGCAACCCCATTTGCTATACAGTTTGAGACGGGTGAACTTTTTCGAAACCGACTCTATTTTTAAAATACGACAGGCAGTATGATCTGAGAGTTCTTGAAGGTTCACTTTAGCACTTATATTCGTTACGGATATGCTTGACGCAAGAGGATAGCAATCCTTCTTTGCTTCAGCCAAAATTTGGTATGATGGAAATACCGAAAATAAGTTTTTCTCAACAAGTCTCAGCCTCAGGTAGGAATATTGAGCTTTGGATAGATCGGTTTCAATATATATACATAATGCTTCTTCTTTGGTATGGGAAGGTACACCATCTGGACTTCGTAAAATGACTTTTTCTCCTCCTTTTCTGTATTTCTCGTAATACTCTCAATCGAAGCTTCATCATTTTCACCCATAGATCGTAAACCTTGAACATAAGCGTAATGCACATGTCCCATTCCATACTCCTGGAGTAATTCCAAGTTTTTACGTTTTTTTCGTACTCTCCGAACACGTCAGGATTTTCTTTTTTTTCACGTACTCTAAACTCGCCATTTAACCAATTTGTGTTTTGGCTCTCGAAGCAATCTTGTTTTCTTTGAGCTTTCACCCATTTTTGGTTACAAATCGTAATCAAATTTCTTTGAATACTTTGCATAACCGTGCTCACATCTGTTGTTGATAAATGGAAATTGTCCAACAAATATTTTCAATAACTGAAGTACTTTTCCCGCTTATTATCTGAGCACATACATATATCGCGTCGAAAACACACAAATTCACTCATTTTAAACTTTTTTCAGCAAATTCACAGTTACCGAAGGAAGGTATCCGGACACTGATGAACACGCTGCAAACCCGAGTATTTATAGGACCCTAGTTTCAGTAACTTGTGCAAAACCAATAAGAAAATTGATAAAAACAGTTTTCACACTAATACTTATTATAATTACAACAACAGATAAGAACTATGCAACATGATTTTTATCATACGTGTGGTTAAAATGGTTACCGCAAAAAAATATCGTGTGAAAATATATTTAGGTCGACATTTTTGCTTCTAGTTCGAAATGGCGCAGCAATGACGCAGGTTTTTTTGTATTACTGAATAGGTAAGGTATCTAAACATGTCATTAACTTGACATCGGGAGCCATCGATAACAAGGAAACCTCAACTTGAAAATTAAATAGACGTAAAATTTCCTTATGACAATTAAAAATTATATTAAAAAATTCGAAATATATTTTTCATCACAAAATAACGTAGTTATGAACTAGAAATCTTAAGTTGAACTTCCGTAACGAGTAGTCTAGTTAATATCAAATTATCAAAATATAAAGTTTGGGTGTAATTTAATGTACCTAAAAATTTTTTGTATTTTTTTTTACTATTATATCGGGTGGCTTTATCATCTTAGAATGTAAAACAATCAAAACAGTTTCAAAAACACGACTTTTGTCCCAACTAATTTTGAGATGGAAAATACCGGTTGGTCCCATAGTGCGTCGCGCCGTGCGCGTCTAGTGGCGTGCTGCGTGACCTGTGTTGTGCGCCGTATCATTGCGTATATATGCTACTAAGTGTCCAACTTGTAACTTCTTTTTAAATATTTTTGGGGCAAAAACAAAAAAGGTTTATAAAATATTAGATTCGATTTAGTTACTTATTCCGAACGAACTATATTCACATTTCGCATATACTAAACATAATGTTGTATACTTACGGGTAAAACATTCCCACCTCGGAACACCTTTCAGGTGTGTAATATACAGAACAAAGTAAACCAATAAATATAGTAAAATAAATAAAAAAAATTGGCCAAGTGCGAGTCAAACTCGCCCATGAAGGGTTCCTTAGTAACTATAATAAATATAATTTAATATATTTATTTGAAAAAAAAAAAACTTAAAAATGTCTTAAAACTAGTTCATTTGCAATTTTTACAAGTACGCCAAATAACTTTGTTTTTCATAGTGTTTGTATGAATTACAAAGTTATATTTGCGGTTTTAGAAAATATGCTGTATCTCAAAAACTGCAGACCCGATCTCGTTCAAACCAATTTTGGTTGAAAGATTACATTAAGATCTATAGCATATATTTTTTTCATATTTTTCACTCTATAATTATAGAAGTTACAGTGGGGGGGGGACACATTTTACCACTTTAGACGCGTATATCTTTTACACGATTATCTTTATGAAAAAGTGGTTTTAGACACATTTATATCATTTTTGAAGACCTGTCTATAGATACCACACACGCATAGGTTTCATGAAAAAATATATTTTCAGTTTCAGTTCCATGTATCGGGAGCCCCTTTTATTTTAATTTTTTTTTTCATAAAATCGGAAAGCGGTTCACAGAATACATCTACCTACCAAGTTTCACATGTACAGTTCTAACAGTTTCGGAATAAAATGGCTGTGACATACGGACGGACGGACAGACAGACAGACAGACAGACAGACAGACGGACAGACATGTCGAAACTATAAGGGTTCCGTTTTTTACCATTTGGCTACGGAACCCTAAAAAGATACCTAACCTGTTCTACCGTCTAACTATCTACTTACTAAAAAAAAATTTTTAGCAAAAAATAGAACCGACTTCCATATCAAAACACTACAAAGGTAAAAATAACTTTAATTTCGGAAGGCGGTGTCAAAAACGAACATATATACAAAACTAAAGACACCGCCTTCCGAAATTAAAGTTATTTTTACCTTTGTAGTGTTTTGATATGGAAGTCGGTTCTATTTTTTTGCTAAAAATTTTTTTTCACTCTTTTTAGTGGGTCGGTTTGTAATTTATCTAGTTACAAAAGCCATAATGTCAAAAACTTATCACCTTTTACAAAATATTGCTTTTCCCTGTGCATAGCCGTTAATTTTTGAGGAGTTCTCCTGGTATTTGACAATCAGCTCTACATCACCATATGTATTGTGACGAGCGTAAAGTGTTTAACATCCGTACTCAAGTAATCGAATTGCAATCCACGAAATACTTATTATTGAGGAGTTTCAGTGGCCCTCTGTGGTCTTCATCATCAGTTCAACTTCCCCAAATGGTACTTTTCGGAAGCAACTGCTCAAGGTACTATAAGAAATACCCAAAACGCTATAGGTGTGCCTATAATATTTGAAGAGTTCCCTCGATTTCTCCAAGATCCCATCATCAGATCCTGATTTCGTAACAATGGGACCAACTAGAAAGTATACCCATTCAAACGCAAAAAGAATTTTTCAAATCGGTCCAGCCGTCTCCGAGTTATGAGGTAAGATACATAAAAAAAAAAAGTTCAAGACGAATTGTAAACCTCCTTTTTTTTAAGTCGGTTAAAAAGACACCTACCTACTTACCTGCCTACATTTCTCAATTTGCTTTTGTCATTGAATTTTTAATGTTCACCATACACTTACCTACCAAACATTTTCATTCCACTGTGCGTGGTTACGCACATAATTTTGAATAAGTGCAAAATTCAACAAAAGAGCGACAAATAAACCTGAGCAACATTCAGCCGCGTGTGACGTAAGATACCGCGACGCAGCCGAGATTGTGCAACTTACAGGTTCTGTCTCTTTCATTCAGATTAATCAGCAATATTTTATAGATTAACCTTTATAGTATACAGGTTAACCCGTATAAAGGTTAATCAAACAAATGGGTTAAACGTCTAACCGGTTAACCTTTTAATCCGATTAATGGGTCCTTGGAAAGGAGGAAACGTCTGGGTGTCACCACTGCGAGGGTCGCCCTGAGGACACCGTAGAGCACACGGTGCAAGACTGCCCCGCCTGGGCAGAGCACCGACGTGTCCTCACGGCGGCGATAGGCAGAGACCTCTCGCGCCCGGCATTGGTCGAGGCCATGCTGCGGGGCGAGAGGGAGTGGGAAGCGGTCGCCTCCTTCTGCGAAGCAGTCATGCTTCTGAAGGAGGAGGCGGGCCGCGAGAGGGAGAGGATGGCGTCCTCCCTCCAGCCCAGCCGCAGTGGTAGACGCCCACGGCGTCGGACGTCGGCCGACGATCTCCGGCCACCGTAGGCGCGGGCATGCGGACAGCGAGTAAAGGGCAACTCGCTGTCCGACCATGGACCATGCCCGGGTCGATGGCGCGTCGGGTTCCACGCGCGCCTCAAAGAGCGTCAGCAACATGACGAGGCCCCCTCTGCAGAGGGCCGAAGCCTGCCGGGGTCGTGGGACTCATCCCGTTACCGTGGCCCCGGTACGTAAAGGGTTATTGAAGGAACACCGTGGATTTTAGTCAGTAAAAGTCTGACAGTCCCTCCCACCCTGCCCGGAGTGGGAGGACTTATTTGATAATTTTACCACGTTAAAAAAAAAAAAAAAAAGCCCTGTTGGAAGCAAAAATACTTGCATAGGAAATTGACCCGTGAGTTGTTATGAATAAGAAGCACAATCGCGTTTACATATAAATACTTGCAAAGACAAACCTTATACTAGAAAAGACATGCATACGAAATTGTTCCGTAGTCTCTTACAGATAAGGAGCATAATCGCATAGTCGGGCGAGCGTCAAGCTCCGACTGGAGCGAGTCCGAGTAGCCGTATAAAATACTTTGAAGTCTTGCAAGTATTTCAGATCAGCACCTGGTGTACGTACTTGGAAGTAAATACCTGGTGTAAAAACCTGGTCGCGTAAATACGTACCATCCCTATGCTGTAGATCTTAATGAAAACTTACTACGTAAATTGATTTGAACGAGATACAGACAGCAGTTTCTATAATATAGCACATTTAAACTGTTTATTTCTGTAATAGTGCTAAATACATTAAAAAAAGTGTTAAGAATTAATTAATTTAAGAAATATTGATATATTTGCCTGTACTTGAAGTTGTAAGCTTGTTCGTTTGTTCGTTACAGCCTTCTAAAAACCGTGTCGGCTTGGATCAGCACATACGCAACGTGCACAAGGGTAGACCTAACAATAAGATGTGCCATCATTGCGGGAAAGGATTCCCAGTGAGTATAACTTATTTAATTATACAACGTGTAATTTACAGTGCGTTTCAACTGAGCTATTAGGAAAAACTTAGTGCCATATTGTGATGTCTTAGCTGTCAAATCGGACCATTTGGGTAGAGTGAACAAAACAAGGATTTATTAATTTGTTATTACAAATATTGAGTGAACGAAAATAGTCCCCTTAAAATAAAATAAAATGAAGTTTTAATAATTTCGACATGACTTCTGGGCCTTTGCGCTATGCGTTCTCTTTACTTTCGAGCGTATTGGTGCCAACAATGAAAATAAGAGAGAAAAGTATGTTTACAAAAACCTAATTATGACTTTAAATAATTAAATATTATATTTAAATTTGATGTGAGACTCGGTTAAACAAAGTAAAATAAATCGTTATTATTTTTCGCCATTAAGTTTTCTTTGCAAACCGTACTTTTTGAGTGGCATTTGACAGATAAAGGTCATTGAAATTCCTATTAGCATTTGAAACGCATAGTGCATACCAAGTGCACGGCTTCTTTGGGTAATAATGATAACAAACGTTATTGCAAGGATTTTATAATCCTATGTCTAGATGTGTGGAACTTATTAGAAATTTCAATACATTGATACCAGAGGACGAATTTTTCAAATTAAGAAGAACGAAGAGAATAATTATCGTGTTATTGGTAAGTGACGTGGAAAGTTATTGAACCTTTTAGTGCTGTGACACGTTTGTTATGATTAGTATTCAAGAAACATATAAAACCGATAATTTGGTATCAATTGTTTGAGTTACTTATTTTGAGCTGAAACTGTGACATAGAGACTCCATACCAGGTGATGTGTTCAGCCCTTTTGGATATATGATGATAGATATGGGGTTTCCATTACATGTTGTATAAAACTAGCATTTCGCCCGTGACTTGGTCCTCCTAGATCCTGAATATCAACATCTGCCTAGCCTTTTTCCAACTGTGCTAACTGGATGAAGCTGTGTTTTACATGGAGTGACTTTATTATTGTCTGACGAATTTCTCCCATTATTGACATGATTATTATTGAAAGTAAGGATTATTAAATTTATTTATAATGAAATTTAGGATTATCAAATTCAATATTTGGTAATTAAATTATCAATGAGATGTGTCATCATTGCGGGAAAGGATTCCCAGTGAGTATAACTTATTCATTTATATAAAACTAGCACGTTGCCCACGACTATGTCTTCTAGGGATGCCCAATACGATGCGATATATCGAAATATCGATACAGCGCTATACGATATATAACTTTGTTTAAAATTTATTTCTTTTTTGTTTTAATTAAACCTACCTACCTTACCTACTACCTACCTTTAAACATAATATTGTTATTCGTAATAAGCAGAGGTCGGAATTATTTAGAGTTATTTATGTACTGATTTCATACAGCGAAAGAATTAAGTGGATATGCCTTAAATTCTGAGATTAATTTTAAAGAGCAGAAAAATCCCATGATTTATTAAATAAAAAAGCTATTTACTTTTACACAATTTAAACCACTGCACGTGCGACGTTGCCAAATTTACATAAACGACATCGGATGTCCGAAGTTGCAAAATTCCAATGCGCACATGCGCGATGTTGCCACATTTGTTGTTCACACAACATAGCTTGTGAGAACAATCTAAAGAAAGGTATGTCTTTCTTTAATGTTTACGATATATTTAGGGTTATATTTTACCTACGAAATAACAATGTAACAGACTCTGTTACATTGTTCTGAGATCTCAACTACCGTTTAATAAATAGCAATAGGATAATCGCTAATTGCAAGACTCTTGCGAGACTCTCGTTTGGGCAACACTACTACGAAATAACCTACCCAATCGATATACCCATGCGATACGGTTACGATGCGATATATCGATACAAAAGGATACGATAAAATATCGCGTATCAATACAAACGCATTCGATACGGTTACGATGCGATATATCGATACAACAGACTTTTTTGGGCATCCCTAATGTCGCCTAGATCCTGAATATCGTCATTATATCTGCTTAGCCTTTCTCAACTATCTTGAGGTAAGCTCCCGGTCTAACAGGGTACAGCTTAGTACTATACCAGGAGTTTTAATTCGATTCAGTAAACTGACAGTTTCATTGTTGTAAGATAATGAAAAATGTTATAGTGTACATTTTATCTTTTTTTATTACGAATGAGCCCGCTTTTGACTTCGATCACACTTGATGGTAAGTGTAAGATGAGGTCTACTATGGAATGAGCGAGTCCAGAAGATGCCTATTCACTCTTGCTTTAAAGGCTGACGGGTCATGTGTGGTAGAGAACACATGAGCTGGCAGAGAGTTCCAGACCTTGGCTGAGCGCACAGTAAATGTGAAGGAGAAGCGCTTGGTACGACAAGACGGTATATCAACCAAGTGTGGATGGTACCCAGCAGTGCGTCTGGTAGTCCGGTAGTGAAAGGGGGATGAATGGATTAGGTCGTGGAGCTTCAAATAATAAATGAACGATTTTTTATTCATAACATTAAATCCAGGTTAAGTGTGGTATCATTAGTTAGCTAAACCCGTGTCAGATTTACTGGTTTCTAACTACCCATCTATACTAATATTATAAAGCGGAAAAGTTTGTTTATTTGAACGACCTAATCTCCGAAAGAACTGGGTGGATTTGGATCAAAGGAAAATGCCAAGGCTTCCTTCAAGACTCGGCCAGAACCGACAAAGATGAACTATATATCATAAAAAAGGAAAATAGTTATATAATTAGACTGTATAGTTAGTTTTCTATAAGAAGTACACCAAAAAAAGTTATAGTTCTTTGAAGTTGACCACTTAATACTTCTAATTTTAACGATAACATGAAATAAACTATAAAATTATTCAATAATGACTATTGAATTCGTTTTCAACAGCCAAGGTAGTCGTTAGTAATACAGAAATCGGAGTCCGGTAACAAAGCAATAAACAACACAAAACTCAAAAAACACATAAGACACTTCGTCGCTCGTCATAAAACGCGGGAAAAGTAAAACTTTTGACAATTAACAATGACAACTACAAGATTAAGTGTTACCAGCACTAAATAACTATTCTAAACTGTATCGATAATTGAATTGAATTACTTTACATTATTATAAGTTATTAAAAAATATAACTAAACATTATTAATTATTATAAGAATTACGAGTTATGACTTTAGTAACTAATAAATTCACTTACGTAGGTTCATAATAATATTAATGTAATCGATTTGCAAGTGTAATTTCGTATCGATATTATTTTATTTTGGTATTGGCAATATTTCTAATTTAAATTGTAGATAGAAAACGTGTTGATAAATTGAATAACTATTTAAAATATCATTCAAAAAATAAAGCTTCCCCCCGAATCATCTGTATTTACGGGAGAATGTTACGGTCTATTCAAAGCTGTCGAGTATATACTTATGATGGGCTTACGGAATTCACTCATCTTAACTGATGCAAGGAGTGCCTTACAATCTTTGGCCAGATTTCCTTTCTATTCTCATAATTCTTATATTATATTTGAAACACGTGAACTCCTTTTTAGGTGTTTTACTAGGGGGTATTCAGTACATTTTGCGTGGATACCCTCACATTGTGGCATTCTGGGTAATGAGAGAGCTGACCAGTTAGCTAATGATGCCGTATTGTGTGGAGACGTTTTTCCGTACAAAAATAACTCCCAAGATCTGGCAGCTCTGCCCAGGGTTTATCTACAGGAATCCTGGGGTCAGCTTTGGTCCGGGCAATCAGTGAAAGGGAAATTTTATCGTACTATTCAGCCATCAATTTTTGTGAAACCTTGGTTTAGCAAGTACAAGTTAAGCAAAAAGATTACAACAATATTAATACGTATGCGATTGGGTCACGTGTGCACTCCTGTTCATCTTGCCAGGCTTGGCATTGTGCAGAACCCTGCGTGTGAATGTGGCGCTGAAGTGGGAGATCTGAACCACCTTATTTTTTCCTGCCCCCTTTATGACCACTCCTCACTTTTCCAAAGCCTTGTTTCCCTCCGAGTCCCTTTTCCCATTTCTATTTCATGTATTTTGTTTAATTTTAGTGTAGATATTTATAAAACCATCGCTCTTTTTCTTGTAAATAACAATATAGCTA
Source organism: Tholera decimalis (assembly GCA_943138885.2). NCBI lineage: Eukaryota > Metazoa > Arthropoda > Insecta > Lepidoptera > Noctuidae > Tholera > Tholera decimalis. Next base: position 11,832,764 of record OW964575.2, on the reverse strand, counting down.
TTTAAGCATTAATATAAAAAAAATTGTACTTATTTTACCATGTACATATTTCTTAGTTTATGCACCGAGTCGGCCTTTTTGTTGGACCACCTGGTGGCGTTAAATGGTTATGTACATTTTTCTGTTGTAGTAAATTTCCATTTATCTTGTTATTATTTATTATTATATTTATTTAATAAAACTAATCTCCTTTCCTATTCCAAATTTCCTGTTGTATTATTTTATAATTTCGCTAGTAATTGATTCCTACGTTTTGATCAAATAAAATATTGTCAGTGGCAATAAGCACGAATGGTGCAATACCAAAACCTAAAAAAAAACTATTTAAAATGACTTTTGAACGGTGTATTTCTACAGATTTTATTTATACTTTATAATTCTTACAGTTTTATATAATGAATTTTCATTAATTTAGAAAGTCTGTCGGACGCTACATGTACAAGGTTATATGCCACTTTTTACACGTCTGTAAAAGAAGGAGGGTTGTGTTTTATCGTCATAAAGCTCACGAGAGCGAAGCCCTGGGTGACAGCTAGAATTTGATATTTTCCCAATATTAAGGCGTTGTTTTGTAATTGGCGAAGATCGCACGATGACACGATGCGTTCTCGTCGTGCGATGAGTTCAAACATACAGACTTCATCAGAGAGTTTTTACGCATAATTTGTACGCCTTGCAAGGCAAAACATAGTGATACAACGCAAATTTTATACCATGTACTATACTACCTAAGTTCAACAAATAAAATACTTTGACTTTGACTTTGAATCTAGCAAGTAATCGTACGAGCTCATGAAATGCTTAATAAAGATCGTACGATGCGTTTGATCGTGCGATCATGTAATCAAAGCAAGAGATCTCTTTTGATCTCTTTTCTCTTTTTTCAATGTCATTTGCAATTCTTTAAAGCAATATTGCCCGACAGCAAAAACTGTGCATCTCTGTAAAGAGCCATCGTTAAAGTGGGGTGAGCGCGACGTCAGCCATCGAGCGACGGCATCACACGATGGACATCGCGCGATCTATTAGGACACCTGTTAGGTCATCGCACGACCACTTTGATCGTGAGATGAAAAACGCATCGCGCCATCGTACGATCGCTCCCAATTAGGACGCCGCCTTATACTTCCACTTTCTTAAAGTTGTAATTCCTAAATGTTTATTTTAAAGGTGTGTATGTATGTTCTTTGTTTCAGACTAAAGTGCAATTGGAGTCTCACATTCGTTCACACACCGGTGAGCGGCCATTCATATGTGAATACTGTCCCACCACATTTTCACAGCAATCCAATTTATATAAACACAATAGACAGGTGAATATTTTATTATTATTGTAGATTAACTGGTTTGGTGGTCGAGTGGTCGCAAACTCGACTTCTGAGCACGAGGTCCCGGGTTCGATTCCTGGATCGGGCTAAAAGTGCTAATGAGTTTTTCTGTAAGGAATTTCTCAGTGGTAGACCGGAGTTTGGTAGTTGGTGGTGTGATAACCCGCCCTATTTATTTATTTATTAAAACTTTATGCAACACAAAATGTACAAAGGCGAATTTAATGCCATAGGCATTCTCTACAGATTGATGCCTCGACAGATTTCGTTCTGTCAAAAGTGATTGGCCTGTCGCAGTCTAATAGAAATAAAATAACATTGAAAGACTTTAGTAATATCTAATGTAGTGATAATTTAAGTCCATGCAGCCTCTTTCCATTCAAATTACTACACCAACGCTTATGTTGTTATCACTTATTTTCCTTAATATTATTCACGATTACTGATCAACATTAAGTAAAATAACACACTTTTTTACACAATAAAATTACTATAAAACAAATTTGAGGGAACCCGTCATATTATTTTCATTAATGACATTCAACCTCTAACAAAATTGAAGGCATACCGAAGATAATCCTAACACGCCTTTGTTTTGCTTTGATTGACGTCGAATATTTGACTGCTGGGGACAGAGTGGTTTGTATGGGAAAAGAAAATTGTTGTTTTTACTATTTTCCTCGTGTTTTTTTACGTTTTTTATCTCCGTAAGAACCTTCCTCAGACTTCACCAAAGACAACAAAAAGAAATCAGTCAAATCGGTTCAGTCGTTCTCGAGTTTTGAGCTTAGCAACACATTTAGCTATTCATTTTTATAGATATACTAGTACTCACGCGGGGCTTCGCTCCCGTGGATTCTATCACGGTAAAAACATAACTCTCCTTTTTTGCAGTCGGGTAAAAAGTAGCCTATAACCTTCCTCAAGCTTCAAGCTACTTCCATACCAAATTTCATCCAAATCCACCCAGTACTTTCGAAGATTAGCGCGTTCAAGCAAACAAACAAACAAACAAACAAACAAACAAACTAACAAACTTTTCCGCTTTATAATATTAATATAGATTAATAAAAAGTTATAGAAAGGGGGTTATGAAAACTGCTTCCACTATTTGTTAAGAAAATAATCCCGCAACTTTGTCTTACCCCTACGTACTTAGCCTTTTCACATCAATGTCGGGATCGGCTACCAGTCTAACCGGATGCAGCTGAGTACTAGTGTTTTAGACTGTCTATCTAACCTTACAACCCAGTAGCTGACTAGCTGGGTAACACGATACCTCTTGGTAAGACCAGTATCAGATTTTCTGACTTCTATCGAATGTCAAAGATGTACAAATTACAGCCAGAACCAACGGGAGGCAAAGAGGAATCTCGATATATGTATTAAGACTAGCAGTCCGCGGGGCTACGCTCCCCTAGACTTAATCGCGATAAAAACATAACCCTCTTTTTTTTGCAATCGGACAAAAATTAGCCTATAACCTTCCTCAAGGTTCAAGCTACTCCCGTCCCATACCAAATGAGGTCGGCGAAATTAGGCCCACTAACAGTGTAATAGCAGACACAAATGAAATATATTAAAAAAAAAAAACCATTTTAGTTAATAGTTATTTATCGTAATTTTTATACGACTTTCAATCATTAAGATATAGCGGAAGTCATTGTAAATAAATTTTCTGTCAGCCATGACATCTGAATTTCCTAATTCCAGGGTTGCCAGGGGGTTAAATAGTATAATATTGTATGTAGAGGGGTCATGATTTCTCATTATTTTGTATATTATTATTAAAAATAGATCCATTTTGAAAGTCTAAATATATCAGTTAACGCATTACGTAAATATTTTTGTTAATTACAACGTTTTTGGTCCATAATAACTGTGGCTTTGTGTTGATTTCGATAGTGAATAAAGATGCTTGAAGCCAAATTATAAAAACTCAAGAAATGTGAAATGAGCTGAAAAAATCAATCAATGTCATTCACTCCGCGAAGGCGCGAACTCTTATAGACTCATGCGTTTACTGTGAATACTTATTAGATGATTTATTAATTATTTATGTAAATGAATAAAAAAATACTTAATTCAAACTACTTTTAGTTTGAATTAAGTTCTTTTTTCTTTTATTTTCGGTTTTATATCTCAATGAACTTAAATGTTTTTACTTTTCATAACCTAAAAAACGTTTTAGTTATCTCTCTGTTATCGCGGTATTCCCATGATCAATACTGATATTGATGTTTTTATAGTAAATAGTATTTATTACCAGTCAATTTAGTATTCATATTATCATTGTCTGTTGAGTTGAAAAAGTGGGCCGGATGAAGTATGGGCCGTCGCCGGAGTCCTTTCATCCGAATCCACCCAGTACTTTCGAAGATTAGCGCGTTCAAACAAACACACTAACTTTTCCGCTTTCTAATATTAGTACTTATAGATTTTTTAACACGTTTTTATTAGGTCGAGCTGTACCAAACTATGTAATAAAATCTAAGAATCTGAGTTACACGCACTTCTAATTGTTGTATCATCATGAAACTTGGCAATTATATGTAGATTAGATGACAATGGTACCATCGAGCTGGTCTGATGATGAAATTGAAAGGTAGCTGATGGAACCTTGGACTGCCTACTAGTAAACAAATCGAGTTTGGGCTCATTAGATCGTCTTGAAAGAGTGTTTTTAGTTTTTTAACCGACTTCTAAAAAGGAGGATCTTCAAAAAAGAGGTTCTCAGTTCGTCTTGAACTTTTTTTTTATGTATGTTACCTCATAACTCGAAGACGGCTGGACCGATTTGGAAAATTCTTTTTTTGTTTGAAAGGGTACTTTCTAGTTGGTCCCATTGTTATGAAATCAGGATCTGATGATGGAATCCTGGAGTAATCGAGGGAATTCTTCAAATGGGTATTTCTTATAGTAACTTGTGCAGTTGCTCTCGAAAAGCACCATTTGGGGAAGTGGAACTGATGATGATGATGATGATGAAATAAGTATTTCGTGGATTGCGATTCGATTACTTGAATACGGATGTTAAGCACCTTACGCTCGTCACAATGCATTTATGGTGATATAGAGCTGATAGTGAAGTACCAGGAAAACTCCTCAAAAATACAAAATTTTGAGCAAGCAATATTTTGTAAAAGGTATTATGTAAAAGTAGTTGACATTTTTACTTTTGTAAGTAGATAAATTACAAACCTACCCACTTAAAAGCTTGAAAAAAAAACTTTTTAACAAAAAATAAAACCGACTTCCATGCAAAATACTACAAAGGCAAAAATAACTTTAATTTCGGGAGGTGGTGTAAATAAAAAAGAAAATACAAAACCAATAACACCGGCTACGGAAATTAAAGTTATTTTTGCCTTTGTAGTGTTTTGAATGGAAGTCGGTTTTATATTTTGTTAAAAAGCTTTTTTTAACTATTAATTTAATGTGTTTAAACGGTCTTTTTTCTACTATTTTCAGGTGCATCTCAATATTAAATCTAAACGGTATCCCGTAGCAAAGCGGAAAGAAGAAAAACTACCAGAAGTGGCCTTATTAGACCACACTCAAACGTTAGACCAATATAGGCCGGTGCCCATATTACACTATAATGCTGAGAAAGTCTTTAGTATGTGAACATAACATTACTTTTGTATTAATACAGTGGATTTCGGGTGTCGGAAGTCGTTACAAGCAAAGGTAAAGAAATACAGACATGTCTATGGTTTATAATATCAATTTGTAACTGAACCATAAATTTAACTCCGAAACGTACACGCTTACCTACCTACCTAGCTCATATCTATAAACAAAAAGTAAATTTCACGACAGTTGCTGACTATCTGTGTGGATGTAAACAAAAGATTTTATAGAAATTGAATTTGTTACAAACTATTCATCAAAAACAGTCGCTACACCCGAACTTGGCGTTATATCCGAAGTCGCTATAGCGATATATTTTGTATTAACCTCTAGAGCCCCAGCGGCACAAAAACGTGCCAGTAAACAAGTATTAGTTGAGCACCGCTGGCACAAATTTGTGTGCCAGCGGGGCTCAACTAATAGTTGACGTAAATAATGGCGGTCCTTGAGAGGTTTAAGTAAGATTTAAATTCAAGGGACTTAGATTTAACGTGGTTATAGACAAATGGTCGCTACAATCTGTCGTAATAAATTAAATTCATTGTATAATAATAAGCCCTGTATTCTGAGCTAATATTGTCAGAGGATGGGTCGTAACTCAGAGTGCCTTTTGGCAAACCTTGTCATGAATTACTCTACACATTACTGAAAACCGCATGAAAATCTGTTCAATAGATTTCGAGTTTATCGTGAACATACAGGCAGACAGACCCAGTGGAAGACTGTTTTATAATATGTAACGATTATAAGAAACAAACAAATTAGAAACACAACAACATTATCATTTTAATTTTTTTTATTGTCATAGGCTTGAAGTCAACTCGCCAATCTGCCAATGTCAAATTGTTGAGGAGGTGGTTATTAATAAAAACAATGTTGCCGCAAATCAGTGATTTCTTAAAATCAATTCAAGTTAATGAATTTAAATAATATTTATGACCTTCTTTGAATGCAGTAAAACAAAATAATGTAATTATTACCGGATATGAAGATATCGCAGATTGATTAGTTGGCTATGGCAATAAAAATCTAATTCCGTCAAGCTCGTTCCATCATCGGACTACAAGACAAACGGCGATGCGCCATCGTTACATGGTGGACATCCCACACATACGCACAAAACGTTTTGGGAATACCTTCATTGTGCGTACGGCTAAGGAGTGGAATTCCCTGCCGGAGTCTGTGTTTCCCGATAGCTATAATTTAGGAGTCTTTAAGTCAAGAGTGAATAGGTTACTTCTATGTAAGCGTGCTTCATCTTCGACCACATCATCACTTACCATCAGGTGAGATGGTGGACAAACGCGAGCATATTATCAATAAAAAAAAAATAAGAGTTACTGATTTTGTACATTATGAAAGTTGCCAATGTGGTAGATTGGCAAGTAGATTGATGTGTGCCAAATCACATTAGAATGAAATCAATGATTTAAACACGCTTAACTGCAATATATTATTATGTTACGTTTTATTTTCTATTTATTCTAAAATATAGGTAAATAGATAATTATAAAAAATGAAAGTCTGTGCGTGTTAAAATAATAATTATAATATAAAACGTTACACTTAAAATTAAATAAAATAGACAAAAAGAAATTGACGCAGAAATTTTAATGAAGTCAGCTAACAGCTATTCGCTATCTTCATTTATATCGGCTTCATTTATTCGGGTACAAGGAAGGTCTTGGTAATAGTTATGATACATTCTTGGTATTTGGTGGTCTGTGCACAATTTTAAAAGATCTTTTTCCTTCACAGCTGATATTTGAAATTTCCCTTTGTAGGCTGCTGTAGGATAATTGAATGCTCTACCTCGTTTTTTTAACTCTAATGCTATAAATGGTTCATTATTGTTAAAGTTTTGTCTTATAAATATTGTATTAGGTACCTCTTTTTGATATTGTATCCATACAGCGTCACTGATACCAATTTTATGCCCTTCATTCGAAGCCTTGTATTGGTTTAAAATACCAAAGTCTTTAAAATCGTCATGAAGTAATGTATTTACATTGTAATGCCGAGGATTGGTACTTGCTAATCGAACTACCTGTGCCCAACCGTCAGGAGTTTACACAGGTATATTTTTTTATTTCAATTCAATCTTTGAATGAATTGAATCACATTCCACGTGAGTGTGTCCTGTTTCAAAGAATTTGTGATCTTTAATATAGAATGTTCCTTTAATGTGAGCAAGCACATGGACGAAACATGATAGTTTTTCTGTTGACATCCAGGCAGTTAAAATTTTTCAATCATTTTAACTGCCTGGATGTTATTATTTGCTGCAATAAATGCATTTATACACGTGGTATTTTCAATAGTCCCACGTTTTCCTTCAGTTTCATCCCACATGGAGCGTTCAACGTTTTGGTTTCCTAGATTATAAATAGTTAAGTTATAAACAGCAAATTTTCGTACGTAGACAAATGGGCCACTTGCGCCTTTAGGTGTATTTAGTACTGCTTACAAGTCAAAGTTAAATGCAAGAACTGTTTCATTATTTTGTGCTTCCAGCTTATCTTCATCTCTACATTTGCGTGCTTCATCTCTTCTTGATAGATGCCGTGTGTGATCTTCAATTTTCTTGGCTCTTTCTTCATCATTCATTTCTCTATATGCTAAACAGTGCTTGCATAAATCTTCTTTTGGCTTGTGAAAACTCAGTTAGTATTCTCTGAAAACTTAGCGGTATTTTTCAAAGGATACCACTTTCACTGCATTAATTAAACATAGTTTTTTAAACTCGTTATACATTGTTGTTGTGTTAAGAGTTGAATCTAAATATTTTATCGTACTATCACGTCTACAGTAATGCGAGAAATTTTTCTTCATCTGGTTTTAATTTATTTGGAGGTGTCTTTTTCCCTCTTTTGTCTGGTTGTAAGAGGCCGTGCTCATCAACTTTTTTTAAAACTCCTTTTACAAACCCGCCAGTAATATTGAGTGTATATAAAAAGAACTCTCGACACACGACTTTCTTTTCATCACCAACAGTTAATGTATAAGCTAAGGTAAAATTCCGCCTGGAAGGACCGTTGTTAGTGTCTCGATTTTTTTATTCTTAGTCACATGCTTTACAACGAAATGACGCTGTTCCATAAGATTTGGCATCTTTCGGAATTGAGAATAAATTTTTTCTCTCGCATCTTGAAGGACACCTAAAATACACTCGTGTTTAGGAGTATTTGAACATTTTGCTGGTTTTATTGGTCTGGTTTGTATTATTCTTCCTTTCCTTGTTTCGATGATGATTTATGATTCACCTTTTAAACGCTTACTTTTTTCTATGTTCATTTTCCACGTGTTAGGGTCCTTTACTTTTCTCTTTTTCGGATTATTTTGACCATCGTTTTGCTCACAGAACAGATAAAAGAGGTTAGAAAGGAAATAGTTCCTGATTTGTATGAGAACGCGTGTCGACGCTTGTCTCCCACTGTTTAGCTCTACTACAAGCAAGAGGCCCGTTACGTATGCGAATTACGCACACTTAAATCGGGAGCTTGCTACTGATTGTAACTCACTGTTGATAAACATGCGCCGTGCATCACGGCCAATCAGGGCAAAGGACAAAACGTCAATGGTTGAAGTGTGGCGCATGCAGTACATTGTAAGCGGACTTGGTCATTGCGTTGATTAAGCGAGTACACAACGGGCAGTGTATACTTTTTGTAACTTGTTGCAATTGTTATTTTTTACAAATAAAATTGTAATTAAATGTTGTGTACAATATCTTATTTTGTTTCTTATATTATCTTACTTATCTTCAGGTGCTAAATTAGCCAAGTCTATATCATTTTCCTTTTCATCCGCTGTACAGTCTACATTTGCAGTTTGGGGTGGTATTATCGAGATATCCACGATATTCAACTTTTCAGGTAGCACCAGTTTCTTCACATCTGTGTTCACTCTTTTGTGTTCCTTCTTAACTTTCAACTTAGTTGCTGGTACTTTTAGTTTTGTCTGTTTAGCTTTTACTTCCAATTTCTTATTTTCCCTTTCTTCTTTTCTTTTTTTTTATGCCTTTTTCTTTTTCTTGTTTTACGCGGAGTTTTTCGCTTTCTATAGATCTCCATTCATCAGAAGTCAATACAAAAGGAGCTCTCTTTGTGTTTCTAACACCTTTTCGTTGAGGTGATTTTGGCATTACAAGGACATCCGTTAATTTAATGGGAGTAAAATTTAACATGGCATTGGTACGTTTTTGAACCGTAACAGGTGCTGGATCAGTATAAGTTTCTATTTTGTCAAACTCGGAACATTGTTGTTGTGGGACTGTATTAATGGGGTGTTGCGTTTGGTGGAGCAGAACAGAAATCCTCGTATTTTTAGTCTTATTTTATTTTATTTATTTGGCTCACCAACAGTTAGACACACTGATACAAATAGAGAATACATTCAGTAGGTTTATGGATTATTGTGTCAACTTCTTACAGGTAAGCACATCGTGCAATAGGTACATATTACATGATAGAGTGGTGACTTACAATTAGAAGAGTTATCAGTTACAGAATACAAAAAAGTTAACAAGCATAGGATTAAAATCAAAACTAAAATTAAGACTAAAACTAAAATACAAATCATAATTCAACTAGAAATCTAATAAAAATCCAATGAAAAATAATAGAAAAATCAAAATAAGATAAAATGAATGAGATTAAAAATGAAAATTACAATGGAGATTAAAATAAAAACTAAGATTAAACACAGAAATAAAATGGATTACATGCAATCCATATCAACTTAACACATTTACACTTACAATTTTTTATACACAGTACTTTAAAACTTTTTAAGTGAGTCGGAGTGTACATCGACAAGATCACTGAAGCTGTTTAATAATTTACATAGACGGGGAATAGCAGAATTAGCACCCAAGACGGTTCTACGAAGGGGAGGACGTAATGGGGTAATAGGAGCTCGTGGGCTTTTTGTAGGTACACGGAATTTGAAATTGCTCAGCAATTGCGGACAGTCAATTTTATATCGCAAAATTTTAAATAAAAATGTTGAATCTAGTAAATCTCTTCTTTTCTCTAGGGATATCATTTTGAAATGTAAGAGTCTGTCTTTATACGATGGTTTCTTTTTAGCAATCCTGGAAGAGTATGCTAAATGCCACAGAAATCGTTTCTGTACCCTTTCTAATCTTAGGGTGTGTGTGGCATAGTGAGGTCTCCATACAGTGCTGCAATATTCTAACGAGCTACGAACCAAACAATTATAAAGTAAAACTTTAGTCTTGTTGTGTCGAAAGCAGGTAACATTTCTCATAACAAACCCAAGCATTCTAGAGGCCTTTTTGACTACATTTTCAATGTGGGGTATAAACGTCAACTGCCTATCGAACAAAACTCCCAGATCTCTCATCTGCTCCACTTCCTGAACAAGTTGCCACAAATATGGTAGGTAGATTGTGTTAATTTATTTTTTCTGGTGAACTTCACATGATAGCACTTGTTGGGATTTAAGCTCATACCATTATCATCACACCACTTTACCAGTATGTCAATATCACTCTGCAGCAGCTCAACATCAAGTTCCAATTCAATTACTCTGCAGAATTTTAAATCGTCAGCATACATGAAACACTGAGAAAATTTCAATTCATTGGCGAGATCATTAACAAACAAATTAAATACAACTGGACCAACATGTGATCCCTGAGGGACACCAGACGTAACCTTGTAGGAGCCTGATCGGTAGCCATTGAGTGCAACAAAGAAAGAACGACCATCGAGATATAATTTAAACCAATCAAGGAGGGAGCCCGTGATGTCGTAAACATTTAACTTATATAGAAGTATATTGTGCGGGACGCGATCAAAGGCCCTACTAAAATCGGCGTAGATCACGTCAACTTGTTTCCCTGCGTCAATGGCACCCACCAGGGTCTCCGTGAATGTCACTAGGTTTGTGCATGTGGACCTGGAACTCACAAAGCCATGTTGGGAATTACTGAGGTAAAGATTCAAATGAGACTGAATTAAGGGACAAATCAAAGACTCAAACACTTTGGCGAAGGTAGACAAGATCGAAATTGGTCTATAATTACCTACATAATTACGATCGCTACATTTATGGATTGGTACAACTTGTGCTACCTTCCAAGCATCTGGGAATATGCCGGTGGCAAGCGAACGATTAAATATTAGCAATAAAGGAGTTACCAGGGACGAAGCACACGTAGAGACAAAATAAGGAGGGATTCCGTCAGGTCCAGCACCTTTACGACGATCCAAAGATTTTAATTTATTGAACAAGGTGTCAATTTCAATCATTGGTGCCGTCAAAGGTAAACTTTGAGCTAACATGTCCTGCATGTATTTAGAGGTAGATGGGTGATGAGCCACACTCTGCTGACTGTACATGGAAGAAAAGTGAGCCGCGAACATTTCTGAGATATGGATGCCATCAGAGGATGATGTAATACCGTCAGTCATCGTTACGGGATACGAACTGGTTCCACCTCTCTTGTCCTTAATATAAGCCCAGAAACGTTTAGGATCCTTGATTATTACAGTTTCCAGGTCGCTAACATATTTATTGTAGCAAGAGGTAGCCATAACGGAACACCGTTTACTTAGCAGCTTTAGTTCAAGCTCATCCATGGGGTTCTTATATATTTTGTATCGCTGGCGAATCTTCTCCTTTTCTCTTAAAGTTCTTATTAAGTTTTTATCGAACCAAGGAGGGTATGTCTTTTGTTTACGTGTGGTGGGGGGATTTTGCATATCAATAATATTTTTAATTTCGTCGTAGAATATACTAAGCATATCGTTCACATCGCGAGTGCCCTCAAATAGAAGGTTCCAATCTTTCTCATTTAAGTGTCCACAAATTTTATCATAATCCATCTTGTAGAAATTAAGTCTTTTATTACTATTGTAAGGGAGTCTTACGTCTTTATAAGATTTTAAATAAATTTCAATAGGGGGGTGCAAAGGGTCAATTGTACTTAGGGGATTTGGAGCAGAAGTGACGGTACCGGAAGTTAAATTTGTCAAAGCAAGATCAAGAATGCGTCCTGACTTATTTGATACGTAGTTCAGTTGAAATAATGTGTTTATATGACTAAAATCTGTTAACAAGTGACCAATGCCTGGTGGCACATAACCACTATCCAACTCACTTACCAAGCTCCAATCAATATTGCTTAAGTTAAAATCACCGACTATACATAACTTCAAATCTGACTGTTCAAATATGATATTACAGGAGTCCAAGAAGTGTTCTAGGGTTGAGCGAAGTACAGGCGGAGGCAGATAGACTGCACACAGAGCCAGTTGACGGACAGACTTTGTAATCGAGATGTCTATGGTAACACATACATCTTCACAATTGCTTTCCCATTGAAGCATGCGTTTTGAGTTTATTTGCGTTAGTACGGCAATCAGAACACCCCCGCCATCTTTTTTTCTATTATCCCTATTCCGCCTATAGACTACATATCTGTTATCAAATAGCTCTGAACTCATTACAGATTCATTTAACCATGTCTCGGTTAATATTATTACATCGTAGTTTTCACAAGAAACTTGTCGATAAAAATTATGACATTTAGTACGTAAACCTCTAGTGTTTTGGTAATATGGGCCATTATTTTTTTCCAGGGCCCAAATTGACTATGTCGTAAAAAATAATTTTAAAACAATGTCGTTTTTTTTTTATTTTTTAGGTTTATTTCGTTTTATCAATATTTAAAGTAAACAGTACAGTCATCAGCAGCGATGTTTTTTTACTATTTATTGTTTTGTTTGATGTTAATACAAGGAAAGGAGTAGAAAAACAACAACTGTGTTACTTACTTAGAATAATCAGTTTTATTGGTAGGAACTTTTACATCAATTTTAAAACCTATCAGACATAAACTTAGACAAGAATTACAATAATCCTATAATGTAAAATCACAATCATCTCAGTCTAATATCTTATTTTCTAATTAAGTTTACCAATGCGTTACGTTATTTTAATTTAAGCTACTGTAATTTCTCAAAATATGCCTCAATAATAGCAATTTAAGCTCAATCTTTTTAGTATAGGTGGAAATATGGTAGATAAACAAAAAAATGTAAAATTTGTGATGTTTGAAAATTATATTTAAGCTTTATAGCTCTTAACGTATTCAGGAAAAGAGGGACAAAAAAGTAACGCAGTAGTTGGATAAGTAAAACAGTGGTAATCTTATCACAGACTAGGTTTTTTTTTCGCTTTAACTAATAGAAACACGCTAAAAACAATAATAAAGTATTTTAAATCAAATAAAACTTCTCTTTAAAAAAAAAAAACAAAACAAAATCCTCTCAAATTAACATTTTTAAACGTAAAATCTTTGTCTCATCAGTCTTATTTCTCAAATATATTTAATTGAACATCAAATTCGTAATATACACGTTTACCTTTCTTAAATATTTTAGGGTTTTATTGATACCGAGAGTTTCTTGAATAATGGAGGTTTTCAGCCTGGATTTTTTTATGACATGTTCGCCAAAAATACGCCTGATAGCTAAACGGTCTTTAAGTTTCTTTATTCTGGAGTAATAGTTTTTAATAGCGTTAGACAAAGCTATGTATTTTTTGTCTCCGTCCTCCGACTTTTTTCTTTTTTGTCTTTGGTATCTTTTCTTGTACTTGTTACATTTTCTTTTCAATTTCTCGTTTTCTTCCTCCGATTTCTTATTTTGTCTATACAAAATTCTTATTTTGTATAATGCAGATCTGTCTCGTCTTACTTGTCTTCTTCCTTTTGACCTTGGAGAAACCGGAGTTCCTGATCGTGGTGTTGAAGCCGGTGTATAATCTAGAATAACTTGCTCTCTTTTCTGACGTTCTCGAAGTTTCTTGTTTGCTATCTTCCATTTACGCTTTGCTGATCTATGTTCTCTCTCTGTCATATCCTTTACAAGTTTTTTAGTAGCAAGATATCTCTCAAGATGTTTTCTTTTAGTCTCAGCATTTTTTACAGGGTCCTGTTTCAATTTTTCCCTATAACGCCGTTGTTTTTATGCCGGTGTTAACGCATAACGCATTATATTGAAAATAATATACTGTAACAAAATAACCCAATAATTAATTAAGTGAACTGTAAATTAGATAAATACACTTAGAAAACTGTTTACTTTGCAACTGCGTTATTTCTCGTGGTAACGCAGTGTAGTGGTAACGCAGTTGTAAAAATAACGTGTATTCTAACATTTGGGTCATATGATAATAAATACCTAATCATTTTTGGTGACATGCAAATATTTACTTAATCTATTACAAAACGCAATAAAAAAAACAATCAAATATCTTAAAAACTCACCGTTTGTCGTCGGTAACTCAGCGGCCGCACAATAAACACACGCACCTCTCCGGTCGACTCGCGCTCGACTGATGCGGCCAGCGTCAAGGCCATGAACTCCCGCCTCACCCCGCCAGCAATTCACATTAAATCAAACTAACTTAGTCGAAAATATACTAAAAAAGCCGAATTTAAAGCTCACTTTTGCTTGGTAACATAGAGTACTTACGTTTTTTTTTCTTCAACAGGGACAAGACAAGAAATATTTCGTAAATAATACACGGTTAAAGGAAAGATAAACTTATTAGCCTGTTACTAAAGTTCATACTTATCTTAATTTCCGTAGATATTTTAATTTAATAGTGCCATAAAGAGTTTTAATGTAATGTCAATGTATTTGAAGCGAGTTGCTTGCTGGGACAGCCGGATTTTGTATGAGATACGACTGAGTTACCGAGAAAAGCGACTGAGTTACCGTAATTTACGTCAAATTATAACATTTTTCACTAATGTTTATGTCTTCTTAGAAGGGTATTATTATTACGTTTCTACCAATAGCGATTTTATTTTAGTAATCATAGCTTTTTTTAATGTAATAGGTTCTGTTCTTGAGAGACCGATTATGGGCCCCGGAAAAAGATAATGGCCCTATATCCTTAGATCTGAGAATGATAATGAGTTTTATTTACTGTTACATTGACAAAAACCTGAATAAAAATAAAAACAAAAATCAAACCAGCTTATCCAATATTTCCCTATTTCTAACTAGAATGTATTCGGATTCCTGTGTTTTTCGCATGAATATCCGACCACTCCGTACCCAAACAAACTGATATCCGATTTCCTTGGCTTGGTTCTAGCAGCGGCATGGAGTGCCTTGTTTGTGGTGGACAGATGTTCTGTGATATAGATCGGAGATTTAGGTCCTGTGTATCCCAAGTGTGTTGTGTTCAGTTTGTTGCCTGGATTCGACTTATTGAACTTTATTGTAGCTGCGAGAAATTGGTCACGACTACGGGGAGAAGCAAGTTGTACTACCACGGCGCGCGGGCGGGTATTGCTGGTATTTTGTTTTGCGACTCTTGTACAATGCTTAATGTCGCTATCTTGAATACCGCTTCCAATCACTTTAGATAATTGTGACACAATCTCTATCAAGTTTTCTTGTTTTTTTTTCGGCAGGCACTGAATTTCCACATTGTTGGCACGGGTTTGCTGCTCTAATTGATTAATACGTGAAACCAAATCGGACATACACACCTTTATCTCAGAGTTTTCCCTCCGTATCTCCTTCATATTCTCCTCGGACGCAGTGTATTTTTTTAAAAGATCTTAATACTGAAGGTTCATAAATGCCATAGATTTTTCCATACTCTCCTTTTGCTCTTTAATTGGTTGCAATTGTTCACTAAAGGTAAGTTTCATATTCTCTATAATCTTAGCTAGCATCTCTGCATGTTCCTTCTTAACAGATTCCTGAATAAGTTGTCGAATAACGTCGGGTGCTAACGCAATTTCAACAGGCGCCAGAGGTGGAGAGCCGACAGCTTGCCTCTTATTGCCTCTGGTAGTTGAAATGTTACGCAAAGGTGTGTTATCGGATGCATTTAGCGTAGTTTCGTGTTCAGCCGTTTGGTCACAACATCCCCATAACAATCCAGAATTCACCGACTTAACAGAATTATCTGCCATGACTATATATTATGATATAATAACTCTTTGTAATAACGTGTATGAACGGTTAAGATAATTATTATAATGTAGGGTATATTCTTAACTTGCTTTTGATGTGTGTTGTTTGGCGCTCCGTTGCTCTGGATCTAGCTGCATAAATAAACCGCTACGCCAGCGATACTTTATAGTTGGCGTTGTTTGGGTTCACTACGCGCTAAGCGAGACTAGAGCACTCCGTGGGTTGTCGTAGGTCAGGTATAGAGTTCGTTGACACACTGTTCAAATTTTGAGTTTTTTTCCACAGTTGTAATTTTGATATTACGCTGTATTACTTAAGCCAATTACGATAAAAACTACACTGTTCAATAGTTCACTTCACTGGCTTCAAGGTAACAGTATATTATTATTACAATATTCACTTTTTACCACTTTACTTCTTTAAAAACTGAGGAGGAGAAATAACACCGTACCGTCTTTATGAATCGCGTAGCGCAATGATTTTGAGAAAATCATCCATCTTATTTATGGCAGGGAATTTTGTTAGATTTCCAGATTAAATAGTCTAGCAGTAGGGACAGTTGGGGCATAATGGTACGAAAAAATATTTTTATTTTTAGAAAAATCAGTGTTTATTCTTTCTATAATTTTTGCTTACAAACATCAACAATATACCTTAACTTAATAATTGCACAGCAAAACAGAGATCAATAATCAAACTTAATCCTATTTATCTTTGATTTTGTGAACCCCTTCCTATGTTCCACTGTGCCCCGGGTCTGGGGTACAATGAAACAGGGTGTGGGACACATTGGAACACGACCTGTATTCATACCAAAAAATTAACCAATGGTATCAAATCTTTTTAATACCTTGTCAGGAAACGTGTAATGCTTTTTTGACGTTTAGTTTTTCCAGATAAGGACGGGTTTGGCAAGACTAGTTCTGAATTGTCAGAAAAACTATCGTCATTGCCTTCATCAAAGTCTTCTGCTGTTATAATTACTTCCGGAGCAGGTCCAGGTACATAATAAGAAAGCTCTTCTGTCAAGTCTCCGCTTATAATAACAGGCAAATTTTCAATATCCATTGTATCCGCATCTTGGTGGCTGGAAGTATTATCTCTGTTTAAATTTGTATCCTTTTGCGCTTCCGTAAAAAAGTTCCAATTTTTTTTCAAATAATTGTCTTCTGGTCCTAGGACACCTAGTTCACATTTACTTATTTGCTTGCTCCTATAATATTCTTAAAGTCCTCTTTGGTCATCACTTTTGGATTTTCTTTGTTAACTTTATTTAAAGTTTCTGCATACGAAATATTTGCTTTGCCTAGACATTTTGTATAGTCCACGGCGTTCACATTCCACGGGTAAGGACCTGTAGCTCTAAAGCCATTAATAACTGTTGGTGCCGAAATCGTGTTTTTGATAGTTTTGTTTAGAAGCGGTACGAACTTGATCTTAGTGAGAGCTACTGATGGATTATTTCGCCTCCACTCCAAAACAGTTTTCTGCCACCCATATTTTAATGGCTTGAATGCTGACACATCCGCTGGCTGCAGTAATCTGGTACAGTTAGGATATAAGGCAATCAGAACAATTTTCAACTTCTTGCATAGCTCACTAACAACATATGTTAAATGGGTTTTGTGACCGTCGACAAGACAGTATTATTGGGAATTGAGTTCCTTTTTTTATCAAGTGAGGGTGTAGTACACTCTCGATGTAATCGTGAAAGACTTCGGCCTTCATCCACCCGTTGTCACTTACCCCTATACCCCAATCTGACGGAACGTTGGACATGATGTTAGCTGATAATCGTTTATTCGGAAATATGACCATCGGAGGTGTGAGATCTCCATTAGTAGAAAATGTGAACATTACAGTCAAGGAAGTTTTGGCTAGCGCATTGTCTACTTCATAGACATTTCTTTCGCCTTTAGCAGCCAATAGAACTCCCGTTTTGGGACAAAGAAGGAAATTTGTCTCATCACCATTAAACACT
Organism: Tholera decimalis; assembly: GCA_943138885.2. Taxonomy (NCBI): domain Eukaryota; kingdom Metazoa; phylum Arthropoda; class Insecta; order Lepidoptera; family Noctuidae; genus Tholera; species Tholera decimalis. The sequence goes on along the minus strand of OW964575.2, from coordinate 11,814,849 downwards.
CGGGAAGAATCTGAAAGTATATCAAATAAATCGTTTTCTTTTAGATAAACTTCAATTTGATTAAACCAGGTTCTTACGTCGTTTTCTGTCACAGCAGCACTGGCTGCTGTGACTACCTCAGGTGTGCGTACAGAAATGTTTGGATGTCGTTGAAGAAATAGTTTATACCACTTTTCGCCGTTTTTAAAAACGCTGCCCCTGTTACTATCTTTTAGAAATTTCGCTACACTACTGATTAAATCATCTTTGCGTTTTGGGAAACCTTTTCTATAACTGAGTAAAATCCAATCTTCGAGGTCTATTTCTTCCTTTTCCGTCAGAATAGTAGGAGGGCCTGGACGTGACTGGTGCTCAGGGTTTTTAATCCTATATTGTAAAGTAGAGGTGGACAAAGTTTATCATTTTTGAGATTGGAACATTTGTATCTCGATCACTAAAATGATCCGGAACACTGATATGTTTCATTTGGCTCATTTTGATCATCGGCTCAAATGAAACTACTGATGCTATATTTACAAAATTTAAAATCTAAATAGAGTTTGTGTATCCTAGTTTTTAGAGTTCACAAGTAAAACTGTAGTCTATCCCGGTTTCCCGGAAAAGATTTTTTAAAATATGAAAAACTTTCAAACTATGATTTGGGGGTCTTCCACGATGATTTTCCCGTTGTTTTCTGTGTCTCCCGGCTCCTCGTCCGTGTCGCTTCCGAGTTATGGTCCCGGATCCCGTGCGAACCCTCGGGAACCCTGACCGCGTTCCACGCGGCTGATTATTTTCTTCTCTATCTCTGTCACCCCTGGTCGGAATATCCCGAGTGGGCTGTCCAGAGATAGGTCTCCTTGCAGCGCGCCTGGCTGCAGTCGCCGATTTTCAACTGCCCGCACAAAATCGAGCAGCGTCAGGTTTTGAAACTTTTTCCAAATTGTTTTTTGCCGTTTTCGGCCACAATTTTCCACATTTCTACACGAAAATTTCACTTTCACGTGCGTCTTTGCAGCGCGCTTAAAATGATATACGACACTTATACTTTTTCGCGAAAAATACTATTTATGCGATTTTTCGTGCGCGGAGCGGCTTAAAACTGGTCTGATCGCGGCGGGGGGCGCCGTGAGACTCTAAGATTGTATTCAGATGAATTTACTCGCTCACTGCATACCTCAATGCTGTATCCGCCGTGGAAATGTACATGTTCACCATAATATGAACATGCTTGTCGTATTTGGTACGTTCCCAGGGCGAATAGAATGAGGTCTCTATATTCTAAGATAGGAAAGTAAACATTGTTTCTGTTTGCTGATATGTTTTGGAAATTAGAAGTTCTTCGATTCATATTGACAGTCTAAACCATATTAGCCAATTATTTTCTAAATTCATATTTTGCCTAATTATGTTTAATATTTTATTGGCATATTCAATGTCTTGCAGGCGAGCACCAAACTTATTTAGTAAAGCCGCTGCTATCGGAAGTTTTGCATCATGTGGGGAAGTGATCTATGGAAATAATCTTGCCTCAGTAATTTAAAATCTCTTATAAATTATCCATTGACCACTTCCACTTATGCGGCAGTTAACACACATTATGCGAGTAGGCATTACACGACTTCCCATTGTGATATACAAATGGATGCACAAACAACAAAGTCCCAAGTATCAGGTAGAATCGTAGTCCAAAAAAGTCAAAGCAAAACGTCGTCATCGTCGTCGTAAATAGCAGCTGATCGGAATCCTTAGGCAAGCACTAGTCGCAAGGAAAAACTCAGTTTATACACAGAAGCAGTTAATAATTTCAAAAGTAGGGAAACAACCGACATTACACGAGATAGCGGCAGTTGTCAATACACCTTACGCAGATGTCAATGTCATGTCGTATTGTTGCCATACTTTGCTTGCAGTATGACTTTATTTTAGTATTTATTTATTCAGCAGAATTCTTAACAAAAATCTGCAATTATATTTATTATGGTTTATCAATACGCTTGTAAAGTATACTTATGCGATAAGGGCACTTTAAATAAATTGGAGTAGATATACTAATATATGGTAGAGAAGCCAGCAGAGAACTTTCAACTGAGACAATATTAGGCTAAAAGACATGAAGTCAAATTGTAAAGGAAAAAAATAATCTAATCCCTTGTGAACATATTAGTCAATTGTGTTTCCAAAATAAATTTTATTTTTTATTAGAGTGGGTCAGTTCTTAAGCATATCTTGAAAAAAACGAAGAAATTATTTTATTAACATTTGCAAACATGACATTTGTAGACGCTCAAATATTCTATCAACAATTTTTTCGCTATTGTTCTTTCTGATTCTCGAGCCAGTAGAACAGGTTTAGCATTGTCAGTTAGCCATTACGAAAATGTTATTACATAAACTAGCTATTCCCTACAGGATCACTCGCACTAGCCTTACAAAATTTAATCATTATGAAACCGAGACCATCACCAACATTGTGTTTATGTAAAAACAATGCAAATTTATTTTCAGGCTACTCTGGGCCATAGACACCTTGCAGACTAACATACCATTATGATAAAATACAAATTGTGTTAGTAAATAGAACCTTTAAACTTATTTATCTAACACATAATTCTATTCATCATTTTCAGTGTATAGATAAGTGATTAAGTATGTTTTCTGAATAAATAAAGCCCACCATCATCTGGCCCTCGTACTGCAAACACACAATTTATCAACGAATTAAGTAACCTTAGCAAAGATAGGTACTTGTTGAAAAACTAACTTTTATAGGTTATAATATAAAACACTCCTCATACCTGTATTATCACTTTCATCGCCAGAACTGTTAGTAATACCTGCGTTTTTAAGTATCTGCACACGATTATTTCTTCGAAACATCTTGTAGCATAATATTCACAATTTAGTTAATATTTTAACAAGTTGACAGACAGCCCGCTCGCCAGTAACGGAAAAACTTAAAAAAAGTTATTTATGGTTTGCACGACTCGCACGCGCCAGTGTTTTCACACCAAAACTTTCAAATGTGTTGTTAAATGAGCTGGGTAAATAATTTCTGGTCAAGTTAATGTGTTCAATCTGCCAATTAGGGCAGTTCATTGTAGCACCTTCATATTTTAATAACTTTTGGAACCACTATCTGCCACATACACTGTTATTATTGTTTACCTTTTAAAAATTAAGTTACTTTTGAACTGAGGTGAAGTATCCAATCTGCCACATAGGCCAGTTACACACTGTGGCTTTTGTTTTGTAGGTTATATTTCACTAAAGTATTAGATCTGCCACTTAGGCCAGTCACACACTGTGGCTTTTGTTTGTAGGTTATATTGCACTAAATTAAAATATCCAATGTGCTTCTTAAGCCTGTAAGTTGCGCATTGTGGTTTTTGTTTGTAAGTTATATTGTACTAAAGTATTCAATCTGCCACTTAGGCCAGTTGAGCATTGTGGCTTTTGTTTGTAGGTTTTATTGCAGGTAAGTAAAGTATCCAATCTGCCAGTTAAGCCAATTGCGCATTGTGGCTTTTGTTTGTAGGTTTATATTGCATTAAAGTATTCAATCTGCTACTTTGGCTAGTTTTGCATTGTGGCGCAAATCACATAGATTAGTTTATCTCTGCAGAAATTGTATTTTTTGCAGTTACGTAAAAAACGATTTGTCTGTATCTTGTGGATTTGAAGTGCCACAGATACAATATTTTGGCACAGTATGTGTCGTCAAAAAATAATAATGTCTATGTATTTAAGTCAAAACTGTCAAAATTTCACTTTGGTTAGTTGACTAGATGACTATTGAACCGACGATGTGGTCGAAGATGGAGCACGCTTACCTAGAAGTAACCTATTCACTCTCACAGACTCCGGCAGGGAATTTAGCCATACGCACAATGAAAGTATTCCCAAAACGTTTTGTACGTAAGGGTGGGATGTACACCATGTAACGATGACGTAATGTTAGTAACAGACGAAATCCAAGACAGTAATATTAATGTTGTATATATTCTATTCTGATTATTCGCAAAATCTTAGTAAGATTAAGTGCTATTCCTGAAGATTAAATGAGATTATAATTTTAATATGTATTTGTAAATACTAATTTTTGTATTGTGCAATAATAAATAAATCATATTTAAAAGCATAAATTGCGTGTTTCTTTACTTTACTTTTTTCAGAATGGGATCTGTCGTTACTTTTTTTAATTGATAATAAGTTTCACCACCATCTCACCTGATGGTAAGTGATGATGTGGTCGAAGATGGAGCTCGAAAGGCTCTGGTTGATGGCGCCAAGTGTGCCACGCGCGCCTGAAAGAGCAGTCAGTAGCCTTGACGGGGTCTAGTCTTGTGCCTGCAAGGTCATTTTTGAGATCGCTCCGTACTAGTTCATTTCGGACAGTAAACTAGTTCACTCAATAGAATACCGCGAATAGAGCGAAGACCGAATAGAGCTATTAGAACTAATAAGTTCTAATAGCTCTATTCGGTCTTTGTTCTCAGCAGTCAGCGGTCACTAGACATGTCTCGCGTGTTCGGGTGTTAAGCCAAATTAGACATTATACCATTGAAATAAGACTCATCTCATTCCTGCGAATTCAGTCGGTCAGGTTCGGGTAGCATCGTCATTCATCGGCTATTCTCTCCCGTTCTCATTCATTCACAGACATCGAATGAATTCGTATAACGTTTCTGTCAAACAATCAGTGACTATTGTATTTCATTTCTCGTTCGCACATTACGATCGCGCGGTTTAGAATGTACGAGTTCAAAAAGAGCCATTTGACCTATTAGACCAATTACAAGTCAGCGTTCGGAAACGTTTCTTCTAGTACAAAACGAAGATACGGGTCCTATTTGTTAATCGTTCACTACCCAAGACCCCGTCGGGGCCAGATATGGCCATTACCTGCCAGCGTTGCGAGCATGTTCTAGTTATAGGTAGGTTTTAGTTAGTAGAAGCCTGACACTCCCCCCGCTCCATCATCAGATGATCTTCCCGTATAAAAAAATACTATTGTGTAATCGTGTCTTGTTTACCTATTTAACTACTAACATTCTAATTATATTTTACTTTTGTACTACCTACTCTATTATGAACTGAGAATTAAATTATTATAATTATTAATTAAAAGACCATAATAGAAAGAGACAATGATATAAATATCCGTACTGAAAACGCGAATAATTAATTTGAGCAACCAACTGAAGGTATTTTTTTTTGTTCAAAGTCGGTTCGTTGCTTGATTATTGGAATGTATATAAAATTCTCACCAGGGGAGTGTCTAAATTCTGGGGCCAATGGTGTTAGTCCGGTAAGCTTACACGGCTAAACCGCTGAGCTGATTTAGATGAAAGTTGGCATGGAGATATTTGAGGATCGGTGGTCATACATAAACTGCTTTTTAGGGGATGAAAGTTTGTTCTAAATAATTACAGCCGCGTTTCCCATGGAAATCGAACATTTCCTTTTCCATTAGCATAGGTATGACCCCGGGGTTTTCAACAAACAAAAATCATTTCAATTTTTATATTCATTTATTGGTTTTTTGGAGGCTCTACAAAGATTTCAACATTATCAACAACAATTTCACTTCCCGCGCTTTCTTTCTTTTCATTCACATTTTCTTTCTTAACATCATCTTTTTTTTCTTTGACATCCCTCAGTTTTTCATCAATAGATCTTCTTAAGGCAGTGTATGTCAAGTTATCTTCAACAGCACTTGCTGTATCGTCTTTTTCACGAGCTGGTATATTCCTCCTTGTCAACACGGATAAATTATCATTTAGCGCTGAGAACATATTCTTTGTTACAAGAAAATTGGATATCATTTTTAAATCTGACAAAAGTGCTCCTTTAGCAGATTCGTTTAGACTGTTATATTTTTTGAAAATGGCGTTGTGTAGAAGTTCTTTAATGACTTTCGAATTGTCCAAATCCTTTTCGATGTTTTTTCTGAATTTCTTAAAGATTTTGTTTAGTTTTTTAACGTCATCTTCGTTATAGTAACTATTGACCCTTCTTACGAATGTCTTCAGGATTGGACTGTCTTCTGTGATGGTTGTGTTGATCAACTGCCTCATCTCGTCTGGGTTACTCTTCAACCAGTCGTCTATTGAGTCCTTCATCATTTCTTTGATGTTTTCATCTGTTATCTGCAATATATTATTGCTGTCTGATCATTTTAGCTAATTAGATTTATTTATTTATTCAGTTTATTGCACTCCTTACAATATCTATGGATACAAAAAGTTATCGCATAGGGTGACCTCTTACAGACCTTTAGATAGACAACTTGAAGGAGACAGATTTAGGGCTGTCAGTACATCATGTATATATTAGTATAAAATACATACATTTAAATATCAAAATAAATAATTGAGAAAGAATGTGAAAAACTATAGTGAAAGGTAATGCTCCATCACCATTCTTTTGAACGCAGGCAACATTCAAGCACGCTTCGCTTCTATTGGTAATGAGTTACTACTTAACTATACATTTTCCGATGATCTCAAGGACCTAGGATGTGTGTTACAGCGGAACTGAAAGCGTTCTTTAAGATAATAAGGTTTACTATCATACTATATAGAAATAACGCTTTTATGCTACTAGAAAGTTACACTGAAATACCAACCTCCTTGTTCTTTGAATCTCCTTTCTTGTTATCTGCAATCTTCGTAACTTCGCCATGAATAGCATTAACCGCTTCTTTTATTTTCCCATTGGGCATATTAACGAAATGATTTCCAATATTCTTTAAAATTTCAACAAAATTGGAACTGTCTTCGGTGATGTGGGGTTTTCTCTCCGCTCTGTAATGTTTCTCGTTATGTGCAGGCTCTAGAATCTTGTACAGCTTATCTAGAAATCCTCTGATATTGTTAACGAAAGATCTGTTTTCATTTATGTCTTTGGGGTCGAAGAGGATAGATGTTTCGAGTGCCACATTCACGCTTCTTGATCGAGGGTTCAGTTTTGTTGCTGAAACTGTAATAGGTATACTTAGCTGTTAATTTATAACTGAGACAAATGGTTTATTAGTGAATAGTTGTTGACTGACTGTGACTTAGTTTGGGTGGGAAATATCCCACCCGAACTAAGTCACAGTCAGTCTCTTGGTAATAACCAAGAGATTTTTCTCACGTGAATCCCGATCTTGTTAGAATTCCAGGATAAAAGTATTTCCTATAAATGTCCCATTCAATTCGGTTCATCCAATTCCGAGGTTAGCCCGGACAAACAGACGGACAAAATAAAAAATTGTGTTGAAAGTTTGTGTTTTAAGTAGCTATAGTGGAAATAACTATAAGCACTTGAGAAAACAATATATGTATTGAAATCACAGACAGACACTTCAATTTCATGTATATAATAATAATAATAATAATAATATTCCACAACTTTCACACAACGCCATCTAGTCCCAAACTAAGCAGAGCTCGTGCTATGAGTACTAGACAACTGATAAACATACATATATATTTCTAAATACATACATATTATAGATAAATTACACCCAGACAAAGAACAAATGATCGTGCTCATCACACAAACATTTGTCCTGGGTGGGAATCGAACCCACGACCTTGAGCATAGCAGTCAGGGCCACTGACCACTAGACCAACAGGCCTGTCAAGTTATACTGTTATACTTAAGTATTAAGCATATAGGTATTATATATATAGCTGTTGATAGCGACTTCGTTGACATGTATTTATTTAAGTATTTACCCTTCAAGCGCGGCGTATTGGTAGTACAAAGGCGGAGACATTCTATACGATAATTTTATTAACAGCCAAAATAGTGGTCTAGTTCGTCTAGTGGTCTCCAGCGACTGCTAAGCTGACTGGATTCGATTCGAGCAGAAAGTACTATTAGGTTTTTCTATTAGAAATATCTCGGTAGAAGACCGGAGTTTGAAAGTTGGCGGTGTAATAACCCCTGCCTCGAAAAGCATGTTAAGGCTAAGGCCTTACCTGCACCTGATTTTTCTCCGGTCGTGTCGGATTGCCGTACCATCGGACTATGAGAGTAAAGTAACAGAGAACCTGCGCACATACTTATGCACTGTAATATCTCCTGCGCAAATGGCTAATATCTGCTGATAATGGCTGCCGGTAGCGGGAATCGTCAGGAGGACTATATCATATAATTTTAGGAAGCGGATAATATAAAAAATGTGAGTATGCTGACTGCCAAGATACAGTAATCGGTATTATGGGTACAGGCAGTAAGCTGCGTCTACGCTAGGCGAGCCCATCACGAGCGGAGCACGAACCAAACACAATTCGTGTAGTGTGGACCGACTTACAAGCCTAGAACGAGCGCGCTGCGAGCATTTCGTTCGCACTCGGCTGTGCTCCGCCAATTGTCGGTTTTTTGACGAACACAATGGGATTTGCTTCGCGCTCGCGTTGTACGTCCACATTTGACGCCGCGAACGATGAAGCCGAGAACGGCTCCGCTCGTGCTCGGCTCATGCTCGGCTCGCCTAGAGTAGACGCAGCTATAGGAAGCTCAAATTAAGCTCAACTAGGTATAGACAGAACTCATTTATTGTGCGTGCAAGCAGAAACTTTAATAACCGGTGCAAGCAGCACGATTTTGACCCTTTTACAACCAGTGTAGTTGCAACTAGAAACCTAAGCCTTGATTTTTTTCAAAAAAATATTAATATCTGTACTGCTATGCATCTATTTCGTCATGTTGAATATTGTCGATATGGTTTATATTAAGATTATAATAATATATTAAGTGTTCCCTGTAAGATTTTCCTGCCTCTAAACGTGAGGACTTTTCAACTGTGTCACTGTCTTTTATACTACGACTGCAGAGCCGGATTAACCCGTGGTCCTGGGTACGATTATCGATAAAGGCGTCGATGTTGTCTTAAGTCTGGATGTTTTGAACCGACTTCAAAAAGGAGAAGGTTCTCAGTTCGCCGGAAACGTTTTTTAAACAATTATCCCCGATCACTCACAGACGGCTAACTGATAATCAAAATTCTTTTTGTTAAGGGTATAAGTACTTTCTAATTGGTGCTATTGAAATCAAATCAGGATCTGATTATGGAATCCTGAAGAAAGCTAGGGAACTTTTGAATGTAATGAAGGTATTTTTCATAGTAACTTGTGCAGTTACTCACGAAAAGCACCATTTGGTGAAGTGGAACTGATGATGAAGACCACAGATAGCTACCGGCACTACTCAATAATAAGTGTTTCATTCATGGGTTGCGATTCGATTACTTGAATATGGTTGACCTGAGTTTTTTTCGGTGTTTCTTCTCAGGGTAGTCAGTTAGGAAACACCGGCCTCGTCTAGTATAAATTTTACGAAAATAAATGACATGTAAAAGTATTATTTAATAACCAAATTGCAAAATAAAGATCATTTATCATTACAATGCATATGGTGAAGTGGAGCTGATGGTGAAGTACCAGGATAACTCCACAACAATTAACGACCCTGCATCGGGAAAATAAATATTTTGGAAAAGGTGATAAGTAGCTAGATAAATTATAAACAGACCCACTAAAAAGCGAGAAAAAGCTTCAAATATCTTGGGAAGTCGGTTTTGTTTGTTGGTAAAAAGTTATTCGATGAATTATGTATTAGTTATGACGGGCCTGTTGGTCTAGTGGTCAGTGGCCCTGACTGCTATGCTCCTGGTCGTGGGTTCGATTCCCACCCAGGACAAATGTTTGTGTGATGAGCACGATCTGTAATATGTATGTATTTAGAAATATATACGTATGTTTATCAGTTGTCTAGTACTCATAGCACAAGCTCTGCTTAGTTTGGGACTAGATGGCGTTGTGTGAAAGTTGTGGAATATTATTATTATTATTAAATATTATACATAAACACTAGATTTATACAAGGTGTACCTAACAGATTAAGCGCAATACCTCAGACACCCCAATTATAATATTAAATTATAAGTCTAAAACAACATCCGTAACTAAATAAATTGAAACCAAACCTAGACGTTTTTTTATAAAATAGTTAATTATTATTAATTTGTTTCTACTTTGTTTCCATTTTAAGTTAAATGAAAGATTTTGCCGTCACAATTGAACACCTATTTTTTATGACGGAAATCGATTCAGAAGCTGATTCTGAACCAACTACTTTCTGGAATTGCGTTTGTTCTGTTACACGTTGTATATGGGTTGCACTGGTAACTTTTCGTTTTTCAAGTTGGTTAAAATATTTTATGATTAGAGTAGTTATTAATATACTACAAAGAATAAAAGCCCTCAAAAATGGGAAATCCAAAACTCTTATATTGGCAACACTAACAATATGGATGCATTATTCTCTTTGACAATTACGAACTAAACAATTTATTCAATAATTAAATAAGACGATAAGTGAATGCGCTAGTTACATGTGAAATGTGATCCCATCCGGTTTTTTTTTAGCCCCTCTGCATTTTTACCGGTAGAAACGACACAAGACGTCAAAATTTAAATAAACTGGACACGGGTAAAACACGTCACGCGATATGACGTTCACGGTACAACTGATCGGCTGCGCATCATACTACTCCATTTAGGAGTAGGTAGTTTTTGTTGCTTCAGTATTAGGTGCGCTCACGGCTTCTAGTTCTTTATGTATTCTAACGTCCAACTATTTGTATTTTGCGAATTATTTTTTTTTTTTGTACTTTCACTGGGTCCCTAGTGGATGTGGGGCCCCTAGGCAGTTGCCTACTCTACCTAATGGTTAATCCGACCCTGACTACGAGTGTATATTTCCTGTGTATAGCTGTTCCTGTTAATCCTCTATACTTCTTAAATAAATAAGGTTGAACATTAAAAATAAAATAAAAACCAGTCATGTGATTCATAGCATGTGGTGGTGACGAAATAGCAACGCAGCATTTGTCGAAACAAAGCTCCAGAGACTTGAACAAACTTTGGCAACGAGTTGCCAGTCAATTAGTCAAGGTTTTCTATTTTGTATGTAAACGTAAGAGACGATAAAATCCGTGCTGTCGCGGACTATAGGCCTCTTTAAGGCCTAAAATTTTCTAGAACATTGTTTTCATATAATTATATTAGTTAACATGCGGGCATGTTAATTAATACTAAAATTTCATGTTCATGTCATAGTCATTTTATTCCGAAACTATTAGGACTGTATCTACACAGCTGAAACTTAGTAGGTAGAGATGTATTCTTTGAACCGCTTTACGATTTTAAAACAAAAAGGGGGCTTACCGTACATGGAATGAAACTAAAAAAAAATCATCAAACATGGAGGCTTAGAAATAATATAGGTAAATGTTTCGGAAACCATTTCCAACCATCTGACTCACACTTGACCAAAAAGTATTTTTTTTTTAAGTATTCGTAACTACATTTTGAAATGGGTCAGCCGCGTGGCGCACGCTTTTAAAGCGCCCAGTTGACCTGATTTTAGTCCGAAATCTTCAGCATATATTGTTCGAGTGGAACCCTCACTAACACACAGACAGCAGCCCGGCTAGGCCAGTCATATCACACCTAGGATAAGATGGTGTAACGCCTCAGACGTCTTCTCGACGAATTGGTATAAAGAGGGGAAAGATGGAGGGAGGCCTTTGCTTTTGACTTGTTATAACATAAATTAAGTACCTATTTTATTTTAAGTTATTCTCACCAAAAACTATCGTCGACCACAATATTATAAGTTTCATGTTTTTCTATAACAAATCAACTTATTTTAACACGTTTTTAGTTTTATTCCATTATTCTCATATAAGGTGCAGCAGACGAATTGTGGTTTAATATGAAAATATGATTTATTGGCTATTGCAGTGTTATGGTAAAGTTTAACACTTCAATAAAATTTATTCATTTTTATGAGCGTCGCGTGGTCTCGTCATTTCGTGCTATTTGCTATATAACGGTGGTTAAATTTTAAGGGCCGATGTTGAATGTGAACCACACTTTTACGTCAAGTTTTTTCTGCATTTCATTTGACATTTCTCAATTTCAGACTAACTCAATTTGAACCATGGAAAGATACACAACCGAGCAACGCGTTAAAGTTATTCAGGTTTATTATGAAAATGGGCGTTCAAATCAAAATGCACTTACTGTAGTTACTGTACTGCAGTTACTGTGAATGGCGTTCGCTATCGTGAGATGATAACGAACTTTTTATGGCCCAAATTGGAACATATGGATGTGGACGATATGTGGTTTCAACAGGACGGTGCCACTTGCCACACAGCTAACGAAACAATGGCTCTTTTGCGCGACAAATTCAATGGCTGCCAAGATCATGTGATTTGACACCGTTGGACTTCTTTCTTTGGGGTTATTTGAAAGAAAAGGTGTACGTCCATAAGCCATTAACAATTCAAGAGCTAAAGGACGAGATAATTCGGCACATTAACGGCATAGAACCTAAATTATGCCTCAGCGTCATCGAAAATTTGAACCATCGGATGGAGGTGTGCCGCCGAGGTCGCGGCGGCTATTTGGCCGATATTTTGTTCCATACATAATTGAACCATACCATATTATCATGATAAAAAGAAATGACAATAATTTCCTAAATAATTTGTGTTTTATTCAAAATCAACATCGGCCCTTAAAATTTAACCACCCTTTATATAGGTAGGTATATGTAATATGCCTATTGCGCTTCATTTTCAGCTACAAAATAGTACTCTGTGCGCTTTATCATCGGCTTAGCCGTATAAGTCTGACACCCTTCCGCTTCACCCAGAGTAGGAGGAGTAATTTGATGATTTTTCCGTCGAAAAAAATAGTTCTAGAGGACCCTTCTTTTTTATTTATCCAAAAAAAAAGAAAAATATATAGGTAAGTATGTCACGACCTTTTTACTCAAGAACGCTTAACGATATCAAACATAAAATATATACTTCGATTTAAAAGCTTTTCTAGCAAGTTCTTATAGCTCATATAAAGGAAAATATCTAAAAACTGTAAATATATTTATAAAACCATCATATCCCTAAGAATCTCCCACATCCCATCAACTGGGAACAACCTAAAATTATATAAGGTTGGGGAAAAAGTCTTTTCGCATTATAGTATGTATGACCTTGTAATAAAATCTCTTTGGCTATACTATTTGTATCTGGCTGGTTTTGGTAGAAAGTTTAAATTTTAAAGAACATAATTCCAAATTCAAATTAGGAAAATGTGTGATTTTCATTTGTTTTTCGTACTGTCAAGATGAGTAAATCTAATGAAGAAATTCGATACATTTTAAATACTACAAAAAAGGGAAAAAAGTAACGCAAGCCGCGAAAAAAATTTGAGATGTTTATGGACCTAGTGCAGTGTCTGTGAGAGTAGCACAAATTTGGTTTAAGCGTTTTCAATCCGGAAATTTTGATGTCAAAGATGCACGTCGCTCTGGTCGCCCTATTACGGATAAAATGGATGCCATTTTTTAAAAAGTGGAGCAAGATCGGCATATCAGTAGTTATGACGTAGCTGAAGTACTGGGAATTGACCACAAAACAGTTTTGGCGCATTTGAAAAAAACTGGGTACACAAAAAAGCTCGATATTTGGGTACCTCACGAGCTCACTGAAAGAAACCTAATGAACCGTGTACTCATTTGTGATTCTTTATTACGACGTAATGAAACCGAACCATTTTTGAAGAAGCTGATAACTGGTGATGAAAAGTGGATCATGTACGACAAGAACGTGCGAAAAAGGTCGTGGTCAGAGGCCGGTCAGGCTTCACAGACTGTAGCGAAACCCGGGTTAACTCGCAACAAGGTGATGCTGTGTGTGTGGTGGGATTGGAAGGGCATTATTCATTATGAGCTGTTACCACCAGGCAGTACCATGGATTCTGAACTCTACTGCGAACAACTGATGAGATTAAAGCAAGAAGTTGAGAGAAACCGGCCGGAATTAATCAACAGAAGGGGTGTGGTTTTTATGATAACGCTAGACCTCACACATCTTTAGCCACTCAGCAAAAATTAAGAGAGTTTGGCTGGGAGGTGTTAATGCATCCGCCGTATAGTCCTGACCTTGCACCTTCAGATTTCCACCTGTTTCAGTCTCTTCAGAATTCTTTAGGCAGTGTCAGGTTAACATCACGAGAGGACTGCCAAAACCACTTGTCGCGGTATTTTGATCAGAAGTCCCAAAATTTCTATAGCAATGGGATCATGTCGTCCCTACCTACAAGATAGCAAAAAGTTATCGAACAAAATGGTACCTACATACTTTAGTTAAATGTAAATAAACTATAATAAAAAATGTTTTGAATTTTCTTAAATAATGCGAAGAACCTTTTTCCCCAACCTTATATGTAGTTTTACTTATTTTACATGAGTTAAATAGATTATACTTTTTGCAGCCATTAATAGATTTCAGATTGCCAAGCTTATTAAAAAAAAAACAACAACAAACACATTTTGACAATGACAGTGAGTGAGTTGACACTTTGACTTGACAGATAATGTCAGATCAAGTCAGATTAGGGATGAACGATACCATCTGTGTATCGATACTTTTACTCGATACCGTATCGGTCACGAGGTATCGATACCTTCTTGGTATCGAATGAAAAGTATCGATACCTACTTGTATCGGTCAATTTTTCCGTCGGAAGTATAAGAGGCAAATAAGAACAGCAGTGTCAGTACATGGTATAGTCTTAAGTATTTTAAAATAAAATACACCAAATATTAAGGAAAACATCTGTAATCGACGTGCTCCCTAGATAAAATAATTTTTCTAGATGTTTTCCGATTAATCGATTTCTGGTGCAAGTATTGCCACAATACTTTACGTCTTTGAAGCATTTCCGTTTTTCCACAAATTTCACATTCCACACCTCAGACTTTTGTGGTCCTATTATCACTGATTTTGCTAAATATTGCTCTTACAATTTAAATTCAGTTAAGTTTTAATTTAATAAAAAGAAATAAACAACCGCCACGCGATGAAGGAATGTAGTGACAGACCGACCGTCTGAACTGAGCAATAGAAGAAATGCGTACGCTAAACCAAAATTAAATCAGTGAGTGAGTGACCGACCGACCGGCAGAGTACCTATAGATACAAGTACTTACTTCCCGATACTACTCGGTACTCTGTTGTCAAGTATCGAGTACAAAAGTACTTGGTATCGAAAGAAAAGTATCGAGTAGTTACTTGTATTTACTCGTATCGTTTATCCCTAAGTCAGATGTTTTTGTTTTGGCAATTGGCGGTATTTTAATGACCAAAAAAGCAGTGTTTTGTTTAATTATTTGTTGGTATGGTTTTATGATTTACAATTTTACAATCTGTGTAGTTTTGTGATTCTAATGTCTTCGCTACGGGACTATAATTGGTTTAATTGAAACTGCCGTGATAACTGTAAATTATAGAACACAGATGATGACAAAAAAAAATTGTTTAGCACAATGAAAATAATACTACATCGACAAAATAACTAATTTTCTAGATTGAGGAATCAAAAAGTACACTTCGCAATCCGAAGTACATTGCTTATGTAGCTATTTGTTGACTTTGCCATCATCAACAATATATATTTTGTTAAATTGAACGGTTAATCGGATTCTATGCGGCATACAAATGTTATGAGCATGAAGGTATAGATATCTATACCTTCATGGTTATGAGCATAGATGATACATATATTTACTGAGAGTTATGAGCAAAGAGTAAAGTAATATTGGTTATGAGTAAGCATGTAAACAAGAAAAATCTTGTTTTGCAGTAATTTGTAAATTCCCGAATATTGTCTAATTTTATTGAATTATTTATGATTCTACATAATCAATTTAGAAAATAAAATGGATCAAGTGGAAAAACTGTCAATGTGTAGGATATGTTTAGCAGAGAATATTTGCATGTATGTGGTCACTGACAACAGTCTGCAGGAAATGTATGAGAAACTGACTAATATTCCGGTAAGTAATCTATTACATATAAATAACACTGAACAGTTTGTCTGCACTCCAAAATAAATGGGGATTTTCAAGTGCAATTTTATATTTATTTACTCCATAATAAAACATAACAAAATTACATTACAGTTTGTTTTGTCTTTCTGTCCGGGCTAATTATTTTAATAAATATTTTAATGAGACTTTCTTCAGAAGATGAGATTGTAGGAAAACATTTAGGCTACATTTTAGGAATTCCATGGGTTCAAGATTTGGAAAACTAAAAGGTATTATGAACTCCCATTTAAAAAACAAGCAAGCAAGTGTGCTTCATATTCGACCACATCATCGTTTAACGTCTGGTGAGATTATGGTCAAATGCAAGTCTATCAACAATAAAAAAAATACGAAGTAGCAGGATAGCTAGTTAGAGAAAAAAATTGTAATAGAATGTAGTACTGTTAGGTTTTGTTTATTTTATCACTTTTATCAAGGCGTAGCAGTAGAGCGGCGATTCACTCCCTTGCAGTTTATCCCGATAACAACATAAACCTCCTTCTTTTACAGTCTGGTAAAGTCTATAACCTTCCTACAAACCTTTATAAGCGTCAAGTTAATTCTGTACTAAATATCATCCGTGTTAAAATTTTCCACTTTATAATGTTGGTAGAGATGTCAGTTAACCAGTAATTGGCAACTGTGCTATTCCCTATTATTTGTTATATTACCTATTGTTATATAATATCGACGCCTGAGAGTGAAAACCTCGTAAGTGAAAAAGGAGTAACTTTTCAGGAGGAAGAAAAATCTGCGTGCTATAAGGCCGTGCGCGCACTGCCTTGCGGTGGCCGCAATTGCGGTAGTTCTACCGCACCGGTGGTCTGTCAATGTCGCCATACATACAGATTTCTTCGTATTTATCCATATTTTCGATGTGTGATTCAGATTAGCACTTGATACAGATTTTTATACAAATTTCACACTGTATTGATAAAATTAACTGTTACAACTATAGACAGAACTTGGCAAAATAAATTACCTAGATACCGCATTTATTACGTTACACACACCATTGTATGATTCTATTCTTTATAGTTATTTTTAATTTTTTCATAAACAACTTTAATTTGCTGTGCTCACGAAATCCGTCAAAGATTGTTGTGTGCTATCCAAGGCTCTCGCATTCATAGTAATTATTCAATAATTAATATCATAGTTACAAACTTTTATTTAATTTAATATTAATTTAAAAACACAGCGTTGCAAAAATTGACATTCTGGCTATTGAAGCTAGATAAATTACAAACCAAGTACTAAACTTCGTAAAATATATTACGTTCTTATCTATCTATAGTACCTACTTATAGAATAACAGAAGAGTGGTAGCCAGAATTCAGTCCCATAGAGAAGCGAACCTTCTATTTTCTCTGTGGCAAAATCGTCAGATCACTGCCGCTCTGGGTCAAGCTGAAGGGAGTGTCAGACTTCTACTGACTCAAAACACATCCTGTTCCTTCAATTGCGCTTACGTTCCGGACTCTCTGTATCTTGTTAGAACCTTCCTGCAACCCACACATTAAATTGATAGCTTTCCTAGTTCATTTAATGGGGCGGCAGCTGCAGGTGCAGAAAATCCTAAACGGCGCAAATACAATAACCTAATTGGGTGATATAGCACCCAATTAGGTTATTGTAATTGCGCCGTTTGAGCCGTTTGGGGTTAAAACGTTAGGACCAAGTGCGCAATTGCGCATCGACTCTTTCGTGACATCGGCAAACGATTAGTCGACTCCACAGGTGACCAGAGGGCTGGCCTTTTATTTGGACAGAGAAACAGCATTGCCATTCAACGTGGCAATGCGGCCAGTGTTCTGGGCACTTTTCCCATTGATAGCGATGTTGACGAATTTTTCGATGCCCTATAATTTCTTTTTATTCAATGTTTTTTTGTTCTTCGCCTGTATGTACTTTATTTGACTAAATATACCATTCTGGCGACTTGTAAATAAAAAAAAACAGTTATCCTTATCAAAATTTAAAATTAGTACTCGGAAAGTACGTGAAGCCGTTGGTCCCTGCTGCTATTTGGCCATTACTTAACCCTAAATAGCTAACGTTCGTCAAAACGACGAGCATCTAATAAATATCTCCCTCTCCCTTTCTAATGGATTTACCTACACACTTGCTGATTTGAGCCAACTTAGTGACCACTAGACTACGTCGCGTGGTGGTCACGTTTTGCCAGTAAGTACTTTTGTTTTTGAGATACCTACTGCATACTCGTCATTTTGACGAATGGTTAGCTTATGCGTAACTTTTAAACCTGTACTTTGTGTTGATTATTGGTTTGTTTTTTTTTTAGTTACATAGTTAATAGTAAAGAATGGCTGCGAGGTTGATCACAGATGATGACATAGTTCGTGGGTTAGATGATGTCAATACAAATTATGTTCTTTTTATAGTGAAAAAGAGGATGGTTTGTTGGCTGATGACCTGGAAAGTGATTTTCACGATGAACCCTCGAACAAAAGTAAGTCCACCTTTAGATAGTGAAGAGGCACAAGAAAGGTCACTTCCGATGCTCTTCCTCTCAGATACAATTCTTCATCGGCTTCCAACTCTATTATCCACTTGACCCAAGCCAATATTCGTTTTATGACATTCTCAATATATCGAGTATCGACTCTTACGTCCTATATTGCCATAATTTCTTGGTGTCTGGAGGTAAACCACTGTCAGGAAGAAGCTTTATGAAATAATTCTATGAACAACTCTTTGAACCATAGCTAAAACGTCGACTTGAAATACCAACAATGACTCGAAGAATAACGTCTAAACATTTAAAATTTAAATAAAAAAAGTATGGGGCAATTTTTGATCTACATTAAGTGACCAAGGTAAATAATATACTTATTTGGATAAAGATTAGTATTTATTAAAGAAATTACCTTTTACAAATAGAGTAGTATTTTAAATTAATTATTTAGAGATAAAAATGGTTACTGTGAGTCAACCATATGAGATAGATATATGCTATCGCGGCCTTTTTTGTAGGCCTTTTTATGATATATACATTTCCGTAGTACATTATTTTAACATAGGTATCTATTGACGTAGTACTTGCAATGTAAGCGCTTGAAAATAGTTTTTTTTTGGCGGCTTCATCACAAAATATGGAATTTTCTCTATAATACAAATCCTACTTAATTAGAACGTTTAAATTAACGTTGTTTATGGAAACATAAAAAATAACCATAATGAATAGATTCGTACAATGGTGTGTGTAACGTAATAAATGCGGTATCTAGGTAATTTATTTTACTAAGTTCTGTTTTAGTTGTAACAGTTACTTTGATCTATACAGTGTGAAACTTGTATAAAAATCTGTATCGAGTACTAATCTGTATCACACATCAAAAATATGTATAATGCAAAGAAATCTGTATGTATGGCAACATTATCAGACAAAACGTGCGTCTTTTTCACCGCAGTGCGCGGTACTACATACATTCCTATGCGATACAAAATATTTGCGGTACATTCACCGCAATTTTGCAGCGAGGAGCCACCGGTGACTACCGCACGCGTTTATTCCACCGCAGTGCGCGCACTTCTATGACACTCCATACTTCATAGATTTTGCGTTTCCAAAACGCAACGCAATGCGCGCACGGCCTAAAATTTTTGTACGGTTTCTTTTATGTTTTTTTTTTATTATTAATTTATATGTAAACTAGCTTCCGCCCCGACTTCGTCCGCGTGGAAAAAAATCACCTGATTTTGAAACATTCTTCATTAGTGCTCCGCTCCTATTGTTCCTAGCGTGATGATATATAGCCTATAGCCTTCCTCGATAAACGGGCTATCTAACACTGAAAGAATTTTTCAAATCAGAACCGTAGTTCCTGAGATTAGCGCGTTCAAGCAAACAAACAAACAAACTCTTCAGCTTTATAATATTAGTATAGATTTAACCCGTTTTTATATCCAGAACTGTTCGATATTATGTATAATATGAAAAATATTATACATAATATCGAACAGTTCAGAAATGCATAATCCATGGCCTGATTACGCTAAACTGATGACGCGATGCGAGTGTTCACGAGGTTCTCACTTACTTTCATAGATAGCGTTTCGAGTATCGAATGAACATATTAGTGAGATCATGATGTGCGTTGCTAGGATTGCTTTCTGGAAACGCAAAAAAAAGAATTTGGACAAAAATGTACTCCCGAGGTTTTCACACTAAGGCGACGATATGTTTGTGGGTTTAATCAAATGATCAATTTATTCGACCCATACATAAAATACACACTTAGTTTTTGAGTTGCAGATGCCTGACATACTGTAAAAACTGGAAAACCTATTATTAGCCATACAAAATTGTAATATTCTTTAATTAATTTAATGTATTGCTGTTGGTTGTCCAATTAAATAAAACATTCTTATTTTATTTATTATGTTAAATAAATAATAAAAATCTTGATACCAGGCATAAAATAATATAAATGAATAGTTACTTGTTGCAGTTTGTAACGGAAGACAGTAGACCAATGCTCGCTTGTTCCTTCTGCTGTACTAAACTACAGCAATGCTGTCAAATGCAAAGGAAGTGTCTGGAAGCTGAGGAACTGTTTGCTCAGATGCTGAATGTGGACTATCAGGTGAGGTTTCTGCCATTCTTCTCCATACGAAACAACCAATTTCAAGGACCAAGCGTCTAATGTTATGTCAATAGTCTAATGAGTAAGGTGTGGGACTTATGGTCGAGAGGTCGCGGGTTCGATTCCCGCCCATTATTGCTGTGAACCCACTCCAGATACAAGCATATTTAGGTTATTTGTTGGGGTTAACGGGATTGCTAATGTGAATTCTACCCTCATTGCTAGTAATCATTGTAAAATAAATTAATAGTTTGAAAAACACTAGAAAAACACGCTTTTATAAATGCACGTAAAAATAAAAAAAAATAAGAAATCCGATAACGGATTTTCTTTAGGTTTGTTATAGCCTTGAAACTTGATCGTGTTCAAAGTCCATTACGTGGCCTTTCTCAAAAGTGCAAACACGACTATGATACGATGTTACAACAAGGAATGCCAGTGTCTATCTTCCGGCTTCATCATCAGACCTTGAAACCTAATCGTGGTCAAAGTTCATTACAAGACTTTTCTAAGAAATCCAAAACAGCTATGATACGATTTTCCATCATGAAGTTCCAGCTCATATCTTCCGGCTCCATCATCAGATCAGTTCAACAGTACCATATTATTGTATTGTCATCAGAATTACATACAGCTGCCAATTTTCATTACGTTTACCTTAGATTCCATTACATAGTTACATACAGGTCGACCTAATAAAAGCGTGTTAAAAAAACCATGCACTAGTGTGTGAAATAAAATAAGTATATCTTTTGAGGAATCCATGAACAGTCAACCATTATTTTGATGTATAGACATCATCATCTCCATTGCTTCCTAACCTAACCATTGTAAAACTATCTTTTTTCTCTAACTGGCTGTCCCTGCTACTTTGTGTGTGTGTGAGTTGATAATACCTAAGTATTCATTTTTAAATGATGAATCCGTGAGAATTCCCATAAAGTAGCCTAAATGTTGTCCTACTACCACTTCATCTTTCAGTGAAAGTCCCTATAAAATCTTTCTAATATTATAAATGCTAAAGTTTGTGAGGATGGATGTATGTAAAACTACTGAACGGATCAAAAAGAAATTGGTAAGTTGATATCCTGGAATAACAAGTAGGCTACTTTTGATCCCGGAATTCCCACGGGATCGGGATTTACGCAGGAAAGCCTCCCATGCGAACGAAATCGCGGGCAGAAGCTAGTAAAATTATAATTGAAACTGATTTTTCCAAAGCAAAAACCTATAACGGAAGAAGCGTACTCAGGATTTGTGGGTGGTTTGACTATAACGCCAATAGAGAACATAAGTATTGTTGAGGAATATGAAATAAACATTGATGCTATCAAAGAAGAGGTACTTCCTGAACAGTACGAGGTTGAGTTCAAGGTGGAACATCTTAGTGAAGGTAAATATCGTAAACTGTCCATATCAAATTACTTTTTAATATAATGTGTACATTTATTTAAAATTTTAAACAATGTTATAAAAAGTGGCCATGCGAGTCGGATTCGCCCGTGAAGGGATTAGTGAAAAATAACTTTATTTTTCATACTCTTTGTATCAATGTGTTGGCCCAGTGGTAGCTAGCCCGACTTGGGAATTTTAGGGTAATTTGAACCCGGTCAGGCACATTACTTTGTGTAAATTATATCATCATCACCACTGCTAAAAACCTATAACGGAAGAAGCGTACTTAGGCTTTGTGGGTGGTTTGACTATAACGCCAATAGAGAACATAAGTATTGTAGAGGAATACCAAATAAACATTGATGCTATCAAAGAAGAGGTACTTCCTGAACAGTACGAGGTTGAGTTCAAGGTGTTATTAGTGAAGGTAAATATCGTAAACTGTCCATATCAAATTACTTTTTAATATAATGTGTACATTTATTTAAAACTAGCTTTTGCCCGCGACTTCGTCCGCGTGGAATAGTTACTTTGGGCTAACGTTAAATTAAACCCCGATTTTGAAGCATTCTTCATTGGCGCTCCGCTCCTATTGGCCTTAGCGTAATGATATAAATTGACTATTTAATTAAAAAATAATTTTTCAATTCGAACCAGTAGTTCCTGAGATTATCGCGTTCAAACAAACAAACAAACTCTTCTCAAAAAGTAGCCGTGTCCTTCCTCACGGTTCAGTGATTTTGATGTAACAGACAGATTAACTTTCGTAATTTAGTAGGGAAGTATAATGTCAATCTATAATACTGTTGAAAAATATCGCAATACCGAACCGCACAATATTATTGTTAATAGCTGTACCCGCGACTCCGTCAGCGTGTAACTCCTTGTGTGTTATTAAGTTAATGTATTGGTAATATTGTTTAGATCACGTTCACATGAGGCTTAAGTACCTATAGAACGAAAATACTTCAGCGCAAAGCTTCCGGGTAAACTATGTTGAAAGTTGACCCGTCCGGCACGTGAACATAAAGATTTCTTGAACTGCTAACCCGGGAAAGAGCGACGTACACTGACCATGCGAGAAACAACTGACACCGAGATCTACTCCAGCAACACGAAAAGTCTGCCCTTGACTCTTATTAATTGTCATTGCATAACACACTGATACTGGGAATTGCGTTCTTTTAAATTGGAATGGAAAATTATTTGGTATTATGGGAATTCTGGGAATAAAAACGGTTTCTCCTGCACCACAACCTGTTAAAAAGAGAATGCCAAGTTTCGGCTCACAAATCATGTAGCGTCCGACAGACTTTCTAAATTAATGATAATTCATTATATAAAATAGTAAGAATTATAGAGTATAAATAAAATCTGTAGAAGTACACCGTTTAAAAGTAATTTTAAATAGTTATTCAATTTATCAACACGTTTTCCATCTACAATTTTAATTAGAAATGTTGCCAATACCAAAATAAAATAATATCGATACGAAATTGCACTTGCAAATCGATTACATTAATATAATTATGAATCTACGTAAGTGAATTGATCACTTACAAAAGTCCTCTTAATTCTTATAATAATAAATAATGTTTAGTTATATTTTTGACTATTTTATAATAATTTAAAATAATTCAATTCAATTATTGATACAGTTTAGAATAGTTATATAGTGCTGGTAACACTTAATCTTGTAGTTGTCACTGACAATTGTCAAAAGTTTTATTTCTCCCGCGTTTTATGACGAGCGACGAAGTGTCTTGCGTGTTTTTTAAGTTTTGTGTTGTTTATTGCTGTGTTACCGGACCCCGATTTCTGTATTACTAACGACTACCGTGGCTGTTGAAACTGAATTCAGTATTCATTATTCAATCATTTAATAGTTTATTTCATGTTATCGTTAAAATTAGAAGTATTAAGTGGTCAATTTCAAAGAATTATAACTTTTTTTGGTATACTTCTTATAGAAAACAAATTATATAGTGAAATTCTATAATTATTTTCCTTTTTTATGATATATAGATCATTTTTGTCGGTTCTGGCCGAGTGTTGAAGGAAGCCTCGGCATTCTCCTTTGAGCCTCGATTATATTTTGTTGCAACTGGGTTACTTTTAGCCGAGTTCCATTTCAAAGTTGTGGTGGTTTTAAATTTCGGAGCAGAATAATAATCAGAAAGTTTCGAACTGCTAAGCTATCGGGAGTTATACGTGTTATTGTGAGTCAACAATAAAAGATAGATATATGCTGTCGTGGGATATTTTTTATACAATTTTAAGGAGAACATTTCCGTCATAAATGATTTCTGTGTAGCTTTAACCATTAAGGTTGCACTCGCGACGGAAGCTTTAAAAATGGAGTAACTTCTCCCGTTTTCCCAACGTTTCCCTTCACTGCTCTGCTCCTATTGATTGTAGCGTGATGAAAAGTATACTATAACCAGCTCAGGAGTATGAAAAATAATTGTACCAAGTTTCGTTAAAATCCGTCGAGTAGTTTTTGTTTCTATAACGGTTATACAGACAGACAAAAATTTTACTGATTGCATTTTTGGCATCAGTATCGATCCCTAATCACCCCCTGATAGTTATTTTGTAAATATATTTCATGTACAGAATTGACCTCTCTACAGATTTATTATAAGTATAGATTTTAAACAATGTTATAAAAAAGTGGCCATGCGAGTCGGATTCGCCCGTGAAGGGATTAGTGAAAAATAACTTTATTTTTCATACTCTTTGTATCAATGTGTTGGCCCAGTGGTAGCTAGCCCGACTTGGGAATTTTAGGGTAATTTCAACCCAGTCAGGCACATTACTTTGTGTAAATTATATCATCATCACCACTATTGTAAAATCGGTGAAGCAAAACACTGTGAGGAAACCGGCATGAAGAGATGTGATTTGAGAACAGTGGTGAATGACATAATGTGCCTGACTGGGTACAAACCCACGACCCTCGTAAGTCGTCTGAAACCACATGGCCACCAGACTGATCTACACTTAATTTTAAGGAAACTAATAGCTGATAATTATAACATGTCTTTACCTATGTAGATAATTGGAGATTCTATGTACCATAACAAGAATTACAGCTGGAAACTCCATACTCACCGGACGATGCCCCAACATATGCCTATTTTTTTTCAAAATTTAGACTGTTAACAAAAAATTGAACACCTTTGAGGCAATACAAAACGCTTTCCCTGACTTCATCGCCTTCCGTCCGGCAGACTTCTACAGTAAGGGATAAACAAACTGCCATCAAAATGGCTTAATTGCATAAATAATTTGGGTCAGTACTTTGATTAGCTGAAATAAAAATATTACCAACATTTTTATATTATAAAATGTTCATACAAATCTTCAATTTCATATTTTAGGTTAGGGTTTAGTTGAAGAAAACACTCAGTATTTTGTCGGTATATATGGTACTAGCACTTGTTCGTGACTTTCGTTCGAAATAGTTTATAGAACTCATAAATAACGCATCTTACCAGTGAACAAACTTTAGAATTGGATCGTTACTTCCGAAGATTATCCCTACCATGCAAACTTAGCTCTTTACAATACTAGCATTGGGGGGGGGGGGGGGGGGGGGGCTTCACTTCCGTGGACTTTATTACGAACAATCTATACTAATATTATAAAGCTGAAGAGTTTGTTTGTTTGCTTGAACGCGCTAATCTCAGGAACTACCGTTCTGATTTGAAAAATTCTTTCAGTGTTAGATAGCCCATTTATCGAGGAAGGCTATAGGCTATATATCATCACGCTAACACCAATAGGAGCAGAGCAGTAATGAAGAATGTTTCAAAATCGGGGGATTTTTTTTTCCACGGGGACGAAGTCGCGGGCGGAAGCTAGTAAATTATAAAGAAGTATGTACATCCAGCCAGGGCCGCGCTGACCTAAGACAGCGCCCGTGTGCTAAATCTAAGAAGCGCTTAAGATTTTATCCACAGGCGTGAGTATTGTCTTGTTTTTTTACTTTACACTGTTTGTACCTACTCAATTATAAAGAATAATATCGATACCGGAAATTTCAATTGTCGTAAAGGACAAAACATGAGTTTTCAGTAGAGCCAAAAAACAAAAATAAATTGTGTTTTTCTTGAATAATTTTCAAACAAAGTACTAGGTATTTATGATGTCAAAAGAAACCCTAACTATTTTTTCGTGTTCTATCCATATAAATTATCAAAATAAACCAAACTTAATTATTGACGAAAATGAGAGTCCTATACAGCCCAAAAAAATGGAACTGAAGTACTTTACAACCACGAAAAATTGGTTATGATAAAGTCAGATATGTCGTAAAGGACTAATCTTGATCATCAATGGGTAGTACAAGTCAATTAAATCAGAGACTAAGGGGGTAAAAGGAACAAATAACCTTAAGTTCTAAATAGAAATTCCTCTACAATAGGTGGTAAAACCAAGTGAAAAATAGTATTTTTATTATGTTTTATTTATGATTTAAATATTTGTAAAAAAAAAGTATCACAAATTTTATTCTAATAGGAATTCAAAATTTAAACAAAATGTTATGCAACTTTTTTAAATTTAAATCGCCAGTAATCGTTGCGATGCTGAAAAACAACTCAAGTTTTAGAATAATCAGCTAATAAACTAATCTACTACCTAACTAGTTTTTTTTTCACAATTAATGCAACTCAAACAACAGAACGTACTTAAACATAATAATAAAGTTAAAATAACCAAAATAATAACAAATTTTGCCCACCACCACCAGAGCTCAAAACTCAAACAAATGACATTCTAAACTATTAATTAAATGACAAGAAATTTCAGTCTTTAAAATTATAGTAATGAAACTTAGGCATAGCTTTTTGATCCGTAGTTAACTCAACCAATGGTTAAATATTTTAACAAATATTTGCAAACGGTAAAATACCATGTTTCTTCATTTGTTAGTCTCACAAATGGTCAAATAAGTTGGATAGTTAATTATTAGACCATTAAATTTGTAAGACTAACAATTCAGGATAGAGTTTAGGGATACAATTAGGAATATTTAACCATTGGTTGAGTTATCAAAAAACTGGGCTTTAAACAGTAAAATCTTAGAGATTATTTGTGTCGATATCGTCTTCCTCGTCAGTTTCAGGAAGACTGTGTTTAACAGTCCCTAAGGACGGTAGATCTAAATACTCCTTATGAAATCGGTTTGGTATAGTTCCGTTAGTACATAAACGCTTTAAATCGTTATACTTGGCGACCGGTATAGGGTTAGGTTTGTTATAAATCGTTGATAAACCAATATTAGAAGTATCATCTTCTACTTTGTCGGCACCTGTTAGATCTTGGTTTTGTTTTCTTGATTTTTTCCCTTTGCCTTTTCCTTTTCATTCTCTTCCTTTACATTCATCATATAATGTTACTACTTGAGCGTCTTCGTTTTCTTTCATTGAATATTTTCCTTCCATACTTTTAGCGTGTTATTTTTTCTTGAATTTGACAATGCACATTGATTTTAGCTGTGTTTGTCTTTGAGAAATATTGTTAAATTTTTCAGACACCAAGCTGTCCCAATTGAGAAAATTTTGTATGGTTCAGGACGTTTTCTTGCAGATTCTATGTACGTCGCCCATTGACTCGGACTCCAAACAATAGTTCATCTAACCTCGCGTTCAATGATTGCATACATTGAATCGATGGGCATATAAGTATGCCCAGGTAGTAAATAATTGATTTGTACCCCTTCAACGTTTTTGGAATTCTGTAAAAAGTAGTGTAGGGCTGTGAGAACTATCTTATTTTTGTTCTGCCTCAGACAAGAGTCGCAATAAAGTAAAACATTTTTACCAGGACGTTTATCAATTTCTAGTAGGAATGTATAAATACAAGTAGCAATTTCATTGCCACCCCTTTTTCTATCGCTTTCTACCCATATAAAACAGTGTCCTTTTTTGGTTTGGCTTTCATAGAGTGTACAGTTATAAACGGCGTATTTCTTAGAGTAATATAACAACATACTCTCTCCATGAGGAGTATTAAGCACTTTTTGCAGGTCAAAGCTAACTATGAGCGTAACGTTGAAAGTTAATTACTGATGAATTTTAAATCTTTGGTAGCTAGCTAGCCTTCTTTTCCTTGAGATGAACAGCCATGTCCTTGATTTCTTTTTCTGATAATAATTCTGTATTTTCAGCTTTTGTACATGTGGCACATTTGTCTTTTTTTTGGTGTATAAAATCGAATATTGTAATCATCGTTAAATATTTTAATAAGAACTTTTTCACTCAAGTGTAATTTAGAATCTTTTTGGCAGTGTTTGAGATAAATCCTGATTGTAGCATTTTTAAATTCCTGAGGTAAATACAGATATGAACTCTTTTTACGACAATAATGGGAAGGAACGACTGGAAGGCTTTCGATAAAAGCTTTTGCGTATGCTTTATCTTCATCACTATACTTCTGTGCATGGCATGTTCTTTTTTCTACGCTTGCCATATTTTCGTGTGCATTTTTTACTGTATATAAAATAAACTTTTGGGTAATATCTAATGTGTTCATCAAAAACTTTTGACATACTGGTCTTTCTTTTTTCTTTTTTTTTTTGTCTGGGTGGGAAAATCATCGAATGACTTCTCCCGCTCTGGGTGGAGTGGAAGGGAGTGTCAGAATTATACTGACTAAAAACCTACCCTGTTCCTTCAGGTGGCCTTAAGTTCCGGGGCCGCGATATCTCATTAGCACATTCCCGCAACCCCGGAAGGACTGGTCTAGATCCTTCACCTTCTTTTATAATGTAATCAAGTCAACCTGTCACACACTTCTTTGCGCCGTCGTCAATAAGAACGAAACAAAAACTTTAATTGTGTTTTTGTTAAAATTAGGGTCGTAAAGGACAATAAATAAAACAAACGTCCTTTACGCCCTAATTACGTAAGTTAAAACAAAGCATAGATTTGGTCGTAAGGGTTTCGATTATCAAATAACATGTTTACGACCTTTTGATTTGTTATAATAATTATTATTTATAATGTTGTATAAAAAGTTTAATGCAAAAATGAGGATTACGACCTCTTAAATAATTAAAACATGACTTTACGCTCCCTATTGAAAAATATTTTTACGATACATCCCAAATAGTAAAAATAATCGCGCTAGAGATGTTGGAAAACCAGGTCGTAAGGGGCTTTTTTTTTAAGATAGAATTTTTTTATAACTACCAATCGATAGAGCCTGTGACGCTGATTCCAAATATATATATAACTCATTTTCGGCAAAATGGCCTTTACGACAATTGAAATTTCCGGTATCGATATGTTGTCTGCTTTGGCGCCTGTGTGCGCCGCACACTTCGCACATAGGTACGGCTCGGCCCTGCATCCAGCAAAATATAGTCTTTAAAAGTTTTTTGGATTCCTTTTCTAAATCGAACTGCATCGGTGGCCTAGTGATTGCAAGCGCGACTGCGTAGCAAGGGATCTCGGGTTCGATCGGGACAAAAACCGCTATTGAGTTTTTCTGTTAAAATTATCTCAGTAGTAGTTCGGAGTTTGGAAGTTGGTGGTGTGACAACCCCCATGCCTTGTACAGCACGTTAAACCTGGTTGGTCCTGTGCCTGAACTCTCTACAGTCGTGTCGGATTGCCGTCCCATCGGACAATGAGAGTATAGGAACGGAGAGAGTGCACCTGTACCTGCACATACTTGTGCACTATGATATACCTGTCGCCAAATAACTTGGCAAGGTTTTAGCGTAGTGGGGGTAAGTTCGCGCATCGTGCACTTAGTGGATGAAAAAAGTGGTCACTTTTACTGCTTGCCATTATTCTAGGGTTATTGTCATCATTTATTTTTAATAATATCTGTTCAAAAGAAAGTTAAAGAAAGAAGAGGAATTCATTCGTTAATTCTGTATTATAAATAAAATAGATATAATACATAAATACATTTAAAAGTGAAAAAAATAAAAATAATATGTTCTCGTCGTCACAATTAGTTAATAAAACTGCTACCCCTTTTATTCTTCTTTTTTCCCGGTTGTTCCCGGACTGTTCTTTCTGACGTTTTAATAGTCTGCGTAAAACGATATTTGGTCCTGGCATTGTAATTATCGTAACAAAAACAAAGGGTACAGCTTTCGTGTACGCAAGTGTATTCGGGAGCAAATTGAACGAGAACTACTGACACACCAATCACGCGCTCGGAGCGGCACTACGTCACACCCCGCGTCCCTCTGACAACCGCTGACACCTAAAAATCGACTTCTGCGCATTGAACGACTCTTGCCAAGTTATTTGGCGACAGCCATATCTCCTGCGCAGATGGCTAATCAATTATAAGAAATCGGTTAGGGGGACTATTAAATCGTGTCACTGTTTATTTACAGAGCTTGAAGACGACAACCTGAACAACAGTTTTCCAAATGAAGGAATAGCACATAATTTAGCATCAGTATCAGAAGATGATGAACTTTCATTAGAAATTGACGTAGAGGGAGATGAAGAACCAAAGTTGTCTGGACATAAAAAAGACAGGAAATTCGAGAGTAAGTATCTCACTACAAACATGAATTTGGAAGGAAACCACAACCACTATAAAATAATCTACAGTCCGTTTCAACTAACAACAGGACCGACTAAGCGCCATATTGTCAAATCGAACAAATTGGGTAGGGTAAGCAAAACAAGATTAAGTTAAAATATTTATTAACAAATATTGAGCGAAACAAAATTAGTTTCCTTTCCTTATTTTGGTGGTAAAACGCGAGCCTATCATAAAAAATAAATAAAAATAAAGCTTTATTATTTTTTACCTGGCCTCTGGGCCTTTGCGCCATGCGTGCCCTTTACTGTCAGGCAAATTGATGCCAACAATAAAAATAAGATAGAAAAGTATGTTAAAAAAAACTAATAAGGATATTAAATAATTAATAATAATTTTTTTTAATGTTTTTATTTTTTATATTAATATTTAAAAATGTAATTTATATGTACATAGATTAAATAAATGGAATAATAATATATTATATTTATTAGTATAATATATTATATTTATTAATATAATAATAGGTTAAACAAAGTAAAATAAACCGTTATTAATTTTGGCTATTAAGTTTTCTTTGCTAACCGTACCTTTCAAGTGACATTTGACAGATAGAGTTCATTGACGTTCCTATTGTTATTTGAAACGCATAGTACCTGTCATGAATATGGTACACGTCATTTCATCATTATCTGCTTAGCCTTTCCCTAGGGTCGACTTCCAGTCGAATTAAAAATGATTTTATTTCTTTGCAAATATGAGTACAAATACATTCATGGTTTTTGTTATAATACCGACCTGTATATTTTACCCTCACTTGGGTATGCAAATACTTTTACACAACATTTTTTTAAGTAATTTAAATTACGTTAAAATAAAGATAATAAAAAATATCATTAACATATTAGTAATTTCAAATAAATTAAGTTCTGTATATAAAAATAAAAAAAAATGGCCAAGTGCGAGTCAGACTCGCCCATGAAGGGTTCCGTAGTAACTATAATAATATAATATAATAATTATGTATATGTATTTGACGAAAAAAAAACCTTACAAAGTTCTTAAAACTAGCTTATTTACATTTTTTACAACTACGCCAAATAACTTTGTTTTTCATAGTGTTTGTATGAATTACAAAGTTATATTTGATGTTTTAGAAAATATGCTGTATCACAAAAACCGCTAACTCGATCTCGTTCATGGTTTGAACGAGATCGAGTTAGATTTTGGTTGAAAGTTTACATTAAGATCTACAGACATATTTTTTTTAGATTTTTCACTCCATTATTATACAAGTTAGAGGAGGGGGGGACACATTTTACCGGGGATCGGGAGCCCCCCTTTATTTTAAACATTTATTAATTTTTTTCTTAAAATAGGAAAGCGGTTCACAGAATACGTCTACTTACCAAGTTTCACATGTATAGTCTTAATAGTTTCGGAATAAAATAGCTGTGACATACGGACGGACGGACAGACAGACAGACAGACACGGATAGACATGACGAAACTATAAGGGTTCCGTTTTTTGCCATTCGGCTACGGAACCCTAAAAAGAATACGTTAAAATGTCAGTCAAAATGTCACGGAGTAGAGTCAGTATATAAAACAGTAAAAAATCTTCTACCGTGTTGACTTACTGATGTGAATTTTCACATCTGAAAGATATTGTTGTTCCCGAGTATTTGATATGAACTTCAATTTGATATATAATATAATATAATAGAAAACAGACTCTTTACAGACAGGCGGATTACGAAGTGATCCTATTAGGGTTTCATTTTTACATTTGGAGGTTTCAGAACCCTAAAAATGTCTCCCCTATCCTACCTACCTACTTATCTCGTTTCGCGTATTGTCCAAATACAGTTATCTCCTTTCTTTCTTCTTTTTTTCTTTATATCTTTTTCAGGAGTTTATCATTATAATCATATTTATCATTACAGCGACGCCCGAAACAAAGATCCCGAAAGTATATAAACGAAGAGAAAAACAAGTTGTAGCGAAGATGAAGAAAAATGAGAAATCGCAGTCCAGGCGTAACCAGAAAGACCGGAAAAGTGCATCAGAATCTACAAAAAATAAACAGCCTTTCACTGTTACAAACTCTAAGAACAGTATCTTAGAAAAAACTAAAGAAAACATTAATAACTTGAACAATAGCTTACATATGGGTTCTCCTAGTAATACTCAGAAAATCATAAACAGTAATGAAGGGAATAAAAATCTGTTTAAATGTGAAGTCTGTGCAGAAGAATTTACTAGAAAAAGTGATTTAAAACGACACAGTAACCGTCATAAAACCACCTTTAAACTGTACACTTGTGATTTATGCCAACGAAGTTTTAATAATAAACAATCTTTAAATTACCATATCAAAACTCATACAAGTGAAACTCCTTTCAAATGTATCCTATGTGAGCGTAGCTTCACAAACATAGCATCTTTGAAATTCCATATCCGCACACACACAGGAGAGAAACCGCATAAATGTGATGTGTGTGAACGTCGTTTTGGTACAAAAGTTTATTTAAATAATCATTTAAGAACACATACTGGTGAAAAACCGTACAATTGTAATGTATGTGAACGCAGATTCCGTATGAAATCTACTTTAATAAATCATGTTCGGTCACACACAGGGGAAAAGCCTTTTAAATGTGATTCCTGTCCTCGCAGTTTTATTTCAAGTAGTTATTTAACTAAACATAATCGTATACACACTGGCGAAAAACCGTTTAAATGTGATGTGTGTGAGCGCAGTTTTACTCATAAAACTTCTTTGCAATGGCATAGTCGAAAGCAGTGCACTGCTGAGAATTGTTAAAGTGTGAGAGCATTTAGATTACGAGCTGTGCTCACAAGAATTAATTATAAAAAGTGTTTCAATATACAACACTAGCTGTGCCTCGCAGTTTACCCGCGTTAATTTGAGAATGTAAAAAATAGCTTGTTTATTGTTCGATGGATTGAATCCATCACTATTAGGAATTAAAAGTCCGGGTATACGTACTAAAAGGAACCCCCATGCAAAATTTGAGAGCCCTATACTACTTGTAGTTTCTGAGATTTCGTGATTAATCAGTGAGTAGTATTTCGCTTTTATATATATAGATTAACAAATTAGAGAAAAATTAAACTTATTTCAAGAATGTTAACCTTTTCACCGCCAACATATCGCACGCTTAAACCAATACTGGCACTATCCCAAAAAGTCAACTTTTCAGGATAGGCAAAAAATGGAATGAGAATGGGAACATTTTTGTTTAGTGACGAAGCGGACTACAGCCCGTACAGCGGTTATTTCTGTCACTTTTAGACTAGTGTAAGCGCGATTACGTGTAGTTCTACGTTTCCCAACAGATGGCATTTAAAGTCGATTTGGCAAAATTTTGGATAGTGACAGTATTGGATTAAGCGTGCGATATACAGAACGCTGATGCCTCCCCAGTACCAGGCTATAATTGTGTTACTATGGTATAATAGGAGAATGGAGGTGTATGGAGAATATTATTATACCATGTGTATAACAAGATATACAGAGTTACCTCTTGGTAAAACACTCACGTCGCAGGTCTGTATTACTAACATCATAAACAACTTTTGACTTTTTTACCCGACTGCAAAGGAAGGGTTATGTTTTTCGCGTGTATCTTATATGTATGTATGTTTCTATGTAATATTCTTTATTAACTCATATCTCCAGAACCGCTGAACGAATTTACATAATAATTGAGGTATCGTTAGTTTCGTCTTAGCAGCCCAAGTGTTCTTAGATAGGTGACGTTGTTTTTTTTTTTAATTTGACGAATATAAATAAAAACTGATTCAGTATTTCTATATTTGTTTTATTTGGCAATATCCCTAGTAAGCCAAAAAACAAATTCATTTATTTTAAGTCATCATTTTTTGACTTCATATCAAGTCCTTGCCTTCATATTCCCTGTTGTGGCGTAGTGGTTTAGGAGGTGGAATAAAAGATATAAGCCACAGGTTTACAGCATTTATTTTCGAAGGGGGGTGGGTTCGGTTCACAGAGGGTTCCCTCACTGGTCGAAGGTATTGGATGGTACTGCCCTAAGCTCAGGCCGCGACGCACGCAGACCGGCGGGCCGATCCCGAAGCCGGCAGCGACCACGTGTCCGAAGCAGAGGATAGGCAGGGCAGGCCACGGGAGAGGAGGTCTCTCCTCCTCACCCAACTCGCACGTGGCAGGCGCAGAGGTTGGCAGGTAGACCACGCGACAGCGCGTCTCTCCGGCAGTAGTACGCGGAGGCAGCGGTGACACCCGTCGCGTGGCAGACGTTGAGGTAGTTGAAATTCGAGACCGAAGGCAGTAAAGAAAGACGAAGAAGAAAAACCCTGGAATCACACGAAGGGTGCTTCCGTAAGCGTGGTGCCAGGAATCGTGAGCGCCAGCGATGCGTGCGTCTCCCAGCCGTGAACCCAAAGAACAGTACCCGGGAAACGAATGGGGAAACTCACCATCGCGGCGGTTCACAAAGGTTATAGGTAAGCGCAAGCATGCCGCGTGCAACGATATAGAAGGTAACCGCGTGACAAAGCGTTTAAGCTCGTAGCTGCTATGACACAGCAGGAAAGGGATGCTGCGGCCTGCTTACGCTTCACAAATTTAGCAACACTAGTGGAAAACAGATGACAATGAAATAACACAGTTATGTTCCAGACGGAAGCCATCTTGACAACCGGGCTATTATATTAATTTACAAACGCTGCAGATTATGGTGAAATAAGAGGATTACGATTTGACAAGATGGAGAGAAAATGGCAGATACGACGAGCACTTACCCTTGGGCACAGAGGGGTTTCTATATTAGTTACTTGCAACAGTAGGCGGTGAAAAAGCACTCGGCGAACCGGAGGTTAGAATTTATAGCCGGTCACCGCATAAGTGTTGTCACTCCGTGAAACCATAGACATTAGGGATGAGCGTGGTAATTCGATTTTAGTTTAATCGACTATCACGCTACACTGTATGGAGTATTGCAGTCACTTGTGAGATGGCTCAGCCAAATACCAGCTAGCTGCACTTGACTCGATCGAACGCAGAGCTAAAAGGCTCATAGGTGACGAGGTTATGGCAGGCAAGCTTCACAGCCTGGCTCACCGGCGAAACGTTGCTTGCCTGTCTATCTTCTACAGATTGTACTTCGGAGAGTGTGCGCAGGAGCTCCACGACCTTCATCCCCCTTTTACTACCGGTCAACCAGACGTACCGCAGGATACCATCCACACTTGGTCGATATACCGTCTTGTCGTACTAAGCGCTTTTCTAAAACATTCATTGTGCGCACAGCCAAGGTGTGGAACTCTCTGTCGGCTTCTGTGTTCCCTGCCACATATGACCCGTCAGCCTTTAAAGCAAGAGTGAATAGGCATTTTCTTGGCTCGTTCGTTTGATCGTAGACCTCATCTTACACTTACCATCAGGTGTGATCGAGGTCAAGAGCGGGCTCATTCGTAGTGATGTGTCAACTCGAGTTACTAACTCGGGTTAACACGAGTTGGGCTTAGCTCGAGTCAACTCGAGT
Organism: Tholera decimalis; assembly: GCA_943138885.2. NCBI lineage: Eukaryota > Metazoa > Arthropoda > Insecta > Lepidoptera > Noctuidae > Tholera > Tholera decimalis. Next base: position 11,778,851 of record OW964575.2, on the reverse strand, counting down.
TGAATTCTCTGTAACTCGATTTAGTCGATTTGAATTCTTCCGCCCTAGCGCGTCAGCCAAATGACAGACACTGAGATGGCGTGAAGTTTGCCGATCATTTATGACTATATTCATTCATTTAATTCGTTACAAATGTCAATGTCACAACAACACAACATTGCATTGTTGCAGATTTGAGGTTATTTTGGAGTGCCGGTTGTTATTGTTGTTAGTTTTTCGAATTATTAGGTACTGTATAGAAAAAATACCGGGACCTAAAAGGAAATCTGTTGTTTGGGATGCATTTGAATCGCCGGTGAATGGACATGCTAAGTGCAAACAGTGTTCAGATTCATACAAATATAGTTTTGTTGTTAATTAATAGAAATACTTACTTTATTTATGTTACGAATACATTTCTTTTTTTATTTTAATTCTACCTACTTTAATTATAATGGTCCCCATACATATTTATGCTGAATCTGTTCAATTTTTTAAAATATTGTAACGAAAACAAATCGTTTACTCAGTTTCATTTCACCCAGATAACTCGAGTTGTGTTTATTCCGAGTTGGCACATCACTACTCATTCATAATTTAAAAAAAAATCAACTGCCTAGTTGATCGAGTGGTCTCAAGCGCGACTGCTGAGCATGAGGTCTCGGGTTCGATTCCCGGGTCGGGCAAAAAGTGCCATTGGGTTTTTCTGTAAGGAATATTTCTGGCCCGGAGTTTTGAAATTGGCAGTGCGACATCCCTGTGCCTCGGAAAGCCATGGTCAGTCGTTGGTCATTTCGACATCTTAAGACAGTCGTTACCAGTAGTCAGAAACCAGTAAATCTGACACTGGTCTAGCCAAGAGTGTCGTGTTACCCAGTTACTGGGTAGTGGAGGTCAGATAGGCAGACATTCCATGTAAAACATTAACACAGCTGCATCCAGTTAGACTGGAAGCCGACTCGACAAAGTTGCATTGGTCGAGTCAAAGTTCCAGAGCCTTGAACATCGACGACGAGTTGCAAGTCTATCGGTTTTCTATCGGTTACATTTCGGGGAGTGTGCGATGGAATTACACAATCTAATTCCGCCAAGCCCGTTCCATCATCAGACTACGAGACAAACGGCGAAGCGCCATCGTTACATGGTGGACACCCCAGCCATACGCACAAAACGTTTTGGGAATACCTTCATTGTGCGTACGGCTAAGGAGTGGAATTCCCTGCCGGAGTCTGTGTTTCCTGACAGCTACAACTTAGGAGTCTAAGTCAAGAGTGAATAGGTTACTTTTAGGTAAGCGTGCTCCATCTACGATCACATCATCACTTACCATCAGGAGAGATGGTGATCAAACGCGAACCTATTTTCAATAAAAAAAAGTTGGGAAAAGGCTAAACAGATAGCGATGAGTAGGTATTATTACCTCAGATTCTCCGTCTCGTTCAAAGTTAAAATTAACTCTTTAAATTAAGAGTGAATAGGTTACTTTTAGGAAAGCGTGCTCCATCTTCGACCACATCATCACTTACCATCAGGTGAGATGGTGGTCAAACGCGAGCCTAATATCAATAAAAAAAAAAGTTCTCCACAAAATACTCGATTGACGAGTATATCGTACTGTATTGTACTTCTTATTTTACTAGTCCGATTTGACACCTAGTAATATGTTTAAAAGCGCAACCGAATCCAGTTCGTCATTTATTTCACTGCCTATTTACTTATTAGTTTAAAAAACTGGGCAAAGTGTATCATTTTTGAGATTGGAACATTTGCATCTCGATCACTGAAATGATCCGGAACACTGATATGCAAAGAGTATGTAAAACCTAACGGCTGATATGTTTCATTTGGATCATCGGCTCAAATGACTCAGTGAACGCCCGCGACCCGACGTCATGTATAAAAACGTAAGATTTTTACGTTGCATCTCGAGCGTTTACTATTGAGACATAGAAATGTTTTGAGGCATCAATACTGAATGTTTTATGTCTACATATTTATTGTAATAAGTAAGATTATAAATAAAGTCGATTTTCGTGCATACGATACGAGTCAATAGTTAAAGTAACTCAGTGTCTCTCAGTCTCCCTCTCGCTCGCTCACTGCTCTGTCGCCACACGAGCGACGCGTCGCGCGAAATGAGCCAGAGCAATGTTTCAGATTCAAATGATGCATTTGAAACGTTGTTACTGAACCAATCTTTTGAATCACTTCAATGATTCGGATCAGTGAGTCGGTTCCGTAGAGTTACACACGCCTATTAGTATAACAGAATAGTAGGGAGTAACGAACGAAAGACGATTTTTATTTAAAGATGAGAATTCATCAAAATACTACCCCCCGATCTGGGCGAAACAGAAGGTGTGTCAGACTTTTACTGAAAAAACCCATCCGTGTTCCATCATTTGTGTTCCGAGGCCGCGGTAACTCTTTCGAACAATTCCACGACACGAAAGACGTGATGGAGTGTTATCCTAGGAATGGAAAAGACAAAAAGGACGCCTAGCTTTTTAGGGTTCCGTAGCCGAATGGCAAAAAACGGAACCCTTATAGTTTCGACATGTCTGTCCGTCTGTCTGTCTGTCTGTCTGTCTGTCCGTCCGTCCGTATGTCACAGCCATTTTATTCCGAAACTATTAGGACTATACATGGACCATGCCCGGGTCGACGGCGCGTCGTGTTCCACGCGCGCCTCAAAGAGCGTCAGCAATATGACGAGGCCCCCCCGTAGAGGGCCGAAGCCTGCCGGGGTCGTGGGACTCATCCCGTTACCGTGACCCCAGTACGTAAAGGGTTATTGAAGGAACACCGTGGATTTTAGTCAGTAAAAGTCTGACAGTCCCTCCCACCCTGCCCGGGGTTGGAGGACTTATTTGATAATTTTACCACGCTAAAAAAAAAAAAAAGTCAAAAGACGGGAAGATGATGTTGTTATATTGATACAAAATCCATGAAAAAAAACTTTGTACATCGAAAATTACGCAGGCAGACTATAGGACAAACCCAAACTCTATAGAAACTTGGGCCTGCCGTTACAGGGCTGGAATTTGGCCATAAATTAGAGCAAATAAGGTTTTAAGAGTCCAATTTTCAGGTCTGCCAGCAATTGCCAAATTGAAAACAAATAGATTTTATGATAAGATTAGGTTATTTGGCTTTGCTTCTCACGTAAATCTGGAACGTCCATGCGCTGTGGTGCAGCGTATCATGATTATATTTTAGGTATATAAATTAATAGCGCTTAGGGGTGATACTTCAGAATTATCTTATTGATGTTACTGAAAACCTCAGCTGAAAACCCAAAGGTTGACTGGTATAAAATGCCTTGCTGCATTAAGTCGGCCCATGTAACACTATTGTACATAAATATTAAATAAATAAAACGTGTGTATGTTTATAAGTGAAGGCCCACTTACATCACTACTGGCTTGCACATATTTTTATTGGATCTACTAGAGCATTTCATGTTATCAAATATGTTATGTAATAATATATTTAAATGAATAAAAAGACATATTTCTGTTAAATGATTTTATTAATCACCTTCTTCATTAGAATTATCATAATATAATAATACAGTATCCAGATATTGAGCAGGCAATTGACTACCTCGGTGCCGTGCCCAACCAAGATACCATATATTCAATACAGCAACCAACCGTTCTTTGCTGGCAACGGCAACGGCAATGATTGAATGATTTGACAGTGTCACTAACTGTTTTACAACGACACATATGATCTCGCACAAACAGTTTCACAAGGTCACATATCACTAGCAGTTTCACAACGTCACATATGATCTGACAGCGTCAGATATGATTTGACAGCGTCACAACCTGTTTGACAACGACACATTATCTGACAGCGTCACAATGATTCACAATGACGCATATGATCTGACAGCATCGCAAACTGTTTGACAACGTCACATATGATTTGACAGCGTCACAAACTGTTCGACAACGCCACATATAATCTGACAGCGTCACACATCATTTGTTAGCGTCACAAACTATTTGACAACGTCACATATGATCTGAGATCGTTACTCCATGCTTCACTGCTGCCACTGCGGCCTCCTCTTGCTCTTCATATGGATGTACTTGACGTGTGACAGCATGGAGGTTCTTTGTGTAAACTTTGCGGCGCAATACTCGCATTCGTACGGTCGCTCGCCTGAATGCGTTCGCATGTGATTCAGTAGAGTGCGGTTTGCCTGAAAGGAGAATTACTTTAATATATGTATTAAGTACATCCCACCCATACGTATAAAACCTAATATTTTCATTGTGCGTACGGCTAAGGAGTGGAATTCCCTGCCGGAGTTTATGGTTCCTGATCGCTATAACCTAGGGGTCTTTAAATCAAGAGTGAATAGGTTACTTCTAGGCAAGCGTGCTTCATCTACGACCACATCATCGCTTAACATCAGGCACAGATTACTAAATAGTTACTTCGTATCAGATACATCACTCTCATACAAAAGCGAAAAGACCTACGCTATAATAGCCTAAAAAATCTTAATAATAATACCAGATGTTTGCAGCGAAAAGAAATGTACCATAAGTACACACACAGAGAGTTGAGATTGTTTTGCCCGCCGCGCGACCCACGTCATCGAGCGAATGTCCTAGGGTTGTAAATGATGATATTGGTAATAAAACGAATATAGAAAATCAATTATTTTTTATTTGTTGATCAAATATGTTTCAGTTTAATAAAATGATAGATGCATTTTTTCCTTCCCTCAATTCCCGATTATTAAATTTGAGTGTCGAAAATATCCGAAACCGCGTAAATAATTTTAATTTTAATAAAATTCCGTGCAAATAAATAATCAAAAGGGAAACAGGAGCAAAGCGGAGGAAAATCAATTGTTTTTAGGTCGATCCATTATGACGTTGTCAAAATTATTTAAAAAATGCTCAGGCAGGCGTGCGGCAGCCCACTGTCGGATGTACCGACGGCGATACGTGAAGCGGTAGGCCTATAACGCGTGGCCTTGAGCGAGTGACGGACGCCTGCATCAGGTGAGATTGTGGTCAAACGCGAGCCTATGATCAATAAAAAAATAAAAATTGGCCAAGTGCGAGTCGGACTCGCCCATGAAGGGTTCCGTAGTAACTATAATAAATATAACATACTTAATATATTTATTTGAACTAAAAAAACAAAAAACCTTACAAATTTCTTAAAACTAGCTTATTTACAATTTTTACAACTACGCCAAATAACTTTGTTTTTCATAGTATTTGTATGAATTACAAAGTTATATTTGCGGTTTTCGAAAATATACTGTATCTCAAAAACTGCTGACTCGATCTCGTTCAAACCAATTTTGGTTGAAAGATTACATTAAGATCTACAACATATGATTTTTTTAGATTTTTCACTACATTATTATAGAAGTTAGAGGGGGGGACACATATTTTACCACTTTGGAAGCGTATATCTTTTAAACGATTAACTTTATGAAAAAGTCATTTTAGAAACCATAATGTCATTTTAAAGACCTGTCTATAGATACCACACACGTATAGGTTTCATAAAAAAAAAAAATCAGTTTGTGTTCCATGTATGGGGAGCCCCCTTTATGTTAAATATTTTTTAAATTATCTCTTTAAATCGGAAAGCGGTTCACAGAATACATCTACCTACCAAGTTTCACATGTATAGTCTTAATAGTTTCGGAAAAAAATAGCTGTGACATACGGACGGGCGGACAGACATGTCGAAACTATAAGGGTTCCGTTTTTAACCCTAAAAAAGCAGGTACTAGCTTGGAGGAATTTAGCGGTGTGATACCCCCGTGGTTCCAGCTGTCATTATGACATCTTTGACAGTCGTTACGGGTAGTCAGAAGCCAGTATATCTGACTGGTCTAGTCAAGGGGTATCGTGTTACCCAGTTACTGGGTTGTAGAGGTCAGATAGGCGGTCGCTCCATGTAAAACACTTAAAGCTGTAGCAAACCGTATCTATTCGGTACTGAGTAACGGGTGCGCCATCAAGTACCGAGTAACGAAACGTTACTCACGAATGCAATTCGTTACTCGTATGTTTCGTTACAACTGTTTTAGATCGCGCAAGTACCGTTGATGCGAGTGTTGAATGCGGTTTCCTTTTCGTGTTTTACGCATGCGCGAGCATTAGGCGTATTTAAAAACATACGTTACAAAGAACGATGTTTATTTATTTGAAAAAGGAGATTTTTGAAAATTCATTATCAACATTTTTCACTGTTTTTTTTCCTGCAATGATTGAGATATACTAGTGTGATATGTCATTCTCAAATAATATTAAAAATCTCACAAATAAAAATTATTTTTTCAAATAGTTACATCCATCCAATTCAGTTGATTTCGTCGCAGTTTACTTGTAGTTCCAACCTTTACCTATTAAATCAAACTAAATTTAGATTAAAAAAATGCATCTTATACATGTAACGTATAGATATGTTTTCTACAAATTACGAATAATGCAACGCCGCGACGTCGTACCGTACGAATACGCAATACGACTCGATGTGTTGGTCTATAATTCTATATTATGTATGACGTATCAAATTAACGAGTAACGATACGATAGTAACCAGTACTAATGGCTATAGTAACGAATAGATACGGGTACGCTTTTTTTCGTTTCTTTTACACCTCTAAAAACACTAGTACTGAGCTACGTGCGGTTAGACTCGTAATCGTCCCCAACGTAGTTAGAACTGAGCTAAGCAGTTGATCATTATTTATTTGTGGAGTAATAAATACTTACAGCAAATCCTCTGCCGCAAATATTGCAAAGCTTATTCTTTTCTTTCTTAACGCCTTCGTGATTGAACCGCATGTGGTCTACGTACCGCGTCCTGTTCAAAAAATGCTGAAACAGAATGACGGAATCATAATCTTTATTACTCCATATTATTTATGGCTCTATAGATGTCATGCCTAAGAATCGTTTGAATTGATAGACTCTAAATACTTTATGGAATCATAGTAAATCAATTTTTACTAACGGACACTTGAAATAACAAAAATAATTGCGAGAATAAAAACCATACTAAAATTACCATTACTACATAAGAATCATAAGCCTAAAAGTTATAGTAAGATATATCAATAAGAATAAAAGAGGTTTTCTAGCATGGGCAATGAAAACAATATGAATATTCAATAACACTTTTTTAATCATGAATATTTCTCACTAATATATCATAAGAACTGTGCAGGGGGCTCAAAATACCCGAAATATTCCGTATTTTATCAATTTCTGATTTAATCCCGACAACCTTCCGTATTTCCCGAAATCGGGGTAAAATCGGCAACACTAGATGGCAAATAGACATTTTTTACGGCACCACGCATTCGTCAATCGTGACCCAACTTTTTATTTTGAATTTATTTATTTGAAGTGTCCGTGGAATACTAAAATATGTTTCAAGCAGTATAAAAAGAAATGAAAATTATCATGTAATTTATATTCACATCGGTTATATAGGCCAAAATCGAACAATGTCTTTTACTGCATAATAGTTTCTTTTTTAAATAACTAGCAATGCGGGTAGAATTAAAATTTTTAGCACTCATAAACGCCTCCAACTAAGCTAAATATGCTTGTGTCTGGAGTGGGTTCACGGCAATAGTGTAATGGGTGGGGTTTGAACCCGTGACCTCTCGATCACAAGTCCAACACCTTATCCATTAGGCTATTGAAGCGTACAACATAAGTTTTTGTTTATGCGAAACCTGATATAGTTCAGAATAAGTAACTGAATAGATTCCAATAATTTTTACACCATGCAATATTTTGACACAGAAATCTTTTAAAAAGTTTACAAGTTCACCGGTCAATGTGGCCGGTGGAATACAGTCAAATTATTATATAATACTAGTTTTTGCTCGCGACTTCGTTCGCGTGGGAGGTTTTTCGCGCATAAATCCCGATCCCGTGGGAATTCCGGGATGAAAAGCCTATGTGTTATTCCAGGATGTCAACTGCCTCCTTACCAAATTTCATTGAGATTCGTTCAGTAGTTTTTGCGTAAAAAGCAACAAACATTCACAAACTTTCGCATTTCTAATATTATTAGTAGGATGATGGTAGGATGACTCCAATTTCCGTCTCTGTTCTTTTTTTTAACTTTAGGTAAATATACTCAGCCTATTCCGATCACTGGTAATGACATAGAGGCAATCATGACGAATTGGTGAGAAGGAGCAACGTACCGAGAAAAGTGAAAAAATATAGGACAGACCTTTGCTCAGCATTGGGAAATTTAATGCTAGCGAAGGAGGCTGAACGCGGGAGATACAACGGTCTTCCTCACGCCCTATCCGCCGCGGGAGACGCCCCGGGCGTCACGGATCGCGTGCTGAACTCCGGCCACCATAGACGCGGGCTTACGTGAAGCGAGCAGGGGTAGCTCACCGTCCAGTAAGGACCAGGACCTCGTCAACGACGCCCAGTTTCCGCGCCTCAAAGAGCAGTCAGCAGCACTGACGGGGCAAGATTGCCTGCTGGGGTTGCAGAAATTTTCTAACGAGATACCGCGGTCACAGACTACAAAGGCAACTGAATGAAAAGGGTTTTTCTCCCTTCCGCTCCACACACAGCCGGAAGAGACATTTGATTTTGACCCAGGAAAAAAATAGGTTAACAAAAACAAAAATATGTTTGTTTCTATGTCATTTGTATTGTGTTTAATTATGTGTATATGGATAATTTTTGTCTGAAATAAATGTATACAACGTGTAACGGAAAGGGTATATACATACCAAGGGCACGGCTTCTTTGGGTGATATCAAAAGATATTGGAAGGGTTTTTTAATCCTATCTCTACATGTTCGGAAGTAATGAGAATTTTTAATACATTGATACCAGAAACCGAACTTCAGTACTAGGCGCACAGAATTACGGAAGAGATTGATGATTTCAATTTAAGAAACTTACGAAACCGAAAATTTGGTATCAATTTTTAGAGTATTTTATTTTGAGTTGAAACCCTTCCAATATCGTTTGATATCATCCAAAGAAGCCGTGCCCTTGGTATGTATATACCCTTTCCGGTACACGTTGTATAGTAGGTAATAATAAAAAAAACAGGACAAGCTCACACCACCAGGCGTCAAAGTAATTACATCAGACTCCTTTAAACCGACTTCAAAAGAATGAGGTGGTTCTCGATTCTCCTGTTTTTTCTGTATGTTTGTTTAAAATATTTCTGTCAATTCTAAAACGTTTTTATGATTGTGAGGCACAGACACGTGTAACGGTTTTAGGTCGTGGATTCAGACCCACACAGGCAAATTACTTCGAATTGTTGGTCGTGGATTCGAATCCACAGGCACATTACTTCCTGGTGTTGCGGAAATGTTCTAACGGAATACCGCGGCCCCGGAATGCAGGAGATGGTTGGGTTGGTGCGCGCTTTTTCAATGTCCCCTCCCATTAGTAAAAAAGGGTACTTACTCGGTCACACTGCGAACAGTAGTATTTGGACTGGTTCATATGGACATGGCGATAGTGATTCATCATATAAGCCCGTCTTGAATATGTGTTGTTGCATTCTGGACATGGGAACTTCTTTTTGACTCTGAAATTGGGCAAAAATATAATATACTATGCGTTTAACATAACAATAGGAACGTCAATGACCTCTATCCGTCAAATGTCACTCGAAAAGTACGGTTTGCAAAGAAAACTTATAACGAAAATTAATAACGGTTTATTTTACTTTGGTTAACCGAGTCTCGCATGAAATTTAAATAAAACATTTAATTATTTAAAGTCTTAATTAGTTTTTTTAAACATACTTTTCTCTCATAATTTCACTGTTATTACCAATTCGCCTGAAAGTAAAGAGAACGCATTGCGCAATTTAATAAATTTATTTTTTTAAGATTGGCACGTGTTTGACCACAAAAGTAAGGAAAGAAACTAAGTTTCGCTCAAAATTTGTAAATCAATGTATCAATATGGCGCTTAGTCGGTCCTATTGTCAGTTGAAACGCACTATACTACTACATTATAGTGCGTTTGTTCCTCTCCTGTTGCGGCTATGCTGGAAGTCCCGAGTCTACGGCGAGTCGTGTTCCAAGCGACATATATTTTGCTATGGAACTTAGTATCTCGAAATAAAGGGATAAATTAATTTAGTTAGCATGTTACTTACTGAGTGTCTCTCTCTCTACGATGCGCCGCACTAGTGTGCACATGCCTCCTATACACAGGTTCACTGTCATATTGCTTGTCACATAACACACAGTACGCTTGTTCGGCCACACAGGCACTGTGCTTCAATGAGAAATGTTTGCGGAGAGCGGCGCGCGATTTGTAGTGACGAGAGCAAGTGGGACAGGTATGCGTGTCCAAGTGACGACTGAAAGAGACAAAAAAACGGGCACTTTAGATTTTTTTCTCTACTCCAATGAAGAAGAACAAGAAATAGGTTTTATTAATTTGACGATGTATTGGCATGTTATTTGAAGCATCCTGGCATGATTCTTTACGTTCCAAATTAAAAATTTGTAATTAATAAAAGAAAAATAATGATTAAATAAATTATTGTGGATTATTCTAAAATTGCTTTACTAATGGCGCGAATTGCTGAAACGATTTTTAACTGATTACGATATTTTAAAACTTTTTGGATATTTTCTGCAAATTAAACAATTTAATCTTTCTTTTTACATTAAATACCACTTTTTGATATGAGTGATAAAGCGATAAGGGCCGGTAAAATTATAGCCCTACTTGATGAAGGTTGTTCGCAAACTTACGTGTCTCAGCAGCTAAATGTGAGTCGTTCAACTGTCCAGAGGACTTGGCAACGGTATCAAGAGACCGGTTCGGTCAAAAGAAGACCCGGTTCGGGAAGAAATAATGCACAGAACCAAGAGATGACCGCTTTTTGGTGAGTCAGGCCTTGCGGAATCTTAAAGCGTCAAGTGTGGACCTGAAGAAGAGCCTTGAAGAAGTAAGAGGAGTAGAAGTTAGCTTGTGGACGGTCAGGAGGAGGCTTTTGGCTGCCAATATCAGGAGTTACCGCCCAGCTCGGGGCCCTAAATTACTCCGTGAGCACCGTGTTGCTCGACTTCAGATTGCTCGGAACTGTGCTTCATGGACTCTGGAGGACTGGAATGAAGTATTGTTTTCTGATGAGGCTAGAATCTCTTTGTGTGGAGAGGACCGACGCCGGGGAGTGCTGCGAAGACCACGGGAACGCTATGCGGAAGTGTGTTTCGAAGAAATCACTCCTTATGGCGGAGGCTCCGTTATGTTTTGGGCAGCAATTAATTCGACGGAGCGTACGGAGTTAGTTTTCATAGAAAATGGAACATTAAATGCACACCGGTACATAATGGAAGTCCTAATTCCATATGCACAACCCACATTGACTGCACTTGGGGAAGATTCCATTTTTATGGACGACAATGCTCGCCCGCACCGTTCTGGCGACGTGGAAGCGTACATGCAAGAAGTTGGGATTCGTCGTTTAGATTGGCCAGCTCGAAGTCCTGACCTCAATCCAATTGAGCATGTCTGGGATGTTCTAAAGAGACGGGTAAGATCAGTGCAACCTGCTCCACAAAACATCAGGGAGCTAAAAAGAGTCATTGCAGAAGAGTGGGAACGTATTCCTCAAAACGTTATTAAAAATATCGTCGAAAGCATGCCCAGAAGGATTCAAGCTGTGATTTTGGCAAGAGGAGGTCACATTCGTTATTAGGTTTTTACATTTGTAACTTTATTTAATTAAAAAAAGTAAAAAAAAATCTTGTCTTTATTGCCGACCACTTCTTATTGTTTGGGCGTGAACATCGGTTTTAAAGAATCCGTAGTTTTTTTTTTCTTTTAATTGCCCGAATTCACTTCACGCGCATTAATTTACACGATTATAAGTATACAGACTACGTCAAAGCAATAAATTTCATTTAATTAACTCAAATCGACCTTAGAACGTAAATTTCCTTAGGTGCCCGTTTTTTTTTTTTTGCAAAAGAGTGTAGTTTAATTAGAACTTAAAACGCAGTGTTGCAAGCGCTATGATCACAGATGAACTGAGTGACAGTGAGTGAACGAGTTCATCCGTGATCATGACGCTTGCAACAATGCCGAAATATCGGACGCTCGAAATAATAAATACACATGTTACCTATCCCATTTTGATCAGACTTCATCTTCAACTTTGTACTTTTTTTTATTTGGGTGTGTTTTATAGTAACTTAGCAGTTGCTCTCCAAAATCACCATTTGGTGATGTGGAACTGATGTTGAAGACCACAGATAGCCACCGAAACTACTCAGCAGTTTAGCTTGAAGCTTGAGGAAGGTTATAGACTACATTTTCAGGATTTTTTAGACTGCAAAAAAGAAGGGTCGTGTTCTTGTTGTTATACTCGTAAAGTCCACCCGCGTATTCCTTCGCGACTGCTTGTACAAAATAATTCGATAAAGTCATATATGATAATATGAAATATGACAACGTCGCATTTAGGTAACTTTAAATATAAATGAAAATGACGAACGCATCGAATATCTCGTGTTAGTATTTTGATGATATAAGAAGTCAATACAATCTGTACTGGCCAAATAATATATAATTCTGATAACCAAGTGGGTTTATGAACCTGGTGACTTTTAAGGGCAGAAGCAAACAGATTTGAGTGCAAGAATTTGTCAGTTATCGCGAAATATTATTTAATATTGATATTACTTAATATCTGGGATCGCTACTTCGCTAGTAGACTTCATCTATTGCTTACTATCAGGCGAGATCGAAATCAAGAGTGGGCACATCCGGAATAAAAAAAAACTTTTAACAAAATATGTTTTCTTACCTCATATGTTTTCTTACCTCATATGTTTTCTTACCTCATATGTTTTCTTACCTCATATGTTTTCTTACCTCATATGTTTTCTTACCTCATATGTTTTCTTACCTCATATGTTTTTCAAGCATATTTTTAGTTTTGCATCTTTTCCCGCAATGCTCACATAGAAATATGCTATGTAAGGATTTGTAGTGCGTGTAAAATGTTGCCAGGTCTCTGAAAAACCATAATTACAAACTTAAATCCAATTGATACTTTATGCGGACATCTGAACTGGGGTCCCAAGATTTTTCGGATCTTTCTTTTTTGTTGATTTCGTTGTTAGGACAAGATTCTAAACAAGAAAAAAAATTGGCCAAGTGCGAGTCAGACTCGCCCATGAACGGTTCCGTAGTAACTATAATAATATAATATGTATATTTATTTGACGAATAAAAAAAAACCTTAAAAATTTCTTAAAACTAGCTTATTTACATTTTTACAACTACGCTAAATAACTTTGTTTTTCATAGTGTTTGTATGAATTACAAAGTTATATTTGCGGTTTTAGAAAATATGCTGTATCTCAAAAACTGGTGACCCGATTTCGTTCAAACCAATTTTGGTTGAAAGTTTACATTAAGATCTACAGACATATATTTTTTTTTAGATTTTTTCACTCTATTATTATAGAAGTTAGAGGGGGAGGGACACACATTTTACCACTTTGGAAGCTTATATCTTTTAAACGATTGACTTTGTGAAAAAGTGGTTTTAGAAACCCTTCTATCATTTTTAAAGACCTGTCTATAGATACCACACACGCATAGGTTTCATGAAAAAAAATATTTTCAGTTCTAGTTCCATGTATGGGGACCTCCCTTTATTTTAATTTTTTTTTTTTTTCTTAAAATCGGAAAGCGGTTCATAGAATACATCTACCTACTAAGTTTCACATGTATAGTCTCAGTAGTTTCGGAATAAAATGGCTGTGACATACGGACGGACGGACAGACAGACAGACGGCCAGACATATCGAAACTATAAGGGTTCCGTTTTTTGCCATTCGGCTACGGAACCCTAAAAACTACAGACAAAGTGGTATGAAATTTTCCGGGTCAGCAGAGTAAGTATTAGAAAAAACTTTTTACCAAAAAATTAAACCGACTCCCAAAAAACACTGCAAAGTGAAAAATAACTTTAATTTCGGTAGTCGGTGTCTTTAGTTTTGTATTTTGGTTTTTGGCACCGACTTCCGAAATTAAAGTTATTTTTCACTTTGCAGTGTTGGGAGTCGGTTTAATTTTTTGGTAAAAAGTTTTTATTTCACTCTTTTTAGTTGGTTGATTTTTAATTTACCTAGTTACAAGAGCCTAAATGTCAACTACTTATAACATTTTACAAAATATTGCTTTTCCCAATGCTGGGCCGTTAATTTTTGAGGAGTTCTCCTGGTACTTCACCATCAGCTATACATCACCATATGCACTGTGACGAGCATAAAGTGCTTAATATCCATATTCAAGTAATCGAATCGCAATCCACGAAATACTTATTATTGAGTAGTTTCGGCGACCATCTGTGGTCTTCATCATCAGTTCCACTTCCCGAAATGGTACTTTTTGAGAGCAACTGCACAAGTTACTATAAGAAATACCCAAAACGCCATAGGTGTGCCTATAATATTTGAAGAGTTCCCTCGATTTCTCCAGGATCCCATCATCAGATCCTGACTTGGTGACAAATGGTACCAATTTCGAAGTATACCCTATCAAACAAAAAAAGAATTTTCCAAATCGGTTCAGCCGTCTTAGAGTACTCGGTGATCATACACAAAAAAAAAAAAATATATATATACGCGTCGAATTCATAACCTCCTCTTTTGGTCGTCGGTTGATAAAAATATAGTACATACAACTTACTGAAACTTGGCCTCACAATTTAGACACTGGATCACTCTGTGAGTCCTGATATGCGCGTCCAATCGCTTCACCGTGTAACACTGAAACCCACACCGCACACACTCCCACGCAAATTGGTGAGTTTGTGTGTGTGAGCTTAACAAAGATTCACTGGTGAAGCGTATACTGCAAGTTGGGCATACATGAGAACCGGAGGCCTGAAAAATAAATATAGTTTATTACAAACTAACTTCTACCCGTGGCTTCCCTTGCATCTAGTTTTAAAATGTACCAATGTTACTCAATGAAAACGTAGCATTTTAGTCAAAGATTTTTTATAATCGCGTCAGTAGTTTTTTAGTGTATTTGTTAAAATCATTCAAAACTACAAATCTTTCGACTTTAAATATTAGTGTTGACTTCTTAACCCGACAGATGTCATCTTTCCGGCCTTTTAATCTTTCCCTGTATGAGAAGGAACATAATAAAAAAAAGAATGTGAGTGGGAAATGAAAGTGTTCTGGGCACTTTTCCCATTGATAGCGATGTTGACGAATTTTTCGATGCCCTATAATTTATCTTTATTTTCGTCTGTATATATTTTTATTATACATAAAGAAGTTACCTTTTAAAAAAGAATTGATGAAATCGGTTCAAATTTTTTACAATACTTAAAGTCTTATATGATTGTCTTTGTGTGCATGTGTTGTGTTTTAGTGAGACTAACGAACTACTAATGACGACTAGCTGTGCCCGCAAATTCGTTCTGGTGGGAGTCAATATTACCTAAGTTTGTTCGTAAACCATTACCCGCCCTGTATGGTTCTTAGTTAGAGTTAGACTCTTAGTTGAGAAATTAATCCCGATCCTGTGGCAATTCCGGGATAAAAGTCCCATATGCTGGCCTATAACATCGTCTAGTCTAGTCCCAATAACATCGGTTCAGCTATTCCAGAGATTAGAGGCTGGACAAACAGACAGACAATTTTTACTAAGTTTCTTTGTGTCTTAGCTGTAAATAACTATAGGCAGTTGAGAAAACACAGATATTTGTATTTAAGTGGTATGTATATGTATAAGATACCTACTTACTTCATCATGACATTTAAAGATATGTCTTTTCAGTTTCTCCTTAGTATTAAAACCTTCAATACAGAACTTGCATTTATACTTAATTTTTTTATAGTAATCGCTGTTTCTTTCTGAGTCCAGCCATATTTTTAAATCTTCAGGTTGTATATTAAACTTTTTTCTCAAAACCTTTTTCGCATCTTTTTCATAGACTATTCTATAGTGCAATGATTTATTCTTTTTTGTTACTTTTGTGTCTATAATATTTTCTTTTTTAATTTCTTGCGTGCAAAAGTCATTTTCAATGAAATTATTATAGGAGTCATTAGAATGCTCATTTTCCTTTTTGATTTCTATTTTTTGTTTGGATTCATCTTCTTTTTCATCATGTGTTATGAATATTGTATGATTTGAGTATGTTTTACTTAATTTTGACAGAGTTTGTAGAAATAACTTCTGAAAAGAAACAGGCAGATGTTATAGTATTGTCTTTTTCTCCACATAACATTAATTAACACACAATATTATACAGGGTGGCGATTAGGTTATCACATTAAATAGTACAGCAGGTATTACAAGTTGTTATCAGTCCATTAAAATAATAAAATAAATAATATTACTAAAATTAAGAAAATATTTCCAAACAAAATAAATGATGCTATTGGTAAAAAATAAACAATCCTTTATACCTAATATTAGTTTACTGACCTGTAAAAGCGGCAATTACGCGGCGCCCGCGCCGGCAGAGCTCGCGCCGAGTGATTGGTCAGCTGATTACGTTTATGCAATACATGATGTTGTGAAATATTAAAATGGAAAAAAGGTCCCAGGCCACGGCTATGATATAATAATAATATTCCACAACTTTCACACAACGCCATCTAGTCCCACACTAAGCAGAGCTTGTGCTATGAGTACTAGACAACTGACAAATATACATACTTATATATATCTAAACACATACATGTTGCTTATCCGAATTAGATTATTTTATTTATTATAGATAAATTACACCCAGACAAAGAACAAATGATCATGCTCATCACACAAACATTTGTCCTGGGTGGGAATCGAACCCACGACCTTGCGCATAGCAGTCAGGGCCACTGACCACCAGACCAACAGGCCTGTTTATTATTAAATTATTTTAATTGTATATGATAAAATACCTAATATTGACTACATGGTTTCAATTAATGTGATAACCTAATCGCCACGCTGTATATTTATATGTACTTATTTACATAATATACATGTATTCATCATTTGCCTAGTCTTTTCTCATCTATCAGGTCAGCTTCAGCTTTCAGTCTAGCCAGACACAGGTGAGTAGTTTATAAGCCAGAAAATCTGATAAGCCATAGCCAAAGATTTTTTTTATTACTGATAAGTTGTACACATGACAACCGGGAGTAATGACTTAACATGCTTTACAAGGCCGCAATGAATCTCAATATGCTATGATGGTGAGCCATCCAGAGTCCAACCTCGACAAGCGTGAATACAGTCAGTTTCCTCTCAAAGGCAGTTAAGTTTAATGTACTGCTAATATCGACATCATCATCAATAATATACAACGCGTAACGGAAACCCCATATCTATCCAAAAGGACCGAAGACAACATCTGGTACGGAGTCTCTATGCAAAGTTTCAGCTCAAAATAAGTGACTCACAGAATTGACCCCAAATTATTGGTTTCATATGTTTAACAAACATGTCACAGCATTATGAGGGTCATCACTTTCCACGTCACTTGCCAATAAAACGATAATTCTCTTTGTTCTTCTTAATTTGAAAAATTCGGCCTCTGGTATCAATATATTGAAATTTCTAATATGCTCCACATATGTAGACATAGGATTAGAAAACCCTTGCCATATCGTTTGTTATCATCCAAAGAAACCGTGCACTCGGTATGTATATACCCTTTAAATTACACATTGTATATAAAACGCTTCCGTTACTGACTGACTGACAGACAGCGCACCGTCGAAACTACTAGGCGCAAGAGGCTGAAATTTGGCATGTAGGTTCCTTGGGGTGTGTAGGGGAGCACTAAGAAAGGATTTTTGGAATTTCCCACGGGATCGGAATTTACACGGGAAAACCTCCTACGCGGACGAAGTCACGGGTAACAGCTAGTTAGCTCATAATTATGTCGATATTTGTAGTACATTAAAATATTCCTCTATATTCTCTCTTTATTTCTAGCATATGTAGTCTTTCAAAACATTGGCTTGAAAATATCACAGATACCTAATTATGACAAGTTCACTTATACTGAGCAGTCTTTAAAAGCTCATATATTAATGACATAGGTACCCATTACACTATAGCCATCAACCCACTCCAAACCAGGCGCAGTCCGGAGGGGGGGTTCACAGGGGACATGACCCCCCCCCCCAAAATCATACACTCCAAATAGAAAATCTTCTAAAATTTTGCAAAATAAGATATTCCAAATATTATCACCCGATTTATCAATAAAAATAGAAGACTTCTATTTGTTTTATAATGTGTGCAATAAAATTTGTATTGTGCAATAAAGAAAACTCATTTACTAAACATATTTTACTGTTAGTGACCCCCTCCAAAATCCGTGCTTGCTCCGGACTTAATAAGACCACTAGTAAAGGGAATTCTACCCACATTGCTAGTTGTCTTTTCAAAAAGAAAAATTAATGTCACACCTGTTTATTAACATAGTGATAAGCGAGTATTCTCTGTGCTTCTTTTAACTTCTCCTGAAATACTTGTATTTTTTTCAGAATGGCCATACACTCCCAACATAAGAATAATGGTTGCAGCGGTATCTGAAAATGAGTGTGAATGAATAAATAAATAGCTGGAAGTTCTATGTTGTTTTCTTTTTGTATGCATTTGGAAATTAATTAGGGAATTGTATGTTTAGTATTATCATCAAATTTTATTATTAACAATATGAAATGTAAAATAATTAAGATATTGTTACATTCATGTCAATCTCAAACCATCGCAGATATTAAACTAACATCTGGACTGAACTTGGACAATCCATATGTGTATCTAAAGGCTACTAATTTTGAGCATGTCTTAATCATAGCGATTAAAACCTTCTTTGATGAATCAACAGCGTCCTGCACCACACAAGCGTAAAAGAGCAGTCAGCAGCAGTGACCAGGAGCCATATTACGACTCTGCTCCTTCATCAACCCCTGCAAGCAATAACCTTTAACACATCATAATTTGGCCTCAGGCCCAATAAGGTCATTGCTTGCAGGGGTTGATGAAGGAGCAGGGTGGGTTTTTAGTCAGCAGAAGTCTCTCAAAGACACTCCCTACCGCTCAGAGTGAGAGGAATTATATTGTAAACAAATACTTGTCTTAAAGCCCATGCATTATCCATACTATACTAATGTTATAAAGCGATGAATTTGGTTTGCTGTTTTAAACGCGCTAATCTTCGAAAATACTGGGTTGATTGGATGAAATTTGGTATGGAAGTAGCCTGAAGCTTGAGGAAGTAAGGCTACTCTTTACCCGACTGCAAAACAGGTATATTATAGGTATAAGTTTATGTGATAAAGTCTACCGGAGAGACTGCTAGTTAATTTTAAAGAGAAAACCTACCCTTTTTATTAAATACATTACGCACACAGAGTAGTCATATTTAGCAATGTTAAAGTTAGAGGGAGGACAATCACAGAAAGAATTTGTTCTTGGTTATAATTCCGGTCAATTTCAACCACTACAAGACCAATTATTACATATATTTTGTAATAACTTACATTTTTTGAAATATTCTTAAATACATCTACATATTCGCCAATCGGGGACAGAGACCGGTCAGAGCTTAAACAAGCCTGGCAAAACGAAGCACTGCTTTTATTAGCAAAATTAAACTTTAATTCCTCTTCTATTTCAAACATTTTTATTTAACTTTTCTATAACAAAATCTTTTGTTTACAATTTTCATAGAATTTCGATTTCCAGTAATGACGTTTGGAGCTGTCATTTTCTTTTCTGTTTGGATTCGAGGCTTTTGTGACTCTAATAAAACCGTAACCGGTAATTAAACTCTGGTTTGGTGTTCGGTGGACACGATAGCCATAGGTAACTGTTTCCAAGAACTTATCTCTCTTCCTAAGTACACGACTCGTTACCGTAATTTATACGACGCGATAGAATAATATAGATTTACCGAGTAATGAAAGTGGGTCAAGAGGAAATACTTAACCCTTTTGCAGTTAGAGGGAATATTTTTCCCACCAATAAAAACCAATAAAAAAAATAAAATTACTTTTTGCAATTTTATTTTTCGACCTGACAACACTAACGTAACATTATAACGTTTCTGTTTTTTTTTGACATTGACAGATTAATTTTTTCTCAAAGTTCTTGAGGTGAAAGTTCAAAACTGGCGTTTTTTTGTACTTCGAGAAAAATCGGTACATATCTTTGCAATACATTGGTGAAAAAAGGTAAGGTCTTCTAGAACTTGTGCTTTTGAATGTTATTTCATAGATGTGAGACGTATATTTTATGTATCTGCCACGAATTTTCATTTATGTCGATTTTTGTTGGTGGGAAGAATATTCCCTCTAACCGTGAAGTATCCGCTTCCTACTAATAAGGTTAGAGAAAATATTCCTTTATTGGTTATAGTAACTGTTTTTATTGCTTTGCGACTAAGAAATAAAGGTTATTTATGGTGGTCTTATTATTGCTTTTCCTCGGGGCTTGGTGTGGTTTTTGCATGGCTTTTGTTTTTTATTTGCAAATTGATTGATTTTATTTTTGATGCCTGCATCACAATTTCATTTTAATTCCAGGGAAAGAATGCGAATGCAACCAAATTGTCCAACCTGGAGTATCGTATAGCTCTAGCCAGAGGACTCATTGGTTGTTTTTCTTCCCGAAAACGTCGTGCTGATGGCGTCAACTACGTCGTAACAAAAAAAAGTTGCTGTATCTGAAAATTAACAAAGGCATTTCACATTGTTGCACCGGAAATTCGCTTTTCCAATGTTGGTGATCACATGCCAGATGATATACTGTCGTATCAAAGATGCCGATATTGCAGCACTAAGGCAAAGGATAAGCGATCTAAGATCTAGTGTAGCAAATGTGAAGTGCCTTTATGCATAACACCATGCTTTTCGAATTTTCATAAACAAATGTATTTTTCTTTTATTTTTGTTTCTATTTTCTTATTGGTATTCAATTATGTGATTTTAATAAAGTTATTACCTATGTAAGATTTATGTTGTTTTTTTAGTTTCTTGAAAAAATATACCGCTATTTCATTACTCTCAAACAGGTAGAGGGAATATTCTTACCACCAATTAAAAAAAAAGTTTAAAAATATATATATGTAAAGAAAATCCGTTATCGTTTTTCTTAACCTTTTTAACCGTAGATTTATTTTTTATAGATGTCACTTTTAAAAGTGACATCTAAGAAATTGTGAAAGAATGATGTTAGGAAAAATAAACCTAAATAATTTAAGAATTTAATATAACGAGAATATTTTAGATAATATCTATACCTGAAATAAAGGCTTTAAATGTTGTTTTTGTCTTTACAGGTGAGTGATTAAAATTATATACGATATAAGTGGAAAACCTTTGTAAATAAATTTGTCTTATTAATAAATTGAATTGTCTTTACAGAAACGCAATTGTGTCTTTGTTTCACTTAACAGAGAGAAATCATATTATAAAACAACATTTTCTGCAGATATTTTAAAAATATGGACAGGCTGAGATTTGATTTTACTGTGAAAACATACGGAGACGGAAAATCAAACATTATTTGCATAACCTCAATAGGTACACCTAATGGACAGACTTTTAATATACCGGATGAATATCAACCTGCAAGTTTTCATCAAGTAATTACATCTACTTCAAGTTATACTAAGATAAGAAAAACATTAAATAAAAGACACCAGACAAGAAAAATATGGATAACTCTAACAGATGATATATCTAAGGTATATTTAGATGAAGAACAAAATTTACAATTCAATGATTTTTATCTGGAAGAAATTATGGGAGACACAGATGATAATAAATCATTACCGAGTGACTCAAATCATAACTTTGAAAAACTCTTAGAAAGATTCCTTGAAGAAAAACAAAGTAAATCTGAAACTCAGAATTTAGGGAAAATTTCAAAGGATTTTATGATTGAGAAATTCACCGGTAAAAATGCTAACGCTCTCCAATGGATTAGCGAGTTCAACAAAGAATGTGAACGTTTCCATATTGAAGAAGACAAAAAGAGGATCGAATTATTAAATTTTTTTCTGTAAAATTCCAGTTTAGACTGGTACAGCTGTATGTTAATGAAACTTACGATAGAATCAGAGTGGAATAAGTGGGAGAAAAATTTCTGTGTGACATTTGCAAACAAAGGTTGGTCACCCATCAGATATGCCCTTGCCTTTAAGTATCAAACAGGTTCACTGCTTGAGTATGCACTAAAAAAAGAAAAAATACTATTAGAAGTCAGGAAGTCGATCGACACTGGGACACTCATAGATCTTATAGCGTCAGGACTACCTAACTATCTGACTGATAAAATTGACAGAGAGACTATACAAGAAACTGAAGATCTCTACAATGAGTTGGGAAAATTGGAACATCATGTAAGAAAAAATAAATATGATAAAAAACTCTACACACATTCTGATACAAAAAACAGAAAAATTGAAGGAAAAAGGCCATGTCAGATCTGCATAACCGAAAAAAAAGGGATGCGCTTCCACCCGGAGGAAGATTGTTGGTTTAAAGAAAAAAATCACAAAACACCTGTGAGAAGTGTTAATAACTCTGAATTAGAAATTGAACTGAATGAAGAGAATCCAAAAAACTAGAAGTACCACCATTAATACAAGTAAAATTACTATTAAATGATACCTTACAAGTTTCTGGAATTTATGATTCGGGTTCAAATGTGTCATTAATTAATGCTAAATTATTGAAAATCAAAAAGAGACCGGATACAGGTCATATACAACCAGCAAACTTGAAAACTATTAATGGTGAGAAGAAAACTAAAGGTATAATAACGATAAAAATAAAAATTTATAATATTGAGAGAATTATGGATATCTTTGTAATAGATAATGAAAATTTTCATTACGATTTCCTAATTGGTTTGGATAGTATTAAAACGTTCAATCTAATGCAAACTGAAGAATTAAATATTATACAATGTGGAAATCCAGAAGAAAAGAAGAGATTCCTAAACAAAGAGTATATGAAGACTGTAAATACTAATATTTCAAATTTAACAGATGTCGAAATTCCTGATGTTCTAGGTAATAAATACACAAGAGGAAAAAACAAGTTTTCATACTCTGAGATATTTAAACAAGAAATTAATTATATAAACAAATGTGAAGTGAACTTCAACGAACATATAGATATAGAAAAATTTGCAATTTCAAAAAATCATCTAGATCTACATCAACAAACAGAAATTGATAAATTAATAAAGAAATACAACACAGTCTTTGCTAAAGATAAATACGACGTGGGCACGGTACGAGACTATGAAGCTCATATAGACTTGATGGTGGATAAGTATTGTTACAAACGTCCATACAGGTGCTCCGTTGAGGATAGGAAAGAAATTGAAAACCAGATATCAAAATTATTACAAAAAAAAATTAATTGAAGAATCCTATAGCCCATTTGCTGCCCCTGTTACTCTGGCATATAAAAAAGAAGATGACAAAAAAACCAGGCTATGTATAGATTTCAGAGAACTGAACAAAATTGTTGTACCACAATTACAGCCATTTCCTTTAATTGAAGACCTAATGGTAAAAGCTGTAAACTGTAAATACTTTTCCACTTTCGACATAAATTCTGCATTTAGGTCAATTCCTTTAAAAATTCAGGATAGACACAAAACAGCATTTGTTACACAAACAGGCCACTTTCAATGGACTTGCCTCCCATTCGGGTTAAGGACAGCTCCAGCCATATTCCAAAGGATATTAAGTAACATAATAAGAAAATACAAACTCTGTGAATTTACAGTAAATTTTATAGATGACATCTTGGTTTTTTCTAAAAGTTTTGAAGAACACACACAACATATATCTAGACTACTTGAAGCAATAAGAACAGAAGGATTTAGACTGAAATTTTCGAAATGTACTTTTGCAAAAGATTACGCCAAATATTTGGGACATATAATAGAAAATAATTCTGTTAGACCTCTCAAGGATTATCTAACTGCTGTAAAAAACTTCCCAATTCCAGAAACAAAAAAAAATATTCGCCAGTTTCTCGGGAAAGTCAATTTTCATCATAAGTTTGTACCAAATAGTGCAATTATCTTAGATCCATTACATAATCTATTACGGAAAGATGTAAAATTTATATGGTCCCCAGAATGCCAGAAATCATTTGATAAAATGAAAGAACTACTATGTTCAAAACCAATCCTGAAAATATATGACCCTGAACAACCTGTAAAGATTTACACAGATGCTAGCCTTAAAGGAATTGGAGCTGTGTTAAAACAGGAAGATAAAAACGGAGTAAATAAACCTGTAGCTTACTTCTCAAAAAAATTGACAGAACCCCAAAAGAGAAAGAAGGCAATATACATAGAATGTCTAGCAATAAAAGAAGCTGTAAAATATTGGCAACACTGGCTTATGGGAAAAGAATTTGTGGTGTACTCAGATCATAAACCATTGGAGAATCTGAACATCAAGGCTAGAACTGATGAAGAACTTGGCGATTTGATGTACTACTTATCACAATACAACTTTAAAATAAAATATAACCCAGGAAAGTCAAACCAAGAAGCAGACTGCCTAAGCAGAAACCCAGTCCTAGACCCTTGTGAAAATACTGATGATTTTTTAAAAGTTGTAAACCTAATCAGTCTGAGTGATATAAAAAATGACCAAGACATAAATAAAGATCTACAAAATAGAAAATTCAAGTTTATACTTGAGAATTAAATTTATTACAAAAAGAATAAAATTCAAAATAAAATCATACTTTCAGAAACACTTAGCAAAACATTAATTAAAAATGTACATGATACCTACTGTCACATTGGAAGGACGCAGATGATAAATAAAATAACACCATTTTACACAGCAAAGAACATCTTCACAAACATTAAGAAAATTTGTGACGAATGTGTAATTTGTATAAAGAACAAATCAAGAAGGAAACCGAAATTTGGTTTGATGTCACATTTAGGCCCAGCAACACGCCCATTTGAAATTGTATCAGTTGATACCATTGGAGGCTTTGGAGGATCACGGTCTACAAAGAAATATTTGCATCTTCTGGTCGATCATTTTACTAGGTATGCTTACATTTTAACATCAAGAAATCAGAGTTCAAATGATTTTATTAAGCTAATAAAAAATGTAACACAAAGTCATAATATTGATTTGGTATTAACAGACCAATACCCTGGTATAAATTCCAAAGAATTTAAAAAGTTCCTAAACAAGAATAATATAACAATAGTGTTCACAGCTGTAGATGCACCATATTCAAATGGGCTAAATGAAAGGCTAAATCAAACTCTGATCAATAAGATAAGATGCAAAATAAACGAAGGTGACAGGAAAACAGCATGGACAACAGTTGCACAAAAATGTGTCGAAAAATATAACGAAACAGAACATACAGTCACGAAGTTTACTCCAAAATACCTTTTAGAAGGCGAAAACGTGAACATTTTACCACTTGAATTAAAATCGAAATACACAGAAGAAGACCTGAAAAGAGATAGAAAGCTAGCCTTTGAAAATTCAATAAAATCTCACAACTATAATAAAAAAATATATGATTTACATAGAAAAGAATATAAATTCGAAGTGGGAGACAGAGTTTTTGTAGAAAACGGAAATCGACTGAATAGGAAAAAAATGGATGAACTAAGGATTGGACCATACGAAATCTTAAATAAGATTTCTAACTCAATATATGAAATAAACACCGGACACAAGAAGGCAGAATCAAATCTCTACCACATTTCGAAGCTATCTCCGGTAGAAATTAGCATTTAACAGAACAATCTCTTGCGGTAATTGTTCTCTCCGAGGGTGGGAGATGTAAAGGAAATCCGTTATCGTTTTTCTTAACCTTTTTAACCGTAGATTTATTTTTTATAGATGTCACTTTTAAAAGTGACATCTAAGAAATTGTGAAAGAATGATGTTAGGAAAAATAAACCTAAATAATTTAAGAATTTAATATAACGAGAATATTTTAGATAATATCTATACCTGAAATAAAGGCTTTAAATGTTGTTTTTGTCTTTACAGGTGAGTGATTAAAATTATATACGATATAAGTGGAAAACCTTTGTATATAAATTTGTCTTATTAATAAATTGAATTGTCTTTACAAAAACGCAATTGTGTCTTTGTTTCACTTAACAGAGAGAAATCATATTATATATATATCAATTTTTGTTTTAGGCATCTTATGTAACACAAATCAGAAAACCAAATCTTTCTATCTCATCTAGATCCTTATAACCGTTAAAGGGTTAATTGATTAGCTTGATTTTATTGCAAGAGCTTCCCTTAAAATATTCCCTTATCCCGACTCTGTCATAAAACTATTTGTAACCCTGGGGCTTACCTATATGATCAGTTTGCAATAAGTACTATTATTGTTTTCGAGAACTATCGTTTCTCTTTCATACTCATCTACAAGTTTGGCGCAAAACGATAGGTTTCGAAAACGACAAAAGTTTTCGAACTTATAGCTTTTTACCCCTTGGGTTAAGCAACTAGAGCTTCTTGTATCAATATCTACGTCTTACTTTAAAACTGATGAAGCTCCATACCTCTCTTCCATTTTTTTCTATAGCGTATATAATATTGGGGTTTCATTAAACTTTTGTATCGAACCATATCGTCTTATATAACAGTTTCCATATTCCTAAATTGAAAATTTACATAGTTTTTACAAAACTAAAAACCGCGCGGGTCTTCGCTCCCGTGGACTTTATCTCGATAAAAATATAACCTTCTTAAATAAATGATCTTTATTTTGCAAATTGGTTATTAAATAACACTTTTACACGTCATTTTTTTCGTAAATATTAACTAGATGAGGCCGGTGTTTCCTGACATACTACCCTGAGAAGAAACACCGAAACAAACTCAGGAGTCTGTCTCTTTTAAAGTCCATACAATCTACACTGGTTTAATTATTTATATAGAACGGACGTTTGGGTAAGCCGCAAAAAGCACTCAAACTGCCAGACAATTTATTGTTTAACTCTAATAAAATAACCTACATAGTGCACATATTCACAATCGTTTATGAGGATTATGTAGATTAGTCTGAAATGGCCTTTTGAGGAAAGACCACACAGATTTGAGAAGACCCGTCCTGTCAGTGCAAGCTTTTGTAAGTTAGTCTGTAAGCTTCTTAGCCTTCTTCAAGCTACTTCCATACCAAATTTTATCCAATCCGCCCAGTATTTTCGAAGACTAGCGCATTTAAACAAACAAACTATACCGCTTAGTAGCTTACAATATTGGTATGGAATCGTAAGTGAGGTTATTGGCTAGCGTTATGTTTTTATAGTAATACAGCCCACGGCAGCGAACAGTCCCCGTGCGACTGCTAGTTACTGTGCAGCGGTGTAAGTGTGGTGGTGGGTGCTGGTACGTTGGTGCCGAGGAGGCACGAAGAAGAGAAAGGCGGACGAGTTAAATTCACGTTTGTATTGGACAGTGTCACACAGATGGACGAGTGTTGCCAGTTTACTTCACAATTTACATTTTAATGTTAGTGTTGCAATACGTTAAAATATCCAACACTTACTTAATAAATTCAAATATTAATATATAATTCTTACATCCGCTGGTATCCCGCGACAACCTACCTTTTTATAATAAGTTCTTTTTAACAGTCCATTAACAGCTATACACAACACTCGCTAGGGTCACTGGTGAATCATAATAATAATACAAAAATAATATTTGATATTCATTTATTTAATACATTTTCAATCATGTTTAAATGTTCAAATTTAAAAAGCAAATTCCCGCTTATTTTTACCGTTCCTCCCTAAAGGACATACTGAACTGGGTAACACTGTGTTACCCAGCTACTGAGTCGTGAAAGTTTTATAGGTAGATATTAGTGTTGCTGAGGATTCCTCTTCCGCTTCCTCATAATGCGGAAGTTCCGCAATATTTTGGGTTCCTCAACCGTTACCGCATCCTCATAAATAAATAAAAAAAATCCTCTTCCGCTTTCGCTTCCTCAAAATTGAAGAGGAATTTATGAGGAATTTCACTGCGCATGCGCGTCGTGTATCCATGGCAACGCACACGCCGCAGTGCGATGCCGGGCTGACCGGGCGAGCAAGACCTCCCCTCTCGCCACCCGCGCTGTTCCTTGCTTGTTTTAATTTTATTGACATAGCAAGCGTTGTTTTGTTTACGCGCGTACGCAACTACGCACGCAGTGCAAAATATCTAATAATTTGATTTCTTTTATCGAAATGAGACCGAAGTGTAGTGCTATATGGACGTACTTTAATGAAGTAGACGATCAGACTGTGCGTTGTAACTTGTGCAATCAAACTTATTCAAGAAAAGGGGGCGGGACTTCTGGGCTACGAAGTCATCTCCAGTCATGTCATAAAACGGAATATACGGAGTATGAAAAATGCGATGCAGCGGATAATATTCGACTTACGTAATTAATAAAGAAATAAAGACTGCATTCTAATTTTCATTTCAATTCCTAAATAAAATTGTATCATTCACTCATCTTTTTTTGTATGCGTGTGTTGTGTATGTTACTGAACTCCTCCTTAACAGCTGGACCTATTTTGATGATTCCTTATTGTGTGTGTTTTGAGCATGGCTTAGATTCTAGTTTGGTCCACTGGAAAATGCCCTTGTAATTAATTTTTGTGTATGTATGTACCTAGTTAAATACAGACAGGACAGTGGCTTTTGGGTTGGGTCCGCTAGTATTTATAATTTCCTATCATCCTCTTCCTCTTCCGCTTCCTCATCCGCATCCTCTTCCTCAAAAAATATCCTCTTCCTCATCCTCTAAATTTGCGCGTGACAATTCCTCTTCCTCCTCCTCTTCCTCATAATCACTTCCTCAACAACCCTAGTAGATATAACGTGGCTAAATAATAGCCTGAGTATAGATTTACCACGGTTTGACCTCAAAAGTGGTTTAACCTTGAAGATTCAAGGTTAAACCACTTTTGAGGTCAAACCGTGGCCGATTACTCCGTGCTTCAAAAAACACGTTACACGGTTGGTTCCGGCTGTCTTTTATACAGACGCCAGTACATGAAGCTACCCGAAACTGTAAAATTTTCCCAATCAACTTTGAACCTAATTTCTTTAACAATAAAGTTGAAAATCTATTAAAGAAATTTGACAGATTGTTGTAGCTTGATGTGCTGGCGTCTGTACAACTTTGACAGTCGCTACAAGCGATGAAATCTAGGCACCAGTCTTGCCAAGAAGTATTGTGTTACCCTTTCGGTGTAGACATGCTCAGCGAAATTCTTGGTGTAATTTTTTTGTGTGTTTTTTCTGTTGTATGTTGTTGTGTGTGTTTATCACCGAAATTTCTATTTCATGTGGTTAGACTGGAAGCCAACAGACAACAGAGTTGGAAAAAAACGAGCGCCTTTTTTCAATAATAATACACCATGTACAGACACCAGCACATCAAGCTACAACAATCTGTCAAATTTCTTTAATAGATTTTCAACTTTATTGTTAAAGAAATTAGGTTCAAGGTTGATTGGGAAAATTTGACAGTTTCGGGTAGCTTCATGTGCTGGCGTCTGTACTACCCGCGTATTTATTTCTTCTTTTCTGTCAAATCCATTCAACGTTAAGGTTGTAAGAAGTCTTTTTTAGATTCTGTTATAGTGTACAATAAAGAGTATATCTATACATGAACCGTGAATCCACTCCAGACACAAGCATGTTTAGTTTAGTTGGAGGGGTTAACAAGATTGCTAGTAATGTGAATTCTACCCACATTGCTATTCTCATTTTTCCAAAAAAAATGTTTATACAAATTGAAAAAAAAAAATTATACACTTTTTAAATTCACAATAATCTCGCGTTTGACCACCATCTCACCTGATGGTAAGCGATGATGTGGTCGAAGATGGAGAACGCTTGCTAAAAGTAACCTATTAACTTTGACCCCTAGGTTGTAGCTATCTACAGTATACAAACAGTATATAAAAAAAAACACTGATAAATAACAGACAGAATCGTTTCGCTAAAGTCTCACAACGTGTATACACCCTTGCTCTCACGTTTTAATATTATCGCAGAACATGTGCGCGAGTCAATGACCTTTAGGTAAAATCCATTTTCCCTTCATACTTTAACCCTGGCTTACGACAGGCAAATACCAAAATATTAAAAAATCTTCAATGCAAATGTGAATTGTGATCCGCAATAATTTAAGACAAAGATATGATGAGGCAAAGTTAATCATTATGCTTATTTAGAATTTTTGGTGTATTTAATCCGTCATGAAGAGGTTTTGATAAACACTAAGAGGCACATCGTCCAACATTTCATCCACCACACTGTTTAAAATGTTAAGAGGGATTTTCCTTACTCCACCAATGTTCATTATGCAGCAGCTTCCACACAGTCATACACTATCATTCGATAACACGTAGGTAGGTATGAACCATAACCCAATATTCTTCATTGAAATATTGATAAGATGTCATTTTTGGTTAGTCAAGAACACGTTTACAGACTTCGATAATAATACCAATTAGATATCGGGTCGGCGCAAAAAATACGTCTCGGTAAATAACAGCGCACTTGAGAAGTGAGCTCTTATTTTGTTTAGTTCGCTTGACACACAGCCAATGTAAACACTTTTCACAGTGCCGCAATGTGTATTCAAAAGTTGCAAAAATAATGCCCGAAAAAGCAATTTAGCGGCCGGAGTGTCTTACTTTCGGTAAGTACATGTAGAATAAGTTACATTTTAAGCTTTAAACCAACAAATAATATCAAATTTCGAAGAAATTTATCGACTTTAAACCACCGCTACAAATGTTCGGCCAAGGTTGGCCAATACACGCGCAAACTTTTGGGGAACGGGGAAATAACGGGAAAATGTACTTTATCTGGTGCCACTTAAAGTTGATTTCACACTAAATGATATTTATTTTAAGTCTTTTCATTTCTAAGTAACAGGAGTAATTTATTGCTATGCTAGTTTTTTGTGACGAATGATCGTAAGTATTAGATAATATTTTGAAGATTTGTGACTTTATTACTAGGTACCATGGTTGTAATTAGGTTGAACTTAAAACTTTTCTCTCAGTGCGTTCGTAAACAAATGTAGCCGTATAAGTACATATTCACGCGGACAGCATTAAGCTTTGATTTTGTACGTGACCCGTTATCTAGTTGGTATTGTTGATCACAGTTTACAGAACACACTTTTCGCGAAGTAAGCGGGGTTGTTTGCGGAAGCGCAATAGACAGGCGGGAACAGCGGCGCACTCGCATAGACTGCGGCGCCCGGCGCGGCGGCCAGGCGTGCCCTCGGGGGGACTTCCGCGGGGCGGGGGTAGGATCGGCGCGTGTTTTGCCACGTGATTACTTTGAGTACTGTTTACGAGTTCATTCATTTGCGCTCAGTGGTCATAATAACGTATTTTAATGGACAATTACGTCAAAAATTTAGGTTATAGGTTTTTCACATATTTGGGACAAGAATCAAATACCTCCCTCAATAAGTCCCTCCCTTAACCTAACATACTGTATATAAACACAGACTCCTGCAGGGAATTGCACTCCTGAGCTGTACGCACAATGAAAGTATTCCCAAAACGTTTTGTGCGTATATGTGGGATGTCCACCATGTATCGATGGCGCATCGCTGTTTGTCTTGTAGTCCGATGATAGAACGGGCTTGGCGGAATTAGATTGTGTAATTCCATGGATTCATCGGTCATGTGATGTAATTTCATCATTGGTTCTTTAAAAGAAACGTATGGCGCCAACAGCGTCTGTTTCATATATATCTAGCTCGACATTTCATATTTCCGCTTGACTTTGTGCTCGAGTCGCCTATGTGTGAACAAAGCGGCTGAGTATATGAAGGTAGCCCCACAATCTTTGCACACATGCGGTCGTATCCCCAAATGGCTGTTCACATGCTCCACTAGGCTCTTTTTTGTCTGCAAAATTAACAGAAATATGCTTCAATGATAAATAATTTTTATTTTGCAAATGGGTTATTAAATAACACTTTTACAAAATTTAAACTAGATGAGCCGGTGTTTCCTAACTGACTACCCTGAGAAGAAACACCGAAACAAACTCAGGGGTCATTCTCTTTTGAAGTCCATACAATCTATACTGGTTAAAATATATGGGAACCTTGTAGGTTACCGTCTGAAGCGATCTTTTGAGAAAAGATGCTCACAGACTTGAGTGACCCTGTCCATACAGTGCAAGCATTTGTCGAATGACGTATAGCTCAACTTAGAACAAGGAGCGTAAGATACATGCAATCATTGATGTATTAAAAGGAGGAAGATATGTTACTCTCTAACATCGCAATCAGTAAACCTGGGCTCGGCGCACGAATACATGCACGGTAACACACACATCTGTGTTCAGTGTCGTCATCAGTCCCAAACCTACAGTTACCGATAGACAAGGATTGAGATAGGAGACGGCGCTGTAGTGCGAGCGAAATCGCCTCAGCTGCCGAATGTTTGCGCTTATGAAAGAAATAAGATTGCATGTATTAGGTAAGTAAGTAGTAAGTGATCCCATGACCCATGTCTCTTATTTTTCTTCCTGGTGTAATTAAAACACTGTCTAGCTACACAAGAAGTCATTTTGATGCGTATTTATTCCAAACAAATCCTTAAAAACACGAAGAGACGAGAATTTCTTGAGCTGTGTGATCAACAACGTTCCGTGCGAGACTGAGCGCCAACTACGGGCGATCACTTAGTTTTGTACGACCAAACGCTGTGTCTAGTACCGTATCTTCCTCCTTTTAATATATCAATGCATGCAATGGTAGTATTGGAATGTTTTAACGAGATATCGTGGCCCTAGAACGCAAGGGAATCTGAAGGGGCATGGTGGGTTTAGTCATTCGATGATTTTCCCACCCCAAAAAAAGATACATACAATGTGTTTTTTTATATTCCATAACTCTAGAGTTATCTAAATTATATAATAATAGCGGAAACGGAAAAGTTTGTTAGTTTTGTGAAAACCTATGAAGTTTTCACTTTACTATGCAAATATATAAATAATTATTATAAATTAGCTGTCCCGGCGAACTTCGTTCCGCCATATTTGTTTTTAATTTTCCATATTTTCTCACCTTTTAAATATTCCCTGTATGAGAGGGAACATAATACAAAAGTAATGAATGAAATTGGTAAAGCCTTTCTCGAGTTTTAGCGAGACTAACGAACAGCAATTGATTTTTATATATTACTAGCTGACCCGCCACGACTTCGTTCACGTGGGATCCTAGCCCTACCCAACCGATACTACTACCCCTATCCTACCCCTACCCTACCCTTACCCTACCCCTACCCTACCCTACCCTTGAGACCTTTTCTACTTTTCTTAACTTTTAAACCTTCCCTAGACCTCCACGAACATTTCAAAACCAAGATGAATGAAATCGGTCCAGCCGTTCTCGAGTTTTAGCGAGACTAACGAACAGCAATTCATTTATATTATATATATAGACTAGCTGACCCGCCACGACTTTGTTCGCGTGGTATCCTACCCCTACCCAACCGATACCACTACCCCTATCCTACCGATACCCTACACTACCCTACCCTACCCTACCCCTACCTTAACCCTACCCTACCCCTACCTTAACCCTACCCTACCTCTACCTTACCCATACCTTTCCCCTACCCCTACCCTACCCTACCCCTATCCTAAACCAACCCTACCCCTACCCTACTCTCCATTTTATTTAGAAGACGTTTGTATAGGAAATAGAAAAGGGCTGTTTTGATGGATTTCCCGGTTTTTTTTTCTTTTTTTCTCGGCTTTTAAACCTTCCCTAGACCTCCACGAACATTTCAAAACCAAGATAAGATAAATCCGTTCAGCTGTTCTCGAGTTTTAGCGAGACTAATGAACAGAAATTCATTTTTATATATATATATAGATTATTATTATTAAATATAATGATTACTTACTGTAAATGATTTTCCACAATATTCACATATCCTAGTTTTCTTCTTCTTCTGCAGAATCTTCATATGATTTTTTCTAATGTGTGCCACCAGTTGTTTCCTATATTTCAGATTCTGAAAACATAAAAAGTCATTCAAACTCAAAATATCTTATTTCACATAGGCCTATATGGGCACTTACAAAATGTCAGAAGTTCTAAATTGGTCATTTTCTGTGGAGAATAAACGGCAAGAATCTCCACAGTTACTCTTTACAAAATATATTTTTTACAATGAAGGTATCCATAATACAGGTTAATTAGGTATGAGAGGACATTATAGACCAATTAATACAGCACAATGGAATTACAAATAAAATTTTGTAAAATACATGAGTCTACAGTGTTCTCCCATT
Source organism: Tholera decimalis (assembly GCA_943138885.2). Taxonomy (NCBI): domain Eukaryota; kingdom Metazoa; phylum Arthropoda; class Insecta; order Lepidoptera; family Noctuidae; genus Tholera; species Tholera decimalis. Next base: position 11,744,489 of record OW964575.2, on the reverse strand, counting down.
CACAAAAAACCTTTATACAGGGTGGCCCGTTTACAGTGGTCCAAAGATATTTTTCAGCTTGAGAGCATCATAAGTGATCTTTTAAAACACACTTTAGTTAAGCGAAAGCTTTTGTAGTTCACATTGGTAAAGTTTAATTTTAATACAACACAAACATAGCATTCCTGACAATACCTAACATACCTGGATTCCCCCGGGGTGGGCAGTGGTGTATAGTACACACCCACATTTCATCAGTTTATGTTGAAATCCCATAGAATAGGGGGCGAGGAAATTTTGATACATACCTGGTAATTTATGAAAATAAATAATACTTAAAAACTACATAAAATATTACAGTTATATAAACGTTTATATAAACGTTTTATTTGGAAAAAATAACAAATACAGACAGAAAAACAATATTAAACGATGATAGCTGCAAAAGTTGACAGAACTGTGGCGCAGCTATCAACGCCCGACTCCAGGTGAGAAGGAAATTTATTCCAAGTAAGGAACGTATTTACACCAATTACACAAGAAAAAAGAGAAAACAGTCTAAAGACTAAGATTAAGATTATTAATTGCCGTGACTGATTTGTGTGGCTGCGTGAGTATTTGTGTGTGGTGTGTATTAGTGTGAGTAGTGTATGTGTGAATGAATGAATGTGTATGAGAATGTGTGTCTGCCTATTTATTATTTAGTTTCTGATTTATACTTCCACAAGTTTTTCTGTTGCATCATATGACAGAGATTTAAGCCATATTCCTAGCCTACTCTTACATTCTTTCCTAGAGATAGAATATAGTTTAGCTTATAGTTTAGAAATTAGCTTATAGTTTAGAAATTATTATTTTTTAAATTACCCGAAATTTCAATATTTTTGATACAAAACCACTCTGTTATGAAAAGTACTGGACCGAATCGAATGAAATTTGGTATAAGCATAGTGCAATAATCTACCTATCGAGCTATAGGCTCATCTAGTGTAAATAATTAGACTAGATTATTAAAAAAAAATCATAATTTTTAAACCATAAAATTTCGCTTAACTAAAGTATGTTTTAAGTGATCACTTATGATGCTCTCAAGCTGAACAAATCTTTGGACCACTATAAACGAGCCACCTGTATTATATTAAAATAAAATTGAAAAGCGACAACGTTAGACTTCAATAATGTAGGAAAAATTATATTAGTTATGATAGGAATATAATAATATTAAACTAGCACTTCAGCTGCTACTCATCCGCGTGGATTTCGAAATAAATTTTAGCCTACCCTCACAAATAATATTTACAGTTTTTTTAAGCGTGTTTCATATTCGGCCCATCATCGCTTACTATCAGGTCAGATGGTGGTCAAACGCGAGCCTATCCATACATATAATAAAACAGTAAAATACATTTCATATTTTTACAAAACACAAAATATGATAGAGGAAGAATTTAAAAAAAAAATCTGGATTTGAATGAAATTTCGTAAGTAGATAGATAGATAAGTAAGTAGATAGTTGACACTCTGGAGTAACACATAGGCTATTTTTATCCCGGAATTCCCACGAGATCGGGATTTACACGGAAAAAATCTCCCACACGAACGAAGTCGCGGGCAAAAGCTGGTATTAAAAAAAAGCTGACTTCTATGAGCCTTTCAATAATATTTTATTTATGTATTTGAAATACTACACATTCTTTAACATTATCTTATTTACCCTCGTCCGTGTGTTTGCCGTTTGACTGCTGGATGCCAACTGAAATCAGCGCTGGGTGTCTTTCGGCCAGCAAATGCTGAGTTGGTAACCCTTTCGGTGTGGACATGCTCAGCGAAATTTTTGGCGTAATTTTTTTGTTTGTAATTATCTATTGTATTTTGTTGTGTGTGGTTTGAAGCGGCGTGGGAAAAGAACGTATGGAAGGAATTGGGGAAGGACTTTGCCCAGCAATGGAACAGCATAGGCTAATAAAAAAGAATAAAAAAGTTGTTGTGTATCTCCGAATAAATGCTTTTCAATTTCAGTTTTACTTACCATGTTACAATAATCGCAGGTATAATGAAGTCCACCAATTTCTCTAAGGTGATTCTTTAAAGATTCTTTTGTACGAAAATATTTGTCGCAGTGATCGCATTTCAGGCTGTGGACAAAACACAACAATTTAAATCTTTTTTGACCGACTTCAAAAAAAGGTGGAGGTTCTCAGTATGTTCCCCGATTACTAGAAGACGGCTGGACCGATTTGGAAAATTCTTTTTTGTTCGAAAGAGTATACTTTCAAGTGGTCCCATTGCCAACACGTCAGGATCTGCTGATAAAATCATGGAGAAATCGCAGGAACTCTTCAAATAATATAGGCACACCTATAGCGATTTGGGTATTTTTACAGTAACTTGTGTTAAAAGCACCATTTGGGGAAGTGGAACTGATGATGAGACCACAGATAGACACGGGAACTACTCAATAATAAGTACAATGCGGCCTTTCTAACTTGGCCAGTGTGAAGTTAGGCTCTGCGAAATTTAGCACTCGTACAAAAATAAAGGTTTAAAAAAATAAATGCCAATAACAGTTGTTAATAGGAATAACAACTGCTAATGGCATTTATTTTTTTAAAACCTTTATTTTTGTACGAGTGCACAAGCGCTAAAGTTCGCAGAGCCTAAATTCACACTCGCCAAGTAAGAACGGCCGTACCATATTTCGTGGATTGCGATTCGATTACTTGAATATGGTTGTTAAGCACTTTATGCTCGTTACAACGCATATGGTGACGTGAAGCTTATGGTGAAGTACCAGGAGAACTCCTTTCGGAAGTAACAGTTGTTAATAGGAATAACAACTGCTAATGGCATTTATTTTTTTAAAACCTTTATTTTTGTACGAGTGCACAAGAGCTAAAGTTCGCAGAGCCTAAATTCACACTCGCCAAGTTAGAACGGCCGTACCATATTTCGTGGATTGAGATTCGATTACTTGAATATGGTTGTTAAGCACTTTATGCTCGTTACAATGCATATGGTGACGTGAAGCTTATGGTGAAGTACCAGGAGAACTCCTTTCGGAAGTCGGTGCCAAAAACGAAAATACAAAACCAAAAATACCGTCTACCGAAATTAAAGTTATTTTTGGTATTGCAGTGGTTTGAGACGGAAGTCGGTTTTATTATTTGTTAAAAAAAAATATTTGCTGTTAAATGATAAATGATCTATATTTAGCAAATTGGTTATTAAATAACACTTTTACACGTCATTTTTTTCGTAAATATTAAGTAAATGAGGCCGGTGTTTCCTAACTGACTACCCTGAGAAGAAACACCTAAACAAACTCAGGGGTCCGTCTCTTTTAAAGTCCATACAATCTACACTGGTTTAATTATATGGGAACCTTGTAGGTTTCAGTTTGAGGCGATCTTTTCAAGAAAGATGCTCACAGATTTGAGTGGGCCTGTCCATACAGTGCAAGCATTTGTCAAATGACGTATAGCTCAACTTAGAACAAGGAGCTTAACGATTTGACGAACAATACCAAGGTAAGGACGTTTGGGTAGGCCGCAAAAGCACTCAAACTGCCAGACAATTATTATATTTAACTCGAATAAAATAACCTACATAGTTCACATATTCACAATCGTTTATGAGGATTATGTAAATTAGTCTGAAATGGCTTTTTGAGGAGAGACCACACATATTTGAGTGGACCCGTCCCGTCAGTGCAAGCCTTTGTCAGTTAGTCTGTAAGCTCAACTTTGGACTACTAAGGAGCTCAACGACCTGACGAACAACGCCAAAGACGGGACATGTTGAATACAAGCTATTATCTTTTCATTATCTGCTTAGCCTTTCCGCAAATATGTTGGGGTTCTAATTAGATGCAGCTGAGTATTAGTGTCTTACATGTAGCGATTGCTTATCTAACAAGTTTGACAGCATAACATTCACTAACTGACAAAGGCTTGCACTGACAGGACGGGTCTACTCAAATCTGTGTGGTTCTTTCTTCAAAAGGTCATTGCAGACCAATCTACATAATCCTCATAAACTATTGTGACTATGTGAATTATATAGGTTGTTGTATTCGATTTAAACATGATTGTCTGGCAGTTTGAGTGCTTTTTATGGCCTACCCAAACCAACTTTGGTATTGTTCGTCAAATCGTTAAGCTCCTTGTTTTAAATTGAGCTATACGTCATCTGACAAATGCTTGCACTGTATGGACAGGCCCATTCAAATCTGATTCATTCATTCATTCATGATCAAAGGCGATTTTTTGAGGAAAGATGCTCACATTGTAGATTACCTACCATCTACAATGTTCCTATATATTTTAACTAGTATAGATTGTTGTTTCGGTGTTTCTTCTCAAGGTAGTCAGTTAGGAAACATTGGCCTCACCTAGTTTAAATTTACAAAAAATGACGTGTAAAAGTGTTATTTAATAACCAATTTGCAAAATAAAGATCATTTATCATTTAACATCATCTAATTTAATTTACAAAAAATGACGTGTAAAAGTGTTATTTAACACGTTCGCTGACAGTGAGCACTTACCCTGACACCACATTACGACAGTAGAATTTTCCATACTAATCAACGTAGTACTCGTGCACCAGCAAGCAATATGAAACTACCCAAAAAATACTCGTATTACGGCAGTAAGAAATATGAAATTGCTCATAATATGACAGGGGATACTGCTCTTCATAATACTTATATGAAAAATTATCGTGAGACGACGTACTCTTAAAAATAAGTGGCCCGTCCCTCGACGTACTGTCATAACGCACTATTTTAATTTCCCGCCTAACGACGTACTGTCAGCGAACGTGTTAATAACCAATTTGCAAAATAAAGATCATTTACATCTCTCATATTCGGTAAGTAGGTCCTTATTACCCCCAAATGGGGCTTGTAGGTAACCAATGGGGCGTGCAACTGTCAAAGTGGCGCTAGTAGCACACTTACCAATAACAAAGCAGTTTCTCTATGGAACACTATGGAGTAGTGAATTCCTAAATTAGAGACAGTTATTGAGAATTTTCCGATTAAAGAACATGTTCGGAAAATTGTAAAGAAATCAATTGAAATCAATGAAATGAAAATAAAAAATACGAAGCGTGTAAATGTTTAGCTCACCACAGATAATGAGATAACCATAGATGATACAGATAACTAAATTGTCTCACAATCTAACTAACACTGACAGTGACAAAGGTTCTTACGGTGGTGGCGCCATCTGCGATCAGCTTTGACTTGCACGCCCCATTAGCGCTCTAGGGTAATAATGTAGCTAGAAAAGCCCAAAGGCGGTAAGTAATTTAAAAAAAATATCGAACGGCGAAGCTCAATTTCGTTCTTGAAAAAAAAAATTAAAAAACAAAGATGAAAAAAGGCGGGAATAGAAAACTTTTACTTTAAATATTGTTTGTTTTTGGGATTTTTTTATAATTGCGTGCTAATTAGGAAAAAAAACATGAGTTCTGCAAGTGATGAAGATATAAGTTGCACTCCCGATTCAATGAAAATGGAAGCTGAAGCAGCAATTAACAATATTTTGCCTGAAAGTTCTAAAGAGAGACATTTGAAAACTTACGACGAGTTCATGAAGTGGCGAAAAGAAAAACGAGTAAAGTAATTATCTGAGACTGTATTCTTAACATAGTTTAGTGAGCTATCAAAAAAGCTGCAGCCATCTAGTTTGTGGTGCATTTATTCAAAGTTAAAAGCAACTATGAGTACTAAACAAAACACGACATCAATACATTGATATACAAAAAACCCAAGATGCACACTCAACGTCTCTAAGCCGTCCGCATAAAATGAGTGCTTAATTCAAAATTATGCGCTCATTTCAAATAGTAAAGGCAAATTTCAATGGCCGCGTTTTCAGTGTCAAAACAATGTATTATGGCATCTTTTTTATTTTAGTCGCATAATAAAAATTACCCTGTTGAACAAATAATGGAGTCGATTTTTTTTTTCTTGTATTTATTTAATTTTTATTAATAAGTTTATGATTTATTGTCCATACTAATATTATAAATGCGAAAGTAACTCTGTCTGTCTGTGTGTTAAATAAGCCGCTCAACCGATTTAGATGAAATTTGGCATGGGAATAGTTTAGGACCGTAGGAAGGACATGGGATAGTTTTTATACCGAAATTCCCACGCGATCAGGATTTACGCGGGAAAAACCTCTACGCGAACGAAGACGCGGGCAAAAGCTAGTATTTAGAATAGATTAAAATAAACTTTATTGTACACCAAAAGTTAAACACATCTATTTTACAATAATTAATACTAATTTAGTTTTTGGCAAATATGTATACGTTATATAATATACTGAAGGAGAAGAGGTCGTCAATTTTACGGTTTTTTTAATGTTCATAAATAAAATAAATAAATAATTTATTGAACATAAAAATATTACATCTTCCAAGTGAAGCCCCTGACTCCTATGCTAAGCGAGCCTGTGTTACAAGAATCAGTGTCCTACGCTATATATTAAAACACATTTCAATTTTTAATATAATATAATATAATAATATTCCACAACTTTTTCACACAACGCCATCTAGTCCCAAACTAAGCAGACCTTGTGGTATGGGTACTAGACAACTGATAAACATACATATATATTTCTAAATACATACATATTATAGATTTACAAAATAAAAGTAACATTAGAAGGTATTGAGAACAAAAGAAATAGAAGCGAAACGTGTATGCGTGTGTAAGTTTGAGTGTATGTGCGTAATTGCGTGTGTGTGTGGGTGTATGTGTGTCTGGCTGGGCGCGTGTGCGTTAACATGAGTGTGTGTTTTGAATAGCTTAATTTACTGTACCGACGAAATGATTTTTTTAATATCATCATAGCTCAAAGACTGAAGCCATGGTTTTAAAATTTGTTTGACCTTATGTCACATAAGCTTCTAAATTGGGATAGTTTTATTTGCTCTATTGTAGATCCTAGAACTTAATGCCTAAAAGTATCTAGACGTAAGTTTAGTGTGACATTTGGGAACTTTACAAACGGGAAACCCAGTGCGTTTGCTTATTAAATCTGGACTTACTGGTAACAATCTGTGTCTACGTAGTATGGTACGGAGGATATATATTGGGAACTGTAAGTACTTGAGCTTCCGAGTATAGCAGTCCAGTGGGATAAATTCGTTTTTTGAACGACATCACTTTAAGTATTGCCCATTGTGCGCGTTCCGCTATTAGTATTACAATTTTAAACGTCTCTCCCCATACTGGAACAATTTAAATGATGCCCAAAGAATAAGCATTGCCATACAACGTGGCAATGCTGCCAGTCTTCTGGGTACGTTTCCGGACGACAGCGATGAGGAGGAGTACTTTGACGCCTAAGCTTGTTTCTTTTTATTTTATTTCTTTATTTTATTTTTTTATGTACATAGTTAGGTTTAGTATATATGTATATATATGGCGGGATTGTTACTAGTTTAATTAATTAAATGATTTAATAATATAATAAAAATATATTTTAATTATATCGATTCATTATGGGATAACTTATGGGTTTACGACATGCGGTATGCTAATGATAAAAGTGTGTGTGAGTGTTGCTTTGGCGCAACACCAATCTCATTAAAAACTTCATATTTTTTATACTTTAGTCTCTACTTTATACTTTAGTTTTTCTCGTGACCAAATACGATGCGGAGAACGGACATCAATCGTCAGCCAACAAAGACGAGAGATTTTTTTATGGATTTTTTTAAAACTATTTTAACAGTTAATATTTGTTTCATTGATATACACATGGTCGACCCAAAAACATTTACGCTATAATTACGTCTTTAGAACACAATTTAATAAACTTATAATACTAACAAAAATGTCTTATAAAAAAAATTAGTATAAGGTGTAAGTCTCCACTCAAGGCATTGTCCTATCGAGCAACGTCAGTCGTAAAATTTGATTGTCTTTCGCACACTGCTTTGTAAAAACAACTTTAAACAATTGTCATAAGATAGAATTTGCAAAAACATATTTTATACTTATAGCATTACTGTTACTACGTAGGTGGTGAGTGTTTGGCGACTGTTTCGAGCGTTATTTTTCTTCGAGACTGTGCATCTTGGGTTTTTAGTATGTCAATGCATCAATATCAAGAACTTTTCAAAATTATCATCTTTTCTAAAAAGACAATCAGCTGGGCACAAAAGCAAAAAGTCAAAGGTTTTTACAGCGCAAGACGTGAAAACATTCATAAATGAAGCCCCTGATGACATATATTTAGCTGTTAAGGTACGTAAAATAACAAATCACATAATGGTAATACTTCATCCTTTATCTTTTAAATTCTTACAATCCTAAAAATATACCTTCTTATTTTTATATTTCGCTTGTTTTAGGTGGTTCTTATCTTCGGTATAACTGGCGCATGCCGAGGTATTGAATTGACAAATATAACAATAGAGAACATAGAACAACAGGGTCAGTTGTTAGTAATTAAACTATCGAACACAAAAACTAAAATTGACCGAACATTTGTAGTTCCTCAAGAATTCAAAAATACAGAAATCTTCGTCCTAAAAATGTAAATACCAACCGATTTTTTTTGAAGTACCACCAAGGTAAATGCTACAAACAAGTTATTGGAAAAAATACCATCAGAAGTATGCCGAAGCAAATCGCAAGTTATTTAAAGTTAGCAAACCCGGAATTGTACACAGGTCATTGCTTCCGGAGAACATCGGCTACACTTTTAGCCGATGCTGGGGCTAACTTAACCACTATAAAAAAGCACGGTGGGTGGAAATCCAGCACGGTGGGTGGAAATCCAGCAAGGTGGCTGAAGGTTACATTGAAGATTCCATACAAAATAAAAGTAAAATTACCAACCAAATAACGAAAACTATTCAGATTTCAAAAAATGAAACATCTTTCTCAAGAGATGATCCGCAACCATCAACTTCTGCTGAAGAAAGCTTCATCCCGTCAAATTTTATCCATGACCAACAAATATCACAGTCTCAAACTATTAACATACCCAAAAAACACCTGTCCCTAAAATTAGAAAATTGTTCTCATTTCACTATAAATTTTAACTAATTCTTGTAATGCATTGATATACTAAAAACCCAAGATGCAGTCTCGAAGAAAAGTGACGCTCGAAACTGTCGCCAAACACTCACCACCTACGTAGTAATAGTAATGCTATAAGTATAAAATATATATATTTTTTTTTTATTTTTTTTTTAGGTAGGGCCACTCGTAGATCAGCTCAGTAAGGCTGTGCGTCTACTTAACCGGTCTGTCCTGTGGTGACCTCTAATAAATTAAAGGCCCCCAGCCAGGGCTTACAAACTAAAATATACTTACAAGCTAATGACCGCACGCTAAGGGCACTCCCTGTGGAGTACGGGCCTCGGCATAGCGGGGTCATTTTGGGAGGGCAGCAAAGGGACAGGCTGGGTCGTATTTAGGATAGTATTTATTGCTACTGGCTCAGCATCGCGGGCTGGCTCGTTTGGCAAAGGTCGGGGAGGATTTCCATTACAAGTACGCGGACGTCGCGATGGGCCTCGTCGGCGAGGCCGGAATACGGAACGCGTTTTGTATGTGTATTTTCTAAGAGTGCTGGTTTCCCTACTGCTCTCTTGTCGGATGGTGGTGGGGTCGTCGGGCTCGTCTAGGACGTTACGCGGGCGACGAATCCGAGAAATCTTGGAGGGTCTGTATCGGGCGGCCGATACGATCAGGGGGTTAGTGTGGGTATCAGCAGAGGTGAAGTAACGCACTGACATGCGTTTCAACACTTGCTTTATGGTCGGGAGTTTGAGGTCTACGTGGAGATCCTCATTCCTCAAGAACCAGGGCGCGCCCGTGGCCTTTCGGAGAAAACGGTTCTGAATGACTTGCATCCTATGGATCTGATTGGGACTGGCATGAGCAAACACCGGACAGGCGTACGTCATGATAGGACGTATGCATGTCGTGTAGATTCGGATTTTACATCTAAGGGAGAGCTTACTGTGTTTATTCAGCAAGGCGTGGAGCCTACCGAGAGCGAAAGCGGCTCGCGAGCGAACCGACTTTATGTGTTCACTGAAGTTAAGGAACTGGTCGAGGATCACACCTAAGTATTTGGCTCGCTTCTCCCAAGGGATTGGCTTGCAGGACTGCTTGACTTTTGTCGGGATTTACCTCAATACTCCATTTCCTAAACCAATCGCCTAATGCGTTGGCTGAGGTCTGGAGGGTATGAGCGATGCTATCGGGACTATTTCCCGAGTAATAGATAGCCGTGTCGTCGGCAAATAGGGATAACTCTACTGGGGGCTTTTTGGGGATATCGCTAGTGAATAGCGTGAAGAGTGGGGGAGAGAGCACGGCGCCCTGAGGGACGCCGGCTCTGATAGGGCGGGGAGTGGAAAGCGCTCCTTCGATACGATATCTGAAGGAGCGGTTCAACAGAAAGTCTCGAATGATGAGCACGAGACGGTCCGGCACACCTAGTTGGTAAACCTTATAAATTAAGCCATTGTGCCAAACTTTGTCGAAAGCCTTCGCTATATCAAAGAATAGGGCCCCCGTCACCAGACCGCGTTGAAAACGGCCGCTAATGTGCTCTACGATGCGGTGGGCTTGGTGGACACTGGAATGATGGGCTCTAAAGCCAAACTGCTCGTTAGGGATTAGGCTCTTTGCCTCGACAAAGTCCTTGAGCCGATTAAGAATAATCCGCTCGTAGACCTTGCCGAGGGCGCTGAGCAGACTAATGGGTCTATAACTAGTCGGGAGGGACTTGGGCTTTTTGGGTTTTGGGATACCTATCACTATAGCCTCTTTCCAAGCTTGTGGAAACAAGTTGTTGGACATGGCGCCATTGAAGATGGCAGCCAGTAGGACTATGATCGTACGTGGGAGGAGTTTAAGTGCCCTAGTGGTCAGTCTGTCAGTCCCGGGAGCTTTCCTAGGTTTGAGTTTCGTGATGATCTCCTCCACCTCGTCTTCCGTGACGGGGGGGAGGGGAGCATCAGGGTCCTCGACAGGGGGTAGGGCAGATCTACGTTCGACCTCAGCATCCACGTGGGCAAGGTGGGCTGGGTCGACTGGTTGGGAGCTGGGAGAGCACTGGGCCTCCAGGCTGTCGGCTAGGCATTCGGCTTTGTCTTCGTCGTCGAAGGCAATGCTTTTGTCCGGGCGGATAAGGGGAGGCATTGAGGCAACCTCAGTGGCGCGCTTATTCCTCTGAAGTTGCCAGAAGGCAAGGTGGGTGGGTTCCAGTTCGCTCAGGGTCTTGTCCCAGCCGGCTTCACGCCACTCTCTAATGCTGTTACTTACTTTGCGCTGTAAGTACCGCATGAAAGTTTTGTTATTCTGGCAGGGGAACGCTCTGTAGGCACGGACTGCTGCGTTCTTCTCAGTCAGCAGGGCCCGTACATCGTCCGGGAGTTTCCGGCGCCAGTGCTCTGACACCGGAATCTCCTTTGAACAGTCGTTCAAGACAGATTGTACGTGCTCTGTGAGTGAGTCGACCGCATAGGACCTATGATATCTATGTGGAGAGGTGTGCAAAGGTCGTATAGTACCTTCCCACGGGGGTTGGTAATACGACTACACCATGCGGGATGTTTGGCATTGAGATCCCCCGCCATAAGGACGGAGTCACTCATGTCAAGAAGGGCGGTAAGGTCGCTTCGAAGTGAGGCGTTTATCGATGAATTTACATCTACTACGTTGGACGGTGAGAGATACGCGGATACTATTGTGATAGAGGGATGGCCCGTCATGCCTAGCCGGCAAATGGATACCTCTAAGTGGGCAAGGGGCGGCGGATCCATAGGGATGCAGTGCAGTGAGTTCCTATAATATATTAGAGTGCCACCCCTGTGGCATCTAGTCCTATCATTCCTAACTAGCCGGTAATTAGCTATCTTGGGATCCCTAAGGTGGGGTTTGAGGAAGGTCTCTTGGACCAGAAGGATGTCGAGACTATGATCGCGAAGGAAAGTCGCGATCTCGTCCCGTTGATTGCTGATGCCATTGGCATTGAAATAACCTAGCTTTAGGGATCGGGGCTTTAATCTCTTACTAGCCGTGTTATACATTATGGCTGTTTAAAAAGGTTGGCAAAATGGCTTTTGACGTCAGGATACTTACAGTATACCTGAATCAGGGATTCAATACTATTGCAGGCCACGACCTCCGTTGCCATTTGGATGGCGCGGGGGGACTGGAAGAAATTGAACGTTTTCGCTAGGATGAGGAACGGATTGAGTTCCGGCTCAACCGAGCGAGGGGGTGACTGGGGAGGAGGTGGAGGCTGAGACTGAGAAGCCACAACGACCGGAGCGGGGGGCGTGATGGGTTGATCCATCAGCCCTGGGAGTTTCGGCCTTAGTGCCGGGAAGTTTTGGGCGTGATTCGCCGCCGTCCAAGGAGTTGGACGCTGGGGACTGAGGGTCTGGGGGAGCTCAGACGAGAGTGTAGGACACTCTCGTCCCTGGCGTGCGCTAGCGCGCGTTGCCAGTTTTGGGGCGGAGGTTTTCGGGGCTTTCGGACAGCCTCGGTAATTTGCAGGGTGGCCAGATTGCCCGCACAGCACGCAGCTGGGCGGGTCTGGGCACTGGGACCTATCTTTGGGGCGATTGCACTCGGCGGTGCCGTGATCGCCCAGGCACTTTACGCACCGAGGTTTGCCGAAGCAATTCCTCTGTGCATGCCCGTATAACTGGCAACGGTGGCATTGGCCTACCGTGCCACTTTTATGTGGCTTCTCTATAAGTATGCCCGACAGACTGCATACTGTTTTTAGGGAAAAGATGGGGTGGGGACCTTCGGAGGTGGGATGGCAAATGACGAGGACGTTGTTAGACGCCTTGCCTCCTCTGCCGTGCATACGGTGTACCTCAATCACCGGGATGTTCTGGGACTCTAAGTCGCAGACGATCTCGGTGGTGGGGATCTCGCTAGGGATCCGGCAGAGGACCACACGTACGGGTTTGCTCTCATGGAGCGTGTACGTGTGGTGGGGGATATTTCGAGCTTTGAGTAGCTTCGAAAGCGCGCGGTGGTCGTTAGCTGTTGCTAACCCTACTTTTATGCCGTTCTGAACGGCGCGGGCATTCGTGTAGGCGATGCGTTGCTCGCCACACGCTTTGGACACGTTTGTCCAAGCCCCCTTATCATGGATGAAGATGGGTGGGGGAGGGATGGTCTTGCGCACTGAGGCGCTGACGACTGGGGTAGGGGTAGGGCTGGGCCTAGTGGCCGAGGAAGTAGAGGGCTGGCTTTGCACTAAGCGTGCTGGCTCGGGAGGGGAGGGTTTCTTGGCCTTAGGGGCCTGGGAGGAGGACGAGGCCTGCGACCTCTTCTTCCTCTTTCCCTCGACGAGGATAAACTCGTCGGAGGAAGAGGTTTGTTCGGAGGAGGAGACCTCGGACTCCGCTCGCTCAGAGCGCTCAGAGTGTATGCACTCTGCGCGCTCCGAGCGCTCGCCTTTCGAGTTCTCTTTTTCTTGTTCCTTCTCCTCAGAGTCCATTTCGACGTCTGGGGGGGAGGGGGACCTATCTGCGATGGGCGCGGGGGTGGGACCTATCTCCGGCTGCGGGGTGGGTGGCAACGCGGGGGGGTGTTTGAGACTGGGATTGATTCTGATGGAGTCAATCTCCACCTCAAACTCCTTTTTTAGGTCGAGGTTTTTATATATAATAAGCCCTAAAACCTCGGTGGTTTTAGTTAGCCTATCGGTTAGGTACTTTACCTGAGCGGATAGAGTCTCTAAGGTCTCCATGTTGGAGGCGTAAAAGTGGGGATCCTATTCTCCTAAACCTAACATATGAGCCTCGAGGAGACACGTCAAACGTGAGCTCCCCGAGCAGACGGTCCCCAAAAAGAGCCCTGCCCCGGAGTTTCTCCTAACACAATGTTACCGAGAAGAGAAACCCAGACAAACTCGGTAACTGTGTTGCCGTCTGATGTGGCCTGAAGGGCCCTATTTGCCTACCCCTCCGGGCGGGAAAGACCCGGAGGTGAGTACGCTCCCTGCGGGGATAGCAGGGAGGTGTGTGCCTAATGGTGTGCCCTAAGCTTGTAACCGGTCGCCAGTCTTAATGTGCGAACCGGGCCCTATTGGGTCTAGTGCGAAGGGGTAGATACACCCAACCGACACTAGGTGTGTAAGCTGTGAAGAGAACTCAGTAACTAAGTTTGACTAGGAGATCCCCCAAGGCCAAAACCTAGCACTCGACTCCAATTGACTGCTTCACCCTGAAGGGGATCAGCGGGTGCGTCGGGTCAGCACCCCCTTGGTATTGCTGACACCGTGAGGTTTCCCACCAAGGACCACGAAACTGTGGTTTTACCCTGAAGGGGCCACACCAAATTGTTTTTGACGATTATCTGTTAGAGAAACACGATATCCTTCACCGCCTCGAAAAAGGCGGATCCGGACCAGGCGTCATAGTCGGCGACTACGAGTGACGTCACGGCGGGCGTGACGAACGGAAGCGATGACTCAGGCACGGAACGATCGAGAGCGCGGAGCGGCACGACTGTCGCGGGCGAGCGTCGGAAGCAGAATGAAATATGTTTTCAGTATAAAATATGTTTTTGCAAATTCCATCTTATGACAATTGTTTAAAGTTGTTTTTACAAAGCAGTGTGCGAAAGATAATCAAATTTTACAACTGACGTTGCTCGATAGGACAAGGCCTTGAGTGGAGACTTACACCTTATACTAATTTTTTTTATAAGACATTTTTGTTAGTATTATAAGTTTATTAAATTGTGTTCTAAAGACGTAATTATAGCGTAAATTTTTTTGGGTAGAACATGTGTACATCAATGAAACAAATATTAACTGTTAAAATCGTTTATTAATGTTTTTATTTCAATAAAGCTTATACCTTTTGCCGTGATATACATAATATCTTCGCCAAAAGAATTCGCCATAAAAAAAATCTCTCGCCTTTGTTGGCTGACGATTGATGTCCGTTCTCCGCATCGTATTTGGTCACGAGAAAAACTAAAGTATAAAAATAAGAAGTTTTTAATGAGATTGGTGTTTCGCCAAAGCAACACTCACACACACTTTTATCATTAGCATACCGCATGTCGTAAACCCATAAGTTATCCCATGATGAATCGATATACTTAAAATATATTTTTATTCTATTATTAAATCATTTAAATTATTCCAGTATGGGGAGGGACGTTTAAAATTGTAATACTAAGAGCGGAACGCGCACAATGGGCAATACTTAAAGTGATGTCGTTCAAAAAACGAATTTATCCCACTGGACTGCTATACTCGGAAGCTCAAGTACTTACAGTTCCCAATATATATCCTCCATAACATACTACGTAGACACAGATTGTTACCAGTAAGCCCAGATTTAATAAGCAAACGCACTGGGTTTCCCGTTTGTAAAGTTCCCAAATGTCACACTAAACTTACGTCTACATACTTTTAGGCATTAAGTTCTAGGATCTACAATAGAGCAAATAAAACTATCCCAATTTAGAAGCTTATGTGACATAATATCAAACAAATTTTAAAACCATGGCTGCAGTCTTTGAGCTATGACGATATTAAAAAAATCATTTCGTCAGTACAGTAAATTAAGCTATTCAAAACACACACTCATGTTAACGCCCACGCGTCCAGAGTTCCAGACACACACACACACACGCAATTACGCACATACACTCAAGCTTACACACGCATACACGTTTCGCGTCTATTTCTTTTGTTCTCAATAACTTCTAATGTTACTTTTTGTTTGTTATTTATTACATAAAAATTGTAATGTGTTTTAATGTATAGCGTAGGACACTGATTCCTGTAACACAGGCTCGCTTAGCATAGGAGTCAAGGGCTTCACTTGAAAGATGTAATATTTTTATGTTCAATAAATTATATATTTATTTTATCTATGTACATTAAAAAAACCGTCAAATTGACGACCTCTCTTCTCCTTCAGTATATTATATATAACGTATACATATTTGCTAAAAACTAAATTAGTATTAATTATTGTAAAATAGATGTGTTTAACTTTCGGTGTACAATAAAGTTTATTTTAATCTATTCTAAATACTAGCTTTTGCCCGCGTCTTCGTTCGCGTAGAGTTTTTCTCGCGTAAATCCTGATCGCGTAGGAATTTCGGGATAAAAACTATCCCATGTTCTTCCCACGGTCCTAAACTATTCTCATGCCAAATTTCATCTAAATCGGTTTAGCGGCTTAGGCGTGAAAAGGTAACACAGACAGACAGAGTTACTTTCGCATTTATAATATTAGTATGGACAATATGGACAATAAAGCATAAACTTATTAATTAAAAATTAATTAATACAAGAAAAAAAATAGACTCCATTATTTGTTCAACAGGGTAATTTTTATTATGCGACTAAAATAAAAAAGATGCCATAATACATTGTTTTGACACTGAAAACGCGGCCATTGAAATTTGACGCGATACTATTTGAAATGAGCGCATCATTTAGAATTAAGCACTCATTTTATGCGGACGGTTTTGAGACGTTGAGTGTGCATCTTGGGTTTTTAGTATATCAATGTTGTAATGACGGTTTTTTTCTACTTACCTCACAATCGAGATGTAAAGCAGAGTAGTTAGCTCGGGTGTAAGCATCAATTGCACCCTGGAACTATAGGTAAATGTTACTATAACTAAATATCTCGGGCTGCAATTGATGCCTTACAGCCCTTGGCTACTAATCTACTATTAACAGTGGAACGGCTCGATGTTCAAGGTTACGCAACGCTTCGGTCCGTGGATGAGTGGTCACCGTAACATACGAGATTTTCCGTAACTCAGAAATCACGTTAGTCTGTTGATCCCGGCTGCCATTTGTACATATTTACCAGTCGTTATGTGTAGTCATAACTCAGAAAATCTGATTTGCCAGATTACCAGATTTGCCTTTTTTACGGCTGGGAAAATCATTACGTACAGCCAAGTTGTGGAGCTCTCTGCCGGCTTGTGTTCCCTGCCACTTATGACCTTTCAGCCTTTAAAGCAAGAGTGAATAGGCATCTTCTGAGCTCGCTCGTTACACCGTAGACCTCATCTATCGCTTACCATCAGGCGAGTTTGAGGTCAAGAGTGTGCACATCCCAAATCAAAAAATATAAAAACATCAAATGACTCCTTCTGCTTTGGGTGGAGCGGAAGGGAGTGTCAGACTTCTACTGAATAAAAACCCACCCTCTTTCTTCAGCTGCCCGTAAGTTCCGTGGCCGCGGTATCTCGTTAGAACATTCCCGCAACCCCGTTAGGTCACCAGTCTTGCTTAGGGATATCGTGTTATCTCGCTACAGTGTTGTAGAGGACAACTTAGAATTTTAAGGAGCTTGTGCTTGTAGCGAAAAGATTTAGCGAGTTGGTGTACTATACAACGTGTAAAGGAAACCCCATATCTAACCAAAAGGGCTGAAGACAACATCTGGTATGGAGTCTCTATGCACAGTTTCGGCTCAAAATAACTGCCTCAAAGAATTGATACCAAATTATTAGTTTCATTTCTTGAATACCAATCATAACAAATGTGTCACAGCACTACGAGGGTCAATAACTTTCCACGTCACTTGCCAATAACTTGATAATTCTTTTCGTTCTTCTTAATTTGAAAAATTCGGTCTCTGGTATCAGTGTATTGGAATTTGTAATAAGTTCTACACACGTACACTTAGGATTACAAAACCCTTGCCATATCGTTTGTTATCATCCAAAGAAGCCATGCACTTGGTATGTATATACCCTTTAAATTACACGTTGTATTGATTAGGATTAACCTTTAAATTTAATTAAGAACATTATTTTGTAGAAGCATGTGTACGGCATGATGGGGTTGGCGTATCCATTGGGATAAAAACCCCAAGTTAATTTAATAAAGATTAAAAAAAAATGGTCAAGTGCGTGTAGTAAATACGCCAATTAAATTTTATTTTTCATAGTGTTTGTATGAATTACAAAGTTATATTTGCGGTTTTACAAAATATGCTATACCTATCTCAAAAACTGCTGAAAAATTGGTTTTAGAAACCTGTCGATAGATAGGTACCACACAGGTACGCATAGGTTTCATGAAAAAAAAATATGTTCAGTTTCAGTTCCATGTATGGGGAGCCCCCCTTATTTTTTTTTTTTTCATAAAATCGGAAAGGATTTCACAGAATACATCTACCTACCAAGCTTCACATGTAGGCTTAATAGTTTCGGAATAAAATGACTGTGACATACGGACGGATGGACGGACAGACTGACAAACATGACGAAACTATAAGGGTTCCGTTTTTTGCCATTCGGCTACGGAACTCTTAAAAGAAACTTGTGCTTAAATATAATGTCGTTAATAAAGGAGACTACATACTAGTCATAGTCCGACAGACATAGTCGGAGCGAATTATGTTTGAGACTATTTTGAATGTGAAGTTCATAGGTAGCTTTACTTTTATAAAACGTTCCACAGTCTGCACAAAAGAAAAGATCATCCAACTGAAAAGAAAAAATAAAATTATTGTTAAATGGTAGACAATAGAAATAGATAGATAGATAGGTATACTCTTTATTGTACACCATAAATAATTAAATAAGTACTTAACAACTATAAAGGGTGTTACAATGGGCGGTCTTATCGCTAAAAGCTATCTTTTTCAGACAACCTTTGGATGGATTTGACACAGCAGGAGAAAATAAATACACCGGTAGTCCATGGTGTACTTTACTTATACAATACATATTTAAGTAATAAACAACATACTCAATACAAGCTAAGACATAAATATTTATTTAAACTTTATGTACAATGGTATTACATGGGCGGACTTAATGCAGCAAGGCTTTCTCTACCAGTCAACCTTTGGGTTAAAAAAAAAACATTGTGGTACGAGAAAATGGAATGAAATAATATATGTACCTTATACTAATAAAATATATATACAGCGTGGCGATTAGGTTATCACATTAACTGAAACCACGTACTCTATATTAGGTATTTTATCATATACAATCGAAATAATTTAATAATAAACAATATTATAGCTGTGGGACCTTTTTTAACCGAATTCTAAAAAAGGAGGAGGTTCTCAATTCGGATGTATGTTTTTTTTTTATGTTTGTTTGGGCATAGCTCCGTCGCTTGCCAATCGAATTGAAAAATTCTTTTTTTGTTGAAAAGGGTATATACTTTCCAAATGGTCCCATGAAAATTTCATCGAAATCGGACAAGCCGTTTCTGAAAAATCAACAAAAGTCTAAAAAAAATATTTACGTTGATGATCTTTTCGTTTACTCTGCTTTGTGTTTTTTGTTCGCGCATAACTCCGTCAATTAGGAACCGATTTGGAAAATTCACTGACCCACTAAAAAGCGAGAAAATAAAAACTTTTTTGCAAAAAATAAAACCGACTTCCATATCAAAACACTACAAAGCCAAAAATAATTTTAATTTCGGAAGGCGGTGTGAAAAAAAAGAAAATACAAAACCAATAACACCGACTACCGAAATTAAAATTATTTTTGGCTTTGTAGTGTTTTGATATGGAAGTCGGTTTTATTTTTTGCAAAAAAGTTTTTTTCCATTTTAATATTTCATACCATCATAGACTACAGGCCCGTGTCCAAAATGGATGGGTCATATGAACCACCAGGTGACGTATATAGGACGATATAAGAGCATAAAATAATAAGATCAGCGCTATGCTGTCACTTGTAAGCTGTCCAACTGAGTGCTGGTGAGAATTCAAAAGTGCAGGTAGAGTGAGTACATTTTGGTCATATGTTTTTGTACGGCATTTTTACCATAGATAGATCCATGAAAAATAATAAGAAAGCGCGCAGTGCCGTAAAAAAATGGTGCGCCACAAAGTTGGTAATTTTTTTAGATTTTCTGACAATTTCCAGGGTAAATTTGGCCATTTCATTCTGTACGGCATCAGTTTCATATTGTTTCAATACAGCTTCTAATCCATTATTCCATAACGCCGTACAAAAATCATGCGACAAGGGAAAAAATCGAGGGTTGCAACCCCCTCTCTTTCCGTGGTCCGGGGGGTGATTTGAAACAACATAAAATAATTATTTTTTTAAAGTATTTTATGCATAGATAATATTTTTTTACATGCCGTACATTTTCATTGGTCCAAGCAAAGGTTTGTAGGGGAAAAAAACTCAAGGAAAAATTCATAGAACGAAATGTAAGAAAAATCCATATAACGAAATGTAAGGTGAAATTCATGACGATATTAATTGCAATAATTTATAAAAAGTTAATGCCGTACAAATCTGAAAGTTCATATTGATAAAAAAGTAATAAAAATATTAAATAAATATAATTTACATATATATCGCTTACGGAGCGACGTTCTGTTACGACGTTAAGCATTTGTAGGCATATATCTACACCTGCCTATACTGTACTGTGTGCTAAGTAGTCGTGGGTCACAACCATGGAGAATAGACTAGTCTATTCTTTATGGTCACAACGTATTTTATTCGGATGTACTCGGCTTGGACCCGAGTAAGGTGTTCGTTTGCGCTCGTTCACACATAGTTCGATTAGTATGTGTATACTCAGCAAGGGCGGATCCAGGGGGGGAATCCTGGGCTGGGTCCAGGACCTAGGAGGACCACTAATTAAAATTTTTAAACATTGTTACTAGATAATACTCCAATTTCTGTCGTTGTAAACGAATATCGGCAGTGGATGGCCAAGTGGCAGCGGAGTCAGGAAATACAAATTATAACTTCTTGTAACTTGACCACGAAATGTGACCTTATGTGACCCCCCCCCCCCCCACCCCCCCCGGCACTAAAGCTGGATCCGCCCTTGGTACTCAGTGACATAACGGAACCGGATGAGGAATCAGGCGAAGAAATTGATGACGTCATAGGTAAATAAATAAATCTTTACATCTTTAATCTGTACGTAAGACTTTGATTTTGACAAAAACTTATTCATGATTCAGAAAATAATAGAGAAGATAATTCGGACGTCGATGAAGACGTTGATTCCGATAACAACTCAGCGGCTGAACCCGGTGAATAATTTAAATAAAAACCTTATTTTGTATTATCATCTTTAAATATATCGAATTTTTCTAAAAAAATAGTTGTTTTATTTGTTCACATCATTACAATGAAACAAATCAATTATATACATGTATCAATAATGTTTGAAGTATATATTAAACCAAAAAGTATACAAAACTGTACACACCCTTTCACTTCAGTTAGACATCATAATGATTTTATCATATTATCGATTGTTCTCTTCAAAAATATGTTAATACCGTACAGTAACAGATGGCCATAAATACTACACCTTTAAAATGGTAGCGTCATTTTCATCAGCCTAAAAGATATGGTCTGCATTAAAATGTACGGCATCATTTTTTCCTAATTTATTTATCTTAATACTATTTAAAACAAGGGAAAAATGAAGAAAATTGCTATATCTTATTAATCTATGAATATTTAAACTTTTGCAATAATTTCAAAAATTTCAGTTTTTGTATTTCTCTATAATTTTTTAGAACAGTTTCTTTTGAACGGCAATACTATATAACAATTGTATTTTACAATATCATGTTAAAAAAAAGTTGCCGTACAGAGTCAAATGATTTTACTGCTTTATTTAATCAAGTATACCATGAAATTAAGATAATTATTAATATACATTCAAATGAAGAATAATTTTTTGACGGCATTATTTTTAATAGTACTTTTGAGTGCTAGATAATGTTTTGGAACCGAAGCCGTACTTTTTCAAATCACCCCCCGGACCACGGAAAGAGAGGGGGTTGCAACCCTCGATTTTTTTCCCTTGTCGCTTGATTTTTGTACGGCGTTGCGGAATAATAGATTAGAAGCTGTATTGAAACAGAATGAAACTGATGCCGTACAGAATGAAATGACCAAATTTACCCTGGAAATTGTCAGAAAATCAAAAAATATTACCGACTTTGTGGCGCACCATTTTTTTACGGCACTGCGCGCTTTTGTATTATTTTTCATGGATCTTTCGATGGTAAAAATGCCGTACAAAAATATATGACCAAAATGTAGGTACTCACTCTACCTGCACTTTTGAATTCTCACCAGCACTCAGTTGGACAGCTTACAAGTGACGGCATAGTGCTGAATCTTATTATTTTATGCTCTTATATCGTCCTATATACGTCACCTGGTGGTTCATATGACCCATCCATTTTGGACACGGGCCTGTAGTCTACCATTTATTGCATAAACGTGATCAGCTGACCAATCACAAGGCGCGAGCTCCGCCGGCGCCGGTGCCGCGTCGTTGCCGCTTTTCAGGTCAGTAAACTAATATTATAAAGGATTATTTATTTTTTACCAATAACGCCATTTATTTTGTTTGAAAAATGCATTTTCTTAATTTTAGTAAAATTATTTATTTTATTATTTTAACGGACTGATAACAACTTGTAACAACCTGCTCTACAATTTAATGTGATAACTTAATCGCTACCCTGTATGTGCTAAATTAATAAACTCATAATATTTAAAAAATAGTAACAAATTAGAGAGATAGAGATCTTAACCATGTTTTTGAAAGAAGGAAGGGTTTGTGCTTGACTTACTGACACGGGAAGCCACCACCCATATACACGAAACGTTTCGGGAATATATTAATTGTGCGTACAGCTAAGGCGTGGAATTCCCTGCCGGAGTCTGTTTCCTGATAGCTATAACCTAGGAGTCTTTAAGTCAAGATTGAAAAGGTTACTTCTAGACAAGCATGCTTCATCTTCGGCCACATCAACGCTTAACAACATGTGAGTTACAGACAGACATGACGAAACTATAAGGGTGGTTTTTTGCCATTCGGCTATGAAACCCTAAAAAAGCTTGGACCGTGAGCCATATTGGATTAAAAACGACGTAACTTAACTAACCATGTATTGTCATCGAAACCAAACGTGTTTGCAAAAATTGAGCTCGGTTCGTATCGGGTATCGGTTGATGTTAAATTTTTCAATTATGAGCTGCCAAAACCCCGGATTTTATTTATTTATTTATCCTACTTCGATTTCATGGCTAAATCTTCAAGCTTGCCAAGGTCAGTCTAGTGATGTGTGCTGTGTGTTGCCGCTCCGAGTCAATGTAAGCTGGCTTACATTTACTAGGTAAGTCATTTTTGTAAGGGTGATCTCAATTTTAGTTTCTTTTTTATTATTTAGTTTCGTTTTTTTTTTCAATTTACGAATTATTTGAAGTTATCATAATTTATATGATTAATGGGCACTAGCCATATCCGGGTGTGAAATTAATATCACAATTGTTGCGCCACGTTGTATTATAAAGCGGAAAAGTTTGTTTGTTTGTTTAAACACGCTAATCTTCGAAAGTACTGGGTGGATTTGGATAAAATTTGGCATGGAAGTAGCTTGAAGCTTGAGTAAGGTTATAGGCTACTTTTCACCCGACTGCAAAAAAGTAGGGTTATTGTTTTATCGTGATAAAGTTCACGGAAGCGAAGCTCCGCGAGGCTTCGGGTAACCGTGGAGTTTCTTGCCGATTCTTCTCCATATGAAACGACCAATTTCAAACCGAGTACGAACTTGCCTATAAGTGCCCATGTAGGTCTATGTGTAATAAAATATTTTGAGTTTTGAGTTTAAGGTTATAAAGAGAAGTTTACTTACCTCCCTGTGGATTTTTAAGTGACTTTTCAAGTAATACTTTTTGATATCTTTCTTGCATATGGGGCATAGTAACCGATCGTCCTTATGCACCTGACTGAAACGAAGATAATAAAATCATTTATCTTTATCTATTCATATAATAGGGACCGTTCAAGTATTACGTAAGCACTACATGGGGGCGTGGGAGTCTGCTTTGCTTATTTTTGATGACATGGGGGGTGGGGGGATCTAGATGGTGATTACGTCAGCAGTAATTATTTAATTTTTTACACATATAGCAACACACATTGTCTATGCTTCAAAACGAAATGCATTTTCGGGGATTCCTACAAATAATGAATTATTGAATTCCGTGTCAGTAAAGTTTATTTAAATGAATATTATGTGCGACTTCTATTCCAAACCTATTCCTTATTTCTAGACTTATGATTATGACTGCTGCTCATGAATCAATCAATTGTACCAATGTTTACGTAAGCATGGGGGAGGGGTAAGAGCTCTGCTTACTTTTGCTGACGAGGGGGAGGGGTGGGTTAAAAATTGCAAAAAATGTGCTTACGTAATACTTGAACGACCCCATAAAACAGTAAAAAAATGTGTATGTACATTTCATATTTTGTCCTCCTTTGTTCGTTCGTATTTGCGTCTTGGAGCGCAGCAAATTAGATGATTAACCGACGAAAATAAAAAAAACATTTACTTCTTTCATACTTACTATTCGTGCATCTTCAACTTGGTCAAGTTTACAAACGTTTTGGTGCACATCTTACAAGCCAGTTTCTGATCATGTGCTATCTCGATATGCCACCGTCTTTCCTTGTGCGTCCTGAAACGTTTGATAAATGATAACATAACCTTTATTTTGCAAATTGGTTATTAAATAACACATTTACACGTAATTTTTTTCGTAAATTTAAACTAGATGAGGCTGGTATTTCCTAACTGACTACCCTGAGAAGAAACACCGAAACAAACTCAGGGGTCAATTTCTTTTGAAGTCCATAGAATCTATACTGATTAAATTATATGGGAATCTTGTAGGTTATAGTTTAAGGCGATCTTTTGAGGAAAGATGCACACAGATTTGAGTGGGCCTGTTCAGACATTGCAAGCATTTAACGTAAAGAATAGAATATACTTTCTTGTACACCAAAAGTTAAACACACCTATTTTACAATAATTGCCTTGATATCGCTGAAAGCGATATCTTCCAGACAACCTTTGGAAGGGCTTTCAAAACTTTAATTAAAGTGGTGAGGGCTAAATTAGTGTACTAGATAATTATACTCATAAAAACAGAAAAAATAAACTTAAAATATATAAATGAATAAATATATTTTTTGGAAGAGGGGTTATTTGAGCTTCTTTCCATAAAGATGGAAAGACATGAGAGGATACAGAATAATTGAGGATATACTGTAGCAGGGGCGTGCATAGGATTATGACAGGGCATGCGGCGGAGTAAAAACACACAAAAACTTCTTCTTTTATAGATTTTTAGCATAGCCACAGCCACGCATCGTAGCATGGTGGCGATGCGTGGCTGTGGCTATGCTAAAAATCTATAAAAGAAGAAGTTTTTGTGAGTAATCGGTCACAAAAACTTCTTCTTTTATAGATTTTTAGCATAGCCACAGCCACGCATCGTAGCATGGTGGCGATGCGTGGCTGTGGCTATGCTAAAAATCTATAAAAGAAGAAGTTTTGTGTGTTTTACTCCGCCGCATGCCCTGTCATAATCCTATGCACGCGCCTGTACTGTAGCATACGTAGCATACCCTTCACTTTGATAACCAACCGCTCATACAATGCACAAAGGAATATTATTATAAATACACACATCAAAAGTGTCTAGGGATCAACATATATTTTTGCAATAACTTTTCTCCTGATTGATATTAATTAAAATTTTATTTAAGGATTCATCAAATAAAGTGTTTTCGTTTGTCACAGTAACGATAAACCAAGTCACCTTTGCATTAATAAAGAAATTTGCCATTTTCCTAATAAAGGGATTTTTGACATTTGAACCACTAACATTAAAGTTCGAAAACAAGACTGAAATAACAGTTTTCTTTAAAATTTTATTGGGTAACTTAAACAATTAATAATCCGTGTTTCTACCGCGAACACTAACAACACAAGAACATCGGTTTGGCATACTCAAAATGAGTTCATCCAAATCACTCTGTGGAATGGCCGCCCATGTTCGTTGCAACAACAAAAAAAGGTCTTCTTGCGACTGGATACCCTCCATATTCGGCAGAGCTCTTCTCTGTAGCATATCCCATGCATGCTCAATCGGGTTCAAGTCTGGCGACTGAGCAGGCCAGAGCAGGACATTGATGTTAGCTGCGGCGAGAGTCTGTCTTACAACTCTTGCGGTGTGCGGTCGTGCATTATCATGCATTAACTGAAATAAGGGACCGATTTGCACTTGTAGAGGAACGATGACGTCAGATACAATCGTCTCAGCATAAATTTGAGCGTTGAGGTTGCCTCTGATCCAAATCAACTCAGTTCTTCCACCGATCCAAATACCCGCCCATACCATGATGGTTCCACCACTATAAGGATAGACTTCCTGGCAGGATTTTAATCGCTGTTGGCGTCCAGGGGTTCTCCAGTGTCGTATACGTCTTGTATCCGGTCTCATACCAAAACGAGACTCATCAGAAAAGCACACGAAACGCCATTGTTCTTCTGCCCAATTTCTGTGTTCAAGAGCCCATTGATATCGAATCCTACGATTGTGCATTGCTATAGGTGGTACCCGTAGCGGTCTTCGGGAATGAAGGTTCACTTCATACAAGCGGTTTCTGACTGTTTGGTCGCTAATTAAGTTCCCTGAAGAGTGATGAAGCCTCACGGCTAACATCATGGCGGTTATTGTTGGAGCTCTTCGAGTTAAGATTTGAATGTATCGGTCTTGTCTCCGTGTGGTGCAGCGATACCGTCCTCCATGGCGCTCAGCCACGGTACCAGTGCTTCGGTAACGTGTCCAAAGTCGACTGATAACACTCTGACTTGTATTCAGAGCTAAAGCCACAGTACGTTGCCGGGAACCAGCTTCTATCATTCCCACGGCTCTGAGCATTTCTTCCCTGCTTAAATGACGTCGCCGCTCCATAATAACGTTGGTTTTAATCAGTAGTAGGGAAACAGTAGCACTAATAATGTCTTCAATGCGTTGTATGTTTTTATAGGGAAAATATTGACAGCTGATTTTCATCTTTTACTCGAATTTGATTAACAGTTCCTGTTTCAAATTATGAAATGCACCAAAAAGGATCCATATAAATTTATAAAATCATAAATTTATCACAAAGCCACATCTCAATCTCAAGAAATCCGCATAAAAATGCTTGATCCCTAGACACTTTTGATGTGTGTACTATAAATTAAAATAATGTAAACAGACATACGAGACTCGTGCCCTGAGAGCGCGCTCACACAGTGACCACTGTTCAAATCACGTCGGGGTCACCAATTTAGTGCTATGTCGGAGCACTACTTTAGTGCTTTTGGTTTGCACTATTTTTAGTGATTATTTATAAGGTAGCGGAGATTTACTTTAGACAGCACTTTGGAGAATAAGTTAGGGAGAGCAATGACGAGGCGTGAAGTCGCAGTAATGAATGTGGAATGAATGTTCTTTATTAAAATAGAATTGTGTATGCATATAATTGGTAATGTTTATATAAGTTAAACAGTGGTCACTGTGTGAGCGCGCTCTCAGGGCACGAGTCTCGTATGTCTGTTTACATTATATTTAATTTATAGTATTTATAATATTCCTTTGTGCATTGTATGAGCGGTTGGTTATCAAAGTGAAGGGTATGCTACGTATGCTGCATGACAAATGACAGGAAAGAAGGAACCACGATAAAAACACAAGCCCCTCCTTTTACAGTCGGGTAAAAAGCTACTTCCATATGAAATTTCATCCAAATTCATCCATTACTTTCGAAAATTAGCGCATTTAAAGAAACAAATTTTTCTGCTATATTTTTCTTTTTCGGTCTCCTGGCCGATTTCGAGTGCCTACTTACATCCGATTTGAAGCAACGGATCGCACCGTAAAGGATTTGAGGAGGTTGTAAACAAGTATTGCACGTCATCCAATCGATAGATTGAACTTATTTTATCGAAAATTATAATTTTATAAGCTCACATGGTCACTAAACGTATCATTAGAACTCAAAACGGGATATTTAACATGTGTTTGAGTTTCCGAGCTTTCGACTCCGTTGCAAGCGCCCCGATCACGTATGAACTGAAGTCATTGCGGGTGGACGTTTACGAGCAGACGAATCGGTCTACCCTCTTTCTCGTTCGTTTTAAAATCGCCACCATGGTAAATATCTTGTTTAAAGTACAAATGATACTGATGATGTTCTATGAGACTTACTTGAACACTTCGGAACATTTTTTACAGAAGAATTTGGATTCTTTGTGCTTAGTACGAATGTGATAAGTTAGATTAGCTCTGTTGTTGTGTCGATATGGACACTTCAAACATTCGTAGACACTGAAAAAAAAATATAGGATGTTAATTCAGAACGCCTGCCTTGTTGGTAGAGTGGTCGTCAGCGCGAGTGCTGAGAATACGGTCTCAGGTTCGATTGCTGCATCGGGCAAAATTAGTTCTAAACTCAAACTCAAAATGTTTTATTTCACATAGGCCTACATGGACACTTACAAAACGTCAGCACTTATGACACGATTCAAAATTGGTCGTTTTCTTTGGAGAAGAACCGGCAAGAAACTCCTCAGTTACTCTTTTCAAATCAAAATATCATTCTTACAATGTATCCATTCTATAGTATTCTATTAGGTTTTTCTATAAGAAATTTCTGAGTAGCCCGTAGTTTGGAAGTTGGCGTGCCTTGGAAAGCACGTTAACCCGTTTGTCCCGGCTGACAATTGGATATCTTTGACAGTCGTTACGGGTAGTCAGAAGCCAGTCAATCTGACACTGGTCTCGCCAAGGGGTGTCTTGTTTGTGCCCTGCTTGGGCGGAGCACCGCCGTGTCCTCGTGGAGGCGATCGACCGCGGCGACCTCTCGCGCCCGTCATTGGTTCGAACCATGGTGCGGAGCGAGAGGGAATGGGGTGCAATCGCCTCCTTCTGCGAAGCAGTCATGCTAGCTAAGGAGGAGGCCGAATGCGCGAGGGAGAGGCAACTTTCTTCCTCACACCCCAGTCGCCGCGGGAGACGCCCCGGGCGTCGGCGATCGCGAGCCGATTCGGCCACCGTAGTCGCGGGCTTTCGGACGACGAGCAGGGGTCGCTCACCGTCCGGTAAGGACCAGGCCCGGGTCGGCGGCGCGTCGTTTTCCACGCGCGCCTCTAAGAGCTGTCAGCAAGTGACGGGGCTTCATCAGGCCATTGCCCACCTGGGTTGGGGAAATGTTCTAACAAGATGCCGCGACCCCGGAACTTAAGGGCAGCTGAAGGAACAGGGTGGGTTTTTAGTCAGTAGAAGTCTGACCCTTCCGCTTAACCCAGAGCGGGAGAAGTCATTCGAGGATTTTTCCACCCGGAAAAAAAAAGGGGTGTCTTGTTACCCAGCTACTGGGTTTTGGAGGTTAGATAGGCTATCGCTCCTTATTCCTAAAATGCTTAGCTGCATTCGGTTAGACTGGAAGTCAACCCCAACATAGTTGGAAAAGGCTAAGCCGATGTTAATGAAGAGATGTTAATTCAGAACACATAATTAAATTAAGAAACAAATTGCATATGAACGCGGCGACGAATGAATGAGACAGTATGTGTGCGAGCGAGAGAGGGAGAACGAGCCAAGAGAGTTAAGACGCATAAGCGTTAAATACTTGTAAAAGTAATACAACAAAATAAAGAAGTATTCGGAAAGTTTTTATTTGCTGGGTGGGAAAATCATCGAATGACTTCTCCTGATCTGGGTTAAGCGGAATGGAGTGACAGACTTCTACAGACTTCTAAGTCTGACCCTTCTTTCCGTTTCCCACCCACCCTGTTCCTTCATCTGCCCTAAGTTCCGGGGCCGCGGTATCTCGTTAGAACATTCCCGCAACCCCGGATCCACACCACCCTACATATATGAATCAAATGACATGATGACGTAATTGAATTTTTAAGGAGATCTATCTAGCTATGTGAGTAGAATTCTGCTTAGTTGGAGGGGATAACAAGATTGCTAGTAATGTGAATTCTACTCACATTGCTAGTTCTTTTTTAAAACAGAAAAAATAAAATTGGCAGGCAATAGTGTAATTACAGAACAGATAAAAGAGATTAGGAAGGAAATAGTTCCTGATTTGTATGAGAACGCGTGTCGCCGCTTGTCTCCCACTTTTTAGCTCCACTACAAGCAAGAGGCCCGTTACATATGCGAATTACGCACACAAATAAATTACACACACCTAAATCGAGAGCTTGCTACTGATTGTAACTCACTGTCGACAAACATGCGCCGTGCATCACGGCCAATCAGGGCAAAGGACGAAACGACAATGGTTGAAGTGTGGAGGACGCAACGCATGCAGTACATTGTAATCAGACTTGGTCATTGCGTTGATTAAGCGAGTACACATCGGGCAATGTATATTTTTTGTAACTTGTTGCAATAATGTTGTTAATGTTCGGAATTTCATAGTGATCAGAATATTTTTATGTTTTTTACAAATAGAATTGTAATTAAATGTTATTTTCGACTAACCGAATGAAAGATATACCTCCTCGCTCTATACTTGCGGTCTGACTTTTTGTTTTACAGGTTATGTTCCGTCCTACGAGAATATCAGAACGCATATTTTTGGTATGGCAATATTCTATTGTCTTTGATTTTGACTCTTGATATAACTTTTCACTTGTTAGCAAAAACGTCCGCCCTTTGGGACATTGATTTATTGATTTGTAATGGTGAATCTATCCTAATCCTATTGATTATAGACAAGTTGGTCGCGATTAGTGATTTATTAGACGTTGTAATCTCGTGTGGACAAAACCTTGGGATAATTTTGTGTTTTGGAACAATAACGCCGACTTGAGGTCAGATTGACTGACACGCGAATATTGTTGACTTGTAATTGCATGAATCTAGTGTGAATTGGTGCTAAAATACGGCCTGTGGCGCGTGTGAATACTGCCTGGACCACGTTGTGAAGACCTGCGTCTTTGGGGACCGCCGTGCACATCACTTGACAACATTACACATTCAAATATACTTACACACACACACCACAGACGTGATCTGAGGAAGGTCGTAGCTTGTCGTCTCCAGCTCCTTGGGTAAGTGATTATTATTATCAAAATAAGGCCTAAGAGCCTACCATTTGTATAGACAACGTTAGAGCTCCACGTAATCGTGGACAGTTCGACATACCAGTTACCGTTGGTTGGGCTCGGAGTCGAACAGGTTATAATAGAATAACACGGCATTTTAAAGCAGAGCTCTGTGTTCCGAAGTAATCCGAAGCGCACTAAACGCGGTGGATGAATTAATCGGTCGAGCTATGATTTTCGTATCATAAATGTGGCGTGCTCGCCACGCCCACATTCCCATTCCAACCTTATTCATCTATTCCGTGAGTGTAATGGTGGTTCAAACCCACGACCTCTCGATCACAAGGCCGACCTTAGCCATTAGGCTTTTGCCGCCCTTAAACACGTATTAGCTAATACTTACATAAAATGCTGCTTGTAATGTTCATTTAGTAAATTATCATCGATAAATCTTTGTTCACAAATCCCACAAATTGAATTGCCTTGCGACTGAAAAATTTAAAACAATTTTTTTTTTAAACAAGATTTTTTAAGTACATAGGTATTTGAGTATTGAATACGGTTTGATTCTTTCACACACATAAAACACGCGCACACACACACACCTACTTCTTTCTTATTTAAATACCCAAACTTTGTAGTTGGGTTCCCTTTTTACAACACACACATAGAAACTAATTATTTGATTAAGAAGCAACAGTAGAACACCGACGGGAGGCAGGATTTCCGTATTGTAACATAATTAATAAGTAATAAATACCTCGTCATGTTTCAAATTATGCTGGTCTAATTTCTCTTGTGTAAAGTAGTGTTGAATACATTTTTCACATTTGTATTGACTGGTTATATACGCATTGTTAGACCTTTTCTTCTTCCGGAGCTCTTCAACTTCAGCGCCGCTTAAAATAATCAATATCGCTGCATCTTCCGTATAAGGGTCGGGATTGTTAGACTCAGAATCATTCTTACTAGAAGACGGATCCTGATTTTGTCTCATTACAAACAGTTCCTCGCCTTTCGTCGGATTTGAAAGCAGCTTGGTTAAGAGATAGTTTTTCTTTTGACATTTCGCTAGAGCTTCATCTTTGTCACCAATTTTAGATGTACTACCCTCGGCTTTGTCTGGTCCTATAACGGTAACTTTAACCGCTTCTTTGATGCCTCTTAAAGGGGTTTGTGCTTCTCGAAACACGTTTTGTGCTATTGAGGTCTCTGGTATTTTTTCCATTTCTTCTTTTATAGGCTTCGTAAGAGAAGGCAGTTTTACTTGAACCCATTGCTTTTGTTGGTCCTGGCTTCGTAGAGATAACAATGGATCTGGAAATGACATATAATTGTAATCACTTACCCAAGGGTAAACCAGTTGAATGCTTATGACTATTAAACCGTCTTCCCGGTTTTGTAAATCTATGTGTATGAATCTAAACTAATATAATATAAGCCGATACTGGGTAATGATCGGATATTTTAAGTTCGTATAACGGCTGATTGAACTCGCGCAAAAGGTGCCCGAATAAATATATGGTCTAAACATTTGATTCGGCCGGGTTCGGTTAGTGCGTTTAAATAAACAAACAGACTTTTCCGCTTTATAATATTAGTATAGATTAGCGACCCCGCCTGGATTCGCACGGTCTTATACTATAATTGTTGCGTCCCGATATGTGTACCCGCACGCATCTTTTTGGTATGGCAATTATCTATGGTTTTGATTTTGACATTGGACATAACTTTTTCTTGCAAGAACTAACCGCGCGTTTGGGACATTGATTTTTATTGATTGTAATTGTGAATCTAGTTAGAATCCCCTTTGTTATCGACAAGTTGGTCGCGATTAACGATTTATTGGACGTTGTAATCTCGTGTGGATAAAACCCTGGGATAATTTTGTGTTTTGGAACAATAACGCCGACTTGAGGTTAGATTGAACCGGACTTGTGAATTGGTGAAAAATAGCTGCATGAATTGGTGCGAAGTTGTGCTATACTACGGCCTGGACCACGCTGTGAAGACCTGCGTCTGCCTTTGTCCACCGTGACACCACTTGACACCATTACACACTCAATTACACTTACACACACACACCACGGACGTGATCTGAGGACAGGTCTTCGCCGTCTCCGAGTCTTGGGTAAGTGTGCAATTGTGCATATTGTAATCACTAAGAATAAATATTTTTTGTAAAGCAACGTTAGCGCTCCGCGTATTCGCGGATAGTTCGACAAACCAGCTTTGTTGCACTGGGATTGGTATCGAACAATAATAAACAATGCACTAAAACTGACCTCATTAATCATTCGATCCATTGCTGAAAACCACATGAAAGAAATCTATTCAGTAGTTTTGGAGTTTGTGGCGAACTTACAGGCAGACAGAAACGGCGGGAGACTGTTTTATCATAAATTTAAGGCTGAATGAATGTAGAGGGGGGGGGGGGGGGCGTTGACACAATAAACTGCTTTTTTTAACGACTTTTCATTCGTCAACGAGTTAACTGTTATTCATTAATTAAAAAACAGTTTGAAAATATTAGCTGTTAATTTTCGTCAACGCACTCAACGTCTTTATACATAAATTATTCATTTCCAAAAAAAAACACGTTTAAAACCTTAATTTTTATCAAATCAATAATCTTCAATAAATTAGTCGCAACAAAATTGTTAATAAAAAAGTCGAAACCGTTGACATACATTGACATACATACATATTAATAAAAAAGTCGAACCGTTGACATACATTCACGCTAAACGCTAGCGTTTAGCGTGAATGTATGTCAACGGTTTTCGATAACAATTTAAAAATCTGTTAATAATTTAAGTTTTGTCAACCTGTGGACCATCGAAGACTAACAGTTAAATTACATGTACTAAAAATCCGTCAATGACACATGCCTAGATGAATGGATCGAAATAATTACATAACTAAAAGATGGAGATCAGTTTACATTTACAGCCGCTATGCATTTAAAACTAAATTGCCAATCTACTTTCTTAACACATATAACCAAAATTTTATTATATATTTTCAGTGACTTGGTTAGTATTTATTATTATTATTATAATATATTTATTTTATTATTTATTAGTTTTTGTTCGAGAATTGCCAGAATAAAAAGTGGCCTGTGTTATTCAAAGATTTCAGCTTGTATACCAAATTTCGTCCAGAACCATTCAGTAATTTTTAGGTGAAAGGGTAACAAACATCCATTCATAATTACATACATTTGTATTTGTAAGAAAGAAGTAAGAATTAGGGTAGTAACAAGTAGGTTAGTAGGATGTATTATTCTATTCGAAGTTACTTGCTTTTGCTAATAAACTCTTTTGCAAAAAAAACGGGCACTTTAGATTTTTTTCTCTACTTCAATGAAGAAGAACAAGAAATAGGTTTTATTAATTTGACGATGTATTGGCATGTTATTTGAAGCATCCTGGCATGATTCTTTACGTTCCAAATTTAATATTTGAAATTAATAAAAGAAAAATAATGATTATTGTGGATTATTCTAAAATTGCTTTACTAATGGCGCGAATTGCTGAAACGATTTTTAACTGATTACGATATTTTAAAACTTTTTGGATATTTTCTTCTATTAAACAATTTAATCTTTCTTTTTACATTAAATACCACTTTTTGATATGAGTGATAAAGCGATAAGGGCCGGTAAAATTATAGCCCTACTTGAAGAAGGTTGTTCGCAAACTTACGTGTCTCAGCGGCTAAATGTGAGTCGTTCAACTGTCCAGAGGACTAGGAGGCAACGGTATCAAGAGACCAGTTCGGTCAAAAGAAGACCCGGTTCGGGAAGAAAACGATGCACAGAACCAAGTGATGACCGCTTTTTGGTGAGTCAGGCGTTGCGGAATTGTAAAGCGTCAAGTGTGGACCTGAAAAAGAGCCTTGAAGAAGTAAGAGGAGTAGAAGTTAGCTTGTGGACGGTCAGGAGGAGGCTTTTGGCTGCCAATATCAGGAGTTACCGCCCAGCTCGGGGCCCTAAATTACTCCGTGAGCACCGTGTTGCTCGACTTCAGTTTGCTCGGAACTGTGCTTCATGGACTCTGGAGGACTGGAATAAAGTATTGTTTTCTGATGAAGCTAGAATCTCTTTGTGTGGAGAGGACCGACGCCGGCGAGTGCTGCGAAGACCACGGGAACGTTATGCCGAAGTGTGTTTCGAAGAAATCCCTCCTTATGTCGGAGGCTCCGTTATGTTTTGGGCAGCAATTAATTCGACGGAGCGTACGGAGTTAGTTTTCATAGAAAATGGAACATTAAATGCACACCGGTACATAATGGAAGTCCTAATTCCATATGCACTACCCACATTGATCGCACTTGGGGAAGATTCCATTTTTATGGACGACAATGCTCGCCCGCACCGTTTTGGCGACGTGGAAGCGAACATGCAAGAAGTTGGGATCCGTCGTTTAGATTGGCCAGCTCGAAGTCCTGACCTCAATCCAATTGAGCATGTCTGGGATATTCTAAAGAGACGGGTAAGATCAGTGCAACCTGCTCCACAAAACATCAGGGAGCTAAAAAGAGTCATTGCAGAAGAGTGGGAACGTATTCCTCAAAACGTTATTAAAAACATCGTGGAAAGCATGCCCAGAAGGATTCAAGCTGTGATTTTGTCAAGAGGAGGTCACAGTCGTTATTAGGTTTTTACATTTGTAACTTTATTTAATTAAAAAAAGAAAAAAAAAATCTTTTCTTTATTGCCGACCACTTCTTATTGTTTGGGCGTGTACATCGGTTTTAAAGAATCCGTCGTTTTTTTTTCTTTTAATTGCCCGAATTCACTTCACGCGCATTAATTTACACGATTATAAGTATACAGACTACGTCAAAGCAATAAATTTCATTTAATTAACTCAAATCGACCTTAGAACGTAAATTTCCTTAGGTGCCTGTTTTTTTTGCAAGACTGTATTTTATTTGTAACTAATTATGGCTTCTTCAATTATTGTATCTTCACCATACTTGGTTAGCTAGTAGAGAATGCCTACTGCATTAAGTCCACCTTTGTACCTATGTGCATGAAGTGTAAATAAAAAACATAATAACTACCTTCGTCCAAGAAGTCACTGCTACTATGTTCATCTTCCGTCTCTAATTTAATTTCGGTTTCCGTGAAAATTTTGGATGGCGTTTCCAACATATCTTTTAAGGAAAGCTCAAGTATATTCTGTGGTAAGATTGGTGGTCTTTGTAGGGCAATTGGTAGATTTTGTGGGCCCGTTGGTAGAATCATTTGGCCAACTGGTAGTATTTGCGGGACAATTGGTAGTATTTGTGGGACAATTGGTATTTGTTGTGGGACAATTGGTAGATTTTGTGGTCGTTCTTGAGGTAGATTCTGTGGTGGAATGTCAATTATTTCTACTTTCGTTATCATGTGACTGGAGAGTCCCTCGATGGTCTAGAAAATAAACATGTCATATAATGGTACAGTAAATAAGTGTTTGTTACTTAATATGGTTAGTTATTACTAAATCGAATCGAGAGGTCACGGATTCGAACCCGACCCGACTTCCAATTTTATAACTTTTTTTTTATATTTTGACATATTTTATCCATTTGACATTGATTACTAAGGTATGTATCATGTATGATGACTATCGGACTTGTGATCGAGAGATCTCGGGTTCTAAACCCAACCATTACGCTTTTGCCGTGAACCCAGTTTAGCTTAGTTGGAGGGTTTAGGAAGTTTGCTAGTACTTAATGTGAATTCTACCCACATTGCTACTTCTTAAAAAAATACTCTTTGCCAAAGGCGAGTCAGACGTCAATATTTCTAATGAATTATACTTTTAAATTGTACTAGGTGTTTGGCAAGAAAGTATTTAAAAAAGCCTTATATAGGTACTAGTTTATAAAAAACAATATGCTTCAGACCTACATGAGAGTTGATAACATGAAACTGAAGGAGTTCTAAGCAAAATTAGTAAAAAAAGAGAACACATTACAGGTTTCTTTATTAATATAAAACACAAAGGAGAAGGGAATGACTCCATAGATTCCTGGGCCCAGGTGTTAAGTGAATCAAACTAGCCTTATTTGTAAGAGGATATAATAACAAGGCCTCACTGAAAATTTGGTAAAATTTGGCTATCTAGGAACCAAGTTATATGAATTATAGTAAAAGTGAGGTTATGTCTGTGTCACATTGTAGTTTTTTATGTTATTTACGAAATAATTTGAATGGCTCCGGTTGTGTAATAGTTTAATGCATGGAGCGTGTGACGTGTCAAAGATCTGATCTCTCCCGCGCTCTGGACAGACGCTACAGTCGAAGACAAGTTTCTACAACCAATATCCTGTAACCTAGAAGTAGTAGGCACCAGGGATGTTGCGAATATTCGCATCCGCATCCGCAAATGCGGAGCTTCCGTATGGATTTGGACATCTGCATCCGCATCCGCATCCGCAATAATCAATGTGGATTTTCATGCGGATGCGGATGTAAGACAAGTTGCAACCAGAAAGAAATTGGGCGGGGTCGGCGAATGGCACGTGCCGTTCGCACGTGTCATTAACCAATGGGAGAGAAAAAAATAGTGACAAGATCAGTCGCGTTTGTTGTGGTGCATCATTTGTTTCTTGTAAATAAATCATTACGTGTTTGTTTGCGCTGTGGAATACTTATCGTATAGATATGTACCCTTCGCTTTTGAGAAGCTGCCGATCATAAACAACGTTCAGACGTTGTTTATGACCTAGAACCGTACATACAATGCACAAACGAATATTATTATAAATACTATAAATTAAATATAATGTAAACAGACATACGACACGCGTGCCCTGAGAGGGCGCTCACACAATGACAACTGTTAAACTTTTGCAAACACTACTATTGTGTATTAATAATTCTCACATACAACATATTATCACCGATAGCACGAAGATTTTTATCCACTCCACCAGGTAGTGTTCCTAGCGAACAATTATTTAGTAGCGCGGGTTTAATTTACGAACTTCTGCGTAACCGACTTGAATCAGAGAAAGCGGCAATATTACTTTTATTAAGTATAATGCTCCTATTTTTTACTTCACATACTAATTCTAATTAATAAAAAAAAATATGATTACTACATATATCGTTATTTTAATTATTTATTCATATACTTTTTTACTAGTAGTCTAGTACTCACGCGGGGCTTCGCTCCCGTGGATTCTATCACGGTAAAAACATAACTCTCCTTTTTGCAGTCGCGTAAAAAGTAGCCTATAACCTTCCTCATGCTTCAAGCTACTTCTATACCAAATTGCATCCAAATCCATCCAGTACTTTCGAAGATTAGCGCGTTCAAGCAAACAAACAAACAAACAAACTTTTCTGCTTTATAATATTAGTATAGATAAGGCCTTAAACATCCGCATCCACATCCGCATCCGCGGATGCGAGCTTTCCGAAATCCGCATCCGCATTCCGCACATCCGCGGATGTGAAAAAATCGGCATCCGCAACATCCCTGGTAGGCACCAACCATTTAAAAACAAAAAAAGGGAGAAGAGGAAGTAAAATAAAACACCAATATATGTATAAAACATGTATTATTCATCTTCAATAATTATGAGAATATCATCTAAAAATTGTGCAGAAGGTACGATATTTTCTTGGTGTCTTGCCCAACTGAGATACCATATAATGCACATTACATGGGCACAGCAGCCTACAGTCCTTCTACCTACAATACAATTACAATAATATGATAATATTGAATTAATTTACAATTGTTGGTTCAGGGTGCTGCCATCCTGGTTCGACAATTGGGGCACCTGGTGAATGTAGTTGCACTGAGGGTTCATGTACATCATCATTACCTTACCTTGATTTTGTTCTGGTTGAATGGAAACATTTGCAGGTTCATGTAGACTGTGGTCATGATTTCCATCCAATTGTCCAACAAAAACCCAACTGATGATTGGGCTGGCGGCAGTGGGTTACTCTGCGAGGAAGTTGAGGGACCTGTTCTCATATGAACAGCAGCTCTGTCTGCTAATATCCAACAGGAATAGCATTTACAACCCGCCTCGCCCATCTATAAAAAAACAAAATTAAATCCACAATTATACTATAATATAGTAATATTGTATGTACTAATCAGATCAGATAAATACTTTTTGTTTATTCATATTCTATAATGCACATACACTAATAATAACAACGTTAACATTGGAATTTCGTGCAAATGCGAGCTTAACTCAGACCTGAATTTTCTAATAGGAAACCTTAGAACGATAGAGAGACTTGATTTCATACGTTAATATGATAATATAGTGAAAATCATTATATTTATTGTAATAATAATGTGAAATTAAATGTATTTGCAATAATAAAAATAATAGTAATCTACTTTTTTAACTATTCCACATAATACTTTAGATTATTTTTTTAGTTCTTTAAGGCTTTTATTTTTATTTAGTATATATAATGATAGTTAAGTGATTTTTTTTAATATGTAAAGTGCTAGTTTAAATTTTTTTATTATAGTTTTATTATTCTAATGCAGCTTGAGTAAAGTAAGATATATTATTGAAGTAACTTACCCTTTGGGCAGAATCCACTCTCTAATCACATTATATATCGTAGATTCACGAGCAGAATCATTATGAAGAAGGTAGCTGATCCGCTGTGCTAACAGTGAACGACCGCAGCGGACACTAACACTGGAATGGCCAACTCGTCTCCCAACATGCTTGGCATACGTAGTTCTCACTGGTTAGGTTCTGAGATGCACGCCACTGACGAATAACTGATAAAATCGCCTCATCTTCCAAGATTCTTTTACCAATATAGTTACTGCGACCAGTAGCAATCGTACAATTTACACAGCGATTCATGTCGTCAATATCCAATCGATAGGCGTAAACAGTTGTCCAAAATAGAGCCAGGTAATTTAGAGTAGCAAGATCCATCAAATAGTCCATTATAATATACAAAGCCGAGGTCATAGAGTTAAACAAGGAAAATATGTGCGCACTCAGAACGAAAGAAAACTAACAAGTGCACCTGTCAGTCAGTGACTGACTGATGTTAGGCACATGTGTTGTTATTTATTTTCATTAACTTAATTTAAGTTTTCTCACTTTCTAGGTAGAAACATAGTACCATACTTTGTGATTTCCTTTAGAAAAATACTAGCTTTTGCCCGCGACTTCGTCCGCGTGGAATAGTT
Source organism: Tholera decimalis (assembly GCA_943138885.2). Taxonomy (NCBI): domain Eukaryota; kingdom Metazoa; phylum Arthropoda; class Insecta; order Lepidoptera; family Noctuidae; genus Tholera; species Tholera decimalis. Next base: position 11,704,386 of record OW964575.2, on the reverse strand, counting down.
ACTTTAGGCTAACGTTAAATTTAACCCCGATTTTGAAGCATTCTTCATTGGTGCTCCGCTCCTATTGGCCTTAGCGTAATGATATATAGCCTATAGCCTTTCTCTATAAATTGACTATTTAATTAAAAATATTTCTTCAATTCGAACCAGTAGTTCCTGAGATTATCGCGTTCAAACAAACACACAAACTCTTCAGCCTTATATATTAGCATAGATAGCTGTTGCCCGCGACTTCGTCCACGTTTCCGTCGTTTTTCGTAAAAAAAAGTAGCCTATGTCCTTCCTCACGGTTCAGTGATTTTGATGTAACACACAGATTAACTTTCGTAATTTAGTAGGGAAATATAATATGTCAATCTATAATACTGTTGAAAAAAATCGCAATACCGAACCGCACAATATTATTGTTAATAGCTGTGCCCGCCACTCCGTCAGCGTGTAACTCCTTGTGTGTTATTAACAGTGATCGGAGTAGGTAGATTGAAATGGGGTCATTGATCCGAAACGTATATATTAATATGGACATTCCTCCGGAATTGGTGGATTATTTAAAAAAAACCGGAACTTATGTAGGAATTTTATTCTGCCAGAGTGGAAGGAGTCATTTGATGATTTGCCATCCTCAAAAAAAAAGGTAGGAATTGTAATAAAATGAGCAATATTATTCTTTATTCTACCCTTAATGCAAATTACCATGACCACTATGAAAATATTTAAATTTAAGTGCAACAATTTATGTCTATCTATAAAAGTTCTAGCCACAAAAGGCCAAAAAAAAAAAAAAATTAAATCTTCGATCGGAATTAGATTGTTTTTATTATTCAACAGATAAATAATGAATTAATTTAGTTTTTATACCTTCCTTTAAATTTTGAATTGAGTAGGAATAATATCACTACCAACATTAACAATGTTTAATTGAATCCGGAAATACCGGAATTACTTTCCGGGAAAATGGCTTATCCATGTTATTCTTTCTGTGTGCATTTATGATACAAGTACAGTCGGCCAAGAAAGTGGTGTACCACCCTAAGGTTGAATATCGCTTGCAGATTCATAGGTGATAAAGATTAGTTTCGCTTGCAGATCGATCTGACAACTTCTATTGCTGTCTTTATCTGATTATTGATAACGACTATTACTGTTTGTAACGTGACAGCTGTTCTTAGTTTGAACTTGATGGAACCAATGACGTCGTAAAATCAAGGGCGGGGGGCTGTAGATTTTGATGACAAAATTGTATCTACAAATTCAGAATTTTAATCAACAAGTTACATAAAATTGTAAAGGCACAAGGCGAGTCCACAAACCTACAATTTCTGTAAACTTGTAATTACAATATCAATAAAAAACAAGCTAAAAATAGATTTATCCTTTTATTAAATTTCTACAATCAATTTTAAAATACTTATAACAAACAAAAACATAGCATATATAGTAATATTTAGAAGATATTGAAAATTTTTAAAAATTAGAAACAGGTGTAACCGCCGTTGGCCTCTATAACCTCTAAAAGACGAGACCTCATTGAACCAACAAGCCGTGAGCAAATATCGGTTCCCCGCATTTCCTCCCAGATATAATTACAGTGACTAATAAGAGCTTGTTTGGTTCTTTCATTTTGATGCGACCATCGTTGGACCATAAGGCCCCAAAGATTTTCTATCGGGTTGAGGTCCGGCGATCTTGAGGGCCACTGAATTACCCTTACGTCAGTGTGTGAACGAAACCAGGCTCTTACGATCCTCGCATTATGAATCGAACAATTATCTTGAACAAAATCAAATTGTGGCACTTCGTTCTCCGGGTAAACATTACGGACTGTCGGTAGCATTGCATTCTGAAGCACGTCGATATAATTTACAGCCGTCGCTCGAGGAGGTAGAGAACACAATTCTCCTACACCATCCGTACTCATCCAGCCCCAAATATTTACGGAAATTCGACCTGATTCTCTATTTGGGATTACATGATCATCTTTATACCGTGTTGAATTATATCGCCAAAGGTGAAGACGTCCATGCTGACTGGATTTAAACGCTTTTTCATCACAAAACACTGTATTAGACCAATCAAACTCTAAGTGCTCTCTGGCGAAGTTCAGACGAGCAAGTCTGTGAGCATCCGTCAAATATATTTTCTTGGCGTAATGCCTGTGGTGCAACCCCATGTAATGTAGATGATTCCTTATTGTTTGGGCACTCACATCGAACATTTCCGCAAAATGTTTTGTGGGCTTAAAACCATTGATTTCATATTCCCGTCTCATGAATTCTCTATCGTTATTGGAGAGTGCAGGCCGGCGACCACTTCTTCTGTGATCCAACAAACTTCCCTCCTCTCCTTCATGACGAATCCAAAAGCGGACAGAACGCCTCGATATATTCAAATTCCGGGATATCGCACTGATACTGCTTCCCTCATTAAATTGGGCAATTATTTGTGCTCTTTCGGCAATGGTCAAGTTGGCAGGCATTGAGATGATTTTATATGCAGTTGATTGAAAAATAACACGGAAAATATATCGATTTTTTGCATATATTTGAAAAAATGTCAATTGTCAGTTTTCTTTTTCAAATGGAATTCGGTTGTCTAAATAGTTTTTATTACTTTTGTTTGGAAACATTTCAATTGCTTTGTAGAAACTAATGTCCTTTTCATTTATACTAAAGGTTAAAATGTCATGTACTTATATGTGACATATGACGTATGAATACTAAATACATAGGTTTACGTCATGATAATGTTGTCTCTTTCAGTAATATCTTTTTATAACGAACCTTGTTGTAATTTTCGATGACCGGGAAACTAAATCAAAACTGGTACACCACTTTCTTGGCCGACCGTACCAAAAATCAATCTACCTACTCCGATCACTGGTTATTAAGTTAATGTATTGGTAATATTGTTTAGATCACGTTCAGATGAGGCTTAAGTACCTATAGAACGACAATACTTCAGCGCAAAGCTTCCGGGTAAACTATGTTGAAAGTTGACCCGTCCGGCACGTGAACATAAAGATTTCTAGAACTGCTAACCCGGGAAAGAGCGACGTACAACTGACCATGCGAGAAACAACTGACACCGAGATCTACTCCAGCAACACGAAAAGTCTGCCCTTGAGCCTTATTAATTGTCATTGCATAACACACCGATACTGGGAATCGCGTTCTTTTAAATTGAAATGGATAATTATTTGGTATTATGGGAATTCTGGGAATAAAGACGGTTTCTCCTGCACCGCAACCTGTTAAAATTTGAGCCTCGATTATATTTTGTTGCAACTGGGTTACTTTTAGCCGAGTTCCATTGCAAAGTTGTGGTGGTTTTAAATTTCGGAGCAGAATAATAATCAGAAAGCTTCGAACTGCTAAGCTATCGGGAGTTACACGTGTTATTGTGAGTCAACCATAAAAGATAGATATATGCTGTCGTGGGATATTTTATATATAATTTTAAGGAGAACATTTCCGTCATAAATGATTTCTGTGTAGCTTTAACCATTAAGGTTGCACACGCGACGGAAGCTTAAAAAATGGAGTAACTTCTCCCGTTTTCCCAACATTTCCCTTCACTGCTCTGCTCCTATTGATTGTAGCGTGATGAAAAGTATACTATAACCAGCTCAGGAGTATGAAAATAATTGTACCAAGTTTCGTTAAAATCCGTCGAGTAGTTTTTGTTTCTATAACGGTTATACAGACAGACAAACAAAAATTTTACTGATTGCATTTTTGGCATCAGTATCGATCCCTAATCACCCCCTGATAGTTATTTTGTAAATATATTTCATGTACAGAATTGACCTCTTTACAGATTTATTATAAGTATAGATAACGGTTTTTTTAATACACATTTCAACTAGTTAACCAGCTGGGCCCAGAAGTCCCCTTCTCCTTTCTTAAAGAATACCTACAAAAGCAAAGCCTCTATAACAAAGATAATTTAAAATAATAAAGAAAGAAAATTTATTGGTAATACTTACAGGTGATTCCACTTTTAGGTACATTTTGAGTATATTATTTCCATTTTTTAATTTGACTTGAAACCTTCTAATCTTAGCTGCCATATGCTCACACTCCCAGCATATCAGGAACTCAGTATTATACTGAAATGAAAAAAGATCACCAATGAGCTATTATACATATTACCATAATTATTGTGGACTAGATAACCTGACGAATGCGGTGTGGTCTACCAATATTGCATAAGAAAAGTTCAAGTGAAGTGTGTTTAGTGTGTTTGTGTAAGTGTGATTGAAGTTTTCTTAAATTTTCTAATTTACCACATATATCTGTAATTTTTTTATTTAATAAGAACCTTCTCCTCACAATACAAGACACATATAAAAAAGAATTCACTAATTTGGTCCAGCCCTTCACAAAGATGCCGTGACCAAGGCAAGTAGGGATTCAAAATTTAGATGAAAAGACACGGCAAATCCCGAGGTAACAATACAGTTTAAGTATTAATCTCTCCTAGAGAGAAGGAATGTGTCCAAGTAGGAATGTAAGTGTAAAGCTCAGAACTTAATTTTTTTTTTCGGGTAATAAGTCATCAAAAGATTTCTAATGCTTTGGGTGGAGCAGGAGTGAGTTTTGACAATGTATTTATGTTAAGCAGGTGTCCACAACAAAGTGGGTATTTTGCGTATTCTGACTGACTTAAACCCAGTTCTATTTTCTATGAGAACTAGCAATGTCGGTAAACCAAAAAGCCGGACAGACCAGCTAGTTTGGCCAGATAGTTGGATGAAAAGGCCAGACACCCTCAATTTATGTTAAGGATTTTGTGTTTAAAACCCAGGCTCTAGAATCTTCTTACGGTAATTGGTCACATTCATAATTATGTAAAAAGCCTAGCAAAAGCCGGACAAGCAAGACACTATTTATTTTGGCCGGATATGCATTCAAAAAGCCTAACTAGGTACATAATTATGCCTAGCTTTAACCGGACTCCTGACAATGCTAAATGTGGGTAGAATTCCCATTACTAGCAATTTGTTAACCCCTCCAACTAAGCTAAAAATGCTTGTCTGGAGTCGGTTCACGGCAATAGTGACTGTTCCTTCAGTTGCCTCATTGTTCCAGGGCTATGTTATCTCGCTAGAAATTTCCCACGACCTCGGCAGGCAATGGCCCTGTGGGGCCCCGTCAATGGGCACGCATGGAAAACAATTCCCATCGACTCGCGGGTAGACAGACAACCCTGACATATATTTGGGGAATATCAATAATGCTGTTTGAAATTGCTGTTTCAGGCATAGTGACATCAAACGCTCTTCTTCATTCATTCAGTTCATTTTAGTATTCAGTTAAAATTTAAGGCACATATTCTTCAAACGGTACTAAATTTAGTCATTTACTTTATTATTTAGTAAAAATAAAAAATATTCATGAGATATTACTTACTTTAGATTTATAAAACATTTTAGGGCAAAGGACAGTAAAAATATATTCTGCATAAGCTGACAATGGCATCAAATTCCTGTCGAGCTCTAGGCAGGTATAGCATCTTAATTGACTCATTCTCAGACTTTTATAAGCAAATAATCATAATCTCACACTAGGAAATGTAAAAAAAACGGACACAGTCTGGCGAACAGTGTCACAGAACATAATATACTCACAGAACAAATATACTCCTAGCGGAGTATCCTAGTCTCCTTCATAGTCTCCTTCATTACTTTTTCTTGTTGATTGTGCCTGGTTTGTGACATCTGACAGTGCCCAATGACGTGCAAGACCCACAACAGGTTCATTGGAATGTTGAGTTTGTGAATGAAAAGTTTGTGTTATCTGAAAATAATTATTTGTTAAAACAGTAACAACTTGAATTAAGTATTGGAATATTCTCTGAATCAAATGAACTATTATTAATTTATCCTTCTTCAATTTATTAACACCATTTGCCACATTATAAAAATAAAAAATTGGCCAAATGCAAGTCAGACGCGCCCATTAAGGGTTCCGTAGTAACTATAATAATATAATATGTATATTTATTTTACGAAAAAAAAACCTTACAAATTTCTTAAAACTAGCTTATTTACATTTTTTACAACTACGCCAAATAACTTTGTTTTTCATAGTGTTTGTATGAATTACAAACTTATATTTGCGGTTTTAGAAAATATACTGCATCTCAAAAACTGCTGAACTGATTTCGTTCAAACCAATTTTGGTTGAAAGTTTACATTAAGATCTACAGACACATATTTTTTTTAGATTATTCACTCCATTATTATAGAAGTTAGAGGGGAGGGGACAAATCGGAAATCGGTTTACAGAATACGTCTACCTACTAAGTTTCACATGTATAGTCCTAATAGTTTCGGAATAAAATAGCTGTGACATACGGACGGACGGACGGACGGACGGACGGACGGACGGACGGACGGACGGACGGACGAAACCGTTTTGACTTGTACACAGAGGGTTCTTTAACTTCCTAGGAAGTATACAGTTATTTAAATTAATCAATTTTCCTTTACTTCTGTACTAATGATGCTTTGTATCTATAATTTTAGCTGGTGGAACATGATATTCTAACAAAAATTAACATTTCAATTTACACTTTGGATACAGAAACCTTAACAATAAAGTTCTAACCTGTACAAAGTTTTCTTCAGGAGCAGCATGCCTACGTAGTTTTTTGGTAGTGAAGTCCACATAGGAAGATTCCTTAAAATGTGTATGGCACAGCATTCGATGCTCATTATACAGCTTCATTTGTAAATCAGGCGAAGACCACTGTCCATCAGGGAAACAGAATTTCGCCCATAGTTCGCAGCTGTAAGAAACTAAACTGACTGATGAAAAAGGTCGGTCACAGGTTATTTTGATATAGCAAATTAAAAATCTGAGTTTAGTGTGTAAAATTGTAGATAAACAATTATGTAAGGGCTATAGATTGCCAAATTTATGAAGCTAAGTACCGGAGATAGTTGTTTCTTCCCGGTTTAGGAAACCGATGGAGAGTTATCTCTGGATTCGCACTTGAACTGCCACACATGAAGCACTTCCTTTTGTGGTATTTCATTGTTAACCAGAAAGTACCGAAACACAATGAAAAACAAATTAAAATAACTGAAGTAAGCAAGCACAAGCCAAACAGGAAGACATTTTATTTTAATTTATTTATGCTGTGTTGCTATGTCAGGTTTTAACCTTCCTCAAAATCTTTCCATAATTTACTTCAAATCAATACAAAACAATGTATTTTATGTTTAATACCTATACAATGGGAGTTATGAGTTTTTAAATTATTATGTCATTTCAAAAAATATATTACTTGAAAGGTGCCCCTATAACTATTCTTATACCTATAGAGTTAAACTATAGTTTTAACTAGGATTGAGGTAAACGTTGAAATTATAGCAACACTTAAGTTGTACGTTTTATTTTTTTTTGGAATTTTATGGCCTGGTAACAAGACCTTTAAGCCAAGTCTTAATTTTTGATAGATTTTAAATAATTATTGATGGGCATGGGAGCACCGTAGCACTGGATAACTTCACTAGAACTTCACTTCAAATCATAGACATATATATTATGTGTACTTTACTTATTTGGATGTTGCCACTAAACATAAAAAAGTATTTAATATATATCTGGCAACATAAAATTGGCCCCAATAGGTATGTTCCTGATTCGACAGTAAGAGTCGACCACCCCTGCATATACTCCTAAACAGGGTCTATCGCAGGGTTGCCAACCGCAAAACAAAATCCCTCGTACTTATGCAGCTAAAAATCTCGTATTTTGACTTTCAAACCTCGTACATTTAGGTATTATGCATGCAAAACGTGCTAAAACCAAAATTAAGGCATATTGAACTACTGGATGTAGGACTTTTTACTCGAAATAATCTATTGCAAGTTTCCTACTAAATAAAACATCACTTTGTGTTGTAATTCAAAAAATCTTTATTATTACTCAATCAAGTAAAATCACAAAAAAACTAAATGTGTCTATATTATTATGAAAATTTGCAAGGTTTGTAACTTAGTTTACATCTCTTCTCCAAATATTAGTCAGGAACATCCTCACTGTCATCGTTTTTTCTGCCGTATTTTTTATCTATTGTCATGCGGCTATACATTCCTTTTGCGGGTTCAAAATTGACGCAGTTTCCAGTACGAGTTGAACCTTTTGCACTCTCTGCAGCAAGAAGCGTGCCGTTCACTGTTTCCACAGTAAGTTAGCCGGTTTCTTATCTCTGTCTTTATTAAAATGACTTTACTATTGTAAAATGGTGATGCAAAATGTTCGTATGGCCATATTATCAAAATCTCGTACATAATTGTACGAGGTTGATAGTGTCCTCGTACCTCGCACGGAAGACCACAAATCTCGTATTTGTACGAGGAACCTCGTACATTTGGCAACCCTGGTCTATCGTCTCTAGAAGACGAGTTTTACTCTTGCACACATGCAAACTTTTGTATGAGTGCGCCTGCTAATCTATACCATATCAAAAAATAATAATTATAATAAACCAAAATTTAGCAACACTGGACGTCAAGTTGACAACTTTGAGAAGTAAATTTTTGCCGGCTGGCGGCCGCCATTATGGTTTCTCGTTTGATCTAGACATGGGCAAAATGTATCACTAAAAAGAAAAGATTGAAATGTATCTTTCGATCACTGGGATATGTATCACTCTTTCATATCTTTGTATCCATATGTATCAGTAGCTCACACTCGCGCATGCAACACGTCGTTCAACGTGGCATCGAAAGATTCGATCAAAGGGATATGTATCACTCTTTCATATCTTTGTATCCATATGTATCAGTAGCTCACACTCGCGCACGCAACACGCGTCTCAGCGTGGCTTGCTTCGCTCAACTCGATCCAATGAATCATTATGAGCGATCTTAGAATACAGTGAGCGATAGATAAGTATATCTGTTCGCACTTTGCTTGGTCGTTACATTAGGTATATTTCTAATTTATTGGGCTGCTGTTTCTTTCTAGGTATCTGTTTTGATTGGTAAGTATTAAATAGGTATTAGAAAAATTAACTGTAATTTTGTTTAAAATCATAAATAATTAAGTTAATGATTACCGAATATAACATTGGTACTTAGGGTAGGTATTATTTTTACTTATTTGTAGAAAAAAATATATTCTATAGTCTACCGATTGAACTGATATTTTGTTTAATTTTGTAAATCGCAAATTTCTTTTTATTTATTTTTTATCCTGATCCTTAAAGCGATGGTTTTATGACTGAAATTAGTTTGCATAGTTTACTAAAACTTTTTAAAGGCAAAGTAAAGTACACGTGTAGGTAAAACCAGTATAATACTTAAATGTTCACGTACCGTTTAACGACTTTGAGCCCTACGCACCAGTAATAGAGTTATCAATTTATCTTTTTGTGCCGACGTATGTCAGCTTATAATGGTCAAACGACTCTCTCTGTCTTGCGAAAGCGCGACAGAACATTCTAAATAGACAGGTGCGAAAGAGACGTCTGAACTTTCCAAAATCTTCCTTAAATTTGCCTCGGAGTGGCCGTCCGGCCGAAATATAATAAAAAAAATAATAGACATCAAGACGCCGTGAGTGAATGAGTTGAAAAGATACACTGATACAGTGATACATTCGGATGTGAACGGATATAAAGAGTGATTGATGGAAACGGAGTGATTCATATCTTTTGTATCTATCTCTCCTGAGTTACCCATCTCTAGTTTGATCGAGTGACTGTTTCTTTCCACATTTAAATTGTAATCTTAACTACTTTAACCCTTTACTGCATGATTTTTTATTTAAGTTAGAATAAAATATATATAGTAGGAAACACTAAATAAATGGACACGTGTTTCAGGATTTTTCTTTTTATTGAATAGTTTTAGAAAAAAATCACTTTTCCACTTTGGATCATATTTGGTACATTGAGCAAAAATCAACATAAAAATAACGTAATAAATACAATCGTAAAAATTATGTAGTATGGAATACTTCGAAACAATTTCTTTTATCGTTGAGGCAAAGGTTGACTTTGCATTTTCGGCACTCCACGTGAGATCTACCATTACATTCAGGGACCTTACAACGCTGTCTAGTGGACCAGACAGGCAAATGATCCATCTTATCTAAACGAACGTTCTGAGATGGCATTATTGCTATGGGCCCTCTCATTTTTTTTTGTTGAATGTTATGTTCCATGACGCTGGAAAATGGTCGACCACGTTTACTACTCGTTGCAGGTTTATAGACATAGCACAAATCTTCACCTACCGCGCACTTGAAATCGGCTAAAGGTAGCCACGACTCAGCATTTTCAAATCTGCGCCTGTATAAAAGCCATGCATTTACTGCAGTCATATCTATCATATGGAAGAATATGCGGTGATAAAATTTTTTGGATCTGATTTGGATTCTATAATAACCAAGAAGTGCGTCTAACAGATCCACTCCTCCCATATGTCTATTATAAGTCATCACTGCTTTTGGACATGGTATAGTTTGGTAAATCTTTTCCTTTTTATTGTAACGTTGAACTTCTAAAGACGGTTTGCTTCCGACGTAGGTCGAAGCTAAGTTTACGACTCTGTTGTCATACCAAGTTACCACAGAAACATCTATGTCTTCTACAGTGGTCAGTTTTTCAACAGTTGCACCTCTCCCCTTTTTTTTCAAATCTTTTTCTGCAGGAACTTTGTACCCCGGAATACGATTGGCTTTTATTGTGCCTAACGGTAAAATAGCCTTCTTAGTAAGATAAGTCAGCAACGGCAAAGAGGTGTACCAGTTATCAAAAAATAGTTTATAGTTGACTCCTTCGGGAATAGTACTTGCAAGGCGAACAACTACATCACTAGAAATACTAATTTTTGGCAAATTGGTGACTTGTACAGGCCCTTGAGCTCCAGTATAAATTTCGAAATCATAACTGAAGCCGGAACTACCGCTCAGCACAAAATTTTTATACCCCCATTTGTGAGGCTTTTTTGGATTATACTGTCGCATAGTCGACCTACTTTTCGTTGGTATTATTTGCTCGTCTACTGCCATGTATTCTTCTTTAGGTACAGTCAAAAGCCTCTGTCTGAGTTGCTCCAAAAAAGGTCGTAATTTGTGAAGAGGATCGTGTCCTGGTTGACCTTTGGGTACTTGCGTCGAGTTGGTGTTGAAATGTATAAATCTTTTTATTTCCTCAAACCTATTACATGCCATAACATTATTTATTTTTGGGTGTCCCAGGCTTTCATTCCAATAATGTCTTGTTGATGGCAATTGTATAATAGACATGTAAATACACATACCTACAAACTGCTCAATTTCTTTTGCTGTGGTACAAAAAAAATTTTCTGGCCGTTTTTCTATTGCATATCTCATGGATTCTTGCTCTATGTGCTGGAACATTTCGTCAGTAAACAAGTATTTAAAAAATTGAATAGGGGTTTCTAAGCTCATGATTTCGGCAGGCAAATCTACATTACCACTGAATGTGGTTTCGGTCTCATCTTTTTCCAGAAATCCGTCCCTCCATCGAGGTTTTTTATATCTTGCGCTTCTATTTGACGAAGTCGGCAATTGTGACAAAGGTGTATTATCGTCCGATTCTGAGCCGGATTCATCAGATTCAGAAATATACCGAGGACGTAAATGATGAGCTTTTCTTACCCGATGTTCATCTTCGGAAAGGTCTTCATCACTACTATTTACAGGGAAATCTTGGATAATTGTATGGATACCTCCGTAAAATCGACGTGGATCCATATTGCAAATTTCCTGTAAATAGATGTACAATTAAATAAGCATAAACCACGTAAATAACTAAATAAGATGGTACATCAGAAAATAAGCTAAACAACTTTACGTAGCATTGGTGCATGTTGGCACAAATAAGGTACAAAGGAAGAAAGAATATTTCTGCATGTTGTACCAAATTTGTTCCATTCAGTTAGAACCACCTATAAGTAATTATTACTTGATAAAACAATAAAAACTTACCTAATTACCAATATTTAGATTACTTTCTTTCCTGTAGTATTTATTTGCAAGCACTATCACTGAGATTTGTATTTTTGACACAATTTTGAAAATCAACAACTCGCTCCACACCGGTTCGTACTTGTTAACTGACTTTGACGAAGAAAGTAGTTCACACAACTTGCTCATAGATGGCAGTTTTATACATAAAATGAAGCTCGTATAAGACGAATTTGACACAGTATGCATAAAATGAGGAAATCAGTTTGGAACTTAAAAATATTTAAGATAATATGGTTTGGTTCATTTATGAACCACAATGCGGTAAAGGGTTAAAAGTGAAGTGGTATACATTTCCTACGAAAAGACGTTTTATTTTAGTGTGATACTTAAATTTAGGAAAAGACTTTTTTATTGTAGTAGTATAGTTACGACAGGACGTTTTATAGGTTATTTTGTGTTTATCGGATTTTGGAACTGAAAAGTTTCTAAAACCAATCATGAGTAATTGGAACGACTATAGAAGATGCGCCAAGTGTGGTAAAACACGCGCCGAAGATATGTCTGTGTCATATCATAGGTTTCCAAAACCTGGCAAAACAAATATAATAAGGTAAGTCGAAGGAGGCCGAAAAATATCAGTTTATGTGCATAGTACTGATTTCTTCCATTTTGTTTTATTATTAAGTACTAATTCTATTGATTGCATTTCCAGAGCTAGTGCTTGGGCCAAATATTGCTATCCTACCGAAGACTGGACTTCTTTAGAATTTCTGCAGTCACTTTATAGCAAAAACAAGGTCTTATGTGGAAGGCATTTTCATTCTTCCCAATTTTATGATAATATGAGACAAAAACTCACCAAATTTGCTGTGCCTGATTCAGATGAAATACAAGAATTTTTAAATCAGAGGGAAAATATTTTAACTCAGGTAGGTACAATGTCATATATTTTTACTACTTTCTTTTTTTAATATTTATTTCCAAACATGGGATCGGTTCTTGAACCATAAGCAGTTGTTTATGAATGTGTTTGACATGTTAGGCTTGCCCTCCCATTGTTGGGCTGCCTTTGGATATTGCATTACTCAAAGTATCCCAAGTGTGAAGTCTTTTAAGACATCTTGTTGGCAGTGATTCACTTAGAGCCTGAGCAAGGCTGTTTTCGTGATTTATTATCCTCTCTCTGTAAGCTTTTGTCATAATTTTGATTTCCTCTTTGATGGTAGGGACTTTTAAATATTCGTGAATTTCATCCATTCTTGTGTACATGGGGCACTCACTATGGCTTTAAGCACGCCATTTTGAAATTGCTGGAGTATTTCAGTGTTAGAGGTTTTTGCTGATCCCCACAGCTGTATGCCGTAAGTCCAGACTGGTTTTATGACTGCTTTGTAAATCAAAACTTTATTGTTGACAGAGAGTCGTGCTTTTCTTCCCAATAACCACTCTAGTGTTCTCCATCTGTGATTGAGTTCATCACGCTTTGTTTGGATGTGGGTCTTCCATGTTTGTCTGCGATCGAGGTAGAATCGTGCAGCATTGGAGAGGGGGACTCAGTTGGAGGTCACTTCAAGATATGAGCTCACTTCACGGTCTGTAATTTCTGTTCCTAGGTCCTCATTTGGGGTGAAGACGCTGCTAAGAAACTCCCCGTATGCTTCTGCTCTCTCTTCATCCGTTTTAGCCCATTCACCATTTTCTTTTTTGAGCGGGTGCTGTGCTAGTTGTGGTTTTCTTTCTGATTTTACCGCTTTCCACAAATCAAATCAAATCATTTATTTTGCGAAGAATGTGGGTATACAAAATAAGATGTCGAATATTTTAATAAATAATAGTTCCATCACACTCTACCTTACGGCATGCAAAAGTATAAAAACTTACATCTATTCAAGCATAATAAAATAAAAAATTACATGTCTTTGGATCATAACAACTACTTTACATTACAAAAACACACACAAACAAAAACTACATTAAATTACATTATAAAACACTACATTAAATTACAGTTATAAAACATTGCATTAAATTTTAAATAAAATATAATTAAATAATATAACATTATAATCCTTTATCATTCAAAAAATCTCGTATAGAATAATAACATTTATCTAAAAGTAAGGATGTTAGCCTCTTTTTAAATATACCTAATGGTTCTTCTTTATACGCAGGAGGTATTTTATTATAAATTACAGGCCCCATTGATAAAAAGCTTTTTCTTAATAACGCTGTTTTGTACCTACCTGTGAACATTAGATTTTTATATTGTGATCTAACAGATCCCGGCCGTGTTCTAATATCGTCTATTCGAGTAAAAAGGTGTAAATTTGTTCTGACAAACAATGCAACTTCTAATATATATAAAGACGGAAATGTGAGTAATTTTAGAGACTTGAACACAGGTACACAGCTGTCTGTATTTTTAAGACTAGTCATTGATCTTATGCAACGCTTTTGAGCCTTGAATATCCTCTCCCTGTCAGTGAGTACTTGTTTTTAGCAGGAGCTGATGGCGTTAAGTTTTCAAGATGTATGCATTGTTTCATTCTCCATTTCAAGTAGGTTCTTTTTTAGTTCAGCTGCTGCTTTGTTGAACGCTCTCTTTTCGGCAGGGTGTCGGCTACAGTGCCAAACCCTTCTAAGTCGTCTTTTTTCTAGAACTTGGCATTTTACTTTCTGCGGCAAATTGCGATGAGTTTTAGTAGATTTTTTGTCAGATGGAGTACAAGTCCATGCCGCTTTCTGTATTAATTTCGTTATGTAGGAAGTAGCACTTTCAATGTCTGCGTCGGTTTTAAGAGGAATCTTCAGGTCTATATTGTCATTGAGGTATTGTTGAAAGGCTTCCCAGTCAGTACGGTTGTTATATAAGTATTGATTTTTTGATCAATTTATTACAGATGTGCTCATTGTAACTATTACTGGCGAGTGATCTGAAGAGCTGTCGTGACAGCTAGAAACTTCTAAGAAATAGGATGGTACCCCTTTGTAGACAAAGAAGTCTATTTGGGTCTGCTGGCCAATATGTTGGTTGATACGTTACTACTTATATAAATTTCTAGAATTTACTTTAACCTTTAACTTGTGACATGGGTGTCCCATAGACGGCTTCGGGATTCATTTGAGTCTTACTATGTTGAAATTAAAGTTACAGCCGCATCCTCCCTGTTACCTTTGGCAATTTACGTGTTGTTTAGTTATCATACAAATATCCATGGCACTGAAACAATTTTGGATGTAGAGCTCAGTGGTGTCTCTGAAATTGGTTGCTAAATATGAACATTTTGTATCATAAGAACAAAAAATGAATTTTTCCTCCATCAGCTCACTATCTATGACCTTGTCAAACCCCATCATTACTTAAAAGTTAATCATATTATGTATTTTTATTTGAGTTTTAGAACTTCACATTACATAATTATGTTTATTTCCTGATATTGTTATAATGAACTGACAGCTAAATTTATCATATATTTTTATTTTAGGATGAAATGCAACCTGCAATATCAACCCAACAAGCTGTTGTTGCTGTCAAAAATATATGTGAAGTGTCAAGTATAGAGCAGGTAACATTACATTATACTTACTCTTGTAATTTTACATAGCCATTAGTAGTCATAGTCATTATATAAGCTAATGCATCTGGACCTGTTCCAGGTGCATTAGCTTATATAATGTCTGAAGATATAAATAGAAAAATGTTTCGATGCATAACCAAACAAATGTATTAGAGGTTCAAATTCACAGTGAAGTAGATTGTTTGATTTATACACTCGTATCAAAACTCAGCTGCCCTTTGCTTTTTTCAGAATGTATCACAAACAGAAGATATTGGTCCATCTTTGCCATTAAAATCAATTGAAAATGTAATATATCAACAGCCCACTAGTGCTATTCTACCTGCAACAACCCAACAAGCTTTTATTGCCGTTGAAAATAAACAGGTAACATTCTTCGAATACTCTTCTTATAACCTTTTCTAATGTTTTGTTGTGTCTTAATATTATTGTTATTTACTTAGATTGTAAAGCAGAGTATAGCTGGACAGTCAAAGCTTTTCCAACCAATAGAGAATGAAACCACTAAAATTCAACCTGAATCTATGGAAGAAGTCTTAGTGACAGGAGCTTGTAGTGAACAGGTAACTTTTTTTATTTATATGAAATTATATTAGTGTTTCTTCTGTTAATCTTGTCAGGTAGTATTTGGCTAGGATAATATTGTTTAAATTCATCTTATGAATTTTGTGACTAAAGGGCAAAATATTAACAAGTCATACATATAGTATCAGAGATATAATTGCATTAGTTGCCCCCATAATAACTTTTACCAAAGTAATACACAGTATGAAATTTTAATATTATTACTCACAACAATCATGCTGTCTGCAATGCAGCAGGAGTATTAGATAGCATTGAAATAATTTTCTTGAATTAAACTATGATTTCGTTGTTTTGTAATTTCAGAACACTATTCTGAAGAAGAAGAAGAAGAAATATAATATTTTAAAACAACTGAATGACTCAAAAAGAAAGGATCTAACTGCACGGGAGTTGAAGCTTTATAAACTTTGTCAAAAAAAAATAAGAGATGTGAACAGGCTGAGAAAGCAACTAAAAGGGAAAAAAACAAATGTTATAGAAAAGCTTTCACAAGATGAAAATGTTCAAGCTCTTTATAATTTAATTATGAGCAATTCTTTCATAACATTATTGCAATCTCAATTACAAAATTGCTCTAAAAAACCAAAAGGAAGGAGATACTCTTTAGACCAAAAATTGATGGCCCTAATAATTTATAAAAAATCCCCAGCTTGTTATAGACTACTGCGAAGAATGTTTTCCTTACCAGGCCAAAGCTGCCTTAACCAATTATTAAATAGAGTGCCTTTAAAACCGGGCATAAACAGGCATATTTTTGAGTCTATTAAAAAAATGGCCGAATCCAACACAACTGAAGAAAACATATGTTTGCTTTTGTTTGACGAGATGTCAATAAGGAAACACTTATTTTATGACAGCAAACAAGATATGATATTGGGCTATCAGGACCATGGCAATCATGGTAGGACCCAAGAAGTGGCTACAAAAGCACTGGTTTTCATGCTGGCTGGATTAAGAAAAAAATGGAAGCAACCCGTTGCATTTTATTTTACACATACATTAACAGCTGATAGGATGACAGTTATTCTTAAAGAGGTAAATTTATTAATGCTTAATATTTTTTAAGTTATTATACTTATATAATGTAAGTATTCCATTGTATTTCCTTAATTTTTTATTATTTCAGATACTAACCGAGTGCATCAATGCAAAAGTTGATGTTGTAGGTACGATATGTGACCTATCAACTGTCAATATAAAAACATTAAAAACCTTGGGTGCAACAACCAGAGAACCTTATTTTAAACATATGGATAAAGAATATGTTGCTATTCTGGACCCACCACACTTATTAAAATGCACAAGAAATTTATTGCTAAAACATGATGTGGAGTGCACTACCGATTTTCAATCTGACAATATTCCTGTAAAAGGTAAATATATATTGTTCTTACCATTTACTTAGAGTACTTGTTGAATATTAATATTACTACCAGCTCTTACTTGACATCAACCCTACTTGTGATATATTAAAATTATTTATATTTTTATTTTAGGTACCGCAAAGTGGAGTCATATTGAAAATTTTTATAATCTGGACAAAAATAACGCCCATTTTGTATATGCGCCTGCATTAACGGACCAACACATTCACCCGAATGTTAAACAGCAGATGAGAGTCAAGCTAGCAGCTCAAATTTTTAGCCACTCTGTTGCAGCTGGTATTTTATCTAAAATTGCATCAAGTTAGTACAATTTTATTTTTACTAGCGTCCCGCCTCGGCTTCGCCCATGGCAGCTACATACATACATAGCCTATGTCAGTCAGGGATAACATACCTTTCTAACCCTGAAATAATTTTTGAAATCAGTCCAGTGGTTGCACTAAATTACAGATAGTCACGAAGTTTAATCAAAATCAGTTCAGCAGTTTCATAGTTTACCCCGAACATACATAGTGAATTTGTAACATGAGATTTAAAAAAAATATAGTGATGGGTGTCAATTACACTTTGATTTGAGAAAATCAGATAATTAAGTTCATAGACTTCTTATGTCTGTTTAACACTGACCTCACACTAAATAAAAAAAATGTTCGTAGGTTTATATTTATTGTCATAGTTGGAATGAAAGTCAAAGTTATTAGACCATCTTATGTATTTTTTTTTAATTAAAAAAAAACAAAGTTACATAATATTCCCGGGGAACAATGATGAATGTCATCATGGAAACACTAGGTATAAGCATGATGATGATGAGTAATATAATAGGTATGATCAATTAACTAAGCAGTTAATTGATCATACCTATTATATTACTCATCATCAATTATATTACTAGCATAGGGTAGTGCAAGAAAAAAATTTTTTGATCTCTACTTGATCTGATCTCTACTCTTAAAATTATTTGGTATTATGGGAATTCTGGGAATAAAGACGGTTTCTCCTGCACCACAACCTGTTAAAATTTGAGCCTCGATTATATTTTGTTGCAACTGGGTTACTTTTAGCCGAGTTCCATTGCAAAGTTGTGGTGGTTTTAAATTTCGGAGCAGAATAATAATCAGAAAGCTTCGAACTGCCAAGCTATCGGGAGTTACACGTGTTATTGTGAGTCAACCATAAAAGATAGACATATGCTGTCGTGGGATATTTTTTATATAATTTTAAGGAGAACATTTCCGTCATAAATAATTCTGTGCAGCTTTAACCATTAAGGTTGCACACGCGACGGAAGCTTAAAAAATGGAGTAACTTCTCCCGTTTACCCAACATTTCCCCTTCACTGCTCTGCTCCTATTGATTGTAGCGTGATGAAAAGTATACTATAACCAGCTCAGGAGTATGAAAAATAATTGTACCAAGTTTCGTTAAAATCCGTCAAGTAGTTTTTGTTTCTATAATGGTTATACAGACAGACAGACAGACAAAAATTGTACTGATTGCATTTTTGGCATCAGTATCGATCCCTAATCACCCCCTGATAGTTATTTTGTAAATATATTTCATGTACAGAATTGACCTCTCTACAGATTTATTATAAGTATAGATAACATTGGATACTCATGCACCATTGTATGAGTCTCTGTGGAAAATCAATTTTAGTTTTTCTCTATGTGCTCTTATCTCTTTGATAGAACGTATTGGGATTGGACATTTTTGTTTAAAACCTCGCCATAGCTGCCATAGACACCTTCATCATATTTTTACTGACATCCATCATTTTTTGCCGGTATCAGAAAACCTTTATCGTTTTTTGCCTGTGCCTCAATTTTTAACAGTATATTTTTTGGTGACAAGAAGCGTTTTTTGCCTGTATTCTGAAGAAAACATATACTATTTTTAATGGACTTTTGAATGTTGCCAATAACAAATAAAAATGAAATCCATCGCTTTTCCCCTGTACCCTTCATATCAGAGTATTATTTTCTTTGCTTCATATGTATCTGCAAGTGCCTGAGTCACAAGTCCGTGTTATGTTTGTATGCAGATGCATGTGAATTTATTTATTGCATGATAACTCATAAACTCCTGAACAAGCTTGAGTATTTGAGGTAATCGTTCGAATCCTTTCCTTTCCCCACCTGACAAATGCTGCAGACCATTTGTATTTTGACTTTATCGCTTACATTTTAGCTTTATTTTTATTATTTTCAGATGATCTTCCAACAGAGGCTCATGCTACTGCAAACTTTATTAAAAAATTTGATGACCTTTTTGATGCCGTCAATGCGGATACCCCGGACCTACGAAGAGGAAAAAAATATTCCACGAATATGACGCCACATAGTCCTCATATAGATCTATTTAACACAATGAGACAATTCATTTCACATATGAAATATTTAGGCGCCAAGAGCAAACCTCCTTCGCAAGATGGGTGGATTCACACCCTTAATGCGATAGAGAGATTGTGGAAAATTTTACTAAACAAAAATATAAAAACAATTACAACGCGGCGACTTAATCAAGACGCGTTGGAAAATTGTTTCGGTTGCATCAGATACAGTTGTGGATCCAATTTAAATCCCACAATTCAACAGTTTGTGGCGGGAATTAAAACCGCCATTATAACAAACTTAAGGCATTCAGGCCAAAAAAAAAATTGTGAGGAGGATGACTCAATTTTAAATAATAATTTAAAAATATTCTTAATTAAAAATTCAGAAGAGGAGCAGCGGCAAGAGCCAAATCTGATAGAACGTACTTTTTCTGTCGATGATTTCGAAAAAATGTTGTCTGATGCAACCGAGACTATAGAGGAGGCGACGCCGGAGAGTCAGGCTTGTGCATACGTGAGTGGCTTCATATTTAAAAAACTTAGACATAATGAATGTCTAGATTGCCAAAAGGCGTTTTTAAGTGACGGAAAAGAAGCCATTCACGTATTCACGAGCTTGAGGGAGTATAGTGAAAAAGGTGCTTTGTATTATATTAGTAAATATGTTGTTATATTGGTTGAGCAGTGTGCTCATATAATAAATAAGTATTTAAAAAATCATGGATGGGAAGCAAATTTGAAATCTAAAATAATGTTATTATTAAGTAATGTTGATTTTAATTTTTTAAATCAATGTCAAACACATTTAGACCTAAATATAGACCATATTAAAATTAGTACATTAGCAATATGTATTAAAAGGTAGATTATAATAAGAAATACGGATATGGAAGAAGATGAAAAAAATAAATCTTTAGAAAGAAAAATGAGCATTATAAAAAATAAATAATCTATACTTAGTCACTTTTTCTTTCTAGAGCGTTATTTTTGTCATCTTTTTATTTATTGAAAATTCGTTGCGTTTGACCACTGTCTCACCTGATGGTAAGTGATGATGTGATCGAAGATGGAGCACGCTTACCTAAAAGTAACCTATTCACTCTGGACTTAAAGACTCCTAGGTTGTAGCTGTCGGGAAACACAGACTCCGGCGGCGAATTCCACTATATATATAACACAATATAATAATAATATTTTTAAGTTATTATACTATAATGTAAGTATTCCATTGAATTTCCTTAATTTTTATCATTTCAGATACTAACCGAGTGCATCAATGCAAAAGTTGATGTTGTAGGTACGGTGTGTGACCTATCAACTGTCAATATAAAAACATTAAAAACCTTGGGTGCAACAACCAGATAACCTTATTTTAAACATATGGATAAAGAATATGTTGCTATTCTGGACCCACTACACTTATTATAATGCACAAGAAATTTATTGCTAAAACATGATGTGGAGTGCACTACCGATTTTCAATCTGACAATATTCCTGTAAAAGGTAAATATATATTGTTCTTACCATTTACTTAGAGTACTTGTTGAATATTAATATTACTACCAGCTCTTACTTGACATCAACCCTACTTGTGATATATTAAAATTATTTATATTTTTATTATAGGTACCGCAAAGTGGAGTCATATTGAAAATTTTTATAATCTGGACAAAAATAACGCCCATTTTGTATATGCGCCTGCATTAACGGACCAACACATTCACCCGAATGTTAAACAGCAGATGAGAGTCAAGCTAGCAGCTCAAATTTTTAGCCACTCTGTTGCAGCTGGTATTTTATCTAAAATTGCATCAAGTTAGTACAATTTTATTTTTACTAGCGTCCCGCCTCGGCTTCGCCCATGGCAGCTACATACATACATAGCCTATGTCAGTCAGGGATAACATACCTTTCTAACCCTGAAATAATTTTTGAAATCAGTCCAGTGGTTGCACTAAATTACAGATAGTCACGAAGTTTAATCAAAATCAGTTCAGCAGTTTCATAGTTTACCCCGAACATACATACATAGTGAATTTGTAACATGGGATTTATTTTTAATATAATATGTATCTGCAAGTGCCTTTGAGTAGTGTTGCCCAAACGAGAGTTTCGCAAGAGTCTTGCAATTAGCGATTATCCTATTGCTATTTATTAAACGGTAGTTGAGATCTCAGAACAATGTAACAGAGTCTGTTACATAGGATAATCGCTAATTGCAAGACTCTTGCGAGACTCTCGTTTGGGCAACACTACCTTTGAGTCACAAGTCCGTGTTATGTTTGCATGCAGATGCATGTGAATTTATTTATTGCATGATAACTCATAAAATCCTGAACAAGCTTGAGTATTTGAGGTAATCGTTCGAATCCTTGCCTTTCCCCACCTGACAAATGCTGCAGACCATTTGTATTTATACATTTATTTGAAATCTTTTGACTTTATCTTTAACAGTATTCTTGGGCATAACTTTGGATGCGAAGCTTTAGTGGGGCCCCCGTATAGATAAATTGTCAAAAAAGCTAAGTTCTGCAGCATATGCCGTTAGAAAAACGTGGATTAACTGATATCGAAACAGCACGTTTAGTCTACTTTAGTTACTTTCACAGTGTGATGTCATACGGCATTTTACTTTGGGGAAATGCCGCCGACGTTCACACAATATTTGTATTACAAAAAAGGGCCATTCGTGCAATTTATAAATTAAGTCCTAAGCACTCCTTAAGAGACAAATTTAAAGAGATTAATATTATGACTGTGCCATCTCAGTATATTTATGAGAATATCTTATATGCACACAAAAATATGAATCTGTTTAAAAAATACAGTGATATACATAATGTAAATACAAGGAACAAAGACACATATGTCATTCCTAAAACAAGGTTAAAAAAATAGATGGTTCATTTAGATGCCAATGTATACGTTTTTATAATAAAATTCCTAGCCACATTCAAGAACTGAGCATTAATAAATTTAAATTATTTATAAAACGTAAGCTATGTCAAGCATTTTACACAGTTAAAGATTATATTGAGGACAAAAAGGCTTGAGAATGAGCTGCTCCAGTAATATGCGTGGGCATTTTTTTAAATATTTAAATTTTGATTGTTGATTTTATATTTTTTTTTATTTTACTGATTTAAATATTTGCTTTCTCAAGTATTGTATATACCAATTTATTTTGTTTTTTTTTTTAATTGTAAATGTGAGGACTATGTAGGTTATTGTTTCTTCTTTGTGTTGCTTTCATTATAATTTATTTAATGGTGTCAAGCAGTTTGAGTACTTGTGTGGCTTACCCAAATGTCCTTACTTTGGTATTGTTCGTCAGATCGTTGAGCTCCTTAAGTTCTAAGTTGAGCTACACGATAACTGACAAATGCTTGCACTGTCTGGACAAGTCCACTCAAATCTGTATGGTTATTTCCTCAAAGAGCACCAAAGACATGAACCTACATGTTTGTCATATGATTGGACCAACACAAATTGTATGGACTTTAAAAGAGACGTTGACCTCTGAGTTTGTTTCGGTGTTTCTTCTCAGAGTAGTAAGTTAGGAAACACCGGCCTCATCTAGCTAAACTAAACTAAACTTAACACGCAAAAAACATGACGTGTAAAAGCGTTATTTATAACCAATTTCATTTCATTTCATATCGCCTACATTTTACCTTTATTTTTATTATTTTCAGATGATCTTCCAACAGAGGCTCATGCTACTGCAAACTTTATTAAAAAATTTGATGACCTTTTTGATGCCGTCAATGCGGATACCCCGGACCTACGAAGAGGAAAAAAATATTCACAAATGAGCCAATTCATTTCACATATGAAATATTTAGGCGCCAAGAGCAAACCTCCTTCGCAAAATGGGTGAATTCGCACTCTTAATGCGATAGAGAGATTGTGGAAAATTTTACTAAACAAAAATATAAAAACAATTTCAACGCGGCGACTTAATCAAGACGCATTGGAAAATTGTTTCGGTTGCATCAGATACAGTTGTGGATCCAATTTAGATCCCACAATTCAACAGTTTGTGGCGGGAATTAAAATCGCCATTATAACGAACTTAAGGCATTCAGGCCAAAAAAAATTGTGAGGAGGATGACTCAATTTTAAATAATAATTTAAAAATATTCTTAATTAAAAATTCAGAAGAGGAGCAGCGGCAAGAGCCAAATCTGATAGAACGTACTTTTTCTGTCGATGATTTCGAAAAAATGTTGTCTGATGCAACCGAGACTATAGAGGAGGCGACGCCGGAGAGTCAGGCTTGTGCATACGTGAGTGGCTTCATATTTAAAAAACTTAGACATAATGAATGTCTAGATTGCCAAAAGGCGTTTTTAAGTGACGGAAAAGAAGCCATTCACGTATTCACGAGCTTGAGGGAGTATAGTGAAAAAGGTGCTTTGTATTATATTAGTAAATATGTTGTTATATTGGTTGAGCAGTGTGCTCATATAATAAATAAGTATTTAAAAAATCATGGATGGGAAGCAAATTTGAAATCTAAAATAATGTTATTATTAAGTAATGTTGATTTTAATTTTTTAAATCAATGTCAAACACATTTAGACCTAAATATAGACCATATTAAAATTAGTACATTAGCAATATGTATTAAAAGGTAGATTATAATAAGAAATACGGATATGGAAGAAGATGAAAAAAATAAATCTTTAGAAAGAAAAATGAGCATTATAAAAAATAAATAATCTATACTTAGTCACTTTTTCTTTCTAGAGCGTTATTTTTGTCATCTATATATACAACATGTATCGTAATTAACGCACACCTTCAAACACCCCAATTAGAAAACTATGTTATTATCATAATACATATTCTGAATTTTTAGTTTTACTTGTAAACAGTTTATTTTAATGCTTTAACTTCCTTTAAATGACTTTCATATGTCTGTAATGTGTACTGAATGACGGAATTTATATAAATCTGCATTTAAAAAGTTACTACTTTAATTTACGGTCCATAGTTAGTTTGTTTTTACTAACAGCGAAAGTGTAATTTGTAATTTACGAAGATTTTGTTGCTTTGGGGATAAAATTCGCGATATTAAAAACGATAAAAATCGATTCAGTAAACGATTCTGAACAAACTAATTTCAGGATGTGCTTGTATAATACAATACAATACGACCCATTATTGACGAATACGTTGTAAACTTAAACCGCATAGTTGTGACTATGATACAGAATTGATACGATTTTTAAAAATTCCATCAATTATTTTGTATTAAATTGTCATTTATTCTTATACTAGGAGAGCAACCTGTTTGACATTCCATTTAGTGCTTCTTTTATATTACGGGTGGTAATATAATTACATAATTATGCGTAAATAAATGAAACCACTTTTGATGATAATGACAAAGTATAATGATGAAAAAGCTATAGGTATTTCTGTCAAAATCTTGCTTGGTTCGATTTCGATTCTCAATTCGATAGGTTGTGAAAATAAAATAAAAAAATGTGTGCAATTCACACGTGGTAAAAGTGAAACCTTAAAAAAATGTGTCTCCCGCACCGCGTGTGTTTATACTTATAATAAGTAGTGTAAATAATTAATTTTGTAGTTATTTGAATTTAGTTTTAATAAAATATTTTGTTTTTACTTATTGTTTCTTATTTCTTTGCCAACACAGATGGAAACAGCATGCGGTGCAAATCATGATATCGGACGTAAAGCAGTTAAAATATATCCGTTATCGTGTTTGCCACCGCAGCTAGTTTCCATCTATAACCTTTAAATAAGAAAAAAAGAAACATTAAATTCAGATTTAAATATTCCCGCTCGCGTCATAATTACCTGCTAATCCGTTGCAGCGCTAGTGTACATCGGTGTGTAAATCTATGGTTACATATTTTTTATATGAAGACGGTATTCTTCTCTCGTTAGAGAGTATTATTTTCTTTGCTCCTAAAGGAGAAGAATGTCAACTTCGAACAAAAAAATAGAGAACGATTTCAACAGCGCCCTCTTATCTCAGCCCACAGAAACTAGCGTGCGATATGAGCGTGGCGGGAGATTCAAAATGTGGGTTTAAATGTAGGGCCCCCCTAATCCTATTTCTTGATTATTTCGGAGTGGGCATTTATACTTATAAGAAAACACATGGCTTATAAGTTCCTCTCATGTGTTTCCTTACAAGTAAAAATGCCCGCAAAATTTGAAAATAAAACGAAAATAAAACTTAAAGATTTGTTTATTTCACAATACAACTTGCATACCTTACATTTAAAAATAATATATTACATATTTAAAAATCATATATTACACCCAAAAAACTCGACCACTCACTGAACAAATACTTCCAGACAACCTATTGTATAAAGAGAATCTTGCAATTTATTATAACTGTGTCTAGGAGTAAATACCAAACCACTTGTTAAAATAGCCTTTGATCTTGTCTGAAAATGAGTACAACTGGCTCTTGCTATTAACATTATTACAGAATTCATTTCTCAAACAGTTATAAAGTACATAATATGTATGATAAAACTGACAATACTCTATACTTGAAAACATGTAAACAATTATGAGACTTAGAGACTTTTATAACAATAATAACTGAATAACATCCATCATGTTATTTTGGTGGTGATCGGAAAAACCAGCGCTGTGTAGGAACATAAAATAATTTACTACATATAAAAATAAGCTTATTTATTATTTATGCATGATTATGTTCATTTTATGCTTAAGAGCAGCTGCTGATGCTGCTTCAGCAAATTTTCTATTTTGAAGTATACAAAATCTTTTCGTGCATATAGCAAAAACACTATTTATAATGTTATTTATATTTAATATTTTATGTTCTGGACATTTATTTAAAAAATCAAAATTAATTGAACATTTCATTTGGTCTGTTATATTTTTTTTATAGAATTCCTGTAACCATTTTCTTCTAAAAACTTATTATTATATGTAGCACAGCACTCGACTACATTAACCATTTCTTTAGTTACATAATTTAAACTTTTTTTAATCTCACTGTACTCCCGGAACTCGACAAATAAATGATGTTTCTCTATAGCTTTAGAAATAAAAAGGTCTTTGCAGATTTCGCAAGTGGGCATAATTTTTTTTAATAAGAACCCACATACATATGCACATGCCTGAATTTCTGCATTATCATTATTAATGGCTTCCTCTATTTCCTGAGGTAATTCAAAACTAAAGTTAAATCCAGGCTCTGCACATATGCGTGTGGGTTGTGCAGCTGATTTTATCATACTGCTGAAATTATTAATTATTTCATAATTATCATTTTCACAATTTCCTGTTAAACTTATATAAGACAAATTACTTAAAACAGCCATTTTAAGTTCAGCAAGAAATTGTCCGCATGTCGGATTTGTGTTACAACCACAGTTGCTGCGAATACATCCAAAAAGGTTTTCTAACGCATCTTGCTGAATCCTTCTGGTGACCAAACTGGCAATTTTATTTGAATTTACCAAATTATGCCACAACCGTTCCATGGCATTTAAGGTCCATATCCAGCCTTCCTGAGACGGAGGTTTACGGATACTCCCAATATATTTCATATTTAAGAAAAAAAAAATTCATATCACTGAAACATTTCAGGTGTGGAGTATTACTCCTTAAATTTGTAGCGTGAGGTTTTCCTCGCCGCAGGTCGGGAGAATCACTATTGACCGCATCGAATAGGTTATCCATTCGTTTTATTATATTGGCAGTCACAACAGCCTCTGAGGTGAGTTCTCCTGTAAATATAAAAAAATATTTATCAAATTATAAAAATACAGACAATAATAGTTGAATTTACTATCTGATCTACATCTGTCAATTCATAAAGTACAATATACAAAAAGTAGGATATGGATGAAACTATCGATAACAGCTAGTTTATAATAATAATAAAAAATTGGCCACGTGCGAGTCAGACTCGCCCATGAAGGGTTCCGTAGTAACTATAATAATATAATATGTATATTTATCTGACGAATAAAAAAAAAACTTAAAAATTTCTTAAAACTAGCTTGTTTACATTTTTACAACTACGCTAAATAACTTTGTTTTTCATAGTGTTTGTATGAATTACAAAGTTATATTTGCGGTTATAGAAAATATGCTGTATCTCAAAAACTGCTGACTCGATTTCATTCAAACTAATTTTGGTTGAAAGTTTACATTAAGATCTACAGACATATTTTTTTAGATTTTTCACTCCATTATTATAGAAGGTTAGAGGTGGGGGACACACATTTTACCACATTGGAAGCTTATAAATCTTTTAAACGATTGACTTTATGAAAAAGTGGTTTTAGAAACCCTTATATAGACAGGTCTTTAAAAATGATATCATTTTTAAAGATCTGTCTATAGATACCATACACACGCATAGGTTTCATGAAAAAAAATATTTTCAGTTCTAGTTCCATGTATGGGGACCGCCCCTTTATTTTAAATATTTTTTATTTTTTTTTCTTAAAATCGGAAAACGGTTCACAGAATACATGTACCTACTAAGTTTCACATGTAGTCTTAATAAATTTCGGAATAAAATGGCTGTGACATACGGACGGACGGACGGACGGACGGACAGACAGACAGACAGACAGACAGATAGACAGACAGACAGACAGACAGACAGACAGACAGACAGACAGACAGACAGACATATCGAAACTATAAGGGTTCCGTTTTTTGCCATTCGGCTAAGGGAAACCTAAAAATGAAGAGTCGAACCGAGCTAACAGGTGATTTCTTTAGTAATTTACTTATCAGATTCAACTGAATTGTATTATAGTCATTAATTGCATACCTGTAGCGATTTTCGCGTACATTCCACCCGACACAGAACTGCTTAACACTTGTGCAGCCAATTTTACTTTCATTTTCTGTTTTGTGTTAGGATTTAAATGATCATTTTTTAACATTGGAGCATATACAAAATTTGCATCAGTGCTGTCCACTTCATAAAATTCTTTAATGTGAGACCATTTTGCAACACCTGTAAATAATAAAACCAGCACACTATAATTACACAGCACATTTTAATAAAATATTGATAATTGCAGCCAATTAATTTATAAGCTAACTTTACCTGTTCCTATGACATCATACGAAGAAATATCTGGCGAACACTCTATATTATATTTCATAAACAAATTTCGAAAACATTTTAACAAATGTGGTGGATTAAACAGAGTTACAATCTCTTTATTTTTAAATACAATATATGGGTGCTGAACAGATGCGCCCAAGATTTTGAGAGCTTCGCCTATTTGCACCATCCATGTCACATACCATGGCTACAATATTTATGCCAGCTTCCAAGCATTGATGTAAGACCTGAAAACAATTTGTCAGCATATTTGTACAATTCATAGTTAATCAATCTACCTGCATAAAACTTTAATAGATATGCATAAAAGAAAACACAACTAAAAAAACTGTTTTGAATTTACATAGTATGTTATAGTAAATACATAGTATATTATAGTAAATTACAGTGTATATTATAGTAAATTACCTCCTTTAGCAGTACTGCAAGCCTATCTGCAGTACAAAATCCACTAGAAAAGTAATGGGCAATGGGCTGTTTTACTTTTTGCCTTATCCCAGTAATCATAAATACTAAGGCATATGCAGCAATTAATGGAGACCTTCCTTGTGATGCATGGTCTTGAAATCCTTCGATCACATCATCCTTGGGATTATAATGAAGATGCTTTTTCAAAGACATTTCGTCAAACATCAATGTAAATACATTATTCGAAGGTTTCTGTACCATAATATGTTTCTTTATTAATTCAATAACTGGTTTATTAATAACAACACGAAATGGCACCTTACTGAGTAATGTTTTTAAAGTGGTGGGTGAAGGCAGATGAAACAGCCTTCGTAGTAAGCGGTAACATGTGGGTGACCTTTTAAACATTCTTAAAGCTGTGATTTTTTCTTCTTTACTCCACCTTCGACCAGTGATTTTCTTTTTACAATTTCTTAACTGCCCTTGCAATAATAAAGCAAATGCTGGAGTTATTTTGGCAGATAATTTTTTGACAGCCATTTCATCAGAAACTGCTTTTAAAACTTCTTTGGATTTCAAGTTTTTTATATGATTACGCAATTGGCAAATTGTTTTTAAATATGTGCAACATTTGGCATATAACATCTTCTCCCTGTCAGTTTTTTCTCCTTTTGTATGTACCTTAGATATTACTACAATAGGCTCAGTGGTTAGTACTGGTAGATTTTGCTCATTTGTAATTTCTCTAAATGCATGTGAAGGACCAGCTTGAGGTTCTACACCATATGATACAGCTAAAGGCAACTCAGGTTCACACTGAAAAATAGAATAGAGTTTAGTATTGATATTGCAACTACTCATTTTGCATTTAATTTGAAAGACAATGCATAGGACTTGCTACTTACCCTAACTTTAAGTAACTTACTGTAAAATTACTGCATAAGTGCTAAGTATACTGAAAGTGCATAGTGAATAGGTTACTTCTAGGCAAGCGTGCTCCATCTTCGACCACATCATCACTTACCATCAGGTGAGATGGTGGTCAAACGCAAGCCTATTATCAATAAAAAAGTGCCTATTGCAATGCAAGTGAAACAGGTAGATGTTAATTAGAAATGGCAAATTAATTCTTGCACTTTCACTAATAGTAAGCCTTTATTCCATATGTTTACACAAAGGGTATTAAGGTAAGCAACAAGTACTAAGCACTAATGATATAGACTACGAGGAACTAGGCTATGTACCACATTTGTCTAATTTTTTAGAGATCAGAGTTGTGTTTTAAACTAATATTGTGGTGGTTGAAGTATGTTTTCTAGAATATACATATATATTTATACAATTTTAAACCTACTATAACTTACATCATATGGTACTGCAGAGCGAAGTAGCTTTGTTTTAGACTCATCAGTAAAATCAGCATCATTAAAGTGTTTCTGACAGAGCATTCTGTGTTCATTGTGCAACTTCATCTGCAATGTTGTTGCAGAGTAGTTTCTATCCGGGAAAATATATTTAGCCCATAATTCGCATCTGAAAATAATAATAGCTAATTAATCATATGTACAAAACTATGGACTATATGTGCACAGAAAATAAAAATATATACATAGTCATAATAATAATCATTTATTTGAAATTCAGTCAAAAAAAGCAATGAGAAACGATAGCTGCAAGTTATAACTGTGGCACAGCTATCAACACCCGACTCCTAGTGAGAGAGATGGTTATTCCAGACTAATGTTATTACAGACAAAGAATAATAGTGAGGAAAAGTTCTGCAAGTTTTTCAGTTGCATCATGTGAAAGAGATTTCAACCATGTGTCTCGTTTTCCATTAATATCACTCATACGATAAACCAAGCCCATGTTTTTATGATAATTAGCTTAAGTTTTAGATCAATCTTCTAGATAACTCAGGGTGTAGATAGTTACTAAATTATAGGTTATTTTGATAACTTATGATTGTGTTACATACCGGTCCAGATTCCTTATAGCCGGTTTAGGAAATCGAAACAATTTAATGTTGTTTTCAGCTGGTGAACACCCACATTTAAAACACTTTCTTGAGTTTTCTTTACCAGCCATTATTAGAGTCCTAACTCGAAACAAGTTCCTAATACGCAGACCACAATAGAGTCACTATCTCAAAAAACACGTATCACTGCACTTATAATATAACACAATAGAACGGAGGACCAGAAGCTCGACTCGACGTTTATTAAGTTAAATTAAAAATACAGGGAAACAAACAAGCGACATCAAATATCAATGGCCGACATTGTTTTTTTTTTTTTTTTTCATAATATCCTAATGATACCACATAATTGACAAGTGTAAATTTATTTTTACTACGGCAACACAAAAAAATTCAGCCCCTGTAGGTATCCAAACCGCTAGAACAAAGTTGACAGGGCCTGAACAGTGTTGCCGTTTAGGAATAAAAAGCAGGGCTGCCAGCACATTAATCTCGTTTATACGGTCGAGTGTCTGCAATTATACGAAATTCGACTGCATTATACATAATTATTTTTTATACCCGATTTTTTTATTACTTGACAATAAAAAAAATACTGGCCTGTATTTAGTCGCCACCGTTCCGTTATATTAAATTTTTATGATTTTTGTTCATTCTTCGAATCAATCACAATCAAATAAAAATATATTGTAATTTAAGTTTAATTAAAATGAACCCGATTTATAAAGATTGTAATTAATGTACTAGGAAATAATTATCTTTATTTATTTGTTTTAATTTATTATTTATTTAATTGCTTTTTACTTTTACATTTTACTTTTTCTATTATATTAATTATAATTGATATAATTATAATTGATATTAATCAAACCTAATGATATTGTAATAATTTAGTGTTATCTATTGTATTCTGACTAACTTTAATTTCAATGTTATCTCTAATTCGTTTCAATGCAACTTAGCTCAACATTTTACAGTTATCTTAATTTTTAATTTAATTTAATGTACTGTTTATACAAGTGCTGTGCACACCTTTAAGTGACGAATTCACTACAAACTATTTTATTCGTGCCTTTTTTTTGCTATTTAATTAGTGAATAAGTCGTTGGTGTGTAAATAAATAAATAAATACATATACTAAACTCGCACACGTGCTCACACGTACATAAGTTATTGTTAAGGTTACACGTTTGGTTCATTGTAATTACGGACGAATGGATGTCTCCTATAATACAGGACTTTCCTAGAATAGGAGACATTATTCATAAAATTAAATGTAAAAAGAACTCATACACTTGATATAGTGATATGATATGTAATCTAATCAACCAGGTATAGATGACGCCAAATAACTTGGCAAGGTTTTGGCATAGTGGGGGTAAGTTTGCGCATCGTGCACTTAGTGGAAAAAAAGTGGTCACTTTTACTGTTTGCCATTATTATATGGTTATTGCCATCATTTATTTTTAATCATATCTGTTCAAAAGAATGTTAAAGAAAGAAGAGGAATGCATTCGTTAATTCGGTATTATAAATAAAATAGATATAATACATAAATAAATTTAAACGTAAAAAAATGTATTTTAAATAAACATTAAAAACAATACGTTCTCGTCGTCACAATTAGTTAACCTACCCCTTTTATTCTTCTTTTTTCCCGGTGTCCTTAAGACAGTGACGAATTAGGAATTTCAACCTTCCTAAACTATAGTATCTAACTGTTCTTTCTGACGTTTTAATAGTCTGCGTAAAACGGTATTTGGTCTTGGCATTGTAATCAAGGTAACAAAAAATAAATTCAAAACAACAACTCGTAGGTAACAAAAACAAAGGGTACAACTTTCATGTACGCAAGTGTATTCGGGAGCAAATTGAACGAGAACTACTGACGCACCAATCGCGCGCTTGGAGCGGCGCTACGTCATACCCCGCGTCCCGCTGACACCTAAAAATCGACTTCTGCGCATTGAACGACTCTTGCCAAGTTATTTGGCGTAACCTATACCTGTCTATCCTTTTTAGTACTGGTCACACTCAATCATGTTTATCATTCGCCGAAATAAACGACAGTTATATTCAAAGTAAACGTCAGAGTGTTGAGAATGTTCCCCGCCGCGTACAGGAATTATTACCCCTCGTTTTCACCAAGGTATAATACATGTATTTTACAAATTTGATGCAATATTTTCGTTTCTCATATACATGTATAAAACATGTTGTATACAAAATATGTATGAAACTATATACATGTATAAAACTTGTTGTAAGTATACAAAACTTATATGAAACTTGTTGGTTGAAAACTTCTAGCTGCCTACATGTTTACGATCTCAAGTTTTTGTTGTAGCTAAACTTGTAGAATTCGAGACAAAATAAGTCCGTACTTTTATATTTTCTACTAATAAAAAAAACTGTCGTGACAATGGAAAGAGAAGATGCTGAAGAACTTTACTTCATGTGTACGGTATACTTCTACATGCAAACTGAAGCAAATTCAAGGAAGGTCGCGATCATTTTTGAGAAGAAGAGACCAAGAAGAGGCCTACCGTTCAATATTAAATGATTTAAGAATAGAAGACCGAAGTGGATTTAGAAATATTGTTAGGATGACTCCAGTTAATTTCGAGAATTTGCTTCAAAGAGTTGCACCATATAGACATTTTACAGCCCTGTTGTGACTGCTATACGCAAAGTCGTGGGTTCGATTCCCACCCAGGACAAATGTTTGTGTGATGAGTATGATCATTTGTTCTTTGTCTGGGTGTAATTTATCTATAACATGTATGTATTTAGAAATATATATGTATGTTTAACAGTTGTCTAGTACTCATAGCACAAGCTCTGCTTAGTTTGGGACTAGATGGCGTTGTGTGAATTATTATATTTCTAAACAGAATACACATTTTCGAGATGCCATCACTCCAGCAGAGCAATCAGCTGTTTGTCTGAGATATCTAGCTACTGGTGATTCGTATTCTTCTTTAATGTACTTCCATCGGATATCGAATCAATATCAATAAAATATCAATAAGTTCTAAAGTTTGTTTCTTTGACCACTCCATTCTTCTTCTTTCGTTTTCGCTAAGGAAGAAAAATGCGATCCGTCCGATCTGTTGAAAACTTTATCCAACAAGCATGGATAAAGTTTAAAACTTGTTTCTAATTAGTATTATACAGAAATTGCAATAAAATAAACAATACTTGTCTAAACCACAACTGTATTTTGTAGGTGTGAACGCTATCAATGTATCAGACAAGATCTAACATGTCACAGACTTCAGTGTAAACGCAAATGTGTTTTATACTTGTATAAATACTTGTAGGCTACAAAGTGTAAACGAAATAATGTTTGAGACAGTTTCAATACATGTATAAAACAAATAATTATGTTTTGACAAGTATTCTACAAGTTTTTTATCAAACTTGTATTTAACTTGTTTTTTGGTGAAAACGAGGGGTTAGCAAACAAGAATTGTTTTACTGTGTTGTATAAATACATTTGTAGTACGGTAGAAAAAAATTAGTTTAAATTAATAATAATGTATACAATTAAATTAGCTGTAAGCATCATTTATATTTATATGTCATCATCACAAAAAAAAATGTGTTCCTCTATTATTGTATTGTGATATAGGTATATAACCATCTATATATCCGACTGAAAGACTTGCATCTATGGTCATGAATAAATTTAAATTTGGAATTAAATTGAATAATATGAATCACATTCACATGAATACATACGAAAATTGCGTCGATTTAGACTGCCATCAATCGTTTTCCTCCCCTATTCATTTTCAACAATTACTATGTACCTGCACTTGACATTTGCAAAGTGCCTTGCAAAAGCAAAAACAAAAGCAACACACAAAAAGAAGGTGGTAAATGAGAAGCACAGGTTAGCATAGTAGGATAGTTAGTTAATATAGTTAGTTCTGGTCTTACCAATTTCCATTCATGCAACCACAAGAAACCAACCATCATGCAGATTTCTAATATTAATTCTTTTGTAGATTAATTTTTTGTTTAACATAGAGCTAGAAGGCTCAAAAGTAATGCACCTTCCGTGTTTGGCTATGCCATTTTTTGTACTCATAAGAGCAGCTATTGTTTCAGTTTTCAAACAGTTTCTATCTTGCGTTTTTATTTTTTTTAAATGACTGAAAGTGCGCTCAACGGATGCATACGAATGGCAATATAAGCAAAAGTGCTATGACTAAAGCTTTTGTTACCATGTCGATCACTAAGTGAAAACACTTTTTTCCAATATTGTGCTGCTGAAAATTTATTATCCAGACCTAAACTTTCATGGTCTAGGACGCTTTTCGAATGGAAGGAACAAATTTTGTTGTTCGATGTAAGTATGTCACATAAAAATCATGAAATATCCAACTTTTCACTTTCAGCCACACAATATGAGTCAGTCAGTCACACAGCAATTGATTAATAACTTGCTTGACGCAGAACGCAAGACTTGAACAATCCGACCAAAGTAACCAAAAGAGGCGACAAAACACAACACACGACAGTCAACAATTCTACATGGAAAATTTAAAATACAGGAAAAGGAAAACACGTCCCACAGATGAACAAACACCACACCAAACCACAGAGTAATACTATGTAGCACCAAACCAACCAAACAAACACTATAAATCATATTGACAAGTTGGTAAGCATATCTGTATATATACCTCCATCTCTGTTCATCATTTGTCGTGACAGAAAAAGGCGAATAAGTACACAACGTTCCTTTTCAATGAGGTCTCTTTTAGAAATAAATATGCCATTTGCCGTGTTTTTTTTGTATCCAATTATACTGAATACGCAATAGACGCACTAGATACAATACGCAATAGATACAATGAACAGTCCGATTATACACGTTTTGTATCCAAATATACAATCTGGCAGCCCTGATAAAAAGAGTCCCCAGACGTCGATGCAAAAGTCGCTAGATTTTGAAAAAAAACAATATTAAAAAATCCGCTAGAAGTCGCTAAATATTTCAAAATATTCCATGGTAGCAAAATATGGTGTAAATAAAAGCAAATTTCTATAATCAAGCTTTTAATCATAGTAATGAAATATCTGTAGGTTTAAACAACTAAAAATTTCGTTATCTATTGCGTCATTTTCGACTTCGACAACTTCTAATGGCTAGTCTTGTGCATGCTCGGTCATTTTTGAGATTGCTCCGTATTAGTTCATTTCGGACAGTGAACTATTTAATTTTATTAGTTCTAATAGCTCTAATCGGTCATCGCTTTCAGCAGTCAGCGGTCACTAGTAGAAATGTCTCGCGTGTTCGGGTGATAAGCTAAATTAGACATTATGCAATTGAAATAACACGTATCTTATCTCATTCTTGCGAATTCAGTCGGTAGGATTCGGGTAGCATCGTCATTAATCGGCTACTCTCACCCGTTCTCATTCATTCACAGGCATCGAATGGATTCGTATAACGCTTCTGTCAAACAATCAGTGACTGTATTTCAATTCCCGTTCGCACATTACGATCGCGTGGTTTAGAATGTACATCTGTACGAGTTCGAAAAGAGCTATTTGACCTATTAGACCGATTATAAGTCAGCGTTCGGAAACGTTTCTTCTAGTACAGTACGAAGATACGGTTCTTCTACGGAACTTCTGCTACTTCAGCGCCATTACTAATGGCGCTGAAGCAGCAGAAGTTGATTGTTCCACTGTAGAAGTACTTGGTTTTTTAATGGTTTTAGTGATTTTTGTAAGGAAAGCTTTGCATACAAAAAGTCGCTAAAAATCGCTAAATTTATTTTAGTCGCTAGATCGAAAAAAAATGTCGCTAAGCACATCAAAAAACCGCTAGATCTAGCGACAAAGTCGCTAAAACGGCAACACTGCTGGCGAAACTCGTATACAAAAAAACGATGTATGAAACGGACGTCCTTTTTAATGGCTTCTAAAATCCGATAAAATTAAGAAGAACATTTAGAACTCTGGGGCTTTATCGGTCTATGATTCGTCACAACATAGAAGGATTACATCGACCGCCATTTTGACTGTCACAGACTGTCACTAGCGTTTGACAATTTGTTTGTTTGGTTTTCCAAAGTTATTATTTTTGTGTGTTTATTGCATAAAAGTGTATTTAAAATCATTTTGTTGGAAGAAATTTGAGAAATATGAGAGATAATATGAGAAATTTGTGATATTATGGCTAAATTTCCATTAGATGAAGAACGGTAGGCATAATTAGTTATTTATTTCTATAAAGAAGTCAATTCAAGTGCAATTCCTAAAGGTTTAGTGCATTTTAACAAAGAAAATAACTTACAAAACATTACATAGTGTTTACCCATCAACCTGGATTTATCGATATCGATGTTTAGTTATTGAAATGACGAGAAGTCTGTTCAGCAGTAGACATCTACTGGCTAAGCTGATCATGAAAATTATAATTAGGTACTTAAAAAGAAAGTGAAATCAATGTTTTCTCAATTAGTATGTTTTGTCATTATAAATTTCCTTGCAACAAAATATATTAGTGGTAAAATTTTGGCATAATTATGATAATACATATTGTAGTTATTTTGGTCAATGGTTCGTCTTAGGGGTTTGTTACATTCTTATAATACGTAATTTATATGTAAAAATAACACATCACCCACTTTTTAGGTGTAAACAATGGGTGAAAGCAGCAGGAAAAGAAGAGTTAGTTTATGTGCCAATAGAAAAGTTGCATCAGTTGAAATATCGAAGTAATAAAAAAAATCTTTGTGAAAAGCATTTCCGGAGTAAAGATTTCAAGAAAAAAAAAAAAACTCGACTGAAGCAAACTGCTATTCTGTGTCTGGAAATCTCATCTACACCATTATCTGATGACATTTTAGTTGGATTTCCACTACATAGTATTGCTAGCAGTCAACCATTGTCAGCCAGAAGAACTGACGAAGAAGAACTGTTTACAGAATTATCGTCAGTTACAAAGAAGGAACATAACTACCACTATGGTTTTTTGTATGAACCAAGTTAGTATAGTTTACTTGTACAGTATATATATATATACTTTACTAACAGATATGTCAATATATTTCTTGTATTTGATGAACAGCCATATTTTGATAATATATCTTTTTTATGTTACAGAACCTTCAACATCAACCTCACAAACAGACGATCATACTGGAAACGGATTGTTCTAAATACTATAATATTTTTTTAAAATTATTATAAGTTAATAGTAGTTTAGTGTGTAATGTCTTGAATAAATATGTATTAAAAGTATCTGAGTTTAAATTTTCTTTCATTAATTTATTTCGTAAAAATAAATAGAATTCCAGAATCTGTCGTAGCCGGTATCGATACGTTTTCGCCAGTCACCAGAGTCACATCACTAATAATGACATTATGTTGGCAGTATGTATTACGTCGTCACGTCGTGGTTCTGTTAGGTTGGTATTAGTCTAGAGTGCACGTTTCATACATCGCTATTTTTCTATAGCACTTCCGTCTCTTACCCACAGAACAATATATACTCTAGGGAGAAGAATGCCGACTTCGTACAAAAAAGGTCAAGACACTTTTGCTGCGCGCCATCTAGTGGCAGCCCAGAACAACTGTGTGAAGGACGTGTACAGAGCAGGAAATTTGAAAACTAAAATTTTCTTTCTAGTTCTGCAATAGGAATGCAAAGTTGTCCCAAATTAGCATTACCAACCAATTAAAAATTAATCAGTAATATTTATGCTAATTTGGGATAACTTTGCATTCCTATTGCAGAACTAGAAAGAAAAATTTAACTTCGTTAATTTCCTACTTTGCTTTCATATCAGCAAAAAAAAACTCAGGAATTATAACAATTTTCTTTAATTAGGTATGTAAAACAAAATTACATAATCTAAATTACATAAAACAACTTTGCCTATTGTAAGTTAATTACATTAAGGTGGAACCCAAGATGGACAAAGCTCGTTGAATTACCCCATCCATATTGCAAACCGTTGCCACTATGCTAAGACCCACATCATGACATTCATGTATTATCTGAAAATAAAAAAAATTACAATAAAATTAATGCACATGATCATTTCATTTAATTTGTGGAAACTGCCTTTTGCAAACGGCATAAGGTTAAGCTAGGATGCATTATTACTGAGATACCATAGTTTTTGTGATCCCGGAAAGGCGGTAATAGTTCCAAAATACACCGGTGGCATACCGCGTTACGTTATGCATGAAATCTGACATCAAATCTCATATGCCCTTAAATATTCTATAACCTTAGTATTCTAACTATAAACCTTTCTGCGGCTCCGGCTTGGCTGGCTTTCTATCACAGAAAGACTTATTACATATACTTCGGGAACCGTTTATTTTCCTGAGATGAAAAGTAACCTGTATTTTAATCCAGAATAATCTTTGTGACAAATTTCATCTAAATAAGTTTTGCCTTTTTAGCGTGATTGAGTAACAAGCTTTCAAACACCTTTATGAACTTTGCATTTATAATAACCAACAGACTTAATATCCTTTATTTCCATACTGCAACAATTATGACATGAGACTACTACAAACTTAAGTGACATTTCAAAAGATTTTATTTGTTCTAAGTATGCTAAACAAATAACATTAATTACCTCTTTAATGTCATCTGGAACTGCAAATCTGTGAAGCTTCTTTGAAGTTTCAGTAATCACTAAAATGATGTCCTTGGAAAATGTCTATTGCAGAGCATTTTATGTTGTGTATGAAGTTTACGCTGGAATTCTGGCAATTCACAGCTGAAACCAAATTTTAACTTTATCAATATAAAAAACTGACTAGCATGGTTGATTGTGAACCAGAATCAATCTAAACAATAAAAAACGGCTCTACTATAATTATGTATTTGCCATAAAAGTATTTTCTAATCCATTAATATTTGTGTGATATAATAAAGTAAGGATCTATGATAGTGCTAACTCAATTCTGAGAAAAAAAAAAACATGTTAGTTTTTTTTTGGGTTCTAAAAATCACCGAGTCTTGGTCTTATAAAACCCATCAGGTACTTAAGACTTTAATTCAACAACACACATACCACATAAATGGGAAAATTGTGTATGGAATAAGCAGGATGTGGAAGTTTTCATAGCTGTAGTTCAATACATTTGTTTGTGACATTCTTTGATTTGATCACTTGTTCGAAGCCCTGGTACAATTCATACAATATTCAATAGGTAATTCATAATAAATTATATAAATACATACCGTAATGAGTTAGTTTTTCCGGGTTTAGGAAAGCGAAACAAAGTAGTCAGTGAGTCCTCAGCCGGTGAACGATAACATCGCCGTTGATTTTCCGCGTTTATTACCGACGACATAGTCTGATGGTCACGTTTTAGATTCACAATTACACATACACTTATAAATAATATGTAGAGAAACAGAGTCACTTTCTCAAAATACAAAATCAGAGTAAATAGGTATCTCAAAACACCAGAATTACTGTCTCAAAACGCATAAACTGAGGCAATATCTCGAACACACTAGAGTCACTATCTCAAAATAATTGGATCGCACTGAGTCGAAACAAATAAAACCAAAACTAAAAACAAAAATCAACAATATAAGACGTTGGGGCAAATACGAAACAACTCCGCCATCTTGCTTGGCCTTAGTGATGATCAACTCGATCTCGAGTTACTAACTCGAGTTGGGCTTAACTCGAGTCAACTCGAGTTGAATTCTCTGCAACTCAATTTAGTCGCATTGCATTGTTGCAGATTTGAGGTTATTTTGGAGTACCGGTTGTTAGTTTTTCGAATTATTAGGTACTATATAGAAAAAATGCCGGGATCTAAAAGGAAATCTGTTGTTTGGGATGTATTTGAATCGCCAGTGAATGGACATGCTAAGTGCAAACAGTGTTCAGATTCATACAAATATAGTTTTGTTGTTAATTAATAGAAATACTTACTTTTATTTATGTTACGAAAAGAATAATGACCATTTTTCACTTGACGATGTATAGTAATGAAATAAATATTAAAATTCGGTTAATTGGATTGTGTATCAATTACGCTTATCACAATTTGAAAAGAAACGCAGGAATAAAAATATTTTTAATTTTTTCTGTAAGCTTATTTTACGTTTGTGGTACACATAATACCATGTTTTGAACGTACCTCAATTACTTTTTTCTATAACGTTTCATTTTACGCATTTTAACTGGAATTTATTCACATCTGTTTCTGAGTTTTTTACATTATTTTACGATTTATTTTATCAATTTGTATTTCTTTATTAGTCTATTTATAATGAGGATTCATTGAAAATAAAATAATAATTAAATTAAATAATCATTTAGTGTATCATTAATGATTGAAACGGATTTTTTTGACATTTGTCAGATGTCCGATTGAAATCGGTGCACTGTGCAGTCTTTTTACGACCCTATTTTATTTGTTGCCCCTGGATCTCGATATCTTCCTCATCTGATACCTTTGCTTTCCATAAATCCGTCTTCTTGATAATGCCACCGTCAACAAAAAGTTGACGTATACTTTGCATAAACTGCAACGTCTGCTTAAATACGTTACGGCGTTATCTCGTTCATTAACTCAACACAAGAGTTATTTCGCTACTTAGCGAGTGGATATCACCAGTAATCGTAAGTATTTATATTTATTATGTTTAATCTAAAACTATCTATCATATCCTAATCAAAAAAGCTATCAGCCTGGCGCTTCTTTATGATGTATGACCAGAGCCGGATTAACCCTGTCAGAGGCCCTAAGGCAATGGCATTCTCGGGGCCCCTTTTCTTACTTTGACTTACCAAATCGTGTGTGAACTGAGAAACGCACATTAAGGGCTGTGGTTTTTAATATATTTGTTTACTTATTGCCAGATTTGTTCTAAAATTGTTTTAATTCTGC
This sequence comes from Tholera decimalis, assembly GCA_943138885.2. Taxonomy (NCBI): domain Eukaryota; kingdom Metazoa; phylum Arthropoda; class Insecta; order Lepidoptera; family Noctuidae; genus Tholera; species Tholera decimalis. The sequence goes on along the minus strand of OW964575.2, from coordinate 11,662,145 downwards.
TACTAAATCTAACGATTTGTATTTTGTGAGATAACAGTGAGGTCCCTAAGTTCAAAGAAACGTGTTTTCTTGGTGCGTGCACTGGACCTGGGCCCCTAGTCGATGCGGGGCCCCAAGGCAGTTGCCTACTCCGCCTAATGGTTAATCCGGCCCTATGTATGACAACACACAAGCTACTGACCGAAAGATGTATTAAAACTAATACAGTTTTGTATTGATATTTCAAGTTTCGTTTTGAACAATTAATCTTGGCAGTAAACTATTACCTATATCAATCCGCGAGTTGACAGTATCTTTAAAAATTTAAAATAACTATTTAATTATGTAAATCTATTGATATGAAGCACAAAATAGTACAAACAAGAAAATATTTTTAATTATTTATTTTATTTTGTCTTGAGAAAAATGAGACTTTTTATCTGTGAGTCACGTGATTAGAAACACCAATCAGAAAACGAGACGTCATCGTTCAATATTTTGACAGCTGACTGGTTATCTTTAGTTGGTGCGTAAGACAAAATAAGAAGAGAATAACTAACTGCTTGCACTGTCTGGACAGGTCCGCTCAAATTTGCGTGGTTATTTCCTCAAAAGAATACCAAAGACATGAACCTACATGCTTCTCATATACAAATACAAATTGTCTGGACTTTAAAAGAGCCGTTGACGTCAAACTCAGAGGGAGTTTGTTTCGGTGTTTCTTCTCAGAGTAGTCAGTTGCGAAATACCGGCATCATCTAGCTAAACTAAACACGCAAAAAACATGACGTGTAAAAGTGTTATTTATAACCAATTTACAAATAAATATTTCATTTCATTTCATAACTAACTCTTTCTCTTCTGGTTCATTTGTCTCATCGTCCTGTAATAGTTGTTCGATGAGTTCCTTTTTTTTTTGTCTTTTTAAAAAAGCAGATTGATAGATATATTCTTTATTGTACACCATAACAGTAAAACAAATATGGACTTAACAACTAAAAAGGGTGATACAATGGGCGGTCTTATCGCTAAAAGCGATCTTTTACAGACAACCTTTGGATGGATTTGACACAGAAGTTCTAACCACTTCTTGCGAATACCTCTTTTTCAAGGGACATGAATAAATAGTTTCGTTGGCGTTTTTATAGTAGTATTCCCACAACAAGGTACTGCACAGCACTGATAATAATTTTTCACGTTCATAATAGAGTAAAATATCATAAAATACCCGAAGTATAATTATGTGCCAAATGCCAGGAAAGTTGTTTTTTGAACGATGACGTCATACGTAGTCACGTGACCACAATGCCACGATTTAGGCCATAGTTTTTTAATAAATTAAAAAATTACTTATATTTTAATTGAAAGGTAAAGTGATGAATAAAATATTATTTTACGAGTACACATGAAGCGCTTCGAAGCGTTTCAAACAATTTTTACAAAGTTGTCAACTCGCGGATTGTAAACAAAAGAAGTTTATATTGAATTTCCTTTGACGAACCATTAGATGTTGCGCTCACGTAATTACACACATTAGTGTGGTATCTTGGATGGGCTAGGTATCAAAAAAAAATTTCTGCTCTAGTAGAATTTCTGAGTTATAAGAGATTTAGATGAAAATTAATAAAACATTTCACTTTAACTTAGTGTATAATTTGTTTTTCCCTTTTTGTTAATCATATGTACTACATACCGAAAGCCAATGAAATGTGTTGTTTAGATAGGTAAGTGACCCCTTTTGACAATAAAAGAACTAAGTTGTATCTACTTTTTAGAGGTATACAAACTATTTATCGTTGTTCTTTACTATGTCTACTATAAGTTATTTGTGCTGGAGAAACAAATTATTATGCTCGACACTCGATTTATGTGCCAATCATCGAGAGTAAGCAGCGACGTAAGTTAGTTTGAAGGAATTCACAAAATAAAAAAGACAGTTAGACCATAGCTAAGCAAGTATTTCTATTTTAGATTACAATTCGAGAGTTAATAATTTAGTTCTAGCACATTAAATCTTAACGGCAAATCCTAACCTAAAAATTAACATTAATAATTTTTTGGATTTCGTAGCGTTTTAATCGCAAAAATGACTACATGACAATATTTTCTAAACTTAAAGGTAATATTTCTTCTATACCTTATTAATACCTAACTATAAAACTTTTATTGTCAGGTTTTGAAATGTATGGAAAGTGGTCATTCTTCTATAATCCTAAATACATAAATAAACACATTTCTTTTTTATTTAAATTCTACTACTTTAATTGTAATGGTCCCCATACATATTTATGCTGAATCTGTTCATTTTTTTTTAAATATTGTTACGAAAACAAATCATTTATCAGTTTCATTTCAGCCAGTTAACTTGAGTTACGCGAATTTCAACTCGAGTTAACTCGAGTTGTGTTTATTCCGAGTTGGTACATCACTACTTGGCCTTAAGCGGCACATCAGAGTCATCCATAGATATAGAATTCCGATATCTATGGACTGATGGAGTCATCAGTGACATTAGTGGTATGATTAAAGACCTAAACCGTAAATAAATGTAATTTTTTAGTCTCAAGTATTAGGTCCCGAATTATTATTTTAACTCTAGCCACACTTGGAATAGCCCACGTAGGTATGTCGTTGATTCGACAGTAAGAGTCGACCACCCCTGCTCTTACCGTTAGGTTTTACATACTCTTTGGACGGACAGTTGGACACATTACACATTTCATAGACATGTGTCAGTTATAACAAAACGCAACTGAAAACGGTTGCCGTAGCAATAACGTTAGGTATCGGTATCGTCTCAACCGGTAACGGTTATCAATCTGCAGAGTACGAGTAGCGAGCGAGTAGCTACAATTCAACGCGCAACTACGAAAACATTAGAAACCGAAACCAATGATAACCAACCGGCAACTGGCAACCATGCCTTCCCTCTCTCACTTAGCCGATAATTAGGTTTAAGAAAGAGAAGATGCGATTATCGTTTTGTTGGCATGCATTGGTTATCATGGATATCTTAAGGAAATAATATGGTCGTATATACCAATTGCTGGTCTAATGATGAACAGTTTTGATGTGTTTGTCGGTTATCACAGATATTTTGCTAAATATGTAGAAATACTTATAGAACTAAAGTTATTAAGGCACTGAATATATTAGATACCAATCATTTTGAAGTGGCTGACTAATTTGAAAGTTTGTAGAGTTATACAAATATAATAGTTTACTTTAATGTGAACTAAACCGAACTAAACTAGCTTGACTCTGTGGTAATTGGTATATTCTATACATGTGTCAGTTATAACAAAACGCAACTGAAAACGGCAGCAATAGCAATAACGTTAGGTATCGGTATCGTCTCAACCAGCAACGGTTATCAAATACATGCATACACAGAGTACAAGTAGCGAGCGAGTAGCTACAACTCAACGCGCAACTACGAAAACATTAAAAACCGAAACCGATGATAACCAACCGGCAATTGGCAACCATGCCTTCCCTCTCTCACTTAGCCGATAATTAGGTGCAAGAAAGAGAAGATGCGATTATCGTTTTGTTGGCATGCATTGGTTATCATGGATATCTTAAGGAAATAATATGGTCGTATATACCAATTCCTGGTCTAATGTTGAACAGTTTTGATGTGTTTGTCGGTTATCAGAGATATTTTTGCTAAATAGAAATACTTTTAGAACTAAAGTTATTAAGGAACTGATTATATTAGATACCAGTCATTTTGAAGTTGCTGACTAATTTGAAAGTTTGTAGAGTTATAAAAATATAATAGTTTACTTTAATGTGAACTAAACCGAACTAAACTAGCTTGACTCCTCATCACATCATACCTCTTAGCTAATATGTGGAAAATGTTGTTGTGATTACATTGTTTTTTTTTTTTGTTATAACTTACTTATTATTATTATGTTTAATGTAATGACGTTTTTTCCAACATGTTTCTGTGTGTGTTTGTTTCGAATTATTGAGTGAATCATACTTGTACCAGTGTCGGTTGTCGGTTTTCTTGTCGGTTATTTGAAGAACTTGTTAATTGTTTCATGATTTCTGTTTTTGGAGATTTGAGACGATTTATTATTTTTCTGAGAAGAGACTATTCAAATTCTTTAGTTTATAAATGTTAAGTGAGTAATCGTAGTTGTGTATTAAATTTAAGTATGTAAATAGACAATGCAAACACAGTTTAATAATAGTATTTAGTGCTAGGTACTTTGTACTTGTAGACATAAACTGACTTATAAAAATGAATTAAATGACATAAATCGAGTGTCGTTCAACTCCCTAAAGCTTAGCTTGTCTTTCATATAATGGTACACTCTATAATCATTACACCCAGTCCCAATAACCACAGCAATTAAATAATAAAATGTACTTTTTAAGTGGCCGAAATTAGTAAAAACTGCGGAGCTATAGGTTCTTTTGTTACTTTATTATTCTAGTACGTAATAAACTCGACTGTCGGCATCATAAATACTAAACTTTTTACGACATCTGTTCCTTTATTCACAAATTGCACGTGTAGACGGTTATTAGTAGGATTCGTGGATTACAAACTAAAAAATACAACAAAATTACTGGTGCAGCAAAAGACGTCAGATGATAATGACAAAAAACACTATGAAATAGCGTTCAAATAAGATGTGTTTTTTCTAACACTAGTCTGTAATATTACTTTTTTCATTTTCTAATACAGTTTTTTTTTCTATATTATCAAAATACGCGAAGTCCCTTGGGTGTAGTTATATAGAGTTAACACTGTAATAATATGATGATAGGTACTGCCCGCGACATCGATCGCGTGGGAGGTTTTTCCCGCATAAATCCCGATTCCGTGGGAATGCTGGGATAAAAAGTAGTCTATGTATTATTCCAGTATCTCAACTATCTACTTACCAAATTTCATTGAAATCCATTCTGTAGTATTTACGTGAAAGAGCAACAAACATACATATATCCTCACAAACGTTCGCATAATTATAATAACAGCAGGATTGATTAATTGACCATTGTGTAAATAGTATATGATGATAGTGATTATTAGGTGAAGGTGTGTTAGCGAGCCATGTTAATTTAATCAATCAATATTAATATGATGATTTTTAAATGCGCCGCATTTTTTGTATATTTTTCATATAAAAAATGTGCTAGTCCTAAGCCTAGAAGAAAGCTATGAAGGGAAATTACCAGTATCCTTATAATCCTCCTTATAAACTCCTTGTTATATTCATACTGTGATTATTTTAGCTATCTAGTTGTTGTAATAACTATAGCGATACAACAACGGAATAGTTAGATTAACTGTATTTGTGATACCTTTATTAAGCAACCGTTATCAATAACGTTATTGCCACTAAATACCGGTTAGATAACGGTTATAAAAAATAACTAATAACGCCCATGTCTAACATTTCCGAACATTTCATTCGAGACCACAGATATTCGAGACACACTGACATGCCGATACTACATGAGTAGTGTTGCACCTCAAGATGATCGTGATCCTAAAAGATTACGGTAACTACGGTTTTTATTTGTAACATAATAATTATGTCAAGCTTAGAACGGCTTTATCATATTGTATATTGGTCGAACTTCTAAGTTTAACAATGCTTGTCAAGGTAAGTCTTTGTATGGGTGGCCATCGTATCATATCGAGATTACTCCATGCCAGGGTTGCCAAATGTACGAGGTTCCTCGTACAAATACGAGATTTGTGGTCTTCCGTACGAGGTACGAGGACACTATCAACCTCGTACAATTATGTACGAGATTTTGATAATATGGCCATACGAACATTTTGCATCACCATTTTACAATAGTAAAGTCATTTTAATAAAGACAGAGATAAGAAACCGGCTAACTTACTGTGGAAACAGTGAACGGCACGCTTCTTGCTGCAGAGAGTGCAAAAGGTTCAACTCGTACTGGAAACTGCGTCAATTTTGAACCCGCAAAAGGAATGTATAGCCGCATGACAATAGATAAAAAATACGGCAGAAAAAACGATGACAGTGAGGATGTTCCTGACTAATATTTGGAGAAGAGATGTAAACTAAGTTACAAACCTTGCAAATTTTCATAATAATATAGACACATTTAGTTTTTTTGTGATTTTACTTGATTGAGTAATAATAAAGATTTTTTGAATTACAACACAAAGTGATGTTTTATTTAGTAGGAAACTTGCAATAGATTATTTCGAGTAAAAAGTCCTACATCCAGTAGTTCAATATGCCTTAATTTTGGTTTTAGCACGTTTTGCATGCATAATACCTAAATGTACGAGGTTTGAAAGTCAAAATACGAGATTTTTAGCTGCATAAGTACGAGGGATTTTGTTTTGCGGTTGGCAACCCTGCTCCATGCCTCTGAAACTTAGGCCCGTATTACAGAACGAAACTCGAGCACTGATCTCTGTTTAAAACTAGTTTTGGGTCGAGATTTCATTTTAGAATGTTCCTCAAGTATAGATTCATCGATCATAGTTCAGCCGGGTACGGCTTTATTCTAGATCGTTACTCAGTTGTAGATTCATCACCCAAGTATGGTCGATACCACGCTCGAGCAGAGATTTCCTTGTCAGTTAACTATTTGCTTTTCAGTTTATTATTTGATATAAACATGGTAATTTTTGGCGAATGATGATGAAATCACATTTTATTTTGCTAATTGGTTACAAATAACACTTTTACACGTAATTTTTTGCCATTTTAAGTTACTAGATGAATCCCGTGTTTTCTAACTTAAACAGATTATAACAATGATTTTTTCACCGATGATTTGAACAGAAAAACAGAACTTCAGCGTTCCATGTGAAGGGCCCATAAAATTATGCTAATAATTATTTTAAGAAACGGTATAGATTTTCACAAGATGAAGATTTTTGACAATTTGTAATACTGCCATCTATTGACCAAGATTTGGTAAAACATGCATTTGTTTTGTTTTAACTATAACTTTGTTTCCTTTTAATATTTTTATTGATCGTTGTTCCCAAACCATTATTTATTTGAATATTACTTGTTATATGATCAATGAGCAATTCAAAACAACACTGTCACAGACATTATTTAGGATCCACTCCGTTCCACGAACAAGTTACTATTGCTATATTTTTATATGTTAGAAAATATTGCCTTAACACCTTTTACCTTCAAGAATTTGCTTTTACAAATTCTTAAAAAATAATTTCTATAGTGAAACAATGCAATACATATTTTTTATTCTTAAAAATTTGGTATTAAAGTAAATTGAATTATTTACGATCATTCGTAGATCGGAACAGCGGAGACGAAGAAAATAAAACGTAAACGAAAACAGACTGATGCATAGACAATTAGATATTCTCTGCTTGAGGCTCGATTTGAATCTGAGTGTAGTTTTATTACCATTCTGGAATAAGACCAATGCTCAAGTGCAGATTCTATATTTAAACTGAGATCGGGCGAATTAAGCTCAAACTGGACTTGAGGAACGTTCTGTAATACGGACCTTAGAGCATTTAACCTAAACCTACTGGCTGCCATTTGTATGTACAAATGACAATACAAGATGTCTTGGAAACCGGAAAGCATGATACCAGTCTTACCAAGGGCCATCGTGGATATAAACAGATAGACTGTCATTCCTTTTAAAATATCAACACTCAGCTACATCTGGTTAGACTGAAAACTGACTTAACATATTTTTGAAATTAGCCTTTTTCCAAGTATGTAGGGGGCGGCAGGTGTTCATATTTTGTAAAAAAAAATGTTACTCGTTAGTCGCTCGTTTAATTATAAATAAACGTGTCTTATGGCTGAGTTATGACTTTATGAGTTCTAGCTTTTGACGCGGTTTTTTTTTTTTGACATTTCAACATTTGATAAGGAAGCCATTTTGTGGTGTCGCAGTCTCAGTATATAAAATGTACTCTGTGGTCGAAAAGCGCGGGAAACTACTGAGTTAACCAGGCGGGAATTTTGAAAACTTTGTTAATTTATGTGATAAAACATTTATTAATCGAGTTTTTGGGAGTGAAAACAAGTAATAAGTCATCAAATCCTTTATTAAATATATAAATAACAATGGGGAAGGTGCGATCAAGAAAAAAACGAAAGAAGAATGAAGAGGGTGAAAAATCTGAAATGGAGTCGACGTCGTCAGAGTCCGAGATGGAAGTTGCAGATACGTATAAACCTTATCTAGTTACAGACTACAAGAGAAGATACCCCGAGGATTCCGGTGCTGCAGAATTTGTGGTATTCGTCGAGTCTTCTAATGCGGAACTACCTTTAGGAACACGAGATCTAATGTCCATATCCAGTTGCATGAAAAGGTTTAATAAAGGGGTCAAATACCTTAGATGTATGAATAAGTTTAAAATAGCTATATACTTTGAAAAAGCCAGCCTTGCTAATGCCTTTTTAAACAATGTTACATTTTTAAAGGATTATCAGTTTAAAGCTTATATACCAGCACAAAGCACGGAAATCACTGGTATAATTAAAAATGTGCCTACCAATCTGACAAATAAAAAAATCTTCACAATGCTATCAAGTTACAAGAAAATAATATCTGTTCGAAGATTCACAAAACGGACTAAAATTGATAATAATTTCATCCAACAGCCGCTGCAAATAGTAGCCATCACCTTCGGGACGTCTATTCTTCTAGACTACGTGGATTTGGATGGTTGGCGGCACGACATCTCAGCGTATGTTCCACCTGTCAAACAATGTTTCCGGTGTCTCAGGTATGGTCATCTAGCAAAGTTTTGCAAGAACTCTGAACGCTGCTTTTTGAAAAAATTCTTTAATAAATCTGTAGTTTTTTTAACACTTGTGTACACATCTATACTAAACTTGTAATACTATCCTACATATTTTAGAAGATAGCATAATGTTCTACGCGGTCGCTTTTTTGTAACCACCTAAACTTGGTCGGATTACCACGGTTTTGATGTTCCTAATGACTTTTATTTAATTATCTCGTTGATTATTGTATGTACTACTCTGAAACTTTACAGGTATATAACTGAATTAAGCAACTAATTATTGATAAAACATTCAGTTTACATAACCATATACAGGTGTATCTGTGGCCAAATAACTCCGCGCGCATTGAGACCGTGAACGTGGAGAACTGAATATCATCATAGTTTGTTAATTACCTACAGGATACTAATGAAACTTCATATACATTTGAAGGTAGTTAAAAGCTACATAATAACGTTTAAAGTAAGTCTTTAGAGCTCATATTCAGAGTGTTAGGACCTAAAAAGTGTTTTTATATTTCATTAAATAACTTTTAAACGGTACATCATTTTGTTTTTTTTTTTATTGCGAAACAAATTAAAACAAATTCCTAAGAAGTCATGTACAAATGATGATAAGAGTCCGCTTAACCGTTTCAGAGATCCAGCAAAACCACAAACGTTACTCCAGCAAAATCTTGAATAACTTCGCAGCCGAAGAAATAACAAATACAAAATAACGTGTAACATTTACCTCGTCTAGACAACTAAATGTATAGCTAATATTTATTTCAATATTCCCATTATTCTAAAAAAAAAGTTTTGCTGCGGTAACGTTTCAAACGTCACCCCAGAATATGTTTTTGTGTAATAACTAAAAAACTATATGTGTAACAAATTTAAAAAAGTGCTTAACAATTACAGAATCTGGGCAACTAATTATCTATAAGATATAAATGACTATTTTCGACATTATTTTGCTGGGGTAACGGACACGAGGAACCTCGTACATTTGGCAACCCTGTTCACGTTTGTATGTTTGTATTGGACAGTGTCACACAGATGGAAGAGTGTTGCCACAGTTTACTTCACAATTTACATTTTAATGTTGGTGTTGCAATACGTTAGTTAAAATATCCAACACTTAATAAATTCAAATATCAATATAGAATTCTTACATCCGCTGGTATCCCGCGACAACCTACCTTTTAGTCCTTTTTAACAGTCCATTAACAGCTATACACAAGACTCGCTAGGGTCACTGGTGAATCATAATAATACTACAAAAATAATATTTGAAATTCATTTATTTAATACATTTTCAATCATGTTTAAATGTTCAAATTTAAAAAGCAAATTCCCGCTTATTTTTACCGTTCCTCCCTAAAGGACATACTGAACTGGGTAACACTGTGTTACCCAGCTACTGAGTCGTGAAAGTTTTATTAGGCAGATATCACGTGGCTAAATGATAGCCCGAGTACGATTATTCCCGATGTCCACCACTTATCTGGCCACCACTGGGGGACAGCGAGACAACTTTAAAACATTATTCTCGTTGTCCACCACTGGGGGACAGCGTCACAACTTTGTAAATTATGACTCTGTGCAGCTTTTAAAGGTACCATCACATAAGAAATGATGAATCACACACATTACATTTTTGGCTTCTTCAATACAAAACACTACAATTCGGTTGCAGTTATATGAATAGTCTTATAATCTTTACATTTTTGCATTTAAGTCTTTTCATTTCATTCCAGCGATTGTATTTCTATGTCTGTATAAACTTGACTTGATGCTTTGAAATGACGGTATATTTTGAATCAAACTCGGTATGACGTTGAATTGACTCACCATAGGTGAGTGGCGGCCACCAGTGGTGGCGAATGGAATAATTTACAAAGTTGTGACGCTGTCCCCCAGTGGTGGCCAGATAAGTGGCGGACATCGGGAATAATCGCCCGAGTATATCAAGGTTAAGACACTTTTGAGGTCAAACCATGGATAATATATCAAGATTACTCCGTGCTTCAAAAAACACGTTACACCTTTGGTTCCGGCCGTCTTTTGTACATCTTTGACAGTCGCTACGAGTAGTTTGAAGCGATAAAATCTAGACACCAGTATTGCCAAGAGGTATTGTGTTACCCTTTCGGTGTAGACATGCTCAGCGAAATTGTTAGTGTTATTTTTTTTTCTGTTGTATGTTGTTGTGTGTATCACCGAATAAATGGTTTTCAATTTCATGTGGTTAGACTGGAAGTCGATACCAACATAGTTGGAAAAAACGAGCGCCTTTTTTTTAAATAATAATACACCATGTACAGACGCCAGCACATCAAGCTACAACAATCTGTCAAATTTCTTTATTAGATTTTCAACTTTATTGTTAAAGAAATTAGGTTCAAGGTTGATTTGGAAAATTTGATAGTTTCGGGTAGCTTCATGTGCTGGCGTCTGTACTACCCGCGTATTTATTTTCTCCTTTTCTGTCAAATCCATTCAACGTTAAGGTTGTAAGAAGTCTTTTAGATTCTGTTATAGTGTACAATAAAGAGTATATCTATACATGAACCGTGAACCCACTCCAGACACGAGCATATTTAGTTTAGTTGGAGGGGTTAACAAGATTGCTAGTAATGTGAATTCTACCCACATTGCTATTCTCATTTTTACAAAAAAATGTTTATACAAATTGAAAAAGAAAAATTATACACTTTTTAAATTCACAATAATCTCGCGTTTGACCACCATCTCACCTGATGGTAAGCGATGATGTGGTCGAAGATGGAGAACGCTTGCCTAAAAGTAACCTATTCACTTTGACCCCTAGGTTGTAGCTATCTATAGTAGGTTAGTTTAAGCTAGGGATGTATTCAAACCCACAACAGTGTATGCTTGCATGATATTAATAAAAATATATACAAAAAAAAACACTGATAAATAACAGACAGAACCATACCAAAAACGCTAGTCTCACAACGTGTGTACACCCTTGCGCTCACGTTTTAATATTATAGCTGAACATGTGCGCGGGTCCTTGACCTTGACCTTGAGGTAGAATCCATTTTCCCTTCATACTTTAAACCTGGCTTAAAACAGGCAAATACCAAAATATCTTCAATGCAGATGTGAATTGTGATCCGCAATAATTTAAGACAAAGATATGGTGAGGCAAAGTTAATCATTATGCTTACTTAGTATTTTTGGTGTATTTAATCCGTCATGAAGAGGTTTTGATAAACACTACATCGTCCAACATTTCATCCCCCACACTGTTTAAAATGTTAAGAGGGATTTTCATAATTACACCAATGTTCATTATGCAGCAGCTTCCACACAGTCATACACTATCATTCGATAACACGTAGGTATGAACCATATCCCAATATTCTTCATTGAAATATTGATAAGACGTCATTTTTGGTTAGTCAAGAACACGTTTCCAGACTTCGATCAACAATACCAACTAGATATCGGGTCGGCGCTAAAAATACATCTCGGTAAATAACAGCGCACCTGAGAAGTGAGCTCTTATTTTGTTTAGTTCGCTTGACACTAGGGCTTTCATCCCGGGAATCTCGGTCTCGAAAATTTCGAGTCTCGACGATTTTTTGAAATTTTCGAGACTCGAGACTAACATTTTCGGTCACGGGAATAACGAGACTTTTGAGACTTGAGTCACATAATCACATACATAATCACAGTAATAAATATTCTACTAAACCAACAGTTTTTTTTTTATTATGATTACATACCTACATGGTTATGGCAATGGCAACACTGTCGAGTGTAGCGTAAAGCTTAGTATTATCTGTGGAGATTGAGTAACCTTGTTAACGAACGACTGAGATTTTGTCTACTTAATTATTATAAATTTCATTGTGAAAGTGCGAAGTTATTAGCTGCGATGTATTCGTTAGCAGATAAAGGTATGTTATACACGTTAAAAGCACAAGTTATCAACTAAACACTTATTTATTATTGTAAATAAATGCTTTAATTTTGATTATTGAGTCGTGGCATTTTACATGCATTTTATGTTGTACCTACTTAAGTTTTTGTTGTAATTCTATGGCATGACAGGGTCTTAACTAATTTCTAAATTCTTAATCTACTAACTATCGATTTTACGTGCTATTTCACGCAATATTGTGTTTTGCTAGTTTGAGGTTATATTGTGGCCGTATTCTGAATACGATGGTATTCTGGTGGTTTTTTTAAATAGTTTATGTGTGTGGTAATGGGCTTTTTTTATTGTTTTAGACAAAAGCATGTCTTTTTGCGATGTAATTGCTAAAATGCATGATAAGTCTTCGGTATGGTGCTATTTTTTGCGAGCCAATGACAATGCTTCTGCTAAATGTAAAACATGTCACAGAATATTTAATACTTTAGGAGGGAATACAAGTGGTCTTCATAAACATCTTAAGAGTACGCATAAAATGATATTGTCAAAGGAAGAAGTACGACTTGCTTCATCATCTGATTATATCGCTTGCACACCTTCCACAATCAAATGCACGAGTGAAAATGGAGCTTATAAACCACCTGAAAAAAAAAGCAAAAATGACGGATTTCTTCCAAAAAGTTGACGGAATTGAAGTTCAAGTTTCTAGAATGGCTTCTCTGGATGGAATACCATTTCGAACTTTTATCGAATCTAAAGATTTACGCGAGTTGTTCAAAAAAGCTCAATACACACTACCATCATCAGTGGCTACCATATCAAGCATGGTCAAAAAACAGGCCGACTATATAAAGTCTTTGACAGTAAACGAAATTAAAAAATTGAAAGAGACCGGAGTAAAATTTTGCTGTACCTTAGACGAGTGGACCTCAACCCAAAACAAGAGGTACATGAATGTAAACATACACTCACCATTTTTTGAAGATGTTAAATACAAAAACTTAGGTCTCGTTAAAATATCTGGTCCCATGCCTGCTACTGTTTGTGTAGATTTGTTAAAAGAACGTTTGTCGGAGTTTGATGTTCATTTAGATATTGACGTTGTCTAACAACAGATGGATGTAGTGTAATGAAAAAAATGAATGAAAGTCAGTCGATGCTTATCACCAAAAGTGTCTAGCCCATGGTATGCAATTGGCAATACTAGATGTGTTGTATAAAAAATCAAAAGTAGGTGAAATACAAAATGACGTATCACAGAATATAAACGATGACGATGATGAAAATGTGGATGATGATGAAAAAGATGAAAGTGGAAGTTTTGAAATACTTGAGAAGTAGCAAGCCACGAAAACATGAAGATGTAATTTATGAACATGTGATTAATAAAGTCCGAAAAGTAGCAAAGTTGTTCAGAAAATCACCAACAAAGCAAATTTTACTAAGAAAATACGTAGAGGAAGAGTTCCACAGAGAACTAAAACTAATAATTGATTGCAAGACGAGATGGTCCAGTTTAGCTGAAATGCTTGACCGATTTCTTAAAATAAAGATATGCGTTCCAAAAGCTTTGATTGATGTAGGATCCGGAACTGAGTTCACTGAATCAGAGTACACTACATTGGAAGCAATCTCAAATTCACTAGGTATCATGAAAGTGACGTTAGAAGCACTGTGTAGACGAGACGCTACTCTTTTAACAGCGGATACTGCCATAAATTTCTGCCTTAAGAAATTGGACATACAACAAAGTTTTTTGAGCGTAAGTCTTGCCAATTCATTGCGCATCCGTATTAAGGAAAATAGACTGATTGAGGCCAGTATCTTACAATATTTGCACAGTCCTTCTCAGTTCTTTGAAAATAAGCTTGATGCAATAGCCTTTCAAACATTAACCAACGACGAAATTACAGTGTCTTTAAAAGAATTGTACGAAAGGTTAAATAAATCCACAACTGACAAATCTGACAATTATACCGCAAATACTAGCGATGCAATAAATGATGCGACGATTGCGGAGCTCACAAGTTTAACTACTGAAGAACAGCTGGAATGTGAGCTTAATCGTGTGTTAAACCCCCAGGAAGACAAAGGACAGAATATAACTTCCATGTCTATCCATGACTTGCAAACAACCTTGCACGTAGAAAAAGCTCTCTTTGAAAATGGGGGCGACAGAGGGAAATACTTAAATTATTGCTACAATTATTTAATATCTATTCCCCCCACTAGCGTAGAAGCAGAGAGAGCTTTTTCTAACGCGGGTTACTTTTGTAATAAAATTAGGTCCTCTCTGTCTGAAACCACATTAAACGCTCTTTGTTTTTTACGTGCCTACTACAAAAATGAAAAAAAACTTCAACAAATAATTTCTTAATTTGCGTTTGCTTAATAAAGTACTTGATTGAAATATCTTGTTTTGACTGCCTAATTGCATAGCCTATAAGTAAGAAACCTAGTTTTGCAATAGTCTCGAAAGTCTCGTTTTCCCCGGGAATTTCGAGACCACATCGAGTCTCGTTTTATTTTTCCCGGGACTCAGAAATGTATCGAGACTGAAAGCCCTACTTGACACACAGCCAATGTAAACATGCTTCACAATGCCGCAATGTGTATTCAAAAGTTGCAAAAATAATACCCAAAAAAGCAATTTAACGGCCGGAGTGTCTTACATTCGGTAAGTGTACATGTAGAATAAGTTACATTTTAAGCTTTAAACCAACAAATAATATCAAATTTTGAAGAAATTTACCGACTTTAAACAACCGCTACAAATGTTTGGCCAAGGTTGGCCAATACACGCGCAAACTTTTAGGAAACGGGGAAATAACGGGAAAATGTACTTTATCTGTTGCCATTTAAAGTTGATTTTACACTAAATGATATTTATTTTATGTCTTTTCATTACTAAGTAAAAGGAGTAATTTATTGCTTTGCTAGTTTTTTGTGACGAATGATCGTAAGTATTAGATAATATTTTGAAGATTTGTGACTTTATTACTAGGTACCATGGTTGTAATTAAGTTGAACTTAAAACTGTTTTAAAACTTTTCTCTCAGTTCGTTCGTAAACAAATGTAGCCGTATAAGTACATATTCACGCGGACAGCATTAAGCTTTGATTTTGTACGTGACCCGTTATCTAGTTGGTATTGTTGATCGAAGTTTACAGAACACACTTATCGCGAAGGAAGCGTTGGTTGTTTGCGGAAGCCGGTTGTTTGGCCAGGCATGCCCTCGGGGGGACTTCCGCGGGGCGGGGGTAGGATAGGCGCGTGTTTTGCCACGTGACTATTTTAGGTACTGTTTACAAGTTCATTCACTTGCGCTCAGTGGTCATAATAACGTATATTAATGGACAATTACGTCAAAAATTTAGGATATAGGTTTGTCACATATTTGGGACGAGAATCGAATACTGAATACCCTCCTTCAATAAGTCCCTCCATTAACTTAACATACTGTATATAAACACAGACTCCTGCAGGGAATTGCACTCCTGAGCTGTACGCACAATGAAACTATTCCCAAAACGTTTTGTGCGTATGGGTGGGATGTCCACCATGTATCGATGGCGCATCACAGTTTGTCATGTAGTCCGATGATGGAACGGGGTTGGCGGAATTAGATTGTCTAATTCCATGGATTCATCGGTCATGTGATGTAATTTCATCGTTGGTTCCAACGTAAACGTATGGTGCCGACAGCGTCTGTTTCATATATATCTAGCTCGTCATTTCATATTTCCGCTTGACTTTGTGCACGAGTCGCCTATGTGTAAACAAAGCGGCTGAATATATGAAGGTAGCCCCACAATCTTTGCACACATGCGGTCTTATCCCCAAATGGCTGTTCACATGCTCCACTAGGCTCTTTTTTATCTGCAAAATTAACAGAAATATGCTTAAATGATCTTTATTTTGCAAATGGGTTATTAAATAACACTTTTACAAAATTTAAACTAGATGAGCCGGTGTTTCCTAACTGACTACCCTGAGAAGAAACACCGAAACAAACTCAGGGGTCAGTCTATTTTGAAGTCCATATAATCTATGCTGGTTAAAATATATGGGAACCTTGTAGGTTACCGTCTGAGGCGATCTTTTGAGAAAAGATGTTCACAGACTTGAGTGACCCTGTCCATACAGTGCAAGCATTTGTCGAATGACGTATAGCTCAACTTAGGACAAGGAGCTTAAGATACATGCAATGGTAGTAGTGGAATGTTCTAACGAGATATCGCGACCCTGGCTTTCCAGGGTCGCGATAAGGAAAACTGAAGGGGCAGGGTTGGGTTTAGTCATTCGATGATTTTCCCACCCCAAAAAAAAAAGATACATACCATGTGTTTTTTTATATCCCATAACTCTAGAGTTATCTATCTATATAATAAAAATGAATCGCTAAATGTGTTGCTAAGCGCAAAATACGAAAACGGCTGGACCGATTTCGCTGATTCTTTTTTTGTTGTGTTTGGTTTTGTCAGGAGAAGGTTCTTATGAAAAAAGAAAGTAGGAAAGGTCTCAAGGGGAGGGGTAGGGTAGGGGTAGGGGCAGGGGCAAGGTACGGTACAATAGGGTAGGGTAGGGGTAGGGTATTGGTAGGGTAGGGTAGGGATAGTGTAGGGTAGGGGTAGAGTAAGGTATGTGTAAGGTATCGGTAGGATAGGGGTAGTGGTATCGGTTGGGTAGGGGTAGGATACCACGCGAACGAAGTCGTGGCGGGTCAGCTAGTATTATATTATATATCATAATAGCGGAAGCGGAAAAGTTTGTTAGTTTGAACGCACTAATAATCGAAACTACTGGATGCATTAGGATGAAATTAATTTTGTGAAAACCTATGAAGTTTTCACTTTACTATGCAAATAAATAAACTATAATTATAAATTAGCTGACCCGGCGAACTTCGTGCCGCCATTATTGTTTTTAAGTTTTACGTCGGTGAAGCCGTTCTCGAGTTTTAGCGAGACTAACGAACAGCAATTGATTTTTATATATTATTATTAAATAGGTATGATAGGTATGATTACTTACTGTAAATGATTTTCCACAATATTCACATATCCTAGTTTTCTTCTTCTTCTGCAGAATCTTCATATGTTTTTTTCTAATATGTGCCACCAGTTGTTTCCTACATTTCAGATTCTGAAAACATATAATGTCATTTAAACTCAGTCTCAAAATATTTTATTTCACATAGGCCTATATGGGCACTTACTAAATGTCAGAAGTTCTAATTTGGTCATTTTCTGTGGAGAATAAACGGCAAGAAACTCCACAGTTACTCTTTTCAAAATATAATTTTTACAATGTATCCATAATACATGTTAATTAGGTATGAGAGGACATTATAGACCAATTAATACAGCACAATGGAATTACAAATAAAAAAATGTAAAATAAATCAGAGTCTATAGTGTTCTCCCATTAACAAAAAACCTTTTAGCTTTTAGCCCGCTTACAGTGGTCCAAAGATTTTTTTTCAGCTTAAGAGCATCATAAGTGATCATTTAAAACATACTTTAGTTAAGTATAATTTACATATATCTACTCACCTTAAATATTTGTATGCCATTGTATAAATATGGCAAACATGACGACCTGTGTAAACTATCCCTTAACAACTTGCATGCTTTTCTTTTGTGTGTATACTCATGTTTGGACAAATAAAATGATCTTATTTTATCTTAAAGCGAAAACTTATGGTTTAGAAATTATGTTTTTTTAAATTACCCGAAATTTCAATATTTTTGTCACAAAACCACTCTGTTATGAAAAGTACTGGACCAAATCGAATGAAATTTGGTATAAGCATAGTGCAATAATCTACCTATCGCGCTATAGGCTCATCTATTGTAAATAACTAGACTAGATTATTAAAAAAAAAAACATAATTTCGAAACCATAAGTTTTCGCTTAACTAAAGTATGTTTTAAGTGATCACTTATGATGCTCTCAAGCTGAAAAAAATCTTTAGACCACTGTAAACGGGCCACCCTGTATTATATTACAATAAACTTGACAAGCGACAACGTTAGACTTCAATAATGAAGGAAAAATTATATTAGTTATGATAGTAATATAATAATATTAAACTAGCATTTCAGCTGCTACTCATCCGCGTGGATTTCGAAATAATTTTAGCCTACCCTCACAAATAATGCAATTTACTACCAGTAAAAAAATATTTAGTTTTTTTAAGCGTGTTTCATCTACGGCCCCATCAGCTTACCATCAGGTGAGATGGTGGTCAAACGCGAACCTATCCATACATATAATAAAACAGTAAAATACATTTCATTATTTACAAAAAAAAAAAATAGAGGAAGAATTAAAAAAAGTCTGTCTGTTTGTTTTTACACACTAATCTCCACACCTACTTAATGGATTTGAAAGAAATTTGGTAAGTAGATATTTGACATTGTTATTCTGGAATTCTGACGGGTTCGCCAACAAATTCGCGGGCAAAAGCTGGTAGTTAATAATAATAATAATAAAAGTCATTTATTTCTCCTCACATAATAAGACAATCATAATAACATAACATATTAAGTCACATAAGATAAATGGGGGTACATATCATGCTTATAACCTTAAATATGTGAGGAGCTGGTGTCTGAATTAGGCATAATGCCTGTACCACAGATCACCAGGTCCCCACCCCACAGTATAACAAGTTCATTAATGTGAATGGTTATGTTTCTTTCTTAGTAACAAACAACTAAATAAAATAAAACAGAAAAATTAAGTTAAAAAGACTAATACTAAAAGACGGCAAAAAATTAATATGATAATAGCCGTTTTTTGTAGGCCTGGTTTATGAAACATGACTTATATGGCTTAGTGGGTGTGGTGAGTGTGTGTTTACGTATATGTATGTGTTAATGTGCGCGTGTGCGTTAGTGCATGCGTGTGTGAAGAAGATTTGTTTGAGGACATTTCTAGAAGCTAATTATGTAGTAAGCTTTCTGTTTTGTCATAGTCCAACTTGATCAGCCACTCCATGACAACAGATTTACATTTAGCACTAGGTAATGCGTATATAGACAAGGCTCGATTTAATTTGTTATACAAATTACAGCTTTGGAAGCAAAAGAATCGGTGAGATAGTTTGGTTTTGAATGGGGTTGAGGCGCAAACTAAATCCTTACGGCGCTTGTTGCTAAAGGGAAATGTCGATTTGATAACGAAGTTTTGGCCAAGTGACGCCCACGAAAGAAACAAATTGTAGGCATAAGGGTTGACATCATAAATAAAGAAACAAACACTATTTTTTACATAGAACTCGGTTGGACTTTTATAAATCATAATTAAAAATTCAATTTTAACAAAAAACATTTTATAGATTTTAGTAGTTACGTTGTAACGTTACAGTTTCCCTGGGTAGAGGGAAATGTAAGGTTGCAATAACTAATTAGGAGGAAGCACGTTTTAATCCTACTAATATTATAAATGCGAAAGTTTGTGAGGATGGATGGATGTTTGTTACTCTTTCACGCAAAAACTACTGAACGGATCTGAATGAAATTTGGTAAGTAGATAGTTGACATTCTGGAATAACACATTGGCTACTTTTTATCCCGAAATTTCCACGGGACCGGGAAATGCGCGGGAAAACCTTCCCACGCGTACGAAGTCGCGGGTAGAAGCTAGTAGGGAATATGTCCAGGAAATGAAATCAAAGTGAAGAAAAATTAACAGGATTTATAAAAGAAATAATTATAAAAATTGCTGGAGACACGGAACCCTAAGAGCACAGGAGATGACGGAGATTGCGAGCAGAACGAAGAGGTGGCTGCAGGACGGCTGGCCTTCAGTTGGATGGCCTCAGTTTTCCTTCTTCCTTCCCTCCGGCCGTAGTAGTGGGGACGGGGGATGATCAGGCTCCGTCGATGCAGCAGTCGGATGGTGATGGTGGAGAATTCGGAGGATGTCAGCATGTCTGGAGGTCAGGGCCACGGATCGTATAAATCCAGGCCACGGATCGTATATTAGAAGATGACCATCTCACTTCGATGGCTATTAACAGTATTCTTGCTGACTTCTTCTCTGTTTGAGCTCTAGGCGTAGAGTCTTCTCCCCAGTCATCTCTCTAGTTAAATCGACTTTTACGCATTTGAATGAGGTTCTAGAATGAGAAGAGAAATAAAAGTAATTTATCACGAGGTACAATATCAGTTACATATGCGACCTAACCTAGCTCCAGCAATGAATTAGAAGAAAAACTAGTTCTGTCACTAATGACTTTACAGAAACGTAAACAAACAAAGTATTGCATAAAAAATAGCTTAATATCAGCATATTATGAAATTCTAAACTAATAATGATGTTATAACGTAAGTATCAAAGCCCTATAAAAAGAAAACATTACACTACGCAACATAATTTGTTGAGTATGTAACTTGTATGTTTTTATAATTAACTTACTTGCTGTGGTGCAATCCATTGCTGAAATATAGACTGAACTTCCACATTGCTCAAGGTAAATCTCTTAGGTCTTCGTGTATCCACGCCACAATTGACACAGAGATGACTCCGTGGTAAACTGGTAAGTTTGTGTAAATCAGGTTCCATAACTGTGTCAAATCCTTCGTGAAAAACAGGTACGGTCTGCATTGGCAGGCCGAAGTCGTCGTAGAAGGCGGTTACAGAACCCAATGAAAAGCGAAGGTCATCATCGGGAACGATTACAGGGTCCATAATCGTAATCAAAGTCGTCAGAATATCAAATAGAAAAACGCAGTAGAAAAGAAATCGCGGTTCACAAAGAAACAGAACTAAACAAAATGTTAAATGTCAGTCAGTGGTCAATTACGATTTTTTTGACGTAGGGATGACGCTAGGAAATCAATATATCGAAAAATCTATATTTTTGAGAAACTGGAAACACGGAATCGGTTAAATGGTTCGTATTTAGAAGCTCGATCATGGACAAACCTTTTTTTGTCTCTAAATAAAATAATAAAAGCGAAACAACTACATAATAAATTTCCATAAATCGATTTTTGGAAACCGGTATTAGTGTATCGATTTTTTTTTTTCACTAAAAGTTTACATCCCTACTTTGACAGGATTGACCAGCGACCGGAAGCGTAAATAAGGCAATAAACGATTGAGTTTCTTGAATAAATCGGCTTTTAATTCCGGAGTTTTAGCAATATTTTAGTTACTAAATAGGTATTTTTTTTGTATTTATCCGATCGTATTGATGGGCAAAACATGGCCAAGAATAGACGTTTCCCTTTGTCAGCCTCGTATTTTATCTGGGAATGTTTTTCAAGTACCGTGTACAGAATGAAAAGCTGTCTCACCGTTAATACATCCCACTTCTTAAAATGGTCCACCGTCGGATAATAATAAGGCAAGGACATAATAATAATAAAAAATGAGTGTGGCACTCGGGGACTGCCGCGGCAAAGCTATTGCATAGCATTTTTTATCAGCTTATGCAATTATAATTATTTATTTATTTTATTTATGCAGTTTTTTTTTCTTTGATATTAATTCAAGTTACACTTTTTGAGCGTGGTGACCGTAAGAAAACATTATTTTTTCTTTTATTGAATAAATGAGAAGTTAATATTGTTTAAAATATTTTTATTATCTTACATGTAGGTTATTCAGGAATTGTTATCATTGAAACTATAGGTTTATTAGCAGCTAGTCTACACGTATACGTCTAGTCGCACGCACACAAACACCGTGCCGAAGTCTGCCGAACTGAAACGACGTTAGACGATGCACGGCTTTCAACGCCGCACCGCTGTGCCGGTCGGAGTGGCGGGTATTAGGTTTATTTTCGTTACGGAATTTCTTAACTCGGTCGCCGCGCTCGTAGCCCGCGATAAAAGCAATGTAATAGCTTAAAAAACAGCTGTGAATTCTTCCTTATCCTTTCCTTTCAATATTATTTTATTTATGTATTTGAAACACTACACATTCTTTTATTTACCCTCGACCGTGTGTCACTGCTGGGTGCCAACTAAAAACCAGTGTTAGGTGTCTTTCGCCCAGCAGATGCTGAGCTGGTAACCCTTTCGGTGTGGACATGCTCACTTGCTCAGCGAAATTATTAGTGTAATTTTTTTCATGTTTGTAATTATGTATTGTATTTTGTTGGGTGTGGTTTGAAGCGGCGCGGGAAAAGAGCGTATGAAAGGAATTGGGGGAAGCCTTTGCCCAGCCGTGGGACAGCATAGGCTAGTGAAAAAAAAAATGTTGTGTGTATATCTCCGAATAAATGCTTTTCAATTTCAATTTCAGTTTTACTTACCATGTTACAATAATCGCAGGTATAGTGAAGTCCACCAATTTCTCTAAGGTGATTCTTTAAAGATTCTTTTGTTCGAAAATATTTGTCGCAGTGATCGCATTTCAGGCTGTGGACAAAACACAACAATTTAAATCTTTTTTTGACCGACTTCAAAAAAAGGTGGAGGTTCTCAGTATATTCCCCGATTACTAGAAGACGGCTCGACCGATTTGGAAAATTCTTTTTTGTTCGAAAGGGTATACTTTCAAGTTGGTCCCATTGCCATCACGTCAGGATCTGCTGATAAAATCATGGAGAAATCGCAGGAACTCTTCAAATATTATAGCCACACCTATAGCGATTTGGGTATTTTTACAGTAACTTGTGTAATTGCTCTCGAAAAGCTCCATTTGGGGAAGTGGAACTGATGATGAGAATCAATAATAAGTATTTCGTGGATTGCGATTCGATTACTTGAATATTGTTGTTAAGCACTTTATGCTCTTCACAATGCATATGGTGAAGTGAAGCTTATGGTGAAGTACCAGGAGAACTTCTTTCGTAAGGACGCTTGTCCGTCGTTTTTTTCACCGGTCAACGGACCGTTTTTTTCGCCGGACTCGCAGTGGTGTATGGCTTGTAATGAAAGTGTGTACATGCACCGGACATCTGTCCGGCGAACAATTTGCGCCGGATGCACCACCGTTGTCCGGCGTAAGAAAGAGCGGTCATCCACACTAGTGTATTGGTGCGTGTTGACGCTGCCGGACGTATTGCCGGTTTTCTGAAAATTGAGTGACGCCTACCTGCGTTCTTAAAAAATGGATGATATTGACATGGAATTATTAATAAGTTTGGTTGAAACAAAATAAAATTGTTCAATCAGAAAATTGTTTATTTTGCTGTTGCTGTCGGGTATAGAAAGATTTTGAATACTGAGCCGTTTGCAATACAAATAAAGTTTATTTTTTGACGTAGTTAAAAAAATAACATAATTTGGGCAAAAATAGAACATGCACGTAACGGCTAATCTCTCTGCCGGGGAGATTTACGCATGTCAGTAACCTCGTGTTATTTTATCATATATGGCTGTTAATAAAGGTTTCTTTTTTCAACCGACAATAATTGAAAAATTTCGTTTCATCTTCTTCCAATAAAGTTATTTTTGGCTTTGCATTGGTTTGAGATGGAAGACGGTTTTATTTTAATTATTTGCTGTTGAATACAAGCTATTATTATTTCAGCCTTTCCGCAACTATGTTGGGGTCGCTTCCAGTATAAGTGGATATAGCTGAGTATTAGTGTCTTACATGTAGCGACTGCTTATCTAACAAGTTTGACAGCATAACATTCACTAACTGACAAAGGCTTGCACTGACAGGACGGGTCTACTCAAATCTGTGTGGTTCTTTCTTCAAAAGGCCATTTCAGACCAATCTACATAATCCTCATAAACTATTGTGAATATGTGAATTATATAGGTTGTTGTATTCGAGTTAAACATGATTGTCTGGCTATTTGGGTGGTTTTTACGGCCTACCCAAACGTCCTTACCTTGGTATTATTCGTCAAATCGTTAAGCTCCTTGTTTTAAGTTGAGCTATATGTTATCTGACAAATGCTTGCACTGTATGGACAGGCCCATTCAAATCTGTGAGCATCTTTCCTCAAAAGATCGCCTCAGTCGGTAATCTACAATGTTCCCGTATATTTTTAACCAGTATAGATTGCATGGACTTTAAAAGAGACGGACCCGAGGTTGTTTCGGTGTTTCTTCTCAAGGTAAGTCAGTTAGGAAACATTGGCCTCATCTAGTTTAAATTTACAAAAAATGACGTGTGAAAGTGTTATTTCATAACCAATTTGCAAAATAAAGATCATTTAACAGTGGAACGCGTCCATGTTCAAGTTACTCTTCGATCAACAATTTTAACTAGATACCGGGTCACGTACAAAATCAAATATAATGTTGTCCGCGTGAATATGTACTTGTTGCGTCCCAAATGTATTTTTGAACGATCTTTTTGGTGTGGCAACATTCTATTGTCTTTTTGATGTTGACACTTGACATAACTTTTTCACTTGACAGATAGACTTTGCTTCCTTGTTGAAAAATGTCCGTTTGGGACCTGTTGAGTTAATTATAATTGGTAAAATATCGTTTGGAATCGCCTGTTGAAACCGATAATTGGGTCGCGAGTAACGATTAATTGGAATTTGTAATCCCGGATTGACGAAAACCCTGGGATATTTCTCGGAACATATCGCCGTATTGCCTCACCGCGTGGCACGCGCATTTGCTGGAAACGAGTTAGGGCTGTGATGCTGATCTGAACCGCGCCATCTGGAGACTGACGCCTTGTGACCGTTCAGAACACTTGACTTACATCACACTTTCAATTACTCACCTCAATTACATACATACCACACTTGGGCGTGACCTAGGAAGGTCGAAGTTGGTGTACCCAGTGCAGAAGGTAAGTGGTTAGAACTGTTATTTATATATATGGTTTGTAGGCCGAAGAGCCTGTAGTTTTGTTTATTGTTGTTGAAAGCAACGGTAGGGCTCCACGAACCGTGGACAAGTTTCGGACACCCCAGTTACCGTTGCGCTGGCCTATTGTAGTCCTGAACATTTTGGTAGCAGAAGCGTGGTCTTATAAGATCCACTGGTTTAATTGGAAGTTTTGAAAATAACTTTAGTTTAATTACTTAACATAACTTATAACTTGATAAGTTTGAATATATTGCTTTGTCAGCCGGGCTCAAATAGTACTTGTAGTTTGTACTGTAATTTGTAGTGCTAGCCCCTTGGTATTGAATTGACAAGTAAGATTTATTTGTGAAATTAGGAATTATTGGTTGTATTTGGTATATTGTTGTAAAAGTTGTTTGGTATTTGTTGCAATTAATAATTGAATGTCACTGATCTGAATTTAAAAGGTTATCTAAATAATAATTACACATAGTCTAACATAATAGGACTTGAATTGTGTGTATTGGTTATTGCATTTGTGGTACTTATTGGACTGTGTTGATAGAGATTGTCCGGCTCAATATTATACAGTCAATTGTTGTATATAATTGGTGTGATCCTGCACAATATATACATTGAATTGTTATTTATTTTGTAACTAGCCATCTGTACCAAGCTAGATTCATACTTGGAATGGGTACAGGGTCGGATTTGGACTTGAAATAATTGAATTTAAGTTGTTATTTTGGTGAAATTATTTGGTCGGCTAACAAGTTATTGTTGTTTGTTTAGTTAATTTTAGCCTGTTGTATTAATATTTGTTGTTGCAATGGCCTCATTAAGGGCAGTCAGGGAGGCTGCTGCCGGATTGACCTCACAGTTGAGATGGTTCACATCGGCAGCTGCAACGGTTGAGCGTGTAGAATTGGAAGAGCTCACCCTTGCTCGGTATGGGCAAGTGATTGAGAGGATCAAGTCAGCTGATGCTGCGCTCACACGCTTCAACGAGTACATCATGGACGTGGATTTGGGGGTGATGGATCAGACAGCCCGCGATAAGATTTTGGGTGACTATGACCAGATTGTCCACCTGGGGGATGTCATATGTCTACGAGCGCGGGAAATTTTGAAGAGTCGGGTGCCTGATGCGGCCAAGCCGCAGACCCCCGTTGTTGCTGGCCCTGGACTATTGAGTAGGCTGCCCACCCTGGAGCTGCCACATTTTGACGGTCGCTTGGACCACTGGCTGGGCTTCCTAAATCTCTTTGAGAGTCTTGTCGATGCACGCTCGGACCTCGGACCTGCCCAGAAGCTGGCCTATTTATTGTCTGTCCTGGAGGGCGAAGCCAGAGCCTTGGTGCAGCACTTGCCGGTGATGGATTCCTCTTACCCGACCGCTCTGGAGCTTCTCTCCCGACGGTATCAGAACAAGCGCTGCCTGGCTGATGTGCACATCGACCAGATTTTGGGACTACCGGCCATTGCCAGCACGTCGACGTTGCGCACTGACTTGCTGAACCCGTTAGTCTCAGCGACCAACGCTTTGAGACGCCTGGAGTTACCGGTGGAACATTGGTCCTACTTGTTGGTGCACATAGTGCTGCAGTTGCTCCTCGCGGAGTTGAGGTCACGTTTTGAGCAGAAGTATGGTGGGGATAGTACCACCCATCTTCCCCCCTTTGACGACCTCCTCAAATTTTTGGAAGACGAGTGTCGGTTTTCGGATAACACTCGTGGCGCCACGGGGTCACCCCCACTACCTTCTCAGCCTAGAGACCAGGGACGGACTAGGGCTCGGGGGCCTGTTGATGTTCCCCCGCCCCCCGTTTTGCTGGCGCCCGGAGTCCTCGGGCTAGGGGGCCTGTTGATGATCGCCCCGCCCCCCGTTTTGCTGGCGCCCGGAGTCCTCGGGCTAGGGGGCCTGTTGATGATCGCCCCGCCCCCCGTTTTGCTGGCGCCCGGAGTCCTCGGGCCAGGGGGCCTGTTGATGTCCGCCCCGCCCCCCGTTTTGCTGGTGCCCGGAGTCCTCATCATTGTGACTTTTGTAAGGCAGCGGGGCATGTCATGGCGCGTTGCCCGGATTTTTTGAATTTGCACGTAAGTGCCCGCCGCATTGTCAACGCACGCCGTTTGTGCTTTTCGTGCTTGGGGGCCCACTTCCATCGGGACTGCCCCGACCCCCGCCCGTGTAGAATTTGTGAAGGGTCCCACCTTGAGATTTTGTGTGCCAACGCGAACCGCTCCAGCAGACCAGCTTCTGAGGGGGGTTCGCGCAGGGGGGGTACCCCGGAGACGAGCACCGGGCTGAGACCCGCAATTCTGTACGCCGCACTCCACCCCCCGCGCAAGTTGAACGGGAGCCCCGCGAGCGCCATTTGGTCTCCCCTCGTCAGGGAGAACGCGCATTGGCTGCTAGGCAGCAGTGGCCGGGTCGGCGCCGCTGCCTTTCCCCTCCGTTGGCGGAACGTCCCCGGCTGGAGTCGCACCCTCCGCCATTCGGGCATCCGGTGGGATATGCCCCTCCAGTGATGGCGAGCGGCTCGGGACACCGCGCGGACGAATATTTTGATTGTTGGCCTCGTCGTGAACGAAGGCAGCCTGGATGCGGCGATCGGTCGCCGCCCAGGCATCACTAAGAGATTGACGCCTGCCCCGCTAAAGGACCCCCCCGATCAAGACGGTTTGTTGCCAACGGCCTTGGTCAAGGTCTGGGGACCCTTGGGTGACTCGATTGTGGTCTGTGCCATTTTGGACACGGGAGTCCAGGGTTGCCTTTTGTCGTCTTGGTTAGCGGGACAGGTTGGCCTGAAGGTGAATGACCTTTCAGGCAAGATTTGGGGAATTGGCGAACCGGCTGACACCACTGTTGAGGGAAGGACCTGGTTTGAAATCACCCTTGTGAGTTGTCCGTACCCTAAAATTGGTGCTCCTGCCCTTGTTATAACTGAACTTGGTTGGGACGAGCCACTTCGGGAAACCCTGTTGGAGGACGGTTGAGGCACTCTAGCCTTCCTTATGGGGCCCGTCACCCCCTTTTGTTGCCCAAGGAGGGCCACTTGGTTCAATTGTTGGTGACTGATCGTCACACTAAGAACTCGCATGCGCTGTAATGCGCGTTGCAATGCGCTGTTGGCCATTCTGCAGCGAGAAATTTGGATTTTGTCGGCTGATCGCGTCAATGAGGCGAGGCCCTTTGCTGGCGTCGTAACGGACTTGTTGGTCCCCTTTTGTTGAAGACGTCCACCCTTCGTAATAGTAAGATTGTTACGGCTTATTTGGGTGTTTGTCTGCCTGTCAACCAAGGCAGTACATTTGGAGCTGGTAACCTTCCTCTCGACAGAGGCCTTTGAGGCGACGTTGGAAAGATTTGTGTCTCGCCGTGGGTTACCTTCTTTAATTAGGTCTGATTGCGGTACGAATTACAAGGGTACAAGTAACTATTTGAAGGAGGTATACGCCTTCCTTAATGAGAGCCAGGTTGACATTGGTAATAGTTTGGCCCGCCGAGGGGTCACTTGGTTGTTTGACCCGCCAGCCTGCCCCCATTGGGGGGGTATTTTTGGGGCCGCGGTGAAAGCGGCAAAGGGACGCTGGCGGAGATTGTTGGGAGACACCGTTCTCACCTTTGAGGAACTAGCTACGGTATTTGGCCGCATTGAAGCTGTGTTGAATTCGCAACCTGGTCAAGACTTCCAATTGATTAGCGGACGGGTAGGCCCGTCCGGGGGGGGTAGATGTTGCGTCCCAAATGTATTTTTGAACGATCTTTTTGGTGTGGCAACATTCTATTGTCTTTTTGATGTTGACACTTGACATAACTTTTTCACTTGACAGATAGACTTTGCTTCCTTGTTGAAAAATGTCCGTTTGGGACCTGTTGAGTTAATTATAATTGGTAAAATATCGTTTGGAATCGCCTGTTGAAACCGATAATTGGGTCGCGAGTAACGATTAATTGGAATTTGTAATCCCGGATTGACGAAAACCCTGGGATATTTCTCGGAACATATCGCCGTATTGCCTCACCGCGTGGCACGCGCATTTGCTGGAAACGAGTTAGGGCTGTGATGCTGATCTGAACCGCGCCATCTGGAGACTGACGCCTTGTGACCGTTCAGAACACTTGACTTACATCACACTTTCAATTACTCACCTCAATTACATACATACCACACTTGGGCGTGACCTAGGAAGTTCGAAGTTGGTGTACCCAGTGCAGAAGGTAAGTGGTTAGAACTGTTATTTATATATATGGTTTGTAGGCCGAAGAACCTGTAGTTTTGTTTATTGTTGTTGAAAGCAACGGTAGGGCTCCACGAACCGTGGACAAGTTTCGGACACCCCAGTTACCGTTGCGCTGGCCTATTGTAGTCCTGAACAGTACTTATACGGCTACATTTGTTTACGAACGAACTGAGAGAAAAGTTTTAAAACAGTTTTAACAGTTTTTAAGTTCAACCTAATTACAACCATGGTACCTAGTAATAAAGTCACAAATCTTCAAAATATTATCCAATACTTACGATTATTCGTCACAAAAACTAGCAAAGCAATAAATTACTCCTGTTACTTAGAAATGAAAAGACATAAAATAAATATCATTTAGGGTGAAATCAACCTTAAACAGCAACAGATAAAGTACATTTTCCCGTTATTGCCTTGCGAGCTACATCGTTTTGTTTCGTTTCCGTTTGTTTTGTGAAGTTTGCGCGTGTATTGGCCAACTTTGGCCAAACATTTGTAGCGGTTGTTTAAAGTCGGTAAATTTCTTCAAAATTCGATATTAATTGTTGGTTTAAAGCTTAAAATGCAACTTATTCCACATGTACTTACCGAAAGTAAGACACTCCGGCCGTTAAATTGCTTTTTCGGGCATTATTTTTGCAACTATTGAATACACATTGCGGCATTGTGAAACGTATTAACATTGACTGTGTGTCAAGCGAACTAAACAAAATAAGAGCTCACTTCTCAAGTGCGCTGTTATTTACCGAGACGTATTTTTTGCGCCGACCCTATATCTAGTTGGTATTGTTGATCGAAGAGGTTACGTAACGCTTCGGTCCGTGGTTGAGTGACCACCGTAACATACCAGATTCTTCCGTGCCTCTGATCCTGGCTGCCAGTAGCCACGTACTGACTGACCGAGCAGCCTCGCAAGGCCTGCCGCGCGAAGCAAATGCTCGGCCAGTTAGGACGTGCCTCGCCCGAGGCAAACGCACGCACCGCCTCGCCCGAGCATGCCGCGGACCGAGCCGAGCGTTGTCGGTTTTTTGTCGTGCTCAAAGGCGCCTTAGTACGTTTGCCGCGCTCACTCAAAACCGTTGTATGTCGCCTCGCTTGTTCGTCGCAGGTTACCGTCATGGATAAAGAACAATGTCTTAAGTTAATACAACTATACGGTGAATATAGACGACTTTGGGATGCGCAATGTCCCGATTACACTAATAGAGGACTAAGAGAAGATGCATGGAGAAATATAAGTCACGAAATGAACATTCCAAAAATTCCAATAGCAGACTTAAAGAAAAAAATGGACTCTTTGCTAGGATCTTACAGGAGGAAAAAGTCCAGTTCCCAGCTTGTAATCTGTTTTCGTATAATAGTTTTGTCCAAAAACGTTTAGGTTTTCGTTTTCTTTTCTTTACAAGCCGCAGAATTATTAGACAGGCAGTGGCAGCGATAGCTTGCCGAACGTGCGGCCTCATGGCGATCTTGAGCAAAGCTGGCTCGGCATTGACGCGCGCGGCTGCCTCGATCCAAAAATTGTACACATCGAGGCTGCCTCGCGAGGCGAACGTCCTGCGGCAATCATCTGAGGCTGCCGCGCGAGGCCGTTCGGCCAGTCAGTACGCGCCTATTTATACATATTTACCAGTCGTTATGTGTAGTCATAAGTCATAAATCTGACCAGATATGCAGATTTGCCTTTTTACGGCTGGGAAAATCATTACGTAGAGCCAATTTGTGGAATTCTCTGCCGGCTTCTGTGTTCCCTGCCACTTATGACCTTTTAGCCTTTAAAGCAAGAGTGAATAGGCATCTTCTGAGCTCGCTCGTTACATGGTAGACCTCATCTATTCCACAACTTTTTTTTTTTAAGTCAACTTTTTTTTTTTTTTCACACAACGCCATCTAGTCCCAAACTAAGCAGAGCTTGTGGTATGGGTACTAGACAACTGATAAACATACATATATATTTCTAAATACATACATATTATAGATAAATTACACCCAGACAAAGAACAAATGACCGTGCTCATCACACAAACATTTGTCCTAGGTGGGAATCGAACCCACGACCTTGCGCATAGCAGTCAGGGCCACTGACCACTATACCAACGGGCCTGTCGCTTCTATTCTTCTATCGCTTACCATCAGGCGAGTTTGAGGTAAAGAGTGGGCACATCCCAAATCAAAAAATATAAAAACATCAAATTACTCCTTCTGCTCTGGGTGGAGCGGAAGGTAGTGTCAGACTTCTACTGACTAAAAACCCACCCTGTTTCTTCAGCTGCCCGTAAGTTCCGTGGCCGCGGTATCTCGTTAGAACATTCCCGCAACCCCGTTAGGTCACCAGTCTTGCTTAGGGATGTCGTGTTATCTCGCTACAGTGTTGTAGAGGACAACTTAGAATTTAAGGAGCTTGTGCTTGTAGCGAAAAGATTTAGCGAGTTGGTGTACTATATTGATTAGGATTTTCCTTTAAATTTAATTAAGAACATTATTTTGTAGAAGCATGTGTACGGCATGATGGGGTGTATCCATTGGGATAAAAACCACAAGTTAATTTAATAAAGATTTAAAAAAAAATGGTCAAATGCGTGTAGTAAATACGCCAAATAACTTTTCTTTTATAGTGTTTGTATGAATTACAAAGTTATACACTCTTTTGCAAAAAAAACGGGCACCTAAGGAAAGAGCAATGCTGAGTGTCCATAGTAACTTTGGCTCAATATAAAATTCTCACGGCCAGTGATGAAAATAATTTTATTGTGTGTAGTTCAATACTAAGAACTGTTTCTTAGCATTGAATATTGTATAGAACTTCTAACAAAAAAATACTAGCATAAATACAAATATGGAATTTTGAGGTTATTACAATTTGACGATCTATAGGTATACATGTTTGTACACGCTAACATTTAGCACTAAAGTAATTACTTCTGTCTAATTAAATAAAAGTACTTTACTTCGAGAATAGAGGTCCACTGCTGTAACAATGAACGAACTTCTTCGCATTCTACTAAATACCTCCGCATTCGGAAAACATTCAATCCACAATTAGTGCAACGTTGTTGGTTAGACATGGTCACAATAATGGATGTACTTCAACACTTCGAAAAGCAAAAGAGAGAAGGAAACGTAAACGCATGCACTTCGCAATATCACCGACAACAACAACTCAAAGAGAATGTAATACACTATGTTTTACAACATTTACTCTTTGTTTTACAACAACTGTTTGTGTTTGTAATGTCAATCAATTCCCTTTGTGTCACTTTTGACACTTGTTCGAGTTTTTATTTGGCAGAATAGTCAACATCGCCTTTGCTTGCCATGTATAAAAATAGAATAGAGTTTTTATTCTCAATAATTAAAATATTATTTCAGATTTTTTATGTAATCAAATGCGATTATTGTTCACCACATATTGTTACTATTTTTAGTATAGAAAAGAATGCATAAAACAATAAAGAATTTGAAATAAAAACTGATTAATAAGTTTAATTGCAGCATACTGACAACTCAACCTTTTTTCGACAATTTCCGGTCAGCTATTTGTTTATTAATAAATCAATTCTAATGGAGAAGTTCTCGAAAGAAATTAAATACAACTTTATAGTTTAGATTTTATTGTATAGATTCTTATACATTAAAGATGGCCGTGTCATTTTAAATTTAAAAGTTGTGTAGGCCATGATCCGTCTTTATGCACTCTTTTCTTTCTTTACGTTCTAAGGTCGATTTGAGTTAATTAAATGAAATTTATTGCTTTGCCGTAGTCTGTATACTTATAATCGTGTAAATTAATGAGCGTGAAGTGAATTCGGGCAATTAAAAGAAAAAAAAAACGACGGATTCTTTAAAACCGATGTACACGCCCAAACAATAAGAAGTGGTCGGCAATAAAGACAAGATTTTGTTTTTACTTTTTTTAATTAAATGTAGTTACAAATGTAAAAACCTAATAATGAGTGTGACCTCCTCTTGCCAAAATCACAGCTTGAATCCTTCTGGGCATGCTTTCCACGATGTTTTTAATAATGAGGAATACGTTCCCACTCTTTTGCAATGACTCTTTTTAGCTCCCTGATGTTTTGTGGAGCAGGTTGCACTGATCTTACCCGTCTCTTTAGAACATCCCAGACATGCTCAATCGGATTGAGGTCAGGA
This sequence comes from Tholera decimalis, assembly GCA_943138885.2. NCBI lineage: Eukaryota > Metazoa > Arthropoda > Insecta > Lepidoptera > Noctuidae > Tholera > Tholera decimalis. Next base: position 11,628,381 of record OW964575.2, on the reverse strand, counting down.
CTTCGAGCTGGCCAATCTAAACGACGGATCCCAACTTCTTGCATGTACGCTTCCACGTCGCCAGAACGGTGCGGGCGAGCATTGTCGTCCATAAAAATGGAATCTTCCCCAAGTGCAGTCAATGTGGGTTGTGCATATGGAATAAGGACTTCCATTATGTACCGGTGTGCATTTAATGTTCCATTTTCTATGAAAACTAACTCCGTACGCTCCGTCGAATTAATTGCTGCCCAAAACATAACGGAGCCTCCGCCATAAGGAGTGATTTCTTCGAAACACACTTCCGCATAGCGTTCCCGTGGTCTTCGCAGCACTCGCCGGCGTCGGTCCTCTCCATACAAAGAGATTCTAGCTTCATCAGAAAACAATACTTTATTCTAGTCCTCCAGAGTCCATGAAGCACAGTTCCGAGCAAACTGAAGTCGAGCAACACGGTGCTCACGGAGTAATTTAGGGCCCCGAGCTGGGCGGTAACTCCTGATATTGGCAGCCAAAAGCCTCCTCCTGATCGTCCAAAAGCTAACTTCTACTCCTCTTACTTCTTCAAGGCTCTTCTTCAGGTCCACACTTGACGCTTTACGATTCCGCAACGCCTGACTCACCAAAAAGCGGTCATCTCTTGGTTCTGTGCATCGTTTTCTTCCCGAACCGGGTCTTCTTTTGACCGAACCGGTCTCTTGATACCGTTGCCAAGTCCTTTGGATAGTTGAACGACTCACATTTAGCTGCTGAGACACGTAAGTTTGCGAACATCCTTCTTCAAGTAGGGCTATAATTTTACCGGCCCTTATCGCTTTATCACTCATATCAAAAAGTGGTATTTAATGTAAAAAGAAAGATTAAATTGTTTAATTTGCAGAAAATATCCAAAAAGTTTTAAAATATCGTAATCAGTTAAAAATCGTTTCAGCAATTCGCGCCATTAGTAAAGCAATTTTAGAATAATCCACAATAATCATTATTTTTCTTTTATTCATTTCAAATTTTAAATTTGGAACGTAAAGAATCATGCCAGGATGCTTCAAATAACATGCCAATATATATACATCGTCAAATTAATAAAACCTATTTCTTGTTCTTCTTCATGGAAGTTGAGAAAAAAATCTAAAGTGCCCGTTTTTTTTGCAAAAGAGTTTATTTGCGGTTTTAGAAAAAATGCTATATCTCAAAAACTGCTGACCCGATCTCGTTAAAACCAATTTTCGTTGAAAGTTTACATTAAGATCTACAGCATTTATTTTTTTAGATTTTTCACCCCATTATTATAGAAATAAGAGGGGGGAAGACACATTTTACCACTTTAGAAGCGTATATCTTTTAAACGATTGACTTTATGAAAAAGTGGTTTTAGAAACCTGTCGATAGATACCACACACGCATAGGTTTCATGAAAAAGCATATGTTCAGTTTCAGTTCCATGTATGGGGAGCCCACCTTAATTTTTAATGTTTTCATAAAATCGTAAAGCAGTTCACAGAATACATCTACCTACCAAGCTTCACATGTAGTCTTAATAATTTCGGAATAAAATGTCTGTGACATACGGACGGATGGACGGACAGACTGACAAACATGACGAAACTATAAGGGTTCCGTTTTTTGCCATTCGGCTACGGAACTCTTAAAAGGAACTTGTGCTTAAATATAATGTCGTTAATAAAGGAGACTACATACTTGAGATCCTCAAGCGAATTATGTTTGAGACTATTTTTAATATGAAGTTCGTAGGTAGCTTTACTTTTATAAAACGTTCCACAGTCTGCACAAAAGAAACGATCATCCAACTGAAAAGAAAAAAAAATTGTTAAATCGTAGACAATAGACATAGATAGATAGATAGATAGGTATACTCTTTATTGTACACCATAAATAATTAAATAAGTACTTAACAACTATAAAGGGTGTTACAATGGACGGCCTTATCGCTAAAAGCTATCTTTTTCAGACAACCTTTGGATGGATTTGACACAGCAGGAGAAAATAAATACGCCGGTAGTCCCTGGTGTACTTTACTTATATACAATACATAAGTAATAAACAACATACTCAATACAAGCTGAGACATAAAATATTTATTAGGCTGATAAATATTTATTTAAACTTTATTATGTACAATAGTTATTACATGGGCGGACTTAATGCAGCAAGGCTTTCTCTACCAGTCAACCTTTGGGTTAAAAAAAAAACATTGTGGTACGAGAAATGGAATGAAATAATATATGTACCTTATACTAATAAAATATATATACAGCGTGGCGATTAGGTTATCACATTGACTGAAACCACGTACTCTATATTAGGTATTTTATCATATACAATCGAAATAATTTAATAATAAACAATATTTTAGCTGTGGGACCTTTTTCCATTTTAATATTTCACAACATCATGTATTGCATAAACGTAATCAGCTGACCAATCACTAGCGCGCCTAGCGCTCCACCGCAGCGTTGCCGCTTTTACAGGTCAGTAAACTAATATTATAAAGGATTATTTATTTTTTACCAACGCCATTTATTTTGTTTGAAAAATGCATTTTCTTAATTTTAGTAAAATTATTTATTTTACTTATCTCATATTCGGTAAGTAGATCCTTATTACCCCCAAATGGGGCTTGTAGGTAACCAATTAGCGCTCTAGGGTAATAATGTAGCTAGAAAAGCCCTAGGGCTGTAAGTAATTTAAAAAAAAATCTCTTCACTATTTCAAAAAGTTCGCGTACATCTAACCAGACATCATGCATTCAGCCCAATGACAAAAGAGGTCGCTTCGCTATTCAGCCTTGTCTTCGTATGAGTATAACAGTCATCAATTTTAAATATCGAACGGCGAAGCTCAATTTCGTTCTTGAAAAAAAAATAATTAGAAAACAAAGATGAAAAAAGGCGGGAATAGAAAACTTTTACTTTAAATATTGTTTGTTTTTAGGATTTTTTTTATAATTACGTGCTAATTAGGAAAAAAACATGAGTTCTGCAAGTGATGAAGATATAAGTTGCACTCCCGATTCAATGAAAATGGAAGCTGAAGCAGCAATTAACAATATTTTGCCTGAAAGTTCTAAAGAGAGATATTTGAAAACTTACGACAAGTTCATGAAGTGGCAAAAGAAAAACGAGTAAAGTCTTTATCTGAGACTGTATTCTTAACATAGTTTAGTGAGCTATCAAAAAAGCTGCAGCCATCTAGTTTGTGGTGCATTTATTCAATGTTAAAAGCAACTATGAGTACTAAACACGACATCAATATCAAGAACTTTTCACAATTATCATCTTTTCTAAAAAGACAGTCAGCTGGGTACAAAAGCATAAAGTCAAAGGTTTTTACAGCGCAAGACGTGAAAAAATTCATTAATGAAGCCCCTGATGATATATATTTAGCTGTTAAGGTACGTAAAATGTTTTATTCTTGTAATGCCGGTTTTTTTCTACTTACCTCACAATCGAGATGTAAAGCAGAGTAGTTAGCTCGAGTGTAAGCATCAATTGCACCCTCGAACTATAGGCGCCCTCGCTGGCGCTCGTGCGCCTAAATATCTCGGGCTGCAATTGATGCTTTACAGCCCTTGGCTACTAATCTACTATTATTATTTTAACGGACTGATAACAACTTGTAACAACCTGCTCTTCAATTTAATGTGATAACCCAATCGCTACCCTGTATATGCTAAATTAATAAACTAATAATATTTAAAAAATAGTAACAAATTAGAGAGATAGAGATCTTAACCACCTTTTTGAAAGAAGGAAGGGTTTGTGCTTGTCTTACTGACACGGGAAGCCACCACCCATATACTCGTACACAAAACGTTTCGGGAATACATTAATTGTGCGTACAGCTAAGGCGTGGAATTCCCTGCCGGAGTCTGTTTCCTGATAGCTATAATTATAACCTAGGAGTTTTTAAGTCAAGATTGAAAAGGTTACTTCTAGACAAGCATGCTTCATCTTCGGCCACATCATGTGAGATACAAACAGACATGACGAAACTATAAGGGTTCCGTTTTTTGCCATTCGGTTATGAAACCCTAAAAAAGCTTGTACCGTGAGCCATATTTGATTAAAAACGGCGTAACTTAACTAACCATGTATTGTCATCGAAACCAAACGTGTTTGCAAAAATTGAGCTTTATCGGTTGGTGTTAACTATTTCAATTAATTATAGTCAGTCTGATGATGAGTGCTGTGTGTTGCCGCTCCAATGTAAGCTGGCTTACATTTACTAGGTAAGTCATTTTTGTAAGGGTGATCTCAATTTTAGTTTCTTTTTTATTATTTAGTTTAGTTTTTTTTTTTCAATTTACGAATTATTTGAAGTTATCATAATTTATATGATTAATGGGCACTAGCCATATCCGGGTGTGAAATTAATATCACAATTGTTGCGCCACGTTGTATTATAAAGCGGAAAAGTTTGTTTGTTTGTTTAAACACGCTAATCTTCGAAAGTACTGGGTGGATTTGGATAAAATTTGGCATGGAAGTAGCTTGAAGCTTGAGTAAGGTTATAGGCTACTTTTCACCCGACTGCAAAAAAGTAGGGTTATTGTTTTATCGTGATAAAATTCACGGAAGCGAAGCTCCGCGCGACTTCTGGTAACTGTGGAGTTTCTTGCCGGTTCTTCTCCATACGAAATGACCAATTTCAAACCGAGTACTAACTTGCCTATAAGTGCCCATGTAGGTCTATGTGTAATAAAATATTTTGAGTTTTGAGTTTAAGGTTATAAAGAGAAAAGTTTACTTACCTCCCTGTGGATTTTTAAGTGACTTTTCAAGTAATACTTTTTGACATCTTTCTTGCATATGGGGCATAGTACCCGATCGTCTTTATGCACCTGACTGAAACGAAGATAGTAAACCATTTATCTTTATTTATTCGTATAATAAAACAGTAAAAAAGTGTGTCTGTACATTTCATATTTTTACAAATAAAAAAAAAAAAATAGAGTGGAGTTAAGAAATAGTAAAAAAAAGTCTGTTTGTACACGCTAATCTCCGGACCTACTGGACGGATTTCAATGAAATTTGGTAAGTAGTTAGTTGACATTCTAGAATAACACATAAGTAGACTTTTTATCCCGGAATTCCCACAAGATCGGGATTTCGCGGGAAAGCCCTCCCACACGAACGAAGTCGCGGGTAGAAGCTATAGTGTTATAATAATCCAATAATTAATCCGGTTCAATTCCTATGTCGGGCGAAAAGTGATATTGGGTCTTTCTGTAAGGCATTTCTTAGTAGTAGCAGGCCTCCGTCACTCGCTCAAGGTCGCGCGATAAGTACCTATCGGCTAGTCGTGTGTTCGAACGCCCGCCTGTGTAGTTGCAGGCGTAGAACCTTAACAAGCATTTTAACCATGTCGAATTCGACATTATTGTGCGGTATACGGATGTCAAATGAGTATGTTAGAAGATTAGAAATTGCATTTATACAAAACTTTTCATCGAACTTGATGGGACGGCCTGGGAGCAAATTGTATGATGTATTAAAATCAATATCATTTGTCTTTGTGTCCATGCTTCTCACATGATTATTTGATCAAACTTTTTATTAGATTCAGAATTTTTGCCGTTATCAAATTTACAAATGCAACGTTTATAGAAGGTAAAAAATAAATTGACCATTTTATAAAATTAAATCGTTTATAAAAAAAAAAAGTATTTTATTTCATTGGGTCAACCCTAAGGTATTTTCATACCGTCCGACGTCATCGCCCGCTATGTAGTGTTGCCCAAACGAGAGTCTCGCAAGAGTCTTGCAATTAGCGATTATCCTATTGCTATTTATTAAACAAACAAGACTCTTGCGAGACTCTCGTTTGGGCAACACTACCGCTGTGCACTTGAAACGTTCCGTTGAGTCAAAGCAGTAAAGCTCATATTTCCTCGTGTCGCATGACAGCTAGAAAGTTTAGTTAATTATAGCGTAGGTATTTGTCGTTTTGCAGGGAAGTGATGGATCTGTTACGTTAGTAACTTATTAGTAATCTGTGGTAGTAGCCCGGAGTTTGGAAGTTGGTAGTGTGATAGCCCTGTATCTCGAAAAACACGTAAAGCCGTTAATCCCGACTGTTAATGGACATCTTTGGCAGTCGTTACGGGCCAGTAAATCTGACTGGTCTACTCAAGGGGTATCGTGTTAGGCAGCTACTGGGTTGTGGAGGTCAGATAAGCGAACGGTCCATGTAAAACACTTAGGCCGCTATCCCACTAGCGTTTTACCAACGTTTACGCTTGTTCAACGTCTGCGCAGCGACAACGTTGCACAGACGCGACGTTAACGTTGCGAGTTTCTAGTGGTAAAGCGCCAACGTTGCGCAAACGCTACGTTAACGTCACGAGTTTCTTGCGTTTTTTGGCAACAGGTACAACCAAACAAAAAGCAATTTAATTGTATTATTTTTCTTACATACCTCAAAGTTATAACAAGCCTCTCTTCTGGTGACACTGAATCTCTGAGATGAGTGTCTAAATACTATATGTAATTTTGAATCACTTCTAAAAGTTCGTCAAATGTAGTCTCGCAAATATTTACAAAATTACGATTAATTATTTTTAATATTATTAGAGTACAGTGCGAAATATTAACTTTCTTGTATTAGATTGGACCATATTTCCAAAAAAATTCCCAAAACTTTTCTTTATCTTTTACGTAATTTTCGTCGAAGTAGCAAAGCCAATCTCCAGAACCATTTTGTCTCTGATTATACACTCAAATCGCAGCATGTATGCAACGTTAACGTTGCGTTCAGCGGATGTAACGCTTGCCACTAGAAACTCGCGACGTCAACGTCGCGTCTGCGAAACGTTGGCGCTGGACAGACGTTGGAGAAGCGCCAACGCTCGTAAAACGCCAGTGGGATAGCGGCTTTATACTCAGCTGTATCGTGTTAGACTGGAAGCCGAACCCAACAAAATTGGGCAAAGGCTAGATGATGAAGGTGGTATAATAATTCAGTCTACAACGTTATTAGTGCTGGGACACAGGCCTCTTCTCTGTGAGAGGGAATTGGCCGTAATCAACCACACGGGCACAATGTGGTGAAAACGGAATAGATGAATAAGGTTGGAATGGTAATGAGGGCGTGGCGAGCGCGCCACATTTATGATACGAAAATCATAGCGCGACCGATTAATTCATTCACCGCGTTTAGTGCGCTTCGGAATACTTCGGAACACAGAGCTCTTCTACTTTAAAATGCCGTGTTGTGCAATTATAACATGTAAAATAAAAAGTTAGACCGCAAGTATACATCGAGGAGGTATATCTTGCCATCGGTAAGTCGAAAATAACATTTAATTACAATTTTATTTGTAAAAAAACATAAAAGTATTCTGATCACTATGAAATTCCGAACATTAACAACATTATTGCAACAAGTTACAAAAAATATACATTGCCCGATGTGTACTCGCTTAATCAACGCAATGACCAAGTCCGCTTACAATGTACTGCATGCGTTGCGTCCTCCACGCTTCAACCATTGACGTTTCGTCCTTTGCCCTGATTGGCCGTGATGCACGGCGCATGTTTATCGACAGTGAGTTACAATCAGTAGCAAGCTCTCGATTTAAGTGTGTGTAATATATTTATGTGTGTAATTTATTTGTGTGCGTAATTCGCATACGTAACGGGCCTCTTGCTTGTAGTGGAGCTAACAGTGGGAGACAAGCGGCGACACGCGTTCTCATACAAATCAGGAACTATTTCCTTTCTAACCTCTTTTATCTGTTCTGTGGTGGTGAACGTCGCATATTTTTGTCGCATTAAGCGTCAATACCGTAATAGCTAAGGTGTCGGATCGAGAGGTCACAGGTTCGAACCCCACCCATTATACTATTGACGTGAACCCACTCCAACAAGCATATTTAGCTTAGTTGGAGGGGTTAACAAGATTGATAGTAACGTGGATTCTACCCATATTGCTAGTTCTCTTTAAAAAAGTTACTACTGTAAAATTAGAAAGTCCCATATATGCTTGTGTGTTAACGAGATTGCCAGTAATGTGAATTCTACCCATATCCTTCGAATTTTTGGTCCCAGGACATTCCTACACCGATGTGAAAGCAGAGGTGATATAAATTACACGAAGTAACGTGCCTGACTCCGGTTCGAACCTACGACCTGCATTACGCAAGTCGGGCCCGTAACCACTACGCCATCACTGCTATACAGCGTGGCGATTAGGTTATCACATTAATTGAAACCACGTACTCTATATTAGATATTTTTAACCGACTTCAAAAAAAGGAGGTTTACAATTCGTCTTGAACTGTTTTGTTTTATGTATGTTACCTCATAACTCGGAGATGGCTGCACCGATTTGAAAAATTCTTTTTTTGTTTGAAAGGGTATACTTTCTAGTTGGTCCCATTGTCGTCACGTTTGGTTCTGATGATGGAATCATGGAGAAATCGAGGGAACTCTTCATATATTATAGGCACACCTATAGCGTTTTGGGTATTTCTTATAGTACCTTCAGCAGTTGCTTTCGAAAAGTACCATTTGGGGAAGTTGAACCGATGATGAAGACCACAGATCGCCACTGAATCTACTCGATAATAAGTATTTCGTGGATTGCAATTCGATTACTTGAGTACGGATGTTAAACACCTTATGCTCGTCACAATACATATGGTGATATAGAGCTGATGGTCAAGTACCAGGAGAACTCCTCAAAAATTAACGGCTATGCATCGGGAAAAGCAATATTTTGTAAAAGGTGATAAGTTGTTGACATTATGGCTTTTGTAACTAGATAAATTACAAACCAACACACTAAAAAGCGTGAAAAAAAATGTTTTGCAAAAAATAGAACCGACTTCCATATCAAAACACTACAAACCCAAAAGTAACTAATTTCGGAAGGCGGTGTAAAAAAAAAAGAAAATCCAAAACCAATAACACCGACTACCGAAATTAGTTACTTTTGGCTTTGTAGTGTTTTGATATGGAAGTCGGTTCTATTTTTTTTTTCAATTTTTTTTTTAATATTTCACAACATCACGTAATACCTGCTGTACAATTTAATGTGATAACCTAGTCGCCACCCTGTATGATTATTTTATCAAAATCCAATTTGTTTTTTTTTTTAGGAAATGATCAATCAGTAGTAGTCTGACACCCTCTTCTGCTCCACCCATTCCGGGAGAAGCCATTAGATGATTTACTGCCTGCATCATCCCATGATATCCAGGTGGTTCTATCCAGGGCCATAGTAAACGACTGGTCATTAGTTTGATCCAGCTCGTCGCACCATCTTCTACGAGGTCTACCGCGACGTCATACGCTCTTCGACCACCATCCATACAGAACATACTAATAGGATCGCCGCAAACATGTTCGACGAACAGTGTTCGATGTTCGTTAGTGGTACGCACGCGCGAACCAAGTTTTTCAACGCAAGAACAAATTTGTTCGTACGTGCGTACACCGCTTCAGCAATTTGCGTCTCCGACGAAAAAAAAGATTTCCTTCTTTATTAGGTACTAGCTTCTGCCCGCGACTTCGTACGCGTGGGAAGGTTTTCCCGCGCAAATCCCGATCCCGTGGGAATTTCGGGATAAAAAGTAACCTATGTGTTATTCCAGAATGTCAACTATCTACTTACCAAATTTCATTTAGATCCGTTCAGTAGTTTTTGCGTGAAAGAGTAACAAACATCCATCCATCCTCACAAACTTTCACATTTATAATATTAGTATTAGTATATTAGTATATAGTATATTAGTAAGAAAGAAGTAAGATTAGTAGGATATATTAGTAGGATTAGTAGGATAGTAGGATAGGATAGTAGGATAGGATAGTAGGATAGGACTTTCATACTTACTATTCGTGCATCTTCAACTTGGTCACGTTTACAAACGTTTTGGTGCACATCTTACAAGCCAGTTGCTGATCATGTGCTGTTTCGATATGCCGCCGTCTTTCCTTGTACGTCCTGAAACGTTTCATAAAAGATAACATGACCTTTATTTTGCAAATTGGTTATTAAATAACACATTTACACGTAATTTTTTTCGTAAATTTAAACTAGATGAGGCCGGTGTTTTCTAACTGACTACCCTGAGAAGAAACACCGAAACAAACTCAGGGGTCAATTTCTTTTGAAGTCCATAGAATCTATACTGGTTAAATTATATGGGAATCTTGTAGGTTATAGTTTAAGGCGATCTTTTGAGGAAAGATGCACACAGATTTGAGTGGGCCTGTTCAGACATTGCAATCATTTGTCAGGTAACGTACAGAATAGAATACAATAGAATATTCCTTCCTTGTACACCAAAAGTTAAGCACACCTATTTTACAATAATTGGTTATTCTATGGTTACAATGGCGGTCTTATCGCTGAAAGCGATATCTTCCAGACAACCTTTGGAAGGACTTTCAGAACTTTTTAAAGTGGGGAGGGCTAAATTAGTGTACTACATAATTATACTCATAAAAACAGAAAACATAAATTTAAAATATATAAATGAATAAATATATTTTTTTGGAAGAGGGGTTATTTGAGCTTCTTTCCATAAATATGGAAAGACACGAGATAGAAAAATTGAGGATATGACAAATGACAGGAAAGAAGGAACCACGATAAAATCACAAGCCCCTCCTTTTACAGTTGGGTAAAAAGCTACTTCCATATGAAATTTCATCCAAATTCATCCATTACTTTCGAAAATTAGCGCATTTAAAGAAACAAATTTTTCTGTTTTATTTTTCTTTTTCGGTCTTCTGGCCGATTCCGAGCGCCTACTCACATCTGATTTGAAGCAACGGATCACACCGTAGTAGTTGTAAACGAGTATTGCACGTCTTCCAATCGATAGATTGACCTTATTTTATCGAAAATTATATTTTTTTAAGGTCACATGGTCACTAAACGTATCATTAGAACTCAAAACGGGATATTTAACATGTGTTTGAGTTTTCGATCTTTCGGCACCGTTGCAAGCGCCCTGATCACGGATGAACTGAAGTAATTGCGGGTGGACGTTTATGAGCAGACCAATCGGTCTACCCTCTTTCTCGTTCGTTTTAAAATCGTCACCATGGTAAATATCTCGTTTAAAGTTCTAATGATACTGATGATGAGACTTACTTGAACACCTCGAAACATTTTTTACAGAAGAATTTGGATTCTTCGTGCTTACAACGAATGTGATAAGTTAGGTTAGCTCTGTTGTTGTGTCGGTATGGACACTTCAAACATTCGTAGATACTGAAAAAAAAAATAGGATGTTAATTCAGAACGCCTGCCTTGTAGGTAGAGTGGTCGCCAGCGCGAGTGCTGAGAATGAGGTGTCAGGTTCGATTGCTGCGTCGGGCAAAATTAGTTCTAAACTCAAACTCAAAATGTTTTATTTCACATAGGGCTACATGGGCACTTACAAAACGTCAAAAGTTAGGGCACGGTTCAAAATTGGTCGTTTTCTTTGGAGAAGAACCAGCAAGAAACTCCGCTGTTACTCTTTTCAAATCAAAATATCATTCTTACAATGTATCCCCGTTCTATAGTATTTTATTAGGTTTTTCTATAAGAAATTTGTGAGTAGCCCGTAGTTTGGAAGTTGGCGTGCCTCGGAAAGCACGGTAAGGGCCTATACAACCTCAGCGCTTCTCGCTCTTTATCTCGCTCGCACACTACTGGCCGCGGTCATGCGAACAAGCGAGACAGGGTGGCAGGGAAAAGACGCCAAGACACCATAATTTAGTTTATTTCTTTTTACGGTGAAAATAATGGTAATTAAAAAAAAGTAAATAACATAAGACCTGCTCTATAGTTAGTTCAATGAATATGCAAAGTTTCATTATCTAATTTGAAGTTATTTTTGAATACCATCTGTTTGTTTGGTTTGGAGGTAACTTTGGAATTTTTTTCTAACAAGAAAATTTTATGGAATCGTGTTTTCTTCAAACATAGTAGGTACCTAAGATTAATCCTCAACTTTACCATATATTTATTTCAAAATTATTGCTGCAGTATTTTCCACATAACGGGGGATCATGCTAAGCAGGCGCGTGCACAGGATTATGACAGGGTATGCGGCGAAGTAAGCATAGCCACAGCTACGCATCGCCACCATGCTACGATGCGTGGCTGTGCTGTGGCTATGCTAAAAATCTACAAAAGGAAAAGTTTTTGTGACCGATTACTCCGCCGCGTACCCTGTCATAATCCTGTGCACGCGCCTGATGCTAAGCCATTTGAGTAGTATAGGCCCTTAAGCCGTTGGTCCCGGCTATCAATTGGACATCTTTGACAGTCGTTACGGGTTGTCAGAAGTCAGTAAATCTGACACTGGTCTCGCTAAGGGGTGTCTTGTTACCCAGCTACTGGGTTTTGGAGGTTAGATAGGCTATCGCTCCTAAAACCAATACTTAGCTGCATCAGGTTAGACTGAAGTCGACCCCAACATAGTTGGAAAAGGCTAAGCAGGTGTTAAGAGGAGGCTCCCTAAATTGTATGTAATTTTGTATCAATAATAATATAATGATAATAATATTCCACAACTTTCACACAACGCCATCTAGTCCCAAACTAAGCAGAGCTTGTGCTATGAGTACTAGACAACTGATAAACATACATATATATATTTTTAAATACATACATGTTATAGATAAATTACACCCAGACAAAGAACAAATGATCGTGCTCATCACACAAACATTTGTCCTGGGTGGGAATCGAACCCACGACCTTGAGCATAGCAGTCAGGGTCACTGACCACTAGACCAACAGGCCTGTCAATATTCTGAAACAATCACGCATACAATCAAAATGGAACTTTAGTATATGATTTATTGGATCTTTTTCTTTCCATGTCTAGACCAGTTTCGTAATTGGAACATTTTCGCTCGATTCATTTTTTAATCGAAAAGCTTGTCTTTTTTAAAGATTATTCAAAATTTAATCAAGATTACTCCGCTTTTATGTCTAAAATTAGTATTGACAGTAAGAAAACATTATATTATTATCCAAATATAGGACATTTTTTCTCTAGATCAATTGTCACTTTAGTTATAAACGAAATAAGAATTGATACTTACGACATTTAGTTTCGAACCCGAATATGGTAAAAGAGCGCACGCGATATTCAACTTTATTACTGCTGCGTTAGCGTTTAGCACACAACGGCAGTTTCGAAACCGAACATGGCGAAAGAGCGCACGCGATATTCAACTTTATTACTGCTAAGTTAGCGTTTAGTATACTACGGCCTAACCGAGGTGGATGGGGGGCGGAGCTTGCGTGAAAATTATTTTGCACTGCCTGGTCTTAATGAAGAGATGTTAAAATATGATGATAAAATTAAGAAACAAATTGCGGATGAACGCAGCGACAAATGAATGAGACAGTATGTGTGCGAGCGAGAGAGGGAGAACGAGCCAAGAGAGTTAAGACGCAAAAGCGTTAAATACTTGTAAAAAGTTAATAAAACAAAATAAAGAAGTATTCGGAAAGCTTATTTTTCTGGGTGGGCAAATCATCGAATGACTTCTCCTAATCTGGGTTAAGCGGAAGGGAGTGACAGACTTCTCCAGACTTCTAAGTCTGACACTTCTTTCCACTTCCCACCCACCCTGTTCCTTCAGCTGCCCTGAAGTTCCGGGGCCGCGGTATCTTGTTAGAACATTCCCGCGACCCCGGATCCACACCACCCTACATATCGACGGTTAAAAGGAAATAGGGTATAATCGACAAAAAAATAAATGTTCAGGAGAGCCGAACAAAGTTTAGAATTTTAGATAAAAACTTTTTTGCAAAAAAAATAAAACCGACTTCCATATCAAAACACTACAAAGCCAAAAATAATTTTAATTTCGGTAGTCGGTGTTATTGGTTTTGTATTTTCTTTTTTTTCACACCGCCTCCCGAAATTAAAATTATTTTTGGCTTTGTAGTGTTTTGATATGGAAGTCGGTTTTATTTTTTTTGCAAAAAAGTTTTTATTTTCGCGCTTTTTAGTGGGTCAATTTGTAATTAATCTAGTTATAAAAGCCAAAATGTCAACTACAAAAAACTAAAAACGCGCGATCAAAAAACACAATATAGAGTAACCGAAAAGATCATCAATGTAAACATTTTTTTAGACTTTTGTTAATTTTTCAGAAACGGCTTGTTCGATGTCGATAAAATTTTCATGGGACCATTTGGGAAGTATACCCTTTCCAACAAAAAAAGAATTTTTCAAATCGGTTGGCGAGCGACGGAGCTATGCCCGAACAAACATAAAAAAAAAAAAAAAAAAAAAAAAAAAAAACAAACAAACATCCGAATTGAGAACCTCCTCCTTTTTCAGAAGTCGGTTAAAAAACTGATGTATGTTTTAATTAAAACATCGTGAAAACTAAAACAGTTTTTAATTTTCCAATCGGGAAATATGAAAAAATAAAAGATAACAGAACACAAGAAACAGTCGGCTTTTAAAACAATACCAGTCCAAAATGTCGCTTATACCCTATTTCCTTTTAACCGTCGATATATGAATCAAATGACATGATAACGTAATTGAATTTTTAAAGAGATCTATTTAGCTATGTGAGTAGAATTCTGCTTAGTTGGAGGGGATAACAAGATTGCTAGTAATGCGAATTCTACTCACATTGCTAGTCCTTTTTTAACCTCTCAAGGACCGCCATTATTTACGTCAACCATCCGTCAAGCACCGCGGGCGGGCCCTTATCGTAAGCGTAATCTGACCCCGGTCACATACGATTTTAAGACTTAATACAGTTTTAAATCGGTCGGGATTTTGGTGGCACAAATTTGTGCCAGCGGGGCTCAACTAATACTTGTGTACTGGCACGTTTTAGTGCCGTTGGGGCTCTAGAGGTTAAAACAGAAAAAATAAAATTGGCAGGCAATAGTGAAATGGTGTTTCAAACCCGCGATGTCTCGATCACAAGGCCGACCTTAGCCATTAGGCTTTTGCCGCCCTTAAACACGTATTAGCTAGTACTTACATAAAATGCTGCTTGTAATGTTCATTTAGTGAATTATCGTCGATAAATCTTTGTTCACAAATCCCACAAATTGAATTGCCTTGTGACTGAAAAATTTAAAACAATTTTTTTTTTCAAACAATTTTTTTTAAGTACGTAATTATGTATTTGAGTACTGAAAACGGTTTGATTCTTTCACACACATAAAACACGCGCACGCACACACACCTACTTCTTTTTTACATAAAAACCCAAATTTTGTGAAAATACAAAGTTTGGGTTCCCTTTTACAACACACACATAGAAACTAATTATTAATTAAGAAGCAACAGTAGAACACCGACGGGAGGCAGGATTTCCATTATTTAAGCCTTATTTTATATCCAAATCCGTATTGTAACATAATTAATAAGTAATAAATACCTCGTCATGTTTCAAATTATGCTGGTCTATTTTCTCTTGTGTAAAGTAGTATTGAATACATTTTTCACATTTGTATTGACTGGTTATAAACAAATTGTTAGACCTTTTCTTCTTCCGGAGCTCTTCAACTTCAGCGCCGCTTAAGATAATCAATTTCGCTGCATCTTCCGTATAAGGGTCGGGATTGTTAGACTCCGAATCATTCTTACTAGAAGACGGATCCTGATTTTGTCTCATTACAAACAGTTCCTCGCCTTTCATCGGATTTGAAAGCAGCTTTGTTAAGAGATAGTTTTTCTTTTGACATTTCGCTAGAGCTTCATCTTTGTCACCAATTTTAGACGTACTACCCTCGGCTTTGTCTGGTCCTATAACGGTAACTTTAACCGCTTCTTTGATGCCTCTTAAAGGGATCTCTGCTTCTGGAAACACATTTTGTGCTATTGAGGTTTCTGGTGTTACCATTTCTTCTTTTATAGGCTTCGTGAGAGAAGGCAGTTCTACTTGAACCCAATGCTTCTGTTGGTCCTGGCTTCGAAGAGATAACAATGGATCTGGAAGAGACAGATAATTGTAATCACTTACCCAAGGGTAAGCCAGTTGAATGCTTATGACTATTAAACCGTCTTCCCGGTTTTGTGAATCTATGTGTATGAATCTAAACTAATATTATAAACTGGCTGTGCACGGGACTTCGCTCGCGTGGGAAGTTTTCCAACTTAAATCCCGCTCTATAACCCTAAAACCTAATCCCATTAAAATCGGCTCAGCAGTTCTAAAGATTAACCAGGACACTCGGTGAAGCGCCATATGTCGCTTTTTATTTTTATACCGTATCGAATTAATACAAAAACACGTATATTAGTACCACTTCTATATATTCAACCCAGTACTTTCGTAGGTTATTTTTTATTTATTGATAATAGGCTCGCGTTTGTCCACCATCTCACCTGATGGTAAGGGATGATGTGGTCGAAGATGGAGCATGCTTACCTAAAAGTAACCTATTCACTCTTGGCTTAAAGACTCCCAGGTTATAGCTATCGGAAAACACAGACTCCGGCAAGGAATTCCACTCCTTAGCCGTACGCACAATGAAGGTATTCCCAAAACGTTTAGTGCGTATAGGTGGGATTTCCACCATGTAACGATGGCACATCGCCGTTTGTCTAGTAGTCCGATGATGGAATGGGTTTGGTGGAATTAGATTGTGTAATTCCATCACACACTCCCCAAAATGTAACCGATAGAAAACCGATAGACTAGCAACTCGTCGTCGATGTTCAAGGCTCTGTACCTTTTATTTGATTTATTTTTTGTTTTTATTGTTATTAAAACATGTTACATTAGCATCTTAAAAATAAGCCAATGCCCCACAAAACCGTTTACACGGTTTGTCTGTGAGTACAGATATTTAAAGAAATAGATATAAATTTCTTATGACATACATCAGCACACTCCTCTCTTTTATGTCCATGTTATGTAATGTTATTTAAGTAACATAAAACTAAGAGAGAATGACGTCACATTAATTATATTTCACAAAAGGTATATAGGTACATATGTAAATTATAAATCGACCAACTAAAAAAGAGTGAAATAAAAACTTTTTACCAAAAAATAAAACCGACTTCCGAAATTAAAGTTATTTTTTACTTTGCAGTGTTTTTTGGAAGTCAGTTTAATTTTTTGGTAAAAAGTTTTTATTTGAAGATAATTCCCTAATTGGTTAACAACACACTTTTCTAATATTTTATCTACACTCGACAAAATGGCTATTGGTCTGTAATTCGACAATTCTTTATGATCACCTTTTTTAAAAATAGGACGCACTATAGATTCTATTAATTTTCTCGGAAATTTGTAGATACTTATGCATAAATTAATTAAGTGTGCGAGAACTGGACTTAATTTATTTACTAAGTATTTAAGATCAGACATGCGTATGAGATCACTTCCTGGCGATTTGTTTGTATCCATGCCTATAATAACTTTCCGAACATCCTGACTGTTCACCGGTTGCCATCGCATACACACGCTCTTTTCTTTTACATAATTATGTGCTTCGTTCTAACCATTTCACGTCACAATCATGCTTTATACTTTGTATTTCCTTTGTAAATATTAATAAGAACTTTTCACATATATCTTTTATACTCTCTTGAACTTTAACATTATTTAATATAACACTATCTAAAGATTGTTTATTTTTACCCATCATAGCGTTAATTCTATCCCACAATTTCTTTATATTTTTGTTACAATCTATAATACTTTGCTTATCATATTTATTTCTACATTTTGCTATTATTTTGTTACATTTATTTCTACACAATAATAAATAATATTTAGTGTATTCTAACCGTTCATTCATATTTTTTGGTTCATTATGCCATATTGCAAATAGTCTATCCCTCTCTGGTATTAACTTCTTATGATCTTCCGTAATCCAGCTTTTATTATTTCGGATACTTTTACTTGAATTTTTATTCTTATAGCAACACTCATAAACATCTTCGAATATTTTTATAACGATTCGTATAATTTAACCGGGCATTCAATCAGTAAGAGATCATCAAAATCTATATAGTCAATAATTTCCCCCGGATCGCGCGATTATCTAGGACACAAATGCCGTCGCGTATACTCAGTGTGTCGGCGCGAGTTTGATACTTGCGCAGTTGAGCTCGTTGGTAATATTATGGCGTTATGTTTAAAGCATTCCCACTGTATCGCTACCGATACTGGCTAATGATCGGATATTTTAGTGCGTATAACGGCTGATTGAACTCCCGCAAAAGGTGCCCGAATAAATATATGGTTTAAACATTTGATTCGACCGGGTTCGGTTAGTGCGTATAAATAAACAAACAGACTTTCCCGCTTTATAATATTAGTATAGGTTAGCGACCCCACCTGGATTCGCACGGTCTTATACATATATATAATAAACAATGCACTAAAACTGACCTCATTAATCATTCGATCCATTGCTGAAAACCACATGAAAGAAATCTGTTCTGTAGTTTTGTAGTTTGTGGCGAACTTACAGACAGACAGAAGCGCCGGGAGACTGTTTTATCATAAATTTATGGATGCGGCTGAATGAATGTAGAGAAGGGGGTGATCGAAATAATTACATCTATACTAATATTATAAAGCGGAAAAGTTTGTTAGTTTGTTTGTTTGTTTGTTTGTTTGCTTGAACGCGCTAATCTTCGAAAGTACTGGGTGGATTTGGATGAAATTTGGTATGGAAGTAGCTTGAAGCTTGAGGAAGGTTATAGGCTACTTTTTACCCGACTGCAAAAAAGGAGAGTTATGTTTTTACCGTGATAGAATCCACGGGAGCGAAGCCCCGCGTGAGTACTAGTAACTAATAGATGGAGATCAGTACAGTTTACATTTACAGCCGCTATGCATTTAAAACTAAATTGCCAATCTACTTTCTTAACACATATAGCCAAAATTTTATTATTTGTTTCAGTGACTTGTTTATAATATACAACGTGTAATTTAAAGGATATATACATACCAAGTGCATGGCTTCTTTGGATGATAACAAACAATATGGCAAGGGTTTTGTAATCCTAAGTCTACGTGTGTAGAACTTATTACAAATTCCAATACACAATACCAGAGACCGAATTTTTCAAATTAAGAAGAACGAAAAGAATTATCGTGTTATTGGCAAGTGACGTGGAAAGTTATTGACCCTCGTAGTGCTATGACACGTTTGTTATGATTGGTATTCAAAAAATATATGAAACCAATAATCTGTTATCAATTCTTTAAGTCAGTTATTTTGTGCTGAAATTGTGCATAGAGACTTCATACCAGATGTTGTCTTCAGCCCTTTTGGATAGATATGGAGTTTCCGTTACACGTTGTATAATAATTGTATTTATAATAATATATTTTTCCCGCGTAAATCCCTATTCCGTGGGAATTTTAGGATAAAAACTATCCTAGGTCCGTCACCTGGTTCTAAGCTACCTCCCTAACTAAATTTTCAGCCAAATCAGTTCAGCCGTTCTTGAGTTATAAATAGTGTAACTAACACGACTTTCTTTTATATATAGGTATAGAAGATTAGTTTTTGCCTGAGAATTGCCAGAATAAAAAGTGGCCTGTGTTATTCAAAGATTTCTGCTTGTATACCAAATTTCGTCCAGAACCATTCAGTAATTTTTGGGTGAAAGGGTAACAAACATCCATTCATAATTACATACATTTGTATTTGTAAGAAAGAAGTAAGAATTAGGGTAGTAACAAGTAGGTTAGTAGGATGTATTTTTCTATTTGAAGTTACAAGCTTTTGCTAATATTTTTTGTAACTAATTTGTAACTAATTATGGCTTCTTCAATTATTGTATCTTCACCATAGGTTAGCTAGTAGAGAATGCCTACTGCATTAAGTCCGCCTTTGTATGTGCATGAAGTGTAAATAAAAAACATAATAACTACCTTCGTCCAAGAAGTCACTGCTACTTTGTTCATCTTCCGTCTCTAATTTAATGTCGGTTTCCGTGAAAATTTTGGATGGCGTTTCCAACATATCTTTTAAGGAAAGCTCAAGTATATTCTGTGGTAAGATTGGTGGTCTTTGTAGAGCAATTGGTAGATTTTGTGGGCCCGTTGGTAGAATCATTTGGCCAATTGGTAGTATTTGCGGGACAATTGGTAGTATTTGTGGGACAATTGGTATTTGTTGTGGGACAATTGGTAGATTTTGTGGTCGTTCTTGAGGTAGATTCTGTGGTGGAATGTCAATTATTTCTACTTTCGTTATCATGTGACTGGAGAGTCCCTCGATGGTCTAGAAAATAAACATGTCATATAACAGTACAGTAAATAAGTGTTTGTTACTTAATATGGTTAGTTGTTACTAAAGCATGTCCAACAGTAGCCTAATGGCTTAGGTGACTTGTTATCGAGAGGTCACGGATTCGAACCCGACCCGACTTCCAATTTTGTAATTTGTTTTTTAATATTTTGACACATTTTATCCATTTTACATTGATTACTAAGGTATCATGTATGATGACTATCGGACTTGTGATCGAGAGATCGCGGGTTCGAAACCCAACCATTACGCTTTTGCCGTGAACCCATTTCAGACATAAGCATGTTTAGCTTAGTTGGAGAATTTAAGAAGATTGCTAGTACTTAATGTGAATTCTACCCACATTGCTACTTCTTAAAAAAATACTCTTTGCCAAAGGCGAGTCGGACGTCAATATTTCTAATGAATTATACTTTTAAATTGTACTAGGTGTTTGGCAAGTATTTAAAAAAGCCTTATTTGTTCGTTCATAAAAAAAATATGCTTCATTAGGTATGAAGCATATTTTTTTTATGAATGAATGACAGTTGATAACATGAAACTGAAGGAGTTTTAAGTAAAAAAAAAATAATTAAAAAAGAGAACACATTACTTTTTTAATGAAAATCACATAATTTCTTAAAGAATATCTACAAAAGCAAAGCCTCCATAACAAAGATAATTTAAAATGATAAAGAAAGAAAATTTATTGGTAATACTTACAGGTGATTCCCCTTTTAGGTACAGTTTGAGTATATTATTTCCATTTTTTAATTTGATTTGAAACCTTCTAATCTTAGCTGCCATATGCTCACACTCCCAGCATATCAGGAACTCAGTATTATACTGAAATGAAAAAAATCACCAATGAGCTATTTATACATATTACCATAATTATTATGGACTAGATAACCCGACGAATGCGGTGTGGTCTACCAATATTACATAAGAAAAGTTCAAGTGAAGTATGTTTAAATGCAGTGTGTTCCAGTGAAGTGTGTTTAGTGTGTTTGTGTAAGTGTGAGTGTGATTGAAGTTTTCTTAAATTTTCTAATTTACCACATATATCTGTAATTTTTTTATTTAATAAGAAATTTCTCCTCACAATAAAAAACACATAAAAAAAAGAATTCACTAATTTGGTCCAGCCCTTCACAAAGATGCCGTGACCAAGGCAAGTAGGGATTCAAATTTATTTAGATGAAAGGACACAGCAAATCCTGAGGTAACAATACAGTTTAAGTATTAATCTCTCCTAGAGAGGAGGCATGTGGTCAAGCAGGAATGTAAGCGTACAGCTCAGAACTTAATTTTTTTTTTCAGGTAGTATATCATCAAAAGATTTCTAATCAAACGCTTTGGGTGGAGCAGGAGTGAGTTTTGACAATGTATTTAGATTACACCTGATTAGGTGTCCACAACAAAGTGTGTATTTTGCATATTCTGACTGACTTAAGCCCAGTTCTATTTTCTAAGAGAACGAGCAATGTGGGTAAACCAAAAAGCCGGACAGACCAGCTAGTGAGGCCGGATAGTTGGATGAAAAGGCCAGACACCCCCAATTTATGTTAAGGATTTTGTGTTTAAAACCCAGGCTCTAGAATCTTCTTACGGTAATTGGTCACATTCATAATTATGTAAAAAGCCTAGCAAAAGCCGGACAAGCCAGAGACCATTTATTTTAGCCGGATATGCATTCAAAACACCTAACTAGGTACATAATTATGCCTAGCTTTAACCGGACGCCTGACAAAGCTAAATGTGGGTAGAATTCCCATTACTAGCAATCTAGTTAACCCCTCCAACTAAGCTAAATATGCTTGTGTCTGGAGTTGGTTCATGGCAATAGTGACTGTTCCTTCAGTTGCCTCTTTGTTCCAGGGCTATGTTATCTCACTAGAAATTTCCCACTACCTCGGCAGGCAAAGGCCCTGTATGGGCACGCGTGGAAAACAATTCCCCATCGACTCGCGGGTAGACAGATAACCCTATACATATATTTGGGGAATATCAATAATGCTGTTTGAAATTGCTGTTTCAGGCATAGTGACATCAAACGCTCTTCTTCATTCATTCAGTTCATTTTAGTATTCAGTTAAAATTTAAGGCACATATTCTTCAAACGGCACTAAATTTAGTCATTTACTTTATTATTTTGTAAAAAATATTCATGAGATATTACTTACTTTAGATTTATAAAACATTTCAGGGCAAAGGACAGTAAAAAGATATTTTGCATAAGCTGACAATGGCTTCAGATTCCTGTAGAGCTGTAGGCAGGTATAGCATCTTAATTGACTCATTCTCAGACTTTTATAAGCAAATAATCATAATCTCACACTAGAAAATGTAAAAAAAGATGGACAGACAGTTGGACACATGACACATTTCATTCGAGACACACTGACATGCCGATACTACATGAGTAGTGTTGCACCTCAAGATGACCGTGATCTTAAAAGATTACGGTTTTTATTTGTAACAAATGTCAAGCTTAGAACAGCTTTATCATATTGTATATTGGTCGAACTTCTAAGTTTAACAATGCTTGACAAGGTAAGTATTTGGATGGATGGCCATCGTATCATATCGAGATTACTCCATGCTCAACTCAGCTACATCTGGTTTTCAGTCTAACCAGAATCTGGATAGACTGAAAACTGACTTAACATAGTTTTGAAATTAGCCTTTTTCCAAGTATGTAGGGGGCGGCAACCGCAGCAGGTGTTCATATTTTGTAAAAAAAAAATGTTACTCGCTCGTTTAATTATAAATAAACGAGTCTTATGACTGAATTATGACTTTATGAGTTCCAGCTGTTGACGCGAAGGTTTTTTTTTGACATAGCAACACTTGATAAGGAAGCCATTTTGTGGTGTCGCAGTGCAGAGAATCGTTCTTCATCAATTTTCGTCTATTTTACATGGGAGTATTACTTTTTGTTGTGATACGAAAATTAATCACAACAAATAAATAGTTTTGAATTAGTTATTGAAAAGTTTTAAAGTAAACAAAATGGAGCAGGATGTGGACACTAGTTTTAGAACGGTGTGTAGCGCTTGCCTAAGCAGTGATCGGGATCTTTTTGATTTGAATAGTTCACCCCAAGTGTATCAAGTATTTCGTTTGATTATGTACGATTTCGCGGGAGACAGAGTAAGTTTTCAAATATATTTTAACTTTCGACATGAAGTTTATTTTTTGTTGTGTATTACGTAAATATTAAGGTCAAGGTGGATATTAAAAAGTTAGGCTGTTCATAACTATTCGTGAATTTCTATGACTACAAATTAATATATTTATTGTTGTGGGTATTGATCCAAAACTCTCTGGACCTCTACAGTGTGATCTTTCAATATAGTTTTGAGATCAAAATAATTTATTCATAAGTATTATCAAGAGGGTTAAAATTAATGAGTGAATTTTTCTGTTTGTATGCAATTGCATGTATGACTTAGTCCCCTATGGCAAAAATCGAGAGGGAACTGGGCTATAAAATATCAGTGATCTATGTTTTCCATCAACCCTTCTAGGCCTGCAACATTGGCAAATTTTAAATTACTAAATTTTTTTATTATTTTTGTTTTTAAAAGGAACTAGCAATTTTGGTAGAATTCTTACTAGAGATCTTATTAACCTCTTAACTAAGCTAAACATATTTGTGTCTGGAGTGGGTTCATGGCAATTGTATTGCATTGTCCTCCCTGTGATTGGGTTCAAGCCTCACCAATATTTCTGCATTCTGCATCCTTCATGCTGAGTTAAATTTATATTCGTTACATGTATTTATACATACAAGAGTATTTATCTTAGTTGGAAGGGTAAACAAGAGCTAGTAATATTACTTGTCTTGACTTCAACCCACATTGCTAATTCTCTTTATAAAAAAGGAATAAAAGAACATGTTGCGGTTAGCTTCCAGTCTAACCTAGGATATAACTGAGTACTAGTGTTTTACATGCAGCAACTGCCTATCTGACCTCCACAACCCAGTAACCGGGTAATACAATTTAATTAAAATTCTCCATTAATTTTAATCTTGGGTTTCAGTTTGGCGAGTCAATACCAGAGTTAGACCAGTTGGTTTGTTGGGAGTGCTTGGCTGTGATGAAACGGTTCCACAAGTTCAAATGGCAAGTTCACAGTGCACAGGAGCATCTGAGGGTCTTGGCTCTCAGTCGAACCCAGGAGGTTAGTAGCCTAATCAAAGCCCTTTTCCAAGTATATTGGTTAAGCTCCATAAAGTTCTAAGTTGAGCTATATGTTATCTGACAAATGCTTGCAATGTCTGGACAGGCCCACTTAAATCTGTATGTATCTTTCCTAAAAGATCGCCTCAGACTATAACCTACAAGGTTCCCATATAATTAAAAAGACCTGTTTCTTCTCAGGGTAGTCAGGAAACTCCAGCCTCATCTAGTTTAATTTTACGAAAAAAAAAAGACATGTAAAAAGTGTTATGTAATAACCAATTTGCAAAATGAAGATCATTTATTGGTTTCCAATTTTATGCAAACTATGTGATTCAACTAAGAATAGAATAGATAGATACAATCTGTCAAATGGCCCTTGTTAGGGCCCTTGTTTTACAACCCATATTTATTTGTTCATTTAAACACTCTGAACACTTAATGTATGCTGACAATAAAAAATATTTTATAACATACGATCATTACACAGGACTTAAGTAATTTATATAATTATTACAATAAAAATAAGATTACTGTAAATATATTAAAATGTCAATATATTAGTTATACACGTAAATAAATTAATAGTTTAAAAAACCAAAAACATGCTTGTAAGACTAATGTACCTAATGAGCAAAAATTTGAATTTGAATTTGTATTTGAAAAATTAGAAATGTTTACTAGTACGCAGTCCAAGGTTCCATCAGCTTCCAATTCCATCGTCAGACCAGCTTGATGGTACCATAATATTGCATTGTCGTCTAATCTAGACATAATTACACATAATTGCCAAGTTTCATGATGATACAACAATTAGAAGTATGTTTAATTCAGTTTCTTAGATTTTATTGCACATTTAGTTCGTTACAGATCAACCTAATAATAAATCTATGGATTACGCGGTAATTCAAAAAGGTTAAGAAAACCAATAACGGATTTTCTTTAGGTTTGTTATAACCTTGAAACCTGATCGTGTTCAAAGTCCATTACGTGGCCTTTCTCACAAGTGCAAACACGACTATGTTACGATATTCCATCATGGAATGCCAGTGCCTATCTTCCGGCTTCATCATCAGACCTTGAAACCTAATCGTGGTCAAGGTTCATTACAAGACTTTTCTAAGAAATCCAAGACAGCTTTGATACGATTTTCCATCATGATGTTCCAGTTCATATCTTCCGGCTTCATCATCAGATCAGTTTGACAGTACCATATTATTGTATTGTCATTAGAACTACATACAGCTGCCAATTTTCATTACGCTACAACCCTTGGAAGATGGTTAAATTAGTTACCTTAGATTCCATTACATAGTTAGTTACATACAGGTCGACCTAATAAAAGCGTTTTAAAAAAATCCCTGTAACCTACGCCTACAATTTTAATGGAATCATTATTAATAGTCCAGTGAACTCGTGATTTATGAGTTATACGAGTATCTACCTATTTGACCATAAATTAACATTTTCTGAACACATAGATCATGTTACAAAAGCGTATAAGAACTTAGGATTTGTTCATACTTAGGTCATGTAAAGTATTAAAAATATTGAGGCTCTTAAATTAGTATATTTTGCATATGGGCGCAGTGTCCTAGATTATGCGTGTCCGATTTGGTGCCCCCAATCGTACTTCGTACTAATTCGTACTATTCGTATTCGTACTATCGTACTTCGTACTTCGTACTTCGTACTTCGTACTATCGTACTATACTATACTAATACTATACTTACTATACTAATATTATAAATGCGAAAGTTTGTGAGGATGGATGGATGTTTGTTACTCTTTCACGCAAAAACTACTGATCGGATCTGAATGAAATTTGGTAAGTAGATAGTTGACATTCTGGAATAACACATAGGCTACTTTTTATCCCGAAATTCCCACGGAATCGGAATTTGCGCGGGAAAACCATCCTACGCGTACGAAGTCGCGGGCAGAAGCTAGTATATCATATACAAGAATCAATAATAATAATAATAATAACATAGTGGTGATAGACCGATTAGAGCGTCGCACAATGATTGTTGATATAGCAGTCCCCCATGACGAGAACCTCGTGAAAGCTGAGATAGATAAAAAAAATAAGTATCTTGACCTGGCGCGCGAGGTTGTCGACATGTGGGATGTGGAGACAGCAATCATTGTGCCGATAGTCGTCACAGCCAATGGTATAATAGCCAAGAGCCTCGACCAACATCTAAGGAGGCTCTCGTTGGGCAGCTGGATCAAGGGCTTGATCCAGAAAGCAGTACTCCTGGAGACGGCGCGTATTGTGAGGAGGTTCCTCTCTATGGAGCCCTGACCACCGGTAGCTTGGACCCTGTTCCCGATACCGGTGGGCTGCTATTTTTTATATTTTTAAATGTTTTTATTTTTTATATTAATATTTAAAAATGTAATCTATATGTATATATATTAAATAAATGATATAATAATAATAATAATATTCCACAACTTTTCACACAACGCCATGTAGTCCCAAACTAAGCAGAGCTTGTGGTATGGATACTAGACAACTGATAAACATACATATATATTTCTAAATACATACATATTATAGATAAATTACACCCAGACAAAGAACAAATGACCGTGCTCATCACACAAACATTTGTCCTAGGTGGGAATCGAACCCACGACCTTGCGCATAGCAGTCAGGGTCACTGACCACTTTACCAACGGGCCTGTCAAATTAGAACGTATTCAAAGAAAATTCGTTAACCACATTAACTATCGCCTCCGTAAAGCTCCGATGTCTTACGAAGATACCTGTAGGGAATATGGTATGCTAACACTCGATGAAAGGCGAAAAGTACTGGATATGTGTTTACTTTTCGATATACCTAATCAATGGGCGTCTGGATTGCCCGGAGTTGGTCGAACAGATAATGTTTAATGCGCCTATAAGGCGCACACGTCACACGCCAATGTTACATGTTCCATGCACTCGTCTAATTACGCTAAGAATTGTGTACTGACCCGCATTGCTCGAACATATAACACAAATTTCGCACAAATAGATTTATTGAATTACACAAAACCTAAATTCAAAGCACTTATAAAAAACTTAATTATAGATAAATAGTAAATTAGCCTTAGTACTTGTGTAAATTTGTATAAAATGTACCTAACTATGTTGTTTGTTATATAATATTTTAGAGTTTGTCTATTAAGTTCGTTGGCATGTTCTAAATTCAAACAGTTAAACAGGGAAACCTATTATTAGCCATACAAAACTGTAATACACATATTCTATAATTCGTTTAATGTATCCCTGTTGGTTTTCTAAATAAATAAAATAAAAATATAAATGGCACTTGATAAGTATGGTTTGCAAAGAAAACTTATTTTCGAAAATTCTTAATCTCTCATTGTCTCTAGTCTAAATTCTCACAGAATTGAAGAGTCTTTTATTTGTCTAATATCCCGATACCTTAATATAAGTTATTCTCTTCTATATCGTATCTTATCTTACTTATTACTAATATCATAAAAGTTTGTAAGAATAGATGTATATTTATTTATTTGCTAAAACTTTATGCAGCACAAATGGTATAAAGGCGGATGCATGAAAATCATGCATGCGAATTCTCGCGAGCGCAATCGCTCGGTGACTGGCAGTGTTCAAGTGTTGCAAACAACGCGGGGGCCGATGTCGCCCGTTTTTCACAGCTTAAGTAGCCTAATATAGCCGAATTTTTAAATTTCAGTCAGTGGTAGCCAAAGTAAGTAGCCTAAAATATAAGTAGTTTTTATTCAGTATTTGTGACTGTGTTTTGTGAATAAAAAAACTTTTTTGCAAAAAATAAAACCGACTTCCATATCAAAACACTACAAAGCCAAAAATAATTTTAATTTCGGTAGTCGGTGTTATTGGTTTTGTATTTTCTTTTTTTTTTCACACCGCCTTCCGAAATTAAAATTATTTTTGGCTTTGTAGTGTTTTGATATGGAAGTCGGTTTTATTTTTTGCAAAAAAGTTTTTATTTTCGCGCTTTTTAGTGGGTCAGTGAATTTTCCAAATCGATTCGTAAATGACGGAGTTATGCGCGAACAAAAAACGCAATGCAGAGTAAACGAAAAGATCATCAAGGTAAATTATTTTTTTCGACTTTTTTTGATTTTTCAGAAACGGCTCGTCCGATTTCGATAAAATTTTCATGGGACCATTTGGGAAGTATACCCTTTCCAACAAAAAAAGAATTTTTCAAATCGGTTGGCAAGCGACGGAATTATGCGTGGACAAACATAAAAAAAAAAAAAAAAAAAAAAAAATACAAACATCCGAATTGAGAACCTCCTCCTTTTTTAGAAGTCGGTTAAAAAACCGTGTAATTTGATTGATCTCATACTAATAGTAATACGTAAATATGTTAGAAGCAACGCTTCTGTAACGCAGAGTGTGCAACTAGAATCAAAGATTACTTGAGATCAAAATTAAAATACGTTTATTTTACGTAAGGACTTTTCATTATATCATATTCATACTCAGAAAAAACAATCATCTTCAAAAGTGACTTTGTCACATCAATAGACAATCTGTCTAGCCAGCAGCTCAATTGAATAGAACCTTCAACAAAATAAATGTGGAGTTAGTTGATTAATTCATTGTTTTATTTGCCTTATATAAATGTGAATATTTTCTATTTGCGGGATCCCGCAAATACCGAGATCCCGTGGGATAAAAAATTCGTAGTCCCGTGAATACCGAGATTGAATTCAGGCTGCGGGATTGGAAGCCCTACTTAGTATGTATGGATGTTTGTTAATCTTTCACGCAAAAACTACTTACGGATCCGAATGAAATCTGGTAAGTAGATAGTTGACATCCTTGAATAACACAGGCTACTTTTTATCCCGGAATTTTTACGGGATCGGGATTTACGTGGGAAAACCCTCCCACGCGATCGAAGTCGAGGGCAGAGTCTAGTATTAGAAAGATAGATAGAATATACTTTAGTGTACACCGATAATTGAAACACACTTAAATAACAATTGTATAAAAATTTGGTTTCAGTTTGGTTACAATTTGGTATTCTATAA
Source organism: Tholera decimalis (assembly GCA_943138885.2). Lineage (NCBI taxonomy): Eukaryota > Metazoa > Arthropoda > Insecta > Lepidoptera > Noctuidae > Tholera > Tholera decimalis. The sequence goes on along the minus strand of OW964575.2, from coordinate 11,598,948 downwards.
TATTTTTCATATTATTCGATATCAATCGCTCGCTCACTCGGTATTAAGTAGTAGGTATACTAATATGGCAACGCGATGGGAATATTGAGGAATCTATTTATATACAGAGGTGTCACTTAAGGACGCATTTACGTTTTCTCGCAAATATCAATGTTTTTCTGGTACCATTTTGATACATAAGGAGTTAAAATGTTGACAATGTTATAGTATTAATTTCAAGATAATTTATTCATCTCCACATTGAATGCATTATAATTACACAGTCCTATACATCTTTTACACACAAATACGTTTTTATCGCCGCAATGTTCGTAGAAAATCACAAAAAATGGGGTCTGAATACGTACCTGTAAGCCAAATCTGGAGCATATTCATAAGTTCAAAATAACAAGAAATTATAGCCTATGTATTTATCTATATGACGGAGAGGGCACATTAACGTTATCTTTAGGCAAGCCTTCCTCCTCGTACATCTTCAGCAAACAGGAAATAATACCACGAACAGATAGTGTTGATCTTCTTTAATGATTTCACAAACTTTTAAAACCGAAATAATCATGACTTCCTGCGATGGAAACGGATGGAGGTTGTGAGGTTATCTGCTCACGCACACATTCTATGGCAGACTGACTGACACCATGCTACCCCACTCTCACTTGTCAACCAATGACACTTTGTTATCAAATGAGATTACCCCCGACACTGACAATGACAGCCGATAGACAGAGGCAGATGGAATGACGTCACTAACGCCATCTGACATCAGTGTCACATCAGCGTCAGTGTCAGCGTCAGTTGTCACTGTCAGCAGTGACAACCGACAGACATTGGCAGATAGAATAACCTCACTACCGCCACCTCGTAACAATTGTTAGAAGTCTCTTAATATCTACGCCTTGCTGCGACACGGCCGTCCTGCGCTTCTCACGTCCTCGTGTGGCTCATCTGAAATAGAAAGTTCTGTGTACATTACATTGTTTCGGCCATGCCTGACCAAGATAGGTCAGCTTAACCAGTACATCGTTTAACCAGCGGCATCACTTAACCAGTGGCATCACTTAACCAGCGGCATCGCTTAACCAGCGGCATCACTTAACCAGCGGCATCGCTTAACCAGCGGCATCACTTAGCCAGCGGCATCACTTAACCAGCGGCATCGCTTAACCAGCGGCATCACTTAACCAGCGGCATCGCTTAACCAGCGGCATCACTTAACCAGCGGCATCGCTCAACCAGCGGCATCGCTTAACCAGCGGCATCACTTAGCCAGCGGCATCTCTTAACCAGCGGCATCGCTTAACCAGCGGCATCACTTAACCAGCGGCATCGCTTAACCAGCGGCATCACCTAACTGGTGGCAAATCCATAGCGAATAACATGGCTAATTAAGTACACACTTTTTTTCAAATTACCTTAATGACGTCAAATCAAATTAAATCAGTGTTAACCGTCAAGTTCACAATTATCCTCAAATAAATCCTCAGGAATTTCACCACTTGGCATTTTACGCATGGGCCATGCATGGTGCATGGGTCATGGGCGTATTTGTACGTCCGGTTACCATTAAATGCTTTGAGCACATATCTGTCACTATGTAAGACCTCAATAACGCGGAAAGGTCCCTTAAATTTAGGGTCCAGCTTGCTCTGATTGCGTTCTTCATTTTGCAGAAGAACGAAGTCTCGTACAGTATAGCTTTGGACTTTTGCCTTTGTACTGTTAAATTTGCCTTAATCGCACAGAGAGTTTTTTTTTCATGTTAGCAATAGCCTGCTCACGCTCTGTATCAAAGTCCACTTCGAGCTCGTAATCATTAGCACACATGAGTTATAGAGGCCTAGCTACCTTCCCAAGGAACTGTTCAAGAGGAATCGACCTAGTGACCCTATTAATGGTGCAGTTGACAGCTAGTTGAACTTTCGGGAGAGCATCTTGCCACGACTTTTTCACTAGCTTCAACTGCAGTGAGCATATTTTGGAGCGTACTCATAACCCGCTCAACTGGACCGTTAGCACAGGAACTTTCTCTAGAAGTCAGATGCAAGTCGATACAATAGGTTTGCTTGAAATCTGCACTAGCAAAGCAGCGGCCCTGATGAACGATGAGTCGCTTAGGGGTGTCAAACAAGGAAATACTGCTCTTTAAAGCTTTTATGCTCCTCACAGAATCAATACGCCGGGTATGACGTAACAAAACGATCTACGTTCTTGCTCCACCTTTTTAACAGGTGTAGCTGGAAGGGGATACCTGGATAAAATATCCGCATGACACATACGCTTCCCATCCTTGTATACAATCTCAAAGTCGTAAACTTGTAGAAATGCCCACCTTTTAGGTACGCGCGGGGTCAGATCAACCTTATTGCGGGATGACTTTAAGGAGTCCGTTACGACTGTGAACTTATTGTCGTGAAGGTAATGCCCGAAATGCTTAATGGCGTTCACAACAGCCAGTCTCTAACTCATACGAGAGATATTTGGACTCAGCGGCTGTGGTACGCTTACTTAAGTAAGCCACTACAAATTGTTTTCAATCTTTTTTTTTCAACAAAATGGCACCATAACCGATCGCACTGGCGTCTGTATGAAGCTCAATTGGACAGTTGGGATCAAAAATCATTAAGACCGGCTCGGATCCCTATGATCATTTGCCTGATGCCTTCGTGTTCGGGCTTGCATTCAACGTTGCCCTTACTGGAGCTGGTGAGAGCGTGAAGAGGAGCAATTATTTGTGCAAAACTGGGGATAAATTTAGGAGGAGGCAGGGCAATTCGCTCAGAGATAAGTGGTAAGGGGAAACGGTTTGGCACGGTATTATCATTTAACTCTCGATAATCTACGCACATGCGATCAGTGCCGTCCTTCTTTTAATCTTTTAGTTAATATAGGATAGGACTGGCAAACGGAGACAAACTTGGACGTATGACTTTACATGCGAGTAACTCATTCGCCTTATCACGAGCAAGACTACGTTCCTGGGGGCTAAGACGACATGGTTGTCGATAAACGGTTTTAGAAGGTTTCATAAGGCGAATTTTTACAGGGTCAGTATTAGCTGGGCCTGATGAAGTACTGCAAACGAAGTAGTCCTTAAACTCAATTAAAATATTTAGCAACTTGGGCTTGAACTCTAAGGGAATGCTACTGTCGATATTTTCAAAACTAACATCACTATTATTATCATAGACAGTATATGCAATTATTGAGGATTTAATTTTGGTAAAAATCACTCGGTCAAAAGTAACATGAATTTCTAATTCTTGAGTTAACAGTTCCTGCTCAATCTCAATGTCATGTAACAAAAATTCATCAGGCAAGGCGTGAAATAGAATATTGAAAACAATGTCGTTGATAATATTTTATGCCATAATCTGCGTGGTACTGTAAAAACTAGTGTACCCAATACCGGTCATCTTTACTAAATTATTTTGGCATTTACCATGATATTTTATTGACACTGTTTCCTTGATAAGTGAGCACTCTGCTCCCGAATCGAAACGAAATGAAAAGAACTCACCGAAGTGTTCTACAACTCCCATTGGTGCACTGACTGCGCAGACTTCAACAGGCCGCTCCACCGGCTTGCTGGTTGTATTGACAGCGGTCGTCTTCGCTTCTAGACTGGCAGCTCGAGGGCATTTTGACGCGTAGTGTCCAACGCTCCGACAATTGTAACACGTGATGTCCGTAGTTGTAAACTTCGAAGTGGCTGCAAGTTTGTTTGCTTCTGCGTGCGGCGCTCCAGTGCTACGATTATCTCTATCTTTTCTGAGATGACACGCAGAAATATGGTGGCCCAATCTTCAACAATGTGCACATTTAACTGGGGTCAACATCAGCTTGCGTTGTTTTAGATCAGAGTTGTCATTGTTGTAGTCACTAGTTGGTGCCTTTCTTTTAATGTATGATAGTGCCTTTAACTCCTGCTGCATTTTTGTCCTAGTTTCTATCTCGGTGGTGAAAGCAACACGGTTGACGCGGGGTTCTATTTGAGCTATGTGTGCCATTACAGTAGAGATAGCGATTTGCTCTGTACTCAGGTTCTTCCAGCGTGACATCAAATTATTCAGCTGAGTAGCAGCGTAATTTGCAAGGCACTCACCTTTGTTAGGCTTGCTGTTATAAAGATTGATGAGTGTTGAAGCAGCAGTCTCCGAAACATCATAACGAGCGGTGAAGGCTTCTTGAAAATCCTTCCATGTCATGCCGGGAAAAGATACTTGGGACAGCCAAGCCGACGCCTGACCTTTTAGCGCTTCACTCAGAGCTATCATCAATGGAGTTCCAGATAACGGTTGGTCCACCATGCACATGTCTGCCGTCGATAACCAAGCACGTGCGTCCACTGATGTCTTCTCCGGGTCGAATGTAGGTAGACAAACCCTGCCACTCGCATTGAGGTAATATGTACTACGTACTATTACCTCAATGGCCGCTCGTTGTCGGTCCTTTCATAGCTCTGATTATGGCTAAAACAATTCTGATTTTGTTGCTCTAATAACAATTTCCATCTTTCCTCACTATTGTTCATCGTGGGCTGCGGTGCAGAACGTGGATCACATCCCACTTCTGATGACGGAGAGGGCACATTAACGTTATCTTTAGGCAAGCCTTCCTCCTCGTACATCTTCAGCAAACAGGAAATAATACCACGAACAGATAGTGTTGATCTTCTTTAATGATTTCACAAACTTTTAAAACCGAAATAATCATGACTTCCTGCGATGGAAACGGATGGAGGTTGTGAGGTTATCGGCTCACGCACACATTCTATGGCAGACTGACTGACACCATGCTACCCCACTCTCACTTGTCAACCAATGACACTTTGTTATCAAATGAGATTACCCCCGACCAAGGAACTTGTACCTAAACTGGAATGCGGACGCGAAGCTCAAATCCGTTCCGAAGAGTATACCCTCGAAGGACCTAGCTATCTCTTTCTAGTAGTGTGGATATCAATTCGCGATAAACGTAAGGACAATTTTATTTGATGCAATATTTGCAGGTTTTTTTAAGACACTTATTATTAACCTTACAAATGATGTATTTCTGTTACCGCTATAACAAAAAATACTATAAATTAATTAAAATAAATATTTAAGGGAGACTCCCATACAACAGTTGTGATATTTTTGGCGCTTTTTATAGGTAATGGTTCCGTACCATTCATTACCTACCTATAAAAATACCCATCATGCGCGAGTCCGACTCGTACTTGGCCGGTTTTTTTCTTAATAACGTATTAAATAGAAAGAAAGAAATAAATTCAATTATAAATACAAAGGTCTGTATCGGTCTGTTACGCTTTCACGGTTAAATCACAGAGCCGCTTTCGAAAAATTTGGCATGGAGATAGTTTAAAACCCTGGGAACTATATAGGGTTCTTTCTATCTCAGATTTTTGAATAGTTGCTCGGTAGCGCGATATAACAGAATTCCATGTGGGTGAAAAGCTAGTTCTCAATATATATCTGGGGAACTTATATTGAGCGCGCTAATTTCTATAATAAACCCTTCCTTATACGGGCTAAACGCAAAATTGGTTTTGTTAAGCAGACTTTATTGCGTGGAATTATAAACTTTCAAAGTGGTTAAGACCCGTGATACAAATACAATTATTGCAGATACAGAATTAATAACAGAATCACCAGCTGACAATTCTTCGAAGGCTTGGCCTTGATAGGCAGTGGTATAGACGTCCAAACAAACGTGCATTAATTGGTAATCTACGTTTATTCGACACTTGTACGGTCAGAACCAGTAGACTAAAAATAAAATGATGCAATGTTTATACATAATTAAAACTACTAAAACCCTTCATGAAAAACGATGATTATAAATAGAAAGAATAACAGAAGAGATATAATTTATTTATGTATATATTTATTTAGGTTAACCTACAATTGTTTACACTATACATTTGTATGAAACAGTCATATTACATTTATAAGTGTAACAATTAATTACAGGCTAACACCACATGTGCTATTTAAGGTAAGAAATCAATATTATTAACATACATAATTCTAAACATGAAGGAGGCAGATCGAATGACAATTATAAGGTTATTATTATTAGGTTGCTTCTATATTTTCTAGTTCCTCATATGTTGCAGCTGCAGGTTTGTTACAAGATTGGCTTGACACACAGCCCTAAAAAATGTATTACACTATTATTAGTTAAAAGTATGGAAATAATCTTTAAATTATGAATTATTATTATTATTTGTCGACATTAACTAACTGCAGTGGACAAAAGTTAAGTAATTAAGTTATAAGTAATTATTAATATAATAAACTACACTTGCAAGCAAGTTTGCTTAGCTGAGTTTTTGGCCAAAATGATATAAAATATTTTTGCCATCAATTTGCTAAGCAAAAGTAAATAAATCAACAAAAATGTCGACTTTTATGCTTATTAATTTGACTCCTTTCATAACTTTCACTTACTGATCTTTGAATGTGCCCAGTACAGGTTGTATATTCTTTTTTAGTGGGTTTCAATATTATAGTACTTAAAACATTTATTTGTTTCGCTTTAACAGGAATCTAAAATAATAATAGATTGATGAGAACAAAATTTTAGTATTTATGTTTAACCCTTAATAGCGTAACATGAAAATTATTCCCACATTCTTTTTGTCATGATTTTAATAGACAATGGGTAAAAATACCCCACAAAATGTCAAAGACGTTTAAGTGACATAATAATGCATAACATTGCAAAAAAAATATGTAGAAACGGAACGCGCCTTTTGACATTGACAGGTTTAAAAGTTGTTGAAGAAAGTTTTCGTAAAAACAGCGGGTGTTTTCGTGAAAGTTGGAGATTTTATGCAAATATGCCGAAAAAAAAATCCGGTAAGTACAAAAAACTTCTAAATCTTGTAAGTTTATGATGTTTTCAATATATTTGTTGTTGTAGTTGCGTAAATAATGAAACAGTGTTGGTGTGGTGTCGTTTCAAAAACGTGGGAATTATTTTTCTATTGCGCATCAGTGAAAACCAATGTATAATTTTGTGGGAGCTATTTTCATGTTATCCAATAAAAACTATGTTTGCAGTTTTTTTGCAGATTAGGGAGCAAGACATTGAGAAGGAGTTGCGCAGAATTTTGTCTTCTGATGATGATTTTGATTTCTCATGGAAGCAGCTGTGGTAAACTCTTATGTTGTGTATCATCAAAGAAGCGAAATTACTCATAAAGATCTTCTACTTCGGCTTGGCCGTCTACATAAGTAGAATAACTTGACTACTACGAAAATGAACACTCCTATTTTCAAAAATAAAAGGGTGGTATTTACAGTATTCCCAGTGAAGTAAGACTGCTGAATGTTGGAGACCATATGCCTCAGGATAATTTTAAGTTTCGCAGATGCCGTTTCTGTTCAACAAGTGTGAAAGAAAAGCGTTCCAGATTTGTCTGCAAAACTTGTAAAATACCTGTTTGTCCAGAATGCTTTGATAATTTCCATAAATCATGAAGCTGACTTTGAATGCAACAGGTATACTATTCCCACATACATATGTGGGAATAGTATACCTCTTTTCAGTTTAATTATGTCAGTTTAATTGAGACAACAAGCATATGTTTCCCACATGGTTTTTTTTCTAAAATAAAACATGCTTACATACATTGATGGACTTTTTGTTTAATTCATAACATAAAAATTACATTACCTGATATACATATCATTCTGATGGCCAGATTAGCCACAACCCTTTAAGGGTTAAGATAGATTCAAAATGAAAATTCATCTTGCTATGCTCATATTCTATTTCAAAACGGTGATCTTCATGTCATTTGTAAAGATTGATAACTTACTTTAGGGAAAATGGATGGAATTGCATCATATGATCTTGTTTCGAAATGCAATATTTCTTCGGGCTTGAAATGGCGGCTACAAATTTTAGAACCGTTTCTGACCCTTTTCTGTGTAGAACACTGAGCCACCGGTCTCGAAGATCATCATTTTTAGGAAAGCTTAAAATAACAAAAAATAATATATAATGAGAAGAAAGAAAAATAATAAATAAGAAGAATAAAGAGAAGAACATCCACTTTTACATTGAAAACATAGTCACCCTAAATGCAATTTGTAAACAAAGTCACAAAACTTACTTAAAAAGGGAAATTCCAGACCCGGGGTACACTTTTCACTCTTGCAATTAACCACAAAACACGTTCATACCATGGTTACAATAACTTGCACTTTAATATTACGAAAACTCACAAAATTAAATATAATTCAAATTTACAAACATACAGATGTCAAGTAAACGTCAGACGGCAATGTAGTAATTGCCAGGTATAGTATAATATATCACTACCAAGGAACTTGTACCTAAACTGGAATGCGGACGCGAAGCTCAAATCCGTTCCGAAGAGTATACCCTCGAAGGACCTAGCTATCTCTTTCTAGTAGTGTGGATATCAATTCGCGATAAACGTAAGGACAATTTTATTTGATGCAATATTTGCAGGTTTTTTTAAGACACTTATTATTAACCTTACAAATGATGTATTTCTGTTACAGCTATAACAAAAAATACTATAAATTAATTAAAATAAATATTTAAGGGAGACTCCCATACAACAGTTGTGATATTTTTGGCGCTTTTTATAGGTAATGGTTCCGTACCATTCATTACCTACCTATAAAAATACCCATCATGCGCGAGTCCGACTCGTACTTGGCCAGTTTTTTTCTTAATAACGTATTAAATAGAAAGAAAGAAATAAATTCAATTATAAATACAAAGGTCTGTATCGGTCTGTTACGCTTTCACGGTTAAATCACAGAGCCGCTTTCGAAAAATTTGGCATGGAGATAGTTTAAAACCCTGGGAACTATATAGGGTTCTTTCTATCTCAGATTTTTGAATAGTTGCTCGGTAGCGCGATATAACAGAATTCCATGTGGGTGAAAAGCTAGTTCTCAATATATATCTGGGGAACTTATATTGAGCGCGCTAATTTCTATAATAAACCCTTCCTTATACGGGCTAAACGCAAAATTGGTTTTGTTAAGCAGACTTTATTGCGTGGAATTATAAACTTTCAAAGTGGTTAAGACCCGTGATACAAATACAATTATTGCAGATACAGAATTAATAACAGAATCACCAGCTGACAATTCTTCGAAGGCTTGGCCTTGATAGGCAGTGGTATAGACGTCCAAACAAACGTGCATTAATTGGTAATCTACGTTTATTCGACACTTGTACGGTCAGAACCAGTAGACTAAAAATAAAATGATGCAATGTTTATACATAATTAAAACTACTAAAACCCTTCATGATAAACGATGATTATAAATAGAAAGAATAACAGAAGAGATATAATTTATTTATGTTTATATTTATTTAGGTTAACCTACAATTGTTTACACTATACATTTGTATGAAACAGTCATATTACATTTATAAGTGTAACAATTAATTACAGGCTAACACCACATGTGCTATTTAAGGTTAGAAATCAATATTATTAACATACATAATTCTAAACATGAAGGAGGCAGATCGAATGACAATTATAAGGTTATTATTATTAGGTTGGTTCTATATTTTCTAGTTCCTCATATGTTGCAGCTGCAGGTTTGTTACAAGATTGGCTTGACACACAACCCTAAAAAATGTATTACACTATTATTAGTTAAAAGTATGGAAATAATCTTTAAATTATGAATTATTATTATTATTTGTCGACATTAACTAACTGCATTGGACAAAAATTAAGTAATTAAGTTATAAGTAATTATTAATATAATAAACTACACTTGTAAGCAAGTTTGCTTAGCTGAGTTTTTGGCCAAAATTATATAAAATATTTTTGCCATCAATTTGCTAAGCAAAAGTAAATAAATCAACAAAAATGTCGACTTTTATGCTTATTAATTTGACTCCTTTCATAACTTTCACTTACTGATCTTTGAATGTGCCCAGTACAGGTTGTATATTCTTTTTTAGTGGGTTTCAATATTATAGTACTTAAAACATTTATTTGTTTCGCTTTAACAGGAATCTAAAATAATAATAGATTGATGAGAACAAAATTTTAGTATTTATGTTTAAGATAGATTCAAAATGAAAATTCATCTTGCTATGCTCATATTCTATTTCAAAACGGTGATCTTCATGTCATTTGTAAAGATTGATAACTTACTTTAGGGAAAATGGATGGAATTGCATCATATGATCTTGTTTCGAAATGCAATATTTCTTCGGGCTTGAAATGGCGGCTACAAATTTTAGAACCGTTTCTGACCCTTTTCCGTGTAGAACACTGAGCCACCGGTCTCGAAGATCATCATTTTTAGGAAAGCTTAAAATAACAAAAAATAATATATAATGAGAAGAAAGAAAAATAATACATAAGAAGAATAATGAGAAGAACATCCACTTTTACATTGAAAACATAGTCACCCTAAATGCAATTTGTAAACAAAGTCACAAAACTTACTTAAAAAGGGAAATTCCAGACCCGGGGTACACTTTTCACTCTTGCAATTAACCACAAAACACGTTCTTACCATGGTTACAATAACTTGCACTTTAATATTACGAAAACTCACAAAATTAAATATAATTCAAATTTATAAACATACAGATGTCAAGTAAACGTCAGACGGCAATGTAGTAATTGCCAGGTATAGTATAATGTATCACTACTAATTCTTACAAATTCCATTTTTTTTGGTTTAAACACAAGAGTGTTTGCATGGTAAAATAACTTTAATTTTCATTAATATGCATACAGTAATAATGGTAATTCATTTTAAAGATAGAATTCCAAAGAAGTTTAAAACTAGGTGTTATTACTACAACAGACAGGTCGAAAAAATTACCATTGAAATAAATATTTTTAATCTGCCACACAGAAGAAAGGGACACAGTCCACACACGGCACTGTCTCGCTCGGAACGAATAGTTCCTTCAGTTTTATGCGTGCAAGTTTATACTCTATTGTTTAACAGTTAAGAAAGACTTTCTGTATTCTTTGAATCATTCGTAAGCAATCCAGTTAGTAGGTAGAAGATCCTTGATCACTACTAATTCTTACAAATTCCATTTTTTTTGGTTTAAACACAAGAGTGTTTGCATGGTAAAATAACTTTAATTTTCATTAATATGCATACAGTAATAATGGTAATTCATTTTAAAGATAGAATTCCAAAGAAGTTTAAAACTAGGTGTTATTACTACAACAGACAGGGGGAAAAAATTACCATTGAAGTAAATATTTTTAATCTGCCACACAGAAGAAAGGGACACAGTCCACACACGGCACTGTCTCGCTCGGAACGAATAGTTCCTTCAGTTTTATGCGTGCAAGTTTATACTCTATTGTTTAACAGCTAAGAAAGACTTTCTGTATTCTTTGAATCATTCGTAAGCAATCCAGTTAGTAGGTAGAAGATCCTTGCCCCCGACACTGACAATGACAGCCGATAGACAGAGGCAGATGGAATGACGTCACTAACGCCATCTGACATCAGTGTCACATCAGCGTCAGTGTCAGCGTCAGTTGTCACTGTCAGCAGTGACAACCGACAGACATTGGCAGATAGAATAACCTCACTACCGCCACCTCGTAACAATTGTTAGAAGTCTCTTAATATCTACGCCTTGCTGCGACATATACGTTAAGCTAATTATTTTGAACATACATAAAAAACTTTATGATTTATGAGAAAAATAAAATCGGTCTCAAATTTCTTAATACATTTTTCTACCGAACGCACGGCTCCGACCGTCATTCCGCGCTGAGACGCGCTCGTGAACGCAGGGGTGTATCGCTTTCCTCCAAAAAATAAATACGTCGAAACCTATAATAAAAAGAGTGGCATCTTGTATACTGTGATTAAAATACGTTGATGCTTTTTCGTACCGAAACAAAAGTAAGAACGAGAACCATACTTATTTTTAGAATTGTATGAATATTGGTTACTGAAACTAGCATGAAACAACAATTTTTTTTTAACCGACTTCAAATAAGGAGGTTTCGCAATTCAACCGTATAAATGTCTTTTTTTCATTAAGTATCTTAAAGTACTACAAATTAAGGAAGGTCTAGAGTTGATCTGATGATGGAGCCTTTTCATCAGATTGACTCCTGACAGTCGAGGGAACTCCTCAACGATTTACAGCAGTAACCTTTGTTTGGGTTTGATTAATTTGAATTGACCAGAACTTTACACCTAGATAGTTTGTGACTGTCATTAGAGGTCTGATGATGAAGACGAAGGACAGTTAAGGGAACTCCTCAACGGTTTACAGTAGCTACCTTGTGTTTGGTCTTAATTCATTTATATTGATGAGAACTTTGCACCCATATGGGTTATAAATGCCATTACAGGTCTGATGATGGAGACCATAGACAGTCGAGGGAATTCCTTAACGATATACAAGTTACCTTTTGTTGGGCTTACTTCATACGGTTCAATATGCCAAAATGTTCAGTTCGTACAAAAACTCAAAACAATTGGCCAAGTGCGAGTCAGACTCGCCCATGAAGCGTTCCGTAGTAACTACACCAAATAACTTTGTTTTTCATAGTGCTTGTATGAATTACAAAGTTTTATTTTCGGTTTTAGAAAATATGCCGTATCTCAACAACTGCCAACCCGATCTCGTTCAAACCAATTTTGGTTGAAAGTTTACATTAAGGATCATAGCATATATTTTTTGTATAATTTTTCACTCCTTTATTATAGAAGTAAGAGGGGGACACATTTTACCACTTTGGAAGTGTATATCTTTTAAACGATTAACTTTATGAAAAAGTGGTTTTAGAAACCCGTATGTCATTTTTAAAGACCTGTCTATTAATACCACATACGCATAAGATTCATGAAACTATATTTTTTTTTATATTTTTTAATTTTTTTTCTTTAAATCGGAAAGCGGTTTACAGAATACAAGTTACCTACCAAGTTTTACATGTATAGTCCTAATAGTTTCGGAATATAAAAACTTTTTACCAAAAAAATTAAACCAACTTCCAAAAAATACTGTAAATTGAAAAATAACTTTAATTTCGGTAGGTAGGCGGTGTCCGACTTCTGAAATTAGTTAGAAAGTAGACAAAATATTGCTTTTCCCAATGCTGGGCAGTTAATTGTTGAGGAGTTCTCCTGGTACTTCACCATCAGCTTCACTTCATCATATGCATTGTGACGAGCATATTGTGATTAATAACAATATTCAAGTAATCGAAGCGGAACCCATGAAATACTTCTTATTCCTACTTATATATTGAGTAGTTCCAGTGGCCATCTGTGGTCTTCATCATCAGATCCACTTCACAAAATATGGTGCTTTTCGAATACAACTACACAAGTTACTATAATGAAATACTCAAATCACTGTAGGTGTGCCTATAATATTTGAAGAGTTCCCTCGATTACTCCAAGATCCCATTATCAGCTCCTGACTTGGTGACAATGGGACCAATTTCAAAGTATACCCTTTCAAACAAAAAAAGAATTTTACAAATTGGTTCAGCCGTCTTCGAGTAATCGGTGATCAAATATTTAAAAAAAAATACGCGTCGAATTGATAACCTCCTCCGTTTTTTTCGTCGGTTGAAAATGGATGTGATATATAGACGGATGGACAAACAGACAGACAGGCATGACGAAACTTCTTTATTTCATATTAACTTTTTTATCACATATGAGTATTTTATTTCCAAAGTCCCCTAGTACTCCTAATCGGGCGTCAAACACATTAATACAAAATTGAAACTAACATCTAATCAATAAGCATGTAACCCTTTGTAAACAATAAGTTACAACTTATTATGATCAAACAATATTAAAGAAAATATAATATTACATATTCAAGTATCAATATTAGTTAAGTAATGTGTAAAATCGGGCGAACAATGGTTTGTAAGTGTGTGTGCGCGCAATGTTGTTGTGTTGCTACTAGGATACCTAAAATTGAGCGAGTGATAAACGTAAATGCGTCCTTAAATCTAAACTCGTCAACTTTTACGTTTGATGACGAGAGGCGCTCTTTATATGATAATGTACCGCTCTAATTAGTTCTACATACTATAATATAAACCTATATCTATCATATATATCTTACAGTTACAATGTGTTAATTATCTGAGCAGAATTCCAATATTTTTTTATAACTTTTCCTTTACTCATTTTTATTTTATATGATAGTAGCTTTTGCCCGCGACTTCGTTTGCGCGGGAGGTTTATCCCGCGTAAATCCCGATCTCGTGGGAATTTCGGGATAAAAACTATCCTATGTCCTTCCCACGGCCCTAAAGTATTCCCTTGCCAAATTTCATCAAAATCTGCTCAGCGGTTTAGGCGTGAAAAGGTAACAGACAGACTGACAGTTACTTTCGCATTTATAATATTAGTATGGTATGGAGTATGGGGATATATTTGTTACTGTTAATATCATCTTTCCAGAGCATGGACCACACATACATGTCTCAGTCTCTCTCCTGCCTAGAAATGGAAACTAAAACGGAATTCGACAAGATATATTTCGATTTCTCGTCCGCCCCTGATGACCAGGGCTACATCCTCAGTAGCCACTCGCCGAACGTGAAGACTGAACATTACGATGTCGCACAAGTCGTGCGGGAACAGGGGAATAATATATTGGATATCGATAATCATATTTTGGAAGGTAACATATTATTAAATTTAAAAAATATGAAAAACCTTACTCGCCTTATTCTTTTTGTGTATCGAGATTTCTAATAAGTTCCACAGATATATAGACATGGGATTACAAAACCCTTGCCATATCGTTTGTTATCATCTAAAGAAGCCATGCACTTGGTACGTATGTATAAACCCTTTAAATTGCACGTTTTATATTTGTTTTCAGTACCAGAAATAGTATTGGAGAATCCAGTTACTGGAGTGATGTCTCATATTGTCGTGGGCACGGATGCCTTGGTATCTTCGGATCCAATAACACACACTGTTCAGGGCGCCATGCCTCATCTAACCATTGGGTGAGTCAATCATCTTTAGCCTTTCCAATACATACACACATACAGTACACGTATACCAATACACACACACATACACATTCTTAAAAATACACACGCACACAATACAAATACATCAACATACACATTATTTTTTATTTTATATCTTTCGAGCGGAGAGTTCAGGGTTTTCTAAGGGAGGTTTTTCCCGTGTAAATCCCGATCTCGTGGGAATTCCGGGATAAAACATATCCTATACTAATTTTTTCCCAATTTTATACTAAACTAGCTTGTGCCAGCGGCTTCGCCCGCGTGGGACGTTTTTCCCGTGTAAATCCCGATCCCGTGGGAATTTCGCAAAATCCTTTCTTAGCGGATGCCTACGTCATAACATAATAATATAATAATAATAATATTCCACAACTTTTCACACGACGCCATCTAGTCCCAAACTAAGCAGAGCTTGTGGTATGGGTACTAGACAACTGATAAACATACATATATATTTCTAAATACATACATATTATAGATAAATTACACCCAGACAAAGAACAAATGACCGTGCTCATCACACAAACATTTGTCCTAGGTGGGAATCGAACCCACGACCTTGCGCATAGCAGTCAGGGCCACTGACCACTATACCAACGGGCCTGTCAAACATCTACCTGCATGTCAAATTTCAGCCCGATCCGTCCAGTGGTTTGGGCTGTGCGTTGATAGATCACTACGTCAGTCAGTCAGTCACTCAGTCAGTCACCTTTGAGTTATATATATTTAGATTTCATTTCGATCCGTTCAGTGGTTTTTGAGTGAAAGAGTAACAAAATTCATCCCTCCTTACAAACTTTCGCATTTATAATATAAGAAAGAAAGATAAGATTAAATAATCAAATCCTGTTTACCCGAGTTATAATCTATGTTGACATAGGCTTAAAGTCATATCACCATCCAAAAATAAGACAAATACCATTTCAAACTCGTCTATTGAGGATACTGGGAAAAAGAAAAGCCACTTCAGCTGATAAAAAATCCTAAGTAAGCTTTTTCGCTGGCAAAATCATCAAATCCTTCCGCTTTGAGTGGAGCGGAAGGGAGTGTCAGACTTCTACTGACTAAAAGTTCACCCAGGTTGCCAGGTCCTTAAGTTGCGCTTGTGGTCCGCGGCCGCGGTATCTCGTTGAATATTCCCACAAACTCCGACGCGCCGTTGACCCGGGCCTGGTCCTTACCAGACGGTGAGCTACCCCTGCTCATCGTCCACAATCCCGTACCTACGGTGGCTGGAGATCAGTGGCGATCTGCAACGCCCAGGGCATCTTCTTTTTATTGATAATAAGTTCGCGTTTGACCACCATCTCACCTGATGGTAAGTGATGATGTGGTCGAAGTTGCCTAGAAGTGACCTATTCACTCTAGACTTAAAGACCCCCAGGTTATAGCTATCAGGAAACACAGACTCCGGCAAGGGATTCCACTCCTTAGCCGTACGCACAATTAAACTATTCCCAAAACGTTTTGTGCTTATGGGTGGGCTCTCCACCCTGTAACGATGGCGCATCGCGGTTTGTCTTGTAGTCCGAAGATGGAACGGGTTTGGTAGAATTAGATTGTGTAGTGACCATCGTATACTCCCCGAAATCTCCCGTGGCGGCTGAGGCGTGAGCAAGAGTTGTCTCTCCCTACGTTCAGCCTCCTCCATTGCAAGCATGAATGCTTTGCAGGAGGCGACTAAATCCCATTCCCTCTCGACCCGCACTATGGTCTGAACCAGGGCTGGGCGCGAGAAGTCGCAGCACAGTGGTCTGAAAATCGAGCTGCATACTCATAGAAACTAAAAATTAAGGAATTATAAAAAATTTGAATGTGAATGGTACGAGGCATGCCTTTTAACTTCTGTCGTTTGAAGAAAAAAATACAACTAGAACCTTATAGTACTTTTTATTGTTTTTCACCACGAAGCTTAATACACTTTTCCATTCGCTCAAACCAGTTATTATAACATTTATTCCACTCTAAAGTGGGGGTGTTAAAAATGGCTGACTTGAAAGCGTCGACTGCTTCTTCACCGGATTGGAACCTTGTACAGCGAAGACTTTTCTTAATTTTAGGAAATGTAAAGATATCGTTAGGGCTTAGGTCAGGACTGTATGGAGGATGGTCAAGAATTTCTACTTTTTTCTGCTTCAAATACTCAATCGTTTGACGAGCGCTGTGTGAGCTTGCGTTGTCGTGTTGCAGGATGATACGTCGCTTTGAGTTAGATTTCCGAAGTTCGACGATGACTTGTAAACAAACTGTGGTGTACCACTCTGCGTTAACCGTTCTACGATCTTCAAGTGCAATAGTCGCAACATGGCCGGTTTTTCCAACGAACGTGGCCACCATCTTCTTTGAAGTGCTTCGAGAACGAACAACTTTAGTCGGCTTTGGCTCGACTTGAAAGACTCAGATTGTAGATTGTTGTTTGAAATCAGGATCGTAGGCATAGATCCAAGATTCGTCACCACTGATGATGTCGTAGACGTGATTTGACACTCCTCGGTTGAACCTTTGCAGAGTTTTCTTACAACATCTGACGCGGGCCGCCTTGTGATCGCCGGAAAGCAGATGCGGTATCGAACGGCAAACTAGCTTTCTCACACCAAGCGCTTCATGCAAGATCTTCTGAATGGTTGTCCCTGAGATGCCTAATAGAGCCTCTATCTCTCGATACGTCACATGACGATCTTCGAGAATTAGTTGTCTCACAGCAATGATGTTATCTTCAGTGAAGGCGGATTTTGGGCGTCCTTCGCGAGATTTGTCACTAACACTAGTATATCCACGTTGGAATTCTAAATACTAGCGTTCGACAGTCCGCAGATATGGGGCTTCATCACTGAACACAGGTTAGCTCTTCAAAACACTGAAGCCGTGTCAGGCCTCTTCTAAACTTGTAGAAATTTATTGCACGATAATTTTCCTTTGAAAGATTCAGTTTCGTACGTAACCTGACAGATTCCAATTTCCAATCGACGCTGTGACTAAACAATAGCATTAATCCTAATACTTACAACTATTTTGAGATTCAAAATTTAAACACATTCGAATATAGAACAGTTCCAAATTCAAAATTGGCGAGAAATATGGAAACGACAGAACTTAAAAGGCATGCCTCGTATACCAGACACATCACATTTTTTTTTTAAATCATTGGCTTTGAGTTTCTATGAGTATGGAGCTCGATTTTCAGACCACTGCCCGCCGCCGCCGATCGCCTCCACGAGGATACGGCGCTACTCCACCGTATGATTCACCGTGTATCCTAAGTTCCTCGAGATCCCAGTAATACAGATTTCAATAATTTTAATTGATTTTAATAATATAAACATTGACAAGTCATTTATTTAGTAAAGCATAATATATTATAGGTACATTTTTACAAATCTAATGAAAATACAATATAATAATTATAAAGGAGATGTTTCATTTTGGGCTTCCATTATGTATAAGTATACCACATAGATAAATAGAAAAAAATAACAGGGATCATCATAAAAATTATTTGATGACGGGTATAGCTGTGATCAATTATTATTCGGGTAGATTTTTATTGATAG
The DNA here is from genome assembly GCA_943138885.2 of Tholera decimalis. NCBI lineage: Eukaryota > Metazoa > Arthropoda > Insecta > Lepidoptera > Noctuidae > Tholera > Tholera decimalis. Next base: position 11,580,369 of record OW964575.2, on the reverse strand, counting down.
TTTAGATAGTAACTTGTTTTAGGGCAGCCATGACAGTCGTTTAGTCGTTTGACATGACGTTTGCCAGATTTGAGTTTCTTGACGTTTCATGTCTATCTGTGAGTCGGGATGAGCAAGTGAAAAAATATATCGATAAATATCGAATCGATATTTTTATGCTATGTCAATTATTATCGAGTAAAAAATATCAATTGACTTAAATTTTGTAAAGGTAAAGCACGTAGGTAACATTGACTATTTTGGTACGTGGTTTTTGCTACTACGCGATCTCGTGACCAAAAACCGAATCTGAAGGTATATGCATATTTTTATGGCGCAAACATGCTGACGATCTGGTGATCCACGTTTCTACTACTCCCCGGATATGACAAGATTAGTGTAAGTACGACCAATAATACTAAAGTGAATTAAAATAACAACGAATATCGATTTATTGAGATTTAAAATCTCGTCGATATTTATCGATTATTTTAAGAAAAATTATCGATATTTTGTCGACATGTTAAATGACATTTACATCACTGTACAACAGCAACATGACTGATCCACCATATTTGTTGTGTTACTCTCCTTGACCGAGTTAGTTCGAATATCACACTAAAATAAATTGAAATTATAGAAAATCAACATTAAAAAGCGGTTACTACATTGTGCATTGTACAGCTATATTTACATATGGTGTACATGGTGCTAGCCCAGCCTCCATACATTTCTGGAATATCTCCTTTACTTTTTTTTTGCACTAGAATCATACAAGTAACAGGCATAATCAAGTCGACTTCTTATTAGCGATAAATATATTCTACGGATATGTTTAGTATGGACCCCCCAAGAAGAGCCTGCCAATACCTTTAATACATTAAGGTATTTTCCAAATTTACTGACAATTTCATTGATGTGTTTCCTCCAGTGTAAACTTCTATCCACCCAAACGCCTAAATACTTAACACATTGTACCTCTGCTAACGGCTGACCATACGCTTTTAATGTAGGCAATATTCGCCTTTGTCCTCTACTAAATATACAATAACTGGATTTGGTTTGTGACAAAGTCAATCCAATCTCACCCAGTAATATAATTATGCCATTTAAGGCATCCTGTAAGTATTGCTCACATTTATTTATTTGCTTGTCACTAAAATAAATAACAAAATCATCTGCGGATTGCGATATCATAACAGTTTTTATTTGACGACAGATTTGATGCGTAACTAAATTGAATAATAAAGGTGACAACGGGTCACCCTGTGCCAACCCCCTGTTAGTAAATCTTGTGTCAAAAATTTCATTATTAAACGATTTAATTTTTAATTGTCTCTCGTTCATAAAATACCACAGATAAACACAAATTCGAGACCCGACCTGAATTTCATCCAATACTTTTGTAACAGAATCAATTGATACTTCATTGTATGCATTTTCGATATCCAAAAAGCACGCAACTGTAGGGATGTTTTTCGAAAATCCAACTTGAATATAGGAAACAAGTCGGGATAATGCATCCAAACATGATTGAGCCTTTCGAAATCCTACTGTGTATGGAGACAGGAGTTTATTTTTTTCCGCAAACCATTCTAACCTCTTACAAATCATAAGATGAAAGATTTTACACACACACGATATCAGAGAAATGGGCCTTAATTTAATCTCACCATTAACATTGTTTGTGCTTTTGGGTATGGGAATAATTTGAATATTTCGCCATTGGTGAGGAACAATACCGAATTTAAATATGTAATTGTATATTTTCAGTAGAAGTAACTTTCCTGAGTTCGGTAGATTATACAACATTGAATAAGATATATCATCCTGCCCTGGGGCCGAATCCTTTTTTTTTAGACAATTTTCTAGTTCTTGACGCGTAAATTCGGATTCTAAAATTTCATTTCGGGACTTAAAGCATGGCATTAAATTAGGAACATAGTCTGGAGTCAGGGAGCGTAGAAGCTCGAATTGCTTGTCAATGGGAGGGCACCACCTTGGTTGTTTAAGGCCTTTCATCCATTTCATACGGCGCCACATTTCTTGTGATGACGTAGCTTCGTATATAGAATCACAAAATTTTTGCCATCCTTGATACTTAGCCTTCTTAATTAATTTTTGGGATTCTAAAGTTTTGGATTCTAATTTATTTAAATTATCGGGGGTAGGATTTTTACGGAAATTTGACAAAGCCAATCTTCGCTGTGCAACGATTTCAGATAATTTAGGGGTCCAGTAATTCTTTTGTTTAAATTTTTCGTTTGGCTTTAAACTGAATTTGAAATAAGGTATATGCTTACTAGCCGCATATTCAATGTAGGTTATAAAAGAGTCATACATTTGTTGCACATTACCATTATATGATCCTTCATTAAACGTTTTAATATTTACAGATATCGTCTGACGATATTCATTCCAATTAGCTTTTTTAAAATTGCGTTTTTTAACAATATGTACATTACAAGATAAGTTAGCTGTCATTTTAATAATTAGGTGATCACTACCTAAATTTTCGTTAAATACCTTCCAATAAAATTTTATTGCAACGTCAGAGGAGACAAACGATATATCCGGGGACGTCTGTTGTAAATTACCGTTTACCAACTTAACTCGAGTTGCGATGCCATTGTTAAGCGATATATAGTCATTTTCTAAAGATGAATCCATAATCTGAGTACCCCTCACATCCGATTTAACCGACCAATTAGTGTGATGACCGTTGAAGTCCCCAGCTATAATAGTTTTACTAGAAAATTTACCAAAAATATCATTCCAATCGGAAGGCTGAGTTTGAACAGTTGAGGGACAGTATAGTGATACAATATATTCTAGGTCTTTGCAATTTAATAATTTAACACATATTAATTCGATACCTACATTATTACTATTAAATGACACTGGGTGAGACTGAATTGATTTGTGGACCAGAATAGCCACACCGCCATAACCATCGTATCTATCATTTCTATATATATTAAATCCATGAATATTAACATTAACCTCGCGATCAAACCACGTTTCGCTAATTATTGCGACATGTATATTCTCTTTTATTAGCAAATCCGAAAAGGATACTAATTTAGGACTAAGACTCTGTGAATTCCATTGGAGTATGTTTATTTTTATTACTTCTTGTGTATTATCCATTACTGAGGCAACCTAAATATCCCAACATATTTTCTCCTAATATAATACTAACCAACAATTTCTTAAGCTCATCCCAAATGATTTTCAACATAGATAATATTTTTTCTTCTAATTTAAGGTCAGACTTATACAGGGTGTGGCGGAAATAATGGATAACCCTGTAACTGCCAGTAGGTCATATAATGGTCTATCATATATCCCAATTTCAAACTCAGTTGGTCAGGCATTTCAAAGTTATTTTTATTTGTTTATTTTTTTTTGAAAATATTGTACCTATTTTATAAAATCAGCTGCCGTTTCAACATTTAACGGAGTTTTTTTATTCTGTTTTTTGCGGTCTGCTTCTGAATGTTTGTGTAATCACACGCGTATGAAGATTTTTTGTTACACTCTAAGATGATTTCAGAAAAAAACACATAATACTTACTTTTTAGTTTTTTTAATTGAATCCTGTAACTTTGATTCCATACCCTGAAAAAAAAATGTATCGCACAGTTATGGCCCATTACTTTAAAAAGTTGTCCATATCATGCGAATTCTAAAATGGTATCATAGTGGCCAGTATCGTACGAATGTGCAAAACTATTTCAGTTTGAATTCAAAAGGTCCATAATGTCAAAAAAATATTAAATTCAAAAAAATGTGATTCTGTATTTTACTAATCTTCTGTATCATGTAAATTGTTGTAAAAACGTTTCTAACTCACTTTGACATTGCTAAAACATCACTCAGGTAAAAAAAAACCGGTCCTTTCTTTGTTTGGGGCTACCTGGAATTCTGGCTCGATGGAAACAATATAGCTATTGTGCAAAATAGAAAAAGGCAAGCTGTATTTTTTTTAGAATCACCACATCAATAGTTCCTCATAACATCATTCAGTGTGATCCCGTTCGTTGTCGTACGTAGTCGCACGCGCCTTTGCTCCCTGTTTTTCGTTCGTTAAATCTAACTCGTGACTTACTGCATTTCTTTTCGGACTCTGATTTGCCTGTCATTTGGACTTGCGTTGTTTAGTGATCCCGACGACATTGCTTACTGTACCCGGACTGTTGTGGCAAGTGCGCTGTTGACAATGCCTCAACGTTACACATCGGTAGAATATGCCAACATGCACTACATTTATGGTGAATGTAGAGGCAACGCCAATGAAGCGGCAAGACTTTACCGAGAAAGGTACCCGAATAGTCGACACCCTGATTACCGAATTTTTATTCGCGTACACAATGCCTACTGTGAGGGAAGAATACCTGGTACAGGTGTGGGCGGCGCAAGTGAAGGACGACCACGAGTCTACAATAACGAAGAAGAAGTTATGGAGTTAGTAGAAGCAGATCCTACCATATCCATTCGAGTTTTATCTCGGTTTACTGGAATGTCAACCAGAACAGTACATCGCATATTAAAACGTCACGAATTGTACCCTTACCACTATCAAAGGGTGCAAACATTACTTCCAAGGGACTACCGAGCACGAAAAGAATTTTGTCGTATAATGTTGAGAAGAATTAGAGAACAACCACATTTCTTTGAAAATATCCTCTGGAGTGACGAGTCTACATGCAGGAAGGACGGGTATTTGAATATACACAATTTACACAGTTGGCAGCTTGAAAATCCACATTTAATTAGACAAGACCGATCGCAGTACCAAGTGAAAATCAATTTATGGACAGGAATAATTAACGGCCAAATTATTGGTCCGTTTGAGCTGCCACCGACTCTTAATGCTGAAAGCTATTTGAACTTCCTGCAAAATAATTTACCCGAGCTGTTAGAAGACGTTCCTAATGAAACACGTGAGAACATGTGGCTGCAAAACGACGGCTGCCCTGCACATTATGCGGCAAGAGTGAGAGAGCACCTGAATGAGACATATCCAGAACGTTGGATAGGGCGCTTAGGGCCAATATTGTGGCCACCCCGTTCGCCGGACCTGAACCCATTAGACTTCTTTTACTGGGGCTGTTTAAAAGAAAAAGTTTACAAAGAAGAGATTACGTCTGTGGAGCAATTGCGGCAACGTGTGCAGTCTGCTGCTCAGGAAATAAGTTTGGCAGGCTTTGCACGTCGCATCAAACGTTCATTTATTAGAAGGTGCAGAGCTTGCATCGCAGCCGATGGGGCTCATTTCGAACATCTTGTATGATTTTTAAATACATTTGTGTCATGAAAATTGCTTTTTATTGTATCAATTGACCTGTAAAATAATTACCTAATTAAGTAAGGAGTCTTAAACTCGTTATTATCTACCTCTTTAAAGTAAATCAATAAAAAGCCACAGCCTGGAAGCACAATAGCTCTGTCATCCCAAAGAAAGTGAGACTGGATTTTTTATTACCTGAGTGGTGTTTTAGCAATGTCAAAGTGAGTTAGAAACGTTTTTACAACAATTTACATGACACAGAAGATTAGTAAAATACAGAATCACATTTTTTTGAATTTAATATTTTTTTGAAATTATGAACCTTTTGAATTCAAACTGAAATAGTTTTGCACATTCGTACGATACTGGCCACTATGATACCATTTTAGAATCCGCATGATATGGACAACTTTTTAAAGTAATGGGCCATAACTGTGCCATACATTTTTTTTTCAGAGTATGGAGTCAAAGTTACAGGATTCAATTAAAAAAAACTAAAAAGTAAGTATTATGTGTTTTTTTCTGAAATCATCTTAGAGTGTAACAAAAAATCTTCATACGCGTGTGATTACACAAACATTCAGAAGCAGACCGCCAAAAACAGAATAAAAAAACTCCGTTAAATGTTGAAACGGCAGCTGATTTTATAAAATAGGTACAATATTTTCAAAAAAAAATAAACAAATAAAAATAACTTTGAAATGCCTGACCACCTGAGTTTGAAATTGGGATATATGATAGACCATTATATGACCTACTGGCAGTTACAGGGTTATCCATTATTTCCGCCACACCCTGTATATACCTGTTATTTTTGTCCATATCTTCCTCCATTCAAAACTATTTAACAATTGGGCACTTTGCTTAAATTCTTCTTTTTCTTTCTGTGAACTACTTCTATCTTCGTTTGTTTTCTGCTCCTCTGAAATATCCCTTTTCTTTTGACTTATTTTCTTTTTCGTTTTCTGTTTTATACTTTTAGTATTTTATTTTGTTACCAAATTTGTATGATTTTCTTCTTCTTCTTCATATTCTTCATCCTGTTCCATATCCGATATCGATTGTCGATGTACTGTAGCTCTGGTCAATACATCTTTATACGTTTCTTTTCCAATGTTGATTGTGGTCATAGGTAGACTGTTATCAACACGCTGTGAGAACTCATCTGTGTTCAAATCTTCTTTCTTCTCCATAAACATTTGTAGAGCTCTACGGTACGTAACTTGTTTTTCGCTCATGATAATCCGAATACTTTTTTCTTTCAAGAAAACGGGACAAGACTTGTCCAAGACGAAGTGATTTCCCTTGCAGTTTAAACATTTGAAGTCTTTCATGGTACAATTTTCGTGATTACCCCCACATTTCGGACACATAACCTTCTTAGTAGGACAATATTTAATTATATGGCCAAATCTCCAACAACCCGAACACTGTGTTACGGGGAACACGTATGGTTCAACTTTAAACCGGCAGTCATAGGCATAAATATATTGTGGTAGCAGATTACCTTTAAAGCTCACTCTTACTGACTCACAATCAATCCAGTTTCCTTCTGACTGCAAGCGTTTTAATCTTTTTACGGTTAACACTTCGATATTCGCTTCTAAAATATTAGTAAGCTCTTCTTCACTCAATTCAAGGTCGATACCCTTCACTATTCCATACGATGTTGACATGTCTTGCACTAATTGACATCTTAAGCCCATGTCCTTGAATCTTTTACATTCGATCAATTTTATAGCATCGTCTTTATTCTGGAATTGAATCAGCATTTTGTATGCGCTTTTATATTTTATCCTAAGAATATCCTTAATGTTTTCCAAACGTAATAATTTAACTAATAACACATACAAGCAAGCTAGATAAATTACAAAACCAAGCACTCAGAATAGTAGGAGGTTTCATAAGAAGCTCACCTATCCATGTAATGGAGAGTGAACTGAACATACCACCATTATTTTTAAGGAGAAAATATCTCGCATATAAGATAATCTTAAAATCACTGTCATGGTCTAATAATATAACTATAAATACAGTATCAGAATTATACTCCCTAACCAGTAATAGCTATTGGGCAAAGAAAAGAAAACCACTACTGGCTACTTGCTTTAAAGATTTAGACCAGCTGCAAATTAACACATGGGATAGTCTTAAAATGTTTTCTATAGACATTTGGGTATCAGCTTTACAAATTAAAGATATTATTAAAAGTGATTTAGAATGTGTAACTCTCCCAAAAATATGTTATAATCACAATGCCTTGATACACGAAGTGGTATCAGAATTGGCTTCCAAATATAGTGGTTGGTATAAAATCTTCACTGATGGATCAAAGAGTATAGATGGGTGTGGAGCTGGTTTTTTCTGTCAAAATACAGGTTATAAAGCTATGTACAAAATTAATGAAAATATATGTATTATGTCTCTGGAACTCATTGCAATACATCACGCTGTTACTTATTCAATTAGTCAAGATCTAAATAAAGTAGTTATATTTACAGATAGCAAGAGTGCTTTACAACATATGGCTCGATGCGCCTCTGATTGCAGAGGTACATCGATAGCCTATGACACTCTTAAACTAATTCATTGCTACAACAAAGATGACAAAAGAATTGTCTTGCAATGGGTTCCAGCGCACATAGGGTTACGGGGCAATGAAGAAGCTGACCGACTGTCTAAACGGGCAGTTGTGACGGGCAATGTTATTTCATATAAGGCTGATTACTGGGAATATTTCTCTAGATTTAAGAATGTTTGTTTCGACCAATGGAAGAAATACTTCAATGAAATATCCAAAGAAAAAGGCATTTGGTATAAAGCCATTCAAAACGAACTCCCTCGTGAGCCTTGGTTTGATGATAAATGTTTACCTAGAAGTTATGTTAAATTAGCGCTAAGGCTTCGTTCTGGCCACTTTCCATCAGCAAAATTTGCCTTCTTAATGCGAAAGGCTGTTTCGCCTAATTGTGAAGCTTGCAATAAAATCGAAGATGTGCAACATTTGCTGATGGAATGTGTAAAGAACAAAAATGAAAGGGAATCATTGGTTAAAGAGTTTAAATTAAACATGTGGGATGTTGGACTTATAGATATTTTGGCATACCCAAAAACAGAAAGAACTCAACGCATAATTTGTGGCTTAGTACAGAATCCTAGCTAGTGATTCCCTTTCCCTTTTATTAATAGCTGTAAGTTTATTGTAGTTTGTAGTTCCCTTTCCCGTTTATTAATAGCTGTAAGTTAATTGTAGATTGTAGTAAAAATATAGTATAGTTATAAGTATAGTGTGTGTATTATAGTATTGTAAAAATATAGGATAAGGTACAATGGGGTTGACGTATCCTTGTGGATAAAAACCCCTAATAAAAAAAAAATAAAGAATTAAAAAAAAAAAAAAAATCTCCTTTACTTGACAAACTCTTGTATTAGGAGAGCTATTTTAATTTAAAATATAATCATCCATTATGTATAGTCCCCGGCACGTAAGTTGGCAAGGTTTTGGCGTAGTGGGGGTAAGTTCGCGGTTCGTGCACTTAGTGGAAGAAAAAATTGGTCACTTTTATTGCTTATCATTATTGTATGGTTATTGCTATCAATTATTTTTAGTCATATTTTTTTTGAAGAAAATTATAAAGAAAAGAGATAAATTCGTGACTTTATTAGGTGTTATAAGTAGAACATATACATTTAAAAGCTGTTTCTAAATTACCCTAGGCCGCTAAAACTTTCTTTTATGGACTGTTGATTTTTGTGTAGGGAAGGGAGGGGTGGCGGGGAATAGCCCCACACCCCTTGTACGGTCGGCCAAGAAAGTGGTGTACCAGTTTTGATTTAGTTTCCCGGTCATCGAAAATTACAACAAGGTTCGTTATAAAAAGATATTACTGAAAGAGACAACATTATCATGACGTAAACCTATGTATTTAGTATTCATACGTCATATGTCACACGACATTTTAACCTTTAGTATAAATGAAAAGGACATTAGTTTCTACAAAGCAATTGAAATGTTTCCAAACAAAAGTAATAAAAACTATTTAGACAACCGAATTCCATTTGAAAAAGAAAACTGACAATTAACATTTTGTCAAATATATGCAAAAAATCGATATATTTTCCGTGTTATTTTTCAATCAACTGCATATAAAATCATCTCAATGCCTGCCAACTTGACCATTGCCGAAAGAGCACAAATAATTGCCCAATTTAATGAGGGAAGCAGTATCAGTGCGATATCCCGGAATTTGAATATATCGAGGCGTTCTGTCCGCTTTTGGATTCGTCGTGAAGGAGAGGAGGGAAGTTTGTTGGATCACAGAAGAAGTGGTCGCCGGCCTGCACTCTCCAATAACGATAGAGAATTCATGAGACGGGAATATGAAATCAATGGTTTTAAGCCCACAAAACATTTTGCGGAGATGTTCGATGTGAGTGCCCAAACAATAAGGAATCATCTACATTACATGGGGTTGCACCACAGGCATTACGCCAAGAAAATATATTTGACGGATGCTCACAGACTTGCTCGTCTGAACTTCGCCAGAGAGCACTTAGAGTTTGATTGGTCTAATACAGTGTTTTATGATGAAAAAACGTTTAAATCCAGTCAGCATGGACGTCTTCACCTTTGGCGATATAATTCAACACGGTATAAAGATGATCATGTAATCCCAAATAGAGAATCAGGTCGAATTTCCGTAAATATTTGGGGCTGGATGAGTACGGATGGTGTAGGAGAATTGTGTTCTCTACCTCCTCGAGCGACGGCTGTAAATTATATCGACGTGCTTCAGAATGCAATGCTACCGACAGTCCGTAATGTTTACCCGGAGAACGAAGTGCCACAATTTGATTTTGTTCAAGATAATTGTTCAATTCATAATGCGAGGATCGTAAGAGCCTGGTTTCGTTCACACACTGACGTAAGGGTAATTCAGTGGCCCTCAAGATCGCCGGATCGGGTTGAGGAACCCGATAGAAAATCTTTGGGGCCTTATGGTCCAACGATGGTCGCATCAAAATGAAAGAACCAAACAAGCTCTTATTAGTCACTGTAATTATATCTGGGAGGAAATGCGGGGAACCGATATTTGCTCACGGCTTGTTGGTTCAATGAGGTCTCGTCTTTTAGAGGTTATAGAGGCCAACGGCGGTTACACCCGTTTCTAATTTTTTAAAATTTTCAATATCTTCTAAATATTACTATATATGCTATGTTTTTGTTTGTTATAAGTATTTTAAAATTGATTGTAGAAATTTAATAAAAGGATAAATCTATTTTTAGCTTGTTTTTTATTGATATTGTAATTACAAGTTTACAGAAATTGTAGGTTTGTGGACTCGCCTTGTGCCTTTACAATTTTATGTAACTTGTTGATTACAATTCTGAATTTGTAGATACAATTTTGTCATCAAAATCTACAGCCCCCCGCCGTTGATTTTACGACGTCATTGGTTCCATCAAGTTCAAACTAAGAACAGCTGTCACGTTACAAACAGTAATAGTCGTTATCAATAATCAGATAAAGACAGCAATAGAAGTTGTCAGATCGATCTGCAAGCGAAACTAATCTTTATCACCTATGAATCTGCAAGCGATATTCAACCTTAGGGTGGTACACCACTTTCTTGGCCGACTGTACCATCCCCACCCTGCGAAACTCCGTGGCTATGGAGAAACAGTAAATAGACTTATATGTAAGGTAATTGTGGACACATTCTTACCACCGACTGGTCAAAAGTGTCGATCTATGTGATCGACTTTGTTTTATACCTCTTTTTTCCTGGTGTCCTAAAGACAGTGAGGACTTCGGAATTTCTGCCTTCCTTAACTATACGTCTAACTGTCCTGTGCTTCTGAAGTCCGTTTTACGGTCTCTTTTTCATTTCGAGCTTCTTTTTCCATGAAACAGTACACATCGTATACCATTTTTCTGGCATGCCTGCGTAAAACGGTATTTGGTCCTGGCATTGTAATCAACGTAATAATTTATCTATATATATAAAAATCAATTGCTGTTCGTTAGTCTCGCTAAAACTCGAGAACGGCTGGACCGATTTCATTCATCTTGGTTTTGAAATGTTCGTGGAGGTCTAGGGAAGGTTTAAAGGTTGAGAAAAGTAGAAAAGGTCTCAAGGGTAGGGGTAGGGTAGGGTAGGGTAGGGGTAGTAGTATCGGTTGGGTGGGGGTAGGATACCACGCGAACGAAGTCGTGGCGGGTCAGCTAGTACAAACTAAATTTAAAACAATAACTTGTAACAAAAACTAAATTTAACACAATAAAAATAACTCTTAACAAAAACACAACAAAAAAAAGGGTACACATTTCGTGCACGCAGTGTATTCGGGAGCGAACGGGGCGTAGACACAGTGCGAGAGGCCTTGAGTTTACTGACGCACCAATCGCGGGCTCGGGTCGAGGCTACATAACACCTCGCGTTCCGCTGACAACCGCCGACACCTAATAATCGACTTCTGCGCATCTAATGACTCTTGCCAAGTTACGTGCCGGGCACTATACCTATGTTTAATTTATTAATCAATTTTATTTTATAGATATAGTTTTAATGTGGTGGTTTACATACTAATCTGGGGGCACGGCAGTGCCCCCGCCAAGTCGAGCGCAAAGCAAACACTGCCGTACCATCCTTTTCTGGAACCATTTCGGCGTATTTTCAGGCCCCTATTTGAGGACCTCTGGATAGATTTAGAACGCTGAAATTATCGTTATCTAGTAAGCTACCAGCACACACTTAAACCAGAAAATTTCATGTTTGTAGCTTGTTTATTTCCTAAGTTATGCGAAAGCAAAGTTGTACTATTTCGACATGTATAGACTCACTGATCATCAAAATAGAACTAGTACTTCCCATAAACCTAGAGAGCTGAAATTTGGCATAGAGGTAGGGTTTAGTACCTATATGAAGGGAAAGCTATCAAAACTAGGATCATGGAAGATCTGGAGTACCTTACGACCCTGAGTAGAAACCGTAACAGACCAGCCAAACTATTGAAATTATCGACATGCTATGTTCACAAAGTTTATTAAGCGTGGTTAGCCCTTTCATTTGAAATAAAAAAATTGAAGGTCTGAAGTATCTGATATATATAATCCCTAAGAGCTCAGCTGAACTATGAGAGATATGGAAATGCGCCTTGACAAAAGTTATTCAGAGTGACGAGTCCCATCTACTGATGTGTATAAAAAATTATAGGTCTGAAGTATCTGATGAAGAACCCTTAGAGCTCAGCTGAACTATGAGAGATATGGAAATGCGCCTTGACAAAAGTTATTCAGAGTGACGAGTCCCATCTACTGATGTGTATAAAAAATTATAGGTCTGAAGTATCTGATGAAGAACCCTTAGAGCTCAGCTGAACTATGAGAGATATGGAAATGCGCCTTGACAAAAGTTATTCAATGTGACAAGCCCCTTCTTATAAATTAATATGAAACATGGAGTCTGAATAATTAAGGAACTAATCAAGTAAAAAATAGCTTTCTGCAAAAAGAAGTGAAATCCCACCAAAACATGCCAAGTCTAAGGATCTTTACTGCGATTTCCTTATTAATATAGTTAGATTTTATGTAACCGGCCGTTGAACATACTCTATGCACTTTTACTAGTTAATACATCGAAATCAACGGCCAAGTCACATAAAATCTAACTATATTAATAAGGAAATCGCAGTAAAGATCCTTAGTCTTGGCTTCGCTTTGCTTAGAGATTTCATTACTTTTTATAGAGAAACAAGCAGCAAAAAATTTGCCAAGCCTCGCCGGCTTGGCAAATTTTTTACAGGATGTTTTGGTGGGTTTATATTATAATTTATTTATTTTTACATATACCTATATTTAATATTTATACACACACACATATATATATTATATTTTTATATTTTTGAAATTTGTTTATTTGTGTGGAGGCATAGGGAATTATTTGCGAAAGCAAGCGATGTGTATTCTCGCAGCAGGCGCGACCTCTACAGGCTCGTGTTAGATGTCCTTCCAAGACTTGCGAAATATAATAAAAGCTGTATGTTTATGTGTGTCCAGGTTTACAATAGAATACCAAATGATTTAAAAACATTAAATACAAGAATGTTCAAAAATAAATTATACAAATGGCTCTCTGCTAATAGTTTTTACAGTGTTAAGGAGTTCCTGGAACATAAAATCGCATGATGACTGATAGTTTCATTTTGCATGTATTTGCACGCTTATATCTATTAAGCAAAACATGTTTGTTCACATTATTAACATTACCATCTTTTATACCATGTTTTTAGCAAATAAATGATTATGATTATGATTTCATATAAATATAATAAAAATATATAATATTATTTATTTATTTATTAATACTAGGCAATTGACGCGCCTTTTGTAGAATCAAAAATGTTTTTACCGCACACGATATTGCACTATTCAATATAATTTTATTTATGTATTTAATACACTGCACACTCTTTAACATTGACTTTATTTTGCTTACCCTCGTCCATGTGTCACTGCTGGGTGCCAACTGAAAACCAGCACTGGGTGTTTTTCGCCCAGCAAATGCTGAGTTGGTAACCCTTTCGGTGTGGACTTGCTCAGCGAATTTTTATTTTTTATAATGTTTGTAATTTTGTATTGTATATTTTGGTGTGTCTTTATCTGAATAAATGTTTGTAATTCAATGAAATAATTTATTTCTTCTATTTTTTCAGGCCATTAACCTCTTCTAAAATCGAGACGGTTATAATGTGTCAGAGTATGCAACCAAAAGTGGAACAGCCTACCGCAAAGTTGGGATATATTACTGAGTATATGAGCGAGACTGATATGTTGGCTTGCAGGTAAGAGCGAAGAATATTTATAATACCATTAAATAATTATAATAATAGTCCTCCTAGACGATTTCGGTCGGTTACTAATGGGAATTTTTTATCAGAAAAACCCAATTGTTCTTTTTGCCCACCCGGGAATCGAACCCGAGAACTCTTACTCAACAGTCACGCTACCACTAGGCCACCGAGGCAGTTTAATACCATTGAATATACCATGAACTACCTATTATTATTATTATCTCCTTTATTCAAAACATTTCTCAAAATTTACATTTTTAAATATTTTTCTATAAAAAACTTACAATAAAAAAACATTTAAAAATATGAAAAATGGCAGTCCATCGGTGTCGGGAGCAGGGTCCAAGCTACCGGTGGTTAGGTCTCCAGAGAAAGGAACCTCCTCACAATGCGAGCCGTATCGAGGAGAACTGCCTTCTGTATCAGGCCCTTTATCCAGCTGTGCAACGCCAGCTTCGACAGATGGTCGTCGAAGCTTTTAGCTATCAGCCCATTGACTGACATGACAATCGGCACAATGACAGCCGAGTCCACATTCCACATGTCAACAACCTCATGAGCTAAGTCGAGATACTTTATTTGTTTCTCTTTCTCAGCTTTCACGAGATTCTCGTCATGTGGGATGGAAACATCGATTATCATTGCGCGGCGCACTAATCGGCCTATCACCACTATATCAGGCTTATTGGCAACAATAGTCCTGTCAGTGATGATAGACCGATCCCAGTACAACGTGACATGGTCATTTTCGAGAACTGGGTCGGGCACATACTTGTAATACGGTACCTCAGAATAGACAAGTTTGTATTTCAAAGCAAGTTGCTGATGGATAATTCTGGCTACTTGGTTGTGTCTATGCAAGTACTCGCCGTTAGCAAGACGAGAACAACCGGAGACAATATGTCTGATAGACTCACCAGGATGATAGCATGCCCGACACACGTCAATGTCAATCGTCCCGTCCTTCATAATATGTATTCGGTAATTATTCGTCAAGATAACTTCGTCCATAATTGCACAGACAAAACCTTCAGTTTCCCCGAAGAGATCCCCGAAGCGTAGCCAGGCAACAGAAGTTATTATTATTATTAATATTTAACCGACTTCAAAAAAGGAGGTTCGGTATTCGACGATTTTTTTTCCTCCGATTTCGGTCGCGTTTTCTTTGTTTCAAAGCATATTTTACAAGGAAGATTTTAGTATATAACACATCAGGTTCTGATTCTTCGGAGATAAGTGATGGAACTCTTCAATTAAAAACGGCAAATCTCCCGCGATCGCTGCCCTCGTATATCTATGCACTGTTTAGCATATTGAGCCTATTAATATTTCAACTGCTGAGGCATAGACCTACCCTACGGATAAGTACCATACCTATCAAGAATTGGCTAGACAGAACCCACTAAGCAAGCCCACTTCGGATAAGTGCGAACGGTATGTAGGTATCTGGTAACACGAAGAATGAGACACTAAAAAGCATAAAATAAAGTAAATAAAGTTTTATTAACCGACTTCAAAAAAAAGGAGGAGGTTCTCAATTCGTCTTAAACTTTTTTTTATGTATGTTACCTCATTACTCGCAGATGGCTGGACCGATTTGGATTCTTTTTTGTTTGAAAGGATATACTTTCTAGTTGGTCCCATTGTCGTCACGTTTGGATCTGATGATGGAATCATGGAGAAATCGAGGGAACTCTTCAAATATTATAGGCACGCCTATAGCGTTTTGGGTATTTCTTATAGTACCTTGTGCAGTTGCTCTTGAAAAGCACCATTTGAGGAAGTGGAACTGGTGATGTAGGCCCCAGATGGTCACCGAAACTACTCAATAATAAGTATTTCGTGGATTGCGATTAGATTACTTGAATATAGATGTTAAGCACTTTATGCTCGTCACAATGCATATGGTGAAGTAGAGCTGATGGTGATGTACCAGGAGAACTCCTCAAAAATTTACGGCTCTGCACCAGGAAAAGCAATATTTTGTAAAAGGTGATAAGTAGTTGACATTTTGGCTTTTATAACTAGATAAATTACAAATCGACCCACTAAAAATCGTGAAAAAAAAAATATTAGCAAAAAATAGAACCGACTTCCATATAAATACTTAATATTTTTTTTTTTTGTTGATTAATAGGTTCGCGTTTGACCACCATCTCATGGTAAGTGATGATGTGGTCGAAGATGGAGCACGCTTAACTAAAAGTAACCTATTCACTATTGACTTAAAAGTTTATTTTTATCAACCAACGATAAAAAAGGAGGAGGTTATCAATTCGACGCGTATTTTTTTTATGATCACCGATTACTCGAAGACGGCTGAATCGATTTGGAAAATTCTTTTTTCGTTTGAAAGGGTATACTTCGAAATTGGTCCCATTGTCACCAAGTCAGGATCTGATCCGGTCGTTTCAACATGGGTTTTATATTTCACCCTAGTCACTTTCCTCTCTCTCGACATTAGTTGGCTATTACGCCAAAATTTCCAATTCTAATAAAAAAAACTTCCGATCTCTCCGCTATCTTTGATTAAAAGGAAGTCCGGCGCCATTTGACAGCTAACTATCTATAATTTGTCCATGGCAAAAGACAATTACTAATTGGATTCCCTTAGCATAGAATTATTAAATTGTTTGCATATATTCTATGCATAAGGAGAATACCTTGTTTTAACTTCTCTTTACAATTATGTTAAATCACTATTATCAACTTAGACTTAAACATAAATTCTACCACTAGCTATATACCACGCCATCTATGATATTTTCCAAAAATTACTATCTCATCTCCAGCGATAGTCGATAATTGCGAACAATGATCTAACTACATATCGCAGATGAGACAGTAGTTTATCATCGCATCTATAGATGGCGTTGTTAAGAAGTATTGTTTTTCTGCAATCTAATTTTATAAATGTTACAATCTTAATCACCCATTAACGGCATACCTTTACTTTTTTTTTATTTGTAGAAGTATAACCTTAATTTCTTTTTTGCGATGTTTAGTAATTGTCCTAGAGCTGTAAAAAATTCTGGCTTGTAGCATTGTTGCTAAGGGACACTGGTTTTCTCGGAGATAGGTTCTAACCTAGTTTAGAGGACAGGGTTACAATGATCGGGCCTGCGGGCTGCGAGCAATGGGTGGCTCGCCGCCCGACTGAAACCAGGCCCGTGTAGAAGGCGCGTCGTGTTCCACGCGCGCCTCAGTGTCAGCAAAATTGTCGGGGCACATAAGGGGGCCGTTGTCTGCCGGGGTTACGGAATGAAGATGTTAACTAATTTTGAATATTAGCTCTCCATATTCTCTGTCAAAAATAAAAAATACAAGTGAAAGAATTACATCGATACGTCAATTAGTTCCCAATTTATAGAAGTAAACGTGCGACGCGGACTAGTGATGGTGTGACGTCATCTCACAACACTCACTCAGTCCGATCGCACTCTCAGCACGGTGTCGTTTCATTAGAAATTATAAATACTTTCAAAAATGTCCAATCCAAATACTAGGAAATCATGTGTTGTGCCGAAATGTACAAATACAACCACCAATATCGACTTGCTACTAAGCGGAGCGTTGTAAATTGACGTCACATGCGGTCACGTGACTGTTAGCGGGACTCGATACTTATCGTCAGTTTAAATGCCTGTAAAATCAAAACTAATAGGTATTTTTTAATACAACAAAAACTAGTGTATTTCTATACATACAAGCTTTACTGTAACATTCTTTCAACCGATTTGGCATACCTAGTAACAATTCTTCATTGTTCGAAAGAGTTACCGCGGACTCGGTACACGAAGGGCATATGATGGAACTCGGATGGGTTTTAGTCAGTAAAAGTCTGACACACTCTCCCGCTTCGCCCAGATCGCGAGGCAGTCATTGGATAATTTGCCATCCTTAAAAAAAAGGTTTCTTTGTATTATTACCTGCCATAAGCCTCTCAATGTATGTACTTCAACTATACCATTTTAATAGATTTTACATATCTCTTGCTCTGTAAGTACACCCTTACACCCCTGAATGCCGGGGTGTATGACTATCATTACAGCATAGGTTTTGGAATTTGAAAAAAGAACTGTCATACTCATACTGCACGAAGAATATTTTTAAAAAGTTAATTTTTTTTTTCTCGGTATCGATTAATTACTCGAATCGGAATCTAGACAATTTATTTTATAAAGATTTTATTTTAAATATGGAACTATTTGTTTCCACATCGTATGTTAGATGGAATCGATTTAAAAATCAAACTGGCCAGCAAGATTTGACGCGCTTGCGTGCGTGAAAAAAAAAGGCAGTCTATTAGTAGGCGCGAAAGCATCGCGAAAATAATTAATTTTCTTGTTTGAGTTCTTTTTCAAAAGTTTTAAACATGTCTAGTGACGAAGACATAGATCTAACGCCCGATTTTATTAAAGAAAGGGCAAAAACAGTTGTCGAAAATATATTACCGCCGAACTCGAAAGAAAGATATGTAAAGGCATACGACGAATTTATGAAATGGCGGTCAGAAAAAAAAGTGAAATCTCTTTCTGAAAGTGTTTTTATATCATATTTTGATGAATTATCTAAGAGGCTACAACCTTCCAGTTTATGGTGCTTTTATTCCATGCTAAAATCTACAATGATGACAAAACATGACGTGAATTTGAAAGATTTTTCTAAACTTACTGCTTTCTTGAAAAGGCAGTCTGACGGCTTTAAAAGCAAGAAATCGAAGGTATTTACTGCAGAATAAGTACAGAAATTCTTAAATGAAGCTCCGGATGAAATTTATTTAGCAATAAAGGTACCTACGTATTTACTTGCCCTTTTTAATAAGTTACCAAAATATTTCACAGAAATACTATGCGAATTTGGTGCCTTTAATACAACTTATGTCTTTTTTACAGGTTGTTCTAATTTTTGGGATATCGGGAGCCTGCAGAACCGTGGAATTGACAAACTTGACAATAGAAAATGTAGAAAAACATAACAAATTACTACTCATAAAACTGCCTAACACGAAAACTAAAATTGACCGGTCATTTGTTGTGCATGAAGAATTTGCAAATTATGTTGAAAAATATCAAGCTCTTCGGCCTGAAAACGTGGATACAAATCGTTTTTTTCTTAATTACAGAAAAGGAAAATGCCACAGACAAGTAATAGGAAAAAACAAATTTACAGGCATGCCAAAGCAAATAGCCACATATTTAAAACTGAGTAACGTAGAGTTATACACCGGGCATTGCTTTCGCAGAACATCAGCGACTCTATTGGCTGATTCGGGAGCCAACCTCACTCTGTTAAAAAGGCACGGCGGCTGGAAGTCCAGCAAAGTGGCCGAAGGTTATATCGAAGATTCGATGGCAAACAAAAGCAAAATTACTTCTAAAATAACAGAAAATATAAACTTAAAATCACCACGTCAAAGCACATCATCTGAGCCATTTTTTAATGAAGAAAATAGTACCAGTCAACTGCCGCCATTTACGATGCAAGAACCTCAAGTCACTCAAACTCAAGTCTTATCATCACAAACTCATATTCAAACTATAAATATACCTAAAAAGAACGTGACCATATCTCTTACAAATTGTAATAATTTTACTATTAATTTTAATTAAATACACATTTTTTTCTTCTTAATAAATGTTCATTGAAACCTGCTGTCTTGTTGTTTACTTACCTCACAATCGATATGTAAAGCAGAGTATTTATCTCGGGCGTAAGCATCAATTGCATACTCGGGTTAATTAGCGCCTTCGCTTCGCTCAGGCGCCAAAAACCTCGTATGCAATTGATGTCATACAGCCCTTGGTTAATAATCTACTATTAAGTGTCTTAGCAGTGGGAAAGTAATAGGCTTAATTATAATATTGTTTTCAGAGAGGAAGCAAAACTTAAGGTGCAATATGCGAGCTCGGTGTATAAATGTGAGCTGTGTATAATCGGGTTTTATACGCAGCAACAGGTTGAAGACCACTTCGTGTCACTGCATAGAGCGGTATGTTTTTATATATTTAGAGATATCAAATATTTTTTTAAAAAAGAACTAGTAATTGTGGGTACAATTCACATTACTATTACAATTACATTACACTAATACAATTACATAAAAATCATAAACAAATTAGAATTAACACAAGTATAATAAACAATTTTAGGTAACTACAACATCGACAAATACATAATATAGTTAGACAGTTAATTATTAATTGCTATCTTATAAATACTGGCCGGATAAGTCCGGCTTTTGATAAGAATATCAATAGCCAGACTAAGTGTTATTCGGGGAATATTCCCGTTGTTTTTAATTCATAACGGATTAGTTAGATTTTTTAATATTTTATACATTTAAAAAAGAAATTTATAAAAGGCTCGCGTTTGACCACCATATCACGTGATTCTAAGTGATGATATGGTCGAAGATGAAGTACGCTTACCTAGAAGTAACTTACTCACTCTTGACTTAAAGACCCCCAGGTTGTAACTAACAAGAAACACAGACTCCGGCAGGGAATTCCACGCATAGCCGTAAGAGAAAGTATTCCCAAAACGTTTTGTGCGTATGTGTGGGATGTCCACCATGTAACGATGGCGCATCGTCATTGGTCTTTTTTAAGTCCGATGATGGAACGGGCTTGGTGAAATTAGATTGTGCAATTCCATCGCACACTCCCCGAAATGTAACATCTATGAGATTGGAATATTTATTTAACACTAGCTTCTACCCGCGACTTCGTACGCGTAGGAAGGTTTTCCCGCGCAAATCCCGATCCCGTGGGAATTTTGGGATAAAAAGTAGCCTATGTGTTATTCCAGAATATCAACTATCTACTTACCAAATTTCATTCAGATCCGTTCAGTAGTTTTTGCGTGAAAGAGTAACAAACATCCATCCATCCTCACAAACTTTCGCATTTATAATATTAGTAAGAATTAGTAAGACTACAATATCGCTCAAATAATTCCTTCCTTTCCCAGAAACCCGGACAAGTGGCCTGCAAAGTATGCTACATATACATAGAGGAGAGCAAGCTTACTGCCCACACAGACTCCCACTATCTCCGGTACAACTGCAAGCTCTGCGCTCACAGCGAGATGAGCCACAAACTCATCAGACAGCATGTCTCTGCTCATATGAGCAAGCAGACGAACAACGCGGGCATAAAGATCGGCGACGTGCGGAACAAGGTAAGCATACTGTAACAGGGTGAGCATATTTAGTTAGGTTAGCTAGGCAAGTATATAATTAGGTGAGCAACAAACTGATCAAACAACATGTGTCTTGAGACACAGGGAGCCTATTTAGTTAGACGAGCAAACTGTAACAGTATGAGCATATTTAGTTAGGGTGAGCATACTGTAACAGGACGAGCATACTGTAACAGGGCGAGCATAGTTAGTTGGGTGAGCCAACTGTAACAGGGCGAGCATAGTTAGTTAGGTGATATTATTTTCACTTTACGTACTTAGTACAGGCTCACACACAGTAATAATATAATTATAACACACATAGTAATTATATATAAAACACATTTATACATATTTACTTATTTATTGTATTGTATTTATATATTTGTATATACAAGGTGTAACAGATAACGCAATACCTCAGACACCCCAATTAAAATATTAAATTATAAGTCTAAAACAACATCCGTAACTAAATAAATTGAAACCAAACCTAGACCTTTTTATAAAATCCTTACTAAACGCAAAACGTATGTGCGTCATACAATATCCTTACGCAGACGCATACACTCTTGCAATGTTAGCGGCCGACACGCACACGAGCGCATTTCCTTGAATTAAAGATTGTATAATTTGTCATGACACAGTGTTTTATTTTAAGTTAAATAAAAGATTTTTCCGTCAAAATGTAACACCTATTTTATGACATAAATTGATTCAGAAGCCGATTCTGAACCAAATACTTTCAGGAATTGCGTTTATTCTGTTACACGTTGTATATATATATTTATATATTTTAGTTTTTTTTTTGTCTGTTTTTTTAGTATAATTATGTAGTACACTAATTTAGCCCTCCACTTTAATTAAAGTTTTGATAGTCCTGCCAAAGGTTGTCTGGAAAATATCGCTTTCATATATTATATACTAGCTTTTGCCCGCGACTTCGTTTGCGTGGGAGGTTTTTCCCGCGTAAATCCCGATCCCGTGGGAATTCCGGGATAAAAAGATATCCTTTGTCCGTCTCCCGGTTCTAAGCTACCAATTTTCAGCCAAATCGGTTTGGCCGTTCTTGAGTTATAAATAGTGTAACTAACACGACTTTCTTTTATATATATGTATTTCATAAGACCGCCATTCTAACCAGAGAATAAGATATTATTGTTAAATAAGTGTGTTTAAATTTTGGTGTACAATATGTTCTGTTATAAGTGTTAAATTTTTTCAACTTTTGTGAAGCCGCAAAATCCTGCGCAAAATTTGAGATTGACCCATGTGAGGAACATATTCTTAAGGCGACAATATTTAGTGAGAAGAGCTTGTGTGAACAACCACACTGGTCTTCAAGGTAAAAACTTTCTATACTCGTATACAAAACTCATATGTTATAAGGGTAGTGTTGTAACAAACTCGAGTCTTATAAATAAAACTTAGAGCTCAAGTTCTTCAGAATTTGGAGTCTTTTGTAAAAAGACTTGAGTCTTGCCAAAAAGAACTCAAAGACGGAGTCTTTTTAAAAGAACTCATGACTGAGTCCTCTAAATCCATAGCTGTAGTTTGAAGTAAATAAAATAGCAATGAACAAATTATAATGTGAGAAAAGTGTATATTATATTAAGAATTAGAAAAGTTTATAAATATAATGTGAGTAATCCATAGGTTGTGTAGACTCATAGTACAAACTAAGCTTAGTTTGGGCTAGATGGCGCTTTGTAAATTGTTCCGTAATATTTATTTATTTTATTATATTTATTATAAGTAGACAGTATTATGTGTCTTTATTATTTTATTTAGATTTTTTAACTCGCATTTAGATTCAGCAAATCGTCAGTCTTCAGGTGGATACTTTTAATTAGGTTATTTGCGTTTAATCTAATTTACTTGTTACAAATTTTTATTGTGCGATTTATTTTCAATCAGTAAATAAATATGGTTGAGGATATAAAATCACCTAGTATGACTAGTAGAGAATGCCTACGGCATTAAGTCCGCCTTTGTACCTATACAACGTGTAACGGAAACCCCATATCTATCCAAAAGGGCTGAAGACAACATCTGGTATGGAGTCTCTATGCACAGTTTCAGCACAAAATAAATTATTGGTTTCATTTGGGTTTCATATATATCTTGAATACCAATCATAACAAACGTGTCACAGCACTACGAGGGTCAATAACTTTCCACGTCACTTTCCAATAACACGATAATTCTTTTAGTTCTTCTTAATTTGAAAAATTCGGTCTCTGGTATCAGTGTATTGGAATTTGTAATAAATTCTACACACGTAGACTTAGGATTACAAAACCCTTGCCATATCGTTTGTTATCATCCAAAGAAGCCATGCACTTGGTATGTATATACCCTTTAAATTACACGTTGTATACATAAAAAAGAAATAAATTAATAAATAAATATAAAGTCACCCAGTATTACCTATTATAATATACCAATTCATGACTCAGTCTAACTCAAAGAACTTAAAAGACTCAAAAGGACTCAGAAGACTCAAAGGACTCGGACTCATGTGACTAACGAGTCCTAGTCTTGAAAATCTACTCAAGTCTCAAAATGAAGACTAAAAGACTCGAGTTGCTTACAACACTATATAAGGGCCTACGGTGTGTCAGGAAGTCGAGCTATATTTATTTAGTAATAGTATAAATAAATTAAAAAATACTTTAAGTAATGGTTTTTTCAATGTGTAGTTTTTTTATAGTTTAATGTTTAAATTGTATGACTCTCGTTTGTTTGGTTTATATTGTTTTTAGTAAGGCTTTGCGTTTCTATAACCGAAATAGGTAGTTTAAATTTTTGTTTGTCGGTCTACAGTCAATCTTGTCTTATCATATCATAGCAATATTATACAATGTGTAACGGAAACCCCATATCTATCCAAAAGGGCTGAAGACAACATCTGGTATGGAGTCTCTATGCACAGTTTCAGCTCAAAATAACTGACTCAAAGATTTGATACCAAGTTATCGGTTTCATATATTTCTTGAATACCAAACATTCCACGTCACTTGCCAATAACACGATAATTCTCTTCATTCTTCTTAATTTGAAAAAATCGGTCTCTGGTATCAGTGTATTGGAATTTGTAATATGCTCCATACACATGTTGACATAGGATTACAAAACCCTTGCCATATCGTTTGTTATCATCCAAAAAAGCCGTGCACTCGGTATGTATATACCCTTTAAATTACACGTTGTATTGTTTTTAGTAAGGCTTTGCGTTTCAATAACCGAAATAGTTTAAATTGTCGGTCTACAGTCAATCTTATCTTATCATATTATAGCAATATTATATACATGTGAAAACTTGTAATAAATTGGTCATCGCCTAAATACTCTCATTTGAATTTTCTGTTAATAAGCTGTAAGATAGATAGATGGATAGAATATACTTTATTGTACACCAATAATTGAATCACACTTAAATAACAATATTGTAAAAAAAATTTGGTTACAATGGCGGTCTTATCGCTGAGAGCGATATCTTCCAGACAACTTTTGGAAGGACTTTACGAGTTTTTCCATTCCACAACCGAATAGTCTGCACCGTTTTAAAAGTAATAAAATAAAATAAATATATGGAAAGCACGCCAAGCCGTTGGTCCCGGCTGGAAAATCTGGCTCCACCAGGCTGTTTTTACCTGTAAAATTAACAGAAATATGCTTAAGAAGCATACAATGGTAGCGGGAATGTTCTAATGAGATACCGCGGCCCCGGAATGCAAGGGCCACAGAACAGATAAAAGAGGTTAGAAAGGAAATAGTTCCTGATTTGTATGAGAACGCGTGTCGCCGCTTGTCTCCCACTCTATAGCTCCACTACAAGCAAGAGGCCCGTTACGTATGCGAATTACGCACACAAATAAATTACACACATTTAAATCCAGAGCTTGCTACTGATTGTAACTCACTGTTGATAAACATGCGCCGTGCATCACGGCCAATCAGGGCAAAAGACAAAACGTCAATGGTTGAAGTGTGGAGGATGCAGTACATTGTAAGCGGACTTGGTCATTGCGTTGATTAAGCGAGTACACCACGGGCAATGTGTACTTTTTGTAACTTGTTGCAATAATGTTGTTAATGTTCGGAATTTCATAGTGATCAGAATATTTTTATGTTTTTTACAAATAAAATTGTAATTAAATGTTATTTTCGACTTACCGATGGAAAGATATACGTCCTCGCTCTATACTTGCGCTCTGACTTTTTGTTTTACAGGTTATAATTGCACAACACGGCATTTTAAAGCAGAGCTCTGTGTTCCGAAGTAATCCGAAGCGCACTAAACGCGGTGAATGAATTAATCGGTCGCGCTATGATTGTTGTATCATAAACGTGGCGCGCTCGCCACGCCTACATTACCATTCCAACCTTATTCATCTATTCCGTGGCAAGGGCACCTGAAGGAACAGGGTGGGTTTTCAGTCAGTAGAAGTCTGACACTCTCTTCCGCTCCACCCACAGCTGGAGAAGTCATTCGATGATTTTCTCACCCAGTAAAAAAACGAGTATCATGCTACCCAGCTAGGCAGTAGGCAGGCAGTCACTCCTTGTAGAACATTAGTTCATTAGCTCAGCAGATAGTGACGAATATCTTTTTTTGAATTGATAATTATGTTCGCGTTTGACCACCATCTCACATGGTAAGTGATGATGTGGTCGAAGATGGAGCACGCTTGCCTAGAAGTAACCTATTCACTCTTGACTTAAACACCCCCAGGTTATAGCTATCAGGAAACAGAGACTGCGTCAGGGAATTCCACTCCTTAGCTGTACGCACAATGAAAGTATTCACAAAACGTTTTGTGCGTATGTGTGGGATGTCCACCATGTAATAGCGCATCGCTGTTTATCGTAGTCGAAATAATATTATGAAATTCCATCGCACACTCCCCGAAATGTAACCGATAGAAAACCGACAGACTTGCAACTCGTCGTTTTCTCTTTTCAGAGCAGAAAGAAGAAGGAAAAGGAGAAGGAACCAAACGCGACTCCTCCTAAGCCTGGTGATCTTCGCAAGCTGTTA
Source organism: Tholera decimalis (assembly GCA_943138885.2). NCBI lineage: Eukaryota > Metazoa > Arthropoda > Insecta > Lepidoptera > Noctuidae > Tholera > Tholera decimalis. The sequence continues at coordinate 11,554,017 of OW964575.2, read as the reverse complement.
TCCAAAACATCTATTGATGTGTACCAGTGCTTGGAGTGTGACATGTTTTTCAAGTAAGTGTTGCCTTCCTGAAATGTAAAATATACAGAGTTGATACGACAGAGGGGCATTAAATTACACTACGTATACTATACGTGTTTAGTGTTAATTTGATACAGTTAAAAAATAAAAAGAACCAAAAAAAATTTTTTTTTGAAACAAACTAAATAGCTTACAAATCAGAGTAAATCGCAACCACCCTTTGTAAATAAATGTGACTGACCTTAAATACCTAGGTAACAAAGTGGCAACGTAGCGCGGCGTGTGTTATCTATTGTCTTGGACAGATTTATCACTTTAAGATGCATCTCATCAAAATCATTTGCGACTAAACTACTTCTCCTATTTAATTGATTTTTGGTACAAAGCTTGAAAATGGTACCTAGTATACGCAGTTTAAAGGAAAGCCCCTCGGTCGTATCAACACTGTATAATAACTAGCTGACCCGTGACTTATCTTTATAAATTGTAGCCTATGTATTATTCTCATGTATAAGCTATATTACTGTAAAGTTTCATCTAAATCGATTCTGTAGTTTTTGCGTGAGAGAGTAAGAAACATCCATCCATCTATAAGGTCTTCCTCACAAACCTTCGCATTTATAATATTAGTAAGATATTAACTGAAGTACCTACAGTCATTTAGCAGCAATACGAAAGAAACCTAAAAAACGTTTGTAAAGTTTTTTTTTATTGATAACTAGCTGACCCGCCACACGGTGGGCTGAAAAACGGCTTTCATAGACTTAGGCATTTTATTTTGCAAGTGCCAGTTTTTGTGCCGGATATCACTTCTATTTGTTATAACAATATACAAAAATGACACCAGAATTGATTCTGCACAAAAACGAAGGAATTATAATTTTTTTACGAAAATTTTGTATGGAGCTAGTATGAAAAATCGAAATATCTCTGAAACGGCAGCGATAACCGTAATATCCTTATAGGAGGTTTTAGTACTAATTATTTATGATTTTTTGACATACGTTACATAATGGTTGTAGATGCCTTTTTTTTTTTAAAATCGTCAAAATATTTTTATTTATTTTTACATATTAAACGTTCCTTTTAGTGTTTAAGTTGAAGAATTCAGAGCTTTAACAACTCTTAACATAAAATAGCATCACCCCTATAGACCTGAAGGACTAGACAGAGGTGTGTAGTATCTTGTTGATCTTGTAAGATTTCCAACAATACCAAATAGTTGAATATCAGTGTCAAAGTGCCCATGCTGTCGCTTCTTTTAGAAAGATAGGGGAATGAAATTGTTAATTGATCATACCCTAAAAGTATGATTACAACATAACCGGACACATAATAATATCGACACAAAAGGAATTTTAAAACCTTGCATACGTTCAAAATACAAAATAACATAATGTGTAGTCATCTAATGAGTCTGATGACAAGTAATTAAGTAATTAGAATGATGGTTGTAGTCTTCTGATTCTAATGAGCCTATTAAGTGATTAAATGATTTGAAATATCTCGCAACAATACCAACTAAGAACTGCATTCACCTTTTTATAATTAGTGAGCTAATGTGATTTGCTAATGTTGATTAGTTCTACTATGAGTTCTACGAAATGTTTTTGACGATTATAAATTTTTATTATCATATCTTTTATAACTTTAATGAGGGTAGTTAACTAATTATTGACTTTATACAATAAAAGGGCTATAATTTTGTTCCATAATTTAGATTGTTCACAACCGTGTAACTGCTAACACTAAAACTATTTGCTTTGCGACTACAAAATCTTAGAATGGAAAGTTTAATCACCAACTTAGATTTGTTTGTTCTTCTAAAAAGTGAGTGTCCTTCATTTAATCATGAAGTATTGTTTAGTGCAATTGTGTCCCGCATAGGCGATTGCCTTTCTGCCGAAGATCAAGTAACTCTCAAAGAATTTTGCCGGAGATTCACGCGAGCTGCTTTAAACAGGTGGCAGAAATCTAAACGATTCTTTGATAAGTTTAGAAATACGTACGGAGAGTGGTTGCAAGCAAATATTGATTGGCCGAGTTGCGTGCAAACTTTAATAAATCAAGAACCAACTGTTGATGAGATACCAAGAGCACGCTCAGTCTCTCCAGAACCTTCGACATCATCGACTGTTGGAACAATGACAAAAAGGTCCCGAAAACCATTCAAAGATCTGGGAAGCAAACAGAAAAAGAGAAGAACTAGTGAGCACATAGGCGAGGATTCCTGTGAATTGGCATATGCAGCTGCAGCACGTTTAAAAGAAGAAGGTTATGAAGATATCGCATCTGTAATCAATTATATGATCAAAAATCCAGAAGCTGCCGTTAAAATCAAGGAAAGCATTAAGAAAACAGTAATATTTACACCAGAGAAAGCACTTGGATTGCTTCTTTCACTTAAGCTTTCAAAGTGGCAATATATTACGTTGCGAGAGACTGCCATTCGGGAAGGTGCTAAGGATATTTACCCATCCTACTATAAACTGCAACAAACTAAGCTTGCATGCTACCCTCCTAATCAATCAGTATCAGTTACGGATTCATCAGCTAGAATTACACTTCAAGCTTTACTTGACATCACGGTGAAGCGGATTCTTCAAAGTCTTTCTGATAATGTGGAAAATAAGCAGTTAAAGCTGATATCGAAGTGGGGATTTGATGGTGCTTCCAATCAAAGCCGATACAAGCAGAAAATGGACGGCGAGCATGATGATTCAAGCATTTTCATGACCTCCTTGGTGCCACTGAAACTGACAGATGGAGATAATACTATATGGACAAACCCGAAACCATGCTCAACTTTTTAGTGTCGTCCGGTTCAGTTCACTTTTGTAAAAGAAAGCCATGCAGTTGTCATTGATAACAAAAGAAAAATGGATGAGGAAATTGAGGCCCTTAACCCCACAGAGTGCATTAATAGTAACAGGGTGACTCATAAACTAATGATGACAATGATCGACGCAAAAGTCTGCACGTACCTTTCTGAAGCTAGATCAAATGCATCATGCTACCTGTGCTTAGCAAAACCAACAGAAATGAACCACTTAGATGCTGTAACATCAAAAACTGTGTGTTCTGACATATATGAATTTGGCCTATCATCCCTACATGCCCGTATAAATTGCATGGAATGTCTGTTACACATTGCGTACAGACTTGACTTCAAACAGTGGGCAGCAAGAAGTAATGAGCAAAAAGATATGTTACAAAACAGAAAAAAAAACATTCAAAATAAATTTAAAGAGGAGCTCAATCTGTTAATTGATATAGTAAAACAAGGCTCGGGAACTACCAATGACGGGAATACCGCAAGGAAGTTTTTCGAGTTTCCCAATAAAACTGCAGCTATTACTGGGTTGGATCAAAACCTGATAAAAAGATTTGCTGTTATTTTGCAAGCAATAACATCTGGTGAGAAGATCGATGTCATCAAATTTAAAGATTTTGCTCGCAAAACAGCAGAAAAGTACGTGGAATTATACGACTGGTACTACATGTCATCAACCGTACATAAACTATTAATACACGGAGCTGACATAATCGAAAAAAATGATATTGTCCCGATTGGGACTCTCTCGGAAGAAGCCTCAGAGTCTCGAAACAAAGATTTTAGGAGGTTCCGGGAACATCATTCGCGGAAAAGAAGCAGGCAAGATTCTAATCAAGATATCCTAAATATGCTTGTTGTTTCTTCGGATCCTTTTCTAAGTGCACAAAGGCCGAAGTTAGATGCCAAAAGGAAGACAACCTTTTTTGCTGAAACTCTCGACCTAATACAGTTTCCGGAAACTGAGTTCGAGTTTGTAGGTATATCCGATCTGGATTCTGACTCGGAATTGGAGTCCGACAACGAAAGTTGTAAAGAAAATTTGTAAAATTTAATTATTTTTCTTTATGTTCTTTTGTTATTTATGTTAGTTTATTGTACCAATATGTTTAGTTAATAATTTCATAAATTATAGTTTCAAATATGTATTTTGTATAATTGAATTTATTAGATATTATTTTTGTTACTTCTGTTTTATTTAAATTACCTATCAATAAAAAGTTTATATACAGTCTTTTTTTTTCACATATTCTTAATATTTGGGGAAAAAGCATGCTTCCTAACGATGTTCTTAACTTTGACACAGTTCATGGATCGTTTTGAACAGTTTCATATGTTAAAATAAATAATGTTAGTACTATAATCCCCTATAAGGATATTATTATTATTATGTGTCCGGTTATGTTGTAATCATACTTTTAGGGTATGATCAATTAACAATTTCATTCCCCTATCTTTCAAAAAGAAGCGACAGCATGGGCACTTTGACACTGATATTCAACTATTTGGTATTGTTGGAAATCTTACAAGATCAACAAGACACTACACACCTCTGTCTAGTCCTTCAGGTCTATAGGGGTGATGCTATTTTATGATAAGAGTTGTTAAAGCTCTGAATTCTTCAACTTAAACACTAAAAGGAACGTTTAAATATGTAAAAATAAATAAAAATATTTTGACGATTTTTAAAAAAAAAAGGCATCTACAACCATTATGTAACGTATGTCAAAAAATCATAAATAATTAGTACTATAACCCCCTATAAGGATATTACGGTTATCGCTGCCGTTTTAGAGATATTTCGATTTTTCATACTAGCTCCATACAAAATTTTCGTAAAAAAATTATAATTCCTTCGTTTCTGTGCAGAATCAATTCTGGTGTCATTTTTGTATATTGTTATAACTAATAGAAGTGATATCCGGCAAAAAAACTCGCACTTGCAAAATAAAATGCCTAAGTCTATGAAAGCCGATTTTCAGCCCACCGTGCGCCATGACTTCGTTCGCGTGGTATCCTACCCCTACCCAACCGATACCACTACCCCTATCCTACCGATACCCTACCCATACCTTACTCTACCACTACCCTACCCAAACCCTACACTACCCATACCCTACCCTACCAATACCCTACCCTACCAATACCCTACCCTACCCTACCCTGCCTTACCCTACCCTACCCTACCCTACCCTACCCTACCCTACCCCTTTTCTCTCACCAGAAGTCTGCCACAGATTTGTCCACTTGCAGCTATCATCGTTTAACATTGTTTGTTTCGCTGCCGCGGCCTTTATCACGATAAAAACATAACCTTCGTATTTTGCAGTCGGGTAAAAAGTAGCTTATAACCTTCCTCAAGCTTCAAACTACTTCCATAACAAATTTCATCCAGATCCACCCAATACTTTTATCCATCTGTAAGAAGATTAGCGTGTTCAAACAAACAAACTCTTCCGCTTTATAATTGTCTTAGTATAGATTTCAGTGTATGGGGTCGATTTGAAGTGTACGGGCAGTGCGTGTGCAACTACAGGGAATACACATATATGTATCAAATATTATTAGAGTAATAAAATACTTTATAATATATAGTATGTTAACTAACAGAGGGCGTTCCCGTTAACCCGCAATAGCATAGCATCCATACATGCTAAAAAAATATTTCCATTCGAAAACAAAATGTTTTTATTTATTTTTTAATAAAAAATGTTAAATTGATACGTAAAAGAAACACTCTGTACACGCGTACTTGAAGGACGGCAACGTCGCAATTTATTTATGAATGCGTTCGCGTGTACAGTACGTATCAATTTAACATTTTTAGTGAATATTTTAATATTAAAAAAAATAAAAACATTTTGTTTTCGAATGGTAATATTTTTTTAGCTTGTATGGGTGCTATACTAATGCGGGTTAACGGGACCGCCCTCTGTTAATTAACATACTGTATATTATAAAGTATTTTAATACTCTAATAAATATATATTTGATACATATATGTGTATTCCCTGTAGTTGCACACGCACTGCCCGTACCCTATGTTAGTTAACATACTGTATGTTTATTAAATGATTAAACTGATTGAAATCCGCACACTCATCATTAAGTCCAGTTGAAAACCAGCTGAACTGGGTCTATTTGCTGCAGCCGTGATTCACACAGTAATATTAATCGTCCCATGAGTTTAGTACATATGAAGCTTTATTAAAAAAAAATATATATGTTATACTTATTAGGGTTCCGTACTCAAACGGTAAAAACGGGACCCTATTACTAAGACTCTGCTGTTTGTTTGTTCTGTCTGTCTGTCACCAGGCTATATCTCATGAACCGTGATAGCTAGACTGTTGAATTTTTCACAGATGATGTATGTCTGTTGCCGCTATAACAAAAAACTAAATAAATTTGAGTGGGGCTCCCATACATCAAACATGATTGTTTTGCAGTTTTTTATAGATAATGGTACGGAGCCCATCGTGCGCGAGTCAGACTCAAACTTAGCCAGTTTTTTTTTTAATAGTATGGTGTTAAGTATTGTTTTTTTAACTGTGTGTATAGGTAGCGGCACATAAGTCTAGCGCTGAACGATACGCGGAGGGGATTGCTGCACATGGGTACTGTTGCGCACGCAATACAATTATTAGCTAAATAACGTTAATGACATTATTTTAATGTAATGTCAAATAGTAGGTCTAGCGCTGAACGAAATGTAGAGGATAGCTGCGCATGAGTACTGTCGCGCATGCAAATAATATTACCTATACCTTAATAAATAGTTTATCTCCAATGTCAATGTCCAAGGATTTATAGTAGGTACCTAAGATATAATTTTTAAGAAGTTTTGTGGGGAGTATAAAAATAAAAACATTATTTGTTAATTTGATTTTTTTTTATTTTAAGATTTAAGTCTAATCTGAATCAGAGAATCTACAGTGAATCTGAATCTACAGAGAACCATTCTCAAATTTACAGTGATGCGGTCCGAATGACTGAGTAAAGTATTTGTAGCTTCGTCAATCTCACTTTTAATTTGTTCCAAAGAATCAATTAATTCGTTAGATTCCCTTTTTAAAAAGCAATTCACGTCATAAACCATTTTCCTTGCCTGTCTTTTCAAAACAGTATTTCTTCTAGGTATATTCACTTTAAAGTCACAAACAAACTAAAAAATTAATTTAAAAAACAAATTCAAACTTAACAAAAAAACAACAACAAAAAATAACAGCAATAACAATACAATTAATGAGGCGACTGTACACGGGATCGTATCGGCGCGGGGAACATAATGCGGCTGGAGAGCCAATCGGCGCTACGCACGCCCGCCCTTCATCCCGCTAGCCCCCCTCAGGTACCTTAATTTGTACTTCTGCGCAATAACGGTCAGCGCTAAAGTTTCGTGCCGCTACTTGTACTTGTGGCGTGTCAATTAAAGATTTTTCTTTCTTTCTTCCAAACAATAAGTTTGTTGATTTCAGAAATTCCCGCGCACGCAAGAACCACGTGGCTCGCTTCCATAGAGAAGGCTTACAGTGTGATCACTGCAAGAAACGTTTTGTTAACAGAACTACTTTGGCTACGCATCTCAAGTAAGTAATTTATATTAAATGTATTTATATGTGTGCTTTATTATGTAACATGGCCGAAGACATTTATTTATTTAGGTTTCCCAACAAAGATTACATTTACATGCTAAAACATCTTATAAAACTATATCACCTTGTGTTTCTCCAATTATAGGAGAAGAAAAAAATTAAATACACGAAAAAAAGTCAATAATCTATTTTTCTTAAAAAAAAAAAACGAAAATCGTATAATACTATTATTAACAGGATAAACTGTGCGCTTCTTTATAGCGAACAGCGAAGGAAAAAAAAACAATAAAAATTAAGATAATTTAAGACTATGATGTGATTAGCATTAGTGAGTATACCTATTACATAATATAATATATCTGGTATATCAACACATACATAGTTGATATGACCGAGGGGCTTTCCTTTAAACTGCGTATACTAGGTACCATTTTCAAGCTTTGTACCAAAAATCAATTAAATAGGAGAAGTAGTTTAGTCGCAAATGATTTTGATGAGATGCATCTTAAAGCGATAAATCTGACCAAGACAAGAGATAACACACGCTGCGCTACGTTGCCACTTTGTTACCTAGGTATTTAAGGTCAGTCACATTTATTTACAAAGGGTGGTTGCGTTTTGCTCTGATTTGTAAGCTATTTAGTTTGTTTGAAAAAAAAAAAATTTTTTTGGCTTCTTTTATTTTTTAACTGTATCAAATTAACACTAAACACGTATAGTATTCGTAGTGTAATTTAATGCCCCTCTGTCGTATCAACTCTGTATATTACATATTACACAGAAGGGAATCTGGCGTTATTTTGCGGCAAACCATATCTGCTTAGCCATTTTTCCAACAATCTTCGGGTCGGTTAAACAGCCCTGGTTGAGTGGTTTCAAACACGATTGCTGAGCATGGGAAATGCGTATGCGTCTCCAGTTTGATTCCCGGGCTGGGAAAATGTTGAAAAATCTGAAAATCAGCGTTAGGTGGTAATACTTAGGGTTGCCACGTAACATTATGCTGAACTGAGGCCCTTTTGGCACAATATTGTTTTTTTATTATTATTGTTGTTTAATTTGATTTTTTTTTTATTACTTATGAGCTCGCTCTAGACCTCGATCACACCTGATGGTAAATGTAAGATGAGGTCTACGATCGAACGAGCGAGCCCAGAAAATGCCTATTCACTCTTGCTTTTTGTTTGCTCTTGCTTGTTTGTGCTAATAAACGCAATTTTCTTTTTTTTCTATTGGGTTTTTTACAATAAATTTCTCAGTAGTATCTCGGTATATTGGTCCTGGCTGTCAATTGGACTAGTCTTGTGTAGTACGTGAACGATGAACGAATAGGAGCCGAATCTTTGCACTGTAGCAAAAGAACCGTTTCCGAACGCTGGATTGTAAATCGGTCTAATAGGTCTAATAGCTCTTTTCGTACTCATACATTCTAAACCGTGCGATCGTAATGTGCGAACGAGAAATGAAACACAGTCACTGATTGGTTGACAGAAACATCATACGAATTGATTCCGTGTCTGAATGAATGAGAACCGTTTCAGATTCACATTTGAATGGTAAAAAATATTTCTGTTTAAATTATACATAATCCTAATATTATGTCAGCTGTTAACGCTGTGGTAATACAGAGATAAATAAATACGATGTCTCTGATAGTTACTACTTAAAGAGCGTATTTGCTTTTTGGTCCGCGTTGTGCTCTAAGGAGTTAAGGACCGCCGAGAGCGAAGACCGAATAGAGCTATTTATTAGAACTAATAGAATGAACTACACTGGACAGCAAATAAACCGAGCCACCCGCTACCTAGGCACTCTAATTCGATTTTCTCAAAAACTAAAAAACCTACAGTTATCAAAGTGGTACCTACAGAAAGTGCGTTTCATGGTGATTAAAATGAAAGGAAACTCATTGGGTTTAATCAATATTTCAGTGTTTATTTAAGGATTTTGCAAAGAAGAGTCGTTTTCTATAAAAAAAAATTTCGATAAAATCTTGAGGAATTGTATTCCACTCCTCTTCAATTGCGATTCGCAGCTCTGGAAGCCTTGTTGGAGCAGGTACCCGGGCTCGAACCCGACGTTTCAGCTCATCCCATAAGTGCTCTATCGGATTCAAGCCCGGGCTTCGAGCTGGCCAGTCCATCGTACGAATGCTGACGTCACGAATGCTGACGTCGCGTAGATACTGAGTCACCACATGAGCAACATGAGGCCGTGCATTATCATGCATCAATTGCATATCCTGTCCGATATATCCTACGTAAGGTATCACATGGTCTGCGAGGATTTCAGTAATGTAGCGATGAGAAGTCAGTCCACGTGTACGGCCCGTCGGTTCGATGAAAACTAACGCTGTATGTGCTGTTAACGAGATGCCGCCCCAGACCATTACAGATCCTCCTCCATAAGCAACAGTTTCCTCGATGCAACACTGAGAATAACGTTCTCCAGGGCGACGATATACTCTCTGACGTCGATCATTTCTATGTAGACTCACCCTGGTCTCATCAGTGAAGAGTACATTACTTCCATTGCTCTAATGTCCAATCCCTGTGCTCTCGAGCAAATTCAAGTCGTGCTCGACGGTGTGCTACCGTTAATGCTGGGCCTGTTGCAGCTCATTTGGGGTCAGGTTTCGTTCAGCAAGTCTCCTTCTGACGGTATCTGAACTTATGACCACTTGGCGTTCGTCACGCAGACTTTGTTGGACTTGAACTGCGTTGAGGTGGCGATTTCGCAGAACAGTAAGGTGGATATAACGATCATCTGCTGCTGATGTAGCCTGGACGGCGATCAAATGCTCCAGTCTTTAGGTATCGTCTGTAAACTCGTTGCACCGAAGATCTGCTGATTCGAAGCCTTCGAGCGACTTCACGTTGCGCAATACCTGCTTGAAGTAATGCTACAGCTTGAGCTGCTTCCTGAGGTGTTGTATCCATTATTAATCGAAAAAAGTAGCAAAAACACACGCGTCTGAGCAAACGATGAACAAAAACTAAAGAAATGATAAGAAATATCCGACTACCCTCATTGTAGAGAAAAAGAACGCTAATTTCAAACTCTGGTGAAAACAGAGCAAATCGTTAGCATTGTGTTTGTTGCTTGATTACAATGTGAGTTGACGGTACTTTCGAATTAGTTTGTAGTCATTTTAATCACCATGAAACGCACTTTTTGTAGGTATAACTTTGATAGTTGTAAGTTTTATACTTTTTGAGAAAATCGAATCAGAGTTCCTAGGTAGCGGGTGGCTCGGTTTATTTGCTGACCAGTGTAGTTTGCTGTCCGAAATGAACTAGTACGGAGCGATCTCCAAAATGACCGTAGGCACAAGACTAATTTGGACACGTTACGGGTAGTCAGTAGTCAGAAAATCTGACACTGGTCTGGCGAAGCGGTATCGTGTTACCCAGTTACTGGGTTGTGGAGGTCAGATAGGCAGACGCTCCATGTGAAACATTAATACTCAGCTGCGTCCTGTTAGACTTGAAGCTGACCCCGAAATAGTTGTAAAAAAGGCTAAGCAGAAACAAAACCTTATCTGTGTTCCACTATATAAGAAGAACATTGTTTTGTGCAAATAAAAGCGCATGGCTAAAAGGCTTATAGGCGACGCGGCGCTATCGGGCAAGCTTCATAGCCTGGCTCATCGGCGAACCGTTACTAGCCTGTCGGTTTTCTACAGATTGTACTTCGGGGAGTGTGCGCAGGAGCTTCATAACCTGATCCCTCCATCTCCCTTTCACTACCGGTCTACCAGACGCACGGCTGGGTACCATCCACACTTTGTTGATATACCGTCTTGTCGTACCAAGTGCTTCTCCTCCACATTTATCCTATCTATTTATTGTGCGCACTTCCAAGCTGTGGAATTCTCTGCCGGCTTCTGTGTTCCCTGCCACTTATGACCTTTCAGCCTTTAAAGCAAGAGTAAACAGGCATCTTCTGGGCTCGCTCGTTCCATCGTAGACCTCACCTATCGCTTACCATCAGGCGAGGTCGAGGTCAAGAGTGAGCTCATTCTGAATTTAAAAAAATATACATGTTCTTATGAATTTTGTTTTATTTGGAAAAAATATAATCTACTAATACACACATCAAAAGTGTCTAGGGATCAACATATATTTTTGCAATAACTTTTCTCCTGATTGATATTAATTAAAATTTTCTTTAAGGATTCATCAAATAAAGTGTTTTCGTTTGTCACAGTAACGATAAACCAAGTCACCTTTGCATTAATAAAGAAATTTGCCATTTTCCTAATAAAGGGATTTTTGACATTTGAACCACTAACATTAAAGTTCGAAATAAAAGACTGAAATAACAGTTTTCTTTAAAATTTTATTGGGTAACTTAAACAATTAATAATCCGTGTTTCTACCGCGAACACTAACAACATAAGAACATCGGTTTGGCATACTCAAAATGAGTTCATCCAAATCACGCTGTGGAATGAACGCCCATGTTCGTTGCAACAACAAAAAAAGGTCTTCTTGCGACTGGATACCCTCCATATTCCGCAGAGCTCTTCTCTGTAGCATATCCCATGCATGCTCAATCGGGTTCAAGTCTGGCGACTGAGCAGGCCAGAGCAGGACATTGATGTTAGCTGCGGCGAGAGTCTGTCTTACAACTCTTGCGGTGTGCGGTCGTGCATTATCATGCATTAACTGAAATAAGGGACCGATTTGCACTTGTCGCAGAGTGACAGAGGAACGATGACGTCAGATACAATCGTCTCAGCATAAATTTGAGCGTTGAGGTTGCCTCTGATCCAAATCAACTCAGTTCTTCCGCCGATCCAAATACCCGCCCATACCATGATGGTTCCACCACTATAAGGATGGACTGCCTGGCAGGATTTTAATCGCTGTTGGCGTCCAGGGGTTCTCCAGTGTCGTATACGTCTTGTATCCGGTCTCATACCAAAACGAGACTCATCAGAAAAGCACACGAAACGCCATTGTTCTTCTGCCCAATTTCTGTGTTCAAGAGCCCATTGATATCGAATCCTACGATTGTGCATTGCTATAGGTGGTACCTTTAGCGGTCTTCGGGAATGAAGGTTCACTTCATGCAAGCGGTTTCTGACTGTTTGGTCGCTAATTAAGTTCCCTGAAGAGTGATGAAGCCTCACGGCTAACATCATGGCGGTTATTGTTGGAGCTAACATCAATGTCCTGCTCTGGCCTGCTCAGTCGCCAGACTTGAACCCGATTGAGCATGCATGGGATATGCTACAGAGAAGAGCTCTGCCGAATATGGAGGGTATCCAGTCGCAAGAAGACCTTTTTTTGTTGTTGCAACGAACATGGGCGGCCATTCCACAGCGTGATTTGGATGAACTCATTTTGAGTATGCCAAACCGATGTTCTTATGTTGTTAGTGTTCGCGGTAGAAACACGGATTATTAATTGTTTAAGTTACCCAATAAAATTTTAAAGAAAACTGTTATTTCAGTCTTTTATTTCGAACTTTAATGTTAGTGGTTCAAATGTCGAAAATCCCTTTATTAGGAAAATGGCAAATTTCTTTATTAATGCAAAGGTGACTTGGTTTATCGTTACTGTGACAAACGAAAACACTTTATTTGATGAATCCTTAAAGAAAATTTTAATTAATATCAATCAGGAGAAAAGTTATTGCAAAAATATATGTTGATCCCTAGACACTTTTGATGTGTGTATTATAAAGCGGAAAAGTTTGTTTGTTTGCTTGAACGCGCTAATCTTCGAAAGTATTGGGTGGATTTGGATGCAATTTGGTATGGAAGTAGCTTGAAGCTTGAGGAAGGTTATAGGCTACTTTTTACGCGACTGCAAAAAAGGAGAGTTATGTTTTTACCGTGATAGAATCCACGGGAGCGAAACCCCGCGTGAGTACTAGTTGAAAAATAATTCTTATGCCAGTTGATTCCTTGATAAATGGTCCCATCCATACCGTACAGGTATGGGATAAGATTGTAAAAAAAAAAACTTCGTTAGCCTAATTAGGCTTAGAGTCGGTCTTGTAATCGTGAGGTTACGGGTTCGAACCCCACCCATTACACTATCGCCGTGAACCCACTCCAGACACAAACATGTTTAGCTTAGTTGGAGGGGTTAACATGACTATTAGTAATGTGAATACTACCCACATTGGTAGCTCTCTCTAAAAATAAATGTTTACATTGTTATAAAACTCAATTTTGTTCCCGACACACTATTCTCACCGTGTCCACTCGCGAACTTTTTTGGACACTTACGGTTTTACACAATGGAAGCACTGGATTCCAGGCCCTCGACAGTTGACACCTAACCTCCCGGTTGTAGTTCTTGCTTGCAAAAGTGCCCAAATATCGGAAACTCGAAGTAATAAATAAATTCAAATTTCATTTATTTGCTAATATGGGTAACTACATAAAGTTGTTAAAAGAATTTTTATTTTATTTTATTGATAATAGGCTCGCCTTTGACTATCATCTTACCTGATGTTAAGTGATGATGTGGTCGAAGATGGAGTACGCTTGCCTCGAAGAAACCTATTCACTCTTGAATTAAAGACCTCCAGGTTATAGCGATCACAAAACACAGACTCCGGCAGGGAATTCCACTCCTTAGCTGTACGCACAATGAAAGTATTCCCAAATAAAAAATAGACCACAGTTCAACCAAATTACGCCTCGAGGCAAGCAAATCTCAAACTATTAAAACATGATAGCTATTATACAATAATGATTAATAATAAAATATTAGAAAGTAAAAAAAAGGAAAAAATTATAATGTCACTTAAAGAATAAATTAAAATGTCATACAGTATTAAATGAGAATGTCAAGATCATTATGTATTATTTGTAAATAAATGTGAAAGTAATAATAATGTGATTATTTAAAATTAAGCAATATTATCTTATCACGTCAACAGCATTATTAGCTCTTTTCAATAGTCCAGTCTCTGAACAATAATAATTATAAAGCAAGAATATTTGTATTTTTTTTTCTCATTAATGGATGGTGAAAAATATGCTGATTTATTTATATCCATAGTCCATAGTTGACTCGCCAACGCACCACCGCACAGGACGACAGTCCGACAACGACTGACTCCCCCATTTTTTTTTTTTATATTTGGCATCTCGCAGGTCAACCTCTGAGGTTGTCGGCTGCTTAACCGGGCTTGCCTGTGGTTGCCTTAATTAATTAAAGCCTACAGCCAGGGCTTATTAAAAAACTTACAAACTATGCGACTACACGCTAAGGGCACCCCCTGTGGGGTACGGACCTCGGCTTAGGGCGTCGCAGGGGAGGGCAGCTAGGGACAGGCTGGATCATATCATTATTATTATTAATAAGGGAATTTAAAGCTACTGGCTCAGCGTCGCGGGCTGGCTCTGGCAAGGGTCGGGGTGGACTATTACGGGGACGTCGCGGCGGGCCTCGGCGGCGAGGACGGAAGGACGGTCGGTTTTTGTGTTTGTGTGCCACTGTACTTGTTTCCCTACGGCTCTCTTGGAGCAGGGTGATTGCGTCATCGGGAGTGACTAGGGTATGCCTTGGTCGGCTAACTGACTCCCCCCCACGCGGACCGGTATTTATAACCTAGCGACGTATGCGCCCGAGGCAACGTTATAATACTGTTATCGATTTGTAGTGTGATATATTCCTATCTACATACACTACAGATGGAGTTTCTATTATAGACTTCGCATTAGCATACAAAGCCGTCACATGTTAATTAAACATGGTAAATATCCCGTTGTATCGTCATTCGTATCATCGGAAAATTTAGAGTTAAGTATCCGTATGCATTCCACTTCTTTCTTCGATAAATCTTTCACTATCCAAGCGGCCCGTTTGTGGAATGTATTACCCATAGATGTGAGGCGTGCCCAAACATTATCTACGTTCAAAATAATGGTGAAGGAGCATTACCTTCTTTTTTATTGAAAATAGGTTCGCGTTTGACCACCATCTCACGTGATGGTAAGTGATGATGTGATCGAAGATGCAGTACGCTTACCTAGAAGTAACCTATTCACTCTTGACTTAAAGACTCCTAGGTTATACGAGTAGCTATCGGGAAACACAGACTCCGACAGGGAATTCCACTCCTGAGCTGTACGCACAATGAAGGTATTCCCAAAACGTTTTGTGCGTATGGCTCTCACTATAATTTTTCCCCTTCTTTCTCTAGTATGATTTTGATATATATTAGTATATATTATATATCTTCGTTCTCGTGGGAGGGATTCCCGCGTAAATCCCGTAAAAAGAATGTGTTATTCCAGGATGTCAACTATCTACTTACCAAATTTCATTAATATCCGTCCAGTAAGTCCGGAGATAAGCGTGTACAAACCGACAAATAGACAGACTCTTTTTTTAAAGTCTTCCTCTATTACTGCTTCTTAACTCCCCTCTATTATTATTTTTGTAAAAAAATGAAATGTACATACACACTTTTTTTACTGTTTTATTATATGTATAGATTAGTATTATGTATGATGTTGTACACTGGCAGCTTTAAATCTATCTCCTTTGATTTCTGTCCATCCAAAGGTTGTCTGTAAGAGATTGCCCTGTGCGATAAGACCGCCCATTATACACTAGTTGTATTATTTGTATCCTTAAGTGTATTGTAAGGTATACAATAAAGTATACAGTGTGTTAGATTAAACGAGGGACTTATTGAGGGAGGGTATTCAGTATTCGATTCTCATCCCAAATATGTGAAAAACCTATAACTTAAATTTTTGACGTAATTGTCCAATATAATACATTTATCATGTACACTGAGGCGCAAGAGGTGAATGAACTTGTAAACAGTACCTAAAGTAATCACGTGGCAAAACACGGCCCGTTCCTGCCCAAAAAGGAAGCTCGTGTGTAAACTCCGCCCCTGCGGAGGTCCCCCCGAGGACTTTTGGTGTCGTTCGGTCTGTTATTTATCAGTGTTTTTTTTTTGTTCATATTTTTATTAGTATCATGTAAGCATACACTATTGTAGGTTTGAATATGTCCCTCGTTTAAACTAACATACTGTATAATAAATAAATAAATAAGTTCTAATGAAACACATTGTATTTTCCAGGCTACACGAAGGGCCTCTACCCCGTGCCGAATGCACGATATGCCACAAAATGGTCCGCGTGATACAACTAAAGTACCACATACAGCGGCACCAGAATAAGAGTCGATACGAGTGTGAGGAATGTAATAAGACTTTTAGCCACCTCGCTACTTATCAGGCTCATCTTAAGTACTCCAGGGCACATGCTTCGGAACAGGTGTTCAAGTAAGTCAATCAATTTTTTTTTATTTTTTTTTTCTGTCTCGCCTGATGGTAAGCTATAGATGAGGTCTAAGATGGGACGAGCGAGCCCAGAAAATGCCTATTTACTCGTGCTTTAAAGGCTGAAATGACATAAGTGGTAGGAACACAGAAGCCGGCAGAGAATTCCACAGCTTGGCTGTGCGCACGATAAATGTGGAGGAGAAGCGCTTGGTACGACAGGACGGTATATCAACCAAGTGAGGGTACCCAGCCGTGCATCTGGTAGACCGGTAGTGAAAGGGAGATGGGTTTGGTTTTTAGGGTTCCGTAGACAAATGGCAAAAATCTAAACCCTTATAGTTTCGGCATGTATGTTTGTCTGTCTGTCCGTCCGTCCGTTCGTTCGTATGTCACAGCCGTTTTATTCCGAAACTGACTACATATTATGTGAAACTTGGTAGGTAGATGTATTCTGTGAACTGAAACTAGAAATATTTTTTTCATCAAACCTATACTTGTGTGATATCTATAGACAGGGTTTTAAAAATGACATTGAGGTTTTTATACCCATTTTTTCTTTAATCGTTTAAAAGATACAGATAGTGCAATCCACGAAGACGCGCCCCACTATTCCTCTTAACCGTTTATTAACGCACACTACGATGAATAGACTAATCAGGAGAAAGCGTCACGGTCAAAGGGAAAGATGCTCTACTTAAATTTTATATATTTTTAATTTAATGTGGGGATATTTATACCCCCGCACCCCGCGTTCCCCTCAGCCTAATTGGTGGGGCCCGTCTTCGTGGATTGCACTATCTATATACGCTTCCAAAGTGGTAAAATGTGTCGTCGTCGTCGTCGTCCCCCTCTAACTTTTATAATCATGAAATGAAAAAACTACAAAAAATGCTGTGGATCTTAATGTAAAGTTTCAACGTAAATTATTTTGAACGCGATCGAGTCAGCAGCTCTCTATGAGAGGAAATTTTCCGTAATCCAGCACGCGGGTCAAGTGTTGGCTGGTCGATATCACACGTCTTCTTGGCTCCTAGGACATGCTAGTTTCTTTAAGACGGTTTCCTTCACAGATTTGATAACAACGGTGTTGATATGAATTACACAAAGTAATGAGCCTGATGCATTGAATTGAGTAGTAAAGAAACGGTCGTCAGAACATTTGAAGGACGCGGTCGCCCTACAAAACACACTAGCGCCATCTATTATAACTAAGATGTCAATCGGCGTGGTCTGCTCCTAGACGTAACCTTGTAAGAGCGGGGTATGGTATTTTTCGAGGTACACAAAGAAATAAAATAAAACCTTTTATTTTTCGAAATTTATATTTGTTGTACATAAAAATACATTTTAATTTGCTTTTAACAAACAATAAAAATTAATTTTGTACATCATTTAATCTTATAGTAATATTATTAAATCTTTTCATTTCATCGGCTATAACGCGCGCCGCTGCAAAGTTATGTCGCACTTTTATGCGGCTTCGCGTCGTCTTGGCCAAAGGTTAAGAAAAATAAGAGAGAAAATTGTTTTAAATAATGTTAGAAGTTGTTTTAATGACATATTTTTTACTTACCGGTGATATGAAATGTTATCATTTTTTTATTGTGCTTTTTGTCGCATTTCACGCAACCCTTCACGACACAACTCGGCATTTTTGCTTGTTAAACTTACGATCGCTCCGAAGATAGCCGTTCGCGTTCTAGTTCACTTCGATAAAGGGAAGATGGGACCAAGTTCGAGGCATCATAATAACATGCGGTCCGCCCAGTACTTACGCAGTAAGTCAATGGCCTGATGGGACTCAAAGCCATGACCTGCAAGTCGTGATCTTTACCACTTGACCACCACTGCTGTGTTACATATATAAATATAATTATATAATAAGCGTCAATAGCCTAATGGATAAGGTGTCGGACTTGTGATCGAGAGGTCACGGGTTCGAACCCCACCCATTACACTATTGCTGTGAACCCACTGCAAACACAAGCATATTTAGCTTAGTTGAAGGGGTTAACAAGATTGCTAGTAATGTTAATTCTACCCACATAGCTAGTAATTTAAAAATAAATTGTAATGTACTCTCTCCTTACAGATTTCCCTGTCCGATGTGCAATAAAGGCTATCCAACAAAGGAAGCTATGCAGGACCACTTCAACTATCAACATTTGGGCAAGACTGTCCACAAGTGTCCCGTATGCGAAAAGGTATGTGTAGAAAGAATCAGTTTACTAGCTCGTGCCTGCGATTTCTTTCGTATGGATGTCGGGTTCAAAGAATAAAAAACTTGCATTTAAAATTCCCCCTTCCAATTAATTGTACTCCTAGCCGATTTCAGTCACGACGGCTAATTTTATAATTGATTGATTAATCAGCGCAGGAGATAATTCGCACTCTTAGAATGAAAGTGACCTAACTATAAATTCGTGTAATTTCAGACTTTGATGTTTACTGGCCTGAAACATTACTCTGAATTGCCGTGGAAACGAATCTGAATTACGAATTATAAACAGACAGCTTATACATTTGCCACTTGAGATATATGAATATAATTTATTCAATGCTGCTTTATTAGTTACTAGTAGTACGCGACTTCGTTCGCGTGGGAAGTTTTTCCCGTGTAAATCCCGATCCCGTGGGAATTTCGCAAAATCCTTTCTTAGCGGATGCCTACGTCATAACATCTACCTGCATGCCAAATTTCAGCCCGATCCGTCCAGTGGTTTGGGCTGTGCGTTGATAGATCACTATGTCAGTCAGTCAGTCAGTCACCTTTGAGTTATATATATTTAGACTAGTATTTGCGTGTTGCGCGAGGTGCAAACACCTCGCGTGCTAGTGAAAAAAAAATGCACAATTATTTCGACTAAAGCATTGCCCCTCTAAATGAATCTGAAAAAAAAAAATGTTCCAAGTCTCTTAATTTCCGAGATCCGCCTAAAGGGGGTGAGAAGGGGGGCGACTTTGAAAAATGGTTTTTACTTTACCGAGCCTCCTCTATACGAATCCGTAAAAAAAAAATACGGGTCTCGTAGTTTCCGAGATACGATAGGGAGGGGTGAAAAGGGGAGGTTTGGCACTTTTCCCGTAGGTTTGAGAGTTAGTTGTTTACGAATCTGTCAAAATATACCCACCTCCCCATCCACCATCTGGGAGAACAATTATGTCAATGAGTGAGTCAGTCAGTGGTAATTTAGCTTTATATAGTATAACTAGTATTTGCGTGTTGCGCGAGGTGCAAGCACCTCGCGTGCTTGTGAAAAAAAGAAGTGGGGGGGGAGATGGGGGGTTTAGTATTTGCGTGTTGCGCGAGGTGCAAGCACCTCGCGAGCATGTGAAAAAAAAAAAAAGTGGGGGGGTGTTGCAGAAGTATTTTGACTAAAGCATTGCCCCTCTAAATGAATCTGAAAAAAAAAAAATGTTACAAGTCTCTTAGATTCCGAGATCCGCCTAAAGGGGGGGAGAAGGGGGGCGGGGGGGGAGACTTTGAAAATTGATTTTTACTTTACCGAGCCTCCTCTATACGAATCCGTAAAAAGAAAAAAATACGGGTCTCGTAGTTTCTGAGATACGATAGGGGGGGGGGGGGAAAGGGGAGGTTTGGCACTTTTCCCGTAGGTTTGAGAGTTACTTGTTTACGAATCTGTCAAAATATACCCACCTCCCCATCCACCATCTGGGAGAACAATTATGTCAATGAGTGAGTCAGTCAGTCAGTCAGTCAGTGGTAATTTAGCTTTATATAGTATAATAATATAATAACTAGTATTTGCGTGTTGCGCGAGGTGCAAGCACCTCGCGTGCTTGTGAAAAAAAAAAAAAAAAGGGTGGGGTGATGGGGGGGGGTTAGTATTTGCGTGTTGCGCGAGGTGCAAGCACCTCGCGTGCTTGTCGAACAAAAAAAAATGGGGGGTGTTGCACAATTATTTTGACTAAAGCATTGGCCCTCTAAATGAATATGAAAAAAAAATGTTCCAAGTCTCTTAATTTCCGAGATCCGCCTAAAGGGGGTGAGAAGGGGGGCAAAGGGGGCGACTTTGAGAAATGATTTTTACTTTACCGAGCCTCCTCTATACGAATCCGTAAAAAAAAGAAAATACGGGTCTCGTAGTTTCCGAGATACGATAGGGAGGGGTGAAAAGGGGAGGTTCGGCACTTTTCCCGTAGGTTTGAGAGTTATTTGTTTACGAATCTATCAAAATATACCCACCTCCCCATCCACCATCTGGGAGAACAATTATGTCAATGAGTGAGTCAGTGAGTCAGTGGTAATTTAGCTTTATATAATATAACTAGTATTTGCGTGTTGCGCGAGGTGCAAGCACCTCGCGTGCTTGTGAAAAAAAAAGTGGGGGGGAGATGGGGGGGTTTAGTATTTGCGTGTTGCGCGAGGTGCAAGCACCTCGCGTGCTTGTGAAAAAAAAAATGGGGGGGTTTAGTATTTGCGTGTTGCGCGAGGTGCAAGCACCTCGCGTGCTTGTGAAAATAAAAAGTGGGGGAGAGATGGGGGGGGGTTTAGTATTTGCGTGTTGCGCGAGGTGCAAGCACCTCGCGTGCTTGTGAAAAAAAAAAAAGAGAAGGGGGGGGGGGTGATGGGGGAGTTGGGGGCGTTTAGTTTTTGCGTGTTGCGCGAGGTGCAAGCACCTCGCGTGCTTATGAAAAAAAAAAAGGGGGGGGATGGGGGGGGGGTTGCAGAAGTATTTTAACTAAAGCATTGCCCCTCTAAATGAATCTGAAAAACAAAATGTTCCAAGTCTCTTAGATTCCGAGATCCGCCTAAAGGGGGGGGAGAAGGGGGGCGGGGGGGGGGGACTTTGAAAAATGGTTTTTACTTTACCGAGCCTCCTCTATACGAATCCATAAAAAGAAAAAAATACGGGTCTCGTAGTTTCCGAGATACGATAGGGGGGGGGAAAAGGGGAGGTTTGGCACTTTTCCCGTAGGTTTGAGAGTTACTTGTTTACGAATCTGTCAAAATATACCCACCTCCCCATCCACCATCTGGGAGAACAATTATGTCAGTGAGTGAGTGGTAATTTAGCTTTATATAATATAATTAATGCTCAAATCAAAAAAATACTATTTTTGAGTTAGGTCCCTTTCATTCTGAGAGTGCGATATTATAGTTCGCAATTACAGGTGCACTCTCTGTTCCTTTACTCTCATAGTCCGATGGTACGGCACTCCAAAACGACCGATCACAGATAAGGTGCAGGATCAAAGACTAAACGTGGTTTCTAAGACGCGAGGGCTATCACACCACTAGCTTCCATTATCCGAGCTACTCTTGAGATTTTTTATTAGAAAAATTCATTGGTACTTTTTGCCTGACCAGAGCCAACTGGTACTTTTTGCTCAACTTTCGCCCTTGCGATCAAACGTTATAAGTTGAAAATTAATAATATCAGAATTTCAACCAATGGCCGGCCTCTAGTATTAATAATAATACTATACAACGTGTAACGGAAACCCCATATCTATCCAAAAGGGCTGAAGACAACATCTAGTATGGAGTCTCTATGCACAGTTTCAGCACAAAATAACTGACTCAAAGAATTGATACCAAATTATTGGTTTCATATATTTCTTGAATACCAATTATAACAAACGTGTCACAGCACTACGAGGGTCAATAACTTTCCACGTCACTTGCCAATAACACGATAATTCTTTTCGTTCTTCTTAATTTGAAAAATTCGGTCTCTGGTATCAGTGTATTAGAATTTGTAATAAGTTCTACACACGTAGACTTAGGATTACAAAACCCTTGCCATATCGTTTGTTATCATTCAAAGAAGCCATGCACTTGGTATGTATATACCCTTTAAATTACACGTTGTATAATATTATTATTTATTTATTACATTTTACATAGGTACATATTTTTTTTTACATTTTTAAATATTCCTATAAAAAAAAACATTTAAAAATATAAAAAAACAGTAGCCCACCGGTATCGGGAACAGGGTCCAAGCTACCGGTGGTCAGGGCTCTTGAGAGAGGAACCTCCTAACAATTCGCGCCGTGTCCAGAAGTACTGCTTTCTGGATCAAGCCCTTGATCCAGCTGCCCAACGAGAGCCTCCTAAGATGTTTGTCGAGGCTCTTGGCTATTATGCCATTGGCTGAGACGACTATCGGCACAATGATTGCTGTATCCACATCCCACATGTCGACAACCTCGCGAGCCAGATCAAGATACTTAAATTGCTTATCTTTCTCGGCTTTCACGAGGTTCTCGTCATGAGGGACCGCTATATCCACAATCACTGTGCAACGTTCTAAACGGTCTATCACCACTATATCAGGCTTATTGGCAACAATAGTCCTGTCAGTGATGATAGACCGATCCCAGTACAATGTAATATTGCCATTTTCGAGAACTGGGTCGGGCTCATATCTATAGTACGGTACTTCTGATTCTACAAGATTGTATTTAAGAGCAAGTTGCAAAATACTAAAGGCCGGCCTTTAGTATTAATAATAGATTGGTTGAAATTATTATGAAGGTCGGAATATATATTAGACGCAGGTCATTAAACTTGTCCATTATCATACTCTAAATCCCTTTCGTCAAAATACCTAAAATAAGTTACTTTCCTTTCCACCTTTCGTGAGATTGTAATCTATCGATAAATTGTAAACCCTACCACACTGCTTGCAATGTAGCGCATTATTTTTAGATAGATTATAATCTATCAAACTGAAATCCTACGACACGGTACACAAATGTCTATTAGACAAACTATGACTGACGTTATCATACATAATTAATAATGATAGTCTTTTTGTTACATTCAGTAATACAATGAAATTCAGTTATACAAAAACATTACAGACGAATTTATAATATTGATCTCTTTTTTGTTTGACTACAGACTTTGTCAATAAACGAAAGGTATTTAAAGATATTTGTGTATTTACATATGTGGGTGAGCGGTTAAGCTAAAGATTGCGAAGTTAGAAATTTGGTTTGCACAAAGTTGTTAGGAATGCGACGCGTGGATTGGAACAAAGATATAAGAGACAGGCGTCGTCTGGGATGTGGATGCACTAACCTTAACGTCCCGGCTTGTCTCCTGGCACGAAGGAACCACTTTATTCACTAAAATAACACCAAACTTCTTCGATATCGATTTTTCCTTACGGAGGGCGTGTGCGATCAGCAACAATTGTCAGCCATTGAAGTTTCTTCGATTCTTATCGGAGATCTCAAGCCGTGTTGTCCATCTCTTTCACTCGCGAATAGCCAAAGGTTTGTGCGAAGGAGATGGTAAAGCGGAAGGAGAAATGTGTCAACCAATCAGCTATTAGGCGTGTTGCCAATATAATCTAAACGAACAGGATCGTATATCAGCGCAACCAATATGTGTTGTCAAATACATGTAATTTGTGAAATGTTAAAATATGGCCGCTGCGTCCCGGGGTCGCGGGAATTTTCTAACGAGATATCGTGGTCCTAGAACGTAAAGGCAAATAAAGGAGCAGGGTGAGTTTTTAGTCAGTAGAAGTCTGACACTCCCTTCCGCTCCACACACAGCGGGAGAGGAGTCATTTGATGATTTTCTCACCGGATAAAAGCTATGCTACAAACCTTTTTATACATCGAAAGACTATATTGAGGATAAAATACTTGAGATTGAGCTGGTCCGATGATATACAGTTGACAGGCCTGTTGGTCTAGTGGTCAGTGGCCCTGACTGCTATGCGCAAGGTCGTGGGTTCGATTCCCACCCAGGACAAATGTTTGTGTGATGAGCACGATTATTTGTTCTTTGTCTGGGTGTAATTTATCTATAATATGTATGTATTTAGGAATATAATTATATGTATGTTTATCAGTTATCTAGTACTCATAGCACAAGCTCTGCTTAGTTTGGGACTAGATGGCGTTGTGTGAAAGTTGTGGAATATTATTATACAGGGGGCATTATTGTTGTTTAAATTTTTTTTAACAATCTGACAGTATAATATTTTAATTTTTAATATTAATGATTATTTACTTAAATGTGGGGATTTTGATATTTACAATATAATATGGATACAAATAATAAAACCTCACAATGGACGGTCTATCGCACAAGGCGATCTCTTACAGACAATCTTTGGATGAACAGAACTTAAAAGAGATGTATTTAGGGCTGTCAATGTATACATCGGTCTCATCTAGTTTAAAAATACGAAAAAAAGACGTCTAAAAGTGTTGTTGAACAACCAATTTACAAAATAAAGATTATTTATGTTCTTTTTAGGATTCCGTACCCTAAAAGTAAAAACGGGACCCTATTTCTAAGGCTCCGCTGTCTGTCTGTCACCAGACTGTATCTCATGAACCGCGTTAGCTAGACAGCTGATATTCTCACAGATGATGTATTTCTATTGCCGCTATAACAAGAAATACTAAAAACCAAATAAAAAACATATTTTAGGAGGTAAAAATATTTTCACAACAAACGTGATTTTTTGCCGTTTTTTATAGATAATGGTACGGAACCCTTCGTGCGCGAGTCCGACTGTCACGTGGCCAGTTTTCATTAATTTAGTTTACTTTACATTCCAGCCTATAGCGTCACGAGCGAATGTGGAAAAGCATATGATGCGAGTCCACGGGCAAAAGAAAGAGAAACCGAGGAATCATGTATGTCAAGAATGCGGGAAGGCTTTCACTGTAAGTAGACTATCTCTGTACTCAGATTCTTATTTATTTAGTAGTCGCGCCTGGCTTTGCTCGGAAATGTTGAATAGAAGTCGCCTATCTTGGTTTACGCACAAAACGTTTTGGGAATACTTTCTCTGTGCGTACGGCTAAAGAGCGGAATTCCCTGCCGGAGTCTGTGTTTCCTGATAGCTATAACCTGGGGGTCTTTAAGTCAAGAGTGAATAGGTTACTTTTAGGTAAGCGTGCTTCATCTTCGACCATATCATCACTTACTATCAAGTGAGATGGTGGTGAAATGCGAGCCTATTATGAATTTAAAAATATGGACTTGGGATGAGGAAGGAAGGATGACACTCGTGTTATTGAAAGTGTGAATTCTGTTTCTTTACCTCCACTCAATAATTTTTTGTAAAGATATCCAATTTACAGACACACTTTTTAATCGTTAGAACTTAAAACGGAATATTTATTGTTCATCTGTAAATACGGCGCTTGCAACATTGCCGAAATATTGGAAACTCGAAACAATAAATACACGTGTGGGTGACTCACATACATGAACATTAAATACATAAATTACATTAATAACACATAAACACATATTTACAATATCTACATTATTTATACAACTTAAATAATAAATATAATAAATACAATTAAACAATCACATTACACATCATTAACACTAAACTACAATCTAATATTTAATAAAATAACACATGTGGTAAATATTCCGTTTTATGTTCTAATGATACTGTTAGTGACCATGTTAGCTTAAAAACACTTTTTATTGTTTATTACTTATGTATTGATGATAATTTCTTTTCTGCTAATCATAACCATCAATAAAATGTTGAAATACCCACATTTTTAAAACAGAATCCTTATTTTTCAGGACAAAAAGGCGTTAACGCAGCACGAAGTCATACATTCCGGCGAGCGCCCCCTATCCTGCGACATTTGCCAACAAACGTTCAAGCAAAAAGCGTCCTTATACACACACAGGAAACGTGTACACAAAGTATTCCCCGCGAAACGGCTCGTAGAGTACATGGACGATAAACTACAACATTGTAAAGTTGAGAGGTTTATTGTTTGAGAGAGTTTGCTTACGAACTTTAGATCACTGGATTGAGCGGTTGGCTAACTGACCTCTACACAAGGGCGGATCCAGGGGGAGGGTCATAGGATCATGACCCCCCTGGGCTGGGTCCAGGACCTAGGTGGACCACTAATTAATTTTTTTAAACATTGTTACTAGATAATACTCCAGTTTCTGTTGTTGTAAACGAATATCGGCAGTGGATGGCCAATTGCGGCGGTAAGACCCCTCTTTGAGGAGTGGCTAGATCGGCGTCACGGCGTCCTGACCTACCGCATGACGCAGGTCCTCACCGGACACGGAAGTTTCGGGAGGTACCTGTGTCTGATGGGAAAGGAGGAAACGCCTGGGTGTCACCACTGCGAGGATTGCCCTGAGGACACAGTAGAGCATACGGTGCAAGACTGCCCCGCTTGGGCAGAGCACCGACGTGTCCTCACGGCGGCGATAGGCGGAGACCTCTCGCGCCCGGCATTGGTCGAGGCCATGCTGCGGGGCGAGACGGAGTGGGAAGCGGTCGCCTCCTTCTGCGAAGCAGTCATGCTTCCGAAGGAGGAGGCGGGCCGCGTGAGGGAGAGGATAGCGTCCTCCCTCCAGCCCAGCCGCAGTGGTAGACGCCCACGGCGTCGGACGTCGGCCGACGATCTCCGGCCACCGTAGGCGCGGGCATGCGGACAGCGAGTAAAGGGCATCCCGTTACCGTGACCCCGGTACGTAAAGGGTTATTGAAGGAACACCGTGGATTTTAGTCAGTAAAAGTCTGGCAGTGGTGGCAGCGGAGCCAGGAAATACAAATTATAACTTCTTGTGACTTGACCACGATTATGTGACCCCCCCCCCTGGCACCAAAGCTGGATCCGCCCTTGCCTCTACAACCACAGTAACTGGTTAACACGACACGCCTTGGTAGGACCAGTCAGAATTTCTAGCTTCCAACTACCCGTAACGACTCAAAGAAGTATAAATGACAGGACCAACGGCCTCGCATGCTTTCCGAGGTACACAGGAAATGTGTATTTCACCCATCCAAAGGCAAGCCTCGGCAAGCGTTGCTTAACTTTGAAGATGTTGAAGGCTGTTATTATTAAACCACGACCTCAATCACGCCTGATGGTAAGCGATAGGTGAGGTCTGCGATGGAACGAGTGAGCCCAGATGTCTGTTCACTGTTGCTTTAAAGGCTGTCGGGTCATATGTGGTACACAGAAGCCGGTAGAGTTCCACAGCTTGGCTGTGCGCACAATAAACGTAGAGGAGAAGCGTTTAGTACGACAAGACGGTATATCAACCAAGTGTGGATGGTATCCAGTACATCTGGTAGACCAATAGTGAAAGGGAGATGGAGGGATCAGGTCCTGGAGCTCCTGCGCACACTCCCCGAATTACAATCTGTAGAAAACCGACAGGCGAGCAATGTTTCGCCGATGAGCCTTTCTGTGAAACTTTTCTAATAACTAGAAGCAGCTTAGACTACCAGTATTTACCAGTTTCAGATTTGTCTTCTAACTCTTAACGATTGTGAACTGAAACACAGGCATTGTGCTTACAGCTAAGGAGTGGAATTCCCTGTTGGAGTCTGTTTCCTGATAGCTATAACCTGGTGGTCTTTAAGTCTAGAGTTAATAGGTTACTTCTTAAGTACGGGCAAAGTGAAGCGATACCAAAATATTTGGAGACATTACAATTTTCATTTAACTTCTTCTATTCTAATCGCCGTAAAAATTACTCAGACAGAAATTGTTGAATCAGCCCTATATATGACCAAACTGTTATATTATATGGAATTCCCTGCCAGAGTCTGTGTTTTCCGATAGCTATAACCTGGGAGTCTTTAAGTCAAGAGTGAATAGGTTACTTCTAGGCAAGCGTGCTCCATCTTCGACCACATCATCACTTACCATCAGGTGAGATGGTGTTCAAACACGAGCCTATTGTCAATAAAAAAAAAATTATCAATCATAGTATTTTTTAATTCTCTACTTTCATGATGTGATCTACACAATTTCGCCATTTCTCAGCAAATACATTCTGGAGTCTGTGGCGTTGCTTTTACATCTTCAAATTTAAATGAGGTATTATTGAATCCAAACACGAATGAACTTGTTCACAAAATGGCAGCGGCGCTGGCCCATTAAATTGTTCCTAATTTGTGTACTGACCGTTTTCCTTTACCACGAATAGTGTTACGACAGCAATCGTCGAGCAACGGACGACATTATTGTTTATGAAAGATGAAACCAGAGATAATAACACTAGTTTACGAGAGGGTTTTAGATGTGCTGAATTGAATTCTGATGTTACAAATATTCCAACACTTCAGGCTACTTAGATATCTTTGCTCAAAGTCGCCAGCTCTCCAGTTTCAAACCACTTTTATACCATAATTCTAATAAGTGTTATATAAATCGGCTGCGATGAATTAAAGCTTTCACTTCCGTCATAATAATCCAATTTGATATCTGTTTTCATCTTCGAATTAACGAATATTTAATATTTGCTAGCAAATTTTATCAAAAATTAAAAAATATAATAAGCGATAATTTAGCTTTTTAGATGTATAATGTTTGTAATGCATAGTAGAACTTTTTGATACCATGACAAGTTTTTCATGAAAATATTTTTCTATCTACTTGTAAGTGCTGTGATATCTGAAAAATCTAGATTTTGGTACTTTTTGTCCAAGATTACTCAAAAACCTGACGTGTTAGAAAAGTTTTGACGTCTGATTTTAATTCAGGACACCGAAAACCTTCAAGAATGGGTAGTATTGTTAATAGGACTAACTCAAAAGAAATATTTGTAAACTATTGTAATCGCTTGCTATCGTAATTTAACTATGTAACGGTCGATTGTTTTACATTTAGTATCGCTACTCGTTGGCCGTACTTAAGGTGAGCGTGCTTCGTCTTCTACAGATAGTGGTGAGGCGGTTAGATCTGATAGAATATCTACATTCAATGTTACTAGAAAATCTTCCAATCTCTGCTTTCTTCGATTCGCATTGGCAGCAAATGAGCATTTTGGTTCAAAGTATTATTTAGCTTTTGCCCGCGGCTTCGTTCACGTCAAAAGTTTTTACAGCAAAAAATGTAGCTTTCTATTGTTATAAGAATTTTCTATACACAGACTTTCTAGACAGTATGTTAACCAACAGAGGACGTTCCCGTTAACCCGCAATAGTATAACATCCATACGTGAAAATATTACTATTAGAAAACAAATTGTTTTTATTTTTTTTAATATTAAAATATTCACTAATAATGTTATATTGATACGTAAAACAAACACTCTGTACACGCGTACTTGAAGGCCGGTAACTTCGCAATTTATTTAATTTAATTAAATAAAAAATTAAATTAAATTTAATTAATTAAAAAATAATAAATAATAATAATAATTAATTAATTAATATTAAATTTAATTTAATTTGACCAGTTCTGTAATGTGTCTGGGTTAAGGTGGCCAGGAGACCCATAACACAAGTTTTCTTAGTATGGGCTCCTGTCTCCCTACTAAAAAATTGTTTAAAGAAATTTTGTTTTATGTATTTTGTGGGAGAAAATAAATAAATAAATGAATGCGTACGCGTGTGGAGCGGGAAGAAACTCCGGGCTAGTACTGAGTTTCTTTTTAGAAAAACATTGAAATGCATTACTTCTATATTTTAAATGCTACCCTTGAAGAGATTGTATGTTTTTATCGGCAGGTCATTAATCTCTACTACTATTATAAACACGAATGTGTGTTACAGTTTCACGTATAAACCGATTTTAATGAAATTTGGTACAGACATGGAGAACATGGGCTACTCTTTTTCTATAGACACTTATCTATACTATAACATTATAAAGACGTAAAATTTTTTTGTAAGTTTGTATGTATTTAATCTCCGGAACTAATGACTCCATTCTATTTTTTTATTATAATCCAAACGGAAGAAGTCGCGTGCGAACTGCTAGTAATATTATAAGGAGGTAAAATGTTTAAGTTTGTATGTAGGGGGCAGTGGCGTAGCTAGTTCTAATGGGGCCCCGTATCAAATGTTTTTGAAAGTTTGTCTTTTTGTACGAAATAGCTTCTACTAGCATAGAAATAGTACCTTGAGAGGCCTCGAAAATGAAAATGAGCTCATTTAATGGATCCATTAGAAGGTACCTACTAAAGTAGGTTTAGTTTTTATTGTCGTCTTGCATGTAGGAAATGCTAAAGCGAGAGGAGTGTGCTAAAAGTATTTACAGAGTATCATATAGTCATTATCAGTGATCGGTGTAGGTAGATTGATTTTTGGTACTTGTATCATAAATGCACACAGAAAGAATAACATGGATAAGCCATTTTTCCGGAAAGTAATTCCGGTATTTCCGGATTCAATTAAACATTGTTAATGTTGGTAGTGATATTATTCCTACTCAATTCAAAATTTAAAGGAAGGTATAAAAACTAAATTAATTCATTATTTATCTGTAATTTTTATTGTTTATATGTAATTTTATTTTTATCTGTAATAATATTGCTCATTTTATTACAATTCCTACCTTTTTTTTGAGGATGGCAAATCATCAAATGACTCCTTCCACTCTGGCAGAATAAAATTCCTACATAAGTTCCGGTTTTTTTTTAATAATCCACCAATTCCGGAGGAATGTCCATATTAATATATACGTTTCGGATCAATGACCCCATTTCAATCTACCTACTCCGATCACTGGTCATTATTCATTCACTATGAGAATTTGAGATTGTGAATAACATGTTACGAATTTTGTGGCATATGTCGGGGCCCCTGTAGCTCGGGGGCCCCGTATTATTGATACAGCGGTAGCTACGCCCCTGGTAGGGGGTAATCTCCGGAACTAATGAAGTATTGTTTGTGAGTGCTATAGACTATAAATTATTTCGAAATCAACGCGGACGAAGCCGCGGGCAAATTGCTAGTATTTTTTAAAATCTATGATAATATGTTACTGACTAAACGCATCCCGATGTATGTACATAAACTTACATATATATGTCTTGAAACTATACTAATGTAACGATTATTATACTATAAGGATATTACATAATATTTTAACCATTCAAGTGCAACTTACGATGTTATATGATATATTTACAAATAAATATCTAATAATAAATATTTTTGTTGTTTTTGTAGTCGATTTGACGAAATACCTCATCAGTAACCTGTCATTAGTTTAGTACGTTCAAAAATGTCTGCATACCCTCTTCTGTGCCTCCAGACGGGAAAAGAATGCTGTTGGATGCGATATTGGCAATCGACCACGTTTGCTAAGCAAGCGATATAATGCGGTCGCACTAAGTGCGCCGCAAGCTTAGTGTATTACGTACAGCAACCGTGTGCACTCATTTCCATCATTTAGCGATAATTTTAGCCCTTGCGTTACTTTGACAATAATTGTACTTAGCAATAAACCCTTAAAGGTTATTAGTGTTAACTTAGTAGCGTAAAGAATCCCACCAGGTACCACTCAGGCACGGTCCGAAGATCCGGTCGTACAACAGGTCGCGCCCCTACAAATGCATTTCTTTTAAACTATATTTGTTTTAAAGCCCAGGGTTCGGTCGTGTATGGAGTACTGCTCTCATCTTTGGGATGGATCTACTAAATACCAACTGGACGCGCTTGAGTCCATTGAGAAACGGGCCAAGAGACTCAATTTGCTCCGTGGGTCGAGTCGAGGCTCCAGAGCCTTGAACATCGACGACGAGTTGCAAGTCTATCGGTTACATTTCGGAAAGTGTGCAATGGAATTACACAGTCTAATTCCGCCAAGTCCGTTCCATCATCGGACTACAAGACAAACGGCGATGCGCCATCGTTACATGGTGGACATCCCACCCATACGCACTAAACGTTTTGAGAATACTGTTACGCCAGTCGCTTAGTGAAGTACGTCAAGAAACTTCGACATAAATCTAGAATATTCGAGACACTAACGCTATCTAGCGGCGAGTAGCAGGAATGAGCATATCTAGTCGAGACACTAACGCCATCTAGCGTCGAATAGCGGTACTGTGTACCTCGAGTAGCTTCCTGGAATATTCTAGGTAGTATAAACAGTGAGTCGATTTTATAAGAATGTTCTAGAGCTCATAGACCGGGGTATAAATAGATCGCAAAGGGGCGCAGAGAAGCAGTGAGAGGGTAAAGGCCGAGCTCAAGGCGTCGGCCACCGCGAGCTGGGAGGAACGTATTGACGCCGCGGCTGACAGCTGGCCGTCAATACACAGACTATGCCGCTCACTAACGAATACCCCAGCCCCGGTGCGCCCACTACGAGGCACCGACGGGGCTCTTAAGTACATTGCGGAGGACCGCGCGGAGGTCTTCGCCGAGCACCTGGAGCGTCAGTTCCGCCCGAATCCAACCGACGAGCACGCACATGTCGCAGCAGTCGAGCAACACCTTGGAGCCTACTTCGCGACGCCGATAGCTCCCGAAGACCCAGTGTTTTTCTCGCCGGGCAGTCAGACGCGCCATCCTGAAAACCAAGCTGAAAAAGGCTCCCGGGGCCGACGGCATCACCAACGCCGTGCTACGCCACCTGCCCCACCGTATGGTGGTGGCGCTGGCGCGCCTGTTCACGGCGATGCTGCGCACGGGGGCCTTCCCTGCCGTTTGGAAGGAGGGGCGCGTCATCATGCTGCCCAAGGCGGGGAAAAACGTACTGAAGCCGGAGAGCTATCGGCCCATTACTCTGCTGCCCACCATCTCCAAGGTGTTCGAGTCACTCCTGCTGCGGCATCTCACTCCGCACATCACCCCAAGACCCGAACAGTTCGGATTCAGGGCGGACCACAGCACGACGCTCCAGCTGTCGAGGGTACTCTACCAGCTGTCCACCACGATGAACAAGAAAGAGTACGCGGTAGCAGTACTCCTCGACATGGAGAAGGCCTTCGATCGCGTATGGCACGACGGTCTAGTTTACAAACTGGCCACCTCCGCCACGCCCCGTCGCGTAGTAAAGGTGGTCCAATCTTTTCTGTCCAACAGGAGCTTCAGGGTGGTGGTCGACGGAGCACTTTCTTCACCCCGCCGCATTGAGGCGAGAGTACCTCAGGGCAGCTGCGTGTCGCCTGCGTGTTACTCACGTTACACAGACGACATCCCCACCACGGCGGACGCGACGCTCGCGCTGTACTCCGACGACGCCGCGTACATCACCACCTCGATGAACGCGAAGTACGCGGCGACGAAGATGCAGCGCGCGCTTAACATGCTCCCCGAGTGGCTCGCCAAGTGGCGGCTCTCCGTAAACGTGAGTAAAACGCAGGCTATTATCACAGGCTCAACCCCGCTGCCACCACCCTTGGAGCTCATGGGAGCTGAGATCACGTGGGCGCCGCAGGTCAAATATCTCGGCGTCACCATCGACCGTCGGCTCTCGATGCGGCCGCACGCCAAGCAAGTCGCGGCGCAGACAAAGGTAGCCCGCTCACTGCTCTATCCAGTGTTCTCGTCCCGCCTCCCGGTACGTGTCAAGCTGGGCGTGTACAAGTCGTACATACGCCCCCTGCTGACATACGCCGCCCCCGCCTGGTTCGTCCTCACTAGTGAGACGACCCGCAAGCCGCTCTGCGCGCAGCAGAATGCAGCGCTGCGGACAGCAGTAGGTGCCCCTCGCTATGTGAGGAACGACGTTATCAGGCGGGACCTCGGGATTGAGGGCCTGGATGAGTACGTGCAGCGCCTCGCGAAGGCGATGTTCGCGCGTGCCGACGCCTCTGCTTGGCCCCACATCAAGCATCTGGCGCCCCTGCACGCGCGCCCGCCAGACGCGAGGCGGCTACCAAGAGCTCTGCTAAATTGGTTATAAATAACACTTTTACACGTCATGTTTTTTTTGCGTGTTTAGTTTAGCTAGATGAGGCCGGTATTTCCTAACTGACTACTCTGAGAAGATACACCGAAACAAACTCAGAGGTCAGTCTCTTTTAAAGTCCAGACAATTTGTATATGAGAAGCATGTAGGTTCATGTCTGTGGTATTCTTTTGAGGAAATAACAGACAGTGCAAGCATTTGTCAGTTATCGTGTAGCTCAACGAGTGATGCATCACGCGTAATATCACCCGAGCGCATACTGTAACATCTC
Organism: Tholera decimalis; assembly: GCA_943138885.2. Taxonomy (NCBI): domain Eukaryota; kingdom Metazoa; phylum Arthropoda; class Insecta; order Lepidoptera; family Noctuidae; genus Tholera; species Tholera decimalis. Next base: position 11,519,423 of record OW964575.2, on the reverse strand, counting down.
ACATTACTCGACTAAAATAAGCATCACACGTCACACTAAACATCACGCACGCGGTAGCAGCGCAGTAGCTCGCGACATGATTCGCTCGAACCGAGCCCTCCCAAACGCATCGCATCGGCAATGTAAATATAAACCGATTATATCGGAAGTTTCGAACTTGGCGCGTATGATTTCGTATTTCGCCCGGTCAGGTGACTTAGTATGTTATTTAGAACTCTTTTTTTAAGTATTATAAAAGGTTTATATTTCCTTGACACCACCACCCGTTGTACGGTCGTGGGTAAATACTCAACTGTCCTTTTATTTCGAATTGCAATGCAAATATTTCATTTCTTTCACATAATTTAGAATCATCATAATGACACGCGGACAACATCGTATCGCACACTGCTGTTACTATTTCAATAACATGTCCTATTACACTAGAACATTGCATTACATTAGAACGCGCGATTGTGTGCTATCGCATGGCGCTACATCATAACATCACGCGTGATGTTTGAAGTGATGGTGTAATGTAATATTACTCGGCACGAAATGTAATGACATATCACATCACTTCGTGGTGCACTGTTTTGCACATGTCTACTGCTGATTGCTCTTTTAGGTGCGCGTGGAACACGACGCGCCGTCGACCCGGTCCTGGACCAGGACCGGGTGCTTATAATATTTGTAGATTTCCCTCGCTTTCTCCAGGATTCCATCATCAGATCCAGATTATAGTATACTCTTTAAAAAAATAAAGAAGTTTCCAAATCGGTTCAGCTGTCTGTGAGTAATCGGGGAACATATGTACTTTAAAAAAGTTTCCGGCGAACTAAGTCGGTTAAAATCACCCAGACTTAAGACAACAGCCTATGTCGAGAATCGTACCCAGGACCACGAGGTGACATCGATTTTAGTGACACGATTCGGTTAGTCAAAGTAAGAAAGGGGGCCCGAGAATTCCATTGCCTAGGGGCCCCTATCGGCTCGCTATCCCCGACGCCTGGCGTGTCCCCCGCAGCGACGAAGAAGAGAGGTGTGCGTTGTGCGTGAGGAAGAGAGTTGTCTCTCCCTACGTTCAGCCTCCTTCTTCTCTAGCATGACTGCTTCGCAGAAGGAGGCTACTGCATCTCATTTCCCCTCGCCCCGCACCATGGCCTGTACCAGGGCTGGACGCGAGAGGTCACCGCCGCCAGCCGCCTCCAAGAGGACACGGCGAGGCATACCTCCACCGTTTCGTCTGGTTGGTACTCACAAACTCTGACATACTAAGGAACAGGTTCCATCAAGGAACAAGGCTTGATACATGTATATATGCTGTCATAACAAAATAACAAAAAATATTGTAAAAATTTATTTAACATTTAAACAAACAATTACATATTCTTCTAAACTTGCAAAATGGTTAGGTAATAATCAAAATTCAACAATACAGAATTAGTAATACTTCTATTTACAACTAATATTGTACAAATAATGATATAAACTGTGGTTTTATCACGGTACACACATAATATATATATACCTATTGATATACCTACAAAGCTGGTTCACATCCAGTAGTCACTTCAAGATTAGGTTCGGTTGAAAACCAGTGTGAGGCACTAGTTGTCTGGCATTTTGTTGAACCGAGCCTTTTTGGGTCAGCCGCGAGGTACACGTGATTTGTCTATTTTCGTGTTTGCAAATATGTAAGTAGGTACATAAGTTTTTTCTATTTTTATTGCTTTCCTTTTGTATCCTGTTGTGGCATATGCCGAATAACCATTTTTTCTTTCTTTTAAACTTACTTTATTTGTGTATAGTGTATCTTACACCTGTGCATATCTGTACTTCAATATATACATATGTAAATTCAAAACAAAAGACATTGTATTGAATCAATCTATTGTATTTTATTGTTTTTTTTTTATTATATCTTTTGTTTTTCTGCAGTATTTCATCTATCAATACAAATATAGGATGATTATCTATACTTATATTATAAAGAGACACGTTTGTATGCAGGAGGTAATCACAAACAAATTAATATGCGATCTTGCCATAGTTCTTTATCATATCGCATATGATATTTGTAAGTTACATCAAATTAACGGAAATGAAACACGTTTCTAATTGTTGAAAACCACATTTTATACATAAAGTTTACAATAAAACTAATATTGTAAACATCGTGGTCCAAAGACCATTTTGAGGCACTATTATTGCTTAATAAATTATTGCTATTATCATAATAAATCAATGTTCTATTATTTATCACAGAAAACGATGACCTGCCGGGAAACATTTTGTTTCAAAATGTTAATATATTGTAACTATTGAACTTCATTTGTAAAACTAAGAATACAATTTCTTTCTTTCTTAAACTTAAATACGTTAGCAATGATAAGTGGCATGCATTCTAAAATTTTCGAATAATTAATATAAACTATAATTGAAATGCATACCAAAATACATAGATGCTCATACATTTTTGCTTCATTGGAATGGAAAACTGAATTTTGGGCACTTTGACTCCAGAGAGATTCGATTAAGGAGGATGTTGGGAAATGACGCCATCTTTTACGATTAGCCCCTTATTAGCTTCTGCCCCTTTTTTTTTAAAGATTGATAGGCTCGCGTTCGACCACCATATCACCTGATGGTAAGCGATGATGTGGTCGAAGATGAAGCACGCTTCCCTAGAAGTAGTAATCAAGAGTGAATAGGTATTCACTCTTGATTTAAAAACCCCCAGGTTACTCCTTAGCTGTACGCACAATGAAATCATTAATTCCGACCATTCATCCATTCTAGTACCTACCATTTCGAATTTATTGGTATATATGTGCATTTCTGGTGACGTTAAAGCTCCATCAATTAATTCGTTTAAGGAGCATCCTTTAAGGAGTATAGTATGGACCAAAATAAACACATTTTGAAGTCCTGACAGCCAGGAAGCGTCACGGCAGACGTAGAAGATGACGGGACGAGTTGGACTGCACTGTGGTCCACTTTAGCCCTGGATAGGAAAATTTGGAAATCATGGGGAGACCTTTACCCGCTGATTTCTAGACGTTAAACAAGCCACCTATTAATGCGTCTTAAGGCTTTTTCGAAAACTGTCTCTCTGTACACTAATTTAAGGTTCACATATTTCTCACACATGTATTTAACTTTCGAAATACAGTTTTGTCATTGCATTCTCGGCTCTACGATCCGTTTTTTTACTGCAATGAAAAACTTTCGCAATTATATCATGATGACTGATGATTGATAGTCAAGTAGGCGATCTAAAAGGCATGGTCAGCGATGCTTATCAACGTCTCTGTCCGAGAGACGTTGTAGATGCACTGACAACCTAAAACCATGTATTAATCGAGTAACAATCGTTTATAAACTCTATTCCAGAAATAAAACCTACGTGTTTCTGAAACCAATCATTTTATCATTAGGACTTAGAACGGGATATACCATGTGTATTTCTTGTTTCGAGTTTCCGATATTTCGGCATCCGATGAACTGAAGACATTGCGGGTGGACGTTTATGAGTGACGAATCGGTCTACCCTCTTTCTCGTTCGCTCGTTACCGGTTTTCGGACCGCTACCGCTGTCACATGTATCACTCAAAATTTGATTCTGTTTCCGATACACAAAACCACGTGCACAAAACTCACCGTGTCGACTCACGAACTTTTCAGGACACTTTCGTTTTTTTTTTTTTTTCATTTGAAGCACTGGATTCCAGGCCCTCGACACTTCAAACCATTTTGTTTAAGTAACATAATATCATTTTGTGTCTACACTACGTGATTATGGTACTACGGTATGTATCGGTGCTCCCCATTTGCGGTAACAAAAAACAAATTAGTTGCGCAACAGGTGCATGCGAGAGTGGACGCGTCTAAACATTTATTTATAAACATGGCTGTAGTGAGGGAATATTTCTTTTTACTAGAAATGGAGCTAGGCAAAAAATTTAGGCACCACACAACAACACTACTTCCTCGAGCGACATGACCTAAGCAACCGACTGTTTGCACGGCAGAATTTCCAAAACTTTGTTCCTGATAACATCTACGTGCTCTTTCAGCAACTGTGTACCTATTTGAAAGAACTTTGCTCAGTGAATACATGGCTTAACAATAAGACTGAACTCTATGCTCTTCACAGCGGAATATAGCGATGCAGCACTAAGTATGGTGGTTATTTCGGTATATTCGGCAAATGGGAATACAATTCCCAGTCGCCACCTCGTAGTGAGTGGGAAGTCACACTCCAGACACAAGCATATTTAGCTTAGTTGGAGGGGTTAACAAGATTGCTAGAAATGTGAATTCTACCCACACAGGCAGCTCTTTAAAAAAAATTACACTGTTGCGTGGATCGCCAACCCACCTAATCGCTGTATGTCTTACGGTTGCGATGAGGGTGTTTATTCCCAATTGCCATCTGGTAGCAATCCATGAGGCAACTACAGTGGAAATGGGAATATTACGTTACTCCAGAAGTTAAATAAATTCCTATTTATTGAGCTAGTTTCAAATTCCATACAATTCCTTATTTTATGTTGAGAATCTCGAGCTGAGCATTTCAACTCAGCTCTTTTAAGGCCTATCCGCACACAACAGTGCCGACACGTGAGCGACAGTTCCGTGCCGTACCGTTCCGTGACGTGCTATTCATACATGTCAGTACCGACGCGACGCGTGTAGTAATTTTTAGTACCTTGCAGCAGTTTGACGTGCTTGTAAAATGCCTCGATATTCAAGATTACAGTTAGCAGCCATTGCTTTAATATTAGATGAAGACGAAGAAATTCATGTGAGAAGTAGGAAATGGGTTCATAACGCGTGGAGGAAAAGAGAAGAAGAAGGAGAGTTCGCTACCCTATATAAACACCTGATAGATGATGAATCAAAGTTTTTTGAGTATTTCAGGATGTCTAAACATTGTTTCGACATACTTTTATCTAAACTTACTGAAAAGTAAAATGAAAATTATTATCCATGTATTTTCTATGTGAAAGGTCATAAATTGCAGGGTGTACATGGACCAATTCAATCAACTTTTCGTCGTCCATCTTGAAACACTGCGACCGTCTCAGGCAAAATATTGTTCGCTACAAATTCACGTCGGATCACGGCGAATGTCGGCGCACTGTTGTGTGCGGATAGGCCTTTAAGATATAAAATATTTCAAATATGTCTATGTCTATTATAGTATTATATTACATCACTTTATTTCTCTTTTAACCCGTAAATGCTATGAACATGTATATGAAGGGCCGTCAATGAAGATGTAATATTTGTTAGCAAAATAAACTTACTTAAACTTTCCCAATGTAAAATATTAAAGATAATCGTAGTATTCTATGGTACGTACGAATATCATGCCTACAAGGGTACCAACCCAATAGTGCCCGCCGTAACACGTCAACCAATCACAGAGCGTGATTTAAAAAGTTAAAGTGAATGACAGAAGGTTGCAATCTTGGGTTGTACTGGGCATGGCTGTGGTGTGAAAAACTCTGAGCAAAAATACTAGAAAATTAACTGAGTTGTAATTGATATTTCGTAGCGTAAAAATAGAATGTGTGACCTATATATTTTTCTACTCTGTAAGCATTGGAGGAATATAATAAGTAAGTACCTGTGAACCTGTCTATTATTTCTACTTGCTACCTTTTATTCCAAAAGGCGCCATGAACGTAGTTTTTATTAATACCGAAATTGGTGGATTCCGTGCAGGAGTTTACATATTTAACAAACGTTTTGTGTTATATAAACTTAGAATTATTATTTATATAAACTTCTTGTTAACAGAAATGAAGTCAAATACAAAACCACAGTTAAAAGGATTTTCAAATGATCTGGGGCAACATTTTAATCATTCCCTCAGTACTTTACTCAGTTAATTTTAAAACAAATTCTGCCATAGTTTTTATATTAAAAGAAGACTTTTTATTCAATACATCTATTTTGTCATCATCTTCGAGTATTAATTCTAGCTTGCCTTTTGTATCATAAGATTCAGTAGCGAATCACGGGTTAAAAGTGTAATCTTAAAATTAAATTTCTTTCCTTACTGTACATATCAAAATTGTAACTTAAATAACTTGAAATCTTTGTACCTTACTCGTTTAAATGCAAAAGTGACGCACTTAGCACCTATTTATTACAATATGTATGTATAAAAATATATTAACTACCAAAAATTTCATAGAGTACAAATTCACTTTTTGGTTTTTATATACTAAAGTTAATTTTATGTTATTATATGCTTAGGCCACTTGTGAAATAGTGGGCCGGAGTTAATCATTTCTTGCTACATAGCTGCAGTTTAAACATGCATCGTTTATAAAAGTAGGGAATTTGAATCCTCATCATCAGATTAGCCTTTTTCCCAACTATGTCAGTCAGAGTCTAACTGCTGCCCTGCACGAACTAAAAGGCCGTTAAGCCACAAAAGGTATTTTTTTACTTTTTAATGTATCCTTAAACTAATTTCGATTCTCTATCTTTTGATCTAAGAATCATTTTCCTACGATTAATGTTTTTCGATATACAGCAATTTTGCTGAGCAGTTTAACCACGTAATTTTTGTCACTTTCTTAGTTAAAAAGCGACTAAACCACAATACTATATATACAATACTAAAAGATAATACAATACTAAAAAAACAATTAATATTTAAAAAAAAAACATCATATACTATGCACAGAAACTATGCCCACAAAAATAATTTATAACCACCGTCCTAGCTACCGTAGTTTTGTAGAAAAATCATTTCCCACTTATTTTTACGTTTACTCGAAAAGTACTTTTTGGGGTTAGCGACTTTTTAGTTAGTGTAGGGCAGACGATGCGGCTAAGTACTCATGTTTTACATGGAGATACTGCCTGAGATATGACTTCCACAACCCATTTTCCAGCTTCTGACAACCGTTACAACTGTATATATACAAGGCACGGGGGAATCTCAATATGGTAGAATGGTCACCCACATCCGCACAGCGACCTTAAAGATCTAACCTGAGCGGCTGTTTTTATTTATCGAGGGTCCGACGATGACGAGATGCTAAAAACCAAATACCCTTCTGTCAAACTCTCTAATTCATACAAACTTAACTCGAAATTTCTCCAATATCATTCAATCTGTAACAGATTAACTCCAGCCTAAAAAAAAAATACTTATATTTTGTACAAAAACCTACCATTTACAATGAAAATTTTGAACTACACGCCCCGCAAGTTTTGACTTGTGCTTCAAACTGGGCCAGTCTCTTCTGCAGATGCATGATGGTAGCATCTTTTTGTTTCAACTGCATTTTTAAAGTCGTTATCGAGTCTTCCAAAGCCCCGTAAACTGCTTGAACTTCTGGCTGGTAGCTAAACACTTGTGGGGGTTCATCGAGGCAGAAAAACTCACGAACGACCCGGTGATTAGGTAACTTACTCAAAATTGCGTTTACGAAGATTTGGAGGCCTCTAACACGGTCTTCTAAGAACGCAGGCTCAAAATTGTCCCTAAACCACCTCTTCCCCGGTAGAGGCAGATTGATATTTGGCTGTTCGGCTTTTATCCTCGAATACAGACGAACAAAATCTGTGTACCGACGGAATACGAGCCAAGATTGATCGCTATTATCATCTTCAACTTTTAATTTGTAGATCGTAAACCGAGCCCTTTCTTCCATAATTTCATATCCAACTATAGGAATTTGTAACGATTCGAACTTTTTGATATCATCTCTATGGAGACTTAAGTCTATATTACTGATGCTGTTTTGAACTGTTCGGAAGTCCCTGTAACCCTCATTTAAGTTTCCCATGCTTTTGTAATGGTTTCTTGTGGGGATATTTCGGTGGCGTGCCTCTATTTCATTGTCGGACATAGCTGTTTCATTGGTGTAGTGTTTTTTGTACAATTTTGTGGTGAAACGTTTGACAGGCTCATGGTTGTCTTCGCTAGAAGTTGAAGACACTTCGTTGTTCATTCCGTCTCGATTCAAGTTCGAAGTTTGTACCATATCCATTTTGTACTATGTGGTTACCTGGAAAGACATATTTTTTAGTTATTCAAAGAAAAGAACGTTGCTTATGTAATAACAGCCGAGTCGACGGGAGCGAAGCACCGCGTAATTGTTAGTTACCTATAATATATAAGATATGTATATGTTTCTTCTATAGGTACTAATATAATAAAGAGATACAGTTTTTTTGTAAGTTTGTATGTACGGGGGTAATCTCCGCAAGTAATGATCACAACAGTGACCTTGTATATAGTTTTTTGGCACCCTCTGGCAAACTTGATGCGTTTGAAGACGATTTAAATTAATTAAGAGTCAAGTCGCTGAACTATACCTAATATCTATGCAAATTTATTCAAACAATTTATTTATTTACTTTTGTAGAAACTACAGTACAGATTCATTCTTACACAGACTTTCAAAAAGAAAGTACTTTCTTAATTAGGTTTATTTACTTTTTATGAGCAAAATGTGGGTCGTTCTCATATCACGAGAGTAATGCATTTTAAAAATAACTAATTAGCGTATCGTGTAATTACTAAGTAGTATTCATATCTCCTACGGCCTGGTATACCTATTTATATATTTATTTGGCTTACCTACAATTGTTACACTAATACAGAGTTATAAACATTTTGTTTATTACTGATGAATCCGCTCTTGAACTCAATCACGCCTGATGGTATGCGATAGATGAAGTCTACGATGGGATGAGCGAGCCCAGAAGGTGCCTGTTCACTCTTGCTCCGAAGGCAGACGGATCATATGTGGGAGGGAACACAGAAGGCGGCTGAGAGTTCCAAACCTTGGCCGTGCGCACAATAAATGTAGAGGAGAATCGCTTAGTACGACAAGACCGTATATTGACCATTACCGTATTTTGGGACCATTTGGGAAGTATATCTTTTTCAACAAAAAAAATATTTTTTTAATTCGGTTGGCAAGCGACGGAGCTATGCCCGAACAAACATAAAAAAAAAACAAACTAACATCCGAATTGAGCCCCCTTCTTTTTTACAAGTCGGTTAAAAATAGGGATAGTGAGCGCGAACACAAAATGCGTCACTTTCCCCCTCCCCGCAGGCGAACGCGGGGGATGTTATCCATTCGTCTCGGAAAACATGTTATTGTGTTTTTGCTAACAAAACTGTTAGGCCATGCCTATATTCTGTTAGCAAACAATGTTATACTGTTTGCAAACACGAAAACACGTCACAGCGGACCCGGCTTTAAGTAGACTTAAAACAAAATCACGCATCTAGAGGCGATTTGAGTTAGTTAAAGTAAGTAGTAATTATTGTGCAAGCAATTGAATAGCCATCTTTTGAAATTTTGATTGAGATAATGAAAATATATCAAGATCGAAAAAGTGTGTTCTATATGTTTCTAAGAGACGACGGAGGGGCCCCCTTGCGCCAGCATTGGTTCTGCATTTTACAGTGTGGAACAGCCGGGGCACGCGCACCTCCCGCCGTAATACAGTTCTAGGTACATATTTCAAAGTTTATTGGTGATGTCAGAGCAGTCAAAGTTGTTATTACATATGCCATGCAGCATCACAGCCATGATTAGGGTACGCCTGGACTCCAAGCCTAGGAGTTTGTATTGTTTTAGTAATTGTGGGTACGGTAGTTATGAACGGTAACATTTATAGTGAATGGAGCGTAAAAAATTTTTTTGGACCATTTCAATCCTTTTCTTATATTTATCATATAGAGGACACCATATTTTGGCTGCATATTCCAATTGGGAGCGTATTAAGGTTGTGTATAAAATTATGAACGTACGCGGTCTTTTGAAATCAACTGAGGATCGCATAACGAAACCGTACATTATGTAGGCTTTGTTAATAATATTATCGATGTGACGGTTAAAATTCAATTTTGAGTCAAGTTATTTTTAACTACTGCTCCACTGGTAAAACGATTTTATAAATATAAAAAACTAGCTTCTGCCCGCGACTTCGTCCGCGTAGAAGTCGAAAATATTTCACGGGATACCGTCCCCGGGATAAATAGTTTCCTATGTTTTAGTCCAGGACATATTTATCTATCTGTGTGCCAAATTTCTTTCTAATCCGTTCACCCGTTATAGCGTGATGTAATAACAAACATCCATCCAAACTTTCGCATTTATAATATTAGTATAGATATAGATTTACAATCCTATTTTTAAATATGAAAGATTTCGCCTATGATTTCGTCCGCGTGCAATTTTTACAGGCGGTGTTTTTTTTTTCGAATTAAATACAATACTAATCTAAGAGCTTTCAGCTCTTTAATGTCCCACGGCTGGACAGGAGACTCAAAGGTAATGTAGGCAAATTATTTCAATATATCCCGCTGGCTAGATAGATTTAATAGAGTGTTTTTATACCGTAACTATACGGATAATAATAATATAAACGTAAGTAATATTTAATAACATAAAATTTAAGAAAGGGCCCTGTTTAATATAAAGCTTCTCTGTATACAATATTTGAGGTTGTTTTATTTTCCGGTAACAAAATAATCTGCTTTTCAGATGATCCAACTCGTGATAGACCAACATATAATTGCCCATGTGAAAAACATTATATTCGTAAGTCAATGCCAACTAAAGAGAAAGTTTGTCCTTGGGACTTGTTTATAGTCAGGGCAAAAGATGTTTTTATGGGAAACTGGAGTCGATTAAACGATAAGTATAGGCAGGTTCGTAGGAATCATTGGAATTCTCGGGATGTGCGCCAACTGGCCAGCTCCTGGTCCGATGAGAATAGTCGCCACAATTAAGTTATCTTTTAAATCTATAATTAGTAGCCTTGTGCCATTACACAGGTTGGGCGGGCTTAAATTCCTTAAAAGCATAATAGGCGTTCCAGTTTTCAAGAGCAGTTCGTGAGGTGGCAGGCCAGATGGATTCAAGGAATTTAAAAATTCTTGCGGATAATGGACTACATCCTCGACATTGCACACTGTATCAATGGACTTGTAAATTTTTAATTGACCGGGGACTTTTGTAAAATTAGGTTATTGATTTCATTGTCTGTATCGTTTCTTGGTGAGACGATAGCCCTTGAACAAAGCCAATAAATGTCTCTATCTAATAAATATTCAAGGTCTGGATAAACTGCATCTATGAGTTGCTGCAAATTGTGAACTATTCGGCCTACAGTCTCATTTATAACGATTTCCGCAACGTTAGTGCCTAAGTTTTGAGAAGAAAAGACAGTTCTCCAACTTTAAGTAGCTGTTGTGGAAAATCGTTATCTGTATTTCGGATTAGGTGGGCTCTCATATTAGTTCGTAAGTTTAAAGTTTGGACCATACTCCATAGAGGTGACGATTTAAGACACGCCTTTATGATGTCCGCACGGGTCCCTTTTGTGACGACGGGAAGTGTTTGCCGAAATTCACCAGCAAACACAAAGGTCACACCACGCATGATAGCAACTGAATTTCTCAAATCCTTAAGCGTTCGATCCACTGCTTCAACATGAGCTCTATGGCTCATTGTGCATTCATCCCACATTATCAGCGACGTATTCTGTAATAACTGTCCAAGAGGCCCATTTTTACGAATTGAACATACCGACTGCTGCTCCAATGAAACTGAAACGTAAGTATGTTGAATAAGCTTTTTTTACATAAATCCTCCTATATCTGCTAAAATCTATACTTATAATAAATCTGTAGAGAGGTCAATTCTGTACATGAAATATATTTCCAAAATAACTATCAGGGGGTGATTAAGGATCGATACTCATGCCAAAAATGCAATCAGTTAAATTTTTGTCTGTCTGTCTGTCCGTCTGTCTGTCTGTCTGTCTATATAACCGTTATAGAAACAAAAACTACTCGACGGATTTTAACGAAACTTGGTACAATTATTTTTCATACTCCTGAGCGGGTTATAGTATACTTTTCATCACGCTACAATCAATAGGAGCAGAGCAGTGAAGGGAAATGTTGGGAAAACGGGAGAAGTTACTCCATTTTTTAAGCTTCCGTCGCGTGTGCAACCTTAATGGTTAAAGCTACACAAATCATTTCATGACGGAAATGTTCTCCTTAAAATTATATAAAAAATATCCCACGACAGCATATGTCTAACTTTTATGGTTGACTCACAATAACACGTGTAACTCCCGATAGCTTAGCAGTTCGAAGCTTTCTGATTATAATATTTGTCTACTCTTACTTTATAGGGTGATTCTTAGAAAGGGAGGATAAAACGTGTCCAGGCCCAATACTTCTTCGTAACAAAACCATAATTGATAGCAACAAGGTCTTAAGATACTTTAACTGCCGGCACAACTATTAACACACTAAAATATAATATTAAACATAGTTAAATTTCTAATTCATGTCAAAATGTGCCTCAAACGTCATTATCTCGCATGTCCCACAAGGCTACGCATGGATATTTCGTCTGATAAAAAAATCAAATAAACTTGGATGTCTTATTTTTATATGCCAAATCATCCTCAAATGATCAAAGTTTCCAATTACCGTGTATTATATACATTTAATTCATTTAAATATTGGAAACCAACTCACATAAAGTTTGTCATTAAAAAAAAATCATTATACGGAGCAAAGATTGTTTCAAATATTTTCTTAATGATTTTGCAATGCACGGAGTTTAGAATCCCGCAGAACGCTCCCCGCACCTCCCTCACTTGAGCTGCACGCTTTGAATGGAGTGGACGTATCGTGTTTCTCGACAAGGTAAGCTTAAATTTCGTTATTACAAATTTGTTTTACCAGAAGTCATTATCCTTTTGCTGTCTGTTGTTGTAAATAATTGTTACATTAATCATATTTTTTGCTACTATTATAAATCGAAAGTGAACTTATTCATATCAATGTGTTTCAAAGCAAAATTTATTGAGGTTCAACAAGTTACAACCTGTTTTCTCGAATTCGTCATTTTCCCCTACATCATTAGCTTCAAAATGTGTGTTGCATATAATGACAAATAGGGAATAAAATGATTTGTGCAGTTTTTAAATAATGACAGCTGTTGAGAATAATGATTTTGTAGTTATCATACTACAATAATTATAAGTTAGAATAAAGTAAACGTGCTAATTAAAGTACAAAAAACCTTAGAAACCCCCATTTTTGATTAAGTAGAATTATAAGACGAATTATTGTCACTACAATCTATTTTTAACCGACTTCTAAAAAAGGAGGAGGTTCTCAATTCGGATGATTGTTTGTATTTTTTATGTTTGTTCGGGCATAGCTCCGTCGCTTGCCAACTGATTTGAAAAATTCTTTTTTAACCAGCTTCAAAAAAGGAGGAGGTTCTCTGTTCGTCTTGAACTCTTTTTTTATGTATGTTACCTCATATCTCAAAGACGGCTGGACCGATTTGGAAAATTCTTTTTTAGTTTGAAAGCGTATACTTTCTAGCTGGTTCCATTGTCATCATGTTAGGATCTAATGATGGAATCGTGGAGAAATCGAGGGAACTCTTTAAATATTATAGGCACACCTATAGCGTTTTGGGTATTTCTTATAGTAACTTGTGCAGTTGCTCTCGAAATGCACCATTTGGGTAAGTGGAACTGATGATGAAGACCACAAATAGCCAACGAAACTACTCAATAATAAATATTTTGTGGATTGCGATTCGAGTACTTGAATATGGATGTTAAGCACTTTATGCTCGTCACAATGCATATGGTGAATTAGAGCTGATGGTGAAATACCAGAACTCCTCAAAAATTAACGGCTCTGCATTGGGAAAAGCAATATTTTGAAAAAGGTAATAAGTAGTAGACATTTTGGCTTTTGTAACGAGATTAATTACAAACTGACCCACTAAAAAGCGCGAAAATACTACCGAAATTAAAATTATTTTTGGCTTTGTCGTGTTTTGATATGGAAGTCGGTTTTATTTTTTGCAAAAACAGTTTTTATTTTCGCGCTTTTTATTCAACAAATTTTCGCAATATTCAACAAAAAAGGTTTTAGTTGAATATTGTCAAAGATTTTTGTGTTTTTGTTTGTGAATAACGTTATAAATATTGGAGACTTGCAATGTAAATTAAGGTTTTGTGTTCTTTTAGAAACACTTTATATAAAGTTTTTTATACATTGCAAATGTATTTGTTATCACTTTAAACGATAACTTTTGTTTTAAGGTGTCTGTTCATAATGCCACCAAAGAACATAAAGGCAATAAAAGAACGCCGTCTAGAACAACAACGACAGTGTAAAAAGAAAAAATATTTAGAAATAAAAAATGATCCAGAATTGTTGGCCATAGAACAAGAGAAAAGACGTAATAAATATAAGAAAAGAAAAGAAGAAGGTAAAATTAAACCTATAAAGGAACTAACACCTCGCGCTCAACGTGAGCAAAGAAAAAAATGGAAGGAAAATTCCAAGAGGTACAGGCTGATGAAAAAGCAAGAAGAAAGGATGCCTACATTTGAGCCAGTTGTTATAGGAGCTGAAGAAGAGGCTATAGATAGAACAGAGGCTCAAACCAAGACAGAGAAATTACGTGATCCTATACATACATTTTCTCCTGCTATGAAAGCGGTGGTAAGAAAGATTCGATATAACGAATATAAGAAGAGGTATGTATTGCTAAAAACTATTAATAAATATAAAAAGACGGTTGAAAGCCAAAGAAAAATAATACAAAGATTAAATAAGAAACTTCAAGTGCAAGAAGAAGAGAACAAACATAGTCAAATAAACATATCTAAGTCAGTAAAACAGGATAAAACTAAATTATCATCTTTATGCATAATAGCAGGTCATAAATCATATGTAGAAAAAGTTAATAAATTTTATAACGATGATGCTAATAGTACTATAAGCGCTGGTAAAAAAGAATTTGTGACGAAAAATAAAGTAAAGATTCAGAAACGGTATCTAAATGCTCCACTAAAGATACTTTATGCAAAATTTATTTCTCAAGTTGGTATAAAAATAAGTTACTCGACCTTTTGTAAACTACGACCTTTTTGGACAGTTTTTCCAAAACCTACCAATAGGGATACTTGTCTCTGTTCACGACATCTTAATATGGAATTACTTATACAAGGTTTGCATAGAGCTTGTGTAGTAAATGTAAGAACTTGTGAGCAATTACTATCGAAACTGTGTTGTGATTCGAGGAATTTAGCTTGTTTAAGTAGAAGTTGTAATACTTGTTCATCAAATCATCTAGAATATGTTAATGTTTCCGATAGAAATGTATCTTTTTACGAATGGCGAAAAACAACCAAAGATATTACACTGAAAAATGGAACTAAGAAAAAAATACAGTTGACTGAAAAAATAAAGACTACAATTAGTATTAAAACAGCAATAACTAGATTTGAAGCAGATGTATTAGCATTCCTGAATCATGTTTACAAAATTAATTTCCAATATAATGCCATTAAAACTCTTAAAAACAACCTACCGGTTCAGGAAGCATTTCTACATGTCGATTTTTCAGAAAATTATGCTCTAAAATTTGCCGAAGAAGTCCAGGCTTTCCATTTCGGCGGTAGCCGCCAACAAGTGTCTTTACACACTTCTGTGGTGTACACTCACAATTTTACTTCCGGTGTTGTTACTCCGATTTCTTTTTGCACAGTTAGTGATTGCTTGCGGCATGACGCTCCAGCTATTTGGGCACACTTGGTACCCCTAATTCAGCACGTTGTTGAAGTTAATCCTTTAATTGAAACCCTACATTTCTTATCTGACTCGCCATCTTCACAATACCGAAATAAGTATATGTTTTTTATAATAACACAAATATGCCAAGATTTTCATCAAATTAAGAAAGTAACATGGAACTACTCTGAAGTGGGACATGGCAAGGGTGCCCCTGATGGGGTAGGAGCAGTTCTTAAAAGGACGGCTGACCGTATGACTCTTTTTGGTAAAGATATTGGCAGTTATGATCAATTTTGTGATACGTTAATTCAAACTATTGATAATGTTATTATCAAGAAGGTGGATGAACAGGAAATAAAAACTAAAGAAGGATTGATTCCAAAAAAATTGAAACCCTTCAAGGGCACTCTTTCTGTGTACCAGGCCCTTTGGGATAATACTATTCCAACGACAGTTCTTAGACAACTCAGCTGCTTTGATTGTAATGCCGATACTAAATGTATCCATGGATATGATTTAGGATGTCTTCCAAATTATAGCTATGGAAATATTGAAAATATTGATCCTAATTGTGTGGTCTTATTGTCAAAATTAGTAAATCGAAACCAAAATAAGCAAAATCCAAATAAACAATTAGTTGTTCTTTCTGACATTAAAATAGGACAAAGCAACTCTTTTTATATTGGTGATTATGGTGAACCAAAGCCCTCAACATCAAAATTTTAATGTAACTATTAATTTAATGATTATAATATTTGTCTTGAATGACGATTAGTGGACGCGTTTAATGTTAATTTTACATGTTTTACAAGTTCCTCGTTTTTTAAATTAATTCAATTGTTGGAAAACTGTTTGTACGTATAATGATAATAAGCCATGATCAGAATCAGAAGTTTTATCGAAATACTTATTTACATATTATTCTCACATTAACATGACATCCCTTGTAACGCGCTCGTTGCCTAAAATTTGCGATCCTGTGATAACGCGTTTTTGACTAAAAACTTTTGTAAATTTAGTACCTACTTAAGCTTACTTAGCTTTTGTTGACCAAACAAAAACACAGACACATCGATAGTGCTTTTGATTCTATTTTTTTTTTAAAGTTTGTGTATTGTACAATCAGAAATGAAAAAAAAAACAAAATTATTATAATGTTCCTCTATTAAGAATTATGATTACCAAATAATAAGAAATATAATTATTGTAAAAGTGAGAAGAAAACCATTGAAATTAGAAAAATAAGTATTTTATATGTGTACCTACGCTTTATTTTAATAAAAAAATAATGTATATTCAAAATTCATATTATTTTAGACATACATATATTTTCTATCTGTGATTTTATGATTAAAATATTATGTTGATTCTTAATCGGGTTTGTTTTATTTAATTCTTTTTGTAACTTTAAACATTATAATTAACACAAAATCATTATTCGTACCAGTTATCATTTGTCCTCACCATAAAGTCATTAACTTCCACACATTGTCATTATCTTAAACAGTCTTTTTTTTTAAATTTGATTATCTCCGAAAATATTGACTTCACAATGGTGCCTCTTTTATCAATTTCAATTATATTGATCAAGAAATGATTCTGGCATAAAATAATTGTTGTGCCGTGAGGTTTAATTTTTTTTGATAAAATCGTCAAAAATATATTCCGGACCAAGAATCACCCTATAACACTCTCAGTCACCCCTAATTGAAAAAGTTAACATTATTAACTATTCCATAAAAAAATTGGCCAAGTGCGAGTCAGACTCGCCCATGAAGGGTTCCGTAGTAACTATAATATAATATGCAAATTTATTTGACGAAAAAAAAACCTTACAAATTTCTTAAAACTAGCTTATTTACATTTTTTACAACTGCGCCAAATAAATTTGTTTTGAAAAAAAACCTAACTAATTTCTTAAAACTGGCTTTTTTACATTTTTTACAACTGCGCCGAATAAATTTGTTTTTCATAGTGTTTGTATGAATTACAAAGTTATATTTGCGGTTTTAGAAAATATGCTGTATCTCAAAAACTGCAGAACTGATTTCATTCAAACTAATTTTGGTTGAAAGTATATATTAAGATCTATAGACATATATTTTTTTTAGATTTTTTTTTTAGACACACACGTTTTACCACTTTGGAAGCTTATATCTTTTAAACGATTGACTTTATGGAAAAGTGGTTTTAGAAACCCCGATGTCGTTTTTAAAGAACTGTCTATAGATACCACACATGCATCGATTTCATGAAAAAAAATATTTTCAGGTTTAGTTCCATGTATGGGGAGCCCCCCTTTATTTTAAATATTTTTTATTTTTTTTCTCAAAATCGGAAAGCGGTTCACAGAATACATCTACCTATCAAGTTTCACATGTATAGTCCTAATAGTTTCGGAATAAAATTGCTGTGACAGACGGACGGACGGACAGACAGAAACTATAAAGATTCCGTTTTTTGCCATTCGGCTACGAAACCGTAAAAAGAATCATATAAATCGGTATAGAAACACCAAAGTTATACATGAAATACGCTTATAATAATAAGCCATCGCGCGTGAATACTGAATCATGCTATAAGGATTATTTTTGAGAATCGGTCGCCGCGCTCGACGCGTCTCGCGGTCGAAGCGTTCTCTAGGTACTTAAGCCTCATGTGAACGTGATGAACGTGATGGTAAAGACTTGATTGTTCCACCACTAACAAAACTTATGGTAGCGTGCTTCCAGCAAGGTGTATTTCCATTGGATTTTAAACGTTCACTTGTCACACCGATCTACAAGGGAGGAATTCAGACAGACTATAAGAACTATCGACCAATCTCAGTCTTATCAGCTACATCTAAGATATTAGAAAAACTTTTAAACAACCGACTTAAATCTTTCCTAGACAAAAAACATATTCTATCAGATGCACAATTTGGGTTTAGGTCGAGGAAGAGCACAGAAGATGCTGTAAGCCAACTAGTAGACTATGTGACAGCAAAAGTTGACACAAAACAAAAGTGCTTAGGTGTCTTCCTCGACCTCGCCAAAGCTTTTGACACGGTCTGTATTCCGACCCTTGTGGACAAGATGGAACGCGCAGGCATTCGAGGGAACGCTCTAAACATCTTTAAGGACTACCTGGCTAATCGCACACAAAGAGTGAAAATCGGGGAATATACAAGTCCTGAAGAACAGGTCAGTTTCGGGGTGCCTCAAGGTAGTGTGCTTGCCCCGAGTCTTTTCCTAATCTATATAAACGATTTGTGTAACCTGTCATTAACGAACGGTAAAATATTCTCATATGCCGATGACACGGCGTTAATATTTCATGGAGAGACTTGGGAGCAGGCACAGAGAAACGCTGAAATGGGACTACATAAAATAAAATATTGGTTAGAGGCAAATCTACTAACGTTAAACCTAACCAAGACCACTTTTATGCAGTTCACCTTTGCCAACACAAAACAGCCGGACCTCATAATTAAAGTACACTCCTGCAACTTTCCCAACAATGATGCAGCATGCTCATGCCTGTCATTAAAAAAAGTCATGTCTACAAAATATCTAGGAGTACTCCTAGACAGTAAATTTAACTGGCAACTCCACATTGAGCAAATAACATCTCGTACAAGGAAGTTGATATGGGCATTCAATAAGCTTAGGTATGCGGCTGATATCAACCAACTTCGTACAGTCTATTACGCATTAGCGCAGTCCGTGCTCGGATACTGCATTACAGTCTGGGGTGGGGCTTGTAAAACATTCATGATTAAGCTGGAAAGAGCTCAAAGATCACTCCTCAAAGTCATGACGTTCAAACCGTACCGGTTCCCCACAGTGACTTTGTATGAAAGCTGCAGGGTGCTAACAGTGAGACAGTTGTATGTACTAAATATTATCATAAGGAAGCATCGTAATACACCTATCAATCCCGAAAGTACACTGAAACGAACCATCCCCAACGTCTGTCCCTCTGTAAAAACAAATACTGCATCGGCGAGGCGGCAGCATATGTACTTAGCAACCCATATATATAATAAAATAAACCGGCTACTGAAAATTAACTCTCTTACGCAGAACAATATGAAACAAGTAATAAAAAACTGGCTTCAGTCCCTCGACTACAATGACACTGAAAAAATTATAAAATAACACATCAGACACGTACATATTTCCTAACCACACTCACAAACGCACACTAATTCACAAACACGCACACACACACACAAACACAACCTCACAGACACACATACATAAACACACACAGATAAAGCATGTATAATTATAGGTTTTTATATTCAACTTTTTATTTCAGCTTTAATTTACTATTATATAAATTTTTATTGTACATTAGTGACTATAAAGGGCGAAGATACTGACTCCTGAAACACAGGCTTTGCCTAGCTCAGAAGTCAGGGTTAAATTCTACAGTGTATTGTTATATTGATGTCAATAAAAATATTTGTATTTGTATTTGTATCTAAACAATATTACCAATACATTAACTTACGCTGACGGAGTCGCGGGCACAGCTATATTGTATCATTACGCTAAGGCCAATAGGAGCGGAGCGCCAATGAAGAATGCTTCAAAATCGGGGTTAAATTTAACGTTAGCCCAAAGTAACTATTCCACGCGGACGAAGTCGCGGGCAAAAGCTAGTATAAAATATAATTATTTAAGACGGACCAGATTGCCTTACATTGTTTTCAGTTTTATGCAACTGTTTAGGCAGCGCATGCAAATAATTCTATTTTTAACCGACTTGAAAAAAAGGAGGTTTACAATTCGTCTTGAACTTTTTTTTTATGTATGTTACCTCATAACTCCGAGATGGCTGGACCGATTTGGAATTTTTTTTTTTTGTTCGAAAGGGTATACTTTCTAGTTGGTCCCATTGATACGAAATCAGGATCTGATCATGGGATCCTGGAGAAATCGCGGGAACTCTTCAAATATTATAGGCACACCCATAGCGTTTTGGGTATTTCTTATAGTACCTTGAGCAGTTGCTTTCGAAAAGTACCATTTGGGGAAGTTGAACTGATGATGAAGACCACAGATGGCCACTGAAACTACTCAATAATAAGTATTTCGTGAATTGCGATTCGATTACTTGAGTACGGATGTTAAACACTTTATGCTCGTCGGAATACATACGAGTATGGTGATGTAGAGCTGATGGTCAAGTACCAGGAGAACTCCTCAAAAATTAACAGCTATGCATCGGGAAAAGAAACATTTTGTAAAATGTGATAAGTTGTTGACATTATGGCTTTTGTAACTAGATAAATTACAAACCGACCCACTAAAAAGAGTGAAAAAAATTTTTTAACAAAAAATAGAACCGACTTCCATATCAAAACACTACAAAGCTAAAAATAACTTTAATTTCGGAAGGCGGTGTGAAAAAAACAGAAAATCCAATAACACTGACTACCGAAATTAAAGTTATTTTTAGCTTTGTAGTGTTTTGATATGGAAGTTGGTTCTATTTTTTGTTAAAAATTTTTTAAGAGGTACTATTTTCCGACTTGCTTGACAAAGATTATAATAGCTCGGCTAATATACATGATATAAAGATAATTTATAGCCTATAGCACTCAGGGATAATGCAGCTACAAGTAAGCGAAAGAATTTTCAATCGGTTCGGTAGTTTCAGAGATTACCCCCTACATAAAAACTTACAAATTTTACCTCTTTATAATATTAGTATAGATAACAGTTTCAACCGTAATCCACTATCTATCTACGATAAGACATTAATAATGCATTAGTTTTAACTAAAAATATCAATAACATGATAATTTGAAATAGAGATGATGCGATATTATATCAATGAATGTCAAGGGTACAAACTACTGATATATAGGAAAACTTGTTATTCTAGCACTTATCTATGAGAATTGGAAATAGTACTTAACTTTGTTAATAGTACTTAAATTATGAATTTAACTTTGTTGATTATTTTTTATTTATTTGACTATTATGTTTTTTATCGATTATTCTGAAATTGATTATTATTATTAGTGTTTTGTATTATATAATTTGTAAGTGGATATTATACTGTGACTTTCTGAATTATTTTGATGACTGTAATTTAAATTTGTATGCTACTGTCTGTGGTAGGACACAGAGAAACATTTATAAAAATATTTAGACCTTAAGACCTGAGTACACAAATAAATACATTGACTGATTGATGGATTTATTGAGTAGTTTGCTCCTCAAATGTACCTAAAGGAGTCACCGAAATCTATTTCTTCGAATTGATGGAAAATCGAATACTTACTAATATTATAAATACGGTAGTAACTCTGTCTGTCTGCTACGCTTTCATGGCTAAACCACAGCATTGATTTGGATGAAAATTCGAATTAAAATAGTTGTCAAACATAGACTACTTTTTTATCAAAAATCAACCCGTAATTGGCTGAAATAGGGGATAGTAACTAAACCTCTAAACAAATTGTAATGATTCATTGTTTTTCTTTATGATACACCCTGGGCGTCGGGTATCGAGTTGATCTCCGGCCGCTATTGGCACGGGCTTGCGGGCGGCGAGCATAGGTAGCTCCCGCCCGGTAAGGACCAGGCCCGGGTCGACGGCGCGTCGGTATCCACGCGCGCCTTTTGAGGCGTATTGCTCTTGAGCAGTCAACAGCACTCACGGAGCCCGATAGAGCTGTTGCCTGCTGAGGCTGCGGCAATGTTCTAAAGAGAAACTGCGCTCCCGGACCACAAAGGCAACTGAAGGAACAGGGCGGGTTTGTATTCAGTAGAAGTCTGACACACCCGTTCCACCCACAGCGGCAGGAGTCATTTCAAGATTTTCTCAACAGGAAAAAAGTTGTGGGTAAACAAGCCAGTTGCAACCACAGTACCGTTTATTAGGTAGTAAAATAAACTTTGTATTTGGGAACTTTGGACATTACAGTAGATGGGGCATTGTTTGGTCAGGAGTACCACTATTGCACTGGGTGTCAGTATGGTCTATAATCCTCCATTTACTAAATTTTACTGGGGTTTAAAGTGAATGATTACTTTACAAACTATCCACTACATGTCATGTCCGGGAGGCAGATGCTCCTGGGGTTGAACCACACCAAACCATAGGATTCCAAATTCTCTAACAGAATTCCACCAAGCCCGTTCCATCATCAGACTACAAGAAGCATCATTGTTACATGGTGAATATCCTACCCATATGCATAAAAAGTTTTGGGAATACTTTGATTTTGCATACAGCAAAGGAGTGGAATTCCCTGCCAGAATGTGTTTTCTGAAAACTATAACTATAAAGAGTGAATAGTTTACTTCTAGGCAAGTGTGGTTTTTGAGCACATCATCGCATACAATCAGGTGAGTTGATCGTCAAGCGTAAGCCTATCTACAATAAAAAAAACAAGGACTTGATCTTGCAAAAAGCAAGTCGCCATCTTTTAAAATATGTAGGTAAGTTTGTGAGTAATTTAAGAAGATTGTAGAAGTAATATCTCTTTTCTCTAGGCTATGATGAGCCTGGCATAATTGTTAGATTAAAACACTCAAAAATAAACAAAGAGAAAGAAAAAGTTGCCCATAACTAATGGCATGGAAATAACAATGTGTGCTTGCAACAGACATGTGCAATAAAGATAATTAAAACTAAAATATTATTTATTTTAGTTTTATCACAAAGACTATGACTGATGTAACAATAGAAATAAAATAAGCTATTAAATTATTAACATTTATCTTTTCACACATAAATATTTGACTAACACACATGTTAACAGTTTCATATTAAATGTTAATACCATCAAAAACATAAATCTGAAGTCCATTGTTGTGTTGTAACACTAGAAACTAATCAATACATATAATAAAACAGTAGAAAATGTGTCTGTACATTGAATATATTTACAAAAAATTGGCCAAGTGCGAGTCAGACTCGCCCATGAAGGGTTCCGTAGTAACTGTAATAATAGATATAATATAATATGTATATTTACTTGACAAAAAAAAACTTCTAGCTTATTTACATTTTTTACAACTACGCCAAATAACTTTGTTTTTCATAGAACTTGTATGAATTACAAAGTTATATTTGCGGTTTTAGAAAATATGTTGTATCTCAAAAACTGCTGACCCGATCTCATTTAAACCATTTCGGTTGAAAGTTTACATTAAGATCTATAGACATATATTTTTTTTTTTTCACTCCAATATTATTGAAGTTATAGGGAGGGGACACACATTTTACCACTTTGGAAGCGTATATCTTTTAAACGATTGACTTTATGAAAAAGTGGTTTTAGAAACCTCGGTGTCATTTTTAAAGACCTGTCTATAGATACCATTTGCACATAGGATTCATGAAAAAACTAATTTTCAGTTTTAGTTCTATGTATTATTTTAAATATTTTTAATTTTTTTTCTTAATATCGGAAAGCGGTTCACAAAATACATCTACCTACGAAGTTTCAGATGTATACTCCTAATAGTTTCGGAATAAAATGGCTGTGACATACAGATGGACGGAATCCTAAAAAATATTAATGAGGTTTAGAAATTGTAAAAGAATTCATATCTCATTTCAAATTCATATTTTTTCAATTTAAATTTCTTATTATTTTTAATAATTTTATAAGAATACCAGCAGTTGCTCGCGGATTCGTTAGCGTGGGAAGTTTTTCCAGTGTAAATCCCATGGGAATTTCGCAAAATCCCGTCTTAGCGAGCATCTACATACTAACAGGAACCTCATGCAAAATTTGAGAGCCCTACTACTTGTAGTTTCTGAGATTTCGTGATTAATCAGTGAGTGCCGAGTGGTATTTTGCTTTTATATAATTCAACCCCCCCAACCAAGAACTCGGTAATGTGCTATTATGGGCTTTATGCTGTTATGTCAAATTTGGCATCTATAGACCGGAATACACCTTAGCAATTTTTTATTTTATTTTTCCTAATGATATTTACAAAGATATCATGACACACATGATATTTTATGTAGGTATAGAATTTTAGGTATTTTTTTCCTTAAATAACTAGGTTTTGAATAAAAGGAATTTCATATCAATGAAACAGTGAACATTTCGCAAAAAATTTGCCTCCATTTAATACATCAATGACTTCAATAATCCCACTAGTTAAAACAAGTTTAAATCTTATCTCCTGTAAAGTTTTGATTTTTTGATTACCGAGTTATTGCTTGGGAGGGTCGATATATAGATTTGTTTAAGTAAATTTTCATTCACTTCTACAAACAATGCTGGTTAACCTGTAATTGGTAACTGTGTAAGCCCAAAACTATTTGATATAATCTATATAATATTATAAATCGGAAAAGTTTGTTTGTTTGTTTGCCTGAATGCACTAATCTTCGAAAGTACTGGGTGGATTTGGATGCAATTTGGTATGGAAGTAGCTTGAAGGTTTGAAGGCTACTTTTTACGCGACTGCAAAAAAGGAGTCATGTTTTTACCGTGATAGAATCCACGGGAGCGAAGCCCCACGTGAGTACTAGTATTCTATATACAGAAGCTATTGGTAAATAAATAAATATAAAATTTAAAATAAAATGTCTGCTTCTATTTGTCTCTTTGTACATGCTACTATCTTGCTTAAAATCTTATTGTTATATAGCTAATAAGTTTGGGCAACATATAGGCTATAATTGATTTCGGAACTTGGAACATCTGAAACAACATTTACATGCAAGCCAAGCCTCAGGCAGCAGCTGATGACTATTTGCACGGGAGGATTCCAAGATAAAAAATAGCCCATTTGTTATACCAGGGTTTCACCTACTTACATACCAAATTAAATTCAAACCCATTCAGTCATCCTTACAAACTTGCACATAATTGTATAAATAACTAGCGACCCGCCCCGGCTTCGCACGGGTGGACATTTATTTTTTAAGCTCTCTTTTTTGTAGGCATTATTGAGTTCTACAACTTTTCTATAGAAGTCAACCATACATCTCTAACTATTTAGGCAGCGTTCGCAAGGATCGTTAACGTACGGCAGTTTTTTCGACGCCTTACTCCACAATTTTCACTACCACGAAAAATCCTATCTATTTTCCGGGATAAAATATTGCCTATACGGATTCGGAAGAATCCCTCTAAGTAATGGTAAAAGAAATTTTGAAATTGGTCCAGTAGTTTTTGAGCCTATTCAATACAAACATACAAAAATACAAAGGTTTCCTCTTTATAATATTAGTATAGATTATATTAATTAATAACTTATAAGTAAGTCGATTATTAATCAAGAGCTTGTCTATAATAGATAATTAATTTCAGACATATGGAAGGACGGATGTAGAGATGTTTGTTACTTGATTGCTCTAAATGGCTACAAAAAAACAGGATGAAATTAAGCAGAGTTAGATTACAGTCTGAAATAGCATATAGGCTAAAAATAAAAGTTAAAGAATAATTAATCAGGCATAATGTAACCTAACTTTAATTTATTACATTCTGCAATCTAATCTATGGTGATGCTCAGAAAACAAATTGAGTTTAAAGCACACAAAAAAGTAAAAATAATTGTTTCTGTTTGTCCATCTTAGTGTCCCATATGCTAAATCAGTATTTATTTTATAAATACAATATTTATTTCTCCTTAAATATTTACAACTGCTCTTCGCAGCAGAACATAGATAGATAATCTAATAATATTTTTATGATTCTTTACCATTCACCACTAAGATTCCATATTCAACAAAAAATTGTAAACAAACTTTTAACTCTTTCATGTTTTGAAAGCAAGCGTAAATTAAACCACACACGTATTCACTTCACGTATACACTTCTATAAATTTTAAATGTGGATAAGATTTGTCATCGTAAGTATTAGGCTGACAGAATTAGTTGGAGACAACCTTCAGGCCAATTAGAATACAATACTTACTGCGCTCTACGTGAGTTTAGTCCGATGCCATACTATCGTGCTCAACGATATACAATGCGTTTACAATTCCATGTTTCTTTGTTCAGAGCAGTTTATTTCATTACACAAATTGAGCAATCACTAATTCGATAGTGCACTTAGAGTTTGTACTTGTACTGTTGAAGTTATAGAAAAACAATAAAATTTTACTAAAATACAACAACGTTGTGAGTATCGCACAGTGTGACCAGATTAAATTTTACAAAAAAACCGAAACTCGTTAAAAAATACTGAAACATACCAACTTGCACAGCGAAAATATACCAATAAAAATACTGATTTTCAAAACATATTTTTATTTATTAATCATCATCATCATCGCAATAAATATTAGAATTATATTGTAACATTCTGTTTGATGGATTAAAATTCACACAGCCTCCTTCATACTTTATACCTTGTTTGGTTTTTAAAATTGCAGATACATTTTGGTTTATGAATCTGTCTCTTTGTTCTGTTTTTATTAAATCAATCTGTGAAAATATGCGCTCGCATGCAGCATTCGACACTGGTATACATAACAGAGATTTACTGAAACTAGTCATCACTGTTAGAAATTTTCCCATCTTCCAACCAAAATTGTTCACAAGAAAGGGGTGAGCCAGTACTCGAAGATTGTAATAAATTATTTACTTCGCGATCAAGTTTGAGTGTTCTATATTCTACGTCAATTATCTGCATTTGTTCTGGCTGTAAGTACTTCGTATGGGAAAGTTTCCATAACATTTCTTAAACTACTAAATTCTTTATTCACGGCAGTGTGTGGGTCAAGAAATTTCAGTTCTCGGAAAATTTGATCTTCAAAAGGCAAACGTGATATCAATTGCGTGCTCAATTCAATTAAAAACAATTAGTTTAATAATAATAGTGTAATAATTAGTTTTCATATAGCAACCCAAAATCGACAAGTACATACTAGAAGCATCATCATATAATCTTTCAATGCACGGGTAGTCGCCTTGAAAAATTATATTAAATTTGTTTACAATCGGCAAAACGTAGTCTAAAAAGTAAAAGTATAATTTGTTTATATCATTATTAAAAGAATGGTACAAAAATTCTGATGACATAATGCAATCACTCAAATATTGGTCTTGCAAAAACAACTGTACCCTCCATTGCTCAATTATTCTATTAACACAAGCATGAAGCGATAGCCATCTTATATCATAATCCCGTAGGGTATAAGTGTTCTGTAATCATAATGACGCAGTAGTCTATGTTTTTCAGTGTCAGTGAAATTTTGGAAGTCAACAAATTCTCTTTGACGCTTGCTGCTTTGAGAAAAATATCCATATACTTCTTTTACTATCTGTTCTAAATTTCTGGGTAGTATTTTGCAAGCATGACTAACACTAAATGCTGCAGAATGACAAACACATTTTATGAATAAGCACTTTGGGTTCACTTCTTTAATTTTTGTAACAATGCCAGAGTGTTGACCAAACATCACATTCGTAGTATCAGCAGCGAACCCCATCACGTCTTTTATATAACTAACATATATAACTTTGATGACAAAGCATCAAATAAATGATCTGCAGTCTCACCACTTAAATCAACTAAATCAAGGAATTTGGTTTGTACTTTTCATTTGTATTCAAAGAAGTATTTGATTACTATCGACAACAATTTGATTGTGGTGACATCTGTACTTTCATCGATTACAATTGAATATACTGGTTTACCTGACGGAGATACAGTACGAAGTATATCTTCAATCATAACTTTTTCAATTTCGGGTCCTAAAACGTTATAGGTAATAGCTGCTGCTTTGGTTCTCTTGCAGTAAAATTCTTTTGCAATTTCGGAGTCAGGAAAACATTTCACTAGAACATCACTAAGATGGTCCATAGCTCTAAAAGAGATGTTGTGTTCTGAAAGAAAACCGCATAAACGCAGCTCCACTTTCTTGACCTCGTCTTTCAGTGTTGCCTTTTTGAAAAATGTGTCAACCTGGAAACAAGTAAAAACCTAAATTATACATTATGATCATACACTAAATAAAGTACCTCCGAACTTCTCGACTTTAGTTACAGTAATTCTAATTTTACTAAAAACTAAAAACAAGTTAAGCTTACCTTAGTCTGTCCTTTACACTTGTTCAAGTTCGATTTATGCTTTTCAGTATTTGCATGTTGTTTTATAGATGCTAATCTACTTTGGAATTTCGCACTGCACGCTTTACAAAACGCAGCGTACTCGTCATCCTTATAACGTGAAAGTCACGAAGAAAACTCCGGAATTTGTTCCCATTTAGCCAAATAACTTTGCTGAAAACTAGACATGTTTTCTGGATTGTGAATTGCGTATCAGATAACAGCGTATTAGCATTAAGTAAAATGACAACAAAAAATCGCGCGCTCTATTTATATTACGACGAACACGTACAATATGAACTTAGGGAAAATCCCGAATTATCGAAACTCTCAATAATTCGGGAATTTCCCTAAGCTCTAATTTGTAAGTTTGAAACCAAACCTTCGAAGATTAAACCAAGTGCAGAACAAAAAATCATTTTGTGACTAGATGATTCGATACTATTTGTAATTCTAGGGCCCACCTGTCATGTCCTATCAGTAACTTCCTGATCTTTGCTCCAAAATGAAATATAGACTAAATCCGGGAATTCCCCTTTTTTAATAATTTATTTTTTAATAATTTTTTGACATGGTTATGGTATTGTCGTAACTTTATTCAAAATAATAACCAAAAATACTGGCTTCCGCCAATATACCTTTAAAAATACTAACTTTTGGAAAACTAATTAAAATATACTCAAAAAGTATTAAAATACTGAATCCGGTCACACTGGTATCGCATATTCTATATGTACCACAGATTACTATATTAGTAGCAAGCAAGGTAGCAAGCTATAATGTACTCTGTGGTAATTGGCAGTGTTGCCAACAACGTGGGGGCAAATGTCGCCCGTTTTTTACAGCTTAAGTAGCCTAATATATCCGAATTTCAGTCAGTGGTAGCCTAATTATGTAGCCTAAAATATCAGTAAAAGTGTTATTTAAATCAATTTATTTTTACCTACTTTTCTTGCTTTAAATGCTGTTTTTTTTATTATCCACTCATCGCGGATAGTGTATGCGCCAATAATTTTTCGTGAAACAAATACTTTGACACAAATGCTGTACGAAACGAAATGAAAATGACAAAAAATATCTGAAATTGACCCGAACTATTCACCCAGTTTAATAAGATAATTGCGTTTACACTGACTTTGTTTTAAATTTTTATTGTTGATTGGCTTGCGTTTGACCACAATCTCAACTGATGTTAAGTGATGATGTGGACGAAGACGACGCATACTTGCCTAGAAGTAACCTATTCACTCTTACCCTTAGCTATCAGAAAGCACAGACTCCGACACAGAATTAATTCTTATCACATCATTGCATCTTAAATTTGGTTACAGATTAAAATAAATTCAGGGTATTCCCCGAAGCTAACTAACCATAAACAAAAAGTTGGCCTCAACTCAATTTCGCAACCGGCAAGAAAATCCAGTTATTCTTTTCAAAATATTATTCATTTTTATAATGTCTCCATAATACTCGTTTAAAAGGTATGATAGTTACCAATTCACACCAAACAGTTTAATTAAAAAGAAAAATGAATGCATTGTAAAATTAAACAATATAATTTTTATTATTTACTAGCGACCTGGCCCGGCTTCGCTCGGGTAATAAAGGTTATATTTGCTTATATATGATTTTGCTTAATCAATTTCTCATCCGGTAATTTGCCACACTCATGTTTTGGCGATAACTCATAAGATATTCATTTTATTGATATAGTGTAAAAAGCAATTTTGATCTACATTAAATCCTCAACATATTTGACGTATTTAATTGGATAAGGAGTGATACTGTACTGTTAAAAAAGGATTCGTATATGACCCATCATTTTAATTTAATTAGTAAAAGAAAAAAATGGTTATTGTGGGTTATTATTGTGCGATAGACATATGCGATCGCGTATTTTTGTAGATTTATAAAAGAGAAACAATCTCGCCATATTTTGTATTTTTATAACTCAAAAGGTTTTGGCAGCGTTTTCGATTAAAGCTCCCGATAGGCTTAATTCTTTCCAATATTTTGAAGTAATATCGTCGTATTTCATTCAATCTACACAAAACCTTAACTTATTATACACTAAAACCTTCCTCAAGTATCACTCTATCTATTAAAGAAACCCGCATCAAAATCCGTTGCGGAGTTTTTAAGATCTAAGCATACATAGGGAATGACAGACAGGGAAGCGACTTTGTTTTATACTATGTAGTGATTAGTAATAAAATTAAACAAAAAATAAAGTCTGTCCAATCGGATGGATTATCGTAGGGAAAAGTAAAAACAAACAAAATAAAAAGACACATTCACTTAAGTGGAGTTGTTAAGAGACTAGTTGATAACGCAGTCACAATAAGCCCGAGCTATATGGTGCAAAGGAAGGTATCATCGCCAAGTAATCATGACTTCGACGTAGTCCTCAATCTAAAAATATGCTTTTTTGATAAGGATTTTAAATTTTCACACAGACACAGACTTTGGCAACTTTCTATAAAAGCGTATGATATTTATGAAGAATAACTTGCTAATCTTTGCATATTTTTTGCATGCATTTTTTCATTTGGGCATTGGGTATAACAATTTCACGCTTATAGCACGTATATTTATTGTGTGAAGATCGCTTCCAATCTGAAAAAATCCTAAGTTTATGCGTATATATAATATTATGCTTTCTAATAAATATTGAGTGAGGGCCATCCATTATTTCCTAAGGACGATATATATACTATACATATACGACGATATATATGTATATATACTATTCCTAACGAAGATATATACTAGGAAATATTTTGCATGGGAGATGTTTTTTTTTATTAAGCTCATTTATGACAGACAGATTGAATACACTTTATTGTACACCAAAAATTGAAACACACTTAAATAGCAATATTGCTAACAATTTAGTTACAATGACGGTCTTATCGCTGAGAGCGATATCTTTCACTTTCCAGACAACCTTGAACCTGAACTGAAGTAGCCTAAAGGTGAACGCAGACCTAGCCGCACCGCACGCGCCGCAGTCTTTGCATTCGAATTCTTTATATGAAGTTCTATGCAACCTCGCACACCTACCCGCGCCGCAGTCGCCGCAGTCCCTGAAACGACCGAACTCCCAAAGCTGCAGCTGATGTCGTCACCCGCACGCAGCGGACGCTGCGGCTAGCGCAGCGCGGGTGACGTCATTCGCATCCACGGCGCGCAGTGTTGCCAGAGTTATAATTTAGACAGAGAATCTCTGTCAACGGTTTATAATAAAATTACTTGTTCTCGTATAAATAATTACTTGCTTATTCCTTATCATAGCACCTTCAGAAAAAATGACACAAAAGAGCAAAATACCAATATCCAATACAGATTTTTTACAGATTTTTTAAATCTTCGGTACAGATAATGCTTTCAAAAATCTGGCAACACTGCAAGTGCGATGCGTGCGGCGACGGAAACGACTGTAGAGACTGCGGTGCGGATAGATGTGCGAGGCCATTAACATAAAGCGATGACTGCGGGGACTGTAGAGACTGCGGTGCGGCTAGGTCTGCGTTCACCATAAAAGGAGACCGGTCGCCTTTCATGTTTTTTCGTCGCCGATTCTCTTCGTGAGTAGTCTAAATGGCGAAAAATCGCCTACGTTGGCAATGTTGTAATATTGGTTTTATGGAATTTTATGTCTATGGTTTACTGGCAGGTTTTTAAGTCTATGGCATTTAAAACCAAAATGTTGTTAGGAATGTTTTTAAAATGTGACAAGATAGATGAAAAGAAAAGTCAAGTAGAAAATATTGTGAGTTGAAGATATAGTCGTAGTCGGAGTGGTTGTATATGGTCGATCATAAATGATTTAGTTTTTTAGAGCAGTTTACCAATTTTATCAAACATGTATAGAATGTAATTTAGAATTTTGTAAAGGGTTTTGGGAATGAAATAAAACGCAGTGAAACTACAGAATGAAGTAATTTATTTGAATAAAGGATCCCACACTTACAACATCTTGGTAAGAGAACTATTCGATATTTTTAACAGGTTATGGCCCAGGACGCTTCCAAGACGGTATTCTACAGGTTATGGGCTGCCCCCGGGCAAATTTAACCAGATGTTGTAAGAAGATCGTGGGAAAGAATAGTCCAAAAATTCTTTGGATTACAAGATAAAATTTGTTGAAAATGATTTGAAGATTAAAAATTGTCGAGAAAGACAGAATATGTCGCTTGGAAATAAAAGAAAATAATATTTTCAGAGGGGAAGTTAGAGATGATATAGTGGTTGAAATTTGAAAGCGATGCAAAGGAGTTGTTGGTGATGATTTTCGCAGTGAAGAAAATGCTGAAGTTAGTGATGAAGATGCTGAGGTTTCTGAAGGCAGGATTGAAGACGTTGAAGTTGAAGTTAGTGGTGAAGATGTTGAAGTTCGAGGAGTTGGTGTTGAAGATAGCGTTGAATAATTTTATATAGAGTCGAAGTAGATAAGTCAGGAGTTTTATAATAATTTTATATAGAGTCGAAGTAGATAAGTTAGGAGTTTTATAAGTGAAGTGTGTTTAGTGATGGTTTAGTGAAGGTTAGAGTAAAAAATTCAGAGGGGATGTTGGTGTAGAATTTTATAGGGTTTGTGTTATTGGGGCTCCTTTGCATAGCTGGCAACGTGAAGTAGTGGTTTAATTGAGTTGGGTTTTTAAAAATGAGTTGATAGGAGTTAAATAGGAGATGTTATTCTAATTGCAATAAACATAAAATTCAGAGGGGATGTTGTAATATTGGTTTTTATGGAATTTTATGTCTATGGTTTACTGGCAGGTTTTTAAGTCTATGGCATTTAAAACCAAAATGTTGTTAGGAATGTTTTTAAAATGTGACAAGATAGATGAAAAGAAAAGTCAAGTAGAAAATATTGTGAGTTGAAGATATAGTCGTAGTCGGAGTGGTTGTATATGGTCGATCATAAATGATTTAGTTTTTTAGAGCAGTTTACCAATTTTATCAAACATGTATAGAATGTAATTTAGAATTTTGTAAAGGGTTTTGGGAATGAAATAAAACGCAGTGAAACTACAGAATGAAGTAATTTATTTGAATAAAGGATCCCATACTTACAACATCTTGGTAAGAGAACTATTCGATATTTTTAACAGGCAACACTGGTAATTGGTATATTCTAGACCTGTGTCAGAACGCAACTGAAATATATTCAATGTACTCTGTGGCAACTGAAAACTGTTGCCGTAGCAATAACGTTAGGTCAAGGATCTTCTACCTACTAACTGGATTGCTTACGAATGATTCAAAGAATACAGAAAGTCTTTCTTGGCTGTTAAACAATAGAGTATAAACTTGCACTCATAAAACTGAAGGAACTATTCGTTCCGAGCGAGACAGTGCCGTGTGTGGACTGTGTCCCTTTCTTCTGTGTGTCAGATTAAAAATATTTATTTCAATGGTAATTTTTTCGACCTGTCTGTAGTAGTAATAACACCTAGTTTTAAACTTCTTTGGAATTCTATCTTTAAAAGAATTACCATTATTACTGTATGCATATTAATGAAAATTAAAGTTATTTTACCATGCAATCACAAGATGTTTAAAACAAGAAAAAAATGGAATTTGTACCAATTAGTAGTGATATATTATACTATACATGGCAATTAATACGTTGCCGTCTGACGTTTACTTGACATCTGTATGTTTGTAAATTTGCATTATATTTAATTTTGTGAGCTTTCGTAATGTTATAGTGCAAGATACTGTAACCATGGTAAGAACGTGTTTTGTGGTTAATCGCAAGAGTGAAGGGTACCCCAGGTCTGGAATTTCCTTTTTTAAGTAAGTTTTGTGACTTTGTTTACAAATTGCATTTAGGGTGACTATGTTTTCATTGTAAAAGTGGATGTTCTTCTCTTTATTTTTCTTATTTATTATTGAAGTGAAAACTTCTTTAGCGGCGTTGTGCCCTTTTTTTGTAATGGGTAAAAAATGTTAAACTCGCGTCAGGACACGTGACCTGATCTAAATTCGTAAGACGGACAGAGAGTCTAAGAGATAAACTTTTTAATGTTATATAAATTGTCATGTTTGTGTACGACAGCGCAATAAATAAATATGTATTCTACCACATAAATGATAGTACTTTTATACTGATAATTAAAGCAATTCGTGCAAAATTATTCCCTAAACATTCCAAAATATCAAAAATGCACAACGTTAATATTCTAGTTTTCACTTCTGCCGGCACTCCCGGAGTGCAATCCGTCGTTTTTTTTTCTTTCTTCTCATTATTTATTATTTTTCGTTATTTTAAGCTTTCCTATAAATGATGATCGAGACCGGTGGCTCAGTGTTCTACACAGAAAAAGGTCAGAAACGGTTCCAAAATTTGTAGCCGCCATTTCAAGCCTGAAGAAATATTGCATTTCGAAACAAGATCAAATGATGCAATTCCATCCATTTTCCCTAAAGTAAGTTATCTATCTTTACAAATGACATGAAGATCACCGTTTCGAAATAGAATATGAGCGTAACAAGATGAATTTTCATTTTGAATCTATCTTAACCATAAATACTAAAATATTGTTCTCATCAATCTATTATTATTTTAGATTCCTGTTAAAGCGAAACAAATAAATGTTTTAAGTACTATAATATTGAAACCCACTAAAGAAAAGAATATACAACCTGTACTGGGCACATTCAAAGATCTGGTAAGTGAAAGTTATGAAAGGAGTCAAATTAATAAGCATAAAAGTCGACATTTTAGTTGATTTATTTACTTTTGCTTAGCAAATTGATGGCAAAAATATTTTATATCATTTTGGCCAAAAACTCAGCTACGCAAACTTGCTTACAAGTGTAGTTTATTATATTAATAATTACTTATAACTTAATTACTTAACTTTTATGCACTGCAGTTAGTTAATATCGACAAATAATAATAATAATTCATAATTTAAAGATTATTTCCATACTTTTAACTAATAATAGTGTACACATTTTATAGGGTTGTGTGTCAAGCCAATATTGTAACAAACCTGCAGCTGCAACATATGAGGAACTAGAAAATATAGAGCCAACCTAATAATAATAACCTTATAATTGTCATTCGATCTGCCTCCTTTATATTTAGAATTATGTTTGTTAATAATATTGATTTCTAACCTTAAATAGCACATGTGGTGTTAGCCTGTAATTAATTGTTACACTTATAAATGTAATATGATTGTTTCATACAAATGTATAGTGTAAACAATTGTAGGTTAACCTAAATAAATATATACATAAATAAATTATATCTCTTCTGTTATTCTTTCTATTTATAATCATCGTTTTTCATGAAGGGTTTTAGTAGTTTTAATTATATATAAACACTAGTACTCACGCGGGGCTCCGTGGATTCTATCACGGTAAAAACATAACTCTCCTCTTTTGCAGTCGCGTAAAAAGTAGCCTATAAACTTCCTCAAGCTCCAAGCTACTTCCATACCAAATTGCATCCAAATCCACCCAGTACTTTCGAAGATTAACGCGTTTAAGCAAACAAACAAACTTTTCCGCTTTATAATATTAGTATAGATTGCATCATTTTATTTTTAGTCTACAGGTTCTGACCGTACAAGTGTCGAATAAACGTAGATTACCAATTAATGCACGTTTATTTACTTGACAGGCCTGTTGGTCTAGTGGTCAGTGGCCCTGACTGCTATGCCCAAGGTCGTGGGTTCGATTCCCACCCAGGACAAATGTTTGTGTGATGAGCACGATCAATTGTTCTTTGTCTGGGTGTAATTTATCTATAATATGTTTGTATTTAGAAATATATATGTATGTTTATCAGTTGTCTAGTACTCATATTACAAGCTCTGCTTAGTTTGCTTTTTTCGAAGATGGCGTTGTGTGAAAGTTGTGAAATATTATTATTTATTATTATTTGGACATCTATACCACTGCCTATCAAGGCCAAGCCTTCGAAGAATTGCCAGCTGGTCATTCTGTTATTAATTCTGTATCTGCAATAATTGTATTTGTATCACGGGGCTTAACCACTTTGAAAGTTTATAATTCAACGCAATAAAGTCTGCTTAACAAAACCAATTTTGCATTTAGCCCGCAAAAGAAAGGGTTTATTATAGAAATTAGCGCGCTCAATATAAGTTCCTCAGATATATATTGAGAACTAGCTTTTCGCCCACGTGGAATTCTGTTATATCGCGCTACCGAGCAACTGTTCAAAAATCTGAGATAGAAAGAACCCTATATAGTTCCCAGGGTTTTAAACTATCTCCATGTCAAATTTTTTCGAAAGTGGCTCTGTGGTTTAACCGTGAAAGCGTAACAGACCGACACAGACCTTTGTATTTATAATAGAATTTATTTCTTTCTTTCTATTTAATAGGTTGTTAAGAAAAAAACCGGCCAAGTACGAGTCGGACTCGCGCATGACGGGTATTTTTATAGGTAGGTAATGAATGGTACGGAACTATTACCTATAAAAAGCGCCAAAAAATCACATCTGTTGTATGGGAGTCTCCGTTAAATATTTATTTTAATTAATTTTTAGTATTTTTTGTTATAGCGGTAACAGAAATACATCATTTGTAAGGTTAATAATAAGTGTCTTAAAAAAACCTGCAAATATTGCATCAAATAAAATTGTCCTTACGTTTATCACGAATTGATATACACACTACTAGAAAGAGATAGCTAGGTCCTTCGAGGGTATACTCTTCGGAACGGATTTGAGCTTCGCGTCCGCATTCCAGGGTCCCGATTGCGGTAATTTGAAAATGTTTAATACGTGCGCGTTGCGTGCGCGTTTCATCTCTGCTTGCGTTGCAGTAGCAGTCCAGTCGGTGCGGAGTTTGGTATCACGGTAAAGTTCACGTGCTAACAAAGATTTGATTTGATGAAGGTTTGATGTGTTTGTCGGTTATCACAGATATTTTCCTAAATATGTAGAAATACTTTTAGAACTAAAGTTATTAAGGTACAGAATACATTAGATACGTCATTTTGAAGTGGCTGACTAATTTGAAAGTTTGTAGAGTTATAAAAATAAAATATTTTACTTGAATGTGAATAATACCTATGTAATAACTAGCTTGAGTCCTCATCACAGCATACCTCTTAGCTAATATGTGGAAAATGTTGTTGTGATTACATTGTTTTTTTTTTTTGTTATAACTTACTTACTTATTATTATTATGTTTAATGTAATGCCATTTACTCCTCAAATAAAATAAAAAAAATCACGCGTGGCCAACATGTTTCTGTGTGTATCTGTTTCGAAATATTGAGTGAATTATACCTGTACCTATACCTATGTCGGTTGTCGGTTTTCTTGTCAGTTATTTGAATAACTTGTTAGTTGTTTTATGATTTTTGTTTTTATTTAGATTATTTTCTGAGAAGAGACTATTCAAATTCTTTAAGTGTGTAAATAGACAATGCAAACACAGTTTAATAATAGTTTTTAGTGCCAGGTATATTTGTGTAGACATAAACTGACTTATAAAAATGAGTTTAATGACACTCGATAAATCGAGTGTTGTTTAATTCCCTAAAGTTTAGCTTGTCTTTCATACAATGGTACACTCTTTAATCATTAGACCCAGTCTCGATAACGACAGCAATTAAATAATAAAAAGTACTTTTTAAGTTGAAATGAGTAAAAACTGCGGAGCTTGTATGTTCTTTTACCACTTTATTATCCTAGTCCGTAATAAACTCGAGTGTCGGCATCATAAATACTGAACTTTTTACGACATCTTTCTTTTTTATTTACAAATTGCACGTGTAGACAGTTATTAGTAGGATTCATGGATTATTTATAATTATGTTACCATATTCTTAGTTGCTCACAAACTAACTACCCCTCTAGGGTATATATGTTCTGTGCTAACTACTCACTAACTACTCGGTCTCTTTATGTATGATCTATGGCTAGGAGTATATGTGTCAGTGTTGCCAATTTAGCGACTTTGTCGCTAGAAATGACGACTTTTGCTTAAGCCTTAGCGACAAGGAAAAAGATTTGACGACAAAAATGATCTAGCGACTTAGGTGACGACTTTTCAAACTACAAGATAACAAACATATATATATGCCCAACACCTGTTTCAAAAATGCTCACTCGCAATTAAATTATCTTCACCAGTGGTAACATTAGAGCAATGTGGTCGGGGAATCCCCATATTTTATTAAGTTCCGTATTTTTCGTACTTTTCCTACCTACGTACTTACGCAAGTCACTACTATAATATACTTATACAACGTGTAACCGAGGGAGTATATACATACAAGGGCACGGCTTCTTTGGATGATATCAAACTAAATTGGAATGGTTTCAACTCAAAATAAAATACTCTAAAAACTGATACCAAATTTTCGGTTTTTAAAGTTTCTTAAATTGAAATCATAACAAACGTGTCACCGCACTACGTTGGTCAATAACTTTCCACGTTACTTACAAATATCACGATAAATCTCTTCCGTAATTCTGTTCGCCTAGTACTGTTGTAGCCTACAGCAAGGCGGTGTTCTTTTATCGGCGCGAACTGACGAAATAAAAGACGCCGCCGCGCCATCGGCCGCCGCCGTTCACCGCGCCGCCAAAGCGATTACGCGCGCGCGCAATAAACCATACCTACCTACTTTACCGTGATGTAAAAATTAATGCGTAATTATTGATTTACAGTTTACTCGTTAATATCAAGCCAGAAATTGCACGTAAACACTGAGATAACAAAACTTACGTAAAAATCGAAACAAAGTTTAGGTAGGTTAGAGTCTGGCAAACGAAAGTAGAGACTGAAAAAGCGCGGCAAATTTAAAAAATATCAGCATAGCAACCCCAAAACTACTATGAAATACCTGGAATAACTTTATTTGATACTTTAGAATTATGTATTTTATTTCATCGGAATAAAAATACAAGAGATATTTTAGGTAGGTAATAGTTTAGATATTGTCTTAATTCGACTTAAAAAAAAAACAACAGTATTCTAAAATAGTTCTGATTTATTCACTATAGTCAAAATCTGAATGTAAGACTTCCATATGGAAAGTTTCATTAGTCACTGGAGTCATTGTTTCCTACGTTAATTATAAGACTTTCTAAATTATTTTCTGTAATTCTGTCCCTTTCTTTATTTTTATTTTCAACATGGATGACATGATCAGTCATTTTCTTTCACTCCTCGGGAGTTATATTTTCAAACGACTCTTTTATAAATTTCTGTAACTCCACTGCAGGCAGAGCAATATTTTTATTTGGCACTTTACGTATAGCCAAACTCTATACTAACTCAATGGCATTTAGATCACAGTGGTAGGGGGGAACTCGCAATACCTCGTGCCCATTCTGCTTCAGAATTTCATCAGCTTCATATACTGGCTCTGGTGTGTTTCGTTTTAAACTTGTTTTCTAACGTTATAAAATTCGTTAATTTTGTTACGAATAGCATCTATGTCGGACACTGTGGGTTTATATGGCCTTTACGCGCACCTTCCTTTTTAATTCTTATTAATGTAGTAACGCTCACTTCTGGAAAGAATGGTAAAACAAAATGATTAGGTTTTCAAATCATGAATTCAATTACATCTTTATAAAAGTTATGTACTCCTAGTAAAAACTTACCAGTGATTGAAGCTATTTTATCCAAGTACTGGTTCTGGGTTCTTATCCTATCTTTCTGCTCTAAATCCGTAAGTTTTTCAATAGGTTTCACTATCTCATCAACCCCTGCTACATCCACCAGATTTTCTATAAAAGAAAAAAAAAAGTTAAAAACCATGCAACATTTAATTGTATGTTAAATAACCATAATGTTTAACATTCTATAAAATGAATGTGAATCAAAATAGCTAAATATTTTTCCTCGATAAATATAAATTGTAAATTACGTCAAAGTATCAACTTAGTAGCGTCATGCTAACTATGAAATCGAACACCACACGTAAACAATCTTGTTTTTGTTTGAATTCGGCGTCTTTCTCCTGTTGTTTTTCTTGATATTTAGACATCATGCGAAACAACATCTCCCGTACTCCACTTTTAATAGTTTTGTTCATTTTTCGCTGAATAAACGCTATTAACAAGATCACAACAAATCACCAAAAACACGCCATCTTGTTTGGAAAATTGAGTTTGACATTAGTATAACATTGCCATATAAAAACTTTGCAAATAATTCGAGTGTCTACTTTCGTTTGCCAGACTCTAACTAGTTTCATCCTTTATCCTTTGTTATTACTTATTACCGAGTAAACAGTAAAATTTCAAAGCTTTGCTTAATTTAGTAAACTGACTTACATTTTTAAAGATGGGGTTCGATTTGGTGACCTTGGTATTGTATGCACAAGGCCGCTCGCTTGTTAATGGATACCTGAACATTGTGTAGCGTTGCGTTTTTGTCCTGAAAGCTCAATCCGCACTTTCATTAGGTCCATCGTATCACACTGCACTGCATACACTACATACACTAAATTACCATTTTCGGCTCCGACACACACCCCTAAGACGACCCACTGACCGACATTTTGCAAACACAACAAAAACATCAATTAGGTGTAGCCATACTGAACTGATACGCGTATCACAGGGATAAACACGAGTGCAATAGCTAAACGCGGAATGTCGACTGACTAGCAAACCAATAATACTAAATAAATAAAGCTCCTATTCACTGCTATCCTGGTACCTAAATATTATTTCGTTGCAGGGTAGCTGTCCCAGTTACTGTCCATCCACTACTATTAAAAAATATTGTTCAAGAATTCAAGATTGTTTTACATAATAACGGTAATTTTAACTAAACTCCGTTAAACTGATAAGTAAATCTAAAACACCAGAGCAAACTAATTACGCAATACAAATTCAAAATTGAAAAATCATTAATTTTTTTGGGTAGGAAAATTATCAATGACTCTGCTGACTCTACTCCCGCCCTGGGTGGGCCGGAAGGAAGTGTTAAACTCTTACTGAATAAAACCCACCCTGTTTCTTTAGTTGCCCTTGCATTCCGGGGCTGCGGTATCTCGTTAGAAGTCTGAATTAAAAGTTGAATTTACCAGGAATAATTGAAACTACATGGACAGCAATTGTTTCACGTACCAATTGCTTACATTGTGTGTGTAATAACGTAATCAGGGTTCTGCGAGCAAAGGATTTTCAATTCGGCATTAACAATTCCTGTTACTCATGTGGTCCTAGTACTTTTTATTAATTTCTTTCTTGCTACATTTTTTATTGACTTAATTTTGAATTAAATAAAGACTAAACCAATGCTCAAACCAATAATACCCATGTACCACTCACCAGTGGCGGATCCAGGGGGGGGGGGTCATGGGGGTCATGACCCCCCCCCTGGGCTGGGTCCAGATCCTAGATGAACCACTATTTAAATTTTTTTAAACATAATGTTTTTGTATATTTTTTGTCACAATGTAGATTTTATTTAAGTACTTTCAATATTTAATTAATTTAATATTATACCTTTCGACGGCAAACGCATTATTCGGGAACGAACGCATCGAAAATATTAATTTTACCGCGCCACCGCCACGGCCACCATCTTCCATATGTCATATTTCATGTGACACTTGCGCGTGGTTTGTTTCGACTAACGTCTAGCTATTTAAGCCTGCGCCGAGTAAAATAACTCAAAACGGTCTTCACAACTAAAGGAATATAACCTATAATAGTACTTTAATTACCATACAAAAATATGTAATGAACACTTGAATAAATGTGTTAGCAAACATAGTTGGCAAAATTTAAAAATATTTTATAGTTTATTAAACAAAAATACATAAAGTTGGACAAAAATCCTTACAAAACATGCTCGTGCGTCGCTGAATTTTGATAGTAAACTGTTGAATTTTTTCATAAACTTCAATTCATATTATTCTCTAATTATCATACTATCATTTACAGCTTTAACATTTCAAAAATGTCGCTTGGTTGTTTTAAGTTTAATTTTTTCTTCTAATTTGCGCGCTATTTTGAACCATACGCAACGTACACCGGTCGAAAATTCAGTCATCCAAGGGAGCTCAGAGAGGGGTCACGTCTCATTGTGGAGCGTTTCGCCGGTAACGATAATTCGCGATCTATTGTGTACGTATGTATTGCAGCAATCCGTTGAATAACATAAGTCATATTTTTTGTTTTTTTGAGTACATTTATTATGCATACCCAACAATTACTTTTTATTGTTCAATATACATTTCTTTAACATTTTTGTTTTCAATATTTGTTTAATTATGGGAAAATGTAAAAAAAAATATTTTTAGAAGAAAGTTGGCGCAAATTTTCGAAAAAAAAAGCCATTCTCATAAAAAGTACGTATTTATATTTTGTGATGTTATTATTGCTTTTTAACCGACTTCAAAAAAAAGGAGAAGGTTCTCAGTTCGTCTTAAACTTTTTTTATGTATGTAACCTCAAACTCGAAGACGGCTGGACCGATTTGGAATTTTTTTTTTCGTTTGAAAGGGTATATACTTTCTAGTTGGTTCCATTGTTATGAAATCAGGATCTGATGATGGGATCCTGGAGAAAGCGAGGGAACTCTTTAAATATTATAGGCACTTCTATAGCGTTTTGGGTATTTCTAATAGTACCTTGTGCAGTTGCTCCCGAAAAGCACCATTTGAGGAAGTGAAAGTGATGATGAAGACTTTTTTCAAACATTCGATATGGGTATCGTGTAATGGGTTTTTGGGGGTGGTGATTGCAAATCTGGAATTTATTTTTAAATTCAAGATGGCGTATGCAACTTTTTCTCACAAATTCGATATGGGTACCGTGTAATGGGTTTTTGGGGGTGGTGATTGCAAATCTGACATTCATTTTAAAATCCAAGATGGCGGATGCAACTTTTTCTCAAACATTCGATATGGGTATCGTGTAATGGGTTTTTGGGGGTGGTG
Organism: Tholera decimalis; assembly: GCA_943138885.2. Taxonomy (NCBI): domain Eukaryota; kingdom Metazoa; phylum Arthropoda; class Insecta; order Lepidoptera; family Noctuidae; genus Tholera; species Tholera decimalis. The sequence goes on along the minus strand of OW964575.2, from coordinate 11,475,873 downwards.
ATTGCAAATCTGGCATTCATTTTAAAATGCAAGATGGCGGATGCAACTTTTTCTCAAACATTCGATATAGGTATCGTGTAATGGGTTTTTGGGGGTGGTGATTGCAAATCTGGCGTTCATTTTAAAACCCAAGATGGCGGATGCAACTTTTTCTCAAACATTCGATATGGGTATCGTGTAATGGGTTTTTGGGGGTGGTGATTGCAAATCTGGAATTTATTTTTAAATTCAAGATGGCGTATGCAACTTTTTCTCACAAATTCGATATGGGTACCGTGTAATGGGTTTTTGGGGGTGGTGATTGCAAATCTGACATTCATTTTAAAATCCAAGATGGCGGATGCAACTTTTTCTCAAACATTCGATATGGGTATCGTGTAATGGGTTTTTGGGGGTGGTGATTGCAAATCTGGCATTCATTTTAAAATCCAAGATGGCGGATGCAACTTTTTCTCAAACATTCGATATAGGTATCGTGTAATGGGTTTTTGGGGGTGGTGATTGCAAATCTGGCATTCATTTTAAAATCCAAGATGGCGGATGCAACTTTTTCTCAAACATTCGATATGGGTATGAGACGAGTATTTTATGGCATAATTAGTATTAATTGTGCCATAAAATACTCGTCTCAAATTAGTGGAGTTAGGTCTGACCATACAGGTCAACTAGTATCCTTTGAGTTGGTTAAAAAGCGGCAATTAAATAAGACTATTAAGTTTAGGCCACTAACTAAAAAGAAATTAATGTTTTTAATGATAACATGTTAAGTAATCTTTCAATGGCCAATTTTGACTCCCATGACCCCAATGAAAATTACAGGATATTATTTTCTTCACTATGCCACGAATTTAGTAAGGCATGTCCAGTTAAAAAATTTCAAATGAGTAATAAATCTAAATTTAATTAATGGGCCACTGCTGGAATAAGAATAAGCTGAGACAATTTATACAACTTATACCATGAAAAATCATTGACTTCCGATGGAGCCTTCCATAATTATGTAAGAAACTACTCAAAGATATTTAAAAGAGTATGCGCCCTAAGCTAAATCTAAATCAGAAAGTAATAAAATTAGCATTTCTAACAATAAAATAAAAACTGTGTTGAAGGTGATAAACAAAGAAACTGGAAACACAAACCAACAGGGTTAGAATGATTTGACTTTGAACATCGATGATCAGGTCATCTCAGATAAGTCAAAAGTGACTGAGAAGTTGGAAAATTACTTTACCAATATTCCAGTAGAGGTTACTAAATCTCTACATTCTTCGCCATCATTAGCAGAATCTTTTTTAAAGGAAAACTTCAATAAGGATATACCAACATTTTCATTTAAGCCCATTTCTATTGATGTAATTAAAAAGCATTCCAAAGTCTTAACATAACAAACACTGATGACTTATGGAGTGCATCTGTTAGGGTTCTTGGTAATATTATTGACTCAATTGCTGCTATCCTAACAGGCACATTTAATTAATGTATAGACAGCGGTAATTTTCCCGATTTAATGAAACATAGTAAAGTAGTACTAATTTTTAAGTCGGGTTGTAAGAGTGATCCCTCTAACTATAGACCGATATATGTGCTTCCAGCATTAAGCAAAATATACGAAAAAATCATGCTGGACCAGATGCTATCATATTTTAACTCAAATGGAATTCTGCATAGTCGGCAGTTTGGTTTCATGAAAGGTATGGCATATTTTGTGACCTCTCCAAAGCTTTTGATTGCGTTGACCATAAAACACTGATCTGTAAATTACACCATTACGGAGTTCGTGGATTCGTGTTCTGCTGACCTTGTTCTTTCATATTTATCAAACAGGCAACAAAAAGTTATTGTTAATGGAGCGACATCTGCAGGATCCCTAGCCAAGATGAGTGCTCCGCAAGGTTCAATTCTTGGCCCTTTCCTTTTTATAGTGTATATCAATGACATACATGATGACCAACTTATCGGATATTTTTTATTTGTAATTCCATTGTGCTGTATTAATTGGTCTATACGACAGTATAGACCAAAGTTTTAAATATAATTAAGCATATCTTAGAACTGGAAACATATCTTACAACTATATAATAATATAGGTTATCCATCAGAATTCAGACAGGCTCAGCCATTCTCAAGACTTTGGATGGATCGACTAAGGGATTACATACACATTTGTCATCAAAACATAACATCAAGCTTATATCAGCTTCAACAAGTCTAGATTCTGATAATCTGAACACAGCACCGCCGCCAGCCAAGCGAAAGTTAAATGATTATTTTACTAAAAGTGCCGACGATAGCCTCGATGATGTTTTGGCAAGAAAGATTGCATTAGATGGATTTCCATTCAGTATATTCATAACTTCAGATGATTCGAGAAAATTTGTCTTTGCAAAATACACGGATTTACCAAAGTCAGCCGTCACCATTCAAAAACGTGTCATAAATTACAGTGAAAAAATCAGAAAACAAGTAACTGCAGAATTGAAACATTTTAAAAGTGCAGGTGAAAGATTTAGTCTTTCTTTCGACAAGTGGACTTCAACATCCAATAAACCATACATGGCTGTCAACGTTCATTCATATAAAAAAAAATTGGAATTTAGGACTTGTTCCTATTTATGGAAGTATGAAAGTATGGCTGAAAATTGTCTTCGTATATTGAAAGAGCGTCTAAGTATATTTGATATTTCCCTGGATACTGGCTTTATGAAAAACATAATTATTTGCAAGACAGCTCTACTTCAGATGATACTATAAATGAACCACCTGTGGCTGTTGATCATATGGACGACATCCATGATGATGAACATTTAGAAGACTTAGACATTCCAGAATCAGACTTAATCTTAATGTCACAAAATGACCTTGCGCTATAACACATACCAGAGTTAACACAAGATGAAAACATTAATGAGCTGATAAAAAAAAGTTGTAGAGTGTATTTCAAAAGATCACCATTGAAAAATGAAACAGTACTTCAAAAATAAATGAAAATTGAACATGGAAAAGAGCTGTCACTTCTTTTGGACTGTAAAACCAGGTGGAATAGTCTTTTAACAATGCTGGAGCGATTTTATCTTTTAAAAACCTTCATTCAAAAAGCTCTTATAGATCTCAATCATCCAATTCGTTTGGAAGAAGTTGATTTTGAATTGGTAAATAAAATTGTTGATGTGCTGACCCCAATTAAATTGACAGTAGAAGCAATCTGTCGGCGAGATGCTAATTTATGCACAGCTGATTCCGCTTTGAAATTTCTTATAAAACAGCTATCTAGCATAATCATTTTTTGGCAAGTGCTGACACTTGCCAAAAAATGAAAACATCCTTAGTGGAACATATGAAGCAACGACGAAGTGATGATTTGACTGGTGTGTTGAATTAATTACAAAATCCATGAAAAGATGATGAAAATCAGTTATTATCGGATTTGGAATGGCATGACTTATTACCGGTTTCTACACAGGCTTTAGTTTGGAAGCAAATAAAGTGTATTGTTAAAAAACTTAAAAGTCGAGATGACACGGAAGAAGAAGAAGGAAGATCAGGATCACAAACAGATGATGAGTTAAGGCCACAAACCTCCCAATCCCAACCCCAATTGACACCAAAGGAAAAGTTATAGCTGGAAATTGATAAGACTATGAAATCCCCAGATCGTGAAGTACAAATACAAAATTATTCGTGGTTGGCAAAATATAGTATTAGACGTGAAATAAGCCTGTTTGAAAATGGAGGAATTAATGGATATCACTTAGAAACAGCATATAAGTATCTATTGTCTATTCCTCCAACCAGTGTAAAACCTAAACGAGCGTTTTCAGCTGCTGCTTATGTTGATAATAAACGAAGCAGGCTTGGAAGTCAAACCTTGGATGCATTGATATTTCTACGATTGTATTTTCAAAATTCGAAATAAGTTTTATTGTCTTTTTATTTCTTACAAAGTATAGTATATTTTTGTCATTTTTTCTTTTCTTACTATACTGTGATATGAGTAGTGTACCAAAATTAAAAATATATATTTTAAGAAATTACTCGTTTTTTAGAGTTCATTTGCCGAATGGCAAAAAACGGAACCCTTATAGTTTCGTCATGTCTGTCCGTCTGTCTGTCTGTCTGTCTGTCTGTCTGTCTGTCCGTCCGTCCGTATGTCACAGCTATTTTATTCCAAAACTATTAAGACTATACATGTGAAACTTGGTAAGTAGATGTATTCTATGAAACGCTTTCCGATATTGAGAAAAAAAAAAAATCGTTTAAAATAAAGGAACATACTACTACCCCATACATGGAACTAAAACTGTTTTTTTTTTTTTATGAAACCTATGCGTGTGTGGTATTTATAGACAGGTCTTTAAAAATGACATGGGGGTATCTGAAACCACTTTTTCATAAAGTCAATCGTTTAAAAGATATAAGCTTCCAAAGTGGTCAAATGTGTATCCCTCCCTCTAACTTCTATAATAGTGGAGTGAAAAATCTAAAAAAATATGTATCTGTAGATCTTAATGTAAACTTTCAACCAAAATTGGTTTGAATGATATCGAGTTAACAGTTTTTGAGATACGGCATATTTTCTAAAACCGCAAATATAACTTCGTAATTCATACAAACACTATGAAAAACATAGTTATCTAGCGTAGTTGTAAAAAATGTAAATAAGCTAGTTTTAAGAAATTTGTAAGGTTTTTTTCGTCAAATAAATATACATATTATATTATATTATTATAGTTACACACGGAACCCTTCATGCGCGAGTCTGACTCGCACTTGGCCAATTTTTTACATTTGAGACCAATTAGAAACCACATAGTCTAATCCGGGCATAGCCCCAGGGTCCCAGGATTCAGCATCAAGAATCACGTAATCCCGGGATTGAAAAACATGCTCGGGATTGTATTCTCTAGTTGCAACTAAGAAAGGATTTCTATCGAAATTCTATTTTAGTTGCCAAATGTGTCGAAAAAAATAGAATTAATAAATTGTAAAGAACCAGATAGATAGCCCTACAGACCTCAATCTGAACGATAATTCTGTAAGCAGTTTTATGTCGATAGGAGCCGGGTTTTCTGGTTTAGAACAAGTTTCAGCTTCCTTTGACATTCCCTCTATGTCCGACAAATTATACGCCAAGTGCCATAACAAGGTCTGTCTACTACGGGAATTAGCCAAAGAAAAATTGGCCAAGTGCGAGTCAGACTTGCCCATGAAGGGTTCCGTAGTAACTATAATAATATAATATGTATAACTACTACAACTACTAGTCTGTCTGTCTGTCCATCCGTCCGTCCGTATGTTACAGCCATTTTATTCCGAAACTATTAGGACTATACATATAAAACTTGGTAGATTGATGTATTCTGTGAACCACTTTCCGATTTTAAGAAAAAAATTAAAATATATTTAAATTAAATTAAAAAATATTTTCAGTTTTAGTTCCATGTATGGGGGGAACTAAAACTGAAAATATTTTTTTTTCATGAAACCTATGCATGTGTGGTATCTATATACAGGTCTTTAAAATGAGATTGAGGTTTCTAAAACCACTTTTTCATAAAATTAATCGTTTAAATGATATACGCTTCCAAAGTGGTAAAATGTGTGCCCCCCTCTAATTTCTATAATAATGGAGTGAAAAATATAAATATATATATATACAACGTGTAACGGAAACCTCGATATCTAACCAAAAGGGCTGAAGACAACATTTGGTATGGAGTCTCTATGCACAGTTTCAGCACAAAATAACTGACTTAAAGAATTGATACCAAATTATTGGTTTCACATATTTTTTGAATACCAATCATAACAAACGTGTCACAGCACTACGAGGGTCAATAACTTTCCACGTCACTTGCCAATAACACGATAATTCTTTTCGTTCTTCCTAATTTGACAAATTCGGTCTCTGGTATCAGTGTACTGGAATTTGTAATAAGTTCTACATATGTAGACTTAGGATTACAAAACCCTTGCCATATCGTTTGTTATCATCCAAAGAAGCCATGCACTTGGTATGTATATACCCTTTAAATTACACGTTGTATATATATATATATATATATCTATAGATCTTAATGTAAACTTTCAATCAATATTGGTTTTAAAGAGATCGAGTCAGCAGTTTTTGAGATACAGCATATTTTCTAAAACCGCAAATATAACTTTGTAATTTATACAAATACTATGAAAAACAAAGTTATTTGGCGTACATTACATAATTATATTTTTTTTATTTCATACTGGTTTTATTATTCAAGTAGCAGTAGCAAGTTAGGGTAGATGGGTATGCAGATACCCATCTACCCTAACTTGCTACTTACCCAGTTTCGAAGCGTCAATAGCCTAATGGATAAGGTGTCGGACTTGTGATCGAGAGGTCACGGGTTCGAACCCCACCCATTACACTATTGACGTGAACCCACTCCAGACACAAGCATATTTAGCTTAGTTGGAGGGGTTAACAAGATTGCTAGTAATGTGAAATGTACCCACATTGCTAGTATTCTTTAAAAAAAAATCTGAGGAGTTTAATATATAAAATCAAAGTTTTATTGCAATAGGACGAATAGTGAGGGAACGGATAATGTATTACTACAGTAAAAACAAACGTTAATTTTTATATATTAGGTATAATTTATTAAATTTATTTTTGTGATTTATTTACGTACCTACTTGCTTCATTTAGATCCATCCAGCCGTTTGAGCGTGAAGAAGTAACAAACATGCAAACAGACACATTAATTCACAAACTTTCGCCTTTATAATATTAGTGTGATAAAAAAAACCATCTAAATAATTAATATTCGTTTTTCAAGTTTATTCAACATAACGACAAAAAATTAAAAAATGCAAAGTTAGCAAACTTCGTCGTGCAACGGCAAGCGGGCCTCGAGCGAACTTGTCATTGTGTGTGTGACAACGCACACGACTAGCCCGCTGCAGTAAATACCTATTTTCCGCGCGTCTCGTAGGCTCGACACCCTCTTAAAGTTATCTGTGAGCTAGACCTAACCTCAACCGGAACGACTAAATTTTGTAACAAAGTACTAAGTTAAAAAACTTTAAATTTTAAATATAAGTAATAGTGTTCTTAAATATTATTGCTGCAAATTCATTACAAGAAATGGTAACTTGTACGTATTCAGTTCTTCATTATGCCAGTGTGTGTGTGTTCAAACTAAAATGTTAGTTGTTAGGTAGTAGGTAGATGAGTAGGTCCCTAGCCTACTTACTGAACGAGTGTGACGTATGTACCCACCTAATAATTTTTATGGATGAGGGCGTTTGAAGCACCCAAGCTTACTAACCTAACCTAAAATCGTAGATAAATTCATTCAGTGAAAACAGGTGTATCTTCGTGACACTGCAATTTGGTAAAACCAAACTCTTTTAAATACCAAACTGATTTTTAATGCTCTTTAAAATACTTAAAATATAACTATTAAATTTACCTATTCTGATGTTTGCCCAATCTTCAGTGAAGTTTTAAAAAGCAATAGTTTTACATTGAAGTTTTCGCTACACGTGTATACATTATATCGACGCTGGAAAGGAAAAATTATCCAAGCGACATTTTTGTCCATTTGGAGTTATAAGTGTCGCAGTATGATAGATAAAGCCGTGATATGATTATATCCCTAGGGATATAATTATATACCGTAACATAGATAAACGGAAGCGATTCATTACTATCTTACTAGGAATATAATTATAATACAATTCAAGTTTAGTGTTATAATTATATTACTGGATTGGATCACACTAAAGCCAGACGCGGAAAAGAAGAGTGTGACATACCGCGACGTCCTGCTAAGGCAAAGAAAGCAGTGAACCTGCAAGAGCTCGGCGTCACTGAGGGCCTACGTCTCAGGGTCATAGCCACTGGGGCTCGGATACTGGAGGTCCCAGGTGTGGCCAGCGGTCCAGCCGCCGACGCTCAGGTCGAGAAGCTCAGGGCGTCCCTTAATGCGGAGGAGGCCAGAGTATCCAGATCCACCAAATGTCATAACATGCGCATTTCGGGCCTGGATTACCATTACGGTATGGACTGGTGGTTGCCCTGCAGACCAAGTTAAAGCAGGCACCATTCGTCCGGGCTCTGCAGGCCATTACGGTGAGCTACCCCGTTGCGGCGGCCAAGAAGATCGAAGAGGGCCGAAGGCTACTGGAGGGTTGGGTTTCAGCACAGGTGAAACTGTTGGAACCCAGACCTCTGAGGTGCTTCCGCTGTCACGTGGGCAACCATGTGGGAGTCCATTGCACTTCGGAGGTGGACCGCAGCAACCTTTGCTTCCGCTGTGGACAGCCCGGTTACATGGCCAGCTCATGCAACGCCACGCCGCATTGCATCACGTGTGCAGAGGGTGGAAAGTCGGCCGATCACCGGGCTGGGAGCAAGGCCTGCGCTCCACCCACCAAGGCTAGGGGCAGAGGTAGGCCCTCTACCACCGCTGTCTCTGCTGCATTTACGGCCACTGCTACTGCTGCTGCCAGCGCCACTGCCGCTGTCTCTGATATGGCAAGACCCCAACAAGGGGTCCGGGAGGAGGCTTACATAGAGTGCCAATAATAACTCCATTACGCCTCCTCCAGGCGAACATCAACCACTGCGCCGCTGCTTAGGATCTTTTGCTCCAGAGCATGACGTAGTGGTCGATTAATATCGCCGTGGTCGACGAGCCATATCTTGTCCCACCCAGGGATGACTGGATGGAGGACCTTAGCGGCTCGGTGATCATAATCTCGTCGGCTGCCGCTGGTAGTCTGTTGTGGGCTTGTGGGGTGTGAAATTTGCATGGTTTTGTTTGCAGGGTGACTCTAAGGGAAAAGAAGATGGTGTTGGTGGGTTGAAACGTAATATAAGTGACCGTTCTTTAAAAAAAATAGATTCATTTTTCACAATGAAACCAAGGCTTGAGATTGCTCACTCGAAAAATTTACCTACAACAACTACAGAGGATTATAATTGTAATGCCCATGCTTCGGCTTCTACAGCTACATTGCCTACATTAACCTTAGACAAAAAAAAACAAGCTCTCCTGTTATTAACAATATTCAGTCTATATTATGTAGGTCGACTTCTGATTCTGATCAGATAAAGACTTCACTTTCTCAATCAGAGTTTGCTTCAGATAATGCACGTTAACAAGGCAAAAATATAGATGATTCATCTAAAGCTATGTTGCTTGTAAATCATTGGCAGCCTCCCCCTAATTACATTTTCCCGCACTGTGTTGTGAATAAAAAAGGAAATCAAACAAGAAAATATGCTCAGAAGTCTCATCTTGACAAGTTGCACTGGCTTGTGTTTGTCACAAAAAGACCAGGGTCTTTACTGCAAGTACTGTGCTTTGTTTGCCGTAGCTCCTGGAGGTGGCATACAGACAAAAACACCTTTATGTCGACTCGTAAAAGAACCGTTAAAAGCTTTTGATAACTTGCTTGGTGAAAATGGTGATCTGCTAACGCACGAGCGAAACAAATACCACGAATTAGCAGTCGAAGCAGGGAAGAACTTTTTGATGACTTTTCACAAGCCAGAAATTAATATAATGAACCAAGTAGTCAAAGACTGACACAAATAAATGAAAATAGAGAACGTTTGCGACCAATCGTAAAATCTATTATATTTTGTGGTCATCAAAATATATCGTTACGTGGCCATCGCGACGATGGTAAATTGTTGAGCTATGACAGCGTGGTAGCCGATGAAAGGATTTTTTTTATTTTTTATTATTTACTTAAGGTTCACCTACAGCACATACATACACATACATATACTTAATCATACGGTAATATTCTAATATATATGCCAATTACAGGTAAACACAACATTGACAGCAAAGACGTCAGATTACTGCTTAATCGCTAACTTAAATCTAGGTGTACAATTGAATAATATAATGAAATATGTTTTATTTTATACGAAGAAAGAAATGGAAACGAGCAACTCATTCATAAACTGTACAGAGAAATTTGACTACGTTTAATTGGTGTGGAGGGAGGCCAAGATTTTTGATTTAAACTTCAACTTACAAATACAATACATTACAAATTTTCGAGCCCTTTTAAAATTTCGTATAGATTTTGGCGATACTGCATTGCAGCAACATTTAGAATCTTCAAAATTCAACGCCACGTATATCAGCAAGACTGTACAAAATAAGTTGATAGATGTTAGTGTAGAAATCATTCAGGAAAACATTTTACAGAATGTGCGGGAAGCTAAATTTTGTTCTATTTTGTTCGATGAAACAATTCAGGTGATATAGAACCTCGATTGACAGGTGTAGCATTGGCGAAAATCGTTGAAAATCTGTAACTTGGTGTGTGGGTATTGGAACTGACAGCTGCTCGGTTATGGCATCAGATACGAAAGGTGCAGTGCAAGAATTGACGAAAATAGCCATTCACGCCAAACGTTGTCCGTGCAACAATCATATACTTAATAACTCATTGGCTAGATCATCCAAAGTAGTGTCTTGTCGCAATGCATCTGGCACAATGAGAAAGGTTGTAGCATTTGCTAATGCATCTGCTAAGAGGCATGACATTTTTAAAGAAGGAGAAAACTAGGAGTTGCCTTGCAAGGTATCTGTGAGACACGTTGGGTAGAGAGGCATGATGGGCATCTTCAATTTCAAGGAGACAACTTAGTCAAAATTTGTAGCGCTCTGGAGAAGATTTCTACTTGGCAAGACATTAAAACTGCTAATGATACGCATTGCTTGCTGCAAACATTGCGCAGTTCTGACTTTATTACATCCTTCATTTGTTTAAGTGATGTATTAGGTGGGTATTTGCCTAAATTATTTTGTTTCTTATTGTTTGGTAAATGAACATACATACTATACCTACTTGAGTATTATATTGTTGTCTTGTTAACATTTTTTGTGTTTTAACAATAAAAATGTAAGCTACCATTTATATTAAGTCATAGATCCTTAATTTATTCACTCATACTCACAGACAGTCACTTAGTAACTTTTTATTTTTCAGGTATTACTGTATCTTTAAGCAGAATACTGCAGTCGAACTTAATTGATTTAAAAAAAGCTGCGGACGCTATAAGTACTATGTTCTACAAAATAAAAAAGAAAATGCAGGCGTAATTTACCAACAGCTTTTTGAAGAGGCCAAATAAGTAGCTGAGCAGCTAGATGTAGAAATTAAATGTCCCAGACTAGTATCAAAACAAATACATAGGGCCAATAACCTACTTGCTCAATCTGCTGAAGAATATTTCCGCAGAGCCATATACATCTCCCTTCTGGATTCCATAATAAGTGACCTACAAGACCGTCTGTCTCCTGAAATACGTAATTAGTTTCAACTAAGCGTTTTCATGCCAAAAAGAGAGTACAGTAATCAAGATTGAAACTGTCAAACAACTAGCAACCTATTATAAATTGTTACTAGATAATACTCCAGTTTCTGTCGTTGTAAACGAATATCGGCTGTGGATGGTGAAGTGGCAGCGGACTCAGGACATACCGCAATCGATTTCTGACCTTATTTTAAATAGCGATATTGAGATGTATCCTAATATAAGATTTTTTTTTATGTATTATAGCTACACTACCTGTTAGTGTAGCGACAGCGGAAAGGTCTTTCTCTACATTACGAAGAATCAAATAGTGGCTAAGAGCTTCAATGATTGAGGAACGTATAACTGGATTGGCACTTCTCCACGTCCATAAAAACGTACCTATTGAAGTAGATGAAGTTATAACACGTTTCGGAAGAAGACGTAACAGAAAAATTTATTTTGTTATTTAAATAAGGGTGGGTAGGTATTTTTAAAATACAGTACTAACATTTCTTAATAAAATACTTACTATTTACTTAATTGTATCTATTATTATCAGAATTTAATTATAACTTTTGTGACTTGACCACGACTATGTGACCCCCCCCTGGAACCAAAGCTGGATCCGCCCTTGCCACTCACCGACGGAACGGGAACTTCCGATAATTCTTTCGGTTAGTCCTACAGACAAAAATCATGCGTGCATGTTATTATTTTGTAATAAAAAAAACTATTAACTTGTTGTTAATAATTTTCTTCATAATTATTTTCAAAAAATAACTTTATTTTAAAAATTACTAACGGAACCCACTGTAATTTTATTTGTACTAGGAGAAGAATAAGTTCCGAAGAGGTGTATTGAAATGATGTTTTGGGTTCAGTTGAACATTAATTGTTACTAAACCCTTTTTCTATTCTAAGTTCTGATGGCAAATAATAATGTTTATTTAAGCAATTCGTGGTAGGATGCACGTAAGGATTCCATTTTTATTATCAATTCAATGGTACGAGCTGACGATTTTTCGAAACAATAAGCAACTCGATTCAATAGTAAGGTGAATCGAATCTCCTGGATGGTATGTGTAAAAATGATTATGATAAGGGTTCATAATAGTTCAAGTTCATATTTGCCCAAAGTATTATGCTGACAATCATAAACAGTGAATAGGTAGGTTAGGTTTATCTATTTCAAACAAGATCAATTACATAATATGCCGACACATTTTAACTTGTCTGCATTGTTTATGTTAGCACTAAGTAAAGATTGAAACATTTGACGGTTTGATAGAAGTTCTTATTTCGAATGACATAGCTGTATTTTATAAATTAATCGCTCGGCATCGGTCGTATTCCGTATTAGTTTAGTTAGCATTGTTATGTTAACCGACTACATCTGTAGCTGTACCATCTGTATGAAAGTCATTGAATTACGCCGGAAAGGTTATCAATTATTATTTATTAAAAGTTTAGACGTTACGGTACGGTAGGTAAGTACCTACCTGACTGGCCATTGGAATATGTCATAAAATAAAGGTGTGTTAAATGTTGTTTAAAATTTTGATTACGATTTTTAATGAATTTTTAGAAGATCGATTCAAGAGTACGGGATTCGATCTGTGAATTGAATAAATAAAACGTCAGGTAAGATGGGTGGTGGGTGGAAGATTACTATGTAGATACCTAATAATTATCTACTAAGTAATCTTCTACAAAAGGACAACTACGTAGGTAAAAACGAACAAGTGTGTAAATGATACACGTGACAATGCAAGCAGGTTTATTTAGATAAATTTGATACCTAGACTAATTAATTGTATTGTAGCTAGTTCCCAAAAATAATCAAAGTTTAGGAAAAGTCAGTAATAATATTTTGTAAACAAAAAATAAAACATGCGGAACCTTTTATTCAGAAATACCAGAAGTAAGAGGTTTATTTTTATTAACAAATAGTTCACTGACACCGATCAGCTGACTTAGTGCTAGTAATGTGCTTATTTCCATTTGAAAAGTTCGGTTTCTGGTATCAATGTATTAAAAATTCTCATTACTTCCGAACATGTAGAGATAGGATTAAAAAACCTTTCCAATATCGTTTTATATCACCCAAAGAAGCCGTGCCCTTGGTATGTATATACTCCCTCGGTTACACGTTGTATAATACACTAATATACTACACTACACTAATATATAGTTTGAGAAAAGTTCTATTCGGATTCTTCTTTATATGCTGTACCTAGCCTGATTTTTTATTCGTTACCTATCATAGTAATTCCAAAGTGTATGAATGACCAAAATTATGGATTTACCTCAGAAAAAGAAGCAGTACTTTCAAAAATATCGAGAAACATGGGAGACCGAGCCCAACATTGTACATACAATGTTGTGCACCGACTGTTTCATTGAATGTAACGTCAGCTCAGTCAACATGTAGGGCTCACAAAGTGTTCAAAGTGATGTGATTTCTATTTCTATCGCAACAAGATTCCATTCGGATGCCACTTGTCACATACAATACCATTATCGTAATATTAATGGTTCTTTAATGCATACAAGTAAAAGTTAAGCCGGTATTTTAAACATTTTTGATCATTTTGATGCTGACTGTACATAAGGCAACTATGTGCTAATTTGTTTTATAATTATTAAAGATTGTATTGCTTATGTAGTACATTCTTCTAATGGCCTCCAGTAACCGGAAAGTAAATAAATCTGGGTTCCGTCTCTTCTTGAATCAGTTTTAGCGACTTCTAGCGACTTAAGATAATAAATGTAGGGAGAAGATTTTGCTGGAGTTGGCAACACTGATATGTGTTCTGTGTTGGTGATTCTCGCCACGGGTGTCTTGGGTACGCAGAACAATAACTAAAGCACTTGGATAGCATGTCAGTGTTGCCAGATATACAGATTTCGCGGTATCCATACAGATTTTCAACATATCATACCGATAAAAAATGGAGAGTGAATTTTATACAGAATATAGACAGAGAATCTCTGTCAACGGTTTATAATAAAATTACTCGTTCTCGTATTAATAGTCTGTAGTTCTCCTTAATTTTGTTCGTGTAACTACCGGCCAAGCTACCGGCATTATCGAGAACATAATATCGAGAATGATACGTTTTGAGTCTGCATTTAGTTTCACCAAAAACACGCAACATAAAATAATGAATTGTAAAATAAATTATGAATTAATAAAAAAACTTATTTAACAAGCTAAAAAACCCGACTCCTGCTTGTCACTTTTTAAAATAAAAATGTGCTTGTTTCTTCCATTTCAGTTGATCAGTCGGGTTTTTTATAATTTTAAATATTTTTTTTATTTTCAGCTTTTTAGTATTTAATTCCGTTTTAAAACGTTATATTTCCTAAACGGTAAATCTATTTAATGATACCCCACTTTACATAGTTTGTCGATTTATTTTTAACAATATGGCACCTGTTTGTCGTTGTGGTGATTTGTTTTTATTTTAATCTCTCTTATAACACTTGCGCCATCAAGACAAATCCAACGACGCATCATTTATAAAAATCCGTTCACGGGTTTAATAGTTACGGGGGAACAAAGGAACGAACTTACATACAAACGCGGTAAAAATATAACCCTCCTCCTTGCTTCGTCTCAGTCGGTTAAAAAATCAAACAAGTGCACTACATCGTTTCTATCTATGGTCCAATATATTACATATTTAACCTAGAATGATTATGAACCTAGGATTTAGGGAAAAATATATAAAAAAATCGCACATAATCAGATCATGAGATCCTATACGTATCTTTGAAGATACATTGCCAGCTTAGCAAAAAACTTTGACCTTACATGTATGTGTCTTTGAGGATACGTTGCCTGGTTTGTGGATATAAAATACACAAAATTTTCTTAATAATATATGTATAAAATTTGCATGTAGTAACAATTATAGTTATACAACCAAAATCAACTTACATTTTATTAAAATAAAAAGAAAAATTTTAAGTTATCGAAACATTTGAGGTATACTGCCCAAGTAACACAATCGCGTCTAAAACGGACTATTAGATATCTAATAGAATTTAATTTTATCGTCTACCTTAAGAGTAAAATATCCCCCAAGCAGGGCTGGGCAAAATACATGCTTTGCTTTAATTGAAATATAAATTACAAAATACTGTATCGCAAGTAATTAAAATACGAAATACAAAATATCTTTAAGTGAGGTATTTGAAATATAAAATACAAAATACAGTATTTTAGCTATTTTTAATTGAAATACAAATTACAAAATACAAAATAAGCAATCTAGAAAGCACGGGGCTAGAATACATTATACAGCAAATAATGTGATTTGGTTAAAATTTGATCAATCAAACAATATTGTTACGCCAGTCGCTTAGCGAAGTACGTCGAGAAACTTCGACGGAAATCTAGAATGTTCGAGACACTAACGCTATCTATTGGCGAATAGCGGTACTATATATCTTGAGTTCGAAGCTTCCTGGAATATTCTGGGTAATATAAACAGTGAGACGATTTTATAAGAATGTTCTAGACTTCATAGACCGTGGTATAAATAGATCGCAAAGGAACGCGGACAGTCAGTCTTATTACGAGGCGAATACGCGATATAATCGAAGCTTTACTAGTGAATTTCAGTGCGATTTAAGTATTAAGTGGCAAGTGTTGTGGTGCAAATATTTGTGTTAAATTTTTATTTTATTTATTTTATTTTGTGTTTAATTAATTAAAGTGTTAATTTTGGTTTAATTGGCGTTAATTATTTCTATCCCGAACCCCAGCTCGTAACAATTTGGTGTCAGAAGTGGGATAGAAAAATGCCGGTTTTACCGAAAGACGATATGGAAGGTGTAAGGACAAGAAATCAACGCCAGCAGGAGATCGACCAGAGACGGTTTGAAGGCTCACCATCGCCAGCACCGGGTGGAAATCAGCAGACGATGGAGGCATCTGCGAGTACTTCTGGAGTTGCTCCAGTGACTGTAGCCCCGGCTGCATTTGATATGGCTGCATTGATGACTATGCTGCAGGAACAGGCCCGCAGCCAGGAAGAGCAGGTTGCTCGTCTCCAGGAAGAGCTAGCCCGCCGCCAGGAAGAGCAGGCTGCTCGTCTCCAGGAAGAGCTAGCCCACCGCCAGGAAGAACATGCTGCTCGCCTCCAGGAAGAGCTAGCCCGCCGTCATGAAGAGGAAGCCGCCACAGGCAAGAACAGGCCCGCCGCCAGGAAGAGCAATCCCGCCACCAGGAAGAACAAGCCCGCCGCCAGGAAGAGCTGATGCTACTCACTAAGGAAATTAATGCAAATTTTTGCAAGGACCTTAGTGCTGTAAAGGAAGGAGTGCACCAGCTGAGGACCGTATCTCCGGAGCTGAGAATCGTATCTCCGGAGCTGAGAATCGTATCGCCGGAGCTGAAATGGAGATCGCTGTTGTAAAACAAGCTCTGGGTGTTCTGTCTGGAGATTTGACTGCAGCTCGTGTGGTTGCTGCTCCATCGGTGCGAGGCTTCAAGGTACCTCCGTTTGATGGTAGCTCTTCATGGTCCGCCTACAAGATCCAGTTCGAGGCCGTCGTCAAGGCCAACGGATGGAGCAAAGCGCAGGCTATGACGGCACTTACACTTGGCCTTCGTGACCAGGCCCTAATCATTCTAGAGGCCCTCGGGAAGGAGGTCACCTACGAACAGTTGCTAGAGGCGTTAGAATCTCGCTATGGTGACGCACATCTGGAACACGTATTCCGTGCTCAATTGAAAGACCGGGTACAACGTAGTACTGAAAATCTACAGCGGTAGGCCCTCAAAATAGAAAAGCTGGTCCGAAAAGCTTACCAATCATCGCCTGCACTCATCAACGGTAATTTGGTCCAGGCGTTTGTCGATGGGATTCGTGACTTGGAAGTGAGGGCTCTAAAGGACGCCTTGGCCCATGCTCTGGAAGTGGAAGCCGTACGACAGGACCAACGAGCACACCGCACCCGGAAAGTGGTGTCATCATACACCTGTAGTAGTCGACCAAAGTTTAGCCCTAGATGCTACGAGTGTGGAGAGAAGGGCCATGTGAGATCCAGTTGCCCGAAGCGATATATTGGAAGATATCACGATAACTTGAACGCACTTTCAAGAAAATCTGACCTAGAAGAAGGTAAGCACTGTGTCATACAAGAGGAAAAAGTAATAGTACCCGTCAAGATGCTGAGAACAGACCTTAGCGATGAGTGGAAAGAAGTGCTACAGCGTGCTCAGCAGGATGATTCAGACGTCAAACCCATTCTAGAATGGAAGAAGGCCGCTGCTACAAAGCCTAAATGGAGTGAAGTTGCTGGAATGAGCACTACAACAAAAATTTATTGGGCACAGTGGGACAGCTTGATGATCCACGATGGAGTATTGTGCCGCAAATGGGAAAATGCTCGAGGAGATCATTGTCACCTACAAATGGTCGTACCAAAAGCGAAGGTATCTGAAGTTCTACGGCTTTACCACGATGGATGTTCAGGAGGTCATATGGGAGTAAAACGGACTCTGTTAAAGATACGAGAGAGGTTTTACTGGAACCACTGCCGAGACGACGTAGAAGACTGGTGCCGCAAATGCACTAGTTGTGCAGCAGTTAAGAGACCTCAAACACGCAGTAGAGGGGCTTTAAAGATCTATAATGTGGGAGCCCCATGGGAACGGATAGTGCTGGATGTTGCGGGACCATTTACTGAGAGCGAGAGTGGGAACAGGTACTTTATGGTCGTAATGGATTATTTCACAAAGTGGCCAGAAGTTTTTGCCATTCCTAACCAGGAAGCTACCACAGTGGCAGATAAATTGGTTAGCGAAATATTTTGTCGCTACGGAGTACCCTTGGAAATTCACAGCGATCAAGGAAGGAATTTTGAGTCTCAGGTATTTCAGGAGACATGTCGAGTAATGGGTACTCATAAAACCAGGACCACCTCTTATCGCCCACAATGTGATGGAATGGTGGAACGTTTCAACCAGACATTCGAGAGATATCTGACTAAAGTTGTGGATAGCAGGCAAAAGAATTGGGACAAACACATTCAGCCGTTCCTACTGTCATACCGAAGTGCAGTTCATGAGAGTACAGCTGTTACACCTGCTTTCGTGAACTTCGGACGAGAGCTTTGGTTGCCTGCAGACCTAATCACTGGTATACCGCCGGATGCACCTTATAGTGTAACAGACTACGCGAGTGAATTGCGAAACAGAATGAACGACATATACGAGCATGTCAGACAATCCGGTCAACAAATGTCTCAGAAGGTAAAGACTCGTTACGACCGAAAGATGAACAATTCAGGATTTGATGAAGGCTCTTTCGTCTGCTTACATAATCCAGTTCGCAGCAAAGGAAAGTCGCCAAGTTACAGGCAAAATGTGATGGACCATACCGCGTCGTGACTAAGATTAATGACGTCAGTTATCGGATCCAGAAAGGTCCACGAGCTGCGCCAAAGATTGTTCATGTTGATCGACTGGCGCGTTACTACGGGTCTAACGATGCTCGGGTCGAGCATGTCTTAGGAGGAGGCAGTGTTACGCCAGTCGCTTAGCGAAGTACGTCGAGAAACTTCTACCGAAATCTAGAATGTTCGAGACACTGACGCCATCTATTGGCGAATAGCGGTACAGTGTATATCTAGTCGAGACACTAACGCCATCTAGCGGCGAATAGCGGTACTATGTATCTCGAGTAGCTTCCTGGAATATTCTGGGTAATATAAACAGTGAGTCGATTTTATAAGAATGTTCTAGACTTTATAGACCGGGGTATAAATAGATCGCAAAGGAACGCGGACAGTCAGTCTTATTACGAGGCGAATACGCGATATAATCGAAGCTTTACTAGTGAATTTCAGTGCGATTTAAGTATTAAGTGACAAGTATTGTGGTGCAAATAATAGTCTTAAATTTTTATTTTGTGTTTAATTAATTAAAGTGTTAATTTTGGTTTAATTGGCTTTAATTATTTCTATCCCGAACCCCAGCTCGTAACAATATGAAACAATGATTTTGATAAACTTTCTGTATAATATTATATGTAATATAGAATTTAGGTATAAATGGTATGATCAAAATAATATTTTATTACCTTCAACATCATCGTCAGAAAAAGCAGGCACATAATTAGTAAAACCAAATTCTCGAAAAGCCTTCACAAAATTTGACCCATTATCTGTAGTAGTTGATACTACCTGCTCATGTCTTAATTTGAAAGAAGACAAAAAGCTTTTCAGCAATCTTATCATAAATATGTGACCCATTAAAGCGGTTGAAAGATAATAGACAACTTGAAGTTGCATTAATCTGAAAATGATTTTTTTGCGTTTTGTTGCTGCCTTACCATCGTGGTCTCGCCTCGCACTCACACTCACGATCGCTAAATGAATGAAGGTTAAATGTATTTTAATGTTAAAATGTATTTTGAAGTCTCAAGTATTTGAAATACTAATTACAAAATACCTCGGCGTCAGGTATTTGAAATACGAATTACAAATTACATTTCAAAGAAGTAATTGAAATACAAATACCAAATACGTATTTGTATTTCAATTACGTATTTTAATTACAAGTAATTCAAATACTGCCCAACCCTGCCCCCAAGTAATATTCAAGAACGCTTATAGACACAGTTTAGTAAAAGTGGGCACAACCTTATCCGTTCTCATAAGAATGAGTTAAGAAAACATGAATAGATAGAGATAAGAGTTGTAAATTTTCTAATTGTCTGTAGAGATTTTTCTAGTGTCTCACTAAACTGTTTAAAGACCACAAGTTTTACTAGTAGATAGTTTATAGATAAAGTTGAGACCTTTAAATAAGTTTTTACTCGTCAAGTTTTTAAACCAAAATTAACTCAAGACTAACAACTTTAAGTAACATTTTATTTGTAATAGACAACGACACATAATGGCGAAGAACTTACAAGAGTGATTTAAACTTATTATTGTATTGCATCATGGCGTAACTAATTTCTTATTTCATATATATATACTTATGTTTGAGCTAGTTATTAATGGGTAAACAAGCAAATCTATACGCGATTGAAATTCTATCGTCGATTATTATGTAAAACTCTCTTAAAATAAGAGCGCCCGCTGTAAATGTAAGATTTAATATATTTTTACCAAATTATTTATATACTTATGCCAATTTTTTAAATTGCATTTTAATATTTAAAATACCCATTTTATTTAAAATACAGTAATTTAAAACATATTAAATGTTTAATTAGACATAAATTAATTATAAAAACATAAAAATAAGCATTAAAATATGTAACGAAAATCATTTGAAGCAAAATTAAGCAATTAAAATGGCGTCCAGATAAAATTTACTAGAAAAACGACAGAATAAAACAAAACAGATTTATGAGTGGTTTAAGATTATCTAGTAATTTGTATCTTCTGTCGTAGAACAATTTCCTGCGTTTTGGAGGAAGTTACTAGAATGATTCGAATCTGAATCTGAATCATTTTGCAACTCTTCTTCATTTTTCTTCCTTTTTAAATATTTGCCGATTTTTCGACGAAAGCCACCAGATCTTTTAATTTTTTTTACTGTCTCCATTGCATAAAATCATCCAATTCAAATATTTAATGTAAAATACACTTAATTAAGCCATTTTTAGGAAAAAACCACTAAAAACACGGTTTCACTATAATTTTTTGAGACAATCTGAAAAACATCTATTAAAGTATTTTATCTAGACTTAAGTCTGTTTATAAGCAAAGATAAGAGTACCAATAGATAAAATAGAATATTTTATCTTAAAATACATCATATTATCTATAAAGTTTTTTGAAGTTAGGTACCTTTAGGCTTTATTAACTATTTGTAGAGCATTGTATCTTAAAACATTTAATAAGTTAAAAAGTTAACTTAAAATAAGTGTGCTATAGAACAAATCCTCTAAAAATAATCGAGCTTGAGAAAAAATACTCTATAAGAATACATTTTCTCTATTGAAACCATCTTTAGAAAGCCCCTATCTAAAGATTAACCATGAATAGGCTGTCAATAGACAGATTTGTTTTAAACGTCCAAGACTGTGTTACTTGGGTGAGCTTAGATAATTACTTATCAGTATGGAATTTTACAAAACAATTTATTTCTGGCTTAAAACACAGGCATAACGAGCACTTGGCACACACTACCATAGTTTGGCCTTTGACACAAAATTTACATCGCCCTTTTGAACCAAACATTGGAAAATGGCCGACCTTATCGTACCTTACATCCAGTGAAGGTCGTGGTGCTACAGGTGGCAGTCCTTCCAGATGTTGTAGGTCTTCTTGGTCGGCACTTAGAAACAATTAATGGCGATGGTGGCAAAAAAAGTGGTGAAGGAGAGCCATTTTGCGTCAATGAAATTGGTAGTCGAGCTGGAAGCGGCTTAGGTGAAGGCAGCACAGGAGAAGGCAGCAAAGAAGACTGAGTAACAGCATCTTTTACGTCTACTATGTCTTCATCAGATAGCAAATTCAAGTTTTCCATACAATTAGCCAAAGATAGCGCAGGTGAAGACTTGGAGTGAGAAACATGGTTATGTACATGACTCAAGCCAATTGCAATCTGCTGAAGTTCATTTTCGGATTCAGACTCATTGTTGTCTCATTGTTTACGTGGTTTTGGTACTAGAGCACAAATTCTTTTTGCTCTGGAAAAAGATGGTTGCGTCCCTCCCTGAAAAAAAGCCCTCTCTCACACTCATGCCAATCATACAATGCCCTTTCCCCAAAACACAGTTAAAAAATGTATACTAATAAAATCTTAGTATACTCGGCAATGTATCCTGTAAGATACGCTAACCTTGTACAAAGAATCTTAGTACACCTAGCAAAGTATCCTATAGGATACATTCACTTTATCTGTTAGTTTGTGAAGCCAAGCATAATTATTTCTCCTATTTATTTACTTTCCAGCATAACTACAAACATATAAAATATTATAACATCAATTCCTCATGCAATTTTAAAAGAAAAACTATTAAAAATAATAAAGTCTTACCTTCTTCCGCGGAATTGCACTCAACCGGTTTGCCATTTTGACAAGTTTTGAAAAAGTAGTTGACGTAAGCTGTCATTGTGTCACTAATGTGCGTTCAGAAACGTATACTTTAAAGAAAAATAAGTTAATGTTCCGTTTTATATGCATTGTAAAAGATATATAATTTTATTTAAAATGACGTGTCTTACAAGATACGTTGTCAAGAAAAGGGTTAAAAATAAAAAAGATTTCAATTACTTGCATATTCCCTATCATAGCACCTAGGTAGTTAACTACAGATAAAATTATACAAAAACTGTTTTGCAAAAAATAAAACCGACTTCCATATCAAAACACTACAAAGCCAAAAATAATTTTAATTTCGGTAGTCGGTGTTATTGGTTTTGTATTTTCTTTTTTTTCACACCGCCTTCCGAAATTAAAATTATTTTTGGCTTTGTAGTGTTTTGATATGGAAGTCGGTTTAATTTTTTGCAAAACAGTTTTTATTTTCGCGCTTTTTAGTGGATCAGTTTTAATTAATCTAGTTACAAAAGCCAAAATGTCGACTACTTATCACCTTCACCAGCAGAGTAAACGAAAAGATCATCTATGTAAATATTTTTTTCAGACTTTTGTCTACTTTTCAGAAACCGCTTGTCCGATTTCGATATAATTTTCATGGGTCCATTGGAAAAGTATACCCTTTTCAACAAAAAAAGAATTTTTCAAATCGGTTGGCTAGCGACGGAGATATGCCCGAAAAAACATTAAAAAAAAAACAAACAAACATCCGAATTGAGAACCTCCTCCTTTTTTAGAAGTCGGTTAAAAAGAGCAAAATACCAATCCCAAATACAGATTTTCTCAAATTTACCTAATATAGATTTTATACAGTTTTTTTTTAATCTTCGGCAGATAGCAGATACTGCTTTCAAAAATCTGGCAACACTGTAGCACGTGTGTCTATCTAGGACTTTTTGGCGGGAAGTCAAACGAGGCGGTAATTTTGATTTGCACAAATTTATAATTATTTAAAGTTTTGCTTTCAAAAGTGCGGAATTGCATTAACTTTTCAGTTTCACTGAGCGAACCCATTTTAAACGATGAGTCCTCATAGTCAGGGCGAGGACCCTGGGGGAACGAAGAAAAGAAGGTATGAAGAAAGAAATGCAGACGGGAATACAGGTTCTAACCCGTTTAAAATTTACACAAAACTAAATTACAAGAGACTGTTTCTGGAAAACGGGAATTCTGAATTTACTGTTTATGTAGAATCTACTGAACAAGAGAAGTTAGGAAATAAGAATCCCGTAACCCTTACAAATTTAATAGCAGACAATGTAAAGGGAGTTATAGGAGTGCACAGAATAAATGCATATAAAATGGGCATAACGTTCAGGAAAGCAGCAGCTGCCAATAATTTCCTTAAAATGGAAGACTTCTTGTTGAAAAACAAGATGAAAGCTTTCATCCCATCTTATCTTACGGAAAAAATTGGGGTCTTAAGATTTGTGCCGAAAGACTTATCGAATGAAGAGATATATAAAAACATAGTGTGTGATGCCGAAGTAATATCAATTAAAAGATTTATGAGAAAAGTTGAAGGAAAATTAGTTCCTCTCACCACTATTGCCATGACTTTTGCGTCAACATCTCTCCCACAATATGCCTACATCAGACTTTTTCGATATGAAGTCAAAGCTTATATACCTCCACTATTGCAATGTTATAAATGCCTAAAATTCAATCATTCTGCCAAGGTTTGTAGAGGCGAACAGAACTGCTCTTCTTGTGCTGGTCGACACTCATATAGGGAATGTGATGTTGAAGAGACTGTGTGTATCAACTGTTCAGGTAACCACCTTGCCATTTCACGAGATTGTCCTGTTAAAAAACAAAAAATGGAAGAAAAGAAGGCCAAATTTCGTCAACAATCCTATGCCACTGTTGTGAGTTTACCCCCTTCCTTTACACATAAATCTTTTCCTTCTCTACCTAAACAATCAGAAAAAGTTAATAACAATGATACTCTTGACATTAAACAGATAGCTAATAATGACATAATCATTAATGCAATTGTAAAGTCTCTTATCTCTTTAGGCAATAAGACTGATGATGATGGTCCAATCACTAATAAGAAAATAAAAGAAATATTTTTATCAAATTTAATTTAATGGATAGTTACTTAAATATTTTGCAGTATAACATACAAAGCTTACAGAGTAAAAAGAGCCTTTTACAAAATTTGTTAATTCAAAAAAATATTGATATTTGCTTACTCAATGAAACATGGTTAAAACCTAAATCCACTATTCCACACTTTCCTTCATACAATTTCATTTACAAAAATTCATGCAATAGTCATAATGGAGTTGCTATTTTGGTGAACCATCATTTAAAATACAAATTAATTAATACAAATTTCTCTGAATCAATACAAAACATATGTATCACTATAGAAACACAATTTGGTAGAATAGCTGTGCTTTGTGTATACAGCCCACCCAGTACTAGATTTGACTCAAGCAAGTTGAAAGCTTTAATCAATAACATACCCAAACCCTGTATAATCATGGGTGATTTTAATGCTCATAACATAGCCTTTGGTTGCCATAGTGATAACACTAGAGGTAGATGTCTGTATAATATAATTGATGAATTCGACTTGTGCATTTTGAATGATGGATCACCAACAACTGTTCCTTATCCTAATAGACAAGCTTCAGCTATAGATCTTGCCCTTGATAGCCCTTCAATTGCTCATTTGTGTAACTGGTATGTTCATGATGATCCCATGGGTAGCTATCATCTTCCAACTTTACTTGAGATAAACATTCAACCATCTATTTATGACACGTCACCTCCTGTGGATCAAAAGAAATATATTTATAGAAAAGCAGATTGGCACAAGTATTACAGCCTATCAGAAACTAGTTTTTCCTACATAGATTTAATTAATGATACTCCGATTAATTCATATAATAATTTTGTTGACACATTAAATGATTTAAGGAATAAAACAATTCCAGAGCGTAAATTAATTTCAAATACTGTTATAAGAAAGCCAGTGCCATGGTGGAACCAAAAATGTAGTGAAGCTGTCAAAAAATCGAAAGATGCACTTAAATATTATTTTTCTCAACCTACAGTAGAAAATTGGATTAAATACAAAAAGTTAGATGCGAAAAAGAAAATAATATTAAAAGAAGAAAGCACTACTTCTTGGCAAAACCTATGTAGTAGCTTTAATAGGTTAACACCTGTTTCACGGATATGGGGATACATCAAAAAATTTAAAAAATTTGGTACAAAACGTAACAAAAATTTGAATGATGAATGGGTTCCCAATTTTTTAAATAACTTAGCAGATTTACCCCGATAGATGAGACTAAATTGAAATATTTGTTCGAAAATGCTACAGAAAACAGTTGGAATGTATTTCTCAAGTACAATTTCACTATAGAGGAGTTGAACACTTCTTTAAAGAGTAGGAAAGATACTACACCGGGATTGGATGATATACCCTACTTTTTAATCAAAAACTTACATTTAAATGCCCAAATCATATTACTTGGTATTTATAATAAACTATGGGATCAATTACTTATACCTGAATCTTGGAAAACCCAATGTGTGATTCCAATATTAAAACCTAATAAACCTGTAAATAATGCATATTCATATAGACCTATCTCATTATCATCTTGTTTGGGTAAACTTTTTGAAAATATGTTAAAGTTAAGATTAGATCATTTTGTTGAATCACATAGTTTAATTCCTTCTGTACAGTTTGGCTTCAGAAAAGGCACAAGTTGTTCTGAAAGCTTTGTATCTCTATTGTCAGATTTAAAACAGGTTAAATTAAGTCACTCTAATGCAATCTGTGTCTTTTTAGATGTAAAAGGTGCTTTTGACAATGTAAATATAGAGGAACTCATTCAAGTATGTCATGATATTGGAATACCTAGTCACATCTTAAAATGGCTTTATCACTTTTTGAGTAACAGAACTGTTTTTGTTAAATATAATAATAAGTTACATGGGCCAATGTCTATCAACAAAGGCACAATGCAAGGGGCCACTCCATCCCCTTTACTTTATAACATTTATACTTCTGAAATATTAAAATATGTAGACACACCAGATGTAAATATCTTGCAATTTGCAGATGACTTGCTTTTGTATAGCATAAATCAGAATATAGAAATAGCTATGGCTAATATTAATAAGGCTTTAAATCAGTTGTACATCTATTACCATAAAAAACTTAAATTAGAAATTAATCCAGACAAAAGTTCAGTTTTAATTGTTAATAAAAATTTAAATGCTCATAAAAATGTAAAAATTTTATATGATAATGTTGAAATTCCAATAGTCAAACAACATAAATTCTTAGGGGTTATTATTGATGATAAGTTAAAAGGAGATGTTCCAGAAATGTATGGAGCCTGGGCTACCATTAGTACACCACATGTAAATATTGCTGTATAATGTAGTAACCGTTTTTTAATATTAATTTTCTATGATTTCGCTTTATTTTAGTGTGATATTCAAATTAACTCAGTCGAGGAGAGCAACACAATAAATATGGCGGATCAGCCATGTTGCTATTAAACAATGATGCAAATGTCAATTTGACATTAGACATGGGCAAAATGTATCACTAAAAAGAAAAGATTGAAATGTATCTTTCGATCACAGGGATATGTATCACTCTTTCATATCTTTGTATCTATATGTATCAGTAGCTCACACTCGCGCACGCAACACGCTGCTCAGCGTGGCATCGAAAGATTCGTTCACAGGGATATGTATCACTCTTTCATATCTTTGTATCCATATGTATCAGTAGCTCACACTAGCGCACGCAACACGCTGCTCAGCGTGGCTTGCTTCGCTCAACTCCAATGAATCATTATGAGCGATCTTAGAATACAGTGAGCGATAGATAAGTATATCTGTTTGCACTTTGCTTGATCGTTACATTAGGTATCTTTCTAATTTATTGGGCTGCTGTTTCTTAGGTCTAGGTATCTGTTTTGATTGATAAGTATTAAATAGGTATTTGAAAAATTAACCGTAATTTTTGTTTAAAATAATAAATAATTAAGTTAATGATGACCGAATATAACATTGGTACTTAGGGTAGGTATTGTTTTTACTTATTTGTAGAAAAAATATATTCTATACTCTACCGATTGAACTAATATTTTGTTTAATTTTGTAAATCGCAAAATTCTTTTTATTTATTTTTTATCCTGATCCTTAAAGTGATGGTTTTATGACTGAAATTAGTTTGCATAGTTTACTAAAACTTTTTAAAGGCAAAGTAAAGTACACATGTAGGTAAAACCAGTATAATACTTAAATGTTCACGTACCGTTTAACGACTTTGAGCCCTACGTACTAGTAATAGAGTTATCAATTTATCTTTTTGTGTCGACGTATGTCAGCTTATAATGGTCTTTCGACTCTCTCTGTCTTGCGAAAGCGCGACAGAACATTCTAAATAGGGAGGTGCGAAAGAGACGTCTGAACTTTCCTTGGAGTGGCCGTCCGGCCGAAATATAATAAAAATAATAGACATCAAGACGGCGTGAGTGAATGAGTTGAAAAGATACACTGATACAGTGATACATTCGGATGTGAACGGATATAAAGAGTGATCGATGGAAACGGAGTGATTCATATCTTTTGTATCTATCTCTCCTGAGTTACCCATCTCTATTTGACATGTCAGTTTGACGGATCGTGTTTTTGACGTCTCGGAGGACGATGGATATTTTTGTAACTACAATAAAATATCAACATATAAATCCGAAAATACTTAGGATTCCTTATAGTTATACTTATAAAATAAGACCACAGGATAATTATATTACTGCTTTACGGCGGCACATCTTTTACCTAATACATATTTCAGTAGCTAAAGAATGGTTATATTTTAAACATAAAACGAAGGCTTGAATGTTACTTTGTGTAGCAAAATGTGCTGTTTCATTCTTTAGTGCTTGTCAATAATATCTGGACTTCGATAATGCATAGGAGAGCAGTGAGCTGTTCTATGAGTTGTAAATAACTATTACACCTATAAAACTCCAAATAAGTTCTGTAATTGGTGACATTAAGAGGATGTAAAACCAGCCATAAGAAGTATATAAATAAAGCAACTTGTAGAGACTTAAATATATATATATTATATTTATTCCGCATCATCCCTTATCAATACTCCATCCAGGAAAAAAGCCGGTGCTTCTATGCTCTTCAAAATATAGTTCATTTTCATCTATAACAGAGGTACACTGCAGGCACGCCATTGTACATAAACTGGAATAAATATGAGTTAAAATCTATTAGAATATGGAAAGTGGGAAGATAACATCATACAGTAATAGCATGTTAACAAAATAATAAGTAAATGCACGGGTTAAAGCAGACATACCTGAAACTGAACTTGTCATTGTAGAATACAGTAAACGACGATATCTAAATCACAGGCGAATCAAAAACCATATAACAAAGCTGGGATCAACAGAGAAGCAATCAATCAATGTCTTTAGAAGTAATCTGGGTCGCAAAACAAAATAATCACTAAAAACTCCGAAAACATTCAATCCAACACAGCGAAAACACATAAAGACTCATTAGCAAAGAAAATAATACTCTCTAACGAGAGGCTTGGGTAAAATTATCGATATTTTTCATAAAATAATCGATAAATATAGACAATATTTTAAATCTCAATAAATCGATATTTTTTAATTCACTTTAGTATACTATTGGTCTTAGTTACACTAATCTTGTCAGATCTGGGAAGTAGTCCAAATGTCGCACCAGATCGTCAGTACGTTTGCGCCATCAAAATATACACATATCTTCAGATTAGTTTTCTTTTCTTGGCCTCGCGAAGCATAAGTGTGTGTCAATATTCTACTGACTAAAAACCCGTCCTGTTCCCTTCCAGCTGCCCTTAAGTTCCGGGGCCAAGGTATCTCGTTAGAACATTCCCGCAACCCCGGCAGGCAATGGTCCTATGAGGCCCCGTCACTGGTGCTGACAGCTCTTAGAGGCGCGCGTGGAACATAACGCGCCGCCGACCCGAAACTGGTCCTTATCGGACAGTGAGCTACCCCTGCTCGCAGTCCGCAAGCCTGCGTCTACGGTGGCCGGAGATCGGCTCGCGATCCCCGACGCCCAGTGTGTCTCCCGCGGTGGCTGGAGTCGCATGTTACCCACGTGCATTACCTTTACGGAAAATATCTATTTTTGACTTGATAATAATTCATATAGATTAAAAATATCGATTCGATATTAATCGATGTATTTTTTTCACTTGCCCATCTCTACGGCTCACAGAAAGACACCAAACGTCATGAAACTTAAATCTGTCAAACACGACTGTCATGGCTGCCCTAAAACAAGGGTTGTCATAATAAAAATCTTCCCAAATAATAATTTATCACAGCTCTACCCGTCTCCAAATAATTTTTTGAGTATTTTTATGGTAATCGCTATTATTTTTTCTATTTATCTATGTGGTGTACTAATGGTAGCCCAAAATGAAACATCTCCTTTGATGAACATATTAAGCACATAGCAAAGAAAGCATTAAATGGCATCAATATATTGAGACATTTAGCAGGAACGTTTTGGGGATCCGACCCCAAAATTATGAGTATGCTATACAAAAGTTTTTATTTTTTATTTTTTTTAATAATAATAATTTATTTATAATAATATTAGGTACAACTCATCTATCCTAATTAAAAACACAAGTGCAAAGATAACAATGAAAGTTTCCACAGATAGAGTGAAACGTCGATGTCCGTGCTAGTTTGCACTGTGTGACAGACATCGGCGCCTTCCTCCTACACATTAAAAAATAGGTTATCCCGTAAGACAATACAATTGATTATATAGATTTAAACCACTAACAATATAAAATGCTATACAAAAGTATAGTGAGAAGCCATTTTGATTATAGCAGTTTAGCTTATATGAATGCCAATGACACCTTACTTAAGAAATTAGATGTCATCCAGAATATGGGAATGAGACTTATTTGTGGGGCTATGCGCTCTACACCTATTAATTCATTAGAAATTGAGACATGTATACCTCCCTTGATATTACGCAGGTTGAAGTTGGCTGAGAGCTTTTTCTTAAAAGTCCTATCTTTGAATAATAATCCTTTAGTCAAGAAAATTACAATACATCCTGAAATGTTCCAAGCAATATCATCCAGTACTATCTCTGCTTCTTCTCTGGTTAGTAGAACTTTGCCTGAAATTCCAACAATATTTCAATATGTACAAAATAATTCAAAAAAAGTTATGAAATATGATATTTGGCCTGTATATAAAAATACTTATATTAGCCTTATTAATAGTTCTATAGTCATACATCTAGACACTGTGCATAATAAATTTGAATATCTACAATTTAAAGACAATAATCCAAATCATTACATCATATACACAGATGGGTCTAAAACAAATCATTGTGTCAAAGCAGCTTTTTATGATCCACAAATAGATTTGACTAAATGCATTAAATTAACCTTTTCGCCGCCAACGTACACAAAACGCAATGCCTCGCCGAGCGCCAAGCTATAAATCAGGGGTGGTCGACTCTCTACTGTCGAATTGGGGCCAATTTGAAATACCTATTGGGGCCAATTTTATGTTGCCAGAAATATACTAAATATTTTTTATGTTTTGTGGCAACATCCAAATAAAATCTGTACAACTTAAGTGTTGCTATAATTTCAACGTTTACCTCAATCCTAGGTAAAACTATATTATAACTCCTTTGTTAAAAACGTTGGTAACAATAGTTATAGGGGCACCTTTCAAGTAATATTTTTTTTTATTGACATACCTAATGATTTAAAAAACTCATAACTCCCATTGTATAGGTATTAAAAATAAAATACATTGTTTTGTATTGATTTGAAGTAAATTATGGAAAGATTTTGAGGAAGGTTAAAACGTGTCATTGCAACACAGCATAAAAAAATAATTAATATTAATGACTACGACTGAAGGACTTGTATCCATGGCAAGGAACTTGTACTAGAAGATCCTTGATCCATGGTTATGGTTATGAATAAATAAATAAAAAATTAATAAAATCAAAAATGTCTTCCTGTTTGGCTCGTGTTTGCTTATTTCAGCTATTTTAATTTGTCTAATTTCATTGTTGTTCGGTACTTTCTGGTTACCAATTAAAGACCACAAAAGGAAGTGCTTCATGTGTGGCAGTTCAAGTGAGAATCCAGATATAACTCTACATCGGTTTCCTCACGAAATAGAAAATACAGTGGAAGTGCCCCTCAGATATCGCACGCGTGTCAACATTAAGCACAGATGCGCGACATTAGCTTATTCGCTGTCAAATTTATGTCACGATTGGTTGTCTCTAAAATACACGAAATATTAGAAATTATGCCTTGTTGTGCGGTTTGGACCTGCAAAAACGAAAGCAGTAAATAAAATGTATCTTGTGGAGGCGTATCGTATCATCGATAAGTATTAAAGTTTGTTAATTTTAAATATATTTGATTTTAATGTCAATACCACATTTCATGACTTCAATGCAAACTATAAACAACCTTATTTTCATTAACACAACGTTTAAATTTACTTGGTCTTTATCCGGAGGAACATACTAAAAATTCTAGTAACTTCGACGCTACTCAATTAGGGATGCGACATATTCGTAAAGTAGGTCTGTATCGATAATTTTTATTTATTCATTTCATAGCTGGCACCATCATTCAGAAAATTTATTTCGGACGGTTTATGTGTATAATTTATGAATGTTTAATCACACGTAACCTGCATCCGCCTGTAGTAGATACGGGTCGCTAATCACACCGCCTATTGTACACTAATTTTTATAAATAATTGTCCTGTGTTAAATTGAGGTGTACAATAAAGTATATAATAATAATTACACTAATATTATAAGTCAAAAGTTTGTGTTTGTTACTTCTTCACGCTCGAAAAGCTGAACGGATTTCAATGAAACTTGGTACCATGTCCTGGAATAGAACATATGATTTTTTCCTGAGACTATGTTCCCTTGGGATAATTTTCTACTTTCACGCGGGTGAAGCCGCTGGTAGCAGCTAGTAGTTAATAAATATAACATCACATAATGTAAAACCGTAACATATCAATTTCTGGATATTGACCTCATAAAAGTAAAAAAGTAATTTAAATATTTCAGTTTTCTCCAAGATCCTTTTATTAAGGAAAATGGATGTTTATTGGGTCGTCAATATTCCAAAACATAATCTATCATCAGTTAGGGGAATTTCTTACGTCTAATCATATTACCGACTTAATGAAAGCCATCACGGCAAAATATATTAATATACGCTTTCATCACCTATTAAAATTAAACATAAAACTATCAAAATGGCAATTATTAAACAAATATGTATAATTTCAAGGTCAATAAATATTTTTAATACTATCTATTAACATTTCATTGAACACTAGCTTGTGCCAGCGGCTTCGCCCGCATGAAATTAATATTTTGTTATATGATTTATAGCCTATCTATAGCATTCAAGAATAATGCAGCTACATATTAGGGAAAGAATTTTCAGAATCGGTTCAGTAGTTTCAGAGATTACACCTACATACAAACTTACAAATTTTACCTCTTTAATATTAAAATAGATTAAATTTTTTTGAAGATGATCAACCTTTTTCCATTACTGACCATTTGTATGATGTCGATAAATTATTACATTGCTCACACGAATAAAATACGTAACATCGATATTAAAATATCGATATTTGTCTACATCTCTATCTGAGTAGCAAAAGACATTACATGTGCATGCAAATATGACATCTATTTCAAAGTACTTAGCGTTCCGAATAGAATAAATTGGTTACAGTGCCATCTAGCGTTGAGTAGCTGAACTCGATGTAAATTGTTCGATTTATGTTTTTTAAACGATAAACGCCTTTATTGATTATGTCATGTCAAATAATAACAACTTTCGGTCGTTGTAATAAGACTCAATATTTTTGACAGCATTAAGAAGATGATTTGTTAAAGTTGCGTTACAACTTTGTAGCCAATTATATCACTGTTTTTTATGTGTGTAATTGACATTTTGGTTTTGCAAATGTGTGAGTTTGGCGACACTGGTTCTCGTTTTGAGAGAGTGTAGGGGCACTTCTACTTAATTTTTTTTTCTGTGGGTTTCCTAAACCGGGAAGTAAGAACTATCTCCGGTACGTAGCTTCATAAATTTGGCAAACTGTAGTCCTTACATAATTATTTATCTACAATTTTACACACTAAACTCAGATTTTTAATTTGCTACATCAAAATAACCTGTGACCGACCTTTTTCATCAGTCAGTTTAATTTCTTACAGCTGCGAACTATGGGCGAAATTCTGTTTCCCTCATGGACAGTGGTCTTCGCCTGATTCCCAAATGAAGCTCTATAATGAGCATGGAATGCTGTGCCACACATATTTTAAAGAATCTTCTTATGTGGACTTCACTACCAAGAAACTACATAGGCATGCTGCTCCTGAAGAAAACTTTGTACTTTTTTGTTAAGGTTCTGTATCCAAAGTGTAAATTTAAATGTTAATTTTTGTTAGAATATCATGTTCCACCAGCTAAAACTATAGGTATAAAGCATCATTAGTACAGAAGTATAGGAAAATTGATTAATTTAAATAACTGTGTACTTCCTAGGAAGTTAAAGAACCCTCAGTGTATGAGTCAAAACGGTTTTTATTTTTATAATGTGGCAAATGGTGTTAATAAATTGAAGAAGGATAAATTAATAATAGTTCATTTGATTCAGAGAATATTCCAATACCTAATTCAAGTTGTTACTGTTTTAACAAAGAATTATTTTCAGATAACACAAACTCTTCCACAACATTGCAATGAACCTGTTGCGGGTCTCGCACATCAATGGGCACTGTCAGATAAAACTAACCAGGCACAATCAACCTGAAAAAGTAATGAAGGAGACTATGAGAAGGTAAATTAATATTTTAATAGGGTTCCATACTGAAAGGGTGTCAATGGAATTATTACTAACCCTATTATGTTGGTTCATCTGTCACACAAGGCTTTATCGCATTAATGGTAAGAGATAGCCAGTTGAAATTTTTTTTTTTTTAAGGTAACTCAAACTCTTCCACAACATTGCAATGAACCTGTTGCGGGTCTCGCACATCAATGGGCACTGTCAGATAAAACTAACCAGGCACAATCAACCAGAAAAAGTAATGAAGGAGACTATGAGAAGGTAAATTAATATTTTAATAGGGTTCCATACTGAAAGGGTGTCAATGGAATTATTACTAACCCTATTATGTTGGTTCATCTGTCACACACAAGGCTTTATCGCATTATAAATTTAAATCTGTAAAAATGAAGACATTTTATTGTTAATAAATGATAAATGTTATTATAATTTACATGAATATTTGAATAATCCCATTTTGTAATCATGGTGTACTGCTAATTACGATGTTTATTTTATAACATACTTCTTTGACATAATTTTCTCATTATTTGACAATATATACCTACAATTATAATTTCTACTCTTTATTTGTGGTTGTAAATGTTATTTATCTTTTATTCAAATTCTCTGATATTATGTGAATGTGAGAACTTTGTAGGCCTTGTATACTGTATAGATTTGTAGACCATTTTCTATTTTAATAAGTACCTGGTACTTGTTGACAGGCCTACACTGTCCTCCCATACCACGAGTTTGAAACATTGTAAAAGCCATTTATTTTTATAAGAGTAATCGTGGAGTTTCTCGTCGTCTTCTCCATAGAACGACCAATAAGAACCGTGCACCTAGCTTCTGACGTTACATAAGTGCCCATGTGAAATAAATTATTTTGATTTGATTTGATTCTCTCGATGTTCTCATCTTGCTAAGATGAGTTTCGGGAATGTGAATTATGGACTTTATAATTATTATTGTGTCGTCGATAGTCATTATATTAATGGTCTAATTGCATACAATATTTTTTCTGTACTTATAACTTTATTTTACGTACCACAATATTGTAATGAAAGAAATAAATATTTTTTACATTTACAATCAACACATACTGTTTTCTTTTGTTCCAGCTGGCTTCTGCACTTGCAAGAAAACTTATCTTGCAGGTGCAAAAACTAAATTTTATCAAAAAAAAAAAATTCTAAAAAAAATGTTTATGTGGCGGGAATTTCGAATATTATTTTTTATATTCGAAATTCCCGCCACATAAACTTATTTGGGGATAACAAGAGATGGCGCCTCAATTTTTGTCCACGAATTTTTTGTACTGAGTTGACATTCTTCTCCGGAGTATATGTGTTCTGTGCTATAAATGTATAACTAAATATACTGTACACAGTAGTGATGGGGATATCGTCATATCGATGAATAAGATTTGTACGCGTAAAGTTAAGATTTAAAGTTGATTTTACGAATATTAATAAAAACTGATTAAATATTTCCAGATTTGTTTTATTTCACAGTATCCTTAATAAGAAAAACAGTATAAATTATGAGTATCAAAGAAACTCAATTAGAACTATAAGGAATGGGGTACATCTCTATTTGTTTCATGATCTCATTCTTTAACTTCATATCAAGTTATTGGCACTGAGGGCACGTTGAATTCGATTCTGATCAGGGATGGGGTCTATGGTCTTTCTTTCTTCTATTTTTGTTTATTCCTGTGTTTTTTTAATAACTTCAGTCAACGTTTTTTTTACCGTAGGTATCTAAGTGGCAGAATTTTTAAAACAGTTTGCTAGGTAATTCCCCTTTCCGCATAATAATATGACCAAGTAGATATAAGCACAGAATAGGTACATAAATCATAATATCTACAATATAACGTTACGTTTCATCCATTTAGACGACTTTTATACGAATTGCAATTAGGTTTCATTTTTTTTCTTTGAAAAGAATTTCTAAAAAAGTTAAAATTACAGTGCTTTCATACACTGTATTTACCATAATAGTGTATAGAGTACAAAAACAGTACCTAAATCTACTGTAATTACAGTGCATCTGGAGATACAGGGCTCACCGAACATTTTACATACTTATTGAATTCCTACTCTTTGGTGAATAAACATTATTATTATCATCCAGTTAGACATACCTCAGAATTATCTTCTGGTTCAATGTTCTCCACAAAATACTCAGAGTCCGATTCCACACCTTGCAAAATTTTAAGAAGTTCGTCCGAATCAAGTTCTTCACTCATTTTTCTATTTGTTATCAAGTGAAAGAAAGAAAGATGCGTGCGCGCGAATCCGATTTTGTGCTGCACTATGCCCAAGTGACCTTGACAGCCGCACGCCTATGACGTCACTGACCAACTTCTATAGTAGTTCGAGGCACTCGGTGGCGCACAGGGGCATACACGACCAATTGTTTTGTAGAGATGGGAAAATAACTATCGACAAGAATTGGTAACAACTTTAAAATTACGTATCGGCATCTACCTGAAGGTCGAAATTCATCTACTATCCTTTGTAGTGAAGTAGATAACTAAGTTCATATT
Source organism: Tholera decimalis (assembly GCA_943138885.2). Lineage (NCBI taxonomy): Eukaryota > Metazoa > Arthropoda > Insecta > Lepidoptera > Noctuidae > Tholera > Tholera decimalis. The sequence continues at coordinate 11,438,992 of OW964575.2, read as the reverse complement.
TTATTGACCTCAAATTGTTTTCGATATTCGTAACTTTCTGTATTTATAAATATTTCAATGGTGAAATCAACCTTTCACGGCACATCACTGGCCAACTTGATATGAAGTGATTGGCGTTCTGAGGAAAGTAACAAAATTCGGAGTTTCTGTTTTTGCCGATTTTAGGACAAACTAGGGCAATAAGCCCTAGTTTGTCCTAAAATCGGCAAAAAAGAAAAATGTGTAGAAAAATAAAAAACAGGGTAGTAGACAGTGCAGTCTTAAATAATAAAATGAAACAAAGCTTTTAAGCACAGTAAATTTATTTTAATAAGATAGTTAAAATAACAACTTCTACAGAAGTTGTGGCGCTGGTGGCACGAAAATCCCGAACTTCTATAGAAGTGCTTGGCGGTGAAAAGGTTAAATGCAGCATGTAGCATTTTTACTGCAGAAAGCTATGCAATTTATTGTGCACTTCAGCATGTAAATAGTTTTGTAAATAATGTAAATAATATTCTGATAGTGCCTGATTCCAAGAGTGTTTTATCAGCATTACAAAATGTAAATTTATCTTTTAAGTTAAATTATATACACACATCAAAAGTGTCTAGGGATCAACATATATTTTTGCAATAACTTTTCTCCTGATTGATATTAATTAAAATTTTCTTTAAGGATTCATCAAATAAAGTGTTTTCGTTTGTCACAGTAACGATAAACCAAGTCACCTTTGCATTAATAAAGAAATTTGCCATTTTCCTAATAAAGGGATTTTTGACATTTGAACCACTAACATTAAAGTTCGAAAAAAAGACTGAAATAACAGTTTTCTTTAAAATTTTATTGGGTAACTTAAACAATTAATAATCCGTGTTTCTACCGCGAACACTAACAACACAAGAACATCGGTTTGGCATACTCAAAATGAGTTCATCCAAATCACGCTGTGGAATGGCCGCCCATGTTCGTTGCAACAACAAAAAAAGGTCTTCTTGCGACTGGATACCCTCCATATTCGGCAGAGCTCTTCTCTGTAGCATATCCCATGCATGCTCAATCGGGTTCAAGTCTGGCGACTGAGCAGGCCAGAGCAGGACATTGATGTTAGCTGCGGCGAGAGTCTGTCTTACAACTCTTGCGGTGTGCGGTCGTGCATTATCATGCATTAACTGAAATAAGGGACCGATTTGCACTTGTAGAGGAACGATGACGTCAGATACAATCGTCTCAGCATAAATTTGAGCGTTGAGGTTGCCTCTGATCCAAATCAACTCAGTTCTTCCGCCGATCCAAATACCCGCCCATACCATGATGGTTCCACCACTATAAGGATGGACTTCCTGGCAGGATTTTAATCGCTGTTGGCGTCCAGGGGTTCTCCAGTGTCGTATACGTCTTGTATCCGGTCTCATACCAAAACGAGACTCATCAGAAAAGCACACGAAACGCCATTGTTCTTCTGCCCAATTTCTGTGTTCAAGAGCCCATTGATATCGAATCCTACGATTGTGCATTGCTATAGGTGGTACCCGTAGCGGTCTTCGGGAATGAAGGTTCATTTCATGCAAGCGGTTTCTGACTGTTTGGTCGCTAATTAAGTCCCCTGAAGAGTGATGAAGCCTCACGGCTAACATCATGGCGGTTATTGTTGGAGCTCTTCGAGTTAAGATTTGAATGTATCGGTCTTGTCTCCGTGTGGTGCAGCGATACCGTCCTCCATGGCGCTCAGCCACGGTACCAGTGCTTCGGTAACGTGTCCAAAGTCGACTGATAACACTCTGACTTGTATTCAGAGCTAAAGCCACAGTACGTTGCCGGGAACCAGCTTCTATCATTCCCACGGCTCTGAGCATTTCTTCCCTGCTTAAATGACGTCGCCGCTCCATAATAACGTTGGTTTTAATCAGTAGTAGGGAAACAGTAGCACTAATAATGTCTTCAATGCGTTGTATGTTTTTATAGGGAAAATATTGACAGCTGATTTTCATCTTTTACTCGAATTTGATTAACAGTTCCTGTTTCAAATTATGAAATGCACCAAAAAGGATCCATATAAATTTATAAAATCATAAATTTATTACAAAGCCACATCTCAATCTCAAGAAATCCGCATAAAAATGCTTGATCCCTAGACACTTTTGATGTGTGTAGTTTATAATATTAGAAATAAGATTAGGGAATTACATGATAAGATTATTAATGTAGAATTTGTATGGGTACCTTCACACAGTGGCATTCCTGGAAATGAAGTAGCTGTGTGTGTTTGAAGAGGAGGTATTCCAAAATAAAGGTCCGAATCCCCAAATAGAAAGAAGTTGTGGAAAAGCGTAATATTATATATTAGTAATTAGCAAACACATTAAAGAACATACGAAGTTATCTTATTTTTCAATCTAACACATATTCAAAAATATATGTCAACCGACAGATATAAATCTATGGATTTTAATAGAGACAATCAAAGAGGTCTCTCTTCACATCCACCAAACTTTTAAGAAATAAAACGTAGTGTTATTTCATTGTCTCTAATCCTATCTTCTTAATTAACTGCTGCAATTTTGGACCGTATAATGGCTTCGTGAAAAGATCTGCCAGCTGCAGTTCACTGGGTACATGCTTGATGCGCAATTCCTTGTTTGCAACGCATTCCCGGATGAAGAAGTGCTTAAGCTTTATGTGCTTTGTTCTTGTGTGAAACTGGTATGGGGGATTTTCAGACAGTTTGATTGCCGATTCGTTATACACACATATCAGGGGCACTTCTTTTAATTTGGCGATTTCTTTTAATAATCCCTTGAGCCAAAGTACTTCTTTCGCAGTTTCAGTCAGGGCCACTAATTCAGCTTCAGTTGATGAGAGCGAAACTCCATTTTGTTTCTTGCTCTTCCACAAGATTGGACCGTTGTACAAAAATACCATTCCAGTGGTTGAGTGACCAGTAGCGGCGTCTCCTCCATAGTCAGCGTCGCTGTATCCTAAGAGTATATCATTCTCACCTGATTTCTTGAATATCAGTGCCTTGTCAGCCGTACCCTTAAGGTATCTGAATATTCGCTTAAGATTCTTTACGTCGAGTTTACTTGGCCTTTCGAGATGTCAGGACATAACACTCACTGCGTAAGAAATGTCGGGTCTCGTAGCGACCATCAAATATACTAAGAAACCAACAGCTTGCCTATAGGGGAAGTTACTGTCGTCTGGTAGACTATCTCCATCCTCTTCTTCTTGAGTTGCTTTCACGGCTGGTGTTGGGACTGGTTTACTGTTAGCCATTCCGTATTTGTCCAAAATCTTTTTGATATAAGACTTTTGGTCAAGTGTAATGGTTCCGTCTTTTGCCTTGTGAATTTCCATGCCAAGAAAATACGATGCTGTCTTCGTCGTAATCTTAAAACGAGTCTTGAGTTTTTCGATGAAATTTCTGCCAGTCTTCTCATTAGACGAGACTTCTAAACCATCATCGACGTATAAGGCTATCAAAACATTTTTTCGAATGTAGAGGCAAGGGTCTTGCGTACTCTGTTTAAAGCCGGATTCAATTAAATAGTCGGAAATACATGTATTCCAGCATAAAGGTGCCTGTTTTAGTCCGTATAGACTCCTTTTAAGTTTACAGACTCTCTTTGTGCCATCTTTGTAACCTTCTGGTTGTACCATGTATATTTCCTCTTTCACTGTACCGTTTAGAAAAGCAGTCGATACATCAAATTGTTGCAGACACATGTTTTCTTTTGCAGCCAGACCTAGTACGGCTCTTATTGTGCTAAGACGTACAACAGGGCTGAATGTTCTGTCGTAATCAATCCCTGATTTCTGTGAAAAACCTTTTACTACTAGTCTAGCTTTATACCTTTCAACTGTGCCGTCTGGGTTCGTTTTAATCTTGTAGACCCATTTACATTGTAAAGCTTTTCTTCCTTTTGGCAAGTCTACTAGTTCCCATGTTTTATTCTCATCCAAAGAGGTGAGCTCACTTTGCATTGCGTCTAGCCAGTTTGATTTATCAGCACAGTTCATGGCTTCGTGATATGTCTGTGGTTCTATAGGTTTCTCTGAGTCAATAACTGCCATGATGAAATCGTCGAACCTTGCCGGTGGAACTATACGTGTTCTGTCACGGAGTTGTCTTTGGTTACGTTCGGGTTCTTCATGTTCATTTTCACTATTGTCGTGAGCAGCTATATTTTCAGCGAGATTTTCATGTCTGTCTTCAACATCATTGTAATCCTCTTCTGAAGCAGACTCGTAGTCACTTTGTACATTTTCAGTACTTTCGACTATATTTTCTTGCAGACTGTCATTGTTTGGCGCGTTTGATTGCTCTTGCGCACTGTTTTGTTGTTGTAGGGCGTCATTAGGTTGCAGAAGTATGATCCCAGTTTCATCATCATCGTCACGATTGCCTTTTTTAAGGTTTACTGGCGAGTCAAATAGATCAGATATTTGTGCAGTGTTTTGTTCTGAGTAGAACATCTTTTTCATCACTCTAATATCCTTACTGATGATGATATTTCTTTTGGTCGGTACGTAGATTCTGAAAGCCTTGGATGTTTCAGAATATCCTACGAACATGCCTAGGATTGCCTTTGATGCAAAGTTATGTTGGTCAGAGCCTTTTAAAAGAATGAATGTTTTAGAGCCAAATATATACAAATGGTTTATGCACGGTTTCCTGCCAACCCATTTTTCAAAAGGTGTCACTCCTTCGGTGCTCTGGTTTATTGCCCTGTTTGATAGATAGTTGGCAGTAAGAACAGCTTCACCCCACAAGTATAACGGAGCTTTCGACTCTAGCATCATTGCTCTTCCTTTTTCGATCAATGTGCGATTTTTCCTTTCAGCTACACCGTTCTGGTAAGGTGTGTGAGGAGCGGTGAGTCGACGCGACGTTGTATTCCGTGTTGTTTGAGGAGGTTGGTGAATTCTGTGTTTATATACTCTGTGCCATTATCTGATTGTAGAAACTTTATCTTAGTTCCAGTAAAGTTTTCAGATGCTTGTTTGAACTCTTTGAACTTGCTCAGTACCTCATTCTTGTTCTTCATCATGTAAACTCTACAATATTTGCTGAAGTCGTCAATGAAGGTGACAAAGTACCTGTTCTGGCCGAGTGTGGGCGTTTGGATAGGTCCGCACACGTCGCTATGAACAATTTCTAAGCGTTCTGTAGTTCTCGGAGTTGTTTTGTCTTTGGAGGCTGGAATTCGATGCATTTTTGCTTGTACACAAGTTTCACACTCTGGTAGATTTTCGTTAGCATCGAAGTTCAAACCAATGAGGCTGCCGTTCTTTAGAGCAAGCTTCATGTCCTTGGCGTTCATGTGGCCAAGCTTTTTGTGCCAAGCTTCCATTGAACTGGTCGAAGTGTTTGTTGTCTTCGGTTCTGGAGTTTTGTTGTTGGCAAGATTGTTGCGGTCAGTAGGCTTCTGGGGTCTGACGTAAAATAATCCATCTGAGTCTTTTTCGGCTGTTATAGTTATTCCGAGTTTTGGGTTGTTGACAGTTGCTTTATTTTTAGTGAAGGTGACGGAGCAGCCAGCGTCTGTCATCTTGCCGACTGACAACAAATTTGTACTCAGGCTGGGTACGTACAGTGTGTCCATAAGGTGTGAATCTGTTGTTAGATTTCCATATTTGTTTCTTATAGTTACAGTTCCAGTGCCTTTTATTTCAGCGGAGATTTCATCAGTAGCAAAACTTAGTTTTCTTGATGTACTTTTCAGGTTTTTGAATAGATTTTTCTGATACGTCATGTGAGAAGTACAGCCACTATCTAGCACCCAAACACTGTTGTTTTTAACCTTACTTGTAAATAAACATTGCGGTATAGCAAAGTTATTTGTTTCCGGTTTATCGGAGTTCTTTGGTTTATCCTTCTTGGAGGCATTTTTCTTCCAACAGCTAGTGCAGATCTTATGTGCTTTGCGTTTAAAGATGTTGCCTTGTCGTTTGCATATTTTGCAGCTCGCGTAAAGTGCTTCTTCACTGTTGAAGGAACTTGGCTCGTTGAAGTCTGTGTTGCGTCGTCGAGCATCACTCTCTTCAATAATTTTGATTTTAAGTTTCTCCGGACTAAGCAAGTTTTCTTGTGTCTCGATCGCAATACGGAAGTTTTCGTATTCTTCTGAGAGACTATAAAGCATTATGATGGATAGTAGATCTTTATTTATTTCAACGCCTAGATCGTTGAGTTTATCGACATTATCCATAAACGACATCAGGTGCTCTCGTATGTCATCGTTTGGTCGCAGTTTTGTCAGGATGAGCCTTTTCAAAAGACACGCTTTTCGTGCGGGTCCTTTACTGGCATAGATGGACTGTAGCGTGTCCCAAACATCCCATGCTGTTTTGCAGTTCTTCACCTGCTTGAGTTCGGATGAGGAGATGAGCAGTAATAGCTCAGATTTTGCTATCTGGTCAGCATCTAATTCATCTTGACTTGTTGTTGCGCTGATGACAAAAGGCTTACTAAAATGTTTCCACAGTTTATTCTTGACTAAGTAGGCTTTCGCATGGATCACCCAAGTGTCATACTTCTCCTTGCCTTGCCCATAATTCTCCTTACCAAGTGGTGTAATTTTCACAACTGACATAGTTGGTTTTATTGCTCTGCTACCATGTTAAGTTTGAAGAGGAGGTATTCCAAAATAAAGGTCCGAATCCCCAAATAGAAAGAAGTTGTGGAAAAGCGTAATATTATATATTAGTAATTAGCAAACACATTAAAGAACATACGAAGTTATCTCATTTTTCAATCTAACACATATTCAAAAATATATGTCAACCGACAGATATAAATCTATGGATTTTAATAGAGACAATCAAAGAGGTCTCTCTTCACAAGCTGACAATGCAACTAGGTTAGACCATGATGAAGACCAATCAGAGCTCCTAAAGGTTCCATTTACTGATTATTACAGTCATTTTAATGAGTTGAACAGGCTGTTGTGGAAGGACTACTGGAATATAACCCTGGAAACGAAAGGCAAGTGGTATACAGAAAGAATTGCCAATAAAAGCTTGGTACCATAACCTAAAAAACATCAATAGAAGATTTATCACTACCATAACACGTATGCGACTGGGACATTGTTTGACACCAGCCCACCTGAACAGAATCCATATATATGACAATAGCCGATGTCATCACTGCGGATCTGAAGATGCTGACCTGAACCATATTATTTTACAATGCACAAGTTTTAATTTTCAACGGTTGATTCTAGTGAGTGATATTTTTGACAGTAACAATCAATCCAGTGACAGTGAACGTCAACAAAGTGTTCCCCGCCACGTTCAGGACTTATTAATAAATAAGAACTATTTTAGTGCGTTGTATAAATATATTTGTAATACGGTGGAAAAAATTTAAGTTAAACATTGTAGTATGGTTTAGTTTTAGATATAATTGGAAAAAAAATCAAATATATGTTTTCTATGAATGTAATATAGATAGACAAAGGTGTAACACCTTGGTGTATTGTTGAAAAATGTGTGAAGTGTATGAAACTAGGCATAAGTTTGTTTGAGTGTTTTGTTTTTGTTTTTTGCAACTAGCCATATTCTAGTTTATTTATGTATGCGACTGAAAGACTCTGTATCTATGGTCATGAATAAAGATTAAAACAAAAAAAAATGTGTCTATCTACGTCTAACTGCTTACAGTGTTGCCGTTTTAGCGACTTTGTCGCTAGATCTAGCGGTTTTTGGATGTGCTTAGCGACTTTTTTTTTCGTTCTAGCGACTAAAATAAATTTAGCGATTTTTAGCGACTTTTTGTATGCAAAGCATTCCTTACAAAAATCACTAAAACCATTAAAAAACCAAGTACTCTACAGTGGAACAATCAACTTCTGCTGCTTCAGTGCCATTAGTAGTCTTGGGTAGTTCGTGAACGATGAATGAATAGGAACCGTATCTTCGTACTTTACTAGAAGAAACGTTTTCGAATGTTGACTTATAATCGATCAAATAACTCTTTTCTAACTCGTACAGAAGTACATTGTAAATCGCGCGATCTTAATGTGCGAACCAGAAATAAAATATAGTCACTGATTGTTTGACAGAAACGTTATACGAATTCATTCGATGTCTGTGAATGAATGAGAACGGAAGAGAATTGCCGATGAATGACGATGCTACCCGACCCTACTGACTGAATTCGCAAGAATGAGATAAGATGCGTGTTATTTCAATTGCATAACGTCTAATTTACCTTATCATCCGAACACGCAGACATCTCTAGTGACCGCTGACTGCTGAAAGCGATGACCGAATAGAGCTATTAGAACTAATAAAATTTAATAGTTCACTGTCCGAAATGAACTAGTACGGAGCAATCTCAAAAATGACCGAGCATGCACAAGACTAGCCATTAGAAATTGTCCAAACAGTCCAAGTCGAAAATGAGGCACCTATAGGGATTTCATTATTATGATTAAATGTTTGGTTATAGAAATTTGCTTTTATTTACACCATATTTTGTTACCATGGAATATTTTGAAATATTTAGCGTCTTCTAGCTGATTTTTTAATATTAGATTTTTCAAAATCTAGCGACTTTTACATCGACGTCTGGGGACTTTTTTTATTCCTAAAAGGCAACACTGACTGTTTATAATGTTCAAATCAAATGTTTGAAATTGAGTGAAATTTTATTGTTTTTGACTTGAGTGATTGTTGTTACTTTTGTGACTTGTTTTTAATTGTGGTGGCCAGTATTTATATGTATCATCTATGGTGGTGGCTCCTCCAACATAGTGTATTACATTCTCTTTGGCTCCTCCACAAACGCCACTTAACAAGAGTTGAAGTTGACTTGTTTTTATAGAATTGTGTTGTCCTTGTGTTCGTAAACAGGTTTGTATTGTGCTTGTCCCAGTGTTAGTTCTAAGATGGATTTAAATAAATCTCCTAATCCCGGTCTTCCTGACATCTCAGTTTCCCCAAACCCTTTTCCCAGTGACCCACTATCACAATTCGCAGATGTAGTCTGTAACGTCGCAGGCATGGACTCTACTCCAATTACACAATTTTCACGAAAACGTCCTGTTGACGATGAAGCTCCTATACCCACACCACAAAGCAAACAACCCAAAAGGTCAAATTGGTCGGGTTAGATACTCCGTAACGGATAAGGGATAGTTCATGTATCTCGAATTGAAACCCAACCAAATGTTGGAACAACATTACATCCTGTGAACTTTGGAAAATTCTTAATCCAAAATAATGTTAGGAATATAATACGCGATGGCGTTAAAAGAGTTGGTCGTAACCGAGTTTCTGTGGAGTTTATCTCCCCTCAAGATGCAAATTATCTCCTGGCAAATAATATAGTGCCAAAATTTAGTTATTTTGCTGTTATTCCCACATTCAATATAACTAGGATGGGTGTTGTAACCGGTATTAATAGGAAAATACAGAAAGACGGTGTTAATGAGTGGAAACCCACAGAAACTTGTGTCATTACTTTTGATGGCCAAGTTCTCCCAAAACGGATTTACTGCTGTTACACATCCCTCCCTGTTGAACAATACATTTACCCCACAATCACAAAGTGTTGCAAGTGTTGCAGATTTGGTCATGTGGCCAATCTTTGCAGATCCAAACCGCATTGTAACAAATGTGGCCACGATCACCCTGGTGATGGTTGCTACATCCCTGAGAAAGATGCTTTCTGTGTGCTCTGCTCGGGGAGCCATTTTGCTAATAGCAAGTCATGCCCTGAGCATGGTAGCCAGAAGGCTATCAAGGCTATGATGGCTGAAAAATCATTTCCCTACGCTGAGGCAAGTAAAATTATCCCGGTAGCCTCACGCAACCATGCCAATGCTACTAAATCACAATCATATAATAAAACTATGACACTAAAACCCAAGACACATACCCCACTTTCCCCATCATATGACAAATCAGCTCATAATCAAATAATTAGTTCCCACCAACACAATCTTCTCAGCCCAATGGCTGTGCTCTTAATTATAATACTTCTTCTAGTAATAGAATTTCTGTTATTGAACTTCTCCTAAAACTTCTACCAACGATTATTTCTTCTTCTAATCTCCAATCACCATCCAACATTGCCGATCAACTTATTTCAATACTTTTAGAAATCAAAAATGGTGTTAAATCAAGTATTCCTTCAGTGGAATGTGAGGAGCGTGTGCCATAAAAAGCACGACCTCATTTTCCTACTCAACAAATACAAACCTGTAGCTTGTTCATTAGCTGAGACCTGGCTAACCCCAAGTCTGAGCTTTTATATGGCACACTACAACATACTTTGATGTGATAGACCTGATGGATATGGAAGGTCAGCTCTCTTTGTTAATAGTTGTGTTCCACTGTCACCCTTATTTCTTCCTTCACCTACAGGTGATATGAATATAGTGGCTGGTCGAGTGGAAGGCATTACAGTCTTTTCAATTTACATTGCTCATCCCAATCGGAACTTATTGGATATTTTAACCTCTAGAGCCCCGAAAAACGTGACAGTAAACAAGTATTAGATGAGCCCCGCTGGCACACAAATAGTTGACGTAAATAATGGCGGTCCTTGAGAGGTTAAGAAACATTATCTCCAACGTCCAGGGCCCACTGCTGGTCATGGGTGACTTTAACTGTCATCATTTCCGGTGGGGGTCTGAACGTTGCGATACCACTGGTATAGCTCTAGTTGAGATCCTTGATGATATGGACCTTTGCATTTTAAATAATGGTTGCCCAACTCGCAGGTCTCCTCCTGGACAGCAGAAGAGTTGTGTTGACCTAACGTTTTGCTCTACAACCTTATCGCATGGCAGTGATCATCACCCTATTGTTATATCTTTGTTAGACAAAACTTATTTAGAAAAAACTTCTCCTCCGCTTTTGAAGTACAATTTGTCCAATCCAGATTGGTCCAAGTTTGCATCATTACTGGAACAGAAAATAGATGTACTTCCAAATTTAACTTCATGTTTACCTCATCCCTCTGATCACCACCATGTCAAGAGTTGTTATGAAGGCTTTATTGAGGCTGTAATTTCTAGTGCAGACTCTTGTTTTCCATTGAAAAACAGTGCCCATAACAAAATCCCATCACCTCACCTCAGTTGTTAGGTCGAGGAATGAGGCGGAAAGACATTACGATGGGGAGATGAACACCCAAAATCTGATGGCTTATTTACAGGTTTATGCGAGATCCAAACGCCTTCTCTGTAGAAAGAAACATGCGGGTTGGGTCAAATTCTGTTCGTCCTTATCACCCTCCACTCCAATTTCACTTGTGTGGAAGAATATCAATAGGTTTAGACATGGGTGTACTCTTTCAGTATTTCCACCCATCGCTAGGGAAACAGCTGAACTTTTTTTTGAGAAAATTGCTCTACCTTACGTTCCACTCCTGTCTGAGTGCCATAGCTTGCCATGCCGTACAGAATCTGATGACCCTTTTGACGCGCCATTTACATTGAAAGAACTAGATGCTGTGCTCAAACATGTCCAGGACTCAGCACCTGGTATTGATGGGATACCATATTCTTTTATGACTCATGCAGGCAAATAAGCAAAAATATATTACCTAGATTTAATAAATTTCTGTTATAATCAAGGTTGGGTTCCAGACCAATGGAAACTACAAATTATAATCCCTCTGCTTAAACCTGGCAAGCACGTGGATGACCCTAATGGCCTTAGACCTATCGCCCTGTCTTCAGTCTTAGCAAAATTACTAGAGCACCTTATTAAAAACCGATTAGAATGGATAGTAGAATCCAGAGACTTACTGCCGAACTACCAGTTTGGTTTCAGGAAGGGGCTCAGTACAATGGACAGTGTGGCAGTTCTAGTCACGGATATCCGTTTGGCGTTCTCCAAAAACGAGTCAGTTATTGCTGCTTTCCTAGACGTTCTTCTTCCCGTTCTCAGGCAGAAACTGCATCAGCTGAGTATTCTGGTTAAGATGATCGAATGCATATGTGGACTACTTTGATCTCGCTCTTTAGTTTTGAGGGTCCAGGGAGAGGACTTTGATAAAAGGGAAGAAGCGCCATCGTTACATGGTGGACATCCCGCCCATACGCATAAAACTTTTTCAGAATACCTTCATTGTGCGTACGGCTAAGGAGTGGAATTCCCTGCCGGAGTCCGTGTTTCCCGATAGCTATAACCTAGGAGTCTTTAAGTCAAGAGTGAATAGGTTGCTTTTAGGGAAGCGTGCTCCATCTTCGACCACATCATCACTTACCATCAGGTGAGATGGTGGTCAAACGCGAACTTATTTTTAAGAAAAATAAATATAATAAAGAAATAAAGGGTGACTTGGAGAGGACTCCCGCAGGGCTTCGTCTTCAGCCCTCTTCTTTATAATCTTTACACAGCTGATATTGGCTCCTGCCTAAATACTGACTGTTGTATTTTACAGTACGCTGACGACTTAGTCCTGTATGTGTCACGCTCTTCTCACTGGATTCTCTTAATGATTGGCTTTCAAATCGCGGTCTTACATTATCTGCACCCAAAAGCTCGGCAGTAGTCTATAGTAGTCTATAGGTAGCCATCTCGGGGAAATACATCCCGCTGGTAAATGAGGTCAAATTTCTGGGCGTTTTCTTTGACTCAAAATTAACTGGCAAGCACCACATGAATCACCTAATCAGCAAACGTGAACGTGTCATTTCAATTTTAAAAGTACTTGCGGGCGTCTGGTGGGGTGCTCACCCGTACACCATGAAACTAGTTTACAATGCCCTAGTTCGGAGTATTTTGGACTATGGCACGTTCCACTTAACACCATGCAACAAAGATGCTTTGGCTGGATTTGACAGGGTTCAGTCTAAGTGTCTTCGGATCATCTCTGGATGTATGAAGTCCTCGCCCATCGGTGCGTTACAGATCGAATGCGCTGAACCTGCCCTAGCTCTAAGGCGACAGTAGCTAGCCTCCCGTTTCTTGTCTAGGGTAATTTGTAGATCTAGCCATCCCCTTATTATCAAATTAAATGAACTAAATTCCATAAGCTGAACCTCAAATTATTGGAAAAATAAGGAAATCCTTAAACACTTTCGTCTAACTCAATATTTAGAATACCCAATCGTACAGTATCCCAAATTACCTCTCTTTCATTTCGATTACAAAGTCTTGTGTGTTTCATCCCAAAAATCCACTTCAACATTGGTATACCCAAAAATTCCCCCGCAGCGAATTCGATGTTCAACGCGTTTGTGGGAGAGCGATGGAACGGCTTCCAGAGATTTTTTACAGACGCTTCGAAATCTACCGACTCTAGTCATACAGGAGCTGCAGTGTTCTTCGGAGACTCCAGGATCATATTGCAGTATAAATGCCCCAAGGAAGCTTCTGTGTTCACAGGCGAGTGTGTGGCTTTATTGGAAGCATGTCTTTTTATCGAGTCCCGCCGCATTAATAAAGCCCTTATTTTTACAGACTCCCTAAGTTGTCTCCAAACCCTAGCTCAAAACCCTTTCAAAAGTAAATTAAACAGTTCGTTTATTTTAAAAATTAAAAAATCCCTTCTCTCGTGCAGTAATAGCCAAAAGGATGTTCAGTTGGTTTGGATACCCAGCCATTGTGGCATCAGAGGCAACGAGTGCGTCGATGCCTTGGCTAAAAGTACATGTTCGTCTCCTACAGCCGATCTCGGTCACAATGCCTATCAGGGCTATGATTTACTGAACCTCCCAAAAGAGAACCTTTATAGTTCCTGGCAACAGCAGTGGGACATATATGGATACATATATCAAGCCGAAACCTTGGTTCTACACATACAAAAAGGTGTCGAAATCAATTATCTCCGTCCTCTGTAGAATCTGCTTGGGTTTTTGTTGCACTCCTTTGTAATCCTGGAAAAAATCCGTGTTCGGGACTCGTCTCTATGCGAATGCGGCCTGGAAGAAGGCACACTGGATTACATATTTTTTAACTGCCGAAATATCGCTCCATCTTCAGATTTGTATAACCGTCTCCCGAAATTCAATATCCCTCTTCCCATTAACTTGTCTTCCCTTCTAAAATTCCCTTTACCAGAACTGCTTGTGGCGCTGATGAGTTTCATCCGTCACAACAATTGTCTGTATGGTTGAGGTATAATATTATGTAATCGTCACCAACTATAATATTTATGTATTTTTATTCTTTGTTTGTTTCAGTTCTGTACTAACCCAACAAGTTCAACCGTACCAATTGAAGAAACAGTGACTACCGTTCCTGTTCTGAGTTTACCTTTTGTTTTTTTTTTCTTTTCTAATGACATTTTGTCTCTAATCATACACACTTGCTTTTCCAATTTACTTTAGACATTGGCAGAATAGTCGACATCGGCTCCACTAATCCACTTGCCATTAACAAAAAATAGAATAGAACTGCTTTCACGACTTTGCCAAGATTCCTGGACTACTGACTACTCACTTTTATAATCATGCCTACTAAACATCGTTTGGTGTGTTATTTTGGGTGCATCGTTGATGGTAAGTCTAAGATTTAAAAAGTGACAGCAAAACATTTTGTTATAGTACCTACGCGGCAAATATGTTGAACCATTTGCTTTGGTTACGCGCACCCCCCTTCTTCGATTACTAATACCAAACGATAATAATACCCAAACTGGATAATAATATTTGTGCTACTACTACACTGCAACTACTAGAAGAAAGTATAGTTTCCATTACGATAATTTTTATTTTTAATGAGCCATAAATATTTTCTTCCTATCGTGATTACACCAGCCTATTGACGTCCTTTGCTGAACAACATTTATAGGCCTGTTGTAAGCCTATAAATGTTTATTATTTGTTCCCAATCATATAAATTAAATTAACATTATAATTATATCATTTCAGGCCCTCTGCACCATTTTCCGGACCCAAAAATACAAAATGTGGAAAATATTAAAAAATTTGATCAATGGAAGGCTGTGCTAGATGAAACAATGCAACAGAGAGGAGACAAATATATTTTTAATCATATAAGATTGTGCAACAAACACTTTTTGGAGTGTTACCAGCTACCCAGCTTGCGCCTCACCAAAAATGCTGTTCCTACGCTAAACTTAAAGATGATGGTCCGCCAAACTGAGCAACCATCAACATCTGGGATTGCCATACTGGATACGGGTAAGTTAATAATTTTTATCATCAATTCATCACATATTTAATTACAGAAGTATTACTTTTCTAACATTATTATATTTATTTTCCAGATATTGATTTGAATCCAACAATAGAATCTGCTGTCACATCTGGTCCTTCAAAATCTTTTACTCCTCTGCAGCCTAATTGTAAGTAGAATGCTCGTTTTATATGCATGTTTTTTACATTACATTTATAACTGATGCCTGCGACTTTCTCTGTGTGAAATATGATTTCATGGGTTTTAATTTTTTTGCATGGTAACTTAATTCTTTTTCTAAATTAACCTAACTTATTCCTTATAACATCAGCTACCTACTTGTTAAAAGTCCAGCAGTTTCGTAGATGGATATTGTGGTACTCAGTATTCATATGTATAATCTATGGTTGATGATAGGGATGTTAGGGAGCTCCGTAACCGAAACTTTCGGATATCCGATATAAAAAAATATCCATAACCGTAACCGAATCCGAAATAAAAGTTTCGAATAATATCGGATAGGGGCGGAGCCTAATTGAGACATGTTATGACAAGTTGTTTTGATCGGCCGGGCGGCGGCGAAACACAAGTAGACATGCGCAAAACGTGAACGTTAGAAAGTGATGTTATATGACATTACATTTAGTACCGGGGATTGTTGCATTACACCATGAGTCCAAACATGACGCGTAATGAAGCGCCACACGATGGTTATTGTAATGAAATTCTCGCGTTATAAAATGTAATACATCATTACATGAGATGAGATAGCGCGTTATGGTATGATGTATCTATTTGTATTTTACTTTTCAAATTCCTTAAAAATCTAACATTCGTAACCGAAATTATCCGAAACTAACGGATAATCCGAAATAATTTCATATCCGTATCCTTATCCGTATCCGGTATAATAATCATTCCTATATCCGTATCCAATCCGTATCCAATCCGTATCCGAAATTTCATATCCATAACATCCCTGGTTGATGAGTACCTATCGTATATTCACTGATTTGATTTGACATTTTGTTATGTTCCCGTTTACTTCATTCTGAAAGCTTTTCACCAATTTTTTTTTGTTTTATTGTCTTTTGTGCATGGGATTATTATGGAATAAGAATATTACGAGATTTAGTTGTATTTATTTCGATAAATAAAATAGAGTTGCCTGACCTTGAGTTCATCAAAAAGTTGAATGATTGTTCCAATCAGAAAATCTGGTAGTGTGTTAAACTATTAAAATACAGTTCTTAGATAAAATTAATCGTAATTCATATTATAACTTACTAGCTTTTGCCCGCGACTTCGTTCGCGTAGGAAGGTTTTCTCGCGTAAAATCCCGATCCCGTGGGAATTCCGGGATAAAAAGTAGCCTATGTGTTATTCCAGGATGTAAACTATCTACTTGGCAAATTTCTTTCAGATCCGTTCAGTAGTTTTTGCGTGAAAGAGTAACAAACATCCATCCATCCTCACAAACTTTCACGTTTATAATATTAGTAAGAAGTAAGATTTAAGTGTTCCGATTTCAAAATTCAATTCCCGATATCTTTCATTATATTATATAAAGCTAAATTACCACTCACTGACTGACTGACTCACTCATTGACATAATTGTTCTCCCAGATGGTGGATGGGGAGGTGGGTATATTTTGACAGATTCGTAAACAAGTAACTCTCAAACCTACGGGAAAAGTGCCAAACCTCCCCTTTTCACCCCCCTTCTCCCCCCTCCCTATCGTATCTCGGAAACTACGAGACCCGTATTTTTTGTTTTTTATGGATTCGTATAGAGGAGGCTCGGTAAAGTAAAAACCATTTTTCAAAGTCCCCCCCCCGCCCCCCTTCTCCCCCCCTTTAGGCGGATCTCGGAATCTAAGAGACTTGGAACATTTTTTTTTTCAGATTCATTTAGAGGGGCAATGCTTTAGTCGAAATACTTGTGAAACCCCCCCCCATCACCCCCCCCCCCCTTTTTTTTTTTTTTTTCACTAGCTCGCGAGGTGCTTGCACCTCGCGCAACACGCAAATACTAAACTCCCCCATCACCCCCCCCCCCCCTTTTTTTTTTTTTTTTTTCACAAGCACGCGAGGTGCTTGCACCTCGCGCAACACGCAAATACTAGTTATACTATATAAAGCTAAATTACCACTCACTCACTCACTGACTCATTGACATAATTGTTCTCCCAGATGGTGGATGGGGAGGTGGGTATATTTTGACAGATTCGAAAACAAGTAACTCTCAAACCTACGGGAAAAGTGCCAATTCTCCCCTTTTCACCCCCCTTCTTCCCCCTCCCTATCGTATCTCGGAAACTACGAGACCCGTATTTTTTTCTTTTTACGGATTCGTATAGAGGAGGCTCGGTAAAGTAAAAACCATTGTTTAAAGTCGCCCCCCTTGCCCCCCTTCTCACCCCCTTTAGGCGGATCTCGGAATCTAAGAGACTTGGAACATTTTTTTTTCAGATTCATTTAGAGGGGCAATGCTTTAGTCGAAATACTTGTGCAACCCCCCCCCCCCATCACGCCCCCCCCTCTTTTTTTTTTCTTTTTTTTTCACAAACTCGCGAGGTGCTTGCACCTCGCGCAACACGCAAATACCAATTTCTTTTTTCACAAGCACGCGAGGTGCTTGCACCTCGCGCAACACGCAAATACTAGTTACTTATATAAAACTAAATTATAGGTACTCTTGCAGAAAAAAATATTTTTAAGCTAATTATTTCACTTTCGGCTCGGGTCCTGGCAAGACTAAAAATACATAATAATTAGGGATGCGAAGTTTTCATAAATAACTATATATATCGAATATTCATATATCGTTCTAGTAGGCCAATATACCGATATTTCTTAGTTTTATAAAAGCTTATATAGAGCCAATGTAGTTTTAAACGAACGAAAGAACAAACGCTTATCGATATTGTATGGTTAGGAAGTTCAATGAGAACTTCCTCACCTTTGAATGTTCCGAGGATTCTGATGCACCCAACCGATAAGCCGTTTGAGTTTAAACGACTTCTAATTCGTCTTGCATTGGCAATGACGATCAACAAACCACATACTCAGTCCATGAATGTTTGTGGTCTAAAAAATGCATGCTTTCGTAAAGACTATCATTCAGTTACTGAGCAGATTTAGGAGCGACGCGTTTTGTTCCATGCGCGTAGGTACTTCTCAGAAATCATATGGGGAACCAAACACCGCACTCCCCCGCTTAAAAAGATGGCCGGCACTAGTCGGGGAACGCATTGAAGAATACTTGTGTTACCACAAACCACCCCGTGTTCCTTTGTACACATGTCATGTGTACAAAGGAACACGGGGTGATTTTAGTCAGTAAGAGTCTGACAAACCCCTTTGCCCGCCCCAGGGTGGAGAACAAAAATAAAACGTTTTGAAGCATGGTTACAACCAACCCAACCTTAGATTTCTTTGGTCCCGGCATTGTTTATAATAATACCGGCACAACAACAACATAACTTCGAAAAAACGTAGTATTTTCTCGTTGCTATCAAGCTAAAATATCAGTTCTCACTGTATTTTATGAATATTTTAATTCAGACGGGTTTTTCAATACAATTTGCGTATTGAGATTTTCTATATTGATATATCGATATCGTATCATCAATATCAGTAAATATCGATATTTTTAGGGATCGATTCATCGGTATCTATCAGTTTTCTGAGATATTGTTGCATCCCTAATAGAATAAAATATTATTTATTTGCAAGAATACGAGTACAGAAAGTTGATAGGTATACACTAAACAGTCCATAATTTAAATAATAATATTATTTCAATTATTTGTTTTGGTTTGTGCTTTAGTGGATATAATATTACACTATAATTCTTAATAACTACTGGTGCGGATGCGGGGAGATAATAGCGGTAGCTTCTCGAAGGACCAATGGCGGGGATATAATTTGGCAATGAAATATTGACCACACACAGTAATGAGCTGACCAGGATGGGAAGTAGAGGGTGAAGAACTTACTTGGATATTTTCTTGATGTAGCACGTGGATGTATGGACAGCTTGAGAAGATGTTGCACGCGTGCTGAATCTCTTCCTTCTTAGTTGCTGAGCACTTTCACTTTGGTCTTTATTTTGTCACACGTGTGTGGCCAACACGGATAATTGATAGTTTTTAGATTTATAGATACATTAGCGGGTTCATTATCTCGGCGCGGCGCGGGGTGGTAACTTCACGGTGGTTTCTTGACGAAGACTCAGAGACACAATATGGCGGAAGTAATTATACTTTCTCGAATCACAGCGTCTGTACCGTGATTGGTTGGCGATGAATGCGCCAATCAGTGGCGCGTGCGGTGAACATTTCTTCTCTCTCTGATTTATGGGATTTGGAGGAAGGGAGATATGGTTAGCACAAAAACTGCGGTCAAGTAAGAATCTGTATTCTAATATGTAAGATGCGTTCGGAAATATGATGATAACAACATAATTATACCATTAGAGATGCGTTCCGAAATGTGACAGTAGAAAATTATAAATTAAATAAAACTTGCGCAAGCAACTACCGTAAAGTTTAGATTGAGTGTATTAATTATAAGCCGATGAACGAATGCTCATATTAGACATTGATTAATTTTCTCTCGTAATAACGCAACAAAAAATAACCCTTACATATTGTTTTTAGCCTTAGGTACCTATTATATACATAATTATTAAAAATAAAAGTTGCGAATAACAGCAAATGTGAAATTTAGGTAACTTAGAAATATTTTTTTACTGCATAAAGTGCCATCTATCCCGCTAGCAAGGAACTTTTTATTGAAGTGTCGCTATTTTTTTTCTTGAAAAGTATGGTAGTTTGCATCAATTGTTAATTTTGTTATTTTTCTTTAATTACTCTAGCTTCATAAAAATATGATATTATGGGGAGATTCAAAAATTTAGTACAACGGATGAAAATATACCTCAATTTTTTTTTGACACCATATGTGTTTTTTATTATCTGAAATAACATACCTACATTCTCTAGTTTTCAAAAATTTTTTTTTTTTTTCGTAGAAATTGTATTTATTTTTAAATTTAAAAATAAATACAATTTCTAACAATAAAAATTAAATTGCAAAAATGTGAAGGCTAAGTATGAATTTATGTCAGTTTTGTTATTAAACATCGAGTTGAATAATAAATAAAACTAAGCAGGATTCTACCACTTTAATATATTTATTTGAAAAGATCAGTCTTTCTTTATTACTTAACAAATCAACAAGTTAAAAAATATTTAAAAAATCACTTAAAAATACAATTATGTATCGGCTTTGTTACCACAGTCTCCATGTCAATAATTGTTTTTCATGCCTATAATGTAAAACGAATAATATCATATTATAAACATGTTCAAAAGGTTTTAAATAAGTAATATTTATAATCAAAACCAAGTATACTTCTAAAAGTAACAAATTCTACGATAAAATCATATAAAACCCTCGATAACAAAACAGGGACAGTAATAAAACCGACGGTAACAAAATTCTTAGGCTCAGTTTACATTACCTTAAAGCAACACTTAAACTTAAAACATGCACTCATTAAAATATATAGCTTAAATCTTATTTTTTTTACTAGCTGTGCCCCGCGGTTTCACCCGCGTATAATCCTACTACTATTATTAATGTGTAATTTTATGCGTCAATCTAATTCGCAATGGGTAGAGAATTGCGAAGTAAATATAGTTTAATTTAATAATATTGTCAAGAATACATTTAGAGTATTTTTAAACTGCTGACCCGATCTTGTTCAAACCAATTTTAATTGAAATTTTTATTAAGATCTACAGCATATATTTTGTTTTGGTTTTTGACTCCATTATTATAAAATAGGAGGGGGTGGGGGTGAAACACATTTTACCACTTTGGAAGCGTATATCTTTCGACTGACTCGTCCATGAAGAATTCCGTAGCTATGCTTGCTAGCATAGACTAACGTAAAAAAATGTCATCAATCATAATGTTTATATGACAAAGTTTTATTTGCGGATTTTGCAAATGTGAAAATGAAATCACAAAAACTGTATCTCGATCGAATCAATTAGTTAAAAGTTTTTACATGTTACTACTTTGGCACTACCAAAGTAGTAAAATGTGTCCCCAAATATATCTTTCAAACGATTGACTTTGACAAAAATGATTACATGAACCTCAGTATCATTTTTAAAGGTCTATTTATAGACGCCGACACCCGCATAGGCGTAAAGGCTTGATGTAAAAAAAAAATAGTTTTAGTTCCATGTATGGGGAGCCTCCCCTTAATGTCTTTTTTTTACATTATTTTCGCATAAAAATCGGAAAGCGGTTTGCAGAATACATCTATATATCAAGTTTGAACTCTGTAGTCTTAATAGTTTCGGAATAAAATGACTGTAACATACGGAAAGACGGCCAGATAGACATGACGTATAGTATAAGGGTTCCGTTTTTTTGCTATTCGGCTAAGGAATCCTAACAACATCGCTTTTAAACTATGCCAACGTTGAATGTCTGACCCGATTTTCGGGTGGGAAAATCATCGAATGACTTCTCTCGCTCTAAGAGGAGCGAGAAGGAGTGTCAGACTTCTACTGACTATAAGCCCACCCAGTTACTTCAGCTGCCCTTGCCTTCCGGGGCCGCGGTATCTCATTACAACATACCTTTAAACTGAACGATGACATAAAAAATGGGATGAACAAAACAACACCCTATCAAAATTACTTATTCAACTAAAGAGAAAGTAAAATATAAATATTCAAATGTATAGATACAAAAATACACATCTGACGTAAAAGAAGCTTAAACAATTTTACATAGGAAGTCTCTTAGCCAAGAAGTCGAAATGAAACCAAGATAAGGTTCACTATCAGTGCGGTATCTATCGCGGAGTGATAGAGTACGCGAGTCATGCTGAACGCGTCGCGTCGTGCATCCGCGGGCCGACGCGGCCGTTTCGGTAAATAACGTTGTTGAATAATTTTAATTTTACATTTTCTCCTAAACTATACGTCCAAATTATATACTGTAAAAGGCAAAGATAATCTTCATAAAATTGTCTTGATGATGAAATTACTTTCAAACGCAAATATTAATATGGCCGCATAATAATAATACTACAAAGACATTCCTTATTCTTTAAATATTTTCTTAACATAATTTGCCTTATTGTGGATTATTTATAAAAGTTAGATATGCAGTACCGCGGACTTTTTTTTAGATCTACATAAACCCTACAATTTTGTAGTACATGATCTTTACGTATAACTCAGCATTTCGCCAGCTCACGCGATTATAGTAATTTAGCGGCATATTTTCTTCCGACTTACTTCACCAATACCTTTATTGTAGAAAAACCGAGAGGAGTAGCGTAATGCTAGATAGCCTATAGCCTTCCTCATGAAACTGCCTATCATAATCAGAAAGAATTTTTGAAATCCACCCAGTACTTTCGAAGATTAGCGCGTTCAAGCAAACAAACAAACAAACTTTTCCGCTTTATAATATTAAGTATAGATTGAGATCCATAAGTAGGAACACGGTAAGTAGGTATTCACGTATTAATCTATTTATTACACATTATTCAACGTCTTAATCTATTTTTTTAGGTACATATTGTAGACCCTCTTGCACGAAAACTAATTCTCGAAATAAATTGTTAGCACGGAGTTAAATTGATAATATTGTAAGTTAAACTGCCAATTTAACCTAGTGTTAGCAACTCGTTCTGAGGTTAGTTTAACATTTAATTGGGCCTCAATGGTATAAGCCATGTTATTAATACTTAGGTAAATAACTATATAAAAAAATACTTTTTAGCATGCTATGCTTCTTACACAACAATCAACTTAAATTTTCCATAAGTCTTTTTAAAATTATAATTATAGTTTTATAAGCAATCAACATTTCCAAGTAATATATTTATTATTCTTCACTAACAAAACAGTTTAATACAGCTAAGATTTAGATCAAGGTACTATTTTTAAATCTTTATTTAGATGTTCTACCAGTTTCTAAGAACATAATGTGCATTCGTCTTTTGGGAAATGATCGTAAATCAACGCATTACAGGGAGTCACACAAAAATTGTAAACGATTTAACATCATTTCTATATCATTTTTATTCATTATTAAGGCCAAGTGAAGCGGTCGGACTCCCGTAGCGCTTGTATGTGTCACATGTTCATGGCATTTCCCACACTTAGAGGAAAGTATGAAATGTGTCTCAGCCCATGGCCACTTTAAATTGTAGTGGTAATATTGCAGCAAATGATATTTTGTTAAAACTTTATCGACGTCCACAAAAATCACCATTTTTATTAATTGAAGATAATCAATCTGTAAAAAAAATATAATTATAATATTACTAAAATAAAATAACATTGAAATAATTTAGTAAGTTTAGGCCGACCTGGAAGCGAAACGGTAGGCAAGCGTAAGAAAAGAAGTTATAGAAATAAACCGCTATGTAAACTTAGCTTTATGCTGTCGGTTTTGTTACTTTTTGGGTCCATCTATATGTTACCGTAACAGCAGTAACAAAACCGAAGTAACATAATGTGTTAACCTAATCTTCAAAAAAATGTATTAGCGGTCTAGTTTCTCGCTAAGGTAAACTACATAATACAAGTTGTTCAGTATAAAACCATGCATTTCGTAATTATTTTAATTATAAGGAACGTAAGGATAAGTAATTAATTGTGGTAGTACAAACCTGACGACGAATTTCTTCTCAGTCCAATCGTTAACAAAACACACCCTCACTAAGGACGAAATGACACTGGCGTTTTTAAAATAGCCGATCTTTAGACTATAGTATTTCTATATTTAGAAAGCTAAAAAAAATAATCATTTGGTAGGATATTTTAAAAGAAATTGACGTAACAAACCTGACTTGTCCAGAAGTAACAAATTTCGGGGACACTAATTGCATGTTAAGTTTGAAGAGGAGGAATTCCAAAATAAAGGTCCGAATCCCCAAATAGAAAGAAGTTGTGGAAAGCGTAATAATATTATATATTAGTAATTAGCAAACACATTAAAGAACATACGAAGTTATATTATTTTACAATCTGACACATATTCAAACATACATGTCAAGAGTTTTAAATAGATAAAAGGAATTAAAACTTTAATAATTGTTAACAGTATTGTAATATCATTTTATCTTTTATAAAAATAACACAACATGTCCGGGTGTTCCAGAAAAGATTGAAAAAAATTAACTTAAAGTTTGAATTTTTACTGGGGACAAGCCAGAATGAATGGGTGTATTTGATTAAAATAATTTACAAATATTTAGTTTCAGCTAGATTTAATTGGGATTTAGTTGAAAACGTAGTATAAAAGGTACATTTTCGATTGAGAGACTATTTTAACTTAAATAAGTAAAGAAATTCCTACGAAAAT
This sequence comes from Tholera decimalis, assembly GCA_943138885.2. Taxonomy (NCBI): domain Eukaryota; kingdom Metazoa; phylum Arthropoda; class Insecta; order Lepidoptera; family Noctuidae; genus Tholera; species Tholera decimalis. The sequence goes on along the minus strand of OW964575.2, from coordinate 11,414,494 downwards.
AAAAAAAGTTGAGGGACATGCCAAAATGAGAGTTGTACTAAATTTTTGAATCTCCCCTTATTACTAGAGACCGACTGAAACTGGATTTTCAGCCGAAATCGAACCTTCGGCCTCAGTCTTGGTTTCGGCCGAAACCGAAACTTTGAAAAATAAGACAATTCGCACGATTCAAGAAATTTAAAGGTTTTCGGACTTATAATAGCAGTTGGACATCTTACCTGTTACAATTTATGCTTATCTAGGTTAATAGGGTAACTTAAAATTAAATTCTGTATTTGATTTGTGAAATTAGATATATTTAAGTAGTAGCACTAAACTGGTTTGAATTTACTTGTTTTGTTTGTCTTATTCTCATTTACAGTCTTGTATTGAGTATCTTAATGAAATGAAATCAATTATTTGGTAGATAATTATCAGTCCTTAGCGTGTCGATGGCAATTATGTTTTATATGAGTTTGGCCCAAAACTCAGCTATGCGAATTCCGCTTACTGATGCAGACATAAGATCTTCAAGAGTATAGGTGACGGGGCATGCGGAATAAGATAGAAGGTGGGCCATTTTCTGTGGGGTTACGCCGCATATACAGAGATCTGATCCATCTGTCAATCCCCATCTGTGCAGATTATCTTTGTTGCGGCCGACTTGGGTTCGCAATGTCATTTCCAAGTCGGCCACGGCAACACGTGTCCAGGAGGAAGACTCACAGACGGTTCAATGAAGCAATAAGGGACATTTAAAAGTTCCCGCCAAACATCATGCCTTCGTGTTGAGGCGTTGCCATTCGCTGGACTAGCTGGGCCAACACACCCGAGAAAGCTTTTACGGCTTTTCAGCCTCTGGGGCACTGGGACGTATCCGTGCATTAGGTGGCGCGAGTCAGCTTGTAACTTGGTCCTGTCTATGCGACTCGCTATAATCCTGCGAACATTTGGAGGCGCAATCCTAGATAGTGGATATAGCATTCGTACCGGGGTCGGTTTCAAGCAACCACTAATAATCTAGCACGTCTCGTTCAAAGCTATATCCACAAGGTAGGCATGGGCAGAATGTTCCCATACTGGACAGGCATATTCACCAGCAGAGAGACAGAGTGCCATACCAAAAAATATTTTGTGTAGGTACTGAAGTTTTATAATTATATTGATTTATAAAAACACTTTCGCAAATATTGCATTATGTTGGATCAAATTTGACTACCGTAAAAAAGGTAAGGCAATCTTAAAAGATAAACATATGCTGTTGCGGACTTCTTTTTTTAGTTATTTATGACTATGAATCCCACTGTACATTATATTAGTTTCCAAGATTGCTCTCAGAGGACAGGATTTTCTCCGACTTGCTTGATACTTATCGTTACATATGGCCAAAATACCCAAAATCTTTAGAAATTGTCGCCTATGACTCCGATGTATAACCTATACTAGCTTTTGTCCGCGACAGCGCGCGCGTGGTAGGTTTTTCCCGCGTAATTCCCCATCCCGTGGGAATTCCGGGATAAAAACTATCCTATATCCTTTCTAAGGTCCTAAACTATTCCCATGCCAAATTTCATCTAAATCGGATTAGCGGTTAAGGCCGCGCTCAGTTTGGACATGAATTTGTATCGTACGTAAACGTACGATCGTGGTCGTACGAATTGAGTGCGTACATTGAATACGTTTTACTCCGTCAAAAAGGTAGTGATATCGCATTCGTGAAATCATCTTTGGTTGGAGCGCAGTGAATAATCTGTATCTTCTAGATAATTCTCTTATAACTCGAAGACTGCGGCGGCATCTTCGCTGTCGTAGAACCGAATGGGTGCGTGAAATGTATTTAAAAAGAAAAGAATTTGGAGAATTTCATCATATTATTGAAGACTTAAATAATGACCCCATACTGTTTCATGGTTATGTACGTATGAAAATAGAAACATAAAATAATTTTTTCTACATCCATTTTTACGCACGAACGTGTTTAAAAATCCCAACGAGTTCGGATTGTTTTCGGACGTCGGAACTACACGCACGTACACGTACGACTAACTCGCATCCAGTATGTGCGCTCCCATAGTACTTGGAAGGTTAGGATCGTTCGTATGTGTTCGTACGTATACGCACGAGTAAAATTCGTACGAAAACGCGTCCAAACTGAGCGCGGCCTTAGGCGTGAAAAGGTAACATACAGACAGACAGAGTTACTTTCGCATTTATAATATTAGTATGGATTAATGTAAGGTTTCATTAAAATCCGTTAAGTCGTTTTTGCACCCATCCATCCATTCATCCATCCTCACAAAATTTCGCATTTATAATACATATTAAGGTGAATGGATGAATGATCTCACTGCCATTTTGTCGCTAGATGGCGACACATCCACAATTTCGAACATTTTCAATTTTTACACCTAACATACAATTTTTTAATAGACAACTTTATTATATACGAAACCTAGGGCATTAACTTGATTTTTTTAGATAATCACTGTGCTTGTTAACTGGTATCCTACAAAGATTAGATCAAAATAAAGATTTAGCCGCATGAATTTACTCTTTAAACACACATGCAATGTAAATAGTAGTAACTTTCGACACCACTAGATGTCCTTTTATGTAATAATGTAATTGCTATATTAAATTACTATTAAATTTCCACAAAATTTATAATAATTTGGAATATAATGCGATGATTAAATATAATGCGAAACAGTTGTAAAGAGAAGCATTAATTGCTAAATAAATGTTTGTCAAACGTGTGTTTATTAAATAAAACATTTGCGGAATAAGTTGTTTGTGAAATAAATAGTAGGTAGGTACCATTGAGGTAATATGTATAGTACCTACATATTACCTCAATGGTAGGTACCTATACGAAACGTTGGTTGTAAATTAAAAAATTGTCAAAGCTGTGTTTTGGTGAAACATTAGTGAACCCGTTCTATTGTTTAACCAGATTTTCAGACGTTCCCACTGAATAACAATGCTACTTTTAGATAGTGAACTTATCTTTATTACAGTTGCAAGAAGTGCGCTACCAATAAACAAAAATTGGCCAAATGCGAGTCAGTATATTTATTTGACGAAGAAAACACCTTATAAAGTTCTTAAAACTAGCTTATTTACATTATTTATAACTACGCCAGATAACTTTGTTTTTCATAGTGTTTGTATGAATTACAAAGTTATATTTGCGGTTTTAGAAAATATGCCGTATCTCAAAAACTGCTGACCCGATCTCGTTTAAACCAATTTTGGTTGAAAGTTTATATTAACATCTACAGACATATATGTTTTTTAGATTTTTCACTCCATTATTATAGAAGTTAGAAGGGGCCCCCCCTTCTAATTTCATTGGACAGTGAGAACAGTGGACATTTTACCAATTTGGAAGCTTATATCTTTTAAATGATTGACTTTATAAAAAGTGGTTTAAGAAACCATTATATCATTTTTAAAGAATTGTCTATAGATACTACACACGCATAGGTCTCATGAAAAAAAAATATTTTCTGTTTTAGTTCCATGTACGGGGAGCCCCCATTTATTTTAAATATTTTTTTATTTTTTTTCTTAAAATCGGAAAGCCGTTCCCAGAATACATCGACCTACCAAGTTTCACATGTATAGTCTTAATAGTTTCGGAATAAAATAGCTGTGACATACGGACGGACGGACAGACAGACAGACAGACGGACAGACATAAAGAAACTATAAGGGTACCGTTTTTTGCCATTCGGCTACGGAACCCTAAAAGCTCTGATAACATTGTATGAACTGCGCCAAGAAGGTCAACACCTACGTGGCGCAGTTCAAACAGTATTTGTTAGAGTCCGACTGAAACTGGTTTTTCGGCCGAAACTGAAACCGAAACCGAATATTCGGCCGCGGCTTCAGTTTCGGCCGAAACCGAAACCGAAACTCACGTGGTCAAGTATAAAATTCCTTAAAATACTGAAATTTGGTGCGTTTTACCCATTATTCTGCATTAATTAGGACATGAAATGGAAACACAGTATATTAATTTTGTTGTACCTACCTAATCATTTATTTAATATAATATAAAAAAATATTAATAATATTTTTATTATTTTTTCAAATTTAGTTCTCATAGCAAAATGTTTATCAGTTATCAATAATCAAATCACTAATTGTTACTGTTTCATTAAATACTAAGTATTGGTATTTTGAAATCTTATTACAATCTTACAATCTCTTTTTTACATGTGACTTGATTTGTTAATAACAACAAAATAAAGTTACTGACTCAATATTTAACTATATAAATCATTCAATTACAGAAACGAAACAAAAACTTACATGTAAACAGTTCCATCAAAACATAACCTCTAAAGTATGTTTGCGTCGGGCGATAACGCACTGACTAAGGCCGTGCGCGCACTGCCTTGCGGTGGCCGCAATTGCGGTAGTTCTACCGCACCGGTAGACTGACCGGGGCCACCGGTGACTCTACCGCACGCGTTTATTCCACCGCAGTGCGCGCACTTCTATGACACTCCATACTTCACAGATTTTGCGTTTCCAAAACGCAACGATAGAAGTCACCAGAAGTCGCAAGAATAGAGTCACCGGTGGCCTCGGTCATTCTACCGGTGCGGTAGAACTACCGCAATTGCGGCCACCGCAAGGCAGTGCGCGCACGGCCTAAAGCGAAGGGGTCAAAATATTCAATTTAGTTTAATTCATTTATTTTTAATAGACTAGAAAATTTAAATTAATATTACATTTTTTAAGGTTACACAGAAATTAACAAAAAAAACATGTGTGCAATTCACACGCAGTAGAAGTGAAACTTAAAAAAAAAAAAATTGTGTCCGTCTCTTTTTACTGTCGCTTTTTCGACTCCCCACGAGGCCCCCCTCCCCCTCCCCGACCCCTCTCAGGGCTACTTCACCCCCCCGCGACCTAACTCCGTTCCCGTGGTTCAAGATAGCCGTGTTTGGGCTCATTTTAAAAGGCATCAAAAGCTCTACCGCTTGGCCCCAACAGTATTCCAAAATTCGGCAATTTATGTGTCTGTCTCTTTTTACTGTCGCTTTTTCGTTTCATAAATTTTCAAATCACAACGATGCTAAAGAAGTTTTCACTTCAAAAATTCACAGAAAATATCATCAAAATGTATTTATATAATACACCGTCTTAAAGTTCTTATCATGGAATCAAAAAAGTCTAGACAGATTTTATGCACGTGCAATTTCTTATGAAATAAAAAAGTTTGTTTATAATATAACATTCCATACCAAAATAATGCTACAAAATAACTATTCTTCTAAATTCAAAGATTTACTTGCCCTCGGTACCTACACAAAATAATTTCGCTGACACAGATATGTTATAGGCGCGCGCGTCGTGAAGACTCGAACACGAGCTAATTGGAACGTCTTGCAACTAGTCTGCGTCGAACGCAACCACAAGCGTGCCGCACCGTAATACCCGTGTCCTTAGATTTTATTTATCAAAAATGCCATCGTGTGAGTTTCGGAAGTGTACGAATTATACTTCCAAAGTAAACAAAATACAAAGGATCTCATACCACATGTGAGAATGTAAATATATTAAGATTATTTTTTATATTTCATTTATTTTCCAAACTAGCCAATAAATTATGCTTAGGAGCCATATGTAGGTGAAGACAGAGAGAGCAAACTTGTTCTGTCGCGAGAGCGATAAGGATGCGGACATAGATTAGTTAAAAGTTTACAAGTGTAAAAGCGATATTGATTGACTTGTTTTAATTTGTTTTGTGTTACAATTTTTTTGACTAAAGTTCATATGACTGATTATTGAGGATTATAACTGTTTTTTTATTGAATTAGGTTTCCGAGGGATCAGGTTCGACTTCAAGATTGGATCGCAATTGTTCGTGAACAAAAAAGCGAATCAGACTGGATAACATCAAAAAACAGCAGGATATGTAGCAATCACTTCCAAAGTACTAACAAATATGTTTCGAAATGTGGTCGAACAATGCTTAAAAAAAAAGCAGTTCCAATTATACATACAGGTAGGTAACTCAAACATTTTATAAAACATAATGCTGCCTGCACAATGTTTTATAAAAGTCAGCTACCTGTTGCTTACATTTTCGCCAACGTTGAATTTGTTTGGTCAGTCAGTATACCTATAAAGTAAAATATATACCTACAAAGAAACCGCTACATGATATTTCATTATGAAACCTAAAGTTGTGTCATGAAATTGATTATTTATTGATTACTAGCTTTCCACCTGCTTCATCCAAAATGAAGTTCCGATTTGACGAAGTTTTCGAATCATACAATTATTGTTATGACTGATCATAAATTATTTCATTAAAATAATGATTATTAATTTCTATTTTAGTTTTGAATATAATGGGCTAAGCTGAATACAAACATTAGTGGTAGGTAATACTTGATCCGTGATTAACCATTATGATGTTTAATTTCTTACCTACGTACTTACTCTTCAATCGAGTGTCCACTCTACGGCTATAAAAATGTTATCATATGGCACAAGGACTCACTTGAAGCGCAATTATTAGAATTATAGCTATCTCTTTCACTTGCGTGTTGTTTCGTATCTTTTGTTCTACTTATCAGTAAAACTTGTCAATGTGTGCCATAGATATCCGTGATGTGTGCAGTATTTACTACGCGGAACAAATTTCAACGCAAATTACTATGAACGTAACATATCTGTACTTTATAATATCATTGGCTGACAGTTAAAAATCCCGAAACCATTGAATTATGTACAGCAGTGGTGGCTCTGACTTACAGGTTGTGGGATGTTCTGAATTCTGATATTTAAAAACTGACAAAAAATACTGCCCTATGTTTTAACTTCCCTTTTTCATGGTGAACTTCTTAAATGGCATGACCAATATATCTTGACGCGCTTTGTGTGTGCTATATTATGGCTATATTGCTAGTATTATTAATACTGAAATGTGCAATTGTTATGAAAAATCAAAGTGGTTTGTCTGTGTATTCACTTATCTTGCTGGTTTCACATGAATTAAATATGATTCAATCAATAGATGTAAGTAGTACTTACGTTTCACCATTGCGTAGGTAGGTAGGAAGAAAATAGGTAAGTTTGCCTAGGCTGATCACCTGATTTAGGTATACCCTAAGTATACATGAACTTCTATTCTCTGATTTTATTCAACCCAAACCAATGAATTAGTACTTAACCGTGTCAGAAAATGTATTATCAGTACCTACTTACATACAGTAGAAAGATTTTCAAATCTTTAGGTACTATATATTTAAAGTACCTAGATAGTATAATAATAACATTAGTATTGTATCTGTGTGAACCAAAGTCAGATCGCAGATAATATATTCTTTTTCACTTTCTAGCATTCTTTCTCATTCCCTAAGAAAAAACATTTAATTAATCATAAAATGTAAAATCCGCGGGCAAACCCACGCGCTGGCGCTAACTTGCTAGAAACACAATTTTGACACACAATCACGCATGGACTTTTCGCAACAATGCGGCAAAGCGACGTTGCCATTACGCACGTCTTGAATGGCAAGTATGGCAACGTCGCGCGGTTTCAGACTCTTGGCGGTTGTTCGAATTTTTGAACAGTGCCATCTATTATAAATGTTTACCGAACGTAAACTCGTAACACAACAGCAACGAACTCTTTCTCGGTGGTTCTATAAATTTCTGTCAGATGGCGCGATTCAGGTCACTCACACATGTTAAGATTTTTCGTTTTTTATTGGGTCTTAATTCTCCTAGAAATACTGTTTTTTTTTTTATAAAATTTGGGCGATTCACGAACATAATACATTATAAAGTCTCATTATACTTGCTTTTATTCAGCAGAAACCGTTTATTTACGGAGATTACATCTCCGGAAAAATGTATGGCGAGGTCTATCTAGGCATTGACCTTAATAGGAAGGAAGTAGGTTAATATAACTGAATAAAAATAGTGCATAGGTTAAGTTCAATTTGGAATTCGTAATGAGACGGAATATCTATATAATCAATATTTCGTGTGAACAACGGTTTTTTTTTATTACTAATGGGCCCACTCTTGACCTCGATGTCGCCTGATGGGAAGCGATAGATGAGGTCTAAGATGGGACGAGCGAGCCCAGAAGATGCCTATTTACTCGTGCTTTAAAGGCTACAAGTCATAAGTGGCAGGGAACACAGAAGCCGGCAGAGAGCTCCACAGCTTGGCTGTGCGCACAATAAATGTGGAGGAAAAGCGCTTGGTATCGCTATTAATATTAAAGCACGCAAAACAAAAATGTGACATATCAGAAGTAGATGCGATACATGGATGCATTATAAGCTAGGTCAAGCGGCAACGAACGAAATGCTTGCGAAGCCGAAAACAGCCGAATGTAACCTGAGAAAAGTCGAATGTAGGTTTCGGCGGGCTGAATGTTTCGGCCGATTTATGGTTGAAACCGAAACTTCGGCCGAAACACGAGTTTTGTCCGAAACGTGACCGTAACAGAAACCAAAACCAAAACTTCGGTCAAACACTAATTATAACGCAAGTAAAAATTGTTTTGAGTATATTTTAATACAATTTTGTATTATTTGTGATATTTCTATGGTGATAGAATCTTATGAGTAGTTTATTGATACTAATCGTTAGCAACACTGAGTCTTAACGTCACAAGAAATTTTCCACCGGTGTGTTTGTATCCCTTACCCGTGCACAATTTTTCTTGTACTGTTTGGTGTTTCTGTATTATTCCGTTGAGTTGAGCTTTAGTTCCTCCGTATATTGCCGAAATACCAAAATTGGGTAAAACTTTCCTATATTGTCCGCTGATTTATGGGTCGGGTTGGGGGGAAGGGGAGGGGGGAGGTGGTCTGCCCCCCTGTAACTCCCCGCACCGCACAATTCCATGGTTACGGAGATATCCATGGAAAATTTTTGAGGTTAGGTTTTGAAGTTAGTATAATAATTTCGGTAAAAATTAAGTATTATTTGGCGGGAAAAGGGGAGTGGGATTGGAGGGAGGGGGAGGGGGAGTGCTCCTATCCTCCCCGGCATTACTCACATGAAAAGGTTTTCGAAAAACTCAAAAGTTGCCTTAAAGGTGTAGTCGGAGCACCGCCTCGCGGGGCTCAGTGGTTTAAAATAAAATAACCACGAACCCCCTTCTAACCTAACCTATCCGTGTCGGGTTGCCCCCCGGTACTAGAAGTTAGGATGCAAGGGACTTCCCTTGCATCCTAACTTCTAGTAACAGTTGGAATTACCATGAATATTATTTAATATATAAAAATAACTTTGCAAATGGCGTGCTCTATTTTCCAAGTTATATGGAAATTTAAAAATTATATCTCGTAAGCCGTAAATTACCGCAACTTTAAAATTTGTAATAATAGATTTCTATGTATTTATGAGCAGTGTGACCAGATTAAATTTTACAAATAAAAACCGAAGCTCGTTAAAAAAATACTGAAATATACCAACTTGCACAAGGAAAATATACCAATAAAAAATACTGATTTTCAAAACATATTTTTATTAATTAATCATCATCATGATCGTAATAAATATTAGAATTATATTTTACCATTCTGTTTGATGGGTTAAAATTCACACAGCCTCCTTTATCTTTTATACCTTGTTTGGTTATTAAAATTGCAGATACATTTTTGTTTATGAATCTATTTCTTTGTTCCGTTTTTATTAAATTAATCTGTGAAAATATGCACTCGCATGCAGCATTCGACACTGGTATACATAACAGAGATTTACTGAAACTAGTTATATTCTTGTATTGTTAGAAATTTTCCCAACTTCCAACCAAAATTGTTCACAAGAAAGGGGTCAGCCAGTACTCGAAGATTGTAATAAATTACTTACTTCGCGATCAAGTTTGAGTGTTCTATATTCTTCGTCAATTATCTGCATTTGGTCTGGCTGTACTTCGTATGGGAAAGTTTCCATAATATTCCTTAAACTACTAAATTCTTTATTCACGGCAGTGTGTGGGTCAAGAAATTTCAGTTCTCGGAAAATTTGATCTTCAAAAGGCAAACGTGATTTCAATTGCGTGCTCAGTTCAATTAAACAGATTGGCACTTTCTAAAAAAATCAGCAACTTGTTCTTTCATGTTTATGTTTCCCCTATGTTTAATTAATTCTTGACCCACTTGAATCCCTAAGTACATATTATTCCATGGCTAATAATTCACACTAGATTTTGGGTCTAATGTAAATACGTTGTCCGTGCTTTTTATATAATTAGTTTTCATATAGCAACCCAAAATCGACAAGTACATACTAGAAGCATCATCATATAATCTTTCAATGCACGGGTAGTGGCCTTGAAAAATTATATTTTTGTTTACATTCGGCAAAATGTAGTCTAAAAAGTAAAAGTATAATTTGTTTATATTATATAATTATTAAAAGAATGATACAAAAATTCTGATGACATAATGCGATCACTCAAATATAGGGCTTGAAAAAACAACTGCAGTGCCCTCCATTGCTCAATTATTCTATTAACACAAGCATGAAGCGATAGCCATCTTATATCATAATGACGCAGTAGTCTATGTTTTTCAGTGTCAGTGAAATTTTGGAACTCAACAAATTCCCTTTGACGCTTGCTGCTTTGAGAAAAATATCCATATACTTCTTTTACTATCTGTTCTAAATTTCTAGGTAGTATTTTGCAAGCATGACTAACACCTAATACTGCAGAATGACAAACACATTTTATGAATAAGCACTTTGCGTTCACTTCTTTAATTTTTGTAACAATGCCAGAGTGTTGACCAAACATCACATTCGTAGTATCAGCAGCGAACCCCATCACGTCTTTTATACCTATAACTAACATATATAACTTTGATGACAAAGCATCAAATAAATGATCTGTAGTCTCACCACTTAAATCAACTAAATCAAAGAATTTGGTTTGTACTTTACATTTGGTTTCAGAGAAGTATTTGATTACTATCGCCAATACTTTGATTGTGGTGACATCTGTACTTTCATCGATTACAATTGAATATACTGGTTTACCTGACGGAGATACAGTACGAAGTATATCTTCAATCATAACTTTTTCAATTTCGGGTCCTAAAACGTTATAGGTAATAGCTGCTGCTTTGGTTCTCTTGCAGGAAAATTCTTTTGCAATTTCGGAGCCAGGAAAACATTTCACTAGAACATCACTAAGATGGTCCATAGCTCTAAAAGAGATATTGTGTTCTGAAAGAAAACCGCATAAACGCAGCTCCGCTTTCTTGACTTCGTCTTTCAGTGGTGCCTTTTTGAAAAATATGTCAACCTGGAAACAAGTAAAAACGTAAATTATACATTATGATCATACACTAAATAAAGTACCTCCGAACTTCTCGACTTTAGGTACAGTAATTCTAATTTTACTCAAAAATAAAAACAAGTTAAGCTTACCTTTGACTGTCCTTTATATTTGTTCAAGTTCGATTTATGCTTTTCAGTATTTGCATGTTGTTTTATAGATGCTAATCTACTTTGGAGTTTCGCACTGCACGCTTTACAAAACGTAGCGTACTCGTCATCTTTATAACGTGAAAGCCACGGAGAAAACTCCGGAATTTGTTCCCATTTAGCCAAATAACTTTGCTGAAAACTAGACATGTTTTCTGGATTCTGAATTGCGTATCAGATAACAGCGTATTAGCATGAAGTAAAATGACAACAAAAAATCGCGCGCTCTATTTATATTACGACGAATACGTACAATATAAACATAGGGAAAATCCCGAATTATTGAAACTTTCAATAATTCGGGTTCCCTAAGTTTCAATTTGAAAGTTTGAAACTAAACCTTCAAAGATTAAGCCAAGTGCAGAACAGAAAATCATTTTGTGACTAGATGGTTCGATACTATTTGTAATTCTAGGGGGACCCACCTGTCATGTCCTATCTGTAACTTACTGATCTTTGCTACAAAATGAAATATATGGTGAACGCAGACCTAGCCGCACCGCACGCGCCGCAGTCTTTGCATTCGAATTCTTTATATGAAGTTCTATGCAACCTCGCACACCTACCCGCGCCGCAGTCGCCGCAGTCCCTGAAACGACCGAACTCCCCTAGCCGCAGCTGATGACGTCAACCGCACGCAGCGCGGATGACGTCATTCGCATCCACGGCGCGCAGTGTTGCCAGAGTTATAAAGTAGTTTATAATTAGTTATAATAAAATTACTTAGTCTCGTATAAATAATTACTTGCTTATTCCCTATTATAGCAGATAAAATTGCACAAAAGAGCAAAATACCACTACCAAATACAGATTTTTTAAATCTTCGGATAGATAATGCTTTCAAAAATCTGGCAACACTGACGGGAATGACTGCAGCGACTGCGGCGCGGATAGATGTGCGAGGCCATTAACAAAAAGCGATGACTGCGGGGACTGTAGAGACTGCGGTGCGGCTAGGTCTGCGTTCACCAATAGACTAAATCCGGAAATTCCCCTGAACATCAATGTACGCAGTTTTTTTTTAATAATTTTATGACATGGCTATGGTATTGCCATAACTTTTTTCCAAAATGTACTCTAAAATACTGAATCTGGTCACACTGTTTCTGAGTATAGGAACGTCCAAATCAACGTTCACGTTCCGTTCCACAGTGTAAACAAAAATTCATATTTTTTTTGTGTAAAAACGTCAACGTAATTACATAATAGAGCACAGCTATAGTGCAATAATAATAACACACACGCAAGGAACTTGTCACACACATGAATATGTGATAATAAAAATTATATTTAAGTAAAAATATGACATAAAATTGATTTACATCTGCTGTCAACGAAACGTGAAATGTCAACTTTGACGTCTACTATCATGACTATAACCAACCTAAATCTTTGCAAATGTCGTGCTATTTTCCCGTATTTTCCTATTTGTATGAGAAATTATGAAAAATTATGCTTCGTAAACCGCGATTTGCGCAACAGGACAATATGTAAAAAGCTTTTATTTTTGTGAGTACTATATATCGTAGTGTAGTTATTTTACGCATTACACAATGTCTCGAAACGTCTGTTGTGTTCCTGGGTGCCCAGCAGTAGCAGAAGATGGTGAGTTTATTATGTTTTTAATTTTATTATTATTCTGACCAGCTGTACCCGCCGACGCCATGCGTTGCAATGTACTTTTTCCTACTTACCTATTCGGCCTTGTTTTTTTCATTGTTTTAGTGATTTAAAACCATCTTCGCATTATTACCATTCTAAGAAAGCGGTTTGGCGCACTAAGTTAGATGGTTTCAAGTCTATGTTGGATATACATTGATAGATTATTCATAACGCAGTGCCTAATACGTTCAGCTAAAAACTTTAATAACTGAGCAATCCCTTTTTTATTCGGTACTCAAAATGTCTAAAAATCATTGGTTCCTACTAAGTTTTTAATACTTAGAAATCATAAATATCTCTTGTCAGTTTAGTTTGGTAAACTGGTATTATGGTTGAGATCCAATAGGCCCATTTTGGCAGCTTGTCATGGCAAAAGAATGTAACTTTGGAAGAAATGAAGTGATGAAAAAACAGTTATTAACTCTTTGGATTAGATAACCCTTTTTTATTTCTCATATGTAAAAATATTTTTTAAAAATTCGTTTTCATGTAATTTTAGAAGTAATAATTAATAATATATGTAATTTAGAATTGCTATGTAACAGATCAAAAACATGTGTATGTTTTATGTCTTTTTCTTTTAACACATAGTGCTGTAACCAATTTAATCACAGATTTTCATCAGCTATCTTCATATTAATTTAAAAACACAAAATAGTATAATGTAATCATTGGAATAATTATTGTTTGAGTTAACTTTCTTTGCATAAAATACCTAAGCAAAATAAATTTAATTTAAATAACAGTGAAATTATTATCTATACAGGCAACGGCGACCGCTCAACACACAATTCTTAGCAGTGTGAATAAAGATTATAAGTAATTTTTTTAGTTACGCTGAAACATATTAAATCACTTCTTTTTTAATATAAAAGTAAAAATAAATAAAAACTCAAATTAGAATAAAACTAAATAACCAACTTAATTATGTCACAATGACAACTGCCAAAGCAGGTTTATTAGACTCGACAATAATAAACATTCTTGGCATATCTTTTTGCTCAATTTTCACTTTTATAAAATTGAATTATTAATTTGTATTGTAAAATAATTTTAGTAACCAGATTAAGAATCACATTTCATTATAAGTCCCATTATAGTCACATTAATTTATTTTCAGGTGGAATTCTACACTACTTTCCACATCCTGAGAAAGATACAGAAAGATTTCAAAATTGGGTAAAGATTGTAGGAGGTGATATTGCGAGTCTGGACAGCACCACTATCCACAAATCTCGAAGAATCTGTCGTCGACACTTTCATGAAGAATTTCTTTACCCAAAAAATAGACTGTGTAAATTGGCAGTACCATCATTGCTTTTGCTCTCTGCAGATGTTTCAGGTAAATTTGTTTTTAATACTAGCAACTGCATTGGATTCACACAGTTTATAAATGAAAATATTTGACAACATGGTTAGCGCAGTACATTGAGCAATCAACTGCTGCAAATATTTGTATGGCCTATAAAATTTGTTCTGAGTCGGTTTGTTGTTTGTGTATATGAATTTATATGCTTGTAAACGCACCCAAGACCCAGGAGTAAGTCCTAGAGTGGGCAAAGTTTTTTTAAAAAACAAAACATCTAAATGAATGTGATAATTACACTTCATCAAATAGTTTAGAATTTTTTAACAAAAGCACAGAAACAAAGAATGAGCAACTACTCCTCATTACTATAAGTTCGAGATTTATTACAGATGAAAAGATGGCAGTATTTGTCTAGATTCATTAAAATCTTTAAAACCAGAATAATAAGGAGGATGTTAATGAAATAATGGAAAATGTTGATGAACACTTAAATATTAATGTACTAAATACACAAATAATTATAGAAAGACGTTCTCGAGATAATGAAGAGGAACGCGCGGCCATAGCATATTGTAGTGGGTGGATAGGAACTAAAGCAAAAAAAAAATGTTTTTAACCGACTTAAAAAAAGGAGGAGGTTCTCAGTTCGTCTTGAACTTTTTTTTAATGTACCTATGTGACCTCATTACTCGAAGATGGCTGGACCAATTTGGAAAATTCTTTTTTTTTAAAAAGGGTCCAATTGTCATCACGATGATGGAATCATGGAGAAATCGAGGGAACTCTTCAAATACTATTATAGGCACACCTATATTGTTTTGGGTATTTCTTATAGTAACTTGTGTAGTTGCTCTCGAAAAAGCACTATTTGGGGAAGTGGAACTGATGATGAAGACCACAGATGGCCACTGAAACTATTAAATAATAAGTATTTCGTGGATTGCGATTCGATTACTTGAATATGGATGTTAAGCGCTTTATGCTCGTGACAATGCATATAGTGAAGTAGAGCTGATGGTGAAGTACCAGGAGAACTCAAAAATTAACGACTGCATCGGAAAAGCAATATTTTTTAAAGGTGATAACTAGTTGACATTTTGGCTTTTGTAACTAGATAAATTACAAACCGACCCACTGAAAAGCATGAAAAAAACTTTTTACCAAAAAATAAAACTGACTTCCATATCAAAACACTAAGTCAAAAATAACTTTTATTACGGAAGTTGTTGCAAAACAAAGAAAATATAAAACCAATAACACCGACTACCGAAATTAAAGTTATTTTTGGCTTTGTAGTGTATATGGAATACATGGTAATATGGAAGTCAGTTTTATAAAAAAAAAAAATGTAAAACGTAGAAATAATTTAATGTCTTCAAAGACTGCAGATTTCCACAATTTTATAATAAAACAAAGAATATTGTGGAAAAAGATGGTTATGCTATCCCACCCGGCATTGTTTGACTTTTTTGCCCAGGTAGAACACATCACTTTAGATATTTTAAATAAATCGACGCCTCCTACGCATAAGGTCGTAAGGCAATTTTTACAGGAGAGCATTTTTTGTGTACGTTAATGATAAAATTTATTGTGAAAGATTTTCATCAGTAGTTTTTGCACAATGCTGTCAATGATTAGTTAAATAACGTATTCCCAGGCGCTGGACATTATAAGGAATTGTAGTTACCGAAAAAAACTCGTTTTACTTACATACGACCTTATACTAGTTTAAAAAAGGTCGTATCTTATTGTTACGACTGTATGCGTTCATAAACTTGATACAAAAAACACAAATAAAGTCGTAAGTTTGAATTACGACTATATGCGACGTGCAAACTATCTTATCTCTGTAAAAAGGGGTCGTAATAAGGTACTTGATTAATAAAAACCACCATAAAATTTCAGTTCAAATTAATTTAATCACACTAATTTTTATCATAGGAACATAATTCAATCTTCTTAACTCACAACTCACGTTATTACAAAATTGTGTTAAAAAAAACACACACACTCAGTAAAAACTGGCAGCGGCTATTCAAAACTTAATAAAAAGAGTGTAATATCTTCGACATAATATTATAATAAAATCAACTTAAAAGGAAATGAAATGAAAATGAAATAATAATTGTCTTCTAAATTAAATGAAAATCACTTAAAATTAATAATTAATATCTCTTGAACGTAACACAATAATTATAATAGAAGTTAGAACATTTGAAACAAAGCAACAAATCATCAATTACGTATATTATGCATAAAGTATTTGATGATTAGTCAGAGGAATCACGACTGTTCTCTTCAGTAACAGTACCACTGTGTGTCAACTGTTGATAAAAACTATGGTACACTTGGGGTATTATACGTCCTTGACATAGACTTAGTAAATCATTAAATTTTGCCAATGTAATAGGTAAATTATCAGAATAACATGTTTCCAAAAATTCTGTATCTAATAAACTATTATTTCTTCTTGATGAATAAGCTTTTTTTGTTATCAAACTCATGACATTTTCTTCTTCAAAATTATAACGATAGTTCAAAATATAAGGTTCGCTTGACACTACTTGAACTTCTTTAATTTTGGTTCATGATACTTTTTGTTTTTTAGCATTTTTAGCCCAGTTTCTACCGTCTAGTAATATTTTGTAGTTGTAAAAATCTGTAACACTCATTTCGATGACATTATAATTTGGAGGGTTTACTTTTGACCATCTGACTAAGCCAAACCACAATGGTTTGGCTTAGTAGTTTGGCAGGGGTATATATAAGCTTATTTTTTGCATTTCGCTCGATGAGAGCATGGACTGAATCAGCTTCATTTTGTGTATGCCCTCGCTCTAAAAACCTATGGACTATCGTTATGCCATACTTTTTTGCTGCGTATGTGTAAAAAGCAAACACAATACGGTTGCGATTTTGACCGGCACAGTTGCCCGACCAAAATCTGAATTCTTTGGCGCCGCCTAAAACTTTACTGTCAATAAATTTGGATAAGCAACTTGCTACTTCGCAAGCCCCGTGTTTCCCATTAATTTCAGGCCACATGTAACAATAACCTTATTGACTCGCTAGTTCAAATATTGTAAAATTATAAATGGATAATTTTCGTTTATAATAAAATAAACCGACATTGCCATGAGGACAGTTTAGTATTTTTTGGAAATCAAAACACGCTGTAACTATTTTTCCTCCACTTTCCAATGCTTCTTTTTTATCATTTGTCTTCATTTCTCTAGCTTTATCTTGTTATTTATATGAAATTCTTGTTTTTGTTTTTCTTCTTCCGTCTTTGTATTTTTGTTTGCATTGTATATATGGCACTCGGTACATATGTCTTTTTTTTGGCTTGTAAAACGATATATTTAAATTTTGGTTTATTATATCACGATACTGTCTAACTGTCAATACCTTTTTGGTGATATTTTCATTTATACACCACTCATTGTACAAAGAAAAAATTTTGTAAATGTAAGGTCGTCGTTTAAGTAAATTTTACTTATATTTTTACCTACATAATGAGATTCAACGGGCTGGAACGTGTTGACATGTCTTAAAACACCCTGTTTTATTTCGTCATCTAAGACTAAAGTTCTAGTTCAACCGCGTCGATCAGGAGAAATAGAGCCACCACCAGAGCGCCATTTCGCCAAAGCTGTTTGAACAGTTCTCTCTCCAATAGAAAGTGTATTTAGGAACATATTTTTGCAAACAAACACTTTATTAGGTAAGTCAGAACTAGCTTCAATAAGAGATAAGCAATACTTAATAGATCTTTTACGTCTAGACACAAGTTTTGTCGTAGAAGGATTCTTAGTATCACCTACTTCGGTATGGTTGACGATGTAATCCCACTGTCGACAGTGATCTCCAATTTTCCAAAAAGAACTAAATATACGTTCCCGTTAGTGTGCATCAAACTTTTGAAAGCATTTAAGACGACAAGTATCCGGACATGGCTGTTTTAAAACCTTTCCATCTCTTTGAACTCCATTCCTACTCAAATACGCTTTTCCTAAATTTTTTAAGCATTTTCGTTTGATATCTTCCACTCATCACGGCGACGGTGACGTTTTCTTGCAACGCTAGCTGACGGTGTATTTTCACTTGACGAGCAAATCGAAGAGTCCTGACTCGAAGCGTTACTGGTATGTAGTGTATAGACTGTATAGGCTCTACTAGTACTACTAGATGAATTCCCAGTATTATCAATCGATAAATTTCTGAATAGTGGAGTCGAAGTAGCCATCAAAAAATCGTTATTTGGGGAAGGAATTGGTGTTATGTCCAGTGAAGGTTCTATTATAACAGCTGATTCGTGTGAAAATTCTTCAACACAGTACTCTGAATCCATGCGTTCTGTAGGGTTTTCATTTGGTATCGGGGATGAAATTGACGGTAACATTGCGGCTGGATTATTTATTACCTCGGTAATAGTTGGTATAAAACTTGTCGATGCTTGTTGTACTATTAATAAAACATTGCCCAAACATCGTCTTGTATTGATCCCACTGCTCTTCAGCTTCAAGCGGTACCGGCGATTCTAAAAATACAAGTTTTCAATTAGTTGAATTAAACATAACATCACGGCTTTTATTCCCCAAAGCGATAGGTAGAGTTAAGAAAGGTAAGAGATAGGAGAATATTATAGTCCACCCACTTTGGGCTATTTATTTGTCCCATTATAATGCCTATTGTCAAACACTAGGCACTATTCCAGACTCCATGTTATGAGGATTTCGAAATTAAAAAACCCAATAACAATTGCCCAACCCAGGACTCGAACCCGATACATCGTGGCCGGCAGTCATCCTTGCGGCCACTAGACTAATGAAGTAGTCAGAAAGTTAATTTTAACGATATTTCAACAATAATTTAAAAAGCATAGAATCTTATCTTATTTTCTTAATGGAGCATAAAGCCGTATGTATATGATACGCCTTTATTCGTTTATTCATTGTTATATTTAAACATCGCATATGGTCGCAAGAATAAGTTACGACTCCTAGAATTTAATTTTTGTGTAGTATAAAGTCGTAAATGATCACTGCTAACGTTTGATTACAGCGCATATAGTCGTAACATAAACGTTCCAACGTTATGCGTCGGAACAGTCGTAATCATTATTTTATTTGGTTAGACCTATTAAATTCTATCACATACTAATTATTATATTAGTACCACACATATAAACAAGTAGAATAAAAATAATATAAGACAAATCAATAAAACTTACCATTTCCAAAATTATCATCGACCGTTGATTCACTATTTTGGTTTATTTGTTGATTTAACACTAGTTTCATAATCTTGGAAGAACGTACGTTACTCATTTTAATATAACTATTACTAATATTCCTAAAACCACATAAACTCCTAAAAAAATAACGCACACAATCAATATTGTTTTATTTTAAAAAGCAAACTTCTCTATTGTTGACATACGACCTGACGTCGGGGTCGGTACTGCGCTCTGATTGGCCGGCCGCGGTTCAATCGATCGGAGCATACCGTCGAAACTATCCGTGCGACTTTATGCGCGGGAGCGTTTAAATGTTAAGACCATTATCCATTAAAAAACTCATTATTTAGATTAGATTAGATTAGATTCATTTATTTGCCAGAAATATGGTATTTTACAGATATTATAACAGATACACATTTAGTTCTACATATTTAGTACATACATATTTAGTTCTACATAGTTCTTATATAAGATATTACTATTTGGATTTCAGTAATACATAATACTATTCAGGGTGGTTGTAATGACACAAAAAAACGATTTTAGTTAAAAATAGTGTTCCGACCTTCTGCGTGGCAGGCATCGAAATATGGACATATGAAAGAATTTTCAAAATATATAATGTTAATTAAAAGAATATTTGCTCCACAAAAGTGTTGTGTTCTTCACTATGAATTGGGGCAAAGAAGTCAGCAATGTCTTCACTGGCAAGAGTTACTACAATTTTTGCAATAAAAGTACAGAAACTGACCCCATCTTCATACAGGCTTAAGAGAATTTTATAATATAACAAAGAGTGCGGAACGAAAGAGGCAAACAGGTGTATTAGTTACTATTTAATAAATGAATTAAATCATACGTTTTTGTGTTATTAATCTTATTCCCATTACCCAAGATACATTAATATTTGTTTATTAGATATCTGAACTGTGTTCATGCACTGGTTTAAAAATGTGTTTACCTCAGAACACAGTTTAAGTATTTAACAAACGAAACACATAATAAGCTATATAATTATATTGGTATTCATATTGTTCCTTGCTTAGCGTTCAGAGGGCGTTGCTCGCTAACTAATCAAAAAAACGTTAGTTGCCAGTGTATCTCAGTTTATATACAGAGTGTGGCGTAAATAGTAGTCCACCGTTAAGGACTTACTTAAAAAACATATTTTTTCACAATAACTTTAGTATTCAGCAGTTATTAACAGAAATCAAAACAAGAAAATGATGTTTCCTTGATTTTAATACAACCAAAGGTAGAAATTTGGTAAAAAAAAAAGAAAATAAAAATATATCTCGGGAACCCTTGGATAAAAATGGTTAAAACTGTAGCAGGTTATAGTAAATTATCTGGTAAATTGAATCCTTAACGGTGGACTACTATTCACGCTATTAATAGGGCACGATAATAATAGGGTGAAAAATCAAAAAAAAATATGCTGTAGATCTTAATGGAAACCTCAACGAAAATTAGTTTGAATGAGATATAGTCAGCGGTTTTTGAGATATAGCACATTTTGTAAAACCGCAAATATAACTTCATACAAATACTGAAAAACAAATTGATTTTGCGTAGTTACTATGGAACTCTTCATGGGCGAATCTGACTTACACTTTGCCAATTTTTTACTGTCCCGCTTTCGATTAAAGAATCCCGCTTTTTTTCATTCAAAAGTCTCAAAATCCTGACTTGTCAATAAAGAAACCAGGCAACGCTGCCTATAACCTTCCTCAAGCTACTTCATGCAAAATTTCATTCAAATCCACTCTGTACGTTCGTAGATTAGCATGTTTAAACAAAGAAACTTATCTGATTTATAATATTGGCATAGTTTATTTTAGTAATTCAGGGGACAATTTTGGGAAACATTTCTTCATGAGTCCCGCTGACTGATTTTCAGTAATTATTTAATTGTACCATTGTTAAATAACCTATGTATCAGTCAATTCAACTTATTCTTTTTTTAATATTTTTTCTTTTATGTTATAGCTATATTTCTATTATTTATTTTCTTTTTTAATATTGTTTACTCCTTTTTTACACGACACCAAATTAAAAGCTTATTCTAACCGTGAAGGGGCCTGGTGAGATGTAACACAGGTTTTTTTCCAAAAACTTATTTCAAGCACCAGTCTCTCACAAACAGTACTACAGCTTATGAAATTGTACCTACATTAATTCTGTAGGTGAAAGCTAAATGACCTTAAGTCCATTTTTTGACATTTTTATATTTTAAATGATACTTATTCAGAATACCCCAATTGATCAAATGGTAAAAGCCATAAATTCCTACAGCCGCTAATTTCGCAGATGTAAAATTATAAATAACATTAAGTCCCTAGACGTGAAAAAGTAAATGATCGTATGGTTACTTAATATTGTTTACTATTTAAACAATAAATATAGATAAATGTAAAATGATCGTATGTGGGACTTACTGTTCTTTACCATTACGCTCGCGGGTTAGATTTGCGCGGGTGCATCGTACCTACGATTCCCGCCGCGCCCCCGGCCATGCTTTCCCTCCGTTTAGTTTGATTTGTGTTTCGTGCAATACTAGACGTACTCGAAGACGTACTCGCGGCTGCAATCCCTCTCTCTCAAAGTGCACCTCAGTAATATCCAGGGTCTGCAAATCTCGTTGCAGTCCACCACCTCCTCGAGACTGAAAAACCTGCACTTTTGTTTCTTTCGGAGACGCAGATCAGAAGTCCGTCAGACGTGTCGTATCTTTCATACCCAGGGTTCACCTTGGAGCACAATTTCAAACCACGTGCGGGTGTATCCATGTACGCCCGCGACGACATCTGCTATCGGCGTCTCCGTAACCTTGAGGACTCCAGGTTTTCGACGCTTTAGGCTCTGGTGGACACGGGCATGGACAAAATTATTTATGCCTGTGTCTACCGCTCGCACAGTGGAGATCAGGAGACAACCAGGCTCACACAGTACATCAGTGAGGCGGCAGATGCGGCCCAGCAGCGGTACCCTTCAGCTCAGTTCGTGTTACTGGGGGACTTTAATGCCCATCACCAGGAGTGGCTCTTCCCGTACCAGTGCACGGGTAATGCTGGGCGAGAGATGCACAATCTTGCGCTTGCATTAAATCTCACTCAGCTGGTCCAGGGAGCAACGAGAGTGCTGGATGTTGAGTCGCACACAGCCAATTGCTTGGACCTTCTGCTGACTACAGATCCAGACCGCTACTCGGTAACGACATCTTCACCGTTAGGTAGTTCCGACCACTGTCTGGTGAAGTCTGTATCCGTCTACTACCCGCCCGATCCCAGCCTTAATGGCAAACGGCGGATATGGCGATACAAGTCAGCGGATTGGGATGGCATGCGATCTTTCTTTGCATGTTATCTTTGGCAGCCTACTTGCTTCTCTTCAAATGATTCATCGTCGTGCGCAGCCGCCGTGGTGGATGTTTTGCGACAGAGAATGAAGTACTACATTCCGTTCTATGACCTAACAATGTCCGGCAAAGCTCGATCGAAAGCTTGGTTTGGCGCCGAATGTGACCGCGCTGTAGCGCTTTAACACGCGGCGTACCTAGCATGGGTCGATGCTCGAAACTGCAAAGAAAATGACGTGCTTAAGAAGAAGAGAGCTTTCAACAGGGCTGCCAAGTCCTGTAAAAAGATTTTGCGGAGGGCTCGGTTTGACCACGTTAGCCGAATCGGGAACAAACTTGCTTCATACCCTGCTGGCAGCAAAGCTTTTTGGTCCCTGGCAAAGTCGGTCGAATCGAACTTCTGTCACCCCTCACTACCACCACTGCTTAAACCTGACGGGTTTCTGGCCCACTCCGCTGAGGAAAAGCAAACTTGTTTGCCGCTCTTTTTGCGGAGTCTTCACGTCTAGATAGTAGTGTCGCTCACCCTCCTGTTGCTCCTATTGGATGCGGGACGTGTATGTCGGACATTCGCATCCATCAGAAGGACGTCCGTAGAGTGCTGCGTAATCTTGACGTGAACAAAGTTAGTGGCCCCGACGGGATACCAGCAATTGTTGTTAGAACTTGTGCGCCTGAACTGTCTCTAATTTTGACGCGCTTGTTTCGCCTTTCGCTTGAGACTGGAAAGGTGCCGAACGCATGGAAGCTGGCTCACGTGCAGCCTGTGCCCAAAATGGGCAGTCGTGCTGACCCGGCCAACTATAGACCTATTTCAGTCACGTCCATACTCTGTAAGAGTATGGAGCGTGTACTCAATAGTAAGCTCCTGGCATACCTAAAAGCCAACGACATCCTCAGTGACCGACAATACGGCTTTCGAAAAAACCGGTCTACTAGGGATCTTCTAGCGTATGCTCATATCTGGAGTGAGGCCATCGAGAAGCACGGGGAAGCACTTGCTGTCTCCCTTGACATCTCTAAGGCCTTTGACAGGGTCTGACACAATAGCCTTATTGCTAAGCTACCTTCTTTCGGTTTACCCACCCAACTTTGCGTTTGGATTGAAGACTTCCTGAGAGATCGGTCCATTCGAGTGGTCATTGATGGCTGCTCATCTGGCCAATTGGAATTTAATGCCAGGGTCCCTCAGTGGTCGGTTTTCTCAGCAACTTTATTCTTAATAAGAAATAGAAGGAGATCCCTAGAAGTCTTTGCCATGCCTATATTGCAGCCTATTCGATTAGGCCACAAACTTATAAGCACTAAAAAATTTCAGGATTCACAGAAAGCTCTGCAATGGATTCCACCCATTTTTCATAATTTTTATAATACATTAGCCCACGAGAGTACAGCATGTGACTTACCAGAATAACATTAAGTGTTTTGTTTAATTTCATAAAGATTTTAAAATACAAAGATTTTTTATTTTTATTAAATAAAACATATTATGAATAATGTTATTTCATTTTTAATGTCATTAAAACTTTTTAATATATATTTCTATGATGTTGTATCGTACCTAACTTATAAAATAATAAAATTTACTATACATTATTGATACAGGAGAGACGTAAGTACCGTCATACTATAAGATATCTAGTAAAGCTTCAAAGTTAAAGAACCTTAAGTCCGATAATACAGCCTTAAGGAACTATATTTGTTAAAAAATATCTCAATATAATAGCTTAAGTACCCATCATAATCATACTTTTTATTCGACAATGATACGATAATTACTTTTTATACTCTGTCGTTTTTAATGTCAAATTTCGGGTATGGACATCTTTAATAAGCTCTACTGAATACTTTATAAAATGTGACTTAAGGCCCTTCACCTTTCACCTACAGAATTATATTATAAGGCAACTTTGTGGAGAGCGAATAAATGATTTATTGATTGATGATTCTTTCTTTTTTTAGTTCAGTGTAGATATCGTTTTAACTGTCCATCAGAGAATTAAGAGAGGATCTATCAACTAAAAAGCGTGATACAATGAGTGGTCTTATCGTTGTTTCCGTTTAGACAGATTTTCGTTTCGACAGATTTTTATTTCGTCAGATTTTCGTTTCTCCAGATTTTTGTTTCGACAGTAAAAGTATTAAGTCGTCGTTGCGTTGCAAAAGGCGCTATGTGGTAAAAATCATTTTCGTTCTTTTATGAAGTTTCAATCGTTATTTTAATACACACATACTGTAAAACAGCTATCTAATAAACGAAATATTTAAAGAGTTACCTTTCAATATTGCGTTTATCAGATAGCTGTTTTTACAGCACGTGTGTATTAAAATAACGATCGAAACTTCATAAAAGAACGAAAATGACTATTTACCACATAGCGACTTTTGCAAGCGCAACGACGAAGTATAACAAGGAGTCATATGTAGATTTAGTTAAAGTGATCTATTTATTACAAGCACAACAAATTCAGCACAATATAATTATTTATTATACATATTTCAGCGGTAACTTTGAAGCTTTTATTTTACACAAGTAAAAAAAAAGTTTATTAAATTCTTTATGCTATGTAAACCATTGGCTGGATAATGGCTGGAAATTTTAATACGTATTTTTTTATAATAATTAAAATATTTTAAGATATTGAGTATTTGTGTATTTTTTTTTTCGATTTGTATTTTGTCGCATATATGTGACAAAATAGCGTTCAAAAGGTTGATATTTTGTACGTAGCTGTACGTTGGAGATAACAAAATGACACGCGTAACGAAAACAACCCGTCTTATCATTGAAATTGAAAAACATTTATTCGGCGATAAACACACACAACAACATACAATTGAATTACAAACGGCGAAGTGCCATCGTTACATGGTGGACATCCCACCCATACGCACCAAACGTTTTGGGAATACCTTCATTGTGCGTACGGCTAAGGAGTGGAATTCCCTGCCGGAGTCTGTGTTTTCCGATAGCTATAACCTAGGAGTGAAGTCAAGAGTGAATAGGTTACTTTTAGGTAAGCGTGCTCCATCTTCGACCACATCATCACTTACCATCAGGTAAGATGGTGCTCAAACGCGAACCTATTCTAAATAAAATAAAAAAAAAAAACACTAAAAATTTCGGTGAGCATGTCCTTTCGGGTTACCAACTCAGCATTTGCTGGGCGAAAGACACCCAGTGCTGGTTTTCAGTTGGCACCCAGCAGTGACACATGGACGAGGGTAAATTAATAAAATAATGTTAAAGAATGTGTAGTGTTTCAAATACGCAAATAAAATAATATTGAAAGGTTATTGTGCTACATGCTAAAAAATATCTTTAATATTTTATAACTCACCACCAAAAAGCGCGTTATCACTAAAAGCAATATTTTGCAGATACCCTATTAATGCACGCTTTGTTATTTTGCAGTACCGAGTAATTGGAGCAGTCTACCTTCTAATTCTCCATCATCATTCACCGAGGACTGTGATCTAAACAAAGATATGTCAGAGGAAGAATGCACCACAACCTTATTCTGCATTTGCTGTTTGAAATCAGAAATTCCATACATTAACTTGTCGACATGTTCTCATGGTGATTTCCTGAACGGTTTTGTGATGCCTAAGGTATGTATTTTTTTTTAAAGTACTTGTAATGTGGGAAGAATTCACTTTGCTAGAAATCTTGTTAACCCCTCAAACTAAGCTAGGCAATAGTGTAATGTAGTGCCACTTATGACCTTTCAGCCTTTAAAGCATGAGTAAATAGGCATCTTCTGGGCTCGCTCGTCCCATCTTAGACCTCATCTTTCGCTTACCATCAGCCGAGATCGAGGTCATCAGTAATAAAAAACAAAAATATGAGTGGGGTTCAAACCCGTAACGTCTCGATCACAAGTCCAACACCTTACCCATTAGACTATTAAGACTTAAATATGTTGCACAAAGCAAGCAAGTCCAGGATGCCTTCATGGACAGGTTAATAAGTTATCGAATCAAATAATCATGTCAGTGATTATCAATATTTTTTTCTATAATTTGTTGGTGGATATGTGGCAATGTGGTTCCTGTAGAAAAAGATTTGATTCCATTTAGTAACACAATATAAACCGAGAATTTTTTTTTATAAAGAAATTCTTTTCTCATTTCAGATGCAGCTCAAAGATCAAGTTGTATGCTATCAGTGTCATAGTACGATGAAAAAAATTAAGTTGTTTAAACTACAGATTGAGAAGAGCTTCAAGATTATAGCAGATAGTGTTGTAAGTTAGCCCTCATTTTATAACTGACTAGCATTCCGCCCGCGGCTTCATCTGTGTTAACTGTACGACGTTACGCTGCAGGAATAAGGTGGTTTTCCGGGATAAAAAGTAGCCTATATCCATTACCAAGGTCAACGCTATGTCTGTACCAAATTACATTCAAATTGGTTAAGTAGTTTAGGTGTGATTACTTTTGCATTGAGCGCTACTGGCTCAAATATAATCATCCATCATTATTTCTTATTATTCACATACAAATTATAGCCTCGTCAAGTAAGTTGCCAAGGTTTTGGCGTAGTGGGGCTAAGTTCGCGCATCGTGCACTTAGTGGAAGAAAAAAGTGGTCACTTTTACTGCTTGCCATTATTCTATGGTTATTGCCATCATTTATTTTTAATCATGTCTGTTCAGAAGAATGTTCAAGAAAGAAGAGAAATTCATTCGTTAATTCGGTATTATAAATAAAATAGATATAATACATTTAAAAGTGAAAAGAATGTATTTAAAAAAAAGCATTAAAAATAATATGTTCTCGTCGTCTCTTCTTCTTCTTCTCAATTAGTTAATAAAACTGCTACCTCTTTTAATCTTCTTTTTTCCCGGTGTCCTAAAGACAGTGACGAATTCGGAATCAACCTTCCTTAACTATAGTGTCTAAACTTTCTGACGTTTTAGTAGACTGCGTAAATCAGTATTTGGTCCTGGCATTGTAATCAACGTAACAAAAACTAAATTTAAAACAACAACTTGTAACAAAAAGAAATGTACAACTTTCGTGTACGCAAGTGTATTCGGGAGCAAATAGAACGAGAACTACTGACGCACCGCACGCGCGCTCTGAGCGGCGCTAC
This sequence comes from Tholera decimalis, assembly GCA_943138885.2. NCBI lineage: Eukaryota > Metazoa > Arthropoda > Insecta > Lepidoptera > Noctuidae > Tholera > Tholera decimalis. Next base: position 11,386,368 of record OW964575.2, on the reverse strand, counting down.
GTCATACCCCGCGTCCCGCTGACAACCGCTGACACCTAAAAATCGACTTCTGCGCATTTAACGACTCTTGCCAAGTTATTTGAATACTCCATACCATCATTTTTAGGGTTCCGTAGTCAACAAGGAACCCTTATAGTTTCGCCATGTCCGTCTGTCTGTCCGTCTGTCCGCGGTTTAGCTCAAAAACTATTGGTACTAGAAAGTTGTACTTTGGCATGAGTATACACGGTAATGACGCCAAAAAAGTGCTAAAACAAAATTTTGAAAAAAACAATTATTTAGGGTACCTCCCATACATGTAAAGTGGGATGATAATTTTTTTTTATCGTTCTTCCCATAGTGTGGGACATCGTTGGATAGGTCTTTCAAAAGTATTAGGGGTTTGGTAAGACCGTTTTTTGATTAAGTAAACCGTTCGTGACTTATCAAGCTTTAAAGTACCAATTTTCGTTAGAGTCAAGTGTCCCCACCCTCTATCAACTAAACGGTCGTAGTTAGAAATTCAAATGTCACGGCAGTAGTACCTATATATAACGGAATTTAAAGGAAAACTATCACACATAAGTGGGCTTTACAAGTTTACGAGTAATAGTCGACCAATTGTATTTGACTTGAAAATTTCGAACAACTCTATAGAAATGTCGATAGATGGCGCTAAGCGCCAGTTTTATCATGCTAGTTTCTTGTGACGATTGAGTAGTGTAGCTCTGTGTCCGTCTTTAAATTCAAAACACCGGCTATGACAAGTTTTATACAAATCTCTAAAAAAAATTAAAACTTTCCGTGCAAAATTGTCGAATCAGGTGAGGATTTGTATAGGAAGTCAAATTAGTTAGGTAGTCATGTTTGGCTTTTAGTTAGAGCATGGTACGAAACGATCAGTCAGCGAATACGACACGCAATTGGCTGTTATAAAAACTACGGAACCCTACACTGCGCGTGGCGCGACACGCACTTGACCGGTTTTTAAATCTATATACGGATCGTTCTACTTTTCATTGCATATAAACGAGTCTAAGTATTTACGAAAAAGAAAAAAACATCTTAAGCCAATTCTATAATTACTTGCAAAATGTATTGGTTAACTAACATTTATTGATAATTTATAGCGTGTTGAGCATTATAATCTATAGTTTTTGGGTAATTTGTAGATTTATTGATCTAGGATAGTAAAAATGTACACCTCTGTTACTAGAAGTATTTATTTTTTATTTTCATATCTCAATCTGTCTTATAATCAACTTTGGTAGCTACATTGATTACAGTTTCTATGCTTTTAGAAACATGCAAAATTAAAAAGAAAAGTTAAAGCAATTTTGAAAAATAAGATTAACAAAACAACTCTGTTACTAAAGGTCGATCCCAAAATCAAATTTTCATAAATGTTTCTTTTGACTTTCAGCTTTTTAGTATTTAATTCCGTTTTAAAAAGTTATAGATATTTTCTAAACGGCTGCTCAAAATGAAAAATGGTAAAAGAAACATTAAAATCATTTTTAAAGATCTGTTTAATGATACTCCATTGATTTTTTTTTATTTTGCCCTCGTTGAGAAGCTGGTGATGGTACAAATCTATCATCTAAACTTGGACTAGCAATGTTATGATGTAGAGATCATCTTATCAATATCGGTGTAGAAAGACGGCGCGGTGTATCGAGATTAGGTGCAGTACACCGTGGGATTCTGGCCGTCTCACTTAAATTAGTTGAAGAAGGTAATCTTGACGACGAGATTCCAGGAGATGACTCTGGTGTAGACATGATAATACGTAGTGCTTTCTGACGGTTTTTTCTTTTTGAATTTGCAGTTCGCCACTTTCTTTTCACTCTACGGTGCTCGCGTGGTGTCATGTCCTTTACTAATTTTGTTTTGCCTCAGCCAACCTTCACCGGATCTTTTTTGCATCTCTCTCTATATCTTCGCTGTTTCTCAGCGGTTGTTAAAGGCATAGTTACATGCTGTTACATATATATATATATATATATATAAAAAAAACTCTGTTACTAAACTTACAACTCTCTTACCACACCAGAGTAACATAGTTGTACAGTAACAGAGTTGTCAATTTTAAGAGTTGTGTAGAATATATCTTAAAACCATAATGCTTATTAAGAATTCACACGGCATTTTTATAAATTAACCATTGGTCTTCATAATCAGTATAAATTTAGTAGATAAAGACTAAATACTTACAGAAATATTCCGGTAACAGAGTGCACACAAAATAAACACACGCACGTGGTTACGCGGCCTTTGGTTGACTGAATCCGCCATATTAATTCCCCTCACCGGGGGAAGAGCAGCACTTATGAATGATACCTCGGAATGTCTACTCGCACGAAAGGACTAACGTATCTGTATTTTTATTCCGAAATCATTATGGTAATAGAGCATAGCGGGTAAAATCGTAAGTTGTCAGGGACAACATTTTAAATAATTATTTAAAATGAAATGCCATCGTTAAACCATTCAAAAGTAATTCGCATTACTACGTGTATTCACTATCTTTTATTTTATTTAATAAAATTGCGAACGTTAGACCAGAATTTTTGAGATTTTAGTTTTTTGTCGTAATCCCTTAGTGCTTGGGACATGAGTAAAAACTATGAAAAGCAACTCTGTTACCGGTAAAGACAACACTGTTACTAAATTTAACAAAATTACAAACATTTTCTCAAGAAATGCTTAGAGTAGACATAATTATTATGAGACTAATTTTAGTCCTAAAAGTATTATAATAATGTGTATTTTGTGAATATAATTTAGGATTTGTCACTATCATGTGCCTGGGACAAGTTTATCTGCAATGAAAAGTAGAACGATCCATACATATATAAAAGCGAAATGCCACTCGCTGATTAATCACGAAATCTCAGAAACTACTAGTAGGGCTCTCAAATTTTGAATGAGGGTAAGTTTTAGTACGTAGATGCTCGCTAAGACGGGATTTTGCGAAATTCCCACGGGATCGGGATTTACACGTGAAAAATATTCCACGCGAACGAAGTCGCGAGCAACTGCTAGTATTTCTATAAAAACAAAAACTTTTAAAAATATAAAACATAGTTACCCACCGGTATCGGGAAGAGGGTCCAAGTTACCGGTGGTCAGAGCTCCAGGGAGAGGAACCTCCTAACGATACGCGCCGTGCCCAGGAGTACCGCTTTCTGAGAGCAAGCTCGTGATCCAGCCGCCTAACGAGAGCCCCTAAGGTGTTGGTTGAAGCTCTGTGCTATCAAGCCATTGGCTGTGGTAGCCGAGTACACAGTTCAGTTATTTATTTATTATTAAGAAATCGCTGAACTTAGGCGGACTTCGTAATACTTGGAAAAATTATTTTCAAACCCATATGGGTCCATAATAATGACAAGATACAAAAAGAGAAACACAAAATATACACGAAAAGCCTTTTTTTTTTTTTTTTTTTTTTTTTTTTTTTTAACGTGGTTATATTATCAAATAAGTCCTCCCACCCCGGGCAGGGTGGGAGGGACTGTCAGACTTTTACTGACTAAAATCCACGGTGTTCCTTCAATAACCCTTTACATACCGGGGTCACGGTAACGGGATGAGTCCCACGACCCCGGCAGGCTTCGGCCCTCTGCAGAGGGGGCCTCGTCATGTTGCTGACGCTCTTTGAGGCGCGCGTGGAACACGACGCGCCGTCGACCCGGGCATGGTCCATGGTCGGACAGCGAGTTGCCCTTTACTCGCTGTCCGCATGCCCGCGCCTACGGTGGCCGGAGATCGTCGGCCGACGTCCGACGCCGTGGGCGTCTACCACTGCGGCTGGGCTGGAGGGAGGACGCCATCCTCTCCCTCACGCGGCCCGCCTCCTCCTTCGAAAGCATGACTGCTTCGCAGAAGGAGGCGACCGCTTCCCACTCCCTCTCGCCCCGCAGCATGGCCTCGACCAAGGCCGGGCGCGAGAGGTCTCCGCCTATTGTCGCCGTGAGGACACGTCGGTGCTCTGCCCAAGCTGGGCAGTCCTGCACCGTGTGCTCGACTGTGTCCTCAGGGCGACCCTCGCAGTGGTGACACCCAGGCGTCTCTTCCTTACCCATCAGACACAGGTACCTCCCGAAACTTCCGTGTCCGGTGAGGACCTGCGTCATGCGGTAGGTCAGGACGCCGTGACGCCGATCTAGCCACTCCTCAAAGAGGGGTCTTACCGCCGCAATTGCGGCGTGCCCGACACGAAAAGCCTTAGGCATTGTCTATCAGTCAACATTTCGCTAGTGTTCCGGCTAGAACCAGTACACTGATTTTAGCCTATCTGTCTTGAGCACTATTTATTTATCTATACTAATATTATAAACCGGAAAAGTTTGCTTTTTAAACACGCAAATTTACGAAAGTACTGGGTGGATTTCAATGAAATTTGGTGTGGAAGTAGCTTGAGGAAGGATGCAGAATTTTTACTGAACTGTAAAAGAAGGACGGTTATGGTTTTATCGTGATCGGATAGTAATTATAACTGTCTATGATTTCAAAATGTCTGTGTTTTCTCATGTGCTTTAACTCATTCAATTGATACTGAAACATAAACTATTTGATTTCAAATTACTGTCTCTCTTTTGTTTGTCCGGCCTAATATCTGGAACAGCTGAACGAATTTTAATGGGACTTTCGCTGGATGAGGAAATGGTTATAGATGCTTAGTTATAGAGCAGCATAATTATGGGTTTTTATCCCGTTATTGTCATAAAATCGATATTGAGAATATGTTCAAACTCCAAAATTCTTGTCATTACAGGTAAAATTTGCAAAAAGTGGTCAAGAAAGCAGTACTCTACAAAGAAGCCAGTTATTTACCATACACATTTCATCGAAATCGTACAAAAGGAAACTACAAACAAAGAAAGGAGAGGATCCACAATCTAAACTAAAAAAAGCTGATATAGACAATTTCATACTAAAAGAAATACCAAAGACAAACATTACTGAGAGACCACAAACAATAACAAAGCACACTAAAATTAGCATAGAAAAAAGTTCGCTAATTTCACCGAAATCGTACAAAAGGAAACTACAAACAAAGAAAGGAGAGGATTCACAATCTAAACTAAAAAAAGCTGATATACACAATTTCATACTAAAAGAAATACCAAAGACAAACATTACTGAGAGACCACAAACAATAACAAAGCACGCTAAAATTAGCATAGAAAAAAGTTCGCTACCTGTTATTGATAAAAAATCCAAAAATATTGAAGATGCATTAAAAATAATTAATATTAATCAAAATAGTGGATGCATAAAATTAGCCTCTTCTTTGCAAACAACTTCTTATTCTATACTTGGTAACAATTATAATACCAATAGTGATATTAGTAACCAATTAAGTATTCCTGAAGATATTTTGAGTAGTATTATTAATACTGCCAATAATGCTGCATCCATATCTAGTGAAAATATATTAACCAATACAAAAAAAAATAGTATTACTGATTTGGAAATTGAAAATAAAGTATCTTATAATATGAATACACTTACTACCCCCAGAACAGAAGTTTCCAGTGAAAATATTTCAATGAATAATATGGTAGTAAGTAATGAAATCATAATAGAAGATAACATTGAAAGTGAAAATCTTGAATTAGATGAATATGTAATCAATGAAGCATTCTATTGAAATTGAATGACGGACAAAGTGATATTCAAACGGATAAACCAATCATCAATAGTAAGTACTTTCTCAAATTTTTAGGGTTCTGCACCTCAAGAGAAAAAAAAAACGGAACCTTTATAGGATCACTTTGTTGTACGCCTGTCTGTCTGTCTGTCAAGACCCTTTATTTCAGGAATGCATAGAAATATCGAGTTTTTTTTTATTGATAATAGGCTCGCGTTTGATCACCGTCTCACCTGATGGTCAGTGATGATGTGGTCGAAGACGCTTGCCTAGAAGTAACCTATTCACTCTTGACTTAAAGACTTCCAGGTTATAACGTTAAAAAAATACTCCGGAAGGGAATTCCACTCCTTCTTAGCCGTACGCATAATAAAAGTATTCACAAAACGTTTTATGCGTATGGGTGGGATGTCCACCATGTAAGGATGGCGCATCGCCGTTTGAAACAAACCGTATACTAAGGTCTACAGTCCCTTGAAGCTCTAAAAAAACTTATAATTCAACGTAAAAAGAAGATATGGCCGTTTATGCCGCTATAAACGTATATATCGACACTTTCAAGGCAATCAAAATTTATAGGGTACTTCCCGTGTTCCTAGAACTATGAAATTTTGCAAGTAACATACATAGTTTTAAATCTGAAAATTTGTCTTATTTGAAAGGGATTGTGTGCATATCCCATAACATGGTTTATTTGTTTTTTTACGACACAAAAATTCGTATTTATAATGAAAAGTATAAACAAAACCGTCACCCCTCGGTACGGAACCCTCGGTGGGTGAGTCCGACTCGCACTTTACCGGTTTTTTTATTACTGATGAGCCCGCTCTTAACCTCGTCCACGCCTGAAGTTGTGATGATACCGTTACTGACCATGTTAGCTTAAAAACTTAATCAAGTCTGTCAAACGGCCCTTAACAAGTCGTTCCATTTAGTGTTTATCGTTTTTTCTTTGACAACCGTTTTTGGAAGCTGACCCTTTCGTCGCACACTGATCAATTATTAAAAGTTAGCGTTCCATAATTATTTTTGGTCAATGTGTCGGTAGTTCGAAAAATCATTTTATTAAGACTTGAAGGTAAGTTGTTTACATTATACTAAAACATCACCGTTATACAGACAGTAGTTTAATAGATATGCCATTTCAAAGTTATCTCGAAAGCTAAATTATTATAACAAGACTGATTTATCGTTGTTTTGCGCTCCTATTCAAGTTAAGTTGGCTAAGTTATCAGTGTAAATTGGACGTAGTTAAGCGGAAAGGATCCACTCCACACAGTTAGTTTTGAGCTTAGAACAATGACGCATAGAAGGATAGTACGAGTGCAAAAAGTGAGGCAACTAAAACTTAGCTATTTTGGCTAACTTTGCTCGACGAGCCGTCAGTACTCAAGGTCACATTCTGCCGAACAGAGCTAGCGAGTAAATAATTTAAAACGACCGTTTGTAGCGTAAAGGGATGTCAGTCCTTCAGGAAAACAAAAAACGTGTAATCAAATTACATTCCACAAGTAAATACATATATTTTATTCATTATATTTACGTAAATCGACCATCAAACAAAAATTCTAATAACCTAACTGATCACAATTCAATGTTGCTATCCGTGAGGAAAAAAATACTACCTAAAGATGGATGGATGGATGACATTTTTCAGCGATTACATCGCTGAAAAATTTGAGATATCATTTATTTTAAAATAATGTAAGCTGCTGCGACAAGTGTGATTTTGTCAGCCATTGTTGCCGATTTGTGTAGCCCGTTTAAGAGTCTGCATCATGAGCCACCCTATAGCTGACATATCGCAACACATGGCACAGCCATAGATTGCTCGGACATCAGTGTCTGAGCAATGATTTTGTAATGGCCGGGCAATTAGTTGCCAATAGTGCAGCCACAAATTGCAGAATAATATAGCCCGTTTAAAAGCGCCTTTATGTACAAACAATCAGTTAGTAATATTAAATTTTTCTGTATTTTCTCTTTAATGTTTGTTAATAAATTTAAATGAATAAAAAATAGAATTCAAGCGCCTTGTTTCTTATTAAATTTTTCTGTATTTTCTCTTTAATGTTTGTTAATAAATTTAAATGAATAAAAAATAGAATTCAAGCGCCTTGTTTCTGATTCAATATTTTAATCTAGTCACACAATGAACTACATTAAAAAGATCCACGTTACATGGATCGTTATCGATGTTTAGCCCAGTTAATTTAATAAAGATGTATGTAACATGGATCATTATCGATGTTTCACTAAGTCACTTTAGTTAATGATTTCGAATAAAACGAAAACAATCCATGTCACATGAATTGTTTTCGTTAAATTAGATCTTTAGAATAACAATTATCCAAGTATTTTGGATCGTTTTAGTAATATGTGATTTAGTAAATATGATTTTCTCAATAACGATCTAAGTAGATTGGAACGATATCTACACTGGTCAGCAAATAAACCGAGCCACCCGCTACCTAGGAACTGTGATTCGATTTTCTCAAAAAGTATAAAACTTACAATTATCAAAAAAAAAAAAAGTTTACCTACAAAAAGTGCGTTTCATGGTGATTAAAATGACTACAAATTAATTTGAAAGTACCGTCAACTCACATTGTAATCAAGCAACAAACACAATGCTAACAATTTGCTCTGTTTTCACCAGAGTTTGAAATTAGCGTTCTTTTTCTCTACAATGAGGGTAGTCGGATATTTCTTATCATTTCTTTAGTTTTTGTCCATCGTTTGCTCAGACGCGTGTGTTTTTGCTACTTTTTTCGATTAATAATGGATACAACACCTCAGGAAGCAGCTCAAGCTGTAGCATTACTTCAAGCTCGAAGGCCTCGAATCAGCAGATCTTCGGTGCAACGAGTTTACAGACGATACCTAGAGACTGGAGCATTCGATCGCCGTCCAGGTACGGGCAGACCTAGGGCTACATCAGCAGCAGATGATCGTTATATCCACCTTACTGTTCTGCGAAATCGCCACCTCAACGCAGTTCAAGTCCAACAAAGTCTGCGTGACGAACGCCAAGTGGTCATAAGTTCAGATACCGTCAGAAGGAGACTTGCTGGCCCAGCATTAACGGTAGCACACCGTCGAGCACGACTTGCAATTTCTCGAGAGCATAGGGATTGGACATTAGAGCAGTGGAGTAATGTACTCTTCACTGATGAGACCAGGGTAAGTCTACATGGAAGTGATCGACGTCAGAGAGTATATCGTCGCCCTGGAGAACGTTATTCTCAGTGTTGCATTGAGGAAACTGTTGCTTATGGAGGAGGATCTGTAATGGTCTGGGACGGCATCACGTTAACAGCACATACAGCGTTAGTTTTCATCGAACCGACGGGCCGTACACGTGGACTGACTTCTCATCGCTACATTACTGAAATCCTCGCCGACCATGTGGTACCTTACGCAGGATATATCGGAGAGGATATGCAATTGATGCATGATAATGCACGGCCTCGTGTTGCTCATGTGGTGACCCAGTATCTACGCGACGTCAGCATTCGTACGATGGACTGGCCAGCTCGAAGCCCGGACTTGAATCCGATAGGGCACTTATGGGATAAGCTGAAACGTCAGGTTCGAGCCCGGGTACCTGCTACAACAAGGCTTCCTGAGCTGCGAATCGCAATTGAAGAGGAGTGGAATACAATTCCTCAAGATTTTATCGTCAGGCTCGTAAGGTCGATGAATACAAGGATGCTGGCAGTTATCCGAGCAAGGGGAGGGAATACGAAATATTGATCAAAAACTTTTATTTTATTTTATCTTTGTTTTTGGCTTTAATTTTTTTTTTCACTTTATCATTACTAACGATTGTCATGACTGGAAAACGACTATTTTTTGTAAAATCCTTAATAAAGACTGAAATATTGATGAAACCCAATGAGTTTCCTTTCATTTTAATCACCATGAAACGCTCTTTCTGTTTGTACAACTTTGATAATTGTAGGTTTTTTAGTTTTTGAGAAAATCGAATTAGAGTGCCTAGGTAGCGGGTGGCTCGGTTTATTTGCTGTCCAGTGTATAAAAAAAATAATGACCTGCCATACATGTGGGTTGGTAATGTATAGTCATTATAACATGATGCGTTGGAATTTTACTTGGATTGTTTTTGTCATATTAAAGTTTTAACTACAAAGAGTGTTTTGGTATACTTACATAACTCATTTTCGCCCATAGTGTGGGTTGGATCCTTTCCGTTTGACTACGTCCAATTGTAAATTAAAAAAAAATGGTGCACATTGAGGAAGGTCTGTACTTTTTATTGGTATATAAATAAAAAATAAAATAGATCAATTTATATTATAAAAAATATATATATTTAATAATGTACTGATATTTACTAACTTTTCTAAGTTTGAACTGTGTTACGTTTAAAAGTACAAATTAGTACATTATCATTTCGATTCCATTATATAGCAGGTACTATTGGCTATACAAAAATATACATTTTTTTTTCATGTGATTGCCGGTTTCTATAGTAAAAAGTGTTTTTTAGGTTGTATTATTTATATATTAAATATCGATTTATTCAATATTTAGTCATTAAATCGTCAGTGAAGCCACTATAAAACAAAACAAAAACATATAATGCCAGTTGAGGTACTTAATATTTTACAAGAACCAGAAGTTGTGTTAGATGAGGAGTGATGTAACAAAGTACATAAAATATTATTTACCAAGTTAAATTATGTGAAAACGATTTTTCGATACTATTTAATGTTATAAATATACCTTTATTTCACGATTTCAGCATTTAATCATTTCGTCCCCCTATTTTTTAAAAATTGATCAGTGTTCGTCGTTGAGAAAAGGCTAAGTAGATAATGAGTATAGCAAAATAAAAAGTTTTAATTAACATTGTCATTTCTCATTTGACCGCAGACCCATCTCTTGGCTCCAACATTAGGCAGCTGACATTGACAAGGGAACAGCTGATCCTGCAGTCCGGAAACTTCCCGTAAAAGATCAATGGTTTCGTTGCTTGTGTGGCACGTAGCGCCGTCTTGATGAAAGTAAACGTTCTCCAGAAAAAAAGTTGTCCATTGAAAAAATCATTAATCATCTCTCGATAGCGCAATCCATTCCCCGTAACTGTTGCTCCAACTTCATTTTCGAAAAAGTAAGTACCAATGACTCCGCTGAAACATAAACCGCACCAAACAGTCACACGTTGAGGATTTTCAACAATAACTGTTGGGTTTTCCGAGCCCCAGATGCGACAATTTTGCTTGTTGACGAAGCCACCAAGGTGGAAATGGGCCTCATCACTCAAGATGATTTTTCGATGGAATTCCGGATAATTTTCATACATTTCAACGACCCAATCAGCAAAGTCACGACGTTGTTGATGATCGTCCGGCTTGAGTTCTTGTGTTAACTTAACTTTATTAGCCTTAAGACCCAAATCTTTATGCAAAATACGGTGTAATGACGTTTGTGGAATGCCTAATTCCAAAGAACGACGAGAAATGGACAAACCTGGGTTTTCTTCAACACTTACGGCTACAGCAGCAATATTCTGGGCTGTTCTTGAGCGACGTGCACGGGTTTTATTCTTCACATCACTAAGTTGTTCCAACAGCTCGAATTTTTCCACCAATTTCTGTATTGCTGCTTCACGACGACCCAAAAATGTTCGAGTTTTACGAACCGTCTCTGCCAAATTTTCACCATTTTTATAGGGAATTTTAATATTTTAAAGCGTTGTTGAAGCGTGTATCGTTCCATTTTTATTAATAGCGTAGTTTCTACTTGTCAAATGTCAAAAAAGGACAGCTTTAAAAGTAACATCTACCGAAATAGCGGGCTATTCAAAATAACACCTCTTATTGGAAAAAATTATCTGTAAAAATTTCAACCGTCTATCACGGTTCATGAGATACAGCCTGGTGACAGACGGACAGACGGACGGATAGTGGGAGTCTTAGTAATAATAATATAATATATAATCTTTATTTGCACTAAAAATTATTACATAAAACCAGTTGAGTCTCTGACTCCCGTGCTAGGTGATAAACCTGTGTTACAGGAGCCAGTGCCCTCTCCCGGGAGGAAATGAAAGGGTTAAATTACAATGAAAAACAAAAACTACTTAGTTAAACTTAAAGATAAAGACAAACATTATACCAAAGAGTTTATGTGATTGCGTGTGGCGTACTTGTGTGTGTGTGCGTGTTTGTGTGTGTGTGTGTTTGTGTGTGTGCGCGTGTTTGTGTGTGTGTGTGTGTATTTATGTGCGTGGGTGAGTGAGTGAGTATTCGTGAACGCGAGTGTGTGTGCCTGCGTGACTACAAATACTAAATCTCCTCTGTCAGATGAGACATATGAGGTGTGGTCATTTATGTAGTATAAAGAGGTGTAGTGTCAGGAGGAAGTAGTAAGAATATTTTCCGTATCCTCGTAACTAATAGGGTCCCGTTTTACCCTTTGGGTACGGAACCCTAAAAATTACACAAACAAAATCAATCGTTTAGAAGATGGACACTGGCAAAATTGTAAAATGTGTGTCTTGTAACTTTTATGATAATAGAAAAATATAAAAAAAAATATTTGCTGTAGATCTTAGTGAAAACTTTCAACGAAAATTGTTTTGAACAAGATACGGTCAGTAGTTTTAAGATATAACATATTTTCAAAAACCGCAAATATATTTTTGTCCTTTATACAAACACTATGAAAAACCAAGTTATTTTGAGTAGCTACTACGTAACTCTTCATGGGCGAGTCCGACTCCCACTAGGCCATATTTATAAAAAAAAAAGTAATAGCAGGCGTGACCTAATTGAACATACAAAAAAATTGTTTTATCGAGTTTCATGTGTGTAGTCTTAATAGTTTCGGAATAAAATGGATGTGACATACGGTAAGACAGACATGACGAAACTATAAGGGTTCCGTTTTTTCCCATTTAGTTACGGAACCTTAACAATAGCATGGGTATCGCCTGCTTGTCACTTTTTAAAATAAAAAAGTGCTTGTGTCTTGCATTTTAGTTGGATAGTCAGGTTTATAGACTTTTTTTTTTTATATAAGGTGCTATAAAAATATCTGCCACGGCTTTAATGGAAGGTAGTATTGTGTTTATGGATTACAATAGTGAAGAAATTTCGTACCCCGGAACAGTTAATTCGATTTGAGAAAATAAAGTAGTTAAATAAACATTGACTCTACTCTGCATAACGTTGTTCACGTATTACGCGCGATGTGTGCGTCAATGAAAACAACTGCTATTTCTTTCCATCAGTTCTGTGAATGAAAACTGAAATCAGCTGACTAGTTCGTCACTATTCGTACGCAATAATACGCAGGCATACATGTGTTTTAAAAGTTCAATTACTTACCTGCTACCACATTCTTCCAAAAAACTGACGTAAATAAATCATCAATCATCTTATTTACAACAATTGCACCGTATTTACAGTTATTTACACACTCCCTACCTACTTAACTACAAAACTGTTGCACAAGTCCGCCTTCGCGTTGCACAAAAATGTAGGCACGTGTCTCTTCACTTTACTTAATGCGTCCGTTTCACTTTTTACCCGACTGCAAAGGAAGGGTTATGTTTTTACTTGATTAAATGCGCGTTTGATGCGCCTTTTTAGTTCAAGAAATGAGGTGGTGCTTCATCAGGTTGAAAGCACAGCCCTCTTATCTCTTCAAGAGAAATACGTTCCAACATTCTTCTCACACGGGTTCGTAGTAAGCGCAGATACGTGTCTCCGTTCAGTCTGTCCAAGAACACTGGTCCTAGAATTCTGTTGCCGAGTATTCCGGCCCACACATTAACACTAAACCGAGTCTGAAAGTGGTCAGGCCGCACAACACGAGGATTCGCCTCAATCCAATAATGCGGATTGTGTATGTTGAACATACCAACCCGTGTGAATGTGGACTCGTCAGTCCACAGAATGTTGCGGCGTTCTTCTCGAATCCAATTACAAAACGCGAGGCGAGCCGCGTAGTCATATGGATTCAATTCTTGTACTCTTGTGAAGTGGTAAGGATGGAGCCCTTCTCGATTTAAAAGTCGCCACACGTAGTTGTCGCTCACGTCGAAGACTCGAGCAGCATCCCTGGTGCTCGCAAGAGGATGACGCCGGAAGAAGTCCAACACTTCCTCTTCGAGTTCGGCAGAGTATGGAGGCCTGCCTGCGTCAACCCGAGGCGGATCAAAGCGACCGTGTTGTCTTAATCTGTACATGGCATCCAGAATGGTATGATGACAAACTCGCACACCAAACCTCTGCTAATATAAGTTTACTGCATGCGTAGTTATGGAGTTACACTCGCAATAACATAATACTATTTCAACATAATTATTCTTAATTGGAATACCGTCGTCTGGGAGGCATTTTTAACGAAAGCGCGCGCGACATTCCCTTCGCTGACCGCTAAACCTAACTTCCGAGCGGGCGGGGAGCGGCTGGCGACTTGGCGAGCGGAGCGGGCGGTCGGCTGGCGCGTGCGACCAACGGGGTAGTGCGGGTGGGGGGACGGGGGCGGGGTGCGCGGGGCTGCGCTTTGATGACCGAATGGCCTCCGCGCACCGGCGGCGGCATTGTTTGATAAGAGTGGCAACAGTGTATGAACGGTGCCGGCGTTTTCGAAATTATTGAATGGAATTCGGTGCGGTACGGCAACAGCGTATTAAGTCTACGGGATGGTTTTATACCAATAATGCAATTCAAATTCATACGTACGATTTTTTGTATGAAAAAAAAAATGACAAATAATCAATAATTTATCTTTACTATTGTAATCTATAAACACAATACTGTCTCCCATTACAGCCGTGGCAGATATTTTTATAGCACCTTATATATAGAAGTATATTTCTGATTTCAGACATAAATGCCGGCTGAAACGCGTGACCAAGTGTAAGATATCTGGCGTTAGCATTAGGCATGGATGTGCCACTGTAAACGCGCTTAAAAGACGTATCACTGAAGTGATAATAACTGTTACGTCAGTCGCTTGGCAATGCTAAGTACGTCGAGAAACTTCGACAGACTTTCGAGACTAACGCCACCAGGCGGCGAGAAGCAGTACTGAGTATGTACGAGAAGCATTCTTGGCAGTATTGCCAATTTATACATGAACGTTCCAGAACATATACATCGCGGTATAAATACTTCGCAAAGGAACACTGTCAGTCTTATTACGATTATGACATTCCGGCCTTGTGCCCTGCTCAAGAGCGGACGTGTGCTCAAATTTCCTAAATTATTACGCCTAAAACTTAATACCATACGCGGAACTATAATCCTTAATTACACCACAAGTCAAAGTGTTTGCGCTATTTCTCGTTGCACCTCGCGTGACACCAACTACACGCGCGAGTGACCCCGCGCGACCGTCTTCACCTCTGCGAAAACAATCGTCATAGTTGCTGTCCCGCTCCATTTTGTGTATTGTGTCTTTGTGACCGGTTTGCGTAAACTCGCCGATACAGCTGTGTTTTGAAAGTGTGTTATTTATCGAGTGCACTACCTATCGCAGTCGGCTAACAGCAAATAAAACACTCTCCATTGCCGCAATGCAACGCACACCTCCATCAACGGGACCTAATAATGCCTTATCAGCATCTGATTCGGACATCCCAAAAACCGTATGCAGCGATGACAACATTAACATCCAGTCACGTTCTAAACGACCCCGTGTGGAATTCTCACCCAAGAAAGAGTTTGAGGAATACAACCAGGAGCTGTTAAACATGCTAAAAACCTGGAAGTTGGAACAGGACGGGTGCATACAAAAACTATCTGAACAGCAAACATCGGTACTGGACAGACTGGTTGCTGAGATGGCGGTTCTGAAACTACAAAACTCTTCAATACAGACCATTAACCAGGAGATTCGGGACTCAGTTGACTTCATGAACGGCAAGTTCGAGGAGATGAGACAGCAGATGGATACTTTAAGGGTGGAAAACCAGTCATATAAGAATTGCATAGCCCATCTCGAGCACAAAATTGAAGATCTCCAAATCTCATCTCGTTCTTCAGATGACAACATGAACGTCAAACTTACTACAATGGAGCTAAAGATTGAATCTCTGGAACAACAAGCTAGGCTTAATAACATCGAGATCTGCAACCTGCCTGAGAGACGTGACGAAGACCTGCTCGGGCTCGTGGAGAAAATTGGTACGGCCATAAAGTGCTCGATTCCCCGTCAAGATGTGCTGGCCGTTCACCGCGTCCCTCATGCACGTACACAGGATGGTAGCCGACCGAAAAATGTCATCGTGAAATTGTCTTCTCGCACCCTCCGTGATAATGTATTGAGTGCTTACCGTTTGTCTAAAAATATTACGTCTAACCAAATTGGAATGTCAGGTACTCCTTATAAAATGTATATTAATGAGCATCTTACTCTTTATAACAAAAAGTAATTTCGTGCATGCCGCGAGGCGGCTAGTAAACATAATATTAAGTATGTGTGGATTAGGAATGCAACTATACTTGTTAAAGCTAGCGATAATTCAAAAACCCTCGCTGTACTGTGGCGTAGTGGTTTAAATGGAGTAAATAATAAAAGAAGACCACAGGTTACAGCATTTATTTTAAAAGGGGGGTGGGTTCGGTTCACACAGGGTTCCCTCACTGGTCGAAGGTATAGAATGGTACTGCCCTGGGCTCAGGCCGCGACGCACGCAGACCGGCGGGCAGATCCCGTAGCAGGCAGCTCGCGCGCAGACGGGCGCAGAGGTTATGCGGGCAGGCCACACAATAGCGCGCAGACGGGCGCAGAGGTTATTCGGGCAGGCCACGCAATAGCACGCAGACAGTCACAGAGGCTGCGTGACACCCGTCGAGCGGTGGACGTAGAGGTGGTTGATAGTAGAAATCCAAGGCAGTAGAAACGAAGGAGAAGGAGAAAAAAAAAAAACCCTGGAATCCAAAAAGGGTGCTTCCGTAAGCGTGGTGCAGGAATCGTGAGCGCCAGCGATGCGTGCGTCTCCCAGCCGTAAGCCCCACGGAACAGTACCCGGGAAAATGGATGGGAAACTCACCATCGCGGCGGTTCACAAAGGTTAAATAGAGATAAGCGTGCGCATACCGCGTGCAACGATATAAAACGTAACCGCGTGCAAGGCGTTTAAGCTCGTAGCTGCTATGACACTGCAGAAAAGTAATACTGCGGCATGCGGACGCTTCACAATTTAGAAACACTAGTGGAAAACAGATGACAATGAAATAGCATAGTTATGATCTCGACAGAAGCCATCTTGACAACCGGGCAATTATATTAATTTACAAACACTGCAGATTATGGTGAATAAGAGGATTACAATTTGGCAAGATGGAGAGAAAATGGCAGATACGATGAGCACTTACCCTTGGCACAGAGGGGTTTCTATATAAGTTACTTGCAACAGTAGGCGGCGAGAAAAGAAGCTTCGCGCACTAGAGATTAGAATTTATAGCTGGTCACTACTGCATAAGTGTTGTCACTCCGTGAAACCATAGACATTAGAGATTAGTGTGGTAGTCGACTTCTAGTTTAATCGACTACAACGCTACAGTACCCCGCCTGTTAGCGAAGGATTTTCCCTAGGATAAATCCGCTAGAAGGCCTAAACCACTATTACTGACTACCTATACGTTCATACATCCCATTCATGTGCTTCCATACTATTAATCATTCATCCATCCATTCTAAGTCCATCCCTGACTTGGAAGTAGTCCTAAGTCAGTGACGTACAATCACATACGAGAGGTAAGCTAATTATAGAGTAGTTTAACTCGAGACAGTCAGTAGGAAAAACAGCAAGATAAAGCAAGTGTATCTCCATAGGGTTAGGTAACCTTGGTGGACTGTTGCAGGCTATAGATAATGTTAGGTTTCAAAGCAAGAAGTAAGTTCATCGTTGAATATTAAATCATCAAAGTTCTAACAACAATTTAATAATAAGTTAAGGTTCTATTTTATGTTTAGGTTTAAAATTAAATTTTGTTAAAGTTTAAAGCTAAGAGTATTTAAAAAAAAGTTAAAAAAATTTTTTTTTTTTTTTGAAAATGTAAAAAAAAATTTTGTTAAAGTTAAAAGCTAAGAGTATTTGAAAAGAAAATTTAAAAAAAATTTTTGAAAAGGTAAAAAAAATTTGTTAAAGTTAAAAAAATTTTTTTTTTTTTGGTGATGGTCCATGTATATGTTCAAATTGGTTTAAGTTTCATTACTGGAATACGCATCATATGTAGAAGTCCATTCGAGTGAGTTTCCGAACGTGAGTGTAATTTATAAAAAATAAATCAAGTCCATATTCATACTGTTGCGAGAATATCCGCACGTTATAGACGAAGTTCTAAAAGACAAGTATCCAAGGTTGGCAACTACGTCGAGATGTCAAAGTCAGTACGTAAACGTCAAAAATATAATATGTCAATGATCTTAAATTAAATAGGTTATGTTATGAATCACGCGGAAATATTTTTTAAGAGAATTTATTAATTTAATAGGGCAGGTTGAATCTAAGTAATATTCAGGATAGGCTTGTTCAATACTAAAAGGTGTTATGAAGTTAAAGTTAGGTTTCTAGTTTAGTGTTTAGGTAAAAGAAATTAGATAAGTTTGTAGACTAAATGTTGTTAGAATATTTCATATAGATGCTATTATCAAACGATTGATGAAGTGCAAGTTAGGTTTCGTGTTTAGTGCTTAGATTAAGGTTACCAGGGTAGGCTGGAATATAGTTTAACTGTGGTGGCAGATCACCAACAGTTTATAAAGTTTTATGAATAGTATAAAAGTTATGTTTTAATCTGGTTTAGGGCCTAGATTAATGTTAGAAATGTTACCAGGGTAAGCTGGAATATAGTTTAACTGTGGTGGCAGATCACCAACAGTTTAGTTGAAAACAATACAAAGGACAATGCTATATATTGTTTTATGAATAGTTTTAAGGTTAGTAGTGAGAAAGTTTTACAGTTATAATTAGGATATAAAGTTATAGACTACTATGCAAGTAGTTAATGGGTAGGTACGGTATTTGTATAGAAATTTACCGGCTTGAAGCTGTTTTCAGAACAGTAGGTTTAGGAATTAATGTAAATTAACTAGTGTGCGGACACCCATGTTTCAGGGGGCCGTCTTTAAGACATCCATGAGGACATAATAACATAAATAAAAGTTAAAGGTAGTGTACTATGGAGACTACTCTGCCATGATACTAAAGAATCGCCCTGAGGGCCCACTATGCAGTCTCTCATAGTCACGCCGTAAAGGGAAAAATAATCAAAGAGATTACATGTGTAGTGTATGTGTGTGTGTCTGTGTGTGTTCAGCAGAAAGGTGGTAATGGAACTGAAGTTATGTTGGCTTATAGCCATGCAGTCAAGGTATTAATTATGTTAAAAGATAACTAATTATAGTTAATTTTAGAATAATAGTTTGTTAACTTTAGTTAGGTTTTAAGTAGGATTACCACACTGTAGGTGGGTGTGAAATATGACACTAGGATAGCTATAACCAGAGTTATAGTTAACTTAGGTAGTTAGGTACAAGTCGACCCTCCACGACCAGTATCTTAGGCGGTCGTGGGTGTGTGTTCCCTTGGCATCGTGTGACCCAGTATGGGGTCAAACACTAGTAGTTAGCTAGGCCTACGGGATGCTCTGTCAGAAACTTTTATAAAGATCTAGACTTGTTAGGTATTTAGCATCCTGTAGGTTATCTAGAATTTCAGAGATATAAGTTAACTATAAGCATCCTTCTTAGTTACTGAATTTAGCTTGTGACTGTCTAAGCAGAACCACAATTTGCCATCCCATTTAGGTGAGAAGTACAGGTGAAGACCAAGGACTTTCACTTGAAAGTTGAGCGAAGGAATGTTCGTGTGAAACCAGTAACTTCACTAGTTGAGTTATTTAGTGCAAATTGAACAACTGGAATATGTAGATCCCAAGAGCGTTGGTCATTATTATTGTAGGTAGAAACAGCTGTTATGATTGTCTTATTTAGAAGACAATACTTAGAGAAACAGCATGTCAGTACAAAAAGATATGCGTTATGGCGTCTAGAGACAGGCAGAGGGCCAACAATGTCAATACTGAGCATCTGGAATGGCCGAGAGCATTCTTTAGGTTTCCCCATGACCTCCAGTGGGGCATGGTTTACTTGTTTATGAGCTAGACAGATTTTACATGAAGTTACAGCTTTCACTACGTCACTGCATTCCTGGCCAGTAGTAACGAAGAGTTAGTCTTTTAGAAGTTTTAAAAAAAAAATGCCTAGATTCATTATAACTAGATTATATTATATTTATTAGATTGTATTATGTTTATCAGATTGTATTATGTTTAGATTTAATATATTTATTAGATTTATTAGATTATATTTCTTATTAGATTTATTAGATTATATTTACTATTATATCTATTAGATTAGATTATATTAAGAATTGGGGTTCTTGTGGCACTTGCTTCAGCCTGCTGACCACTGGCAGAAAGATGTGATGTACTAGGGGTGAGTTTACTCAGGAGAGCATTGTTAATTTCTTTCCTAAAGTCAGTGAATGTGCCCCTCTCACCGCCTCTAATGACAACCTCATATTCCAATTCGGCCTTTCTTAGGTGGATAAATTTGATTGGGTTAGCGCTCATTGTGATCTTTACAATTTATAACAAAACCCTAGTAGCTGACTAACAAATTATATAAAAGTAACAAATTAATAAAATACAGAAGAAAAATATAGTAATTACCCACTACTTACCGCCACGATGTGTGAGTACAGGTAAATAGCGACCAGTGAAGAAAACCGTGTGAACCTTACCGAGTGGGCGCCACTGTGGCGTTGAGGTTTAGATGGAGTAAATAATAAAAGAAGACCACAGGTTACAGCATTTATTTTAAAAGGGGGGTGGGTTCGGTTCACACAGGGTTCCCTCACTGGTCGAAGGTATAGAATGGTACTGCCCTGGGCTCAGGCCGCGACGCACGCAGACCGGCGGGCAGATCCCGTAGCAGGCAGCTCGCGCGCAGACGGGCGCAGAGGTTATGCGGGCAGGCCACACAATAGCGCGCAGACGGGCGCAGAGGTTATTCGGGCAGGCCACGCAATAGCACGCAGACAGTCACAGAGGCTGCGTGACACCCGTCGAGCGGTGGACGTAGAGGTGGTTGATAGTAGAAATCCAAGGCAGTAGAAACGAAGGAGAAGGAGAAAAAAAAAAACCCTGGAATCCAAAAAGGGTGCTTCCGTAAGCGTGGTGCAGGAATCGTGAGCGCCAGCGATGCGTGCGTCTCCCAGCCGTAAGCCCCACGGAACAGTACCCGGGAAAATGGATGGGAAACTCACCATCGCGGCGGTTCACAAAGGTTAAATAGAGATAAGCGTGCGCATACCGCGTGCAACGATATAAAACGTAACCGCGTGCAAGGCGTTTAAGCTCGTAGCTGCTATGACACTGCAGAAAAGTAATACTGCGGCATGCGGACGCTTCACAATTTAGAAACACTAGTGGAAAACAGATGACAATGAAATAGCATAGTTATGATCTCGACAGAAGCCATCTTGACAACCGGGCAATTATATTAATTTACAAACACTGCAGATTATGGTGAAATAAGAGGATTACAATTTGGCAAGATGGAGAGAAAATGGCAGATACGATGAGCACTTACCCTTGGCACAGAGGGGTTTCTATATAAGTTACTTGCAACAGTAGGCGGCGAGAAAAGAAGCTTCGCGCACTAGAGATTAGAATTTATAGCTGGTCACTACTGCATAAGTGTTGTCACTCCGTGAAACCATAGACATTAGAGATTAGTGTGGTAGTCGACTTCTAGTTTAATCGACTACAACGCTACAGTACGCAGTCACAATGACGTCAACAAGATCGCGCAGTGTAGTCTTCAAAGTGAATAGTTTTGCTCAATACTGTGTATATATTGACTACTACAACTTAAATCTAATGCTCGCTCAACCTAAACCTAATAAGTTATGTACTACTCATATTGTATGCCGTATGAATGCTGTTATTTATCCTAATCTTGTGACAGTCGTTTTTGCTATGCGTTTTTTATATTTTTGTAATTTTATTCGCCTTTTTTGTTTATATAGTGTTACCGTTAATTCACACCCAGAAGCCTTAGATAGCATAATAAGCTCGTTAGCTAATTATTCAACAAACTTATTGTTAAAACTTGTACAGTATATGTTTTTTCTATACATAACCATGCATGCAACCCGACGTTATAACGCTACCTACGACGAACGGATCCAAGTTTTTAAATGTACCCGAAACTTATTTTATTTTTTTTGCTTTATTTGTTGTTTACTCCTTACGTACTTAAATAGACACAATGCTTAACAAACACACTTTATCTTTCTTTTATCAAAACTGTAGAGGAATCCGCACTAAATTGCACACACTTTATACCAACATTCTTTCCTTGTCGTTTGACGTAATCATAGTAACAGAAACATGGCTAACGCCTAACATAATGGACAAAGAGTTCATTGACGACCGCTATTTGGTATTTAGGGACGATCGTGACCGTATTTCCTCTAACAAACGTGAAGGCGGGGGTGTTCTGATAGCCGTGCTGCGTGAACTCCGGCCTGTGAGGATATCAACGTGTCCCTCTCCTACTGGTATCGAGCATGTTGTGATACAAGTGCCCGCGTCGCGCCCTAACACACACCACGTTATCAGCGCTGCCTACATACCACCACGAACACAAGACGATGTATACCTATCACATCTGTTTGCATTGGAAAATATGATCACTGCGCCCTGCATCGAATCGTTTTATATAACCGGTGATTACAATCTGCCCGATATTGTATGGTCGGGCAATGGTGATCATACGGTGACTTACTCTCAAAACATAGTGAGTCGGTCTTTATTTGATTTAATTGCTATTACGAACGCTTCGCAATACAACACTATTAAAAACAATTTGGGTCGTGTCTTGGATTTATTTATTAGCAATACCGAATGCCAGTTGCAGCCTGACATTTCATTGGTCCAGCCTGATAGCCATCATCCTCCATTTTCTGTTTTGTCCTCGCTGGAGATACAACATACTCCTATGATACGTCACTCCACTATAAAATACAATTTCTTTAAAGCTAATTATCAGGAAATCAACGCAGAACTAAATAAGGCAAATTGGGATACAATGTTTCTTAATCTCTCCAGTGAACAGTGCGTAGATACATTTTACGAATATTTGTACGGCATTATCAGACTACATGTTCCATTGTCACGTCATAAATCCACTTCATTTCCGGTTTGGTTTAGCGCTTCGCTAATTAAAATATTTAAAAATAAAGAACGTGCCTGGATTAGATGGAAAAAACTACGTAACCTTTCTGATTATGAAAAATTTTCTATTCAGCGCAAACGTTTTAAACTAATCTGCGAACAGTGTTACAATAAGTACATGCAATCGGTGGAACATAGCATACCTCAAAATGTTAAGTACTTCTGGAAGTACGTTTCGAACCGTAAGAAAGATTCTGGGCTTCCGGCTACTATGCAGTTCAAAACTACATCATCCAATTGCCCAACTGAAATATGCTCGTTGTTTTCTGATTTCTTTCACTCGGTGTATGAGCCCTCAACATTTGACCCTAACACGTGGACACCCCCTCTTACCCTTCACGAGAATTCTGTATGCATTCCGGATATTTTCCTCGATATAAATGAAATATTTAAAGCACTTTCCTCTTTAGACTTAACTAAAGGGGCTGGTCCAGACGGCTTGCCGCCTTCTTTTCTAAAATACACTGCAAAAAATATATGTATTCCGCTACACTTTATATTTAATAAATGCCTCAAGGAAGGGATTTTCCCTACTATTTGGAAGAGGGCTTTTATCACACCCATTCACAAAAGTGGAGACAAAGGCAATGTTGTAAATTACCGGCCAATATCTATCTTGTCCACCTTGTCTAAGCTTTTTGAAGGTCTAGTGCACGGTCACCTATATCCACAATTAAATCACATTATTATACCAGAACAACATGGTTTTGTGAAATCGAGATCCACTATAACTAATTTAATGGTGTTTACCCAATATCTTTTTGAAAACATGGATATGCGCACGCAGGTTGATGCTGTGTACACTGATTTCCAGAAGGCTTTTGATAAGGTGGACCACAAATTACTTCTCGATAAAATCGTCTTCAATGGCATAAGAGGCAACTTACTCAGATGGTTTGCATCGTATATATTTCAACGAACTCAAAAAGTGGTCGTCAATGGATTCGAGTCTGATTATGTGGTTGTTGAGTCGGGTGTGCCCCAAGGATCTGTTTTAGGCCCTTTGCTTTTTATTTTATTCATAAATGACATAAAATCATGTATACTCAACTCTGAATTTCTTATGTATGCCGATGACATCAAAATTTATAAGGCTTGCACGAATATTCAGGATTGCTTGCTGCTACAAGAGGATTTACTCAGACTTTCACATTACTGTGTAGTCAATAAACTTCATCTTAGTCTTCCAAAATGTTATTTCATATCCTTTACTAAAAACATTAAAACTATTGACTTCCAATACATGTTAAATAACAAAACAATGAATAAAACAATCTGCATACGTGATCTTGGAGTACAACTGGATTATAAATTACATTTAGATATCCACATAAACAACATAATTAACAGGGCCTTTCGGATGTATGGTTTTGTCATGCGATCTTGCAAGGATTTCAAAAAACCTTCTACTTTGTTATTTTTGTATAAAGCTTTAGTTCGCTCACAATTGGAATATGCGGTACCTATTTGGTGCCCTCTATACAATAAATACAAAACCAGTATAGAAGCGGTACAAAAAAAATTTCTTCGTGCTGTAAATTATAAGTGCTTCCATACAAGGATTCCGTACACAGATTTATTAAAGCATTTCAAACTAATAACCTTGGATTCCAGACGTCACTTGCTAATGGTTATGATGCTGTATGTTATATGCCACAATAAGTTTAACTGTACTAAGTTAATTAATCGGCTATGTTATGTAGTACCTCGCACTGTAATACGGCGGGAGGTGCGCGTACCTCGACTATTCTATACTGCACGCTGCAGAACGAATGCTGGGGTACGGGCCCCTCTCCGAAGGCTGTTGGAAACGTACAACACTCATTTCATGGACCTAGACATTTTCGCGCTGTCACATTCCAAATTTAAGAAAAAGGCATTGCAATTATTAGCTTCTTATCATTAATTACTTGTCCACCGCACCAGATTAATTTGTTATAGTTTTCTTTATTTCTCAGTCAATTTTATTGTATTTAAACATACCTGTACGCGTCCGCATCTTTACTCATAATATCATTTCGTGGACAATAGTGTGGGTTATACGTTTTTTACCTTTTAAGATAACCACTTTTTGTAAAATACTTTAATGTATAACTGTTTTTTGTCCCAAATAAATAAAATAAAATAAAAAATAAAATTACAAGATACGACGCGATATAATTGGAGCTCTACAAGTGAATTACAGTCTCAGACCAAATAAGAAAGAAGACGGAACTCTGCGAACATAGAAGTGAGGCCAGTTTTCTAAACATGTGGTGCGTGGGCCGGTGTTGCCATGATGATTCAAATTACCCCAAAATACCGTTACTAATTAATAACGTTATTAATTAGTAAATTAAAAACGTTATAACAAATGATGTAAGAAATGTCCTGGGCCAGCAGTCTCGACATAGATAACGACGCTGTCGCAAACTTTCGATCATTCTCGATCGATCTTGCGAATATTCGGTTGCAATAACGATGCTTGCGAGAAACGCATCCTGGATAGACTTTGACTAATCACGGCTATCCATTTCTCTTTAATTTCTTGATCTCGATCCGGAAATCTATAAAAATAATGTAAGGCGGTAATTATTACTGCCCATAGGTACCATTAACTGATTCCGTGCGGAGGTCTTTTTAGCAATCTTTAGTGCCTGGCGTCAAACAAAAATTTCGTGATGCCTCTGGGGCACCAAGCGCCAGAGACTTTGATGATTCCCCTGGGGAATCATCCGCCATGAATTGTAAATTTTAGATTGTTCTCGTGTTTCCACTTGTTAAAGAGTCATTTGCCATTGTGTATCGAACGTAAGCAGTCAGTAAATTCGTTCAGTGCATTTAAAAGTGACGATCTGTGTGTTTTTATGGAAATGGAAGGTAAGTGAATAATTTCTATTAAGTGTTGTAAACCTTTTTGCATTATTTTATGGATGTATTTATTCAAGAGTGTTATATAGAATTTGTTCACGTACTATTTGAGTTTGCAGCGAGGTGATATTTATTTATTATACAGTGTTATGTAGGGAAACAATTTTAAATCCGCTATTTTGATGGTAAAATTGTTTCTCTACAAAACAATGTAATGACATAACTGAATGGGAAGTCCGATTCTAATGAATCAAAAATATTCTACTCGTACCTACCTGCAAACACTTCATGATTATGAAGTGTTTTATTTGGATAACAATGTAAATGTATTTTTATTGATAAAAAATATCTACTTAAAAATGTGTTTTTGTTAAGCGTTTAATTGACAACCTTTTTATTTTGTTGTAGAGTTACCCGGAAAAAAAATGAAATATATTATTATAGGCACAGGCATAGGAACAGCGCAAAAAATTAGTAAAACTCATTTTTCATACCTGTATGTTGAAAAAGATAGTACAAAAAAATGAAAAGGGTAGTTTTTATAAAAAAAAAAAAAAATACAGACACCAGCGCATGAAGCTACCCGAAACTGTCAAATTTTCCCAATCAACTTTGAACCTACTTTCTTTAATAATAAAGTTGAAAATCTATTAAAGAATCTTTGACATATTGTTGTAGCTTGATGTGCTGGCGTCTGTACATTTAACGATATTTAATTGTTCTTTGTGTAGTCGTTAATTGTGTGGGTCTATCTAGCAGGCCCCAACGAGATTTATCAATAGGTGATAGGTTTACATAAGGACATTATTTTGTACCTATAGAAAATAAATAAGATATATTTTGTACCTCGACAGTTTTTGCTTAAATGACGTTTTTATTAAGTGTCTAGCTAGCGGGTCCCTTATCATTATTTTTATTGTTATTATACTTTCAGATCGCCCAGTAGTGCTTGGAGTTAGAAACTATTATGTACCTTACAAATCCAAAATTTCGACTTTCTGTGAGCTATACTTTAGAAGATATTCGTTACTTAGACAAACGTCCGGCCAGCGGGCCCCTTTTTAAATACTACTCTTTTATATTATTTAACAGCATTAGGAGCTTGGTACTATTA
Source organism: Tholera decimalis (assembly GCA_943138885.2). Lineage (NCBI taxonomy): Eukaryota > Metazoa > Arthropoda > Insecta > Lepidoptera > Noctuidae > Tholera > Tholera decimalis. The sequence continues at coordinate 11,359,475 of OW964575.2, read as the reverse complement.
TGTAACTTGCAAATCCAAAATTTCGACTCTCTGTGAGCTATACTTTAGAAAATATTGGTTACATAGACAAATGTCCGGCCAGCGGGCCCCTGTTTTAGATACTACTCTTTTATATCATTCAATAGCATTAGCAGCTTGATACTATTATGTACCTTGTAAATCCAAAATTTCGAATTTCTGTGAGCTATACTTTAGAAGATATTCGTTATTTAGACAAATTTCCATTTTTACTTCCTATGGACTTCATAGGGTATTCGTTCCTAAAATAAGCGCCTAGCTAGCAAACCCGTTTTTAAACATTATACTTATTTTCATAATCACTCAACATTGCTATAACAGCATAACTGGGATTAAGAAAAACAGTAGTTACATCTTAAATTAGTAAATGATACCATAAAGATTGACACTGGAGAATGGAAGAAAAAACGTGTAGCGCCGTCTTCTAATAACGTCGGCCAGGAAGATGATGAATCTTTAATCAGTTTAAAGATTGTATAAGAACAAAAGATGTCTAAACATGTTGACAATAAATAGAAATAACCTTAACCTTTTAACCGCCCGACTTCATATCGTTTGTCGGGCCCCCAGCGCCCGGCACAGTGAATCGAAAAATAAATACCTACAACAAAAACAGCAGTGCAATATAATTAGGACTTCTGATTAAGAGACTAAAGTTTATTAAACTGTTAAATGATTACTTAATTAACTATTTACCTAATATAAACATCGTTTTGATAAAATACAGCGTAATTAAACAAAAAAGTACATGAAACGAGCTGTGATATTTTTGTCGTATATATACGACTCAGGCGAAATGGGCCCGAAAATATTTGTCGTAAAAATCCGACGTAGGCGGTTAAAAGGTTAAACTGAAATTTTAAAATGACAATGCCTACCAATTGTCAATTTAGAACTTTGTTTGTCAGAAAAATATAATTGATAATTTCGTTTGATAATAGCCTTTGGTGTGATTTCACTTTTTAAATCATTACAGATTGTCTGGTGTATAATTTATTATTAGGTGACGGTATGTTCTTTATATTCTTAAATATGTTTTGGTATTTGCTAAGTATTAACTTTTGTACATGAACAAGAAGGTCTTCATCTTTTGTATTTCATAGTAAGTTCCACTATGTATAAAGTAACGCGATTAATTCACTAAACGCTATTACTAATTTAAAAGTGATGCCTGCACAATAGGGTGTCCCGTTCATGTATGGGGGAAAAAAAATGAGCTACGGCTACGCAAGAGGAATCAAAAGTTGCGTTTTGACACATATATTACGATTATTATAAAATTTAATTAGATATGGCATCTTGAGGCTTCTACCAGTTTTTGAAGTTTTTCAAATTTGCTATTTTTAGGGGTTTCTAATATAAACTATAAATCATACAAAAATAACATTTAAATGGTTTTTATTAAATTTAAGGGTACAACAATGAGTTAAAGCAAGGTTTAAAATAGTTGAAAGACAAAATAATCAATGGCAACTTTAAAAACGGAACTGGTTTTTGTGACCAAAATTAGGCATTTCTGAGCGAGATTTTAATCTGTTCCTAATAAAACCATCCCGAGCTGTAGCGTCCGTGACGCTTTGAGAAGCCTCCGTCACTAGTTTTACACATCTTTCCACTGACTGTGGGTGGCAGGGAAATTCAATAATGTCGAGGATGTTTTCTTTAGCCTTAATTCTAAGTTAATCGTTGGAGACGTGTCGCAAAATTGGTGGAGCTGATATTTCACACTCTTGCCAAAATATTATATCGGTGTAGTCTCGCGCACAGAAGTTAAGCTTTGGTGCTTTAAATACCCTGCGAGAGTTGCTCTTTCCTGCTTCTCTGGCCTTTAATATTTTGCGAAATGCAAGCTCTCGAATATGCTCTCTATCGTCGAATAACATGGCAATAAGCAAGTTTTCTGGGTGCGCAAAAAAAGCGTTTCTTTCGATCACCGAATTTACAATAGATCTCTGACTATCAGGCAAAAATCGAGAGTATATAACTATTTGAAAAATATGCTTGGCTCCATCTTTAAATGACGAGTTTTGCTTGATTAGGAACCAAACAGGAGCGTAAACTTTGACCACGTAGTTCACAAGCAGCTGCAAATTATTTGACGGCGAAACAGTACTTACGTAAAGTCTGAGTATGCGATTGGCAGTAGTGAGCCATCTCGAATGCGACATTTTTCCAGGTTGGCGGTTCGCTAGCTCAAGGGAACAGGAACCAGCCATCACAGCATGACACATTTCTTACAGATACTTTTGATCCGTGCTTAGTTCCTTCACAATATTATCAGGTAATACTAGCAAATTGGCAGACACTGCACAAAAAGACGCTAGAGGTTTACTTTCACAAGCAGCTAGCTGTTTTCCAATAGGTCCTGAATATTCGTTTGGCCCAGATGTGCTACCATCCAGAGACATGAACAAATGACGAAGCGGTAATTCATTCGCGTGAAGCATACAAACACACCATTGCAACGGTCTCTTTAAATAATTTTCCAGGTATTGAATGACACCTCCCTTCCAACCTGTATTCGTAGCAGTACCATCGCACCCCACACAGATCACCTCTTCCAAGTTCAACCCTTGATTTTCTAACAAAGATATGATAGAAGAGACGATCCCTTTGGCAGTGCCACGACTTGGCGTCATATGTCCCAAATAAATAGACCCCGGCTCTGTGAGAACTGAAATGTGTTCTTGCAAGACTTCTCTGCGGTGGTACCGATCGCCTATTTTCTCGTTTATGAGTGTTTTGTCCTTTCGTCCATCAAAGTAGATACTTTTTATTACAATCGTATCAATGTCTTTGCTGGCCTTGGTCCGTGCTTTTGAAACAGCTCTATGAATTTTATTCTTATCAATAACAAGACTTAGATCTTCGGAAGATACCAATCCTACGTCAGCTAAGACCGCCGAAGCGACCGCAGCCGCAGATCGCGTTGATTGTCCATACCGATCACGTACCTTAGCTACTGTTGGCAGCGCCAGAGTGTTCCGATTCAACGAAGTAGATGGAGTCTCATTTACAGGCACGTCACTATTCGCAGAAAGCTCTGTTACAGGCGACTGCGGTCGAGGCGGCAACTCGCGCACCGGAACAGGATTGGTTTTTAGTGATGCACTGGGAAAACATGCGTGCTCTGACTCTTTCCGATTCAAATTTTCTTGTCTCGTGTTTCTTTAAAAGTCTTGCTGTTTCTTTTGTGTATATACCGCTTATTGCCATTTTTCTATCACGTCTTTGATCCAGTAAAAAGTCTCTTTCAGAAATAGGAACTTTCTTAGGTTTGGAACAAAATGTCAAACGAAGTGAATTTACAAGCAGCAATATCGAAGAGCTTGTTCGACGATTCCAAAAAGCACTTCACTTTGCTTTCGTAACTATCATTTCTTTTATTTTTGGGATATCTTATCAATGACAGGTATTTGTCGAAATATGATTTCAGCAATTGGGTAACTCGTACGTTGGAAACGATAGGAATCGAAGCTTTCCAGAAACGATTGAAAAAACTTCTGTGTTAGAAGGATCTTTCCCATTCTTCTGTAGTTTTAGTTCATTTTTAGTAAACAAAATGAACTTGATAACGTCACTTATCACTGGTAACTGGCGATCGTCAAGTTCTTTATATGATCCCAAAATAGCACAAGTAGTCTCACTTCGTCTTGAAACCATTATTATATATAACAAAAACACGTATTTTATCACAAGGAAGTGCAGAGCGACACCTTACAGCAATAAAACCGCAATAGAAATGAGACGAACTGCCTCCCAGTAGAAGTAGAGAATTTAAGAAAAACAAGTCAAAACATGAATTTTGCGAGTTTGTTCCAAACCAATTCCTAACAGAAAAAATCCTGTCGTTGCCTGCAAATCATAACTTAGGGTTTTACTATCAATGAAATAAAAAATAAAATGGGAATAATGTACATAAAATAGAATAAACGACATTGACTGGAGGGTTATTTAAGTGATAAAAAAAATGCCGGTAGAACCCTCAAGATATTTTTTATGTTTTTTTTATTATTTTTACGGTAATCTAAAACTAATAATGCAAATTTTGAAGGGGCTTGAGTAGCGAAAAGCGAAAAAAAAAAATTTTCGGGACACCCTACTGCACAACTCCAACTTGTCTTAACTGATTTAAAATGACTATGGTAACTGACGAGCCAAAGCAAAGAAAAATACACAAGTACCCCCGTAAATTGTTTATCAGTTGCCTACAAAATTAACACAAACAAGACACATCTATGTTACTATACTTACTGTAAAGTAAGTATTTATTATTGTAAGTATTTATTATTGTAAGTACATTACAACAAATAAATACTTATTTTGTTCTTTTCCTGTAAAACGATCCGCGCAAAGACGTAATTGCATTAGGCAAACGCAAATTTAACTACGTCCGTAAGTTGAATACTTATTAAAATAACGAATATCTTCTAAAGTATAGCTCACAGAAAGTCGAAATTTTGGATTTGCAAGGTACATAATAGTATCAAGCTGCCAATGCTATTGAATGATATAAAAAAGTAGTATCTAAAAAAGGGGCCCGCTGGCCGGACATTTGTCTATGTAACGAATATCTTCTAAAGTATAGTTCACAGAAAGTCGAAATTTTGTATTTGTAAGGTACATAATAGAATCAAGCTCCTAATGCTATTGAATGATATAAAAGACTAGTATTTTTTCGACAGGCCCGTTAGTATAGTGGTCAGTGGTCCTGACTGCTATGCGCAAGGTCGTGGGTTCGATTCCCACCTAGGACAAATGTTTGTGTGATGAGTACGGTCATTTGTTCTTTGTCTGGGTGTAATTTATCTATAATATGTATGTATTTAGAAATATATATGTATGTTTATCAGTTGTCTAGTATCCATATCACAAACTCTGCTTAGTTTGGGACTAGATGGCGTTGTGTGAAAAAAAAAAAAAAGTTGTGGAATATATTATTATTATTCCATTTATTTAATATATGTACATATAAATTACATTTTTAAATATTAATATAAAATAAAAACATTTAAAAATATAAAAAATAGTAGCCCACCGGTATCGGGAACAGGGTCCAAGCTACCGGTGGTCAGGGCTCCATAGAGAGGAACCTCCTCACAATACGCGCCGTTTCCAGGAGCACTGCTTTCTGGATCAAGCCCTTGATCCAGCTGCCCAACGAGAGCCTCCTTAGATGTTGGTCGAGGCTCTTGGCTATTATACCATTGGCTGTGACGACTATCGGCACAATGATTGCTGTCTCCACATCCCACATGTCGACAACCTCGCGTGCCAGGTCAAGATACTTATTTTTTTTATCTATCTCAGCTTTCACGAGGTTCTCGTCATGGGGGACTGCTATATCAACAATCATTGTGCAACGCTCTAATCGGTCTATCACCACTATGTCAGGCTTATTGGCAACAATAGTCCTGTCAGTGATGATAGACCGATCCCAGTACAGTGTAATATTGCCATTATCGAGAACTGGGTCGGGCACATACCTATAGTATGGTACTTCTGATTCCACAAGATTGTATTTAAGAGCAAGTTGCTGGTGAATAATCCTGGCTACGAGGTTGTGTCTATGCAAATATTCTCCGTTAGCTAGACGAGAACAACCGGAGATAATGTGACGAATGGATTCTCCCGGTTTGTGACATGCCCGACATATGTCTACCGTACCATCCTTCACAATATATTTCCGATAGTTATTCGTCATCATAACTTCGTCCATAATCGCACAGACAAAACCTTCGGTTTCCCCGAAGAGGTCACCAAAACGTAGCCAAGCTACGGACGCTAATAAATCTACTTCAGACCCATGAAGGGCTCGGTAATAGCGTCCGTGAAGCTCCTTGCTCTGCCATACTTCTCTGCGGTCATAAGTATCTAATACTACAGGTTTGCGCCAATTCTCGTTACCTAAAGAGAGCGGGGTGAGGCCTTTGTCCACCGCTGCCACATCCTGATGCATACCCACGTCAGCTTTTAGGAAATATTCTCTAAGGCTGCATACCTCGCGGTTGTGCAGGGTCTTTGCATTTAAAAAGCCACGACCCCCGCACTTCCGCGGGATATACAGCCTCATCACCGATGAACGTGGGTGATGCATCCGATTTGCAGTCAGCGTTGTGCGGACCCGCCTGTCCAAGGTGTCAAGTTCAGTCTGAGTCCATTTGAGTATGCCAAAAGAATACATCAATACTGGCATAACCCAACCATTGAAGGCACGCACCTTGTTTCCGCCTGATAGAAGACTATTCAGTACTTTATTCAGGCGGCCAAAGAAGCGTTCCTTCAATGACTGTTTAACATAAGCAGCATTGATGCTTAGCGCCTCTGACATACCCAAATACTTGTAGGTTTCAGTTGAGCCGAGGGATCTTAGGTGTATGGAATCCGAGAGTTGAGTTCCCACGGATTCCATAATCTCCCCTCGCTTTACATGCATGACCGCACATTTGTCCACCCCAAATTCCATCCCGATGGCGCTACTGAAAGTTTCTGTTACCTTCAGTAGCTCCATCAGTTGCAATTTGCTGGGAGCAAAGATTTTCAAATCATCCATGTAAAGCAAGTGTGATATGATCTGACCACCTCTTCTCAACTGGTGGCCTAGCCCCGAACCCTCCAGCAATGTACTGAGAGGGTTGAGAGCCAGACAAAACCACAGTGGGCTCAGACTGTCGCCTTGAAATATGCCACGCTCAATCCTAATCGGTTCGCTGTTTTCCTGGATCTGTCGACATCCCGGATAGCAAAGGACCGTCTTCCATTGCCCCATACATGACTCAAGAAAATTACGTAGTATTGGGTCTATTTTATACAACTCCAACACGGAACACCTTGAGCCATGTATGTGGAACAGAATCATAGGCCTTCTTATAATCTATCCAACATGTTGACAGATTCTTTCGGAAACGACGAACCTGTTGGTTAATGGCAATATCAATGAGGAGAAGCTCCTTAGTACCGCGGGACCCGTTCCTACATCCATTCTGAGAAGCAGACATGATTGAATTTTTATCAATATGATTGTTAATTTTGGCTCTCAAAATGGATGTAAGAACTTTATAGACCGTCGGTAAGCACGTGATTGGTCTATAATTTTTAGGTTCCGAAGTACTGCCTGATTTATGGAGCAGGTGGGTTACTCCTGTAGTTAGGAATTGAGGGAGCGATCCTGACTCTAGGGCAGACTGGAACTGAAATGCCAAGCGAGCGTGCGAGCTTTGAACCCATTTTATCCAGAAATTGTGCAGCCCGTCCGGCCCTGGAGATTTTCAGTTGGATAACGGACGGACTGCACGGGCTACATCTTGGGGGCTGATCGTAATTGCCCCCATTTCTGGTATAAGATCGCACGTGCGCTTGATCTCTCTCATCCAGTCACCCTCAGTGTGACTGACAGGCACCGACCAGATGCTGCGCCAGAACGAACACATGGCTTCATCATCCGGTAGGCGAGTATCAATCACACCTTGGTCCGGTCGCTCCCAAGCCCTATAAACCCACCTTTCATTGCTTTGGAATGTGCGATTCTGAGTGTATCGCTCCACCCGCCGCTTATATCTGCGTATACGATTTGCCCATGCATAGACTTTCTGCTTCAGGAAGTCGATACGCTCTGTGACCCGGGTCAGATAATCTCGAGGACTAACATCAGTCCCCACAAAAACCCGCCTCACAAAGCGCATCACTCGAGGACGAGTGTTGCCCTGCCTGAAGCAGATAAGTTTACCAATGAGTGCTCTAGCCTCAGCAATACGACGCTCGATCCTACCCTGCCAAGCTGGTACAGCTGCACAGTATAGGATCGAATGAGTGTCTTCACTATTGTCAAAATTTATTATTATTATTATTATTATTTAAAAAGGGGCCCGCTGGCCGGACGTTTATCTAAGTAACGAATATCTTCTAAATTATAGCTCACAGAAAGTCGAAATTTTGGATTTGTAAGGTACATAATAGTACCAAGCCCCTAATGCTGTTGAATAATATAAAAGAGTAGTATTTAAAAAGAGGCCCGCTGGCCGGACGTTTGTCTAAGTAACGAATATCTTCTTAAGTATAGCTCACAGAACGTCGAAATTTTGGATTTTGTAAGGTACATAATATTTTCTAACTCCGAGCACTACTGGGAGATCTGAAAGTATAATAACAATAAAAATAATGATAAGGGACCCGCTAGCTGGACACTTAATAAAAACGTCAATTAAACGAAAACTGTCGAGGTACAAAATATATCTTATTTATTTTCTATAGGTACAAAATAATTTCCTTATGTAAACCTATCACCTGTTGATAAATCTCGTTGGGGCCTGTTAGATAGACCCACACTCGTTAATTAGTCCTTAGTCAGAAGGTTCTGAATTTAGAAAATAAGTAGACACCTTGAAAACAGATAAACATGTATTTTATATATCACTTAATTTAGTACAATGACACGGTCTATGACGTAAGTCTATATACGGTGTATACGCGGGTCTATACTGTGGCATATGGGTAGCGACTGAATTCAATAGGAGCGGTTGGCCGTGAGAGCTCTGAAGGAGCTAGCTCAGCAAAATACAATGTGTCGACACAATAGCCCCCTCCTTTTTAAAAACAAAAAAAAAATAATTACAAACCAAAGTTAGAGTCGCAATAAATTTATACCAAATTAAATACAATTATACAAATTGCAATGCCACACTAGCAAATGTTGTATGCTGTTTGTTTATTACATTTAATAATGTTTATTATATTAATTACATAATTAATAACATTATAATCATTTAATACAGACACAATATGGTTATGTTAAGTATTAACAATAAAATGTAAATGTTGTGTTACATCAGCATTTGTTATTCAATTAAACAATTTGTTTCGCAAGTACGATTATACAAAAATTACTTAAACATATTGAAATTACACATTATTAAAAGTTACTGAAAATAATATATTTATGTTTAATTTACAAACAGAATTCGTTTAGTATACTACATACTTGATCAGCACTGGACATAGTATCACAATAATAAAAGGTATTAATAAAAAATAATATAAGAATTATGAAATAATGTTATGACTGATTCATTAGCCCTACGGTAATACCTTGGGATCGAACCTGCTACCCCGCGATAGCGGGTTCACTAGTTTACCAATCCGGCGTTGACATAAGATGTGGAAGGCGCGATTGAATGTGGCTGAGTTTGAGCCTGGCCTGACACAGTCACGATCATAGGCGGCTGGAGGTCTACAATCTCCTTACGCAGCCAGCGTTTCACAGCGGAACGGCAACGGTTCCGTAACACGTAGATGACGATTATTGCCAACAACATAAGTATAAATATTAGGATATAACCATGCTGGTTGATTTGGGTTTCAACCTGCCCATTATTTTGGGCTATGACAACATCTTTGCTAAGATTGTTTCCCATGTTGTGAACTAGTGTATTAAATATTTTGACACAATTAAGAGACTGATACTTGTTGTCGAACGGTTATGTTGTACTGAAACAATCTCGTAAAAATTCTAACTAAGCACTTAGATTAGGTACAAATATTAATGTGTTTATTCGGCAATTGCGTTACTATTTATTAGTAAACTAGCTGACCCGCCACGACTTCGTTCGCGTGGTATCCTACCCCTACCCAACCGATACCCTACCCCTATCCTACCCCTACCCTAACCCTACCCTACCCCTACCCCACCCTACCCCTACCCTACCATACCCCAACCCTACCCTACCCTAACCCTACCCTACCCCTACCCAACCCCCACCCTACCCTACCCCTACCCCTACACTACCCCTACCCTACACCAACCCTACCCCTACCCTACTCTCCATTTCTTCTTCGTTCGCGTGGGATGTTTTTCCCGCTTAAATCCCGATCCCGTGGGAATTCCGGGATAAAAAAATCTATATAGATAGATATCCTACATCCGTTTCCTGGTTTTAAGCTACCAATTTTCAGCCAAATCGGTTCAGCCGTTCTCGAGTTATAAATAGTGTAACTAACACGACTTTCTTTTATATATATAGATTTAGTTAAGTTATAATGCCTGATCGGCAAATCGAATCGGAGGTTTGATTACACGTCCGGTCCGAGATATAAATCTACTAGATGCGTTGTCGCGAACTGTAGAAGTACGCTTCTGGCTAGAAACGTCCTTTCAACTTAGTATTTTTTTAAACGCCTTTTCTACTTAGTGATGATGTGTTACCAGATTCTAGTTAACTAAATAAAAAAGACGCTACTTGCTTTACAACTTAGTAATACTAATACTCATTTAACTTAAAAAATACCTGCACCTTGTTGGATCACTAACAAAACATCTTATGTTATAAACTGAAGTACGTTTTAATACGATAATTATCTTGTGTTAAATAAAACACAAAGTATGAGAAACTGACTTATATATTTTTTTTAAATAGCAATTACACACCTTTCCCAAAATTAAGTTTTAAACTCTTAAAAAAATAATGATTAAGTATAAATAAAACTACACGGTGAGCTGCGCGCCAGTACTTGGCTTGACACGCTCCCGCGTGTCTAGATAATAATTATCACAGCTTTGTAAGCAGTCTCTTAAAATGAATAAATTTTCGACATAAACTTGAGTGAGATCAAACTAACACTACGACTTATAAAAAATACTTATACTTATACTTTTCATGAAAAAAACGCTTAAAACAATCCAAAAACAAAAATAATCAATATTATCTAAGTAAATTAGTTTGAACGTTAACACAGTAATCAGAGCTTTGTATGTATATTTATATTATGAAGAGGGAAGAAAATAAAAAGAAAAATTTGATTCTTTGCATTGAATTGGCTCTGAAACTACTGAACCGATTTGAAAAATTCTTTTTCCATTACAATCTTTCATTATCCCTGATGAACATATGCGATAGAATATTTTCAAAATTGTTAGGGATCCGTATGAAATAATATATTATAAAGAGGTAAAATTTGTTTGTAAGTTTGTATGAGGAGAGGAAGACATTTAAATCGAATCTAAGATGGTGCCAGAGTAACCAAAATAAAATGAAAATGGACATCTTAGCCGAGCATCACAAATCTAAAGATTTAGTACAGATAAATTGAATCCAGGACCGGGCATCCCCGTGAGTGTAGCCGGGCAACATGAGCCTGCTTCCGTAGCTAACTTGTTTGTAAAACATTTTAAAATTGATTCTACTTAAAACAATAAAGATTTGAACTTTTTACTAAAAACTCAATAAATATTGTTTTAAAAATAAAGTATGCTTTTAATTTTACTACTATACCGTAGATCAATCATTTACAATAATTAGAAAAGCAATACCAGCATTTGAATAGATCTCTAATTTTTGTCCACCTAGATTTGTCAAATCGTATACTGTGCGCTGGTAGCGTTTGACTACGCCTCAATTCTATGGGTGATGCATTCCACAAATATTTTCATTTTTATAAATATAGATTTATTTACCCGATAATAATCGTAAGGTTGATGTAGAAATCTCGCGGCTGCTTGTAAAGCTGGTGGCGGTAACACAGGCTGTGGACGAAGGACTCGCCAAACTCCGGCTGCACCACGCCATCTAAAGAGAAAAGCGTATTTATGTTGGAGGAGGAACAAAATACTTAAGTAAAGTGAAGGCGATCGTAACATGGTGGACATCCCACCCATACGCACAAAACGTTTTGGGAATACTTTCATTGTGCGTACGGCTAAGGAGTGGAATTGTCTGCCGGAGTCTGTGTTTCCTGATAGCTATAAGGGTGTTTTTAATATCGTGCGGATTTCATCACGCACGCGGGATTGGCCCGCATGCGGAAAATTTCACGCAGCGTGAGTCACGATAGCCCACGATTGAATTTTCTGCGGGCTGCCATGCATTGTGGTTGTGTACAATGAACAACAAACTAAGAAAATTATTGAACAGATACTTAATTTATAAAAGACGGAATAAGAAGACGAGATCACAGTATGGCCTGTTATTTGAAAAAAGGATTCTTGCTGGAACGTTTGTCACACACTATGACAAATCACGAATGAATGAAAGGAAATTTAAGATTTATTTTCGAATGTCCATTCGTACTTTTGATGAATTGTTTGGAAGAATTGAACACAGGCTACAAAAATACAATTCAAGAAATAATATCTATACTAATATTATAAAGCGGAAAAGTTTGTTTGCTTGAACGCGCTAATCTTCGAAAGTACTGGGTGGATTTGGATTCAATTTGGTATGGAAGTAGCTTGAAGCTTGAGGAAGGTTATAGGCTACATTTTATGCGACTGCAAAAAAGGAGAGTTATGTTTTTACCGTGATAGAATCCACGGGAGCGAAGCCCCGCGTGAGTACTAGTAAAAAATAAAAATACAATTCCAGGCAGCGTCTCTAGCATCTCTGTTTTTATATAATTCATGGGATTTATCACGGCCACAGATGCACTTCAATTATAACACGTTCTGTGTCAATTTTCATTTTAAATGTGACTGTATTACGCGCGCGTGCACCCCGCATGACAGTAAAGCGCACACTGATTTTCATAGAAGTGCTCACGCGCGGAGTCCCCGCACGGGGCTGTTGCCACAGATCACAGCCCGCGTCCCGCGTGCGTATTCCACGCATTACAATAAATACTTGTATAAAAATGACACCTGCGGGTGTTACGCATGCGCGGCAATCCCGCGTGCGTGATGAAATCCGCACGATAAAACACCCTAACCTGGGAGTCTTTAAGTCAAGAGTGAATCGGTTACTTCTAGGCAAGCGTGCTTCATCTTCGACCACATCATCGCTTGACATCAGGTGAGATGGAGGTCAAACGCGAACCTATCAGCAATCGAACGAGGCCATCTTTCGGGCAAGCAAGGTTTCCTCAGCATGCCTGCGAAGAGTATAATAACAGCCGAATGGGTCGAGGTTAAGCAACGCTTGCCGAGGCCGGTTATTGGAGGGGATATCTCAATTGTAACATATCGAGAATGCTGCTGTATCTCAAAAAGGCACATTAAACTGTTGGTCCCGGCTCATTAGAACATCAGTCACAGTTGAGCTTACAGACTAAAGCTTTGGTTTCCTAGAATAGCGGTGCCGTCAAATAACGGCCGTAATACAGCGGTGAATGACGTCACTAGAACGTGGTCTATGTAAACAAAATGGCGCGGTTTCCTAGAGAGCGGTAACTGACACCGTAACGTCAAAAAGCGGTGCCGCCATTTGCATGACGGCCGTCTTGTCGGTGTCAGATGGTTTCGTGAACGTTTCCAAAGAGAATGTAATACACTAGATAGAGATGAAGCAGACAGTGTGTTAAAACGGTCGTGGAACTTTCCACATGTCGTCACCGTAAAGACGGCCGCCTTTTTGCGTCCGTAATATTACGGCCGCTATATGACGGCACCGCTTTCCTAGGAAAACAAAGCTTAACTGACAAAGGCTTGCACTGACGGGACGGGTCTACTCAAATCTGTGTGGTTCTTTCCTCAAAAGGCCATTTTTAGGGTTCCGTAGCCGAATGGCAAAAAACGGAACCCTTATAGTTTCGACATGTCTGTCCGTCTGTCTGTCTGTCCATCCGTCCGTATGTCACAGCCATTTTATTCCGAAACTATTAGGACTATACATGTAAAACTTGGTAGATAGATGTATTCTGTAAACCGCTTTCCGATTTTAAGAGAAAATTTAAAAACATTTAAGATAAAGGGGGCTCCCCATACATGGAACTGAAACTGAAAATATTTTTTTTCATGTAACCTATACGTGTGTGGTATCTATAGACAGGTCTTTAAAAATGACATTAAGTTTTCTAAAATGACTTTTTCATAAAGTTAATCGTTTAAAAGATATACGCTTCCAAAGTGGTAAAATGTGTGTGTCCCCCCCCTCTAACTTCTATAATAATAAAGTGAAAAATCTAAAAAAAACCATATGCTGTAGATCTTAATACAAACTTTCAACCAAAATTGGTTTGAACGAGATCGAGTCAGCAGTTTTTGAGATACAGTATATTTTCTAAAACCACAAAAATAATATAACTTTGTAATTCATACAAATACTATGAAAAACAAAGTTATTTGGCGTAGTTGTAAAAATTGTAAATAAGCTAGTTTTAAGAAATTTGTAAGGTTTTTTTTTTAATTAAATATATAAAGTATATTTATTATAGTTACCACGGAACCCTTCATGGGCGAGTCCGACTCGCACTTGGCCAATTTTTTTTAGACTAATCTATATAATCTTCATAATCGATTGTGAATATGTGAACTATGTAGGTTATTTTATTCCAGTTAAACATGATTGTCTGGCAGTTTGAGTGCTTTTGTGGCCTAGCCAAACGTCCTTACCTTGGTATTGTTCGTCAAATCGTTAAGCTCCTTGTTCTGAGTTGAGCTATACGTCATTTGACAAATGCTTGCACTGTATGGACAGGCCCACTCAAAAATGAGAGCATCTTTCTTCAAAAGATCGCCTCAGACGGTAACCTACAAGGTTCCCATATAATTAAACCAGTATAGATTGTATGGACTTTAACCCTTTTTATAGACTAATGGTACATATCTTCCCACAAAAGTATAATTTTGGGTTTGTTTCTTTTCTACACTACTCTCATTTTAAAGTTTCAAGACCGATGGAACCTAATGTCCCATGCTGAAAAAAGAATTTTTCAGGGTAAAAAAATAGAGGTGGCTGTTTTTGGGTTTATTATTATATTATTTATATTGTTATTAGCAGTCCTAAGGATACGTGTAAGGGCCGTACCGAAAGGGTTAAAAGAGACGGACCCCTGAGTTTGTTTCGGTGTTTCTTCTCAGGGTAGTCAGTTAGGAAACACCGGCCTCATCTAGTTAATATTTACGAAAAAAATGACGTGTAAAAGTGTTATTTAATAACCAATTTGCAAAATAAAGATCGTTTATCATTTATCATCTTTGACAGTCGTTACGTGTAGCTGAAGCGAGTAAATTTGACACTAGTCTTCCCAAGTGGTACCTGGGTTGTGGACGTCAGGTAGGCAGTCGCTACATGTAAAACACTAGTACTCAGTTGCATCCTGTTACACAGGAAACCAACCCTGACATGATTGGGGAAAAAGGCTTAGCAAATTATGATTTTGGTCCTCAAACCCCACCCAATACAATATTGCCGTGGACCCACTTCAGACACAAGCATATTTAGCTTAGTTGGAGGGGTTAACTAGACTGCTATAGTCCGAGACACATAAGTTGAACCAAAATGGCGGTCGTCCGCGCATGTAAAAGTATGGAGAAAAATGTTAGACGCATGCTCCACGGTTGTCCGGGAAATTTAAAAAACTAAAGTAATTTAATTAAACGCAAGTTAAAAATAATCTAGGATTATGCGTTTGCTTTTTCAGAACCTTCATAATTTATATCTGAACGTAACTTTGCACGAAGCTTACCAACTGTCGGTAATTCTTTCTCAGTTATATGAAAATTGTGAATGCATCGTTTTATTATGCCGGTCAAGGCTGTCACTGATTTTATTCGTTGTCTCTTTTTACCAGAGTCCTAAATGCGATAGAAAATTCTGAACTTTAACTCTCTTTTAAAATTCTTTTAACTGTGGATATAGACTTTTTTTCGTAGCTTCCGCAGTTTTATTTAGAGAATCAGTTATATTATTTTCTTTTAAAAAGTAATTGTAAACGTCAAATATCATTCTCCTCCCCTCTCTCCTAATAGTTCGTTGTGGTGGAGTGTGGACTCATTTTCTTGAAATTAAATTCAATGATCACACATTCGACGGAAACAAACTTTAAAACTTCGTGCGTGATTGTACACTAGGGCCGCGCGGAGAGTGTGCGGGAAGCGCGGGGCGGAGTGAGACAGCGTGGTGGCTAGCGTCGCCGCGTTGTTATGATTACGCGCCGCCCCGCGTCCCGCACTTCGACTGAGACCCAAAAATGTGTTACTGCTATAGTTGCACAACTTCTGAAAAATTCGGAATAATTCCGGAATACTTCTGGGAAAGTTTCTTTAAATCAGAATTATTCAAAATGAATTTAAATAGGGCCCTCTGTGCGCCGGCCGCTGCCGCCGCGCTGCGCGCGCTGCGATGGCGGTGCGGGGTGCGGTAAGAGAGGAGATGCTCCCCGGAGAAAATTTCTCCCCCGCGAGAAAGATTCGTACCCCGCAATCGAATGTTTCCGAATGTTTCGCCCGAATAATTCAATGAGAATTAACGTGTTTGTTTGTTGTGTGGTGGGTGAGTTAATTATTGTTCAGTGCGAGAGTAAAATATAAATGTTTATTTTATTATAAATGGGATTGGTTAAGTATATGTTGATATTTTTATAGGTAGATATGTTAGCTTGCGATTAACAGGATTTTTATAAATGTTAGTTGTGGAATAAAAAACCAGGCCTAGCATTATTTATTTATTTTTTGAAAAAGGGTTACCTATATTTTTGGTTAGTTTGTATATAGCTCTGTAGGCATCGCGAGTATTCGCAAGTCGCACAGGTAGGTATTAATCATTACCTACCTACTTAACGCGTATAAAAGCCCAGTCAATAAAAACAAATAAAGGCAAACCTTGCAAGCAAAAACGTTATGATGCGGTTTTCAGAAAAGTATTTGTTATACTTAGGTAGGAGCAGGTTTTGGTATATTAACCGACTCAAAAGGTCGATTTTCCTGTTTTTTTTTTTTTGACAATTGAAATATTCTCAAAGTTTCGGAATATTTCTGAATACTTCCGAAGTATTCGACGGGAATGATTCGGAATGTTTCCCGCCAGCATCTATAATCTTAACGAATCCTAGGAAACTTGGGAAAGCACGTTATGCAGTTGGCCCCGGCAGTAATTTGTACATTTTTGACAATTGTTACAGGTAGTCAGAAATCAGAAAATCTAATAGCAGTCTTGACAAGGGGTGTCGTGTTAACCATCTACTGGGACGTGGAGGTCAGAAAGGCAGTTACTACCCAACTAGCACAAATGGGCTGCATTAGTGCTTTGGAGCCTATCCGATTATTACTTATGGTATTAAACGTAAGCGCTAGAGCTTCTACTACAGAATTAAAGCAGCCGCTTTAGCGCCAATTGGGTGCCATTTTATGCGGCCTAAAGTTCTATTTAACCTGCACAACGGTTGCATAAAGTTTCCTCAATAGCTATAACGATTTATTAACGCTATACTAAAGTTCTCTAAGCGCTGCTTTTGAATGATTTTGAACTACTTTGAACGAATGAATTAATTATAGTTCTTTATTGTATATCTTCAATTGACATTATTTGTAATATTTTGGTTTGTATTCTGTATTAGCAAGATATATACTTAAAACGCTGTCCAGTTTACTGTAGATATATAAGATAATTTTGGAGTAATTTTAAAGCGCTTTCGTGATTTTTAAAAAATTTACAAAAGTTATGTGATATTTTTTATTGGTTATACAGAATAAATTTTATTTCCGTATTTTTACGTGTCGATAACTTCCTATTCGCAAGTGGCCGATTGTTTACCGGTACATTTAATGCACATTTAACTGAAAAACCAATGTATATCAACTCAATTTTGCAAGTGAATTATAAGTTTTCTTGAAAAATCATGGCGTCATTGTAATGTAGTCATAACCTGCAGTTTTAGCTCTAATAATTCCCTTTTGAGAAAAAACAACACACCGTCCGTTCGTCACTGCGGCACAGTCGCCGGTCGCGACTGTCTGCAAACCGAGCGCACACCGAGATCGAGGCGCGTAGGTATAGCTCGCGCCTCGTCCGTTTGTATGAAGTTGGAATACTGTATACATAATATTACCGTGCTTACGGTGATGGTTATGTATAAGTTAAGAAGTATTCCATGCCTTACTGCATTAAGTTCACCCACGTACTATGTAAGTACACTTAGTACATAAAGTTTAAATTAATTTAAATGAATAAATAACTCACCCGTTCCCCAGTATAGTTCCAGTTTACATGGTCATCCAAATTCTCGCGGAACTGAAATCCGACCAGACAAGTCTCACAGCGGTGCGGTAACTGTAGGTATGTTTTAGAAGATGATATCTTAGACCGTTCTACCATCAGCTGTTCCCTTGTCAATGTCAGCTACCTAATATTGGAGCCGAGAGATGGGTCTGCGGTCAAATGAGAAATGACAATGTTAATTAAAACTGGTTTTAACGACTTGTTAATCTTTTTATGTTGCTATACCCATTACCTGCTTAGCCTTTTCTCAACGACGTAAGGGTCGGCTTCCAAAAATGGCTGTCAAAGAAAAATGATAAACAATAAATGGAACGACTTGTTGTTTAGGGCCGTTTGACAGACTTGATTAAGTTTTTAAGCTAACATGGTCACTAACGGTATCATCACAACTTCAGGCGTGGACGAGGTTAAGAGCGGGCTCATCAGTAATAAAAAAACCGGTAAAGTGCGAGTCGGACTCACCCACCGAGGGTTCCGTACCGAGGGTCGACGGTTTTTTTTATACTTTTCATTATAAATACCAATTTTTGTGTCGTAAAAACAAAAAAAAAACATATTATAGGATATGCACATCAATCCCTTTCATATAAGACTATTATTTTTTATGTAAATCATAAAAAATAATAAGTAGTTATAAAAAATTACAAATTATCAGCCTTTTCCTTGAACTTGTACCTACTATAAAACTAAGTTACTTGCTAAATTTCATAGTTCTAAGACAACGGGAAGTACCCTATAAATTTTGATTGCCTTGAGAGTGTCGATATATACGTTTTTAGCGGCATAAACGGCCATATCTTCTTTTTACGATAAATTAGAAGTTTTTTTTAGAGCTTCAAGGGACTGTAGACCTTAGTATACGGTTTGTTTCAAACGGCGATGCGCCATCCTTACATGGTGGACATCCCACCCATACGCATAAAACCTTTTGTGAATACTTTTATTATGCGTACGGCTACGGAGTGGAATTCCCTGCCGGAGTCTGTGTTTCCTGAAGGCTATAACCTGGAAGTCTTTAAGTGAATAGGTTACTTCTAGGCAAGCGTGCTCCATCTTCAACCACATCATCACTTACCATCACGTGAGATGGTGGTCAAAAGCGAGCCTATTATCAATAACCCGATATTTCTATGCATTCCTGAAATAAAGGGTCTTGACAGACAGACAGGCGTGCAACAAAGTGATACTATAAGGGTTCCGTTTTACTTCTTTTGAGGTGCAGAATCCTATAAATTAGAGAAAGTACTTACTATTGATAACTGGTTTATCCATTTGCATATCACTTTGTCCGTCATTCAAAGATTAATCTTTTTCAATTAGATTGAATGCTTCATTGTTTACATTTTCATCTACTTCAAGATTTTCACTTTCAATACTATCTTCTATTATGATTTCATTACTTACTACCATATTATTCATTGAAATATTTTCACTGGAAACTTCTGTTGTGGGGGTAGTATGTGTATTCATATTATAAGATACTTTATTTTCAATTTCCAAATCAGTAATACTATTTTTTTTTGTATTGGTTAATATATTTTCACTAGATATGGGTGCAGCGTTATTGGCAGTATTAATAATACTACTCAAAATATCTTCAGGAATACTTAATTGGTTACTAATATCACTATTGGTATTATAAATGTTACCAAGTATAGAATAAGAAGTTGTTTGCAAAGAAGAGGCTAATTTTATGCATCCACTATTTTGATTAATATTAATTATTTTTAATGCATCTTCAATATTTTTGGATTTTTTATCAATAACAGGTAGCGAACTTTTTTCTATGCTAATTTTAGCGTGCTCTGTTATTGTTTGTGGTCTCTCAGTAATGTTTGTCTTTGGTATTTCTTCTAGTATGAAATTGTCTATATCAGCTTTTTTTAGTTTAGATTGTGGATCCTCTCCTTTCTTTGTTTGTAGTTTCCTTTTGTACAATTTCGATGAAATGTCTATGGTAAATAACTGGCTTCTTTGTAGAGTACTGCTTTCTTGACCACTTTTTGCAAATTTTACCTGTAATGACAAGAATTTTGGAGTTTAAATATATTCTCGATATTCGAAATATATCTCTTCTATTATCGATTTTATGACAATTACATGATAAAAGCTCATATGCTGCTCTATAACTAAGTATCTAAAACAATTTCCTCATCCACCGAATCCCATTAAAATTCGTTCAGCCGTTCCAGATTTTAGCCCGGACAAACAAAAGAGAGACAATAATTTGAAATCAAATAGTTTATGGTTTCAGTATCAAGTAAATGAGTTTAAAGCACATGATAAAACACAGTCATTTGAAATCACAGACAGTTACAATTACTATCCAATCACAATAAAACCATATCCGTTCTTCTTTTACAGTCGAGTAAAAATTCTGCATCCTTCCTCAAGCTACTTCCACACCAAATTTCATTAAAATCCACCAAGTACTTTCGTAGATTTGCATGTTTAAAAAAACAAACTTTCCGGTTTATAATATTAGTGTAGATAAATAAATAGTGCTCAAGACAGATAGGCTAAAATCAGCGTATTGGTTCTAGCCGGAACACTAGCGAAATGTTGACCGATAGAAAATGCCTAAAGCTTTTCGTGTATTTTTTTGTGTTTCTCTTTTTGTATCTTGAAATTATTATGGACCCTGGTTTGAAAATATTTTTTTCAAGTATTACGATGTCCGCCTAAGTTCAGCAATTTCTTAACAATAAATACATAACTGAACTGTGTACTCAGCCATCATTGTACCGATAGCCGTTTCAGCCAATGGCTTGATAGCAAAGAGCTTTGACCAACACCTTAGGAGGCTCTCATTAGGCGGCTGGATCACGAGCTTGCTTCAGAAAGCGGTACTCCTGGGCACGGCGCGTATCGTTAGGAGGTTCCTCTCCTGGAGCTCTGACCACCGGTAACTTGGACCCTCTTCCCGATACCGGTGGGTAACTATGTTTTATATTTTTAAGTTTTTTGTTTTTACAGAAATACTAGCCGTTGCTCGCGACTTCGTTCGCGTGGGAAGTTTTTCCGGTGTGAATCCCGATCCCGTGGGAATTTCGCAAAATCCCGTCTTAGCGAGCATCTATGTACTAAAACTTACCCCCATTCAAAATTTGAGAGCCGAGTTTCTGAGATTTCGTGATTTATCAGTGAGTGGTGGTTGGGCACCTTAAGTCACCCAAATTAACTTATTTAATATTTATTTCTATTGTACCTAAGTATTAGGCCATTTCTATAACATTAATTAATTAATTTCAAATGGTTTCTAACATTGTATAGTTCATTATTCATAACGTTGGACAGTTCTCACGGGTGAAGCCGCGGGCGGAAGGCTAGTCAGTTATAAAATGAAAGCAAACATACCACACTATCGGCTAAAATCTTGAAGTTCTTCTCAATCTGTAGTTTAAACGACTTAATTTTTTTCAGCGTACTATGACACTGATAGCATACAACTTGATCTTTCAGCTGCATCTGAAATGAGATAAGGATTTCTTTTTAATTATTTTTTCCTACAGGAACCACATTGCCACATACTGGCCAACAATTTATAGAAAAAATATTGATAATCACTGACATGATTATTTGAGTGTGCGATGGAATTACACAATCTAATTCCACCAAGCCCGTTCCATCATCGGACTACGAGACAAACGGCGAAACGCCATCGTTACATGGTAGACATCCCAATGATACGCACAAAACGTTTTGGGAATACTTTCATTGTGCGTATGGCTAAGGAGTGGAATTCCCTGCCGGAGTCTGTGTTTCCCGATAGCTATAACCTAGGAGTCTTTAAGTCAAGAGTGAATAGGTTACTTTTAGGTAAGCGTGCTCCATCTTCGACCACATCATCACTTACCATCAGGTGAGATGGTGGTCAAACTCGAACCTATTTAAAAAAAAAAAAATTAAAAAAAAAACAATTTATTTTCATATCACTGTCCACCAGTGGCGAAGGCCCCATGCAACTTGATTCCTACCGGCTTCCCTTTTGAAATATGGCAAATATTTGTCTATTATTTTATACAACGTGTAATTTAAAGGGTATATACATACCGAGTGCACGGCTTCTTTGGATGATAACAAACGATATGGCAAGGGTTTTCTAATCTTATGTCTACATGTGTGGAGCATATTAGAAATTTCAAGAAATTTCAATACATTGATACCAGAGGCCGAAACTTTTGAAATTAAGAAGAACGAAGAGAATTATCGTTTTATTGGCAAATGACGTGGAAAGTGATGACCCTCATAGTGCTGTGACACGTTTGTTATTACTGGTATTCAAGAAACATATGAAACTAATAATTTGTGGTCAATTCTGTGAGTCACTTATTTTGAGCTGAAACTTTGCATAGAAACTCCATACCAGATGTTGTCTTCAGTCCTTTTGGATAGATATGGGGTTTCCGTTACACGTTGTATATGAATATATAAATAGTAATCTATTATTTTCAATTAAACAAATAATTATTTATGAAGTTACAAGATTTCGAAGTCAGCTACGGGGCCACAGTTACTGGAATTCACGCATCACACTTGAGCAAGGTAAGCATTTTTTGGTCCGGCTTCCCTTTTATGAAAATTCACCCTTCGCCAGTGCTGTCCATCCTAGGCATCCCGGAGTTGCTTGCTTTGTGCAACATATTTAAGCCTCAATAGTCTAATGGCTATGATGTTGGACTTGTGATCGAGACATTACGGGTTTGAACCCCACTCATTACATTATCGCCATGAACCCACTCCAGACACAAGCATATTTAGCTTAGTTTGAGGGGTTAACAAGATTGCTAGCAAAGTGAATTCTTCGCACATTGCGAGTCCTCTTTAAAAAAAATACATACCTCAGGCATCACAAAACTATTCAGGAAATCACCATGAGAACATGTCGACAAGTTAATGTATGGAATTTCTGATTTCAGGCAGCAAATGCAGAATAAGTTAGTGGTACATTCTTCCTCTGACATATCTTTGTTTAGATCAAAGCCCTCAGTGAATGATGATGGAGAATTAGAAGGTAGACTGCTCCAATTACTCGGAACTGCAAAATAATAAAGTCTGCATTAATCGGGATACTGCACAAGGTTGCTTTTAGCACGTAGCACGATATTACACCTTTTAATATTAGCTTAATTATGTATTTGAAACTACACATTCTTTAACATTATTTTAACCTCGTCCGTGTGTCACTGCTGGGTGCCAACTGAAAACCAGCACTGGAAGTCTTTCGCCCAGCAAATGCTGAGTTGGTAACTCCTGCGGCGTGGACATGCTCACCGAAATTTTTATTGTTTTTTTTTTAATGTTTGTAATTCTATTGAATATTGTTGTTTGTGTTTATCTCCGATTAAATGTTTTTCAATTTCAATGGTAAGACCACTCATCATATCACCCTTTTTACTTGATAGATTCTAACTGAATTCTGTTTGGTGTATAGTAAAAAATATACCTAACTGCCATGATTAAAACTGAAGTAAAAAAAGAAAGAACTAACTATGGTACAATTAAATAATTACTGTTAATCAACATTTTTACCAGTTAGCGGGACTCATGAAGATATGTTCCTCAAAATTGTCCCATGAATTCTATAGAAATACTGCAATTTTTTGTGCAGAATTAATAAACTATACCAATATTATAAACAGTGATCGGAGTAGGTAGATTGATTTTACGTACATGCATCATGAATAGTCAAAGAAATCATAACATGGATAAGCCTTTTTTCCGGGATTTCATTTTGGTACTTACGGGATTGAATCAAATATTGTGAATGTTAGGGTTTTTAAACTACTACATTTGAAATTTATAGAATGCGATAGTTAAACGTTTAAAATTGTTTTTTTCTTATTAATCAAGTAATACAGTGAATCTTACTTTTGTGCGTCCAGTCGAAACTTGCATAATTATGACAAATTTAGTAGTTATTTCTTGCAAGTTTATTATCTGCTGCTTGTAATTATTATACCTATTATTAGCGTTATTATAATTTATTAGCTTTTGCCCACGGCTTCGCCCGCGTTAATTTACACTTTGTCAATAATTCTTGTTTCCAATCGGTACATCTTTTTGGGTGATTAAAAAACGCATATATGTTACCAATATATATGTGCGCGCTAGTTTACCTAAATATTTATACCTACTTACGTATGCGACTACTATTAATCTGCAAGTAAAGACTAATACCTAGATGATATACAAAGTAGATAAAAGTGTAATTACCTACCTACTTAACAAATAGAAATGATTCGTATATTAACTTGATTGGTTAAAATGTAAACGACACGGTTGGCGTAACGGTTGACCGGTTCCACCCCAGCCCTAAACAAGATTTGTAGAATGCTGCCTGCTAGATTTGTATAGCGTACAATGTAGAAAATGATTCGAGTGGTTCTTGAATACGTGAATGAATTGGTTTACAACCGTAAGGGATGACTTCGGGGATAAATACCATCCTATGTCTTTTCCAGGACTATCTCCATACCAATTTTATCTAAATCGGTTCAGCGATCTAAGTGTATTATGTGTATGGGGAGTGCGAGGACATTATTGATTCCCTATACGAAATTCCAACACCGTTTTAACATCCTTTAGGGATGATTTCCGGGATAAAATCTATCCTGCCTTTCCCTAACTATTCCCATGCCTTCCATCAAAATCAGTTCAGTGGTTTAAGCGTGAAAAAGTAACAGACAGAGTTACTTCCGCATTCAAAATATTAGTATGGTCCCATACCAAATTTTATTTAGCTTTTGCCACAGTGCAGTGCAGCCGCAGCGTCCGCGTGCAATTCAAAAACTATCCCAAGGGAAACTTATATCGGGATATAAACTACCCTATGTCAAATTTCATATAAATTGGTTCAGCTGTTTAGGCATGAAAAGGTAACAGACAGACAGTTACTTTCACATTTGTAATATTAGTATGGAAGTATGGATATAAAGTATAGTATGTTATTGATTCCCTATACGAAATTCCAACAAATTTTTTACATCTTTTAGGATGAATTCCGGGATAAAAACTATCCTATGTCTTTCCCAGGGTCCTAAATTATTCCCATAAGTACCAATATTAAAAATAAAATTTAATTAATTTAATTTAGCTTTTGCCAGCGACTGCGTCCGCGTGCAATTCGAAAACTATCCAACGGGAACCTTATATCGGGATAAAAACTATCCTGTCGTCCCCAGGGTCCTAAACTATTCCTATACCAATTTAAAAATCAAATTTAATTAATTTAATTTAGCTTTTGCCAGTGACTTCGTCCACGTGCAATTCGAAAACTATCCCACGGGAACCTTATATCGGGATAAAAACTTGTATTACTATTCGTTATTAATAATTAATCCAATGTTTAAATTTATTAATAAACTAGTCATATTATGTGTATTATGTGTGTGGGGAGGGCGAGGACATTATTGATTCCCTATACGAAATTCCAACACCCTTTTAACATCCTTTAGGGATGATTTCCGGCAATAAAATCTATCCTGCCTTTCCTAAACTATTCCTAATATTTGAGCGTCTATAAATGTCATGTTTGCAAATGTTAATAAAATAATTTCATCATGTGTAAAAATAAAAAAACTATGTAAACTATCAAAATAAATTAGCAAAATAAATATAAATAAAATAAAATACAATAGAAATACAATCTTTCAAAAAGAAAATTCGTCAGGTGTGGCAAAAAGGATCCTCTTCTGAATTATTTTATTGTTCCTTATTTTATTGTTCCTCGGAAGTCTTTTCCACCCGCGACCGCTAGCTCTCTGAGAAATTTGCTCACGCCGCTTTCCAGCCTCTTGACCATCTCAACACCAAAACTCACATCGATCCGTTGCTCGGTTTTATCGTGAATAAAGGAAAAGCAATCAAGGACGTTTTCGCTGTACAATATGGATGAGATGACACCGAAGATGTGACCAGCTGCGTGTCTCCCGGCAATGTTCCAGGGCGCCGCCGCCGCCGCCGAAATGTCTTCTTTGGCCTCGCGGCGCCCTATGTCACCATCACCACTGCGACTGCGCTAATTTCTGACGCGAAGTGTCAACGATTGACGTTTTTTTTTTCTATTCAGTGTTTTTGTTGGTTTTTTTAAATTATTTTAGTAACTAAGAGTTAGTTAATAAGTATAATTTTTATAACGTAATCAGACCAATGTTTAATGGCAGCAGTGATGTGTTGAGTGATAGTGCCGGTCAACCTTCGACATCACAAAATATCCTGGAGAGGTGTCCTCTGTGCACCCAGGCACGGTTTTTTAAAGGTAAGCGGGGTCTGAAAGTACATATTGGGAAGGTACACAAACCACCCAATGTATCTTCTTCTGTCCCCGTCATTTCTACAACACTTACACCAACTTCTTCCACTATGGATCCGTTTTGGAAAACAATCTCTAAATTTAAGAATTCTGTTTCGGTTTTAAAGAGAGTTCCCCGCTGTGCCAGACCTGTAGTGGCGCAAAACCTAGCAGGATGCGTTCGCCTTGCCGCTCGGGAGAACTCCCAAAGTGCTTGGGAACATCTTCTCACCTTCCCGTATAGAATTTTACATGTTCAAAAGAATTTGGCAACCAAAAAGACCCTAATGCACAAATTAAAGATAACTGTAATATTTCGGCCCATAATCTGGATGCAAAATTATCGACACAGAGGATTACTTCCACAAGAAGTGTATCCCACCTAGTCGAAACTAAATTAGGGGAAGGTGACATTAGCGGAGCTGCCAGGATACTTTTCAGTAGCTATGTGGTGGCCCCGTACTCTCCAGATACTCTCGCAGCTCTGGAGAGCAAACACCCTGCCCCAGCGGATGGTCTTTCCTTTCCCGACCCCCCCGATCAGGAATTAAACACCCTCACCGTTACAGGTCAAGAGGTGGTCACTGCCGTTTGTTCCTTTCGAAGCGGCTCTGCTGGCGGCCTCGATGGTCTGAGTCCACAGCACCTGAAGGACCTACTCTGCTCAGGCGCTGGGGAGGCTGGTGAGTTGCTTTTGAAGGAGCTAACGGCTCTGATTAACCTTATGCTCTCGGGCCAGGTGAACGAAGCCGTCACCGATATTTTGTACGGGGCCAATCTATGTGCCCTACGCAAAAGGGATGGCGGCATTCGCCCCATTGCCGTGGGAACTACCTACCGTCGTATGGCAGCCAAGATTTGCTCTAAATTTTTTGGTGAGGATATTTCGGCCAAATTTCAGCCCCTACAGCTGGGTTACGGCTCCAAAGGGGGTTGTGAGGCTGCCGTACACGCCTTGTCGACCTATTTAAATTCTGGTAAAGGAGAGGTCATCTTGAAGGTTGACATTAAAAATGCTTTTAATTCAGTCAATAGGGACACTTTGTTAGCAGAAACTAAAAAAGAAGTACCACAAATTTTTAGTTTTCTTTGGCAATGTTACAGACATCCGACTAAATTACTTTATAAGGAAAACCTTTTGGAATCAGCTGTTGGCTGTCAACAAGGTGATCCCCTCGGGCCAGCGATCTTTAGTTTAGCTATTCACCCAATTATTCGACAACTAAATTCAAAATTCAATGTTTGGTATCTCGATGATGGAACCCTGGGAGGCGATGTAGACACAGTTTTAGATGATCTACAGTTTTTAAGAAATCAACTCCATACCATAGGATTGGATCTCAACCTTTCGAAGTGTGAATTATTCATATCCGACAGTACTGACAGACAACTGACACTTTCCAAATTCCACGCATTAGCCCCAGAAATCCAAATTGTGGATAAAAGTTCTCTTCGTCTTCTTTGGTCTCCAATTTTTGAGAATTCCTTTCCCGATTTTGTCGAGGAAAAAATACAAAATTTTAACGACATTTCGGACAGATTACACCAAATTAACATGCATTCGGCTATCACATTAATTCGTTACTGTTGCTTTGGACCTAAATTAACGTACTTTCTTCGTGCTTCGCATCTTTGGCATCATCCTCACCTTTTGGAAAAAATGGACCAAATTATCCGGCATACTCTGACAGCAATTTTAAATTTGGCTATGGACGACCGAACTTGGGCACAAGCTACTCTTCCCATTCGTATGGGAGGTCTCGGCGTCCGCAAAATTTCTAGCATTAGTCTCCCGGCTTTTATATCTTCGGTCCACGGTACTGAGAAATTAATCAGGAATATTCTAGCTCCGTCACTGGTTGATTTCAATGTGCCGTGCTTCACCGAGGCTATGGACTCCTGGAGAATCGCTTGCCCGAATCTAAATCCACCCGACAACCCATCATCTCAGAGGCGGTGGGATGAGCCGCTCTGTAAAGCAGTTCAGAGTGACCTTATTGCCACATCTGCTTCGGCTGCAGAGCGTGCGCGCTTGCTGGCTGTGAGTGCATGGGAGTCGGGTCTCTGGCTTCATGCACTACCGTCGTCGAACATAGGCACCTTGTTCGATGATACTACTTTCCGCCTCGCTGCTTCTCTTCGATTAGGTGCTCCTTGTTGTTCTGCTCATCGCTGCCACTGCGGCGAAGTTGTCAACAGCCTCGGTCACCACGGCCTTTCATGCGGCCGCAGTGCGGGTCGCATAGCACGGCACGCGAATATTAACGACATCATCCGACGAGCTCTTGTCACCGTCGGCGTTCCAGCTGTATTAGAACCCAATGGCCTGGCACGCGACGATGGCAAAAGACCGGACGGCATGTCTTTATTTCCTTGGAAGATGGGTAGGCCTTTAGTGTGGGACGCAACTTGTGTCGATACTCTTGCGCCATCCCATCTTCCTAGCTCGTCTTGCTGTGCTGGCGCTGCCGCTGCGGCTGCTGAAAACCTCAAGCGGCGGAAATATAATAACCTTGTTGGTAGTTATATTTTCGAGCCGTTTGGGGTTGAAACCTTGGGGTCGTGGGGTCCGAGTGCTCACAGATTATTTAAAGATCTATCCAAACGCCTAGTTGACACTTCGCGTGACCCAAAGGCTGGCTTTTACCTTGGACAGCGGTTAAGCATTGCCATACAGCGTGGCAATGCCGCCAGTCTTTTGGGCACATTACCAGTAGACAGCGATGCGTACGAATTTCTGGACGCCATATTTTAGTTTATTTTTAGATGTATATAATTATGTAGTTTAGGGTTTTTATTTAAGTGTATATTCCATTATTGTTTAAAATAAATATTCAGTATGTCATATTATATAATTATAAAAAAACCGGCCAATGTAATAGTACATTGTGTATTAAGGGCGGTAAGTAAGGAATTACGATCGAGGCTCTAGTAGAAGCCCGAAGTCGGAGACTGAGGGCTTTCTGAGTCGAGTTTCGTAATTTCCGTACCGCCCGTGAAACATAAAATGTTTTTCATCACATTTTAGTACATTGTGTATTAAGGGCGGTAAGTAAGGAATTACGATCGACTATCGAGGCTCTAGTAGAAGCCCGAAGTCGGAGACTGAGGGCTTTCTGAGTCGAGGTTCGTAATTCCCGTACCGCCCGTGAAACATACAATGTTTTTCATCACATTTGCGAGTAAATAAATAAAATTATAGGGCAGAAAAAAAACTTTTTATTAAAATTTATAGTCACTGATGTTTATTAATTGTTTTTGCTGCATGGATAATATCTGGCGGTGTTGCATTTAAATCACACTCATCGGACGACGCCGACGACATTTTTTATAACTCTTTTACTTGTCTTCAAATACAAAAGGTAAATAATTATGAATTATAGCTTTAATACACAAGTCAGCACAACTATTATTACTTAACTTACGAAATAAGTGAACTTTTTTTTAAGCGGATGGCGGGCTTTATGCCCACACCACAGATTATACAAATGTTTCGTTCAGAAACGTTAAGGGCAAATACTTACGTAGGTATACTGCCATGACGGAGTGAAAAAAATAAAAATAATTTCGACGGTTTGATACAAAAAGTATTAAAATCGATTATTATGAACATTAGTTGAGTATTTAAGTAACATGTAGCGAGATTGCAATGACATTCCTGTTTAGATAACATTTTAAGAAATTTTTTCAATTGCGTGTAAACTCCTTGCTTGAACTTGCATGACCTGTGTCCTGTGCTAAAATTAAAAAAAATTATACTTACCGACCTTGGGTTTCATGACAAAAAGAAAGCCCGAGTGTTTTATATAGTTGTGGGCGTTTTGAGAAGGAACCGTTTTCAAGGACCATTTTACGTTCTGCGACGGTGAAACCGTTTTTACTTCGTGGGTAAACCAGTCTTCGTTTCACAAACCAGTCTTCGAATTATTTGACACTCGTCGCGACATCGTTCCGTTTCGTTTCGCACAAACAGTTATTTCAATGAAAAGTGAACTTTTTACCGATGTAATACAGTCGATATTTCATAACCACTTGTCAGCGCTATCGTTCCTGATGAAACGGTCAAACTCGTAAAGCTTGTTTCGTTGACTTAAGGTACAAAATCGCCTTGCATAATGAATTAGAATAATTCCTGGAATTCGAATCAGTGAGAGCGCGTGTTTGTTTTCATTTTTTTTGGTCAGTTCTAGGCTTGTTCATACTCGGTCACTGACAGGAACGCTCCGAACTAGTACAATTGTTCAAATGTACTAGTTCGGTCTTCTAGTACTATTAGTTCATTTTAGTTCATCGATAATTAAGACATCAGTCGGACGTGATGGAATACCTGCATATTTGATTTTCCTTCATACTTTGCAGGCTAAGGACTATCATTTTAATTATGATACATTTTAAATAATTTGAATATCATTTAAATAAGTAATATTGAATGAATTATTAAAATGGCGTATTTAAAAATCAAATATTTACAGTGATCTTCATTTTTATATACATATTTTCTTTTTTACAATCCACACGAAACAAAACCAAGCATAAGCAACATAAACTTGAACTTATATTGTTGAACCAATGACGGTAACTTCACTTAACAAAGTTAAAATAACAAATAAAAACAACGAAAACAATTACTATCAAAGAGCCATAGATTATGCACATAAATGACCGGACACAGTTTCTCGTTCTCCAGGTCATCGTAGTTAGTAGGTACATCACTTATTAGTTCAGCCCACAGAAATCTTAATAATAAGGCAATAGAAGTCGCAAAGACGCGTGACCTTGTCGCCGCGCATGTGTCTCGTAAAACACAAGAGCGCGTGGAGCGTTTGTTGCGGTTACTTGTGTTGTTTGGGATGCGGAGAGGTAAACATGGTGTTTTGGAGCATATCCAACTGCGGAAACTCTTCCAAAATTTGTAACTTTACAAATAAAGGGATAACATTTCATATGTAAGTACTTAATTTTTAAAATAATGTCGTTTTTAAAAAATATAATCAAATCAAATATTTTCGCCACCATTACTACGATTACCACAGAAAACGTTTTTTGTTCTCAATTCAATTACCATTAACACTTAAGCTTGTTCATGCCTACTATTACAACTACTAAAAGCAGCAATGAAATATTATAGTCATGCGCAGTAAACAATATCGTCGTTTACGTACATTCCAGGAACACGCCGCATGAGTTGGCCGCGAATTAGTGATGTGGCACTAATATTTTGTATCGGTAATTTATTACCTTTAGCTTAATAGTTAATGGGTAGTTTTACCGAAATTCGAATCTATACTAATATTATAAAGCTGAAGAGTTTGTTTGTTTGTTTGCTTGAACGCGCTAATCTCAGGAACTACGGTTCTGATTTGAAAAATTCTTTCAGTGTTAGATAGCCCATTTATCGAGGAAGGCTATAGGCTATATATCATCACGCTAAGACCAATAGGAGCGGAGCACTAATGAAGAATGTTTCAAAATCGGGGGATGTTTTTTTCCACGCGGACGAAGTCGCGGGCGGAAGCTAGTGAAATATAATTTTTGTTAAATTTTTCAATACGTATTTTCATTAAGCATGTTTTTTCTTGTTTAAATAGTTTATAAAAAGTTTTTGAACGATTATATATCTGTTAATTCGTACTTTTTAACTATTTTTTCATTCAGAATATTAATAAGAAGTAGGCTTATTATTGTTATGTACATAGGTAAGTTAAATAACAGTCTGCATTGGGTATCCTTGTATCATTGACGTGTTCACTTTCATTATTTATCTTTTTTATGATAAAATAATTAAGGATACATATTATTATGTATATTGTAAGTATAATGAATTAAGTTGGATCGGATCGATACGTTTTCATATTATTTATGCATCTGTTTTACTTTATCCAATGCTATTATTACAGGTTTCCGAAAGATCCGGATAACATCAATCCATCCTAAGATTGTCTAGAATATATCGCTATAAGCGATAAGACCGCCATCGTAACCATAGAATTTACGTAAAACAGTTGTGTTTGTTACGAGACTCCTTGGCTATTAACGCTGATAATAATATGAGCATTACGAGCTTTGCACTGCACTATTCCCATGTGAGAGTGAGCGCGCGATATCTTTCTCTGCTTTTCGCACACGTTACGCCACCTGAGATTATGCGTTTTTAGAAAATATTGCGTAATGTCATAGCTTAAAGTTTAATTTTGTTGTAATAATGCAAAATGCATGTGTAGGCGAAAGTGTGTATCTATTGTTGGTTTATGTGGTGGTAGCTGCGAACCGGCGACACGCGTCCCAGTATTAAATGACAGTAGATAGCATTTCTATTGCCTTATTATTAAGATTTCTGTGGTTCAGCCGTTCTTACTCGGCTCTCGGGATTGGATGTCGCTAGGATTGGTGATTAGTTCACTGTACTAGATGACCGATTTGAGCGACAGAAACAGAATAGTTCGTTCTAGTTCACATGACGGAATTGCGTCCTAACAGTACATAGTACATGTACTACACAAGCCTAGTCAGTTCATCAGTTGTAATCTTGCACTCAAAAACTGAGACCGATAATTACTTCTTTTGTTTTTTTTTTTTTTTTACAAATTAATGTGCTTACGAGTGCATTGTAAAAATTCAAGTGAACATAATATTTCATAACCTAACTACTTATATTAAATATATTAATTTAAAACCCATCGCAATGTCTGCACCGCGAAAATACACATGAGTTTTTGCTCGCATTTCGATAAAGACAGTAAATATAAAAAAGCTAAATGCCATTTATGCCACGAAAAATTAAGCTAAAAAATCATAATGTCGTCCGATAAAACGTATTATTCAGTAAACAGTTTCATACATTTGCAACTTGAAACCGTTTGTACTTTGTACGTTACAAGAAACTGCAACTACTTGACGATAGTTTCGTCTATCGAGTCGTTTTCAAACCAGTTCCAACGACGACCGTTTTCTGCAACCGTTTCCGTCGTCGGAAAAACGATTGCGTTTCGTCCGCCAAAAATTCGATAACGACCCACAACTAGTTTTATATGGGGCATTACGGCCAAGTTAACCTGTATGTTTAGATACTGTTTATGTGCAAGTGTATTAACAAATTGCAAAAATATTTAACACTACATATTTAAAATTATATTAATATAAGTATAAGTAATGTATCATTTACCTGGCCTCGAAGATAAATCTGTGTCCATGGGAACGGGTCTGGTAGAGGAGGCTGTCGCCATTTGAATTGACTTAGATGGCAGTTCAATATGCCTGCTCTCACCAACATGCACACCTGAAATTTATAGGGTGATTTTTAATAGGGATGAACACCTAAACCATCTATTATACCTTCCCAGGGTCCGAAATTATTCCCATGCCAAATTTCATCTGAATCGGTTCAGCGGTTTAGGCGTGAAAAGGTAACAGACAGACAGAGTTACTTTCAAATTTATAATATTAGTATAGATTATATTCTTGAATAAATAAATAAAAATAACTTTATAAATAAATAAAAATAACTAAAGGGCTAAACATTTCTTATTCATATTGATATATTCTTCATCCTACACATTAGAATATTTGAAATTCCTAAATAAGTCTTAATTATTACAAAATCCTGGAATCCCGGAGGCATATCCATATACATGCCAGTTCATTGACCTCAAATCAATCTACCTACTCCGATCACTGATTATAAATCAGAAAAGTTTGTTTGTTTAAACATGCTAATCTTTGAATTAAATGATTTGAATTAAATTTTGTATCGAAGTAGCTTGAAGGTTATTTAGGTACTACATTTTACTCAACTGCAAAAGAAACAGGGTTACGATTTTATTGTAATAAAGGGTCAGTGGGTATCCTTAGGGGTAGAGAAGTCCACGGGAGTGATGGCCAACGCGACTGTTAGTAGTTAATAATTATCAAGGCTCGGATACCGGTTAAATTTTCAAACCGGTATGATGTACTTGACTCCAAAACCTTTACATTCGGTTTCGTTCGCATAAACCGGTTTTTTTAAACCGGTATTTGGAAGAGCATTACATAGAGGTTTTTTCGGATTAAACGGTTTAGAGCAATAAAAACCGGTTAATACAGACGCACGATAAACAAACGTCGCGCGAGTTAAGTGTGACGACCCCAACTCTATTCGCTTTATCAGCAAATCCCCCTCCACCTCAAGTAGCAAATAAGTAGTCTATAAGAATATTGTTAACTTAGCAATAATTAAATATAAATACATGTATCATTATTAGAATAATCATTACTATTTTAATTACTGTAACGCTGTTCGTTTAAATAAAGTTTTTTTTAAACTAATCAAGTGTCGATCACTTAATTGGCGCAGCCGGTAGGATCTCTGTAGTCAATTTGCGACGTATACAACTCTACAAGCACAGCTGGACGTCTGTTTCTACAGTTCAACGGAGATTCCCGAACAAACAAATCTATTAAGTACCAGGCACAACGGCCGGCGCAGTATTTGATAGTAGTCACAAGGAGGAGATGGGAGTAACTACAGGACTGTGAGTAAAACTTTTTCACTATCCTCTCGGTTTTCCTTTATCATTTTTCTCTTTGTTTTAATTGTATGTGTTGTGATATTAATGGTTGAGCAATACCGTGATAACATTATTATATTTTATTACGATATAACTGGCGTAATAAGATTAACTTTAGTTAGGTATTTAGTGTTTTAGTTTTCACTCTCTTTCTGTGTTTTTGTTCTCTCAAAATGGATCAAATCGTGCAGGTTCCGTCAACAATGGCAAAAATTATTCCAGAGTTTAATGGCGATTCTAGACAGCTCCCACTTTTTATAAAGAAATGCGAATATATTATAAATACATTTCAGGGGGGAAATGTCCAAAACGAATACCTATTTCACGTTCTCACTAGTAGATTAACAGGGGACGCCGCGAACCTAGTAGGGGAACGGGATAATATTCGTACTTGGTTGGAGTTGAAAACATTATTGTCACAACATTTTGGTGACCCTAGAACCGAAGATTGTTTAGTATTAGAGTTAGAGTCCATGAAACTAAATTATAACGAAAGTTATTTGGATTTCTGTCATAGGATTCAAAACTTGCGAAGTATCTTGATTGCAAAAATAATTGAAACCGTAGACGATGCGAATTTACGTCAAGCCAAACAGCATATTTATACTAATTCGTCATTGAATGTTTTCCTATATAATTTACCTCCTTATTTAGTTAGATTGGTACGATTAAGGAACGTGACGACACTAGAAGATGCCTTGAAGGTAGTGTTAGAAGAGCAAAACTTTCAGACGGTTTATGAATCTAGAAATAATAGAAATAAAAATAGTTCAAAACTGCCAGGAAAAACTACCAACAATAACGGCAACTTCCAACGTTCACCCAATCCACAAAAACAACCTAGTATACCAGTACCAAATAGTTCAACAGGAAATACTACCCAAACGAACTCTCCAAATAATTCAATTCAATATAGAAATTCTTTTAGAAACCAAAATAATGCGCAAAATCAGTCGCCACAACAAAGTAGGTCAACGCCGTGGCCGAATCAGCAGGCCGCGCCGCGAACGGCATCGGTGCAAAATGCAACGCCGGCAAACTCGGGTTCAAACACCGACGTTACCATGCGAACTGCAAACTCTAGACGCGTAAATTATACCAATAATGACTCACTTATGACGTACGATAATAATGAACAAAATATTTACGATTACGAACCGCAAGCGAGCACGTCCTATGAGACTGAACAGATTGAAAATTTTCACCTGAGAGCCTCATGCAGAGAGAAAAAATAGTTTTAAATTGTACTAATTATCGTTCTTTGCCTTACATTGTAATCCCGGAGCTAGGTAATGCAGTTTTTATGTTAGACTCTGGCAGCTCTAGATCATTCATAGGTCGGCGTGTCGCCTACCATCATTTTAAAAATGCTATCTACAAAGAGCCTTTTGAAGTAGTCAGTACTCATGGCGTTAGCGTACATACAGAAGTTGTTTTAACTCCCTTGCCCAAAATATTTAAAAGTTGTGAAGGTCATAAGTTTAACGTTTACGATGTTGACAATAACTACGATGGTTTATTAGGCAGTAATTTATTAAAACAATTAGATGCAAAAATTGATTACCAAACACAAACTTTATATACAAGGAATACTGACATACCTTTTGTTTACTCTTCAGCGTTAAAAGATACTTATATTTTACCGCCACGTAGTGAGTTAAGGGTAAAACTGCCCGTAAATTTAACTAATGGCGAGGCTATTTTAGATTTTAAGGAATTGACTAAGGGAATTCGAATGCCCTGTGCGTTAGTTAACTGTGTAAATGGTTATGCATATACGGTTATTCAGAACTGCAAGGACATAGAAATGACCCTCAAGGTCACTAACCCCTTTCAGGTAGAACCTTACAATCACCAAGAGATCTTAGTTAATAATTTAAGCGACAGAGACAGAATGGACGAGTTATTATTAAACAACTTACAAAAATTAAGGTTAGATCATATGAATGAGGAGGAAAGAACGATGATTAAGAATATTTGTGAGGAATATAAGGATATTTTTTACTGTGAGGACATACCGTTGTCTTTCACTAACGAAGTGAAACATAAAATTAGAACGGTAAACGAGGATCCCATTAACGTAAAAGCCTATAGGTTGCCGCCCGCCCAAACAGACGAGATTAGGCGCCAAGTGGATAAAATGCTAAAGGACGATGTAATCCGAGAATCAAATTCTCCTTGGAGTGCACCGGTCCACCTAGTTCCAAAGAAGTTAGATGCTTCTGGACAACAAAAGTGGAGGATGGTAGTAGATTACAGACGTTTGAACGAAATAACTGTGGACGATAAGTACCCTTTGCCAAATATCAATGATCTTTTTGATAAACTAGGAAAGAGTATGTATTTTTCCACGTTAGATCTTGCGTCTGGCTACCATCAACTACAAATCCAGAAAGAAGATAGACAAAAAACTGCGTTTTCAACACCATTCGGCTTATACGAATTCAACAGAATGCCGTTCGGTTTGAAAACAGCGCCTGCCACATTTCAACGTGCAATGGATAACGTCCTCAGAGGGTTACAAGGCTTGCATTGCCTCGTGTATCTTGATGACGTCATCATTTTCTCGACCAGCTTACAAGAACACATGGAGAAACTGCGAGCTATTTTCGAGCGATTCCGAAAAACTAATTTAAAAGTTCAGCTTGATAAATCCGAGTTTTTGAGAAAGGAAGTAATGTACTTGGGACATACAATAACTAGGGATGGCCTTAAGCCTAACAACGACAAGATAGAGGCTATTCTGAAATACCCTTTGCCCAAAACAGTTACAGAGATTAAGAGTTTCTTAGGATTAATTGGTTATTATAGAAAGTTTATAAAGGATTTTTCTAAGATAACCGCACCTCTCACAGCATGTCTAAAGAAGGGAAAAAAGATTGAGATAAATGATGATTATAAAAAAAGTTTCGAAACGTGCAAAGAGTTGCTGACACATGCACCTTTGTTACAATTCCCCGATTTCACAAAACCATTTATTCTTACAACCGACGCGTCAAACGTCGCGATAGGTGCAGTACTTTCTCAAGGTACTATAGGATCAGACAAACCGATTGCATTTGCCAGTAGGAAACTAAGCGATACAGAGTCTAGATATAGTACGATAGAAAAGGAGTTATTGGCCATAGTATGGGCAGTTAAATATTTCAGACCCTATTTATATGGCAGAAAATTTACAATATATACTGACCATAGACCTTTGGCATGGTTGAATTCATTAAAAGAACCTAATAGCAAGCTAACTAGATGGCGTTTACGCTTAGAGGACTATAATTTCGATATACATTATAAGAAAGGCAAACAAAATACAAATGCAGATGCCTTATCGCGTATTAAAATTAATATAACAAAAGATGACTCGGAATCAATGATAGTTAACGTAGATGAGAAGGAAGCGAGATTACAACAGCACTTGAAAGAAGTGACAGATGAAATCGTAAAGCTTAGCGTTAAAGAACCAGAAATAGAGACGATAGAATTATCTGATTCTGAAAGCGATGACGCCGTGACAGCAAATTCAATATCTAATAGGGAACATGAAGGTATTCCTATTCTTAATGAAGTGGTAGATACGAAAGCTAGGCAAATTCATGTTTTCACCTGGCACAGAGACGATATCTGTGTAAAAGATATTTCTAATAACAAACAAAAAATTTTGGAAGTCCACCTACCCCCTAGTAATAGCGAAAATTTAGTCAAAAATTTTCTTAAAGAATATACCGATTACAAAAATAAGTACTTAATTTACTTTGAGGACCATTGCCATAGAAAAGCATTTTCTAATGTAGTTACGACACTTTACAAAAAGGGAACTCAAAACTTTGTCGAATGTACTGAAAGAGTTGTGAACGTTACGGATGAAATTGACCAGAAAGACTTAGTCATCAAATATCATCTAGGGAAGACTTGTCATAGAGGTATTAGAGAGACTCTAATGAAGTTAAAAAGAGCATATTGGTGGAGCAATATGAAAGAAACAGTTACAGCTATTATTAATGCATGTGAGGAATGTAAGAAAATTAAGTATGACAGGAAACCTCTAAAACCATTTATACAATTAACACAAACTACAGACAGTCCATTCCAGGAAGTTTTTATAGATCTGCTATATATAGAGAAAAATCAATACTTAACTATAGTAGACTCATTTAGTAAGTTAGGTCAAGCAATACAGATTCCCAATAAAAGCACACCCGAGGTAGTGAGAGCTCTAATCAAATATTTATGCATGTATGGAATACCAAAAAAAAATAAGTAGCGATGCAGGAACTGAGTTTAACAATGAATTGCTTAAGGAAATGTTAAGTTTATATAAAATCGAGCAACACATAGGGACACCTAACAACCCTAATTCAATGGCAATAGTGGAAAGATTTCATTCCACAATTATCGAAATATATAGGTTAGCAAAATATGAACAATCTAGTTTAGATGCAGCTTCCGTTATGACATATGCGATCATGGGTTATAACAATACTATTCATAGCGCTACGAGTTTCACACCTTACGAAGTTGTTTTCGGGCACACAGAGTCTGGAAGTGCTTTTGATATTGACAGGGACAAAACTTTAATGCAAAAGATATTACAGGATCATCGTAAGCGATTGAAAATTCTTTATGAGCATTTAAGCAGCCAAATGATTGGACATAAAAACTTAGTTAGGGACAAGAAAGGAGGGGAGGACCCACCAAAAATAGTGGATGGTGACACGGTTTTTATGAAAAATACTAGGACTAGGAAAGCAAAAGAACTGCCGCGATACGAAAAGGCAACGGTCACCGGAAAACCTAAACGAAACATAGTCCCAGTTAAGCTTAAAAATAGAAATACTAAAGTAGCATTAAGAAATGTCAAACGCCCTCCCCAGATGGTGGTTGATACTGCTCGTCCTAGCGGATCAAGGGACAACCCTGAACATCCAGAAGATCGACCAGAATCCTGGAATAGTTCCGATTCGGATTGGAACAGTTCTGATGAGGACTAACCATTGGAATATTATTAAGACTATAGATTTAAATTCGTTAACTGTCCAGTTAGAAAATAATATAGAAGAGTATAATAAATTAAAAATTATAAGTCATAGTAATAGCGAGATACATAGGGAACTTTTAGGGTTAACAGTACAAATCGAATCATTTATTGAATTGACAAAAGATAGGTTAAAACAGATTCTACCCTCTAGCAGAACAAGGAGAGGAATTATAAACCCACTAGGATCCCTTATTAAGGTAATAACAGGAAATTTAGATAACGAAGATGCTAGGAAATATAATGTAGAAATTAGTAATTTAGGAAATAGGGAACATTCAATAGAACGAAAAGTATCATTAATGCAGAAGGCTTTCGATAAATTACTCAATGTTTCTGATGATATTAACTTTAATACTAGACATTTGGATTTCAAAATAAAACACTTTCAATCACTTATTCAAAACCAAACCAAGTACTCTAACCTTTTAACCATAATGAATAGTATGAATCAAGTTTTAAATAATTGTCGTACTATTTATTCCATTATTTATGAATTGGAAACTGCCATTGCTTTTAGTAAAATGCACGTATTACATCCATCCATAGTAAATGCCACAGAATTATTTAATATTCTTAATGTCATAAGAAAACATCATAACTTAATTTATCCATTAAGATTAGATAACTTAGTAAAATTAGAAGGAAGTATAGAAATTAAGGGATACATAGACAATAGTAAAATTATATTTGTACTAGAAGTTCCATTAATAGACAAAAACACATACAATTATTATAAAGTTGTTCCTATCCCAATCTATAACCAAATAACCCAAAAACCTAATATCATTATACCCCAATATCCTTACCTAATAGTGAACAAGTCGAAATACAGATCCGTAGTCGATGGCTGTAAGGAAATAGAAGATCAGACATATCTCTGTTCCGATGAAAACATGGTACAGTACGAGGAGGAAACATGTATCCAACAACTTATGTTATTACAACATAACTTCAGCAATTGCAAG
Organism: Tholera decimalis; assembly: GCA_943138885.2. Lineage (NCBI taxonomy): Eukaryota > Metazoa > Arthropoda > Insecta > Lepidoptera > Noctuidae > Tholera > Tholera decimalis. Next base: position 11,318,703 of record OW964575.2, on the reverse strand, counting down.
CAACACCAGGTGCAGATAGAAGAAATCAAGGTGCAGCCTATATCCAGCATCCACTGGTTGATATACACAGAAAAGGAAACTGTTGCAACGGAGCACTGCGAAGAGGAGATCCGCAGACATAGTCTACGAGGCACATACATATTAGTGCCAAGTCAGCACTGTACCTTACAGATTGCTGATATCTCAATCACAACACCCATGAACACCAGTTTAGTTTCCTTCAGATTGCCACCAGTACAGATGCCTGAGCTACGCAGAGATGTTACCCCGTCAGCCAAGCAGCTGGACCTCAGAGGAGTAGATCTAGGCGACGTCAAGGAACTGCTGAACCAAGCCAAATACAGTGATAGTGTCAGTGATGGTGAAACAATTATAGTCAGCGACAAAATCAGTGTATGGACCATAAGTATTTACGCCATTATAATTGTATTCGTCATTGGGTTTTTGTTCCAAAGAAGAGAGTCATTGACTAAGAGACTCAGACGAAATTCTCTAAAGACTACAGAGTTGCCTTTAGATAATTTCTCTCTTAGGGAGGGAGGAGTTAAGTGTGACGACCCCAACTCTATTCGCTTTATCAGCAAATCCCCCTCCACCTCAAGTAGCAAATAAGTAGTCTATAAGAATATTGTTAACTTAGCAATAATTAAATATAAATACATGTATCATTATTAGAATAATCATTACTATTTTAATTACTGTAACGCTGTTCGTTTAAATAAAGTTTTTTTTAAACTAATCAAGTGTCGATCACTTAATTCGCGCTGTTCAGTTGCTATTCAGTCGCAAGAATTTTTTTGATTCGGGTCGAACGTTTATTTATGTCATTGCATCAATAAGCTCCGCAGGCTGTAAAAACACAAAAAATGGTCAAGTATCTAATATTTTTTTGGTGAAATTAAGTTGATAATGACGATAAATAATCGGTAAACATAATATTACTTTTCACCACGGAATAGATGAATAAGGTTGGAATGGTAATGTGGACGTGGCGAGCGCGCCACATTTATGATACGAAAATCATAGCTCGACCGATTAATTCATTCACCGCGTTTAGTGCACTTCGGATTACTTCGGAATACAGAGCTCTGCTTTAAAATGCCGTGTTGTGCAATTATAACCTGTAAAACAAAAAGTTAGACCGCAAGTATAGAGCGTGGAGGTATATCTTTCCATCGGTAAGTCGAAAATAACATTTAATTACAATTTTATTTGTAAAAAGACATAAAAATATTCTGATCACTATGAAATTCCCAACATTAACAACATTATTACAACAAGTTACAAAAAATATACATTGCCTGATGTGGACTCGACGCAATGACCAAGTACGCTTCCGCCATCGGAACTTTAAATAAGACTGCTCTCTGCGCTCCTCTGCGATCTATTTATACCCCGGCCTATGAGTTCTAGAACATTCTTGTAAAATCGACTCACTGCCTATATTGCCAAAAATATTCCAGAAGCTATTCAAGATACACAGTACTGCTACTCGCTGCTAGATGGCGTTAGTGTCTCGAACATTCTAGATTTCTGTCGAAGTTTCTCAACGTACTTCGCTAAACGACTGGCGTAACACTGCCCCCTCCTAAGACATGCTCGACCCGAGCATCGTTAGACCCGTAGTAACGCGCCAGTCGATCAACTTGAACAATCTTTGGCGCAGCTCGTGGACCTTTCTGGATCCGATAAGTGACGTCATTAATTTTAGTCACAACGCGGTATGGTACATCCCATTTTGCCTGTAACTTCGGCGACTTTCCTTTGCTGCGCACCGGATTATGGAACCAGACAAATGAGCCTTCAACAAATCCTGAATTCTTGATTTTTCGGTCGTAACGAGTCTTCACCTTCTGAGACATTTGTTGACCGGATTGTCTAAAATGTTCGTATAAGTCGTTCATACTGTTTCGCAATTCACTCGCTTAGTCTGTTACACTACAAGGTGTATCTGGCAGTATACCAGTGATTAGGTCTGCAGGCAACCTAAGCTCTCGTCCGAAGTTCACGAAAGCAGGTGTAACAGCTGTACTCTCCTGAACTGCACTTCGGTATGATAGAAAGAAGGGCTGAATGAGTTTGTCCCAATCCTTTTGCCTGCTTTCCACAACTTTAGCCAGATATCTCTCCAATGTCTGGTTGAAACGTTCCACCATTCTACCAGATTGTGGGTGATACGAAGTGGTCCTGGTTTTATGAGTACCCATTACTCGACATGTCTCCTGAAATACCTGTGACTCAAAATTCCTTCCTTGATCGCTGTGAATTTCCAAGGGTACCCCGTAGCGACAAAATACTTCATTAACCAATTTATCTGCCACCGTGGTAGCTTCCTGATTAGGAATGGCAAAAACTTCTGGCCACTTTGTGAAATAATCCATTACGACCATAAAGTACCTGTTCCCACTCTCGCTCTCAGGAAATGGTCCTGCAACATTCAGCGCTATCCGTTCCCATGGGGCTCCCACATTATAGATCTTTAAAGCTCCTCTACTGCGTGTTTGAGGTGCCTTAACTGCTGCACAACTAGTGCATTTGCGGCACCAGTCTTCTACGTCGTCTCGGCAGTGGTTCCAGTAAAACCTCTCTCGTATCTTTAACAGAGTCCGTTTTACTCCCATATGACCTCCTGAACATCCATCGTGGTAAAGCCGTAGAACTTCAGGTACCTTCGCTTTTGGTACGACCATTTGTAGGTGACAATGGTCTCTTCGAGTATTTTCCCATTTGCGGCACAATACTCCCTCGTGAATCACCAAACTGTCCCACTGTGCCCAATAACTTTTTGTTGTAGTGCTCATTCCAGCGACGTCTTGCCTACTAGGCTTTGGAACAGTGGCTTTCTTCCATTCAAGAATGGGTTTGACGTCTAGTCATCCTGCTGCGCACGCTGTAGCGCTTCTTTCCACTCATTGCTCAGGTCTGTTCTCAGCATCTTGATGGGTACTATTTCTTTTTCTTCTTGCCTAACACAGTGCTTACATTCTTCAGGGCAAGGTCTTCTTAATAGCGCGTCCGCGTTGCCGTGACATCTTCCATTACGTTGCTCAGTTTCATAGTGGAACTCTTGTTCAATCCACCTTGCAACTTGCCCTTCAGGGTTCTTGAATTGCAAAAGCCACTTTAATGCAGCATGGTCGGTCCGCAGATAAAATTATCGACCAAGCAGATATTTACTGAAATGCTGCAATGTTTTTACTACTGCTAGTAGCTCCCTTCTCGTGACACAATAATTTCTTTCTGGTTTTGATTAAGCTTTACTGAAGTAGGCTATCACAACCTCTTTATCTCCTTTTCGCTGTGATAACACGCCACCAATTCCGGTATTACTTGCATCTGTGTCTACGATAAAGTCATTCTCAGTGTCAGGAAATCCAAGAATAGGTGTATCGCACAGACGCTTCTTCAATTCGCGGAAAGCAGCGTCGCAGTCTTCTTCCCAGCAGAATGTTCGCTTCTCTTCAGTGAGCTTGTGTAATGGCTTAGCAATATCAGCAAAATATTTCACAAACCGGCGGTAATATGAGCAAAACCCTAAAAACGCTCTGACCTGTGTCTTGTCTTTTGGTACTGGCCAATCCTTAACAGCGACTATTTTGTCCGGATCAGTTTGCACACCTTCTTGCGAAACTACATGGCCCAGGAAAGTCACTTGTCGTTTGAAAAATGAGCACTTTTTAGGACTTAGCTTCAGATTGGCTGCACGGATTTTTGCTAGCACACGTTCCATGTTCTTAAGATGATCTTGAAATGAGCGCCCGACAATAATAATGTAATCTAAATATACCAGACAGGCGTCTCCAATAAACCCAGTGAGTACCAGCTCCATTAGCCTTTCAAAAGTTGCTGGCGCATTGCACAAACCAAATGGCATTACTTTGAATTGCCACAGACCTTTTCCCGTAGAAAATGCTGTCTTTTCCTTATCCTTAGGATCCAGTTCCACCTGCCAGTAGCCACTTTTCAAATCTAGGGTTGTAAACACTTCATTCCTGTCAGCGCGTCTAAAGTGTCGTCAATTCTTGGTAGTGGATAACTGTCCTTCTTTGTTGCATCGTTTAACCTCCGATAATCGACACAAAAACGTAAGTTGCCTTCCTTCTTCTTGACTAGCACTACGGGAGAACACCATGGACTGGATGAAGGTTCTATCACACCATCCTTTACCATCCCTTCAATCATGGCCTCTACCTCTTTCTTCGTCTTCGTCTTCAGACAGATCCTTGTACCAACCTTCTAGAAGGGATGACACATTATATGTGCTATTAAGTTTATTGCTACTGGATATTCTTGGCATCTGCGTATCCAGGCAACTTACTCACAGGTGCCCATCAATGTTCACTTTTTAATTATGTGTTCTTCATTACTTGGGTTTAAAAACCTCACTACTGAAGTATTTGTGGGCCCACCAGAGTGCGGGTCATTATCCATGGATGATCACTATCCGTTCTTTCAATAAACAAGCACCGACGCTTTTGTCCCAAATTTTACTGGCTCAATGGTTTCCGATCTAGGACGAAGGGTAATTTTCTTCAGGCAGTAGACTTATCCTGATGATCCACAATCCATACAGATTTCTTCTGTGCCACATTTTAATATTCCTTGGTTAATGTCGATCTCACAATGATGGTCTCTGTATGTGCTGTACTGATATTTTGCTGTAACATACCTACTGTTTACTATCGGTCTACTTGCGAATTTTAAACATTTAAGATGCCAATCAATTGTTTACAAAAACACTTTGAAGTTTTATTGTTTTCATTGTAGTCAAAGTATGTATAGATTAAATTCGTCCGCTTTCTACCCATGTTAAACACAAATAATAAAATTAACTCGTAATTAAATCTTACTGCACAGCAGACGTCTACCTTCGAATGAAAAGAAATATCGTAAGTACGTCTACGCGCCGCTTTGTGCGGTAGTCACACACAAGTTGCAACGCGTTCACCAGGGGGGGGACACTGCCGTACTTGACGTAGGCGTCCAATTTTTCACAAAGATACTAGCACCATCTCTTACGAAATCCGCGTTAACTTGAGAGATTTAGTACGAATAAATGACATAGATGGTGCTTACGCCAATTATCGCCAGTACGCCTTGTTGTTAATGAAAATTTAGTCAAAAATAATAAATATATATTCTAAACCAGAATAAATATTTCTTATTTTATTTATTATAACAGCATTTTGCAATTGCAATTTTTTTTAGTTCGGCAAAATATTACTATACTGATATACTCTCTATGGGTTACAAACATCTATATCACTATACTCTTTGGATGAATCATCTATGCTCTTTGGTTACAAAATGGTCACTACTTTCGGCGTTTGCGCGTGTTTGTAGATCTCTTCCATTTTGTGTAATTTTTGTGCTGTTTCGGTTTTATTAAAGCTCCAGAAAGTGCGTTTGAGTTGAGTGCTAGTCCTCCTCAAATACAAAATGTTTATAAAACTGATTTTTATATGGCGTGCATTCCAAATTACCCGCCTACCTATAAAAACCTACCTGTATAATAAGGTTATAGATATATACCTATGTACGCACCAATAGTTTTTGGGATTAGTTCAGCGGATATAGTATCAGATGGCGACACCATCTAATATAGGTGTCAAAAATTCTTGAGAGAGGGTTCTCTATTCCATCTATATTAATATACTCTTTGGCGTTCACCGACATGACGTTCGTCGAATAAACTGGTTAATTTAGGTAAAAATAAAGTTCTCAAAACGTTTACGTTCTTAAGAAAAGTTCGGAGGAAAACCGAAATAAACCGGTATTTTTTAAACCGGTTCCGAGCTTTGATAATTATTATTATCAAAGTAATAGTCGAAAAAAGCGCGGGAAACCTGAACTTTGGCGGACGTGATTTTTTTTTGGCTCTCTATAAATTATTTTTTGTATATTGGATTAGATTAAGTTTTTGTATATATTTCATTTTATTATTTAGTTTTAGTGTAGTCGTAGTGTTTTCTTCAAATTTGGTAAGTTTTTTTTAGTTCTTGTAGTTTTAATATGGATCCTCCGGGTGACCCCGGAGGAACGGCACCACTAGAAATAGGTCACTATGTGACAATTTCTAATAATGAAACCAGTGCAGTTGATACTGATTGTTCATTATCATTAACCAATAGCTCAAAACGCAAAAGGGTGTCTGCTCGGCCGACAATTTGCAAACACTGTAATAAAAAAAGGCGCAAGAATGGCGGGAAACGTTCTAACGATTGTGATTGTGGCGAGATGGATAAAATGATTTCTGTAGATGATACTAATAAGGCATCTGATCCTCCGCGTACTCCTTTGTTAAGGGCTGGCGTTGACGATCTGAGTGGGTCGTCTCAGCGTCCAGCTTCAGTTGCTCGGCTCTTGTACAATTCCTCCGATGCGGCTCCGTTTTTAATACATGTTCAGAGGGAGCAAACTGCCTCTAATGACAATACTTTTCTGAATCCAGTTACTTTTGGTCGATTCTTAAAAAGGAATTCTTTCAGTAACATAATTAATGGTAGTCTAAAGAAAATAGGTCGAAACAGGCTGGTTATTGCTTTTTCCACTTATAATGATGCCAACTCGTTTATAACCAGCAAGTTGTTGGAAAGGGAGTGTTATAAAGCTTTTATCCCCTCATTTTCTGTGACTCGCATGGGTGTCGTCAGAGGCATACCTGTAGAGTGGAATGATGATGAAATATTAGAAAACATCTCTGTGCCAATTGGTTGTGGCAAAATATTAAAGCTAAGGAGAATCAAAAGAAAAACTATTTTTGATGATAAACCTTTATTAAAAAATACAGAAACAGTTATTTTAACTTTTGATGGCCAAATTCTTCCGAAGCGTGTATATATGTGTTATACAGCACTTTCTGTTGACCTGTACATTTACCCAACAATTCAATGTTACAATTGTTGTAGATATGGCCATGTCAAGATTCAATGCAGGTCCAAACCCCGCTGTTATAAGTGTGGTCAAGGTCACTCTGGGGAAGGGTGCACAGTCTCTGAGGATAATTTATCTTGTTGTCTTTGCAATGGTTTTCATGAGGCTACTAGCAAGAAATGTTTAGAATATGAACGTCAAAAAAACATTAAAGAATCCATGGCCAAATCATGTATTTCATATGCTGAAGCTTCAAAGCTTCATCCCACAATTTCTAAAATATCATATGCTGATGCCTTGCTTTCCTCTCCCACAACTTCAAGACATATCAATGCTTCTGTTCCCCTTGATTACTCTCCATCTAAACAAAATAAAATATCATATAAAAAAACAGTTTTTATTAAACCTCGCTCCCCACCCCAGTTTTCTAAAGGTTATGATCAGCAATTCCATCAGGAACTTGCTAGGAATGTTCCTCAATCAAAAGATGGCTGTGCCCTCATCGCTAAGGATGATCTGTCTGCATTGACTGTAAATGAACTAATCATTGCTTTGATAAAATCATTAACTCAAACACATCACCTGTCACCGTCCATCGCTGCCACTGTATTAAATGCAGTTACTCAATCATCAACTAATAATAATCATGGACAACAAAGTCATACAATGGAATTGCCGAAGTGCAATTAATAAAAAGTCAGAAATTATACATATTGTAAATAAATATAAACCTTTTGTTTTTGCTCTTCAAGAGACATGGCTTAAACCAGGGTCTTTGTTTAGGATCCCTGGGTATGCATGTCTCAGAGAAGACCGCTCTGATGGGTATGGCGGTGTTGCTTTACTCATCAAACATCATCATTCATTTTCATTTTTCACAATCCCACCTCATAGTAATGATTTTTCTGTTATTGCAGCAGTTGTAGATAATATTTGTTTTGTTTCTGTATATATTCCTCGTCCATCTGTTGTAATTTTTAATGATATTGTAAATATTTTTTCAATTCTTCCTAAACCATTTATAGTTTTAGGTGATTTTAATTCCCAGCATGAAGTCTGGGGTAGTTCGTCAACAAATAACTATGGTAGCACCTTACTTGACATTCTAGATAATCTCAATCTTTGTTTATTAAATACTGGGTCTCCAACTCGACGCACTTCTCCACATGAAGGTGCTAGTGCACCCGATTTGTCAATATGCACTGACAAACTAGCTTCGCGTTTGACCTGGAAAGTTATGCTTTCATCCTATGGCAGTGACCATTTTCCTATAGTTTTATCATTTCCCTTCAATCAAAAACCTTATTCTAAGAGCGCTCCACGGCTGAAGTACAAACTGGGGGATGTTGATTGGCGTACTTATAAGGAGCATTTAGATAACATAGTGTCCGTTCTACCTGAAATTAAATGTGGTAATGAACAGTTCTGTGCCGATGCCTTGTCCGAAGCCATGATAAAAACTGCAGATAAACTTTTTCCTTTCAAAAAGTCACAAAATAAAATCCCATCTCCGCCATGGTGGGACAAAGATTGCACAGATGCAATTAAAAAAAGGAAACAGTGTGAAATAAATTACCTTAAAAATTCTACCGTAGAAAATTTTAATATTTTAAGCACCTCAATTACAGAGACAAAAAAATTATTTAAAAAAAAGAAATTTGAAAGCTGGAAATCATTTTGCCTCTCTATTTCCCCTAACGTTCAACCATCTGTGGTTTGGCGGAATATTAGAAGGTTCAGATCGGCGTTCTCAGATTCATCTAGCGCATTCCTTCCACCTGAGTTGGTAAATAGTTTTTTAGGTAAATTAGCTCCCTCATACGTCCCGGAAAAGATTATTACAAATTCTATTCCCCTTTCGACAATAGATTCTCTTTGTGACCTTAATTCTCCATTCAGTTTAGAAGAGCTTAAACTTGTTGTATGCCACAGTAAAGACTCCGCTCCAGGCGCAGATGGTATTCCGTACTCTTTTCTATCAAATATGAGTGACACATCTCTTTTATATTTTTTAAAACTAATTAATAAAATTATGATAACCGGAAATATTCCGCTTTCTTGGAAAGCACAAGATATTATACCTATTCTCAAACCCAACAAATGTCCATCCAATAGCACTTCTTACCGACCAATTGCTCTATCATCAGTTTTGCTAAAGATCACAGAACATTTAGTAAAAAATAGGTTAGAATGGTTTTTAGAAAACAAGAAATTACTCAGTGAGAGTCAATTTGGTTTTAGGCGAGGTAAAAGTACCATAGATAGTTTAAGCATCTTTGTCACTGATATTAGGTTAGCATTTTCTTCGAATCAATCCATAATTTCTGCTTTTCTTGACATAACCTCTGCTTATGATAATGTTGTAATATCAACATTAAAATATAAACTGGAGCAGTTAAATGTCCCCATTTTACTCACAAACTTCATTCTAAACATGTTATCTGAGAGGTATATTAAACTTACACTTCAGGATTCTAGTTGTGAATCTAGAGTCGTGTGGAAAGGTCTTCCTCAAGGATCAGTTCTTAGCCCTTTATTATATGACATTTACACTTACGATCTTGAGAGTTCTTTAAACAATGAAGTAAAAGTGCTACAATACGCTGATGATCTTCTTTTATATTGCCCTCACAGCTCTATACAAACGGCTTGCAATACCATGACATCGGGTCTTAGCCTTTTAAAAAAATGGATGGATAGCAATGGCCTTGAGCTATCTACTTCTAAAAGTACAGTTGTACTTTTTACTAGGATGCGCCTTCCTCCCCCTGTTTCTGTATATTATAATGATAATTTAATACCTGTGAAATCTTCGGTAAAATTTTTAGGAGTGCTTTTGGATAGTAAACTTACTGGTATTCCACACTGTGAGTATATAACGGCAAGATGTGAACAAAGAATAAACATATTGAGATGTTTATCGGGGGTCTGGTGGGGTGCCCACCCCTATTCATTGAAATTAATATATAACGCAATAGTTAGAAGTGTGCTTGACTATGGAACATTTTTATTGGAACCTGGAAATTCAGCTGCTTTTAAAAAATTAGACAGAATTCAGTCAAAAGCACTGCGAATAGTGACCGGAGCTATGAGATCAAGCCCAATAAATGCTTTACAGGTTGAAACTGTAGATCCTCCTCTTTCACTTCGACGTCAGTATCTTTCTGACAAATTTCTATTCCGTTCATTTCAATTTTCTAATCACCCGTTACGTCAAAAATTGCAGTCTCTTCTAGACGAAACCAATTCTTCTCGTTATTGGTCTAATAAATCTCTTCCTTGTCTTATTATAAGCTATAAAAAGTTTATGGCTTTGCAAGCTCCAATTTACCAGTCACTATCATTTCCTCTCTTCAATCATTCTTATGAATCATTGGTGTTTTCTCCGGATGTTATCCTGAACTTAGACATTAATAAAAATGATTATTTTGTTAAAGAATCATTTAACTTTGCCAAAGGCTTGCGATGGGAGAATTGGCATCATATTTACACAGACGCGTCTAAGCACTCTTCTTTAGGAAATGTTGGAGTTGGGGTTTTTCACTCACAGTATAATATAGTACAAAAAATCAAACTTCCTCCTGAATCATCAGTATTTACTGGTGAATGTTTTGGACTGTTCAAAGCTTTAGAGTATATTTACATCATGAAATTGGAAAAAGCAATAATATTTTCAGACGCTCTAAGTGCATTACAGGCTATTAAAAGAAATCCTTTTAAATGTAAACCAATATTTCCCATAGTTCTTTTTATTAGAGATCTCTTATATAAATGCTCCAAATTAGGTCTTCAAATTTCTCTCGCTTGGATACCTGGCCATAGTAGTATCGCGGGAAATGTGAGAGCCGATCAACTGGCTAATGAGGCTGTGGACTGTGGTGATTTGTTCCCTTACATTAACTTTAGCCACGACTTGGCGAATCTGCCAATGAACTTTCTTTGGGATGCCTGGAGCAAGTTGTGGGCGGACAGCAGCACTACTAAAGGAAAATATTATTCTCGTATTCAAACTTGTATTCCCAAAACACCTTGGTTTTTTAAATTTAACTTTGGTAAGGCTGCTACCAGTTGCCTTATTCGAATGAGGTTGGGTCACAATTGCTCCAAAGTCCACCTTGCCCGATTGCAGATTGTTGCCAGTGACCTTTGCGAATGTGGTGATGTTGGCGATTTAAATCATATTTTTTTTTCCTGTCCTCTTCTTAGTCATGATTCTTTTATTTCTAGTTTACTTTCCTATAACATTACCTTTCCTACCTCCATTTCTGTCTTACTGGCTTCTAATGATTCAAATATATATATATATCTATCATCATTTATCACTCAGAATAATTTACGCATATAATTTTTACTTATGTTTATGCCTTTCCTAATAATCCTATCCAATATCCATCCTAATTCCGTGTCCTAAATTAACCATTTCATTTTCTACCAAGTTTCCTCGTTTTTTGTTGATGGCATTGCGCAAATAGCGACTTGCCAATTAAAAAAAAATAGTCGGCACTTAGGTTACAGAAAGCATCAACCTATATCTATATGAAAATAGAGCGTAAGTTTATTATATTCAGATAAACATCTCCTATTGTACCTCAGAGAACATACTTACAAACGCTGACTTATACTAGTCGTAGACTAATGTACAGGGCTACTGGTAACTCGACATATTCCTTGCAGAACATCATAGTAGGGTTAAAATGCTACAAATTAAACCGAATGTTCTACCGAAATTCAGTAGTTTTCGAGTTAGTTAGATTATTAGTTTTTTTATGAAAAACCCCAGATTAAATAATTTGAAACCAATTTTAAAATGTTTCACGGCATGACTGTACTGAAATTTAAGTTATTATCATAGTTGATGACATGGAGATTTTTCTTAATTATTAAAAGTTCGAAAAAGCCTTAAACCTTGGCAAATATCACTAACCAAACATTGTTATTTTCTATAATGTATGCTATTACTTCATAAAAAATGTTGTCTAGTGCTGGGCTTCCCAATTATCCTAGGGGCATCGTGTCGTGAGGATCTAAATAGGTTGGCTGTCTGTATCGATAAATTACGTACGCTTTTAATTTTCGTTAAAAAAAATCAGACAATTTATACTACAAAATAATAAATGAATACATACCTAAATTTAAAGTTGGTACAGCAATTTTACTAATTTTGTTGTACCGGCACAGATATTTGTCTTCAAAATGTGAGCGACATACTCGGCGGCACTTAAATATGTGCTCATTTTCAAGTCCCAAGAGAGTGATATTGCCAATGGCATATAACCAAGAGTTGAACCGTACTTTATCCTTTTCTGGGTTTGGGAAGCCATGCAATACTCGATGCATACCTGAAATTAACGAAAATAAAGGAGTTCAAGAATACACAGTTAATTACTAAATGTGTGTGAGGAAATTAACACTTGGCAGAACTAAAACATGAAATATTTCAGTCGTGTCTAGAATTTCTGGTGTTAACTAGAAATTAAAAAAAATATATAAAAAACCTGTTAAGTGCGAGTTGAACAAGCATTAAGAGGGTGGGTCAGTGGGTCGTCTTACAATAAAATTAATACATTTATCGCAAGAACAAACATTTTACGGCTAAACTTTCCTTTATGGCCCGTTGAGTTGGAAGTTCATAGTTTTACTGTAAATAGTACTCATAAATAGAAAGCTTTTTACAAATTGTTAAGTTGCGCAAATTCACTGTTTACGAGATATAAGTTTTTAAAGTTTCGTTTAATACTGAAAAATAGCACGCCATTTGCAAATTTTTAGGTTGTTTATTGTCATGGTAGACGTCAAAGTTGACATTTCACGTTCCATTGACAGAAGAAGTGTATTTTGTTCAATTTTATGTCATATTTTTACGTAAAATTAATTTTATTTTCACATATTCACATATTAAATTTGGTGTGTTATTAGTGGGCATTATAGCTGTGCTGTATTATGTAATTACGTTGACGTTTTTACACAAAAATATTACGAATTTTGTTTACACTGTGGAACGGAACGTGAACGTTGATTTAGATGTTCCTACATTCATAAATACATAGAAATCTATTACAAATTTTGAAGTTGCGGAAATTCACGGATTACGAGATATAATATTTAAAGTTTCCATACAAATTGGGAAATAGTATGCAATATATGATAAATAATATTCATGGTAGTTCCAACTGTTACTAGGAGAAGTTAGGATGCAATAGCGAGCGAAGCGAGCTCGGGACTTGGGGCAACCCGACTCGGACAGATTAGGTTAGAAGCGGATGGGCGGGTCTAGTGAGCGAGCGCAGCGAGCGAACAGACCCGGCCATCACCTTCGTGGTTATTTTTTTTTAAACCATTGAGCCCCACGAAGCGGGGCTCCGACTACACCTTTTAGCCAACTTTTGAGTTTTTCGAAAACCTTTTTGTTGGTGTAATGCCGGGGAGGAGAGGAGCACCCCCTGCCCTATCACTCAACTCCCACTGCCTTCCTCCTGCCAAACAATACTAAATTTTTCCGAAATTTTTATTCTAACCTAAAAACTTTAACCATGGATATCACCATAACATTGGGGTTGCGCGGGGGGGGGGATGGTACAGGGGGGTAGCACTACTCCCCCCCGCCCCACCCCTCCCGCCCCGACCCAAAAATCGACGGGCCATAAAGGAAAGTTTTACCCATTTTACTGTAGTTTAAAATGGCTAATTTTGTAAATAAAAGGTTTCATACCTCCACTTTCCTTGCACCCAGGGACACAACAAACCTTGTCTGACGACATTATGTTTGTATATTATTGAGAGAGTAAAGATAGTGTTTAAAACACAATACACAAACACAAGCAACACAAGGGTGGAAAGAGTCCTATCTCTGTTCTTACAATTGCTATAATCACAATAACTTGAAGAACTTATGCCACAGCGTAATTAAATCACCGTAGGAACCTCAACTCAACGGAACTTTCAATAACTGGATACCACAAAAATATCACACACAACAATAAATAACGGCACAAACGGCGGCAGCGGCCACTGACGTTTAGGGATGTCAAAAAATTATCAATTATGGAAATAATCGATTAAAAATCGATTTTTATCTACAGAAAAATCGATTTTTATACGTGATTTTAGTTTATAATCATTTTTTTATAATCTTTCAATCAATTATTACCAATTTTTCATCTGCAACCCCCAACATTAAGTTTGGTCTCCTGGCCCAGAGCCCGGAACACCAACTACCAAATAATACTATTTCTATAATACTACATTAACGCAATCTGTGCATCTGTGATGGCATTCCTTCTGTGCTTTTGAAACAGTTTAGTTGATTCATTTAATCAAACATTCACTAGATGGAGTTAGTCAACGAACTGGACTATTTTAGCGACATATACATATGTCATTCATAATTCGTTGGTGAAACTTTATTGTTCAAATGACAATTTCGAAAGTTTTTCGTGACAAAGTGTTTAGTGTTATTAAAAATCTCGTTTTTTCGGCTGCTTCGGCTCCAGCAGAGAGATTGTTCTCGAAAGCTGGCACCATATACAAAGACCAGGAGCTAAATAAATTATTGAAACGCTTACCTAAGCTGTTATTCCTGAACTGGTTACCTGCGGATTTCTTGTTTTTTTTTTATTTGAATAATTTAATTTTGTTGATTTTGTGTGAAAAATAATTAATTGAAACTTTTGTAATTTGATTGTTATAAAACTTTATGTAAATAAAAACTTTTTACCCAAAAGAAATTAAACCGACTTCCAAAAAACACTGCAAAGTGAAAAATAACTTTAATTTCGGTAGTCGGTGTCTTTAGTTTTGTGTTTTCGTTTTTTCACTCTTTTTGGTTGGTCGATTTATAATTTACCTCGTTACAAAAGTCTAAATGTCTACTACTTATAACCTTTTACAAAATATTGCTTTTCATTGGGAAAAGCAATATTTTGTTTTTGTTGCTAGGCCGTTAATTGTTGAAGAGTTCTTCTGGTACTTCATCATCAGCTCACTTCGCCATATGCATTGCTACGAGCATATTGTGCCTCATAACCATATTCAAGTAATCGAAGCGGAACCCATGAAATACTTATTATTCCTACTTATATATTGACTAGTTTCAGTACTTTTCGAATGCAACTTCACAAGTTACTACATATAAAAAATACTCAAATCAGGTGTGCCTATAATATTTGAAGAGTTCCTTTGATTTCTCCAAAATCCCATCATCAGATCCTGACTTGGTGATAATGCGACCAACCAACTTTGAAGTATATAAATACCCTTTCAAACACAAAGAATTTTTCAAATCGGTTGAGCCGTCTTCGAGTAATCAGTGACTGATCATACATAAAGAAAAAATATACGCGTCGACTTGAAAAACTTACTATTTCTGTTTATTTTTTAAATTAATAAATCTATTGATATAATATTTGTGGCGTTTATTTTGAAATTAATTGATTAATTAGGAAAAATCGATTAATATAACAAAATCAATTATTTTCTTTAAAAAAATCGATTTTTTATTAATCGATTTTTCATGCTAATTAATAATTTATTAATTAAAAATCGATTTTTTATGTACAATGTCACATCCCTACTGACGTATAAATCATATAATTTTTTTTCTATGTTTTGGCATTGCACTGTTCGTGCTTATTGCCACTGACAATATTTTATTTGGTCAAAACGCAGGATCTACTCGCGAAATTATAAAATAATACAACAGGAATAGGAAAGGAGATTAGTTTTGTTCAATAAATATAATAATAAATAATAACAAGATAAATGGAAATTTAGTACTACAGAAAACTGTACATATCCATTTAACGCCACCGGGTGGTCCAACAAGAAAGCCGACCACAGAGTACATTCATATATATAGTAAAAGCCGACTCAGTGCATAAACTAAGAAATTAAATACACACTTTTGCAAAAAAAAGCGGGCACCTAAGGAAATTTACGTTCTAAAGTCGATTTGAGTTAATTAAATGAAATTTATTGCTTTGACGTAGTCTGTATACTTATAATCGTGTAAATTAATGTGCGTACTGTGAATATAGAATATATTGTAATAGTATAATATTTGCATATAGTAACAATTATGGTTATACAACCAAAATTAACTTACATATTAATATTTAAATTAAAGTTTTATTTAATCAATAATGGAATATACACTTAAATAAAAACCCTAAGCTACATAATAAGTACTCGGACCCACACGATCCCAAGGTCTCCAGCTCCACCCCAAACGGCTCGAAAATATAACCTGCAGCGGCAGCGCCAGCACAGCAAGACGAGCTAGGAAGATGGGATGGTGCAAGAGCAAGCGCGGATCCAGGGGGGGGGGTCATGGGGGCCATGACCTCCCCCTCGGCTGGGTCCAGGACTTAGGTGGACCGCTAATTAAAATTGTCAAACATAATATTTTTACATATTTTTTGTCACAATACAAATTTTATTTAAGTATGTACAGACGCCAGCACATCAAGCTAAAACAATCTGTAAAATTTCTTTAAAATAGATTTTCAACTTTATTTTTAAAGAAATTAAGTTCAAGTTTGATTGGGAAAATTTGACAGTTTCGGGTAGCTTCATGTGCTGGCGTCTGTACTTTCAATATTCAATTGATTTAATATACCTACTATTTTGTTCGACTGCAAACGCGTTATTCGGGAACGAACGCATCGAAAATTTGAATTTTACCGCGTCGCCTCCACGGCCGCCACCTTTCATTTATGTCACACTTCGTGTGACATTTGCGCGCGCTTTATTTCGACTAAGGTCAAGCTAGACCTAACCTCAATCGGAACGACTAAACTTTAGTTATAGAGTACTACGTTAAAAAAACTTCTGGTCCTATTATAAAACGATTTCTGACCTTATTATAAAACGATTTCTGACTTTATTTTAAATTGCGATGTTGACGAATATATTTTTTTTATGTATTATGGCTACCGTAACCTGTTAGTGTAGCGGCAGCGGAAAGATCTTTCTCTACGTTACGAAAAATCAAATCGTGGCTAAGAGCTTCAATGGTTGAAGAACGTCTAACCAGACTGGTACTTCTCCACGTCCACGATGATGATGATGTTAATCCTAGCCGATTTCGGCTACGGCGACTGTATCATGACTATTTTATTCAAACACTAGCGACCCGCCCCGGCTTCGCACGGGTGCAATGTTAATAATAAAATAAATACTATAGAATGTCTTTATATACAACGTTGACAGCCTTTTTGTCATGCGAAAATACATACATGTTCTCTTTAGTATTTACTCTTGAAAGTGCGAAATATAATGGACCAAGGGAAAATCATTCAACGCTCAAATCTAAACCTGCAACGTTGAATATTTAATTTTGACCCTGGGAATTGTTAATGGTCATTGCAAAAGATATCTTTAACGGAAATTGTAGACGTTTAAATTGGAACGGTAAATCCGATGGTATCAGAGGAATTCGGGGAATCAATACATCTTATCCGGTAGACCGGTACCATATCCGGTGAGTATTGTGCACTCTATTATGAAAGTTTTAGCGATTTTACCAGCAAACGCGTGCCATTGCAAAGTTTAGGTGGATAGAGGTTTCTTAATAAAATAACAGGACAACCTATTTTCAACACCATTCCATGAGGACTCCGTCTGGACTCCCTGTCCAGACGGTTCAAAGAATTAAGAAATTCTGTAGGAATTTTTTCAAAAGTTCTTTCTAATCCAGAACAGTATCAGCCGAGTAGTATATGTATTTGCGTCGATGCATCAATCTTTGAAAGAATCAAGTTATTTACCTTATCATACTTATTCGTTAGATAGAATCGCCCTTTCTTTAAACCAAGATGACCTTACAACTTATGTTATCAATGTCGGTATAGACATTCTTGATCAACTCTTGGAGGTTGTCTATCAAAAAACAAAGGTTTTCTAGTTTAATCCTTCCATCAATTTGTGTCAACTCTCCATTGCCAACTTTTAGCAGCATCTCTGAAAAAAGCCTGCTCTCACGTGAAGACAAAGAAACCCACCCGGGAAATTTTTGAGGCTGTGTTTGTGTGTTTTTTAGCAGAGGCGAAGTAACGCACGAATGGTGTTTCAACACTTGCTTTATGGACGGGATTTTTAGGTCCAAGTGGAGATCCTCGTTCCTCAAATACCAGGGCGCGCCCGTGGCCTTTCGGAGAAATCGGTTTTGAATGACTTGTATCCTATGGATCTGAGCCGAACTGGACTGAGCAAACACCGGACAGGCGTATGTCAGAATAGGCTATATGCACGTGGTAAAAATGCGTAGTTTGCATTTTAGGGAGAGTTTGCTGTGTGCATTCAGCATGCTGTGAAGAGAATTCACCTACCGAGAACGAAAGCGGCTCGCAAGCGAACCGACTATATGTGCTCTCTGAAATTACGTTTTGGTCTAGGATCACTCCTACCTAACGCGGTTTTTTTTTTTTTTTTTTTTTTTTTTTTAGGTAGGGCCACTTGTAGATCAGCACACTAAGGCTGTGAGTCTACTTAACCGGACTTTATGCGGCCTGGGACGCGCTATTTATAGGCAAGCCCTTCGCCGGCACCACGCCGTAACAGATATGTCCTTGCCAGCATTTTAAATCTGTAATATCTTCGAATCTATTCATTTAAATTATATGCTGTAAAGGGCAATATTGATCTATAATAAATGCACAATGTATTTATGTTACTTAATTGGATAAGGATTAATGCTGTATTGCTTAAAATCGCTTCGTAAAATTTGCTCGTATTTCTCGTAAAAAGTAAGGGATAAAAATGGTTCTTGTGGGTTACCTATAAGAGATAGACATATACCATCGCAGACTTTTTTGTTGACCTTTTTAAGGTGTACAGTACTGGAGTACATTATTTTGATCTATCTCGTAGGGCTCAGCCAGTCTTTGCAATGCAAGCGCAAAAACATGTGTTTATTTGCGACATCACATTAGAAACCTCAAAAATCATCAGTGTTCCTCTACTATATTATGTATGTTATATACTTCAAAACCTTCCTATTGAACCACTCTTTCTATTGAAAAAAACTGCATCAAAATCCATTGCGTAGTTTTAAAGATTTAAGCATACATAGGGACAGACAGACGGAAGTGACTTTGCTTTATACTAATAGGTTGGGGAAAAAGTTTCTTCGCATTTAAAAAAAAAAATTCAAAACCTTTTTTAATATAGTTTATTTAAATTTAACTAAAGTATGTAGGTACCATTTTGTTCGATAACTTTTTGCCATCTTGTAGGTAGGGACATGATCCCATTGCTATAGAAATTTTGGGACTTCTGATCAAAATACCGCGACAAGTGGTTTTGGCAGTCCTCTCGTGATGTTAACCTGACACTGCCTAAAGAATTCTGAAGAGACCGAAACAGGTGGAAATCTGAAGGTGCAAGCCCCCAGCCAAACTCTCCTAATTTTTGCTGTGTAGCTAAAGATGTGTGAGGTCTAGCGTTATCTTGATGAAAAACCACACCCCTTCTGGTGATTAATTCCGGCCGCTTTCTCTCAACTTCTTGCTTTAATCTCATCAGTTGTTCGCAGTAGAGTTCAGAAGCGATGGTTCTGCCTGGTGGTAACAGCTCATAATGAATAATGCCCTTCCAATCCCACCACACACAGCATCACCTTGTTGCGAGTTAACCCGGGTTTCGCCACAGTCTGTGAAGCCTGACCGGCCTTTGACCACGACCTTTTTCGCACGTTCTTGTCGTACATGATCCACTTTTCATCACCAGTTATCAGCTTCTTCAAAAATGGTTCGATTTCATTACGTCGTTATAAAGAATCACAAATGAGTACACGGTTCATTAGGTTTCTTTCAGTGAGCTCGTGAGGTACCCAAATATCGAGCTTTTTTGTGTACCCAGTTTTTTTTCAAATGCGCCAAATCTGTTTTGTGGTCAATTCCCAGTTCTTCAGCTACGTCGTAACTACCGATATGCCGATCTAACTCCACTTTTTCAAAAATGGCATCCATTTTATCCGTTTTAAGGCGACCAGAGCGACGTGCATCTTTGACATCAAAATTTCCCGATTGAAAACGCTTAAACCAAATTTGTGCTACTCTCACAGACACTGCACTAGGTCCATAAACATCGCAAATTTTTTTCGCGGCTTGCGTTGCATTTTTACCTTTTTGTAGTAACATTTGAAAATGTATCGAATTTCTTCATTAGATTCACTCATCTTGACAGTACGAAAAATAAAATTTAAACTTTCAATGATAACAAAACCAGCCAGATACAAATAGTATAGCCGAAGAGATTTTATTACAAGTTCATACATACTATAATGCGAAAAGACTTTTTCCCCAACCTTATATGTTAAGATTAAGATTAGAGCTTGGTTGTTCAGCTCTCTGACGACGGTGCGCTCGTTGATGACTGGCGTACCCACTGTTCGCTCAGAATACCATGTTGGATGTAGGGCACGTTAACATACCGTTCGCACGACAATAGTGTATACGTATGTCTGCTGGTGGTCTGGCCTTCAACTCGTCTCGTTTTTTGTCCAAATCTGCTCGTCGTAGCAATTCAAAATCAGAGACTTGTGGATTAATGAGACGTCTCCAATCTAAACATTGAGCTGCTTTGTGTTCCCATTGAGATGGTTCGATCTTGCATTTTTTCATAATTGCTTTTTCAGAACATCCTTATATCTTAGGTATTGTCCACCCCGTTGACGTTTGCCATATTTAAGTTCTGAGTAGAAGATGCGTTTAGCCAATCTGTCGTCCGATATTCGCGACACGTGTCCACTCCAGCGCAGCTGGAGCCTCATGAGGTAGGTATCGATACCTCCGACGTTTGCATGACAAAGTACATCCATAAGGTTAATTTCCTATCTATTACTATGCCTAAAAATTTCTTTGATTTTACTGAATTTATAGGTTCTACGTTATAAACTACTTTTGAATTGGTGTTCTCATTTCCAAATATCATAACACTGCTTTTGGAGGGATTAATTTTTAAATGTAGCACATCATTGTAATAGTGAAATAGTTGGGACAAGGCTCTGTTAATATTGTCAATTGCAATTTCTACATTATAATTACTACTGTACAAAACAATATCATCAGCAAACTGCAGAATATCTACATTATGTACAATAGGGGAGATCATCTAAACCAGGTGTAGTGTCTTTCCGAGATAGCAAACTCATTTTAAATTCAGACCATGTAAAAGGATCTAACAAAAATTTTGAATTTAGATTATTATTATTTAATTCGAAAATTTGGCCTAAACTACTAACATTATTTAGATAGCTGTTGTCGGATAATTTATCTAGAAATTGAGAAATAAACTCATCTTTATATGATTTATTGCCAGCTCATATACCTTTAAACATTTTTAGAAGATTCCAAATCTTACTTATAGGAGTAGTTCTATTAAATGTGTTACATAGGTTATCCCAACCTATCCTTTTTTGTTCCAATATGGTTCTTTTTTTAAGTGCATCTTTTCTTTTATAATCTAAATAGTTCTCCATAGTAGGTTCACTTCTATATAGTTTCAATGCATTGTAAGAGGCAATTACACTTTTTTCACAAACGTCATTCCACCAAGGAGCTGGAGGTCTGCTTTTAAAGTTATTTGGTTTATTAAGTTTAGGAATTGTCATATCTTTTAAAGTGTCCAATCGAGAACAAAAATCATTATAGGTTGAAATAGGATCATACAATTTTAGGACTAAATCATTGAATATTGTTTTAGAAATAGTTTTATACTTTTCCCAATCTGCTTTTTTATATATAAACCTATCAAAAGGGGGATTAATATGATACTTATCTATATGTAGTGAAATCTCTGTTATTGTTGGGTAGTGATAGCTGCCCATGGCATCATCATGTACAGACCACTCGCATATTGATGCGAGGTTAGCACTAGTAAAGCTAACATCAATTGCAGATGGATTCCGTCTTGGGTTGTTAACAGTTGTAAAACTACCATCATTTAAAATACATAAATCCAAGTCATCAATGATACTAAATAAATCATGACCTCTGCTTTTAGTGGATAGACAACCAAATGCAATGTGGTCACCACTGACAAATATGGGCTTTGGAAGACCATTAATAGTATTACGTAATCTATTGATCCGTATATGTCCATTAGAAAAAGGACAGTATACACAAAGAATAGTAAAGCTACCATGAACAGTAGATAGGGACAAAGCAACAGTTTGAATGTCTTCATAAAATCTAGTGTTTAAAACTTTGTACTTTAAATATGGCTTAATCAGTATTGCTACACCATTATGAGTATTTTTGGAATTTTTATTGTAAATATTATATCCAAGTATTCTACAACTATTATCTTTAAACCATGTTTCGTTAAGTAAGCAAATGTCAATATTTTGTTTTTGTAAGAATTGAATCAATAAAGGTTTTTTACTATTGGCACTTTGAATGTTATACTGAGCAATACGTAGCTTAGACAATGTGTGACTTGGATCCATTACTTGAGATTTTTATAGTGTTTCTTTAACACTATTTACGGTGGTAGGCGTATTATCTCCTTTATTACCCAGTTTTTTTTTACGCTTTTCCCCGATCATGGAATAGCATCGGGACCTTATGCATCTGTATAGATTGCGTTCCGTTTCTTATGTGAAACTCTCGCTCTTTAAGCGGCGTACTATGTCTGTCTAAACTATGTACTCAATTACTCATCCATTGCTGGATGGGAGTCTAGCTCTGGGCTTAATGTTTATTTATTTATGCTTATTTATATATGCTTATGTGTTTGTACTTACATATTTTTGATTTTGTATTATGTTTATGCTTCTATACTTTTGCTTTAATATTTACACTTATATATTTATGCTTTTATATAAAAGCTTATTATATAAATTATATTAATGCTTTATATGTTAACTATTGTACTCTTATTTCTTTACTCTGTAACTTCTATGAGTCTTATATCTATGTATAGATATAAGACTCATAGAAGTAACAGAGTGTGTGTGTAGAGTGTAAGTGTTTTTTATTTTTATATAATTAAAGTGATTAACATCCATATTCAAGTATTCGAATCGCAATCCACTCAATACTTATTATTGAGTAGTTTCGGCGGCCATCTGTGGTCTTCATCATCAGTTCCACTTCCCCAAATGGTACTTTTTGAGAGCAACTGCACAAGTTACTATAAGAAATACCCAAAACGCCATAGGTGAGCCTATAATATTTGAAGAGTTCCCTCGATTTCTCCAGGATTCCATCATCAGATCCTGGCTATGGTGGTAATGGTACCAATTTCGAAGTATACCCATTCGAACAAAAAAAGAATTTTCCAAATCGGTTCAGCCGTCTTCGAGTACTCGGTGACCATACATTAAAAAAAAAATATATACGCGTCGAATTGATAACCTCCTCTTTTTGTCGTCGGTTGAAAACGACAGCCCTTAATGTGCGTTTCCTCAGTTCACACACGATTTGGTCAGTCAAAGTAAGAAAAGGGGCCCCGAGAACGCCATTGCCTTAGGGCCTCTCACGGGTTAATCCGGCTCTGCTTATTACTATCAATTTACGTTTCTATTTCTTAATTCTAATTTATATGTGTGACAGTAGTATTTTATTTATTTATAACTAGGCATTCAGCAGGGTTGGTGAATTGTGTTTTTTTGTTTTTTGGTTTTTTCTTTATTTTTATACGTATTTTTGATATCTATAGGTCTTATATCTATACATACTTAAACTTATTGTCTTATTATTAACATTCTTACACTTCTATTTCTTACTTTATTTTATGCATACGACAGTATTTTTATTTATATATAGTTTTACATTCATAAGTGAGTTGTGTTTTGTTTTTTTTTTTTATCATTTTGTTTATTTTTATACATGTTTTTGTTTAGGCAATAAAATATATATGCTCATTTATATACATTTATTGTCTATTGTTACTAGCATTCTTACGTTTCTATTTCTAAATTCTATTTTGTATGTACGACAGTAAGTGTTTTTATTTATATACTAGCTTTTGCCCGCGACTTCGTCCGCGTGGAATAGTTACTTTGGGCTAACGTTAAATTTAACCCCGATTTTGAAGCATTCTTCATTGGCGCTCCGCTCCTATTGGCCTTAGCGTAATGATACAATATAGCTGTGCCCGCGACTCCGTCAGCGTAAGTTAATGTATTGGTAATATTGTTTAGATCACGTTCACATGAGGCTTAAGTACCTAGAGAACGCTTCGACCGCGAGACGCGTCGAGCGCGGCGACCGATTCTCAAAAATAATCCTTATAGCATGATTCAGTATTCACGCGCGATGGCTTATTATTATAAGCGTATTTCATGTATAACTTTGGTATTTCTATACCGATTTATATGATTCTTTTTACTGTTTCGTAGCCGAATGGCAAAAAACGGAATCTTTATAGTTTCGACATGTCTGTCCGTCTGTCTGTCTGTCTGTCTGTCCGTCCGTCCGTCTGTCACAGCAATTTTATTCCGAAACTATTAGGACTATACATGTGAAACTTGATAGGTAGATGTATTCTGTGAACCGCTTTCCGATTTTGAGAAAAAAAATAAAAAATATTTAAAATAAAGGGGGGCTGCTCCCCATACATGGAACTACTAAACCTGAAAATATTTTTTTTTTCATGAAATCGTTGCATGTGTGGTATCTATAGACAGTTCTTTAAAAACGACATCGGGGTTTCTAAAACCACTTTTCCATAAAGTCAATCGTTTAAAAGATATAAGCTTCCAAAGTGGTAAAATGTGTGTGTGGCGGACACAACCTCTAACTTCTATAATAATGGAGTGAAAAATCTAAAAAAAATATATGTCTGTAGATCTTAATATAAACTTTCAACCAAAATTAGTTTGAACGAAATCAGTTCAGCAGTTTTTGAGATACAGCATATTTTTTAAAACCGCAAATATAACTTTGTAATTCATACAAACACTATGAAAAACAAATTTATTCGGCGCAGTTGTAAAAAATGTAAAAAAGCCAGTTTTAAGAAATTTGTAAGGTTTTTTTTCAAAACAAATTTATTTGAAGCAGTTGTAAAAAATGTAAATAAGCTAGTTTTAAGAAATTTGTAAGGTTTTTTTTCGTCAAATAAATTTGCATATTATATTATAGTTACTACGGAACCCTTCATGGGCGAGTCTGACTCGCACTTGGCCAATTTTTTTATGGAATAGTTAATAATGTTAACTTTTTCAATTAGGGGTGACTGAGAGTGTTATAAACGTAAGAGTAGACAAATATTATAATCAGAAAGCTTCGAACTGCTAAGCTATCGGGAGTTACACGTGTTATTGTGAGTCAACCATAAAAGTTAGACATATGCTGTCGTGGGATATTTTTTATATAATTTTAAGGAGAACATTTCCGTCATGAAATGATTTGTGTAGCTTTAACCATTAAGGTTGCACACGCGACGGAAGCTTAAAAAATGGAGTAACTTCTCCCGTTTTCCCAACATTTCCCTTCACTGCTCTGCTCCTATTGATTGTAGCGTGATGAAAAGTATACTATAACCCGCTCAGGAGTATGAAAAATAATTGTACCAAGTTTCATTAAAATCCGTCGAGTAGTTTTTGTTTCTATAACGGTTATACAGACAGACAGACAGACAGACAGACAGACAGACAGACAAAAATTTAACTGATTGCATTTTTGGCATGAGTATCGATCCTTAATCACCCCCTGATAGTTATTTTGGAAATATATTTCATGTACAGAATTGACCTCTCTACAGATTTATTATAAGTATAGATTATAAGTATAGATAATTATGTATTCAACAGAGTTGGTGAGTTGTGTTTTTTGTTTTTGTCTTTTCTATATTTTTATGCGTGTTTTTTGTGTAGGCAATAATATATATATACTTATTTATATATACTTATTGTCTGTTTCTTATGCTAGTATTAATTTGTTGTTCGTGTGGTTGTTTTTATGCAAATATTTTCATGTATACCAAGTATACATTCCATATATCTGTTATGTGTTTGTGGCTGTGTGTTTCTGTTTTGTGGACCCTGCATGTTCGTTAGGCATATGCCGTGTTTGCCCGAGCTAGATGATCCCATTTTATGCGCACCGGGCAGTCCGCGTTGAACGCATTATGGTCGGTCCTTCGCAACCCGGAGCGTGAGCAGTTGCAGCACTGTGGTTCATTTCCTGCTATGTTGTCTGCACATTTCTCGCGCAGATGAGGTCCTCCACAGTGATTATTACCCAGTTCCACCAACGTCTGTACCAGGGCCATAAGTACATCGTCGTTGGCAACTATTTGCGCTTTGATGTCTACTTTAGGAGGGACATCTTTAGATTTATTTACACTATGTACAGTAGGGTGTCCCGTTCATGTATGGGGAAAAAAAATGAGCTACGGCTACGCAAGTTGCGTTTTGACACATATATTACGATTATTATAAAATTTAATTAGATATCCGGCATCTAGAGGCCTCTACCAGTCCTTGAAGTTTTTCAAATTTGCTATTTTTAGGGGTTCCTAATATAAACTATAAATCATACAAAAATAACATTTAAATGGTTTTTATTAAATTTAAGGGTACAACAATGAGTTAAAGCAAGGTTTAACTAGTTGAAAGACAAAATAATCAATGGCAACTTTAAAAACGGAACTGGTTTTTGTGACCAAAATTAGGCATTTCTGAGCGAGATTTTAATCTGTTCCTAATAAAACCATCCCGAGCTGTAGCGTCCGTGACGCTTTGAGAAGCCTCCGTCACTAGTTTTACACATCTTTCCACTGACTGTGTGTGGCAGGGAAAGTCAATAATGTCGAGGATGTGTTCTTCTAAGTTCATCGTTGGAGACGTGTCGCAAAATTGGTGGAGCTGATATTTCACACTCTTGCCAAAATATTATATCGGTGTAGTCTCGCGCACAGAAGTTAAGCTTTGGTGCTTTAAATACCCTGCGAGAGTTGCTCTTTTCTGCTTCTCTGGCCTTTAATATTTTGCGAGATGCAAGCTCTCGAATATGCTCTCTATCGTCGAATAACATGGCAATAAGCAGGTTTTCTGGGTGCGCAAAAAAAGCGTTTCTTTCGATCACCGAATTTACAATAGATCTCTGACTATCAGGCAAAAATCGAGAGTATATAACCATTTCAAAAATATGCTTGGCTCTATCTTTAAATGATGAGTTTTGCTTGATTAGGAACCAAACAGGAGCGTAAACTTTGACCACGTAGTTCACAAGCAGCTGCAAATTATTTGACGGCGAAACAGTACTTACGTAAAGTTTGAGTATGCGAATGGCAGTAGTGAGCCATCTCAAATGCGCCATTTTTCCAGGTTGGCGGTTCGCTAGCTCAAGGGAACAGGAACCAGCCATCACAGCATGACACATTTCGTACAGATACTTTTGATCCGTGCTTAGTTCCTTCACAATATTATCAGGTAATACTAGCAAATTGCCAGACACTGCACAAAAAGACGCTAGAGGTTTACTTTCACAAGCAGCTAGCTGTTTTCCAATAGGTCCTGAATGTTCTTTTGGCCCAGATGTGCTACCATCCAGAGACATGAACAAATGACGAAGCGGTAATTCATTCGCGTGAAGCATACACACACACCATTGCAGCGGTCTCTTTAAATAGTTTTCCAGGTATTGAATTACACCTCCCTTCCAACCTGTATTCGTAGCAGTACCATCGCACCCTACACAGATCACCTCTTCCAAGTTCAACCCTTGATTTTCTAACAAAGATATGATAGAAGAGACGATCCCTTTGGCAGTGCCACGAATTGGCGTCATATGTCCCAAATAAATAGATCCCGGCTCTGTCAGAACTGAAATGTGTTCTTGCAAGACTTCTCTGCGGTGGTACCGATCGCCTATTTTCTCGTTTATGAGTATTTTGTCCTTTCGTCCATCAAAGTAGATACTTTTTATTACAATCGTATCAATGCCTTTGCTGGCCTTGGTCCGTGCTTTGAAACAGCTCTATGAATTTTATTCTTATCAATAACAAGACTTAGATCTTTGGAAGATACCAATCCTACGTCAGCTAAGACCGCCGAAGCGACCGCAGCCGCAGATCGCGTTGATTGTCCATACCGATCACATACCTTAGCTACTGTTGGCAGCGCCAGAGTGTTCCGATTCAACGAAGTAGATGGAGTCTCATTTACAGGCACGTCACTATTCGCAGAAAGCTCTGTTACAGGCGACTGCGGTCGAGGCGGCAACTCGCGCACCGGAACAGGATTGGTTTTTAGTGATGCACTGGGAAAACATGCGTGCTCTGACTCTTTCCGATTCAAATTTTCTTGTCTCTGATGTTTCTTTAAAAGTCTTGCTGTTTCTTTTGTGTCTATACCGCTTATTGCCATTTTTCTATCACTTCTTTGATCCAGTAAAAAGTCTCTTTCAGAAATAGGAACTTTCTTAGGTTTTATGCAGGAACAAATGTCAAACGAAGTGCACTTACAAGCAGCAATATCGAAGAGCTTGTTCGAAGATTCCAAAAAGCACTTCACTTTGCTTTCGTAACTATCATTTCTTTTATTTTTGGGATATCTTATCAATGACAGGTATTTGTCGAAATATGATTTCAGCAATTGGGTAACTCGTACGTTGGAAACGATAGGAATCGAAGCTTTGGTCCAAATCATATCAAGTTTTCCAGAAACGATTGAAAAAACTTCTGTGTTAGAAGGATCTTTCCCATCCTTCTGTAGTTTTAGTTTATTTTTAGTAAACAAAATGAATTTGATAACGTCACTTATCACTGGTAACTGGCGATCGTCAAGTTCTTTATATGATCCCAAAATAGCACAAGTAGTCTCACTTCGTCTTGAACCCATTATTATATATAACAAAAACACGTATTTTATCACAAGGAAGTGCAGAGCGACACCTTACCGCAATAAAACCGCAATAGAAATGAGACGAACTGCCTCACAGTAGAAGTAGAGAATAATAATAATAATAATATAAGACGTTTAATTTTCTCAACACAAAGTAACTTAAAGCTAAAAATTACAGTAAACTAAAGTAGGGGTTTGACTTTGTGAGAGACTGGTGCCTGAAGTGGGTTTCAACGAGAACCTGTATTACAGGTCACCAGTTCCCTCCCGCGGCCTGAGACCCGCTGTAACTTAAATAATGGATAGAGAATTGAATACAAGAATGAAGCAATATTACTTAAAGACTAAAAATATGAAAATTATTGTTTACATACATTTGAAGACGTGGAACAAAGATATATAATAAACTATAGATACGTTGTCCGCGCTCTAAAATGGCAAGTTGAAATCAAGGTAAGTGCCTCGTGTCTGTTTAGTTACGCACGAACCTGTGTCGCGATCGCTACACTACACATCTTAAGAAAAAATGTGTTTTAAAAGAAAATTAGGAAAAAAGCATGCCTTTGTGTGTTTTCAGACGTTGCACTAATTATACCGCTTCCGTGAGAGGTCAAAATGTGTCATTTCATAGGTAAATATCAACAGAAATACATTTTTTATTTTTATTTTTCTACACGGCTAATGGCGGCTAGCGTATGAATGAAGTCAGTCACGTGACGTTAGGGGAGGTTGTTAACTAAAGATGTATATTCATCTCTCTCTAACATCAGGTGTACCTAAAGATGGCATTTATTTTCTGTCCCTTTCTTTACACGTATTAGATAGTAATTCTCTGTGTGTGTTTCGTGCCGTTTTTGAGAGGTGTTTTGTGGGAATATGACGCGTCTATTATAATACGTCATTGACGTGGAACCAGTTTGTTAAGTGTATCAGTGTATGAGATTGTTATGCAGTTTGAAGAGTGTAAATGTATGAAAAAAGAGCTGTATGAGTATGCGTGATGACAGTAAGTACAAAACAAGAAATACAGTATTATTTCAGCGGGACCAACAAATCCTCAGTTCCCTTGTAGTCAAGGCTTTTAAGAAATTTAAATAGTTGATCTTTACATTTTAATTTAGTGAGGGGGTATATATTGAATTTATTATTAAGTTTGTTATATAAGAACGGCCCCAGAAAGAAGAAGAAATTGTGAGAGTGCGCAGTTTTAGTGGATTGCGTTAGACACACCCTACCTTTACGGCGTTTATCCATGTGGAGTTTTGTATCGAAAGGCAAAGATGAATGTTGCTTTATCACCGTACGGAGTATGAATAATTGCCTAACAGTCAGAACGTCCCATTCCTTAAAAAGATCGACGGTTGGATAAAAAAAGGGGAGACCGGCTGCAACTTTGAGTATGGCACGCTGTGCCCTCTCTACTTCAATCAAGTGACTCTTGCCGGTACCACCCCAGGAAGTAATACAATACTCGATTAGGGATTGGCACAGAGCATCATAGACCAACTTGATAACCCGCCTTTCTACAACTATTATCTTTTTAACCATGTTTCGTTAAGTAAGCAAATGTCAATATTTTGTTTTTGTAAGAATTGAATCAATAAAGGTTTTTTACTATTGGCACTTTGAATGTTATACTGAGCAATACGTAGCTTAGACAATGTGTGACTTGGATCCATTACTTGAGATTTTTATAGTGTTTCTTTAACACTATTTACGGTGGTAGGCGTATTATCTCCCCACCAACTGTGTCCCCACGTTGTCGTCGTGGTGGGGCTTGCGTGTTTCGATGATCTCTGGGGCCATGCCGGTAGAGGCACTCATGCCGGACGGGCCCAGGGGGAGAAACCAGACCAAGAGGGACACACCGGGGGAAAGGCGCGCCGCCTGGAGGATCGAGCAGCTAGCTCGAGCTTCTAGACGGCGCGGGGCCCGGTCTCAGAGATCGGGTCAAGGGGGAGGAAAGGTTCACTTCCGGTATGCGTCTAATCTTTAGACGTAACCGTGAAGTGAACCAGGGGAGGGGAAATGGGGTGTAGGGTCAGAGGAACTCACCTCTCTAAAAAAGTACAATAATATGGAGAACAAAGCTTTTGTAAAAGATACCCAGGCGGGTCCCAGCTGCTCTTCAGCTGGGGAGTCCCGCACCGGACACGTCCGGTCAGTCCCACCGTACTCTGGGGGGGACAACAACCGCTTTTACCCCAAATTTCCGGCAGTCGCCGCATCGAGCCAGGGAGGCTCACGTGCCCGTGAGGTGGAGTCGCTGGACTTGTCCAGCACGTCCACCTCACCGGCACCGAACATTGAGCGAGCGCAGAGCGCCGCTCCGCGGAGGAAGGGGGCGCTGATGCTCGGGTCGGAGACCGACTCGGCATCGGACGCCGAGAGCTTCCAGAGCTTGATCTCTGGGAGCGCAGTGAGGAGCGACGAGGGGGGTGCCGACAGGAGGAAGGAGTTCCTCAAGCGCCCCCGCGACGATGAGTCGTCGTCGGAGGAGGGGCTTGTCTCGGCCCGTAAGATCCCCACTAGCGTGCGGGGTAAAGGCCGAGGCAAGACCTCAGGGAGGGGGCCTTCCTCTGGAGAGCCCAACACTGGTCTGGCCTCGAGCGAGGCCAAACTAGAAGAGGCCGTGGCAGCTGCCATGCGCACCATCTCGCGGAAGCGGAACCGCAGGAGTAAGGAGGACGCGATCGGCGAAGCCACGGCCTCCATCATAGCGGCCGCGCGGACTTACGGCGGGGCTCCGGCTGCAAGGGACGACATGTCCGATCTGCGGCCGGAGGTCACCCGCCTGACTGCCGCCATCGAGGCTCTCCAGAGGGAGAACGCCGCCCTTAAGGCGGACCTGGCCGCAATCCGGGGAGACGGCCAGCGGAATGCGCCGCCGCGGGGCCAAAAGGAGAAAGGCCAGCCCACACCAGCGGAGGACTCGGTTCTCGACCTGGTGCGACAGGAGCTGGCCGCCTTCCAGCAGCGGTTCTCCCTATTGGAGAGCCGCGTGCTGCGACCCCCACTGGCGGCGCCTTCGTACGCGGCTGCGGCCGCGTCCAAGCCCCCCCGGACGGCGACGAGGCCGCCTCAGGCGAAGACGGCCACTGGGCAGACGGCCCCAGCGACGGCGGCTCCTGCGAGGGCGAAGACGGCCCCGGCCAAGCCAAAACAGGGCCCACCAAAGCCGCCTCCGACCCCGACACCTGCGGGGCCGAAACAGGCGGCCAAAGGGAAGAAGGCCCAGGCCGGGAACCAGCCGTCCCAGCAGCCTCCTCCAAAGACTCCTCCAGCCGGCGCCGACTGGCAAGTGGCCGGGGAGAAGAGGAAGGCTGCTGGCGCAGCCAGGTCCTCGCGGAGAAGAGAGCGACGGCGGCGGCGAGACGCCGCGGCGCGATTGCGCGCCCCCAAGACCGCGGCTGTAGTGATCACACTGCAGCCGGACGCGGTGAAGAGGGGCGTGTCGTACCGCGACGTGCTGGCGAAGGCGCGGGAGGCGATCGACATAACAGAGCTCGGCATCGTCGGCGGTCTCCGTCACCGGGTCACTGCGACGGGGGCTCGGATGCTGGAGATCCCCGGCGCGGCCAGTGGCCCTACCGCTGACGCTCTGGCCGAACGGCTCAGAGCGTCCTTAAACGCGGAGGAGGCCCGAGTCTCCAGACCCACCAAGCGCGCAGACGTGCGCATATTGGGTCTGGATGACTCTGTGACGGCCGAGGAAGTGGTGGCCGCCGTTGCCAGGACTGGGGAGTGCCCTCCCGATCAGGTGAGGGCGGGCGCCCTGCGTCCTGGCTTCACGGGGGGGCAAACCATTACGGTTAGCTGCCCCGTCCCGGCGGCGAAAAAGTTGCAGGAGGGCCGAAGGCTCCTGGTTGGCTGGGTGTCTGCGCAGGTGAAAGTCCTGGACCCCAGACCCCTGAGGTGCTTCCGCTGCCAAGTGGGCAACCATGCGGCATGCGTGTGCACCTCGGAGGTAGACCGCAGCGATAGGTGCTTCCGCTGCGGTCAGCCCGGTCACAAGGCCGGCTCGTGCTCCGCCCCGCCTCACTGCTTCGCATGTGAGGCGGTTGGCAAGCCGGCCGATCACCGGGCTGGGGGCAAGTCCTGCGCCCCACCCACCAAAGCCAGGCGCAGAGGTAGGCCCTCTGCCGCCGCCGTCACCGCCACCGCCGCCGCCGCCGCCGCCGTCGCTACTGCCACCGCCGTCACCGAAGTCATGGCTGAACCCCCGCGAGGGGCCCTGGAGGAGGCTGCAATGGATCCCGATTAATGGCCCCATTGCGCTTCCTCCAGGCGAACATCAACCACTGCGCCGCTGCTCAGGAACTTTTGCTCCAGAGCATGGCGCAGTGGTTGATCAACGTCGCCGTGGTCGCCGAGCCGTATTTTGTCCTGCCCAGGAATGACTGGGTGGCGGACTTGGACGGCTCGGTGACCCTCGT
Source organism: Tholera decimalis (assembly GCA_943138885.2). NCBI lineage: Eukaryota > Metazoa > Arthropoda > Insecta > Lepidoptera > Noctuidae > Tholera > Tholera decimalis. Next base: position 11,285,601 of record OW964575.2, on the reverse strand, counting down.
TTCGTCAGCCGCCGCCGGTACCCCGCCCCTCGATCGCGTCAAGAGAGGGCGTGGGATCGTCGCAGCACGGTTCGGGGAGATCGCTGTGGTAGGCGTTTATTTCTCCCCGAACCGAACTCTCGCCGAGTTCCAGAACTCCCTAACGGAGCTGGGAGACGTCGTCGTTGCCCTCGGTTCCCTCCCCACCCTCGTCCTCGGGGACTTCAACGCCAAAAGTCCGGCTTGGGGTTCCCGGTCCATGGACCATGGGCGGGGCAGGATGCTCGAGCACTGGGCCCGTGCGCAGGGCCTGGTGATCGAGAACCGGGGTTCTGTCCCCACGTGCGTGCGGTTTACGGGCGAGTCGGTGGTGGACGTTACGTTCGCCACCCCCAGCCTGTCACCGCGCGTCACCGACTGGCGCGTTGTGGAGGAGGTGGAGACCTATTCCGACCACCGGTATATCCGGTTCGACGTCTCCGCCCAGACCCCAGACGCGCCGGTCCGACGGGACCTGAGTGGTCCGCGATGGGCGCTGAAGCAGATGGACCGGGAGCTATTCCTGGAAGCCTCGATCGTGCAGGCCTGGGGGTCACCCCCGGACAGGCCTGCCGACATAAACAACGAGGCGGAGTGGTTCCGGGAGGCCATGTCGGAGATCTGCGACGTGGCCATGCCCCGGGTCCGGCAAGGACGCGCCCGGCGTCAGCTGTACTGGTGGTCGAGCGAGCTAGCAGCGCTGCGCGAAGCGTGCGTTGCGGCGCGACGCCGGTACACCAGGTTCCGCAGGCGCCGCACCCGACCTTCGGATGCGGCGACTGTAGAGGCGGAGCTGTACGAGGGCTACAGGGCAGCGAAAGCCGTCCTCCGAGACGAGATCTGGCGGGCCAAGGAACTGGCCCGGGAGGAGATGCTGGCGACTCTGGACGGGGACCCATGGGGCCGCCCCTACAAGTGGGTGCGAGAGAAGCTCCGCCCCTGGGCTCCCCCGTTGACGCAGAGTCTCCAGCCTCAGTTCTTGGAGGACGTGGTGAGCGCCCTGTTCCCATCGCGAGGGGAGCACGCTCCCCCGCCCATGGCTCCGTCTCCGACGGAACCTGAAGCTGGCGCAAACGCGGACCACAGCGACGACGACGTCTACGACGCTCCAGAGGTGACCGAGGTAGACTTGAGAGTGGCGGTACAACGGCTCAAGGCCAAAAATACCGCCCCAGGACCCGACGGCTTGCCAGGGAAAGCCTGGGTCCTGGCCTCGGAGACTCTCGGGCCTCGACTAGGGGGGCTCTTTAGCGCATGCCTGGAGAGGGGCCAGTTTCCACTTCGCTGGAAGACGGGAAAGCTGGTCCTGATCCAGAAAGCCGGGCGCCCTGCGGACTCTTCGTCCGCATTCCGGCCCATCGTGCTGCTCGACGAGGCGAGCAAGCTCTTGGAAAGAGTAATTGCAGACCGCCTCTTCGGGCACCTGAATCGGGTGGGCCCGGATCTTGCGGAGTGCCAGTTTGGCTTCCGCAGGGGGCGCTCGACGGTGGATGCCATCATGCGCGTGAGAGCCCTCACGACGGGGGACGCGGTATCCCGAGGCAGGGTCGTCTTGGCGGTGTCTTTGGACATCACCAACGCCTTTAACACCCTGCCCTGGAGTTGCATCAGGGAGGCACTCCGGTATCACCGGGTGCCGACCTACCTCCGTCGCATAGTCGAGGACTACCTGACGGACAGAGCCGTCATCTACCCCGGTCACCGGGGAGAGTGGAACCGGCGAGAGATGTCGTGCGGTGTCCCACAGGGATCGGTCTTGGGGCCGCCCCTGTGGAACATCGGATACGACTGGGTGCTGCGCGGCGACCTCCCTGACGGCGTCAGCGTAGTATGTTACGCTGACGACACGCTCGTCCTGGCGCAGGGAGAGTCGCACCAGGCGGCGGCCGACCTGGCGACGCAAGCGGTCGCGACAGTCGTTCATAGGATCCGGCAGTTGGGACTCGACGTGGCGCTGCACAAGACCGAGGCCATGTGCTTCCATGGCGGTCGGAACGCGCCACGGTCCGAGTCCCACATAACGGTGGAGGGGGTTCGCATCGGCGTCGGGAGGACGATGAAGTACCTGGGACTCGTCCTTGACAGCCGGTGGAACTTCAGGGAGCACTTCCTGAGTTTGGCCCCAAAGCTGAACCGGGCAGCAGCCGCCTTCAGGCGACTCCTGCCTAATCTCAGCGGGCCAAACGCCTCCTGCCGAAGGCTGTACGCCGGCGTCGTGCGGTCCATGGCCCTCTACGGGTCCCCAGTGTGGGCCCTGTGCATCCGGACGCGACCACTAAAGTTGGTCGCATGCCAGAGGGTCATGGCTATCCGAATGATCCGGGGATACCGCACGATCGCCGGCGAATCGGCCAACCTCCTTGCCGGATTGCTGCCCTGGGATCTGGAGGCGACTGCCCTCCAGCGCGTCTATGAATGGCGCGTGGAGGCGCAGCGCCGGGGCGTATCCCCGCTGCCTCGAGAAGTCGAGGCGCGGCGGGAAGAGCTCCGGCGCGATCTCAGGGCAGTATGGAGGGAACGACTGTCGCAACCGACGGCCGGGCACGCCGCAATTGCGGCGGTAAGACCCCTCTTTGAGGAGTGGCTAGATCGGCGTCACGGCGTCCTGACCTACCGCATGACGCAGGTCCTCACCGGACACGGAAGTTTCGGGAGGTACCTGTGTCTGATGGGAAAGGAGGAAACGCCTGGGTGTCACCACTGCGAGGGTCGCCCTGAGGACACCGTAGAGCACACGGTGCAAGACTGCCCCGCCTGGGCAGAGCACCGACGTGTCCTCACGGCGGCGATAGGCGGAGACCTCTCGCGCCCGGCCTTGGTCGAGGCCATGCTGCGGGGCGAGAGGGAGTGGGAGGCGGTCGCCTCCTTCTGCGAAGCAGTCATGCTTTCGAAGGAGGAGGCGGGCCGCGTGAGGGAGAGGATGGCGTCCTCCCTCCAGCCCAGCCGCAGTGGTAGACGCCCACGGCGTCGGACGTCGGCCGACGATCTCCGGCCACCGTAGGCGCGGGCATGCGGACAACGAGTAAAGGGCAACTCGCTGTCCGACCATGGACCATGCCCGGGTCGACGGCGCGTCGTGTTCCACGCGCGCCTCAAAGAGCGTCAGCAACATGACGAGGCCCCCTCTGCAGAGGGCCGAAGCCCGCCGGGGTCGTGGGACTCATCCCGTTACCGTGGCCCCGGTATGTAAAGGGTTATTGAAGGAACACCGTGGATTTTAGTCAGTAAAAGTCTGACAGTCCCTCCCACCCTGCCCGGAGTGGGAGGACTTATTTGATAATTTTACCACGTTAAAAAAAAAAAAAAAAAAAAAAAAAAAAAAGGCGTATTATCTCCTTTATTACCCAGTTTTTTTTTTTACGCTTTTCCCCGATCATGGAATAGCATCGGGACCTTATGCATCTGTATAGATTGCGTTCCGTTTCTTATGTGAAACTCTCGCTCTTTAAGCGGCGCACTATGTCTGTCTAAACTATGTACTCAATTACTCATCCATTGCTGGATGGGAGTCTAGCTCTGGGCTTAATGTTTATTTATTTATGCTTATTTATATATGCTTATGTGTTTGTACTTACATATTTTTGATTTTGTATTATGCTTATGTTTATGCTTCTATACTTTTGCTTTAATATTTACACTTATATATTTATGCTTTTATATAAAAGCTTATTATATAAATTATATTAATGCTTTATATGTTAACTATTGTACTTTTATTTCTTTACTCTGTTACTTCTATGAGTCTTATATCTATACACACTTTATCTTAATGTCTTATTACCAGGGCCGGATTAACCATTAGGCGGAGTAGGCAACTGCCTAGGGGCCCCCATCAACTAGGGGCCCAGGCCCAGTGCACAAACCAAGAAAACATGTTTCTTCGAACGAGAATTTGATGTGCGTGTGAACTTAGGGACCTCACTGTTATCTCACAAAATAAAAATCGTTAGATTTAGTAGAACAAATCTGGGAATAAGTAAACAAATATATTAAAAAAAACTTTTTACCAAAAAATTAAACCGACTCCCAAAAAACACTGCAAAGTGAAAAATAACTTTAATTTCGGCAGTCGGTGTCTTTAGTTTTGTTTTTTCGTTTTTGGCACCGACTTCCGAAATTAAAGTTATTTTTCACTTTGCAGTGTTTTTTGGGAGTCGGTTTAATTTTTTGGTAAAAAGTTTTTATTTCACTCTTTTTAGTTGGTCTATTTTTAATTTACCTAGTTACAAGAGCCTAAATGTCAACTACTTATAATCTTTTACAAAATATTGCTTTTCCCAATGCTGGGCCGTTAATTGTTGAGGAGTTCTCCTGGTACTTCACCATCAGCTCTACATCACCATATGCATTGTGACGAGCATAAAGTGATTAACATCCATATTCAAGTATTCGAATCGCAATCCACTCAATACTTATTATTGAGTAGTTTCGGCGGCCATCTGTGGTCTTCATCATCAATTCCACTTCCCCAAATGGTACTTTTTGAGAGCAACTGCACAAGTTACTATAAGAAATACCCAAAACGCCATAGGTGAGCCTATAATATTTGAAGAGTTCCCTCGATTTCTCCAGGATTCCATCATCAGATCCTAGCTATGGTGGTAATGGTACCAATTTCGAAGTATACCCATTCGAACAAAAAAAGAATTTTCCAAATCGGTTCAGCCGTCTTCGAGTACTCGGTGACCATACATTACAAAAAAAATATATACGCGTCGAATTGATAACCTCCTCTTTTTGTCGTCGGTTGAAAACGACAGCCCTTAATGTGCATTTCCTCAGTTCACACACGATTTGGTCAGTCAAAGTAAGAAAAGGGGCCCCGAGAACGCCATTGCCTTAGGGCCTCTCACGGGTTAATCCGGCTCTGCTTATTACTATCAATTTACGTTTCTATTTCTTAATTCTAATTTATATGTGTGACAGTAGTATTTTATTTATTTATAACTAGGCATTCAGCAGGGTTGGTGAATTGTGTTTTTTTGTTTTTTGGTTTTTTCTTTATTTTTATACGTATTTTTGATATCTATAGGTCTTATATCTATACATACTTAAACTTATTGTCTTATTATTAACATTCTTACACTTCTATTTCTTACTTTATTTTATGCATACGACAGTATTTTTATTTATATATAGTTTTACATTCATAAGTGAGTTGTGTTTTGTTTTTTTTTATCATTTTGTTTATTTTTATACATGTTTTTGTTTAGGCAATAAAATATATATGCTCATTTATATATATTTATTGTCTATTGTTACTAGCATTCTTACGTTTCTATTTCTAAATTCTATTTTGTATGTACGACAGTAAGTGTTTTTATTTATATATAATTATGTATTCAACAGAGTTGGTGAGTTGTGTTTTTTGTTTTTGTCTTTTCTATATTTTTATGCGTGTTTTTTGTGTAGGCAATAATATATATATACTTATTTATATATACCTATTGTCTGTTTCTTATGCTAGTATTAATTTGTTGTTCGTGTGGTTGTTTTTATGCAAATATTTTCATGTATACCAAGTATACATTCCATATATCTGTTATGTGTTTGTGGCTGTGTGTTTCTGTTTTGTGGACCCTGCATGTTCGTTAGGCATATGCCGTGTTTGCCCGAGCTAGATGATCCCATTTTATGCGCACCGGGCAGTCCGCGTTGAACGCATTATGGTCGGTCCTTCGCAACCCGGAGCGTGAGCAGTTGCAGCACTGTGTTTCATTTCCTGCTATGTTGTCTGCGCATTTCTCGCGCAGATGAGGTCCTCCACAGTGATTATTACCCAGTTCCACCAACGTCTGTACCAGGGCCATAAGTACATCGTCGTTGGCAACTATTTGCGCTTTGATGTCTACTTTAGGAGGGACATCTTTAGATTTATTTACACTATGTACAGTATTATTTACAGATATAGACTTATTTACAGATGTATGTACAGACTTATTTACAGACTTATTTACAATCTTATTTACAGTGTCAGTTGGTTTCATTTTTGGAGGTAGCAAAGGTGGAAATTCAATGTTATCACTTGTGTGTTGTTTCGTCAAAGTAGCACTTGCATAAGTAATCTTATTTTTCTTTTCTAATATTTTATATGTAGTTTAGGGTTTTTATTTAAGTCTATAAAGTGTTAGAATAGAAGAATAGAATAATGATTTATTTGCTCAGATAGTAGGTACATAAATAAAAAGATGTTTACAAAAATTGTTTAGACCCTTGTACAATCTACCTCAAAAGGCATGCAAAAAATTAAACACAGAAAAAACTATAATAATCATTTCAATGTGGATTAATATTAATCAAGAATTCAATTAAAATATATAAGTCTAAATACAATAAATGGTAAGATCATGTCAAAATTAAAATACAAAACTTTAATTAAAATACAAATGTCAAAAATATATCTAAATTAAAATACCAAGGCAGAAGTTAAAAAAGAATTACCTGAAATTTACGGTTTTATGTGGCAGTGCTACAGGCACCCTTCCAAATTATTATATAAAGACCACGTTCTGGATTCAGCAGTTGGATGCCAACAAGGTGACCCTCTCGGACCAGTCATTTTCAGCTTGGCTATCCATCCAATCATTCGACAACTAAATTCTAAATTTAACGTGTGGTATTTAGACGATGGAACTCTAGGAGGTGAAGTAGACACCGTAATCAAAGATTTTATTTTCCTGAAAGAGCAATTCCAATCCATCGGCCTTGACCTGAACCTCTCGAAATGTGAACTCTATTTCTGTGAAAATACTGACAGACAAGCGACACTAAACAAATTCCATACAATAGCCCCTGATATCAAAATCTTGCAAAAAAGTTCATTGCACCTCTTAGGCTCCCCAATTTTAGAAGAAAGTTTTCCCTCTTTTATTGATAGCAAAATTAACCATTTTAATGACATTTCAGAAAGATTTTTCCAAATTAACATACATTCGGCTTACACCCTCATAAGATATTGTTGTTTTGGTCCAAATTTTATTTATTTCCTCCGTTCTTCTCCACTATGGAAGCAATCTCAGTTGTTGGACAAAATTGACCTTATTATAAAAAACACCCTTACTTCAATTTTAAATGTGGCTCTGGATGAGCGAGCGTGGCTACAAGCCACACTACCCATTCGTTTTGGTGGGCTCGGCATCCGCAAAATTTCCAGCATAAGTCTACCGGCTTTTCTGTCTTCGGTCCGCAGCACTGAGACTTTAACTAAGAAAATTTTAACACAATCTCAGGTTAGCTACGAGGTGCCGTGTTTGACCGATGCAGTTAATACCTGGAAAATGGCTTGCCCGAATACAGCTTTGCCCGAGAACCCGTCCTCCCAAAGACAATGGGACGAGCCGCTCTGCAGTTTGGTACGGAATAACCTTTTAAATACGTCAACCAATACTGCTGAGCGCTCGCGCCTGTTGGCTGTGGGTGAATGGGAGTCGGGCCTTTGGCTACAAGCATTACCTTCACTTAACATAGGTACTATGTTAAGTGATAACACGTTCCGGATCGCTACATGTCTACGTCTGGGTGCTCCCAGCGGTGCTCCACATCGCTGTCAATGCGGTGCGGCAGTCGACCACCTCGGACATCATGGCCTTTCCTGTAGCAGAAGCTCTGGTCGGATAGCACGGCATGCCAGCATAAATGACATCATTCGTCGGGCTCTTGTCACCGCTGGAGTACCATCTGTTTTAGAACCCAACGGCTTGGCACGGGACGATGGGAAGAGACCAGACGGGATGACTATAATGCCTTGGAAGTTGGGTAGGCCTTTGGTGTGGGATGCTACTTGTGTTGACACCCTTGCGCCATCCCATCTTCTCAGTACGGCGGGCTGTGCTGGGGCGGCAGCTGCAGGTGCAGAAAATCTCAAACGGCGCAAATACAACAACCTAATTGGGTGCTATATGTTTGAGCCGTTTGGGGTTGAAACGTTAGGACCATGGGGTCCGAGTGCGCATCGACTCTTTCGTGACATCGGCATACGATTAGTCGACTCCACAGGTGACCAGAGGGCTGGCCTTTTCTTTAGACAGAGAATCAGCATTGCCATTCAACGTGGCAATGCGGCCAGTGTTCTGGGCACTTTTCCCATTGATAGCGATGTTGACGAATTTTTCGATGCCCTATAATTTATCTTTATTTTCGTCTGTATATATTTTTATTATGTATAGAAATACTTAGGTTAAATTGTTCCAAAATAAAATGTAGCATATAAGTATCAAATATTAATAAATAAATACCAAGGTCAAACTTAAAATAATACAAATATCACATCACATTCTTTAAAATGCTCACCTCCGCAAATGGAACATCTTTGTTTGCCATTGCATATCCTAGCAGAGTGGTTAAATTTAAAGTAACGGAAATATTGCTGTAATGGAGGTACATATTCAAAAACTCGGTATGAAAACAAATCATAATATTGTACAAGTACATTCTCCGGCAGAATATTCGATAGAAAAGTAATGCTAACTGTTTGTAGTGGAACTCGCTCCTCTCCTACCTTCTTTGTGAATCTTCTTATAGCTATTATTTCATAAATTGATGATTGTGTGACGAGTGGACTGTATTTGATTGAAATGCCGAACTGGTAGTAACACAAGATGGTTTTATTAATATTATTTACATAATTATTTTAAGTAATACAAATTGTAGAGAACTTAGGTAGAGAATTTCGGTAGACTGCCGACTGCGGCTGGCATTTTTTTTTTTTTTTTTTTTTTAGGTAGGGCCACTCGTAGTTTAGCTCTATACGGCTAATGTACTACTTAACCGGTCTGTCCTGTGGTGACCTCTAATAAATTAAAGGCCCCCAGCCAGGGCTTACAAACTAAAGTTTACTTAAAGCTAATGACCGCACGCTAAGGGCACTCCCTGTGGAGTACGGGCCTCGGCATAGCGGGGTCATTTTGGGAGGGCAGCAAAGGGACAGGCTGGGTCATATTATTTACGGGAGTATTTATTGCTACTGGCTCAGCATCGCGGGCTGGCTCGTTTGGCAAAGGTCGGGGAGGATTTTCATTACAAGTACGCGGACGTCGCGATGGGCCTCGTCGGCGAGGCCGGAATACGGAACGCGTTTTGTATCTGTATTTTCTAAGAGTGCTGGTTTCCCTACTGCTCTCTTGTCGGATGGTGGTGGGGTCGTCAGGCTCGTCTAGGATGTTACGCGGGCGACGAACCCGAGAAATCTTGGAGGGTCTGTATCGGGCGGCCGATACGATCAGGGGGTTAGTGTGGGTATCAGCAGAGGTGAAGTAACGCACTGACATGCGTTTCAACACTTGCTTTATGGTCGGGAGTTTGAGGTCTACGTGGAGATCCTCATTCCTACAGAACCAGGGCGCGCCCGTGGCCTTTCGGAGAAAACGGTTCTGAATGACTTGCATCCTATGGATCCGATTGGGACTGGCATGAGCAAACACCGGACAGGCATACGTCATGATAGGACGTATGCATGTCGTGTATATTCGGATTTTACATCTAAGGGAGAGCTTGCTGTGTTTATTCAGCAGGGCGTGGAGCCTACCGAGAGCGAAAGCGGCTCGCGAGCGAACCGACTTTATGTGCTCACTGAAGTTAAGGAACTGGTCGAGGATCACACCTAAGTATTTGGCTCGCTTCTCCCAAGGGATTGGCTTGCCGAACATAGTGATCGGGCGAGGGGGGGTGAATTGTTTATGCTGGCGAGCCCTGCGAAACAGGACTGCTTGACTTTTGTCGGGATTTACCTCAATCCTCCATTTCCTAAACCAATCGCCTAGTGCGTTGGCTGAGGTCTGGAGGGTATGAGCGATGCTAACGGGATTATGTCCCGAGTAGTAGATGGCCGTGTCGTCGGCAAATAGGGATAACTCTACTGGGGGCTTTTTGGGGATATCGCTAGTGAATAGCGTGAAGAGTGGGGGGGAGAGCACGGCGCCCTGAGGGACGCCGGCTCTGATAGGGCGGGGAGTGGAAAGCGCTCCTTCGATACGATATCTGAAGGAGCGGTTCGACAGGAAGTCTCGAATGATGAGCACGAGACGGTCCGGCACACCTAGTTGGTAAAGCTTATAAATTAAGCCATTGTGCCAGACTTTGTCGAAAGCCTTCGCTATATCAAAGAATAGGGCCCCCGTCACCAGACCGCGTTGAAAACGGCCGCTAATGTGCTCTACGATGCGGTGGGCTTGGTGGACACTGGAATGATGGGCTCTAAAGCCAAACTGTTCGTTAGGGAGTAGGCTCTTGGCCTCGACAAAGTCCTTGAGCCGATTAAGAATAATCCGCTCGTAGACCTTGCCGAGGGCGCTGAGCAGACTAATGGGTCTATAGCTAGTCGGGAGGTTCTTGGGCTTTTTGGGTTTTGGGATACCTATCACTATAGCCTCTTTCCAAGCTTGTGGAAACAAGTTGTTGGACAAGGCGCCATTGAAGATGGCAGCCAGTAGGACTATGATCGTACGTGGGAGGAGTTTAAGTGCCCTAGTGGTCAGTCTGTCAGTCCCGGGAGCTTTCCTAGGTTTGAGTTTCTTGATGATCTCCTCCACCTCGTCTACCGTGACGGGGGGGAGGGGAGCATCAGGGTCCTCGACAGGGGGCAGGGCAGATCTACGTTCGACCTCAGCATCCACGTGGGCAAGGTGGGCTGGGTCGACTGGTTGGGAGCTGGGAGAGCACTGGGCCTCCAGGCTGTCGGCTAGGCATTCGGCTTTGTCTTCGTCGTCGAAGGCAATGCTTTTGTCCGGGCGGATAAGGGGAGGCATTGAGGCAACCTCAGTGGCGCGCATTTTCCTCTGAAGTTGCCAGAAGGCATGGTGGGTAAACGGCTGGCATTGCCAAGGTCTCGGTATTTATATGCACCGAGACGCGGGGGGCGCGAATCCGCCATATTTCGCTATTTACCAATGGCAACGCGACCGCTCGCTTCACGCGACTAACCATATAAGGTAAAGTGACGGCGGGCTCCGTCGCTATCTACCGTTCTACGTCGTCGTTACCTTATATGGGTACGTGGTAACAATAGCAGGCGGCGCTAAATAACGTTGTTGTCGTGCACAATGATAGTTTGGTGTACAATTCTTTATTCGAAATGTTTGCTGGTACAAATCTAATTATACCTGTTTTTTCTATTTGCGCAGCCGGAATAAATGCTTTCAAGCCATGCTTGTTAAGAAAAGCGCTGTTGTTAATAAAGTTATTGGCCGTATTGTACTGTTTAAATATTACTGCTATTTTATTTGCATTTATTCGTTGTATAGCCGTCACTACTTTTTGTTGGAAGGTCGTGATGCTGTCCATGTTTGTCTATGACATCTATTTTAGATTGATTTAAAAATATTCTTCTATGTGATTGATGTACGGTGTCATGTAAAATTTATTCTATTTTTCTCATTATACAAATAAACACAATGTTTATAATATTCACATTTTTAATTAGTTTCAAGCTGCCAATTCCACCCTATCAGTGGTAGCAGAGCGTGGTTGGATAATTAGTGGCAAATGGAATAAAACCGTGAGTAAATGAGAAAATAAAATTTTTAAAAATGAGCTCAAGTCTAAGAAGCATAGAACCGCTGACAAAATCAAATTACGATACCTGGTGCTTACAAGCACAGGCGATTCTCATAAGATACGATCTATGGGAGTACGCTAGTGGTGAAAAAACGTTAGCGGCAACTGCGACTGCCGAAGAAAAGAGGGCATTCCTAAAGGAAGACATAAAGGCAAGGTCAGAGGTACTTCTACTTATATCTCCATCAGAACTTAAAGAAATTAAAGGATGTAACACGTCCAAGGAGGTATGGGATAAACTAAAATCTGTACATCAAAGTTCAGGACCCGCGAGAAAGGCTACGCTATTAAAGCAACTAGTATTGAAGAAAATGACTTCACAAGAAGATGTAAGACACCATCTCAGTAATTTTATGGACGTAGTGGGTAAATTAGAAGATATGGATGTCTAAATTCATCCAGAATTATTAAGCATTATGATGTTATACAGTTTACCTACAAATTTTGATAGCTTCAGAACGGCAATTGAGTCGAGAGATGTTCTACCAAGTCCTGACATTTTAAAAGTTAAAATCATAGAAGAATACGAAGCAAGAAGGCAAAGCGAAGCAAGCGAACCACAGACTTCAGAAGCATTCTATACCAAAACAAAGAAAAGAGTACTATGTTGCAACAATTGTAAGAAGAAAGGCCATTCCACAGAATCTTGTTGGTCAAAGAAGAGACCAAATAACTCTAATAAAACTAAAGGTCAGGAAGAGACGCATAATATCTGTTTAACAACAGGAACGTCAAAAACTAAAAGCAATTTATGGTGTCTAGATAGTGGCTGTACGTCACATATGACGGGTGACAAAAGTATACTCTGTAACTTAATCCCTGCATCTGACACTCTAAGACTAGCTTCAGAGAAGCATACGACCGAAGTTAAAGGGAAAGGAAACGCAGAACTCTATATAAAAGATTTGAAACATACTATAATTGACACATTATATGTGCCTGATTTGTCAAACAACTTGATGTCAGTAAGTAAAATTACAGATCATGGCTATAAAGTTTTATTTGAAAAGGGACAAGCCAGAATCATAAAAGACGGAACAGTTAACTTAAAAGCTAGAAGAAGAAATGGACTATACTTCATTGAATTCGATGAGCCGGAAGAGACAGCAAATTTCACGCCCAGTGCTGAAGGCGAAATTATGAAATGGCACAAGAAATTAGGTCATGTCAATGAAAGAGACCTAAAGGAAATGGTTAAAAATAAAATGATGCGAGGACTCGAATTTAAAGAAAAAATTTTGGGTACCTGTGAGACTTGTATCAAGGGTAAATTTACCACTCTACCATTCCAAAGCCATGAACAAATAATCTCTACCAAAGTGCTGCAGATAATTCACAGTGACGTATGTGGCCCTTTTGAGCATAAATCAATGGCTGGATCAAAGTATTTCGTTACATTTATTGACGACTATACAAGATACTGCTGTGTTTACTTCTTAAAAGAAAAGAGCGAAGTTATTGAAAAATTCAAGGAGTATAAAAACTATGTTGAACTGTTTCATAAGAAGAAAATTCAAAACCTTCAGTCTGACAATGGAGGCGAATATAGGTCGAAAGCGTTTGACAAATTCCTGAAAGATAACGGCATAAGCCGAAGACTATCTGCACCCTATACACCGCAGCAAAATGGCACGAGTGAAAGGAAAAATCGGTCGCTGATGGATAAAGCAAGATGTCTGATGATAGATTCTAACATTCCTGCAAATCTATGGGCAGAAGCAGTGAACACTGCAAACTATTTGATAAATAGAAGCCCAGCAAAAGCTCTCAAAGGAAACTCCCCATATGAGAAGTGGGTAGGAAGAACCCCATCGGGAAATCACCTACACGTGTTTGGAAACAGAGCCTTTGTAATGAACAAGAACCGAAAAGGAAAATTCTCTGCCAAAGCGACAGAAGGAGTATTTTTGGGATATGCAAATGAAGCCAAAGGTTTTAGAATCTACATACCGGAAAAGAATGACGTTGTTATCAGCAGAGACGTAAAAGTAATCGAAAAGATGCATTATGGCGATACTCCTGCTGAGAAAAACGAAGACTTTAGAACCAGAAACTGAATCAATTGAGATTGAAATACCTGAAATTAAAATCAAAAAGAATAATAACTTATTTTTTCAGGAACCTACTAATCTTCCTTCTTCCAGCTCCAGTCGAGATCCAGTTGACCCACCGCCCTCAAGTGAAAGACCACAAAGAGAAGTGAGGCCACCAGCATGGACCAAAGATTACGAGCTAAGTCGTTGCGTGACTATGTTTACATCAGATAGTAATGATGACTATGACTGTTCATTTCTTACATATCAAGATGCAGTGACGGGCACCGACAGACAAAATTGGGAGAAGGCGATACAGTCTGAAATGGATTCACTACAGAAAAATAACACCTGGGTATTAGTTGACAGGTCAGAAGCCAAAGGACACAAAATTTTGTCGAACAAATGGGTATTTCGGATTAAAGATGACGGTACATACAAGGCCAGATTAGTCGTACGTGGCTGCGAGCAGAAAGGAAACCTGGATTTTGAAGACGTATATAGCCCAGTTGTAAGTCAATCTGCCTTAAAAACTTTATTAGCCGTTGCCGCATCCAAATCTTACTACTTCATGACATTTGACGTCAAGACAGCATTCTTGTACGGCGAGTTGACAGATGAAGTTTATATGAAACTACCTATTGGCTATAAAACTGACTGCAATACTACTGAAGTAGTTTGCCGGCTGAAAAAGTCGTTGTATGGCTTAAAGCAAGCTCCATTCACATGGAATAAAACTTTTACCCAAGCGATGTTTGATTTGGGTTTCAAGACGATAAAAACCGATCGATGCGTTTTCATAAACGAAGATAAGTCAATAATAATCGGATTATTTGTCGATGATGGTCTTGTTATAGGAAAAGACAAGAAAAAGATCGAAGTTATTTTGAAGAAACTTGAAACCAAATTTGAAATGAAAATGAATCAAAATCCAAGTACCCATCTGGGTATGGAAATAAGAAATTCCAAAGAAGGAATAATTCTTACTCAGAGATCTTATATAAATGACGTACTGAAAAAATATAATATGAAAAATGCCAAACCTTGTGACACGCCCGCAAGTAGCGATTCCAAGTCGATACAAGAAACTGCCCAGGAGAAGGAATATCCCTATAGGGAGGCAGTGGGAACATTTACTGTATCTGTCTACCAGAACTAGACCAGACATCGCACAAGCGGTCAATCAAGTTAGCAGGAAGGTCGAAAATTTCACTAGAGAAGATGTCACAAAACTTAAGAAAATATTCAAATATTTAGTGGGAACCAAAGATAAAGGCATTTTGTTCAAACGAAACACACCGATAGAGAATATCGATGCTTATAGCGACTCGGACTATGCTGGAGATCCATTGACGCGAAGAAGCACTTCTGGCTCCGTGCTTATGATAGCTGATGGACCAATCGCATGGGCGTCTAAGAGACAGCCTATAGTGGCATTATCATCGACTGAAGCCGAGTACATAGCCGCAGCAGACTGTTGCAAAGAGGCATTGTATCTGAAATCTCTGTTGAAAGAAATAACCGATGTGGATATAAAAATAAATTTGCACGTTGATAACCAAAGTTCGATTCAACTCGTAAAATCGGGATCCTTCAACAAAAGGTCGAAGCACATAGATGTGCGATACCATTTTATACAAGAACACTTCGTGAACGGATTGATCAATATCAGCTACTGTCCAACAGAGATACAGTTGGCTGACGTAATGACAAAACCACTGTCAAAAGTAAAGTTCGAAAGACACTGTGCAAGATTAATGCATATATAGAGACGTGTCTCAGCAACATGAACGAACATCAGGAGAAGGTGTTGGAAGGTCGTGATGCTGTCCATGTTTGTCTATGACATATATTTTAGATTGATTTAAAAATATTCTTCTATATGATTGATGTACGGTGTCATGTAAAATTTATTCTATTTTTCTCATTATACAAATAAACACAATGTTTATAATATTCACATTTTTAATTAGTTTCAAGCTGCCAATTCCACCCTATCACTTTTATTTCACTGGAAAATATGTGATTGAGATAGATAGGGCTCTTATTGCCTATTCTATCCTTGTTGTTGGATGCTTCAACGAACACTTTAAAGTCTACATAATTGGCATTTTCTGGATATTGTCTTTTATAGTCAGGTTTTATATAAGGGAAAAGTCAGAATGCTCACCGCCGCCGCCATCACCACAGTCCATCCAAGTCCCTCCGCCTCCGGCCTCAGGCCGGGGACGTTTATGTGAGGTGGGCGGGTTATCCCCGCCCCCCTCATTTCCCACCATTTGTATGGGTTTGCACACCTAGCACTATTGTTTTTAATTAAATTTTAAGTAAGAAACTAGCGAATATTTTTAAAAATGAAAATTGTAAAAAAAAATTGTCGCGCTCTTTTTAAAGTTCCCGCCAGAATCTGTCAAAACTTCTTGCTTGACAGATTAGTGTTGGCTAGTGAACTTAGTGATGTGAACATTAAGTGCGATTCTTTATCCCGCCCGCCGCGCCGCACGGTGGGCTGAAAATCGGCTTTCATAGACTTAGGCATTTTATTTTGCAAGTGCGAGTTTTTTTGCCGGATATCACTTCTATTAGTTATAACAATATACAAAAATGACACCAGAATTGATTCTGCACAGAAACGAAGGAATTATAATTTTTTTACGAAAATTTTGTATGGAGCTAGTATGAAAAATCGAAATATCTCTAAAACGGCAGCGATAACCGTAATATCCTTATAGGGGGTTATAGTACTAATTATTTATGATTTTTTGACATACGTTACATAATGGTTGTAGATGCCTTTTTTTTTTTAAATCGTCAAAATATTTTTATTTATTTTTACATATTTAAACGTTCCTTTTAGTGTTTAAGTTGAAGAATTCAGAGCTTTAACAACTCTTATCATAAAATAGCATCACCCCTATAGACCTGAAGGACTAGACAGAGGTGTGTAGTGTCTTGTTGATCTTGTAAGATTTCCAACAATACCAAATAGTTGAATATCAGTGTCAAAGTGCCCATTCTGTCGCTTCTTTTTGAAAGATAGGGGAATGAAATTGTTAATTGATCATACCCTAAAAGTATGATTACAACATAACCGGACACATAATAATAATAATATCCTTATAGGGGATTATAGTACTAACATTATTTATTTTAACATATAAAACTGTTCAAAACGATCCATGAACTGTGTCAAAGTTAAGAACATCGTTAGGAAGCATGCTTTTTCCCCAAATATTAAGAATATGTGAAAAAAAAGACTGTATATAAACTTTTTATTGATAGGTAATTTAAATAAAACAGAAGTAACAAAAATAATATCTAATAAATTCAATTATACAAAATACATATTTGAAACTATAATTTATGAAATTATTAACTAAACATATTGGTACAATAAACTAACATAAATAACAAAAGAACATAAAGAAAAATAATTAAATTTTACACATTTTCTTTACAACTTTCGTTGTCGGACTCCAATTCCGAGTCAGAATCCAGATCGGATATACCTACAAACTCGAACTCAGTTTCCGGAAACTGTATTAGGTCGAGAGTTTCAGCAAAAAAGGTTGTCTTCCTTTTGGCATCTAACTTCGGCCTTTGTGCACTTAGAAAAGGATCCGAAGAAACAACAAGCATATTTAGGATATCTTGATTAGAATCTTGCCTGCTTCTTTTCCGCGAATTATGTTCCCGGAACCTCCTAAAATCTTTGTTTCGAGACTCTGAGGCTTCTTCCGAGAGAGTCCCAATCGGGACAATATCATTTTTTTCGATTATGTCAGCTCCGTGTATTAATAGTTTATGTACGGTTGATGACATGTAGTACCAGTCGTATAATTCCACGTACTTTTCTGCTGTTTTGCGAGCAAAATCTTTAAATTTGATGACATCGATCTTCTCACCAGATGTTATTGCTTGCAAAATAACAGCAAATCTTTTTATCAGGTTTTGATCCAACCCAGTAATAGCTGCAGTTTTATTGGGAAACTCGAAAAACTTCCTTGCGGTATTCCCGTCATTGGTAGTTCCCGAGCCTTATTTTACTATATCAATTAACAGATTGAGCTCCTCTTTAAATTTATTTTGAATGTTTTTTTTTCTGTTTTGTAACATATCTTTATGCTCATTACTTCTTGCTGCCCACTGTTTGAAGTCAAGTCTGTACGCAATGTGTAACAGACATTCCATGCAATTTATACGGGCATGTAGGGATGATAGGCCAAATTCATATATGTCAGAACACACAGTTTTTGATGTTACAGCATCTAAGTGGTTCATTTCTGTTGGTTTTGCTAAGCACAGGTAGCATGATGCATTTGATCTAGCTTCAGAAAGGTACGTGCAGACTTTTGCGTCGATCATTGTCATCATTAGTTTATGAGTCACCCTGTTACTATTAATGCACTCTGTGGGGTTAAGGGCCTCAATTTCCTCATCCATTTTTCTTTTGTTATCAATGACAACTGCATGGCTTTCTTTTACAAAAGTGAACTGAACCGGACGACAATAAAAAGTTGAGCATGGTTTCGGGTTTGTCCATATAGTATTATCTCCATCTGTCAGTTTCAGTGGCACCAAGGAGGTCATGAAAATGCTTGAATCATCATGCTCGCCGTCCATTTTCTGCTTGTATTGGCTTTGATTGGAAGCACCATCAAATCCCCACTTCGATATCAGCTTTAACTGCTTATTTTCCACATTATCAGAAAGACTTTGAAGAATCCGCTTCACCGTGATGTCAAGTAAAGCTTGAAGTGTAATTCTAGCTGATGAATCCGTAACTGATACTGATTGATTAAGAGGGTAGCATGCAAGCTTAGTTTGTTGCAGTTTATAGTAGGATGGGTAAATATCCTTAGCACCTTCCCGAATGGCAGTCTCTCGCAACGTAATATATTGCCACTTTGAAAGCTTAAGTGAAAGAAGCAATCCAAGTGCTTTCTCTGGTGTAAATATTACTGTTTTCTTAATGCTTTCCTTGATTTTAACGGCAGCTTCTGGATTTTTGATCATATAATTGATTACAGATGCGATATCTTCATAACCTTCTTCTTTTAAACGTGCTGCAGCTGCATATGCCAATTCACAGGAATCCTCGCCTATGTGCTCACTAGATCTTCTCTTTTTCTGTTTGCTTCCCAGATCTTTGAATGGTTTTCGGGACCTTTTTGTCATTGTTCCAACAGTCGATGATGTCGAAGGTTCTGGAGAGACTGAGCGTGCTCTTGGTATCTCATCAACAGTTGGTTCTTGATTTATTAAAGTTTGCACGCAACTCGGCCAATCAATATTTGCTTGCAACCACTCTCCGTACGTATTTCTAAACTTATCAAAGAATCGTTTAGATTTCTGCCACCTGTTTAAAGCAGCTCGCGTGAATCTCCGGCAAAATTCTTTGAGAGTTACTTGATCTTCGGCAGAAAGGCAATCGCCTATGCGGGACACAATTGCACTAAACAATACTTCATGATTAAATGAAGGACACTCACTTTTTAGAAGAACAAACAAATCTAAGTTGGTGATTAAACTTTCCATTCTAAGATTTTGTAGTCGCAAAGCAAATAGTTTTAGTGTTAGCAGTTACACGGTTGTGAACAATCTAAATTATGGAACAAAATTATAGCCCTTTTATTGTATAAAGTCAATAATTAGTTAACTACCCTCATTAAAGTTATAAAAGATATGATAATAAAAATTTATAATCGTCAAAAACATTTCGTAGAACTCATAGTAGAACTAATCAACATTAGCAAATCACATTAGCTCACTAATTATAAAAAGGTGAATGCAGTTCTTAGTTGGTATTGTTGCGAGATATTTCAAATCATTTAATCACTTAATAGGCTCATTAGAATCAGAAGACTACAACCATCATTCTAATTACTTAATTACTTGTCATCAGACTCATTAGATGACTACACAATATGTTATTTTGTATTTTGAACGTATGCAAGGTTTTAAAATTCCTTTTGTGTCGATATTATTATGTGTCCGGTTATGTTGTAATCATACTTTTAGGGTATGATCAATTAACAATTTCAGTCCCCTATCTTTCTAAAAGAAGCGACAGCATGGGCACTTTGACACTGATATTCAACTATTTGGTATTGTTGGAAATCTTACAAGATCAACAAGATACTACACACCTCTGTCTAGTCCTTCAGGTCTATAGGGGTGATGCTATTTTATGTTAAGAGTTGTTAAAGCTCTGAATTCTTCAACTTAAACACTAAAAGGAACGTTTAATATGTAAAAATAAATAAAAATATTTTGACGATTTAAAAAAAAAAGGCATCTACAACCATTATGTAACGTATGTCAAAAAATAATTAGTACTAAAACCTCCTATAAGGATATTACGGTTATCGCTGCCGTTTCAGAGATATTTCGATTTTTCATACTAGCTCCATACAACATTTTCGTAAAAAAATTATAATTCCTTCGTTTTTGTGCAGAATCAATTCTGGTGTCATTTTTGTATATTGTTATAACAAATAGAAGTGATATCCGGCACAAAAACTGGCACTTGCAAAATAAAATGCCTAAGTCTATGAAAGCCGTTTTTCAGCCCACCGTGCGCCGCCACTTGAAGAGTTATTAAAAGACAAAAATACTTACAAACCGATATATAAATACATTAAAAATACCATTAAAACAATTTAAAAATGAAGTGATAGTGCAGTGTTGATATTAAAATTAAAATAACATATGACCTAAAGGTCCAGTTATCAGGTCATAAAATCCCAAAAAAAAAATGATGTATACGTAAAATGTATGGTGCCGGTTTTTGTTATTGTTGATAAATTCATCAATTTACAACCTAGTGCTTCTCCGAATCTCCGTAATTCTTTAAGTTGAGCCTCTGCTCCTTGAGCTTACGTCGAGTGTTTTCATTAACCTTGTGCTTCTCCGTGAATTCGTTGAGTCGAGCCTTTGCTCCTCGCGATTAGCGTTGAGTGTTTGTAGTTGTACTAGTATTTTTCGAGACAGAGACTCTTATGACTGTAAAGTGCTTCTTCTAAGTGACATTACCATGTCCAGTAAACGTTGTTGTGTTCCTCAGTGTAAGGCTCAGACCAAATAAATAAGAAGACGGAACTCTGCGAACATGAAAGTGAGGCCGGTTTTCTAAACATGTGGTGCGTGGGCCGGTGTTGCCATGATAATTCAAATTACCCCAAAATAACGTTACTAATTAATAACGTTATTAGTTAGTAAATTAAAAACGTTATAACATGATGTAAGAAGTGTACTGAGCCAGCAGTCTCGACGTAGATAACGACGCTGTCGCAAACTTTCGATCATTCGCGATCGATCTTGCGAAAATTCGGTTGCAATAACGATGCTCGCGAGAAACACATCCTGGATGCAACCGATTTTATCGTTAGTACCTAATTAGCGATTAAAAGTTTGCGTCATCGTCGATATCTATGTCGAGACTGCCGGCGCCCTGGTGATCTCGTGAATCTAAAAAAATAATGTAAAGCGGTAATTATTACTGGCTATATATAGGTACTATTAAGCATGAAAGGGTAACAAACGCTTTTACAATATAATTAATACAATCTTATAAATAAACTGCCAATTAACATAAAAAATGCAAAATCTATGACAATATTAAAGAAACCTAAAATTACATACCTACAATAAAAATAAAGTGAGCGCACCTTAGTACAATATTTACCACATCTAGTAATAATAGCTACTATTAAGCATGAAAGGGTAACAAACGCCTTTACAATATAATTAATACAATCTTATAAATAAACTGCCAATTAACATAAAAAATGCAAAATCTATGACAATATTAAAGAAACACCTAAAATTACATACCTACAATAAAAATAACGTGAGCGCACCTTAGTACAATATTTACCACATCTAGTAGCGCGCGTTCCGTGTATGTTTACATTTTGCGTTTTTGTATTCAATAGTTTAACATTTCTCATATTAAGTGAAATAAAGATTTCTTAAACCTCTTATTAATATGGAAAAATTTTATGGTGGTATGGCACCATATTTTTTTTTCATATATGACCTATTTAAAGAAAAAATAATCATAAAAATCGGTTCACAAACGGCGAAGATATCGCGTAGTCATAAACATCAAAAAAATACAGTCGAACAGAGGACCTCCTCGTTTTGTGTAGTCAGTTAAAATATGTACACTGATAACTATCCTATATGAAACGAGTAACATTACGTTACGTCTTACATTATTACTCAATAATAGGGTAAACGAAAACATTTCATACTGACAACACTTGTCTTAAGCAATAACCTCAAAGTTTTATTTTGATTTATTGAAAATATGGGTTTCCAAAATAACTTACGTGTGATATGTGATTCCATCCAGCTTTTTATCTTTTGCGGAGTGATTCGTACACCCTTTCACTACACAATTCGGCATTTTTCAGTGATAAACACCCACGAGCTGCGATAGCTAGACTGACAAGTCAAGACGTAATTTCGTTGTACGTGTGTGCGTGTGGTTGTGTATGTACACGGCAAGACGTAATTTGGCCGGCCTCACTTTGCTGTTCGCAGAGTTCTGTCTTCTTATTTATTTGGTCTGAGGTGTAAGGAAGTCGAAGGTATGTAATCAGACTGTTAGATACCGGACAGCTAACCAGTACCTATTGTTAAAAATATCGAATAGTTCACTTACCAAGATGTTGTAAGTGTGGGATCCTTTATTCAAATAAATTACTTCATTCTGTAGTTTCACTGCGTTTTATTTCATTCCCAAAACCCTTTACAAAATTCTAAATTACATTCTATACATGTTTGATAAAATAGGTAAACTGCTCTAAAAAACTAAATCATTTATGATCGACCATATACAACTGACTCCGACTATGACTATATCTTCAACTCACAATATTTTCTACTTGACTTTTCTTTTCATCATCTTGTCACATTTTTAAAAACCTTCCTAACAACATTTTGGTTTTAAATGCCATAGACTTAAAAACCTGCCAGTAAACCATAGACATAAAATTCCATAAAACCAATATTACAACATCCCCTCTGAATTTTATGTTTATTGCAATTAGAATAACATCTCCTATATAACTCCTATCAACTCATTTTAAAAACCCACTCAATTAAACCACTACTTCACGTTGCCAGCTATGCAAAGGAGCCCCAATAACACAAAACCTATAAAATTCTACACCAACATCCCCTCTGAATTTTATACTCTAACCATCACTGAACACACTTCACTTATAAAACTCCTAACTTATCTACTTTGACTCTATATAAAATTATTATAAAACTCCTGACTTATCTACTTCGACTCTATATAAAATTATTCAACGCTATCTTCAACACCAACTCCTCGAACTTCAACATCTTCACCACTAACTTCAACTTCAACGTCTTCAATCCTGCCTTCAGAAACCTCAGCATCTTCATCACTAACTTCAGCATTTTCTTCACTGCGAAAATCATCACCAACAACTCCTTTGCATCGCTTTCAAATTTCAACCACTATATCATCTCTAACTTCCCCTCTGAAAATATTATTTTCTTTTGTTTCCAAGCGACATATTCTGTCTTTCTCGACAATTTTTAATCTTCAAATCATTTTCAACAAATTTTATTTTCAACATTCTCAATTATAATTTCTCTTGTACTCCAAAGAATTTTCAGACTTATCTTTCGACGATCTTCTTACAACATCTGGTTAAATTTGCCCGGGGGCAGCCCATAACCTGTTAGATACCATCTTGGAAGCGTGCTGGGCCATAACCTGTTAAAAATATCGAATAGTTCTCTTACCAAGATGTTGTAAGTGTGGGATCCTTTATTCAAATAAATTACTTCATTCTGTAGTTTCACTGCGTTTTATTTCATTCCCAAAACCCTTTACAAAATTCTAAATTACATTCTATACATGTTTGATAAAATAGGTAAACTGCTCTAAAAAACTAAATCATTTATGATCGACCATATACAACTGACTCCGACTATGACTATATCTTCAACTCACAATATTTTCTACTTGACTTTTCTTTTCATCATCTTGTCACATTTTTAAAAACCTTCCTAACAACATTTTGGTTTTAAATGCCATAGACTTAAAAACCTGCCAGTAAACCATAGACATAAAATTCCATAAAACCAATATTACAACACCTATGCCCTGGTGTAAGTGTAAGTCTTTGCACTGGTGCAATTTGAAAGTAAAACATAGCCTTTTGAAAGTTATGCGCATACAGACAGACTTGTTTCATACTTATGTAATGTAACGATAATAATTACATTACTAGCTAACCATGCCCACTTCTCTGGGCGCCATTATTATTTTTTAAGAAAGGGTGGTTTGGGGTATGTTTGTAAAAATGTGCCTGCGACCTATTCTTAGATATATCGAAAATACTCAATACTTTTATTGCATTCCACATTTATTCTTAGGTGGTAAAACTTATAAATACACAATAAAAATCATAGAAATTAGTCAAGCCATATCGGAGGAGTGTGATAATAAACATTGATAAGACCTGTTTAAGTTCTGTTTTGGTGTCCAGTGATAACAAATATTCTTTGTGTATGTAAACTGTCATATAGAAATATAATGGAGAAAATGGTCTTAAAAATAATAACATAGGCCACATGTTTTTCTTTCTTTTTTGCAGGTTCTTACAGAGTTCTTCATTGGTTTCCAAATCCTGATAAGGACATTGCTCGTTTCCGAACATGGGTTCATGCTGTTGGTGGAGAAATTTTGAGTCTGAGTAATGAAAATATTTATAAACTTCGTCGAGTGTGTCATGCTCATTTCAAAGAGAAATATTGTTGCCGTAACAACAAAATTTCTAACATAGCTGTACCAACATTACTTATGCCAGGTAAGTACACTATGTAGCTATATAATTGTGTAGTAGCTATAAGCTTTTAATGTGTCATAATTATGGCACCTTATGTTATTGTCATTTCTAAACATTGAATTGAAGATAAATTATATTGCATGTATTGTATTTAGTAAAACATTTAGGTCCTATAATTTAGCATTTTGCTTGTATGTAGAAAGTTTCATCAGAATTGACCGGTTCCTCTTCAGGAAAGGGTCTAGCAGACTTACCATATGGAAAATGCACTGACGTCTTTAGACATAGTTTAACCTTCTAAATATTATGTTCCTGCCCAAAGTACTTATACTTGTGATTTTAGCTCTCTGCTTCCATTCACAAGGGAGATATGGGGGTAACACCCCCTAAGGATATTCTTTTTTTCTCAGAAACTATGACAGTTATTTGAATGAATCCAATTCGAAAAAATAGATATCAATCTGTTCTATATTTAGTATTTTTTTTTAATATTTTTTGATTCATTTTCAGAAGTATAAATGCAATATTTATTATTCGAGGGCAGTTTTTTATATGAACCACTGCGGATACACCAACCAAATAAATATCATATAATCATCTGAGAGACTACTGTAATATATTATAAACACAAAAGTTTGCATTTGGTGGATCATAGTTAAAAATAAAAACATATACCTACAATATGTTATTAATATCATATTTTTATCACCTTATTACATAAAATAAATCTATACAAATTAACATAAAATTATTTATTTATATACTTAAAATCTTCCTGATTGTATAGGAATTTCTGAATCATTATCACTATTTTCATCAATGATAGGAGTTAGGGCGCCTTCAAATTGCCGCGCGGCAGCAGCGCGACTGCAACGCGGGTGCAGCGCTGCCGCCGCGCTGCTTTGTAAATCCATATAAAAAAAGTCGCGCGGCTGCAGCGCTGCTGTCGGGCTGCGGCCTGTGGCTTTTTCAAGTCAATTTCTTGCCAAGTCAGTCTATTTATTTAAAACGGTAAAGATTTTTAATATTGATATGGTCACTATAAGATGTCGTTAGGTTAGATAATTACGTAACAACTTAAGACAGAAGGTCCCTTAGTAGGGACTGAATAAATTAATAACTGACTTGGTATTACATGGATCTTACAACTTTTTACGGTAGAACAACTAAGTTGCGAGACTTGGTTTTTTGACAAGTATTGTTTTTTATGGGATCTCATTGCTTTTTGTGGAAAGTCCTACTTTTTTCCTTTCCGCTACCTTCTACTTCTTGTATACCAACAACGAATTTTCAACCGACGACAAAAAGAGGAGGTTATCAATTCGACGCGTATATTTTTTTTTTTAATGTATTATCATCGATTACTCGAAGACGGCTGGACCGATTTGGAAAATTCTTTTTTTGATTGAAAGGGTATACTTCGAAATTGGTCCCATTTTCATAAACGTCAGGATATGATGATGGGATCCTGGAGAAATCGAGGGAACTCTTCAAATATTATAGGCACACCTATGATGTTTTGGGTATTTATTATAGTAATTTGTGCAGTTGCTCTCAAAAAGTACCATTTGGGGAAGTGGAACTGATGATGAAGACCACAGATGGCCGCCGAAACTACTCAATAATAAGTATTGAGTGGATTGCGATTCGATTACTTGAATACGGATGTTAAGCACTTTATGCTCGTCACAATGCATATGGTGATGTAGAGCTGATGGTGAAGTACCAGGAGAACTCCTCAACAATGAACGGCCCAGCATTGGGAAAAGCAATATTTTGTAAAAGGTTATAAGTAGTTGACATTTAGGCTCTTGTAACTAGGTAAATTAAAAATAGACCAACTAAAAAGAGTGAAATAAAAACTTTTTACCAAAAAATTAAACCGACTCCCAAAAAACACTGCAAAGTGAAAAATAACTTTAATTTCGGAAGTCGGTGCCAAAAACGAAAATACAAAACTAAAGACACCGAGTACCGTATTAAAGTTATTTTTCACTTTGCAGTGTTTTTCGGGAGTCGGTTTAATTTTTTGGTAAAAAGTTTTCTTAAAGCCCTCTCTCTGTCTTATGAACTTTTCTTATTTTTGTAGGTAGCCTTCCTTTTTTATTTTCCGGTACTACTTCTTGAACTACAGCTAAAGTTTTTTTCAAAGCCCAATCCCTGTCTCTATGGGTTTTTTTTCGGAGGCTTTGATACGCACATATGAATACGCACGTACGTCTTTTGCATTAGTTAGTAATAATTAATGCCGCACTCGTCAAACGTCTCGGTCAAAGTTAATACATAAGTAATTATGTAATTTCGGGCAATTTACTCTACTTAATACTCCCCAATACTCTTAATACTTCTTGTTTTTTTATTCCGTTGACCATTTAACAAGTTTCCTTTGAGCATAATTATTATATTGTTACGAGCTGGGGTTCGGGATAGAAGTAATTAACGCCAATTAAACCAAAATTAACACTTTAATTAAATAAGCACAAAATAAAAATTTAACACAATTATTCGCACCACAACACTTGTCACTTAACACTTAGGTCACACTTAAATCGCACTGAAATTCACTGGTAAAGCTTCGATTATATCTCGTATTCGCCTCGTAATAAGACTGACTCTCTGCGCCCCTTTGCGCTCTATTTATATCCCAGTATATGAGTTCGAGAACATTCTTATAAAATCGACTCACTGTTTATACTGCCTAGAAAATACTCGAAATACATAGTACTGCTATTCGACGCTAGTTGGCGTTAGTGTCTCGACTAGATATGCTCATTCCTGCTACTCGCCGCTAGAAGGCGTTAATGTCTCGAACATTCCAGATTTATGTCGAAGTTTCCCGACCCACTTCACCAAGCGACTGGCGCAACACTGCCCCCTCCTAAGACATGTTCGACCCGAGCATCGTTAGACCCGTAGTAACGCGCCAGTCGATCAACATGAACAATCTTTGGCGCAGCTCGTGGACCTTTCTGGATCCGATAAGTGACGTCATTAATCTTAGTCACAACGCGATGTGGTCCATCCCATTTTGCCTGTAATGTCGGTGACTTTCCTTTGCTGCGCACCGGATTATTATTATTATTATTTATTTATCTCAGAAAAGAAATCCATACAAAGTTTGTTAGTAAAACGCCTTACATTCTATGTTAGTAATAAAATTAATTAAAATAATAAACACTAAAAACTAATTCATATATTTTCCCGCAGCATCAGCTTCACAGCAATGCATGCGAGTCCAATGCTGCAGGAAAACACAATCCTGTTTGTTTGCAATGACTTTCAGAATGCTGTTGGTACTCCCACCTGGTGCTGTTGGTATTATGCAACCAGACGAATGAGCTTTCATCAAATCCTTGATTGTTCATCTTTCGGTCGTAACGAGTCTTCACCTTCTGAGACATTTGTTGACCGGATTGTCTGACATGTTCGTATATGTCGTTCATTCTGTTTCGCAATTCACTCGCGTAGTCTGTTACACTACAAGGTGCATCCGGCGGTATACCAGTGATTAGGTCTGCAGACAACCTAAGCTCTCGTCCGAAGTTCACGAAAGCAGGTGTACTTACAGCTATACTCTCATGAACTGCACTTCGGTATGACAGAAGGAACGGCTGAATGCGTTTGTCCCGATCCTTTTGCCTGCTTTCCACAACTTTAGCCAGATATTTCTCCAATGTCTGATTGAAACGTTCCACCATTCCATCAGATTGTGGGTGATACGAAGTGGTCCTGGTTTTATGAGTACCCATTACTCGACATGTCTCCTGAAATACCTGTGACTCAAAATTCCTTCCATTACGGTGCTCAGTTTCATCCACCTTGCAACTTGCCCTTCAGGGTTCTTGAATTGCAAAAGCCACTTTAATGCAGCATGGTCGGTCAAAATTTTCGGGTTCAAAATCCTCACCACTGAAGTAGTTGTGGGCCTCACCAGAGTGCGTGCCATTATCCATGGATGATCATTATCCGTTCTTTCAATAAACAAGCACCGACGCTTATTTCCCAAATTTTGTGATAAACTTACTGGCACAATGGTTTCCGATCTAGGACGAAGGGTAATTTTCTTCAGGCAGTAGACTTTTCCTGATGATCCACCTTCCATACAGATTTCTTCTGTGCCACATTTTAATATTCCTTGGTTAATGTCGATCTCACAATGATGGTCTTTCATGAAATCCAAACCTAGGATGCAATCATCCACTATGTCGGCCACGATGACTCTATGCCAAAAAGTTCTTTCTCCCAGTTTCATCTCCACCTTCTTCTCGCCTCGGACGGGTATGTGCTGGCCGGTTGCTGTCATGAGTTGGATTTTCTCGTGGTTCCGGAAGAAGTCCCCAATAGAGCGATTTGCAAGTTGAGTGCTGACTACTGTACGAGAACCACCAGTATCTATCGTCAGCTTGCAAGGTGTTCTATTGATTTCGCCTTTGATGATTAGGCTGTTTCCATCATGGGCTTGTGTGATCGAAATTCTTGGGGCTTTTTCAAAACCAGCCAGCACCCGCCCCACGGTCCTGGCATTTACTCGTTTCCCTGCTGCTGGAAGGTTGGGTTAGCCACCTGACCCTCCTGAGATCTCTCTTCCCTTTCACTATTTCGCTTCGGGCAACTGGATCTCAGATGGCCCTTTTCTCCGCACTCGTAGCACCTAGGGCTAAACCTTGGTCGAATGCCATGGGTAGGTGATGACACCACTTCCCTGATGCGGTGTGCTCGATGGTCCTGTCGTACGGCTTCCACTTCCAGAGCATGGGCCAAGGCGTCCTTCAGAGACTCATGGTGCCCGAGTCTCATAGCAGCCCTCACTTCCAAGTCACGAATCCCATCGACAAACGCCTGGACCAAATTACCGTCGATGAGTGCAGGCGATGATTGGTAAGCTTTTCGGACCAGCTTTTCTATTTCGAGGGCCCACTGCTGTAGAGTTTCAGTACTTCGTTGTACCCGGTCTTTCAACTGAGCACGGAATACGTGTTTCAGATGCGCGTCACCATAGCGAGACTCTAACGACTCTAGCAACTGTTCGTAGGTGACCTCCTTCCCGAGGGCCTCTAGAATGGTTAGGGCCTGGTCACGAAGGCCCAGTGTAAGCGCCGTCATAGCCTGCGCTTTGCTCCATCCGTTCGCCTTGACAACGGCTTCAAACTGGATCTTATAGGCCGACCATGAAGAGCTTCCATCAAACGGAGGTACCTTGAAGCCTCGCACCGAAGGAGCAGCGGCCACAGGAACTGTAGTCAAATCTCCAGACTTCAGTACACCCAGAGCTTTTTTCATGTCAGCGATCTCGATTTCAGCTCCGGAGATACGATTCTCAGCTCCGGAGATACGGTTCTCAGCTCCCGTAATCCGTTCCTCTTGCTGGTGCACTCGTTCTTTTACTGCACTAAGGTCCTTGCAGAAATTCGCATTCATTTCCCTCATGAGGTGCATCAGCTCTTCCTGACGGTGGGCTAGCTCTTCCTGGAGACGAGCAGCCTGCTCTTCCTGGCGGCGGGCCTGTTCTTCCTGGCGGCAGGCTTGTTCTTCCTAGCGGCGGGCTTCCTTTTCCTGGCGGCGGGCTAGCTCTTCCTGGAGACGAGCAGCCTGCTCTTCCTGGCGGCGGGCCTGTTCTTCCTGGCGGCGGGCTTGTTCTTCCTGGCGGCGGGCTTCCTCTTCCTGGCGGCGGGCTAGCTCTTTCTGGAGACGAGCAGCCTGCTCTTCCTGGCGGCGGGCCTGTTCTTCCTGGCGGCGGGCTTGTTCTTCCTGGCGGCGAGCTTGTTCCTGCAGCATAGCCATCAATGTAGCCATGTCAAATGCAGCCGGAGACGTAGTCACTGGAGCAACTCCGGAAGTACTCGCAGACGCCTCCATTGTCTGCTGATTTCCACCCGATGCTGGCGATGGTGAGCCTTCAAACCGTCTCTGGTCGATCTCCTGCTGGCGTTGATTTCTGGTCCTTACACCTTCCATATCGTCTTTCGGTAAAACCGGCATTTTTCTATCCCACTTCTAACACCAAATTGTTACGAGCTGGGGTTCGGGATAGAAGTAATTAACGCCAATTAAGCCAAAATTAACACTTTAATTAATTAAGCACAAAATAAAAATTTAACCCAATTATTCGCACCACAACACTTGTCACTTAACACTTAGATCACACTTAAATCGCACTGAAATTCACTGGTAAAGCTTCGATTATATCTCGTATTCGCCTCGTAATAAGACTGACTCTCTGCGCCCCTTTGCGCTCTATTTATACCCTAGTATATGAGTTCGAGAACATTCTTATAAAATCGACTCACTGTTTATACTGCCTAGAAAATACTCGAAATACATAGTACCGCTATTCGACGCTAGATGGCGTTAGTGTCTCGACTAGATATGCTCATTCCTGCTACTCGCCGCTAGATGGCGTTAATGTCTCGAACATTCCAGATTTATGTCGAAGTTTCCCGACGCACTTCACCAAGCGACTGACGCAACAATATCTAGGTACCTATCTACACTGGAAGACACGGTGGAGCATACGGTCGTGGTGTGCCCTGCATGGGTGGAGCACCGTCGTATCCTCGTAGAGGCGATCGGCGGCGGCGACTTCTCGCGCCCTGCTCTGGTTTAGACCATGGTGCGAAGCGAGAGGGAATGGGATGCAGTCACCTCCTGCTGCGAAGCAGTCATGCTAGCGAAGGAGGAGGCCGAACGCGCGAGGGAGAGGCAACTCTCTTCCTCGCGCCCCAGCCGCCGGGGGAGACGCCCCGGGCGGGTGGATCGCGAGTCGATTTCGGGCCACCGTAGGCGCGGGCCTGCGGATGGCGAGTAAGGGTCGCTCACCGTCCGGTAAGGACCACGTAGGCGCGGGCCTGCGGATGGCGAGTAAGGGTCGCTCACCGTCCGGTAAGGACCAGGCCCGGGTCGGCGGCGCGTTGTGTTCCACGCGCGCCTCAAAAAGCTGTTAATACCAGTGACGGGGCCTCATAGGGCCATTGCCTGTCGGGGTACTTTTGATGATCGGTCAGTCAGTGAGTGACAAAATTAACAAAATTAAGGAACTTTGACTCGTTATAATTCTTAAACTACTGGTTCAAATTGAATGAAATTTGAAATATACCGTGTTTATACAATGCCTGTTTGGTTACTGAAAATTCAGGCTTCTAGTTTTATCCACAACGAAGTTATACGGGCTCGAAAATGGCTTGAATTGCTTCGAGAAAAGAACGGTAAGGCCGTGCCGCTTTTTTGCTCGACTTGGCGGGGGCACTGCCGTGCCCCCAGATATATGCGATAATAGGTACTTCAACTATCTTAAAATTTTTGGATTTATAACGACCATGTTGTAGCGTTGTAGTCGATTAAACTAGAAGTCGACTACCACACTAATCTCTAATGTCTATGGTTTCACGGAGTGACAACACTTATGCAGTGACCGGCTATAAATTCTAACCTCTGGTTCGCTGAGTTCTATTTTACCGCCTACAGCTGCAAGTAACTAATATAGGAACCCCTCTGTGTCCAAGGGTAAGTGCTCGTCGTATCTGCCATTTTCTCTCCATCTTGCCAAATCGTAATCCGCTTATTTCACCATAATCTGCAGCGTTTGTAAATTAATATAATTTCCCGGTTGTCAAGATGGCTTCTGTCAGGAATGTAACTGTGTTATTTCATTGTCATCTGTTTTCCACTAGTGTTGCTAAATTTGTGAAGCGTAAGCAGGCCGCAGCATCCCTTTCCTGCTGTGTCATAGCAGCTACGAGCTTAAACGCTTTGTCACGCGGTTATCTTTTATATCGTTGCACGCGGCATGCTTGCGCTTATCTATAATCTTTGTGAACCGCCGCGATGGTGAGTTTTCCATCCGTTTCCCGGGTACTGTTCCTTGGGTTCACGGCTGGGAGACGCACGCATCGCTGGCGCTCGCGATTCCTAGCACCACGCTTACGGAAGCACCCTTCGTGTTGATTCCAGGGTTTCTTTTTCTTCTCTCTTCACCTCTACTATCAACTACCTCTACGTCCGCCGCTCGACGGGTGTCACGCTGCCTCTGCGCCTGTCTGCGTGCTATAGGGAAGATGCAAATATAATATTTATGAAAATTTATGATTGAAATGTTAAAAAAATTGAAAAGAAGGGCCTCTGTAACATTTTTATTTTACATAATGTTGATTTTTAACAATAATTACGAATTAAAAATGACTTGAAACGAAGCGTATTTCAAAACACCAATCAGCGTTTAGTGACGTCACTCCTGTTATAACAACTTATTTGAGGTTATGGTTGTAAAAGTGAATATTATTTTACGGGAATACTAATTGCGTTTTTTTAATAAAAATGGAAGTTGGGTTTATCAAAGCAGACTCCAGGAATCTAGGAAAGTTATTAAGTTATTTAAGTTAAGTTAAGTTATTTACCAAAAGTTAGTGTTGACATGGTTGTAACTTTTTTGTCGAAAGTGCAGAGTTTTCAAGTGTAGAAATGAAAGGGACTAAATTACTACGATATGTATAAAATCATAGTTGTTTAACTTTGTATTTTATTCAGCGGCTTCGACATATATCAGTTATTTCGATCGTTCGTTTATAAGGATATATAGACACCTGTACACCTTTATCATTGGATATTTTAATATTTTGAGAACCATGTGTTTCTGTGATTAATGAACACTGAAGATGGATCTAAAACATGAAAGACATAATAATATACTTAGTTCTTCATTAAAAAGCATTATCCTTATATTATTATAAATTTGAAAGTTTGAATGTTTATTTGTCTCTAGTATAAGAATAAATCTGAAAGAATAAATCAAAATTATACCCGGTGTATTTTCAATGCTTTCAAGAATTTCACGTTTTTTCTTTTTCATTATTACTGATCTAGGTTTCAGTGGCATCATTCTGTTTTGGCATTCAAAAATATGAGGTACCACACCTTTTTTCAGGAAAAGTTTTCCTGCACACATTTTAAACTTTATCCAATTTTCGACGTCGTTCTCCAACTGTAAAATTAAAATGATGTTATAGATAAGTTTTGTAAGTATTAGGTAGGTAACTAATGTGTTTTTGCGTACAAGCAGATTAACTACAAATTATAACAAGTATATTCGCCGACTTACATCAAAGTGATCTTCACAGCATCGAATGGTGGTCACAATTATTCTCCAATAATTGTCATTTCACTTTGTAGCTTGAAACCACTTTTCTTTCTCAGTTTTGGGTCAGAAGGTCCAGTCACAAACAATTTATTTGGAAACTTTGTTGAAGTAGTTGGACACATTGGTACAAAACATGAGTCACCACGGCTTTTTTCAGAATATTAGTGGTATTTTTATAATCGCCTGATGTTGATGGATAGTCGACTTTAAATTTTCACAAAAAAAATCTCGAAAGTCGAAAAAATATGCATAAGTATTAGCCAGCGACGAACAAGTACGACCAGTGACAGACAGGAATGACGTCATCGGAACTATAGGTCCTTTTTCGCGCGAAAATTTAAACTGTCAATTTCAAACCGCATTTTTTCCGATAAATTACAAAGATTTATTTTTTTAATATATTTGTGGTCTATTCTACATGGAATTCTTTAAAATTAAAACATAAATAAAAATATTGCATCTTCCCTATTGCGTGGCCTGCCCGCATAACAACTACGTCGTCTGCGCGCTGTTGCGTGGCCTGCCAGCAAAACCTCTGCGCCTGTCTGTGCGCTGACGCGTGGCCTGCCGGCATAACCTCGGCGCCTACCACGTGCGAGCTGCCTGCTACGGGGTCGGCCCGCCGGCCTGCGTGCGTCGCGGCCAGAGCCCAGTACCTTCCTTAAACCATCGACCAGTGGAGGATCTTAGTGAACTGAACCCACCCCCCTTTTTTCAAATAAATGCTGAAAACCTGTGGTCTAAGTTTCATTCCTCTACCACCTAAACCGCTACGCCACAATGTGATAAATAGTATATGATCACAGCTACATGCGAACAGCAACCCACAGTACGATTACCGTTGGGACAGTTTTTTTTTTATTGATAATAGGCTCGCGTTTTACTACCATCTCACCTGATGGTAAGTGACTATTACTATTCACTCTTGACTTAAAGACTCCCAGGTTATAGCGATCAGGAAACACAGACTCCGGCAGGGAATTCCACCCCTTAGCCGTACGCACAATGAAAGTATTCCCAAAACGTTTTGTGCATATGGGTGGGATGTCCACTATGTAACGATAGCGCATCGCCGTTTGTCTTGTAGTCCGATGATGGAACGGGCTTGGCGGAATTAGATTGTGTAATTCCATCTCACACTCCCCGAAATGTAACCGATAGAAAACAGACTTGCAACTCGTTGTCGATGTTCAAGGCCCAGAGCTTTGATTCGACCAGTGAATCGTTGCCAATGAGTCTTTTGGCCCTTTTCTCGATAGACTCAAGCGCGTCCAGTTGGTATTTGGCAGATCCATCCCAAAGATGACAGCAGTATTCCATACACAACCGAACCTGGGCTTGATAGAGATTGAGCATCTGTTCCGGTGTGAAGTACCGTCTCACCTCTGCTAGGATTCCCAACTTTTTTGCTGCTAGCTGAGCCTTAGCCTCGATAAACGAACCAAAATTGAGGGTGGAAGTTAGTGTTACCCCAAGAAGCTCAATACGATTGGTTATCGGCACGGTTACAACGCGGAAAGTAGGAGCCGGTCGGAATTGGCTCCTTTTTGCGGAGAAGAGACACGCCTGGGTCTTAGCTGCATTAAACTTGACCAAGTTGGCATCACCCCATTCGGAGACAGCCTTCAAGGACAAGTTCAAGCGCTCAACCAAGTCCTCACGGAGAGACTGGATCTGTGACCCATCAGCACGGGCGCTGAACACATATCTCTCAGCAACTGTGCTGTCGTCTGCATACCCAAAGGTACCGGGCATAAGCAGATTATTAATGTGCAGCAAGAATAAAGTTGCTGAGAGCACCGACCCATGAGGGACCCCGGCATTAATTGCCAATTGGCCAG
This sequence comes from Tholera decimalis, assembly GCA_943138885.2. Classification (NCBI taxonomy): domain Eukaryota; kingdom Metazoa; phylum Arthropoda; class Insecta; order Lepidoptera; family Noctuidae; genus Tholera; species Tholera decimalis. The sequence continues at coordinate 11,250,191 of OW964575.2, read as the reverse complement.
ACGAGCAGCCATCAATAACCACTCGAATGGACAGATCTCTCAGGAAGTCTTTAATCCAAACGCAAAGTTGAGTGGGTAACCCGAAAGAAGGAAGCTTAGCAATAAGGCTGTTGTGCCAGACCCTATCGAAGGCCTTGGAGATGTCAAGGGAAACAGCAAGTGCTTCCCCGTGCTTCTCAATGGCCTCACTCCAGATGTGAATGGCATACGCTAGAAGATCCCCAGTTGACCGGTTTTTGCGAAAGCCGTATTGTCGGTCACTGAGGATGTCGTTGGCTTCTAGGTATGCCAGGAGCTTGCTATTAAGTACACGCTCCATACTCTTATAGAGTATGGACGTGACTGAAATAGACCTGTAGTTGGCCGGGTCGGTACGACTGCCCTTTTTGGGCACAGGCTGCACGTTAGCCAGCTTCCATGCTTTCGGCACCTTTCCAGTCTCTAGCGGGAGGCGAAACAGGCGTGTCAAGATCGGAGACAGTTCAGGCGCACAGGTTCTAAGAACAATTGCTGGTATCCCGTCGGGGCTTCTAGCTTTGTTCACGTCGAGATTACGCAGCACTCTACGGACGTCCTTCTGATGTATGCGAATATCCGACATACACGTCTCGCATCCAATAAGAGCATCAGGAGGGTGAGCGCCACTACTATCCAGACGTGAAGACTCCGCAAAAAGAGCGGCAAACAAGTTTGCTTTTTCCTCAGCGGAGTAGGCCAGAGACCCGTCAGGCTTGAGCAGTTGTGGTAGTGAGGGGTGACAGAAGTTCGATTCGACCGACTTCGCCAGGGACCAAAACGCTCTGCTGCCAGCAGGGTATGAAACAAGCTTGTTCCCAATTCGGCTAACGTGGTCGAACCGAGCCCTCCGCAAAACCTTGCAGGACTTGGCAGCTCTGTTAAAGGCTCTCTTCTTCTGATCCACGTCATTTGTTTTGTAGTTTCGAGCATCGACCCATGCCAGGTACGCCGCGTGCATAAGCGCTTCTGCGCGATCACATTCGGCGCCAAACCAAGGTCGAGCTTTGCCGGACAGTGTTTGATCAGAGAACGGAATGTAGTACTCCATCCCCTGTCGCAAAACATCTGCCACGGCATCTACGCACGACGATGAATCATTTGAAGAGAAGCAAGTAGGCTGCCAAGGATATCATGCAAAGAAAGATCGTATGCCATCCCAATCCACTGACTTCTATCGCCAAACCCGCCGAGTGCCTTTAAGGCTGGGATCAGGCGGAGAGTAGACGGATACAGACTTCACCAGACAGTGGTTGGAACTACCTAATGGTGAAGAAATCGTAACCGAGTAGCGGTCTGGATCTGTAGTCAGCAGAAGGTCCAAGCAATTGGCTGTGTGCGACTCAACATCCTTAGTTGCTCCCTGGACCAGCTGAGGGAGATTTAATGCAAGCGCAAGATTGTGCATCTCAGGACAGTCACACGTATATTTCAATATACCCTTGTAGTTATTTACGTTGGGTTTATATTCAATAAAACACTGATAAGTTTTACTATTAATATAATATGTCGCGAACGAACTTTCGTTCTGATAATATTTTCGTTTTCTGGAAAATCCATTAGACTTGTTGATGATAAATGGAGTGGAATTAGGGCTGCCATCACCGAATTTGCCGGCCCCAGACAAAGACTTATGAACCCCGGATATTTAGGTAAAAGTCACAGTTTTCCCCGGACACCGTAGAAAAATACATTTTTGAACTTGAAACTAAAAACAACGATGTTAAATTATGGTTTTTATTTACTGAACTTTTTTAATAACAGTCTCTTCCTTTTCATTTAATCAACGTAACATAAACAATGAGATGAAATACCATAGGAAAATAATAATAGAGATCGACGATCGTGCTTTTTGTTACCCGTAAGACCACTGATTTGAAAACCACTTGATCGCACATACGTTGCCCCGACGCACGAAAACCATGCGAGTTTTTGCTCTTATATATTGGCTACGATACACGAACCATTTTAGTTGTGACCAAGTATTAGGTCTGTGTGCATGCTAAACAATTACAAATTTTAAATGTTTGTATCCAATTTATAACGCATAATAAAGCTTTCATGCGCGTTGAAGTGGTATGGAAAACATTCCCAGACATCATCAGGGGATACCAAATGGATGACATAACTATTCATCAGTAATGAAATAATATGAAAATTATTTATCATTTAATCAGATTATAAGCTACCGCAGAGGTCCATTTAAAGTGGTGGTTTGGATGGTCAAGGACAAAATTGTGTCGCGCGTTGATGTCTTTTGGAAATGTCTCTTTCTTACATGAAGAAATTCTAATTCTTTTATCCCTGTCTTTTGATCTGTATTTTTATCGTAAAAATCTGTGCTGTTACCCATAACGGCTGGATTCGATATCGATAATTATAAAATTAAACTTTTTTTTTTTAAATTCATTTCAGATAGTTGTCATAAAATACCTATCTGCATTAACCGACTTTAAAAAAATTGGCCAAGTGCGAGTCAGACTCGCCCATGAAGGGTTCCGTAGTAACTATAATAATATAATATAATAATTATGTATATTTATTTGACGAATAAAAAAAACCTTTAAATTTCTTAAAACTAGCTTATTTATTTACATTTTTACAACTACGCTAAATAACTTTGTTTTTCATAGTGTTTGTATGAATTACAAAGTTATATTTGCGGTTTTAGAAAATATGCTGTATCTCAAAAACTGCTGAACCGATTTCGTTCAAACCAATTTTGTTTGAAAGTTTACATTAAGATCTACAGACATATATTTTTTTAGAATTTTCACTCCATTATTATGGAAGTTAGAGGGGAGAGGAAAGCGGTTCACAGAATACATCTATCTAACTACTAAGTTTCACATGTATAGTTTTAATAGTTTCGGAATAAAATGGCTGTGACATACGGACGGACGGACAGACAGACAGACAGACGGATAGACATATCGAAACTATAAGGGTTCCGTTTTTTGCCATTCGGCTACGGAACCCTAAAAAGGAGAAAGTTCTGATATTTTTCTTCTGTGTGACACGCATGTTTTCATTTTGGATTTCCCAAGATTCCAGATAAAAAGAATAGTGGATGGATAAGGTTACTAGGGAATATTGGTTTCTAGTTTGGTTTTTATTGATATAATGTTGAGAAAAGTCAAAATAATATAAGATACCTATATCCAATCTTTCTAGGCTTCAAATAGTATGACGGAGTCTAATATTAATTAACTTGGACCTTTGCATTACAATATCGCCCTCGTTAGTTACCGGGGTTGCGGTAATGGTCTCTATGAGATACCGCGGCCCCGGAACTTAAGGGCAGCTGAAGGAACAGGGTGGGTTTTTAGTCAGTAGAAGTCTGACACTCCCTTCCACTTTACCCAGAGCGGGAGAAGTCATTCGATGATTTTCCCACCCAGGAAAAAGAAACAGGTTCCTTTGTTTCGATGTCTAGTCCACGGGTTAAGTGTATGTAGGAGGGAGGAGTCATTAGATAAATCATCTAATGGTGGTGAGTACCACCAAAAAAATAATTATTACCTAGTGCCTGCTGAAGCTACAGTTGTTGACACAACTGATTTTAATGAAAATATATTTATTATGGAATATAAAATAAATATAAAAAATAAAATATAAAAATAATATATGGCCGGCTACATTGTCCATGCTCTGATAAAGCAAATAAAATGACTAACTTGTATTAGTAATTCATTTTAAAAATCAATAATAACAGCATACTTGTTTTTCTTTTTGTGATTGAGACTGATAATGATTAAATATTATTATGTGTTTTTATTGAGTAATTTTATAATGTTAAACTTCATTTTATCGATATCGATAACTTTCCCTCAATCAAGTAGAGCAATCCCTAACTCGGCATATCTATGAAGCTTGACTTTGAACTGACCAATTGCAGTAGCGCATTTTTTCCTCGCCTCCCAACCCGTATTGGGGCGTTTTTCAAAAAAGATGTACATTTGCGAATTCGAGGTGTCCAAGACTTTAGCTATTTTTAATAATTTTTGTATGGACCGCACTCAAATAAACTGCATATTTATTTAATAGTATCATATTTAAGTTTTAAAATCAACTATAATATGCAACCCAAGTATCACGGATATTAAAATATCATAGTATTAACAACAAAAAATGTGTAAAATATTCATGTCCCACCTGTATGTCTGGCACTTTCAAGTCTCAGGTAATATTATACAAATTAAATGGCGTCACTATTTTAGGATCTGTAGACGTAATTTAAACTCATAAATATAATTTAGAGCCCTTCATTTCGAATATGGGCTTAAAATAGCCCATAATACAATTTTATTGTTGTCCCAAGAATATGACCGAACCGGAATTCCGGCAATAGTCACGGTGAATTTTTCATACTCCACCCCAATATTACCCTTAAATACGGTTGTTTTTCATTTCCTGAAACATTTATCTTGTCTGTAATTTAACCGCTTGTTTGAAGCAAACCTCAGTGTCAACTAAACCTGTGACGAAAGTAGGCGCGTTACGGTGGTCCAGAATTGGAGTTCCAGATAGTAACAGGATTTTTTAAGGTATGTAGCAGTTTATTAAGATATTTGCCGTAACAAAATCACATTTTGGTTTATAAATTTTTGTAAAACAAGCCGAAACTAGTTATAAAATGGACACAACAGGTTGAATTATTTTTTAAAGTTTTGATGTCATGAATTCGTCACATCCGGTTCGTAACGTATTGTATAGCCGGAATTATTTTGTGACGAACTGGAACTATTAGGCTGATGCTACATTTGTATGATTGGTATTCAAATAAATAATCCTTCTAACATTAGAAATGTGAAAGATTGTATGTTTGGATGTTTGTTACCGCTAATCTTTGGAACGGTTGAACAATTTAAAATATACATACATCGTGACCTAGAATCAAAATATTATGGTAAACTTGGTTGAAATTTTATATACTTAGGTACACGCTTTTGTAGAATACAATAATATAATTAACAGTGAAAAAAAAAACAGTTGAAACATTGCGAAGATATTTGTAGGTAGCTAGTTGGTTATTTATAAAGGAAAAGCAGCACATGATTACTGCACGACCCCTTGCATAGAAATTTAATTATTAAAAAAAAACCCGTTTTTTAATAACTGACGAAATGTTTACGCTAGTGTGTCTAGAATCATTATATTGAATTCATAGTTACATTTTTTTTTAAGTTGTTCCTCTCAAAGTTGCTGTTTGTTTCATTTCAGTGAACATGGTCCTCACGGCAGCAGAAAGAGCTAAGCGATACCGGGAGAAATAAAACAAAAATTTGAAGAGCAGCGGAAGAAGCAGTTAAAAAGACTTAAAAAGAATTAAAAAAAATAGTTACTTAACAGAAGAAGACATAGAATGTAGAAGAAAATAATGGAGTGAAGAAAAGAAAAAACAGAAACTGAAAGAGAACAAAAAAGAAAACGTAGATCAAAGAGCTACCCCAAGTTCGTCAAAGTCTCAGTCTCAAAACCTGTGCTCAAAACAGCGCAGCTCCAGTCTTAAAAATTCGTTACAAAAAATATGTAGGAGTTATCGCGGAGCTTTAGAAAATAATCACAGAAAAAACTAAAAGTACTTTTACCAATAAAAGCAGAAAAATACAGATTAACGTCACTAAACACTATAATCAATAGAAACTTTACATGCCATATGTGTAAACTGCATAAACTAATCATGTGATTACCGACATGACGCGGTGTATTGCTTGTAAAAACTGGGTATGCAGATCATGTTGCAATCAACCAGCTATTGACTATATTTGCGACCGATGTTTCGAAGACTGATTAGAACCTTAAGCGATATGTAACTTAATACATTCCAAATAGCAATGAACAAAACCTAATTTCAATAATGAATAATGTTTCTTTATTTACTTCTTATAATAATAAATATAACTGAATCATTTTCTTAACAATAGAATGATTTTCTTTGCATCAATTTAATTTTGATTGGTTAGTTGTGAGAGCAATTGCTGTTTGGAATGTATTTGGTGTTTGTAATAAGTATTATTTAAAAATACAAAAAATACAAAAACAAAATATTAATAAAATGTAAAAGTTGAGTTCAAAATATGTACCTAACTGATATACTGATACTGACATAATTATAATTATACAAGATAAAGTTAAAACTGGTTTTGGTAATAACCTGTTTTTACTTTATATTATTAATAAAAAAACAATTAAAGTTAAAATGTTCGACCAAAAATATTACTGTGTAAACTTAGCTTATTTTTTTCCAATTAGTCACTTAGAATTCCAGATAGTCACTGTCCCATATTTCTACTGAGACAAAAACTAATCCTATTTAAGAATTAAGTCGTTATTTAATAATATTTATGTTATTGTAGTTAACCCTCAGTTTGCTATTTATATTATTTGTAATCTCGTCCAACTTCATTTTAAGTAGAAGGTAGAAATTTAAAGTTTTAGTGGTCAAAAGTTCCTACTGTGACGATCTCGAAAGAAAATTTATTGCTAAGCGATGATTATAGTGTTCTATTTATGTTTAGATGTTTTTTATTCAAAGGTATGAAGGTAATTTAATATATATTAAAAACAAATTAACATAACAACTCATATTTTTCATTTTATTTACATTTTTCCTTTGTGACGAACCGGAGCATATTCCTGTGAAGTCTTCCATAAAAACTAAGATTATTGCGTTGTTTTTCATAATACTAATGTACTTTTTTATTTTTTACATATTTAGGAATATATCTTATCAAATGAGATAAAAATGTACTGTAAAATTTCTATAACACAAAAATCAGTTCCAGTTCGTCACATGTACATTTGTTTTGAAAAATGCCCATTGGTGAGTTGTGTTCTTCAAAGAAATCGGCCTATAAGCTCTCTAGGTTAAATACTCCCTGCGTAAGACCAATGTGTGTCCACGTTTTATCTGGACGCTTATTGGGAAAATCTCCCCGCACAATAGCGCATAACGCACAATAGCTACTTTTTAGTGAAAATGTGTATTAGCAATATGAACGTCTATTCAAACTCAATATAATTAAAAGACAGTAGCAGCTTATCAACACGTCGCAACTTGTTTGCGTAGAGTGTGATCGTCACGTAGGCAAGAAAATAAAGAAACGTTACGGTTTTGGGAAAACAGATTTCAATGTAACCTACTACTTATAAAATATCAAAATGCAATATAATGTACTAGTATCTATAATATACAATTCATGCGCTATCGTTTTTTTTTTTTAACTGATCCACCAGATGCAAACTTTTGTATTTATAATATATTAGGTAAAGTAGACTCTCAGATTATTATATGATATTTATTTGGTCGGTGTATCTCCAATGGTTCATATAAAAAACCACCCTCGAATAATAAATATTGTGTTTTACACATTTGAAAATTAATCAAAAAATATTAAAAAAAAATACTAAATATAGAGCTAATTGATATCTATTTTTTCGCGTTGGATTCATTTAAATATCTAATATTTTCTGAGAAAAAAAAATAACCTTAGGGGTTGTTACCCCCATATCTCTCTTGTGAATGGAAGCAGAGAGCTAAAATCACAAGTACCTACTTTGGGCAGGAACGTAATATTTAGAAGGTTAAACTATGTCTAAAGACGTCAGTGCATTTTCGATATGGTAAGTCTTTTATGGTAAGTCTTATACGTACGTATATGGTAAGTACTTTGAATTAGAATTTTGAATGGAAGACAATATTTGTTACTCTTAAGATTTAGAGATATTATTCAGTTTGTTCTTGAATGAATTCAATGTGTTATTTAACATTTATAACAACTGAGAGGTTTCGTTTCCACAGTTTGGTAGGATGATTGTATCGATCTTATTAAAGTTGCCTTACATTATTGTTGCAGGTCCACTATCTATATCAAAATTTATCTGCACTGATAGAAAACAATTCATGGAAGTTGCAAATTTACCGTCTACATCAAAAGGTCAGTACACCTAAACTTCACATAAAGATGCTCCCACACAGCAGTTATGTAAGATTATCTATAGAATATTTCATGACATTTGTTGTCTGAAAGTCTCAAGTTGTTTTGTAAGAAAATCTTCAAAATGATGCACATTGCAACATAATATTGTCATGGTACACAATGTTTTATAATGTTATCTAACTGCTGTGTGTTAGCACTTCAAAGACATTCATTAATGTGACTTAGCATGTTTATCTTGCACTTGTAATTTGACAAGAACTGTTAATTACTTAGGTATTTTGTATTTGTAAGGCCTCAGGGTGCATATACTATTTTTGCATGTTTTGTTTTACTATGACCTTTACAACTTTTAGCCCAGCTGATAATCATCTACCCAGTTAGCCGAGCAAAGGCAATAAATACAAAATAATAATAATAACTTTTTTGCCATACATATCACTTTTGGTGTGAAGTAACTATTTGAATAAGTTTTTCTATAAACCTATATATAAAAGTACTCTGTGACAGAACATTATTACCCTAGCGGGAAGAATATCAACTTCATACAAAAAATTGGCACCTATAATGCGCGCCATCTCTGACGTGCCTCCTCAAACTTTTTTGAGCGGGAATTTTGAATCTTAACAAACATTTTATAGCGGGAATTTTAAACTCAAAATGTCTTTGAGCGGGAATTTTGAATATTAACAAACTTTTTCGAGCGAGAATTTTAAATCTCAAAATCTTTTTGAGTGGGAACTTTGAATTGTCTGATTATATTTCTAGGTAATTTAAGAGAAACTTCATGGTTGCTTAGTTTCAAAAATGGCTTCTAAGACCCGCCGCCCATTACAACTTTTTGTCACCGTGACTTATTGTTACTGTCGCCTGCTGTCACCCTCGATGCGCTCACTGAGGTGACTTCTTGGGTAACAAATCACGTTCTAGACATGGGCGTTACTAGTTATTTTTGATAACCGTTATCTAACCGGTATTTAGTTGCAATAACGTTATTGATAACGGTTACTGAATAACGATATCACAAATGCAGTTAATCTAACTATTCAGTTGTTGTATCTCTATAGTTATTACAACAACTGGATAGCTAAAATAACCACAGTATGAATAGAACAAGGAGTGGAGTAAAGGGATTATAACGATACTGGTAATTTCCCTTCATAGCTTTCTTCTAGGCTCAGGACTAGCACATTTTTTATATGAAAAATATACAAAAAATGCGGCGCATTTCAAAATCATCATATTCACATTGATTGATTAAATTAACATGGCTTGCTAACTCACCTTCATCTAATAATCACTATCATCTTAATTATACTATTTACACAATGGTCAATTAATCAATCCTACTGTTATTATAAATGCGAAAGTTTGTGAAGATGTATGTATGTTTGTTGCTCTTTCACTTAAATACTACAGAACGGATTTCAATGAAATTTGGTAAGTAGATAGTTGAGATACTGGAATAACACATAGACTACTTTTAATCCCAGCATTCCCACGGAATCGGGATTTATGCGGGAAAAACCTCCCACGCGATCGAAGTCGCGGGCAGAAGCTAGTATCATCATATTATTACAGTGTTAGCTCTATATAACTACTCTCAAGGGACTTCGTGTATTTTGATATTATAGGAAAAAAACTATATTAGAAAATAAAAAAGAAATATTTCAAACTAGTGTTAGAAAAAACAAATCTTATTTGAACGCTATTTCGTAGTGTGTTTTTTGTCATTTTCATCTGACGTCTTTTGCTGCATCAGTAATTTTGTTGAATTTTTAACCGACTTCTAAAAAAGGAGGAGGTTCTCAATTCGGATGTTTGTATCTTTTTTTTTTATTTTATTTATGTTTGTCCACGCATAACTCCGTCGTTTGCCAACCGATTTGAAAAATTCTGATCTTGTTAGAAAGGGTATACTTCCCAAATGGTCCCATGAAAATTTTATCGAAATCGGACAAGCCGTTTCTGAAAAATCAACAAAAGTCTAAAAAAATGTTTACGTTGATGATCTTTTCGTTTACGCTGCATTGCGTTGTTTGTTCGCGCATAACTCCGTCATTTACGAACCGATTTGGAAAATTCACTCACCCACTAAAAAGCACGAAAATAAAAACTTTTTTGCAAAAAATAAAACCGACTTCCATATCAAAACACTACAAAGCCAAAAATAATTTTAATTTCGGAAGGCGGTGTGAAAAAAAAAGAAAATACAAAACCAATAACACCGACTACCAAAATTAACATTATTTTTGGCTTTGTAGTGTTATGATATGGAAGTCGGTTTTATTTTTTGCAAAAAAGTTTTTATTTAGTACTAATTACCGTCTACACGTGCAATTTGTGAATAAAAGAACAGATGTCGTAAAAAGTTTAGTATTTATGATGCCGACAGTCGAGTTTATTACGTAATAGAATAATAAAGTGACAAAAGAACCTATAGCTCCGCAGTTTTTACTAATTTCGGCCACTTAAAAAGTACATTTTATTATTTAATTGCTGTCGTTATTGAGACTGGGTGTAATGATTATAGAGTGTACCATTATATGAAAGACAAGCTAAGCTTTAGGGAGTTGAACGACACTCGATTTATGTCATTTTATACATTTTTATAAGTCAGTTTATGTCTACACAAGTATACCTAGCACTAAATACTATTATTTAACTGTGTTTGCATTGTCTATTTACATACTTAAATTTAATACACAACTACGATTACGCACCTAACTTTTATAAACTAAAGAATTTGAATAGTCTCTTCTCAGAAAAATAATAAATCGTCTCAAATCTCCAAAAACAGAAATCATAAAACAATTAACAAGTTCTTCAAATAACCAACAAGAAAATCGACAACCGACACTGGTACTAGTATAATTCACTCAATAATTCGAAACATACACACACAGAAATATGTTGGAAAAAACGTCATTACATTAAACATAATAATAATAAGTAAGTTATAACAAAAAAAAAAACAATGTAATCACAACAACATTTTCCACATATTAGCTAAGAGGTATGATGTGATGAGGAGTCAAGTTAGTTTAGTTCAGTTTAGTTCACATTCAAGTAAACTATTATATTTTAATAACTCAACAAACTTTCAAATTAGTCAGCACCTTCAAAATGACTGGTATCTAATATATTCAGTTCCTTAATAACATTAGTTCTAAAAGTATTTCTATTTAGTAAAAATATCTGTGATAACTGACAAACACATCAAAACTGTTCATAATTGGACCAGAAATTGGTATATACGACCATATTATTTCCTTAAGATATCCATGATAACCAATGCATGCCAACAAAACGATAATCGCATCTTCTCTTTCTTAAACCTAATTATCGGCTAAGTGAGAGACGGAAGGCGTGGTTGCCAGTTGCCGGTTGGTTATCATCGGTTTCGGTTTCTAATGTTTTCGTAGTTGCGCGTTGAGTGGTAGCTACTCGCTCGCTACTCGTACTCTGCAGATTGATAACCGTTGCCGGTTGAGACGATACCGATACCTAACGTTATTGCTAAGGCAACCGTTTTCAGTTGCGTTTTGTTATAACTGACACATGTCTATCGCGTTCATTTTTGTAATGGACTTCAACGAGGTCGTCAAACTAATCTGCTTATACGCTTATTTTAAATAACATGTTTTATTATATGCTTTTCGTTTAAACGCCCATCTTTACGGCTGAGTGACAAAAAGTCACCAGTGAGCGGACTCCCATAGTAATGTATAGGACGAGTGACAGTCAGGTCACTCCGGTACTGCCTGTCGCTGCAACTTTTTGTCACCGTCTTATCAAGTCACCATAATGAGCGCACTCAGTATAGTTTTCATAGCACTTGACTAAGTGACAAAAAGTCACGGTGACAATAAGTTGTAATGAGCGGCCGGTCTAAATGTAAAACACCATGTCTTTATTTGTTTCAACTATATAAATATATCTAGTGCTAAAGTAAAACGAAACAAACGCACAATAGTTATTTGTCAATTATGGTACTTTACATTCATAAACAACTTTTGAAACTATTAGCAACCATTAAAAAATAAACATTTTGAATGAAAACCTGATATTTTCAAATATTTCTTTTATTTTGATCATAATATTACTGTCCACGTTGGTTTGAATATAGAGAAACACCTAAGGTAAATGATTAGCCCGCGAAATTGAAATGTTCTTGTTTTTTGCAATTTGCAAGTTAGAGTCAGGTTGTAGAATCTGTTAAATAAGTTAGTTTTCACGGGTAAGTTTACAAGGTAATTGAAAAATAGCTTACATCAACACTGTGAAAAAATCATCGATGACTGTTCATGTTTTGATATTTTAAATAAAAAAGGGAATAAATACAATTTAATAAAAAACACTTTCATCAAAAACGTGGATCTGAAAAATACCCATGTAAACCGTCTTACTTAACAGACTAACTTGATCAAAAAATGATATGCAAAAATAATAAATATGTATTTACATAAGTACAACCTCAAAAGAATCACACACAATACACTTCTCTAACTTAGATTTAATGTCTCTTAGCTAACACCAGAAAATTTTAATCTCCCGAACTACCACTACGCATTCACAGGGACTTATTCAGCTCTATTCAGCTTTTGTCCATAGAAAACAACAATTTTGTATGAGATGCACATGCATCAGTTCAGCTGCTGAAAGTTGGATGGTATTCATTATCCTTGTTTTCTATGGACAAAAGCTGAACAGAGTAGAATAAGTGTGTTTAATCTTTAGGCTGCGTTTCCACCAGAGATGTGCGAGGATGCGTAGCGAGGGATGTGTTTGTAAAGAACCAATAGAATCGCTTCATTTACCTCGCCTCGGTCAGCACAGCTCTGGTGGAAACGGCTCAGCGGAGCTAGATTTTTGCGCATACAAAACAAGTGAGGGATGTGTGCGAGGGATGTGTGCGAGAGATGTGTTGCGAGGGATGTGTAGCGAGGAATGTGTGTTGAGAAGGATGTGTTGCGAGGTTTGCGCATTGTCGCACCACACATGCGCATTTTCACAGCTTTCATTTTCATCGCACAGCTTTGGTGGAAACCCCCATACATTTTCACAGCACAGCTAGACATCCTCGCACGACACATTTCCATCGCACATCTCTGGTGGAAACGCAGCCTTAAGAGGCAGGCATGGCCTGCTAAAGTATTACTTTTAGTCCAGTTCCAGTAGGCAGAAGAATATGCCTTTCGATAATTCTAAAGGTTTTTATTTTCGCTTAGTGGATAACTTAGTGTATTCATAGCTATGAATATAATGATAACAGTTTACGAGTTATGCGATAGATATCAGGTATTATATTCTCTTTTTGATAGATATAAAATAGGTATTTCCTATTATCTCATGCATCAACAGATAGGTATTGTGGAACAATGGGAAACTGAAAGTGTCCTGTAATATTTTCAATTAAAAAATTAAGATGTTCAAATCATTTCTTTGCTAATTGGGTTAAGTTATGCTTTACAACAAAAGTTCTAACAACTAAGCAATAAATGCACAAGCAATTATGTTTTTAGTTTGCGATACGCGTAATATTTAATTTAAAGTTTATAATTTTGCGCCTACATATTCGTACTAATAAACTCGGCTAGCACTCAAAAATTTCAACAAATATTAGAACTTTTGTTGAAGAAATGATTTGAAAGATTAATTTTTTTTTTATTAATAGTTGTTACGGGAAATTTTAAGGTTTCCACTGTACAGTAAAAATATCTGTTAAAATTTTCACGAATATAAAGTATAGATAGAGAAACTGAAGTATTTAAATTTTATATTATTGTTATACACGAAATCATAGCAAGTACCTACTTCCTACCTATTGCGTAAGTCTAAATTGTTAGCATTTCTGCACATAGGAAATAATTCACGTATGTCCACCCACCACATCCACCCAGCAATAATGAAAAACTTTAGAATTATCAAAGGTTATGTAGAAAACTAATTATATTCCTATTGGACTATTTGTGGTTAAAATTGATATCCTACAGAATAAATAAATGATGACAATTTATTTATTCTGTAGGATATCAATTTTCCTTTTGAGAGCAGATGCAGAGTACTCTTCTGCAAAATGACGATCTTTTTAAATACAAAATATACACAAATTAATGTGAAAAACGTTATTAAATAAGTATTTAATGTATATTTCTCTATGTTCGGGACATTCATCATTCATTACATCATCATTCATTGTCCCTTTTAATTTTTTGTTATATCTGGGGGCACGGCAGTGCCCCCGCCAAGTCGAGCAAAAAAGCGGCACGGCCGTACCATTCTTTTCTCGAAGCAACTCAGGCCATTTTCGACCCCCTATAACTTCGTTGTGGATAAAACTAAAAGCCTGAATTTTCAGTAACCAAACAGGCATTGTATATGCACGGTATATTTAAAATTTCATTCAATTTGAACTAGTAGTTTAAGAATTATAACGAGTCAAAGTTCCTTAATTTTGTAAATTTTGTCACTCACTGACTGACCGATCATCAAAAGTCTAAAGCACTTCTAGCAGACATAGAAGCTTCAAATTTAGAATACAATTAGTGTTTAGTATATGAATCAAGGAAAAACTATAATATTTTTCAATTTCGTTCCAGTTTTCTAGATACATCAACTGCATAAATAACTTTGTAATCCCATATAAATATATAGGATTACAAAGTTACATTTGCAGTTAATTAATCAGTGTACCTGTATAATACAATGAAATAATAGATGTAGATGGGTATTTTTTTTTTTTTGGTGAAAAATGTCATCGAATGACTTCTTCCGGTCGGGTGTATCAGAATTCTACTGACTAAAAATCCACCCTGTTCCTTCGTAAGCCCTAAAGTTCCGGGGCCGCGGTATCTCGATGGAACTTTCCCATAAACCCCGACAGGCAATGGCCCTATGAGGCCCCGTCACTGGTATTAACAGCTTTTTGAGGCGCGCGTGGAGCACAACGCCCGCCGACCCGGGCCTGGTCCTTACCGGACGGTGAGCGACCCCTGCTCGCCATCCGCAGGCCCGCGCCTACGGTGGCCCGAAATCGACTCGCGATCCACGACGCCCGGGGCGTCTGCCCCGGCGGCTATGGCGCGAGGAAGAGAGTTGTCTCTCCCTCGCATGTTAGGCCTCCTCCTTCGCTAGCATGACTGCTTCGCAGCAGGAGGTGACTGCATCCCATTCCCTCTCGCTTCGCACCATGGTTTAAACCAGAGCAGGGCGCGAGAAGTCGCCGCCGCCGATCGCCTCTATGAGGATACGACGGTGCTCCACCCATGCAGGGCACACCTCGACCATATGCTCCACCGTGTCTTTCAGTGTAGATAGGTACCTAGATATAATAATTATGCTCAAAGGTAACTTGTTAAATGGTCAACGGAATAAAAAAGCAAGAAGTATTAAGAGTATTGGGGAGTATTAAGTAGAGTAAATTGCCCGAAATTGCATAATTACTTACTTATGGATTAACTTTAACCGAGACGTTTGACGAGTGCGGCATTAATTATTACTAACTAATGCAAAAGCCGTACGTGCGTATCCATATGTGCGTATCAAAGCCTCCGAAAAAAACCCATAGAGACAGAGAGTGGGCTTTGAAAAAAACTTTAGCTGAAGTTCAAGAAGTAGTACCGGAAAATAAAAAAAGGAAGGCTGCCTACAAAAATAAGAAAAGCTCATAAGACAGAGAGGGCTTTAAGAAAACTCGTTGTTGGTATATAAGAAGTAGAAGGTACCGGAAAGGAAAAAAGTAGGACTTTCTACAAAAAGCAATGAGATCCCATAAAAAACAATACTTGTCAAAAACCCAAGTCTCGCAACTTAGTTGTTCAACCGTAAAAGGTTGTGAGATCCATGTAATACCAAGTCGGTTATTAATTTATTCAGTCCCTACTTAAGGGACCTTCTGTCTTAAGTTGTTACGTAATTATCTAACCTAACGACATCTTATAGTGACCATATCAATATTAAAAACCTTTACCGTTTTAAATAAATAGATTGACTTGGCAATCGCAATAAACAATTTAATTTATATATGTATTACTTGTGAGATATATTGTGTTTTCATGCGATGGCCGAGTCAATCTATTTATTTAAAACGGTAAAGATTTTTAATATAGATATGGTCACTATAAAATGTCGTTAGGTTAGATAATTACGTAACAACTTAAGACAGAAGGTCCCTTAAGTAGGGACTGAATAAATTAATAACCGACTTGGTATTACATGGATCTCACAACCTTTTACGGTTGAACAACTAAGTTGCGAGACTTGGGTTTTTGACAAGTATTGTTTTTTATGGGATTACCCCATTGATATACTAAAAAACCAAGATGCACAGTCTCGAAGAAAAGTGACGCTCAAAACTGTCGCCAAACACTCACCACCTACGTAGTAATAGTAATGCTATAAGTATAAAATATGTTTTTGCAAATTCCATCTTATGAAAAGTGTTTAAAGTTGTTTTTACAAAGCAGTGTGCGAAAGACAATCAAATTTTACGACTGACGTTGCTCGATAGGACAAGGTTTTGAGTGGAGACTTACACCTTATCCTAATTTTTTTTATAAGACATTTTTGTTAGTATTTTTTAAATTGTGTTCTAAAGACGTAATTAGAGCGTAAATGTTTTTGGGTAGAACATGTATCAATTCAATCAATGAAACAAATATTAACTGTTAAAATCGTTTAATATTTTTTTAAATTCAATAAAGCTTATACCTTTTGCCGTGATATACATAATATCTTCGACAAAAAGATTTGCCATAAAAAAAAAATCTCTCGCAAATGCGAGATTTTTTTATGGCAATTTTTTTAAAAACTTTTCTGAATATTGATGTCTGTTCTCCGCATCGTATTTGGTCACGAGAAAAACTAAAGTATAAAAATAAGAAGTTTTTAATGAGATTGGTGTTGCGCCAAAGCAACACTCACACACACTTTTATCATTATCATATCGCATGTCGTGAACCCATTAGTTATCCCATGATGAATCGATATACTTAAAATATATTTTTATTCTATTATTAAATCATTTAAATTATTCCAGTATAGGGAGGGACGTTTAAAATTGTAATACTAAGAGCGGAAGGCGCACAATGGGCAATACTTAAAGTGATATTGTTCAAAAAACTAATTTTTCCCACTGGACTGCTATTTTCGGAAGCTCAAGTACTTACAGTTCCCAATATATATCCTCCGTACCATACTACGTAGACACAGATTGTTACAAGTAAGCCCAGATTTAATAAGCTAACGCACTGGGTTTCCCGTTTTGTAAAGTTCTCAAATGTCACACTAAACTTACGTCTAGATAGTTTTGGGCATTAAGTTCTAGGATCTACAATAGAGCAAATAAAACTATCCCAATTTAGAAGCTTATGTGACATAAGGTCAAACAAATTTTAAAATCATGGCTTCAGTCTTTGAGCTATAACGATATTAAAAAAATCATTTCGTCAGTACAGTAAATTAAGCTATTCAAAACACACTCATGTTAACGCACACGCGTCCAGAGTTCCAGACACACACACACACCCACACACGCGCGCGCAATTACGCACATACACTCAAACTTACACACACATACACGTTTCGCTTCTATTTCTTATGTTGACAATACCTTCTAATGTTACTTTTTGTTTCTAATTTATTACATAAAAATTGAAATGTGTTTTAATGTATAGCGTAGGACACTGATTCCTGTAACACAGGCTCGCTTAGCATAGGAGTCAGGGGCTTCACTTGAAATATGTTATATTTTTATGTTCAATAAATTATTTATTTATTTTATTTATGAGCATTAAAAAAACCGTAAAATTGACGACCTCTTCTCCTTCAGTATATTATATAACGTATACATATTTGCCAAAAACTAAATTAGTATTAATTATTGTAAAATAGATGTGTTTAACTTTTGGTGTACAATAAAGTTTATTTTAATCTATTCTAAATACTAGCTTTTGCCCGCGACTTCGTTCGCGTAGAGGTTTTTTCCGCGTAAATCCTGATCGCGTGGGAATTTCGGGATAAAAGCTATCCTATGTCCTTCCCACGGTCCTAAACTATTTCCATGCCAAATCTAAATCGGTTCAGCGGTTTAGGCGTGAAAAGGTAACACACAGACAAACAGAGTTACTTTCGCATTTATAATATTAGTATGGACAATAAAGCATAAACTTATTAATAAAAAATAAATAAATACAATAAGAAAAAATCGACTCCATTATTTGTTCAACAGGGTAATTCTTATTATGCGACTAAAATAAAAAAGATGCCATAATACATTGTTTTGACACTGAAAACGCGGCCATTGAAATTTGACGCGATACTATTTAAAATGAGCGCATCATTTAGAATTAAGCATTCATTTTATGCGGACGGTTTTGAGACGTTGAGTGTGCATCTTGGGTTTTTGTATATCAATGGATTACCCTGTCTCTAAAAAGCCATTAATATTGGTGGCACAACTTTCAACACAGTTGATGAGATTTTTAGAGGCATATTTAAAGGACTTTTTTATATCACTATATTCTTTAAACTCAATAAAAGTATGAGATCTCTCTTGTGACCCTGTCATAAAAATATTTTTACAAATTTCACATTTGTTGGGATTATTGTTTATGATAAACCCACAGACGTAAAAGATAAAGATAAAGATGTGTTTTATTTGCAAATATGGGTTTTACAACATAATATTGTGGTGACATAAACAAAAAGAAAATAAAGCTCAACCATATTTTACCATCAGGCATGCAAAAATACAAAAAAAAATAAAAAAAATAAAACAATATACATAGCTTTAAAGCAGGATTACAATATTAAACTACATTACTACTTAATCTAAATTAATACTTAAAATAAAAACTATATATTAACAATTTTTTTTCCGCCAGAAATTCATTTACAGTATAATACGTTTTGTCTGCTAAAACGTACGCTCATGCCTGAATTTCGCCACTGCTTTCCTATCTAATAAGGAATTGAAACTTTCTTCTATGTCATTAGATCAAATCGTGGCACAAGCAGTATGTACATCTGTGGGTGAGGACAGTAAAGTTTTGAAGTTTCTTAATATTACGTAATTTTCGTCATCCTCACAATTTCCGGTCCCAATAAAAGGTAGGTTGCTGAGGACAGCTGTTTTCAGACCAGCTACAAACTGTCCAGCAGTGGGATTTGAATTGCAGCCGCAATTGGCCTTCGGGGAGTGTGCGCAGGAGCTCCATGATCTGATCCCTCCATCTCCCTTTCACTACCGGTCTGCCAGACGCACGGCTGGATACCATCCACACTTGGTTGATATACCGTCTTGTCGTACCAAGCACTTCTCTACATTTATTGTGCGCACTTCCAAGCTGTGGAATTCTCTGCCGGCTTCTGTGTTCCCTGCCACTTATGTCCTTTCAACCTTTAAAGCAAGAGTAAACCGGTGTCTTTTGGGCTCGCTCGTTCCATCGTAGACCTCATCTATAGCTTACCATCAGGAGAGATCGAGGTCAAGAGTGAGCTAATTCTTCATTAAAAAAAAGTTGGAGCCGCCTTGTTTCTAAACTTCTTATTGATTTATGTTTATGACAGATTTCTCCAGATTTTTTCAATTCCATTGATGGACCAAATCTATCCTTCTTGGGACGGACGGGTCAGTCTGCATCCCAACAATTCAAGTTCTTTAAAAAAAATCTTCATTATAAGCAAAATGTGTGAGATGCGGTGAACTGTTTCTCATATTTATTGAGAATGGTTTCCTTCTTCTTAAATCTGGTGTGCATGCGTTGATACTATCGAACAGCTTGTCCATATTAGTAATAATATTGGCTGTAGTGACAGCTTCAGCAGAGAGTTCCCCTGTAAACATAACACATATGTTTTTTACATAAATAAAATTTGAAGAATGTTACAATTACAATACAATATTTGTACCTAGAAGAGGTCATCTAGGATTCTTTTTGCCCTTAATCTATCTTCTTCTTCTTATCTTATCTTACTTATAATAAATCTGTAGAAAGGTCAATTCTGTACATGAAATATATTTACAAAATAACTATCAGGGGGTGATTAGGGATCGATACTGATGCCAAAAATGCAATCAGTAAAATTATTGTCTGTCTGTCTGTCTGTCTGTCTGTCTGTCGGTCTGTCTGTCTGTCTGTATAACCGTTATAGAAACAAAAACTACTCGACGGATTGTAACGAAACTTTGTACAATTATTTTTCATACTCCTGAGCTGGTTATAGTATACTTTTCATCACGCTACAATCAATAGGAGCAGAGCAGTAAAGAGAAATGTTGGGAAAACGGGAGAAGTTACTCCATTTTTTAAGCTTCCGTCGCGTGTGCAACTTTAATGGTTAAAGCTACACAGAAATCATTTATGACGGAAATGTTCTCCTTAAAATTATATAAAAAATATCCCACGACAGCATATATCTATCTTTTATGGTTGACTCACAATAACACGTGTAACTCCCGATAGCTTAGCAGTTCGAAGCTTTCTGATTATTATTCTGCTCCGAAATTTAAAACCACCACAACTTTGCAATGGAACTCGGCTTAAAGTAACCTAGTTGCAACAAAATATAATCGAGGCTCAAATTTTAACAGGTTGCGGTGCAGGAGAAACCGTCTTTATTCCCAGAATTCCCATAATACCTAATAATTTTCCATTCCAATTTAAAAGAACGCGATTCCCAGTATCGGTGAGTTATGCAATGACAATTAATAAGGCTCAAGGGCAGACTTTTCCTGTTGCTGGAGTAGATCTCGGTGTCAGTTGTTTCTCGCATGGTCAGTTGTACGTCGCTCTTTCCCGGGTTAGCAGTTCTAGAAATCTTTATGTTTTGCGCTGAAGTATTGTCGTTCTATAGGTACTTAAGCCTCATGTGAACGAGATCTAAACAATATTACCAATACATTAACTTAATAACACACAAGGAGTTACACGCTGACGGAGTCGCGGGCACAGCTATTAACAATAATATTGTGCGGTTCGGTATTGCGATATTTTTCAACAGTATTATAGATTGACATATTATATTTCCCTACTAAATTAAGTTAAAGTTAAACTGTGTGTTACATCAAAATCACTGAACCGTGAGGAAGGACATAGGCTACTTTTTTTTTACGAAAAACGACGGAAACGTGGACGAAGTCGCGGGCAACAGCTGTCTATGCTAATAATATAAGGCTGAAGAGTTTGTTTGAACGCGATAATCTCAGGAACTACTGGTTCGAATTGAAAAAATATTTTTAATTAAATAGTAAATTTATAGAGAAAGGCTATATATCATTACGCTAAGGCCAATAGGAGCGGAGCACCAATGAAGAATGCTTCAAAATCGGGGTTAAATTTAACGGTAGCCCAAAGTACCCAACTATTCCACGCGGACGAAGTCGTGGGCAAAAGCTAGTGATTAATAAGACTTTCAAGTTATATTTACCTAGTGAAATTTTAGCATACATCCCTGCAGCAACTGAATGACTTAATACTTGTGCAGCTAGCTTCACCTTCATCTTCTGCTTCATGTTAGGTTTTAAATATTCTTGTTTTAAAACAGGGCGCGAAAACAATGTTGGGGTTGCTGTAATCTGCCTCATAAAAAAAAACCTGTAAAAAAAGTGAGTCTAAATTTCCAGTAATTGGGGTAGATAGATATAATATTATGATTGTTATAAAACAAAATATCTTACCAATTCCAATTCTATCATTCGATGTTATATTTGCAGGACATTTAATGTCATATTTAAAAACATATTTCTAAAGGATTTTAGCAAATGCAGAGTATCAAAAATGGTAACAACGTCATGATTGTTAACCAAAATACATGGTTGCTCTACAGATGCTCCCAAGATACTTAGAGCTCTCTTATTGACACCATATCGCACACTGAAGCTTAAATATGGATTCCAGCATCAAAACAATGTTGCAGAACCTGAAATAATTATCAACATAAATCAATATAAATATTAAATTAAACAGAAAATTAAGTAGAAGTGCCCCTACACTCTCTCAAAACGAGAACCAGTGTCGCCAAACTCACACATTTGCAAATCAAAATGTCCATTACAAACATAAAAAACAGTGATATAATTGGCTACAAAGTTGAAACGCAACTTTAACAAATCATCTTCTTAATGCTGTCAAAAATATTGAGTCTTATTACAACGACCGAAAGTTGTTATTATTTGACATGACATAATCAATAAAGGCGTTTTTCGTTTAAATAACATAAATCGAACAATTTACAATGAGTTCAGCTACTCAACGCTAGATGGAACTGTAACCAATTTATTCTATTCGGAACGTTAAGAACTTTGAAATAGATGTCATATTTGCATGCACATGTAATGTCTTTTGCTACTCAGATAGAAATGTAGACAAATATCGATATTTTAAATAATTTATCGACATCATATAAATGGTCAGTAATGGAAAAAGGTTGATCATCTTCAAAAAAAATAGAATATATTTTAATATTAAAGAGGTAAAATTTGTAAGTTTTTATGTAGGGGTAATCTCTGAAACTACTGAACTGATTCTGAAAATTCTTTCCCTAATATGTAGCTGCATTATTCTTGAGTGCTATAGATAGGCTATAAATCATATAACAAAGTATTAATTTGATGCGGTTAAAGCCGCTGGCACAAGCTAGTGTTCAATGAAATGTTAATAGATAGTATTAAAAATATTTATTGACCTTGAAATTATACATATTTGTTTAATAATTGCCATTTTGATAGTTTTATGTTTAATTTTAATAGGTGATGAAAGCGTATATTAATATATTTTGCCGTGATGGCTTTCATTAAGTCGGTAATATGATTAGACGTAGGAAATTCCCCTAACTGATGATAGATTATGTTTTGGAATATTGACGACCCAATAAACATCCATTTTCCTTAATAAAAGGATCTTGGGGAAAACTGAAATATTTAAATGACTATTTTACTTTTTTTGAGGTCAATATCCAGAAATTGATGTGTTATAGTTTACATTATGTGATGTTATCTTTATTAACTACTAGCGAAGCGCCCCGGCTTCGCACGGGAAGACATTTATTTTTTATCCTCTCTTTTTTGTAGGCATTATTGAGTTCTACAACTTTTCTATAGAAGTCAACCATACATCTCTAACCATTTAGGCAGCGTTCGCGAGAATCGTTAACGTACGGCAGTTTTTTCGACGCCTTACTCCACAATTTTCACTACCACGAAAAATCCTGTCTATTTTCCGGGATAAAATATAGCCTATACGGATTCGGAAGAATCCCTCTAAGTAATGGTAAAAGAAATTTTGAAATCGGTCCAGTAGTTTTTGAGCCTATTCAATACAAACGTACAAAAATACAAAGGTTTCCTCTTTATAATATTAGTATAGACTAGCTGCTACCAGCGGCTTCGCCCACGTGAAAGTAGAAAATTATCCCAAGGGAACATAGTCTCAGCAAAAAATCATATGTTCTGTTCCAGGACATGGTCTACCCTTGTATCAAGTTTCATTGAAATCCGTTCAGCCTTTCGAGCGTGAAGAAGTAACAAACACAAACTTTTGACTTAAAATATTAGTGTAATTATTATTATTACATACTTTATTGTACATCTCAATTTAACACAGGATCATTTATAAAAATAAGTGTACAATAGGCGGTGTGATTAGCGACCCGTATCTACTACAGACGGATGCAGGCTACGTGTATTTAAAAAGTCGACATTTCTGTGCAATCTCAGTTAAACATTTATAAATTAACAAACTTTAATACTTATCGATGATACGATACGCCTCCACAAGATACATTTTATTTACTGCTTTCATTTTTGCAGGTCCAAACTGCACAACAATGCATAATTTCTAATATTTAGTGTAGTTTAGAGACAACCAATCGCGACATGGATCTGACAGCGAATAAGCTAATGTCGCGCATCTGTGTGATATCTGAGCGGCACTTCCACTGTCTTTTCTATTCCGTGGCTATACCTGTGTCTTTTATTTTGTACGTAGCTACGTCAAAATAAAAGACAGCGTGTATGTACCTTTGTTATCTCCAAAGAGACACGCTGTCGAAACAAAAATATGTCGAAACGAAAATCTCTCGTAACGGAAACAACCCGTCTTATCATTGAAATTGAAAAACATTTATTCGGAGATAAACACACACAACAACATGCAATAGAATTACAAACATAAAAAACACTAAAAATTTCGGTGAGCATGTCCACACCGAAAGGGTTACCATCTCAGCATTTGCTGGGTGAAAGACACCCAGTGCTGGTTTTCAGTTGGCACCCAGCAGTGACACACGGACGAGGGTAAATAAAATAATATTGAAAGGTTATTGTGCTACATGCTAAAAAAATCTTTAATATTTTACAACTCACCACCAAAAAGCGCGTTATCACTAAAAGCAATCTTTTGCAGATACCCTATTAATGCAGGCTTTGTTATTTTGCAGTCCCGAGTAATTGGAGCAGTCCACCATCTAATTCTCCATCATCGTTCACCGAGGACTGTGATCTAAACAAAGATATGTCAGAGGAAGAATGCACCACAACCTTATTCTGCATTTGCTGCTTGAAATCAGAAATTCCATACATTAATTTGTCGACATGTTCTCATGGTGATTTCCTGAACAGTTTTGTGATGCCTGAGGTATGTATTTTTTTAAAGAGGACTTGCACTGTGGGAAGAATTCACTTTGCTAGCAATCTTGTTAACTCCTCAAACTAAGCTAAATATGCTTGTCTGGAGTGGGTTCATGGCGATAATGTAATGAGTGGGGTTCAAACCCGTAATGTCTCGATCACAAGTCCAACATCATAGCCATTAGACTATTGAGGCATAAATATGTTGCACTTGCACAAAGCAAGCAACTCCGGGATGCCTTCATGGACAGCAGTGGCGAAGGGTGAATTTTCATAAAAGAGAAGCCGGACCAAAAAATGCGTACCTTGCTCAAGTGTGATGCGTGAATTCCAGTAACTGTGGCCCTGTGGCTGACTTCGAAATCTTTTAACTTCGTAAATAATTATTTGTTTAATTGAAAATAATAGATTACTATTTATATATTCATATATAAAATAATAGACTAATATTTGCCATATTTTAAAAGGGAAGCCGGTAGGAATCGAGTTGTATGGGGCCTTCGCTCTTGACTTAAAGACTCCTAGGTTATAGCTATCGGGAAACACAGACTCCGGCAGGGAATTCCACTCCTTAGCCGTACGCACAATGAAGGTATTCCCAAAACGTTTTGTGCGTATGGGTGGGATGTCCACCATGTAACGATGGCGCTTCGCCGTTTGTCTCGTAGTCCGATGATGGAACGGGCTTGGCGGAATTAGCTGTGTAATTCCATCGCACACTCAAATAATCATGTCAGTGATTATCAATATTATTTCTATAAATTGTTGGCCAGTATGTGGCAATGTGGTTCCTGTGGAAAAAAATAATTAAAAAGAAATCCTTTTCTGATTTCAGATGCAGCTGAAAGATCAAGTTGTATGCTATCAGTGTCATAGTACGCTGAAAAAAATTAAGTTGTTTAAACTACAGATTGAGAAGAACTTCAAGATTTTAGCCGATAGTGTGGTAAGTTTGCCCTCATTTTATAACTGACTACCCTTCCGCCCGCGGCTTCTCCTGTGAGAACTATACAACGTTATGAATAATGAACTATGCAATGTTAGAAACCATTCGAAATTAATTAATTATTGTTATAGAAATTACCTAATACTTAGGTACAGTAGAAATAAATATTAAACAAGTATTTGGGTCACTTAAGGTGCCCAACCACTACTGATTAATCACGAAATCTCAGAAACTACAAGTATTTCTCTCAAATTTTTAAAGGGGGTAAGTTTTAGTACGTAGATGCTCGCTAAGACGGGATTTTGCGAAATTCCCACGGGATTCACATGGGAAAAACTTCCCACGCGAACGAAGTCGCGAGCAACTGCTAGTATTTCTGTAAAAATATAAAACATAGTTACCCACCGGTATCGGGGATCCAAGTTACCGGTGGTCAGAGCTCCAGGGAGAGGAACCTCCTAACGATACGCGCCGTGCCCAGGAGTACCGCTTTCTGAAGCAAGCTCGTGATCCAGCCGCCTAATGAGAGCCTCCTAAGGTGTTGGTCGAAGCTCTTTGCTATCAAGCTATTGGCTGAAACGGCTATCGGTACAATGATGGCCGAGTACACAGTTCAGTTATTTATTTATTGTTAAGAAATTGCTGAACTTAGGCGGACTTCGTAATACTTGGAAAAATTATTTTCAAACCAGGGTTCATAAGAATTACAAGATACAAAAACTTTTTACCAAAAAATTAAACCGACTCCCAAAAAACACTGCAAAGTGAAAAATAACTTTAATTTCGGAAGTCGGTGTCTTTAGTTTTGTATTTTCGTTTTTGGCACCGACTTCCGAAATTAAAGTTATTTTTCACTTTGCAGTGTTTTTTGGTAGTCGGTTTAATTTTTTGGTAAAAAGTTTTTATTTCACTCTTTTTAGTTGGTTGATTCTTAATTTATCTAGTTACAAGAGTCTAAATGCCTAAATTTACAAAATATTGCTTTTCCCAATGCTGGGCCGTTAATTTTTGAGTTCTCCTGGTACTTCACCATCAGCTATTCTGCCGCCATAAGGAAAAAAGACGCATCTAACATTTTTTTCGAAATTGAGTTATCTATATATTCTTAATCAGAAAAAAAATGGCACATGCCAGTATTTTTATATTTCGCATAAATTAAACAGAACCCTATGAATCTCACTATTAAATAAGACGTATCTACCATATTAATTAAATATTACTAAATAGAAAAGACATTTCTGACGTACACTAAGTTGAAAAGACGCATTTCAGTAGAAACGTCTTATTTTTTTACAAAATATTTAATTCTTCATACAATTAAAAGACACTTCTACATAGTCATAAGAAGAAAAGACTGTTCTGCGTAGATGTGCCTTTTTAACTTAGTATTACGAAAACTAAGCAGGCGCAAGTGGCAATTGTGCCCTTTCTACTTAGTATTGCTAGTTATATGGGGTGAATGGGGCTCGCGGTTAGAATACCGCCCTTCAGTTGCGTCCAGGCAGTCAGAGAAACGCGCGCGGCCCTTCGTGCTTTAATAAATAAATAATCTTTTATTTCAGACGTTAGATCCATTTGGGTTATTATACAAACAAATCTTAGAAGCTACCAGAAACATAAAATAAAATACTTAACAACTACACCACATCGGCATGTAGGTGTACCCAATGTCCCAAAAAAGGGCTGTCTTATCTGTCTGCTATCGAATTTAGAATGCTGTTGGGGCTGACACGTACCCTGCGCATGATGGAAGTGCATCGTTGACACATGGTAGCATAAAATCGTCTATTCCCGCGTTGGCGAACATGCCCGAAGCACTGCAGTAGCGCGGCAACCCCATCAACACCTTGAACGTATTATTATACTGTACCCGCAGGAAGTTGTATGCCTCCTGAGTGTAGATAACTCACAGACTGCATATGTAGAAAGAATGGCAATACACTGTAAACAGCGTAGTCCTAACGAACAGACAACGCCCTACGCTCACGCTCAATGTCCAGATCGACTTTTAGGTCTTCAAAAACCCAGTGCCCCGGATACATGAAAGCAGTGACTTGCTTTGATACAATACCGCAAAGTTTTAACTGAGGCACAATTGGATAGAACTTGTGTCTGCCTTACAAGACTAGTAGCTCACTCACTCTTTTTCGCGTTGTATCGAAGCCCATGGATCTCCGCATACCTTTCACACATCGAAAGCACACTACTCATCGCATTGATCGAAAGGCTCAGCAGCACCATATCATCAGCATAACTAATATTTTTAACGCTGGTTCCATCCACGTGACAACCCTGATAAGTGCTACAGAGCTCAACGATCAATCGGTTCATGACAAGCCACCTTGGCTCACTCCGCAATTCAGCCTATATTCATCCGACAATGATCCTGCCCATCTGACACAATTTTTACCATTTTTTGATTACCATTGATTGTTTTACCAGAACCGAAGTATTGATATGACTTCCTTATCCACGGACGTATCATTCATAAGCTTCTGCCACAGCAAGTCATACGACACCAGATCAAACGCCTTGGAAAGGTCTAGAAAACACGCGTTAACAGGCGTTTTTCTAGACGTGTAGTACTGGACAGTCTGCTTAAGCGACAGTATGGCAGTTTCTGTAGATAGACCAGGTTTTTACCCAAACTGTGCATCATGCAATTCGATACGAGTCACCATATATCTATCAAGAAAATTATCTAGTACCTTGGCCAAGACTGATCTGATGCTTCCCTGCTACACTCACAGGGATGCCCGGTCCTGGATTCAATTTATCTGTATTAAATCTTTAGATTTGTGATGCTCGGCTAAGGTGTCCATTTTCATTTTATTTTGGTTATTCTGGCACCATCTTAGTCTTGATTTAAATGTCTTCCTCTTCACACAAACAAATTGTACCTCTTTATAATATATAATATCATACGGATCCCTAACATTTTTGAAAATATTCTATCGCATATGTTCATCAGGGAGAATGAAAAATTGTAATGGAAAAAGAATTCTTGAAATCGGTCCAGTAGTTTCAGAGCCAATTCAATGCAAACAATCAAATTTTTCCTTTTGCTTTTCTTTCCTCTTTATAATACAAATATACATACAAAGCTCTGATTACTGTGTTAAAACGTTCAAACTTATTAACTTATACTTAGATAATATTGATTATATTTGTTTTTGGATAGTTTTAAGCGTAATATTTCATGAAAAAAAATCATGAAATATTATAAGTCGTAGTGTTAGTTTGATCTCACTCAAGTTTATGTCGAAAATTTATTCATTTTAAGAGATTCCTTACAAAGCTGTGATAATTATTATTAATGTTTTCTATAATTAGTACAAACTTAGGTAGTTTTATTTATACTTAATCATTAATTTTTTAAGAGTTTAAAACTTAATGTTGGGAAAGGTGTGTAATTGCTATTTTCTATAAAGTATATAAGTCAGTTTCTTATACTTTGTGTTTCATTTAACACAAGATAATTATCGTGTTAAATTTATAACATAAGATGTTTTGTTAGGGATCCCACAAGGGGCAGGTATTTTTTAAGTTAAATGAGTATTAGCATTACTAAGTTGAAAAGCAGCAAATGGCTATTAGCGTCTTTTTTATTTAGTTAACTAGAACCTGGTAACACATCATCACTAAGTAGGAAAGGCGTTTAAAAAAATACTACGTTGAAAGGACGTTTCTAGCCAGAAGCGTCTTTTCATTGCAGTAAAACTTACTTTCTTATATTTTTTTTGCTAAAAAGAAAAGGAAAAAGTTATTTAATTAATACATAAAACAAAATTAATTAAAATTCTCATATAATTTCTGAAAGATCAAACAATAATACACACTTTTGCATAACAAAATTGTAATAAGGTTAATTTCCTTTCGCACAGCGAATTTTTTAATTTTTAAAACACGTTTTATTTTTTTTCTCCGTTTCGTACTTCATGTAGATGCGTCTTTTTACCTTATGGCGGCATAATACATCACCATATGCATTGTGACGAGCATAAAGTGCTTAACAACCATATTCAAGTAATCGAATCGCAATCCACGAAATACTTATTATTGAGTAGTTTCGGCGGCCATCTGTGGTCTTCATCATCAGTTCGACTTCCCCAAATGATACTTTTTGACAGTAACTGCACAAGTTGCTATAAGAAATACCCAAAACGCCATAGGTGTGCCTATAATATTTGAAGAGTTCCCTCGATTTCTCCAGGATCCCATCATCAGATCCTGACTCGGTGACAAATGGCACCAATTTCAAAGTATACCCTATCAAACAAAAAAAGAATTTTCCAAATCGGTTCAGCCGTCTTCGAGTAATCGGTGACCATACATTACAAAAAAAAATATATATATACGCGTCGAATTGATAACCTCCTCCTTTTTTTGTCGTCGGTTGAAAAGAGAAACGCAAAAAATACACGAAATGCCTTAGGCATTTCCTATCAGTCAACATTTCGCTGGTGTTTATCTATACTAATATAGGTATGCTATTTATTTATCTATACTAATATAAACCGGAAAAGTTTGTTTTTTTTAAACACGCAAATTTACGAAAGTACTGGGTGGCTTTTAATGAAATTTGGTGTGGAAATAGCTTGAGGAAGGATACAGGCTTGTTACTCGACTGTAAAAGAAGGACGGTTATGGTTTTATTGTGATCGGATAGTAATTGTGTATGATTTCAAAATGTCTTGTGTTTTCTCATGTGCATTAACTCATTTACTTGATACTGAAACATAAACTATTTGATTTCAAATTATTGTCTCTCTTGTTTGTCCGGACTAATATCTGGAATGGCTGAACGAATTTTAATGGGACTCGGTGTATGAGGAAATGGTTTTAGATACTTAGTTATAGAGCAGCATATGAGCTTTAATCCCGTAATTGTCATAAAATCGATATTGGGAATATGTTTAAACTCCAAAATTCTTGTCATTATAGGTAAAATTTGCAAAAAGTGGTCAAGAAAGCAGTACTCTACAAACAAGCCAGTTATTTACCATAGACATTTCATCGAAATCGTACAAAAGGAAACTACAAACAAAGAAAGGAGAGGATCCACAATCTAAACTAAAAAAAGCTGATATAGACAATTTCATACTAGAAGAAATACCAAAGACAAACATTACTGAGAGACCACAAACAATAACAGAGCACGCTAAAATTAGCATAGAAAAAAGTTCGCTACCTGTTATTGATAAAAAATCCAAAAATATTGAAGATGCATTAAAAATAATTAATATTAATCAAAATAGTGGATGCATAAAATTAGCCTCTTCTTTGCAAACTACTTCTTATTCTATACGTGGTAACATTTATAATACCAATAGTGATATTAGTAACCAATTAAGTATTCCTAAAGATATTTTGAGTAGTATTATTAATACTGCCAATAAAGCTGCACCAATATCTAGTGAAAATATATTAACCAATACAAAAAAAAATAGTATTACTGATTTGGAAATTGAAAATAAAGTATCTTATAATATGAATACACGTACTACCCCCACAACAGAAGTTTCCAGTGAAAATATTTCAATGAATAATATGGTAGTAAGTAATGAAATCATAATAGAAGATAGCATTGAAAGTGAAAATATTGAAGTAGATGAAAACGTAACCAATGAAGCATTCAATCTAATTGAAAAAGATTAATCTTTGAATGACGGACAAAGTGATATGCAAATGGATAAACCAGTCATCAATAGTAAGTACTTTCTCTAATTTATAGGATTATGCACCTCAAAAGAAGTAAAACGGAACCCTTATAGTATCACTTTGTTGCACGCCTGTCTGTCTGTCAAGACTCTTTATTTCAGGAATGCATAGAAATATCGGGTTATTGATAATAGGCTCGCTTTTGACCACCATCTCACGTGATGGTAAGTGATGATGTGGTTGAAGATGGAGCACGCTTGCCTAGAAGTAACCTATTCACTCTTGACTTAAAGACTTCCAGGTTATAGCGATCAGGAAACACAGACTCCGGCAGGGAATTCCACTCCTTAGCTGTACGCATAATAAAAGTTTCACAAAACGTTTTATGCGTATGGGTGGGATGTCCACCATGTAAGGATGGCGCATCGCCGTTTGAAACAAACCGTATACTTAAGGTCTACAGTCCCTTGAAGCTCTAAAAATCTTTATCGTAATCTATCGTAATATCTTTCTAATTTATCGTAAAAAGAAGATATGGCCGTTTATGCCGCTAAAAACGTATATATCGACACTCTCAAGGTAATCAAAATTTATAGGGTACTTCCCGTTGTCCTAGAACTATGAAATTTAGCAAGTAAATTAGTTTTATAGTAGGTACAAGTTCAAGGAAAAAGCTGAAAATTTGTAATTCTTTATGACTATAATTTTTTATGATTTACATAAAAAATAATAGTCTTATATGAAAGGGATTGATGTGCATATCCCATAACAGGTTTTTTTTTTGTTTTTACGACACAAAAATTCGTATTTATAATGAAAAGTATAAAAAAGACCGTCACCCCTCGGTACGGAACCCTCGGTGGGTGAGTCCGACTCGCACTTTACCGGTTTTTTTTATTACTGATGAGTTCGCTCTTGACCTCGTCCACGCCTGAAGTTGTGATGATACCGTTAGTGACCATGTTAGCTTAAAAACTTAATCAAGTCTGTCAAACGGCCCTAAACAACAATTCGTTCCATTTAGTGTTTATCATTTTTCTTTGACAGCCATTTTTGGAAGCCGACCCTTACGTCGTTGAGAAAAGGCTAAGCAGGTAATGAGTATAGCAACATAAAAATGTTAACAAGTCGTTAAAACCAGTTTTAATTAACATTGTCATTTCTCATTTGACCGCAGACCCATCTCTCGGCTCCAATATTAGACAGCTGACATTGACAAGGGAACAGCTGATGGTAGAACGGTCTAAGATATCATCTTCTAAAACATACCTACAGTTACCGCACCGCTGTGAGACTTGTCTGGTCGGATTTTAGTTCCGCGAGAATTTGGATGACCATGTAATCCGGAAACATACTGGGGAACGGGTGAGTTATTTATTCATTTAAATTAATTTAAACTTTATGTACTAAGTGTACTTATAAAGTACGTGGGTGGACTTAATGCAGTAAGGCATGGAATACTTCTTAACTTAGGGTGCAAACATAAAGAAGCAGGTTACAGGTACGGACAGGTCGGTACAGATCATTACCGATTGGTACGGGTAAAATAGCTCATACAATCAATATGCGCTCGTTCATAAAGAAACAGGTGGAAACTTGTCGGTACCGACTATCTACATCCATATGTACGGGTTTAAGCATTTGCCAGCGTAGATTGTCGTCTTCGCCGTCGTGAAAATGGATGTGGATTGCGATGTTTTAATAGCATTGGTATTTGCTAAAGCACCTTTGTGGGACAAAAGACATAAATTACACAGCAACAGAAATGTGATTGATAAATATTGGAAGGAGATGAGTTTAGAAATGAAACATGGTGGAATGTAAGTAAATAGAATATTTTTTTGTTTTTATTCTATTATACATAAGTGTGCCATACAGGCGCATTTGTGTGCTGGGTTGGTGAAGAAATATATATATATTCCACAACTTCCACAACAATAAGAATACAGGAATTTTATCCAATCAGAATCAAGAACAGCTATTTCTTATTTACTTACTTCTTTTTACTTATTTACTACTCATTTTTTTTTTTTTTTTTGGTTTTGGCATTGCACTATTCGTGCTTATTGCCATTGACAATATTTTATTTGATCAAAACGTTGGAATCAATTACTCGCGAAATGATAAAATAATACAACAGGAAATTTGGAATAGGAAAGGAGATTAGTTTTATTCAATAAATATAATAATAAATAATAACAACATAAATGGAAATTTAGCCCAACAAAGAGGCCGACTCGGTGCATAAACTAAGAAATATGCATGATAAAATAAGTACGTATAAAAAATAAAAAAAATATGTATAATTATATTAAATTATTAATGCTTAAATAGCTATATCGTTATTTACAAGAAAAAGAGCTATGGTTTTATCTACATTAAAATTAAACAAAATACATGAAATAGAAGTGGGAAAAGGGACTCGGAGGGAAACAAGGCTTTGGAAAAGTGAGGAGTGGTCATAAAGGGGGCAGCAAAAAATAAGGTGGTTCAGATCTCCCACTTCAGCGCCACATTCACACGCAGGGTTCTGCACAATGCCAAGCCTGGCAAGATGAGAAGGAGTGCATACGTGGCCCAATCGCATACGTATGAATATTGTTGTGATCTTTTTGCTTAACTTGTACTTGCTAAACCAAGGTTTCATAAAAATTGATGGCTGAATAGTACGATAAAATTTCCCTTTCACTGATTGCCCGGACCAAAGCTGACCCCAGGATTCCTGTAGATAAACCCTGGACAGAGCTGCCAGATCTTGGGAGTTATTTTTGTACGGAAAAAGGTCTCCACACAATACGGCATCATTAGCTAACTGGTCAGCTCTCTCATTACCCAGAATGCCACAATGTGAGGGTATCCACGCAAAATGCACTGAATACCCCCTAGTAAAACACCTAAAAAGGAGTTCACGTGTTTCAAAAACAATATAAGAATTATGAGAATAGAAAGTATATCTGGCCAAAGATTGTAAGGCACTCCTTGCATCAGTTAAGATGAGTGAATTCCGTAAGCCCATCATTAGTATATACTCGACGGCTTTGAATAGACCGTAACATTCTCCCGTAAATACAGATGATTCGGGGGGAAGCTTTATTTTTTGAATAATATTATATTGGGAGTGGTATACACCTACACCCACACATGAGTCTCTTCCATGCTTCGAAGCATCTGTAAACAAGAGCTGATAACCCTTCCAGTCTCTATCCATATTAAAGTTGAAGTTAATGTTCTGACATACGTCATCACGGTAAATATTAAGGTTATAATGTATGTTTGGTGACATAATTAATGAACTGTAATTACAATGAAATATAGGAAGAAATTGCGACTGATGACAGGGAGCTTCAATTACATTGTATTTTCTAAAGCTTTTAATTAAACACGGAGTAGCTTTGTGCCTCCAGTAAGTGGATGAAATTACTTCTTCCGAGAGAATGGAAAGTTTATTTCGCAAAGGATGATAAGTAAATTGCAAACACCGAGCCATAAATCTATCAGCTAAAAATTGACGTCGTAAATGAAGTGGAGGGTCTCCACATTCCACCTGAAGACAATTAATAGGACTGCTTTTCATTGCACCTGAAACTACTCTGAGTGCCTTCGACTGAACACTGTCCAGTTTCTTAAGACCAGCAACATTAGCAGGTTCCAGCAAAAAAGTCCCATAGTCCAATACGCTTCTAATCAAGGTGTTGTATAGTAGTTTTAATGAAAAAGGATGTGCTCCCCACCAAACACCAGAAAGACATCTAATTATGTTGATATTTCGTTCACATTTAGCAGCTATATAATCACAGTGTGGTAAACCAGTAAGATGTGTATCCAGAATAAGGCCTAAAAATTTGACCTGATTTTTAACAGGCATTGGGATATTATTATACCTTACTGTAACTATAGGAGGCTTACGCATTCTAGTAAACAGGACAATGTTGCTTTTATCAATTGACAGGTGCAGACCATTGGTTTCTAGCCAAGTCTTCAGTAAGCTTAGAGAAGAGGTTAAGGAAGTACAAATATTCACAACAGAATGACCAGGTAAATAAAGAAGTAAATCATCTGCATATTGAAGGACTTGTACTGACTCATTTAAAGAGGATTCCAAATCATAAGTGTAAATATTGTAGAGAATTGGACTAAGTACAGAACCTTGAGGGAGACCTTTCCATACAAGACGGGTAAAGGTATACCCATCAATATGAAGATTTATAGATCTCTCTGAAAGCATGTTAATTATGAACTTAGACAACATTGTTGGAACTTGTAATGAATTAAGTTTTTGTTCTAGGATTGATACCAGGACATTATCATAAGCAGAACTAATATCCAGGAAAGCAGCAATTACAGAGTTATTAGAAGAGAAGGCTAAGCGAATATCAGTTGTGAATACACCAAGGCTGTCCATCGTACTTTTACCCTTCCTAAAACCAAACTGTGATGTAGCTAGCAAGTTTTTGCTTTCCAAATACCACTCCAAACGATTCTTAATAAGATGCTCAACAATTTTAGCAAGAACTGTAGAAAGTGCAATTGGTCGGTAGGAAGTAACATTAGAAGGAGGTTTGTTTGGTTTCAGAATGGGAATAATTGTTTGAGACTTCCAACTTGATGGAATGTTTCCAGATATCAAAGCTGAATTGATGAGATTTAAATATATTAAAAGAACAGAGTCAGACAGGTTAGCTATAAATGAATATGGTATACCATCTTCACCAGGAGCTGAATCCTTAACATGTGAAAGGACTCCTTTCAACTCACTTAGTGTAAAGAGAGAATTCAACTCAGAATTAGGAATAGGAACATAGGGAAAATGCATTAAAGATCTCTGTTCTGGGACTGAAGGAGGAGCTAAATGATCCATAAACTCATTGGCTAATTCTAATGGCAGTTTTGAGGCTGTTGTGTCATGGAATGCTGATCTAAATCGCCTAATATTTTGCCATACTAGAGATGCATTAACCTCTGGCGAAATAGATGCACAGAATCTTTGCCAACCTTCAAATTTCTTTTTCCTAAGGAGCTTACGAGTTGTACGAGCAGTTTCTAAGTAAATCTCAAAATTTTGACGAGTCATAGTATGATCATATTTTTTTTCTGCCTCTTTTCTTTTTCTGATGGCCTGAGTGCACTCAGCATCCCACCAAGGTGGTGAAGGAATTCTGCCTGTAGCACCATTCTTAATAGGGAAAGTATTATCTGCCACCTCTATTAAAATTGTTGTAATTTGATTAGATAATAACTGAGGATCATGTAGTTGTAAGGAATTATTTAAAGCAAGGATTCTTTCTTCTACACAATTTTTGTATGTATCCCAATCTGCATTTTGAAGTCTATACTTTAATTGTGGTGTTGGATTGCAAGCAGCTGGTTTTTTATGTGGAAAAGAAATTATTAAAGGGTAATGATCACTACCATAAGAAGATGTTAAAGGAGACCAGGTTAATGTTGATGCTAACTCAGGTGTGCAGATTGAGAGGTCAGGGGCACTTATTCCCTCATCTGGATTTGTTTGGCGTGTTGGGAGACATGTATTTAAAATACATAAATTATTCGAGTCTAGAATTTCCAATAACTTTTCCCCATAGTAATTGGAACTAGAACTACCCCAGGACTGATGTTGTGTATTAAAGTCACCCATTACCAAAAATGGTTTAGGTAAAACTGAAAGAAGATTATTTATTTCAGAAAGAATATTTACAGTGGGACGAGAATAATATATACATACTAAACATATTTTATTTACAATAGCAGCGACAGCAGATATATCGTCACTGAGACTTGGAAGAGGAAAAGGTTGAAAAGACAAGTTATTTTTAATAAGTATGGCGACACCGCCATACCCATCACTTCTATCTGTTCTTAGACATGTATAGCCAGGAATTCTAAAAGAGAACCCTGGTTTAAGCCATGTCTCACAGAGAGCGACTGCAAAGGGATCATATTTGTTCAATATGTAGGATAGATCAGATTTTTTATTCAAAATGCTGCGACTGTTCCACTGGACAATCTTGGATAGATTTGGATCCATTATTAAGGTTAAATAAGTTAGACAGCATATCAATTACAGTGGCAACGTTGGACGGTTCAATGTTATTATTTTTAGATAAAGTATTAATTAGCATGATTATTAAATTTAAAATTTGACTCTCATTATTAGTTGTTTTATTTTGGAATGCGACACCATTCCCTGACACAGAAACTTCGTTATTGATTAATGCTTGATGAGCTGCGCGGTCATAACCCTTAGTTGTTTTTGGGGGATCCCGAGGTTTAAAGAATACCGTTTGTCTATGTGAGGAGACAACTGGTGTATTACGTGACTGGGGCGAATTTTGTGAAGAAAAATAATTTTGAGAGGTATGTGATGGGGCAGATGTTACCACATCTGCATATAATTTTGAGATTGGTGGATGTAGTTTCGACGCTTCAGCATACGACACGCAGCTATGGGCCATATAATGCTTAATTGATTTTTGTCTTTCAAATTCTGGACATTTTTTATTGATGGCGTAGTGAATGCCACCGCAAAGACAGCATTTACTATTACTCTCGTCTTCAATACTGCAAGTGTCAGCAGAATGCTTCTCCCCACACTTGAAGCACTGAGGGTTCGACCTGCATTGTACCTTTGTATGGCCAAAACGACAACAATTGAAACATTGAATTGTTGGGAATGTATACAATTCCACTGGCATGGAATTATAACAACAAAACACACGTTTTGGTAAAATTTGTCCGTCAAAGGTGAGCACGACTGTTTGGGATGGTTTCCACACAGGGGACGGTTCGTGTACTTTATAGTTTAGACGCCTTGCTTTGATGACTTTCCCGCATCCAGCGGGAACCGATATATTTTCCACTATTTCCTCCGGAGACCATTCGGTAGGTACGCCTTTAATGATTCCAATACGGCACACATTTATCGATGGAACAAATGCTTTCAATTTCTCTTTGGCCAAACTTGGGTCATTTATAAAAGAGTTAGCATCTACGTAACGAGAGAAGCTGAGCGACATTCTGTTTCGACCGATGCGTTTTAGAGAACCGTTAATGATATTGTTATATTTGCGATTTTTCAGGAAGTGCCCTAAAGTTATTGGGTGCAATGTCTGACTTGAGTTCTGTGCATCAACTATTTTCTGTATGTGCACGACGTATGGCGACAAGTCTGTGGCTTCGTACAAAGCCCTAGCAACCTGTGGCGCCTTCTGAGGAATATCTGAATTGAGGTTTTCAGTCTGGGGGCCATCGCCATCCACAGGACGTGGAGTGGCTTCTTGGTGAACTTTCATTAAATTTACCGGTAGTACGTTTGGACTCAATGTGACTACTGAATCATTATCACAATGACAATTTGTCTCGTTATTTATTGTTGAGTGACCATTTCTCCTTCTTTTATTACAATGTTTACATATTTTGCGTGGAGCTCGAGCCCTTTTCCGCTCCGATCTGGTGATGGACGAGTCTGTGTCCATACTGGATTCATGTATGGTAATATTATGCCCAACCGAGGGGACTGTGCCCCCCGGATCAGGCGGTTCATTGTCCATTGTGGCCACTGGCCAGAAGTATATATACAAAAAAAAGACTTACCCCTAAATATGAAGAATTCTAACTAAAAACAATTAAACTAAGTAATATAATGAATATTTACATATATCTACACAACTTATCTCCAATCACAAGCGTTTTTTTATTAATTTTATGAAAACGAAAGAAAAAACACGCCCGTCAAATTCGGAGATTCCCGCGCTTTTTTCCAGTGATAATTATATTGTTCTTACTACTCATTATATACCAAAACTAAAAATCTAAGCGCTGTGATTGGTCAGCCAATCAGAACAAAGTATTTTTAACCAATCAGGAGAAGGCGCACTTTGCTTAGCTGCTGCGAAACTTTACCGTAACGAGAGCCGTTGCATATTTTTGGCCATTTTCACTATTTTTACGCTATTTTTATGGGTAAAACTATATATATTTCGATTCTAAATCACAAGATCTATCTAGGAAAAATATAAAATCTACAAAAAACATAACATTTAAAGATATAAATCCTATGTACTAATGTTTACCTCTAGTTCAATGTACATACATTCACGAAACTATCTAATCCTTATAGTAATCGCTTAAAACTATTATTTTTCGTATTTAAAACTATTAAATAGAACTAAAACTATTAAACACAAAGTCTATAATCATTCCGTTAAGTGTCTATCACTGTCTATTCACTATATCTGTTCATTATGTATCTGTTTACTATATATCACTGTTCACTATATATCACTGTTCACTATATATCACTGTCCCGCACAATAAGTGTACAACAATCGGTTATGTATGAAATACTGTACAAAAATGTTTCTGACGTTTGTTGCTAAATTCGAAGGTGGACCCGGCCGTTGATTGTGCCATCCTTGTCTTACGAGTTGAACAGGAGTCAAGTGCCTATCAAAACCCTCTTTGTCAATAATAATATTATGCAAGACACACATAGTTTTCACGATTTTGTCATCAAATTTAATATCGGTTTCAATGCACTTAGATAGTAAATGCCATTAGGAATATCTGCCAAAAGCACAATCCACTGTTGACCCGTTGAAGTTACGTTGCTCCTCTGTTAATTCACGGCCTCCAAAGGGTTTCAATAAATATGTTTGTAATGTCCGACAAACTCGAAGACATGATGGTCACTAAGAACAGATTTACCTGTTTCTATATGTGGTTGAACCCTTACCTATCAGTACCGACCCGTACTCTGGCATATCGGGACCGAAAAACCTGTATCTTTATGTTTGCACCCTTATACATAACCATCACCGTAAGTATGGCTGTCGAAGCGTGCCGAAAAGCTAACGCCCTGTAAAGCGCACCGCCCATAGATATTTCAGAGAGTGCGATGGAATTACACAATCTAATTCCGCCAAGCTCGTTCCATCATTGGACTACGAGACAAACGGCGATGCGCCATCATTACATGGTGGACATCCCACACATACGCACAAAATGTTTTGGGAATAGTTTCATTGTATGTACAGCTAAGGAGTGGAATTCCCTGCCGGAGTCTGTGTTTCCCGATAGCTATAACCTGGGGGTCTTTAAGTCAAGAGTGAATAGGTTACTTCTAGGTAAGCGTGCTCCATCTTCGACCACATCATCACATCAGGTGAGATGGTGGTCAAACATGACCCTATTATCAATAAAAAAAAGTAAAATATAAAAATATAAAGTCCGTTGGCATTTAAGCTAGTCGCATAAATTAAAGTAAATTTTGAGTTTAAAGACCGCTGTAGTGCACATTATTACTCGTCAAGCGCCGGTACCTTCAAAAGAGTGAATGAAGATGACGAAGTACAACACCTTTGTTGCACAGACCTAATATGGCCCAGTTACAGATAATGCCCGACGGTCAAAGACGTATTAGTTGCAAACAAAAACCTCCTTCCGTTAAATAGACCAGAGAGAAAGAGAGAGTTATCTATCTATCTATACTGATATTATAAAGAGGAATAGTTTGTTTGTTTAAACGCGCTAATCTCCGAAAGTACTGGGTGGATTTGGATGAAATTTTGTATGGAATGAGCTTGAAGCCTGAGGAAGTCTCCAGGCTTTATATTAAAAAAAAACTAACACACGAACGCAGTCGCGGGCACAGCTAGTCTTCCATATATGTATACACTAGCTGTGCCCCGCGGTTTCACCCGCGTATAATCCTACTACTATTATTAATGTGTAATTTTATGCGTTAATCTAATTCGCACTGGATAGAGAATCGCGAAGTAAATATAGTTTAATTTAATAATATTGTCAAGAATATATTTAGAGTATTTTTAAACTGCTGACCCGATCTCGTTCAAACCAATTTTAATTGAATTTTTTATTAAGATCTACAGCATATATTTTGTTTTGGTTTTTGACTCCATTATTATAAAAGTAAGAGGGGGTGGGGGATGAAACACATTTTACCTCTTTGGAAGCGTATATCTTTCGACTGACTCGCCCATGAAGAATTCCGTAGCTATGCTTGCTACAATAGATTAACGTAAAAAAATGCTGTTATCATAATGTTTATATGACAAAGTTTTATTTGCGGATTTTGCAAATGTGAAAATGAAATCTCAAAAACTGTATCTCGTTCGAATCAATTTTAGTTATTAGAATCTACAGCATATTTTTTTTATATTTTACACTTTATTATTTTAATAGTTAGAGACACATTTTACTATTTTGGCACTTCCAAAGTAGTAAAATGTGTCCCCAAATATATCTTTCAAACGATTGACTTTGACAAAAATGATTACATGAACCTCAGTATCATTTTTAAAGATCTATTTATAGACGCCGACACCCGCATAGGCGTACAGGCTTGATGTAAAAAAATTTTTAGTTCTAGTTCCATGTATGGGGAGCCTCCCCTTAATGTTTTTTTTTTACATTATTTTCGCATAAAAATCGGAAAGCTGTTTGCAGAATACATCTATATATCAAGTTTCAACTCTGTAGTCTTAATAGTTTCGGAATAAAATGACTGTGACATATGGAAAGACGGCCAGATAGACATGACGAATAGTATAAGGGTTCCGTTTTTTTGCTATTCGGCTAAGGAATCCTAACAACATCGCTTTTAAACTATGCCAACGTTGAATGTCTGACCCGTTTTTTCGGTTGGGAAAATCATCGAATGACTTCTCTCGCTCTAAGTGGAGCGAGAAGGAGTATAAAACTTCTACTGACTATAAGCCCACCCAGTTACTTCAGCTGCCCTTGCCTTCCGGGGCCGCGGTATCTCATTACAACATACCTTTAAACTGAACGATGACATAAAAAATGGGATGAACAAAACAACACCCTATCAAAATTACTTATTCAACTAAAGAGAAAGTAAAATATAAATATTTAAATGTATAAATACAAAAATACACATTTGACGTAAAAGAAGCTGAAACAATTTTACATAGGAAGTCTCTTAGCCAAGAAGTCGAAATGAAACCAAGATAAGGTTCACTATCAGTGCGGTATCTATCACGGAGTGGTAGAGTACGCGAGTCATGCTAGACGCGTCGGCCGCCGCGGTCGTTACGGTGAATAGCGTTGTGGAATAATTTTAATTTTACATTTTCTCCTAAACTATAAGTCCAAATTATATTCTGTAAAAGGCAAAGATAATCTTCATAAAATTGTCTTGATGATGAAATTACTTTCAAACGCAAATATTAATATGGCCGCATAATAATAATACTACAAAGTCATTCCTTATTTTTTAAATATTTTCTTAACATAATTTGCCTTATTGTGGATTATTTATAAAAGTTAGATATGCAGGACCACGGACTTTTTTTAGATCTACATAAAACCTATATTTTTGTAGTACATGATCTTTACGTGTAACTCAGCATTTCGCCAGCTCACGCGATTATAGTAATTTAGCGGCATATTTTCTTCCGACTTACTTCACCAATACCTTTATTGTAGGAAAACTGAGAGGAGTAGCGTGATGTTAGATAGCCTATAGCCTTCCTCATGAAACTGCCTATCCTAATCAGAAAGAATTTTTTAAACCCACCCAGTACTTTCGAAGATTAGCGCGTTCAAGCAAACAAACAAACAAACTCTTCAGCTTTATAATATTAGTATAGATAAACAACTGTTCGTTAGTCTCACTACAACATGTTTTATCCCGAAATTCCCATGGGGACGGGATTTACGGATGATAAACCTCCCACACGAATAAATTTACGGGAACTGCTATAGTTTATGTACTATATATTAAAAAAAGAGAACTAGCAACGTGGGTACAATTCACATTACTAGCTTGTTAACCCTTCCAACTAACCTAAATATTCTTGTGTCTGGAGTGGGTTCACGGCAATAATGTAATGGATTTGAACCCACGACCTTTCAATCACAAGTCTGACATCTTAGCCGTCAGGCTATTGTCGCCTATATGAATTGTAATAATGAAAATGTTGTTTCAGATACAAAATCCTAAATAGTGTGACGTGTGTTTACAATTCATGGAAGCCAGTGCTTATGACAGTCATTTAATTTCACATCTCACCAGGTAAACATCTCATCATCAGCTCAGTCTAATAGGATGCAGTTGAGTACTAGTGTTTTACATTGAGCGACTGCCTAAGTTTTGTACTCTGTATTCATCA
This sequence comes from Tholera decimalis, assembly GCA_943138885.2. NCBI lineage: Eukaryota > Metazoa > Arthropoda > Insecta > Lepidoptera > Noctuidae > Tholera > Tholera decimalis. The sequence continues at coordinate 11,206,847 of OW964575.2, read as the reverse complement.
CAACCATAAATCAGCCTATAAATTCCGATTAAATCCGGATTCATCTGCATCAATGATCCTTTCAGAATCATCTTAAATGTCAGCTACGTTTTCAACAACTAGATATTCTTTTAAAGCATACCAATTCCTTAAAGCATTATCTGTGACCAGAAACTCTAGTAATATTGATAGACTAGCTTCCGCCCACGACTTCGTCCGCGTGGAAAAAAATCTCCCGATTTTGAAACATTCTTCATTAGTGCTTCGCTCCTATTGGTCTTAGCGTGATGATATATAGCCTATAGCCTTCCTCGATAAATGGGCTATCTAACACGGAAAGAATTTTTCAAATCAGAACCGTAGTTCCTGAGATCAGCGCGTTCAAGCAAACAAACAAACAAACTCTTCAGCTTTATAATATTAGTATAGATTCAGCATGACGTGTCTGTCGTGGTCTATTACTGGAACCAACTCGCAGTATAGACATTACCGGTAGTAAACCCCTGGTCAACCACTGGACCGAAATGAATTATTGAAGAGTTTATTATAATAATTTATTGAAGTGTGATAAGAGCATGTAAATGTAAAGGAAAAAAAAAAATTTTTCCAAAATTTTAATCACCAGTAGTTGACCATATGGAATAATACTGGAAAATCATATAATTCGGCTAAAAATTAATTTAAATTTGCATTTTCTGATTAAACAAGACATAATATTATCGTTGTATACATTATATTATGTAATTAACTCAAAAATAGTATACAATAAGTGGTATAAAGTAATATATAAAAGGATTAAAATAAAACTCACCGTCATACACATCCTTAGTAAAATGGCCGCCTGGATTGAAGTGAAATATTGTTGTTTTGTATTTTGCATTCTTTAGGGATGTAGATTGCGTTTATGCCCCTTTTATTTACGATAAAATTATTGGTAAAAGTACGTCTAGGCTATCAAACGTAAAAAACATGGCAGGAAATTCAAAAGAAGGTTAATATTTAGGTTTGAAGATCAAATTGGTCTACTACTGGTTCCTGGTGTGGGACTGGCACTAGGGCTTTCAAATACCGGATTTTTTCAATACCGGTATCAATACCGGTATTGGAAAAGTCAATACCGTGATCCCGGTATCAATACCGGTAATCCGGTATTAAACGCAAGTTCAATTAGGACATTAATAAAAGCAATAAAATACGTGTTTTTTTTTTTTATTTTCAAATCAATCTTTATTGTGCTTATTTATTGAAAATAATAATAATACGTTTTATCCATAGCTCTCTTTTATAACAATTTGGTAGTAGGGCTAGGAATTAGGAACATACTGAAAACTTAAACTTAATCTATTATTTTTGCAGGAAGGCATTTCACATAGACTTTGTATCTATACTAATATTATAAAGCTGAAGACAGTTGAGAGTTTGTTTGTTTGTTTGCTTGAACGCGCTAATCTCAGGAACTACGGTTCTGATTTGAAAAATTCTTTCAGTGTTATATAGCCCATTTATCGAGGAAGGCTATAGGCTATATATCATCACGCTAACACCAATAGGAGCGGAGCACTAATGAAGAATGTTTCAAAATCGGACGTAGTCGTGGGCGGAAGCTAGTAGTACAATATAAGAAAAGTATACAAATAACACAATAATACAAAAAGTTTTAATTCAAATTTCTGAATTTCAAACGCCAAGAACGTTTTGGGTAAGACACGAAGAGGTAGCAACGACGGCAATCTAATTAAACTAGCAAAAATACGCGCTATTATATCACAACTTCACAGTCACAAGTTAACACAATAACCACTTGCTTACCAGGCCTGGGCCTCGGCCCGCAGTTGCGGCAGCGCTAGTGTTGGTGTTCACGCATTGAAGATAGCATTTAACTCTACCGCTAAGGCTTGCAAAAGGGTGTTACGGAAAGCTCGGTTTGACCATGTTGGACGACTTGGGGCCAAATTGGCAACCTACCCTTCGGGCAGTAAGCAGTTTTGGTCCCTCGCCAAATTGGTCGAGTCGAACTTCTGTCATCCTCCGCTGCCTCCCATGGTACAACCGGATGGAACACTGGCTCATACCGCGCAAGAGAAAGCAAATTTATTTGCCTTCCTCTTCGCGGAAAATTCGCATCTGGACACAGGGTCTAACTTACCACCTAACCTACCTCACTGTGACTCCGTAATGCCGGAAATCGCAATTCACATTAAAGAGGTCCGTAAAGCCCTTTGTAGTCTGGACGTGAACAAGGCCAGTGGGCCGGATGGAATACCTGCCAGAGTCCTAAAAAGTTGTGCTCCAGAGTTGTCACCTGTACTGACTCGCCTGTATCGTCTTTCCTTCAAAGCCGGAGTGGTGCCATTGTCCTGGAAGCTTGCTAATGTGAAACCTGTACCCAAAAAGGGTAGTCGTGCGGATCCTGCCAATTATAGACCAATCGCCTTAACCTCCATACTGTGTAAAGTAATGGAAAGGATAGTCAACAACAAGTTGCTGGCATACCTTGAAGACAATGAGCTCCTCAGTGACCACCAGTATGGCTTTCGCCGTGGTCGGTCCACCGGAGAACTTGTGTATGTCACGCACTGTTAGGGCGAGGCCATTGAGAAACACGATGAAGCCCTTGCGGTATCCCTCGACATCTCAAAGGCCTTTCACAGGGTCTGGCACGCTAGTCTGCTGAGCAAGCTTCCCGCATTCGGTGTCCCTGCTGGCTTATGCAACTGGATTGCCGACTTCTTGAGTGAGCGTTTGATCCGAGTGGTCATCGATGGCTGCTCATCGGATCTTATGGCAATTAATGCCGGTGTTCCTCAAGGGTCTGTTCTTTCTGCGACTCTTTTTCTGCTGCATATCTATGACCTACTTCAGCTGGGAGCAGTTGGGTACGCGGATGACAGCACAGTCGCAGAGAGATACTTATCCAGTGCTAGAGCTGGCAGGGACGAAATTACCACTCTCAGAAAGGCCATGGTAGAGCGCATGAATTCCACCTTAAATCTTGTTTCCCAATGGGGCGACGACAATCTGGTCAACTTCAACGCTATGAAAACACAGGCTTGTCTTTTCAGCGCTAAAAGGAGCCCTTTTAAATTGACCCCTACTTTCCGAAGTACATCTGTGCCAGTTACCAATCGCCTGGAGCTTTTGGGTACGGAGTTGACGTCAGACCTCAACTTCGGCTCAACCATCGAGTCCAGAGCTCAGACTGCACCATAAAGCTAGGAATCCTATACAAGGTGAGGCGGTACTTCACGCCTGGACAGCTTCTAAATCTGTATAAAGCACAGGTCCGTTCCTGCGTGGAGTATTGCAGCCACTTGTGGGATAGCTCTGCAAAGTACCAACTTGCTGCATTGGACTCGATCGAGCGCAGAGCTAAAAGGCTTATAGGCGACGAGGTGCTGGTCGACAAGCTTCATAGCCTGGCTCATACTTCTGTACTTCGTCATAAGACTGTACTTCGGGGAGTGTGCGCAGGAGCTCCATGACCTGATTCCCCCATCTCCCTTTCACTACCGGTCAACCAGACGCACGGCTGGGTACATATACACTTGGTTACCCACACTTGGTTGATATACCGTCTTGTCGTACCAAGCGCTTCTTCTCCACATTTATTGTGCGCACAGCCAAGCTGTGGAATTCTCTGCCGGCTTCTGTGTTACCTGCCACTTATGACCTTTCAGCCTTTAAAGCACGAGTAAATAGGCATCTTCTGGGCTCGCTCGTCCCATCTTAGACCTCATCTATCGCTTACCATCAGGCGAGATCGAGGTCAAGAGTGGGCCCATCAGTAATAATAAAAAAAAAATAACAAAGTCTATATACCCGTTATCCCGTCGCCTTTGCGAAACTGACTGACAATAACAAAAACGACATAAGTACAGCTCGATTTCGAATTAAGACTACTGTGAAAACTAGTATGAGAATAAGATCACATACATTTTCAGATCTAATGTTTGTAATACCGTAATCACGGTATTGGGGCGTCAATACCGGTATTGTAAAAGACCAAAATAAAATCCGTGATCACGGTATTACGGGATCCCGGAATACCGGTATTGAAAGCCCTAACTGGCACACCCACCCTACATAGAAAATAAAAATTAACACAGCTGTTCACACTACAATACTTGTCACTTAACACTTAAATTGCACTGAAATTCACTTGTAGATCTTCGATTATATCGCGTCGTATCGTCGTAATAAGACTGCAATCTGTTTTTTTTTTTTTTTGATAAGCCCACTCGTTGTTCAACAAACTAAGGCTGGTTACTACTTAACCGGAGGATCCTGTGGTGACCTCTTAATTTATAGATCCCCAGTTCCCTTGCGATCTATTTATACCCCGATCTATGTGTTCTAGAACATTCTTGTACAATCGACTCACTGCCTATACTGCCAAGAATGTTCCAGAAGCTAATCGAGATACTCAGTACTGCTACTCTCCGCCAGGTGGCGTTAGTGTCTCGAACGTACTAGAACTTGGTCGAAGTTTCTCGATATACTCAGTTCTGCTACTCGCCGCCAGGTGGCGTTAGTGTCTCTAACATTTTAAATGTCGGTCGAAGTTTCTCGACGTACTTCGCTAAGCGACTGGCATATCAATAATATGTACATACAATATTAAAATACATAATCTTTCTCTTTAATTCTTTTCTTTGGTTTAAAAAAGAGAATATGCTTGTGTCTGGAGTGGCTTCACGGCAATTGTGTAATAATGTGGGGTTTGAACCCGCGACCTCTCGATCACAAATCCGACACCTTATACATTAGGCTATTGACGCTTCAAAAATTAAATCATGCTTCTGTATAACTATGACTGTTTGTTTATGGTGGAAACCTGTGTAGCGAGATAATGAAATAATTATGTTTATTTTGCATATAGGTTATACATGATACTTTTACACGATATATTTTTTTCGTTAATGTAAACTATTAGAGGCCGGTGTTTTCTAACTGACTACTCTGAGAAGAAACACTGAAACAAACTCGGAGGTCAACAATTGTTTTGAAGTCCATACAATCTGTAGTGATTAAATCATATGAGAGCCATGTAGGTTTATGTATGTCATTAAAGCTATCTTATTTTTTACCCGACTGCAAAGAAAGGTTTATGTTTTTCGCGCGTAACTTGTATGTAAGTATATATGTATTATTCTTTATTACCTCATATCTCCAGAACCACTGAACGGATTTACATAATTGAGGTATTGCTAGATTCGTGTTAGCAGCCCAAGTGTTCTTAGATAGGTGACGTTATTAAAAATCAAACGAGGCGGCTGTGCGACGCCATTGTAATTAATGAAAAAAAAACATTATACAGGGTGGGCCATACATTTTTGCACATTTGAAACATGAATAGAACTAAAACTACAAATGTTTTTTACTTTAACATTTATTTAACGTAATAAGCGTATATTGAAATGTATTTTTTTTTTAATTTTATCGTCGAGATGTGCCCCTTCTCGTCGTTGGCACTCCTGCAATCTACTACGCAAACTTTCGCTGACACATGCTGCCAGGGATCGCGGCTATCTCCTCGTTGGTGTTTTCTTTTAATTGGGATACGGTCGTTGGTTTATTACGGTACACTCGACTTTTCAGATATCCCCACAAAATAAAAAAAATCGCAAGGTCCGGGCTAAGTCGTTCCTTACGGAAACAACCTCCCGAAGGTTCTCATTGATTCTTGAACGTGGCCGCCCTGTTTGTTTAATATTTGTTGTCGATCCCGTTTGCCCGATCTTCTTGACCCAAACTTTGAATAAATTAACACTAGGACACTCACTTACACGGCAAACTCCGTGTTCAATTCTAAATAGGCGTACGGTAACGTATAAATCGTTATTTTTGTAAAATTGTTTTACACAAAAAGCACGCTGTTGTCTCGTGAAGCGTTCCATCGTAACTAAAACTGCATGAAGCGACCCACAATTCCACGCTACCCGCGCACCCCTCCCTCTAATGGTTTATAAGAAATCAAGTGTTGCTATTTGCAAAAATTTTTGGCCCACCCTGTATTTTTCAAATACTACAATATGGGTATCATAATAAAAGATTTATTTTATTATGATTAGCGTAATACTAATAAAAATAATACAACGTTTTTTCCGACTTTTTAAATAACTTTTTTTATTTACTATTATTCTTATTTACAGGTATGAGTGTATTGCGTGTGCGCAACAGTTTGCCTCTTACGATAAGGCTGCCCAACACTATAAGAAACAGCATCGAGTTACTATCGCGAGAGCGGTATTCAAATGCACCCGGTGTCCTTATAAAACTTTGTAAGTATCTAAATAATATTTTAGTGATTTATGGAATGGAACATTTTGTAACGTAACTTATATGGCCCACTCCTGACCCTCGATCTCGCCCGATGATAAGCGATAGATGAGGTCTTGATGGACATTGAACATCCTCATTTAGTCCGAAGTCTCAGAACCACTGGACCAATAGATTCAAATTCAATTAAAATTAATTTATTTTGTGAACACAGGGTACAATGATCCTTAGAGATTTTAATGTTTTGTAAATATCAAAATTCACTTTCTTTTTGCTACTATTTGATACCTAACTTTAAAGATTTAGTACCTCGATTGACTGGGAATAACGAGTAAAGAAATTGGTCAGACATTCTTGCGTCAGTATGTCTGACCCAATTTTTACTACCTTCCTAGTACCTCAACATATTATATTTATCTCATTTTTTTATTTTGTTATACCAGAAGTTACGTAAGAAAGACACTGCTTCAGAACTTCTGGGCCAATAGAGATGTTTGACGTTTAGAAAATACTGAAGTGCACTATCTTATTTGGTATCTATTTTTTTTTCACCCTCTGTGGTTAGGGACACGAAAAAAGTACCGATACTTTGTGGTATCGAGTATGTTTCGTTTCGATACCGATACTTTTGTACTCGATACTTTTTAATTCATACTTTTACTCAATGAGTACTTTTTATCAGGTATCGTATCGAATAAATCTTGGACGGCAACGGCATCTGGTTCAATAAGACAACGATATACCACAAAACCGTATTATTTTGTATGTTATTGTGCTTGACTATTTTACTTATTAAATGTGAATGTGTGCACTCTAAAAGTACATATTGTTCCGTGCTGTGTATCTACTCGTATTAACGATTGTACGGAGGAGGAATGGGTACTATAATGTGTGTCTAGAGGAATAAATAATATAATTGTTTAAATAATTTGTAAAGTCCCAGTTTTCTTTTTATAGTATGTACTATTATTACACTAGTGAACCAATACCATTAGTGTGAATGTTCTGTTTTACAGTCCTACTATACTGAAGCTAAATTGACGTTACTGACTGACATTGATGGCCTGACGTATGCGCATTAGACCCTATGAAAGTACTCGATACTTTGAAGTATCGATACTTTTGTTTCGATACATTTATAAGTACGATACTTTTTTATCGATACCGTGTCCCTATCTGTGTAAGAGAGTGTCAGACTTACAGACTACAAACCCGGGTGCTCCTTCAGTTGCCGTTGCGTTCCGAGGCTGTGGTATCTCGTTAGAACGTTCCCGCAACCCTGTTACTATTTGAACTTTAAATATTTAGTACCTCGATTGAACGAATGAATCGTAAAACCCTTCTTTTCTACGTTTATTGTGAGCTCAGCCAAGGTGTGGAATTCTCTGCCGGCTTCTGTGTTCCTATCACATATGATTCTTTCAGCCTGTAAAGCAAAAGCGAAGAGACATCTTCTGCGCTCGCTCGTTCCATCGTAGACCTCATCTATAACTTAACTTCAGGCGTGTTGTTAGCCGGTTTTTAGGATTCCGTAGCCAAATGGCAAAAAGCTCTTATAGATTCGTCATGTTTGTCTGTCCGTCAGTATGTCACAGCTATTTTATTTCAAAACTATAACGACTACAGAGGTGACACTAGGTAGGTAGATGTCAACTGCAAACCGCTTTACGATATTTATACAGAAATAAAAAATAAAGGGGCTCCCCAAACATGGAACATAAACTATAAAAATAATTTTCATCAAAACTATAGTGTGGGGTGTCTATGGATAGGTCTTAAAACGGCAAAAAATCATGTCTGTTGTATGGGAGCCCCCCTTGAGTATTTGTTTTATTTTCATATTTATTTTTTAAGTGAATATTAAATAAATATTCTGTGAATATTTCAAGTGTCTACCCGTTGCCGTTATCAATATCGAGCAAAAAAATCACGTTTGTTGTATGGGAGCCCCCTTAAATATTGTTACGCCAGTCTTTTAGCGAAGTACGTCGAGAAACTTCGACAGAAATCTAGAATGTTCGAGACACTAACGCCATCTAGCGGCGAATAGCAGTACTAAGTATATCTAGTTGAGACACTAACGCCATCTAGAGGCGAATAGCGGTACTGAGTATTTCAAGTAGCTCTGGAATATTCTGGGTAGTATAAACAGTGAGTGGATTTTATAAGAATGTTCTAGAGCTCATAGACCGGGGTATAAATAGATCGCAAAGGGACGCAGAGAGTCAGTCTTATTACGAGGCGAATACGCGATCTAATCGAACCTTTACAAGTGAATTTCAGTGCGATTTAAGTGTTAAGTGACAAGTGTTGTGGTGCGAATAATTTTTATTTTGTTTTTAATTAATTAAATTGTTGATTTTAGTTTAATTGGCGTTAATTATTTGTATCCCGAAGCCCAGCTCGTAACAGTATATTGTGTCTCACCGTGCCGGCTGGCTTGCGGTACGAACTCCGGTAGCTCTGGAATATTCTGGGTAGTATAAACAGTGAGTGGATTTTATAAGAATGTTCTAGAGCTCATAGACCGGGGTATAAATAGATCGCAAAGGGGCGCAGAGAGTCAGTCTTATTACGAGGCGAATACGCAATATAATCGAAGCTTTACTAGTAAATTTCAGTGTGACTTAAGTGTTAAGTGACAAGTGTTGTGGTGCGAATATTTGTGTTAAATTTTTATTTTGTGTTTAATTAATTAAAGTGTTAATTTAGTTTAATTGGCGATAATTAATTCTATCCCAAACCCCAGCTCGTAACAATATTTATTTTATTCTGTTTTTTAGCATCAACAGAAATATATCATCTGTAAAAAAATTCTACTGTCTAACTATCTTGGTTCATGAGATACTGCCTGGTGACAGACGGATAGACGAACGGACGGACAGCGGAGTCTTAGTAATAGGGTCCCGTTTCTCTTTGGGTACGGAATCCTAAAAATTACACGAACAAAGTCAGTCGTTTGGAAGATGGACATTGACATATTGTAAAATGTGTGTCCTTTAACTATTATGATAAGAGAGAAATATAAAAAAAAAAATATTTGCTGTAGATCTTAGTGAAAACTTTCAACGAAAATTGGTTTGAACGAGATACGGTCAGTAGTTTTAAGATATAACATATTTTCAAAAACCGCAAATATATCTTGGTCATTTAGGGTCAGTTCAAAGACGCGACGCGACGCGACGATACTGGAAGAGGCCAGTGATTTCGCGCTGCGCCATGATACGCATCGCAACGTCACGAGGCGCATCGTAAAACCGATGGCAACATGACGCCTCGCTGCGCAGCGAGACGTCGTGTGGCGCAGCGGAACGTGTCCCTACATTCGCCACGTCCCGCGTTCACCCGCAGTCTACCTCTTCCTCTTCTGCAAGAAGTCCGATGATAACAAGATCCCAGTCTATCATTATAATTTCACTCGACCACTCGACCGAACTGTATCAATTCTACACGAAGTCTGGACGAAAATAGTAGAGACAAGTCGCTACGGCGGCTTCGGCTGCGTCGCGATGCGCCGCTCTACGCCACAAGACATCTCGAGGCGCAGCGCTGCATGGGGCAACGTATTCTGAACTCTCACAATGAAATGTGTATCTTTTCGTGTAGAAAATAAAGTTATATTTTGAGTCGCTCATTTAAAGTGTGCGCGCAGCGTCGCGTCTCGGTGTGAACAATGGCTGTGACATACGGAAAGACAGTCATGACGAAACTATAAGGGTTCCGTTTTTTGCCATTTGGCTACGGAACCCTAAAAATAGCATGGGTCCAGCCTGCTTGTCACTTTTTTAAATAAGAAAGTGCTTGTGTCTTGCATTTCATTTGGATAGTCAGGTTTTTAGACTTTAATTTTTTTTTGTTTTACATGTATTTTTCTGATTTCAGACAGAAATGCCGGCTGCAAAGACATATGCGATGCGTGACCAAGTGTAAGATGTGTGGCGTTAGCATTAGGCATGGATGTGCCACTGAAAACACGCTTAAAATACGTATTGCGTAAGTGATAATAACTGTTACGTCAGTCGCTTGACAATGCTAAGTACGTCGAGAAACTTCGACCGACTTTCGAGACTAACGCCATCAGGCGGCGAGTAGCAGTACTGAGTAGGTCCAGCAATTTCGACCGACTTCTAAAATGTTTGAGACACTAACGCCACCTGGCGGCGAGTAGCAGTACTGAGTAGGTATGTACGAGAAGCTTCTGGAAAATTCTTGGCAGTATTGCCGATTTTACATGAACGTTCCAGAACATATACATCGCGGTATAAATACTTCGCAAAGGAACACAGTCTTATTAGATACGACGCGCTCTACAAGCTCTACAAGTAAATTACAGTGCGATTTGACAGTTAAGTGATTTGAAGTAGTATGGATTTTTTGAAGTATTGTAGTGTACATAACGCTGTTAGTTTTTATTTTGTACGTATTTAATTAAAGTGTTGAGTTTGGTTGGTCTAATTGGCGTAATTTTTTTATCCCGAACCCCAGCTCGTAACAATACCATTGTAAACCTAGCAGTTGTAGATGTAAAGTTTTCAAATGGCAGTAGCCTAATAGCTAAGGTGTCGGCCTTGTGATCCTGAGGTCGCGGGTTCGAACCTTACACACTACACTATTGCCGCGAACCCACTCAAGACACAAGTATATTTAGCTTAGTTGGGAGGGGTTAACAAGATTGCTAGTAATGTGTAGTCTACCCACATTGCTAGTTATCTTTGTATAAAAAAGTTGTAAGCATTGGCTACAATATTAACCACAGCCTGATTTACCTACTGCTGGATATAGGCCTTTTTGCTTGTGCCAAGCTCCACTCACACACACAAACACATCAGACACTCGCAACCACGGAATAGAACATACAGTGGAAGTGCCGCTCAGATATCGCGCGCGTGTCAACATTAAGCAGAGATGCGCAACATTAGTTTATTCGCTGTCAGTTTCATGCCGCGATTGGTTGTCTTTAAAATACACGAAATATGTTAGAAATTGTGTCGTGTGCGGAAAGCAGAAAAAAAAATACCTTGTGGAGATGTATCGTATCATCGGTAAGTATTAAACTTTGTTAATTTTAAATATATTTGATTTTAATGACAATACCACATTTCATGACTTTCAGGCAAACTATAAACAACATTAGCACAACGTTTAAATCTACTTGGTCGTTATCTGGAGCAACATACTATAAATTCTAGTAACTTAGAAGACTGTTTTAGAAAATAAATAAGAATTTCAGTTTTGTTCTAAGTTGCCATAGCATGGTGAGTGTTGCGGCGGCTTAAAGCCTTGGTTTGAAAAACGAATTTTTTTTAGTGGACTGTATCAGGGGTGGTTCTATGATGCAAGTAGGTGCTGGTGGTGTGGGGAAATGAGGATCGTACCTGCCTGGTGAGCTATGGCGGAGACACGGCGAGGGTTCCTTAGCCACGTGGCGGCGGCGCGTCCACGATGTCGTGTACGTACGGACGAGGGTCTGCACTTTCCACAACACACAAAGCCACGCACTTGCACAGTTTAATAACAATCTTCGTTCTTCGCGGTGAAATATGAGTTCTCTTTGACTTAGGGTTTAATTGCGACCCGCAAGTCTTGATAGCGGATGAGAAACTGGCGGTTTTTTCTTCATGGCGGCACGCGACAGCGTCCGCGCATCGCGGATCTTCCTCCTCGCTCTCGCTCAGGCATTATAAGGGTTGCGGAAGGGAAAGGGAATGCGGAAGGAAATTTACGTTGCACAGATACTAATATTATTTAGATTTGCCAATAATTAGGCGTGAAAATATAAGAAATAAATTATGGCGTTAACATTCCCCGCGGCCTTAAAGAGTCACCTTTAAAAGAGATTAATACAATAGAAATTACACTGTCATGAACACGGCGAAGAAGCTTAGCGAGGAGCTCGGCACCGCAGAGCTCCAGTCGAGCGATAGTTAATGGTTTAACCGGCGATACCTTCGACTTTGCACAAACCAGCTGAAGGACCACGTCGTCGTTGCGAGTAATATGCGCATAGATGACAGCGCCATAGGCGCTTTCGCTGGCGTCAGAAAATCCAATTAGGCGGAGAATACAGTTTTCAACAATACCTAAATGGCGCGGAATTTTAAAATCATTTAAAAGCGGAAGGGCAGAGCGAAAAGTTTGCCAAATATTTATGATGTGACGCGGGGGGGTGTCATCCCAATCGAGCTTCAGTAACCATAACTCTTTGATAAGCAGTTTAGCGTAGAGAACTACAGGTGCGACAAGACCCATAATGTCCCACAGTCTAGCTACGGCCGATAGTATAGCACGTTTAGTACACGTATCTGGCGGTGCGGAAATAAGAAATTCAAAGCAATCATTTGACCTACACCAGCGCAAGCCGAGGACCTTTTGCTCTACCGACTTGTCGAATTCTAGTTGATCGGTCAATCTATGCGACGCCGGAATACTGTTTAGTACAGTTTGAGAGTTACTAGTCCACTTGACTAACTCGAACTGACCGCCTCTAAAGAGTTTGATCAGTTCGTGGGCAACCTGGATGGCTCGCGATTCGGAGCTTACGCTGCAGACTACGTCATCCATATACAGCGAGTCCATGATGATAGCGCTGGCGCGCGGGAAGAGATGACCATCGTCTTGAACCAACTGTCGAACTGTGCGGATCGCATGGTAGGGACTTGACTTGAGACCAAAACAGACGCGGTTAAACTGATATAGAACCAGAGGATCGTTTGTACTGAAGCGATATAAGATGCGTTGAAAGCGGCGATCACCTTCTCTTACTTTAATCTGTAAGAACATTTGTCGGCAATCAGCCGACAGTGCGAATGCGAACAAGCGAAAATTCAAAATTATGGTAAATAAGTCGCCCTGTAAATTCGGGCCGCTGTGCAAAACATCGTTGAGAGATACTCCAGTACTCGTTTTAGCACTAGCATCTAGCACGGAGCGTAATTTTGTTGTTGTTTTATCTAAACGTACAACTGCGTGATGCGGAATTACATAGTCAGGACAACTACTGTCTGAACTATCAGGAGGAGCAGGCGATAAATATCCTTTATCAATATATTCGCGGATGACGTCATCATACGCAGTACGTAACTCGGGTGTGGATTCTAATTTCCTTTCAAGGCAGAAAAAACGTTTTTTCGCGACATCGAGTGAGTTTCCCAATTGGAACACATCGCTGCGAAAAGGTAAGGCTACAGAGTATCTACCTGTTTCCTCATCGCGTTCCGTGGTCGAATTATAAAAATGCTCGCACTCTAGTTCATCGAGCGATTTGCTCGTTGAAGGAGTGACGGGCGCTTCATCGACCTGCCAGAATTTTTTCAACGACGATTCTAATGAGTCTTTGTCAGGCGGGTGCGAAACATATGAGCAACAAGCTAGTGCAGTCTTGTTACGACGCACAGGCAACACGGGCACAGTGCCCATGATGACGTAACCGAGTACCGTCTGCATGGCGGGCGGCGCGGAGGAGTTGCTGCTAACTACGCGGGGCAGCAGAAGATGCGGGAAAAGCGATGCCCCGATCAGCACATCGATGCGACCGGGTGTGCCGAACGATTCGTCGGCGAGCGGTAAACCATATAAGTAAGGCAAAGCGGAAATATCTACGGGGGCGATAGGTAGATTGTCGGTGATTGCATCGACAACTAGCGAATTAACGTTATAAGTAACGTTCGGATTAAAGCGGGAAAAGAAAGTAAACTGTACGGAACCCTTAACGGATTTTTCCGTACCACCGATACCCTTAACGGAAGGCGTATCAGATGAATGCCTAGTTAAACCTAATCGTTTGCAGCATTCTGCGGTAATAAAATTAGTTTGTGAGCCACTATCTAATAGGCAACGAATTAAATGTTCCTTATCAAATGCATCTCGAATTATTACAGTAGCGGTTGACAACAAAATAGTAGTATTCGTGTTACCTTGCGGCTTTGATACGCGGGAGTTCGAGTCGTAAAACCTCGACGCAGCAATGGACGCGTTACATTGCGGGGCGCTCTGGGCGGCGGCATCGTGCGCATGTTGCTCGCGTGGAGCCTGTGCGTGTGTCAGAAATGGAAGATATATAGATATAAAGATATGTAGAGAATGTTGTTATTTCTAGAATTAATTAATTATCAATATCTATTTATTACGTATTTACCGATTAATTACCTATTAATCGGTATTACCATGATTACTAGGTGTTTTATAGAAATAATTAGTAGTCTGTATAGCAATATCAGTTTATTAATTTACCACCGGTTCGGAAGGTAGTTATCTATGGAGAAGAGCCGGCAAGAAACTCCACAGTTACTCTTTTCAAAACATAATTCATTTTCACATAAACATCAATTCACTATATGTACGTTACAATATTACCACAATGTGATTACTATCGTTATAACTTTAGCTTTATTTACTTGTGTATCTACTATTTCATTACTCCATTACATATTATATAAGTCAAGTTATTTATAGAATTAATACAAAATGTTCATTAAATTATCACACAATTATCAATTAATAACACTGTCACATTAAAGTAACAAATACAAAATAATTAATTTATATTCAAATACAATAGCAATACGATAGGATTTTTATACCAATTCTACACATAAAAATATTAATAAAAGTTAGAAACAACACAAGTTCACTTAACTTAGGTCCGTTCGGTGTGACTGCTCCAGAGCGACTGAGTGACTGACTGTGTCTAGAACTTTTTTTTTAGGTAGGGCCACTTGTAGATCAGCACACTAAGGCTGTGAGTCTACTTAACCGGACTTTATGTGTCTAGAACGACTGAGCGGCGGCTTTTATACACAGTGGTAAACAAGTGACGTCATATCGTACGATTTTAAAACAGATTTGTTAACCTTTGTATTTTAACATTAAACTATGATTAAATGATATAAAAATACAGTAAATATGTTGAAATTAATTAGTTCAATTACATATTAGTCTTACGATGACAGAATTAGTAAACAAGCAACGTTATTTTTTAAATAACGTTTAAATATTCTGTTATACAAGACAACAATGAAAGAACAGTTTAAACTCTTATCTTATAAATAGGTTTCGTAATAGTGTTTACAATGTTTTGATAATAAATAGTTAAATTTTGTGAATCACATGTTAAAAAGATTATTATAGTGATATTTTAATTTGTGTTCAATTAAAGAAATAAACTTGAGTTAATGTAATAAACCAAATGAAATTATTTGAATAATCCATCACGGCCAAACTGACCAGTACTTCGCTCTCGAAGTACCAACTAATTATAATCAATACAATAGCCTCTGGCCTTGACATACCAGTCCTATCACCTGCGGCGCATGAGTTTCAGAAAGGTATCAGGGCAGGGCTGCCAAGCAGTCTACATATGGCCGCTGGCCTTGACATACCAGTCCTACCACCTGCTGCGCATGGATTTCAGAAAGGCATCAGGGCAGGGCCTCAGCAGTCTACATATGGCCGCCGGCCTTGACATACCAGTCCTACCACCTGCTGCGCATGGATTTCAGAAAGGTATCAGGGCAGGGCCTCAGCAGTCTACAACAGCCTCTGTCCTTGAGATACCAGTCCTATCACCTGCTGTGCATGAATTTCAGAAAGGTATCAGAGCAGGGCCTAAGCAGTCTATAATAACCTCTATATTTTTTATAAGATTATATTCAATAATTTCAAACAAACATCGTTAATTGAACACAAATTAGAAACGATGTATATAGTTTCAACACTTATTTCATTATACGTCATTAACGATTTTGGTCTTGAAGTACAAAGAATTGTCAAGTGTGATTAATAATATTTTCTTACCTCAACGTCTTTTCATTTCATTCTTATTTTCTATGTTTTAATTATGAGTTTGTTTATGTTTTGCCAATTGCATAGATGTGTCATGCCCCCTCCACCCGCTGCTAGTGGGATAGGCAAGCACCGAACAAAAGAGCGACCAGCGGAAACATATCTAACTATCATTTAACTCATTGTGTTCCAATTATGGTCATTAGAAATATATTATTAATCACATTCAACATTACAAACAAACTATAATGACTTATGATTATAATAAAGATTTAAAAACAAAAATCATGGTTACCTCAACAATACAAACTTTGATCCTCTATTTAAATTAATTTTCACGTAACCTCTGGGGAAATTATGAATTTCAAAAAAAAAATCCTTCCCTATTCCTTGTTTACAATAAAAAGGGAACCTCTGAGCAAAATCTCACCTGTTAGGTCCAAGGGTTTGGGCTAGGCGTTGATGAGTCAGTCAGTAAGGACTTCTCTTTTTGTTTATATAGATATTTTTATTTCCCAGGAAACCATAGTAACCATTTATATTTAATTATTTAACTACAATCCAATTTTATGTTATTATATTTTATATTATTATATTTTTATTTTTTAATATTATGATAGAATTATAAGAAATAATTTAATTAATATTAACACTAATTTTATTGATTTTATTGTTATTATTGAATTTATTTACTTTTGCTAACTTTACTCATTCGTAAAGCTTATCGTTTCTCCGGTAATAAGTGACAAACAAATAATAATGATAACAAAATAATATGCATTATTAAGTAAGTAATATTGTTTTGTATAATATAGCACACTTTAGTTAGAAAAAAAAAGAAACATTTTAAAATTTATGCCACGTCCCTAATATATAATTTGTGGATAACGGTGTGGGAGCACATTAACTTACATTTATTTGTTATGATTTTATAAAAATGTGTTACTGTTTGTTATTCCCTAATAAATAAATAAAATTAAATTTATTTAAATTCATTCTAATTCAGCAATATCTAACCAACTTACTCCATACTTTGAGGAATATATTTACTAGTTGAGAATCCAGAAAGGCTTTAGAAAAAAAAAATCTATTGATGTAGCCATATACGATTTCTTGCAAACAGCAGCAGAGTCGACAAAATAACTACCAACTCTAGCGCTTTACATGGATATGTCAAAAGCTTTTGATCGCGTAGATCATAAAATACTAGTAAATAAACTTAACGAATATGGAACAAAAGGAAACGTATTAAATTTAATTGAATCTTATTTTAGTAATAGGCAGCAAATAACTGTAGTAGTCAGGAGTAGTGAAAAAAAAAACAGATATATTTTTCAAATCTGACCAGAGAACTGTAACGTTTGGTTACACTAATGACTTTTCAACAGCTTCCATTTATCCAATGACTAGTTTGGAGATGATAGTACTTTACTTTTTAATAGTGATGAATTAAGTGCACTAGAGACGGATATTGATTCTAGCATAAAATCGGATGTAAATTGGCTACAGAATAATAATTTTGGTAATAAATCTAGACAAGACAGTTATAATGAATTTCCAACAGAGGCTTTTCCGGAATCTGAACTTTAATTAGTTACGATGACAAAACTATTAATGAGACCAAAGTGACAAAATTTCTCGGATTAAATATAGAAAGCACATTAAAATGGCATAAACATATTTACAATGTGTGTACTAAATTAAAGAAAAATTAATATGCCTTGCATATGTTAAGTAAAATAACAAATCAAACAATAGTCTTAACAGCATATCACGGCCTGGTTACCTCAACATTGAGATACGGAATTATATTTTGGGGTAATGCAACAGATAAAGATACGGTATTTAAGTTCCAAAAAAGATGCATTAGAGCGATTTGTAATTTAAAGAGTACAGACAGTTGCAAAATATTCTTTAAAGATACTAAAATATTAACAGTTCCCTCATTATATATATATATACGAAATATACATGTTCGTCAAAAATAATTTACATAAATTTTCTAGAGTAAATAGAAAACGTCGTTGTGACCAGTTACAAATAGTTTAATGGCTCCAAAACTATATATGACATTGCCAAAGGGGAAGAAGAAGAAGAATGAGGGAAACGTCAGCCATTTTAAGCATAAATTCACTTTTATTTCTAGTTGAAAAGACACAAGTATTAATGAATTTTATGACCGACAGTATTTATTTATTTTATTATATTAATTATTTTATTGAATTTATTTATTGTATTTAGTTTAATTTATTTACAGTATTTTTTTTAATTTATTGTATTTTTTTGTAATTTAATTTATTGTATTTTTTTAAATTTAATTTATTGTATTTATTTTAATGTTTTTTAATTTAATTTTTTGTATTTATTTTAATTCTTTTAATTTAATTTTTTCGTATTTATTTTATGTTTTTTTTATTTAATTTTTTAAATATATTTTAATTTAATTTATTGTATTTATTTTAATCTAATTTATTTAGATTTAATTAATTTAGATTTAACTTAATTTATTTAGATTTAATTAATTTAGATTTAACTTAATTTATTTTAATTTAATTTATTTAGATTTAATTTTTTAAATATATTTTAATTTAATTTATTGTATTTATTTTAATCTAATTTATTTAGATTTAATTAATTTAGATTTAACTTAATTTATTTAGATTTAATTTAATTCATGTTCATTTAATTTATTTAGTTTTAATTTAATTCATGTTAATTTAATTTATTTAGATTTAATTTAATTCATGTTAATATAATTTATTTAGATTTAATTTAATTCATGTTAATTCAGTTCAATTTCAAATTCAGTTCAATTTCAAATTCAGTTCAATTTCAAATTCAGTTCAATTTCAAATTCAGTTTGTCATAATGAAATGAATTTCATTTTTATTAACGGATCTGGACAGCAGGTATCTGCTTTAATACACAACTGCCTCATCCAAATCAAATTATCGAGAGAATAAAAAGTGACGTTATTAAGTTATTTTTTTTTTAACATGTTTTAGAACAGAAACTTGGTAGTAGCGAAATAAAGGTTACATATTATTTAACATGATTTGGTATACGCAAAGGAGAGAAAACGGCAAATGTTTGTATCATTGTGATAACCAATCCTTGAATTATACATAGACCGTTCGGCCAATCTGACTATTCAGCAAACATACTACAAAACATACTAAGGCATTTAGTTACAGTGAATACATATCGTTCTAACTGCTAAAATTGGTTCAAACTTATTTAATTGTTTTTTTTTTTTTTCTTACTTGACTCCCGTTATCATCGGCTTTTGTAACTGTTTTCATGCTGGTCCATCAAGGTTATTCACAAGGTTCCTTGATGTTATGGCACCATCAGGCTGAATTGCTGTCACTGGCTACTGGATCAAGGTTTCGGAAGCACCAAATCATCATCTGAACGGCGGCAATAGCCCGAGACAGCATCACGGATGAAGAGGCCTTCCAATATTGCGGGATCCATTCTGAAACTTTTCACACAATGCATTAGAATTAGGGCAATAGTGACATACATGTACCCTCTACTTGAAGTAACATCAAGGCCTAAAACAAATGTACAGTTAAACAATCGGACAATCGTGACCTATATTCAAGTACGAGGGTACTTGAATATTTTATTCTTAAAATAAAATCACATGGACTATGAACCAAGACTCAATAAACCGAAACAAAATAAGTGGGCTGTGAACTATCCCACTTCTGATGTCAGAAATGGAAGATATATAGATATAAAGATATGTAGAGAATGTTGTTATTTCTAGAATTAATTAATTATCAATATCTATTTATTACGTATTTACCGATTAATTACCTATTAATCGGTATTACCATGATTACTAGGTGTTTTATAGAAATAATTAGTAGTCTGTATAGCAATATCAGTTTATTAATTTACCACCGGTTCGGAAGGTAGTTATCTATGGAGAAGAGCCGGCAAGAAACTCCACAGTTACTCTTTTCAAAACATAATTCATTTTCACATAAACATCAATTCACTATATGTACGTTACAATATTACCACAATGTGATTACTATCGTTATAACTTTAGCTTTATTTACTTGTGTATCTACTATTTCATTACTCCATTACATATTATATAAGTCAAGTTATTTATAGAATTAATACAAAATGTTCATTAAATTATCACACAATTATCAATTAATAACACTGTCACATTAAAGTAACAAATACAAAATAATTAATTTATATTCAAATACAATAGCAATACGATAGGATTTTTATACCAATTCTACACATAAAAATATTAATAAAAGTTAGAAACAACACAAGTTCACTTAACTTAGGTCCGTTCGGTGTGACTGCTCCAGAGCGACTGAGTGACTGACTGTGTCTAGAACGACTGAGCGGCGGCTTTTATACACAGTGGTAAACAAGTGACGTCATATCGTACGATTTTAAAACAGATTTGTTAACCTTTGTATTTTAACATTAAACTATGATTAAATGATATAAAAATACAGTAAATATGTTGAAATTAATTAGTTCAATTACATATTAGTCTTACGATGACAGAATTAGTAAACAAGCAACGTTATTTTTTAAATAACGTTTAAATATTCTGTTATACAAGACAACAATGAAAGAACAGTTTAAACTCTTATCTTATAAATAGGTTTCGTAATAGTGTTTACAATGTTTTGATAATAAATAGTTAAATTTTGTGTATCACATGTTAAAAAGATTATTATAGTGATATTTTAATTTGTGTTCAATTAAAGAAATAAACTTGAGTTAATGTAATAAACCAAATGAAATTATTTGAATAATCCATCACGTGCGACAAGGACAGCTGCTCGGGAGCAGCAGTGCTATCTCTAGCGCGAGCCGTGGCGTTTGAATCGGCTTGTGTACGTGCGGTATTATCAATATCGTTCGATAATGCAGTCGCATGCGATTCGCGATTAAAGTGTAAAAGCGTGTGATGTTTATTGTTACAAGTTTTACATCTAGATTCAGACTGACAGGATTTGGCCTTGTGTTTAAT
Organism: Tholera decimalis; assembly: GCA_943138885.2. Classification (NCBI taxonomy): domain Eukaryota; kingdom Metazoa; phylum Arthropoda; class Insecta; order Lepidoptera; family Noctuidae; genus Tholera; species Tholera decimalis. The sequence continues at coordinate 11,185,789 of OW964575.2, read as the reverse complement.
ACTTAAACAGTTAGTGCATGCTTCGATTTGCTTCACTGATTTGAAACGATCACTTGGTGTCATTTTAGAAAAGGCGGGACATTTAAATAAATGTTCATGGACAAAGCCATCACACAAACATTTTGCGGATTTATCAATTACAGTGTAAGATTGCGGTTGTGGAGTTTTAGACGTTTTTTTAATTTTAGAATTGTTATTAGACTGAGTGGAGCTCGAGCTGTCTAAAGCTTTAGTATTTTGTAAAATGCGAGATTGATTTTTAATAAACTGTACTAAATTGTCGAATTTAGGAATTTCGTCCTTCGAATCCATTTCGAAAAGTCGAGCGGTTTCAGAATCGACCTTCTTTATAGCGACATGGAAAAAGATCAAATCTGTCAAATCATTTATTTTAAGATTTTTTAATGCGTTTGCGGCGGAAACAAAATTATCAGAAAAGGATTCGAAATTCTGAATAGATGCGGTATTAAAAGATTTATGTTCAAACATCCGATTAAGGTAACCAGAAGCCAAAATACGTTTGTCTTCGTATTTGTTTACGAGTGAATTAAAAATTAATTGGTAATTATCGCCATTAGGGCAAACTCCTGAGAACGCGGTTTGAGCCTTAGCTGTCAATTTCCCCATCAAATAATATAGTTTTTCCGAATCAGTCAATGTATTATTTTCGTGTACCGTGCTTTTAAAATTAGCGTAGAATAGGGGCCAGTTACGAATATCGCCATCGAATGACATAATTTCAATGGGAGGCAAGCGAACTGTTTGCTTAATGACACCACTACCATTAGAAGTATGAGCTGATTTTGAGTAATTCGAATGATTATATTTAATTCGGCAATATAATTCCTCAAAACTAATCCACGACTGTTCATCAATCGTATTTTTAGGGTTTTGTTTTAGAAGAAGCGAATTATGTTTATTAAATGCCTCGAGGAACTCGGTACGCATCGCATCGATATTGACACACGCACACATAAACTTTTCTAGCGGTTCCATACCGGACTTCATTTTTTCCATTAAATCGTAAATGATCTGCATGCGGGCAAAAATCATATTACGACATGACAGTGCTATTTGAATGGCGGATTCTATCGGATCATCCGATTCAATGGTTACTTTTTTAGACATTTTCGATATTTTTGTAGGTGTTTATAATACTTAGCTAAAATAAATCGCAACGATCTGCGCGCGGTGTGGTATTGGTAAGTACCTACGGTTGTCGTAAACGAAAGATGGCGAAGCGGGCGAGCGGTAGGTAGGTTATATTTTCCTATGTACCTACATAAATTAAATATTATGTTGAGCGGGATGCGATATACCTTTGAATGTACGCAAGGACGACGTAGGTAGGTATTGTAATAAATGAAAGCGGTTTATTATATGAGTTTAAGGAACGAAGATTGAAATGAAATATAATTGCGGGATGATGATATACGGATAGAATAATTATATCCGTTATCGAAAGAGTATAGAAAAAAGGTATCCGTGATCGTAGGATCAAAAAATGTTGCGGCGGCTTAAAGCCTTGGTTTGAAAAACGAATTTTTCTTAGTGGACTGTATCAGGGGCGGTTCTATGATGCAAGTAGGTGCTGGTGGTGTGGGGAAATGAGGATCGTACCTGCCTGGTGAGCTATGGCGGAGACACGGCGAGGGTTCCTTAGCCACGTGGCGGCGGCGCGTCCACGATGTCGTGTACGTACGGACGAGGGTCTGCACTTTCCACAACACACAAAGCCACGCACTTGCACAGTTTAATAACAATCTTCGTTCTTCGCGGTGAAATATGAGTTCTCTTTGACTTAGGGTTTAATTGCGACCCGCAAGTCTTGATAGCGGATGAGAAACTGGCGGTTTTTTCTTCATGGCGGCACGCGACAGCGTCCGCGCATCGCGGATCTTCCTCCTCGCTCTCGCTCAGGCATTATAAGGGTTGCGGAAGGGAAAGGGAATGCGGAAGGAAATTTACGTTGCACAGATACTAATATTATTTAGAGTTGCCAATAATTAGGCGTGAAAATATAAGAAATAAATTATGGCGTTAACAGTGAGAGTGTAATTACTCGTGCGATTTTGTTTTCCTTTTGCGATTAAGTTGGGGGGGGGGGAGGGAGACACTCCTACATTAAGTTCACCTACAAACGAAACAGCGCCATCTTCATCTTTTATAATGTATTATGTGAGCTATTAAAAAAAATAATTTCTTCATAGAAATACGATTTTTTATTACAGTATAACGGCATATGTAACATGAATTTAAACGTACAAGGCCTTAAGAGTAGTAAGAGATTTATACGCTGGGAGTTCCCGCGCGTTTGTTTATTGTTTGGACCAATCAGCTGATTTGACACTTATACGTTGAACGGAGCAACGGCCGCACTGTGATGAATACAAAATGTAATTGTTGTGGTTTTGGGTTACAATTTAGTTTAATAAGTAGAAGATGGCATCCAATTATCGCGCTAGGTTCTCTAGAAGTCAAAATTTAGTGAAAGAAAAAATATGATCCCACCTGCATACCACAGTTATTATGAAAATTTTGTAGCATCTAATGACATTGTGTCAATTAATGAAAGCGATAATGAAAAAAATGCCCGTGTGGGTAGTTTTTCCCGTGTAAATCCCGATCCCGTGAGAATTTCGCAAAATCCTTTCTTAGCGGATGCCTACGTCATAACATCTACCTGCATGCCAAATTTCAGCCCGATCTGTCCAGTGGTTTGGGCTGTGTGTTAATAGATCACTATGTCAGTCAGTCAGTCACCTTTGAGTTATATATATTTAGATTAGCACGGGGAAGCACTTGCTGTTTCCCTTGGCACCTCCAAGGCTTTTGACAGAGTCTGGAACGATAGCGTTATTGCTAAGCTTTCCTCAGGGGCCGGTTCTCTCAGCACAGTTGCTGAGAGATGTGTGTCCAGCGTGCGTGCTGGTGGGTCACAGATCCAGTCTCTCCGCGAGGACATGGTTGGGTGCTTGAACTTGTCCTTGAAGGCTGTCTCCGAATGGGGTGATGCCAACTTGGTCAAGTTTAATGTAGCTAAGACCCAGGCGTGTCTCATATCCGCCAAAAAAAGGAGCCAATTCGAACCGGCTCCTACTTTCCGTGGTGTAACCGTGTCGGTAACCGATCGTATTGAGCTACTTGGGGTACCACTAACTCCCAACCTTGGTCCGTTTATGGAGGCTAAGTCTTAACTAGCATAAAAAATGTTGGGAATCTTAGCAAAAGATGAGAGGGTAATTCGCACCAGAACAGCTGCTCAATATGTATCAAGCCCAGGTTCGGTCGTGTATGGAGTACTGCTCTCATCTTTGGGATGGATCTGCCAAATACCAACTGGACGCGCTTGTGTCTATTGAGAAACGGGCCAAGGGACTTGTTCGGTCCGACGTGAAACAGAACGCACCCTTTTGACATAAAGAATTTGATCTTGACATTACTTGACTTTGACAGATAGACTTTGTTGGAAAATGTCCGCCCTTGGGACTTTGATTTGATTGTAATTGGTAAAAATATCGTTGGAATCGCGTGTTGAGACCGATAATTGGGTCGCGATTATCTATTGTTGAACCTTGTACTCCCGGATTGACGAGAATCCAGGGATATTTCTCGGAACATATCGCCTTATTGCGTCACCTCGTGGCACGCGCTTGGTGGAAACGAGTTGGGTGTGATGCTGAGTTGGAACCGCGCCATCTGGAGACTGGCGTCTTGTGAACGTCCACACACTTGACTTACATCACACTTTCACTTACTCATATCATATTTACATACAAACACTTTGGACGTGATCAGACAGATCCTAGGTTGCCGTCTACAGCTCAGGTGAGTGTTATTCGCAACTATTTGTAAGGCCTCGGAGGCTATAGATTGTTGTCGGCCGGAGAGCCTGTAGATTATTGTGTAACCTTGTTTATTGTAAGCAACGTTTAAGCTCCACGTATCGTGGACAAGTTCCGGACACCCCAGTTACCGTTGCACTGGGCCAATTGCAGTTCTGAACAAAGTGGTAGCAGAGCGCGGCTCTTATAATATAAGATCCACTGGTTTAATTGGAAGTTTTGAATATTGTTGAAAACTTAAAACTTGAGTTTAATTACTTAACACAACTTATAACTTAATAAGTTTTGAATATATTACCATGTCATCCGGGCTATCTAATTGAAGTTGAATCAATTGAAGTTGTATTTGTAATTTGTACTGTAGCCCCTTTTATTGCATTGACAGGTAAGATTTATTTGTGAAATTGGGAATTATTAGGTATAATTTGGTACATAGTTTGGTATTGTTGCAATTAATAATTGAATGTCACTGATCTGAATTTAAAAGGTTATCTAAATAATAATTACACATAGTCTAACATAATAGGACTTGAATGGTGTGGATTGACTTATTGCATTTATTTGTTTATTGGATTGTTGTTAGAGATTCTCCGGCTCAATATTATACAGTCAATTGTTGTGCTTCTTGATATTTATTTGAGGTTGATCCAGCATTGTATTATACATTCAATTGTTATTTATTTGTAACTAGCCATCCTTAGCAAGCTAGATTCATACTTGGAATAAGTACAGGGTCGGATTTGGACTTGAAATAATTGAATTTGAATTTTTATTTTGTTGAGATTATTTGGTCGGCTAACAAGTCATTGCTGTTTGTTTAATATTTGATTGTTGGTTGTTGATTGGTGTTTTGTATTAATATTTGATTGTTGCAATGGCCTCATTAAGGGCAGTCAGGGAGGCTGCTGCGGGATTGACCTCACAGTTGAGATGGTTCACATCGGCAGCTGCAACTGTTGAGCGTGTGGAATTGGAAGAGCTCACCCTTGCTCGGTATGGGCAAGTGATTGAGAGGATCAAGTCAGCTGATGCTGCGCTCACGCGCTTCAACGAGTACATCATGGACGTGGATTTGGGGGTGATGGATCAGACAGCCCGCGATAAGATTTTGGGTGACTATGACCAGATTGTCCACCTGGGGGATGTCATATGTCTACGAGCGTGGGAAATTTTGAAGAGTCGGGTGCCTGATGCGGCCAAGCCGCAGACCCCTGTTGTTGCAGGCCCTGGACTATTGAGTAGGCTGCCCACCCTGGAGCTGCCACATTTTGAGGGTCGCTTGGACCACTGGCTGGGCTTCCTAGATCTCTTTGAGAGCCTTGTCGATGCACGCTCGGACCTCGGACCTGCCCAGAAGCTGGCCTATTTATTGTCTGTCCTGGAGGGCGAAGCCAGAGCCTTGGTGCAGCACTTGCCGGTGACGGATTCCTCCTATCCGACCGCTCTGGAGCTTCTCTCCCGACGGTATCAGAACAAGCGCTGCCTGGCTGATGTGCACATCGACCAAATTTTGGGACTACCGGCTATTGTCAGCACGTCGACGTTGCGCACTGACTTGCTGAACCCGTTGGTCTCAGCGACCAACGCCTTGAGACGCTTGGAGTTACCGGTGGAACATTGGTCCTACTTGTTGGTGCACATAGTGCTGCAGTTGCTCCCCGCGGAGTTGAGGTCACGTTTTGAGCAGAAGTATGGTGGGGATAGTGCCACCCATCTTCCCCCCTTTGACGACCTCCTCAAATTTTTGGAAGACGAGTGTCGGTTTGCGGATAACACTCGTGGCGCTACGGGGTCGCCCCCACTACCTTCTCAGCCCAGAGACCAGGGACGGACTAGGGCCCGGGGGCCTGTTGATGTTCCCCCCGCCCCCCGTTTTGCTGGCGCCCGGAGTCCTCGGGCTAGGGGGCCTGTTGATGATCGCCCCGCCCCTCGTTTTGCTGGCGCCCGGAGTCCTCGGGCTAGGGGGCCTGTTGATGTTCCCCCCGCCCCCCGTTTTGCTGGTGCCCGGAGTCCTCGGGCTAGGGGGCCTGTTGATGATCGCCCCGCCCCCAGTTTTGCTGGCGCCCGGAGTCCTCGGGCTAGGGGGCCTGTTGATGTTCGGCCCGCCCTCCGTTTTGCTGGTGCCCGGAGTCCTTATCATTGTGACTTTTGTAAGGCAACAGGGCATGCCATGGCGCGTTGCCCGGCCTTTTTGAATTTGCACGTAAGTTCCCGCCGCCGCATTGTCAACGCACGCCGTTTGTGCTTCTCGTGCTTGGGGGCCCACTTTCATCGGGACTGCCCCGACCCCCGCCCGTGTAGAATTTGTGAAGGGTCCCACCTTGAGATTTTGTGCGCCAACGCGAACCGCTCCAGCAGACCAGCCTCTGAGGGGGGTTCGCGCAGGGGGGGGTACCCCGGAGACGAGCACCGGGCTGAGACCCGCGATTCTGTACGCCGCACTCCACCCCCCGCGCAAGTTGAACGGGAGCCCCACGAGCGCCATTTGGTCTTCCCTCGTCAGGGAGAACGCGCATTGGCTGCTAGGCAGCAGTGGCCGGGTCGGCGCCGCTGCCTTTCCCCTCCGTTGGCGGAACGTCTCCGGCTGGAGTCGCGCCCTCCGCCATTCGGGCATCCGGTGGGATATGCCCCTCCAGTGATGGCGAGCGGCTCGGGACACCGCGCAGACGAATATTTGGATTGTTGGCCTCGTCGTGAACGAAGGCAGCCTGGAAGCGGCGATCGGTCGCCGCCCAGGCATCACTAAGAGATTGACGCCTGCCCGCTAAAGGACCCCCCCGATCAAGACGGTTTTGTTGCCAACGGCCTCGGTCAAGGTCTGGGGACCCTTGGGTGACTCAATTGTGGTCCGTGCCATTTTGGGCACGGGAGTCCGGGGTTGCCTTTTGTCGTCTTGGTTAGCGGGACAGGTTGGCCTGAAGGTGAACGACCTTTCAGGCAGGATTTGGGGAATTGGCGAAACGGCTGTCACCACTGTTGAGGGAAGGACCTGGTTTGAAATCACCCTTGTGAGTTGTCCTTACCCTAAAATTGGTGCTCCTGCCCTTGTTATAACTGAACTTGGTTCAATTGTTGGTGACTGATCGTCACACTAAGAACTCGCATGCCGGTTGCAATGCGCTGTTGGCCATTCTGCAGCGAGAATTTTGGATTTTGTCGGCTGATCGCGTCAATGAGACGAGGCCCTTTGCTGGCGTCGTAACGGATTTTGTTGGTCCCCCTTTGTTGAAGACGTCCACCCTTCGTAATAGCAAGATTGTTAGGGCTTATTTGTGTGTTTGTCTGCCTGTCAACCAAGGCAGTACATTTGGAGCTGGTAACCTCCCTCTCGACAGAGGCCTTTGAGGCGACTTTGGAAAGATTTGTGTCTCGCCGTGGGTTACCTTCGTTGATTAGGTCTGATTGCGGTACGAATTACAAGGGTACAAGTAACTATTTGAAGGAGGTATACGCCTTCCTTAATGAGAGCCAGGTTGATATTGGTAATAGTTTGGCCCGCCGAGGGGTCACTTGGTTGTTTGACCCGCCAGCCTGCCCCCCATTGGGGGGGGTATTTTTGGGGCCGCGGTGAAAGCGGCAAAGGGACGCTGGCGGAGATTGTTGGGAGACACCGTTCTCACCTTTAATGATCTAGCTACGGTATTTGGCCGCATTGAAGCTGTGTTGAATTTGCAACCTTGTCAAGACTTCCAATTGATTAGCGGACGGGTAGGCCCGTCCGGGGGGGGTAGATGTTCGGTCTGACGTGAAACAGAACGCACCCTTTTGACATAAAGAATTTGATCTTGACATTACTTGACTTTGACAGATAGACTTTGTTGGAAAATGTCCGCCCTTGGGACTTTGATTTGATTGTAATTGGTAAAAATATCGTTGGAATCGCGTGTTGAGACCGATAATTGGGTCGCGATTATCTATTGTTGAACCTTGTACTCCCGGATTGACGAGAATCCAGGGATATTTCTCGGAACATATCGCCTTATTGCGTCACCTCGTGGCACGCGCTTGGTGGAAACGAGTTGGGTGTGATGCTGAGTTGGAACCGCGCCATCTGGAGACTGGCGTCTTGTGAACGTCCACACACTTGACTTACATCACACTTTCACTTACTCATATCATATTTACATACAAACACTTTGGACGTGATCAGACAGATCCTAGGTTGCCGTCTACAGCTCAGGTGAGTGTTATTTGCAACTATTTGTAAGGCCTCGGAGGCTATAGATTGTTGTCGGCCGGAGAGCCTGTAGATTATTGTGTAACCTTGTTTATTGTAAGCAACGTTTAAGCTCCACGTATCGTGGACAAGTTCCGGACACCCCAGTTACCGTTGCACTGGGCCAATTGCAGTTCCGAACAGGACTCATTGGCAACGATGCACTGGTCGAGTCAAAGCTCCACAGCCTTGAACATCGACGACGAGTTACAAGTCTATCGGTTTTCTGTCGGTTACATTTCGGGGAGTGTGCTATGGAATTACACAATCGAATTCCGCCAAGCCCGTTCCATCACCGAACTACAAGACAAACGGCGATGCACCATCGTTACATGGTGGACATCCCACCCATACGCACTAAACGTTTTGGGAATACTTTCATTGTGCGTACTGCTAAGGAGTGGAATTCCCTGCCGGAGTCTGTGTTTCCCGATAGCTATAACCTAGGGGTCTTTAAGTCAAGAGTGAATAGGTTACTTTTAGGTAAACGTGCTCTACCTATTTTTATTTTTTATTTATTTATTTAAAATAGGTTTGCGTTTGACCACTATCTCACCTGATGGTAAGTGATCGAAGATAGAGCACGCTTCTTCGACCACATCATCACTTACCATCAGGTGAGATGGCAAAAAAATACTACTTAATTATGTTGATTTTATTAATTTTATTACTTGAGAGAGAGTTTTTAAAGACTTACAGATCTTTTTAAATTTTGTTTACACCAGATAGGTTTTTAATTTTGTGATTTTTAACCGACCTAAAAAAAAGGAGGTTTACAATTCGTCTTGAACATGTATGTTACTCGGAGACGGCTGAACCGATTTGAAAAATTCTTTTTGCGTTTGAATGGGTATACTTTCTAGTTGGTCCCATTGTAACGAAATCAGGATCTGATGATGGGATCTTGGAGAAATCGAGGGAACTCTTCAAATATTATAGGCACACCTATAGCGTTTTGGGTATTTCTTATAGTACCTTGAGCAGTTGCTTCCGAAAAGTACCATTTGGGGAAGTTGAACTGATGATGAAGACCACAGATGGCTACTGAAACTCCTCAATAATAAGTATTTCGTGGATTGCGATTCGGTTACTTGAGTACGGATGTTAAACACTTTATGCTCGTCACAATACATATGGTGATGTAGAGCTGATGGTCAAGTACCAGGAGAACTCAAAAATTAACGGCTATGCATCGGGAAAAGCAATATTTTGTAAAAGGTGATAAGTTGTTGACATTATGGCTTTTGTAACTAGATAAATTACAAACCGACCCACTAAAAAGCGTGAAAAAATTTTTTTTTGCAAAAAATAGAACCGACTTCCATATCAAAACACTACAAAGCCAAAAATAACTTTAATTTTGGAAGGCGGTGTGAAAAAAAAAGAAAATCCAAAACCAATAACACCGACTTAAGAAATTAAAGTTGTTTTTGGCTTTGTAGTGTTTTGATATGGAAGTCGGTTCTATTTTTTGCTAAAAAATTTTTTTTTGTTATTTGATTGAAAAAATAATAATGTGAAGTACATTATTTTGTTAATCAAACTAAATCTCTAATAACAGTTTCGTTCTTACTGATTTTTTTTTTTTGTTTATTTTTCTGCAATCAGTGTAGTTTTGAGACTAATTCAATTTTTATTTCAATAAATGCATAAAACTATTGCGTGTTTTTTATTATTCAAATGATCTAACTGAATACTCAGTTAGGTAAGCAGATTGTATAACGTATAAGTGTCAATGTGACATAAATATCTAAATTGCTTATATTCTAATTTGAATTATCAACTACTTCAATTGTTACTTGATTTTATGAGTAAAAATTATATACTTTATGTTAATTAGCGTATTACGCGTGTTACGACTCCTCCAGTTTAAACGATTAGTGCAATCTAATATCAAGAACATAAGTGATAGTGTTTTGCATAATTGTATAGATTAATGTATGTAAATATGTGCTAGAATAAGTAAGTTAATGATTATATTATTGAATCCACTCATATGTAGCGAGAATGTAAGAATAAATAGTTACATAAGGTATTTTGTAGATTGATACTTGTTGTATTAGAAGATTTTTGTAAATTGTAACTAGGTATTAGTGCTAGGCTAGTTGTTAGTACATATAACACCCTGAATAAGTCAAATTATGAGCTTTGTAATAAGATAAACATGTACTAACTACTAGAAACAAGTTTAAACCTGTCGCCAGCCTCGTGTTGTAACACAAAGGAACTCCGACAGGTCGGAACCTGTCGGAAGTGAAAGTTGGTCAAAACACCCAGTCTCAAGGACACAACACGAGGTTCCTCGCTGTCATTGGTTAGTTTACTATTTTTATATCTCGTGTCGCACACGAGTTGAACCCCTGTGCCAAACCATATAAGAGGCTTAGAATCGTAGTTGAAATGTTATCGGGATTTTCGACGGGCGGAAGGGAAGTTCGAAGTTGAACGTAGAACTTCCCTTCCGCCCGTCGAAGATCCCGATAATCCACTGGCCTCCATCACTCCTGATGAGGTCCAGGATATCATTAAAAGTCTCCAACCGCGAAAAGCCCCTGGCTCCGACGGCATCACCAATAGGGTTTTCAAACTTTTCCCCGCCCAGCTTATAGTGCTAATGACGGCCATCTTCAATGGCGCATTGAGCAATAATATGTTCCCCGCAACCTGGAAACAGGCCGCCGTCATAGGTATTCCCAAACCAGGCAAGCCCAAGTCTGACCCGTCTTGCTACTGTCCCATTAGCTTACTCAACGTCCTCGGTAAAATCTATGAAAGGCTTATATATAAACGGCTCAAAGATTTTGCCGAAGCAAAGAGTCTAATACCCAATGAGCAGTTCGGATTTAGAACCGAACACTCATGTATCCAACAAGTCCACCGCATCATAGAACACGTCAGCGCCGGCTTCCAACGGAGCGCAATAACGGGAGCCTTATTCTTCGACATAGCGAAAGCGTTCGACAAAGTTTGGCACAATGGCTTAATCTATAAGCTATACCAACTCGGCGTGCCTGACCGTCTCGTGCTCATCCTACGGGACTTTTTATCGAATCGCACCTTTCGTTACCAACTCGGCGTGCCTGACCGTCTCGTGCTCATCCTACGGGACTTTTTATCGAATCGCACCTTTCGTTACCGAATTGAGGGGGAGCTTTCCTCCGCCATCCCATTCGCGCAGGAGTTCCTCAAGGCTCCGTACTATCCCCCCTCGTTTTCACGCTATTTACTAGCGATATCCCCAAGCATAAGAATACTCAGCTAGCCCTATTTGCCGACGATACGGCTATCTATTATACCGGTCTTAAACCCGATGCCATCGCTCGCACTCTCCAAACTTCCGCAAACACGCTGGCCAAGTGGTTCCGGAAATGGAGAATCGAAGTCAATCCAGACAAAAGCCAGGCAGTCCTCTTTTCTAAACCGCGGATAAACCCACCTTCCCCCCGTCCGATTACCATGTACGGCAAGCCGATCCCCTGGGAAAAGCAAGCCAAATACTTAGGCGTGGTCCTCGATAAACACCTTTCCTTCGCTGAGCACATAAAGCAGGCACGTTCGCGCGCCGCTTTCGCTCTAGGTAGACTCCACTTCATTCTTAGCTCCCGCAGCAAGTTATCACTCAGGTGCAAGCTGCGTATTTTCACCGCCGTCATCCGTCCCATCATAACCTACGCCTGCGTTGTTTTCGCACACGCAAAGCCCTACCTCCACAAGATGCAGACCCTTCAGAACCGATTTCTCCGTAGAGTCACGGGAGCCCCCTTTTATGTTCGAAATGAGCTTCTTCACGTAGACCTCAAGATGCCCACCATCCAGCAGTTCATGAAACGTGTCTGCAAGCGTTTCTTTGATACTGCAATCCAACATAGGAATCCCCTTATCGTATCGGCTGCCCAATACGAACCCTCGCGTATCTCTAAGATTCGCCGACCAAGGCATACTCTAGTCACTCCCGATGACGCAATCACCCTGCTCCAAGAGAGCCGTAAGGAAACTATCACAGTTTACAAAAACAAAAATGACCGTCTTTCCGTCCTCGCCGCCAGAGCCAGCCCGCGACGCTGAGCCAGTAGCTTTAAATTCCCTTATTAATAATAATAATGCTATAATGAAATGAAATAATGATGTTTATTTTGCAAATAGGTTATAAATAACACTTTCACACGTCTTTTTTTCGTAAATGTAAACTAGATGAGGCCAGTGTTTCCTAACTGACTACTCTGAGAAGAAACACTGAAACAAACTCAGAGGTCAACGTCTCTTTTTAAGTCCAGACAATCTGTAGTGATCCAAATCATATGAGAACCATGTAGGTTAATGTCTGTGGCGCCCTTTAGAGGACAGAATCAAACAGATTTGAGCAGGCCCGTCCAAACAGTGCACGCATTTATCAAATATCGCGTAGCTCAACTTAGAACCTTAAGGAGCTGGAACGATTTGACGAACAAGACCAAAGTAAGGACATTTGGGCGGGCCGTATAAAGCACTCAAACTGCCAGACATTCTGATAATCTATTCATAATATTCGTTGTTATCCCACATTGCTCTCACATTCACAACATAGCTTTTACTTTAACACAAAAAGAAAAATATTACTAAAAAAAATAATAATATTGTCATCTTGTACAAAACGAAATTAAAAATGTTAAAGTATAATAAAAAAAATATATATTCTATTACTTGAAAAAGTAAATAATATTGTCATGTCAAAATGTATATGAAATGATCATTATAATAAAAAAAAGAAATAAGTAAAAAAAAAAATATAAGAAAAATGAAACAAAAACATAATTTCAACAGATGTAAGTAATTGGAGCAGCTTAATCCCAAGCATTTTTGTCCGCAAGATAGTCTTTAACAGAATAAAAGGCTTTCTGGCAAAGTTTCTGCTTCACAAATGATTTAAATTTATTGAGGCTTAGTTCTTGCACATGACTGGGAAGTTTATTGTAAAAGCGTATACATTGACATCTAAATGAGCCCCCAGTTTTCTTAAGCCTAGTTGAAGGAACAATAAATGTGTATGAATGAATTTCTAGTATTTATATTATGGATATCACTGTACTTTTTAAACAAATTTTTATTTTTATGAGCGTACAAAATATTTTCATAAATATATTGACAGGGCACAGTCATTGTATTAATATCTTTAAACTTATCTCTGAGGGAGCATCTAGGACTTAATTTATAAATTGAACGAATAGCCCTTTTTTGTAAAACAAAAACTGTCTGAATATCGGCGGCATTTCCCTACAAAAGAATACCGTACGACATTACACTATGAAAATAGCTAAAGTAAACTAAACGAGCCGTCTCTAGATCAGTTAAATTTCGGATTTTCCTAACTGCATATGCGGTAGAACTCAGTTTTTTGGATATTTTATCTATATGTGGACCCCACTGAAGCTTAGTATCTAGAGTAATGCCCAAAAACACTGTTGCATCCTCAGGGTTCAACTCTTTACCCTTTATCAAAACAGTAGTTGGCACTTGCCTAACGTGAGGCATCGTAAACTTTATACATTTCGTTTTTTTTTTTTTTCATTCAAAAGAAGATTATTAACATTAAACCAATGTACTATTTCTGAAAGGGCGTTATTAATGTCGTCAGAATCAGGTTGCTGACGTTTAATTTTAAACAAAAGTGGAGTGTCGTCTGCAAACAACACAAATTTATTGTTATCCTTTATGAGGTAAGGCAGGTCATTTATATATATAAGAAACAAAAATGGTCCAAGAATTGAGCCCTGGGACACACCCATAGTCACCACCGATCCTGGGGATATTTTCCCATTTACATCGACTCTCTGAATCCTGTCACTCAAATATGAAGTAAGAAGATTCAAAGAGGAGTCCCGAATACCGTAGTGGTGTAGTTTTCTGACCAATGTTTCATGATGAACACAGTCAAATGCCTTGGACAAGTCGCAAAAGATGCCCAGGGCATCACATTTGTCTTCCCATGCATTGTAGATGTGTCCTAGAAGTTCAACACCTGCATCGGTTGTTGAACGACCCTTTGTGAAACCGAACTGTTTGGCATGAAATAATTTGTGTCTACTAAAAAACCTTTGCAACTGCTCTAAAATTAGTTTTTCAAATATTTTACTAAAAGTGGGTAGTACTGAAATTGGTCTATAATTAGTTGGGTCTGATGTACTACCTGCTTTAAACAATGGTATAATTTTGCTATACTTCATTAGGTCAGGAAACTCACCACAATCAATACAATTATTAAAAATAAATACTAAACTAGGTAGGAGCTACAATATTAATAATGGACTTGACGATGTCCACAGAATTACCCCATAAGTCTTTTGTCTTTTTTACATTCAATGTGTTAAAAGTTTTAATTATATCCTTACAAGAAACATGTTGAAAATTAAATACTGAATCACAAACTTTAACATTTTCTTTTAGCAGAGACTTCAGCAGTGGGTGAGGAATCCAGAGATTTCGTTATTGATACCGGGATCTCTGCAAAAAAGTTTTCAAAAGCCGCGGCAACCTGGGCGTCAGATTTAATTATTTCATCATTAATTACAAGGTTGTAGTCACTACACCGTTTTTTAGACCTGCCTGTTTCACTGTTAATAATATCCCAAGTTGTTTTAATTATATTACTACTATTTTTGATCTTAGAACTCAAATGGCGCGTCTTTGCCATACAACAAACCTTTTTAAATAATTTTGAATATTTCTTAACATACGAATTAAATTCAACGGTGTTTATATGTGCTCTTTCATTGTCTTAGAGCATTTAACCATGGAGATGGTATAGCTGGGTGAACCCCTCTGCCAAAGTCGATTGATCATATGACCATGCACGTTATATAAAACTACTTCATTCGCCGACCGTTGCCATTATGTATCGTATTGTGTCGCTAGTAAGTGTTCACAAAAAATTATGAATTGTGCAGTTTCTTCTTACAAAAAGCCATCTACCACTTCAAATTTGCGAAACTATGATATTTTCTACCACATGTAAGTATAAATTTTACATCAAAATAGTCTTATTTAAGGACAATGTCAAAATAATCGTGAATGCCATTACGATAGAAAAATTCAGTGGTACGTTGGTAGCACAAACGTAGTACAGGGGCTGACAGGGTAGCGAAGTGCATAGTGATGGTATAATGTGAGTGAATGATTGACAAAATAAATGATTTTTGAATCAGTATGTTCAGTTACATTTTTTGTGTGAATCTGCTGCCTATGGTTTTAAGTTTTAGAGATCGTCTATAAAGTGTATGTACTGGACAACTCGGTTCACGGAACTGCTAAGTAAATAAAATAAACTATAGTAAACGTTGCTGGTTCTACACGATTATGAGGCTAATTTATTGCTTTTAGAGATTTTGAGAGGGGTTTTTAACATTTTGATTTAATATTTTTTAACAAGTAGTTTATTTCAAGGCTATAACGTACACAATAAAATGAATGGACTTCATTTACGTTTGACTCTGTTGGAACTGATTTAAACTGATTACTTTTATTATTATTATTTTGTCAACAGATTTCCAAAAAATCCTGTGACAAGAGAAAAATGGAGGATATTTTGCAGTAATACAGAAAGAGAAACATTTGGACACACGCGTACTAGTACAAACTGTTCAGAACATTTTACGCAGTCTAGTTTTAAAGCACTTGCGAATAATAGAAGGAAATTAGTTAAGGGTGCGACACCCACTTTAAAAAATTAAAATTGCAAAGACCATGCTTGCCATGGAAACGGTAGTAGTTTCTTTTTCTTCATTTAGCCAATCCATTCCTCAATCATTACAGTCTCACAGCCTATCCATCTCTCAACCATCAATTACACACAGCCAATGCGGCCCAATAACGTCATCATCTATCAGTGACATGGGTCAGACTCCGATGAAAATAAAACTGCGCAAGTAGTTGCAGTTTAAAAATAAAAAAAATATTTAGGCTTCATTGTGCGTACGGCTAAGGAGTGGAATTCCCTGCCGGAGTCTGTGTTTCCCGATAGCTATAACCTAGGAGTCTTTAAGTCAAGAGTGAATAGGTTACTTTTAAGTAAGCGTGCTCCATCTTCGACCACATCATCACTTACCATCAAGTAAAATCAAATCAAATCCATTTATTTGCTTAAAATGTGGTACAAAAGATGTTAGCATAATATAATACTTAGTGCAATGACACATTTCGCCATAAATTGGCATGCAAATATTAAACTATATTAGGGTACCTAATATAATCTTAACTTTAACTAATCGAATACAATAATATTTTAAAAACATGAATTAAAAACAAAATATAAAACAAATTGAAGATTACAACCAAGATGTCCAACCAGAGTTTATACAATGATAATAAGTTTATAATACATTTCTGTAATAGAACGACTGACAAGCACCTTTTTTTAAAAACTCAGCTATTGAATAAAAACTGTGAGAGATGAGCCACTTTTTTAAAACTATGCAGAATTTTCTGTAGGGAAGATCGGTAATAAATTTTGGTATAGAATTATAAATAAGCGGGGCCATATAAACACAGCTGTGCCTGAATAATTCTATTCTAGGTACAGGCAATTTTAATTGATGTTGTGTAACTTTACGTTTATTATTATTTTTATTAGCTTCAAAAAGTGTTGAATTATTTTTTACAAATTTGGCTATTTCAAATATATAAATACAAGGAACTGTGAGTAGGTTATTGGATTTAAATAATGGTTTGCAAGAATCAGTCCAGTCCATATTAAAAATTGCACGAATGCATTTTTTTTGAGCTAATAATACTCTAGGAACGTCGGAAGAGTTTCCCCATACGATGATACCATATCGGATAATAGAACAAACATACGAATGATATACCATTAGCGCGGTTGATCTAGATGTCTCATTTTTTACTTTTCTTAAAGCAAAAACAAACCTATTTATTTTCAAACATATTTCATCAATATGCTGCCTCCAGGTGAAATGTTCATCAAGAGTTATACCCAGAAATTTTGTTGTGTGTACCTGCTCAACTATTTGATTTCTATGTGCAATTTTAAGGAGGATCTGTTTACTTTTCTGGGTTTTAAAATTTAGTATTTTAGTTTTTTCAATGTTGATTTTTAAAGCGTTTATATCAAGCCATGAGATGATTTTATTTAAACTGTTATTTATATCAGACTCGTGCGATTCATTATTCTTCGTATCTATGATAACTGTTGTATCATCAGCAAACATAATACAATCTTGTTCTATTGCTTGAGGTAGATCGTTTATATAAATTAGGAATAACGGTGGACCTAAGATGCTTCCTTGTGGAACTCCATAGTGATTGTCTCGAGGTTGGGAGTTAAAATCTACTAAACTGTTAACTTTATCATCAAATTTTGTAATGCGCGTGATTTGGGTTCTATTTAACAAATAAGATTTAAACCATTCTAGAGCTGGACCTCTTATACCAATTTTACAAAGCTTATCGATAAGAATTTGATGATTAACAAAATCAAAAGCTTTACTGAGATCTAAGAAAAGAGCTGAGGTTGTAATTTTAGAGTTAATTTTATTAATATTTGATTTTACTAAATTAAAGGCTGCTAGTGAGGTAGATTTATTTTTCCTAAATCCAAATTGCTCTTTTGCAAGAATATTGTATTTGTCTAGGAAGGAAAGAACTCTTATGTACATAACTCTTTCAAATACCTTGGATAAGATTGGGATTAGGGCAATAGGTCGGTAGTTATTTTTATCACTTTTAGAGCCCTTTTTATGCAATGGTTTTATTATGGATATTTTGAGTTTATCCGGGAAACAGCCTTGTTCTAAAGATAAATTAATAATATATGAAAGAGGCTCTGCGATGAATGGCGATATTTGTTTGAGAAGATATGTAGATATAAGATCATAACCAGTAGATTTAGTGTTTTTTAACGTTTTTAGGATGCCAAAAATTTCAGCAGGATTTACAGGATTTAGAAATATGCTTTTTTCGTTGTTGTTAATGTTTTGGTTATAATTATTGCCCGAGAAGTTTGCGTTCTTTTCAACAACATCGACAATAAGATGGAGGTCAAACGCGAACCTATTTCTAATAAAAAAAAAACGAATCTTAAATAAAAAGGTTGATACAAGAACTTCATAACAATTTAGAAGAAATATCACTGATTGACAAAAAAAAATAAACTAATCTTGAGCAAAATTGGTGTTACTCAGAAGGAACTTCTTAAAATACGGATGAAAAGAGTGATAAGCTCCCTAGAACGAAATGTTCATCAGAATTGAAATCTTTTGCGCTCACTCTGCATTACTACTTGGCAAAGGTGTATAAGTGCGTACGCAAGATATTTCACTTTTTTCTAGAAACACCGAAATCAAGTCTTAAAAAACAAAAAAAAAACGTGTTATAGTGTTACATAAAACAAATAAAAGCCTATCCGATTGATCGTATTATTTTATTATTTACCTTTGCCTACTATTTGACACATATATATTAGGCCCGTATTAAAAAACGGGGCTCGAGTACGAATCTCAAATTCCTGACCCTAAATATAATCAACCCAAAAAATAGTTTCAAATACTTAAATGCATTCTATACATTGAGGTAATGATTCTATACTACTCTGAACTGAAATCTGTAGGTAGGTTATATTGTTGCAAGACGTATACCATACCACCATTTTATGAATATCATTTATTTGTAGCTATTTAAAAAAATCTATTCTTATAGGAAAGGCGCAGGTACAGCAATTAAATAGGACATAGTATTATGTAATTACGAAAAAATTCTTGACTAAAAATAAATACAATCGTTCTTTTTCCTACCTTCCTACGTAGTTTCGCAGACCACATATTGCGATTTTGTTGTTATTTGTGAAATTATGGACATATGTTTATTTGAAAGAGTTTTGAAATATATTTTGTTCATTCATTCATACATTATTCTACTCATTCTTCCTATCACATCACTAGCACTTTGTGTTTGTTGTCATAGGATTGTCAATGTGTGTGTGTTTTTCTATTGTGTGGTTATTATTTTTTCGTGTGCCTTTGTATCAACAGGAAGCATGTATCAGTATGCGGTTGTCAAATTTTTGTAGTGTGCTGTATGAGTTTTCCTCGCCTCCCGCAGAAAGTGGCAGAAAAAGTTGTTCGGTGATTTGCTCCTTGCCATCTCCATGGTTAAATGCTCTAAGTTCATTGTACAATGGGGCGTGCAAGTGAAAGCTAATCGCAGATGGCGCCACCACCGTAAGAACCTTTGTCACTGTCAGTGTTAGTTAGATTGTGAGATATTATATAGTTATCTGTATCATCTATGGTTATCTGTGGTAATATTTTTTATTTTCATTTCAATTGATTTCTGTACAATTTTCCGATTAAAGAACATAATACATGTTCTTTAATCGAAAAATTCTCAATAACTGTCTCTAATTTAGGAATTCATTACTGTTCCATAGAGAAACTGCTTTGATATTGGTAAGTGTGCTACTAGCGCCACTTTGACAGTTGCACGCCCCATTCATAAAGACGAGTTCTACTTTTGTGAATACCAATGGTAGCCCAATCACCGAAAGATACAGTAGGTACTGTTAATTGAAATGGTTTTAGGTAAAAAGTGGAATTAAATTGCTTACAGTACATATTAAAAAAGTCCTTATATAAATGATTAGGATCATCTAGGGACGTCAAAACTGGTAAACTATGTCTGAGTTTATTTTTGTAAGTTTCTAAACGACTTACAGTTTTTGGGTTAACAGTGATATCTTTTTTAGCCGCTTTATTATTATTACATTCGAAAATAATTAATTGCCCGCTATGATCTGATTCTAGTAAATTAATGATCTCTTTGTGTTTAACTGATACATCTGTATAAACATTATCAAGGCATGTAGCACTGGTAGGGGTGATTCTTGTTGGCTCTGTGAATAAATTGTCAAGATTGTAGGACCGAAACAGATTTATAATTTTGGTAGTTAAACCTGAGTTTTCTAATAAATTGACATTAAAATCTCCACAAGTGATAATGTACTTGTTTGAATTGCTAATCTTGTGTAACACTTCATCCATAACCTTTTCAAAAAAGTCATACAATCCTGAGGGGGGTCTGTACACACTCAATACAATGAACTGCTCCAATTCTATACAGGCTATTTCAATAGTCCGCTCAACAGACAGGCTCACTACATCCTTACGTTCTTTAAATTTTAGGTCATTATGTACTAGAATTAAGGAGCCACCACGAAAGGCATTACTTCTGCTGAATGAACTACCAACCTGGTGATTACTAAAATTAAACATCATTTCATGACTTTTTAACCAATGTTCGGTAATGCAAAGAATATCAACCTTGTTACAATTTATAAATAATTCCACTTCTAAATCTTTGTTCAATAATCCTTGAATGTTTTGATGCACCATGATGATATGATCCAGCCTGTCCCTAGCTGCCCTCCCCCTGCGACGCCCTAAGCCGAGGTCCGTACCCCACAAGGGGTGCCCTTAGCGTGTAGTCGCCTAGTTTGTAAGTTTTTTAATAAGCCCTGGCTGGAGGCTTTAATTAATTTATTAATTAAGGCAACCACAGGCAAGCCCGGTTAAGCAGCCGACAACCTCAGAGGTTGACCTGCGAGATGCCACTCACAAAAAAAATAATAGTTGAAATGTAGTTGAAATCC
This sequence comes from Tholera decimalis, assembly GCA_943138885.2. Classification (NCBI taxonomy): domain Eukaryota; kingdom Metazoa; phylum Arthropoda; class Insecta; order Lepidoptera; family Noctuidae; genus Tholera; species Tholera decimalis. The sequence goes on along the minus strand of OW964575.2, from coordinate 11,165,097 downwards.
AGCAAGCTAAGGAAAAGGAAGTAAATAGTGAAATAAAGTGAACAAGTGATTAGAAGAGCATTGCTGTTTTATTAAACATAGAGTCCACAAACATAATACGTCCCGCCAGCGCAAATTAAGTGGTTACAAGAGGATATCAGTGACGCCCCGGATCGTACCATTTTATGGTCCTATCCTCACAAGTAACAACGCGTATAATGGCCAATTAGACACATTGGCCCTTTTAGGGTGTTTTTAAAGAAAAAATATTTTAACAAAACTAACGTAGCCAATGTGACGTAAAAAAAACCGGTATATGTATATATAAAATACTATAGTGTAAATGAGGAGTTCATGTTTGCAGGGCTTGCGTTTTAGATTCATAGTTTGAGCAAGATTCTTATCGATAAAGCTGAGAGTGTATCCGGTATCGAGTAGAGCATCCACACGTAAGTTATTTAAAATGATATTGATAGTCGCTTTTTGCAGGCTTGTCCGAGCAGCAGCAGAGATAATTTACAGATGAGAGCCAGGGGCTTCAGACTGAGAGTCATCGTCGTTCGTACTAATAACGTTCGCGGCGCGTTGGCTTTGTCCGATGCTACGGCATACGTTGGCGAAATGTCCTTTTTTGGAGCAAAGCTGACAGTCAGCGTTTCTAGCAGGACATTTGAGTCTTTGGTGGATATTACCGCCGCAGAAAAAGCATCGGTGGCTATTTAGTATAGGGCGTCTATATTGAATATTGTTTTGAGCGCTGGTGGTTGCTAGATTTTGCCGCATTGATGTTTATTGATTTTGAGAGACTGCATTGACAGGAACAAACGACATAGGAGGAGAAGGCGCTGCTGTTAATAGTTGCGAGGTATTTTCAGCAGTTTCTAAAGACATAGCCAAGTCCAAGGTTTATTCGAGAGTCATAGTGGATTTCTCTAAAAGTCTTTCTTTAATTTTTACTGACAATATTCCGGCGATAAATATATCACGCACGATTTCATTTTGGTGAGCATCGGCAGTGACTGCCTTAAAGAGGCAGTCACGAGCGATTATATTAAGAGATCTCGAGTACTCCGCCAACAATTCGTCAGATTGTTGTTTCCTGATATTCAAGCGGTGGCGAGCAAGAATAATATTTCGCCTCTTTTCGTAGGCGGTATTCAGAGTAGTAATTGCATCATCGTACGTAGCGCAGGCGGATATAGTTAAATATTGACGGATATATGGTTGACAAAAAGTTTATACTTAAAGGCATCATGTGCAGAGGAAGCTTCTAGTGCGATAAAGTTCTCGAACGAATACTTCCAGTGAGCCTGTAAAAGTATATCAAATTGTTCTTACCAAGATGTTGTAAGTGTGGGATCCTTTATGCAAATAAGTTACTTCATTCTATAGTTTCACTGCGTTTTATTTCATTCCAAAACCCTTTACAAAATTCTAAATTGATCTAATACAAGTTTGATAAAACTTGGTAAACTGCTCTAAAAATCTAAACCATATGATCGACCATATTTCAACTGACTTCGACTACGACTTATCTCCAACTAAAATATTTTCTACTTGACTTTTCTTTTCATCTATCTTGTCACATTCAAAAAACCTTCCTAACAACATTTTGGTTTTAAATGCCATAGACTTAAAAACCTGCCAGTAAACCATAGACATAAAATTCCATAAAACCAATATTACAACATCCCCTCTGAATTTTATGTTTATTGCAATTAGAATAACATCTCCTATATAACTCCTATCAACTCATTTTAAAAACCCAACTCAATTAAACCACTACTTCACGTTGCCAGCTATGCAAAGGAGCCCCAATAACACAAAACCTATAAAATTCTACACCAACATCCCCTCTGAATTTTATACTCTGACCATCACTGAACACACTTCACTTATAAAACTCCTAACTTATCAACTTCGACTCTATATAAAATTATTATAAAACTCCTAACTTATCTACTTCGACTCTATATAAAATTATTCAACGCTATCTTCAACACCAACTCCTCGAACTTCAATATCTTCACCACTAACTTCAACTTCAACGTCTTCAATCCTGCCTTCAGAAACCTCAGCATCTTCATCACTAACTTCAGCATTTTCTTCACTGCGAAAATCATCACCAACAACTCCTTTGCATCGCTTTCAAATTTCAACCACTATATCATCTCTGACTTCCCCTCTGAAAATATTATTTTCTTTTGTTTCCAAGCGACATATTGTCTTTCTTGACAATTTTGAATCTTCAGTCATTTTGAACAAAATTTATTCTCAATTATAATTTCATCTTGTACTCCAAAGAATTTTTAGACTTATCCACGATCTTCTTACAACATCTGGTTAAATTTGCCAGGGGGCAGCCCATAACCTGTAATACCGTCTTGGAAGCGTCCTGGGCCCATAACCTGTAAAAGTTAATATTACAACAGAGCCCACTTCAGGTCCGACCCAGCCATGGAAGGTTCTGTGTCAAAACGTTCTGGCCGTAGGTACCGCGACATCGACGAACATTTTTCTTTTTCGGTAGTAGGCATGTTAGAAACACAAAATTAATGTTGAATAAATTGATACATGCAAAAGACAAAACCAATCATGAGAAAATAACAGACAGTGATAAGACAGTAAAAAACAAAGTATGACAATCTATCATAAATGGGCAAGAACCAAGGAGTTCATATCAGAACTAAATAAAAAAGAACACGTATGAAGTTCAGAATAATCTTAACAAAACAAATAACAGTAACAAGTAACAATTTTATTAGAATTAGTTGAGATAAATTCGGAATTTCGGGAAGCGCATCAACGTCGGGAAAGCCAGAGTTGACAATGGCCAGATTGACATATATAAATTGATATATATATTACTGCGTAAGGACTGGGCGGATCGCATGTTATAATGACGCCTCGAACTTGGTCCCAAAGTGGTCTTCCCTTTATCGAAGTGAACTAGAACGTGATCGGCTATCTTCGGGAGCGGTCGTAAGTTTTACAAGCAAAAATGCCGAGTTGTGTCGTGAAGGGTTGCGTGAAATACGACAAAAAGCACAATAAAAAAATATAATATTTCATATCACCGGTAAGTTAAAAATATGTCATTAAATCAACTTCTAACATTATTTAAAACAATTTTCTTTCTTATTTTTCTCAACCTTTGGCCAAGATGACGCGAAGCCGCATAAAAGTGCGACATAACTTTGCAGCGGCACGCGTTATAGCCGATGAAATGAAAAGATTTAATAATATTACTATAAGATTAAATTATGTACAAAATTATTTTTTTTTGTTTGTCTAAATCAAATTAAAATGTATTTTTATGTACAAATATAAATTTCGAAAAATAAAAGGGTTTTTTTTCTTTCTTTGTACCTCGAAAAATATCATACCCCGCTCTTACAAGGTTACGTCTAGGAGCAGACCACGCCTATTGACATCTTGTTTATAATAGATGGCGTTAGTGTGTTTTGTAGGGCGACCGCGTCCCTCAAAAGTTCTGATGACCGTATCTTTACTATGCATCAATGCTATCTATCTATCTATGCTATCTATCAATGCATATACACTTGAGAGCAATAAAATCGCACACCTCTTGTAATTTGGTTTATAACTGTTTTTTCTTCTTAAATCTAAAGATATTGGGTACAAATCATTAGGCAAAATAAAGAATACAAGCTTAGCTTTAAAAAAACACAAAATTAAAATCATTGACCTTCACGTAACTTACAGAAACCAGCCGTACACCAAATTCCCCAAATTCACCTGTTAGCGTTGTCACTAATTGCACCCCTTACCCGCAGGTATGAAAGGGTCGGTTTTTTTGGAATTCTAATCAGTTGCATACCGAAGGTCAACGTGATAACATCTCTACCGAAAGCATACGGAAAAATATGGATACTACGCCCGCAGAAGCCGCTCAATTTATTGCCTTGCTCGAAGCAGGCCTTAATCAAAGTGAAGTTGCTCGACGACTAAATTTGAGCCGCTACTCTGTTCGTCGTGTGTACTAGAGGTTTCAACAGACCGGTGGCTACATTCGGCGACCAGGACCTGCCGGCGACGAAGAACATCAGAGCGTGATGACCGCTATCTTGTGTCGAGGTCTTTAAGAAATCGGCAACTGAATGCGGTTCAACTGGGACAAGAGCTTCGAGAAGTTCGCAATGTCAGTATAAGTCGGTGGACAGTCAGAAGAAGACTTGGTGAAGCAGGACTGACTTCACATCGCCCAGCAAATGGTCCCAAATTGACCACAGCTCACCAACAAGCCCGACTACAATTTGCCAGGGAACATTTAAATTGGACGTATGACCAATGGCGGTCTGTTATGTTCTCCGATGAGTGCAGAATGACATTACATGGTCATAATGGACGCTCTAGGGTCTACAGAAGGTCATCAGAGCGATTTTCACAATGCTGCATAAGCGAACGTGTGGCTTTTGGTGGTGGATCGTGTATGTTTTGGAGTGGCATAACGTTGGACATTAAAACTGACATTGTATTCATCACTGGAGCGAATACCGGCCCGAGATCGAGAGGGTTGACAGCTGCACGATACGTCGAAGAAGTGCTCGAAGGACATGTGAGGCCGCTTGCGTGGCTTATGGGAGAAGATTTTCTCCTAAAGCACGACAACGCGAGACCACATGTCGCTAGAACAGTTTGCGACTACATGGAAGACGTTGGAATCACCGCGATGGAGTGGCCAGCTCGTAGTCCTAATCTCAATCCGATTGAGCATGTCTGGGATGAGCTAAAAAGAAGAGTTCGAGCAAGAAGCCCTGCTCCTACGCGCCTCCGAGAGCTTCAACTTGCCATTGAAGAGGAGTGGAACGCTATACCACAAGATGTCATGGTAAAATTAATACGGTCCATGAAAAACCGATTAAGAGCTGTAATTAAGGCTAGGGGAGGGAATACACCTTATTAATAAACAATTTGATCAAGAATTTTGAGTTAGATTTTCATTATTTCTTAAGCGAAATTGGGTAATTTTACCCGTTTGTTGGGTTTTGTGCCGTAAAACCTCTTATGGGTATTTTTAGGGTTTCGTAGTCAACAAGGAACCCTTATAGTTTCGCCATGTCCGTCTGTCTGTCCGTCTGTCCGCGGTTTAGCTCAAAAACTATTAGCACTAGAAAGTTGTACTTTGGCATGAGTATACATGTTAATGACGCCAAAAAAGTGGTAAAATAAAATTTTGAAAAATGCAATTATTTAGGGTACCTCCCATAAATGTAAAGTGGGATGATCTTTTTTTTTTTCGTTCTTCCAATAGTGTGGGATATCGTTGGTAGATGATAGGTCTTTCAAAAATATTAGGGGTTTGGTAAGACTGTTTTTTGATTAAGTAAACCGTTCGTGACTTATCAAGCTTTAAAGTACCAATTTTCGTTAGAGTCAAGTGTCGCCCCCTCTATCAACTAAACGGTTGTAGTTAGAAATTCAAATGTCACGGCAGTAGTACCTATATATAACGAATTTTAAAGGAAAACTATCACACGTAAGTGGGCTTTACAAGTTTACGAGTAATAGTCGACCAATTGTATTTGACTCGAAAATTTCGAACAACTCTATAGAAATGTCGATAGATGGCGGTAAGCACCAGTTGTATCGTGCTATTTTCTTGTGACGATTGAGTAGTGTAGCTGTGTGTCCGTATTTAAATTCAAAACACCGGCTATGACAAGTTTTATACAAATCTCTAAAAAAAATTAAAACTTTCGGTGCAAAATTGTCGGATCAGGTGAAGATTTGTATAGGAAGTCAAAGTAGTTAGGTAGTCCTGTTTGGCTTTTAGTTAGAGCATGGTACAAAACGATCAGTCAGCGAATACGACACGCACTTGGCTGTTATAAAAACTACGGAACCCTACACTGCGCGTGGCCCGACACGCCCTTGACCGGTTTTTTACACTGTATTTGATATCATTAGAAAGGTAATGAGGTAGACTTTCAATTAGTGTATGTGTTTTTTAAAATATTTATTCAGATTCATGAAAAAAAACTGCCTTAAGAAAAAAAGTCAAGGTGTGCGATTTTATTGCTCTCAAGTGTATATGAAAGTACTCTGTGCCGACAATAAGGACCAATCGTTGTTATTGTAAAAATGTTTATGAGAAATAGTATGTACGTAATATAATTTCGTGACGGGGGTTAAAGTATGGAAAGTAATGCCAACTAGCTGTGATAGAGTCTGGCAAACGAAAGTAGACATTCGAACTCAATTTTCCAAAACAAGATGGCGTGTTGTTGGTGATTTGTTGTGATCTTGTTAATAGCGTTTATTCTGCGAAAAATGAACAAAACTATTAAAAGTGGAGTACGGGAGATGTTGTTTCGCATGATGTCTAAATATCAAGAAAGACAATAGGAATAGAAAGACGCCGAATTCAAACAAAAACAAGATTGTTTACGTGTGGTGTTCGATTTCATAAGTTAGTATGACGCTATTAAGTTGATACTTTGTCGTAATTTATATTTATCTATTAGCGAGGAAAAATATTTATCTATTTTGATTCACATTCATTTTATAGTATGTTAAATACCTTCATAATACATAATGCATTATGGTTATTTAACATACTATTAAAATATGTTGCATGGTATTTAACATTTTTTTTTATAGAAAATTTGGTAGATGCGGCAGGGGTTGATGAGATAGTGGAAACTATTGAAAAACTTACGGATTTAGAGCAGAGAGATAGGATAAGAACCCATAACCAGTACTTGGATGAAATAGCTTCAATCACTGGTAAGTTTTTACTAGGAGTACATAACTTTTATAAAGATGTAATTGAATTCATGATTTACACAACCTAATCATTTTGTTTTACCATTCTTTACAGAAGTGAGCGTTACTACATTAAAAAGAATTAAAGACGAAGGTGCATAAAGGCCATATAAACCCACAGTGTCCGACTTAGATAGTTTCGACATAGACGCTATTCGTAACAAAATTAACGAATTTTATATCGTTAGAAAACAAGTTTAAAACGAAACACCAGAACCAGTATATGAAGCTGATGAAATTCTGAATCAGAAGGGGCACGAGGTTTTGCGACTTCTCCCTACCACTGCTATTTAAATGCCATTGAGTTAGTATGGAGTTGTTAAACGTAAAGTGGCAAGTAAAAATATTGATCTGCCTGCAGTGGAGTTAGAGAAAGTTATAAAATAGTCGTTTGAAAATATAACTCCCGAGGAGTGAAAGAAAATGACTGATCAATGATCATGTCATCCATGTTGAAAATAAATATAAAGAAAGGGACAGAATTACAGAAAATAATTTAGAAAGTTTTATAATTAACGTAGGAAACAATGATTCCAGTGAGTCTAATGAAACTTTCCACATGGAAGTCTTACATTCAGATTTTGATCATAGTGAATAAATCAGAACTATTTTAGAATACTATTGTTTTTTTTTTTTTTTTAATTCGATTTAAGACACAATATCTAAACGATTACCTATCTAAAGTACCTCTTGTATTTTTATACGATTAAATAAGATAGATAATTTTAAAGTATCAAATAAGGTTATTCCAGGTATTTCATAGTAGTTTTGGGGTTGCTATGCTGATATTTTTTAAATTTGCCGCGCTTTTTCAGTCTCTACTTTCGTTTGCCAGACTATAGAATTTCTAGTGATACAACAAAATCGGAAGGTTGAAATTATTATATTCTTTATCACATAATAATAATAATATTTTAAAAGTAAAGCATATACGTCATTATTAAAAACAATTAATATATAAACACTATTTTTAAGACACTAATATTCGTTTAATTTCTCATTAGAATGGTTTTATTTTAACAGTAAACAGTGATTTTGTGCTGACCACCCTGAGAAAATATGTCCAATGTCAAAATGCGGATATCAAACACTTTTTATTTGATTGTGAATCGTTTGCTATGCAAAGATTAAGAGCCCACAAGTTAGAGGCGCGAACTCGTTGGTGCCGTAGCTGATTCGCATGCTATTTCACCTAACATCGTGCTAGAAAGAGATAGACTCAGTGATGAGCGGGACGAAACTGTTGCGCGCACACAAACACTCCCGTGTAGTACATACCACACGGCACCGTGCCGTCGCGCCGCACACTTGCGCAAGGTCATTGATAAATGCGGGCGATCGCGAGTTAGGTACTCATATTATTTTTATACGGTAACTACGCTCGAATTTGTATTTATTTCATAATAGAGAAATGTACCTACATCCTTACGGAGACTTCTTGCTGCCGAGATATACACTTATGTTTATACTGTGGCTTTGCCGACCACGAGTATGATATTATGGACTTTATTACTTACTACTTCATAAAATAAAAAACGTTATATTAAAGTATAGTAAATATTTTTACTGATAAACATTTCTTCAAAATAAAGTAATGTACGTAAGTACCACAGATTGGTTTTACAATAACATTACCTACCAATAAAGTTTTAATAATTAGAATGTGAATTGATTTTCTAAAAAAGCACTGAACGGATTTTTATACGGTTTTTACTAAAAGGTAGTGCAATTCTTGAGGAGGTTACAAACACACAATTTACATAACAGCTTTATGTAAATTGGATGAAATATAAAGATTACTGTTGAAGTGGTTGCGCGGTAGACTAGTAATGTCTCGCTTACTGGGAGATTTACTCGCGTGCACCGCGTAATCCAGCTGAAATACACTAAATTCATGTACGAAAGAATAGTAGATCAATAAAAATACTACAGAAAAGTCCTCAATAGCATGTCTCTATCTCTTATGATCAACTCGAACAGTTGCTCAATCTCTATCAAGCCCAGGTTCGGTCGTGTATGGAGTACTGCTCTCATCTTTGGGATGGATCTGCTAAATACCAACTGGACGCACTTGAGTCAATCGAGAAGCGGGCCAAGAGACTCATTGGCAACGATGCACTGGTCGAGTCAAAGCTCCAGAGCCTTGAACATCGACGACGAGTTGCAGGTCTATCGGTTTTCTATCGGTTACATTTCGGGGAGTGTGCGATGGAATTACACAATGTAATTCCAACAAGCCCGTTCCATTATCGGACTACGAGACAAACGGCGAAGCGCCATCGTTACATGGTGGACATCCCACATTCCCACCCATACGCACAAAACATTTTCGGAATATAATGAAGGTATTCCGAAAACGTTTGCGTACGGCTAAGGAGTGGAATTCCCTGCCGGAGTCTGTGTTTCCCGATAGCTATAACCTAGGAGTCTTTAAGTCAAGAGTGAATAGGTTACTTTTAGGTAAGCGTGCTCCATCTTCGACCACATCATCACTTACCATCAGGTGAGATGGTGGTCAAACGCGAACCTATTTTAAATAAAAAAAAATAAGACAAAAAAAAACTCGCAATAACGACATTTATGTTCAAAATTTAAATTAAAAATATTACGTCATTTTCGAGACTGGTTTTTGCTGTTCAGTATTAATCCTTATCTAAATAAATGCGTTTGTTAGCTTTGCCATGTAATATAGATCAAAATTGCCTTTGCACTATATAAATCAAATAAGTATTTTAGAAGATATTATAGATTTATTCGCAAGTCTCACAACGTCGCTATTCACAACGCAGCGCAGCGCCGCCCGGGGCGGCCCGAGACCGCCCGATCCGTTTATCCGAAGCTCGCGTTCGTTCAAGAAATGATTTAAAAGCATTGATGGTTTTGTCGTTGTCATTTCATGATTTTAAAATACCGATGATTTTTACCTGTCACATGATATCGGACTCATCTCTACTTTGAAGCGGAACTCATCATACTGAACCAAGACCAAACCTGAAATCGCGAAAAAAATCGACTGTTTCACAATGACGTATTATAATATATTTGCTGTTCGCATATAGTTGTCGCCAAATAACTTGGCAAGAGTCGTTCAATGCGCAGAAATCGAATTTTAGGTGTCAGCGGTTGTCAGCGGGACGCGGGGTATGACGTAGCGCCGCTCCGAGCGCGCGATTGGTGTGTCAGTAGTTCTCGTTCAATTTGCTCCCGAATACACTTGCGCACACGAAAGTTGTACCCTTTGTTTTTGTTACGAGTTGTTCTTTTAAATTTAGTTTTTGTTACGTTGATTACGATACCAGGACCAAATACCGTTTTACGCAGACTATTAAAACGTCAGAAAGAACAGTTAGACAATAGTGTCTAACTGAATTTCAACCTCCCTTAAGGACGCATTTACGTTTTCTCGCAAATATCAATGTTTTTCTGGTACCATTTTGATACATAGGGAGTTAAAATTTTGACAATGTTATGGTATTAATTTCAAGATAATTTATTAATCTCCAAATTGAATGCATTATAATTACACAGTCCTATTCATCTTTTTCACACAAATACGTTTTTATCGCCGCAATAATCGTAGAAAATTACAAAAAATGGGGTCTGAATACGTACCTGTAAGCCAAATCTGGAGCATATTCTTAACTTCAAAATAACAAGAAATTATAGCCTATGTATTTATCTATACGTTAAGCTAATTATTTTGAACATACATAAAAAACTTTATGATTTATGAGAAAAATAAAATCGGTCTCAAATTTCTTCATACATTTTTCTACCGAACGCACGGCTCCGACCGTCATTCTGCGCTCAGACGCGCTCGTGAACGCAGGGGTATATCGCTATCCTCGAAAAAATAAATACGTCGAAACCTATAATAAAGACAGTGGTGTCTTGTATACTGTGACTAGAATACGTTGATACTTATTCGTACCGAAACAAAAGTAAGAACGAGAACCATACTTATTTTTAGAATTGGATGGATATTGGTTACTGAACCTAGCATGAAACAACATTTTTTTTTTAACCGACTTCAAATAAGGAGGTTTCGCAATTCGACCGTATAAATGTTTTCTTTTTTTTTCATTAAGTATCTTAAAGTACTACAAATTAAGGAAGGTCTAGAGTTGATCTGATGATGGAGCCTTTCATCAGATTGACTCCTGACAGTCGAGGGAACTCCTCAACGATTTACAGCAGTAACCTTTTGTTTGGGCTTGATTAATTTGAATTGACCAGAACTTTACACCTAGATAGTTTGTGACTGTCATTAGAGGTCTGATGATTAAGACGAAGGACAGTTAAGGGAACTCCTCAACGGTTTACAGTAGCTACCTAGTGTTTGGACTTAATTCATTTATATTGATGAGAACTTTACACCCATATGGGTTATAAGTGCCATTACAGGTCTGATGATGGAGACCATAGACAGTCGAGGGAATTCCTCAACGATATACAATAAGTTACCTTTTGTTGGGTTTACTTCATACGGTTCAATATGCCAAAATGTTCAGTTCGTACAAAAACTAAAAAATTGGCCAAGTGCGAGTCAGACTCTCCCATGAAGCGTTCCGTAGTAACTACGCCAAATAACTTTGTTTTTCATAGTGTTTGTATGAATTACAATGTTTTATTTGCGGTTTTAGAAAATATGCTGTATCTCAAAAACTGCCTACCCGATCTCTTTCAAACCAATTTTGGTTGAAAGTTTACATTAAGGATCATAGCATATATTTTTTGTATAATTTTTCACTCCATTATTATAGAAGTAAGAGGGGGGGACACATTTTACCACTTTGGAAGTGTATATCTTTTAAACGATTAACTTTATGAAAAAGTGGTTTTAGAAACCTCAATGTAATTTTTATAGAACTGTCTATTAATACCACACACGCATAAGATTCATGAAAAAATATATTATCAGTTTCAGTTCCATGTGGGGCACATGGAACTGAAACTGAAAATATTTTTTTTATATTTTTTTTTACTTTTTTCTTAAAATCGGAAAGCGATTCACAGAATACATCTACCTACCAAGTTTCACATGTATCATTCTAATAGTTTCGGAATATAAACACTTTTACCAAAAAAATTAAACCGACTTCCAAAGAACACTGCAAAGTGAAAACTAACTTTAATTTCGGTAGGTAGGCGGTGTCCGACTTTCTAACTAATTTCGGAATTAGTTAGAAAGTAGACAAAATATTGCTTTTCCCAATGCTGGGCCTTTAATTGTTGAGGAGTTATCCTGGTACTTCACCATCAGCTTCACTTCATCATATGCATTGTGACGAGCATATTGTGCTTAATAACCATATTCAAGTAATCGAAGCGGAACCCATGAAATAATTCTTATTCCTACTTATACAACGTGTAACGGAAAGGGTATATACATACTAAGGGCACGGCTTCTTTGGATGATATCAAATAATATTGGAAGGGTTTCAACTCAAAATAAAATACTCTGAAAATTGATACCAAATTTTCGGTTTCGTAAGTTTCTTAAATTGAAATCATAACAATCGTGTCACCGCACTACGTAGGTCAATAACTTTCCACGTTACTTGCAAATATCACGATAAATCTCTTCCGTAATTCTGTGCGCCTAGTACTGTAGTAGCCTAGCGTAAAAGTGGTGTTCTTTTGTTGGCGCGAGAAAGGAGATAGGATTAAAAAAAAACCCTTCCAATATCGTTTCATATCACCCAAAGAAGCCGTGTCCTTGGTATGTAAATACCCTTTCCGCTACACGTTGTATATTGAGTGGTTCCAGTGGCCATCTGTGGTCTTCATCATCAGATCCACTTCACAAATGGTGCTTTTCAAATGTAACTACACAAGTTACTATAAAAAATACTCAAATCACTGTAGGTGTGCCTATAATATTTGAAGTTTCCTCGATTACTCCAAGATCCCATTATCAGCTCCTGACTTGGTGACAATGGGACCAATTCCGAAGTATACCCTTTCAAACAAAAAAAAAAAAATCCAAATTGGTTCAGCCGTCTTCCAGTAATCGGTGATCAAACATTAAAAAAAATATACGCGTCGAATTGATAACCTCCTCCGTTTTTTTCGTCGGTTGAAAATGGCTGTGACATACAGACGGATGGACAAACAAACAGACAGACAGACAGGCATGACGAAACTTTTCATTATTTCTTAATAATTTTTTTATCACATATGAGTATTTTATTTCCAAAGTCCCCTAGTACTCCTAATCGGGCGTCAAACACATAATAAACTAACATCTAATCAATAAGCATGTAACCCTTTGTAAACAATAAGTTACAACTTATTATGATCAAACAATATTACCTTCAAGTATCAATATTAGTTAAGTAATGTATAAAATCGGGCGAACAATGGTTTGTAAGTGTGTGTGCGCGCAATGTTATTGTGTTGCTACTAGAATACCTAAAATTGAGCGAGTGATAAACGTAAATGCGTCCTTAACTATAGAGTTAAGGGAGGTTGAAATTCCGAATTCGTCACTGTCTTTAGGACACCGGGAAAAGAAAAGAATAAAGGGGGTAGCAGTTTTATTAACTAATTGTGACGTCGAGAACATCTTATTTTTAATGTTTTTTTTTATATCTTTTTTTTTACTTTTAAATGTATTTATGTATTATATCTATTTTATTTATAATACCAAATTAACGAATGAATTCCCGGCAAATAACTTGGCAAGGATGTATAGAGATGGGAGATGCGCACAAGTCGCTTGACCATGAAAAAGCGTTTGTGCGCATCTCCCATCTCTCTCTATCTCTTGCCAAGTTACGTGGCGGCAGGTCTATGAGATCAATCAAATTACAACGTTTATTTATCACAAAAAAATTGAATTAATCAACTAACTCCATATTTATTTACGTATTAGTATGAGATCAATCAAATTACACTGTTTTTTCTTCACAAAAAACAGTAACAAATACTGAATAAAAAACTTTACTGATATTTTAGGCTACATACTTAGGCTACCACTGACTGAAATTCGGCTATATTAGGCTACATAAGCTGTGAAAAACGGGCGACATCGGCCCCCGCGTTGTTTGCAAAACACTGCCGGCCGCCATTCTAGACATGTGTCGTTATGAGTTTTTCTAATAACGTAACGAAGCCGTTGTCCGTTGTCAAATAACGTTGTGAAAACTATCTATTTTGACAACTATCTATTTCGACAACGTCTCGTATAGAAGGCGCCTTATAACGTGATATCTGTTGCAGTTACAATTGATACTAAATATACAGTCAACTTTCTTTCGTACTTATCCAGGCTTAGGCTTAGGTTTTTTGCAATAAGAAAATAAGTACTTGATATTGTCAAAAAAGTTAGATTTATTTACAATTATTAACACTATAGATGAAAATTACTTATTGTTCAATTCAACACACATACAAAATTTAAGGACTTTAGAAAAAAAAATTGGCCAAGTGTGAGTCAGACTCGCCCATGAAGGGTTCCGTAGTAACTATAATAATATAATATAATATGTCTATTTATTTGACGAATAAAAAAAAATCTTAAAGACTTCTTAAAACTAGCTTATTTACATTTTTACAACTACGCTAAATAACTTAGTTTTTCATAGTGTTTGTATGAATTACAAAGTTATATTTGCGGTTTTAGAAAATATGCTGTATCTCAAAAACTGCTGACCCGATTTCGTTCAAACCAATTTTGGTTGAAAGTTTACATTAAGATCTACAGATTTATATTTTTTTTAGATTTTTCACTCCATTCTTATAGAAGTTAGAGGGGGGACAAACACATTTTACTACTTTGGAAGCTCATAAATCTTTTAAACGATTGACTTTATGAAAAAGTGGTTTTAGAAACCCTTGTATCATTTTTAAAGACCTGTCTATAGATACCACACACGCATAGGTTTCATGAAAAAAAATATTTTCAGTTCTAGTTCCATGTATGGGGACTCCCCTTTATTTTAATTTTTTTTTTTATTTATTTTTTTCTTAAAATCGGGAAGCTTTTCACAGAATACATCTACCTACTAAGTTTCACATGTATAGTTTTAATAGTTTCGGAATATAATGGCTGTGACATACGGACGGACGGACAGACAGACAGACAGACGGACAGACATATCTAAACTATAAGGGTTCCTTTTTTGCCATTCGGCTACGGAGCCCTAAAAACAATCGTGGAGAAATGGGAAATGGAACACTTGCGGGTATCAAGGTCAACACCAAACTAAATTTTCAAATAATATTTTTTAAGTGGCGAAAGTTAGTCATTCAATTATCGACGTTCGTGTTTATAAGATTCGTCACATTATGCAATAAATCATAACCATCCATCTTTGCTTTTGTGCGAACGAGACGCGCTACCTATCCTTTATTTTTCTCGCTCTAACCGTTGCGATACCGCTACGTAGCCAACTTCAACTACGATATCTATTGCGTGATTTCTAGAGCGTTGTGAGATAGCTACGGTTATTATGCGCTACAAAACAACCGATGGTTGTTACAGCTGCAGTTATTGTCATAACGTACGTTGTGAAAATAGATAGTTATGCTTGGTTAGAAAACGAGTGATGGTTGTAAACTCAAATAGATAGTTGTACAACTATTGATGTTACAAAACGGCCATCGCTACGCCATTCACCGAGCGATCGCGCTCGCGAGAGGTCGTATGCGTGCTTTTTTTCAGTCCCGCAAATCCCGCGGATCCCGCGCCTGTAATCCCGCATCACGCGGGATCGGAAAATGGCGCGGGATCCCGCAATACCGTGATCTCGGTATTCCGAGATTGGACACCCTATTTCCGCTACTCCGGCGGGCTAGTTTTTTTTACGAAGAATATAAAAAGCGAATTCCTTATCTATTTCTTATTTATAGACATCAGAATGAGATAGAAAAGTATACCACCTATCTCACTTAGTAGGTACATAATATTTCAAATACAAATATCAAGAATATACCTACCTACCCAGAGAGTATTAAATCAGTGTACCTACCTAACGTACGTAATAACTATCGTTATTTTGCAGTTATTAGTTTACAATGTTAATAATATTGATTATTAGCCAAGGTATGGAACTCTGCCGACTTCTGTGTTCCCTGCCACATACCTACCTATGATCCGTCAGTCTTTAAAGCAAGAGTGAATAGGCATTTTCTGGGCTCGCTTGTCCGATCGTAGACCTCATTTTACACTTATGTGTATGATCGAGGGGGCACATTCGTATTAAAAAAAAATTATAACAAGCAAGACTACGGGTAGGTATAGGTACTTAGGAATTTATATCCAAAAAATAAAATACAACTTATCCATTATTAATTTGTAGTGCTGAAGTCAATAAACTATATTATATAATCAATGTATAATAATAAACTCACGAAATATTGAATTTACCTCAAGTTCAACTGCAAGTCAAAAACTAAATCATTCAAAGTAATCGCGAAGTCAAATAATCAATAAAGTATCAAAATCCAAAGCTCAATGTCAGGGGTTAAAGTGATAACGATACTAAGGTGCAAATGATAATAGCACAGTCATCCCTAGTATACATACAATCACAACACGCACGACCTAAAATTACGTAATTGTAGCAGATAGCAGACTGACCGTTGAAATGCGCGAAATGCACACAGGCACTGGTTCCCGGTTTGTGTGACTGTGTGCGTGCACACGCCCCGCCCGCGCGCCCGGGAGGTAAACATTCAAGTGAAATGCAGAATGATTCTTGTAAGAAACGGGCGCCTCAAAATTGACGAGTAGCCTTTTAGGAGAAATGTTTTTACCAAAAAGCAACCAGATATTTTAATTCTAAATAAAGTTATTTAAACTCTTCAATAACTAAACTATGTCAGTAAAAATTTTGTATCAGAGATTTTATATTTTACTTTTATACTTTTAAGGCCCTAAGTTGCGTTAAAATTCGTGTTAAAATACGGAACTTTGGAGGCTCAGAACTTTCAAATTCCTTATTCTTTTACTACTTTTGTTCATCACGGGCATAGATAATGACAAGACAAATCGATATTATACTCAACTTTGAAAGTACGATATCAAATAATGGAGTAATCCTACAAGTATATTTGTATGGAGAAAATGTCAACAAGTGTATGGGTGTGGACTGTATTTATTTATTCAATTCGACATACCGATAGCTCTTGAAATAAAACTCAATCTTCAAACACTGGTTTATTTTATATCTTCACAATTTTCACTTATGTCTATTTATACTGTCTATACTAATTTAAAGTTCTTTATAGAGTCTTAATTCTTAAATGTTCTTTACACTTTCATAACGTTTCTTCAATATTTATACATTTTAAACTATTTACTTGAACTACTTATTTCACTGTTTACTTTCACTACAGACTATACTTGATATTCTTCAGACTTATTACTTATTTCACTTCAGGTGTTTCTTCTTGTCCGGTTGGTTGGATACTACGATTATTCGAAAAATCCTGCCGTCTTATATCCCTTGGCACGAGGGTCGAACTCTCCTCTGGGCAGTCGCTGCGCCCCGCCAGGGGCGCGGCGAGCGGTCACAGGGCTTTGCCCCATTCCCGCGGGAGCATGCCGTGTCCCGTAAATACGGGACCGTCCTCGGGTTGCCTAGTAGCGGCGTAGATGTTCGGGTGTGCGTTGAAAGCGCCTGTTCAAAAGTGAACGGCAAACGCACACCCGCGTGATTAATTGCTATTGTGTTTACTATAGGCGCGCCGCGACGCCGATTTTCGGCGTCGTTTCTTCACGACACCCCGGCGGTCTGACCCCGCCAGGTGAAACCCCCATACGGGGGAAGCCCAGCGAGAGCCGACCAGCGACGAGGGTGCCGACTCTGACGCACCTATAGTGAATGCGGGGCTCTCGTTCGTCCCGCTTCCAGATCTAGCCGGTTACGTTTCGAACCGCAGAGCCGAGAATGTATGTGTGAGCGGCATTGTACTGTGTGTCGCCGCTCAGTGCGTCTGCACCGAATAGCGTGCGCTGCTATTCGGTGCTAGTTATGTATAGCTATAGGGTCGAACTCGTGTGGGGGTCACGATATGTTTTTGGAAATCTACTAATAGCAAACGAGAATCGCTTGTCGTGACCTTGGAGTTGTTTACGCTAAAAACTTTCTCTTTTCCAACAGGTTCCGACCTGTCGGCCTTGGTACATCGAAACTTCTCGAAGTTTCTACAAATACTACAATATGTATAATGAATTATAACGATTTTAACATGTGTTTCATTTACCTACGTGTTAATTCCTATTTCCTACTTACATATTGACCTAACCGATCCTGATTTTACCTATCTTACTTATATTAAACTTATTCTAATTGTATCTAGCTCGGCGTCCATTACAACAAGCGTGGCCTTAATACTTGTCTGTGAAGTCAGTGACATTGCTGAACAAAACTTTTTAAGTTTTCCCGCCACGTTCAGGAATTACTTTCCAATGCGGTTTATTTTAATCCATTATTTACATTTATATTGAACACTGTGAAAAAAAATTAATCGATTTTATTTAGTTTAATGACTACGGCTGAAGGACTTGTATCCATGGTTATAAATAAATAAAAAAAAAATACGTCCTAATGTCACTGTCAGTGTCAGCATTTCAGCAATTCAAATTCTTTACAATTCAGCATTTCAGGATAGTGTATTACCTTAGAATAACAACGCATAGAAGGATAGTACGAGTGCAAAAAGTGTGGCAACTAAAACTTAGCCATTTGTGGCTAACTTTGCTCGACGAGCCGTCAGTATTCAAGGTCACATTCTGCCGAACAGAGCTCGCGAGTAAATAATTTAAAACGACCGTTTGTAGCGTAAAGGGATGTCATAGTCCTTCAGGAAAACAAAAAACGTGTAATCAAATTACATTTCACAAGTAAATACTTACATTTTATACATTATATTTAAGTAAATCGACCATCAAACAAAAATTCTAATAACCTAACTTATCACAATTCAATGTTGCTATCCGTGAGGAAAAAAATACCCATATTGATTTCTTTCGTGCTTATTTTTGTTTAAAAAAATATAGTTTTGGCGGCAATTATGTATGCGTCAAACTGAACTATATTTATTTACAGCTATAAACTATATTTATTTACAGCTTATAGCTACTACCTACAGTGTTTTATAACTAAAAGTTACTGTTAGTTCGAAGAGTGGCATCATAAAGATGACAATTTTATTGATTAAGATTTTTTTCATTTAAGTAATGTTCTCAATAATATTTTTCTATTTCATAAATACAACACATACTTTTAATTGATATCAAATGAGATTTTTCAAGCAATTAATACATTTCTATAATATCAGAATATCATTATAACACATTACACATCAAACATTCTAAACGCAATAAACGATATCTCATTTCGTTTACCTTCCGTAAATATATGTCATATAAGTCATATTACATGAAAAAACATCATCTCATTTAGTTTCATAACATAAAATACTTGATTTGATCCAGCAACATAATAGTGCGTTTTCCCATTTTTGTGGTAATGGTACTAGTAATGGTATCACTGAAAGCTATATTTGTGTGCGTTTGAAGAACGTAGACACATTCGGCTCACACACTCAAAGAAAATAAAGTTGGCACACGAAATTGCTCGTGTTTTGTTCTAGACGCCTCTTCTATGCGTTGTTATTCTAAGTGTATTACATTCACTTTGCAGCATTTCAGCAAGTCTGATGCGCGTACACTTAATTTTCTCATCCATAATTCATATATTCCTTATTACATATATTTTTAAGTGATTACACTCCATTAAATACAACTGAGTGTGTAAAAGTTATTTCCCTAGTGTTCGCGGATCCTCCGTCTAGCGTGAAGATTACGCATTTTCAGATTTGTACTAATGAAAAATTTGAGATAGGACTCGTTAAATAGTTAGAAAGTGAGCAAAAAAATGTCTTTTCTAGCTTGTTGTGTACCTGGCTGTTTTAGCAGATTTCCAGATGGTAAATATAAAGATTTTATTTCGAAAAACTTTCCTAGGCTTCTCATTAAAACTTAGAAAAAAATAGTTTTGTTGTTCATATTTTGATTTTATGGTCATTTTGTATTTAATCGGTATGATAAAATTACAGAATCTGTAAGTTTATTTGACATTTAAATGTACTCATTACTCAATCATAATGTAGCCTTTAATTTTTATACATATTTTGTATCCTGACCATAATGTTGCTATTGAAATACAAGTTCCAAATGAATTAAGCAATTTCAATCTATCAGAACTTCAGAACTGAAATGATTGATAATTTTATTAAAATTATACATACAGAATTATTATGTTAAGTATATTCTAACAGCTGTGCAATTGAGACTTCTTTAACATAATCATTGTTGAATAGGATATAGTGGCTCCCCGTAAATCGAAATTTACTAAAGAATTGAAAATAACAAAAAATTTCAGGTCCTCCATTACATCGATTCCCGAATCCAGTTAAAGATCCTCAACATTTCCGTTCGTGGGTCATGAACATAGGTGGTGACATTGTTGGACTGGATGAAAATTTTGTATTCAAGAATAGGAGAGTGTGCCACAAACATTTTCCTGAAAAGTGGCATTACACCAAGAATCGGTTATGTCCTATTGCTATTCCCATGTTGCATCTTACAGGTGAGTAAAACTTTTTTTTTTAAATTAATAAGAAGTGACTTGAGACCACTTACCTGATAGTAAGCACCATGCTTGCCTATAACTCCTGCAGAAGCAATTTGTATTTCAAAGCTTTGGGCTACTTCACCGCACCTGTCACCCTCAGATACAAAATGTTATAATTTAGGTCTCATCACCCCATAATACCAAAATCTGGGGGCACGGCAGTGCCCCCGCCAAGTTGAACGCAAAGCAAACACTGACGTACAATCCTTTTCTGGAACTATTTCTGCGTATTTTCAGGCCCCTATTTGGGATCCTCTGGATAGATTTAGAATGCTGAAATTATCGTTATCTAGTAAGCTACCAGCATACACTTAAACCACAAAATTTCATGTTTGTAGCTTGTTTATTTCCTAAGTTATGCAAAAGCAAAGTTGTTCTATTTCGACATATATAGACTCATTGACTCCCTGATCATCAAAATAGAACTAGTACTTCCCATAAACCTAGAGAGCTGAAATTTGGTACAGAGGTAGGGTTTAGTGCCTATATGAAGGGAAGACTATCAAAACTAGGATCATGGAAGATCCGGTGTACCTTATGACCCTGAGGAGAAACCGTAACAGACCAGCCAAACTATTGAAAATATCGACATGCTATGTTCACAAAGTTTATTGAGCGTTGTTAGCCCTTTCTTTTGAAATTAAAAAAATTGATGGTCTGAAGTATCTGATGAAGAACCCTAAGAGCTCAGCTGAACTATGGGAGATATGGAAATTCGCCTTGACAAAAGTAATTCAGTGTGATGAGCCCTATCTACTGATGTGTATAAAAAATTTAAGGTCTGAAGTATGTGATGAAGAACCCTACAAGCTCAGCTGAACTATGGGAGATATGGAAATGCGCCTTGACAAAAGTTATTCAGAGTGACGAGTCCCTTCTACTGATATGTATAAAAAATTGAAGGTCTGAAGTATCTGATGAAGAACCCTTAGAGTTCAGCTGAACTATGGGAAATATGGAAATGCACCTTGACAAAAGTTATTCAATGTGACTTAGCCATTGACTTTGATGTATTAACTACACTCACAGGCACAATTAACCGCCCACCTTGTATTTCTTTCAATTTGCAGAAATCTTCCAATTTTGACCCCATTTTATGAGAGGTACGTTGCAAGCGTACCTTTTAGGCAAAAAATAACACAATTCTTGAAAAAAAAAAGTCGTTTATTATAAAGATGCACACCAAAATCGATTTTGTGAAATTTTCTGATGATAATTAATCTGTTTTCATTTTGGAAAAAAAAAGAACCACGTGAAAAAAAATTAAATTAATAGTGAGTGTTGCCTCCTCAAGCCCTTATGACTTCTTGGAGCTGATTTGGTAGTCCATCCATGATGTTTTGGATATCCGATTGGAGGATATTGTGCCACTCCTCTACCACAGCCGTCTTGAGCTCTCCTAGGGTGGTAGGGGCTGGAACTCTTGTTCGGACACGTCTTTTGAGGTTGTCCCAGATGTGCTCAATTGGGTTAATACCGGGACTCCGTGCAGGGGGCTTACTCTTGAATTCAATGTCGACCGATCGACATTGGAATTGTGACGTTTCGTACTCTTGAGTTCGACACTAGCGCCAAATTGACTGTCTATTATGAGGAACTAATTGGGATCGGAATCACATTGAGATCGGGATTGATGTGCGGTAAACGCTACTCTTGAGTGTAGTTTGTCAGCTGTCTATTGCACCCGTATTGAATTGGGATTGTTTGTTGATTGTGATTTTTCCAATAGCAAAAGTGAAACTTTTTAGAAATTGTTTTGCGTTTTAAGTGGTTTTCAGAGAATAATAACTGTTTAATATGGCACGATTAGCAGTAGTATACAGTGTTATACGTAATTTGCATAAAAATAATTAAAACAAAGACGAAATAAGCGTCGGCTAATGCGATATACGGATAAAGGATTTTCAATTAATGAAGACGAATTTAAAGCGAATTTTAGAGTGAGCAAGGATTTGTTTGAGGAAATTTATGAAAATATTAAGCCCTTTGTTTTTTGCATTGCATGCATTTAACTCCTAATTGTTAATGAATAAATAAAATAAATGAATTGTTTCATTCTGCTTAAATGTACTTTTATTTACTTAGTAATAAAACTATGACAAAAATCAAATCAAATCGTGGTGCCGTTATTGCATCATTGTGTGACGTGCTGGGGATAAGGGGACACTTGAATATTCAAAGAATGGATTTCTGTGTCTTCTTGGACTAGTACACATGTGTGAATGCTCCTCCTCTGCCTCTATAAAACTGAATGACTCAGTAGGTCTACTCTGAAACAAAGAAATGATTATTATTATATAAAATTAAATATAGGTATAATTAAATTAAAATACATATAATTATGTACCAATTGAGAAAATAGATTGCCAGCCAATCTTGAATCTCCTATTGCAAATTGCAGTCCACCCATCACCACCACCAATATATTTTTTAAGGCAGACAATGCCGGCAAGTTGTCTGCTGTGCCACCAGCAGTGCGCCTCATTGTCCATTGAAGCTGCGAGCTGTGCATACTGCTTCTTTAGAGCACATTTCTTCTCAGCCCAATACTAAAATCACACATTAATTTTATGAAATTGCTGTACCATAAATAGTTTATTCAGGAACAAAAACACAAGACTAGATAAAACAAGTCAAACGATAATATGATATTTTTGATCTAATTAATCTTTTAAAGTACTAATACAGCAGAATCGCAATTTATTTGGAAAGAATGTACTCCTATACATAATTCAGGAAGTCGAATTTTGTAAACAAACATGTCATTTAAAAAGATAAAGACAACTATAGAGGGCCGTGCTGAATGATCTAAAATTGGTTTATTTTTCAAATTTAGCAAGTTGTATGAGGAACCAATGCGGTACATAATTATGTTACTTGCCATACAACAATTATTTGTTAATAGTGTTTGGCTAAGTTTGTTTTGTCTATTTTAAGTTTTTCTTATACTATATGTATTTTTCACCACAGCCCATATCCACATCTATATATTATTTGTTCTGAAACCCAAATTCTGGAGGGCCTCGCTGGGCACATGGACATATTTATTTACTTGATGTTGTTACAAAGGGTACCAAACATAAAGCTAATTTAACATAGCCGCTTAAACCACGAAAATAACTACATAAACAAAACATAAGCCTTCTCTTTAGTAAAACGTTACTTTAATGAATAAAATATGATTGTATATTTACTTACCACTTTTATAAAACTGTAATATTAGTTAGATAACTTCACGAAATAGGTACTAATAATTGCTCAAAAGGAACCAAACAACCAAACTCGCACAGTATCGTAACACAGTATACTTTAAATGCTTTAGACAAACTTGCACTTTGTCGAATTGTATTATATAAAGCTATTTACTTCTAAAAGCACATGAATATTTATTATTGAAATTTGAGAACTTTGACATCTTGTTTTTTTTAGTATTGAAGGCAATTAGGCAACGATCCTACCGCATGCAGCCAGTCATGATTCACTTTATGATTTTTTTTTATAATCTTACGCCAAAATGAATTTACTACGTTACAATTAATCAATTAAACAACTATTTATATAATATTTATTTATTGGCCTTGTTATTTAAAAGATAAAGCATTTTAAAACCCTATTACCGGTTTATTGTAATTAGTCGACCAACACTACTGCGGCCCGTAACATTGCCAACTTCACGCGAAACAAAACAATCACGGTGCGATTCTAATCCTAATCCAATGTTGACAATATTGTTTTCAAGAGTAGCGAATCACGTGACTGCAAAATTTACATTGGAATCGTATTGGCCTTAGATTGGATTTAAAATTAGTTTGAAGAGTAAGCCCCCAGGCCACGGTAGAACTTGAATCCCGACCTCATTTAGGTATTCAGTGACGGATCTGGCGGTATGGCAACGTGCATTATCATGCATTAATTTGAAGTTATCACTGATGAAAGGTGCAAAAGGTATAACGTGGTCTTGTAGAACTTGCTCCACGTATCTTTGAGCATTCACACTGCCTCTATCGAACACAGCAAGATCAGTACGAGCCTCGTAAGAGATACCTCCTCAAACCATTATTGAGCCTCCCTGGTAACCGTCTGTTTCGCTTATGGCACATGGAGCAAACCTTTCGTTTTGGCGTCTGTAGACACGCTGACGTCCATCTGGACCTCTTAAAGCTATTCTGCTCTCATCAGAGAACAGTACGTCCTTCCATTCTTGTACAGTCCAGTCAGCATGTTCTCGCACAAAAGCAAGTCTAGGTCTACGGTGCTGTGGGAGTAATTGTGGGGCGCGAGCTGGACGAAAAGCCCTCAGGTTTCATTCTGCCAGTCTTCTCCGAATTGTACGTTCACTTACGCTAACATTTCTCACTTCAAAAAGAAGTCGCATCAGTAGCGGTAAAAAAGCGATTTCGCAACACGTTACTGACAATAAAACGGTCATCTCTTGCTGAGGTGCATCGATGTCGGCCTTGACCTGGCCTGCGAGTGTAACGGCCTGTCTCCCGAAATCGCCTAATGGCATCCGGTACCGTAGTTCGCGGTACACCGAGTGTACGAGCGATGCGACGTTGGCTGTACCCAGCGTCAGCTAATGCCACTGCTCTAGCTGCACCAGTTGCATCCAGGGGCATTTTTAACAGTCAAAAGTAGTGAACGAACACTACAAATTCAAATTAAACAATATTCACACAGTTTAGCAGAAAAGAACCGGAAATTTTAACACGGGACTGTAACGGCAACAATGTCAAAAAACGACTAAATTCCAAAAACTCGTCGCAGTCTCAAATTTTGGAGCCGAAATAAGGGTATAAGTGTATAATTTATTGCTAGAGTACCCACTTGACAAAAAGCAAAACAGTTGATAAGCCATAGTTGACATGAACAAACAGAGCGACGAATGATATAGGTGGGCGGTTAATTGTGCCTGTGAGTGTAGTAAAAGAGCATAGAGTATGTTCAACGGCCGGTTACATAAAATCTAACTATATTAATAAAGAAATCGCACTAAAGATCCTTAGACTTGGCTTCGCTTTGCTTAGAGATTTCATTACTTTTTATAGAGAAACAAGCAGCTTAGGCGAGACTTGGCAAATTTTTACAGGATGTTTTTGGTGGGATATAACTTTTTCAATATATAATCAGATAATAAAATAAAAACTATATTATGTAATAATTTATGTCTTATATTATTTATATATATAAATAACATAAGACATAGAAGGTTATGAAATTATATTTTTTTCTTAATTAATGTTATAAAGCTAGCATAGCTAGCATAAAATAATGTATTTAACTGTAGCAACACCATTATTTGTTTACCTTAATGTTTTGATAGATGGTGATGTTTAAGACAAAAAAAATATTTTTTACTGGACACCAAACGGAATTAAGTTAGGATCTATCAAGTAAAAAGAGTGATATGATGAGTGGTCTTATCATTGAAATTGAAAAACATTTATTTGGAGATAAACACACACAACAACATACAATAGAATTACAAACATGAAAAAAAAAAACACCAACTCAGCATTTTCCGGGTGAAAGACACCCAGTACTGGTTTTCAGTTGGCACCCAGCAGTGACACACGGACGAGGGTAAATAAATAATGTTAAAGAATGTGTAGTGTTTCAAATACATAACTAAAATAATATTGAAAGGTGTAATAATGCACTACATGCTAAAAAAAATCTTTGATATTTTAAAACTCACCACCAAAAAGCTCATTATTACTAAAAGCATTATTTTGCAGATACCCTATTAATGCAGGCTTTGTTATTTTGCAGTCCCGAGTAATAGGAGCAGTCTACCTTCTAATTCTCCGTCATCATTAACCAAGGACTGTGGTCTAAACAAAGATATGTCAGAGGAAGATTGCACCACAACCTTATTCTGCATTTGCTGCCTGCGATCAGAAATTCCATACATTAACTTGTCGACATGTTCTCATGGTGATTTCCTGAGCAGTTTCATGACACCTGAGGTATGTAATTTTTTTAAAAGAGGACTAGCAATGCAGGTATAATTCATATTGCTAGCAATCTTGTTAACTCCTCTAACTTAGATAAATATGCTTGTGTCTGGAATGTGTTCATGGCAATAATGTAATGAGTGGGGTTTGACACCTTAACCGTTAGGCTGTTGAGGCTTAAATATGTATGCACAAAGCAAGTAGCTCCAGGATGACTTGATGGACACTGATATGAAAATAAAATTATATTTAATAACATTATCCAATCAGTATCATTAAAACTTAAAACAGGATACTAACTATGTGTATGGATTGTTTAGAGTTTCCGATATTTCAGCATTGTTGCAAGCACCCTGATCACGGATGAAGTGAAGTCATTGCAGGTGGATGTTTATGAGCAGACGAATCTGTCTACCCTCTTTCTCGTTTGTTTTTTGTGATCGCCACCGCTACCACTGTCGCATGTGTCACTCAGAACACGATTCTGTTCCCGACACACAAAACTCACCGTGTCCGCTCGCGAACTTTTTTTGAACACTTTTACGGGGTTTACACAATTGAACCACTGGATTCCAGGCCCTCGACGGTTGAAACCGTCCTCCCGGTTGAAGGTCTTGTATTTGTTAATCTCAATCGCTTCCCTTACCAGTCTAGGTATATAGTGGCGTTCTGTCGAGATGACCTGAGGGTTATGTAACTCAATCCAATGATTCGATCCTGCTTCTAAAAGATGTTGTGCTATTGCCGATTTTTGAACATCATTATTTTTCACAGCCCTAACGTGTTCCGAAATTCTGCAAAATTATTCAATCAAATAATTATGTCAGTGATTATCAGAGGTCGGAATTAGATAGAGTTGATATTAATATGGATCTTCCCGGGATTTCTAATAGACAATCCCTTGTGACCAACAATATTACAAATAAATAATAATAAAAACCTCAGAGATAGACAAGACAAATAAAACAAAGATAAATAACATACAATTTTTATTAGTAATAAATTCACAATACAAATTATTAATAGTCTTAAGCAAATTCTCATACTTATACTTTGCCTTTTTTTATAAATTGTGTAAAAGTAAATAACTTTTTATTTAATAAATCACGAGATTTTTCTGCTCTTCAAAATTAATCCTGGGATTTAGGGCATATCCACTTTATTCTTTCGTTGTATGAAATCAGTGTGAGTACATAAATAACTCTACCTAATTCCGACCTCTGGTGATTATCAATATTTTTTCTATAAATTGTTGGCGAGTATGTGGCAATGTGTTTCCTGTAGAAAAAAAAACTTGATTCCATTTAGTAACACAATACCTCTACCAAATAAGCTGGGTAACACAATACCCCTAGGCAAAACTGGTTAGATTAGTAAGTCAAAAAGTATACTTATCTACCTATATATTATATCAAGACGAAATACTACTCACTGATTAAACACGAAATCTCAGAAACTACAAGTAGTAGGGCTCTAAAATTTTGCATCGGGGTTCCTTTTAGTACGTAGATGCTCACTAAGACGGGATTTTGCGAAATTCCCACGGCCCGATCCCGTTATTACACGGGAACAACTTCCCACGCGAACAAAGTCGCGAGCAACTGCTAGTTTTAAGTTTTATGTATATTTTTCGAAGCGTCAATAGCCTATTAGCGTTTAAACAAACTTTTCTGCTCTATAATATTAGTATAGTTGGTATAGTGGTCAGTGGCCCTGACTGCTATGCGCAAGGTCGTGGGTTCGATTCCCACCCAGGACAAATGTTTGTGTGATGAGCACGATCATTTGTTCTTTGTCTGGGTGTAATTTATCTATAATATGTATGTATTTAGACATAGTTATAAATATATGTTTATCAGTTGTCTAGTACTCATAGCACAAGCTCTGCTTAGTTTGGGACTAGATGGCGTTGTGTGAAAGTTGTAGAATATTATTATTATTATACGTGTGTATAGACGAAATGTTTTAGAAACACTTTCATTGTGCATTCAGCTAACAAGTGGAATTCCCTGCCTGAGTCTTTATTTGCTGATAGCTATAACTTGGGGGTGTTAAAGTCAAGAGTGAATAGGTTACTTCTCGGCAAGCGCGCTTCATCATCGCTTACCATCACATAGAGGTCAAATGTGAGCCTATCATGAATAAAAAAAAGCTGGGAAATTTCCATGCCATTATGGCTAGTGAAAAATTAACTTAGAAAATGCCTTTTCTCATTTCAGATGCGGCTGAAAGATCAAGTTGTATGTTATCAGTGTCATAGTACGCTGAAAAAAATTAAGCTGTTCAAACTACAGATAGAGAAGAGCTTCAAGACTTTAGCCGATGGTGTTGTAAGTTAGCCCTCATATTTATAACTGATTAGCCTTCCGCCCGCGGCTTCATCCGTGTTAACTACACGACGATATGCCGCAGGAATATGATGTTTATCCGGCATAAAAAGTATATTTATCTATGTCCTTTCACAAGGTTTCGCTATATCTTATTTCAAATTACCTACATTTTAAAATTATACTATATAAAGCTAAATTACCACTCACTGACTGACTGACTCACTCATTGACATAATTGTTCTCCCAGATGGTGGATGGGGAGGTGGGTATATTTTGACAGATTCGTAAACAAGTAACTCTCAAACCTACGGGAAAAGTGCCAAACCTCCCCTTTTCACCCCCCTTCTCCCCCGTCCCTATCGTATCTCGGAAACTAAGAGACCCGTATTTTTTGTTTTTTACGGATTCGTATAGAGGAGGCTCGGTAAAGTAAAAACCATTTTTCAAAGTCCCCCCCCCCCCCCGCCCCCCTCTTCCCCCCCTTTAGGCGGATCTCGGAATCTAAGAGACTTGGAACATTTTTTTTTTCAGATTCATTTAGAGGGGCAATGCTTTTGTCGAAATACTTGTGTAACCCCCCCCCCATCACCCCCCCCCATCTTTTTTTTTTTTTTTCACAAGCTCGCAAGGTGCTTGCACCTCGCGCAACACGATAATACTAAACCCCCCCCCACTTTTTTTTTTCACAAGCACGCGAGGTGCTTCTACCTCGCGCAACACGCAAATACTAAACCCCCCCATCACCCCCCCCCTTTTTTTTTTTTCACAAGCACGCGAGGTGCTTGCACCTCGCGCAACACGCAAATACTTGATTTAGAGGGGCAATGCTTTAGTTTTTTTCACAAGCACGCGAGGTGCTTGCACCTCGCGCAACACGCAAATACTAGTAATTCTATAAAAACAAAACACACAAAAAATATAAGACCTAGTAGCCCACCGGTATCGGGAAAAGGGTACAAGCTACCGGTGGTCAGGGCTCCAGAGAGAGGAACTTCCTAACGATACGCGCCGTGCCCAGCAGTACCGCTTTCTGAAGCAAACCCTTGATCCAGCCGCCTAACGAGAGCCTCCTCTTGGCTATCAACTTCAAGCCATTGGCTAAAACGACTATCGGTACAACAATTGCTGAGTTTACAGTTCATTTATTTATTTATTATTAAGAAATTGCTTTACTAAGGCGGACTTAGTAATACTTGGAAAAATTATTTTCAAACCAAAATAATACACGAAAAAGCCTTAGGCATTTTCTATCAGTCAACATTTCGTTAGTGTTCCGGCTAGAAAAAATACGCTGACTTTAGCCTATCTGTCTTGAGTACTATTTATTTATCGATACTAATATTATAAACCGGAAATGTTTGATTTTTTTTAAACACCCAAATCTTCGAAATTCCTGGGTGAATTTGGATGGAATTTGGTGTAGTAAGTTATAGTAGGTAGGTAAAGTAGCTAGATGAAGAATATAGGCATTTTACTCGACTGTAAAAGAAGGTGGGTTATGGTTTTATCTTGATAGTAATTTCGACTGTCTGTGATTTCAACATGACTGTTATCTCGTGCTCAACATATTTACTCGATACAAAAACACACAAATTGATTTTAAATAGGTGTCTCTCTCTTTTGTTTGTCCGGGCTATTCTCTGGAACGGCTGAACGAATTTTAATGGGATTTTCCCTGGAAGATGAGAACATTATAGGCTTTTTATCCCGTTATTCTCACGAAATCGATATTTAGATTATCTTTAAACACCAAAATTCTTATCATTACAGGTAAAAATTGCAAAAAGTAGCCAAGAAAGCAGTAATTTACAAACAAGCCAGTTATTCACCATACACATTTCATCGAAACTGTACAAAAGGAAACCACAAACAAATAAAGGAGAGGATCCACAATCTAAACGAAAAAAAGCTGACATAGACAAAGACAATTTAATACCAGAAGAAATGTCAAAGACAAATATCAGTGGGAGACCACAAACAATAACAGAGCACGCTAGAACTAGCGTAGAAAAAAGTTCCCTACCTGTTATTGATAAAAAAACGAAAAATATTGAACATGCATTAAAAATAATTAATATTAATCAAAATAGTGGATGCATAAATTTATTAGCCTCTTCTTTGCAAACAATTTCTTATTCTCTACTTGATAACATTTATAATACCAATAGTGATATTAGTAACCAATTAAGTATTCCTAAAGATATTTCGAGGAGTATTAATACTGCCAGTAATGCTGCACTCATATCTAACGAAAATTTAAAAACCAATACTGATTTGAAAATTGAAAACCAAGTACCTGAGAATACCATAATACCAGTTTCCAATAAAAATATTTCAATGAATAATACGATAGAAAGTAATAGAATAGCAATAGATGATAAAATCTCAATTGAAGAGACTGATATAGTTGAAAGTGCTATCAATAAAGCATTAAATCCAATTGAAAAAGATGAACATTTGAATGGCGGACAAAGTAATATTCAGACGGATAAACCAGTCGTAAATTGTAAGTATTTTTTGACTATACACACGAAATGAGTGGATGGGAAAATAGTTTATATTTGTTTAATTTGAATAAATATTGGATACATATTTTATATCATTTCTGCTATGTGCAATGTAGCAATGTGGGTAGAATTCACATTACTAGTAATCTTGTTAACCCCTCCAACTAAGCTAAATATGCTTGTGTCTGGAGCGAGTTCAAGGCAATAGTGTAGTGGGTGGGGTTCGAACCCACGAATTCTCGATCACAAGTCCGACACCTCTTGGCTATTAGGCGTTTCCCAACTTTGTAGCTCAATAGCTTGTAATATGTAGTAAGACATTTTATAACACATCTAAGGAATACATGACTAAGGAGTGAAATTCTCTGCCAGATTCTGTGTTTCCCGATAGTTATAACCTGGGGGTCTTTAACCTTTTGAACGCCAGAGCGTAAACGCATCGTCGCCGCTGCTACGCCATGCCACAAATTCAGCGCCAAAACCTACAAAAAAATAGGTATTCCAACATCTTGGCGATAAGTTATCGATAAGCAATTAATCATTGCTTTTCGTTCCATATTTTTTAAATAAAATATTACTTGTTGCATTACTCTTTTATTTAATTAGACCTTATTTGGTATCATTAAACACCAGATACAAAGTTCTAAACAACCTGAAAGCAGACAGAACTACAAACGAATAAATCAAATAATAATAAGGTAGGTACATCACTAATCTCGTTCATTACGTCATCATCTGTCGGGAAGACCCGACTCTGGAGTGGCTGGCACGACTTTTGACAACTTTCACGCATGCGAGTAGGGATGTGATATTGTGGGACATAATAAATAATAATCACATAGTATTTAAAACAATTTACTTATAATTATTACTCCTAGTTTTCGTAACTTGGCAAACTTATGTCATCCAAGTCCTTTTACTGTCGTACTTTTCTAATAACGTTTAGTATATTTACATAAGTTACTGAACGTTTTTCTTCTGGCACTCGATCCAGTTAAAAAACGACCAATGTTGCGAACGCAGTATTTCGTGGGTCGCTAGGTCTTGGTTGGTTAAAATCCAACGGAGGAAAATTGGAGACGTCACACCTTATATCATTTGCGTCCCACATGCTCCGTTGATAGATGGAGTTCTTCAGTAGTCATTTGACTGCCAGCCATTTTTATTATACACTCGCACAATAATAATGCCGTTAGAAATATTACCACCGATCATAATAATAAATGTAGGAAATCACTAGCAGTCTCCCGTAGCGCTAATGACGTCACCGCTTGACGTCTATTCCCGACTGTGGCGTACAGGTTACTGTTTATGCGCTTTTGCGTAGGGATGCGCGAGAGTGGACAGTAAACTATCGATCCATGGATATCAATTATGGTTTTTTTCAACAACTTTACAAATATTATTCATTAGGAATATTCAGATACGAATAGTTGTCATTAAAAAATAATTGTCGAAGTAATAGTAAGCTACTTTTAACAAAATATTTCATAAATTTGAAATATAAGTTACTTTATTTACCCATCACTAGCTCATAGCTGTCGTGTCTTGACGACTGTGGCGTGAAGAAGAACACGTTTTTACGGATTTCGATTAGAAATGTTTGATTATTGTTTTCTCTAGTGAAATGTAAGTAATGAATATAATATCTTTGTGCTATTTTACAATAATTCATTAATGTAGTTTTAAATAATAGGAAAAAGAAACAGAAAACTTAATTTAGTATATTTATTTTGTATGTATATTTTTTTTCTTGTTGGCTGCAGACGACGGTGGCGTGTTTGGCACGTTTTCGTTTGTCAGCTATATACGACCGTGGCGTTCAAAAGGTTAAGTCAAGAGTGAATAGGTTACTTCTAGGCAAGCGTGCTCCATCTGCGACCACATCATCACTTACTATCAGGTGAGATCGTGGTCAAACGGAACCTATTATCAATATTTTTTTTATCAGGTTTAACGTAGTTACGACGCGTTGTTTTAACGCGCTCAAGGTTATAGTGTAATCACTATTGCCTTGAACCCACTCTAGACACAAGCATATTTAGCTTAGTTGGAGGGGTTAACGATTGCTAGTAATGTGAATTTTACCCACAATGATAGTTCTCTTCGGGCACGCCGCAATTGCAGCGGTAATACCCCTCTTTGAGGAGTGGCTAGATCGGCGTCACGGCGTCCTGACCTACCGCATGACGCAGGTCCTCACCGGACACGGAAGTTTCGGGAGGTACCTGTGTCTGATGAAGAAGGAAGAAACGCCTGGGTGTCACCACTGCGAGGATCGCCCTGAGGACACAGTAGAGCATACGGTGCAAGACTGCCCCGCTTGGGCAGAGCACCGACGTGTCCTCACGGCGGCGATAGGCGGAGACCTCTCGCGCCCGGCATTGGTCGAGGCCATGCTGCGGGGCGAGACGGAGTGGGAAGCGGTCGCCTGCTTCTGCGAAGCAGTCATGCTATCGAAGGAGGAGGCGGGCCGCGTGAGGGAGAGGATAGCGTCCTCCCTCCAGCCCAGCCGCAGTGGTAGACGCCCACGGCGTCGGACGTCGGCCGACGATCTCCGGCCACCGTAGGCGCGGGCATGCGGACAGCGAGTAAAGGGCAACTCGCTGTCCGACCATGGACCATGCCCGGGTCGACGGCGCGTCGTGTTCCACGCGCGCCTCAAAGAGCGTCAGCAAGATGACGAGGCCCCCCCTGTAGAGGGCCGAAGCCTGCCGGGGTCGTGGGACTTATCCCATTACCGTGACCCCGGTACGTAAAGGGCTATTGAAGGAACACCGTGGATTTTAGTCAGTACAAGTCTGACAGTCCCTCCGGCCCTGCCCGGGGTGGGAGGACTCATCTGAAGATTTTACCTAGCTAAAAAAAAAAATGATAGTTCTCTTCAAAAATGATGACTACAGCAAGATAAAAAGATTAAAAGCTGGTCGTTATAACCAGTTTTAACATTGTCATTTCTCATTTGACCGCAGACCCATCTCTCGGCTCCAACATTAGGCAGCTGACATTGACAAGGGAACAGCTGATGGTAGAACGGTCTAAGATATCATCTTCTAAAACATACCTACAGTTACCGCACCGCTGTGAGACTTGTCTGGTCGGCTTTCAGTTCCGCGAGAATTTGGATGACCATGTAAACCGGAAACATAGTGGGAAAAGGGTGAGTAGTTCATTTTTATTTTCCTTATTTGGCTAACCAACAACTGTTAACACTTAAACATTTAAATAAACAAATAAAAAGTTCTACAACTATCGTAGGTTAGTGTAAAAAAATATTAAAGTTTAATGTAGTAGTTGTGCCACAGACACTATGTCTATTACAAATTACAAAAATAAAATTGTCTGTATATTATATGTATACGATACCAACAGTGGTGTCACCAGTATACAAAAAATAAAATTAAAAATGTATTCAAAACACCTTTCAAATTAAAATTTACTCATATTATAGTCCCCGGCACGTAACTAGGCAAGAATTTGGCGTAGTGGGGAAGTTCGCGCATCGAGCACTTAGTGGAAAAAAAATGGTCACTTGTATTGCTTATCATTATGCTATGGTTATTGCTATCAATTATTTTTAATCATGTTTGTTTTGAAGAAAAATATAAAGAACGGAGAGAAATTCGTGACTTTATTAGGTGTTATATGTAAAATATATACATTTACTTTATTTTATGGGCCATCGAAGTTTTTGTCGAGGAGGGAGGGTGGGGGGGGGGGGAGTCCCACATTCCTTGTACCATCCCTACCCTGCGGAACCCCGTGGTTATGGAGAAACAGTAAATAGACTTAGGAATTCATGGTTATGAAATATTGGAATTGGGCTTAGAAAGGTAAAATATAATACTATAGTAGTAAGTACGTAATATTATAAAATATAAGACACCACCGACTGATCAAAAGTGTCGATCTCTGTAATCGACTTTGTTTTATTATTATTGTGCACGAGAACAACGTTATATAGCGCCGTCTGCTATTGTTACCACGTACCCATATAAGGTAATGACGAGGTAGAACGATAGATAGTGACGGAGCCCGCCGTCACTTTACCTTATATGGTCAGTCGCTTCACGCGTTGCCATTGGTCGATAGCAAAATATGGCCGATTCGCGCCCCCCGCGGTTCGGTGCATATATAAGACCCAGACCTTGACAATGCGACGGCAGTCGGCAGACGACCGAAATTCTCTTCCTAAGTTTACTCTCTACAATTTGTATTACCTAAAATATGTAAATAATATAAATAAAGCCATCTTATGTAACCACCAGTTCGGAATTTCAATTAAATACAGTCCACTCGCTACAATTATTATTATTATACTAGCTGCTGCCCGCAACTTCGTTCGCGTGGGAGGATTTCCCGCGTAAATCCCGATCCCGTGGGAATTCCGGGATCAAAAGTAGATAGTAGCCGATTCTCAGACCTACTGAATATGGATATAAAATTTGGTAAAATCAGTAAAGCCGTTTCGGAGGAGTAAGGTAACTAACATTGTGACACGAGAATTTTATATATTAGATTATTCCTCTTTTTTCCTGGTGTCCCAAAGACAGTGAGGAATTCGGAATTTCTGCCTTCCTTAACTATACGTCTAACTGTCCATTCTGACGTTTTAGTAGCTTCTGAAATCCGTTTTACGGTCTCTTTTTCATTTTGAGCTTCTTTTTCCATAAAACAGTACACATTCTATACAATTTTCTGGCATGTCTGCGTAAAACGGTATTTGGCCCTGGCATTGTAATCAACGTAATACAAACTGAATTTAAAACAATAACAATAACTCGTAACAAAAACTAAATTTAACACATAATAAATAACTAAAACAAAGGGTACACATTTCGTGCACGCAGTGTATTCGGGAGCGAACGGGGCGTAGACACTGTGCGAGAGGCCTTGAGGCTACTGACGCACCTATCGCGCGCTCGGGTTGAGTACTCGTTCACGTTGACGTAATATCCAAGTGTTCACGTACGAAACGCACGTGCGGTCTAAGTAGCGGGCAAGCTAGCGACGAGTGAGTTGTTTGTGTGTGTTCACGTCGAACTAGCGGCCGAGCGCGCGATTCACCCGCGACGTCTGGTAAGTTCAATCAGAATGAACTTGTCGCTAGAAACGGTAGCAAGTTTTCATCATGTCTTTGATTTCAATACAGAAGAGTTTATTAGTGCAGTTCAGGCTAGAACTCCGATTTGGCAAAGTAAACACAGGCATCATATGAACAGAAATATTCTCAATAAGTTATGGAAGGTTTAGGAATGATAAAAAGGATGTTCTCTTAAATTACTGTATAAAGTATGAAATTCACCATACCGTTCTCTTTCTTTATTAATTTCGTGCACACCAATTCTAATTTTTATCATCTCCCACTTTAGGTATGAATTTTCGGTTAAAAATAAAAGATCGTCGTCCATGTTTACAACCTGTGATAATATATATATATATCATCACAATCGCGCAAACGCCTGGCGGCCAATGTGAACACGCACTCGCCACGTCTCCGCGCCCGCACCGGCCGCCGCGCTCGCTTTTTCCTACGCGAACAAGTACTGAGGCTATGTCATACCCCGCGTCCCGCTGACAACCGCCGACACCTAAAAATCGACTTCTGCGCATCTAACGACTCTTGCCAAGTTACATGCCGGGCACTATACCATCATATTAAATTAAATATCGTTTATTTCAGGCAATTTTAAACCCATAACATACAGAGACACAATCTTAACTAACATAACATATTTAAACGCATTTAAAATGTAAAAAAAAACTTAATCAAATAAATTAAAAACATAGAATTATAAATATGCGGTATTTAAAGCAGTAACCATTTCATTATTACTAAGGGCTACTCTTGTATAGAATGACACACTGAGCTTATTTAGCAGTGCGGAAAAGCTGGCAACTGCTCTCAGCGAACATATACTTAGCCTTTCACAACTATATCGGGGTCGGCTTCCAGTCTACTACCGGCTGCAGCTGAGTATTTTTTTTTATTATTAAAAATAGGCTCGCGTTTGACCACCGTCTCACCTGATGGTAAGCAATGATGTGGTCGAAGATGGAGCACGCTTAACTAAAAGTAACCTATTCACTCTTGACTTAAAGACTCCTAGGTTATAGCTATCGGGAAACACAGACTCCGGCAGGGAATTCCACTCCTTAGCCGTACGCACAATGAAGGTATTCCCAAAACGTTTTGTGCGTATGGGTGGGATGTCCACCATGTAACGATGGCGCTTCGCCGTTTGTCTCGTAGTCCGATGATGGAACGGCTTGCCGGAATTAGACTGTGTAATTCCATCGCACACTTCCCGAAATGTAACCGATAGAAAACCGATAGACTTGCAACTCGTCGTCGATGTTCAAGGCTCTGGGGCTTTGACTCGACCAGTGCATCGTTGCCAATGAGTCTCTTGGCCCGCTTCTCGATAGACTCAAGCGCGTCCAGTTGGTATTTAGCAGATCCATCCCAAAGATGAGAGCAGTACTCCATACACGACCGAACCTGGGCTTGATAGAGATTGAGCAACTGTTCGGGTGTGAAGTACCTTTGCTAGGATTCCCAACTTTTTTGATGCTAGTTGAGCCTTAGCCTTCCACCCAGTCTGGTCTTGGCCAGACTATAGTCAGATTTTTTGACTACCTGTAACGACTGTCAAAGATGTCCAAATGATAGCTGCGACCGTCGACTTAACGTGCGTTACGAGGCACAGGGGTATCACACCGCCAACTTCCAAACTCCGGACTACTACAAAGAAATTTCACTTTTCTTATAACCTAAAAGCACTTTTTGTCCAAGTCATTTTTGGCAGTCAGACAGACTCTATACTTTATTGTACCTACACCAAAATTTAAAACCACCTATTTTACAATAAAAGCTTATTCTCTGGTTACAATGGCGGTCTTATCGCTGAAAGCGATATCTTTCAGACAACCTTTGGAAGGTCTTACAACTCAAAGAAAAGTGAGCTAGTCGTTTTTAAGGCACGTGGCAAAAGTTACGAGTCCGTACCTACACTCACCTTAGTCGGTACTGCCTTGAATAGAGTCACAAAGTTTAAGTATCTGGGCCACTGGGTTTCCGAAGACCTAAAAGACAACATGGATGTGGAAAGGGCACGTAGGGCGTTGGCTGTCCGGTGTAATATGTTGGCCCGCAGGTTCGCACATTGCAGCAATCTTACTGCACATCATTATACACTTGCAGCTTGTGGGTGAATTACACACTGGGGACATACAACCTTACGTGTTCAATATAACAACGCGTTTAGGGTGCTGTGCCACTGGATACGCCTGCACACTGCTCATTCGTTATTATATTTATTTGATTTATGTTCCTTTTATCTCTTATGTATGTTTTGTTGTCTGTTTTGATGAGTGAAGTGTTTTATTATGTGTAAATTTGTACCTGTAACTATGGACCAAGATCTGAAATAAAGTTTATATTATTATTATTTAACTAAAGTGGGGAGGGATAAATGAGTGTACTACGTAATTATACTCTTCTTTGTATCTTTCAGATACAAAATCCTAAACAGTGCGACGTGTGTCGACAATTCATGGAGGCCTACGATTATGACAAACATTTAAATTCGCATCTCATTAGGTAAACATCTTTTACAATTATTTTTTTTGTTGTTAGAAACTTATGTAACGAGGATCTCAAGCAACCTTATTTTTTCACTATTCTATCTACACTACAGAGTGACGAGAAGATTTCAGTGAACCTCTGCTTTTATTTTGGGCCACCAAGATACAGGCTGTGCCTAGAGTGGGGCCTATTGCTAGTTGGTTTGTGTTCTGTAACTCCAGTGTGAAGTCAGACTGTGGATGATGATGATATTGTTACCATCGCGGGTATACCCTGGATGAGACTGGCGCGGGAACATGGAGCTCGGCACAAGCGAAGAGAGGGTACAGGCCTCTCTTCGCTTGTGAAGTCAGACTGTGGGTGATGATGATGGTGATTATTGTAACGTGTGTGTGTAAATAAATCTGTATTTTTTTCCAGATATGAGTGTATTGCGTGTGCGCAACAGTTTGCCTCTCCCGATAAGGCTGCCCAACACTATAAGAAACGGCATCGAGTTACTATCGCGAGAGCGGTATTCAAATGCACACGGTGTCCTTATAAAACTTTGTAAGTACCTAAATAATAATTTAGTGATTTATTGAATGGAACATTTTAGAACCTAGTACTTCGCACGGGTGCAATATACTAATAATATGCATGTATTATACATATTAACCTGAATTATCTATTGCTGGAAACTGAATTAAAATATGTTGCGCAGGTTAAAAAATCTAAGCCTATAGGTAGCGGAAGCGACTTTGTTTTATACTATGTAAAGATTTAATATAAGTATGTTTTAAAGTTCCTCCATATTCCCTTCGCTATTGGTCTACTAGACGTACTGCAAGGTACCGTCCACACTTGGTTGATATACCGCCTTGTCGTACCAAGCGCTTCTCCTCTACATTTATCGTACGCACAGCCAAGCTGTGGAACTCTCTGCCGGCTTCTTTGTACCACATATGACCCATCAGCCTTTAAAGCAAGAGTAAATTGGCATATTCTGGGCTCGCTCGTCCCATCGAAGACCACATCTATTGCTTAACTTCAGGCCTGTTACAAACTGCATTTTGAAGTCTATGTTTCGTTCCAGACATAAATGCCGATTGAAACGACACATGCGATGCGTGACCAAGTGTAAGATGTGTGGCGTTAGCATTAGTCATGGATGTGCCACTGAAAACACGCTTAAGATACGTATCGCGTAAGTGATAATAACTGTTACGACAGTCGCTTCGCAATGCTAAGGACGTCGGGAAACTTCGACTGACTTCCAAAACGTTACAGACACTAAGGCCACCTGGCGGCGAGTAGCAGTATTGAGTATGTACGAGAAGCTTCTGGAACATTCTTGGCAGTATTGCCAATTTTACATGAACTTTTCAGAACACATACATCGCGGTATAAATACATCGCAAAGGAATACAGTCAGTCTTAAATTATTACAAGATACGACGCGATAAATCGGAACTCTACAAGTGAATTACAGTGCGATTTAACAGTTAAGTGAGAAGTATTGTAGTGTGCATAACGCTGTTACTTTTTATTTTGTACGTATTTAATTAAAGTGTTGATTTTGGTCTAATTGGCGTAATTTTTTTATCCCGAACCCCAGCTCGTAACAATACCATTGTAAACCTAGCCTAATAGCTAAGATATCGGCCTTGTGATCCTGAGGTCGCGGGTTCGAACCTTACACACTACACTATTGCCGCGAGCCCACTCCAGACACAAGTATATTTAGCTTAGTTGGAGGGGTTAACAAGATTGCTAGTAATGTGTAGGGGTAGACTACACATTGCTAGTTATCTTTTTAAAAAAAAAATTGTAAGCATTGGCTACAATATTAACCACAGCCTGATTTACCTACTGCTGGATATAGGCCTTTTTGCTTGTGCCAAGCTCCATGCACACACACAAACACACCAGACACTCGCAACACAACTGTCACCCTTTTAGTTGTTAAAAAGCATTTCGCGTTTTCTTGCAAAATACTAATCGATCGAACGTGTTCAATATAAATTCCTGTGTACTATGCATTATACAACGTGTAACGGAAACCCTATATCTATCCAAAAGGGCTGAAGACAACATCTGGTATGGAGTCTCTATGCACAGTTTCAGCACAAAAAGACTGACTCAAAGAATTGATACCAAATTATTGGTTTCATATATTTCTTGAATACCAATCATGACAAACGTGTCACAGCACTACGAGGGTCAATAACTCTCCACGTCACTTGCCAATAACACGATAATTCTTTTCGTTCTTTATTTGAAAAATTCGGTCTCTGGTATTGTGTATTGGAATTTGTAATAAGTTCTACACACGTAGACTTAGGATTACAAAACCCTTGCCATATCGTTTGTTATCATCCAAAGAAGCCATGCACTTGGTAATAATAAGTAAGTAATAATTATTATTACTTTAGTTATAAACGAAATAAGAACTGAACATTTAGTTTCGAACCCGAATATGGTAAAAGAGCGCACACGATATTCAACTTTATTACTGCTG
Organism: Tholera decimalis; assembly: GCA_943138885.2. NCBI lineage: Eukaryota > Metazoa > Arthropoda > Insecta > Lepidoptera > Noctuidae > Tholera > Tholera decimalis. The sequence continues at coordinate 11,123,798 of OW964575.2, read as the reverse complement.
CCTTAGCGTTAAGCACACAACTGCAGTTTCGAAACTGACCATGGTGTAAGAGCGCACGCGATTATCAACTTTATTACTGCTGCGTTAGCGTTTAGCACACAACGACTGTTTCGAAACTGAACATGGTGTAAGCGCACGCGATATTCATTTTTATTACTGCTGCGTTAGCGTTTAGTATACAACGGCCCAACTGGGGTGCATGGGGGCGGAGCTTGCGTGAACATTATTTTGGACTGCCTGGTCTTAATCTGTTACACCTTGTATACAGGGTATCCCGAAAATCAACGCCAAACGGGTACGGGGCGATAGGCTAGGTTGTACCAGTTCTAGCAATAATAATAAAAAAAAACCATGTTCCACCGTTGGATTATTCAAGATTCTTCGCACCGGCCAGCACACCAACGTTACCAGCTGCAGCTGCCGCACGGACTCATCCTCCTCGGACTAAATTACGGTCTCAGGAACAGACAAGGTACGTGGGCTTTTTACTGCAAATAGTTGAATTAATGTTGATTTAACAGAGATTCCATCAATAGAGATTCATTTTTAATTTTTTTGTACCGCCATACTTGTTGTTCTTAAAAACGACTTAAAATAAGGTAGAGGCTATTTACACGCCTCACCAATATTCTTCGTCAGTTAACTGCATTTGTTCTGGTTGTACGTGGTATGGGAAAGTTTCTATTACATTTCTTAAACTGCTAAATTATTTATTCACCGTAGTGATTTCTTTTTCAAAAGGCAAAGGCAAAAGGTAAAATTGAGAAATAAGAACACTATTACTGAGGTAAGGTTTATTTAGTAGTGAGAACATATAAGAATATAAAACCAACGCATTCATTAATGTAGGAGTAAATAATAAATTCTTGACAAAACTAACACTATGGATCAATAGTTAAATAAATAAAATAAAGCACTTTTAAAGAAAAACAAGACAATTCTGATTTTTTTTTTCAAGATAATAAAGAGCTTATTCAATAAAATAAAATTGCTTCGCAACAAAAATAAATTAAATCACAAATTCACCATATCATATAAAATTTATATGATATGGTGAATTTGAGATTAGAGTCTGGCAAAGGAAAGTAGACACTCGAATTATTTGCAAACTTTTTATATGGCAATGCTATACTAATGTCAAACTCAATTTTCCAAAACAAGATGGCGTGTTATTGGTGATTTGTTGTGATCTTGTTAATAGCGTTTATTCAGCGAAAAATGAACAAAACTATTAAAAGTAGAGTACGGGAGATGTGTGTCTAAATATCAAGAAAAACGACAGGAGAAAGACGCCGAATTCAAACAAAAACAAAATTGTTCACGTGTTGTGTTCGATTTCATAAGTTAGTATGACGCTACTAAATTGATACTTTGTCGTAATTCATAATTTATATTTATCTTTTAGCGAGGAAAAATATTTATCTATTTTGATTCACATTCATTTTATAGTATGTTAAACACCTTCATAATAATGCATTATGGTTATTTAACATACTATTAAATCTTGCATGGTTTTTAACATTTTTTTTTCTTTTATAGAAAATCTGGTGGATGTAGCAGGGGTTGATGAGATAGTGAAAACTATTGAAAAACTTACGGATTTAGAGCAGAAAGATAGGATAAGAACCCAGAACCAATACTTGGATGAAGTAGGTTAAATCACTGGTAAGTTTTTACTAGGAGTACATAACTTTTATAAAGATGTAATTGAATTCATGATTTGCAGACCTAATCATTCTGATTTACCATTCTTTACAGAAGTGAGCGTTACTACATTAAAAGAATTAAAAAGGAAGGTGCGCGTAAAGGCCATATAAAGCCACAGTGTCCGACTTGGATAGTTTCGACATAGATGCTATTCGTAACAAAATTAACGAATTTTATATCGTTAGAAAACAAGTTTAATACGAAACACACCAGAACCAGTATATGAAGCTGATGAAATTCTGAAGCAGAATGGGCACGAGGTATTGCGAATTCCGGGGGGAAGTCGCCACTGCGATCTAAATGCCATTAAGTTAGTATGAAGTTTGGCTAAACGTAAAGTGGCAAGTAAAAATAGAAAGTTATAAAAGAGTCGTTTGAAAATATAACTCCCGATGTACGGGATTTAGGGAGTTTGCTGGATGAACAACAAATGATGGATTACTCGGCACAAGAAATTATTTTAATGTGTGTGAACTACACGAATTCTGTACAGCAAGTGAGGTAGCATTACATTCTAAAACACAAACCGATTAGCTAGGTAACAATAGTCAGGTCGCTGCTAAGACACATTTGTCAGGCGCTCCAACATGCCCCCGGGCGTTGAAAGCAGCGATTTCAACAAGATTTCGAAGTCACAGGCAATGGGCAGATCCGGTTGAATGCTCTCCGAACAACTCCAGTGGAAGTCTGAATATCAGCTACACGAGCGATGCCATCGGTTCCTGGGTGAATAGCCACAACTCGCCCAAGTCTCCACTTCAGCGGAGGAAGATTATCCTCCTTAATCACTACCAAGGAGTTCAGCTTTAAACCATCCTTGCAAGAACGCCATTTGGTTCGCATTTGCAGTTCCGCTACATACTCCTTGCTCCATCTGCTCCAGAAATGTTGACGAAGCTGTTCTATTCGTTGGTAGCGAGACAGATGGTTGCCAGAGTGATCTTGATACTCGGGCTGCGGCAAGGAAGGGGCCGCCCAACAAGAAAATGACCCGGTGTAAGCGGCGTATAGTCCGTAGGATCTGAAGACAATGGCGTGAGTGGACGAGAGTTCAGAATGGCTTCTATCTGAGTTAGTGCGGTGTATAGTTCCTCAAAAGTCAAATTACAATTGCCCAACACTCTTCGAAGGTGGTACTTTGTTGACTTGACACACGCCTCCCAGAGTCCACCGAAATGCGGCGTATACGCAGGGATAAAATGGAACCTAATTCCATCGTTGGCTGCACATGCACCCAAGGACAAACTATTTAATTTTAAGAACTTTGAAAGATCGTTGTACGCACCGACAAATGAGGTACCGTTGTCGGAAAAAATATCAACGGGTTTACCTCTCCGAGAAATAAATCGATACAATGCCAGGAGGTAGCTATTACTAGTTAAATCGCCAACGAGCTCCAAATGGATTGCCTTGGTTGTAAAACATATAAAAATTGCCACGTACACCTTTACTAGCCTGCATCCACGACCTTGTCGACTAGCACACATAATAGGCCCGGCGTAATCTACGCGCGTGCGCTCATATGGATAACCTGGACGAAGACGTTCTTGTGGTAAGTTGCCCATTATAGGAGCAACAACCTTTCCCTTCATACGGTGACACAGAACACACTTGTGATAAGAAACCTTCGCCAAGTTGCGACCTCCTATTGGCCAATAAGATTCCCTGATAGAAGCTAGTAGTAATTGTGGGCCAGCGTGCATTAACCGTTTGTGTTCGAAATTAAATAATAATTTTGTAAAATAATGTGTGGACTGTAATAAAATAAGGTGCTTTTTACTATAAGCAAAATTAGAATTATCAAGACGTCCTCCTACTCGCATTATGTTTTTATCGTGCAAATAAGCATTGAACTTGAGAAGGGCGCTCTTTTTAGGTAAGCTCTTTTTATTAAAAAGTAATTCATACTCAGGAAATGATTCAAATTGACTTTGAATAATGACGGTATTAAGTGCGTCTTGTAACTCATCCTGTGATAAATATGTAGTTATAGGATAACATTTCCTACATGATTTAATGAATCTCAACATATAAGCTACGGAACGTATAAGCCGTAGGTAATTAGAAAAACGACTAAAATCAATCAAGGTTGATTCATTAATAACAACATTTAAAACTACATTAGGTCGAGTCTCCGGTAACGTCTCTGGTCCTAAACATTCAACTTTAGAAGGCCACTCAGACGGGTCCAGTTTTAGGAAATCTGGTCCAGACCACCACAAGTGTAAACCCTGCAGAATACTTATGCCTACACCTCGAGATATTAGGTCTGCTGGGCTTTTGTCTGTTGGAACGTGCCTCTATCTTCAGTTACCCGCCTTGTCCAAAACTTCAGCAACGCGATTGCGTACAAACGGCTGAAGTTTGGCAGGCATCATCTGTAACCATCCCAACACGATGGTCGAATCAGTCCAACAATAGACTCGACTGACTGCCACTCGGAGTGAGCTAATCACCTTCTCATAAAGACGGGCAGCAACTATCGCACCGCACAACTCCAACCGCGGAATTGTTGTGGGCTTTATGGGAGCCACTCGACTCTTGGCTATTAATAAACAAACCGAACATTCACCGTCGTCATTAAAACTGCGAACATAGACGCAAGCACCGTATGCGGACTCAGACGCATCTGAAAAGATATGTAGTTCTAACTCGCGATATAAATTGTAAACTACTATCCGCGGAATACGGAAATGATGCAAAAGCGGCAATGATTTAATTATAGTATCCCAATGTTTTTTAATATCATCAGGCAGTGGTTGATCCCATGATAATTTATTCAACCACATTTTCTGTAATAATACCTTCATGGTGACAACAATAGGACCTAACAGACCTAAGGGATCGAAAATGCGCGCAATCACGGACAACAAATCACGCTTAGTGTTCCAAGCTAAAGACTTTGCCAGACATATAGGAAACCCTAACTCATCGGAAGCGACATATCAACTGAGACCTAGCAACTTGTCGGGCTCTTTAGATGCAATATTTAAGTCAAATGAGGTGGCACACTACATGAGCTTAGTAAGTTGCCTGAGGCAGGAACAGTGTCCAAAACTAATTGAGGATCATTTGACTTCCATTTTCTCAATGGCATACATGCTGAAGCAAGTGCCTTGGTTACTTCAGTGCGGATGAATTTCACTTCATCTACGTCATTTCCTCCGGTAAGTAAATCGTCGACGTAAAAATCGTGCATAATGATTTCAGATATTTTAGGGTCCCTACAATCGAGTCCTAATTGTTTAATGCATCGTGTCGCAAGGAATGGCGCACTAGCCGTACCGTATGTGACGGTGTTTAATTGATAAACATTAATAGGCTCACAAGTATTATCACGCTAAACCACCTGTTGCAAATGTCTATCTGACGGGTGAACAGCTATTTGTCTGTACATTTTTTCCACATCTGCAGACAAAACATACTTGTGGAATCTAAACCTAACAAGTATAGACAATAGATCGTCCTGTACAGTTGGCCCAACCATCTGTATGTCATTAAACGACACTCCCGTTACAGTAGGACAACTTGCGTTAAAGACTATACGAAGCTTGGTCGTGCTACTCGACTCACGTAATATTCCGTGATGCGGGATAAAGTAGCCTGACCACAAATTAGGTTTATTTAACAACTTAACTGTCCAATGAGTCATATGACTCACGGAGAACTTTTAGAATAAGTTCAAGAGTCACAGGTGACTCATTTCTTTATACAACTTTGGCACATAATTTTGTTATGAGCGTGGAGTAATATTATTATAATTATAATTACGTGAACGTATAGCAAAAAACCTAACCTATAAGAAAACAAAATAAAATTTCGCAATTTTTTTTTGTGTATAAATGGTATCAGGCCTTGTATATGGTGCGAAATAAAACAAAAATAACAATGAAATAAAAATGTTTATTGAGGAAATTTCTTATGTTTATTACAGAAACCAATCAGTCACACATGTTTTTCGTTGTAGCAGTCCAAACAGTATGCTTTTTTACATGCTTTGCACTCTGTGTGCACTTGCTTGGCTTTTCGAGCCAACTTTCCTTGAATTTTTAATTTTGCATAGCAACCAGTACATCTCTTCCGTACTAACTTATTGTTTGTAGTATTTCGCGGAATTTCTTGAAGATAATGGTCGTATGAAGAAGTGGTAGCTGAAGATCTGGGAGTCAGAGAAAGCGAAGGCATTTGAGGCACGTTAGGTATTGTAGTCCACGCTGCTGGCCCGAGAAAATACCGAACTAAATGTTCCTGAACACTTAAAACAGACAATTCTGGTGCCAGTTCGTTATAAATACACCTAGCATTTATAACAGCAACTTGGAACAAAAGATCAACGGCGATTTTTTTTGTACCAGGTTAGGCTTTTGCGTAAAGGAGAGTGAAAAGATGCTAGTTGGTCAGATATATCTATACCTTTTTTTGCTTCATTATAGTCAATTATAACGTCGGGTTTTATAACATCTCTCTTCGTTTTAACCTTTGATGTAGGTACTATCACCATGACAGGTCGAGATCATCAGAACGTCTCGCTTATCACGCCATTTTAGAACAGTATATTGGTTGTCTTTCTGCCTTGCCACTTGCTCTCCCCGTTTCAGTTTTTTCTGAATCACGTCTTCAGGAAGATATCTTTTGTTTTTACGTAAGGTACCGCAAAGGTCAGCTTTTTGTTCTTTGAGGTACGATGCCAGCGGAACGCTGAACGATTATCGGCGACAATAAGACGGCCGTCATTCAGAAGTGGTTCGGTTAGTTGGATTACAGTAGAACCAGGCTTATCAAGACCTTCTAATTGTTCTGACACGCCGGAATAAATCTGATAAGACCATGTATAGCTATTTACAGTACAAGCTTTGTATATCTTCATGCCGTAGCGGTCGGTTTTGGCAGGATTGTAGGTTCGAATAATCAGTTTACCATGAAATTTTACCATGGATTCATCCACAACTATAACGTCAACAGGTAAATAGAGGCTACGGAAATTATCCACAACTTTGTGTATTAGTGGATCAATTTTATGCGTCCTTTGTGCTCCTATAGCACCTATATCAACTTCAGTGAAGTGCCAGCACCTGAGTATTGTAGTGAATCTGTTGTAAGACATATTGATTCTGTGCATGAGCGGGTTATAGTACAGCACATCTAGTTTCCAATAATGCTCAATAGAAGGTTTTGGATTGTGACCCATGTACATTATTACACCAAAAAAAGTCTTCATCTCCTCTCTAGTTACGTCTTTCCACCTTTTCATCCTGCTAAATTGAGCTGTACGTATCTGCTTCAATAAATGAGCATAATTATTGGTATGAATAAGCATATCGTCAATCAAGGTATCGGGTACAAAATATTCATATATTTTTGTCAACGAAACCTGTCCATCATCAAGTATTGCGTCCATGTTTTGTACCCCTTGACTGCCTGTGAAGGTTTCCCTGCCTATCGGTAAAACACAAGATTTCCATTCTGATTCAGGCTCAGGTTCAAATGACGATCTTCGAGTTGGCGGTTGTGGTGATACTGCACTTGAAGTACTCGCTATGAAATTCGCAATTACCTCTGTATCCTCACTGTCTTCATCGGCTTCGTCGGGCTGGTATTCTTCATCGCTGCCTCCACTGAATGGGTCTTCGTCGGTATCAGAATTTTCTAAATAACGCACTAATTCTTCAGTAGTGTAATTTTTTCCCGCCATTTTAGTAAATAACTAATGAAAACAAAATTACGAGTATAACCTCAAATAGCAATGCAATTTTTCTAGAGTAGTGACAGTTCGTAATTTGTCAATTTACTGTCAATAGTTGGTGTGTGCACATATGACTCATAGAACGTGGGAAACGGGAATATTTTAGCACACGTCCATGAGTCATATATGAGGCAAATAAATAAAATCAATAAAATAAAAAAAAAACAATTATTTTTATGAATTATATTTACATACGAGAATGTGAATGTTATTAAACTATCAAAAAAGAAAACACGATGGACTTGGGGTAGTTGTAAATTGTATTGTATAGGGAAAGTTAAGTTGTTAATTTGGTCATATGACTAAGCGACTCGTATTCTAACATAAAATCATGGTACATTTTACCAAATTGAGGTTTTATCTTCAATCTACGTTCTAATGAGTATAAACAGTGTGTAGCTTTCTTATAAGAATCTCCTAGAACCAAAGGATCTTTCTTAAGGGGTATACGAACACAAAAACGACCATCAGCCAATCGTGTCGTATTTTTAACAAAATGATCCTCACATAACTTCTCTTCTGGCATTAACGAATTAAAAGATTTGATGTCTACCTCCTCTAATTGCCAAAATTTGGTCAAATCGGTTCTAAGTATTTCACAGTTACTGTCATCCGCAGAAACAGTTAAATTACATTTTATATTATTAGAAAGCAATGAAATATAATTTTGAGTAATTGGACCGGAAACTATCCAACCTAAACGAGTTTCAAATAACATTGGTTTTCCGGTACCTACATTAAGTCTTTGTGATCCTAACAATCCCCAAAAGAGATCAGCACCGATTAATATATCGATATTAGCGGGCTTATAAAATGTAGGATCAGCTAAAGTAATATTCGACGGAATGTCTAAATCAGAAATATTTATTTCACGGCACGGCACGTCACTTGTAATAAATGGCAAAACAAAACAATTAAGTTCGGAAGTAAAACTATCATCTAATGACGTCATCTTAATACGACATGTTTTGCCTACGTGCGAAGTAACATTGTTTATGCCAAGTATAGATTTATTTACCTGGCTAGTTATTAAATTAAGTTGTCTACACAATCTTTCCGTAATGAATGACGAAGTGCTACCGCTATCAAGAACCGCGCGAACGAGATGCACACAACCAGTACGATCCTGCAGTTTGATCAAGGCGGTCGATAACAACACTTCACGCTGCTTATGACCTTGAGAGGATGCAATATGTGCTGATAAGGCAACGTTATTTGTTTCTGTCTTAGCAGACGGAATGCAAGACGACGCAGACAAGTTATTAGTTGAATTCTCATTGAGTGTATTCGTAATATTACTGTTAGAATCTGTGTGAATTAGTGTGTTGTGCCTACGCTTACATAGTTTACAACCAGGTTTTTTACATTTGTTAGCGAAATGACCCGAGCGAAAACAGTTGAAACATATCTTATAGTTAGGTAGTAATGTGCGGCGAGCGTCATTACTCAATGAAAGAAACTGTGGACAATTAATTAACGTGTGATCAATACTATTACATTTAGGACATACTTTAGGAGCTAAGTCGTTACTAGAACTATTCAAAGGCTGCTTAGCTACCATCGCTTTGATCTTAGGACTAGATTTACTTACCGTTTGGGAATGATTGTTTCGAGCTCGTTCTAAGTTCTCGATCAGGTCAGCTCAATTACGTAAGAATTGCATAAATACGTCAAACGTAATGGAGCTTTCCTTGTCTATCTTAACCTTGCACTCCTCCCACTCACGATAAGTCCTTTGATCAATCTTTTGAGTAACATGGTAGATCAGAAGTGTGTCCCAGTACCTTACAGGCTCACCTAACGACTCTAATGCTCGCAAGTCTTAAACTCTTTAGTGCACTAGAAGATTCCTTGGAGATCACCCCAATATTATACAATGCGGATATATGATTGTGCACCAGTAACCTATTATTATCAAATCGATCAAGTAACAAATTCCATGCCACAGAGTAATTGCTTGAAAAAAACTCAATTGATTTAATAACTAAAGATGCAGTACCTTCAAGTGACGCTCTTAAATAATGGAACTTGTTGACTTCGTCAATTTCATCGTTACAGTGAATCAGGCTAGTAAAGGTATCACGAAATTCTAGCCAATTGCAATACGAACCGCTAAACTTTGGCAATTGTATCGTTGGTAATTTGACTGGCTTGTGTATGTTAGCAAGTGTACTCCTACAACTTTCCATCGACTTATCATCTTTATTACAATTACTAAGAATATTTTGGGCTCTGGACAACGATTTATAATAAAGAGACTCAAAATCAGAACGCTCAGAATGTTGTAATTTCATATCTTCAACAATGCATTCCAGTCGAAGCTGTACCTCATCATACTGCTCGTACAACGACTCGATCTTACCCATGCGCAACTGCAGCTCAGAGATATCACAACGATTTAACTCTTTGTCCTTGAGTGAGTCCAGGAAGATCACGAAAGCAGTTAAACGACCTTTAAAACTTCCTCGCTTTTTAACTAAATCCCTTTCCTCGGACATACTGAGAGATGAGCGTCGTCAACCTGGAATTGATACAGGAATACAATTAAAACTAACACACAATATGATTTTATACACACGTAGTTGTGTTTTATACACTGCCTAAATGTTGCCGTAGCAATATAGAACCTAAAATATACACAACAATAAGCCAAAGTAAGCTGCATACATAAATTCACTCGATACAATTTATTTGTCAAACCACCTACAAGTTTTAGTTATCACCTACAACATTAAAACTTCAACGCAAACTATTTAGTTAACAAATAAGCATTATTAAAACACTAATCTTTATTGTTTATTACAAATGATTCTAATTACTTACTAATAACTTTACTTTTAACAATGACTTGCATTAATATCAAACACTCAAATAATTTGCACTATGTCAAGATACCTACCTGCTAATACTTAACAATCATGGATAAGTGTATAATTATGTGAATTAGTTACAGCTTTTAAATATTAAAGTTTAAACAATGTAGCAAATAAGCTAACTAAAATAAATATAGTGCAATGCATAGCTATAGTTTAAAACTTTAACTATGCTGTCAAATAAATACTAATCACAATGCAACAAAGTACCTAATGATTCTTTAATCAGACACAATACAATAAGTAGTACAAAACCTAATAATACTGACCTTTTATATGGTGAATTATAAATAATACCTGAGTGTTGGGTGACGATATTAATTAAATGTACACTATACACCGCAAATAACTTGCTTGAGATCCATCCAATTCACCGGCAATGGGACCTCCACGCCACATCGGGATATTCGTTTTATAAACTTCAATATTATAATCGCTGATCTTCAATAAATACGTCATCCGGCTCGTTACGGACCATGTACGGGATTTAGGGAGTTTGCTGGATGAACAACAAATGATGGATTACTCGGCACAAGAAATTATTTTAATGTGTGTGAACTACACGAATTCTGTACAGCAAGTGAGGTAGCATTACATTCTAAAACACAAACCGATTAGCTAGGTAACAATAGTCAGGTCGCTGCTAAGACACATTTGTCAGGCGCTCCAACACCCGAGGAGTGAAAGAAAATGACTTATCATGTCATCCATGTTGAAAATAAATATAAAGAAAGGGACAAAACTACATAAAATAATTTGGAAAGTTTTATAATTAATGTAAGAAACAATGATTCCAGTGACTCTAATGAAAATTTCCACATGGAAGTCTTACATTCAGATTTTGATTATAGTGAATAAATCAGAACTATTTAAGAATACTGTTTTTTTTTTAATTCGAGTTAAGACACAATATCTATGGGACCGTTCAAGGATTCCGTAAGCACTATAGGGGGGCGTGGGGGTCTTTGCTTTGCTTATATTTGTTGACATGGGGGTGGGGGGATCTAGATGGTGATTACGTCAGCAGTAATTATTTAATTTTTTACACAATATAGCAACACACATTGTCTATGCTTCAAAATGAAATGCATTTTCGGGGATTCCTACAAATAATGAATTGTTAAATTCCGTGTCAGTAAAGTTTATTTAAATGAATATTGTGTACGTTACAGACTTCTTTCCAAACCTATTCCTTATTTCTAGATTTATAACTGCAGCTCATGAATCAATCAATTGTATGTACCAACGTTTACGTAAGTATGGAGGGGTGGGGTAAGAGCTTTGCTTACTTTTGCTGACGAGGGGGAGGGGTGGGTTAAAAATTGCAAAAAATGTGCTTACGTAATACTTGAACGGCCCCTAAACTATTACCTACCTAAAATACCTCTTGTATTTTTATTCCGATGAAATAAAATAGATAATTCTAAAGTATCAAATCAGGCTATTCCAGGTATTTCATAGTAGTTTTGGGGTTGCTATGCTGATATTTTTTAAATTTGCCGCGCTTTTTCAGTCTCTACTTTCGTTTGCCAGACACTTGCTATATAGTGTAACGATACCTTCTACTTCTCCAATAAAAGAGGGTAAAATAGATGTACCATTAAATTTAATGTAGTATTAATAAACAGTATTTTATAAAAACCTGCCTACCTATCTACCTATCCTAGAAACCGGCCTACCTACCTATCTGACACACTCTCAGGAGAGAAGAGGAGGAGGCTTAGAGTGTAGTACTTGCGGGACGGCTTGGCAGGCCACTCCAGGATCGCCTTCTCCTCCACGATGTCTTCGTCGTACAGCGGCTCGAGCAAGGCGGTCTGGCAGTAGGCTCACAACAAGGCGTCTGGGCAGCAGGCTCTCAGCAAGGCGTCAGGGCAGCAGGCTCCCAGCAAGGCGTCAGGGCAGCAGGCTCTCAGCAAGGCGTCAGGGCAGTAGGCTCTCAGCAAGGCGTCAGGGCAGCAGGCTCCCAGCAAGGCGTCAGGGCAGCAGGCTCCCAACAAGGCGTCAAGGCAGCAGGCTCCCAGCAAGGCGTCAGGGCAGCAGGCTCCCAACAAGGCGTCAAGGCAGCAGGCTCTCAACAAGGAGTCAGGGCAGCGGGTACTGCACTTCCTCTTCCACCACTCTTCGTCGAAACTCGTCGAGAACTAAACTCTTCAGAAACTGGTCAAAGACTGAACTGCCGGAGATTTTTTTTTTTTTTTTAGGTAGGGCCACTTGTAGATCAGCACACTAAGGCTGTGAGTCTACTTAACCGGACTTTCCTGTGGTGACCTCTAATAAATTAAAGGCCCCCAGCCAGGGCTTACAAACTAAAATATACTTAAAAACTAATGACCGCACGCTAAGGGCACTCCCTGTGGAGTACGGGCCTCGGCATAGCGGGGTCATTTTGGGAGGGCAGCAAAGGGACAGGCTGGGTCATATTATTTACGGGAGTATTTATTGCTACTGGCTCAGCATCGCGGGCTGGCTCGTTTGGCAAAGGTCGGGGAGGATTTTCATTACAAGTACGCGGACGTCGCGATGGGCCTCGTCGGCGAGGCCGGAATAAGGAACGCGTTCTGTATGTGTGTTTTCTAAGAGTGCTGGTTTCCCTACTGCTCTCTTGTCGGATGGTGGTGGGGTCGTCAGGCTCGTCTAGGATGTTACGCGGGCGACGAACCCGAGAAATCTTGGAGGGTCTGTATCGGGCGGCCGATACGATCAGGGGGTTAGTGTGGGTCTCAGCAGAGGTGAAGTAACGCACTGACATGCGTTTCAACACTTGCTTTATGGTCGGGAGTTTGAGGTCTACGTGGAGATCCTCGTTCCTACAGAACCAGGGCGCGCCCGTGGCCTTTCGGAGAAAACGGTTCTGAATGACTTGCATCCTATGGATCTGATTGGGACTGGCATGAGCAAACACCGGACAGGCATACGTCATGATAGGACGTATGCATGTCGTGTATATTCGGATTTTACATTTAAGGGAGAGCTTGCTGTGTTTATTCAGCAGGGCGTGGAGCCTACCGAGAGCGAAAGCGGCTCGCGAGCGAACCGACTTTATGTGCTCACTGAAGTTGAGGAACTGGTCGAGGATCACACCTAAGTATTTGGCTCGCTTCTCCCAAGGGATTGGCTTGCCGAACATAGTGATCGGGCGAGGGGGGGTGAATTGTTTATGCTGGCGAGCCCTGCGAAACAGGACTGCTTGACTTTTGTCGGGATTTACCTCAATCCTCCATTTCCTAAACCAATCGCCTAGTGCGTTGGCTGAGGTCTGGAGGGTATGAGCGATGCTAACGGGATTATGTCCCGAGTAGTAGATGGCCGTGTCGTCGGCAAACAGGGATAACTCTACTGGGGGCTTTTTGGGGATATCGCTAGTGAATAGCGTGAAGAGTGGGGGGGAGAGCACGGCGCCCTGAGGGACGCCGGCTCTGATAGGGCGGGGAGTGGAAAGCGCTCCTTCGATACGATATCTGAAGGAGCGGTTCGACAGGAAGTCTCGAATGATGAGCACGAGACGGTCCGGCACACCTAGTTGGTAAAGCTTATAAATTAAGCCATTGTGCCAGACTTTGTCGAAAGCCTTTGCTATATCAAAGAATAGGGCCCCCGTCACCAGACCGCGTTGAAAACGGCCGCTAATGTGCTCTACGATGCGGTGGGCTTGGTGGACACTGGAATGATGGGCTCTAAAGCCAAACTGTTCGTTAGGGATTAGGCTCTTGGCCTCGACAAAGTCCTTGAGCCGATTAAGAATAATCCGCTCGTAGACCTTGCCGAGGGCGCTGAGCAGACTAATGGGTCTATAGCTAGTCGGGAGGTTCTTGGGCTTTTTGGGTTTTGGGATACCTATCACTATAGCCTCTTTCCAAGCTTGTGGAAACAAGTTGTTGGACAAGGCGCCATTGAAGATGGCAGCCAGTAGGACTATGATCGTACGTGGGAGGAGTTTAAGTGCCCTAGTGGTCAGTCTGTCAGTCCCGGGAGCTTTCCTAGGTTTGAGTTTCTTGATGATCTCCTCCACCTCGTCTTCCGTGACGGGGGGGAGGGGAGCATCAGGGTCCTCGACAGGGGGTAGGGCAGATCTACGTTCGACCTCAGCATCCACGTGGGCAAGGTGGGCTGGGTCGACTGGTTGGGAGCTGGGAGAGCACTGTGCCTCCAGGCTGTCGGCTAGGCATTCGGCTTTGTCTTCGTCGTCGAAGGCAATGCTTTTGTCCGGGCGGATAAGGGGAGGCATTGTGGCAACCTCAGTGGCGCGCATATTCCGCTGAAGTTGCCAGAAGGCATGGTGGGTGGGTTCCAGTTCGCTCAGGGTCTTGTCCCAGCCGGCTTCACGCCACTCTCTGATGCTGTTACTTACTTTGCGCTGTAAGTACCGCATGAAAGTTTTGTTATTCTGGCAGGGGAAAGCTCTGTAGGCACGGACTGCTGCGTTCTTCTCAGTCAGCAGGGCCCGTACATCGTCCGGGAGTTTCCGGCGCCAGTGCTCTGACACCGGAATCTCCTTTGAACAGTCGTTCAAGACAGATTGCACGTGCTCCGTGAGTGAGTCGATCGCAGCCGTCGTGTCGGCGGCGGACTGGATGTGGTCGGGGATCTTGTCCAGGTGAGGAGACGTGTTGGATTTCAGCAATTCGCCTACTTTCCTCCAGTCAGTGATCACCTGTGTGGGAGGGGGGCGGTTAGGGTCATAGGGACCCGATCTCGGAGTTAACTCCAAGATCACCGGTCTATGGTCAGAGTCAAGTTCGTCTACCGTCTCTAAAGAGTGCAAACGTAAGTTCACATTCTTCAGGAGGGCAATGTCGAGTACGTCGGGCAAGTGGGATGGCTCGAACGGATAATGAGTAGGCCGCATAGGACCTATGATATCTATGTGGAGAGGTGTGCAAAGGTCGTATAGTACCTTCCCACGGGGGTTGGTAATACGACTACACCATGCGGGATGTTTGGCATTGAGATCCCCCGCTATAAGGACGGAGTCACTCATGTCAAGAAGGGCTGTAAGGTCGCTTCGTAGTGAGGCGTTTATCGAAGAATTTGAATCTACGTCGCTGTGCGGTGGGAGATACGCGGATACTATTGTGATAGAGGGATGGCCCGTCATGCCTAGCCGGCAAACGGATACCTCTAAGTGAGCAAGGGGCGGCGGATCCATAGGGATGCAGTGCAGGGAGTTCCTATAATATATTAGAGTGCCACCTCTGTGGCATCTAGTCCTATCGTTCCTAACTAGCCGGTAGTTGGCTACCTTGGGATCCCTAAGGTGGGGTTTGAGGAAGGTCTCTTGGACCAGAAGGATGTCGAGACTATGATCGCGAAGGAAAGTCGCGATCTCGTCCCGTTGATTGGTGATGCCATTGGCATTGAAGTAACCTAGCTTTAGGGATCGGGGCTTTAATCTCTTACTAGCCGTGTTATACATTATGGCTGTTTAAAAAGGTTATCAAAATGACTTTTGACATCGGGATACTTAGAGTATACCCGAATCAGGGAGTTGATACTAGTGCAGGCCACGACCTCCTTTGCCATTTGGATGGCGCGGGAGGACTGGAAGAAACTAAAAGTATTCCCAAGGATGAGGAACGCATCGAGTTCCGGCTCATCCGAGCGAGGGAGTGACTGGGGAGGAGGTGGGGGCTGAGAAGCCACAACAACCGGGGCGGAGGGCATGATGGGTTGATCCATCAGCCCAGGGACTTTCGGCCTTAGTGCCGGGAAGTTTTGGGCGTGATTCGCCGCCGTCCAAGGAGTTGGACGCTGGGGACTGAGGGTCTGGGGGAGCTCAGACGAGAGTGTAGGACACTCTCGTCCCTGGCGTGCGCTAGCGCGCGTTGCCAGTTTAGGGGCGGAGGTTTTCGGGGCTTTCGGACAGCCTCGGTAGTTGGCGGGGTGGCCGGATTGCCCGCACAGCACGCAGCTGGGCGGGTCTGGGCACTGGGACCTATCTTTTGGGCGACTGCACTCCGCGGTGCCGTGATCGCCCAGGCACTTTACGCACCGGGGTTTGCCGAAGCAATTCCGTTGCGCGTGGCCGTACAACTGGCAACGGTGGCATTGGCCTACCGTGCCACTCTTATGTGGCTTCTCAATGAGAATTCCTGAAAGACTGCATACAGTCTTCAGCGCAAAGATGGGGTGGGGACCTTCGGAGACGGGGTGGCAGATGACGAGGACGTTGTTAGACGCCCTGCCACCTCTGCCGTGCATACGGTGCACCTCAATCACCGGGATGTTCTGTGACTCTAAGTCGCAGACGATCTCGGTGGTGGGGATCTCACTGGGGATCCGGCAGAGGACCACCCGAACGGGCTTGCTCTCATGGAGCGTATAAGTGTGGTGGGGGATATTTCGAGCCTTGAGTAGCTTCGAAAGCGCGCGGTGGTCGTTAGCTGTCGCTAACCCTACTTTTATGCCGTTCTGAACGGCGCGGGCATTCGTGTAGGCGATGCGTTGCTCGCCACACGCTTTGGACACGTTTGTCCAAGCCCCCTTGTCATGGATGAAGATGGGTGGGGGAGGGATGGTCTTGCGCACTGAGGCGCTGACGACTGGGGTTTGGGTAGGGCTAGGCCTAGTGGCCGAGGAAGTGGAGGGCTGGCTCTGCACTAAGCGTGCTGGCTCGGGAGGGGAGGGTTTCTTGGCCTTAGGGGCCTGAGTGGAGGACGAGGCCTGCGACCTCTTCTTCCTCTTTCCCTCGACGAGGATAAACTCGTCGGAGGAAGAGGTTTGGTCGGAGGAGTGTTCGGACTCCGCTCGCTCCGAGCGCTCAGAGTGTATGCTCTCTGCGCGCTCCGAGCGCTCGCCGTCCGAGCCCTCTTTTTCTTGTTCCTCCTCCTCAGAGTCCATTTCGACGTCTGGGGGGGAGGGGGACCTATCTGCGATGGGCGCGGGGGTGGGACCTAAATCTGGCTGTGGGATGGGAAACACCGCGGGGGGTATTTTTTCAATCTCAACTTTATACTCCCTTTGTAGGGCGGGGTTTTCAAATAGGATCTTTCCTAATATCTCGGTTGTTAGATTTAACCGAACCGTTAGGGACTCTAATTTGGTCATGAGATCCTCCACTCTGTCCTCCATATTGGAGGCGACAATGGTGGGCATCCTAATCTCCTAACCCTAACATAAGCGCCTCGAGGAGACACGTCAACGTGAGCTCCCCGAGCAGACGGTCCCCAAAGAGCCCTGCCCCGGAGTTTCTCCTAACACTTCGCTACCGAGAAGAGAAACCCAGACAAACTCGGTAGCTGTGTTGCCGTCTGATGTGGCCTGAGGGGCCCTATTTGCCTAACCCTCCGGGCGGGAATGACCCGGAGGTGAGTTCGCTCCCTGCGGGGATAGCAGGGAGGTGTGTGCCTAATGGTGTGCCCTAAGCTTGTAATCCGGTCGCCAATCTTAATGTGCGTACCGGGCCCTATTGGGTCTAGTGCGAAGGGGTAGATACACCCAACCGACACTAGGTGTGTATGCTGTGAAGAGAACTCAGTAACTAGGTTTGACTAGGAGATCCCCCAAGGCCAAAACCTAGCACTCGACTCCAATTGACTGCTTCACCCTGAAGGGGATCAGCGGGTGCGTCGGGTCAGCACCCCCTTGGTATTGTTGACACCGTGAGGTTTCCAACCAAGGACCACGAAACTGTGGTTTTACCCTGAAGGGGCCAAACCAAATTGTTTTGACAATCTCTGTTAGAGAAACACGATATCCTTCACCGCCTCGAAAAAGGCGGATCCGGACCAGGCGTCGTAGTCGGCGACTACGAGTGACGTCACGGCGGGCGTGACGAACGGAGCGATGACTCAGGCACGGAACGATCGAGAGCGCGGAGCGGCACGACTGTCGCGGGCGAGCGTCGGAGCAGAATGACTGCCGGAGATGGCCCCCAGCGCCTTTTATACCCAGCTCAGCGTTCAAAATCCATTCCATTCTCATTCTGTACCAGAATTCAAATTGTAGAGTCCAAAATAGTCCATCTTGCCAGTTATTTGATCAGCCAGTTATATTCGAGCATAATTTATTAAACCTCTTCGATAAAATCTGAGAGTGTGTTTTAGAAATTTATAATTATAATTTAAAATGCCGTTAATCAGTAGACAACCACAATATAATATACAATATTAAGCTAGTCCTATCGATAAAAGTGAATAACAATTATATAATAAAAGTATGAACAACCTTTTTAGTCTATTAGCCATTCAGTGACTACAAAGAAGAAGAAATTACAGTTTGTCAGCCTTGACGTAAAAAATGTCATGACAAGAAAATATTTGTTTTGATGGATGAATTATGGATTATGATTACAAAGAAAACGTAAGTTATTTGGTATTTGTAATAACAAATACTATATTTCCCCATCGACCCCGAGAAAATTTTTGGTCTAGAACAAAAATTTTGTAAGGTTAAAGTTTATCCACATTCATATAACTTACATACCTCATTCAATCACACCAACATCTCACGAAGTTAGGTCAGGTAGGATTCACATTCAATGATCACTACTCGACCTGATTAGTACATGACAGTAGGCTTGTTTTCGGAGTCTGTCAGTCCGCTCGCGTCGAAAACCCATCAAATAAAAAACAAGATTTAGCAAAGGCTTATTTTTACGAAGTTGCTAGCCGCTTCGATCAACTTTAGAGTCGATAACATAAAAAACAAGGTTTAGCAAAGGCTTATTTTTACGAAGTTGCTATCCGCTTCGATCAACTTTAGAGTCGATAAATAGTAAGAAACTAACTTGGAGAGTTAGAAAGGGAGAAGGTCTGGTAATATGTACCTAAACGCACTTCTAAGTAATATCTGATTAGTTCAGATATAAGAGAAGCCTCTTAAAGTTTAAGAACAAAGTTAAAGAAAGAAATAAACTATTGAGTTTCAATAAACCGAAAAGAACTCTATAGTTAAAAGAAGAGAAGAAGATAGAGATGAGTCATGAATATAGTACGAAAGGTGAATATATTTACATGATTATATACATTAATTTTTAAAATCTTTAATATGCCATTTAGCTCGGTTGCCATTAGGATCCTCTAATATGTAAACTAATGGGGATAGTTTCTGAATTACAGTTGACTTTATATATTTGGGAGCTAACTTTGCGCTGAAATAAGTTCCAGCCTGACTATTTATATAATTTCTTCGCCAGACTGTATCTTTTGGTTCCTCAAGTCTTATTTTAACTTCATACTCAAGTTCAGCTTTATTTAAAAGTTCAAAGTGAATAATTCTATCCATGACTGAAAATTAATATTATAAATAGCAAAAGAAGGTAAAGAGGGAATAAACTAGTGGTAAAAGAGGTGATAAACTAGTGTTCGTGTGAAGAGGGAGTCTAGTATAGTGTTAGTGTAAAGAGTGAGTCTCCTATCCTAGAACTTAATATTAAAAAAGAGTCTAAGCCAAAAAGTGAGTCCAAAGAAAAAAGTTACTAGTAATAGTTTTTTTGGAATTTTGAAAAAAAAAAAAAATTAAACCGACTAGCTATGATTTTACGTTGGGCGCCAAACTGTAACGATACCTTCTACTTCTCCAATAAAAGAGGGTAAAATAGATGTACCATTAAATTTAATGTAGTATTAATAAACAGTATTTTATAAAAACCTGCCTACCTATCTACCTATCCTAGAAACCGGCCTACCTACCTATCTGACACACTCTCAGGAGAGAAGAGGAGGAGGCTTAGAGTGTAGTACTTGCGGGACGGCTTGGCAGGCCACTCCAGGATCGCCTTCTCCTCCACGATGTCTTCGTCGTACAGCGGCTCGAGCAAGGCGGTCTGGCAGTAGGCTCACAACAAGGCGTCTGGGCAGCAGGCTCTCAGCAAGGCGTCAGGGCAGCAGGCTCCCAGCAAGGCGTCAGGGCAGCAGGCTCTCAGCAAGGCGTCAGGGCAGTAGGCTCTCAGCAAGGCGTCAGGGCAGCAGGCTCCCAGCAAGGCGTCAGGGCAGCAGGCTCCCAACAAGGCGTCAAGGCAGCAGGCTCCCAGCAAGGCGTCAGGGCAGCAGGCTCCCAACAAGGCGTCAAGGCAGCAGGCTCTCAACAAGGAGTCAGGGCAGCGGGTACTGCACTTCCTCTTCCACCACTCTTCGTCGAAACTCGTCGAGAACTAAACTCTTCAGAAACTGGTCAAAGACTGAACTGCCGGAGATGGCCCCCAGCGCCTTTTATACCCAGCTCAGCGTTCAAAATCCATTCCATTCTCATTCTGTACCAGAATTCAAATTGTAGAGTCCAAAATAGTCCATCTTGCCAGTTATTTGATCAGCCAGTTATATTCGAGCATAATTTATTAAACCTCTTCGATAAAATCTGAGAGTGTGTTTTAGAAATTTATAATTATAATTTAAAATGCCGTTAATCAGTAGACAACCACAATATAATATACAATATTAAGCTAGTCCTATCGATAAAAGTGAATAACAATTATATAATAAAAGTATGAACAACCTTTTTAGTCTATTAGCCATTCAGTGACTACAAAGAAGAAGAAATTACAGTTTGTCAGCCTTGACGTAAAAAATGTCATGACAAGAAAATATTTGTTTTGATGGATGAATTATGGATTATGATTACAAAGAAAACGTAAGTTATTTGGTATTTGTAATAACAAATACTATAATAGTAAACAAAGAAAATCACAGGCGAAATCTTCAGTAATCATAAAAAAATTAACTAAAGTTTCAAGAAACGAAGACATTTGTCAAAATACTATTATTTTCTCTGACGTTCTGGTGGCATTCAAAGAGTTGAGGGCTATAAATATGTATGGCGGAAGTACTAGCCACACGAGGATGAGAGTGAGCAGATAGATAAATAGATATATTCTTTATTCTACACCATAACAGTAAAACAAATAAGAACTTAACAAAGGGTGACACAATGGGCTGTCTTATCGCTAAAAGCGATCTTTTACAGACAACCTTACAGTAACCATAAGATCACTACTATCATTACTAGAGAATCCTATTATTATATTTCCTATATTTCGTCGAGATACGATAGCATTTTAACTATTACTACTGATTGAAATCTCAGGGTCAGGCCGTTGCGCCTACATTCCGGGGAGGCCTCGTCCGGGGAGCCCTCACATTTCAAAAAATGACATTCCGGCGAGCCCTCAGCCAGGACGCGGCCATTTTTATTTGTTTTTAATACATATCAGTAAGTAATGTTGGGAACAAAAATGTTAAAGATATTTTTTTTATTGGATCGAAGTATGTTGCGACTTCTTTCTTTATTTTGTCCATGACAACACTAATTTTGTTTCTTGGTGCATCTGGTTTGCAATCAATAGAATGTTTCATCTGAATTTGTACATTATCATTTTCCTTCGTTAATTTCACTGAACCGGTACATTTCTGACGTATTTTATTAGTACCCACACACTTGAAAATTTATTATTTCTTAAAAATAAGTAGCGATATCCCGCATGCAATAACATCTTTCCTCCATTTTTAGTGTCGATTAATTGATAATTACGTTGTAGCCCTTGCGAGGTGGAAGGACCTGCACTCGACATGGTGAGATATTTAATTTCAACTTCAATTCTTGGTTTAGCTAGCTTTTGTAGAAAAGCCACCACAATTTTGCCAAAAATATGTACCAAAATGTACGTACTTATGTGAAAAGTCACGGAGTGACGTTTTAGTGGACTGATATCTTTTTCATAAACAGTTACAACCTTCTACTTAATTAAATATCATGAGTAGCAAAAAGGAGGATTCGACAATCAACAAAATTTTATTTATTTATTTATTATTAGGGACACTATTCTAAAAAAGACACTTATCTATAATTAACTGAGTAGTTAATAACAGTTATCCACAAAAGATACTTAAGGTTAAAATATAATACGAAACAGGTAAAACTCCTAGTTTTTCATATATTGTACAGTAAGATTATTAAATAGAGCTAAGTTATGTTGTGTTCAATAGTACTAACAAAACCGTTTTGTCAAAAAAAAAATAAACGCCGACTGAGGGCATGCCGGAATGTCATTTTTTGAAATGTGAGGGCTCCCCGGAGGAGGGCTCCCCGGAATAGGGGCGCCACGGCCTGACCCAAATCTCAGGCTTCGAAATTTCTGAATTTCATCACCTTAATGGGGAAGTAATCATCTTATGGGAATTTACCCATGAGATGATTGTCTTAAGAAAACTGTCTGTTGAAAAAAAAGAAAATTGATGTTTTGACTAGCGCATGTGGATTTTGCATAAACGCAATTAATAATAAACGTGTATTATTTCAAATAGGTTGAAGAGTAAAACCTATTAACCTTTTCGACGCCCATCTATATAATACGCGATGTGTCCTCCAGCGCCACTCTACAAATGTATAACGTATCTATAGTAAAACCTAGGGATGGGATTAATGTCCTATCGACAAATAATATTATAAGTTGAAATTAATGTTTATTCACCAATTTACGAAGCTAAATAAAAACTGATACGGTATTTTTAACCGACTTAAAAAAAAGGAGGTTCTCAATTCGTCTTCAACTTTTTTTTTATGTATGTTACCTCATAACTCGGAGACGGCTGGACCGATTTGAAAAATTATTTTTGCGTTTGAAAGGGTATACTTTCTAGTTGGTCCCATTGTTACGAAATCAGGATCTCATGATGGAATCCTGGAGAAATCGAACGAACTCTTCAAATATTATAGGCACACCTATAGCGTTTTGGGTATTTCTTGTAGTACCTTGAGCAGTTGCTTTTGAAAAGTACCATTTGGGGAAGTTGAACTGATGATGAAGACCACAGATGGCCACTGAAACTACTCAATAATAAGTATTTTGTGGATTGCGATTCGATTACTTGAGTACGGATGTTAAACACTTTATGCTCGTCGCAATATATATATACGAGTATGGTGATGTAGAGCTGATGGTCAAGTACCTGGAGAACTCTTCAAAAATTAACGGCTATGCATTGGGAAAAGCAATATTTTGTAAAAGGTGATAAGTTGTTGACATTTATGGCTTTT
Organism: Tholera decimalis; assembly: GCA_943138885.2. Taxonomy (NCBI): domain Eukaryota; kingdom Metazoa; phylum Arthropoda; class Insecta; order Lepidoptera; family Noctuidae; genus Tholera; species Tholera decimalis. The sequence continues at coordinate 11,100,503 of OW964575.2, read as the reverse complement.
GTAACTAGATAAATTACAAACCGACCCACTAAAAAGCATGAAAAAAATTTTTTTAACAAAAATTAGAACTGACTTCCATATCAAAACACTACAAAGCCAAAAATAACTTTAATTTCGGTAGTCGGTGTTATTGGTTTTGGATTTTCTTTTTTTTTTCACACCGCCTTCCGAAATTAAAGTTATTTTTGGCTTTGTTCAATTTTTTTTTCATATTTTGTTTTATTTCATAAAAAAATCAATATGAAGACCTGGATATATTTCCCATAATAAAAGAAAAGAATTGTAAAGTTATTAGACGTGTGTTCTAGAAGGCACATCATCCCTATTTGTCTCCAAATGTAATCCTTCTACTTCATATCCAGTCGTTGGCGCTCGAGGCACGTCAAAATCCTTTCTGATATAAGGATGTCTAGATGTCGATGTCTATGGTATTTTTCTTTTTTCTATTCACTGTGGTCGAGTTACACGTGCATAACCTCAACCGATTCATGCATAATTTATTTCGTTTATTTACAACAAATAGAACCAAATACAATCAATATAAACTAGATACGTGGTTTTCTACGTGTTTTTTTTTAATTAAAATGGAGGATAAGTGACTATGTTACAGATCTTTATTTTTAATGGTAGGTATAGGTGTGGCAAAATACTAGCAATGATTTTTTTAAGTCTTTAAGTCAAGAATGAATAGGTTACTTCTAGGCAAGCGTGCTCCATCTTCGACCACATCGTCACTTACCATCAGGTGAGATGGTGGTCAAACGCGAGCCTATTATCAATAAAAAAAATTGTCAAGACGACGAACTATTTCAAATTTCTGATTATTCACAAAACTTTTCTTATGATGAATCTACTCAAAAAGAAACAAAATTCAAGGAAGGTGATACATGCACAGAAGCAGTAGAAATGAAAAAGGATCCAGTACCCACTGTCATGGATGTGCATGGATGCAATTATTTCGGACAGTTGGTATCGAATGAATTATTAAGGTTCGATGTTGATCCAAAATAAGTAATCATGCAAAAAATTCTCGAGTTACTGAAAAATAAGGGAGAATGAAGCTTGCCATATTTTAGCCAGTGCATTAGCTAATTAGCTGCTAGTGTGTTATACCAGGTGTCCAAAAATAACATTTGTCTATATCACAAGTTGATTTTATCCTTTTATTTGTGATCGTTTTAGGGAATGCTGTGGCCTTCAGCATACTACAATTACGATTCACTGTCCTCTGTAATTATATCAAATTCTGATTCAGACTCCACACCTTGTAAAACTCGCAATAATTCGTCATATTCACCGTCACTCATTTTATTGTAAGAACACGTGCGCCAACGCAAGATGTAAACATTGCACTACACTAAAAAGCACAGTCACTATGACCTTGAAACCCTTCCGCTTTATATAACCATCGGCACGAAACTTTAGCGGTGACCGTTATTGCGCAGAAGTAAAAATTAAGGTACCTGAGGGGGGCTAGCTAAGCGTGCGTAGCGCCGATTGGCTCTCCAGCCGCATTACGTTCCCCGCGCCGATACGACGCTCCGCGCACATCCCGTGTACAGTCGCGTCATTAATTGTATTGTTATTGCTGTTAATTTTTGTTGTTGTTTTTTTTTGTAAGTTTGAATTTGTTTGTGAAATTTTGTTTTTTAGTTTGTTTGTGACTTTAAAGTGAATATACCTAGAAGAAATACTGTTTTGAAAAGACAGGCAAGGAAAATGGTTTATGTCGGGAATTGCTTTTTAAAAAGGGAATCTAACGAATTAATTGATTCTTTGAAACAAATTAAAAGTGAGATTGACGAAGCTACAAATACTTTACTCAGTCATTCGGACAGCATCACTGTAAATTTGAGAATGGTTCTCTGTAGATTTAGATTCACTGTAGATTCTCTGATTCAGATTAGACTTAAATCTATTTTTTTTTTTTTTTAATAAACAAATAATGTTTTTGTTTTTATACTCCCCACAAAACTTGTTAAAAATTACATCTTAGGTACCTACTATAAATCCTTGGACATTGGCATTGGAGATAAACTATTTATTAAAGTATAGGTAATATTATTTGCATGCGCGACAGTACTCATGCGTAGCTATCCTCTACATTTCGTTCAGCGCTAGACCTACTATTTGACATTACATTAAAATAATGTCATTAATGTTATTTAGCTAACAATTGTATTGCGTGCGCGATAGTACCCATGCGCAGTAATCCCCTCCGCGTATCGTTCAGCGCTAGACTTACGTGCCGCTACTTATACAAGTTCGTGGCGTTGTGCGCACTGACAACTAGCAACTTTGTAAGGATGGGTTTTTCAAACGGTGTTTCAGTATCGACAATGATTAGAAAACCTATTTATTCTTATTAAGGTGAATAAAACGTACTTTATAGTTTACAATATTTATAAAATATTATTTATTCACGTCATTTTCTTGCAATAATAGTATTTATGATCGTTTCGACGAGATGAAATATAGCGAGGTCTTCATCGTGTCCCATCACTGGCTTACTTTATATCAAGTACTTGGCGTTGGGGGCATTAAAATATTTTCTGGCATTTTTGTTTTTATTGAATACTAGCTTTTGCCCGCGACTTCGTCCGCGTGGAATAGTTACTTTGGGCTAACGTTAAATTTAACCCCGATTTTGAAGCATTCTTCATTGGCGCTCCGCTCCTATTGGCCTTAGCGTAATGATACAATATAGCTGTGCCCGCGACTCCGTCAGCGTAAGTTAATGTATTGGTAATATTGTTTAGATCACGTTCACATGAGGCTTAAGTACCTAGAGAACGCTTCGACCGCGAGACGCGTCGAGCGCGGCGACCGATTCTCAAAAATAATCCTTATAGCATGATTCAGTATTCACGCGCGATGGCTTATTATTATAAGCGTATTTCATGTATAACTTTGGTGTTTCTATACCGATTTATATGATTCTTTTTACGGTTTCGTAGCCGAATGGCAAAAAACGGAATCTTTATACTTTCGACATGTCTGTCCGTCTGTCTGTCTGTCTGTCTGTCTGTCCGTCCGTCCGTCTGTCACAGCAATTTTATTCCGAAACTATTAGGACTATACATGTGAAACTTGATAGGTAGATGTATTCTGTGAACCGCTTTCCGATTTTGAGAAAAAAATTAAAAAATATTTAAAATAAAGGGGGGCTCCCCATACATGGAACTAAACCTGAAAATATTTTTTTTCATGAAATCGATGCATGTGTGGTATCTATAGACAGTTCTTTAAAAACGACATCGGGGTTTCTAAAACCACTTTTCCATAAAGTCAATCGTTTAAAAGATATAAGCTTCCAAAGTCGTAAAATGTGTGTGTGGCGGACACAACCTCTAACTTCTATAATAATGGAGTGAAAAATCTAAAAAAAATATATGTCTGTAGATCTTAATATAAACTTTCAACCAAAATTAGTTTGAACGAAATCAGTTCAGCAGTTTTTGAGATACAGCATATTTTCTAAAACCGCAAATATAACTTTGTAATTCATACAAACACTATGAAAAACAAATTTATTCGGCGCAGTTGTAAAAAATGTAAAAAAGCCAGTTTTAAGAAATTTGTAAGGTTTTTTTTTCAAAACAAATTTATTTGGCGCAGTTGTAAAAAATGTAAATAAGCTAGTTTTAAGAAATTTGTAAGGTTTTTTTTTCGTCAAATAAATTTGCATATTATATTATAGTTACTACGGAACCCTTCATGGGCGAGTCTGATTCGCACTTGGCCAATTTTTTTATGGAATAGTTAATAATGTTAACTTTTTCAATTAGGGGTGACTGAGAGTGTTATAAACGTAAGAGTAGACAAATATTATAATCAGAAAGCTTCGAACTGCTAAGCTATCGGGAGTTACACGTGTTATTGTGAGTCAACCATAAAAGTTAGACATATGCTGTCGTGGGATATTTTTTATATAATTTTAAGGAGAACATTTCCGTCATGAAATGATTTGTGTAGCTTTAATCATTAAGGTTACACACGCGACGGAAGCTTAAAAAATGGAGTAACTTCTCCCGTTTTCCCAACATTTCCCTTCACTGCTCTGCTCCTATTGATTGTAGCGTGATGAAAAGTATACTATAACCCGCTCAGGAGTATGAAAAATAATTATACCAAGTTTCGTTAAAATCCGTCGAGTAGTTTTTGTTTCTATAACGGTTATACAGACAGACAGACAGACAGACAGACAAAAATTTAACTGATTGCATTTTTGGCATGAGTATCGATCCTTAATCACCCCCTGATAGTTATTTTGGAAATATATTTCATGTACAGAATTGACCTCTCTACAGATTTATTATAAGTATAGATAAGACAAACAAGAACTTATTATGTGTGAAAAAGTTAAAAATATGGCTTATTACAGGACAATTTTCCATAAAAACAAAATAAAAGGTCTTGTAAAAGTCGTAAATTTATTTTATACTATTATTACTTCTAATCAAGTAGTGGCGCTGAGGGCCCGAAAATCTCGAGCTTGTATACAAGTGATTGGCGTTCAAAAGCTTAAAATGAAAAAAAAAAGTTTCAACAATAAATTCCGCACAAAGAGTGAACGAATGAAGCGAATGAAACAATCCTAAAAATCATTATCTTTAAAATTGTTTCATTGGATGTCTGATTTCGTTTATATAAGGGCTAGGTACCTATTCCTCCTCCTAGGTTCCTAATTGAGAACCTCCTCCTTTATTGAAAGTCGATTAAAATTAAAGTACACACACAAATATACACAACCTGGACCATCAGCTTAACGCTTCTTCCGAGGCACCTAGGAATCTCTACATGTAAAGATGGTCACTCATCCGTGGATCATTCTTGGCAAGCGTTGTTCAACTCCGACCCATACGGTTGTTATTATTTACTCACGAGCTCCTCAGGTCATTACAAACTACACAGTTAAACGCTAAATAGTCGTGTATTGTTATTTGTGTAAACGCTATAGGGTAATGTGTTTTTATGAGTATGTTATGTAGTATGCAGATGCTAAAACATTAAAAGTAAATTACAATATTGTATAACAATAATGTCATGTAGGTACGATCTTTAGGATTTGTTCATATTTTTATAAACGTGGTTTTAAAAAAAAGGGTGTTTAAAACAACTTTTTTTCAACGTCTAATTTATAAGGTTTTTCTCCTGTGTGTGTACGAATATGTGTTTTCAAATTACTCATTTGACTAAAACTTCTCTCACAAATATCACATTTATAAGGCTTTTCTCCTGTGTGTGTACGAATATGTCTTTTCAAATCACATGTTTGACTAAAACTACTTTGACAAATGTCACATTTATAAGGTTTTTCTGCTGTGTGCGTACGAATATGTTTTTTCAAATTACCCTTCCCACTAAAACTTCTTTGACAAATGTCACATTTATAAGGTTTTTCGCCTGTGTGTGTACGAATATGTGTTTTCAAAGTACATAATTGAATAAAACTACTTTGACAAATGTCACATTTATAAGGTTTTTCTCCTGTGTGCGTACGAATATGTGTTTTCAAAGTACATAATTGAATAAAACTACTTTGACAAATGTCACATTTATAAGGTTTTTCTCCTGTGTGTGTACGAATATGATTTTTCAAAGTAGGCTTCTCATTAAAACTTCTCTGACAAATATCACATTTATAAGGCTTTTCTCCTGTGTGTGTACGAATATGTCTTTTCAAATCACATGTTTGACTAAAACTACTTTGACAAATGTCACATTTATAAGGTTTTGCTCCTGTGTGTGTACGAATATGATTTTTCAAAGCTGCCTTCTCATTAAAACTTCTCTGACAAATATCACATTTATGAGGCTTTTCTCCTGTGTGTGTACGAAGATGTCTTTTCAAATCACATGTTTGACTAAAACTACTTTGACAAATGTCACATTTATAAGGTTTTTCTCCTGTGTGTGTACGAATATGATTTTTCAAAGCAGCCTTCTCATTAAAACTTCTCTGACAAATATCACATTTATGAGGCTTTTCTCCTGTGTGTGTACGAGTATGTGTTTTCAAATTATCCTTACTACTAAAACTAATCCGGCAAATATAACATTTATAAGGCTTTTCGCCTGTGTGTATACGAATATGATTTTTCAAAGTACCCTTCCTACTAAAACTACTCTGACAAATAGAACATTTGTAAGGTTGTTCTCCTGTGTGTACACGAATATGTTTATTTAAACAGCTCTTGTTACCAAAACTTGTCTGACAAATATCACATTTATAAGGCTTTTCTCCTGTGTGTGTACGAATATGATTTTTCAAAATACTCGTTTGTCTAAAACTCCTGTGACAGATATGACATTTATAAGGTTTTTCTCCCGTGTGTGTATGTATATGTCTTTTCAAAGTACCCTTCACACTAAAACTACTCTGACAAATATTACATTTATAAGGTTTTTCCCGACTTTTAGTTTCTACAGTATTATCATAATTACAAATTGCATCATAACAAAATTTAGGTTGACTTTGTACAACAGTTTTACTTGAAATAGATTCTTTTGATATTTTGATAGATTTAAACGTAATTTTCATAGTATTTTCAAAAGTCTTTGAATGTTCCAGTTCCTTGTTCTTATGCTTGGGGGATAGTGAATGATCGCTACTTTCCTTTAGCGGATCTAGTTTCGGTTTCTTTGCAGCAGGAACACCTGTTTGTAATATGACATGTCAATAAGTAAATCATAATGTGATCGGAATTAGATGAGCTAAAACTCAATTTCGACAATGAACAGAGACAAATGGAGATGTCCTACGGCTATTTTTAGGGTTCCGTAGCCGAATGGCAAAAAATTGGCCAAGTGCGAGTCGGACTCCCCCATGAAGGGTTCCGTGGTAACGATAATAAATATAATATACTTAATATATTTAATTGAAAAAAAAAACTAGCTTATTTACAATTTTTACAACTACGCCAAATAACTTTGTTTTTCATAGTATTTGTATGAATTACAAAGTTATATTTGCGGTTTTAGAAAATATACTGTATCTCAAAAACTGCCGACTCGATCTCGTTCAACACAATTTTGGTTGAAAGTTTACATTAAGATCTACAACATATGGTTTTTTTTAGATTTTTCACTTCATTATTATAGAAGTTAGAGGGGGGGACACATTTTACCACTTTGGAAGCGTATATCTTTTAAATGATTAACTTTATGAAAAAGTCATTTTAGAAACCTTAATGTCATTTTTAAAGACCTGTCTATAGATACCACACACGTAAAGGTTTCATGAAAAAAAATATTTTCAGTTTCAGTTCCATGTATGGGGAGCCCCATTTCTTTTAAATGTTTTTCAAATTTTCTCTTAAATAATACATCTATCAACCAAGTTTTACATGTATAGTCCTAATAGTTTCGGAATAAAATGGCTGTGACATACGGACGGACGGACAGACAGACAGACGGACGGACAGACATGTCGAAACTATAAGGGTTCCGTTTTTTGTCATTCGGCTACGGAACCCTAAAAACGAACCCTTATAGTTTTGTCATGTCTCTCTGTCTGTCCGTCCGTATGTCACAGACATTTTATTCCGAAACTATAAGACTACACATGTGACACTTAGTAAGTAGACATATTCTGTGAAACGCTTTTCGATTTTGAGGCAAATATTAAAAAAAAATATTAAATTAAGGGCGGCTTTTCTTTTTTTGTCATGAAACCTTTTGCGTGTGTGGTATACACAGGTCTTTAAAAATTACATTGAGATTTCTAATATCACTTTTTCTTAAAGTCCCCCCCTCCCCTCTAACTTTACAACAATGGAGTGAAAAACGTTGTACATCTTAATAAAAACTTTCAACGAAAATTGGTTTGCACGAAATCGGGTTAGCAGTTTTTGAGATGTAGCACATTTCCTAAAACCGCAAATATAACTTTGTATTTCATCAAACACGGAAAAACAAAGTTATTTGGCATAGTTATTACGGAACCCTTCATGGGCGAGTCTGACTAGCACTTGGTCAATTTTTCTGGACTGTCATCCTGGGTTTCAAGACATTACTTATGTAAGTAAATAACAAGGTGAAGACAACAATTTCATTGATTTTAACTTAATTGTCCCTGAAAAAAGAAATCGTTGTTAGGAAGTCTCCACTTTTTGTCTCTTTTCTTTGAACTTTCGGTAAATAAACTCACTTAAATCAGATCAGTGGTTCTTAATAGATACAAACATACATAGACATATCCACAATAAATAGAAGTTAACATTTAAAAACAGTTTGGAGTAAAGGCACAGTACCATTTGCCGCTAGATGGATGTGTGGCGACACTAATGCCGGCTCTTCACGTTGGCCAACATAGTGGCGAATGTAGTGGCCAATGCCTATTGGTCAACGTGTAGAGGGGGTATTTGTGCACCCGAGATGCACTTGCATGCATTTTTATTCTCGCGCTAATCGCTCACGCTTACGTATATTTGCTTAAATATAGTCTTTCTCGTGTTGTCAGTGCTTTCTTATATCTGTCTATTTTCTTCGTGTCTTCCTATATGCTTTAGTGTTAATTATAACTGTAAATCTGTGCTTAAAGACTAGCAATAAACATTTTAAAAACTCAACGGTGTTCGTGTTTTGAAAGTGTAATCCTCAAACATACCTACAAGTGGTGACCACGACAACGGAACTTTAGAGTTGAAAATCAAGATGGAAGCCGATAAAGGAGTAGGGAAGCGGAGTACTGAGGGAGATTCGGGCGATATTTGGCGTGTTGGAGTATGAGTACCGCCATTTTGTCCAGACGACCCGGAACTTTGGTTTGCTCAGTTGGAAGCCCAATTTACACTGTCAAATGTAACCAGTGATTCAACAAAATTTTACTACGCCGTGACTCAGCTAGAACATACGTACGTTGCTCATGTAAAGGATATATTGTGCAATCCGACAGTAACCGGTAAATTCGAAAATCTAAAAAACGAGCTTGTCAAGCGACTAAGTGCGTCGAAAGAGAAGCTGAGGCAGCTGTTCCTGGACAAGGATATTGAAGACCGTAAGCCATCAGAATTTTTAAGGCACTTAAGAAACCTAGCCAGCCCATCAGTGTCGGATGATGTTTTACAGACTTTATGGACTGGACGCTTGCCGCATAACCTACAAACTGTCATTGCGTCGCAGCCTAAGGTTTCTGTTCGAGACTACAAGAAGCCAGCCAACGGTAACTGGACGGTCTGAACTTGTCCACGGTTCGTGGAGCCCTACCGTTGCTTTCAATGAACAAAAGTACTTACACAATAATCTACAGGCTCTCCGGCCGACAACAATCTATAGCCTCTGAGGCTTTATCAATACCTTATTACCACCAACCTTCTGTGCTGGGTTCGCCAAGCTTCGACCTTCCTAGGTCACGCCCAAGTGTGGTATGTATGTAAATATGAGGTGAGTAATTGAAAGGTGTGATGCAAGTCAAGTGTTCTAGAACGTTCACAAGGCGCCAGTCTCCAGATGGCGCGGTCTAGATCAGCATCACAGCACAACTTATTTCCAACAACTCCGCGTGCCATGCGGTGGCAACCAACCGGCGATAAATCCCAAAATATCCCAGGTTTTTCATCAAATGGGGATTACGAATTCCAATCGATCGTTAAGCGCGACCCAATTATCGGTTGCAAACGGCGATTCCATACGATATTTCTACTACAATAAAATCAAAGTCCCAAGAGCGGACATTTTCCAACAACGGAAGCAAAGTCTATCTGTCAAGTGAAAAGTCAAGATCAAATTTCTTTATGTCAAAAAAGTACGTTCGGAAACGATCGGTACTAAACATCTACCCCCCCCCCCCCCCCCGGACGGGCCTACCCGTCCGTAATCAATTGGAAGTCTTGACAAGGTTGCAAATTTAACACAGCTTCAATGCGGCCAAATACCGTAGCTAGTTCCTCAAAGGTGAGAACGGTGTCTCCCAACAATCTCCGCCAGCGTCTCTTTGCCGCTTTCACCGCGGCCTCAAAAATACCCCCCCAATGCGGGGCAGGCTGGCGGGTCAAACAACCAAGTGACCCCTCGGCGGGCCAAACTATTACCAATGTCAACCTGGCTCTCATTAAGGAAGGCGTGTACCTCCTTCAAATAGTTACTTGTACCCTTGTAATTCGTACCGCAATCAGACCTAATCAAAGAAGGTAAACCACGGCGAGACACAAATCTTTCCAAATTCGCCTCAAAGGCCTCTGTCGAGAGGGAGGTTACCAGCTCCAAATGTACTGCCTTGGTTGACAGGCAGACAAACACACAAATAAGCCTTAACAATCTTACTATTACAAGTGGTGGACGTCTTCAACAAAAGGGGACCAGCAAAGTCCGTTCCAACGCCAGCAAAGGGCCTCGCCTCATTGACGCGATCAGCCGGCAAAATCCAAAATTCTCGCTGCAGAATGGCCAACAGCGCATTGCAACCGGCATGCGAGTTCTTAATGTGACTATCAGTCACCAACAATTGTACCAAGTGGCCCTCCTTGGGCAACAAAAGGGGGTGACGGGCCCCATAAGGAAGGCTAGAGTGCCTCAACCGTCCTCCAACACGCAAAAGACCCGTCTTATCCAATAAGGGATTCAGCTTACTAACAGCTCCCGACAACTTAACCCTACCAGACTTCAAGACCTCGATCTCCTTCTCAAAGTGTGCAGCCTGCACAGAGCGGACCTAAAGGAGGAGTGACTCCTGTCGCTCTTGAGGAGAGAGAACTGGTGAAAGGCGCTTGTCCCCTGGATTCCTAGAATTATGGCCAAAACGCCTGATCCACGAGGTAACGTTCAACAATTTGTCGAGAGAGCTGTATCGATTCAACAAAAAATCAAAATCAAACGGAGGGTCCTTTGTCCCAACAGCGAACACCTTAAGTCCGGGCAAAGGATCCGACATCAAGACTGGCGTTCGAGGCCAATCGCCCCCGGGACGAGTCAGCCAGTCCGGTCCCCACCAGAGGGGGTGAGCAATCAAGTGAGGGGCCATGCACCCGCGTGAGGCTACGTCGCCCGGGTTCAGGTCACCAGGCACGTGCCTTCAAATCAAAGGCGTTTCAGAACCTTGAATCTGCAACACTCGGTTCACAACAAAGACCTCCAAAGAGTGGACGGACGTCTTCAACCAACACAAAACAATTTGACTGTCCGTCCAGGCGCAAGAAGCCCGAATGTCAACAGTTCCACCCAAAGTGCGCGCAACGTGGCTTAAGAGACGCACAAGAAGCACCGCAGGAAGTGCAGATACAAGTTGGAGCCAGTCTTCCAACAGGGTTTCCCGAAGTGGCTCGTCCCAACCAAGTTCAGTTATAACAAGGGCAGGAGCACCAATTCTAGGGTAAAGACAACTCACAAGGGTGATTTCAAACCAGGTCCTTCCCTCAACAGTGGTGACAGCCGTTTCGCCAATTCCCAAAATCTTGCCTGAAAGGTCGTTCACCTTCAGGCCAACCTGTCCCGCTAACCAAGACGACAAAAGGCAACCCTGGGCTCCCGTGTCCAAAATGGCACGGATCACAATCGAGCCACCCGAGGGTCCCCAGACCTTGACCGAGGCCGTTGGCAACAAAACCGTCTTGATCGGGGGGGGGGGATCTCTTAACGGTGCCTGGGCGGCGACCGATCGCCGCATCCAGGCTGCCCTCGTTCACGACGATGCCAACAATCAAAATATTCGTCCGCGCGGTGTCCCGAGCCGCTCGCCATCACTGGAGGGGCATATCCCACCGGATGCCCGAATGGCGGAGGGCGCGACTCCAACCGGGGACGTTCCGCCAACGGAGGGGAAAGGCAGCGGCGCCGACCCGGCCACTGCTGCCTAGCAGCCAATGCGCGTTCTCCCTGACGAGGGGAGACCGAATGGCGCTCGCGGGGCTTCCGTTCAACTTGCGCGGGGGGTGGAGTGCAGCGTACAGAATTGCGGGCCTCAGCCCGGTGCTCGTCTCCGGGGTACCCCCCCCTGCGCGAACCCTCCTCAGAAGATGGTCTGCTGGAGCGGTTCGCGTTGGCGCACAAAATCTCCAAGTGGGACCCCTTACAAATTCTACACGGGCGGGGGTCGGGGCAGTCCCGATGAAAGTGGGCCCCCAAGCACGAGAAGCACAAACGGCGTGCGTTGACAATGCGGCGGCGGGCACTTACGTGCAAATTCAAAAAGTCCGGGCAACGCGCCATGACATGCCCCGTTGCCTTACAAAAGTCACAATGATGCGGACTCCGGGCGCCAGCAAAACGGGGGGCGGGGCGAACATCAACAGGCCCCCTAGCCCGAGAACTCCGGGCGCCAGCAAAACGGGGGGCGGGGCGATCATCAACAGGCCCCCTAGCCCGAGGACTCCGGGCGCCAGCAAAACGGGGGGCGGGGCGAACGTCAACAGGCCCCCTAGCCCGAGGACTCCGGGCGCCAGCAAAATGGGGGGCGGGGCGATCATCAACAGGCCCCCGAGCCCTAGTCCGTCCCTGGTCTCTAGGCCGAGAAGGTAGTGGGGGTGACCCCATGGCGCCACGAGTGTTATCCAAAAACCGACACTCGTCTTCCAAAAATTTGAGGAGGTCGTCAAAGGGGGGAAGATGGGTGGCACTATCCCCACCATACTTCTGGTCAAAACGTGACCTCAGCTCCGCGGGGAGCAACTGCAGCACTATGTGCACCAACAAGTAGGACCAATGTTCTACCGGTAACTCCAAGCGTCTCAAGGCGTTGGTCGCTGAGACCAACGAGTTCAGCAAGACAGTGCGCAACGTCGACATGCTGGCAATGGCCGGTAGTTCCAAAATCTGGTCGATGTGCACATCAGCCAGGCAGCGCTTGTTCTGATACCGTCGGGAGAGAAGCTCCAGAGCGGTCGGGTAAGAGGAATCCGTCACCGGCAAGTGCTGCACCAAGGCTCTGGCTTCGCCCTCCAGGACAGACAACAAATAGGCCAGCTTCTTGGCAGGTCCGAGGTCCGAGCGTGCATCGACAAGACTCTCAAAGAGATTTAGGAAGCCCAGCCAGTGGTCCAAGCGACCGTCAAAATGTGGCAGCTCCAGGGTGGGCAGCCTACCCAATAGTCCAGGGCCTGCAACAACGGGGGTCTGCGGCTTGGCCGCATCAGGCACCCGGCTCTTCAAAATTTCCCGAGCTCGTAGACTTATGACATCCCCCAGGTGGAGAATCTGGTCATAGTCACCCAAAATCTTATCGCGGGCTGCCTGGTCCATCACCCCCAAATCCACGTCCATGATGAACTCGCAGAAGCGTGTGAGCGCAGCATCAGCTGCCTTGATCCTCTCATTCAAGCGCCCGTACCGAGCAAGGGTGAGCTCTTCCAAATCTACACGCTCAACCGTTGCAGCTGCCGATGTCAACCATCTCAACTGTGAGGTCAATCCGGCAGCAGCCTCCCTGACTGCCCTTAATGAGGCCATTGCAACAATCAAATATTAATACAACAGGCTAAAATTAACTAAACAAACAACAATGACTTGTTAGCCAACCGAGCAATCTCACCAAATAAAAACTCAAATTCAATTATTTCAAGTCCAAATCCGACCCTGTACTTATTCCAAGTATGAATCTAGCTTGGTACAGATGGCTAGTTACAAAATAAATAACAATTCAATGTATATATTGTGCAGGATCAACACCAATTAAACACAACAATTGAAGTATAATATTGCTCCGGACAATCTCTAACAACAATCCAATAAACGAATAAATGCAATAAGTCAATCCACACCATTCAATTCTTGTTATGTTAACAAATGTGTGATTACCATTTAGATAACCTTTTAAATTCAGATCAGTGACACTCAATTATCAATTGCAACAAATATACCAAACAACTCTACAACAAATATACCAAATTATATACCAATAATTCCTAATTTCACAAACAAATCCCACTTGTCAACTCAACAAAAGGGGGCTACAGTACAAATTACAAATACAACTTCAATTGATTCAACTTCAATTAGATAGCCCGGATGACATGGTAATATATTCAAAACTTATTAAGTTATAAGTTATGTTAAGTAATTAAACTAAAGTTACTTTCAAAACTTCCAATTTACTATGTGGATTTTATATTATAAAAGCCACGCTCTGCTTACCAAAAATGTTCGAGACTACAAGAGGCTTCTTGTAACGGTAACTGGACGGTCTGAACTTGTCCACGGTTCGTGGAGCCCTACCGTTGCTTTCAATGAACAAAAGTACTTACACAATAATCTACAGGCTCTCCGGCCGACAACAATCTATAGCCTCTGAGGCTTTATCAATACCTTATTACCACCAACCTTCTGTGCTGGGTTCGCCAAGCTTCGACCTTCCTAGGTCACGCCCAAGTGTGGTATGTATGTAAATATGAGGTGAGTAATTGAAAGGTGTGATGCAAGTCAAGTGTTCTAGAACGTTCACAAGGCGCCAGTCTCCAGATGGCGCGGTCCAGATCAGCATCACAGCACAACTTATTTCCAACAACTCCGCGTGCCATGCGGTGGCAACCAACCGGCGATAAATCCCAAAATATCCCAGGTTTTTCATCAAATGGGCATTACGAATTCCAATCGATCGTTAAGCGCGACCCAATTATCGGTTGCAAACGGCGATTCCATACGATATTTCTACTACAATAAAATCAAAGTCCCAAGAGCGGACATTTTCCAACAACGGAAGCAAAGTCTATCTGTCAAGTGAAAAGTCAAGATCAAATTTCTTTATGTCAAAAAGGTACGTTCGGAAACAATCGGTATTAAACAGTTTCATTAGATGACCTAGCCGAGTTAGCATATCGCGTGCATGAAATAGCTCCAGTAATACCGCATCACCAAGTAGCTATGGCTTCAACGTCGGTACAGCCAGCATCGTCCTCACGTATTGACTACTTACAGCAGGAAGTTTGTGCTTTAACTAGAGAAGTCGCTAAGCTAACCTCTTATGTCTACAGACAGTCAAGGGCGCGTTCCGGATCAAGTTCCCAGGGCCCTCACAGTCGCAACCGCAGTCAGTCACGTCACCAGCAACCACCACCAGACCACCCTCACTGTTGGTATCATTACAACTTTGGAGCGAGAGCCAAGAAATGTACGGAGCCATGTGACTTTAAGGCGGGAAACGACGGGGACAGCCGGAAGTAGCGGCCAGCGACTGCCCAGTTTAAACAGGCCGTTTATTTGTGACAGATCGGACCTCTAAGATGCAGTTTCTTATTGACACGGGATCGGATTTATGCGTCTACCCACGTTCAGCAACCAAAGCACCATGTTTAAAAGTAAATATGATCTCACTGCAGCAATTGGCACAACCATACATACTTATGGTCCTATAATGCTACATCTAGACCTAGGACTAAGGAGTGACTTTACGTGGCAGTTCATCATAGCACATGTGTCTAAGCCAATCATAGGAGTCGATTTTTTAATTTTTTATAATATTCTTGTGGATTGCAGAAACCAGCGCCTCATAGATCAATAGCCGTGCCGAAACTAAATATACCAGAGAGCATTGCGTCCATACGGGCACTGCCATTGCAAGTACATACGGGTGTGCGTTGCCGTCCACTTTTGAGCAGGCGCTTACAACGCACACCCGATTCTAGTCAAACCTAGTTATAGTACCCGGCACGAAACTTTAGCGCTGACCGTTATTGCGCAGAAGTAAAAATTAAGGTAGCTGGCTAGCGGGATGAAGGGCAGTCGTGCGTAGCGCCGATTGGCTCTCCAGCCGCATTATGTTCCCCGCGCCGATACGACGCTCCGCGCACATCCCGTGTACAGTCGCGTCATTAATTGTATTGTTATTGCTGTTAATTTTTGTTGTTGTTTTTGTTCAGTTTGAATTTGTTTGTTATAGTTTTTTAGTTTGTTTGTGACTTTAAAGTGAATATACCTAGAAGAAATACTGTTTTGAAAAGACAGGCAAGGAAAATGGTTTATGACGTGAATTGCTTTTTAAAAAGGGAATCTAACGAATTAATTGATTCTTTGAAACAAATTAAAAGTGAGATTGACGAAGCTACAAATACTTTACTCAGTCATTCGGACAGCATCACTGTAAATTTGCGAATGGTTCTCTGTAGATTCAGATTCACTGTAGATTCTCTGATTCAGATTAGACTTAAATCTAAACTAAAATTTTCAAATTAACAAATAATGTTTTTATCCAAACGCCTTTTACACGTCCCCCTTCCAAACGCTACGAGTCTTCTGACAAGACGCTGTCCGTATTACTCTCACACGCACGTTTACAACCAAATTAATAAATACTGTCACATTAAAGGTCTAAACATTAACTCGTGCAAGAAGATTATACTAAAATTACTCCTCTCCTTATCCTACGATGAAACAGAGGAAATCATATAGTACACATATCAGGCTGGTGCGTTCTAACTCTCTCGCACACACAGGCTGGCTCACATACATACAACCATCCTACCTTCAATAAACACACTTCGCTCAATCACACATCAACACCTCACACTCATCATAAAACACAAAAAAGACAATTTTCCCATTAACTATTTTTATATAAACTTCATAAAATAAATTTCTGTCCGTTGTTAGTTGTTTTATATAAGGTGCAAAAAATGCTTTTATTTGAATTTTAATTGTTTTTTATATTATAAGTAATTTTATTAACTATAAGAAATTTTTGTTTTGTTTTATTATGACATTGTCACTTCAGACACTTTGTTTAGAATAAGTATCTTTTTATGTTAACGCAACTCCGGTCTCCAAGATACAGGCGCCGCCTAGTTTGGAAACCATTGACATCCCTGTTGACTAAACTTTGTTTTGTTACAGTGTACCCTTAACGTTAATTATTTAGGTTAAGCAATTCTGTAACTAAGGTTCAATAAATTTATTCTCTTATTTATTCTTATTCTTATTCTTATTTTTATACTCCCCACAAAACTTGTTAAAAATTATATCTTAGGTACCTACTATAAATCCTTGGACATTGGCATTGGAGATAAACTATTTATTAAAGTATAGGTAATATTATTTGCATGCCCGACAGTACATACATTTCGTTCAGCGCTAGACCTACTATTTGACATTACATTAAAATAATGTCATTAACGTTATTTAGCTAATAATTGTATTGCGTGCGCGACAGTACCCATGCGCAGCAATCCCCTCCGCGTATCGTTCAGCGCTAGACTTACGTGCCACCACTTATACTGAGTTTCCTTTTCAGCTACACAC
Source organism: Tholera decimalis (assembly GCA_943138885.2). Lineage (NCBI taxonomy): Eukaryota > Metazoa > Arthropoda > Insecta > Lepidoptera > Noctuidae > Tholera > Tholera decimalis. The sequence continues at coordinate 11,083,340 of OW964575.2, read as the reverse complement.
CTAGTGTCGGTTGGGTGTGTCTCCCATTAGACCCAATAGGGCCTGATTTGCACAATAAGACTGGCGACCGATTACAAGCTTAGGGCTCACTATTAGGTACTCACCTCCCAGTCTCTACCCGACTGGGAGGGTTACACATCCCCGGACCCATCCATCCGGGGAGTTAGGCCAGTTAGGCTTTAAATAGGCCCCCCGCGGGAGAGAAATCTCCAAAATTTCCCCATTACATTTTTGATCCATTCGCCAATCATGGCAAACTCCAATATTTTGGAGATATTGTTAGAAATCCTTAGGAAAAAAACCCTGCTATTTCCGCCAAATATGGCGGAAAAATCCAGTGTGAAATCGCTAATTGTCCTCCGGCTACCAAAGGCAACGTCGCTGATTTTAGTGACGCGCTTGACAGTCCATTATCTCCCCAGATTGCTGATCAAGGCATCCCGGTTGGTCAATTCACGGAAGTGTTTATTAACTCCGATCTCATTGTTCGTCGAACAACGAACGAATTCCAGGTAGATAGCCCCCTATTGCCCCCGCCCGCCGACAGCGACGGACCGATCGCCCGATTCCCGAAATCATCCATTGATTCCGGCCGACCTACTAATCCTATTGTTCATAGAACAATGGACGCCGCGCAGGTGTGCGCTGCACCAGAATTCCGTGAAATGGACACCACCGAACCTGTGTACAATAACAATTCCGACAATGATTTGTCACTATGCCCCTCGTCCTCGGAAGACGACTTTCAAGTCGTCACCGGCGGCAAAAGGAAGAAAGGGAAGACCTCCCAGGCCAGCAAGGCCAAAAAGACCACCGCGTCGCCCCCGTCCCCAACTCAAACGCCCGTACGACCCGCTAGTCCCGTCCCAGCTACCTCTGCTCGCGCGCAGAATAGTCGTCCCCCCAGGCCGCTCCGCCCCCTTTTTACATCCAAGACAAGGGGAAATGGACTGATGTGTCAAAGATGTCTGTTGATCGAAAGATCGACTACACAAACGCCCGTGCCTGCCAAAAAGGCATTAAAGTGACCGTCCCTACGTCTAACGACTATAGGGAACTATATCGCGCCCTCCGTGAAAGGAATATTTCCTTTCACACTTTCTCCTTCCCCGAGGACACGCCCACTCGTGTAATTATTAAACGTGTCCCTAAAGAAATCCTAGTACAGGATATTAAAGACGACCTTGCCGATCAAGGTATACCAGTGATCGCCGTCCATCGCTTACATAAAGCGAGAGGCGGTGAATCGTATGATATGGTTGTTGTCATTTGTGAACTAACCGTAGGTCACCACCCGATATTCAAGATTAAGTCCATTTGCTCCCTACCTGACATCTCAATTGAGAAGCCCTACCGTACCGCAACAGTGGGCCATGCGCAGAGCAACTGCTATGCGACTCCCAGATGCGTCAAGTGTCTGGGTGAGCACAGCGCTACGGACTGCCCTCGGCCCAAAGACCGAACCCTCTGTTCGGAACCACCCAGCTGCGTTCTCTGCGGCCAGACCGCTCACCCGGCAAACTACCGCGGCTGTCCCAAAGCCCCCAAACTTGCTCCTAAATTAGCGAAGCGCACCAACGCCCGCCAACAAAGAGAGGCACCTTCCTCTCAAATTCCCCAACGTCACGCTCTTCAGAGACCGTCCCCCTGGAACAGGCTAAACCACGAAAAAGCCTTTCCCTCCTTGGCCCCTGCCAAACCTTTGCAGGCACTGATGGATATACCCAACGCAGCGCCGATCCTGCCTATAGCCGTGGCTCCAGAGGCCACAGCCAGTCCCCAACCCGCGCCTCAAACCACTGCTGCTCCTGCAGCCAAACAACCGCCCAAACCCTCACCCGTCGCGCACGGCGAGGCCTGCGCCCAGACTCTACTGCGCCACTATAGAATATTTATGACCCGCCAAGCCAGGTCTCTCCACGATGCTCTTCTAGCTGCCGAGCAGCAGAATAACGGCAAAATTACGACGGCAATGTACAGCCAAATATTCAGCACACATTGATGTCGTTCTAGGCCTCGACCAGATGGATGCGATGGACTGATCCAATGGATTCCCAACGCACAAACCACACTAGGCCTAGATCCCTCAAATTAGGTTTTTTCAACGCCAATGGCATTTTCAACCAACGCTCCGAAATAAATAAATTCCTCCGCGACCACCAATTAGACGACCTCCTTATACAGGAGACCCTTTTGAAACCCCACCGCGCTGACCCCAAAATTGCGAATTACCGTCTAGTACGCAATGACAGAACACGCTGCCACGGCGGCGGTACCCTTATTTATTATAGGAAGGAGTTATACTGCATCCTTCTGAGCCCACCCGCGCCTCTCTCTCACCTAGAGTACTCTACCTGTAGACTAGGCATGACTGGTAATCCTCCGATAACCATCATCTCTGCCTACCATCCCCCGCCACGGTCGCGTCTTCTGCTTCTGACGATTCTATCGCGCTCACCAGCGATCTCACGACTCTCTTCGGCCTGAGTGACTCCGTCTTACTAGCGGGCGATCTCAACGCCAAACACGCTGCTTGGAACAGCAACACGACAAATGCCAGAGGCAGAATCATGTATAACCTAGGCGCCACCCTAAACTATGACGTCATCGCTCCGATGACTCCCACCCACCACCCACACGACCCCAACCATAGGCCCGATGTCCTCGATCTGGAGCTCCTAAAGAATGTAAACCTCCGTTTACACTCCATAGAAGCGCTTCACGACCTCAACTCGGACCACCGTCCCGTTATCTTACACCTAGGTTCTCGCTCGGGTATCCATGATCCTACCTACCCTCCCCCGACCCAATTGATCACCGACTGGAGGAAAGTAAGTGAAAAACTGAAATCCAACACGTCGCCTCACTTGGACACCATTCCTGACCACATAGTCTCAGTCGCTGACACGACGGCGGCGATCGATTCGCTTACGGATCACGTACAATCCGTCCTGAACGATTGTTCAAGGGAAGTTCCAGTAGCGGAAGACCACCGCTGGAAACTCCCGGACGATGTACGGAATCTGATAACCGAGACGAACGCAACCATCCGTGCGTACAGCGCTTTTCCCTGCGCCGCACAGTATACGATTTGCCCAAACTAAAGAGATGATAGTCGGTATCGGACTTAAAGGATTTGAAATGAACTAAAGTGATAATTTACACATTATGTTATCACATGATAGCAAATAAAACATATTTTTGTTAATTATATAAAATTTATTCAGATTTAAGTAGCGATTTTAAATCACAATAATATTTTGAGTTGCTTTTATGGGTATTTTTCTTAACAATGAAATATAGGGATCGGATGACATAAGCAAATACTTAATTAGATCAAAATCTGTACGAATCCGAGAAGTTTTTAAAGTGCGGCCCGGTCTGACTTTTGACTTCCGAAGCCTCTTCGGACATTTGTCCTATTGGAATGACAGAGTGTCGCATTATTTCTGCTCCATGAACCAATATTTTATGCACCGCAGCTGGCATGTGATACCACGGATATAAGGAGAGATATAAATCTCGCGTGTCTGAGCAGTAAATGTTGAATTTGTCCGGGTCAATTTCATAGCCAGACGCTATTGCTGTAAGATCTGTACGGAGACGTGAGAGCAGATTTTCATCGAGTCCGGTGATACGAGCAGTTTCTTTGTACTCGTGAAAAAATGTTCTAGCGGTGTTCCCGTCATTGCTCGAACCAAAACCCGTTTTAACTTTGTCGATAATAAGACCGATTTCTTTGAATTTCGAATTGATTTCCTCCTTTTTTTTTAGTCTGTCCCCTGACTTGCCACTGACCTATATTCATTCGGTACGAAATATTTAGTAGGCATTCCATTGTGCGAATGGATATCCCAAACCGATACATAGTTTCATTAGGCTCTCTTGCAATTACTGTGGAATTCATCTCTTTGGATGTAGCTTTGCAGATGAAACATGTTTGAGTACACTTATTTTCAGAGAGCACGTTACATACTCTGCCGTCTATCATCGACAAAATCAATTCGTGTTTTATAGAGATATTAACTCCATCTATTTATGCAGCAGTAGGCACCGACTCCCGAATTTTTATTTTAATGGCTTCACATTCTTGTTTTATCAATGACTCAGTTTCTTTTTTATATAAAAACTTTATAGTTCTGCAGAATCTTGGTGAAGATGGGCGTGGGTTTTCTCATATGATTATTTTATTGGAATCATCATTATCTCTCACAAGTCTTAGTGGCACCAACGATACCACAAACATATATTCATCCGTATCGTTGGAATTTGGCTGCTGGTATAAGCTCCACAGCTTGATGATTTCAGACCACTCTGAGGAGCCGTCCCATCCCCATTTGTAAATCATTATGTAGTTCAAGCCGGTTACGTCAGGTCTCAATACTTCTCCGAGAATATTTTCACATATTCTTGTTGCGGTATGACTTAAAAGAGCTTGCAGCTCATCCTCAGCGTGTGTGTCGATCAGAGTCAATTTTTCCACGGAAGGATAGGTCTGTTCTTTCACTTTTGCTACTTGATCATAGCATGGGTAAAGACGGAATCCTCTTTCTTTTGACTCCTGTTGTATATTCTTATATGTCTGCACAGTGAAATTATTAGAAATAAATAAAGCCAAAGCTTCTTCTGGGGTATACATAAGGCCGTTGTTCTTTTTTTGCATTTATTCTTCTCCTAGCTTTATATCCAGTAGCTCGTCTCGGTGAAGCTGTAGAAACTTCCTAAATTAAATTAGCAGCGTCACGTTTCCCACTGATTCGCACACTCAATTGAGCTGCAAACGATAGCTTTTCAACGTCATACTCTTGAAACAAATGTTGAATTTTACGCTTTTTCGTTTTTGTGGAACTACCATCAAAACTCTTTTTTCGGTCTTCCAATACTGGAGCTTGGTTTTGGGGATTGTTCATGGAACATAGTAAGAACCAATTCTTCATTTAACCATTCTTCGTTGGCATTTAAAAATAAATCCAATCGTCTCTGTTTGCGAAGCCATTTAAGACGAATCTTCTCACATTCCTTCTTTAAAAAGGCCTTAAGGGGCTTCTCCTGGTCTTGCGGGAGGATATATTCAACAAATCTTGACATGACAAACTTTAAAACTTGGTCTAATCTTCTTTTGGGTTGTGTAGAACGCCAAAACTCAAATAGCGACTTTCGTCGAATTCTGGCACCTTTAAAGAAAAACATGAGAAATATTTAGAATCGTATAACCAAATCAAGTTTTTAACAAACTTAAATAATAAGAGAATATTTTAAGAGCTCGATCACGCCTTGACTCATCTTGACTGCCTACTTTTGGCTTATCAAAAATATTTTGGTAAATCAAAATCAATTTATCTCATACCTCGAGTTGAAGAATCCATCACTAAAAAGTACTTGAAATATCACAAAACTGAGAAATCCGTGCACAAGCGCCTACGTGTACGGTCGCACTGACCGGTGACCGTGCGCTGCGGCTACCTGAATTCGACGCGGTAACAATTGTCCTATTGTTATTGAAGAGACCGCAGCATAAAAACTGGTTCTTAATGCATTATCAGTTGTAGGGTTCGTCCAAATGTGTAATAATAATAAGAACACGCTGTTTTATAATTATGGTTTGGGGACTTTTGTCTCTCTAGTTTGGGCAAATCGTATACTGTGCGCCGCAAACAAAGCTCACATGCGCAACTTACAGCGCGCTGTAAAGAAACGCATTGCCGAGCAGTATAATGCGAGCTGGGACAAGATACTGAGCGAACTTGAGCCCACCCATCTTGACTTCTGGCAGCTTCAGAGGAAGTTACGATCCACTGAAGAGGCCACAATGCCTCCTCTCTTTCGTCCCGACAAGAGTGTCGCCTTCGATAACTCTGAAAAAGCAGAATGCCTAGCCGACAGCCTATAGTCTCAGTGTTCTCCCAGCTCTCAATCAGTAGACCAAGCCCACCTTGATATAGTGAACGCCGAAGTCGGACATAGAACTTCCCTTCCGCCCGTCGAAGATCCTGATAATCCACTGGCCCCCATCACTCCTGATGAGGTTCAGGATATCATTAAAAATCTCCAAACACGAAAAGCCCCTGGCTCCGATGGCATCACCAATAGGGTTTTGAAACTTTTCCCCGCCCAGCTTATAGTGCTAATAACTGCCATCTTCAATGGCGCATTGAGCAATAATATGTTCCCCGCAACCTGGAAACAGACCACCGTCATAGGTATCCTCAAACCAGATAGGCCAAAGTCTGATCCGTCTACCTACCGTCCCATTAGTTTATTCAACGTCCTCGGCAAAATCTATGAAAGGCTTATACATATGTATATAAGCGGCTCAAAGATTTTGCCGAAGCAAAGAGTCTAATACCCAATGAGCAGTTTCTGATTGTGATTGTGAAAACCATATGAGTGTGTTTTAACACACCGGGCGGCGACGACGCCGGTTCCCTCTGTGCCTGCACGAGCAAACGTTCGTTCACCCGTAAACTCACAGAGAGAAACCGACACCAGGGGGCGATCTGAGCGGCACACACGCACAAGTCACTCTACACTGTTTTCACTAGCTTCCGTATTTCTTGAGCGCTGGCTGGTCACTGGTGAATCCTGTGTCGAACCGGGCTGAATGTTCCTAATTTAATTAGGTATACAAATTTCGCTATGAAAATATAGGCTCTCTATGATTAGTTGACGAATAAGAATACAGAAATTTTATCCAACCAAAATCAAAAACAGCTTTCTCTTATTTACTTACATTATGTACTCGTTATATACCAAAACTAAAAATCTAAGCACTGTGATTGGTCAGCCATTCAGAACAAAGTATTTTTAAACAATCAGGAGAAGGCGCTACCGCGAAACTTTACCATAACGAGAGCCGTTGCATATTTTTGCCCGTTTTCGCTAATTTTTCGCTATTTACATGGGTAAAACTATATATATTTCGACTAGCTTCAACCCGCGACTTCGTACGCGTAGGAAGATTTTCCCGCGCAAATCCCGATCCCGTGGGAATTCCAGGATAAAAAGTAGCCTATGTGTTATTCCAGAATGTCAACTATCTACTTACCAAATTTCATCCAGATCCGTTCAGTAGTTTTTGCGTGAAAGAGTAACAAACATCCATCCATCCTCACAAACTTTCGCATTTATAATATTAGTAGGATTCTAAATCACAAGATCTATCTAGGCAAATATTAAATCAACAAAAAACATAACAGTTAAAGAAATAACTCCTATGTACTAATGTTTACCTCTAGTTCTATGTACATACATTCACGAAACTATCTAATACTTATAGTAATCGCTTAAACTGTTATTTTTATATAAAACTATTAAATAGAACTAAAACTATTAAATACAGAGTCTATAATCATTCAGTTAAGTGTCTATCACTGTCTATTTACTATATCCGTTCTCTATATATCACTGTTCACTATATATCTGTTTATTACATATCACTGTCCCGCACAGAATGTGATCCTGATATGAATGTTAGGGAATGCTGGAAGAAATATGACATAGCAAAATGCATCGTAAACATAAAAGAATCATTGCAAGAACTGAAGCCACATACATTGAAATCATGCTGGAAAAAACTGTGGCCTGTTCTGACTGCGGAAAATGAGGAAGAATCTGTGCAAATTCAAACTTTAACTGCAAACATTGCCAAAATTGCGAGTGGAATAGGACGAGATGGGTTCGAACAAATAGAATCAAGTGACATACAGGAGTTGCTTGAATCGCAAGACGAAGGTTTGACTGAAACCGACTTGAAGGAAATGTTAAATTCACAATCCATTGAAGAAGAAGCTTCAGCAAGCACTGCAAACGTGACATTTAATCTGAAAAATCTTAGTGAAGTCTTAAGAATGGCAAATGAGCTTTGTGATTTCTATATGAAAATTGATCCATCAATGGAACGAAGTCTTATTTTTAAGAGGCAAATTGCTAATGGACCTGCTGAATATCAGTCTGAATTGAAGGAGCTTTTAAAACCAAAAAAAAGCTAAATTTTAAACCATTGCCTAAACCTGAAGATCAATCTGAACTATCAAAATGTATGGTCAAAAACTTAAATTAAACTGATTTTTAATGTTTTTGCTTTTTTTATTTCGTCGCCTAGGAACGTATCCCCTATATAAATATATATAACCCTATATAAATTACCATTCCATATTCACGGTTTCTGTATTCGCGGCATATTTACGGAACATATACCCTGCGAATAAAGACCTACTGTACGAAGAAATCTGTATGTATTGCACCATTGTCAGGCAAAAGGTGCTTTTTTCTCGCCGCAGTGCGCGCACCCGAGATTGCGTTTATTCTACCGGTGCGGTAGAATAAACGCACCACGTTTCACCGCAAGCCAGTACTCGCACGGCCTTAGGGGCGCAGTTTTGACTTAAAGATATGGATATATTCACTAGTTTGTAATGTAACGGGAAAATAATGTCCCTCAAGTTTCTTATACAATGATATTTAACACTGGCGACAGGCGTCGAGGATGAGTGAGTATGTTTTGCCAAAAAAAGGGTATTGCACTAGTTGCATGTGACGTGTGATATGTGTGTTGCGTACCACTATTGTAACTTGGTGCATTGGATACTCACTTCTTGTGTCACTGGCTCTTCTCTTCCTCGATACTTCTTGTTCTTCTTCTTCTTCAGCTTTAAACTCTATTAAAGATACATCATTACTACCTGATTCGGAATCTTGCAGTGGTATATCTTCTTCATCTGAATAGCCATAGTCCTTCATATTCCAGTTCAACATCTGTAAATACACATCATATGGTAAAGAATTCTAGTCGCTACTACTCACATTCTGTCTGAAAGCCAACCCCAATATAGTCTAGAAAATGCTATACCAGGACTTTTATATGATGGATTAGACTGACAGTTTCTGAGTTATCAGATAATGGACGCATCTAAACTGTCGACAACAGGGTGTACAGGTGTGTCAACATACTTTCAGAACTCAAAGATGGCTCTTTTATTCCAATGCCCCCCAGAAGCTTCTGTGTTTACAGGAGAATGCATTGGCATCCTAGAAGCCATCAACTTTATACACACTCACAAAATTAAAAACTCAGTCATTTTTTCAGATTCTCGGAGTAGCCTACAAGCTCTATGCGAAAATCAATTAAAATCAAAAACTAGTAGTAAAATTATAATGGAAATCCGAAAGCTATTATTCACTTGTCACAACAGCAATTTAAACATTGAGTTAGTTTGGGTTCCCAGTCATTCAGGCATCTGCGGTAACGAGTGCGCTGACTCACTGGCAAAATATGCGACATCCAACCCTGTGGATCGAAGACATTATATGCTCCACAGTTATGACCTATGCTCAGACACTAAACTGAAGCTTCACAACTCGTGGTCTGCAGCATGGCATGCTACTTCGAAACTCAAGGGCAGGCATTATGCTAGTATCCAACCGGACATTCAGCGGAAACCTTGGTTTTTTAAATGCCCAAAACTAGCCAAAAGAACTGTCTCATCCCTGTGTAGACTGAGACTCGGCCACTGCTGTAGTCCAGTATTCCTGAATAAGATACGAGTACGTGACACTTCCTTGTGCGAATGTGGCCTTGATGATGGTACATTGGACCATATCTTTTTTTCTTGCCCTTCCAATTCCCAATCCTTCGACTTGTACCATATGCTTCCTAAAATTAAAATCCCCCTCCCTATTAACTTCAACTCCCTTTTGACACATTTTTCTCCTAAAGTTATCCAGCTCCTATCCAAATTTATAAATGACAATGACATCAAAATGTAGGTCTATGGGTAGCAATATAACCATATATATATTCATGTCTATATTTCTAATTATTAACATATATATATATAAAGATATAATATATAAATAGTAATAAAATAAAATATTCTATGTTAACTAACAAAAATTGTGTTGTCCTCTCAGCTACTAACAGTATAGATATACCACAAAGTGCACAGTTCGACGGCTCACCTCACCTCATAGCCGTCAACACTTGACGCTGGCATAATAGTCGACAACGGCTCAGTTGCCAAAGAAAGAAAAGAAGAAGAAGCTTTTGCCCGAGGCTTTGCCCGCGTTAATTTACACTTTGTCAATAATTCTTGTTTCCAATCGGTACACCTTTTTGGGTGGTAAAAAAATGCATATATGTTACTAATATATGTGCGCGCTATTTATGTCGAGATACCTACTTACGTATGTGTCTACTATTAATCTGCAAGTAAAGACTACCTAGATGATATACAAAGTAGATAAAAGTATAATTACCTACCTACTTAAAAAATAGAAATGATTCGTATATTAACTTGATTGGTTAAAATGTAAACGACACAGTTGGCGTAACGGTTGACTGGTGCATGACGTGGGTTCGACCCCAGCCCTAAACAAAGATTTGTATAGCCTACAATGTAGGCTAAAAAATGTTTCGAGTGGTTCCTGAATACGCGAATGAATTGGTTTACATCCGTAAGGGTTTGACTTCCGGGATAAAAACTATCCTGTCTTTTCCAGTACTATCTCCATACCAATTTTATATAAATCGGTTCAGCGGTCTAAGTGTATTATATGTGTGGGGAGGGCGGGAACATTATTGATTCCCTATACGAAATTCCAACACCCTTTTAACATCCTTTAGGCATGATTTCCGGGATAAATCTGTCTAAAAAAGGGACTATCCTGCCTTTCCTAGGGTTCTAAACTATTCCCATGCCAAATTTCATCTAAATCAGTTCAGTGGTTTAGGCATGAAAAAGTAACAGACAGATAGACAGAGTTACTTCCGCATTTATAATATTAGTATGGTCCCATACCAAATTTAAAAATAAAATTTAATTTAGCTTTTGCCAGCGAGCAGCGCAGCGGTAGCGTCCGCGTGCAATACAAAAACTATCCCACAGAACCTTATATCGGGATAAAAGCTATCCTATGTCAAATTTCATATAAATCGGTTCAGCGGTTTAGGCGTGAAAAGGTAACAGACAGACAAACAGTTACTTTCGCATTTTTATAATGTTAGTATGGAAGTATGGATATTAAGTAAGTATAGTCTCTATTCCCTATACGAAATCCCAACACCCTTTCTACATCCTTCAGGGATGATTTCCAGGATAAAAACTATCCTATGCCTTTCCCTAAACTATTCCCATACCAATATAAAAAAAAACAAAATTAATTAATTTAATTTAGCTTTCGCCAGCAGCTGCATCCACGTGCAATTCGAAAACTATCTTACGGGAACCTTATATCGGGATAAAGACTATCCTATGTCCTTCCCAGGGTCCTAAACTATTCCCATTCCGGATTTCACATAAATCGGTTCAGCGGTTTAGGCGTGAAAAGGTAACAGACAGAGTTTCATTCGCATTTATAATATTAGTATGGAAGTATGGATGATGACAACCGAATTGTGATGTTACTAAATTAATCGATTCTAGAATAAAATTATGTAAGCAATGTTTTTTAAATAATATTGTGTGAAGGTAACAAAAAACAAAATGTGATTATAAATGAAGACGAATTGATCATGATAATATATTTAATTTTTTTGCACTACAATAGTACCTGTACCCATTCCAACGGGGTTTAGGTTGCAGTGGTGTGTGGGCATCACTACCCATGCACCACTGCAACCTAATAGTAATCCCGCCTAATTTATTAAAATATTCAGCCGATGCAACAATATGCAAAAGACTGACTTTTATCATGTTTGGTTAGACAAGAATATTAATAATTAAAATAGATTTATTTATAATAATATCTAGATACTACTTAAAACTAAATGATAATAGTATACATTTATTTATATTTCTCATAATTAAAAAACACTCATTTATTATTTGATTGATTGAATCCACCACTATTAGGTTAAATATGGTATCATTATTTTAGTGAGTGGCATCAGCTTATGTCAGCTTACTGCATCGAACTATAAATCCTGGTATAGGCAGATGATGAATATACTCACACAAAGTGCTTTTGTTGTAAGTACAAGACTATACACAAATTATTAAGAGAAGAAGTAATCTGTTCTATGGATCATATCTGATATCAGATTGTTCTTGTAAACATACCATCCTGTGGATTCTCCTGCTTGGGCTCCATGACACCATCCTGCCTGTCATAAACTGCTGGTAATTCTTCAAACATACCATCCTGTGGATTCTCCTGCTTGGGCTCTATGACACCATCCTGTCTGTCATAAACTGCTGGTAATTCTTTTTTGATAGTGATGTTGTCTATTTCACTAACATCAACTATACTTATGTTTTCTATTGGAGTTTTCATAAGGCCATTGAAATATTGGCCTCGGATTATTGAAGGATTTGCCTGTGGACACACAACAGTATTTGGTTCAATTTGGACCACTTCTACCAGCACAAACATTTTTCAATAGACCTTTAATCAAGAGCCTCCACACATGGTATTAATGAGAGGTTCAATTCATCCTGAACAGTCAGAGCTACCCAGACACAATATATGGTATGGAGTATAACACAAATATCTTCAACATTTGTAATTTTTTTTTATTGAATAGCACCTCACCTCATTTATCATCTGAACCAACAGCTCTTCAGCTGCCAAACATGTTCTCTGCAGTTGGCAGCATTGCTTTAGTTTAGCATAGCAGATGAAACAAGAGAGCATCGGTCTACTGTCTTCAGTTACAAACTAGAACAAAATCTCCATTGAATATCTAGTTTAACATTGCTTTGCCATTAGTCAAGTTTATTTTGTATAATGTGAATGTGAGAACACTGTACACTTTTAGAATTCGAAATCATTTTTTTTCGTAAAAAAAAAATGAAAATTATGTGACTTATGATGCTATGTAGATATAGCTATCAACTTACTGGGATATCAGTCAGCTTCTCATACAGTTCATGCATGTTCTTGTCCACAACCACATACATGCGAACATTCTCCATTAAACATATCCTGCACATTGTCAGTTTATCCATTTTATAACAAGAAGGAACAGTTCAAATATCAATACGAAAAACACTGCCCGGCCTGTATATTATTTTAACTATTTGTGCTGAATTGCGTACGATCCATGAAAAACTTTAATATCGTGTCATCATGTACACACTCAGTGTCCGCTGGGTTATAGTGTTCTGTGCTCAGTGAGCATCTCATTACAAACGGCAGCAGTCGGACCAGAATTTGATATAATATTCAAATGTGGTATTGGACCAAGCGTTTGGTTATGTTATTTGTAGCGTATGTTCATGATATTGAGTAACATTTACTTCCTAAAACCGGCAGATCACATTATTCGCTATAAGGAGTTGCACACAAAATAAACTTCAACTCTTGATATGTGGCTCTTCTGGAGGAGCCACCATAATTTTGCCAAAGAGAATGTAAATGTAATACACTATGTTTTGCCAAAACAACACGTATGGTCGTGTGTAATAGAATAGATCTTAATATCTTATTTTCCGCAAAATAAACAATAATCAACAACAATGAATTATTATTATTAGATAATGACATGCGTCATGCACAGATAACCATAGATGTTTTTTTTTTTTGTATTTTTCTTTCCTTCCAACGGAAAAGGCGAAGAGCTTAAGCCCATACAGCCTTGCCATAGATGATACATGCAGATAACTTTAAATCTCTAAGGAAAAAAGTATTTTCCTTATTCTAAGCTTTAAATACGTTTTTTAGCTAGGGATGTTAAAAATAAACGATTATGGAAATAATCAATTAAAAATCGATTTTTAGCAAAAGAAAAATCGATTTTAATACCTGAGTTTATTTTTATGTATAATCAATTAATAATCGATTTTTTTTTTTAATTCATTCATTTTATTTGCATCAAACATGGTATTAAAGTTCTTACATGAAAATAAGTGCGTACATGTTTTGCTAAGGATACATAGCATGCAAACTTATAGGTATGCGTTACATCACATCATATATGTATTATTACATTATTATTGGAGCATGTTTAGTCTCTAAAAAGTCTTTAATAGAATAAAAGTTTTGTGTCTTTAGCCAGTTATACAATTTATACTTGAATGCTTTACATGTCAATGTTTTAAAATTACTGGGTATATATATACGTACACACATTGCCAAACAGTTCTTATTGTATTTTGTAGACCTAGGAATTTCATGTAGCACAAGTCTAAATGGATCTCTGCGATTTCTTTGATACACCTCATTAGCAGTTTTAAATAAATCTTTGTTATTTGATACGAATATACATGTTTCATATATATAAAGTGACGGCAGAGGTAACAAACCAAGCTTCTTAAAAATTTGTTGGCACGATTGATCTGGTTGCATCCCGTACATTGCTCTTATGCATTTTTTTTGTGCAACAAAAGCTTTGTGCTGCTCTGTGCCGTTTCCCCACATTACAAGTCCATAGCGTAGTATTGATTGTACATGGGCATGATACGTCATAATAGCTGTTTTTAAATTAGTAACGTACTTAACTTGTTCTTTTTATATCATTCAATCAATTATTACCGATTTTTCATCTGCAACCTTAAGTTGCAACAAACATTAAGTTTGGTCTTCTGGTCCGGAGCCCAGAACGCAAACTGCCAAAGAATACTATCCCGATAATACTACATTAACGCTATCTGTGCATCTATGATGGCATTCCCTCTGTCCTTTTGAAACAGTTTAGTTGATTCAAACATTCACTAGATCAAGTTAGTCAACGAACTGTACTATTTTACCGACATATATATCATTCATTATTCGTTGGTGAAACTTCATTTTTCAAACGACAATTTCGAAAGTTTTTCGTGACAAAAAGTGTTTAGTGTTATTAAAAGTCTCGTTTTATAGGCTGCTTCGGCTCCAGCAGAGAGATTTTTCTCAAAAGCTTGCGCCATATTAACAAAGACCAGGAGCCGAATATTATCCAAACGCTTACCTAAGCTGTTATTCCTGAACCCGTTACCTACGGATTTCTTGTTTTTTTTTTTATTTGAATAATTTAATTTTGTTGATTTTTGTGAAAAACTAAATTAAATTAAACTTTTTATAATTTGATTGTTATAAAACTTTAATTTGCGTTGATTATACAAAGTGGAGAAGACAATACGATCATAAATTAAAACACGTACAATACTAGTTTATAGAAATAATTCTACAGTATCAAAAAAATCCCAACGTCGAAATTAAAAAAAAAAAATAACCAAACAAACTAAATGGCATAACACTGGATACGACATAAAACACCATTTATGAATATCGGTTCCCGGGTCCCACGCATCGGTAAAACAACACGTTGCCAACTCGCTATTTAAAAACTTCCGCCAGATTATGTTTTAAATTTTATTTATAGCAAATTATACCTTAAACCACCTTACCTAGACCTTACACTAGCAACGGAGGGTGCAGCGGAACTCATCACTGGGTGGCAGGTATCTGACGAGGCCTCATGCTCCGATCATAGGTGGATCCGCTTCGACATCCAGGTCTGTGTTACTCCTAAACTCCCTCGACGTAACCCGCGTAATACGGATAGAGTGGCTTATACACGCAGCCTTGACACAAGGCTTGCCCTTACAAGCGACTTGGTGAACCTAGTGGATGCGACTCAGATAGACGCGCAGGTAGACCATCTCACCGAATCACTGATCAGCAGCTACCATTCTGCATGCCCAGAAATCACACCGCGTGACACACCGGGCAAACAGCCCTGGTGGGGAGCGGATCTGGAGCGTAAGCGCAGGAAGGTAAGGAAGGCATTCAATAGGGCCATGAACACATGCAGGGAGGATGACTGGGAGGCTTACTATGCCGCCAAATCCGCCTACAAAAAAAGCATCAGATTCAGACGAACCACTGGATGGCGGAAGTTCTGTGGCGACATCGAATCTTGCCAACAAGCAAACAGGGTAAGGAAGATACTGGCACAGCAGAACACCTCTGGGCCTGATTCACTTCGTAAACCTGATAACACACTGTCCACATCACCGGAAGAAACGAGGCGTATCCTAATCGAAACACACTTCCCAGGTAGCGTCCTCGCGCAGGTAACCGAATGGACGGACGAAATCCAAACACCATCAGACATTGATTGGCTACACGCTCGTAAGATGATCACGCTGGAGAAAGTCCAGTGGGCCATCCGAAGCTTCCAACCTTTTAAGGCGCCAGGTCCCGACGGAGTCTTCCCTGCCTTACTTCAATGGGGAGGCAACTCTCTTGCGACAAGACTGGTGCCCCTAATGAGAGTGTGCCTGGCATTTAGATACGTTCCAAAGGTATGGAGGGAAGTGAAAGTCATATTCATCCCAAAGCCAGGTAAGAGTGACTACACGAACGCAAGATCGTACCGCCCAATCAGTTTGACCTCCTTTTTATTAAAAACAATGGAGAGAGTGTGTGAAAGGGAGCTACGTGACGGCGCTCTAAATACAGTACCACTGCACGGCAACCAACACGCGTATTGCGCTGGTAAGTCGACCGAATCCGCTCTTCATCAGGTAGTCACCGTAATTGAAGAATCGATCAACCAAAAGGGTTCCTGCCTGGGTACGTTCATAGACATCGAAGGAGCCTTCGACAAAACAAACTTCTCCAGCATAAGAGCCGCACTCTCCAGACATGGGGTACAGCAGGTACTTATTGACTGGATTACAAACATGCTAAGCAAACGTGTGGTTCGCCTTGAGGAAGACCAGCAGGTAGCCTTAATAGCCAGAGGCTGTCCACAGGGCGGGGTGCTATCACCTCTCCTCTGGAATCTAGTGATCAATGACCTCATCACGAAACTCAACGCTCACCGTTATTACACAATAGGCTATGCAGACGACTCGCGATCCTCGTGCCTGGGAAGGTAACAGGAACTATCTGTAACCTCACCCAGCAAGCATTACGCATCGTGGAGCGATGGTGCAGGGAGTATGATTTGTCGGTAAACCCCACTAAAACCGAATTAATCTTGTTCACTCATAAACGAACACTAGGCCCTCATCGCCTACCTAAGCTGTTCAATACAGAACTCCAGTTGTCTAGCGAGGTTAAATACCTGGGGGTCATAATGGACTGTAAACTAAACTGGAGTAACCATCTAGACTATAAATTAAACAGGGCTTGCATCACCTTCTGGCAATGCAAGAAAATGATAGGTAAGAAGTGGGGCCTATCCCCAAAAAACACTATGTGGTTGTACAACGCTGTAATTCGGCCCATGATTACCTACGGGGCCGTGGTGTGGTGGCCCCGCACCAAGCTTGTCACAGCCATTAACAAACTACAACGCATGCAAAGGCTGGCCTGCATGGCGATAACGGGCTGCATGAGAACTACCCCGACAGCAGCTGTAGAGGCTATGCTGGGGCTCCCGCCGCTCCATCTGTTCATACAACAGGAAGCGACGATGGCAGCAGTACGTCTCAAAACACTCGACCTTTGGGGTAAGATAGAAACAAGGCACACCGCTCTACTTGAGGAACTCAACAACGAGTTCCCCATAACGAAGGCAGTTAATGACCGGGTGCCCAAACAAATTGTCTTTGACAAAAAATACAGAATCCAACTGTACGAGGATCACCGCTGCGAGGGGCTGTGCCCCTCTGAGGTACGGGTCTTCACCGATGGTTCCAAAACAGGTACTCGTACGGGTGCAGGAGTCTTTTCGGAGGATCTCAACATTCGTATAGCCAGACCATTGGGGGTCTACAACACAGTGTTTCAGGCCGAGTGCCTGGGGATCTCACTGGCAGCCTCAGCTATTATAAACAGGGAAGTTGTGGACCACTCAATACGCATACTTTCGGACAGCATGGCAGTCCTGCAAGCACTGAGCAGCCACACAGTTAACTCCGGGCTGATCTTGGAGTGTCACAATCTCCTCAACCAGGTTGGTAGACACAATAATATAACCATTCAATGGATCAAAGGACACAGCGACTCCCGAGGCAACGATGCAGCGGACGAACTCGCTAGAAGGGCTTCGAGTATGGCGATTATGGGACCTGAACCCATTACACCACTCCCCTTCGGTTATCTGCGTCACCTGGTAAGGAAATGTACCAGAGACCTACACCACAAACTATGGGAGAACCATGGTGAGTGCAGGCAGGCTAAAGAGGCTCTCCCGACCCTTGAAGGCCGCTTGTCAAAACAGGTCCTACGACTGTCTAAACCGCAATTGCGGCTGATGACAGCCGCCCTTACCGGTCATGGATCCTTTAATAAACACCTCTATGTAATAGGAGTCACAGACAGCCCACTCTGCAGAGCCTGCATGGAGGAGGACGAAACAGCTGTAAAAACGTGGTTTAATTTGCAACTGTAAAAACGTGGTTTAATTTGACAATCAGGTAAAAATGTTACAATGAAAACAATATTTGAGGTTATGTACCTACTTAACTGTCAAACGAACATTAGTACAATGAAATGAAATGAAATAGGTATTTATTTTGTAAATTGGTTATAAATAACGCTTTTACGCGTCATGTTTTTTTTTGCGTGTTAAGTTTAGTTTAGTTTAGCTAGGTGAGGCCGGTGTTTCCTAACTGACTACTCTGAGAAGAAACACCGAAACAAACTCAGAGGTCTCTTTTAAAGTCCATACAATTTGTGTTGGTCCAATCATATGACAAACATGTAGGTTCATGTCTTTGGTGCTCTTTGAGGAAATAACCATACTTTTATTATTGGTTGAAGAAGTGGTTATTATTGGTTGTTATTACTCGTTGAAAAAAAATAGGAAAAAGTTGGGAAATTAAATAAAATTAAAACAGCACATTTATTAATTTCATTATTTTATTCTTCACACTGACAGCACGAAAAAACTCACCATAAAACGGAACGGTACTTCAATGCATTTGAAATGGCTGCGTTCTATTAAAAACAACGCTTTATTTAGTGGTCGTTTTAAAATTATTATTTCTTTTTTTTTCACATTACTAATTCTGATTTAAGTTAGTATTAATTATACGTAAATTGCAAAAAAATAGTTATTTAATACGCTAAATAACATCACTATACATTAAATCTTGTGTCAAAATGTTTGACAGGTCAATTCTGGACATGATTCTTTATTTAATTTTAATTTGACTCAATCTACTCATTACAATGTTCTTTTAATGAGTTGTATTGCAATATGTGGATAGCTAGCGACCTCAACAATTTTGTCATATTTGCGCCAGTTTAATATAATATAATCAAGCAATTTTTGTTTTGATATATACCAATCATTAATCTCATCATCGTGAATTTTAATATTTCTGATAATTATATTTTTCTATAACTCGAACTTTAACTTATTTCAATTTACTTACCATATTATACCAAGTTTAATAAAAGTGTAATTTGTTTCAGCTCAATAGACTGAGGAAGAAGTGTTAGCTCCACCCTTGAAAATACTGCTGAAACAGTTTAATTTTTTGACGATCTGTTCAACTCAGTCAACGGTGCAAGCTTAAACAGTAAAACAACAAGAGGGAAACCTGTACGTGCAGCCTGTACATCAGGGTCACCACACCAACCTTGCCTTTCTTGACCATGGGTTAAAGTTAGTAATTTTTAATTGATGTTGTTTAATAAATAAAATAATGAAAAAAATAATGAAAGGCACATATGTATCCCGATTAATTGAAAAATCTCTTCCCAGAACGCAACAAGGCTTATAATAAACATAAAATGAAATTAAAAAATAAAAACTTGAATAAGTATTTGTTGTTTCATTTACATATTTCTCAGTAGTTCCTTGTAATTATTGTTACCGCTGAGTACTTTCATAGGAGCTCATTGGAATTTTGCTGCAAACAGCAAAAAGGATATTGAGGTCTGAATACAGTGCAATGGGTTAATTGAGGTTTTATGTGTCTGCCTTTGCTCAAAAGTCAACACCTAAATTAAAAAAAAAAAGAACTGTCATGTTCGATTCTTCCAACTATTGACAATCTATAACAACCATTTTCTTTCTATGGGAGTGGGTCGTCTGATCTATGTAGTCTGTGGGTCAGTGTGTCGTTGCAATCCTGTGACGATCCACGCATCGTCGCTTTGTACGCGCACGAGTGCCGCACGACGTACTTTCTTTGCGTCTTTGAAGTAGCCGCCGGCGCGGCAGTGCCCGCCCGCCGCTCATCTGTTTGTGATTCTACATCGATTATCATAATGTGCGAAATTAGAAGCTTTATTTTAGTGACAGTATTTAGTTAACTAGTTAAGTGATTTGTGCGAAATTTGATGCTTAGTGTTTATTGTGTTTTGTTTTTATTAATCATGCCTCGTGATAATTAAATTCTAAAAAACTCTTGTCAAGTGTCAGAAATAACCCTCTACGACGCCGACGGACGATTCAGTTTAGGTATTCGAATTAATGGCAGCCTTATTGAAAAACTAAAAGTTTAGTTACTTTCATAGCTACTTAGCTAAGTGTTTGAACAGTGATCCAGATAGTGATTAATAATAATTGCACTAATAAATAATCAGCGGGCAGAGGTCACTGTAATCTGTGATTCAATGTAATTGTTTTTTCTGACCATTATTATTATCATAAGTGGCGCCAAAAGATCAATTCACTACAGGACCGCGCTGTTGCCGCACTTACAACAGGTCAGTGACCCGATATTCATAAATGGTGTTCTATTTCGTATCTAGTTTTATGCCATCTAGTTTGTAACATTATTTATTTTTTTAATTTCAATGTTGGGAATTTTTTGATACTGTAGAATTATTCCTATAAACTAGTATTATACGTGTTTTAATTTATGATCGTATTGTCGTCTCCCATTTGCTCGTGGAATGTGAAAAGAACAGACGAGAGAGGGAGATAGTGATGCGAGAGTTAAAAGTTAATGTGTATGATGTTGGTGCTTTCATTAGAATATTATCTACACCTAATTCAGGAGAAGCGAAACTTATTTATGAAATGGTTGCTGCATCACTAACTCCCTCGCTTACTCAATAATATATGTATTTTAATAGTAGTATCATTAAGTATAATAATTAATTAGATTAGGGTATGATGAGGCTGACGTACCTTTGTTAGGTAAAAGCCTCTTAATAAATATAGATTAAAAAAAAAAAAACTCTGTATAAATAAAAACTTATTACCAAAAAAATAAAACGACTTCCAAAAAACACTGCAAAGTGAAAAATAACTTTAATTTCGGTAGTCGGTGTCTTTAATTTTGTATTTTCGGTTTTTCACTCTTTTTGGTTGGTCGATATATAATTTACCTAGGTACAAAAGCCTAAATGTTAACTACTCATAACCTTTTACAAAATATTGCTTTTCCCAATTCTGGGCCGTTAATTGTTGAGGTGTTCTCCTGGTACTTCATCATTAGCTCACTTCACCATATGCATTGTGACGAGCATATTGTGCCTAATACCATATTCAAGTAATCGAAGCGGAACTCATGAAATACTTATTATTCCTACTTATATATTGAGTAGTTTCAGTGCTTTTCGAATGCAACTACACAAGTTACTATAAAAAATACTCAAGTCACTATAGATGTGCCTATAATATTTGAAGAATTCCCTCGATTTCTCCAGAATCCCATCATCAGATACTGATTTGGTGACAATGGGGCTAATTTGAAGTATACTCTTTCAAACACAAAAAGAATTTTTCAAATCTGTTGAGCCGTCTTCGAGTACGAGGCATGCCTTTTAAGTTTTGACGTTTGAAGAAAAAAACACCACTAGAACCTTATAGTACTTTTTATTGTTTTTTAAAGTATTCACCACGTAGATTAATACAATTTTCCATTCTCTCGAACCAGTTATTATAACATTTATTCCACTCTAAAGTGGGGGTGTCCAAAATGGCTGACTTTAAAGCGTCGATTGCTTCTTCACCGGACTGGAACCTTTGACCACGAAGACTTTTCTTAATTTTAGGAAATGTAAAGAAATCGTCGACTGTATGGAGGATGGTCAAGAATTTCTACTTTTTCCTGCTTCAAATACTCAATCGTTTGACGAGCGCTGTGTGAGCTTGCGTTGTCATGGTGCAGGATAATGCATCGCTTTGAGTTAGATTTTTGAAGTTCGGCGATGACTTGTGGTAAACAAACTGTGTTATACCACTCTGCGTTAACCGTTATACGATCTTCAAGTGTAATAGTCGCAACGTGGCCGGTTTTTCCAACGAACGTGGCCACCATCTTCTTTAAAGTGCTTCGAGAACGAACAACTTTAGTCGGCCTTGGCTCGTCTTGAAAGACCCAGATTGTAGATTGTTGTTTGGAATCAGGATTGTAGGCATAGATCTAAGATTCAACACCACTGGTGATGTAGTAGACGTGATTTGACTCTCCTCGGTTGAACATTTGCAAAGTTTTCTTACACCATCTGCCGCGGGCCGCCTTGCGATCGTCGGAAAGCAGATGCGGTACGGCAGAACGGCCAACTAGCTTTCTCACACCAAGCGCTTCATGCAAGATCTTCTGAATGGTTGTCCCTGAGATGCCTAATAGAGCCTCTATTTCTCGATACGTCACATAACGATCTTCGAGAATTAATTGTCTCACAGCAATGATGTTATCTTCAGTGAAGGCGGATTTTGGGCATCCTTCGCGAGATTTGTCATTAACACTAGTATGTCCATGATGGAATTCTAAATACCAGCGTTCGACAGTCCGCAGACATGGGGCTTCATCACTGAACACAGATGTTAACTCTTGAAAACACTGAAGCCCTGTCAGGCCTCTTCTAAAGTTGTAGAAAATTATTGCACGAACATTTTCCTTAGAAAGATTCATTTTCGTACGTAATCTGACATTGCAATCGACGCTGTGAATAAACAATAGCATTAATCCTAATACTTTCAACTGTTTTGAGATTCAAAATTTAAACAGTTAATCAAGAAGCGGGCCAAGAGACTCATTGGCAACGATGCACTGGTCGAGTCAAAGCTCCAGAGCCTTGAACATCGACGACGAGTTGCAAGTCTATCGGTTTTCTATCGGTTACATTTCGGGGAGTGTGCGATGGAATTACACAATCTAATTCCACCAAGCCCGTTCCATCATCGGACTACGAGACAAACGGTGAAGCGCCATCGTTACATGGTGGACATCCCACCCATACGCACAAACGTTTTGGGAATACCTTCATTATGCGTACGGCTAAGGAGTGGAATTCCCTGCCGGAGTCTGTTTCCCGATAGCTATAACCTAGGAGTCTTTAAGTCAAGAGTGAATAGGTTACTTTTAGGTAAGCGTGCTCCATCTTCGACCACATCATCACTTACCATCAGGTGAGATGGTGGTCAAACGCGAACCTATTTCTAATTAAAAAAAAAAAAAAACGAATTTTAAATAAAAAGGTTGATACAAGAACTTCATAACAATTTAGAAGAAATATCACTGATTGACAAAAAAATAAACTAGTCTTGAGCAAAATTGGTGCTACTCAGAAGGAACTTCTTAAATTACGGATGAAAAGAGTGATAAGCTCCCTAGAACGAAATGTTCATCTGAATTGAAATCTTTTGCGCTCACTCTGCATTACTACTTGGCAAAGGTGTATAAGTGCGTACGCAAGATATTTCACTTTTTTCTAGAAACACCGAACTCAAATAGTCTTAAAAAAACAAAAAAAAAAAACTGTTATAGTGTTACATAAAACAAATAAAAGCTTATCCGATTGATCGTATTATTTTATTATCAAAATGGCGACACTGCTTACGTGCCTTAGCATACGTGTTTCTGTTGGCTCCGCATAAATTATTGTTATTACATAGTCTAAAGTGTAAATTTAATTAAAAATTTGAGTGTTAAAGTAAATAATAGACCGACAAGTGCAGTGACTAAGTTTACATGGTGAATAATCTCTGTTTATCAACGTTACAAAGCCGTTTAAAATCTTTCCATGCTGTGTGAGCGAGTAGCACTGCAACGCTTCTCAGCGCTTTAAGCATTATACCGCTTTATACCATCTTGCGCCGCTAGACGCTAATTGCTTTATACATTCGCTGAAAGCGCTTTATTATCATAGTTCAAGCTTAAAACCAAATAATGGATGTCCGTAAGAAGTGCGGTATCTGCAATGATCAATTAACTGATGGAGTGCGTTGCTCAGTATGCGAAAACGAGTTGCATTTCCAATGTGCTGGTATCACTGAGGCTGGCCACCGTAAGCTGGGAGACAGGAAGCTCTCATGGCGATGCATGAAATGCAAACAGACGTGTGCTCTTCATCCAACTAGTTCACCAGTGCCACCAGGGTTGGAAACGGAATCTGCTGTGTTACGTGAGCTTCGAGCCTTGGCTGCAAAGTTGTCTCCATTGGAAGGTCTGAAGGATGAAATCCTGGCACTTAGGAGTGAGTTTGCTGACATGAAATCCTCTCTAAACCAGCAATTCAATGAAATTGTTATGGAGTTTAATGGAAGGATAAGTGACGTGGAACAGCGTGTCGTTCGGTTGGAGAAGGTTCAGGGTCAGGTAGATCAGCTTCAGGCGCGTCTGGATAAACTGGAAGAAGATTCAGATAGTAAGGATCAATGGTCGCGCATGAACAATGTGGAAGTAAAAGGTTTATCGCCGTCAAATAATGAAAACTTATTCCATATTATCTCCAGTATTGGTACCAAAATTAATTACCCTATTGTCAAAGGCCAGGTCAACTTTATTACTAGAGTACCTACGCGCGAAAAAGATCACATAAAACCAATCATTGTTTCGTTTTGTAATCGCTATGTTAAAGAGGATTTTGTTGCTGCAGCGAGATATTTCTCCAAGACATCACCACTAACAACCAACCAAATTGGATTAGCAGGCAATCAGAGAATATTTATAAATGACCACTTAACGTCTAAAAATAAAATATTGCTATCTAAAACTAAAAAACTGGCGTCTGAAGCGGATTTTCAATATGTATGGGTCAAACACTCAAAAATCCATGTGAGAAAAATGGACACCACCCCAGTTATGATAGTAAAATCAGAAAGGGACCTCTCAAAAATTGTCTAATAATAGAAATCAGCTGTGCACATAAACGGCTTGGTAACCGTAGGCCGCTCTGTGCTACTTGCGTATTCCTAATCATTCTGTGCTATTGCACTGTGCTAATGAGTTATTTCTTTATAAAAACCACTTGTATGAAACTATTATATCACGACTTAATTGCGTTAAGTTTAAAGTCTAATTTAGAATACTGTGTAATGTGTATTAATACTATTTGGTGCTGTCATCAATTGTTGTTTTGCAACCGTTCATCACCTTTTGTTTGTATTCAAGGTATGGTTGGTTCATGTATATTGAAGTTATTTGTGTGTGAACACTGTACTTTCCTGTGCTTAATAGATTATTGTGAACCTTCTACCTCCGTTATATTATATTATCGAGAATATGAATACTGTTTAAATATTTTGGCACATTACTTAATTTTCTTCGCCCATCTTATTTGTTTATTTTTCATAGTTATTAAATTAACAACTTGTGATGGCTAATCTCAACGTTTATTATCAGAATGTGCGTGGTCTGCGTACGAAAACGAACGATATATTTCATAAAATATCTCTTAGTGCATATGATGTAGTTGTATTCACTGAGACGTGGCTTGCGGATGATATATTTAATGCTGAGATATTTGATAGTCGCTATTTGGTGTGGAGGCGTGATCGCGATTACTCTAAAACCTCTCAGAAGCGGGGCGGTGGCGTTTTGATAGCGGTTAGAAGTGAGCTTACTGTTGTAGAACGACATGATTGGCGCAGCTCGGCCGAAGATATCTGGGTCTCACTTATCTTAAAAAGATCTAGGCCAGCGGTAAATTATAATTTACACATTTGTGCTTTATATCTTTGTAAAGAAAACCTTGGCAACTCATACCATAATCAATTACATAATTTTAGTATTAACACTAACCATCTGATCTTAACCCACCCTTTAGACAAATTCATTATTATGGGTGATTTTAATTTTGGTAATAATGTAGAATGGATAAGTTCTGAAGGTAATGATCTAATTCCGTAAAATGTATCATGTCATTACTTGAGGGACTTTTTTGATGGAGTTCTTACTTCTAACCTATCCCAATATAACGGTGAAAGAAACAGAAATGCGAGGTTATTGGACTTAGTTTTTTGTAACGATTCTGTCAATGTTAATGAATGTCACGACCCTTTAGCATTACCTGTAGACCCGCATCATAAACCACTATTGATTACTGCCGATTTCGTTGAGATTCACAAATTAAGCGACAAATTGACTACGAAATATGTATTTTCTAGGGGTGACTACGCGGCTATTAAATCTGAACTTGACCAAATCAATTGGAATGAATTTTTAATTCATGAATCGTTAGATAGTGCTGTGGAACTTTTTTATAATAAATTATATGAGCTTAGAGATAAACATATCCCGATTAAATCAGTTAGACGGTCATCGTATCCGCCTTGGTATGATTCGGCGTTGGTTAAAGTATTAAAAGAAAAATATAAATACCACCGCAAGTACAAAACTTACGGCAATATGTCAGACTTTCACTCTTTTTCTATTTTACGTAATAGAGCAGCTAACTTGGAGAAAACGTGTTTCAATAGATATATGGATAGAATTGAGTCTTCGATCATTCAGAACCCGAAATCCTTTTGGTCGTATGTTAAGAGTAAAAGAAACTCTGGTACTTTTCCAAAAGTAATGCATTATGGTGATAAGACAGCAAGTACAGGTGAGGAGATCAGCAATTTATTCGCAGACTATTTCCATTCAACATTCCAGGAACCGAATCCCGTGCCTGTGACTACTTCCGGTGGCATTAGCGTTGAACATGATTTAACGTGTATCGGCTCAATTCGTGTGTCTCATTCTCAAGTTCTAAAGTTATTAAAGACCATGGACCTTGCCAAATCTGGCGGTCCTGATTACATGCCTCCATTATTTATAGTAAATTGTGCGGACAGCTTAGTTGAACCACTTTGTATTTTATTCAGGCGGTCACTGTCCGAAGGCATAGTTCCAAAAATTTGGAAGTCTGCGTTCGTTACTCCAGTATTTAAAAAAGGTAATAAGTCGGATATCTCTAATTACCGACCGATATCCAAGATATGTCTGTTCTCAAAAATCTTAGAACGTATTGTGTTTACTGACGTATACAATGCTTTGAAGTGCTACTTTGGTGATGAGCAGCACGGTTTTCTCAGGAAGCGTTCCACTACATCTAACTTAATCTTATCCCATGAATACATATCCGAGGGTATGGGAAACCGCGCACAAGTTGACGTCATTTATACTGATTATAGTAAATGTTTTGATCGTATTGACCACGCACTGCTCATGGAGAAGTTATTTAAGGCCGGAATACATGGAGATTTATATCGTTGGTTTTCCTCGTATATTGATAACAGAACGCAAGCTGTAGTGCTTCAGGGGTACACCTCTGGATGGTGTTTTGTCCCCTCGGGAGTTCCTCAGGGTTCCATATTAGGGTCCCTATTGTTTACTATTTTTATTGCCGATGTGAAATATTGTTTCGAAAATTGTTATATTTTACTTTATGCCGACGATATGAAGATTCATAAAACTATCCGAAATATAGCTGATACGTACCTGTTACAAGCTGATTTGAATAGATTTGATGAATATTGTAGACGTAACAGGCTTGAATTGAATGTATCAAAATGTTATCACATGACTTTTACGCGCCAGAAGTCGTTAATTGACTCATCATACACACTATGCAATATCGATATAGGGAAGGTCAATACTGTTAGGGATCTTGGGATTATACAAGACAGCAAGCTGCTCTTCGATAAGCATATTGATGGAATAGTAAAAAAAGCATCGAGAGCACTTGGTTTCATAATGAGAACCTCGGCTTCTTTCCGATCGCTAAAACCGATCAAAGTTTTGTATTGTTCGTTCGTACGCAGCCATCTTGAGTATGCATCACAAGTCTGGAACCCTCAGTACGGGATCTACATCTCTCGCATTGAGGGTATTCAGAGAAAATTTCTTAAGTACCTAGATTACAGGGCGAAACAAGTATCTGTAGATTACAATCACCGATGTAGAAGGTACCATTTTCTGCCGCTTGACCAAAGGCGTAATATTAATGACATATGTTACTTATTAAATATTGCAAATGATTTAATTGACAGTACTGAACTTGTTTCTAAGTTAACGTTACGCACTAATCAAATGGGGCTGCGACAGCGACCACTTCTACGTGTACCTTCTGTAAACACTAACTATAGGCGTAATGCCTACTTCTGTAGAGCGAGTCGCAGCTTCAACAAAATTTGTTGTGAACATGATGTGGATTTGTTTTGCACCAATGCAAACACACTAAGGAAGCTCTTAGCAAAGCCATTTTTTGAACCTGTTGCACCTACTTGCATTTGAATTGAACTGCACACCTGAACATAAATTAATTGTTTTAGTTAACTTGTGTAGTCGAATAGAACACATCAGTCTATTTTGTATTAGGCTAGTTCAGTTTGAACATAGTCTTTTTTTTTTTTTTTCATAACTTTATTTATCTGTGAGGGCTTGTAATTAGCAACTTAGTTTTTATATATTATTGTTATAATGTTATTAGTCTGTAAGCCTTCCGAAAATAAAATAAATAAATAAATAAATAAATAAATAAATATTTACCTTTGCCTACTGTTTGACACATATATATTAGGCCCGTATTAAAAAACGGGGCTCGAGTATGAATCTCAAATTCCTGACCCTAAATATAATCAACCCCAAAAATTGTTTCAGTTACTTAAATGCATTCTATACTACTCTGAACTGAAATCTGTAGGTAGGTAATATTGTTGTAAGACGTATACTGTTCCACACCAAGCCAGCCAAAGGTAACTGGTATGCCGAACAGTCCACGGTACGTGGAGCCCTAATTACGTTGCTTTACAACAATATGCCCTTAGGTCTCAGTTCAACAATTAAGCTTACACAATCAATAATAATAATCACTTACCCTCTGAGCTGGAGACGACAAGCTTCGACCTTCCTCTGGTCACGTCCGTGTGGTATGTGTGTAAGTATGTTATGAGTAATTAAAACGTGTAATGTGGTCGAGTGTTGATGGACGACCCCAAGGCGCCGATCCTCAGGTGGCGTGGTCCAGACAGCGTTCACAGCACGCCACCGGCCGTATTTTAGCACCAATTCACAATTACTTTCACCAAATTTCGGGTGTCAGTCAGTCTGACTTCAATACGGCGTTATTGTTCAAAATATCCCAGGTTTTCAGTCAATTCGGGATTCTAGATTTCAATTAATCACTAATCACAATCAATTTGTCTTTAACCGCGCAGATTCAACTAGATTTTCAATTACAAACAATAAATCAATCTCAACAAACGAGGCGGTTAGCTTTTGCAAGGAAAAAAGATATGTCAAGAGTCAAGTGTCAAATCAAGACCACAGATAATTAATTGCCATACCAAAAATATACGTTCGGATACACATATCGGACGGAACATATACCATACCACCATTTTATGAATATCATTTATTTGTAGCTAATTAAACAATTCTATTCTTATAGGAAAGGCGCAGGTACAACAATGGGGCGTGCAACTGTCAAAGTGGCGCTAGTAGCACACTTACCAATAACAAAGCAGTTTCTCTATGAAACACTATGGAAATTGTAGTAAATTCCTAAATTAGAGACAGTTATTGAGAATTTTCCGATTAAAGAACATGTATTATGTTCTTTAATCGAAAAATTGTATAGAAATCAATTGAAATCAATGAAATGAAAATAAAAAATACGAAGCGTGTAAATGGTTAGCTCACCACAGATAACCATAGATGATACAGATAACTAAATTATCTCACAATCTAACTAACTCTGACAGTGACAAAGGTTCTTACGGTGGTGGCGCCATCTGCGATCAGCTTTCACTTGCACGCCCCATTAAATAGGACATAGTATTATGTAATTACGAAAAAATTCTTGACTAAAAATAAATACAATCGTTCTTTTTCCTACCTTCCTACGTAGTTTCGCAAACCACATATTGCGATTTTGTTGTTATTTGTGAAATTATGGACATATGTTTATTTGAAAGAGTTTTGAAATATATTTTGTTCATTCATTCATACATTATTCTACTCATTCTTCCTATCACATCACTAGCACTTTGTGTTTGTTGTCATAGGATAATAGCATAGTTACGCGCAAATTTGTCAATGCGTGTGTGTTTTTCTATTGTGTGATTATTATTTTTTCGTGTGCGTTTGTATCAACAGGAAGCATGTATCTGTATGCGATTGTCAAATTTTTGTAGTGCTGTATGTGTTTTCCTCGCCTCCCGCAGAAAGTGGCAGAAAAAGTTGTTCGGTGATTTGCTCCTTGCCATCTCCATAGGTTAAATGCTCTAAGGTTTCCGCCTGTTTTTATAGTTTTGGAACATATTTTACAAGTAGAACTGTGCTCGTAAATCTTTTGGAAAGACTTCCTAACATCACTTCTAATAGGGGTAGGGCTGCCAACCGTACTCTAAAATAGAGTATTGTACTCTATATCATGTAGGCGTACTCTATAATCTATAAGACTAATAGAGTATGCTAAAATACTCTTTTTTACACAATGTTTACTATGCTAGTGCCAGTCATGTAATATTATGCAAACCCATTATCATAAACAAAAAAGTCGACCATTTGCTGTTAATATGTTGGTATCCCCAATTCGAACGAAGACTAAATATACATATGGACAGTTTATATTCAGAAGTTATCATTTTAACAGAACTCCAAGGTTTTTGTTTTCACAATGTTAAATAACACAGATTTTACGCAAAAGTCCACTGCAGAAAAATGGCAATTTATTTTTAAAATATATACCGACGAATTTGTTTGTTTAAAAAAAAATATTAGCTACATACTCCCGCCACTTCAGCATTTACTGAGAGAGTATTTTCGATTATGAATGTGAAGGGCCGGGAAGAGAGAAACAGAGCTTCATTGAAATTGATTAAAAATGAGCTCTTGGTCTATATAAATTTAGAGTTAGAATCTTTGGAGTCTTACAATTCTTTTAAAAACAATGAAAAATTGTTATGTGCTGCAAAAAGTACAAAAAACACCTTTTTAAAAATATTAAATAAATTTCTCCTAATAAAAGTTGTCAACCCTAAATAGGGGGTGCCATGTAGACATGTGTCGTTATGAGTTTTTCTAATCACGTAACGAAACTGTTGTCCGTTATCAAATAACGTTGTGAAAACTATCTATTTTGACAACTATCTATTTCGACGTCTCGTGTAGCGGGCGCCGTATAACGTGATATCTGTTGCAGTTACAATTGATATTAAACATACAGTCAATTTTCTTTCGTACTTATCCAGGCTTAGGCTTAGATTTTTTTTGCAATAAGAAAGTAAGTACCCGATATTGTCAAAAAAGTTAGATTTATTTACAATTTTTAACACTATAGATGAAAATTACTTATGCTTCAATTTAAATGTATGCACACACACAATTTAACGACTTTAGAAAAATAAATTGGCTAAGTAAAGCCCATAGTAAAGCCATTATTTAAGAAAAAAAATAGAGACGTCATGGAATGTTATAGGCCCATTGCACTTATTCCCATAATATCAAAAATATTTGAAAAGTACATATATAATGAGATATATAATTACATAGAGAAGAATAACTTATTGTGTGATGAACAGAAAGGATTTAGAAAGGGTAAAACGATAAATATGGCCATATATGATTTTATACGTGGTGTCATTAGAAATATGGATGAACGTAAACCAGTATGTGCCATATATTGCGACATGACCCAGGCCTTTGATTATGTACATTATAAGACTCTCTTGAATAAACTTGAGGCATATGGTATCAGAGGAAATGTCTTAAATTTAATGGAATCATATTTGCGCAACAGAAAACAAATAACTGAAATTCATAGATTTAATAAAAATAATCATGAAGAGATATTTCGATCATCAGAACGTGAAGTTAGCTATGGGGTACCGCAAGGGACCGTGGTGGGGCTTTTAACTTTTATATTATATATTAATGACCTCCCAAAATACATAGACCAACCCGTGACACTGTTTGCTGACGATAGTACCATAACTATACCATGTAACAATGTAGATTTATATGAAACCGAAATA
Organism: Tholera decimalis; assembly: GCA_943138885.2. Lineage (NCBI taxonomy): Eukaryota > Metazoa > Arthropoda > Insecta > Lepidoptera > Noctuidae > Tholera > Tholera decimalis. The sequence goes on along the minus strand of OW964575.2, from coordinate 11,051,317 downwards.
AATAATTCCCTAGCGTCGTTTATAACATGGTTAGACGATAATAACTTAAAAATTAACCTTTCTAAAACAAAAGTTATGCATTTCAGTCAACGTATGCCGAGTAAAAATCTCAATGTTAATTTTAATAATCATATTATTGACGAAGTTGAAAGCACAACATTCTTAGGTTTGCAAATTGATAAAAGTTTGAACTGGAAACCACATATAGACAAACTTTGTAAAAAACTAAGCAAATCAGCATATGCTTTACATTCATTATCAGCGAGAGTTTCCACGGATGCGCTTCTTACTGCCTACTACGGTATTGTCGAATCCCATCTTCGATACGGGGTTATATTTTGGGGAAATTCCACTGATAAAGAAAAAGTATTCAAGGCCCAGAAACGGTGTCTCCGCTCGATGTTCAAACTGAAAACTACGGATAGTTGCTATCCATATTTCAACAAGCACAAAATCTTAACTTTGCCTTGTGTTTATATTTTGGAGATAGCTGTGTTTGTTAAATCAAACCCAGCTTATTTTGAACGCGTAAATGATTTGGTTGCACGAAATAGACGCGACAATAGTGGACTGTGTGTCCAAAGGGCTAAGACAACACTGATGCGCAAAAGTGTCTGCTGCATGGCACCGAAAATATTTAATAAATTACCCAAGGCTTGGAAAGATTTAAATATGTCATTATTTAAAATGAAATTGCAAAACTTTTTAGCAGACAAGACTTATTACAGCATTTCGGATTTCTTAATGGAAAATAAAATTTGTTAATATTTTGGCACTTCCTATTAATTGTGATTTAACTGTGATCATTTATTATTCAATTTTAATTGTACAACTTACCTTTTTGACATTATAGTTTTAACATTTAATTTAATGCTATGATTTAGATATTTAATCCTGTATATATATCGGAGAATCTCACATTCAAGGCTAGGAAACTATTTTTCATGGCACGAGACTTTGCTACAGAGTACAATTACAACTTCTGTTGGACATCACGAGGTCGAATATACCTGCGGAAGAGGCAAGGTGAGCCTTATTCCCGTATTGACGCGGAAGATGATTTATTGAAGCTTAGATCAAAGCAATGACTAGTTAAATATAAAACGTCATTTTTATTTGTATTGTATGTTACTATAAGCTGCATGAGATATGTTTATTATACCAATGTTTATAAAATCCAATTAATTATTAGTCTAAAAATTATGCATCACGTTAATCAAATAAGTTGCATGAAACATGAATTCATTAGTTTTAAAATTGTCTTATCATTTAAAAGCATATTGTATTACATTATTAAACAAAAAGTGACACAAATTTTATATTACAGTAGAATAATCACACACACAAAGACATACAACTTAAACACCGACACAAAACAAACACCTTTCAATATAAAAATACAAACTACAAACAGCGATTTACGTACGATTGAGCCAATATCAACTTATGAACTGAATGTTCATAAGTACCTCGGGTTAAGTGGAAGGGTTTTTTTTCCTCCTACCCACATCATAAACAAAATACATAAACTAACCTTCACACATGCTCACTTGCTCATTTTAGAGCTGCAAAATGGCCAAAAAATGCACCATGTTATTATGCTTAATAATATTTGCCTAGTTTGTTCAAATTCAAAGATAACTACAATACTGCCATCTTGTTACCAATGGCCACCTTAAACTTCGCTTTGAATACTGTAGCCAATAGCATTGATAACATTCATATTGCCACATCGTTTGTTACCGAACCGGGTCAGTGTTCTAAGTATTTAGAAGTTGCAAAAACTATGAACATCTTACACATGAACATACGCAGTCTAAATTGTAACTTCGATGAACTAAATGTTTTATTAATGAGCATGGACTTAAGCTGCGATGTAATTGTGCTATCAGAGTGCTGGCTGAGTAAAGTTACGAACATACCCGAGCTTCCTGGCTTCGTTTCGCATAAATCCAAATTTTACAATCAGAACGACGGAGTGGTTGTTTACGTATCCACGCAGCTTGATTCTTATACATGTACTGAACCTCCTTTTGTTGATGGAAACTGTCTTGTAATTAAACAACAGAGTACAGCTATTATTGCTATGTATCGTTCCCCTTCATACAAACAAATTGACAGTTTTTTGAATAGCCTAAATGATGTCCTATCTTCTTTAAGCTCATTCAAAACTGTTGTTATAATGGGGGATATCAATATCAACATCAGCCCGAACAGATGTGATCTCCATGCAGACGAGTACCTTAGTCTGACAGCCTCCCATGGCCTCCTACCAGCACATGAGATACCTACCCGGGGCGAGAGCTGTCTCGATCATGTAATGCTTAAAACTAATCATATCTCAAAGGTTTTTGTATTAAATACATGTATTACTGATCATTTTCCAACTTTGCTCTGTGTTGATCTAAGACTGAACCGTAATAAAACTATGAAAACCGTGAGTAGATTAGACATAAAATCCGCAAAAACTGATGTTAAAAATACAGATTTCACCTCAATTATTTCATCAAATGATGCTAACCTTGCAGCCGAAAACCTCGTTTCCATGTTATCTAATATAGTTATGACTAACACTAAAAATGTTACGATTCCGCATAAGCAAATAATTATTAAGCCATGGATAACGCCTGGCCTTTTAAGATGCATTAAAAATCGCGATAAATTGCACATGGAATCAAAAAAGACATTGAGAATATGGTGAAGCGTGTCACGTACACTAGGTATCGTAACTATTGCAATTTACTTTTAAAAAAACTAAAGAAAGTCCACGAGCAGGATGAGTTTGAAAAGGCAAAGGGTGATCCTAAAGCTACGTGGAATGTTATTAAGAATATTGCTCAGCTTAATCGGCAAAAACCCGCACCTGATGAATTGCTGAATATTTCAAATGATCCAATTTCTTCCATAAATGTTGTTAATGACTTTTTCGTTAGCATAGGGAAAAAATTGGCTCTCTCTATAATTTCTAAACAAAAACAGAGTAATTCGAATACTACCCCGACTCCCTTTTCACCTGCAAGGAATAAACAGGTTCTTAACATGACAGGTAACTCGATGGCTTTGATGGATGTTGATGAGAGAGAGGTTGAGATAATTATAATGGGTCTTCGCAACAATTGTGCAGTAGGATGGGACGGAATCTCAGCCAATTTTCTGAAAGAAATACGAACATTTATTTTGCCTTCCCTTACACATGTTATAAATTTGTGTTTCTCGAACGGTGCATTTCCTAAGGTATTCAAGAGAGCTCTTGTGCATCCTATCTTTAAGAGTGGGGATAGAGGCAGTGTCACGAACTACAGACCGATCTCAGTATTGACCACAATCTCTAAAGTTATAGAGAAAGCACTCAATACACGTTTAATTAGCTTCTTAAATACAAACAATATTCTTTCACAAAATCAGTTTGGATTTAGACGTGGTAGGTCTACTGAAGATGCTATTATTGATTTGACAGAACATATCAGTAGGAAACTTGATTCTGGCAACAAATGCATCGGTATTTTCCTGGATCTGTCCAAGGCTTTTGACACTGTCTCCGTGCCCATCCTTCTCGATAGACTAGAATCCATAGGAATTAGAGGGGTTGTTCTTGATATCTTCCGTAATTATCTTGCTGAACGCAGTCAGACCGTTAAGATCGGTTCTCTTATTAGCAATGAGCAGCAGATCACGTACGGTGTGCCCCAGGGCAGTGTGCTAGGTCCCACCTTGTTTTTAATTTACATTAACAATCTATGCATGCTAGCTCTGCCCCATACTAAAATTCTGTCATATGCTGATGACACAGCACTGCTAGTTGATGGTTCGGACTGGGAGCAGGTCAAAATATACGCTGAGGACAATCTTAGGCTAGTTATGGATTGGTTGTCTGATAACCTTTTAACACTTAACCTTGCTAAAACATCAGTTGTATGTTTTTCTTTATCAAAAAAATCCCAACCAGAGACATTTTCCGTACGGGCACATGGCTGCGATTCTGCAAACCCCTATTGCGATTGTTTGTCCATTGGGAACAGCTCAAGTGTAAAGTACCTTGGGGTTCAGGTGGATTGTTTGCTAAGCTGGAAAAACCATATTGATGCACTAGTTCCTCGTATCCGTAAACTCATTTATGTGTTCAAGAGTCTCAGATCTGTAGCGGATACCAAAACATTGAAAACAGTTTACTTTGCGCTTGCCCAATCTTTGCTGGGCTACTGTATTTCTGCCTGGGGTGGCACCTTTGCAGTCAGTATGTTACGTTTAGAGCGAGCACAAAGAGCAGTCCTAAAAGTCATGTGCAGAAAACACTTCAGGTATCCTACCACACTTCTTTTCAAAGAGTGTGAGGTCTTAACGACTAGACAATTACTATTTGTGCTCCAAATAACATTACGCAAACACACCACCATATCACAGGCCTTAAAATTACGAGAAGGAAAGCGCAAAAGAACGAGGTTGTGCAACACAGAGAGGCACAAATCTACTCTAGCTCAAAGGCATTACTGGATTTTGGGTTCACATGTTTATAATAAAATAAATGCGGTCTTAGATATCTGCCTACTTACCCGACATCAATGCAAAATCGCTGTTAGTGACTGGCTTAAGAGTCTCAATTATAAGGAATCTGAGAGACTTATCAAATTGGGGTGACTCTTAGAATCATCAAATGTTACACATACACAATCGCACACTATACACACAGTTGCAGTCTATACACATTACCACACACTCTACATACAGTCGCGCACTACACACAGTCGCACACTACACACAGTCGCACACTACACACAGACGCACACTACACATACAGTCGCACACTATTCACACCTGTTTTGTCTTGTATAATTTCAATGTTATTTTAATATTTTGTTATTTTAAGTTATTAGTAAATTATGTTAATGTCTTTTTTTTTATATAAATTTTATTGAGTGATATTATTTAGTCCGGAGGAAGGTGACGGCATTCGTGATACAGGGTAATCCTAGTACGAATGCCAAAAGCACTCCTTATTATGATACTATATTATGTACCTACAAATAAATAAATAAAATAAAAAAAATAAAAATTACAAATTTGTTTTTTTTTTATATACATATTATCTGGTAATTATTGTTTAGTTATAATAATCGATTTTGCATTTGATTTCATTTATAATTTTTTGTTATTTAATTGCATTATGGAATTTACAGTTGAATTACTTTTGTGAATTAAATTATTGTACCTTTGCATGCCTTCTGGTAAAATATGGCTGAACTCACATTGTACCCTTACACCACATGTTATTGTACTACCCATATTTGCAAAATAAAGTATCTTATCTTATCTTATCTTAAAATAAGTGCGAGTCGGACTCGCCCATGAAGGGTTCCGTAGTAACTACCTATAATAAATATAACATACTTAATATATTTATTTGAAAACAAAAAGAACAAAAAACCTTACAAATTTCTTAATACTAGCTTATTTACAATTTTTACAACTACGCCAAATAACTTTGTTTTTCATAGTATTTGTATGAATTACAAAGTTATATTTGCGGTTTTAGAAAATATACTGTATCTCAAAAACTGCTGACCCGATCTCGTTCAAACCAATTTTGGTTGAAAGTTTACATTAAGATCTACGACATATGGTTTTTTTTAATTTTTCACTTCATTATTATAGAAGTTAGAGGGGGGACACACATTTTACCATTTTGGAAGCGTATATCTTTTAAACGATTAACTTTATGAAAAAGTCATTTTAGAAACCATAATGTAATTTTTAAAGACCTGTCTATAGATACCACACAGGTATAGGTTTCATGAAAAAAAATATTTTCAGTTTCAGTTCCATGTAGCCCCCTTTATTTTAAATATATTTTTAAATTTTCTCTTAAAATCGGAAAGCGGTTCACAGAATACATCTATCTACCAAGGTTTACATGTATAGTTCTAATAGTTTCGGAATAAAATGGCTGTGACATACGGACGGACGGACAGACAGACAGACGGACAGACATGTCGAAACTATAAGGGTTCCGTTTTTTGCCATTCGGCTACGGAACCCTAAAAACAATCGCAGAGAAATGGGAAATGGGACACCTGCGGTTGTCAAGGTCAATACCAAACTAAATTATCAAAAAATATTTTTAAGTGGTAAAAGATCGACGTTCGTGTTTATAAAATTCATCACATTATGCAATAAATCATAACCATCCAACTTTGCGTTTGTGCGAACGTGACGCACTACTTATCCTATAGCTTTCTCGCTCTTACCGTTGCGATACCGCTACGTAGCCAAGTTCAATTACGATATCTATTGCGTGATTTCTAGAGCGTTGTGAGATAGCTACGGTTATTATCCGCTACAAAACAACCGATGGTTGTTACAACTGCAGTTATAGTCATATCGTACGTTGTGAAAATAGATAGTTATGCTTGGTTAGAAAACGAGTGATGGTTGTAAACTCAAATAGATAGTTGTACAACTATTGATGTTATAAAACGGCCATCGCTAAAACATGGCACTGCCATGTTTTTCATTAAAAAAAAAACTCGGAATACCACAAGAACTTACGTGAGCAACAACAGAACAAGAAGAAAAGTTACAGGACTACAATTCCACTTAAATAAAGTCAGTCTACTGGATACCATTATGATTGTTTAATAATTTCAATGTTCCAAAAATCTAAATGAATATAATTTATTTATTTCGAATGCCTACTGTAGCGAGATAAATTATTACGATGAAGATACACAATCTGTCAAAAACTTCCCAAAAACAAATAATCGCGCAATGTGGCCACACTATTACAATTTTGGTTATGATGAGACTTCCCCAGTACAATGTGTATTAACTACTCTTGATAGTGGTTTGCTGAAGGGTATCGATTAAATGAGAAAGTATCGATCGATATCTGTACCTCTACCATGAGTTTACGCAATCAAAACTCGCTAGCGTCTCCGTAAATTATTTGTATGAAATATTGTACAGCGCCCCTAGCGGTCACAGAAAGAATTAAAATTCGTACCATGAGCACTATAGATTACGATAGGTTTAAAACCTAACGTAATCTATACGATAGTCACTAACGTTTTTTAGCTGTCACCATACAAAACGGTACCATGAGTCACTAATTCGACAGGCGCTAGCGAACGATACGCTTACGGTAGTAGTTACGTTGCTCACTAGCATTTTGGCGTGTGAAACATGTGTTTACATTAACATTTAATACGTTTTGAGTATAATAAAGTAAGTCTAATAATATCTGCAAGAACATATTTAGCGTGAAATATGTTAGTGGCCGCTGAATTTGAAGATCAACGACGTGAACAACGTGAATTTCAAGCCAACATGAGAATTCATGTTGTTTTATAAGCTTTGTTTTTTTTTTCATATATAGGAATAATTTATACATCAATTAATTGTAGCATATGCTGGAACCAAATATAACACCAATTGTACCAAATTCTTAAAAATAAATATTTTTTATTTAATTTGATATTAGTAGAAAGTTAAAACATACCTTTCCATGAATTTCACCATCAATTGGAACTGTGAGACACTGGTCCTCATTGTATTAAATAATCCAAACTTTTAAACCACACAAAGCACCTCTGTGATACAACATCAACAAACAAATATACAAATTGAATAGACGATAATGACGTTACAAGAACCACTCGAAATTCAAAAGCCACTAAGTACCATAAGTAGTGCACTAATCGTAAACTTTTCAATTTTGTTGGTTTGTTTTGTGATATTGACTGTCTTAACATTTTTAGCATAGCGATAACACTACATTTTGAGCTTAAGAGCAGTTCTCTCTTCTTATTAGCGGGAAAGAAAGAAACAGAACATAAGTAGTGACCCATAGACGAAAGTATTCTACGAGTGGAGTGAAGTTAGCTAGACGACATGATCTATCGAGCTCACGTTAGCGCCTCCGTAAATTTCCTCAAATCTCATGGTGCAAGCATTATCGAAATCTATTCGATCCACGTTTGTACGCTAGCGAGTTCAGCGCTAGCGAGTAAGTTGTCGATGACAACTCACGGTAGAGGTACTGTACCTCTACCATGAGTTTACGCAACCAAAACTCGCTAGCGTTTCCGTAAATTATTTGTATGAAATATTGTACAGCGCCCCTAGCGGTCACAGAAAGAATTAAAATTCGTACCATGAGCACTATAGATTACGATAGGTTTAAAACCTAACGTAATCTATACGATAGTCACTAACGTTTTTTAGCTGTCACCATACAAAACGGTACCATGAGTCACTAATTCGACAGGCGCTAGCGAACGATACGCTTACGGTAGTAGTTACGTTGCTCACTAGCATTTGGGCGTGTGAAACGTGTGTTTACATTAACATTTAATACGTTTTGAGTATAATAAAGTTATAATAATGTCTGCAAGAGCATATTTAGCGTGGAATATGTTAGTGGCCGCTGGATTTGAAGATCAACGACGTGAACAACGTGAATTTCAAGCCAACATGATAATTCATGTTGTTTTATAAGCTTTGTTTTTTTTTAGGAACAATTTATACATCAATTAATTGTAGCATATGCTGGAACCAAATATAACATCAATTGTACCAAATTCTTAAAAATAAATATTTTTTATTTAATTTGATATTAGTAGAAAGTTGAAACATACCTTTCCATGAATTTCACCATCAATTGGAACTGTGAGACACTGGTCCTCATTGTATTAAATAATCCAAACTTTTAAACCACACAAAGCACCTCTGTGATACAACATCAACAAACAAAAATACAAATTGAATAGACGACAATGACGTTACAAGAACCACTCGAAATTCAAAAGCCACTAAGTACCATAAGTAGTGCACTAATCGTAAACTTTTCAATTTTGTTGGTTTGTTTTGTGATATTGACTGTCTTAACGTTTTTAGCATAGCGATAACACTACATTTTGAGCTTAAGAGCAGTTCTCTCTTCTTATTAGCGGGAAAGAAAGAAACAGAACATAAGTAGTGACCCATAGACGAAAGTATTCTACGAGTGGAGTGAAGTTAGCTAGACGACATGATCTATTGAGCTCTCGTTAGCGCCTCCGTAAATTTCCTCAAATCTCATGGTGCAAGCATTATCGAAATCTATTCGATCCACGTTTGTACGCTAGCGAGTTCAGCGCTAGCGAGTAAGTTGTCGATAACAACTCACGGTAGAGGTACTGTACCTCTACCATGAGTTTACGCAACCAAATCTCGCTAGCGTCTCCGTAAATTATTTGTATGAAATATTGTATAGCGCCCCTAGCGGTCACAGAAAGAATTAAAAATCGTACCATGAGCACTATAGATTACGATAGGTTTAAAACCTAACGTAATCTATACGATAGTCACTAACGTTTTTTAGCTGTCACCATACAAAATGGTACCATGAGTCACTAATTGGACAGACGCTAGCGAACGATACGTTTACGGTAGTAGTTACGTTGCTCACTAGCATTTTGGCGTGTGAAACATGTGATTACATTAACATTTAATACGTTTTGAGTATAATAAAGTTATAATAATGTCTGCAAGAGCATATTTAGCGTGGAATATGTTAGTGGCCGCTGAATTTGAAGATCAACGACGTGAACAACGTGAATTTCAAGCCAACATGAGAATTCATGTTGTTTCATAAGCTTTGTTTTTTTACATATAGGAATAATTTATACATCAATTAATTATTTTAGCATATGCTGGAACCAAATATAACACCTATCGTACCAAATTCTTAAAAAAAAATATTTTTTATTTAATTTGATATTAGTAGAAAGTTGAACCATACCTTTCCATGAACTTCACCATCAATTGGAACTGTGAGACACTGGTCCTCATTGTATTAAATAATCCAAACTTTTAAACCACACAAAGCACCTCTGTGACACAACATCAACAAACAAAAATACAAATTGAATACAAGAACCACTCGAAATTCAAAAGCCACTAAATACTATAAATAGTGCACTACTCGTAAACTTTTCAATTTTGTTGGTTTATTTTGTGATATTGACTGTCTTAATATTTTTAGCATAGCGATAACACTACATTTTGAGCTTAAGAGCAGTTCTCTCTTCTTATTAACGGGAAAGAAAGAAACAGAACATAAGTAGTGACCCACAGACGAAAGTATTCTACGAGTGGAGTGAAGTTAGCTAGACGACATGATCTATCGAGCTCACGTTAGCGCCTCCGTTAATTTTCCCAAATCTCATGGTGCAAGCATTATCGAAATCTATTCGATCCACGTTTGTACGCTAGCGAGTTCAGCGCTAGCGAGTAAGTTGTCAGTGACAACTCATGGTAGAGTGTAGTATCACAACCAAAGTAATCGATTACAAAAATATTCAGTATCGAAACAAAAGTATCGATACCAATGAGTAATCAATTCTTTTTTTCGTATCCCAGCCCTAATTCCCTACCCATGTTTTAGAGATGGGTTGTACTAGGTAAATTTGGGACTAGGTGCACCTATTCTTAGTATTTCAAAATACGTGATCCAGATACCTATTCCACCTAGTCCACCTAGTCCCTAGTCCACCTAGTATCAATTATTACTTATCGAATGTGGTCATGGGGCACGTACTTAGTCCAAGTAATTTTCTTTATTGTGGCTACTAATTTTGCAGGAAACTGCTAAACAACAAATGAACACGGTACCTATTTTGAATAAATTTTACGATGACGGTCTTTAAGCTTCACGGACTCACCTCGTTGCCACTTCTCCTGTACTTGATATTTCTATTGAACTTAGGGTGTTAGCACCAGCAATCAGTGATAAGACTAGGTTGGTTCCTAGTAATTGGACTTTATACTCGAGACTAGTCAGTAATCATTCGATCCGAGAATACTCGATCCGAATGAGTACCACCTAGTCTCGACAAGACTAAGTATTATGAAGTATCTATTTACTTAGTCTTTTCGAGACTAGTTGGTACTCATTCGGATCGAGTATTCTCGGATCGAATGATTACTGACTAGTCTCGAGTATTGAAAGATAAAGATGGGAAGACCACGGAATAGCGTAGTTAAAAAAGGACAGAATATATATTCTTGCACAACACGCGTGCACGTTGCGTTACTTTTATGTACTTTGAATTAGGGTTTAAATTCAAGTGACTGACAAACGAATGATTTTGACAAACATGAATGTGCGGTAAAGCAGGTTTATAACGTGTTGAGTGAATGGAATGCAATTACGCGTTAGTGCTATGAAGCCTAAGAGCAGTTGGATTTCGCAATACTTCATGATACTAGGTGTTGTCAAAGTGAGAATAGGTGCCGCCTAGTATCGAAATTTACCTATTCTTCGGATCTATTCTAGTAAATACGACTCATCTCTACCATGTTTGTTTGTTTACTTCAGTGCTGTTTTTTAAATAGACGTTTTCAGATCTTGTGTTTTATAGTTTACTGTTAAAATGCCAAGACGTTGTGGTTTAGGATGTACACCCACGAGTAAGTAACATTACTTGCTTGAATACAAAACTTTTTATATTATTTCTAAAGAAATTTACTTGCACTCAGAATTGTAAAATATGTCCCTCATTCATAGGGCTGCCATTCGTCCGGGTTTCCCCGGATTTGCCCTAGTTTGGAAAGCGTCCGGGGGCGTCCGGAGGGATTTTCCCTATTAGCGTCCGGGTCAAAACCGGACACATTGGTCTTACAGTTACCAAAAAGTAAGGTACCAAATATAAAGGAACAGACTAATTACTTATTTACAAAAATTTAAGCTCTATGATGTTATCACTAATTAAAACCATAAATAAACATTAAGATAAAATGTATTTTTCTACGGTGTCTGGAGAAAAATTGCGATTTTACTCAAATGTACGGGGTTGATGAAGTCGTTGTCTGGGGCCACCCATTTTTGTGATGGCAGCCTTACTCATTCACCCAATGTTAAGTTGTCAAAGTTTCACTGTTTAACGAATGAATAGGAATAGTTCCTTCATTCAGGATTCCAGGACATACTGTATCCCAGATGGACTCTGCTACTTAGTCTCAATCAAAACATTTATTTTTTTACAGGAGGTGTACTTCATGTATTTCCAAATCCAGATAAGTTTCCCGAGCAGTTCAAAGCTTGGGTTCGTGTCGTTAGTGGCCAAGATGAATGTAATTTTAATTACCGAAATATGAGAATTTGTGACAGACATTTTACTGAAAAGGATCGGAATCGCTATAACCGCTTGAATGCACTAGCAGTTCCATCACTGTTTTTGCGTGGTATGTATATGTTCATGTTGAATAGTATTTAAATAATGAAGTAGGCATTTTAAAATCTCTTTATAATAATGATTTGTTTTTCAGAACAACCAAGTAATACTTGTGGCTTATTGAACTCCACATCAGAACAGACATTCAATCAACCTGAAGTATCTGACAATTATCATCAATTATCATCAGGTATGTTTGGTAATTTATGCTTTTTAAATTAGAGTTTAATAATTATTTAATTCAACTTTAACTGAGAAAAAGCACCCCTTCATTTATGATAGCAGCAATAATTTACAAAACAAAAAATATTATTTTCATATTATCATATTAAATAGATGGTATCATTATTAATACTTTTAGACTACCTTACTTATCTCTAACTTAGGTACTAATGATTGAAATGAAATGAAACGAAATATTTATTTTGTAAATTATTTTTTGTATGTTTAGTTGAGCTAGATGAGTTCGGTATTTCCTAACTGACTACTCTGAGAAGAAACACCGAAACAACCCCGAGGTCAAAGTCTCTTTTAAAGTCCAGACAACTTGTATTTGTATATGAGAAGCATGTAGGTTCATGTCTGTGGTATTCTTTTGAGACTTGTGGAGGTGTATCGTATCCTCATTAAGTATTCATTCATCATCATTATCATTATTAAACTTTGGTAATTTTAAATATATTTGATTTTAATGACAATACCACATTTCATGACTTCAGTGCAAACTATAAACAACCATATTTTCATTAACACAACATTTCAATCTGTCGTACTTGGTCGTTATTTGGAGCAACATACTATAAATTCTAGTAACTTCGACGCACAATCAGGATGGGACACATTCGTAAAGTATATAAAAAAAAAAAAAAGTATTTATTTTGTACACAAAAACAAAAAGTACAAGGTATGGTCTTAACATTAAATTGTACAACAATGTAACAGTTCAAGACGAAAAATCTGGCTCCTAAACTAGGCAAGAAGCCTGTATCTTAGAAGCCGAAGTTCTCCAAGATTTCAAATACTAACAATTCAACCAATAATAATTGTACAAGTACTTTTTATGTGTTAATAACAAATATAAAAAAAAGACAAGAAATTATATACATAGTTACAGTATTTTTAAACATTTACGAGATTACTTTGGGTAGACTTTCAGTTTCATCATATGATAAACCCTGCAACCACTCGGAAAGTATATTTTTTACCTCATATTTTGCACAGGTATAAATCGACAATACTTTATTTATTTTATTATAAAGACGAGACCTTACGGCAAGAAATTGACGACTGGCGAATGCGGAACGACACCTGATAGGCTCACAGACAGGAATCCCTCTGCGTCAACAGAATTTTAGGGTCTAACGGTAGCATGGAGTGTCGTCGTAGAACAGCGCGGAGTATAAATAACTGTCTGACTGTCAGAACCGTAGTAGTAGATCCGTATTGATAATTTTTATTTATTTGTAACTCTTCGTTTCGTAGCTGGCACCATCATTCAGAAAATTGTATGTGTATAATTCATAAATGTTTAAATAGCCTGCATCCGTCTGTGGTAGATACGGGTCGTTAATCACACCGCCTATTGTACTCTTACTTTTAAATTGATTGTCCTGTGTTTTTTTTTTTTTTTTTTTTTTTTTTTTTTTTTTTTTAACGTGGTAAAATTATCAAATAAGTCCTCCCACCCCGGGCAGGGTGGGAGGGACTGTCAGACTTTTACTGACTAAAATCCACGGTGTTCCTTCAATAACCCTTTACGTACCGGGGTCACGGTAATGGGATAAGTCCCACGACCCCGGCAGGCTTCGGCCCTCTGCAGAGGGGGCCTCGTCATGTTGCTGACGCTCTTTGAGGCGCCACGCCCGATCACTATGTTCGGCAAGCCAATCCCTTGGGAGAAGCGAGCCAAATACTTAGGTGTGATCCTCGACCAGTTCCTGAATTTCAGTGAGCACATAAAGTCGGTTCGCTCGCGAGCCGCTTTCGCTCTCGGTAGGCTCCACGCCCTGCTGAATAAACACAGCAAGCTCTCCCTTAAATGTAAAATCCGAATATACACGACATGCATACGTCCTATCATGACGTATGCCTGTCCGGTGTTTGCTCATGCCAGTCCCAACCAGATCCATAGGATGCAAGTCGTTCAGAACCGTTTTCTCCGAAAGGCCACGGGCGCGCCCTGGTTCTGTAGGAACGAGGATCTCCACGTAGACCTCAAACTCCCGACCATAAAGCAAGTGTTGAAACGCATGTCAGTGCGTTACTTCACCTCTGCTGAGACCCACACTAACCCCCTGATCGTATCGGCCGCCCGATACAGACCCTCCAAGATTTCTCGGGTTCGTCGCCCGCGTATCATCCTAGACGAGCCTGACGACCCCACCACCATCCGACAAGAGAGCAGTAGGGAAACCAGCACTCTTAGAAAACACATATACAGAACGCGTTCCTTATTCCGGCCTCGCCGACGAGGCCCATCGCGACGTCCGCGTACCTGTAATGAAAATCCTCCCCGACCTTTGTCAAACGAGCCAGCCCGCGATGCTGAGCCAGTAGCAATAAATACTCCCGAAAATAATATGACCCAGCCTGTCCCTTTGCTGCCCTCCCAAAATGACCCCGCTATGCCGAGGCCCGTACTCCACAGGGAGTGCCCTTAGCGTGCGGTCATTAGTTTTTAAGTATATTTTAGTTTGTAAGCCCTGGCTGGGGGCCTTTAATTTATTAGAGGTCACCACAGGAAAGTCCGGTTAAGTAGACTCACAGCCTTAGTGTGCTGATCTACAAGTGGCCCTACCTAAAAAAAAAAAAAAAAAAAAAAAAATCTTTGAGGCGCGCGTGGAACACAACGCGCCGTCGACCCGGGCATGGTCCATGGTCGGACAGCGAGTTGCCCTTTACTCGCTGTCCGCATGCCCGCGCCTACGGTGGCCGGAGATCGTCGGCCGACGTCCGACGCCGTGGGCGTCTACCACTGCGGCTGGGCTGGAGGGAGGACGCCATCCTCTCCCTCACGCGGCCCGCCTCCTCCTTCGGAAGCATGACTGCTTCGTATATATATATATATAATAATAATAATCACACTAATATTATAAGACATTAGTTTGTGTTTGTTACTTCTTCACGCTCGAAAGGCTGAACGGATTTCAATGAAACTTGGTACATGGGTAGACCATGTCTTGGAATAGCACATATGATTTTTTCCCGAGACTATGTTTCCTTAGGATAATTTTCTACTTTCACGCGGGTGAAGCCGCTGGCAGCAGCTTGTAGTTAATAAAGATAACATCACATAATAAAAACCGTAACACATCAATTTCTGGATATTGACCTCAAAAAAAAGTAAAAAAGTACTTACTTTAAATATTTCAGTTTACCCTAAAAAAAATTGGAAAATTGATGTTTCTTGGGTCGTCAATATTCTAAAACATAATCTATCATTAGTTAGAGGAATTTTCTACGTCTAATCATATTACCGACTTAATGAAAGCCATCACGGCAAAATATATTAATATACGCTTTTATCACCTGTTAAAATCTATATATATAAAAGAAAGTCGTGTTAGTTTCACTATTTATAACTCAAGAACGGCTGAACCGATTTGGCTGAAAATTAGTAGGGTGGTAGCTTAGAACCAGGAGACGGACATAAGATAGTTTTATCCCGGAATTCCCATGGGATCGGGAATTACGCAGGAATAACCTTCCACGCGAACGAAGTCGCGGGCAAAAGCTAGTTAAACATAAAAATATCAAAACGCCAATTATTAAACAAATATGTATTATTTGAAGGTCAATAAATATTTTTAATACTATCTATTATTGTTTCATTGAACACTAGCTTGTGCCAGCGGCTTCGCCCGCGTGAAATTAATACTTTATTATATGAAAATATCTATAGCCTATCTATAACACTCAAGAATAATGCAGCTACATATCAGGGAAAGAATTCTCTGAATCGGTTCAGTAGTTTCAAAGATTACCCCTACAATTTTACCTCTTTAATATTAACATAGATTCTATTTTTTAAAGATGATCAACCTTTTTCCATTACTGAGCCTTTGTATGATGTCGATAAATTATTACATTGCTCACACGAATAAAATACGTAACATCGATATTAAAATATCGATATTTCTCTACATCTCTATCTGAGGGGCAAAAGACATTACATGTGCATGCAAATATGACATCTATTTCAAAGGACTTCATGTTCCGAATATAATAAATTGGTTACAGCGCCATCTAGCGTTGAGTAGCTGAAGTCGTTGTAAATTGTTCGATTTAAGTGTTTTAAACGATAAACGCCTTTATTGATTATGTCATGTCCAATAATAACAACTTTCGATATTTGTAATAAGACTATTTTTGACAGCATTAAGAAGATGATTTGTTAAAGTTGCGTTTCAACTTTGTAGCCAATTATATCACTGTTTTTTATGTGTGTAATGGACAATTTGATTTGCAAATGTGTGAGTTTGGCGACACTGATTCTCGTTTTGAGAGAATGTAGGGGCACTTCTACTTAATTTTCTGTTCTGTGAGAATAACCTACATGGTCCTCACGTTTACAATAATGAAATAAATATTCAATACTTGAGAAAGCAAATATTTTAATCAGTCAAAAATAAATCATCAATCAAAAATTTAAAAAATAAATAAATAGGGCACACATATATCATTGGAGCATCTCATTCCCATGCCTTCTTGTCCTCAATATAATCTTACGTGTAAAAAGCTTTCTGACATAGCTTAAGTTTTATAAATAATTTATTAACACTTAGTTCTTGAATATGGCTAGGAATTTTATTATAAAAACGTATACATTGGCATCTAAACGAACCACCTATTATTTTTAACCTTGTTTTAGGAATGACATATGTGTCTTTGTTCCTTGTATTTACACTATGAATATCACTGTATTTTTTAAATAGATTAATATTTTTGTGTGCATACAAGATTCTCATAAATATACTGAGATTGCATTCATAATATTAATCTCTTTAAAGTGTCTTAAGGAGTGCTTAGGACTTAATTTATAAATTGCACGAATGGCCCCTTTTTGTAATACAAATAATGTGTGAATATCGGCGGCGTTTCCCAAAGTAGAATGCAGTATGACATCACACTGTAAAAGTAACTAAAGTAGACTAAACATGCTGTTTCCATATCAGTATCCACATATTTTTCTAACGGCATATGCTGCAGAACTTCGTTTTTTATTTATTTCGATTTATTAGGATTTCAAACTAAAGTACTACTATAGCAATGAACAAGTACTTAAAGGAAGTAACTTTACCATTATGTATTCCAGGTAAAATTTATGAGAAAGAAATGGAGAAGAGTTCTTTGGATATTCCTGAAGTATCAGACATCCAACAGTCGACATCTGGTAAGTCACGAACAAAACTCGCACTTCATTTGCCATTAAAAATGACCATCTAAGAGTATGACATGTGACACCAACTCGCACTGGGCCCGCATGGCCCTGGTGGATTACAGCCCAATCCCTCTTCTAGAGAGGAGGCCTGTGTCCCAGCAAAACATTATTGGCTGATTATATTATGTATAAACAGAAAAAAAAAGAACAAAAAAAAAAAAACAAAATAATAATTACTTAAATAATCAACAACCAGTTGCTTATTTCTTCACCAGTGCTTTAGACCAAATTGATTTGAAATCAATTATAAAGGATGTTATTAAAAATATTCAAAAAACTGGTCTAATCGTACTATGTACAGTGTGCGACCAAAGTATGGTTATTGTAAGTGCCATAGAAGGCTTAATAAAAGAAGAAAATGTAAAATATTTGAGAAAAAGGAAGGAAATGGCTCTTGATATATCTCATGTAGGTATATAAAAGAAAGTCGTGTTAGTTACACTATTTATAACTCAAGAACGAAAGTTACCTGAAGTGTCGCTCTATTATTCCTATTGTTCTATTAGTGGATAATTTATTTGATAGTCTTAATTGTAATATTTTCGAATTTCAAAATGGTAAAATTTATAAAGGGCCTGTAAGAAGGAATTCACCTCACCATCAATTGTGGCTAAAAGCAAAGAAATATGTATAAAAAAAAATTGTGGAACATTTCTTCATGAGTCCCGCTAACTGGTAAAAATGTAGCCTTTCAGTAATTATGAAATTGTACCGTAGTTAAATAACCTATTTATCAGTCAATTCAACTTATTCTTTTTCTACTTCAGTTTTAATCATGGCAGTTAGGTATATATTTTTTACTTTACACCAAAGAGAATTAAGTTAGGATCTATCAACTAAAAAGGGTGATACAATGAGTGGTCTTATCATTGAAATTGAAAAACATTTATTTGGAGATAAACACACACAACAACATACAATAGAATTACAAACCTTAAAAAACACGAAAAAATTCGGTGAGCATTTCCACGCCGAAAGGGTTACCAACTCAGCATTTGCTGGGCGAAAGATACCCAGCGCTGGTTTTCAGTTGGCACCCAGCAGAAACACGGACGAGGGTAAAATAATGTTAAAAAATGTGTAGTGTTTCAAATACATAACTAAAATAATATTGAAAGGTGTAATATCGTGCTACATGCTAAAAAAAACCTTTTAAATTTTACAACTCACCACCAAAAAGCGCCTTATCACTAAAGGCAATCTTTTGCAGATACCCTATTAATGCAGACTTTGTTATTTTGCAGTCCCGAGTAATTGGAGCAGTCTATCTTCTAATTCTCCATCATCATTCACCGAGGAGTGTGGTCTAAACAAAGATATGTCAAAGGAAGAATCCACATCAACTTTATTCTGCGTTTGCTGCCTGCGATCAGAAATTCCATACATTAACTTGTCGACATGTTCTCATGGTGATTTCCTGAACAGTTTCGTGATGTCTGTGGTATGTATTTTTTTTTTGAAGGGCCTAGCAATGTGGGTAGAATTCACTTTGCTAGCAATCTTGTTAACCCCTCAATCTAAGCTAAATATGCTTGTGTCTAGAGTGGGTTCACGACAATAGTGTAATAATGGGTGGAGTTCAAACCCGTAATTTATTTATTTATTTAAACTTTAGGTACAATGGTGTTACATGGGCCGACTTAATGCAACAAGGCATTCTCTACCAGTCAACCTTTGGGTACAAAAAACACATTGTGATAGGTGTACGAGAAAATGGAATGAAATATTATATTTAAGGCTAATAAATATAATACTAATAAAATACATAGATATGCTAATATAATGAACTAATAAATACGGTGCTTTATAATAATCTTTCTGATTAAGAGAGCTCATAATTATTATGACGAAGACCAAACTAAGAATAACACAGCGCCTTAAGTAGTGGATTTTAATTTTACGCTTAAAAGAAAATTTTGACTCTGCCTTCTTGATGTGAAGGGATAGCAAATTCCAGAGTTTAATAGTAGAAATATTGTAAGAATTAGATAGAAACCCGGTGCGGTGAGAAGGAATGTGAAGAAGTAAGTTTTTGGATGCGCGAAGGTTATGACTATGAGAACTGCCCAACAATTTAAAATTTTGTTTTAAGTAAACAGAAGCACAAGGATTGTTCATAATAGTGAAGAGCATACAGAGGGATCTGAGGGATCTCCTTTGACGGATAGGCAAACATTTAAGCTGAGAACGGAAGGAAGAAATGTGACCATATTTTCTAAGGCCAAAAATGAAACGAATACAGTTGTTGAGAAGTCGATCCAGTTTGTTAAGAAGTTCTTGGCAAAGATTAGAGTAGCAAACATCAGCATAATAATGATAGGAAGCACAAGTAATTGGACCAATGTGGTTTTAGTGCTACAAGGAAGGAAATGCTTGAATTTATAGAGAGATCGCAGTGAGAATGTTACCCTCTGGCTAACCTATGCAATCTGCTTATTCCAACTTAACCTGTCGTCAATATATAGGCCTAAGTCTTTTACGTGCGGCGAGAGAGGGATGACAGTATTGCTGAAGTTAAGCGAGAGAAGTTGGCTGGTGTCCAAATTTCGCAGAAAATATGAGCTACCGATCGGGATAGCCTGATACTTATTGACATTGAGAGTAACCCCAAACCTGTTTGACCAATCACTGATAGCTAGAAGGTCAGCATTCAGCAATGAGATGCAGTTGTCCAGGTTGTCAATGTCAGCTTGCGCGTAGAGCTGTAGGGTCATCAGCGTACAGATGGTAAGAGCACTAGAGGATTGTGGTAATAGAGTATATGAAAAGAGAAAATAAAAGCGGAGATAGTTTGCCGCCTTGTGGAACGCCAGTTTTCAGGGTGCATCATTTAGAAAAATTCTGATCAGCACGAACTGCTTGCTGGCGACCACGAAGATGAACCAATCTTGTGCCAATGATGACACCCCAATGGGTGACGTAATGTCTTGATCACAAGTCCAACATCTTAGCCATTAGACTATAGAGGCTTAAATATGTTGCACAAAGCAAGCAACTCCAGGATGCTTTCATGGACAGTGATATGAAAATAAATTGATATTTAATAAGTTATCCAATCAAATAATCATGTCAGTGATTATCAATATTTTTTTCTATAAATTGTTGGCCAGTATGTGGCAATGTGGTTCCTGTAGGAAAAGACTTGATTCCATTTAGTAACACAATAAAAACCGTGAAAAAATAATTAAAAAGAAATCCTTTTCTCATTTCAGATGCAGCTGAAAGATCAAGTTGTATGCTATCAGTGTCATAGTACGCTGAAAAAAATTAAGTTGTTTAAACTACAGATTGAGAAGAGCTTCAAGACTTTAGCCGATAGTGTGGTAAGTTAGCCCTCATGTTTATAACTGATTAGCCTCCCGCCCGCGGCTTCATCCGCGTTAACTAGGTATATAACGTTATACCGCAGGAATATGATGTTTTTCCGGGATAAAAAGTATATACAACGTGGAGACGACAATAAGATTTTAATTGAAAACACATGGCATTGCTGGTTGCTAGAAACATTTATAAACTATCAAATATATCCTAACAACGAAATTAAAAAAAAAAGATTTTTTCAAACAAAATAAATAGCATAAAACTATACACAAAATAGAACACTCACTGACTTGTACGGTAAGAATGGCAACGCAGCGTGGTTTGCGGCGGCTGGCGGCGACACCGTGTAGCTACAAACGACGTAATGTTTTGGCGCCATTAATCCCAACTAGCAAAATAATCCTGAATGGCGATTTTATAATGCTACGTGGACTTATAAAGCTCCGTTGATGGTTTTGGTGGATGCTACTGCGCTTTTAACAGCATAAATACATGCTGTTTTTACTCAAGTACGCTTAATCCTATAATTTGTACTTATATCGGTATATAGGATCATATTTCCTGGCAAACATAGGATCAAGACTCCTATGAAAGCATGAAACAAGAGTAATTGCACTCAAGAGTATTAACTTCGGTAACTCGAACTTATATGCGCCTATAAGATAACATCTGCGGACCATTTAAATCCTAATACTCCTGTAGGAGCATGTACCAGGAATATATGCACTGAGGAGCAATTACTCTTTTTATTTTTACTTATAACCTCATACAAGCTAATATTTTATGGCCAATATAAGTAAATTAAAGTTAAATTACTGTAAATCATTTATGGATTGGTTTTATGTATGCTTAAAAGTAAGTGTGAAATGAATTTGATATCCATGTTTTAAAAACAATAAATCACCAAGATTACACAGCATTCAGCACTCGGTAGGATGTTCTCTATATCGATTTATCGTATGCCGTTTTAAACCTAGACATATTTATATAGGCATTCCACAGTAGTGTTATTGTCCAAGAAATCTCAATCCTGGTTAAAACTCTTAAGAAGCCACTTTTGCTTGTAACGACCAGTACAGGCGAAAAGACGCTTTATATAGTTTTGCAAATTCTATTGTGGGATTTGACATCAGCCATTTTGATTAGGTACAACTGTTTTGTCTACAAATATTGAAAATGAATTTAAATAAGTGGAAGCAGTTTTAAAAAAAAGAAAAGTTAAAAAAAAAACAAATGCAAAAATTAAAAAGCATATAACAAGGAGTGTTAACCGCAGTGAGCACCGATTTTTTAAATTTAACTGGTGAAGACCGTATCGCGAATTCTAGCGAGGGTTCCGGACAGGATTGTAGTACTATTTTTACCCGACTACGGCAAAGCCAAAGGAGGGTTATGATTTTGACAGGCTATGTATGTATGTATGTGTGTATGTTCATCTGTTCCCTCATAGCTCCAAAGCTGCTTATCGGAACTCGACAAATGAGGTATCGTTAGAACCGTCTTGACCGTCCGCTGAACATAGGCTACGTGTTGTGTCACAAAACCCAATGTGGCGCCCTCTAGGGCCCAAAAAGTGTTGTGTTAAAAAATAAAAATAAGATAAACACATCGTGTTTGATATCATTTGAAAGGGCGTCACATGCACATTTCCAAAACATTGGTTAAATTTAAAGTGGCGCCCTCTAGTGGACAAAAAATCATGTGTAAAAAAATAAAAATAAGATAGATACACCGTGTTTGTAATCATTTGAAAGGGCTTCACTTGTACTTATCAAAAATATTGCTTAAATTTAACGTGGCGCCCTCTAGCGGTCAAAAAGTCATGTGTAAAAAATAAAAGTAAGATAGATATGCCGTGTTTGAAAGGGCTTCACTTGAACTTATAAAAAATGAAGTAAATATGTAGTATAGAAGCACAGTGATTGAACACCAAAATAGTTTAAATAATAAAAAGTAAAAAAACTAAAACCCGACTACGACAAAAAAATCGATGCTAAAAAGAGTGAAACAAGATTTTCAAGATGCTGAAATAAACAAGGTTACTGGAAAAACAAGAACAAAAGAACCGTAACAAAACAATTAATAACGTGACGTGTGACTACGGCTTTTATTTTTGTTCTGTTCTTGTTTTTCCAGTAACCTTGTTTATTTCAGCATCCTGAAAATCTTGTTTCACCCTTTTTAGCATCGATTTTTTTGTCGTAGTCGGGTTTTACTTTTTTTACTTTTTATTATAGACAGAAGAGGTTCGGACAACGAAAGTACCAAATCTTTGAGCGATATTGAAAGCGATAATAAGAAAGAACTTTCGGATTATAACAAGAATTTAGAACTGCGTTATTCTATTAAAAACTGGGATTTAGACTTCAATATTCCTCATGCTGCTTTAAACTCTTTATTTAAAATTTTAAATATGAGAATAAACAATGTTTTGCCTCAAGACGCATGAATATTACCAGATACCAATAGAGAAAACCTACACAAATCAATCTTGATATAGCAATGATCTGATGTGCTCTTGATTCTGAGTAAAATGTAAATCTCTAGTGTTACTAGAAACCACGCTGTGATAACCGGGAAATCTCCGATAACAAGAAATGTGTAACACTCCAAGGCCATTTTAAGTTCTTTAAAGATCGGAAATCGTCGGCAACCTGTTATATAATTAAGTTAAATAAAAACAATGTTTAAACTAATTTTTAACCTAGCACGTAGAACAAACCCTTCAAATATTCCTTTAACTTACTTATCTATAATTACCAATCGATTTTCATCAGGCATTGCGGAACCCTAATCGGTAACAATGGCGAATCTACTTCGGTTTTGAGATAACCCAATATAGAACCAATATACTTATATTGGTACTATGTCACACTTGGAAATGCTAAAAATACTTATTTTAGCACTATGTCACACTTGGAAATGCTCACCAAGAAAATAGCAGCTGCCTTCATAATATTTATTTAATATTAATTAATACTAAAATGTAAATAAGCAAATTTCAAGAGGCGCTTTAAAATTTTTATCGAAACCATGATAGATTTCACAGAAAATTCAAGTTCCCCTACGAATAAGCTATAATAAAGACTAACAATTTGACAACAATAAGTTTGTTTTTCTACTATGGTTGACATGAATAATATAAATACTTACCCTCAAGATGTTAACAATATTTTTTACAGAGCACAACAATGCGCGATACACTCACTTCGACTGTTGAGCTTATAGAAACATTTCTAGGCG
Organism: Tholera decimalis; assembly: GCA_943138885.2. NCBI lineage: Eukaryota > Metazoa > Arthropoda > Insecta > Lepidoptera > Noctuidae > Tholera > Tholera decimalis. The sequence continues at coordinate 11,027,104 of OW964575.2, read as the reverse complement.
CGTATTAATCTAATTTTTTACTATAATTTACTTATAGTGAGATTTACAGGAGTAATTGTATTGACGTAAATCAATTACAGGAGCAATATAGGCGTATATGGCATTTCAGCGGTCTAATCTAAATACGTTATATGTAAAAGTAGACTTTTCGCAACTTATATGCGGATAAAAGCCTCATATAATCCTCGATAAATGATGGTTCTAGGATAGTTTAAAAAGCACTTTTTGCTAGTTGGGATATTATTATTAATGTTCAATTACATTAAATCAAATCACAGGTTATTCATGAAATAGTCAGGCACCATTCACCAGCGAGTTATTCAGTAATCAATTTATTTATTTATTTATTTATGTACACACATGACACTTATAATGGAAAAAATTAAATACAGACAAAAGAGCACAAAGGTGCTGCTTATTTCCTAAGAAATTTCTTCCAGCAGACCTGCGACAGAAGAGTTGAAGAGGAGATGATAGACACAGTGTGTATAAATACTAATTACGATATAAAACATACTTAGCTATAAAATTAAACTAAAATGATATATTTAATAAATATATACATACATAGAATTAAAATACATGCTATAAAAATATATACCTATAATAAATATATAAAATTACGGGATGTTAGATAGGTAATGATCTTTGACCTGCTTTTTGAAAATAGTAATGGATTTGGCTTCACGGATTTTAGCGGGAAGTGAGTTCCACAGTCGTACTGCATGAAAGGAGAAGGAGTGGGAATAGAAACAGGTTTTTTGGGATGGGAAATTGAGATGGAGTTTAAGGTGGGATCTACAAAGGGCATCAGTAGGACGAGTGAATGAAAAACGATCGCGCAGGTAGCTAGGATATGCAGGATTGAATAGGATGTTGTACAGAAGGAATAATATTCGAGTGTTCCTGCGAAGACGGATAGGGAGCCACTTGAGATCCTTGCGAAACTGAGAGACATGATCGTATTTCCTCAGACCAAAAACAAAGCGAATACACAAGTTTTGCAAGCGCTCAAGCTTACATAAGAGCTCCTCAGTGGCATCCAAATAGCAGGCATCAGCATAATCAATAATCGGCTGAATTAAAGTTTGAGCTAAAGAGATTTTAGTTTTGAAAGGCAAGAAGCTTTGAAGGGATTTTAAAGAGTGGAAGGAAAAGTGCACCTTACGACTAACCTCACTTACTTGCGCTCGCCAAGAAAGATTGCTGTCAAGTAATACACCAAGATTTTTTGCAATATCCGTGTACGCAATGACCGAGCCGTTAAGGGATAATGGCCTCAAAGAGGAAGTGTCAAGTGCAGAGCGATAGTATCGACTACCTAAGATCATAGCCTGGGACTTGGACGGATTAATCTGTAATCCGTATGATTTAGCCCACTGACTAATATTCTCCAAGTCACAATTCATGACACTAATCGCCGAGTCCGCGTCAGCCAGCAAGAAGTGTCGGTATAGCTGCAAATCGTCTGCATAGAGATGGAAGTTCGAGGTGATGATCTGAGTAACTGTATTAATAAAGACAGAGAAAAGAAGAGGAGAAAGAACGCCACCCTGAGGCACACCAGCAGTGAGATCACACCAATCAGAAAATTTTTCATCAAGGCGGACACACTGAGAGCGACCCCGAAGATACGAGTCAAACCAGGATAGTGCAGAAGGCGAGAAGTTAAATGAACGAAGGACTCCAAGAAGTATGTCAAAATCTACTGAGTTGAACGCGCAACTGAAGTCAAGTAGGACTAATACGGTGAGAGATTTATTGTCCATAGCCCAGCGGATATCGTCGGTGACTTTCAGAAGTGCAGTTACTGTGCTGTGACCAGTACGAAATCCAGATTGGAAAGGGGAAATTAGATTGTGTGCTGTAAGGTATCTAGAAACTTGGCCATGAACAATATGTTCAAGAACTTTAGAAAGGAAAGGTAAAATGGAGATAGGTCTGAAGTGAGATAAGGACGATGGATTGTTTATTTTGGGAACAGGTATTATATGTGCCTGTTTCCAGGCACTAGGAAATGAGCTAGAAAATAAGGAATAGTTAGCAATGTGAGTTAGAATGGGGAGCAATTGAGGTAGAATAGGTATTATCATCCTCGAACACACATTGTCATGACCAACAGCCGAAGAGGAAATAGAAAGTAGAGATTTTTTAACATCGTCTTCAGAAACAGAAGTCAAATTAAAAGTTGGGCAATTTGGTAAAGGCAAATCAGTGAGCTCTTGCAAAGTTGAAATTTTGACACTAGGTTCAAGAGAAACAGGAGGAAGAGAAAAGTGTCTATTAAGAGCACATATGTCAACATCTTCACAAGTATTAGAGGGTGATTTGCCGATGCCAACTGACTTTAGAAATTTCCAGACATCAGAGGACTTTCGATTAATAAGAGATTCGTGGAAATAACGTCTTTTAGCATCTCGACACATACGATTGCAGCGATTACGCATAACTTTAAAGTGATCAAAATTCTGCTCCGTGGATCTACGTCTATACCTACTCTTCGCTTTATCCTTACGAGCAATAGCATCTTTGATTTCAGCAGTAATCCAAGGAGCAGGATTATGTTTTACTTTAATTCGCCGACGCGGTGCATGTTTGTCATAGAGACCCAATAGCTCGGAATTGAAACAGCTGACTTTCTCGTCAATACTGGAGCTTTCGACTACGGAGGTCCAGTCGATATCTCCTGCATCACGTGCTAACTCAGCAAGATCTAGGCCATTGTAATTACGTAAATAGCAGAAGCGAGGTTTACGTTTGGGAGATCGGATACGATAGGAAAGAAAGATGAGGTCATGGTAAGAAAAGGTTGCAGTAAGCTGCCCATACTCAGCAACTTTGCTAGGTGAAGAAACAATCATTAGGTCCAATAGAGAAGGCGTGCAGTTGGGAAAATTATGAGTCGCAGATAGAGGTAAAATTTCAAGATTAAAAGAGGATAAGAGAGTACGAAGTTTGCGAGAACGAGTGTCGTCTTTAAGTAAGCATGTATTAAAGTCACCCATTAAAATAACGTGCTCGTACGCAGGGCAAAGTTCATTAAGAGATGATTCTAAGGAGTCAAAGTAATTAATATGTAAATTAGGGGAGTAGAATACCGCGAGTAGAACTTTGGTATGATTTAAAGTAATCTCAAGGAATAAAAATTCAGCCGACCCAGAGTACTGGGATGGAGACGAGCTAACAATTTTGTGTGGTATATCAGCACGTATGTAAATGGCAACACCACCACCACTCTTGCCGGTTCTGTCATTTCTGACCAGAACAAAGCCAGGGAGTGAATAGTGCGTAGAAAGAAGAGAAGGCTTAAGAAAAGTTTCAGAAATAAGAAGTGCATCTAGATGAGCACTGCTAAAGGATGCCAGAAGATCGGAGTAGTGACCAGGAACACTCTGAGCATTAATATGCGCTATATGAAAATTTTTGGGGTATTTAGAAAAAATAGTGGAAATATTATCATGCAAAGTGTGAAGTAGTGTCTCACTTTCCGCGCTAATAAAACTGCAAGTAGAAGAAGAACAAGAGAAAAAGCTATCATTCAAGTCAATTAGATCATCCATAAATAAATATAAAGTAAAATAAATATATATACAATAAAAATAAAATAAGTTAATACTAAATACTTTTTAGTTTTTTCTTTCAAGTTAACTACCCTAACTCGCTGATATGTTGGAAGAAATTAACAAATCATAACAATACCACAAACATATAATACTAAAGATCGAATACAAACTAACGAATAATTTTGTAGGACATTTAAACTAAACTATTAAAATATTCACAAAAGCATACAATTCGATTACGGAACGAAAATAATTAAGTCAGAAATAACGTCAAATTGACAATGACAGTTCAAGCTAGATAGACATATTGTTATTGACATACAAAACAGGAAAATGTAAAAATTACACTGACATTTTATAATAATCTAATCACTATGAAGGTGATTCAAATAGTGCAAAATGCTTTAACTACCGACATATAACTGAAATCATACACTCCGACAAAATTAAGAAGCTACTTACTATCGGATCAGAAAAATAGCTAAGTTAGTCACGCCGCGTCACCGGCGCGCCCTTCTTTGCCTTAACATTCCTCGAAGTAACATGTTTCACAGGTTTTTCAGCCTTTCCAGAGTCACAGGAAGTATTTGGGAATTGCAAAACCAGCGCACGAAGTTCTCTCGGAGTTTCAATCCTGTGACGCTTAGTATCAGGTGTGACGATCACTATCCTGCCCTCCGCCGACCAGCAACTCTGAATTCCAAAATGTTTGCGTGCGTCCATGAAAGTACGGTGCCTAATTTGCGTCAAGAATTCAGAAATAGTTATTCCTGAACCTTTCAAGGACTTTTTACTCTCCCATATCAAGTGACGGTGCTCAATATTGTATAATCTGATCAATATAGGCTGAGCTTTGCCCTGCGTAGATCCCAGTCGATGGCAAACATGGATATTGTCTTTCTTAATCTCGGACAAGCTCATTTGGTCGGTTAATATCTTATGAACTACATCAAGCAACTTTTCGCTAGGATCCTGTGCCACACCATGGAACAAAAGCACCTTTCGCCGCATCAGGGTTTCATGTCTGTCGAATCCAAGAGACAGTACCTCAATTTGGCTCTTAAATTGGGAGAGTGCTTTCCAGACAAATGTTTTGAATTCTGTGAACTCACTTGACAGTGTTGTGATATCCGGAGGAGAACTTGCAGGAGATGAAGCATTTTTGAGCTTGTTTTCGTATTCAGTCATTCGCAAGTTAAAGAGCTGCTCCAAATCTTCTAAACTTGCTGTCAGCTTTGAGTCCATAGTGTGGTAGTAGAAAAGTAAGTAGAATAGAATTATTAGAAATAGAAGAGACTTGGAAATAGTGTGAAGTGAGTATAGGGTAGTAATAGACTATTAAATGTAATTAAAACATTAAAAATACTATTTTAAATAATTTTAAATGATTAAAAACTGGGAGCTGCCCAATAAGATGTGTTGACCCTGTGTCTACCCACACAGGAAAAGTATCAATTTATTAACCACAATCACTTTTCGATCACATTGCTAAGTAGTCAGTATTATTATTTTTTATTTTCAACATTTCCGCCGTGTTCTTGAATACACAATGTACACTGACGTATAATGTTATTTCTCACTCTTGATAATAGGTCACCAGTAGCAGCTCGACTTTCGAAAAGCGCGGGCGCATCAGAAATTCCAAAATGCGTCACAGACACGGAGCACGTCCGGTGATACACTGACCAGAGTGACCGTGACCTAGACAGAGAATATGACTACCCCTCCCGTATACCCCGCGATGACCCGCGCTCGCCTCGCCCGTTCGCGGAACGATATCGGCATGCTTTATGACTCTTACGACTTAAGAATACGGTATAATTTGCATTGACTTGTATCAGGCGATCAGTTTTAGAAATAAAAGTTGTAGGTTTTGTAGTAGCGAGCTGGCAACGTGGATAACCGATGCGCCCGGGGGTCGTTAACCTGTCCCGTTAACAATACATCATGTAAAAAATGCTTAAAATAAAAATAATGTCCTGTGGCTAAACTACTGCTTATATTCGATTGATTGTTCGTGTGCAAATTGGGAATATAATAACTAAATACGAAGTTTAATTTAAGATCATATGGTCCTCTCCACTCTGTATATGTATGTGTCCTTTGCCAAGGTTTCGCTATAGGTTTACCAAATTACATTCAAATCGGTTAAGTAATTTAGGTGTGATTACTTTTGCATTTATAATATTAATTTAGGGAAGTAGAGACACTGGCAACTGGCTTCTGGCTCAAATAAAATCATCCATCTTTATTTGTTATTATTCACATATAAATTACATACAGTTTCTAACTCAAAACGTTTAAAAGTATAAAAAATAGTAGCTCACCGGTGTCGGGAACAGGGTCCAAGCTACCGGTGGTCAGGGCTCCATAGAGAGGAACCTCCTAACGATACGCGCCGTGTCCAGGAGTACCGCTTTCTGAAGCAAGCCCTTGATCCAGTCGCCTAACGAGAGCCTCCTAAAGTGTTGGTTGAGGCTCTTGGCTATCAAGCCATTGGCTGAAACGACTATCGGTACAACAATTGCCGAGTTCGTAGTTTCGTTATTTATTTATTATTAAGAAATTGCTGTACTAAGGCGGACTTTGTAATACTTGGAAAAATTATTTTCAAACCAGGGTCCATAATAATTACAAGATACAAAAAGAAAAAATACACGAAAAACCCTTAGGCATTTTCTATTAGTCAACATTTCGCTGGTGTTCCGGCTAGAACCAATACGCTGATTTTAACTTATCTCTAAAAACTATCGCAAATGATCGAAAGTCCTGGGTGAATTTGGATGAAATTTGGTATGAAAATAGGTAGAGGAAGGATATAGGCATTTTAGTCGAATGCAAAAGGAGGGTTATGGTTTTATCGTGATGTTAGTAGTCGTGATAGTAATTTCGACTGTCTGTGATTTCAACATGACTATTTTTTCATGTGCTCAACATATTTACTCGATACTAAAACACAAACAATTTGATTTTAAATAGCTGTCTCTCTTTTGTTTGTCCGGGCTAATCTCTGGAACGGCTGAACGAATTTTAATGGGACTTTCCCTGGAAGATGAGAACATTATAGGCTTTTTATCCCGTTATTCTCATGAAATCGATATTTAGATTATCTTTAAACACCAAAATTCTTATCATTACAGGCAAAAATTGCAAAAAGTAGCCAAGAAAACAGTAATCTACAAACAAGCCAGTTATTTACCATACACATTTCATCGAAACTGTACAAAAGGAAACCACAAACAAAGAAAGGAGAGGATCCACAATCTAAACGAAAAAAAGCTGACATAGACAAAGACAATTTAATACCAGAAGAAATGTCAAAGACAAATATCAGTGAGAAACCACAAAAAATAACAGAGCACGCTGGAACTAGCGTAGAAAAATGTTCCCTACCTGTTATTGATAAAAAAACGAAAAATATTGAACATGCTTTAAAAATAATTAAAATTAATCAAAATAGTGGATGCATAAATTTATTAGCCTCTTCTTTGCAAACAATTTCTTATTTTCTACTTGGTAACATTTATAATACCAATAGTGATATTAGTAACCAATTAAGTATTCCTAAAGATATATCGAGAAGTATTAATACGGCCAATAATGCTGCACTCATAACTAACGAAAATTTAAAAACCAATACTGATTTGAAAATTGAAAATCAAGTAAGTGAGAATATGAATACACTTACTACCCCCACAATACCAGTTTCCAATAAAAATATTTCAATGAATAATACGATAGAAAGTAATAGAATAGCAATAGATGATAAAATTTGAATTGAAGAGACTGATATAGTTGAAAGTGCTAACAATGAAGCATTAAATCGAATTGAAAGAGATAAATCTTTGAATGGCGGACAAACTGATATGCAGATGGATAAACCAGTCGTAAATAGTAAGTATTTTTTTGACTTTACACACGTTATGAGTAATTTACTGGATAGAAAAATTATTTATATTCGTTTCATTTAAATAAATATTGGATACATATTCTATATCATTTCTGCTATGTGCAATGTAGCAATGTGGGTAGAATTCACATAACTAGTAATCTTGTTTACCCTTCCGACTAAGCTACTGGTCAGTTAACTAAAGCTGGCTCGTTCACAGTACTCATACTTATGCAATTTCACTATACAGTATGTTAAAAATAAATGATTTTGATTCAAAATGCAACTCTAGTTTAAGTGTAGACTAGAGTTAGGTTTTAGTAAAACGGGTGCGTTGTCGATAAATAAATACAAATATATGTGTTACCTATTTATATTATAATTATTAAATTATCGTAAATTAAATCTTCTACACCACTCAAACTTTCATCGCTCGAAGAACTTGATGTTTCGCTGTCGGAATTTCGTAGTGTTATTATAAATGACTAGAGTCTGGCTAACGAAAGCGTGACCTGAGAAAACGCGGCAAATTCAAAAAATCTTTGTGGTATTACTGACTATAGTAGGAGAAAAATGTTTTGATACTTGGAAATTTTATGTATTTATGACAATCCACAGGCGTTTTGAGTATGATAATTATTTAATCATCGTACTCAAAATCCGAGTCCAAAAATTCAACCTCTAAGGATTCTTCTGTATCAGTGGAGTCGTCATCACCTACACTTATTATGATTTATTCCAATACGTTTTCTGTTATGTGATCTCTTTGTTTGTATTATTTTATTTTCCACATTTATTACATGATTTTTTTTTCAATCTTCTGCAGTTATTCAGCCAAATGAGGTTTGTATCAGTGTTTTATTTTGTTTTAGGGGCACCACTCGTTGTTAGATCTTGCCATGACATTTTAGGCTTATAATTTTTGTGTACATATGTTTCATCTAAATAGATGATTCGTTTTCCTTCCGTTCGTTTAGCAGCAATTTCTCATGGATAAAGATGTCTCCAAGCAGCAATATCAAAACGTTCGAAAAGAACCGTTCGTTCATTTTTATTTTTCTTGAACTTATACCCATTAGCAATTAATATTTCAGCTTTTTTTTTAATGTTTTTTATTGTTGGGACCTCCTTTCTCACAATATAAAATTCATTGATTTTATTTCTTATTGCATCAATATCAAAACTGTCTAAATCCAACACTGAGCTTTTGTGTGGGCGTTTTTTTTTCCTGGAGTGCTCCACATCCATTCATTCACAGATCCTTCCTTTTTTTTAAGTGTTGTGACACCAACCTCTGCAAAACGAAGTATAAAATGCATATTAAAAAATCAAGGTAGCCAAACAATTTGATAATGTCAAATACCACAACTCATCAACAAAACATTCTTAACCGTAACATACGTACCAGTTAATGAATATATTTCTTTTAAGAACTTAGTCTGAGTTTCTATTAAAGATTTTTTCTCCAAATTTTTTGACGTTTCATCAAGTCGCAGATTTCTTGAATATCTCCAATATTATCTATAAAGATAAGAAAAAGTATCATAATATCGTAAATAGGTATATCTAATAATCAGCCACCAAGGATCAACATTACAAAGTCGTACTAACCTAAAAAATCCGAGATCGCATCCAAACATTGTTGTTTTTCTTGGAAAACAATTTCTTTCTCTTCTTGTTTTTGTTTAAACTTACTGATCATAGTATGTAGCAGCTTTCGCGCGTTACTTTTTATTGTTTTACCCTTTATTATAGCGATAATTGTTGAATATTAATTGTGTTTACAAATTACTGACAATTGTAATCACAGACTTTGACAGCTTAATAATGTTGCCATATTAAACTTTTAAGAAAACTCCAGGTCACGCTTTCGTTAGCCAGACTCTATATAAAGCAGCAACCATTTCATTATTACTCAGCGCTACTCTTGTATAGAATGACACACTGAGCTTATTTAGCAGTGCGGAAAAGCTGGCAACTGGTCTCAGCGAACATATACTTAGCCTTTCACAATTATATCGGGGTCTGCTTCCAGTCTACTACCGGCTGCAGCTGAGTATTGGTGATTTACATGGAGCGCTCTGACTATCTGACCTCCACAACACAGTCTGGTCTTGGTCAGACTATAGTCAGACTTTTTGACTACCTGTAACGACTGTCAAAGATGTCCAAATGATACCTGCGTTCCGAGGCAAATAATGTTAAATAGGTGTGTTTTAAGGAGGTCGGCGAAATTAGGCCCGCTGGCAGTGTAATAGCGGACACAAATGAAATATACAACGTGTAATTTAAAGGATATATACATACCAAGAGCACGGCTTCTTTGGATGATAACAAACGATATGGCAAGGGTTTTCTAATTCTATGTCTACATGTGTGGAACTTATTAGAAATTTCAATACCATGATACCAGAGACCGAATTTTTCAAACTAAGAGAATTATCGTTTTATTGGCAAGTGACGTGAAAAGTGATGACCCTCATAGTGCTGTGACACGTTTGTTATTACTGGTATTCAAGAAACATATGAAACCAATTATTTGGGGTCAATTCTGTGAGTCACTTATTTTGAGCTCAAACTTTGCATAAAGACTCCATACCAGATGTTGTCTTCAGTCCTTTTGGATAGATATGGGGTTTCCGTTACACGTTGTATATTTAATAAAAACTTTTATTTAATAGTTATTTATCGTAATTTTTATACGACTTTTAATCATGGGGTAATGAAAAACACAATAAACAGAAGATATAGCGGAAGTCATTGTGAATAAATTTGCCAGGTTGCCAGGGGGTTAAATAGTATAATATTGTATGTAGAGGGGTCATGATTTCTCATTATTTTGTATATTATTATTAAAAATAGATCTATTTTGAAAGTCTAAATATATCAGTTAACGCATTGCGTAAATATTTTTGTTGATTACAACGTTTTTGGTCCATAATAACTGTGGTTTTGTGTTGATTTCGATAATGGATAAAAATATGTACTAGAAGCCAAATTATAAAAACTCAAGAAACGTCAAATGAGCTGAAAAAATCAATCAATGTCATTCACTCTGTGAAGGCGCGAACTCGTATAGACTCATGCGTTTATACTCTTACTCCGCTGTGAATACTCCTACTTTTTAGATGATTTATTAATTATTTATGAAAATAAATAAAAAATAACTTAAATCAAGCTACTTTTAGTTTGAATTAAGTTCTTTTTTATTCATTTTCGGTTTTATTTCTCAATCAACTTAAATGTTTTACTTTTCATAACCTAAAAAATGTTTTTGTTATCTCTCTGTTATCGCGGTATTCCCATGATCAATATTGATATTGATGTTTTTTTAGTAAATAGTGTTTATTACCAGTCAATTTAGTATTCATATTATTATTGTCTGTTGAGTTGAAAAAGTGGGCCGGATGAAGTATGGGCCGTTGCCGGAGTCCTTTTGGTGTACAATAAAGTATATTCTATCTATCTATCTATCACGCCGCCAACTGCCAAACTCCGGGCTACTACTGAGAAATTTCACTTTTCTTATAACCCAAAAGCACTTTTTGTCTGAGTCATTTTTGGCAGTCAGACAGACAGTATTCTTTATTGTATACCAAAATTTAAACACACCTATGTTACAAAAATAGCTTATTCTCTGGTTATAATGGCGGTCTTATCGCTGTAAGCGATATCTTTCAGACAACCTTTCGAAGGACATTCAAAACTTTCATTATAGTGGGGATGGCTAAATGAGTGTACTACATAATTATACTCTTCTTTATACGTTTCAGATACAAAATCCTAAACAGTGCGACGTGTGTCGACAATTTATGGAGGCCTACGATTATGACAAACATTTAAATTCGCATCTCATTAGGTAAACATCTTTTACAATTAATTATTTTGTTGATAAAAACCTATGTAATGAAGATCTCAAGCAATTTCACTATTTATCTACACTACAGAGTGACGAGAAGATTTCAGTCAAACTCTACTTTTATTTTGGGCCACCAAGATACAGGCTGTGCCTAGTTTGGGCCCATTACTAATTGGTTTGTGTTCTGTAACTCCAGTGTGAAGTCAGACTGTGGATGATGATGATGGTGATTATTGTACCGTGTGTGTGTAAATAAATTTGTTTTTTTTTTTCCAGATATGAGTGTGTTGCCTGTGCGCAACAGTTTGCCTCTCATGATAAGGCCGCCCAACACTATAAGAAACGGCATCGAGTTACTATCGCGAGAGCGGTATTCAAATGCACCCGGTGTCCTTATAAAACTTTGTAAGTATCTAAATAATAATTTAGTGATTTATTGAATGGAACATTTTAGAACCTTGTGCTTCGCACGGGTGCAATATACTGATATTATGCATGTATTATACATAAAAACCTGAATTAATCTATCTATTGCTGGAAACTGCATTAAAATCCGTTGCATAGGTTAAAAAATCTAAGCGTATAGGCAACGGAAGCGACTTTGTTTTGACTATGTAAAGATTTAATATAAGTTTGTTTTAAAGTTCGTCCATATTCCCTTCACTATCGGTCAACCAGACGTACTGCAAGGTACCGTTCACACTTGGTTGATATACCGTCTTGTCGTACTAAGCGCTTCTCCTCTACATTTATTGTGCGCACAGCCAAGCTGTGGAACACTCTGTAGGCTTCTTTGTACCACATATGACCCGTCAGCCTTTAAAGCAAGAGTAAACAGGCTCGCTCGTTCCATCGAAGACCTCATCTATTGCTTAACTTCAGGCCTGTTGCAAACCGCATTTTGAAGTCTATGTTTTGTTCCAGACATAAATGCCGATTGAAACGACACATGCGATGCGTGACCAAGTGTAAAATGTGTGGCGTTATTATTAGTCATGGATGTGCCACTGAAAACACGCTTAAAAGACGTATCGCGTAAGTGATAACTGTTACGCCAGTCGCTTCACAATGCTAAATACGTAGGGAAACTTCGACTGACTTCCAGAAAGTTCGAGACACTAACGCCACCTGGCGGCGAGTAGCAGTACTGAGTACGTCGAGAAACTTCGAATTGACTTCCAAAACCTTAGACACTAACGCTACCTGGCGGCGAGTAGCAGTACTGAGTATGTACGAGAAGCTTCTGGAACATTCTTAGCAGTATTGTCAATTTTACATGAACTTTCCAGAATACATACATCGCGGTATAAATACTTCGCAAAGGAACACAGTCTTATTACAAGATACGACGCGATATAATCGGAGCTCTACAAGTGAATTACAGTGCGATTTAACAGTTAAGTGAGAAGTATTGTAGTGTGAATAACGCTGTTAATTTTTATTTTGTATGTATTTAATTAAAGTGTTGATTTTGGTCTAATTGGCGTAATTATTTTTTATCCCGAATTTCAGCTCGTAACAATACTAATGTAAGCCGAACAATTGTATATGAAAAGTTTTCAAATGGCAATATCCTAACGGCTAAATGCATGAAACACTATCGATTTGTAAAGATAAAATTAAAAAATAAAGTACTTTTTTTTAATAACTCGAACTAATTTACACCTTAGTGAATATTAATGCGAACCATTAGTAGACATCATTCGATTATAACAACAATGACGCGTTCGCCTATTCAACGTGCTCACAAAAAATCCAATCCTAGACTAAACCCCGCCCCCAAACCCGATTTGATTGGCGATACGAACCCCCTATACATAATCTTAGATTATGTATCCAAAGGAATGGTATGCACTTTGAACAATTATTACGATATCGTGAAGTCTATGATTCAGAGGTGATTAATTATTACGTTTATAACGGAACTCTTTTTAAAAGTTTGTAAATGATTTTGATTAGGTAGGTAGACCTATAAATTTTTATGAACAATTTTTACGTGTCGCAGTGTTAAATAAATAAAAATACAGAGGTGATTTAGGTATGTAACAGAACTTTTTTTAAATCATGTAATTAGAACTTTTTATTTTTTAAATCATTGTACATAATTTTGATTCCACATTTTTAAATACGCCATCACTAGCAGGCCTGTCGAGATTGATTTTTAAATGTAGGTACCTACCGCTTTTAGCATAATTATTTTATTAGGTATGTCTTAGGCATAAAGCAGCTATGTCGGTCCTAAGCCCGACATAACTGCTTTGTGCCTGCTGTGTACCAGCAAAAAGTGGTTTTTCAAGCTGGCTGGACACGTTTTCGATCGATTATCTAAGATTCTGTAGCGTCACTAACTCTGAAATAAGGGTGTTTAGCCGTCACATAAAGTGCCCTATTGACCTAGTTAAAATGCGAGCTATTTTGAAGATTTGTCCAGCCAGCCTGAGTCACATAGAATCGGGGGTTTGTAAATATCTATAGAAGAGCTATGCTATTGAAACTTTATATTTAATGAGCCTAATATTGTTATTTTCTCAGGATATCATGATTCTGAGAAATTTGTTTATAATTATAGTATAATTCAAACAGTTATGAAAGTTAAAAAAAAAAAACGAAGAAGTGCTTCCAGAAAAGGTAGACAGATGCCCTTGAGATTCGCTTAGCTCGTCTTTGGCGAGGCACTACCGTGGCCCCAGATATGTTATTCATCACAAGTATTTAAAGTCATACAAAGTCATCATCGTCTGCTTAGCTTTTCCCTTTTTAGTGCTTTGCTTTAGGCACTATTTTAGAGATCGTTTTAAGCAGACTTTAGAAATTATATTTTCAACACACTTGCTCGTAAAGTGAGCCTAATTATATCGTTCTTAGGGCCATAAACCGAACTATAACATACACGTGCATAATAATATTACACACTAGTGCATAATAGAATGATCCCTACAAAGTTAAGTTAGTACCTAACTGCAAATTATATGCGAGTAAACAGAGCATTTTCAATTTAACCGGGTAATACAGTTTTTTTTTTTTTTTTTGTAACAACAAAGAGGTTTTATGCCACCGAAAATCTATTTACATTTTTGAAATAAATAAATGTGTCCCTAATTAAGACGAAAAAACATTTATTATTATCAAATTATTTATAATTCACAATAATATCTTATAAAATATTTGCATTTTATCACAAAAATTATCATTTTGAAGTAGGCTGTATGGCTGTAATCAATCAACTTACATTTGGCGAGTGCAAAAAAAAAAAATTGCGCGCCATTTCCCAATTTTCCCCTAATTTTCATATTTTGTTTGTATCGCATTTGTTGCTGTGTGGTAAATAATTATAAAAATGTCAGGTTTTAGTACAGAAGATGAACAATTGATTGATTTAACCCCGCCAGAAATACTAAATGCAGCACAAAATGCAAACGAAAGCCTAATACCTGCAAAATCTAGAGAAAAGTATTTAGCTGCTTACGATAGTTTCCTGCAATGGAAGAGCAACAAAAAAACCCAGTCATTTTCTGAAAATGTGTTTTTGGCGTATTTCTCTGAACTCGCCAATACATACAAACCTAGCTCCCTGTGGTGCATCTATTCCATGTTAAGAAGCATGGTTAAGCTCAAACATGGTGTTGATATCAAAACGTACTGTAACCTGATGGCATTTTTGAAGAGACGCTCGGATGGATATATTGGTCGGAAATCTAAAGTTTTGTCACCAGCCGACGTTGAAAAGTTTTTGAATGAGGCTCCGGATAGTCAGTATCTAGCAACAAAGGTACGTTTCATATTTTTAATCGAAACGAATCTACAATATACAAGTGTGTAACTTTAGCATAATTTCTTAGAACTAATTAATTGATTTCTTTGCAGGTTGCCTTAATATTCGGTGTTACTGGTGCTTGTAGACGACAAGAGCTGTACAATATTACAACAAAAGATGTAGAAATCCACGGAGATATGCTTCTTGTCAAAATTACCCAGACTAAAACCAAGATTCCACGATCTTTTACAATCCAAGGAACGTTTCGTGAAATAGTGAAAAAATACCAAGATCTCCGTTCAACAAAAACAAAGAATGAACGCTTTTTCCAAAACTTTCAGAAAGGAAAATGTACTGCACAAACAATCGGTATTAACAAATTTGGTAATATGCCAAGAGAAATAGCGAAGTATTTAGGTTTGCCTGAGGCCGATTTTTACACTGGACACAGTTTTAGAAGAACGTCGGCTACAATGTTGGCTGATTCGGGGGCTGATATACTAACTTTGAAGCGACATGGTGGATGGCGTTCTGACGCAATCGCTGAATCGTACATAGAAGACTCAATTCATAACAAAGCAAAAATCAATGACAAAATAACGCAAGCCATTAATTTGGAGCCAAAGGCAAAAAAGTTTTGCCCCGAACCACAACCATGTACATCTACTAGCGTGAGTTATTTGGTGCCCTCTCCTTCCAGTAATTTGTATGATTTACCTTTGTCGCCGACATTTACACAAGAAGTAAATGAAGGTACTAAAGAAGTGGCAAGTACCAATGTAACACAAACTGTGAAATTGCCATCAAAAACAATCCAATATCGTTTTGAAAATTGTACATTCACCAATTGTTTTAATAATTAAACGATTTATGCAATACATATTTGTTTTTTCCTCGCAAGTGTGTTGAAAAACGTCGTATGATACACGTGTGTATTGATGATTACCGTCCTCGGCTCTCTTAAGACCCTCACCTGACGGCTCGGGTCTCAATGGCGCCTCAGCGGTAATCACCAACATTACACACTTGTACCATAATGTACTATTAAGATTGATTTAAACAGCAGAGATTAACTTTAGACAGCATTTTGGAGATTGAGTTAGAGAGAGCAATGACAAGGCGTGAAGTCGCAGTAATTCATGTGATTTACAAAAAAAAATAGAAGTGTTAATATATAATACGTAGTGTTTACATAAGTTTAACTGTGGTGCATTGAGTGAGCGCTGCTCTCAGGGCACGCGTCTTGTATATCTGTTTATATTATAATTATTAGTGTCTAGAGAAGTATTCGTTGTCCATTGTATGTGCGGTTATCGGCGGCGTGCGTCTAGTATGATTGTTTATGCGCGGCAGGGATAACCTTAGCCCTTCGCTTTTGATAAAAAAAGCGCAGGGTTGGCTGTGTGCGTTACCCCAGCAAAATAATGTCGAAAATAGTCATTTAAATCTTATAGATAATTAGTTGTCCAGCTTCTGTAATTGTTAAGCACATTTTTAAATTTGTTACACATATAGTTTTTTAGTTATTACACAAAAACATATTCTGCTGGGGTAACGTTTGAAACGTTACCGCAGCAAAACTTTTTTTTAAATAATGGGAATATTGAAATAAATATTAGCTATACATTTAGTTGTCTAGACGAGGTAAATGTTACACGTTATTTTGTTTTTGTTCTTTCTTCGGCTGCGAAGTTATTCGAGATTTTGCTGGAGTAACGTTTGTGGTTTTGCTGGATCTCTGAAACTGTTAAGCGGATTCTTATCATCTTTTGTACTAGACTTTATAGGAATTAGTTTTAATTTGTTTCGCAATAAAAATAACAAAATGATATACCGTTTAAAAGTTATTTAATGAAATATAAAAACACTTCTTTAGGTCCTAACACTCTGAATATGAGCTCTAAAGACTTACTTTAAACGTTATTTTGTAGCTTTTAATTACCTTCAAATGTATATGAAGTTTCATTAGTATCCTGGTGGTAATTAAAAAATTATGATGATATTCAGTTCTCCACGTTCACAGTCACAATGCGCGCGGAGTTATTTGGCCACCGATAAACCTGTATACGGTTATATAAACTGAATGTTATATCAATATTTAGTTGCTTAATTCAGTTATATACCTGTAAAATTTCAGAGTAGTACGTACAATAATTAACGAGATAATTAAATAAAAGTCATTAGGAACTTCAAGACCGTGGTAATCCGACCAAGTTTAGGTGGTTACAAAAAAGCGACCGCGTAGAACATTATGCTATCTTCTAAAATATGTAGGATAATACACCTGAAAATTTCGGTACAGACGCGCACACTGTTAAATACATAACAATATTATAATATCTGTACTATAAACATTATTATTATTACCTTTCAGCTACTTATTAGATAGGTATATATTGTATTATGTGCACCAGTTCAATGGCACAGTTGCACGGGTTCCTTCTATTTGGCAGAATCTTGATACTCCGAAATTCATTTGGCATAACACACTTGGTATAATCTTCCTTAAACGAATATTTTAAGGCATAAAAATTATTTAGTATGTATAATTATTATTTAGCCGAATGTTTATATGTTCGAATTCACAATGGCATAAATTACTTTTGGCAGGGTTAAAATTCTGCATAATTTCGTTTAGCATAATTGCATGCTTGCTTGCATGTTTACATGTTTCTTACAGGGAAATAAAAACCACGTATGTTCACAATCAAATGTTTTATTTAATGTATGCCAAAAGATGGTTCTAACTGTAAACTTTCTGAAAGAATGATGGTTCTACGTTTTAATTATTATGGATATGAAATTTATGCCTAAAGATGATTCTGACTTACATAATTATTTGACTGCAGTTTAATATTTTATTATTTTATTTTTGATCTGTGATTTTTACATAATTTAAGTTAATCTTAGAATACAACTATCTGTAATATATATCTAGGAAAAAATATATGTGATATTTGAAATTTGTCTACAAAATAGTAGGACTTACTGTTTTTAAGTTTAAAAATTATTATTTTACCTGTAAATAAAAATTCTTTAAGAAATATGTAGCTTTTTTTTAACACTTGTGTACACATCTTTACTAAACTTGTAAGACTATCCTACATATTTTAGAAGATAGCATAATGTTCTACGGGGTCGCTTTTTTGTAACCACCTAAATTTGGTCGGATTACCACGGTCTTGAAGTTTCTAATGACTTTTATTTAATTATCTCGTTAATTATTGTACGTACTACTCTGAAATTTTACAGGTATATAACTGAATTAAGCAACTAAATATTGATATAACATTCAGTTTATATAACCGTATACAGGTTTATCGGTGGCCAAATAACTCCGCGCGCATTGTGACCGTGAACGTGGAGAACTGAATATCATCATAATTTGTTAATTACCACCAGGATACTAATGAAACTTCATATACATTTGAAGGTAATTAAAAGCTACAAAATAACGTTTAAAGTAAGTCTTTAGAGCTCATATTCAGAGTGTTAGGACCTAAAGAAGTGTTTTTATATTTCATTAAATAACTTTTAAACGGTATATCATTTTGTTATTTTTATTGCGAAACAAATTAAAACTAATTCCTATAAAGTCTAGTACAAAAGATGATAAGAATCCGCTTAACAGTTTCAGAAATCCAGCAAAACCACAAACGTTACTCCAGCAAAATCTCGAATAACTTCGCAGCCGAAGAAAGAACAAAAACAAAATAACGTGTAACATTTACCTCGTCTAGACAACTAAATGTATAGCTAATATTTATTTCAATATTCCCATTATTTAAAAAAAAGTTTTGCTGCGGTAACGTTTCAAACGTTACCCCAGCAGAATATGTTTTTGTGTAATAACTAAAAAACTATATGTGTAACAAATTTAAAAATGTGCTTAACAATTACAGAAGCTGGACAACTAATTATCTATAAGATTTAAATGACTATTTTCGACATTATTTTGCTGGGGTAACGCACACGGGTTGGCTACACCTTTGCGACCTACCTATCTGAACTCCACAGCTCATAAGAGCCATACATTCTGATACCGGACTGGCCAAGACCAGTTTGAAACCGTGTAGGCACTTGTAGCCTGAAATAAATAGAAATAGAAATAGAAATAGAAATCATTTATTTGCCAATAATGTAGGTAACAAATATGGTGTTAATTTATGGAGAGTCCCGATACATTTTGCCTTACGGCATGCAAAATTAATTAATTAATTTAATCATTGCTAATTGCTACGTTAACATTTGAATAACATTTTTATACAATTGAGACAACATAATGACTTAGAATTACATCTAACATTTTACGCTTACTTATAGCATAAAATGATCATCATATAATGGTATTACAAAAATAAAAAATAAAAATACACTATTATTGATAAAACTAATAATAAAAATAAAATATTACCACACATATAATTCGGAATTAGGCACTTATCTACTATAGAAATGTCCTACAAATAATAATATTTTTACATCAAGAATCTGATTAGCAGAAACTTTTATCATCAAAAAAATCTTTAAGTGAGTAGTAACAATTTTTACATCAAGAATCTGATTAGCAGAAACTTTTATCATCATAAAAATCTTTAAGTGAGTAGTAACATTTGTCTAACAACAATTTTGTTAACTGTTTTTTAAATTTAGTGATGGGTAAGTCTTTTAAATGAATTGGTAATCTATTATATATGAGAGGACCCATAGAAAATATATTTTTTTTAAGTAATGACGTTTTGTAGCCACCTGTATAAAGTTGGCTTTTATATTGAGACCTCATTGGTCCTTTGCGTATTCTTATATCCACCATTGATATAAACAATTGACTGTTCATCTTAATGAATAGGGCTGCTTCAAGTATATACAAGGAGGGAAATGTTAAGATCTTTAGTGATTTAAAACTAGGTTTACAGCTTTCTGTAGGTTTATGACCTGTCATTGCTCTAATACAACGTTTTTGGGCCCTAAATATTCTTTCTCTCTCACTACAGTTTCCCCAAAATATGACACCAAACCTCAGTAATGAAGCAACTAAACCGTGATAAGCTGTCACTAACGTATTCATATTTAACTTCTTTGAGAGATTATGGAGAACATAAGCGTTTTTACTTAGTTTTTGGCACACGATTTCAGCATGGTTTTTCCATGTCAGTTTATCATCAATATGTACTCCTAAAAATTTTGTAACTGAAGTGGTATCTACTATTTCGACTTTATATTTAGTTATGATATTATTTTGCTTTAGCCGTTGGAAGAAATGCATTACTTTAGTTTTTTGTAGATTTACTACAAGATTATTTTTATTAAGCCAATCTATTATTTCTTCAAGTGTATTATTTATTTCTCTTTCGTATTGCGCTTTATATTCACATTCAATTATTGCTGTGCTGTCGTCAGCAAATAAAGTCATTGGATGATGTATTTGACGAGGTAGGTCGTTAATGTATAGTAAAAACAACAAAGGCCCAAGCACACTGCCTTGTGGAACTCCAAATTTAGTCATTCTGCCTTCGGATAGATATTTTAATTCGCGTTTCGTTTTATGGCATATTCTCGATATTTCTGTGAACTGTTTACGATCCGTGAGGTAAGACTTAATTAAATTTAAGACATTGCCCCTTATACCATAGTGACTAAGTTTATTTAAGAGGATGTCATGACTTACATAATCGAATGCCTTCGTCATGTCTGTGAAAATTGCACATACGGGATTTTTTTTATCCACATTATTCATTATCACTTTTAAAAGATCAAATATCGCCATGTTAATATTTTTATTTTTTCGAAAGCCCTTTTGCTCTTCGCATAAAATATTATGTTTACTTACAAATGTGTAAATAGTTTCGTAAATAATTTTCTCGAATATCTTAGAAAACACCGAGATTAAAGCCACTGGTCTATAATTTGACATGTCTTCTTTATTGTTTCTTTTATGTAACGGTTTTATTATGACTGTTTTCAATTTATCAGGGAATTTACCTGAGCTTATACATGCATTTATTATATGAGTTAATGGTTTATCTATGACATCCGATACAAATTTTACTGCCGTGGTGGAAACTTCGTCGTATCCAAAACTATTTTTATTTTTCAAGTGTTTTATTATACGTAAAATATCTTGAGGTATTACTGGAGGCATGAATAAAGAATTGCTGACATGAGGATTACCACTTATATATCCCGGATATTTACTATTTGCATTTTGTACCTGATCAACGAAAAAATCATTAAATGAATCAGCAATTTGCTTAGGATTTGTTATTAATTTATCATCCTTATTAATTTGTAATATTGGTTCTTTCAACCGACTGTTATTATTAATTATTTGCCATGACGTCTTAGCTTTATTTTGAGAACAGTTAATGAGGTAGTTATTTTGAGCTTTTTGCGTGAGACTGATAATTTTTTTAAGCCTCCGTGAATAGTTTTTAAATGTATTTTTACTTTCACATGAAGGTGATTTTCTGTATTTCCAAAGTAGGTTTCTTTGTTTTCTGCTGCAAAGTCTAATTCCCCGCGAAATCCATTTTAATTTCTTATCAGATTTTATATTAATTAATTTATTTGGAAAGCATAAATCATAAAATAAACGAAACAGTTCAATAAACCTATCGTATGCTTCGTTCGGATTATCAGTTTCGAAAACTTCTGCAAAAGACAGACATTGAAGGTGTTTTTTAAATAAAATTAAATTTTCTTTGGATAAATCACGTTTTTGAGTGTGCCAAGAATTTAGTATGCATGTTTTGTTAACTTGAATTTTTAAAACTTGAGCTGTATGGTCTGATAATGCGAAATCGATTACTTTACTCTCACATTTTTGTTTTGAATTATGAGCAAAGTTATCTAAACACGTACCGCTTTTTGGTCTAGTTGGCTCATTTAATTCTAACTTAAGGTTATATGTAAGTAGTACATTTTCAAAGTCTAGTGAGAAGTTATTTCTTTTCAGTCTGTTAATGTTGAAATCCCCACACAATACAATTTTTTTATTAGGTTTAGTACATAGTTGCTTTAGTAGGGTATCTAAATTCTCTAAAAATAAATTTATACACGACATATTCGGAGGTCTATAGATGCAAACAATTATTATTCCTTGTTCCAATAACTCTATTGCACAATATTCTAATATACCTGAGATAGACGAGTTGGGAAGTTCCCTGTATTTATATTTATTTCTGATAAGGATACACGATCCCCCGCGCTTCTGTTGCTTTCTTGAATAACACGCTGCGAGCTTGAAATTATGGACTTTTATTAGTGATTCTTGACCTGAAGTAACGAAATGTTCAGTTATGCACAATACGTCGATATCTATATTTTCCTTAGTATGCAACTCTTCGATATGCAGTGTCAACATATCCGATTTATTTAAAAGTCCAGCGATATTTTGGTGCATAATATTCAAGTGTTTATAATAGAAAAAACTGGTTATCCAGGTAGGTTGGAGTCTCGGTATTACTGATTGTAGAAGCTCTGGCATCAGTCTCAATCTCTGAGTTCGCACCAATTTCTTGAAAACCGAACAAGTCGTAGTCAAACATTATCCTGGACATGATCTGGTCATAGATGTTTTTCCATCCGTATTTATTTATTCTACCAGTATTATACGAAAACATTTCATGCGATAAGGTACCATTGCTATCGAAGAAATAGGCGTATTCGTTGTTTCTTATGTCTGTTAAGAGGAGGTTATTGAAGAGCTCTACTTTATAATTATGAATTAATGCACCTTTTATGTATATAGGAGCGCAAATAACAATATTTGTATGGGTCACATTTTGTAGCGAGCTTTTTAAGTTATGTAGTATGAGCGAAAACTCCCCACTTTGCAGATCAATTTCTCCAATAAATATAAGGCAGTAGTCATTCATTGTAAAGTCTTTTAATTTGTATTTAATACTCCTTAGAAAAGATGTTGTGGTGACGTTCGGTATTATATGATTACAATATTCAAAATGTTTAGAAAATACTTCTTCGATTATTGGCAAAGTTCCCTGGGTGCAATTGCTGCTTATAATAGCTAATCGGTTTTTGTGTAATGGGTATGATATAGCGCCTGGCACCTTTTTGTGAGCAACATTACTCACTTGTGACGTTTTGCCTAGACTTTCCTTAATGTTTGTCAATGAGGCATAGCTCCGCTTGAAGGTTTGAGTATACTTCTCTTGCCGGCTGCCTTGCGATTTTATATGAGAATTTGAGACGGTGACGTGTACGGTGTCTTGTTTTGATTCTTGAGTGGAGGTCTCATAAGCGTTGATACGCTCTGTGAGGATTACTATCTCCTGTTCCGCAATCTGTAATTGTTGTTGTAGGTTAAGAATTTTCTGTTCGAGCTGAATTACGTAGACATTGGAATCGACTTTCGATGAAGCTGCCTGCGAAGTGGACGGTGTGGAATTCAAGTTTGAATGTCGATTCACGGTTTGCTTGTTTTTCTTAGAGCTTGAACCAGGATTTCGACCAATGGAGGAAGACTGACACAAGGACTTTAAAGTGCTGTTTTCCGCAGTTAATTTGTTTACATGTTTCTGCAATTCGGTGTTTTCCAATAATACATTTCCCAATTCATTTTCTGCACTTTCTAGTTTGAGTGTGAGTTTAGAAATTGTCTCCTTCAATTCCGAGGTAGTTATTAAATCAGTTACGGTTCTATCTACACTCCTTGACAGTCTTTTTGGAGTAATATATGACTCATCGGATGTATCACAGTCAGTAGGTATGTGCGAATCAGACAACATTGTACTATTTAGGGTTAGGGAGAGCAGTTTCTTTGTTTCACTGTCTAGATTTGAGTGTGAGACTGTATCATGTTCCGTAGGAGATAGGGTCTTCAAAAAAGTTTGCTTTTTTCTTAAGAGGGTGTCGAGCCTACGAGACGCGCGGAAAATAGGTATTTACTGCAGCGGGCTAGTCGTGTGCGTTGTCACACACACAATGACAAGTTCGCTCGAGGCCCGCTTGCCGTTGCACGACGAAGTTTGCTAACTTTGCATTTTGTAATTTTTTATCGTTATGTTGAATAAACTTGAAAAACGAATATTAATTATTTAGATGGTTTTATTTATCACGCTAATATTATAAAGGCGAAAGTTTGTGAATGAATGTGTCTGTTTGCATGTTTGTTACTTCTTCACGCTCAAACGGCTGGATGGATCTAAATGAAGCAAGTAGGTACGTAAAAAAATCACAAAAATAAATTTAATAAATTATACCTATTATATAAAAATTAACGTTTGTTTTTACATTATCCGTTCCCTCACTATTCATCCTATTGCAATAAAACTTTGATTTTATATATTAAACTCCTCAGATTTTTTTTTTAAAGAATACTAGCAATGTATCTCTTAACCCCTCCAACTAAGCTAAATATGCTTGTGTCTGGAGTGGGTTCACGTCAATAGTGTAATGGGTGGGGTTCGAACCTGCGACCTCTCGATCACAAGTCCAACACCTTATCCATTAGGCTATTGACGCTTCGAAACTGGGTAAGTAGCAAGTTAGGGTAGATGGGTATGCAGTACTTATTTGAATAATAAAACCAGTATGAAATAAAAAAAAATATTATGTAATGTCATAATAAAACCAGACTGAAATAAGTTTTGTTTATTAAAATTTCATTTAGTGCTCGTTTAAATTCTGATGTACAGTCATATTTTTAATAACATTCGGTACTTTATTATATATACGTGGGGCCATACCAAAAAAACATTTTTTCATTTATGCTGTCTAGCGAACTTACTTCGCAGAAAATATAAGCGTAATTTATTTCATAACAATATATGTATCAAGTGTAACTTAATTTAAAAGAAAAAATAAATAAAAGAAATCTATAAATCTAATGTTATATTGGTTATTATAACATTTTACAAAAATTGGCCAAGTGCGAGTCAGACTCGCCCATGAAGGGTTCCGTAGTAACTATAATAATATAATATGTATATTTACTTGACAAAAAACTAAAACTTACAAATTTCTTAAAACTAGCTTATTTACATTTTTTGCAACTACGCCAAATAACTTTGTTTTTCATAGTATTTGTATGAATTACAAAGTTATATTTGCGGTTTTAGAAAATATGCTGTATCTCAAAAACTGCTGACTCGATCTCTTTAAAACCAATTTTGATTGAAAGTTTACATTAAGATCTATATATATATATATATATATATATATATTTATAGATCTTTTTTGTCACGTTGTATATATATATATATATACAACGTGTAATTTAAAGGGTATATACATACCAAGTGCATGGCTTCTTTGGATGATAACAAACGATATGGCAAGGGTTTTGTAATCCTAAGTCTACATGTGTAGAACTTATTACAAATTCCAGTACACTGATACCAGAGACCGAATTTTTCAAATTAAGAAGAACGAAAAGAATTATCGTGTTATTGGCAAGTGACGTGGAAAGTTATTGACCCTCGTAGTGCTGTGACACGTTTGTTATGATTGGTATTCAAAAAATATGTGAAACCAATCATTTGGTATCAATTCTTTAAGTCAGTTATTTTGTGCTGAAACTGTGCATAGAGACTCCATACCAAATGTTGTCTTCAGCCCTTTTGGTTAGATATGGGGTTTCCGTTACACGTTGAATATATATATTTATATTTTTCACTCCACTATTATAGAAGTTAGAGGGAGGGATACACATTTGCCCACTTTGGAAGCTTATATCTTTTAAACGATTGACTTTATGAAAAAGTGGTTTCAGAAACCCCCATGTCATTTTTAATGACCTGTCTATAAATACCACACACGCATAGGTTTCATGAAAAAAAAAAATATTTTCAGTTTTAGTTCCATGTATGGGGTAGTAGTATGTTCCTTTATTTTAAATGATTTTTAATTTTTTCTCAATATCGGAAAGCGTTTCATAGAATACATCTACTTACCAAGTTTCACATGTATAGTCTTAATAGTTTTGGAATAAAATAGCTGTGACATACGGACGGACGGACAGACAGACAGACAGACAGACAGTCAGACAGACGGACAGACATGACGAAACTATAAGGGTTCCGTTTTTTGCCATTCGGCAAATGAACTCTAAAAAACGAGTAATTTCTTTAAATATATATTTTTAATTTTGGTACACTATACATATCACAGTATAGTAAGAAAAGAAAAAATTACAAAAAGATACTATATTTTGTAAGAAATAAAAAGACAATAAAACTTATTTCGAATTTTGAAAATACAATCGTAGAAATATCAATGCATCCAAGGTTTGACTTCCAAGCCTGCTTCGTTTATTGCCAACATAAGCAGCAGCTGGAAACGCTCGTTTAGGTTTTACACTGGTTGGAGGAATAGACAATAGATACTTATATGCTGTTTCTAAGTGATATCCACTAATTCCTCCATTTTCAAACAGGATTATTTCACGTCTATTTTGCCAACCCCGATTAATTTTGTATTTGTACTTCACGATCTGGGGATTTCATACTCTTATCAATTTCCAGCTATAACTTTTCCTTTAGTGTCAATTGGGGTTGGGATTGGGAGGTTTGTGGCATTAACTCATCATCTGTTTGTGATCCTGATCTTCCTTCTTCTTCTTCCGTGTCATCTCGACTTTTAAGTTTTTTAACAATAATGTAACAGACTCTGTTACATTGTTCTGAGATCTCAACTACAGTTTAATAAATAGCAATAGGATAATCGCTAATTGCAAGACTCTTGCGAGACTCTTGTTTGGGCAACACTATATGGTTTATTGGATGTTGAAGTCCACTTATCGAAAGAAAGACTAAATCTTTCACCTGCACTTTTCAAATGTTTCAATTCTGCAGTTACTTGCTTTCTGATTTTTTCACTGTAATTCATGACACGTTTTTGAATGGTGACGGCTGACTTTGGTAAATCCGTGTATTTTGCAAAGACAAATTTTCTCGAATCATCTGAAGTTATGAATATACTGAATGGAAATCCATCTAATGCAATCATTCTTGCCAAAACATCATCGAGGCTATCGTCGGCACTTTTAGTAAAATAATCATTTAACTTTCGCTTGGCTGGCGGCGGTGCTGTGTTCAGATTATCAGAATCTAGACTTGTTGAAGCTGATATAAGCTTGATGTTATGTTTTGATGACGAATGTGTATGTAATCCCTTAGTCGATCCATCCAAAGTCTTGAGAATGGCTGAGTATCGGTTACATTTGGCACTATTCCTATCCTTTGCAACTAAAAAATAGCTCCACATTGACGTCGTATCACTGTGTTTTTTATGTTTAACAAAGTCTCCCGCCATTTGAAATACTTAATTTCAGATAATTGACTTTTAAATTTAAATGACGTAGGTCGTGGGTTTAAATTTAGAAAATATCTTGTAATGACCAAAGTTTTAAATATAATTAAGCATATCTTAAAACTGGAAACATATCTTACATCTATACAATAATATAGGTTATCCATCAGAATTCAGACAGGCTTTAATGTCCTCTCATAGGTATAATACAGGTTAATTAGGTAATTAACCTGTATTATAGATACATTGTAAGAATGATATTTTAAAAGAGTAACTGTGAAGTTTCTTGCCGGATCTTCTCCATAGAAAACGACCAATTTCGAACCGTGCCCTGCGCCAAACTGCTGACGTTTTATAAGTGCCCATGTAGGCCTATGTGAAATAAAACATTTTGAGTTTGAAAAAATCACAAGAAACAGTAGTAGGTATCTCTACTACTAATTAGAGATACCTACTACTGTTTCTTGTGATTTTTTTTTATTTTTGGCTCGCGTTTGAATTCTAAGAAAAAAATTAATTCATTTCAAATTAATTCAATTAAATAATTAAATTTCAATTTGAAATTAATTTTTAAACTGGCATGATTGCTCTATGTTATCTCTTAAAAAATAGTCTTTTTAAGAGATAACATAGAGCAATCATGCCAGTAGCGTGCAACCAGCGCACCACGCACCATGAGACCATAAGTCTAGTTTAAGCATATACTAACGGGAACCCGTGTGAAATTAGTACTTCCCACAATATGATTATAAATTAAAGCCTGTCTGAATTCTGATGGATAACCTATATTATTATATAGTTGTAAGATATGTTTCCAGTTCTAAGATATGCTTAATTATATTTAAAACTTTGGTCTATACTGTCGTATAGACCAATTAATACAGCACAATGGAATTACAAATAAAAAATATCCGATAAGTTGGTCATCATGTATGTCATTGATATACACTATAAAAAGGAAAGGGCCAAGAATTGAACCTTGCGGAGCACTCATCTCGGCTAGGGATCCTGCAGATGTCGCTCCATTAACAATAACTTTTTGTTGCCTGTTTGATAAATATGAAAGAACAAGGTCAGCAGAACACGAATCCACGAACTCCGTAATGGTGTAATTTACAGATCAGTGTTTTGTGGTCAACGCAATCAAAAGCTTTGGAGAGGTCACAAAATATGCCAATTGCATCCTGAGATTTCTCCCAAGATTCCAGAATGTGACGGATGAGCGCTACTCCTGCGTCTGTTGTTGACCTACCTTTCGTGAAACCAAACTGCCGACTATGCAGAATTCCATTTGAGTTAAAATATGATAGCATCTGGTCCAGCATGATTTTTTCGTATATTTTGCTTAATGCTGGAAGCACATATATCGGTCTATAGTTAGAGGGATCACTCTTACAACCCGACTTAAAAATTAGTACTATTTTACTATGTTTCATTAAATCGGGAAAATGACCGCTGTCTATACATTAATTAAATGTGCCTGTTAGGATAGCAGCAATTGAGTCAATAATATTACCAAGAACCCTAACAGACTCACTCCATAAGTCATCAGTGTTTGTTATGTTAAGACTTTGGAATGCTTTTTAATTACATCAATAGAAATGGGCTTAAATGAAAATGTTGGTATATCCTTATTGAAGTTTTCCTTTAAAAAAGATTCTGCTGATAATGGCGAAGAATATAGAGATTTAGTAACCTCTACTGGAATATTGGTAAAGTAATTTTCCAACTTCTCAGCCACTTTTGACTTATCTGAGATGACCTGATCATCGATGTTCAAAGTCAAATCATTCTAACCCTGTTGGTTTGTGTTTCCAGTTTCTTTGTTTATCACCTTCAACACAGTTTTTATTTTATTGTTAGAAATGCTAATTTTATTACTTTCTGATTTAGATTTAGCTTAGGGCGCATACTCTTTTAAATATCTTTGAGTAGTTTCTTACATAATTATGGAAGGCTTCATCGGAAGTCAATGATTTTTCATGGTATAAGTTGTATAAATTGTCTCAGCTGATTCTTATTCCAGCAGTGGCCCATTCATTAAATTTAGATTTATTACTCATTTGAAATTTTTTAACTGGACATGCCTTACTAAATTCGTGGCATGGTGAAGAAAAAATATCCTGTAATTTTCATTGGGGTCATGGGAGTCAAAATTGGCCATTGAAAGATTACTTTACATGTTATCATTAAAAACATTAATTTCTTTTTAGTTAGTGGCCTAAACTTAATAGTCTTATTTAATTGCCGCTTTTTAACCAACTCAAAGGATACTAGTTGACCTGTATGGTCAGACCTAACTCCACTAATTTGAGACGAGTATTTTATGGCACAATTAGTATAAATATTATCTATGCATTGAGCTGATGTTGCTGTTATTCTTGTTGCTTCCTTGTATGTGCATTTTAAGTTAAATGAACCAAACAATGAAGTAAGCTTGCAGTGTTCAGGTGAATTTACTAACAAATCAATATTTAGGTGACCACAAACGAAAACTAATTTATTATCTCTTATAAGCTTAGGTGCTTAAAATTTCTCCCATTATCATTAAGAATGATGACAAGTTTGATGCTGGTGGTCTATAAACACTTAAGAAAGTTTGGCCTTCAACTTCTGTACATGCTACCTCACACAAGCAATCAACAGAGCAAGCGGTGATATATTTTTGTTCCTTATATCTAAGAGAATTATTACGTAATATTAAAGTACCACCTCCTACTGAGGACCTGTTGTATGCACTAGTAACAGAAAAATATTAATTTTAAACAACATTCTATCTGGTTTTAGCCAGGTTTCACAAAAACATAAGATATCTATATCATATTTATCTATTAACATTTCCTCATCTAATATTTTGCCGGAGAAACGATTTATATTCTGATGATATAGTAAAATTGTGTTATTATAACTCTCCTTTGTCACATCTAAGGGTTTAAACAATTAATTTCAGTATTATTAGATACCCTAGATAATACTGAAAAGTCACTTAACCTAGGATCAGTTAAATTGTCAATAACCCAGTGTAAATTGTAAGCTAACAAAGTAGCCAATGAACTTTCGTCGTAAATTCTAAAATGAATGTAAGGATTGCAATCGGTATGCCCAAAAACCTATTACACGATGTTTGATGCAATATTTTGCAATCGACCACGTTTGCTGAGCAAGCGATATAATGCGGTCGCACTAAGTTCGCCGCGAGCTTAGTGTATTTCGAACAGCAACCGGGTGCACTCATTTTCATCATTTAGCGATAATTTTAGCCCTTACGTTACTTTGTTAATTATACTTAGCAATAAACCCTTGAAGGTTATCAGTGTATTTAACTTAGTAGACACACACGATATCCATATTGAATGTTGGAGAAAAAGTTACATCCACCAAGGATGCAACTTTTTCTCCGATATTCAATATGGATATCGTATGTGTTTTAAATTGGATTTCAAAATGAAAGCCAGATTTGCAATCACTACCCCCAAAAACCCATTATACGATACCCATATCGAATGTGTGAGAAAAAGTTGCATCCGCCATCTTGGATTTTAAAATGAATGCCAGATTTGCAATCACCACCCCCAAAAACCCATTACACGATACCTATATCAAATGTTTGAGAAAAAGTTGCATCCGCCATCTTGGATTTTAAAATGAATGCTAGATTTGCAATCACCACCCCCAAAAACCCATTACACGGTACCCATATCGAATGTTTGAGAAAAAGTTGCATCCGCCATCTTGGATTTTAAAATGAATGCCAGATTTGCAATCACCACCCCCAAAAACCCATTACACGATACCTATATCAAATGTTTGAGAAAAAGTTGCATCCGCCATCTTGGATTTTAAAATGAATGCCAGATTTGCAATCACCACCCCCAAAAACCCATTACACTATACCCATATCGAATGTTTGAGAAAAAGTTGCATCCGCCATCTTGGATTTTAAAATGAATGCCAGATTTGCAATCACCACCCCCAAAAACCCATTACACGGTACCCATATCAAATGTTTGAGAAAAAGTTGTATCCGCCATCTTGGATTTTAAAATGAATGCCAGATTTGCAATCACCACCCCCAAAAACCCATTACACGATACCTATATCGAATGTTTGAGAAAAAGTTGCACCCGCCATCTTGGATTTTAAAATGAATGCCAGATTTGCAATCACCACCCCCAAAAACCCATTACACGGTACCCATATCGAATGTTTGAGAAAAAGTTGCATCCGCCATCTTGGATTTTAAAATGAATGTCAGATTTGCAATCACCACCCCCAAAAACCCATTACACGGTACCCATATCGAATGTTTGAGAAAAAGTTGCATCCGCCATCTTGGATTTTAAAATGAATGCCAGATTTGCAATCACCACCCCCAAAAACCCATTACACGATACCTATATCGAATGTTTGAGAAAAAGTTGCATCCGCCATCTTGGATTTTAAAATGAATGCCAGATTTGCAATTACCACCCCCAAAAACCCATTACACGATACCCATATCGAATGTTTGAAAAAAGTCTTCATCATCACTTTCACTTCCTCAAATGGTGCTTTTCGGGAGCAACTGCACAAGGTACTATTAGAAATACCCAAAACGCTATAGGTGTGCCTATAATATTTAAAGAGTTCCCTCGCTTTCTCCAGGATCCCATCATCAGATCCTGATTTCATAACAATGGAACCAACTAGAAAGTATACCCGTTCAAACGAAAAAAAAATTCCAAATCGGTCCAGCCGTCTTCGAGTTTGAGGTTACATACATAAAAAAAAAGTTTAAGACGAACTGAGAACCTTCTCCTTTTTTTTTGAAGTCAGTTAAAAAGCAATAATAACATCACAAAATAGAAATACGTACTTTTTATGAGAATGGCGTTTTTTTCGAAAATTTGCGCCAACTTTCTTCTAATAATATTTTTTTTTTACATTTTCCCATAATAAAACAAATATTGAAAAAAAAATGTTAAAGAAATATATATTGAACAATAAAAAGTAATTGTTGGGTATGCATAATAAATCGTACTCAAAAAACGAAAAATTAGACTTATGTTATTCAACGGATTGCTGCAATACATACGTACACAATAGATCGCGAATTATCGTTACCGGCGAAACGCTCCACGATGAGACGTGACCCCTCTCTGAGCTCCCGTGGACGACTGAATTTTCGACCGGTGGACGTTGCGTATGGTTCAAAATAGCGCGCAAATTAGAAGAAAAAATTAAAATTAAAACAACCAAGCGACATTTTTGAAATGTTAAAGCTGTAAATGATAGTATGATAATTAGAGAATAATATGAATCGAAGTTTAAGAAAAAACTCAACAGTTTACTATCAAAATTCAGCGACGCACGAGCATGTTTTGTAAGGATTTTTGTCCAACTTTATGTATTTTTGTTTAATAAACTATAAAATATTTTTAAATTTTGCCAACTATGTTTGCTAACACATTTATTCTAGTGTTCATTACATATTTTTGTATGGTAATTAAAGTACTATTATAGGTTATATTCCTTTACATATCTCTTGCTCTGTAAGTACACCCTTACACCCCTGAATGCCGGGGTGTATGACTATCATTACAGCATAGGTTTTGGAATTTGAAAAAAGAACTGTCATACTCATACTGCACGAAGAATATTTTTAAAAAGTTAATTTTTTTTTTCTCGGTATCGATTAATTACTCGAATCGGAATCTAGACAATTTATTTTATAAAGATTTTATTTTAAATATGGAACTATTTGTTTCCACATCGTATGTTAGATGGAATCGATTTAAAAATCAAACTGGCCAGCAAGATTTGACGCGCTTGCGTGCGTGAAAAAAAAAGGCAGTCTATTAGTAGGCGCGAAAGCATCGCGAAAATAATTAATTTTCTTGTTTGAGTTCTTTTTCAAAAGTTTTAAACATGTCTAGTGCCGAAGACATAGATCAAACGCCCGATTTTATTAAAGAAAGGGCAAAAACAGTTGTCGAAAATATATTACCGCCGAACTCGAAAGAAAGATATGTAAAGGCATACGACGAATTTATGAAATGGCGGTCAGAAAAAAAAGTGAAATCTCTTTCTGAAAGTGTTTTTATATCATATTTTGATGAATTATCTAAGAGGCTACAACCTTCCAGTTTATGGTGCTTTTATTCCATGCTAAAATCTACAATGATGACAAAACATGACGTGAATTTGAAAGATTTTTCTAAACTTACTGCTTTCTTGAAAAGGCAGTCTGACGGCTTTAAAAGCAAGAAATCGAAGGTATTTACTGCAGAAGAAGTACAGAAATTCTTAAATGAAGCTCCGGATGAAATTTATTTAGCAATAAAGGTACCTACGTATTTACTTGCCCTTTTTAATAAGTTACCAAAATATTTCACAGAAATACTATGCGAATTTGGTGCCTTTAATACAACTTATGTCTTTTTTACAGGTTGTTCTAATTTTTGGGATATCGGGAGCCTGCAGAACCGTGGAATTGACAAACTTGACAATAGAAAATGTAGAAAAACATAACAAATTACTACTCATAAAACTGCCTAACACGAAAACTAAAATTGACCGGTCATTTGTTGTGCATGAAGAATTTGCAAATTATGTTGAAAAATATCAAGCTCTTCGGCCTGAAAACGTGGATACAAATCGTTTTTTTCTTAATTACAGTAAAGGAAAATGCCACAGACAAGTAATAGGAAAAAACAAATTTACAGGCATGCCAAAGCAAATAGCCACATATTTAAAACTGAGTAACGTAGAGTTATACACCGGGCATTGCTTTCGCAGAACATCAGCGACTCTATTGGCTGATTCGGGAGCCAACCTCACTCTGTTAAAAAGGCACGGCGGCTGGAAGTCCAGCAAAGTGGCCGAAGGTTATATCGAAGATTCGATGGCAAACAAAAGCAAAATTACTTCTAAAATAACAGAAAATATAAACTTAAAATCACCACGTCAAAGCACATCATCTGAGCCATTTTTTAATGAAGAAAATAGTACCAGTCAACTGCCGCCATTTACGATGCAAGAACCTCAAGTCACTCAAACTCAAGTCTTATCATCACAAACTCATATTCAAACTATAAATATACCTAAAAAGAACGTGACCATATCTCTTACAAATTGTAATAATTTTACTATTAATTTTAATTAAATACACATTTTTTTCTTCTTAATAAATGTTCATTGAAACCTGCTGTCTTGTTGTTTACTTACCTCACAATCGATATGTAAAGCAGAGTATTTATCTCGGGCGTAAGCATCAATTGCATACTCGGGTTAATTAGCGCCTTCGCTTCGCTCAGGCGCCAAAAACCTCGTATGCAATTGATGTCATACAGCCCTTGGTTAATAATCTACTATTAGTAGTGAAGACCGTTTTGAGTTATTTTACTCGGCGCAGCCTTAAGGTAACACCTAACGAGAGATTGGTTGTCGCATATTTTTTGTTTCTGATGCAATCCTTACATCTCCATTTTTGTTTAGCTTCTGTATCTTTGAGGCGATATGTGTGTTCTGGGTATCCATCGCACTCAAATTCGTATCTGTTATCACAAGCCGAGCACAACGCCGTACTTTTAATGTTCACCTTCCTTTTACATTTATGGCATATTACTAGTGGCGTCATCTTGCGGCCACTACTTTTGTTACTGCTGTTGCTTGATGTACTGATTGCCGACATTGCGTAGAGTCCAGCGAACTGTTCATAAAATTTGAAATAAGAATTTCGATATTTCCGAAAAGTGAATTTCGGCACTGGGATTTGAACTCGCGACCACTTGGGTGACACAAGTCGATTGGCAAAAGTAGGAAGGTGTCTTATCCACACGACCAACTAGACATTAATTTTAATGTTCGAATTTTTTGACTAGTTGACGACTGCCCAAATATCCCTGCCGTGATTAGTTTAAGGTTCAAAATCGCTCATTTCTTGTCGAAGTTACGACGGTTGATGTTCAAAACACTGATGAATCACTGTTTTCACTTTGTGTTTGATGTATTGTAAATTTTACACTTATTATTAAATATTTGTATCACTAAACGATTAACTAGGATGAATGTTAGTTTTTTACTACGAATTGACACTTGTTATTGTTTTTAATGCGATTGTTTTTTCAGACGGATCGTGAGTTCACATATTTGGTTTTAACTACATGGTTTGTGAATAGAATTCTTAAACTTCACTGTCACTATGTTATGGATGGATGTTTAATCGTTTCACTTATTTTTTATTCACTTCTATACAGTAATAGTAATTTTAAAATATATTTTACAACAGAGAGTTTATTTGCACGACAGACCTACAAACCTACAGACCTAAAAACAACGAAACAAAAAAAAAACAATGTTTTATTTAGGAACTATTATAAAAACACAACAAATAATTATAACAGACGAACGATACGAATATCGCGGTCTACGTAACCCAAATATATATTTAAAAAACGATAGCCTCATTTATAACGCATTATTTATGTTCATTCATTTTTTTTTTTGAGAATTTCTTATTAGGAAGACGTTTTGCAGCACAAAACACTACTACGACTGTAAAATTACAATTTTAGTATCAACAAAAAACATAGACTAAGTAGGGTCCAATTTTTAAATGAATGAAGCATAATAATAGTATGCCATTCTCGAACCATATAATAACAACAAGAAATATTATTTACATTTTGGTAGCTTAAATTAAATTTTCAACTAGAACTTACGGATCCACTACAAAAGCCACTTATGAAGGGTTCTTTGGAGAAGGCACCAAAATTTTGATAATAACATTCGCTTAAAAATCTACGTTTTCATGGTAAATAACAAAGATACCTACAGGTTTTGCCTAGTTTAAGGGACAGGATTGAAACTGGTGTACATAACTGTAATTAATTTGTACACATATAAATCTGTGCAATGTACATCATATTTGAGGCCATGAGAGCCAGAGTGGCCTAACCGTAAAATCGACTTATTGAAAAAATTACAGCTAGATCACTCTGGCTCTCATGGCCTCAAAAAATTCAACTGTCTAAATA
Source organism: Tholera decimalis (assembly GCA_943138885.2). Taxonomy (NCBI): domain Eukaryota; kingdom Metazoa; phylum Arthropoda; class Insecta; order Lepidoptera; family Noctuidae; genus Tholera; species Tholera decimalis. Next base: position 10,990,752 of record OW964575.2, on the reverse strand, counting down.
AGCCCAAAATGTTGAACTAAATTTTGGGCCACTGTGGTACTATGATTTTTACCGTTTAGAGCAGTTTTATCAATTAAAATCAGTATTAACAAAAATACGGTTAGGCCACTCAGGCTCTCATGGCATGTGCGTGTGGTGTGAGGGCCACTTTGATAAAACTCTGTGAAAATCTGCTTAGGATTTAGTGAACATACCCAAAGAAATGTGAAAGTTAGAATCAGATTTTGTGAAAGTCAAATAACCGTGTTATGGACTGTAAAGATGGGCCCTCAGTTCTCACATAGAGGATTGAGGGCCCACCTGAACCTGATAAACTATGGACACTACAGAAAAAGTCTTTATGCCACGGAAAAGTTTGTTATGCAAATAAAATGAAATCATTAACTTACAGCTACTGTTTGAAATCCTATATGCTACTAAATAAATTGTGAAAATTTGTGGAAGCAAGAACAGGTCACCACTTCTTGTTGTTTGGAAGTTATAACCTTGATAAAATTCGGGCCCTCAGTCCTCCATTTCTTTTGCTTTCGCTTTGCTTACGCTTATCGTGTGAAAGATAAGACAAATACAAAACTATATCTTTTTGTGAAAAAAAATGTGCTTCAAATTCGATACCAGAAATAAATTTAAAAGACCTTTATTGTATAAGAAAATCGAGTATTAGTTTTTATTCTCTGAATTAGGAAATAGGGTGACCACAATTTATTTTAGATTGCAGATTCTAATAAACTTTTATTCGATTTTTCGCTTATTATCGTCATAGTCATCATTTGAAATTGCTATTAATTAATACATGACATTTGTCAATAACCAATACTATCAGCGAAAGGTAGAGGAACGAATACAGTTGCTCCGATAAGTTCGTACACCTTTGATTTTATTCTTAGTGTGTGCGGTATATCCTGCAGGCAAACTCACCAGTACCGTTTAAATCAATTGCAGTGACGAAATGTAATTCGTAGTTGACTGCTACGTTAGAACCACAAGAAAGACAAGACTTAAATGATTCGTCAAAACAAATAGCGTCTTCCTAACACTCGATCCCAAAAACGGATAACATATCCCAATTGAGTGGTGGGAAAACAAATTGTCTTTCTATTGGAATAGATATGCAGTAACTGTTAGCGCGTCGTTTTGTAAATAAGGCACTGTAAAATGGTTCAATAGAACTATTTCAAGATAATTAGCTACATTGCTTTTGCAATTAACTTCGATTCTAGATCTGATTTTTTTTTATAAATAGCTTAACAACGACATCTGCTCGGATTTTGGAGATGATGAGATGATTTATTTTTTGATTTTGAGATGTTTTCGGGAGTATGAAATATATATACATTACCTACTTTTTAATTTATGAGTAGGTGAATTTAATTAAACAATTCTTAGAGTGACTATTTAAGTAGACACTCATTAGTTAGATCATTCATGTTAATAACTTAAATGTAATAAATTACAATATATAAACATAACAGTTATTCTTGAACAGTTATCACAGCGCTACAGTCCAACTTTAAGAAAATGTTAGGTACTTATAAAATTATGGGTACCTATGTATCAAAACAAACTTACCTTAAATGTTTGGTATCTTGGCCGAAGACGAGCGAGTGTCTAGACCGAAGATGTGTTTGTGTATTAAAAAAATATTATTATTATTTAATTTACTATATTTTATACACATATTATTTACATTTTTAACATTCCTATAAAAAAAAAATCATTTAAAATATAAAAACAGTAACCCACTCCAATTTCTTTGGTAAGTCGTTCGGAGCTCAAACAGTACGACTGTGGAATACTCTTCCCGTATTAGTAAGACAAGCACAAACCCTTCCTTCTTTCAAAAACATGGTAAAAGATCTCTATCTCTCTCTTTAATTTGTTACTAGTTTTTTTTTGTCTTAGCTTTATTTTTTTTATGTATATATATGTATATGTGTATTGAGTATGTAGATTATTACTTATTTATTATATATAAGTGAATAGTACACCATGGACTACCCGCGTATTTATTTTCTCCTGCTGTGTCAAATCCTTCCAAAGGTTCTCTGTAAAAGATCGCTTTTAGCGATAAGACCACCCTTTGTAGTTTTTAAGTCCTCATTTAATTCTGTTATGGTGTACAATAAAGAGTATATCTATCTATCTGCTTTCTGGATCAAGCCCTTGATCCAGCTGCCCAACGAGAACCTCCTTAGAAGTTTGTTGCAATTTTGCCATTGGCTGAGACGACTATCGGTACAATGATTGCTGTATCCATATCCCACATGTCAACAACCTCGCGAGCCAAGTCAAAATGCCTAATTTGCTTATCTTTCTCAGTTTCCACGAGGTTCTCTTCATGTGGGATCGCTATATCAACAATCACTGTGCGACGCTCTAATCGGTCTATTACCACTATGTCAGGCTTATTGGCAACAATAATCCTGTCAGTAATGATAGAGCGATCCCAGTACAGTGTAATATTGCAATTTACGAGAACTGGGTCGGGCATATGCCTATAGTACGGTACTTCTGATTCCACAAGATTGAATTTAAGAACAAGTTGCTGGTGAACAAACCTAGCTACAAGGTTGTGTCTATGCAAATAATCTCCGTTAGCCAGACGAAAGCAACCAGAGATATGTGACGAATGGATTCTACGGGTTTGTGACATGCCCGACATATGTCTACCGCACCATCCTTCACAATACATTTCCGATAGTTATTCGTCATCATATCTTCGTCCATAATTGCACAGACAAAACCTTCGGTTTCCCCGAAGAGGTCACCAAAACGTAACCAGGCTACGGAGGCAAATGTATCTACGTCAAACCAATGAAGGGCACAGTAATAGCGTCCGTGAAGCTCCTTACTCTACCATACTTCTCTGCGGTCATTAGTATCTAATACTACAGGTTTGGTTTGATTTATTATTATAATTTTTATTCTTCACTATAACTGTTTCCGCTGCATTATCATAAACTATTGTTTAGTATTTACACTAAATATTACAACTATTGTGCATATAATATGTAAACAATAAAATAGTTTCTGAGGTATGACTACTTTGCAACAGCAGAAGGAACTAAAACATCAGTCAGAATCGCCATTAACACTGTATATAAAATATGAGGGTAAAAAGAAATTATTGTCACCCTACTCACATACACAATGACAAAATAGTTTATATCGCTATCTATTAAGATTTGTAGTTTTACCATAATTATTATTTGTAACAAATAACACCAATTTGAAGCACATTTTTTTTCACAAAAAGATACAGTTTTGTATTTGTCTTATCTTTCATACGATTAGCGTAAGCAAAGCGAAAGCAAAAGAAATGGAGGATTGAGGGCCCGAATTTTATCAAGGTCATAACTTCCAAACAACAAGGAGTTGTGACCTGTTCTTGCTTCCACAAATTTTCACGATTTATTTAGTTGCATATAAGATTTCAAACAGTAGCTGTAAGTTAATGATTTCATTTAATTTGCGTAATAAACATTTCCGTGTATGAGAATTGAGGGCCCATTTTGTACGAAGATATACAAAGTAGGACAGTGTTTTGCCATAATATCTTGTTTCCACAAATTTTGTTCAGCATTAGCTTAGATTTTGGCATAAAGACTTTTTCTGTAGTGTCCATAGTTTATCAGGTTCAGGTGGGCCCTCAATCCTCTATGTGAGAACTGAGGGCCCATCTTTACAGTCCATAACTCGGTTATTTGACTTTCACAAAATCTATTTCTAACTTTCACATTTCTTTGGGAATGTTCACTAAATCCTAAGCACATTTTCAAAGAGTTTTAACAAAGTGGCCCTCACACCACACGCACATCTCATGGCCTCATTTGTGGTAGATAAATAAATTTATTAATATTATTATTTCCCTCCTTTATAGAGCATGGCGTACTTGAAATGTTTAAAATATTATGCAAGCTATGTCAACACGGGTCTGAGATGCCACAGTTAATTCTCTGTGTAATTAAATGGCAGATTTGTCGTTATGTTGAATATACTTGAAAAACGAATATTAATTATTTTGATGGTTTTATTTATCACACTAATATTATAAAGGCGAAAGTTTGTGAATGAATGTGTCTGTTTGTTACTTCTTCACGCTCAAACGGCTGGATTGATCTAAATGAAGCAAGTAGGTACATAAATCACAAAAATCAATTTAATAAATATATACCTATTATATAAAAATTAATAAAATTATACCTATTATATAAAAATTAACGTTTGTTTTTACTGTAGTAATACATTATCCGTTCCCCCACTATTCATCCTATTGCAATAAAACTTTGATTTTATATATTAAACTCCTCAATTTTTTTTAAAGATTACTAGCGATGTGGGTACATTTCACATTACTAGCAATCTTGTTAACCCCTCCAACTAAGCTAAATATGCTTGTGTCTGGAGTGGGTTCACGTCAATAGTGTAATGGGTGGGGTTCGGACCTGCGACCTCTCGATCACAAGTCCGACACCTTATCCATTAGGCTATTGACGCTTCGAAACTGGGTAAGTAGCAAGTTAGGGTAGATGGGTATGCAGTACTTATTTGAATAATAAAACCAGTATGAAATAAAAAAAAATATTATGTATGGATAAAAATAAACTTAAGAAGTATAAATTAATAATAAAAATGAAACAAAAAGAAAATCTGTCATCTGATTATCGTAGGGAAAAAAATAAATAAAAAGACACTCACGAAAGTGAAGTTGTTAATATACTAGTCGATAACGCAATTACAATAAGCCAGGGAAGCCACATGTGCAGAACGAAGGAATCATCGCCAAGCAGTCATGTCTTCAACGTAGTCCCGAATCTTATAATACGCTTTTTTGATAAGAACACGTTTGACGTGGGTTTTAAATTTTCCCTCGCAAAGTTCTGTTACAGACTTTGGTAACTTGTTATAAAAGCGTGTGCTATTTATGAGGAATGACTTGCTTGTCTTGGCTAATCTTCATTTAGGTATAACAATTTCATGTTTGTTGCGTATATTTATTGTGTAAATATGGCTTCTAATTTTATAAAGTCCTAAGTTTTTGCGTACATATAATATGCTTTCTAATATATAAAGTGAAGGCATCGACCTCTTTAAAAACATTTCGAAGGGACTCGCGAGGACCTATTTTATATAGTGCCCGGATTGCCCTCTTTTGCAGTGTAAAAATTGAATCTATGTCAGCTGCGGATCCCCACAGTAATATACCATAAGACATGATACTGTGGAAATAAGCAAAATAAAATAACCGAGCTGTCGGTCGCTACATCAGTTAATTTGCCTAATTTTAATTTGCCTAAAATTGCCTAATTTTTCTTACTGCAGCTGAGCTTAATCTACTAGAAAGAGTCCTAATATGATCGCTCCACTGTAACTTTGAATCCATAGTTATACCCAAAAATACAGTTTCCGTAATAACATCGAGTATTTTGCCATCAAGGATTAAATTGACACTAGCTTGTGGTACATTAAGCAATGAAAACTTCAGACACTTTGATTTGTTCGCATTAAGTGCGAGATTATTAGCAGCGAACCATTTCGCAAGAACCACCAGACCTTCATTTACATGTAAGGCATCCGCATCTTTTCTATCTCTTTTAAAAATGAGAGAAGTGTCTTCAACGAATAGAATTATATCCGATAAGTTGGTCATCATGTAAGGTAGGTCATTGATATACACTAGAAAAAGGAAAGGGCCTAGAATTAAACTTGCGGAACGCTCATCTTGGCTAGGGATCCTGCAGATGTCGCTCCATTAACAATAACTTTTTGTTGCCTGTTTGATAAATAGGAAAGAACAAGGTCAGCAGAACACGAATCCACGAATTCCGTAATGGTGTAATTTACAGATCAGTGTTTTGTGGTCAACGCAATCAAAAGCTTTGGAGAGGTCACAAAATATGCCAATTGCATCGTGAGATTTCTCCCAAGATTCCAGAATGTGACGGATGAGCGCTACTCCTGCGTCTGTTGTTGACCTACCTTTCGTGAAACCAAACTGCCGACTATGCAGAATCTCATTTGAGTTAAAATATGACAGCATCTGGTCCGGCATGATTTTTTCGTATATTTTGCTTAATGCTGGAAGCACATATATTGGTCTATAGTTAGAGGGATCGCTCTTACAACCCGACTTAAAAATTAGTACTACTTTACTATGTTTCATTAAATCGGATAAAGTACCGCCGTCTATACATTAATTAAATATGCCTGTTAGGATAGCAGCAATTGAGTCAATAATATTACCAAGAACCCTAACAGATAGACCCCATAAGTCATCAGTGTTTGTTATGTTAAGACTTTAGAATGTTTTTTAATTACATTAATAGAAATGGGCTTAAATGAAAATGTTGGTATATCCTTATTGAAGTTTTCCTTTAAAAATATTCTGCTAATGATGGCGAAGAATGTAGAGATTTAGTAACCTCTACTGGAATATTGGTAAAGTAATTTTCCAACTTCTCAGCCACTTTTGACTTATCTGAGATGACCTGATCATCGATGTTCAAAGTCAAATCATTCTAACCCTGTTGGTTTGTGTTTCCAGTTTCTTTGTTTATCACCTTCAACACAGTTTTTATTTTATTGTTAGAAATGCTAATTTTATTACTTACTGATTTAGATTTAGCTTAGGCACATACTCTTTTAAATATCTTTGAGTAGTTTCTTACATAATTATGGAAGGCTTCATCGGAAGTCAATGATTTTTCATGGTATAAGTTGTATAAATTTTCTCTGCTTATTCTTATTCCAGCAGTGGCCTATTCATTAAATTTAGATTTATTACTCATTTGAAATTTTTTTACTGGACATGCCTTACTAAATTCGTGGCATAGTGAAGAAAATAATATCCTGTAATTTTCATTGGGGTCATGGGAGTCAAAATTGGCCATTGAAAGATTACTTAACATGTTATCATTAAAAACATTAATTTATTTTTAGTTAGTGGCCTAAACTCAGTCAAAGTACATGCCAGATTTGCAATCACCACCCCCAAAAACCCATTACACGATACCCACATCAAATGTTTGAGAAAAAGTTGCATCCGCCATCTTGGATTTTAAAATGAATGCCCGATTTGCAATCACCACCCTCAAAAATCCATTATACGATACCCATATCAAATGTTTGAGAAAATGTTGCATCCGCCATCTTGGATTTAAACATAAATGCCAGATTTGCAATCACCACCCCCAAAAACCCATTACACGATACCCATATCGAATGTTTGAAAAAAAGTTGCATCCGCCATCTTGGATTTAAAAATGAATGCCAGATTTGCAATCACCACCCCCAAAAACCCATTACACGATACCCACATCAAATGTTTGAGAAAAAGTTGCATCCGCCATCTTGGATTTTAAAATGAATGCCCGATTTGCAATCACCACCCTCAAAAATCCATTATACGATACCCATATCAAATGTTTGAGAAAATGTTGCATCCGCCATCTTGGATTTTAAAATAAATGCCAGATTTGCAATCACCACCCTCAAAAACCCATTACACGATACCCATATCGAATGTTTGAGAAAATCTTGCATCCGCCATCTTGGATTTTAAAATAAATTAATGATATGAGAGAATTAAAAAAAAAAACTATACTTTCGCCGTTATGTTTATTAAATAAAACCCGACTACGACAAAAAAATCGATGCTAAAAAGGGTGAAACAAGATTTTCAGGATGCTGAAATAAACAAGGTTACTGGAAAAACAAGAACAGAACAAAAATAAAAGCCGTAGTCACACGTCACGTTATTAATTGTTTTGTTACGGTTGATATCCTATATAACGTGTGACTACGGCTTTTATTTTTGTTCTGTTCTTGTTTTTCCAGTAACCTTGTTTATTTCAGCATCCTGAAAATCTTGTTTCACCCTTTTTAGCATCGATTTTTTTGTCGTGGTCGGGTTTTAGTTTTTTTACTTTTTATTATTTAAACTATTTTGGTGTTAAATCACTGTGCTTCTATACTATTTACTTTATTTTTTATAAGTTCAAGTGAAGCCCTTTCAAATGATACCAAACACTGTATATCTATCTTACTTTTATTTTTTACACCTGACTTTTGACCGCCAGAGGGCGCCACGTTAAATTTAAGCAATATTTGATAAGTACAAGTGAAGCCCTTTCAAATGATACCAAACACGGTGTATCTATCTTATTTTTATTTTTTTACAAATGATTTTTTGTCCGCTAGAGGGCACCACTTTAAATTTAAGCAATGTTTTGGAAATGTACATGTGACGCCCTTTCAAATGATATCAAACACGATGTGTTTATCTTATTTTTATTTTTTTGCAAATGATTTTTTGTCCACTAGAGGGCTTAAATTTAAGCAATGTTTTGGAAATGTGCATATGACGCCCTTTCAAATGATATCAAACACGATGTGTTTATCTTATTTTTATTTTTTAACATGACACTTTTTGGGCCCTAGAGGGCGCCACATTGAGTTTTGTGACACGTCACGTAGCCTATGTTCAGCGGACGGTCAAGACGGTTCTAACGATACCTCATTTGTCGACTTCCGATAAGCAGCTTTGGAGCTATGAGGGAACAGATGAACATACACACATACATACATACATACATACATACATAGCCTGTCAAAATCATAACCCTCCTTTGGCTTTGCCGTAGTCGGGTAAAATTTTCGACCGGTGTACGTTGCGTATGGTTCAAAATAGCGCGCAAATTAGAAGAAAAAATTAAAATTAAAACAATCAAGCGACATTTTGGAAATGTTAAAGTCGTAAATTATAGTATGATAATTAGAGAATAATATGAATTGAAGTTTATGAAAAAAATCAACAGTTTACGCGGGAGGTCTCCGCCTATCGCCGCCGTGAGGACACGTCGGTGCTCTGCCCAAGCGGGGCAGTCTTGCACCGTATGCTCTACTGTGTCCTCAGGGCGGTCCTCGCAGTGGTGACACCCAGGCGTTTCTTCCTTCCCCATCAGACACAGGTACCTCCCGAAACTTCCGTGTCCGGTGAGGACCTGTGTCATGTGGTAGGTCAGGACGCCGTTACGCCGATCTAGCCACACCTCAAAGAGGGGTCTTACCGCCGCAATTGCGGCCAGAGCCGGATTAACCCTGTCAGAGGCCCTAAGGCAATGGCATTCTCGGGGCACCTTTTCTTACTTTGACTGACCAAATCGCGCAATGTGAACTGAGGAAACGCACATTAAGGGCTGTGGTTTTTAATATATTTGTTTACTCATTCCCAGATTTGTTCTAAAATTGTTTTAAGTCTACTACTAAATCTAACTATTCGTTTTTAGGGTTCCGTAGCCGAATGGCAAAAAACGGAACCCTTATAGTTTCGACATGTCTGTCCGTCTGTCTGTCTGTCCGTCCGTCCATATGTCACAGCCATTTTATTCCGAAACTATTAGGACTATACATGTAAAACTTGGTAGGTAGATGTATTCTGTGAACCGCTTTCCGATTTTAAGAGAAAATTTAAAATAAAGGGGGCTCCCCATACATGGAACTGAAACTGAAAATATTTTTTTTCATGAGACCTATACGTGTGTGGTATCTATAGACAGGTCTTTAAAAATTACATTAAGGTTTCTAAAATTACTTTTTCATAAAGTTAATTGTTTCAAAGATATACGCTTCCAAAGTGGTAAAATGTGTGTGGGGGACACACACATTTTACACTCTAACTTCTATAATAATGAAGTGAAAAATCTAAAAATCCATATATTGTAGATCTTAATGTAAACTTTCAACCAAAATTGGTTTGAACGAGATCGAGTCAGGAGTTTTTGAGACACAGTATATTTTCTAAAACCGCAAATATAACTTTGTAATTCATAGAAATACTATGAAAAACAAAGTTATTTGGCGTAGTTGTAAAAATTGTAAATAAGCTAGTTTTAAGAAATTTGTAAGGTTTTTGTTTTTTTTTTTCAAATAAATATATTAAGTATATTATATTTATTATACTTACTACGGAACCCTTCATGGGCGAGTCCGACTCGCACTTGGCCAATTTTTTGTGAGATAACAGTGAGGTCCCTAAGTTCACACGCACATCAAATTCTCGTTCGAAGAAACATGTTTTCTTAGTGCGTGCACTGGGCCTGGGCCCTTAGTTGATGCGGGGCCGCTAGGCAGTTGCCTACTCCGCCTAATGGTTAATCCGGCCCTGATTGCGGCGTGCCCGAAGAAAATCAACTCTTAACAAAATATGATGAATACCCACACTAACTAATTGTAATTTACAACCAACTCCGACATATATATATATATTTAATCTAACTACTTCATGTGTACCATATAACCACGCATCCAAAAGATGGATGATGGCACGCGAGGTAGGTACCATAGAGTACTATAATACTACGGTAGGTACTTTGATGAAAATGTAAAAATGTTGCCAGACAGAGAATAAACAAATAGCATGACGTCTCTTTCTTCAAATAAGATTACTCATTGGTTAAAAAGAGACAAAGTGTAGTTTCATATTTCTGTATCGATTCAATAGATATTTATATAAACAAGTAAGATATAGAACATTACGTCATCTCTATATATTTCTATACTCTAAGCTATATAGAGAGAAAGAGTGACAACTCTGTGGTAAAATTTGCATGTATGGAAAATACTGCCACCTTAAATTTGGTGGGTGAACTAAGGCTCTAATAAATATACACCTATGAGTAAAAATTAGGGTTTTGACCGTGATACATGCAAAAGACAAAACCAATTATGGAATATTGGTTTTATTCAACATTATAATACAACATGAGAAAATATCAGATGGTGAAAAACAAAGTATGACAATCTATCATAAAATCTTCCAAATGGGCAAGGAGTTCATATCATTCACCCCCCCTAAGAAGAAATTTAATCCTCGAGGTAGCCTGGAGGTCTACGTTCGCGTGCGGAGTGGCGCACTTGAGAACCACTCGCTTCTGGGTTATCAGGCGTGTCTGTACCTGCAATAAGCTGCTCAGGTTTGTCTTCATCCGACAGATCATCATTTGAGATCCTTGGCAGTGGTGCCAGAGACCTATTAGAGGCCGTGGTTTCACGCCCATCTGGTAAACGAACAAAGGAGTATTCAGGATTGCTTTGTAGTAGCTGAACTTCTTGTACAGCTGGGTTGTATTTCGAGGTCCTTACGTTTTTCTTCATATAAACAGGTCCGGGCGTATGAAGCCAGGATGGTAAAGATTGGCCATTTATCGAGCGGCGAGGATGGTTGAACATACGCTCATGCGAGGTCGCATTGGTTCATGTACACAAAAGAGATCTAATGGAGCGCCGGTAGTATAGCTTTCTCCCAGTTTGAGGTATCCTCGTTATTGGATCTGAGATGTAGTTGGATTGTGCGCCATAGTGTACCATTTAAGCGCTCTACCAAGCCGTTTCCTTGAGGATTGTAGGGCGTTGTGCGACTACAAGATGTACCGAGTGTAATTAAGAATTGTCTTAGTTCGTCAGATAAGAATGAGGTCCCTCTGTCCGAATGAACGTTAGCTGGAGTGCCGAACGTGGAGAATAGGTCTTTCAGAGATCTAATTACTGTTTCAGAGGTCATATCTTTACAGGCATAAGCAAAAGGGAATCTGCTATATTTATCGATAATCGTGAGGATGTATCGGTTTTGAGTATTAGAAGGGATTGGTCCCTTGAAGTCTAAGTTCAATCTTTCAAACGGTGCAGTTGCTTTTATGAGATGTCCTTGATGACCGACATAACGTGGTTTAATTTCGGCACAGATTGGGCATGCTGCCGTAATTTTCTTTACTTCTTCAATCGAGTATGGCAAATTTTTCGATCTGACCCAGTGAACCATACGGGTGTTACCTGGATGGCAGAGAGAACGATGGAGCTCGACGAGTCTGGAGTGAGAGGTCGCAGTATCTATGTGCATACAGACTCGCGAGAGTGCGTCAGCAACTAAAGCATACACATATCTAAAACATGAAAATTCTAGGCGCCATCTTTCTATTTTTTCATTTTTGATTTTGTTTGAATGTGTTTGGTTGAACATAAACGCAACTGACTGTTGGTCAGTAATTAGTAGAAAGTGTCTCCCGATTAGGAAATGTCTCCATTTGCGTAAAGCTTCGACAATTGCGCTTGCCTCCTTTTCAATTGTGGGTTTTCGCTTTTCAGAATCGTTAAGGGATCGTGAAAAGAACGCTATAGGACGTCCTTTCTGTGATAATGTCGCTGCGATTGCGTAGTCCGAAGCGTGGGTTTCAACGGAAAATGTCTCGTTATCGTCTATTCCAGCCAATGCAGCTTCGCAAATATCAGTTTTAAGATTATTGAATGAATTGATAGCGTCTTCAGTTAACGGTAGGGTAGCTTCAATTAGTGATCTTATTTTGGAAGAAAAGTTGTAGATCCACTTTGAATAGTGGGCAAATAGTCCAAGTGATCTTTTCAAAGTAGCAGTATCGTTTGGGATTGAAAGATTCATCAGTGGTTCCAAACGAGATTTGTCGGGTTTGATAATGTTACGATGAATTGTGTAACCAAGAAGATTGATCGAGTCTGTTTCAAAAGTGCATTTGTTAGTATTCAAAATGAGTTTGTATTTCTTAGCGGCTTCCATGAATTTGTGAAGGTTTGCGTCGTGATCTTCCTTATTTTTCCCACAAACGGTTACATCATCAAGGTAAGCATACGTACCTTTTAGATTTTCAGAAACAATAATATATTGCAGAGTTTGCTGAAACGCCGCTACACCATTTGTTATCCCGAATGGTATTCGAGTGAATTGATAGAGGTTACCGCATGCTTCAAAGGCGGTGTATTTATTTTCTCTAGATAGAATGGGAACTTGATGATAGGCACTTTTGAGGTCAATTTCGCTAAAGACGTTATATTTAGCGACTTGTGTTATGATGGAGTCAATGCTCTGGAGGGGATATGCGTCTAGCTCAGTGAATCTGTTTATTGTTTGTGAATAATCGAGTACAAGGCGCTTCCGATGATGGCCCCCTCCGGCAACGAGTACTTGAGCTCGCCAAGGTGAAACACTGGGTTCAATGACTTTGTCTTTAAGTAAATCATTTATCTCGTTAGATATGAATTCTTGGTCTTCTTGAGAATGCCTTCTCGAGCGAATCGCTATAGGCCTAATATTTGGCGTAAGGTTAGTAAAAACTGATGCTGGCGGGACAGATGCCTCCATTACATTGCAAATTTTCAGGGGTTGTTAATCTCCCCCGAACTGGAGTTCCACCGAAGAGTGTGTTTTCAGTGTATCATGTCCGATAATTACGTCAGCACATAGATTAGCAATAATGAGTAGAGGTCGACGTTGATATTTGTGCTCACCAATTTGAATGTTAGCGAAACATAGCCCCTCTACGTATGAAATGTTGCTTAGAGATGCTAGAGTTATTGCTTGTTTGCAGGGCTTGTGTTTTAGATTCATAGTTTGAGCAAGATTCTTATCGATAAAGCTGAGAGTGCTTCCGGTATCGAGTAGAGCATCCACACGTAAGTTATTTAAAATTATATTGATAGTCGCTTTTTGCAGGCTTGTCTGAGCAGCAGCAGAGATAATTGACAGATGAGAGCCAGGGGCTTCAGATTGAGAGTCATCGTCGTTCGTACTAATAGCGTTCGCGGCGCGTTGGCTTTGTCCGATGCTACGGCATACGTTGGCGAAATGTCCTTTTTTGGAGCAAAGCTGACAGTCAGCGTTTCTACCAGGACATTTGAGTCTTTGGTGGATATTACCGCCGCAGAAAAAGCATCGACGGCTATTTAGTATAGGGCGTCTATATTGAAAATTGTTTTGAGCGCTGGTGGTTGCTAGATTTTGCCGCATGACGTTTCTTGATTTTGAGAGACTGCATTGACAGGAACAAACGACATAGGAGGAGAAGGCGCTGCTGTTAATAGTTGCGAGGTATTTTCAGCAGTTTCTAAAGACATAGCCAAGTCCAAGGTTTCTTCGAGAGTCATAGTGGATTTCTCTAAAAGTCTTTCTTTAATTTTTACTGACAATATTCCGGCGATAAATATATCACGCACGGTTTCATTTTGGTGAGCATCGGCAGTGACTGCCTTAAAGAGGCAGTCACGAGCGATTATATTAAGAGATCTCGAGTACTCCGCCAACAATTCGTCAGATTGTTGTTTCCTGATATTCAAGCGGTGGCGAGCAAGAATAATATTTCGCCTCTTTTCGTAGGCGGTATTCAGAGTAGTAATTGCATCATCGTACGTAGCGCAGGCACGGATATAGTTAAATATTGACGGCGATATATGGTTGACAAAAAGTATATACTTAAAGGCATCATGTGCAGAGGAAGCTTCTAGTGCGATAAAGTTCTCGAACGAATACTTCCAGTGAGCCCACTTCAGGACCGACCCAGCCATGGCAGGTTCTGTGTCAAAACGTTCTGGCCGTAGGTACCGCGACATCGACGAACATTTTTCTTTTTCGGTAGTAGGCATGTTAGAAACAAAATTAATGTTGAATAAATTGATACATGCAAAAGACAAAACCAATCATGAGAAAATAACAGACAGTGATAAGACAGTAAAAAACAAAGTATGACAATCTATCATAAATGGACAAGGACCAAGGAGTTCATATCAGACCTAAATAAAAAAGAACACGTATGAAGTTCAGAATAATGTTAACAAAACAAATAACAGTAACAAGTAACAATTTTATTAGAATTAGCTGAGATAAATTCGGAATTTCGGGAAGCGCGTCAACGTCTGGAAAGCCAGAGTTGACAATGGCCAGATTGACATATATAAATTGACATATATATTACTGCGTAAGGACTGGGCGGATCGCATGTTATAATGACGCCTCGAACTTGGTCCCAAAGTGGTCTTCCCTTTATCGAAGTGAACTAGAACGTGATCGGCTATCTTCGGGAGCGGTCGTAAGTTTTACAAGCAAAAATGCCGAGTTGTGTCGTGAAGGGTTGCGTGAAATAGGACAAAAAGCACAATAAAAAAATATAATATTTCATATCACCGGTAAGTTAAAAATATGTCATTAAATCAACTTCTAACATTATTTAAAACAATTTTCTTTCTTGTTTTTCTCAACCTTTGGCCAAGATGACGCGAAGCCGCATAAAAGTGCGACATAACTTTGCAGCGGCACGCGTTATAGCCGATGAAATGAAAAGATTTAATAATATTACTATAAGATTAAATTATGTACAAAATTATTTTTTTTTTATTGTTTGTCTAAAGCAAATTAAAATGTATTTTTATGTACAAATATAAATTTCGAAAAATAAAAGGTTTTTTTTTTCTTTCTTTGTACCTCGAAAAATATCATACCCCGCTCTTACAAGGTTACGTCTAGGAGCAGACCACGCCTATTGACATCTTGTTTATAATAGATGGCGTTAGTGTGTTTTGTAGGGCGACCGCGTCCCTCAAATGTTCTGACGACCGTATCTTTACTATACATCAATGCTATCTATCTATCTATGCTATCTATCAATGCATATACACTTGAGAGCAATAAAATCGCACACCTCTTGTAATTTGGTTTATAACTGTTTTTTCTTCTTAAATCTAAAGATATTGGGTACAAATCATTAGGCAAAATAAAGAATACAAGCTTAGCTTTAAAAAAACACAAAATTAAAATCATTGACCTTCACGTAACTTACAGAAACCAGCCGTACACCAAATTCCCCAAATTCACCCGTTAGCGTTGTCACTAATTGCACCCCTTACCCGCAGGTATGAAAGGGTCGGTTTTTTTTTGGAATCCTAATCAGTTGCATACCGAAGGTCAACGTGATAACATCTCTACCGAAAGCATACGGAAAAATATGGATACCACGCCCGCAGAAGCCGCTCAATTTATTGCCTTGCTCGAAGCAGGCCTTAATCAAAGTGAAGTTGCTCGACGACTAAATTTGAGCCGCTACTCTGTTCGTCGTGTGTACTAGAGGTTTCAACAGACCGGTGGCTACATTCGGCGACCAGGATCTGGCCGGCGACGAAGAACATCAGAGCGTGATGACCGCTATCTTGTGTCGAGGTCTTTAAGAAATCGGCAACTGAATGCGGTTCAACTGGAACAAGAGCTTCGAGAAGTTCGCAATGTCAGTATAAGTCGGTGGATAGTCAGAAGAAGACTTGGTGAAGCAGGACTGACTTCACATCGCCCAGCAAATGGTCCCAAATTGACCACAGCTCACCGACAAGCCCGACTACAATTTGCCAGGGAACATTTAAATTGGACGTATGACCAATGGCGGCCTGTTATGTTCTCCGATGAGTGCAGAATGACATTACATAGTCATAATGGACGCTCTAGGGTCTACAGAAGGTCATCAGAGCGATTTTCACAATGCTGCATAAGCGAACGTGTGGCTTTTGGTGGTGGATCGTGTATGTTTTGGAGTGGCATAACGTTGGACATTAAAACTGACATTGTATTCATCACTGGAGCGAATACCGGCCCGAGATCGAGAGGGTTGACAGCTGCACGATACGTCGAAGAAGTGCTCGAAGGACATGTGAGGCCGCTTGCGCGGCTTATGGGAGAAGATTTTCTCCTAAAGCACGACAACGCGAGACCGCATGTCGCTAGAACAGTTTGCGACTACATGGAAGACGTTGGAATCACCGCGATGGAGTGGCCAGCTCGTGGTCCTAATCTCAATCTGATTGAGCATGTCTGGGATGAGCTAAAAAGAAGAGTTCGAGCAAGAAGCCCTGCTCCTACGCGCCTCCGAGAGCTTCAACTTGCCATTGAAGAGGAGTGGAACGCTATACCACAAGATGTCATGGTAAAATTAATACGGTCCATGAAAAACCGATTAAGAGCTGTAATTAAGGTTAGGGGAGGGAATACACCTTATTAATAAACAATTTGATCAAGAATTTTGAGTTAGATTTTCATTATTTCTTAAGCGAAATTGGGTAATTTTACCCGTTTGTTGGGTTTTGTGCCGTAAAACCTCTTATGGGTATTTTTTACACTGTATTTGATATCATTAGAAAGGTAATGAGGTAGACTTTCAATTAGTGTATGTGTTTTTTTAAATATTTATTCAGATTCATGAAAAAAAAACTGCCTTAACAAAAAAAAGTCAAGGTGTGCGATTTTATTGCTCTCAAGTGTATATGAAAGTACTCTGTGCCGACAATAAGGACCAATCGTTGTTATTGTAAAAATGTTTATGAGAAATAGTATGTACGTAATATAATTTCGTGACGGGGGTTAAAGTATGGAAAGTAATGCCAACTAGCTGTGATAGAGTCTGGTAAACGAAAGTAGACATTCGAACTCAATTTTCCAAAACAAGATGGCGTGTTGTTGGTGATTTGTTGTGATCTTGTTAATAGCGTTTATTTAGCGAAAAATGAACAAAACTATTAAAAGTGGAGTACGGGAGATGTTGTTTCGCATGATGTCTAAATATCAAGAAAAACAATAGGAATAGAAAGACGCCGAATTCAAACAAAAACAAGATTGTTTACGTGTGGTGTTCGATTTCATAAGTTAGTATGACGCTATTAAGTTGATACTTTGTCGTAATTTATATTTATCTATTAGCGAGGAAAAATATTTATCTATTTTGATTCACATTCAATTTATAGTATGTTAAATACCTTCATAATACATAATGCATTATGGTTATTTAACATACTATTAAAATATGTTGCATGGTATTTTACATTTTTTTTTTTATAGAAAATCTGGTAGATGTGGCAGGGGTTGATGAGATAGTGGAAACTATTGAAAAACTTACGGATTTAGAGCAGAGAGATAGGATAAGAACCCATAACCAGTACTTGGATGAAATAGCTTCAATCACTGGTAAGTTTTTACTAGGAGTACATAACTTTTATAAAGATGTAATTGAATTCATGATTTACACAACCTAATCATTTTGTTTTACCATTCTTTACAGAAGTGAGCGTTACTACATTAAAAAGAATTAAAGACGAAGGTGCATAAAGGCCATATAAACCCACAGTGTCCGACTTAGATAGTTTCGACATAGATGCTATTCGTAACAAAATTAACGAATTTTGTATCGTTAGAAAACAAGTTTAAAACGAAACACCAGAACCAGTATATGAAGCTGATGAAATTCTGAATCAGAAGGGGCACGAGGTTTTGCGACTTCTCCCTACCACTGCCATTTAAATGCCATTGAGTTAGTATGGAGTTTGGCTAAACGTAAAGTGGCAAGTAAAAATATTGATCTGCCTGCAGTGGAGTTAGAGAAAGTTATAAAATAGTCGTTTGAAAATATAACTCCCGAGGAGTGAAAGAAAATGACTGATCAATGATCATGTCATCCATGTTGAAAATAAATATAAAGAAAGGGACAGAATTACAGAAAATAATTAAGAAAGTTTTATAATTAACGTAGGAAACAATGATTCCAGTGAGTCTAATGAAACTTTCCACATGGAAGTCTTACATTCAGATTTTGATCATAGTGAATAAATCAGAACTATTTTAGAATACTCTTGTTTTTTTTTTTAAATTCGATTTAAGACACAATATCTAAACTATTACCTATCTAAAGTACCTCTTGTATTTTTATACGATTAAATAAAATAGATAATTTTAAAGTATCAAATAAGGTTATTCCAGGTATTTCATAGTAGTTTTGGGGTTCTATGCTGATATTTTTTAAATTTGCCGCGCTTTTTCAGTCTACTTTCGTTTGCCAGACTATAGAATTTCTAGTGATACAACAAAATCGGAAGGTTGAAATTATTATATTCTTTATCACATAATAATAATTTTATTTAAAAAGTAAAGCATATACGTCATTATTAAAAACAATTAATATATAAACACTATTTTTAAGACACTAATATTCGTTTTATTTCTCATTAGAATGATTTTATTTTAACAGTAAACAGTGATTTTGTGCTGACCACCCTGAGAAAATATGTCTAATGTCAAAATGCGGATATCAAACACCAAGGATCTTCTAGTTCCTTGTCAAACACTTTTTATTTGATTGTGAATCGTTTGCTATGCAAAGATGAATACTTGTCTGTGAAGTCAGGGACATTGCTGAACAAATATCTTTAAGTTTTCCCGCCACGTTCAGGAATTACTTTCCAATGCGGTTTATTTTAATCCATTATTTACATTTATATTGAACACTGTGAAAAAAATTAATCGATTTTATTTAGTTTAATGACTACGTCTGAAGGACTTGTATCCATGGTTATAAATAAATAATAAAAAAAATGTCCTAATGTCACTGTCAGTGTCAGCAATTCAAATTCTCTACAATTCAGGATTTTAAAACATAGTGTATTACATTCACTTTGGAGCATTTCAGCAAGTCTGATAATTTTCTTATCCATAATTCATATATTCCTTATTACATATATTTTTAAGTGATTAAACTCCATTAAATACAACTGAGTGTGTAAAAGTTATTTCCCTAGTGTTCGCGGATCCTCCGTCTAGCGTGAAGATTACGCATTTTCAGATTTGTACTAATGAAAAATTTGAGATAGGACTCGTTAAATAGTTAGAAAGTGAGCAAAAAAATGTCTTTTCTAGCTTGTTGTGTACCTGGCTGTTTTAGCAGATTTCCAGATGGTAAATATAAAGATTTTATTTCGAAAAACTTTCCTAGGCTTCTCATTAAAACTTAAAAAAAAATAGTTTTGTTGTTCATATTTTGATTTTATGGTCATTTTGTATTTAATCGGTATGATAAAATTACAGAATCTGTAAGTTTATTTGACATTTAAATGTACTCATTACTCATACAATCATAATGTAGCCTTTAATTTTTATACATATTTTGTATCCTGACCATAATGTTGCTATTGAAATACAAGTTCCAAATGAATTAAGCAATTTCAATCTATCAGAACTTCAGAACTGAAATGATTGATAATTTTATTAAAATTATACATACAGAATTATTATGTTAAGTATTTTCTAACAGCTGTGCAATTGAGACTTCTTTAACATAATCATTGTTGAATAGGATATAGTGGCTCCCCATAAATCGATATTTATTAAAGAATTGAAAATAACAAAAAATTTCAGGTCCTCCATTACATCGATTCCCGAATCCAGTTAAAGATCTTCAACATTTCCGTTCATGGGTCATGAACATAGGTGGTGACATTGTTGGACTGGATGAAAATTTTGTATTCAAGAATAGGAGAGTGTGCCACAAACATTTTCCTGAAAAGTGGCATTACACCAAGAATCGGTTATGTCCTATTGCTATTCCCATATTGCATCTTACAGGTTAGTAAAACTTTTTTTTAAATTAATAAGAAGTGACTTGAGACCACTTACCTGATAGTAAGCACCATGCTTGCCTATAACTCCTGCAGAAGCAATTTGTATTTCAAAGCTTTGGGCTACTTCACCGCACCTGTCACCCTCAGATACAAAATGTTATAATTTAGGTCTCATCACCCCATAATACCAAAATCTGGGGGCACGGCAGTGCCCCCGCCAAGTTGAACGCAAAGCAAACACTGACGTACAATCCTTTTCTGGAACTATTTCGGCGTATTTTCAGGCCCCTATTTGGGATCCTCTGGATAGATTTAGAATGCTGAAATTATCGTTATCTAGTAAGCTACCAGCATACACTTAAACCACAAAATTTCATGTTTGTAGCTTGTTTATTTCCTAAGTTATGCAAAAGCAAAGTTGTTCTATTTCGACATATATAGACTCATTGACTCCCTGATCATCAAAATAGAACTAGTACTTCCCATAAACCTAGAGAGCTGAAATTTGGTATAGAGGTAGGGTTTAGTGCCTATATGAAGGGAAAACTATCAAAACTAGGATCATGGAAGATCCGGTGTACCTTATGACCCTGAGGAGAAACCGTAACAGACCAGCCAAACTATTGAAAATATCGACATGCTATGTTCACAAAGTTTATTGAGCGTTGTTAGCCCTTTCTTTTGAAATTAAAAAAATTGATGGTCTGAAGTATCTGATGAAGAACCCTAAGAGCTCAGCTGAACTATGGGAGATATGGAAATTCGCCTTGACAAAAGTTATTCAGTGTGATGAGCCCTATCTACTGATGTGTATAAAAAATTTAAGGTCTGAAGTATGTGATGAAGAACCCTACAAGCTCAGCTGAACTATGGGAGATATGGAAATGCGCCTTGATAAAAGTTATTCAGAGTGACGAGTCCCTTCTACTGATATGTATAAAAAATTGAAGGTCTGAAGTATCTGATGAAGAACCCTTAGAGTTCAGCTGAACTATGGGAAATATGGAAATGCGCCTTGACAAAAGTTATTCAATGTGACTTAGCCATTGACTTTGATGTATTAACTACACTCACAGGCACAATTAACCGCCCACCTTGTATTTCTTTCAATTTGCAGAAATCTTCCAATTTTGACCCCATTCTATGAGAGGTACGTTGCAAGCATACCTTTTAGGCAAAAAATAACACAATTCTTGAAAAAAAAAGTCGTTTATTATAAAGATGCACACCAAAATCGATTTTGTGAAATTTTCTGATGATAATTAATCTGTTTTCATTTTGAAAAAAAAAAGAACCACGTGAAAAAAAATTAAATTAATAGTGAGTGTTGCCTCCTCGAGCCCTTATGACTTCTTGGAGCTGATTTGGTAGTCCATCCATGATGTTTTGGATATCCGATTGGAGGATATTGTGCCACTCCTCTACCACAGCCGTCTTGAGCTCTCCTAGGGTGGTAGGGGCTGGAACTCTTGTTCGGACACGTCTTTTGAAGTTGTCCCAGATGTGCTCAATGGGTTAATACCGGGACTCCGTGCAGGCCACGGTAGAACTTGAATCCCGACCTCATTAAGGTATTCAGTGACGGATCTGGCGGTATGGCAACGTGCATTATCATGCATTAATTTGAAGTTATCACTGATGAAAGGTGCAAAAGGTATAACGTGGTCTTGTAGAACTTGCTCCACGTATCTTTGAGCATTCACACTGCCTCTATCGAACACAGCAAGATCAGTACGAGCCTCGTAAGAGATACCTCCTCAAACCATTATTGAGCCTCCCTGGTAACCGTCTGTTTCGCTTATGGCACATGGAGCAAACCTTTCGTTTTGGCGTCTGTAGACACGCTGACGTCCATCTGGACCTCTTAAAGCTATTCTGCTCTCATCAGAGAACAGTACGTCCTTCCATTCTTGTACAGTCCAGTCAGCATGTTCTCGCGCAAAAGCAAGTCTAGGTCTACGGTGCTGTGGGAGTAATTGTGGGGCGCGAGCTGGACGAAAAGCCCTCAGGTTTCATTCTGCCAGTCTTCTCCGAATTGTACGTTCACTTACGCTAACATTTCTCACTTCAAAAAGAAGTCGCATCAGTAGCGGTAAAAAAGCGATTTCGCAACACGTTACTGACAATAAAACGGTCATCTCTTGCTGAGGTGCATCGATGTCGGCCTTGACCTGGCCTGCGAGTGTAACGGCCTGTCTCCCGAAATCGCCTAATGGCATCCGGTACCGTAGTTCGCGGTACACCGAGTGTACGAGCGATGCGACGTTGGCTGTACCCAGCGTCAGCTAATGCCACCGCCCTAGCTGCACCAGTTGCATCCAGGGGCATTTTTAACAGTCAAAAGTAGTGACCGAACACTACAAATTCAAATTAAACAATATTCACACAGTTTAGCAGAAAAGAACCGGAAATTTTAACACGGGACTGTAACGGCAACAATGTCAAAAAACGACTAAATTCCAAAAACTCGTCGCAGTCTCAAATTTAGGAGCCGAAATAAGGGTATAAGTGTATAATTTATTGCTAGAGTACCCACTTGACAAAAAGCAAAACAGTTGATAAGCCATAGTTGACATGAACAAACAGAGCGACGAATGATATAGGTGGGCGGTTAATTGTGCCTGTGAGTGTAGTAAAAGTGCATAGAGTATGTTCAACGGCCGGTTACATAAAATCTAACTATATTAATAAAGAAATCGCACTAAAGATCCTTAGACTTGGCTTCGCTTGCTTAGAGATTTCATTACTTTTTATAGAGAAACAAGCAGCTTAGGCGAGACTTGGCAAATTTTTACAGGATGTTTTTGGTGGGATATAACTTTTTCAATATTAATCAGATAATAAAAACTATATTATGTAATAATTTATGTCTTATATTATTTATATATATAAATAACATAAGACATAGAAGGTTATGAAATTATATTTTTTTCTTAATTAATGTTATAAAGCTAGCATAGCTAGCATAAAATAATGTATTTAACTGTAGCAACACCATTATTTGTTTACCTTAATGTTTTGATAGATGGTGATGTTTAAGACAAAAAAAAATATTTTTTACTGGACACCAAACAGAATTAAGTTAGGATCTATCAAGTAAAAAGAGTGATATGAATGGTCTTATCATTGAAATTGAAAAACATTTATTTGGAGATAAACACACACAACAACATACAATAGAATTACAAACATGAAAAAAAAAAACACCAACTCAGCATTTTCCGGGTGAAAGACACCCAGTACTGGTTTTCAGTTGGCACCCAGCAGTGACACACGGACGAGGGTAAATAAAATAATGTTAAAGAATGTGTAGTGTTTCAAATACATAACTAAAATAATATTGACAGGTGTAATAATGCGCTACATGCTAAAAAAAATCTTTGATATTTTAAAACTCACCACCAAAAAGCTCATTATTACTAAAAGCAAATCGGTAATAAAAAAAAAAAAAGCATTCTTTTGCAGATACCCTATTAATGCAGGCTTTGTTATTTTGCAGTCCCGAGTAATAGGAGCAGTCTACCTTCTAATTCTCCGTCATCATTAACCAAGGACTGTGGTCTAAACAAAGATATGTCAGAGGAAGATTGCACCACAACCTTATTCTGCATTTGCTGCCTGCGATCAGAAATTCCATACATTAACTTGTCGACATGTTCTCATGGTGATTTTCTGAGCAGTTTCATGACACCTGAGGTATGTATTTTTTTTAAAAGAGGACTAGCAATGCAGGTATAATTCATATTGCTAGCAATCTTGTTAACTCCTCTAACTTAGATAAATGGGTAGTTCTCACCAAATCTCGAAATTTAGTCGTAATAAATTAGTAAAACGTATGATGTAAATTCAATGTGTTTTTTCTGGGAATTACATTGTACTTATCTTACTAGATATCAATGATATAGTGGTCCCCAGAAAAAATGGTGTTATAGCAAATTATGAGGATATTTAAAAAAATGAGAGTGAGGGAATGACAGCTGGGGTGAGGGAATGATCTTGACTAAGAAATCAATAAAAGAATACTATTCTAATCTTTCTTTTTATTTGTAAAATATTTTAATAACATTTCGTTTTTGATAATCCCAAGGTAATTAACTCTTAATATTGCAGTCATAAGTTGTCATACAACTTATGACTGCAATATTACTTATAGCAAAACTTACTAATAATGGCATAAACTTACTTTAATCACAGTCAACAAAAATGATTCCCTGTTTTTAAATTAAACTCATATAATATTCATCAAAAAGAAAATAGTTTATATCTTATCTATACTTAATATTATAAAGCGGAAAAGTTTGTTTGTTTGTTTGCTTGAACGCGCTAATCTTCGAAAGTACTGGGTGGATTTGGATGCAATTTGGTATAAAAGTAGCTTGAAGCTTGAGGAAGGTTATAGGCCACTTTTTACGCGACTGCAAAAAATGAGAGTTATGTTTTTACCGTGATAGAATCCACGGGAGCGAAGCCCCGCGTGAGTACTAGTAGCTTTATAAGTAATTCACTTAACTGAAAGAAAAACTAACTTTACTTATATTTTACTTAATCACAATGCAATGGCAACAATTAACGATAAGTGAGGAATTAACAAAAATACTTCTTCGCCTTTAAATTAAACTCCTATAATCATCAACTCAGTCATCAATAGTCTTGCATTCATCAATCTTACTATCGAGTCTGTCTCCAATTCTTATTTTAACTGGTCTATTTCCTTTACATAATAATATCCTTTTTTGATTAAAGTTGGAGACCCGATCTTTTGCAGAACATCTTTCCAGCAGTACAACTGTTCATCCTTGATAACTGGCCAACTCCAGGTTTTGATGCATACATTTTTTTTCCTCACAAGCTGAAATTATTTCACCCGGGTAAATATCTTTGTCCCATCTTATAAGAACATGATCACCTATATCGTATTTCAAATCAGTCATATCATTATTCCCTGCAGCAGAAATATTATTTGAAGAAGTTCCAACACACGACCGCGTTTCTTTCGTTTCTGGTTTTTGTTGCAATCTGAGAAATTTTAGAAGATGAGTAAAATGTCAAGTGAAATGAAATAATGATGTTTATTTTGCAAATAGGTTATAAATAACACTTTCACACGTCTTTTTTTCGTAAATGTAAACTAGATGAGGCCAGTGTTTCCTAACTGACTACTCTGAGAAGAAACACTGAAACAAACTCAGAGGTCAACGTCTCTTTTAAAGTCCAGACAATCTGTAGTGATCCAAATCATATGAGAGCCACGTAGGTTAATGTCTGTGGCGCCCTTTAGAGGACAGAATCAAACAGATTTGAGCAGGCCCGTCCAAACAGTGCACGCATTTATCAATATCGCGTAGCTGAAAAATGAAAATGTCGACATTTGTCAGTACAATCACAACAAGAAAGGCGTCTAAACTCCAGCATATCACCATTGTAGACAAACTGTCGAATTTTTTGAATTCCATGGAATGTATCGATGGAGTCTGACTGTTTGACTAAAGCTTTTATCTTTTCTTATGTTAGCAGTAGTTACTTTATAGTAACTACTCTTACTGACCTTCGATTATGTTGTTTATACAATATAATCAAAGGACATCTAGACAACTCATGATAGCAATAGGTTTTACTTGACCTTTCTCCTTTTTATTTAGATACTTAATTCTTTATTTTTCACGAAGTTTCTCCAAACTTTCAGGATTGGATTTCGTTTTCTCTCTACGCTTACTAACATATTCTTTTTTGCCATTGTTTAGCTCTAAAACAAGAAGACAATGTAAAATTTAGGTGATAAGCAAAGAAATAAAAAAGACTACACTAAAAAAATCATTCCCTCATAAATCGTCATTCCGTCACTACAAATTTAGATGAGGGAATTACGGTGAGGGAATGACGAAATAAAACATAACTAAAAAAATCTCGCAACCTAATCATACTTTCGACGATACGTTTATTTGTAAGTTTATTACTCCCAAAATCCCACATAAACTGTATCATTTAAACTTTCCTAAGAACTTACCTCTTCTTTTTCTTCAATGTGAGGTAATGACGCCTGAATGTGTAAACTTTTAACTAATATAACTTAAAATTTTCTGCAAAAGACACTTTACGACCACGAGGTGAATTCGCCATTTTGGAATATTGGCAGTATAACAAACTCTCAAAAACTAATGAGAACGTTCAGGAACATTTAAAGATGCGTTCATAAATCGACTGTTAGTAAAGGTGTGAGGGAATGATTTTTTTTTGTGGGACATGTAAAAGTAATAAAATTGACCACTTTTTCTTTACTTTTTACTATGTAAAGGCAGTAGGTTTTCAAAGATTCGTATTATTTTAATCGTTTAGTCAAACTTGCAATCAGATTTATTAGGAAATTATTGATTTAAAAAATTTGAAGTAATGTAATCTGTGGTGTGGGACACAGTGAGGGAATGATTTTTAGAACTTTATTTATGTTTATTTATTTAACTTACGCATATAATTCACAAATTGTAACATACATTGTTAGCTACAGTAATATACTTTGTAAGGAAAAAATGGTAACCTTTCTAAGTCAGTTAGATTTTTTGATATATTCAGAGGACTGGAATTTCGAGATTTGGTGAGAACTACCCAAATATGCTTGTGTCTGGAATGTGTTCATGGCAATAATGTAATGAGTGGGGTTTGACACCTTAACCGTTAGGCTGTTGAGGCTTAAATATGTATGCAAAAAGCAAGTAGCTCCAGGATGACTTGATGGACACTGATATGAAAATAAAATTATATTTAATAACATTATCCAATCAGTATCATTAAAACTTCAAACAGGATATTAACTATGTGTATGGATTGTTTAGAGTTTCCGATATTTCGGCATTGTTGCAAGCGCCCTGATCACGGATGAACTGAAGTCTTTGCCAGTGGATGTTTATGAGCAGACGAATCTGTCTACCCTCTCTCTCGTTTGTTTTTTGTGATCGCCACCGCTACCACTGTCGCATGTGTCACTCAGAACACGATTCTGTTCCCGACACACAAAACTCCGCTCGCGAACTTTTTTTGAACACTTTTACGGGGTTTACACAATTGAACCACTGGATTCCAGGCCCTCGACAGTTGAAACCGTCCTCCCGGTTGAAGGTCTTGTATTTGGTAATCGCAATCGCTTCCCTTACCAGTCTAGGTATATAGTGGCGTTCTGTCGAGATGACCTGAGGGTTATGTAACTCAATCCAATGATTCGATCCTGCTTCTAAAAGATGTTGTGCTATTGCCGATTTTTGAACATCATTATTTTTCACAGCCCTAACGTGTTCCGAAATTCTGCAAAATTATTCAATCAAATAATTATGTCAGTGATTATCAGAGGTCGGAATTAGATAGAGTTGATATTAATATGGATCTTCCCGGGATTTCTAATAGACAATCCCTTGTGACCAACAATATTACAAATAAATAATAATAAAAACCTCAGAGATAGACAAGACAAATAAAACAAAGATAAATAACATACAATTTTTATTAGTAATAAATTCACAATACAAATTATTAATAGTCTTAAGCAAATTCTCATACTTATACTTTGCCTTTTTTTATAAATTGTGTAAAAGTAAATAACTTTTTATTTAATAAATCACGAGATTTTTCTGCTCTTCAAAATTAATCCTGGGATTTAGGGCATATCCACTTTATTCTTTCGTTGTATGAAATCAGTGTGAGTACATAAATAACTCTACCTAATTCCGACCTCTGGTGATTATCAATATTTTTTCTATAAATTGTTGGCGAGTATGTGGCAATGTGTTTCCTGTAGAAAAAAAACTTGATTCCATTTAGTAACACAATACCTCTACCAAATAAGCTGGGTAACACAATACCCCTAGGCAAAACTGGTTAGATTAGTAAGTCAAAAAGTATACTTATCTACCTATATATTATATCAAGACGAAATACTACTCACTGATTAAACACGAAATCTCAGAAACTACAAGTATTAGGGCTCTAAAATTTTGCATCGGGGTTCCTTTTAGTACGTAGATGCTCGCTAAGACGGGATTTTGCGAAATTCCCACGGCCCGATCCCGTTATTACACGGGAACAACTTCCCACGCGAACAAAGTCGCGAGCAACTGCTAGTTTTAAGTTTTATGTATATTTTTCGAAGCGTCAATAGCCTATTAGCGTTTAAACAAACTTTTCTGCTCTATAATATTAGTATAGTTGGTATAGTGGTCAGTGGCCCTGACTGCTATGCGCAAGGTCGTGGGTTCGATTCCCACCCAGGACAAATGTTTGTGTGATGAGCACGATCATTTGTTCTTTGTCTGGGTGTAATTTATCTATAATATGTATGTATTTAGACATAGGTATAAATATATGTTTATCAGTTGTCTAGTACTCATAGCACAAGCTCTGCTTAGTTTGGGACTAGATGGCGTTGTGTGAAAGTTGTAGAATATTATTATTATTATACGTGTGTATAGACGAAATGTTTTAGAAACCCTTTCATTGTGCATTCAGCTAACAAGTGGAATTCCCTGCCTGAGTCTGTATTTGCTGATAGCTATAACTTGGGGGCGTTTAAGTCAAGAGTGAATAGGCTATTTCTCGACAAGCGCGCTTCATCATCGCTTAGAGCTCAAACATGAGCCTATCATGAATAAAAAAAAGCTTGGATATTTCCATGCCATTATGGCTAGTGAAAAATTAATTTAGAAAATGCCTTTTCTCATTTCAGTTGCAGCTGAAAGATCAAGTTGTATGCTATCAGTGTCATAGTACTCTGAAAAAAATTAAGCTGTTCAAAGTACAGATTGAGAAGAGCTTCAAGATTTTAGCAGATAGTGTGGTAAGTTAGCCCTCATATTTATAAATGACTAGCCTTCCACCCGCGGCTTCATCCGTGTTAACTACACGACGATATGCCGCGGGAATATGATGTTTTTTCGGCGTAAAAAGTATATTTATCTATGTCCTTTCACAAGGTTTCGCTATATCTTATTTCAAAATACCTACATTTTAAAATAATTCTATAAAAACAAAACACTAAAAAATATAAGACCTAGTAGCCCACCGGTATCGGGAAAAGGGTACAAGCTACCGGTGGTCAGGGCTCCAGAGAGAGGAACTTCCTAACGATACGCGCCGTGTCCAGGAGTACCGCTTTCTGAAGCAAACCCTTGATCCAGCCGCCTAACGAGAGCCTCCTCTTGGCTATCAAAGTCAAGCCATTGGCTGAAACGACTATCGGTACAACAATTGCTGAGTTTACAGTTCATTTATTTATTTATTATTAAGAAATTGCTTTACTAAGGCGGACTTAGTAATACTTGGAAAAATTATTTTCAAACCAAAATAATACACGAAAAAGCCTTAGGCATTTTCTATCAGTCAACATTTCGTTAGTGTTCCGGCTAGAAAAAATACGCTGACTTTAGCCTATCTGTCTTGAGTACTATTTATTTATCGATACTAATATTATAAACCGGAAATGTTTGATTTTTTTTAAACACCCAAATCTTCGAAATTCCTGGGTGAATTTGGATGGAATTTGGTGTAGTAAGTTATAGTAGGTAGGTAAAGTAGCTAGATGAAGAATATAGGCATTTTACTCGACTGTAAAAGAAGGTGGGTTATGGTTTTATCTTGATAGTAATTTCGACTGTCTGTGATTTCAACATGACTGTTATCTCGTGCTCAACATATTTACTCGATACTAAAACACACAAATTGATTTTAAATAGCTGTCTCTCTCTTTTGTTTGTCCGGGCTATTCTCTGGAACGGCTGAACGAATTTTAATGGGATTTTCCCTGGAAGATGAGAACATTATAGGCTTTTTATCCCGTTATTCTCACGAAATCGATATTTAGATTATCTTTAAACACCAAAATTCTTATCATTACAGGTAAAAATTGCAAAAAGTAGCCAAGAAAGCAGTAATTTACAAACAAGCCAGTTATTCACCATACACATTTCATCAAAACTGTACAAAAGGAAACCACAAACAAATAAAGGAGAGGATCCACAATCTAAACGAAAAAAAGCTGACATAGACAAAGACAATTTAATACCAGAAGAAATGTCAAAGACAAATATCAGTGGGAGACCACAAACAATAACGGAGCACGCTAGAACTAGCGTAGAAAAAAGTTCCCTACCTGTTATTGATAAGAAAACGAAAAATATTGAACATGCATTAAAAATAATTAATATTAATCAAAATAGTGGATGCATAAATTTATTAGCCTCTTCTTTGCAAACAATTTCTTATTCTCTACTTGATAACATTTATAACACCAATAGTGATATTAGTAACCAATTAAGTATTCCTAAAGATATTTCGAGGAGTATTAATACTGCCAGTAATGCTGCACTCATATCTAACGAAAATTTAAAAACCAATACTGATTTGAAAATTGAAAACCAAGTACGTGAGAATATGAATACACTTCCTACCTCCACAATACCAGTTTCTAATAAAAATATTTTAATGAATAATACGATAAAAAGTAATAGAATAGCAATAGATGATAAAATCTCAATTGAAGAGACTGATATAGTTGAAAGTGCTACCAATAAAGCATTAAATCCAATTGAAAAAGATGAACATTTGAATGGCGGACAAAGTGATATTCAGACGGATAAACCAGTCGTAAACTGTAAGTATTTTTTGACTTTACACACGAAATGAGTGGATGGGAAAATAGTTTATATTTGTTTAATTTGAATATATATTGGATACATATTTTATATCATTTCTGCTATGTGCAATGTAGCAATATGGGTAGAATTCACATTACTAGTAATCTTGTTAACCCCTCCAACTAAGCTAAATATGCTTGTGTCTGGAGCGAGTTCATGGCAATAGTGTAGTGGGTGGGGTTCGAACCCGCGACATCGCGATTACAAGTCCGACACCTTTTGGCTATTAGGCGTTTCCCAACTTTGTAATATGTAGTAAGACATTTTATAACACATCTAAGGAATACATGGCTAAGGAGTGAAATTCCCTGCCAGAGTCTGTGTTTCCCGATAGCTATAACCTGGGGCCTTTAACCTTTTGAACGCCAGAGCGTAAGCGCATCGGCGCCGCTGCTACGCCAAGCCACAAATTCACCGCAAAAAACCTATAAAACTAGGGATTCCAACATCTTATCGATAAGCAATTAATCATTGCTTTTCGTTCCATATTTTTTAAATAAAATATTACTTGTTGCATTACTCTTTTATTTAATTAGACCTTATTTGGTATCATTAAACACCAGATACAAAGTTCTAAACAACCTGAAAGCAGACAGAACTACAAACGAATAAATCAAATAATAATAAGGTAGGTACATCACTAATCTCGTTCATGACGTCATCATCTGTCGGGAAGACCCGACTCTGGAGTGGCTGGCACGACTTTTGACAACTTTCACGCATGCGAGTAGGGATGTGATATTGTGGGACATAATAAATAATAATCACATAGTATTTAAAACAATTTACTTATAATTATTACTCCGAGTTTTCGTAACTTGGCAAACTTATGTCATCCAAGTCCTTTTACTGTCGTACTTTTCTAATAACGTTTAGTATATTTACATAAGTTACTGAACGTTTTTCTTCTGGCACTCGATCCAGTTCAAAAGCGACCAGTCTTGCGAACGCAGTATTTCGTGGGTCACTAGGTCTTGGTTGGTTAAAATCCAACGGAGGTAAATTGGAGACGTCACACCTTAATCATTTGCGTCCCACATGCTCCGTTGATAGATGGAGTTCTTCAGTAGTCATTTGACTGCCAGCCATTTTTATTATACACTCGCACAATAATAATGCCGTTACAAATATTACCATCGATCATAATAATAAATATAGGAAATCGGAAATCACTAGCAGTCTCCCGTAGCGCTAATGACGTCACCGCTTGACGTCTATTACCGACTGTGGCGTACAGGTTAATGTTTATGCGCTTTTGCGTAGGGATGCGCGAGAGTGGACAGTAAACTATCGATCCATGGATATCAATTATGGTTTTTTTCAACAATTTCACAAATATTATTCATTAGGAATATTCAGATATGAATAGTTGTCATTAAAAAATAATTGTCGAAGTAATAGTAAGCTAGCTACTTCTAATAAAATATTTCATAAATTTGAAATATAAGTTACTTTATTTACCCATCACTAGCTCATAGCTGTCGTGTCTTGACGACTGTGGCGTGAGGTAGAACACGTTTTAACAATTTTGATTATTGTTTTCTCTAGTGAAATGTAAGTAATGAATATATCTTTGTGCTATTTTATAATATTTCGTTAATGTAGTTTTAAATAATAGGAAAAAGAAACAGAAACGACAACGGTGGTGTAGTGTTTGGCTCGTTTTAGGTTTTCGGCTATATCGGATATAGCCGAAAAACGAAAACGTGCAAACGTTGGCTTTCATAAGGTTAAGTCAAGAGTGAATAGGTTACTTCTAGGCAAGCGTGCTCCATCTGCGACCACATCATCACTTACTATCAGGTGAGATCGTGGTCAAACAGAACCTATTATCAATACTTTTTTATCAGGTTTAAAGTAGTTTCGACGCGTTGTTTTAACGCGCTCAAGGTTATAGTGTAATCACTATTGCCTTGAACCCACCCTAGACACAAGCATATTTAGCTTAGTTGGAGGGGTTAACGATTGCAAGTAATGTGAATTTTACCCACAATGATAGTTCTCTTTAAAAATTATGACTACAGCAAGATAAAAAGATTAAAAGCTGGTCGTTAAAACCAGTTTTAATATTGTCATTTCTCATTTGACCGCAGACCCATCTCTCGGCTCCAACATTAGGCAGCTGACATTGACAAGGGAACAGCTGATGGTAGAACGGTCTAAGATATCATCTTCAAAAACATACCTACAGTTACCGCACCGCTGTGAGACTTGTCTGGTCGGCTTTCAGTTCCGCGAGAATTTGGATGACCATGTAATCCGGAAACATATTGGGAAAAGGGTGAGTAATTTATTTTTATTTTCTTTATTTGGCTAACCAACAACTGTTTACACTTAAACATTTAAATAAAGAAATAAAAAGTTATACAACTATCGTAGGTTAGTGTTAAACTTAAAAAACTACAATGGGCGGTCTTATCGCTAAAAGCGATCTTTTACAGACAACCTTTGGATGGATTTGACACAGCAGGAGAAAATAAATACGCGGGTAGTCCATGGGGTACTATTCACTTATGTACAATAAATAAGTAATAACCTACATACTCAATACACATATACATATACATAAAAAGAACAAAGCTGAGTTATATAAAAAATAGTAACAAATTAAAGAGAGAGATAGAGATCTTTTACCATATTTTTGAAAGAAGGAAGGGTTTGTGCTTGTCTTACTGACACGGGAAGAGTATTCCACAGTCGTACTGCTTGAGCTGCGAACGACTTACCAAAGAAATTGGTGGAGTGACTCGGTACCTCTAGCCTCAAGTTTTCCGATGACCTCAGAAATTTGGCATGTGTGTCATGGAGGAACTTAAAACGTTCTTTAAGATAAGAGGGGGTCTTAGGATTGAACAGAATACTGTAGAGCAGAGACAAGATGTGTAAGTTCCGGCGAAGACGTATAGGAAGCCACTTGAGTTTCGTACGAAATTCGGATATGTGATCATATTTGCGCAAACCAAATATAAATCTTATGCAAAAATTTTGAAGACGTTCAAGTTTATCAAGTTGTGCCTCTGTGAGATCAAGATAACTGACATCAGCGTAGTCTAGGATGGGGTGTAAAAGAGACTGTGCTAGCGCAATTTTAGTGGCAGTTGGCAGAAAGTTACGCAACCGTCTTAGGGAACTGGCAGAGGCAAATAATTTAAGGTTAATGTAGTATTTGTGCCACAGACACTACGTCTATTACAAATTACAAAAATAATATTGTCGGTATATAAGAGCGGTTTCGCACTACGTCCGATCCGAATCCGATTCGAACCCGTGAAAGTATGGTCCGTAGTAGCCGTAGAACTATTTCTATGGTAATTTACGCACTAGATCCGATCTCCATCATCCGATTTCTTTCCGTCATTCTAGAATCTCCATTCCGGAGAATATTTTTGACGGACCGAAGGAGCCATAGTATTATTTGTATGAATGCTCGCGCACTGCGTCCGAGTTGTATCCGAGCTGCGTACGAGCAGAGAGGCGGCGGCAGCGGGGTGGGCCACAGAACAGATAAAAGAGGTTAGAAAGGAAATAGTTCCTGATTTGTATGAGAACGCGTGTCGCCGCTTGTCTCCCCACTCTTTAGCTCTACTACAAGCAAGAGGCCCGTTACGTATGCGAATTACGCACACAAATAAATTACACACACTTAAATCGAGAGCTTGCTACTGATTGTAACTCACTGTTGATAAACATGCGCCGTGCATCACGGCCAATCAGGGCAAAGGACAAAACGTCAATGGTTGAAGTGTGGCGCATGCAGTACATTGTAAGCGAACTTGGTCATTGCGTTGATTAAGCGAGTACAGAACGGGCACTGTATACTTTTTGTAACTTGTTGCAATAATGTTCGTTAATGTTCGGAATTTCATAGTGATCTGAATATTTTTTACAAACAAAATTGTAATTAAATGTTATTTTCGACTTACCGATGGAAAGATATACCTCCTCGCTCTATACTTGCGGTCTGACTTTTTGTTTTACAGGTTACTAGCTTCTACCCGCGACTTCGTACGCGTAGAAAGGTTTTCCCGCGCAAATCCCGATCCCGTGGGAATTTCGGGATAAAAAGTAGCCTATGTGTTATTCCAGGCTGCCAACTATCTACTTACCAAATTTCATTCAGATCCATTCAGTAGTTTTTGCGTGAAAGAGTAACAAACATCCATCCATCCTCACAAACTTTTGCATTTATAATATTAGTAGGAAAGTAGGAATTAGTAGGAAGTAGGATAGGATAATTGCACAACACGGCATTTTAAAGCAGAGCTCTGTGTTCCGAAGTAATCTGAAGCGCACTAAACGCGGCGAATGAATTAATCGGTCGAGCTATGATTTTCGTATCATAAATGTGGCGCGCTCGCCACGCCCACATTCCCATTCCAACCTTATTCATCTATTCCGTGGGGTGGGCGGAGTATGCGGCTGGGTGACGTGAAGCGGCAGGCATCCAGTGTATTAGTTCAGTGTGGCAGCGAGCGCATGCGCACGATGCTATTTGCATTATGTTTCCCTACGATGTTTTTACTTGAAAATGTTGAAAATAAGCCCTGTTTATGGGACAAATCTATAGACGATTACAATTATGATTACATTGAAAGAACTCGTGATCAACGACGTAAACACTACTGTGACTCCGCTTAAAATTACGTATTCCAAAAGATGGCTCCTGAATTGCTTGGATTTGTACCTATCAGAGATCGGACTAGTGCGTAACCAATATCCGAATTCGGTCCGAGTTTTCTAGACCCATATTTTCACGGGTTCGGATCAGACGTAGTGCGAAACCGCTCTTATATGTATACGATACCAACAACGGTGTCACCAGTACACAAAAAATAAAATTAAAAATGTATTCAAAACACCTTTCAAATTTAAATTTACTCATATTATAGTCCCCGGCACGTAAGTTTGCAAGGATTTGGCGTAGTGGGTGTAAGTTCGGGCATCGTGCACTTCGTGGAAAAAAAAAATGGTCACTTTTATTGCTTATCATTATTGCATGTTTATTGCTATCAATTATTTTTAATCATGTTTGTTTTGAAGAAAATTATAAAGAACGGAGAGAAATTCGTGACTTTATTAGGTGTTACAAGTAAATTATATACATTTAAAAAGCTGTTCCTAAATTATCCTAGACCGCTAAAACTTTATTTTAGTGGCCATCGATTTTTTGTCGGGGGGGGGGGGGGGGGGGGAGTCCCACACCCCTTGTACCATCCCTTCCCTGCGGAACCCCGTGGTTATGGAGAAGCAGTAAATAGACTTAGGAATTAATGGTTATGAAATATTGGAATTGGGTTTAGAAAAGTAAAATATAATACTATAGTAAGTAATATAAAATATAAGACACCACCGACTGGTCAAAAGTGTCGATCTCTGTGATAGACTGTTTTATTATTATTATATTATTCCTCTTTTTTCCTGGTGTCCTAAAGACAGTGAGGAATTCGGAATTTCTGCCTTCCTTAACTATACGTCTAACTGTCCTTTCTGACGTTTTAGTAGCTTCTGAAATCCGTTTTACGGTCTCTTTTTCATTCTGAGCTTCTTTTTCCATAAAACAGTACACATTCTATACCACTTTTCTGGCATGCCTGCGTAAAACGGTATTTGGCCCTGGCATTGTAATCAACGTAATACAAACTGAATTTAAAACAATAACAATAACTCTTAACAAAAACTAAATTTAACACAATAAAAGTAACTCGTAACAAAAACAAAGGGTACAAATTTCGTGCACGCAGTGTATTCGGGAGCGAACGGGGCGTAGACACAGTGCGAGAGGCCTTGAGGCTACTGACGCACCAATCGCGCGCTCGGGTTGAGTACTCGTTCACGTTGACTTGCGGGCGCGGTCATGAAATGTCACATAATTATGGCGTAATATCCAAGTGTTCACGTACGAAACGCACGTGCGGTCTAAGTAGCGGGCAAGCGCGCGCGCCGCTCGCGGCAATATCAAACGAGTGAGTTGTTTGTGTGTGTTCACGTCGAACTAGCAGCGGAGCGCGCGATTCACCCGCGACGTCTGGTAAGTTCAATCAGTATGAACTTGTCGCTAGAAACGGTAGCAAGTTTTCATCATGTCTTTCAGAAGAGTTTATTAGTGCCGTTCAGGCTAGAACTCCGATTTGGCAAAGTAAACACAGGCATCATATGAACAGAAATATTCTCAATAAGTCATGGAAGGAAATTTCGGAATGATAAAAAGGATGTTCTCTTAAATTACTGTATAAAGTATGAAATTCACTATACCGTTCTCTTTCTTTATTAATTTCGTGCACACCAATTCTAATTTTTATCATCTCCCACTTTAGGTATGAATTTTCGGTTAAAAATAAAAGATCGTCGTCCATGTTTACAACCTGTGATGATACAACGTGTAATTTAAAGGGTATATACATACCAAGTGCATGGCTTCTTTGGATGATAACAAACGATATGGCAAGGGTTTTATAATCCTAAGTCTACGTGTGTAGAACTTATTACAAATTCCAATACACTGATACCAGAGACCGAATTTTTAAAATTAAGAAGAACGAAAAGAATTATCGTGTTATTGGCAAGTGACGTGGAAAGTTATTGACCCTCGTAGTGCTGTGACACGTTTGTTATGATTGGTATTCAAGAAATATATGAAACCAATCATTTGGTATCAATTCTTTGAGTCAGTTATTTTGTGCTGAAACTGTGCATAGAGACTCCATACCAGATGTTGTCTTCAGCCCTTTTGGATAGATATGGGGTTTCCGTTACACCTTCAAGGTGTATATATATACAAGGTGTCACCTTGTATATATATATATCTACACAATCGCGCAAACGCCTGGCGGCCAATGTAAACACGAACTCGCCACGTCTCCGCGCCCGCACCGGCCGCCGCGCTCGCGCTTTCCTACGCGAACAAGTACTGAGGCTACATAACACCCCGCGTCCCGCTGACAACCGCCGACACCTAAAAATCGACTTCTGCGCATCGAACGACTTTTGCCTAGCGTTGAAAATGCCGAAAAAAAAAACAAATTGTATTTTTTCACGAAAAAAACAAATTGTGGCTTTTTTTCCGTTTTTTTCGAATGTTACATAGAAAAATTAACAGAAAGTATCCTTTGGAAAGAAACAGGATTCTTTCGAATTTTTCGCATGATGTTTTGAAAAGTTGAAAAATACAAGTTTTATTGAAATATATTTAATAGGTGAAATATGGAAGAAATAGGTAAAAATAATAGATTTAGCTCTCCTCGGCCACAGTCTCAATTTCACTGTCCGAAGAATCGTCAGCTTCACGCTCGAGCTCGAATATTTCTTTTTTAGCTTGCATTAAATGTAAATTTGATCGAACGTAAACAAGTTTATTAAGTTGTTCTGGAAGAAGGCGATTCCTATCTATTGTATGCGTTCGACCAAAAATAGACCAATTTCTTCAGACGCCGCAGATGATGGTGGAATACTCAACAATCTTATGGCAGCATATGAAAGTTGTTTAGAGTGACAAAATCCTTTCCACCAGTCGCGAGGGTGTAAATTGTTTACTGGTTGCCAAATTATTTCATTGACCCAAAAACCACTTCTAGCTTGGTATTCAGCGAAGTTTGCCATTATTTCACATGTGTTTTCCTAATTTAAAATCCTAATTTATAAGTATTTAAAAAAACATGAAATTTTTCCCGTTTCTTTCATATTCTTCGGTTTTATTGGAAAAAAACATGAAATATATACTGGCAAACTTTCTTGAAACTTTCGAATGAAACATTGAAAAAAAAAACATTAGAATTGGGAAGAAACGGGAATTTTACCTGCTTTTTTCAACGCTACTCTTGCCAAGTTACGTGCCGGGCACTATACCATCATATTAAATTAAATATTGTTTATTTCAGGCAATTTTAAACCCATAACATACAGAGACACAATCTTAACTAACATAACATATTTAAACGCATTTAAAATGTAAAAAAAAACTTAATCAAATAAATTAAAAACATAGAATTATAAATATGCGGTATTTAAAGCAGTAACCATTTCATTATTACTAAGGGCTACTCTTGTATAGAATGACACACTGAGCTTATTTAGCAGTGCGGAAAAGCTGGCAACTGCTCTCAGCGAACATATACTTAGCCTTTCACAACTATATCGGGGTCGGCTTCCAGTCTACTACCGGCTGCAGCTGAGTATTTTTTTTTATTATTAAAAATAGGCTCGCGTTTGACCACCGTCTCACCTGATGGTAAGCAATGATGTGGTCGAAGATGGAGCACGCTTAACTAAAAGTAACCTATTCACTCTTGA
The DNA here is from genome assembly GCA_943138885.2 of Tholera decimalis. Taxonomy (NCBI): domain Eukaryota; kingdom Metazoa; phylum Arthropoda; class Insecta; order Lepidoptera; family Noctuidae; genus Tholera; species Tholera decimalis. The sequence goes on along the minus strand of OW964575.2, from coordinate 10,951,570 downwards.
CTTAAAGACTCCTAGGTTATAGCTATCGGGAAACACAGACTCCGGCAGGGAATTCCACTCCTTAGCCGTACGCACAATGAAGGTATTCCCAAAACGTTTTGTGCGTATGGGTGGGATGTCCACCATGTAACGATGGCGCTTCGCCGTTTGTCTCGTAGTCCGATGATGGAACGGCTTGCCGGAATTAGACTGTGTAATTCCATCGCACACTTCCCGAAATGTTACCGATAGAAAACCGATAGACTTGCAACTCGTCGTCGATGTTCAAGGCTCTGGGGCTTTGACTCGACCAGTGCATCGTTGCCAATGAGTCTCTTGGCCCGCTTCTCGATAGACTCAAGCGCGTCCAGTTGGTATTTAGCAGATCCATCCCAAAGATGAGAGCAGTACTCCATACACGACCGAACCTGGGCTTGATAGAGATTGAGCAACTGTTCGGGTGTGAAGTACCTTTGCTAGGATTCCCAACTTTTTTGATGCTAGTTGAGCCTTAGCCTTCCACCCAGTCTGGTCTTGGCCAGACTATAGTCAGATTTTTTGACTACCTGTAACGACTGTCAAAGATGTCCAAATGATAGCTGCGACCGTCGACTTAACGTGCGTTACGAGGCACAGGGGTATCACACCGCCAACTTCCAAACTCCGGACTACTACAAAGAAATTTCACTTTTCTTATAACCTAAAAGCACTTTTTGTCCAAGTCATTTTTGGCAGTCAGACAGACTCTATACTTTATTGTACCTACACCAAAATTTAAAACCACCTATTTTACAATAAAAGCTTATTCTCTGGTTACAATGGCGGTCTTATCGCTGAAAGCGATATCTTTCAGACAACCTTTGGAAGGTCTTACAACTCAAAGAAAAGTGAGCTAGTCGTTTTTAAGGCACGTGGCAAAAGTTACGAGTCCGTACCTACACTCACCTTAGTCGGTACTGCCTTGAATAGAGTCACAAAGTTTAAGTATCTGGGCCACTGGGTTTCCGAAGACCTAAAAGACAACATGGATGTGGAAAGGGCACGTAGGGCGTTGGCTGTCCGGTGTAATATGTTGGCCCGCAGGTTCGCACATTGCAGCAATCTTACTGCACATCATTATACACTTGCAGCTTGTGGGTGAATTACACACTGGGGACATACAACCTTACGTGTTCAATATAACAACGCGTTTAGGGTGCTGTGCCACTGGATACGCCTGCACACTGCTCATTCGTTATTATATTTATTTGATTTATGTTCCTTTTATCTCTTATGTATGTTTTGTTGTCTGTTTTGATGAGTGAAGTGTTTTATTATGTGTAAATTTGTACCTGTAACTATGGACCAAGATCTGAAATAAAGTTTATATTATTATTATTTAACTAAAGTGGGGAGGGATAAATGAGTGTACTACGTAATTATACTCTTCTTTGTATCTTTCAGATACAAAATCCTAAACAGTGCGACGTGTGTCGACAATTCATGGAGGCCTACGATTATGACAAACATTTAAATTCGCATCTCATTAGGTAAACATCTTTTACAATTATTTTTTTTGTTGTTAGAAACTTATGTAACGAGGATCTCAAGCAACCTTATTTTTTCACTATTCTATCTACACTACAGAGTGACGAGAAGATTTCAGTGAACCTCTGCTTTTATTTTGGGCCACCAAGATACAGGCTGTGCCTAGAGTGGGGCCTATTGCTAGTTGGTTTGTGTTCTGTAACTCCAGTGTGAAGTCAGACTGTGGATGATGATGATATTGTTACCATCGCGGGTATACCCTGGATGAGACTGGCGCGGGAACATGGAGCTCGGCACAAGCGAAGAGAGGGTACAGGCCTCTCTTCGCTTGTGAAGTCAGACTGTGGGTGATGATGATGGTGATTATTGTAACGTGTGTGTGTAAATAAATCTGTATTTTTTTCCAGATATGAGTGTATTGCGTGTGCGCAACAGTTTGCCTCTCCCGATAAGGCTGCCCAACACTATAAGAAACGGCATCGAGTTACTATCGCGAGAGCGGTATTCAAATGCACACGGTGTCCTTATAAAACTTTGTAAGTACCTAAATAATAATTTAGTGATTTATTGAATGGAACATTTTAGAACCTAGTACTTCGCACGGGTGCAATATACTAATAATATGCATGTATTATACATATTAACCTGAATTATCTATTGCTGGAAACTGAATTAAAATATGTTGCGCAGGTTAAAAAATCTAAGCCTATAGGTAGCGGAAGCGACTTTGTTTTATACTATGTAAAGATTTAATATAAGTATGTTTTAAAGTTCCTCCATATTCCCTTCACTATTGGTCTACTAGACGTACTGCAAGGTACCGTCCACACTTGGTTGATATACCGCCTTGTCGTACCAAGCGCTTCTCCTCTACATTTATCGTACGCACAGCCAAGCTGTGGAACTCTCTGCCGGCTTCTTTGTACCACATATGACCCACATATCAGCCTTTAAAGCAAGAGTAAATTGGCATATTCTGGGCTCGCTCGTCCCATCGAAGACCACATCTATTGCTTAACTTCAGGCCTGTTACAAACTGCATTTTGAAGTCTATGTTTTGTTCCAGACATAAATGCCGATTGAAACGACACATGCGATGCGTGACCAAGTGTAAGATGTGTGGCGTTAGCATTAGTCATGGATGTGCCACTGAAAACACGCTTAAGATACGTATCGCGTAAGTGATAATAACTGTTACGACAGTCGCTTCGCAATGCTAAGGACGTCGGGAAACTTCGACTGACTTCCAAAACGTTACAGACACTAAGGCCACCTGGCGGCGAGTAGCAGTATTGAGTATGTACGAGAAGCTTCTGGAACATTCTTGGCAGTATTGCCAATTTTACATGAACTTTTCAGAACACATACATCGCGGTATAAATACATCGCAAAGGAATACAGTCAGTCTTAAATTATTACAAGATACGACGCGATAAATCGGAACTCTACAAGTGAATTACAGTGCGATTTAACAGTTAAGTGAGAAGTATTGTAGTGTGCATAACGCTGTTACTTTTTATTTTGTACGTATTTAATTAAAGTGTTGATTTTGGTCTAATTGGCGTAATTTTTTTATCCCGAACCCCAGCTCGTAACAATACCATTGTAAACCTAGCCTAATAGCTAAGATATCGGCCTTGTGATCCTGAGGTCGCGGGTTCGAACCTTACACACTACACTATTGCCGCGAACCCACTCCAGACACAAGTATATTTAGCTTAGTTGGAGGGGTTAACAAGATTGCTAGTAATGTGTAGGGGTAGACTACACATTGCTAGTTATCTTTTTAAAAAAAAAATTGTAAGCATTGGCTACAATATTAACCACAGCCTGATTTACCTACTGCTGGATATAGGCCTTTTTGCTTGTGCCAAGCTCCATGCACACACACAAACACACCAGACACTCGCAACACAACTGTCACCCTTTTAGTTGTTTTTTTTTTTTTTTTTTTTTTTTTTTTTTTATTTAGAATAGGTTCGCGTTTGACCACCATCTCACCTGATGGTAAGTGATGATGTGGTCGAAGATGGAGCACGCTTACCTAAAAGTAACCTATTCACTCTTGACTTAAAGACTCCTAGGTTATAGCTATCGGGAAACACAGACTCCGGCAGGGAATTCCACTCCTTAGCCGTACGCACAATGAAGGTATTCCCAAAACGTTTGGTGCGTATGGGTGGGATGTCCACCATGTAACGATGGCGCTTCGCCGTTTGTCTCGTAGTCCGATGATGGAACGGGCTTGTTGGAATTAAATTGTGTAATTCCATCGCACACTCCCCGAAATGTAACCGATAAAAAACCGATAGACTTGCAACTCGTCGTCGATGTTCAAGGCTCTGGAGCTTTGATTCGACCAGTGCATCGTTGCCAATGAGTCTTTTGGCCCGCTTCTCGATAGACTCAAGCGCGTCCAGTTGGTATTTAGCAGATCCATCCCAAAGATGAGAGCAGTACTCCATACACGACCGAACCTGGGCTTGATAGAGATTGAGCAACTGTTCGGGTGTGAAGTACCGTCTCACCTTTGCTAGGATTCCCAACTTTTTTGATGCTAGTTGAGCCTTAGCCTCGATAAACGGGCCAAAATTGAGGGTAGAAGTTAATGTTACCCCCAGAAGCTCGATATGGTCAGTTATCGGCACAGTTACACCTCGGAAAGTAGGAGCCGGTTCAAATTGGCTCCTTTTTGCGGAGAAGAGACACGCCTGGGTCTTAGCTGCATTAAACTTGACCAGGTTGGCATCGCCCCATTCGGAGACAGCCTTCAAGGTCAAGTTCAAGCGCCCGACCATGTCCTCACGGAGAGACTGGATCTGTGACCCACCAGCTCGCGCGCTGGACACATATCTCTCAGAAACTGTGCTGTCGTCTGCATACCCAAAGGTACCGGGCATTAGCAGATCGTTAATGTGCAGCAAGAATAAAGTTGCTGAGAGAACAGACCCCTGAGGGACCCCGGCATTAATTGCCAATTGGCCAGACGAGCAGCCATCAATGACCACTCGAATGGACCGATCCCTCAGGAAGTCTTCAATCCAAACGCAAAGTTGGGTGGGTAACCCGAAAGAAGGAAGCTTAGCAATAAGGCTATCGTGCCAGACCCTGTCAAAAGCCTTGGAGATGTCAAGGGAAACAGCAAGTGCTTCCCCTTGCCTCTCAATGGCCTCACTCCAGATATGAATGGCATACGCTAGAAGATCCCCAGTTGACCGGTTTTTGCGAAAGCCGTATTGCCGGTCACTGAGGATGTCGTTGGCTTCTAGGTATGCCAGGAGCTTACTATTAAGTACACGCTCCATACTCTTACAGAGTATGGACGTGACTGAAATAGGCCTGTAGTTGGCAGGGTCAGCACGACTGCCCTTTTTGGGTACAGGCTGTACGTTAGCCAGCTTCCATGCTTTCGGCACCTTTCCAGTCTCTAGCGAAAGGCGAAAAAAAAAAAAAAAAAAAAAAACAGGCGTGTCAAGATTGGAGACAATTCAGGCGCACAAGTTCTAAGAACAATTGCTGGTATCCCGTCGGGGCCACTAGCTTTGTTCACGTCTAGATTACGCAGCACTCTACGGACGTCCTTCTGATGGATGATGATCTTATGATGACGTTAAAAAGCATTTCGCGTTTTCTTGCAAAATACTAATCGATCGAACGTGTTCAATATAAATTCCTGTGTACTATGCATTATACAACGTGTAACGGAAACCCTATATCTATCCAAAAGGGCTGAAGACAACATCTGGTATGGAGTCTCTATGCACAGTTTCAGCACAAAAAGACTGACTCAAAGAATTGATACCAAATTATTGGTTTCATATATTTCTTGAATACCAATCATGACAAACGTGTCACAGCACTACGAGGGTCAATAACTCTCCACGTCACTTGCCAATAACACGATAATTCTTTTCGTTCTTTATTTGAAAAATTCGGTCTCTGGTATTGTGTATTGGAATTTGTAATAAGTTCTACACACGTAGACTTAGGATTACAAAACCCTTGCCATATCGTTTGTTATCATCCAAAGAAGCCATGCACTTGGTAATAATAAGTAAGTAATAATTATTATTACTTTAGTTATAAACGAAATAAGAACTGAACATTTAGTTTCGAACCCGAATATGGTAAAAGAGCGCACACGATATTCAACTTTATTACTGCTGCCTTAGCGTTAAGCACACAACTGCAGTTTCGAAACTGACCATGGTGTAAGAGCGCACGCGATTATCAACTTTATTACTGCTGCGTTAGCGTTTAGCACACAACGACTGTTTCGAAACTGAACATGGTGTAAGCGCACGCGATATTCATTTTTATTACTGCTGCGTTAGCGTTTAGTATACAACGGCCCAACTGGGGTGCATGGGGGCGGAGCTTGCGTGAACATTATTTTGGACTGCCTGGTCTTAATCTGTTACACCTTGTATACAGGGTATCCCGAAAATCAACGCCAAACGGGTACGGGGCGATAGGCTAGGTTGTACCAGTTCTAGCAATAATAATAAAAAAAAACCATGTTCCACCGTTGGATTATTCAAGATTCTTCGCACCGGCCAGCACACCAACGTTACCAGCTGCAGCTGCCGCACGGACTCATCCTCCTCGGACTAAATTACGGTCTCAGGAACAGACAAGGTACGTGGGCTTTTTACTGCAAATAGTTGAATTAATGTTGATTTAACAGAGATTCCATCAATAGAGATTCATTTTTAATTTTTTTGTACCGCCATACTTGTTGTTCTTAAAAACGACTTAAAATAAGGTAGAGGCTATTTACACGCCTCACCAATATTCTTCGTCAGTTAACTGCATTTGTTCTGGTTGTACGTGGTATGGGAAAGTTTCTATTACATTTCTTAAACTGCTAAATTATTTATTCACCGTAGTGATTTCTTTTTCAAAAGGCAAAGGCAAAAGGTAAAATTGAGAAATAAGAACACTATTACTGAGGTAAGGTTTATTTAGTAGTGAGAACATATAAGAATATAAAACCAACGCATTCATTAATGTAGGAGTAAATAATAAATTCTTGACAAAACTAACACTATGGATCAATAGTTAAATAAATAAAATAAAGCACTTTTAAAGAAAAACAAGACCATTCTGATTTTTTTTTTCAAGATAATAAAGAGCTTATTCAATAAAATAAAATTGCTTCGCAACAAAAATAAATTAAATCACAAATTCACCATATCATATAAAATTTATATGATATGGTGAATTTGAGATTAGAGTCTGGCAAAGGAAAGTAGACACTCGAATTATTTGCAAACTTTTTATATGGCAATGCTATACTAATGTCAAACTCAATTTTCCAAAACAAGATGGCGTGTTATTGGTGATTTGTTGTGATCTTGTTAATAGCGTTTATTCAGCGAAAAATGAACAAAACTATTAAAAGTAGAGTACGGGAGATGTGTGTCTAAATATCAAGAAAAACGACAGGAGAAAGACGCCGAATTCAAACAAAAACAAAATTGTTCACGTGTTGTGTTCGATTTCATAAGTTAGTATGACGCTACTAAATTGATACTTTGTCGTAATTCATAATTTATATTTATCTTTTAGCGAGGAAAAATATTTATCTATTTTGATTCACATTCATTTTATAGTATGTTAAACACCTTCATAATAATGCATTATGGTTATTTAACATACTATTAAATCTTGCATGGTTTTTAACATTTTTTTTTCTTTTATAGAAAATCTGGTGGATGTAGCAGGGGTTGATGAGATAGTGAAAACTATTGAAAAACTTACGGATTTAGAGCAGAAAGATAGGATAAGAACCCAGAACCAATACTTGGATGAAGTAGGTTAAATCACTGGTAAGTTTTTACTAGGAGTACATAACTTTTATAAAGATGTAATTGAATTCATGATTTGCAGACCTAATCATTCTGATTTACCATTCTTTACAGAAGTGAGCGTTACTACATTAAAAGAATTAAAAAGGAAGGTGCGCGTAAAGGCCATATAAAGCCACAGTGTCCGACTTGGATAGTTTCGACATAGATGCTATTCGTAACAAAATTAACGAATTTTATATCGTTAGAAAACAAGTTTAATACGAAACACACCAGAACCAGTATATGAAGCTGATGAAATTCTGAAGCAGAATGGGCACGAGGTATTGCGAATTCCGGGGGGAAGTCGCCACTGCGATCTAAATGCCATTAAGTTAGTATGAAGTTTGGCTAAACGTAAAGTGGCAAGTAAAAATAGAAAGTTATAAAAGAGTCGTTTGAAAATATAACTCCCGATGTACGGGATTTAGGGAGTTTGCTGGATGAACAACAAATGATGGATTACTCGGCACAAGAAATTATTTTAATGTGTGTGAACTACACGAATTCTGTACAGCAAGTGAGGTAGCATTACATTCTAAAACACAAACCGATTAGCTAGGTAACAATAGTCAGGTCGCTGCTAAGACACATTTGTCAGGCGCTCCAACATGCCCCCGGGCGTTGAAAGCAGCGATTTCAACAAGATTTCGAAGTCACAGGCAATGGGCAGATCCGGTTGAATGCTCTCCGAACAACTCCAGTGGAAGTCTGAATATCAGCTACACGAGCGATGCCATCGGTTCCTGGGTGAATAGCCACAACTCGCCCAAGTCTCCACTTCAGCGGAGGAAGATTATCCTCCTTAATCACTACCAAGGAGTTCAGCTTTAAACCATCCTTGCAAGAACGCCATTTGGTTCGCATTTGCAGTTCCGCTACATACTCCTTGCTCCATCTGCTCCAGAAATGTTGACGAAGCTGTTCTATTCGTTGGTAGCGAGACAGATGGTTGCCAGAGTGATCTTGATACTCGGGCTGCGGCAAGGAAGGGGCCGCCCAACAAGAAAATGACCCGGTGTAAGCGGCGTATAGTCCGTAGGATCTGAAGACAATGGCGTGAGTGGACGAGAGTTCAGAATGGCTTCTATCTGAGTTAGTGCGGTGTATAGTTCCTCAAAAGTCAAATTACAATTGCCCAACACTCTTCGAAGGTGGTACTTTGTTGACTTGACACACGCCTCCCAGAGTCCACCGAAATGCGGCGTATACGCAGGGATAAAATGGAACCTAATTCCATCGTTGGCTGCACATGCACCCAAGGACAAACTATTTAATTTTAAGAACTTTGAAAGATCGTTGTACGCACCGACAAATGAGGTACCGTTGTCGGAAAAAATATCAACGGGTTTACCTCTCCGAGAAATAAATCGATACAATGCCAGGAGGTAGCTATTACTAGTTAAATCGCCAACGAGCTCCAAATGGATTGCCTTGGTTGTAAAACATATAAAAATTGCCACGTACACCTTTACTAGCCTGCATCCACGACCTTGTCGACTAGCACACATAATAGGCCCGGCGTAATCTACGCCCGTGCTCTCATATGGATAACCTGGACGAAGACGTTCTTGTGGTAAGTTGCCCATTATAGGAGCAACAACCTTTCCCTTCATACGGTGACACAGAACACACTTGTGATAAGAAACCTTCGCCAAGTTGCGACCTCCTATTGGCCAATAAGATTCCCTGATAGAAGCTAGTAGTAATTGTGGGCCAGCGTGCATTAACCGTTTGTGTTCGAAATTAAATAATAATTTTGTAAAATAATGTGTGGACTGTAATAAAATAAGGTGCTTTTTACTATAAGCAAAATTAGAATTATCAAGACGTCCTCCTACTCGCATTATGTTTTTATCGTGCAAATAAGCATTGAACTTGAGAAGGGCGCTCTTTTTAGGTAAGCTCTTTTTATTAAAAAGTAATTCATACTCAGGAAATGATTCAAATTGACTTTGAATAATGACGGTATTAAGTGCGTCTTGTAACTCATCCTGTGATAAATATGTAGTTATAGGATAACATTTCCTACATGATTTAATGAATCTCAACATATAAGCTACGGAACGTATAAGCCGTAGGTAATTAGAAAAACGACTAAAATCAATCAAGGTTGATTCATTAATAACAACATTTAAAACTACATTAGGTCGAGTCTCCGGTAACGTCTCTGGTCCTAAACATTCAACTTTAGAAGGCCACTCAGACGGGTCCAGTTTTAGGAAATCTGGTCCAGACCACCACAAGTGTAAACCCTGCAGAATACTTATGCCTACACCTCGAGATATTAGGTCTGCTGGGCTTTTGTCTGTTGGAACGTGCCTCTATCTTCAGTTACCCGCCTTGTCCAAAACTTCAGCAACGCGATTGCGTACAAACGGCTGAAGTTTGGCAGGCATCATCTGTAACCATCCCAACACGATGGTCGAATCAGTCCAACAATAGACTCGACTGACTGCCACTCGGAGTGAGCTAATCACCTTCTCATAAAGACGGGCAGCAACTATCGCACCGCACAACTCCAACCGCGGAATTGTTGTGGGCTTTATGGGAGCCACTCGACTCTTGGCTATTAATAAACAAACCGAACATTCACCGTCGTCATTAAAACTGCGAACATAGACGCAAGCACCGTATGCGGACTCAGACGCATCTGAAAAGATATGTAGTTCTAACTCGCGATATAAATTGTAAACTACTATCCGCGGAATACGGAAATGATGCAAAAGCGGCAATGATTTAATTATAGTATCCCAATGTTTTTTAATATCATCAGGCAGTGGTTGATCCCATGATAATTTATTCAACCACATTTTCTGTAATAATACCTTCATGGTGACAACAATAGGACCTAACAGACCTAAGGGATCGAAAATGCGCGCAATCACGGACAACAAATCACGCTTAGTGTTCCAAGCTAAAGACTTTGCCAGACATATAGGAAACCCTAACTCATCGGAAGCGACATATCAACTGAGACCTAGCAACTTGTCGGGCTCTTTAGATGCAATATTTAAGTCAAATGAGGTGGCACACTACATGAGCTTAGTAAGTTGCCTGAGGCAGGAACAGTGTCCAAAACTAATTGAGGATCATTTGACTTCCATTTTCTCAATGGCATACATGCTGAAGCAAGTGCCTTGGTTACTTCAGTGCGGATGAATTTCACTTCATCTACGTCATTTCCTCCGGTAAGTAAATCGTCGACGTAAAAATCGTGCATAATGATTTCAGATATTTTAGGGTCCCTACAATCGAGTCCTAATTGTTTAATGCATCGTGTCGCAAGGAATGGCGCACTAGCCGTACCGTATGTGACGGTGTTTAATTGATAAACATTAATAGGCTCACAAGTATTATCACGCTAAACCACCTGTTGCAAATGTCTATCTGACGGGTGAACAGCTATTTGTCTGTACATTTTTTCCACATCTGCAGACAAAACATACTTGTGGAATCTAAACCTAACAAGTATAGACAATAGATCGTCCTGTACAGTTGGCCCAACCATCTGTATGTCATTAAACGACACTCCCGTTACAGTAGGACAACTTGCGTTAAAGACTACGAAGCTTGGTCGTGCTACTCGACTCACGTAATATTCCGTGATGCGGGATAAAGTAGCCTGACCACAAATTAGGTTTATTTAACAACTTAACTGTCCAATGAGTCATATGACTCACGGAGAACTTTTAGAATAAGTTCAAGAGTCACAGGTGACTCATTTCTTTATACAACTTTGGCACATAATTTTGTTATGAGCGTGGAGTAATATTATAATTATAATTACGTGAACGTATAGCAAAAAACCTAACCTATAAGAAAACAAAATAAAATTTCGCAATTTTTTTTTGTGTATAAATGGTATCAGGCCTTGTATATGGTGCGAAATAAAACAAAAATAACAATGAAATAAAAATGTTTATTGAGGAAATTTCTTATGTTTATTACAGAAACCAATCAGTCACACATGTTTTTCGTTGTAGCAGTCCAAACAGTATGCTTTTTTACATGCTTTGCACTCTGTGTGCACTTGCTTGGCTTTTCGAGCCAACTTTCCTTGAATTTTTAATTTTGCATAGCAACCAGTACATCTCTTCCGTACTAACTTATTGTTTGTAGTATTTCGCGGAATTTCTTGAAGATAATGGTCGTATGAAGAAGTGGTAGCTGAAGATCTGGGAGTCAGAGAAAGCGAAGGCATTTGAGGCACGTTAGGTATTGTAGTCCACGCTGCTGGCCCGAGAAAATACCGAACTAAATGTTCCTGAACACTTAAAACAGACAATTCTGGTGCCAGTTCGTTATAAATACACCTAGCATTTATAACAGCAACTTGGAACAAAAGATCAACGGCGATTTTTTTTGTACCAGGTTAGGCTTTTGCGTAAAGGAGAGTGAAAAGATGCTAGTTGGTCAGATATATCTATACCTTTTTTTGCTTCATTATAGTCAATTATAACGTCGGGTTTTATAACATCTCTCTTCGTTTTAACCTTTGATGTAGGTACTATCACCATGACAGGTCGAGATCATCAGAACGTCTCGCTTATCACGCCATTTTAGAACAGTATATTGGTTGTCTTTCTGCCTTGCCACTTGCTCTCCCCGTTTCAGTTTTTTCTGAATCACGTCTTCAGGAAGATATCTTTTGTTTTTACGTAAGGTACCGCAAAGGTCAGCTTTTTGTTCTTTGAGGTACGATGCCAGCGGAACGCTGAACGATTATCGGCGACAATAAGACGGCCGTCATTCAGAAGTGGTTCGGTTAGTTGGATTACAGTAGAACCAGGCTTATCAAGACCTTCTAATTGTTCTGACACGCCGGAATAAATCTGATAAGACCATGTATAGCTATTTACAGTACAAGCTTTGTATATCTTCATGCCGTAGCGGTCGGTTTTGGCAGGATTGTAGGTTCGAATAATCAGTTTACCATGAAATTTTACCATGGATTCATCCACAACTATAACGTCAACAGGTAAATAGAGGCTACGGAAATTATCCACAACTTTGTGTATTAGTGGATCAATTTTATGCGTCCTTTGTGCTCCTATAGCACCTATATCAACTTCAGTGAAGTGCCAGCACCTGAGTATTGTAGTGAATCTGTTGTAAGACATATTGATTCTGTGCATGAGCGGGTTATAGTACAGCACATCTAGTTTCCAATAATGCTCAATAGAAGGTTTTGGATTGTGACCCATGTACATTATTACACCAAAAAAAGTCTTCATCTCCTCTCTAGTTACGTCTTTCCACCTTTTCATCCTGCTAAATTGAGCTGTACGTATCTGCTTCAATAAATGAGCATAATTATTGGTATGAATAAGCATATCGTCAATCAAGGTATCGGGTACAAAATATTCATATATTTTTGTCAACGAAACCTGTCCATCATCAAGTATTGCGTCCATGTTTTGTACCCCTTGACTGCCTGTGAAGGTTTCCCTGCCTATCGGTAAAACACAAGATTTCCATTCTGATTCAGGCTCAGGTTCAAATGACGATCTTCGAGTTGGCGGTTGTGGTGATACTGCACTTGAAGTACTCGCTATGAAATTCGCAATTACCTCTGTATCCTCACTGTCTTCATCGGCTTCGTCGGGCTGGTATTCTTCATCGCTGCCTCCACTGAATGGGTCTTCGTCGGTATCAGAATTTTCTAAATAACGCACTAATTCTTCAGTAGTGTAATTTTTTCCCGCCATTTTAGTAAATAACTAATGAAAACAAAATTACGAGTATAACCTCAAATAGCAATGCAATTTTTCTAGAGTAGTGACAGTTCGTAATTTGTCAATTTACTGTCAATAGTTGGTGTGTGCACATATGACTCATAGAACGTGGGAAACGGGAATATTTTAGCACACGTCCATGAGTCATATATGAGGCAAATAAATAAAATCAATAAAATAAAAAAAAAACAATTATTTTTATGAATTATATTTACATACGAGAATGTGAATGTTATTAAACTATCAAAAAAGAAAACACGATGGACTTGGGGTAGTTGTAAATTGTATTGTATAGGGAAAGTTAAGTTGTTAATTTGGTCATATGACTAAGCGACTCGTATTCTAACATAAAATCATGGTACATTTTACCAAATTGAGGTTTTATCTTCAATCTACGTTCTAATGAGTATAAACAGTGTGTAGCTTTCTTATAAGAATCTCCTAGAACCAAAGGATCTTTCTTAAGGGTATACGAACACAAAAACGACCATCAGCCAATCGTGTCGTATTTTTAACAAAATGATCCTCACATAACTTCTCTTCTGGCATTAACGAATTAAAAGATTTGATGTCTACCTCCTCTAATTGCCAAAATTTGGTCAAATCGGTTCTAAGTATTTCACAGTTACTGTCATCCGCAGAAACAGTTAAATTACATTTTATATTATTAGAAAGCAATGAAATATAATTTTGAGTAATTGGACCGGAAACTATCCAACCTAAACGAGTTTCAAATAACATTGGTTTTCCGGTACCTACATTAAGTCTTTGTGATCCTAACAATCCCCAAAAGAGATCAGCACCGATTAATATATCGATATTAGCGGGCTTATAAAATGTAGGATCAGCTAAAGTAATATTCGACGGAATGTCTAAATCAGAAATATTTATTTCACGGCACGGCACGTCACTTGTAATAAATGGCAAAACAAAACAATTAAGTTCGGAAGTAAAACTATCATCTAATGACGTCATCTTAATACGACATGTTTTGCCTACGTGCGAAGTAACATTGTTTATGCCAAGTATAGATTTATTTACCTGGCTAGTTATTAAATTAAGTTGTCTACACAATCTTTCCGTAATGAATGACGAAGTGCTACCGCTATCAAGAACCGCGCGAACGAGATGCACACAACCAGTACGATCCTGCAGTTTGATCAAGGCGGTCGATAACAACACTTCACGCTGCTTATGACCTTGAGAGGATGCAATATGTGCTGATAAGGCAACGTTATTTGTTTCTGTCTTAGCAGACGGAATGCAAGACGACGCAGACAAGTTATTAGTTGAATTCTCATTGAGTGTATTCGTAATATTACTGTTAGAATCTGTGTGAATTAGTGTGTTGTGCCTACGCTTACATAGTTTACAACCAGGTTTTTTACATTTGTTAGCGAAATGACCCGAGCGAAAACAGTTGAAACATATCTTATAGTTAGGTAGTAATGTGCGGCGAGCGTCATTACTCAATGAAAGAAACTGTGGACAATTAATTAACGTGTGATCAATACTATTACATTTAGGACATACTTTAGGAGCTAAGTCGTTACTAGAACTATTCAAAGGCTGCTTAGCTACCATCGCTTTGATCTTAGGACTAGATTTACTTACCGTTTGGGAATGATTGTTTCGAGCTCGTTCTAAGTTCTCGATCAGGTCAGCTCAATTACGTAAGAATTGCATAAATACGTCAAACGTAATGGAGCTTTCCTTGTCTATCTTAACCTTGCACTCCTCCCACTCACGATAAGTCCTTTGATCAATCTTTTGAGTAACATGGTAGATCAGAAGTGTGTCCCAGTACCTTACAGGCTCACCTAACGACTCTAATGCTCGCAAGTCTTAAACTCTTTAGTGCACTAGAAGATTCCTTGGAGATCACCCCAATATTATACAATGCGGATATATGATTGTGCACCAGTAACCTATTATTATCAAATCGATCAAGTAACAAATTCCATGCCACAGAGTAATTGCTTGAAAAAAACTCAATTGATTTAATAACTAAAGATGCAGTACCTTCAAGTGACGCTCTTAAATAATGGAACTTGTTGACTTCGTCAATTTCATCGTTACAGTGAATCAGGCTAGTAAAGGTATCACGAAATTCTAGCCAATTGCAATACGAACCGCTAAACTTTGGCAATTGTATCGTTGGTAATTTGACTGGCTTGTGTATGTTAGCAAGTGTACTCCTACAACTTTCCATCGACTTATCATCTTTATTACAATTACTAAGAATATTTTGGGCTCTGGACAACGATTTATAATAAAGAGACTCAAAATCAGAACGCTCAGAATGTTGTAATTTCATATCTTCAACAATGCATTCCAGTCGAAGCTGTACCTCATCATACTGCTCGTACAACGACTCGATCTTACCCATGCGCAACTGCAGCTCAGAGATATCACAACGATTTAACTCTTTGTCCTTGAGTGAGTCCAGGAAGATCACGAAAGCAGTTAAACGACCTTTAAAACTTCCTCGCTTTTTAACTAAATCCCTTTCCTCGGACATACTGAGAGATGAGCGTCGTCAACCTGGAATTGATACAGGAATACAATTAAAACTAACACACAATATGATTTTATACACACGTAGTTGTGTTTTATACACTGCCTAAATGTTGCCGTAGCAATATAGAACCTAAAATATACACAACAATAAGCCAAAGTAAGCTGCATACATAAATTCACTCGATACAATTTATTTGTCAAACCACCTACAAGTTTTAGTTATCACCTACATTATTAAAACTTCAACGCAAACTATTTAGTTAACAAATAAGCATTATTAAAACACTAATCTTTATTGTTTATTACAAATGATTCTAATTACTTACTAATAACTTTACTTTTAACAATGACTTGCATTAATATCAAACACTCAAATAATTTGCACTATGTCAAGATACCTACCTGCTAATACTTAACAATCATGGATAAGTGTATAATTATGTGAATTAGTTACAGCTTTTAAATATTAAAGTTTAAACAATGTAGCAAATAAGCTAACTAAAATAAATATAGTGCAATGCATAGCTATAGTTTAAAACTTTAACTATGCTGTCAAATAAATACTAATCACAATGCAACAAAGTACCTAATGATTCTTTAATCAGACACAATACAATAAGTAGTACAAAACCTAATAATACTGACCTTTTATATGGTGAATTATAAATAATACCTGAGTGTTGGGTGACGATATTAATTAAATGTACACTATACACCGCAAATAACTTGCTTGAGATCCATCCAATTCACCGGCAATGGGACCTCCACGCCACATCGGGATATTCGTTTTATAAACTTCAATATTATAATCGCTGATCTTCAATAAATACGTCATCCGGCTCGTTACGGACCATGTACGGGATTTAGGGAGTTTGCTGGATGAACAACAAATGATGGATTACTCGGCACAAGAAATTATTTTAATGTGTGTGAACTACACGAATTCTGTACAGCAAGTGAGGTAGCATTACATTCTAAAACACAAACCGATTAGCTAGGTAACAATAGTCAGGTCGCTGCTAAGACACATTTGTCAGGCGCTCCAACACCCGAGGAGTGAAAGAAAATGACTTATCATGTCATCCATGTTGAAAATAAATATAAAGAAAGGGACAAAACTACATAAAATAATTTGGAAAGTTTTATAATTAATGTAAGAAACAATGATTCCAGTGACTCTAATGAAAATTTCCACATGGAAGTCTTACATTCAGATTTTGATTATAGTGAATAAATCAGAACTATTTAAGAATACTGTTTTTTTTTTTTTAATTCGAGTTAAGACACAATATCTATGGGACCGTTCAAGGATTCCGTAAGCACTATAGGGGGGCGTGGGGGTCTTTGCTTTGCTTATATTTGTTGACATGGGGGTGGGGGGATCTAGATGGTGATTACGTCAGCAGTAATTATTTAATTTTTTACACAATATAGCAACACACATTGTCTATGCTTCAAAATGAAATGCATTTTCGGGGATTCCTACAAATAATGAATTGTTAAATTCCGTGTCAGTAAAGTTTATTTAAATGAATATTGTGTACGTTACAGACTTCTTTCCAAACCTATTCCTTATTTCTAGATTTATAACTGCAGCTCATGAATCAATCAATTGTATGTACCAACGTTTACGTAAGTATGGAGGGGTGGGGTAAGAGCTTTGCTTACTTTTGCTGACGAGGGGGAGGGGTGGGTTAAAAATTGCAAAAAATGTGCTTACGTAATACTTGAACGGCCCCTAAACTATTACCTACCTAAAATACCTCTTGTATTTTTATTCCGATGAAATAAAATAGATAATTCTAAAGTATCAAATCAGGCTATTCCAGGTATTTCATAGTAGTTTTGGGGTTGCTATGCTGATATTTTTTAAATTTGCCGCGCTTTTTCAGTCTCTACTTTCGTTTGCCAGACACTTGCTATATAGTGTAACGATACCTTCTACTTCTCCAATAAAAGAGGGTAAAATAGATGTACCATTAAATTTAATGTAGTATTAATAAACAGTATTTTATAAAAACCTGCCTACCTATCTACCTATCCTAGAAACCGGCCTACCTACCTATCTGACACACTCTCAGGAGAGAAGAGGAGGAGGCTTAGAGTGTAGTACTTGCGGGACGGCTTGGCAGGCCACTCCAGGATCGCCTTCTCCTCCACGATGTCTTCCTCGTACAGCGGCTCGAGCAAGGCGGTCTGGCAGTAGGCTCACAACAAGGCGTCTGGGCAGCAGGCTCTCAGCAAGGCGTCAGGGCAGCAGGCTCCCAGCAAGGCGTCAGGGCAGCAGGCTCTCAGCAAGGCGTCAGGGCAGTAGGCTCTCAGCAAGGCGTCAGGGCAGCAGGCTCCCAGCAAGGCGTCAGGGCAGCAGGCTCCCAACAAGGCGTCAAGGCAGCAGGCTCCCAGCAAGGCGTCAGGGCAGCAGGCTCCCAACAAGGCGTCAAGGCAGCAGGCTCTCAACAAGGAGTCAGGGCAGCGGGTATTGCACTTCCTCTTCCACCACTCTTCGTCGAAACTCGTCGAGAACTAAACTCTTCAGAAACTGGTCAAAGACTGAACTGCCGGAGATTTTTTTTTTTTTTTTTTTTAGGTAGGGCCACTTGTAGATCAGCACACTAAGGCTGTGAGTCTACTTAACCGGACTTTCCTGTGGTGACCTCTAATAAATTAAAGGCCCCCAGCCAGGGCTTACAAACTAAAATATACTTAAAAACTAATGACCGCACGCTAAGGGCACTCCCTGTGGAGTACGGGCCTCGGCATAGCGGGGTCATTTTGGGAGGGCAGCAAAGGGACAGGCTGGGTCATATTATTTACGGGAGTATTTATTGCTACTGGCTCAGCATCGCGGGCTGGCTCGTTTGGCAAAGGTCGGGGAGGATTTTCATTACAAGTACGCGGACGTCGCGATGGGCCTCGTCGGCGAGGCCGGAATAAGGAACGCGTTCTGTATGTGTGTTTTCTAAGAGTGCTGGTTTCCCTACTGCTCTCTTGTCGGATGGTGGTGGGGTCGTCAGGCTCGTCTAGGATGTTACGCGGGCGACGAACCCGAGAAATCTTGGAGGGTCTGTATCGGGCGGCCGATACGATCAGGGGGTTAGTGTGGGTCTCAGCAGAGGTGAAGTAACGCACTGACATGCGTTTCAACACTTGCTTTATGGTCGGGAGTTTGAGGTCTACGTGGAGATCCTCGTTCCTACAGAACCAGGGCGCGCCCGTGGCCTTTCGGAGAAAACGGTTCTGAATGACTTGCATCCTATGGATCTGATTGGGACTGGCATGAGCAAACACCGGACAGGCATACGTCATGATAGGACGTATGCATGTCGTGTATATTCGGATTTTACATTTAAGGGAGAGCTTGCTGTGTTTATTCAGCAGGGCGTGGAGCCTACCGAGAGCGAAAGCGGCTCGCGAGCGAACCGACTTTATGTGCTCACTGAAGTTGAGGAACTGGTCGAGGATCACACCTAAGTATTTGGCTCGCTTCTCCCAAGGGATTGGCTTGCCGAACATAGTGATCGGGCGAGGGGGGGTGAATTGTTTATGCTGGCGAGCCCTGCGAAACAGGACTGCTTGACTTTTGTCGGGATTTACCTCAATCCTCCATTTCCTAAACCAATCGCCTAGTGCGTTGGCTGAGGTCTGGAGGGTATGAGCGATGCTAACGGGATTATGTCCCGAGTAGTAGATGGCCGTGTCGTCGGCAAACAGGGATAACTCTACTGGGGGCTTTTTGGGGATATCGCTAGTGAATAGCGTGAAGAGTGGGGGGGAGAGCACGGCGCCCTGAGGGACGCCGGCTCTGATAGGGCGGGGAGTGGAAAGCGCTCCTTCGATACGATATCTGAAGGAGCGGTTCGACAGGAAGTCTCGAATGATGAGCACGAGACGGTCCGGCACACCTAGTTGGTAAAGCTTATAAATTAAGCCATTGTGCCAGACTTTGTCGAAAGCCTTTGCTATATCAAAAAATAGGGCCCCCGTCACCAGACCGCGTTGAAAACGGCCGCTAATGTGCTCTACGATGCGGTGGGCTTGGTGGACACTGGAATGATGGGCTCTAAAGCCAAACTGTTCGTTAGGGATTAGGCTCTTGGCCTCGACAAAGTCCTTGAGCCGATTAAGAATAATCCGCTCGTAGACCTTGCCGAGGGCGCTGAGCAGACTAATGGGTCTATAGCTAGTCGGGAGGTTCTTGGGCTTTTTGGGTTTTGGGATACCTATCACTATAGCCTCTTTCCAAGCTTGTGGAAACAAGTTGTTGGACAAGGCGCCATTGAAGATGGCAGCCAGTAGGACTATGATCGTACGTGGGAGGAGTTTAAGTGCCCTAGTGGTCAGTCTGTCAGTCCCGGGAGCTTTCCTAGGTTTGAGTTTCTTGATGATCTCCTCCACCTCGTCTTCCGTGACGGGGGGGAGGGGAGCATCAGGGTCCTCGACAGGGGGTAGGGCAGATCTACGTTCGACCTCAGCATCCACGTGGGCAAGGTGGGCTGGGTCGACTGGTTGGGAGCTGGGAGAGCACTGTGCCTCCAGGCTGTCGGCTAGGCATTCGGCTTTGTCTTCGTCGTCGAAGGCAATGCTTTTGTCCGGGCGGATAAGGGGAGGCATTGTGGCAACCTCAGTGGCGCGCATATTCCGCTGAAGTTGCCAGAAGGCATGGTGGGTGGGTTCCAGTTCGCTCAGGGTCTTGTCCCAGCCGGCTTCACGCCACTCTCTGATGCTGTTACTTACTTTGCGCTGTAAGTACCGCATGAAAGTTTTGTTATTCTGGCAGGGGAAAGCTCTGTAGGCACGGACTGCTGCGTTCTTCTCAGTCAGCAGGGCCCGTACATCGTCCGGGAGTTTCCGGCGCCAGTGCTCTGACACCGGAATCTCCTTTGAACAGTCGTTCAAGACAGATTGCACGTGCTCCGTGAGTGAGTCGATCGCAGCCGTCGTGTCGGCGGCGGACTGGATGTGGTCGGGGATCTTGTCCAGGTGAGGAGACGTGTTGGATTTCAGCAATTCGCCTACTTTCCTCCAGTCAGTGATCACCTGTGTGGGAGGGGGGCGGTTAGGGTCATAGGGACCCGATCTCGGAGTTAACTCCAAGATCACCGGTCTATGGTCAGAGTCAAGTTCGTCTACCGTCTCTAAAGAGTGCAAACGTAAGTTCACATTCTTCAGGAGGGCAATGTCGAGTACGTCGGGCAAGTGGGATGGCTCGAACGGATAATGAGTAGGCCGCATAGGACCTATGATATCTATGTGGAGAGGTGTGCAAAGGTCGTATAGTACCTTCCCACGGGGGTTGGTAATACGACTACACCATGCGGGATGTTTGGCATTGAGATCCCCCGCTATAAGGACGGAGTCACTCATGTCAAGAAGGGCTGTAAGGTCGCTTCGTAGTGAGGCGTTTATCGAAGAATTTGAATCTACGTCGCTGTGCGGTGGGAGATACGCGGATACTATTGTGATAGAGGGATGGCCCGTCATGCCTAGCCGGCAAACGGATACCTCTAAGTGAGCAAGGGGCGGCGGATCCATAGGGATGCAGTGCAGGGAGTTCCTATAATATATTAGAGTGCCACCTCTGTGGCATCTAGTCCTATCGTTCCTAACTAGCCGGTAGTTGGCTACCTTGGGATCCCTAAGGTGGGGTTTGAGGAAGGTCTCTTGGACCAGAAGGATGTCGAGACTATGATCGCGAAGGAAAGTCGCGATCTCGTCCCGTTGATTGGTGATGCCATTGGCATTGAAGTAACCTAGCTTTAGGGATCGGGGCTTTAATCTCTTACTAGCCGTGTTATACATTATGGCTGTTTAAAAAGGTTATCAAAATGACTTTTGACATCGGGATACTTAGAGTATACCCGAATCAGGGAGTTGATACTAGTGCAGGCCACGACCTCCTTTGCCATTTGGATGGCGCGGGAGGACTGGAAGAAACTAAAAGTATTCCCAAGGATGAGGAACGCATCGAGTTCCGGCTCATCCGAGCGAGGGAGTGACTGGGGAGGAGGTGGGGGCTGAGAAGCCACAACAACCGGGGCGGAGGGCATGATGGGTTGATCCATCAGCCCAGGGACTTTCGGCCTTAGTGCCGGGAAGTTTTGGGCGTGATTCGCCGCCGTCCAAGGAGTTGGACGCTGGGGACTGAGGGTCTGGGGGAGCTCAGACGAGAGTGTAGGACACTCTCGTCCCTGGCGTGCGCTAGCGCGCGTTGCCAGTTTAGGGGCGGAGGTTTTCGGGGCTTTCGGACAGCCTCGGTAGTTGGCGGGGTGGCCGGATTGCCCGCACAGCACGCAGCTGGGCGGGTCTGGGCACTGGGACCTATCTTTTGGGCGACTGCACTCCGCGGTGCCGTGATCGCCCAGGCACTTTACGCACCGGGGTTTGCCGAAGCAATTCCGTTGCGCGTGGCCGTACAACTGGCAACGGTGGCATTGGCCTACCGTGCCACTCTTATGTGGCTTCTCAATGAGAATTCCTGAAAGACTGCATACAGTCTTCAGCGCAAAGATGGGGTGGGGACCTTCGGAGACGGGGTGGCAGATGACGAGGACGTTGTTAGACGCCCTGCCACCTCTGCCGTGCATACGGTGCACCTCAATCACCGGGATGTTCTGTGACTCTAAGTCGCAGACGATCTCGGTGGTGGGGATCTCACTGGGGATCCGGCAGAGGACCACCCGAACGGGCTTGCTCTCATGGAGCGTATAAGTGTGGTGGGGGATATTTCGAGCCTTGAGTAGCTTCGAAAGCGCGCGGTGGTCGTTAGCTGTCGCTAACCCTACTTTTATGCCGTTCTGAACGGCGCGGGCATTCGTGTAGGCGATGCGTTGCTCGCCACACGCTTTGGACACGTTTGTCCAAGCCCCCTTGTCATGGATGAAGATGGGTGGGGGAGGGATGGTCTTGCGCACTGAGGCGCTGACGACTGGGGTTTGGGTAGGGCTAGGCCTAGTGGCCGAGGAAGTGGAGGGCTGGCTCTGCACTAAGCGTGCTGGCTCGGGAGGGGAGGGTTTCTTGGCCTTAGGGGCCTGAGTGGAGGACGAGGCCTGCGACCTCTTCTTCCTCTTTCCCTCGACGAGGATAAACTCGTCGGAGGAAGAGGTTTGGTCGGAGGAGTGTTCGGACTCTCGCTCGCGCTCAGAGTGTATGCTCTCTGCGCGCTCCGAGCGCTCGCCGTCCGAGCCCTCTTTTTCTTGTTCCTCCTCCTCAGAGTCCATTTCGACGTCTGGGGGGGAGGGGGACCTATCTGCGATGGGCGCGGGGGTGGGACCTAAATCTGGCTGTGGGATGGGAAACACCGCGGGGGGTATTTTTTCAATCTCAACTTTATACTCCCTTTGTAGGGCGGGGTTTTCAAATAGGATCTTTCCTAATATCTCGGTTGTTAGATTTAACCGAACCGTTAGGGACTCTAATTTGGTCATGAGATCCTCCACTCTGTCCTCCATATTGGAGGCGACAATGGTGGGCATCCTAATCTCCTAACCCTAACATAAGCGCCTCGAGGAGACACGTCAACGTGAGCTCCCCGAGCAGACGGTCCCCAAAGAGCCCTGCCCCGGAGTTTCTCCTAACACTTCGCTACCGAGAAGAGAAACCCAGACAAACTCGGTAGCTGTGTTGCCGTCTGATGTGGCCTGAGGGGCCCTATTTGCCTAACCCTCCGGGCGGGAATGACCCGGAGGTGAGTTCGCTCCCTGCGGGGATAGCAGGGAGGTGTGTGCCTAATGGTGTGCCCTAAGCTTGTAATCCGGTCGCCAATCTTAATGTGCGTACCGGGCCCTATTGGGTCTAGTGCGAAGGGGTAGATACACCCAACCGACACTAGGTGTGTATGCTGTGAAGAGAACTCAGTAACTAGGTTTGACTAGGAGATCCCCCAAGGCCAAAACCTAGCACTCGACTCCAATTGACTGCTTCACCCTGAAGGGGATCAGCGGGTGCGTCGGGTCAGCACCCCCTTGGTATTGTTGACACCGTGAGGTTTCCAACCAAGGACCACGAAACTGTGGTTTTACCCTGAAGGGGCCAAACCAAATTGTTTTGACAATCTCTGTTAGAGAAACACGATATCCTTCACCGCCTCGAAAAAGGCGGATCCGGACCAGGCGTCGTAGTCGGCGACTACGAGTGACGTCACGGCGGGCGTGACGAACGGAGCGATGACTCAGGCACGGAACGATCGAGAGCGCGGAGCGGCACGACTGTCGCGGGCGAGCGTCGGAGCAGAATGACTGCCGGAGATGGCCCCCAGCGCCTTTTATACCCAGCTCAGCGTTCAAAATCCATTCCATTCTCATTCTGTACCAGAATTCAAATTGTAGAGTCCAAAATAGTCCATCTTGCCAGTTATTTGATCAGCCAGTTATATTCGAGCATAATTTATTAAACCTCTTCGATAAAATCTGAGAGTGTGTTTTAGAAATTTATAATTATAATTTAAAATGCCGTTAATCAGTAGACAACCACAATATAATATACAATATTAAGCTAGTCCTATCGATAAAAGTGAATAACAATTATATAATAAAAGTATGAACAACCTTTTTAGTCTATTAGCCATTCAGTGACTACAAAGAAGAAGAAATTACAGTTTGTCAGCCTTGACGTAAAAAATGTCATGACAAGAAAATATTTGTTTTGATGGATGAATTATGGATTATGATTACAAAGAAAACGTAAGTTATTTGGTATTTGTAATAACAAATACTATATTTCCCCATCGACCCCGAGAAAATTTTTGGTCTAGAACAAAAATTTTGTAAGGTTAAAGTTTATCCACATTCATATAACTTACATGCCTCATTCAATCACACCAACATCTCACGAAGTTAGGTCAGGTAGGATTCACATTCAATGATCACTACTCGACCTGATTAGTACATGACAGTAGGCTTGTTTTCGGAGTCTGTCAGTCCGCTCGCGTCGAAAACCCATCAAATAAAAAACAAGATTTAGCAAAGGCTTATTTTTACGAAGTTGCTAGCCGCTTCGATCAACTTTAGAGTCGATAACATAAAAAACAAGGTTTAGCAAAGGCTTATTTTTACGAAGTTGCTATCCGCTTCGATCAACTTTAGAGTCGATAAATAGTAAGAAACTAACTTGGAGAGTTAGAAAGGGAGAAGGTCTGGTAATATGTACCTAAACGCACTTCTAAGTAATATCTGATTAGTTCAGATATAAGAGAAGCCTCTTAAAGTTTAAGAACAAAGTTAAAGAAAGAAATAAACTATTGAGTTTCAATAAACCGAAAAGAACTCTATAGTTAAAAGAAGAGAAGAAGATAGAGATGAGTCATGAATATAGTACGAAAGGTGAATATATTTACATGATTATATACATTAATTTTTAAAATCTTTAATATGCCATTTAGCTCGGTTGCCATTAGGATCCTCTAATATGTAAACTAATGGGGATAGTTTCTGAATTACAGTTGACTTTATATATTTGGGAGCTAACTTTGCGCTGAAATAAGTTCCAGCCTGACTATTTATATAATTTCTTCGCCAGACTGTATCTTTTGGTTCCTCAAGTCTTATTTTAACTTCATACTCAAGTTCAGCTTTATTTAAAAGTTCAAAGTGAATAATTCTATCCATGACTGAAAATTAATATTATAAATAGCAAAAGAAGGTAAAGAGGGAATAAACTAGTGGTAAAAGAGGTGATAAACTAGTGTTCGTGTGAAGAGGGAGTCTAGTATAGTGTTAGTGTAAAGAGTGAGTCTCCTATCCTAGAACTTAATATTAAAAAAGAGTCTAAGCCAAAAAGTGAGTCCAAAGAAAAAAGTTACTAGTAATAGTTTTTTTGGAATTTTGAAAAAAAAAAAAAATTAAACCGACTAGCTATGATTTTACGTTGGGCGCCAAACTGTAACGATACCTTCTACTTCTCCAATAAAAGAGGGTAAAATAGATGTACCATTAAATTTAATGTAGTATTAATAAACAGTATTTTATAAAAACCTGCCTACCTATCTACCTATCCTAGAAACCGGCCTACCTACCTATCTGACACACTCTCAGGAGAGAAGAGGAGGAGGCTTAGAGTGTAGTACTTGCGGGACGGCTTGGCAGGCCACTCCAGGATCGCCTTCTCCTCCACGATGTCTTCGTCGTACAGCGGCTCGAGCAAGGTGGTCTGGCAGTAGGCTCACAACAAGGCGTCTGGGCAGCAGGCTCTCAGCAAGGCGTCAGGGCAGCAGGCTCCCAGCAAGGCGTCAGGGCAGCAGGCTCTCAGCAAGGCGTCAGGGCAGTAGGCTCTCAGCAAGGCGTCAGGGCAGCAGGCTCCCAGCAAGGCGTCAGGGCAGCAGGCTCCCAACAAGGCGTCAAGGCAGCAGGCTCCCAGCAAGGCGTCAGGGCAGCAGGCTCCCAACAAGGCGTCAAGGCAGCAGGCTCTCAACAAGGAGTCAGGGCAGCGGGTACTGCACTTCCTCTTCCACCACTCTTCGTCGAAACTCGTCGAGAACTAAACTCTTCAGAAACTGGTCAAAGACTGAACTGCCGGAGATGGCCCCCAGCGCCTTTTATACCCAGCTCAGCGTTCAAAATCCATTCCATTCTCATTCTGTACCAGAATTCAAATTGTAGAGTCCAAAATAGTCCATCTTGCCAGTTATTTGATCAGCCAGTTATATTCGAGCATAATTTATTAAACCTCTTCGATAAAATCTGAGAGTGTGTTTTAGAAATTTATAATTATAATTTAAAATGCCGTTAATCAGTAGACAACCACAATATAATATACAATATTAAGCTAGTCCTATCGATAAAAGTGAATAACAATTATATAATAAAAGTATGAACAACCTTTTTAGTCTATTAGCCATTCAGTGACTACAAAGAAGAAGAAATTACAGTTTGTCAGCCTTGACGTAAAAAATGTCATGACAAGAAAATATTTGTTTTGATGGATGAATTATGGATTATGATTACAAAGAAAACGTAAGTTATTTGGTATTTGTAATAACAAATACTATAATAGTAAACAAAGAAAATCACAGGCGAAATCTTCAGTAATCATAAAAAAATTAACTAAAGTTTCAAGAAACGAAGACATTTGTCAAAATACTATTATTTTCTCTGACGTTCTGGTGGCATTCAAAGAGTTGAGGGCTATAAATATGTATGGCGGAAGTACTAGCCACACGAGGATGAGAGTGAGCAGATAGATAAATAGATATATTCTTTATTCTACACCATAACAGTAAAACAAATAAGAACTTAACAAAGGGTGACACAATGGGCTGTCTTATCGCTAAAAGCGATCTTTTACAGACAACCTTACAGTAACCATAAGATCACTACTATCATTACTAGAGAATTCTATTATTATATTTCCTATATTTCGTCGAGATACGATAGCATTTTAACTATTACTACTGATTGAAATCTCAGGGTCAGGCCGTTGCGCCTACATTCCGGGGAGGCCTCGTCCGGGGAGCCCTCACATTTCAAAAAATGACATTCCGGCGAGCCCTCAGCCAGGACGCGGCCATTTTTATTTGTTTTTAATACATATCAGTAAGTAATGTTGGGAACAAAAATGTTAAAGATATTTTTTTTATTGGATCGAAGTATGTTGCGACTTCTTTCTTTATTTTGTCCATGACAACACTAATTTTGTTTCTTGGTGCATCTGGTTTGCAATCAATAGAATGTTTCATCTGAATTTGTACATTATCATTTTCCTTCGTTAATTTCACTGAACCGGTACATTTCTGACGTATTTTATTAGTACCCACACACTTGAAAATTTATTATTTCTTAAAAATAAGTAGCGATATCCCGCATGCAATAACATCTTTCCTCCATTTTTAGTGTCGATTAATTGATAATTACGTTGTAGCCCTTGCGAGGTGGAAGGACCTGCACTCGACATGGTGAGATATTTAATTTCAACTTCAATTCTTGGTTTAGCTAGCTTTTGTAGAAAAGCCACCACAATTTTGCCAAAAATATGTACCAAAATGTACGTACTTATGTGAAAAGTCACGGAGTGACGTTTTAGTGGACTGATATCTTTTTCATAAACAGTTACAACCTTCTACTTAATTAAATATCATGAGTAGCAAAAAGGAGGATTCGACAATCAACAAAATTTTATTTATTTATTTATTATTAGGGACACTATTCTAAAAAAGACACTTATCTATAATTAACTGAGTAGTTAATAACAGTTATCCACAAAAGATACTTAAGGTTAAAATATAATACGAAACAGGTAAAACTCCTAGTTTTTCATATATTGTACAGTAAGATTATTAAATAGAGCTAAGTTATGTTGTGTTCAATAGTACTAACAAAACCGTTTTGTCAAAAAAAAAATAAACGCCGACTGAGGGCATGCCGGAATGTCATTTTTTGAAATGTGAGGGCTCCCCGGAGGAGGGCTCCCCGGAATAGGGGCGCCACGGCCTGACCCAAATCTCAGGCTTCGAAATTTCTGAATTTCATCACCTTAATGGGGAAGTAATCATCTTATGGGAATTTACCCATGAGATGATTGTCCTAAGAAAACTGTCTGTTGAAAAAAAAGAAAATTGATGTTTTGACTAGCGCATGTGGATTTTGCATAAACGCAATTAATAATAAACGTGTATTATTTCAAATAGGTTGAAGAGTAAAACCTATTAACCTTTTCGACGCCCATCTATATAATACGCGATGTGTCCTCCAGCGCCACTCTACAAATGTATAACGTATCTATAGTAAAACCTAGGGATGGGATTAATGTCCTATCGACAAATAATATTATAAGTTGAAATTAATGTTTATTCACCAATTTACGAAGCTAAATAAAAACTGATACGGTATTTTTAACCGACTTAAAAAAAAGGAGGTTCTCAATTCGTCTTCAACTTTTTTTTTATGTATGTTACCTCATAACTCGGAGACGGCTGGACCGATTTGAAAAATTATTTTTGCGTTTGAAAGGGTATACTTTCTAGTTGGTCCCATTGTTACGAAATCAGGATCTCATGATGGAATCCTGGAGAAATCGAACGAACTCTTCAAATATTATAGGCACACCTATAGCGTTTTGGGTATTTCTTGTAGTACCTTGAGCAGTTGCTTTTGAAAAGTACCATTTGGGGAAGTTGAACTGATGATGAAGACCACAGATGGCCACTGAAACTACTCAATAATAAGTATTTTGTGGATTGCGATTCGATTACTTGAGTACGGATGTTAAACACTTTATGCTCGTCGCAATATATATATACGAGTATGGTGATGTAGAGCTGATGGTCAAGTACCTGGAGAACTCTTCAAAAATTAACGGCTATGCATTGGGAAAAGCAATATTTTGTAAAAGGTGATAAGTTGTTGACATTTATGGCTTTTGTAACTAGATAAATTACAAACCGACCCACTAAAAAGCATGAAAAAAATTTTTTTAACAAAAATTAGAACTGACTTCCATATCAAAACACTACAAAGCCAAAAATAACTTTAATTTCGGTAGTCGGTGTTATTGGTTTTGGATTTTCTTTTTTTTTTCACACCGCCTTCCGAAATTAAAGTTATTTTTGGCTTTGTTCAATTTTTTTTTCATATTTTGTTTTATTTCATAAAAAAATCAATATGAAGACCTGGATATATTTCCCATAATAAAAGAAAAGAATTGTAAAGTTATTAGACGTGTGTTCTAGAAGGCACATCATCCCTATTTGTCTCCAAATGTAATCCTTCTACTTCATATCCAGTCGTTGGCGCTCGAGGCACGTCAAAATCCTTTCTGATATAAGGATGTCTAGATGTCGATGTCTATGGTATTTTTCTTTTTTCTATTCACTGTGGTCGAGTTACACGTGCATAACCTCAACCGATTCATGCATAATTTATTTCGTTTACTTACAACAAATAGAACCAAATACAATCAATATAAACTAGATACGTGGTTTTCTACGTGTTTTTTTTTAATTAAAATGGAGGATAAGTGACTATGTTACAGATCTTTATTTTTAATGGTAGGTATAGGTGTGGCAAAATACTAGCAATGATTTTTTTAAGTCTTTAAGTCAAGAATGAATAGGTTACTTCTAGGCAAGCGTGCTCCATCTTCGACCACATCGTCACTTACCATCAGGTGAGATGGTGGTCAAACGCGAGCCTATTATCAATAAAAAAAATTGTCAAGACGACGAACTATTTCAAATTTCTGATTATTCACAAAACTTTTCTTATGATGAATCTACTCAAAAAGAAACAAAATTCAAGGAAGGTGATACATGCACAGAAGCAGTAGAAATGAAAAAGGATCCAGTACCCACTGTCATGGATGTGCATGGATGCAATTATTTCGGACAGTTGGTATCGAATGAATTATTAAGGTTCGATGTTGATCCAAAATAAGTAATCATGCAAAAAATTCTCGAGTTACTGAAAAATAAGGGAGAATGAAGCTTGCCATATTTTAGCCAGTGCATTAGCTAATTAGCTGCTAGTGTGTTATACCAGGTGTCCAAAAATAACATTTGTCTATATCACAAGTTGATTTTATCCTTTTATTTGTGATCGTTTTAGGGAATGCTGTGGCCTTCAGCATACTACAATTACGATTCACTGTCCTCTGTAATTATATCAAATTCTGATTCAGACTCCACACCTTGTAAAACTCGCAATAATTCGTCATATTCACCGTCACTCATTTTATTGTAAGAACACGTGCGCCAACGCAAGATGTAAACATTGCACTACACTAAAAAGCACAGTCACTATGACCTTGAAACCCTTCCGCTTTATATAACCATCGGCACGAAACTTTAGCGGTGACCGTTATTGCGCAGAAGTAAAAATTAAGGTACCTGAGGGGGGCTAGCTAAGCGTGCGTAGCGCCGATTGGCTCTCCAGCCGCATTACGTTCCCCGCGCCGATACGACGCTCCGCGCACATCCCGTGTACAGTCGCGTCATTAATTGTATTGTTATTGCTGTTAATTTTTGTTGTTGTTTTTTTTTGTAAGTTTGAATTTGTTTGTGAAATTTTGTTTTTTAGTTTGTTTGTGACTTTAAAGTGAATATACCTAGAAGAAATACTGTTTTGAAAAGACAGGCAAGGAAAATGGTTTATGTCGGGAATTGCTTTTTAAAAAGGGAATCTAACGAATTAATTGATTCTTTGAAACAAATTAAAAGTGAGATTGACGAAGCTACAAATACTTTACTCAGTCATTCGGACAGCATCACTGTAAATTTGAGAATGGTTCTCTGTAGATTTAGATTCACTGTAGATTCTCTGATTCAGATTAGACTTAAATCTATTTTTTTTTTTTTTAAATAAACAAATAATGTTTTTGTTTTTATACTCCCCACAAAACTTGTTAAAAATTACATCTTAGGTACCTACTATAAATCCTTGGACATTGGCATTGGAGATAAACTATTTATTAAAGTATAGGTAATATTATTTGCATGCGCGACAGTACTCATGCGTAGCTATCCTCTACATTTCGTTCAGCGCTAGACCTACTATTTGACATTACATTAAAATAATGTCATTAATGTTATTTAGCTAACAATTGTATTGCGTGCGCGATAGTACCCATGCGCAGTAATCCCCTCCGCGTATCGTTCAGCGCTAGACTTACGTGCCGCTACTTATACAAGTTCGTGGCGTTGTGCGCACTGACAACAAGCAACTTTGTAAGGATGGGTTTTTCAAACGGTGTTTCAGTATCGACAATGATTAGAAAACCTATTTATTCTTATTAAGGTGAATAAAACGTACTTTATAGTTTACAATATTTATAAAATATTATTTATTCACGTCATTTTCTTGCAATAATAGTATTTATGATCGTTTCGACGAGATGAAATATAGCGAGGTCTTCATCGTGTCCCATCACTGGCTTACTTTATATCAAGTACTTGGCGTTGGGGGCATTAAAATATTTTCTGGCATTTTTGTTTTTATTGAATACTAGCTTTTGCCCGCGACTTCGTCCGCGTGGAATAGTTACTTTGGGCTAACGTTAAATTTAACCCCGATTTTGAAGCATTCTTCATTGGCGCTCCGCTCCTATTGGCCTTAGCGTAATGATACAATATAGCTGTGCCCGCGACTCCGTCAGCGTAAGTTAATGTATTGGTAATATTGTTTAGATCACGTTCACATGAGGCTTAAGTACCTAGAGAACGCTTCGACCGCGAGACGCGTCGAGCGCGGCGACCGATTCTCAAAAATAATCCTTATAGCATGATTCAGTATTCACGCGCGATGGCTTATTATTATAAGCGTATTTCATGTATAACTTTGGTGTTTCTATACCGATTTATATGATTCTTTTTACGGTTTCGTAGCCGAATGGCAAAAAACGGAATCTTTATACTTTCGACATGTCTGTCCGTCTGTCTGTCTGTCTGTCTGTCCGTCCGTCCGTCTGTCACAGCAATTTTATTCCGAAACTATTAGGACTATACATGTGAAACTTGATAGGTAGATGTATTCTGTGAACCGCTTTCCGATTTTGAGAAAAAAATTAAAAAATATTTAAAATAAAGGGGGGCTCCCCATACATGGAACTAAACCTGAAAATGTTTTTTTTCATGAAATCGATGCATGTGTGGTATCTATAGACAGTTCTTTAAAAACGACATCGGGGTTTCTAAAACCACTTTTCCATAAAGTCAATCGTTTAAAAGATATAAGCTTCCAAAGTCGTAAAATGTGTGTGTGGCGGACACAACCTCTAACTTCTATAATAATGGAGTGAAAAATCTAAAAAAAATATATGTCTGTAGATCTTAATATAAACTTTCAACCAAAATTAGTTTGAACGAAATCAGTTCAGCAGTTTTTGAGATACAGCATATTTTCTAAAACCGCAAATATAACTTTGTAATTCATACAAACACTATGAAAAACAAATTTATTCGGCGCAGTTGTAAAAAATGTAAAAAAGCCAGTTTTAAGAAATTTGTAAGGTTTTTTTTTCAAAACAAATTTATTTGGCGCAGTTGTAAAAAATGTAAATAAGCTAGTTTTAAGAAATTTGTAAGGTTTTTTTTTCGTCAAATAAATTTGCATATTATATTATAGTTACTACGGAACCCTTCATGGGCGAGTCTGATTCGCACTTGGCCAATTTTTTTATGGAATAGTTAATAATGTTAACTTTTTCAATTAGGGGTGACTGAGAGTGTTATAAACGTAAGAGTAGACAAATATTATAATCAGAAAGCTTCGAACTGCTAAGCTATCGGGAGTTACACGTGTTATTGTGAGTCAACCATAAAAGTTAGACATATGCTGTCGTGGGATATTTTTTATATAATTTTAAGGAGAACATTTCCGTCATGAAATGATTTGTGTAGCTTTAATCATTAAGGTTACACACGCGACGGAAGCTTAAAAAATGGAGTAACTTCTCCCGTTTTCCCAACATTTCCCTTCACTGCTCTGCTCCTATTGATTGTAGCGTGATGAAAAGTATACTATAACCCGCTCAGGAGTATGAAAAATAATTATACCAAGTTTCGTTAAAATCCGTCGAGTAGTTTTTGTTTCTATAACGGTTATACAGACAGACAGACAGACAGACAGACAAAAATTTAACTGATTGCATTTTTGGCATGAGTATCGATCCTTAATCACCCCCTGATAGTTATTTTGGAAATATATTTCATGTACAGAATTGACCTCTCTACAGATTTATTATAAGTATAGATAAGACAAACAAGAACTTATTATGTGTGAAAAAGTTAAAAATATGGCTTATTACAGGACAATTTTCCATAAAAACAAAATAAAAGGTCTTGTAAAAGTCGTAAATTTATTTTATACTATTATTACTTCTAATCAAGTAGTGGCGCTGAGGGCCCGAAAATCTCGAGCTTGTATACAAGTGATTGGCGTTCAAAAGCTTAAAATGAAAAAAAAAAGTTTCAACAATAAATTCCGCACAAAGAGTGAACGAATGAAGCGAATGAAACAATCCTAAAAATCATTATCTTTAAAATTGTTTCATTGGATGTCTGATTTCGTTTATATAAGGGCTAGGTACCTACTCCTCCTCCTAGGTTCCTAATTGAGAACCTCCTCCTTTATTGAAAGTCGATTAAAATTAAAGTACACACACAAATATACACAACCTGGACCATCAGCTTAACGCTTCTTCCGAGGCACCTAGGAATCTCTACATGTAAAGATGGTCACTCATCCGTGGATCATTCTTGGCAAGCGTTGTTCAACTCCGACCCATACGGTTGTTATTATTTACTCACGAGCTCCTCAGGTCATTACAAACTACACAGTTAAACGCTAAATAGTCGTGTATTGTTATTTGTGTAAACGCTATAGAGTAATGTGTTTTTATGAGTATGTTATGTAGTATGCAGATGCTAAAACATTAAAAGTAAATTACAATATTGTATAACAATAATGTCATGTAGGTACGATCTTTAGGATTTGTTCATATTTTTTTAAACGTGGTTTTAAAAAAAAGGGTATTTAAAACAACTTTTTTTCAACGTCTAATTTATAAGGTTTTTCTCCTGTGTGTGTACGAATATGTGTTTTCAAATTACTCATTTGACTAAAACTTCTCTGACAAATATCACATTTATAAGGCTTTTCTCCTGTGTGTGTACGAATATGTCTTTTCAAATCACATGTTTGACTAAAACTACTTTGACAAATGTCACATTTATAAGGTTTTTCTGCTGTGTGCGTACGAATATGTTTTTTCAAATTACCCTTCCCACTAAAACTACTTTGACAAATGTCACATTTATAAGGTTTTTCGCTCGTGTGTGTACGAATATGTGTTTTCAAAGTACATAATTGAATAAAACTACTTTGACAAATGTCACATTTATAAGGTTTTTCTCTTGTGTGCGTACGAATATGTATTTTCATATAACCCTTCACACTAAAAGCACTTTGACAAATGTCACATTTATAAGGTTTTTCTCCTGTGTGTATACGGATATGTCTTTTCAAACTACTCTTCTCATTAAAACTTCTCTGACAAATATCACATTTATAAGGCTTTTCTCCTGTGTGTGTACGAATATGTCTTTTCAAATCACGTGTTTGACTAAAACTACTTTGACAAATGTCACATTTATAAGGTTTTGCTCCTGTGTGTGTACGAATATGATTTTTCAAAGCAGCCTTCTCATTAAAACTTCTCTGACAAATATCACATTTATGAGGCTTTTCTCCTGTGTGTGTACGAGTATGTGTTTTCAAATTACCCTTACTACTAAAACTACTCCGGCAAATATTACATTTATAAGGCTTTTCGCCTGTGTGTATATGAATATGATTTTTCAAAGTACCCTTCCTACTAAAACTACTCTGACAAATAGCACATTTATAAGGCTTTTCTCCTGTGTGTGTACGAATATGATTTTTCAAAACACTCGTTTGTCTAAAACTCTTCTGACAGATACGACATTTATAAGGTCTTTCTCCCGTGTGTGTACGTATATGTGTTTCCAAAGTACTCTTCCTACTAAAACTACTCTGACAAATATTACAGTTATAAGGTTTTTCCTGACTTTTAGTTTCTACAGTATTATCATAATTACAAATTGCATCATAACAAAATTTAGGTTGACTTTGCACAACAGTTTTACTTGAAATAGATTCTTTTGATATTTTGATAGATTTAAACGTACTTTTCATAGTATTTTCGAAAGTCTTTGAATGTTCTAGTTCCTTGTTCTTATGCTTGGGGGATAGTGAATGATCGCTACTTTCCTTTAGCGGATCTAGTTTCGGTTTCTTTGCAGCAGGAACACCTGTTTGTAATATGACATGTCAGTAAGTAAATCATAATCTGTGATCGGAATTAGATGAGCTAAAACTCAATTTCGACAATGAACAGAGACAAATGGAGATGTCCTACAGCTATTTTTAGGGTTCCGTAGCCGAATGGCAAAAAACGAACCCTTATAGTTTTGTCATGTCTCTCTGTCTGTCCGTCCGTATGTCACAGCCATTTTATTCCAAAACTATAAGACTACACATGTGAAACTTAGTAAGTAGATATATTCTGTGAAACGCTTTTCGATTTTGAGAATATAAAAAAATATATAATATTAAATTAAGGGCGGCTTTTCTTTTTTTGTCATGAAACCTTTTGCGTGTGTGGTATACACAGGTCTTTGAAAATTACATAGAGATTTCTAATATCACTTTTTCTTAAAGTCCCCCCCTCCCCTCTAACTTTACAACAATGGAGTGAAAAACGTTGTACATCTTAATAAAAACTTTCAACGAAAATTGGTTTGCACGAAATCGGGTTAGCAGTTTTTGAGATGTAGCACATTTTCTAAAACCGCAAATATAACTTTGTATTTCATCAACCAAGGAAAAACAAAGTTATTTGGCATAGTTACTACGGAACCCTTCATGGGCGAGTCTGACTAGCACTTGGTCAATTTTTCTGGACTGTTATCCTGGGTTTCAAGACATTAATTATGTAAATAAATAACAATGTGAAGAAAACAATTTCATTGATTTTAACTTAATTGTCCCTGAAAAAAGAAATATTGTTAGGAAGTCTCCACTTTTTGTCTCTTTTCTTTGAACTTTAGGTAAATAAACTCACTTAAATCAGATCAGTGGTTCTTAATAGATACGAACATACATAGACATATCCACAATAAATAGAAATTAACATTTAGACCGGCCGCTCATTACAACTTTTTGTCACCTAGTCAAGTGCTATGAAAACTATACTGAGTGCGCTCATTATGGTGACTTGATAAGATTGACAAAAAGTTGCAGCGACAGGCAGTACCGGAGTGACGTGACTGTCACTCGCCCTGTACATTACTATGGGAGTCCGCTCACTGGTGACTTTTTGTCACTCAGCCGTAAAGATGGGCATTTAAACGAAAAGCATATAATAAAACATGTTATTTAAAATAAGCGTATAAGCAGATTAGTTTGACGACCTCGTTGAAGTCCATTACAAAAATGAACGCGTCACGTGATTTGTTACCCAAGAAGTCACCTCAGTGAGCGCATCGTGGGTGACAGCAGGCGACAGTAACAATAAGTCACGGTGACAAAAAGTTGTAATGGGCGGCCGGCCTTAAAAACAGTTTGTAGTAAAGGCACAGTACCATTTGCCGCTAGATGGATGTGTGGCGACACTAATGCCGGCTCTTCACGTTGGCCAACATATTGGCGAATGTAGTGGCCAATGCCTATTGGTCAACGTGTAGAGGGGGTGTTTGTGCACCCAAGATGCACTTGCATGCATTTTTATTCTCGCGTTAATCGCTCACGCTTACGTATATTTGCTTAAATCTAGTCTTTCTCGTGTTGTCAGTGCTTTCTTATATCTGTCTATTTTCTTCGTGTCTTCCTATATGCTTTAGAGTTAGTTGTACATCTGTGCTTAAAGACTAGCAATAAACATTTTAAAAACTCAACGGTGTCCGTGTTTTGAAAGTGTAATCCTCAAACATACCTACAAGTGGTGACCCCGACAAAGGAACTTTAGAGTTGAAAATCAAGATGGAAGCCGATAAAGGAGTAGGGTTTGTCCAGACGACCCGGAACTTTGATTTGCTCAGTTGGAAGCCCAATTTACACTGTCAAATGTAACCAGTGAATCAACGAAATTTTACTACGCCGTTACTCAGCTAGAACATACGTACGATGCTCATGTAAAGGATATATTGTGCAATCCTACAGTAACCGGTAAATTCGAAAATCTAAAAAACGAGCTTGTCCAGCGACTAGAGTGCGTCGAAAGAGAAGCTGAGGCAGCTGTTCCTGGACAAGGATATTGAAGACCGTAAGCCATCAGAATTTTTATGGCACTTAAGAAACCTAGCCAGCCCATCAGTGTCGGATGATGTTTTACAGACTTTATGGACTGGACGCTTGCCGCATATGCTATATACCTACAAACTGTCATTGCGTCGCAGCCTAAGGTTTCATTAGATGACCTAGCCGAGTTAGCATATCGCGTGCATGAAATAGCTCCAGTAATACCGCATCACCAAGTAGTTATGGCTTCAACGTCGGTACAGTCAGCATCGTCCTCACGTATTGACTACTTACAGCAGGAAGTTTGTGCTTTAACTAGAGAAGTTGCTAAGCTAACCTCTTATGTCTACAGACAGTCAAGGGCGCGTTCTAGATCGAGTTCCCAGAGCCCTCACAGTCGCAACCGCAGTCAGTCACGTCACCAGCACCCACCACCAGACCACCCTCACTGTTGGTATCATTACAACTTTGGAGCGAGAGCCAAAGAAATGTACGGAGCCATGAGACTTTAAGGCGGGAAACGACGGGGGCAGCCGGAAGTAGCGGCCAGCGACTGCCCAGTTTAAACAGGCCGTTTATTTGTGACAGATCGGACCTCTAAGATGCAGTTTCTTATTGACACGGGATCGGATTTATGCGTCTACCCACGTTCAGCAACCAAAGCACCATGTTTAAAAGTAAATATGATCTCACTGCAGCAAATGGCACAACCATACATACTTATGGCCCTATAATGCTACATCTAGACCTAGGACTAAGGAGTGACTTTACGTGGCAGTTCATCATAGCACATGTGTCTAAGCCAATCATAGCAGTCGATTTTTTAAGTTTTTATAATATTCTTGTGGATTGCAGAAACCAGAGCCTCATAGATCAATAGCCGTGCCGAAACAAAATATGCCAGAGAACATTGCGTCTATACGGGCACTGCCATCGCAAGTACATACGGGTGTGCGTTGCCGTCCACTTTTGAGCAGGCGCTTACAACGCACACCCGATTCTAGTCAAACCTAGTTATAGTACCCGGCACGAAACTTTAGCGCTGACCGTTATTGCGCAGAAGTAAAAATTAATGTAGCTGGCTAGCGGGATGAAGGGCGGTCGTGCGTAGCGCCGATTGGCTCTCCAGCCGCATTATGTTCCCCGCGCCGATACGACGCTCCGCGCACATCCCGTGTACAGTCGCGTCATTAATTGTATTGTTATTGCTGTTAATTTTTGTTGTTGTTTTTGTTCAGTTTGAATTTGTTTGTTAAATTTAGTTTTTTAATTTGTTTGTGACTTTAAAGTGAATATACCTAGAAGAAATACTGTTTTGAAAAGACAGGCAAGGAAAATGGTTTATGACGTGAATTGCTTTTTAAAAAGGGAATCTGACGAATTAATTGATTCTTTGAAACAAATTAAAAGTGAGATTGACGAAGCTACAAATACTTTACTCAGTCATTCGGACAGCATCACTGTAAATTTGCGAATGGTTCTCTGTAGATTTAGATTCACTGTAGATTCTCTGATTCAGATTAGACTTAAATCTAAACTAAAATTTTCAAATTAACAAATAATGTTTTTATTTTTATACTCCCCACAAAACTTGTTAAAAATTATATCTTTGGTACCTACTATAAATCCTTGGACATTGGCATTGGAGCTAAACTATTTATTAAAGTATAGGTAATATTATTTGCATGCCCGACAGTACATACATTTCGTTCAGCGCTAGACCTACTATTTGACATTACATTAAAATAATGTCATTAACGTTATTTAGCTAATAATTGTATTGCGTGCGCGACAGTACCCATGCGCAGCAATCCCCTCCGCGTATCGTTAAATTAAATAGGCCCCCCGCGGGAGAGAAATCTCCAAAATTTCCCGCATTAAATTTTTGATCCATTCGCCAATCATGGCAAACTCCAATATTTTGGATATATTGTTAGAAATCCTTAGGGAAAAAACCCTGCTATTTCCGCCAAATATGGCGGAAAAATCCAGCGTGAAATCGCTAATTGTCCTCCGGCTACCAAAGGCAACGTCGCTGATTTTAGTGACGCGCTTGACAGTCCATTATCTCCCCCGATTGCTGATCAAGGCATCCCGGTTGGTCAATTCACGGAAGTGTTTATTAACTCCGATCTCATTGTTCGTCGAACAACGAACGAATTCCAGGTAGATAGCCCCCTATTGCCCACGCCCGCCGACAGCGACGGGCCGATCGCCCGATTCCCGAAATCATCCATTGATTCCGGCCGACCTACTAATCCTATTGTTCATAGAACAATGGACGACGCGCAGGTGTGCGCTGCACCAGAATTCCGTGAAATGGACACCACCGAACCTGTGTACAATAACAATTCCGACAATGATTTGTCACTATGCCCCTCGTCCTCGGAAGACGACTTTCAAGTCGTCACCGGCGGCAAAAGGAAGAAAGGGAAGACCTCCCAGGCCAGCAAGGCCAAAAATACCACCGCGTCGCCCCCGTCCCCAACTCAAACGCCCGTACGACCCGCTAGTCCCGTCCCAGCTACCTCTGCTCGCGCGCAGAATAGTCGTCCCCCCAGGCCGCTCCGCCCCCTTTTTACATCCAAGACAAGGGGAAATGGACTGATGTGTCAAAGATGTCTGTTGATCGAAAGATAAACTACACAAACGCCCGTGCCTGCCAAAATGGCATTAAAGTGACCGTCCCTACGTCTAACGACTATAGGGAACTATATCGCGCCCTCCGTGAAAGGAATATTTCCTTTCACACTTTCTCCTTCCCCGAGGACACGCCCACTCGTGTAATTATTAAACGTGTCCCTAAAGAAATCCTAGTACAGGATATTAAAGACGACCTTGCCGATCAAGGTATACCAGTGATCGCCGTCCATCGCTTACATAAAGCGAGAGGCGGTGAATCGTATGATATGGTTCTTGTCATTTGTGAACTAACCGTAGGTCACCACCCGATATTCAAGATTAAGTCCATTTGCTCCCTACCTGACATCTCAATTGAGAAGCCCTACTGTACCGCAACAGTGGGCCAAGCGCAGAGCAACTGCTATGCGACTGCCAGATGCGTCAAGTGTCTGGGGGAGCACAGCACTGCGGACTGCCCTCGGCCCAAAGACCGAACCCTCTGTTCGGAACCACCCAGCTGCGTTCTCTGCGGCCAGACCGCTCACCCGGCAAACTACCGCGGCTGTCCCAAAGCCCCCAAACTTGCTCCTAAATTAGCGAAGCGCACCAACGCCCGCCAACAAAGAGAGGCACCTTCCTCTCAAATTCCCCAACGTCTCGCTCTTCAGAGACCGTCCCCCTGGAACAGGCTAAACCACGAAAAAGCCTTTCCCTCCTTGGCCCCTGCCAAACCTTTGCAGGCACTGATGGATATACCCAACGCAGCGCCGATCCTGCCTATAGCCGTGGCTCCAGAGGCCACA
Source organism: Tholera decimalis (assembly GCA_943138885.2). Classification (NCBI taxonomy): domain Eukaryota; kingdom Metazoa; phylum Arthropoda; class Insecta; order Lepidoptera; family Noctuidae; genus Tholera; species Tholera decimalis. The sequence goes on along the minus strand of OW964575.2, from coordinate 10,910,792 downwards.
GCCAGTCCCCAAACCCGCGCCTCAAACCACTGCTGCTCCTGCAGCCAAACAACCGCCCAAACCCTCACCCGTCGCGCACGGCGAGGCCTGCGCCCAGACTCTACTGCGCCACTATAGAATATTTATGACCCGCCAAGCCAGGTCTCTCCACGATGCTCTTCTAGCTGCCGAGCAGCAGAATAACGGCAAAATTACGACGGCAATGTACAGCCAAATATTCAGCACACATTGATGTCGTGCTAGGCCTCGACCAGATGGATGCGATGGACTGATCCAATGGATTCCCAACGCACAAACCACACTAGGCCTCGATCCCTCAAATTAGGTTTTTTCAACGCCAATGGCATTTTCAACCAACGCTCCGAAATAACTAAATTCCTCCGCGACCACCAATTAGACGGCCTCCTTATACAGGAGACTCTTTTGAAACCCCACCGCGCTGGCCCCAAAATTGCGAATTACCGTCTAGTTCGCAATGACAGAACACGCTGCCACGGCGGCGGTACCCTTATTTATTATAGGAAGGAGTTATACTGCATCCCTCTGAGCCCACCCGCGCCTCTCTCTTACCTAGAGTACTCTACCTGTAGACTAGGCATGACTGGTAATCCTCAGATAACCATCATCTCTGCCTACCATCCCCCGCCATCGGTCGCGTCTCCTGCTTCTGACGATTCTATCGCGCTCACCAGCGATCTCACGACTCTCTTCGGCCTGAGTGACTCCGTCTTACTAGCGGGCGATCTCAACGCCAAACAAACTTGGAACAGCAACACGACAAATGCCAGAGGCAGAATCATGTATAACCTAGGCGCCACCCTAAACTATGACGTCATCGCTCCGATGACTCCCACCCACCACCCACACGACCCCAACCATAGGCCCGATGTCCTCGATCTGGCGCTCCTAAAGAATGTAAACCTCCGTTTATACTCCATAGAAGCGCTTCACGACCTCAACTCGGACCACCGTCCCGTTATCTTACACCTAGGTTCTCGCTCGGGTAACCATGATCCTACCCAACCTCCCCCGACCCAATTGATCACCGACTGGAGGAAAGTAAGTGAAAAACTGAAATCCAACACGTCGCCTCACTTGGACACCATTCCTGACCACATAGTCTCAGTCGCTGACACGACGGCGGCGATCGATTCGCTTACGGATCACGTACAATCCGTCCTGAACGATTGTTCAAGGGAAGTTCCAGTAGCGGAAGATCACCGCTGGAAACTCCCGGACGATGTACGGAATCTGATAACCGAGACGAACGCAACCATCCGTGCGTACAGCGCTTTTCCCTGCGCCGCACAGTATACGATTTGCCCAAACTAAAGAGATGATAGTCGGTATCGGACTTACAGGATTTGAAATGAACTAAAGTGATAATTTACACATTATGTTATCACATGATAGCAAATAAAACATATTTTTGTTAATTATATAAAATTTATTCAGATTTAAGTAGCGATTTTGAATCACAATAATATTTTGAGTTGCTTTTATGGGTATTTTTCTTAACAATGAAATATAGGGATCGGACGACATAAGCAAATACTTAATTAGATCAAAATTTGTACGAATCCGAGAAGTTTTTAAAGTGCGGCCCGGTCTGACTTTTGACTTCCGAAGCCTCTTCGGACATTTGTCCTATTGGAATGACAGAGTGTCGCATTATTTCTGCTCCATGAACCAATATTTTATGCACCGTAGCTGGCATGTGATACCACGGATATAAGGAGAGATATAAATCTCGCGTGTCTGAGCAGTAAATGTTGAATTTGTCCGGGTCAATTTCATAGTCAGACGCTATTGCTGTAAGAACTGTACGGAGACGTGAGAGCAGATTTTCATCGAGTCCGGTGATACGAGCAGTTTCTTTGTACTCGTGAAAAAATGTTCTAGCGGTGTTCCCGTCATTGCTCGAACCAAAACCCGTTTTAACTTTGTCGATAATAAGACCGATTTCTTTGAATTTCGAATTGATTTCCTCCTTCTTATTTTTTTTTTTGGTCTGTCCCCTGACTTGCCACTGACCTATATTCATTCGGTACGAAATATTTAGTAGGCATTCAATTGTGCGGATGGATATCCCAAACCGATACATAGTTTCATTAGGCTCTCTTGCAATTACTGTGGAATTCATCTCTTTGGATGTAGCTTTGCAGATGAAACACGTTACATACTTTGCCGTCTATCATCGACAAAATCAATTCATGTTTTATAGAGATATTAACTCCATCTATTTGTGCAGCAGTAGGCACCAACACCCGAATTTTTATTTTAATGGCTTCACATTCTTGTTTTATCAATGACTCAGTTTCTTTTTTATATAAAAACTTTATAGTTCTGCAGAATCTTGGTGAAGATGGGCGTGGGTTTTCTCATATGATTATTTTATTGGAATCATCATTATCTCTCACAAGTCTTAGTGGCTGGCACCAACGATACCACAAACATATATTCATCTGTATCGTTGGAATTTGGCTGCTGGTATAAGCTCCACAGCTTGATGATTTCAGACCACTCTGAGAAGCCGTCACATCCCCATTTGTAAACCATTATGTAGTTCAAGCCGGTTACGTCAGGTCTCAATACTTCTCCGAGAATATTTTCACATATTCTTGTTGCGGTATGACTTAAAAGAGCTTGCAGCTCATCCTCAGCGTATGTGTCGATCAGAGTGAATTTTTCCACGGAAGGATAGGTCTGTTCTTTCAGTTTTGCTACTTGATCATAGCATGGGTAAAGACGGAATCCTCTTTCTTTTGACTCCTGTTGTATATTCTTATATGTCTGCACAGTGAAATTATTAGAAATAAATAAAGCCAAAGCTTCTTCTGGGGTATAAATAAGGCCGTTGTTCTTTTTTTGCATTTATTCTTTTCCTAGCTTTTTTTATATCCAGTAGCTCGTCTCGGTGAAGCTGTAGAAACTTCCTGAATTAAATTAGCAGCGTCACGTTTCCCACTGATTCGCACACTCAATTGAGCTGCAAACGATAGCTGTTCAACGTCATACTCTTGCAACAAATGTTGAATTTTACGCTTTTTTGTTTTTGTGGAACTACCATCAAAACTCTTTTTTCGGTCTTCCAATACTGGAGCTTGGTTTTGGGGATTGTTCATGGAACATAGTAAGAACCAATTCTTCATTTAACCATTCTTCGTTGGCATTTAAAAATAAATCCAATCGTCTCTGTTTGCGAAGCCATTTAAGACGAATCTTCTCACATTCCTTCTTTAAAAAGGCCTTAAGGGGCTTCTCCTGGTCTTGCGGGAGAATATATTCAACAAATCTTGACATGACAGACTTTAAAACTTGGTCTAATCTTCTTTTGGGTTGTGTAGAACGCCAAAACTCAAATAGCGACTTTCGTCGAATTCTGGCACCTTTAAAGAAAAACATAAGAAATATTTAGAATCGCGTAACCAAATCAAGTTTTTAACAAACTTAAATAATAAGAGAATATTTTAAGAGCTCGATCACGCCTTGACTCATCTTGACTGCCTACTTTTGGCTTATTAAAAATATTTTGGTAAATCAAAATCAATTTATCTCATACCTCGAGTTGAAGAATCCATCACTAAAAAGTACTTGAAATATCACAAAACTCAGAAATCCGTGCACAAGTGCCTACGTTTACGATCGCACTTACCGGTGACCGTGCGCTGCGGCTACCTGAATTCGACGCGGTAACAATTGTCCTATTGTTATTGAAGAGACCGCGGCGCAAAAACTGGTTCTGAATGCATTATCAGTTGCAGGGTTCGTCCAAATGTGTAATAATAATAAGAAAACGCTGATTTATAATTATGGTTTGGGGACTTTTGTCTCTCTAGTTTGGGCAAATCGTATACTGTGCGCCGCAAACAAAGCTCACATGCGCAACTTACAGCGCGCTGTAAAGAAACGCATTGCCGAGCAGTATAATGCGAGCTGGGACAAGATACTGAGCGAACTTGAGCCCACCCATCTTGCCTTCTGGCAGCTACAGAGGAAGTTACGATCCACTGAAGAGGCCACAATGCCTCCTCTCTTTCGTCCCGACAAGAGTGTCGCCTTTGATAACTCTGAAAAAGCAGAATGCCTAGCCGACAGCCTATAGTCTCAGTGTTCTCCCAGCTCTCAACCAGTAGACCAAGCCCACCTCGATATAGTGAACGCCGAAGTCGGACGTAGAACTTCCCTTCCGCCCGTCGAAGATCCTGATAATCCACTGGCCCCCATCACTCCTGATGAGGTTCAGGATATCATTAAAAATCTCCAAACATGAAAAGCCCCTAGCTCCGATGGCATTACCAATAGGGTTTTGAAACTTTTCCCCGCCCAGCTTATAGTGCTAATGACTGCCATCTGCAATGGCGCATTGAGCAATAATATGTTCCCCGCAACCTGGAAACAGACCACCGTCATAGGTATCCTCAAACCAGATAGGCCAAAGTCTGATCCGTCTACCTACCGTCCCATTAGTTTATTCAACGTCCTCGGCAAAATCTATGAAAGGCTTATACATATGTATATAAGCGGCTCAAAGATTTTGCCGAAGCAAAGAGTCTAATATCCAATGAGCAGTTTCTGATTGTGATTGTGAAAACCATATGAGTGTGTTTTCACACACCGGGCGGCGACGACGCCGGCTCCCTCTGTGCCTGCACGAGCAAACGTTCGTTCACCCGTAAACTCACAGAGAGAAACCGACGCGATCCGAGCGGCACACACGCACAAGTCACTCTACACTGTTTTCACTAGCTTCCGTATTGCTTGAGCGCTGGCTTGTCACTGGTGAATCCTGTGTCGAACCGGGCTGAATGTTCCTAATTTAAGTATACAAATTAGGGAATGCTGGAAGAAATATGACATAGCAAAATGCATCTTAAACATAAAAGAATCATTGCAAGAACTGAAGCCACACACATTGAAATCATGCTGGAAAAAACTGTGGCCTGTTCTGACTGCGGAAAATGAGGAAGAATCTGTGCAAAATCAAACTTTAACTGCAAACATTGCCAAAATTGCGAGTGGAATAGGACGAGATGGGTTCGAACAAATAGAATCAAGTGACATTCAGGAGTTGCTTGAATCGCAAGACGAAGGTTTGACTGAAACCGACTTGGAGTAAATGTTAAATTCACAATCCATTGAAGAAGAAGCTTCAGCAAGCACTGCAAACGTGACATTTAATCTGAAAAATCTTAGTGAAGTCTTAAGAATGGCAAATGAGCTTTGTGATTTCTATATGAAAATTGATCCATCAATGGAACGAAGTCTTATTTTTAAGAGGCAAATTGCTAATGGACCTGCTGAATATCAGTCTGAATTGAAGGAGCTTTTAAAACCAAAAAAAAAAGCTAAATTTTAAACCATTGCCTAAACCTGAAGATCAAACTGAACTTATCAAAATGTGTGGTCAAAAACTTAAATTAAACTGATTTTTTATGAGTTTGCTTTTTTTATTTCGTCGCCTAGGAACGTATCCCCTATAACTCTATATAAATTACCATTCCATATTCACGATTTCTGTATTCGCGGCATATTTACGGAACATATACCCCGCGAATAAAGACCTTCTACTGTACGAAGAAATCTGTATGTATTGCAACATTGTCAGGCAAAAGGTGCTTTTTTCTCGCCGCAGTGCGCGCACGGCCTTAGGGGCGCAGTTTTGACTTAAAGATATGGATATACGTTATATTACAAACTAGTGAATAGTTTGCAATGTAACGGGAAAATAATGTCCCTCAAGTTTCTTATACAATGATATTTAACACTGGCGACAGGCGTCGAGGATGAGTGAGTATGTTTTGCCAAAAAAAGGGTATTGCACTAGTTGCATGTGACGTGTGATAATTGATATGTGTGTTGCGTACCACTATTGTAACTTGGTGCATTGGATACTCACTTCTTGTGTCACTGGCTCTTCTCTTCCTCGATACTTCTTGTTCTTCTTCTTCTTCAGCTTTAAACTCTATTAAAGATACATCATTACCACCTGATTCGGAATCTTGCAGTGGTATATCTTCTTCATCTGAATAGCCATAGTCTTCATATTCCAGTTCAACATCTGTAAATACACATATATGGTAAAGAATTCTAGTCGCTACTACTCACATTCTGTCTGAAAGCCAACCCCAATATAGTCTTGAAAATGCTATACCAGGACTTTTATATGATGCATTAGACTGACAGTTTCTGAGTTATCAGATAATAGCTTTTGCCCGAGGCTTTGCCCGCGTTAATTTACACTTTGTCAATAATTCTTGTTTCCAATCGGTACACCTTTTTGGGTGGTAAAAAATGCATATATGTTACTTATATATGTGCGCGCAATTTATGTTGAGATACCTACTTACGTATGTGTCTACTATTAATCTGCAAGTAAAGACTACCTAGATGATATACAATGTAGATAAAAGTATAATTACCTACCTACTTAAAAAATAGAAATGATTCGTATATTAACTTGATTGGTTAAAATGTAAATGACACAGTTGGCGAACCGGTTGACTGGTGCATGACGTGGGTTTGACCCCAGCCCTAAACAAAGATTTGTATAGCCTAAAAAAAATGTTCCGAGTGGTTCTTGAATACGCGAATGAATTGGTTTACATCCGTAAGGGATGACTTCCGGGATAAAAACTCCATACCAATTTTATATAAATCGGTTCAGCGGTCTAAGTGTATTATATGTGTGGGGAGGGCGGGAACATTATTGATTCCCTATACGAAATTCCAACACCCTTTTAACATCCTTTAGTGATGATTTCCGGGATAAATCTGTCTAAAAAAGGGACTATCCTGCCTTTCCTAGGGTCCTAAACTATTCCCATGCCAAATTTCATCTAAATCAGTTCAGTGGTTTAGGCATGAAAAAGTAACAGACAGATAGACAGAGTTACTTCCGCATTTATAATATTAGTATGGTCCCATACCAAATTTAAAAATAAAATTTAATTTAGCTTTTGCCAGCGAGCAGCGCAGCGGTAGCGTCCGCGTGCAATACAAAAACTATCCCACAGAACCTTATATTGGGATAAAAGCTATCCTATGTCAAATTTCATATAAATCGGTTCAACGGTTTAGGCGTGAAAAGGTAACAGACAGACAAACAGTTACTTTCGCATTTGTTAGTATGGAAGTATGGATATTAAGTAAGTATAGTCTCTATTCCCTATACGAAATTCCAACACCCTTTCTACATCCTTCAGGGATGATTTCCAGGATAAAAACTATCCTATGTCTTTCCCAGGGTCCTAAACTATTCCCATTCCGGATTTCACATAAATCGGTTCAGCGGTTTAGGCGTGAAAAGGTAACAGACAGAGTTTCATTCGCATTTATAATATTAAAGTATGAATGATGACAACCGAATTGTGATGTTACTAAATTAATCGATTCGAGAATATAATGATGTAAGTAAGCAATGTTTTTTAAATAATATTTTGTGAAGGTAACAAAAAATAAAATGTGATTATAAATGAAAACGAATTGATCATGATAATACATTTTATTTTTTGCACTACAATAGTACCTGTACCCATTCCAACGGGGTTTAGGTTGCAGTGGTGTGTGGGCACCACTACCCACGCACCACTGCAACCTAATAGTAATCCCGCCTAATTTATTAAAATATTCAGCCGATGCAACAATATGCAAAAGACTGACTTTTATCATGTTTGGTTAGACAAGAATATTAATAATTAAAATAGATTTATTTATAATAATATCTAGATACTACTTAAAACTAAATGATAATAGTATACATTTATTTATATTTCTCATAATTAAAAAACACTAATTTATTATTTGATTTATTGAATCCACCACTATTAGGTTAAATATGGTATAATTATTTTAGTGAGTGGCATCAGCTTATGTCAGCTTACTGCATCGAACTATAAATCCTGGTATAGGCAGATGATGAATATACTCACACAAAGTGCTTTTGTTGTAAGTACAAGACTATACACAAATTATTAAGAGAAGAAGTAATCTGTTCTATGGATCATATCTGATATCAGATTGTTCTTGTAAACATACCATCCTGTGGATTCTCCTGCTTGGGCTCCATGACACCATCCTGCCTGTCATAAACTGCTGGTAATTCTTCAAACATACCATCCTGTGGATTCTCCTGCTTGGGCTCTATGACACCATCCTGTCTGTCATAAACTGCTGGTAATCCTTTTTTGATAGTGATGTTGTCTATTTGACTAACATCAACTATACTTATGTTTTCTATTGGAGTTTTCATAAGGCCATTGAAATATTGGCCTCGGATTATTGAAGGATTTGCCTGTGGACACACAACAGTATTTGGTTCAATTTGGACCACTTCTACCAGCTCAAACATTTTTCAATAGACCTTTAATCAAGAGCCTCCACACATGGTATTAATGAGAGGTTCAATTCATCCTGAACAGTCAGAGCTACCCAGACACAATATATGGTATGGAGTATAACACAAATATCTTCAACATTTGTAATTTTTTTTTATTGAATAGCACCTCACCTCATTTATCATCTGAACCAACAGCTCTTCAGCTGCCAGACATGTTCTCTGCAGTTGGCAGCATTGCTTTAGTTTAGCATAGCAGATGAAACAAGAGAGCATCGGTCTACTGTCTTCAGTTACAAACTAGAACAAAATCTCCATTGAATATCTAGTTTAACATTGCTTTGCCATTAGTCAAGTTTATTTTGTATAATGTGAATGTGAGAACACTGTACACTTTTAGAATTCGAAATCATTTTTTTTCGTAAAAAAAAAATTAAAATTATGCGACTTATGATGCTATGTAGATATAGCTATCAACTTACTGGGATATCAGTCAGCTTCTCATACAGTTCATGCATGTTCTTGTCCACAACCACATACATGCGAACATTCTCCATTAAACATATCCTGCACATTGTCAGTTTATCCATTTTATAACAAGAAGGAACAGTTCAAATATCAATACGAAAAACACTGCCCGGCCTGTATATTATTTTAACTATTTGTGCTGAATTGCGTACGATCCATGAAAAACTTTAATATCGTGTCATCGTGTACACACTCAGTGTCCGCTGGGTTATAGTGTTCTGTGCTCAGTGAGCATCTCATTACAAACGGCAGCAGTCGGACCAGAATTTGATATAATATTCAAATGTGGTATTGGACCAAGCGTTTGGTTATGTTATTTGTAGCGTATGTTCATGATATTGAGTAACATTTACTTCCTAAAACCGGCAGATCACATTATTCGCTATAAGGAGTTGCACACAAAATAAACTTCAAGTCTTGATATGTGGCTCTTCTGGAGGAGCCACCATAATTTTGCCAAAGAGAATGTAATACACTATGTTTTGCCAAAACAACGCGTATGGTCGTGTGTAATAGAATAGATCTTAAATATCTTATTTTCCGCAAAATAAACAATAATCAACAACAATGAATTATTATTATTAGATAATGACATGCGTCATGCACAGATAACCATAGATGTTTTTTTTTTTTTCCTTCGCCCTTCTCGGGCAGGCTAAGGTCTTAGACCATACCGCCTCGTCTTCAGTGCATATTATCCTTCTTGTCTAAAAGTAAGGCCTAAGCCTCGTCTTCAGTTTCATCCTTCTTGTCCAAAAATAAGTAAGGCCGAAGCCACGTCTTTAGTAGTTTATTTAAGGCCAAAGCCATGTCTTCAGTATTCATTAAAGTCAAATTCGTAATAATATGGTGTCATATCCGTGTATTCGTCATAATCATGTTGTGAAGTAAGGTCATATCCAGGGTCATATCCTTCTAATACGTCGTCCCGATCGGTCAAATAGCCCATCCGGTGCTGTCAATTTTATACAGTGCTATGTACGTACTGTAATTTTCCAGCAAACCTTGAGTGTCGCGCGGGATGCTTGCTGGCGTTTTATATATTTCCAATAAATTATCAATTAGAGGAATTCTCTGTAAATCATATGCAGGACATTCAAAAATTATATGATCTAGGGTCTGATCACATCCTAATTCACAATTAATACAAACAGGTGATGTTATAATTTTCATTCTGGCTAAATGTGCATTGAATCTTCCATGTCCAAATCTAAGACGATTTAAAGTAGTGTAAAATTTTCTGCTCTTAGGAAGAATATATCTGGAGAACCAGGGAGCAGAACCAATGGTTTGATTTATTTTCGCATACCATTTTCCTTTAGTTCTTAGTGTTTCTTGCCAGTTCTCATGCCAAATACAGGTGTTTTGTTCACGTAATTTGGTAAGGAGGTCAGAGCTTGGTATGGCAACATTTCTCGTTTCTGGGATGTCAACGTTGTCAACGTCAGCAATAACTCTTGCAAGATGATCTGCGTTTTTGTTTCCTGTTACTCCTATGTGGGAGGGTGTCCATATTAAACTTATCGTAAATCCTCTAGAACAAAGATCAGCGTATAAAGTCCGAATCTCATATAAAATATTTCCGGTATTGGCGTCCAGTTTCGGGTTTATTAAGGCCATGAGAACACTCATGCAGTCGGTCACTATAAGCCAAGTTGTGTGCCCAAGATTCTTTTCATGTATATACTGCAGAGCTGTTAAAATGGCTAGAGATTCTGCTGTAAATATAGTCATGGCTCCAGGTAACCGAACTCCGTGTCCAACAGTAAGATGAGGTAGATAAATGGCAAGCGAAACATTTCTATTGTTTTTGGATCCATCAGTAAATATATGCCTGTACCCAGGGAACTCTGCAATTAACTGATAGACATCTTCTTTACACCGTAGTTCACGGTTGATGTAAATGTCCATGGGCCAGAATTTGCTAGTATAATTACCAGAGTAACATGGCCATCTGCCTTTACATTTCTCAATTTGATATTGATCATCAATACTGATTAAAATAGAAAAGTAATGAAATATATAAGGGACATTTACGGAGTTAGAGGGACTGTATACTCTATGATAAAATAATATTTTCTTTAATAAAGGATGATTTTCAAAAGATAAAAGCTTGAGAATGTATTTGGATTTTAAAAACTGAAATCTTATATTCATAGGAGGAGTGTAGCACTCAATTTGAAGTGAATTAATTGGAGTTGTCTTCATTGCACCAGTTACACATCTAAGATTGTTGTTTTTGCAGAATATCCAATTTGTGAACCAATCTCTGATCAGACCCAAAGCATAAAAATCCATATTCAAAATGACTACGTACTAAAGATTTATATAGCATTAGCAAAATTTTAGGATCAGCTGCAATTGACAGCGACTTTACAAAATTAAATGCTTTATTAGCTCTACCTAACAGATAATCAACATACTTAGTCCATGAAAGGTTGCTTGTAAAAATGATACCCAGAAACTTCACTTCATTCACTATTGGAAGAACACTATTATTGTAATAAATATGTAGGTATATTTCACATTCACCAAACACTATGACTTTAGATTTTTCTGGACTAATATCCAAATTTAGATAATGAAAATAGTTCTTTAGCCGAGTTAAAGCTGTGTTTAAAATTCTTTCAACAGAACCTATATCTGAACCTGAAGCATAGATAACTAAATCATCTGCAAACTGTAAATTTGCCACTTCAAGACCAAGTACAATGTTTAGTCTATGTAGATAGAGAAGATAAATCAATGGACTGAGAATGCCACCTTGACATACCCCTTTGTATGAAAAACGTGGCCCTATTAAACGTTTATTCACTTTGACATATACTTCTCTACCATGTAAAAATTTAAAGATCCATAATATAATTTTTTCAGGAATACCAAGGCCCCGAAGTTCAACACACAAAATGTGCAAATTGATGTTGTTGAATGCACCCACTATATCAAAGAAGACACCAACAAAATAATTGTCCATTTTATTAGAATTGTATATATCTAATTGTAAATGAGAAATGCTATCTCGAGTGGAGCAACCACGTCGAAAGCCAAATTGATTGGATGGTAATAGACTATTACTTTCTATATAAAATTCTAGCCTTTGTTTAATTAATTGTTCAAAGGTTTTCCCCATGCATGATGTTAATGCTACTGGCCTATATGATTCTACTTTGTGTCTTTCTTTGTTAGGCTTAAGTACTGGAATGAGACAATCTGTTTTCCATTCATTAGGGATGATCATTTCCTGCCAGAGTAAATTGAAAACACTTAGTATGTCAGAAAGTGCCTTAATTGATACATATTTCAACATTTTATAAGGTATTCCATCAAGGCCAAAAGCTGAATCACGTCTAGATGATATTGCAGATTTTAATTCCTGAAGAGAAAATGGATAAATTAGATATTCATAATGTCCTGAAACTTTTACTTCATGAGGAATTGATTGAGATGGCCCCTCAACTGTATCTAGAGTATATTTTTTAAGAAAATCGAATACCCAAGGAGAAATATTACTACTTGGAGGTGTAAATGTTTTATTAAATCTTTTTGAAAATTGCCAAACTCTAGATAATGGAGTAGTTCTGTTAAATGACTCACATAAAGAAATCCAACTTAAATATCTTTCTCTTTTCAACACTAACTTTTTAAGAGCTTGTAATTTTTTAAACTCAATATATTTTTCTAATGTGGGATTGTACTTGAATTCTATATAGGCATTCCTAGAGTTTTCTACTGCTTTAGTGCAATTCAAATTCCACCATGGTAATGGGATGCGTTTTTTACGATTATTATTTACTAATGACATATCAAAAGATGTAGCAGGTCTTAAAGTTGATGGTAATGATTTAATAATAGCTAAATTTAACAACTTTATCAAGTCATTATATGACTGTAATGGGTTATCTTGATTAATTTTAAATTCCACTATCAAACTATCAACACTCTTCCTATATATTTCCCAATCAACCAAGTTAAAATTAAAATGTTTTGGTAAATTTGAAGATTCTGTCTCATGTGGGATATTATAATTGTTATTAATAAGTACCCTTGTAATTACAGGCAAATGGTAACTACCTAAAGGATCTTCATGGACAGACCAGTTACAAGACAATGAAATTGAAGCTGATACTACAGTCAAATCAAGTGCATTTCTTTGCCACCTATCAGAACCTACAGTAGTCATTTCTCCATCATTTAATAAAACCAAATTAAAGTCATTAATGACTTCAAGCACCTCTCGGCCGCGAATGTTCACACTGTTACATCCCCAAGCCGAATGGTGTGCATTGAAATCTCCACCCACCAAGAGAGGACCAGGAATACTGCGAATTAAATTATCAAACTTATACTTAGTAAATAAAGCGTTTCCGGGACTATAAAAACTGACTAATGAAATTTCTTTATTATTGCCATATTTTAAACGAATCGCTATATTTTGTATTGAATCATCATATAAAGTATCTATTTTACTAAATTGTAAACTGTTATGTATTAAAATAGCTACACCATTGTGTGTATTACCTGAGTCTAATCTTACTATATTATATCCTTTAATACTAAATCTCATGTGAGGCTTGAGCCAAGTCTCACACTATAAAGCCTCGTCCCCACTGGGAACATTTGTCGAGCGACATGTGTCCCCGGTGACATCGGGCGATGTCGTGCGACGTCGGACGACATCGCCGCGACATTGTTGAAACTGTTCCTTGTCGCACAGTCGATGAAGAGTAGTGATAGAGTGTGGACGTGCGTGCAACCTGCGACAATGTGGTCGAATGACACAGTGCTGCGACTTATTGAACTATATCGCTCCTATGAGTATTTGTGGGATGCAAAGAATAATCATTATAAAAATTTAAATAAGAAGCATGACGCGTGGGAAGCGTGAAAGGAATGAGCCGTCTAGGACACTGAGATCATTAAATACACTTGTTTTATTTCGCAAGTACTGTTTAATCCACCATCTTCTTTTCTTTTTACCCGACTGCGCCAGAAGGAGGGTTATGTTTTTCGAGAGTATGTAGGTATGTATGTATAATTGTTTGGCACGCTCTGTAGCCTGAACGGCTCGACGGATTTTAGATTGAGAGGTATCGTTAGATTCGTTTTGACTGTGAAAGTGACACGGGGTATATCAAAATAAAAAAAAACAAAATGGCGGATTTTTGGCGCCATATTATGCCTTCAAAAAAGTTTTTTCTCTGAAAACCTATCGAGTGGGGTATCAAAATAAAGGGTTTTAAAAGGTGATTACAAACATATATACAACTTATATGGTTAAAAGTAATTCAAAGTGACAAATCGTAAAAAAACCCGTATCAAGAACTAAATCGTTTGCGAAATCTTTCACATTTGTAAACTAAAAAGCTGGAAATAAAAAAAAGTAATTAAAAAACCCGACTGCAACCTTATACTAAAACTAACTGAAAAGCTAATAAAACAAGCCCATTTTAAATTAAATAAAAGTTGGAAGCAGGCGGGACCCATTTGAGTTTGAAACTATAATAATGGTATGGGCCCCGCCTGCTTCCAACTTTTATTTAATTTAAAATGGGCTTGTTTTATTAGCTTTTCAGTTAGTTTTAGTATAAGGTTGCAGTCGGGTTTTTTAATTTTTTTAATTACTTTTTTTTTTGTTCTTGATGCATTCATCATTATATAAGCCGCACTGTACAACACTACCTCTTCCGGAGACATGATAGGTTCGACTGAACTGATGTGGACGGAGACAAGACATCGGGCGACGTGGGGCGATGTAGGACGACATCGCCCGATGTCTCCGGGGACACATGTCGCTCGACAAATGTTCCTATTGGGGACGAGGCTTAAAGCTACATGTATATTATACTCATGTAAAAAATACGAAAAAGCATGTTTGTTACTATTGATACTCTGAGCATTCCACTGTACAATATTTACCTGATCCATAAAATTAAGGTTTATTTATATTATTCTGAATTTTTGATAATAGAACATCTTTTATACTTTGAGTGCAAATACTCTTTACGTTATTTTTATTTTGAGAAATTAATGTTACTATTGTCTGTATTAAAATATTTAAGATTGGTTCTGTTTCAATTAGTGATTGTAATTGTTTTGCAGGACTGGACTTTGAAAGAGATGTGTTAACGCCATAATTTATTTCTTATATTTTCACGCCTAATTATTGGCAACTCTAAATAATATTAGTATCTGTGCAACGTAAATTTCCTTCCGCATTCCCTTTCCCTTCTGCAACCCTTATAATGCCTGAGCGAGAGCGAGGAGGAAGATCCGCGATGCGCGGACGCTGTCGCGTGCCGCCATGAAGAAAAAACCGCCAGTTTCTCATCCGCTATCAAGACTTGCGGGTCGCAATTAAGCCCTAAGTCAAAGAGAACTCATATTTCACCGCGAAGAACGAAGATTGTTATTAAACTGTGCAAGTGCGTGTCTTTGTGTGTTGTGGAAAGTGCAGATCCTCGTCCGTACGTACACGACATCGTGGACGCGCCGCCGCCACGTGGCTAAGGAACCCTCGCCGTGTCTCCGCCATAGCTCACCAGGCAGGTACGATCCTCATTTCCCCACACCACCAGCACCTACTTGCATCATAGAACCGCCCCTGATACAGTCCACTAAGAAAAATTCGTTTTTCAAACCAAGGCTTTAAGCCGCCGCAACATTTTTTGATCCTACGATCACGGATACCTTTTTTCTATACTCTTTCGATAACGGATATAATTATTCTATCCGTATATCATCATCCCGCAATTATATTTCATTTCAATCTTCGTTCCTTAAACTCATATAATAAACCGCTTTCATTTATTACAATACCTACCTACGTCGTCCTTGCGTACATTCAAAGGTATATCGCATCCCGCTCAACATAATATTTAATTTATGTAGGTACATAGGAAAATATAACCTACCTACCGCTCGCCCGCTTCGCCATCTTTCGTTTACGACAACCGTAGGTACTTACCAATACCACACCGCGCGCAGATCGTTGCGATTTATTTTAGCTAAGTATTATAAACACCTACAAAAATATCGAAAATGTCTAAAAAAGTAACCATTGAATCGGATGATCCGATAGAATCCGCCATTCAAATAGCACTGTCATGTCGTAATATGATTTTTGCCCGCATGCAGATCATTTACGATTTAATGGAAAAAATGAAGTCCGGTATGGAACCGCTAGAAAAGTTTATGTGTGCGTGTGTCAATATCGATGCGATGCGTACCGAGTTCCTCGAGGCATTTAATAAACATAATTCGCTTCTTCTAAAACAAAACCCTAAAAATACGATTGATGAACAGTCGTGGATTAGTTTTGAGGAATTATATTGCCGAATTAAATATAATCATTCGAATTACTCAAAATCAGCTCATACTTCTAATGGTAGTGGTGTCATTAAGCAAACAGTTCGCTTGCCTCCCATTGAAATTATGTCATTCGATGGCGATATTCGTAACTGGCCCCTATTCTACGCTAATTTTAAAAGCACGGTACACGAAAATAATACATTGACTGATTCGGAAAAACTATATTATTTGATGGGGAAATTGACAGCTAAGGCTCAAACCGCGTTCTCAGGAGTTTGCCCTAATGGCGATAATTACCAATTAATTTTTAATTCACTCGTAAACAAATACGAAGACAAACGTATTTTGGCTTCTGGTTACCTTAATCGGATGTTTGAACATAAATCTTTTAATACCGCATCTATTCAGAATTTCGAATCCTTTTCTGATAATTTTGTTTCCGCCGCAAACGCATTAAAAAATCTTAAAATAAATGATTTGACAGATTTGATCTTTTTCCATGTCGCTATAAAGAAGGTCGATTCTGAAACCGCTCGACTTTTCGAAATGGATTCGAAGGACGAAATTCCTAAATTCGACAATTTAGTACAGTTTATTAAAAATCAATCTCGCATTTTACAAAATACTAAAGCTTTAGACAGCTCGAGCTCCACTCAGTCTAATAACAATTCTAAAAATAAAAAAACGTCTAAAACTCCACAACCGCAATCTTACACTGTAATTGATAAATCCGCAAAATGTTTGTGTGATGGCTTTGTCCATGAACATTTATTTAAATGTCCCGCCTTTTCTAAAATGACACCAAGTGATCGTTTCAAATCAGTGAAGCAAATCGAAGCATGCACTAACTGTTTAAGTATTAAACACAAGGCCAAATCCTGTCAGTCTGAATCTAGATGTAAAACTTGTAACAATAAACATCACACGCTTTTACACTTTAATCGCGAATCGCATGCGACTGCATTATCGAACGATATTGATAATACCGCACGTACACAAGCCGATTCAAACGCCACGGCTCGCGCTAGAGATAGCACTGCTGCTCCCGAGCAGCTGTCCTTGTCGCACGCACAGGCTCCACGCGAGCAACATGCGCACGATGCCGCCGCCCAGAGCGCCCCGCAATGTAACGCGTCCATTGCTGCGTCGAGGTTTTACGACTCGAACTCCCGCGTATCAAAGCCGCAAGGTAACACGAATACTACTATTTTGTTGTCAACCGCTACTGTAATAATTCGAGATGCATTTGATAAGGAACATTTAATTCGTTGTCTATTAGATAGTGGCTCACAAACTAATTTTATTACCGCAGGATGCTGCAAACGATTAGGTTTAACTAGGCATTCATCTGATACGCCTTCCGTTAAGGGTATCGGTGGTACGGAAAAATCCGTTAAGGGTTCCGTACAGTTTACTTTCTTTTCCCGCTTTAATCCGAACGTTACTTATAACGTTAATTCGTTAGTTGTCGATGCAATCACCGACAATCTACCTATCGCCCCCGTAGATATTTCCGCTTTGCCTTACTTATATGGTTTACCGCTCGCCGACGAATCGTTCGGCACACCCGGTCGCATCGATGTGCTGATCGGGGCATCGCTTTTCCCGCATCTTCTGCTGCCCCGCGTAGTTAGCAGCAACTCCTCCGCGCCGCCCGCCATGCAGACGGTACTCGGTTACGTCATCATGGGCACTGTGCCCGTGTTGCCTGTGCGTCGTAACAAGACTGCACTAGCTTGTTGCTCATATGTTTCGCACCCGCCTGACAAAGACTCATTAGAATCGTCGTTGAAAAAATTCTGGCAGGTCGATGAAGCGCCCGTCACTCCTTCAACGAGCAAATCGCTCGATGAACTAGAGTGCGAGCATTTTTATAATTCGACCACGGAACGCGATGAGGAAACAGGTAGATACTCTGTAGCTTTACCTTTTCGCAGCGATGTGTTCCAATTGGGAAAC
The DNA here is from genome assembly GCA_943138885.2 of Tholera decimalis. Classification (NCBI taxonomy): domain Eukaryota; kingdom Metazoa; phylum Arthropoda; class Insecta; order Lepidoptera; family Noctuidae; genus Tholera; species Tholera decimalis. Next base: position 10,892,662 of record OW964575.2, on the reverse strand, counting down.
TCACTCGATGTCGCGAAAAAACGTTTTTTCTGCCTTGAAAGGAAATTAGAATCCGCACCCGAGTTACGTACTGCGTATGATGACGTCATCCGCGAATATATTGATAAAGGATATTTATCGCCTGCTCCTCCTGATAGTTCAGACAGTAGTTGTCCTGACTATGTAATTCCGCATCACGCAGTTGTACGTTTAGATAAAACAACAACAAAATTACGCTCCGTGCTAGATGCTAGTGCTAAAACGAGTACTGGAGTATCTCTCAACGATGTTTTGCACAGCGGCCCGAATTTACAGGGCGACTTATTTACCATAATTTTGAATTTTCGCTTGTTCGCATTCGCACTGTCGGCTGATTGCCGACAAATGTTCTTACAGATTAAAGTAAGAGAAGGTGATCGCCGCTTTCAACGCATCTTATATCGCTTCAGTACAAACGATCCTCTGGTTCTATATCAGTTTAACCGCGTCTGTTTTGGTCTCAAGTCAAGTCCCTACCATGCGATCCGCACAGTTCGACAGTTGGTTCAAGACGATGGTCATCTCTTCCCGCGCGCCAGCGCTATCATCATGGACTCGCTGTATATGGATGACGTAGTCTGCAGCGTAAGCTCCGAATCGCGAGCCATCCAGGTTGCCCACGAACTGATCAAACTCTTTAGAGGCGGTCAGTTCGAGTTAGTCAAGTGGACTAGTAACTCTCAAACTGTACTAAACAGTATTCCGGCGTCGCATAGATTGACCGATCAACTAGAATTCGACAAGTCGGTAGAGCAAAAGGTCCTCGGCTTGCGCTGGTGTAGGTCAAATGATTGCTTTGAATTTCTTATTTCCGCACCGCCAGATACGTGTACTAAACGTGCTATACTATCGGCCGTAGCTAGACTGTGGGACATTATGGGTCTTGTCGCACCTGTAGTTCTCTACGCTAAACTGCTTATCAAAGAGTTATGGTTACTGAAGCTCGATTGGGATGACACCCCCCCGCGTCACATCATAAATATTTGGCAAACTTTTCGCTCTGCCCTTCCGCTTTTAAATGATTTTAAAATTCCGCGCCATTTAGGTATTGTTGAAAACTGTATTCTCCGCCTAATTGGATTTTCTGACGCCAGCGAAAGCGCCTATGGCGCTGTCATCTATGCGCATATTACTCGCAACGACGACGTGGTCCTTCAGCTGGTTTGTGCAAAGTCGAAGGTATCGCCGGTTAAACCATTAACTATCGCTCGACTGGAGCTCTGCGGTGCCGAGCTCCTCGCTAAGCTTCTTCGCCGTGTTCATGACACTTATAATCCGCGTTATAATGTTACCGCTATGTACGCATTCACCGATTCAAAGGTGACTCTTTGCTGGATAAATTCCTCTCCGCATCGTTGGCACACGTTTGTGGCCAATCGTGTCGTTCGCATCATAGACAACGTCCCCGCGGAGCATTTCTATCATGTGGCTGGTACTGAAAACCCGGCGGACTGTTTGTCACGTGGTTTAACACCTGACAAATTCATTGAGCACCCATTATGGTTGCACGGACCCGCTTGGGCTAAGCTTGATCCTTCCGAATGGCCCATACATAAGGTTAATGACTTGAATTCGGAACCCATTCCTGAAGAAAAGGTCCACGCGCACCCCATAGTCGCGGACTCAAGTTCAGACAATTCGCTTCTACTCACACTCGCAGAACGTACGTCGTCTTGGAACAAGTTGCGGCGTATTATTGTTTTCATATACCGCTTCATGAAAAAACTCCCGCGTCGAACTGACGCCGTTTCCGCTAGCGACCTCGAATTCGCTGAAACCATTTTGTTGCGTCATGTTCAACGAAAACACTTCTTAAAGGATTTTTCCGAGTTAAAAAATAATAAATTTTGTTCACCCGCTCTTATTAAACTAAAGCCATTCGTAGATGGTGATGACTTAATCCGCGTCGGAGGTCGATTAACTCATTCGGCTGAGGCCTATAGTACTAAACATCCTGTAGTGTTGCCCCGACATGATCGCATAGTTGAAATTCTCGTAGACTATTATCATAAAAAATATTTACATGCAGGTCCAGAACTCACTATGTCGTTATTACGCCATAGGTATTGGATCTTGTCCGCTAGACGAATTATTCGTCATAGAATTCACAAGTGCAATGCATGCCATAGGTGGAAACCGCGACCTCATGGTCCGCCCATGATGGGCGATCTTCCGAAACCTAGAGTAAATGTTGCTCTCAAAGCTTTTTCTCATACAGGGTGTGATTACGCTGGCCCTATACAGTACGTGCCCATACGCAGTCGAGGTGCGAAGAGTCGCAAAGGCTACTTATGTATCTTTACCTGTATGACCACTCGCGCTATTCACATCGAATTAGCTACAGATCTTACAACTGTTTCGTTCATAGCCGCGTTGAAACGGTTTTTATCCCGCCGCGGACCGGTACAATGTTTATATTCGGATAACGCGACCAATTTTCGAGGAGCTAATTCGTTTTTACGCGACTTATATACTTTCATAAATAAAGAATACCGCCCGCGCTTTGAAGAGGAGCTCGCTGAGCATCGCATTCATTGGCAATTCATTCCACCCGCGTCACCGCATTTCGGTGGATGTTGGGAGTCCATGGTGAAGGTCGTAAAGACTCATCTTTTCAAGACAATAGGTCAACAACTCCTCTCTTATGAAGAATTAGTTACAATTCTTTCTCAAATAGAGTGCCTGTTGAACTCCAGGCCTCTTACTGTGCTTAGCGCTGATCCGGTAGAGCCTAAGGCTCTCACCCCTTCACACTTTTTACACACTGTTCCGCTTAACTCATTGCCGGCCGCGGAAGTAGGTTTATCGTCTGACAACCTGCTTCAAAGACATTCTCTTATGGATAAATTAGTCCAGTCGTACTGGAAAAGATGGCGAAACGAGTATCTTCATAGTTTACAATCGCGCTTAAAATGGAATAAACCTGACGGAGACATGATTAAGGAAGGTACTGTAGTAGTGATTGTTAATGATAATGCGCCTCCTTTATCCTGGCCTCTAGGTGTTATTGATAAATTGCATACGTCTAAAGACGGTAGCACGCGAGTCGTTTCCGTACGCACTCCTAATGGGATTCTTGTGAGACCTGTGGTCCGCTTATGTCCCCTTCCTACTCAGTAATATCTTATTCAGTCCATTCCCTCTTTAAGTTAGATTTAAGTGTAATTTCTATTGTATTAATCTCTTTTAAAGGTGACTCTTTAAGGCCGCGGGGAATGTTAACGCCATAATTTATTTCTTATATTTTCACGCCTAATTATTGGCAACTCTAAATAATATTAGTATCTGTGCAACGTAAATTTCCTTCCGCATTCCCTTTCCCTTCTGCAACCCTTATAATGCCTGAGCGAGAGCGAGGAGGAAGATCCGCGATGCGCGGACGCTGTCGCGTGCCGCCATGAAGAAAAAACCGCCAGTTTCTCATCCGCTATCAAGACTTGCGGGTCGCAATTAAGCCCTAAGTCAAAGAGAACTCATATTTCACCGCGAAGAACGAAGATTGTTATTAAACTGTGCAAGTGCATGTCTTTGTGTGTTGTGGAAAGTGCAGATCCTCGTCCGTACGTACACGACATCGTGGACGCGCCGCCGCCACGTGGCTAAGGAACCCTCGCCGTGTCTCCGCCATAGCTCACCAGGCAGGTACGATCCTCATTTCCCCACACCACCAGCACCTACTTGCATCATAGAACCGCCCCTGATACAGTCCACTAAGAAAAATTCGTTTTTCAAACCAAGGCTTTAAGCCGCCGCAACAAGATGGAAATGACTTTTCATTGAATAAATCTGTAAATGATTTTTTATTAATTTTGTTTTTGTTTTCTTCAACTTTTTTTTTGCTTGACTGGACACTGTGATGAAATAGCTACATGTTTACCTTGACAGTGGCAACATGTTGCCTCAGTTGATGGTATTTGGCATTCTTTATAATTATGGTCCTTTGTACATATGGAACATCTTTGTGAGTTCTTACAAAATTTGGCTATGTGACCATACCTTAAACACTTCAGGCGTTGTTTAACCGGCGGAATGTAAGGACGCACTTCGAACCTCCAGCTATTCAGGTCTACACTATCTGGTATCACTGCACACGAGAATGTGATGGACACCGTCTTCGTAGGCTGAAAGGACACCCCTCCTCCTTCTGAAATAGTGCGGCGCATAAATCTTCTAATAGATATAATATTTTTGGTACTAGTTATCGCGTTGTAGATGTGTTCGTTGCTAAGTTCAATGGGAACATGCATGATAACACCTGTGTTCTCCGTTGCAGCTGCAGGCTTTCAATTTGAAACTATCTAGAAATTTTCGATTCATTAGTGCTGCATTGGCTAAACCAGGTCGTTCAAAAATAACACCAATTTTGTATCGGTTCATTCGTAGTAGTTGTTTTACGCCCTTATTATATTTCTTTATATTGGTTGAAAGGGACATCATGTCTCTATCGCCGATCGGGACTGAGTCTATACTTTCTAAAAATACAACGTATTCAAAATTCCCTCCATTTTCAGGATATGACCGAATGTAGTCGGGAATCCTGAATTCCTGATACTTATCTTTTTCTACTGGCCTTCCTTCTTCCTCTGAAGAGCTTGAGGCTCCACCGTCGTCTTCAGAGGACACCAACGGTGGAGCAGATGACGAACTGTCTTCTTTTTTCCTTTTCTTGGGGTTTCCCTTCTTCCCCATCATGAAAATAGCTAGGAAATGAACTTAAGAATGAATAAAATATTTTTTTGAAAATTTGTTTAAAAAAAGGCGCCCTTTCGTTACGAATTTCCCGCGCTTTTTTTTAACCATAGATGTTTTTTTTTCTTTTGGTATTTTTCTTTCCTTCCAACGGAAAAGGCGAAGAGCTTAAGCCCATACAGCCTTGCCATAGATGATACATGCAGATAACTTTAATGCCCGGTTCCTATAAACCAAAAACGAATCGTTTCTATTACGAACAGTTAAAATTTTTACCAGGCGTAACACAAAACCGTTCCTATAAAATACTACTCGTTAACCAAATAACCGACGTCTGGTTACTAACGGATGGGAGGACGTTAGTAAGCATTTTGTATGGAGATACGTTGTAAGGTGTTCCTATAAATATTTTCAGCTGTCACTGAACTGTCAAAACAACGACCCGTAAGGGCGGGGGCACACGATGCGTTGCGGCGCCGCACCGCAAAGATTTCACCGTGTCAGTGGGCACACGAGCGGTGCGGCGCCGTAACGTTGTTATGTCGCAGTGGCGCCGTAGCAGCGTTGGACAGTCTGTTGACAGACAATCGAAACGAGCGAGCGTGTGTCCTTCCTTGTGACGCAAAACAACTGAGCGGTGCCGTTCCGACGTCGCAACGCATTCACCCCTCCCCGCCTCGTCTTGGTGGTTGCAAGTCCGGTGCGGCGCCGGAGCGCATCGTGTGCATGCCACAGATATTTCTATGTAAAACGACGCAGCGACACCGCTCCGGCGCCGCAGCGCCGCCGCAACGCATCGTGTGCCCCGGCTCTTACTGTTTTGGTTACTAAAACATTGTGTATTACATACTCTTTGTTGGTTACTAGCCGAATTCGGGCGGTAAATCGGTAATACCATTGGTAATACCAATCAATTGCATTTTATTCTGGTTGTAACAGTGTTTGAGAGGTAATTTCAGTATAATGACAAGCTTTAAAAGTGATAATCTAATCTTGGCTTTGTTTCCTGACGAAGATACAGATCAAGAAGCGGGAAGAATATACAAACAAAGAGTTGATAATTTTTCAGTGCTTAATTGCCCAGAATTTCAGCTAAGATTTCGGCTCGATAAACTCACTGTGGAAGACTTACTCAGTGACATTTATCCTTATTTAAGAGTGAAAGGAAGACGGTTTGTACATATTAAATAGTATTTACTACATAACCTCCAAACATTTTATAAAGTTGCGATTTTACTCGATATACTTACCTAACAATAGTTTTTGTGGCATAGCTTTCCATTGACGTTCGACGAGTTGGGGGTTGATATATTTTTTACAGAAAGGTTACATTATTATAAGCACACACGCAAAGTTTCAACATGCGGAGACGCGTTCTTTTTGAAAAAAAAAATTCTTGAAAATCAATTATTTTTACAGTATTTATGTCAATCCCTACCACAGATTATATAGAATTCTCAGCATTGAACGTTTCGTTTTACCTACAGTTAAGGTGTCTTAGGTTCGGTAACATTTTATTTTATATAAATTTACGTAAATAATTATATTGTGTACTTATTTCTATACTTTTCATGCACACATAATTATATTTAACAGTTTACATTTAAATTAGGCATTATTTTCATTAAGAGCTATTAAAATTAAAATGTGTAGTGTTTACCGTCTTTTGCCGGCTTGTGGAACGAAACGTAAAACTGACGCTATTTTGTATTGTCACTGTCATCGTCAGACATCGTTTGTGTAGGTTAGGTTCAACTTATGTCAAAGAACCGAATTGATTGACCCCGACTCCACCTGTTACGAGTCTGTCCTACCCCTAGAGTGTTTTTATAGGCCCGGAGGCGCGTAGGGGGAGCAGCCTCCGCCTGCTGTAACATCCTCGCCTCCGCAGCTTCGGCTTGTTGGTCGCCTTCGGCGACCAGCCTCAGCCGTTCCGGCTCGTCCGATGCCTACGATTTGTTACGCAAAGGCGTAGAGGCTGCTCATCCCGCAGCGCCGGAGACGTTGCAGTTTAAAAATAGATACAGAAATCCCTCTGAATCAGTCCCCCTATTTTATTCTGATGAAGCGGGTTCCCCCCTTCCGTAGGGGATAACCCCCTACCCCCCCCCCTCTAGGGGTCCCCCTGGATTTTTACACTTATTATTAATTTTAATCCATAAAATGAGTAAAATATCCTCAAAATTAAAAACTAAAAAATACCCGAAAAGGGGGAGGCTTCGCAACTTTTCCTTTTAAGGGGGGGTAGTACCCCTCCCCCCTCCCCCCACCGCCCTACCACCCTCAATTCGGCGGACGTCAATGGAAAGTCGTACCGTTTTTGTTTTAGAAACCATGGAATATCACCAATACATCAGTTGCTACTTTACGTTTCTATGCTCTAGGAACAATGTTATTATCAGTAGGTCGCTGATTTTACGTGTGTCGAAAACATCAGCTTGTCGCATTGTTTGATGTTAGCTGTGCTATAGCACGCCTTTATAATAGATATATTAACATGTTACCAAATACTGAGCAGGATTTTTGTAATATATCTTGCTTTCCACATGTTCTTGGAGCTCTTGATGGTACACATATTAGAATACAATCACCATGTAGGTAAGATATTTATCTGTATTCAAAAATTTCATTGATTTATCTACTTATGTCAGATTTAGTTTAATCATAAATGTTATCACATATTACAGGTCCTCGCCTCCGCAGCTTCGGCTTGTTGGTCGCCTTCGGCGACCAGCCTCAGCCGCTCCGGCTCGTCCGATGCCTACGATTTGTTACGCAAAGGCGTAGAGGCTGCTCTTCCCGCAGCGCCGGAGACGTTGCAGTTTAAAAATAGATACAGAAATCCCTCTGAATCAGTCCCCCTATTTTATTCTGATGAAGCGGGTTCCCCCCTTCCGTAGGGGAGAACCCCCTACCCCCCTCTAGGGGTCCCCCTGGATTTTTACACTTATTATTAATTTTAATCCATAAAATGAGTAAAATATCCTCAAAATTAAAAACTAAAAAATACCCGAAAAGGGGGGGGCTTCGCAACTTTTCCTTTTAAGGGGGGGTAGTACCCCTCCCCCCCCTCCCCCCACCGCCCTACCACCCTCAATTCGGCGGACGTCAATGGAAAGTCGTACCGTTTTTGTTTTAGAAACCATGGAATACCACCAATACATCAGTTGCTACTTTACGTTTCTATGCTCTAGGAACAATGTTATTATCAGTAGGTAGCTGATTTTACGTGTGTCGAAAACATCAGCTTGTCGCATTGTTTGATGTTAGCTGTGCTATAGCACGCCTTTATAATAGATATATTAACATGTTACCAAATACTGAGCAGGATTTTTGTAAAATATCTTGCTTTCCACATGTTCTTGGAGCTCTTGATGGTACACATATTAGAATACAATCACCATGTAGGTAAGATATTTATCTGTATTCAAAAATTTCATTGATTTATCTACTTATGTCAGATTTAGTTCAATCATAAATGTTATCACATATTACAGGTTCTCAAATTGGTGAAGAATTCAGAAATAGAAAAGACTACTTTAGCATGAATGTGCAAGCTGTATGCAATGCTAATTTATTATAATACTAGCTTTTGCCCGCGACTTCGTCCGCGTGGAATAGTTACTTTGGGCTAACGTTAAATTTAACCCCGATATTGAAGCATTCTTCATTGGCGCTCCGCTCCTATTGGCCTTAGCGTAATGATATATAGCCTACAGCCTTTCTCTATAAATTGACTATTTAATTAAAAACTATTTTTTTCAATTCGAACCAGTAGTTCCTGAGATTATCGCGTTCAACCAAACAAACAAACTGTTCAGCCTTATATTATTAGTATAGATAGCTGTTGCCCGCGACTTCGTCCGCGTTTCCGTCGTGTTTCGTAAAAAAAGTAGCCTATGTCCTTCCTCACGGTTCAGTGATTTTGATGTAACAGACAGATTAACTTTCGTAATTTAGTAGGGAAATATAATATGTCAATCTATAATACTGTTGAAGAATATCGCAATGCGGAACCGCACAATATTATTGTTAATAGCTGTGCCCGCGACTCCGTCAGCGTGTAACTCCTTGTGTGTTATTAAGTTAATGTATTGGTAATATTGTTTAGATCACGTTCACATGAGGCCTAAGTACCTATAGAACGAAAATACTTCAGCGCAAAGCTTCCGGGTAAACTATGTTGAAAGTTGACCTGTCCGGCACGTGAACATAAAGATTTCTAGAACTGCTAACCCGGGAAAGAGCGACGTACAACTGACCATGCGAGAAACAACTGACACCGAGATCTACTCCAGCAACACGAAAAGACTGCCCTTGAACCTTATTAATTGTCATTGCATAACACACCGATACTGGGAATTGCGTTCTTTTAAATTCGAATGGAAAATTATTTGGTATTATGGGAATTCTGGGAATAAAGACGGTTTCTCCTGCACCGCAACCTGTTAAAATTTGAGCCTCGATTATATTTTGTTGCAACTGGGTGAAAATAAAACTAATATAAAAAAGTGAACGTAAATTAGCCAAAACTTACCTATCGGTATACTAAAATAACTAATACCTATTTTATAAAATAACAACAAAGGAATCTAAAAATAAATTATCAACGACTAAAAGTCGCGCTGATAAGCACGGTTTGTTAATATCAATTAAGTATTGTCTGTCAATAAGGTCGAACGCTCTAAACGTCTATTCGGATCAACAGGCAAAAATTGTATGAAGCTCGCACTTTTTTTTTTAGGTAGGGCCTCTCGTAGTTCAGCACACTAAGGCTGGTCACTACTCAACCGCGAAGCTCGCGCTCGGACGCCCCGCCTTTTAAGGGTTCCGTAGCCGAATGGAAAAACACGGAATCCTTATAGTTTCGATATGTCTGTCCGTCTGTCTGTCTGTCTGTCTGTCTGTCCGTCCGTCCGTATGTCACAGCCATTTTATTCCGAAACTACTAAGACTATACATGTGAAACTTAGTAGGTAGATGTATTCTATGAACCGCTTTCCGATTTTAAGTAAAAGAATAAAAAATATTTAAAATAAAGGGGGATCCCCATACATGGAACTAAAACTGAAAATATTTTTTTTCATGAAACTTATGCGTGTGTGGTACTTATAGACAGGTCTTTAAAAATGATATAAGGGTTTCTAAAACCACTTTTTCATAAAGTCAATCGTTTAAAAGATATAAGCTTCCAAAGTGGTAAAATGTCCCCCCCTCCCTCTAACTTCTATAATAATGGAGTGAATAATGAAAAATAAAATATATGTCTGTAGATCTTAATGTAAACTTTCAACCAAAATTGGTTTGAACGAAATCGGGTAAGCAGTTTTGAGATACAGCATATTTTCTAAAACCGCAAATATAACTTTGTAATTCATACAAACACTATGAAAAACAAAGTTATCTAGCGTAGTTGTAAAAATGTAAATAAGCTAGGTAGGTAGGTTTCTAGAAATTTTTAAGATTTTTAGGAACCCTTCATGGGCGAGTCTGGCTCGCACTTGGCCAATCGAGACGCGTCGAGCGCGGCGACCGATTCTCAAAAATAATCCTTATAGCATGATTCAGTATTCACGCGCGATGGCTTATTATTAGCGTATTTCATGTATAACTTTGGTGTTTCTATACCGATTTATATGATTCTTTTTATGGAATAGTTAATAATGTTAACTTTTTCAATTAGGGGTGACTGAGAGTGTTATAAACGTAAGAGTAGACAAATATTATAATCAGAAAGCTTCGAACTGCTAAGCTGTCGGGAGTTACACGTGTTATTGTGAGTCAACCATAAAAGATAGACATATGCTGTCGTGGGATATTTTTTATATAATTTTAAGAAGCACATTTCCGTCATGAAATAATTTCTGTGTAGCTTTAACCATAAAGGTTGCAAAGGCGACGGAAGCTTAAAAAATGGAGTAACTTCTCCCGTTTTCCCAACATTTCCCTTCACTGCTCTGCTCCTATTGATTGTAGCGTGATGAAAAGTATACTATAACCAGCTCAGGAGTATGAGAAATAATTGTACCAAGTTTCGTTAAAATCCGTCGAGTAGTTTTTGTTTCTATAACGGTTATACAGACAGACAGACAGACAGACAAAAATTTTACTGATTGCATTTTTGGCATCAGTATCGATCCCTAATCACCCCCTGATAGTTATTTTGGAAATATATTTCATGTACAGAATTGACCTCTCTACAGATTTATTATAAGTATAGATGAATGTTGTTGCACATTGGCCTGGGTCAGCTCATGATGCCACTATTTTTAATAATTCTAAGCTGAAAGGTAAGGAAAATTAATGTGCTTCTTATCCTTTTGGGTAATCATTTTCTTTATTATACTTTTTGCTTGTTTCAGCTTAGTGTGAAAGTGGATTATTTGGTAAATGGTTACTTGGAGATAGTGCATATCCACTAAAACCATACTTTTTAACACCTTTATTAAACCCTCAAACACAGAGTCAATATCTTTATAATGAAGCCCATATTCGCACAAGGGAACTGTATTGAAAGGTACAAATTTATTATAAGGCTTATTTTTGTTAAGGTGATATACATACGTATTTAACCATATTATGCCAAGAATACTAATTGTTTTGGCTTTGTTTTAGATGTTTTGGAGTTTGGAAACGAAGGTTTCCTGTCATAGCCTTGACTTTGCACCTGAGCCTCTTAAGAGCCAATGCAGTGATTATGGCTACAGCAGTACTTCGCCATTTGAGAAGCCTAGGTGACATACCACCAGAAGTTGAAATTCTAGATGCAGATGTACCTACACTGAATTATAAAGAAAATTATAATCAGACAGGTACTACAGAAAGAGACAATCTAATGATGAATATTTTAACAAGTGAGTAATCTAGTAGATACTTTATTGAAACAATTTGTTACAAGTCACAGTGCATTCATTTCAATATTTTTGTTCACAGCTTGATATGAAATGTCACTCCTATTACTACCGCCACTACCGGTATGACTTCTGAAGATTTGTTCCATAAAAAAATAAACTACTTTAGACCCTATTTTATTACATGTCTGATGGTACTATAATGTCTATATTTTCTTTTTCATTATTATTTCCCCAAGTACAAGCTTTTTATTTTTGTGTATGGTTTTAGATTATACTACTAACCCATAGATTGAGTTTTTGTATTTTACTAACAATTGGAACATTGTGATAAACTGCTATGAATAATAACATATAGTGTCTATATTTACATGTGCGAGCACCATGTACCTACCTATGAACTAAATTATTTTATCTATCATGTAATAACTTGTAACAATTGTAGTAAAGTAGTTTTATGATGTGTACACTGCCCTCATATGTAAATTATGAACTTATTGAATAAAAATATTGTGTTTTATTTGTATTTTATGTAAATTTTTTAATTGTTACCGCTGAGTACTTTCATAGGAGCTCATTGGAATTTTGCTGCAAACAGCAAAAAGGATATTGAGGTCTGAATACAGTGCAATGGGTTAATTGAGGCTTTATGTGTCTGCCTTTGCTCAAAAGTCAACACCTAAATTAAAAAAAAAAAAGAACTGTCATGTTCGATTCTTCCAACTATTGACAATCTATAACAACCATTTTCTTTCTATGGGAGTGGGTCGTCTGATCTATGTAGTCTGTGGGTCAGTGTGTCGTTGCAATCCTGTGACGATCCACGCATCGTCGCTTTGTACGCGCACGAGTGCCGCACGACGTACTTTCTTTGCGTCTTTGAAGTAGCCGCCGGCGCGGCAGTGCCCGCCCGCCGCTCATCTGTTTGTTTGAAGCTTTATTTTAGTGACAGTATTTAGTTAACTAGTTAAGTGATTTGTGCGAAATTTGATGCTTAGTGTTTATTGTGTTGTGTTTTTATTAATCATGCCTCGTGATAATTAAATTCTAAAAAACTCTTGTCAAGTGTCAGAAATAACCCTCTACGACGCCGACGGACGATTCAGTTTAGGTATTCGAATTAATGGCGGCCTTATTGAAAAACTAAAAGTTTAGTTACTTTCATAGCAACTTAGCTAAGTGTTTGAACAGTGATCCAGATAGTGATTAATAATAATTGCACTAATAAATAATCAGCGGGCAGAGGTCACTGTAATCTGTGATTCAATGTAATTGTTTTTTCTGACCATTATTATTATCATAAGTGGCGCCCAAAGATCAATTCACTACAGGACCGCGCTGTTGCCGCACTTACAACAGGTCAGTGACCCGATATTCATAAATGGTGTTCTATTTCGTATCTAGTTTTATGCCATCTAGTTTGTAACATTATTTATTTTTTTAATTTCAATGTTGGGATTTTTTTGATACTGTAGAATTATTCCTATAAACTAGTATTATACGTGTTTTAATTTATGATCGTATTGTCGTCTCCACTCTGTATAAATAAAAACTTATTACCAAAAAAATAAAACGACTTCCAAAAAAACACTGCAAAGTGAAAAATAACTTTAATTTCGGTAGTCGGTGTCTTTAGTTTTGTATTTTCGGTTTTTCACTCTTTTTGGTTGGTCGATATATAATTTACCTAGGTACAAAAGCCTAAATGTTAACTACTCATAACCTTTTACAATATATTGCTTTTCCCAATGCTGGGCCGTTAATTGTTGAGGAGTTCTCCTGGTACTTCATCATTAGCTCACTTCACCATATGCATTGTGACGAGCATATTGTGCCTAATACCATATTCAAGTAATCGAAGCGGAACTCATGAAATACTTATTATTCCTACTTATATATTGAGTAGTTTCAGTGCTTTTCGAATGCAACTACACAAGTTACTATAAAAAATACTTAAGTCACTATAGATGTGCCTATAATATTTGAAGAATTCCCTCGATTTCTCCAGAATCCCATCATCAGATACTGATTTGGTGACAATGGGGCTAATTTTGAAGTATACTCTTTCAAACACAAAAAGAATTTATCAAATCTGTTGAGCCCAAGGAACTTGTACCTAAACTGGAATGCGGACGCGAAGCTCAAATCCGTTCCGAAGAGTATACCCTCGAAGGACCTAGCTATCTCTTTCTAGTAGTGTGGATATCAATTCGCGATAAACGTAAGGACAATTTTATTTGATGCAATATTTGCAGGTTTTTTTAGACACTTATTATTAACCTTACAAATGATGTATTTCTGTTACCGCTATAACAAAAAATACTAAAAATTAATTAAAATAAATATTTAAGGGAGACTCCCATACAACAGTTGTGATTTTTTTGGTGCTTTTTATAGGTAATGGTTCCGTACCATTCATTACCTACCTATAAAAATACCCTTCATGTGCGAGTCCGACTCGTACTTGGCCAGTTTTTTTCTTAACAACGTATTAAATAGAAAGAAAGAAATAAATTCAATTATAAATACAAAGGTCTGTATCGGTCTGTTACGCTTTCACGGTTAAATCACAGAGCCGCTTTCGAAAAAATTTGGCATGGAGATAGTTTAAAACCCTGGGAACTATATAGGGTTCTTTCTATCTCAGATTTTTGAACAGTTGCTCGGTAGCGCGATATAACAGAATTCTACGTGGGCGAAAAGCTAGTTCTCAATATATATATCTGAGGAACTTATATTGAGCGCGCTAATTTCTATAATAAACCCTTCCTTATGCGGGCTAAATGCAAAATTGGTTTTGCAAACTTTATTGCGTTGAATTATAAACTTTCAAAGTGGTTAAGACCCGTGATACAAATACAATTATTGCAGATACAGAATTAATAACAGAATCACCAGCTGGCAATTCTTCGAAGGCTTGGCCTTGATAGGCAGTGGTATAGACGTCCAAACAAACGTACATTAATTGGTAATCTATGTTTATTCGACACTTGTACGGTTAGAGCCAGTAGACTAAAATAAAATGATGCAATGTTTATATATAATTAAAACTACTAAAACCCTTCATGAAAGACGATGATTATAAATAGAAAGGATAACAGAAGAGATATAATTTATTTCGGTATATATTTATTTAGGTTAACCTACAATTGTTTACACTATACATTTGTATGAAACAGTCATATTACATTTATAAGTGTAAAAATTAATTACAGGCTAACACCACATGTGCTATTTAAGGTTAGAAATCAATATTATTAACATACATAATTCTAAACATAAAGGAGGCAGATCGAATGATAATTATAAGGTTATTATTATTAGGTTGGTTCTATATTTTCTAGTTCCTCATATGTTGCAGCTGCAGGTTTGTTACAAGATTGGCTTGACACACAACCCTAAAAATGTATTACACTATTATTAGTTAAAAGTATGGAAATAATCTTTAAATTATGAATTACTAACTTCTGCCCACAACTTCCGCGTAGAAGTCGAAAATATTCCACGGGATCCCGTCCCCGACTTGCTTGACAAAGATTATATTAGCTCGGCTAATATGCATGATATAAAGATAATTTATAGCCTATAGCACTCAGGGATAATGCAGCTACATGTAAGCGAAAGAATTTTCAAAATCGGTTCGGTAGTTTCAGAGATTACCCCATACATACAAACTTAAAAATTTTACCTCTTTATAATATTAGTATAGATTATTATTTGTCGACATTAACTAACTGCAGTGGATAAAAGTTAAGTAATTAAGTTATAAGTAATTATTAATATAATAAACTACACTTGTAAGCAAGTTTGCGTAGCTGAGTTTTTGGCCAAAATGATATAAAATATTTTTGCCATCAATTTGCTAAGCAAAAGTAAATAAAACAACTAAAATGTCGACTTTTATGCTCATTAATTTGACTCCTTTCATAACTTTCACTTACCAGATCTTTGAATGTGCCCAGTACAGGTTGTATATTCTTTTCTTTAGTGGGTTTTAATATTATAGTACTTGAAACATTTATTTGTTTCGCTGACAGGAATCTAAAATAATAATAGATTGATGAGAACAAAATTGTAGTATTTATGGTTAAGATATATTCAAAATGAAAATTCATCTTGCTATGCTCATATTCTACATTTTTCGAAACGGTGATCTTCATGTCATTTGTAAAGATTGATAACTTACTTTAGGTAAAATGGACGGAATTGCATCATTTGATCTTGTTTCGAAATGCAATATTACTTCGGGCTTGAAATGGCGGCTACAAATTTTGGAACCGTTTCTGACCCTTTTCTGTGTAGAACACTGAGCCACCGGACTCGAAGATCATAATTTTTAGGAAAGCTTAAAATAACAAAAAATAATATATAATGAGAAGAAAGAAAAATAATAAATAAGAAGAATAAAGAGAAGAACATCCACTTTTACATTGAAAACATAGTCACCCTAAATGCAATTTGTAAACAAAGTCACAAAACTTACTTAAAAAAGGAAATTCCAGACCCGGGGTACCCTTTTCACTCTTGCAATTAACCACAAAACACGTTCTTACCATGGTTACAATAACTTGCACTTTAATATTACGAAAACTCACAAAATTAAATATAATTCAAATTTACAAACATACAGATGTCAAGTAAACGTCAGTCGGCAACGTAGTAATTGCCAGGTATAGTATAATATATCACTACTAATTCTTGCAAATTCCATTTTTTTTTGGTTTAAACATCTTGTGTTTGCATGGTAAAATAACTTTAATTTTCATTAATATGCATACAGTAATAATGGCAATTCATTTTAAAGATAGAATTCCAAAGAAGTTTAAAACTAGGTGTGTGTAGTAATACTACAACAGACAGGTCGAAAAAATTACCATTGAAATAAATATTTTTAATCTGACACACAGAAGAAAGGGACACAGTCCACACACGGCACTGTCTCGCTCGGAACGAATAGTTCCTTCAGTTTTATACGTGCAAGTTTATACTCTATTGTTTAACAGCTAAGAAAGACTTTCTGTATTCTTTGAGTCATTCGTAAGCAATCCAGTTAGTAGGTAGAAGATGCTTGGTTGAGCCGTCTTCGAGTACGAGGCATGCCTTTTAAGTTTTGACGTTTGAAGAAAAAAACACCACTAGAACCTTATAGTACTTTTTATTGTTTTTTAAAGTATTCACCACGTAGATTAATACAATTTTCCATTCTCTCGAACCAGTTATTATAACATTTATTCCACTCTAAAGTGGGGGTGTCCAAAATGGCTGACTTTAAAGCGTCGATTGCTTCTTCACCGGACTGGAACCTTTGACCACGAAGACTTTTCTTAATTTTAGGAAATGTAAAGAAATCGTTAGGGCTTAAGTTAGGACTGTATGGAGGATGGTCAAGAATTTCTACTTTTTCCTGCTTCAAATACTCAATCGTTTGACGAGCGCTGTGTGAGCTTGCGTTGTCATGGTGCAGGATAATGCATCGCTTTGAGTTAGATTTTTGAAGTTCGGCGATGACTTGTGGTAAACAAACTGTGTTATACCACTCTGCGTTAACCGTTCTACGATCTTCAAGTGCAATAGTCGCAACGTGGCCGGTTTTTCCAACGAACGTGGCCACCATCTTCTTTAAAGTGCTTCGAGAACGAACAACTTTAGTCGGCCTTGGCTCGTCTTGAAAGACCCAGATTGTAGATTGTTGTTTGGAATCAGGATTGTAGGCATAGATCTAAGATTCAACACCACTGGTGATGTAGTAGACGTGATTTGACTCTCCTCGGTTGAACATTTGCAAAGTTTTCTTACACCATCTGCCGCGGGCCGCCTTGCGATCGTCGGAAAGCAGATGCGGTACGGCAGAACGGCCAACTAGCTTTCTCACACCAAGCGCTTCATGCAAGATCTTCTGAATGGTTGTCCGTGAGATGCCTAATAGAGCCTCTATTTCTCGATACGTCACATAACGATCTTCGAGAATTAATTGTCTCACAGCAATGATGTTATCTTCAGTGAAGGCGGATTTTGGGCATCCTTCGCGAGATTTGTCATTAACACTAGTATGTCCATGATGGAATTCTAAATACCAGCGTTCGACAGTCCGCAGACATGGGGCTTCATCACTGAACACAGATGTTAACTCTTCAAAACACTGAAGCCCTGTCAGGCCTCTTCTAAGGTTGTAGAAAATTATTGCACGAACATTTTCCTTAGAAAGATTCATTTTCGTACGTAATCTGAAATTGCAATCGACGCTGTGAATAAACAATAGCATTAATCCTAATACTTTCAACTATTTTGAGATTCAAAATTTAAACAGTTAATCAAGAAGCGGGCCAAGAGACTCATTGGCAACGATGCACTGGTCGAGTCAAAGCTCCAGAGCCTTGAACATCGACGACGAGTTGCAAGTCTATCGGTTTTCTATCGGTTACATTTCGGGGAGTGTGCGATGGAATTACACAATCTAATTCCACCAAGCCCGTTCCATCATCGGACTACGAGACAAACGGTGAAGCGCCATCGTTACATGGTGGACATCCCACCCATACGCACAAACGTTTTGGGAATACCTTCATTATGCGTACGGCTAAGGAGTGGAATTCCCTGCCGGAGTCTGTTTCCCGATAGCTATAACCTAGGAGTCTTTAAGTCAAGAGTGAATAGGTTACTTTTAGGTAAGCGTGCTCCATCTTCGACCACATCATCACTTACCATCAGGTGAGATGGTGGTCAAACGCGAACCTATTTTAAATAAAATAAAAAAACACATTCGAATATAGAACAGTTCCAAATTCAAAATTTCCGGGAAATATGGAAACGACAGAACTTAAAAGGCATGCCTCGTAATCGTTGATCATATTTAAAGACGAAAGAGAAATCTAAAGAAAAGAAGAAAGAGATATTGAAACGAAAGTATCGATACTGTAATCGATAGCAGTTTCGTATCAATAGTATCGATAGCAATGTAAGTATCGCAACAAAAGTATTGATTCTTTTTGCGAACTTTTATTAATATTGATTTTAAATGAATAAATC
Source organism: Tholera decimalis (assembly GCA_943138885.2). NCBI lineage: Eukaryota > Metazoa > Arthropoda > Insecta > Lepidoptera > Noctuidae > Tholera > Tholera decimalis. Next base: position 10,874,078 of record OW964575.2, on the reverse strand, counting down.
GCTGGACAGCAAGCTGAAACGTACAATCTTTAGCTAGAATATAGAATCTTAATCATCATCATATCAGCCAAGGGACATCCATTGTTGAACAAAGGTCTCCAGCACGGAACAGAAAATCTGTTCCGTGGTCTCCAGCAAGGTCAAGTAACAAAAAGGGTCAGCCACAACCAATAGAATACAACAAACATAGTATAAAAATATTTTATAACACTGTATTAATAACATTAATCTGCAAATTACTTTTTGGTATGGATTTTTAAATGTTTCATTAGACTAGATGTGTTTCCGCCTTAGAGCATTTAACCTATGGAGATGGTATAGCTGGCTGCTGGGCGAACCCCTCTGCCAAAGTCGATTGATCATATGACCATGCACGTTATATAAAACTAGTTCATTCGCCGACCGTTGCCATTATGTATCGTATTGTGTGGCTAGTAAGTGTTCACAAAAAATTATGAATTGTGCAGTTTCTTCTTACAAAAAGCCATCTACCACTTCAAATTTGCGAAACTATAATATTTTCTACCACATGTAAGTATAAATTATACATCAAAATAGTTTTATTTAAGGACAATGTCAAAATAATCGTGAATGCCATTACGATAGAAAAATTCAGTGGTACGTTGGTAGCACAAACGTAGTACAGGTGCTGACAGGGTAGCGAAGTGCATAGTGATGGGATAATGTGATTGAATGATTGACAAAATAAATGATTTTTGAATCAGTATGTTCAGTTACATTTTTTGTGTGAATCTGCTGCCTATGTTTTTAAGTTTTAGAGATCGTCTATTAAGTGTATGTACTGGACAACTCGGTTCACGGAACTGCTAAGTAAATAAAATAAACTATAGTAAACGTTGCTGGTTCTACAGGATTATGAGGCTAATTTATTGCTTTTAGAGGTTTTGAGAGGGGTTTTTAACATTTTTAATTTAATATGTTTTATCAAGTAGTTTATCTCAAGGCTATAACGTACACAATAAAATTAATGGACATCATTTTCGTTTGACTCTGTTGGAACTGATTTAAACTGATTACTTCTATTATTATTATTTTTTCAACAGATTTCCAAAAGATCCTGTGACAAGAGAAAAATGGAGGATATTTTGCAGTAATACAGAAAAAGAAATATTTGGACACACGCGTACTAGTACAAACTTCAGAACATTTTACGCAGTCTAGTTTTAAAGCACTTGCGAATAATAGAAGGAAATTAGTTAAGGATGCGACACCCACTTTAAAAAATTAAAATTGCAAAGACCATGCTTGCCATGGAAACGGTAGTAGTTTCTTTTTCTTCATTTAGCCAATCCGTCCCTCAATCATTACAGTCTCACAGCCTATCCATCTCTCAACCATCAATTACACACAGCCAATGCGGCCCAATAACGTCATCATCTATCAGTGACATGGGTCAGACTCCAACGAAAATAAAACTGCGCAATTAGTTGCAGAATAAAAATAAAAAAATACTTTGGCTTCATTGTGCGTACGGCTAAGGAGTGGAATTCCCTGCCGGAGTCTGTGTTTCCCGATAGCTATAACCTAGGAGTCTTTAAGTCAAGAGTGAATAGGTTACTCTTAAGTAAGCGTGCTCCATCTTCGACCACATCATCACTTTAAGCCATCAGGTGAGATGGTGGTCAAACGCGAACCTATTTCTAATAAAAAAAAAAAAAACGAATTTTAAATAAAAAGGTTGATACAAGAACTTCATAACAATTTAGAAGAAATATCACTGATTGACAAAAAAATAAACTAGTCTTGAGCAAAATTGGTGCTACTCAGAAGGAACTTCTTAAAATACGGATGAAAAGAGTGATAAGCTCCCTAGAACGAAATGTTCATCTGAATTGAAATCTTTTGCGCTCACTCTGCATTACTACTTGGCAAAGGTGTATAAGTGCGTACGCAAGATATTTCACTTTTTTCTAGAAACACCGAACTCAAATAGTCTTAAAAAAACAAAAAAAAATAACTGTTATAGTGTTACATAAAACAAATAAAAGCTTATCCGATTGATCGTATTATTTTATTATTTACCTTTGCCTACTGTTTGACACATATATATTAGGCCCGTATTAAAAAACGGGGCTCGAGTATGAATCTCAAATTCCTGACCCTAAATATAATCAACCCCAAAAATTGTTTCAGATACTTAAATGCATTCTATACTACTCTGAACTGAAATCTGTAGGTAGGTAATATTGTTGTAAGACGTATACTTTTCCACACCAAGCCAGCCAAAGGTAACTGGTATGCCGAACAGTCCACGGTACGTGGAGCCCTAATTACGTTGCTTTACAACAATATGCCCTTAGGTCTCAGTTAAACAATTAAGCTTACACAATCAATAATAATAATCACTTACCCTCTGAGCTGGAGACGACAAGCTTCAACCTTCCTCTGGTCACGTCCGTGTGGTATGTGTGTAAGTATGTTATGAGTAATTAAAACGTGTAATGTGGTCGAGTGTTGATGGACGACCCCAAGGCGCCGATCCTCAGGTGGCGTGGTCCAGACAACGTTCACAGCACGCCACCGGCCGTATTTTAGCACCAATTCACAATTACTTTCACCAAATTTCGGGTGTCAGTCAGTCTGACTTCAATACGGCGTTATTGTTCAAAATATCCCAGGTTTTCAGTCAATTCGGGATTCTAGATTTCAATTAATCACCAATCACAATCAATTTGTCTTTAACCGCGCAGATTCAACTAGATTTTCAATTACAAACAATAAATCAATCTCAACAAACGAGGCGGTTAGCTTTTGCAAGGAAAAAAGATATGTCAAGAGTCAAGTGTCAAATCAAGACCACAGATAATTAATTGCCATACCAAAAATATACGTTCGGTTACACATATCGGACGGAACATATACCATACCACCATTTTATGAATATCATTTATTTGTAGCTAATTAAACAATTCTATTCTTATAGGAAAGGCGCAGGTACAACAATTAAATAGGACATAGTATTATGTAATTAAGAAAAAATTCTTGACTAAAAATAAATACAATCGTTCTTTTTCCTACCTTCCTACGTAGTTTCGCAAACCACATATTGCGATTTTGTTGTTATTTGTGAAATTATGGACATATGTTTATTTGAAAGAGTTTTGAAATATATTTTGTTCATTCATTCATACATTATTCTACTCATTCTTCCTATCACATCACTAGCACTTTGTGTTTGTTGTCATAGGATAATAGCATAGTTACGCGCAAATTTGTCAATGCGTGTGTGTTTTTCTATTGTGTGATTATTATTTTTTCGTGTGCGTTTGTATCAACAGGAAGCATGTATCTGTATGCGATTGTCAAATTTTTGTAGTGCTGTATGTGTTTTCCTCGCCTCCCGCAGAAAGTGGCAGAAAAAGTTGTTCGGTGATTTGCTCCTTGCCATCTCCATAGGTTAAATGCTCTAAGGTTTCCGCCTGTTTTTATAGTTTTGGAACATATTTTACAAGTAGAACTGTGCTCGTAAATCTTTTGGAAAGACTTCCTAACATCACTTCTAATAGGGGTAGGGCTGCCAACCGTACTCTAAAATAGAGTATTGTACTCTATATCATGTAGGCGTACTCTATAATCTATAAGACTAATAGAGTATGCTAAAATACTCTTTTTTACACAATGTTTACTATGCTAGTGCCAGTCATGTAATATTATGCAAACCCATTATCATAAACAAAAAAGTCGACCATTTGCTGTTAATATGTTGGTATCCCCAATTCGAACGAAGACTAAATATACATATGGACAGTTTATATTCAGAAGTTATCATTTTAAAAGAACTCCAAGGTTTTTGTTTTCACAATGTTAAATAACACAGATTTTACGCAAAAGTCCACGGCAGATAAATGGCAATTTATTTTTAAAATATATACTGACGAATTTGTTTGTTTAAAAAAAAAATATTAGCTACATACTCCCGCCACTTCAGCATTTACTGAGAAAGTATTTTCGATTATGAATGTGAAGGGCCGGGAAGAGATAAACAGAGCTTCATTGAAATTGATTAAAAATGAGCTCTTGGTCTATATAAATGTAGAGTTAGAATCTTTGGAGTCTTACAATTCTTTTAACAACAATGAAAAATTGTTATGTGCTGCAAAAAGTACAAAAAACACCTTTTTAAAAATATTAAATAAATAATACTCTTTTTTGGAATTCCGTACTCTTTACTTACCTTCTTTGAAATCAGATGTACTCTATTTCTCCTAATAAAAGTTGTCAACCCTAAATAGGGGGTGCCATGTAGACATGTGTCGTTATGAGTTTTTCTAATCACGTAACGAAACCGTTGTTCGTTATCAAATAACGTTGTGAAAACTATCTATTTTGACAACTATCTATTTCGACGTCTCGTGTAGCGGGCGCCTTATAACGTGATATCTGTTGCAGTTACAATTGATATTAAACATACAGTCAATTTTCTTTCGTAATTATCCAGGCTTAGGCTTAGATTTTTTTTTGCAATAAGAAAGTAAGTACCTGATATTGTCAAAAAAGTTAGATTTATTTACAATTTTTAACACTATAGATGAAAATTACTTATGCTTCAATTTAAATGTATGCGAACACCAGCGGCGTGCACAGGATTATGACACTGGTAATGCGGTGGAGTACTTGGTCACAAAACTTTTTCTTTTATAGATTTTTAGCATAGCCGCAGCCACGCGATGGATCTCTAAGTCGGAAACCATGCCAACAGAACAAGTCTTAGATGTACTACTATTCATGTACATCTTCTACGGCAACGCAGACAAATACTTTGACACAAATGCTGTACGAAGCGAAATGAAAATGATAAATAATAACTGAAATTGGCCCGAACTATACACTCAGTTTAATAAGATAATTGCGTATACACATTTTTTTTTAAATTTTATTATTGATTGGCTTGCGTTTGACCACAATCTCAACTGATGTTAAGTGATGATGTGGACGAAGACGAAGCATGCTTGCCTAGAAGTAACTTATTCACTCTTACTCTTAGCTATAACCTGGGAGTGTTTAGACTCCCAGGTTATAGCTATCAGAAAGCACAGACCCCGACACATAATTAATTCTTATCACATCATTGCATTCTAAATTTGGTTACAGATAAAGATAAATTCAGGGTATTCCCCGAAGCTAACTAACCATAAACAAAAAGGTGGCCTCAACTCAACTCAACATATTTTATTTTATATGGCCACTTATAAAACGATACAATCTAGTGCACGGCACGAAATTGGTCGATTCCTATGGAGAAGAACCGGCAAAAAACTCCACAGTTATTCTTTTCAAAATATCATTCATTTTTATAATGTATCCATAATACTCGTTTAAGAGGTATGATAGTTACCAATTTACACCAAACAATGTAATTTACAAAAAAAAAAATGAATGAGCTCCGTCGTGAATCCGGCATTTGCACGCTCAAGGGCAAGATTTGTCCTGAACATAAAGTGGTTAGTGCATATAATGTGACTATGGTGATAGACGAAAATAACAGTTCAATAACAAGCTGCCACTGTTTAGATTGTGCTGTCTCAGCTGGAGGCTGTAAACATGCTGTCGCTTTCCTGTATGAAAGTAGAATGGTACTGGAAAAAGCCGACACTTTCCAGAGTTGGTACAGCATTGAAATGTGTGACTTTGGACCAAGTATGTAAAACAGCTGCCAAATATGACACCAATCCTCATCTTTTTACTGAGTTCCTACAAGAAGCGAAGAAAATAAAAATTTAAAATTGCGAGCTATTAAAATATCAGTCTGATTTTAAATGTAGTGATGTTCGGCAGTTTTCCCTGTATAATAAATATTAAATAATGTGGATTAATTTATTGAAAATTTTATGCAAAAACTTGATCAAAATGCTTTGAAGTTAATAGAAGAAGCTATCAGAAGCCAGTTCAAAAGTAATATGTGGTATGAATTAAAATACACCTGCATCACTGTCTCTAAGTATATGAAGTTAGTAAATGCCAAACACCTGATGGATCATTAGTTGCTAAAACAGCAGACACACCAGCCATGAAAAGCGGCCGAAAACTAGAATCTGCAGTTATAAAAACTGTACAGAACAAATTAAAACGAAGAATCAGGCCTTGCGGTCTATTTATTTCAAAGAAATATCCTATGGATTGCAGCTACTCCTGATGGAAAGACATCTGATGCTGTAATTGAGGTTAAATGCCCAACCAGCAAGACAACCAAGTGCAACTACTTAAATAATGGTGTAGTTGCTGAAAAGTATAAGCTCAAGTGCAACTAAAAATGTATGTCACTAATATGAAGAAAGGGTACTTTTGTGTTGTACACCCTGACTTTAAAAAAAGAAAAAAAGTTGATACCATACTACTCCAAAATGACAATGAATATACATATAACAACATTACTAACAAATGTATCTTCATATTTTTGGAAACAAAATATATATCCAATATTAAAGCACATTGCATCATTAAATAATATCTAAAATTGTGTTTTTTATGAGAATAAATCAGTGATTCCTATTATTGTATTTAATAATCCAAATTCCTTAATAGTTAAAAAATTGTGGCAAAAGCCTAAAAAATTCAAAACTTAGCAAATTCACAAATTCTTTCTGAATTTTCCCTTTCTAAAATACAAAATTAAAAATCTTGTCATTTATAAAAATAGAAGTCTCGAGGAAAACAGTAATGAAACAAGACAGCTGATTTCTTTCTTTTGTAAAATAATAACACTTATTTATAAAGTATTGATATCATGTATGACTATTTGTTTGAAATCATTATAACAAAGCTGCTCAACAGATTTTGTCTAATTTCTATTTTTATAAGCGAGACCTGTAAATTAATAAGTGCACAGGCTATAACAATCACATCATCAAGTATTCTTGGAAAATGAAACAGCAATCTCTTTAGTCAAAATTTTTCTTGCCTGTATTTATTGCCTTTGATCTATAATTAACTTTTTCTATAAAATGAAATTGTGTACCCTTTTCACTGGTGACAAAAGGATCTGTTAATGTGCTTTTATTTTGTGTTGACTGTGATTCTTAAAAGAAATAAAATTATAAATACAAACAAACGCACAGTGCATTTTTCAGTTACCTATTTTTATCCTTAGTTATCCATAGTTAGTCCATACCTGTTGTCATTAAAACTACTTCTTGCACAGTTGTTGTAGTGGATTGCGTGCTAGATGGGCCGGGTTCACTTAACACTTCCTGCATCAGTGTGTCTTGGCACTCTTGAATGAGTTGGGTTCTTTGTTTTTTTAACAAATACATGTCTAGAAGTACTAGCATCACTCAAGCTTTTTCTGCGGTCTTCCTGGCAATAAAATTTTGTAGGCACAACTGCAACTCCATCTACCATGTTTATGCTCTTGCTTAATCCCATATTATATTGATAATAGTTAGCCATATCTTTCTGAATCTGAAATATTTTTTAAATGTTATTTTAAAGCCATAAATGTTGATGTATTTAGTGGTAATAATTTTGAATATTGAAATATTTGTGGCTATTCAGGTGTAATACAAAAAAACATCTCAGTTATCTCACTTTAAAACAGTAGAATAACTATATTGTAAAAATGTTTTAAGTTAGTAATAATAACATGTTAACGTACATCAAAATGATCCTGACAGAAGAAAATTACCGAACTATCCTTTACTTCTTTAGTATTTCTGCGTGCAAGTTGTAACTACTTATTACGAACTTTAATATTTTTTGGAACGGTTATAAATAGCTTCGCCTTCGTCTTTATCGTTGTATTTGTGCACCCTGGTACTCCACACCATTTATAACTCATTTTTTCCAGTAAATTACAGCCAGAAACTTTATTAAACTACATAAAACGACAAAACTCTCAATTTGACTTGCTCTCCAATGTTTTCATTTCATTTCATTTATTCAAAAACAATTTACATTGTGTGCGAATATAAAAGCTTAACAACTAGGTACACATGCAGTAAAAACTAATAATTGAATTGCTTATAATGGGACTGATAACAATAAAAAATATAAGAAGATAATGGTAATAGTAATGTCAAAAAAAAAATAGAATTATACAACAAGAATTTAAAATAAAAATACTGAAATCTTGAAAACAAACAATGTCAATACATTTCAAAAAATTAAAATTATTATTAATAGTTTTAATAAATAAGTAATAACAATGTCAACAAATAATAAATAATTTTAATCTAGTATTTTACAAATCCTTTACAGAGTAGGGGCATTTCTCCAACAGGAATCCCTTGAGCCTTGCTTTGAACGAGCTTGTATATAATATGCTTTTTAATTCAAGCGGCAACCTATTAAATATTTTAACTGCCTGGTACAGTGGACTGTGTTTAACAATGTTAAGTGTCGGAATGAGTTTGCTATCTAAATCTTTTCTACGTGTTTTTTCCCTTACCAGTCTTTCTTCATGAGTTTCAAAGTAGTATATGTATTTCTTCAACGTGGATAAAAGTACCAATATATACAATGCAGGTACTGTGAGGATGCCAAGTTCTTTAAAATAGGGTTGACAGCTTTCCCGTTGCGAAGTACGAACAATGGTTCTAATTGCTCTTTTCTGGAGAATGAACGCCCTTTGAGAATTATAATTGTAGCTGTTACCCCAAAACTGTATGCTGTACCGTAATCTAGACTCTATTAGCGCGTAGTAAACTAGTTTTAGAGCTTCTAAACTTACTTCATCCCTGAGAATTCGTAGAGCATAACACGCCGATGATATGGATGAATCAAGTGCTACTAATTCTTTTTTCCAATTTAATAAGTCATCTATATATATTCCTAGAAACTTTACTTCCCTGACAAGCTGAATTTTAACCTTATTTAGTTCAATATCCATACTATCTTTATTACGTGCAGTCGTTTTAAATAACATTATATTCGTTTTTTTCACGTTAATTCTAAGTTTATTCGCAGTAAACCAAGAATGAAAAACAGCTAGAGCTGCATTAACTGCATCGCTAAGCGTTTGAATGTCATTTGCTGATACTACTGCATTTGTGTCATCCGCAAAAACTATGAGTTTTATGTCAGGTAATATTTTATTAAAATAATTTATGAGATCGTTGGTAAATATAATAAATAATAAAGGTCCTAAGATCGATCCTTGAGGCACACCAGCTGTAATATTGAGCAAGGATGACTTATAACTTTTTTTACACCTATTAAATTGCGTGTTTTCGACTTCGACAAACATTTTCCTATTTTTCAAATATGAAGAGAAGAGTTGTAAAGCTTTACCTCTTACACCATAGTGCTCAAGTTTAGCGATGAGTAGTTCAAAGTCAATAGTATCGAAAGCAGAGCTTAAATCTAGAAAAATACCAGCTGCCTTCATTTTACGATTAATTTGGTCAACTACATCATTTATTAATGTATAAATAGCATCTCCAGTGCCAACACTCTTCTGGTATCCATACTGTCTATCACTTATCACTTTGTTTAAATTAAGATGTTTACTTAAACGATCCTTTAAGACTTTTTCAAAAATTTTTGATAGCGTGGGTAATAAGGAAATGGGCCTGTAGTTTTTTGCATCCGTTTTTGGACCCTTTTTATGAATAGGAATGATCTTAGCTACTTTTAATTGTTCCGGAAATATACCTTCCACTATGCACTTATTATAAAACGTGGAAAGTGGCCCTGATAAAATTTGCAAATTGTCTTTAATAACTGAAATCGGAATTTTATCGTACCCACAAGATTTCTTATTTTGCATACTGGTAACGATCTTCGAAATTTCAATAGGAGTAGTAAGTTTAATATCCATATCATTATTCACTCTTGCCGTACTTTGCTGAAGAAAAGTTACGGCATCTTGGCTATGGCGTTTAGTCGTTACATATTTGTGATCAAATTGTTTTACCAGAAGGTCAGCCACTTCCTCCGGATTGTCTATGATTTGGTTGTTTACTTTTAGTCTAATTTCCGTTTTCCTAGCTTTAACCCTGTTCGTACTTTTGTTTATTACTTTCCAAATTTCCCTACTTGAATTTCTAGATTTACAAATACTTTCACTTATAACAAGTTTTTTTGCCTTCGAAATAACCCTTCTATAAATTCTAACGTATTTATTTCTATAGTTGAGAACACTAGAATCAATTTTATTTCCACCAGTACATAATAAACGTTTCATTTTACTCGAAGTTTTTACACCTTTTGTAACCCATTTTAGTTGAAAACAGTTTTTTTGATTAATTTTTTGCTCCCGTCTCTTAAAACTACAATGAAAAATCTTATTAAAAGTCTTAAGAAAAGTGTTGATTCCCATATCATCCCAGCCAAGTTCAAGTATTCGTTGCCTAAAAGTTAAACCATTTTTACTATTAAAAACTCTCCTATTTATAGTGATTACATTATTGCTATTAAAATTGTCAATAACATTTTCCATTAAAAACTCACCCAGTTGAGCCCCGTGTCCATCCGCTAAACCATTGTGATCCACCTCACATCGCTCTACACAGTCATCAGGCAAATTTGTTAAAATATTATCTATACAGGAAAAAGAGTTATTACGAACAAAAGTGTAAGTATCAATCAGGTGTCTAAAGTTATAGCAAGCTAACAGGCTAATAAACTCAGTTCGTTTTTTGCTCTCTGTAAGTAGGTCAATGTTAAAGTCTCCACAAATTATACACTTCTTATTAAACAAATGTTCCAAAAGCTTTTCGAAACTGTTTAAAAAAATATCAAAATTCTTATCATTAGGAACTCGGTAACAACAACACAGATAGAGATTAGTACTAAGATCCTTTACACAACAAACTTCAAAGCTATCCACCCTATACAGCTTATTTATTACATCAACATTCTCAACTTTTCTGTCAGTATATCCTAAAATTAAAGTACCACCTCTTTTCTTCTGTTTTCTAGTATTATAGGATACCAGATTATAATTCTCTAGATTAAGTAAAAGTGCAGTTTGATCGTTCAAAAAATGCTCGCTTAAACATATATAATCGACCTTCTTTTTAAGCGTTTGTAAATAAACTTCGAAATCATTTTTCTTATTGGTAATTCCACAGACATTCTGATGGCAAATACACATTTTAGACTGAGAATCTTGATTTACAGCACTACGTAATGTTTATCTGAATCACTCACGAAAAAAATCTGACTGTTGTATGACATCTTCAGTCTGTGTCGCAGAATTTACAATTTTAATTTGCGAGGGGTTACTTTGTTCAGTACATGTGGCAATACAATTTGTTTGGGTGGCAACATGTATATGATACTTAATACTACTAAATTTGTTATATTTGGTCAATTTATTCACGTAATTTTGGTAATTAAGTATGTAATTTGTCTGCAAAATTTGTCTATGAATTAGTCTACATGCATGCAATTTATTCAGCCTACCGTAATAATTTGAATCCAGAGAAATAAAAGTTGAATTTTTACAATTATTACATACAAGTTTAAGTGTATTATTCAAGACATCCACGTTTACATAGTCATTATTATAAGTTTTACCTACTATTACGTTTGTTCTCAGTAATTGACACAAGGTATAGTGCAAATATGTTTGTATCATTAAGGGATTTTTGTCATTGGAACCCGCAAGTATAAGTACAAAGTCAGATTTTGTGTAATCACGGCACGTAGATATACACGATTTCAGTACTTCGTCCATTGTTGCGAAAGATTTTATAAATGAAGTTACCAAAAAGGAGTCTCCCAAGTAATCCTGCAGTATTTGTCTGAACCCATATGCTGTTTGGTCTGCAAAAATTGTGACTTTATGCCTCTTCTTGTAAAAAATATTCGAATTGTTTTGTTGCATTTTCGTTATGTTGTCTCTACACCGGGTATGCCCAGGGTGCACATCCACGACATTTACAATATCAGCACTATTTCCAACTTCATTACCCCTTCTAGGACTCAAAGTTGATACATACAAATCTTCACTATGAGTATTTTTGCTCAGTGTAGTACTGCAGGCGCTAACTGATTTTATTCCTTCGCAATCATTATTTCCAGTTTTATCTGTACTTTTTTTGGGGCTTAAATTTGATACTAAAAAGACTTCAGAAGTACAGGTAGGTCTTATTTCATTATTACCATAGGATTCAAGTGATATAGATTTATCAGTTGTCGTTGAAAATTTCAACGACAACTGATAAATTTCAACTTGAAATATCAGTTTTTTCATTTATCATCTCTGATTCTTGAAAATTATCCAATTGAACTATGATCTGTGACTGGGATGGCTTTAATTTCGTTGGCGTGGAGAAACCGTTATTTGGTAGGTTATTCCTACGAAGAGATCTAGGTGTCATGCTCTTTCTTTCAGATACCGTTACTTTTTTGTATGCATTAATAGTATTTAGGCATTTACCCAGATCCATCTTTAATCTGAAATTTTCACTATTTAAGTTCTCAATTTCCGTGTGTGCAGTTTGTAATTCTGCTGTTAACTTGTTGATGGTATCATTTAGATTTATAATAGTGTCGCTTTCATTTATTGACGTATTTGGTACACTCATCATAGTAGTATCCAGTAAATTTGAATTATTATAGTAAAGATTGTCTAGTGAACTAGACTTTTGTGGCTTTCTAAAAGTTACGTTTTCTAACTCTGATGTACTCATTATTCTGTCATGTAATGCAACGCAGGAATTTTTCGTAACTGGTTCCGAACTTGCGATCCGCAGCACGAAGCTCGTTTAACCACTTTGCTTCGTTGTCTAACAATTGACTGACCACTGCCGGTTACGTCATATATTCTATCTGCCGATCGCCGAGCAGAAGTGGGTAAGTCACAACCTTTTTAACGTTCACAGTTCTTTTATTTTTTATGTGAACTTGTTAGTAGCAAATGGTGATCATAAGTTATAATACAAATATACAATTTTAGAATCCTCAAAAAGAACTTAACTTTGCCGAGGATCGAAATTACTTCTGTTAGAATCTTCCAACGATGCCACACTTGTCGCCACTCGTCCAAACGTACTTAGTGTTTTATTGTCAAATTGTGGATCTCATTGAGCAGATATAATATTTAAACGAGGGAAAACGGTTAGAAATGACTCATTAACTTGGAATGTTTTGCAATGTTGAACACTTAAGTCACTTTGTCTTTGTTTTAAAAGTTTTGAAATTATACACTTTTTTGAATTTCTTTTTATATATGCTTATTGGAAATTGTTTACGAGTTACTTTATAGCACTATTAGATGATGGCACCTACATTAATCATAGTTTTATACACTTTTTTGTTTTAATAAAGTTAATGTTTTCTTTTGTTTTAAAGTATATTTTGGATTTATTTTTTCACTGAATATTAAAAAAGTCACTGTTTTCTGAGTTACTGGTCACTGCACTCTATTTTCAATTATTGTCATTTTGTTTTCTCCTATGTTTGTCGAGAGTTATTTATCTTTGCTTTTTATAATGGATATTAACATTAATTTTTCAAGATAACACTTTCACTTATTGATGGTTGCTATATAAACCAATTTAGCTACTAAAAGTCAACAAAAAGTCACTTTCACTATTTTTAGTTAATTTAGTTACGGAGCGGATTCGAACTCGAGCGAATGATGCAGTCTGAATAAAAAAAATATAATAACTTAAAAACGCCTAATATTTTATAAATAGCACCCGCACAAACATTATGTTTGCCAGGCGCTGCGAATTAATGTACCTAATTCCCAAGAAATGCCGCGGATTCACGCAGGAGATTCGTTTGCATGTTTATATACAAACGTGTGACGTCACTCGAATGATTCGACGCCATATTGCTGAACCAAGCGTTTTGACAGCCTATATAATCACTAAATTTTGTAATGCTTTTTTTAAACGAAATATTTATATAATATGAAAATAAATATTATTTGTAGGGTTCTTATACACCAATAAATAATATGAGACGGTTTTTAGAAACCAGTCAAATAGCCTATTCTGTCTATTATTTTTACTCGGATTATAGGCAACGAACATTTCCGATTACTTCCGAAAACTGCCGAACTTTTGTATCATGCCGCAGGACCGGCGGCTTTCGACATTCATGGGTGTGTGCGTTTGCGAACTTGTACGGACACCAAAATTAATAGACACATGAGAACAAATTTCCTGCCTGAGTCCGCGGCATGACTTGGGAATTAGGTACATTAATTTGCAGCGCCTGGCAAACCTAATGTTTGTGTGCTTGCAAATAGGTGCTATTTATAAAATATTAGGCGTTTTTAAGTTATTATATTTTGTTTATTCATTTATTTTCTATTAATTAAAGTCATCTAAAACGTACGAATGTTTTATTAAAATATTTGTGAATGGCAAGTAAAGCACTGCATTTCTGCCTACAAGGAGCGCACGCCCATGGCGAACACACACACAATTTAACGACTTTAGAAAAAAAAAATTGGCCAAGTGCGAGTCGGACTCGCCCATGAAGGGTTCCGTAGTAACTATAATAAATATAACATACTTAATATATTTATTTGAAAACAAAAAGAACAAAAAACCTTACAAATTTCTTAATACTAGCTTATTTACAATTTTTACAACTACGCCAAATAACTTTGTTTTTCATAGTATTTGTATGAATTACAAAGTTATATTTGCGGTTTTAGAAAATATACTGTATCTCAAAAACTGCTGACTCGATCTCGTTCAAACTAATTTTGGTTGAAAGTTTACATTAAGATCTACAACATATGGTTTTTTTTTTAATTTTTCACTTCATTATTATAGAAGTTAGAGGGGGACACACATTTTACCAGTTTGGAAGCGTATATCTTTTAAACGATTAACTTTATGAAAAAGTCATTTTAGAAACCATAATGTAATTTTTAAAGACCTGTCTATAGATACCACACACGTATAAGTGTCATGAAAAAAAATATTTTCAGTTTCAGTTCCATGTATGGGGAGCCCCCTTTATTTTAAATATTTTTTAAAATTTTCTCTTAAAATCGGAAAGCAGTTCACAGAATACATCTATCTACCAAGGTTTACATGTATAGTTCTAATAGTTTCGGAATAAAATGGCTGTGACATACGGACGGACGGACAGACAGACAGACGGACAGACATGTCGAAACTATAAGGGTTCCGCTTTTTGCCATTCGGCTACGGAACCCTAAAAACAATCGCAGAGAAATGGGAAATGGGACACCTGCGGTTGTCAAGGTCAATACCAAACTAAATTATCAAAAAATATTTTTAAGTGGTAAAAGATCGACGTTCGTGTTTATAAAATTCGTCACAGCGCCCTCCAACATTTGGCTCGATGCGCCTCGTCCATACGAGGCACACCGATTGCCTATAAGATTTTGGACTCAATTCATAAACTTGCTTCTAAATCTAAAACGGTGATTTTGCAGTGGATTCCCTCCCACACAAATATAAAAGAAAACGATCAAGTGGACCTATTAGCTAAGCTTGCAATAAGCGATGGAATACCATTTTATGTTAAACCTCTGTACACTGACTATGTTAAGAGTCTCAAAATAGAATGTTTTCAAATTTGGAGTGAATACTTTGACAAAAGATCAGTTGACAAAGGAATCTGGTACAAAACTATCCAACCACAGCTTCCCAAAAACATATGGATAGACCAAATTTTGTTAAAACGAAGTACCCTAACCACTGCTTTAAGACTTCGTTCTGGACACATTCCATCTAACAAATTTGGCTTTCTAATGAAGAAAACTGCTTCCCCTAATTGCACAGACTGTAATCTTGTAGATGATGTTCAACACAGGTTAATGGAATGTGTACGGAACGAGGACGTGAGAGTGGACACTTTGGGTGCATCAAAATTTTTCGATGTCGGGTTTTGCAACAGTATCTTGGCTTACCCAGTATCGGAGCAAGCCAGGATGCTGTACCAAGTGTATCATGTTTTATTATAATTAGGTAATAAGTTTCTTTTTGTTTGTTGATTGTATGTACTTAGTTTAGCAAACAGGGCGACGTTATCGCAAAGCGACAAAGCCCTCAATAAAGAGATAAAAAAAAATAAAAAAAAATTATGCAATAAATCATAACCATCCAACTTTGCGTTAGTGCGAACGTGACGCACTACTTATCCTATAGCTTTCTCGCTCTTACCGTTGCGATACCGCTACGTAGCCAAGTTCAATTACGATATCTATTGCGTGATTTCTAGAGCGTTGTGAGATACCTACGGTTATTATCCGCTACAAAACAACCGATGGTTGTTACAACTGCAGTTATAGTCATATCGTACGTTGTGAAAATAGATAGTTATGCTTGGTTAGAAAACGAGTGATGGTTGTAAACTCAAATAGATAGTTGTACAACTATTGATGTTATAAAACGGCCATCGCTAGTGCCATGTTTTTCATTAAAAAAATACTCGGTATACCACAAGAACTTACGTGAGCAACAACAGAACAAGAAGAAAAGTTACAGGACTACAATTCCACTTAAATAAAGTCAGTCTACTGGATACCATTATGATTGTTTAATAATTTCAATGTTCCAAAAATCTAAATGAATATAATTTATTTATTTCGAATGCCTACTGTAGCGAGATAAATTATTACGATGAAGATACACAATCTGTCAAAAACTTCCCAAAAACAAATAATCGCGCAATGTGGCCACACTATTACAATTTTGGTTATGATGAGACTTCCCCAGTACAATGTGTATTAACTACTCTTGATAGTGGTTTGCTGAAGGGTATCGATTGCATGAGAAAGTATCGATCGATATCTGTACCTCTACCATGAGTTTACGCAACCAAAACTCGCTAGCGTTTCCGTAAATTATTTGTATGAAATATTGTACAGCGCCCCTAGCGGTCACAGAAAGAATTAAAATTCGTACCATGAGCACTATAGATTACAATAGGTTTAAAACCTAACGTAATCTATACGATAGTCACTAACGTTTTTTAGCTGCCACCATACAAAACGGTACCATGAGTCACTAATTCGACAGGCGCTAGCGAACGATACGCTTACGGTAGTAGTTACGTTGCTCACTAGCATTTGGGCGTGTGAAACGTGTGTTTACATTAACATTTAATACGTTTTGAGTATAATAAAGTTATAATAATGTCTGCAAGAGCATATTTAGCGTGGAATATGTTAGTGGCCGCTGGATTTGAAGATCAACGACGTGAACAACGTGAATTTCAAGCCAACATGATAATTCATGTTGTTTTATAAGCTTTGTTTTTTTTTAGGAATAATTTATACATCAATTAATTGTAGCATATGCTGGAACCAAATATAACACCTATTGTACCAAATTCTTAAAAATAAATATTTTTTATTTAATTAGATTATTAGTAGAAGTTGAAACATACCTTTCCATGAACTTCACCATCAATTGGAACTGTGAGACACTGGTCCTCATTGTATTAAACAATCCAAACTTTTAAACCACACAAAGCACCTCTGTGACAAAACATCAACAAACAAAAATACAAATTGAATAGACGACAATGACGTTACAAGAACCACTCGAAATTCAAAAGCCACTAAATACCATAAGTAGTGCACTAATCGTAAACTTTTCAATTTTGTTGGTTTATTTTGTGATATTGACTGTCTTAATGTTTTTAGCATAGCGATAACACTACATTTTGAGCTTAAGAGCAGTTCTCTCTTCTTATTAGCGGGAAAGAAAGAAACAGAACATAAGTAGTGACCCATAGACGAAAGTATTCTACGAGTGGAGTGAAGTTAGCTAAACGACATGATCCTTCGAGCTCACGTTAGCGCCTCCGTAAATTTCCTCAAATGTCATGGTGCAAGCATTATCGAAATCTATTCGATCCACGTTTGTACGCTAGCGAGTTCAGCGCTAGCGAGTAAGTTGTCGATGACAACTCATGGTAGAGGTACTGTACCTCTACCATGAGTTTACGCAATCAAAACTCGCTAGCGTCTCCGTAAATTATTTGTATGAAATATTGTACAGCGCCCCTAGCGGTCACAGAAAGAATTAAAATTCATACCATGAGCACTATAGATTACGATAGGCTTAAAACCTAACGTAATCTATACGATAGTCACTAACGTTTTTTAGCTGTCACCATACAAAACGGTACCATGAGTCACTAATTCGACAGGCGCTAGCGAACGATACGCTTACGGTAGTAGTTACGTTGCTCACTAGCATTTTGGCGTGTGAAACATGTGTTTACATTAACATTTAATACGTTTTGAGTATAATAAAGTAAGTCTAATAATATCTGCAAGAACATATTTAGCGTGGAATATGTTAGTGGCCGCTGAATTTGAAGATCAACGACGTGAACAACGTGAATTTCAAGCCAACATGAGAATTCATGTTGTTTCATAAGCTTTGTTTTTTTATATATAGGAATAATTTATACATCAATTAATTATTTTAGCATATGCTGGAACCAAATATAACACCTATTGTACCAAATTCTTAAAAATAAATATTTTTTATTTAATTTGATATTAGTAGAAAGTTGAACCATACCTTTCCATGAACTTCACCATCAATTGGAACTGTGAGACACTGGTCCTCATTGTATTAAATAATCCAAACTTTTAAACCACACAAAGCACCTCTGTGACACAACATCAACAAACAAAAATACAAATTGAATACAAGAACCACTCGAAATTCAAAAGCCACTAAATACTATAAGTAGTGCACTACTCGTAAACTTTTCAATTTTGTTGGTTTATTTTGTGATATTGACTGTCTTGACATTTTTAGCATAGCGATAACACTACATTTTGAGCTTAAGAGCAGTTCTCTCTTCTTATTAACGGGAAAGAAAGAAACAGAACATAAGTAGTGACCCACAGACGAAAGTATTCTACGAGTGGAGTGAAGTTAGCTAGACGACATGATCTATCGAGCTCACGTTAGCGCCTCCGTTAATTTTCCCAAATCTCATGGTGCAAGCATTATCGAAATCTATTCGATCCACGTTTGTACGCTAGCGAGTTCAGCGCTAGCGAGTAAGTTGTCAGTGACAACTCATGGTAGAGGTACTGGTGTAGTATCACAACCAAAGTAATCGATTACAAAATTATTCAGTATCGAAACAAAAGTATCGATACCAATCAGTAATCAATTCTTTTTTTCGTATCCCAGCCCTAATTCCCTACCCATCAAAGAAAATAATACTCTCTAACGAGAGCTACCCATATTTGTTTACTTCAGTGCTGTTTTTTAAATAGACGTTTTCAGATCTTGTGTTTTATAGTTTACTGTTAAAATGCCAAGACGTTGTGGTTTAGGATGTACACCCACGAGTAAGTAACATTACTTGCTTGAATACAAAACTTATATTTATATTATTTCTAAAATTACTTGCACTCAGAATTGTAAAATATGTCCCTCATTCATAGGGCTGCCATTCGTCCGGGTTTCCCCGGATTTGCCCTAGTTTGGAGAGCGTCCGGGGGCGCCCGGAGGGATTTTCCCTATTAGCGTCCGGGTCAAAACCGGACACGGTCAGTGGGTCGTCTTAGGGGCGGGACACATTGGTCTTACAGTTACCAAAAAGTAAGGTACCAAATATAAAGGAACAGACTAATTACTTATTTACAAAAATTTAAGCTCTATGATGTTATCACTAATTAAAACCATAAATAAACATTAAGATAAAATGTATTTTTCTACGGTGTCTGGAGAAAAATTGCGATTTTACTCAAATGTACGGGGTTGATGAAGTCGTTGTCTGGGGCCACCAATTTTTGTGATGGCAGCCTTACTCATTCACCCAATGTTAAGTTGTCAAAGTTTCACTGTTTAACGAATGAATAGGAATAGTTCCTTCATTCAGGATTCCAGGACATACTGTATCCCAGATGGACTCTGCTACTTAGTCTCAATCAAAACATTTATTTTTTTACAGGAGGTGTACTTCATGTATTTCCAAATCCAGATAAGTTTCCCGAGCAGTTCAAAGCTTGGGTTCGTGTCGTTAGTGGCCAAGATGAATGTAATTTTAATTACCGAAATATGAGAATTTGTGACAGACATTTTACTGAAAAGGATCGGAATCGCTATAACCGCTTGAATGCACTAGCAGTTCCATCACTGTTTTTGCGTGGTATGTATATGTCAGGCGCGTGCATAGGATTATGACAGGGCATGCGGCGGAGAAAAACACACTAAAACTTCTTCTTTTATAGATTTTTAGCATAGCCACAGCCACGCATCGCCACCATGCTACGATGCGTGGCTGTGGCTATGCTAAAAATCTATAAAAGAAGAAGTTTTTGTGACCGATTACTCACAAAAACTTCTTCTTTTATAGATTTTTAGCATAGCCACAGCCACGCTTCGCCACCATGCTACGATGCGTGGCTGTGGCTATGCTAAAAATCTATAAAAGAAGAAGTTTTTGTGTGTTTTTATTCCGCCGCATGCCCTGTCATAATCCTATGCACGCCCCTGGTATATGTTCATGTTGAATAGTATTTAAATAATGAAGTAGGCATTTTAAAATTTCTTAATAATAATGATTTGTTTTTCAGAACAACCAAGTAATACTTGTGGCTTATTGAACTCCACATCAGAACAGACATTCAATCAACCTGAAGTATCTGACAATTATCATCAATTATCATCAGGTATGTTTGGTAATTTATGCTTTTTAAATTAGAGTATAATAATTATTTAATTCAACTTTAACTGAGAAAAAGCACCCCTTCATTTATGATAGCAGCAATAATTTACAAAACAAAAAATATTATTTTCATATTATCATATTAAATAGATGGTATCATTATTAATACTTTTAGACTACCTTACTTATCTCTAACTTAGGTACTAATGATTGAAATGAAACGAAATATTTATTTTGTAAATTATTTTTTGTATGTTTAGTTTAGCTAGATGAGTTCAGTATTTCCTAACTGACTACTCTGAGAAGAAACACCGAAACAACCCCGAGGTCAAAGTCTCTTTTAAAGTCCAGACAACTTGTATTTGTATATGAGAAGCATGTAGGTTCATGTCTGTGGTATTCTTTTGAGACTTGTGGAGGTGTATCGTATCCTCATTAAGTATTCATTCATCATCATTATCATTATTAAACTTTGGTAATTTTAAATATATTTGATTTTAATGACAATACCACATTTCATGACTTCAGTGCAAACTATAAACAACCATATTTTCATTAACACAACATTTCAATCCGTCGTACTTGGTCGTTATTTGGAGCAACATACTATAAATTCTAGTAACTTCGACACACAATCAGGATGGGACACATTCGTAAAGTATATAAAAAAAAAGTATTTATTTTGTACACAAAAACAAAAAGTACAAGATATGGTCTTAACATTAAATTGT
The DNA here is from genome assembly GCA_943138885.2 of Tholera decimalis. NCBI lineage: Eukaryota > Metazoa > Arthropoda > Insecta > Lepidoptera > Noctuidae > Tholera > Tholera decimalis. Next base: position 10,852,800 of record OW964575.2, on the reverse strand, counting down.
ACAACAATGTAACAGTTCAAGACGAAAAATCTGGCTCCTAAACTAGGCAAGAAGACTGTATCTTAGAAGCCGAAGTTCTCCAAGATTTCAAATACTAACAATTCAAACAATAATAATTGTACAAGTACTTTTTATGTGTTAATAGCAAATATAAAAAAAAGACAAGAAATTATATACATAGTTACAGTATTTTTAAACATTTACGAGATTACTTTGGGTAGACTTTCAGTTTCATCATATGATAAACCCTGCAACCACTCGGAAAGTATATTTTTTACCTCATATTTTGCACAGGTATAAATCGACAATACTTTATTTATTTTATTATAAAGACGAGACCTTACGGCAAGAAATTGACGACTGGCGAATGCGGAACGACACCTGATAGGCTCACAGACAGGAATCCCTCTGCGTCTCAACAGAATTTTAGGGTCTAACGGTAGCATGGAGTGTCGTCGTAGAACAGCGCGGAGTATAAATAACTGTCTGACTGTCAGAACCGTAGTAGTAGATACGTATTGATAATTTTTATTTATTTGTAACTCTTCGTTTCGTAGCTGGCACCATCATTCAGAAAATTGTATGTGTATAATGCATAAATGTTTAAATAGCCTGCATCCGTCTGTGGTAGATACGGGTCGTTAATCACACCGCCTATTGTACACTTACTTTTAAATTGATTGTCCTGTGTTTTTTTTTTTTTTAACGTGGTAAAATTATCAAATAAGTCCTCCCACCCCGGGCAGGGTGGGAGGGACTGTCAGACTTTTACTGACTAAAATCCACGGTGTTCCTTCAATAACCCTTTACGTACCGGGGTCACGGTAATGGGATAAGTCCCACGACCCCGGCAGGCTTCGGCCCTCTGCAGAGGGGGCCTCGTCATGTTGCTGACGCTCTTAAAGGCGCGCGTGGAACACAACGCGCCGTCGACCCGGGCATGGTCCATGGTCGGACAGCGAGTTGCCCTTTACTCGCTGTCCGCATGCTCGCGCCTACGGTGGCCGGAGATCGTCGGCCGACGTCCGACGCCGTGGGCGTCTACCACTGCGGCTGGGCTGGAGGGAGGACGCCATCCTCTCCCTCACGCGGCCCGCCTCCTCCTTCGGAAGCATGACTGCTTCGTATATATATATATAATAATAATCACACTAATATTATAAGACATTAGTTTGTGTTTGTTACTTCTTCACGCTCGAAAGGCTGAACGGATTTCAATGAAACTTGGTACATGGGTAGACCATGTCTTGGAATAGCACATATGATTTTTTCCCGAGACTATGTTTCCTTAGGATAATTTTCTACTTTCACGCGGGTGAAGCCGCTGGCAGCAGCTTGTAGTTAATAAAGATAACATCACATAATAATAACCGTAACACATCAATTTCTGGATATTGACCTCAAAAAAAAGTAAAAAAGTACTTACTTTAAATATTTCAGTTTACCCTAAAAAAAATTGGAAAATTGATGTTTCTTGGGTCGTCAATATTCTAAAACATAATCTATCATTAGTTAGAGGAATTTTCTACGTCTAATCATATTACCGACTTAATGAAAGCCATCACGGCAAAATATATTAATATACGCTTTTATCACCTATTAAAATCTATATATATAAAAGAAAGTCGTGTTAGTTTTACTATTTATAACTCAAGAACGGCTGAACCGATTTGGCTGAAAATTAGTAGGGTGGTAGCTTAGAACCAGGAGACGGACATAAGATAGTTTTATCCCGGAATTCCCATGGGATCGGGAATTACGCAGGAATAACCTTCCACGCGAACGAAGTCGCGGGCAAAAGCTAGTTAAACATAAACATATCAAAACGCCAATTATTAAACAAATATGTATTATTTGAAGGTCAATAAATATTTTTAATACTATCTATTATTGTTTCATTGAACACTAGCTTGTGCCAGCGGCTTCGCCCGCGTGAAATTAATACTTTATTATATGAAAATATCTATAGCCTATCTATAACACTCAAGAATAATGCAGCTACATATCAGGGAAAGAATTCTCTGAATCGGTTCAGTAGTTTCAAAGATTACCCCTACAATTTTACCTCTTTAATATTAACATAGATTCTATTTTTTTTGAAGATGATCAACCTTTTTCCATTACTGAGCCTTTGTATGATGTCGATAAATTATTACATTGCTCACACGAATAAAATACGTATCATCGATATTAAAATATCGATATTTCTCTACATCTCTATCTGAGGGGCAAAAGACATTACATGTGCATGCAAATATGACATCTATTTCAAAGGACTTCATGTTCCGAATATAATAAATTGGTTACAGCGCCATCTAGCGTTGAGTAGCTGAAGTCGTTGTAAATTGTTCGATTTAAGTGTTTTAAACGATAAACGCCTTTATTGATTATGTCATGTCCAATAATAACAGCTTTCGATATTTGTAATAAGACTCTATTTTTGACAGCATTAAGAAGATGATTTGTTAAAGTTGCGTTTCAACTTTGTAGCCAATTATATCACTGTTTTTTATGTGTGTAATGGACAATTTGATTTGCAAATGTGTGAGTTTGGCGACACTGATTCTCGTTTTGAGAGAATGTAGGGGCACTTCTACTTAATTTTCTGTTCTGTGTGAATAACCTACATGGTCCTCACGTTTACAATAATGAAATAAATATTCAATACTTGAGAAAGCAAATATTTTAATCAATCAAAAATAAATCATCAATCAAAAATTTAATAAATAAATAAATAGGGCACACATATATCATTGGAGCATCTCATTCCCATGCCTTCTTGTCCTCAATATAATCTTACTGTGTAAAAAGCTTTCTGACATAGCTTAAGTTTTATAAATAATTTGAATTTATTAAGACTTAGTTCTTGAATATGGCTAGGAATTTTATTATAAAAACGTATACATTGGCATCTAAACGAACCACCTATTATTTTTAACCTTGTTTTAGGAATGACATATGTGTCTTTGTTCCTTGTATTTACACTATGAATATCACTGTATTTTTTAAATAGATTAATATTTTTGTGTGCATACAAGATTCTCATAAATATACTGAGATTGCATTCATAATATTAATCTCTTTAAAGTGTCTTAAGGAGTGCTTAGGACTTAATTTATAAATTGCACGAATGGCCCCTTTTTGTAATACAAATAATGTGTGAATATCGGCGGCGTTTCCCAAAGTAGAATGCAGTATGACATCACACTGTAAAAGTATCTAAAGTAGACTAAACATGCTGTTTCGATATCAGTATCCACATATTTTTCTAACGGCATATGCTGCAGAACTTAGTTTTTTATTTTTTATTTATTTCGATTTATTAGGATTTCAAACTAAAGTACTACTATAGCAATGAACAAGTACTTAAAGGAAGTAACTTTACCATTATGTATTCCAGGTAAAATTTATGAGAAAGAAATGGAGAAGAGTTCTTTGGATATTCCTGAAGTATCAGACATCCAACAGTCGACATCTGGTAAGTCACAAACAAAACTCGCACTTCATTTGCCATTAAAAATGACCATCTAAGAGTATGACATGTGACACCAACCCGCACTGGGCCCGCATGGCCCTGGTGGATTACAGCCCAATCCCTCTTCTAGAGAGGAGGCCTGTGTCCCAGCAAAACATTATTGGCTGATTATATTATGTATAAACAGAAAAAAAAGAACAAAAAAAAATAATAATAAATAAACAAAATAATAATTACTTAAATAATCAACAACCAGTTGCTTATTTCTTCACCAGTGCTTTAGACCAAATTGATTTGAAATCAATTATAAAGGATGTTATTAAAAATATTCAAAAAACTGGTCTAATCGTACTATGTACAGTGTGCGACCAAAGTATGGTTAATGTAAGTGCCATAGAAGGCTTAATAAAAGAAACAAAAGTAAAATATTTGAGAAAAAGGAAGGAAATGGCTCTTGATATATCTCATGTAGGTATATAAAAGAAAGTCGTGTTAGTTACACTATTTATAACTCAAGAACGAATGTTACCTGAAGAGTGTCGCTCTATTATTCCTATTGTTCTATTAGTGGATAATTTATTTGATAGTCTTAATTGTAATATTTTCGAAATTCAAAATGGTAAAATTTATAACGGGCCTGTAAGAAGGAATTCACCTCACCATCAATTGTGGCTAAAAGCTAAGAAATATGTATAAAAAATTTTGGGGAACATTTCTTCATGAGTCCTGCTAACTGATAAAAATGTAGACTTTCAGTAATTATTTAATTGTACCGTAGTTAAATAACCTATTTATCAGTCAATTCAACTTATTCTTTCTTTTTCTACTTCAGTTTTAATCATTGCAGTTAGGTATACATATATTTTTTACTTTACACCAAAGAGAATTAAGTTAGGATCTATCAACTAAAAAGGGTGATACAATGAGTGGTCTTATCATTGAAATTGAAAAACATTTATTTGGAGATAAACACACACAACTGTAACAAGTAGTCATTAGTCATAGACAACATAGTGTGAATACATCTTTATACTAAAGTGTGTAGACGCCTTTACACACAGGGTGACGCCCGGGGACGCCATCTTGTCTAGTCACACTGTTAAAAGTTGAACCATATTGTACTGACTTATCTTTTAGATAAACGTAATTCATGTTCTTAATACCACCTATACCAATAATAACTTGTTGTGACTTATAACCAGGTTTTATTTAAGATCCGCCTTAACCCACAACATTACATGGTGTCAGAAGTGGAGAGGCATAAACTGTAAAATGTCGACCGATGAAAAACCAACCGCCGCCTCAAGCGCAGGATCCATGACGAGAAATGTATCCATCAACGGAAGCATGTCACCCTTAAAAGTGGATGGAAGTGTTGGCCACAATTGGAAAAAGTGGAAACAACAGTTTAAAATATTCATGAAAGCAAGTGGCATTAGTCAAGAATCTGAAGACAGGAAAGTGAATGTCTTCCTACACTTCATTGGAGGCGCGGCGTTAGAAATCTTCAATACATTTGGCCTGGATGAAGATAATGTCAAATACGAAAAAGTGATTGAATGCTTTGATAATCACTTCATCCCTAAAGTGAACTTAATGATAGAAAGTCACAACTTCTTTACTTACAAACAAGAAGAGAACCAGACACTAGATGAATTTGTAACAATACTACGGCAGAGAAGTGCTTCTTGTGAATTCAAAGAACATAGAGATCGTCTAATTATGGATATTTTTGTTTGTAATATGCACCCAAAGTACAAAAGCATACAAGAGAAATTGTTAACAGAAGACAAGTTGGATCTAGATAAAGCAATATCTATTGCCAAGACTTTAGATATGTCACAGAAAAGAGCACAACAGTTAGAGTCAAGCAGTGCTGTTATGCAGTTGTCTCAGCATCAGTCGTCAAATCGCAGTCAACGTCAGTCGTCAAGCCGCAACCAGCAACAGTCTGCAAATCGTCATGAGTCAAAGTCAGCAACATTGAAGTCACAATCTACAAAGCATCAGCAGTCATCATCAGCAAAGTCAGCAGTGTCAGCCTGTACTAGATGTGGTCAAGTTCATAGATTTAAATGTCCTGCAAGAAATGTACAATGTAGAATATGTCAAAAAGTTGGTCATTATGCTAAAATGTGTTTTAAGAAAAAGATAAATTTAATAGATAAGGAAGAAGAATCTCCTGATACACAATTTTTTATTGGTCATTTGAAAGGTAATATGTCAAAAAACTCAGGTGAGTGGTCAGTCTTGATACAAACAAATAATGTAAATTTTAAATGTTTATTAGACACTGGTAGTGATGCTAATGTCATGTCTTTACTTACCTTCAAATCATTAAACTTACCTATAACTATATTAACACCCTGTCAGTCTAAACTAACATCATTCAGTGGTAATAATGTTAAGATCATAGGACAATGTCTAATAAAATGTAATTTTGTTCTACAACAAAAGTCAATATGTCATAATATTATGTTTATCATAGCCGATGTGTCCGCTCCTACTGTAATAGGCAGAGATACCTGTAGTGAGTTAGGCATGATAAAAAGAGTCTATAATCAGGGCTGGGCAAAATACATGCTTTGCTTTAATTGAAATACAAATTACAAAATACTGTATTGCAAGTAATTAAAATACGAAATACAAAATATCTTTAAGTAAGGTATTTGAAATATAAAATACAAAATACAGTATTTTAGCTATTTTTAATTGAAATACAAATTACAAAATACAAAATAAGTAACCTAGACCAAGGGCCCGAGTCTGCTATTGCAATAGTGTCGGAATGGTGGATCATTGATTTTTAGGGTTCCGTAGCCGAATAGCAAAAAACGGAACCCTTATAGTTTCGTCATGTCTGTCCGTCTGTCTGTCTGTCTGTCCGTCCATCCGTCCGTATGTCACAGTCATTTTATTCCGAAACTATTAAGACTATACATGTGAAACTTGGTAGGTAGATGTATTCTATGAACCGCTTTCTGATTTTAAGAAAAAAAAATAAAAAAATATTTAAAATAAAGGGGTCCCTCATACATGGACCTAAAACTGAAAATATTTATTTCATGAAACCTATGCGTGTGTGGTATCTATAGACAGGTCTTTAAAAATGACATAGGGGTTTCTAAAACCACTTTTTCATAGAGTCAATCGTTTAAAAGATATAAGCTTCCAAAGTGGTAAAATGTGTCTTATTCTCCCCTCCCCTCCTCCCTCTAACTTCTATAATAATGGAATGAAAATACTAAAAAAATATATGTCTGTAGATCTTAATGTAAACTTTCAACCAAAATTGGTTTGAACGAGATCGGGTCAGCAATTTTTGAGATACAGCATAGTTTCTAAAACCGCAAAAATAACTTTGTAATTCATACAAACATTATGAAAAATAAAGTTATTCGGCGTAATTGTAAAAAATTTAAATAAGCTAGTTTCAAGAAATTTGTAAGGTTTTTTTTAACGTTAAATAAATATACGTATTATATTATATTATTATAGTTACTACGGAACCCTTCATGGGCGAGTCTGACTCGCACTTGGCCAATTTTTATTTGTAGATTTTGACAAGTTTGGTAATCTATTATTATATGTTCAACCACTAACACTCCATTAAATGAAATGGCTTAGAATGGTAATCTCGTACACAATGACAAATGAATGACTGACTTACGCGGTAATCTGCTAAAATGTTTACAGTTCCAACCGAAATTTGGTCAATTAGCACCATTTTGTATTGTAATAAATATAGGCTTCTCTATTAAAGATAATTTAAAACACATAAATCAAAATAAATCAAAACACCGGCCGCTAAAAATAAAAAACAGATAAGACGTCAGTAATAGCGATGGCCGTTTTGTAACATCAATAGTTGTACAACTATCTATTTGAGTTTACAACCATCACTCGTTTTCTAACCAAGCATAACTATCTATTTTCACAACGTACGTTATGACAATAACTGCAGCTGTAACAACCATCGGTTGTTTTGTAGCGCATAATAACTGTAGCTATCTCACAACGCTCTAGAAATCACGCAATAGATATCGTAGTTGAAGTTGGCTACGTAGCGGTATCGCAACGGTTAGAGCGAGAAAAATATAGGATAGGTAGCGCGTCTCGTTCGCACAAAAGCAAAGATGGATGGTTATGATTTATTGCATAATGTGACGAATCTTATAAACACGAACGTCGATAATTGAATGACTAACTTTCGCCACTTAAAAATATTATTTGAAAATTTAGTTTGGTGTTGACCTTGATACCCGCAAGTGTTCCATTTCCCATTTCTCCACGATTGTTTTTAGGGTTCCGTAGCCGAATGGCAAAAAAAGGAACCCTTATAGTTTAGATATGTCTGTCCGTCTGTCTGTCTGTCTGTCCGTCCGTCCGTATGTCACAGCCATTATATTCCGAAACTATTAAAACTATACATGTGAAACTTAGTAGGTAGATGTATTCTGTGAAAAGCTTCCCGATTTTAAGAAAAGAAAAAAAAAATGAAAATAAAGGGGAGTCGCCATACATGGAACTAGAACTGAAAATATTTTTTTTCATGAAACCTATGCGTGTGTGGTATCTATAGACAGGTCTTTAAAAATGATATAAGGGTTTCTAAAACCACTTTTTCATAAAGTCAATCGTTTAAAAGATTTATAAGCTTCCAAAGTAGTAAAATGTGTTTGTCCCCCCTCTAACTTCTATAATAATGGAGTGAAAATCTAAAAAAAATATACATCTGTAGATCTTAATGTAAACTTCAACCAAAATTGGTTTGAACGAAATCGGGTCAGCAGTTTTTGAGATACAGCATATTTTCTAAAACCGCAAATATAACTTTGTAATTCATACAAACACTATGAAAAACAAAGTTATTTAGCGTAGTTGTAAAAATGTAAATAAGCTAGTTTTAAGAAGTCTTTAAGATTTTTTTTATTCGTCAAATAAATAGACATATTATATTATATTATTATAGTTACTACGGAACCCTTCATGGCCGAGTCTGACTCACACTTGGCCAATTTTTTTTTCTAGTCTAGTCTCAGTTTCTAAAGTAAAGTCTAGTCTAGTCTAAATTTTGTATGTGTGTTGAATTGAACAATAAGTAATTTTCATCTATAGTGTTAATAATTGTAAATAAATCTAACTTTTTTGACAATATCAAGTACTTACTTTCTTATTGCAAAAAACCTAAGCCTAAGCCTGGATAAGTACGAAAGAAAGTTGACTGTATGTTTGTTTAGTATCAATTTATTGTAACTGCAACAGATATCACGTTATAAGGCGCCTTCTACACGAGACGTTGTCGAAATAGATAGTTGTCAAAATAGATAGTTTTCACAACGTTATTTGACAACGGACAACGGCTTCGTTACGTTATTAGAAAAACTCATAACGACACATGTCTAGTCAGTAAGCAGTAATGCCACATTTGACTTTGACAGCTAATATATTATTGAATTGTCAAGGATCTTTTACCTACTAACTGGATTGCTTACGAATGATTCAAAGAATACAGAAAGTCTTTCTTAACTGTTAAACAATAGAGTATAAACTTGCACGCATAAAACTGAAGGAACTATTCGTTCCGAGCGAGACAGTGCCGTGTGTGGACTGTGTCCCTTTCTTCTGTGTGTCAGATTAAAAATATTTATTTCAATGGTAATTTTTTCGACCTGTCTGTTGTAGTAATAACACCTAGTTTTAAACTTCTTTGGAATGCTATCTTTAAAATGAATTACCATTATTACTGTATGCATATTAATGAAAATTAAAGTTATTTTACCATGCAATCACAAGATGTTTAAAACAAAAAAAAAAATGGAATTTGTAACAATTAGTAGTGATATATTATACTATACATGGCAATCACCACATTGCTGTCTGACGTTTACTTGACATCTGTATGTTTGTAAATTTGCATTATATTTAATTTTGTGAGTTTTCGGAATATTACAGTGCAAGATACTGTAACCATGGTAAGAACGTGTTTTGTGGTTAATCGCAAGAGTGAAGGGTACCCTGGGTCTGGAATTTCCTTTTTTAAGTAAGTTTTGTGACTTTGTTTACAAATTGCATTTAGGGTGACTATGTTTTCATTGTAAAAGTGGATGTTCTTCTCTTTATTCTTCTTATTTATTATTGAAGTGAAAACTTCTTTAGCGGCGTTGTGCACTTTTTTGTAATGGGTAAAAAATGTAAAACTCGCGTCAGGACACGTGACCTGATCGAAAATTCGTAAGACGGACGGAGAGTCTAAAAGATAAACTTTTTAATGTAATATAAATTGTCATGTTTGTGTACGACAGCGCAATAAATAAATATTGTATTCTACCACATAAATGATAGTACTTTTATTCTGATAATTAAATTAATTCGTGCAAAATTATTCCCTAAACATTCCAAAATATCAAAAATGCACAACGTTAAAATTCAAGTTTTCACTTCTGCCGGCACTCCCGGAGTGCAACCAGTCGTTTTTTTTTTCTTCTCATTATTTATTATTTTTTTGTTATTTTAAGCTTTCCTATAAATGATGATCTTCGAGACCGGTGGCTCAGTGTTCTACACAGAAAAAGGTCAGAAACGGTTCCAAAATTTGTAGCCGCCATTTCAAGCCCGAAGAAATATTGCATTTCGAAACAAGATCAAATGATGCAATTCCATCCATTTTCCCTAAAGTAAGTTATCAATCTTTACAAATGACATGAAGATCACCGTTTCGAAATAGAATATGAGCATAGCAAGATGAATTTTCATTTTGAATCTATCTTAACCATAAATACTGAAATATTGTTCTCATCAATCTATTATTATTTTAGATTCCTGTTAAAGCGAAACAAATAAATGTTTTAAGTACTATAATATTGAAACCCACTAAAGAAAAGAATATACAACCTGTACTGGGCACATTCAAAGATCTGGTAAGTGAAAGTTATGAAAGGAGTCAAATTAATAAGCATAAAAGTCGACATTTTAGTTGATATATTTACTTTTGCTTAGCAAATCGATGGCAAAAATAATTTATATCATTTTGGCCAAAAACTCAGCTACGCAAACTTGCTTACAAGTGTAGTTTATAGTATTAATAATTACATATAACTTAATTACTTAACTTTTATCCACTGCAGTTAGTTAATGTCGACAAATAATAATAATAATTCATAATTTAAAGATTATTTCCATACTTTTAACTAATAATAGTGTAATACATTTTTAGGGTTGTGTGTCAAGCCAATCTTGTAACAAACCTGCAGCTGCAACATATGAGGATCTAGAAAATATAGAACCAACCTAATAATAATAACCTTATAATTGTCATTCCATCTGCCTCCTTTATGTTTAGAATTATGTATGTTAATAATATTGATTTCTAACCTTAAATAGCACATATGGTATTAGCCTGTAATTAATTGTTACACTTATAAATGTAATATGACTGTTTCATACAAATGTATAGTGTAAACAATGTGTAAAAAAACCTAAATAAATATAAACATAAATAAATTATATCTCTTCTGTTATTCTTTCTATTTATAATCATCGTTTTTCATGAAGGGTTTTAGTAGTTTTAATTATATATAAACACTAGTACTCACGCGGGGCTTCGCTCCCGTGGATTCTATCACGGTAAAAATATAACTCTCCTTTTTTGCAGTCGCGTAAAAAGTAAGCTTCAAGCTACTTCTATACCAAATTGCATCCAAATCCACCCAGTACTTTCGAAGATTAGCGCGTTCAAGCAAACAAACAAACTTTTCCGCTTTATAATATTAAGTATAGATTGCATCATTTTATTTTTAGTCTACTGGTTCTGACCGTACAAGTGTCGAATGAACGTAGATTACCAATTCATGCACGTTTATTTGGATGTCTATACCACTGCCTATCAAGGCCAAGCCTACGAAGAATTGCCAGCTGGTGATTCTGTTATTAATTCTGTATCTGCAATAATTGTATTTGTATCACGGGTCTTAACCACTTTGAAGTTTATAATTCAACGCAATAAAGTCTGCTTAACAAAACCAATTTTGCATTTAACCCGCATAAGGAAGGGTTTATTATAGAAATTAGCGCGCTCAATGTAAGTTCCTCAGATATATATTGAGAACTAGCTTTTCGCCCACGTGAAATTCTGTTATATCGCGTTACCGAGCAACTGTTCAAAAATCTGAGATAGAAAGAACCCTATATAGTTCCCAGGGTTTTAAACTATCTCCATGCCAAATTTTTTCGAAAGCGGCTCTGATATTTAATCATGAAAGCGTAACAGACCGACACAGACCTTTGTATTTATAATTGAATTTATTTCTTTCTTTCTATTTAATAGGTTGTTAAGAAAAAAACCGGCCAAGTACGAGTCGGACTCGAGCATGAAGGGTATTTTTATAGGTAGGTAATGAATGGTACGGAACCATTACCTATAAAAAGCGCTAAAAAAAAATCACAACTGTTGTATGGGAGTCTCCCTTAAATATTTATTTTAATTAATTTTTAGTATTTTTTGTTATAGCGGTAACAGATATACATCATTTGTAAGGTTAATAATAAGTGTCTTAAAAAAACCTGCAAATTTTGCATCAAATAAAATTGTCCTTACGTTTATCACGAATTGATATACACACTACTAGAAAGAGATAGCTAGGTCCTTCGAGGGTATACTCTTCGGAACGGATTTGAGATTCGCGTCCGCATTCCAGTTTAGGTACAAGTTCCTTGTTGAATTGTATAGTTTTACTACATTTCTATTAACAGGTTTTATAATAATGGCAATACAACTATGTCAATTTATAACACAATTCTACTAGGAAACCTATATGAATTTAACAGATTACGAACTACAATTATAGACTATTGTGGCACTATTGCAATAGCAGACTTGAGGCTCAGCACGGGCTGAAAAGTAGAGGAAAACAACATGAATTAATCAGTAAGACCAGAGTTTCCTTTCATGAACACTAAATTTTTAAATGTACTGTCAGACAAACAGCCTCTTGTTGGAGAATGAATAAAACCTGCTAAAAAACAATCTTTTTACAGGTCCTGATGAGCACAAACTTGTGTTTATTTGTTTGAACACATTTTCGTTCGTTCTACACAGAACAGAAGCTTTATTTATTCCGTGTTTGGAAAAAACTAAAACAAACCGTTATGACTTGACAAATTGACATCTTAGCTCGACATTGACAATTTGACGTAAGTCCATTTTTTGCGTTTTGTGGCTGCGTTACCATCACTACACTCTCGCGGTCTCGCTTCGCACTCACACTCACGATCGCTAAATGAATGAAGGTTAAATGTATTTTAATGTTAAAATGTATTTTGAAGCCTCAAGTATTTGAAATACAAATTACAAAATACCTCGGCGTCAGGTATTTGAAATACGAATTACAAATTACATTTTAAAGAAGTAATTGAAATACAAATACCAAATACGTATTTGTATTTCAATTACGTATTTTAATTACAAGTAATTCAAATACTGCCCAACCCTGTCTATAATGTACAAAGTCAAGTCACACAATTAAGTGAAAATGTTTGTCAAATGAATGTCTTATTGTCTAATTTTAGTTCATTGTTTGTGGGCTTGGGCTGTCTACCTGGTGAGCTGCATATCACTGTCAACCCGGACATACCTGCCAAGGTGGATGCACCACGCAAGGTTCCTTTTGCACTTCACGACAGGCTGAAAAAGGAATTGAGAGATATGGAGGAATTGGATGTCATAGTGAAAGTGACTGAACCAACAGCTTGGGTGAGTTCTCTTTTACTAGTAGAAAAGAAGAATGGGCAACTCAGAGTCTGCCTAGACCCAAGAAATTTGAATCAGGCTATAAAAAGGTCACACTATCCTATACCTACCTTAGAGATGGTAAGAGCCAACTTAGCCGGCTCTACAGTGTTCTCAACCCTGGATGCCAGCAGTGGCTTCTGGATGATTCAGCTAGACGAGGAGAGTTCTAAGCTTTGTACATTCAATACACCTTTTGGAAGGTACCGTTTCAAACGTATGCCTTATGGTATAAGTTGTGCGCCAGAACATTTTCATAGAATTATGACAGAAACATTCGGAGACTTACCTGGTACCTTAGTATACTGTGATGATATTTTAGTTCATGCACCTACTCTACAAGAACATAATGTCAGGTTGGAAAATGTTTTTAAGAGAGCGAAGGAAGTCAACATCAAGTTTAACAAAAATAAATGTATTTTTGGTGACAATCAGGTTAAGTATTTAGGTCACATCTTTTCTAGAAATGGAATATCTCCTGACCCCGAGAAAATTCGTGCTATCAAAGAGATGCCTACTCCAACATGTGTCAAAGATCTTCAACGCTTTCTAGGCTTATTGAATTATCTTGGTCCATTTATTCAAAATCTAGCATCAGAAACAGAATCTCTTAGAGAGTTACTAAAAAAGTCAAGTCAATGGCAATGGAATCCATGTCATGATGCAGTATTTTGTCGTCTTAAAGATATTATCTGTCAAGCACCTGTCTTAGCACATTTTGATGTTAAAAAACCTATAGTCCTGTCTGTAGATGCAAGCAAGTCAGCTGTCGGAGCTGTTTTATTACAAAATGGACATCCTGTCTGCTATGCATCTAAAACTTTAACATCAAGTCAAGAAAGGATGGCTCAAATAGAGAAAGAATTATATGCCATTGTCTTTGGCTGTACTAGATTACACCAATATCTTTATGGTCAAGTTGTCATGGTAGAAACAGATCATCGTCCATTGATCACATTGTTTAAAAAACCTTTAGCAGAGGTACCTACCCGTCTACAGAGGATGATGATGAAATTACAAGCTTATGATCTTAGAGTTGAATACAAACCTGGATCTCAGATGTTTATTGCTGATACACTGTCAAGAGCCGCCTTACCTGAAACAAATGAAGACACAATGGATGAAGACATGATTATCCATGTTAATATGCTTATAAAAAACTTACCTGTTTCAGCAGATAAAGTGAAATGGCTTGTCCAAGGTACTAGCAGTGATGAAACCATGCAGTTGCTGCAGAAGTACTGTAAAAAAGGATGGCCTGCAACCAAGTCGCAAGCACATTTGATGACACACCCATACTGGAACTATCGACATGAGATACATACCGAAGGAGATCTAGTTTTTAAAGGTAGTAGTCTTATTATACCTACTGATCTCAGGAAGGATATCTTGAAAATTATTCATAGTGGTCACCAAGGAGTAGAAAAGTCAAAGAATTTTGCAAGAGGAAATGTATTTTGGCCTTTAATGTCACATGATATAGGAAACTTGGCAGAAAGTTGTACTGCATGCCTGTCACACCGAAATGCAAATCCTCCAGAACCATTAATGTCACATGAAGTTACTACATTCCCATGGGAGAAAGTTGGCATTGATTTCTTAGATTATAAAGGACAAACATATGTTGTCATTGAAGATTATTATTCTAATTATATAGAAATTGCAAAAATGCATAGCACTAATGCAAAAACTTTAATTGAAATATTAAAATCAGTTTTTAGCCGCCATGGAATACCTCTGGAATGCATGTCCGATAACGGACCACCATTCAACTCCATTGAATTTCAAAAATTTCTTCAAGAGTGGTCCATTCAGCATACAACTTCTAGCCCATATTTGCCACGGTCTAATGGATTAGTAGAATCTGGAGTTAAAATAATTAAAAGAATTTTATCTAAATGCCAAGAGACAAATACTGATCCCTACTTAGCATTACTTCAGTACAGAACTACACCAAGAGGTAAATTGCCATCACCATCCAAGTTACTGATGTCACGTCAACTGAGAACGCAGTTACCAACTGCATTACATCATCTGCAGCCTAAAGCCGTTCCAGTTGAAGAATACATGAAGTTGAAAGCAACTGAAAAAGAAAAACAGAAATTATATTATGATAGAAAAACAAAAGAATTACCTTTGTTAGAGGAAGGAGATGATGTTATGATCAAGAAAGACCCTAATAAAAATTGGATTCCTGGAAGAATACTGAAATATTCTGAAGAGCCAAGATCATATATAGTTGAGACGTCGGAAGGTACATATAGAAGAAATAGACAACATTTGGTTCCAGTGACACAACCAATTCCTGTCTCTCCTCCATCACAAGCACCACCGCCTGTAACATTAGAAAGTGATAGAGATACTGTCGCTGTTCGGGACGATGGGATAAAAACAACTCGATGTGGTAGACAGGTCAGGCCCCCAGCTAGGTATGCTGATTGATTAGTTTATTTTTAATTGTAAAATTAACTTTAAAAAAAAGGAACGTGTAACAAGTAGTCATTAGTCATAGACAACATAGTGTGAATACATCTTTATACTAAAGTGTGTAGACGCCTTTACACACAGGGTGACGCCCGGGGACGCCATCTTGTCTAGTCACACTGTTAAAAGTTGAACCATATTGTACTGACTTATCTTTTAGATAAACGTAATTCATGTTCTTAATACCACCTATACCAATAATAACTTGTTGTGACTTATAACCAGGTTTTATTTAAGATCCGCCTTAACCCACAACATTACAACAACAACATACAATAGAATTACAAACATTAAAAATACACAAAAAATTTCGGTGAGCATGTCCACGCCGAAAAGGTTACCAACTCAGCATTTGCTGGGCGAAAGACAGGTTTTCAGTTGGCACCCAGCAGTGGCATACAGACGGGGGTAAATAAAGTAATGTTAAAGAATGTTTAGTGTTTCAAATACATACTTAACTAAAATTATATTAAAAGGTGTAATATCGTGCTACATGCTAAAAAAAAAGCTTTAAAATTTATAACTCACCACCAAAAAGCGCCTTATCACTAAAAGCAATCTTTTGCAGATACCCTATTAATGCAGGCTTTGTTATTTTGCAGTCCCGAGTAATTGGAGCAGTCTACCTTCTAATTCTCCATCATCATTCACCGAGGACTGTGGTCTAAACAAAGATATGTCAGAGGAAGGATCCACATCAACTTTATTCTGCGTTTGCTGCCTGCGATCAGAAATTCCATACATTAACTTGTCGACATGTTCTCATGGTGATTTCCTGAACAGTTTCGTGATGTCTGAGGCATGTATTTTTTTTTTTTTGAAGGGGCCTAGCAATGTGGGTAGAATTCACTTTGCTAGCAATCTTGTTAACCCCTCAATCTACGCTAAATATGCTTGTGTCTAGAGTGGGTTCACGACAATAGTGTAATGGGTGGGGTTCAAACCCGTAATTTATTTATTTATTTAAACTTTATGTACAATGGTGTTACATGGGCGGACTTAAGGGCCTATACTACCTCAGCGCTTCTCACTCTTTATCTCGCTCGCACACTACTGGCCGCGGTCACGAGAGCAAGCGAGACAGGGTGGCAGGGAAAGACGCCAAGACACCGATTATTTAGTTTATTTCTTTTTACGGTGAAAATAAAGGTAATTAAAAAAAGGTAAATAATATAAGACCTGCTTTATAGTTAGTTCAATTAATATGCAAAGTTTCATTATCTAATTTGAAGTTATTTTTAAATACCAGCGGTTTATTGTTCGGTTTGGAGGTAACTTTGGAATTTTTTTCTATCATGAAAATTTTATGGAATCGTGTTTTCGTCAAACATAGTACCTAACATTAATCCTCAAATTTATCATATATTTATTTCATAATTATTGCTGCAGTATTTTCGACATAACGGAGGATCATGCTAAGCCATTAGAGATAGTATAGGCCCTTAATGCAGCAAGGCGTTCTCTACCAGTCAACCTTTGGGTACGTAAAACACATTGTGATAGGTGTACGAGAAAATGGAATTAAATAATATATTTAAGACTAATAAATATAATACTAATATATAATACTAATAAAATACATACATATATACATATGCTAATATAATAAACTAATAAATACGGTGCTTTATAATAATCTTTCTGATTAAGAGAGCTCATAATTATTATGACGAAGACCAAACTAAGAATAACACAGCGTCTTAAGTAGTGGTTTTTAATTTTACGCTTAAAAGAAAATTTTGACTCTGCCTTCTTAGTAGTAGTGATTTGCCGGTTCTGGCGCACCAATCCCGTGGCTCACCGGTTCTGGCGCACCACCGCTTCTGGCGCAATCGCGGTCCAGGGCGTTTCAAACCTAAAAAAAAAAAAAAAAAAAAAAAAAAAAAAAAAAAAAAAAAAAAAAGGTTTTGGGGTCCGCTGATCACGTTTCTGCAATCCGTTTTCGCGTAAGATGCATGGTTCCGGAGATACAGAAATCAATTAACAACAATCTGTTTCATTTCCGGTGACCCGAAACCCTCATTATCGACTTTCATTGTTCGCCTTTTCTTATCTATTGTCCGTGCGTCCGGCCGCTCACCCTCATTAGGATTGCATTGACGTATGCATGTATTACTCATTGTTACTGCTACTGCTATTGTATACTTTTATTGTTCATAAACCATTGCTTACTTTGCTATTCGGGGTCATCAAAACGGAATCAATAAAACACATGCGTCATTAACAAATTTTATTTTTATCTACAAAATATGAGCGGAACATCTCATCCACTAAAATATCGTTGTACAGTGTGTTCCCTGTAAATATGTTTGTAAAACTATGCATTGAACATCCCTGAAACTTATATAGCAAATACATTAAGCAATATTCACCACAAACTGAAGTCCAATCATTCTGAATCCTATCAATACTCCAGCCCCATCTTTTACAATTCCTTTTCAAAAACTCGAGATATATCGCGCAGGTGTTCGCCCATAAGAATCAAAATATTGACCGATGCCATTCGTATCGATATGTACAGCTACCCAGTGTGAACCTGGCTTATCATCCGCATCCAAATTGCATATTATATACGTTGGTGCATGGGTATACATAGGGAGTCTATTAGCAGCATAAACATTATTTTCTAGACTGGGATGAATCTTTTTCAGATGTTTTTGTACTTCTAGTGTATCCATGATATAGCATATTATTACACTACCAATCTATTCAATGGTTGTCATAGGAATGTTCAATTATAGTGATTTGTAAATATTAAATCGCATTATTTTGTAGCACTCACAAAACAGGTTGATGCCAGCAATGTGAGATAAGTTTGTTGACTCATAGAGTTACTATCAGTTTCCGGAGGAACGTGAGATAATTTTGGTGATTCATAGAGTTACAATCAGTTTCGTTGTATTTAGGAATTTGTTTTAGATAAGAATGGTGCTATATAAGATCCTACCATTGCAGTCATGCAGTCAGTCTATGGTCGTTTGACCGCAGTGGATTGTATACGTCTACCAATACTACGTTTGTGTTACTTCAACGCATCAATGGCCATGGAGGTAAGTGTTTATTCTATTGACAAACTTACTTGTATTCTTGTTGTTGTTTCCTAACGTGTGTGATTAAGTGTAAACAAATTGATATTAACATGATAACTGTCTTGTTGCAGAAATCATTCAACTTCGATGAAAATACCTATAAACAGTATTACTACTCACCGCTCTCCCCTCAACATGAAGAAGAGAACGATGACATCGTTATTAATAACACATGTGATGGTGGAAAAAGGAAATCACAACCGATTGATAATTTTTTTTTTGAAGTGGCACCAAAAAATAAATAAGAAGAAACTGTTATCGTCAACCTTGGCACAAGCCGCTAGAGATGGTGTATCATACATTTCTACTAATTCTGACTACGGAGACCAAGCGTCGCATCTCATAAAAATTGAAATGTACGATATGAAGAAGCTATGTAAGATTCCAACTACTGATCATTGGAAACACGCTACCACGAGGATTAAATATTATGTAAAGAATAATAAGGATAGCATCTATGACAGCACAAACAGCCTCGTATACAATATTACAAAGACAATAGCAAAAAGTGAATAAGTTAAAAAATACTTTTTTAACAATGACACTCATTAATCGATTAGTGAATGTGATTCTGTTTACTTAAATTACTTCTGTGTATTCATTAGATCCAAGGAGGTGTCGTCTTGTGGTGCTGAGAGAAAAACAAGATTAGAAGGAAGAGATGAGTGTGGCATACGTGAACAGATCACTTCATTGAAAAGCAAAACTACAAAACTGATTGGAGAAGAAAAAGTGAAGAATATGCAGTACCCAAGAGCTGAATATCCATTTTTCAGTTCAAAATCTAGACGGTTGTTCAGTTTCGGAGACTGGCCACTCGTTATGAAACAGAAGCCTGAAGATCTTGCAGAAGCCGGTTTCTTTTATACTGGTCATGAAGACAGGACCAAGTGTTTCCATTGTGGTGGCGGTTTAAAAGATTGGGAAGCAGCATGTTCAGTGGTTTAGTCAGTGTGCTTATGTAAAGTTTAAACTCGATCAGTGTTCTGTATAAGATTGAATAGGGTGTTTATAATGAAATAAAAAATAGTATATTGCATATAATTTGTTTTATTTAATTTTATAATGTTTCCTTTCGTTACATACACATAACCTTAACTACTATAGTCTACAGTAACATTTCTATTTTTATCTATTTCAATAATATTATCAAACTCAGCATAAACAATACAGTTAATTGTTTGTATTAGTGAGGATTCAAATCGTACTTCTAATCTTACACTACCATGCTTTATGAGATTCCAATGAGCTGATGAGTTAGCTGATAAATCAGGAGTTAAATCAAATGCTAAAAGACAGTAACCTTTAGCATACTGTTCACGAGAGATTGCATTTCCTTCATTTAGAAAGTGAATACCAGTCCCCGAGAATAGAGTATGATATGCTGATGTAAATATATTATTATTAAAAGATGGTTGCAAAGCTTTTGAAGGTATTTGTTGACCATCAATATATAAGCTGAAAGAGTTAATACCATAGTTTTCAAAGTTAAATGGATTTTTAGTAAGCGAACCATTAAATGCAGAATTGTTTACAAATCCAATAATACATCTTTTGGGTACCTGTCCTAAGAATATATTATCAAGAGTTTTTCCTTGAACACCTGATGGAATTGTTAAAACTTTAACTTCAGCACGAGTAATAGGATATTTAGCAGTGGTAGAAGCTAAAACTTTCTGATGTGCGAGTAATACACTTGGATTAATTCGTGCTCTTCGAACAATAAGAGTTGCGTCTGTAATGCAAACTTTAAACTTTACATCATTTGACCCAGCAATTAAATTAAAACTCTCTCTTGATCGAACTAATTTTACACTCATTTCAACGCCATTCATTAAAAATTTATCTTGATTGAAAATGTCACCATGAAGATGACCAATCATTTCTATTTCCCTACTTTCATTAACTAATTCCTGTCTTTTAACAAATCCTATGTTTTTACCATCTGTGGAATCCATTTTTCCTGCTGTATCCTCATACCAAAGGCTACAAGTAAGATGAGATTGTTTAGCAGCAGGAGCATAGTTTAAAAGAGTTTCCATGTATGCTCGATAGGCATAGGTATTATTAGGTGGTGATACAAGTTTTTGGTTTAAATAAACATCAAGTTGACTAAAAAGTGAATGCAGCCAATTATTTACAGGTGCTACTGCGGTAGCTGATATCAAGTTTGATGAATCTTGATTTAATACTTTTGCCTTTATCTGGAGTAATGTATGAGACAAATCTATGTAGTCATCGCCTGTTCCAGGAACTTGAAACTCGATAGGTCCATCATCAGCAAGAGACGAAATTGGTTTATAGTGAATCCACAATCCATTTTCAATGCTTGTTTGTGTAGACGGTAATGCAAATAAATCTAATTCTGACTTAACGCACTCACAAGAATGATTATGAAGGAAAGACATATTTAATTTGAAAATATATCTTCGATGTTTTTTGGTTTTAGACCAAGTTTTTTCGTAGCTTTCACTTTAGCAGTTAGTGGTGGAATGAACGATGCCAATCGTTTTCTTTTAGTTATATATCCAGATCCTGTCATGTTAAATCGATCAATTTTGTTATCAGCCTTTCGTTTTAAGTTCGTACTAACTTGTTTAAGACGATCTTTTATTGAGGCTTCCATAGGACGCGCTTGAACCATATCCGATAAAAGTCCTACTCCAGCGTTTAATGCCTCCTTACCAACCACTCGAACACCACTTGAAAGTAAAGGTAAAACTGATCTAAATAACCCTCCTAAGAAGCTCCCAATACCATGACCGCGTTGGTATGGTGAACCCTTATAAATTACACCAACTCCTGATCCAGCTTGATGTGAATAATAATTTTCATATGGACATTTATGATGATCATGAGGAGAATACATTATTATAATTTGTGGAAATGTAGTTTAATACACACGGTTCCAAACTGGAATGGTATTTTTTGTCCTGTGCTCGATCTTATATCTATTTCCAGCGTATCGAACTCTCTTCGCATTACAGGTAAGTAGTGAGGTGGAGAGAAAACGTGCATTTTATTCGCACCATAAATGTATTTTGAAGGATCTAATGAAATGACTCTTAATAGCGGAGTCATAACATCACCCACAATCTGAGGATCGATAATGTCACAATATAGAAATAGTTGAGATGGTAACCCTAAGTGTAAATTAGCAGGACACTTCCCAAAATTTCTGTCTAGAAGATTTGTATTTGGTTCATAACCCAGTTGTAAACTTAATTTGGGTGATAATGTTACGGATGTTATATTTTTATCCAAAACAGAAATAGACACAAATTTTGTTATTTCATCATAACGAAATTTCAAGTTCTCTCTGATACCATTTAACGCTCTTAAAATATGTTCAACGTTATCATAGTTGGTAGCCGGAATATGTTTTTTGTAGTACACTGTTGATGGTTTATCTTCATTAGGCATTAACATGGTTTTTGTAATGTACACAACATTTTCATGATCTTGAACAGTAAACATGGTGCATGGATATTGAAACTCGACAACTCCAACCGACCATTCACCTTCTAATTTCATAGCTTTTGGTAATTTTGTTGAAAAATTTGTGGTCTTGTTATCAGGAAAGTATTCCATTGAACTATTGCTGAGCAAAGTTAAATAAAAACTTTCTTTATTCATATTTCTTTTAAACTAGAAGCTAAAATCCAACTGTTAAATTTATCTGGATAACCTTTCCACTTCACTAATACTTCTTTTCTGTTACCCGAATAACGAGTACCAATTATTTTATCTATTTTATATTGTGAGGTGGGGTTGTAAGTGACCTTCTGTAATTCTCTTTCATAAAAAGTACCAACTATTGCTTCATCTTGTAAATCTGTTATTGTATAAACAACCCATGGAGATCTATCAATTATTGAAGATATAATAAATATTTCATCACTCCAATTTGATTCATATCCTTTTTGGAAAACATGTTTATATTTAGTTATTCGAACATAATCACCCACATTGAAATTTGGTTTTGGATTTTCTAAAGAAAGTTTGTTTGATCCTCTATTATAAAGATTAGTCCAAACTGTCATAATATTGGCGGAACTTACATCACATGGGCACATCTTAATACTAGAGTGAATGCTGTGATTATAAGAGTATATTAAATCCTGTAAAACATCTATGTATCTATAAGTATTGTTATGAGTGAAATAACGCCACATTTTCATTTTTAGAGTTCTTTGAAATCGTTCAACAATACTAGCCTTAATATCAGGATTGTTAGTGGTATAGTAATTTATCTTTTTGGATTTAAAGTATTTTTGTACATCTTTTGAAACAAATTCTGTACCTTTATCAGATTGTATGTGAGTAGGTGTGGAATTACTTTCAGTAAATATACTTTCAAAACATTCTTTAGTAGTTTCTGAGTTTTTCTTTTTCATTGGTCTTGCAAAAGCATATTTACTAAATACATCAATAACACAAAATATATAGTTGAAACCATCATTATATTGAGAATAAGTTCGCATATCACTTAAATCAGCTTGCCACAGTTCATTAATATTTGATAGAATGTACCTATTACGTGGAAATTTTTTCCGACTGGGTTTATGTAATGTATATGTTTCTTGTGATTGTAACCATTCCTTTACTTGCTTTTTATCCATTTTACCCTTCATGGCTTTTGATAGTTTATCAATACTACCAAAACCAGCGGGGTTAGATGGATCATAATAAATCCTGTTAATTTCTTCTAGTACGGGGTCCATTTTTCCCAATCGAGCTTTTTACGTATTTTAGTTATAGATCTTTTATCTCCACTGCTCGGTGTAGAAAACTCTTGAACTTCAATCTCAGAGGTTTTGTTCAGATCTTTTGCTTGAAGTTGGTTAATAAACTCACATCTCTTTGGATTTCCAATATAAGTAAGTGGTACTTTAATATCTTTTAATGCTTTAGCAAATCTATCCCACCCTATCGGATCACTTCTTTTTAAGGGTCTTAGTGAATCATTTATTAAATCAACAATATTACTTCCAGGAATTTTTTCATTATCAATTATGACTGTGCCTTCATTATCCCAATGTATTTTACTTTTACTTGTTCCAATTAAGTTTAATAATGACTCACCTTTTTTATTATATGTTTTTGGTATTAAACTGAGTATTTGAGTTGGTGTGTAAAGTGGATTTGTGTCATTTTCTTTACTTTTAATGGATCCTTTCTCATCCAACAAAGATTCAGCATCAACTGAACTTTTTAGATCTCTATCTTTATTTTTAAAACCAATTTTAGATTCATTTGAATCTTCATTAGATGTATCAGAATAAATTGGTAATCTGAGTGGTTGACGATCCTCTTCGGTAAAGTGAAGGTATCTTTGTAGTGTTTGTAAATATAACATCCACTTCTTGCGGTCTTCCGTCTTACTATTCATAATATTTTGCATTTCAATATCTAATCGAGACAAATTACTATTAACCTTATTTTCTTGTTTTAATTTTTCAATCAATCCAGGTTCAATAAGTATCATTTTCTTTGCATTTTCCATGTTAACTGGCTAGTCCACTTACTAATCCACTCAATATTGCACCTAATATTATTGGTAAGAAAGCCCCTCCTTTTTGTATGATTATATTTTTTCTTAGTTTATGTTTACACTTATGCACCAGTTTACGGAGTATATTTTTGTGTTTATTCAATTTTTGTTTATCTTGATCTTTAAGAGGTACCTTTCCTTGTAAAACGTTATGAATACATTCACAAATACAGTTTATTTCTTCTTCATCACATGTTTTAAGTAACGCTCTTTGATATTTTGGTTTAAGCGTATGCAAAGCGCTTAGCAAATGTTTATGCGTTGTGAGTCGACGATGCATCATTTAGAAATGATTTGAATTGTTTGATTCTTGGTGTATTTAAACTCTTTTGTGGGGACGTAGACTGTACAGTGTCCATTAAATGGGAAGACATTTGTCTTGATACGACAAAAATCATTGGTATTCTGTTTTAAATCAACCATTAAATATCCATGCGCTTCTAAAGTTGCATCCCTATAGGCATCTTCAATGAATTTTGGGTTGTCTGGTGACACTTGTCGTGCTAAATATCTTATTTGAGTTTTATCTCGAGGGTTTTTAAAATATATTATATAACTTGAGTTTAAAGAAATGTCTCTTTGACCTTTACCCTGATGAAATAAATTTTGTGTTAAATAAAATACACTCAGATTCCTGTGATGACTACCTTTTGTAAATATATCCACAATTCTTCCATCAGACTCTCTCATTAGATCATCAATAATAACAAGATGTGGGTTTTCACCATCAAACATATTAAGATTTGGAATTCCTTGATGATAGTTAACATTTGGTAAATTATATAAAGGTTGCATTTCATCAAAGCACCATGTGATCTGATTAAAATCACAATTACATATTTCTTTAACTGATTTTATGAAATTTGTTACAAAATTTGACTTCCCACATCCACTTGGTCCTGCCACAATAGCAGTAAACGGATGGATAAAGTGAAACATTTCACACGTCTAGAGTTCAAAGGGAGGAAATAAAAAATGAAAATTATGTTGTAAAAATTAAATATATATATATTGCTAAAATTATTACTTATCAGAACTTTACAATCTTCTCAAATGTATGTTCACCGTTTTATTATTACTTAGATATCATTATTTACAATCGAATAATTAAAACTAACACAATTAGTACATCAGAATTTTACAATCTCAAATTTAAACCTACAAATAAAAACCACAATTTTCTTACATTATTTACAATCAAACAATACATTTTAAATATGTAATAAACTATTATATAACATTATAGTAATATCATAATTTTACAATCAATATAAATTTCGTATAGGTACAGAAGTAAAAGTAAAAAGTATCAACACTTAACGTAATTTATAATGTCCCCAAGCCAATGTATCAATGTTGTTGTCCATAATACATCGTTTGCTATCATTATATGATAAAGATGCTTTATTTATTTTTTGTGTAAAAATGGTGTGTTTGATTGACTTAAACCGAAGCATACTACAATATTGCACATTTTTATTAAACAAACACGATTTGTAATTTTCCATATTCATTTTTTTGGTAACACTTTTGTTAACCCCTTTTGCCTTTGCTATAAATTTATCTTCTACTTCCAAGGCATACATTTTTGATCGCAACCCTACAAATTCCTTCAACACTTTACCATTATTCTCGTCTTTAAAAAAACCTAACTTCTTTTTATTTAATTTTGGATAATCATAAATATTATTTTCTGGATAGTCTGATGTATCAAAATAGTGAAGTAGGTCAGGTTTTATATCCTCATACAAATTATCTGTAAAAATTTGATATATCAAACTATCGGTATCGGTGTACAATAACTTAATTTTGTTATTAAACTTTTTAACCATGTAGTTATAATGAAATTCGTACATAAGGGTCTTAGATATATCTAAAATACAAAATCCTAAATAAATTGGCTTATCATAAATCAATTTTGTTTTTCGTAATTGTATTGCGACTAAATGTTCTGAAAATATTGATAAACTATGGAATTCTGGTTTTGCAATCAATTCCTGAGCACCTAAAACTTTACCACGATTATCCCAGTGAGTTAGTAGTTTAACGTTTACTCTTTTTTCAATATTTTCCATTGTCTTACCGAAGACAGAATTGTTCATTAATTTAAAAAAGTCTTTTTCAAAGTTTGATTTAGCTAACGTTCTCAAACTAGTATTTAAGTCTATGTATTTCTTTAGCCAAGAACTCTGTTTAAATTTTAAAATTCTATGTACTTTAATTAATTTAATTCCCATTTCAATGCATTGTTTTAAATTCCTGTAGTGAATGATGTATTTATTTTTATTATTTAAATTAGGAACTAATTTAGTTTCTTTAGTATTACCCACACATATGTTTTCAGGACATAATGGAAAGTCAGAATGCAAATTATGAAGTTCATCAGGATATTCCAAATCAACTTCTAAAACATAACCAAAATCAGACGTATCCAACACATTATAATCTGTATTACAATTTATCCATTCGAAACCACCAACAGGAAGGGATTGGGACATTGCCCAACCATATAAATTATTCGCATCAAAATATGTTAGATATGAATTAGGTTTTTCACCATCATAATCCTCCATGAATTTATTATTTGCTCTAGCAAAACGATTGCTACACTGAGATACACCCCCTCTAATACCAGCTTTAAAAAAAGCAATTTTGTCATAGTCCGTTAACAATTCTAATTCTATTTTCGTAAATTTTAACATTGCATCCCAACTTAAACCTGGAGCAGTATAGTAATGGGCAGGATCTAATCCATAAGTTTTAATACAAAGCTTTCTGAAGTTTTCGAATATATCGGTCAAAAGTAAAACATCAGTTTTTAAATACAAATCGGAATAATCAGACATACTACTACACTTAAAATGTTGCCAAATATCTTTTGCATGATTATAATCATCGTTTGAAATATTTGAATCTGTGAGTGAACTATAAAACTGGTGTTGATCAGGAAGTGACGGATGTTTCAAGCAATCACTATTACGCATAAATTCATAAGGATAAATACCTTTCCGTCTTAAACGTAAAAAATCTTCATTAATAGGATAGTTTCTTTTTAGTTCTTTAAACTGATCGTCATTAAGATTTTTAGCTAGCTGATCTAAACTACATGATAAAAATTTCAATGAATCTACGAATCTTAAACTTACAGGTTGATTATTTATTGTTAACTGTTTTGAAAATGATATGTATCGTTCTTTATTTTGTGGAATAACTTCAACTTTGCCATCATCGAGGTTTAATGCATGGACAATAAAATGAGCATCGTAGTGACCGAGGTTATGTAAAAATATTGGAACATAACGAGGGGTTCTGTACATAGAACTACACACTTGATGCGCAACACCCCTAAAACTGCCAGTGTACCAATCAAAATCGTAAAAAGGATCTTCATTTAACTGAGTTTCACAAATATGACAAATGTTTGAATTTGAAATTTTAATTTTATCTTCATCTGATAATGGAACGGGACATTTTTGGAAACAATTTTTTTTAACTATTGTTTTCACATCTTCACAAAGGCGATTCATAAACACTTGTGCACAGTTTGGCCCACTATACGTCTCATATTTTGATAATCTGTCATCATATGAACATTTAATGTAATATCCGAAACTATACACTTCATGTTTTTGAATATTAATTGTACTAGGCTTGGATGGATCGTTACTACATGATTCTATTGGGTTCAAAAATGCTTCAAAGTCTGCATAAACCACAAAAGGCATTTCCAACTTTTTCACGAATTTATCAAATTTTATTTTATTATTTGATGTTGCTTTACCGAACCAATCCTTTTTGGAATCCTTACCGTTTGGTAATTCCGTACAAATGTGAGCGCAATCATATTGTTGATGGTTATTAAGTCTTTCCTCTGATGGGAAATGAAGTAAACATGAATCGCATATATAAACTGCGTGATGATTACTTGAGATTTGTGAGCTAACTAACCGCGATAACTTTTTAATATAACAGTAATGATTGTTAGTACCATTCGATAAATATAGTAGGTTGATATGATTAGGTGTACGACATTTTGTTAAATATAAAGGACCTACAACTGAATTACACTTTTTTTCTTTATTATACTCTAAACCAAAAACATTTATACTAATATTGTTTAATTTCTCTACTTTTGATATATCTACAATTTTAACCGGAAAAGAAATACCAGTAAATTTTAGTTTATTTTCATGAATTGCGTATGATGTTACGCGATCTACACTTTTACATACAGGATATAAACCGGAGAGTAATGCCCATTTGAAACACATATTATCATTATTTTTAACATTGATTACAGCTTTTTTTAATTTAATATCCTGAGGAAGATCGATATATGAACTACCACGTAAGGGGTTGAATTTGTTAACATTCATATCTATGTATTTAATTTGATTAAGACTCCAACCACTATCTTTTTTTTCAAATTGACAAATTTTACCAACAACAGTGTCTATTAATGATGAAAAAAATATATTTAAGTCATCACCCTGACAAATTATATAATTAAACGTTTGAAAATCAAATGTATTTTTAATATCTTTAGTTTGTTGTATGAAATCAGCATGCAATATGAAGTTTATTTTAAAAATTGTATGTTGTTGAATACATTCATTGATTAAAAATAAGATATCAATTTTTAATGAATTTAAAAACGATTCCGGTGTTTCAAAATATTGCCCCGATTGAATTGTTTTACTATTAATTCTATATGTTAAAATTCGGTTGCCAAAAGCGGTTTCAACAACTGTAACATTTGCTAGTGAATTATGTGATTTTAAAAGATTATTTTTGTGAACATTGCTTTTTAAATGGTTATTTAGATACCTTTTATTAATAAAAACATGACATGTGTCACATTCCACCTTATTGTTGTCCACGTTATTTGTTTCAGTCGATGATGTAGAAGCTCCTTCATCAAATTTTGCTTTCTTGGGAACCTTATTTTCGTCAGTAGTGATACCTCGTTTGATACCTCTTCCAACTTGTGGTTGACTGTAACAAAACAGCAAGAAAATTATTAGACAAATCTTAAAATAAAACAATACAACAATAATCTTTCTTATTGAGTTTGTACTTCTAATACTTACATCAACGCTGTTTCAACCATCGCACAGTGATTATACAACTCATCATCATACGATGAATCAAACAGTTCACACTTCTCCATTTCATCACAAACTTTAGGCAGCTCCTGATCGAATTCGTTGATGAATAGTTCCATATTCTCTTCCATGGGTGCGGAAAAGAAAGCACTGGTACACACTTCACTGAAGTTTTCCATCTTTATAGCAAAGAAGAAATTAGGTAGCACAGTAAGTAACAGTTAAGTGTTGGTAGACAAACCGATACCCAATTTCAAATAATGTTCATTACATAGAGTCTAGCAAAGGATTAGAAAGTCAGGTAGAATCTAATGAGTACACAGAAGTAATTTAAGTAAACAGAATCACATTCACTAATCAACTAATGGGTGTCATTGTTAAAAAAGTATTTTTTAACTTTTTCACTTTCTGCTATTGTCTTTGTAATGTTGTATACGAGCCCGTTTGTGCTGTCGTAGATGCTATCCTTATTATTCTTTACATAATATTTAATCCTCGTGGTAGCGTGTTTCCAATGATCAGTAGTTGGAATCTTACATAGCTTCTTCATATCGTACATTTCAATTTTAATGAGATGCGTCGCTTGGTCTCCGTCGTCAGAATTACTAGAAATGTATGATACACCATCTCTAGCGGCTCGTGCCACGGTTGACGATAACAGTTTCTTCTTTTTTATTTTTGGTGCCACTTCAAAAAAATGATCAATCGGTTGTGATTTCCTTTTTCCACCATCACATGTGTTATTAATAACGATGTCATCGTTCTCTTCTTCATGTTGAGGGGAGAGCGGTGAGTAGTAATACTGTTTATAGGTATTTTCATCGAAGTTGAATGATTTCTGCAACAAGACAGTTATCATGTTAATATCAATTTGTTTACACTTAATCACACACGTTAGGAAACAACAACAAGAATACAAGTAAGTTTGTCAATAGAATAAACACTTACCTCCATGGCCATTGATGCGTTGAAGTAACACAAACGTAGTATTGGTAGACGTATACAATCCACTGCGGTCAAACGACCATAGACTGACTGCATGACTGCAATGGTAGGATCTTATATAGCACCATTCTTATCTAAAACAAATTCCTAAATACAACGAAACTGATTGTAACTCTATGAATCACCAAAATTATCTCACGTTCCTCCGGAAACTGATAGTAACTCTATGAGTCAACAAACTTATCTCACATTGCTGGCATCAACCTGTTTTGTGAGTGCTACAAAATAATGCGATTTAATATTTACAAATCACTATAATTGAACATTCCTATGACAACCATTGAATAGATTGGTAGTGTAATAATATGCTATATCATGGATACACTAGAAGTACAAAAACATCTGAAAAAGATTCATCCCAGTCTAGAAAATAATGTTTATGCTGCTAATAGACTCCCTATGTATACCCATGCACCAACGTATATAATATGCAATTTGGATGCGGATGATAAGCCAGGTTCACACTGGGTAGCTGTACATATCGATACGAATGGCATCGGTCAATATTTTGATTCTTATGGGCGAACACCTGCGCGATATCATCTCGAGTTTTTGAAAAGGAATTGTAAAAGATGGGGCTGGAGTATTGATAGGATTCAGAATGATTGGACTTCAGTTTGTGGTGAATATTGCTTAATGTATTTGCTATATAAGTTTCAGGGATGTTCAATGCATAGTTTTACAAACATATTTACAGGGAACACACTGTACAACGATATTTTAGTGGATGAGATGTTCCGCTCATATTTTGTAGATAAAAATAAAATTTGTTAATGACGCATGTGTTTTATTGATTCCGTTTTGATGACCCCGAATAGCAAAGTAAGCAATGGTTTATGAACAATAAAAGTATACAATAGCAGTAGCAGTAACAATGAGTAATACATGCATACGTCAATGCAATCCTAATGAGGGTGAGCGGCCGGACGCACGGACAATAGATAAGAAAAGGCGAACAATGAAAGTCGATAATGAGGGTTTCGGGTCACCGGAAATGAAACAGATTGTTGTTAATTGATTTCTGTATCTCCGGAACCATGCATCTTACGCGAAAACGGATTGCAGAAACGTGATCAGCGGACCCCAAAACCTTTTTTTTTTTTTTTTTTTTTTTTTTTTTTAGGTTTGAAACGCCCTGGACCGCGATTGCGCCAGAAGCGGTGGTGCGCCAGAACCGGTGAGCCACGGGATTGGTGCGCCAGAACCGGCAAATCACTACTACTCTTCTTGATGTCAAGGGATAGCAAATTCCAGAGTTTAATAGTAGAAATATTGTAAGAATTAGATAGAAACCCGGTGCGGTGAGAAGGAATGTGAAGAAGTAAGTTTTTGGATGCGCGAAGGTTATGACTATGAGAACTGCCCAACAATTTAAAATTTTGTTTTAAGTAAACAGGAGCACAAGGATTGTTCATAATAGTGAAGAGCATACAGAGGGATCTGAGGGATCTCCTTTGATGGATAGGCAAACATTTAAGCTGAGAACGGAAGGAAGAAATGTGATCATATTTTCTAAGGCCAAAAATTAAACGAATACAGTTGTTGAGAAGTCGATCCAGTTTGTTAAGAAGTTCTTGAGAAAGATCAGAGTAGTAAACATCAGCATAATCAATGATAGGAAGCACAAGTGATTGGACCAATGTGGTTTTAGTGCTACAAGGAAGGAAATGCTTGAATCTATAGAGAGATCGCAGTGTGGCTAACCTATGCAGTCTGCTTATTCCAACTTAACTTGTCGTCAATATATAGGCCTAAGTCTTTTACGTGTGGCGAGAGAGGGATGACAGTATTGTTGAAGTTAAGCGAGAGAAGTTGGCAGGTGTCCAAGTTTAGCAGAAAATATGAGCTACCGATGAGGATAGCCTGACACTTATTGACATTAACCCCAAACCTGTTTGACCAATCACTGATAGCTAGAAGGTCAGCATTCAGCAATGAGATGCAGTTGTCCAGGTTGTCAATGTCAGCTTGCGCGTAGAGCTGTAGGTCATCAGCGTACAGATGGTAAGAGCACTAGAGGATTGTGGTAATAGAGTATATGAAAAGAGAAAATAAAAGCGGAGGGAGTATGCCGCCTTGTGGAACGCCAGTTATCAGGGTGCATCACTCAGAAAAAATCTGATGAGCACGAACTGCTTGCTGGCGACCACGAAGATAAGATGAAAACCAATCCTGTGCCAATGACACCCCAATGTGTGACGTAACGTCTTGATCACAAGTCCAACACCTAAGCCGTTAGACTATTGAGGCTTAAATATGTTGCACAAAGCAAGCAACTCCAGGATGCTTTCATGGACAGTGATATGAAAATAAATTGATATTTAATAAGTTATCCAATCAAATAATCATGTCTGTGATTATCAATATATTTTTCTATAAATTGTTGGCCAGTATGTGGCAATGTGGTTCCTGTAGGAAAAGACTTGATTCCATTTAGTAACACAATAAAAACCTTGAAAAAAATTTAAAAAAGAAATCCTTTTCTCATTTCAGATGCAGCTCAAAGATCAAGTTGTATGCTATCAGTGTCATAGTACGCTGAAAAAAATTAAGTTGTTTAAACTACAGATTGAGAAGAACTTCAAGATTTTAGCTGATAGTGTGGTAAGTTAGCCCTCATATTTATAACTGACTAGCCTTCCGCCCGCGGCTTCATCCGTGTTAACTAGGTATGTAACGTTATGCCGCAGGAATATGATATTTTTCCGGGATAAAAAGTATATACAACGTGGAGACGACAATAAGACTTTAATTGAAAACACTGGAATTGCTGGTTGCTAGAAACATTTATAAACTATCAAATATATCCTAACATCGAAATTAAAAAAAACGACTTTTTCATACAAACTAAATAGCATAAAACTATACACAAAATAGAACACCATTAAGAAATATTGGCTCACTGACCTGTACGGTAAGAATGGCAACGCAGCGCGGTTTGCGGCGGCTGGCGGCGACACCGCGTAGCTACAAACGACGTAATGTTTTGGCGCCATTAATATTATTATTAATGTTCAATTACATTAAATCAAATCACAGGTTATTAATGAAATAGTCAGGCACCATTCACCAGCGAGTTATTCAGTAATTAATTTATTAACCACAATCACTTTTCGATCACTTCGCTAAGTAGTCAGTTTTATTATTTTTTATTTTCAACATTTCCGCCGTGTTCTTGAATATACAATGTACACTGACGTATAATGTTATTTCTCACTCTTGATAATAGGTCACCAGTAGCAGCTCGACTTTCGAAGAGCGCGGGCGCATCAGAAATTCCAAAATGCGTCACAGACACGGAGCACGTCCGGTGATACACTGACCAGAGTGACCGTGACCTAGACAGAGAATATGACTACCCCTCCCGTATACCCCGCGATGACCCGCGCTCGCCTCGCCCGTTCGCGGAACGATATCGACATGCTTTATGACTCTTACGACTCAAGCATACGGTGTAATTTGCATTGACTTGTATCAGGCGATCAGTTTTAGAAATAAAAGTTGTAGGTTTTGTAGTAGCGAGCTGGCAACGTGGATAACCGATGCGCCCGGGGGTCGTTAACCTGTCCCGTTAACAATACATCATGTAAAAAATGCTTAAAATAAAAATAATGTCCTGTGACTAAACTACTGCATATATTCGATTGATTGTTTGTGTGCAGGTTGGGAATATAATAACTAAATACGAAGTTTAATTTAAGATCATTATGGTCTACTCCACGCTCTATATGTATGTGTCCTTTCCCAAGGTTTCGCTATAGGTTTACCAAATTACATTCAAATCGGTTAAGTAATTTAGGTGTGATTACTTTCGCATTCATAATATTAATTTAGGGAAGTAGAGATACTGGCAACTGGCTTCTGGCTCAAATAAAATCATCCATCTTTATTTGTTATTATTCACATATAAATTACATACAGTTTCTAACTAAAAACGTTTAAAAGTATAAAAAGTAGTAGCCCACCGATATCGGGAACAGGGTCCAAGTTACCGGTGGTCAGGGCTCCATAGAGAGGAACCTCCTAACGATACGCGCCGTGTCCAGGAGTACCGCTTTCTGAAGCAAGCCCTTGATCCAGTCGCCTAACGAGAGCCTCCTAAAGTGTTGGTTGAGGCTCTTGGCTATCAAGGCATTGGCTGAAACGACTATCGGTACAACAATTGCCGAGTTCGTAGTTTCGTTATTTATTTATTATTAAGAAATTGCAGTACTAAGGCGGACTTAGTAATACTTTTTTTTTTTACGTGTTAAAATCATCAAATAAGTCCTCCCATCCCGGGCAGGGTCGGAGGGACTGTCAGACTTGTACTGACTAAAATCCACGGTGTTCCTTCAATAGCCCTTTACGTTCCGGGGTCACGGTAATGGGATAAGTCCCACGACCCCGGCAGGCTTCGGCCGTCTACAGGGTCGTCATGTTGCTGACACAACGCGCCGTCGACCCGGGCATGGTCCATGGTCGGACAGCGAGTTGCCCTTTACTCGCTGTCCGCATGCCCGCGCCTACGGTGGCCGGAGATCGTCGGCCGACGTCCGACGCCATTTTCTCCCTCCCGGCCCGCGGCCCGGCTCCTCCTTCGGTAGCATGACTGCTTCGCAGGAGGCGACCGCTTCCCACTCCCTCGCCCCGCAGCATGGCCTCGACCAATGCCGGGCGCGAGAGGTCTCTGCCTATCGCCGCCGTGAGGACACGTCGGTGCTCTGCCCAAGCGGGGCAGTCTTGCACCGTATGCTCTACTGTGTCCTCAGGGCGATCCTCGCAGTGGTGACACCCAGGCGTTTCTTCCTTCCCCATCAGACACAGGTACCTCCCGAAACTTCCGTGTCCGGTGAGGACCTGTGTCATGCGGTAAGTCAGGGCGCCGTGACGCCGATCTAGCCACTCCTCAAAGAGGGGTCTTACCGCCGCAATTGCGGCGTGCCCGGACTTAGTAATACTTGGAAAAAATATTTTCAAACCAGGGTCCATAATAATTATAAGATACAAAAAGAAAAAATACACGAAAAAGCCTTAGGCATTTTCTATTAGTCAACATTTCGCTGGTGTTCCGGCTAGAACCAATACGCTGATTTTAGCCTATCTCTAAAAACTATCGCAAATGATCGAAATTCCTGGGTGAATTTGGATGAAATTTGGTATGGAAATAGCTAGAGGAAGGATATAGGCATTTTACTCGAGTGCAAAAGGAGGGTTATCATTTTATCGTGATGTTGGTAGTCGTGATAGTAATTTCGACTGTCTATGATTTCAACATGACTGTTTTTTCATGTGCTCAACATATTTACTCGATACTAAAACACAAACAATTTGATTTTAATTAGCTGTCTCTCTTTTGTTTGTCCGGGCTAATCTCTGGAACGGCTGAACGAATTTTAATGGGACTTTCCCTGGAAGATGAGAACATTATAGGCTTTTTATCCCGTTATTCTCATGAAATCGATATTTAGATTATCTTTAAACACCAAAATTCTTATCATTACAGGTAAAAATTGCAAAAAGTAGCCAAGAAAGCAGTAATCTACAAACAAGCCAGTTATTTACCATACACATTTCATCGAAACTGTACAAAAGGAAACCACAAACAAAGAAAGGAGAGGATCCACAATCTAAACGAAAAAAAGCTGACATAGACAAAGACAATTTAATACCAGAAGAAATGTCAAAGACAAATATCAGTGAGAAACCACAAACAATAACAGAGCATGCTAGAACTAGCGTAGAAAAATGTTCCCTACCTGTTATTGATAGAAAAACGAAAAATATTGAACATGCTTTAAAAATAATTAAAATTAATCAAAATAGTGGATGCATAAATTTATTAGCCTCTTCTTTGCAAACAATTTCTTATTCTCTACTTGGTAAAATTTATAATACCAATAGTGATATTAGTAACCAATTAAGTATTCCTAAAGATATATCGAGAAGTATTAATACGGCCAATAATGCTGCACTCATAACTAACGAAAATTTAAAAACCAATACTGATTTGAAAATTGAAAATCAAGTAAGTGAGAATATGAATACACTTACTACCCCCACAATACCAGTTTCCAATAAAAATATTTCAATGAATAATACGATAGAAAGTAATAGAATAGCAATAGATGATAAAATCTTAATTGAAGAGACTGATATAGTTGAAAGTGCTAACAATGAAGCATTAAATCCAATTGAAAGAGATAAATCTTTGAATGGCGGACAAAGTGATATGCAGATGGATAAACCAGTCGTAAATAGTAAGTATTTTTTTGACTTTACACACGTTATGAGTAATTTACTGGAAAGAAAAATTATTTATATTCGTTTCATTTAAATAAATATTGGATACATATTCTATATCAATTCTGCTATGTGCAATGTGGGTAGAATTCACATCACTAGTAATCTTGTTTACCCTTCCAACTAAGCTACAGGTCAGTTAACTAAAGCTGGCTCGTTCACAGTACTCACACTTATGCAATTTCACTATACAGTATGTTTTAAAAATAAATGATTTTGATTCAAAATGCAACTCTAGTTTAAGTGTAGACTAGAGTTAGGTTTTAGTAAAATGGGTGCGTTGTCGATAAATAAATACAAATATATGTGTTACTTGTTTATATTATAATTATTAAATTATTGCTTTTAATCATAAGCGTAAATTAAATCTTCTACACCACTCAAACTTTCATCGCTCGAAGAACTTGATGTTTCGCTGTCGGAATTTCGTAGTGTTATTATAAATGACTAGTACTCACGCGGGGCTTCGCTCCCGGGGATTCTATCATGGTAAAAACATAACTCTCCTTTTTTGCAGTCGCGTAATAAGTAGCCTATAACCTTTCTCAAGCTTCAAGCTACTTCCATACCAAATTGCATCCTAATCCACCCAGTACTTTCGAAGATTAGCGCGTTCAAGCAAACAAACAAACAAACAAACTTTTCCGCTTTATAATATTAGTATAGATGAATGAACTTTTGGTTCCAGTTGAATATATTTTTCCTCATGTTCTCGCGTGTTCTCTGCTTCTTTTCTAAATAATTCGTCCACAGTTTTCAAGTTAAACTTAACATTTTGTGATGCAACTTTTCCTTTAATTATACCCGACAGTAACTCTATTGGGTTGAGTTCTGGATGGTAGGGTGGTAGGCGCAATACTGCACTGTGTCCGTGATCTTCGAGGATTTTGTCAAGTATAAATTGTATGTGGTTTGGCTTATTTTTTTTAGTAATATCATATAGTATAAGCTTTTGTGTTTCTTTCAGGATATGATATATTATATTTGTTCAACCAAGCTAATATGTCACTTTTTCTTGAATTCGATGTGGGCACTGGATCCGATACGATGTTGTGGTACGATGCATTATCGACTACTAAAACTGACTGATAATTACCAGCAATCATATTACTGTGATAATCTTCCGTTTGCTTTTTGCTGGATAGATAAGCAAGCTTCTGGAATGAATCCTTGTTCCGAGCAGGCATGAACTATCACTAGCATATCGCCCTTGAAAATAGGTACTTTACAACCTTCGCTCGTTTCGTCGGACCACGATTGTGGCAATGTATGCGAGCTGTGTATATAAGATTCATCCGTATATATTATAGGTCGGCCTTGTGATATACACACATCAAAAGTGTCTAGGGATCAAGCATTTTTATGCGGATTTCTTGAGATTGAGATGTGGCTTTGTAATAAATTTATGATTTTATAAATTTATATGGATCCTTTTTGGTGCATTTCATAATTTGAAACAGGAACTGTTAATCAAATTCGAGTAAAAGATGAAAATCAGCTGTCAATATTTTCCCTATAAAAACATACAAAGCATTGAAGACATTATTAGTGCTACTGTTTCCCTACTACTGATTAAAACCAACGTTATTATGGAGCGGGGACGTCATTTAAGCAGGGAAGAAATGCTCAGAGCCGTGGGAATGATAGAAGCTGGTTCCCGGCAACGTACTGTGGCTTTAGCTCTGAATACAAGTCAGAGTGTTATCAGTCGACTTTGGACACGTTACCGAAGCACTGGTACCGTGGCTGAGCGCCATGGAGGACGGTATCGCTGCACCACACGGAGACAAGACCGATACATTCAAATCTTAACTCGAAGAGCTCCAACAATAACCGCCATGATGTTAGCCGTGAGGCTTCATCACTCTTCAGGGAACTTAATTAGCGACCAAACAGTCAGAAACCGCTTGCATGAAGTGAACCTTCATTCTCGAAGACCGCTACGGGTACCACCTATAGCAATGCACAATCGTAGGATTCGATATCAATGGGCTCTTGAACACAGAAATTGGGCAGAAGAACAATGGCGTTTCGTGTGCTTTTCTGATGAGTCTCGTTTTGGTATGAGACCGGATACAAGACGTATACGACACTGGAGAACCCCTGGACGCCAACAGCGATTAAAATCCTGCCAGGAAGTCCATCCTTATAGTGGTGGAACCATCATGGTATGGGCGGGTATTTGGATCGGCGGAAGAACTGAGTTGATTTGGATCAGAGGCAACCTCAACCCTCAAATTTATGCTGAGACGATTGTATCTGACGTCATCGTTCCTCTACAAGTGCAAATCGGTCCCTTATTTCAGTTAATGCATGATAATGCACGACCGCACACCGCAAGAGTTGTAAGACAGACTCTCGCCGCAGCTAACATCAATGTCCTGCTCTGGCCTGCTCAGTCGCCAGACTTGAACCCGATTGAGCATGCATGGGATATGCTACAGAGAAGAGCTCTGCCGAATATGGAGGGTATCCAGTCGCAAGACCTTTTTTTGTTGTTGCAACGACGACCAAACCGATGTTCTTGTGTTGTTAGTGTTCGCGGTAGAAACACGGATTATTAATTGTTTAAGTTACCCAATAAAATTTTAAAGAAAACTGTTATTTCAGTCTTTTTTTCGAACTTTAATGTTAGTGGTTCAAATGTCAAAAATCCCTTTATTAGGAAAATGGCAAATTTCTTTATTAATGCAAAGGTGACTTGGTTTATCGTTACTGTGACAAACGAAAACACTTTATTTGATGAATCCTTAAAGAAAATTTTAATTAATATCAATCAGGAGAAAAGTTATTGCAAAAATATATGTTGATCCCTAGACACTTTTGATGTGTGTATATTCTTGCAGTTTCGAAAGATATAATGTTCTTTTGAGTCTGATGTGACTTTTTTCAATGAGTAGTTTTTTATTATTTTGTGTGTCTCGATCTGAAACCTAGCCTCCGAACGGTCTTCCTTAGTGAAGAAATACCACCCTCAAAGTTGATACTTTCTTTCAATACTTCTAATAACTTTTTCAATGTCGGAAATGTATGCTGAAGCAGGTGAAAGTTGTAGATAGTTCGCCTTATGACTTCTTGGTCAAAACTATCTACTGTAGATTTTTTTTGCTAATCTTGGTCGCTTTTTACCCGGTGTTCTGAAAGTAACATGATGCGCCAATATTTTGGATGCTGGTGGCTTTTCTTCTTTTGATGTAGATGGTTGTGATGTTGCATCAGCTTTAACAGCCGCTGTTACTTGATTGCGTACTTCACAAACAACTCATTGAACACTTCTCTGAGAAACACCAATCGCCTCTGATGTCAAAACGTACAAATCTTTAATTAAAGGATTTCCACCATCACTTTTTTTTATTATGACGCAAGAAATAGTTAAAAACATTGTACACTATTTCACGAGATTGTCCTGTTAAAGTTTTGCCGTAACCAATTCTTGCCAAAGACATTTTATTCAAACCTCCAAATAGGTAAATAATCACACGCGCCGCGCGTCGATTATACGTGACTGATGCTTACAATAACATCACGCTGTATTTAAAAAAAGTAGCAAAAGAAAAACAATAACTGTCCCCTTCACACTCATAAGCTAGACCGGGCGCGAGAGAGACGGGCAGACTTTTCATGATGCGTATGCAGTACGACGTCACGCCGCGCGCTTATTCACAGACACTACACATGCGCAATGTGTAAATGTGTTGAACGTGCTAGCTTTAGTTAACTGTCCTGTAAATATGCTTGTGTCTGGAGCGAGTTCAGGGGTAAAGTGTAGTTTGTGGGGTTCGAACCCACAAATTCTCGATCACAAGTCCGACACCTCTTGGCTATTAGGCGTTTTCCAACTTTGTTGCTCAATAGCTTGTAATATTTAGTAAGACATTTTATAACACATCTTAGGATCACTCGGCTAAGGAGTGGAATTCCCTGCCGGAGTCTGTTTCCCGATAGCTATAACCTGGGGGTCTTTAAGTCGAAGAGTGAATAGGTTACTTCTAGGTAAGCGTGCTCCATCTTAGACCACATCATCACTTACTATCAGGTGAGATGGTGGCCAAACGCAAACCTTATTATGATTATGCCTTTTATCAATTAAAAAAAAATCAGGTTTAAAGTAGTTACGATGTGTTGTTTTAACGCGTTCA
The DNA here is from genome assembly GCA_943138885.2 of Tholera decimalis. NCBI lineage: Eukaryota > Metazoa > Arthropoda > Insecta > Lepidoptera > Noctuidae > Tholera > Tholera decimalis. The sequence goes on along the minus strand of OW964575.2, from coordinate 10,811,880 downwards.
AGGCAATAGTGTAATCACTATTGCCTATAGCACTGTTTTGTACCCTATTTTTTTATACTTCCACACAAAAGAAACCTTTATTTGTCTTATAATTGGCAAAAACAAAAATACCGAACATTTTTACTTGCTTTGAACGCCAAGGACTTGATATAAAGTCGGCCAGTAATATGATGCGAAAGTTATCACTGTTTGATTTCGCCTGTTGAAATATTCTCAAATAATATTATCGAAAATAATTTGAAGTCAGTAAAATATGAAATTCGTCTATTTTCCCTTTGGTGTAGTTAAATAGTTTATAACAAAGGAAAAATACAGGAATTTCGACTTTCAGATGGGTACCAATTCGGAATTAAATAGTTATTAGCAATGGTCGTCGATAATTGTATTCTCATCTCTATGTATGTATGTCGGGCAGGTATCCGCAACTCCACGACCATGCACGTATTTTGCGTAAGCGTAGGATTTCTATTCACTCAATCCATGCCAGTTCCTCCAGGAAGGCGAGCAACGCCCTTTTTGCTTACCATTTCTCGGAGGGTACCTGGGTTGCCGAAGTATTTAGTCCTGTAATCCACGACTACAGGGCAACTCAGTAGCAGGTGTGCTGCTGTTTCGTCCTCCTCCATGCAGGCTCTGTAGAGTGGGCTGTCTGTGACTCCTATTAGGTACATAGAGGTGTTTATTAAATGATCCATTACCGGTAAGGGCGGCTGTCACCAGTCGCAATTGCGGTTTAGATAGTCTAAGGACCTGTTTTGACAAGCGGCCATCAAGGGTCGGGAGAGCCTCTCGTTTATATTTATATTCGTAAGATTATAGATAAAACTGAACTTACCGCACATAAATCTAATTCATCGATATGACGATACCCCATCACAACTGTTTACTTAATATTTCGTAATACATTTATAGCTTGGCGCTGGAGGTGCGTCTGCATTCCGTGTCCGTTGGCAGTGAAAAGGTTAAAAGCTGGTTGTTAAAACCAGTTTTAACATTGTCATTTCTCATTTGACAGCAGACCCTACTCTCGGCTCCAACATTAGACAGCTGACATTGACAAGGGAACAGCTGATGGAAGAACGGTCTAAGATATCATCTTCAAAAACATACCTACAGTTACCGCACCGCTGTGAGACTTGTCTGGTCGGCTTTCAGTTCCGCGAGAATTTAGAAGACCATGTAAACCGGAAACATATTGGTAAAAGGGTGAGTAGTTTATTTTTATTTATTTTATTTTCTTTATTTGGCTAACCAACAACTGTTTACACTTAAACATTTAAATAAACAGATAAAAAGTTCTACAACTATCGTAGGTTAGTGTAAAAGTTTCTCAAAGGGTAATACCGCGCCTCAAAGAGCGTCAGCAATATGACGAGGCCCCCCCTGTAGAGGGCCGAAGCCTGCCGGGGTCGTGGGACTTATCCCGTTACCGTGACCCCGGAACGCAAAGGGCTATTGAAGGAACACCGTGGATTTTAGTCAGTACAAGTCTGACAGACCCTCCGGCCCTGCCCGGGGTGGGAGGACTTATTTGATGATTTTACCAAGTTAAAAAAAAAGGGTAATACCGCATGTCCCATTAATGTAGTAGTTGTGCCACAGACACTATGTCTATGACAAATTACAAAAATAATATTGTCGGTATATTATATGTATATGATACCAACAGCGGTGTCACCAGTATACAAAAGATAAAATTAAAAATGTATTCTAAACACTTTCCAATTTAAAACTCATATTACCATCATATTAAATTAAATATCGTTTATTTCAGGCAATTTTAAACCCATAACATACAGAGACAAAATCTTAACTAACATAACATATTTAAACGCATTTAAAATGTAAAAAAAATTAATCAAATAAATTAAAAAAAATAAAATTATAAATATGTGGTAGAGTCTGGCTAACGAAAGCGTGACCTGAGAAAGCGCGGCAAATTCAAAAAATCTTTATGTGGTATTATTGACTATAGTAGGAGAAAAATGTTTTGATACTTGGAAATTTTATGTATTTACGACAACCAATTTATATAATAGTTGTTTACGAACTAATTTCTAATTTAGGGATAATACCACATAATGTTTTTAAAGACTCCGTTTGGTGTCTCGGAGCCTTGACTGTCATGGATTGATTAAAGAAACGAATGTGTAGATTTATTTATTAGTATATACATAAAATTAACCTACTTAACATGTAGTTTGTTAAATTTCTTCAACAATTTTTTTAATCAACTACAGGCGTTTTGAGTATGATAATTATTTAATCATCGTACTCAAAATCCGAGTCCAAAAATTCAACCTCTAAGGATTTTTCTGTATCAGTGGAGTCGTCATCACCTACACTTATTATGATTTTTCCCAATACTTTTTCTGTTATGTGATCTCTTTGTTTGTATTATTTTATTTTCCACATTTATTACATGATTTGTCATTTTTCTTTCAATCTTCTGCAGCTATTCAGCCAAATGAGGTTTTTATCAGTGTTTTATTTCGTTTTAGGGGCACCACTCGTTGTTAGATCTTGCCATGATATTTTAGGCTTATAATTTTTGTGTACATATGTTTCATCTAAATAGACGATTCGTTTTCCTTCCGTTCGTTTAGTTCGCTCCGCATCCATTCATTCACAGATCCTTCCTTTTTTTAGTGTTGTGACACCAACCTCTGCAAAACGAAGTATAAAATGCATATTAAAAAATTAAGGTACCCAAACAATTTGATAATGTCAAATACCACAACTCATCAACAAAACATTCTTAACCGTAACATACGTACCAGTTAATGAAGATATGTCTTCTAAGAACTTAGTCTGAGTTTCTATTAAAGATATTTTCTCCAAATTTTTTAACGTTTCTACAAGTCGCAGATTCTTTGAATATCTCCAATATTATCTATAAAGATAAGAAAAAGTATCATAATATCGTAAATAGGTATATCTAATAATCAGCCAACAAGGATCAACATTACAAAGTCGTACTAACCTAAAAAATCCGAGATCGCATCTAAACATTGTTGTTTTTCTTGAAAAACAATTTCTTTCTCTTCTTGTTTTTGTTTAAACTTACTGATCATAGTATGTAGCAGCTTTCGCGCGTTACTTTTTATTGTTTTACCCATATTATAGCGATTATTGTTGAATATTAATTGTGTTTACAAATTACTGACAATTGTAATCACAGACTGACAGCTTAATAATGTTGCCATATTAAACTTTTAAGAAAACTCCAGGTCACGCTTTCGTTAGCCAGACTCTATATAAAGCAGCAACCATTTCATTATTACTCAGCGCTACTCTTGTATAGAATGACACTGAGCTTATTTAGCAGTGCGGAAAAGCTGGCAACTGGTCTCAGCGAACATATACTTAGCCTTTCACAATTATATCGGGGTCTGCTTCCAGTCTACTACCGGCTGCAGATGAGTATTGGTGATTTATATGGATCGCTCTGCCTATCTGACCTCCACAACACAGTCTGGTCTTGGTCAGACTATAGTCAGACTTCGATCTGATGCTTCGTTGCGACGTGAAAGCAAAAAACACGCATTTAAAAAATTACTAGGAATAAATTACCAGGAAAACCCGAAAGAATTCGCGGGCTACCTGTAACGACTGTCAAAGATGTCCAAATGATAGTTGCGACCGACGACTTAACGTGCGTTCCGAGGCAAATAATGTTAAATAGGTGTGTTTAAAGGAGGTCGGCGAAATTAGGCCCACTAGCAGTGTAATAGCGGACACAAATGAAATATACAACGTGTAATGTAAAGGGTGTATACATACTAAGAGCACGGCTTCTTTGGATGATAACAAACGATATGGCAAGGGTTTTCTAATTCTATGTCTACATGTGTGGAACTTATTAGAAATTTCAATACCATGATACCAGAGACCGAATTCTTCAAACGAAGAGAATCATCGTTTTATTGGCAAGTAACGTGAAAAGTGATGACCCTCACAGTGCTGTGACACGTTTGTTATTACTGGTATTCAAGAAACATATGAAACCAATTATTTGGGGTCAATTCTGTGAGTCACTTATTTTGAGCTCAAACTTTGCATAAAGACTCCATACCAGATGTTGTCTTCAGTCCTTTTGGATAGATATGGGGTTTCCGTTACACGTATATTTAATAAAAACTTTTATTTAATAGTTATTTATCGTAACTTTTATACGAATTTTAATCATGGGGTAATGAAAAACACAATAAACAGAAGATATAGCGGAAGTCATTGTGAATAAATTTGCCAGGTTGCCAGGGGGTTAAATAGTATAATATTGTATGTAGAGGGGTCATGATTTCTCATTATTTTGTATATTATTATTAAAAATAGATCTATTTTGAAAGTCTAAATATATCAGTTAACGCATTGCGTAAATATTTTTGTTGATTACAACGTTTTTGGTCCATAATAACTGTGGTTTTGTGTTGATTTCGATAATGGATAAAAATATGTACTAGAAGCCAAATTATAAAAACTCAAGAAACGTCAAATCTATACTAATATTATAAAGCTGAAGAGTTTGTTTGTTTGTTTGTTTGTTTGCTTGAACGCGCTAATCTCAGGAACTACCGTTCTGATTTGAAAAATTCTTTCAGTGTTAGATAGCCCATTTATCGAGGAAGGCTATAGGCTATATATCATCACGCTAAGACCAATAGGAGCAGAGCACTAATGAAGAATGTTTCAAAATCGGGGGATTTTTTTTCCACGCGGACGAAGTCGCGTGCGGAAACTAGTGAGCTGATAAAATCAATCAATGTCATTCACTCCGTGAAGGCGCGAACTCGTATAGACTCATGCGTTTATACTCTTACTCCTCTGTGAATACTCCTACTTTTTAGATGATTTATTAATTATTTATGACAATGAATAAAAAATAACTCAATTCAAGCTACTTTTAGTTTGAATTAAGTTCTTTTTTATTCATTTTCGGTTTTATTTCTCAATCAACTTAAATGTTCTTACTTTTCATAACCTAAAACACGTTTTTGTTATCTCTCTGTTATCTCGGTATTCCCATGATCAATATTGATATTGATGTTTTTTTAGTAAATAGTGTTTATTACCAGTCAATTTAGTATTCATATTATTATTGTCTGTTGAGTTGAAAAAGTGGGCCGGATGAAGTATGGGCCGTTGCCGGAGTCCTTTTGGTGTACAATAAAGTATATTCTATCTGTCTATCTATCACGTCGCCAACTTCCAAACTCCGGGCTACTACTAAAAAATTTCACTTTTCTTATAACCCAAAAGCACTTTTTGTGCGAGTCATTTTTGGCAGTAAGATGGACAGTATTCTTTATTGTACACCAAAATTTAAACACACCTATGTTACAATAATAGCTTATTCTCTGATTACAATGGCGTTATTATCGCTGTCAGCGATATCTTTCAGACAACCTTTGGAAGGACATTCAAAACTTTAATTAAAGTGGGGAGAGCTAAATTAGTGTACTACGTAATTATACTCTTTTTTTACACGTTTCAGATACAAAATCCTAAACAGTGCGACGTGTGTCGACAATTCATGGAGGCCTACGATTATGACAAACATTTAAATTCGCATCTCATTAGGTAAACATCTTTTACAATTAATTATTTTGTTGATAAAAACCTATGTAATGAAGATCTCAAGCAATTTCACTATTTATCTACACTACAGAGTGACGAGAAGATTTCAGTCAAACTCTACTTTTATTTTGGGCCACCAAGATACAGGCTGTGCCTAGTTTGGGCCCATTACTAATTGGTTTGTGTTCTGTAACTCCAGTGTGAAGTCAGACTGTGGATGATGATGATGGTGATTATTGTACCGTGTGTGTGTAAATATTTTTTTTTTCTTCCAGATTTGAGTGTGTTGCCTGTGCGCAACAGTTTGCCTCTCATGATAAGGCCGCCCAACACTATAAGAAACGGCATCGAGTTACTAACGCGAGAGCGGTATTCAAATGTACCCGGTGTCCTTATAAAACTTTGCAAGTATCTAAATAATAATTTAGTGATTTATTGAATGGAACATTTTAGAACCTAGTGCTTCGCACGGGTGCAATATACTGATATTATGCATGTATTATACATATTAACCTGAATTATCTATTGCTGGAAACTGAATTAAAATCTGTTGCGCAGGTTAGAAAATCTAAGCGTATAGGTAGCGGAAGCGACTTTGTTTTATACTATGTAAAGATTTAATATAAGTATGTTTTAAAGTTCCTCCATATTCCCTTCACTATTGGTCTACTAGACGTACTGCAAGGTACCGTCCACACTTGGTTGATATACCGCCTTGTCGTACCAAGCGCTTCTCCTCTACATTTATCGTACTATTATACGAGAGTTCGGAACTTGCTTTTTAAAAAAAAAACTATTTTATAACTGGAAACAGAGTTTTATTATATTATTAATTAATATAGAATTAGCACAGAAATAGGAATTGGATATAGTAGAGTTTTAACAGACTTCCGACCCGTACCGAGATTCAGACCGAACTGAGGCTGCAAGGCAGTGAATGAAACGTCTAAGTTGCTTAAATGCTGATCATCCAGATTGAAGGGATGGTCGGCCATTCTGCTAGCATGGGTAAGGTATAACAGCCCCCCCGAGAAGACTGAAATTCGGGGATGAAAGGGCGAAATTTCAGTAAGTTATACAATTTCTCGTAATCTAGGTAGTGGGATTGAAATGTTTTCAGGTTCGACGTTATTGACGTCATCAATCGCGTCATCGGTATGGGTCGTTGTTTTACAAAATTTAGATTTATATTTAAGAATTACTTTACATAACTTAAATAGTATAAAAGAACTTACAACTATTAAAATACACAAAGTTAATACAGAGTAATGTGTCCTATATTTTACTAGGAACGGTTTTTCGTCAATAATTTGATTTAAGTCCGAAAGCATCTTATCATTACGTTTACTTAAAGTTAAATCGTCTAGATCGATGTTTTGAAATAGAACAGAGGGTATATTATTATCTGAAATAGTTTTAGTAGCTATTTTACAACATGAATCATTAATGATGCTAAAATCTAAATTAGGGCTAGGAATATCTATATTTATTTCATCCTTAGATGATACAAGTCTCGCACTTTTAGTGTAAACAGTACATCGTTTCGGAGTCTGTAAGATACCAGTTCCGGATACTATTATTTCGCGTAATTCAGAGTTTTCACAAGTGGTTTCCAAATGTCTAATTCACCACCAAAAGTTTTAGTCTCACATTGCACGGGGATAGCACTGATTGTTTTGGTTAATAATTCACTTTCACACGTAGGGTTTCCGTTTGTCAATAATACCATAGGTATCTCACACAGAAAGAACTCAGAGCTTATCGTTCTACACTTGTCTAAATTATCTAGGTTACAGAAACTTAACTTATCCTTAGAGATAGCAATATAAGAATTAGAGGGTAAGATCAAACTAAACATATTCGGATTACTTGATCCGTGAGGAATAGGTAATGCTAGATTATGATATAAATTGAATTCATCATTAGTAACTAAAGGGATTTGTAAAACAAATACAAGTTTATTCTTATAATAATAACATGCGACCTTGGAAATACTTAAAATTAGATGTATATTATCAAGACTTAGTGTTATAGGAATTTCAGTGTTTCCGGGTAAGAAACGGTCATTGTCAACGAGCTCTTTATATAACTGACCCGGGCTCAGGATGTTTGGATGTAGAATGTTTTGACTACTTATTATAATAGCATTCGTTAAGTCTTCGAGCTGAAACGACAATGTTAGTAAAGAGCTTTCAAGGCTGGCTAAAAGTGAATGAATTTGCGTTTCAGATATTAAAATTGTGGAAGTTTGCGTGATATTATTTATTTGTAATACAAGTTGACTTAATGCACTTTTAAGTGAGTCTTCATAAGTTTTTAGTTTATTAATTGTTTGTTTGTATGATTCTAGAGAAGAAGTCGTGATTAAAATATTTTCTTTCACTAATTCCGCGAGCTTTTTCTCGTGATTTTGAGTGGCTTCTATTGCGGAATCGTATTTTGATGCATCGTCTTCGTCTAAGGTACCGAAAACATGTTTGAAAACAGTGCCAATTCCACCGAACCATGCTGAACGTTTACTACGTTTTAATAATAAGTGTGAGATTGAATCATACTCGCGTTTGATATCGTTGTAACGGACCGTAAGGGGAGATAGTATGTTTTCGCATTGAAGGTTGCTTGCCTTTTGGCATGTTATCTTAGTAATATTTAATATTTCATCGATATTAACAAGATGAGGCTTTACAAAGGAAATATCTACGTGACTAACAATATTTAATTGTCCTTTGATTATTTTAAGTTTTCCTAGGCTATCGAAGTATATGCCGGAGCTAGAAGGAAGTGGTTTGATAAAGTCTTGATGCGCATTGATTGAAGCGCTGAAATAAAATGAATAAAATTTATTAGACTATGCTATTGACTTATTAGTAAGTATTTAATCTAAAATGATTTTACTCTTAACCTGGAGTTATATGGATTTTTATAATATAGGATGACTGACTTCAGCGGGTTTCATTTGGTCAAAATGATGAGCCACGTGACGTCTATTAATAAGGAGCGTAGCAGTATGGTTATCATGGACCTTAATTATTTTATAGGGCCCCTTCCAGATGGGAGATAGTGCCTTTTTAAGCCTATGGTGTGCTTTTAGATAGACGTAATCACCTACTTTGTACTGAGGTGGTGATTTGGTATGTGAGTCGTAGTAAGATTTGGAAGATTCTTTAGACTTTAGTATATTTTCTAGGGCTTTTTCTCTGGTATATTTGAATTTGTGTTGTAGCATTTTAATATAATCGGAATATGTAGTACTAGATTCTCTTTCATATATAGAGTTAGGAATAAAGGGTTTGTGTCCGAATATTAATTCGTAAGGAGTGAATTTTGTAGTGGAGTGCGTAGTCGTATTATATGTAAGCATAGCTGTGTATACATAGGTAGGCCAATTATCTTGATTTTCATTAACGAATGATTTAAGGTATTCCTTAAGGGTTGAATGGCTACGTTCTAAAGCGCCTTGTGTCTGTGGATGGTAAGGTGACGACCATAATTGTTTGATTTTAAGGAACTGGCAAGTAGTTTTGAAGAGATCGGAAGTGAAGTTAGTTCCTTGATCAGTAAGGATAGATTTTGGAATTCCAAAAAGAGATATAAAATGGATTAGACAATCGCTAGTTTCTTCAGCGGTTGTACTACGTATAGGGTATGCAATGGAGTATTTTGTTAAATCATCTTGTAAGGTAAGAATATATTTTAATTTGCCAGAGCCGGATTCAGGTAAGGGTCCTACTATATCTAATGCTACTCTTTGAAATGGTGCCGTAGACGTAGTGGTGATCTCCATAGGAGCTTTATTTAATTTTCTTAGAGCTTTATTTTCTTGGCATAGTTTACATTTCTTGACGTATTCTTCTATATCACTTCTCATGCCTTTCCAGTAAAACTGTTCTCGGATTCTAGTGTACATTCGTGACGAACCTAAATGTCCAGCTGTAGGGATGTCGTGGTTTTCGCGCATAATCTTAGGTCTTTCACTCAGGGTAGGGTAGATTGTTTTATTTAAATACACGTGAATTTCAATTTTAGTGTTATTAAAAATGTAGGCTAAGATATTATAGATTTTAGTATAGGAGTGTTGGTCAAAAGGATTTTTAAAGTCGGAAATAGCAATGTTTGTTACTTGTTCGGATTCTAGAATTTCGTTTCTTATTTGTTTCAGGGTATCATAGATAGCGGGGTAGGATGATTCGTCGAAGTGGTGAACTTTAGTGAAGATGAAGTAAACAGTTTTATCTTCGTATTTAATTTTCAGGAAACGGTGAAGTTCTTTTTCAGAGTTTAAGATTTCGTCTTGATTTTCAGCGTTTGATAGTATTTCAAACACGTAGGGATTTGACTCGTCTAGGTCTATGGATGTGGGAATTAATATTGTTTTACAGGTCGTTTTTAGGAGGTTTTCGTTATGTTCTCTGATTATAGTATTGCTAACGATTTCCTTTTTAGGAATTGATTTTAGAAATTGAGGATAAGTGTCGTTATTTGGATTTGTTTGTGTGTTAGGCGAAGGAATTTGTAACGAATCGAAGTCAAGGTTAAGGTTTGCGCTATCAGGGCTAATATCAAGATAAGGTGTGTCTACCTGTAGATCTATAAGATCTGGGGGCAATGTTGGTTCGGCTTGTGGTATAGGATTAGACATTGCATTAGAATCGGTGTTAATATCCGGGTTTAGTAAGTCATCGTTATCGAATGAGAATGGAATATGTGGCGGTAGATTTAAAAGAGGGTCTTCTAAGGGGTCATTAAATTCGTTGTCGAGATTTGGTAGGAAAGAGTCAGATGTGGTTGGAAGTTCGTCTTCAATAGGGTTGACTGGAAATCGGGATAGTGCATCGGCGTTAGTGTTTGTTTTGCCCTTTTTGTGTGTGATTTTGTAATCAAATTCTTCTAATTTGAGTCGCCATCGAACTAGCCTAGATCCGGGATCTTTACAGTTAAATAGCCACTGTAAAGGTTTATGGTCTGTGACTATGGTAAATTGATTTCCGTAGAGATAGGGACGAAACGCTTTGGTTCCAAAAACGATGGCTAAGCATTCCTTTTCGGTAACGCTATAATTGCATTCAGCTTTATTAAGCGTGCGAGATGCATATGCGATTGGACGGTCCTTTCCTATCGGGCCTTGAGAGAGAATAGCAGAGATGGCAAAGTTAGAAGCGTCACAGGTAAGGATGAAGGGTTGTGTGAAATCAGGATATGCTAGGACTGGTGATGTTATTAATTTTCCTTTTAGGTTTTCGAAGGCAAGTTGCTGTTCGTTTTTCCAGTTGAATGGGGTGTCCTTTTTAAGGAGGGAAGTTAATGGTTTTGCTAATTTTGAAAAATCGGGAATAAAACGTCTGTAATAAGACACGAGTCCAAGGAAAGATTTTACATCTTTTGGGCATTTTGGTATTGGAAAGTCAACTACGCATTTCACTTTATTAGGATTTGGTTGCACACCGTCTTTACTGATAAGGTGACCAAGATAAGCGACTTCTTTGCATAGAAACTCGCATTTATCAGGCTGGAGTTTTAGATTGTATTTTCTGAGTCTGTCAAATACAGCAGATAGGTTTTGCATATGGCTAGATAGGTCTGGAGAGTAAACTACTATGTCATCTAAATAAACGAAACAGCGCGATCCTTGTAGTCCACACAGGCATGTGTTCATTAGTTTTTGAAAGGTAGAAGGAGCGTTTTTCAGCCCAAATGGCATTCTTGTGAATTGGAAGTGACCTTGGGGTACAGAAAACGCGGTTTTAGCGGCGTCTTCTTTTGATACTCGAATTTGATGGAAACCTGAGGCTAAGTCTAACGTTGTGAAGTACTGGCTTTTCCCAAGTTGGTCTAGAATTTCTGTTATTTGAGGAATAGGATAGGTTTCTCCAATAGTGATATCATTGAGTTTTCTGTAGTCGATGACAATTCTCCATTTTCGTTGTCCCGAGGCGTCTTGTTTTTTAGGGACAACCCAAATGGGTGAGGACCAGGGTGAATTTGAAGGAACTACTATCTTTTGTTCTAACATTTTGTTAACTTGATCCTCAACTTCCTTTTTGTGGCATTCCGGAAATCTATAAGACTTAGTTTGAATAGGGATATCTGAATTTGTTCTAATATTATGTTCGGCGGCTGTAGTATAAGAAAGTTGGTCATCCGGGAGATAGAAGATATCGGAAAAGTCTGTACAGACTTGCAATAGGGCATTGGATTCCTCTTCGTTAAGGTGAGAGATTCTAAGTTGCTTAAGAACTTTATTAGTTCTTATAGAGGCATTAGAAGGAGACAGTGATTCATGAGGGTTTAGATAAGCTTCAGTGTCTAGAGGTTCTATAGTAAGATTAAGGTTGGATTGAAGTATGACGGGCTCTTCAGAGATATTGACAACTGTAATATTGATACGATTATTTTGTTTCACAGTAACAATGCAATTTGCGACTAATAATGCAGGAGAGATGCGTTGATCTAGTATTATTCCTTCTTTGAGGTTAGGGTTATTAACAGTGCATTCAATAACGGTTTCAGAGCGAGGTGGAATATTATATAATGGTTCAGCGAATTCTAAGTTGATGCGATCTTTACCCATTAGCAACACTTCCTGCTCATAGTCAATTTGACAGTTAAATTTTTTGAGGAAGTCATTACCTAATATACCGTCGAAACTAAGACTGATATTGTTTTTGACAACATGGAATTCGTGTTTATAGGGTTCATTCGGTTTGGATTTTTGGGATACTTCCATGTCGAAACTGCCTAGGGTTGATGTTGTTTCGTTTCCAGGGTCGATTCCCTTGATGATTATTATGTTATCGCTTAACTCTGGGATTCTGGACATGCACTCTAGTTTCAGCAGGCTTATACTAGAGCCGGTGTCGACTAAGAGTGACAATGGTTTATCTGCGAGGGTGGTTTGTATTGTTACATGAGGTAAGTATCTTTTTTCTGCATTTTTGTTTATTGTATGTATCTTAATATTTTCTTTATGTTGCAGGTTTTGCAGGTTATCTCGAGCTAGGATACGTGAGTTTGCAGCTGAATTAGAATCAATGGATTTTGTACTGAATTTTAGAAATTCACAGGGTTTAGTATGTAGTTTTGTAGAATCAGTATTTGATTTAGTGGGTATAGTATTTGATTTCGTTGATGTAGTAGATTTAGTAGGAATAGGAGATTTTGTAGATGTAGTAGATTTAGTAGATATAGGAGATTTAGTAGATAAAGTATTTGATTTTGTCAATGTAGTAGGTTTAGGAGATTTTATTGATATAGGAGATTTAGTAGGTATGGTATTTGATTTCGTAGATATAGTAGATTTAGTAGACATAGTATTTGATTTTGGAGATATAGTAGATTTAGTAGATATAGGAGATTTAGTAGATATAGTATTTGTTTTTGTAGATTTAGTAGATATAGGAGATTTAGTAGATATAGTATTTGATTTTGTAGATATAGTAGATTTAGTAGGTATTTTATTTGATTTTTTTGATATAGTAGATATAGGAGATTTAGTAGATTTAGGAGATTTAGTAGATATATTACGTGATTCAGGGGAAACAGTGAGGACAGGGGCATCGGCTTTGATATAGTAGGGATAATTTCCCGGGCGACGCCGATCGGGAAATTTTACTCGTTTAAATCGTTATGGTCGACTTCATCGACTCCTTCGTCATCCTGGTTTACGGTAAAAACCTTCCGGGCTGGATTAGTAGTAGGTGTTTGTGTAGGATATGGTTGACGTCCATATGAATTAGAAGCGTGATATTGATTTCTGCTGTTGTTGTATTGCCTTTTGCGGCAATTTTCAATAGTGTGACCGATGTTTTTGCAATATCGACATATCATATTGTTGGTATTTACTGTGTTAAGACGATCTAGGCGATAGTTTCGTGGACTTGTTTGGAATTCGCGACGATAGTTCAAATTTTTGGATCTATCATAAGTATTAGGTGTTGATTTTCTATTGATGCTGGAAATTATTTTTTGTTCTTCGACTGCAAAGCTTATAGCGGAATTGAGCGAATCTGGATTGCGACATCGAACGACTTGCGATATTCGCGGCTGCAGCCCTATAATAAAAGTGTGAAGGGCAAGGTCTTGCATTGCAGCAACACGTCCTGCAAGTTCCGTCTTCTTTCTTGTCGGGATTGAAATATTTATTTCCGTAAGTAGTTTCGCTAAGCATGTTTCGATTCTTAATGAAAATTGGTCAACTGTTTCAGAGAAGCCTTGCTTACAGTCTTGGAGTTCAGTGAGCAGGTGAGCGTAATGTTTCCTTTCACCAAACTGTTGTTTAAGGAAATCGATAAATTGTTCAAAGGATTCGAACTCTTTGAGGCTACATGTAGTTTCAGCTCTATCAGTTAATTGGCTTTGGATATAATGAAAAAGAATAGGTTTTTGATTTTTGGAAGCTAAATTGTAAGCATTCTGACAATGTGTGATAAAGGGATTTAATTTATCCCTGGAGCCGTCGAATGGTTTGATGAATTTAAATAGAACACCGAGTTCTATTTTTTCTTCGATTTCGAGCTTGGTATCTGCCTTGGAAGTCATGATGAACTTTTACAATAATAATTAATATTCAATTTAAATACAATTTACAGTTCAAATAAAACTATACCGAAATTAAACTATGATTACAACACAGGCTTAAGTGTATGAAACGGCGACAATCACTTATTGTTATCGCGTCCGGGACGCGTAGTCTAAACAATATTACAATGTATGTACATATACAGAGACGACGATAAGTAGGAATGGAATGCGGCTCTGAGTTAATTCTGGTATTCGTTTATAGTAGTTTTTACTCACAGGAACGCCGTGATTATCAGGATGCTCAGCGTCATAGTGACCGCTTTATCAGCGATATCAGCGATGGATGTGGATGTAGTGGAACAGCAGGTCCACTGGAGTGGCTGGTCTCGCTTTGCAACATACGAGACAGGAACAGAGACAGGAACAGGCACTTGTATTCACAATTTAATACACTTTTGGCACTTTTATAGCTTTAGCGTTATGATTTTAGCACTTCTGAAGACGTATTACAGAAACAGGAACAGGCACTTTTGTATTCGCAATTTAATATACTTTTAGCACTTTTATAGTTTTTAGTTTTATTTAGTTTTAGCACTTCTGAAGACGTATTCGGGTAGGGGATTTTCGTATCCCACCGCTGCCACCAAATATTATACGAGAGTTCGGAACTTGCTTTTTAAAAAAAAAACTATTTTATAACTGGAAACAGAGTTTTATTATATTATTAATTAATATAGAATTAGCACAGAAATAGGAATTGGATATAGTAGAGTTTTAACAGACTTCCGACCCGTACCGAGATTCAGACCGAACTGAGGCTGCAAGGCAGTGAATGAAACGTCTAAGTTGCTTAAATGCTGATCATCCAGATTGAAGGGATGGTCGGCCATTCTGCTAGCATGGGTAAGGTATAACAGTACGCACAGCCAAGCTGTGGAACTCTCTGCCGGCTTCTTTGTACCACATATGACCCATCAGCCTTTAAAGCAAGAGTAAATTGGCATATTCTGGGCTCGCTCGTTCTATCGAAGACCTCATCTATTGCTTAACTTCAGGCCTGTTGCAAACCGCATTTTGAAGTCTATGTTTTGTTCCAGACATAAATGCCGATTGAAACGACACATGCGATGCGTGACCAAGTGTAAGATGTGTGGAGTTAGCATAAGTCATGGATGTGCCACTGAAAACACGCTTAAAAGACGTATCGCGTAAGTGATAACTGTTACGCCAGTCGCTTCACAATTCTAAATACGTAGGGAAACTTCGACTGACTTCCAGAAAGTTCGAGACACTAACGCCACCTGGCGGCGAGTAGCAGTACTGAGTACGTCGAGAAACTTCGAATTGACTTCCAAAACCTTAGACACTAACGCTACCTGGCGGCGAGTAGCAGTACTGAGTATGTACGAGAAGCTTCTGGAACATTCTTAGCAGTATTGTCAATTTTACATGAACTTTCCAGAATACATACATCGCGGTATAAATACTTCGCAAAGGAACACAGTCTTATTACAAGATACGACGCGATATAATCGGAGCTCTATAAGTGAATTACAGTGCGATTTAACAGTTAAGTGAGAAGTATTGTAGTGTGAATAACGCTGTTAATTTTTATTTTGTATGTATTTAATTAAAGTGTTGATTTTGGTCTAATTGGCGTAATTATTTTTTATCCCGAATTTCAGCTCGTAACAATACTAATGTAAGCCGAACAATTGTATATGAAAAGTTTTCAAATGGCAATATCCTAACGGCTAAATGCATGAAACACTATCGATTTGTAAAGATAAAATAGGGTGTATGACAGCAAGTAAATTTCATTGAAATAATTTGTGTGTATTATTATACCTAAATGCTTGATTGTAAAACACTGGTTCTTTTTTTATTTAAAAGCAAGATTAATATTTTATTGATAAAATAAAATCACTAAATATGGCAATCCGCCATGAAATGTTGAACGCCAATCAGAGCGCGTGACGTCACGTTAGAGTTCTTTGTCTTTGTTTACTTGTAATTCAGTACTTAATTAGACACTCGCTCGTATTTATCATTAAATACACTGTTTTTATTTGTTTTTAACTTCAATTTACACACATTAAGATACACTGAGTCATGGAACAAGGATTTATAAAGGCTTCCAGCGCAAATTTACCAAGAATCGACTTGATAACGCTAGGAACGTTTCTGGGATCAAACAAAGACTTTTGTTCAGCAGAATTTAGAAATGTTAAAAGACTTCCATGTAAGTACCCTATAAACAGTTAATCAGTTATTTAAATCATAAAAATAAGTACTTACAAAGTACCTATAGCGATTTTACCTATTGAAGTATAATATCTAATGTTACAATTTGAGGTTATGTTTATGTTAAATATTTCTTTTTGCAACTAAATATTTACCATTGCTTAATTTATTTCAGGTCCGCTAGGGCATCTTATGGTGATGATGCTGTAAGCTATGTTCAGCTCAAACGCGAAGGAAATTTGTGCACAATAAAAGCTAAAATCTGCCCAGAACATAAAGTACATGCAAAGTTGTATGGAGTGTTTTTGGTAGTCGACGAACAGGAAGAAACAGTGAAGTCAGTAGAATGTCATGGTTGTGTGGCTTCACAAGGAGGCTGCAAACATGCCATGGCATTCTTAATGTGGGTTCATCGTAGGAGTGAGGATCCATCTTGCACATCCATAGAATGCTATTGGATGAAATCCAAGCTTTCCAGAGTTGGGAGTACCCTTAAATACATAACTGCTAAGGAATTATCTAAGGGCAGCCCCCTAGCTTACCATCAAATACCGAAGTATTTGAAAAGTTTTTAGAGGAAGGGAAGAGAAGAAGGCTTACCGAGTGTGAATTAATTAAATACCAAAATGAATATGTTTTGGATAGATCAATGGACAATTTAGTGCTGAAATATAAAGAAAAATCTTGTGATAAATTTTTGGAAAGAGTGATATTTTCTGATGCTGACATCAACAATGTAGAAGAATAAACAAGGGAGCAACATAAAAGCAGGCTTTGGTACGAATTAAGGTATGGCAGAGTGACCGCTTCAAGAGCCTATGAATTCAGTAGGTGTAAAACCAGTGATGGCACTCTGATGGCAGTAATAATGGGTGGAAAAATTCCTGACACGACAGCCATGAAACGTGGTAGAATATTGGAGGATGATGTGAGGAAAACTGTTAGTGCCAACCTGGGAAAAAAAATTAAATATGTGGTTTAATGTTATCTAAAAACAATCCCATGCTAGCAGGTTCACCTGATGGGATCTGTGAAAATAGTATTATTGAAATTAAGTGTCCTATGAGTGAAAAAACAGTGAAAAATTATGTAAATAATGGGAAACCAACCCAGAAGTTTTATGTGCAAATGCAACTTCAAATGTTACTGACAGGACATAAAAAAGGCTACTTCTACAGAAGTAGCCTTTTTTATGCAATACATTGCTGACTGCAACTACAGTGCCAATAGAAAAGTAGATATAATGGAAATTATGTATGATGAAAAATATGTATCAGATTTTCTTAGGGTTATAGTTCCTTTGTGGAAGGATAATGTATATCCAGTATTGTATAAAAGTGTAAATGAATAAAAAGCCAGTTTATGTTGTAAAGATAAATGTTTGTTTTATTTTTTTAGGATAAACCTCGGCTGTTAATCACATATTATATACTTACCTACAATACAATATACATGTTCACCTACATTTACTTATATCTATTTTTCCTGAAATAGTAATACAGAGCTAGCAATGATTTCTAGCGAGCAGTTTACAGGTTAAAAGTTATTGTCAGTTCTTTAGCTGTAGTGATTATAACAAAAGTAATAACAGATTTAACATTGTATGTATACCACACAAACTGGTTGAAAGTTAATATATGTAAGCATGTATATATTTACAAAATAAAGATATATAAAGAGTAGATCATTCTTATGTATTTATTTGATCAAAGAATCTTGCAAGTTAATCAATCTGCAGGCAATAGTAATGACATCATCTAGAACTATGACAAGATTAAAGTGATCTTCACAAAAATAAAGCTGAGTAGTGGGTGATATTCCTTTCAAATCACGGCTTGCAAGTTTAAGCCATTTATTTCGTACTGTCTTGTTGAAAGGAACAAAAATAAATAACTTTTCAGGAGTTTTGATGGACGTGTTTGTACACAGAGGGACGGAACACCATCTATATGCTTTCGAATTCATATTTATGTTATAAAATTTCGAAATTAATCAAAGATGTATCAATGTTTACAACTGTCGAACGATTCCTGTACAGCTGTACTCTAGAGTGACGTCACAAGTGACGCCATGACACTTTGAAGTGTTTTGGTGCAAATTTTAAATTTATGAATTAAAAAGTAATTTTTAAATACTAAACCATAATTTTGAGCAGAAATATTATGTTTGTTGTAATTAATATATATTTCCGAGTATTATAGAACAGTTTCTCAAAATTTGTCATCATTCCTATTAAAAATAAAGTACTTTTTTTTAATAACTCGAACTAATTTACACCTTAGTGAATATTAATGCGAACCATTAGTAGACATCATTCGATTATAACAACAATGACGCGTTCGCCTATTCAACGTGCTCACAAAAAATCCAATCCTAGACTAAACCCCGCCCCCAAACCCGATTTGATTGGCAATACGAAAGGCGCGCGCCCCGCGCACCCCTCTATACATAATCTTAGATTATGTATCCAAAGGAATGGTATGCACTTTGAACAATTATTACGATATGAAGTCTATGATTCAGAGGTGATTAATTATTAGGTTTATAACAGAACTCTTTTTAAAAGTTTGTAAATGATTTTGATTAGGTAGGTAGACCTACAAATTTTTATGAACAATTTTTACGTGTCGCAGTGTTAAATAAATAAAAATACAGAGGTGATTTAGGTATGTAACAGAACTTTTTTTAAATCATGTAATTAGAACTTTTTATTTTTTAAATCATTGTACATAATTTTGATTCCACATTTTTAAATACGCCATCACTAGCAGGCCTGTCGAGATAGATTTTTAAATGTAGGTACCTACCGCTTTTAGCATAATTATTTTATTAGGTATGTCTTAGGCATAAAGCAGCTATGTCGGTCCTAAGCTCGACATAACTGCTTTGTGCCTGCTGTGTACCAGCAAAAAGTGGTTTTTCAAGCTGGCTGGACACGTTTTCGATCGATTATCTAAGATTCTGTAGCGTCACTAACTCTGAAATAAGGGTGTTTAGCCGTCACATAAAGTGCCCTATTGACCTAGTTAAAATGCGAGCTATTTTGAAGATTTGTCCAGCCAGCCTGAGTCACCATAGAATCGGGGGTTTGTAAATATCTATAAAAGAGCTATGCTATTGAAACTTTATATTTAATGAGCCTAATATTGTTATTTTCTCAGGATATCATGATTCTGAGAAATTTGTTTATAATTATAGTATAATTCAAACACTTATGAGAGTTAAAAAAAAAAACGAAGAAGTGCTTCCAGAAAAGGTAGACAGATGCCCTTGAGATTCGCTTAGATCGTCTTTGGCGAGGCACTACCGTGGCCCCAGATATGTTATTCATCACAAGTATATAAAGTCATACAAAGACATCATCGTCTGCTTATCTTTTCCCTTTTTAGTGCTTTGCTTTAGGCACTATTTTAGAGATCGTTTTAAGCACTGACATTAGAAATTATATTTAAGATTGATTTAACCTTTTCACCGCCAAGCACTTCTATAGAAGTTCGGGATTTTCGTGCCACCAGCGCCGCAACTTCTATAGAAGTTGTTCATTTTAACTATCTTATTAACATAAATTTACTGTGATTAAAAGCTTTGTTTCATTTTATTATTTAAGATAGCACTGTCTACTACCCTGTTTTTTATTTTTCTACACAAAATAAGCCCTAGTTTGTCCTAAAATCGGCAAAAACAGAAACTCCGAATTTTGTTACTTTCCTCAGAACGCCAATCACTTCATATCAAGTTGGCCAGTGATGTGCCGTGAAAGGTTGATTTCACCATTGAAATATTTATAAATACAGAAAGTTACGAATATCGAAAACTATTTTAGGTCAATAAAATATGAACTTAGTTATCTACTTCATTACAAAGGATAGTAGATGAATTTCGACCTTCAGGTAGATGCCGATACGTAATTATAAAGTTGTTACCAATTCTTGTCGATAGTTATTTTCCCATCTCTACAAAACAATTGGTCGTCTATGCCCCTGTGCGCCACCGAGTGCCACGAACTACTATAGAAGTTGGTCAGTGACGTCATAGGCGTGCGGCTGTCAAGGTCACTTTGGCATAGTGCAGCACAAAATCGGATTCGCGCGCACGCATCTTTCTTTCTTTCACTTGATAACAAATAGAAAAATGAGTGAAGAACTTGATTCGGACGAACTTCTTAAAATTTTGCAAGGTGTGGAATCGGACTCGGAGTATTTTGTGGAGAACATTGAACCAGAAGATAATTTTGAGGTATATCTAATTGAAAACCGCATCAAAATCGGATCATTAGTTTAGAAGATAGGTGGGAACATTACTTTGCACAAACACCTCTCACCCTAAACGCATATACCTGCTCCGTTCCGTCGTGGGTAAATAGAGAAACGCAATCTCGCAAACGCTACCGATACATGAGTTAAGAAAAGAACAGAAACAACACTTAAAAAACAATGCTTTGATAAGTACACGGCTACAAGCGTGATAGACTTTAAATATATACTTACTTTTCATTTCAAAAAACACTTTAAAAACAATTAAAAATTCTGCCACTTATATACCTACGGTAAAAAAACGTTGACTGAAGTTATTAAAAAAACACAGGAATAAACAAAAATAGAAGAAAGAAAGACCATAGACCCCATCCCTGATCAGAATCGAATTCAACGTGCCCTCAGTGCCAATAACTTGATATGAAGTTAAAGAATGAGATCATGAAACAAATAGAGATGTACCCCATTCCTTATAGTTCTAATTGAGTTATGTATTAGTTTCTTTGATACTCATAATTTATACTGTTTTTTCTTATTAAGGATACTGTGAAATAAAACAAATCTGGAAATATTTAATCAGTTTTTATTTATATTCGTAAAATCAACTTTAAATCTTAACTTTACGCGTACAAATCTTATTCATCGATATGACGATATCCCTATCACTACTGTTTACTGTATATTTAGTTATACATTTATAGCTTGGCGCTCGGCGAGGCATTGCGTTTTGTGTACGTTGGCGGCGAAAAGGTTAAACAGCAGAGATTAACTTTAGACAGCATTTTGGAGATTGAGTTAGAGAGAGCAATGACAAGGCGTGAAGTCGCAGTAATTCATGTGATTTACAAAAAAAATAGAAGTGTTCATATATAATACGTAGTGTTTACATAAGTTTAACTGTGGTGCATTGAGTGAGCGCTGCTCTCAGGGCACGCGTCTCGTATATCTGTTTATATTATAATTATTAGTGTCTAGAGAAGTATTCGTTGTCCATTGTATGTGCGGTTATCGGCGGCGTGCGTCTAGTATGATTGTTTATGCGCGTCAGGGATAACCTTAATCCTTCTCTTTTGATAAAAAAACGAAGAGTAGGTTAGGTATTCAGGTTGGCTACACCTTTTTTGCGACCTACATATCTGAACTCCACAGCCTATAAGAGCCATACATTCTGATACTGGACTGGCCAAGACCAGTTTGAAACCGTGTAGGCACTTGTAGCCTGAAATAAAAACAACGAAACAAAAAAAAAACAATGTTTTATTTAGGAACTATTATAAAAAACACAACAAATAATTACAACAGACGAACGATACGAACATCGCAGTCTACGAAACCCAAATATATATTTAAAAAACGATAGCCTCATTTATAATTTATAACGCATTATTTGTGTTCACACATATTTTTTTCGAGAATTTCATATTAGGAAGACGTTTTGCAGCACAAAACACTACTACGACTGTAAAATTACAATTTTAGTATCAGAAAAAACATAGACTAAGTAGGGTCCAATTTTTAAATGAATGTAGCATATTAATAGTATGCTTTTCTCGATCCATATAATAACAACAAGAATTATTATTTACATTTTGGTAGCTTAAATTAAATTTTCAACTAGAACTGACGGATCAACTACAAAAGCCACTTATGAAGGCACCAAAATTTTGATAATAATACGTAAGTACAATCGATAAATTTGTATCATGACTCAAACAAGCTTATTTTATTACAGACATTCAAATACATTAGGTCGACATTCGCTTAAAAACCTACGTTTTCATGGTAACGACCTTGTAATCTGCCATTTAATTACACAGAGAATTAACTGTGGCATCTCCGACCCGTGTTGACATAGCTTGCATAATATTTTAAACATCTCAAGTACGCAATGCACTATAAAGGAGGGATATAATAATAAATTTATTTATTTACCACAAATTTGATGTACATTGCACAGATTTATATGTCTACAAATTAATTACAGATATGTACACTAGTTTCAACCCTGCCCCTTAAACTAGACAAAACCTGTAGGTATCTTTGTTATTTTGACGGATTCAAACGGTTTACCTATCGTCAAAGTGGGTCATGATGCGAATTGGTCGATTGTAGAATGAGACTTTCAAACGAAGGATCTTATTCGGTAAAAAGTATTAAAGTTAATTGAAGACATGAGTGGTGGATGAAGGTGATATGTCGCATTTTTAGATTTTCGCTGTTCTATGCATAAATGAAGTTATTATGTGCATACAAACAAATTTAAACCTTAAAACAACCAAGTTTTTGGCTATTTTAGAAATTCACTACTCGATGAAGGTGTCATGTACACTATTATTTTTAATCAATATTGGAAGAATGTGGTATTTTCTCGAAACTAGAATTTTGCGACATATCACCTTCATCCACTCATGTCTTCAATAAGAAGAAGAAGAAAATAAATCCGTTTATAATTATTATAAACGGATTTATTTTCTACGCAGACATGAGGATGAGGGTAGGGCGGGAAAGAGGACTAAAAATAGTAAACACAGATAGAGTGACAGAGAGACAGATGGAAACAAAGTGATCATATAAGTATTCCGTTTTTTTTTTAAGATACTAAATAATGTGGGTAGAATTCACAATACTAGCAATCTTGTTAACCTCTCCAACTAAGATAAATATAATTGTGTCTGGAGTGAGTTCACGACAATAATGTAATGGGTGGGGTTCCAACTCGTGACCTCTCGATCACAAGTCCGACACTTTATCCATTAGGCTATTGACGCTTCAAATGATGCTGTGACGTCTGACAGGGGAGAATGGAATAAGAAAACGTGTTGCGCGGACCACAAGTAACTGGGACAAGGACAGGATGGAGAAGATATTCGTCTAAGAGTCTCATACTCTCTACTTCTTATTCTTATAATGCTCATCATCACATTCTCTCAGTTTCTGTGCCGCTTGCTCCGGCGTCAGGTCTCTTTGGGACTGCGCCAACATTTCGTAACCAACCATGAACTTTTTCACAGTTGCTGATCTTAACAGAGGTGGCAGGTAGATCGCGTGGAGAAGCCAGTGGGGAGAGTCACCGGGGGCTTTGGAAGGGCCTGTTGGAGCTCCTGAAATAGAAGATACAAGATATCTATAGTATGATACCCATGCCCATACGCTTAACACGTTATGGGAATACTTTTATCGTGCGTTCAGCTAGGGAGCTGGATTCCCTGCATAAGTAACTTCTAGGCAGACATAACGAATCCATAAGAGTTCCATTTTTTGCCCTTCGGCTCCGGAACCGCAAAAATGTTTCTTTGTGTTTTAGGATCGTGTGAATAAAAAACACTAATAATAAAACTATAAGCACTTCAGTTAACTCAGATAATTTCAAAATCGCAGACAGACAATTGAGTTCCCTGCC
The DNA here is from genome assembly GCA_943138885.2 of Tholera decimalis. Classification (NCBI taxonomy): domain Eukaryota; kingdom Metazoa; phylum Arthropoda; class Insecta; order Lepidoptera; family Noctuidae; genus Tholera; species Tholera decimalis. The sequence goes on along the minus strand of OW964575.2, from coordinate 10,787,889 downwards.
GGAGTCTGTATTTCCTGATAGCTACAACCTGGGGGTCTTTAAGTCAAGAGTGAATAGGTTACTTCTAGGCAAGCGTACTTCATCTACGACCACATCATCGCTTACCATCAGGTGAGATGGTGGTCAAACACAAGCCTATCTAGAATTAAAAAAAAAAACTTATACGACTCATCGACGTCGTGTGTAGCGGAACATTAATCCGTTACTTAAGCAATCGATCTCCTAACTTCACCTACGAAAGGCCGCCACTCACAAAAGAAGAAAGGTATAAATATTTAATTGCCAAGGCTACAGAAAAAAATATTAACAAAAAAACAAAACTAAGAATTTCAATGTGGCAAAAGGAGCGGTCTCAACAAATGTTGAACAGTGTGCAAAGAGGCTACAACTCTGGTCAACGCAGATTTACAGCCCATACTTCTTAACCTTTTGAACGCCATGGTCACATATATGTGAAAAACGAAATCTTACCCTGAACGCCAACGTCACAAATATATGACAAAATACACGTCGCACCATATTATGAAATAAACAATTTAACCATTACTTTTGTGTGTTTTTATTTATATAATTTAAAAGTTTAAGCTTCCGTCTATATTGTATTGCATGAAACTAATATAAATAAACCACCAATATCGAGAAATTTGTTGTTTAAAAGCAGATGTTAAACGCGTATAAAAGGAGTGTCTCACACGCCGTAATCTGCTATATGTGACAGCTAGTGTTGTGACGTATGATTGTAAAATCAATAAAAACTTAAGAAGATGAATATGAAATTTTCCTTTATAAAAAAATCCTTTTGTTACTTCTATTCCTGTTGTTTTGTTTATATTAGGTACTAAACTGATGTTCTTTCTATTACTAATTACTATTTCTAATTTCTATTCCTATTATTGTTACTAATTATTAGGTACATTTTGTTAAAGATTTGTGATATTGTAAGACTGATTCGTAATAATAATTATTAGGTATATGTAACTGTTGATTTTTAAATTATTTTTGCGTATTTTTTACACGTAAAAGAAACAATAATTAAAATACTGATTTCAATTTCTTTTTATTACTACATTAAAATCCTTGCGTATTTTTAGATATGGATACGTATTATATTAGATATGGATAGGTATTATATTAGATAAGAATACTTATTAGAATCGATAACCAACGTGTAGGTACACTGCTACATCCCTAATTCAGATGCGAGAATGTCATAAAATTGACTGGCAAGCAACGCCATTGTCAGAATACCAAGACAAGTCATGTTGAATAGTGTTGTAACCATATTGTAATAAATATATTTTTTAGTTTTCTAATATCTGCTTTTTCATTGATAAAGTCTCTGTTAAATGCTGTGTAAAGATTACTATATTGGAATATAGTGGCAGGTTAAATAAAATTTCAGTATCGTGAGTACGGTTTATTAGAAAATTAAAAACGAAAATAAAAACTCAGTTGTATATCGATATAAGTTTTGGAATCCCTATTTTTTATGAAGGTCATTTGACAGAAAAAGTGGCCTGGCGTCAGGGGTACGGCGATACGTTTATACTCTGGCGTTCAAAAGGTTAAATAGGAGGCCTAATGTCAATCCTTTCTCCATCTATACTAATATAATAAAGCAGAAAAGTTTGTTTGTTCTCTCTAAAATATTCTAAAATATTGGGTGGATTTGGATGAAAATTGGTGTGGAAGTAGCTTGAAGTTCGATAAATGCTTTTACTTTTACTTTTCCCGACTGTTAGTTATCAATAAAAATATATTACTAGCTTCTGCCCGCGACTCCGTTAGCGTGGAAGGGTTTTCCCGCGTAAATCCCAATTCCGTAGGAATTCCAGGATAGAAAGTTTTATTCCAGAATGTCAACTAACTTCGTGCCGAATTTTAGTCAAATCCATCCATTAGGTCCTATATTACTGTTTCTTAACCCCTCTATTATATATTTTTTTGTTAAAATGTGAAATGTACATACACACTTTTTTACTGTTTTTTTTTATTGATAATAGGTTCGCGTTTGACCACCATCTCACCTGATGGTAAGTGTAGATGTGGTCGAAGATGGAGCACGCTTTCCTAGACTCTTGACTTATAGAACCCCTTTCTTTTTTCTTTTTTTTTTTGGGGTGGGAAAATCATCGAATGACTTCTTCCGCTCTGGGTCAAGCGGAAGGGTGTGTCAGATTTCTACTGACTAAAAACCCACCCTGTTCCTCCGGCTGCCCTAAATTTCCGGGGCCGCGGTAACCTGCCGAGTTACTTAACTTTCCCGCAAACCCCGGCAGGCAATGGCCCTATGAGGCCCCGTTGCTGGTGTTGACAGCTCTTTGAGGCGCGCGACGAGCACAACGCGCCGTCGACCCGGGCCTGGTCCTTACCGGACGGTGAGCGACCCCTGCTCACCGTCCGCAGGCCTACGGTGGTCGGAAATTGGCTCGCGATCCCCGACGCCCGGGGCGTCTCCCGCGGCGGCTGGGGCGCGAGGAAGAGAGTTGCCTCTCCCTCAAGCGTTCGGCCTCCTCCTTCGCTAGCATGACTGCTTCGCAGGAGGCGACCGCATCCCATTCCCTCTCGCTCCGCACCATAGTCTGAACCAGAGCAGGGCGCGAGAGGTCGCCGCCGCCGACCGCCTCTACGAGGACACGGCGGTGCTCCGACCAAGCAGGGCACACCTCCACCGTGTCCTCCAGGCGGTCCTCACAATGACGACACCCGGGCGTGTCCTCCCGCTGAATCCGAAACAGCCATGTCCGGTCAGCACCAGCGTCAGGCGGAAGGTGAGGACGCCGTGGCCTCTCTCCAGCCACTCCTCAAAGAGGGGACTTATCGCCGCGATTACGGCGTGCCCAGCCTTCGGTTGCGACAGCCGCTCTTTCCATGCTGCCGTGAGATCGCGCTGGAGTTCTATCCGCTGAGCCGCGACTTGCCGCGGTAGCGGAGTTTCACCCCGGCTTAGCACCTCCGCGCGCCAATTATGCACGCGCGCGAGGGCTACCGCCTCCAGATCCCACGGCAGCAATCCGGCAAGGAGGTTCGCCGCTTCCCCAGAGATCGTGCGGTATTCCCGGATCATCCGGATAGCCATGACCACAGAAATAAAAAGTACAGTAGAAGTGGTAAGGGGGCGTATCGGTGTCCGCGCGACATGGCCACAGGGCTCATGTCACAGGCAAGTGGCCGTCTCCGCGAACTAGTGCACTTTCGACGGCGATCGTGATAACATATATGAATGCCGAGTTGTTCTGTGGTATCTTGTAAAAACCGAAGCCAAAATCAAAACTATGTGAATCATGGAATCACTTACCATATGTAAGTACAAGTATTTTACAATATTTGTCTTTAAAATCATGAAAACAATAAATCGTAAATATTTCTTGGTTTTACTATGTTATTTTTGTTTTCAAATATCAGAGCGACTGTACTACTTTTGCTATAAATATATTGCTCCTTAACTACTACCTGAGTTCGTCACTAAGTAACTGGACAAGCAATGTAAAAATAACATACGAAACTGTATTACGCGGATTCATCGCGTAGTGAGGCCGCCACTTCTTGCACCGAATTAGTGATGTGCTTGTGCAGATCCACTAACGTAGACTATCGACAGCAATGTCGATTGACGAATGAAATATTGCTATTATAGTTTAGGGGTTTTTCAACCGACGACAAAAAAAGGAGAAGGTTATCAATTCAACGCGTATATTATTATTATTTTTTATGTATGATCACCGATTACTCGGAGACGGCTGAACCGATTTGGAAAATTCTTTTTTGTTTGAAATGGGATACTTTGAAATTGGTCCCATCGTCATCAAGTCAGGATCTGATGATGGGATCCTGGAGAAATCGAGGGAACTCTTCAAATATTATAGGCACACCTATAGTGATTTGAGTATTTTTGTAGTAACTTGTGTAGTTGCATTCGAAAAGCACCATTTGTGAAGTAGACCTGATGATGAAGACCACCGATGGCCACTGGAACTACTCAATATATAAGTAGGAATAATAAGTAGTTCATGTATTCCGCTTCGATTACTTGAATGTGGTTATTAAGAACAATATGCTAGTCACAATGCATATGGTGAAGTGAAGCTGATGGTGAACTACCAGAAGAACTCCTCAACAAATAAAAGCCCAACATTGGGAAAAGCAATATTTTGTAAATGAATATAAGTAGTTGACATTTAGGCTCTTGTAACTAGGTAAATTAAAAATCGACCAACTAAAAAGAGTGAAATAAAAACTTTTTACCAAAAAATTAAACCGACTCCCAAAAAACACTGCAAAGTGAAAAATAACTTTAATTTCGGTAGTCGGTGTCTTTAGTTTTGTATTTTCGTTTTTGGCACCGACTTCCGAAATTAAAGTTATTTTTCACTTTGTAGTGTTTTTTGGGAGTCTGTTTAATTTTTTGGTAAAAAGTTTTTTATAACATACGGAAACCTCTAAGAAAATATGTTTAACTTTTATTTTACATGAGATGACAGAAATAAAAATACGTTGAAAAGTCAAGTGTACAAAAAAATAAAAGATATAAACAATTTATTTTACGCCCGCAGCATGCGTAAGGAGTTCCGACGTCGCCGTCGCTACAATAGTTTATTTTTAACCGACTTCTAAAAAAGGAGGAGGTCTCAATTCGGATGTCTGTATTTTTTTTTTATGTTTGTCCGCGCATAACTCCGTCGCTTGCCAACCGATTTGAAAAATTCTTATCTTGTTAGAAAGGGTATACTTCCCAAATGGTCCCATGAAAATTTTATCGAAATCGGACAAGCCGTTTCTGAAAAATCAACAAAAGCCAAAAAAATATTTATGTTGATGATCTTTTCGTTTACTCTGCATTGCGTTTTTGTTCGCGCATAACTCCGTCATTTACGAACCGATTTCGAAAATTAACTGACCCACTAAAAAGCTCGAAAATAAAAACTTTTTTGCAAAAAATAAAACCGACTTTCATATCAAAACACTACAAAGCTAAAAATAATTTTAATTTCGGAAGGCGCACGGTGGGCTGAAAATCGGCTTTCATAGACTTAGGCATTTTATTTTGCAAGTGCGAGTTTTTTTGCCGGATATCACTTCTATTAGTTATAACAATATACAAAAATGACACCAGAATTGATTCTGCACAGAAACGAAGGAATTATAATTTTTTTACGAAAATTTTGTATGGAGCTAGTATGAAAAATCGAAATATCTCTAAAACGGCAGCGATAACCGTAATATCCTTATAGGGGGTTATAGTACTAATTATTTATGATTTTTTGACATACGTTACATAATGGTTGTAGATGCCTTTTTTTTTAAAAAATCGTCAAAATATTTTTATTTATTTTTACATATTTAAACGTTCCTTTTAGTGTTTAAGTTGAAGAATTCAGAGCTTTAACAACTCTTATCATAAAATAGCATCACCCCTATAGACCTGAAGGACTAGACAGAGGTGTGTAGTGTCTTGTTGATCTTGTAAGATTTCCAACAATACCAAATAGTTGAATATCAGTGTCAAAGTGCCCATGCTGTCGCTTCTTTTTGAAAGATAGGGGAATGAAATTGTTAATTGATCATACCCTAAAAGTATGATTACAACATAACCGGACACATAATAATAATAATATCCTTATAGGGGATTATAGTACTAACATTATTTATTTTAACATATGAAACTGTTCAAAACGATCCATGAACTGTGTCAAAGTTAAGAACATCGTTAGGAAGCATGCTTTTTCCCCAAATATTAAGAATATGTGAAAAAAAAAGACTGTATATAAACTTTTTATTGATAGGTAATTTAAATAAAACAGAAGTAACAAAAATAATATCTAATAAATTCAATTATACAAAATACATATTTGAAACTATAATTTATGAAATTATTAACTAAACATATTGGTACAATAAACTATATAATTTACAATAACAAAAGAACATAAAGAAAAATAATTAAATTTTACAAATTTTCTTTACAACTTTCGTTGTCGGACTCCAATTCCGAGTCAGAATCCAGGAGGTCTACTCTGTTTCTCCCAAACGAAACTTCGCAAACGAACGAAATTTAAACGAAATTTCGTTAAAGACCCTACTCTGTTTCATGTTCGGACAAGCACACGAAGTTCGGATCCATAGACAATTTTCGTGAACGAATGGAATTAACAATATCTTAAAGGTCTTTTTTGATGTCACGATTAGTAAATTACGGTTTTTACTTTAACTTAAAACTACAAACTCTTTCGATGTATCTTTAAATTTTACAATAAGCATGTGGTTTACTAAAAATTTCTTGTAATATTCCATGCGGAAAATATAAATATACCGATAAAAATTCTATTTTTGTCGAAATTCACCGAGACACTATAAAGAACCCTTTTATCGTTATTGTTAACCGACTAATTTGAAGAGTACTATTTCATGCCAACGATGGGTGGATAATGTATGACGACCAAAAATGGCCGTATAATCACACGCAATCTAATCATAACAATAAGATGTCAACAACAAATTTTTTTGTTTGAACTCTTTGAAAAGTTTTCTAAAGTTTGTTTCTCAAGTGTTGTGTTAATAAATCATGTTTCCAAGTGCTTTTTTACATACTTCGCGATCGCGATTAACATTCCCTATGAAAGTTATAAGTTGTTATACTGTCGCAGTCTGCATTTGGGTCTCCACAAGTTTGGTTTTGGTTACAAAAACTTTGTAAGTAAATATCAATTTGTATAATATTTGTTTACTAACACTAAAAGAGTCGCCTCTTTTTAATAATAACCATTTTTATATTTTTCAGTTTAAAATGGCTCCACATACGGGTTCGGCTACTCCCGAGCAAATCGACACCCTTCTCAATTTCTTGGACATAGGGATCTAGCCCGCGGGAGCTTGAGGGGTGGTGATGGAAATGCCCATGCAAAGAGACTGTGGGAAGAATTATGCAATATGCTCAATTCCATGGGCGGTTGCACTAAAACAGTTCAGCAGTGGCAAAAGGTACCTAGTGTTTTATTAATATTAAATAACATAATTATATTATGATATAAATATCTAATGCTTTTATTTTTTGCAGGTATGGTTTGATAGAAAACATTTAACAAAGAAAGCTGCTGCTGATACTAGGAGGTTGGCTTCAGCGACTGGAGGTCATCAATGGCACCCCCACTCTCCCAATCGCAGTTAAAGATACTGTCCATAATGGGAGATGAGTTTGGTGACCGCCAAACTGGAGCCAGAGTGCCAGTCTTTAGTGAGGTAGTCATTCTTTTAATTCTCAATTATGCACAATCTTATTTGTGTTCAAATATTTTTTTCAACAATATTTGTTTTTATCACCAAACAGTATTTTATGTGTCTCTATGAATTATTTAATTAAAATATTTAATGATTCTATTACATATTTTTTAAATGTTTTATTTTCAGACCAATGAACCAACTCCATCTACCTCCAGTCAGACAAGCCAACCACTGAGTCATTTTTTGCATGAGGTTGTTGTGGAGTACGTTGAACCCAGCCAAGAAGACAGACTGCTTGTAGAACCTCAACTACCGGTGTCACGAGAATCCCTGACTTCCACACTTTGTAAGTATATGTCATTGTTATTGTGGTATTTTCAGTAACGCAATCATAAAAAAAAATATTAGGTACATGATATAACCTTACTTATTTTGTGAGTTTATTTAATATTGTACTAGAAAAATAAACTATTATTACTAATACTTACTGAAATGCCTTTACTAATATTTCAATATTTACTTTGACACATTAAAATAATGTCCATTTAGATAACAATATTCACTGAACCCATTCAAGTGTCTTCAGCATTTTTTGTTAAGTACTTATTTAAATTGGAATGTTGGTTTGCAGCCTCACGACCTACACATCCCAGAAGGAGACAATCGGCTGCTGGCTCTGATGTCAGAAGCAGATTGTACCAATATGAAGAGGGGCGTGTAGGAAGAGAAACAGTCAGAAACACCGAGCTTGCAGGCATCAGGGCTGCCCTGTCACGGCTTGAAACCATGTTGGGCACCGAGCTCACAGGCATCAGTGCTGTCCTGGTACAGCTGTCTGAAATGCTTAGAGAATATTTAGGCCATAGGAATTAAGATTATGTTATTGTAGATTAAATGTAAATTTTATTATTTGTTTGTTACTGTAGATTAATAATGTTGCCTTTAATATTTGTTTCCAGATAGGGTTCAAGTAAATAAAACTCTATGATAATTATAAATTTTATTCTTTTATTAAAGTCAAATAAGAAAAACATAATGAAAATAACTGTAACCATAGATTTAAGAAATAATGTTAAATGTTTGTGTTAATAGTAAATTTTATAGTAAATTTTGGTGTACAATAAAGTATATTCTATTCTATTCTATTCTAATTATAATTGTCACATAAGATAATAATTGGGTTAAACTTTACACTACCTATTCCTCTCCAACATTTGCACTAATACAGCTCTTGCACTTCGACCTGCTTGTAGAGCTTGAGCTGAAATAGTGGCTGATTGAGAGGTAACCTGCCTGCTTCTTTCAGCTTGGAGTTCATCTTCATTCAACTCGGGAACATCAATACCACCCCGTATACATAAGTTATGTAAAACACAGCAGGCTATTATAATTTTACCTGCTGTTTCAGGACAGTAATGCAGTTCCCGAGCTGCCAAAAGACATCTCCATCGACCTTTTAAAATACCAAATGTGCGTTCTATGGTGGAGCGTGCACGCTTTTGGACAAAGTTGTATCTGCCTTCAGGAGAATCTTCAACAGCATTATCTATAGGTGTCATCATATTCTCCCTTAGAGCATAACCAGAATCACCTGAAATTTAAAAAAAAGTATTATTAGTATGAATTATGCTATAATCATATTTGTGTGAAAGTTTTTGAGAATGTATGGATATTACTTTCTTACACAAAAACGGTTGAATAGATTTGGATGAAACTTAATACAAAGATAAAACAAGCTGCGGGCAGAAGCTAGTAATTATATTATATTTTAAACACAAACGATAAATTCAAACACACCTAATAGATAAACTGTTTCATTTTGGAGACTCTCCATATGGCTTCTTATATCACACTCTCCAAATATAAGCATCATGTGTTGCTCCACCAAATGAAGCATCCACATTGGTTATGTAGCAATCACTGTCGCATATCTGGAAAAGAATGTCATCCAATTTAACATATATAAAAGATAAGTTACATATAGAGATTAATGAGAACGATATTATTGTATACAATGTCACAATAAAATCATTAATATTTAGTTCTAATACTTACAACTTGGGTGTTAATTGAATGAAAATGTTTTCGGTTAAAATATTGTTCCTCATGTGCAGAAGGTCTAACAATTGCTATATAAGTGCAATCAATGCACCCAATCACACCAGGAAGCCTATATTTCTCATAAAACCTGCAACAATAATGATAACATTCATTCTAAATACATTAGCTAATATAAATAATAATACTTAGCTAAGTTATATTTTAAACACTTAGGTACATACCGCTGCTTAATATGATTCCTTTCATTTCTATTTTGCGGGAATTTTATGTACTTCCTTATTATATGGGGTGCATTGAGTGCAGTTGTGACCTCCTGTAAAACAACCAGAAACAGTCTGTTGTGCCATGGGCCCGTCCATGTTTTGCCCCACAGACCCTTGGTAACTGCCTCGGGCATAAAAATTCAAGGACGTAAGAATCTGAAAAAGACGAGGAATAAGAACAGTGAAATGTGAAATGCAAATTTTTATTGAAGAAAATGATGATAATGAAAAATATACACCACCTTAATTGTGGGCTCGATTCCATGACGCCTCTCCTTTGGAAGCAATAAAGGCACTATTTCCTGGCATAACTCCTCGAATAATTGCCGACTGAGTCTATAATTTCCTACAAACTCTAAGTCGGGAATTTGATTAATATTAAGTTGATTGCGCAGGCGGCGCTGGTTCCTTCTACGCTCTACACGTTCTTCACGTAGAGCAGCTTCGATGAAAAGCATTCTTGTAGCCATTTCAAGCAATTTTCTTATAAAATTCACACAAACGAAAATCAAAAGGTAACACTTTTGGTTTCGTCAATTTGAGGTTAAAATTACGAACAATCATCTGTCAAATTCAAAAGTTCGGACGGAACATTTATGAATTAGAGTAGGTTTAAGATGTCAAACAATTTTCGTTCGGACGAAATTTCGGAACGAATTGAAACCGTGGTAGGAAACACGCGAAATTTCGATCGAAACTTCGTTTTTCGTTGAATAAGAGTAGACCCCCAGGTAGCATGATGCATTTGATCTAGCTTCAGAAAGGTACGTGCAGACTTTTGCGTCGATCATTGTCATCATTAGTTTATGAGTCACCCTGTTACTATTAATGCACTCTGTGGGGTTAAGGGCCTCAATTTCCTCATCCATTTTTCTTTTGTTATCAATGACAACTGCATGGCTTTCTTTTACAAAAGTGAACTGAACCGGACGACAATAAAAAGTTGAGCATGGTTTCGGGTTTGTCCATATAGTATTATCTCCATCTGTCAGTTTCAGTGGCACCAAGGAGGTCATGAAAATGCTTGAATCATCATGCTCGCCGTCCATTTTCTGCTTGTATCGGCTTTGATTGGAAGCACCATCAAATCCCCACTTCGATATCAGCTTTAACTGCTTATTTTCCACATTATCAGAAAGACTTTGAAGAATCCGCTTCACCGTGATGTCAAGTAAAGCTTGAAGTGTAATTCTAGCTGATGAATCCGTAACTGATACTGATTGATTAGGAGGGTAGCATGCAAGCTTAGTTTGTTGCAGTTTATAGTAGGATGGGTAAATATCCTTAGCACCTTCCCGAATGGCAGTCTCTCGCAACGTAATATATTGCCACTTTGAAAGCTTAAGTGAAAGAAGCAATCCAAGTGCTTTCTCTGGTGTAAATATTACTGTTTTCTTAATGCTTTCCTTGATTTTAACGGCAGCTTCTGGATTTTTGATCATATAATTGATTACAGATGCGATATCTTCATAACCTTCTTCTTTTAAACGTGCTGCAGCTGCATATGCCAATTCACAGGAATCCTCGCCTATGTGCTCACTAGATCTTCTCTTTTTCTGTTTGCTTCCCAGATCTTTGAATGGTTTTCGGGACCTTTTTGTCATTGTTCCAACAGTCGATGATGTCGAAGGTTCTGGAGAGACTGAGCGTGCTCTTATGCGGAGCGGTATCTCATCAACAGTTGGTTCTTGATTTATTAAAGTTTGCACGCAACTCGGCCAATCAATATTTGCTTGCAACCACTCTCCGTACGTATTTCTAAACTTATCAAAGAATCGTTTAGATTTCTGCCACCTGTTTAAAGCAGCTCGCGTGAATCTCCGGCAAAATTCTTTGAGAGTTACTTGATCTTCGGCAGAAAGGCAATTTCCTATGCGGGACACAATTGCACTAAACAATACTTCATGATTAAATGAAGGACACTCACTTTTTAGAAGAACAAACAAATCTAAGTTGGTGATTAAACTTTCCATTCTAAGATTTTGTAGTCGCAAAGCAAATAGTTTTAGTGTTAGCAGTTACACGGTTGTGAACAATCTAAATTATGGAACAAAATTATAGCCCTTTTATTGTATAAAGTCAATAATTAGTTAACTACCCTCATTAAAGTTATAAAAGATATGATAATAAAAATTTATAATCGTCAAAAACATTTCGTAGAACTCATAGTAGAACTAATCAACATTAGCAAATCACATTAGCTCACTAATTATAAAAAGGTGAATGCAGTTCTTAGTTGGTATTGTTGCGAGATATTTCAAATCATTTAATCACTTAATAGGCTCATTAGAATCAGAAGACTACAACCATCATTCTAATTACTTAATTACTTGTCATCAGACTCATTAGATGACTACACAATATGTTATTTTGTATTTTGAACGTATGCAAGGTTTTAAAATTCCTTTTGTGTCGATATTATTATGTGTCCGGTTATGTTGTAATCATACTTTTAGGGTATGATCAATTAACAATTTCATTCCCCTATCTTTCTAAAAGAAGCGACAGCATGGGCACTTTGACACTGATATTCAACTATTTGGTATTGTTGGAAATCTTACAAGATCAACAAGATACTACACACCTCTGTCTAGTCCTTCAGGTCTATAGGGGTGATGCTATTTTATGTTAAGAGTTGTTAAAGCTCTGAATTCTTCAACTTAAACACTAAAAGGAACGTTTAATATGTAAAAATAAATAAAAATATTTTGACGATTTAAAAAAAAAAAAGGCATCTACAACCATTATGTAACGTATGTCAAAAAATCATAAATAATTAGTACTAAAACCTCCTATATGGATATTACGGTTATCGCTGCCGTTTCAGAGATATTTCGATTTTTCATACTAGCTCCATACAAAATTTTCGTAAAAAAATTATAATTCCTTCGTTTTTGTGCAGAATCAATTCTGGTGTCATTTTTGTATATTGTTATAACAAATAGAAGTGATATCCGGCACAAAAACTGGCACTTGCAAAATAAAATGCCTAAGTCTATGAAAGCCGTTTTTCAGCCCACCGTGAGGCGGTGTGAAAAAAAAAAGAAAATACAAAACCAATAACACCGACTACCAAAATTAAAATTATTTTTAGCTTTGTAGTGTTTTGATATGGAAGTCGGTTTTATTTTTTGCAAAAAAGTTTTTTTCAATCTGTCAACCGTTTTAGCCCGGTTGGAAGATCGATTTAAATAATGTTTTTTTACTTATTTTGATTTTCTAAAGAGTAGTAGAGAAATGCGTAACCAATATTCGTAAAGTAAGTTACATTAATTTTAGGTTATAATCGGTGGTGTTTTTCGGTTTAGAATTATCGTATTATTTTTTTATGGTTTTTGTATTTTACTTCCGTTAAAGCTTCGAATGCGTTATAATAATCGGCATGGTTCAGATAATATATTTGTGAATTTAGCTTAAAATAAGTCAATATATTCATGCTATTTATTTGTTATGCATGGATGTGTTTGTTTTGATATATTTAACAATTTCTCTACTAACTAGGATTTTTCTTATAACAAAAACCTATTATAACCTACTAAACTATTACCTGCGGGGTAATTGCGTAACACACTTACAGTAGGAATCGGTTTCATTATGCTAAATCAACAACACTCACTGCGGTATTTACGTTGTTGAGCAGACCAATATTTCGAACATATGAAGCAATGGATTAGCAATATACGTCAAAATAATTCAGATCTTGATTTATAGTGTGTTACGTAATTATTGCGATGCTTATTATATGGTGACGTTTAGAAGTAGCTTAGGATGTATGTAAATGATAAATAAGTGGTTTTCGTACTTTCCAGCTTCCCAAAAGGTGGTAATATAAAAATGGAATGGATTGATGCCACAGGCATGCCACCTAACTGGTACCCTACAAAAAATAGCACCATATGCTCGGTTCACTTCAGCGCAGAAATGTTCCAGCCTCTAAAGAAAAGTCGCAGGCTTTTTGAATGGACAATTCCAAAATTAAGAGTACAACTGATTTTTGCAGCAGTGGGTTAAATTTTATTTTATTACTGAAAGCTATTCTCATGTTTTAGGGCATTCATAAAATCAGTCATTCAACTTTTCAGGATTCTATACAACCTATACGGCTGGTATGTTCCGATCAAGAGCGTAATGTAAGTTAACATCAACTTCTATTTGACCTATCACTATGATAATTAAATATTAAGATTTAAGTCGAAAGCGCCAGGGTAGCCCTTAATACTTAGTAGGTAGTAATTAATAATAATTATGTAATGTTGTGTTCTTAATAATATGTTTATTGTTATTATAATATTTTCTGGACATGCCATTTTTTATTTGGTTCATTTTCAGGTGCCCAAAAAAATTGTACAATAATAAATGGAAGAATCGATAACTTTCCGATTTAGTCAATCACTAGCGTATATGTAAAATAAATTGCTTTTGCACAGCACAACGATAGCGACCGATGTTTTTGTGTGGGTAAGTTCTACGGTACATGGTAAATACACGCTGTGATTGACGGAATAAGGTTTATTATTGATTGTATAGTACGTTCTGATTTAAGAAATGCGGGTGTGTGCGCGAGTGCGTATCTATTGACTTTATTAAACTGCATGTGTAGTTGTTGCCCCGCCCAGCCCCTAACTAGAGACACACGGTTCCGATATAATTTCGTCTGTTGACCATATCTACTTATTTATTTTATCTATGGCCATGACCCTCTGAGACGCGACCAGCCGGCTAGCTGGTCGCCGCAGCAAATTCAGCGCCCACACAGGGGCCCCATAGAGGGCCATGGACCGCACGATCTCCGCATAGAGCCTCCGACAGGAAGCGTTTGGCCCCCCTAGATTAGGTAGGAGCCGCTTGAGTGCAGCCCCCGCCCGGTCCAGTCTTGGAGCCAAACGTCGGAAGTGCTCGACGAAGTTCCACCGGCTGTCGAGGACGAGTCCCAGGTACTTCATCGTCGTCTCGACGCCGATGTGAACTCCTCCCACCGTTACTTGGGAACCCGAAGGTGGCGCGTTCCGACGGCCATGGAAACACATGGCCTCGGACTTGTGCAGGGCCACCTCGAGTCCCAGTTGCCGGATCCTCTCTACGACTGTCGCAACCCTCCCGCAAATAGACACCTAGGTTATAGCTATTGGGAAACACAGACTCCGGCAGGAAATTCAACTCCTTAACCGTACGCATAATGAAAGTATTCCCAAAACGTTTGGTGCGTGTGGGTGGGATGTCCACCATGTAACGATGGCGGATTGCCGTTTGTCTTGTAGTCCGATGATCGAACGGACTTGGCACACTCTCCGAAATGTAACCGATAGAAAACCGATAGAATTGCAACTCGTCGTCGATGTTCAAGGCTCTGGAGCTTTGACTCGACCAGTGCATCGTTGCCAATGAGTCTCTTGGCTCGCTTCTCAGTGGACTCAAGCGCGTCCAGTTGGTATTTAGCAGATCCATCCCAAAGATGAGAGCAGTACTCCATACACGACCGAACCTGGGCTTGATACAGATTGAGCAACTGTTCCGGTGTGAAGTACCGTCTCACCTTTGCCAAAAAATTGTGTCAATAACTGTTTTATTGTATAGACATATAGAAGATATGGATATGTTTTTTCTGCAAATGAACTTCTACGAAAGAATGCAAAGATGTTACAGGTAAACAAATAACTCACCATGGAATCCCATACTATAAGGGAAGCTGCACTTGAACAGATTATCATATTTCGTACACAACTTTTTCATAATATCTGCCAAAGCCGTCTTTTGGGCTTCATTTAGGTCTGTCAAACGTTGAGGCAGCCCATTTATCGGTAACAACATGGCTTCGTAAGGCCATACAGCCCAGTAAGGTACAACAGCTACCCACTCAGCATTTTGAACTACTATACGCTCCTGAAATTGAGAAAAAATATTATGGTTAATTCATTTTTCATTCACACACAAAACGTTTTGGAAATACTTCCATTGTGCGTACAGCTAAGGAGTGGAATTCCCTGCCGGAGTCTGTGTTTCCTGATAGCTATAACCTAGGGGTCTTTAAGTCAAGAGTGAATAAGTTACTTCTAGGTAAGCGTGCCATCTTTTCATCCATTCCATCTTCGACCACATCATCACTTACCATCAGGTGAGATAGTGGTGAAACGCGAACCTATTATGAATAAAAACAATATGTATAAAGGGGTGTGTAAGTCAAAAGTGAATAATTTATTTTAAGTAAGCGTGCTCCATCATCGACCACATCATCGTTTAGGTGAGATGGTGGTCAAACGCGAGCATATATATATATATATATATATATATAAAAATGAATTGCTGTTCGTTAGTCTCGCTAAAACTCGAAAACGGCTGAACGTATTTATCTTATCTTGGTTTTGAAATGTTCGTGGAGGTCTAGGGAAGGTTTAAAAGTTGAGAAAAGTAGAAAAGGTCTCAAGGGTAGGGGTAGGGGTAGAGTAGGGAAGGGGTAGGGAAGGGGTAGGGTAGGGGTAGGGAAGGGGTAGGGTAGGGTAGAGGTACGGTAGGGTAGGGTAGGGGTAGTATAGGGTTTGGGTAGGGTAAGGGTAGAGTAAGTTATGGGTAGGGTATCGGTAGGATAGGGGTAGTAGTATCGGTTGGGTAGGGGTAGGATACCACGCGAACGAAGTCGTGGCGGGTCAGCTAGTCATCAATAAAAAAACTTAGCTCGCGACTTCGTCCGCGTGGGTTATGAAATAATTTATAGACTATAGCACTCACAAGTAATGCACCTTACTACCTATTAAGTAACAATAGCCTGTCGCCCTTGCGATCGAGAGATCGCGGGTTCGAACCCCACACATTGCACTATTGCCGTAAACCCACTCTAGATACAAGCATATATAAATTAGTTGGAGGGGTTAACAAGATTGCTAGTAATGTGAATAGGGTAGTTTCCTGTGTTATAAAATAATTATTTTATTTGGTCCATTAGGTAGTTTTTCAAAAAATATTGGTCACGTATTTTTTGCTTTTTCAAGCCAAGAAAAATTCACAAAGATGGAAAGCTTCAAAGTACAGGAGCGAGGGCTGCTAACGTCACACCTTGCTAAGAATTATACCGAGGTGTGACGTCACGCGAAATTGCAACTCACTCTATCGTCTTAATTTTTCAATTACGTCAAAAAATAAAAAATACGTGTCCAATGTTTTTTGTTAAACTACGTGACGGACTAAATAAAATATTTTAGGAAACTAGCCTATTGTACCCACATTGCCAGTTCTGTTTAATAAGATTATAATTTAATTATTACTTCGGGAGATTAGCCCTAAATACAATCAAAGGAGTTTGCCAAGGTTTCCTTCAAGACTCGGCCAGAACCGACAAAAATGTACTATATATCATAAAAAAGGTTTGATTTTTTTTTTGTTTTTAATTAGTTTTCTGTAAGAAGTACACCAAAAAAAGTTATAGTTCTTTGAATTTGACCACTTAATACTTCTAATTTGAACTATAACATGATATAAACTATTAAATGATTGAATAATGACTATTGAATTCAGTTTGAACAGACAAGGTTATCGTTAGTAATATGGAAATCGGAGTCCAGTGACACAGCAATAAACAACACAAAACTCAAAAAAACACATAAGACACTTCGTCGCTCGTCATAAAACGCGGGAGAAGTAAAACTTGACAATTATAAGTGGCAACTACAAGATCATTCTAAACTGTATCGGTAAACGAATTGAATTATTTTAAAATATATACTATATTTAAAAATATAACTAAGCATTATTTTTTATTATAAGAATTACGAGTTATGGCTTATGTAAATAATAAATTCACTTACGTAGGTTCATAAGAATATTAATGTAATCGATTTGCATGTGCAATTTCGTATCGATATTATTTTATTTTGGTATTGGCAACATTTCTAATTCAAATTGTAGATAGAAAACGTGTTGATAAATTGAACAACTATTTAAAATGAATTTTAAACGGTGTACTTCTACAAATTTTATTTATACTGTATAATTCTTACTCTTTTATATAATGAACTAGCTGACCCGCCCCGACTTCGTTCGCGTGGTATCCTGCTCCTACTCAACCGATACCACTACCCCTATCCTACCCCTACCCTACCCAAACCCTACACTACCCTACCAATACCCTACCCCTACCCTACTCTCCATTTTATTTAGAAAACGTTTGTATAGAAAATAGAAAAGGGCTGTTTTGACGGTTTTCCTGGCAATTTTTTTTTTAATTTTTCTCAACTTTTAAACCTTCCCTAGACCTCCACGAACATTTCAATACCAAAATAAGATAAATCCGTTCAGCCGTTCTCGAATTTTAGCGAGACTAACGAACAGCAATTGATTTTTATATATATAGATTATCATTAATTTAGAAAGTCTGTCGGACGCTACATGATTCGAGCCGAAACTTGGCATTCTCTTTTTACCTCTTTATAATAATTAGTATAGATAAACACGTGGACATAATAACAGCCGCATGGGTCTATCTTCAAGGGTAAGCAGCGCTTACATACAAACAATCACACACAGTCACAATACGCACTCACACACACATAAACACACCCTCATATACAGAGTTGATGCGACAGAGGGGCATTAAATTACACTACGTATACTATACGTGTTTAGTGTTAATTTGATACAGTTAAAAAATAAAAAAAGGCCAAAAAGTTTTTTTTTTTTTAAACATACTAAATCTAAATATACAACGTGTAACGGAAAGGGTATATACATACCAAGGGCACGGCTTCTTTGGGTGATATCAAACGATATTGGAAGGGTTTTTTAATCCTATCTCTACATGTTCGGAAGTAATGAGAATTTTTAATAAATTTATACCAGATACAGTACTAGGCGCACAGAATTACGGAAGAGATTTATCGTGTTATTTGCAAGTAACGTGGAAAGTTATTGACCTACGTAGTGCGGTGACACGATTGTTGTGATTTCAATTTAAGAAACTTACGAAACCGAAAATTTCGTATAAATTTTTAGAGTATTTTATTTTGAGTTGAAACCCTTCCAATATCGTTTGATATCATCCAAAGAAGTCGTGCCCTTGGTATGTATATACCCTTTCCGTTACACGTTGTATACAGAGTTGATACGACAGAGGGGCATTAAATTACACTACGTATACTATACATGTTTAGTGTTAATTTGATACAGTTAAAAAATAAAAAGAGCCAAAAATATTTTTTTTTAAAACATACTAAATAGCTTACAAATCAGAGTAAAACGCAACCACCCTTTGTAAATAAATGTGACTGACCTTAAATACCTAGGTAACAAAGTGGCAACGTAGCGCGGCGTGTGTTATCTCTTGTCTTGGTCAGATTTATCGCTTTAAGGTGCATCTCACCAAAATCATTCGCGACTAAACTACTCCAATTTAATTGATTTTTGGTACAAAGCTTGAAAATAGTACCTAGTATACGCAGTTTAAAGGAAAGCCCCTCGGTCGTATCAACTCTGTATACACACATGCACACACGCAAACACAAACACAGAACACCTATTTATTCTTACACCTCTCGGTTTGTCCTATTTTTCCTTAACTTCAGCTCTATTAAATTAGGAACGCTAACGTTTCCAACCGCCTGGAGGTGGGCGCTAATAGCTACGATACAGTTCTCAACTAATGCGGCTGTTAACGTACACTAATAATTAGTATATGCTTTTATGTTCCAAAATAAATAAATAATCGGTCCGTTCCTGCGTAGCTTCATAGCCTGGCTCATCGGCGAACCGTTGCTTGCCTGTTGGTTTTCTACAGATTGTACTTCTGGGAGTGTGCGCAGGAGCTCCATAACCTGATTCCTCCATGTCCCTTTCACTACCGGTCTACCAGACGCACGGCTGAGTACCACCCACACTTGGTTGATATACCGTCCTGTCGTACCAAGCGCTTCTCCTCCACAGTTATTGTGCGCACAGTCAAGCTGTGGAATTCTGTGCCGGCTTCTGTGTTCCCTGCCACTTATGACCTTTCAGCCTTTAAAGCACGAGTAAATAGGCATCTTCTGGGCTCGCTCGTCCCACCTTAGAACTCATCTATCGCTTATCATCACAAAGCACATTAAGCCATTAGCCCCGGCTGTTATTTGTACAACTTTGACAGTCGTTAAGGGTAGCCAGAAGCTAGAACACCTGACAGTGGTCTTGCCAAGCGGTAGCAAGCCGAAGTAAATGATAATAGACCTATACATAAAGTGACCAGACGTCCCGTTTTGAACGGTACTGTCCCTTTTTATTGTTACAAGTCCCGGTGTCCCCGAAATGAACTATGGAACGCAAAATTGTCCCGTTTTCTGAAACCGTGCGAAAATTTTAGCAGTCGAGCCGGCCGAACGAACGTATATAATATAGTCCGGTCAAATTAGACTAAAAAATAGGAGTGAAGTTACAAAAATTCTCACCCAGCTGAAAATAGGTAGAATTGTTCAAAACACCATTATAAAAAGGTATGGGAGGTGAAAGTGGGGATGAATAATTGGATCTTATCAAATATACTCAAGTGGAGTATCAAATGAAAGAACACGATGTGTATATTATAATCAGACATGTTTTATCAAAATCGGTTCAGCTATTTACTAGATATGGGGAGTGAAATTGATGAATAATTGAATGCTGACTGACTTTTCTGAATAAATAACCTTTTAAGTATTTTTTTTTCACCGACTAGTTGTCCGTCCCGTTTTCAGTCAAAGAAAATATTAACTTTCTTGTTTTTTTTTTTCTGTGACGTTACCATGAATAACCCTTCTGTAAATTACAGTTAAAAGTTAAAAAACAAACGGCGAAGCGCCATCGTTACATGGTTGACATCCCACCCATACGCACAAAACGTTTTGGGAATACGTTCATTATGCGTACGGCTAAGGAGTGGAATTCCCTGCCGGAGTCTGTGTTTCCCGATAAGTCTTTAAGTCAAGAGTGAATAGGTTACTTTTAGGCAAGCGTGCTCCATCTTCGACCACATCATCACTTACCATCAGGTGAGATGGTGGTCAAACGCGAACCTAATTTAAATAAAAAAATAAAACATAACTACCTCAGTTTTAAATAAAATGTTAGTTTTTTGCCTAACATTGAATTCAAAATTATTACATCACCCAACTTTAACCGAGTGTAGTGTAAAAAAAATGTACTACACTATTTTGGCAAGTAGCTTTAAAAGATGGCGCGTTTAGTCTGGATTCCAAACTGTTAGGTATGCTACTTACTAATTTCTACTTCTTCATTGAGGAAAAAAGTTATTTGTTAGTTTTAGGTGCGTTTGAAATAAAATTCAGTTGTCGGATTTCTTTATTTATAATTTTTATTAAATCAGATTTACCAAGTTTATATTAAATGTTCAAAGTTCCTTCCTTCAGCTGCAATGCAAGTTCTACATCTCTTTAAAAATGATCGCGTAATAAGACGGGCGTATCTTCTCGAGTTGATGTATTCAGCGGCTTCTGCAATTCTTTGGCGCAGCTCGTCTAAATTTTGAATTGATTTAGAGTACACGATATCCTTTATCGTACCCCAGTAAAATAAATCTATGGGGTTTAAATCGGGCGACCGGGCAGGCCACGAAATTGTACCACCCCGCCCTATCCATCTATCGGGGTATTCATGATTGAGAAACTCACGTACTGTTAGAGCATAATGCGCTGGGCAGCCATCTTGTTGGTACCACATGCTGCCGTAAATGTTCAGTGGCACTTCTTCCAATAATTCAGGTAATTGGTTTTGTAAAAAGTCCAAATACCCCTGGGCATTTAAGTTCTCCGGCAGGTCGATTGGACCAATAACTTTACCATTCAAAATTCCCGTCCACATGTTCACTTTAAACTGGTACTGCGACCTGTCTTCCCGCATCAAATTTGGATTTTCCACGTGCCATTCGTGCAAATTGTGGAGGTTCATGTAACCGTCCTTTTTAAATGTTGATTCATCTGACCATAGAATTTTTTCAAAAAATCACGGGTCCTGTGGCTTTTGCAACATCGTTTGACAAAATCACACTTTCTCTGGGTAGTCTCGGGGTAGCAGACTTTGTACTCGTCGTACATGGTATGGATGAAACTCGTTTTTTTTTTATATACGCTGTGCAGTACTTTTGGGGACTCCTATGCTCTGTTGAATTCCACGTACTGAGATAGTTGGGTCTTCTTCAACTGCTTGCAGGCTTTCAGCCTCGTAGGGCATTACGGGTCTTCCCTCGCTAACCATTTGACTAGGGAATCGACCCTCTGATAATAACCGATGCATATTAATAAATACTCGATGATCGGGATAACACTCAGCATTTGGGTATCTCTCACGATACATTCTTGCTGTAGCATTGGCGTTGCATAAGCATTCTCCATAAATGAGATGCATGTTGGCGTATTCCGGTGTATCGAGATGGCATGATAACACACTACACAAAACACGGGATTACGATTTAAACAAGTCCGGGGTCGTCAGAAACGGTGCAGATAAATCAAAATCACAATGCAAATCAAGTCCAATAAACAAAGCCGCAGTTGTAAGTACGAAGTCAATACAAATACAGAAAGATGCGTAGTAAACGAAAGAGCGTAACGTACTGCAGTATTGCACAATTTACCTAACGCATCCCTGTTTCGCCAGAGTGGCGTCTCTATCTGTTTCACTAACACAGACGAAATGATGTGCCAATCCCTCTCGCTCTTAGATAAAAGTAGCGTCACTATCTATCTCGCTCACACTTAACAAAGTAGCGTCACCATCTTTTAAAGTTACTTGCCAAAATAGTGTAGTACATTTTTTTTTACACTGCACGCGGTTAAAGTTGGGTGATGTAATAATTTTGAATTCAATGTTAGGCAAAAATCTAACATTTTATTTAAAACTGAGGTAGTTATGTTTTAACGTTTAACTGTAATTTACAGAAGGGTTATTCATGGTAACGTCACAGAAAAAAAAAACAAGAAAAGTTAATATTTGTAGTCACAGGACTTGAAAGATCATCACAAGGTGTCACTTTTTGAGATTTATTTTCGAATCCATAAAATTTTAAAAGTCAGTTCTTCTTCATAGAAAACGATCAATTTCGAAATGTGACCAGCTTCTAACGTTTTATAAGTGCCCGTGTAGTTAGGCCTATGTGAAATAAAATATTTTGAGTTTTCTCAGTACCAATCCAAGGTCGTTTCCTATAGAAAACACACCAACCAACTCCACCAATAAAATCATAACTACTAATACGCGATAACTGACAAATATCTGCACTGTTGGGTCAGGTTTTTATTAAGAGGGTGTCGAGCCTACGAGACGCGCGGTAAATAGGTATTTACTGCAGCGGGCTAGTCGTGTGCGTTGTCACACACACAATGACAAGTTCGCTCGAGGCCCGCTTGCCGTTGCACGACGAAGTTTGCTAACTTTGCATTTTTTAATTTTTTGTCGTTATGTTGAATAAACTTGAAAAACGAATATTAATTATTTAGATGGTTTTATTTATCACACTAATATTATAAAGGCGAAAGTTTGTGAATGAATGTGTCTGTTTGCATGTTTGTTACTTCTTCACGCTCAAACAAATGAAGCAAGTAGGTACGTAAATAAATCACAAAAATAAATTTAATAAATTATACCTATTATATAAAAATTAACGTTTGTTTTTACTGTAGTAATACATTATCCGTTCCCTCACTATTCATCCTATTGCAATAAAACTTTGATTTTATATATTAAACTCCTCAGATTTTTTTTTAAAGAATACTAGCAATGTGGGTACATTTCACATTACTAGCAATCTTGTTAACCCCTCCAACTAAGCTAAATATGCTTGTGTCTGGAGTGGGTTCACGTCAATAGTGTAATGGGTGGGGTTCGGACCTGCGACCTCTCGATCACAAGTCCGACACCTTATCCATTAGGCTATTGACGCTTCGAAACTGGGTAAGTAGCAAGTTAGGGTAGATGGGTATGCAGTACTTATTTGAATAATAAAACCAGTATGAAATAAAAAAAAAATATAATTATGTAATGTCATAATAAAACCAGACCAAAATAAGTTTTGTTTATTAAAATTTCATTTAGTGCTCGTTTAAATTCTGATGTACTGTCATATTTTTAATAACATTCGGTACTTTATTATATATACGTGGGGCCATACCAAAAAAAACATTTTTTCATTAATGCTGTCTAGCGAACTTACTTCGCAGAAAATATAAGCGTAATTTATTTCATAACAATATATGTAACAAGTGTAACTTAATTTAAAAGAAAAAAATAATAAAAGAAATCTATAAATCTAATGTTATATTGCTTATTATAACATTTTACAAAAATTGGCCAAGTGCGAGTCAGACTCGCCCATGAAGGGTTCCGTAGTAACTATAATAATATAATATAATATGTATATTTACTTGACAAAAAACTAAAACTTACAAATTTCTTAAAACTAGCTTATTTACATTTTTTGCAACTACGCCAAATAACTTTGTTTTTCATAGTATTTGTATGAATTACAAAGTTATATTTGCGGTTTTAGAAAATATGCTGTATCTCAAAAACTGCTGACTCAATCTCTTTAAAACCAATTTTGATTGAAAGTTTACATTAAGATCTATATATATATATATATATATATATATATATACAACGTGTAATTTAAAGGGTATATACATACCAAGTGCATGGCTTCTTTGGATGATAACAAACGATATGGCAAGGGTTTTGTAATCCTAAGTCTACATGTGTAGAACTTATTACAAATTCCAGTACACTGATACCAGAGACCGAATTTTTCAAATTAAGAAGAACGAAAAGAATTATCGTGTTATTGGCAAGTGACGTGGAAAGTTATTGACCCTCGTAGTGCTGTGACACGTTTGTTATGATTGGTATTCAAAAAATATGTGAAACCAATAATTTGGTATCAATTCTTTAAGTCAGTTATTTTGTGCTGAAACTGTGCATAGAGACTCCATACCAAATGTTGTCTTCAGCCCTTTTGGTTAGATATGGGGTTTCCGTTACACGTTGTATATATATATATATTCATATTTTTCACTCCATTATTATAGAAATTAGAGGGGGGCACACATTTTACCACTTTGGAAGCGTATATCTTTTAAACGATTAATTTTATGAAAAAGTGGTTTTAGAAACCTCAATCTCATTTTAAAGACCTGTATATAGATACCACACATGCATAGGTTTCATGAAAAAAAAATATTTTCAGTTTTAGTTCCATGTATGGGGGGGCTCCCCATACATGGAACTAAAACTGAAAATATTTTTTAATTTAATTTAAATATATTTTAATTTTTTCTTAAAATCGGAAAGCGGTTCACAGAATACATCAATCTACCAAGTTTTATATGTATAGTCCTGATAGTTTCGGAATAAAATGGCTGTAACATACGGACGGACGGATGGACAGACAGACAGACTAGTAGTTGTAGTAGTTATACATATTATATTATTATAGTTACTACGGAACCCTTCATGGGCAAGTCTGACTCGCACTTAGCCAATTTTTCTTTGGCTAATTCCCGTAGTAGACAGACCTTGTTATGGCACTTGGCGTATAATTTGTCGGACATAGAGGGAATGTCAAAGGAAGCTGAAACTTGTTCTAAACCAGAAAACCCGGCTCCTATCGACATAAAACTGCTTACAGAATTATCGTTCAGATTGAGGTCTGTAGGGCTATCTATCTGATTCTTTACAATTTATAATTCTATTTTTTTTCGACACATTTGGCAACTAAAATAGAATTTCGATAGAAATCCTTTCTTAGTTGCAACTAGAGAATACAATCCCGAGCATGTTTTTCAATCCCGGGATTACGTGATTCTTGATGCTGAATCCTGAGACCCTGGGGCTATCCCCGGATTAGACTATGTGGTTTCTAATTGGTCTCAAATGTAAAAAATTGGCCAAGTGCGAGTCAGACACGCGCATGAAGGGTTCCGTGTGTAACTATAATAATATAATATAATATTTATATTTATTTGACGAAAAAAACCTTACAAATTTCTTAAAACTAGCTTATTTACATTTTTTACAACTACGCTAGATAACTTTGTTTTTCATAGTGTTTGTATGAATTACAAAGTTATATTTGCGGTTTTAGAAAATATGCCGTATCTCAAAAATGGTTAACTCGATATCATTCAAACCAATTTTGGTTGAAAGTTTACATTACGATCTACAGATACATATTTTTTTAGATTTTTCACTCCACTATTATAGAAGTTAGAGGGAGGGATACACATTTGACCACTTTGAAAGCTTATATCTTTTAAACGATTGACTTTATGAAAAAGTGGTTTCAGAAACCCCTATGTCATTTTTAAAGACCTGTCTATAAATACCACACACGCATAGGTTTCAAGAAAAAAATATATATATTATCAGTTTTAGTTCCATGTATGGGGTAGTAGTATGTTCCTTTATTTTAAATGATTTTTAATTTTTTTCTCAATATCGGAAAGCGTTTCATAGAATACATCTACTTACCAAGTTTCACATGTATAGTCTTAATAGTTTTGGAATAAAATAGCTGTGACATACGGACGGACGGACAGACAGACAGACAGACAGACGGACAGACATGACGAAACTATAAGGGTTCCGTTTTTTGCCATTCGGCAACTGAACTCTAAAAAACGAGTAATTTCTTACAATATATATATTTTTAATTTTGGTACACTTCACATACCACAGTATAGTAAGAAAAGAAAAAATGACAAAAAGATACTATACTTTGTAAGAAATAAAAAGACAATAAAACTTATTTCGAATTTTGAAAATACAATCGTAGAAATATCAATGCATCCAAGGTTTGACTTCCAAGCCTGCTTCGTTTATTACCAACATAAGCAGCAGCTGAAAACGCTCGTTTAGGTTTTACACTGGTTGGAGGAATAGACAATAGATACTTATATGCTGTTTCTAAGTGATATCCACTAATTCCTCCATTTTCAAACAGGCTTATTTCACGTCTAATACTATATTTTGCCAACCCCGATTAATTTTGTATTTGTACTTCACGATCTGGGGATTTCATACTCTTATCAATTTCCAGCTATAACTTTTCCTTTAGTGTCAATTGGGGTTGGGATTGGGAGGTTTGTGGCCTTAACTCATCATCTGTTTGTGATCCTGATCTTCCTTCTTCTTCTTCCGTGTCATCTCGACTTTTAAGTTTTTTAACAATACACTTTATTTGCTTCCAAACTAAAGCCTGTATAGAAACTGGAAATAAGTCATGCCATTCCAAATCCGATAATAACTGATTGTTCAAAGTCAAATCATTCTAACCCTATTTTGGTTTGTGTTTCCAGTTTCTTTGTTTATCACCTTCAACACAGTTTTTATTTTATTGTTAGAAATGCTAATTTTATTACTTTCTGATTTAGATTTAGCTTAGGGCGCATACTCTTTTAAATATATTTGAGTAGTTTCTTACATAATTATGGAAGGCTTCATCGGAAGTCAATGATTTTTCATGGTATAAGTTGTATACATTGTCTCAGCTTATTCTTATTCCAGCAGTGGCCCATTCATTAAATTTAGATTTATTACTCATTTGAAATTTTTTAACTGGACATGTCTTACTAAATTCGTGGCATAGTGAAGAAAATAATATCCTGTAATTTTCATTGGGGTCATGGGAGTCAAAATTGGCCATTGAAAGATTACTTAACATGTTATCATTAAAAACATTAATTTCTTTTTAGTTAGCGGCCTAAATTTAATAGTCTTATTTAATTGCCGCTTTTTAACCAACTCAAAGGATACTAGTTAACCTGTATGGTCAGACCTAACTCCACTAATTTGAGACGAGTATTTTATGGCACAATTAGTATAAATATTATCTATGCATTGAGCTGATGTTGCTGTTATTCTTGTTGCTTCCTTGTATGTGCATTTTAAGTTAAATGAACCAAACAATGAAGTAAGCTTGCAGTGTTCAGGTGAATTTACTAACAAATCAATATTTAGGTGACCACAAACGAAAACTAATTTATTATCTCTTATAAGCTTAGGTACTTAAAATTTCTCCCATTATCATTAAGAATGATGACAAGTTTGATGCTGGTGGTCTATAAACACTTAAGAAAGTTTGGCCTTCAACTTCTGTACATGCTACCTCACACAAACAATCAACAGAGCAAGCGGTGATATATTTTTGTTCCTTATATCTACGTAATATTAAAGTACCACCTCCTACTGAGGACCTGTTGTATGCACTAGTAACAGAAAAATATTAATTTTAAACAACATTCTATCTGGTTTTAGCCAGGTTTCACAAAAACATAAGATATCTATATCATATTTATCTATTAACATTTCCTCATCTAATATTTTGCCGGAGAAACGATTTATATTCTGATGATATAGTAAAATTGTGTTATTATACCTCTCCTTTGTCACATCTAAGGGTTTAAACAATGTGTTTTAAATTGGATTTTTAAATGAAAGCCAGATTTGCAATCACCACCCCCAAAAACCCATTACACGATACCCATATCGAATGTGTGAGAAAAAGTTGCATCCGCCATCTTGGATTTTAAAATGAATGCCAGATTTGCAATCACCACCCCCAAAAACCCATTACACGGTACCCATATCAAATGTTTGAGAAAAAGTTGCATCCGCCATCTTGGATTTTAAAATGAATGCCAGATTTGCAATCACCACCCCCAAAAACCCATTACACGATACCCATATCGAATGTTTGAGAAAAAGTTGCATCCACCATCTTGGATTTTAAAATGAATGCCAGATTTGCAATCACCACCCCCAAAAACCCATTACACGATACCCATATCGAATGTTTGAGAAAAAGTTGCATCCGCCATCTTGGATTTTAAAATGAATGCCAGATTTGCAATCACCACCCCCAAAAACCCATTACACGATACTTATATCGAATATTTGAGAAAAAGTTGCATCCGCCATCTTGGATTTTAAAATGAATGCCAGATTTGCAATCACCACCCCCAAAAACCCATTACACGATACCCATATCGAATGTTTGAGAAAAAGTTGCATCCGCCATCTTGGATTTTAAAATGAATGTCAGATTTGCAATCACCACCCCCAAAAACCCATTACACGGTACCCATATCAAATGTTTGAGAAAAAGTTGCATCCGCCATCTTGGATTTTAAAATGAATGCCAGATTTGCAATCACCACCCCCAAAAACCCATTACACGATACCCATATCGAATGTTTGAGAAAAAGTTGCATCCGCCATCTTGGATTTTAAAATGAATGCCAGATTTGCAATCACCACCCCCAAAAACCCATTACACGATACCTATATCGAATGTTTGAGAAAAAGTTGCATCCGCCATCTTGGATTTTAAAATGAATGCCAGATTTGCAATCACCACCCCCAAAAACCCATTACACGATACCCATATCGAATGTTTGAGAAAAAGTTGCATCCGCCATCTTGGATTTTAAAATGAATGTCAGATTTGCAATCACCACCCCCAAAAACCCATTACACGGTACCCATATCGAATTTGTGAGAAAAAGTTGCATACGCCATCTTGAATTTAAAAATAAATTCCAGATTTGCAATCACCACCCCCAAAAACCCATTACACGATACCCATATCGAATGTTTGAAAAAAGTCTTCATCATCACTTTCACTTCCTCAAATGGTGCTTTTCGGGAGCAACTGCACAAGGTACTATTAGAAATACCCAAAACGCTATAGGTGTGCCTATAATATTTAAAGAGTTCCCTCGCTTTCTCCAGGATCCCATCATCAGATCCTGATTTCATAAAAATGGAACCAACTAGAAAGTATACCCTTTCAAACGAAAAAAAATTCCAAATTGGTCCAGCTGTCTTCGAGTTTGAGGTTACATACATAAAAAAAAGTTTAAGACGAACTGAGAACCTTCTCCTTTTTTTTTGAAGTCGGTTAAAAAGCAATAATACCATCACAAAATAGAAATACGTACTTTTTATGAGAATGGCTTTTTTTTCGAAAATTTGCGCCAACTTTCTTCTAATAATATTTTTTTTTACATTTTCCCATAATAAAACAAATATTAAAAAAAAAATGTTAAAGAAATATATATTGAACAATAAAAAGTAATTGTTGGGTATGCATAATAAATCGTACTCAAAAAACAAAAAATATGACTTATGTTATTCAACGGATTGCTGCAATACATACGTACACAATAGATCGCGAATTATCGTTACCGGCGAAACGCTCCACGATGAGACGTGACCTCTCTCTGAGCTCCCGTGGACGACTGAATTTTCGACCGGTGTACGTTGCGTATGGTTCAAAATAGCGCGCAAATTAGAAGAAAAAATTAAAATTAAAACTACCAAGCGACATTTTTGAAATGTTAAAGCTGTAAATGATAGTATGATAATTAGAGAATAATATGAATTGAAGTTTATGAAAAAATTCAACAGTTTACTATCAAAATTCAGCGACGCACGAGCATGTTTTGTAAGGATTTTTGTCCAACTTTATGTATTTTTGTTTAATAAACTATAAAATATTTTTAAATTTTGCCAACTATGTTTGCTAACACATTTATTCTAGTGTTCATTACATATTTTTGTATGGTAATTAAAGTACTATTATAGGTTATATTCCTTTAGTTGTGAAGACCGTTTTGAGTTATTTTACTCGGCGCAGGCTTAATATTTTCTAGAAAAAGAATGTGGACTAGCAATGCGATTACAATTCACATTACTAGCAATCTTGTTAACCTCTCCAACTACGCTAAATATTGTTACGCCAACAGCTTAGTGAAGTACGTTGAAAAACTTCGACATAAATCTAGAATGTTCGAGACACTAACGCCATCTAGCGTCGAATAGCGGTACTGTGTACCTCGAGTAGCTTCCTGGAATATTCTGGGTAGTATAAACAGTGAGTCGATTTTATAAGAATGTTCTAGAGCTCATAGACCGGGGTGTAAATAGATCGCAAAGGGGCGCAGAGAGACAGTCTTATTACGAGGCGAATACGCGATATAATCGAAGCTTTACTAGTGAATTTCAGTGCGATTTAAATGTTAAGTGACAAGTGTTGTGGTGCAAATATTTGTGTTAAATTTTTATTTAGTGTTTAGTTAATTAGTGTTAATTTTGGTTTAATTGGCGTTAATTATTTCTATCCCGAACCCCAGCTCGTAACAATATGTGTGTCTGGAGTGGTTTCACTTCGATAGTGTAATGGCTGGGGTTCGAACTAGCCATTAGACTTAAAGTTTATACATATCATTCTGCCTTGGCACATAATTGTTGACCCCAAACATCTTTATGAAGACTTTTATAACTTACGAAAGGAGTACATATGCCCTTTACGAAACGAACGAGAGCATAATGTTAGTATCATTAGAACTTAACCTCTAGAGCCCCAGCGGCACAAAAACGTGCCAGTAAACTAGTATAAGTTGAGCCCCGCTGGCACAAAGGAGAAGGGGACTTCTGGGCCCAGCTGGTTAACTAGTTGAAATGTGTATTAAAAAAACCGTTGTATTTTTCTAAAAGAAATCACAAAGTACGGTAACATGTTTCTACCTAGAAAGCGAGACAACTTAAATTAAGTTAATGAAACTAAATAATCGATTAAATAATGCCTGAATCGATTATGAATAAATCTGTAAAATCTGAGAATATGTATGAAAATCGAGTGACAAGCACATATCAAGCTTTCGTGGAATCAATTGAATCGATTCATAGTGATTTTTTTTGTTCTGACAACACTTGTGTCTAACACACATCCGTCAGTCACTGACTGACAGATGCACTTGTTCGTTTTCTTTCGTTCTGAGTGCGCACGTATTTTCCTTGTTTTATTGTTTAATCCCACGACCTTGGCTTTGCATATTATAACGGACTATTTGACGGATCTTGCTACTCTAAATTACTTGGCTCTCTATTTTGGACAACTGTTTACGCCTATCAATTGGATATTGACGACATGAATCGCTGTGGAAATAATTGTACGATTGCGACTGATCGCAGTAACTCTATTGGTAGAAGAGTCTTGGAAGATGAGGCAATTATATCAGTTATTCGTCAGTGGCGTGCACCTCAGCCTGTAAGTTTTTACCCATTTTTTTACCTATTCAAGTCGTGTTTTAAGCCTATCAAGCCATGTTGGTGTCATGTCTGTCGGTTGTCTTTTTATTGGACAGCATAATATATTAAATCAACATTTATTTAATAGCCAATTAGTTTTAAATAGATATAATATTCAATCTATAGAATGTGCTGTTTGACCGTTTCACTCATAAAAAAGGTGTAAGGTAACCCTCGAGTCCTGATGAGACCATTTCGATCTCGGCTGGGACATAGAAATTCGGTTGAACATGCACTAGAATTTGTAATAAAGCTTGTTTATGGTTGAACAAGATTTAAATAGTTATCTTATTTCAGATAACCAGTGAGAACCATGTATGCCAAGCATGTTGGGACTTGGCCCAAGATGTGGTTCTTGGTAGACGTGCGATCGATGCACCAACCCAAGTTGGCCATTCCAGTGTTTGTGTCACTTTTAGCACAGCGGATCAGCCAAAACATATTTTGTTTATATTTTAGTTGACAACTGTCGAAGAGGACGAGATTCAATATTATCATATTATTGTAATTGTATTGTAGGTAGAAGGACTGTAGGCTGCTGTGACCATGTAATGTGCATTATATGGTATCTCAGTTGGGCAAGGTACCAAGAAAATATCGTACCTTCTGCACAATTTTTAGATGATATTCTCATAATTATTGAAGATGAATAATACATGTTTTATACATATATTGGTGTTTTATTTTACTTCCTCTTCTCCCTTTTTCCGCAAAATTTCTAGTATTAGTTTACCGGCTTTCATTTCCTCGGTCCACAGCACTGAGAAATTAATCAGGAATATCCTGGCTTCCACACTGATTGATTTCAATGTGCCGTGCTTCACTGAGGCTATTGATGCCTGGAATCTCGCTTGTCCGAATTCTGACCTACCTGTTATACCATCTTCCCAGAGGCGGTGGGACGAGCCGCTCTGCAGAGTAGTTCTGAATAATTTACTAACCACGTCTGCTACTTCTGCTGAGTGTGCTCGTCTGCTGGCT
Organism: Tholera decimalis; assembly: GCA_943138885.2. Classification (NCBI taxonomy): domain Eukaryota; kingdom Metazoa; phylum Arthropoda; class Insecta; order Lepidoptera; family Noctuidae; genus Tholera; species Tholera decimalis. The sequence continues at coordinate 10,755,274 of OW964575.2, read as the reverse complement.
GTGGGAAAGTGGGAATCAGGTCTTTGGTTACATGCTCTACCGTCCTCAAATCTTGGCACTTTGTTCGACGACACCACTTTCCGCATCGCTGTTTCACTACGCCTAGGAGCCCCTTGTTGTTCCCCTCATCGCTGTAATTGTGGGGAAGCGGTCAACAGCCTCGGGCACCATGGTCTCTCTTGCAGCCGTAGTGCGGGTCGTTTTGCACGACATGCCAACTTAAATGACATTATCCGACGAGCCCTTGTCACCGTCGGCGTTCCAGCCGTATTGGAACCCATTGGACTGGCGCGTGACGATGGCAAGAGACCGGACGGCATGTCATTGTTTCCTTGGAAGATGGGTAGGCCTTTAGTGTGGGACGCAACTTGTGTCGATACTGTCGCGCCATCCCATCTTCCCAGTTCATCATGTTGTGCTGGCGCTCCCGCTGCGGCTGCGGAAAACCTCAAGCGGCGTAAATATAGTCATCTCGGTGATAACTATATTTTCGAGCCGTTTGGGGTCGAAACTCTCGGACCATGGGGCCCGTGTGCTCACAGCCTTTTTAAAGAAATATCGAAAAGGCTCGTTGACGCTTCCCGCGACCCAAGGGCTGGCTATTTCTTTGGTCAACGGCTAAGCATTGCCATACAACGAGGCAATGCCGCCAGTATCTTAGGTACGTTGCCAGCCGACAGCGTTGAGGATGAATTTTTTGATGCTTTATTGTAGTTTGTATTTTAGTACATAATTTTGTATATTTGTTGTAATCAATGTAAATTGTTAAATGAATCAAAAGGTTGGTGCCTACTACTTCTAGGTTACAGGATATTGGTTGTAGAAACTTGTCTTCGACTGTAGCGTCTGTCCAGGGCGCGGGAGAGGTCAGATCTTCGACACGTCACACGCTCCATGCATTAAACCATTACACAACCAGAACCATTCAAAGTTTTTCGTAAATAACATAAAAAACTACAATGTGGCACAGACAGAACCTCACTTTTACTATAATTCATATAACTTGGTTCCTGGATAGCCAAATTTCACCAAATTTTCAGTGAGGCCTTGTTATTATATCCTCTTACAAATAAGGCTAGTTTGATTCAGTTAACACCTGGGCCCAGAAATTCATTCATGGAGTCATTCCCTTCTCCTTTGTGCCACCAAACCCCGACCGATTTAAAACTGTATTTGAAGTAAAGATAAGTCTTAAAATCGTTTGTGACCGGGGACAGATTACGCTTACGATAAGAGCCCGCCCGCGGTGCTTGACGGATGGTTGACGTAAATAATGGCGGTCCTTGAGAGGTTAAAACGAGATATTTAACATGTGTATTTATTTCAGTTCTATAATGTCGGGATTTCGTAAAAATAAACGGTACCTTTTTCACCAGTTCTTCCTTCGTATAGTCTCCAAGCATCGGCCGGTTGAATTTGATGTAGTACTCTTTCTGAGTTCTGAAAGAAACAGTAGTAAAAACTGTAAAAATCCAACGAAAACTTAAAGACTGAAATAAGACATGAAACAGATAAGACAGACAGACGGCGAATTTATAAGAGTTCCGTTATTTGCCATTCGGCTGCGGAACCCTTAAAATGTTTGTACTTTAGGGTCGTACGAATAACTATAAGCACTTGAGTGAACTCAGTTATTTTAAAATCACAGACACACAATTGAATTCCCTGCCGGAGTCTGTGTTTCCCGATAGCTATCACCTGGGGGGTCTTTAAGTCAAGAGTGAATAGGTTACTTCTAGGCAAGCGTGCTTCATCTTCGACCACATTAACGCTTATAATCAGGCGAGCTGTCATAAATAAGAAAATTGGCCAAGTGCGAGTCAGACTCGCCAATGAAGGGTTCCGTAGTAACTATTATAAATATAATATATTTATTTGACAAAAAAAAAACATCTTACAAATTTCTTAAAACTAGCTTATTTACAATTTTTACAACTACGCCAAATAACTTTTCATAGTGTTTGTATGAATCAAAAAGTTATATTTGCGGTTTTAGAAAATATTACTATCTCAAAAACTGCTAGCCCGATCTCGTTCAAACCAATTTTGTTTGAAAGTTTACATTAAGATCTACAGCATATGTTTTGTTTAGATTTTTCACTCCATTATTATAGAAGTTAGAGCGGGGGGACACACGTTTTACCACTTTGGAAGCGTATATCTTTTAAACGATTAAATGTGAATAAATATTGTAAATTTAGTAAAATGGTTTTTTATTCACACACCCGCGTTACAATTTTTTTCTTAAAATCGGAAAGCGGTTCACAGAATACATCTACCTACCAAGTTTCACAAGTATAGTCCTAATAGTTTCGGAATAAAATGGCTGTGACATACGGACGGACAGACAGACAGACATGACGAAACTATAAGGGTTCCGTTTTTGCCATTCGGCTACGAAACCCTAAAAAAAGAAATAAGTATGCCACTTCGTCGTAAGATTTTTTAAGCCAATATTTTATTTAATTGGGAACTTTTACGCACTGCGTATGACCGTCAATAACTTATAACTTATTAAGCTAGTTTTAGTAAAAGGAATTTTGCAGTGATAATGAATAAGGATAGCCTAGTATAATAATATTCAATAACTGTTTCCGCCAGTGTACCTACATCACAATTCTTCCCGAGTTTTTTTCACTTACCGTTCCTTAATCCTGGGTTCGTTGGGTAAAAAGCTGGAGGCCCAGATTTGACAGTGTGGGTGAGGATTGGAGCACCCCATGATAGCGCCTTTGTTCTCGAAGATCTGCACCCAAGTGTACCGGCGACCTAACTCCTGGAGCTGGTTTACCCATCTGGAATATGATAATAGACCTTTAGGAATTTAAACGATACAAGACATTTGTACTCAGACGAATATCATATGCGTAGCGTTTTACCAACTATGTCGGGGTAATTGAGTACTTTTTTTATTGATAACTAGTTGACCCACCACGACTTCGTTCGCGTGGTATCCTACCCCTACCCTACCCTACCCCAACCCTAACCCTAACCTACCCTAACACTACCCTACCCCTACCATACCCCAACCCTACCCTACCCTACCCTAAACCTACCCTACCCCTACCCTACGCCTACCCTACCCCTACCCTACCCCTACCCCTACACTACCCCTACCCTACACCAACCCTACCCCTACCCTACTCTCCATTTCTTCTTCGTTCGCGTGGGATGTTTTTCCCGCTTAAATCCCTATCCCGTGGGAATTCCGGGATAAAAACTATCCTATGTCCGTCTCCTGGCTCTAAGCTACCTCCATACCAATTTTCACCCAAATCTGTTCTGCCGTTCTTGAGTTATAAGTGGCGTAACTAACACGACTTTCTTTTATATATATAGATAGGTTCGCGTTTAACCACCATCTCACTTGATGGTAAGTGATGATGTGGTCGAAGATGAAGCACGCTTGCCTAGAAGTAACCTATTCACTCTTGACTTAAAGACTCCTAGGTTATCAATACAGTTACCAATCGCCTGGAGCTTTTGGGCATGGAGTTGACGTCAGATCTCAACTTCGGCTCAACCATCGAGTCCAGAGCTCAGACTGCAGCGAAAAAACTGGGAATCCTACACAAGGTGAGGGGGTACTTCACGCCTGGACAGCTTCTGAATCTGTATAAAGCACAGGTCCGTTCCAGCGTGGAATATTGCAGCCACTTGTGGGTTAACTCTGCTAAATACCAACTTGCTGCATTGGACTCGATCGAGCGCAGAGCTAAAAGGCTTATAGGCGACGAGGTTCTGGTGGACAAGCTTCATAGCCTGGCTCATCGGCGAACCGTTGCTTGCCTGTCGGTTTTCTACAGATTGTACTTCGGGGAGTGTGCGCAGGAGCTCCATGACCTGATTCCTCCATCTCCCTTTCACTACCGGTCTACCAGACGCACGGCTGGGTACCACCCACACTTGGTAGATATACCGTCTTGTCGTACCAAGCGCTTCTCCTCCACATTTATTGTGCGCACAGCCAAGCTGTGGAATTCTCTGCCGGCTTCTGTGTTCCCTGCCTCTTATGACCTTTCAGCCTTTAAAGCACGAGTAAATAGGCATCTTCTGGGCTCGCTCGTCCCATCTTAGACCTTATCTATCGCTTACCCATCCCAAGCCCATCAGTAATAAAAAAATAGCGTAAGGTACTTGTGTTGTAAGTTGAGCTACACGATAACTGACGAATGCTTACACTGTCTGGACAGGTTCGCTCAAATCTGCGTGCTCCTTTCCTCAAAAGACAACAGACATGAACCTTCATGCTTCCCATATGATTTCACCAATACGAACCACCACCATCTCACCTGATGGTAAGTGATGATGTGGTCGAAGATGAATCACGCTTACCTAGAAGTACCTAACCAGTAAGTTAGCTATCAGGAAACACAGACTCCGGCAGTAAATTCCACTCCTTAGCCGTACGCACAATGAAAGTATTCCCAAAACGTTTCGTGCGTATGTGTGGAATGTCCACCATGTAACGATGGCGCATCGCCGTTTGTTTTGTAGTCCGATGATAGAACGGGCTTGGTGAAATTGGATTGTGTAATTCCATCACACACTTTGGGTTAAAAAACACATTGTGTTAGATGTACCAGAAAATAATTCTAATAAAATACATACATATAAATGGTAAAATTATAAACTACTTAATAAATACAATGCTTTATAATAATCTTTCTGATTAAGATAGCTCATAATAATTATGATGAAGACCAAACTAAGAATCAAACGTCCAAAAATAAGAAATAGTCCCTTAAGTACTGGTTTTTGAGTCGGCCTTCTTAATGTCAAATGTCTAAGAATTAGATATAAACCCTGATAGAAGAAGAAATATATTTTTATTATTTTTTAATCACAACTGGTAAAGTCTGGAGTGTATTCACGGCAATAGTGTAAAGGCTATTGATTGAATTGGAAATGTTTCTTTACATTTGTAACACTTACTCATTAATAACAGCAGTGATCTCATCAATAGTCATCAGCGGTATGGTCATCGTAGAGTTTGGATGGAAGCACATCACCCTGAAATGTACAAAAGAACTGATCAAGGGACAAGATTATGTGTTAAAGCGAAACGAGTATAGTTTTTATACATAAAATTGTTTTTATTTTTAATATCCCATAACTGTAGGATATGAATGGGACTAAATCGAGGAATCAACTGGTATAAGAATTATTTTTCAACTATTTATTTATTTTATTATCTATGTACAGGTACACACAGTGAAATACATTAGGATAAGCATAATTATAATATTTGAGTACAAAGGTACTGCTTATTTCTTAAGAAATTTCTTCCAGCAGACCTGCGAAAGGAGAAGTGAAAAAGAAATGTAGACAATAGTGTGTGAGAAAGGGAAGAGAAATAAATATGAATACGTGAAGTCTAAAACTAAAATATTATATAACACACACTTATAATGCAATAAAAATAACATATCTATACTTAATATTATAAAGCGGAAAAGTTTGTTAGTTTGTTTGTTTGTTTGTTTGCTTGAACGCGCTAGTCTTCGAAAGTACTGGGTGGATTTGGATGAAATTTGGTATGGAAGTAGCTTGAAGCTTGAGGAAGGTTATAGGCTACTTTTTACCCGACTGCAAAAAAGGAGAGTTATGTTTTTACCGTGATAGAATCCACGGGAGCGAAGCCCCGCGAGAGTACTAGTACTTAAATAAATACATAATGTTAGAATATATAAACATATAATATAAATATATACATACATAATTAACACAGTTAAGAGGAAAGGCAATGCTCTTTTAATCGACATTTGAATAGATATATTGTTTTTAAATCACGAATGCTAGGCGGAAGTGAGTTCCACAATCTTACAGCATGGACAGAGAAGGAATAAGAGTAGTAGCTAGTTTTATGAGGATGAGATTTAAGGAGGGATCTAAGGTGTGATCTACACGGTACGTCGCTAGAACGAACGTAAGAAAAACGCTCACGCAGGTAGGAAGGGTAAGACGGGTTGTGTAAAATGTTAAAGAGGAGACACAAAATCCTATCTTATCTTTGTTTTCTTTTTCATTTTTCACACAAAATAATTCGACAAATTCACGACAATAAATGTAAAAAAAACCCTTCCGTGAAATCTGACAACATCGCATTTTCGTAACTTTAAACATGAATGATTAGTTGAAGAATGAAAATTAATAATTCGTATTTATCAAAGAAACTTAGATACCTACACGCATTGATGATATCTTCGAAACTATGCATTTTTGGATCTCCTATATACGAGAAATTAAACCAATTTTTACCTACTACTCCTAACTTTAATACTAAAAAAAATTCATACAATCTTTCACCCGTTTTCTTTCAGTTTCCAAAAATCCGTTCTTAGCGGACGTTTTATAACTATACTTTCTGCCAAATTTCATTTTTATACGTCACGCGGGTTTTGATATTTCGTAGTGAGTGAGTGATTTATTTTTATTACTATTCATATCTGAGCTTCTAAGGAATGTCTACCTGCTTATACGAGAGTCATGGATAAAGATGGGTATACCTGCAGGTCCCTTTGGCAGCTGAGGAGCGAAACAGCGGGTTCTCTGATGGTGGAGGGTCTGGTACTCGCTCCAATAGCGCTGGGAAGTCGTTAGGGAAGACATACGTGGAACTGTAGACGGGATTGCGCTGGAAATTGTACAAGAAAAAAATTGGCCAAGTGCGAGTCAGACTCTCCCATGAAGGGTTCCGTAGTAACTATGATAATATATATTTATTTGATAAAAGAAACCTTACAAACTTCTTAAAACTAGCTTATTTACAATATTTACAACTACGCCAAATAACTTTGTTTTTCATAGTGTTTGTATGACTTACAAAGTAATATTTGCGGTTTTAGAAAATATACTGTATCTCAAAAACTGCTGACTCAATCTCGTTCAAACCAATTTTGGTTGAAAGTTTACATTAAGATCTACAACATATGTTTTTTTTAGATTTTTCACTTCATTATTAAAGAGTTAGAGGGGGCGGACACTCATTTTATCACTTTGGAAGCGTATATCTTTTAAACGATTAACTTTATGAAAAAGTCATTTTAGAAAACTTAATGTCATTTTTAAAGACCTGTCTATAGATACCACACACGTATAGGTTTCATGAAAGAAAATATTTTCAGTTTCAGTTCCATGTATGGAGAGCCCCCTTTATTTTAAATATTTTTTAAATTTTCTCTTAAAATCGGAAAGCGGTTTACAGAATACATCTACCTACCAAGTTTTACATGTATAGTCCTAATAGTTTCGGAATAAAATGGCTGTGACATACGGACGGACGGACAGACAGACAGACGGACAGATATGTCGAAACTATAAGGGTTCCGTTTTTTTGCCATTCGGCTACGGAACCCTAAAAACAAAAGAATAATACAAAAGTATACATTTACTCATATACGCTTAGCTATTTATGTTGAAAAGTGACCTGTAACCTGAGATAACCTGTATTTTAAGAGGCAGTGAACAGCTGTGAGTTTACTAATAAATAGGTGCTAATAATTAGGTTATAAACTTATAAACAATATAAACTTATATCCTAAAAGAAGAAATATACAATAAAAACTTAAATGTGTACCTAAATGGTGGTGATTTGTGTGTGGGTGTGTGTGTGTGTGTGTGTGTGTGTGTATGCGTGTGTGCGTATGTGTGTATGCGTGTGTGCGTATGTGTGTTTGTGTGAGAGAGAGATTGTTTGTCTATGTGAGTGAGGAGGTGAGAATTCCCCACCACGCATAATGAAAGTATAATAGGGTAGTTACCTAAAATATTTTATTTAGTCCGTCACGTAGTTTAACAAAAAACATTGGACACGTATTTTTTATTTTTTCACGTAATTTAAAAATTAAGACGATACAGTGACTTGAAATTTCGCGTGACGTCACACCTCGGTATAATTCTTAGCAATGTGTGATGTCAGCAGCCCCCACTCCTGTAATTTGAAGTTTTCCATCTTTGTGAATTTTTCTTGACTTGAAAAAGCAAAAAATACCAATATTTTTTAAATCTACCTAATGGACCAAATAAAATAATTATTTTTTTAACACAGGAAACTACCCTATTATCCTTTCCTATTTCCTTCAATTATTTCTAAAAATATGTATTCTGTTAATTACCTGTCCATTAGACCTCGTAGCTCCTGGCAGGAGAGGGTTCTGAGGGTCTGGGGGCTGGTCTTCAGGTTCTGCCTCCGTCTGCCCGCTCCAGGGTCGAAGGCATCGGTGGGGAGACACCAGCACCCATTCGTCTTTGAGAGGATTGTAGCGAACATGCTGGTGTTCTGAAGAAAATGGTATTATAGTAGTTAGTAGAGGAAATAAAATGAGTGCTTCTATTGTTGCATATCTTAAATAACAGTGATTTTTTTATAGTCCACCTGAACGGTTTCGGCAACGTCGCCCAATCTCAGCTGAGATTAGCCGTCTGCGCAGGAGATATTTATTTTAAAGAGAACTAGCAAAGTGAATTGCATTCACATTAACTACTAGCAATCCTGTTAACCCCTCCAACTAACTCCAACGTCACTCTTCGTCTCAATCGAACTTGTATGAAATCCGGCTTCATTAAAAAATGTTTTTTCTCAATTAAGAAGTAGCAATTAGTAAGTGGCATACCATTTTGGAATCCAGGACTAAACGCGCCATCTTTTAAAGTTACTTGCCAAAATAGTGGAGTACATTTTTTTTACACCACACGCGGTTAAAGTTGGTTGATGTAATGATTTTGAATTCAATGTTAGGCAAAAAACTAACATTTTATTTAAAACTGAGGTTGTTATGTTTTAAATTTTAACTGTAATCTACAGAAGGGTTATTCATGATAACGTCACAGAAAAAAAACTGACGAAAAGTTAATATTTGTAGTCACAGGACTTGAAAGATCATCACAAGGTGTCGATTTTTGAGATTTATTTTTGTATCCAAAAAATTTGAAAGTACAGGACCAAGATTTTTTTTTATATTTTTCTAATAACTGTCACGACTTGGCCTTTTGCCAGTTTTCGGCTTGACATTGATTTCTGGGACAAGTTGTATAGTATGGACTAGCACTTGACTCGCGACTTCATCTGCGTGGATCTCAAATAATTTATAGCCTATAGCACTCCCCAATAATGCAGCTTATTACCAAAGGAAGATTTTTTAGAATCATTATTTTATTACCCCCTATAATATTAGTACCTATAGATTGACAAAAATACGTATTTCAATTCATTTCATCTTCGACCCCATCATTGCTAGCCATCAGGTGACATCACAGGGTGAGATAGTGGTCAAACCCAAGCCTATCAATATAAGAATATGTATAGATGCTGTTTAGATATAGATTGTTAATTACTCTGTCGGCAACCCCAAATAAATAATTAATCAAAGGAAATTAAAATATGAAACAAAATAAAACAATGTCACAAAATAATCTACTTGAATGAAGTAGAAGTAACGTAGAGAGAGGGGATCTAAAACTAGCAAAAATCGACTTGCATATAAATGTATGGACCCATTATAAAACTCACTCACTCCTCCTAATATTATGTTAACATATTTCTGTTTACCCCTTCTTTGGTAACCACATTATCCGATTCGCCTTAAAGCATAGTTTACACGAAGCCAGCACTGGCTGCCAATAAGACTGGCAGCCAGCGCTGGCTTGATATTTGCCTTGAGTAACCAGTTTTTCAAGCCAAGCCAGCGTTGGCTGCCAACGCTGGCGAGAATAGAGCGCCCGTCTATTTTTCTAGCCAGTGACCTCCGCCCGCATACCCCTCGACCTCGGATCTTCTAATCTTAGTTGTTTCAGCAACAAGGCAGAAGCTCCAGGTCTATCGCTTAACCATTTTCTTCGTTCATAAAGTCGTTTCGCTTTCTTTTTTAATAGTGCAGAGATGTTCCTTAAACATTTCTTTTTCAACAGACTTTGCCGCGGTTTCATTATTTTTTTACTTCAAACGTGTGCACACCCGAAGAAAAATCCATGAATGAATGGCCTCGTCTATACAACAGGGGCCAGGCCAACGCTGGCTTGTCTGCAGGACTGGCGCCAGCATTACTGGCTTCGTATAAACTCTGCTTTACGTTCCAAACAACTATCTCCGTAGCCAAAAACACCGCTTACTAGCTGTACCTACGAGCTGTACTGTCGCCCGCGCTTCATCTCCAGTTCCTCGCGTCCTGTCCTGACTGCTCTTAACAACCTCATGGAAGCCAGCCCGGATTGTGATATATTTGCAGATGATTTTAATATAGTAATTTCTGTAATATAGTAGTTTAACTATTTGGCTTTCGCATATTTTAAGGCATTACTATTCTTTATTTTTTATTTAAATGTTGTTTTGTATGTTTAAGTCGAGTTTTGTTTATGTATATTTTATTGTAATTTCTGTTTTTATATTTCATTTTATTTTTGTTCTTGTATAGTTTTTTTTTTGCATTATGTTATTGTAATAGGTTTTTGTAAGCCGTTATAACATAAATAAATAAATAAAATAAATCTGCTTAGCCGTTTCCCAAATACAGTTTAATAGGTTGCAGCTGAGTACCTATTAGTGTTTTACGTGCAGCGACTGCCTATCTGATGTCCACAACTACAACTGTAACTGTAGCTGGGTTACACGACACTCCTTCGCAAGACTGCTATCTCTGATTCTCTGCTTCAGACTAACGCTTAGAAAATCGCATATAATTTGACGATCACATTTATTTACAGACTTCCGGATTTCGTACATAACTTTGCTCCAACTCAAGTTCAATGAGATAATGATTGAGACCTCCAGATAAACTGTATACAAACATTGTAAATATCTAATAGATAGAAAAACAAGTGCGAAGCGACGGCTATATAATGACGTAACAGCACTTGAGATGAGCAGAATTTGTAGTGCAATCTTCCTCGATGAAGTAAAACATCGTGAGGAAACCGGTATATCCAAGATTCGAAGACGTGTGACCATTGTCAAGCCTTTTTTTCAGTGGTAAAAAAATGACTCATCCCGCTGTGTGGAGCGGAAGGGAGAGTCAGAATTCTGCTGACTAAAAACCCACCCTGTTCCTTCAACTGCCTTGCGTTCCGGAACGCGGTATCTCGTTAGAACATCCCCGCAACCTCAACAGGATGCACCGCACTCTCAACAGGACGCACCGCAACCTCAACAGGATGCACCTACAAGCCTTGGGACCGTGTTGTCGATTACGGCTCACTCTCTCTAACAGTAAGAAATATATATGTACTTATGCTATAATTTATTATCTTCTTTTTATTTATTTATGATAGACTCGCATTTGGCCGCCATCGCCATCTCACCTAATGGTAAGATGGTTGAAGATGAAGCACACTTACCTAGAAGTAACCTATTTACTCTTGACTTAAAGACCCCCAGGTTATAGCTATTAGGCAACAGACTCCGGCAGGGAATTCCACTCCTTTTAATTTTCACCACTAAGCCAATAATTAACCAGGAATGAGAGAAACAGAGAAAGAGTGCAGAAAGTTTATAAAATAATGCATTCGTAATATTTTAAATTTACCAGTAGACGACACAGTAAATAATAATAATAATTGAGGGAGCGCTTCTTTGGCCGCCTGACAAAGGTATTAAACAGCCTTTTGTCGGGAGGAAATAAGGTGCGCGCCTTCAACGGTTGGGTCATGCCGGTGTTGATGTATTCTTTCGGCATACTCAAATGGACTCAAACCGAACTGGACGCCCTGGATAGGAGGGTCCGCACACTGCTGACCGTAAATCGGATGCATCACCCACGATCATCGGTGATGAGACTGTACATCCCGCGGAAGTGTGGAGGTCGAGGCTTTTTAAACGCCAAAACTCTCCACAACCGCGAGATTTGCAGTCTCAGGGAATATTTCCTTCAAGCCGATGTGGGTATGCACCGAGATGTGGTTGCAGTGGACAAGGGACTCACCCCGCTGACCATGGCTAAAGAGAACTGGCACAAACCTGTTATACTCACCGCAGATGACCGCAAGGAGGTATGGAAAAGCAAGGAGCTTCATGGTCGCTACTATCGGGCTCTCTATGGGCCCGATGTAGATTTGACAGCTTCGGTTGCCTGGCTACGCTTCGGGGATCTCTTCGGAGAAACTGAAGGTTTTGTCTGTGCAATTATGGACGAAGTTATCTTGACGAATAATTACCGGAGACATATTATGAAGGACGGGACGATTGACGTGTGTCGGGCATGCCATCATCCTGGTGAGTCCATCAGACATATTGTCTCCGGTTGTTCTCGTCTTGCTAACGGCGAGTACTTGCATAGACACAACCAAGTAGCCAGAATTATCCATCAGCAACTTGCTTTGAAATACAAACTTGTCGATTCTGAGGTACCGTATTACAAGTATGTGCCCGACCCAGTTCTCGAAAATGACCATGTCACGTTGTACTGGGATCGGTCTATCATCACTGACAGGACTATTGTTGCCAATAAGCCTGATATAGTGGTGATAGACCGATTAGTGCGCCGCGCAATGATAATCGATGTTACCATCCCACATGACGAGAATCTCGTGAAAGCTGAGAAAGAGAAACACATAAAGTATCTCGACTTAGCTCATGAGGTTGTTGACATGTGGAATGTGGACTCGGCTGTCATTGTGCCGATTGTCATGTCAGTCAATGGGCTGATAGCTAAAAGCTTCGACGACCATCTGTCGAAGCTGGCGTTGCACAGCTGGATAAAGGGCCTGATACAGAAGGCAGTTCTCCTCGATACAGCTCGCATTGTGAGGAGGTTCCTTTCTCTGGAGACCTAACCACCGGTAGCTTGGACCCTGCTCCCGACACCGATGGACTGCCATTTTTTATATTTTTAAATGTTTTTTTATTGTAAGTTTTTATAGAAAAATATTTAAAAATGTAATTTTTGAGATATTTGTTGAATAAAGGAAATAATAATAATAATTCTTTATTTTCAGACAACAATGATCCAGCGTGTTAGTAAACAATAATATAACTTATTACTAGTGTTAGTAGTTAAAATACAATAGAGAAGAAGACAGACCATATAGTATTGTGAAAAGGACATCCCCGAATTAATGGTTAGTGATTGTCCTTCTCACAAAACTTTTAATAATCGGAGAGTCGATACTCTCCGCCACAGTTTTTAGAATGCTGTTGCCACTCGCCCGCAACCTTGACAACAGCGACGCGGTTCTCTTGCGAATGACGGCGTGGAAGCCGTCAACTCGGTTTTGCGCAAACATAGCAGATGCGCTGCACCATCGTGGCAGTCCCAACAGCATCCTAAAAATATTATTATACTGAACGCGTAGGTCATCCAGCGTTCTTTTGGTATAGTTGACCCAAAGATTCCCCGTGTAAAAGCACTGGCAATACGCCTTAAATAGTGTTACTTTCACAAGACTGCTACACCGAGCGAATCTTCGGGCCAACATGTTACCTCGGACCGCCAATGCCCTACGCTCCCTTTCAATATCGACATTGTCCTTAAGGTCGTCAGTGAGAAGATGCCCTAGATATTTAAATTTCGTCACTCTTTTGACGTTCAAGCCGTTTAGGGTAATGTCAGGTATAGTATCTGGGCATTCACCGCTGGCCTTAAAGACAATGTATTCGCACTTCATAACATTATAAACAAGTCCGTGCGAGGCAGATAAAGAAAGAAAAAAAAAATATGCAAAGCCAGGGTGATTCGCGAGTCTTACGTATTGCTAAGTGAACTTGTTATTATTAAACAGCTGATTGCAGGCACAACTAATATCAGGAAATATAACACTAAGAGCACACATGATCAATTAAAACAAACTTGTAAGAAACGAAGGACTCTAACACTGTAAGTTAATTTTTAATTATAGTCAGTAGAACATAAAATTCGGGTTAAAAACATCAAGCCAAACGGATTAACTTACCGGTGGGTTTAAATTCTTGCATTTTGGTTGAATAAACAATAAATATGGCGGAAACAGTACCGCACGTCGTTTCACGGCCGCGTCAAGGGCACAACTGAACAGCATGTTTGCGGTATCACGTGTAGGTATTATTATTGAGTGATAACAGTATGTGAGTGCTTCGCGTCAATGAGTATGAAAACAGAGCTGTAATTAGGTAAGCAATACTTTTACACTAGATTATTTTTTGTTTTTTATCGGTGGGAAAAGCATCAAACAACTCCTGACACTCTGGGTGGAGCGGAAGGGAGTGTCAGACTTCTACTGACTAAAAACCCGCCCTGTTCCTCCACTGCCCTTACTCGTTCCTGGACCGTGGGATCTGGTTAGAACATTTCCGCAATCCCGGAAGGCAATAGCCTCTGTCGAGGCTGAATCCTGCTGACTGCTCTTTGAGAAGCGAGTGGAACAAAATGCGCCGTCAACTCGTACATCGTACACTAGTTTTATCATTTGTATCCATAGGGTGCGTTGGAGTAAGTTTCGGACGGTTTTCAGATGCATTTGGAAGATGTTGGCAAAATTTGTTTTGTACGAAAGTTACAATAGCACAATAAATTATAGTGAAAGCAGATGTTTCATTTTTATATGGGGCTCCGGCCATAACATGTACATTTCAGCAAAGCTGGGAAACTTACCCCTGAATAGAATAAAGTAACATTTTTTTCATAATAACGAATGGTTTTTATGTACAATATATAAATTAAAAATGTTTGACGTTTGTCCTAAGAGTTATGACAGCCATGACTGGTTGTAGAAATGACGTTTACTTAACCTTGTTTTGTTTTTGTTCATCAGAACTAACCCACAGAACACTATTACCCTAACCGGGACCTATCTGACTAATAGAGTTTCAACTTTCAAGACAACAAGCGGTTATTTTGAATTCATTCAGAAACACATTTCAAAAATGGAGACTAAAGATTTTTGTAACGATGAAATCGTCACATTTAATTATGTTTACTCAAAAATATGTACAAGAGAATAATAGTAATTTATTTTGAACACTACAAGAATACACACATTTTTTAATTATCTTCTACGTAACATTGATTTTATGAGACATGATTTCAGAACGAATGAAGTATGCAAGCAAACGAGACGCCATGTTGAATAAAACATGGCAATAATTGAAAAATTATAATTTTTGTACACAACAAATCAGGCTCAAATTCACCAGAGAATATTTTTCCCCAATTTGTAGTATTTTTTCCTCTTTTTCGATAAATGTACATCTGATGGCCGAAAATGAAACATCTCCTTTGATTTAGATAAGCGATAAGAGAGATAAGATTTAGAAAGAATGCGTTTTATGTAGTTATAAATGAAACAACAACTATTTATCGCGTGTTTAAAGTATGAATAAAATTTTAAAACCTAGGGGAAAATCGGACGTTCTTAGGTAAAGATCGGACTACCTTCTAAAATCGCCATTGTGGCTTAGAACACAGAGTTCATCCAAAGAAAATATCCGTTTTTATACGTTGATTATCCTAAAAGACGACACTTCCAGTATAACATGCATAACTCATAACTGATGCGTTGGAACGACCAACACTGACTGGGACGCGGAGCAATACAAAATAGTGTATCACGCTTTGTTGCCAGATTAGAAAAATAACTACTAATTCGGAATATATTTAACAAATACGGTCTTACCCCATTCACGATCTTACCCCAACGCACTTATACAACGTGTAATTTATAAGGTATATACATACCAACTGCATGGCTTCTTTGGATGATAACAAACGATATGGCAAGGGTTTTGTAATCCTAAGTCTACGTGTGTAGAACTTATTACAAATTCCAAATTCCAATACACCGATACCAGAGACCGAATTTTTCAAATTAAGAAGAACGAAAAGAATTATCGTGTTTTTGGCAAGTGACGTGGAAAGTTACTGACCCTCGTAGTGCTGTGACACGTTTGTTATGATTGGTATTCAAGAAACATATGAAACCGATAATTTGTTGTCAGTTCTTTGAGTCAGTTATTTTGAGCTGAAACTGTGCAAAGAGACTCCATACCAGATGTTGTCTTCAGCCCTTTTGGATAGATATGGGGTTTCCGTTACACGTTGTATATTGTAAGGTGTACAAATAAATAATAATTACTTATCGGTAGGGAGGAGCTTGTGGCTAAAAAATAATAGCCGCACGGGTCGATTCTCGAGGTTAAGCAACACTTGCCGCGGCAGATACGTAGATGGGTGCCCATCTTGACGTGTCTAGACTTCCCCGTGCCATGGAAAGTACGTTAAGGATTTGGTCCCGGCTGTCTTTTTAACACGCTTTTATTAGGTCAACCTGTATGTAGTAATGGAATCTAAGATAACAAATTTAACCATCTTCCAAGGGTCGTAGCGTAATGTAAATTGGTAGCTGTATATAGTTCTGATGACAATACAATAATATGGTACTGTCGAACTGATCTGATGATGGAGCCGGACGATATGAACTGGAACTTCATGATGGAAAATCGTATCATAGCTGTTTTGGATTTCTTAGAAAAGTCTTGTAATGAACTTTGGCCACGAATAGGTTTCAAGGTCTGATGATGAAGCCGGATGATAGGCAATGGCATTCCATGATGGAATATCGTACATAGTCGTGTTTGCACTTGCGAGAAAGGCCACGTAGTGGGCTTTGAAGACGATCAGGTTTCAAGGTTATAACAAACCTAAAGAAAATCCGTTATCAGTTTTCTTAGCCTTTTTGAATTACCGCGTAATCCATAGATTTATTTTTTATACATGTCACTTTCAAATCCACTTGGGGGATCGACCGTTTAATTGTTCACTACTCGTGGGAATAATATGGCAAAAACTACAAAAAAAAAGAAACAGCGACATTTGTTTTTACGTGCATTTATAAATGCGTGTTTTTCTAGTGTTTTTTTATTAATTTATTATTTACATCTTTGAGACTCGTTAGTCAATTTTGCCAGAAAATCTTACACGATGTGCACGAGGTGTATGTGTTACGGATTATGAATGTCATATATGCAGTCGCTACATGTGAAACACCTGCCTACTCAGAACCTACTCAGCCTTATCCATTTAGACTGGAAAATCTCACACTAGTCTTGCTAAGAGTTATTGTGTTACCGAGTTTCTTGTTTTTCGACGTGACAACGTCTTATAATTCGATGAAGCTGGCTGCACGCACGAAAATACATCACTCATGCGGCGTTACCTCGCTCTGAGGCGTTCCATCGCTCTGAGGCGTTTCAAAGCAAATCAAATTGGATCAACAAGTTGACATTTATGTATGACTCAACGAGTCAAGTACTAGGCTATCATAAAACGGTAAGAGATGACGTCACTGTGTAGGGATTCTTTGACATTTATGTATGACTCAACGAGTCAAGTACTAGGCTATCATAAAACGCTAAGAGATGACGTCACTGTGTAGGGATTCTTCCATTGTCATGAGAGGTGCAGTAATAGTGATGTAAAATTAAAATTTTATTTTGAAAAATGCAACCATTCCATCAGTATTTTCTTATGACGTTGTCACGTTCAACTAATTGATAATAGGGCTCGTGTTTGACCACCAACCATCTCACCTGATGGTAAGTGATGATGTGGTCGGAGATGAAGCATGCTTGCCTAGAAGTAGAGTAACTAAATGTGGGCTAGGGCTTTAATATGGGCTAGAAACAATTCTCGAAAACCAACAATCCTATTCATTTGCTTTCGCACTCACTTTGTTTCGTTAGTCGGACGCGAGCTGTCGCCAGTGTCAGCCATTCTTGTGTTGTCGCTGTCGAAAAAATTTCTGAGACACGTATCAATGTGTTATTTAATTAATGAAATTCAGGTCTAAATACTGTAGCTATGTGTTTTATTGCAGAAAATAAGTTTAATTTTATGATTTTCGGTGATTTATTTCTCGCTATGTATGACTTGTAAATTACACGATCAAGCTGATTTTGGTGAAGAATTTCGAATATGGGGCTGAATCGAATAATGACTGTGCTGGGCTAGTTTGACACATGGATATGTGATTTTTGTAAGTGAATTAAGTAATTTTTTCCAGCTAGATACCAAAGAAATTTAATCTCTTATAAGATAAACATTTATAATAGTTATTTTCGTTCAAGATATTATAAGTTTCTATGTGTAGCCCATATTTGAGTACCTGTTCCATATTTAACGTCTATTTTTCAATTTTGTTTAATGCTCAATTTAATAATATATTATAATATTAAGAACATAAGACTGTCACTTAGCTCTTTAAAAATATATGTGTGATTATTTCCGCGTCAATAAATGGTAAATTTTTTAATAGTATTTTATTTATGAGACAAAAACAAAATGGTAGCCCATATTTGGTTACTTTCCTCTAACCTATTCTATCTTGACTTAAAAGCCCACAGGTTATAGGGTTGTGGAGGTGAGATGGCTGTCGGTACATGTTAAGCGCTAGTACTCAACTGCATTTACTTAGACTGGGAGCCGACGCGACCCCAACATAGGGTATGGATGATGATGAATCAATATTAGTTGCAGGCGCGTGCATAGGATTATGACAGGGCATGCGGCGGAGTAAAAACACACAAAAACTTCTTCTTTTATAGATTTTTAGCATAGCCACAGCCACGCATCGCCACCATGCTACGATGCATGGCTGTGGCTATGCTAAAAATCTATAAAAGAAGAAGTTTTTGTGACCGATTACTCACAAAAACTTCTTCTTTTATAGATTTTTAGCATAGCCACAGCAACGCATCGCCACCATGCTACGATGCGTGGCTGTGGCTATGCTAAAAATCTATAAAAGAAGAAGTTTTTGTATGTTTTTACTCCGCCGCATGCCCTGTCATAATCCTATGCACGCCCCTGATTAGTTGGTAGAATCACACCAGCGTTAATTTGTTCATTTTGGATTCTTAAGAGCGCGTCTAAAGCCAGCAAAATTTTAGAATTCACCCGCACTGTCCTACCCGCTCCTCACATCGAATACGATCGCGCGTGTACCTACGCGCTCGCTCGACGCGTATCTTCTGTAGTAAGTATACGTATAATATTCAGATGAAACAACTGTATTCAAAGTATGACTGCGTTATACAATATTACGAAATGTTATGTGTACGCGAATAATACGTAAATAGTAAGTTAGTAGGAGGTGACTATACCACTGATACTGAACACGAATCAATATAAAATCAATACCAAAAGGTAATATTATATTATGTATAATATAATATTATTTTGGCGCGCGTACCCCGCAATCGAATGTTTCCGAATATTTCGCCCGAATAATTCAATCGAAATTAACGTGTTTGTTTGTTGTGTGGTGGGTGGGTTAATTATTGTTCAGTGCGAGACTACGTACGATACAAGAGTAAAATATAAATGTTTATCTATACTAATATTATAAAGCGGAAAAGTTTGTTTGTTTGCTTGAACGCGCTAATCTTCGAAAGTACTGGGTGGATTTGGATGAAATTTGGTATGGAAATAGCTTGAAGCTTGAGGAAGGTTATAGGCTACTTTTTACGCGACTGCAAAAAAGGAGAGTTATGTTTAAACCGCGATAGAATCCATGGGAGCGAAGCCCCGCGTGAGTACTAGTTTTATTATAAATGGGATTGATTAAGTATATGTTGATATTTTTATAGGTAGATATGTTAGCCTGTGATTAACAGGATTTTTATTCTTTTGTTTCTAGGTAGGTACTCTACTTATTTCGAAATTGAATGCTATTTTTATAAATGTCAGTAGTTGAATAAAAAACCAGGCCTAGCTTATTTTATTTGTTTTTTGAAAAAGGGTTACCTATGTTTTTGGTTAGTTTGTATGTAGCTCTGTACGCATCGCGAGTACTCGCGAGTCGCATAGGTAGCTATTAATCATTACCTACCTACTTAACACGTATAATAGCCCAGCCAATAAAAACAATTAAAGGCAAACCTTGCAAGCAAACACGTTTTGATGCGGTTTTCAGAAAAGTATTTGTTATACTTAGGTAGGAGCAGGTTTTGGTATATTAACCGACTTCAAAGGTCGATTTTCCTGGTTTCTTTTGGCAGTTGAAATATTCCCAAAGTTTCGGAATATTTCGGAATACTTCCGAAGTATACGACGGGAATGATTCGGAATTATTCCCGCCAGACTATATCGAAAATAAATGTACTACACTGCGGTGGCTCATTATTTTAGACTAGCTTTTGCCCGCGACTTCGTCCGCGTGGAATAGTTACTTTGGGCTAACGTTAAATTTAAGCCCGATTTTGAAGCATTCTTCATTGGTGCTCCGCTCCTATTGGCCTTAGCGTAATGATATATATAGCCTATAGCCTTTCTCTATAAATTGACTATTTAATTAAAAATATTTTTTCAATTCGAACCAGTAGTTCCTGAGATTATCGCGTTCAAACAAACAAACAAACTCTTCAGCCTTATATATTAGCATAGATAGCTGTTGCCCACGACTTCGTCCACGTTTCCGTCGTTTTTCGTAAAAAAAAAAGTAGCCTATGTCCTTCCTCACGGTTCAGTGATTTAGATGTAACACACAGATTAACTTTCGTAATTTAGTAGGGAAATATAATATGTCAATCTATAATACTGTTGAAAAATAAGGCAATACCGAACCGCACAATATTATTGTTAATAGCTGTGCCCGCGACTCCGTCAGCGTGTAACTCCTTGTGTGTTATTAAGTTAATGTATTGGTAATATTGTTTAGATCACGTTCACATGAGGCTTAAGTACGTATAGAACGACAATACTTCAGCGCAAAGCTTCCGGGTAAAATATGTTGAAAGTTGACCCGTCCGGCACGTGAACATAAAGATTTCTAGAACTGCTAACCCGGGAAAGCGCGACGTACAACTGACCATGCGAGAAACAACTGACACCGAGATCTACTCCAGCAACACGAAAAGTCTGCCCTTGAGTCTTATTAATTGTCATTGCATAACACACCGATACTGGGAATCGCGTTCTTTTATATTAGAATGGAAAATTATTTGGTATTATGGGAATTCTGGGAATAAAGACGGTTTCTCCTGCACCGCAACC
The DNA here is from genome assembly GCA_943138885.2 of Tholera decimalis. Classification (NCBI taxonomy): domain Eukaryota; kingdom Metazoa; phylum Arthropoda; class Insecta; order Lepidoptera; family Noctuidae; genus Tholera; species Tholera decimalis. The sequence continues at coordinate 10,734,320 of OW964575.2, read as the reverse complement.
TGTTAAAATTTGAGCCTCAATTATATTTTGTTGCAACTGGGTTACTTTTAGCCGAGTTCCATTGCAAAGTTGTGGTGGTTTTAAATTTCGGAGCAGAATAATAATCAGAAAGCCTAGCTTCGAACTGCTAAGCTATCGGGAGTTACACGTGTTATTGTGAGTCAACCATAAAAGATAGATATATGTTGTCGTGGGATATTTTTTATATAATTTTATGGAGAACATTTCCGTCATAAATGATTTCTGTGTAGCTTTAACCATTAAGGTTGCACACGCGACGGAAGCTTAAAAATGGAGTAACTTCTCCCGTTTTCCCAACATTTCCCTTCACTGCTCTGCTCCTATTGATTGTAGCGTGATGAAAAGTATACTATAACCAGCTCAGAAGTATGAAAAATATTTGTACCAAGTTTCGTTAAAATCCGTCGAGTAGTTTTTGTTTCTATAACGGTTATACAGACAGACAGACAGACAGACAAAAATTTTACTGATTGCATTTTTGGCATCAGTATCGATCCCTAATCACCCCCTGATAGTTATTTTGTAAATATATTTCATGTACAGAATTGACCTCTCTACAGATTTATTATAAGTATAGATAATTGCCTATTTAATGCAAATTCTAAAATGGTATAATAATAACCAGTATCTTGATAAAGTACAAAGTTATTGCTGTTCGAATCTTAAAGGAGAATTTTTATACAAATTTGATTTCAAAATTAAATTACTTTAACACTGCTGTAACTAATTTTAGACTCAAAGAGAATGAGAATTTCCTTAAAATTTGATCACTATGGGTTTGTTGACACCATAAAAGACATTAGTAATTAAACAAATTTATTGAAAAAGAAAATATACAAGATGTTCGAAGTGGGCTCCTTCAGCTGCTATACACGCTCTACACCTTCTTATGAAGGACCGTCTCAATCGGCGCGCAAATCCTGCCGACAATATTTCGTCAGCAGCCGAACGTATGCGTTGTCGCAGCTGTTCAACTGAAGTGATTTCTTCTTTATAAACTACCTCCTTTAAACAGCCCCAGTAAAAAAGTCCAATGGGTTTAAATCTGGCGAGCGAGGTGGCCACATTCTGAAAATAAAATATTATTTCAAAACGAATTCCTTGTTATACAATCACGTCCACAATAAATTGATCTACAAAAATAGGGTTTAAATACCTAATGGGCATACTTAAATAGGTTCGTAATCGATATAAATATATTTCATCGAACAAACACGGATACCAACTAAAAGCTTGTGTTTATTTTGCATATACTATTCTGCCCGCGTTACCTACGACTACGAGTGACCATAGAAATGTTAAATAAGAAGTGGTATAGGTAGATAATTTTTTTTTTATATAGGATACTCGCAAGATCATTATTGTTGTCCATCCGTGTATCTAGATTTTTGGAAGATCTCATAACTACATTATGGGAAAATGATCATAAAATTGTATCGTGAAGAATAACATAACAAAATAGCAAAAGTAAATAGCTACCTATTATGAATGTAATTTATTACCTATTATCCTAATAATCTAATAAAGTACCTACCACGAATTTTTGATATCGTCGTGTCTGGGTGTTGTTTATCTATATATGTATGTATTTAAAAATGTATTTGTCTATGTATATCAGCTGTCTGACACCCATAGTACAGGGTCTTCCTAGTTTGGGGTCAGATAGCCGTGTGTGAAATGTCCCCACATATTATTATGTCTAGTTACCTACTCGGCCCACGAAAGTGCGTAGGTAAACGAATTTAGATCTTGTGTCTCTCAAAATAAAATCTAAAATCACCTGCATAAACTTTCTCGAAAGTATAAAATGTATTTTTAATTTTTCAGTATATAACAAACAAGTAACTCACAAACTTACCTTCGACAATTAGCCATCCTGTCAATTTGTAACTTTTTTAGTTCTCTTTTCAATGTTTTTTTTTGTTTCCCATTTCACTATTTAGTTCGAACAACAACAATTACGATTGAAATGATTATAACTCGGCGCAGCTAAAACACTTGAGCGTAGTCCTCTCGTCTCAACAGAGCGGTAGCGACTGATGTGTGAAATAGAAATATGCTTGAAGCTCCCGCAACAAGCGACGGAAGATGACTTCTTGAGCGGAATAAAAACGTAGTATGCGCCAAAAGTGTTTTATCGTAATAAATCCAAAACTAAAAGGAATTACATAAAATGCCTAAGCAAAGCCTTTACTCTTGTTTAAATATAATTATTTATCAAATTTTTGTCGCAATAGGCATTACCATATCGAGTACAAAACGGAAAAACATGAGAATTAGAGGTTATTTCGTGATGTTTTTCTACCAAGGAAATGTTATTATTTTATGTTTTTGATCAGAGAGAGCCCTTGAAAATATGATGTAGTTATTCATATATTTTTATTTTAAGATTTGGTCTGGAATTTTTCATGTAAAATCAAATAGAAAATTGGTAATTTTGCTTTATACGCGCTCTTAACACGTTCGCTGACAGTACGTCGTTAGGCGGGAAATTAAAATAGTGCGTTATGACAGTACGTCGAGGGACGGGCCACTTATTTTTAAGAGTACGTCGTCTCACGATAATTTTTCATATTTAGTATTATGAAGAGCAGTATATTATGAGCAATTTCATATTTCTTACTGCCGTAATACGAGTATTTTGTGGGTAGTTTCATATTGCTTGCTTGTGCACGAGTACTACGTTGATTTGTCATTTAGGATGGAAAATTCTACTGTCGTAATGTGGTGTCAGGGTAAGTGCTCACTGTCAGCGAACGTGTTAATCACGTTGTTAATTTTAGTTCCCGTATGTTAAGTATGCCTTTTTGTTTTTTCTGGGAATATCAAATCAAATGACTTCCCGCTCTGGGTAGAGCGGAAAGAAGGAAATACTTCTACTTTCTAAAAGCCTACCCTGTTCCTTCAGCTGAGCTTACGTTCCAGGAGCGCAGTAACTCTTTCGAAAACATTTTTTTTTTTCGTGTGGAAATTCTCATGGATGTCCTCCGCCCTGGGGTTGACGGAGGGGTCTGTCAGACTCTTGCTGACTAAAACCACACGGTGTTTCTCTCCTTCACTTCTAGCTGGGGTGCGGGGACACGTTAGCATTCTCCACAATCACCCCAGCAGTAACTCTTTCGAAAACATTCCCTAACCCCAGGAATAATACTCGCACTTGGCTCTGTTATCTTATTGCCGGGGTTGCGGGAACGTTCTAACGAGATACCGCGGCCCCGAAACTTAAGGGCAGCTGAAGGAACAAGATGGGTTTTCAGCCAGTAGAAGTTGGACACTCCCTTCCGTTCCACACAGAGCGGAAGAAGTCGTTCGATGATTTGTCCACCCGGAAAAAAACAGGTTATCTTATATGTTTCTTATTTAGGTGTTGATTAAATATCTAGGTACAGACGCCAGCACATGAAGCTACCCGAAACTGACAAATTTTCCCAATCAACCTTGAACCTAATTTCTTTAACAATAAAGTTGAAAATCTATTAAAGAAATTTGACAGATTGTTGTAGCTTGATGTGCTGGCGTCTGTACATAAGGCAAAAGTTTTTGAGATATACGACCCCCTTAATAGACGGTGCATCACAGGAGAGACGTGAACTATGGAGGCACAAACACCCCATTCCGCCCGGACACGAACTGCAGTGGCCAATCTGGAAATCACTTAACCGATCGCGGGACCAGGTTCGCTGTTGTAAATACAATTTAACCTAATCAAATATACCCCATCTTTGACTCATCGCAGCAGAAATGCCAGAGTGGAGCCCCTTTACAAGATATGGCACCTTTTGTCATGTCCATCGTGCGTCCACTTGCGCCTTGCAGGATCTAAAAGAGGGCAATGTAAGAGCTGTGCTGGTAGCTACATATCGGTCCAAAGATGTTTGAACATCGACAAAAGAAGATAAGGTATAAAACGGATATTAATAAATTTGTCAAAGCAGTGTCTTATCTGCTTTCATAATCTATGAGTCTCATATAGCGTCGGTTTAATTTAACAACATGTTATAAAACGTTTTGTATTATCTGCTAAACATCGAATGATACTCACTTATCAACAGAAATGCCTACTCATGTATATAGCGACATAATAATGATTTAAGTTAGAACAATTTCAGTGAGTTACAAGTATACCATTAGAACTTAAAACAGTATATTTACTATGTGTAAGTACTTATTGTTTCGAGTTTTCGATATTTCGGCACTGTTGCAAGCGCCATAATCACGGATGAACTAAAGTCATTGCGGGTGGACGTTTTAAGTTCTAATTAGGGAACATGTTAGCTTAAAAACTAATTCAAGTAAACCTTCTTTATTTTTTTGGGTTCCGTAGCTGAATGGCAAAAACGGAACTTTTACAGATTCGTCATGGCTGTCTGTCCGTTCTTATGTCACAGCCACTTTATCCCGAAACTATTAAGACTAGAGATTTGTTTGGTAGGAATATGTATTCTGTGAACACTAAAGCTGTTTATTTTTATAGGAAAAATAAATTAAGGGGAGCCACCTTTTTGTGAGCCCAGAAGATGTCTGTTCACTCTTGCTTTGAAGGCTGACAGGTCATAATTATTGTGATGCCAGTCGCTTAGTGAAGTACGTCGAGAAACTTCTACAGAAATCTAGAATGTTCGAGACACTAACGCCATCTATCGGCGAGTAGCAGTACTGAGTATATCTAGTCGAGACACTAACGCCATCTAGCGGCGAGTAGCCGTACTGAGTATATCGAGTCGAGACACTAACGCCATCTAGCGGCGAGTAGCAGTACTGTGTATATCGAGTAGTTTCTGGAATATCCTTGGCAGTATAAACAGTGAGTCGATTTTACAAGAATGTTCTAGAACTCATAGACCGGGGTATAAATAGATCGCAGAGGAATAAAGATCCGAGGCAATATAATCTAAGCTTTACAAGTGAATTTCCGTGCGATTTAAATGTTGAGTGACAAGTAGGGCTTTCATCCCGGAAATCTCGGTCTCGAAAATTTCGAGAGTCTCGACAATTTTTAAGTATTTTCGAGACTCGAGACTAACATCTTCGGTCACGGGAATAACGAGACTTTTGAGACTTCAGTAATATAAAAACTGTATTAAATAATTTATTAAACCAACAGTCAATTTTTATTATTGTTATTATGGATATGGCAATGGCAGCACGGTCGAGCATAGAGTAAAGCTTAGTATTTCTGTGGAGGCTGAATAACCTTATTGACAAATAACACAGATTTTGCCTACATAATATTATAAATGTAAATTGTTGTGCCCGAAAGGGTCCATGTGAGCTACTACTTATATTAAGATCTTGTTACCACATAATTATGATTGCAATAAAGATTGAATTATAGAACTATTCTGATTAAATTGAAAGGGGTTCGAACTTTTTTGTATGAAGACTGTTATATCGACCCATCGCCATTTTGTTTTTTTTTTTAGAAATCGTGGCGCATACTGAAAGTGGCATGTATGTAACAAACAATATCAGTAACATGCTACCCCAAAATGTCACATTACCGAGATATTTGAAGGTAAACATCGACATATGACTACAACGACAATCATTAAAAGTAGACTTATTACGTGTCTATAAGCATCAGATTGTATCTAAATAATTGTTCCCGGGTTGTTTATGATTACTAATGTTTATTGAAAGAGAGTAGGTACATTACACGCTACTAGGAGCACGAGAATATTACTACAAATAATAATTTATTCACTAAATCGCATCGCAATGAAACGCAGTCAACATGTCATTATCGCGTGGCGGATTATGTGACATGCTACTCAGCTTGAAAACGTTTTTAAGCAGTAGTTAAACAAAAGGCAGAAGGTATGTCATTTACGTTAACATTTATTTATAACTGTAAGTATGATATCAAACATAAGTCAATATTAATGCTAAGATGTGACATTTTAAAAGATTTATAATATATCTTACACGTATCATAAATGCTACTATACTACATAATCCATAAGTTCAGCAGGAGGTCGGATAGGGGTTCTTGATGCCGAGCCTAATCCATGTACCTAAGAAAGACATGTACCAAAACACTTATTGTTCATTTTATAATACGGTGGGATGAAAGACAGCCAACACTCGCGTGTGGAATTCTTTGACATGCGTTTTTATTGCGATGCGATGCGATTCAGTAGGCAAATAATTAATTATAGTAGCGGTTTTGTCGTACTGCTAGACTAATAAGCTAAATACTAATAAGCGTATGGACGCGTAATTAATCTATTTTTAATGATTTTCGTTTAAGTTATATGGTCGATGTTTACCTCCAAACGTTTACGTGAAACTTTGGGGTACCGTGTTACTGGACATTTTTTGTTCCTCTAGTCATGCATACCACACTTTCATCATGCACCGCGATTAAAAAAAACAAAATGGTGACGTCGATACGCCAGATTGGTTCTATCCCCTTTAATTGTGAAAGCGCGAAGTGGTACTAAGTAGTATCCCTCTAGCGTACAAGCAGAAAGAGCTTTTTCTAATGCGAGTTACTTTTGGAACAAAATTAGGATTAAATGCCGTTGTTTTTTACGTGCCCACTACAAAAATGAAAAAAAAACTGTAACAAATGGTTTTTTTTTAATTTGTATTTGTTTATGAATGTAACTACTTGATTAAAATATCTTGATTTGACTCTCTTATAAATAAGAAACCTAGTTTTGAAATAGTCTCGAAAGTCTCGTTTTTCCCGGGAATTTCAAGACCACACCTAGTCTCGTTTTTTTTTTCCCGGGACTCACTAATGCATCGAGACTGAAAGCCCTAGTGACAAGTATTGTACTGTGAATAACTGTGTTAAATTTTTATTTGGTGTTTATTTAAGTAAAGTGTTAATTTTGGTTTAATTGGTGTAAATTATTTCCATCCCGAACACCAGCTCGTAACATTATGTAGAAAGGAATACAGAAGGCAGCGGAGTTCCAAACCTTGGCCGTGCGCACAAAAGAGAGAAGCGCTTAGTACGACAAGACGGTATATCGACCAAGTGTGGATGGTATCCTGCAGCACGTCAGGTAGACCGTTAGCGTTATTCCCATTTGTGCATCTTTGACAGTCGTTACAATTAGTCAGAAAACAAAAAAAACTGACACTGGTCTTGCCATGAAGTAAGTTGTTACCCCGTTCCTGGGTTGTGGAGATCCAATGGGCAGTCCCTTTATGTAAAACACCAGTACTCAGCCAACCCCAACATCGTTGTGAAAAGGGTAAGCAGATGATAATGTCCTTTTCACAAGCTTTTAATAATAGGACAGTCAATATTCTTAATTAGTCTTGGGTAGTTCACGAACGATGAACGAATAGGACCTGTACCTTCGTACTGTACTAGAAGAAACGTTACCGAACGCTGACTTGTAATCGGTCTAATAGGTCAAATAACTCTTTTCGAACTCGTACATTCAACGCGCGATCGTAATGTGCGAACGAGAAATGAAATACAGTCACTGATTGTTTGACAGAAACGTTATACAAATTCATTCGATGTCTGTGAATGAATGAGAACGGAAGAGAATAGCCGTCGAATGACGATGCTACCATGAAGGTATAGATAAATATGGAGGCCACACTTCGAACAACAGCTTGAGTCAAATACCTACGTATCTCTATCTCACTTTCTGTGATCTGACCTCTCTTTTTAGTGTGGACCGTAGTATTGCTATCTCGTTATTAAAATCTCCTAATACATTTTTAAAAAGAGTCACTACACAAACCCAATCAGAAGTTAAACAAAAAGTTAAACAAAAAGCTAAACTAAGATTACTGAAATTAAAAATTCCAAAATTCTATTTCACGAATGCTTATCAAGGTTGGCGAATCAGTGAATTATTATCCCATTTCCTAAGGATTTGGTAATGTGGCAACATTGGCCCCACATGTCAACATAAATCTTGAAAATGAAGTTTTACGAAAGTACAAGGATTTGCAATTTGCATTTTCAAGAATCTGATTAGGATTCAACAAGACGTTTAAAACAAACAGCAGTTCCTACTATAACAATAAATCAAGAAGTAGTATCTTCTTACAAGGTAAAAATTTGATTATCTACATTATATTATAGTTATATTATTAGATTATCATTATATTATTATGTTTTTAGATTTTTTTCAAATTGTTCAAATATATGATAAAAGGCAATAGTTTGTAAAATATATAATAATTTTCAGAGAGCAAGTTCATTACATGAAGAGTCTATGGTACAAATAGATGCTCTGGCTGTAGCAAATACTAGTTCTGGCACTTATGAAAGTTATTCTTCTCTTAAGGAAACGGGAGTGAAACGTGCTGGTTGCAATGTTGAAGAAAAGCAATCTTAACAAGTTACTTGTAAGTTTCCCTTTGACTAAAATTAATATTAAGTATATACCTTTTTGCATTTTCTTAACCCACTTTAGGAAAGCTATATTACATCACGCTACGATCCTTAGGAGTGGAGGAATGTGGGTGAAATCACGGGGCGCAACTAGTATAATAACTATTTGAATAATACAGTCAAACGAATTAATAAAATAAAATTTTGTTCTGATTTCACACTTTTCTTGTTTTAGGTCAACAGTGAAACCCCCGTCCCAAAGAAGATTGATAGGGGCGTGCGTGCAGGTGAAAATAAAATCAACGAAAGAAAAAATACTGCAGAAGCAATCTAAGATTAAAGACACTTATTAAAAAAATAGCACATTCATATTTTAACATGCGTATACGTGCTCACTTAAAGACTCATACAGAAAATTTACTCAGTGATTTACGAGGTAAAACACAGAAACTACACAGAGCAATGATATTTAGTCATGTATAATAGAAAAGTTAATAAATTATTTTAATTTAGAAAGTGTTTTTGTTTCTTTTTTGAGGTTTGATATATATTACCATTCTTATTATAGCCCCGTATAACATATTTAGATGAAAATACATAATATTAAAAATTCCGCAGTGGTAAAAAACCTTAACACAGACTTACTCAGAAGTCATCTTGTGTATCATTTTCATTATATTTCACTAAAGAAATATAGTGAAAATGATACACAAGATGACTTTTTATTTGATCTACAAATAAATGAAACAACTAATTTCTTTTTTTGCGATTTTATGATTGCTCCCATAGTCAGAGTTGATGTTAATAAAATTATGAGTACAACAACCCGAAAGGACTGGCCTACTCTAGTAAAAGACAGAATTGTGTGGAAAAGGGAGAGCGAGGCTTTTGCCCAGCAGAGGGACTAAATAGGCTAGTTGGATTGGTCAACAACCCCTTTTCGTTTTTACGCTACATACACAATAAGTTAGTTTCCAGTCTCCCTCACCCAAACCCTTCCAGATATCCTGAGCCACCTCAAACCAGCCCTTGCGGTAGGCGTCCAGGTCGTCTCACCACCTCTTCCTGGGTCGGCCTCGGCCGCGTCTATAGTATCTGTCATTAATTTCTTATTGCTACAGGAACTAAACTTTTGTACTGGTCATAGTCTATACTAATTTCCATGCAAAATTATGTACATAAATATACGATCTAGGACTTTTTGCGTGATTGAAAATGACATATATAATTTAATAATTCAGGAACTTCGCAACTTTCACACAAACAGCTTCTTTCGTAATTTATTATCCGAATTATTTTAATTAATTTCCAATTTATTTCCGATTCGCTTATTATACGCATCTTCAATTTTTAAAATAAAATCATCGAGAAATCATCAATTTTTAAAAGAGCTAAGTCTAGAAGAGGACAGAGATGTAGATATATTAATTAAATAAAACGTAATGTCCTAGGTAAAATAAAATTAAGGTTACACTACTTAGAAAGAGAGGGTCTTACCACAGTGAGCGAGATAGCGATACATAAGTTTTGCTTCAAGTAGGTATTCGAAGTGTGGTCTCCATTTTTATCTATACCTTCATGGATGCTACCCAAACCCGACCGACTGTATTCGCAAGAATGAGATAAGATGCGCGTTATTTCAATAGCATTATGTCTAATTTAGCTTATCACCCGAACACGCGAGACATGTCGAAAGAGAAAATAATACCTGACGGTATATAATAATCCTCGTCACGTAAATTGGCAAGGTTTTGGCGTAGTGGGGATAAGTTCGCGCATCGTGCACTTAGTGGAAGAAAAAAGTGGTCACTTTTACTGCTTGCCATTATTCTATGGTTATTGCCATCATTTATTTTTAATCATGTCTGTTCAGAAGAATGTTAAAGAAAGAAGAAGAATTCATTCGTTAATTCGGTATTATAAATAAAACTAGTATTAACGTGTTGCGCGAGGTGCAAGCACCTCGCGTGCTTTCATAAAAAAGAATTATGGGGGGGAGATGGGGGGGTTGCACAATTTGGACTAAAGCATTGCCCCTCTAAATGAATCTGAAAAAAAAAAATGTTCCAAGTCTCTTAATTTCCGAGATCTGCCTAAAGGGGGTGAGAAGGGGGGCAAGGGGGGCGACTTTGAAAAATGGTTTTTACTTTACCGAGCCTCCTCTATACGAATCCGTAAAAAAAAAATACGGGTCTCGTAGTTTCCGAGATACGATAGGGAGGGGGGAGAAGGGGGGGTGAAAAGGGGAGGTTTGGCACTTTTCCCATAGGTTTGAGAGTTACTTGTTTACGAATCTGTCAAAATATACCCACCTCCCCATCCACCATCTGGGAGAACAATTATGTCAATGAGTGAGTGAGTGAGTCAGTGAGTGAGTGGTAATTTAGCTTTATATAATATGACTAGTATTTGCGTGTTGCGCGAGGTGCAAGCACCTCGCGTGCTTGTGAAAAAAACTAAAGCATTGCCCCTCTAAATCAAGTATTTGCGTGTTGCGCGAGGTGCAAGCACCTCGCGTGCTTGTGAAAAAAAAAAAAAAAAGAGGGGGGGGGGTGATGGGGGGGGGGGGTTGCACAAGTATTTCGACTAAAGCATTGCCCCTCTAAATGAATCTGAAAAAAAAAATGTTCCAAGTCTCTTAGATTCCGAGATCCGCCTAAAGGGAGGGGAGAAGGGGGGCGGGGGGGGGACTTTGAAAAATGGTTTTTACTTTACCGAGCCTCCTCTATAAGAATCCGTAAAAAAAAAAAATATGGGTCTCGTAGTTTCCGAGATACGATAGGGAGGGGGGAGAAGGGGGGGGAAAAGGGGAGGTTTGGCACTTTTCCCGTAGGTTTCAGAGTTACTTGTTTACGAATCTGTCAAAATATACCCACCTCCCCATCCACCATCTGGGAGAACAATTATGTCAGTGAGTCAGTGAGTGGTAATTTAGCTTTATATAGTATAACTAGTATTTGCGTGTTGCGCGAGGTGCAAGCACCTCGCGTGCTTGTGAAGAAAAAAAAAATGGGGGTGGTTGAGTATTTGCGTGTTGCGCGAGGTGCAAGCACCTCGCGTGCTTGTGAAAAAAACTAAAGCATTGCCCCTCTAAATCAAGTATTTGCGTGTTGCGCGAGGTGCTTGCACCTGCTTTGCAACTTGCTTTAGTGCTTGTGAAAAAAAAAAAAAAAGAGGGGGGGTGTGATGGGGGGGGGGTTGCACAAGTATTTCGACTAAAGCATTGCCCCTCTAAATGAATCTGAAAAAAAAAATGTTCCAAGTCTCTTAGATTCCGAGATCCGCCTGTGTGTGCTTGTGAAAAAAAAAAGTGGGGTGGTGATGGGGGGTTTAGTATTTGCGTGTTGCGCGAGGTGCAAGCACCTCGCGTGCTTGTGAAAAAACAAAAAAAAAAAAGTGGGGGGGTGATGGGGGGGGTTTAGTATTTGCGTGTTGCGCGAGGTGAAAGCACCTCGCGTGCTTGTGAAAAAATAAAAGGGGGGGGGGAAATGGGGGGGGGTTGCACAATTATTTCGACTAAAGCATTGCCCCTCTAAATGAATCTGAAAAAAAAAATGTTCCAAGTCTCTTAGATTCCGAGATCCGCCTAAAGGGGGGGAGAAGGGGGGCGGGGGGGGACTTTGAAAAATGGTTTTTACTTTACCGAGCCTCCTCTATTCGAATCCGTAAAAAACAAAAAATACGGGTCTCGTAGTTTCCGAGATACGATAGGGGGGGGGGAGAAGGGGGGTGAAAAGGGGAGGTTTGGCACTTTTCCCGTAGGTTTGAGAGTTACTTGTTTACGAATCTGTCAAAATATACCCACCTCCCCATCCACCATCTGGGAGAACAATTATGTCAATGAGTGAGTCAGTCAGTCAGTGAGTGGTAATTTAGCTTTATATAGTATAATAACTAGTATTTGCGTGTTGCGCGAGGTGCAAGCACCTCGCGTGCTTGTGAAAAAAACTAAAGCATTGCCCCTCTAAATCAAGTATTTGCGTGTTGCGCGAGGTGCAAGCACATCGCGTGCTTGTGAAAAAAAAAAAAAAAAGAGGGGGGGGGTGATGGGGGGGGGGGTTGCACAAGTATTTCGACTAAAGCATTGCCCCTCTAAATGAATCTGAAAAAAAAAATGTTCCAAGTCTCTTAGATTCCGAGATCCGCCTAAAGGGAGGGGAGAAGGGGGGCGGGGGGGGGACTTTGAAAAATGGTTTTTACTTTACCGAGCCTCCTCTATAAGAATCCGTAAAAAAAAAAAATATGGGTCTCGTAGTTTCCGAGATACGATAGGGAGGGGGGAGAAGGGGGGGGAAAAGGGGAGGTTTGGCACTTTTCCCGTAGGTTTCAGAGTTACTTGTTTACGAATCTGTCAAAATATACCCACCTCCCCATCCACCATCTGGGAGAACAATTATGTCAGTGAGTCAGTGAGTGGTAATTTAGCTTTATATAGTATAATAGATATAATACATAAATACATTTAAAAGTGAATAAAATGTATTTAAAAAAAAAAACATTAAAAATAAATATGTTCTCGTCGTCTCAATTAGTTAATAAAACTGCTACCCCTTTTATTCTTCTTTTTTCCCGGTGTCCTAAAAACAGTGACGAATTCGGAATTTCAACCTTCCTTAACTATAGTGTCTAACTGTTCTTTCTGACTTTTTAATAGTCTGCGTAAAACGGTATTTGGTCCTGGCATTGTAATCAACGTAACAACAACTAAATTTAAAACAACAACTCGTAACAAAAACAAAGGGTACAACTTTCGTGTACGCAACTGTATTCGGGAGCAAATTGAACGAGAACTACTGACGCACCAATCGCGCGCTCGGAGCGACGCTAAGTCACACCCCGCGTCCCGCTGACACCTAAAAATCGACTTTTGCGCATTGAACGACTCTTGCCAAGTTATTTGAATACTACTATAAGAGACGGAACTTAGAACATTCATTCATTAGTCTGTGAGAAATTGTTAAGCTTCTTTAGCCAACCAAAAAAAAAACATAGCTACCAACATTAAAATTTCAACCAGCACTGTCTATGAAAATCATGACCTTGACGGGAAGAACTGTCATTGATAGGGATGCGCAATGTATAGAACTCAATAAACTTATTTTTGATTCTGGAATTGGCTAATAATTGGAATAGGAATTGGCTGGCTAGTACTACTAAGCTACACAACCCATTTTTTGGTAGTGTCTATTTCACTTTATTATATACTAGCTTTTGCCCGCGACTTCGTCCGCGTGGAATAGTTACTTTGGGTTAACGTTAACCCCGATTTTGAAGCATTCTTCATTGGCGCTCTGCTCCTATTGGCCTTAGCGTAATGATATATAGCCTATAGCCTTTCTCTATAAATTGACTATTTAATTAAGAAATAATTTTTCAATTCGAACCAGTAAGTAGTTCCTGAGATTATCGCGTTCAAACAAACAAACAAACTCTTCAGCCTTATATTATTAGTATAGATAGCTGTTGCCCGCGACTTCGTCCGCGTTTCCGTCGTTTTTCGTAAAAAAAAAAGTAGCCTATATCCTTCCCCACGGTTCAGTGATTTTGATGTAACAGACAGATTAACTTTCACACAGGGAAATATAATATGTCAATCTATAATACTGTTGAAAAATATCGCAATACGGAACCGCACAATATTATTGTTAATAGCTGTGCCCGTGACTCCGTCAGCGTAAGTTAATGTATTGGTAATATTGTTTACATCACGTTCACATGAGGCTTAAGTACCTATAGAACGAAATTTTATACCTTCGGCCGCGAGACGCGTCGAGCGCCGCGACAGTTTCTCAAAAATAATCCTTATAGCATGATTCAGTATTCACGCGCGATGGCTTATTATTAGCGTATTTCATGTATAACTTTGGTGTTTCTATACAGATTTATATGATTCTTTTTTATGGAATAGTTAATAATGTTAACTTTTTCAATTAGGGGTGACTGAGAGTGTTAGAAACGTAAGAGTAGACAAATAATATATTATAATCAGAAAGCTTCGAACTGCTAAGCTATCGGGAGTTACACGTGTTATTGTGAGTCAACCATAAAAGATAGACATATGCTGTCGTGGGATATTTTTATATAATTTTAAGGAGAACATTTCCGTCATGAAATGATTTCTGTGTAGCTTTAACCATTAAGGTTGCACACGCGACGGAAGCTTAAAAAATGGAGTAACTTCTCCCGTTTTCCCAACATTTTCCTTCACTACTCAGCTCCTATTGATTGTAGCGTGATGAAAAGTATACTATAACCAGCTCAGAAGTATGAAAAATAATTGTACCAAGTTTCGTTAAAATCCGTCGAGTAGTTTTTGTTTCTATAACGGTTATACAGACAGACAGACAGACAAAAATTTTACTGATTGCATTTTTGGCATCAGTATCGATCCCTAATAGTTATTTTGGAAATGTATTTCATGTACAGAATTGACCTCTCTACAGATTTATTATAAGTATAGACATAGATATTTTTTCACTTCCTCTTTTTAATGCATTCTGAACCTAATTTGAGGCAATTAGCTGTATAGATAAACTATGACACCATGGCACACCCCTCCACCTACCAAGCGGTTGAATGTGGTGCTAATTCAACCGCTTAATAAGCGCCATGTTATCGTAGTTTATCTTTATTTTGGTAAATATATCAGTATAATATTACCATTCATACGAAATTTTCATTATATACCATAAATAAGATGTATTGATTCACATACCAGATTGCACTTCCTGGATATCTTCATTCTGGTCATTAGCTGTTGGAGAAGATCCTAAAACAAAAAAAAAATCGGTTGTCTGTAAAGTCGGTTTACTGACGATAGTTGAACGTGACAACATCATAAGAAAATACTGATGGAATGGTTGGTTGCTATAAACAATTGACACCACATTCACTTTTCACTGCACTTCATACTTGACGAAAACATGTAAATGTATTATTGTATAGCAGCTGTCCACGCGGACGCATCGCTCACTCAAGTAGGAGAGAGACAGATGTCGAACGCTGCCGAACGCGGAGGCCGATTGTGCCTCTTTGTCGCTCGTTTCGCGCTCTCGCTTGCACTTCAAGCCTTAAGGGTCTATTACCACCTCAAATGGCTTAGCATGATCATCCGTTATGTCGAAAATACTGCAGCAATAATTTTGAAATAAATATATGGCAAAGTGGAGGATTAATGTTAGGTACTATGTTTGACGAAAACAAGATTCCATTAAATTTTCTTGATAGAGTAAAATTCCAAAGTTACCTCCAAACCAAACAATAAGCCGCTGGTATTCAAAAATAACTTCAAATTAGATAATGAAACTTTGCATCTTAACTGAACTAACTATAAAGCAGGTCTTATGTTATGTAATTACCATTATTTTCACCGTAAAAGGAAATAAACTAAATTATCGGTGTCTTGGAATCTCTTCCCTGCCACCCTGTCTCGCTTATTACATCGTGACCGCGGCCAGTAGTGTGAGAGCGAGATAAAGAGTGAGAAGCGCTGAGGTAGTATAGACCCTTAAATGGAACGCCTCAGAGCGAGGTAACGCCGCATGAGTCATGTATTCTCGTGCGTGCAGCCAGCTTCATCGAATTATAAGACGTTGTCACGTCAAAAACAGTTGGTGTCTTACTGTTTTGAACACTTGAGCTATATCTATTTGTGTGTGCTTTACATAAATAATTTCGTGCAGGGAATACAGGAATTAAACTTTGTTTAACCTTGTTCTTCTAATTAACCTTGATTGTCAGTTTAGAGCAGTGGTTCCCAACCTGTGGTCCGTGTACTGGTAGTCCGCAGGAGCAAAAATATGGTCCATGAAAGTTTTCAAATTTAAGTCTTTTCCTTTTCCATAAAAATGTAATTGATGCAAGCTGATTTGAAATTTCCATCTGATTTTTTATGACAATGAAAATTACTTTTGATTACAAAGTTATGATCAATTTTTGAATAACTACATGATATAAGTTTATTTTTGGATTAACATGGTTTACTTTTCATCTTGATTTCTGGATGCTCGCAACAAATTAATCAAAGTGGTCCCGGTTCAAATAAAGGTTGGGATCCACTGGTTTAGAGGATTTAACCTAATAATTATTATGAAACCTAAACAAGAGGTTGCATCATTTTTTTTTATTTGAGGATACTGGGTGAATTTTTCAAGTGTGCATGGTAGGCCAAATCTGAAACCATGCGCAATATCTAAATACACTGAAAGGAGTCTCAAGTCAGATTTTGATGAAAACCAAAACTCCATAATTATATTTTTGAAAAATTTCGAAAGTTTTCCGACCGGGAATCGATACGATTAGTTTTGAAAAAAAAAAATCCTGTATTATTACATCATTCGAAAGTATCGCTACTAAGGACCGAATTTTGGAAAATAATAATATATGGCAAACAAAAGGAAAGCGCTCATTTTTAACAAAACAATTTTTAATTTTCAATAAAAAGTGTCAATTGAAAATAAAAATCTATGATGCTGTTTTTGTATTCATCAAATGCGGACCCGAAAATCTACAACTGCATCATTGGAGTATTGAAATAATATCATTTACGGTAGGTACTAAACCACAGATTACTAAATAGTTACTTCGTAACAGATACATCACTCTCATACAAAAGTAAAAATACCTATGCTATAATAGCCTACAAAATCTTAATAATAATACCAGCTGTTTGCAGTGAGAAGAAATGTATCAAAGTACGCACACAGAGAGTTGAGATTGTTTTGCCCGCCGCGCGACCCACGTCATCGAGCGAATGTGCTAGGGTTGTATATGATGATATTGGTAATAAAACGAATATAGAAAAATAATTATTTTTTATTTGTTAATTAAATATGTTTCAGTTTAATAAAATGATAGATGCATCTTTTCCTTCCCTGAATTCCTGATTATTAAATTTTAGTGTCAAAAATGTCCGAAACCGCGTAAATAATTTTAATTTTAATAAAATTCCGCGCAAATAATTAATCAAAAGGGAAACAAGAGCAAAGCGGAGTAAAATCAATTGTTTTTAGGTCGATCCATTGTGACGTTGTCAAAATTATTTAAAAAGGCTCAGGCAGGCGTGCGGCAGCCCACTGTCGGATGTACCGACGGCGATACCCGAAGCGGTAGGCATATAACGCGTGGCCTTGAGCGAGTGACGGACGCCTGAATAAACCTACCCACCTATACTCCATTGGTTTAGGTAGTTAAAAAAGGTAAACAATCTTGATGTGACTTTTTAAAGAAAAAAAGAAAGAAATCGTTTTCAGCTGCATTTCATTTTTAAACTGGGTTATCAAATAAAAAGACATGTCTGGATTGTTTACCTTTTTTTAACTACCTAACTAAACCAATGGATTATAGGGTAGGCTAGGGTTTTTTTTTTTTTTTTTTTTAACGTGGTAAAATTATCAAATAAGTCCTCCCACTCCGGGCAGGGTGGGAGGGACTGTCAGACTTTTACTGACTAAAATCCACGGTGTTCCTTCAATAATCCTTTACATACCGGGGCCACGGTAACGGGATGAGTCCCACGACCCCGGCAGGATTCGGCCCTCTGCAGAGGGGGCCTCGTCATGTTGCTGACGCTCTTTGAGGCGCGCGTGAAACACGACGCGCCGTCGACCCGGGCATGGTCCATGGTCGGACAGCGAGTTGCCCTTTACTCGCTGTCCGCATGCCCGCGCCTACGGTGGCCGGAGATCGTCGGCCGACGTCCGACGCCGTGGGCGTCTACCACTGCGGCTGGGCTGCAGGGAGGACGCCATCCTCTCCCTCACGCGGCCCGCCTCCTCCTTCGAAAGCATGACTGCTTCGCAGAAGGAGGCGACCGCTTCCCACTCCCTCTCGCCCCGCAGCATGGCCTCGACCAAGGCCGGGCGCGAGAGGTCTCCGCCTATTGTCGCCGTGAGGACACGTCGGTGCTCTGCCCAAGCTGGGCAGTCCTGCACTGTGTGCTCGACTGTGTCCTCAGGGCGACCCTCGCAGTGGTGACACCCAGGCGTCTCTTCCTTACCCATCAGACACAGGTACCTCCCGAAACTTCCGTGTCCGGTGAGGACCTGCGTCATGCGGTAGGTCAGGACGCCGTGACGCCGATCTAGCCACTCCTCAAAGAGGGGTCTTACCGCCGCAATTGCGGCGTGCCCGAGGGTAGGCTAGGGTAGAGTCAAATTTAAAAAAAAATGAGCACTTTCCTTTAGTTTGCCATATGTTATTACTTCCCAGAATTTGATCCTTATTAGCGACACTTTCGAAAGGTATAATAATATAGAATGTTTTTTTTTTCGAAACCTACTGTTTTGAATAATAATGCAGTCTTAGTTTTCATCAAAATCAGCCTCGAGACTCGTTTCAGCGTTTTTTGATATACCACAGGTATTTCACACTTGAAAAATTCAATCTATACAGAATACTTAATTGTATTATATTTACCTCTTGACTCTGAATGCTGATACACATGTTGTGGAAATTCTGCCAATTGTCCATCAGTGAGAGGTAAGGCCACCAAATTCAACGAGGGGATTGCATGTCTTTTCAGACGATTTCCCTTTTTATTAAAATCCTTTTTTCCAAAGTGGTTAGCGCATATATTTCGCTGCTCATGCAGTTTTTCTATTGGTAGATGCACCAGTTCTTCATTACCAACCGCTTTTAGCCACTCTCGACAGCTGGAAAATACAAAATATTGAAAGTTATTATTAACTGACTACTTATGTTTAACTATGAATTTATTAAGTGTGATTTAAACTTGAATCAGTGATTTAAAATACTTGACGTGTTACATTTTCCCAGAAACAGAATTGAGTTAGTTAGTGCCAGTATCATATTTTATAAAAATATGACCTATCTATCTACTGGCTGTTAAAGTATGAAATAAACACTCCATTCATAAATTAGTAGTTTATATTGTCCCCTGAAAAATTGGTCTATGTAAAATTCATTTCAGACGAAGCAATGCTATAATGTAAAGCATAGAGTTAAAGTTCATAGCATACAAAGAATTATCACTCACCAAACATTAATAATAAGATAAAGTTTTTATAGCAGTGTGAACTGTGAAATGTATGGTGAGTGATATTGTTGTGCTATGAATTATATGCTATTATTATATAATAGAATAGGCTGAAATAGTCTTAACATGTGGAGTTTTTGAAGCCACCAATTCAGTTATGAAAACACCTAATTTACACAATCAGTGCTACTAAATGGAATACTTTCTTGGGATATGAAATTCTAGATTAATCACCAATTACACCATATTTACATAATGGTGTTCAGGTAGATAATGAAATGTCTCAGACTCTCTGAATGTAGTATATAGAACCTACTTTGTTGTAATCATGCTAAAAACATGGTATTTAGCTGTTAACCTACATATTAAGATATATTGTAATCTTGATTGATGCCCAGAGGGTCATAATGCAGAATTTTATTGATGCTATTCACAATAGGATATTTAAAATTTATTTACACTTATATAAAGCAGGGTCCGCTGCGCCGTGTTTTCGTGTTTGCAAACAGTATAACATTGTTTGCTAACCAAATATAGGTGTGACCTAACAGTTTAGTTAGCAAAAACACAATAACATGTTTGCCGAGACGAATGGATAACATCCCTGCGTTCGCCTGCGGGGAGGGAAAGTGACGCATTTTGTGTTTGCGCTCACTAGAGGAAGACGGAATCGTTCGAAGAGTGTGTTGATTATGTATGACAATTCTGTCTGGTTTGTGATGGAGTGGAATAAGAATATACTTTGTTTTTTAATACTTTGTTTTCTTCTCTTTATCTGGTAAAATTAATGATAACAACTCTTGATAATCACTTTCTGAACATCTAAAACAATTTTTATACCGAACCTATCGTCAATTTTCTGTTCTTGATAATTATATTACTTATATTGAACGAACGAGGTTGCAGGTAGGGTCAGACCCGGAATCTATTTCTGTTTCTTCTTTGGAGAACTAAATCTACTATTGCTATAACAGCTTTCACGTCTCCTTCGTCGGAACTCATTTTTGAAAACTCCGCCCCTAAGACGACCCGCTGACCAAAAAAACAAAAACATTACAACAATTATCGCAGCGGACTGGCGGTTTTGCTAACTTGTTTTGATAACATGTTTTGTTAGAAAATTGGCGCAACGGACCCGGCTACAGGTAAAGTTCGTGAGGTTGTAGGGGGTAATCTCTGGATCTACAGAACTGATTTCGAATATTCTTATATCAATAGAAATCCACGTTATTTGTGAATGTCATAGGCATATATTATTCCGAAAAACAAATTCTTACCACCCAACGAAGTATGCATGGGTCAGCTAATTAGCAATATGGAAATTAACAACATTTATAGGTAGTCACCGGTTTGGATCTAGTGGAAACTTGGAAAAAAGCAACTTATTTCCAGCATGCCAGGCCTCCTTGATACCGCAAACTTCACATCTTCTGTGACCCTTACCCATGATGGTTCACAAACTCAGAGTCACTGTCTCACTATTATAGCAAAAACCTCAAACCAAATAAAAAAAGAAGACGAAATTCCGACAAGGCGGGAACCAAAGAGTATAGTAATATAGCGGGAACTCTACTCTGCTAACAGCAAAGCAGTGTGACCACTGGTCACTGACCAGATTAAATTTTACAAAACAACCGAAGCTCGTTAAAAAAATACTGAAAAATACCAACTTGCACTGGGAAAATATACCAATAAAAATACTGATTCTCAAAACATATTTTTATATATCAATAAATATTAGAATTATATTTTAACATTCTGTTTGATGAGTTAAAATTCACACAGCCTCCTTCATCTTTTATATCTTGTTTGGTTTTTAAAATTGCAGATACATTTTTGTTTATGAATCTGTTTATTTGTTCCGTTTTTATTAAATTAATCTGTGAAAATATGCGCTCGCATGCAACATTCGACACTGGTATACATAACAGAGATTTACTGAAACTAGTTATATTCTTGTATTTTAATGTATGTACCATCACTGTTAGAAATTTTCTCAACTTCCAACCAAAATTGTTCACAAGAAAGGGGTGAGCCAGTACTCGAAGATTGTAATAAATTACTTACTTCGCGATCAAGTTTGAGTGTTCTATATTCTTCGTCAATTATCTGCATTTGTTCTGGCTGTACTTCGTATGGGAAAGTTTCCATAATATTTCTTAAACTACTAAATTCTTTATTCACGGCAGTGTGTGGGTCAAGAAATTTCAGTTCTCGGAAAATTTGATCTTCAAAAGGCAAACGTGATTTCAATTGCGTGCTCAATTCAATTAAAAAAGATTGGCACTTTCTGAAAAAATCAGCAATTTGTTCTTTCATGTTTATGTTTCCCCTATGTTTAATTAATTCTTGACCCACTTGAATACCTAAGTACATATTATTCAATAGCAAATATTTCACACTAGATTTTGGGTCTTTTTTTTTATCTTGGTAAAATTATCAAATAAGTCCTCCCACCCCGGGCAGGGCGGAAGGGACTGTCAGACTTTTACTGACTAAAATCCACGATGTTCCTTCAATAACCCTTTACGTTCCGGGGTCACGGTAATGGGATAAGTCCCACGACCCCGGCAGGCTTCGGCCCTCTACAGGGGGGGCCTCGTCATATTGCTGACGCTCTTTGAGGCGCGCGTGGAACACAACGCGCCGTCGACCCGGGCATGGTCCATGGTCGGACAGCGAGTTGCCCTTTACTAGCTGTCCGCATGCCCGCGCCTACGGTGGCCGGAGATCGTCGGCCGACGTCCGACGCCGTGGGCGTTTACCACTGCGGCTGGGCTGGAGGGAGGACGCCATCCTCTCCCTCACACGGCCCGCCTCCTCCTTAGATTTTGGGTCTAATGTAAATACGTTGTCCGTGCTTTTTATATAATTAGTTTTCATATAGCAACCCAAAATCAACAAGTACATACTAGAAGCTTCATCATATAATCTTTCAATGCACGGGTAGTCGCCTTGAAAAATTATATTAAAAGACATCATCCACGTTCCATACATTTTTGGTCCAAATTTTAAAATGGCGGCCAAAGAAAAATAATACAATATTCTGTTAGAACTTGTTCTCCTTAACATTTCTTATTATGGCACCAAAACTGTGAGAACATTGCCCTCGCTTTTATTTGAGTTCATTTTTTTATTTCATACATTTTCTATGAAATGAATTAAAAAAAAGTGTTGTACTGCTATAGCATAACAATAGTTTAAAAAATACAATATTGAGAAAATACAGCCTGCCTGTAGTGGTTTTTTATTGTGTTATTTTGGTTTTTGCGGTTTATGTGATTTTCTACAAATAAAAATACAGTTGTATCATATGTTCAATTGTTAATGAACCCTTTATTATTTCCAAAAATACATGAACGTCTTACAAGAATGTTAATACAAAACATATGGATAAACAAGAAAATCATCCTCGTCTGGAACTACAATAATGTTCTCTAATCCCAAAGCTGGGGGTAATAACACATGTAAATGACGAGCGTAACTCATGTACCATATTATGCACATAATATGCGAACAGCACCCAATCGTTCTTTTTCCTATAATGCACGAGCAATAATAGTGACGGATTGCACTTCGACTGGATGATGTTCTGTCTATTACGATGTAGGTATAATATTGGCGAGCTCGGACATGTCGAGATTGCAGTCGTCCTCGTATCATCCACAGATCTGTTCCTTCTAACTCTTCCAAGTGTTCATTTGGCATTTCATTACTGAGCTCAATTCAAAACGATCCGTTTTGAAGGATATGTTCACCATAATAGCTTTTGGCCTGTTTTAATTGGTATACGCAAAGAGCGAATAAAAAGAGATCATCTTCACTCAGCCTAGGAAAATCTGCGAACTCTGGCATATCTGCTGTCATTATGGTGAACTGAGCTCGTCTCCGATTATAATTATGGCGATTAACCAGGTTTGCTAATACATTTGGCGTATTAATGTTTTCATTTATTATCTCCAAAATGTCTGAAGCATGTGAATTATTTTCAATTACAACATGGTATTTATTTAAAATGGCTGCTGTGATTCTGAAGTAATCAAACATGTTTCTAGCGGCTCTATTGTTGTATATATTTCGTAACAGCCGAAAATCTCTTTTAAATCGGCCGTTCACTACTTCCACCACCTATTGACAAATGGTAATCAGCCTTGATTTGTTTGCCTGATCTGTCGTGAGTTGTGTTTCATTTTGGTATTTTGTTGCTAGCATATGTGGTATGTAACCGCAAGACTCAAGGTATGCCACAGAATTGCGAAAGCCACGGTCCAAAATAAACACATCTCCGGTCCTTAAAAACCAAAGGAATGGACTGTCTACATTTCTTATCATACCATTAATGATTTTTGCGTCGGATCAGCATATCGGGCAGCATACGGTCCGATTACCTCAATAATATGTCCATCGCAACAAACCAAGAGGAATGGTTTCAGGAGGTTTCTATATTTGTGATGGCTGTAAGACTGTCGCTGAAAAAAGTAATTGCTACTTTTTTGCAAATATAAGTACGTACCATCACAAATTATTATCGCCTTCCTTTCAACTTCTGGGCACAAGGGATTCCCGAATAGATGGTTTGGTATTAACGTGTTTCTTAGTGCTACGTTCTCACGTGTTATGTGATCAAAACCAAGGTTTAAGGGTACAACATCCTGTAAAAGCGCATCGCGTCCAATCTGCAACCACCTTTGGAAGGTTGATTCACCACATTTGAAAATGTTTGCTAGTCTAACATTGGAGTCTCCAGTCCTCAACTTAACTAATACTGCCGCCAAAATGTATTTTTTTTAGTAACTGACCTCAAGCTTGGCAAACCCTCCATCAATTCGACAAACTGGTCTTGAAGTATTCCAGTCCAGGTATGGAACTCGTCCGGTGCCATATTTTCATATTGTTTGAATTTAATGTGGTCCTGAGTAATATGTCTCTGTAATGTTGATACTATGTCCATTATTTGAACAGAAGTGAACTCTTCTGATGAGCTGTCTTGTAAAGGGTGTAAATACCACACGTTTTGCTCCATGTGTTAATTGCATACACGTGTGCTTTCTGGCACATAATAACTGTACCAGCACAATATACGAAACCTTATATTTTTGGGTATCCGACGACGAGGTTCGTTCAAACAATGTTGAAAAATGCAGCTATTTGAGGTATTCTGTGCGCGAAGAAGACCAGGCAATTCCAAGGAAATTGGTGTTGGATTTGTATTTTCGGCTGGCTCATCTTCTTGATCAACTTGCTCTTCGGTTTCTCGCATACGTCGTTGGTGCGCACATTCAGTTCTTTGCCAACACGGACGGCAAATGAATTCTGTAGCCACCAACTAGAAAGTAAAAAAGAACACTAAGTATTTGACAGACAAAAATCATTGTTATGAACAGCCCTTTATGAATAATAGAATCGTCGGGTCATAAACGCTTTCCCGACGCGCGTCTTATTAGCAGATACAATAGAAATTCTACTGTTATCGGAACACCTGGTGTTCACTTAACGTGCGAAGAGTTAAAGGATTATTGCGCCGACTGAAATCATCGTATTGTCAGAGTCGCATACCGTGCTTTGTCTGTGTCGGACTGGCCGGATGGCCTTGAGATTAAACGGCGTAGTGCGTGTGTATATTTTTAGTTGACAGTCAGTTAATGTAATACTGCACCACGTTTCTTTTCAATAGCAGCAAACATAAACTTGGTCTTTTTGACGATGTGCTAATACAGGTTTTTTCATATAATAATATACATATCACGGACATAAATAAAGGGCACTGCGTTCTTACCTGTCGAAGTAGTCATTCTTTTGTCACTATTTGGGAAATATCAAAATGATCGCTTTCACGAGAACTCCAAGAATATCTTCGTCAATTCTCTGTCGATTCACGACACACGATACAAAAGTCCGTCATGGTTCACTATAATATAACAGTTTAAAACTCAACAAAAACAATAACCAAGCTACACGTAACAGTCAATAATAATAATAATAATATAGTAACAGTTGTGATGCGCGGAGCGGGGCAGGTCGTTCAGCGGGTAGGGGAGGTGCATCACATTGCGTGGAGGTAAACGGCAGCTACCTAGAAGTTTCTATTCAAGCTAAATCCTTTGTTTTGACAATTCATGTTAAAAAAATATGTGCGACTTTTAACTCAAATAAAACCGAGGGCAATGGTCACACAGTTTTGGTGCCATAATAAAAAATGTTAAGGAGAACACGTTCTAACAAGACATTGTATTTTTTTCTTTGGCCGCCATTTTCGAATTTGGACCAAAATGGAGGATGTCCTTTGTTTACAATCGGCAAAATGTAGTCTAAAAAGTAAAAGTATAATTTGTTTATATCATTATTAAAAGAATGATACAAAAATTCTGATGACATAATGCGATCACTCAAATATTGGTCTTGAAAGAAAACAACTGCAGTGCCCTCAATTGCTCAATTATTCTATTAACAAGCATGAAGCGATAGCCATCTTATATCATAATGACACAGTGGTCTAGGTTTTTCAGTGTCAGTGAAATTTTGATACTCAACAAATTCTGTTTGACGCTTGCTGCTTTGAGAAAAATATCCATATACTTCTTTTACTATCTGTTCTTTTCTATGTAGTATTTTGCAAGCATGACTAACACTTAATGCTGCAGAATGACAAACACATTTTATGAATAAGCACTTTGGGTTCACTTTTTTAATTTTTGTAACAATGCCAGAGTGTTGACCAAACATCACATTCGTAGTATCAGCAGCGAACCCCATTACGTCTTTTATATCTAAACCTAACTCGGATAACTTTGATGACAAAGCATGAAATAAATGATCGCAGTCTCATCACTTAAATCAACTAAATCTAGGAATTTGGTTTGTACTTTACATTTGGTTTCAGAGAAGTAATAATAATAATAATATGTGGCCCGGTTGTCAACACGGACGTCAAATATTTTCATCCTGATTTTTATCAATAATTTATAAATTAAATAGTTAAATACAATGTTCGACAGAACGAAAATAGTTAAAAAAAAACCAACAATCCATAAAACCACACTTCATATATGTTCCAACTAAGAAAATAGACCAAATGACGTAAATGAAAACTTCGTACAACCGTACAACATAGACAATGTTGACCAGAAACCGGGCTCACTCAATAACACACGCCCAAGACCTGCGGAATCGTCGCTCAGCTCCGCCTCGCAGCCGCCGGGACCAGCTCTAGCCGTGAGTGAAGAGACTCCGGCCGCTGCAGTTGCGTCGAGCTCGAGCGACGAATACTTCTCGCCGCCGACGACACCACCACCTGCGCGTCGGCGAGGAAGAGGCCGCCCTCCGGCCAGCTTAGGACTTCGAGGCCCGCCGGCCTCTGATAGGGTCCCCGCTGCCGGTGGAAGTGTGCAGCGCATGCGATGGACGAATTCCATCAATGAAAATGTCATGCGCTCATACTTTGGGGCTACAGAGGGGGGAACTAACCTGACTGCGTACCGTAGTCGGATGCTCTCTCTGTTTCAGGTACTTGAACCAGCTGTCAACGTTTCGGCCCAACGACTGTCGGATCAGGTGCGGGTCATCCAGCGTAACCGTATGTTGGATGACGCCGTACTTGATAGACTACGTCTCGAATCACGGTGCAGTCGTGTCTCATCTGCTTCACCACAGGCTGCGGTGCAACTACAACCTAGTATCTCACCGCTACCCGACCACGTCGGTGAAGATGATGAGGACCGGGCTACATCCGTGAGTACCCAGTGCAGTGAACGAATGAGGAGTGCTTTGGAGTGTGCATTACGGGAGTATCGCTCCACACCACCTGAGCTGAGACCTCGTCTGCCTCGTTTGCCCATGCATAAGAAAAATAGGGCGCTAGTGTGTGCTCTAGATTCACTGTTGTCAAATTATTTTGACAATAGCGAAGACCTCACCGTTACCCATTCGATCCTGTACTGTGCCGCTGTTGCAGCGTGTCGGGTAGCTCATGTCAAGTTTCCAAAGACTGACAGAGCTATTCGACCAGCTGTACCAGCTTGGCAGTGCAGGATCGAACGTCGTATCGCTGGGGCTAGAGCACTCATTGGCAAACTTATCTGCTTCAGACAGGGCAACACTCGCCCTAGAGTGATGCGCTTTGTGAGGCGGGCGTTCGCGGGGACTGATATTAGTCCTCGGGATTATCTGACCTGCGTCACAGAGCGCATCGACTTCCTGAAGCAGAAAGTCTATGCGTGGGCAAATAGAACTCGTAGATATAAGCGGTGGGTGGAGCGATACACTCAGAATCGCGCATTCTAAAGCAATGAAAGGTGGGTTTATAGGGCCTGGGAGCGACCTGACCAAGGTGTGACTGATACGTGCTTACCGGATGATGACGCCATGTGTTCGTTCTGGCGCAGCATCTGGTCGGCTCCTGTCAGTTACACCGAGGGTGACTGGATGAGTGAGATCAAGCGCACGTGCGATCTTATACCAGAAATGGGGGCAATTACAATCAGCCCCCAAGATGTAACCCGTGCAGTCCGTCCGCTATCCAACTGGAAATCTCCAGGACCAGACGGACTGCACAATTTTTGGATAAAATGGTTTCAAAGATCGCACGCCCGCTTGGCATCTCAGTTCCAGTCTGCCTTAGAGTTAGGATCGCTACCTCAATTCCTGACTACAGGAATAACCCACCTGCTCCATAAATCAGGTAGTACAGCGGAACCTAAAAATTATAGACCGATCACGTGCTTACCGACGACGGTCTATAAAGTTCTTACTTCCATTTTGAGAGCCAAAATTAATAATCATATTGATACAAATTCAATCATGTCTGCTTCTCAGAATGGATGTAGGAACGGGTCCCGCGGTACTAAGGAGCTTCTCCTCATTGATATTGCCATTAACCAACAAGTTCGTCGTTTCCGAAAGAATCTGTCGACATGTTGGATAGATTATAAGAAGGCTTATGATTCTGTTCCACATACATGGCTCAAGAAGGTGTTGGAGTTGTATAAAATAGACCCAATACTACGTAATTTTCTTGAGTCATGTATGGGGCAATGGAAGACGGTCCTTCGCTATCCAGGATGTCGACAGATTCAGGAAAACAGCGAACCGATTAGGATTGAGCGTGGCATATTTCAAGGCGACAGTCTGAGCCCACTGTGGTTTTGTCTGGCTCTCAACCCTCTCAGTACATTGCTGGAGGGTTCGGGGCTAGGCTACCAGTTGAGAAGAGGTGGTCAGGTCATATCACACTTGCTTTATATGGATGATTTAAAAATCTTTGCCACCAGCAAACTGCAACTGATGGAGCTACTGAAGGTAACAGAAACTTTCAGTAGCGCCATCGGGATGGAATTTGGGGTGGACAAGTGTGCAGTTATGCATGTAAAGCGAGGGGAGATTATGGAATCCGTGGGAACTCAACTCTCGAATTCCATACACCTAAGATCCCTCGGATCAACTGAAACTTACAAGTATTTGGGTATGTCAGAAGCGCTAGGCATCAATGCTGCTTATGTTAAACAGTCATTGAAGGAACGCTTCTTTGGCCGCCTGAATAAAGTACTGAATAGTCTTCTATCAGGCGGAAACAAGGTGCGTGCCTTCAATGGTTGGGTTATGCCAGTATTGATGTATTCTTTTGGCATACTCAAATGGACTCAGACTGAACTTGACGCCTTGGACAGGCGGGTCCGCACAACGCTGACTGCAAATCGGATGCATCACCCACGTTCATCGGTGATGAAGCTGTATATCCCGCGGAAGTGCGGGGGTCGTGGCTTTTTAAATGCAAAGACCCTGCACAACCGCGAGGTATGCAGCCTTAGGGAATATTTCCTAGAAACCGACGTGGGTATGCATCGGGATGTGGTAGCGGTGGATAAAGGCCTCACGCCGCTCTCCTTAGGTAACGAGAATTGGCGCAAACCTGTAGTATTAGATACTAATGACCGCAGAGAAGTATGGAAGAGCAAGGAGCTTCACGGACGCTATTACCGAGCCCTTCATGGGTCTGAAGTAGATTTATTAGCGTCCGTAGCCTGGCTACGTTTTGGTGACCTCTTAGGAGAAACCGAAGGTTTTGTCTGTGCGATTATGGTCGAAGTTATGATGACGAATAACTATCGGAAATATATTGTGAAGGATGGTACGGTAGACACATGTCGGGCATGTCACAAACCGGGAGAATCCATTCGTCACATTATCTCCGGTTGTTCTCGTTTGGCTAACGGAGAATATTTGCATAGACACAACCTCGTAGCCAGGATTATTCACCAGCAACTTGCTCTTAAATACAATCTTGTGGAATCAGAAGTACCATACTATAGGTATGTGCCCGACCCAGTTCTCAAAAATGGCAATATTACACTGTACTGGGATCGGTCTATCATCACTGACAGGACTATTGTTGCCAATAAGCCTGACATAGTGGTGATAGACCGATTAGAGCGTCGCACAATGATTGTTGATATAGCAGTCCCCCATGACGAGAACCTCGTGAAAGCTGAGATAGATAAAAAAAATAAGTATCTTGACCTGGCGCGCGAGGTTGTCGACATGTGGGATGTGGATACAGCAATCATTGTGCCGATAGTCGTCTCAGCCAATGGCATAATAGCCAAGAGCCTCGACCAACATCTAAGGAGGCTCTCGTTGGGCAGCTGGATCAAGGGCTTGATACAGAAAGCAGTACTCCTGGAAACGGCGCGTATTGTGAGGAGGTTCCTCTCTATGGAGCCCTGACCACCGGTAGCTTGGACCCTGTTCCCAATACCGGTAGGCTACTATTTTTTATATTTTTAAATGTTGTTATTTTTTATATTAATTTTTAAAAATGTAATTTATATGTACATAGATTTAATAAATGGAATAATAATATAATAATAATAATAATGATATATGCGTTTGATATTTATTTATTTGGTTTGTTTATTTGATTACTATCGCCAGCACTTTGATTGTGTTGACATCTGTACTTTCATCGATTACAATTGTATATACTGGTTTACCTGACGGAGATACAGTACGAAGTATATCTTCAATCATAACTTTTTCAAATTCGGGTCCTAAAACGTTATAGGTAACGCTGCTGCTTTGGTTCTCTTGCAGGAAAATTCTTTTGCAATTTCGGAGTCAGGAAAACATTTCACTAGAACATAGATAAGATGGTCCATAGTTCTAAAAGAGATGTTGTGTTCTGAAAGAAAACCGCATAAACGCAGCTCCGCTTTCTTGACTTCGTCTTTCAGTGGTAACTTTTTGAAAAATGTGTCAACCTGGAAACAAGTAAAAACATAAATTATACAATATGATCATACACTAAATAGTACGTAAGTACCTCCGAACTTCTCGACTTTAGGTACAGTAATTCTAATTTTACTAAAAACTTAAAACAAATTAAGCTTACCTTTGACTGTCCTTTATATTTGTTCAAGTTCGATTTATGCTTTTCAGTATTTACGTGTTGTTTTATAGATGCTAACCTACTTTGGAGTTTCGCACTGCACGCTTTACAAAACGCAGCGTACTCGTCATCTTTATAACGTGAAAGCCACGAAGAAAACTCCGGAATTTGTTCCCATTTAGCCAAATAACTTTGCTGACAACATAGACATGTTTTCTGGATTCTGAATTGCGTATCAGATAACAGCGTATTAGCATGAAGTAAAATGACAACAAAAAATCGCGCGCCCTATTTATATTACGACGAACACGTACAATATAAACTTAGGGAAAATTCCAAATTATTGAAACTTTCAATAATTCGGGAATTTCCCTAATTTTCAATTTGAAAGTTTGAAACCAAACCTACAAAGATTAAGCCAAGTGCAGAACAGAAAATCATTTTGTGACTAGATGATTCGATACTATTTGTAACCTATTTGTAACATGACAGGTGGGCCCCACCTGTCATGTCCTATCTGTAACTTACTGATCTTTGCTCCAAAATGAAATATAGACTAAATCCGGAAATTCCCCTGAACATCAATGTACGCAGTTTTTTTTTAATAATTTTATGACATGGTTATGGTATTGCCATAATTTTTTTCCAAAATATACCCAAAAATACTGGCTTCCGCCAATATACCTTTAAAAATACTGACTCTTGGAAAACTTACTAAAATATACTCAAAAAGTATTAAAATACTGAATCCGGTCACACTGCAGCAAAGTGAGTGAGGCCCAGACACAGTCAACTAGCTCTTCACCAAATCCAACTTCTAAAACCACTAACAAAAATCGGCCCTACTCTAAAAATCGCTAAAATTTACACAATTTTTTTTAGTTTTTACGAAAGAAAACAGTATTTATTTATTATTATTTGTATAAGTAAAAAATGACCTTTAATATGACGTAATAAAATATTTTAAGTCGGTAAATCAACATACAGGAACTTTTGTCTACACCATCATCGTCGGTTTCACATTTATATGATGCTTTGCTACCGATTTATTTAATGAATTTTATTGGAATTTCATAATCATTGCAGCATTTTTCTCCCAATCTTAAACCACAGCGTGTTTTTAATATTGCAGTTAAAATATTCAACTTCATTCTGTTCTTCTGCTTGTTTTTTATTACATTCATACTGCTAAATAGTCTCTCAATATCGGCATTAGAATTAGGTGGTATTAAGAGAGTAATCGCAA
This sequence comes from Tholera decimalis, assembly GCA_943138885.2. Taxonomy (NCBI): domain Eukaryota; kingdom Metazoa; phylum Arthropoda; class Insecta; order Lepidoptera; family Noctuidae; genus Tholera; species Tholera decimalis. The sequence continues at coordinate 10,702,366 of OW964575.2, read as the reverse complement.
AAGTCGCTAATTCCTCAAATCTGGATTCCCCTTGAGCATCTTTGAAATGCAATACTTCATTCCAAAATTTTTTTGTATCTTTGCTCTCGTTCCATTTCTGAAAATGAATTTGTCGCCATAGATCATCAACTCTTGCCATAAGTTCTGCACTACTATTGTGCCTACGCAGTAAAAGTAAATTAAGTAAAAATAATATATTTCCTAAAGTTTTAGTGGCTTATTAGTTGAGTAATAGCACTTTCAGTAATTGAAACTGAATTTTACTTGACCACTAGAAAAAACCACCAGCCACTAAAAGCCATATTTCGCCACTAAAAGGAGGGTCGAAACCACCAGTTTTAGTGGAAAATCCACTAAGTTGGTAACACTGCAGACAGCCAATGCTAATCTCCTAGAGATGGGTTGTACTAGGTAAATTTGGGACTAGGTGCACCTATTCTTAGTATTTAAAAATACGTGATCCAGATACCTGTTCCACTTAGTCCACCTAGTATCAATTTTTACTTATCGAATGTAGTCATGGTGCACGTACTTAATCCAAGTCAAGTTTTTATTGTGGCTACTAATTTTGCAGGAAACTGCTAAACAACAAATGAACACGGTATTTTGATTAAATTTTACGATGATGGTCTTTAAGCTTCACGGACTCGCCTCGTTGCCACTTCTCCTGTACTTGACATTTCTATTGAACTTAGTGTGTTAGCACCAGCAATCAGTGATAAGAGTAGGTAGGTACCTAGTAATTTTATACTCGACGACTTTATACTCGAGACTAGTCAGTAATCATTTGATCCGAGAATAGTCGATCCGAATGAGTACCAACTAGTCTCGACAAGACTAAGTATATAGATACTTCGTATATAGATACTTCGTGTATAGATACTTCGTGTATAGATACTTCGTAATACTTAGTCTTGTCGAGACTAGTTGGTACTCATACGGATCGAGTATTCTCGGATCAAATGATTACTGACTAGTCTCGAGTATTGAAATATAAAGATGGGAAGACTACGGAATAGCGTAGTGAAAAAGGACAGAATATATATTCTTGCACAACACGCGGGCGCGTCGCGTTACTTTTATGTACTTTGAATTAGGGTTTAAATTCAAGTGACTGACAAACGAATGATTTTGACAAACATGAATGAGCGGTAAAGCAGATTTATAACGTGTTGAGTGAATGGAATGCAATTACGCGTTAGTGCTATGAGGCCTAAGAGCAGTTGGATTTCGCAATACTTCATGATACTAGGTATTGTCAAAGTGAAAATAGGTGCCGCCTAGTATCGAAATTTACCTATTCTTCGGATCTGTTCTAGTGAATACGACTCATCTCTACAATCTGCCAGCCATAGCAGGAAAACGCTGTCCAACGTTGCCAGAAGGTTACATTTCTTACATTTTTCGTAACTTTTGAACCCCTCGCATAACATGTAAGTAATTTTTATATTAAAGGCAATTTTCGTAACTTTTGGGGACAACGAGATTTGTAATACTAGATTTTTATTGCAAGCAGCTGTTGACGAACGCATTTCAATTCAACGTATCCAAATTGAACGCTCCTAAAACTGGCGCGTCTAAAAGTATTTCACTATTTTCACTCCATATCACACTCAGAGATGGCTCTAAATGGAAAGCGCCATGACTAAATGAAACGTATTTCGGTAAATTTAAAACTTGAGTTTGCTTGAGCGTGTGCGCACACGTTTCCAACTTCGCGAGTTCCCGCCGTTAATTTAAATGCAGAAGATTATTGAGCTGTGTTCAATTTAAAGAATGTCGGGCAGGAGCCTATGTTTCCAACTCTGAGAAAAGCATTCGTCCTTCTTCTTGATCTTCTCTTCTCTAACGCTTGTGTGGAAAGAGTTTTCAGCCAGCTGAAACTTATTAAAACTGACCATCACAACAGGTTTTAAATACAGACACAATAGCTGGTTCTAATGATAGTCAAGCAAAATATTAAAAATTCTATTGATTACGAACCTCCTAAATCACTTCTTACAAGTAATATTAAGTTATAGTAACAACTTAACAGTCAACATTATTTCTGTTTACCTAAAGGTTTTTGAAACGCTGTTTTTCACATTAATTTGCTTTGCTACTAACATTTTATTTTGTTGGCAAACTGCATATCAAAGTTTGCCACTTAAACTAATAAAAATAAAAATATCTTAACCATAATATTATTTTATTATGTGCGTGTGGATTGAGAGATCTTTTCGAAAAACTTTTCCAATCCCAACCAAATTATAAGGGGATTTAGGAAATAATTGTTAAAACGTCGTGATAAGGTATAAAAATTGTGAAACTTAAACAAAGAAAGTTAGAACTCATTACTAAAATTGAAGAAATACCAGCTAAATGAAGGGAAAAAATAGCTAAATCTACAGATCTTCCTCCATGGGCAATATTAGATGATAGTGGGGGGTACACTGTTCATCCTGTTCCTGCTCCATTTTCTACAATTCTACTTGGTTGCTTGGTTGGTTGGTTGGTACAGTTGTCAGTGGCCCTGACTGCTATGCGCAAGGTCGTGGGTTCGATTCAATAAATAAAAAAAATCTGATGCCAGGTTGGCGAATTTAATGTTTTTTGTCTCCAATCCGAAAGAATAAAATAAAAGAATAAAAAATAATGAAGGACTGTAACAAACATATTCACCAGTAGCAGTTCTCAATTTAATACACAATACAGAGAGATGACTAATCATCGTGGATAATGTAAGGCATAATGTAAGGTATTTTTTTTGTATTGAGGCGTTCTTGCATGGTTTTTGCCCTTTATTAAGCCCTCTTACCAACACTTGGTAGAACATGTACGTTATGAGGATTCTATTCGTATCGAATACATTGAACTAGCGTAGTAGTAATACCTCAATGATCGAATTAATATAGTAGTTGGTTCGGAGTAAAAATAACAGATCATGAACTACCTACCGCGTAGTTTTGGTTCAAACTAATTAAATAAAGTGCTAGACTAGATAGCAACAACAGTGAAGATGGTACTTCGAACAAATGAAACTAGTCTGATTTATCCTAAGATTAAATTACCCGTTATATTACTTTACTCTATGGATTAAATACACCATTAGACATCATAGATTGCTTTATATTCCGCTATTTTGCTGACATCAATTATTTGCCTACGACCTCCGACCCCAAAAACACGTAAATAAAACAAAAAAAACAATAATGTAACTTTTGCAACAAAAATATAACATTTCAGGAAACGAAACGTAACTTACGACTCAAAGGCCCTGACAACCAGCGTTGCCAGATGTACGAGAAATCGCGTACCTTTACCAGATTTAGCAGTCTCTGTACGAGAAACGAGAAAATAAAAATCTCGTACACTCTTTCACGAGATTTTAATAATGTTGTTAATACAAACCAAAAACATTTAAAGAAAAGAATTTATTTATTTATTTATTTATTTAATTTAATTACAACGGTTATGTTTACAACCAATGACAGTAACTAAAATTAAAAGAGAATGAACTGAATGAAAGAATGTATGTCCATGCCACAAACTCGGCTAAGCACATCACTAGATTCATTACCTCATCACTAAATGTATTTATAGTCGTTGACCGGGGAAACCCCGCTAGATGTATTACACTACACATATGTACTAGTAGCAAGTACCTACAAAATTTATTACTTAAGTAAATAATTTGTTTTATTTTTTGAAGATTTTGGTAAAATAATTAACCTTTTCACCGCCAAGCACTTCTATAGAAGTTCGGGATTTTCGTGCATAGGCGTAGGAAGGGGGGGAGCCGGGTGGGCCGTGCCCACCCCAGAATGGTCTGGTGCCCACCCGAGAATTTTTACTAACAAACAATTATCGCTGAAAAATTTAAAAATCTGGCCAAGTGCGAGTCGGACTCACTCATGTAAGGGTCCGTTATGCGATACATGTTAAATTAATTTATGTGATAATTTTCATTTCGTACGTTAAGAGTTGACGCAACTTTGATAAGCGATCATCGCTTCTACTACTGGGGGCCAGGCCTCCCCTGGGAAATATATCTAGATACGCCAATGTTTTCGTGCCACCAGCGCCACAACTTCTATAGAAGTTGTTCATTTTAACTATCTTATTAAAATAAATTTACTGTGATGAAAAGTTTTGTTTCATTTTATTATTTAAGATAGCACTGTCTACTACCCTGTTTTTTATTTTTCTACACAAAATAAGCCCTAGTTTATCCTAAAATCGGCAAAAGCAGAAACTCCGAATTTTGTTACTTCACTCAGAACGCCAATCACTTCATATCAAGTTGGCCAGTGATGTGCCGTGAAAGGTTGATTTCACCATTGAAATATTTATAAATACAGAAAGTTACGAATATCGAAAACAATTTGAGGTCAATAAAATATGAACTTAGTTATCTACTTCATTACAAAGGATAGTAGATGAATTTCGACCTTCAGGTAGATGCCGATACGTAATTATAAAGTTGTTACCAATTCTTGTCGATAGTTATTTTCCCATCTCTACAAAACAATTGGTCGTCTATGCCTCTGTGCGCCACCGAGTGCCACTAACTACTATAGAAGTTGGTCAGTGACGTCATAGGCGTGCGGCTGTCAAGGTCACTTTGGCATAGTGCAGCACAAAATCGGATTCGCGCGCACGCATCTTTCTTTCTTTCACTTGATAACAAATAGAAAAATGAGTGAAGAACTTGATTCGGACGAACTTCTTAAGATTTTGCAAGGTGTGGAATCGGACTCGGAGTATTTTGTGGAGAACATTGAACCAGAAGATAATTCTGAGGCATGTCTAACTGGATGATAATAATAATGTTTATTCATCAAAGAGTAGGAATTCAACAAGTATGTAAAATGTTCGGTGAGCCCAGTATCTCCAGATGCACACACAGGAATAAACAAAAATAGAAGAAAGAAAGACCATAGACCCCATCCCTGATCAGAATCGAATTCAACGTGCCCTCAGTGCCAATAACTTGATATGAAGTTAAAGAATGAGATCATGAAACAAATAGAGATGTACCCCATTCCTTATAGTTCTAATTGAGTTATGTATTAGTTTCTTTGATACTCATAATTTATACTATTTTTTCTTATTAAGGATACTGTAAAATAAAACAAATCTGGAAATATTTAATCAGTTTTTATTTATATTCGTAAAATCAACTTTAAATCTTAACTTTACGCGTACAAATCTTATTCATCGATATGACGATATCCCCATCACTACTGTTTACTGTATATTAAGTTATACATTTATAGCTTGGCGCTCGGCGAGGCATTGCGTTTTGTGTACGTTGGCGGCGAAAAGGTTAAAAAAATATTAATCATTATAAAGTTTTTCATTTGGCGGTCCCAAACTTAAGGAATATTCCTACGCCAGACTAGCTAGTTATAGTACATAGTGTACCTAAATTAAGGTCTGACATTTTTAAGATGTATACTTTTACGAGATTTTGTATTGAAAGTACGAGATATTTGATAGCCCTAGTACGAGATCAAAAATTCGGCATCCGGCAACCCTGCTGACAACACTGACGCTGTCATAGAGATGGGTTGTAACAGGTTAAACTCGATACCTGTTACCACTGTTACTGTTACATAAAAATATCAGGTCCAAAATCCTGTTAGTAAATAACAGGCTGTTATTTTTGTACGGACGATAAATACGTATTTAAATCTCAATTGAATATCTTCTTTGTTTATTCCTCTTTAAAGTCGAAAATCGTACAGAAAATAGGTATAGAAGAATATTTATTTATATTTTTGTCGCCCAGTTACTGCTAAAATACTAGAAAAGTGCTGGCACTCAGTCTAATTTGAATAAATGAATTTTTATTTTTGTCAACCCAACCCTAACATCATTTAAAAGAAAATTAAAAATGTAAATTAAATTTAAAATTAGTCAAAGAGGCTTTAAAAGATAATTTTGCTTTGCATATTTTGCAGGTCGCGTAGTGACCACCTATATCTACAAAATGGTCCTACACAACACTCACTTTTCTATTTATATTGGACATTGTTGTGAAAAATCAACCTAAATAAAAAAAATACTTATTCGCTACAACCTACACTAAGTACCTATCTAAACTATGAAAAGAATAACCTAAAATAAAAACTACGCTTATTTTAAATACAAAAATATACCTTTTTACAACCTACACTAAGTACCTACCAAACTATAAAACGAATCTAAACTAAAAAACTAAACTTATACATAAACCAAATATGAATTGAACACTAAACACTAGTAAGCCGCAAACAAACACTAAGAAACAGAGAAATCTTTACGAATGTTTAAATTACAATCACAGAACAACTTGAATTCATTCACCACCTGTGCTCACCACTTTCGTTCTAATGAAAGAAAAAGAAAGAAAATTCAAATTTTAAAAAATATCAACAAACAAATCAGCCAAAGAAACTTACAATGGAATGTCATCTTTATTTATACTGCGATAAGGTCGTAAATACATGAAACATTTTGCATCCAATCCCATCAAATGTCAAACCAAAGACAATAAGGAGTCCTGAGACAATCAATAAAATTGTTTTTGGTTGCCTCGCAAATCTAAAAAAAATATTATTAAATAAATAATACTAGAGGTGTAAAAGTAACGAAAAAAAGTGTAACCGTATGTATTTGTTACTATAGCCATTAGTACTCGTTACTATCGTATCGTTACTCGTTACTTTGATACGTCATAAATAAGAATTATAGACCAACACATCGAGTCGTATTGCGTATTCGTACGGTATGAGATCACGGCGTCGCATCATTCATAATTTGTAGAAAAGATATCTATACGTTACATTTTAAATCTAAATTTAGTTGATTTAATAAAGGTTGGAATTACAAGTAAACTGCGACGAAATCAACTGAATTTACAATGGATATTATATTATTAAAAAAATATATATTTGGGAGTTTTTTTAATATTATTTGAGAATGATATATCGCAATCATTGCAGTAAAAACACAGTGAAAAATTTGGATAAGTATTTTCAAAAATCTCCGTTTTCAAGTAAATAAGCATCGTTATTTGTAACGTATGTTTTTAAATACAATGAATGCTCGCGCATGCGTAAAACACGAAAAGGAAACCGCATTCAACACTCGTATCAACGGTACTTGCGCGATCAGAAACATTTGTAACGAAACATGCGAGTAACGAATTGCATTCGTGAGTAACGTTTCGTTACTCGGTACTTGATGGCGCACCCGTATCTCAGTAACGAATACATACGGTTTGCTACAGCTTTAATAACAACCATTTTCTTTCTATGGGAGTGGGTCGTCTGATCTATGTAGTCTGTGATTCCTATAGACGTGTAAAAGTAACGAAAAAAAGTGTAACCGTATGTATTCGTTACTATAGCCATTAGTACTCGTTACTATCGTATCGTTACTCGTTACTTTGATACGTCATACATAATATACAGTTACAGACCAATACATCGACTCGTATTGCGTATTCGTACGGTATGACGTCGCGGCGTTGCATCATTCGTAATTTGTATGCATTTTTTAAATCTAAATTTAGTTTGGTTTAATAGGTAGTAAAAGTTGGAATTACAAGTAAACTGCGACGAAATCAACTGAATTTACAATCGATGGAACTAATTAAAAAATATTTTTATTTGGGAGTTTTTAATATTATTTGAGAATGACATATCACACTATTATATCGCAATCATTGCAGTAAAAACATAGTGAAAAATTTGGATAATGAATTTTCAAAAATCTCCTTTTTCAAGTAAATAAGCATCGTTCTTTGTAACGTATGTTTTTAAATACACCGAATGCTCGCGCATGCGTAAAACACGAAAAGGAAACCGCATTCAAAACTCGCATCAACGGCACTTGCGCGATCTGAAACAGTTGTAACGAAACATGCGAGTAACGAATTGCATTCGTGAGTAACGATTCGTTACTCGGTACTTGATGGCGCACCCGTATCTCAGTAACGAATACATACGGTTTGCTACAGCTTTAAATAATACTATTTCCGTCAAAACATACAACTATGAATTACTCTCAATATACTTGATTAATATACTGGTTGGTCAAAAAAATCGTGAATCCCTGGAAAGTTTTATTAATTCTGTTAAACCAAATGAAATGAAATATTTATTCTGTAAATTGGTTATAAATAACACTTTTACACGTCATGTTTTTTTGCGTGTTTAGTTTAGCTAGATGAGGCCGGTATTTCCTAACTGACTACTCTGAGAAGAAACACCGAAACAAACTCAGAGGTCAAAGTCTCTTTTAAAGTCCAGACAATTTGTATTTGTATATGAGAAGCATGTAGGTTCATGTATGTGGTATTCTTTTGAGGAAATAACCACGCAAATTTGAGCGGACCTGTCCAGACAGTGCAAGCATTTGTCAGTTATCGTGTAGCTCAACTTAGAACTTAAGGAGCTCAACAATTTGACGAACAATACCAAAGTAAGGACCTTTGGATGATCAATGATCAATGATCAAAGATAATCAATTCCATACTATTAAAGATAGATACGATTATATGATCAATATTTCACTTATTTAAAGCTATTTCAATTCAATTCTTTATTGCGATCGCGTTGCGTTTACGTTGGCAGGCTTAAAACTATTTTACTATAATATTATGGACCCATTTTTTTAAACTGAATCTCAAATTGCCATGAAGAAAATAAATTACAAGTTTTTTTTACAATGGTCACTGGTCAGTAACAGGCCATGTAATAGGTAATACGCCTAAATTTAGGAGTCACGTTTTCGTAACTTATTGTTCTTGTAAGACCACCAACTATATTTTAGGGGTAATAAATACTAGCTGCTTCTCTTTTTAGCATAGTTAAGCCGCCTTAGTAAGAGTGAGAAGTAAAAATATTAATAATAGGTGTGTCTCTTTTGAGCTTATGTCATTCTGTAATGAAGAAAAGAGACACACCTATTATTTGTTTTCAAGGTAAACTTAATAACAGTCGTCAATACGGCTAAATTTAGGAGTCACTTTTTCGTAACTTAATGTTCTTGTAAGATCACCAACTATATTTTAGGGTTAGTAAATACTAGCTGCTTCTCTTTTTAGCGTAGTTTAACCGCTTTAGTAAGAGTGAGAAGTAAAAATATGTAGAAATAAATAATAGGTGTGTCTCTTTTTAGCAAATGTCATTCTGTAATGAATAAAAGAGACACACCTATTATTTATTTTCAAGGTACACTTAATATCAGTCTTCAGTCAGTAACAACTAACAGCCGTGATAACAGACAACAGTGTTTGACTGTTCTTCACACATAACAGTCTGTTATTAAAGTAACAGATAAATTAAGTTGTTGGGAACAATTGTTATTTGTTATTTGTAAATATCTGTTAGTTCTATCTGTTACGATAATTATGCCTCACTCCTACGCTCAGCGTTGCCAACCCTACTGTTTTAACAGTAGATTTACTGTTTTTACCGTGACATCCCTGTTTTCTGTTTAAGTACCAATTTCTACTGTTTTTATTATTATATTTACTGGAGATTTTGTCTAAAACGATAAAACCCCTCCAATTTAAATACCTAGCTTCATGATATGCATGATGTATCCGTATAAATTTTATCTATGTCTAACAAAACAAGTCATAAGACTTCATTGAGATAGGAAAAGTATATCCAAGTCAGTGTAATGGTGAACGCAGACCTAGCCGCACCGCACGCGCCGCAGTCTTTCCATTCGAATTCTTTATATGAAGTTCTATGCAACCTCGCACACCTACCCGCGCCGCAGTCGCCGCAGTCCCTGAAACGACCGAACTCCCCTAGCCGCAGCTGATGACGTCACCCGCACGCAGCGTGGATGACGTCATTCGCATCCACGGCGCGCAGTGTTGCCAGAGTTATAAAGTAGACAGAGAATCTCTGTCAACGGTTTATAATAAAATTACTTATTCTCGTATAAATAATTACTTGCTTATTCCCTATTATAGCACCTACAGATAAAATTACACAAAAGAGCAAAATACCAATACCAAATACAGATTTTATACAGATTTTTTAAATCTTCGGATAGATAATGCTTTCAAAAATCTGGCAACACTGACGGGAACGACTGCAGCGACTGCGGCGCGGATAGATGTGCGAGGCCATTAACAAAAAGCGATGACTGCGGGGACTGTAGAGACTGCGGTGCGGCTAGGTCTGCGTTCACCTTTAGACTCACACCCATATTCAAAGTCGTGGCCTCGAAAGCTGATCGACTCAAACCTCATTCGAGGAAGCCTCAAGGAGAGCCTCGAAAGACCCTCAAAATCAGTATTCAAAGGCGACTCATTGAGGAAATTATGAGGATTCTCGAATGAGTGTGAGGTGAGGTAATACGTCACTAATACGTCATCATTTTGGAGGAACATCTTTGAGTTTGTTTACTTTGAGAGCAGTTAGCGTGCGCGTTATCTGTGTTTTCCAACTTGAAGTGTCAACACTTGTAAAATGAACGCATAACATAAATAAACAAACCCTTTGTCCGTTGGGATTTTTAATTGGAATATTATTAAAGTAAACGCAGTGGAATTTTGGTTTCAGTAAAATATATTCAGTGCGTTGTAGATTATCAAAAAAGTAACAAGTATCACCTAGCAACCACGACAAAGATTATCTATAAACCTAGAAGGGAAGACTTCCTATAATAACGCTGGAAGTGCTTTCTTTACATTCCCTCTTCTTTTTTAAACCGAAGTCTTCACAAAGTTTTTCCAGTCTTGGTTTGAATAATGGCTTTGTAAAGATGTCAGCCAATTGTTCTTGCGTAGGCACTTGCTCAATTTGGATATCTCCTTCAGACACACATTGCCTCACATAGAAATGTCTTAGCTTGATGTGCTTTGTCTTCCGATGATATTCGTATGGCGGATTTTGAGCTAGTTTTATTGCAGACTCATTATCAATGCGCAGTACTGGTGTTTCTAATTTATCACTTAAATTTTTAAACAATCTATTTAGCCAAATCATTTCACGGCACGCCTCACTGGCAGCTACTATTTCTGCTTCTGTGGACGACAGCGCAACTGAGGTTTGCTTCACACTTCGCCAGGAGATTGCTGATCCAGCGAACATGCATATCAACCCGCTAGTAGAACAACCACTCAAGTTGTCACCTCCATGATCCGCATCACTGTAACACATGAGTCGTTTCTCATTCTTTTTAAATTCTAGACCAGTCTCGATTGTTCCTTTGAGGTAACGAAAGATTCTCTTCACTTGTAACACATTCATATTAGTAGGGTTATCTAAGGTTCTGGATACGACTCCGACTGCATAGGCAATATCAGGCCTTGTACCCACCATGAGATAAGCCAACGCTCCCACAGCTTGTCTATAGGGAAATTTAGCATCACGAATCCCTTCCGCCAACTTTTTTACAGGAATGTCTTTAACTATTGGTGTTCCAACGGCTTTACAATCACTCATCCCATACTTCTCCAAAACCTTTTTAGTATAAGCGGCTTGATGAACTCTTATAGTCCCATCATTGTGTCGCTCCAACTCTAGCCCAAGAAAGTACGATGGCGGCTTAGTTGTTATCTTGTAACGAACTTTGAGTTCGTTTTCAATAAAATTATCAGCTTCTACGTCATCGGACGAAGCCAATAATCCATCATCAACGTACAAAGCTAGCAAAATCTTTGTTTTTCCACGTTGTCTCACGTATAAACATGGATCTGCTTCGCTCTGTGTAAATCCAGATTCAATAAAAAAATCGTGAATACACTCGTTCCAACATTTAGGCGCTTGTTTAAGTCCATATAGACTTCTTATCAGCTTGCATACCTTGCCAGATCCGTCATTGTATCCCTCAGGTTGTCGCATGTATATTTCTTCCTTTACTTTGCCATATAGGAAAGCTGTTGAGACGTCAAATTGTTTCAGCGATAAACCTTCGTTTGCGGCTATACTTAATAATACTCGGATAGTGCTTAGTTTCGCAACAGGGCTAAATGTCTTGTGGTAGTCTATTCCTTTTTTCTGTGAATAGCCAACTGCAACTAGTCTCGCTTTAAACTTCTCAATCGAGCCATCAGGGTTCTTCTTTACCTTGAATATCCATTTGCAGTTAAGTGCTTTTCTGTTATATGGTAATTGTGTCAGTTTCCATGTTTCATTCTCTTTCAGTGAAGTCATCTCATTGTTCATAGCCTCAACCCACTTGTCTTTTTCAGTACTTTGCATGGCTTCTCGATATGAAGATGGTTCTGGAACAGCAATGACTTGATTGACGAACTGTTCAAAATTAAATCTTTCTGGAGGTCTAATTTGACTCCGATCACGAAGTACACGACTATTACCTTCAACAGTTTGAGTGTCTTCTTGTCGTTCTTCTACATTACTATCACCTGTTTCAAACCAAGTATCTTCTTCTTGTCGTTCTTCTACATTACTATCATCGGTTTCATTGTCCAAATTCACTGAATGCAGGTGATCATCACTTTGATGAAGTACTTTTAAGTTTGGTTGATCATCTATGGAAGAAGTAGGTAGCTCATAGGTATTCTTTTTGACTTCAGGTTCCTCACTAACAGGTATGTCTCGATCTAACAGAGGTACTTCTTCAAAAGTTACATCTCTGGAACGCAACAATTTAAAGTTCCTTGTATCATAAACTCGATACCCATCATCACCGTCATATCCTATAAGAATTCCTTTCTGTGCTTTTTTATCTAGCTTCTTTCTCTTTTGTTTTGGGACATGCACGTAGCATACACAACCAATGATTCTGAGATGATTTATTTTGGGTTTCTTGTTGTACCATAACTCATACGGTGACTTTTCATTATTTGGAGTGGGTCCCGTACGATTTAATATGTACACTGAAGCTTGCACTACTTCAGCCCATAAACCTTTAGGTATCTCATCATGAGCGTGTATAAGTGCTCTTGCCATCTCGTCAATTGTGCGATTATCTCTTTCAGCGCAACCGTTTTGTTCAGGAGTGTAGGGCATTGTCAGCCTCTGTTTAATCCCGTGTTGCCTTAGCGTATTTCGTACTTGTTCATTGTCGAATTCGCCTCCATTGTCGCTTAGCAACTCTTGAATGACGTGTCCTGATGTCTTAGCTTCTGCTAGAAAATCCTTCAAGCGTGCTTGAACTTCTGACTTTTGTCGTAAGAAGTATACATAACGAAAACGGGTGAAATCATCCTTGAATAGAACAAAGTATCTATACTTTGAGATCGAATATACAAAAGGTCCACACACATCAGTGTGTATTAGCTCTCCAATTCTTGTAGTTCTTTCTCTGGTCCCAAACGTCCTTCTGTGGGCTTTTCCATAAACGCAACCTTCGCAAACTTCTTTGTTATTTTCAGATTTGAATTGCATAGCAAATTCTCTCTGCATAACTTGTTTGACATGTCTTTTGTTTTGGTGTCCAAAACGTTCATGGTACAACTGAAGTTGGTTAGTAACTGTTAGTTGGTTAATCTCCACTTTAGGTGTAACTACTTGTATTTTAAGTTTATACAACCCTCCATATTTGTCCCGAGTACCGACTAACTTTGTCTTACCATCAACTTTAAATAAACATGATCGAGTATTTGATTCGAAGGAGCTATTCTCACAAAGATCTTGTGCGGCTAGCACAGAAAACAACTTTCTTTGTATGCTGGGAACATACCAAACATTTGTGAGCGTAATTGTTTCGTTTTGGCCATTAATGTCAGCATTTACTTGTATTGAGCCCTTTCCGATAGCTTCAATATTTTCACCATTTGCTGTCATTACTCTGTGAGATTCGCTAAAGTACTCGAAAAATACATACTGATCCCCTCTATTGGTTACGTGACTTGTTGCTCCATTATCTACGTACCAGGAGTCTTTATCATGACTCTCACCAAGAGATAAAGCTAAACTTGACAACGTAGCAGCATTAGATGTGGATTCCTTTGGAGGTTTTGGGGGTCTACCATCCGTAATCCATTTCTTGCATTGCTTTACTCGATGTCCGCTTGCTCCGCAATAGTTGCACTTGAACTTCTTCTTGGGATCTTGCTTTCTGTTATGCACTATCAGTACCTCCGTGCTGGATTCACCTTCAGCTTCAGATTTATTTTTATCTTTCAAAGCTCTCTCGTGAGCGCACAACTGGGTGGTCAAGTTCTCGATTGTACGATCTTTCAATGTAAGCAGTAACCAACTTGACTTAAAACTGAAATACTCTTCTGGCAGGGAATCCAATATCTTGCATATCAAAAGAATTTCTGGTAATTGATTGCAAACTGTTGACAAAGCTTGATTCAGATTATGCCAAATATTCTTTATCGCAGACATATGCGAACCCATGTCATGAGTGGGGTCTTTCTTGTAGTTGAAAAGTTGCATACACAGATCGTAGGTTCGGTCCTGTGACCCTCGTTCGTAAAGACGGTTTAATTCGTCCCACATATCACTCGCAGTTGTAAAACGCATTACTTTGTTCAGCATTTCGTCGGTCATATTAGTAGTCAGTAGTAATAGTGCAGTGCTTTCTATTTTATTATAGTTGTCACAATCTACCTTGTACTTTGTAAGAGCCTCCGCTTTGGCTCCTTCACCCGGATGTGCCGGCTTTACTAGTGTACCCTGCACCGCTTCTAAGGTGCCTGTGTTACTCCGCAGCAGCAACAACACTTTATATTTCCAGGTCGGCCAGTTGCTTCCATCGAATAGTCCTATTTCGAGTTTCATTTTTGAAGACGACATGATTTACTCTTTAGAACTTTTATCCTTTAAGAAACTAAATTAAAATATCGTAAGCTCTCGTTTTTGCACGCTCTGCTACCATATTAAAGTAAACGCAGTGGAATTTTGGTTTCAGTAAAATATATTCAGTGCGTTGTAGATTATCAAAAAAGTAACAAGTATCACCTAGCAACCACGACAAAGATTATCTATAAACCTAGAAGGGAAGACTTCCTATAATAACGCTGGAAGTGCTTTCTTTACAAATATGAGTACAATCAATGCATCCTATAGCTCCAGGAAATCCAGCAATACGGTGAAATTTGATCTTCACATCAGCTCGCTCAGCAACGTCAGGTTTAATAAAGCGTCTTATTTTCAATGCTAATATTATTTTTAGAAATTTTGGCTACAATTCTTGAAACTATTGACTGACTGATTTTGTGCAAATGGGGATTTGCACAAAATCAGTCAGTCAATAGTTTCAGTCAGTAATCAGTCAGTCAGGCAAACAATCTGAAAATACATAATACCAATTAAGTATGTATGTACTGTAATAAATACTAATTTTAACTGATAAGTTTTTGCTTGTGTGAAAAAGAAGAACTTACTTGAAAGTTTCCTGTTGCATAAAATCGTAAAGCGGCTAACACTTGGATTATGGGTGGAATTGGCAATCCACGTCTGTTATCAGTAGTACCACCAATACTTTGAAATAATAGCGGCAGCAAGAAGTTCATCACAGCATCTTTATTGAAGCGAAATCTAATTTTAAATTCATTTTCATCATAAAACTCAAATGGATTATCTGCATCTCGTAAATAGCGTCGTGATATGTAATCGTAAGGGTTATCTTATCGTACACATCTATACTAATATTATAAAGCTGAAGAGTTTGTTTGTTTGTTTGTTTGTTTGCTTGAACGCGCTAATCTCAGGAACTACGGTTCTGATTTGAAAAATTCTTTCAGTGTTAGATAGCCCATTTATTGAGGAAGGCTATAGGCTACATATCATCACGCTAAGACCAATAGGAGCGGAGCACTTATGAAAAATGTTTCAAAATCGGGGGAATTTTTTTCCACGCGGACGAAGTCGCGGGCGGAAGCTAGTATTCAATAAATTCTTCAAAAGAAATTATCGAAATCTGATAAAATACGCGTATTTTGGTTAAAAGTTCGTTGTTATCTTCCTCAAGGAAGCTTCAAGGTAGATGCCAACGTACCTTAAATTTGACAGTTGGTTCCTCACCTCTCACCTTACCTCGACTGAGGAAACTCTTTGAGGTGAGGAGAAAAATTGCAACTATGAATATCAAACCACCTAAGTTCGGTTGAGTCGAGTCGAGGAAATCATGAGGTTTCGACTATGAATATGGGTGTCAGTCATAACATGTCAAAGTCTGACAAAATAATGTCAGTAATGACAATAATGACATTGACAATATTTTGTTTGACTTGACCGTAGACCCTAGTAAAACAGAAATAAAGGAATGCTATACATTTAATGCAACTAAAAAACATGTGAATAAATTCAATAAAAATATGCATAATTTTAATAAAAAAAGAGACAGAAAATGTTATCGAAGACAGAGAAATTTAAAGTGATTAATAATTATTTGTAGGAATATTTAAAAAAAAATGTCGTTTTTTATATTTGTATTTTGTCATTATGTATTTTTGTAACATAATAAAAGTGTTTTCAATTTCTTTAAGGGTTTCAATTTGAATTCTAATAAAGTATAAAGTCTTAATGGATTAAAGTTGCCAATTTACTGTTTTCTGTTGTTTTTTTAAGTCTGATCTACTGCTTTATGCTTCGGTTAGGTGGCAACACTGCCTACGCTGTCATTCAAGTGTCACTGTGTCACCTCAATTGTTTTCTGTTTGGATTTGTTTTGGCTTATTCTGTTTCGTTTGTTAAACCACATTTTTAATTTCTTAATTATTTTAAGTTCAATATGAACACTGACACAAAACCAGTCATAAGCTATAAGAAGAAAAACGAGTGTAAAATTTGCAACAAAATAATAATCGGGAGTTCTTTCAAGTTTAAAGCTCATTTGTATAAGCATAAGGCTGTGGAAGCTCGATTTCGGTGTGAATATTGCTGCAAAGAGTATTTTAGGAAAGATGCGTATGAGAGACATAAGATGGCCCACACCGGAGGAAAGAAAATGTTCATTTGTGACTACTGTGACCGCGGTTTCGTTGAAAAACGTAACTTACGTCTCCACCTAAAAGTTCACAACGAATTCTTCACAGAAAAAGATGTTCAGTACAAATGTATCGCCTGTGGGGTCCGCTTCTGTGAGGAGAGATTGTTAAAATACCATATAAGAAAAAAACACTTTAATTTCCAAGAGAACCAGCCTACTTATATGGAAAAGCAGATCAGTGAGACTTGGGTGGAACGTGTCTTAGAATCTAAAGTCTGCGTTGAAATGACGAAGGTAAATAACAACATCATCAATATAAAAAAGAGTTCAATGGAATTAAAAATCAAAGACAATCCAGAGACATCGAGATTTAAAGAGTACATGTCTTCAGTGATTGCAAGCAAAGACAAGTCGCAATACTCCAAGGCTGTATGTGACTATTGCAAAAAGGAGATGTTGAAAAAAAGTTTGCTACCACACATTAGAGAGAGGCATTTACAATTAAAAAAGTTTTCATGTGAAGAATGTAACCAAGCATTTAGTCGACATTATCAGTTGGTGAACCATATTTGCGGTAAATATAAGACAAGGCACAGGAAATAATATTTCTGGATATTCTTTTACCACTGCATGTATTACTGAGAGGCTTCAGTTTAACCTTGGATATGATATAATTGTTTATTTCTGCATGTTTATAAAGAACATTTTTGATGCACTGAATTTAAATTTGAAATAAATTTTCTAAATATCTAAGTTACAAGCTCTGAGATCTCAAGTTTTGAGTATTATACCATAACATAAACAAGCTCTTTAAGCACTATAAATCAGTAAAAAGTTTGAATTTGATCTCTTTTCAAATTTAGTATGATAAATATATACTTTAATAAAAAAATACAAAAATTTTAAAAATGTACATAATTTTTTAACATAAGTCATTAAGAGCTATAAGCATTTTAATACGATGACAAATTTCCTGCATGCTGCAAGTTGTGATGAAGAAGTCTGAATTTTGTATAATATCAGTGTGTCAAAAACCTTGAAAAATAAAAATTAAAATTAAAAATATTGTCCAAGGGACCAACAGAACAGTTATTTATAAACTCAAGTTATTATGGTTTGATTATATTTAATTCAATATTTTTATAATATTGTCTTAATCATGAGTCTTAAATGCCTTGAAAAAGTTATCTATACTAATATTATAAAGAGGAAATTTTTGTATGTTTGTATTGAATAGGCTCAAAAACTACTGGACCGATTTCAAAATTTCTTTTACCATTACTTAGAGGGATTCTTCCGAATCCGTATAGGCTATATTTTATCCCGGAAAATAGATAGGATTTTTCGTGGTAGTGAAAATTGTGGAGTAAGGCATCGAAAAAACTGCCGTACGTTAACGATTCTCGCGAACGCTGCCTATATTTCATATAAACATTGCACCCGTGCGAAGCCGGGGCGGGTCGCTAGTATATTATAAGTATGTATAAGTTATATTAAGTAAAAGTTATAATATTTTTAAGATAGTTAGGTATCTGTTTAAGCACAATAATGTCTTCCTGTAATATTTAAGTAAATAAAGAAGTGCCTCTTTTGAATCCTCGGTGCCTAAAAAGAAAATGTTAAGTTAGAACCTAAAATGGAATATTTTCTCCAGAGATTTATTGTTTCGGGTTTCCCTTATGATATATATATTCTAAAAGATATCTAGCAATGTGGGCGGTATTCACATCACTAGCAATCTTGTTAACCCCTCCAACTAAGCTAAATATGCTTGTGTCTGGAGTGGGTTCACGACAATAATGTAATGGGTGGGGTTTGAACTCAACCTCTCGGTCATAAGACCCCTTAGCCATTAGTCTATTGACACTTCGAGCTGAAACAGCTCGAAGTGTCAATAGACCCTATACACAGTACCTCAACCTCTGACAAACAAGTCAAGTCTTTGATATTTTTAATCATGATTAATGGCACTTGCAACTATGCCGAAATATTGACGATAACTGACAAATGCTTGCACTTTCTGTACAGTTCCACTCAAATTTGTGTGGTTATGTCCTCAAAAGAGCACCGCAGACATGAACCTACATGGTTTTCATATTATTAAACCAATGAGAATACATACAATTCTCATTGCTTGACCTCTGAGTTTGTTTCGGTGTTTCTTCTCAGAGTAGTCAGTTAGGAAACACCGGCCTCATCTAGCTAAACATAACACGCAAAAAACATGACATGTAAAAGTTTTATTTAAAACCAATATACAAAATAAATATTTTATTTCATTTCGTTTCATTGGAAACTCAAAATAATAAATATACAGGGTAATTATCTTATTTCAAGTTCTAAAGATACTGTTAGTGACCATGTCGCTATAAAAATGTTTGTCAGTTGTAAGTATAAAGGTAGTCAGACACCAGAAAGTCTGACACTAACTTGCCAAGGGGTTGTATTTTATCCAGTTGCCAGGTTGTGGAGGTCAGGTAGGTAGATGCTGGATGTAAAGTACAGCACTAAGTTAGACTCAACCCATCCCAACATAGTTGGAAGAAGGCTAAGTAATTTGAATGAAGAATGGCTTTTTCATACAAACATTCTTGGGACCTTACTGATCATATTTTCAGTCATCTTCCTGCTCACCCTCATCACATTTTGTTATTAGAATCTACAATTTATCGTTTTAGAGAGGTATTTTGATAACCAAGTTATTGTAAAAGTTAAGTTTTTTTTTTATGTTAAGTGCATATTGAGCAAACTATTGTATAGGGTTACATTGGAGGAACTGGCATGGATTGAGTGAAGAGAAATCTTACCCTAACGCAAAATACGCGCATGGTCGTGGAGTTGCGGATACCTGCCCGACATACATACCTACATACATAGGGTTACATTTCGTACCTTCAGAATGATAGGGCCTTAACTCTAAAAAATTTGAAACTTAGTTACAATCATAGAAATACTGAAAAAGGTAAATAAATTAAAGATAAATAAAGTAATTAAATACTTAATCTATCATATTAAAATAAAGGAAAATGCCGTTAATTTTTTAATTTAAGCCTCTATCATTCTAAACATAATTATGATAGCGGGCATAGCCATGAAAACATTACCTATGTTGTGGAACTGGTACAAAATTTAATTTTTATTTTGAGTAAAAAGGTCATGTAAGTACCCTTGACGAAAAATTTTCAAATTATTTGTTAGCTCTTTTTTGCAATTTGATTTTAAGTAGTTTACGATGGAATTCCTATTTTTACTATGAAACTCTAAAAAAATATTTTTGTTTAGTTTTTGAAGTACTTAATGGTCCAGTTTCTAAAATCCCTTTGACCGATAGAAAGCTATGTTAATATAATATAAATTAATTTATTCAGGTAAATTACACCATTTAAAAAAAATGCCATTAATCATTAATCAAATTACAAATACTATTAAAATCTTAACAATTAATGGCATTAATGTAGCTTTATATCTAAATGCTAGTATTATACACAGGCACACAATAAGTGTAGTTGCCAATGCATGTAACAGATTTTTATGTATAATATAGGTAGCAAAAATATATTTTAAATCTTGAACAGTTGTTTAGTTTTAAGAATCAGAAATTTAAGACTAAAGCAATGTATGCCTTCTATATTTATTATTTAATAACTTATAGATTAATGTAATAATGTGAAAAGATTTTGTATTAGACTTCCTAGATCGGCTTGCACTTAGAAAGATTATAATGCTAGTTTTGCCTGTTAAACAAGGCCTAAATAGAATCATGCTGTTGGATTTTCAACTCTCTGTGCTGAGCTGAGGGTTGTAAATTCAACGCCAACTCCCACCAAGGCGCTATGATCCCAATAATTAATTTATATGAAGCATAAAATTGCAAATTAAAAGTGTTTATTACATCTAGTTTTATGTAAAATTAAGACAATATATTACCTAGTTTAATATCTCATCGCTGCATGCTATTTCTATAATATTTGATAGATAATATATATTTTTATATAAGGATCAATTTACACCAACACTGACTGTGACACTGTGTGCACTTTTAGAAGCGATACGTTTCAGGGACAGAAATCTAGTAAGTTCTACTTTTAAAATATGAATGTGGACCTCTTTGCATAATTTAGTACCTATATTAAGTCCTCCTGTCTCTTATCGCGTTTCAAAAAGTGCGTTTATGTTCATGACTTGTTGTGGACTGATCTTAAAAATATGTGTCAAAATTAAAAAAGTAACATGTCAATGCGAGTCAAACTCGTGCGCAAAGGGTTCCGAACTAATAGTATTTTTTAAATGTTGCTTGAATACCTTTTAACCTGAAATGAAGAATTTACTTTTTTATTTTAGGCTAAGTAGGTTCAGGGACGAGGCTTATGGTCTTAAGTGGTAAATAATTGAATTGAAAACTCTATTGAGATCCTCTTGTCTTCCATTAGTAAAATAATTGGACGAAAAATCTGGATCGGTGATGACGATGACAAGTTTCATGTTAAAATAGCGAGATACAATCCCCGTTATTTTTTAAATTTGATGTTTTTTTGTTCGTTGGTGGCCGTGCACGGATATGAGGTGGGCCATATCTTGTAAAGGGGCTCCACACTGGCATTGCGTCTGCGATGGGTCAAAAAAACATCACTTGGCTAGATTGTATTCACAGCGGCCGACCTGAGCCGGCAATCGGTTAAATGATTTCTAGATTGTCCACAGCTATTTTGATCTGTATGATTGAATATAAATTGGTTGCGTTTTTAAGGGATATGTTTAACTCAAATTATCTCGGTAGTGTAACACTAGAATATTACCTACATCACATGACATATTGTCTTCGTGAATATAAAAAATAAAAACAGGGGACATATACAGGGTTATTTGTAAAACACCGAAAACCTCTCAGGACTATGTTACTAACATCATAATCAACAACTTTTGTTCTATGACTTTTAAAAATTCGTCATATTTTAGTTCACCAGATTTTCATACAAAAATAAAAATAATTAAATTAAACGCCCCAAATGTTACGAAGTCCATTCGAAGCAAAAGAAAGTGATAGTATAAATCGTTTTCTTTTGCTTCGCATAGACCTCGTAACATTTAGGGCGTTTTATTTAAATTTTTTATTTTTGTATGAAAATCTGGTGAACTAAAATATGACGAATTTTTAAAAGTCATAGAACAAAAGTTGTTGATTATGATGTTAGTAACATAGTCCTGAGAGGTTTTCGGTGTTTTACAATTAACCCTGTATATGTAGGTATAGAAAATATGGCGAACCGGTATAAAGCCAGAATATGAAGACAGAGTAAAATGGGCTTTAGAGGGATGGACAAACTTCCAGACTGATAGACACGAGTAATGTTATTAAAGTTCAGATTTTTAGAACATCGTTCGGAACCCTGAAAACATTCTTTATCCCTTTTATTCATATTTCGAAATATAATACTTATTATTATTTCTTTACAAAATGTGGCAAGAGTTATATTTATACAACGTGTAACAGAATAAACGCAATTCCTGAAAGTCGTTGGTTCAGAATCGGCTTCTGAATCGATTTCCATCATAAAAAATTGGTGTTAAATCATGGTGGAAACATCTTTCATTTATCTTAAAAGCGTCGGCGGTTAACATTGCATGAGTGTATGCGTTTGCGTAAGAATATTGTATGACTATGACGCACATACGTTTTGGGTTTAGTAAGAATAACAATTTTGTAAAAATTGCCTAGGTTTGGTTTCAATTTGTTTAGTTACGGATATTGTATTAGACTTATAATTTTATATTCTAATTGGGGTGTTTGAGGTATTGCGCTTAATCTGTTACACGTAGTATTTATTTTAGTTTATAACTTAGTACATTATACATAGTGCCTTATATGTATTAATAAATTGTGTTAATTATTACGGTATTTTTTGTTTTACCTAAATTTAACCAACCCAAATCCTGAAAACAGAAAAATCCGATCCTATCTATAGGAAAGGAACAAACTAACGATAATATTAATATGATAAGATGTCAAGTTTAAATTTAGAATCTGCTAATGAGTATTTAAACTAAACAATATGGCTTGTTCATGAAATAATTAGTAGGAAGTCAAAATGAGACATTTTAAATTAAGTTTCAACGTTATCTATACCTACATATAATAAAACAGTATGTTTTATTATAGTGTGTCTATACATTTCATATTATTACAAAATGATAATATAGGGGTTTACGAAACAGTAATAGAGATAGAATTAACAAAAAAAATCTGTCTGTCTGTTTGTACACGCTAATCTCCGGACCTACTGGATGGATTTTAATGAAATTTGGTAAGTAGATAGTTGACATCCTGGAATAACACAGACTTTTATCCCGGAATTCACACTGAATCGGGATTTTCCTAAAAAGGTTTGTATACAGATATTGGCGCGCAATCATCCTTCGAATTTCGAATGTAATACATCTGGTTATAATGTGTGCATTACAAGGGCTGCGGGAGGAGCTTAGCTCGCGTAGCTGTGCATCTGCATACACAACTAACTTAGTTGCGCATATTTTAGTTAGCTCACATAGTTTGCAGTCTGCACAATAGTATGAAAAAATTCGTCAGCTATGCGAGCTAAGCTAAACTAACTTAGCTTATCTCTTGGTCTGCAACCCACATTAATGTTGTGGAGATATGGGAAAAGGGCGAGTGTAACAAGGATGGCTTTATGAAAGTGGAGAAAAAGAAGAGATGGCGGCCTCCTTGTCGTAATCAGTGTGGTATCGCACTGGCTGGACCCAACTTCCTGCTGCGTGCAGCTGTACCAACGACGAAGCTCTACGTGTCCAGGCTGCACTACGCTACGAAGGTTGAGGAGATCATGGAGTACGTGCGAGCTAAGACCAACTGGACTTTGTAGGTCGAGGAGTTGAAGTCACGTCATGAAACGAATTTTAAAGACATTCCTCAAACAGGAATTTTGGCCGAAAGGTGTCTTGTATCGACGATTTCGCGGAAGATTACGCGACACCTGGCAGCGCAACACGACGCCGTCTATTCGTGTTAACTAGTTTTTAAGTGTTTTATAGTTTATTTATAAGATTTTGTATTTGTTTATTGCTTTGTATGGGCCTAGTTGCCTGACATAAAGGATATATTATTATTATTAAATTGTTTTAACCATTAATGGTCAGATTCATAATACGTTATTTATTAATATCTATATAAAATCTTCATTTCCAAGCTCTTCAATCGATATGAGACCTTCCCAAAGATTAAGACCAGGAGTAACAGTCGGTTTTACTGAAACTCCTATGGATACCAAGTTACTTTTCATATTTTTCTTTCTCCGTGATTTGACTTTGTGTAGGGCACTTTCCTCAATACTAACTATAATAAAATCATTCTTTGATTCTGACATGTGTTCTTCCACTGGTGGAGTTTCATTCAAAATTTCTCGCATTTTCTTTACTTTCGTTGGCCCATGCATGCCATTTCTATTTTGGTATGAAACATCTGTTTTACTGACACTTGCATCTAATTCGTCTAAAAAAAGTCCACTTTCTGTGACGATTTCGTCCGTTTCATTCAAAATATCTTTTTTCGTTTCGCTGTCATCCATTTCATTCAACATATTTTTTTTCGTTACATTTTTATTTAATTTAATTTTTTTCGATACATTTTCATTCAATTTTATGTTTTTCAATACATTTTCATTCAATTTTATTTTTTTCGTTACACTTTCATTCATTTCATACACAATATTTCTTTTAGTGACGTTTTCACTCATTCCTTTTATTACTTTCTCTTTTTGTAGTTTCCGGGGAACAAGGAGGTCCAATTTCAAAGGCTTATCTGCTTTAGTAACTCTTCTTGTGTATGGATTGAAACGGCCACAATCGTTTACACAAATGTAGTTTTTGTTTTTTGGCTTCATTATTCTTGAGTATATAACGTCGTTTGTCGAGTTAACTATCCTGAATACGACGTATTCTGGTGCTATCTGAAAAACGAGTAAATTATTGTGTTAGTTTCTACTAGAAAACCGTTTTGACATGATTACACACCTAAATAACTACTTTACACTAAAATATGAACTCACTGGCTTCTGCCAGCGATTTCATTCGTGCGGGAGGGTTTCCGCTATACCTACATCCATCCTCACCAAAGAATTTATTATATCTATGATCCTCACAAACATTCGCATCTTATTTCTCACTCATATATTTACTAGCTTTTGCTAACGACTTCGTTCACGTGGGAGGTTTAGCGTAAATCCCGATCCCGTTGAAATTCCGGAATAAAAAATAGCCTGTGTTATTCCAGGATGTCAACTCATAAATTACTTGACATCCTGCTAGCAGCTAGTTTGTAATATTAGTAAGAAGTAAGATGACACTACGCAAGATAATACACATAAAAAAATGAGTTCTTACAATTATTTGGCACGATGAACACTTAGTGCTATGGTTGAGCACTATTTTAGAGATTATATATAAGGTAGCAGAGATTTACTTTAGATAGCACTTTGGAGAATTGTTAGGGAGAGCAATGACAAGGCGTGAAGTCGCAGTAATGAATGTGGAATGAATGTTCTTTATTAAAATAGAATTGTGTATTTATAATAGTAGTGTTTACAAAAGTTTAAAAGTGGTCACTGTATGAGCGCGCTCTCAGGGCACGCGTCTCGTATGTCTGTTTACATTATATTTAATTTATAGTATTTTATAATAATAGATAGATAGAATATACTTTATTGTACACCAAAATAAATAAAAAAATTTCTTTGTGTATTGTATGTACGGTTCTAGGTGCGCGTGTCTCAGACGTTTGTTTATGATCGGCAGCTTCTCAAAAGCGAAGGGTAGGTAGGCTACGAACACAAGACAATTTTTTTATTTTATTTAAAATAGGTTCGCGTTTGACCACCATCTCACCTGATGGTAAGTGATGATGTGGTCGAAGATGGAGCACGCTTACCTAAAAGTAACCAATTCACTCTTGACTTAAAGACTCCTAGGTTATAGCTATCGGGAAACACAGACTCCGGCAGGGAATTCCACTCCTTAGCCGTACGCATAATGAAGGTATTCCCAAAACGTTTTGTGCGTATGGGTGGGATGTCCACCATGTAACGATGGCGCTTCGCCGTTTGTCTCGTAGTCCGATGATGGAACGGGCTTGGTGGAATTAGATTGTTTAATTCCATCGCACACTCCCCGAAATGTAAGCGATAGAAAACCGATAGACTTGCAACTC
The DNA here is from genome assembly GCA_943138885.2 of Tholera decimalis. Taxonomy (NCBI): domain Eukaryota; kingdom Metazoa; phylum Arthropoda; class Insecta; order Lepidoptera; family Noctuidae; genus Tholera; species Tholera decimalis. The sequence continues at coordinate 10,676,307 of OW964575.2, read as the reverse complement.
GTCGTAATGTAGACAAATACATGATTATTATGCTTTCCATTTCATCTCAGTTTTCAGGTAAAAAAATAAAAATCCTAGCCGATTACGGCCACGGCGGCAGCCAATCTCATAATCGACTAGCCAGCTGCGCAGGAGACATTATAGTGCACAGTATGTGCGCAGATACAGGTGCACTCTCTGTTCCTTTACTCTCATAGTCCGATGGGACGGCAAGCCGACACGCGTCATCAAACGCAGGAACAACGGCTAAACGTGCTTTACGAGAAGATTTACTATGTGTATTTACCTATTTATTGTTTCGACGAGTTTCATCCGTGGTAACGGCGCTTGTATCAGTGCCGAAATATTGGAAACTCGAAACAATAAATACACGTGGTAGGTACATATCCCGTTTTAAGTTCTAATGATACAGTTAGTAAACATTTTAGCTTAAAAACGTATATTATTGGTAAGTTGCCTGCTCTCTCCATTGCACTTTGAATTAACTCTACGATTTCCGATCACTGAAATATCTTAATGTTTTATATTTTGATAGGTGTTCTCCATACAATATAGATTTAGGAATTCCCATGGAATAAGTTGTTCATTTAACATGAACAACTAGTTTTTCGAAATCAACTCTTAAATATAGTGTCGTAAATATTTATCTGACATAGATTTCAGACGAATTGTTTTTTTTTCTCCTGGGTGGCAAAATCATCGAATGACTTCTCCCGCTCTGGGTGGAGCGGAAGGGAGTGTCAGACTTCTACTGACTAAAAACCCACCCTGTTCCTAGCTGCCCTTAAATTCCGGGGCCACGGTATCTCGATAGAACATTCCCATAACCCTGGCAGGCAATGGCCCTATTGGGCCCCGTCACTATTGCTGACAACTCTTTGAAGCGCGCATGAAACACGACGCGCTGCCGACCCGGGCCTGGTCCGATCCGGACGGTGAGCTACCCCTGCTCGCCGTCCACAATTGCCCGCGTCTACGGTGACCCGAGATCGGCTCGCGATACCCGACGCTCGGGACGTCTCCCGCGGCGGCTGGGGCACGAGGAAGAGAGATGCCTCTTTCTCGCGCGTTCAGCCTCCTCTTTCGCTGGCATGACTGCTTCGCAGAAGGAGGCGACTGCCTCCCAGGGCCGGACGCGAGAGGTCACCGCCGCCGATCGTCTTCACGAGGACACGGCGGTGCTCCGGCCAAGCGGGCTGAAGCCGGGCACACCTCGAATGGATTTCAGGCGACTGTCTCGTTGGTCGAGTGGTCGCAAGCGCGACTGCTGAGCATGAGGTCTCGGGTTCAACTCCCGGGTCGGACAGTGTTATTGGGTTTTTCTATAAGAAATTTCTTAGTAGTAGCTCGGAGTTTCGAAGTTGGCGGTGTGATACCATTGTGCCTCTGTTTTTGTAAATATGTTGTAGTCCGCTTCCAGACTTACCGGATCTATCTGGCCTCCACAACCCGGTTGCTGGATACACATTACCACTTGAACAGACCAGTATCACATTTTTTGGCTTCTGAATACCAATAACGACTGTCATAGGTGTACAAATGACTGGGAAACAACTGGGAGCAACGGATTAACGTGCTTTACGAGGCACGGAGGAAGCCATTTACGGAATGACGCTGCGTTGCTTATCCTTAAAGAGAACCTACTTCAGAGCAAACACTGCGTGTACAATTACTGCACTATATAGCGAAAATTAACCTTGAACCATTGACATATATTTATTACTGTGTAAGGACTGGGCGGACCGCATGTTATAATGATGCCTCGAACTTGGTCCCAAAGTGGTCTTCCCTTTATCGAAGTGAACTAGAACGCGATCGGCTGTCTTCGGGAGTGGTCGTAAGTTTTACAAGCAAAAATGCCGAGGTTGTGTGAACTACGACAAAAAGCACAATAAAAAAAAATATAACATCTCATCACCGGTAAGTTCAAAATATGTCATTAAATCAACTTCTAACATTATTTAAAACAATTTTCTTCCTTATTTGTCTCAACCTTTGGCAGCCGCTTTTGGAAGCCGCATAAAAGTGTGACATGACTTTGCAGCGGCGTTCATTTCATCGGCTACAACGCGCGCCGCGGCGCGCGTTGTAGCCGATGAAATGAAAAGATTTAATAATATTACTATATAAGATTAAGTTATGTACAAAATTAATATTTATTGTTTGTTAAAAGCAAATTAAAATGTATTTAAAGCAAATTAAAAATAAAAGGTTTATTTTTATTTCTTTGTACCTCGAAAAATACCACACCCCGCTCTTACAAGGTTACGTCTAAGAGCAGACCACGCCGATTGACATCGCATGTCTAATAGATGGCGTTAGTGTGTTTTGTAGGGCGACCGCGTCCGTCAAATGTTCTGCCGATCGTATCTTTACTATTTAAATCAATGCCTTCAACATAGTTTCATTAGATGTCTAACTCCGTTTAAAATAAGGGATAGGTACCTACTCACATGACTGAAGTTGGTGACAAGCCAATGCAAAGTTTTGATAGGCTAAGTACGCAGTATTCTGGGGCACGCTCGAGGTGATCAAACCTACTCATTTATCTTGGCACCGACTTCAGCCATGTGCATTAGCACATACATACGTACTGGTTGAGTAAAGAACCCCCTTTTTAACCCCCGACGCAAAAGAGTGTGTTATAACTTTGAACGCTATGTATGTCTGTGTGTCTGTCTGTCTGTGGCACAGTAGCTTCTAAGCGGGTGAACCGATTTCGATGCGGTTTTTTTTTGTCAGAAAGCATGTTTTCCGGCGGTGGTTCTTAGATATGTTTTGTCAAAATCACTTGAGCCATTTACATCTAGTAAATATCTGAACATTTACATCTAGTTAAGCTTTGATTTCCTAGGAAAGCGGTGCCGTCATATAGCGGCCGTAATATTACGGACGCAAAAAGACGGCCGTCTTTACGGTGACAACATGTGGAAAGTTCCACGGCCGTTTTATCACACTGCCTGCTTCATCGCTATCTAGTGTATTACATTCTCTTTGGAAACGTTCACGAAACCATCTGACACCGACAAGACGGCCGTCATGCAAATGGCGGCACCGCTTTTTGACGTTACGGTGTCAGTTACCGCTCTCTAGGAAACCGCGCCATTTTGTTTACATAGACAACGTTCTAGTGACGTCATTCACTGCTGTATTACGGCCGCTATTTGACGGCACCGCTATCCTAGGAAACCAAAGCTTTATGGGTGCGATAAGACGGCCCATTGTACACTAATTTTATTACTTGTATCCTTAAGTGTATTGTAAGGTATACAATAAAGTATATAATAAATAAATAAATGGGACCCCCAGACGGCAGGACCCCCTATTACTAGATGTATATGTTCAGCAGAAAGTGTGGATGAATAATGGAATTTTGTCAAATATACCCAAGTGGGGTATGACGTGTTTATTACAATAAAAAATGTTTTATTTGAAAACTCACCTCATATAACGTCAGAATATCACAGAAATCTTTGTTTTTACATATAACGTTTTTGTACTTTTGCGTTACTCCGTACATCTTGGTGAAGCGAAACTGCGTCTCAATTGGATTGTCACATGTTGTGGCCATATCCGAGAACTTTATGATGGAAGAGCATGTGTTGTTTACGTCTTTGTATTGTGTATAGTTCGCACCACAGAGCTTCTCATCTGATATAACTGAGAAAAACTCGTAGGGACACGGTAGAGGTTGTTCTTCAATCGTCTACTGGAAGAAAGGTTTGGTATTAGTGATGTGGTTTACTGCATATATAGGCCAAGTTATTTTCCTTGTTTGTAAGTCCTCATAGATGTCTTCGCCTCGGAAGCGGGTGAAAGGGGTCAGATTGATTAAAACCCCGTGTACCCTTATACTCTTGCGCCGGGGTAGGGCTGCCACCCGTCCGGGTTTTCCCAGATTTGTCCTCGGCGGGCGTCCGGGGGATTTACCCAATAAATCCCGGACACACAACACAAAACGTTGTTGGGTCATACTCAGAAAAAGTTCTTAAAATTTCTTGTCCTGCTACTTCATATTTAAGTAAATATCTAATGTTTCTAAAAACTAAAACCAAAAAATTAGATTAAATTAGTAAATATTCAATGTCCCACTTTATTGTTATATCTGTCTATTGATATGAAAATTAGCCTCGTATTTTAACTTGAATTTTTATTAAAAGAGTATATTTTTTGGGTGCCAAAACATTGCTAAAAATATCTTCATACATTTTTTTAGTGTCCCAAGGACCGCTACACTTTTTCAGAAATGTATTGTTACGAATACTCTGAATCGCTTTATGTAATATCGACTGTGGCTATGCTAGGCTTGATTAATCAAGTAACTAATTGGGACAAATTTTAACCGTAAATTGCATATAGAAGAATTTATTTTAATTAAACAATCTTTGTCCCAAAATTGTGAAGTTTCGTTACTCAAGGTTAGTAAAACGCAATAAAGTTTGAAACACAAAGATTTAAAGTGGTATAACTATTTTTCCTATTATAGCAACATTATTACTTACGTCAAAATCACTGTGGTGGTAAACTTTTTGTTTTCGTCGTAGTATATATGTATCATCTATGGTCGTAGTCGTGAAGTTATGACGTGTATCAAGTGAATATTTACAAAAAAAAATACCTCAGGGTAATAAACGACTATTATTGTGTGAAGTTTATTATATTCTGGTTTACTTACTATATCCTTTTCTTGCTTTTTGTATTATCTTAACCAGGGCCGGATTAACCATTAGGCAGAGTAGGCAACTTAACGAATAAGCTCAGGGTTTGCGTGTTAAACACGTGGTTAACGTAAAAATATTTTTAGAGTTTATAATTTCTCAGATTTTATTCTCATTTTCGTTATATTGCGTTACGTTACGAAACTGAGAAATTATTAAGCTTAGTTCAGAAGAACAAAAAGTGCGTTAATATTTAGGAGGAAGTTCACGCATGTAAAAATATATCAAAATTGAACTAATTCACACATATATACCCACCCATACCTATGTATGTATATATTCATATTGTAGGTTGTAGGTATGTTAATGTGTTAATCATTAACCTAACTAAATTTTCCATTTCCATTTCAGAGACAAGGCTATTCCTTTGTTATTCTTGGTATAACATTATTTTGTTTATAAGTAAGATTTTATTGTTTTTTTTTTTTTAATTAGTCTATATAAGACTGATACTCCAAAAATAATTACGTGTTTTATTCACCCAATCCATGTGTACGATGCCTTATGACATCAATTTCGTAACGGAGATTCTCAGTATCGTCACCTATCAGTTTAGTTACAAATCCAAAATGTACACTTTTTCTGTGTATGACCCTGTTTTTATTTTTACTTCAAACATATATTTTTCTCGAGTGTCTGGGGGTTTCTGAGCGGGAAAATCATCAAATGACTCCTTCCGCTATGGGCGGAATGGAAGGGAGTGTCAGACTTCTACTGACTGAAAACCCACCATACTCCTTCAGCTGCCCTTGTATTCCGGGGCCGCAGTATCTCGCTAGAACATTCCCCCATACCGGACGGTGAGCTACCTTTACTCGCGGTCCGGACGGTGCGGCGGTTACGGTGGCCGGAGATCAGCCCGCGATCCCCGATGTCGTGATGGCAGCCCTACGTCTACGCCGGGGTTACGGTTGCACTTAAATAGGTAGGTACTCTTCAACTACTAACTGGTCAAGTGGGGGGAGTGAATTCTACATCGTAGTCTGACTTAGACATACGTTTAATTTCATCAGCGCTATCCACGTAGGTACTGTTCTGACTTGACATATTATTGGGCATACTTACCTTGGATATTGCTTTTTAATACCAATCTCTAGGTACGTTATATTCTAGTGGACTAAGGTCAAGTATCCATAGATGTAGGAAATACTATGTTTAGAAGATGCATCCTAAGCAAGATGCCTAGAATATTTTAGTTAGATTACTTAGTTATGAATTAAGCTGTTAACATCTCTGAAAGTTTTTAGTTAGTAGAATTTGCACGCGGCTATGGCGTGAAAAGATTTTTACAGCGGATAAAGTAGCCTGTATGTCACTTACTAGCTCTTATAGTATGTCCAGACCAAAATCAGATATAATATAATATAATATTTCACAACTTTCACACAACGTCATCTAGTCCCAAACTAAGCAGAGCTTGCGCTATGAGTACCTACTAGACAATTGATAAACATACATATACATATATTTCTAAATACATACATATTATAGATAAATTAAACCCAGACAAAGAAGAAATGATCGTGCTCATCACACAAACATTTGTCCTGGGTGGGAATCGAACCCACGACCTTGAGCATAGCAGTCAGAGCCACTGACCACTAGACCAACAGGCCTCCGATCCGTTGTTCCGTTTTAACTAGAAAGAAGGACAAACAAACAGATGCTTTTGCATTTGTAATAATAATATAGATAGAGTCAGCACCAAGGACGAGAACCGACAGGGCCTCCTGGAGTTTCGGGAACGTTCCAACCGTGGAGATACCGCGGCCACTGAACGTAACAGTAATTGAAGGAACAGGGTTGGGTTTGTAGTCTGTTAGGAATCTGACGCGCCCTTCCGTTCCACCTAAATTGGTAGGTTTTCCAAAAATCAATGAAAACAAACACCTATACTATGCGCTTCCAATAAAAATAGGAACGTCAATAACCTCTATCTGTCAAATATCACTTCTTGAAAAGTACGGTTTGTAAAGAAAACTTATTTGCGAAAATTAATAACGGTTTATTTTACTTTGTTTAACCGAGTCACACATCGAATACATGTAATATTTAATTATTTATATTAAAAATTCGTTGTTTGAAATTTACTACTTTTCTCTCTATTTTTATTGTTGGCACCAATTCGCTTGAAAGTAATAAGGAGCCATGGCGCAAAAGCATGGCGAAAAATTTATTTTTACTAAGAAGGAAAGGGGACTAATTTTTATTTTGCTGGAGTTTTTTTTATTTTGAAAATCTTTTACTACTTTTCTCTCTATTTTTATTGTTGGCATCAATTCGCCTGAAAGTAATAAGGAGCCATGGCGCAAAGGCACGGCGAAAGATTTATTTTTACAAAATAGGGAAAGAGGACTAATTTTTATTTCGCTAATGATTTTTTTATTTTGAAAATTCATTTATGTCACTCCACTCCACTGGTTTGATTTGACAGCTGGGTGATTTTAAAATTTTTTGTACATTTTGTTGTGTGAAAACGTCCACTCCAATATCATCCAGAAATAAAATCGGTCAAGTGCGTGTTGGGCCACGCGCAGTGTAGGGTTCCGTAGTTTTTTAACAGCCAAGTGCGTGTCGTATTCGCTGACTGATCGTTTCGTACCATGCTCTAACTAAAAGCCAAACATAACTACCTAACTAATTTGACTTCCTATACAAATCCTCACCTGATCCGACAATTGTGCCCGGAAAGTTATAATTTTTTTTAGAGATTTGTATAAAACTTGTCATAGCCGGTGTTTTGAATTTAAATACGGACATAGAGCTACACTACTCAATCGTCACAAGAAGCTAGCATGATACAACTGGCGCATAGCGGCATCTATCGACATTTCTATAGAGTTGTTCGAAATTTTCGAGTCAAATACAATTGGTCGACTATTACTCGTAAACTTGTAAAGCCCACTTATGTGTGATAGTTTTACTTTAAATTTCGTTATATATAGGTACTACTGCCGTGACATTTGAATTTCTAACTACAACCGTTTAGTTGATAGAGGGGGGGGGGGACACTTGACTCTAACTTTTTTGGCGTCATTAACATGTATACACATGCCAAAGTAAAACTTTCTAGTACCAATAGTTTTTGAGCTAAACCGCGGACAGACGGACAGACAGACGGACATGGCGAAAGTATAAGGGTTCCTTGTTGACTACGGAACCCTAAAACTGCATTGAAGTGATCAAACTAGTGTTATTATCCTTGAGGAACATTTCTTCCAGATAGGTATCAACATTTCAGATCATAATAATAAGTAGTTAATAAAAAAAATGATGTTTAGTTCTTCAACCTCATAATGTTTTCATACAGCAACCCAGTGTCTCCAAGCAAAAGAGCGTTACAAAAAAAGCATAAAGAAGAAACTACTCACATATTTACAGTTCTAGTTGCACAATATCTTTAGGACTCTAATTATGATTTCAATGTGTAAAATATAAATAAATAAACCAATGCATAATAATAATAACATTGTTTCAATGTGTGTCTTTCTTTTCATTCATTTTTGTTATTCTTTATTGTAACACCAACATTAGTTGATATTATTTGAGATTTTCAACTGGCAAAATTCTCCATTTAAAATTGTCCAATCAGATGACAACGGAACGTCTGTCCACCATTTTTTCAGCGGGTGCCACCAACAAGAAAAGTGTGTTTGTTCCTGTGCAGTGTTTTTTCAACAATAAATCTTTCATTTTGGTTGATCAGCTATAAGCGATAAGTCTATCTCTTATAAATTTTGCGTAAATTGAAAGAATAATTTTGACCAACTACTAAAAAGAAGCTGGACAATTCCAATAGTATTATGTATTTCTAACCTCCAAATGTTTGAGATTGTTATTCAACTCATGGTTAATTTCATTTTTCTAACGATTTGTTACGTTTTTTTGTTGCGTAACAAAAATGATGTAACAAAAATGAAGTAAAGCCGATTTCATACAGAATTATTATGTTTATATGATTTGACGGATGATGCTTCATTTATTAATTTTATTAACACCTATTTTTTAACATTCCGAAAATATTAATTTAAAAATCGAAAAACTAGTTACCAAAAGTATCAGGACAACGTGTTGTACGTTGTCCTGATACTTTAGTCAAAAATTTGTTGATGTAGAAGCTTAAGACGGAGAAGAAATTCTTGAACCAAATTTAACGCCTGAATCTAAAGTAAATTCAATTATGCAAGAATCGAGTATTAACAAAGAAAAAGATAGAGATAAAATAACGAGTGTTATTCTAGAAAACATGGTCTTTAATGAAGCTTTAACAAAACTATATAAATCCAATATAATATAGGCCAATATAAAGAATATAAAATATATTTTGTTTGCACCATAAATAATTATGAGAAGTAAAATACAATTTTGTTATATTACACGATAGTTTCTAAAAGTTAAAACTTAATAATTATAGCAAGCGACTATTGATTATTGTTTCCTACTTAATGAGTGGAGTATGTGATATTGATACTGTGTTTTTTAATTATTTTATTACAAGCCTTTCCAAAAAAATAAGTTTTGTTGAACATTATTTCCCTTAACGCCCTCGTCGTATTTTTGGTACTTTTTTTATTTTAGAATTAAAATATTTTAGAATAATTATGGTTATTATCAATTTTCAACTTTAGATTTCTCAACAGTATTTATATTTTGTTTATTATTATTATTTGGTAAGACAGATTGATCGGGCTAGACATTCCGATAGATTATTTAAAAAGTGTTAAGAAATAAACAATTTATGACTGTAAGTCAGCAGACTGATTACATTACTAATAAATGATTAAAATGCGATTTCGTTGTTTTAATAATTGTCGTCTGTGAAATAGTCCTAATATTTCCTTTTTGTTATCTTTTTGTGACGTAATTCATTTTTGTGACGGTATTCCTTTTTGTTTCGTTTTTGTAACGGTACAAAAATTTTGAAAATCACCCAGCTATATCATCACATTATATGCTTTGATATATGCTAAATCGATCCTATTCATAGTTGGATCGCATTGTATTATATTCCGAACGAAAAGCATATCATACTCACCCACATGCCGCAATTCTGATACTCCGCACCATTCACGTAGATAGGATTATTGCACTTATAATTTACAATTTGATTAGTAACATTGTTCACGGGTGGCATGCTACGCCACGTACGCCAATACAAGTCCCTTTTGTAATTGTACTTCATTCCATCCATAGCCAGCAGCCGTCGAAAATCTTTCTCAATAGCTCTGACTTTCTTCGACGCCTTTAATATTTTTCCTTTGATTTTCCTATAATGCGTTATATCATCTAGCATCTCCGTATTTTTCAATCCATATTTATTTAACGCCGTAATTCTTTGGTCTTTTAAAGTTCTTAACAGTTTTCTTTCTAAAAATCTTTCTCTGAAATCTAAATGGCGGTTCATTACTATGTAGAAAAGACACGAGAAAAGAAGAATTCGAGTTGTTAAAAACATTAAACGAAATTATGTTACGTCTACTTCCAAAGAGTTCTAATCGAGAATGGTGAACTTATTGGAAAAAAAGAGTAGCATATTATCCTTTCTTATCGTTTGTTTGTAATGATTTTTCTTTTATTTTTTGATAAGTTTTAGGTGCATTCAGAGCCTTATGAATGTGCTATGCATGTTGGCTTATTACCTAGTACTTAACTTCAAATAAGTCCTATGTGTCATCGAATTTAAATTAATATTTTTAGATCGTTTTTATACCCACTGGATACTCTAAAAACAATTAAATATGTCACCGAAAGAATAACGTTATGTTCATACATTAAGTCCCCAGGCCGCGTCTGTCTGTCTGTATGGTCGCGGTAGCCTCAAAAACTACCGATTGGATTTTTATTTGAACTCCTGAGGAAGGTTTAAGTGTATAATTCATTGTAGTTTTATGTAAATTGTCTGAAATATAAACGATTACTGTAGAAGAGGTCGCAAAATGTCTTGCCTACTGGGAGCATTACTCGCGTACACCGCGTAAACCAGCAGAAATCATCATTGGCCACAGCATCTGTATAGATGATTGTTGCAGCACCAATGGGTTTACGGGTTTCCGCAGCGTCTTCGGTGGCTAATATAGCCCGATAGCAGCCCGACATTTCTTGCCGCTCCGGTTTTGATGTCTTGGCGCCATACAGGTCTCATATATGCGCGTTTCTCCCAACTGTCGATCTGAATTCCGAAACTAGAGAATAGGACGTCCGGTGGGGTTTTTTACAGTAAAGTACTGCACTAGGAGAATTGTACATAGATCTATATCCTAAGATTGACTCACAAAAACTAGTTCTTTTTTTATATTACTCTAGCTTCGGCATATTAATTTTAAAGGATTTAAAAGGATTGAAATTTTACTTAAAAAGGTATGATAGATTCAAAATTGTATGCCACTAGGGGCCACTTGCAGCAACACTTTAAATCGAGATTTACTGTAGTAAAAACTCGATTTAAAGTGTTGCTGCAAGTGGCCCTAGGATACCGATAGTGTGCCCTTCCCTCCTGGACCGCTAGATCATGCTAAATTAAATCGGGCGATGAAGCGCACTATTTGCCCAGTCCAATCACCATGTACGTTAAGCCGATCCCTTGGGAGAAACGAGCCAAATAGTTAGGCATAGCCCTTGATAATCACCTCTCCTTCGATGAGCACATAAAGCAGTCCGTCGCTGTCTTCACGCAAAGCCCCACCTCCTCCATTAGATGCAGACCCACCAAAATCGATTCCTCCGTAAAGTCACGGGAGCTCCTATAAAGTTAGCAATGAAAGTCTACACGTAGACCTCAAACTGCCTACCATCATGAAATGCTTCTCCAAGCGATTATTTGAAATCAAACATAATTCCTTTTCCGTCCTCGCCACTGAAGCCCGCCGATACGTCTCCGTAAATACCCACCCTGACCCATGCTACAGCCAGCCCACAACGCTGAACCAGTATCTTTAATTTTTTTCCTAAATATTATTAATGGTTCGATTATTATTTATTAATTCGTTCCTTTGTTCACTCATACACACATTTTTAACTATTCGATTCTCTATTCGTCACGTATATATTTTTATTAATTTAAGTTGGTGCCAACATAAACTCATTAGAGTTCTGCCGTGCAGCAAAATCATCGACGATTTAACCAGCTTAAGAAGGTTCTTGGTTAACAAATAAAATTGCAATGAGGATAAAGCTTATCCCTAGCTGCCCACTCCCTGCGACGCCCTAAACCAAGGTCCATACCCACAGGGGGTACCCGTAGTCGCCTAGTTTGTTAGTTTTTTTAGGGATCCGTACCCAAACGGTAAAAAACCGGTCAAGTGCGTGTCGGGCCACGCGCAGTGTAGGGTTCCGTAGTTTTTATAACAGCCAAGTGCGTGTCGTATTCGCTGACTGATCGTTTCGTACCATGCTCTAACTAAAAGCCAAACATGACTACCTAACTAATTTGACTTCCTATACAAATCCTCACCTGATCCGACAATTTTGCACGGAAAGTTTCAATTTTTTGTTAGAGGTTTGTTTAAAACTTGTCATAGCCGGTGTTTTGAATTTAAATACGAACACAGAGCTACACTACTCAATCGTCACAAGAAGCTAGCACGATACAACTGGCGCTTAGCGCCATCTATCGACATTTCTATAGAGTTGTTCGAAATTTTCGAGTCAAATACAATTGGTCGACTATTACTCGTAAACTTGTAAAGCCCACTTATGTGTGATAGTTTTCCTTTAAATTTCGTTATATATAGGTACTACTGCCGTGACATTTGAATTTCTAACTATAACCGTTTAGTTGATAGAGGGGGGGGACACTTGATTCTAACGAAAATTGGCAATTTAAAGCTTGATAAGTCACGAACGGTTTACTTAATCAAAAAACGGTCGTACCAAACCCCTAATATTTTTGAAAGACCTATCCAACGATATCCCACACTATGGGAAGAACGAAAAAAAAAATTATCAAACCACTTTACATGTATGGGAGGTACCCTAAATAATTGTTTTTTTTTCAAAATTTTATTTTACCACTTTTTTGGCGTTATTAACGTGTATACTCATGCCAAAGTACAACTTTCTAGTACCAATAGTTTTTGAGCTAAACCGCGGACAGACGGACAGACAGACGGACATGGCGAAACTATAAGGGTTCCTTGTTGACTACGGAACCCTAAAAACGGGACCCTATTACTAAGATTCCGCTGTCCGTCAATCTGTCTGTCCGTTTGTCACCGGGCTGTATCTCATGAACCGTGATAGTTAAACAGTTGAAATTTTCACAGATGATGTATTTCTGTTACCGCTATAACAACAAATAATAAAAAATAGAATAAAATAAATATTTAAGGGGGTTCCCATACAACAAAAGTTATTTTTTTTTGCTCGTTTTTGCTCGATATTGATAACGGCAACAGGTAGACGCTTGAAATATTCACAGAATATATTCACATTCAAAATAAATAATTAAATAAAAATAAAACAAATATTGAAGGGAACACAATTATTTTACCCCTCCAACAGGCATGATTTTTTTTGGCCGTTTTTATAGATAATGGTACGGAACCCTACGTGCGCGAGTTCGACTTTCACTTGGCCGGTTTTTAATAAGCCATGGCTGAAGGCTTTAATAAGCCCTGGTTCGAGATTAAGCAGTCGACAACTTCAGAAATTGAACTGCATTCCACGCGTTTTCTTTTATGTGGAATCCATAAAAGAAAACGCGTGATATACCTAATACCTATACAGTAAACAAACATTGATATTAACAAAAAGGATCATGGTTACCGACATTCACGCGGATGAAGATGAAGATTAAGAAATAATCTGTAAGTTTTGATAATTTGGGCCGACCTACGTTATTTTTTATGTATGTCTGCAGCTGCAAAGGTTTAGCAAATGATCAGTGATCCCGTGCATATGTGATCATTGATCACATATGCACGGGTTAATTTACAAGACTTGACAGCGCTTGCAGAGTAAGGCTAGTAGATAGGTAGCCGTCCATAAAAAAAAAGTAGTAGAAGTTAGAAGAATTAGAAAATTATCGACCAATTTAGGAGGTTTTCCAGATGGCCAGGATTACTGGGAATGTCCCGGAACTTTGCATCTTGTCCCGTCTCCAGTAATTAGACTTGTCCCGAATACGAAAAACTTACTAAGTTTTTACAAAATATACGGGATTTCTTTTTTTAAATTGTAGCCAGCTAAATAGTATATGGACTGAAGAATGAAACCTCACTGAAGATAAAAATAAATATATTACAAAAAAAATTGTAGTTTTATTTTGGAGGTCCATTTTTTGAAGCCTTATTTTTTTATAATATGTATAGTTACGTTACGTATTTTACAGTCATGTTGTTGTCTACCAAAGATTTAACTTAATTAGAACTTATGTAGAAGCTAAGTGCTAAATCTTAACATAGTATAAAGCAAAGTCGCTTCCCTGTGTCTGTTCCTATGTATGCTTAAATCTTTAAAACTATGCAACGGATTTTGATGCAGTTTCTTTCAATAGAAAGAGTGATTCAATAGGAAGGTTATTAACTTTATAACATGCATAATATAGTAGAGGAACACTGATAATTTTTGAGGTTTTTAATGTGATGTAGATAGATAGATAAATCTTTTATTGGTCAACAGAAGACACAACTCACACAACACACAAAAGTACATTAACATATAACACATATATTACAAAAAAAAGAACAGAGCAAACATATATACCATCAAAAATAATATTGAATTAAAAAAAAAAAGAAAAAGAAAACATATAAAAAATGTGACACGAAAAATCGGTGCGGTGTGTGTCTCCGAATTGCACCAAATGGGAGTCCAGCTCAGCATGTGCCAGGCAAATATGCCTGACGCTGGTATTCTGCTGGATCCCAGTAGCCGTACTTACGGACGTCGAGCAGGTGGCGTACAATAATATAATAAAATGAACTTGAGAGTGAGCCTAGTGATCTGCGATATTATTTGTGCAATCTTTATACAAAGGCAGCATTTCCGATACATACATAACCTTGATACTGCGGAAAATATATGTAAGGTGTAAGGTGTTTTAACAACAAATTTTGTGTGAGTTTTATCTAAATAAGTAAATAAATAAACAGATTTGCTGTGATAATCATTGTATGGTCTTGCCTGCATCAGGTACCTACTGCTTACTTTAAATTAAGGAAGTGTTCGCAATCGTCTCGCCCAGTTCCTTCTGTGAGTTTAAAAGAAAATGTCGAAGCCGACTTCTAAATGTATCAATACTTTTAATATGTCTAATTGGCGGGGGAATATTGTTCCAACATTTGGACGCAGCGTACCTGAAACGACCCCTGAAAGCAGCTGTCTTGTGCGGTTGAGTAGCAAGTTGTTGCGAGCACTGTCTGCTTGCGCATTCCCTTTTACCAGCGATCCAACTCAATTTGTTGTAAAGGTAGCTCGGTTGCTTGTACTTTATCACTCCAAACAGAAGGCAAGCCAAATGCAACTTACGACGTGACTTCATTTTGAGGATAGAGTGACTATTTAAAAATGGCGTTACGTGAGTTCTCGGTGGAATTATAAAGCAAAACCGGGCGCAGGCGTTTTGCACCCTCTGGATCAGTCGATCCGTTCTTGCCAGAAGTCGAGGGCCAATAACCGTGTCTGCATAATTTAAATTTGAGAGTACGAGTGACTCAACGAGTTGGACTCGCAACTCCTCCGATAGATAAGGCCTTATTTTATAAAGGACCTTCAGCCGATAAAAACAATTTCGCACTGACATTGCCACATGCGCTTCGTACCTCAGCTCAGTGTCCATGTTCAGACCCAGATTACGTGCCTCACTGATTCGACTGACCGACTCACCCAGCAGGGTGACGTTGAGTGTTGCAGGTACGACACGGATTTGGCACTTGGTTCCAAAGAGTAAGTATTTAGATTCAGTAGGATTAAGTACCAAACCGTTGTCCTTAGCCCAACATGCTATATTGTTGAGATCATGATTGAGGTGCTTTAACGCACTTTCATAGTCACTGGGCTTAAAAAAAATATAAACTTGCACATCATCAGCATAAATATGATATCTACAATGCTTTACAGAATTTATAATGTCTGCACAATATAAAATAAAAATAATGGGACCCAGTATAGGGCCCTGCGGAACTCCTCTTCTAATGAGGGTAAGTGATGAAGTAAAGGATGACCCATCGCTTAATCGGATTACCACACGTTGCTGGCGGTTAGTGAGGTAACTATGGAACCACTGTATTGTATGTTGATCAAAATCATAGTAGCACTGTTTTGAAAGGAACAAATCAACATCGATACAGTCGAAAGCCCGCGAAAAATCAAGCAGAACAAGAAGTGTACAGTAGCCCTTATCTTGTGCTGCTAAAATGTTATCCGTAACATCCAAAAGTGCCGTAGCAGTACCACGCTGTTTTCGAAAGCCTGACTGTAGTTCAGGCAGTATTTTATTTGCTTCCAAGTATTGAGACAACTGCTGGCACACAGCCTTTTTGGCAATTTTGGATAGGCAAGGCAGAATGCTAATGGGCCTAAGATCTTTTAGGTCCATTGGACTCATAATCTTGGGTAACGGTCGAACAAGTGCAATTTTCCAGATCTCAGGGAACGTCGCTGACTCGATCGAACTGTTCACAATATCGGTGATCGCTTTTAGTGTATGTGGGAGAGTTAATAAAAGCATATTCAAAGTAACCCCATCACAGCCTTCTGCACTAGATTTAAGCTCGCGAAAGTATCTCATTATTTGACTTTCGGTTACTGATTGTAATGTAAAAGTAGCGCTATCATCTCTGAATCGATGAGATTCGAAGAATCGCTGAATTCGAAACACAAAATATGGAACTCGACACCAGAGATCTTAATTGCTTGTAATATGCTCTTTTTGAATCTGACTTCGTTTTACGATACTTGGACAGAGCATCATTACGCAAGTGCATCATACGTTTTATGGTATCAGTGATCCAGGGGTATGACGGTTCTTTGATTAAGCATGTCTTAATCGGGGCGTGAACATCGAAGATTGTTAAAATGTGTCCATTTAATTTCTCAACCATTTCGTTTACATTATCCAAGCAACAAATTTCATACCAGTCTATATGCGATAAATCACTATCCAGAATTTCATTATTTATTTGCTTAAAGGGTCTGTACGCTATTGTGTGAGGTTTATATTTACTACGTTTTACATTAAATTCACAGACAATAAGAGAGTGACCATTTAATGACGCATAGGGCTCAACAGACAACCCTTTGTGGTTGAGAGTAGTGCAGATAAGGTCTACCAATGTTTCGCTATGGTCCGTGAAATGGGTGGGCGAACTCACAAGTTGTGTTAGACTTAGGCTATTCAAAAACCAATATACTTTTTTAGTTGGCCCGTTATCAATTAACAAGTTGACATTGAAATCCCCGAGTAGTATGTAATGGTCACATCTCACTATGGAGCTAACAGATTCGGTTATCGCATCGAGAAAGAGGTCCCAGTCGAAGCGAGGAGGGCGATACGCTGTACCTATAGCAATTTTATTCCCGTTTAGTGTTAGCGTTATCCACATTTGTTCGACGGTACTGTATCTAGGGTCAGCTGGGGTGGAACAGGTACGAACAGTCAGGCCGCGCTTAAGATAAAACCCAACGCCGCCCCCACTCATGTCGCAAATAAACACATTTTGTTGCGCTTGCTTTGCAAACGCTGGCTGAACCCTACGAGATAGATCAAAATAATGTACTATAAGTAGTGTACACCTTAAAAAGGTCAACAAAAAAGTCCTCGATGGCATCTATCTGTCTCTTATAGATAAGGATAACCCACTACAACCATTTTTTATCCTTTACTTTTTACGAGAAATACGAGCATATTTTATGAAGCGATTTTAAGCAATACAGCATTAACCCTTTACCGCATGGATTTTTAAAATACGCTCAAATTAATTTATGATATTTCTTACCCCAGAAAACCCCCTAGAAAAATAATGAAAAAAATATATGCATAGAAAATCGTATAAAAATCGTATTTGGAACAACATGCATTCATGGCTATTTTGAAAGACGTTCCACATTTGGAACAACATGCAGGTACGGTAAAGATAAATTACAGTTTTTACAACGCTGACAATCATTTTCCCAACTAGGCCAATATGCCCAATCCCGTGTTCAGCCACTTGTCGAGGTCTTTCTCTTCCACCCGTGGTTGGCGTGAAAACGCCTGTCGTTTCTCTCATAAGCACGTCTGCAATATATAATTTGAAGTCAAGAAGTGGCATATAGGTTTCAATGCCTTTTGTTTATTTCGTCTTCGAAATAACAACCAGGTGTTAACACATACTAAATCGAGCATATGAAAGAAAATGCGGTGATACCATTTCTTACTTCTTATTTGGATTCTATAGGATCCGAGCATGGAATCCAAAATATCCACCCCATATATTGATTGTAAATTTCAACCGCCTTAGGGCGCGTAACGTCGATTCTAGCCTTTTTTCTCTTGAATATTTTGATGAAGAAGGCTAATCTTCCTCTACCATTTCATATTCTTGTTCATCATTAATTGACATGGTATCATCACTGCAGTCCTCGTCGCTTTCTGGGATATACACTCTTTCTAATGGTGTTGGGACTCCATATTCATCATCATCTGATATATTTTGGTCGTCACTGCTATCTGGGATGATGTTTAAATGTCGAGCCCGAGTATCCATATTATCTGTAATAAAATGTTCAGCTACACTGCATGCAGTTCCAGATATGACCAGAAACCATATATCACCAAGCTGCATGAAGTTCCATATTTGGAAAGTAATTAAGTACGTTAGTGCATGAAGTTCCAAATTCGGAACACTACTTCAATTGACGATAGTAAGATGATGC
The DNA here is from genome assembly GCA_943138885.2 of Tholera decimalis. Taxonomy (NCBI): domain Eukaryota; kingdom Metazoa; phylum Arthropoda; class Insecta; order Lepidoptera; family Noctuidae; genus Tholera; species Tholera decimalis. Next base: position 10,657,735 of record OW964575.2, on the reverse strand, counting down.
TTGTGTCAATACTTACGTGTTTTGCCATAAAAACGATGGGGATCCATTTTTCTCCAATATTAATTACAACTATCTCACAACAACTCGTGAAAACACCAATAAAAACTTTTTTGACTAACTGCAAATTCGAACTCAGTCAAAATGGCCCTGGTGACTGTTTTACCTACGGGTTGCTGTCATTATGCAGTCCTATACTAGTGACATCTCTATGTTATTTTGTGACACACACTGCAGACAAGGTTTTTAGTGCAAAACTTTCGGCAAAGATGACGTAACTAGTTTTCTAAAGGGAATTATTGTGAGTGTTCCAAATTCGTCACAGTATGCGGTAAAGGGTTAATCCTTATCCAATTAAGTACCATAAATACATTGTGCATTTAATATAAATTAATATTGCCCTTTACAGAATATAATTTAAATAAATAGTTTCGAAGATATTACAGATTTAAAATGCAAGGACATAGCGGTGCCGGCGGAGGCACGGCGCGCGTGCCTATGTTGCTTAGATTTGAGCGTCGAATGTTTTTCCCATGTTAAATTATGTGTCGCACTTTCAAAGTAATTACTAAAGAGAACATGTATATCGAATGACAAAAAGGCTGTCAACGATGTATATAAAGACATTCTATAGTATATTTAATATAAACATTGCACCCGTGCGAAGCCGGGGCGGGTCGCTAGTTTAAAATAATGTAATATACCTATTTGAAAAACTACGGCCACGGCTAGGCTTGCCACCTTTTTTGCAGTTAAAGTAGTACATTGGTAAAAATAGGTAAGAAAAAAAAAGTACATTGCATCAAAATAAAGTACAATTTATTTTCAAAGTCGCTTTCCGCTGTCTGTCCCTATGTATGCTTAGATCTTTAAAACTACGCAACGGATTTTGATGTGGTTTTTTTTTAATAGATAGAGTGATTCAAGGCGAAGGTTCATAAGTATAATACATGCATAATATAGTAGGGAAACAATGGTTATTTTAGTGGTTTCTAATGTGATGTCCTCGTACGAGATAGATCAAAATAATGTACTACAGTACTGTACACCTTAAAAAGTTCTACAAAAAAGTCCGCGATGGCATATGCCTATCTCTTACGGATAACATACTATACCTATATCCATTTTAATACTTTAAAAAATGGGCAATAATAAAGCGGTAATTGGAAAGCTATTTACACAAATACTGTATTAATCCTAATCATTTTAAATACGTTAGTTGGCTTGAACATTTCATGAAGATTAATTTTTCCCTTTACACCATGCAAATTAAATGAATACCTTAGCGACGAGGAAAGATGATTAATTTTTTGTTTGTTACGGTTTAACTCAAAAACTACTCAACCAATTTTACCGAAAGCTACATCTCCTCGGAGTAACATAGGCTATTTTATATTTTTTGTAAAGAACCCGTGTGAAGTCAGGGCGGGTTGCTAACTAAAAATTAATTGCCGAATGTATATGCCTACATATACGTAAGCGCATTAGTACAGAATAGCTGCATTTATTTGACTAATTATTTTTTTGTGTTCGTAATTCTGGATAGGATTTGGAAAGAAAACTGTATGATATCGAAAGAAAAACTGCACCCGGGTGCAGTGAATGGGCAGCTAGTTACGTTTAAAAACATATTTCTTATTACTTTTTGCAGTTTGTATCAAATTAGTAGGTATATCTACTAAACAATTACACAGAATCTTTACAGTCTATATTTAAATTAAGTAAATACTTAAGTAATTAATTTTTTATCAAATTCAGAGACGCTTTGTGTATTACGACTAAACTTTTAAATCCCAAAGAAATCAAATCATGCGAAATAAAGTATTTTCGTCATTGATGTATTAAAAGGAGGAAGATTTATGTTACTCTCTATCTCTAAGGCCGTGCGCGCACTGCCTTGCGGTGGCCGCAATTCCGGTAGTTCTACCGCACCGGTAGACTGACCGCAGTGCGCGCACTTCTATGACACTCCATACTTCACAAATTTTGCGGCACCGCAATTCCGGTAGTTCTACCGCACCGCAAAATTTGTGAAGTATGGAGTGTCATAGAAGTGCGCGCACTGCGGTCAGTCTACCGGTGCGGTAGAACTACCGGAATTGCGGCCACCGCAGGCAGTGCGCGCACGGCCTAAATCAGTAAACCTGGGCTCGGCGCACTAATACATGCATGGAAACTCACACATCTGTGTTCAGTGTCATCATCATTGGTTTGGGACTCCCAAACCTACAGTTGCCGACAGACAAGGACAGAGATAGGGGACGGCGCCGTAGTGCGAGCGAAATTGCCTCAGCTGCTGAATGTTTGCGATTAAACCGCTGACACCTAAAAATCGACTTCTGCGCATTGAACGACTCTTGCCAATTTATTTGAATACAACTATACTTTCGTTAGCATTTAAAATGCAGCGGCAAAACAGTGTGACCAGACTGAAAATAAAATGATGTTAAAAATCGTCATTAACCTTGATGCTGGAACACAATAATGAATGACAAAAAAACTCCGCGAGTATTGTTGATGGACGTTTCATTCATTCTCTTTCGTTCATTTCATTCCTCATAAAATGATGGGAGATGATGGGTGTCTGTCGTAATTTCACGAAAATACCCATTTTGTTTAACTATTTTAGTTACGAAAACATTTTGTGACAAGACTCAGTGAGTTAGCGTGTGTGACTGTGTTCGATTTGTGTGTTTTTATTCATTTTGACCAACGTTTTTAACTGTATTCGCTGCTCAACGTAATTTGGTATGTATTTTATTTGAATAACTTTGCATGGGACCCTTTGTTGAACTTAATATTCCTGATTCGAAATGGAAAGTTAGTTTCGCGTTCTATTATTCATATACTTATCTATTTGGCGGAAGATTATCCATTGTAATTAATTATACAATCAGTTCTGTAAGAATACTTACCACGCCTTTTAAGTGGTGATGATCGCTGCCACTGGAGAATCTGAAAGTAATGTTTTTGTTTTTTAATATAAAAAACTTCTTTGTTAGGTACTTGAGGAATAGAATTTTCATGACATAAGCATCCAACAAGGATACCCATTGACAACTTAAGTTTAACTTTGCCCATTATTTTTATGACTAAGTTTTGTTTGTACTTGTGTAAGTAAAATTAAATTCGATGTGTACCGAATCCATTTGGTATGCATGGCAATGGCTATTCTCGGTTTTTTAATAATGGCTAAGTTATTTAAGTACATTGTATAATTTTATAATTTGGATACTTATTTTTCTATAATATCTCAGTCTTTCAGTTCACAATATTAAGACAGTAATTGTACAGCTTCCATTTTTATATTTACTAAAATGTACCTTTATAATAGTTTTCAAATGCTTCATTGAACATAGATTAACAGTGCTAAAACATTGACAACATAGAAACATTTATTTTTTTCAAGTTTTAGTTTAATAGAACAAGGAACAAGTAACACACAGCCAGAAAGATGTTTTCTTTTTTATATTTTTTAATTTACGTTTTTGCAGCACATGCTGTGACTAAAAGTGTGTAAAGGAAATTGGCACATAGCCAATCCTTTGTAAATGGTAAATTTAAATGGGTGAATAACATAGCAATAATGTTTTTAGTCTAAATACATGTATGCTGTATGGTGAAACATGTTTAAATAAAGTTTCCAAGTTCTATGCTCTTTGTGTTGGCCAATGCCCTGCCTGTCTTTGTTTGAACTTTTAAATATATGATTATGTGGCTAGTTACAATGTCTTTTTAGTTTATAGTTGATAGTTTGATACATTCAAACAAGCAAATTTCACACTAATATGATTATAATAATTGCATAATTATATTTAATTTGCTTCACTGTAGGATGAATATTTTAAAAGTAGGACTGATTTTTTAAAGGTCTTAAATAACTAAAGACTGTGTTTTGCAGTGATCCACTTTGATAATATTTTCATTAAATTAACTAGTTTTCATTCTCAATTCTGAAACTTATCTGACTATACTTTTTTATATTTTTTATAAGACATCAATATTTTTAATGGTAAATAAAAAAATTGGCCAAGTGCGAGTCGGACTCGCCCATGAAGGGTTCCGTAGTATAATAATATAATATAATATATAGTATAGTATAATAAATATAATACCTATACTTATTAATATATTTATTTGAAAAAAAAAAAAAACAAAGACCTTACAAATTTCTTAAAACTAACTTATTTACAATTTTTACAACTACACCAAATAACTTTGTTTTTCATAGTATTTGTATGAATTACAAAGTTATATTTGCGGTTTTAGAAAATATACTGTATCTCAAAACTGCTAACTCGATCTCATTCAAACCAATTTTGGTTGAAAGTTTACATTAATATCTACAACATATGGTTTTTTTAGATTTTTCACTTAATTATTAGAGAAGTTAGAGGGGGGACACACATTTTACCACTTTGGAAACGTATATCTTTTAAACAATTAACTTTATGAAAAAGTCATTTTAGAAACCTTAATGTCATTTTTAAAGACCTGTCTATAGATACCACACACGTATAGGTTTCATGAAAGAAAATATTTTCAGTTTCAGTTCCATGTATGGGGAGCCCCGTTTATTTTAAATATTTTTTTAAATTTTCTTACTTACCAACTTTAAAACAAAAAAAAGTTCAAGACGAACTGAGAACATCCTCCTTTTTTTGAAGCCTGTTAAAAACACCCATACCAATGCTACAGAAAAATATACTTAGAAATATAATTTCAATGGAGTAACTAGCAGTAACAAGAATAGTTATAATGCTTTAATGAATTATTCAGAATGTTCTATTGTGTCCATTAATGTTTACATTAACGCATTGAGACTTAGTATAGATCTACTAATATTCTTCATTTGTTATGTAATTAGATTGGTGTCATGAGAATTTCGGATTTAATTAGAAGTGCTAATTAAGTAATCACACTAATTATCTACTTGGTTTACTTCGACTTTATTTATTATCATTATGCAAAAATAAAATACAAACTAGAATAAAGCACCAAAAATTCGCCCTCAACGCTGTCACTTTTATATTCAAGAGACTGCGCATTGCCACATTGTATGGCAATGTTTAGCATTTGGCTAAATAAATAGCCAGCCCTTGGGTCACGAGAGTGTCAATGAGTCATTTCAATATTTATTTTGAAAGGCTGTGAGCACACAGGCCCTACATCCCGAGAGTTTGGACCCCAAATGCCTCGAAAAATAGTTATCCCCGAGGTTACTGTATTTACGCCGCTTGCAGTTTTCCACTTTTCACTTGTTTTTATTTAACTTTCCTGGAGAGAGGAAGAGTGACTCAGTATTGAAGTACAACTTACAAGTTGTAGTTTGTGATTTGGAACCTTGGTAGGCCTATTAAATATTGTCCGGCTACTGGCAAGACTTCTAGGTCTTGCCAGTAGCATGACAAGCTGTGCTGGGTCCACGTCGCAGATTATGGCCCTTTCACCCTCATAAGCAGACTGCCTGTGTTCCAGCAGTAGGATTTTTATAGACTAATTATGTAATGATATTACTTTGCTAATGGGTTAAAAGTATAACTTAATTCGTCTTTTCTAACTGTCTATTTTAAGAAGAAATACCGAAATGAAATCTGAGTTCAAAGCCTCTTTTTAAGTTCATATAGTCCATACTGATGAAATCATATAAGAAGTATGTAGGTTTATATCTGTGGAGTTCTTTTAAGGAAAGAAAGACACATGTTTGAGTGAACTTGTCCGAACAGTACAAGTAATTGTCAGTTATCACATAGCTCAACCTAGAACAATTAGAAACTGCAATAGTTTGACTAACAATACCAAAGAGAAAACAGAAAGAGAGGCAGAGTTAAATTTTTTGTGTACAGATTTCTGTGGCATCCAAATGTTTTATGTAAATGTTCTCTTCGATACATCAAAAAATTGTAAAATACAAGTGCTATCTGTATATTTGGGAAATAAAAATATATTTATTATTATTATTATTCAGGTAGGCCGTCAAACTGCCAGATATATTAAGAGCCATTTTTCAAAATTTGAACGCTCGAGTTTAGGTAAAAATCGGCATGTATGCGTGGCGATGCACACATAAACAACACTAATAGTGTAGAGAGAGTGTCGAGTCGGACTAAACAATCTTGAGCTGTTATAATCGTCTTTATAAGAAAGAGATTTGATTACTTAAATGACTTAAGATTTAAAAAATGAAAGACATGTATAAAGTATATATTTAAAAGAAAAATGGAAGTTATGTGACAACCGACTTCAACAAAATTAAACTCAAAAGTGTAAAATCGGTGTTACTTAACTAAGAAAAATCACACTTTTTGTGTACGTACGTACGTACGCACGTAAGTTATGAGTTGTAGTTTCCGATATTTAGTTTTTAATAAACTGTTTCAGAAGGAAGGTTATTTTTAACGTTAAATTGTAAATGATATTTATTTCTACAAATAGGTTACAAGTAAGAAAAAAGTGTTGGTGTGTCTATACAAAAATATATATATTCCTGTCATAATTGAACCATATACCGCGCCTTGATTGAGTTTAGATTTTTCAGTTGTGTTGGGGTCTGAAGTTTTCAGAATAAAGCTAGATACACACATCTTACATTTCAAGTAAAATTTGGATATGAGACCCATCCGTTTCTCTTTTTCTATTTTTAGATAGCTCATATTGTAGCCGAACTTTTCACTGTGTTTGCTTATATTGATTAATTGACTCCAAAAGTACTGACAATCTATTATTCGCCTTCCATGCACTTTATAATTACTCTAAAAAATAAAAATTTGCATTTCAGAATTTTAACTTTGTAATGAAATATACATACGTAAAACTGGAAAAGAGGTAATTGTAATCATCATTATGAATATCTTTTACTATGGGACCAACCTTAAAATTGCGAAAAAGAATAGACGACCTCGTTCATTTATAAGTGTGCATAACTGGACAAAATTTACTAAACAGCTGATGATGATTTTCACGTTCATAATAATGAGTACAATTACCCCATTTAAGGGTTTATGTATATTCCATTATAACCTGTATAACATGTTTAAAATATATTACCCTAAAGTTAGTTAGTTTATCTTCAGACAAGTAGTTGTTGCACTACATATCTGAAGATTTTTGTACGTTCAAAATGTTCTACCTATGCAATCATATACAACGTGTAACGGAAACCCCATATCTATCCAAAAGGACTGAAGACAACATCTGGTATGGAGTCTCTATGCAAAGTTTCAGCTCAAAATAAGTGACTCACAGAATTGACCCCAAATTATCGGTTTCATATGTTTCTTGAATACCAATAATAACAAACGTGTCACAGCACTATGAGGGTCATCACTTTCCACGTCACTAGCCAATAACACGATAATTCTCTTCGTTCTTCTTAATTTGAAAAATTCGGTCTCTGGTATCAATGTATTGAAATATCTAATAAGCTCCACACATGTAGACATAAGATTAGAAAACCCTTGCTATATCGTTTGTTATCATCCAAAGAAGCCGTGCACTCGGTATGTATATACCCTTTAAATTACACGTTGTATATATGATTATACACTGGTGCTGTTTCATATATATAGTTTAGACTATCGCCGTTATTTACATATATTATCTTAATTTTTTCGGCTTTTTTACCAGGTACCTTTTATTTGAGCTCTGATAACTTCCTACCTACTTTATCTTTCTGTGATTATGGCGTTTTCAATATTACCAAAAACCGGGTCCCAAACAAAAGGCACGCTGTAGAAGACCAAATTTATATAAGTAATGCTGTTTCGTATTAACTAAATTCAGAACCAAAGAAATATAGAAAGTCCAAAAAGTATTTACTATTGAGTTCTAAACTTCCGCTAAATCGTCAAGTCTGATGTCTAATGCAACGGGTGGTTATTCCTATAAAATTTAAGATAAGATATAATAATTTACCACTGAATAGACTAGAAACTACACAGTCACTCTGAAGGGTAACTGAAAAGACAATGCTTGATGACGACCATTCGGTTCAACACCTAAATTGAAGTAACTACATAAATAAATAGTCCAAATAATATTTACGTTTGTGTTCGAAAGTTCCATTGCATCATCAAGCCCTAGGTCTAAAGCTACAGGATTAATACGATTGCAATAAAAATTATTTTATCTTTTATTTTGGGGTGGAAAATGCAATAAATGAGTTTTCCCGCTCTAGGTGGAGGATGGGAGTGCTAGACTTCTACTGACTAAAAATCCACCCTGTTCCATCAGCAGCCCTTAAGTTCCGTGGCCGTGGTATCTTGTTATTTATTTATTTTATCTCAAATAAAATAAACTTTGTATTAAAAAATAAACCCGACTTACAAAAAAACACTGCAAAGAGAAAAATAACTTTAATTTCGGAATTCATTATCAAAAACGATACTACAAAACCATCGACACCGACTCACGAAATTAAAGTAATTTTTCACTTTGCAGTGTTTTATTTTTAAAGTTTGATTATATGTCGCTTTTTAGTGGGTTGGTTTGTAATTTACCCAGTTTAAAAGCTTAAACGTCAAATTTGTATCACCTTTTGAAAAACATTTTTTTTCTAATGCAGGGACGATAGCGTTTAGTTCTCTTGGTACTTCAAAATCAGCTCTACTTCACGATATGCAGTGTGACGGGCATAAATTGTTTAGAAATTTTATTCAAGTAATCGAATCGCAACCCACGGAATACTTATTATAGGTGTGCCTATAATATTTGAAGAGTTCCCTCGATTTCTCCATGATTCCATCATCAGATCCTAACTTGATGATAATGGAACTCACCTTGAAGTAAATCCTTTCAAATAAAAAAGAATTTTCTAAATCGGTCTAGCCATCTACTAAAACTACTACAAAAATACAGTCGAATTGAGAACCTCCTCCTTTTTTTAAGTAGGTTTAAAAATAAATCAATAAAGGAATATGACATTCGTTAAATTGTATTTATAGTTCTACAGTACTGAACAACAGTTAGGGTTTAATTTCTTAAGTGCTTCTATCTTTTGTGATTATTTGTGATTTTTTTTTCTCAAAACGTTGGTAGCCCTAAATTTAGACTACATCAAAGTATTACTTTATATTATAAATGCAAAAAACTTTTAAACAAAAAATAAAACCGACTTTGCTTTCGTTCGTCGGTTTTTTTTTTCGTATTTTCGTGTTTGGACACCGACTTCCAAAAAGTTAGTTAATAAGTGTTTTTAACGCTTTTTAATTTGTAATTTATCAAGTTACAAAAGCCAAAATGTCAACTACTTATCACCTTATACAAAATATAGCTTTTCCCGATGCAGAGCCGTTAATTTTTGAGGAGTTCTCCTGGTACTTCACCATGAGCTTTACTTCACCATAATTATGCATTGTAACGAGCATAAAGTGCTTAACCATATTCAAGTAATCGAATCGCAACCCACGAAATACTTATTATTGAGTAGTTCCGGTGGCCATCTGTGGTCTTCATCATCAGTTCCACTTCACTAAATGGTGTTTTTCAAGAGCAACTGCACAAGTTACTACAAAAAATAACCAAATCGCTGTAGGTGTGCTTATAATATTTGAAGAGTTTCCTCGATTTCTCCATGATTCGATCATCAGATCCTGACGTGATGACAATGGAAACAATAAGAAAGTATACCCTATCAAACAAAAAAATAAAATTTTAAAATCGGTCTAACCGTCTTCAAGTAATCGGGGAGCATACATACAAAAATCCGACGAACTGAGAACCCTCTCCTTTTTTTTTGAAGTCGGTTAATAAAGATGTACCTTGCTTCATGTGCATTCTTTAATGATGCATAATTATTGCGTTTCCCTTTTTTGACACAATGGTATACACCGTGCCTGTTCTCCATAGCTAAAACAATTACGTATAGAGCACTAAAAATATTTCTTACAAAAAAAATACGAGTATCAAAACCCGCGTAGTCATAGTATAGTTAGCGTTCTCAATACGTGCGCTCGACTGTCGGGACGCGGAAAAAATTGACATACGTCCTACCTCGGAGGGCGCTCGCGCCGTACTGAATGCAGCTATTTATTTTTTTTTTTTTTTTTCGATAGGGCCACTCGTAGTTTAGCTCGATAAGGCTAATATACTACTTAACCGGGCGATCCTGTGGTGACCTCTAAAATTTAAAGGCCCCCAGCCAGGGCTTACAAACTAGAATTTACATTTAAACAACCGCGCGCTAAGGGCACTCCCTGTGGAGTACGAGCCTCGGCTCAGCGGGGTCGTTGATGGTGGACAGCAAAGGGTCAGGCTGGGTCATATTATTTAGGGGAGTATTTATTGCTACTGGCTCAGCATCGCGGGCTGGCTCGTTTGGCAAAGGTCGGGGAGGGTTGACGTTACAAGAGCGCGGACGTCGCGATGGGCCTCGACGGCGAGGCCGGTATACAGAACGCTGAATGCAGCTAGCTTGGGCAACGTAATATATAGTAATTTAGAGCGTTCTTAAAATCATGTTATTACAAAATTACATGATCGCATTGTCATAAAAACTATTTATTTGAATTCTTCACAGAACAAAGTTTATTTTGACATAATTTTTTTATCGAAATTACGCCTTATTAAATGCGAATAATCGCGACAAATTTGCGCTACAGCACCTAAAAATAGACAATAGTTTTTATTTTTTTTCTAAATAATGCAATAAATAATCCTGAATATTGAACATTAGTTCACAAATCAAGTATATGTCTTATACTATACATATTTTTTTCACCTGAATTTGTGAACATTAGTCATAGATTCCGGAATCTGAAGTTGACTCTACGATGATTTTTCAGTAAACTAGTTTTGGGAGATTACTCACCACAAAGCGATGCACATGTTTTAAGTAAATGTGAAACGAAGAAACACTTCATTAATAATTGATCTATTTTAGACATGTATTTTAAAAATTCAAAGTATGACGTAAGATGGTAAAGCAGGCGATTGAAATCTTAGAAATTTGCGGAAAAACGTCTAATGGCTCTTAAGTAACCATTACGTCAGTGAAACTTTTACAAAGGTTATTAATCTATTTAAGTGCAGCAAAAAAAAAAAAAAACTGCTGCCCATATAATTATACAAGGTGCAGTACCTTGTATACTCCTGTGATAGGATATTATTTTAAAGCCATTGTCCGAATGAACTGTTTTGAGTCGAAACCAGTTTCACTAGTTTTTTTTTTGCAAACTTAATAAATGATACTGGTAAAATAGTGATGTGCAAAAATATTGAAGATTATCGTGATCTTACATAGACTCCTTTTTATTTTCGGGGGTAAAATCATCTTTTCTTGTTTTCTTAATTTGGAGTGCACTATAGCTATTACTGCAGCTAATATTGTTTTACTTGTTGTATCTAGTCTTGTTATTATTCCTGATTAAACTAGGTAGTATCTATTTTGTTTTACTATTTTAAATCATAAAATGACTCCTCCCATATTGGGTGTAGTGGAAGGTAGTATCAGTATTATACTTTTCCGTATTTATTCTATAAACATGTTCCAATTAATGTGACGTGGTATCGATACCGATTCCGAACTCTGTCACAACACTAGAGATTATACTGTGCTAGAGAAGTCAACTGTTGTTTTTATATACTTCACTAATGTATACAAATATCAACCTTATGTCTTTGTTATAATGTTTCATTTAGCTTAACTGGGGTATGTAGTGAAGAAGTCAGTTTAATGGGATTTGAATTGTATTTTGTTACGGATATGGTGTATATTACTAGTGTGGTGTGTTATAGTAAAGTTTATTTACCTTTAGTTAAACAAAAGAGTATGCAGAGTAGTATACAATGTTGCTATATTGATGTGGCGGTTCTACAAAAAATATTTTCGCATTTTTTTGTTACAAAGAGGCTTATGGGTGATTTTGTTCCAGTTTGTTGTGTAGTCTTTGCGTAGCTCTAGCTCAAGGCTAAATAATAACAGCTGCACGTGTTAACTTTCAATGTTAAGCAACGTTTGACGAGGTTGGTTCGTAGATGGTGACCATATTTATTTATATATTTGCATTATTTGGATTTAATGCAACAAGGCATTCTCTACCTAGTCAACCTTTGGGCTAAAAAGTGTGTAAGTGTACAAATAAATAATAATATAATACATATATCGATGGTTAAAAGGAAATAGGGTATAAGCGATATTTTGGACTGGTATTGTTTTGAAAGCCGATTGTTTCTTGTGCTCTATTATCTTTTATACAACCACTGTGAAAAGTACCTTATTCTTCTTTTACTCTAACACTTATTCAACTGTCTGATGTTTTAATAAAAAAATACATCAGTTTTTCTAAAATTCTAAGCTTTCAATGGCTCTCCTAAACATTTCTTTTTTTGTCGCTTATACCCTATTACCTTTTAACCGTCGATATGCTAAAATAATAAACTACTATATATGGTGTTTTTTTATAATAATCTTTCTGATTAAGAGAACTCACAATAATTATGGCGAAGACCAAACTTAGAATGACAGTCTTTTAAGTAGTGGTTTCTCATTATACGCTTAAAAGAAAATTCTGACTCGGCCTTCTTCTTGTCAAGGGGTAGCATGTTTCAAAGTTTAATAGTAGAAATAGCGTAGGAATTGTACAGGAGCCTGTTGCGGGGTGACAAGGAATGTGAAGAACTAAGTTTACATTACTACTACTAAGTTTCTATTAATTTCCTGCCGGAGTCTGTTTCCCGACAGCTAGCTAGGTTGTAGCTAGCTTTCCCGCTAGCTACAACCTAGGAGTTTTTAAGTCCAGAGTGAATGGGGTGCGAACCTACTTTAAATAAATAAAAAAAAAACATATCGAAATTTGTCTGTGCCTCGGAATTCGGAAAGCATGTTGAGCCTAACCTGTTCCTTCAGTTGCACTCCGGGGCCGCGGTACCTCGTTAAGGCAATGGCCTTATTGGGTACCGTCAATGCTGCGGCTCATTGAGGCGCGCGTGGAACACGTCAACCCTGGCATGGTCCTTACTGGACGGTGAACTATCCCTGCTCGCCTTCCGCAAGCCTGCGTCTACTATAGCCGGAGATCGGCTAACGATACCCGGCGCCCGGGGCGTCTCCCGTGGCGACTGGGGCGTGAGGAAAATAGTCATCTCACCCTCACGCGTTCAACTTTCTCCTTCGCTAGAAAGACTGCTTCGCAGAAGGAGGCGACCGCATCCCATTTTCGCTTACCCCGAACCATGGTCTGAACCAGGGCCGGGTGGGAGGGGTCGCCGCCGCCGATCGCTTCCACTAAGTCATAAATCCAGGCTTTATTCTTTATTAAAGCCTGGATCTATAACTACATTTGATGCTAATATGGATATTCATAGACTTAGTAAAAGTTAAATGAAGTGGAATAAATTGTTTAGAGTACTTTCCGAGGTATGTACTGAATTAATAATCCTCAATTCACGTTCCAACCTTGACCGGGATTGCTTAACCTCACAAATCGAACCAATCGTTATCATGTAGCTAGGTACTATCTACAACGTGTAATTTAAAGGGTATATACCAATGACGTATTATAATAGACGCGTCATATTCCCACAAAACTCCTCTCAAAAATGGCACGAAACACACACATAGAGAGAGAATTACTATCTAATACGTGTAAAGAAAGGAACAGAAAATAAATGCCAACTTTAGGTACACCTGATGTTAGAGAGAGATGAATATACATCTTTAGTTAACAACCTCCCCTAACGTCACGTCACTGACTTCATTCATACGCTAGCCGCCATTAGCCGTGTAGAAAAATTAAAATAAAAAATGTATTTCTGTTGATATTTACCTATGAAATGACACATTTTGGCCTCTCACGGAAGCAGTATAATTAGTGCAACGTCTGAAAACACACAAAGGCATGTTTTTTTCCTAAACACATTTTTTCTTAAGATGTGTAGTGTAGCGATCGCGACACAGGTTCGTGCGTAACTAAACAGACACGAGGCACTTACCTTGATTTCAACTTGCCATTTTAGAGCGCGGACAACGTATCTATAGTTTATTATATATCTTTGGTATATACATACCAAGTGCATGGCTTCTTTGGATGATAACAAACGATATGGCAAGGGTTTTGTAATCCTTAAGTCTACGTGTGTAGAACTTATTACAAAGTCCAATACACTGATACCAGAGACCGAAGTTTTCAAATTAAGAAGAACGAAAATAATTATCGTGTTATTGGCAAGTGACGTGGAAAGTTATTGACCCTCGTAGTGCTGTGACACGTTTGTTATGATTGGTATTCAAGAAATATATAAAACCAATTTGGTATCAATTCTTTGAGTCAGTTATTTTGTGCTGAAACTGTGCATAGAGACTCCATACCAGATGTTGTCTTCAGCCCTTTTGGATAGATATGTGGTTTCCGTTACACGTTGTATACAATACATCTAAATAAAATAGGTATGGTTTAAAACATTCACTTGTCGAGAAAATATGTTTCTAATAAATATCTGTCAGTGTTTCCAAATTACTGTGTTACAAATACTTAACTCTTATTTACAAGATACTAAAGCACAAATAAACATTTTTAAATTTTGTTTGTCTGTTTGTTCGGGCTAATCTCGGAACGGCTGTATCGATTGTAACGGGACTCACTAGATGACAGCTATGATGTCATCTAGTGAGTCCCGTGAGCTCTATAGTATAGAGCACATATAGGATACTTACTAGCTTCTGTCCGCGACTTCGTTCGCGTGGGAGGGATTTCCCGCGTAAATCCCGATCCAGTGGGAATCCCGGGAAAACTTGCCTATGTATTTCTATTTTCTTGGATGTCAACTATCTTCTTACAATTTCATTATGATCCTGTAGTTTTTGCGTCAAAGAGTGACATCCACCCTCACAAACTTTCGCATTTAGGTTTAGAGATCTTTATTCTCACAAAAGACACCAGACAATTTTTAATACAACACAAATACTTGAAATCTTTTTATTTCGGACCGTTAATCCATAAATGTAAGTAACTTATACATAATAGCTTATTAGGGTGCGTTTCCACCAGAGATGTGCGATGGAAATGTGTCGTGCGAGGATGTCTAGCTGTGCTGTGAAAATGTGTGGGGGTTTCCACCAAAGCTGTGCGATGAAAATGTGCCTACGAGGATGTGTAGCGGAGCTGTGAAAATGCGCATTAATGTGTGGTGCGAGGATGCGCAAACCTCGCAACATATCCTTCTCAACACACATTCCTCGCAACACATCCCTCGCAACACATCTCTCGCACACATCCCTCGCTTGTTTTGTATGCGCAAAAATCTAGCTCCGCTGAGCCGTTTCCACCAGAGCTGTGCTGACCGAGGCGAGGTAAATGAAGCGATTCTATTGGTTCTTTACAAACACATCCCTCGCTACGCATCCTCGCACATCTTTGGTAGAAACGCAGCCTTATCTTGATACCCATCACCCTCCGCACAAACTGCTTCATAATAAGAGAGGATACACTCACTCATCTTTCTCAGGATGCTGTTACCACTGTTCGTTACTTTTCTCAGAAGTGAAGCCGCTTTCTTTCGTATAATCGCATGAAACGCGACCGTACGAGCTTCTGCAAACATTTCTGAGGCACTACAGTAACGAGGCAGTCGCAAGAGCATACTGAAATAATATTAGTAAGATTTTTTTATCCCGGAATTTCCTCGATTCGGGATTAACGCAAGAAAAATCTCCCATCGTCACTGTTTTATCTATACAGACATCTTTGCGACACTACCATTCAATATGCGTCCGCTCAATGACCCGCCGTGGCCGGATATAAGCACAATTGTAACCAATCTACAGTACAGACGTCATGTAATAGATATGTTTGTTGTTGTGACTCTACAAATGAAGCGTTATGATAGCCTTAATGATAGGGACTTACTTTGGTATTGTTCGTCAAATCGCTCGAGCTCGGTGCTAAGTTGAGCTACGCGATAACTAACAAATGCTTGCACTATTTGGATGGGTCTGCTCAAATAAGTATGATTCTATCCTCTAAAGGGCGCCACAGATAATAAACCTACATGGCTCCCATATGATTTGATCGCTACAGATTGTATAATAGACTTTAAAAGAGACGTTGACCTCTGAGTTTGTTTCAGTGTTTCTTCTCAGAGTAGTCAGTTAGCAAACACTGGCCTCATCTAGTTTACATTTACGAAAAAAAAAATGA
Source organism: Tholera decimalis (assembly GCA_943138885.2). Classification (NCBI taxonomy): domain Eukaryota; kingdom Metazoa; phylum Arthropoda; class Insecta; order Lepidoptera; family Noctuidae; genus Tholera; species Tholera decimalis. The sequence continues at coordinate 10,641,605 of OW964575.2, read as the reverse complement.
CGTGTGAAAGTGTTATTTATAACCTATTTGCAAAATAAACATCATTATTTCAATAGTTAGGGCCAGCATTGGGAGATGAGTTCCAAAAGTGGTATCGTCACGGTGGAACATGCGGTGGAGGCTTGTCCCGCTTGGGTAGAGCACCGCTGTGTCCTCGTAGAGGTCTACGAGGACATCAGGAAGGCCCTCACAGCCCTTGCGCCCCAGATGCCGCAATAGACGCACCAGGCGTCGGGAGTCGCAGGGCGACTCCTTGCCACTGTAGCCGCGGGCTTACGGGCTGCGAGCAATGGGTTGCTCATCGCCCGACAGAAACCAGGTCCGTGTAGACGGCGCGTCGTGTTTGACTAAGGGGCCGTTGCCTGCCGGGGTTGCTGAATTTTTCGAAAGAGTTAACGCGGCCTCGGTACACGAAGGGTAAATGACGGAACACGGATGGGTTTTAGTCAGTAAAAGTCTGACACACCCTCTCGCTTCGCACAGAGCGGGAGGCAGTCATTGGCTGATTTCTCATCCTTATAAAAACGCCTGGTTCTTTTGCAGTCGAATAAAAAGTAGCCTTTAACCTTCCTCAAGCTTCAAGCTACTTCCATATGAAATTTCATCCAAATCCACACAGAACTTTCGAAGATTAGCGCGTTCAAACAAACAAACAACCTTTTCCGCTTTATACACTAGATTTTGACCGCGACTTCGTTCGCGTGGGAGGTTTTTCACTCCCTCATTCCCAGAGTCCTAAACTATTCCCAGGCCAAATTTCATCTAAATCGGTTCAGCGGTTTAGGCGTGAAAAGGTGACAGACAGACAGAGTTACTTTCTCATTTTATCAACCGACGACAAAAAGAGGAGGTTATCAATTCGACGCGTATATTTTTTTTTTTTTTTTTTATGTTGATCATCGAGTACTCGAAGACGGCTGAACCGATTTGGAAAATTCTTTTTTTGTTCGAATGGATATACTTCGAAATTGGTACCACTATCACCAAAGTCAGGATCTGATGATGGGATCCTGGAGAAATCGAGGGAACTCTTCAAATATTATAGGCACACCTATGGCGTTTTGGGTATTTCTTATAGTAACTTGTGCAGTTGCTCTCAAAAAGTACCATTTGGGGAAGTGGAACTGATGATGAAGACCACAGATGGCCGCCGAAACTACTCAATAATAAGTATTAAGTGGATTGCGATTCGATTACTTGAATATGGATGTTAAGCACTTTATGCTCGTCACAATGCATATGGTGATGTAGAGCTGATGGTGAAGTACCAGGAGAACTCCTCAACAATTAACGGCCCAGCATTGGGAAAAGCAATATTTTGTAAAAGGTTATAAGTAGTTGACATTTAGGCTCTTGTAACTAGGTAAATTAAAAATCATCAAACTAAAAAGAGTGAAAAAAAAACTTTCTAACAAAAAATTAAACCGACTCCCAAAAAACACTGCAAAGTGAAAAATAACTTTAATTTCGGAAGTCGGTGCCAAAAACGAAAAAACAAAACTAAAGACACCGACTACCGAAATTAAAGTTATTTTTCACTTTGCAGTGTTTTTTGGGAGTCGGTTTAATTTTTTGTTAAAAAGTTTTTTTAATATTAGTATGGAATATGAGATAGATGATTCGCATAAGAATGACATGGCAAACTTTACAGTCACTGACAACCGCGAAGGAACAAAGTTGTTTTTCAACAATAAATCTATCATTTTAAACGGAAGCCATACGTATTGTTTGTATAAATATGAAAATATTGAATAGTAAAGCTGTTTATTTATTATACATTCCGTTGTTCTCGTGGCTAAATGATAATAGTCGGACGGATCGATCTCTAAAGTTAAGGCAACACTTGGCGAGTTCGGTCCAATGATAACTAACTATCTTCACATATCGAAATTCCTCTCTGTCATTTGGACATCTTTGACAGTCGCTACGAGTCAGGAGCCAGTAAATCTGACACTGGTCTAGCCTCTAGGTATTGTGATACCCAGTTACTGGGCTGTGCAGGTCGGATAGGCAGTCGGTCCATGTAAAACACTAATACTCAGCTGAAAGCCGACATCAACATAGATAAATAGATAGATAAAACTTTTATCAGTCAACAGAAGACAACGCACTAAAGCACATTAACATACAGTATGTTAACTAACAGAGGGCGTTCCCGTTAACCCGCAATAGTATAAACACATCAATTAGATCGCCGCACACGCGGCCCGTCATCTATACTTATAATAAATCTGTAGAGAGGTCAATTCTGTACATGAAATATATTTACAAAATAACTATCAGGGGGTGATTAGGGATCGATACTGATGCCAAAAATGCAATCAGTAAAATTATTGTCTGTCTGTCTGTCTGTCTGTCTGTCTGTCTGTATAACCGTTATAGAAACAAAAACTACTCGACGGATTTTAACGAAACTTTGTACAATTATTTTTCATACTCCTGAGCTGGTTATAGTATACTTTTCATCACGCTACAACTACAATCAATAGGAGCAGAGCAGTGGAGGGAAATGTTGGGAAAACGGGAGAAGTTACTCCATTTTTTAAGCTTCCGTCGCGTCATATGTACATGTTTGCCAGTCGTTACTGGTAATCAGTATAATATTCCACAACTTTTTACACAACGCCATCTAGTCCCAAACTAAGCAGAGCTTGTGGTATGGGTACTAGACAACTGATAAACATACATATATATTTCTAAATACATACATATTATAGATAAATTACACCCAGACAAAGAACAAATGACCGTGCTCATCACACAAACATTTGTCCTAGGTGGGAATCGAACCCACGACCTTGCGCACAGCAGTCAGGGCCACTGACCACTATACCAACCTTAATGGAAATCATTTATGACGGTAATGTTCTCCTTAAAATTATATAAAAAATATCCCACGACAGCATATATCTATCTTTTATGGTTGACTCACAATAACACGTGTAACTCCCGATAGCTTAGCAGTTCGAAGCTTTCTGATTATTATTCTGCTCCGAAATTTAAAACCACCACAACTTTGCAATTTAACTCGGCTTAAAGTAACCCAGTTGCAACAAAATATAATCGAGGCTCAAATTTTAACAGGTTGCGGTGCAGGAGAAACCGTCTTTATTCCCAGAATTCCCATAATACCAAATAATTTTCCATTCCAATTTAAAAGAACGCAATTCCCAGTATCGGTGTGTTATGCAATGACAATTAATAAGGCTCAAGGGCAGACTTTTCGTGTTGCTGGAGTAGATCTCGGTGTCAGTTGTACGTCGCTCTTTCCCGGGTTAGCAGTTCTAGAAATCTTTATGTTCACGTGCCGGACGGGTCAACTTTCAACATAGTTTACCCGGAAGCTTTGCGCTGAAGTATTTTCGTTCTATAGGTACTTAAGCCTCATGAGAACGTGATCTAAACAATATTACCGATACATTAACTTAATAACACACAAGGAGTTACACGCTGACGGAGTCGCGGGCACAGCTATTAACAATAATATTGTGCGGTTCGGTATTGCGATATTTTTCAACAGTATTATAGATTGACATATTATATTTCCCTACTAAACTACGAAAGTTAATCTGTCTGTTACATCAAAATCACTGAACCGTGAGGAAGGACATAGGCTACTTTTTTTTTTACGTAAAACTACGGAAACGTGGACGTAATATAAGGCTAAAGCGTTTGTTTGTTTGTTTGAACGCGATAATCTCTGGAACTACTGGTTCGAATTAAAAAAATATTTTTTAATTAAATAGTCGTTTTATAGAGAAAGGCTATTATTAGGCTAAGGCCAATAGGAGCGGAGCGCCAATGAAGAATGGTTCAAAATCAGGGTTAAATTTAACGTTAGCCCAAAGTAACTATTCCACGCGGACGAAGTCGCGGGCAAAAGCTAGTCTATACTAATATTATAAAGAGGTAAAATTTGTAAGTTTGTATGTATGGGGTAATCTGTGAAACTACCGAACCAATTTTGAAAATTCTTTCGCTTACATGTAGCTGCATTATCCCTGAGTGCTATAGGCTATAAATTATCTTTATATCATGCATACTAGCCGAGCTATTATAATCTTTGTCAAGCAAGTCGGGGACGGGAACCCGTGGAATATTTTCGAATTCTACGCGGACGAAGTCGCGGGCAGAAGCTAGTTCATAAATAAATTGCGTCGTTGCCGTCCTTCAAGTACGCGTGTACAGAGTGTTTCTTTTACGTATCAATTTAACACTTTTAGTGAATATTTTAATATTTAAAAAAATAAAAACATTTTATTTTCGAATGGTAATATTTTTTTTAGCATGTATGGATGCTATACTATTGCAGGTTAATGGGAACGCCCTGTTAGTTAACATACTGTATAACACATAAATTACAGAAAAAAAGAACAGAACAAACGTATACATACAACGTAATCAAAAATATTATAAACGAAAAAAAAAACAAACTTAAAAATGTAACACGGATAATCGGTGTGGTGTTTGTTTCCGAATTGCACCATATGGGAGTCCAACTCAGCATGTACCAAGCAAATATGCTTGACGCTGGTATTCTGCTGGATCCCAGTAGCCGTACTTACCGGACGTCGAGCAGGTGACGTACAATGAAATAATAGAAAAAACATGAGAGTGAGAGTAGTGCTCTGCTAAATTGTTTGTGCAATATTTAGGCAGTGGTAGCATAGTTGTGAATAGGCTAAGCATAGGATGATATGATGTTCTTGGAGGTCTTTTTCCCTTGTGAAGTACCAATAGGTAACAAATTAACAATGGACCACGCATTCGAATCTCGTAGGATGACGCATGAGCGGTCACGCGATCATTATCAACAAGTAGGCACACACCCACTGTGTGTATCATATTATTGTACACTACAGTTGATATGCGTCGAGTACTCATTACGATAAGACGAGTGTTGTTTTATTATTTTGTATCGCCTTCCCGGCCTCGTGGGTCTAGTACCATCAGGTCTTGGGTTTCCCGGGTCAGGCAAATATGCTATTGGCTTTTTCTGCAGTAGCCCGTAGTTTGAAAGTTTGGTGGTGTGATCACAATCCCCAAATCGTGTGGACGGCAATCCGACACGACCAGAGAAAGATCAGGCGCAGGACCAACGGCTTTACGTGCTTCTTGAGGCACGGAAGACTCAGAATATTAAAATCACGGAATAGATGAATAAGGTTGGAATGGTAATGTGGGCGTGGTGAGCTCGCCACATTTATGATACGAAAATCATAGCTCGACCGATTAATTCATTCGCCGCGTTTAGTGCGCTTCGGAATACTTTGGAACACAGAGCTCTGCTTTAAAATGCCGTGTTGTGCAATTATAACCTATAAAACAAAAAAGTTAGACCGCAAGCATAGAGCGAGGAGGTATATCTTTCCATCAGTAAGTCGAAAATAACATTTAATTACAATTTAATTTGTAAAAAACATAAAAATATTCTGATCACTATGAAATTCCGAACATTAACAACATTATTGCAACAAGATACAAAAAATATACATTGCCCGATGTGTACTCGCTTAATCAACGCAATGACCAAGTCCGTTTACAATGTATTGCATCCTCTCACTTCAACCATTGACGTTTCGTCCTTTGCCCTGATTGGCCGTGATGCACGGCGCATGTTTATCGACAGTGAGTTACCATCAGTAGCAAGCTAATTTATTGGTGTGCGTAATTCGCATACGTAACGGGCCTCTTGCTTGTAGTTGAGCTGTGGGAGTGGGAGACAAGCGGCGACACGCGTTCTCATAGAAATCATGAACTATTTCCTTTCTAACCTCTTTTATCTGTTCTGTGATTAAAATAGTCTCCCGTTCACGGAACTACCTCAGCAAAGGATGCTTTACCTTGAAAGATCGATTCGTAGCTGTTATTATTTAGCCCGAGTTCCTGTAGCTAGCAACAAGTCAATTGGGTAAAATTGACTGTTACGATCGCCATCAACTTTAACTATCCTGACCTACTTCGCGATAACTTGTGATATTGTGTCGTTTATAACTTACTTGTTGAAGAAAGGAATAAAACCATAATGGTTTTATTCCTTTCGGTAATAAACGTTTACTAACAAACAAATAAGAATCGTCCGAAATAAAATAAATTGAATTGAATTGTTTGCTGCTGAGGAAATTTTTGTAGATTTATACGCAATGGAATCTTGAGTGAATGAAAATGGCTCGTTGGTCGTGTGGTCGCTAGCGTGACTGATGGGCATGAGGTCTCAGATTCGATTCCCTAAGAATAAGAAATTTTTCAGTATTGGCCTGGATTTTGGATGTTAGCAGTGTGATACCCCAGAGCCTCGGTTTCTATTTTATTCTATTTTTTGTTAATGGCAAATGGAGCCGATGTCGACTATTCTGCCAATGTCTAAAGTAAATTGGAAAAGCAAGTGTGTATGAGACAGAATGGAATAAGAAAAGAAAAATGGTAAACTCAGAACAGGAACGGTAGTCTCTGTTTCTTCAATTGGTACAGATGAACTTGTTAGGTTAGTACAGGACTGAAACAAAGAATAAAAATACATAAATATTATAGTTGTTAAACGATTAGATAAATTATTATACCACAACCACACAGACAATAGCGGCCTTTACACGCTCGCTCTATCGCGCGTGAAACAACAATCGCGCGCGAAAGATCGTATAAAGGATGTGGAAGGGAAAGGGAAAGACCACGCGCCGCGCTCATCAGTCCCGCGCGCAATCGTGTTTCCTTATGGTGAACGCAGACCTAGCCGCACCGCACGCGCCGCAGTCTTTGCATTCGAATTCTTTATATGAAGTTCTATGCAACCTCGCACACCTTCCCGCGCCGCAGTCGCCGCAGTCCCTGAAACGACCGAACTCCCCTAGCCGCAGCTGATGACGTCATCCGTACGCAGCGCGGATGACGTCATTCGCATCCACGGCGCGCAGTGTTGCCAGAGTTATAAAGTAGACAGAGAATCTCTGTCAACGGTTTATAATAAAATTACTTATTCTCGTATAAATAATTACTTGCTTATTCCCTATTATAGCACCTACAGATATAATTACACAAAAGAGCAAAATACCAATACCAAATACAGATTTTATACAGATTTTTTAAATCTTCGGATAGATAATGCTTTCAAAAATCTGGCAACACTGACGGGAACGACTGCAGCGACTGCGGCGGCGCGGATAGATGTGCGAGGCCATTAACAAAAAGCGATGACTGCGGGGACTGTAGAGACTGCGGTGCGGCTAGGTCTGCGTTCACCATTAGGCTGCCTTTACGTTATAATTCTTTCGCGCGTGATTAAGATGACGGACATAGGTAATCGCGCGCGATTGAGCGTGCAGGCTATCTCGCGCGCAATCCTGTACGTTCCAAAGAACGCGCGATAGAGCGAGCGTGTAAAGGCCGCTATTGTTTGGTACCTGCTCCGGCTCACAGTTTTATATTGTTGTGACGGATGAAACTCATCAGCGGCACAACGAGCCTCGGTTATCACATTAGGCCATTTGTACCAGATGTCAGCTGGACATCTTCGACAGTCGTTACAGATTGTCAGAAGCCAGAGAATCTGAGACTGGTCTGTGTTTGTGGTACATGCTTCGGAAAGCACGTCAAACCGTCAGTTCCAGCTGTAATTTTATTCATTGCTAATAGTCTTGCGTTTAGCAACCATCTCACCTGATGGTAAGCGATGATGTGGTCCAAGATGAAGCCCGCTTGCCTAGAAGTAACCTATTCACTCTAGACTTAAAGACTCCCAGGTTATAACTATCAGGAAACACAGACTCCGTCAGGGAATTCCACTCCTTAGCTGTACGCACAATTAAAGTATTCCCAAAACGTTTCGTGCGTATGGGTGGGATGTCCACCATGTAACGATGGTGCATCGCCGTTTGTCTTGTAGTCCGATGATGGAACGGGCTTGGTGGAATAAGACTGTGCAATTCCATTGCACACTCCCCGAAATGTAACCGATAGAAAACTGATAGGCTTGCAACACGTCGCCGATGTTCTAGGATATTAAAGACTTCGAGGTTATAGCAATCAGGAATTCAGGGTTGTTCAAGACTGCAATAGGCCAGCCAACGGTAACTGGACGTGTCCGGAACTTTTCCACGATACGTGGAGACCACCGTTGTTTTCAATACTATAAACAAGGTTACACAATGGCCTGCCTCTACTAGGCTTCGGCCTACAACAATAAAAACAAAATGTACCACTAACCTGAGTGCTGGGGACGCCAAGTTCGACCTTCAAAGGTCACGCCCTAAGTGTGGTTTGTATGTAAAATGGGGTGAGTAATTGAACGTATAGTGAAAGACAAGTGTGGATGGACAAGGTTCTCCAAGATGCAGTCCTCCCAATGCGGTCCGTCTTCAATCAGCACACTTAATTCCAACAACGCGCGTGCCCCGGTATGGCGTCAATATGGCGTACTTGTTCCGAGAAATATCACTGGATTCTTGATAATCCGAGATTACAAGGTTCAATCAAGCACTGAACACAATTAATATGTTAATCTCACGTGAGATCCAAGATGATTTCCAATTATAATCAATAAACTCAATATTCCGCGTGCCAGGCCAACCGACGACAAGACGGCGTACGATTCAACAATATCCCGGGGTTTTTCGGCAAATGGGGAATACACTTCAACAATTAGATAATTCGCGACCCAATTATCGGTCTCGACAAGCGAATCCAACAATATTTTACCAAATAATTAACTCAACAGGGTCCCGATGACCGGCATTTTTTTTCCAAGCAAACAAAGTCAATCTGTCAAGTCAAAGAGGTTATGTCAAGATCAAATTCTTTATGTCAAAAGGGTGCGTTCTGTTTCACGTCGGACCGAACATCTACCCCCCCCGGACGGGCCTACCCGTCCGCTAATCAATTGGAAGTCTTGACAAGGTTGCAAATTCAACACAGCTTCAATGCGGCCAAATACCGTAGCTAGTTCATTAAAGGTGAGAACGGTGTCTCCCAACAGTCTCCGCCAGCGTCCCTTTGCCGCTTTCACCGCGGCCCCCAAAATACCCCCCCAATGGGGGGCAGGCTGGCGGGTCAAACAACCAAGTGACCCCTCGGCGGGCCAAACTATTACCAATGTCAACCTGGTTCTCATTAAGGAAGGCGTATACCTCCTTCAAATAGTTACTTGTACCCTTGTAATTCGTACCGCAATAAGACCTAATCAAAAAAAGGTAACCCACGGCGAGACACAGATCTTTCCAAAGTCGCCTCAAAGGCCTCTGTCGAGAGGGAGGTTACCAGCTCCAAATGTACTGCCTTGGTTGACAGGCAGACAAACACACAAATAAGCCCTAACAATCTTGCTATTACGAAGGGTGGACGTCTTCAACAAAGGGGGACCAACAAAATCCGTTACGACGCCAGCAAAGGGCCTCGTCTCATTGACGCGATCAGCCGACAAAATCCAAAATTCTCGCTGCAGAATGGCCAACAGCGCATTGCAACCGGCATGCGAGTTCTTAGTGTGACGATCAGTCACCAACAATTGTACCAAGTTCAGTTACAACAAGGGCAGGAGCACCAATTTTAGGGTAAGGACAACTCACAATGGTGACCTCAAACCAGGTCCTTCCCTCAACAGTGGTGTCAGCCGGTTCGCCAATTCCCCAAATCTTGCCTGAAAGGTCGTTCACCTTCAGGCCAACCTGTCCCGCTAACCAAGAAGACAAAAGGCAACCCCGGACTCCCGTCTCCAAAATGGCACAGTCCCCAATCGAGTCACCCAAGGGTCCCCAGACCGTGACCGAGGCCGTTGGCAACAAAACCGTCTTGATCGGGGGGTTCCTTTAGCGGGGCAGGCGTCAATCTCTTAGTGATGTCTGGGCGGCGACCGATCGCCGCTTCCAGGCTGCCTTCGTTCACGACGAGGCCAACAATCAAACCATTCGTCCGCGCGGTGTCCCAAGCCGCTCGCCATCACTGGAGGGGCATATCCCACCGAATGCCCGAATGGCGGAGGCCGCGACTCCAGCGGGGGACGTTCCGCCAACGGAGGGGAAAGGCAGCGGCGCCGACCCGGCCACTGCTGCCTAGCAGCCAATGCGCGTTCTCCCTGACGAGGGAAGACCAAATGGCGCTCGTGGGGCTCCCGTTCAACTTGCGCGGGGGGTGGAGAGCGGCGTACGGAATCGCGGGTCTCAGCCCGGTGCTCGTCTCCGGGGTACCCCCCCCTGCGCGAACCCCCCTCAGAAGCTGGTCTGCTGGAGCGGTTCGCGTTGGCGCACAAAATCTCCAAGTGGGACCCATCACAAATTCTACACGGGCGGGGGTCGGGGCAGTCCCGATGGAAGTGAGCCCCCAAGCACGAAAAGCACAAACGGCGTGCGTTGACAATACGGCGGCGGGCACTTACGTGCAAATTCAACAAATCCGGGCAACGCGCCATGACATGCCCCGTTGCCTTACAAAAGTCACAATGATGAGGACTCCGGGCACCATCAAAACGGGGGGCGGGGCGAACATCAACAAGCCCCCTAGCCCGAGGACTCCGGGCGCCAGCAAAACGAGGGGCGGGGCGATCAACAACAGGCCCCCTAGCCCGAGGACTCCGGGCGCCAGCAAAACGGGGGGCGGGGCGATCATCAACAGGCCCCCTAGCCCGAGGACTCCGGGCGCCAGCAAAACGAGGGGCGGGGCGATCATCAACAGGCCCCCTAGCCCGCGGACTCCGGGCGCCAGCAAAACGGGGGGCGGGGGGAACATCAACAGGCCCCCGGGCCCTAGTCCGTCCCTGGTCTCTGGGCTGAGAAGGTAGTGGGGGCGACCCCGTAGCGCCACGAGTGTTATCCGCAAACCGACACTCGTCTTCCAAAAATTTGAGGAGGTCGTCAAAGGGGGGAAGATGGGTGGCACCATCCCCACCATACTCCTGCTCAAAACGTGACCTCAACTCCGCGGGGAGCAACTGCAGCACTATGTGCACCAACAAGTAGGACCAATGTTCTACCGGTAACTCCAAGCGTCTCAAAGCGTTGGTCGCTGAAACCAACGGGTTCAGCAATTCAGTGCGCAACGTCGACGTGCTGACAATGGCCGGTAGTCCCAAAATCTGGTCGATGTGCACATCAGCCAGGCAGCGCTTGTTCTGATACCGTCGGGAGAGAAGCTCCAGAGCGGTCGGGTAAGAGGAATCCGTCACCGGCAAGTGCTGCACCAAGGCTCTGGCTTCGCCCTCCAGGACAGACAACAAATAGGCCAGCTTCTGCCCAGAAGCTGGCCTATTTGTTGTCTGTCCTGGTCCGAGGTCCAAGCGTGCATCGACAAGACTCTCAAAGAGATCTAGGAAGCCCAGCCAGTGGTCCAAGCGACCGTCAAAATGTGGCAGCTCCAGGGTGGGCAGCCTACTCAATAGTCCAGGGCCTGCAACAACAGGGGTCTGCGGCTTGGCCGCATCAGGCACCCGGCTCTTCAAAATTTCCCGCGCTCGTAGACATATGACATCCCCCAGGTGGATAATCTGGTCATAGTCACCCAAAATCTTATCGCGGGCTGTCTGATCCATCACCCCCAAATCCACGTCCATGATGTACTCGTTGAAGCGTGTGAGCGCAGCATCAGCTGACTTGATCCTCTCAATCACTTGCCCATACCGAGCAAGGGTGAGCTCTTCCAATTCCACACGCTCAACAGTTGCAGCTGCCGATGTGAACCATCTCAACTGTGAGGTCAATCCCGCAGCAGCCTCCCTGACTGCCCTTAATGAGGCCATTGCAACAATCAAATATTAATACAAAACAACAATCAATAACCAACAATCAAATATTAAACAAACAGCAATGACTTGTTAGCCGGCCAAGTAATCTCAACAAAATAAAAATTCAAATTCAATTATTTCAAGCCCAAATCCGACCCTGTACTTATTCCAAGTATGAATCTAGCTTGCTAAGGATGGCTAGTTACAAAACAAATAACAATTCAATGTATATATTGTGCAGGATCACACCAACAATTAAATACAACAATTGAAGTATAATATTGAGCCGGAGAATCTCTATCAACAATCCAATAATTACTATAAATGCAATAACCAATACACACAATTCAAGTCCTATTATGTTAGACTATGTGTAATTATTATTTAGATAACCTTTCAAATTCAGATCAATGACATTCAATTATTAATTGCAACAAATACCAAACAACTTATGTACCAAATTATGCCAATAATTCCTAATTTCACAAATAAATCCTACCTGTCAATGCAATGAAAGAGGCTACAGTACAAATTACAAATACAACTTCAATTGATTCAACTTCAATTAGATAGCCCGGATGACATGGTAATATATTCAAAACTTATCAAGTTATAAGTTGTGTTAAGTAATTAAACTCAAGTTTTAAGTTTTCAACAATATTCAAAACTTCCAATTAAACCAGTGGATCTTATATTATAAGAGCCGCGCTTCTGCTACCAGCTTCTTCAGGAGTGCAATAGGCCAGCCAACGGTAACTGGACGTGTCCGGAACTTTTCCACGATACGTGGAGACCACCGTTGTTTTCAATACTATAAACAAGGTTACACAATGGCCTGCCTCTACTAGGCTTCGGCCTACAACAATAAAAACAAAATGTACCACTAACCTGAGTGCTGGGGACGCCAAGTTCGACCTTCAAAGGTCACGCCCTAAGTGTGGTTTGTATGTAAAATGGGGTGAGTAATTGAACGTATAGTGAAAGACAAGTGTGGATGGACAAGGTTCTCCAAGATGCAGTCCTCCCAATGCGGTCCGTCTTCAATCAGCACACTTAATTCCAACAACGCGCGTGCCCCGGTATGGCGTCAATATGGCGTACTTGTTCCGAGAAATATCACTGGATTCTTGATAATCCGAGATTACAAGGTTCAATCAAGCACTGAACACAATTAATATGTTAATCTCACGTGAGATCCAAGATGATTTCCAATTATAATCAATAAACTCAATATTCCGCGTGCCAGGCCAACCGACGACAAGACGGCGTACGATTCAACAATATCCCGGGGTTTTTCGGCAAATGGGGAATACACTTCAACAATTAGATAATTCGCGACCCAATTATCGGTCTCGACAAGCGAATCCAACAATATTTTACCAAATAATTAACTCAACAGGGTCCCGATGACCGGCATTTTTTTTCCAAGCAAACAAAGTCAATCTGTCAAGTCAAAGAGGTTATGTCAAGATCAAATTCTTTATGTCAAAAGGGTGCGTTCTGTTTCACGTCGGACCGAACAAGGGTAAATGATCTTTATTTTGCAAAACACAGAGGTCTTTTGAAGTCTATAAAATCTGTCCTGGTCAAATTATACGGGAACATTGTAGGTTACAGTCTAAAGCGATCTTTTGAGGCAAGATGCACACAGATTTGTGTGGGCCTGTCCATACAGTGCAAGCGTTTGTCAGATAACGTATAGCTCGACTTAGAACTTTAAAAGGTACATTCAGGTAGGCCGCAAAAATATTCTAACTGCCAGATAATCATATTTAACTAGAATATAACTAGCTACATAGTTCGCAGGAAAATTAATTTGTACATCTCTGACAGTCGATACGGAAAACATTGCTGAATAATGTCTCTTTCATACTCAATATTGTAATTACGGTCTAGATCTTAGATAACTGTTCTGCGAATGGAACTTGAATAATATACCACGTGACCGTTTTAATAAATGTTGATGATGAAATCTAGAATACAGTTTGAACAACAAGTTTCCGACAAGAACTAGTTATTAAGATTAAATTTTGAATCGTCAACATCTACAGCACCATACTATAGTTAGAAACGTCTCTCATTTAGTTTCATAGTCACCCATTTCATATTTATTGTGATTCTCCATTTTCCAACCTCTGCCTACGGTTTCGTTCGCGTGTTAAGTTCTGCTTCAAATGTTCCAGTATTCAAAATCATTCACAGCCTATATATTGCTCAGACTTAAAAGCTCTATAACGAATGTAGTTTCATTTAAATTCCTGTAGTAGTTTCGGAGATAAGCGTGCACCAAACAGTTAAATTGACTAGACATTTTATTTTAAATTCTTGCTCGATTATCTAAACTCCCCTCTAGTAATTTGTGTATATACAACGTGTAGCGGAAACCCCATATCTATCCAAAAGGGCTGAAGACATCTGGTATGGAGTCTCTATGCACAAAATAACTGACTCAAAGAATTGATACCAAATTATTGGTTTCATATATTTCTTGAATACCAATTATAACAAACGTGACACAACACTACGAGGGTCAATAACTTTCCACGTCACTTGCCAATAACACGATAATTCTTTTCGTTCTTCTTAATTTGAAAAATTCGGTCTCTGGTATCAGTGTATTGGAATTTGTAATAAGTTCTACACACGTAGACTTAGGATTACAAAACCCTTGCCATATCGTTTGTTATCATCCAAAGAAGCCATGCACTTGGTATGTATATACCCTTTAAATTACACGTTGTATTCAATGTACGGACTCACGTTTTTACTGTTTTATTATATGTTTTGGTGTTTACATTAGCTGCAGCCTGAAAGCATTGGCCCTTATTATTTCAGACTATTATCTCTGTAGTGCCGAATTTCATTCAGTTCCTCTCAGCCATTTTAGCACGATTGAGTATTTAATAAACATCCATACAAATATCTAAACTCTCGGTTTACCTCGCGTGGACTTTGTCACTATAAAAACATAACCTCCTTCTTTTGTAGTCGGGTAAAAAGCAGCTGCATCAAACTTTTCCGCTTCGTAATATTAGTAAAGATATGTTGTCCAGACATACAAAAATTTTACAAAGATTAGCTGGTACAAATCGACAAACAGATAGACAGGCATAGCTTCAAGCTCCTACCATAAAAAAAAACATCTAAATCCACCCAGTACTTTTGAAGATAAGCGCGTTTTTATACAAACAAACTTTTCCGCTATATAGCATTCGTATCTTTTTTTTTATTGATAATAGGTTCGCGTTTGACCACCATCTCACCTGATGGTAAGTGATGATGTGGTCGAAGATGGAGTACGCTTGCTTAGAAGTAACCTATTCACTCTTGACTTAAAGACTCCCAGGTTATCTCTTCATATATTTACGTATTTTTTTAACAGATTTAACTCAAGACTATTTTGTTTATGAAACTGAGGACTGAGACTGCCCTATACGTTTGTGTGTGCATAAGTCGACCAAATGTACTGAACAGTTGTTTTCTTTTTTCGCGATTTCAGTGTTGGTCCCATACAAAAAGATGTTCATTACGATGACTATTGCCAGTGTTTTCATTTATTGCTCATATGTCTGTTTTTAACAGATTTAGCTAAAGACTATTTTGTTTAAGAAACTCAACGCTTAATGAATTTCCAGTAATGTTGTCAGGCGGAACAATAATTATCTAATTATCATACAAATGCTGTGCGCAGACGTTTGCAAACATCATCTGTTTGCCGACCTTATTGTAGTTTGATAAGCGATGACGCCACTGGTAATAAAATTTGTATAAGTATTGTATGTAGGGTTTCTTGTAAGGATTATGAGTCTTGAATATCTACTTAGGCTTACCTTTTAGGGTTCCGTACCTCAAAAGGATACAAACGGAACCTTTATAGGATCTTAGGACTTTGTTGTCCGTCTGTCTGTCTGCCAATACCCTTTATTTCGGAAACGCGTGGAGATATCCGAGTTGAAATTAATTTATTAAATCATTTACTCAGGTGTACAGGCCCTTGAAGCTCTGAAAAATATATAAAAAAATAATAATATAAAAAATAAAATAATATAAAAAAGATACGGCTCCTTAAGCCCTAAAACCTTGAGAGTGTATTTCTACACTCTCAAGGTAATCAAAATTGATGGGGTACATCCAGTTGACCTAAAACTAGGGAATTTGGCAATTAACATTGTTTTATCGTACACATTCCAGGAAAAATCTCCTGCGGGCGGCTGGAGCGTGAGGAAGAAGTTTGTCCCTCACGCGTTTAGCCTCCTCCTTCACTAGCATGACTGCTTCGCAGAAGGAGGTGACTGCATCCCATTCCCCCTCGCCCCGCACCATGGTCTGAATCAGGGCCGGACGATAGCTAAGCAAATTGAATCCAGATATACTAAATAAAACATGTTGTACATACGTCTATGACTACTCCACATTCTTCACAGTTGGATGAAGTAACCCTTTTAATTAAAAACCAAGCTTCTTTGATAGCCTATCCCTGTACCCAAATTTTTTATTTGATAGGTAATCAGACTTTCACTGACTAAAACCCATCCGTGTTCCGTCATTTGCACTTCGTGTAACTCGATCGAACAATTCCGTAACTATCCCAGCACCCTAATAACAAAACACAATCTCTGCCACTAGCATAGCATGACATTGATACGACGCATCTCATTTCGACCACGTTATCCTCCGTGTTACATTCACAACAGGTGGGGTTACACGTGATTAGATTCAATGTTGTTTCCATACAAACTGGTTGTGTTTTGTTTGTCGACGTATTCTAAGAAAATGCCATGAAAATAACAAAATTTTAGGTACTTAGCGCCTATGTTTGAGGAAATAAACATTTAAGTTATTGGTTTTCCCCAAAGGTTTAGGCATGTATTTTTTAAAATAGTATTGTGTTTGTATCGATTCTTATTTATCCAAATATAATTAGCATTTTGGGCGCCTATCACTTATTATCTTGTTTATTAAAAGAACTAGCAATATCGGTATAATCCACATTACTAGCAATTGTTAAACGCGAACCTATTTTCAATAAAAAAATTAAAAATAAGCTGAATATGCTTGTACCTGGAGTGGGTCCACGGTCATAGTGTAATGGGTGGGGTCCGAACCCACAAGCTTTCAATCACAAGTCAAAATTAGCGGTTATAGTATCCTTTTTTAGTACATTATAATATATACGAGCTATATATCAATCTCAATAATAATTTTATGGTTGGTAGGAAAGGAAGGTACTGTGGAGGTCTGTTATGCGAGCGGTCAGCCTACCGCACTGGCTGGCATAGTTTGAAATGTTTGAATTTAGATCGCAATGTTGGACATGCGAAGAAATTGTTTTAACAAGAGAGAGACCGCGCTGGGCCGCTCCCAGATACAGTCTCGATAATAAAATAACGTGAAAATGTAATTAGAATAATCTTCCATATTAATGTGAATATAATATTATACAAAGTATACAACCTATCGCGTTTATATTGAAAAATCCCGAGTACACATACGTTCCCTCCAGCCCAGCCGCAGTGGTAGACGCCCACGGCGTCGGACGTCGGCCGACGATCTCCGGCCACCGTAGGCGCGGGCATGCGGACAGCGAGTAAAGGGCAACTCGCTGTCCGACCATGGACCATGCCCGGGTCGACGGCGCCTTGTGTTCCACGCGCGCCTCAAAGAGCGTCAGCAAGATGACGAGACCCGAGAGAGAGTCGTGGGACTTATCTTCTTACCGTGACCCCGGAACGTAAAGGGCTATTGAAGGAATACCGTGGATTTTAGTCAGTACAAGTCTGACAGTCCCTCAGGCCCTGCCCGGGGTGGGAGGACTCATCTGATGAATTTACAACGAAAAAAAAAAATGAGTACACATACGTCCCCGTTACAGTACCATCGAATGTCTCGTCAGATTCCTACTGACTAAAACCCCACCCTGTTCTTTAAGTAGACCTTGAGTTTCAAGGCCACGGTATCTTTTAAGAACCTTCCACTAACCTCGGCGGGCAATGGTCCTATCAGACCCCATCATTGCTTCTAAAAGCCCTTTGAGGCGCGTAAGGAATACGACGCGCCATCGACTCGCGACTTTGAAGGTTCGAACCCGTGAACCCACTCCAGACACAACAATATTTAGCTAAGTTGGAGGGGTTAACAAGATTGCTAGTAATGTGAATTCTACCCACATTGCTGGTTCTTTAAAAAACACAAATATTTATTTTACACGCTCTTTGAAAAAGTAATATATTATTTTTAAAACTCAGTTGTGTAAACTTGAAGAAATAGAATGGTCGTTATAATAAATGCTTTACTTTTCTCGAAACTTTGTTAGTCAGCTGCGAAAATAATAACAGATTCTTGCGAATTTTAAGTAAACAAAGTATATTTTTGTTTACTTTAGAATGACGTCATTGGTCATAGTTGTTGTGTAACGAAATAAGTGGTTTTGTGCTAAATGTTTATAATTTTAAGTTTAAAGAAAAGTGTTAAAAGAATATATTTTTGAGGGTTCCGTACCCAAAAGGTAAACACGTGACCCTATTACTAATGCTCCGCTGTCTATCTGTCACCAGGCTATATCTCATGAATCGTGATAACTAGACAGTTGATATTCTCACAGATGATGTATTTTAGTTGCCGCTATAACAACAAATACTAAAAACAGAATGAAATAAATATTTAAGGGGGGCTCCCATACAACAAACGTGCTTTTTTTTCGTTTTTTTGGATAAAGGTACGGAACCCTTCGTGCGCGAGACCCACTCGCACTTGGCTGGTTCTTTTTCAATCACGTCTGTTCTTAAATTGATGAGACGTGTGAGCCCAGAAGATGCCTGTTCTCACTCTTGCTTTAAAGGCAGACGGGTCCTTTGTGAACACAGAAGCCCGCAGAGAGTTCCACGCTTTGGCTTTGCGCACAATAAATGTGGAGGTAAAATCATCGAATGACTTCCGGTCTGGGTGGACCGGAATGGAGTCTCAGACTTCTACTCACTAATCATCCTGTTACTTCCGTTGCCCTTGCGTTCTGAGGCCCCGGTATCTCGTTAGACCATAGGAATATAAAAAACAGCGTTAGACCATTTCGCATTGACCCTATTGAGTGTAGTGCAGGGGTCCCCAATTAGTTTTGCTCGGGGTCCGTTTTAAGAAATGAAAAGATCATCGTGGACCGCGCAACGTTTTATAGAAAAACGGTATTAAACAAATGTAATTACGGATATAACAAAGGTATTTTTTTACATATCAATGAGAAAAATTACATTTTTTGTTGCGGACTATCGTTCTGAAGTTTGGAGTAAAATTGGTGCAAACTATTGACGTTAAATCCTGCGGGGGATACATTTTATAATACGTGCTAGTTGCTGTGTTCTCACGATCCGCACAAAATGGGTCTGCGGTCCGCCATTTGGCGACCCCTGGTGTAGTGTGTAGTGTTGACTACGGAACCCTAAGGCCGGCCGCAAACGTTCGGTTTCCGAATTAGGTTTCTTGATCAGGAATTCAGATTCGGAAACCAAAATTTTCAACAAGGCGAACGATTCCGAACGGAAAAAATAAGAAGTAATGTGCGCCTTGTTGAATATTTTGTATGTAAGCAGAGCATTCAGGTTTCCGACTCTGAATTCCTGATCAGGAAACCTAATTCGGAAAAGGAGCGTTTGCGGCCGTTCTAAAAAGGCTATAAAATACTTACCTAGCTTAACAATCCAAGTAAGATCTACAAATAAACAGCAAGGACTGACCTGAATAACTAGACTTTGCCGGTAAGGTCGGAGTGAGGCAATGAATGACGCAACTTGAGGCGCTATACGATATGTTCACTCGAGTTACATTTTATAATGTTACTAGCGCTGGACTTCGCTCCCGGGGTATCACGATAATAACATAACTCACCTTTTTTGCAGTCGGGTAAAGCCTTCCTCAAGCTACTTCCACACCAAATTTCTTCCAAATCCACCGAGTACTTTTGAAAATTTGCGTCTTTAAACAAACAAACTTTTCCGCTTTATAATTAAATTAAATTAATATTTATTTTATAAATTGGTTATAAATAACACTTTTACACGTCATTTTTTGTCTTTTAAATTAAGCTAGATGAGACCGGTGCTTACTAACTGACTACTCTGAGAAGAAACACCGAAACAAACTCGGAGGTCAACGTCTCTTTTAAAGTCCATACAATGCGTATTAAATTAGTCAAATCATATCAGAAGTATGAAGGTTCATGTCTGTTGTGTCTTTTGAGGCGCAGATTTGAGCGGACATGTCCCGACAGTGCGACAGTGCAGGCATTTATCAGTCATCGTATAGCATAGATCAATCTTAATCTATATCTGTGTAATTATACAACGTGTAACGGAAACCCCATATCTATCCAAATGGACTGAAGACAACATCTGGTATGGAGTCTCTATGCAAAGTTTCAGCTCAAAATAAGTGACTCACAGAATTGACCCCAAATTATTGGTTTCATAATTATGTTTCTTGAATACCAGCAATAACAAACGTGTCACAGCACTATGAGGGTCATCACTTTCCACGTCACTTGCCAATAAAACGATAATTCTCTTCGTTCTTCTTAATTTGAAAAATTCGGTCTCTGGTATCAATTTATTAAAAAATTTAATATGCTCCACATATGTACACATAGGATTAGAAAACCCTTGCCATATCGTTTATTATCATCCAAAGAAGCCGTGCACTTGGTATGTATATACCCTTTAAATTACACGTTGTATAAAAGCGAAATACCACTCACTGATTAATCACGAAATCTCAGAAACTACAAGTAGTAGAGCTCTCAAATTATGCATCCTTTTAGTACGTAGATGCCCGCTAAGACGGGATTCCCACGGGATCGGGATTTACACGAGAAAAACTTCCCACGCGAACGAAGTCGCGAGCAACTGCTAGTATTAGTATAGCTTTGAGGAATTTCATGTTATTAAAGTATTATTAAAGGTGAATCATGTAATGACTCTTCCCGCCCGGGTGGAAGGACTTCTACTTAACTTATCCTGCTTCTTCAGTTCCCCTGCGTTCCGGGGCCGTGGTATCTCGTTAGAACATTCCTGCAACCACGGCAGGCCCTCTCGGAACCTGTAATTAGCGTTGACTCCTCTTTAAACACTTTGTTTTATAAGGAAGTAAATGTCGGGGTGGCGCGATACATTCCCTTTAATAATAAATCAAAACATCGAAGGTACCCCGTTTGGTACAGCCGTGCTCTTACTAAAATTATTCGAGAAAAAACTAAAATGCATAGTAGGTGGAAGAAATACGGGAGCCCCGTGACTACCATGAATTCTCAATTCTGCGTGCTAGACAGCATAGTATTCAAAAATCATGCTTTCGTAGCTATGTGACGCATACAGAAAAAATGATCAGTCATTCTCCCAAATCTTTCTGGACCTACGTCAAAAGTAAAAGAGGCGGTAGTCAATACCCAAATACTTTCACATTGGATAATGAGACATACGAAGAAGGTAATAGTATTTGTGGCGCATTCAGTAAATATTTCCATAGTGTTTTTGCTGGACCATCTGTACAACCCACAAGTGTGGGGCCTACATGTACCACTAGTGAACTAGTAGAAAATTCTAATAATGTAATATCTACACTAAATATCACCGAGGACTCGGTACTTGGCATATTACGAACGCTGGACAGAACAAAGGGTCCTGGAACGGACGGTTTGCCAGCAGTATTCCTGCGTGGTTGTGCTGATGGTCTAGCACGCCCTATAACGCTATTGTTTAGAAGGTCTCTAACCGAGGGCGTCTTCCCTTCTTTGTGGAAGGCTGCGCTGATTGTCCCTGTACATAAGAAAGGTTCAAAATCAGATATTAAAAACTATCGCCCGATATCGATTCTTAATACACTCAGCAAGGTGTTTGAGAAAATTATTCATACCAATATTTACTCGACGATAGCCAATGGCATAGGTCCTTATCAACATGGTTTTATCAAGCGACGCTCGACCACATCTAACTTAGCTACCTTTAGTAACTATGTTATCGGTAATATGGAAACTCATGGGCAGGTTGACGTGATCTATACGGACTTCGAAAAAGCTTTCGATCGTGTGGATCATGTTATCCTGCTTTCAAAACTACAATACCTTGGCATCCATGGTGACTTACTCAGATGGATTAGCTCTTATTTATCCAGGCGTTCTCAGGCCGTTGTTGTGGGGGGTTATAGATCAGATTTCGTTAGCATACCGTCCGGTGTGCCTCAGGGATCCTTACTTGGACCTCTTTTTTATTGTGCGTACTTACACGATATTAATTCATGTTTTAAATATGCTAAGCATCTTCTATACGCTGATGATATGAAGATATATCTACGTGTCCGATCAAGCCTAGATTGTGAACTCATACAACGTGATCTTAATTCATTATACCAATACTACTTATTAAATAACATCAGTGTTAATATCTCGAAATGTCAGTGTATTAGTTTTACCCGTTGCAAAAAACCAATCAACTTTATGTATAGTTTTGATGATAAAATTATTGAAAGAGTCAATGTAGTCAGAGATCTTGGTGTAATGCTCGACTCCAAATTACTGTTTTCTGAACATATTGACAACATAGTTAGTAAAGCTTCTCGTAATCTTGGCTTTGTAATGCGCACCTGTAAACCATTCAAAAACATTCATAGTCTTAAGATTGAATACTGTGCCTATGTCCGAAGCATTCTAGAGTATTGTAGTCCAATCTGGTCGCCTCAATATAATGTGTAGGTATATTTCTAGAATAGAAAATCTCCAAAAACGGTTTGTAAAATTTTTAAACTTTAAAGGTAACAAGCGTCATGCTTCTTATCTCGCAGACTCTAGTCACTATAACTTGCTGCCCCTCAATGATAGACGTAAAATGTTGGATATGCTACTATTATTTGATATCCTTCGTGGTGAGATCGACAGCGGTGACCTTTTGTCATGCATAGAATTTTGCACGCAAAGGTCTCGCACAAGACACACTCACTTATTTAGTGTACCTTTACACCGGTCCAATTATGGACAAAATGCTGTTATGACTCGACTGCCTCGCTTATACCTACATAGACAAATTTGAAAATCTGGATATATTCCAGCTATCTAAGGTATCTTTTCGTAAATCAGTTGTAAAAATACTCACCAGTAAGTAAAAAATATTCGTATATTATTATTATTATTTACCAGTTGTTATATTACCAGTTGTTATATTTCCTTTTATTTTTACTTTGGTTGTATAGTTAAAATTTTAGAACTACTATACTGTCTAGTTTAACATGCATGTTGTGAAACTCTATAATAGGCTTCAGAACCCCATGTGACATTATTATTGTATAATGAGAATTGTAAAAAAAGCTGTTGAGTTTCCTATGAATAAATAAATAAATAAACAGCATACAGTTTTGGGGGAACAGCTACAATTATAATTTTCAAAGGGCGTTCATTCTCCAGAAAAGAGCAATTAGAACCATTGTTCGTACTTCGCAACGGGAAAGCTGTCAACCCTATTTTAAAGAACTTGGCATCCTCACAGTACCTGCATTGTAAATATTGGTACTTTTATCCACGTCAAAGAAATACATTTACTACTTTGAAACTCATGAAGACAGACTGGTAAGGGAAAAAACACGTAGAAAAGATTTAGATAGCAAACTCATTCCGACACTTAACATTGTTAAACACAATCCACTGTACCAGACAGTTAAAATATTTAATAGGTTGCCGCTTGAATTAAAAATCACATTATATACAAGCTCGTTCAAAGCAAGGCTCAAGGGATTCCTGTTGGAGAAATGCCCCTACTCTGTAAAGGATTTGTAAAATACTAGATTAAAATTATTTATTATTTGTTGACATTGTTATTACTTATTTATTAAAACTATTAATGATAATTTTATTTTTTTTTAAATGAATTGACATTGTTTGTTTTCAAGATTTCAGTATTTTTATTTTAAATTTTTTTACATTACTATTACCATTATTTTCTTATATTTTTTATTGTTATTAGTCCCATTATAAGCAATTCAATTATTAGTTTTTACTGCATGTGTACCTAGTTGTTAAGATTTAATATTCGCACACAATGTAAATTGTTTCTGAATAATTGAAATGAAATGAAATAATTTGATAAAAATAATTGTGTATAGAATAAGACCTCTGCCTAACCGTTCGGGTAATACACGCGAGGTGTATAGGATACGAATAAATATACGTTAATCTACCATAGGTCCGAGAGTTTTAAAGCGTCAATAACCTATTCGAACCCCACCCATTGTTGCTGTGAACCCACTCCAGACACAAGATAGATAGATATATTCTTTATTGTACACCATAACAGCAAAACAAATAAGGGTGATACAATGGGGGGTCTTATCGCACAACAAGCATAGTTTATTTATTTATTATTAATGTAGGGAAAATGGGACCCAGTTGTGCCAAAATGATCCAACCTACAGTGAAAATGTTTTGAGTCATTTACGCTTAAACATTGAAATATTATTTTCTCATATATATTTCTTTATACAGGTAGTTTTGCCTAGAAATTAGCTACCAAAGTACTATTTGCTACATGAAAATAAGGCTAATGTTAGATAGAATAGGTATGCTGGCATAGATAACTCGATACTGTGAATTTGTGGGTTGGAACATTTTGGCACAACTGGGTCCAATTAACAGTTGCGTATTAAAAAATAACAAAAATGTCTTAAACTATAAACTTATCTAATACACAACCCACAACATTTTAGTCAGATTACTGTAAACATTTAAATGTATCTGTGAGCAGATATTTGCAGAGTTGTTCAACCAAACTTTTAATTATTACTATAAACAAAACTTAGCCTAATACATAAAACTTAAGCTATTGCACTAACAATAGTTTCTTATTTTGTGTGTGTGTAGTTGTTAGTTAGCTTAGACAAGATTTCTTGTAATGTGAATTGTACTCACATATCTGAACTAGATATGTTGATCTTAAAGAAAATAGGTACGATGTCAGTGGCGTAATTATACGATCATCAACAAGCAGATAAGGAGTTTTATAATTGAGAAAGATACATAGTATAGCTATAGTATCTTAGTGAACAATGTTAGGTGTTATGTAATGTCGTGGTGAGTGGATATCTAATAGACTAAACAAAGCGAATGATATTAACGAAATGTAGATAAGTACCTACATGTTTACAGCCCGAAAATCTTATCTGGGGGCACGGTAGTGCCCCCGCCAAGTGGAGCGCAAAGCAAACACTGCCGTACCATCCTTTTCTGGAACCATTTCGGCGTATTTTCAGGCCCCTATTTAGGGACCTCTAGAAGAACGCTGAAATTATCGTTATCTAGTAAGCTACCAGCACACACTTAAACCACAAAATTTCATGTTTATAGCTTGTTTATTTACTAAGTTATGCAAAAGCAAAGTTTTACTATTTCGACATATATAGACTCACTGATCATCAAAATAGAACTAGTACTTCCCATAAACCTAAAGAGCTGAAATTTGGCATAGAAGTAGGTGTGTAGTGCCTATATCAAGGGGAAACTATCAAAACTAGGATCATGGAAAATCTGGAGTACCTTACGACCCTGAGGAGAAACCGTAACAGACCAGCCCAAGTATTGAAATTATCGACATGCTATGTTCACAAAGTTTATTGAGCGTGGTTAGACCCTTCTTTTGAAATTAAAAAATTAAAGGTCTGAAGTATCTGAAGAACCCTAAGAGCTCAGCTGAACTATGGGAGATATGGAAATGCGCCTTGACAAAAGTTATTCAGTGTGACGAGCCCTTTCTGCTGATGTGTATAAAAAAATTGAAGGTCTGAAGTATCTAATGAAGAACCCTAAGAGCTCAGCTGAACTATGGGAGATATGGAAATGACCCTTGACAAAAGTTATTCAGAGTGACGAGTCCCTTCTACTGATGTGTATAAAAAATTGAAGGTCTGAAGTATCTGATGAAGAACCCTTAGAGCTCAGCTGAACTATGGGAGATATAGAAATGCGCCTTGACAAAAGTTATTCAATGTGACGAGCCCCTTCTTATAAATGAATATGAAAATATATTCTGAAAAATTAAGAAACTAATCAAGTAAAAATAGCTTTCTGCAAAAAGAAGTGAAATCCCACCAAAAACATCCTGTAAAAAATTAGCCAAGTCTCGCCTAAGTTTATAATTTTACTCGCCTAAGTGAATATGAAAATATATACTGAAAAATTAAGAAACTAATCAAGTAAAAATAGCTTTCTGCAAAAAGAAGTGAAATCCCACCAAAAACATCCTGTAAAAAAATAGCCAAGTAAGATTTAATGTGACTTGGCCGTTGACTTCGATGTATTAACTAGTAAAAGTGCATAGAGTATGTTCAACGGCCGGTTACATAAAATCTAACTATATTAATAAAGAAATCGCAATAAAGATCCTTAGACTTGGCTTCGCTTTGCTTAGAGATTTCATTACTTTTTATAGAGAAACAAGCAGCTTAGGTGAGACTTGGCCAATTTTTTACAAGATGTTTTTGGTGGGATTAATCTATACTAATATTATAAAGCGGAAAAGTTTGTTTGTTTGCTTGAACGTGCTAATCTTCGAAAGTACTGGGTGGATTTGGATGCAATTTGGTATAGACGTAGCTTGAAGCTTGGGGAAGGTTATATGCTACTTTTTACGCAACTGCAAAAAAGGCGATATTACAATAAAAAAACACTTAGGTTAGCTCAATTCGATAGAGGTCAGCTTACGTTGGAAGTAGTCCACGCGTGTACTCTAGTGTTAAACTGTTGGTCCCGCGCGGCGGCCGCCGATAGCTACCTATAACCTGGGGGTATTTATTTCAAGAGTGAATAGGTTACTTCTAGGTAAGCGTGCTCCATCTTCGACCACATCATCACTTACCATCAGGTGAGATGGTGGTCTTATTCCGAATTAAAAAAAAATGGCCAATTGCGAGTCAGACTCGCCCATGAAGGGTTCCGTAGTACCTATAATAATATAACATAATATGTATACTTATTTGACGAAAAAAAAACCTTACAAATTTATTAAAACTAGCTTATTTAATTTTTTTACAACTGTGCCAAATAACTTTGTTTTCATAGTGTTTGTATGAATTACAAAGTTATATTTGCGGTTTTAGAAAATATGCTGTATCTCAAAAACTGCTGACCCGATCTCGTTCAAACCAATTTTGGTTGAAATTTTACATTAAGATTTACAGATATATATATATATTTTTTAGATTTTTCACTCCATTATTATAGAAGTTAGAGGGGGAGGACACATTTTACCACTTTGGAAGCTTATATCTTGTAAACGATTGGCTTTATGAAAAAGTGGTTTTAGAAACCACATGCGCATTTGCATGCCTAATATAAGGCAGATTGTACAAGGATCTCGTATTTATGCAATTAAGATCAATCATGTACTATACCTACAATCTAAGCAAATAATGTTCTATTCTATTTTATCAACCGACGACCAAAAGAGGAGGTTATCAATTCGACGCGTATATTTTTTTTTTTTTTTTTTTTTTTTTTAATGTATGATCATCGATTACTCGAAGACGGCTGAACCGATTTGGAAAATTCTTTTTTTGTTTGAAAGGGTATACTTCGAAATTGGTCCCATTGTCACCAAGTCAGGATCTGATGATGGGATCCTGGAGAAATCGAGGGAACTCTTCAAATATTATAGGCACACCTATGGCGTTTTGGGTATTTCTTATAGTAACTTGTGCAGTTGCTCTCAAAAAATACCATTTGGGGAAGTGGAACTGAAGATGAAGACCACAGATGGCCACCGAACCTACTCAATAATAAGTACCTATTTCGTGGATTGCGATTCGATTACTTGAATATGGGTGTTAAGCACTTTATGTTCGTCACAATGCATATGGTGACGTAGAGCTGATGGTGAAGTACCAGAATAACTCCTCAACAATTAACGGCCCAGCATTGGGAAAAGCAATATTTTGTGAAAGGTTATAAGTAGTTGACATTTAGGCCCTTTTAACTAGGTAAATTAAAAATCAACCAACTAAAAAGGTTGTCTGTAAGAGATCGCCCTATGCGATAAGACCGCCCATTGTACACTAGTTTAATTTTTTTGTATCTATAGAAATATTGTAAGGTGTACAATAAAGTATATAATAAATAAATAAATAATAAATAAAAAGAGTGAAATAAAAACTTTTTACCAAAAAATTAAACCGACTCCCAAAAACACTGCAAAGTGAAAAATAACTTTAATTTCGGAAGTCGGTGCCAAAAACGGAAATACAAAACTAAACACACCGACTACCGAAATTAAAGTTATTTTTCACTTTGCAGTGTTTTTGGGAGTCGGTTTAATTTTTTGGTAAAAAGTTTTTTTCTAAAACCCCTATGTCATTTTTAAAGACCTATCGATAGATACCACACACGCATAGGTTTCATGAAGAAAAAAAACAGTTTTAGTTCCATGTATGGGGAGCATCCCTTTATTTTAATTATTTTTTAATATTTTTCTTAAAATCGGAAAGCGGTTCACAGAATACATCTATCTACTAAGTTTCACATGTATAGTTCTAATAGTTTCGGAATAAAATGGCTGTGTCATACGGACGGACGGACGGACAGACAGACAGACAGATGGACAGACATGACGAAACCATAAGGGTTCCGTTTTTTGTCATTCGGCTACGGGACTCTAAAAATAGTCGTTACGGGTAGTCAGAAGCGAGAAAATTTGATACCTACCAGCCAAGAAAATCTAATCCTGGTCTGCTCAAGGAGTATTGTGTAACCCAACTTCCAGTTAGCCAGCAACAACCGGTTAGACAGAAAACGATCCTAACTAGTTGGGAAAAAGATGAGCTGTTGATGATCTTTGGCAAAATAGTCTTGAGCATAGGTACTTAGTTGTAGTCTGTATCTTCAAACACAAAAGGGTGTGGTCTAAGTGTTTTTCGATCGGTGTAAAACCATGTAATTGCAATTCAACTGTTGTTAATAATTGACTCAAGAAATCGATTCGGTTATCTCTCCCTTCTGTATGATAACGATATGCCGTTATCAGTCCATAGTTTAACTAGTCGGTCATATAATACAGTTGTTATTATTTGCTGTATACATACAGAATCCGCGAGTTGACAGTATGTTTAAAAATTTAAAATAACTATTTAATTATGTAAATCTATTGATGTGAAGCACAAAATAGTACAAATGAAGAAAAGATTATTAATTATTTATTTTATTTTCCCTTGAGAAAAATGAGACTTTTTATCTGTGAGTCACGTGATTAGAAACACCAATCAGAAAACGAGACGTCATCGTTCAATATTTTGACAGCTGACTGGTTATCTTTGGTTGGTGCGTAAGACAAAATAAGAAAAGAATAACTAACTAACTGCATGGACTGTCTGGACAGGTCCGCTCAAAGCGTGGTTATTTCCTCAAAAGAATACCAAAGACATGAACCTACATGCTTCTCATATACAAATACAAATTGTCTGGACTTTAAAAAAGACGTTGACGACAAACTCAGAGGGAGTTTGTTTCGGTGTTTCTTCTCAGAGTAGTCAGTTAGGAAATACCGGCCTCATCTAGCTAAAAGTGTTATTTATAACCAATTTACAAATAAATATTTCATTTCATTTCATAACTAACTCTCTCTCTCTCTTCTGGTTCATTTGTCTTCTCGTCCTGTAATAGTTGTTCGATGAGTTCCTTTTTTTTGTGTTTTTAAAAAAGCAGATAGATAGATATATTCTTTATTGTACACCATAACAGTAAAACAAACATGGACTTAACAACTAAAAAGGGTGATACAATGGGCGGTCTTATCGCTAAAAGCGATCTTTTACAGACAACCTTTGGATGGATTTGACACAGAAGTTCTAACCACTTCTTGCGAATATCTCTTTTTAAAGGGACATGAATAAATAGTTTCGTTGGCGTTTTTATAGTAGTATTCCCACAACAAGGCAATAAAGCACTGATAATAATTTTTCACGTTCATAATAGAGTAAAATATCATAAAATACCCGAAGTACATTTATGTGCCAAATGCCAGGAAAGTTGTTTTTTGAACGATGACGTCATAGGTAGTCACGTGACCACAATGCCACGATTTAGGCCATAGTTTTTTAATAAACTAAAAAATTACTTATATTTTAATTAAAAGGTTAAGTGATGAATAAAATATTATTTTACGAGTACACATGAAGCGCTTCGAAGCGTTTCAAACAATTTTTACAAAGTAGTCAACTCGCGGATGGTGGTAAAATGAAATGAAAACGTTTTGCGAATACTTTCATTGTGCGTGCAGAGCAGAGCAGTGCAGAGTGGAAATATTGAATGCGCTGCCGGAGTCTGTGTTTCCTGATAACTATATCGGGGGGGACTTTTAGTCAAGAGTGAATAGGTTACTTCTAGGAAAGCGTGCTTCATCTTCGACCACATCATCGCTTAGCATCAGGTGAGATGATGGTTAAACGCGGGCCTATAACCTATAATTTGCCATGCCGAGTCTGTTAAAGACCTGTCTATAGACACCATACACGTATAGGTTTCATGAAAAAAAATATTAACACGCTTCTATTAGGTCGACCTGTATGTAACTAACTATGTAATGGAATCTAAGGTAACTAATTTAACCATCTTCCAAGGGTCGTAGCGTAATGAGAATTGGCAGCTGTATGTAGTTCTGATGACAATTCAATAATATGGTACTGTCGAACTGATCAGATGGTGGAGCCGGAAGATATGAACTGGAACTTCATGATGAAAAATCGTACCATAGCTGTTTTAGATTTCTTAGAAAACTCTTGTAATGAACTTTGACCATAATTAGGTTTCAAGGTCTGATGATGAAGCCGGAAGATAGGCACTGGCGTTCCATGATGGAATATCGTATCATAGTCGTGTTTGCACTCATGAGAAAGGTCACGTAATGGACTTTGAACACGATCAGGTTTTAAGGTTATAACAAACCTAAAGAAAATCCGTTAGGTATCGGTTTTCTTAACCTTTTTGAATTACCGCGTAATCCATAGATTTACTTTTTTATAGATGTCACTTTCAAATCCTCTGGGGGATCGACCGTTTAATTGTTCACTACTCGTGGGAATAATATGGCAAAAACTACAAAAAAAAAGATTTTTTTTTTGTTTTTACGTGCATTTACAAAGGCGTGTTTTTCTAGTGTTTTTTAAACTATTAATTTATTTTTAGTTTCAATTAGGTAGGTAGGTAAACCCATACATAGAAATGAAACTAAATATATATGTATATATAATATTTTATTTTTTAAATATTTCTTTTTATATTTATTTTTTTATAAAAATCGGAAAGCGTAGCCCTTATAATTCCAGAATAAAATGGCTGTGGCATACGCTCGGACAGACAGACAGACATGACGTTTCTATAAGGGTTCCGTTTTTTACCATTCGGCGACGGAACCCTAAAATTAAGTGACTGAACTTCATGACAGGGTAGCTGTTTTGCTCGGGAGGTTTTTGTCGCGCTAATCCCGATTTCGTGGGAATTCCGGGATAAGAAGTAGCTTATTTGGTATTCCAGGATACGTGCTTTCTGAGGCACGGTGGTATCACTACGCCAACTTCCAAACTCCGGGCTACTAGTGAGTATGTAATTTCTATCAGAAAAAAATTCAATGGCTTCAATTGACTCAACTTTGCTCAACGTAAAGGCCCTTTTCCTGTCACGCGTATCTTAGCCCGCACGCGGGTCTCGTCCGCATGCGGGTGATAGCACGCTCCGGGCCACACGCAGGACAAAGATTTCGTTTGCTGCTGCAGTATTGTGCGTGTCGCCAGTTGGTAAACTCGTGCATAAACGTGAACGTTAACAAAATAATTATCACCAAAATCTTTCTGTTCATCCTTAGTATAATTTTCGAAATTTGGGATTATTTCTTTACAAATTTCCAGCCAACCAGCTGCCCTTGCTTCTCGGTTTTTGTAAAGTTCATTCCGCTTGTCCCACAACAAAGGGTGAAGTTGCACTTCAAAAATAACTCTTTCTGTATCAATTTTCATATTTGTTTGCGATTATATGCGGACTATGAGTATGCGTGCAACCCGCTTCACAGTAAAAACAACACTGAAGGCAGAAGATCACCGCCCGCATCCGGATAGCGCGCACGCGGGCTGCGCCCCGCGTCCAAGCCGCGTTCCGCACGCGTGCTAGCCGCATGTAAGGAAAAACATGTATCAAATGATAGGATGCGGGCAGTCCGCATGCGGACGGGAACCGCGTGCGGGCTAAAATACGCATGACAGGAAAAGGAGCTTTACCATAACCCGAGACCATGCTCATCGGTCGCGTTTCCAACCAATAGACCACCGAGGTAGATAACTTAGTTGTATTTAGGTAGATAAGTGTGGAATATGGATTTTCTGAATTTAATAAAACATACATATTTGTTTTGCTTTTGCCCGCGAATTCATTCGCGTGGAAGACTTTTCCCATGTAATTCCAGATCCCGTGGGAATTCCGGGATCAAAACTATCCTATAGCCTTCCCAGGGTCCTAAACTATTCCCATGCCAAATTTTATCTAATTCGGTTCCGCGGTTTAGGCGTGAAAAGGTAACAGACAGATAGACAGAGTTACTTTCGCATTTATAATATTAGTATGGAATATGGATATGGATGTATTGGATTTAAATATTACGTACATCATAAAAAAATTGCCCCCGCCAATTACCGAGGCTGTCCGAAAGCCCCGAAAACCTCCGCCCCTAAACTGGCAACGCGCGCTAGCGCACGCCAGGGACGAGAGTGTCCTACACTCTCGTCTGAGCTCCCCCAGACCCTCAGTCCCCAGCGTCCAACTCCTTGGACGGCGGCGAATCACGCCCAAAACTTCCCGGCACTAAGGCCGAAAGTCCCTGGGCTGATGGATCAACCCATCATGCCCTCCGCTCCGGTTGTTGTGGCTTCTCAGCCTCCACCTCCTCCCCAGTTACTCCCTCGCTCGGAAGAGCCGGAACTCGATGCGTTCCTCATCCTTGGGAATACTTTCAGTTTCTTCCAGTCCCCCCGCGCCATCCAAATGGCAAAGGAGGTCGTGGCCTGCACTAGCATCAACTCCCTGATTCGGGTATACTTTAAGTATCCCGATGTCAAAAGTCATTTTGATAACCTTTTTAAACAGCCATAATGTATAACACGGCTAGTAAGAGATTAAAGCCCCGATCCCTAAAGCTAGGTTACTTCAATGCCAATGGCATCACCAATCAACGGGACGAGATCGCGACTTTCCTTCGCGATCATAGTCTCGACATCCTTCTGGTCCAAGAGACCTTCCTCAAACCCCACCTTAGGGATCCCAAGGTAGCCAACTACCGGCTAGTTAGGAACGATAGGACTAGATGCCACAGAGGTGGCACTCTAATATATTATAGGAACTCCCTGCACTGCATCCCTATGGATCCGCCGCCCCTTGCCCACTTAGAAGTATCCGTTTGCCGGCTAGGCATGACGGGCCATCCCTCTATCACAATAGTATCCGCGTATCTCCCACCGTACAACGACGTAGATTCAAATTCTTCGATAAACGCCTCACTACGAAGCGACCTTACAGCCCTTCTTGACATGAGTGACTCCGTCCTTATAGCGGGGGATCTCAATGCCAAACATCCCGCATGGTGTAGTCGTATTACCAACCCCCGTGGGAAGGTACTATACGACCTTTGCACACCTCTCCACATAGATATCATAGGTCCTATGCGGCCTACTCATTACCCGTTCGAGCCATCCCACTTGCCCGACGTACTCGACATTGCCCTCCTGAAGAATGTGAACTTACGTTTGCACTCTTTAGAGACGGTAGACGAACTTGACTCTGACCATAGACCGGTGATCTTGGAGTTAACTCCGAGATCGGGTCCCTATGACCCTAACCGCCCCCCTCCCACACAGGTGATCACTGACTGGAGGAAAGTAGGCGAATTGCTGAAATCCAACACGTCTCCTCACCTGGACAAGATCCCCGACCACATCCAGTCCGCCGCCGACACGACGGCTGCGATCGACTCACTCACGGAGCACGTGCAATCTGTCTTGAACGACTGTTCAAAGGAGATTCCGGTGTCAGAGCACTGGCGCCGGAAACTCCCGGACGATGTACGGGCCCTGCTGACTGAGAAGAACGCAGCAGTCCGTGCCTACAGAGCTTTCCCCTGCCAGAATAACAAAACTTTCATGCGGTACTTACAGCGCAAAGTAAGTAACAGCATCAGAGAGTGGCGTGAAGCCGGCTGGGACAAGACCCTGAGCGAACTGGAACCCACCCACCATGCCTTCTGGCAACTTCAGAGGAATATGCGCGCCACTGAGGTTGCTTCAATGCCTCCCCTTATCCGCCCGGACAAAAGCATTGCCTTCGACGACGAAGACAAAGCCGAATGCCTAGCCGACAGCCTGGAGGCACAGTGCTCTCCCAGCTCCCAACCAGTCGACCCAGCCCACCTTGCCCACGTGGATGCTGAGGTCGAACGTAGATCTGCCCTACCCCCTGTCGAGGACCCTGATGCTCCCCTCCCCCCCGTCACGGAAGACGAGGTGGAGGAGATCATCAAGAAACTCAAACCTAGGAAAGCTCCCGGGACTGACAGACTGACCACTAGGGCACTTAAACTCCTCCCACGTACGATCATAGTCCTACTGGCTGCCATCTTCAATGGCGCCTTGTCCAACAACTTGTTTCCACAAGCTTGGAAAGAGGCTATAGTGATAGGTATCCCAAAACCCAAAAAGCCCAAGAACCTCCCGACTAGCTATAGACCCATTAGTCTGCTCAGCGCCCTCGGCAAGGTCTACGAGCGGATTATTCTTAATCGGCTCAAGGACTTTGTCGAGGCCAAGAGCCTAATCCCTAACGAACAGTTTGGCTTTAGAGCCCATCATTCCAGTGTCCACCAAGCCCACCGCATCGTAGAGCACATTAGCGGCCGCTTTCAACGCGGTCTGGTGACGGGGGCCCTATTCTTTGATATAGCGAAGGCTTTCGACAAAGTCTGGCACAATGGCTTAATTTACAAGCTTTACCAACTAGGTGTGCCGGACCGTCTCGTGCTCATCATTCGAGACTTCCTGTCGAACCGCTCCTTCAGATATCGTATCGAAGGAGCGCTTTCCACTCCCCGCCCTATCAGAGCCGGCGTCCCTCAGGGCGCCGTGCTCTCCCCCCCACTCTTCACGCTATTCACTAGCGATATCCCCAAAAAGCCCCCAGTAGAGTTATCCCTATTTGCCGACGACACGGCCATCTACTACTCGGGACATAATCCCGTTAGCATCGCTCATACCCTCCAGACCTCAGCCAACGCACTAGGCGATTGGTTTAGGAAATGGAGGATTGAGGTAAATCCCGACAAAAGTCAAGCAGTCCTGTTTCGCAGGGCTCGCCAGCATAAACAATTCACCCCCCCTCGCCCGATCACTATGTTCGGCAAGCCAATCCCTTGGGAGAAGCGAGCCAAATACTTAGGTGTGATCCTCGACCAGTTCCTTAACTTCAGTGAGCACATAAAGTCGGTTCGCTCGCGAGCCGCTTTCGCTCTCGGTAGGCTCCACGCCCTGCTGAATAAACACAGCAAGCTCTCCCTTAAATGTAAAATCCGAATATACACGACATGCATACGTCCTATCATGACGTATGCCTGTCCGGTGTTTGCTCATGCCAGTCCCAATCAGATCCATAGGATGCAAGTCATTCAGAACCGTTTTCTCCGAAAGGCCACGGGCGCGCCCTGGTTCTGTAGGAACGAGGATCTCCACGTAGACCTCAAACTCCCGACCATAAAGCAAGTGTTGAAACGCATGTCAGTGCGTTACTTCACCTCTGCTGAGACCCACACTAACCCCCTGATCGTATCGGCCGCCCGATACAGACCCTCCAAGATTTCTCGGGTTCGTCGCCCGCGTAACATCCTAGACGAGCCTGACGACCCCACCACCATCCGACAAGAGAGCAGTAGGGAAACCAGCACTCTTAGAAAACACAAATACAGAACGCGTTCCTTATTCCGGCCTCGCCGACGAGGCCCATCGCGACGTCCGCGTACTTGTAATGAAAATCCTCCCCGACCTTTGCCAAACGAGCCAGCCCGCGATGCTGAGCCAGTAGCAATAAATACTCCCGTAAATAATATGACCCAGCCTGTCCCTTTGCTGCCCTCCCAAAATGACCCCGCTACGCCGAGGCCCGTACTCCACAGGGAGTGCCCTTAGCGTGCGGTCATTAGTTTTTAAGTATATTTTAGTTTGTAAGCCCTGGCTGGGGGCCTTTAATTTATTAGAGGTCACCACAGGAAAGTCCGGTTAAGTAGACTCACAGCCTTAGTGTGCTGATCCACAAGTGGCCCTACCTAAAAAAAAAAAAAAAAATTGTTTGAGTTTCTCGTAAAACTACTGTGTATAGAATCACGTTATTATTTTCTTTGGAATTACGCAAGAGAATTTTTAGAACAAAGAGTAATGAATTAGGTAGGTAACTCGTATATTACGAGTGATTTATTCATTGTCGAGTATTTGGTGTTATAATTATAATATTTAAAATAACTGTGATAGGTTTTTTTTCGGGTGGGAAAATCATAGAATAACTTCTTCCGCTCTGAGTGGAGAGGACGAGAGTGTCAGACTTCTACTGACTAAAACCCCACCCAGTTCCGGGGCCGCGGTATCTCGTTAAAACATTCCCGCAACCCCGGCAGAAATTTAAAACCGGTAGAAATATTGTTGTATAAAAACCGGAAACAATTAGGGTTCCAGTTTTTGTGTGGATCTCTTCGTTGTCCGTTTGTCAGTCAAGAGACTTGACCAGGAAAGCTTAGGTTAGGGATATAAAAACTGAAATATACATCACATGCTTAGGTCTACTATTTTTCAACTGTATAAATGCGCTCAAAACATATGACTGTTTATGTAGTATATTTTGCGATTTCACAAGCGAATCTAAAGCACGTGCTTAGTCCCCAATTCCTCGCACTCTGACCGCGCATCTGTTTGCGGATGGATGGATGAAGATTTTATTGGTATGTCAGATGTACTGTGAGAAGAATTCATGAAAGTGCTGTTAAAATGTTAACCTTCTTTTATTTTTACTCACTTAAAATTTTACTATACCTACTTTGTTTATTTTGTATATTTTTATCTTTTAATTTTAGTTACTGTCATTGGTTGTAAACATAACCATTGTAATTAAATAAATAAAATAAAAAATAAATAAAAATGGCTTTTAATAACGCTGTGTCAAACTTGTGATCGAGAGGTCGCGGGTTCGAACCCAACCCATTACACTATTGCCGTGAACCCACTCCTGACACAAGCATATTTAGCTTAGTTGGAGGGGTTAACAAGATTGCTAGTAATGTTAATTCTTCCCAAACTGCTATTATCTTTACAAAAAATAAGACAATGACCTCGTTTCATACTAGTAAATGCTTGTTATGTTAAAAAATATACCCTCATTTTGTTGTAAACAACTTGTTGTTTAAAGTACCCGCATAGATTTATTTAAGCACTAGTACTCACGCGGCCCGCGGGACTTCGCTCCCGTGGGTTCTATCACGGTAAAACATAACTCTCCTTTTTTGCAGTCGCGTAAAAAGTAGCCTATAACCTTCCTCAAGCTTCAAGCTACTTCCATACCAAATTGCATCCAAATCCACCCAGTACTTTCGAAGATTAGCGCGTTCAAGCAAACAAACAAACAAACTTTTCCGCTTTATAATATTAGTATAGATTTGGGGATCAACGTTAATAAAGCGTAATATTCTTGCATTTTAAAATTTGGGATCCAATGGAAATGCTTGGTAATGTTTTGAGATCCAATGCAAAAAATATTAAACTTGGATCCAACAAAAATAAATCTGCGAATGAAGTCAGCAGTCAGGCAGATAAAACAAAGTCCAATTACCCTACAATCTTAAGTACCAGACGTGTAATGTTCCTTTGATGATATACACTATCTATTGCATCTCAATTGTATCAGAGATTATGACCAAGAGGACTTGTGGTAGACAGATAGGAGTCGCTACTTGAAAACAACGATAGTTATATCAAAATCCATACTAATATTATAAATGCGGAAGTAACTCTGTCTGTATGTTACCTTTTCACGCCTAAACCGCTGAATCGATAAGATGAAATTGATGATTGATGGCAGGGGAATAGTTTAGGACCCTGGGAAGGACATAGAATAATTTTTATCCCGAAATTCCTACGGGATCGGGATTTACGCGGGATAAACCTCCCACGCGAACGAAGTCGCAAGCAAAAGCTAGTTGTATACAACGTGTAATTTAAAGGGTATATACATACGAAGTGCATGGCTTCTTTGGATGATAACAAACGATATGGCAAGGGTTTTGTAATCCTATGTCTACATGATGTGTGGAGCTTACTAGAAATTTTAATACTGTTCAGGACTACAAGAAGCCAGTGCAACGGTACTGGTGTGTCCGAACAGTCCACGGTTCGTGGAGCTTAACGTTGCTTTCAATAAACAAAACTACAGGCTCTCCGGCCCTGTCAATATAAATGCTACCACTTACCTTCTGTGCTGGGTACGCCAAGCTTCGACTGAGGCCACGCCCAAGTGTGGTATGTATGTAAGTATGAGTAATTGAAAAGTGTGGTGAAAGTCAAGTATTATGGACGGTCACAAGGCGCCGGTCTCCAGATGGCGCGGTCCAGATAGCATCACAGCACAATCACTTATTTCCAGCAAATCCGCATGCCATGCGGTGGCGACAAACCGGCGGTATGTTCCGAAAAATATCCCAGGTTTCCACTCAATTCGGGATTCTAGAGTTCAATTAATCACTGGTCGGGACCAAATTATCCATAACCGCGTAGATTCCACAGGATTTTTAATTTTAATCAATGAATCGATCTCAACAAACACGGCGGTTAGTTTTACAAGAGAGCGCAAACGTCAAAGTGAAAAAAGTTATAGACAATAGAATAATGTTGCCAACCAAAAGGTGCGTTCGGTTTCACGTTGGACTAAACAAATACATTGATACCAGAGACCGAATTTTTTGAATTAAGAAGAGTGATAAGAATTATCGTGTTATTGGCAAGTGACCTGGAAAGTTATTGACCCTCGTAGTGCTGTGACACGTTTGTTATGATTGGTATTCAAGAAATATAATCTATGAAACCAATAATTTGGTACCAATTCTTTGAGTCAGTTATTTTGTGCTGAAACTGTGCATAGAGACTCCATACCAGATGTTGTCTTCAGCCCTTTTGGATAGATATGGGGTTTCCGTTACACGTATATAAAGGTTTTATATGAGTATCCTTATCTATCACTAGCAGTCGGACGCGGCTGCGTTCCCGTGGACTTATAAAAATATAAGCCTCCTTATTTTGTAGTCGGGTAAAACGCAGCTTCCTCCAAATTCACTCAGTACATTCGAAGATTAGCGCGTTCAAACAATCAAACTTTTCCGCTTTGTAATATTAGTGTAGATATGTTGTCCAGACTTACACAAAATCATTCAAATTCGTCTTGTAGTTCCGGAGATTAGCTGGTACAAACCGACAAACAGATACACAGATAGGTTTTTTTTTGTTCTATTATATAACCGCCCTCTGTTTTTGTTTGTCAATATATCAACACACTTTTTTAACTGTTTTAATAATAATATGTTTATAAAAAAATAGTTATTAATTATATTATTAATAATTGAAGCGTCTAGTCTAATTAATGGCTAAGGTGTCGGACTTGTGATCGAAAGGTCGCGGGTTCGAACCCAACCCATTACACTATTGCCGTGAACCCACTCCAGACACAAGCATATTTAGCTTAGTTGGAGGGGTTAACAGGATTGCTAGAATCTGGATTCAACCCACATGGCTAGTTCTCTCCAAAAAATAAAATGTATTGAAGTAGAATAGAATATTAGTGTAGGTGCCGCGAATAAACGATTACATCATAAATAAACTAAGTATATTTATTATTCAAATATTCTGTTGCTACGGTGTAATCTGTTTTGATTAAGCTGTTTTACGAGCTTCGCGCGTAGGAAGCCCAATGTCCTGCTTGCCGATATTATTACTATGGAAAGATTATTATCATTAAATGAAAAACTTGATGACCTAAAAGCTAGACCGCCCATAGCCATCACTTACAATATTGTTAATAGTGTTCTTATATGTCCTTTTTGTGCACTGATTTTTTCGAACAGTTTTTTTTATTGATAATAGGTTCGCGTTTGACCACCATCTCACCTGATGGTAAGTAATGATGTGGTCGAAGATGGATTACGCTTACCTAAACCTAACCTATTCACTCTTGACTTAAAGACCCGTAGGTTATAGCTATCGGGAAACACAGACTCCGGCAGGCCGTACGCTCAATGAAAGTATTCCTAAAACGTTTTGTGCGTATGGGTGGTATCATCATCAGGGACAGTAATCAATTCAGCCTTTAATTTTATAGCATAGACTAGTATTTGCGTGTTGCGCGAGGTGCAAGCACCTCGCGTGCTTGTGGTGGTGGATTGTTCACTTAAAAAAAAAATGGGGGGGTTGCACAATTATTTTGACTAAAGCATTGCCCCTCTAAATGAATCTGAAAAAAAAAATGTTCCAAGTTTCTTAATTTCCGAGATCCGCCTAAAGGGGGTGAGAAGGGGGGCAAGGGGGGCGACTTTGAAAAATGGTTTTTACTTTATCAAGCCTCCTCTATACGAATCCGTAAAAAAAATACGGGTCTCGTAGTTTCCGAGATACGATAGGGAGGGGGGTGAAAAGGGGAGGTTTGGCACTTTTCCCATAGGTTTGAGAGTTACTTGTTTACGAATCTGTCAAAATATACCCACCTCCCCATCCACCATCTGGGAGAACAATTATGTCAATGAGTGAGTGAGTCAGTCAGTGAGTGGTAATTTAGCTTTATATAGCTTTATGTCCTATTCGTAATAGTCTTCGTAATTTTATTCGCACTGTTGGTCCCGGCTGTCATTTGTATATCTTTAACAGCCGTATCGTGTCACCCAGTTACTGGGTAATAGGTGTGATAGGCTGGCGTTCTATGTAAAACACCAGTACTCAGTTGAATCGGGTTAGACTGGAAGCCCACCCCAACATTGATGGGAAAATGCTAAGCAGATGATGATGAAGTATGTCTGTTTGTTTATTTGTCATTTTTAGGGTTCCGTAGCCGAATGAAAAGTCATGTCTGTCTGTCCGTCCGTCCGTATGTCACAGCCATTTTTTTTTCCGAAACTATTGGGACTACACATGTGAAACTTGGTAGGTAGATATATTCTGTTAACCGCTTTCCGCTATTTATACAAAAAAAAAATAAGGGCTCCCCATACCATACATCGAACTAAAGATAGGTTTTTCAAAATCGCAAAAATGTAAAATATAAGTATACTGTAGATCTTAATCAAAACGAGACAGAGACAGAATTTTTTTTTATAGGTATTATAGCGCACTATTTCTAAAACCGCAAGTATATATAACTTTATAGTTATACAAACACGATGAAAAACAAAGTCATTTTGCGTAGTTACTACGGAACTCTTCATGGACGAGTTTGACTCGCATTTGGCCAATTTTTATACTTTGATATGCTGTATGGATCGTTTGTCTGCAATAAATACACTGGTCATCAAAAAAATCGGCTCACCTGTATTTTCACTGTAAATTACGTTTTTTATAAACGAAAGAAAATAAATTGTTTGGTAACTTATTTTATTAATTAAATTTGTTAACTTACACCAATTTAAACACATCAGTCCATTAAAATCATAAAAATACAGCTAAACTTCCTTTGAAAGTGAAAATTCTTAAATTTACAATTTTTTTTAGATTAATTGCAAACATTCCGCATTTTTAAGTCTTAGGAGTTAAAATCACAATTTTTTCAATTTAATATTCGGTATTTCCTCCTCTTGCTCGAATGACGGCCTGCATTCGACGTTTTAAAGACCTTATTAAGACTAATGGTCTCTTGAGGAATTGGTTCCCATTCTTCCCTGATGGCGGTTTCAAGGCCTCCTAAAGTCGTAGAAGCTGGATTACGAGCTCTAATCTTTTGTTTTAAGGTGTCCCACATATGCTCTATTGGGTTCAAATCTGGACTTCTTGCTGGCCACGGCATAACGCGAATACCGACCTCTTCTAAGTATTCGGTGACAATGCGTGCTACGAAGTTTTCCCCAATGTAGCCGGCGCAAGGCACCACTTGGTTTTCCAGAATGTCTGTAATGTACCGTGCAGCAGTTACAGCACCCCTTCTTATGAAAATTAGCTCCGTGCGTCCAGTCAAAGAAATCCCACCCCAAAACATTATAGAAACCTCACCGTAACTTACAGTTTCTCTTATGCAGCACTGAGCATAACGTTCACCGGGCCGTCGCATGACATTACGGCGTCCATTAGAACCGTATAAAGTCATTCGACTCTCGTCACTGAAGAGAACTGATTCCCATTGGCCTATGGTCCAGTTAATGTGATTTCGCGCTAATTGAAGTCTGGCTTGTCGATGAGCTGTGGTCAATGTTGGCCTTGTTGTTAGCTTGTGTGGTCTTAAATTCACACTTATAGCCACACCCCGATCTTCACGTAAGCGTCGCTGAAGGTCGACGCCAGATAGGTGTCGATTTCGTAGAGCTGATACCACTATAAGGCGGTCGTCCCTTTGTGTTGTCACCCTATGTCTTCCAGAGCCAGATCTTCTTCGATACTGCCCAGTCTCTAGAAACCTTTGATAAACTCGCCGAACTGCAGAGCGATTAAGATTCAACCTTCTAGCCACAACACGTTGACTTAAGCCTTGTTGCAGTAAAGCTACAGCTTGGGCCGCCTCAGCTTCAGTAGTATCCTTTGTTTTTAGCTACAATCATTCAAAACTACACACACAGTAAATAAACTTAACATGATTAACAAGAGATCCCGAGAAAAGTCAGTTTCGAACTGGGAGCGTGGTCCTAATTTGTCCCGACGTAAACCGGCAAATGATCACTTAGCAGTATTTCTGGATAAAAATTGGTTAAGTACCTTCAAGTGCAATAAGATTTACGACAAACCGCATGTCAAACATCTTAAATAGTAAACAAAAACAGGGAGGGCCGATTTTTTTGATGGCCAGTGTATTATTATAGAACTACTATACTTCTCCGTGAAGATAACAGCCTACAGTGCGCGGTCAACAATTGCGTTTAGATAAAACTTGAACGCTATCACAAAACAGCTGTTTCTCCTCTTTATTTCTTGATTATACATAACACTATAGGTGGCATCTTTACACAATGATACCGCAAATGTTTTCACCACTATCATTGTTGAAACTAAATAATTATTTGCTTGACAATAGTCTGATTATATTGAACGAGTAGGCTTCAAGCTGATAAGGTGATAAATCTGCGAGGAAAATACCGAGGTGATGTAATCATGTGATTAAAAAGCATTTTGCGGTTTGTAAATCCTTACTAATATTATAAATGCGAAAAAAATTGTGTCTGTAACACTTAATGGGGTATACCGTACAGATATAGGTTAGATTTTTTTCCGGGTAGGAAAATCAATAACTTGGCCAATTTTTTTGCATCATAGTCCAAAGCCTGGCCTCTCTACGTGTCGTGTTTTATATGTAAGGCCCTGAGCACATTGGAATAATGGCACACGCATGTCCTCGACCAAGCACTATTTTGTTAGAACACATAAAATTTAAAAATTGACACAAATATATTTATCAAGTGAACGTACTTGACACTTTTTATCAGGTAATAAAATATGTGTTGTTTATAATGTAAACGCATTAATCTGTGCACGTGCCTAATTGATTAAAGTTGATTGCACTTGGTAATAGTCTCTTAGTGATGACTGATGACAATGAAATATGTGTCTACATTCATTTATTTACACTCCATGCACACATAAGAAGTTGTAAAAAATTGGCCAAGTGCGAGTCAGACTCGCCCATGAAGGGTTCCGTAGTAACTATAATAATATAATATGTATATATATTTGACAAAAAACCTTTCAAATTTCTTAAAACTACCTTATTTACATTTTTTACAACTACGCCAAATAACTTTGTTTTTCATAGTGTTTGTATGAATTACATACATTAGTTATATTTGCGGTTTTATAAAATAGGCTGTATCTCAAAAACTGCTGACCCGATCTCGTTCAAACCAATTTTGGTTGAAAGATTACATTAAGATCTATAGACATGTTTTTTTAGATTTTTCACTCCACTGTGGGAATAGTTAAATGCTCTTCAAAGCATGCCCCGATTGGTGCCGTCTGGTCAAATGTGCAGTTGTCGATTCCCATTTCAAATCTCTCCTATCGCAATAGAATTGCAATTCTTCGTCGATGTTCAAGGCTCTGGAGCTTCGACTCGACCAGTGCATCGTTTCCAATCAGTCTCACTGAAAAAAAAAATCGGTAATACCAACCGATTTTTCGGTAATATTCACCGTTTTGGTCAGTAAAAATGGAGCCTATTGTCCAAATAAGTAAAATTAACTGAAAAAAAACAGTTGAGTTATGACAGTAGATTTTACTGTGCATCTGCTACTGTTTTCTGGCCGGTTATTCTTACTGTTTGTAAAACAGTAAGTAAAACAGTAAAAGGAAAATTCAGATTTTCCTTCTCCTTCCTCCAGACAGTAAAAAAACAGTAGGTATAACTGAACTATGATAGTACCTATAACTGTCATACAACTTTAAGCAAACAGTTGATTTTACTGTGCATGCACAGTAGCGGGTAATGAATTTCACAGTTACATGTGATGTGAAGGACAGTACTTTTCAATGTGCATGCACAGTAGCGGGTAATTAATTTCACAGTTACATGTAATGTGAAGGTCAGTACTTTTTAATGTGCATGCACAGTAGCGGGTAATGAATTTCACAGTTACATGTAACGTGAAGGATAGTACTTTTTAATGTGCATGCACAGTAGCGGGTAATTAATTTCACAGTTACATGTAATGTGAAGGACAGTACTTTTCAATGTGCATGCACAGTAGCGGGTAATTAATTTCACAGTTACATGTAATGTGAAGGACAGTACTTTTCAATGTGCATGCACAGTAGCGGGTAATTAATTTCACAGTTACATGTAATGTGAAGGACAGTACTTTTCAATGTGCATGCACAGTAGCGGGTAATTAATTTCACAGGTACATGTAATGTGAAGGACAGTACTTTTTAATGTGCATGCATAGTAGCGGGTAATGTATTTCACAGTTACATATAATGTGAAGGACAGTACTTTTTAATGTGCATG
This sequence comes from Tholera decimalis, assembly GCA_943138885.2. Lineage (NCBI taxonomy): Eukaryota > Metazoa > Arthropoda > Insecta > Lepidoptera > Noctuidae > Tholera > Tholera decimalis. The sequence goes on along the minus strand of OW964575.2, from coordinate 10,596,648 downwards.
CACAGTAGCGGGTAATGTATTTCACAGTTACATGTAATGTGAAGGACAGTACTTTTTAATGTGCTTGCACAGTAGCAGGTAATTAATTTCACAGTTACATGTAACGTGAAGGACAGTACTTTTTAATGTGCATGCACAGTAGCGGGTAATTAATTTCACAGTTACATGTAATGTGAAGGACAGTACTTTTTAATGTGCATGCACAGTAGCGGGTAATGTATTTCACAGTTACATGTAATGTGAAGGACAGTACTTTTTAATGTGCATGCACAGTAGCGGGTAATGTATTTCACAGTTACATGTAATGTGAAGGACAGTACTTTTTAATGTGCATGCACAGTAGCGGGTAATGTATTTCACAGTTACAAGTAATGTGAAGGACAGTACTTTTCAATGTTCATGCACAGTAGCGGGTAATGCATTTCACAGTTACATGTAATGTGAAGGACAGTACTTTTCAATGTGCATGCACAGTAGCGGGTAATTGATTTCACAGTTACATGTAATGTGAAGGACAGTACTTTTTAATATGCATGCACATTAAAAAGTACTATTATTCACGTTACTTGTAACTGGGCACTAACCATACCCGCAACTGAGCATACACATAAAAATATTATCCTTCACATTACCTGTAACTGTGCAGGTACAGTAGCGAGTATTGTACGTGTACAGTAGCAGGTGGCGTGAAATAAAAAATATTTTCTTTGAGACGTTTATTTATTCTAAAATAATCATATGTATTAAACTTATATTTTTTTAAATATTTAGGTACTGCAAAATAAATGGGAAACAATCTAAAATATTTACACTTAGATAATTTAAAGATACATATTATCAATAACAGAACAACTTATACTAGGGGACCAAACCCTGAATCGCGAAAAAAAATCAGCTGTTCCCTACAATATGTTCGCATTAACTCGTCAAAATGTATGGAACAGCAGATTTTGTTTCGCGATTCTATTTAATATATTCTATTTAATATATGTTTCGGCTGTTACGGGGGCCTTCGGATTTGCTCGAAGTGTGTGTGTAGCTATTTCTCGAACTAGTACCTTACGGTTATGTTCTCCCAATGGTTGTTGCCTTTCTTTTAGAAGCTGTAGGCCATCGGGAGTCTTTTCGAGCAGCGTTGTGAGACTCTGAAAACAGGGAAGATTGTTAATGTATAGGTATGAGAGTATAGTCTTAGACTTACAAAAGACCTTATTAAGACCTAGTTAAGAATTAGTTTAGTCTTAGTTTAAACTTAGTTCAGTTTTAGTTTTAGACCGCCTCATTGGCCTAGTGTTTAGTTTAGTTTAAAATATTTATTGATAACGCAGCTAGTAATCAAATAAAATTGTTATCGTGTTACCCAGGGGATGTATTTAATAGCACTTTAAATTTGACAAAAACAGCTATAAAATTGAATATCAACACTTCTAAGACGACCCACTGACCCTTTAAAATAATAATAGGTACATAATCAATAATACAAATCTATAATTTAATAATTCGATAATTGATAGATAACTTACATCGAGGGACATGGATTTGCATGACGATGAGGTGCTTGGTGATGATAATGCCGAACTTCTTGGTGAATTTGTAAGTCCACCAATACTCTCTCCGTACACTTCCACAAGGTTTTCAAGATTGTCATAAATCTGTAAAAAAATATTTACCTATGTTCACAAAAAATCGATGACAAGGCATGCCTACATTTTTACGAGTATAGATAATTTATTGGTTGCTTACTTTACTACACTCAGTTACATCGGAATTTAGCTTAGAAGCATTCCACTTCAGAAGCGCTCTTTTAAATTTGGCTTGTGGGCCAATAGCTGGTATTAGCACCCGGATTTGCTCATCATCGATCAAAGACAGCGCCTCTAAGTCAACTTCATGTTCTGAAATAACAAAGATTTATAATACCTAATTAGTCTTGCATACAGATACAGACAGCGGCATCAGACAGCATTCTCAACACAGACGTTCATTAGCAAAATTTATTACTTAGTACAGACAGTAGAAACTCGATTAATCGGACTAATTGTTGTCGTCAGGCATTCGGATTATCGAAAATCCAGATAATCGAATGTATGAAGAATAGCGGGTTAAAAATAACAAATAAGTATATTATATTAACGAAAATCAATGTTTATTAAGAAATTATTAAGAGATACATCCAACATACGTTGTACCTACCATTAAAATAATTTTACCTTAATAATGAAATTAAATATTTATGTACCTACCTACCTACGTTTGTAGGTACGATTTCTCAACAATTATGTATTGCGATCGGTAGTCTGGATAATCGCGAATCCGTACTTATAACTGAGGGCCAGATAATGGAGTTTCTACTGTATAGGTAGGTAGTTTATTTTACGTTACGCCCCCGACAGTCTACCTACTGTGCAGTCAGTAGCTCGCAACACAATATAAACAGTTTAAGCTACTGACCTGCACGATTAGGTAGGTACACGATGCAAACAGTTTTTACTCGACTGCGTAGCGTACCTACATCTACATCATATCGACCGGAGCCGCTGCAGCGGCAGCAGCCAGCTGCGGATCCACCGCGGCCATCTGCTCGGCAGCGGTGTCGGCGGCAGCGCCGCGCGGAGCCACCTCCGGCGCGGGCTTTAAGGGCGCGGGCGGCGCGATGTCCGCGGACAAGGCGCCAGCCGAAGCCGAAGTCGGACTAGCAGCGCGTGATCTTGTTAACACCATTGCGAAATAGTCCACAAAACGAACGAATCACTAACTTAGGTACTATAGGTAGTCTAGGTTCTACCTAAGCACTAAGACTGTTCGTAGTCCCACAACACTTCACAGTTACTTCACCGATTCAACACAGATCGCGTCGCAATACCAACGGTTTTTACAGACCGCACTAAATAATCTGCCGATTATCACTTTATACACCGAAAGTCACAAGTTATATTGTATTATTTGCACAAGTTCACGGTTCATACCGACACAGTACGCACATAGGTCCGTAATCTAGGTTCAGGTGTACAATACCTGCGGCAAAACCTAGTACACAAATTACGACCATACGCCTACGCGTGTTGCTTGAAACTGTAATGTTTTGTGCCGAGAGCGCACCTCTCCGGGCGGGACACGACGTCAATGACGATTGTACTTCACGAACTTATAATTTTCGGAACACGAGGCCAGTGACAATTATACTTCACGAACCTATAACTTTCGGTGACCGCTCGCGCGCTTTCTGTCTTGGCGAACTGATAATGATAACACATTACACGACACACATTAATTATTATGAAACCCGAGAAAGTTCTGCACTTCAAAATGTACCTAGTTCACTGATTCACTCACAGTTCAGCTCCACGTTAGGCTGCCAGTTAAAGGGGAAGGAGCAATTAAACTTCGTAAATTGACTGGTTATGTATATTGTAAATTAAGCGAACACAGGGAGAACAAACATTAGGTACTTATTGGAATGTTATGCGATTCTGATATAAACTTATTACGACAACCGGGCATGCAGCCTAGCTGTTTCATAATCGCTCTGTAAACAACAGATCGCATGATCAAATCCCGGCAATGTGTTCGCTTTTTGTGATTTGTTTTTTTTTTGATTCTGTGATATTTTAATTTTTTATTTTTGGTTTGACATAGTAGTCTATATTCCTAATTTTCTCTTTTTTTCTTGAAATATTTGTACAAAATATAATACAAAAGTACGGAAGATGAAGACATGCTGCGCCGACCCCAAATAAATTGGGCTAAGGGCAAGAGAATGATGATGATGATTTCTTCAAAATCTAATAAGTAGTATTAGGGGGCAGATTCTGTTATGTACCTATACATGTTCTTGCTGAAGTTTAAGTATTTTTCTTTATCTATTTGCAAATGAGCGTCTTTTTTAAGTTTTGTTGGGTTTGGGACCCAGGATAGATCACGAGTTGCATGTATTAAAATTTGCTTTCGTTCATAAACTTCTTCTTAGCGTGCCGATGGTAATCTAAATTGATTCCCCCAGAAATTGACTTCATAGTCGAGTTCCTTTAATACTTAAAGCAAAGATATACTAACAGGTTTTAGTTTAAATTAACAGTAAGTCAGTTAATTAGTATATTATTTTTAGAGGATCTTAGGAATATACTCACTCTTAATTCACGTTCCCATGTAATGTAGGTACCCTGACAATACCAAAAGAATACGCGGTCACGTGAGCGAAGCCGCGGGCACAGCTAGTGGTCAATATGAGTGAAGCATAGAAGTCCAAGCTCAAGATTTTCCAAAGGGCGATGGAGCGAGCATACTTACTAGGCTTCAAACGAATTGACTGAGTGCCCAACATCTTGTTAGGCTAGCCGCACACACTCAATAATATTGTCAATAAAGTACGTATTGTCAATAATATTGTATGTGTGCGGCCTGTATTGCGGTATTGTTTAATAATATTGTAGATTATCCAGAAATTCTGATTTTGTCACGTCAATATCGGGGGGAGGCAGGGGTATTGTCAATCATATTGACGTGTGCGGGCGCGCGGCAATATTTTAGTTGAGGAAAAGATTTCAAGGCAGGCGGACGCTCGTGTTATTTGTTCAAAATGGAAGACGAAAACAGTATCCAAAGCGAAAATAGTATTGATACTGTTGATGGTAGTACCCGTACGGAAAAACACTATTTGACAGTGTTTATTAAAACATGGGAAACTTATCCAGAATTATGGAATACATCCTGCAAAGCATTATTTTTAAAATTGCACTATGCAATTGCAAATTGCGCAATGCTCAATATTTATAAAAAAATTAAAACAAATAGTACAAGAGAAACTAAAGATAATAGTTTTTGAAAGCTGCTATCTTTCATTCTCATGTAATTTTTAAAATCATTTTCTTCTGTAACTCGTAGTTCATTTATTAGATTAAAGTGATTAAACTCAGCTTTTTTTCTCATCCAGTCCTTAATCCATCGTTTCTTTCTTGATTGCCTTTTTTTAGTTAGTAAAATTAATGCAATACTCAATGCAACGAGTTTTTTCTTTCTTTCCATTATGTTAAACGTGCGCACATGAACCTAGCTGCGGAGCGACTGAGTCAGATTGTACCATGAAAAATTGTCAATAATATTGTGTAGTGTGCGGGGATCATTTTATTGATGAAGATTTTGACAATCTTGCATTGACAATATTATTGAGTGTGTGCGGCTAGCCTACGCTCACTAACAACAGGCATTGCCGATGTAGGAGAGAAGACCGCCAGGTTAAAGTGGGATTGGGCTTGCCATGTCAGTCGTATGCAACCCGGAGAGATCAACATCTACCTACCTTATTAATTACTTGTAATTAATTAATTAATTGTAGGTACCTACTTGTCTCGTGTTATTTTTTAGGGTTCCGTACACAAGGGTAAAACGGGACCCTATTACTGAGACTCCGCTGTCCGTCCGTCCGTCTGTCCGTCTGTCACCAGGCTGTATCTGATTAACCGTGATAGTTGGACAGTTGAAATTTTCACAGATGATGTATTTCTGTTGCCGCTACAATAACAAATACTAAAAACCAGAATAAAATAAATATTTAAGGGGGCTCCCATACAACAAACGTGATTTTTTTGCCGTTTTTAAAGATAATGGTACCTAAGGAACCCTTCGTGCGCGAGTCCGACTCGCACTTGGCCGGTTTTTTGTAATGTTTTTTATCTGGTGTACAATAAAGCGATTTTGTATTGTATTGTAGTTAAGTACCTACTTATCTTAAGTCCTAGATTAAGATTTATTGTTATACCTAGGGTTGCCATCTCTAAAATTTGGCAACGAGGACAAGATGCGTGAAAACCTCGGATTTTAGAGCCTAGAACCTGGATATGTTAACAGGTTTTTTTAAACATATTCATAAGGCGGCCCCCCGCCTTATGAATATGTTTACAGTGATTTACAGAGTCGGTTCTACGGTTGATCGCGGCTTGCGGGCACAGTGCGTGAGTCGCAGGCGGCCCAAGAATAAATTTTTAAGCCCGGCCAGCACGCTCCCCGGATGCCCTCTAAACTAAGATAAATCCGGGGAAACCCGCCCGGACCGATGGCAAATATAGGTACGCAATAAAAATACCTACTGATTACTGAGATGGGCCAATGCTATAATATAACTCCTTGGCATACAGAAGATGAGAGACGACGACGAGGTCGGCCTCGTAAAAGGTGGCGGGACGATCTTACGGCCGGGAGTGTTGGCAATCTGCGAAAGACCGGGATTCTTGGAAGTTTTCGGCGGAGGCGTAGGTATGTCCAGCAGTGGGAGGATATAGGCTATTATATTAAAAATATGTTCAAACAATTTGTAGTATTAACTGTTTAAATCCTTACTGTATGCTACAGAAACTGTTCAGAAGCAGTAAAAATAACTGTTACGATAACAGTAAAGTCTAAACACGGCAATACTTAAAAGTAACTGCTTGTATCAGTAAACGCTAATGTTCAAACAGTTGATATTAACTGTTTAAATCCTTACTGTATGCTACAGAAACTGTTCAGAAGCAGTAAAAATAACTGTTACGATAACAGTAAAGTCTAAACACGGCAATACTTAAAAGAAACTGCTTGTATCAGTAAACGTTAATGTTCAATCAGTTGATATTAACTGTTTAAATCCTTACTGTAAGCTACAGAAACTGTTCAGAAGCAGTAAAAATAACTGTTACGATATCAGTAAAGTCTAAACACGGCAATACTTAAAAGTAACTGCTTGTATCAGTAAACGCTAATGTTCAAACAGTTGATATTAACTGTTTAAATCCTTACTGTATGCTACAGAAACTGTTCAGAAGCAGTAAAAATAACTGTTACGATATCAGTAAAGTCTAAACACGGCAATACTTAAAAGTAACTGCTTGTATCAGTAAACGCTAATGTTCAAACAGTTGATATTAACTGTTTAAATCCTTACTGTATACTACAGAAACTGTTCAGAAGCAGTAAAAATAACTGTTACGATAACAGTAAAGTCTAAACACGGCAATACTTAAAAGTAACTGCTTGTATCAGTAAACGCTAATGTTCAAACAGTTGATATTAACTGTTTAAATCCTTACTGTACGCTACAGAAACTGTTCAGAAGCAGTAAAAATAACTGTTACTATAACAGAAAAGTCTAAACACGGCAATACTTAAAAGTAACTGCCTGTATCAGTAAACGCTAATGTTCAAACAGTTGATATTAACTGTTTAAATCCTTACTGTATGCTACAGAAACTGTTCAGAAGCAGTAAAAATAACTGTTACGATAACAGTAAAGTCTAAACACGGCAATACTTAAAATAAACTGCTTGTATCAGTAAACGTTAATGTTCAATCAGTTGATATTAACTGTTTAAATCCTTACTGTAAGCTACAGAAACTGTTCAGAAGCAGTAAAAATAACTGTTACGATATCAGTAAACTCTAAACACGGCAATACTTAAAAGTAACTGCTTGTATCAGTAAACGCTAATGTTCAAACAGTTGATATTAACTGTTTAAATCCTTACTGTATACTACAGAAACTGTTCAGAAGCAGTAAAAATAACTGTTACGATAACAGTAAAGTCTAAACACGGCAATACTTAAAAGTAACTGCTTGTATCAGTAAACGCTAATGTTCAAACAGTTGATATTAACTGTTTAAATCCTTACTGTATGCTACAGAAACTGTTCAGAAGCAGTAAAAATAACTGTTACGATAACAGTAAAGTCTAAACACGGCAATACTTAAAAGAAACTGCTTGTATCAGTAAACGTTAATGTTCAATCAGTTGATATTAACTGTTTAAATCCTTACTGTAAGCTACAGAAACTGTTCAGAAGCAGTAAAAATAACTGTTACGATATCAGTAAAGTCTAAACACGGCAATACTTAAAAGTAACTGCTTGTATCAGAAAACGCTAATGTTCAAACAGTTGATATTAACTGTTTAAATCCTTACTGTATACTACAGAAACTGTTCAGAAGCAGTAAAAATAACTGTTACGATAACAGTAAAGTCTAAACACGGCAATACTTAAAAGTAACTGCTTGTATCAGTAAACGTTAATGTTCAAACAGTTGATATTAACTGTTTAAATCCTTACTGTATGCTACAGAAACTGTTCAGAAGCAGTAAAAATAACTGTTACGATATCAGTAAAGTCTAAACACGGCAATACTTAAAAGAAACTGCTTGTATCAGTAAACGCTAATGTTCAAACAGTTGATATTAACTGTTTAAATCCTTACTGTATACTACAGAAACTGTTCAGAAGCAGTAAAAATAACTGTTACGATATCAGTAAAGTCTAAACACGGCAATACTTAAAAGAAACTGCTTGTATCAGTAAACGCTAATGTTCAAACAGTTGATATTAACTGTTTAAATCCTTACTGTATACTACAGAAACTGTTCAGAAGCAGTAAAAATAACTGTTACGATAACAGTAAAGTCTAAACACGGCAATACTTAAAAGTAACTGCTTGTATCAGTAAACGCTAATGTTCAAACAGTTGATATTAACTGTTTAAATCCTTACTGTATGCTACAGAAACTGTTCAGAAGCAGTAAAAATAACTGTTACGATATCAGTAAAGTCTAAACACGGCAATACTTAAAAGAAACTGCTTGTATCAGTAAACGCTAATGTTCAAACAGTTGATATTAACTGTTTAAATCCTTACTGTATACTACAGAAACTGTTCAGAAGCAGTAAAAATAACTGTTACGATATCAGTAAAGTCTAAACACGGCAATACTTAAAAGTAACTGCTTGTATCAGTAAACGCTAATGTTCAAACAGTTGATATTAACTGTTTAAATCCTTACTGTATACTACAGAAACTGTTCAGAAGCAGTAAAAATAACTGTTACGATAACAGTAAAGTCTAAACACGGCAATACTTAAAAGTAACTGCTTGTATCAGTAAACGCTAATGTTCAAACAGTTGATATTAACTGTTTAAATCCTTACTGTATGCTACAGAAACTGTTCAGAAGCAGTAAAAATAACTGTTACGATAACAGTAAAGTCTAAACACGGCAATACTTAAAAGAAACTGCTTGTATCAGTAAACGTTAATGTTCAATCAGTTGATATTAACTGTTTAAATCCTTACTGTAAGCTACAGAAACTGTTCAGAAGCAGTAAAAATAACTGTTACGATATCAGTAAAGTCTAAACACGGCAATACTTAAAAGTAACTGCTTGTATCAGAAAACGCTAATGTTCAAACAGTTGATATTAACTGTTTAAATCCTTACTGTATACTACAGAAACTGTTCAGAAGCAGTAAAAATAACTGTTACGATAACAGTAAAGCCTAAACACGGCAATACTTAAAAGTAACTGCTTGTATCAGTAAACGTTAATGTTCAAACAGTTGATATTAACTGTTTAAATCCTTACTGTATGCTACAGAAACTGTTCAGAAGCAGTAAAAATAACTGTTACGATATCAGTAAAGTCTAAACACGGCAATACTTAAAAGAAACTGCTTGTATCAGTAAACGCTAATGTTCAAACAGTTGATATTAACTGTTTAAATCCTTACTGTATACTACAGAAACTGTTCAGAAGCAGTAAAAATAACTGTTACGATATCAGTAAAGTCTAAACACGCCAATACTTAAAAGTAACTGCTTGTATCAGTAAACGTTAATGTTCAAACAGTTGATATTAACTGTTTAAATCCTTACTGTATGCTACAGAAACTGTTCAGAAGCAGTAAAAATAACTGTTACGATATCAGTAAAGTCTAAACACGGCAATACTTAAAAGAAACTGCTTGTATCAGTAAACGCTAATGTTCAAACAGTTGATATTAACTGTTTAAATCCTTACTGTATACTACAGAAACTGTTCAGAAGCAGTAAAAATAACTGTTACGATATCAGTAAAGTCTAAACACGGCAATACTTAAAAGTAACTGCTTGTATCAGTAAACGCTAATGTTCAAACAGTTGATATTAACTGTTTAAATCCTTACTGTATACTACAGAAACTGTTCAGAAGCAGTAAAAATAACTGTTACGATAACAGTAAAGTCTAAACACGGCAATACTTAAAAGTAACTGCTTGTATCAGTAAACGTTAATGTTGTTGTTGATATTAACTGTTTAACTCCTTAATGTATGCTACAAAAACTGTTCAAAAGCAGTAAAAATAACTGCTACAATATCATTTAAACCTGAAAACGGCAATACTTTAAAAAAAAACTGCTTGTTTTAGTTAACGTTAATGTTCAAACAATTGAAATAACTGTTTGGCTCTTTACTGTATGCTACAACAACTGTTCTAAAGCAGTAAAAATAACTGCTACGATATCAGTAAAGCTCTGAAAACGGCAATACTTAAAAGGAACTGTTTGTTTCAGTAAATTTTAATATTCATTCAATTGAAATAACTGTTTAGCTCTTTACTGTTTTTGCCCATTTCAGTGCACTGTCAGTAATCAATTATTTTAACGTAAAAATAAGTTTCCGGAACCGTTTTTTTTTTACTGTACAAGATTAGTAGAAAGTCTCGTTTTATTTTTTTCAGTGCTCTTGGCCCGATTCCAGTTACTTACAAAGTTAATGACTTATTGCGATAGGAGATATTTTCTATCGGTTACATTTCGGGGATAGTGCGATGGAATTGCATAAACTAATTCCTCCAAGCCCGTTCCATCATCAGACTACAGGACGAACGGCGATGCGCCATCGTTACATGGTGGACATCCCATACGCACAAAATTTTTTGGGAATACTTTCACTGTGCGTACAGCTAGTTGAGAGTGAAATTCCCTACCAGAGTCTGATAGTTAAAGTGTGATAGTCAAGAGTGAGTAGGTTACTTCTAGACAAGTGTGCTTCATCTTCGACCACATCATCACTTACCATCAGGCAAGATAATGGTCAAACGCAAGCCTATGAACAATAAAAACTACATCCTTATACCAAACCTTTTTAAGCGGTATTTACAGTTTCCTGTTTCTGAGACCTCCCGAGCTGTCGGAAACGATTGCTAATTAAAGTAATTAAGTCTAAATAAGGAAGTGAGGAGCTTAGTGGAGTGGCGAAATGGACAAAACGGATCAGTGGTAGGCGTATAAAGGGCTTAGGCGCACTTTTTGTGACTCGGTTGCCGATTTGAATATTAAGCCTTCTCCACCTCCACCGTCTGCAGATGTGTCCTTAGAAATTCATCGACATATGTGATGTTTACAAGCTAAAAACTTTAATAAATATGCTAAATTACATATAGGTAGATTTAATAGCATACGAGTTGTGAAGGGGTCAAAAGTAGCTGTACACGGTTCGAGTAATATTTATGCCTTTTTCTTTTTTGGTCGACTTGGCGGATTATCTGCCGCGTGTCTAGATTGTTTCGCTCATAAATTATTAACTTAAATTTTACTTATTCGTAAAGATGAAACACTCGATATCAAACAAGTTTCTGTTCCGTTCTTTTTTAACAGAAAATCGACCTTTTTTGTTGTTAATTGGCTGGCATTTGACCACCATCTCACCTGATGGTAAGTGATGATGTCATCAAAGATGGTGCACCTATTCACTCTTGGCTTAAAGACCCCCAGGTTAAAGCTATCGGGAAACATACTCCGGCAGGGAATATCGTATTTAGCAGTAATTCCTGTTACGTCATCAGAAATTGTTTCTCAATAAGGATAATATTTTAGGAGGAGCTTGTGGATTTATACAAACAGCTGCATGGGTCTATCCATCTACCAGGTAAAGCAACCCATACCTAGGTCGGTCATTGGGTGGTTTACTATCTTAACATATGGAGATTCCTTTGTATCTCGGAAAGCATGTCAAGCCGTTGGCCTCGGCTGTCTTTGGCAGTTTTTACGGGTCTGTGGCTTAGGCCCCCAGTGGTCGAGGCACCTGTGGCCGACGCCCCCGATTCTATTAATTTAATATCTTTCTTTTTTTATGCTTTTTAACTTAGTACAGTAAATAATAAGTGTTTCGCCATAATAATAAAGTATTTTTCTTGCTATACAAAAGTTATTGAAATAACAGAGAGAATAGATCGCCTTAAGCTTATCGTTACACACCTTTTCCCCATTAAAACCACATTTATTATATACACACGTAAGCAGAGCACAGCACAGCACTCTATAAGTAAGTTACATGATTCTCTTGATTATAGGTGATAAATACTGTGATTTATATACAATTTTGTTACTAGATTTTTTATTGAGATAAACAAATAAATAATGAAAAATAACTAAGACTTTCATTTTTCAAAATATACAAGCAATGTAAAAACATTTCTATACCTGATAGTACATTTGATAAAAAATTGCTTTGAATTAAATTAATACAATCGGGGGCGTCAGCCACAGGTGCCTCGACCACTGGGGGCCTAAGCCACAGACCCGTTTTTACGGGTAGTCTGAAGCCCGAAAATTTATCACCAGTCTTGTTAAAGGGTTAGTGTTTCTCAGCTACTGAAGGTCAGATAGGTTGTTTCTCTCTGTAAAATACGAGTATTCGACTGCATCTGGTTAGACTGGGAGGCTAAGCAGATGGTGATGAGGCAGCCAAGGTCTACAACGTGTAACGGAAACCCCATATCTATCCAAAAGGGCTGAAGACAACATCTGGTATGGAGTCTCTATGCACAGTTTCAGCACAAAATAACAGACTCAAAGAATTTATACCAAATTATTGGTTTCATAATTATATTTCTTGAATACCAATCATAACAAACGTGTAACAGCACTACGAGGGTCAATAACTTTCCACGTCACTTGCCAATAACACGATAATTCTTTTCGTTCTTCTTAATTTGAAAAATTCGGTCTCTGGTATCAGTGTATTTATTGGAATTTGTAATAAGTTCTACACACGTACACTTAGGATTACAAAACCCTTGCCATATCGTTTGTTATCATCCAAAGAAGCCATGCACTTGGTATGTATATACCCTTTAAATTACACGTTGTATATTGACTTCAGCCTTAAAAGCTATACAACGCGTTTACATTCCACATTCTTGTCCTTGATTTAAAATCGCTACCTCAGACTCCATACCGTGCAAAATCAATTAGTGATTATCGATAGTAACGAGTATTGTTTTAATAGCTTTTTTTATGTGATTTCTTTCTATTGATTAAGTTCAGCGGTTACTAGCCGGACTAGGTAGTTAACAAGATCGTAAAAATGTCTGATTTAGATAGTAGTTTCTTATACCAAGTCAAGGCCAATGATTAAGAGAATTTGGTTGAGCTTGATGCTTCAGAGATGTAGCTGTTTTTAACCAACTACTACTGCACCAAGAACCAAATCATTTTAAAGACTAATTTATTGGATAACTGATTTCGTTTAGGTACAATAAGAGTTAGGAACTCCTACTCATTAGGTTGAAATCGGTGCCAAATGAATAGTTTTGATAGAGGCTACGTACGCCACATTCCAGGGCACGCGCGTGGTGATCAATCCTATTCATTGGCTTGGCACCGACTTCAACCTAATGAGTAGGTTCCTAGCCCTATAAAAGAAATTAGACTTCCAATGAAACGACGGCATTAAGTGAACAGTTCCAAGAGTGCTATCGTTATGTTACCCACTAGAAGTCGCGTAAGGCTTCGCTCCCGTGGTAATATCACGATGAAAACATAACCCTTCTTTTGCAGTCGAGTAAAAACTAACCTATAGCAGCTCGAGCATCAAGCTTTTGCATACGAAATGTCATCCAAAGACACCCGAATAAATTAGAAACCAGTCTTAAAGGACTTTTATTCTTAGTTTGGTCTTCGTCATAATTATTATTATGAGTTCTCTTAATCAGAAAGTTTATTATAAAGCACCGTATTTATTAGTTTATTATTTTAACATACATATGTATTTTATTAGTATTATACATATACATATATTATTTGATTCCATTTTCTCGTACATCTACCACAATGTGTATTTTTTAACCCAAAGGTTGACTGGTACAGAATGCCTTGCTGTATTAAGTCCGCCAATGAAACCCTATTGTTCATAAAGTTTGAATAAATAAATACCCGGTATATTCGAACTTTTTCGCTTTATATTATTAATATAAATAGTATAGATGACCTCCCAAAATACTGTTTAATGGTACCTAATCCGAATAAACTGCACTAAAAATTCTTTTCTAACCACTATTTTCCGTTTGTTACAGATTCAAAGCCAGCCAACTAAACAAGACTGAATCTACATAGAACTATGTAGCATCATATACCTATATTACTTAGATATTAAACATTCCAATGCATCAGTACCTAATATTATGAGAATTAGCCGACATTTTGCGTAGCCCGATAAAAACAAGATGGCGTCTCCTGTTAAATCGTTGAAAGAAGAGAATGAAGGAGACGATGTGAAGGAGAAGTTATTGGAGGAGAATCAGGTCTTGATTGTTCCTCCGTCGTTACAAAATCAAGATGGAGGCGTCGTTGCTGTTAAGTCTTCAAAGAAAGGTGAGTTAATTTATTTATTGGTAGGAAACTACAGCTTTGTTTACAATGTTCATTGTATGTATGGTTACAATATCATATGGGGTTCTTCAGGCGTCAGCCTATTACAGAGTTGCATGCTTTCTTTCTTTTTATTAAAAATAGGTTCGCGTTTGACCACCATCTCACCTGATCGTAAGTGATGATGTGGTCGAAGATGGAGCACGCTTACCTAAAAGTAACCTTTTCACTCTTGACTTGACTTGACTTGACTCTTGACTCTCTATGCTGCATATAAAAAAAGGATTTTCCAAATTGGTTTAGCCATCTTCGAGAAATCGGTGATCACTGATCAGGATCACTCATAAAAAATATATACGTGTCGAATTGAGAACCTCTTCCTTTTTTAGAAGTCGGTTAACTAGAAAGTAGAGTATTTATAAAATTTTAATTAAAAGGAAAGGAAAATATAACAACTGTTAAACAATGTACGAATATCATTCACTTACTTATCATTTACTTGTTATACACTAGGAAACGTACTCATTTTTAGACTTACCATTTTAAGTGTAAATTATTAGAAATGCTCGTGTAAATTGTAAACATGTGCATATAACTGTCCTAATTTGACGGCGAGTTGTATTCCACGCGCGCCTCAAAGAGCAGGCAGCTCCATTATCGCGGCCCTATAGGACGTTATAATATGGCTCCAACAAGATACGGCGCCCTCTACGCTCCGTCCAAAACTTTGGAAACATAATTATTTCATAACTGCGCTATAGATCCGTTTTGGTTGGCTGGCTGTAAAAATAACCATATTTAAATAACAATTTAAAATACGACACTTAAATTAATTAAAAGTGTCTTTTAGAAATAGGCAATTAATTTTTATAAGCAAGGTAATATAAAATAAACTAACAACCCGTAATTATGCTACAACCTAAAAGACTCGTATCCAGATTAAAAAAAAATAACTTGACGTTCATAAACGAAAAAATGTGGGTACCCTGGTTTTTATACCTGTCATACTGTTCTGTGCCAGTCAATCGTGTTCTATTCAAGTTTTCTTTAAAAGTGTTGTGATAAGTGATTTAAAATGTCTAAAAGCAGATATAAGAAGCTTAAAGGTAAGATTTGAATGTATTTTTCGTGTAATAAAAGGAATTGGGTACGTTTTAGTGGGAGTAAGTCGTTGCGCGTCCATCGTCATTGTGCTCCGATTTTAAGGGCATATAAGCCAATGTTATTTTATCGTCTCTCTTTAAAATGATAGGAATTACTACTAACAAACTGCTAAGCAAATTCCTTTGTAAATTTGAACGGGTTATGGATTTTATTTCGTCCGGAAAATCAGATTATGACTTGACCTGCTCTGTGTGGAGCGGAAGGGAATGTCAGACTTCTACTGACTAAAAACCCACTGCCCTTAGGCTCCGGGGCAGCTGTATCTCGTTAAAACATTTCTGCAACACCGGGTTATGGTTGCTTATTAAGTACATTTCTCAGAAATCAGAATTATTTATTTGTGATACATAGGTACAGTGGTTGGTCATGTTTTAAGATACAGTGCGCTATGGTCAGCCTATTAAAGGCATAAAAAAAGAATAAATTATAATTTATACATGCAAATAAAGATAAGTTCTTGTCTAGTTCTCATACTAAACTACATAAATGATTACATAATTTCATTTTTATAAGTACAATTAAGTCAAGTGGGCAAAATAATTTGTTAAGTAAATGTCAAAATGAATTCAGATTTAAATAAATGATTATTATTTGTGATTAAGCAAATTACATAACATTACAAAAATTACAATTACAAAATGTCAAAACATATTTAATAAAAAATCTGATACACTATAATAACATTTTTGACACAGCATACTTCTCAGTTTTTGTTTAATTAAGTTAATATGTAGTTTTTTTAGTATTATAAGTGGCTAGTATTATAAAATATTTTATTTCACATAGGCCTATATCCTATGTGAAATAAAATATTTTGATTTTTAAATGCTATCACTGTGCGGAAACCGGCAGTTACTAGGACAAATAGTCAAAGATATATGGTGTCCATCAACTCTTACTTGGCCCGCGTGCTGGATTACGGCTAATTCCCTCTCATAGAGAGGATTCCTGGGTTTTAAAACATTATAGGTTTTTTATTGGTCATAGGCTTGCGTTTAACCACCATCTCACCTGATGGTAAGCGATGATGTGATTGAAGATGAAGCACGTTTACCTACAAGTAACCTATTCACTCTTGACATAAATACTCCCAATACAGCCTTTCACTCACCAATAGTGCACCTTACTTCCAATTACCAATGAAAACATTTTTAGAATTGGATTATTCGTTCCGAAGATATCTCTACATACAAACTTACAAATAAATATAATAATATATTTATTTGTAAAAATAATATTAAATCGAAATCACGCAATCCATTCGCATCCGTGCTTGTATTTTATAATATTCATTAGTAACTGCAATAGTAAGTAAATACATAACAATCGCACGCCTTTGGACGATAGCAAATAATATGGCAAGGTTTTTGTAATCCTATGTCTACATGTGTGGAACTTATTAGAAATTTCAATAGATTGATACCAGAGGCCGAATTTTTCAAATGAAGAAGAACGAAGAGAATTATCGTGTTATTGGCAAGTGACGTGGAATGTTATTGACCCTCGTAGTGCTGTGACGTTTGTTATGTATGGTATTCAAGAAACATGTGAAACCGATAATTTGGTATCAATTCTTTGAGTCACTCATTTTGACCTGAAACTGCATAGAGACATCTAGTATGAAGATACTAGATATTGTCTTTAGTCCTTTTGGATAGATATAGGGTTCCCGTTACACGTTGTATAATAATATATATAGTAGCTGCTGCCCGCAACTTCGTTCGCGTGGAAGGATTTCTCGCGTAAATCCTGATCCCGTGGGAATTCCAGGATAAAAAGCCTATGTCCAGGATTTCAACTATCTACTTACCAAATTTCATTAAAATCCATCCAGTAGGTCCGGAGATTAGCGTGTACAAACAGACGGGTACTTTTTTATTTTTTTGCCGTGTTACCGTTTCTTAACCCACCCCAATTATTATTTTTGTATAAAATTTAAATGTATATTATATATATATATAATAATAATGTATATAATTATGTATATATTATATACTTACAATATCGTTGGTATACGATGTTTACATAACGTACTACTAGAATGTCTTATGTAGGTATTTATATACGTTGTTTATAGGTAAATTATGTCACCTTTTACACAGATTGCATGCCGGTGGTACTTTATGGTTATTCTATTGTGGTTAACTTTGTATTGTTACTAGATTTTTCCTCGTATGGGAACACAGTTCGATCCCTCACTGACTAATAGATACAAAAATTCCCGGACCAAAAAAATCAATAAGTACAGAAATGTATTGTCTTTTTTTTTTCTTAATTTGTAAATAATGCTTTCTTTTTTTTTTAAAGAATGTGGATTCATTCGCTTTCGCTTTTTTAGTTTAAATATAACATTGATCTGAATAATATGTGGATAATGTCGTGAAAAACCGCTAGAAACCGCTCTCCAAGCCTTCTCACACATGTTCCCGACCATCTGGAGTTCTTAAGCCTACTCTGATTTCATCAGTCCACATTTCCACAATACTTCGCTCCACTGCTCGTGAGTCCAGTTTACGTGTTCGTGAGCAAACCGCAATCGACTTATGCGATGGTGCCGGAGCAGTTCTGGGCCTCAAATTGGTCTTTAAGCACGTAAATTGCGTTCCTCCATTCTCCTTCTTATTGTTCGCACACTCACGTCGACCCCTCTTGCCGTTTGAGGCGTTGTCGGATCTAAACGGCAGTGAGGAACCGGTTTCTCAACATTAGGAGAGCAATAAATTGGTCATCTCGGGCTGAAATGCACCTGATTCCACCACGTCCTGGTCTTTTCGTATACAGGCCCGTTTGGTCGTGCATATTCAAGGCTAACCGCAGAGTTATACGGAGTACACATAAAGTTTCAGCAATCTCTCGCTGAGTTCGCCCTTGACTGCTTAGCAACACAGCTTGAGCAACTTGGTCTGGAGTAAGAGGCATTATCTTTTGTTTCTGAAAGCAAGAATAACTACAGACTAATTTTAATAACAATCGAAAAACAATAAATGCCATAATCATTCAAGTATCGAACTTTAACTCACCAGTGTCCATTGCGTTCCAGCACAGAAATACGGTTCAAGAGTCACAAATGTGAAATAAACGAAATTATTTTGGTACTATACCTTCTTAAATTAACCAAAACAAACCTATTGACAAACTGCCACTTGAAATATTGATCGGCGACAACAAATTAGCTTGTTATCGCATTGTTTAAGTTTGGGCCGCATTCCGTGCCGCTGAGTGTATTAGTAGGATTGCGTGCTGGCCGTACGAGCACCTATATGGTCCCGGTTATTATATTGTAGGTTACTACATTGTATTGTTACTACATTTTTCCTCGTATGGGAACACAGTTCGATCCCTCACTGACTAATAGATACAAAAATTCCCAGACCAAAAAAATCAATAAGTACAGAAACGTATTGTCTTTTTTTTTCTTAATTTGTAAATAATGCTTTCTTTTAATTTTTAAAGAATGTGGATTCATTCGCTTTCGCTTTTTTAGTTTAAATATATCATTGATCTGAATAATACGTGGATAATGTCGTGAGCTACACACATAATTGTAATCACATTTGAGTAACTGTTAATTTTCCCAAATGAAAAAATAAATGAAAGTCTTTCATTTATTTTTTCATTTGGGAAAACTAACAGCTAAAAGTTTTGTAAAATTATATTTAATTGTCAACCGACGACCAAAAGAGGAGGTTATCAATTCGACGCATATATTTTTTTTTTTTTTTTTTTTTTTTATGTATGATCACCGATTACTCGAAGATGGCTGAACCGATTTGGAAAATTCTTTTTTTGTTTGAAAGGGTATACTTCGAAATTGGTCCCATTTTCATAAAAGTCAGGATCTGATGATGGGATCCTGGAGAAATCGAGGGAACTCTTCAAATATTATAGGCACACCTATGGCGTTTTGGGTATTTCTTATAGTAACTTGTGCAGTTGCTCTCAAAAAATACCATTTGGGGAAGTGGAACTGATGATGAAGACCACAGATGGCCACCGAACCTACTCAATAATAAGTATTTCGTGGATTGCGATTCGATTACTCGAATATGGATGTTAAGCACTTTATGTTCGTCACAATGCATATGGTGATGTAGAGCTGATGGTGAAGTACCAGGAGAACTCCTCAACAATTAACGGCCCAGCATTGGGAAAAGCAATATTTTGTAAAAGGTTATAAGTAGTTGACATTTAGGCTCTTTTAACTAGGTAAATTAAAAATCGACCAACTAAAAAGAGTGAAATAAAAACTTTTTACCAAAAAATTAAACCGACTCCCAAAAACACTGTAAAGTGAAAAATAACTTTAATTTCGGAAGTCGGTGCCAAAAACGAAAATACAAAACTAAAGACACCGACTACCGAAATTAAAGTTATTTTTCACTTTACAGTGTTTTTGGGAGTCGGTTTAATTTTTTTTATTAAACTATGTTACTAATTTCATATACAACGTATCACAATAATGGTGTCATTAATTTCACACACGGGTGGGGCTAGTGCCCATTAAGTATCATCATTAATCATCAAAAATTTGAAAAAACTAACATTGGGATCACCCTTGCAAAAATTACTTACCTATTGGCTTACATACATTCACTCGGAGCGGCAACACGTCGTCGTCGCCTCGCGCGCTGGCAACTGCGCAGCATCTCAAGACGACCAATTTAGTAGCGATAGATGAGGTCTACGACGGAACGAGCGAGCTTGTCACCTGTCCCCTATTTCTTTAAAGGCTGAAAGGTCATAAGTGGCAGGGAACACAAAAGCTGGCAGAGAGTTCCACCGCTTAGCTGTGCGTCAACGCTTAACGTAAAGATTGGGCTATTCTTGATATCGATCTCGCTTGATGGTCGGCGATAGATGAGGTCAACATGGAACGAGCGAGCTCAGAAGATAGTGTTCAAACTTGCTTTAAAGGCTGAAAGGTCATAAGTGGCAGGGGACACAGGAGCCGGTAGAGTTCCTCAGCTTGACTGTTGGCTGTGCGTTAACGCAACTTCGATAAATGATTATCACTTCTAAGAGATTACTTACGCTGTAAAATATCTCTGGATACTCTCATGACGATGGTTACGTAAAATGATACTTCTGTGCACACGGGCCTCCCATCAAACCACACCTCCGTGCTTATCAGGGTATCACTAACAAATTGGTCAGGGACATCGGTACTATTTGTCAGATAAAATTAATGTTATCATCTGAATGTACCTTCATTGTGTATAGCTATCATACTTCATTTCTTCACTAATCTTTGGCGATATCCAACTCAATAATTACGCTGTTTATTTAAGAACTAGCTGTTGCCCGCGACTTTTTCAACCCTTAAGGGGATAATTTTTGAAAAAAGAAAGTTCTATTTTCATTCCAAATCTCATCTAAATCCGTGCTGTGGTTTAGCCGTGAAAGCGTAACGGACAGACAGACTTTCGCATTTATAATATTAGTATAGGTGGTGGATTGAGAGGTGGTAGGTTATCAGACATTTCTTTTTTTCCTTTCAGCATTTATACCAAGAGTGAACAGGCAACTTCTGGGCTCGCTCGTTCCAGCGTAGACCTCATCTATCTCTTACCAAGAGACGCGATTGAGGTCAATCTCAACAAGGATACTAGATATTTAAGAAGGAGCTCGTGGATTTATACGAGTACTAACAGCTCTACGTGTTGATCTGTAGGGTTTGCCGAGTTCCGTCCATAGATATCGAGATTCTTCCGTGCCTCGGAAAACAGTCACGGCTGTCATTTGTACATCTCTGACAGTCGTTATGGGTAATCGGAAGTAAGAAAATCTGACACTTGTCTTCTCAATATTCTCAGCTACTGGGTTGTGGAGGTCAAAAAGGCAGTCGCTCCATGTAAAACATAAGTACTCAGCTGTATCGGGTTAGTGGGAGTCAATAACACTTTTTAAACTTCTCAGTAGTAGCACAGATTACTAAATAGTTACTTCGTAACAGATACATCACTCTCATACAAAAGCGAAAATACCTACGCTATATTAGCCTACAAAATCTTAATAACAATACCAGCTGCTGTTTGCAGCGAGAAGAAATGTACCCCATAAGTACGCAAACAGAGAGTTGAGATTGTTTTGCCCGCCGCGCGACCCACGTCATCGAGCGAATGTCCTAGGGTTGTATATGATGATATTGGTAATAAAACGAATATAGAAAAACAATAATTTTTTATTTGATGATCAAATATGTTTCATCAGTTTAATAAAATGATAGATGCATTTTTTCCTTCCCTGAATTCCCGATTATTAAATTTTAGTATCGAAAATATCCGAAACCGCGTAAATAATTTTAATTTTAATAAAATTCCGCGCTAATTTTAATAAATAATCAAAAGGGAAACAGGAGCAAAGCGGAGGAAAATCAATTGTTTTTAGGTCGATCCATTATGACGTTGTCCGTTGCCCACTGTCGGAAGTACCGACGGCGATACGCGAAGCGGTAGGCATATAACGCGTGGCCTTGAGCGAGTGACGGACGCCTGGTAATAGGCCGGAGTTTGGAAGTTGGTGTGATGATAACCCCCGCGCTTCGGAAAACACGTAAAGCCGTTGGTCCCGCGCCTGATGTCTCTCCGGTCGTGTCGGGTTGCCGTCGCATTGGACTATGAGAGTAAAGGAACAGAGAGTGCACCTGTACCTGCACATACTTGTGCACTATAATATCTCCTGCGCAGATGGCTAATCGATTATGAGATTGACAGCCGCCGTGGTCGAAATCGGCTAGGAGACCTATACAACATGTAACGGAAACCCCATATCTATCCAAAAGGGCTGAAGACGACTTCTGGTATGGAGTCTCTATGCACAGTTTCACCACAAAATAACTGACTCAAAGAATTGATACCAAATTATTGGTTTCATAATTATATTTCTTGAATACCAATCATAACAAACGTGTCACAGCACTACGAGGGTCAATAACTTTCCACGTCACTTGCCAATAACACGATAATTCTTATCGTTCTTCTTAATTTGAAAAATTCGGCCTCTGGTATCAATCTATTGAAATTTCTAATAAGCTCCACGCATGTAGACATAGGTTTACAAAACCCTTGCCATATCGTTTATCATCCAAAGAAGCCATGCACTTGGTATGTATATACCCTTTAAATTACACGTTGTATAGTTGGGAAAAGGCTAAGCAGATAATGACTAATCATTGGCGATTTAAGACTTAATAATATATTTACAAAGCTCTAACTAAATTATGTATAGGCGAATATAAAAATGATTTTCGGTCATCTAGAAATGCGTAAACAACGCTGTCGATGGGACAAGTGCCCTTTTTTTCGACCTATGGGAAAATCATTAAACGACTCCTATCTCTCTGGGTGGAGCGGAAGGGAGTGTCAGACTTCTACTGACTAAAAACCCACCCTGCTCCTTCAGTTGCCATTGTGTACTGGAGCCGCGGTATCTCGTTAGAATATACCCGCAACCCCGTAAGACAATAGCCCTGTCGGGCCCCGTCAATGCTGCTGACTGCTATTTCAGGCTGATTCGGGCCTGGTCCGTACCGGACGGTGAGCTACCCCTGCTCGCCGTCCGCAGGCCCGCGCCAACAGTGGCCGGAGATCGTGGGGTTCGAACCCGCGGCCTCTCGATCACAAGTCCAACACCTTAGCCATCAGGCTAGGCAAGTTTTCAAATTTCGATATACAAAGATCACCTTGGACACCCATCCGCGTAATGACCTTGGCAAACGTTGCTTTACATTGAAGATCGACCTGTTAGCTATCTGCCAATGTCCTCATAGATATAAAGCGTGAAGATATAAGTATTAATTAGTGATGCAACGAATACTACTTTTACGAATACGAATATCAAACCTACTATTCGGCGAATACGAATATCTCGTCATGGTAATAAAAGACTTATTTATTTGATGAATGTTTACTCTTCTAATAATTAAAATTTACTATTACAAATTTTTATTTAAAAAAAAAACATAAAATTTGTAGATTTTCTGGTTTTAGGCGATTTTTTTTTTTTCAGTCTGGGTGTTCCCAGCTGTTGAAAAAAGTCTTTCCGAGGCGACTGTACATGGCTTCAGTGAAAAATATTTTTGGGCGAGTTTTTTCAGACTTGGAAATTTTTCAAATCTGCAGTAAATAGAGTTGCGTACAAAAAAAAATTGTTTTTAAATATTCGTATTAGTATTCGCCGAATACGAATATTCGGTAAATGTCTACTATTCGGCGAATACGAATATTCGTATTCGCCGAATAGTAGACATTTACCTACGTATTCGTTGCATCACTAGTATTAATAATGAAATGTTTACTGCTCAATGATGCTCTAAGACCTAAGTGATCGCTCATCGCGTTCCACTTACACGGAACGTCTGATTATAATGTCTTGTTCACACTCAGTTAGTAAGTTGCTAAATGTTCTTTGAGATATCAGATAGTTACTATACACATGACTTATAAGAGTCACGTTTTTGATGCGTGTCTTTTTGAATATAAGTAAATTCTTATATTATACTAGACTAGCTGTTGCCCGCGACTTCGTACGCGTGGGAGGTTTTTCCCGCGTACATCCCGATTTCCGGGAATTCTGGGATAAAAAGTAGCCTACGTGATATTACAGGATGTCAACTACCTACTTACCAAATTGCATTGAGATCGTTCATTAGTTTTTGCTTGAAAGAGCAATAAACATACATACATCTTCACAAACTTTGGCATTTATAATATTAGTAGGATGACATTCAGCCTTGTATCCATTGTTGTACCACGTATTACGTGATTTCAGTACTTTGATTTTGAGGCCGGTGTTTCCTAACTCACTATCCACCAAAGAAGATACACCAAAGGAAACTGAGAGGTCAACGTTTCATTAAAAGTCAATATATAGTTCTTACTGGTCAAAATATGTGAGAACTATGTAGGTAAATATATTAAATTAATCGTGCGGTTTTACATTATACAAATTAAATCAAACCAAACCATAATAAAAGGTGACACCATTTGTTGTTAATCAATTACGTCGTTATCGGTTGGTAATAATAATAATAAAGTAAACAGGAAAATTACAATGAATTGATATGCAATAATAACATTACTCAATTACTCACATTCATCCTTTTGTATCTAGGGCACGTAGGTAAATGTTTTTTTAAAATTGATAATAGGCTCGCGTTTGACCACCATCTCACCTGATGGTAAGTGATGATGTGGTCGAAGATGAAGCACGCTTACCTAGAAGTAACCTATTCACTCTTGACTTAAAGACCCCCAGTTTACAGCTATCAGGAAACACAGACTCAGTCAGTGGATTCCAGTGCTTAGCCGTACGCACAATGAAAGTACATATTCCCAAAACGTTAAGGGTTCCGTACCTCAAAAGGAAAAAAATACGGAATCCTTATAGGATCACTTTGTTGTCTATCTGTCTGTGTGTCAAGACCCTTTAATTTCGGGAACGCATGAAGATATTGAGTTGAAATTACTCATAGTAGGAAGTAGGTTGTTTTCGTTGACCTAGAACTATTTGGCAAGTAACATCGTTTTATAGTACAAGTTCAAGGAAAATCAGAAAACTATATGTAGCATATGCGAGCACGCGGCAAGTTATGGCCGGTATACACGGCAACGATAAAACTGCGCAAACGAACTGCACAGTTCATTTGCGCAGTTTTATCGAACGTATGTACAAAAATCGGCGCAGATTTTTTGGTTGGTGCAAGCCATCGGAGCAAGGTTTAAAATCTATTCGATAAATCGTTGTCGATCACGTTTGCACAGTTTTATCGTAGTGTGTGTACGGAAATCGGGCCAATCATTCAGTTTGTTCGCAAGGCTTGGTGTAGGCGGACGCGCACATACTGTCAAAACCAGAGACTTTATTAATACATTTTTTCCCTCTTAGCCAGACATTGCACTGAACCACGCACTGAACTATGCACTGAAACCTTTTCCCTTCAGCCACATGTTCAAGCATCACCTAATCAACCAAACAAACTGTCTCCACTCAGCCACACACCGTATCATCTAATCAACTATACCCTGAAACCTTTTCAACTCAGCCACACATTCAATTGATTCAAAGTGTCTCCACTCAGCCACACACCGTATCATCTAATCAACTATACGCCAAAACCTTTTCCACTCAGCCACATATTCAATTGATTCAAAGTGTCTCCACTCGGCCACACACCGTATCATCTAATCAACTATACGCCAAAACCTTTTCCACTCAGCCACATATTCAAGCATCATCTAATCAACCAAACGTTCAAACTGTCTCCACTCAGCCACACACCGTATCAACCACATGTCCAGGCTCACGATTCTCTACGGCTGCATCATTTATAAATACTTTTGGTGATGATTGATTTGTATTTTATTTCTTCATTCTTAAATCATCATTTTCAATCACTATTTCATTCTTATGATTTAATTAATAAAAACTACCGATCACAATTGTGTTTTCTTCATACCATCAACATCATCAAAAATGTTTTCTAATAGGTATGTAGTTCTGTAGATAAGATAGTGAAGAATTTCTTACAATGGTGAAACTCCTTCCAAAAGCTTATGTTACCTTTTCGTTAAATTGAAGAAAAGATTTTGTAGCGAGTTTTTTACCTCTTTAAAAAATCTTTACCATTTTATTTAGGGAACTGCGATATATTTTTAGCTTTATTCAAAAGATATAAGAACAAACCCAAAAATTTAGTAAACTTAAACAGATTTCTATATTACTTATAATATTTTTATATATTAACAAAACTTAACTTTAAGTAATCTTTCTGTAGAACTTTGTACAAAGCATCACAAGTTTCAGGAATGATTTGACTGAGAGCCTGTTTTGATATCAACATAAAAAACTTCATACATTCGTACTAGCGACCTGTAGCTAAAACCCTCAGAGTTGCAGACAATCTTTCATGAGGACTTATTGCTTCTCTCATCACGGTATTTCCTTTTTTTTATTCGCGGTGTAACTAAAAACAGGAGGTGTAAGTAAGTCTCTTCATTCATCCTCAAATAATTGTGCCAGTCTTTCGGGGAAAATTTCAACTCGTTTAATAAATTTATGTGAGGGTATGACTTTCTTTTAAGAAGCCAAATCGTAAGGATTGGCTTCTACGTGCCACCACACAATACGTGATTGTCTTTTCTTTTTGCACAAAACAAGCCAGGCTAGCGCAAGCGCTTCATCGTCTTCCATCACGAATGACGTGTTTTTCTTCAGAGTTTCTGCCGAGAACTGACGATCGACGCAGATATCGTAGACGTGTAGACACACTATGGACGTTCGATAAACTGCACAAACGGACTGCGCAGTCAAATCTCTACGATAAATCGTTGTCGTGTGTACCGGGCATTAGTCGCTCACCGGTTACGGTCGAGTACGGACGCGGGTCTTTTGAGTGATTTGTCAAACGATTTTATATTTAATGTATGATATGTCAAACGATGTTACATTTAATGTATGTTATGCTTATAAAAATTAGTTATTTTAAAATTATATCAATCGCTCATTATGTTAACTAATCGCTATATTAAATAAAATTATAGGTTCCGTTGTTATATGTTGTTAATATTAGAGATTTTGTTGTTATATCATCTATTACTTACCCACTTCGCTATATTCGACATATAGATAATCTACATATAAAGCTGAAAACTGACCCGTAGAGCTATATCTTAAATACGACTTATTTTTGCAATAAGGTATAAAAATATTCTAAAAAACCGGTCAAGTGCGTATCGGGCCACGCGCAGTGTAGGGTTCCGTAGTTTTTATAACAGCCAATTGCGTGTCATAGTCGCTGACTGATCGTTTCGTACCATGCTCAAACTAAAAGCCAAACATGACTACCTAACTAATTTGACTTCCTATACAAATCCTCACTTGATCCGACAATTTTGCACGGAAAGTTTTAATTTTTTTTAGAGATTTGTATAAAACTTGTCATAGCCGGTGTTTTGAATTTAAATACGGACACAGAGCTACACTACTCAATCGTCACAAGAAACTAGCACGATACAACTGGCGCTTAGCGCCATCTATCGACATTTCTATAGAGTTGTTCGAAATTTTCGAGTCAAATACAATTGGTCGACTATTACTCGTAAACTTGTAAAGCCCACTTATGTGTGATAGTTTTCCTTTAAATTTCGTTATATATAGGTACTACTGCCGTGACATTTGAATTTCTAATTACAACCGTTTAGTTGATTGAGGGGGGACACTTGACTCTAACGAAAATTGGGACAGACAGACGGACATGGCGAAACTATAAGGGTTCCTTGTTGACTACGGAACCCTAAAAATAAGCACAACTGGAAGAAAATCAGGAATTCTGGGAAAAATACGAAACAGCTGTGGTCGGCTATTAATGGTATAACTGGTAGGGTCAAGAAGCGAGACACCGCTTCAGAATTGTTATCTATTTCAGCAACTCCAAAACAATCTGTTAATGAAGTCAATGACTACTTCGCGGAAATTGGTAAAGGCCTTGTTGAGAATATCTTGAAGCGGTCAGTGGTGTCTTAAAACTTAAAAACAACTTAAACAAGATATAGAAATTTTTGCAATAAGCTATAAAAATATTCTAAAAATGAGCACGACAGGAAGGAAATCAGGGATTCTAGAAAAAATACGAAACAGCTCTGGTCGGCTATTAATGGTATAACTGGTAGGGTCAAGACGCTTCAGAATTGTTATCTATTTCAGCAACTCCAAAACAATCTGTTAATGAAGTCAATGACTACTTCGCGTAAATTGGTAAAGGCCTTGCTGAGAATATCTTGAAGCGGTCAGTGGTATCGCCTAGTAATGTCTAATGCAATACCTCGCACTTTATGGCTCTGTTACCAACAGACGAAGCGGAAGTTATACAAAATCAATATTGTCGCTTTGCAATGAATTTTCTATGGGATAGGACCGAATATCTAACAGTCTCCTTAAAAAACACATAGCCATACCATAGTAGTCCCATCTGTAACTTATATTTGCAATCTCCCTCTCAATACAGGTCAATTTCCCAGGGCATTTGAAAAGGCCATTATTCACCCGATCTTC
Organism: Tholera decimalis; assembly: GCA_943138885.2. NCBI lineage: Eukaryota > Metazoa > Arthropoda > Insecta > Lepidoptera > Noctuidae > Tholera > Tholera decimalis. The sequence goes on along the minus strand of OW964575.2, from coordinate 10,568,009 downwards.
AAGGATGGGGATAGAAACCGTGTCGTCAACTACAGATCTATAGCCTTGCTGCCGGCTCTATCCAAGATTCTAGAATGGATTATGAACAGCAGACTAGTTGATTACTTGGAGAATTAATATAACCTTCTCTCTCCCTCCCAATACGTATTTAGGCCCGGTAAATCGACTTCCGATGCTAGCCGCAAAGTCTTGGGGATCTTTCTCGACCTTGCGAAAGCATTTGACACGGTTTCTATACCTGTACTAATTGGGAAGATGGAACGGCTTGAAATTAGAGAGGTGCAATTAAAACTATTTGAAGATTATTTGAGTGAGCGTACTCGAGAGTATGAAAATAGATAAGCACGTCAGTAATTATTGAGCGCCTAGTCACCTACGGCGTGCCTCAAGGCAGTGTACTGGGGCTAACCCTCTTTCTCCTATATATAAATGACCTGGGTATGCTAACTCTCCCCGGAGGCAAAATTGTAACTTTTGTAGACGATACTGCATTATTATTCAACGCGGATACGTGGAGTGAAGTCTATGGGCTTGTTCAATCAGGATTCAACATGGCATTAGAATGGTTACGAAATAATATCCTCACACTTAACGCTGCAAAAACCAATTACTTCACTTTCTCCATAAAACAAAACAGGCCAACCTCGGATACTTCTTCCATCGTAGCTCATACTTGTCCGTTGCCACACTCTACCATTTGTTCATACACTCACATCCGCAAAGCAGATACAGTAAAATATCTGAGAATTATCATAGATAGTAAGGTTAAATTTTCATGAACATATTCACTCCCTGAGTAGCAGGCTGCGCAAACTAATCTACGTCTTTAAGAGCCTGAGACAGATGACTGATGAAAATCTGAGGAAATTGGTGTATTTTGTCCTTGCTCAGTATTAGAGCACTTTGACTTCTTAAACATACAACACCTACATATCGAAGAAATGTTCTTGTAATCTTTTAATTTATAGTACTGATGACCATCATCGCCAATAAGAACATTGCCGCCCTTTCTTTTAATCATTGTTATTTTAGATTCAGCTGTTTCATGGCTGTTTCACACATTTTCGCGTAGTTGATACAGCACCATCTACATTTGACCTTTGCTAGAAAATTGTTTAGCTAATTCATTTCAAAATAATTATTAATGCATTATGAATCTTGAAGTGGAATGATCATAGATGATACATAGAAATGATCTAGCACAGCAAATGACATGTGTAAATAATTTGAACTTGTAATGTCACCAATATTATTTTCTTACAAAAGGTTTTACAAAAATAAATAAAAATCTTAGTAGTACCACGGGTAAATTATTTTTGCCCGTAGTACTACTGGACTGCTTGGTAGTACCACGGGAAAAAAAAATTGCCCGTGGTACTACTGGTAGTACCACCGGTAGTACCACGGGCAACAAACGGTACTGTGTCACTTCTTGGGGAGGTGCCACAAAATGCACTATACTTGAATTAGAAAAAGCCCAGAGAGCTATCCTGAAGGTGTCCTTATTCCGACCCTTCCACTACTCTTCTATATAAAGAAGCGAAACTTTTGACTGTACGCCAACTGTTCTTATAGCAAACAATATTGAAACAGCATAGCGTCCTTACATATAGCCCCCTACTCTTTCGTGGCAAAGGCGGTTCAACCCCGTAGACAATCGACACACCCGACTGTCGACCAAGTTTGCTCAGCGATTTTTTTTGTTTTCTTAGTCCATACATTTATAACAAGGTTCACAGGATCCTGCATATTTATGAATTTAATAAAAATAAATGTAAATTGAAACTAATTGGATCCAAGAGCTAAGAAGATATACTTACTGTGCCTGTATACAGGGACAGTTTTAATTGTCTTTAGACAATGAAAGAAAAAGAAACTTACATTCACCCACTCACTCCACACACACTCACTATACACACACACTGTACACGCACCCACATCTCCACTTAATAATAATCCCACTAACAATATTTTTATATATATTTTTTGCAATTTGTTAATTTTTTCTTAAATTTTAAACGTCATGTAAATTATAAAGTGACTCCTGACCGCAAATATAGAGCACTTGAAATGTTAACCCAAAGGGTGGAGACCTGGTGTCCTGAAAAACAGGACCCAGGCCTAGTTTAGGCGCCAGTCTCGAACAATGTTTACTGTATAAAATGTGTCCCTAATAACTGTAAAATTGTACATAATATATTGTGGTCAGAGAATAAAGATTATGATTATGATTCAGCCTTTAAAGCAAGAGTAAAGGCGTCTTCTGGGCTCGCTTCCCATCGTAGACCTCATCTATCGCTTACCATCAGGCGAGATCGAGGTCAAGAGTGGGCTCATCTTATCTTACTATACTAATATATACTTATATACTAATACTATACTAATACTAATATACTAATACTAATATTATAAATGCGAAAGTTTGTGAGGATGGATGGATGTTTGTTACTCTTTCACGCAAAAACTACTGATCGGATCTGAATGAAATTTGGTAAGTAGATAGTTGACATTCTGGAATAACACATAGGCTACTTTTTATCCCTAAATTCCCACGGGGTCGGAATTTGCACGGGAAAACCATCCTACGCGTACGAAGTCGCGGGCAGAAGCTAGTCCGTAATAAAAAAAGAATTGAATGTGTATGTACAGACCCCTTACCACCCGTACTGGTATCAGTCTAGCAAAAGCTTACGTTCTAACGATTTGAGTGGTTTATAGCTACCAAATAGTATTAAAGCCATGTGTACACCACAACGTCTAGACAGCTTAAATACGAACTTCTATGTTATAGGTACACGTAAACATGCAAAGATTTCATGAATATTTTACGACACTCCTTTACTTTAGACTGCTTAATGAATCAATGTAACTTCACTACAACATAAATCAAAAATACAACCTGCCCTTGTGGTTCGGGGCCGCGGTATTTTATTAGAACATTTCCATAACCCCTGCAGACTTTGGACCTACCGAGCCCCGTCAAAACAGCAATGGTGCTAACTGCTCTTTAAGGCGCGCTTGGAACTTGGAATACGACCGCAACGCGCAATCGATTAAAGAAGATGCGATCTCCAAAATTCTTTTTGTTTAGGTGTGTTTTCAGATGTATACATTTTTGGCCAAGGGGTTTTTAAACAATAAAGAAGATTTATTTATTTTATTTTCGTAAGGCTTACAGACTAATAACATTATAACAATAGTATATTAAAACTAAGTTGCTAATCACAAGCCCTCACAGATAAATACATATGTAATTATGTAATAAAGATTATGTTTAAACTAAAGTAGACAGATGCGTTCTGTTCGACTACACAATACACAAGTAAACTACGACAATTAATTTTAATTTCAGTTGTGTAGTTCAGTTCAAGTGCAGGTAAGTGCCTCTTGTACAAAAAATGGCTTTGCTAAGAGGTTCTTTAGTGTTTGCGTTGGTACAAAACAAATCAATGTCTTGTTCACAACAAATTTTGTTAGAGCTGCGACTGGCCATTGACATTACGCCTATAGTTAGTGTTTGCAGAAGGTACATGTAGAAGTGGTCGCTGTCGCAGCCCCATTTGATTAGTGCGTAACGTTTACTTAGAATAAAGTTCAGGACTGTCAATTAAATCATTTGCAATATTTAATAAGTAACATATATCACTAATATTACGTCTACATACATAAGTCTTTAAATTTCGTTTTCAATTAATGCAGTCTGAGTCAGGCATTACTACTAACATGCAAGGATATGATACAAAATTGTTAGTTATCACGCAAAGTGTTAGAAGAGCTTAGTTTTTTTTGTAGATTCAATCAGAATGTGCTCAGTTAACCGTTTAGTGCAATGTGTGATGATCAGAGTTGTGATATAAAAGAGGGTATGTAACGACACAATAGTTTTTGTCTTGATACTTTAGTAGGCCATGTCAGGATTCTCGTTATTTCACTTCGATCAACAATAGTACTTTTATTGATGGAAGTTATTTCATGCAATCTGGACGGAGAGTGATTTTTCACCTTGTACATATATGAATCTTAAATACGACGCCCTTAATAACAATGACTAAAATATTTCACGGTCGATAAATTTTATTCATTTATTTATAACATAAAAACTTGCAAAAAAGTTTTTATTTTCGCGCTTTTTAGTGGGTCAATTTGTAATTAATCTAGTTATAAAAGCCAAAATGTCAACTACAAAAAACTAAAAGCGCGCGAACAAAAAACACAATATAGAGTAACCGAAAAGATCATCAATGTAAATATTTTTTTAGACTTGTTGATTTTTCAGAAACGGCTTGTTCGATGTCGATAAAATTTTCATGGGACCATTTGGGAAGTATACCCTTTCCAACAAAAAAAGAATTTTTCAAATCAGTTGGCGAGCGACGGAGCTATGCCCGAACAAACATAAAAAAAAAAAAAAAAACAAACATCCGAATTGAGAACCTCCTCCTTTTTCAGAAGTCGGTTAAAAATCCACAGCTCTTGAACACGGTTACAGTATCTTATATCTAATGTTGGATTTACAATTTATTATCTAGATAGTAACAAGCGTGTAGGTGAGTATTAGGGAATTACAGTATTAAGCAGTGCATGGGGAATATTAAATGAGTGAGGTGGTGTGTGTGTGTGTGAGTGTGAGCTATATTGGTGTTTGGTAAATGCCTGTAGTGTACCATCATCAATCTCAGAAGTATTTTACTTCTATTAGGATTTATTAGTTAAATGGTCATGTACTGAGGGAAAAAGTTGCATCCTAAACATACCTTTTTTTTATAGGCCTACATAGGCACTTATTAAACGTCAGAAGCTAGTGTACGGTATCAAATTGATAGAGAATAAACGGTAAGGCTCATTTACACCGCCGCGGAATGGAATGGAAGTGACTTTAATTGTACATAGCATAATGAACTTTATGTCAATTGTATTATATACGAACTAAATAGGAGCCAAAAAGGCCGCGCGTTTTCCGGGGAATCCTCGCGCATTCTCGAGAATTTTTGGCTCCTTTAGTTTGTATGTTTTTTTTTCTCTTTATTTTTTATAGAGGGTTTGATAACAATGTAGTTTGTATGTTATACAATTGACATAAAGTTCATTATGTTACCTATGTACAATTTCGTTGCAAAAAGTCGCTACCATTCCATTTCGCGGCGGTGTAAATTGAGCCTAAGAAACTTCATGATTATTCTATTCAAAACATGTTAGATTTTCAAAATACATAATATAGTTTTAATAGGTATGAAAGGACAGTATATACCAATTAATATAGTACAATGTAATTACGAATAAAAAATAGAAGAAGCAAACGAATCTAAGAGTACAGTGTTCTTCCATTCACATAAGAAAGAGCTTCAAATAAGAATACTTGCTATCTAACTAAACCGTTATAATTGAGCTTTGTCTATAATCTATACTATTATTTTTTTCATTGATAATAGGCCTGCGTTTGATCACCATCTCATCTATGGTAAGATGATAAGTGATGATGTGGTTGAAGATGGAACACGCTTACCTAAAAGTAACCTATTCACTCTTGACTTAAAGACCTCCAGGTTATAGCTATCGGGAAACACAGACTCCGGCAGGGAATTCCACTCCTTAGCCGTACGCACAATGAAAGTATTCCCAAAACGTTTTGTGCGTATGGGTGGGGTGGGATGTCTTGAAGTTTGGGAAAGGTTGGTTGGGTTGGTTAAGGCTACTTTTTACTCGACTGCAAAAGGAGTTTATGTTTTTATCGAGATAAATTTCAAGGGTGCGAAGCCCTGCTTGACTACTTGTTCTGGGATAAAAGTAGCCTATACCTATGCCTTCATGCCATCCAAGAGGATGGATGTTTATCAAACCTCACAAACTTTCGCATTTATAACATACCTGCTTTTACCCGCGACTTCGTACGCGTAGAATGGTTTTCCCGCGCAAAATCCCGATCCCGTGGGAATTTCGGGATAAAAAGTAGCCTATGTGTTATTCCAGAATGTCATCTATCTACTTACCAAATTTCATTCAGATCCGTTCAGTAGTTTTTACGTGAAAGAGTAACAAACATCCATCCATCCTCAAAAACGTTCGCATTTATAATATTATATATATATATATAATATATATATTATAAGTAGGAAGGACTATCTTCTGTCCGCAACTTCGCGTGGGGGGTTTTCCCGCGTAAATCTCGAACCCGTGGGAATTCCGGGATAAAAAGTAGCCTATGTGTTATTCCACGATTTCAACTATCTACATATCAAATTTCTTCATTTACCTTTTAGTAGTTTCTGTGTTAAAGAGTACCAAACATCCATCGTCACAAACTATCGCATTTATAATATTAGTGATATTAAAAAAATGCGAGTCATGCTGATTTAATATTTAAAATAACCGTATTAACCTACATTTTACAATGCATGTTGCACATCTACACAGAAACTCATTGTTTATCAACGTTGGCTTGCACTGAGTCATACTATACGGCAAAATACATTGTGTGGGAAATACCCCATGTATAAAATTAAGATTACAGGCCAACCATCCTGTTTTGGTGCCCTTTTAATAAAGTTTTTATTAGCTTCTGCCCGCGACTTCGTTCTCGTAGAAAGTAAGCCTATGTGTTATTCCAGGATGTCAATTATCTACTTACCAAATTTGATTCTGATCCGGTCAGTAATTTTTGCGTGAAAAAGTAACAAACATACAAACATCTTCACAAACTTTCGCATTTATAATATTAGTAGATTAATAAGAAATATGAGAAAGGCTCCTCTTGACTACCATCACACCAGAATGGTAAAATATGATGATGTGATCAAAGACGAATCAAGTTTGACCAGAAGGTCCCTATTCTCCCTTGAAAGACCCCCTGAAAATAGCAATCAAGAAACGAATACTGGCAGAGAATTCCGCTCCTTAGCTGTGTGCATAATACAAGTATTCCCAAAACATTTTATGCGTATGGGTGGGATGTCCACCAATTAATGAACAAAAACTGGAGATTTATAATTTGGTCGGGTGCATATTTGAGCATAGGTTGTCATAATTTTATGAATCTAAGGGTATTTGGAGAAGTCTTCTGTGTCAGTGTTCCGAGGCCGCGGTAACTCTTCCGAACAATTCCGCAACCCTGGCAGGCAACGGCCCCCTAGTGGGCCCCGACAGTTTTGCTGACACTCTGAGGCGCCGTCTACACGGACCTGGTTTCTGTCGGGTAGCGAGCTATCTATTGCTCGTAGCCCGCAGGCCCGCGCCTACGTTTGCTGGGAGTCAACCTGCGACTCCCGACGCCCGGAGCGTCTCCTGCGGCGGCACGTTCACAGCCCAGAGATATGAACATGTCTTTATTGAACAAGTGATTGCGGTGCGCACATATTCATCTGTGCACTGAGCGAGTTCTCAAGGGCCACTTACTGTGTACCATGAAAGGTACACAGTAAAGTAATAGTACAGTACAGTAAGCGGTAGTTACTAATAATTCTGCCTGTTACGTTCTCACTGCTGAGACACAAGCCTCTCATATTAAAACAAGCAGTCCCGCGGGAATCCGCTCCCGTGGACTTGTATCACTATACAGTAACATAACCTCCTTCATTTGCCTTTGTTGGATTACCCACAATATCAGGAACTAAGTTTTTAATGTGTTTAGAGCAACTATAAATTTATGGAAGTAAGTAGAATGGAACGAGCAGGCATACTTAAAGACCAGGTTTTATCATAGGAATAAATAAAATAAAACAAAAGTAGAGGTAACTATTAAACAATGGTTATAATCAACATTTGCTAATTCGTTGTTATATTACACTAGCATTGTGATTCTAACAAACTACGACGATTTTGAGTAAAAATTACAGATATAGGATTACAAACTAAAATGCTTCCAAATAAAATAATAAATATAAAACAGTCACAGTTTAATATTTAGGTCGTATGGTATTATTCAAGTTCCAGAATAAATGTTGAACATAAAAATGATAAGATCAAAATACAAAATCAACTTACAGTAGCTTCTTCTAGATTACTCACACTTTCACACAATATGACTTGTCGGCTTGGTGGTCGGTGCTCGAATGCTCCATAGATCGCTTCTTTCCCGCGCGCGCCAACGTTGCAAACCAAGAACTTTGACACTTGTCACGTGATTGGAAAACGGTATCGGAATCGGAAATCAGTTACCAGAGTCAAAACGTTTCCGGAATATTCCAAAAACATAGAATTAATTTCTTGATAAACATTAAAAGGTATTATTTAAAAAAAACCTCAAAAACCTTCTCTTAATAAGTAGCCTATAACCTTCGTCAAGCTTCAAGCTACTTCCATAACAAATTTCATCCAAATCCACCCAGTACTTTCGAAGATTAGCGCTCTTAAACAAACAAACAAACTTTTCCGCTTTATATTACTATAGATTGACCAAGTGCATTGACCCAGTTAAAGTCACAAGCACAGCTGGTGTTGGTGTTAAAATAACAAACAATTTTAAACCGGATTGAGGACGAAGTCCTCACAGAAATGAATACAAGAATTGTGTACGTTCACTTTATTTATTTATTTTAAAAAGATTACTAGCAATGTTGGTAGAATCCACATTACTAGCAAACTTGTTAGCCCCTCCAACTAAGCTAAATATGCTTGTGTCTGGAGTTGGTTCACGGCAATAGTGTAATGGGTAGGGTTCGAACTCGTGACCTCTCGATCACAAGTCCGACACCTTAAGCCGGCTCTTAAGAGCGCGCCTAAAGCCAGCAAAATTTTAGAATTCACCCGCACTGTCCTACCCGCTCCTCACATCGAATACGATCGCGCGTGTACCTACGCGCTCGCTCGACGCGTATCTTCTGTAGTAAGTATACGTATAATATTCAGATGAAACAACTGTATTCAAAGTATGACTGCGTTATACAATATTACGAAATGTTATTATGTGTACGCGAATAATACGTAAATAGTAAGTTAGTAGGAGGTGACTATACCACTGATACTGAACACGAATCAATATAAAATCAATACCAAAAGGTAATATTATATTATGTATAATATAATATTATATTGGCGCGTGATTTTGGTGTGGCGTAAATAATGGATAACTCTGAAACTGTCGATTGGCCAGATAATATCTATCATTTACCCCACTTATATCGTCATATGCCCATGGATGACCAAATTATTGATATTTTTAATATTTTAAATAAAAATCGTACTTACTCTTACAAAATTAGGTACCATTTCTAAAATTGGTGATATTTTTTCATTTTGTTTTTTTTTTTATATCAGTCCTGAATATTTGTATTATCAGATCAGTATCAAGATTTTTTATTACATTCTAAATCAATATTGCAAAAAATAGTTATTCTTAAATTTTAACATTTTTTTTCTACGGAATTACGCAATTTTGGGCCCCTGTATCTATAGTTGCAAAACTTCTGAAAAATTCGGAATAATTCCGGAATACTTCTGGGAAAGTTTCTTTAAATCAGAATTATTCAAAATGAATTTAAATAAAGCCCTCTGTGCGCCGGCCGCTGCCGCCGCGCTGCGATGGCGGTGCGGGGTGCGGTAAGAGGGGAGATGCTCCCCGGAGAAGTTTTCCCCCCGCGAGAAAGATTCGTACCCCGCAATCGAATGTTTCCGAATATTTCGCCCGAATAATTCAATCGAAATTAACGTGTTTGTTTGTTGTGTGGTGGGTGGGTTAATTATTGTTCAGTGCGAGACTACGTACGATACAAGAGTAAAATATAAATGTTTATCTATACTAATATTATAAAGTGGAAAAGTTTGTTTGTTTGTTTGCTTGAACGCGCTAATCTTCGAAAGTACTGGGTGGATTTGGATGAAATTTGGTATGGAAATAGCTTGAAACTTGAGGAAGGTTATAGGCTACTTTTTACGCGACTGCAAAAAAGGAGAGTTATGTTTTTACCGTGATAGAATCACGGGAGCGAAGCCCCGCGTGAGTACTAGTTTTATTATAAATGGGATTGATTAAGTATATGTTGATATTTTTATAGGTAGATATGTTAGCCTGCGATTAACAGGATTTTTATTCTTTTGTTTCTATGTAGGTACTCTACTTATTTCGAAATTGAATGCTATTTTTATAAATGTCAGTAGTTGAATAAAAAACCAGGCCTAGCATATTTTATTTGTTTTTTGAAAAAGGGTTACCTATGTTTTTGGTTAGTTTGTATGTAGCTCTGTACGCATCGCGAGTATTCGCGAGTCGCATAGGTAGGTATTAATCATTACCTACCTACTTAACGCGTTTAATAGCCCAGCCAATAAAAACAATTAAAGGCAAACCTTGCAAGCAAACACGTTTTGATGCGGTTTTCAGAAAAGTATTTGTTATACTTAGGTAGGAGCAGGTTTTGGTATATTAACCGACTTCAAAGGTCGATTTTCCTGGTTTCTTTTGGCAGTTGAAATATTCCCAAAGTTTCGGAATATTTCTGAATACTTCCGAAGTATACGACGGGAATGATTCGGAATTATTCCCGCCAGACTATATCGAAAAAAAATGTACTACACTGCGGTGGCTCATTATTTTAGACTAGCTTTTGCCCGCGACTTCGTCCGCGTGGAATAGTTACTTTGGGCTAACGTTAAATTTAAGCCCGATTTTGAAGCATTCTTCATTGGTCCTCCGCTCCTATTGGCCTTAGCGTAATGATATATATAGCCTTTCTCTATAAATTGAGTATTTAATTAAAAATATATTTTTCAATTCGAACCAGTAGTTCCTGAGATTATCGCGTTCAAACAAACAAACAAACTCTTCAGCCTTATATATTAGCATAGATAGCTGTTGCCCGCGACTTCGTCCACGTTTCCGTCGTTTTTCGTAAAAAAAAGTAGCCTATGTCCTTCCTCACGGTTCAGTGATTTAGATGTAACACACAGATTAACTTTCGTAATTTAGTAGGGAAATATAATATGTCAATCTATAATACTGTTGAAAAATATATTTCATGTACAGAATTGACCTCTCTACAGATTTATTATAAGTATAGATAATTGCCTATTTAATGCAAATTCTAAAATGGTATAATAATAACCAGTATCTTGATAAAGTACAAAGTTATTGGTGTTCGAATCTTAAAGGAGAATTTTTATACAAATTTGATTTCAAAATTAAATTACTTTAACACTGCTGTAACTAATTTTAGACTCAAAGAGAATGAGAATTTCCTTAAAATTTGATCACTATGGGTTTGTTGACACCATAAAAGACATTAGTAATTAAACAAATTTATTAAAAAGAAAATATACAAGATGTTCGAAGTGGGCTCCTTCAGCTGCTATACACGCTCTACACCTTCTTATGAAGGACCGTCTCAATCGGCGCGCAAAACCTGCCGACGATATTTCGTCAGCAGCCGAACGTATGCGTTGTCGCAGCTGTTCAACTGAAGTGATTTCTTCTTTATAAACTACCTCCTTTAAACAGCCCCAGTAAAAAAGTCCAATGGGTTTAAATCTGGCGAGCGAGGTGACCACATTCTGAAAATAAAATATTATTTCAAAACAAATTCCTTGTTATACAATCACGTCCACAATAAATTGATCTACAAAAATAGGGTTTAAATACCTAATGGGCATACTTAAATAGGTTCGTAATCGATATAAATATATTTCATCGAACAAACACGGATACCAACTAAAAGCTTGTGTTTATTTTGCATATACTATTCTGCCCGCGTTACCTACGACTACGAGTGACCATAGAAATATTAAATAAGAAGTGGTATAGGTAGATATTTTTTTTTTATATAGGATACTCGCAAGATCATTATTGTTGTCCATCCGTGTATCTAGATTTTTAGAAGATCTCATAACTACCTACATTATGGGAAAATGATCATAAAATTGTATCGTGAAGAATAACATAACAAAATAGCAAAAGTAAATAGCTACCTATTATGAATGTAATTTATTACCTATTATCCTAATAATCTAATAAAGTACCTACCACGAATTTTTGATATCGTCGTGTCTGGGTGTTGTTTATCTATATATGTATGTATTTAAAAATATATTTGTCTATGTATATCAGCTGTCTGACACCCATAGTACAGGGTCTTCCTAGTTTGGGGTCAGACAGCCGTGTGTGAAATGTCCCCACATATTATTATGTCTAGTTACCTACTCGGCCCACGAAAGTGCGTAGGTAAACGAATTTAGATCTTGTGTCTCTCAAAATAAAATCTAAAATCACCTGCATAAACTTTCTCGAAAGTATAAAATGTATTTTTATTTTTTCAGTATATAACAAACAAGTAACTCACAAACTTACCTTCGACAATTAGCCATCCTGTCAATTTGTAACTTTTTTAGTTCTCTTTCAATGTTTTTTTTGTTTCCCATTTCACTATTTAGTTCGAACAACTTACGATTGAAATGATTATAACTCGGCGCAGGTAAAACACTTGAGCGTAGTCCTCTCGTCTCAACAGAGCGGTAACGACTGATGTGTGAAATAGAAATATGCTTGAAGCTCCCGCAACGAGCGACGGAAGATGACTTCTTGCGCGGAATAAGAACGTAGTATGCGCCAAAAGTGTTTTATCGTAATAAATCCAAAACTAAAAGGAATTACATAAAATGCCTAAGCAAAGCCTTTACTCTTGTTTAAATATAATTATTTATCAAATTTTTGTCGCAATAGGCATTACCATATCGAGTACAAAACGGAAAAACATGAGAATTAGAGGTTATTTCGTGATTTTATTCTACCAAGGAAATGTTATTATTTTATGTTTTTGATCAGAGAGAGCCCTTGAAAATATGATGTAGTTATTCATATATTTTTATTTTAAGATTTGGTCTGGAATTTTTCATGTAAAATCAAATAGAAAATTGGTAATTTTGCTTTATACGCGCTCTTAACGTTGGCCAACACAGTGGCGAATGTAGTGGCCAATGACTATTTGCCAACGTGTAGAGGGGGTGTTTGTGCACCCAACATGCTCAACTACACGTTGGCGATTAGTCATTGGCCACTACATTCGCCACTATGTTGGCCAACGTGAAGAGCCGGCATTGGGCATTATGCTATTGACGTTTGCTTGCTTTGAGTATTTCCCAAAGGATGGCCGTTTTCTTTTTATTGTGCTGTATACAGAGTTGATACGACCGAAGGGCTTTCCTTTAAATTGCGTATACAAGGTACCATTTTCAAGCTCTGTACCAAAAATCAATTAAATAGGAGAAGTAGTTTAGTCGCAAATGATTTTGATGAGATGCACCTTAAAGCGATAAATCTGACCAAGACAAGAGATAACACACGCCACGCTACGTTGCCACTTTGTTATCTAGGTATTTAAGGTCAGTCACATTTATTTACAAAGGGTGGTTGCGTTTTACTCTGACTTGTAAGCTATTTAGTGGGTTTGAGAAAAAAAAAATTTTTGGCTCTTTTTATTTTTTAACTGTATCGAATTAACACTAAACACGTATAGTATACGTAGTGTAATTTAATGCCCCTCTGTCGTATCAACTCTGTGTATTTCTTGTAAGTCTGAAATGATAAACGTGACATTTTGTTCCAATGATCTATACACAAGTATAGATAAAATTCTGCTTTCCTGTCTGTGGTTTCAAAATAACTGTGTTTTCTCAAGTGCTTATAATGATTTACACGATACTAAAACACTAACAAATCTGTTTAAAATTTTTGTTTGACTGTCTTTCTGTTTGTCTGTGATAATCTATGGAACAGCTGAGCCGATTTGAGTAGGAATTTCACTGGAATATATAGGAAGTTATGGGCAAACATATAGGCTACTGCTTATCCCGGAAATATCAAGGAATCAGGAACTAATTGGGAAACTCATCCACGCGAACAAAGTTGCGACCACAGTTAGTAATTTTATTGTCATTATTTTACTTTTTTCCTTATGTTAATGAGGGCTCAGGTTCGATTACCAGGTCGGGCAATAAGTTCTAACAAGATTCCGCGGCCCCAGAACTTATTGGCAGCTGAAGGAACAGGGTGGGTTTTTAGTCAGTAGAAGTCGGACACACCCTTCTGCTTATAACCCAGAGCGGGAGAAGTCATTCGATGATTTTCCCACCCAGAAAAAAAGGTCGGGCAATAAGGGCTGTTGAGTTTTCTATAAGAAATTTCTCAGTAGTAGCCATTGATATATTAAAAGGAGGAAGACACGGTACTAGACATAGCGTTAGGTCCTACAAAACTAAGTGATTGCCCGTAGTTGGCACTCAGTCGCGTACGGAACGTTGTTGATCACACAGCTCAAGAAATTCTCGTCTCTTCGTGTTTTTAAGATATCTTTGGAATTAATACGCATGAAAATGACTTCTTGTGTAGCTAGACAGTGTTTTAGTTACACCAGGAAGAAAAATTAAAGACATGGGTCATATGATCACTTACTACGTACTTACCTAATACATGCAATTTCATTTCATTCATAAGCGCAAACATTCGGCAGCTGAGGCGATTTCGCTCGCACTACAGCGCCGTCTCCTATCTCTATTCTTGTTTATCGGTAACTGTAGGTTTGGGACTGATGACGACACTGAACACAGATGTGTGAGTTACCGTGCATGTATTCGTGCGCCGAGCCCAGGTTTAGGCTGCGTTTCCACCAGAGATGTGCGAGGATGCGTAGCGAGGGATGTGTTTGTAAAGAACCAATAGAATCGCTTCATTTACCTCGCCTCGGTCAGCACAGCTCTGGTAGAAACGGCTCAGCGGAGCTAGATTTTTGCGCATACAAAACAAGCGAGGGATGTGTGCGAAGGATGTGTGCGAGAGATGTGTTGCGAGGGATGTGTTGCGAGGAATGTGTGTTGAGAAGGATGTGTTGCGAGGTTTGCGCATCCTCGCACCACACATTAATGCGCATTTTCACAGTTCTGCTACACATCCTCGTAGGCACATTTTCATCGCACAGCTTTGGTGGAAACACCCACACATTTTCACAGCACAGCTAGACATCCTCGCAACGACACATTTCCATCGCACATCTCTGGTGGAAACGCACCCTTACTGATTGCGATGTTAGAGAGTAACATATCTTTCTCCTTTTAATACATCAATGGTAGTAGCCCAGAGTTTGGAAGTTGGCGGTGTGATAACCCCGTGCCTCTGAAAGCACGTTAAGGCTGCTGTCTCGAAAAAAGCTTGAAAAAAGCATTCAGATGAAGCAACTTTTCGTCGGCAATTACAGAGAAATTACATCTGAAAAAAATTGTTAGTAATCTACATGGTATGAACCGTAATTTGGTTTAGCCACAATTTTTCTATCGGTATCACATAATAAGAAAAAAAAATGCCAAATCACCTCCAAATCATTGAGATGAAACCATTTTACTCCTTAATTTCTTATCAAAAGAGTATAAAAAATATACTACTGCTTTGCAATACAAATGAAAATAATTTGGTTTAGTTACTTTTTACAAACATGTATTATTTTTATTACAATAAATTAAAAATGCGTCCAATTAAAGACTGCGTTTACATCACCCCCGCACTCGTCCACAAATTCAGTGCGGGGCGCATTGTGTTGCTAGGTGGACGTACGTCGCGTTGCGAGAGCTCAAGCACTACGAAATAATATCGTAAAATACTACTGCAAAAATTAATTTTGTAAATAGTGGAATAGCTTTTTAACCGACTTTAGAAAAAGGAGGAGGTTCTCAATTCGTCTTGAACTTTTTTTTATGATGTTACTCATTACTCGCAGATGGCTGGACCGATTTGGAAAATTCTTTTTTTGTTTGAAAGAATATACATTCTAGTTAGTTCTATTGTCGTCACGTTTGGATCTGATGATGAAATCATGGAGAAATCGAGGGAACTCTTCAAATATTATAGGCATAACTATAGCGTTTTGGGTATTTCTTATAGTACCTTGTTTAGTTTCTCTCGAAAAGCACCATTTGAGGAAGTGGAACTGATGACGAAGACCCCAGATGGCCATCGAAACTACTCAATAATAAGTATTTCGTGGATTGCGATTAGATTACTTGAATATAGATGTTAAGCACTTTATGCTCGTCACAATGCATATGGTGAAGTAGAGCTGATAGTGATGTACCAGGAGAACTCCTCAAAAATTAACGGCTCTGCACCGAGAAAAGCGATATTTTGTAAAAAGTGATAAGTAGTTGACATTTTGGCTTTTGTAACTAGATAAGTTACAAACCGACCCACTAAAAAGCGTGAAATAAAACTTATTATCAAAAAGTTGAACCGACTTTCGATTCGTCAAAAAGTTTTATTTCTGATTCTTGTTTATAAGTTAAAAAGTATTCTATGTATCTATAAGTAGTGGTAGTGTTATAAACTCATAGTATTTTACAGTTTTAGTAGTGTTTAAATTTAGTTTGTAAAACATGGGAATAAGCAGAAACGAATGAAGAGAGGTCTAAAAAAATATTACAAACAAAAGGTTATACATTTATTATCAAGGTAAGTTTAAAGTTTTATCTACATATTTCATTATAAACTATCACTTTACTTACCTCGCATAAAAGTAGATAGCACAGAGTAAACGGACAGAGGGTAAGCTTCATACAACTGCGCTATGATAGGTACACTACTACAAGCAAGGCGCGTGTGTGCGCTTCGTCTGAGCGAGGCCTGGCTTGAGCCGATATGCACCGGTTTCTCTTCGTACGGACGAAGCCGCCAGTTGAGATAGAGAGATAGAGTTAAGATAATGTACAAGAGAAAGAAGAAAACGACAAAGAGAAGGAAATAGAACTAAGGAAAGAAAAATAGATTGATGAGAAAAATGAAGAAAACGAGAACGAAGAAGGACGAAAAGAAAACATAGAACAAGATTTTATATGGCTATCAATATTTCTAAAAATAAATATATGTGAACACGGAGAAATAAATGAGGACGAAGAAGTTCAACCAACCAAAAGAATAAAAATACTTGGTGAAAGAAAGTTAAATTTCAGTGAATTTTAGTTATAGTCTATTTGTTTATAAAAAATGAAACAAATAATATGACATACACTAGTAATAATTATACTACCTATCTACCTTACTCTAAGTTCCTACCTACATACCTACCTTACCTACCTACCTACCATTTTTCTCTTAATAGAAACCTTCCTCAGACTATAACGAATATTCGAAAAAAAATCCGTATTGGTCCAGCCATTCCTGAGTTTTGCGCTTAGCAACACATTTAGCCATTAATTTTTATTTATATATAATTAAGTTAAAAAGATACATCAAGTTGTTTACCTCATGTTTCGAGCCAGGCTGATCTATAATAGAGGTATAGTTTCTACAGTACATACTCAAAGTGCATCTATATCAATAGATAATAAATAAAAACAAAATTTGACCACTTTTGATGAGGTACAAATAAAAATGAATTTAACTTTCACGATGACTTGACCTTCTGTGATTTCGATACTCTGTGCCGAGACTAGGCGAAGCGACGACGCATGCCGGCGGCGCACGGTGGGCTGAAAAACGGCTTTCATAGACTTAGGCATTTTATTTTGCAAGTGCCAGTTTTTGTGCCGGATATCACTTCTATTTGTTATAACAATATACAAAAATGACACCAGAATTGATTCTGCACAAAAACGAAGGAATTATAATTTTTTTACGAAAATTTTGTATGGAGCTAGTATGAAAAATCGAAATATCTCTGAAACGGCAGCGATAACCGTAATATCCTTATAGGAGGTTTTAGTACTAATTATTTATGATTTTTTGACATACGTTACATAATGGTTGTAGATGCCTTTTTTTTTTTTAAATCGTCAAAATATTTTTATTTATTTTTACATATTAAACGTTCCTTTTAGTGTTTAAGTTGAAGAATTCAGAGCTTTAACAACTCTTAACATAAAATAGCATCACCCCTATAGACCTGAAGGACTAGACAGAGGTGTATAGTATCTTGTTGATCTTGTAAGATTTCCAACAATACCAAATAGTTGAATATCAGTGTCAAAGTGCCCATGCTGTCGCTTCTTTTAGAAAGATAGGGGAATGAAATTGTTAATTGATCATACCCTAAAAGTATGATTACAACATAACCGGACACATAATAATATCGACACAAAAGGAATTTTAAAACCTTGCATACGTTCAAAATACAAAATAACATATTGTGTAGTCATCTAATGAGTCTGATGACAAGTAATTAAGTAATTAGAATGATGGTTGTAGTCTTCTGATTCTAATGAGCCTATTAAGTGATTAAATGATTTGAAATATCTCGCAACAATACCAACTAAGAACTGCATTCACCTTTTTATAATTAGTGAGCTAATGTGATTTGCTAATGTTGATTAGTTCTACTATGAGTTCTACGAAATGTTTTTGACGATTATAAATTTTTATTATCATATCTTTTATAACTTTAATGAGGGTAGTTAACTAATTATTGACTTTATACAATAAAAGGGCTATAATTTTGTTCCATAATTTAGATTGTTCACAACCGTGTAACTGCTAACACTAAAACTATTTGCTTTGCGACTACAAAATCTTAGAATGGAAAGTTTAATCACCAACTTAGATTTGTTTGTTCTTCTAAAAAGTGAGTGTCCTTCATTTAATCATGAAGTATTGTTTAGTGCAATTGTGTCCCGCATAGGCGATTGCCTTTCTGCCGAAGATCAAGTAACTCTCAAAGAATTTTGCCGGAGATTCACGCGAGCTGCTTTAAACAGGTGGCAGAAATCTAAACGATTCTTTGATAAGTTTAGAAATACGTACGGAGAGTGGTTGCAAGCAAATATTGATTGGCCGAGTTGCGTGCAAACTTTAATAAATCAAGAACCAACTGTTGATGAGATACCAAGAGCACGCTCAGTCTCTCCAGAACCTTCGACATCATCGACTGTTGGAACAATGACAAAAAGGTCCCGAAAACCATTCAAAGATCTGGGAAGCAAACAGAAAAAGAGAAGATCTAGTGAGCACATAGGCGAGGATTCCTGTGAATTGGCATATGCAGCTGCAGCACGTTTAAAAGAAGAAGGTTATGAAGATATCGCATCTGTAATCAATTATATGATCAAAAATCCAGAAGCTGCCGTTAAAATCAAGGAAAGCATTAAGAAAACAGTAATATTTACACCAGAGAAAGCACTTGGATTGCTTCTTTCACTTAAGCTTTCAAAGTGGCAATATATTACGTTGCGAGAGACTGCCATTCGGGAAGGTGCTAAGGATATTTACCCATCCTACTATAAACTGCAACAAACTAAGCTTGCATGCTACCCTCCTAATCAATCAGTATCAGTTACGGATTCATCAGCTAGAATTACACTTCAAGCTTTACTTGACATCACGGTGAAGCGGATTCTTCAAAGTCTTTCTGATAATGTGGAAAATAAGCAGTTAAAGCTGATATCGAAGTGGGGATTTGATGGTGCTTCCAATCAAAGCCGATACAAGCAGAAAATGGACGGCGAGCATGATGATTCAAGCATTTTCATGACCTCCTTGGTGCCACTGAAACTGACAGATGGAGATAATACTATATGGACAAACCCGAAACCATGCTCAACTTTTTATTGTCGTCCGGTTCAGTTCACTTTTGTAAAAGAAAGCCATGCAGTTGTCATTGATAACAAAAGAAAAATGGATGAGGAAATTGAGGCCCTTAACCCCACAGAGTGCATTAATAGTAACAGGGTGACTCATAAACTAATGATGACAATGATCGACGCAAAAGTCTGCACGTACCTTTCTGAAGCTAGATCAAATGCATCATGCTACCTGTGCTTAGCAAAACCAACAGAAATGAACCACTTAGATGCTGTAACATCAAAAACTGTGTGTTCTGACATATATGAATTTGGCCTATCATCCCTACATGCCCGTATAAATTGCATGGAATGTCTGTTACACATTGCGTACAGACTTGACTTCAAACAGTGGGCAGCAAGAAGTAATGAGCATAAAGATATGTTACAAAACAGAAAAAAAAACATTCAAAATAAATTTAAAGAGGAGCTCAATCTGTTAATTGATATAGTAAAACAAGGCTCGGGAACTACCAATGACGGGAATACCGCAAGGAAGTTTTTCGAGTTTCCCAATAAAACTGCAGCTATTACTGGGTTGGATCAAAACCTGATAAAAAGATTTGCTGTTATTTTGCAAGCAATAACATCTGGTGAGAAGATCGATGTCATCAAATTTAAAGATTTTGCTCGCAAAACAGCAGAAAAGTACGTGGAATTATACGACTGGTACTACATGTCATCAACCGTACATAAACTATTAATACACGGAGCTGACATAATCGAAAAAAATGATATTGTCCCGATTGGGACTCTCTCGGAAGAAGCCTCAGAGTCTCGAAACAAAGATTTTAGGAGGTTCCGGGAACATCATTCGCGGAAAAGAAGCAGGCAAGATTCTAATCAAGATATCCTAAATATGCTTGTTGTTTCTTCGGATCCTTTTCTAAGTGCACAAAGGCCGAAGTTAGATGCCAAAAGGAAGACAACCTTTTTTGCTGAAACTCTCGACCTAATACAGTTTCCGGAAACTGAGTTCGAGTTTGTAGGTATATCCGATCTGGATTCTGACTCGGAATTGGAGTCCGACAACGAAAGTTGTAAAGAAAATTTGTAAAATTTAATTATTTTTCTTTATGTTCTTTTGTTATTTATGTTAGTTTATTGTACCAATATGTTTAGTTAATAATTTCATAAATTATAGTTTCAAATATGTATTTTGTATAATTGAATTTATTAGATATTATTTTTGTTACTTCTGTTTTATTTAAATTACCTATCAATAAAAAGTTTATATACAGTCTTTTTTTTTCACATATTCTTAATATTTGGGGAAAAAGCATGCTTCCTAACGATGTTCTTAACTTTGACACAGTTCATGGATCGTTTTGAACAGTTTCATATGTTAAAATAAATAATGTTAGTACTATAATCCCCTATAAGGATATTATTATTATTATGTGTCCGGTTATGTTGTAATCATACTTTTAGGGTATGATCAATTAATAATTTCATTCCCCTATCTTTCAAAAAGAAGCGACAGCATGGGCACTTTGACACTGATATTCAACTATTTGGTATTGTTGGAAATCTTACAAGATCAACAAGACACTACACACCTCTGTCTAGTCCTTCAGGTCTATAGGGGTGATGCTATTTTATGATAAGAGTTGTTAAAGCTCTGAATTCTTCAACTTAAACACTAAAAGGAACGTTTAAATATGTAAAAATAAATAAAAATATTTTGACGATTTAAAAAAAAAAAAGGCATCTACAACCATTATGTAACGTATGTCAAAAAATCATAAATAATTAGTACTATAACCCCCTATAAGGATATTACGGTTATCGCTGCCGTTTTAGAGATATTTCGATTTTTCATACTAGCTCCATACAAAATTTTCGTAAAAAAATTATAATTCCTTCGTTTCTGTGCAGAATCAATTCTGGTGTCATTTTTGTATATTGTTATAACTAATAGAAGTGATATCCGGCAAAAAAACTCGCACTTGCAAAATAAAATGCCTAAGTCTATGAAAGCCGATTTTCAGCCCACCGTGCGGCGCAGGCGCGGGCCGAGCGCGCCTCTCTTTTCTGTTGCATGCGGGTAGCGGAGAGCTGCGCGGAGTGACGCGCGGAGAGGGGTCGTTAGCTCCGCCCAAATGGTCAAGGTTATTGGCATGAATACAAGCCTTAAGCCGTAGGTCCCGCCTTTCATTTGGACATCATTGACAGTCACTACGGGTAGTCAGATGCCAGAAAATCTAACGCTAGTCTAGCCAAGGGGTATCGTGTTACCCAACTATTGGGTTATTGAAAATAGGCATTTGCTCCATGTAAAACACTGATACTCAGCTGGATTCGATTTGACTGGAAACTGACCCCAGCATAGTTGGGAAAAGGCTTAGCAGTAGTGATGCAACGAATACGAATACGAATATTCGTACTCGCCGAATAGTAGATATTTACCGAATATTCGTATTCGGCGAATACTAATACGAATATTTAAAATCTAATATTTTTGTACGCAACTCTATTTATGCAGATTTGAAAAATTTCCAAGTCTGAAAAAACTCGCCCGAAAATATTTTTCACTGAAGCCATGTACAGTCGCCTCGGAAAGACTTTTTCAACGGCTGGGAACACCCAGACTGAAGAAATCGCCTAAAACCAGAAAGTACAAATTTTACGTTTTTTAAATAAAAATTTGCCTGTTGTAAATTTTTATTATTAGAAGAGTCAACATTCATCAAATAAATAAGTCTTTTATTACCATGGCGAGATATTCGTATTCGTATTCGCCGAATAGTAGGTTTGATATTCGTATTCGTAAAAGTAGTATTCGTTGCATCACTACTTAGCAGGTGATCATAATTTAGACAAATAAGAGGTGGCAACTCTATGTATGGCTAACGTGACCATACGTCCCGCTTTGGGCGGGATTGTCCCGCTTTCAGGCAGTCTGTTCCGCTGTCGCCAACGAGAACACAAATGTCCCGCTTTTACAAACAAACCTTTACATACCTACTTACTTACCCAAAGGTCGTTACTTTGGTATTGTTCGTCAAATTGTTGAGCTCCTTAAGTTCTAAGTTGAGCTACACGATAACTGACAAATGCTTGCACTGTCTGGACAGGTCCGCTCAAATTTGCGTGGTTATTTCCTCAAAAGATTACCACAGACATGAACCTACGTGCTTCTCATATACAAATACAAATTGTCGACTTCTTAAAAGAGACTTCGACCTCTGAGTTTGTTTCGGTGTTTCTTCTCAGAGTAGTCAGTTAGGAAATACCAGCCTCATCTAGCTAAACTAAACTTAACACGCAAAAAAAAAAACATGACGTGTAAAAGTGTTTATAACCAATTTACAAATAAATATTTCATTTAATTTCATTTCACTTACTTGTTTACATTAAAATATCACTAAAATCGCGCGGGACGGCAGCGTAGACGCGGGGTTGGGAGTCAGGACCAAGCGAGAGTGAGCGACCGACTTACTAATCCTAACTCCTTACTATATTATAAATCCAAAAGTAGCTCGTTATGTCTCACGCCTACCAACCGCCCTTGTAAACTGTTTGGCCGATTTTGCTGTAGTAAATTATTTATAAATATTATTTTTAGGGGATGTTGGTGTAAGAATCAAAATGTCAGTGAGGTTAAGATACCACAATTATTTAAAGTCACATAATAAACCATAATTTGTGTTTTTCTCTTAAACATGGCATCTTACACCGACTTATTTTTATACAAAATTCAACAGTCGTCTCGCTTTGACACGAAAAAAAATGGTCACATTATGTAAGGCCCATTGCCTCTCATAGAGTCATTGACCATACAACCTCAGACCATACAAGGGCTGTATTGTCGCTGTATAAGAGAAGGCCCAAGACTATAGTGCGAAGGATTAATGTCATTATGTACTATGCGATTCAAATGCTACCTAATAGGAATTTCATTGACCTTTATCTGTCAAATGTCACCCAAAAAGTACGGTTTGCAAAAAACCTTAATGGTGAAATATAACAACGGTTTATTTTACTTTGTTTATCCGAGTCTCACATCAAATTTAAATATAATATTTAAAGTAATAATTTTTTTTTTTTTAAACATATTTTTCTCTCTTAATTTCATTGTTGGCACAATACGCCTGAAAGTAAAGAGAACGCATGGCGCAAAGGCCCAAAAGTCATGTCAAAATTATTAAAACTTAATTTTATTTTATTTTTGATGATAGGCTCGCGTTTGACCACCAAAATATGAAAAGGGGACTAGTTTTGGTTCGTTCAATATTTGTAAATAAATAATGTAATAAATCCTTGTTTTGTTTACTCTACCCAAATGGTTCGATTTGACGGCGCATCATTTTTTCCTAATAGTAGTTGAAACGCACTGTATGTGTAATTTCGCAGATGATAATGAATCACATAATATAACTGTCAGCCTCTACCACCACTTTCGCCCCCGTTCCCCGCGTAATCAATGCACCCTCGCAACAAATACGTTCGAAGAATAGATACGGGCTGACGTGAACTGTGTTCAAAAGCCCCTTAAAATAATGATAAAAAAAGAATATATACGGAAGTAAGGAATACAAAACAAATATATACCTATATACTATACATATGCATACGCCTACAGTGTTATCAACAGCTGTCCGATGAGTCAGAGCTAGGAGTCATTGTACGAACAATGAGATACTGATACTGAGACGGTATATTATTATGTTTTTTTTTTTTAATTCAGAATAGACTCTCGTTTGGCCACCATCTCACCTGATGGTAAGCGACGATGTGGTTGAAGATGAAGCACGCTTGCCTAGAAGTAACCTATTCACTCTTGACTTAAAGACCCCCAGGTTATATCGATAAGGAAACACAGACTCGGGCAGGGAATTCCACTCCTTAGCCGTAAGGACAAGGAAACTATTCCCAAAACGTTTTGTGCGTATGGGATGTTCTCCATGTAACGATGGCGCATCGCCGTTTGTCTTGTAGTCCGATGATGAGTTTATAGCAAAATAGCCCAAACTCGAGTCTGTCTGTCCTCAGTACTGAGGATCGTGGCTACGACGGAAACGTTACAACTGGCTTCTTCATCTACTGCAGCCTTCAGCTTGAAATCAAATAAAACTGTTTCAACCTGACTATTTGAAACTCTATTTATTTATTATTTAAACTTGTACAATAATTGTACCTACATGGGCGGACTTAATGCAACAAGGCATTCTCTACCAGTTAACCTTTGGGTTAAAAAAACCACAATGTGGTAGGTGTACAAGTAAAATGTCAAACTATCAATATACAAATAATATTGATATGAAATTACATATTTATGCTAAAATAATAAAGTAATAAATATGGTGCTTTATAATAGATCTTTGTTATTAAGAGAACTCACAATAATTATATTTATGGCGAAGACCATAGGTTTCACATTTTACGCTTAAAAGAAAGACTCTGATTTATATCTATAAGTTTTTTTAATTCATTTTTAGTTTGCTACAATTTAAAAGCAAGTTTAAGTTAGGCAATTTGTTAAGCAATACAATGTCTAACTGCTAATCAGTTTAACGGAAACAATAACATTAATAGTTAATACCAAAACAGAATTTCAACAGAATTCTGTTTTAAGCGTAAAATGAGAAACCACTACTTAACTTACTTAGCCTGTCATTCTTAGTTTGGTTTTCGCAATAATTATAATTATTGTGAGTTCTCTTAGTTAGAAATATTATCATAAAGCAACGTATTGATTAGTCTAATATTTTAGCATATATATGTATTTTATTATATATATATATATATATATATTTATACATACATTCTTTCGATAATGACATTTATTACTTGTACACCTACTACATTGTGGTCTTTTTAACCCAAAGGTTGACTGGTTGAGAGTGCCTTGTTGCATTAAGTCCGCCCATGTACCACTATTGTACAGACGCCAGCACATGAAGCTACAACAATCTGTCAAATTACTTCAATAGATTATCAACTTTATTGTTAAAGAAATTAGGTTCAAGGTTGATTGGGAAAATTTGACAGTTTCGGGTAGCTTCATGTGCTGGCGTCTGTACATAAAGTTTAAATAAATAAATTTGGGGCACCCCGACTCTGACAGCTTACGTTATTAGAAGGTTAATTTAGACCCTATATACAGAGACTAGCAGTCGCGTGGGCCTCCGCTCCCTTGGACTTTATCTCGATAAAAACAAACCTTCTTCTTTTACACTCGGGTAAATAGTAGCCTATAGCCTTCCTCAAGCTTTGAGCTACTTCCATACCAAATTTCATCCAAATCCCTCCTGTACTTTCGAAGATTAGCGCGTTCTAACAAACAATCAAACTCTTCTGCTTTGTAATATTAGTATAGGTTGCCTTCGACGCTATTAAACACAATTTGGCATGCACTTATCTATTTTGTCAGTTATTTCGAATTCATTAATAGTAAAATCTAGCATTTCTGATAGGCATTTAAAAAATGCCTTTTTATTTTTTGCAGTTACTACCATTTACCATGTTTAACTTTTGTTTCGAGTTTCCGATATTTCGGCACTGTTGCAAGCGCCATGATCATGATCACGGATGAACTGAAGTAATTGCGGGTGTACGTTTATGAGCAGACGAATCGGTCTACCCTCTTGCCCGTTAGTTTTTTGTGATCGACCCCGCTACCACTGTCACATGTATCACTAAAAACTCGATTCTGTTCCCGACACACAAAACTCACCGTGTCAACTCGCGAACTCTTTAAGGAACTGTTTTGGTCTTTACACATTTGAAGCATTGGATTCCAGGCCCTCGACAGTTGAAACCCATCCTTTCGGTTAAAATTGTCGTATTTGGTAATCTCAATTGCTTCCCTTACCAGTCTGGGTATAATATAGTGGCGTTCTGTCGAGATTACCTGAGGGTTGTGTAACTCAATCCAATGGTTAGATCCTGCGTCTAAAAGATGTTGTGCTATTGCCGATTTTTGAACATCATTGTTTTCACCGCCCTAATGTGTTCCGAAATTCTGCAAGCTACGGTATGGTACGTTTTAAGTTCTAATAAATCTTTATTGGCATAAACTAAATTACAGAGATGTGAGACCCTACCTCCAGAGCTAGGTTTAAAAACCTGTATTTCAGGAGCCAGTGACTTGTTCCAATGATGTTACAATATAGCAAGTTTATAATGATACTGTCAGTGACCATGTTAGCTTAAAAATTTATATTGCTTCACTGTTTAATGTACTCTGACAAAGTTTCTGAAACACCTTTTTTATAACCCAAAAAATAATTAAAAGGAAACAATTTAAAACAAAGGAATAAATTAAGCCGTTAACAGTTAGGAGATGACCTGTTTCTACCGTGAACCCACTCCAGACACAAGTATATTTAGCATAATTGGAGGGGTTAACAAGATTGTTAGTAATTTGAATTATACCCAAATAGCAAGTACTCTTTCTTTAAAAAAAAATACCCAACTCGCTTTCAGAATATCATAAATGTGAAAGTTAAGCTGATGTATGTATGATTCAAAAGTCACTCAATTACACTAAAAAGCCGAACCGATCTGGATTAATTTTAACATCAGGCGAAATGGTGGTCAAACGCAAGCCTATCAACAATAAAAAAAAGCGAGCGATACATGACATAGAAAATATTGTCGAGGAATGTGTTACATTTCACCTTGATATGACCGTAAAACAAAGATCAAACAATTAAACGCGTCTCTCACAGAACATAAAAAATTTTCCTCGCTCCAAGACTTAACCGCTCGTAAAAAGGTTTAATATTAGATTTCTATTTGAGCTATGTACTGCTTACTATTCTGTTGGTTTCATTCTTAGGGCTGGTATTCACTTATCATAAGTTTTTAATAATCTTTTATGCCAATATTTTTACGTTGAGATTGGCTTCTGGTTTAACCAAATGCAGTAAGCAGCATTTTTTTGGCCGGAAAATCTGGAAAACTTGCATGCCTTGACCAAAGTCCATATAAAATCACATTTGACACAAATTAAAAATAAATATAAAATACAATAATAATAAGACAAATAATTATATAAGAAACTTAAACAAGTAATTATTACCTATTTAATGTATGTGGATGACGCTCTGTGAGTCGTCATCCAGTGCCACATTATTGGACTATTCATCCTGTCGGCGACTATCAGGCTGTTGGAGGATGCTATACGCGACTGTATTAATGCAAAAAAGTCAGGCACACCTGCCTCCGTAAACATCCCCGACGCATGGCAAAAGAAACTCTTCCGTCTTTACGTATCAAATAGGCATCGGTTTTCCAACTTATTGGTCTCCCAATCTACAAAGGTACAAAGGAACAGGTTTGTTTGGCATGTACGATGTATTAACAACTAGCAGTTCGCCCGTGACTTCGTCTATGTGGATTTCACTGTCAGCTCTTACTATCAATTAATAAATTTGTAGGATGGATCATTAGTTCCAGGGTTACTACATTTTTTATAATGCCAGATTAGAAAAGTAAGGTGAATTAATTTAGGTCAACCACTCGTAAATCTATTTTTACTGCTGCGCCAAACACGCCGAGGTCAGTAGCATGTGTTACCAGGGTTGTAGAAATGTTCTAACAAGATACCTTTGTCCGGGAATTCAAGGGCAACTGATGGAACAGGGTTGGTTTGTAAGTAGAAGACGAAAGAAATGCTTGTATTTACCAAATCACAGATGCTAATAATTACGTTCTAAAATAGTAACCCAACTAATTACTTACGTTATAGCTAACTTACATCTGTCATATAGGTTTTTAAGCTAACATGGCATGGTAACTAACAGTATCATCACAAATTAAAACGGGCTATGTACCATGTGTATTTATAGAGTTCATCCGTGATCATGGCGCTTGCTAGAAATATCGGAAACTCGAAAGAATATTTATTGAAACGGGATATTCATCATGTGTATTTACATATCGACGCCTTTTTTTTTTAGCGTAGTAAAATTATCAAATAAGTCCTCCCACCCCGTGCAGGGTGGGAGGGACTGTCAGACTTTTACTTACTAAAATCCACGGTGTTCCTTCAATAACCCTTTACGTACCGGGGCCACGGTAATGGGATAAGTCCCACGACCCCGGCAGGCTTCGGCCCTCTGCAGGGGGGGCCTCGTCATGTTGCTGACGCTCCTTGAGGCGCGCGTGGAACACAACGCGCCGTCGACCCGGGCATGGTCCATGGTCGGACAGCGAGTTGCCCTTTACTCGCTGTCCGCATGCCCGCGCCTACGGTGGCCGGAGATCGTCGGCCGACGTCCGACGCCGTGGGCGTCTACCACTGCGGCTGGGCTGGAGGGAGGACGCCATCCTCTCCCTCACGCGGCCCGCCTCCTCCTTCGGAAGCATGACTGCTTCGCAGAAGGAGGCGACCGCACTGTATATCGACGCCTTAGAGTGAAAACCTCGTAAGTGAAAAAGGAGTAACTTTTCAGGAGGAAAAAAAAGAAATCTGCGTACTATAAAATTTTTGTACGGTTTCTTTTATGTTTTTTTTTTTTATTAATTTATATGTAAATTTAACCCGTTTTTATATCCAGAACTGTTCAATATTATGTATAATATGAAAAATATTATACATAATATCGAACAGTTCAGAAATGCATAGTTCATGGCCTGATTACGCTAAACAGACGACGCGATGCGAGTGTTTACGAGGTTCTCACTTACTTTCACAGATAGCGTTTCGAGTATCGAATGAACATATTAGTGAGATCAGGATGTGCGTTGCTAGGATTGCTTTCTGGAAACGCAATAAAAAAAAAATGGACAAAAATGTACTCCCGAGGTTTTCACTCTAAGGCGACGATGTGATAAATATCCCGTTTTACCGTACCGTTACATATATCATTTGGACATTTTTGACACTCGTTACGGGTAGTAAGAAGCCAGAACGCCTGACACTGCTCTGGCGAAGCGGTATCGTGTTACTCAGTTACTGGGTTTTGGAGGTCAGATAGGCAGACGTTCTATGTAAAACACTAATACTCAGGTACAGCATCTGGTTAGACTGGAAGCCGACCCCGACATCGTTTTGAAAAGGCTAAGAAAACGATAGATAGATAGATATACTCTTTATTGTACACCATAACAGAATTAAATAAGGACTTAAAAACTACAAAGGCTGTTACAGTGGGCGGTCTTATCGCTAAAAGCGATCTTTTACAGACAACCTTTGGATGTATTTGACACAGCAGGAGAAAATAAATACGCGGGTAGTCCATGGTGTACTATTCATTAGCTAAGTCACGTCTAAATATCGTTACTTTTTCTTGATAGTTAACGTTGTCTCAGTATCACTTACCAAACTAAGTACAGATTTACAATACCAATTAAATACTACAACAATGTCAAGATTCAATGAAATAGGAAAGTGTAGTGCCTTGAAGAAGACTTGAAGGTTGCTAGACTATAAAACATTATCTTTATATGAGCTAGGAAACTGTACATATAAATAAGATCGAAGTGTCTCTCTGTGATTTCAAAATAACTATGTTTTTCTTAAGTGCTACATGGTGGACATCCCACCCATACCCACAAAATCTTTTAGGAATACTTTAGTTGTTCGTACAGCTAAGGAGTAGAATTCCCTGCCGGAGTCTGTTTCCTGATAGCTATAGCCTGGGACGTCTTTAAGTCAAGAGTGAATAGGTTACTTCTAGTTCTAGGTAAGTGTGCTTTATCTCCGACCACATCATCGCTTACAATCAGGTGAGCGATGCAACATATAGGCTACTATTACATTACTATATTTATCCCGAAATTCCCGCAGGATCGGTATTTACGGGGCAAAACCCGAGCAAAGTCACAGGCACTGCTAGTGAATTTATATGTATGTTAGTCGTTCACGGTCGCGTGTTTCAGTGTAATATAGTTAGAGGTCAGATAGAAGATATCGTTTGGTATATAGAGGATATTTTAGGGCAAAGCGTTGATATATTGCTCTGGATTTTTGTCTATTTTCATAGAATTTCTGTTATATTATTCTCCCACAATGTCTAGAACTCGTTGGTTGGGACTCGCATACTAACAAAAACAACTCCTCAAGTTAAAGGAATGGATGTTTCTTACTCTTTCACGCAAAAACTACTGAACGGATGTTGATCGTTGAAATCCTGGAACACATAGGGCATTTTATTCCGGAATTTCCACGAGATCGGGTTTTAGGCTGGAAAATCCTCCCACAGGAACGAAGTCGCGAGCTAATCTTCTTCTAATCTAGACTTCTAATACATTAGGTGTACACTACACCTACACTACACATTAGGTGTAGTGTTTATAGGTATGTTAACTAGAAATATTTACTTATTTATTTATTTGACTTCAAAAAAGATATCACTGAACCCCACATTAGGATATCCTGTGTTGTGAGGTGAGAGATTATTTATTAATAAAAAACTTTTTAGCAAAAAATAGAACCGACTTCCATATAAAAACACTACAAAGGCAAAAATAACTTTAATTTCGGAAGGCGGTGTCAAAAACGAAAATATATACAAAACTAAAGACACCGCCTTCCGAAATTAAAGTTATTTTTGCCTTTGTAGTGTTTTTATATGCAAGTCGGTTCTATTTTTTGCTAAAAAGTTTTTTTTCACGCTTTTTAGTGGGTCGGTTTGTAATTTATCTAGTTACAAAAGCCAAAATGTCAACTACTTATCACCTTTTACAAAATATTGCTTTTCCCGGTGCAGAGCCGTTAATTTTTGAGGAGTTCTCCTGGTACATCACCATCAGCTCTACTTCACCATATGCATTGTGACGAGCATAAAGTGCTTAACATCCATATTCAAGTAATCTAATCGCAATCAACGAAATACTTATTATTGAGTAGTTTCGATGGCCATCTGGGGTCTTCATCATCAGTTCCACTTCCTCAAATGGTGCTTTTCGAGAGCAACTGCACAAGGTACTATAAGAAATACCTAAAACGCTATAGGTGTGCCTATAATATTTGAAGAGTTCCCTCGATTTCTCCAAGATCCCATCATCAGATCCAAATGTGACGAGAATGGGACCAACTAGAAAGTATTCCCTTTCAAACAAAAAAAGAATTTTTCAAATCGGTCCAGCCATCTCCGAGAATTGTAAACCTCCTTTTTTTGAAGTCGGTTAAAAAGAAAGAAACTTGTTGGTGATTATGTGTGCTTGCCACATGCATGCACACATAATTACCTATAAATTTATTTACTTTATGTTAAGTTGAAGTGTGTGTGTGTGAGAGAGAGAGTGAAATGTTTAGTGTAAATTTTTGGCGGATCAAATAGTGAAATTATAAGGTTTACCAGACCGATGGACATGGCGGAAGTCAAATATAGTTCCTTCACTGATGTTGTCTGATACAATTAAGAGTTTTATTTCCCGTTAAAAACCATGAATTTGAATATTATTTTATTTATTTAATTTTTATTTTACATGCTAGTTACATTGTGGGTAGAATTCACATTACTAGCAATCTCGTTAAACCCTCCAACTTAACTAAATATGCTTGTGTCATGGCACTAGTGTAATGGTTGAGGTTCGAACTCCCGATCTCTCAATCACAAATCCGACACCTTAACCATTAAGCTACTGTCGCATTAGGCTATTGATATAATTTTAGGTAGGCGAAAGCATATACAAGAAAAACAACCGCCAATCGTGCGGGTATTTCCATGGCTCTAGCGCCAATTATGTGTGATTTCATGTGATCTATTTAATTGTAACAAACGCCTACATTATGTAATTATATCGTATGGCTTCTTTACGCACGCTATTCTGTTTTGTTACCACCTTTTAACCGACTTTATTTAATGGGAATAAGGCTCGCGTTTAACCACCATCTCACCTGATGGTAAGCGATGGTGTGATTCTGGCAGGGAATTCTTTTAGCGATAAGACCGCCTATTGTAACACCCTTTGTAGTTATTAAATGCTTATGTCACGGTGTACAATAATGAGTATTTCTATCTAACTACCTTGACTATTATAAGATGAGCAATCTCCGTTCTGCAAGATAGTTAATTTTAGTGTAAAATCTTTCTTGTCATTCAACTCGCGTCCGTTTTCTTACTCCATTTCCATAAATTGGAACATAGCCAAGTTGGTTTGATTACAGCTGTATATGCTCATATGTCCCTATACATATTAGAGCTATTAAACTCTCTTATAGACGCAGCAGTTATTAAAGTAGGTTACTCAAATATTCCTGGTTCATTGAGTATTTTAAATGGGGCGTCGGAGTTTCGACATGCTTTTTAATTTGTCTTTGTGTATGATGATGATGCGTGACTCACACACACACAGAGTGATTCAATACATTCACGGTGGTGATGTGAAGTATCTTTATTACCGATCGTCATTTCACCCAAGACAAACCTACACGGTTACATATTATTTGTTATTTTTTTTTTCTTTACAAAGCTGGCTCACATCCGGTAGTCATGAACTGACTACTGGATGTGAACCGTTAAATTAGGTTGAAAACCAGCGTCAGGCACCAGTTATCTGGCATTTTGCTGAACCGAGCCTTTTTGCCGCAGCCGCGAGGCGCATGTAATTTGTCTATCTTCGTGTTTGCAAATATGTACTCAAGTCTTTTTTAATTTCTTTCTTTCTATACGATTTGCCCAGTACATACTCATATTTGAACTTACGGAACCACAGAGTTTTGTAGAATCAAATACATATATATGTACCTATATATATATATATATATATATATTTTTATATATATATATATACACTATGTGCATCAGAAATAATAAGTACCGCCGTATCTACCTTATAATGATGTTTTAGATTTTTCCTGTTTTTTTCGCTTCACATAATAATATACCAAAAATTATTCTCCGTAACTCTGTCATATCAGTAACTAATAATGTGTTATGAAGTTCTCCCACCGCCGACGATAGACGAGAAACTAGTAGAGCTAGAAACTTGAAACGAGTGGCGAGCAGCGACAAGCGAGTGTGTAGATCCAATAGTTTTGTCGATGGGTTATAAGCGAGTCTGTGAGTGGGGACCAACTAGCGAGTAACGGCATTCCGTTACTCGCTAGTTGGTCCGCTGAACCGTTAGTTGGTCTCTGGGCGTGAGTTCTGACCGCCAAGCGAGCATCGCTGAGCGAGTATTTGACAGCTCTTGTCGCTCAGCTAGTGCTCTAGTGCTGTAGCTAAAACTAGTGAAGCGAGTCGTCGCAGGCAGTGTGAACAGTCAGAGAGCAACTATTAATATATGCATCTCTTTCGCTTACACGGAATGTATATTTTATTGTGCGATTCTTGAGCGAGAAAGTCGCCAATAGTTAGTTTTCTCGCCCGCGGCAGTCACAAAAACTGCGGGGAAACAGATACTTTTATAAATGCACGTATAAATTGTTAATGTTTAAAAGATTTCTAAATTAAACTAGAATCGTTACAGCAAAACGCTCACCGTAATGTCTCCCGTGTATTTTATCTCCAGTTCCAAAAATTGGCGCCCAGCCAAGCAGTGAGTGCAAACTTCTATAAATACTATATTTTTAATTTGGCTTACTAATGGGGTGCCTTTGAGTAATTGTGGTGGATTAGTGCATGGAACAATGTCCTCTTAGTTACCTATTTTTTTTTAAAGAGCAATTTGTGTAGAATTCAATCTTGTTAACCACTCCAATCAGGAAAGAAACTAATTTACGTCTATAAAACTCTGCGATATGTCACCGAACCCCATATACTGAAGCGAATATACTTTGCTCTCTGCCAGTCCCTTATTACATATTGCATAACATCTTGGGGTGGATCCTCAAAAACCATAATAAAGCATGTTGAGATTGCCCAGCGTGCCATACTGAAGATTTGCACTTTAAAAACCGAGATTGTTTCCCACGTCTCTCTTATATGAGTTTTTTTATGTATTAACTGTCAGACAGCTCTTCATCCTAAATATTATAATTAAGCAACACAAAACATTATTTTTTAATACTGCGATTCTAAATAAACGAAAAAAACACTTAGTATGACTAACGTGACCATTTATTTTTTGTCTCAAAACGGGACATTGGTTTATTAAGGTCAATTAAAAGGTTATCAATGAAAAAAAAAAAAATAA
Organism: Tholera decimalis; assembly: GCA_943138885.2. Taxonomy (NCBI): domain Eukaryota; kingdom Metazoa; phylum Arthropoda; class Insecta; order Lepidoptera; family Noctuidae; genus Tholera; species Tholera decimalis. The sequence goes on along the minus strand of OW964575.2, from coordinate 10,533,461 downwards.
GCGTTTTTTATTTAGGAATAGTCAGTTAGCTTAAAAGTTACGAAAGATGAACAAATATGCTTTAATATAGCTGGTGATGATTTTAAGTAAGAATGAAATTCTTAGCACGTTTTTTTTTGTATATTCACCTTAATTATCAACATCGCCGTTAGAACTGAAATTTGTAACTGGGTTTTCTCAGACGTCTACAATTTTTGAACAATTTCCCATGCGGGGACCTTTTTTAAATCAGCCCAATAAAATATCTGCATTTCTATGGTAAGAGTAGTAGTAGTCTAACCTTCAAGTTTCAATACAGCTTGATGAAAACTTGTTGACTGAGCGTGTAAAAAATAAAGCCACAGTTTGGATGTGGAATCTTCAAAAAAGTTTTTTAGTAACAGGGGACATTTTTCAATTTTTTTTAAATTTAAAATAGGTTCGAGTTTGACCACTATCTCACCTGATGGTAAGTGATGATGTGATCGAAGATGGAGCACGCTTACCTAAAAGTAACCTATTCACTCTGGACTTAAAGACTCCTAGGTTGTAGCTGTCGGGAAACACAGACTCCGGCAGGGAATTCCACTCCTTAGCCGTACGCACAATGAAGGTATTCCCAAAACGTTTTGTGCGTATGGGTGGGATGTCCACCATGTAACTATCGTTACATGGTGGACATCAATATTCAAAGATGAGAGCAGTATTCCATACACGACCGAACCTGGGCTTGATACAAATTCAGCAGCTGTTCCGGTGTGAAGTACCGTCTCACCTTGGCTAGGATTCCCAACTTTTTTGATGCTAACTGAGCCTTAGCCTCGATAAACGGGCCAAAATTGAGTGTGGAAGTTAAAGTCACCCCAAGAAGCTCAATATGATCGGTTATCGGCACGATTACACCACGGAAAATAGGAGCTGGTTCGAATTGGCTCCTTTTTGCGGAGAAGAGACACGCCTGGGTCTTAGCTGCATTAAACTTGACCAGGTTGGCATCGCTCCATTCGGAAACAGCCTTCAAGGTCAAGTTCAAGCGCCCAACCATGTCCTCACGGAGAGACTGGATCTGTGACCCACCAGCTCACGCGCTGGACACATATCTCTCAGAAACTGCTGTCGTCTGCATACCCAAAGGTACTGGGCGCAGATCGTTAATGTGCAGCAAGAATAAAGTTGCTGAGAGAACAGAACCCTGAGGGACCCCGGCATTAATTGCCAATTGGCCAGACGAGCAGCCATCAATGACCACTCGAATGGACCGATCCTTCAGGAAGTCTTCAATCCAAACGCAAAGTTGAGTGGGTAAACCGAAAGAAGGAAGCTCAGCAATAAGGCTATCGTGCCAGACCCTGTCAAAGGCCTTGGAGATGTCAAGGGAAACAGCAAGTTCTTCCCCGTGCCTCTTGATAGCCTCACTCCAGATATGAATGTTAATGTCAAATATAAACTACGTAAAAAACACGTGACAACAACAAAACAAACATCGAGAAATGGGCGAACGAAAAATGTGTCAAATAAATAGTCAACAAAGCGCGAGCGACGTCTTGGCCATTCTCGGCTATATTCGCATCGACCGATGAGTCCGTTGACGCGGTCTCAGAAAACGGGACAATTTTGCGTCCCAGAGATCATTGCGGGGACACCGGGACTCGTAATTATAAAAAGGGACAGTCCCGTTCAAAACGGGACGTCTGGTCACGTTAAGTATGACCACCAAAAAATCATTCAAAACAAAATTTAGTACTAAATTTATTCCCTTCATTGGCCCCTACATTTAATAAAATTCTAAATATATATCCATTGACCAGTAAGTCCTGTAAAACTATAGTAAGTACTTATCTTCAGAAAATTACGTATGAGGAGACAGAAGAACTGCTAGAAATAGTGGTATAAACTATAAACTTTTTTATTTATAATCTGATTAATTCCATTTAATATCAATACGCTATACGTGCAACAATCACGCTTCCATCTAACAAGCACACATCCTCATACACTCACACCCACATATCACACAAAGAGAGGACATACTACACATATGCTTTCTTCTTTGTCATTGTTTAATTTACCTATTTTATGTTAAGTTGCTATTAGTCGTCCATTGTATCTTTTACTCAAGGGGAATGGCCTTGAGAGCCGAAATACAGGTTTTGCCTAGTTCGGCCTCAAGTTCTACAACTTTTGTGTACAATTAAGCACTATCATTAAGCACTGTATTATTTTTAAGAAACTATGTACATATATCTTGGAAATAAAATTTATCTTATCTTAAGAGGGTGTCGAGCCTACGAGACGCGCGGAAAATAGGTATTTACTGCAGCGGGCTAGTCGTGTGCGTTGTCACACACACAATGACAAGTTCGCTCGAGGCCCGCTTGCCGTTGCACGACGAAGTTTGCTAACTTTGCATTTTTTAATTTTTTGTCTTTATGTTGAATAAACTTGAAAAACGAATATTAATTATTTAGATGGTTTTATTTATCACACTAATATTATAAAGGCGAAAGTTTGTGAATGAATGTGTCTGTTTGCATGTTTGTTACTTCTTCACGCTCAAACGGCTGGATGGATCTAAATGAAGCAAGTAGGTACGTAAATAAATCACAAAAATAAATTTAATAAATTATACCTATTATATAAAAATTAACGTTTGTTTTTACTGTAGTAATACATTATCCGTTCCCTCACTATTCATCCTATTGCAATAAAACTTTGATTTTATATATTAAACTCCTCAGATTTTTTTTTAAAGAATACTAGCAATGTGGGTACATTTCACATTACTAGCAATCTTGTTAACCCCTCCAACTAAGCTAAATATGCTTGTGTCTGGAGTGGGTTCACGTCAATAGTGTAATGGGTGGGGTTCGAACCTGCGACCTCTCGATCACAAGTCCGACACCTTATCCATTAGGCTATTGACGCTTCGAAACTGGGTAAGTAGCAAGTTAGGGTAGATGGGTATGCAGTACTTATTTGAATAATAAAACCAGTATGAAATAACAAAAAATATAATTATGTAATGTCATAATAAAACCAGACTGAAAAAAGTTTTGTTTATTAAAATTTCATTTAGTGCTCATTTAAATTCTGATGTACTGTCATATTTTTAATAACATTCGGTACTTTATTATATATACGTGGGGCCATACCAAAAAAAAAACATTTTTTCATTAATGCTGTCTAGCGAACTTACTTCGCAGAAAATATAAGCGTAATTTATTTCATAACAATATATGTATCAAGTGTAACTTAATTTAAAAGAAAAAAAATAATAAAAGAAATCTATAAATCTAATGTTATATTGCTTATTATAACATTTTACAAAAATTGGCCAAGTGCGAGTCAGACTCGCCCATGAAGGGTTCCGTAGTAACTATAATAATATAATATAATATGTATATTTACTTGACAAAAAACTAAAACTTACAAATTTCTTAAAACTAGCTTATTTACATTTTTTGCAACTACGCCAAATAACTTTGTTTTTCATAGTATTTGTATGAATTACAAAGTTATATTTGCGGTTTTAGAAAATATGCTGTATCTCAAAAACTGCTGACTCAATCTCTTTAAAACCAATTTTGATTGAAAGTTTACATTAAGATCTATAGATATATATATATATATATACATACCAAGTGCATGGCTTCTTTGGATGATAACAAACGATATGGCAAGGGTTTTGTAATCCTAAGTCTACATGTGTAGAACTTATTACAAATTCCAGTACACTGATACCAGAGACCGAATTTTTCAAATTAAGAAGAACGAAAAGAATTATCGTGTTATTGGCAAGTGACGTGGAAAGTTATTGACCCTCGTAGTGCTGTGACACGTTTGTTATGATTGGTATTCAAAAAATATGTGAAACCAATAATTTGGTATCAATTCTTTAAGTCAGTTATTTTGTGCTGAAACTGTGCATAGAGACTCCATACCAAATGTTGTCTTCAGCCCTTTTGGTTAGATATGGGGTTTCCGTTACACATTGTATATATATATTTATATTTTTCACTCCATTATTATAGAAATTAGAGGGGGGGCACACATTTTACCACTTTCGAAGCGTATATCTTTTAAACGATTAATTTTATGAAAAAGTGGTTTTAGAAACCTCAATCTCATTTTAAAGACCTGTATATAGATACCACACATGCATAGGTTTCATGAAAAAAAAGTATTTTCAGTTTTAGTTCCATGTATGGGGGGGGGGCTCCCCATACATGGAACTAAAACTGAAAATATTTTTTAATTTAATTTAAATATATTTTAATTTTTTCTTAAAATCGGAAAGCGGTTCACAGAATACAGAGACAGGCCCGTTGGTATAGTGGTCAGTGGCCCTGACTGCTATGCGCAAGGTCGTGGGTTCAATTCCCACCTAGGACAAATGTTTGTGTGATGAGCTCGGTCATTTGTTCTTGGTCTGGGTGTAATTTATTTATAATATTATGTATGTATTTAGAAATATATATGTATGTTTATCAGTTGTCTAGTACCCATACCACAAGCTCTGCTTAGTTTGGGACTAGATGGCGTTGTGTGAAAAAGTTGTGGAATATTATTATTATTATTATATTATAATACATCAATCTACCAAGTTTTATATGTATAGTCCTAATAGTTTTGGAATAAAATGGCTGTAACATACGGACGGACGGATGGACAGACAGACAGACTAGTAGTTGTAGTAGTTATACATATTATATTATTATAGTTACTACGGAACCCTTCATGGGCAAGTCTGACTCGCACTTGGCCAATTTTTCTTTGGCTAATTCCCGTAGTAGACAGACCTTGTTATGGCACTTGGCGTATAATTTTTCGGACATAAAGGGAATGTCAAAGGATGCTGAAACTTGTTCTAAACCAGAAAACCCGGCTCCTATCGACATAAAACTGCTTACAGAATTATCGTTCAGATTGAGGTCTGTAGGGCTATCTATCTGATTCTTTACAATTTATTAATTCTATTTTTTTTCGACACATTTGGCAACTAAAATAGAATTTCGATAGAAATCCTTTCTTAGTTGCAACTAGAGAATACAATCCCGAGCATGTTTTTTAATCCCGGGATTACGTGATTCTTGATGCTGAATCCTGGGACCCTGGGGCTATCCCCGGATTAGACTATGTGGTTTCTAATTGGTCTCAAATGTAAAAAATTGGCCAAGTGCGAGTCAGACACGCGCATGAAGGGTTCCGTGTGTAACTATAATAATATAATATAATATTTATATTTATTTGACGAAAAAAACCTTACAAATTTCTTAGAACTAGCTTATTTACATTTTTTACAACTACGCTAGATAACTTTGTTTTTCATAGTGTTTGTATGAATTACAAAGTTATATTTGCGGTTTTAGAAAATATGCCGTATCTCAAAAACTGTTAACTCGATATCATTCAAACCAATTTTGGTTGAAAGTTTACATTAAGATCTACAGATACATATTTTTTTAGATTTTTCACTCCACTATTATAGAAGTTAGAGGGAGGGATACACATTTAACCACTTTGGAAGCTTATATCTTTTAAACGATTGACTTTATGAAAAAGTGGTTTCAGAAACCCCCATGTCATTTTTAAAGACCTGTCTATAAATACCACACACGCATAGGTTTCAAGAAAAAAAAAAAAATATTTTCAGTTTTAGTTCCATGTAGGTTCCTTTATTTTAAATGATTTTTAATTTTTTTCTCAATATCGGAAAGCGTTTCATAGAATACATCTACTTACCAAGTTTCACATGTATAGTCTTAATAGTTTTGGAATAAAATAGCTGTGACATACGGACGGACGGACAGACAGACAGACAGACAGACGGACAGACATGACGAAACTATAAGGGTTCCGTTTTTTGCCATTCGGCAACTGAACTCTAAAAAACGAGTAATTTCTTAAAATATATATTTTTAATTTTGGTACACTACACATATCACAGTATAGTAAGAAAAGAAAAAATGACAAAAAGATACTATACTTTGTAAGAAATAAAAAGACAATAAAACTTATTTCGAATTTTGAAAATACAATCGTAGAAATATCAATGCATCCAAGGTTTGACTTCCAAGCCTGCTTCGTTTATTACCAACATAAGCAGCAGCTGAAAACGCTCGTTTAGGTTTTACACTGGTTGGAGGAATAGACAATAGATACTTATATGCTGTTTCTAAGTGATATCCACTAATTCCTCCATTTTCAAACAGGCTTATTTCACGTCTAATACTATATTTTGCCAACCCCGATTAATTTTGTATTTGTACTTCACGATCTGGGGATTTCATACTCTTATCAATTTCCAGCTATAACTTTTCCTTTAGTGTCAATTGGGGTTGGGATTGGGAGGTTTGTGGCCTTAACTCATCATCTGTTTGTGATCCTAATCTTCCTTCTTCTTCTTCCGTGTCATCTCGACTTTTAAGTTTTTTAACAATACACTTTATTTGCTTCCAAACTAAAGCCTGTGTAGAAACTGGAAATAAGTCATGCCATTCCAAATCCGATAATAACTGATTTTCATCATCTTTTCATGGATTTTGTAATTAATTCAACACACCAGTCAAATCATCACTTCGTCGTTGCTTCATACGTTCCACTAAGGATGTTTTCATTTTTTGGCAAGTGTCAGCACTTGCCAAAAAATGATTATGCTAGATAGCTGTTTTATAAGAAATTTCAAAGCGGAATCAGCTGTGCATAAATTAGCATCTCGCCGACAGATTGCTTCTACTGTCAATTTAATTGGCACATCAACAATTTTATTTACCAATTCAAAATCAACTTCTTCCAAACGAATTGGATGATTGAGATCTATAAGAGCTTTTTGAATGAAGGTTTTTAAAAGATAAAATCGCTCCAGCATTGTTAAAAGACTATTCCACCTGGTTTTACAGTCCAAAAGAAGTGACAGCTCTTTTCCATGTTCAATTTTCATTTATTTTTGAAGTACTGTTTAATTTTTCAATGGTGATCTTTTGAAATACACTCTACAACTTTGCGGATTTTCTTTATCAGCTCATTAATGTTTTCATCTTGTGTTAACTCTGGTATGTGTTATAGCGCAAGGTCATTTTGTGACATTAAGATTAAGTCTGATTCTGGACTGTCTAAGTCTTCTAAATGTTCATCATCATGGATGTCGTCCATATGATCAACAGCCACAGGTGGTTCATTTATAGTATCATCTGAGGTAGAGCTGTCTTGCAAATAATTATGTTTTTCATAAAGCCAGTATCCAGGGAAATATCAAATATACTTAGACGCTCTTTCAATATACGAAGACAATTTTCAGCCATACTTTCATACTTCCATAAATAGGAACAAGTTCTAAATTCCAAATTTTTTTTATATGAATGAACGTTGACAGCCTTTATGGTTTATTGGATGTTGAAGTCCACTTGTCGAAAGAAAGACTAAATCTTTCACCTGCACTTTTCAAATGTTTAAATTCTGCAGTTACTTGCTTTCTGATTTTTTCACTGTAATTGAATGGTGACGGCTGACTTTGGTAAATCCGTGTATTTTGCAAAGACAAATTTTCTCGAATCATCTGAAGTTATGAATATACTGAATGGAAATCCATCTAATGCAATCATTCTTGCCAAAACATCATCGAGGCTATCGTCGGCACTTTTAGTAAAATAATCATTTAACTTTCGCTTGGCTGGCGGTGGTGCTGTGTTCAGATTATCAGAATCTAGACTTGTTGAAGCTGATATAAGCTTGATGTTATGTTTTGATGACAAATGTGTATGTAATCCCTTAGTCGATCCATCCAAAGTCTTGAGAATGGGTGAGCGTCGGTGGGAACATTTGGCACTATTCCTATCCTTCGCAACTAAAAAATAGCTCCACATTGACGTCGTATCACTGTGTTTTTTATGTTTAACAAAGTCTCCCGCCATTTGAAATACTTAATTTCAGATAATTGACTTTTAAATTTCAATGACGTAGGTCGTGGGTTTAAATTTAGAAAATATCTTGTAATGACCAAAGTTTTCAATATAATTAAGCATATCTTAAAACTGGAAACATATCTTACAACTATACAATAATATAGGTTATCCATCAGAATTCAGACAGGCTTTAATGTCCTCTCATACCTAATTAACCTGTATTATAGATACATTGTAAGAATGATATTTTAAAAGAGTAACTGTGGAGTTTCTTGCCGGATCTTCTCCATAGAAAACGACCAATTTCGAACCGTGCCCTGCGCCAAACTGCTGACGTTTTATAAGTGCCCATGTAGGCCTATGTGAAATAAAACATTTTTAGTTTGAATTAATTTTTATCTTAAAATTCAAACGCGAGCCTAAAATAAAAAAAAAATCACAAGAAACAGTAGTAGGTATCTCTACTACTATTTTTTAAGAGGTAACATAGAGCAATCATGCCAGTAGCGTGCAACCAGCGCACCACGCACCATGAGACCATAAGTCTAGTTTAAGCATATACTAACGGGAACCCGTGTGAAATTAGTACTTCCCACAATATGATTATAAATTAAAGCCTGTCTGAATTCTGATGGATGACCTATATTATTATATAGTTGTAAGATATGTTTCCAGTTCTGAGATATGCTTAATTATATTTAAAACTTTGGTCTATACTGTCGTATAGACCAATTAATACAGCACAATGGAATTACAAATAAAAAATATCCGATAAGTTGGTCATCATGTATGTCATTGATATACACTATAAAAAGGAAAGGGCCAAGAATTGAACCTTGCGGAGCACTCATCTTGGCTAGGGATCCTGCAGATGTCGCTCCATTAACAATAACTTTTTGTTGCCTGTTTGATAAATATGAAAGAACAAGGTCAGCAGAACACGAATCCACGAACTCCGTAATGGTGTAATTTACAGATCAGTGTTTTGTGGTCAACGCAATCAAAAGCTTTGGAGAGGTCACAAAATATGCCAATTGCATCCTGAGATTTCTCCCATGATTCCAGAATGTGACGGATGAGCGCTACTCCTGCGTCTGTTGTTGACCTACCTTTCGTGAAACCAAACTGCCGACTATGCAGAATTCCATTTGAGTTAAAATATGATAGCATCTGGTCCAGCATGATTTTTTCGTGTATTTTGCTTAATGCTGGAAGCACTTAGATCGGTCTATAGTTAGAGGGATCACTCTTACAACCCGACTTAAAAATTAGTACTACTTTACTATAAACATAAACATATAACATAAACATAATCTTTATTGCGAAAACATTGAGACAACTTTTAATAAGCTAAACTAGACTAAACAACTATTTACTACTACTATCTTATTACAAACTAGGATTACATACAGCAAAAAAAAAAAAAGAAACATTTTTCTCCAAATAAATGTTTATGCAGGTACTTACATTATAAATTATTTTAACCATTAGGACATTAACAGTAATCCATTGCATGTAATAACACTATACATAATTATTTGTTGGTAATATATTGAGTGCTTTTATAGGTTTGTTGTCTTTAGAACGATGCACCCTATACCCCCGTACTAGTTAAAAACTGTCTCACGGGCGCATAGTATACCTCTTCCCCAGACATTCAATCTCATCGTGGCTGTGTCTAAGCATGACGTATTGATATGGAACAGTAGTACTTCTGTATTAGAATTATGTAATATGTGTTTTTTTTTTCTTGCTTCTGTTATATATATTGTATATTTAAGATATTTGCTTATGCATGTGTATGAGGTGTGTGTGTATGTTTTATGCTGTTTCAGTGTTTAAAATTTATGTACCCACTTTTATATCTCCATTAGTTCAAAAGAATTTCAGTTTCATTGTAGTCTAGCGATTTGAGGAAGATATCTGTAGTTTTTTTACATAGTTTAGAATTCAAATTTTTTAGTTTTACATTTTTACTAACTTTGTTGTATAGGCTAGGACCGAGATAATAGTAAAATTTTCGTGCAAAGTTTGTCTTACAGTTAGGAACGTTATACACTATATCTTGTCTACGTCTTATTGTAAAGTGTGGTTCAATTCTATGCTGTGAAACAATTATAACTTTAATAAACATTTTGCGCACCGTCAGAACTCCCAGTTCAGAGTATAGCTGTGTTGTAGGATGGGTGTATTTTTTACGACACATAACGTTAAGTACCATACGTTGAGCTCTTTCTACAGTTATCATAGTAGTTTTGGAGGTTCCTCCCCAGACAAATAAACCATACGCTAGTAAGGACTGACATAGTGCAAAATATATACTTAATAATAATTTAATGTCACATGAATTCCTAATGGTCTTAAAAATATAAATTAGTTTTCTTGCACGATTACTGAGGTTAGCAATGTGTTCCTTCCAGTTTAGGTTTTGATCCACTGTCACACCTAGATATTTTATGGAGTTGACTTTAGTGATTGGATTACACTGACAGATATTTGAGTTGTTACAATTATGAGTTTGAATAGAAATTAAATTTGGTGATGGTTGAGATTTAGCATTGATTGAAAATGTTATAAATTTGGTTTTGTCCCGGTTAAGTGTCAAGAGGTGATGATTCAACCAAGATGTTACAGAGCAAAACCCTTCATTTGCAACTTCATTGACACCTTTCCAAGTGTTAGAGTTGAACAGAAGAACCGTATCATCAGCAAATGTTATTATTTGGCCTTGCCTCAGGTGCAGGTTACAGAGATCATTAATATAAATAAGAAACAGTGTAGGGCCCAGCACGCTACCCTGAGGCACGCCAAAAACTACACTTTCCTCATGACTTGAGCTGTCATTAATTTTTACGACTTGTTTACGGTTAGACAAGTAATCCCGAAACAGGTCCAGCGGTATTCCACGAATTCCCAAATCTTCTAGTTTTAGTAGGAGTATGGGGATAGATACAGTATCAAAGGCCTTTGCCATATAAGGAAGATACCTATCGTTTTCTGCCCAACATCCAGGTTTCCAACTATATACGATTATATATACTATGTTTCATTAAATCGGGAAAATTACCGCTGTCTATACATTAATTAAATGTGCCTGTTAGGATAGCAGCAATTGAGTCAATAATATTACCAAGAACCCTAACAGATGCACTCCATAAGTCATCAGTGTTTGTTATGTTAAGACTTTGGAATGCTTTTTAATTACATCAATAGAAATGGCTTAAATGAAAATGTTGGTACCTATATCCTTATTGAAGTTTTCCTTTAAAAAAGATTCTGCTAATAATGGCGAAGAATTTAGAGATTTAGTAACCTCTACTGGAATATTGGTAAAGTAATTTTCCAACTTCACAGCCACTTTTGACTTATCTGAGATGACCTGATCATCGATGTTCAAAGTCAAATCATTCTAACCCTATTGGTTTGTGTTTCCAGTTTCTTTGTTTATCACCTTCAACACAGTTTTTATTTTATTGTTAGAAATGCTAATTTTATTTCTTTCTGTTTTAGATTTAGCTTACGGCGCATACTCTTTTAAATATCTTTGAGTAGTTTCTTACATAATTATGGAAGGCTTCATCGGAAGTCAATGATTTTTCATGGTATAAGTTGTATACATTGTCTCAGCTTATTCTTATTCCAGCAGTGGCCCATTCATTAAATTTAGATTTATTACTCATTTGAAATTTTTTAACTGGACATGTCTTACTAAATTCGTGGCATAGTGAAGAAAATAATATCCTGTAATTTTCATTGGGGTCATGGGAGTCAAAATTGGCCGTTGAAAGATTACTTAACATGTTATCATTAAAAACATTAATTTCTTTTTAGTTAGCGGCCTAAATTTAATAGTCTTATTTAATTGCCGCTTTTTAACCAACTCAAAGGATACTAGTTGACCTGTATGGTCAGACCTAACTCCACTAATTTGAGACGAGTATTTTATGGCACAATTAGTATAAATATTATCTATGCATTGAGCTGATGTTGCTGTTATTCTTGTTGCTTCCTTGTATGTGCATTTTAAGTTAAACGAACCAAACAATGAAGTAAGCTTGCAGTGTTCAGGTGAATTTACTAACAAATCAATATTTAGGTGACCACAAACGAAAACTAATTTATTATCTCTTATAAGCTTAGGTACTTAAAATTTCTCCCATTATCATTAAGAATGATGACAAGTTTGATGCTGGTGGTCTATAAACACTTAAGAAAATTTGGCCTTCAACTTCTGTATATGCTACCTCACACAAGCAATCAACAGAGCAAGCGGTGATATATTTTTGTTCCTTATATCTAAGAGAATTACTACGTAATATTAAAGTACCACCTCCTACTGAGGACCTGTTGTATGCACTAGTAACAGAAAAATATTAATTTTAAACAACATTCTATCTGGTTTTAGCCAGGTTTCACAAAAACATAAGATATCTATATCATATTTATCTATTAACATTTCCTCATCTAATATTTTGCCGGAGAAACGATTTATATTCTGATGATATAGTAAAATTGTGTTATTATACCTCTCCTTTGTCACATCTAAGGGTTTAAACAATTAATTTCAGTATTATTAGATACCCTAGATAATACTGAATAGTCACTTAACCTAGGATCAGTTAAATTGTCAATAACCCAGTGTAAATTGTAAGCTAACAAAGTAGCCAATGAACTTTCGTCGTAAATTCTAAAATGAATGTCAGGATTACAATAGGTATGCCCAAAAACCTATTACACGATGTGTGATGCAATATTTTGCAATCGACCACGTTTGCTGAGCAAGCGATATAATGCGGTCGCACTAAGTTCGCCGCGAGCTTCGTGTATTTCGAACAGCAACCGGGTGCACTCATTTTCATCATTTAGCGATAATTTTAGCCCTTACGTTACTTTGTTAATTATACTTAGCAATAAACCCTTGAAGGTTATCAGTGTATTTAACTTAGTAGACACACACGATATCCATATTGAATGTTGGAGAAAAAGTTGCATCCACCAAGGATGCAACTTTTTCTCCAACATTCAATATGGATATCGTATGTGTTTTAAATTGGATTTCAAAATGAAAGCCATATTTGCAATCACCACCCCCAAAAACCCATTACACGATACCCATATCGAATGTGTGAGAAAAAGTTGCATCCGCCATCTTGGATTTTAAAATGAATGCCAGATTTGCAATCACCACCCCCAAAAACCCATTACACGGTACCCATATCAAATGTTTGAGAAAAATTTGCATCCGCCATCTTGGATTTTAAAATGAATGCCAGATTTGCAATCACCACCCCCAAAAACCCATTACACGATACCCATATCGAATATTTGAGAAAAAGTTGCATCCGCCATCTTGGATTTTAAAATGAATGCCAGATTTGTAATCACCACCCCCAAAAACCCATTACACGATACCCATATCGAATGTTTGAGAAAAGTTGCATCCGCCATCTTGGATATTAAAATGAATGCCAGATTTGCAATCACCACCCCCAAAAACCCATTACACGATACCTATATCGAATGTTTGAGAAAAAGTTGCATCCGCCATCTTGGATTTTAAAATAAATGCCAGATTTGCAATCACCACCCCCAAAAACCCATTACACGATACCCATATCGAATATTTGAGAAAAAGTTGCATCCGCCATCTTGGATTTTAAAATGAATGCCAGATTTGCAATCACCACCCCCAAAAACCCATTACATGGTACCCATATCAAATGTTTGAGAAAAAGTTGCATCCGCCATCTTGGATTTTAAAATGAATGCCAGATTTGCAATCACCACCCCCAAAAACCCATTACACGATACCCATATCGAATGTTTGAGAAAAAGTTGCATCCGCCATCTTGGATTTTAAAATGAATGCCAGATTTGCAATCACCACCCCCAAAAACCCATTACACGATACCTATATCGAATGTTTGAGAAAAAGTTGCATCCGCCATCTTGGATTTTAAAATGAATGCCAGATTTGCAATCACCACCTCCAAAAACCCATTACACGGTACCCATATCGAATTTGTGAGAAAAAGTTGCATACGCCATCTTGAATTTTAAAATGAATGCCAGATTTGCAATCACCACCCCAAAAACCCATTACACGATACCCATATCGAATGTTTGAAAAAAGTCTTCATCATCACTTTCACTTCCTCAAATGGTGCTTTTCGGGAGCAACTGCACAAGGTACTATTAGAAATACCCAAAACGCTATAGGTGTGCCTATAATATTTAAAGAGTTCCCTCGCTTTCTCCAGGATCCCATCATCAGATCCTGATTTCATAACAATGGAACCAACTAGAAAGTATACCCTTTCAAACGAAAAAAAATTCCAAATTGGTCCAACTGTCTTCGAGTTTGAGGTTACATACATAAAAAAAAGTTTAAGACTAACTGAGAACCTTATCCTTTTTTTTGAAGTCGGTTAAAAAGCAATAATAACATCACAAAATAGAAATACGTACTTTTTATGAGAATGGCTTTTTTTCGAAAATTTGCGCTAACTTTCTTCTAATAATATTTTTTTTTACATTTTCCCATAATAAAACAAATAAAAAAAATGTTAAAGAAATATATACTGAACAATAAAAAGTAATTGTTGGGTATGCATAATAAATCGTACTCAAAAAAACAAAAAATATGACTTATGTTATTCAACGGATTGCTGCAATACATACGTACACAATAGATCGCGAATTATCGTTACCGGCGAAACGCTCCACGATGAGACGTGACCCCTCTCTGAGCTCCCGTGGACGACTGAATTTTCGACCGGTGTACGTTGCGTATGGTTCAAAATAGCGCGCAAATTAGAAGAAAAAATTAAAATTAAAACAACCAAGCGACATTTTTGAAATGTTAAAGCTGTAAATGATAGTATGGTAATTAGAGAATAATATGAATTGAAGTTTATGAAAAAATTCAACAGTTTACTATCAAAATTCAGCGACGCACGAGCATGTTTTGTAAGGATTTTTGTCCAACTTTATGTATTTTTGTTTAATAAACTATAAAATATTTTTAAATTTTGCCAACTATGTTTGCTAACACATTTATTCTAGTGTTCATTACATATTTTTGTATGGTAATTAAAGTACTATTATAGGTTATATTCCTTTAGTTGTGAAGACCGTTTTGAGTTATTTTACTCGGCGCAGGCTTAACTAAGCTGAGTATGCTCGTGTCTGGAGTGGGATTACAGCAATAGTTTAACGGGTGGGGTTGGAACCCGCGGCCTCTCAGTCACAATTCCGATACCTTAGCCATTAGGGTATAATGGAATAGGTCTAGAAAAATTTTAGTGCCACGAGAAGTGGCACATTTCCTAATTTGGGATTCGGGTTAAGAGGTTAGTGTTTGGTGTGATTGCCAAATGGCACGGAACGTGAATTTTATGGAACAGCATTAGTACTAACAGATACTTGAGTACGCACTTTTAGAGGAACCGTTTTTTTAACACGCTTGTATTAGGTCGAGCTGCAACAAACTATGTATGTAATAAAATCTAAGAATCTGAATTACACGCACTTCTAATTGTTGTATCAACATGAAACTTGGCAATTATATGTAGATTAGATGACAATACAATATTATGGTACCATCGAGCTAGACTGATGATGGAATTGGAAGGTGGCTGATGGAACCTTTGACTGCCTACTAGTAAAGATATCGAGTTTGGGCTCATTAGATCATCTTAACATATAATAGCGATAAGACCGCCATTGTAACCATATTTTGCAGTATTGTAAATCAAGTGTTTGTTTAATTATTGGTGTACAACAAAGAGTATTCTATCTTCTATCTATCTAAAAGCGTGTGTTAAGTTTTTTAAATTATTAATTTTGATTACTTATTAAAAGTAAGTTCAAAAACAAAACCCGACTGCCGATTGGCCAAGTGCGAGACGGACTCGCCCATGAAGGGTTTTTATAATATTCGTACTTATGCGATTCAAATAAGGATAGGAAATTCAGTCACCTCTATCTGTAAAATGTCACTTGAAAAGTACGGTTTGCAAAGAAATTTATTTGCGAAAATAAGTACCGAATAAAAAAAAAATCTATCTTTTTTTTTAAAATTAATAACTATGTTTATTTTACTTTGTTTAACCGAGTCTCTCAAAATTAAAGTAGTTTTTTTTAACCCTACTTTTTCTCTCTTATTTTCATTATTGGCATCAATTCGCCTGAAAGTTAAGACGACACGTGGCGCAAGGGCCCATTTGTGTAGATGGCTTTTGCCATGGCTGCTGAGCCATGGCAAAAGCCATCTACACAAATATCTATGATAAAGTAGAAAAGTTTGTTTGTTTAAACGCGCTAATCTTCGAAAGTACTGGATGGATTTGTATGAAATTTGGTATGGAAGTAGCTTAAAGCTTGAGGTTATAGTCTAATAAAAATTACCTGACTGCAAAAGAGGAGGTTATATTTTATCATGATATAGTCCACGGGAGCGAAGTCCCGCGTGACTGCTATTATACATATCGTCGCCTTAGAGTGAAAACCTCGGGAGTACATTTTTGTCCAAATTTTTTTTATTGCTTTTCCAGAAAGCAATCCTAGCAACGCACATCCTGATCTCACTGATATGTTCATTCGATACTCGAAACGCTATCTACGAAAGTAAGTGAGAACCTCGTGAACACTCGCATCGCGTCGTCAGTTTAGCGTAATCAGGCCATGGATTATGCATTTCTGAACTGTTCGATATTATGTATAATATTTTTCATATTATACATAATATCGAACAGTTCTGGATATAAAAACGGGTTAAATTTACATATAAATAAATTAAAAAAAAAATCATAAAAGAAACTGTACAAAAATTTTATAGCACGTAGATTTTTCTTCCTCCTGAAAAGTTACTCCTTTTTCACTTACGAGGTTTTCACTCTAAGGCGTCGATATGATGAAGGTAAGTAATGGCGGGCCTCCACCGCTCTTGTTACTCAAACACCCCTTACGAAATCTGAAGAGAATCAATTACAGTAACAAAGCCTTATCTTCCGAATAAGGGGATATTCAAGTCACTCCATTTGGCAAGTAAGCCATTGACCTCGTTAAACCTTTTATATTGGAATGAGTCATCCCACGTTCAAAATGACCAAGCGCCTTCCACAAACACGTAAATAGAACGCATGTATACATAATTACAGTGCGGTTCAACTAAGAATAGGATCGACTTAGTGACAGCAAAACAGGAATTTATTTAAATATTTATTTACGAATATTTTGCGAAAATATACTTGTCCCTTTCCTTATTTTCCAAAATAAGGAAAGGGGACAAGTATTTTTTGACCTCCAGGTCAAACACGAGCCCTAGGCTGCGTTTCCACCAGAGATGTGCGATGGAAATGTGTCGTGCGAGGATGTCTAGCTGTGCTGTGAAAATGTGTGGGGGTTTCCACCAAAGCTGTGCGATGAAAATGTGCCTACGAGGATGTGTAGCGGAGCTGTGAAAATGCGCATTAATGTCTGGTGCGAGTATGCGCAAACCTCGCAACACATCCTTCTCAACACACATTCCTCGCAACACATCCCTCGCAACACATCTCTCGCACACATCCCTCGCACACATCCCTCGCTTGTTTTGTATGCGCAAAAATCTAGCTCCGCTGAGCCGTTTCCACCAGAGCTGTGCTGACCGAGGCGAGGTAAATGAAGCGATTCTATTGGTTCTTCACAAACACATCCCTCGCTACGCATCCTCGCACATCTCTGGTGGAAACGCAGCCTTATATCAATAAATAACAAAAACACCTTTTCTAACAGACGTCTCTCCTTTGTCCACAGTGAAGTTACCGGAGGACTCGAACGCGGTATGCGGAGGACGATTCACCATCGGGCCGGCTCCCGAGCGGGACTGGGAGATGGTCCCGCCTGATGGGAAGTGGGGCTGGTCCGTTCTCGTAGGTAAATTGCCATCCGTGGCCCCTGTAACCTTAGACTAACATAGTTTCCCTTATAATATGGGGGACATCCCAACCATACGCACAAAACGTTTTGGGAATACTTTCAATGTGCGTCCGGCTAAGGAGTGGAATTCCCTGCCGGAGTCTGTGTTTCCCCGATAGCTATAACCTAGGAGTCTTTCAGTCAAGAATGAATAGGTCACTATTAGGTAAGCGTGGTCAAACGCAAGGGTCCGTGGCTTAGGCCCCCAGTAGTCGAGGCACATGTGGCCGACGCCCCCGATTCGATTTATTTAATATATTTCTTTTTTATGATTTTTAACTAAGTACAGTAAATAAGAAAAGTGTTTTACCATAATAATACTTAAAACCTCTCATTTTTCAAAACATAGATGCAATATAAAAGCATTTCTATGTTATAAATATAAATATGATTTAATATTATACATATACTTACAATCAGTATACATTTATTATTTTTGTAAAACATCTTTGTGCCTGACAGTACATTTGATCAAAAATTGCTTTGAAATAAATTCATCGAATCGGGGGCGTCGGCCACAGGTGCCTCGACCACTGGGGGCTTAAGCCACAGACCCAAACGCGAACCTATAATCAAGAAAACAAAACATAAAGAAAAAAGATGTACACCCCGAAAAGACACACAATACAACGTTGATAATAGCGAGAGGTATTAAATGATACCCCATTTACTATGTATTTTCAGGCTAAACATAAAAAATTATATCAATAGAAGCAATGGTTTAGTCACAGGCAATTTTTGAAGATTTTTCTTAGTTACAAATCGATATATCTTCCCGAGCAGCTGACTAAAGCTTACGCATAGTTATCTAGGGTCGTACACCTTAAAACGACAAATTTCACGCTAGGGTTTCGCTTTGCATCATTAGTTCAAAAGTGTTTATTTAATAACCAAAATGAAAAATATCTATATTTATCATTAAAATTATAATTTTTCAGCCTAATTTTTACATGTTAAACGTCTAATTTCTGAATCTTCTTACCGGTAGACGAAACACATCCATATCAGAGATATACAGATGTGCAGATTCTCAATGGACCATGAGTCTAAAGAAGCATAAATTGCCTTCTTTGGGTTTTTGGTTCCAAAACTTAGTCCCTGCACGGGACCATTATAATATAACAGTCAGTCACACACAACACACTCTCATACACAACACACACTCACACATACAACACACGCGCTAGCATGTAGACTCTTAACCACAAATACTTAATTGTATATTACTCAATAGTTTGTAATAGCCACTGCTGTACTCAGAAACACTGACTCCCATAACACAGATTATTCTAGCTTGGGAGTCCGCAGACTCACATTTTGTATATTTTCCGTTAATAAAGTTAGTTTAGTAACTAACTTTCAGCCATCACTCCATCCAGCTAACCTACCTCCAGAAGCAGTCAGGTCTCTCGGTCTATTCATGATGTCTATAAAGGAATTCAATGACCCGAAGGTCTTCTTTATTTAGGGAGCATAATTGCCTTTACTACATAACCGTCGTGTCCACAGGTGCAACTCTGGTCAACATCCTGATACCTGGAACAATCAAGTCGTTTGGAGTACTCCTGGTGGAGTTTAACGATGTTTTTCAGTCGAGTGCGTCCGCTTCTTCGGGTATTGTGGCGCTGTGTTACTTCTTGTACAGCAGTTTGGGTGAGTGATTTTGTTTATTACCAGACTGTATCTGTATGTGTGTTGAATACGTAGCTAAATAATAAGCTAAAGCGTCAATAGCCTAATTTATTTTTATTCATTTATTTAATAATTTATTCTCAGGTTACAATGAACTAGATATATACCTTAACCTAAAGTATACATATTATAATAACAATTGTGTAAGTAAATAAAACCTAATAATATTGTTACGAGCTGGGGTTCGGGATAGAAATAATTAACACCAATTAAACCAAAATTAACACTTTAATCAATTAAACACAAAATAAAAAATTAACACAAATATTCGCACCGCAACACTTGTCACTTAACACTTAAGTCGCACTGAAATTCAC
This sequence comes from Tholera decimalis, assembly GCA_943138885.2. Classification (NCBI taxonomy): domain Eukaryota; kingdom Metazoa; phylum Arthropoda; class Insecta; order Lepidoptera; family Noctuidae; genus Tholera; species Tholera decimalis. The sequence goes on along the minus strand of OW964575.2, from coordinate 10,513,612 downwards.
TAGTATAGCTTCGATTATATCGCGTATTCGCCTCGTAATAAGACTGACTCTCTGCGCCCCTTTGCGATCTATTTATACCCTGATCTATGAGTTCCAGAACATTCCTGTAAAATCGACTAACTGTTTATACTGCTTAGAATATTCCAGAGCCACTTGAGTACCGCTATTCGCCGCTAGATGGCGTTAGTTTCTCGACTCGATATACACAGTACTGCTATTCACCGATAGATGGCGTTAGTGTCTCGAACATTCTAGATTTATGTCGAAGTTTCTCAACGTACTTCACTAAGCGACTGGCGTAACACTAGTTAGTATCACAAAATTGCACTAAGTCTTCGTGCGTTCCGATGGCACTTGTCTTGGTTAAGTGTCGGACTTGTGATCAGAAAGGACGTGGGTTCGAACTCCACCCATTACACTATTGCCGTGAAACCACTCCAGACACGAGCATATGCATCGTTTAGCTTAGTTGGAGCTAAGCTATGAAATTTAAAAAAAAAAACAGCTGCACGTCATCAAGGTTATATATATTACGCTTATTAGTGTTTCCCCGATTGCTACAACCCTGGGGTCTCTTTAAGAGTGAATAGATTACTTTTAGGTAAGCGTGTTCCATCTTCGACCACGTCATCACTTAACATCATGTGAAATGCTGGTCAAACGTGAGTCTGTTATCAATAAAAAAAAAAACAAATATGAGTTTGGTTTCAATTTTATTACAAATACAAATGTTTATTGGAACAAAAAACAGTTTACAAAAGTTTGTGTACGTTGAACCTCGGTTCGGTCCGTGGTTGAATAATCATCTGAAAATAACGGTACGGTTAGTTCCAGCAACGATAATTTGTTCCGTTTGTACCGTCCATAATATAATAACGTTATTCATTTCGCGATGTTGCAAGCTAGCATAAGCGACGAGGATTTGACAGGCAAGCTTCACAGACTGGTTCACCGGCGAAACGTTGCTCGCCTATCGGTCTCCTACAGATTGTACTTCGGAGTATGTGCGCAAGAGCTCCATGATCTGACCCCTCCATCTCCCTTTCCGGTCTACCAGACGTACTGCAGGGTATCATCCACACTTGGTCGATATTCCGTCTTGTCGTACTAAGCGCTTCTCCTCTACATTTATTATGCGCACAGCCTAGGAGCGGAACTCTCAGCTGGTTTCTGTGTCCCCTGCCATATACAAGGTGTAACAGAATAAGCGCAATACCTCGAGACAACCCAATTAGAATATTAAATTATAAGTCTAAAACAACATCCGTAACTAAATAAATTGAAACCAAACCTAGATATTTTTTATAAAATAGTTATCCTTATCAAGGGCGGATCCAGCCCAGGGGGGGTCATGACCCCATGACCCCCCCCCCCCCTGGGCTGGGTACAGGACCTAGGTGGACCACTAATAAAAAATGTTAAACATTGTTTTTAGATAATACTCCAGTTTCTGTCGTTGTAAACGAATATCGGCAGTGGATGGCCAAGTGGTAGCGGAGTCAGGAAATACTAATTATAACTTCTTGTGACTTGACCACGATTACTTGACCCCCCCCCCTGGCACCAAAGCTGGATCCGCCCTTGATCCTTGCTATACACAAAACGTATGTGCGTCCTTAAGCAGACGCATACACACATGCAATGTTAGCGGCCGACGCGACACGCACACAATTTCCTTGAATTAAGGATTGTATTAATTTGTCACGATACTGTGTTTCACTTTTAAGTTAAATGAAAGAATTTTCCGTCAAAATTTTACACCTATTTTTTATGACGGAATCGGAAATCGATTCAAAAGCTGATTCTGAACCAACTACTTTCAGGAATTGCGTTTATTCTGTTACACGTTGTATGATCCGTGAACCTTTAAAGCAAGAGTAAGCAGACATCTGAGCTCGCACTTTTCCCTCGTAGATCTCATTTAACGCTCACGGTGGGATCGAAGTCAAGAGCTGGCTCATCGATAGTTAAAAAAATACCAGTTTGTGCAAACACTACAGTAACGAGGCAGACGCCCCGTGCATTCAAGGGAGGATCCAGGGGAGGGTTATGGGGTCATGACCCCCCCCCTAGACTGGGTCCAGAACCTAGGTGGACCACTAATTAATTTTTTTAAATATTGTTACTACATAATACTCCAGTTTCTGTCGTTGTAAACGAATATCAGCAGTGGATGGCCAAGTGGCAGTTGAGTCAGGAAATACAAATTATAACTTCTTGTGACTTGACCACGATTATGTGACCCCCCCTGGCACCAAAGCTGGCTCCGCCCTTGCGTGCGTGCATTGGGGATCGCTAGCCGATCTCCGGCTACCGCAGACGCGGGCCTGCGGACTGTGAGCAGGGGTAGCTCACCGTCCGGTAAGGACCAGGCCCGGGTCGGCAGCCTGTCCTGTTCCACGCGCGACTCATAGAGCAGTCAGCAGCATTGACGGGGCCTGACAGGGCCATTGCTTGCTGGAGTTGCGGGAATGTTCTAAAGAGATACCGCGGCCACAGAACATAAGGGCAGTTGAAGGAACCGGTTGGGTTTTTAGTCAGTAGAAGTCTGAAACGTCCTTTTGCTGAAGCAAGATTTTGGGTGAACCCAGAGAATGTGGATTCACTAAATGATTTTCCCATCAACATAAAAAGAGCACATGTAGCGATCTTTTGGTGTTACTGACCCAATTTGCTCACTGATCCTAACAAAATTGCTTTAAATTTCCAGGTCCACTATCTTCTATACTGTCAGTGAAATGGTCGTATAGAACGGTGACGCTCATAGGCGGGAGCTTCGCAGCATTTGGGATGATCTTCAGCAGCTGTGCTTTTTCCATCTCTTACCTGTACTTTAGGTGAGTAGGTAATAGAGAGAGAATATTTTTTCTTAGCTATAACCTGGGAGTCTTAAGAGTGAATAGGTTACTTCTTGGCAAGCGTGCTTCATCTTCGACCACATCATCGCTTACCATCAGGTGAGATGGTGGTCAAACGCGAGCCTATTATAAATCGCACACTACTCAACGAATAAATTCGAAATTGGATAATATTAGAATGGAACTGTCTGCTATGTTCAACAAGTATTGAACGAGGAGGTATATCTTTCCATCGGTAATTCGAAAATAACATTTAATTACAATTTTATTTGTAAAAAACATAAACATATTCTGGTCACTATGAAATTCTAAACATTAACAACATTATTGCAACAAGTTACAAAAAAATATACATTGCCCGATGCGTACTCGCTTAATCAACGCAATGACCAAGTCCGCTTACAATGTACTGTATCCATTATCTTCAACCATTGACGTTTTGTCCTTTGCCCTGATTGGCCGTGATGCACGGCGCATGTTTTTCAACAGTGAGTTACAATCAGTAGCAAGCTCTCGATTTAAGTGTGTGTAATTTATTTGTGTGCGTAATTCGCATACGTAACGGGCCTCTTGCTTGTAGTGGAGTTCCTCGTTCTCATACAAATCAGGAACTATTTCCTTTCTAACCTCTTTTATCTGTTCTGTGACTGCGACAGTAAAGATTTTTTTTTATTTTCGTAAAAAGGTGTACAACGTTTTTGCTTCACGTATTAATATATAAGTTGTCTCCTTCCAGTTTCGGCGCGATGGTAGGCACAGGGGCTGGCCTAGCCTTTCCCCCTACCGTGTATATAGTGACCTCATACTTCGTGCGTCTGCGAGGGCTTGCCAACGGCATCTGCATGTCAGGCAGCGCTTTCGGAAGCATCATCCTACCGCCCGTGCTGAGGTATCTTCTAGAAGAGTATGGCTACAAGTGAGTACTCTCCTGTCCTTAATCTGTCTCTTCTGTCCATCCAAAGGTTGTCTGTAAGAGATCGCCCTGTGCGATAAGACCGCCCATTGTACATTAGTTTTGCTTTTTATTTCAATAGAATTATTGTAGGTGTACAATGAAGTATACAACGTGTAACGGAAACCCCATATCTACCCAAAAGGGCTGAAGACAACATCTGGTATAGAGTCTCTATGCACAGTTTCAGCACAAAATAACTGACTCAAAGAATTGATACCAAATTATTGGTTTCGTATATTTCTTGAATACCAATCATAACAAACGTGTCACAGCACTACGAGGGTCAATAACTTTCCATGTCACTTGCCAATAACACGATAATTTTTTTCGTTCTTCTTAATTTGAAAAATTCGGTCTCTGGTATCAGTGTATTGGAATTTGTGATAAGTTCTACACACGTAGACTTAGGATTACAAAACCCTTGCCATATAGTTTGTTATCATCCAAAGAAGCCATGCACTTGGTATGTATATACCCTTTAAATTACACGTTGTATAATAAATAAATAAATAAATGTCAAATAATATCACACCACCAAAAACCACATAACACACCGCCCCACATCTCATCACATCAAACAACACCACAAGTTACACACACGCCATAAACACCATAACAAACTATGATGTAACTAGCTTCCGCCTGCGACTTCGTCCGCGTGGAAAAAAATCCCCCGATTTTGAAACATTCTTCATTAGTGCTCCGCTCCTATTGGTCTTAGCGTGATGATATATAGCCTATAGCCTTCCTCGATAAATCGCCGCCTTACAACGAAAACCAATTAAATCGAAATTTTGACGAAAATGACTTATGAATGCCAAAGTACTTAAAATGTTCTGTTCTTTCGTCTGCGAAAACCCATTAATCGCTAACTCTTATAGTTTCGCTGATAGCTAATAAGATAACCAATTATTTCAAGCATTTCCAAGGTTTGTTTTCAAATACAAAACATTAAGCAGATTTAACTTGACTGTCGACATATTTGTCTGCAATGATTGACAGTTAATCTGATAAAATTTGTTTTTCTTAAGAGAGAGCTCATGAAATACTCTATTATTCCCTCAGTAACAACCATTTACTAAGATTTAAATCTCAAAACTATATTAAAATGGTCAAATAAAAGCTATTAAAACCGTTTAATTGATTTTACCTGACGAATTCCATTATAACAATACAATCTAGTCGTCTACGAATACATTGTATATCCAGATAATTGTTTTTCTCTGACGATACTTATTCACAGATGCAACCTAATCACTACAGCGAAAAACGATTAAGCCAGATTAATTTGTTTTACCTGACGAATTCCATTATAAACAATACAATCTAATCGTCTAAGAAAATATTGTATATCCAGATAAAAGTTTTTCTCTGACGATACTTATTTACGGATGCAACCTAATCACTACAGCGAAAAACGATTAAACCAGTTTAGTTCCGTGTCACTGGCGCTAGTGTCGGACTTTCGGCCATTTGCATTTGCAAGAAGTGCGCTCGCGTATCGCGGAAAAAGTTAGTTTTCAAGTTTTTAATTGTATTTTGAAGTTTAAATTGACATTAAAATGAGCTCAAATTGTGTCAAGGAACTTGATTTTGATCGTGCAAAAGAAAAACAAGAAAAAGGTGAGTAATTATTATAGTGATTTGAATGAAAAAAGCCGCGAAAGTGAGGTTATGTCTGATAATTTTTACTTTAGTTACCGATTTACAATGTAGTTAATGTCTGTGATATTTATAATTGATGTGGAAAATTAAGATCGAAACACGACGGTTATTTGTTATTGATGATCGTACCTGTAGGTTGTTGAGGTTGTTACCCATTTAAATACTTGTCTATCTATTTTTTAGAATGTTTTGCTGACAGCGACGAGGACGATCTTTTGTCTCAAGCTTATGAAGACTTTTTATTAAAAGACGGCAGCAATGAAAGTGCACCTGGAGGTTCGTATATATCCATAGTTTATAGGTACTTTCTTTGTTTTATTTTAATACATAGGTACCTACTTATAAATGCGAAAGTAAGTCTATTTGTTACTTCCATATTGGACTGGGAGCGATAGAAAAACATACCTAGACTGTTTCAGCTGCTTCTTTTCCCGGGCATACTCTAGAAATCAGTAGAGGGAATCGAGAGTTTCATAGTATTGCAATTTAGGTGATGGGCTGAGAACCTATAACTATAGCAATACAAAGTTAGTTTTTCCTAATGTGACCCTCAAAACTTGTCAGACGTAGCAAAATCGTTGACGCTCTGCCTTTCCCGTATGGGATACAGGCATGGCTATATACAACATGTAACATAATTAATGCACATCCTGAAATTAATTTGTTCAGAATCGTTTACTGAATGGATTTTTATCGTTTTTTTTTAAAAAAAAAACAATATTTTTATCCCAAAGCAATTAAATCTACGTAAATTACAAATTACACTTTCGCTGTTAGTAAAAACAAACTCACTATGGACCGTAAATTAAAGTAGTAACTTTTTAAATGCAGATTCATATAAATTCCGTCATTCAGTACACATTACAGAAAAATGAAACTCATTTAAAGAAAGTTAAAGTCTTAAAAAAAAACTGTTTAAACAAGTAAAACTAAAAATTCAGAGTATGTGTTATGATAATAACTTTATTTTCTAATTGAGGTGCTTGAGGGTGTGCGTTAATTACGATACATGTTGTATAATGTCTGAAGTCTGATTTTAAAAATTTGGCAAGGAAAATGTTTTGAATTTGTTTTTTATAAACATCCAAACATAGAAATCTTTCCTTTTTATAATATAGTAAATTAAGCTCTGAGATTAAGCTAAGAGAATTAAGACACTAAGTATTACTTTGTTTACTTTTTCACAGATCAAACAAATGATGCGGACTCAATATTCAAAGATTTAGTAACTTTAGAAGACTTACTTGGACCTTCTTTAAAGACTTGTACAGAGAACTTGCCTACTATAAATAAAACATTAGGTAAATATTATTATTTTATAAAGAAGACTACAATACTAATATCTCTGGTTGTGAAAATATATAATTAATTATATCTTTAACCACACGTGGTTCAATGATTTGTAATTCGCTTTTGTACACTGTATTACTATTTATCTGTTTAGCTTACAATACTTACTTTTGTTTTTTTTTATACAGTTCAAACTAACGATGTGGATTCAACATGCAAGGAGAAGATTAATGACTTTGACATGACACAAGAAGATTTACTTGTAACTTCCTCAAAGACTTGTAACGAGAGCTTGCCTACTTTTCATGACCTTATCAATAATGATCTACAGCAAAGTTTTAGGGTGGTGAAGACTTTGAGAGATCTTGCTTTGGAGGCTTTGAACAAAGCAGATAACGACACAATACCTGAATCTTCTGTAATTGCGACGATAATTTTAATAGAAATTTTTGATAAAGCGTGTAAAATAACCAAGCAATTAAAACGTTGGAGAATTTCTAATCCTGCTTCATGGAAAGTAAATGTGGCAAAGAAAAGACGCGCTGAAGGGTCAGTTTATGCTATAAAAAATAAGATTAGACCTGCAAAAGTACCTAAAAAAGTTGATTGTTCGAAATGCTCTCATCGCTGTTCAGAGAAAATTAACGAAGAGATTAGAAATAAAATTTGTAGAAAGTATTGGAACTTTGACTTCATTGGACAAAAAAAATTCATATTAGCTAATGTTGCAGTGAAAAATACAAAAACGTTATCGCTAGAAAGAAAAAGAACAACTACAAGGGCTTATTCCACACAATGTTCTTTTGAAATCGAAAATGAGAGACTCAATGTTTGCCAAAAGTTTTTTTACACTACCCTGTGCATCAGTCAAAGCGTGATACAAAATGCTATAAAAAATAAAGATTTTGTTGGACAATACAGTAAAGATAAAGACCCTCGTGGAATGTGCGGGGCACATAATAAGACACCTCCTGAAAAAGTTCAAGAGGTTCATAACCACATACGATCGTTTCCATCCATGGAGAGTCATTATGTAAGAAAGGAGTCTAAACGTCAATATTTGGATAGAAAACTGTCTGCTTCTTTTGATTTACAAGCCATACTTCAGATACCTAGTGGAGACATCGGTCTTCTATATTACACTCGCAAATTAATTGTATATAATCTGACAGTATACGAGAGTGCTCTTCCTAACAATGCATATTGTTTCACTTGGTCAGAAGTAAATGGCAAAAAAGGTAGCGCGGAAATAGGTACTATTTTGTACCACTACTTGTCGAATTGCATTCCAAATTCTGTAACTGAAGTAAGTCTTTTTTCTGATACCTGTGGCGGGCAGAATCGGAATAAGAACGTGGCGGCAATTCTACTCTGGGCTGTTCAAAAAATAGAAAACTTGCAAATCATTGAACAAAAATTCCTTGAAAGTGGACATTCACACATGGAGGCAGACTCTATGCATAGCGCTATTGAGACGGAACAAAAATATACAGATATTTATTCTATGCCAGATTGGATAAATGTATTTAAGAAAGCAAGATCAAAAAAAGTATATAAGAAAGAAAATAAGAAAGTTGTTAAGAATCCATACGTAGTGAAAGAATTTAAATATGATGAGTTCAAAGATTTAAAAGATTTGTCTGCCAAAATTTTGTTAAATACAAAAAAAGACACAGAAGGAAAGCAAGTTCAGTGGTTAAAAATTAAGCGACTGAGATATATTAAAGGAGAAAACAAAATATTCTATAATTACAATATGTCGGAGAATTTTTCTACAATTGATGTTACTAAAAAAAATGAAAGAAAAGGAAGTAAAGCCAGTGAAAACTTAGATTCTGAACAACAAAGAGAACATAATTACGGAACAAGAAATAAAAAGAAAAGGACTCTGGACGAAGCGGCAACGTCCGTGATTTCTGAAAGATCAGAAATCAGTGAAGTGCAATACTTTCCTGATAAACTATTGCAACTCTACAAAAAACCTTTATCTATAAGTGTTGCAAAAAAAAAAAGATTTACTGCAATTATGCAGCAAAGGTGTCATACCAGAGGAGTACCATCCCTGGTTCACCAATTTGAATAGCGATGTTGTTTGTAAAGACAGGGTACCTGATTGCACAGTCTCTGATGGCGAATCTATAATATCTTCGGATGATGACTAACAACAACCCAATTCAAAATACTTAGTTTATTTTTTGAAGTACCTAGGTATTTTATTTTTACTGTCTTAATTATCTTAATTTAATTTTAATTATAATTTTATTGACATATTCTCAGTTTAACCTAGATGGAAATGCTTAGTCATAAACAAATTAGATAATTTTGTTTAGAATTCAAGATTTTCAAGAGTAAAAAATCCTTATTAAATTATCTTATTTGATTATGATTATTATTTCAATTACCTATTCTAGATACCTAGAAAATGAAAACTCTTAATGTAGTTATAAACATTGAAGATAAAATTTATTTAGAATTGAAGGTGCCTGCGACTTTACATAATTATTTTAATTTTTCCCAAAAAATATTTTTCCGTGGTATTTTCGGGATTTTTTAATTTGATTTTTCAAGCAGGATTATCAAAGGTCTCAAAGGTACATTTATGTACAATTTTAGACGTCTAGCTCAATAATATTGGCTTTGCTTTGGTATGTCACAGTCAGTCGGTCAGCCACTCAATAATAGGTCAGTTTTTCCTAATTTTTTTGGCACCTATTACTGGCATTTGAAGCGCACTTTTATTGTTATTTGAACTAATCAAGCTAATTTGTACTTAATTAATTATTTCGAGTTATAAATTTGATAATAAATGAACGTACTGAAACTCTAATAAATTACTTGCTTAACTTATTATGTTCTTAAATTTTCTGCAGGAAAAACCAATTATCTTGATACATTTTCACTTGTAACTTCTCAAGGGACAGCTGTATAGGTATTTTTTTAACATGGTTAGTCTTAATTAACTAAAAGTAAAAAGTAATTTCTCAGGATTTGCTGTATTGCTATTGCCTTAAAATATATAAACATTTATCAGTTCTCAGGGAAAACCAATTAAATAGGTGACCTTTTGACAATTAATTGAAAATTTCATTACAAAGCAATAACTTTTTTAACCTCAATAGACAAGTTTAAATAGAACATTTTATCAATGTACTGATGCTATGAAGTAATAATAACAATATAGTACTACAAATGGTATTTTCAACCCCATAAACTTTGTAATCGCGATATCTCTGTTTGCACTTTTTATGATTTAATTGGTTTTCGTTGTAGGGCGGCGAAATGGGCTATCTAACACTGAAAGAATGTTTAAAATCAGAACCGTAGTTCCTGAGATTAGTAGCGCGTTCAAGCAAACAAACAAACAAACTCTTCAGCTTTATAATATTAGCATAGATCTAACGTTTAAAAGAAATAAATCATACAACGTTGATAAAAGCGAGAGGCACTAAACGAAACCACATTGGCTACGTATCATTTTCAGGCTACACACCAAAAATCGTATCAATAGAAGCAATAGTTTAGTTACAGGAAATTTTTTGAAGTTTTTTCTTTGTTAAAACACGATGTATCTTCCTGAGCAGCTGACAAGTACTTACACATATGATTGGTTTGTGTAGGTCAGATACGCAATCCCTCTATGTAAAACACTAATATTCAACTGCACCCGGCTAGTCTAAACTGGAAGCAAACCCCTACACAGTTGGGAAAAGAGTAAGCAAATGACGAAGATATTCGGCGATATGCCATCTTTACATCGTGGACATCCCACCTGTACGCACAAAACGTTTTGGGAATACTTTTATTGTGCGTACGGCTAAGCAGTGGAATTCCCTGCCGGAGTCTGTGTTTCCTGATATCTATAACCTGGGGGTCTATAAGTCAAAAGTGAATAGGTTACTTCTAGATAAGCGTTTTGCATCTTCGACCATATCTTCACATACCGTCAGGTGAGATAGTTTACAACCGTGAGCCTATCATCAATTAAAAAATATGTACTGGGCCACAGGTCTTCTGTCTATGAGAGGGAATGTTACACAAAGTAATGTGCCTGTCTGGATTCGAACTCACGACCTAGAATTCGAAAGTCGAGCCTGTAACTACTGGCCACTGAGTAGTAGTTACTCTTTCAGATAATATTGCACATTGGGTATTATGGTCAAATGTATAATGGCCCCTCAGTGGGTAATATGGCTCATTGGTAAATCGGCCCCGTGGGTAATATGGGTCATTGGTAAATCGGCCCCGTGGGTAATATGGGTCATTGGTAAATCGGCCCCGTGGGTAATATGGGTCTTTGGTAAATTGGCCCTGTGGGTAAATATGGCTCCGTGGATTAAATGACTAATCACTACTAGGCAGAAGGCCTAATTCTCAAAATGGCAATTGAGTTGTCAAAGGACTAGTTCTCAAATATGGACAAATTCTCTTGATGGCTAGTAGTTGGAAGTATTCTTATACATAAGCGATTTTTAGGGTTCCGTAGCTGAATGACAAAAAACGGAACCTTTATAGTTTCGTCATGTCTGTTTGTCCGTCCGTCCGTATGTCACAGCCATTTTATTCCGAAACTATTAAGACTATTCATGTGAAACTTGGTAGGTAGATGTATTCTGTGAACCGTTTTCCGATATTAAAAAAATATTTAAAATTAAGGGAGGATCATCATACATGGAACTGGAACTGAAAATTATCTTTTTCATGAAACCTATGCGTGTGTGGTATCTACAACGTGTAACAGAATAAACGCAATTCCTGAAAGTGGTTGGTTCAGAATCGGCTTCTGAATCGAATTCCGTCATAAAAAATAGGTGTTAAATTGTGACGGAAAAATCTTTCATTAAACTTAAAACGGAAACACAGAATCATGACAAATTAATACAATCCTTCATTCAAGGGAATGCGCTCGTGTGCGTGTCGGCCGCTAACATTGCATGAGTGTATGCGTCTGCGTAAGGATATTGTATGACGCACATACGTTTTTCGTTTAGTAAGGATAACTATTTAATAAAAAATGTCTAGGTTTGGTTTCAATTTATTTAGTTACGGATTTTGTCTTAGACTTTTAATTTAATATTCTAATCGGGGTGTCTCAGTTATTGCGCTTAATCTGTTACACCTTATATAGACAGGTCTGTAAAAAATACATTGAAGTTTTTCAAACCACGTTTTCATAAAGTCAATCGTTTAAAAGTTATACGCTTCCAAAGTGGTAAAATATCACCCCTCCCCCTCTAACTTCCATAATAATGGAGTGAAAAATCTAAAAAGAATCTGCTGTAGATCTTAATGTAAAGATTCAACGAAAATTTGTTTGAACGAGATCGGGTCAGCAGTTTTTGAGATATAACATATTTTCTAAAACCGCAAATATAACTTTGTAATTCATACAAACACTATTAAAAACAAAGTTATTTGGCGTAGTGATTTTTTTACTACGGAACCTGTCATGGGCGAGTCTGACTCGCACTTGGCCAATTTTTTATTACATATAACACGTATTTGTTTGATCAGTGAGTTGAAATTTTATAATGCACTAGTACTCACGTGGGGCTTCGCTCCTGTGGATTCTATCACGGTAAAAACATAACTCTCCTTTTTTGCAGTCGCGTAAAAAGTAGCCTTCCTCAAGCTTCAAGCTACTTCCATACCAAATTGCATCCAAATCCACCCAGTACTTTTAACAAACAAACAAACAAACAAACTTTTCCGCTTTATAATATTAGTATAGATAAGAATAGAAAATAGTGCAGTTCAGGCAAAATAAAGCCAAGTTCAAAATATAAGTTCTTTTTTATAAACTTAACTAGCATGTGGGTAGAATCTTGTTAACCCCTCCAACTAAGCTTGGGCTTAGTGGGTGGGGTTCGAACCCGCGACATCTCAATCACAAGGCCTACACCTTAGCCACTAGGCTATTGCCACTTTAAAACTTTAAGACTTGTCAATTCTAACCAACACTCTTGCTATTTTCAGAGGCGCAGTCCTAATATTAGGAGGTATCATGCTCAACGTGTGGGCAGCCGCTTTGCTCTTTCAACCAGTTGAAGAACACATGGTTAGGAAGTATAAGGAACCAGAAGAAGACGAGGATGGGCCGCAGGTTAGTTCACAATGACGTTTAGCGTTATAATTGCGTCATGAAATTCCTGTATAGCTCCGTCTCTCTCTCTCTAACACTTTTATTGTATAATATGGACCATGTCTTGCTCGTCAACTATTCAGCCTCTTGACCTGATACATTGTCGAGTCATTTTAAAACAGAGTACTTATTGACTCACTAACTATTTATTGAAACTAGAGAGAGAGATGCAGCTAAAATTGCGTCTCTTTCTAGCGATATAATGTCAAGTGTCGATTTAAGGCATCATCTTGGCGTAGCCTTATCGGATATAGAAATATATCGCCTATTTAGCGATGGCTGGAGGATGCATAATCGATTTATTTCGCAAATTTCAATTCAATTGGAAATTGTTGAAGTTTCAAATCGTAGTAACAACCGTGTTGTAAATTGTGCCAAATAGTGTGGTTGTAGATTACGAATAACCAAAATTTTTCCAAATTTTTTAGTTGAATTTCATTCGGTGTTTCTAATATCTGGAAGCCACATTTCTAGTACTATATGGCTTTTATTTTTTCTCTATAAATCTAGGGGGTTAATTCAAAGACAGTGACTGTCAAACTTTTTCGAATCCCCTACCTTTTAACATCTTAATTTATTTGTGCTATTTATATAATAATTACTGATATTTTCACAAGTATTACAAATTGTCACTGCATTGAAACTGATCTTGCTATACAGCAAATTTAATCAATATTTTTTCAATCAATTAACGATTTATTTACAAAGCATTTATGCGATTTTTAAGAATTCAGAAGCGGATGTGGTTAAAATCTCTTCTCGGAATAAAATGCTACACCAAAATTAGTTTCTAATGCAGTATTTAATATTAAACAAAATTCAATACCAGCTTATGTCCGTAATACCCTAATTTTAATACCCGCGAATTTACGAGTATACTTTAAGAAACCAAATAAGTGTCTTTTTGAAAATGAAACTTGCTCTTAACGAGCTCGTCATGGTGGCATCAAAGCATAAAGTAAGCAATTCATTTTTATTATGTGTTTATATGTGTATATGTTGGTCATAGTTTCCCAAGTTGAGAGTATTTATAAAAGTCTTCAACACCACTTTATGTGTTAAAAATAAACTATGAAGTAAGCACTAGCTATATTTTCTGTAAAATCCAGCTACCGGTACAAACAATAGTTTAGACCGTCGTTCAAAGTCGTGGAAACATTTCAAGTAGTCATGGTAACCGAAACAATATGTAGTGTTTCCCATATTCAAATAAAAAATGATACATTTGAGTCGGTTCCAAAGTATTTCGATCTTACCGGTATACGCTTAAGCCGAAATACGTTGAACGTTTTATGGGGTCCTTAAAGAAATCTTTGAGAAACTATGACCTTGTATATTTTGTTATTAGTATTTTTTGTTTGTCCGTCTGTAGTCTTTTATGTTAGACAGAATTACTAACAACACTTGGTGTTTTTGTTTCTTATGCTGTCTCGTTTCATCACTTGCGACAGAATGAGAGGGAAGATGGTTTGAGGTCATTCTGGACTGTTTTATGTGTGAATGCGTTAGATAAAGATTTCTGAGAGCCATATTGAGTTTTATTGATGAGGTATGTGTGTGTGAATGAGCTCGTGGCTTAGTTATGATCTTCAAGGTTATGCAACGCTTGCCAAGGTGGGTCCGAGGATGGGCATGGTGGAACATTTTAACTAGTGATGCAACGAATACGAATATTCGTATTCGCCGAATAGTAGACATTTACCGAATATTCGTATTCGGCGAATACTAATACGAATATTTAAAAACTAATATTTTTGTACGCAACTCTATTTACTGCAGATTTGAAAAACTTCCAAGTCTGAAAAGCTCGCCATAAATATATTTCACTGAAGCCATGTACAGTCACCTCGGAAAGACTTTTTTCAACGGCTGGGAACATCCAGACTGAAAAAAGAAATCGCCTAAAACCAGAAAATCTACAAATTTTATGTTTTTTAAATAAAAATTTGCCTGTTGTAAATTTTAATTATTAGAAGAGTAAACATTCATCAAATAAATAAGTCTTTTATTACCATGGCGAGATATTCGTATTCGCCGAATAGTAGGTTTGATATTCGTATTCGTAAAAGTAGTATTCGTTGCATCACTAATTTTAACATATCGAGATTCCTCCGTACCTTAGAAAGCACGTAAAGCCGTTAGTCCCGTCATTTCCATGATCTAAAGCCAGAAAATCTATCACCAGTGTTGCTAATGGGTATCATGCATGCGCGTGCACAGGATTATGACAGGGTATGCGGCGGAGTAATCGGTCACAAAAACTTTTTCTTTTATAGATTTTTAGCATAGCCACAGCCACGCATCACCACCATGCTACGATGCGTGGCTGTGGCTATGCTAAAAATCTATAAATGGCAAAGTTTTTGTGACCGATTACTCCGCCGCATACCCTGTCATAATCCTGTGCACGCCCCTGGTATCATGTTACCCGCTCCTTGTAAAATACTGGTGCCCTTAGGCATTTTATATCGGTTACATTTCGGGGAGTGTGCGATGGAATTACACAATCTAATTCCGCCAAGCTCGTTCCATCATCGGACTACAAGACAAACGGCGAAGCGCCATCGTTACATGGTGGACATCCCACCCATACGCACAAAACGTTTTGGGAATACCTTCATTGTGCGTACGGCTAAGAAGTGGAATTCCCTGCCGGAGTCTGTGTTTCCCGACAGCTATAAACCAGGAGTTTTTAAGTCCAGAGTGAATAGGTTACTTTTGGGTCTTGCTCCATCTTCGACCACATCATCACTTACCATCAGGTGAGATAGTCGTCAAACGCGAACCTATTTTCAATAATAAAAATAAAAAAAATTCGGTGGGAAAATCATCAAATGACCCCTCCCGAAAAGGAGTGTCAGACTTCTACTGACTTAAAACACACCCTACTCCTTCAGTAGCCCGTACATTCGGGGCAGCGGTATCTCGTTAGATATTCCTACAAACCGGTTGGAAAAGGGCTAAGCGAATGATTGAAGATTATGAATTTTGAAAGTGACAGCCTTGATATGTATGATTTTTAAACGTGAAATAGTAAAGATTTGCTTACATTACAATATTAAGCCACCCTTACTCTCACCTTTGCTTCGCTTCAAACTCACTAACCTTTTCACTAATTCAAAAATAATCACTTTCCTTATGACTCCTGTATTGAATGATTACATAAGTCTGATTGTTTTAAAACACAAAGCAATAATCTTGGCAGGGGGAAATTCGGTAGCTCTATTTGCCCTGATCATATTAAATTGAATCTTGTATCTTAAGGTGTTGAAATAGTTAATTATCATAAATACGTTTCCCAAAATCTAGAGTAAACCAGACGCTGTAAAAACAATGTCCAAAAATATTTAAAAAGAATAATGTTCAGTTGCAATTTATTATTTTTTCAAAGTTTTTAAAATTATGCAATTTGTATGTGTTTTTGTTTTTGGGTCGAATAAAACAAGTATTTTGTTTATATTTTCAATGTGGGAAATGTTTGGCGCAATTACGGATAAAGGTTTCCGACAGTAAAAAAAAATTTGAAGTATTGGTCGGTGGAATTGTATCTAAACAATACACATATTGATAGATACATTGACAGTTTTGACATTTCGACAACCACATGCTACACTGGCGCCTCTAGCGGCGAGTTTACACATGAAAGTCCACCTAGCTTCGTTCGTTGTATATCAGATATAATGCGATTCAAATGCTAATACGAACGTCAATAACCTCTATCTGTCAAATGTCACTTGAAAACTATGGTTAGTATAGAAATCTTATTTTGTTTTATCGTTTCTTAAAAACGTTATTAATTAATCAAAATTACCTAAATACAATATTTAATCATTTAAAGTCTGAATTAGTTTTTTTTTATGTATTTTTCTCTCTTATTTCCAATGTTGGCGTTAGCCCAGAAGTCATGCCAAAATTATTAAAGAAAACTTCAAGGAATTGAAGACTTGGAGTCTGGTGATTTCTTTTTCTTCGTAAATAAATTTTATTAATAAATTCTTGTTTTGCTCACCCTACTTAATTTGTTCGATTTGACAGCTATGACAGTATTACAAAACATCATCCACAAATACCTAAGCATTTACATCATAATACGTTTAGGACTATGGGTTTCGTATTTCCTTCTGCAAATGTATGTCTTTGTTTTGAAGTTGAAATGTAGTCAACGTTTATGAGAAATTAATACTGGAGTTTTATCATACATATGAGTTTTTGTTTCATTTTCAAAAATGCGCATTTTAAATATAAAATAACCGTTATCGTGCTAACGCTGTAACTACGTTAAAATAATTGGTTTATAACGAAAGTGATTATACGGTAATAGCGAACTATACAGAGTGGCGATTAGGTTATCACATTAAATTGTACAGTTATCACAAGTTGTTATGAGTCCGTTAAAATAATAAAATAAATAATATTACTAAAATTAAGAAAATGCATTTTCCAAACAAAATAAATGGCGTTATTGGTAAACAATAAATAATCCTTTATATTATTTGTTTACTGACCTGTAAAAGCGGTAACGCCGCAGCGCCGGCGCCAGCGGAGCACGCGCCGAGTGATTGGTCAGCTTATTACGTTTGTGCAATACATGAGTTGTGAAATATTAAAATGGAAAAAAAGGTCCCACGGCTATAATATTCTTAAATAAATTATTTTAATTGTAAATGATAAAATACCTAATATAGAGTACGTGGTTTCAACTAATGTGATAACCTAATCTCCACGCTGTATAGTGTTGCCAGGCTTCTAAAAAACTTTTTATTTTATTTTTAAAACTAAACTAATGCATGTTTTTTTTTCTATGTGTCGGGTTAATAACAATTTTGGATTTGGAAATGGGGACTATCCTTTTCTAACAGACGGAGTGAGAAAGAGATAGAAGCTTGGAGCTATCACAACAATTTTAAATGTCAAGTTTTGAAATGTCATTTCGATACTGAGGTTATGACAATCAAAGTTTTGAATAACTTATTTCAATGTCAGTTTTATATCTGTCTCTTTCTTGCTTAGTAAAAGATACAGGAATTCTTATGAAGTATTAGAATAAGAACTCTTAAAATAAAGTGTGATAATGCTTGTCCGAACGTATAAACAACCCTGTATACAACCTTATTTTAGGAAATATACTAAAACTGAAAATAGTTTGTTTGGAAAATACATTTTGCCCATTTTAATTTTTTATATTTCCATTTTCTGATTGAACTCTCATTGAAAATCAGCGGTAACTCTATCGCGACTACGGCCACATTGGTGACGTGAGCCCATTTTTTTAGTCCTAAAACCTAAATGATAACAGCCGCATGATGTTAATATTTAAGGTCAAGTTACGCTTGGCGAGGTCGCCCTCCGGATGGGTGATTAGCTTACTATATCGACGGTTAAAAGGAAATAGGATATAAGCGACATTTTGGACTGGTATTGTTTTGAACGGCGACTGTCTCTTGTGTTCTATTATCTTTTATACAACCACTGTGAAAATTACCTTATCATTCTTTTACTACAACACTTATTCAACTGTCTGATGTTTTAATAAAAAAGTACAACAGTTTTTCTAAAATTCTAAACTTTAAATGGCTCTCCTAAACATTTCTTTTTTTGTCGCTTATACCCTACTAGTACTCACGCGGGGCTTCGCTCCCGTGGATTCTATCACGGTAAAAACATAACTCTCCTTTTTTGCAGTCGCGTAAAAAGTAGCCTATAACCTTCCTCAAGCTTTAAGCTAATTCCATACCAAATTGCATCCAAATCCACCCAGTACTTTCGAAGATTAGCGCGTTCAAGCAAACAAACAAACAAACAAACTTTTCCGCTTTATTATATTAGTATAGATTTCCTTTTAACCGTCGATATACAGTTACCTCCGTGCCTCAGTGAACCTCGTTACGCTGTTGGTCCCGGCTTTCATTTGTACATCTTTGACAGTCGTAACGGGTAGTCAGAAGCCAGACAAACTGACATCAGTCTTGCCAAGCGGTATCGTGTTGTTCAACTTCCGTGTTATGGACGTCAGGTAGGCAATAGCTCCATGTAAAACATTAATACTCAGCTGCATTCGGAAGCTAACCCCGAAATTTGAGAAAAGGATAAACAGCGGGTGATGATAATGCAACCTCTGACACTTGAGAGGACCTGCGTGACATGTCAAATATTCTTCAAGCTCTTAAGGGCCTATACTACCTCAAATGGCTTAGCATGATCCTCCGTTATGTCGAAAATACTGCAGCAATAATTTTGAAATAAATATATGGTAATGTTGAGGATTAATGTTTGACGAAAACACGTCTCCATAAAATTTTCGTGATAAAAAAAAAATATCCATTGTTACCTCCAAACCGAACAATGAACCGCTGGTATTCAAAAATAACTTCAAATTAGATAGTGAAACTTTGCATATTAATTGAACTAACTATAAAGCAGGTCGTATGTTGTTTACTTTTTTTAAATTACCATTATTTTCACCGTAAAAAGAAATAAACTAAATTATCGGTGTCTTGGAGTCTTTTCCCTGCCACCCTGTCTCGCTTGCTCGCGTGACCGCGGCCAGTAGTGTGCGAGCGAGATAAAGAGTGAGAAGCGCTGAGGTAGTATAGGCCCTTAAGAATCAACTGGCATAAGAATTATTTTTCAATTATATTCTTTTTGTTTTAATTTTGCCATACAAAGTTTTTCGTCAAAGTATCGATTATTTATGTAAAGCACCCTTATATTATGTATAATATAACCCTAGAGTTATGGGATAAAAAAAAACACATTGTATAACTTACATGTCGATTTTGCATATAGATCCATCATATAAAAAAATATTACACACGTTTCAGTTTAAGTATATACTAAAATAACGGTTGTATAATAAAAAGCATTGATGATTTCCTATTTACCTGACGGATATTTAGTTTAGACCTCGTATATAATTATTTAGACTGATTTTGACAATATTTTTGTTAAAAAAATATGTGTGCTGATATTACGTTAAAATCAGATAATTTTGAATTGGTAATTCAGTTTAATTTTTCTGTATGTAACCATCAGTGCACACATTTTTGTTAAACATCAACATGCGTACCACCAATTACCTCAACCAATCAAATTTCAGGACGACATTCTATTCGAAGAGGAAGAGCCAATTGAATCCTTCCAAATGACGGTCACGACGCCGGAGAAGACAGCAAGGAACGGACATACACCGGACAAGAAACCGTCACAAACAAACATTCAGAGTATGACGTCATCACAACAGCTGCGTCATAATCCATCCAAGAGAAAACTGTCGTATACGCGTCCGATACCCAAGTCTACGTACAGTTCGTCATCTATAAGCTCGGGGATGTTAAAAAAGCTAGGCTCTCAAGAAGGATTTGGGCGAAAATTGAGTACAGCTAATGCAGGCCCTAAGAGGAACTTCTCCACTTCGAGTTTCGCTCACGTATCTGCTACACCGTTCCATGGTTCTACTCTTTCAGCGTTCGAACAGCCGAACGAGTTCGCTTCACAATTTTCGCTCAGATCCGTCTCTGAGAGCGTAGCCGATGCAGCGTATTGCTGCTTCTGCTGCAAAAAGAAGAAATCAACAAAAAAGGCAGAAGGAAATAAATTCTTTGACTTAACTCTGTTAAAAGACCCGACGTACTTAGTAATTTTGATTTCAAGTAGTACAGTAGCAATATCTTGCACAAATTTTATTATTCTACTACCCTCTCACGCGCAAAATATTGGCTTTGATAAGGCCAGAGGTGCATATTTACTCAGTACGGTCTCGGCACTCGATTTAGTAGGACGTATAGGAGGTTCCGCGCTCTGCGATTTGAATTTGATTCCAAAGAGTTTTTACTTCGTAGGTGGGTTGTTATTCTCCGGCATAATGTTAGTTATAATACCATTTTTACAATCGTACATAGCTATTAGCGTTTTCTGCGCGTTATTTGGACTGGCTTCAGGAGTTAATAATAGCGTCACGACTTTGGTCATGGCTGAAGTATTGGGCGTTGAGAGATTGATGTCCACTTATGGTATAAGTTTATTCGTAAACGGTCTTCTACAATTAGTGGGGCCACCGATCTGTGGTCTATGGTTCGAAAGAGATAAGAACTTTTTGAAAATGTTCGTTACTTTTGGTTTGATTTTTATAGCTGGGGCTGCTCTATGGTTGTTAATGCCTATAATTAATAGACAAAAAAGGGAAAAAGCTAGGAGGGAAGCTGAGAAAAATCAGAAAGTATAATTTGAGGGGAAAATTAGGTTTTTAGTTTGGTTTATTTTTGTATCGGGATATGGCGAGGTGGTAAGGTAGACCCAATCTTATAAAGGCAGGGTGCAAGATGAGTAATTTCAATTCGTGGAATTATATTTTTGAAAAATATTGTTTTCGCTCTGTTTTTTTTTTGTATTACGGATGAACCCGCCCTTGACCACGAGCAAGCTCAGAAGATGCCTGCTCGCTCTTGTTTTAAAAGCTAACTACAGTTCCCAATCTTTTTGGTGAGTCAAACCCACCGCGTCGTAATTATGGTTGTTACCATCTGGCACCTTCTCCACAAGGATTGACTTGGAAACCACCAATTACTCGCCTAAAGCGAACTGCATTGGCTGCACTACGATTTATGCCTTATTTCAATGTGAATATGTGTAAGGCCATCTTAGCTATTTAAATTGACGTATTTTTATTAATTTTATTGACTTTTAATAAGGAGAATGAAGAGAAATGTGGGATTATGCCATGCTGCTTAACTGTTAAGGAAGAATTAATATCAAAAGAGGGAAAGAGATAGTGCTATACACACCATATAGCTTCGTCCCTTATCCGCATACAAGAAAATGAATGTTTGCAAACAGTTGGCTTAGAATAAGTTATTAAACCATGGTGCTTAAAATACATAGTATATTAGCCATTTAGCCAAATGTTATTTTATACACTGTTTATGCAAGATTTTCACTGTAGTGTGTTAAGGGAAATTGAACCGTAAGTAAAGTGTTTAGATATTATATTCGAATGGATTATCAATAACAAATGATATTTTCAATTCTTAAGCCAAGGCCGCGATCGGTTGCCATGCAAATATAACTTTTGAGTGCTTTACATTGACTTCAATTTCCTTTGTGATTGTAAAATGTGTTTCGGTGCGATCCGCTAGATAATAATGTTGCATATAGGTTTCCATTTTCATGATACGACTGTCATTTTAACGTTGCAATAATAGAAAACAGCACAATGATTTATGTATTATCGAAAACTTATGACATGCACTAAACAGGCCTGTCGTATATTACGGCCCACGTGGTATATTACGGTCCACGTGGTATATTACGGTTCACGTGGTATATTACGGTCCACGTGGTATATTACGGTTCACGTGGTATATTACGTTCCACGTGGTACTTTACGGTCCATATGGTATATTATGGCCTCGGTGGTATATTACGGCTCACGTAGTGCATTATGGCCCCTGTGGTATATTATGGCCCACGTAGTGGATTACGGCCAACTGTATCTCACAGAGAGGGGCCGTGTCCGATTAGTAACTTGTGACTGTTGACTGTCCAGTAAATATTATTTTAATTAACAATTATGTATGTTTATACAAATTACTTACCTTTATAGTCTTGTCTCGAGCGTTTTAGTGTGTTCGGTAAAAGTTTACATTTACCTACACCAAAGTTTTAAGGTCAACTCAGATTGAAAACCGATGCTACCGTTGTTTTTAAAATAGCGACTAAACATAGAAATCTGTTTGCTTAACCAAAAGGTTATATATTTTATTGAAAATACTTGAACTCATTCCGTGGAAGTAGAATATACTCAATATTCGAATACTTTTACTTTTTTTAATCTTTGCCCCACACTACCTAGTGTTGGGCAAAGTTAAAAAAATTACTCCTCAATCGTGAGTAAATCTAGAAACCTATCATCTGTATACAACGTGTAACAGATTAAGCGAAATACCTCAGACACCCCAATTAGGATATTAAATTATAAGTCTAAAACAACATCCGTAACTAAATAAATTGAAAACAAACCCAGACATTTTTATAAAATAGTTATCCTTACTAAACGCAAAACGTATTCTTACGCTGACGTATACATTCCACGACACACACACACACACACACACGCACATATATACACACACACATATACACACACACGAGCGCCCAGCTGACCATAGCTGTGCGTGGGTTCAATGAACGAATTTAACGTAGGTACCTAAAATATCACAGACTGATAAGAATAACTTTTGATAATTGAGTTTACCATGTAATTATGGATAGTTTTCTAGAACGTAAAATTATGATACGCTAGCTTAGCTATCTACCTGTAGGCATTAGGTTTGTACCTATGACCGAGCGGACGATAATTCAATGACCGGACGTTACTTTAGCTTGATGTGATATAGATAAGCGATATCACCGTGTAAAATTCATACTTTCACAGGCTTACTATTTCAACCCCGCGATACCCTTGATAAGTCGTGTTTAGGAAGGTACAGTTTATTGTTTATACCACAAAAATATTCAAAGACGACGTGTTTAAAAAATTTGAGTCATATTATTTACAGTAATTAGACTACAATCATATTGATAGGAAGAAGTACTTACAGAACTGGACTATTTACACTTTAGACATAGGTTATTTGTTTACACTATTTCTGCGATCCACTTTCAACAAAGCTTCAAAATGACCACCGCCTTGGTCTTTGCACTTATTTGCACGCTTTCTTAAATTGTATTGCAATTTTGTAAGCACTTCAGTGTCACTTTTCACTGTCATAAATGCTTGTTCAATTTTAGTTTTGAGTTCCACGACACTTGTTAACTGACTGACGTACGTAGCGATTTTATGTGACCTCACAAATAAAAGTCTAATGGTGTTACGTTGGGCAATATGGGCCGTCGAATGGTCCACGTGAAATGCGCGGGAGCACCGTCTTGCTGATAAAACAAGTCACGTAAAAGACTGGCAAGGAAGTCATACAATAGCATAAGGGACCGTTCAAGTATTACGTAAGCACTATAGGGGGGCATGGGGGTCTTTGCTTTGCTTATTTTTGATGACATGGGGGTGGGGGGATCTAGATGGTGATTACGTCAGCAGTAATTAGTTAATTTTTTCCACATATATCAACACGCATTGTCTATGCTTCAAAACGAAATGCATTTTCGTGGATTCCAACAAATAATGAATTGTTGAATTCCGTGTCAGTAAAGTTTATTTAAATTAGTGTTGCCCAAACGAGAGTCTCGCAAGAGTCTTGCAATTAGCGATTATCCTATTGCTATTTATTAAACGGTAGTTGAGATCTCAGAACAATGTAACAGAGTCTGTTACATTGTTCTGAGATCTCAACTACCGTACAATGTAACAGAGTCTGTTACATTGTTCTGAGATCTCAACTACCGTACAATATAACAGAGTCTGTTACATTGTTCTGAGTTCTCAACTACCGTTTAATAAATAGCAATAGGATAATCGCTAATTGCAAGACTCTTGCGAGACTCTCGTTTGGGCAACACTAATTTAAATGAATATTATGTGCGTTACAGACTTCTATTCCAAATCTATTCCTTATTTCTAGATTTATAACTGCTGCTCATGAATCCATCAATTGTACCAATGTTTACGTAAGCATGGGGGAGGGGTAAGAGCTTTGCTTACTTTTGCTAACGAGGGGGAGGGGTGGGTTAATAATTGAAAAAAATGTGCTTACGTAATACTTGAACGGTCCCTAACAAGCTAACGCGACATTATCAAGACAGCGAGCCAGGATCCTCACCGTCTCCGTATATTGCATGTTGGTATATCGGAAAGCCACCGCGCGTGGAAACAAAAATGTCACGGAAGGAAATAAGAACTTCACTAAATGGCTCCAGGCGGATAACTTTTGATGTTAGACGTTAGGTACTAGTTGGTAGGGCGGCCGTGTGTCAGCATGTCGCATAAACATCAAACAGGTAGCCGATAAATGCTTTATTTCTTCGAGATAAGGTCTAAATTTCTTTAACCTCTCAAGGACCGCCATTATTTACATCAACTATTAGTTGAGCCCCGCTGGCACACAAATTTTGTGCCAGCGGGGCGCAACTAATACTTGTTTACTGGCACGTTTTTGTGCCGCTGGGGCTCTAGAGGTTAAATCAAATCATTTTATTTCGCCTAAAATTGTTTATGTATGTAGGGAAACTCTGATTACCGAACTAAGTTTGATCGTGCAGTCAAATAAGTCTTACTCATTGTAGATAAGGTCGGAATTCCTTTAAATTACGTATTTGATTTGACGCACACTACCTTTAATGTTAAATGTATTGATATTGTTTTCGTGTGTGTGAGATGTGTATTACGAGTTATGAGCGAACTACAAATTATGTCGTGCGTTTAAGTAAGCTCTATTGCTCTGAGTTAAGGTTTCAATTTTCTTGAATTAAGAATTGTATTAATTTGTCATGATACTGTTTCCATTTTTCCGTCAAAATTTAACACCTATTTTTTATAACGGAAAATTCAGAAGCCGATTCTGAACCGACTGCTTTCAGGAATTGCGTTTATTCTGTTACACGTTGTATATGCTAATAAACAGTTCGATAATCTCAAACCAGGTTTTCATTTACTACGCCAAACTTTAAAATTAAAGTGTCATTAGCGTAATGGCTAAAATGTCGGACTTGTGATCGAGAGGCCGCGGGTTCGAACCCCACCCATTACACTATTGCTGTGAACCCACTCCAGACACACGCATATTTAGCTTAGTTGGAAGGGATAACAAGATTGCTAGAAATGTGAATTCTACCCACTTCTCTTTTATAGTGAACTAGCTGTGCCCGCGACTTCGTGCGCGCGGGATAGTGACTTTCGGATGCATTTTTAATTTCTTAGGTTAATTTGAATGTCGTATTTATTAATATCTAATCAAAAGTCTAAAAAATAAGTTTAAAGCTTCTACCTTTAAAAATGACGTAATTTCTATACAAACTTTCATCCCCTATTTCAACCCCTTACAGCCCTTTTTTCGCAATAAAAAGTAGCCTATGTCCTTTCTCAAGCTCTAGACTACGTCTGTACCAAATTTCATCAAAATCGGTTCACTAGTTTAGGCGTGATTGCGTAACACACAGACAGACAGTTACTTTCGCATTTATAATATTAGTAAGGATGTCGCGTCTAAGTGTGAGTTGATCCTTGTTTTAACACTAAAATAAAAAAAAAATCTCAAAAGTCTCGACCTCAATCGTTAATGGCAAAAAGCTTTCTGATCGCACTATGTAATTAATACTTACAATATTCCTACACAACTAAGCAATTATTAAAACGACTACAAAAGAATTTCCTTAGTAAAATTAAATTTATTCAGTATGATATTAAAACTGTGAAATCGATTCATATGCAAATATGTAACGAAAGAAAATATTATGATTCTATAGAAATATTATAAAGTGGTATCATTGTTTGTTTGCAAGAGGGTGGTCTCTGTGAGGATGGTTTAAATGTATAAGTCGTGGCCAGATCCTAGAATTTGACCACTAATGTTTGGCCAAATCATGAAGTAGTCGTGCGTTTAACTGTATCGTCAAACGATGCGTATTCAATGATCTGACAAGACCACATCATGATGTGACCATCGGTCGATGTTCTATTTCATGAAACACAACCATTTCATGAAATGATCCAACACTTCATGAAATGATCAATTCTAGAATCTGGCCACGACATATATACAACGTTGATAAAAGCGAGAGGCATTCAATTAAACCACATAACACGTGCTTACACTTAATCCGAAACAATTAAAAACATTTTCACAAAACTTAAATAGCTGAATAATAATCAAAGTAAAACGTAAACACCTTTTGTAAAAATTTGACCTTCGTAATTGATTGGCAACATCGCATAGCGCGTTCGTCGGCGCGGCGTCTTTGTGAGCTCGTACAAAGCGGAGTGGCCCGTTTGATTTTAACTAAGAAAAAAGTACTGTATCTAAACTATTGCTTCCATTGATATGATTGTTGGTGTGTAGCCTGGAAATGACACATAATAAATGAGGTTTCATGTAATGTCTCTCGCTTTTATCAACGCTAGTAAAAATCTCATTAAGCCCGCTATTTGTTTTGTTCTTTAATTATACAATTCTACACTACAGCGAACTTTTTAAAAACTCAGTTAAATTAGTTAATAAAACTTAGAGAAACTACATATAAGGATTCGTTTTCGTTTAACTACGGTCGCAGCCAAAAGCTCGTACCATCATATTAATTTTAAAAAGTGTGTAATAGTATAGTATATTTTCTCTCTCCGTATATTTCAAAATCCGTACTGAAATTGCACAAAAGTAATTATTATACTAATATGTTTAGTTTCATATAAAATTGTTCTATTACAATAGTTTTATATTGTAAATCGATTAAATTACAAAAGATTTACAGTTGACACATTTAAAAATTAACCTCTCAAGGACCGCCATTATTTACGTCAACTATTAGTTGAGCCCCACTGGCACACAAATTTTGTGCCAGCGGGGCTCAACGTGCCAGTAAATAAGTATTAGTTGAGCCGCTCAACTAATACTTATTTACTGGCACGTTTTTGTGCCGCTGGGGCTCTAGAGGTTAAGCTAAGTTTTCATTACCGTGTCGGGTGTGTGTCTTGTCAGAATGCATCGTGCCGATGGATTCAATTATACATCATATCGCAACGAATTTTGTAGTGAATCAACTGTTCAAGAAGACCACACGACACGACTTTTTTAAATTATTATTATAGGTTCGCGTTTGACCACCATCTCACCCGATGGTAAGCGATGATGTGGTCGAAGATGAAGCATGCTTGCCTAGAAGTAACCTATTCACTCTTGACTTAAAGACCCCCAGATTATAGCTATCGAGAAACACAGACACCGACAGGGAATTCCACTCTTTAGCTGTACGCACAATTAAAGTATTCCCAAAAACGTTTGAGATACAACTCAACAATGTGAACCTGACATTGTATGCACAAATTATAACGATATTTTCTGGTTTACATTTTACATGACATATATTTTTAATATTTGACGATTATTGTAAACGAATTTACTTACAATTTTAGTCCGAATTTAAACAACTTAAATTATTATATTTAATTCTATGGTTTAGTACTTTAATATTGTATTAAGTAAACTAATTCAGTGTAATGGCGTTGTATGTTAAATGTACTGAAGTTTATAATTACGTTCCAATTAAGGTACGCATATTTTGAAGTAGTTTGGTAATATTGCTCAACTGAGCCTTTTAAGCATGGCATAAATAATTATTTAAAAAATGTACTTTCTCTCATTTTAGGGAATCGGGTAGTAATACCCAATTGAGCCTTAATAAGGCGCCAATTATAAAATCATATTCCAAAGACGCCTTTCTTATACAGATGTCTATTAACATGGGAAATATTGCCCAACTCATATGGGACACATGGGTAAACAAGGCCCTTCCTGTAGTGGTATTGATTCTTATGTTTGTTTGTTCCAATTAAACTGAAATGAAAGTTTTGCTATCTTTTTCTATCACAGATTGTAAGAAAAGGATAGCAATAGACGGTGTTCGCTTTAGTTGGTACACATTAGAAACAAATTGATTGTCTAGTATATTTTAAAATTACTTAATTTGTTTACTAATTAAAATCATGTTTGATTTTTCTTTATTTTAGGTTCATTATTATTTATTAGTTGAATTGAACAAAAGTTACCTTAAGAGGCTTTGAAAATTAATATTTTTATTTGAAACCTAGGTATTTATTTTAATTTAATTATTGATATTTTTTTATTACTTAATGGTAATGATTTCTTGTGTGTTTTTCCGTACGATGGAGTAGAATTATGCGTATTTCATGGTTAAAAAGTGTATATTTTTTATTTAAAATATGTATGCCATACGTTTAGGCCGAATTGTGGAGTATAAATGTTCTGCTTATGAAAAAGCTTAAATGATTATTGTACTTACGAAACTAAATATTCATTTAGTTAGATACTTGAAGACTTAAATTTTGGATTCGAATAATAAAAAAAAATATGCGAAATAAAACCTCCCACTGTTAAAACTTTCTTGCCAAATATTTTTATTTTTTCTATTCTTTCTTTTAACTAAAATAAAATAGTGTAATGTTTACTAACTTCATATATTTTTAAAAATCTTAAAACAATAATTTTATTTTTCATTCCTTAATATTACGTTAATTCCCCCATTTGTTAATTATTATAATGGTTTTTTTTTTTAATTTTCATAAAAATATAAATGAATTGTGTCACGAGGCACCTAGTGTTTTATACTTATTGTTCAATGTTAATTTTGTATTAAGTAGCAAATGTTAGTTAGTAAGTAATTAAATGTATTTTTAAAATAAATTATGTATTTTTTGTACAACTTTGTCTTATTTTTAACGTCCACCACCACCAAATTATACAAGGTTCAGCAACATTTGCCGAGGTCAATTTGTGGATGGGGTCTTGAGATGTCTCTCTGCCTCAAAAAGCATGTTATGCCGTTGGTCCTCGTACTGTTTACCTACGTGTGTCACCTGATAGCAAGATATCGGCTTCCTGCTTTATACACCGCACACGCGTCCGTACCACTCTGTAGTTGTAAGCGAACTGCCAAGCATGGGTATGTGTGCCTCAATCCACTACCCCCATTTTCGCATTGTACGGAGAGTATGAGACGACAAATCTTCTATATTACTATATTCACATACACTACAGTCCCGACTGTCATTTATACAGCCTGATTTTTTAGTCACCGTCCAATTTTTTTCTAGGCATTAGGTATCATTCACTAACTCCATTTTTGACAAAAATAAAATCGACACGTTAAAATTTCATATTAAATAATTTTCTCGAAAGAATTATCCGCTCTGCGTTGTCACTAAGTTAAACGTTAATAATACTACACTTGCCGCGCAAACATTCAATGAAAAGGATAGCGCACACCGCTTACCCCCGCCCCGCTACACCTGCGCGACGTATCTAATTAATAATTATCTATTGATTCGTTAGTCGGCCACGCGCACCCGCACGCGATGCAAGCGCTTAGTTCCGAGTTCCCGCGTATCCCGCCAGCGGCGCCCCGCGCTATATCGTGAATTTGTTCACAATGTATTCCTACCGCGAGTATTACGAAATGGTGCGATCTTACATACTTAGTGGTGAAAGCTTGAACGGTGCCCAGAGACTGTACGAAGCAGAAAATATTCGTCGAAACGGTATGCATTTTGAACATTTATTAAAGTGCTGTTAATGTGATTCTAAAGCCTGCAATACATGTTGGCCGAGCGTTGGCAAATAGGTACAAGGCAAGATATAATGTCCATACGTTCGATAAGTTCGTCGAACGCCAATGCAGACGACCAATGTAGAAGAGGGTCTGTAGAGCTGCCCACACGTTGGCCGAGCGCAGGCGAGCGCCTTTGATTTGTGACCAAAAACCGACACCGATCCGAAGTGAGGCAAGTGATCACGAGCAACGGCGAGCGAAGACAAGTTGCACCAAATGAGCTCTATACACGTTGGCGCTGGCCTTCTTTCGGCCAACTAGGCAAGCGACACCGAGCGATAGCAAGACAAGGCAAATATACCGTCTACATGTTGGTATTGGCCTTCACTCGACAATGCTGGGCCAACATGTATTGCAGGCTTAAGATAATTTTGATTAGATTTTTTATTATTTGTATATAAGTTGATTAAATTTTTTTAAATACGCTTAATAGCAAAAAGTTCTGGTACGGTTTTAATAAGGTCTAAAGTTCTTAATTAACTCATTTATTTTTACTTTATTTGTAATTCATTAATTAAGGATTACATTCTAATCATAGTGAACATAGCACAAACCTTTTGCTGATTGATAGTCTTAAGTCCGTGAAAGTATGAAGGGAAAATTTGCAACTTGGTTTATTATTGTGTTATTAAAGAATTGCGGCGGTGCGCGGGGCGGTCTAGCGCGTACGCACGGCGCGGCGGTATCCAGAAACATCAACTTTTTATAGATAACTTTGTGATGTGATATCTCAATATTTTTGTATTGAGTGATACTAAAAGAAAAAAAAAATACGTCTTCAATGATTTTCGCCAAAGATTAATATGTCAAAATTTGGACGGTGACTAAAAATCACGCTGTATATCTTTGACAGACGTTACGGGCAGTCAGAATAGCTGACACTGGTCTTGCCAAGTGGTATCGTATCATTAGGTCAGACAGGCTCGCTCCGTGTAAAACACTACCTACCTACCGGCTCAAACCTGTTAGACTGGAAACTTACCCCAATATCGGCTAAGCATATTTATGATCATTTACAGAATTGTTCGAAAGAGTTACCGCGGCCCCGGAACACGAAGGGCATATGATGGAACAGGGATGAGCAGGGCCGCGCTGACCTAAGACAGCGCCTGTGTGCAAAATCTATAAAGCGCCTATGATTTTTTCCACAAGCGTAAGTATTGTCTTGGGGTTTCCCATGACAATACTCACGCCTGTGGTTTAACTTGACACTGTTTGTACCTACTCAATTATAAAGAATAATATGTTGTAGTTTTACAAAAATAATTCCAATAATTAATGCTGGCATTACATCCGGCGCCCCTTCTGCCTTGGCGCCTGTGTGCGCCGCACACTTCGCTCATAGGGACGACTCGGCCCTGGGGATGGGTTTTAGTCAGTAAAAGTCTGACACACCGTCCCGCTTCGCCCAGGTACGGAGGCAGTCATTAGACGATTTACCATCCTTAAAAAAGCATTTGGTGATGGTATATACTTATATAGACACCAAACTAACTAATTTCCTGAATAGAAAAGCAAACGGTTTTATCTGTCAAGCTATATTATTTAGGAATTAATTTATATATAAATATTGTTAAAAAAATAATTAGGTTAATATTTAAATAACCTTAATAAATTACCTCATAGCTCTATCTAGTGGGATATCTATCCGTATAAAAATCTGCTCATTACTTTTTGAGTTTATCGCGAACATACAGACACACAGACGCGGCGGCAGACTTTGTTTTATGATATGTATGGGAATAATATTCAAGTGTCTGTCTGTGATGTCAAATAAGTCGGTTCGTCAAGTATTTATAGTAATTTAGACGATTTTGAATTTTCGTCTGTCGATCTGTATTTCTGTTTATTCTGGAATGAGTGAACCAATTGGAATATACAACGTGTAATTTAAAGGGTATATACATACCGAGTGCACGGCTTCTTTGGATGATAACAAACGATATAGCAAGGGTTTTGTAATCCTATGTCTACATGTGTGGAGCTTATTAGAAATTTTAATACATTGATACCAGAGACCGAATTATTCAAATTAAGAAGAACGAAGAGAATTATCGTTTTATTTGCAAGTGACGTGGAAAGTGATGACCTTCATAGTGCTGTGACACGTTTGTTATTACTGGTATTCAAGAAACATATGAAACCAATAATTTGGGGTCTATTCTGTGAGTCACTTATTTTGAGCTGAAACTTTGCATAGAGACTCCATACCAGATGTTGTCTTCAGTCCTTTTGGATAGATATGGGGTTTCCGTTACACGTTGTATAGACCAACATATTCACTTACATCACGATACAAGATTGTCGCTGGAAAAACTTCACACATTTATTCGCTTCAATTTACCGATCTGGGGCCATACCATGACGTGTTAAAACGTGAGTCGTTCGAGCGAGAGAGAGGGATGAAGCTATGCACGCTATATAGCTAAACTTCGAAGTACTGGATTGGGTTGTTACTGGGTATTATATTTTATTTTATTGCGATTGCATCTTTAGATTAGAAACTGCAAATAAAAATTATCATGTTATGAACAAAAACTACATTTCTATTTTTTATTAAAAATAACAGCAATGTAGGTAGAATTCACATAACTAGCAATCTTATTAACCCCTCCAACTAAGCTAAATATCCTTGTGTCTGGAGTGGGTTCACGGCAATAATGAAATGGGTGGGGTTCGAACTCTTTGTTAATACCATTATTTTTTCTCATTTACCTACTGCGCACAGCTCATTTACGATTTGCCAGTATACCTACCAAGAACACTTAAGCACCAAAATCATTATTCCAAACCAGAAAAAAAAAATAACAATCTTTTTAATTTCAGTTGGAACCATTCATAGAAGAAGACGGAGAACTAGAAGATTCAGACCATCCCAAATTGATATTCACCCCTGAGGAGCCAGCACCGACTCCAGATAAACATCCCAACGGTTCCCCCCCGATCTTCAAAAACCAATCGAATGTCAATTTGGACGAGAATCCAAAACCAGACTTCGCGAGATCAGCAAGTGCTGTCCAAGTCGCTTCGCAAGACCGGAATCGAAAATCGACACCGGTTTCTTCGAGACACGGGTTACAACACATATCGAGTAAAAATCATCTGCCTAGCAATCTTTCTTTGTTAGAATCTGTTCCCGAAGGCAGGGGGAGTAGGGTGAATTCGCAAGAAGCGTTTGGGAAAAAACTCGGTGTACCGAAAACGCCAAAACGCAGCCCGTCGACATCCAGTTTTCAATACATGTCGACGCCGTTCCATGGTTCAACGCTCTCAGCGTTTGAAAAGCCAAGCGAATTCGCTTCGCAGTTCAGTTTGAAATCCGTAACGGACAGTCTAGCCCCTATAAGTTATTGCTGCGGCTGCAAAAAGCGCGCGAAAGACGACGATTCAAAAAAAGAACCAAGCAAATATTTTGACGTTAACCTGTTAAAAGATCCTATTTACTTAGTAATTTTAATATCGAACTGTACTTGTGCTATATCTTATACAAACTTTATTATCTTAGTTCCTTCTTACGCTAAAGAATGTGGGTTTGATAAGTCTTTAGGGGCGTACCTTCTATCGATTATATCTGCTTTAGATTTGGTCGGTAGAATCGGGGGATCGGCTCTGTCAGATATAGTAGTTACACCGAAGCGCTATTTCTTCATCTTCGGTCTCTTGTTATCCGGTATAAGTCTCTCGTTGATACCACTAGTGACGAGCTACTCGGCTATTTCAGCGTTCTGTTCTATTTTCGGTATCGCTTCTGGTATTAATGTGGGTGTCACAGCGCTAGTTATGACAGAAATGTTAGGTACTGAGAGGCTCATGTCGTCTTATGGTATTAGTTTATTTGTGAATGGGATTGTACAGTTGGTAGGACCACCGATTTGTGGGTTCTGGTTTGAGTATACGAAGTCGTACAAGTCGTTATTTGTAACTTTGGGCTTCATTCTTATATTTGGTGCTGCTTTGTGGGGCTTTGTACCCGTCATACACAGGAGAAGAAGAATGGCGCAAAAGAGGTTGGAAGGAGCCGTGGATAAAGCGTAATATATTAAAAGAGGTTGCATGTTTTCGTCTTAATCTCTTTTAAATTC
Source organism: Tholera decimalis (assembly GCA_943138885.2). Classification (NCBI taxonomy): domain Eukaryota; kingdom Metazoa; phylum Arthropoda; class Insecta; order Lepidoptera; family Noctuidae; genus Tholera; species Tholera decimalis. The sequence continues at coordinate 10,479,340 of OW964575.2, read as the reverse complement.
TGATTGAGTGAATTTAAATTCTTGAAAGAGTTTTTAACGTCAATACAAGTTCGCGATTCTGTCACATAAGAATATAAACGTATTGTCAATGTCCAATGTATCTTAGCCATGTCAATTAAAAAAATATATACGAGTCCTGCCATAGCCAAAAACACATATTTCTGTTAAAAAAGAATTTGGTTTGTACGAAATCTTTAAGGAACAATGAATCGATTGTTTCATTGAATTACAATAGAAGTAAAGTTTACAGCCGTTTTCGAAAAATTGTGATAAATTTTCAACTGTTTTCTTAAAATAGTTTCTGTAATAAACTATCCATGATATATGTCAGAGATAGAATTAGGGTAAAATATTGTTAAGTTTTTAATAAATTAAAAATATTACATTTTTACCCGACTGTGCTAGAAAGAGAGTTATTTTCTCAGTAGTTAATTTAAAATTAGTCATCAGCTAAGATATTTTGGACTGAAAAAATAGACATACCCCTAAGCTTGTGTATACCGAAAAAATATATAATTATGGATATATTTTTATAATCATAGGAAATATTAATATGGCTGGTTACTTCCAATTAGTTTAAAATCATTATTTATAAGTGAAAGTTCCCTAATAACGTCATTACGAATGTTTAAAGGTCGAAAATAGACTTCTCCTATTACTGTCCTCTACTGGACCAAGTCCTAGGGAATGACCTTTTATCCTAATATTATTATATTATATTATATATATATATATTATAGTTACAAAAAGCACCAGTGATAATTCAAATTAATTTGTTACGGTTGCGATATTTTAAAACGTAAGTTTTTTTAATCTGTATTCTGAAACATAGACCCAGTATTATGTCATTGTTCAAAAGTATTGAAAGGCTTGCATGTAAATAATAAAATGGCTGATTAATAATCAGTAAAATCATGTATGAAATATTATGTATTTTCAAGAACTTAAAACATTTAACGAAATTATTTGAATCGAATTTTAAATCTATTTTAAATCTCACAACTTTTATAATGTTTATATTTCGTTATTATAATGTTATATACCTATACTTGAATTCCTTAAGTGTACATGCTTATAGAACACCCTCATGGCAACTAGTATGTTACAAAGATAGCGAATCTATCGCGAAATAATGTATTCTAGAATATAATATTTACTTTATTTATATTTTCACCATATTCAAAGCTTTATCGGTACCAACCCCAATAGCTTTCATGTTATCGAAAGTTTTGGCTGTCAGAGACATAATTAGAATAATGCAGCTGATATAAATAGTGTCATTGATTTATCTACACATTCAGCTTGTTTGACAATGTGTCTCCATCCAGTAATCTGTTGTAACAGTCATTACCCATTAAACCGTCATAGGCGCAAAACGTATTTATTTATAGCTAAATATACATCAACAATAGTTTTAGTAGCAATATTCTGTTAAGTTTCAATCGTAAAACGGCGAATAATTTTCATTTAATTCAATTAAGTAAAAAAATCTAAAACTGCAATTACTTTTTCAAATACAAAGAGTCTCATTGTCTACCTCTTTTCAGTTTTTATTTAAATTACTTTATTTATACCATTATAAATACCATTTTTGAACCATAAAAGGAATGACTTAGTGTTGTTATTTGGTCGAATGTTCGTTCATCACATCTGGTTAGGCTAAAATCTACGATATAGTAATAAATAATTAAAGGCGATGAACCTCTCAATGTCATGCCAGAAATATCTATGATTTCAGAACCACAATAATTATGAAACTGAAAAGTTTATCAGAAATTTCGAGGACTTTCTTACTAAGAAGTATTTAATTTCACATAAAAAGTGAATTAGGATTACAAAAGGTTACATTTCAAAGTTCATCCAAAAAGTTGTTTGAAATACTAACTAGGTGAACAAGGAGGTCGGGTTATAAGTACCAATCTTTCAATCAATTAATTGCCTTTCCTCACAAAGCAATCTATCTAAACTAGGGAACAATTTAAGAACTTGGTAACACAATAGTAAGTCTCAAAGTCTTAGTGTCAAATTGTATCTAAAAATTGTAAGTATTTGAATAGTATTTTTATAAGATATATGGTTTTAAAATGTAGGTACCTATGTTCTGGAATTTGAATAATATTTCGTCTGGCCAACGGACCTTGATGTATTGTAAATTGTTTTCAAACGACGGTTTAAAACAATTGCATGATTTGTTATTTGTCATTTGAGGTTTTAAATGAAAGTGATTGCGTTTGCCACGCTTCACAATGATAATATTTAATGAATATGCAATTAATTTAATTTCTTTTAATTTCTGCCAACCTGTAATCTATTCGGAATTCTAAATATGTATCTATGTCCTTATCTGTTTGGTGCCTACATTTTAAAATTATTTCATTAATATATTATTAAGGGTCGGGTGTTTTATACTATAGTTGTGATATATAGAATGTGAGGACCTCATTAAATAGATTTTTATACTCTACTTAAGTTGTACTAATATTTAATTTTTGAAGCCTCGTTAAACCAACGTGCTTAAGCACTATTATTTATGCTAACATTACTGCAACGAAAAAAAAATGCGTTGAAAAAGCTTTATAAATAAATAGGTAAGTACCTATATGCGAAATTTCAACATGTAGCTCGCTGAATATTTAATCACAAAAATTTATAAAGTATTGCAATAAATAAAATGTTGATCATTTTCTCAATTATCATGTATATATATATATATTAATGAACACCAATCAAATTTTATGCAAATTATGTCAATATTATATTAAAATAAAGTACGCGGGAACTGGCTTGACTCACTTGAGCTTATTTTCAATCGAATAACTCGCATATGAATAGATTTTTATTACCATCTAAAGTGTTGTAGGCTTTGGTTATCAATCAAATATTGGAATATGGAGATAAATTTGCTTCTGCAAATTGCGACAAAAATAATTACAGAGCATCAGTTTTTTTTATAGTAGATAGGAATCTATCATTGCAGTGTTGTTATTCCGACATTATTTGATTCATAGGTCGAGATGGTGTTAATAAGTTTACCGTATTCAAGTTACAGAGAAACCATAATTGATTTTAAAGAATGTGGTCTCAATTAAATTCTTGTAAAATTCATGAAACGATTTTCGTATCGATGCAAGAGTGATAGTAATTTATTGAAACATAGTTCTATACCCGGACTTTTAATTCGATGCAGTAGACTGACAGTTTTTGAATTATCAGATAGTGACGACTACGAAATTGTGATGTAACTAAATATTTAGGAATAAAATCGAATAATGATGTAAATATTTTTTTTATTATGTTGCGTGAAAATAACAAAAAGTAAAATGTGATTATAAAGGGGCGTGATATATAAAACGAATAAATCATGATAATATTTTTTATTTTTTGCAATAAGCCCCTGTACCTGTACCCATTCCAACGGGGTTTTGGTCGCAATGGTGCGGGGGCAGTCTTTTTAATAGTAATCTTGCGCAATTTATTAAAATACTCATCACATGAAACAATTTCCAAAAGAGTTGCTTTTATCACATCTGGTTAAATATGAATATTTTTAATAAAAATAGATTTATTTACAATACAATCTAGTTACTACTTTACAATAAAAGATAATAGTACCTATACATTTTATAATTTATTTTTATTTCTCACGATTAAAAATCGCTCATTTATAATTCGATTGATTGAATACATCACTATTAGGTTAAATAGGGTATCATTATTTTAGTAAGTGACACTAGCTTATGTCAGCTTACTGCAGTAAGCTGATCGAATAAAAGTCTGGGTATGATAATATATTAATTGTATAGTACAAAAATATGCATTTGCATAGTTTATTTTAATTTTGTTCAAATGTGTTCCCATTATAATCATTTCATCTAAAGAGCTAAGAATCGCTAAGACAGCGAAGATAAACTCCGTTCTAATAAAATTGGTGCCTGTGTAAGTCGCGAATGCGCCATTGCGCTGGCTGACCAAACTAACCTACCAAAGTTGGCAGTTTTAGTTATTTTCAAACTCGAAACGGGGCGTTATTGTCTATAATCAAACTCACTGAGTCACTCACAAGCTTGGAGGGAAATAGACGTTTCTAGCTCTCGCCGCTCCCTCTATGATTTCATTGTTTTTTTTTTTGCCATTATCTTTGAAGCAACCCTAAACAAAGTAGTATCGATACTAAAATCGTCTCATGAGACAATTAATATTAAGTTTAGATTAAGAATTTTTCTACAAAATAGAAATAAATATTCATCCATATAAATATTATTATTTTTAGTTTTAAGTTAGTATTGATACAAATCAATTAAAAGCGCTTACAGTTATGTCAATTGAAGAGTGACAGTGCCATTTGGAAGAAAATAATCAATTTTGCCTTACCTACTTATAATAACTTAGGTACTTATTTCATAAATATATAATATCATTTGTACTGCGTTGTTTTTTATTTAAAATTCCCGCCTGTGTCCAAATTTTCAAATAAGCTCATCATAATATGTACCTACCTATAATTTAGATGTTACTGTAAACTGAGCATTACTTAATGGATGGTGTCATTCCAGGTCCCAAGCCAACAGGTAAATAATGAACACAGACCTATTGGAGATGCAAAGATTATCCGCGCGCCTCTAGCGGAAAAATTTAGAAGTTGTCTAAGAACGACATACACTGCTATAAAATAGTACTCTGTGATACACTGTCTTAAAGTTGAGGTTAAGTTTAGACATAATCAGATGCATCACAATTACATACAGAAAGCTATTGCTAATAAAAACAAATTCGAAATATTGTTGCGTTCCTCAATGTAGTACTTATGGATATTCGATGAAATTTCGGTTTTAGGTGCGATTAAACCCATGCTTTCTTCTTCAGAACGCATTGGTTTAGTGTATCCTGCAGACGCTTTTCCACATAAATGAGCCAATTCCAACCGGCTCCTACTTTCCGTGGAGTATCCATGCCGATAACTGATCATATTTATCTTCTTGGGGGTCTCTCAATTTTATTTTGGTCTGTTTATCGAGGCTAACGCTCAACTAGGTGATACAGTACTTTACACCGGAACAGCTGCTCAATCTGTATCAAGCCCAGCTTTGGTCGTTTATGGAGTACTGCTCTCACTGCTCTGTAAGTATATCCTTTACTCGTAAAAGAAATCCTATCAACTTGCAATACACTTTCAACGGCGTTGCAATCGAGAGGGTCAAGGTGGTGCGGGACTTGGGTATAGGTACTATTAAACGCGGAGGTGTCCATGCGACAGCACATCGATGTGATAAGCAGCAGGTCATTTCGCAACCATGGTTTTGTTCTAAGTTCTTGCCTACCTTTTAAAAGTTTGTTAAGCTTAAAAGTAGTTTATTTTGCTTTCGTTCGAAGTTTACTGGAATACGGTACGGTTGTCAAATATGGTCTCCCTGTTACGCAATACATGAAAAAAAAGTTCAAGACGAACTGAGAACCTCTTCCTTTTTTGAAGTCGGTTCAAATATTTTTGAACGCATTCAGAAAATGTTTATAGATCACCTTAATTTCAAATTTCATCACTACTCACGTTTTACAAAGAGAACTGTCGGATATACAATCTTTTAACATTATCATCATCCTAGATTAACACAGGCTACTTTTTATTACGCGGGAAGTCCTTCTACTCGAAAGAAGTTGCGGGCAATATTAATAGTCCACAGTTTAGAGCATTGGCGTATCTAGAGATATTTTCCAGGGGGGGCGTGGCCCCCAGTGATCTTCCCAGTGGTAGAAGCGATATACGGTGGACCATACGAAAGAGGTGAGCCCCGTTTGGGCGGAGCACCGCCTGTTCCGTGGAGGTGGCAGCGACCTCTCGCACCCGGTGCTGCTTCAGCCAGACCAGAACCAACCAACCAGGCGCAGTCATGCTAGCGAAGAAGGAGGCAGAAAACTTGAGAGAGAGACGACTTCTTCACGACCCGCCTCGGGGAGTCGGGGATCGCGTGCCGATCTACGGCCACCGTAGGCGCGGGCTTGTGGATGCGAGCAGGGTTTACTAAGCGACCGGTAAGGACCAGGCCCGGGTAGACGGCGCGTCATGTTCAACGCGTATCTCAAAGAGTCATCAGCAGCATTAACGGAGCCCCATATGGTCACTGAATGCTGGGGTTAAGGGAATGTTCTAACGAGATACCGCGGCTCCGAAACACAAGGGCAGCTGAAGGAATAGGGTGGGTTTTTAGTCAGTAGAAGTCTGACCCTTCCTGCCGCTTCACCCTGAGTGGGCGCAGTCATTCGATGATGTTCCCAAACGAAAAATAGTTATAATAAAAAAGTGATAGAAGCGATAATCACCTATTGAAGTTTCATTAACACTTAACGTATGAGACAAAATTTTTCACATGAAATTATATACCATGTAGCGCAACAGTACCTAGTGTCAATGAGAAGAATTTGAAAAGTGAATCATGTTTCCAAAAAAGTGGCCAAGTGCGAATCGAACTTGCCCTTAAAGGGTTCCGTCGATGCAAAATGAAAACGCTATAAAAGTTTAAAAAATTAAATAAGAGTTGGAAGCAGGCAGGACCCATTGGACCCATCAGTTTGAAACTATAATAATGGTATGGGCCCCGCCTGCTTTCAACTTTTATTTAATTTAAAATGGGCTTGTTTTTATTAGCTTTTCAGTTAGTTTTAGTATACGGTTGCAGTCGGGTTTTTTAATTTTTTTAATTACTTTCTTTTTATTTAAATGAGCTTTATCTCAGAAACTTCTGATTGTATCTCGTTTAAACTTGTTTACGTTGCAAGTTTTGATTAAGATCTACAGCACATATTTTATCTTTTATTTTGCACTCTCTTATTTAAAAAGTTACAGCGGATGGGGCACTGCGGCCACACATTTTACCACTTTAGATCTTTTGAATAATTGACTTGTAGAACAAAATAATTTCAGAAATCTCAATGTATTTTTTAAAGACCTATCTATTGCTCCATTACGTATAGGATTGATAAAAATATTTCTTTAGTTTCTTTTCCATGTATGGTAGCACCCTACTGATTTTTATTTTTTATTTTTTTATAAATCGTTTGGCTGTTTACTATAACAATTTTCAATTAAATAGTCTTAATAGTTTCGGAATAAAGTAGCTGTGACAAACGGACAAGCACACAGCCATGACGAATCTTAACGCGGTTAGTTTTTTGCCATTCGGCTACGGAACCCTAAAAAGTGGACAACCGCGAGTCGGACTTGCCCAGGATTGGTTCCGTACCAGCAAAAAATACTTTGTTTTTCGAAATGTTTGTATAAATTACAAAGTAATACTCGAGGTTTTTGAAAATGTGCTAATCTCTCTAAAAATGCTGACTATAATTTGTCCAAACTAATTTTTGTTCAGTGTTCATTGAGATCTACATTATATTTTTTTTTTTAGATTTCACGCTTTCTTATTTTAAAATTAAGATCTATCTTTTAAACACATTGAGCATTAATTGATTTAGGAACCTATCTTTCAAACGATTGACTTAGAGAAAATCGTGTTTGGAAACTCATGTCATTTATTATCGACCCCGCACGTATAGGATCGAAAAACAGGTTCTACTCCTTATAATGGGAGCCCCTTATTTTTTATTTTTGTATAAAATCGTAAAGCGGTTCACAGAATACATCAAACTTTTACTTACAAGTTTCACATCACACATGTGTAGTCTTAATCGTTTCAGAATAAAGTGGCTGTCACATACGACCGGACAGACAGGCAGACAGACATGATAAATCTATAGGGTATTGGTTCCGTTTTTTGCCTTTCGGTTACGGAACTCTCAAAACCTTCGCACAAAATATCTGTATAAGCTAAAGTCGAGAAAGTTTGGCATTTTTTCGGCGCGCACCCAATAGGGACTATCGCGTGTGAGTTTGCCACTAGAGGCGCTTGTGTCGCGTGAGGTCCAAAAAAATCAAATTTTCACTGGTTTTAGTGGGTTTCGTGACATAAATTATAATTTCTTTAAATTATTGGTTGAAAAGTGATCTCCTTCGTGAAATTATTGCAAATATGGATTATATGGCGACGAATGTGAACGCTTTGAAAGCGGAATAAAGAAAAAAAGGCGCAAAAAATAAGCGGCCTCAAAGAGCAGCTAATTCAGAGGTTAGTTTTTTTACTGTTTACAAACTTATTTTTCGCCAAAAGTATGCTTGTTTGCCGAGGTAATAGCTATGTTTTTTTCTTTTTACAGACTTCAAGACTATGACCGAAACAATAACTTTATTGGAAACGCAGAGGAAAACAGTATTGCAAAACGATTTTCGAACGAACGAGCTCTTACTGCACGTTTTCTTTAATTTCCTTTCTCTCCTCACTGTCTTGGTTCCAAGAAAATAGACTAGGTACAACATTTGGCTTTAATTTAGGAGTAGCTGAAAATTTGTGAACAAAACATGAAAGTGCCTAACGTAAAAGTTACTCAAATCAGGATGAATAAGAAAGACAATAAAATTATTTACGATTTTCTGTATTTGATTCTTTGGGTAACACATAATCCTCGATGTTGAAATGATTTTACAAACACGAGAATGTTTTGTCGGAGTACCTATAGTTATTCCTGCGAATCGCCACAAGCCACTGTTTTAGAACAGTTTTATCTTTTGGAAACATGTGCCCTCTTTTTTTTCGAACAAAACGGAACTGTACAGCATTGCGGCATAGCTACTCGATATGATGATAGTTATTTATAATTAATTAATGATTACACCCAGTCTCAATAACGACAGCAATTAAATAATAAAAAGTACCTTTTAAGTTGCCGAAATTAGTAAAAACTGCGGAGCTGTATCTGGGGGCACGGCAGTGCCCCCGCCAAGTCGAGCAAAAAAGCGGCACGGCATTCTTTTCTCGAAGCAATTCAGGCCATTTTCGACCCCCTATAACTTCGTTGTGGATTAAACTAGAAGCCTGAATTTTCAGTTCAGTAACCAAACAGGCATTGTATAAACACGGTATATTTCAAATTTCATTCAATTTGAACCAGTAGTTTAAGAATTATAACGAGTCAAAGTTCCTTAATTTTGTAAATTTTGTCACTCACTGACTGACCGATCATCAAAAGTCTAAGGCACTTCTAGCAGACATAGAAGCTTCAAATTTAGAATACAATTAGTGTTTAGTATATGAATCAAGGAAAAACTATAATATTTTTCAATTTCGTTCCAGTTTTCTAGATACATCAACTGCATAAATAACTTTGTAATCCCATATAAATATATAGTTAGTATATAGTTAGATTACAAAGTTACATTTGCAGTTAATTAATCAGTGTACCTGTATAATATAATGAAATAATAGATGTAGATGGGTACTTCTTTTTTTCTTGGTGAAAAATATCATCGAATGACTTCTTCCGCTCGGGTGTATCAGAATTCTACTGACTAAAAACCCACCCTGTTCCTTCGGAAGCCCTAAAGTTCCGGGGCCGGGGTATCTCGATGGAACTTTCCCGCAAACCCCGACAGGCAATGGCCCTATGAGGCCCTGTCACTGGTATTAACAGCTTTTTGAGGCACGCGTGGAACACAACGCGCCGCCGACTCGGGCCTGGTCCTTACCGGACGGTGAGCGACCCCTGCTCGCCATCCGTAGGCCCGCGCCTACGGTGGCCCGAAATCGACTCGCGATCCACGACGCCCGGGGCGTCTCCCCCGGCGGCTGGGGCGCGAGGAAGAGAGTTACCTCTCCCTCGCACGTTAGGCCTCCTCCTTCGCTAGCATGACTGCTTCGCAGCAGGAGGTGACTGTATCCCATTCCCTCTCGCTTCGCACCATGGTCTAAACCAGAGCAGAGCGCGAGAAGTCGCCGCCACCGATCGCCTCTATGAGGATACGACGGTGCTCCACCCATGCAGGGCACACCTCGACCATATGCTCCACCGTGTCTTCCAGTGTAGATAGGTACCTAGATATAATAATTATGCTCAAAGGTAACTTGTTAAATGGTCAACGGAATAAAAAAGCAAGAAGTATTAAGAGTATTGGGGAGTATTAAGTAGAGTAAATTGCCCGAAATTGCATAATTACTTACTTATGGATTAACTTTGACCGAGACGTTTGACGAGTGCGGCATTAATTATTACTAACTAATGCAAAAGACGTACGTGCGTATTCATATGTGCGTATCAAAGCCTCCGAAAAAAACCCATAGAGACAGGGAGTGTGCTTTGAAAAAAAACTTTAGCTGAAGTTCAAGAAGTAGTACCGGAAAATAAAAAAAGGAAGGCTACCTACAAAAATAAGAAAAGCTCATAAGACAGAGAGAGGGCTTTAAGAAAACTCGCAATCGCAATAAACAATCTAATTTATATATGTATTACTTGTGAGATATTATGTGTTTTCATGCGATGGCCGAGTCAATCTATTTATTTAAAACGGTAAAGATTTTTAATATTGATATAGTCACTATAAGAAGGTCCCTTAAGTAGGCATTGAATAAATTAATAACCGACTTGGTATTACATGGATCTCACAACTTTTTACGGTAGAACAACTAAGATGCGAGACTTGGGTTTTTGACAAGTATTGTTTTTTATGGGATATGTTCTTTTGTTATTTTATTATTCTAGTCCGTAATGAACTCAATTGTCGGCATCATAAATAGGTACTGAACTTTCTACGACATCTGTTCTTTTATTTACAAATTGCACGTGTAGACAGTTATTAGTAGGAATCATGGATTATCTATAATTATGTTACCATATTCTGAGTTGCTCACAAATTAAAAAAATACAACAAAATTACTTGCGCAGCAAAAGAAGTCAGATGAAAATGATAAAAAAAACACACTATACGCAATAGCGTTCAAATAAGATTTGTTATTTAGAAAAAAGAAATATTTCAGACTAGTTTTAGAACACTAGTCTGAAATTATGTTTTTTTTTTTTCATTTTCCAAATACAGTTTTTTTTCCTATAATATCAAAATATGCGAAGTCTCTTGACTGTAGTTATATAGAGTTAACACTGTAATGATATGATGATACTAGCTTCTGCCCGCGACTTCGTTCGCGTGGGAGGTTTTTCCCGCATAAATCCCGATTCCTTGGGAATGCCGGGATAAAAAGTAGTCTAGGTATTATTCCAGTATCTCAACTACCTATTTACCAAATTTCATTGAAATCTGTTCTGTAGTATTTACGTGAAAGAGCAACAAACATACAATATACATACATCCTCACAAACTTTCGCATTTATAATAACCAGTGATCGGAGTAGGTAGATTGATTTTTGGTACTTGTATCATAAATGCACACAGAAAGAATAACATGGATAAGCCATTTTCCCGGAAAGTAATTCCGGTATTTCCGGATTCAATTAAACATTGTTAATGTTGGTAGTGATATTATTCCTACTCAATTCAAAATTTAAAGGAAGGTATAAAAACTAAATTAATTCATTATTTATCTGTTGAATAATAAAAACAATCTAATTCCGATCGAAGCTTTAATTTTTATTTTTTTATTTTAGACTTTTATGGCTAGAACTTTTATAGATAGACATAAATTGTTGCACTTTTTAAATATTTTCATAGTGGTCATGGTAATTTGCATTAAGGGTAGAATAAATGACGGGGCCCCATAGAGGGCCAATGCCTGCTGGGGTCGTGAGACTGTTCTAAGGATGCACCACGACTCTGAAACGTAAAGGGCATACGAAGGAACAGGTTGATTTTAGTCAGATTTTAGGACCAAAAAAAAGGGGTAGAATAAAGAAAAAAGATAAAAATCAACATTGTTTATCGTTAAATATGTACATTTTACATTTATTCACATTTTTAATCTTCATCGATTACAATGTCAGCATCCTGGTAATCCTGATCTTTACAATTAAAATATATAACTATGAGTTTCTCTATATTTTCAATTTTCAACCTATTTCTTTTAACATCTAAAATCCATTTATAAATGGAAAAAGACCGTTCTACATCTGACGATGTCAAAGGAGCAAATTTTAAAAAAGGTATTAAATTATGTGCTTCATTTTTTTCAATGGCCTCACTATATTCTCTAAGTGTGTCTAAATCTGGGTTGCGTTCCATAACACATTCTATTTTATTATTTATATTTTCTGAATTGCACTGATTTATAGCATCTCTGACGTTGTCAAATGCTAAAAGTGAATCTGTCAACGATAAATTATGCTTTTGCAATTCTTTTAAAGACAAATGAATTATAAAATAATTGTCTTTAATGTAATTGAAATCTACTTTTAAATTTTCTTTTTCTATAATATTTTTTGCCTCTCGAATAGATACCGCATCAGAGCTGCTTAAACAAGATAATACTTCTTTTATTTTTTCAAAGTTTTGAGCGTAATAAAATGCTGCCTCTAACCAAGTGCCCCATCTTGTAACAACTGATTGGGGAGGTAGCGGCAAATCTGGATATTTTTCTTTTAAAATTTTGACTCTACTTGGGGCTTTCAAAAATACCTTTTTAACATTTGCTATTAAAATGTTAACATCGTGATATTCTAACCTAATTTGCTCAGATACGCGATGAAGAGAGTGCGCCAAACATGTTACGTGCTTCATTTCAGGTAAGTATTGTTTTAAATTTCGTCCTGCAGACAGCATATATGCAACGCTATCAGTGCAGAGGACAAGAATGTTACCTACCTTCGATTCAAAAGAATCTTCCCAAAAGTTTTCCAAACATTCTAACACAAATTGCGTGATTGTTTGTCCATTAACTACAGTTAGCATTTTACATGCTACCAAATAAGGTCTAGTCAAATTGCTAGGATGTAATGGTTTTATTAAAAAATGGACTATATAGCGACCTAAAAAGTCTGTCGTTTCATCTAATGATATCCATAGTTTCTCATTTTTATAATTTTGCCAAATCGAATTGATTTTATTCTTAAAAAACTTGTCCAAGTAAACTTTCCGTAACTGTGATTCATCTGGCAGAGTACGATTAGTACACGTACAACAACAGGTACTACACATATATTTTTTAAAGAAATCTTGAAAAGTAGTATTTTTCATCTGAGACCACGGAATATTGCACAAAATGAGAAATTTTATAAGATCGAAATAAAATTCCTCTTCGGGCCGCTCAAACTTTCCCTGGTGTACTGCTCCTTCGATATGTCTTTTAACGTTTCCTTTATTTATGGTTTTCAAATGGCTTTCACATTTTGAACAGTATATTGTACCACTAGCGTGATCGCAAAGTAGTTCGGGATGACCGGATATCCATTTTTCTACAGTTTCAGCCTTGACGTTTGCCATATCTGAACTCTGTTGTAGAGATGGAACCTCGTATATATATCACCTAAAACAAAAACATGAAAAAAATACATTTTATTTAGTTTATTTAGCTTACTCCGTTTGTTTTATTTTTCGTGGATCAAATTTAGTCATTGAAATTTCACCCTCTTCCTGTCAACCGATTGATCTAAAATTTGGTATTCGCCTTTGATTCTGGTGACAATATAATTATGTATATTCAATATTATTGTCAATCCAAAATGGCTGCCGCTACAAGATGGCGGACAACTTAGTTTTTTTTCAATCCCATCAACATGGGTATCAAATGAAAGGGCTTGTTACGTAGAATATTTTGTAGAGAAGTAGATAAGGCCTATAGTAATTTATTTTACCAATACATTGCAAGAGGACACAGCACACAGGGCATTCAAATTATATACGGATTCCAGTAAAATGTCGGTTAATAGTGAAGTTAGCTGAATTGCGACTACATTACTAGAATATCATAATTTTGTTTCGCACTAAGCTCACTGGTTCATACTCTATTAAAGATTTAACAATATTAAGACTCATGGTATGTTCAGCAGGTTAAGCGAACAATCACAATACTAAAAATATTCTTATAGTACATCCAAACATGCTTTATACTCCTTGTAACTAGTAAAATATTACTTACCAAAGCTTGGTTTAAATATGTAGATCCAATTCAATAGTGAAAAATCTGAGTCCGTATATTCGAGCCAAATCGTGGTTTAGAGCAGATTCCAGAAGTCAGTATGTACACAAGCCAGGGTCAAGTAACGTTTTCACAACACAGTAACAAACAAAGATGCGCACTCTACGAACCGAAGTAAACGAGTGAGCTACCTGGCATGTCGTCGGCGGGCGTACGCATTGTTCTGATAACCGGTTATTGTACCACCCATGATCCTTTGTTCTGATTGGTCGTTGGGTTTTGTCAAATCGTGACTGTGTGCCGTTAAAAAAAAATATGAAGAATAATAAAGAATAATATTGCTCATTTTATTACAATTCCTACCTTTTTTTTGAGGATGGCAAATCATCAAATGACTCCTTCCACTCTGGCAGAATAAAATTCCTACATAAGTTCCGGTTTTTTTTTAATAATCCACCAATTCCGGAGGAATGTCCATATTAATATATACGTTTCGGATCAATGACCCCATTTCAATCTACCTACTCCGATCACTGATAATAACAGTAGGATTGACTAATTGACCATTGTGTAAATAGTATATGATGATAGTGATTATTAGGTGAAGGTGAGTTAGCGAGCTATGTTAATTTAATCAATCAATGTAAATATGATCCCACCAAAACATCCTGTAAAAAATTAGCCAAGCCTCGCCTAAGCTGCTTGTTTCTCTATAAAAAGTAATGAAATCTCTAAGCAAAGCGAAACCAAGTCTAAGGATCTTTACTGCGATTTCCTTATAATATAGTTAGATTTTATTCAAATTCAAATTCAAATATCTTTATTTCGAGCCACATAGCTCATATAAGTAATTATGATTAGTAAACAATTACCTTAAAAAACTAGGGTTAGTACACAACACGATACGAAGACAAATGTAATTGACAGCAGTGGACCATATATGGACAGTCCACTCTATCCGCGACCATCTTCAGAACCCTGTTGGGACTAGCCATGACACGAGCCACCAACGATGCTGCACGTTTGCGCATTATTGTGTGAAAACAATCAATACGCGCCGCTGCAAACATCCCTGACGCACTGCAACGCCATGGCAACCCCAACAGTTTTCTGAAGGCGTTATTGAATTGGACACGGAACGGTAACCGGCCGTTGAACATACTCTATGCACTTTTACTAGTTAATACATCGAAGTCAACGGCCAAGTCAATAGTTAGATTAATTGAAGTTGTGAAACCGTTATCAATAACGTTATTGCCACTAACTACCGGTTAGATAATGGTTATCAAAAATCCTTCCTACTAATATTATAAATGCGAAAGTTTGTGAGGATGGATGGATGTTTGTTACTCTTTCACGCAAAAACTACTGAACGGATTTGAATGAAATTTGGCAAGTAGATAGGTTACATCCTGGAATAACACATAGGCTACTTTTTATCCCGGAATTCCCACGGGATCAGGATTTTACGCGGGAAAACCCTCCTACGCGAACGAAGTCGCGGGCAGAAGCTAGTAACTAATAACGCCCATATCTAGATAATACCACCCCAATAGTGTTACAAGTTTTGAACTCGATGCTAGTGGCAGAAGAAGTGGGTAAACTTTAGACACCTTAAAAATTATTTTAATTAAAAAAAACACGTGTGGCACGTGGGGACTGCCGCGGTAAAGCTATTGCATAGCATATAAGTTAATTGAAAATATCTTTTTTTTTTGTTAATAGAAACCTTCGATACAGTTGAGGTACAATACCATACTGAACTATATCTTCCTCGTATATCCTCTCCTATGTATATTCCTTTATCCTAATTCCTACACACACAAATATTCCCAAATGATAGGGAAAAAAGTTAACAAATGGCAACTCTTTGATACACACATAGATAAAAAGATGGCTTCACTTTTGATGTTTGCGACGCGCCGCCGCGCCGTCTTTCTTTTTGTCTTGGTCTGAGGTACATAATAGCAAATTTAGTTTTAAGTTTTTTTTCCACGGGTCAATTATACCACTATTTTAGTTTTAAGCTATTTCTCGCGGCGTTGACATTTTCGACTTTCTTTCTCCTATAAAAAAATTTAAATGTTTCTTATTTTATTCAACAAAATACAAAATACAAAACAAAAGTACTTTCAATAAAAAATAAATCACAAAAAGATATGATGAGACCCTGAGTTTAATCCAGAATACTAACTACCAATCCGATTCTTTACCAAAAACGCTAATAGAACGTTAGTTACCTGAATTGAAATAACTGAACGTATGCGACCGTATTAGGTTTTATTTTCGTTACGGAATTTCTTGATTAGGTCGCCGCGCTCAAAGCTCGCGATAAAAGCTATGCAATAGCTTAAAACTACTTTACAAAAGCCTAAATAAATTATAAATAACTTTTAAAATATTTGGACTTTTAAGGCCAATATCTGGATTTCAAAATAAATTTAAAACGTGTGTGCCTCTCTTTTGGCCATGTATTTATGCTTAGGTACATTGTAAAAAATAATTTCATTATGGCAACTTAATATTAAAGTGTAAGCGAGATAAAAAAACTACGAAAGGTGAATAAACTCGGATGCAATTATTTCTTCTAAGGGCAATATCCAGTGTTTTGTATAATATTCTTAGTGTGTACCTTATTTCCTATCCTGTTCCCATGTAATTGTTCACGGCTAAAGGACGCAGTTCTATTTATCGAAGGTTTCATCAATCGACCACAACAACACATGTTATACCAATGTTTAACCAACTGTTGTACTTCATTTGATCCGACGATAGACATGCTTAAAGTAAATAAAAGTAATTATAATTTTACTATTGATTTAAAATAAATAACTTAAACTAAAAAGATGTGTTTTAGTTAATAATATTTTTAAAATATGAAGTAAAAATGCTAGTAGTAGTTTGGTATAATAATAATTGATTTTCATTGTTAGTATTTTTAGTTGATTGCAGACATTCCGTTGGTAGGTTTGTAACATTAGAAACGGTCACACTGATGTTTGGCTTGTTGTCAAAGTCAATAGTGTCAAGTTGTCAACTGTCAAGTCAATGTTAATTGTCAATCGAACTTTTTAAATCGTAGGTACGCAACTTACTCAGCAGAAACAGCGAACATAATATACAGGCCGGGTAGTGTTTTTCATATTTCAATTTGTTGTCCTGTCCTGTCCTTCTTGTTATAAAATGGATAAACTGACAATGTGCAGGATATGTTTAGTGGAGAATGTTCGCATGTATGTGGTTGTGGACAAGAACATGCATGAACTGTATGAGAAGCTGACTGATATCCCAGTAAGTTGATAGCTAACGCTTTACTTAATACACAGCATCATAAGTCCCATAATTTTACAGTATTTTTTTAATCTCAAAACATTTAATTTCGAATGCAATCTAAGAATCTACAGTGATCTCACATTCACAGTACTTATATAAAACTAACTTAACAAATGACAAAGCAATCTTAAACCAGATATTCAATAGAAGTTTTTGTTCTAGTTTGTAACTGAAGACAGTAGACCAATGCTCTCTTGTTTCATATGCTATGCTAAACTAAAGCAATGCTGCCAACTGCAGAGAACATGTCTGTCAGCTGAAAAGCTAATGACACGGATGATAAATGAGGTGAGGTGCCAATCAATAAAAACAATCATAGATGATACATATAAATACTGAGATAGATGCGCCACTCTATGATTCGAAAATTGAGTTTTTGACCTTGATCGCCAGGTAGCGTAACGGTAGTTTAATACCGAAAAAATCCGATAGGTGGCGTCTACCTGACATGTTAATAATATTTTCTTATTTTAAAGATTTTAGAAGTACTAGATTGATTGTAATAAATATTCTAATCGACAAAAGATTAAATCTTTGATTTTAGAATATTTATTTCAATCAATCTAGTACTTCCAAAATCTAAAAATTAGATTTTAGAGGCTGGCAAAAATTAAAACACGGTGAAGATGGATTTAATTATTTTTTATATTTGTGATTTTTTGGATTCATTATAAATCAACGAAACATAACGAACGAACGAACTACTGATTCAAATTTAATTGAGTCTAAAATAGGCAACAAATCATACCACAATTGGAAATGGAGCGAGTTATTTTTTAAGCACTGCTTATATATTTTTGATGACCCCTTGTAAGAATGATCATTAAATGATTCGAAGAGCTTATCAAATAATAAATCTCTGCATTCTTCGGGCAGAATGTTGTGTTCTGAAACAAAATATTAATGTTGGTTAATAACATTTTGCAAAATTTGCTAGGTAACAATAATGATCCAAATCTGTGAAATTATAAACATACTAACTCGATAAAAAACGTAAAGCGCTAGACACCCTCTGGCTGAACACTCGTGCTGCATATTTTACCTTCATTTTAGGTATTTTATTACTCATCACATGTTTTTCTGTTAATTAATTAATTAATCGATTTGTCAAACTGTTTTTGACAGTTTTATATTTTTCTTTTTTCTTTGTTATTCATAAACAAGCGAGGTGTATAGAGTCTATGATGCAGTAAAATTATAATGCCATTTAATTTAGTGATTTAGTGAATTAGGTGCCTAAATACATTAAATAATGCTTTATGAATTTTTCGATACAAATAATATTTTTTTATTAATTTTGATTATCATATATGTATAAATATATTGTAGCTGCTGCCATCTATTATCAAAACATACGCATTACGTACAAAACTAAGTTGACCCCAGACATAAGATGTCACTAGTTTTTTTGGCAAATTTTGTGTCTGAAGTTTCTTCGGGAGTTTCACCCCCCTGAAAACAATTAACAAATGTGGAATACAAATGTGTTACGCTCCTATATATTGTGTGTGGGTCGCTCTGACTGTTCTTATAGAAGTGGTTCAGATTGAACCAAATACTGATATGTGTTCACAGGCAAATCCTTCAATAATCCGAGGCCGGCTAGCATATTTCAATGGTCTCATGAAAACACAACTAGAGAACATAAGTATAGTTGATGTTAGTCAAATAAACAGTGTCACTATCAAAGAAGAATTACCAGTAGTTTGTGACAGGCAGGATGGTGTTATGGAGTCCAAGCAGGATAATCCACAAGATGGTATGTTTACAAGAACAATCTGATATCACATATGATCCATAGAACAGATTACTACACAACTCAATATTTTGTGTTTAGTCTTGTACAACAAAAGCACTTTGTGTGAGTATATTCATCACCTGCCTAACTTTTTCTAGTTTATATTAGGGCTGGCTTCCAGACAGAATATGAGTAGTACCAACAAGAATTCTTTACCATTTATGTTAATTTACAGATGTTGAACAGGAATATGAAGGCTATTTAGATGAAAAAGATATGCCACTGCAAGATTCTGAATCAGATGGTGACTATGTACCTTTAATAGTGTTTAAAGCTGAAAAAGAAGAAGAACAAGAAGTATCGAGGAAGAGAAGAGCCTGTGACACAAGAAGTGAGTATCCAATGCACCGTTCTACAATAGCTCATCACATGCAACTAGTGCAATACAATTTTTTTGGCAAAACACATTCACTACAAACACACACACAAATATCATTGTATAAGAAACTTGTTGGACATTCTTTCCTTCTTTTACATTCCTTTCTTTCCATTACAAACTAGTGAAGATATCTTTAAGTCAAGACTGATAAGGCTATGTCTAGGCGAGCATGTTTCATCTTCGACCATCGCTTACCGTCACGTTAGTTAGTGGACAAATGCGAGCCTATCCAAATCCATACTTCCATACTAATATTATAACTGCGAAAGTAACTCTGTCTGTCTGTCTGTTATCTTTTCATGTTTCAGTTTATATCCCGATATAAGGTTCCCATGATATAGTGTTCGAATTGCACATGGACGCAGACACTGACTAAAGCTAAATTAAATCAATTAAATTTGATTCTAACACGCTTTTATTAGGTCGACCTGTATGTAACTATGTAATGAAATCTAAGGTAACTAATTTAACCATCTTCCAAGGGTCGTAGCGTAATGAAAATTGACAGCTGTATGTAGTTCTGATGACAATACAATAATATGGTACTGTCGAATTGATCTGATGATGGAGCTGGAAGATATGAACTGGAACTTCATGATGGAAAATCGTATCATAGTCGTGTTTGCACTTGTGAGAAAGGCCACGTAATGGACTTTGGACACGATCAGGTTTCAAAGTTATTATAACAAACCTAAAGAAAATCCATTATCGGTTTTCTTAACTTTTTTGAATTACCGCGTAATCCATAGATTTATTTTTTTATAGATGTCACTTTCAAATCCTCTGGGGTGATCGACCATTTATTTGTTCACTACTCGTGGGAATAATATGGTAAAAACAACAAAAAAGAAACAGCAACATAAAGAAAACGGAGACTACAAAAAAAAAGGAAAAGAGCGAACAATTTTTTTGTTTTTACGTGCATTTATAAAAGCGTGTTTTTCTAGTGATTTTTAAACTATTAATTTATTTAAAATTGGTGTGGGAATAGTTTAGGACCCAGGGAGAGACATAGGATAGTTTTTTAAAGGATGTAAAAAAGGGTGTAGGAATTTCGTATAGGGAATCAATAACATACTATACTAATATCCATACTAATATTCATACTAATATTATAAATGCGAAAGTAACTCTGTCTGTCTGTCTGTTACCTTTTCACCCCAAAACCGCTGAACCGATTTACATGAAATTTAGCATGGGAATAGTTTAGGACCCTGGGAAAGACATAGGATAGTTTTTATCCCGATATAAGGTTCCCGTGGGATAGTTCTCAAATTGTATCTTTGTTGCTCTTTCACGCAAAAACTACTGAACGGATCTCAATGAAATTTGATATAAAGACAGTTGGCATCTTGAAAAAACATATAAGCACTTTTTATCCCGGAATTCCCACGGGATCAGGATTTACTCGGGAAAAACCTCCCACGCGAACGAAGTAGCGAGCAAAAGCTATCCATACTTTAATACATACACTATCCATACTTAATATTATAAATGCGAAAGTAACTCTGTCTGTCTGTCTGTCTGTTACCTTTTCACGCTTAACCGCTGAACCGATTTACATGAAATTTGGCATGGGAATAGTTTAGGAACCTGGGAAGGACATAGGATAGTTTTTATCCTGGAAATAATTCCTAAAGGATGTAAAAAGGGTCTTGGAACTTTATATTCCCCCATCCCAATTCATTCAAATCGCGTAATCAAGAACCACTTGAAACATTTTTTTAAACTATCTACAAACATGCGAGTACAGCTGCACCATGATGTTACATCAGATATCAACGGGATGATGACGAGATGATGGGGGGACGGGAGAACGAGCTGATACAGATAATTTAATAAACCACGTTTATTCGGATTTGAAAACAAATATGAGGGATGGAGAATGGCTCTCGCGCACTGCTCTGATTTAGACCACAGTGTGGGGCGAGAGGGAATAGGATGCAGTCGCCTCCTTCTGCGAAGCAGTCATGCTAGCGAAGGCGGAGGCTGAACGCGCGAGGGAGAGGCAACTCTCTTCCTCGCGCCTTAGCCCCCGCGAGAGACGCTCCGGGCGTCTAGGATCGCGAGCCAATCTCCGGCCACCGTAGGCGCAGGTCTGCGGTCGGAGAGCAGGAGTAGCTCACCGGCCGGCCTCAAAGAGCAGTCAGCAGCATTGACCTCAGGTTTGCGGAAATGTTCTAACGAGATACCGCGGCCCCGGAATGCAAGGGCAACTGAAGGATCAGGGTGGCTATTTAGTCAGTAGAAGTCTGATACTCCCTTCCGCTCCACCCACAGCGGAAGGAATATATCATTTGATGATATTCCGACAAAAAAAAAGGGATGGAGAATGACTGCATGAAAGAGTAATTTTAGCACCGACTAACGAAATTGTAGTTCAGATCAACCAAAAAATTATGTCTCATATGGATGGTGATGTTGTCAAGTATATGTCCGTCGACAATGTCATGGATATTGAGTAAGTGACGTCGTACCCTGTAGAGTTTCTCAACTCTCTGGAATTGACAGGGTGTCCCAGTCTGGTTGATGCAGGCTCTGTAATGGCACGCGACTACAAATACGTACCTTGGACGCAATGTTGTGCAACCAATAATTATGACATTCCTATAATCCCGACTGATTTGCCATCCCAGTTTAAAAGACTCCAATTTCTCCAAAACAAAGCTCAGGACAGACACTGAAAGTCGCGGGTGTACATTTAGAAAAATACTACTTTTCCCATGGGCAACTGTATGTGGCGTGCTCACGAGTATCAAGCCCACAACATTTACACGTTTTAGCCAAGGACGGGAAAACCAGAAACGCAGTTTACAAAAATGTATTGTAAACTACGTTTTTGGTTTTAAAAAGGTGAATTTTAAATACCAACTGTCTGTCTGTTTTTGGGAATGGATGGACCCTGGTGATGGTTTTTTAAAATTTATATGCGTTTTTTACCCACCTGAAAAGGTGTATCGATTGGCATCAAGAATTATTGACAAAGTGTAACATAACGCGGGCGAAGCCGCGGGCAAAAGCTAGTTTAATATTATAAATGCGAAAGTAACTCTGTCTGTCTGTCAGTCTGGCTGTCTGTTACCTTTTCACGCCTAAACCGTTGAACCACTTTAGATGAAATTTCGCATGGGAATAGTTTAGGACCCTGGGAAGGACATAGTATAGTTTTTATCCGGGTATAAGGTTCCCGTGGTGTATGCGCCATTCGCATTATTTTATCCATACATATAGGTATTAGTATTTTATCATCAACGCATACTTGCAACATTATATTACACGTCACTCATCGACTCACTCTAACCCGCTATTTCCTGTTTCACTCACTCCTTCCTGTTCGTTCATTGCGAACACTCCTTCCCACTCACTTGCAAACACACTCGCTTCCTGACGACACGTATAATTGTGCGCTCGCGCCCTCGCTAAAACTCTAAAAAGTGACCTAATAATAGTGCCGTGTAGTGAATCTAGAGCATGGAATATCGGAACCTTTTCCCAATACCGGTTTTGTTTCGATATTCAATTTTGTAATATCGGTATTCCGGTATTTCGATATTTTTCCGATATTATGGAAATAAAATGATCAAATTCGTTTTAACGTTGTAAGGGTGCAAATATTCGAATTTAGAGACTATCAAATATCAAAGTGTGCTATGGAAATATAAAATCACCGTCATTTATTATTACAAATATTTCATTGCAATCTTATATCAATTAGAATTTCAAAGTATGATAAACAAAAAATATCAATTTCTTAACATACTCTGCTATGTCATTAAAAAAAAAATCAACACAAGTTTAAATAAGTAATTAAGTAACATAATATACAACGTGTAACTGAATAAACGCAATTCCTGTAAGTAGTTGGTTCAGAATCGGCTTCTGAATCGATTCCGTCATAAAAAATAGGTGTTAAATTTTGACGGAAAAATCTTTCATTTAACTTAAAATGAAAACACAGTATCATGACATATTAATACAATCCTTAATTCAAGGAAATGCGCTCGTGTGCGTGTCGGCCGCTAACATTGCATGAGTGTATGCGTCTGCGTAAGGATATTCTATGACGCACATACGTTTTGCGTTTAGGAAGGATAACTATTTTATAAAAAAATATCTTGGTTACGGATGTTGTTTTAGACTTATAATTTAATATTGTAATTGGGGTGTCTGAGGTATTGCGCTTTGTCTGTTACACCTTGTATAACTAAATATTACGATAAACGCGAAGAACTAGATATTCAATTGGAGGGGTGACTATACAGTCATCTTATGACTTTAAAGACGAAAACTATGGCAATTCACGAGATCGCTATTGCTGAAATATGGAGAGATCCATAACGCCCTTTGCAGACTAGACGTGAACAAAGCCAGCGGGCCGGACGGAATACCTGCTCGAGTCCTAAAAAGTTGTGCTCTGGAGTTGTCTCGTATATCACACACTTAAAATTAGAGTAGTCCAGGACCCAAAAACCTCCAGAATCTGCAAAGTGATGGATAGGATACTCAATAATAAGCTGCTAGCGTACCTTGAAGACAATGAGCTCCTTAGTCTCTTCTTCTTCGTATCGATGGTAAATTGCGTACTTTATATGTATTAGGCCCAGTCACGCAGGTCTCATTCAGTGGCGTTTATTAGGTCTTCTAATGTACATGTTTTAGGGTCATTTGGACACTCCAGCTAATGATATAGATCAGGGATCAGGGACGCCGTAATCGCACTGGTTATCAGTTTGGCATATAATACCCCATTTTGCTAAATTGTGCTTGCAGCGGCCTACTTGGGTTCGCAGTCCATTGATAGCTTTCCAAAATGGCCACTGCAAGTCACGTCCAGGTGGTAGATGTTCCTGGAGCTGAACGGAATTAGGCGGTGTCGGAAGGTGGTTTAGCTACTTAGTGACCACCAGTATGGCTTCCGCCTTGGTCGGTCGACCAGATCTTCTTGTGTATGTTACGCACTGCTGGGGCGAGGCCATTAACAAACACGGCAATGCTTTTGTAGAGTCCCTCAATATCTCAATATTTGACAGGGTCTGGCACGCTAGTCCGCTGAGTAAGCTTCCTGCATTTGTCGTCCCTGCTGGTTTCTGCAACTGGATTTCTTACTTCATAAGTGAACGATCAATCCGAGCGGTCATCGATGACTGTACATCGGATCTTATGGCTGTCAATGTCAATGCGGTATTCTTAAGAGGTCTGTTCTCTTTGCGACTCTTTTTTGGTGCATATTAAGGACCTGCTCTAGTTGTAAGTTGCTCCAGTACAGACTTAAAGATATACTTATCCAGTGCTAGAGCTAGCAGGAACGAAACAGACTGTCTTAGAAAGGCCATGTTGGAGCGAATGAATTTGACCCGATAATCTGGTCAAATTCAATGCTTTGAAAACACAGGTTCATCTCTTCACTGCTAAAAGGAGCCAATTTAAATTATCTCCTACTTTCCGAGGTGCATCTATACCTATCAGTTACCGACCACCTGGAGCTCTTGGGCATGGAGTTGACGTCTAACTTAAACTTCGGCTCAACCATTGAGTCAAAAGCTTTGACTGCAACCAAAACTCTGGAAATCCTTCACAAGGTGAGGCGATACTTCACACCTGTACAGCTTTTGAATTTGTATAAAGCACAGGGCTGCTCGTGTATGGAGTACTGCAGTCACTTGTAGGATGGCTTAGCAAAATACCAGCTTCCTGCACTTGACTCGGATAACGCAGAGCTAAAAGACTCATAGGCGATGCAGTGTTAGCAGACAAGCTTCACAGCCTGGTTCATCGACGAAACATTGTTTGCCTGTCGGTCTTCCACAGATTGTACTTCGGAGAGTGTGTGCAGGAACTCCACGACCCGACTCCTCCATCTACCTTATACTAACGGTCTACCAGACGTACTGCATGGTACCATTCTCACTTGTTCAATGTACCGTCTTGTCGTACTAAGCGATTCTCCTCTCCATTTATTGTGCGCACGGCCAAGGTTTGGAACTCTCTGCACGCTGCTGTGTTCTCTTCTACATATGACCCATCTGCCGTCAAAGCAAGAGAGAACGGGCAACTTCTGGGCTCATCAGTAATAAAATATATAAAAAAGTAGCAGAGGGCATTCAAGGGTCTTTGGGATACGATCTTATTTTGTTGCACGTATGTACAAAATGCCAGGCCAACACTTTTATATGGAAATAATCATTTATAAATGACATTGTAGCATACATATTATTATCATTAACCGATAGGTATTGTTTACATTAATTAAATTCAATGAAATAAGTAAGAAAGATTCAATTGAGTCTGGTTTTTTGTTTCATATAAAATATCGAAAAACCGATATTTGAAATCCAATATCGGTTTTTTCAATATCGGATTTATATTCCGATATTTCGGTTTTTCGATATTATCGAAAACCGGTATCCATGCTCTAAGTGAATCCTCAAGCTCTCTCCCCCTCTCGTGAACTTGGAGGAAATATCGTCTGAACCGGCGCGCTGGGTACTCATATCGAAAAGACTCATAACCTACATCATCCCGTAAGTACCTTACCCTCCACGTGGTATAGTTTTCGAATTGCACGCGGACGCAACCGCTGGCAAAAGCTAAATTAAATTTATAATATTTGATTTTTAAAATTGATATGGGAATAGTTTAGGACGATGGGAAAGACATAGGATTATTTTTATCCCGGAAATCATCCCTAAATGATGTAAAAAGGGTGTTGGAATTTCGTATAGAGAATCAATAATGTCCCCGTTCTACCCACACACATAATACACTTAGACCGCTGAACCAATTTAGATGAAATTTGGTATGGAGATAGTTTTAGACCCTGGAAAAGATATAGGATAGTTTTTATCCCGGAAATCAACCCTTAAGGATGTAAAAGGGGCATTGTAACTTTGTATTCCCGCTCCCAATTAATTCAAATCGCGTATTCAAGAACCACTTGAAACAATTCTCTTAAACCACACAATTACATGTAAGCTATACAAATCTTTGTTCAGGGGTGGGGTCGAACCCATGTCATGCACCAGTCAACCGTTATGTCAAACGCCGACTAACGAAATTGTTGGGCAGTCAACGAAAAGAATATGTCTCATGTGGATGGAGATGCTGTCGAGTATCTGTCCGTCGACAATGTCATGGATATAGAGCAAGTGACGTCGTACCCTGTAGAGTTGTCAAGGGTACAACGGTTGGGGCTTAAACTTGGTGTCCCAGTCCTGTTGATGCGTAATCTGGACGCACCAAGGCTCTGTAATGGCATGCGACTACAAATTACACACCTTGGACACAACGTTGTGCTAGCAATCATTATTACAGGAACAGCAAGCGGTGAAAACGTATTTATTCCTCGCATTCCAATAATCGCAAGATTTTGGTGGTACAAACACACAAAAACCTCATTTTTGGCTATGTATGCTGGCACACCTATGATGACAACCCTCGTCTTCCTGTTAAACGACTCGTCAACAGTTAGACCTGACTTTGTTAGCTGCTCTGATTGCCTCAGCTTCTCGATGTCGTCTTTGGTGTCGGTGCTGATAATAACACCGCCATTTCTGCTGGCCTTGTGTAGTCTAATGTGCAGCTTCATCTGTTCGGGCAGATTATTTTTTGGACGAGAGTCTGTCTCATCACTAGTCCTCAATTTATCTTGCAGAAAAATGGCCACAGAACTGTCTTTTGACGGCTGGATATAGCTATTTGCCCCTTTGTTTCGCTTCGCGCGCGGATGTAGGCGGCAGGGAGCGAGCACACCTACTTCTCGGACTGAAGGGACTAGGGCGTCCAATCCCGGAATACCGAGATCTTGGTATTGCGGGATCCCGCGTCATTTTCCAATCCCGCGTGATGCGGGATTACGGGCGCGGGATCCGCGGGATTTGCGGGACTGAAAAAAAGCATGCATACGACCTCTCGCGAGCGCGATCCCTCGGTGACTGGCGGCCGGCAGTGTTGCAAACAACGCGGGGGCCGATGTCGCCCGTTTTTCACAGCCGGATTTCAGTCAGTGGTAGCCTAAGTGTGTAGCCTAAAATATCAGTAAAGTTTTTTATTCAGTAATTGTTACTGTTTTTTGTGAAGAAAAAACGGTGTAATTTTATTGATCTCATACTAATACGTTAATAATGTGTTTTTTTGTGATCACTCTTTTTAGTTGGTTGATTTATAATTTACCTAGTTACAAAAGCCTAAATCTCAACTACTTATAACAATTTACAAAATATTGCTTTTCCCAATGCTGGGCCGTTAATTGTTGAGGAGTTCTCCTGGTACTTCACCATCAGCTTCACTTCACTATTTGCTTGTGTGACGAGCATATTGTGCTTAATAACCATATTCAAGTAATCGAAGCGGAACCCATGAAATACTTATTATTCCTACCTATATATTGACTATTGAGTAGTTCCAGTGGCCATCTGTGGTCTTCATCATCAGGCCCACTTCACAAATGGTGCTTTTCTAATGCAACTACACAAGTTACTAAAAAAAATACTATAGGTGTGCCTATAATATTTGAAGAGTTCCCTCGATTTCTCCAGAATCCCATCATCAGATCCTGACTTGGTGTCAAGGGACCAATTTCGAAGTATACCCTTTCAAACAAAAAACAATTTTCCAAATCGGTTCAGCCGTCTTCGAGTAATCGGTGATTGTTCGATCCCGATCCCAGTGCAACGAAACAAGTTTGTCGAACTGTCCGCGAATACGCGGAGCCCTAACTTACGTTGCTTTACAAAATATTTTAAGCTTATAGATTACAATATGCACACTTACCCAAGGCTGAAGACGGCGAAGGCCTGATCTCAGATCACGTCCGTGGTGTGTGTGTCAGTGTATTTGAGTGTGTAATGGTGTCAAGTGGTGTCACGGCGGTCACAGGTAGACGCAGGTTTCCACAGCGTGGTCCAGGCCGTATTGTAGCACCAATTCGCACAGCTATTTATCACCAACTAACGTGCAGGTTAAATTCAATCTCAATTTGGCGTTATTGTTCAAAATATCCCAGTGTCTCACTCAAAGCGGGATTCCAAAATCCAAGAAATCATTAATCGCGACCAACTTATCGATAACAAAAAGGATTAACCCGGATTCACGATTTAATACAATAATCAATGAAAATCAATCTCTCAACAACGCGGATTTTTGCTAACAAGAAGTAAGGTTATGACAAGTGTCAAAAATCAATAGACAATTCTTTATGTCAAAAAAGATGCGTTCGGAAACACGTACGATACTAAACAGTGATCATACATTAAAAAAATATATATATATATACGCGTCGAATTGATAACCTACTCCTTTTTTTGTCATCGGTTGATAAACGGTGTAATTTGATTGATCTCATACTAGTAGTAATACTGGAGTAAATGTGGAGTTAGTAGATTAATTCATTGTTTTTTGTGATAAATAAACGGTGTAATTTGATTGATCTCATACTAATAGTAATACGTAAATAAACGTGGAGTTAGTTGATTAATTCATTGTTTTATTTGCCTTATATAAATGTGAATATTTTCAATATGCGGGATCCCGCAAATACCGAGGTCCCGCGGGATTGAAAATTCGTAGTCCCGCTAATACCGAGATTGAATTCAGGCTGCGGGATTGGATGCCCTAGAAGGGACTATCCTCCATGATTGTGTAATAGGTTATTTAATTACAAATCACTCAACATCTTCATAATTTAACTTTACATAAAATGACTCAGTTCGCTTTACTATCGGCTAATTAATAAACTAGGTCATGATTTCACAATTGATTATTTGTTTATTCCTAATAGTTTCGAAATAAAATGGCTGTGACATACGCACGGAAAAACAGACAGACATAACGAAACTTTAAGGGTTCCATTTTTTTGCCATTCGACTACGGTTATACAAATAAAAAACCGGTCAAGTGCGTGTCGGGCCACGCGCAGTGTAGGGTTCCGTTTATAACAGCCAAGTGCGTGTCGTATTCGCTGACTGATCGTTTCGTACCATGCTCTAACTAAAAGCCAAACATGACTACCTAACTAATTTGACTTCCTATACAAATCCTCACCTGATCCGACAATTTTGCACGGAAAGTTTCAATTTTTTTTAGAGAATTGTATAAAACTTGTCATAGCCGGTGTTTTGAATTTAAATACGGACACAGAGCTACACTACTCAATCGTCACAAGAAGCTAGCATGATACAACTGGCGCTTAGCGCCATCTATCGACATTTCTATAGAGTTGTTCGAAATTTTCGAGTCAAAATAAATGGGTCGACTATTACTCGTAAACTTGTAAAGCCCACTTATGTGTGATAGTTTTCCTTTAAATTTCGTTATATATAGGTACTACTGCCGTGACATTTGAATTTCTAACTATAACCGTTTAGTTGATAGAGGGGGCGGGACACTTGACTCTAACGAAAATTGGTACTTCAAAGCTTGATAAGTCACGAACGGTTTACTTAATCAAAAAACGGTCTTACCAAACCCCTAATATTTTTGAAAGACCTATCCAACGATATCCCACACTATGGAAAGAACGAAAAAAAAAAAATTATCATCCCACTTTACATGTATGGGAGGTACCCTAAATAATTGTTTTTTTTTTTCAAAATTTTATTTTACCACTTTTTTGGCGTCATTAACGTGTATACCAAAGTACAACTTTCTAGTACCAATAGTTTTTGAGCTAAACCGCGGAAAGACAGACAGACAGACGGACATGGCGAAACTAAAAGGGTTCCTTGTTGACTACGGAACCCTAAAAAGCACTAAATAATAAAAAAAAACATTAAAAACAAACACTAAATAAACACACACCAAAACAACAGTTAACCCCAGGGTCACAACTGCTGTGAAATAGAGAAAAATACAGTAAAGCTAATCATATTTTATTTTGTTGTTATCATGTACTAACCCTAACCTAAGCATTCTACTAACACAACTATGGATTTTTATTATTAACTGTAATAAAGAATTTGAATTAGAAAATAAATTAATCTTAATAATATACATGAAATAACAGAAAATAATGTAATTTTTCGTTCATCATCTCACAGTATCTCAAACTTGTACGACATACATCCATCTAGCGGCAAATGGTACTGTGCCTTTACTCCAAACTGTTTCTAAATGTTAACTTCTATTTCTGGTAGATATGTCTTTATATGATCGTATCTATTATGACCAGTGATCTGAATTAGATGAGTTTATTTACCTAAAGTTCAAAGAAAAGAGACAAAAAGTGGAGACTTCAAAGAAAAGAAATTTCAAAGTTAAAATTCAAAGTTAAAACCAACGTTTTTTTATTGTTTTTTTCGCCTTGTTATTTATTTATTAAAGCTGGTATGTAATAACACTAATAACATAAGCTTCCAAGCTTACTTACTTGTACATTGTTCAAACGAAGATAGGGATAGCATTTAATATTTCTAAACAGAAACAGGTATTCTATAGCTGTTTTGCTGTATAGACGTACTTAAGTAAAGTCTCAAAACCCAGTCCAGAAAAAAATGTCAGAGGGCATCTCTACTTAGTCTCTCTCTGTTCTTTTTCTAAATAGAAGTATTTTAGCTCACCTAATCACTACTCACTGATTATAACTTACTTTCTAATATGTATATTACAACAGGTGCTCCCGCTGCAAAGAAACCGAAACTAGAACCGCTAAAGGAAAGTAGCGATCGTTCACTATCGGCCAAGCATAAGAACAAGGGACAAGAACATTCAAAGACTTTTGAAAATACTAAGAAAAGTACGTTTAAATCTATTTCAAGTAAAACTGTTGTGCAATGTAAACCTAAATTTTGTTATGATGCTATTTGTAATTGTGATAATATTGTAGAAACTAAAAGTCAGGAAAATACAGCACTGCTAGAGTATTACAACAATGAACTCAACTGTAAGATATGTCATTATAAAGGTATTAACAGTAGTGATATACAGAGACACAGCTCTAGACATAATGATGTTAGTGTTAAAGATAAACCTTATGTATGTGATATTTGTCAGGGTAGTTTTAGTGAAAAGGGTCATTTGAAAACACATATTCGTACACACACAGGAGAAAAACTTCATAAATGTGATGTTTGTCAGAATAGTTATATTAAAAAAAAAACTGATTTAAAAAGACATGTTAGTACACACACCAGAGAAAAACCTTATAAATGTGATATTTGTCAGAGTAGTTTTAGTGAAAAGAGTTCTTTGCAAAGACATATTCGCACACACACAAGTGAAAAACCTTATAAATGTGATATTTGTCCGAGTAGTTTTCGTCAATCTGGTCATTTGATGACACATATTCGTACACATACCAGAGAAAAGCCTTACAAATGTCATATATGTCAGGATAGTTATAGTGTGAAGGGTACATTGAAAAAACATATTCGTACACACACAGGAGAAAAACCTTATAAGTGTGATAATTGTCAGAGTAGTTTTAATGAGAAGAGTTCTTTGAAAAGACATATCCGTATACACACGGGAGAAAAACCTTATAAATGTGATAAATGTTCTAAAAGATTTTCTTCTAGATTTGCTTTTAAATGTCATGTTTTGAAACAGCATTAACACAGTACATTGTTGGCCTTGCATGTGTGCGTGCACAAGAAGTCTACACACACACACATACGGTACCTGTCTATCGACGTACCACGCTTTATAGTTGTGTGGCGATTTACATCTCTGGAGCTCAAGATTGTCATTAGTGTAAAAGTCAGTAAACCTAATCATTCTTGTGCTTGGAGTCTCATTGGAAAAATTATGAACAACGAGTACACCCCTCTGCTGTCAATATTCCACAAGTTCTACACAGGTCGTAGGCACTAGGCTCTAATGCAGTCGGGCACATTACTTTGTGTAATTTATATCAACACCGCCGCTCTCAAATTCGTGAAGGAAAGCGTCTTAAGGAAACTGGCATGTCCCAGCACTGACAACGTTCTTAGAATACAGAAAGAACTAGAAGCCGTGAGCGCACCTAATACAGCAACAAAACCTACTTCTAAATGGAGTAGTTTGACGCGCAGCCGATCAGTTGTACTATGAACGTCATATTCCGTGACGTGTTTTACCCGAGTCCAATTTATTTAAATTATGACGTCTTGTGTCGTTTCTACTTGTAAAAATGCAGCGGGGCTAAAAAAAACAGGATGGGATCACATTTCACATGTAACTAGCGCATTCACTTATCATTTTATTTAATTATTGAATAAATTGTTTAGTTTGTAATTGTCAAAGAGAATAATGCATTTGTTAGATTTACTAAATAGAATTGATACCTAGATATTTGTGTGTGCCTAGATATTGATACCTAGATATATATGTGGTGTGGGGTAATAGGAGATTTATTATAAAAACAAGATACAAATCTGACAAGTATTTATTTTACTTTAAACCATTTTAATAATGAGTTTACTAAACCCAACTCAAAATATTTTACTTTATAACCCTTCAGTACTTGTCAGAAGTTGTGTTCGGTTCGAAATAGGGTCGTTTTCTGTGGAGAAGAACCGGCAAGAAACTCCACAGTTTCTCTTTTCTTATACAAATCAGGAACTATTTCCTTTCTAACCTCTTTTATCTGTTCTGTGGTATTGGACCAGGTGCACATGGCGGTGAATCTTCGTTTAGAAATTCATCGTTCAATAGCTTACTATAGTATTCAACCGGGTCTACCTTTTATAGCAGAACTTTTTACATCATAATATTATTTTGCATAACTGTTTGGCATACACTCGTTTATCATAAACTCGAAACTCATAATTTTGTTGGTCAGAATCATCTTTAGGCATAAATTTCATGTCCATCAGTGGCGAAGGCTCCATACAAGTCGATTCCTACCGGCTTTCCTTTTGAAATATGGCCTATTATTTTATATATGAACTAGCTTGTGCCAGCGGCTTCGCCCGCGTGGGAAGTTTTTCCCGTGTAAATCCCGATCCCGTGGGAATTTCGCAAAATCCTTTCTTAGCGAATGCCTACGTCATAACATCTACCTGCATGTCAAATTTCAGCCCGATCCATTCAGTGGTTTGGGCTATGCGTTGATAGATCACTATGTCAGTCAGTCAGTCAGTCAGTCACCTTTGAGTTATATATATTTAATATTAGTCTATTATTTTATATATGAACTAGCTTGTGCCAGCGGCTTCGCCCGCGTGGGAAGTTTTTCCCGTGTAAATCCCGATCCCGTGGGTATTTCGCAAAATCCTTTCTTAGCGGATGCCTACGTCATAACATCTATCTGCGTGCCAAATTTCAGCCTGATCCGTTCAGTGGTTTGGGCTGTGCGTTGATAGATCACTATGTCAGTCAGTCAGTCAGTCAGTCACCTTTGAGTTATATATATAAATAGTTACAAGATTTCGAAGTCAGCCACAGGGCCACAGTTACTGGAATTCACGCATCACACTTGAGCAAGGTAAGCATTTTTTGGTCCGGCTTCCCTTTTATGAAAATTCACCCTTCGCCACTGATGTCCACAATAATTGAAAAGCAGAACCATCATATCGCAGAAAACCCGCAGTCAGAATCTTCTTATAACATATTTTTTTAAATATTTAGCTTGGATGCAGGCATGCAACATGCAGCAGGCATGCAACATGCAGCAGGCATGCAACATGCAGCAGGCATGCAGCATGCAAGCAGGCATGCAGCATGCAAGCAAGGCATGCCGGCCAGCCTCAACCGCGACGGCGGGGCTTCAAACCACCTGCTCCTCAGCTCGCGGGCCGCCCTACCCCTCCGCGCCTACGCGGGCTTGAATTACACTCTAGGGGTAGGGCTGACTAGACTGTGTAAAGTCGGCAAAATTTAGTGATAGAAATCGCTACATTTTTTAGCACAACATATTGACTTTTTATTTTTTTATGATACTATTTTAATTTAACATTGAATATGCTACCAAGTAACCATCTGTATATTTGTGACTAACACTCCGTAAAAGATAATTTGTAAATCGGCGAAATTTAGTTTGGTAAAATAATACATGATACCTCGATGATCTAAACATAATATGTCGAGTAAAAAGGACGTCGGTCAATAGGTTTCGGTAAAATTAAATTCTAACAAAAAAATCGGAAAAATGATCGGTTCCCCAAATAATTATCTCTCCAAATAAATATTATGCTAAACAAAACTATGCGTAATATTAAATATGGTAATGGTAATTATGCCAAATAAAATTCTGCCATGTTAAAAGTATGCCGATGTAAATTCGGACACGTAAACATTCTGCGAAACAATAGTTACGCTAAATAATTTTTATGCCTTAAAAATATTCTATTAAAGATGCCAAGTGTGTTATGCCAAATAAATGTCGGAGTATCAAGATTCTGCCAAATAGAAGGAACCCTATCCAAACCATCTCTCGTCAATTTACTTTTATGTTCATGGATGCTCTATGTTTGCGTTTTGATTCTGACATTTGGAGACTCCTAATATCCCTGCCGCTTTTGTCCTGTACCAGGTTTCAAACTTAGACAGAGACTCGGATATCATTTGCGTTGACATAACTTATTTTCAAATCGGTCTCCAGATAATCTTTTATCACGCTCATTAGTGTCTCCCCTGGACCATCCCGCTCTCTCCACTTAGTTTTTGGTGTTCTATCTACTATAATTTTTATAGGTTTTGTCAGCTCGTACACAGACATGAGTATGCGATACTGTAATGTAAGATCATCACCAGGTATTACTTTACAGCCTTAAAACTTTTGTTTCTCGGTCTTGTCGAACATGATAAAGTCTATCTGTGACGCTCTACCCGCACATTTATAAGTGATTAAGTGTTCTGGTTTCTTTTAAAATTCGTCTTTATTAGTGTAAGTGCGTTTTACTGCAAATTCTAGTATTTAATTTTTCTCGTTGTTTGTTTAACTTGCCTATCCCAAACTCACCATGTACATTATCTTCTGTGATATCCCTGGTATTCCCATGTGTCCGTTCAGGTCCCCCCTATAATCTTGTATTCGTTTGCTGGAATGCTCTGGATGAGGTCGTCCGTGTCTTCCCAGAATTGTGCCTTTTTAGGGTTCCGTAGTCAACAAGGAACCCTTATTGTTTCGCCATATCCGTCTGTCTGTCTGTCTGTCCGCGGTTTAGCTCAAAAAATATTGGTACTAGAAAGTTGTAATTTGGCATGAGTATACAAGTTAATGACGCCGAAAAACTGGTAAAATAAAATTTTGAAAAAAAAAACAATTATTTAGGGTACCTCCCCTACATGTAAAGTGGGATGATATTTTTTTTTCGTTCTTCTCATAGTGTGGGATATCATTGGATAGATCTTTCAAAAATATTATGGGTTTGCGAAGACCGTTTTTTGATTAAGTAAACCGTTCGTGACTTATCAAGCTTTAAAGTACCATTTTTCGTTAGAGTCAAGTGTCCACCCCCTCTACCAACTAAACGGTTGTAGTTAGAAATTCAAATTTCACGGCAGTAGTACCTATATATAACGAAGTTTAAAGGAAAACTATTCCGGTTAAGTAGACTCACAGCCTTAGTGTGCTGATCTACAAGTGGCCCTACCTAAAAAAAAAAAAAAAAAAAAAAGGAAAACTATCACACATAAGTGGGCTTTACAAGTTTACGAGTAATAGTCGACCAATTGTATTTGACTCGAAAATTTCGAACAACTCCATAGAAATGTCGAAAGATGGCGCTAAGCGTCAGTTGTATCGCGCTAGTTTCATATTTAACTGTGTCCTGTATTTAAATTCAAAACACCGGCTATGACAAGTTTTATAAAAATCTCTAAAATAAATTAAAACTTTCCGTGCAAAATTGTCGGATCAGGTGAAGATTTGTATAGGAAGTCAAATTAGTTAGGTAGTCATGTTTGGCTTTTAGTTTGAACATGGTACGAAATGATCAGTCAGCGAATACGACACGCACTTGGCTGTTATAAAAACTACGGAACCCTACACTGCGCGTGGCCCAACACGCACTTGACCGGTTTTTTTTATTTCTCTTTGAGGTGTATAGGCTGATATGAAGTTGATTATTTGCAGATCATCCAGAGCATGTTTAACGAAAATTAAACGGTCGCTTTTCCGTCTGATATTTATGATGCGACTGATGCGAGACTTAAAGTTGTTGTCTAAGAGTATTGCCACCCCGTTTCTTTTATTGTCTGTGCCGTAGTAGATAACCTGGTTATATTCCATAGATCTTTCGACTTTGAGCTTTTTCATTTCGTTAGGAAGAAATAATAATTATTTATTGATTAAAATTGGTTCGAAATCGAATTTGTCTTACTATTTAATTGGACGAAATCGAGTCTGACGTAAAAAAGGAAATAAACAAATTCAAAAGTCGAGTCGAACGAGTTTGTACTCCAACTTACACTTGGCCGATTTTCGGGTGGTTGTGCCCACAACCTTTTTGGAGGGCTGGATCCGCCCCTGGTTTTTTTATTGTTTTCTTTGCCTTGTTATTTATTTATTAAAGCTGGTATGTAATAACACTCATAACATTAGCTTCCAAGCTTACTTACTTGTACATCGTTCAAATGAAGATAAGGATAGCATTTAATATTTCTAAACAGAAACAGGTATTCTATAGCTGTTTTGCTGTATAGACGTACTTAAGTAAAGTCTCAAAACCTGGAAGAACAGTCCAGAAAAAAAAAATTCAGAGGGCATCTCTACTTAGTCTCTCTCTGTTATTTTTCTAAATAGAAGTATTTTAGCTCACCTAATTCCTATCACTGATTATGACTTACTTACTAATATGTATATTACAACAGGTGCTCCCGCTGCAAAGAAACCGAAACTAGAACCGCTAAAGGAAAGTAGCGATCGTTCACTATCGGCCAAGCATAAGAACAAGGGACAAGAACATTCAAAGACTTTTGAAAATACTAAGAAAAGTACGTTTAAATCTATTTCAAGTAAAACTGTTGTGCAAAGTAAACCTAAATTTTGTTATGATGCTATTTGTAATTGTGATAATATTGTAGACACTAAAAGGCAGGAAAATACAGCACTGCTAGAGTATTACAACAATGAACTCAACTGTAAGATATGTCATTATAAAGGTATTAACAGTAGTGATATACAGAGACACAGCTCTAGACATAATGATGTTAGTGTTAAAGATAAACCTTATGAATGTGATATTTGTCAGAGTAGTTTTAGTGAAAAGGGTCATTTGAAAACACATATTCGTACACACACAGGAGAAAAACTTCATAAATGTGATGTTTGTCAGAATAGTTATATTAAAAAAACTGATTTAAAAAGACATGTTAGTACACACACAGATAAGAAGCCTTATAATTGTGATATTTGTCAGAGTCATTTTAGTTTAAAGGGTCACTTGAATAGACATATTCGTACACACACCAGAGAAAAACCTTATAAATGTGATATTTGTCAGAGTAGTTTTAGTGAAAAGAGTTATTTGCAAAGACATATTCGCACACACACAAGTGAAAAACCGTATAAATGTGATATTTGTCCGAGTACTTTTCGTCAATCTGGTCATTTGATTACACATATTCGTACACATACCAGAGAAAAGCCTTACAAATGTCATATATGTCAGGATAGTTTTAGTGTGACGGGTACATTGAAAAAACATATTCGTACACACACAGGAGAAAAACCTTATAAGTGTGATAATTGTCAGAGTAGTTTTAATGAGAAGAGTAGTTTGAAAAGACATATCCGTATACACACAGGAGAAAAACCTTATAAATGTGATAAATGTTCTAAAAGATTTTCTTTTAGATTTGCTTTTAAATGTCATGTTTTGAAACAGCATTAACACGGTACATTGTCGGCCTTGTACATATGTGTGCGTGCACAAGAAGTCTACACACACACATACGGTACCTGTCTATCGACGTACCAGGCTTTATAGTTGTGTGGCGATTTACATCTCTGGAGCTCAAGATTGTCATTAGTGTAAAAGTCAGTAAACCTAATCATTCCAGTGCTTGGAGTCTCATTGGAAAAATTATGAACAACGAGTACACCCCTCCGCTGCCAATATTCCACAAGTTCTACACAGGTCGTAGGCACTAGGCTCTAATGCAATCGGGCACATTACTTTGTGTAATTTATATCAACACCGCCGCTCTCAAATTCGTGAAGGAAAGCGTCTTAAGGAAACTAGCATGTCCCAGCACTGACAACGTTCTTAGAATACAGAAAGAACTAGAAGCCGTTAGCGCACCTAATACAGCAACAAAACCTACTCCTAAATGGAGTAGTTTGACGCGCAGCCGATCAGTTGTACAGTCGGCCAAGAAAGTGGTGTACCACCCTAAGGTTGAATATCGCTTGCAGATTCATAGGTGATAAAGATTAGTTTCGCTTGCAGATCGATCTGACAACTTCTATTGCTGTCTTTATCTGATTATTGATAACGACTATTACTGTTTGTAACGTGACAGCTGTTCTTAGTTTGAACTTGATGGAACCAATGACGTCGTAAAATCAACGGCGGGGGGCTGTAGATTTTGATGACAAAATTGTATCTACAAATTCAGAATTGTAATCAACAAGTTACATAAAATTGTAAAGGCACAAGGCGAGTCCACAAACCTACAATTTCTGTAAACTTGTAATTACAATATCAATAAAAAACAAGCTAAAAATAGATTTATCCTTTTATTAAATTTCTACAATCAATTTTAAAATACTTATAACAAACAAAAACATAGCATATATAACATATATTTAGAAGATATTGAAAATTTTTAAAAATTAGAAACGGGTGTAACCGCCGTTGGCCTCTATAACCTCTAACAGACGAGACCTCATTGAACCAACAAGCCGTGAGCAAATATCGGTTCCCCGCATTTCCTCCCAGATATAATTACAGTGACTAATAAGAGCTTGTTTGGTTCTTTCATTTTGATGCGACCATCGTTGGACCATAAGGCCCCAAAGATTTTCTATCGGGTTGAGGTCCGGCGATCTTGAGGGCCACTGAATTACCCTTACGTCAGTGTGTGAACGAAACGGTGTATTCCCGTTCGTCCCCTCGACTTCGTCCCCCTAGGGGGACGAACGGGAATTCACAAAAATAATATTTAATTTGTTCCCGATCGTCCCCCTAATTTTTTTGGGGGGACGAACGGGAATAATTTATTAATTATTTTTTTAGTTCTATTGCTCCCACCAAATAATATATATATTTATATATATATATATTTTGACCAATAGGATGCACAAAGCGTATTTTGGTAGTGTTCGTAATAGTAAGTATTAATATAATGTTACACGCCCTGTACTCACAAAACGTTTTGGTGACCTCTTCGGGGAAACCGAAGGTTTTGTCTGTGCGATTATGGACGAAGTTATGATGACGAATAACTATCGGAAATATATTGTGAAGGATGGTACGGTAGAACGAACGAAAGAAGTCACAAACTGGGAGAATCCATTCGTCACATTATCTCCGGTTGTTCTCGTCTGGCTAACGTCGTCACAGCTAATGGTATAATAGCCAAGAGCCTCGACCGGAGCGTCGCACAATGATTGTTGATATAGCAGTCCCCCATGATGAGAACCTCGTGAAAGCTGAGATAGATAAAAAAAATAAGTATCTTGACCTGGCGCGCGAGGTTGTCGACATGTGGGATGTGGAGACAGCAATCATTGTGCCGATAGTCGTCTCAGCCAATGGCATAATAGCCAAGAGCCTCGACCAACATCTAAGGAAGCTCTAGTTGGGCAGCTGGATCAAGGGCTTGATCCAGAAAGCTGTACTCCAGGAAACGGCGCGTATTGTGAGGAGGTTCCTCTCTATGGAGCCCTGACCACTGGTAGCTTGGACCCTGTTCCCGATACCGGTGGGCTACTATTTTTTATATTTTTAAATGTTTTTATATTAATATTTAAAAATGTAATTTATATGTACATATATTATATAAATGGAATAATAATAATAATAATATATCCTTTGAAAAGCAGTCTTTTTCTATATGTACACCTGCGACTTTCAGTGTCTTTCTTTGAGCTTTGTTTATGGTCATTGCGGATGCCGCTTCTAGGGGAAATTTGAGTTTTTCGAACTGAATGCAAGGAATAAATACGTTTTCACCGCTTGCTGTTCCTGTCATAATTATTGCTTGAAAACATTGCATCCAAGGTGTGTAATTTGTAGTCGCATGCCATTACAGAGCCTTGGTGCGCCCTGATTACGCATCAACAGGACTGGGACACCAAGTTTAAGACTCAAATAATATGATGGGGTACCCTGACAATTCCAGAGAGTTGATAAACTACAGGGTACGACGTCACTTGCTTTGTATCCATGACATTGTCGACGGACAGATACTCGACAACATCACAATCCACATGAGACATAATCTTTTCGTTGATCTGCCCTACAATTTCGTTAGCCGGTGCCAAAATTACTCTTTCACGCAGCCATTCTTTATCCCTCATATTTGTTTTCAAATCAAAATAAACGTGGTTTTTTAAATTATCTGTATCTTGGACTATGTTACAGAATTCAGAGCTCAAATAAATCATCCCGTTGATATCTGTTGCCACACGATCTTCTCCGATTTTCAAAAGGGCAAACGCATATTGCCCCGATTTTGAAATAGAAATGATTCGTATATTAACTTGATGTTGACTGGTCCATGACGTGGGTTCCCCAGCCCTAAACAAAGATTTGTATAGCCTACATGCAGTTGTGTAGTTTAAAAAAAAAATGTTATGAGTGGTTTTTGAATACGCGATTTGAATGAATTGGGAGGGGGGAATATAAAGTTCCAACACCCTTTTACATCCTTAAGGGATGATTTCCAGGATAAAAACTATCCTATGTCCTTCCCAGGGTCCTAAACTATTCTCATGCCAAATTTCATGTAAATCGGTTCAGCGCGAAAAGGTAACAGACAGACAGACTTTGAGATTATACCATTAGCTGTGACGACGTTAGCCAGACGAAAACAACCGGAGATAATGTGACGAATGGATTCTCCCAGTTTGTGACATGCCCGACATATGTCTACCGTACCATCCTTCACAATATATTTCCGATAGTTATTCGTCATCATAACTTCGTCCATAATCGCACAGACAAAACCTTCGGTTTCCCCGAAGAGGTCACCAAAACGTTTTGTGAGTACAGGGCGTGTAACATTATATTAATACTTACTATTACGAACACTACCAAAATACGCTTTGTGCATCCTATTGGTCAAAATATATATATATATGTAGGATTTGATCAAAAAGGATGCATGAAAGTTTATGGATAGTAGGTATAGGCACTTTTATAAAAAAAAGAAGAAAAAAGGATGACGGGGGTTTGAGAGGACGGGACGTCAGGTTGGGTTTCGAAGAGGAATCTGGATGATTTTTTATGGTGAAATTACAAAAGAAAATAAACCACGTTGTATAAAATCGAATGATTTTATTTCCACGGTCCTAAAACTACATTTTGGGGGCTCGTCCGGGATCGCGGCAACGTGCAATACGACGAACATCAAGACGGAAGACGAAAATTACCTACGATTAAAAAGACGAACATCAAGACGAAAGACGAAAATTACGAGTAAGTCGACGAATATCGAGACAGAAGACGTTAGACTCAAAACTGGGGGCTCGTCAACCTAATTACGCTCACGCCACAACCACGCAAACGCGAAAAATTGCAGAAAACAAAGACGGTAAAGACAAAGACTTATTTTTCAATATGTATGACATGACCAAGTTCAGTGGCGAGGACCATACCTACTCTTCGGCGAAATGGGCACAAGACCTGGATGACAACGCGGAGATATTCGGTTGGTCTCCTCAACAGCGGCTCATCATAGCCCGTAGATCCTTGACGGGAACAGCAGAACTGTGGCTTAGAACTGAAAAGGTTCATAAAACCTTTGACGATTTAAAGGCGGCCGTGCTCAAAGAATTCCCGGATACCGCGAATAGTAAGGAAATGCACGAGCTCATGGCGGCGCGCAAGAAACGTAAAGACAGTGGCGTGCCTAGGGTTTCAAAATAACGCAAGCCCAATAAAATTTTAACCGATTTCAAAAAAAGAAAGTTCAGTTTTCGACTGAGTATGTAGGTACCTACGTATGTATCATCGCAATTTTCTCATAAACTACTGGTTAGGTACAATAAATTAAAAGTGAATTCATCCATCTTCTTCTTTCCTCTTCTTTCTTCAATTTCACTCTTGCTTGTCGTGCGGTGAATGAGGTAACCAAAGCACACTGAAGGCATGCTAGTGCTAGATTGAATATAATAAACATATCAGCAATTGCATACCTCCGGTGGCTTTGAAAAAAGCCGTTTGGTTTGCTTCATTGCTTGAGGGAACAAAGTTATGGTAAGTAGTTGCTTCCTTCGTAACAGAACCCAGGTTACAGACAAAAAAAAAAACAAAACAAAAAGTTACAAAACGAAAGTTAAAAAATAGCTAGATAGAATGTAATAAGGAATTT
Organism: Tholera decimalis; assembly: GCA_943138885.2. Lineage (NCBI taxonomy): Eukaryota > Metazoa > Arthropoda > Insecta > Lepidoptera > Noctuidae > Tholera > Tholera decimalis. The sequence goes on along the minus strand of OW964575.2, from coordinate 10,436,532 downwards.
AAATAAATTATTTATATTCTAATTGGAATCGTCTATCTTTCTTAAGAAATGATTTAATTACATCAGAGTAAAATGTTGGTGATCGTTTTAATTCTACCAACAACTGTTTTTCAATAGCTATCATTGATAATTCGGAAAGACGCTCTTGACCTTGTGTATTTCTCAGATAGGTATGGATACGTTTAAGAGACGAAAAAGCACGTTCCGCGGAAGAACTTGTAGCCGGAATAGTTACAACAAGATACGCTAACTTTAACAGCTCGGGAAAGGCATCTTCGAGGTTATTCTCATGAATGAAATGATTGACTGATCTATTAAATTTTCGTTTATGCGATTTACTAGTCTGAGAAATACACAGATTAGGCGTCGGTTTTAATGAAGAAATTAACTGTTTTTTCTGAGCAAAGTTTAAAGATTTTACCTTATCTTCGCCAATCAAAACTTGAACGCATTTTAAATCCTCACAAGGTACAATTACCTCCATTGTTGTAGGTAAATCACCAAAACAATTGTATCACTGAGAAAATCTTAGAAAACAAACAAAACCTTTTCTCACTCACTCAAGCAAATGAAACTGAAGTTAGCTGCACTCTAGGATGTCGGGAACTACTCAAGTGTTGTCATTTAGGCAAAAAAAGTCGCCAGGTATATGAAAAATCTAGCTAATTTTTTTTTTTTTTTTTTAAGATACTGCTTGAATACAGTCAAAATCTGTTATAACAACATCCAAGGGACCACTCATATTTGGTTGTAAAAACCGATAGTCGTAATAACCGTTGATGTTTTCAAGGTACAAAGTATTTTGTACCTATGATTTTGGTCTATATAACCGGTATGTTGTTCTAAATGATGTTGTTGTAAACGGTTTTGACTGTATTTAATTTCGTTATTTTAAAAGTCGCTAGTTTTTATTGTTGATAAATGTTAAAAAAGTTTCCAAACACGTTAAAAATCTCCAAGATCTTTCAACGTGTGGCTAAAACGGCAACACTGCAGAGTTGGCAAGCTGACAAGGTCACGCATACGCATGCAACTTCATACGAATGCCCTGCTTAAATCTGCCATAGTGATCGATTTTTTGTAAGCACAAGGCCTAACTCGTTATACGGCACATCGCTATAAGTGCGAAAGTGACAGATATAGTATTTGAAAGCCCGGTAAAAGCAGGTGCGTGTAAGCGAGATAGCAATATGTAGATCATTAGATGCTACAAATGCGAAACTCTGCGCGCGAACAATCGCGATGCGTAGTAGTGTACTCAGTAGATACATTGTGTTATTTTAATAAGAATTAAGCGCGCGAACTTTTAAATAGTTCGGGTTTGACATTGATTCTCTATCGAGCATTTTTTAGTAAGGCATGCCGGGCTTTTGGGCTTATATGAAGGTACCGCCACTGCGTAAAGAGGAGTCTTATTATCAGTATATGCTGATAATGAAAGAGATGGGAAAACGAGCCAAATTCCCTGATTACGTCGCAATTCAATATATTATAGACGGTATTACGGATCATGAAAACAATAAGGCGATTTTGTACGGTGCGGTCACCTACCCAGCGCTGAAAGAAAAGTTGGCGGTGTACGAAACCATCAAAAAAAAAGCTGCTAAACAGATCGCTGTAAAACGAGTTGTTACGCCATCGGGCGGAGATTCTGCTGCATCAGGCCAGTTTTGCTATAATTGTGGAGAAAAAGATCATCGAGCAAACGCATGCCGTAACGGAGTGAAGTGTTTCCGGTGCAATGAGTTTGGCCATATAAGTCTCAAATGTACGAGTACCAATCCGAACGCAGGAAGCAGCGGAAGTTCAACGAGCAAGACGATGTCGGTAAAGCAGCCACAAAGAGCGGTTGGATCGTCCAATCTGCAAGGGCGTTTTTCGGAGAACAGTTCGGGAGCAATCAAACACTCGGCTATGTTCGGGGCGACATCGGCAGCCAGTCAGACCGCATCGAGCTGCCATGATGAAAATTTCAAGACAGATGTCACAGATGTCATGGAAGTGGTAAACAAACCGAGTGACCGACAACTCAATCGTAATAAAGCGATTAAATTGGTGAAAGTGGGCGATAAATCAATTAATGCGCTGGTAGATACGGGTAGTGATGTAAATTTAATGTCAGAGGATTTGTGGAACGAGATAGATGTGCCATGTGATAACGATAATACGATCTTGTCTGGACTTGGACTCTATAAAGTAAGATCATCCGGAAAGATTTATATTAGTATACTTATTGATGGACAGTGCTATTCCAATGTAATATTTCATGTAGTGCCCAAAGGGTCAATGCCCTACAGGTTAATCATAGGACAAGAGTTCCTTCAAAATGTTGTGATGGTAGTTCGTGAGGGTGCTGTGTTGTTGTTGACGCAAGATGACGAATGGTTGGCTAGGGTGAATTGTTGTGTGACTGCAATGGATCTTACAGGTCACATCTCCGATACCAATATAAAGACAGAAGTAATGCGGCTAGTTGAAGAATACAAGCCCATTTATACCAAAGAAGCTCCAATAAAGATGAAGATAGTGCTAAAAGACGAAGTACCAATAGCTCAACGACCCCGGCGGATATCACTCGTCGAACAGAAGATAGTAGAAGAACGGGTGGACGAGTGGCTACAAAAAGGAATAGTACAGGTTAGTTTTTCTGAATATTCTAGCCCATTAGTGCTGGTTAAGAAGAAAGATGGGTCAACTCGAATTTGTGTTGATTACCGTCTAGTAAATAAGAAAATAGTGAAGGATGAATTCCCGCTACCGATTATTGATGACCTCATTGATAAGTTGAAGGACTCAAAAGTATTCAGTGTTTTGGACCTTAAGAACGGATTTTTCCACCTCAAAATAAGTGAGGAATCGGTGCCCTATACTTCTTTCATAACTCATCATGGACAGTTTGAGTTTTTACGTGCACCTTTTGGTTTGTCCACCTCACCTAAATATTTTATGAGATTTGTTACGATCATTTTCAGAGAGTTGATAATGAGGGGCATCATGGTAATATTCATTGATGACATAGTAATTCCAGCTAATTCAGAGAGTCAAGCACTGGAGAGACTAACTCAAGTGTTAGATGTAGCTGCACAGTATGGATTAGAGGTAAATTGGAAAAAGGTTAGACTTATTTCTCGTGAAATAGAATATTTGGGTCACTTGATCAAAGATGGTGAAGTAAGACCAAGCCCGGAGAAAGTTGAAGCAGTTGCAAGGTATCCGGAACCTAAAAATATTAAGCAAGTCATGGGTTTCATTGGTTTAACATCTTATTTCAGGAAGTACATCAGAGATTATGCAAAGATTGCCAGACCATTGACGGATCTGCTGAAAAAGGAAGTTACATTTATATTTGAAGATGAGCAACAACGTGCTTTCAACACATTGAAGCAGAAACTGACCAGTGATCCTGTACTAAAGATATACAACTCCAATTTACCAACAGAGTTACACACTGATGCATCCAGTCATGCTTTGGCTGCAATATTATTGCAATTACACCCAGATGATGAGTTGCATCCTGTGCATTACATGAGTCATAAGACAACTGATGCTGAAAGCAAATACTCAAGTTATGAGCTGGAAGCACTTGCAGTCGTAGAGGCTGTGAAGAAGTTTAGACATTACCTATATGGTATTCATTTTAAAATTGTGACGGATTGCAAAGCCTTCGAACAAACATTGAAGAAGAAAGACTTGACACCAAAAGTAGCAAGGTGGGTATTCATGTTAGATGAGTATGATTATGAGATCGAGCACAGAGCAGGCTGTAGAATGCAACACGCCGATGCTCTAAGTAGGAACCCATTTGTGGCAGTGGCTGTGAGCCTACAAGAAGAGATAAGACGAGGTCAGGAGACAGATGAAGAGCTCAACGCTATCAGACAGCTGATATTGAAAGATAGACATTATCATGACTTTTGGATGGATAATGGCATTCTGTTCAAAGGTGAAGATAAGAAATTAGTAGTTCCAAGGATCATGGAGAAAGAAATAATACGAAAAGTTCATCAAAATTGGCACTTTTCAATAAGAAAAATGAAAGAAGCCGTAGGAAAGGATTACTATATCAGAAACCTGGATAAAAGGATTGAAGAAGTAGTTCTAAGCTGTATACCCTGTTTATTAGCAACCAGGAAAGAAGGAAAGCAAGAAGGCTACTTGAACTCAGTAGATAAAGAAGGAATCCCGCTGCATACATTACATCTGGATCACATAGGTCCATTTACAGAAACAAGGAAGCAGTATAACTATATCCTCACCATGATAGATGCATTTACGAAATTTACATGGCTTTTTCCTACCAAGTCCACAACAAGTGCAGAAGTGTTGAATAAATTACGACTTCACCAGCAGACTTTTGGTAATCCAACGAGAATCATAACAGACAGAGGCACAGCCTTTACCAGTGGAGATTTTGAGGAGTATTGTAAAGATGAGGATATCCAGCATGTTAAGATTACCACCGGAGTGCCTCGAGGGAATGGACAAGTAGAGAGAGTTCATCGTATCTTAATTCCTATGTTAACCAAGCTGTGTATAGAAGATAAAGCACTGTGGTATAGACATGTGGGTCGAGTCCAGCGTGCTATAAACAGCACTTACCAAAGATCAATAAATACTTCACCATTTCAGTTACTTACTGGAACAATAATGAGATGTAAAGAAGATATTAACGTGCTTAATCTCCTACAACAGGAAATTATTAATTGTTTTGATGAAAATAGAGATAATTTAAGGTTGAAAGCCATGCAACAGATTCAAAAAGTACAGGATGAGAATAAGAAGACCTACAATGAAAAGAGAAAACCTAGTTCAACTTATGAACTGGATGATCTAGTGGCCATCAGGAGAACTCAGTTGGGTCCAGGCTTTAAAATAAAACCTAAGTTTTTGGGACCCTACAGGATTACTAAAATTAAAAGAAACGATAGGTATGATGTTGAGAAGCTGTATGATACCACAGAAGGACCAAAGAGGACGTCTAGCTCAGCCGACAACATGAAGAGATGGCCAGGTAAGGATGAATGATTGTGAATATTGATTGTTTGTGTGTCTAATAATACTGCTTAGTACCCTCACGAATACTAGGTCATGTGTTATTAAATGCTATGTAAAGCGCTGTTATGTCAGAATATGATTATTTTTTTGTGTTTTAAAAATAAGAACATGTTCCGCATTCAGAATTTTATTGTTATTTTATGTAAAGTGTATGAGTGGTGTATGAAAGAGTTATGTCAGGTGTTAATAAGAGGCATATCTGAGGGCAGATATGAGTGCAGGACGGCCGAATGTAGGATTTGATCAAAAAGGATGCATGAAAGTTTATGGATAGTAGGTATAGGCACTTTTATAAAAAAAAAGAAGAAAAAAGGATGACGGGGGTTTGAGAGGACGGGACGTCAGGTTGGGTTTCGAAGAGGAATCTGGATGATTTTTTATGGTGGAATTACAAAAGAAAATAAACCACGTTGTATAAAATCGAATGATTTTATTTCCACGGTCCTAAAACTACATATATAAATATATATATTATTTGGTGGGAGCAATAGAACTAAAAAAATAATTAATAAATTATTCCCGTTCGTCCCCCCAAAAAAATTAGGGGGACGATCGGGAACAAGTTAAATATTATTTTTGTGAATTCCCGTTCGTCCCCCTAGGGGGACGAAGTCGAGGGGACGAACGGGAATACACCAACGAAACCAGGCTCTTACGATCCTCGCATTATGAATTGAACAATTATCTTGAACAAAATCAAATTGTGGCACTTCGTTCTCCGGGTAAACATTACGGACTGTCGGTAGCATTGCATTCTGAAGCACGTCGATATAATTTACAGCCGTCGCTCGAGGAGGTAGAGAACACAATTCTCCTACACCATCCGTACTCATCCAGCCCCAAATATTTACGGAAATTCGACCTGATTCTCTATTTGGGATTACATGATCATCTTTATACCGTGTTGAATTATATCGCCAAAGGTGAAGACGTCCATGCTGACTGGATTTAAACGTTTTTTCATCACAAAACACTGTATTAGACCAATCAAACTCTAAGTGCTCTCTGGCGAAGTTCAGACGAGCAAGTCTGTGAGCATCCGTCAAATATATTTTCTTGGCGTAATGCCTGTGGTGCAACCCCATGTAATGTAGATGATTCCTTATTGTTTGGGCACTCACATCGAACATCTCCGCAAAATGTTTTGTGGGCTTAAAACCATTGATTTCATATTCCCGTCTCATGAATTCTCTATCGTTATTGGAGAGTGCAGGCCGGCGACCACTTCTTCTGTGATCCAACAAACTTCCCTCCTCTCCTTCACGACGAATCCAAAAGCGGACAGAACGCCTCGATATATTCAAATTCCGGGATATCGCACTGATACTGCTTCCCTCATTAAATTGGGCAATTATTTGTGCTCTTTCGGCAATGGTCAAGTTGGCAGGCATTGAGATGATTTTATATGCAGTTGATTGAAAAATAACACGGAAAATATATCGATTTTTTGCATATATTTGACAAAATGTCAATTGTCAGTTTTCTTTTTCAAATGGAATTCGGTTGTCTAAATAGTTTTTATTACTTTTGTTTGGAAACATTTCAATTGCTTTGTAGAAACTAATGTCCTTTTCATTTATACTAAAGGTTAAAATGTCATGTACTTATATGTGACATATGACGTATGAATACTAAATACATAGGTTTACGTCATGATAATGTTGTATCTTTCAGTAATATCTTTTTATAACGAACCTTGTTGTAATTTTCGATGACCGGGAAACTAAATCAAAACTGGTACACCACTTTCTTGGCCGACCGTACTATGAACGTCATATTCCGTGACGTGTTTTACCCGAGTCCAATTCATTTAAATTATGACGTCTTGTGTCGTTTCTACCTGTAAAAATGCAGCGGGGCTAAAAAAAGCAGGATGGGATCACATTTCACGTGTAACTAGCGCATTCACTTATCATTTTATTTAATTATTGAATAAATTGTTTAGTTTGTAATTGTCAAAGAGAATAATGCATTTGTTAGATTTACTAAATAGAATTGATACCTAGATATTTGTGTGTGCCTAGATATTGATACCTAGATATATATGTGGTGTGGGGTAATAGGAGATTTATTATTAAAACAAGATACAAATCTGACAAGTATTTATTTTACTTTAAACCATTTTAATAATGAGTTTACTAAACCCAACTCAAAATATTTTACTTTATAACCCTTCAGTACTTGTCAGAAGTTGTGTTCGGTTCGAAATAGGGTCGTTTTCTGTGGAGAAGAACCGGCAAGAAACTCCACAGTTTCTCTTTTCTTATACAAATCAGGAACTATTTCCTTTCTAACCTCTTTTATCTGTTCTGTGGTATTGGACCAGGTGCACATGGCGGTGAATCTTCGTTTAGAAATTCTTCGTTCAATAGCTTACTATAGTATTCAACCGGGTCTACCTTTTATAGCAGAACTTTTTACGTCATAATATTATTTTGCATAACTGTTTGGCATACACTCGTTTATCATAAACTCGAAACTCATAATTTTGTTGGTCAGAATCATCTTTAGGCATAAATTTCATGTCCATCAGTGGCAAAGTCTCCATACAAGTCGATTCTTACCGGCTTCCCTTTTGAAATATGGCAAATATTAGTCTATTATTTTATATATGAACTAGCTTGTGCCAGCGGTTTCGCCTGCGTGGGAAGTTTTTCCCGCGTAAATCCCGATCCCGTGAGAATTTCGCAAAATCCTTTCTTAGCGGATGTCTACGTCATAACATCTACCTGCATGCCAAATTTCAGCCCGATCCGTTCAGTGGTTTGGGCTGTGCGTTGATAGATCACTATGTCAGTCAGTCACCTTTGAGTTATATATATTTAGATATATAAATAGTTACAAGATTTCGAAGTCAGCCACAGGGCCACAGTTTCTGGAATTCACGCATCACACTTGAGCAAGGTAAGCATTTTTTGGTCCGGCTTCCCTTTTATGAAAATTCATCCTTCGCCACTGATGTCCACAATAATTGAAAAGCAGAACCATCATATCGCAAAAAACCCGCAGTCAGAATCTTCTTATAGCATATTTTTTTTTAATATTTTGCTTGGATGCAGGCATGCAACATGCAGCAGCCATGCAGCACGCAAGCATGCATGCAGCATGCAAGCAGGCATGCAGCATGCAAGCAAGGCATGCCGGCCAACCTCAGCCGCGACGGCGGGGCTTCAAACCACCTGCTCCTCAGCTCGCGGGCCGCCCTGCCTCTCCGCGCCTACGCGGGCTTGAATTACACTCTAGGGGTAGGGCTGACTAGACCGTGTAAAGTCGGCAAAATTTAGTGATAGCAATCACTAAATTTTTTAGCACAACATATTGACTTTTTATTTTTTTATGATACTATTTTAATTTAGCATTGAATATGCTACCAAGTAACCATCTGTATATTTGTGACTAACACTCCGTAAAAGATAATTTGTAAATCGGCGAAATTTAGTTTGGTAAAATAACACATGATACCTCGATGATCTAAACATAATATGTCGAGTAATGCATATAGCAAAAAGGACGTCGGTCAATAGGTTTCGGTAAAATTAAATTCTAACAAAAAAAAATCGGAAAAATGATCGGTTCCCCAAATAATCATCTCTCCAAATAAATATTATGCTAAACAAAACTGCGTAATATTAAATATGGTAATGGTAATTATGCCAAATAAAATTCTGCCATGTTAAAAGTATGCCGATGTAAATTCGGACACGTAAACATTCTGCGAAACAATAGTTACGCTAAATAATTTTTATGCCTTAAAAATATTCGATTAAAAAATATTATGCCCGGTGTTATGCCAAATAAATGTCGGAGTATCAAGATTCTGCCAAATAGAAGGAACCCTATCCAAACCATCTCTCGTCAATTTACTTTTATGTTCATGGATGCTCTATGTTTGCGTTTTGATTCTGACATTTGGAGACTCCTAATATCCCTGCCGCTTTTGTCCTGTACCAGGTTTCAAACTTAGACAGAGACTCAGATATCATTTGCGTTGACATAACTTATTTTCAAATCGGTCTCCAGATAATCTTTTATCACGCTCATTAGTGTCCCCTGGACCATCCCGCTCTCTCCACTTAGTTTTTGGTGTTCTATCTACTATAATTTTTATAGGTTTTGTCAGCTCGTACACAGACATGAGTATGCGATACTGTAATGTAAGATCATCACCAGGTATTACTTTACAGCCTTTAAACTTTTGTTTCACGGTCTTGTCGAACATGATAAAGTCTATCTGTGACGCTCTACCCGCACATTTAAAAGTGATTAAGTGTTCTGGTTTCTTTTAAAATTCGTCTTTATTAGTGTAAGTGCGTTTTTCTGCAAATTCTAGTATTTATTTTTTCTCGTTGTTTGTTTAACCCTTAAATGCACGATTTTTTTTATTTAAAAAAAAAAAAAAATATTAGTAAATAGGTTTTATTTTACAGGAAAAATTGTAAAAAAAATAATTATTCAACATTGCGCATTCTTTGGAAAGGTGCTAGTATGGATCTGATGAAAACAATAATCTGTTTTGAAACTCTTTATTTATGGGTTATTGTGGTATTTAAAAGAAAACATTTCTTTTTTGGTGTCACACAAAAAGACTTGCCATTTTTGATACATTTTAAAAATAAACCCTGAACATTTTGAGAACTTGCACCTTTGCTGCTCATCCATCCATTTAAATTCAAAACACCGGCTATGACAAGTTTTATAAAAATCTCTAAAATAAATTAAAACTCTCCGTGCAAAATTGTCGGATCAGGTGAGGATTTGTATAGGAAGTCAAATTAGTTAGGCAGTCATGTTTGGCTTTTAGTTAGAGCATGGTACGAAATGATCAGTCAGCGAATACGACACGCACTTGGCTGTTATAAAAACTACGGAACCCTACACTGTGCGTGGCCCAACACGCACTTGACCGGCTTTTTTTTATTTCTCTGGGTGTATAGGCTGATATGAAGTTGATTATTTGCAGATCATCCAGAGCATGTTTAACAAAATTTAAACGGTCGCTTTTCCGTGTGATATTTATGATGCGACTGATGCGAGACTTAAAGTTGTTGTCTAAGAGTATTGCCACCCCGTTTCTTTTATTGTCTGTGCCGTAGTAGATAACCTGGTTATATTCCATAGATCTTTCGACTTTGAGCTTTTCCATTTCGTTAGGAAGAAAAAATAATTATTTGCTGATTAAAATTGGTTCGAAATCGAATTTGTCTGACTATTTAATTGGACGAAATCGAGTCTGACGTAAAAAAGGAAATAAACAAATTCAAAAGTCGAGTCGAACGAATTTGTACTCCAACTTGCACTTGGCCGATTTTCGGGTGGTTGTGCCCACAACCTTTTTGGAGGGCTGGATCCGCCCCTGGTTTTTTTATTGTTTTCTTCGCCTTGTTATTTATTTATTAAAGCTGGTATGTAATAACACTCATAACATGAGCTTCCAAGCTTACTTACTTGTACATCGTTCAAACGAAGATAAGGATAGCATTTAATATTTCTAAACAGAAACAGGTATTCTATAGCTGTTTTGCTGTATAGACGTACTTAAGTAAAGTCTCAAAACCTGGGACAACAGTTCAGAAAAAAAAATGTCAGAGGGCATCTCTACTTAGTCTCTCTCTGTTCTTTTTCTAAATAGAAGTATTTTAGCTCACCTAATTCCTATCACTGATTATGACTTACTTACTAATATGTATATTACAACAGGTGCTCCCGCTGCAAAGAAACCGAAACTAGAACTGCTAAAGGAAAGTAGCAATCGTTCACTATCGGCTAAGCATAAGAACAAGGGACAAGAACATTCAAAGACTTTTGAAAATACTAAGAAAAGTACGTTTAAATCTATTTCAAGTAAAACTGTTGTGCAAAGTAAACCTAAATTTTGTTATGATGCTATTTGTAATTGTGATAATATTGTAGACACTAAAAGTCAGGAAAATACAGCACTGCTAGACTATTACAACAATGAACTCAACTGTAAGATATGTCATTATAAAGGTATTAACAGTAGTGACATACAGAGACACAGCTCTAGACATAATAATGTTAGTGTTAAAGATAAACCTTATGAATGTGATATTTGTCAGAGTAGTTTTAGTGAAAAGAGTCATTTGAAAACACATATTTGTACACACACAGGAGAAAAACTTCATAAATGTGATGTTTGTCAGAATAGTTATATTGAAAAAACTGATTTAAAAAGACATGTTAGTACATACACAGATGAGAAGCCTTATAATTGTGATATTTGTCAGAGTCATTTTAGTTTAAAGGGTCATTTGAATAGACATATTCGTACACACACCAGAGAAAAACCTTATAAATGTGATATTTGTCAGAGTAGTTTTAGTAAAAAGTGTTATTTGCAAACACATATTCGCACACACACAAGAGAAAAACCTTATAAATGTGATATTTGTCCGAGAAGTTTTCGTCAATCTGGTCATTTGACGACACATATTCGTACACATACCAGAGAAAAGCCTTACAAATGTCATATATGTCAGGATAGTTTTAGTGTGAAGGGTACATTGAAAAAACATATTCGTACACACACAGGAGAAAAACCTTATAAGTGTGATAATTGTCAGAGTAGTTTTAATGAGAAGAGTTCTTTGAAAAGACATATCCGTATACACACGGGAGAAAAACCTTATAAATGTGATAAATGTTCTAAAAGATTTTCTTTTAGATCTGCTTTTAAATGTCATGTTTTGAAACAGCATTAACACAGTACATTGTTGGCCTTGCATGTGTGCGTGCACAAGAAGTCTACACACACACATACGGTACCTGTCTATCGACGTACCAGGCTTTATAGTTGTGTGGCGATTTACATCTCTGGAGCTCAAGATTGTCATTAGTGTAAAAGTCAGTAAACCTAATCATTCTTGTGCTTGGAGTCTCATTGGAAAAATTATGAACAACGAGTGCACCCCTCCGCTGCCAATATTCCACAAGTTCTACACAGGTCGTAGGCACTAGGCTCTAATGCAGTCGGACACATTACTTTGTGTAATTTATATCAACACCGCCGCTCTCAAATCCGTGTAGGAAAGCGTCTTAAAGAAACTAGCATGTCTTAGGAGCCAAGAAGACGTGTGATATCCACCAGCCCACACTGGGCCCGCGTGCTGGATTACGGCCAATTCCCTCTCATAGAGAGGAGGCCTGTGTCCCAGCACTGACAACGTTCTTAGAATACAGAAAGAACTAGAAGCCGTGAGCGCGCCTAATACTGAAGCAACAAAAACTACTCCTAAATGGAGTAGTTCGGCGCGCAGCCGTTCAGTTGTACTATGAACGTCGTATTCCGTGACGTGTATTACCCGTGTCTAATTTATTTAAATTATGACGTCTTGTGTCGTTTCTACATGTAAAAATTGCAGCGGGGCTAAAAAAAACAGGATGTGATCACATTTCACGTGTAACTAGCGCATTCACTTATCATTTTATTTAATTATTGAATAAATTGTTAAGTTTGTAATTGTCAAAGAGAATAATGCATTTGTTAGATTTACTAAATAGAATTGATACCTAGATATTTGTGTGTGCCTAGATATTGATACCTAGATATATATGTGGTGTGGGGTAATAGAAGATTTATTATAAAAACAAGATACAAATCTGACAAGTATTTAGTTTACTTTAAACCATTTTAATAATGAGTTTACTAAACCCAACTCCAAATATTTTACTTAATAACCCTTCATTACTTGTCAGAAGTTGTGTTCGGTTCGAAATAGGGTCCTTTTCTGTGGAGAAGAACCGGCAAGAAACTCTACAGTTTCTCTTTTCTTATACAAATCAGGAACTATTTCCTTTCTAACCTCTTTTATCTGTTCTGTGGTATTGGACCAGGTGCACATGGCGGTGGATCTTCGTTTAGAAATTCTTCGTTCAATAGCTTACTATAGTATTCAACCGGGTCTACCTTTTATAGCAGAACTTTTTACGTCATAATATTATTTTGCATAACTGTTTGGCATACACTCGTTTATCATAAACTCGAAACTCATAATTTTGTTGGTCAGAATCATCTTTAGGCATAAATTTCATGTCCATCAGTGGCGAAGGCTCCATACAAGTCGAATCCTACCGGCTTTTCTTTTGAAATATGGCAAATATTAGTCTATTATTTTATATATGAACTAGCTTGTGCCAGCGGCTTCGCCCGCGTGGGAAGTTTTTCCCGTGTAAATACCGATCCCGTGGGAATTTCGCAAAATCCTTTCTTAGCGAATGCCTACGTCATAACATCTACCTGCATGCCAAATTTCAGCCCGATCCGTTCAGTGGTTTGGGCTATGCGTTGATGGATCACTATGTCAGTCAGTCAGTCAGTCAGTCACCTTTGAGTTATATATAATTAATATTAGTCTATTATTTTATATATGAACTAGCTTGTGCCAGCGGCTTCGCCCGCGTGGGAAGTCTTTCCCGTGTAAATCCCGATCCCGTGGGAATTTCGCAAAATCCTTTCTTAGCGGATGCCTACGTCATAACATCTACCTGCATGCCAAATTTCAGCCCGATCCGTTCAGTGGTTTGGGCTGTGCGTTGAAAGATCACTATGTCAGTCAGTCAGTCAGTCACCTTTGAGTTATATATATAAATAATTACAAGATTTCGAAGTCAGCCACAGGGCCACAGTTACTGGAATTCACGCATCACACTTGAGCAAGGTAAGCATTTTTTGGTCCGGCTTCCCTTTTATGAAAATTCACCCTTCGCCACTGATGTCCACAATAATTGAAAAGCAGAACCATCATATCGCAGAAAACCCGCAGTCAGAATCTTCATATAGCATATTTTTTTTTAATATTTAGCTTGGATGCAGGCATGCAACATGCAGCAGGCATGCAACATGCAGCAGGCATGCAGCATGCAAGCAGGCATGCAGCATGCAAGCAAGGCATGCCGGCCAGCCTCAGCCGTGACGGCGGGGCTTGAAACCACCTGCTCCTCAGCTCGCGGGCCGCCCTACTCCTCCGCGCCTACGCGGGCTTGAATTACACTCTAGGGGTAGGGCTGACTAGACCGTGTAAAGTCGGCAAAATTTAGTGATAGAAATCACAAAATTTTTTAGCACAACATATTGACTTTTTATTTTTTTATGATACTATTTTAATTTAACATTGAATATGCTACCAAGTAACCATCTGTATATTTGTCCGTAAAAGATAATTTGTAAATCGGCGAAATTTAGTTTGGTAAAATAATACATGATACCTCGATGATCTAAACATAATATGTCGAGTAATGCATATAGCAAAAAAGACGTCGGTCAATAGGTTTCGGTAAAATTAAATTCTAACAAAAAAAAATCGGAAAAATGATCGGTTCCCCAAATAATCATCTCTCCAAATAAATATTATGCTAAACAAAACTGCGTAATATTAAATATGGTAATGGTAATTATGCCAAATAAAATTCTGCCATGTTAAAAGTATGCCGATGTAAATTCGGACACGTAAACATTCTGCGAAACAATAGTTACGCTAAATAATTTTTATGCCTTAAAAATATTCGATTAAAAAATATTATGCCCGGTGTTATGCCAAATAAATGTCGGAGTATCAAGATTCTGCCAAATAGAAGGAACCCTATCCAAACCATCTCTCGTCAATTTACTTTTATGTTCATGGATGCTCTATGTTTGCGTTTTGATTCTGACATTTGGAGACTCCTAATATCCCTGCCGCTTTTGTCCTGTACCAGGTTTCAAACTTAGACAGAGACTCAGATATCATTTGCGTTGACATAACTTATTTTCAAATCGGTCTCCAGATAATCTTTTATCACGCTCATTAGTGTCTCCCCTGGACCATCCCGCTCTCTCCACTTAGTTTTTGGTGTTCTATCTACTATAATTTTTATAGGTTTTGTCAGCTCGTACACAGACATGAGTATGCGATACTGTAATGTAAGATCATCACCAGGTATTACTTTACAGCCTTTAAACTTTTGTTTCACGGTCTTGTCGAACATGATAAAGTCAATCTGTGACGCTCTACCCGCACATTTATAAGTGATTAAGTGTTCTGGTTTCTTTTAAAATTCGTCTTTATTAGTGTAAGTGCGTTTTTCTGCAAATTCTAGTATTTATTTTTTCTCGTTGTTTGTTTAACTTGCCTATCCCAAACTCACCATGTACATTATCTTCTGTGATATCCCTGGTATTCCCATGTGTCCGTTCAGGTCCCCCCTATAATCTTGTATTCGTTTGCTGGAATGCTCTGGATGAGGTCGTCCGTGTCTTCCCAGAATTGTGCCTTTTTAGGGTTCCGTAGTCAACAAGGAACCCTTATTGTTTCGCCATGTCCGTCTGTCTGTCTGTCTGTCCGCGGTTTAGCTCGAAAAATATTGGTACTAGAAAGTTGTACTTTGGCATGAGTATACACGTTAATGACGCCAAAAAAGTGGTAAAATAAAATTTTGAAAAAAAAAAACAATTATTTAGGGTACCTCCCATACATGTAAAGTGGGATGATAATTTTTTTTTTTCGTTCTTTCCATAGTGTGGGATATCGTTGGATAGGTCTTTCAAAAATATTAGGGGTTTGGTAAGACCGTTTTTTGATTAAGTAAACCGTTCGTGACTTATCAAGCTTTGAAGTACCAATTTTCGTTAGAGTCAAGTGTCCCGCCCCCTCTATCAACTAAACGGTTATAGTTAGAAATTCAAATGTCACGGCAGTAGTACCTATATATAACGAAGTTTAAAGGAAAACTATCACACATAAGTGGGCTTTACAAGTTTACGAGTAATAGTCGACCAATTGTATTTGACTCGAAAATTTCGAACAACTCCATAGCAATGTCGAAAGATGGCGCTAAGCGTCAGTTGTATCGCGCTAGTTTCATATTTAACTGTGTCCTGTATTTAAATTCAAAACACCGGCTATGACAAGTTTTATAAAAATCTCTAAAATAAATTAAAACTTTCCGTGCAAAATTGTCGGATCAGGTGAGGATTTGTATAGGAAGTCAAATTAGTTAGGTAGTCATGTTTGGCTTTTAGTTTGAGCATGGTACGAAATGATCAGTCAGCGAATACGACACGCACTTGGCTGTTATAAAAACTACGGAACCCTACACTGCGCGTGGCCCAACACGCACTTGACCGGTTTTTTTTTATTTCTCTTTGAGGTGTATAGGCTGATATGAAGTTAATTATTTGCAGATCATCCAGAGCATGTTTAACGAAAATTAAACGGTCGCTTTTCCGTCTGATATTTATGATGCGACTGATGCGAGACTTAAAGTTGTTGTCTAAGAGTATTGCCACCCCGTTTCTTTTATTGTCTGTGCCGTAGTAGATAACCTGGTTATATTCCATAGATCTTTCGACTTTGAGCTTTTTCATTTCGTTAGGAAGAAATAATAATTATTTATTGATTAAAATTGGTTTGAAATCGAATTTGTCTGACTATTTAATTGGACGAAATCGAGTCTGACGTAAAAAAGGAAATAAACAAATTCAAAAGTCGAGTCGAACGAGTTTGTACTCCAACTTACACTTGGCCGATTTTCGGGTGGTTGTGCCCACAACCTTTTTGGAGGGCTGGATCCGCCCCTGGTTTTTTTATTGTTTTCTTTGCCTTGTTATTTATTTATTAAAGCTGGTATGTAATAACACTCATAACATTAGCTTCCAAGCTTACTTACTTGTACATCGTTCAAATGAAGATAAGGATAGCATTTAATATTTCTAAACAGAAACAGGTATTCTATAGCTGTTTTGCTGTATAGACGTACTTAAGTAAAGTCTCAAAACCTGGGACAACAGTTCAGAAAAAAAAATTCAGAGGGCATCTCTACTTAGTCTCTCTCTGTTCTTTTTCTAAATAGAAGTATTTTAGCTCACCTAATTCCTATCACTGATTATGACTTACCTACTAATATGTATATTACAACAGGTGCTCCCGCTGCAAAGAAACCGAAACTAGAACCGCTAAAGGAAAGTAGCGATCGTTCACTATCGGCCAAGCATAAGAACAAGGGACAAAAACATTCAAAGACTTTTGAAAATACTAAGAAAAGTACGTTTAAATCTATTTCAAGTAAAACTGTTGTGCAAAGTAAACCTAAATTTTGTTATGATGCTATTTGTAATTGTGATAATATTGTAGAAACTAAAAGTCAGGAAAATACAGCACTGCTACAGTATTACAACAATGAACTCAACTGTAAGATATGTAATTATAAAGGTATTAACAGAAGTGATATACAGAGACACAGCTCTAGACATAATAATGTTAGTGTTAAAGATAAACCTTATGAATGTGATATTTGTCAGAGTAGTTTTAGTGAAAAGGGTCATTTGAAAACACATATTCGTACACACACAGGAGAAAAACCTTATAAATGTTATATTTGTCCGAGTAGTTTTCGTCAATCTGGTCATTTGACGACACATATTCGTACACATACCAGAGAAAAGCCTTACAAATGTCATATATGTCAGGATAGTTTTAGTGTGAAGGGTACATTGAAAAAACATATTCGTACACACACAGGAGAAAAACCTTATAAGTGTGATAATTGTCAAAGTAGTTTTAATGAGAAGAGTACTTTGAAAAGACATATCCGTATACACGGGAGAAAAACCTTATAAATGTGATAAATGTTCTAAAAGATTTTCTTTTAGATCTGCTTTTAAATGTCATGTTTTGAAACAGCATTAACACAGTACATTCTTGGCCTTGTATGTGTACGTGCACAAGAAGTCTACACACACACATACGGTACCTGTCTATCGACGTACCAGGCTTTATAGTTGTGTGGCGATTTACATCTCTGGAGCTCAAGATTGTCATTAGTGTAAAAGTCAGTAAACCTAATCATTCTTGTGCTTGGAGTCTCATTGGAAAAATTATGAACAACGAGTACACCCCTCCGCTGCCAATATTCCACAAGTTCTACACAGGTCGTAGGCACTAGGCTCTAATGCAGTCGGGCACATTACTTTGTGTAATTTATATCAACACCGCCGCTCTCAAATTCGTGAAGGAAAGCGTCTTAAGGAAACTAGCATGTCCCAGCACTGACAACGTTCTTAGAATACAGAAAGAACTAGAAGCCGTGAGCGCACCTAATACAGCAACAAAACCTACTTCTAAATGGAGTAGTTCGGCGCGCAGCCGTTCAGTTGTACTATGAACGTCATATTCCGTGACGTGTCTTACCCGTGTCTAATTTATTTAAATTATGACGTCTTGTCTTGTCTAGGATGGGATCACATTTCACGTGTAACCAGCGCATTCACTTCACTTTTTATTTAATTAATGAATAAAATGTTTAGTTTGTAATTGTCAAAAAGAATAATGCATTCATTTTTTTAGTGTTGCCCATATAAGAGTTTTGATTTTCACTTCTTTTTATTACCAACTGAGGGCTTTTATTCTTTGTAGTATATTAATAACTACTTTAATCAAAAAATATTTTAACCAACTTGAAAAAAGAAAGGTTATCAGTGCGACCCGTATACAACGTGTAACAGAATAAACGCAATTCCTGAAAGTAGTTGGTTCAGAATCGAATTCCGTGATAAAAAATAGGTGTTAAATTTTGACGGCAAAATCTTTCATTTAAATTAAAATGGAAACAGAATATCATGACAAATTAATACAATCCTTAATTCAAGAAAATGCGCTCGTTTGCATGTCGGCCGCTAATATTGCATGAGTATATGTAAGCGTCTGCGTAAGGATATTTTATGACGCACATACGTTTTGCGTTTAGTAGTTTTATTTTAGACTTATAATTTAATATTCTAATTGGGGTCTCTGAGGTACCTATTGCGCTTAATCTGTTACACCTTGTATATGTAATTATGTATATGATATTGTTAAAATTGCATAACATTCATAATAGGAATGTGCTAATGTGACTAACATAGTAGGGGAAACTGGGGATACATGATCACCCACTTTTGTATAGGGTCATAAAAAAATCATTTTTGACTAAAGTTCTGATTCGACTAAATCTAAATATATATAACTCAAAGGTGACTGACTGACTGACTGACTGACGTACATAGTGATTTATCAACGCACAGCCCAAACCACTGGATGGATCGGGCTGAAATTTGGCATGCAGTTAGATGTTATGACGTAGGTATCCGCTAAGAAAGGATTTTGCGAAATTCCCACGGGATCGGGATTTACACGGGAAAAACTTCCCACGCGGGCGAAGCCGCTGGCACAAGCTAGTAGGAAATAAAGTTATTTATCATCAGTACGAAGAGCATTTATGTAGAATAAAAGTTTTAAATACGATTGCAAAAAACTGAAATAACGGTTTTGTACCATGTCTCCCAATATATGGGAGACATGATCCATCCAATTGGGTGACTTGATCCGGGAGGGATCATGTCTTCCATATATTGGGAGACATGGTACAAGCAATCGGAGATGTTTGGTATTTACAGGAAATTAACATTGTTAAAGAAATTACACTTCATATTTTAAAGGTATTTTTGGTTTTATTACAATTTCCAAATATTTTGCAAATTGTTCTAGCTAATAAGTCAACATAACATATCTTTAGCTATTATAATTAATGATAAATAATCAACTACATAATTAATTATTATAGGTAGGCAGATATACCAAGGTTAGACGTCATAACAAAAATAAAACTTCTAAAGACTCTACAATCATAATAACAAACACACTTAAATTCTGTAAGTATCCTAATTAAAATAACAGACTTTAAATTATTTTCTTACTGGCTAAACTTTTACGGACGGGCTCTTTTCGGGCTTTACTTAATTTTTATTTATTAATTAATCGTTAATTTTATTACATCACAATTCTTGCTCATTTATCAATTTTAAACTTTCGCAAGGACTTACGGAACTCAAAAGTCCCAATACGTTTAGATGTTGATTTAAAAACGGGAGGGTTAAGATTTTTTACCACTTGATATCTTGCGATTTCACAAATGTCAATCTTTTCTGGCCACTTAAACTTTTTATCGTCAACTTTTTTGCAAATTTGATCTCGAATCCCTGCTGTTCTTCTTTTGTTATTTGGCCAACGTATCTGTGAAGTACATTCTTAACGGAAACAAAATTTACAACAACCCAATCTCCCACGGATATATTTTCATTTTCAAAGGAGTCGTCATTTTCTGATTCACTGCAAGGGACTTAGTCATTATCATCATCTGATATATTACAGTCAGACTCAGGCGATGGTGGTATAATGTAGTCATCTTCAGAGTCTGACGTTAAATTTTCGTGCATTGGCTCGTTCTTCTTCACTTTTTTAGCCTCAGATTGGATTTTCTTTGCTTTCTTTGCCTGGCGCTCTTTCCACTCATTTTCTATGCTTAACTTTTCTGGCGTATCAGTTAAAATACGCGTGCTGCCTCTTTTTCCTCTTGTTGAGGTTTTTCTTGCCGGTGCCTTTGGGAATGGTCTGATAAATTCAAGACTCACGTTGTCAATCGTTTCAATAATGTCGGACGATTGTTGGTCAACATTCTGAGTTTCAGGTTCTACAGACTGATTCGTCGTTTTGCTAATAGCGGTGGTTTGTTGATTAATGTTCCGGGCATCAGAGAGTGCAAACTTGTTTATCATCTTAATAGTGTAGTTTTGCAGGGGAACATCGTCGGTTCCATGGTCTTCAGACCTGCTTGCGGTCAAAATAGTTTCACAGTTTATTTGATTAACATCTTGGAGAAGTGAAGGGCTTGCAGAGTAGCTCCTAGTTTCAATATTATAAGAGTTATTTTGGTCAACATTTTGGGCTTCAGGGTCTGCAGAGTTGCTCGTTGCCTCAATAGTTTCATGGTATTGTAGTTCAACACTTTGTGCTTTATGACCTGCAGAGTGGTTCGTTGTCGCAATAGTCTTTGAGATTTGTTGATCAAAATCATTAGCTTCAAGGTCACTTGGCGTAACAGTTCTTACATCCTCAGCCATAGGGCGATCATTCACGTAATTAGATAAAAAATCGTCTTTCCTGAAGATAGTGGAATCGAAAGGTTCGATACTTGTTGCACGGAATCCACTTTGAATATTCCTTGGGGTCATAGCACTAGGATAAGCTTTATTTAAGCAACCTGCGATGTCGTAAATTATAAGTGGCTGCCCTGGGTGATTACTCACCCAATTATCGCATGCGGTATTGAAATACAATTCCAATGGCCCAAATATTGTTCTGTCTAGTGGTTGTAATTTATGCGACGTATGAGGCGGTATCGTCAGCATATGAATACCATTTTCTTTTGCATAATTAATTGCTTCTAGACTGATTTAACTCTCATGGTTGTCAAGGATTATAAGGTTTGGGCTTTCATTACGAGAATTTTGAAAACTTGATAAAATGCTTCAAAAAAATTACAAAAATCTTTGCATTCATCCAGCCACTTGGATTGGGTGCGCCATCTGTACCTGGAGGTGCATTATTTAACATGCGTGCCTGCCAATTTTTTCGGGGAAAACCAAAAATGGCATGTGGTTCCCAAGTGCATTTATAGAAGCACACACTGTTATCAACTCTCCTCGTTCTCCAGAGGTCATTTTCGCAATCTGCTTTTCTCCCCTACATGCGATATTTTTTTTTGGTTTGTGAACTGTGGTCACTTTCGTCGTTATTCCATATACGGTCAGGGCTGAAATTATATCGCTCTTGTCTGTCTCGAAGTTTTTCAAATAAACTTGCTACATTATGCTTGTTAAAGCTTGTGGACCTCCCTAAGCTTGTCGGCTCATGAACCCATGAAGCCAATCATATGATGCTTCTTCTTCTTTTATCCATTTAGCCAGAATATTTTTATCATTTAATTTCGCATAATCGAATGCTAGTTTCCTCATAAGTTTGTGCGTTAAACCATGGTTCATTTTGCTAGTCTTAGTAGCATATTTCTCCAATTCAAATTCTTCAGAATCACTGAATATTTCGCCACGCCCTATCAACAATGTAGGATCTGAAAATATGCAACTTTCCAGCAGAGCAGTTTAAAGTTTAAAAGCATGATAAAAACGTTATTTTATGGATTACGATTATATATATGGATATTGGATATATGACACTCATTCCAAAATTCAGAATAGTAATCCATAAAATAACATTTTTATCATGCTTTTAAACTTTAAACTGCTCTGCTCGAAAGTTGCATATTTTCAGATCCTACATTGTTGATAGGGCGTGTCGATTTGTGAGTGTCTAAAATTGGGAATAAAACTAATATCTTCTGTGATACCATGTTCTTTTTGTTTTCTGGCATATCTTTTAAGGGTCATTACAGGTATTTCGAATAGTTTTGCTGATTCTCTAATGGATTTTCCTTCCTGCAAAATGGCTTTTACAGCTTTTTTTTATTTTTTCTGGGTCTATTCGTGTTCGCTTTTTGCTACCCGGCTTAGTTTTATAAACACGCGGCATTTTATACCTGAAACAATGTGTAGCTAAAATATTCTCAACAGATATTGCTGCTGCGACCAAGGAGGGATTTATATTAGTTTAAAAAATATAGGTAGATCGAAAAATGATTTATAAGTTTCATCAATCTTTTTTTACTATAGTAGGGTAGTTTAAAAAATATACTTAGATATTTTTAAACTACCCTCAAAAACAATAATTAATTAGTACTCCAAAATTCAGCTAAAGGTCACTTGATCAGTGCAGGAGACTTGTTCCCCAGATCAAGGGAGACTTGATCCGGGGATCAAGTCTTCTCAATCTACCGTGTACCATGTGTCCCAAATGTACGAGTTGAAATTGTATTGTAGGTAGGTCAAATAAAACATCGAATTACTGAACAATTCATTGGCATAATTACTCTATTAAGTACAGAAGGCATGCAATTTGCAAAAGAAATGCTATCTGTTAGTAAAACATACAAAAAATACGGAAGAAAACTCGCCAAAAAGAAGTCCTCCTCGCGCGTAAACACATTGACTGTCACCATATGTCAACGTCATAAGTTTGACAAAAGAGACTTTGATGTTACGATAGTCCATGGCATAGACAATCGATGTTACTAGCTAAATTAAATAAAATATTAACAGTTTTATCGTAGCAAACGTGTCCCATGTGTCCCTTACGGATCATGTGTCCTCAGTTTCCTCTACCTATTAAGATTACGAAACAAATTTACAAAATTTGTAGTGTGTGTGAGAGAGAGGAAGGGGAGGGGGGGGGTGTGAAATTATGTTTCTATGTAACATAACTAACTATCACTATCTAAAATTTTAGCTTCCCTGCTGAAGAATTTACCCCTAAAACGGACAAATAATGTCTGAGCTAGCAACAGTACGCGGGTGGGAAAGGAGGCTAGGGGGGGGGGGGGGGTGTTGTCTTGTATTTGGCCACAGAGCGCGGCTTGCAATTACTGTTGAACGCGGTTTCTAGTTCTTTCTGTATTCTAAGACAACGTTGTAGGCTGAATTATGTCACTAGTTAACAGTACATCTGTGCTACAAGAAAAATATTAACTGTTGTGTACTCGTGTATTATAATAATTTCTGAATCTATCATTAGATATTTTTTATCAGCTCCAGATTCTGAGCGGTCTGTTTTCAAAGTTCATAAATTTCATAGTTGTTACATTTTTCATGACTTTGTAAGTAAGTTAACCGTTTTATTCAAACAATTTTTTTTAAATGGAATGGTACAGACGCCAGCACATGAAGCTACCCGAAACTGTCAAATTTTCCCAATCAACCTTGAATCTAATTTCTTTAATAATAAATTTGAAAATCTATTAAAGGAATTTGACAGATTGTTGTAGCTTGATGTGCTGGTGTCTGTACAATGTGATATTTTAGCACTTTCAAAACAGGTTACTTCAATCTAGGGCTGATAGACATACAGTTTCTTCGAGGATTATCAGTGCCTGCGGGGGCGTCGAGTGGAAGGATTAATGATAATACTGTCCGTATGTTCGTGTGTGTTGAGAATTGCGAGCGTTTATGTCATAACACTAATATAATTACTTAGAACTTAGTATAATACGTACTAAGATAAGCTTCGATTAGGTAACTAGTAGAAAGTGTCGCTCTTGGGAAAAAGATCAGTTAGAACGCTAGGTACGCCGATTTTTTAATAGCCGTTTCCATATTCATGGCTTGTTAGAAAATGCGACATAGAGTAAAGTTTATCATTTTGTTTGGCTATTGTTAAATATATGTCCATAGACAAGAACCAAACTAGGATGTGAAATGACTGCCATGTATTTACTTATCAATTTATGACAGAATGGCCGCTAATTTTTATACTATTTTTTTTTAACATGTAGACGGCGATTTGTGTCGTAATATCGGATTAACAGAAGATGAGTAACTGTATACTAAAACATTGTTGTATATTGACTTGGGTCTTTTGCGAAAGTGTACCTTACTGCCATGGAGTAAGAAATAAAGTAGTTTGATCTTAGAACAACTATTTTGGAATTCTAAATTAAATTCTCTTTAATAAATACTGTTTACTTGAACTATTTTACTTAATCGTCTATGGCCTATGGTATACGTTAATTAAATATATACATTGTATTTTATCGATTTCATTGCTTTAAGTTTGTTGTAACTATGATGTAAAACTTAAGTGAAATACATTATATTATAGATAAACGAACTTGTGCTGTTTTATTTTATGTGTTCTAAGAAAATATTGTTTTCAACGACAAGAGTGGTAAGCACTAGAAATATCATCATCTCCCTGCCCTTGTACCATTTACTCGGGGTCAGCGAAACAAGTTCCTTTTTTCCATTCTCCCCTGTCAGACGTCACAGTATCATTTACTTCTTCTTTCATAGATATCGTTCCTCACACAATCCTTCCACCTTTTTTTTTGGTATTCCTCTACCTCATCAGGAGGTTTATGTTTTTATCGTGATAAAGTCCATAGGAGCACTACCGCTTCTAGATTAACAGAAGACACCACATCGAGGCAACGATACAAAGGTATTCAAATAAAAAACAAGAAATGTTGCATTCTTATTAGAAATTGGCAAAATGTATCACTAATAATAACAAGAAAAGATTGAAATGTGTCTTTCGATCCCAAGGATATGTATCACTCTTTTATATCTATATGTATCAGTAGCTCACACTCCCGCACGCGACACGTTGCTCATCGTGGCTTGCTTCGCTCAACTCGATCCAATGAATCATTATGAGCAATAGATTACCTATATCTCTTTGCACTTTGCTTGGTCGTTGCATTATGTCCGTAAGGATTGAGGAGCCACATCAGATTTTTTAAATATGATCTCACCATTATTTAGCAGCAATGTAGCTTATTTTGCAGGCCGAATTCTAGATTTAGCAGCAAAATATATCACTAGTTATTTTAATGCAATAGTGGCTCCTCAATCTAAATATCTGAATTGAGGAGCCACCTGGAACTCGTTAAGTAATAGATGAATATTTATGAAAATTTTGTATCATTTAGTAGTAATTTTGCATATTACCGTCTAAAAATTTGGCTTCTGTAGCGCTAAAATGAAAGAAATTACAATACTTTTAATATGGCTCCTCAATCTAAACTCAAGAGGTGAATTTCTATCGGATGTGAGCGATCAATTAACATATTCGACATAATGATCATTTAGCAGGTGTTGTGTTTGTTTTTGTAGTATAGGAATAAAATAGTAAAACAGAGTAAATTTTGTATATGAATGCATTTTCTTTGGCTCCTCAATCCTGACGTTCTAATTATATATGTTTGACTGTAGCCACCTCAGATCTCAACGGAATATAAAGCCAGAGATACTAACATTTAGCAGAAATGTCTGCTAAATATATCTGCACAGTTCAGCAATGTATATATTTTGGATTCTGAAAAAACAATACTTAACTATTTTCTTGTAAATTCAGTGTGTAGGGTGACCATATTATACTCGTATTAATGAAACCAAGATAAGTAATTTATTAAATTTATATTTGCATAACAGATTATATGTGTGCGTGTGGATTGAGTACTTCTTTTTAAAAGTTAAATATATTTTTACGAAATCAAGAAAGAATTTAAGAAATAATTGTGAAAACTTCATGGTGAAGATAAAAAAATTGTGAAACCTATGGTGAGAAAGTCATGGTCAATTATCTAGAACACTCAATCTGCTAGTTTGAGAAAATACTGTAACTTATGTTTCAACATATATACTAGATATATGGTCAACATTTTTATGTGGAATAATTGTATTGAATTTTTTAAAACTATTCACAAATATTAAATTTATTTTAGCTATTTATTTGGATTTTATGTAGGTTTATTTAGAACACTCAATCCTCCTATAGTGCAGACGGAGTGTTCCAAAACTCTCCAACTTTGGCTTAAAAAATGATTAATATTCTTACTCTATTTAACGATTATAATTCAGACTCAGTTTGTGCATAGAAAACCTTGACGTAAAACATAATAGTTCGCATAGCACAACCATTCAGTTCATATGAAACCATGTTTGATAGACTATATTAACACACAGTTTGGTTGTTTTGTTGTTTTATTTTGTACATGAACATTATTCATGTACAAACGAGAATACTTCACCGCTGATTAATGTTTTGTTACTAAATCAATATTATTGTGGGTACGTAAGTGAAATATTAATTTGTTGGTACCCCCAAAATGTGGTCACCCTACACACTGAATTTACAAGAAAATAGTTAAGTATTGTTTTTTTAGAATCCAAAATATATACATTGCTGAACTGTATAGATATATTTAGCAGACATTTCTGCTAAATGTTAGTATCTCTGGCTTTAGATTCCGTTGAGATCTCAGGTGGCTACAGTCAAACATATATAATTAGAACATCAGGATTGAGGAGCCAAAGAAAATGCGTTCATATACAAAATTTACTCTGTTTTACTATTTTATTCCTATACTGCAAAAACAAACACAACACCTGCTAAATGATCATTATGTCGAATATATTAATTGATCGCTCACATCCAATAGAAATTACCCTCTTGAGTTTAGATTGAGGAGCCATATTAAAAGTATTGTAATTTCTTTCATTTTAGCGCTACAGAAGCTAAATTTTTAGACGGTAATATGCAAAATTACTACTAAATGATACAAAATTTTCATAAATATTCATCTATTACTTAACGAGTTCCAGGTGGCTCCTCAATTCAGACGTTTAGATTGAGGAGCCACTTTTACATTAAAATAACTAGTGATATATTTTGCTGCTAAATTTAGAATTCGGCCTGCAAAATAAGCTACATTGCTGCTAAATAATGGTGAGATCAGATTTAAAAAAATCTGATGTGGCTCCTCAATCCTTACGGACATGTTGTATTAGGTATCTTTCTCATTTATTGGGCTGCTGTTTCTTTCTAGGTATCTATTTTCATTGATAAATATTAAATCATTGAGGTAATATGTACGTACGTAGTACATACATATTACCTCAATGTATTAAATAGGTTTTTTAAAATTATTCGAAAAATTAACTTAGATTATATTATTATATGTGTGTAGTCTGGCCGAGGTATAGGTAATAAAAATAATGTTTTGTTAAAAGTGTGTAAAAGTAACAGATACACTGATACATTAGGATGTGAACGGATATAAAGAGTGATTGATGGAAACGGATTGATTCACATATTTAGTATCTATGTCTCCTGAGTTACCCATCTCTAATTCTTATTGTCATTTATGTCTCAAAAACATTCATAATTGCACATAAAATTATAACTTACACATACTCTGATACATAAGCGCAATAGAATTTAACGAAGTTACATTGTTCACTAAGCGTATCAACACTCTTTCTTTAACTTTTGGCATAACAGCCGCACGGGTAAGATCACGGAATAGATGAATAAGGTTGGAATGGTAATGTGGGTGTGGCGAGCGCGCCACATTTATGATACGAAAGTCATAGCTCGACCGATTAATTCATTCACCGCGTTTAGTGCGCTTCGGAATACTTTGGAACACAGAGCTCTGCTTTAAAATGCCGTGTTGTGCAATTATAACCTGTAAAACAAAAAGTTAGACCGCAAGTATACAGCAAGGAGGTATATCTTTCCATCAGTAAGTCGAAAATAACATTTCATTACAATTTTATTTGTAAGAAACATAAAAATATTCTGATCACTATGAAATTCCGAACATTGCAATAAGATACAAAAAATATACATTGCCCGATGTGTACTCGCTTAATCAACGCAATGACCAAGTCCGTTTACAATGTATTGCATCCTCTCACTTCAACCATTGACGTTTCGTCCTTTGCCCTGATTGGCCGTGATGCACGGCGCATGTTTATCGACAGTGAGTTACCATCAGTGGCAAGCTCTCGATTTAAGTATGTGTAATTTATTTGTGTGCGTAATTCGCATACGTAACGGGCTACTTGCTTGTAGTGGAGCTAAATAGTGGGAGACAAGCGGCGACACGCGTTCTTATACAAATCAGGAACTATTTCCTTTCTAACCTCTTTTATCTGTTCTGTGGGTAAGATGTTCAAGGAACAGCAACGCTGCCGAGCTCGCTCCGTGGACGGTGACCATCTTACTCATCGAGGTTCCTTCGCACCTCGGCAAGCACGTTAAGCCATTGATCGTTTGTTCATCTTTGACAGTCATTACGTGAAGTAAGAAGCCAGAAAATCGGTTGTCTGTAAAGTAGGTTTACTGACGATAGTTGAACGTGACAACTTCATGAGAAAATACTGATGGAATGTGATCAGGACTGCAATAGGCCAGCCAACGGTAACTGGACGTGTCCGGAACTTTTCCACGATACGTGGAGGTACCGTTGCTTTTCAATAAACAAGGTTACACAATGGCCTGCCTCTACTAGGCTTCGGCCTACAACAACAAAACAAAAATGTACCACTAACCTGAGTGCTGGGGACGCCAACTTCGACCTTCCAAGGTCACGCTCCAAGTGTGGTTTGTATGTAATATGAGGGTGAGTAATTGAAAGGTGTGATGTAAGTCAAGTGTTGTAGAACGTTCACTAGGCGCCGATCTCCAGCTGGCGCGGTCACAACAGCAATCACAGCACAACTCGTTTCCAGCAAGCGCGCGCTACGCGTGGTAGGCAATAAGGCGATATGTTCCAAGAAATATCACTGGATTCTTGTTAATCCGAGATTACAAAGTTCAATCAATCACTGAACACAATTAATATGTTAATCTCACGTGAGATCCAAGCTGATTTCCAATTATTCCGCGTGCCACGAGGTGACGCAATACGGCGTATGATTCAACAATATCCCGGGGTTCTCGGCAAATGGGGAATACACTTCAAACAACAAATAGATAATTCGCGACCCAATTATCGGTCTCAACAGGCGAATCCAACAATATTTTACCAATTAATTAACTCAACAGGGTTCCGACGACCGGCATTTTTTCCAAGCAAGCAAAGTCTCTCTGACAAGTCAGAGAGGTTATGTCAAGTGTCAACATCAAAGACAATAGAATGTTGCCACACCAAAAAGAGCGTTCAAAATTACATTTGGGACGCAACATCTACCCCCCCCGGACGGGCCTACCCGTCCGCTAATCAATTGGAAGTCTTGACAAGGTTGCAAATTCAACACAGCCTCAATGCGGCCAAATACCGTAGCTAGTTCATTAAAGGTGAGAACGGTGTCTCCCAACAATCTCCGCCAGCGTCCCTTTGCCGCTTTCACCGCGGCCCCAAAAATACCCCCCCCAATGGGGGGCAGGCTGGCGGGTCAAACAACCAAGTGACCCCTCGGCGGGCCAAACTATTACCAATGTCAACCTGGTTCTCATTAAGGAAGGCGTATACCTCCTTCAAATAGTTACTTGTACCCTTGTAATTCGTACCGCAATCAGACCTAATCAACGAAGGTAACCCACGGCGAGACACAAATCTTTCCAAAGTCGCCTCAAAGGCCTCTGTCGAGAGGGAGGTTACCAGCTCCAAATGTACTGCCTTGGTTGACAGGCAGACAGACACACAAATAAGCCCTAACAATCTTGCTATTACGAAGGGTGGACGTCTTCAACAAAGGGGGACCAACAAAATCCGTTACGACGCCAGCAAAGGGCCTCGCCTCATTGACGCGATCAGCCGACAAAATCCAAAATTCTCGCTGCAGAATGGCCAACAGCGCATTGCAACCGGCATGCGAGTTCTTAGTGTGACGATCAGTCACCAACAATTGTACCAAGTTCAGTTACAACAAGGGCAGGAGCACCAATTTTAGGGTAAGGACAACTCACAAGGGTGACCTCAAACCAGGTCCTTCCCTCAACAGTGGTGTCAGCCGGTTCGCCAATTCCCCAAATCTTGCCTGAAAGGTCGTTCACCTTCAGGCCAACCTGCCCAAATCTTGCCTGAAAGGTCGTTCACCTTCAGGCCAACCTGTCCCGCTAACCAAGAAGACAAAAGGCAACCCCGGACTCCCGTCTCCAAAATGGCACAGACCACAATCGAGTCACCCAAGGGTCCCCAGACCGTGACCGAGGCCGTTGGCAACAAAACCGTCTTGATCGGGGGGGTCCTTTAGCGGGCAGGCGTCAATCTCTTAGTGATGCCTGGGCGGCGACCGATCGCCGCTTCCAGGCTGCCTTCGTTCACGACGAGGCCAACAATCCAAATATTCGTCCGCGCGGTGTCCCAAGCCGCTCGCCATCACTGGAGGGGCATATCCCACCGAATGCCCGAATGGCGGAGGGCGCGACTCCAGCCGGGGACGTTCCGCCAACGGAGGGGAAAGGCAGCGGCGCCGACCCGGCCACTGCTGCCTAGCAGCCAATGCGCGTTCTCCCTGACGAGGGAAGACCAAATGGCGCTCGTGGGGCTCCCGTTCAACTTGCGCGGGGGGTGGAGTGCGGCGTACAGAATCGCGGGTCTCAGCCCGGTGCTCGTCTCCGGGGTACCCCCCCCTGCGCGAACCCCCCTCAGAGGCTGGTCTGCTGGAGCGGTTCGCGTTGGCGCACAAAATCTCAAGGTGGGACCCTTCACAAATTCTACACGGGCGGGGGTCGGGGCAGTCCCGATGGAAGTGGGCCCCCAAGCACGAAAAGCACAAACGGCGTGCGTTGACAATACGGCGGCGGGCACTTACGTGCAAATTCAAAAAATCCGGGCAACGCGCCATGACATGCCCCGTTGCCTTACAAAAGTCACAATGATGAGGACTCCGGGCACCATCAAAACGGGGGGCGGGGCGATCATCAACAGGCCCCCTAGCCCGAGGACTCCGGGCGCCAGCCAAACGGGGGGCGGGGCGATCATCAACAGGCCCCCTAGCCCGAGGACTCCGGGCGCCAGCAAAACGGGGGGTGGGGCGATCATCAACAGGCCCCCGGGCCCTAGTCCGTCCCTGGTCTCTGGGCTGAGAAGGTAGTGGGGGCGACCCCGTAGCGCCACGAGTGTTATCCGCAAACCGACACTCGTCTTCCAAAAATTTGAGGAGGTCGTCAAAGGGGGGAAGATGGGTGGCACCATCCCCACCATACTCCTGCTCAAAACGTGACCTCAACTCCGCGGGGAGCAACTGCAGCACTATGTGCACCAACAAGTAGGACCAATGTTCTACCGGTAACTCCAAGCGTCTCAAAGCGTTGGTCGCTGAAACCAACGGGTTCAGCAAGTCAGTGCGCAACGTCGACGTGCTGACAATGGCCGGTAGCCCCAAAATCTGGTCGATGTGCACATCAGCCAGGCAGCGCTTGTTCTGATACCGTCGGGAGAGAAGCTCCAGAGCGGTCGGGTAAGAGGAATCCGTCACCGGCAAGTGCTGCACCAAGGCTCTGGCTTCGCCCTCCAGGACAGACAATAAATAGGCCAGCTTCTGGGCAGGTCCGAGGTCCGAGCGTGCATCGACAAGACTCTCAAAGAGATCTAGGAAGCCCAGCCAGTGGTCCAAGCGACCGTCAAAATGTGGCAGCTCCAGGGTGGACAGCCTACTCAATAGTCCAGGGCCTGCAACAACAGGGGTCTGCGGCTTGGCCGCATCAGGCACCCGGCTCTTCAAAATTTTCCGCACTCGAAGACATATGACATCCCCCAGGTGGATAATCTGGTCATAGTCACCCAAAATCTTATCGCGGGCTGTCTGATCCATCACCCCCAAATCCACATCCATGATGTACTCGTTGAAGCGTATGAGCGCAGCATCAGCTGACTTGATCCTCTCAATCACTTGCCCATACCGAGCAAGGGTGAGCTCTTCCAATTCCACACGCTCAACAGTTGCAGCTGCCGATGTGAACCATCTCAACTGTGAGGTCAATCCCGCAGCAGCCTCCCTGACTGCCCTTAATGAGGCCATTGCAACAATCAAATATTAATACAAACAACAATCAACAACCAACAATCAAATATTAAACAAACAGCAATGACTTGTTAGCCGGCCAAATATATTCAACAAAATAAAAATTCAAATTCAATTATTTCAAGTCCAAATCCAACCCTGTACTTATTCCAAGTATGAATCTAGCTTGCTAAGGATGGCTAGTTACAAAATAAATAACAATTCAATGTATATATTGTGCAGGATCACACCAACAATTAAATACAACAATTGAAGTATAATATTGAGCCGGAGAATCTCTATCAACAATCCAATAATTACTATAAATGCAATAACCAATACACACAATTCAAGTCCTATTATGTTAGAATATGTGTAATTATTATTTAGATAACCTTTCAAATTCAGATCAATGAC
The DNA here is from genome assembly GCA_943138885.2 of Tholera decimalis. Taxonomy (NCBI): domain Eukaryota; kingdom Metazoa; phylum Arthropoda; class Insecta; order Lepidoptera; family Noctuidae; genus Tholera; species Tholera decimalis. The sequence continues at coordinate 10,403,849 of OW964575.2, read as the reverse complement.
ATTCAATTATTAATTGCAACAAATACCAAACAACTTTTACAACAATATACCAACTTATGTACCAAATTATGTACCAAATTATACCAAATTATACCTAATTTCACAAATAAATCCTACCTGTCAATGCAATGAAAGAGGCTACAGTACAAATTACAAATACAACTTCAATTGATTCAACTTCAATTAGATAGCCCGGATGACATGGTAATATATTCAAAACTTATTAAGTTATAAGTTGTGTTAAGTAATTAAACTCAAGTTTTAAGTTTTCAACAATATTCAAAACTTCCAATTAAACCAGTGGATCTTATAAAACCACGCTCTGCTACCAATTTGATCAGGACTGCAATAGGCCAGCCAACGGTAACTGGACGTGTCCGGAACTTTTCCACGATACGTGGAGGTACCGTTGCTTTTCAATAAACAAGGTTACACAATGGCCTGCCTCTACTAGGCTTCGGCCTACAACAACAAAACAAAAATGTACCACTAACCTGAGTGCTGGGGACGCCAACTTCGACCTTCCAAGGTCACGCTCCAAGTGTGGTTTGTATGTAATATGAGGGTGAGTAATTGAAAGGTGTGATGTAAGTCAAGTGTTGTAGAACGTTCACTAGGCGCCGATCTCCAGCTGGCGCGGTCACAACAGCAATCACAGCACAACTCGTTTCCAGCAAGCGCGCGCTACGCGTGGTAGGCAATAAGGCGATATGTTCCAAGAAATATCACTGGATTCTTGTTAATCCGAGATTACAAAGTTCAATCAATCACTGAACACAATTAATATGTTAATCTCACGTGAGATCCAAGCTGATTTCCAATTATTCCGCGTGCCACGAGGTGACGCAATACGGCGTATGATTCAACAATATCCCGGGGTTCTCGGCAAATGGGGAATACACTTCAAACAACAAATAGATAATTCGCGACCCAATTATCGGTCTCAACAGGCGAATCCAACAATATTTTACCAATTAATTAACTCAACAGGGTTCCGACGACCGGCATTTTTTCCAAGCAAGCAAAGTCTCTCTGACAAGTCAGAGAGGTTATGTCAAGTGTCAACATCAAAGACAATAGAATGTTGCCACACCAAAAAGAGCGTTCAAAATTACATTTGGGACGCAACAGAATGGTTGCATTTTTCAAATGAAAATTTTAATTTTACATCACTATTACTGCACTTCTCATGACAATGGAAGAATCCCTACACAGTGACGTCATCTCTTAGCGTTTCATGATAGCCTAGTACTTGACTCGTTGAATCATACATAAATGTCAAGGAATCCCTAAACAGTGACGTCATCTCTTACCGTTTTATGATAGCCTAGTACTTGACTCGTTGAGACATACATAAATGTCAACTTGTAGATCCAATTTGATTTGCTTTGGAACGCGGAACGCCTCAGAGCGAGGTAACGCCGCATGAGTCATGTATTTTCGTGCGTGCAGCCAGCTTAATCGAATTATAAGACGTTGTCACGTCAAAAAATATACTGGTCTTGCCAAGCGGTATCGTGTTACCCAGCTACTGACTTGTGGAAGCCAGATAGGCAGCAGTTCCATGTAAAACATTAGTACTTATCTGCATACAGTTAGTCCGGAAGCTGACCCCGACATAGGAAATAGCTAAGCAAATCATGATACCATTACACCAGTGACGGATTAAGACTACTTGATGCCCTAAGCAATCCATGCCTGTGGGCCCCCCTATCCGTATGTCAACCAAAATCGGTCTTTAAACCTTCTTTACCTCCTAAAAACATTAGTTTTTTGTAAAATAAGATGATGAGATGTAACGTACTTTAGAAGTGGAGTAGGTGCGACAACAATAAAAACCAAAGCATAATTTATTTATTTATTGAAATGTATTACGTACGCATAGAAACCGGCTGGCACAATTACTCAAAAAGCAAAATATTTGATTGACACAGATTTGCGGGGGCGCCAGGCGGGGAAGGAGTGGTTTGTGATTGGCTGATCGCAATTCCGGTGCATTCGAATATTCTATGTCAACTTATAACGCGCGAATTTCCAAATTAGTCCTAGAAACTTTTTTGGTGACGTGAGACTTGATGTCCTAAAGACGGATTTTTTTTGTGCTTTGGGTGCCCCCCCAGACGTGATGCCCTAGGCAATTGCTTAATTTGATTAAGGGTTAATCCGTCACTGCATTACACGTGAAATCCAGATCTAAATAGTTAATAACGAAATTCTTATAAAATGAATTCATAAATAAGAGATTGTGATTTTTCACTTTCTACCGAATACTTTCTAGTTAGGTACGTAGGTACTATCGACCAATCTTCCGCATGCTCACCTTTAAGGCTATAATCGCATAACACGGCTCACAACTCGATCGCCTAATGTATGTATTGTGACCAATAGGATGCACGAAGCGTATTTTAGTAGTGTTCGTAATAGTAAGTATTAATATAATATTACACGCCCAGTACTCACAAAATGCATATTGTCTCTAATTTGGCGAAACCAGGAAGGGATGTGGTTTGGTTTGTCACTAGCTGCGCTTCCGCAGAAATGTTTTCTTAAGTGAGCATGCGTATCTTGGGCCGATAGTACTTAAAACGATACCTTTTTTCGAAACTCTGTTTAATATTTTACGTATTTTATTTTTTCATCTCCTGCTTAGCCTTTTCATCTCCTGCTTAGCCTTTTCGGCTGGCTTCCAGTCTAACATGATACAGCTGAGTGTTTTGCATGAAGCAACTGCCCATTTGACTTGTACAAACCAGTAGCCACAGAACACTTATACCCTAGCGGGACTAAACCTAGGCTCGGACCTAAGGAAAAAAACCTAGGCTCGGCTCGGGACTAAAGGACGCGAGGCGCGCGCATGAAAATATGAAAACACTTAGTTTTTGAAATTAGTGGTATAAATATTTTCACATTATGTCGACCGGCATATATGACATTTTATGAACTTTATTGTGGTATAAGTTTTATTATTCAAAGCCTAATAAAACTGAAATAAAATAAGAATTAGACCGTAATTTAGACTTGTCTTTGTGATTTAATTGGATGCAGTAAAGTGCAAGTAATCGTGTATCTGATGACCGAAATAAAAAGATCGAAGTTTGAATGATGTAATATGTTTTTTTTTTTAATTTATTTCCGTGACTTAATTGAAAACGACGTTTAATGGCGTCAAGGCTTCCAATTGATTAGCGGACGGGTAGGCCCGTCCGGGGGGGGGGGGGGGGGGGGTAGATGTTTCGTCCAACGTGAAATGGACCGCACCTTTTTGGTCGGCAACATTATTCTATTGTCTATAACTTTATCACTTTGACGTTTTGCGTTCTCTTGTAAAACTAACCGCCGTGTTTGTTGAGATCGGTTCATTGATTGAAATTAAATATCGTGTTGAATCGCCGGTTGTAACCGATAATTGGGTCGCGATTAACGATTAATTGGAATTTGTAATCCCCATTTGATGAAAAACCTGGGATATTTTGGAACATATTGCCGTATTGTCGTCAGCCGGTCTAACACGCGGACTGTGCTGAAAATAGTGATAAATAGCTACTAATCTGAGGCTAAAGTGTAGCAGAGTTGTGCTGTGAGGCTATCTGGACCGCGCCATCTGGGGACCGGCGCCTTGTGAACGTCCATGAACACTTGCTTACATAACACTTTTCAATTACTCATACTTATACACACACACTTTGGACGTGATCAGAACAGATCCTTGCTTGGCGTCTTCAGCTAAGGTAAGTGGTAGCATTTTATATTGACAGGGCCGGAGAGCCTGTAGTTGTATTTATTGAAAGCAACGGTAGGGCTCCACGAACCGTGGACAGTTTCAGCATACCAGTTATCGTTGCGCTGGCTTGGTACTGAACAATAATAAACACAAAATAAAAATTAAAACAGTTATACACACTACAATACTTGTCACTTAAATCGCACTGAAATTCACTTGTAGAGCTTCGATTATATCGCGTGTTCGCCTCGTATCTTGTAATAAGACTGACGTCTGCGTTCCTCTGCGATCTATTAATACCCCGGTCTATGAGTTCTAGAACATTCTTGTAAAGTCGACTCACTGCCTATACTGCCAAGAATTTTCCAGAAGCTACTTGAGATACTCAGTACTGCTACTCGCCGCTAGATGGCGTTAGTGTCTCGAACGTATTAGAAGTCGGTCGAAGTTTCTCGATATACTCGGCTAAGCGACTGGCGTAACAGTATTGTTACAAAACTAACCAATGTACCAAAAGAAATGTTAGCAACTCTGGTATCGATATCGATACTTTTTGGTTTTGAGTACTTATGTGCTTCCCTAGCAATAGCTGCCATCTTTAGGACGCAGTTTATAGTAGGTATGCACGCGTATTTTGTAGGTATTTCTGGTCCATATTATTGTAAGGTCTTTGTGACAGGCTGACCGCTAGGGTAATAGTGTTCTGTGACACTGACACAGTCAAGTTAGGGTCAATTAAAGATGGGCGAAAAATAACGTCACGACAAAAATAACGTTGTTATCTTGCTCCTCAAATGATTACTGTGACTGATCATGAAGGAACAACGTTCCAAAATAACAGTGGTGAAATAACACAGACACTACAATCACTACAGTGACACGAGACACTACAGTGACATGAGTCACGACAGTGACCGAGTCACGACAGTGACCGAGTCACGACATGGAACGAGTCACGACATGGAACGAAATCTAACGAACGATGTAATACGCGCAATCGGGCATTTTCGGATAACCTAGGAGTGAGATAGCGAATGATTCCGTATTTATGGCTCATTCCTTCGCGCCTTGAATACTAATTTGCTCAAAATAATAACATTAAATTCTTATGTTTAAATATAAAAATAAGATTTTTGTATACTTGAGCATATCACTACGCAAAAAAAAATATTATAGTCCTTTTTATATAATTCTGAAATGTGAACTTGTGATAATTAAATTATTTGTTATTTGAACCAATAGTAAGAACTTGTGTAAAACATGCTTTTAAAAATATATCTGGATACGTTTCGAAAAAACATTTTGAAAAAAGTAAATATAAATGTTAAATAAATACATGTCATAGTTATTCAAAAGAATTTCCGACATTCCTAACTAAGCCTGTAAAACTGTGACTGTCGTTCCTGTTACAAAAATCACAGTGAACGTTGTTGGGATCAAATATCTACGGAATCATATTTCGTAACGTGAGTGACCGCAGTGAAAAAGTCACGTTGATTTGTCACTGTGACTTTTATGGAACAGGAACGTCAGTGACAGTGACGAAAAAGGAACGGTTTCGCCCACCGCTAGTGTCAATGCATGTTCGATCGACTTGACACTATTGACCTTGACAGCAAGCCAAACTTAATCAGTGTGACCGTTTCTAATTTTACAAACCTACCAACCAAATCTTTGACTTCAACTAAAAATACTAAAAATAAAAATAAACAATTATAATTATACCAAAATACTACTAGCAGTTTTACTTCATATTTTAGTAATATTGCAACTAAAACATATTTTTTTAGTTAAAGTTGTTTTTTCTAAATCAATAGTAAAATCATTATTACTAAAGTGCATTGCCCATCCTGGGCCCAGTATGGACACTTCTTTTGAAAGAAATTACAATTACCATTATTTTTTTTATATCATATCATGAATTTTACATACATTCTAATGAGCGCCATTGTAATGAGTAATATTTTGTATAAAAAAGTACTTTTATAAAAATCTAAAACGTTCTTGTAGATAAATGTTGCCACTACTTAAAACACTCTTTATCGATTTTTCCACCGAAATTAATTTTATAGTAATAAATAAATAATGTAACACCACACACAAGCTTCACGCGCATGAGTCGTGCCCCAGCGCGATGCGTCATGTGGGCGTGGCTTCACCAGCCACGATCGCCCCACCAAACCACCACCACCGCGCCGCCGCCGCGCGCCGGCCAGCGCCTTTATAAGGCGGCTACCGTCGTAGACAAGCTCACGGATTCGCCAGTAACCACCCAGTGCTCACGTGTAATTAGTGTCTTCGTTACCAAAGTGCTGTGATTTTCGCGTACGGACCGTTTTTCGGTGTTGTCTCTCTGCGGGTGTACGAGTGAACGCCGTTCGCTCGTACAGGCGCAGAGGGCGCCACCCGTCGTAGTTTCTCGACGTTTCGGGAACGTCGTCGGTCGCGCGACGGTTACGTCTACCCCCAACTTTTCGACGATAGTTGAAAAAACTAAAAACTGAATCCTAGTGGAAAAATAACAATAACCAAGTGCGGGATAGTGTTCCGTGATGCCTAAACCCGGCTCCCGCGGCTCTCCGGGCCGCGGTGATGCCGTACCGTTAGGGAATGAAGAGGCCGCCGAAAAGGTAAGGAGCCACCAGAAGCTGGATCGGGCGTCGTCGCTCCCGGATATCGGGATGGCGACGGCGAGCTCAGCACGCATCTCCTCGGTACAACTGAGGCAAGAGCTGCAGGGGAAGAAGGTTGCCGCCGACCCACCGCCGCCGCCGGCGCCTGCGCGCGCTGCGCCCGCGACGGCGTCGAGCCGCCCGCAATCACCTAAATCCCAGGCAAGTCCCGCGATGCAGCGCCCGGTCGCTACCGGGCCCGCCGCTGCCCCGCGCGCCCCCGTTGGCGCTGCCTCCGCGCCCGCCGCCGCTGGCACCTCGCGTGCCCCTGCCGCCGCCGCGCACCCATCCTTCGCGCGTGTATGCGCGACCCCGTCTCGGGACCCGCGCCTGCGTAAGTACGCAACCGGACCCGCGTCCCAAACGCCTCCACGCATCGCCGCGTACGATGCGCCCGCGACGTACTCGACCGCATCGTCGCGTGCAGGGTCGCCCACACCCACGCCGATGTCGTCGGACACCGACTCCGACGCCGTCCACCCACCTGAACCGCGCCCTCAGAGGCGCCGTCGCAGCCCAGAAGAATCAGCAGAGGAGGAAAGGAAGAGGTACCGCCTCGACCAACAGCGCTCAAGAAGAGAGCGCCCACTGCAGGGAAGAGAAGAAGAAGAGGATTCCTACTCTTCAGAAGAGGAAACCATGGCTACAGAGGAGGTAGGTGTAGTGCCAACACCTGCCCCCGCCACCACTTCTAAAGTGGCCCTCGCCACCACTTCTAACGCGGCCCGCGCCACCACTTCTGGTGCGGCCCCCGCCACCCCTTCTACAGATAACACAAACGCTCAGCGGCCCAAGAGGCCTCGCTACCCTCCGCTGGTAGTGGAAAAACTACCGAATTGGGCTCGACATTTCCGGGCCATCGCGGCCCAGCTGGGTCGGCCACCTAATGCCCGTCCTTACGGCTCCGGCGTACGATTCACCCCGGAGTCTGAGGGAGAGTATAGGCTGATCCAGCATTACCTCACCGAGTTGGAAAAAACAGACGGTATATCATGGTTTGCGTACTCGCTACCAGCGGAGAAGCTGATGAAGGTGGCCATCCGAGGCCTGCCCGCTGACACGGAACCCTCAGAGATTGAGGAAGAGCTCCGCGCGCAAGGGTATGAGCCGGAGTACGTGCGCCACATAAGGGCGCGCCAAGGAAGACCCGGCTGCGTTTTCTACGCCCTACTTAAGCGGACGCCAGATGTGCGCCGCATATATGATACCTCCGTGTTCCTCATGATGCGGGGGGTCAAAATAGAGGCGTGGCGTGGAAAACGCGGGCCCGCACAGTGTCACAGGTGCCAAAAGTTTAGGCACTCGTCGCACCAGTGCCACCGCCCGCTCGCCTGCGTAAGATGTGGAGAGGGGCACGCAGCGAGAGACTGCCCACGCCCTCGGGAGGAGCCGGCCACCTGCGCAAACTGCGGTGGCCCGCACCCGGCGTGCCACGTCAAGTGCCCCGTTTTCCAAAAGGAAATACAGAACAGGCGGGCGGGGACTGTCGCCCTGACAGCCAACTCGCGCCGCCCAACACAGCCGGCTGGAGACAGCGTCAGGCAGGTAGAAGAAGGCCACGGCGGCGCGACCCTGATGGCGGCAGCCAACGGGCCCACAACGCGCGGAGAGGCCACCTCTTCCAGGCGGAGGAGGAATAAGAAACGAGGGGGGAAAGGGAAGGAAAAGGCACAACCCCCCCCCCCTGCACAGAATCCAAAAACAACGACCAAGGCAGAGGTTTCGCAGGCCGCCCCCGCCCAGAGCAAGGCGCAGGTCAAACCAATTGAGAATGCGGCGACTAAAGGCGCCGGTGTTACAAAGAAGAAGAACCCGAAGGTACAAACAACGACCACCGAGGCTACCGGCGCCTCAGTGGCAGTTAATAAAGAATTCATGACCTGCGCCATAAAGATCATGATGGACCTAATCCAGGCCATCGGTCGGGGGCAGGACCCACAACAAGTCATCCTAGATGGCCTAGCCACCCTATTAACGCTTACCCATGGCTAGGCCACTGCGGGTAATAAATTGGAATGCCCGCGGCCTGCGAAATAAGGTCGCCCTCCTCCGTCATCTTCTGAGGGACCAGGATATCGACGTGGCGTTGATAAACGAAACACACCTGGGACCCGAAGACAAGATGAAGTTCCCAGGTTACCACATATACCGCAAAGATGAACGGTCGGCATTCAATATCAGATATCGCGGTCTGGCAGTGCTGGTGAGGCGAAGAGTCGTCCATCAAGAGCTGCCCCCCTCGATGTCGCATAATTCATTGTACACGCTGGGCGTACAGATCCACGTGGCCGGCGAGGACCTGCGCGTATACGCCGCATACAAGCCACCCGCAACACAGTTAGACCTGGCCGAGTTGCGGGCCTTGCTCTTCACAGAACACCCAACGATCCTCGCCGGGGACTTCAACTCGAAGCACCCAGCGTGGAACTCATACCACATGAATACTCAGGGGAGACGACTCTTCGCGGACGCGGAAGCCTTTGGCTACACAGTGTCCGGCCCAGAGACGCCTACCCGGTACCCGGACGACCCCAATCACATGCCGGACGTGCTGGACATTGTGATCCACCAAGGGCTAAGCTGCCAGATCGCACAGCACGTGATAGACGACGAGCTGCAGTCGGACCATCAACCTGTACTCGTCGTCATATCTGGAATGCCGACCCGACAGAAGCCACCAACGCCACGTCGACTCCTGGACTGGAAGAAGTACACAGAAAAGGTTGAGGCCACGACGCCAACTCGGCCCATCGCTACCGCCGCTGACGTCGATCAGTTTGCGGAAGAAGTCACTGCTTGCGTCCAACACGCGATAGAAGAGGCGGTCATACCACCACCGGCGCAGGGGAGAGGGCTATTGCCGCCCCTGCCACCGCGACTACGTGCTATGATCGCCGAGAAGAGACGCTTACGCAAGCAGTGGCAACAAACAAGATGCCCGACCATGAGGACCCAACTGAATCGACTCGCGGAGAAGGTAAAGGCCGAGTTACAAGCGTCGGCCACCGCGAGCTGGGAGGAACACATTGACGCCACGGCTGACAGCTGGCCGTCAATACACAAACTGTGCCGAACTTTTACAAATACCCCAGCCCCGGTGCGCCCTCTAAGAGGCAACGACGGGGCTCTTAAGTACGTAGCGGAGGATCGCGCGGAGGTCTTCGCCGAGCACCTGGAGCGTCAGTTCCGTCCGAACCCGACTGACCAGCACGCACACGTCGCGGCAGTCGAGCAACACCTTGGGGACTACTTCGCGACGCCGATAGCTCCCGAGGAAGACCCGATATTTTTCTCGCCGGGCGCAGTCAGACGCGCCATCCTAAGAACGAAGCCCAGAAAGGCTCCCGGGGCCGACGGCATCACAAACGCCGCGCTACGCCACCTGCCGCACCGTATGGTGGCGGCGCTGGCGCGCCTGTTTACAGCGGTGCTGCGCACGGGGGCCTTTCCCGCCGCGTGGAAGGAAGGGCGCGTCATAATGCTGCCCAAGGCGGGGAAAAATGTATCGAAGCCGGAGAGCTATCGGCCCATCACTCTGCTGTCCACCATCTCCAAGGTGTTCGAATCGCTCCTGCTGCGACACCTTACGCCACACATCACGCCGAGGCCCGAGCAGTTCGGTTTCAGGGCGGAGCACAGTACGACGCTCCAGCTGTCGAGAGTACTCTACCAGCTGTCCACGACAATGAACAAGAAAGAGTACGCGGTAGCAGTACTTCTCGACATGGAGAAGGCCTTCGACCGCGTATGGCATGAGGGCTTAGTTTATAAACTAGCCACCTCCGACACGCCCCGTCGCATTGTCAAAGTGGTCCAATCTTTTCTGTCCCACAGGAGCTTCAGGGTGCTGGTCGACGGAGCACTCTCTGCACCCCGCCCCATCGAGGCGGGAGTACCACAAGGCAGCTGCGTATCGCCTGCGTGTTACTCACGTTACACCGACGACATCCCAACCACAGCTGACACGACGCTCGCGCTGTACGCCGACGACGCCGCGTACATCTCAACCTCACTGAGCCCCAAGTACGCGGCGAAGAAGATGCAGCGCGCGCTGAATATGCTCCCGGAGTGGCTCGCCAAATGGCGGCTATCCGTAAACGTGAGTAAAACGCAGGCTATGCTCACTGGCCAAAAACACCCTCCACCACCCCTGAAGCTCATGGGAGCTGAGGTCGCGTGGTCGTCGCAGGTCAAGTACCTCGGCGTCACCATCGACCGTCAGCTCTCGATGCGGCCGCACGTCATGCAAGTCGTGGCGCGGACAAGGGTCGCCCGTGCACTGCTCTACCCAGTGCTCTCGTCCCGCCTCCCGGCGCGTGTCAAGCTGGGCGTGTACAAGCTGTACATACGCCCGCTACTGACATACGCCGCCCCCGCCTGGTTCGCCCTCACTAGCGAGTCGTCACGAAAGAAGCTCAGTGCGCAGCAGAACCTGACGCTGCGCACCATATTCCACGCCCCTCGCTATGTGAGGAACGATGTTATCAGGCGGGACTCCGGGACTGAGAGCCTGGAAGAGTATGTGCAGCGCCTCGCGAAGGCAATGTTCGCGCGTGCCGACGCCTCTGCTTGGCCCCACGTCAAGCATTTGGCGCCCTGGCATGCGCGCCCGCCTGACGCGAGGCGGCTCCCCAGAGATCTGCTCCCGACAGACGTCGCGGCCGCATCCCTCCCGGACTTGACTCCTGGGTAAGTCGCCCCACTTTACACGCGGCTTACTCAAACAGTTATACTACTCATAACTACACTTCACCTAGTACGTAACGTGTTCTAAGTTAATATAGGCACGTTGCGTACTATAAACATACATTCATGACTCTACATGCGCTATATATAACTAGCACCGGATAGCAGCGCACGCTATTCGGTGCAGACGCACTGAGCGGCGACACACAGTACAATGCCGCTCACACATACATACTCGGCTCTGCGGTCCGGAACGTAACCGGCTAGATCTGGAAACGGAACGGACGAGAGCCCCGCATTCACTATAGGTGCGTCTGAGTCGACACCCCTGTCGCTGGTCGACTTCCGCTGGGCTTCCCCCTTAGGGGGGTTTCACCTGGCGGGGTCAGACCGCCGGGGTGTCGTGAAGAAACGACGCCGAAAGTCGGCGTCGCGGCGCGCCTATAGTCACACAATAGCAATGAATCACGCGGGTGTGCGTTGCCGTTCACTTTTGAACAGGCGCTTTCAACGCACACCCGAACATCTAAGCCGTAACTAGGCCACCCAATGACGGTCCCGTATTGACGGGACACGGTACTGCTCCTGCGACCTGGGGGCGAAGCCCTGAGGCCGCTCGCCGCGCCCCTCGCGGGGCGCAGCGACTGCCAAGTGTGACAAGCTCACAATAGTGAAAAACTTTTTTTTTATCGTTATTATATGGACCCTAACGATATAGTGCAAGCTAAAGTGTTAGAATAAAGCGATGCCGAAGCCCGGCAAGCGCGGCTCGCTAGGCGGCGCAGAAGACTCCGAGGAAGAAGAGAGCCACCCGACGCTGGACCGAGCGATGTCGCTCCCACATATTGGGGACGAGTTGTCCGGCCCACCGCCGTCAGGACGAAGCCAAATATCAACGGAAGAGTACAAGAAGACAACCGGCCCACCGTCACCATCGGCGCCTGCGCGCGTTGCGCCCATGTTGACGTCGGGCCGCCAGCATGCCGTGCCCGTCCGACCCGCGACGTTCCGGTCCGTGCCCACCCAGGCCCCGGGGCCAGCCGCCGCTGTACCAAGCCGTGCCCCGCCAGCACGCGCCCCAGCCCCTCCCGCGCACGCGTCCGTCAGCAGTGCCGCCCGCGTACCGTCGACTGCCGCGCGCTCCGTGGCCCCACCGTCGCGTTCAACCGCACCGCCCGCGCCGGACCGCGCGCTAGCTGCGCGCACCGCGTCACCCGCACCCCACAGCTCGCTGACAAGCTCGGCTCGAGCAACAAGATCAGCTACAGAACACGCCGCGACGCGTGACCCACGACTACGTGGTATAGCCGCCACACCGAGAAATCAGATGGAGCCTGCCTCACCTGTCCCACCCCGCGCCTCCGCATACGACTCGCCGGCAGCGCTATCAGCCTGCTCGTCCCGCGTGGGCTCTAGCATATCACTAGCTTTGGAAGGACACGAGGTGCACACACCACCGCCCACGCTCTCGCCAACCCCCTCGCTGGGATTCGAATTCGAATTCCAGCTGGAACACCGACCCCAACGAAGGAGACGCAGCCCAGAAGAGGAAACAACTAGCGTGGCGGACGACGCTAAGCGCTACTGCTTAGAGACGCCGCGCCCCACCGTCGAGTCTCCTACATTCGCCGAGGCCGCCCGACGCGCACCTCGACCACCACCAGGCAGCCCACCGCGATCACAGGAGGTGAGTACAATAATCTCTCCCTCCCTCCGGCAACCAGCGAACTCGACTGCCGCCACAACAGCCCCGGCCGACCCAAACGCGGCCAACAAGAAGAAGAGCCCCGCTACCCACCATTAGTAGTAGAAAAATTACCCAACTGGGCGACCCACTTCCGGGCCTTGGCCACCAAGTTGGGACAGCCCCCCAATGCTGGCCCTTACGGTTCCGGTGTCCGTTTCTCGCTGGAATCGGAGGACGAGTACCGCATAATACAGCGTTACCTCACCGCGATTGAAGCAGAGGAGGGTGTCAGCTGGTTCGCATACTCGCTGCCAGCTGACAAGAAGATGAAAGTAGCGATCTTGGGACTCCCCGCTGACACGGAACCGGCGGAGATACTGGAAGAACTCCGCGCCCTGGGATATCAACCGGAGTACGTGCGCCACATTCGCGCGCGCCAAGGACGACCCGGTTGCATATTCCACGCCGTGCTTCAACGGACAGCCGACGCTCGCGCCATCTACAACACCACGGTGCTACTGAATATGCGCGGCGTCAGGATAGAGGCATGGCGGGGCAAGCGTGGGCCCGCTCAATGCCACAGGTGCCAACAATTCAGGCACTCATCGCACCAGTGCCACCGACCGCTCGCCTGCGTGAGATGCGGCGAGGGGCACGCAGCAAGAGACTGCCGACGACCGAGGGAGGAGCCAGCCACCTGCGCCAACTGCGGTGGCCCGCACCCGGCGTGTAACATTAAGTGCCCCGTATTCCAACGGGAAATCAAACACAGGCGAGCGGGGACTGTCGCCATCACGGCCGACACCACACGCCGCCCAACCCAACAGCAGCCAAGAGAAGAGGCACAAGGCGCGTCACTGATGGCGGCAGCCAACGGGCCCACCAACCGCGGAGGGACAGCTCCCTCAGGACGGAAGAGGAGGAAGAGGGGAGGCAAAGGGAGGAAGTCCACCCCCCCCGAAGAAACCACAACCACGTCGACAGCGATAACTACTCCCGAGAACAAGATCCCGAAGGCCGCCCCTGTCACTACGCAGGCGCAGGCTGTCACTACCGCCAAGAGCGATAAGCAGAGCGCCGGCACAGCGCCAGCTAAGCGCGCGGCGGCAGTAGTTGCCAACCAAAGTCTAAGGAAAGAAAAACAAACACACAACGCCGCCGCCCTGAGCGCCGGCCAACTCACAGAAAAAGAGTTTACAGCCTGCGCCATAAAGCTTCTGATGGGCCTTATTCAGGCCATAAGACAAGGCCAGAATGCAGGGCAGGTTATCCTCGACGGCTTGGCCGAGCTACTCAACCTCTATAATGGATAAGCTGTTGAGGATGATCCACTGGAATGCCCGCGGCCTTCGGGACAAAATCGTCCCATTCCGCCACCTCCTGAGGGAACAAAATATCGACGTGGCGCTGATAAGCGAGACTCACCTGGGACCTGGGGACAAGACCAGGTTCCCGGGATATCACGTATATCGCAAAGACGAAGTGTCGGCTCACAACTACAGGTACCGCGGTCTGGCAGTACTAGTGAAGAGAGGAGTCGTACACCAACAACTCCCCACACCGTCGCTGCAATCAATGTACGCGCTGGGCGTACAACTGCACATTGCCGGCGAGGACATAGATGTATACGCCTGCTACAAACCTCCCAATACACCACTCGACTGCCGAGAGTTGCGAGAGGAAATACTCAACCGAAGCTCCAACCCTACGCTCCTCGCCGGCGACCTCAACTGCAAAAGCCCGGCGTGGAACTCACTAACTACAAACTCCGGAGGGAGACGACTCCTCCCAGACGCAGAAGCCCACGGGTATATAGTGTCTGGCCCTGAGACGCCAACCCACTACCCAGACGACCAACGCAAGATGCCCGACGTGCTGGACATTGTAATATACCGTGGGTTACACTGCCAGATCGCACAGCAGGTGATTGACGACGAGTTGCAATCAGATCACACTCCAGTACTCGTCGTCATATCGGGGATGCCAACCCGAGTCAAACCGCCAGCGCCACGTCGATTAATTGACTGGAAATCATTCGCCGAGAAGGTGGAGACCACAACCCCGACTCGGCCTATCCTAGACGCCACAGATGTCGACGCCCTGGCAAGCGAGATCACTGCTTGCATACAGGCCGCACTAGAAGCATCCACCACGCAAGCGCCGGCGCAAGGGAGAGTGCTATCGCCGCCCTTACCGCCGCGCGTACGCGACATGATAGCAGAAAAGCGGCGACTACGCAAGCAGTGGCAGCAAGTACGCTGCCCCACACTGAAGACGCGACTCAATAAACTCGCGGAAAAAGTCAAGGCCGAGTTGAGGGCCACAGAGACCGCGAGCTGGGAGAACTACATAGAGGGCTCAGAGGGAGACTGGCCCTCCATTCACAGACTATGCCGCCGACTGACGAACACCCCAGCTCCGGTACGCCCACTACACGATAGCGACGGGGCGCTACTATATGTAGCGGAGGACCGGGCGGAAGTCTTCGCTGAACACCTGGAGCGTCAGTTCCAACCGAACCCGACACAAGACACCGAGCATAACACAGCAGTAGAGAAACACCTTGGGGAATACTTCGCTACGCCGATAGCTCCCGAAGAAGACCCAATCTTCTTCCCGCCTGGCACAGTCAGACGCGCCATTCAACGCACGAAGCCACGCAAGGCGCCCGGTGCGGACGGCATCACAAACACAGCGCTGCGCCACCTGCCGCACCGCATGGTTGCGGCGCTGGCGCGCCTGTTCACGGGCATAGTCCGCACGGGCGCCTTCCCCACACCATGGAAGGAAGGGCGCGTCATAATGCTGCCCAAGGCGGGGAAAAACGTGCTGAAGCCGGAGAGCTATCGGCTAATCACCTTGCTGCCCACGATCTCCAAGGTGTTCGAGCAACTCCTGCTGCGTCACCTCATCCCAGCAATGCCACCACGCCCAGAACAGTTCGGGTTCCGGGCGGAACATAGCACGACGCTCCAGCTGTCGAGGGTACTGCACCTGCTGTCCAGTACCATGAACAGGAAAGAGTACGCGGTCGCAGTATTCCTCGACATGGAGAAGGCTTTCGACCGCGTCTGGCACGATGGCCTCATATACAAATTGGCCACGTCCGACGCACCCCGTCGCATAGTCAAAGTGGTCTCCTCCTTTCTCACCAACAGAAGCTTCAGAGTGACCGTGGAGGGCGCGCTGTCCGCTCCCCGCCCAATAGGCGCGGGCGTGCCGCAGGGTAGCTGCATCTCGCCTGTGTGTTACACACGCTTCACCGACGACATCCCCACAACCCCGGAATCGACGCTCGCGCTGTACGCGGATGACGCCGCGTACATCACCACGTCAATGAACGCGAAGCACGCGGCTGTCAAGATGCAGCGCGCGCTCGACCAACTCCCCGAGTGGCTAGCCAAGTGGCGGCTTTCGGTGAACGTAGGTAAGACACAGGCCCTCGTCACGGGCTGTGCGCCCCTCCCACCTCCCCTGAAGCTTCAAGGAGCCGACATCAAGTGGTCACCCCGGGCTAAATTCCTGGGCGTAGACATTGATCGTCGGCTCACGATGAGTTCGCATGTCCGCAGGGTCGTCGCGCAAGGCCGCGCCGCCCGCAACCTACTACGCCCAGTGCTCTCATCCCGCCTCCCGGCGCGCATCAGATTGGGCGTGTACAAAACGTACATACGCCCAATACTGACGTACGCCACACCAGCTTGGTTTGTCCTCACCAGCGAGGCGAACCGCAAGATGCTACGCGCCCAACAACACCTAGCGCTGCGGACAATACTGGACGCCCCCCGCTACGTGAGGAACGCCGTGATCCAGCGCGACCTCGGGATTGAGAGCCTGGACGAGTTTGTGCGACGCCTCGCGAAGGGTATGTTCGCGCGTGCCGACGCATCCGCTTGGCCACACATTAAGCAGATAGCGCCGTGGCATACGCGCCCACCTGACTCGAGACGCCTGCCCCGCGACCTGGTAGCGGACGACAGCGACCCCATCCCACCGGACTGACGCCTGAGTTAGCCGCCCCCAGGCTACACGCGGCTAACTCAAACAAATACTCTGCTCACCTGACTCACACCACAGTGCGTGATGTGTGCTAAGTTAATATAGGCACATCACGCACTGAACCACACATTCATAACTCGACATGCGCCTAAACATAACCAGCACCGGCTAGCAGCGCACGCTATCCGGTGCTGATGCACTGAGCGGTGACTCACAACACAATACCGCTCACACTCACACACGACACGGCTCTGCAGTCTGAAACGTGACCGGCTAGCTCTGGAAGCGGGACGGACGGGAGCCACTCACCCACTATAGGTGCGTCAGAGTCGACACTCACGTCGCTGGTCGACCTTCGCTGGGCCTCCTCCAGGAAACTGGAGGTCTCACCTGGCGGGGTCAGACCGCCGGAGTGTCGTGAAGAAACGGCGCTGAGTCACGGCGCCGCGGCGCACCTATAGTCACACGACAAGAACTCTATCACACGAGTGCGAGATTGCTATTCATATTTGAGTAGGCACTCTCGCACTCGAAATACTACGCCTAGTATAAGGCACCACAAGGACGGGCTCGTCTTTACGAGCCCCGGTAAAGCACCCGCGGTCGAGAGGCGTACGCCTCGACACCGCTCGCCACGCCCCCTTACGGGGACGTAGCGACTTCCACTCGGGAGAAAAGCTCAGTTTACGTTGCGCTCGCAGACTGCTTCAGCCTCACTGGTTGGACGGCTCTGTGAACCAACACTTCACTCGCCTCTTTACCCGTACGTTACTCCTCGCTGCCCGTACAGTGTCGTGTATTTTAATTGTATCAAAGTTATCCCAGTTTTAATATCTTAGTGTTTCTGTTCAATCAACCGTTGTACCTGATTAATAATAAACATCGCCTACCTTCAAGTGTCTGTTAATTATATACAAACCTTGTCACAATCTGGCGCACAACGTGAGGCTGAATCCAGGGAGCAAGCTAGAAAATCTACGCAGACTCCCACATCGGACTTTGAAGATGGCAATGACCAACGAACAGTTCCAGTTGTTCCTGCAGACCGTCACGGCTTCAAAGCAGGGAACTTTTGCATCTTGCAACATCACCTACAGTGGAGAAAAGAACAGGGACGCAGTTGAGGCTTTTGTAGCAGCAGCGACCACCTACAAAAATGTGGAAAAGCTGAGTGACTCGGATGCGCTCCAAGGACTCCCTCTCCTTCTACGTGATGAAGCAGCGGTATGGTGGCAAGGCGTGAAGAACGGTGTGGGAAAATGGGAAGAGTTTTGCAAAAAACTCCACCATACGTTCGCTCCCCGGAAGCCAGCGTATATGATATATCATCAGATCACACACGAGGTTCAGGAGTCAGATATCACCACTGAAGCATTTATTGCTAAGAAGCGTGCATTATTTGCTTCACTTCCTCCACCCGCACCGACTGAAACCCAACAGATAGATTTGGTGTTCGCGCTCATACGGTTGGAAGTAAGAAACCGCATGCCGCGAGATACAGTACCAACCTTCGATAAACTTCTGGAAACGGCACGTGGTATCGAGGAAACCTTGCAAGAATATGCCAGTTCTCTAACAGGCCCGGTCGAATCAGTTGCTGCTAATGGGAAAAAAGGAAAACTCAGGTGCACTTTTTGCAAGAACCCGGGGCATACGGCAGATGTGTGTCGTAAGAAGAAGCGTGCTGAATGCACTCTTCCTGTACCGAAGAAGGATGTTGCTGAAATTCAGACCCAGGCACCATCTCCTTCGCAGCCGAAGTTTTCGTGTTACGGGTGTGGCACGCCCGGAGTATATCGCAGCAACTGTACCACCTGTAACAAAAAGCCCTTGCCCGTGAAAAAAGAAGACTGCAGCTTTTGCGCCATTGATGATCCTGACCCTACTTTCTCTCGTCCTGTTGTGTTTCTCCAGGTAAATGGAATCATGGGCACTGCATACATGGACACATGCGCAAAGATGAGCGTCGCTTCCTACACCTTGTATCAGTCTCTGCAGAAGGGTGGATGCCAGTTCATAGAGAAATCGATGGACATAACATTAGCTGACGGTGTCAAGAAAAGGCAGACGGTTTTGGTGTGCAAAGCCATGGTAGAAATAAGCGACCGCAAGATACCTACCAAGTTCGTCGTGCTCAAAGAAGCAAGGGAGAATCGGACTCTCCTTGGCGTCGATTTCCTCCAGTATGCGGGAGTGGTCATCAACTTGCCTCAGTACACCTGAAATTTTGTTGATAAGCCTGAAACGCAGTACGAGCTCTACTCAGAGGAATTTGCCGTCTTCGAGTCTACTGCTATTGAGTAGATGACGACGCTGCCTAGTCCACTCAGCACGATGACTATGACGAGCGGTGAGGATACCATCAGTATGGCATCTATGATACCCACGCCACCATCGACACCTGCTCCAACGATGGAGCCCATGGTTGGAGCCACAACACCGCCTGGTCAGGTTATGAATCGGGAGTATAAACTAGTAACAATTGACCTGACTACCACTCCTCCTAGCAAAAAGAAACCACGTTTGTTTGATGGCTATTCCCCAAGCTTCACAGATTTTATGCTGCGAGATGCTCAGATGAGTGTCCACAGGGGAGACGTCGAGCTATCTCCATATAGTGCCAACCTCTTCGATGCAAACATGTGGGACGCTTGTATCGATTACATAGATATGGTGGAATCCGAGAACTCTCAAGACCAGCTTCCATCTAGGGGGAAATGGAGGCAATAGCAGTGAAACGCCGCAGACCCCATACCAACTCTTCTGATTCTGGATCATCGTCGGGACGACTTCAGATCCAGAGGGGGAGCCTGTAACACCACACACAAGCTTCACGCGCATGAGTCGTGCCCCAGCGCGATGCGTCATGTGGGCGTGGCTTCTCCAGCCACGATCGCCCCACCAAACCACCACCACCGCGCCGCCGCCGCCGCGCCGGCCAGCGCCTTTATAAGGCGGCTACCGTCGTAGACAAGCTCAGGAGCGCCAGTTACCACCGAGAGCACAAGTGTCGTCGTTACCAGTGATCAGTGTTTTTAATTCGCGTACGGACCGTGTTGGTGTTGTCTCTCTGCGAGTGTACGAGTGAACGCCGTTCGCTCGTACAGGCGCAGAGGGCGTCACCCGTCGTTGATTCTCGACGCTTCGAGAGCGTCGTCGGTCGCGCGACGGTTGGAACTACCCACAGTGCATTTTTATTAATTTTATTGTGGAGAAAACTTTAAAAACTCATAGAATCAGTGCAGTCTAACCAAATACAATAGTGAGTGATGCCGAAGCCCGGCGCCCGCGGCTCTCCGGGCCGCGGTGGCGCGACATCCTTAGACGAGGAGGAGGAGCTCATCAATAGAAGTGGAAACCCGTCTCTGAGCAGGACCCCGTCGCTCCCGGAAATCGGGACCGCGACGGCTGGAGCCACCAGGACGGATGGAAGATCGAAAACCCAGGGGAAGAGGGTTGCCGCCGACCCGCCGCCGCCGCCGGCGCCTGCGCGCGCTGCGCCCGTGACGGCGCCGAGTCGCCCGCAACTCCCTACCAAGGCAAGTCCCGTGACGCAGCGCCCGGTCGCTACCGGGCCCGCCGCTGCCCCGCGCGCCCCCGTTGGCGCTGCCTCCGCGCCCGCCGCCGCTGGCACCTCGCGTGCCCCCGCCGCCGCCGCGCACCCTTCTTTCGCGCGTGTATGCGCGACCCCGTCCCGGGACCCGCGCCTGCGTAAGGCTGCAGGACAGCCCGCGACTCAAACGCCGCCGCGTATAGCCGCGTACGACGCGCCCGCGACATGCTCGGCCGCATCATCGCGCGCGGGGTCGAGCATGTCGTGCGCGTCTCCGGACCGCGGAGCGCCCTCGCCGACACCCATGACATCGGACTCGGAGTGTGACCAGCCACCCGAGCCACGCCCGCAACGACGCCGCCGCAGCCCCCAAGAGGACTCGGAAGAGGAAAGAAAGAGGTACCGTCCCGACCCGCCACCATCACGCACACGTCAAGTGTGTGCGTCAAGGCGACGCGACGATGATACACACTCTCGCTCGTCGTCGGAAGAAGACGGCGACGCCGAAAAGGTAGGTGTACAATCAGCACCTGCCCCCGCCACCACTTCTAAGGCGGCCCCCGCCACCCCTTCAAATGTGGACAACGGCGGCGTTCGACGGCCCAAACGGCCACGATACCCTCCGCTGGTAGTGGAGCGCTTGCCAAACTGGGCAATGCATTTCAGGGCACTCGCAGCCAAGCTGGGTCGGCCGCCAAGCGCTCGCCCATACGGCACCGGCGTACGCTTCACGCCGGAGTCAGAAGGTGAGTATAGGCTGGTCCAGCGCTACCTAACTGAGCTGGAGAAGGAGAGCGGCATCTCATGGTTCGCGTACTCCCTGCCAGCGGAGAAGCTCGTGAAGGTGGCCATTCGCGGGCTACCAGCAAACACAGAGCCCCAGGAGATAGAGGAGGAACTCCGCGTACTCGGATACGAGCCGGAGTACGTGCGCCATATCAGGGCGCGCCAAGGAAGACCCGGCTGCGTATTCTACGCCATGCTGAGGAGGACCCCGGACATCCGGTCCATATATGACACCTCAGTATTCCTGATGATGCGAGGTGTCAGGATTGAAGCATGGCGTGGGAAACGTGGGCCCGCACAGTGCCACCGGTGCCAGAAATTCCGGCACTCATCGCACCAGTGTCACCGCCCGCTCGCCTGCGTGAGGTGTGGAGAGGGACACGCGGCCAGAGACTGCCCACGTCCGAGGGAAGAGCCGGCCACCTGCGCGAACTGCGGTGGCCCGCACCCGGCGTGCCATGTCAAGTGCCCCGTGTTCCAACGGGAAATTCAGAACAGGCGGGCGGGGACTGTCGCCATCACGGCAGCCAACTCGCGCCGCCCCAAGCAACCTGTAGACGTAGAGGTAAAACAAGTGGAGGACGGTCACGGCGGCGCATCACTGATGGCGGCAGCCAACGGACCCACAGAACGCGGAGAGGCCACTTCCTCCCGGCGGAGGAGGAGGAAACGCGGGGGGAAGGGGAAAGCGCAACCCCCCCCGCAAAACACAAATATGGCGGCTTCACAACAGACCTTGCAGGCCGCCCCTGCCCCCGCCCAGAACAAGGCGCAGGCAGACAGCAAGGAGGCGAAGAAGGGCGCCGGCAAACCTAAACAGGCACGGCCGGCAACACGCCAACAGAAGGCAGACGCCGTGCAAACCGGCGCCCCACAAACAAACGTAAACAAAGAGTTCACTGCCTGCGCCATCAAGATCCTGATGGACCTTATACAGGCCATCAGGCGGGGGCAAGACCCACAGCAGGCCATCCTGGATGGCCTGGCAACACTACTAGAGCTCACCAATGGATAAGTCACTCAGAATTATCCATTGGAACGCCCGCGGCCTGCGAGACAAGGTCGCCCCCCTCCGCCATCTCCTGAGGGAACAAGACATCGACGTGGCGCTAATAAACGAGACGCACCTGGGACCAGAAGATAGGGTCAAGTTCCCAGGATACCTCGTTTATCGCCAAGACGAGCGGTCGGCATTCAACATCAGATATCGTGGTCTGGCAGTGCTGGTGAGGCGAAGAGTCGTCCATCAAGAGCTGCCCCCCACCACAACTTCACTGTACACGCTGGGTGTGCAGATCCACGTGGCCGGCGAGGATCTCCGATTATACGCCGCCTACAAGCCGCCCGCAACCCAGATAGACCTGGCTGAGTTGCGGGCCTTGCTCTTCGCTCAGCATCCTGCCATCCTCGCCGGGGACTTCAACTGCAAGCATCCAGCGTGGAATTCACTTAACACGAACGCCTAGGGGAGACGACTCTTCGCAGACGCGGAAGCCTCTGGCTACACAGTGTCCGGCCCAGAGACGCCTACCCGGTACCCGGACGACCCTCATCACATGCCGGACGTGCTGGACATTGTGATCCACCAGGGGCTAAGCTGCCAGATCACTCAACACGTGATCGACGACGAGCTGCAGTCTGATGATCAGCCTGTACTCGTCGTCATATCTGAAATGCCGACCCGACTGAAGCCGCCAGCGCCACGTCGGTTAATCGACTGGTCAAGATTCGCAGAAAAGGTTGAGGCCACGACGCCGACTCGGCCCATCACTACCGCCGCGGAGGTCGAACAGTTCGCAGCCGACGTCACTGCTTGCGTACAACAAGCGATAGAAGAGGCGGTCATACCACCGCCGGCGCAGGGGAGAGGGCTATTGCCGCCCCTGTCGCCGAGACTGCGAGCTATGATCGCCGAGAAGAGACGCCTACGCAAGCAGTGGCAACAGACAAGATGCCCCGTCATGCGAACGCAGCTGAATCGGCTCGCGGAGAGGGTAAAGGCCGAGCTTAAGGCGTCGGCCACCGCGAGCTGGGAGGAACGTATTGACGCCGCGGTTGACAGCTGGCCGTCAATACATAGACTATGCCGCCAACTCTCGAATACCCCAGCCCCGGTGCGCCCACTACGAGGCACCGACGGGGCTCTTAAGTACATTGCGGAGGACCGCGCGGAGGTCTTCGCCGAGCACCTGGAGCGTCAGTTCCGCCCGAATCCAACCGACGAGCACGCACATGTCGCAGCAGTCGAGCAACACCTTGGAGCCTACTTCGCGACGCCGATAGCTCCCGAAGAAGACCCAGTGTTTTTCTCGCCGGGCGCAGTCAGACGCGCCATCCTGAAAACTAAGCTGAAAAAGGCTCCCGGGGCCGACGGCATCACCAACGCCGTGCTACGCCACCTGCCCCACCGTATGGTGGTGGCGCTGGCGCGCCTGTTCACGGCGGTGCTGCGCACGGGGGCCTTCCCTGCCGTTTGGAAGGAGGAAAAACGTACTGAAGCCGGAGAGCTATCGGCCCATCACTCTGCTGCCCACCATCTCCAAGGTGTTCGAATCACTCCTGCTGCGGCACCTCACCCCACACATCACCCCAAGACCCGAACAGTTCGGATTCAGGGCGGACCACAGCACGACGCTCCAGCTGTCGAGAGTACTCTACCAGCTGTCCACCACGATGAACAAGAAAGAGTACGCGGTAGCAGTACTCCTCGACATGGAGAAGGCCTTCGACCGCGTATGGCACGACGGTCTAGTGTACAAACTGGCCACCTCCGCCACGCCCCGTCGCGTAGTAAAGGTGGTCCAATCTTTTCTGTCCAACAGGAGCTTCAGGGTGGTGGTCGACGGAGCACTATCTTCACCCCGCCCCATCGAGGCGGGAGTACCTCAGGGCAGCTGCGTGTCACCTGCGTGTTACTCACGTTACACAGACGACATCCCCACCACGGCGGACGCGACGCTCGCGCTGTACGCCGACGACGCCGCGTACATCACCACCTCGATGAACGCGAAGTACGCGGCGACGAAGATGCAGCGCGCGCTAAACATGCTCCCCGAGTGGCTCGCCAAGTGGCGGCTCTCCGTAAACGTGAGTAAAACGCAGGCTATTATCACAGGCTCAACCCCTCTGCCACCACCCTTGGAGCTCATGGGAGCCGAGATCGCGTGGGCGCCGCAGGTCAAATACCTCGGCGTCACCATCGACCGTCGGCTCTCGATGCGGTCGCACGCCAAGCAAGTCGTGGCGCAGACAAAGGTAGCCCGCTCACTGCTCTACCCAGTGCTCTCATCCCGCCTCCCGGTAAGTGTCAAGGTGGGCGTGTACAAGTCGTACATACGCCCCCTACTGACATACGCCGCCCCCGCCTGGTTCGTCCTCACTAGTGAGACGACCCGCAGGCCGCTCCGCGCGCAGCAGAACGCAGCGCTGCGGACAGCAGTAGGTGCCCCTCGCTATGTGAGGAACGACGTAATCAGGCGGGACCTCAGGATTGAGGGCCTGGATAAGTACGTGCAGCGCCTCGCGAAGGCGATGTTCGCGCGTGCCGACGCCTCTGCCTGGCCTCACATCCAGCACTTGGCGCCCCTGCACGCGCGCCCGCCAGACGCGAGGAGGCTGCCCAGAGATCTGCTCCCGACAGACGTCGCGGCCGCATCCCCCCCGGACTTGACTCCTGGGTAAGTCGCCCCACTTTACACGCGGCTTACTCAAACAATCATACTATTCATGACAACACTTCACCTAGTACGTAACGTGTTCTAAGTTAATATAGGCACGCTGCGTACTAAACACTCATTCATGACTCTACATGCGCTATACATAACTAGCACCGAATAGCAGCGCACGCTATTCGGTGCAGACGCACTGAGCGGCGACACACAGTACAATGCCGCTCACACATACATACTCGGCTCTGCGGTTCGGAACGTGACCGGCTAGATCTGGAAGCGGGACGAACGAGAGCCTCGCATTCACTATAGGTGCGCCAGAGTCGACACTCTCGTCGCTGGTCGGCTCCCGCTGGGCTTCCCCCGTATG
Source organism: Tholera decimalis (assembly GCA_943138885.2). Classification (NCBI taxonomy): domain Eukaryota; kingdom Metazoa; phylum Arthropoda; class Insecta; order Lepidoptera; family Noctuidae; genus Tholera; species Tholera decimalis. The sequence goes on along the minus strand of OW964575.2, from coordinate 10,378,707 downwards.
GGGGTTTCACCCGGCGGGGTCAGACCGCCGGGGTGTCGTGAAGAAACGGCGCCGAAAAATCGGCGCCGCGGCGCGCCTATAGTCACACAATAGCAATGAATCACGCGGGTGTGCGTTGCCGTTCACTTTTGAACAGGCGCTTTCAACGCACACCCGAACATCTACGCCGCTACTAGGCAACCCGAAGACGGTCCCGTATTTACGGGACACGGCATGCTCCCGCGGTATCGGGGCAAAGCCCTGTGACCGCTCGCCGCGCCCCTGACGGGGCGCAGCGACTGCCCAGACGACAAGCTCAGTTTACGTTGCGCTCGCAGACTGCTTCAGCCTCACTGGTTGGACGGCTCTGTGAACCAACACTTCACTCGCCTCTTTACCCGTACGTTACTCCTCGCTGCCCGTACAGTGTCGTGTATTTTAATTTTATCAAAGTTATCCCAGTTTTAATATCTTAGTGTTTCTGTTCAATCAACTGTTGTACCTGATTAATAATAAACATCGCCTACCTTCAAGTGTCTGTTAATTATATACAAACCTTGTCACAATAATACAATATAATTCAATGTAATACATCTTGGACTTTGCACAAACAGTGGTTATAAAAAGGGATTGATGAGAATTAAACCAACGTTTTACTTGTATCTATACTAATATTATAAAGCTGAAGAGTTTGTTTGCTTGAACGCACTAATCTCGGGAACTACGGTTCTGATTTGAAAAATTATTTCAGTGTTAGATAGCCCATTTATTGAGGAAGGCTATAGTTAACCGCTCAAATCACGGAAGGCCGCCGGCGGCCTCAAAGGCGGTACATTCTGTGACGTTTACTATATATCATCACGCTAAGACCAATAGGAGCGGAGCACTAATGAAGAATGCTTCAAAATCGGGGGATTTTTTTTTCACGCGGACGAAGTCGCGGGCTGTAGCTAGTGAATTATAATGTAACGTAAAATAAATCGATTATTCGATATCGTATTTTGTATATTTTTATTTCATAATGACAACACTCTCTTCATTTGTCAAAAATAAAAAGATATTCGGGCAATTCCACGCATAAGTCTACTATAAATGAAAAAAATAAATGTATGATTTTGGTAGTAAAAATACTTAATATAGTGGCAATATTATGTTACTTTTAAGTTTTTATAATGACAACAATCTTTTGATATTATTTTTCCGGCCACACTGTCATTTACGAGATGGTGTCGTGAGCTCAGCTGATAGTGAATTTTTGTGGCGGAGTTTTGATTAAATTTTCACAGTAAGTCTTTTGAATTATTGTTATATTTTGCTATATACTGACTGTTCAAACGATCACATATCGATAAAGAGTTCGTAATTCATGAAAATTTTATTTTTTAGGATATATTAGGTTTGTAAGTGTTGGAAGGTCGTGATGCTGTCCATGTTTGTCTATGACATCTATTTTAGATTGATTTAAAAATATTCTTCTATCTGATTGATGTACGGTGTCATGTAAAATTTATTCTATTTTTTCTCATTATACAAATAAACACAATGTTTATAATATTCACATTTTTAATTAGTTTCAAGCTGCCAATTCCACCCTATCAGTGGTAGCAGAGCGTGGTTCCGATCCACGGACCTCTGAAGCATTCTATACCAAAACAAAGAAAAGAGTACTATGTTGCAACAATTGTAAGAAGAAAGGCCATTCCACAGAATCTTGTTGGTCAAAGAAAAGACCAAATAACTCTAATAAAACTAAAGGTCAGGAAGAGACGCATAATATCTGTTTAACAACAGGAACGTCAAAAACTAAAAGCAATTTATGGTGTCTAGATAGTGGCTGTACGTCACATATGACGGGTGACAAAAGTATACTCTGTAACTTAATCACTGCATCTGACACTCTAAGACTAGCTTCAGAGAAGCATACGACCGAAGTTAAAGGGAAAGGAAACGCAGAACTCTATATAAAAGATTTGAAACATACTATAATTGACACATTATATGTGCCTGATTTGTCAAACAACTTGATGTCAGTAAGTAAAATTACAGATCATGGCTATAAAGTTTTATTTGAAAAGGGACAAGCCAGTATCATAAAAGACGGAACAGTTAACTTAAAAGCTAGAAGAAGAAATGGACTATACTTCATTGAATTCGATGAGCCGGAAGAGACAGCAAATTTCACGCCCAGTGCTGAAGGCGAAATGATGAAATGGCACAAGAAATTAGGTCATGTCAATGAAAGAGACCTAAAGGAAATGGTTAAAAATAAAATGATGCGAGGACTCGAATTTAAAGAAAAAACTTTGGGTACCTGTGAGACTTGTATCAAGGGTAAATTTACCACTGTACCATTCCAAAGCCATGAACAAATAATCTCTACCAAAGTGCTGCAGATAATTCACAGTGACGTATGTGGCCCTTTTGAGCATAAATCAATGGCTGGATCAAAGTATTTCGTTACATTTATTGACGACTATACAAGATACTGCTGTGTTTACTTCTTAAAAGAAAAGAGCGAAGTTATTGAAAAATTCAAGGAGTATAAAAACTATGTTGAACTGTTTCATAAGAAGAAAATTCAAAACCTTCAGTCTGACAATGGAGGCGAATATAGGTCGAAAGCGTTTGACAAATTCCTATAGAGGGGGAGCCTGTAACACCACACACAAGCTTCACGCGCATGAGTCGTGCCCCAGCGCGATGCGTCATGTGGGCGTGGCTTCTCCAGCCACGATCGCCCCACCAAACCACCACCACCGCGCCGCCGCCGCCGCGCCGGCCAGCGCCTTTATAAGGCGGCTACCGTCGTAGACAAGCTCACATTCATACAAAACATTCCGCTTCCGACGCTCGCCCGCGACAGTCGTGCCGCTCCGCGCTCTCAATCGTTCCGTGCCTGAGTCATCGCTCCATTCGTCACGCCCATCGTGACGTCACTCGTAGTCACCGACTACGACGCCTGGTCCGGATCCGCCTTTTTCGAGGCGGTGAAGGATATCGTGTTTCTCTAACAGAGAATTGTCAAAACAATTTGGTTTGGCCCCTTCAGGGTAAAACCACAGTTTCGTGGTCCTTGGTTGGAAACCTCACGGTATCAACAATACCAAGGGGGTGCTGACCCGACGCACCCGCTGATCCCCTTCAGGGTGAAGCAGTCAATTGGAGTCGAGTGCTAGGTTTTGGCCTTGGGGGATCTCCTAGTCAAACCTAGTTACTGAGTTCTCTTCACAGCTTACACACCTAGTGTCGGTTGGGTGTATCTACCCCTTCGCACTAGACCCAATAGGGCCCGGTTCGCACATTGAGACTGGCGACCGGTTACAAGCTTAGGGCACACCATTAGGCACACACCTCCCTGCTCTGTCAAACTGTTGTCAGAAGCACTTCATGCTCTTCGAATTTTATTGTGAATCGTTAAAAATATCGTGATTTTAGTGGTCAAAGTACAACTAAAGTGTAGTTAAAGTGATCAGCAAACTGTGTTATCGTTATCCAGTGTTAAAAACATCTAAAACATTACAAAAATAGCCATCAAAAATTACTAATTTACCCAGTGAAAAAATTCTACCCTCAACTTTTTGTATATTTATTCTGCAACATACATCCATTACTGTCATTGTCAAGATGACAGAAGCTGTCACTATCATGTCCTCTGTCACGAGTTAGTGTTGCCAATACTTGAAATAAAACTCCCTATGATAATGGATCAGTCAGGGGAGATTTCGTTCACACAAGAACCAACAAAAAAGCTCTTGACACAGCAAGTGTTCCATAAAGGTCTCTTCACCACCATACCACGTTCTCAAAGTCTCACTACTACACCAACGCAAGGTAGTACCAGTATAGATGTTCGGTCCGACGTGAAACAGAACGCACCTTTTGGCCGGCAACATTAATTATCTGTGGACTTGACATAACCTCTCTTGACTTGACAGATTGACTTTGCTTGTTGGAAAAATGTCCGCACGTTTGGGACTTTGATTTGATTGTAATTGGTAAAATATTGTTGAATTCGCCCGTTGAGACCGATAATTGGGTCGCGAATTATTTGTTGGTTGAAGTGTATTCCCCATTTGTTGAAAACCCCGGGATATTGTTGAATTATACGCCGCCTTGTCGTCGGTCGGCCGGCACGCGGAATTTGTTGTAAATCGAATTGGATCTCGCGAGATATGAACAGATTAATTGTGTTCAGTGATTGATTGAACTTTGTAATCTCGGATTAACAAGAATCCGGTGATATTTCTCGGAACACATCGCCTTATTGTCTACCACGCGTAGCGCGCGCTTGCTGGAAACGAGTTGGGTGTGATGCTGGTCGGGACTGCGCCATCTGAAGATCGACGCCTTGGGACCGTCCTAGAACCCGTAACTTACATCACACGTTACAATTACTCACCTCATATCACATACAAACCACACTTAGGGCGTGACCTTTGAAGGTCGAACTTGGCGTCCCCAGCACTCAGGTTAGTGGTACAGTTTTGTTTTTATTGTTGTAGGCCGAAGCCTAGTAGAGGCAGGCCATTGTGTAACCCTGTTTATAGTATTGAAAACAACGGTAGTCTCCACGTACCGTGGAACAGTTCCGGACACGTCCAGTTACCGTTGGCTGGCCTATTGCAGTCTTGAACAAATTGGTAGCAGAAGCGCGGCTCTTATAATATAAGATCCACTGGTTTAATTGGAAGTTTTGAATATTGTTGAAAACTTAAAACTTGAGTTTAATTACTTAACACAACTTATAACTTGATAAGTTTGAATATATTACCATGTCATCCGGGCTATCTAATTGAAGTTGAATCAATTGAAGTTGTATTTGTAATTTGTACTGTAGCCTCTTTCATTGCATTGACAGGTAGGATTTATTGGTGAAATTAGGAATTATTGGTATAATTTGGTACATAAGTTGGTATATTGTTGTAAAAGTTGTTTGGTATTTGTTGCAATTAATAATTGAATGTCATTGATCTGAATTTGAAAGGTTATCTAAATAATAATTACACATAGTCTAACAACATAGGACTTGAATTGTGTGTATTGGTTATTGCATTTGTAGTAATTATTGGAGTTTTGTTGGAGATTCTCCGGCTCAATATTATACAGACAATTGTTGTGCTTATTGATGTTTAATTTGAGGTTGATCCAGCATTGTATTATACATTCAATTGTTATTTATTTTGTAACTGGCCATCCTTAGCAAGCTAGATTCACACTTGGAATAAGTACAGGGTCGGATTGGGACTTGAAATAATTGAATTTGAATTTTTATTTTGTTGAAACTATTTGGTCGGCTAACAAGTCATTGCTGTTTGTTTAATATTTGATTGTTGGTTGTTGATTGTTGTTTGCATTAATATTTGATTGAATAATTGAATTTGAATTTTTATTTTGTTGAAACTATTTGGTCGGCTAACAAGTCATTGCTGTTTGTTTAATATTTGATTGTTTGTTGTTGATTGTTGTTTTGTATTAATATTTGATTGTTGCAATGGCCTCATTAAGGGCAGTGCCCCGCCCCCCGTTTGGCTGGCGCCCGGAGTCCTCGGGCTAGGGGGCCTGTTGATGATCGCCCCGCCCCCCGTTTTGCTGGCGCCCGGAGTCCTCGGGCTAGGGGGCCTGTTGATGATCGCCCCGCCCCCCGTTTGGCTGGCGCCCGGAGTCCTCGGGCTAGGGGGCCTGTTGATGTTCGCCCCGCCCCCCGTTTTGATGGTGCCCGGAGTCCTCATCATTGTGACTTTTGTAAGGCAACGGGGCATGTCATGGCGCGTTGCCCGGATTTTTTGAATTTGCACGTAAGTGCCCGCCGCCGTATTGTCAACGCACGCCGTTTGTGCTTTTCGTGCTTGGGGGCCCACTTCCATCGGGACTGCCCCGACCCCCGCCCGTGTAGAATTTGTGATGGGTCCCACTTGGAGATTTTGTGCGCCAACGCGAACCGCTCCAGCAGACCAGCTTCTGAGGGGGGTTCGCGCAGGGGGGGGTACCCCGGAGACGAGCACCGGGCTGAGACCCGCGATTCCGTACGCCGCTCTCCACCCCCCGCGCAAGTTGAACGGGAGCCCCACGAGCGCCATTTGGTCTTCCCTCGTCAGGGAGAACGCGCATTGGCTGCTAGGCAGCAGTGGCCGGGTCGGCGCCGCTGCCTTTCCCCTCCGTTGGCGGAACGTCCCCCGCTGGAGTCGCGGCCTCCGCCATTCGGGCATTCGGTGGGATATGCCCCTCCAGTGATGGCGAGCGGCTTGGGACACCGCGCGGACGAATGGTTTGATTGTTGGCCTCGTCGTGAACGAAGGCAGCCTGGAAGCGGCGATCGGTCGCCGCCCAGACATCACTAAGAGATTGACGCCTGCCCCGCTAAAGGAACCCCCCGATCAAGACGGTTTTGTTGCCAACGGCCTCGGTCACGGTCTGGGGACCCTTGGGTGACTCGATTGTGGTCTGTGCCATTTTGGAGACGGGAGTCCGGGGTTGCCTTTTGTCTTCTTGGTTAGCGGGACAGGTTGGCCTGAAGGTGAACGACCTTTCAGGCAAGATTTGGGGAATTGGCGAACCGGCTGACACCACTGTTGAGGGAAGGACCTGGTTTGAGGTCACCCTTGTGAGTTGTCCTTACCCTAAAATTGGTGCTCCTGCCCTTGTTGTAACTGAACTTGGTACAATTGTTGGTGACTGATCGTCACACTAAGAACTCGCATGCCGGTTGCAATGCGCTGTTGGCCATTCTGCAGCGAGAATTTTGGATTTTGTCGGCTGATCGCGTCAATGAGGCGAGGCCCTTTGCTGGCGTCGTAACGGATTTTGTTGGTCCCCCTTTGTTGAAGACGTCCACCCTTCGTAATAGCAAGATTGTTGGGGCTTATTTGTGTGTTTGTCTGCCTGTCAACCAAGGCAGTACATTTGGAGCTGGTAACCTCCCTCTCGACAGAGGCCTTTGAGGCGACTTGGGAAAGATTTGTGTCTCGCCGTGGGTTACCTTCGTTGATTAGGTCTGATTGCGGTACGAATTACAAGGGTACAAGTAACTATTTGAAGGAGCTATACGCCTTCCTTAATGAGAGCCAGGTTGATATTGGTAATAGTTTGGCCCGCCGAGGGGTCACTTGGTTGTTTGACCCGCCAGCCTGCCCCCCATTGGGGGGGTATTTTTGGGGCCGCGGTGAAAGCGGCAAAGGGACGCTGGCGGAGATTGTTGGGAGACACCGTTCTCACCTTAGAGGAACTAGCTACGGTATTTGGCCGCATTGAAGCTGTGTTGAATTTGCAACCTTGTCAAGACTTCCAATTGATTAGCGGACGGGTAGGCCCGTCCGGGGGGGGTAGATGTTCGGTCCGACGTGAAACAGAACGCACCTTTTGGCCGGCAACATTAATTATCTGTGGACTTGACATAACCTCTCTTGACTTGACAGATTGACTTTGCTTGTTGGAAAAATGTCCGCACGTTTGGGACTTTGATTTGATTGTAATTGGTAAAATATTGTTGAATTCGCCCGTTGAGACCGATAATTGGATCGCGAATTATTTGTTGGTTGAAGTGTATTCCCCATTTGTTGAAAACCCCGGGATATTGTTGAATTATACGCCGCCTTGTCGTCGGTCGGCCGGCACGCGGAATTTGTTGTAAATCGAATTGGATCTCGCGAGATATGAACAGATTAATTGTGTTCAGTGATTGATTGAACTTTGTAATCTCGGATTAACAAGAATCCGGTGATATTTCTCGGAACACATCGCCTTATTGTCTACCACGCGTAGCGCGCGCTTGCTGGAAACGAGTTGGGTGTGATGCTGGTCGGGACTGCGCCATCTGAAGATCGACGCCTTGGGACCGTCCTAGAACCCGTAACTTACATCACACGTTACAATTACTCACCTCATATCACATACAAACCACACTTAGGGCGTGACCTTTGAAGGTCGAACTTGGCGTCCCCAGCACTCAGGTTAGTGGTACAGTTTTGTTTTTATTGTTGTAGGCCGAAGCCTAGTAGAGGCAGGCCATTGTGTAACCCTGTTTATAGTATTGAAAACAACGGTAGTCTCCACGTACCGTGGAACAGTTCCGGACACGTCCAGTTACCGTTGGCTGGCCTATTGCAGTCTTGAACAATAGATCTTACTTTTGAAAACAACTCAAACACAGGAGATAATGAGGAGGGCTTTAAGGAAGTAATTTCTAAGAAGAGATATAGAAATAGCCCAGACAAACACGGAAATGAAAAACAAACCAAATTTGATAATTATTGGCTAAGTAAACCAATTGAGATATCTAACAGCTTTGCTCATCTTGAGGAAGAAATTGCCCCAAATGTGCAGCCACAAGAAATAAATAAACCCCCACCGATCTATGTTGATAAGGTCAGCAACATCCAACCCTTAATTAAACTACTTGATGAATATGCTAATGGACACTATGAAATAAAAGTTCTCCGTGATGAACAGGTTAAAATCCAACCGAAGTCACCGGAAACATATTCACAAATTGTAAAACAACTGGAGATTAAAAATACAGAATTTTACACATATAAACCCAAACAAGACAGGAGTTTCAAGGTTGTCCTAAAAAATATCCATCCATCCACTGATACAAATGACATACTTGATGAACTCTCCGGCCTGGGCCACAAAGTTATCAATATATGGAATATCAAGCAACGGGTCACCAGAAAACCGCTACCAATTTTTATTGTTGAACTGCAACCTCAAGTTAATAATAAACTAATATATGAAGTAAAAAGTCTCTTGCACTGTCGATGCACATTTGAACCACCACGGCCAAAACGAGAAATCCCACAATGTGCTAATTGCCAACAATACGGTCACACCAAAAGATACTGCCATAGAAAACCCAAGTGTATTAAATGTGCAGGAGATCACATGTCTACTAGCTGCGAAAGAAAGGGAAGATCAGACAATGTGAAATGTGTACTGTGCGAGGGCAATCATCCTGCTAATTATAAAGGATGTGCCGTTTATCAGGAGCTCCAAAAAATTAAATATCCACCATTAAGAACAAAGATGTCTTCGAACTCTAAAACTACAAAGCAGGTACAACAATCAACTGAACCATCGGGAGAAGTTCCCTATCGTATAACATATAGTCAAGCAGCCCAATCAAATCGAAACTACCAATCACGATCAACAACTCAAGCCCCTCTAATGGCAAGCGAAACAGAAGTTATGCTAAATATGCTAAAACAATTAATGCAGCAAATGACATCTATGACAAACCTACTACTTAACTTCATGTCTAAAATTACACAAAATTCGATAAATTAAATATGGTTGTTTGGAATGCCAACGGCTTGTCACAACATATCTTGGAACTAAAACCGTTTTTAGAAATAAACAATGTAGACGTGCTCCTTATCTCTGAAACACATTTTACGAATAAAAGTCATAAAAAAAAAGTAAGTAAGTAAGTTATAAAGTAAATAAAAGTGACTATACCACACTATGCACCCAGATGGCAAAGCGCACGGAGGATCTGCAATACTGATAAAGTCGAATATAAAGCATTATGAAAATAGTCCTTACTGCACCCAAGAAATACAAGCAACTAATGTCACTATTGAAGATTGGAAAGGACCACTAGTAATATCAGCGGTTTATAGCCCACCCAAACACAATGTTAAAATGGAAGACTATGTGAAGTATTTTAAAACATTGGGCCACAGGTTTCTAGCTGGAGGTGACTACAATGCTAAACATACACACTGGGGATCCCGGATAATAACAACAAAAGGACGTCAACTATACCAAGCCTTAAAGACTAGGAACCTTGACGTAATATCAACTGGACAGCCAACATACTGGCCAACGGATGTCAAGAAAATACCAGATCTCATTGATTTTTGTATCACTAAAGGCATTGCTAGTACATTAGTCACCTGCACCTCCAGTCAAGAGTTGTCATCAGAACACTCGCCTATATTCATCCAACTGAATCATAAAATTGTAGAGAAATCGAAGCCATGTAAATTACATAGTCGAAAAACAAATTGGCCAATGTTCAGAGGACAAGTTGAGTCCTGTATAAATAATAAACTTTCTCTTAAGACCCAAGACGATATTTGTCAGGCTGTTGAGCACTTTAATTCTTGCATTCAACAAGCTGCATGGAATGCTACACCTTCACCGAAAAGCAAACATCAAAATTGGATGTGCTCTGAAACTATCAGAGACTTGCTTGAAGAAAAACGTAGGACGAGAAAACGATGGCAACAGACTAGATATCCTGATGACAAAAAACACCTTAATTACATCACATCTTTATTGAAGTCAACCCTTAGAGAAGACCAAAATCATGACATGGAAATATACACTAAAAATCTAGATGCAACAGCAAAAACAGATTACTCTCTTTGGAAGGCGACGAAAAAGCTTAAAAGACCAGTAGCAAGCCAACCACCAGTGCGTAAAAGTGATGATTCATGGGCCAAAAGTGACTCTGAAAAAGCACAAGCCTTTGCTGAACATTTAAGCAAAGTTTTCACCCCCAACGAGGCTCAAGGACCCCAGAAGATGCAAGATGAAATAACTGCATATTTAGAACAAACATACCAACTCGACTTGCCACTTAGAAGAATTTCCAAAAATGAAGTAAAGTCAACAATTAATAACCTTAATGAACACAAAGCACCTGGGTATGACTTAATTACAGGAAAAATATTAAAAGAACTACCCGAGGCTGGCATTACATTCCTTACAGCTTTATACAATGCAATAATCTTAAAGGGCTACATTCCCCCTCAATGGAAAATAGCCCAAATTATTATGATAGCTAAGCCTGGAAAATGCTCATCGGATGTTAAGTCATATAGACCTATTAGCTTGTTACCTATTCTCTCAAAACTGCCGGAGACATTGTTCATCAAAAGACTAAGACAGGTAATAGATAAAAACTCATTATTACCAGACCACCAATTCGGGTTCAGAGAAAGTCATGGAACCATAGAACAGATTCATCGACTGGTGGAAAAAATCCTTGCGACGTATGAAGAAAAAAAGTATTGTTCTGCTGCCTTTCTAGATATTTCTCAAGCCTTTGATCGTGTCTGGCACGAGGGACTTCTATATAAAATTAGAAAAGCATTTCCAATCAACTATTACATATTCATTAAGTCGTATCTAGAAAATAGGTACTTCTTCGTAAAGCAAGGCAGCGAAATAACTGGACTGCATAAGATTCAGGCGGGAGTACCTCAAGGCAGCGTCATGGGACCTATTCTCTACCTTCTTTACACTGCTGATCTCCCAGTCACTGAAGGAGTGGTTTTGGGCACATTTGCCGATGACACTGCTACACTAGCTGTGCATGAAGATGCAATCAAAGCGTCAGAAATCTTACAAACAAGCTTAGACGACATTTCTACCTGGCTGAAAGAATGGCGAATAAAGGCCAACGAAACTAAATCCGTACACGTCACGTTTACAACAAGGAGAGACACATGCCCGCCAGTAAGATTGAATAATGTTGAGATTCCTCAAGCTGAAGATGCTAAATATCTCGGAATGTACCTAGACCGTCGACTCACCTGGAGAAAACATATATTCACCAAGCGAAAAGCACTGAGCCTACAGCTTAGAAAACATTACTGGCTATTGTCCATAAAGTCCAAACTCTCACTTGAAAATAAACTTAGACTTTATAAATGCATCATAATGCCTATCTGGACATACGGAATACAGCTTTGGGGCACAGCAGCCAATTCAAACATAGATATACTCCAGAGGTTCCAATCTAAAATGCTAAGGATTATAACAAATGCGCCATGGTACATCACAAATGACCGTCTACATCGGGACTTAAACATAAAACAAGTCAAGGAAGAAATCACACAGAGAGTCAATGCTTACAAAAAAAGGATCCTACCTGAAAACCTGATGAAAACAAAAACGTTCAGGAGGCTTAAAAGATTAGCCCCGCAAGACCTGCTAAGATAGTCACCCAATGGTGCCTAGTTTTGATGTGGATATGCCATTGGGCGTATACCAAGCATGCCTAAACTCACAAAAAAAACACAAACAGTGCTAAATGTCACTAAGGACAGATGGCATAAATATAAGAAAAAAAAAAAAAAAAAAAACCTCCCTGCTATCCCCGCAGGGAGCGAACTCACCTCCGGGTCATTCCCGCCCGGAGGGTTAGGCAAATAGGGCCCTTCAGGCCACATCAGACGGCAACACAGTTACCGAGTTTGTCTGGGTTTCTCTTCTCGGTAACATTGTGTTAGGAGAAACTCCGGGGCAGGGCTCATTTTGGGGACCGTCTGCTCGGGGAGCTCACGTTTGACGTGTCTCCTCGAGGCTTATATGTTAGGATTAGGAGAATAGGATGCCCCCCATTATCGCCTCCAACATGGAGTACATGATAGCTATAGTGGAGACTCTCCGCTAAGGTAGACTCCCTACAGATAAGGTTGAATCGAACAACCGAGATATTAGGAAATATCCTATATAAAAACCCCGCCCTACAAAAGGAGTATGAGAAGGAGATTGACTCCATAAAAGTCAATCCCGATCTCATACACCCCCCCGCGTTGCCACCCACCCCGCAGCCAGAGTTAGGTCCCACCCCCGCGCCCATCGCAGATAGGTCCCCCTCCCCCCCAGACGTCGAAATGGACTCTGAGGAGGAGGAACAAGAAAAAGAGAGCTCGGAAGGCGAGCGCTCGGAGCGCGCAGAGAGCATACACTCTGAGCGCTCAGAGCGAGCGGAGTCCGAGCACTCCTCCTCCGATCAAACCTCTTCCTCCGACGAGTTTATCCTCGTCGAGGGAAAGAGGAAGAAGAGGACATCCTTGGGAAAACTTTCAGTTTCTTCCAGTCCCCCCGCGCCATCCAAATGGCAACGGAGGTCGTGGCCTGCAATAGCATTAATTCCCTGATTCAGGTATACTCTAAGTATCCTGATGTCAAAAGTCATTTTGCCAACCTTTTTAAACAGCCATAATGTATAACACGGCTAGTAAGAGATTAAAGCCCCGATCCCTAAAGCTAGGTTACTTCAATGCCAATGGCATCACCAATCAACGGGACGAAATCGCGACTTTCCTTCGCGATCATAGTCTCGACATCCTTCTGGTCCAAGAGACCTTCCTCAAACCTCACCTTAGGGATCCCAAGATAGCCAATTACCGGCTAGTTAGGAACGATAGGACTAGATGCCACAGAGGTGGCACTCTAATATATTATAGGAACTCCCTGCACTGCATCCCTATGGATCCGCCGCCCCTTGCCCACTTAGAGGTATCCGTTTGCCGGCTAGGCATGACGGGCCATCCCTCTATCACAATAGTATCCGCGTACCTCTCACCGTCCAACGTAGTAGATGTAAATTCATCAATAAACGCCTCACTTCGAAGCGACCTTACCGCCCTTCTTGACATGAGTGACTCCGTCCTTATGGCGGGGGATCTCAATGCCAAACATCCCGCATGGTGTAGTCGTATTACCAACCCCCGTGGGAAGGTACTATACGACCTTTGCACACCTCTCCACATAGATATCATAGGTCCTATGCGGCCTACTCATTACCCGTTCGAGCCATCCCACTTGCCCGACGTACTCGACATTGCCCTCCTGAAGAATGTGAACTTACGTTTGCACTCCTTAGAGACGGTAGACGAACTTAACTCTGATCATAGACCGGTGATCATGGAGTTAACTCCGAGATCGGGTCCCTATGACCCTAACCGCCCCCCTCCCACACAGGTGATCACTGACTGGAGGAAAGTAGGCGAATTGCTGAAATCCAATACGTCTCCTCACCTGGACAAGATCCCCGACCACATCCCGTCCACCACCGACACGACGGCTGCGATCGACTCACTCACAGAGCACGTACAATCTGTCTTGAACGACTGTTCAAAGGAGATTCCGGTGTCAGAGCACTGGCGCCGGAAACTCCCTGACGATGTGCGGGCCCTGCTGACTGAGAAGAACGCAGCAGTCCGTGCCTACAGGGCTTTCCCCTGCCAGAATAACAAAACTTTCATGCGGTACTTACAGCGCAAAGTAAGTAACAGCATCAGAGAGTGGCGTGAAGCCGGCTGGGACAAGACCCTGAGAGAACTGGAACCCACCCACCATGCCTTCTGGCAACTTCAGAGGAATATGCGCGCCACTGAGGTTGCCTCAATGCCTCCCCTTATCCGCCCGGACAAAAGCATTGCCTTCGACGACGAAGACAAAGCCGAATGCCTAGCCGACAGCCTGGAGGCCCAGTGCTCTCCCAGCTCCCAACCAGTCGACCCAGCCCACCTTGCCCACGTGGATGCTGAGGTCGAACGTAGATCTGCCCTACCCCCTGTCGAGGACCCTGATGCTCCCCTCCCCCCCGTCACGGAAGACGAGGTGGAGGAGATCATCAAGAAACTCAAACCTAGGAAAGCTCCCGGGACTGACAGACTGACCACTAGGGCACTTAAACTCCTCCCACGTACGATCATAGTCCTACTGGCTGCCATCTTCAATGGCGCCTTGTGCAACAACTTGTTTCCACAAGCTTGGAAAGAGGCTATAGTGATAGGTATCCCAAAACCCAAAAAGCCCAAGAACCTCCCGACTAGCTATAGACCCATTAGTCTGCTCAGCGCCCTCGGCAAGGTCTACGAGCGGATTATTCTTAATCGGCTCAAGGACTTTGTCGAGGCAAAGAGCCTAATCCCTAACGAGCAGTTTGGCTTTAAAGCCCATCATTCCAGTGTCCACCAAGCCCACCGCATCGTAGAGCATATTAGCGGCCGTTTTCAACGCGGTCTGGTGACGGGGGCCCTATTCTTTGATATAGCGAAGGCTTTCGACAAAGTCTGGCACAATGGCTTAATTTATAAGCTTTACCAACTAGGTGTGCCGGACCATCTCGTGCTCATCATTCGAGACTTTCTGTCGAACCACTCCTTCAGATATCGTATCGAAGGAGCGCTTTCCACTCCCCGCCCTATCAGAGCCGGCGTCCCTCAGGGCGCCGTGCTCTCCCCCCCACTCTTCACGCTATTCACTAGCGATATCCCCAAAAAGCCCCCAGTAGAGTTATCCCTATTTGCCGACGACACGGCCATCTATTACTCGGGACATAATCCCGATAGCATCGCTCATACCCTCCAGACCTCAGCCAACGCACTAGGCAATTGGTTTAGGAAATGGAGGATTGAGGTAAATCCCGACAAAAGTCAAGCAGTCCTGTTTCGCAGGGCTCGCCAACATAGACACTTCACCCCCCCCGCCCGATCACTATGTTCGGCAAGCCAATCCCTTGGGAGAAGCGAGCCAAATACTTAGGAGTGATCCTCGACCAGTTCCTTAACTTCAGTGAGCACATAAAGTCGGTTCGCTCGCGAGCCGCTTTCGCTCTCGGTAGGCTCCACGCCTTGCTGAATAAACACAGTAAGCTCTCCCTTAGATGTAAAATCCGAATCTACACGACATGCATACGTCCTATCATGACGTATGCCTGTCCGGTGTTTGCTCATGCCAGTCCCAATCAGATCCATAGGATGCAAGTCATTCAGAACCGTTTTCTCCGAAAGGCCACGGGCGCGCCCTGGTTCTGTAGGAATGAGGATCTCCACGTAGACCTCAAACTCCCGACCATAAAGCAAGTGTTGAAACGCATGTCAGTGCGTTACTTCACCTCTGCTGATACCCACACTAACCCCCTGATCGTATCGGCCGCCCGATACAGACCCTCCAAGATTTCTCGGGTTCGTCGCCCGCGTAACGTCCTAGACGAGCCTGACGACCCCACCACCATCCGACAAGAGAGCAGTAGGGAAACCAGCACTCTTAGAAAACACAAATACAGAACGCGTTCCTTATTCCGGCCTCGCCGACGAGGCCCATCGCGACGTCCGCGTACTTGTAATGAAAATCCTCCCCGACCTTTGCCAAACGAGCCAGCCCGCGATGCTGAGCCAGTAGCAATAAATACTCCCGTAAATAATATGACCCAGCCTGTCCCTTTGCTGCCCTCCCAAAATGACCCCGCTATGCCGAGGCCCGTACTCCACAGGGAGTGCCCTTAGCGTGCGGTCATTAGTTTTTAAGTATATTCTAGTTTGTAAGCCCTGGCTGGGGGCCTTTAATTTATTAGAGGTCACCACAGGACAGACCGGTTAAGTAGTACATTAGCCTTAGTGAGCTAAACTACGAGTGGCCCTACATAAAAAAAAAAAAAAAGTAGACAAGCTCAGTTTACGTTGCGCTCGCAGACTGCTTCAGCCTCACTGGTTGGACGGCTCTGTGAACCAACACTTCACTCGCCTCTTTACCCGTACGTTAGTCCTCGCTGCCCGTACAGTGTCGTGTATTTTAATTTTATCAAAGTTATCCCAGTTTTAATATCTTAGTGTTTCTGTTCAATCAACTGTTGTACCTGATTAATAATAAACATCGCCTACCTTCAAGTGTCTGTTAATTATATACAAACCTTGTCACAATAATACAATATAATTCAATGTAATACATCTTGGACTTTGCACAAACAGTGGTTATAAAAAGGGATTGATGAGAATTAAACCAACGTTTTACTTGTATCTATACTAATATTATAAAGCTGAAGAGTTTGTTTGCTTGAACGCACTAATCTCGGGAACTACGGTTCTGATTTGAAAAATTATTTCAGTGTTAGATAGCCCATTTATTGAGGAAGGCTATAGTTAACCGCTCAAATCACGGAAGGCCGCCGGTGGCCTCAAAGGCGGTACATTCTGTGACGTTTACTATATATCATCACGCTAAGACCAATAGGAGCGGAGCACTAATGAAGAATGCTTCAAAATCGGGGGATTTTTTTTTTCACGCGGACGAAGTCGCGGGCGGTAGCTAGTGAATTATAATGTAACGTAAAATAAATCGATTATTCGATATCGTATTTTGTATATTTTTATTTCATAATGACAACACTCTCTTCATTTGTCAAAAATAAAAATATATTCGGGCAATTCCACGCATAAGTCTACTATAAATGAAAAAAATAAATGTATGATTTTGGTAGTAAAAATACTTAATATAGTGGCAATATTATGTTACTTTTAAGTTTTTATAATGACAACAATCTTATGATATTATTTTTCCGGCCACACTGTCATTTACGAGATGGTGTCGTGAACTCAGCTGATAGTGATTTTTTGTGGTGGAGTTTTGATTAAATTTTCACAGTAAGTCTTTTGAATTATTGTTATATTTTGCTATATACTGACTGTTCAAACGATCACATATCGATAAAGAGTTCGTAATTCATGGAAATTTTATTTTTTAGGATATATTAGGTTTGTAAGTGTTGGAAGGTCGTGATGCTGTCCATGTTTGTCTATGACATCTATTTTAGATGGATTTAAAAATATTCTTCTATCTGATTGATGTACGGTGTCATGTAAAATTTATTCTATTTTTTCTCATTATACAAATAAACACAATGTTTATAATATTCACATTTTTAATTAGTTCAAGCTGCCAATTCCACCCTATCAGTGGTAGCAGAGCGTGGTTCCGATCCATGGACCTCTGAAGCATTCTATACCAAAACAAAGAAAACAGTACTATGTTGCAACAATTGTAAGAAGAAAGGCCATTCCACAGAATCTTGTTGGTCAAAGAAAAGACCAAATAACTCTAATAAAACTAAAGGTCAGGAAGAGACGCATAATATCTGTTTAACAACAGGAACGTCAAAAACTAAAAGCAATTTATGGTGTCTAGATAGTGGCTGTACGTCACATATGACGGGTGACAAAAGTATACTCTGTAACTTAATCACTGCATCTGACACTCTAAGACTAGCTTCAGAGAAGCATACGACCGAAGTTAAAGGGAAAGGAAACGCAGAACTCTATATAAAAGATTTGAAACATACTATAATTGACACATTATATGTGCCTGATTTGTCAAACAACTTGATGTCAGTAAGTAAAATTACAGATCATGGCTATAAAGTTTTATTTGAAAAGGGACAAGCCAGTATCATAAAAGACGGAACAGTTAACTTAAAAGCTAGAAGAAGAAATGGACTATACTTCATTGAATTCGATGAGCCGGAAGAGACAGCAAATTTCACGCCCAGTGCTGAAGGCGAAATGATGAAATGGCACAAGAAATTAGGTCATGTCAATGAAAGAGACCTAAAGGAAATGGTTAAAAATAAAATGATGCGAGGACTCGAATTTAAAGAAAAAACTTTGGGTACCTGTGAGACTTGTATCAAGGGTAAATTTACCACTGTACCATTCCAAAGCCATGAACAAATAATCTCTACCAAAGTGCTGCAGATAATTCACAGTGACGTATGTGGCCCTTTTGAGCATAAATCAATGGCTGGATCAAAGTATTTCGTTACATTTATTGACGACTATACAAGATACTGCTGTGTTTACTTCTTAAAAGAAAAGAGCGAAGTTATTGAAAAATTCAAGGAGTATAAAAACTATGTTGAACTGTTTCATAAGAAGAAAATTCAAAACCTTCAGTCTGACAATGGAGGCGAATATAGGTCGAAAGCGTTTGACAAATTCCTGAAAGATAACGGCATAAGCCGAAGACTATCTGCACCCTATACACCGCAGCAAAATGGCATGAGTGAAAGGAAAAATCGGTCGCTGATGGATAAAGCAAGATGTCTGATGATAGATTCTAACATTCCTGCAAATCTATGGGCAGAAGCAGTGAACACTGCAAACTATTTGATAAATAGAAGCCCAGCAAAAGCTCTCAAAGGAAACTCCCCATATGAGAAGTGGGTAGGAAGAACCCCATCGGGAAATCACCTACACGTGTTTGGAAACAGAGCCTTTGTAATGAACAAGAACCGAAAAGGAAAATTCTCTGCCAAAGCGACAGAAGGAGTATTTTTGGGATATGCAAATAAAGCCAAAGGTTTTAGAATCTACATACCGGAAAAGAATGACGTTGTTATCAGCAGAGACGTAAAAGTAATCGAAAAGATGCATTATGGCGATAATCCTGCTGAGAAAAACGAAGACTTTACTCTAGAACCAGAAACAGAATCAATTGAGATTGAAATACCTGAAATTAAAAACAAAATGAATAATAACTTATTTTTTCAGGAACCTACTAATCTTCCTTCTTCCAGCTCCAGTCGAGATCCAGTTGACCCACCGCCCTCAAGTGAAAGACCACAAAGAGAAGTGAGGCCACCAGCATGGACCAAAGATTACGAGCTAAGTCGTTGCGTGACTATGTTTACATCAGATAGTAATGATGACTATGACTGTTCATTTCTTACATATCAAGATGCAGTGACGGGCACCGACAGACAAAATAAGATCTCTGAGTAAGAATTATTCCTTCTTTGGAATTTCTTATTTCCATACCCAGATGGGTACTTGGATTTTGATTCTTTTTCATTTCAAATTTGGTTTCAAGTTTCTTCAAAATAACTTCGATCTTTTTCTTGTCTTTTCCTATAACAAGACCATCATCGACAAATAATCCGATTATTATTGACTTATCTTCGTTTATGAAAACGCATCGATCGGTTTTTATCGTCTTGAAACCCAAATCAAACATCGCTTGGGTAAAAGTTTTATTCCATGTGAATGGAGCTTGCTTTAAGCCATACAACGACTTTTTCAGCCGGCAAACTACTTCAGTAGTATTGCAGTCAGTTTTATAGCCAATAGGTAGTTTCATATAAACTTCATCTGTCAACTCTCCGTACAAGAATGCTGTCTTGACGTCAAATGTCATGAAGTAGTAAGATTTGGATGCGGCAACGGCCAATAAAGTTTTTAAGGCAGATTGACTTACAACTGGGCTATATACGTCTTCAAAATCCAGGTTTCCTTTCTGCTCGCAGCCACGTACGACTAATCTGGCCTTGTATGTACCGTCATCTTTAATCCGAAATACCCATTTGTTCGACAAAATTTTGTGTCCTTTGGCTTCTGACCTGTCAACTAATACCCAGGTGTTATTTTTCTGTAGTGAATCCATTTCAGACTGTATCGCCTTCTCCCAATTTTGTCTGTCGGTGCCCGTCACTGCATCTTGATATGTAAGAAATGAACAGTCATAGTCATCATTACTATCTGATGTAAACATAGTCACGCAACGACTTAGCTCGTAATCTTTGGTCCATGCTGGTGGCCTCACTTCTCTTTGTGGTCTTTCACTTGAGGGCGGTGGGTCAACTGGATCTCGACTGGAGCTGGAAGAAGGAAGATTAGTAGGTTCCTGAAAAAATAAGTTATTATTCATTTTGTTTTTAATTTCAGGTATTTCAATCTCAATTGATTCTGTTTCTGGTTCTAGAGTAAAGTCTTCGTTTTTCTCAGCAGGATTATCGCCATAATGCATCTTTTCGATTACTTTTACGTCTCTGCTGATAACAACGTCATTCTTTTCCGGTATGTAGATTCTAAAACCTTTGGCTTTATTTGCATATCCCAAAAATACTCCTTCTGTCGCTTTGGCAGAGAATTTTCCTTTTCGGTTCTTGTTCATTACAAAGGCTCTGTTTCCAAACACGTGTAGGTGATTTCCCGATGGGGTTCTTCCTACCCACTTCTTATATGGGGAGTTTCCTTTGAGAGCTTTTGCTGGGCTTCTATTTATCAAATAGTTTGCAGTGTTCACTGCTTCTGCCCATAGATTTGCAGGAATGTTAGAATCTATCATCAGACATCTTGCTTTATCCATCAGCGACCAATTTTTCCTTTCACTCATGCCATTTTGCTGCGGTGTATAGGGTGCAGATAGTCTTCGGCTTATGCCGTTATCTTTCAGGGATTTGTCAAACGCTTTCGACCTATATTCGCCTCCATTGTCAGACTGAAGGTTTTGAATTTTCTTCTTATGAAACAGTTCAACATACACACATCAAAAGTGTCTAGGGATCAAGCATTTTTATGCGGATTTCTTGAGATTGAGATGTGGCTTTGTAATAAATTTATGATTTTATAAATTTATATGGATCCTTTTTGGTGCATTTCATAATTTGAAACAGGAACTGTTAATCAAATTCGAGTAAAAGATGAAAATCAGCTGTCAATATTTTCCCTATAAAAACATACAACGCATTGAAGACATTATTAGTGCTACTGTTTCCCTACTACTGATTAAAACCAACGTTATTATGGAGCGGCGACGTCATTTAAGCAGGGAAGAAATGCTCAGAGCCGTGGGAATGATAGAAGCTGGTTCCCGGCAACGTACTGTGGCTTTAGCTCTGAATACAAGTCAGAGTGTTATCAGTCGACTTTGGACACGTTACCGAAGCACTGGTACCGTGGCTGAGCGCCATGGAGGACGGTATCGCTGCACCACACGGAGACAAGACCGATACATTCAAATCTTAACTCGAAGAGCTCCAACAATAACCGCCATGATGTTAGCCGTGAGGCTTCATCACTCTTCAGGGAACTTAATTAGCGACCAAACAGTCAGAAACCGCTTGCATGAAGTGAACCTTCATTCCCGAAGACCGCTACGGGTACCACCTATAGCAATGCACAATCGTAGGATTCGATATCAATGGGCTCTTGAACACAGAAATTGGGCAGAAGAACAATGGCGTTTCGTGTGCTTTTCTGATGAGTCTCATTTTGGTATGAGACCGGATACAAGACGTATACGACACTGGAGAACCCCTGGACGCCAACAGCGATTAAAATCCTGCCAGGAAGTCCATCCTTATAGTGGTGGAACCATCATGGTATGGGCGGGTATTTGGATCGGCGGAAGAACTGAGTTGATTTGGATCAGAGGCAACCTCAACGCTCAAATTTATGCTGAGACGATTGTATCTGACGTCATCGTTCCTCTACAAGTGCAAATCGGTCCCTTATTTCAGTTAATGCATGATAATGCACGACCGCACACCGCAAGAGTTGTAAGACAGACTCTCGCCGCAGCTAACATCAATGTCCTGCTCTGGCCTGCTCAGTCGCCAGACTTGAACCCGATTGAGCATGCATGGGATATGCTACAGAGAAGAGCTCTGCCGAATATGGAGGGTATCCAGTCGCAAGAAGACCTTTTTTTGTTGTTGCAATGAACATGGGCGGCCATTCCACAGCGTGATTTGGATGAACTCATTTTGAGTATGCCAAACCGATGTTCTTGTGTTGTTAGTGTTCGCGGTAGAAACACGGATTATTAATTGTTTAAGTTACCCAATAAAATTTTAAAGAAAACTGTTATTTCAGTCTTTTTTTCGAACTTTAATGTTAGTGGTTCAAATGTCAAAAATCCCTTTATTAGGAAAATGGCAAATTTCTTTATTAATGCAAAGGTGACTTGGTTTATCGTTACTGTGACAAACGAAAACACTTTATTTGATGAATCCTTAAAGAAAATTTTAATTAATATCAATCAGGAGAAAAGTTATTGCAAAAATATATGTTGATCCCTAGACACTTTTGATGTGTGTAGTTTTTATACTCCTTGATTTTTTCAATAACTTCGCTCTTTTCTTTTAAGAAGTAAACACAGCAGTATCTTGTATAGTCGTCAATAAATGTAACGAAATACTTTGATCCAGCCATTGATTTATGCTCAAAAGGGCCACATACGTCACTGTGAATTATCTGCAGCACTTTGGTAGAGATTATTTGTTCATGGCTTTGGAATGGTAGAGTGGTAAAGAACATGGAACAAAACGTACCCACCCATGTAGCAAATTGAAATTAGAAAGGTCTTTGAAAATATATATATTTATTGTATGGGGGCAACTTTGTAGCTTGCGGGGGAAAAAAGATATTCGACGTTGAAAATGCCGAAAATCCTTAGTAAAATCGACCCACGCACGTTCGACTTTTTGCGATTTTATCCGTCATAGTACCTGTTTGGAACTGTCTTTGAGCGCACGCATTTATGTCATCTTAGTTTATTTTATTCGTATCTATTAGTATCTCTTAGTATCTTAGTTTATTTCAGTGCGCTTCAGCGGATTGCTTAACGATTGGATTAAATATTACTCACCTGCTTCGACTAAATGGAAGGTGAACGCCGCGTATTGTGTATTACGTGTACAAGAAACCGTCATATACTCGTCATATATATAGATCGTGACCGAAACTGGCATATACTGTCGCGAGCCAAGCGTTTTTATATTAGATCGAGGTTTTAGAGACTCTATACCAGATATAGAAAGTGCTGGTTATGTTGCCCATATGCCGCCAAGCAAAGATAGGCATGCCACACAGCTCACAGATATTCAAGCAAATTAATCTCGACAAATAGTGCGATGGGTCATTGAAGTCATAAACGGATGATTTAAAAGAGACTACAAGATATTTACGCATACACTTATTAACAAAACACTCCCTCACGTATTTGAAGACTTTCGCATTGCGGGAGCCTTTATAAATGCATTTAGGCAGCGTCTGACAGACAATGAGCATGCCCACGCCTTTATAGATATAATAGCTCAAAGAATTATCGAACCTAATAGACTGGGCAATTATGTAGTCGCAGAAAATATGAATAGACAACGGGCGGTATTCACTACAATGACGGCTATCAAAATGAATGTCCAGAGCAGAGAAGCCATCGAAGCCTATTATTGCTCCTGCATGACGGGTATGAGAACTCTAGGTGCCTGTGCCCACACTGTTAGCATAATATGGTACTTAGGTGTTGGCAGGAACCTAGATAACTTCTTAGGTCCGGCAAGTGCGTGGGATGATATAATCATTGAGAGTAACAACACGATTTAAAAATGATGTTTTTGCTCTCTTTTGTAATAAAACTGCTTTTTAAGACTGATGGATTTTATTTAATATTTTTTCCGTAGAGAAAACGAACGGTAGGACGTTAAGTCGGTCTCTCTTTAGACAGAAAAAACGACTGGTTATTTATTTAGTCTACAGAGTAGAATGAGGTGCGATTATTATAAAACTTGACAATTCAAAATGTAATAAAGAAGTTATCATAACTTCGGTCTCCCATTCATTTATTCATTGGTTCATTTATTTTTGAGTTAGTCAATTAAGCCTCTTTTAAATGACACCTAGTCTAAAATGCTACAAAGGTGGGTACAGGCTCCTTACAAAATGACTCATTGTTCTTTACCCTTGATACAAGTCTCACAGGTACCCAAAGTTTTTTCTTTAAATTCGAGTCCTCGCATCATTTTATTTTTAACCATTTCCTTTAGGTCTCTTTCATTGACATGACCTAATTTCTTGTGCCATTTCATCATTTCGCCTTCAGCACTGGGCGTGAAATTTGCTGTCTCTTCCGGCTCATCGAATTCAATGAATTATAGTCCATTTCTTCTTCAAGCTTTTAAGTTAACTGTTCCATCTTTTATGATACTGGCTTGTCCCTTTTCAAATAAAACTTTATAGCCATGATCTGTAATTTTACTTACTGACATCAAGTTGTTTGACAAATCAGGCACATATAATGTGTCAATTATAGTATGTTTCAAATCTTTTATATAGAGTTCTGCGTTTCCTTTCCCTTTAACTTCGGTCGTATGCTTCTCTGAAGCTAGTCTTAGAGTGTCAGATGCAGGGATTAAGTTACAGAGTATACTTTTGTCACCCGTCATATGTGACGTACAGCCACTATCTAGACACCATAAATTGCTTTTAGTTTTTGACGTTCCTGTTGTTAAACAGATATTATGCGTCTCTTCCTGACCTTTAGTTTTATTAGAGTTATTTGGTCTTTTCTTTGACCAACAAGATTCTGTGGAATGGCCTTTCTTCTTACAATTGTTGCAAAATAGTACTCCTTTCTTTGTTTTGGTATAGAATGCTTCAGAGGTCCGTGGATCGGAACCACGCTCTGCTACCACTGATAGGGTGGAATTGGCAGCTTGAAACTAATTAAAAATGTGAATATTATAAACATTGTGTTTATTTGTATAATGAGAAAAAATATAATAAATTTTACATGACACCGTACATCAATCAGATAGAAGAATATTTTTAAATCAATCTAAAATAGATGTCATAGATAAACATGGACAGCATCACGACCTTCCAACACTTACAAACCTAATATATCCTAAAAAAATAAAATTTCCATGAATTCCGAACTCTTTATCGATATGTGATCGTTTGAACAGTCAGTATATAACAAAATATAACAATAATTCAAAAGACTTACTGTGAAAATTTAATCAAAACTCCACCACAAAAAATCACTATCAGCTGAGCTCACGACACCATCTCGTAAATGACAGTGTTGCGTCCCAAATGTATTTTTGAACGATCTTTTTGGTGTGGCAACATTCTATTGTCTTTTGATGTTGACACTTGACATAACCTCTCTGACCTGACAGATAGACTTTGCTTGCTTGGAAAAAATGCCGGTCGTTAGGACCCTCTTGTAATTGTTATTGTAATTGGTAAAATATCGTTTGGAATCGCCTGTTGAGACCGATAATTGGGTCGCGAATTATCTATTGGTTGAATTTGTAATCCCTGTTTGACGAAAACCCCGGGATATTTTTGGATTTATCGCCGGTTGTGGCCATCCGTATGGCTCGCGCTTTTGTTGGAAATAAATAGTTGGAAATCGAATTGGATCTCACGTGATATTAGCAGATTGATTGTGAACAGTGTTTAATTGAACTTTGTAATCCCGGATTGACGAGAATCCAGGGATATTTCTCGGAACATATCGCCTTATTGCCTCACCGCGTGGCACGCGCTTTTGCTGGAAACGAGTTAGGCTGTGATGCTGTTGGAACCGCGCCATCTGGAGACTGGCGCCTTGTGAACGTCCACACACTTGACTTTCACACTTTCAATTACTCACCTCATATTACATACATACCACATTTGGACGTGATCAAACAGATCCTGGTTGCCGTCCACAGCGAAGGTAAGTGGTTATGTTATTTGTAACTATTTATATATATGGTTGTAGGCCGAAGCCTAGTAGAAGTAGGCCTTTTGTTTATTGTTGTTGTAAGCAACGGTTAGGCTCCACGAATCGTGGACAGTTCCGGACACCCCAGTTATCGTTGCACTGGGCTTCTTGTAGTCTTGAACATTTTGGTAGCAGAGCGTGGTTCTTATAATATAAGATCCACTGGTTTAATTGGAAGTTTTGAATATTGTTGAAAATAACTCGGGTTTAATTACTTAACATAACTTATATAACTTAATAAGTTTGAATATATTGCTTGTCAGCCGGGCTAAAATAGTACTTGTAGTTTGTACTGTAATTTGTAGTGCTAGCCCCTTGGTATTGAATTGACAAGTAGGATTTATTTGTGAAATTAGGAATTATTGGTATAATTTGGTACATAATTTGGCATATTTGTTCCAATTAATAATTGAATGTCATTGATCTGAATTTAAAAGGTTATCTAAATAATAATTACACATAGTCTAACATAATAGGACTTGAATTGTGTGTATTGGTTATTGCATTTGTGGTACTTGTTGGACTGTGTTGATAGAGATTCTCCGGCTCAATATTATACAGTCAATTGTTGTGTTTATTGATGTTTATTGGTGTGATCCTGCACAATATATACATTGAATTGTTATTTATTTTGTAACTAGCCATCTGTACCAAGCTAGATTCATACTTGGAATAAGTACAGGGTCGGATTTGGACTTGAAATAATTGAATTTGAGGTTTTATTTTGTTGAGATTATTTGGTCGGCTAACAAGTCATTGTTGTTTGTTTAGTTAATTTTAGCCTGTTGTATTAATATTTGATTGTTGCAATGGCCTCATTAAGGGCAGTCAGGGAGGCTGCTGCCGGATTGACCTCACAGTTGAGATGGTTCACATCGGCAGCTGCAACGGTTGAGCGTGTAGAATTGGAAGAGCTCACCCTTGCTCGGTATGGGCAAGTGATTGAGAGGATCAAGTCAGCTGATGCTGCGCTCATACGCTTCAACGAGTACATCATGGACGTGGATTTGGGGGTGATGGATCAGACAGCCCGCGATAAGATTTTGGGTGACTATGACCAGATTGTCCACCTGGGGAATGTCATATGTCTACGAGCGCGGGAAATTTTGAAGAGCCGGGTGCCTGATGCGGCCAAGCCGCAGACCCCTGTTGTTGCAGGCCCTGGACTATTGAGTAGGCTGCCCACCCTGGAGCTGCCACATTTTGACGGTCGCTTGGACCACTGGCTGGGCTTCCTAAATCTTTTTGAAAGTCTTGTGGATGCACGCTCGGACCTCGGACCTGCCCAGAAGCTGGCCTATTTATTGTCTGTCCTAGAGGGCGAAGCCAGAGCCTTGGTGCAGCACTTGCCAGTGACGGATTCCTCCTACCCGACCGCTCTGGAGCTTCTCTCCCGACGGTATCAGAACAAGCGCTGCCTGGCTGATGTGCACATCGACCAGATTTTGGGGCTACCGGCCATTGTCAGCACGTCGACGTTGCGCACTGACTTGCTGAACCCGTTGGTCTCAGCGACCAACGCTTTGAGACGCCTGGAGTTACCGGTAGAACATTGGTCCTACTTGTTGGTGCACATAGTGCTGCAGTTGCTCCCCGCGGAGCTGAGGTCACGTTTTGAGCAGAAGTATGGTGGGGATAGTGCCAACCATCTTCCCCCCTTTAACGACCTCCTCAAATTTTTGGAAGACGAGTGTCGGTTTTCGGATAACACTCGTGGCGCCACGGGGTCACCCCCACTACCTTCTCAGCCCAGAGACCAGGGACGGACTAGGGCTCGGGGGCCTGTTGATGTTCCCCCCGCCCCCCGTTTTGCTGGCGCCCGGAGTCCTCGGGCTAGGGGGCCTGTTGATGATCGCCCCGCCCCCCGTTTGGCTGGCGCCCGGAGTCCTCGGGCTAGGGGGCCTGTTGATGATCGCCCCGCCCCCCGTTTTGCTGGAGCCCGGAGTCCTCATCATTGTGACTTTTGTAAGGCAACGGGGCATGTCATGGCGCGTTGCCGGGATTTTTTGAATTTGCACGTAAGTGCCCGCCGCCGCATTGTCAACGCACGCCGTTTGTGCTTCTCGTGCTTGGGGGCCCACTTTCATCGGGACTGCCCCGACCCCCGCCCGTGTAGAATTTGTGAAGGGTCCCACTTGGAGATTTTGTGCGCCAACGCGAACCGCTCCAGCAGACCAGCTTCTGAGGGGGGTTCGCGCAGGGGGGGGTACCCCGGAGACGAGCACCGGGCTGAGACCCGGACTTCTATACGCTGCACTCCACCCCCCGCGCAAGTTGAACGGGAGCCCCGCGAGCGCCATTTGGTCTCCCCTCGTCAGCGAGAACGCGCATTGGCTGCTAGGCAGCAGTGGCCGGGTCGGCGCCGCTGCCTTTCCCCTCCGTTGGCGGAACGTCCCCGGCTGGAGTCGCGCCCTCCGCCGTTCGGGCATCCGGTGGGATATGCCCCTCCAGTGATGGCGAGCGGCTCGGGACACCGCGCGGACGAATATTTTGATTGTTGGCCTCGTCGAGAACGAAGGCAGCCTGGATGCGGCGATCGGTCGCCGCCCAGGCATCACTAAGAGATTGACGCCTGCCCCGCTAAAGGACCCCCCCGATCAAGACGGTTTTGTTGCCAACGGCCTCGGTCAAGGTCTGGGGACCCTTGGGTGACTCAATTGTGGTCCGTGCCATTTTGGGCACGGGAGTCCGGGGTTGCCTTTATTCGTCTTGGTTAGCGGGACAGGTTGGCCTGAAGGTGAACGACCTTTCAGGCAAGATTTGGGGAATTGGCGAACCGGCTGACACCACTGTTGAGGGAAGGACCTGGTTTGAAATCACCCTTGTGAGTTGTCCTTACCCTAAAATTGGTGCTCCTGCCCTTGTTATAACTGAACTTGGTTGGGACGAGCCACTTCGGGAAACCGTGTTGGAGGACAATTGAGGCTCTCTAGCCTTCCTCATGGGGCCCGTCACCCCCGTTGTTGCCCAAGGAGGGCCACTTGGTTCAATTGTTGGTGACTGATCGTCACACTAAGAACTCGCATGCCGGTTGCAATGCGCTGTTGGCCATTCTGCAGCGAGAATTTTGGATTTTGTCGGCTGATCGCGTCAATGAGACGAGGCCCTTTGCTGGCGTCGTAACGGATTTTGTTGGTCCCCCTTTGTTGAAGACGTCCACCCTTCGTAATAGTAAGATTGTTAAGGCTTATTTGTGTGTTTGTCTGCCTGTCAACCAAGGCAGTACATTTGGAGCTGGTAACCTCCCTCTCGACAGAGGCCTTTGAGGCGACTTTGGAAAGATTTGTGTCTCGCCGTGGGTTACCTTCTTTGATTGGGTCTGATTGCGGTACGAATTACAAGGGTAGAAGTAACTATTTAAAGGAGGTATACGCCTTCCTTAATGAGAGCCAGGTTGACATTGGTAATAGTTTGGCCCGCCGAGGGGTCACTTGGTTGTTTGACCCGCCAGCCTGCCCCCCATTGGGGGGGTATTTTTGGGGCCGCGGTGAAAGCGGCAAAGGGACGCTGGCGGAGATTGTTGGGAGACACCATTCTCACCTTTGAGGAACTAGCTACGGTATTTGGCCGCATTGAAGCTGTGTTAAATTCGCAACCTGGTCAAGACTTCCAATTGATTAGCGGACGGGTAGGCCCGTCCGGGGGGGGGGGGTAGATGTTGCGTCCCAAATGTATTTTTGAACGATCTTTTTGGTGTGGCAACATTCTATTGTCTTTTGATGTTGACACTTGACATAACCTCTCTGACCTGACAGATAGACTTTGCTTGCTTGGAAAAAATGCCGGTCGTTAGGACCCTCTTGTAATTGTTATTGTAATTGGTAAAATATCGTTTGGAATCGCCTGTTGAGACCGATAATTGGGTCGCGAATTATCTATTGGTTGAATTTGTAATCCCTGTTTGACGAAAACCCCGGGATATTTTTGGATTTATCGCCGGTTGTGGCCATCCGTATGGCACGCGCTTTTGTTGGAAATAAATAGTTGGAAATCGAATTGGATCTCACGTGATATTAGCAGATTGATTGTGAACAGTGTTTAATTGAACTTTGTAATCCCGGATTGACGAGAATCCAGGGATATTTCTCGGAACATATCGCCTTATTGCCTCACCGCGTGGCACGCGCTTTTGCTGGAAACGAGTTAGGCTGTGATGCTGTTGGAACCGCGCCATCTGGAGACTGGCGCCTTGTGAACGTCCACACACTTGACTTTCACACTTTCAATTACTCACCTCATATTACATACATACCACATTTGGACGTGATCAAACAGATCCTGGTTGCCGTCCACAGCGAAGGTAAGTGGTTATGTTATTTGTAACTATTTATATATATGGTTGTAGGCCGAAGCCTAGTAGAAGTAGGCCTTTTGTTTATTGTTGTTGTAAGCAACGGTTAGGCTCCACGAATCGTGGACAGTTCCGGACACCCCAGTTATCGTTGCACTGGGCTTATTGTAGTCTTGAACAGACAGTGTGGCCGGAAAAATAATATCAAAAGATTGTTGTCATTATAAAAACTTAAAAGTAACATAATATTGCCACTATATTAAGTATTTTTACTACCAAAATCATACATTTATTTTTTTCATTTATAGTAGACTTATGCGTGGAATTGCCCGAATATCTTTTTATTTTTGACAAATGAAGAGAGTGTTGTCATTATGAAATAAAAATATACAAAATACGATATCGAATAATCGATTTATTTTACGTTACATTATAATTCACTAGCTACCGCCCGCGACTTCATCCGCGTGAAAAAAATCCCCCGATTTTGAAGCATTCTTCATTAGTGTTCCGCTCCTATTGGTCTTAGCGTGATGATATATAGTAAACGTCACAAAATGTACCGCCTTTGAGGCCGCCGGCGGCCTTCCGTGTTTTGAGCGGTTAACTATAGCCTTCCTCAATAAATGGGCTATCTAACACTGAAATAATTTTTCAAATCAGAACCGTAATTCCCGAGATTAGTGCGTTCAAGCAAACAAACTCTTCAGCTTTATAATATTAGTATAGATACAAGTAAAACGTTGGTTTAATTCTCATCAATCCCTTTTTATAACCACTGTTTGTGCAAAGTCCAAGATGTATTACATTGAATTATATTGTATTATTTATTTATTACTATAAAATTAATTTCGGTGGAAAAATCGATAAAGTTTAAGTAGTGGCAACATTTATCTACAAGAACGTTTTAGATTTTTATTAAAGTACTTTTTTATACAAAATATTTCTCATTACAATGGCGCTCATCAGAATGTATGTAAAATTCATGATATGATATAAAAAAAATAATGGTAATTGTAATTTCTTTCAAAAGAAGTGTCCATACTGGGCCCAGGATGGGCAATGCACTTTAGTAATAATGATTTTACTATTGATTAAGAAAAAACAACTTTAACTAAAAAAATATGTTTTAGTTGCAATATTACTAAAATATGAAGTAAAACTGCTAGTAGTATTTTGGTATAATTATAATTGTTGATTTTTATTTTTAGTATTTTTAGTTGAAGTCAAAGATTTGGTTGGTAGGTTTGTAAAATTAGAAACGGTCACACTGATTAAGTTTGGCTTGCTGTCGAGGTCAATAGTGTCAAGTCGATCGAACATGCATTGACACTAGCGGTGGGCGAAACCGTTCCTTTTTCGTCACTGTCACTGACGTTCCTGTTCCATAAAAGTCACAGTGACAAATCAACGTGACTTTGTCACTGCGGTCACTCACGTTACGAAATATGATTCCGTAGATATTTGATCCCAACAACGTTCACTGTGATTTTTGTAACAGGAACGATAGTCACAGTTTTACAGGCTTAGTTAGAAATGTCGGAAATTCTTTTGAATAACTATGACATGTATTTATTTAACATTTATATTTACTTTTTTCAAAATGTTTTTTCGAAACGTATCCAGATATATTTTTAAAAGCATGTTTTACACAAGTTCTTACTATTGGTTCAAATAACAAATAATTTAATTATCACAAGTCTACAAAAATCGTATTTTTATATTTAAACGTAAGAATTTAATGTTATTATTTTGAGCAAATTAGTATTCAAGGCGCGAAGGAATGAGCCATAAATACGGAATCATTCGCTATCTCACTCCTAGGTTATCCGAAAATGCCCGATTGCGCGTATTACATCGTTCGTTAGATTTCGTTCCATGTCGTGACTCGTTCCATGTCGTGACTCGGTCCATGTCGTGACTCGGTCACTGTCGTGACTCGGTCACTGTCGTGACTCATGTCACTGTAGTGTCTCGTGTCACTGTAGTGTCTCGTGTCACTGTAGTGATTGTAGTGTCTGTGTTATTTCACCACTGTTATTTTGGAACGTTGTTCCTTCATGATCAGTCACAGTAATCATTTGAGGAGCAAGATAACAACGTTATTTTTGTCGTGACGTTTTTTTTCGCCCATCTTTAATTGACACTAACTTGACTGTGTCAGTGTCACAGAACACTATTTCCCTAGCGGTCAGCCTGTCACAAAGACCTTACAATAATATGGACCAGAAATACCTACAAAATACGCGTGCATACCTACTATAAACTGCGTCCTAAAGATGGCAGCTATTGCTAGGGAAGCACATAAGTACTCAAAACCAAAAAGTATCGATATCGATACCAGAGTTGCTAACATTTCTTTTGGTACATTGGTTAGTTTTGTAACAATACTGTTACGCCAGTCGCTTAGCCGAGTATATCGAGAAACTTCGACCGACTTCTAATACGTTCGAGACACTAACGCCATCTAGCGGCGAGTAGCAGTACTGAGTATCTCAAGTAGCTTCTGGAAAATTCTTGGCAGTATAGGCAGTGAGTCGACTTTACAAGAATGTTCTAGAACTCATAGACCGGGGTATTAATAGATCGCAGAGGAACGCAGACGTCAGTCTTATTACAAGATACGAGGCGAACACGCGATATAATCGAAGCTCTACAAGTGAATTTCAGTGCGATTTAAGTGACAAGTATTGTAGTGTGTATAACTGTTTTAATTTTTATTTTGTGTTTATTATTGTTCAGTACCAAGCCAGCGCAACGATAACTGGTATGCTGAAACTGTCCACGGTTCGTGGAGCCCTACCGTTGCTTTCAATAAATACAACTACAGGCTCTCCGGCCCTGTCAATATAAAATGCTACCACTTACCTTAGCTGAAGACGCCAAGCAAGGATCTGTTCTGATCACGTCCAAAGTGTGTGTGTATAAGTATGAGTAATTGAAAAGTGTTATGTAAGCAAGTGTTCATGGACGTTCACAAGGCGCCGGTCCCCAGATGGCGCGGTCCAGATAGCCTCACAGCACAACTCTGCTACACTTTAGCCTCAGATTAGTAGCTATTTATCACTATTTTCAGCACAGTCCGCGTGTTAGACCGGCTGACGACAATACGGCAATATGTTCCAAAATATCCCAGGTTTTTCATCAAATGGGGATTACAAATTCCAATTAATCGTTAATCGCGACCCAATTATCGGTTACAACCGGCGATTCAACACGATATTTAATTTCAATCAATGAATCGATCTCAACAAACACGGCGGTTAGTTTTACAAGAGAACGCAAAACGTCAAAGTGAAAAAAGTTATAGACAATAGAATAATGTTGCCAACCAAAAAGGTGCGGTCCATTTCACGTTGGACGAAACATCTACCCCCTCCCGGACGGGCCTACCCGTCCGCTAATCAATTGGAAGCCTTGACAAAGTTGCGACCGCTCTCTTTATGATGGATCCGTCCACCAAAACCTCAGCAAAACGAGGGATCCCGTCGGTGCCAGCCACCAAATTGAGAATGCGCCCCCTGCGCCAATACAAAGGCTTAAGGTTGGCATCCTTAATCAGGACGAGGTCTCCGATCTTGGGCGGATGAGTTTTATCCGTCCACTTGACGCGTTGCTGGAGGATGTGCAGATACTCTAAGCTCCAACGCTTCCAAAAGTTCTGAGCGAGCTGTTGCACCAACTGAAACCGCGAGAGCCGATTTTGGCTCACATCAACAAAGGGGTACTCCGGCAAGGCGACAAGTGGCTGTCCAATCAAGAAATGGCCCGGGGTTAGAGCCTCCAAGTCATTCGGGTCCGAAGAGAGCGGGCACAATGGGCGCGAATTCAACACAGCTTCAATGCGGCAAAATACCGTAGCTAGTTCCTCAAAGGTGAGAACGGTGTCTCCCAACAATCTCCGCCAGTGTCCCTTTGCCGCTTTCACCGCGGCCTAAAAAATACCCCCATAATGGGGGTAGGCTGGCAGGTCAAACAACCAAGTGACCCCTCGGCGGGCCAAACTATTACCAATGTCAACCTGGCTCTCATTAAGGAAGGCGTATACCTCCTTCAAATAGTTACTTGTACCCCTGTAATTCGTACCGCAATCAGACCTAATCAAAGAAGGTACCCACGGCGAGACACAAATCTTTCCAAAGTAGCCACAAAGGCCTCTGTCGAGAGAGAGGTTACCAGCTCCAAATGTACTGCCTTGGTTGACAGGCAGACAAAAACACACAAATAAGCCTTGACAATCTTACTATTACGAAGGGTGGACGTCTTCACCGAAAAGGGACCAGCAAAGTCCGTTCCGACGCCAGCAAAGGGCCTCGCCTCATTGACACGATCAGCCGGCAAATCTCCCATTAGGGGCTGCATAGTGGAGGCCTTAGTCCGATAACACGGCATACAACGGAAGACAATGCTACGAATAGTACGACGAGCCGACAAAATCCAAAATTCTCGCTGCAGAATGGCCAACAGCGCATTGCAACCGGCATGCGAGTTTTTAATGTGATGACCAGTCACCAACAATTGTACCAAGTGGCCCTCCTTGGGCAACAAAATGGGGTGACGGGCCCCATAAGGAAGGCTAGAGTGCCTCAACCGTCCTCCAACACGCAAAAGACCCGTCTTATCCAAGAAGGGATTCAGCTTACTAACAGCTCCCGACAACTTAACCCTACCAGACTTCAAGACCTCGATCTCCTTCTCAAAGTGTGCAGCCTGCACAGAGCGGACCCAAAGGAGGAGTGACTCCTGTCGCTCTTGAGGAGAGAGAACTGGTGAAAGGCGCTTGTCCCCTGGATTCCTAGAATTATGGCCAAAACGCCTGATCCACGAGGTGACGTTCAACAATTTGTCGAGGGAGCTGTATCGATTCAACAAAAAATCAGGATCAAACGGAGGATCCTTCGTCCCAACAGCGAACACCTTAAGTCCGGGCAAAGGATCCGACATCAAGACTGGCGTTCGAGGCCAATCGTCCTCGGGGCGAGTCAGCCAGTCCGGTCCCCACCAAAGGGGGTGGGCCATCAAGTGGGGGGCCATGCACCCGCGTGAGGCTACGTCGCCCGGGTTCAGGTCACCAGGCACGTGCCTCCAAATCAAAGGCGTTTCAGAACCTTGAATCTGAGACACTCGGTTCGCAACAAAGACCTCCAAAGAGTGGACGGACGTCTTCAACCAACACAAAACAATTCGACTGTCCGTCCAGGCGTAAGAAGCCCGAATGTCAACAGTTCCACCCAAAGTATGCGCAACGTGATTTAGGAGACGCACAAGAAGCACCGCCCCTGACAACTCCAACTTAGGGATGGTCAATGCCGTCCGGAGGGGGGCCACCTTGCTCTTGGCCATGACCAGTGACAACTTCACCTGGCCCGTGGCGCTGACGGTGCGCAAATAAACAGCGGCGGCATAACCGTGAGAGGACGCGTCACAAAACCCATGAAGGGTGGCA
Source organism: Tholera decimalis (assembly GCA_943138885.2). Classification (NCBI taxonomy): domain Eukaryota; kingdom Metazoa; phylum Arthropoda; class Insecta; order Lepidoptera; family Noctuidae; genus Tholera; species Tholera decimalis. Next base: position 10,343,140 of record OW964575.2, on the reverse strand, counting down.
GTATAAACCCCAGGGGGGAGGATGGCGCGTGGCAGCGCGACCTCATTGACCGCAGGGAGCGCGGATACAAATTGGAGCCAGTCTTCCAACAGGGTTTCCCGAAGTGGCTCGTCCCAACCAAGTTCAGCGGTCCAAAGGCGCTGAAGGAAGCATTTCGCCCAAAACAATACCGGGCAGATCCAACCATTAGGGTCAAAGGTCCTCGCTACAGTAGACAACACCAGTCGTTTAGTCCAAGTATGAGGAGACTCCAAGTCGACATCGTACGTAAAGGTGTCTTGAACTGGTTGGTACTGCACGCCGAGGACGGCCATCATGGCGGGGTTGTCAACGTTTTCAAACAAGTGAGGATCCTGCTTATGATCCTCCAACACACCTTCCAATAGCGCTGGCGAGTTGGACACCCATTTACGCGACTCATAGCCAGCGGAAGCCAGAATCTGGACCAACTCGTCACGCAACAGGATAGCTTCCTCAACCGTAGGAGCTCCAGTGCAGACATCATCGACGTACAGGTCCGTTTTCAAGATGGCGGACGCACGAGGGAACCTCAAACGCTCCCAGTCCGCAAGCTCCCAAAGCGAACGAATAGCAACAAAGGGGCTTGATCGAAGGCCGTACGTATTCGTGTTGAGCTCGTACACAATCATGGGATCCTGGGGATGCTCCCGCCACAGGATCAACTGATAACGTCTGTCATCCCGGTGAATAACCGTTTGCCGGAACATCATTTTGATGTCGGCCACAAAGACTACTTGATGACGCCGAAAAGACGTGATGACGTCACAAAGATCCCTCAACAATTTGGGGCCGGAATGCAGGCAGTCATTCAAAGAGACGCCGGAAGAAGTCCGCGCAGACCCATCAAACACTGTGCGCAGTTTACCAGTGGATGGCTTGAGGACCGCGTGATGTGGCAAGAAGAAATGCTCTACTGAGCGCCAATCCAAATATGACACCGACATGTGTCCCAAGTCTGCATACTCACGCATGAAATCTACATATTTTCGCCGCAGCACCGGTTCCCTGGCCATGCGGCGCTCCATTGCCAACAATCTTTTCTCAGCCATAGGTCTGGATTAGGGCATGCAATATCGCAAGGTTCTCAATTCCGGAACTGAGTTCCAATACTGGAAATCTGATTCCGGAATTCCGGAACCAGTTCCGGAATTCTGGAAACTTTTAAAGTTTGTTTCAAATCAAACGAGATTTATAATTATATCAGTCTTTTAACCTTTTGACCACCACATCAAAAAAGCAAAAACGTGCCCTCGGCGCCAAGCTTCGAATTCATCCTTTAAACCTACAAAATAGTAGTGAGGTCGAAATTATATCCATAAAGCTCATGAAAAACTGACAATATTTTTTTAGCATAGGCTTTAATTTGAATAAAGATTTTTTTTATTATATTTGATAGGCTTGCGGTTGACCATAATCTCCCCTGATGTTAAGCGATGATGTAGTCGAAGATGAAGCACGCTTGCCTAGAAGTAACCTATTTACTCTTGACTTAAAGACTCCCAGGTTATAACTATCAGGAAACACAGACTCCGGCAGGGAATTCCACTCCTTAGCCGTACACACAATGAAAGTATTCCCAAAACGTTTCGTGCGTACGGATGGGATGTCCACCATTTAACGATGGTGCATCGCAGTTTGTCTTGTAGTCCGATGATGGAATGGGCTTGGTGGAATTAGACTGTGCAATTCCATCGCACACTCCCCGAAATGTAACCGATAGAAGACTGACAGGCTTACAACACGTCGCCGATGTTCTAGGCTCTGGAGCCTTGTCTCGACCAGTTTCTCGTTGCCGATGAGCCTTTTGGCCCGTTTCTCTATAGATGCACTTGAGCATCAAGCTGGTATTTGGCAGATCCGTCCCAGAGATAAGAGCAGTACTCCATACACGACCGAACTTGCGCTTGATAGAGGTTGAGTAGCTGTTCCGGTGTGAAGTACCGTCTCACCTTTGCTAGGATTCCCAACTTTTTGGGAGCCAATTGAGCCTTAGCCTCGATAAACGGACCAAAATTAAGGGTGGATGTCAACGTAACCCCAAAAAACTCGATACGATCAGTTATCGGCACGGAAAGGAGCCGGTTGAAATTGGCTCCTTTTTGCGGAGAAAAGACATGCCTGGGTCTTGGCAGCATTAAACTTGACCAAGTTGGCGTCGCCTCACTCAGAGACAGCCTTCAAAGTCAAGTTCAAGTGCCCCACCATTGCCTCTCGGAGAGACTGGACTTGTGACCCACTAGCACGCGCGCTGGATATATCTCTCAGCAACAGTGCTGTCGTCTGCATACCCAAAGGTACCGGGCATTAGCAGATCGTTAATATGCAGCAAAGAATAAAGTTGCTGAGAGCACTGACTCCTGAGGGACCCCGGCATTAATAGCCAATTGGCCAGACGAGCAACCATCAATAACCACTCGAATAGACCGATCTCTCAGGAAGTCTTCAATCCAAACGCAAAATTCAGTGGGTATACCGAAAGAAGGAAGTTTAGTAATAAGGCTATCGTGCTACACCCTATCGAAAGCCGTACCATCCTTGTGTTGAGTTTTATTTCAACCCGCTTTGTCCTTTATGACATAAATGTAATAATCTGTCACATTTACGGCCTTTATTACTATTTAAATCCATAAATAGAATCAACAATCGATAAAACCAAGTCAATACCATCACAGCACTATTGTCCATCATGACGTAATTTTTTGTCATTCTATGACGACAGTGGCGCAGCTGGCACGGATTTCTTGACATTGCTCGCTTCTGCTCTAGAGGTGCGACACCGATACTTATTAATAATATCGAAATATTTATTCTTATTGTTTTGTACTTTCAACAGTGTCAAGTAATAAAATGTAAGTTTCTTTGAAAGAACAATCAATTTAATGTTTTTTCAACACATTTGCTCGTAAATGGCACAGTCTTATTCCACCAAGCCCGTTCCATCATCAGACTACAAGACAAACGGCGATGCACCATCATTACATGGTGGATATCCCACCCATACGCAAGAAACGTTTTGGGAATACTTTCATTGTACGTACGGCTAAGGAGTGGAATTCCCTGCCGGAGTCTGTGTTTCCTGATAGTTACAACCTGGGAGTCTTTAAGTCAAGAGTGAATAGAGGTTACTTCTAGGCAAGCGTGCTTCATCTTCGACCACATCATCGCTTAACATCAGGTGAGATTATGGTCAAACGAAAATCTATACTAATATTATAAAGCGGAAAAGTTTGTTTGTTTGTGTTTGCTTGAACGCGCTAATCTTCGAAAGTACTGGGTGAATTTGGATGCAATTTGGTATGGAAGTAGCTTGAAGCTTGAGGAAGGTTATAGGCTACTTTTTACGCGACTGTAAAAAAGAGAGTTATGTTTTTACCGTGATAGAATCCACGGGTGCGAGGCCCCGCGTGAGTACTAGTCAACTATAAAAAAGTGGCCCTTTATGAACCGCTATTAGGTCCATAATGCAGTGTATTAGAAACGCGTGCTTTTTACTTTACGTTACTGCACTAGTGCTATACCTAACGCCACAGATAACTATTTACTAGTCGGAGGTTGGATATAGCGGCTTGTGGAAAGTTCCACAGACTAGTTTGGTTGCGTTCAGAAAAAATAATAGGTAATCAAAATATCAAAAATTTATGAATATCGGAATTCCGATATTACTCCTCTCAATTCCGGAATTGAAATTCCATAAAAATTGTTACGGAATTCCGGAATTACGAAATTCCGGAATTCCGGAATGCATGCCCTAGTCTGGATTGGCCGAGAGGTGGTCGCACCGCAACAAAAGGCAGCCGGGTCTCAAGCCGACCGGAGCGGAGTCGACCAGTGTTGTTCTGATAGAACAACTCGCACTCTTCGTGTTCCGGATTCAAGCGGGCGACCTGAGGGGGCTCCTCAACCTCCCAAAACCTCTGAACGGCGTCAGAGAGGGCTGAGCCGGACACCAACGCTAAACCAGATTCAGGTGGAGGGGGCACTTCCAACACTGGGCCCATAACCGCAAAACCGAAGATGGTTGGGACCGCCACCAAGCCCCTCCCGAGGGACCATGGGGCCTCCGGCTGCAAGACCGTCGTATTTCCCAACAATATTCTCCCTAGAATATCAGCACCCAACAGCAAATGCACCGTACAAGGGGAATCAAACCGGGTGTCAGCCAAATCCAGACCTGACGTCAACCGTAGAACCTCCAAAGACAACTGACAATCGGGATGGCTACCCAATATAGTCGGCAGAACGAGGGCAGGAGCACGAAGTTTAGGGTACGGACAACTCAAAGGGGTGATTTCAAACCAGGTCCTTCCCTCAACAGTGGTGACAGCCGTTTCGCCAATTCACCGAATCTGGCCTGAAAAGTCATTCACCTCCAGGCCAACCTGTCCCGCTAACCAAGACGACAAAAGGCAACCCTGGGCTCCCGTGTCCAAAATGGCACGGACCACAATCGAGTCACCCAAGGGTCCCCAGACCCTGACCGAGGCCGTTGGCAACAAAACCGTCATGATCGGGGGGGGTCCTTTAGCGGGGCAGGCGCCAATTTCCTAGCGGTGCCTTGGCGGCGACTGATCGCCGCATCCAGGCTGCCTTAGTTCACGACGAGGGTAAACATCAAATGGTTCGTCCGCGCGGTGTCCCGAGCCGCTCGCCATCGCCGGAAGGGCATATCCCACCGGATGCCTGAAGGGCGGAGGGCGCGACTCCAACCGGGGACGTTCCGCCAACGGAGGGGAGAGGTAGCGGTGCTGGTCCGGCCACTGCTGCCTAGCAGCCAACGCGCGTTCTCCCTGACGAGGGGAGACCAAATGGCGCTCGCGGGGCTCCCGTACAACTTGCGCGGGGGGTGGGGAGCGGCGTGCAGAATTGCGGGCCTCAGCCCGGTGCTCGTCTCCGGAATACCCCCCCCTGCGCGAACCCTCTTCAGAAGATGGTCTGCTGGAGCGGTTCGCGTTGGCGCACAAAATCTCCAGGTGGGACCCCGTGCAAATTCTACACGGACAGGGGTCGGGGCAGTCCCTATGGAAATGGGCCCCCAAACACAAGAAGCACAAACGGCGTGCGTTGGCAATACGGCGGCGGGCACTTACGTGCAAGTTCAAAAAGGCCGAGCAACGTGCCATGACATGCCCCGTAGCCTTGCAAAAGTCGCAATCGTGAGAACTCCGGGCGCCAGCAAAACGGGGGGCAGGGTGAACATCAACAGGCCCCCTAGCCCGAGGACTCCGGGCGCCAGCCAAACGGGGGGCGGGGCGAACATCAACAGGCCCCCGAGCCCTAGTCCGTCCCTGGTCTCTAGGCCGAGAAGGTGGTGGGCGTGACCCCGTGGCGCCACGAGTGTTGTCCAAAAACCGACACTCGTCTTCCAAAAACTTGAGAAGGTCGTCAAAGGTGGGAAGATGGGTGGCACTATCCCCACCATACTTCTGCTCAAACCGTGACCTCAACTCCGCAGGGAGCAACCGCAGCACTATGTGCACCAACAGGTAGGACCAATATTCCACCGGCAACTTCAAGCGTCTCAAGGCGTTGGTCGCTGAGACCAATGGGTTCAGCAAGTCAGTACGCAACGTCGACGTGCTGGCAATGGCCGGTAGTTCCAAAATCTGGCCTATGTGCACATCAGCCAGGCAGCGCTTGTTCTGATACCGTCGGGAGAGAAGCTCCAGAGCGGTAGGGTAGGAGGAGTCCGTCACCGGCAAGTGCTGCACCAAGGCTCTGGCTTCGCCCTCCAAAACGGACAACAAGTAGGCCAACTTCTGGGCAGGTCCGAAGTCCGAGCGTGCATCCACAAGACTCTCAAAAAGATTAATGAAGCCCAGCCAGTGGTCCAAACGACCGTCAAAATGTGGCAGCTCCAGGGTGGGCAGCCTACCGAATAGTCCAGGGCCCTTGACATCGGAGGTCTAAGGCTTGGCCTCCTCAGGCATCCGGCTCCTCAAAATTTCCCGGGCTCGTTGACTTATGACATCCCCCAGGTTGACAATCTGGTCATAGTCACCCAAAACCTTATCGCGGGCTGCCTGGTCCATCACCCCCAAATCCACGTCCATGATGTACTCGTTGAAGCGTGTGAGCGCAGCATCAGCTGACTTGATCCTCTCATTCACTTGCCCGTTCCGAGCAAGGGTGAGCTCTTCCAAGTCCGAACGCTCAACCGTTGCTGCCGCCGATGTGAACCATCTCAACTGTGAGACCAATACGGCAGCAGACTCCCTGACTGCCTTTAATGAGGCCATTGCAACAAACAAATATCAATACCAATCGGTTAAAATTCACTAACTAAACAAACAATGACTTGTTAGCCAACCGAGCAATCTCAACAAAATAAAAACTTAAATTCAATTATTTCAAGTCCAAATCCGACCCTGCACTTATTCCAAGTATGAATCTAGCTTGGTACAGATGGCTAGTTACAAAATAAATAACAATTCAATGTATATACTATGCTGGATCAACACCAATTAAATACAACAATTGAAGTATAATATTGAGCGGACAATTTCTAACAACAATCCAATAAATACAAATAAATGCAATAACCAATACACACAATTCAAGTCTTGTTATGTTAACAGATGTGTGATTATTATTTAGATAAACTTTTAAATAAATTCAACAACAAATATACCAAACAACTTTTACAACAAATATACCAAATTATGTACCAAATACAACCTAATAATTCCTAACTTCACAAATAAATCTTACTTGTCAATACAACAAAAGGGGCTACAGTACAAATTACAAAAACAACTTCAATTAGATAGCCCGGATGACATGGTAATATATTCAAAACTTATTAAGTTATAAGTTATGTTAAGTAATTAAACTAAAGTTATTTTCAACGATGTTCAAAACTTCCAATTTACTATGTGGATTTTATATTATAAAAACCACGCTCTGCTACCAAAATTGTTCAGTACCAAGCCAGCGCAACGATAACTGGTATGCTGAAATTGTCCACGGTTCGTGGAGCCCTACCGTTGCTTTCAATAAACAAAACTATAGGCTCTCCGGCCCTGTCAATATAAAATGCTACCACTTACCTTAGCTGAAGACGCCAAGCAAGGATCTGTTCTGATCACGTCCAAAGTGTGTGTGTATAAGTATGAGTAATTGAAAAGTGTTATGTAAGCAAGTGTTCATGGACGTTCACAAGGCGCCGGTCCCCAGATGGCGCGGTCCAGATAGCCTCACAGCATAACTCTGCTACACTTTAGCCTCAGATTAGTAGCTATTTATCACTATTTTCAGCACAGTCCGCGTGTTAGACCGGCTGACGACAATACGGCAATATGTTCCAAAATATCCCAGGTTTTTCATCAAATGGGGATTACAAATTCCAATTAATCGTTAATCGCGACCCAATTATCGGTTACAACCGGCGATTCAACACGATATTTAATTTCAATCAATGAATCGATCTCAACAAACACGGCGGTTAGTTTTACAAGAGAACGCAAAACATCAAAGGAAAAAAGTTATAGACAATAGAATAATGTTGCCAACCAAAAAGGTATAGCTCGGAACAATACTTTTAAACTTTGGATAATTAGATTATTATTTTGGCATAACTGTAACAAGCCCTTTAGTTCTTTTCCTGAAATTTTAATATTATAGTGCATAACATTCATATTATTAACATACTTATAGGGGGTTAGAAGCACTGTTGGTTGGGCTTCATTTTATATGTAAATACATCAGAACGTTCGGCCAATCGAGGTAGGGAGCTGGCTGCTACTCCAGTTTTTACTGACGATTATGTGACGCATAAAGAAGCCAGCCAAAGAATATGTGACAGAACAGTTCGAAAGTTAGAAGCATTTATTTATGGCCGAACGACCTGATATCAGAACGTTCGGCCAACCTGAATCTCCATAACTGAGGACCTCAGAGAAACCGTTAATGAATAAAGATTAAGTGACGAGACTGAACCGAATTTTTATTGCTTTATTTTTTTTGTAATGACTCCACCCCTTTAAATAGTAAAATCAAAATTTAACATATAACCTCAAAACATTTCGCCTCTGGCCCTTGTTGGAAGCAGACGTATCGCTTAAATATATTAATTACTTACAAATACCCGACATTTTAAAAGTGACTCATATAAATAAAAACTTAGTCAAGTTAAGTGCAAAGTGTGATTGGATTTAAAATCTTGTGTTTCTACGCGACACTACACTACGGCGAGTGCGCAACACCGCTGACCCCAGCGAGCGAAGAGAACCAGTGCTATTTTTCGTCGCGCTCACACACTTACCTAGAAACGAGCACATCACGCTACATATAATGAACATACCGAGAACACCTCCAAAACCGAGTACCATGTTAATGAGCGGAAGCGGAAGCGCTAGCGGATCTGCACCAAACTTATCAATACACAGTGATAACGACAACTATCCAAATGTTAACATAAGGAAACGTAAAGAGCGCTTTGATGAAATTGACTACAAGAAGGATTTTGCGAACTTCCGTACAGAAATGATGACCTTCTTAGAAAAATTTGGTAAAACTCAAAACGAAAACTTAATGTGTATCAGAGAAGAACTGTCTGACATCAAAAACGAAATAAAAACCATCAAATCAACCACCGATATATTTACGGAAAAGTTTGAAAAAATAAATACTGATGTTCTAGAAATTAAATTAAATAACACTCAGTTCAGCGACAAGATTAAATACATAGAAAGTGAAATAAACCAAATAAAATACCAACAGACCAATGAAAGTTCAACATCCAAATCGCCTCACTTGTATCACCAAAACCTCATCCTTGAGCTAAAAGACCAATGCGAACGCGAAAAAAATATTGTAATTGTGGGTATATCGGAAATAAATGATAAAAACACAAAAAATAGACAAAACCATGATGAAACCGAGTCTATGACAATACTGAAATCGATCTATATCGATTGTCCTCAACCGAAAAAAACATATAGACTGGGCAAATACATCCCAAACAAGAACAGACCATTGAAAGTCTGCTTTAACAACTCGGACACCTCGAAATACCTAATAAGAAACAAGAAAAACCTAAAAGGGAATATACACATTTACGCAGACCAGACGCCCGCACAAAAGCAATATTTACAATCAGTAAAAGACGAGATGAACCAGCGAATTGTAGGCGGTGAAAATGATTTAGTTATCAAATACGTCAAAGGAGTACCGTCAATAGTAAAAAACAAAATCATGCAAAAAAACCAATAAACGAAATACTACAAAATAAAAACACAGATAGAGTAAACCATCACTTAGTAAAGAAATACGAAAACTTAACATGTCACCCGTCATCCCTAAGATTCTTTTACGCGAATCTCCGTAGTATACGCCGAGCTGGGAAACTAGACGAAATAAAATGTATAATAAAAACAATACCAATGACTACACATATTCTAATTTTTACTGAAACCTGGATTACTTCGGATACAGATGCTAAATTATATGAAATAACGAGCTACACACATGTTTATAACTACAGACAAAACCGCAAAGGTGGCGGTATTTCAATTTACGTCCATGATAGTATTAAGCACGAAATAACAGAAGATTTACAAGAAAATGGAAACCATTACCTCTGGCTATACATAGATAAACTGTCTTTGAACATCGGAGCGATATACAAACCTGGTGAAACGAACATAAACAACTTTTTAGAGACATACACTTTACAATTGGAACAACGAAGGAGAACGATTGTGTTCGGAGATTTTAATATAGACTTATTAAAACAGAACATTGACGCCACAAAATACTCAAATGAAATAAAAGAAACAGGCTATGAAATATTAAATAAAATAAATAAACGGTACAGCACCCGCGAAACCAGCACAACAAACACTATTCTGGACCACATATGCACAAACATAAACAACCATTCATTCAGCATCTCTATAATTGAATCGTCCCTATCAGATCACAAGCAGATATTTCTGGAAATTGGCAACTTAGCACCGAAGATAAACAAAAGAATACAATACAGAGCACTAGACTACATACAATTATACAAAAATACTTCAATAGCAAACTACATAAATGAAGAAAAGAACTACAACTACCTAGAGAGATTTATCACAGAACAAATTAACAATAGTAAAATAGATAAGATTAAAATTATAAACCCACCGCGAGAAGATTGGATAAACAGAGATATCATAAACTCAATCAATCTACGAAATAACCTATGGCAACAAACAAAATCCAACCCTAAAGATGACAACCTACGGAAGAACTTTTATGAAGAACAGAACAGAGTAAAAAAAATGGTCAAATCACGAAAGAAAGACTACTACTACAATTTGTTCAATAAAAGTGATAAACAACCAAGGATAATGTGGGACATTATTAATAGTTTAGCACTAAATAAAACCAAAGTCAGCTGTGCCCTCCCAAACTAGTGTCGAGCTCGGGACTTATTATCACCGATGGTAAGGAAATCTGTAACTTGTTTAACTCTTTCTTTGCATCAATTGGTGCGGAGTTAGCTAGCAAAATACCTCACATGTATCACATAAACAAAAACAACACACTTATGTACGATCACAATTATACACACGACATAACTTTAAGTGAACTCTCCCCGTGTAATCCAGATGAAATATCAAAAATTATCGATGACCTTGATAGCAACTGTAGTACAGGTGTAGACGGTATCAGCACCAAAGCCATAAAATGCCTGAAACCTTTAATCATTGAAAAACTTAGCGACTGCCTGAATACGTGTCTGACGCATGGTATTTTTCCGGATACACTTAAGATTGCCAAGGTCAGTCCAATTCACAAATCTGGAAGTAAGACAGACCCAGGCAACTATAGGCCTGTGTCAGTCTTACCGGTTTTGTCAAAAATTTTCGAAAGAGTGTTATACACCCGTCTTAACAAATATCTAACAGATAATTTTTTTTTAATTGAAGAACAATATGGCTTTCGGTCCAACTCAAGCACTCTCACAGCGACAATAGACCTAATCACAAAAATAAAAACGCACATCGATCAAAAAAATCTGGCTGTGGGTATTTTCATCGACTTAAAAATGTTAAAAATATCGAATTGTTCTCTTACCAAGATGTTGTAAGTGTGGGATCCTTTATTCAAATAAATGACTTCATTCTGTAGTTTCACTGCGTTTTATTTCATTCCCAAAACCCTTTACAAAATTCTAAATTACATTCTATACATGTTTGATAAAATTGGTAAACTGCTCTAAAAAACTAAATCATTTATGATCGACCATATACAACAACTCCGACTACGACTATATCTTCAACTCACAATATTTTCTACTTGACTTTTCTTTTCATCTATCTTGTCACATTTTAAAAACATTCCTAACAACATTTTGGTTTTAAATGCCATAGACTTAAAAAACCTGCCAGTAAACCATAGACATAAAATTCCATAAAACCAATATTACAACATCCCCTCTGAATTTTATGTTTATTGTAATTAGAATAACATCTCCTATATAACTCCTATCAACTCATTTTAAAAACCCAACTCAATTAAACCACTACTTCACGTTGCCAGCTATGCAAAGGAGCCCCAATAACACAAAACCTATAAAATTCTACACAAACATCCCCTCTGAATTTTATACTCTGACCATCACTAAACACACTTCACTTATAAAACTCCTAACTTATCTACTTCGACTCTATATAAAATTATTAAAAAACTCCTAACTTATCTTCTTCGACTCTATATAAAATTATTCAACGCTATCTTCAACACCAACTCCTCGAACTTCAACATCTTCACCACTAACTTCAACTTCAACGTCTTCAATCCTGCGATCAGAAACCTCAGCATCTTCATCACTAACTTCCGCATTTTCTTCACTGCGAAAATCATCACCAACAACTCCTTTGCATCGCTTTCAAATTTCAACCACTATATCATCTCTGACTTCCCCTCTGAAAATATTATTTTCTTTTGTTTCCAAGCGACATATTGTCTTTCTTAACAACTTTGAATCTTCAAATCATTTTCAACAAATTTTATCTTGTAATCCAAAGAATTTTTGGACTATTCTTTCCCACGATCTTCTTACAACATCTGGTTAAATTTGCCCGGGGGCAGCCCATAACCTGTAGAATACCGTCTTGGAAGCGTCCTGGGCCCATAACCTGTTGAGGATATCGAATTGTTCTCTTACCAAGATGTTGTAAGTGTGGGATCCTTTATTCAAATAAATGACTTCATTCTGTAGTTTCACTGCGTTTTATTTCATTCCCAAAACCCTTTACAAAATTCTAAATTACATTCTATACATGTTTGATAAAATTGGTAAACTGCTCTAAAAAACTAAATCATTTATGATCGACCATATACAACAACTCCGACTACGACTATATCTTCAACTCACAATATTTTCTACTTGACTTTTCTTTTCATCTATCTTGTCACATTTTAAAAACATTCCTAACAACATTTTGGTTTTAAATGCCATAGACTTAAAAAACCTGCCAGTAAACCATAGACATAAAATTCCATAAAACCAATATTACAACAAAAAAAGCCTTTGATACTGTCAGCCATAAAAAACTACTACAAAAATTAAAAAACTTAGGTATAACAGACAGCGCCTTTAATATGTTCGCTTCATACCTACATAACAGAAAGCAAGTCGTGACGATAAATAACTGCACTAGCTCAATGCAAAACATAACATACGGCTGTCCACAAGGTTCAGTTTTAAGTTCATTATTATTTTTAATTTATATTAATAACATTAATAAAATTGGCTTAACAGGACACCTAACCCTATACGCAGACGACACATGTCTATTTTACTTTGACAAATGTATCACCGACATAATAACTAGCGCTCAAAAAGACCTCGACCTACTTAATGAATGGCTCAAAACCAACCTACTTACAATTAACACCTCAAAGACATCATTTATGATTATATGCGCAAAAAACAAACCGGTTCCGGAATTCACACCTCTCACAATCAACGGAGAAACAATTAAACGATCTAGCCAGGAAAAATATCTTGGACTTTGGCTGGACGACAAGCTCAATTGGAAAATACACATTGATCATATTAAAACAAAATTAATAACTTTGCTAGGTGCGTTACACAAATCTTCAAATTACATACCGAAAAAAATACGTCTGGTTATATACAACTCCCTAGTAAAATCTCATTTAGAATACTTAATCGAGATATGGGGATCAGCTTCTAAATCTAATCTCAACCCTCTACAAAGAACACAAAACAGAATAATAAAATCATTATTCCACTATCACTACCTTCATCCAACTAAATCATTATACAAAAAAACTAACCTACTTAACCTCGCACAACTTTACACCTATAACACCTGCGTACTCATTAAAAATATCACCACCAATTCATTACAATCAAACATAAAACTACACAAAAAAATAGTGACATACAACACACGGAGTATAAACAAGTTGCAGCTAATGACCTCACGTGCACGGACTAATTACGGAAAAAGTACTATATTGTTTGAGGGAGTACGGCTGTACAATGGTTTACCAGAGGATTTGAAGCGAAATAATAGTGTCAATATCTTCAAAAATAAACTTAAGAAACATGTCCGGACAATGTAGCATAACGCCTCCAACATTCCAAGAGTGAACGCTACTTAATAATTAATATTCAAATATATCAATACTTTGTATCTCATTTTAAGTGAACCATAATGTTCTTATGAGAAATAAATGTCTTTAAACCTAAAACATTGGGATTATCGATTCCTCCACAAGGAAGAAGCCCAGAGAAACCGTTAATCAATAAAGATTTAATGACGACACTAAAACGAACTTTCATTGCTTTAATTTTTTTATGACGGCCCCTTTACTATCTAAAAGGGCCGTCATAAAAATTTTACATATATTAGACTCGTTTAAAGAAAACTCCGTGCGTCTCATGTATTACTTTTATTCATACATTTATAACTCTTGCTATGTTTCAACAATACAATAAAATATTCCGATACTTAGAGAAATACTACAACTCTTCGTTGGTTACAACAAGAATGCCGAGTCACCCTCACGTATAGCCTTTTATAACTTCTGTCATTACTCCTTCTATTGCGTTTTACGAGAATAATCATTTAACAACTACCCTCAACTAACAGTAATTGAATCGAGTTTAACAAAATATACTTCCATTTTAAATTAAACCTAACACTCGTCCATCCTGACAGCGTGTATGCCCTCATACACGTATCTTGTGATAACCTAACACTCGGCCGACTACAAATTCTTTACAATTTATCAACATTTTACGATTTACAGCATTAATCTTGGATTTGAGCAAATCAATCCTCATATCTATTACATCTAAAATCTAGTACGAGCAAACCTGGTCTCGCAATGCTAGTAATTAACTATAGTGAGCAAATCTGTTCCCACATAAAACGAGGACGTGTGAGCTAACCTGTTCTCACAAAAAATAGTTTCAAACCAATCAGTATCAATACAAAATTAAACCATTATCCATTTATCAATATAGAAGGAGCAAACCTGTTCTCACTAAAAATTTCTTGGCAAATCATTCCTCATTTCTGTTACATCTAAAATCTAGTACGAGCAAACCTGGTCTCGCAATACTAGTAATTAACGATAGTGAGGAAATCTGTTCCCACATAACAGGACGGACGTGTGAGGTAACCTGTTCAATGTTGTGTTCATAAGACCTTTTATCAATATAGAGTGTGCAAACTTATTCTCACTAAAGATTTACTGAGAAATTCATTGCTCATTTTTATTACATCTAAAATTGAGTACGAGCAAACCTGGTCTCGCAATAGTAGTAATTATTTAAAGTGAGCAAATCTGTTCCCGCATAACACGAGTTATTTGTGAGCTAACCTGTTCTCTACAAAGCGTTACTGATCAAATCAGTCCTCATGTCCATTACATCTAAAATATAGCAAGAGGAAACCTGATCTCAAAATATTGGTAATTAACTCTGGTGAGCAAAACTGTTTTTCACAACAAGCTGGTATCGATTACGATAAAACATTCAGTCCGGTAGCACGTCTCAGTACTATCAGAGCCCTTCTCGCAACTGCTGTCAAACAAAATTTAAGGCTTCTACAATTTGACGTCGCTACAGCGTTCCTATACGGAACAGTAGAAGAACAAATTTTTATGAAGCAACCTGCAAGTTTCAACGATGGCACAAACCGAGCATGTCGCCTGAAAAGAAGCCTGTACGGACTTAAACAGGCTCCACGTTGTTGGAATGCCTATATAAATGTTTTTTTGTTACAATCAGGTTTCAAACAGTCCGAAGCTGATCCTTGTCTATACACGAGGACAAAAGGGACAAAGAGAGTCCTCATAGCTCTTTATGTTGATGACGGGCTTGTAGCAAGCAACTCACAAGAAGCTGAAGCTGAGTTTGTTGATGAACTACAAAAACGATTGAAGATTCAAACGTCGCCTGCTAAATATTTCCTAGGCATGGAAATTGTAAGGAAAGACGACAAGATCACACTACGTCAGACATCATACGTAAAGAAGCTTTTTGAAAAATTTACAATGAACAACAGCAAGTCTGTACCAACACCTATTGTTAAAGAAAACATGGGAGGAGATGAAGGATCACAAGCTGAAAAAAGCTTTCCTTACAGACAAGCCGTAGGTGCCTTAACATACTTGGCCGTGGGCACTAGACCCGATATCTCCTATGCAGTAGGAATAGCATCGAGAAACCTGGATAAGCCAAGGAATAGAGATGTTGCGCTTGTTAAACGGATTTTTCGATACTTAAAAGGAACAAGTGACAAAGGTCTTACCTACTGTAATGATTCGACTGAAAATATCGTCTGCTACTCCGACTCAGACTTTGCTGGCGATCAAACCACCGGCAGATCGACGTCTGGTACTGTGTGCTTACTCGCAGGAGCTGCTATTATCTGGAGATCTCAACGCCAAAACGTTGTATCCATTTCCTCTACCGAAGCGGAAGTAATTGCAGCCAGCGAGGCTTCACAAGAGCTTATATGGCTAAATTGTCTATTGAAAGATCTGATGAAGTTGAACCAGCCTACACTATATCTAGACAATGAGTCAGTAATCAAGCTGTCACAGAACCCTAAATACGAGTACCACAAGCGTATGAAACATAATTATTAAGTTGAAGCATTTCTTCGTAAGAGAATGCGTTGCCAACGGGGACCTTGAAGTTAAGCAAGTATCTTCAGAACTGCAGCTAGCAGACATGCTGAATTGCTGACGAAACCACTCTATCGGCCCAGACTGCAAGATTTGAGCAAGAAGATTGGCTTGAACAGAATCCCTTAATTCTGCAAAAAGTTGTGAGGGTGTGAAGACTGCATAGCCTACTCTATGACTCTATATGGTCATTGATTAACGTGACGTTGCCAAGCAACCTTTTCTTGTTATATATAATAATTTATTGCTTATGTCACAATTCTTCGTCTTGCAATTTTTATGTATTTCTATAATTAATTATTCTACTAAATAATACACAGTTCGGCTCTAATATATTGGTTTATTCTTGACTGAGTGTTATTCACGGCAATACAAACTTCCACTGCACACCGCTGTTCACAAGTTTCGAGTCACCACTCTAAAACTTAATACCAACTATATACCAACCAGTATCTATATCTATATACTTATGGTGAACGCAGACCTAGCCGCACCGCACGCGCCGCAGTCTTTACATTCGAATTCTTTATATGAAGTTCTATGCAACCTCGCACACCTACCCGCGCCGCAGTCGCCGCAGTCCCTGAAACGACCGAACTCCCCTAGCCGCAGCTGATGACGTCATCCGCACGCAGCGCGGATGACGTCATTCGCATCCACGGCGCGCAGTGTTGCCAGAGTTATAAAGTAGACAGAGAATCTCTGTCAACGGTTTATAATAAAATTACTTATTCTCGTATAAATAATTACTTGCTTATTCCCTATTATAGCACCTACAGATATAATTACACAAAAGAGCAAAATACCAATACCAAATACAGATTTGATACAGATTTTTTAAATCTTCGGATAGATAATGCTTTCAAAAATCTGGCAATACTGACGGGAGCGACTGCAGCGACTGCGGCGCGGATAGGTGTGCGAGGCCATTAACAAAAGGCGATGACTGCGGGGACTGTAGAGACTGCGGTGCGGCTAGGTCTGCGTTCACCTTTAGTCTTGTCGAAAATAGTTGGTACTCATTCGGATCGAGTATTCTCGGATCGAATGATTACTTCAGTATATAAAAATGTGATTACTGACCAGTGCTACCAGATGCACTGTAATTACAGTAGATTTACTGTATTTTAGACTTTTCTACTGTATACTGTAATGATAAAATACAGTGTATGAATATACTGTATTTAATTTTCATTCTTAAAACTTCATCAAATCTAATACGTGAAACGAAACGTTGCTAACCTACACCCACTGACCCCTTTATCCAAAGACAATGTAGAGTGTTAGTAACAGAGTTGCAGATCATAAAGGTGTGGGGAATTCCCTAGCAACCGCAAATCGGTAAAACTTTTTGTTTTGAGTGATGTGAATGTGAAAAAGTCTAAACTAAAAACTTATAGCGTTATTACTATAAAAAATAAGTTCAAGCAGTGAGGGAAGTGATGTGCGTGGCGATGTTGGTCCGTCAAGTGCTAAAAAGAAATATCGGCAACAATTCTAAAAACAAGTAAATAATAAATGTTATTTTTTTTAAGGTAAATATTTATGTTTTTATTTATTTAATAACATATAGCAATTTGTATTGACGAACAAAGTCATAAATCAGTTTATTTTTCTATCAATATTTAAACAAAGTTTGTCTGTAATTTTACTGTAATCAATTTTTAAATCTACTGTATTGTTTTCGGAAACTCCTGTATTTTTTAGCTGGCAACACTGTAATTTTACTTTTGAAATGTGGAAGCACTCTTACTGACTAGTCTCGAGTATTGAAAGATAAAGATGGGAAGACTACGGAATAGCGTAGTTAAAAAAGGACAGAATATATATTCTTGCACAACACGCGTGCGCGTCGCGTTACATTTATGGACTTTGAATTAGGGTTTAAATTCAAGTGACTGACAAACGAATGATTTTGACAAACATGAATGAGCGGTAAAGCAGATTTATAACGTGATGAGAGAATGGAATGCAATTACGCTTTAGTGCTATTAAGGCCTAACTCCAAAGAACAGATTTCGCAATACTTCACGATCACAGTACCCTATAGATTATTAAGCCCGCTCTACACTTAGTGCGCGGATCGCGCGTGAAAGCCGCAACAGGCCGCGAATGCTAAGTGTGGAGCCGTTTCGCATATTCTTCGCAGGTTCGCGCTTTCTTCCCCGATTTTTGTCGGTTTTTTGTCCCGCGTCAAAGGGACCGCGAAGCGTGAACGCGACGCGAACTTGTATGACTCCACACTCGCACTCCGCGACGATCAGTGTTGATTGAGCCCTTTAACTATCAATTTAACTTATGAAACTGATGAATGTAAACAAACCATGTTCTATTACGATGGATAGTTGTCATCCACCATCTCATTTTTTTCCATCGTTTCCTAATTTGTGTTTCATTTTTAACGTAGGGACTAGTGTTGGGTAAATAGCTGGATGCTTTGAGTTATTATCGATTATAATCCATAAGTGTCCATTATGGTGAACGCAGACCTAGCCGCAGCGCACGCGCCGCAGTCTTTGCATTCGAATTCTTTATATGAAGTTCTATGCAACCTCGCACACCTACCCGCGCCGCAGTCGCCGCAGTCCCTGAAACGACCGAACTCCCCTAGCCGCAGCTGATGACGTCACCCGCACGCAGCGCGGATGACGTCATTCGCATCCACGGCGCGCAGTGTTGCCAGAGTTATAAAGTAGACAGAGAATCTCTGTCAACGGTTTATAATAAAATTACTTATTCTCGTATAAATAATTACTTGCTTATTCCCTATTATAGCACCTACAGATAAAATTACACAAAAGAGCAAAATACCAATACCAAATACAGATTTTATACAGATTTTTTAAATCTTCGGTACAGATAATGCTTTCAAAAATCTGGCAACACTGACGGAACGACTGCAGCGACTGCGGCGCAGATAGATGTGCGAGGCCATTAAGAGCGCGCCTAAAGCCAGCAAAATTTTAGAATTCACCCGCACTGTCCTACCCGCTCCTCACATCGAATACGATCGCGCGTGTACCTACGCGCTCGCTCGACGCGTATCTTCTGTAGTAAGTATACGTATAATATTCAGATGAAACAACTGTATTCAAAGTATGACTGCGTTATACAATATTACGAAATGTTATTATGTGTACGCGAATAATACGTAAATAGTAAGTTAGTAGGAGGTGACTATACCACTGATACTGAACACTAATCAATATAAAATCAATACCAAAAGGTAATATTATATTATGTATAATATATTATTTTGGCGCGTGATTTTGGTGTGGCGTAAATAATGGATAACTCTGAAACTGTCGATTGGCCAGATAATATCTATCATTTACCCCACTTATATCGTCATATGCCCATGGATGACCAAATTATTGATATTTTTAATATTTTAAATAAAAATCGTACTTACTCTTACAAAATTAGGTACCATTTCTAAAATTGGTGATATTTTTTTCATTTTGTTGTTTTTTTTTATATCAGTCCTGAATATTTGTATTATCAGATCAGTATCAAGATTTTTTATTACATTCTAAATCAATATTGCAAAAAATAGTTATTCCTAAATTTTAACATTTTTTTCTACGGAATTACGCAATTTTGGGCCCCTGTATCTATAGTTGCAAAACTTCTGAAAAATTCGGAATAATTCCGGAATACTTCTGGGAAAGTTTCTTTAAATCAGAATTATTCAAAATGAATTTAAATAAAGCCCTCTGTGCGCCGGCCGCTGCCGCCGCGCTGCGATGGCGGTGCGGGGTGCGGTAAGAGGGGAGATGCTCCCCGGAGAAGTTTTCCCCCCGCGAGAAAGATTCGTACCCCGCAATCGAATGTTTCCGAATATTTCGCCCGAATAATTCAATCGAAATTAACGTGTTTGTTTGTTGTGTGGTGGGTGGGTTAATTATTGTTCAGTGCGAGACTACGTACGATACAAGAGTAAAATATAAATGTTTATCTATACTAATATTATAAAGCGGAAAAGTTTGTTTGTTTGTTTGCTTGAACGCGCTAATCTTCGAAAGTACTGGGTGGATTTGGATGAAATTTGGTATGGAAATAGCTTGAAGCTTGAGGAAGGTTATAGGCTACTTTTTACGCGACTGCAAAAAAGGAGAGTTATGTTTTTACCGTGATAGAATCCACGGGAGCGAAGCCCCGCGTGAGTACTAGTTTTATTATAAATGGGATTGATTAAGTATATGTTGATATTTTTATAGGTAGATATGTTAGCCTGCGATTAACAGGATTTTTATTCTTTTGTTTCTAGGTAGGTACTCTACTTATTTCGAAATTGAATGCTATTTTTATAAATGTCAGTAGTTGAATAAAAAACCAGGCCTAGCATATTTTATTTGTTTTTTGAAAAAGGGTTACCTATGTTTTCGGTTAGTTTGTATGTAGCTCTGTACGCATCGCGTAGGTCGCATAGGTAGGTATTAATCATTACCTACCTACTTAACGCGTTTAATAGCCCAGCCAATAAAAACAATTAAAGGCCGATTTTGAAGCATTCTTCATTGGTGCTCCGCTCCTATTGGCCTTAGCGTAATGATATATATAGCCTTTCTCTATAAATTGAGTATTTACTTAAAAATATTTTTTTCAATTCGAACCAGTAGTTCCTGAGATTATCGCGTTCAAACAAACAAACAAACTCTTCAGCCTTATATATTAGCATAGATAGCTGTTGCCCGCGACTTCGTCCACGTTTCCGTCGTTTTTCGTAAAAAAAAGTAGCCTATGTCCTTCCTCACGGTTCAGTGATTTAGATGTAACACACAGATTAACTTTCGTAATTTAGTAGGGAAATATAATATGTCAATCTATAATACTGTTGAAAAATATATTTCATGTACAGAATTGACCTCTCTACAGATTTATTATAAGTATAGATAATTGCCTATTTAATGCAAATTCTAAAATGGTATAATAATAACCAGTATCTTGATAAAGTACAAAGTTATTGCTGTTCGAATCTTAAAGGAGAATTTTTATACAAATTTGATTTCAAAATTAAATTACTTTAACACTGCTGTAACTAATTTTAGACTCAAAGAGAATGAGAATTTCCTTAAAATTTGATCACTATGGGTTTGTTGACACCATAAAAGACATTAGTAATTAAACAAATTTATTGAAAAAGAAAATATACAAGATGTTCGAAGTGGGCTCCTTCAGCTGCTATACACGCTCTACACCTTCTTATGAAGGACCGTCTCAATCGGCGCGCAAATCCTGCCGACGATATTTCGTCAGCAGCCGAACGTATGCGTTGTCGCAGCTGTTCAACTGAAGTGATTTCTTCTTTATAAACTACCTCCTTTAAACAGCCCCAGTAAAAAAGTCCAATGGGTTTAAATCTGGCGAGCGAGGTGGCCACATTCTGAAAATAAAATATTATTTCAAAACAAATTCCTTGTTATACAATCACGTCCACAATAAATTGATCTACAAAAATAGGTTTTAAATACCTAATGGGCATACTTAAATAGGTTCGTAATCGATATAAATATATTTCATCGAACAAACACGGATACCAATACCAACTAAAAGCTTGTGTTTATTTTGCATATACTATTCTGCCCGCGTTACCTACGACTACGAGTGACCATAGAAATATTAAATAAGAAGTGGTATAGGTAGATAATTTTTTTTTTATATAGGATACTCGCAAGATCATTATTGTTGTCCATCCGTGTATCTAGATTTTTAGAAGATCTCATAACTACCTACATTATGGGAAAATGATCATAAAATTGTATCGTGAAGAATAACATAACAAAATAGCAAAAGTAAATAGCTACCTATTATGAATGTAATTTATTACCTATTATCCTAATAATCTAATAAAGTACCTACCACGAATTTTTGATATCGTCGTGTCTGGGTGTTGTTTATCTATATATGTATGTATTTAAAAATATATTTGTCTATGTATATCAGCTGTCTGACACCCATAGTACAGGGTCTTCCTAGTTTGGGGTCAGACAGCCGTGTGTGAAATGTCCCCACATATTATTATGTCTAGTTACCTACTCGGCCCACGAAAGTGCGTAGGTAAACGAATTTAGATCTTGTGTCTCTCAAAATAAAATCTAAAATCACCTGCATAAACTTTCTCGAAAGTATAAAATGTATTTTTATTTTTTCAGTATATAACAAACAAGTAGCTCACAAACTTACCTTCGACAATTAGCCATCCTGTCAATTTGTAACTTTTTTAGTTCTCTTTCAATGTTTTTTTTGTTTCCCATTTCACTATTTAGTTCGAACAACAACAACAATTACGATTGAAATGATTATAACTCGGCGCAGCTAAAACACTTGAGCGTAGTCCTCTCGTCTCAACAGAGCGGTAGCGACTGATGTGTGAAATAGAAATATGCTTGAAGCTCCCGCAACGAGCGACGGAAGATGACTTCTTGCGCGGAATAAAAACGTAGTATGCGCCAAAAGTGTTTTATCGTAATAAATCCAAAACTAAAAGGAATTACATAAAACGCCTAAGCAAAGCCTTTACTCTTGTTTAAATATAATTATTTATCAAATTTTTGTCGCAATAGGCATTACCATATCGAGTACAAAACGGAAAAACATGAGAATTAGAGGTTATTTCGTGATTTTTTTCTACCAAGGAAATGTTATTATTTTATGTTTTTGATCAGAGAGAGCCCTTGAAAATATGATGTAGTTATTCATATATTTTTATTTTAAGATTTGGTCTGGAATTTTTCATGTAAAATCAAATAGAAAATTGGTAATTTTGCTTTATACGCGCTCTTAACATAAAGCGATGACTGCGGGGACTGTAGAGACTGCGGTGCGGCTAGGTCTGCGTTCACCTTTAATAGCCTTGCAATGGATGATAACCCTGCTATTAATGTATTGTTAAAAAAAAAAATGCTTTTTTTGTTTTATTGTAAAATCTGTGGGTGTGAACTTAATTGGGTGCGTGTACGCAGTGTGATTCAATGTATTGTTATTCTTTTTATTTATTTTCGCTTTTGTATGTGAAAAAATGTTAATAAACATAAAATAAATACACATTTTTCGGGAAATTCAGTTTTG
Source organism: Tholera decimalis (assembly GCA_943138885.2). Lineage (NCBI taxonomy): Eukaryota > Metazoa > Arthropoda > Insecta > Lepidoptera > Noctuidae > Tholera > Tholera decimalis. The sequence continues at coordinate 10,319,887 of OW964575.2, read as the reverse complement.
TTAATTTAGTGGTCCAATACTATAAAAACCATAATTACTATTGACACATCGCTTTGTGATTTAACCATCTACCTAACTAATTACTTGATTTAATACAGCGAGCTAAATATGTAGGTGTATGTAACCCTGCTTCACATGGAATAGAATTAGATCCAGAAACTAACTACTAAACGAGCAGGAAAAATAACTTATATTTCACACAACTGGAATTTGGAAAACAGACCGTCAAGTATAGATACGGAAAGTGATTTCGACATGGATTCGGAACCTTTCTCTCCAACATCAGAAATCTATGAAATATCCTGTGACTGTATGAACCTGTACATCTTAATACACCAGAAATAGATCCATTAGCGTCCGATCCAATCGAAGTACCAAACTTAGGAGATTTTGAAGAATCCAGTGTTTCTAGCAGTAATTAGGCTGAAAATTATTTTTGTGCAACAAACAAAAAAAAAAACAACTAAAAACCAAAATAAAAAAATCCCAAAAAAAACCCAAATTCATGTCTGATTAAGAATTAAAAAAACTAAGTACATGAAATATCTAATTAACAGAAATCAATGTAAATAGCTTATTGAAAATTTTTAAATGGGCAGATTAGTTTTAAATTGTACATTTATTTACTACAAAGAAAGATAATGAAAATTAGGTCTAATCTGACAGTCCTAAGCCCGAAAACCATGAAGGGAAACTTTCAATCACTAAAGTAACATTAACAGCAGGGTTATCATCCATAATTATTAATATTGCTATTAATGGCTATTAACTGCTTTTAATCGATTATTAGCCAAATGATATTAACCGGATTATTATCATTGCCCAACACTAGTAGGGACAATTGGGGACAGTGTAACAAAAAAGCCATTATCATTTTTAGAAAAAAAAAAAACCGTCTATCGTATCATCTTTTTTATTATATACCATAAATTTAACAGTCTTTAACCTTCAAAATTATACTTAGAAACTACTTATATTTTTGGTTTTCCGAGATCACAAATTTGTTATAGTGTGCCCCAGGGGTGGGGTACAGTTTAACAGCCATAGGGGTACAGTATAACAAGATGGGGCACACTATAACAGTAGACTAAACATACATCAAACGAAATAAAATATGAAAAATAATATAATAATATAATAAAGCATAACACCTGAATTATGAATTTATGAGACATAACAATTTTTTCGTAAACAAAATCAAACATGAATAAATTTGTGATAAATCAGGATTCCTTTTTCGAAAGCCATCCAACCAATCTTTTCCTGCGATTTGTCTAGCCTCCCAAGATTTTGGCATCTTTAGCTTGTGGTGTATAGCCATTTCATATGCTAGTTTTCTAGTTTCAATCGTGTCAAGACCGTAACACATTTTTGAAAATGTAAAAAGATATTCCTTTAGTGCTGTTTCTTGATCAATTGAAAATACTTTATTAACCGCAAAATTTGGAGTTAATCGCAGATTTGCAGCTTCCTCGGCCGAACAGGCCTTTTTTCTCCTAACATAACGATATAAAGTACCGTAATTCACGCCCTTTATATCGGCTGTTTTTCTCAAAGGCATTCCCTTTTCAACCAGCTGTATTGCTGCTTTCATTTTAATAGGATCGTGTAACCCAATCTCCGTTTTCCTTTTTCGATTACGCACCATTTTCGATGTAAAAAACCTAGGAAAAAATTATAGTCAAAAGGTGGGGCACCTTTTACAATGAGACAGTGACAATGTAACATATGACCATGTTACATTGTACCCCATTACACTGTACCCCATACCCTAATGTTTAAAAGAAAATTCGTTAAAAATGTTATAGGTTAGAAATTTCAATAAATTTTGTTTTCCATTTAGAGACTAACTAATTGAAGATTAAAGGGAAATATATTTACTCACCAGAAATTATTACTTTTTGAACAATAACAAAACTTCACTCACTTGAATTTGCACAATTATATTGCCTAAAACTTAAATTCTAGCATTTTTCGTTTTACTGGACAATTTGACGTCCGATGACAGGTGTTTAAGATGGCAGCGCATGAGATTGACAAAACACGCAAAGAGACATTAAGGTCACAGCTCATTAGAGCCACCCGGCACCCACTCCGCACCGCCTCGCCTCGTGCGGTTAGTATTCTTGATATGGACTTGTATGGGTATGCGCTCACTACATCAACTCCGTAGCGTCACCGGATCGCCTCTATCGTAAGCCGTCCACGCGCGGACGGCGGGTGGACCACTCGGTGACAACTCGCTGCCCTGCGTTGACTGCGCATCGCCAACGCGCGGGTCCGAAGCGGACCGCGCGCTGCCCGCGAGTGATTCACGCGAGGACGATACGTTGGCAATGCGCCGCTCCCCACCCTCCCTTCATTCCCAGCATTTCTTTCGAACGAGTCGGACGTATCGTTTTTGTTTTTAAAATGAATAAAGAAAAACTTATCGAAGAAGTTCGTAAATATAATTTATTGTATGATCTAAGTGACTCAAAGTACAGTGACACTGTAAAAAAGGAAGAAGCATGGATGGAAATAAGCAACACCTTAGCGATACCAGGTAATATTTATTTATTACAAATATTTAAAGAAAGATAGTACAATAGATTGGTACTTGTTACATAATTCGGTTTTCCCTTGTTTCGCAAAATATTAATATAGTCTAATGTTAATTCGATTATACATTGCAAGCTAGTAATGGACAAAAAAAATCTAACCTACAATGTATATCAAATGAACAAGAGCCAAATTGATATTTTTTCAAACGGTATAATGCGAAACAAGGTACTTCCACATAATTCGTTATTAATTAGACATTTACACATATGTAGGTACGTGATGATTAGTGCATAATAAAAAAAAATACTAAATTAAGTATTCCATGGTAGCTGCCCAACCGATGATTTGAAATAAGCAGCAAACGAATCACGTACGTCGAAAGCGGTACTGTTTCCACCAATGTGACGTAGATCACTGAATGCCTCCTGATGTAAGTTTTGATGCGCTGACCTGCGACTGGGGCAATACTGTTCGTTGCATTCGATATTATAAGTTCGCATTACATTATGCAATATACATGTTGTCAAAACAACATTATCAACAATGTCTGGACATAAACGAATATTTTTGTTGTATATTTCAAATTTTTGGTATAATATTCCGAATGCATCTTCGACTACTTTGCGTGCGCGTGACAGGCGATTGTTAAATTCTTTTTGGTCCTGAGACGGGTTTTGAGAACGAGAATATGGCCTCATTAAGTTCTTTTGTAATGGAAAAGCCTCATCCCCCACAAAAACATGTGGAAGTGCTACGTTTGTCCCGGGCAATGCTTTGTCATTTGGAATATTGAACCTAGTATTTTGAATTCGTTTTCCAATTTTCGAAGATGCAAAAATACCACCATCGCTGTTTTTGCCATAAGCACCGATGTCAACAACTGTAAATCTGTATTTATCATCAACTATGGCCAAGAGAACTATCGAAAAATGTTTTTTATAGTTGTAGTAGAGCGATCCGCTGTTGGGTGGAGCTATTATATTTATATGCTTGCCATCTATGGCACCAATGCAGTTTGGGAAATTCCACCTGTCATTAAACCCTTCCGCAATTTTTTCCCAATCTTCAGCTGTAGGCGTTGGCATAAAAACACCCATCATTTTGTCAATAATAGCTTTGCACACCTCCTTAATTATTGACCTAATAGTCGTTTCGCCTAATCTAAAGCTTGTAGATAAATTTCTGACAGAAGCGCCGCTTGTCAAATATCTGAAATATAAAAGTTTTTTGAGATTGTATTAAGCAAAATAGGGTGTAACAAGAATGTGTTGTACTTAGTTAATATTTTAGGGCTGGAATCTGACTCGATACTAAACAAATTCCCTAACTTTTTTATGTATCATTCTTTACAATTACTGTTTCATTTTTTCAGTATCAATGTGCAAGAAAACGTGGTCCAATTTAAGGGAAGCTCATCGTAGGGCTATTAAGAAAAAAAGTACCAAAAGTGGTCAAGCTGCAATAAGTGATAAAAAATGGCAATACGAGGATGAAATGAGTTTTTTGCTACCGTATTATAAAGAAAGAGCAACTGTATCTTCACTACTCAGAGATAGTGATCAGGAAAGTACTGCCAATGAAGATTCTCAATTGTCTGCTCCGGATTACCAATCAGATATTTCAATAATAGATGATCGTCCAACATCTGGCTTGTCTACAACGACATCCAAGTTTCCAAATATAAAAAGGTCAAGGGTGGAAGTGGAAGATGGATCTACTGCATCTTCATTGTTAATGAAATATATACTAAAGGAAAAAAAAAAGGAGGAAGATGATATTGACAATTTTTTTTATGGTATAGCTGCAACGGTGAAGAAATTTAATGAATACAACAAAGCAATGATCAAATCTGAAATTTTTAATATTGTTTCACAAATGGAACTCCGAGAAATCAATGAAAAAGGAAATAGTTACTACGGCAGTAATGCAATACATGCAACTGCAGGACCTTCTGGAAATTATTCAACTCCAGGACCTTCTGGAAATTATTCAACTCCAGGACCTTCTGGAAATTATTCAACTCCAGGATCTTCTGGAAATTATTCAACTGCAGGACCTTCTGGAAATTATTCAACTCCAGGACCTTCTGGAAATTATTCAACTGCAGGATACAGTACTACACCGAACTATGATCCAGAAAGGAATGCCAGACAGCTGAACACACCAGTATTGAGTGATACTGAAAAAGATTTAACGGATTTATAAAAGTATTTCTACTCCTATACTTTGAAATTACTCTCTAATTATTTTAAGAAATTGAATGATTAGTACTTAATGAATGGCAAATTCATGTCGAAGTTACAAAAATAAAGGTTGATTTAGTATGCTCTTACTTTTTTTACTTTTACATACATACATTTAGAGAGACATACACACATACAGACATACATATATACAGGCAGACAGACATACATACATACATACAGGCAGACAGACATACATACATACATGGGCATTTCTCTACAAACTGGGCAACTTACTGTCTCAGTCAATTTTAACTACTTCTTTAATAGTAAATCATCCCCAACAATGCAATTTCCATAAAAGATGAACATAGTTTTTAGGAACCTGTCTTTTTTATTTTAAAAAGCATTTAATTTGTTTGTTATGGTTTTTTAAATATGTCTAAAAACAGTCCCCTGGAGTGTCCCAAACCCAGATTTAAATTAAAATGAGTTTAAATAACTAATATTTCTGATAAATGACTAGGATTTTGCAAATATTCTTAAAACAAAAGTTACTATTTTCATTGGATTTCATATTTATTTTAAAACACTAAAAGTGTCCTTAGGGTTAAAAAACAGTCCTCTGTAGCCGATTTAAAGACAAAATAACCATGCTTTTAAAGAAAAAAATGTTTGCACGTATGTTAATAATCGCAAACTATATCAATATTAATATGAAAAAGGAATTTAATTTTTATATTGTTAGTAATTCGACATCGAACTTGGCAGAGGACTGTTCAAAGTTGCCCAGTTAGTAGAGAAATATCCACATACATACAGACATACCGGTCAAAAACATAACCCTCCTTTTGTTTCGCCGTAGTCGGGTAAAAATAGAAGGCTCTTAGACAATTGCCCGTTGTACCTTATGCACCATTAATCTGCACCATTAATGGTGCAGAGGAGACTAATTAGTTTCGTTTGCACCATTAATATTAATACAACTACTTCACCATACTTTTCCCGTGTGCACCTTTTACTTGCGCCATCAATGGTACAGAGGAGACTAATTAATTTCGATGAAAATACTTTCTAAGACTAACATAATAACACATCCACAGTAGGTATACTTATTAATGTGTCGCGAGGTAGTAAATGTATAAATTTTACTTACTTTAAAGTCACAGCCAATCTCTCTTCGGGTGTGATCGCTTCTCTGAACTTTGTGTTTTTCTTTGTTATCGAGTCTTCAATATGAGACAGGATGTTATAAAACACACATTGCGGCATATGATAGTACGAAAAAAATTTTTCTTCGTCGGCTAACAAATGCCTACGAATGGTCCAATATTCGCCCTCTTTTTTTCTTTGTTTAAACATTTCGTGCACCCAATAAGCTTTCTTTTTTTTGTTGCGTCTTTCATTTTCTTCTTCATCAAGCGCGACTGCTATGAGTGCCAATTCAAGGTTTGTAAAATTTGACATTACGAAACACACGTGTAGACCTAATGCCAATTGTTAACAGACTACTCGAAAATTCGTGGACTAAGCGACGTCCACTCGTTGACCACGCGGCGTTCACTCGTTGACCACGCGGTGTTCACTCGTTGACCGCGCGGGGTTCACTGGTTGATCGTGCAACGTTTTGGTGATAACGTGGCGTCCACCCGTGAACCACCTGTCGACAACGAGTGGACGCCGTACGACGAGGCGGTGCTCTGCGGGCTCTAATGAGCTGTGACCTTTAAAGGGAAAATAGAAAAGAATAGAGATAGTCTTGACGTTATACTGTGCCCCTTGTTACACTGTCCCCCACTTGACCCTACACGTAATTATAGTACGCTAATGCACACAAAGTTAGGGACACAGCAGCAGCTACTTCAACGTCCATATCGTTCAACGTTGCGAACTCCACTGTGAACTACTGCGAATCATTGTGAATATGGAGTCGTAATTATCAAGCCGCGAAGTCTCGGCAACTTCGCCCCGCGAAATCGCGCCGTGAATCGCGCACTAAGTGTAGAGTGGGCTTTATACTCTTTGATCACAGAGTACTTTCAGTTCATGATACTAGGTATTGTCAAAGTGAGAATAGGTGCCGCCTAGTATCGAAATTTACCTATTCTTCGGATCTGTTCTAGTGAATACGACTCATCATTGTTGCCAATTTAGCGACTTTGTCGCTAGAAATGACGACTTTTGCTTAAGCCTTAGCGACAAGGAAAAAGATTTGACGACAAAAATGATCTAGCGACTTATCTGACGACTTTTCAAACTACAAGAAAATAAAACATATATATTATATGCCCAACACCTTTTTTAAAAATGCTCACTCGCAATAAAATTTTCTTTACCAGTGGTAACATTAGAACAATGTGTTCGGGGAATCCCCGTATTTTATTATGTTCCGTAGTTTTCGTACTTTTCCTACCTACGTACTTACGCAAGTCACTACTAGTTTGAGTGAAGTTCTATTCGGATTCTAAATTCTTTATACGCTGTACCTAGCCTGATTTTTAATTCGTTACCCATCATAGTAATTACAAAGTGTATGAACTGTTTTGAAATTATGGATTTACCTCAGAAATAAAAGCAGTAAATTAAAAAATATCGAGAAACATGAGAGACCGAGCCTGAATTCAAGGGATGGCTGAAACCTGTCTGGAGATTCGTCTAAGGCAATAATTTTGAGGCTGACTGTACATAAGGTGTGTGTGTTGATTTATTTTTTAATTATAAAGATTGTATTGCTTATGTAGTACATTCTTCTTCACTTGCCTCCCTCCATCCCCTTTCGGTTTCGAGGCTACTAATGGCCTCCAGTAAACGGAAAGTAAGTAAATCCGGGATCCATCTCTAGTTGAATCAGTTTTAGCGACTTCTAGCGACTTTAGTTGATAAATCTAGCGAGAAGATTTTGCCGGAGTTGGCAACACTGCGACTCATCTCTCCCCTCCTTTAGGAGTATATGTTCTGTGTCTCTCCCACTGCCCCTGCCCTGTGCCACTGCGGACTGCCTGTCTTTATCTAATAACTAATAATTGTTTATTTTGCGGAAAATACAATTTAAACTAATTTATAGATCTATCTGATCTATCAAACACGTGTTGTTGGCAAAATTGTGGTGGCTCCTGCACAAGAGGCATATATAAAGAGTTGAAGTTTATTTTGTGTGTTTGTGTGCAACTCCTTATAGCAAATAATGTGATCATACGTTGGTGAACGGTGAACCAAACCAAAGCTTGACCGTATACTTAATAACTGCATTCGGTTCATATTTAATTTAAGGAAATATGACCATGTCTCAAGTTTCAGGTCTGAGCTTAAATGGATGACCATTCTTCAGAGGAGAAGATTGCGCGGTTTGACCACACTTCGCCCTACTCAACTCTCCCAGCCCACCTTCTTATCTAATGTCTCACTTTTCATTTTTATGTTCTTCACACAATAAGTATCTACGTTCATCCAATAATCTTCTCTTACTCTGTCCATCTCATACATCTGATTTTGTTCATTCTTCTTTTCATATCCAGTCGATTCTCCTCTGGAATGCGCTTCCTCTTCAGATAGGACGGCTGACAATCGCTACGTATTTAAAAAGAAATTGCGGATCCACTTTCTTCACCAATAAGCAGAGTTTCCACATTTAATTTCATTTGATTCTTAATTATATATGTATGTATATGTATTTATTTACATATATTATTTATGTAGATTTCTATTTTATGATATTAGGTTTTTTTGTGTTATCACTATTATTATCATTATTTTTTCCAATATAATTTTCATGTACATATTGCACCTTCCACTCTATCTCTTCACCACTCATGGTTGACTGGTAGAGAATGCCGTAGGCATTAAGTCCACCTTTGTACCTATGTGCATAAAGTGTAAATAAATAAATATACAGGCCGAGCAGTGTTTTTCATATTTCAGTGTGAACTGTTGTCCTGTCCTTCTTGTTATAAAATGGATAAACTGACAATGTGTAGGATATGTTTAGTGGAGAATGTTCGCATGTGTGTGGTTGTGGACAAGAACATGCATGAACTGTATGAGAAGCTGACTAATATCCCAGTAAGTTGATAGCTATCGCTTTAATACATAGCATCATAAGTTGCATCTTTTAGTTTTTTTTAAATCTGTACAGTGTTCTCACATTCGCAGTATACAAAATTAACTTGACAAATGACAAAGCAATGTTAAACCAGATATTTAATAGGAGTTTTTGTTCTAGTTTGTAACTGAAGACAGTAGACCAATGCTCTTTTGTTTCATATGCTATGCTAAACTAAAGCAATGCTGCCAACTGCAGAGAGCATGTCTGGCAGCTGAAGAGCTGTTGGTACAAATGATAAATGAGGTGAGGCGCTAATCAATAAAAAATATTAACAAATGTGGAAGATATTAGTGTTACACTCCTACATATTGTGTGTGGATCACTCTGACTGTTCTTATAGATGTGGTTCTAATTGAACCAAATACTGATATGTGTCCACAGGCAAATCCTTCAATAATCCGAGGCCGGCTAGAATATTTCAATGGCCTTATGAGAACTCCAATAGAGAACATAAGTATAGTTGATGTTAGTCAAAAAGACAGCATCACTATCAAAGAAGAATTACCAGCAGTTTGTGACAGGCAGGATGGTGTTCTGGAGCCCAAGCAGGAGAATCCACAGGATGGTATGTTTACAAGAACAATCTGATTTATTTATTTAAGAAGTATGGAGGACTAAGAGCTATTAAATACAGAAAATAAATAGTATAGTAGACAGTGAGCCCATTAAAAGTCTTCACGTTTAGAGGCAGGACAATCTTAAATTGAACACTTATAACCTCCTCTTTTGGTCGTCGGTTGAAAAAGGTAGTCTTAATATAATCATTATCATAAATACAATATTTAAAATGACTATTCAAATAACTATAGATATTAATTATTTTTGAAAAATCAAGGCTTAGGCGTCTTCTGGCTGCAATCACACTTGTTATAAATGGGTCAAAATCATGCTGCTTACACTGGTTATTAAAGCTTCTGCTTGCACGCACAATAAATGAATTTTACCTATACTTGGTTGAGCTGAAAGGTACCCGTAAAGGTGGATTATACCGGGTTTTGAGGCCACCGGTGGCCTCAAAGTGGTTCTTTTTTTAAAAATACAAATACGAAGATCCGCCTGAAGTTCAGAAACATCATCTAATGATGCTATAGCAGCATATATTTTCATATCATCGGCAAAACATAGTAATTTTGATGACAGCAGACATGAATCGATGTTGTTTACATAGACTGTGAATAATAAAGGACCCGATAGCGATCCTTGAGGACAACCGCTAGGGACAGAAATCTAACTTAGATGTAATTATGTAATGCTACTGTTTGAGATCGATTCTCCAGGTAAGAGGAGAACCATCTCAGCAGGTCACCACGAATACCCATACTGTTAAGCCTCTGAAGAAGGATGTTATGGTCAATACGGTCAAAAGCTTTGCTATAGTCAGTGTAAACAACATCGACTTTTAGCAAAACATTTAGCAAAACAAGATTGGTGACCGTAGACTTTCCTCTAAGTAAACCGTGCTGGAATGGGCTAAATGAGTTTTTAAAAGCGGCATACACCTGGTCTTAACCAATTACAGGCCGATTTCTAAACTGTGTATTATATACACAGTTTAGAAATCGGCCTGTAATTGGTTATTTCAGTTTTGTCATCTTTTTTGTGGATGGATGTTATAAAGGCCGATTTCCATATTTTAGGTATAACACAAGATAATGATTTTCTGAATAGAATTGAGACTGGAAGAGTTATAGTTTTGGCGCATCTTGTAAGGAGTTTTGGTGAAATATTGTCTGGACCCGCTGCACATCTCCCTTCCTCCTTGACATCTCCAAGGCCTTCGATTGGGTCTGTCACGACAGCCTTATTGCTATGCTTCCTTCTTTCGGGTTACCCACTCAACTTTGCGTTTGGATTAAAGACTTCCTGAGAGATCGGTCCATTCGAGTGGTTATTGATGGCTGGTCGTCTGGCCAATTGGCAATTAATGCTGGGGTCCCTCAGGGGTCGGTGCTCTCATCAACTTTATTCTTGCTGCACATTAATGATCTGCTTATGCCCGGTACCTTTGGATATGCAGACGACAGCACAGTTGCTGAGAGATATGTATCCAGCGCCCGTGCTGGTGGGTCACGGATCCAGTCTCTCCGTGAGGACATGGTTGAGCACTTGAACTTGTCCTTGAAGGCTGTCTCCGAATGGGGTGATGCCAACCAGGTCAAGTTTAATGCAGCTAAGACCCAGGCGTGTCTCTTCTCCGCAAAAAGGAGCCAATTCCGACCGGCTCCTACTTTCCGCGATGTAACCGTGCCGATAACCGATCGTATTGAGCTTCTTGGGGTAACACTAACTTCCACCCTCAATTTTGGTCCTTTTATCGAAGCTAAGGCTCAGCTAGCAGCAAAAAAGTTGGGAATTAGCAGAGGTGAGACGGTACTGCACACCGGAACAGATGCTCAATCTCTATCAAGCCCAGGTTCGGTCGTGTATGGAGTACTGCTCTCATCTTTGGGATGGATCTGCCAAATACCAACTAGACGCGCTTGAGTCTATCGAGAAAAGGGCCAAGAGACTCATTGGCAACGATTCACTGGTCGAATCAAAGCTCTAGAGCCTTGAACATCGACGACGAGTTGCAAGTCTATCGGTTTTCTATGGGTTACATTTCGGGGAGTGTGCGTTGGAATTACATAATCTAATTCCGCCAAGCCCGTTCCATCATAGGACTACAAGACAAACGGCGATGCGCCATCGTTACATGGTGGACATCCCACCCATAGGCACAAAACGTTTTGGGAATACTTTCATTGTGCGTACGGCTAAGGACTGGAATTCCCTGCCGGAGTCTGTGTTTCCTTTCGTCTTCGACTACATCGTCACTTACCATCAGGTGAGATGGTGGTAAACGTGAGCCTATTATCAATTGTCTTATTGTCTTTTTATTTCTTACAAAGTATAGTATCTTTTTGTATTCTTTCTTTTTTTACTTTTTTTTTTTTTATTTTTTTATTTAAGATGTTTATTTCTTATAAGAATTACATTGGTATTCACTTACAATACAATACACTATATTTTTATAAGAAAATATGTAACAAAACTGCGAACAGAATAATAGTTTGGTACCACTAGCACCCTTTTTAAGTTGTTAAAAACAACTTGTGTTAAAGATGCTAGGCCCCAAATTGATCTTAAATTCTTAGCTCTTAGTTTTATACAATAATAATTATAGAAGCACAAATATTTGGTTTCACATCATCAATTTAAATAAATTTTACAAAGTAACAAATAAAATAAGATAAAAAGATTAAATTAAATATTATATTACGATTGATTTAAATTATTGATTAAATTATTTAGATTAATTTAAATATGTTATCTGCATGATAAATATAATCATTTGGATTGTGCGTACCTACGTGTATGTGGATGCGTGAGTTGTTTGTGTATGTTGTGTGTGAGTGAAAGTGTGTTTGTGTGTTGTAGTGTGTGAGCGTGTCTATGTACACTTGTAAGTGAGCGTACACTAGTCTGATTAGCGCGAGCTGAATTGGGACAATAATAAGTGCTCTGTGTCATGATAATTAATGTTGAGTAGCCAATTGGTCAATTCATATTTCAGTTTTGTTTTAGTATGTGAGTAGAAGTTCAGAATTTTGTTGAGTCTATTGTAGAGATGAGGACCTTGATAGCACGGAAATTTCTTTGTAGAGGCGAATTTACATGGGAAGGGTTGACAAACCTGGTCCTTACGTCTTCTAGTAATTTTTTCATAAGTAGTCTTTTGATGTTGTAGGAGAACAGTGTGTAGTACAAATAATTGCCTAACCGTAAGAACTCTGCAATTTTTGTAAAGTTCTTCTGTAGGGAAAAGAACAGGCCGAAAAGTACTGACTTTCAACACTGCTCTTTGAGCTCGTTCTAATTTTAGTAGAGTACTTTTTGGTGCTCCACCCCAAGCACAGACACAATATATTAAAAGGGACTGGCAAAGGGCAAGGTATGTAGATCTGATAACCTTAGAATCTGCGACATAACGAAGCGACTTAAAGACAAAAATTAGCTTCCTAATTCTTTTTGTTAATAAGTCTATGTGTGCAGAGAAGGACATGCACTCATCAACTGTCACTCCGAGATATTTAATACTTTGAGTACGTTGAAGTCTGGGGCAGCTACAGGTTACAATGCCAGGCATCAAGCACGAATGGGCTACTAAAGAAAAAGAGTCAGCTGGTTGAGTGACATTTCGAAGACTGTAAGTAATTACTTTGGTTTTTTCCGTGTTGAGTGTGAGTAAGTGGGTGTTTAACCATTGTGTGACAGTGTTGAGACCAGTTTGAGCTGCAGCAAAAGTATCCTGCCAAGTATCGCCAGAGAAAGTAAGAACAGTGTCGTCTGCAAACGCTATGATTTTCCCGTCTTTTAGTTTAAGATTACATAGTTGGTTTACATATATAAGGAATAAAGAAGGTCCAATAACGCTCCCTTGGGGCACTCCGAATGTCACAGGCTGTTCACTAAGATAGTTGTCAATTTTTACAGACTGGTATCTGTTTTTGAGGTAATCTTCAAAGATCTTAAGTGCATGATCACGGATGCCTAGTTTTTCCAGCTTTATTATTAAGTCTGGGATAGAAACTGTGTCGAAGGCCTTTTATAAGTCTAAGAATATTGATAATACCTTTTTTTTTGTCAATGTGTTTTGTAACATAATCTGTAAGCTCGAGCACCGCGTCATTTGTTGATTTGGAGCGCCTAAAATCAAACTGGTTGGGAGAAAGAAGCGACTTGTCCTCCAGATATTTCACAAGCCCATTATTAAACAAGCGTTCTAAAATTTTGGAAATTGAGGGTAGTACGGCGATAGGACGATAATTATTAACACAATATGTGCTACCAGCCTTGTGTATAGGGTGTATGATCGCTTTCTTAAAGTGTAGAGGAAAAGTACCTGTGTTTAGACTGAGATTAAAGATGTGGGTGAGTAGTGGGGTAAGAATGTGTTTATAACGTTTGAGAAATGTCGTGGAAATTTTGTCCCAACCAACCGCGGAATCCGTTTTTAGAGACTTTATTAATTCTTCAACCTCGGTTTCATCGGTGTCTAACATGACAATTGAATCTAAAGGCGGGGATTTGGAGGTAAAATCTGCCAATGAGTTAGGGCTCCCGGAAATACGTGAGAAATTGGCAGCAAGGTCTCTGCCTACATCGACAAAAAATTGGTTTACTTTATCCACAGAAAGTTGGGGTGACGTAGAACAATTTAATAGGTTAGAATTGGGTGTTCTTGGCTTTTCTGTATTTGTAACTCTCTTTATTACCTTCCAAATCTTTTTATTGTCATTAGAAGCCTCTCTTAATTCTTCTCTGTAAAAGTCCCGTTTCAGTTTCTTTAGGATTTTGGTGCAGTAATTCCTGTATCTTTTGTACGTTATACTTAGAATAGCATTGTTAGGTGACTGTTTGAGGGATTTATGCATTAAATCTCTGTTTCGCATACAGCGGAGCATACCAGCTGTCATCCACGGTTTCAGTAAACGTTTGGTATTTGGTAGTTTTATAATTGATGTGTGGGTATCAATAAGTCTAATGAAGGTAGTCGTTAAGATATCTGTAGCTTCATTAGCATCAGTTGTTTGATAAATTTCTTTAAAGTTAGTTAGGTTAATATCACTATCAAGAGCATTGTAATCTGTTTTTGTAATGGTACTCAAATGTACATTAACTTTCTTTTTTTGTTTGAGACAAAGTAACACTGGGTTGTGATCAGTAACAGAGGCGTCTATTACTACTGTAAGGGCTGACAAGTTGGACTTAAGCATGACATGATCTAGACAAGTGTTCTCTCTTGTTGGGAGGGTGTATGCAGCTAGCAGGCCATTTAGAGCTAACAGGTCTAGGTAATCAGAGATTTGGTTGGTGGGTGTACTGGATGCAATGTCGAGATTAATATCGCCTACAATAGCTATGGTCCTATAAGAAGACAAATTTGATAAGAGAGAGTCAAGGGATTGCAGAAAGTTACCAATGTTTGCAAATGAAGGAGATCGGTAAATGCATATTATTGCCTTATCATTACCAATTTTAAGCACTAGACAGCTGACATCCACCATGTCTGGTTCTTCGACTGTGTACTTCGCTATATTTTTAACATAAACCACTACGCCATCGTTTTGGTTTAGAACTTTTTTTGTTGAGTAATGGGAGTAGTTGTCGATGAGTGGAATAGAGTCGTTACAGCGTTTCAACCAGCACTCGGAAGTACAAGCACTTCACAGTCAATGTTTACTCGGCAGAGAAGCGTTAAAAAGGAGTCTATGTTAGCGTGAATGGACCGAATGTTCTGGGTGATTATTTTTAATTGTTTCGTAGGTTCTGTGACATATTTGGTACATTCCTCAGGTTTGCAGTTAAGCGAGCTAGATACTGAAATCTCGTCTATGTTGTTAACAATTTTAGTTATGTAATTCACTGGTAAGATATGTAAGTTATGCGTCTTCTGTACTGGGCGTTCTTTAGATAATAATTGTGTATTACATAACTGGTAGCTATAATTGATACATCACAAATACATTAAAATCTAGGCAGGCTTAGTGTACTAATAACGAAAGTGCGTGTATAAGGTAATGGTGTAGTATTAAGGTGAAGATATGTTATTATATGTTGGTGTAAGGAATGAGTACAAGTTTGAGGTGTTGAGGTGGATAACATGTATTGGGTGTGTGAGTATTGTTTACTGGTATGTTGTTGTTGATTTTTCCAAAAAACATAGTACAAAGTATATATACAGATAACAATCTTACTATAAAGATATTGCATGCAAAGTTTCAAGTAAAAGGATATTGCTATTAAAATACTAACAGGGACTAGTCATTCCTGTCTCAATGTTTCAATCTGTTCTTCATTTCTTATAAGAGTTGCTGGTTGTCCTTCTGTTTTTCGAATGAGTACTTTCCCGTTAGCAATCCAGCAAAACTTATACTTCTTCTCCTTGATGAACTCACGAGCTAGGTGAAATAGCTTCTTAGTGCTACTTGTTAAGTCTTCTCAAACATAGACTGGATTGTTGGTGCCACTTATTCCAAAGTGGGACGTATTTAGTTTTTGTGTAGGTTTCGAGTTGTTGTGAGCCTTGACTGAGTTGAGTATTTCTTGTTTAGTTGCTAGAGTGCTCAGTTCCAAAACAATTGGTCTTGTAGTTCCTTTTCTGCCTGGGATGCGGTAGATATGGCGTATGTCACCAGAATGAAGTTTAAAGCTAAGCGCTTTAGATAGGTTCAGCATTAGCTGCATTAAATCAGCGGTAGATTCCTTATCTTTACATGGCAGATCTCGAATTTCAATGTTATTTTTTTTTGGTATTATACTGTTGGTCTTTTACTTTCTCCTCGAGTGAGGATATGTATAATAAGTTGTCCTTGCACTGTTTTTCTAAATTCAATACCTTTTTTTGGGTGTCTTCATACTGTTGGGATATGAATTGCATAGATTTCTCGAGCTCACACGTCTTCTTTTGTAAGTTATTCATTGAGGTCTCTAGTTTTTTCTGCTGACTATTTTGATCAATATTCCAGGTGCTCAACATTCGTTTAATCTCTTGCTTAAAGGCAAGAAAGTTTTGATAAATCGGAGTCCGATACTGATTTTGTGGGTGACCTCAACATGACTACTCAATTACGCGAGCAGATATAGTATGTACCTCAATTTGCTCTGATAGTTTCTGCAGGCGCTTTGTAGAAATTTTGACGTCTGTGGTGGGCGGAGCCAGAAAGTGAGGGATTTTAATTAGAGGGTACTTCACAGACACATCACTTTTAACAGTTTTATCTTTAATTGTTAATCAACAATAAATTGTTGATTAACAATTAAACGCTCACATGCACTGAATTTGCTCGTGTAAATTTAGTTCACACTTGTATGTTGTTGTAAAGTTCACTTTTGGGCAATAATTTGATAGATACTATTACGGAAAACACTTTATAGTATTTATTTTCACGGAGCTCACAGATACACGACCGTTCGCTTCTGAGCCAGCGGCGGGGGGGGGGATATAGGGGAGGGATATAGATATAGGGGGGGGGAATAAAAAATAAAAAAAACTAATTTTTTAAGCAATGTACTAACGTGATCTACATTACGTGATATGCTAGATATATCAAACGAGCTAGTAGACTCCGGGAAAAATGAACACATATAATTGTTATTTGAGGAGTGATCGAGAAACTTTGACTGAAAATATGAAGAAAAGGCTTCACAAATAGTGTCAGATAGACTCACCGGAAGTCAAAGTTTCAAAGTTGAAATTATGACGCGATTTAACAAATGTCCAAAAACTTTTAGGATTAACTTGATTGAATCTTCTGTATGTTCAAGGTAACGCGAGTAACATTGTGATTCTAATCCTTTAAGAGGGTGTCGAGCCTACGAGACGCGCGGAAAATAGGTATTTACTGCAGCGGGCTAGTCGTGTGCGTTGTCACACACACAATGACAAGTTCGCTCGAGGCCCGCTTGCCGTTGCACGACGAAGTTTGCTAACTTTGCATTTTTTAATTTTTTGTCGTTATGTTGAATAAACTTGAAAAACGAATATTAATTATTTAGATGGTTTTATTTATCACACTAATATTATAAAGGCGAAAGTTTGTGAATGAATGTGTCTGTTTGCATGTTTGTTACTTCTTCACGCTCAAACGGCTGGATGGATCTAAATGAAGCAAGTAGGTACGTAAATAAATCACAAAAATAAATTATACCTATTATATAAAAATTAACGTTTGTTTTTACTGTAGTAATACATTATCCGTTCCCTCACTATTCATCCTATTGCAATAAAACTTTGATTTTATATATTAAACTCCTCAGATTTTTTTTTAAAGAATACTAGCAATGTGGGTACATTTCACATTACTAGCAATCTTGTTAACCTCTCCAACTAAGCTAAATATGCTTGTGTCTGGAGTGGGTTCACGTCAATAGTGTAATGGGTGGGGTTCGAACCTGCGACCTCTCGATCACAAGTCCGACACCTTATCCATTAGGCTATTGACGCTTCGAAACTGGGTAAGTAGCAAGTTAGGGTAGATGGGTATGCAGTACTTATTTGAATAATAAAACCAGTATGAAATAAAAAAAAATATAATTATGTAATGTCATAATAAAACCAGACTGAAATAAGTTTTGTTTATTAAAATTTCATTTAGTGCTCGTTTAAATTCTGATGTACTGTCATATTTTTAATAACATTCGGTACTTTATTATATATACGGGGGGCCATACCAAAAAAACATTTTTTCATTAATGCTGTCTAGCGAACTTACTTCGCAGAAAATATAAGCGTAATTTATTTCATAACAATATATGTATCAAGTGTAACTTAATTTAAAAGAAAAAAAAATAAAAGAAATCTATAAATCTAATGTTATATTGCTTATAACAATAATTCCCGTAGTAGACAGACCTTGTTATGGCACTTGGCGTATAATTTGTCGGACATCGAGGGAATGTCAAAGGAAGCTGAAACTTGTTCTAAACCAGAAAACCCGGCTCCTATCGCCATAAAACTGCTTACAGAATTATCGTTCAGATTGAGGTCTGTAGGGCTATCTATCTGGTTCTTTACAATTTATTAATTCTATTTTTTCGACACATTTGTCAAATAAAATAGAATTTCGATAGAAATCCTTTCTTAGTTGAAACTAGAGAATACAATCCCGAGCATGTTTTTCAATCCCGGGATTATGTGATTCTTGATGCTGAATCCTGGGACCCTGGGGCTATCCCCGGATTAGACTATGTGGTTTCTAATTGGTCTCAAATGTAAAAAATTGGCCAAGTGCGAGTCAGACTCGCGCATGAAGGGTTCCGTGTGTAACTATAATAATATAATATAATATGTATATTTATTTGACAAAAAAAACCTTACAAATTTCTTAAAACTAGCTTATTTACATTTTTTACACTACGCTAGATAACTTTGTTTTTCATAGTGTTTGTATGAATTACAAAGTTATATTTGCGGTTTTAGAAAATATGCCGTATCTCAAAAATTGTTAACTCGATATCATTCAAACCAATTTTGGTTGAAAGTTTACGTTAAGATCTACAGATACATATTTTTTTAGATTTTTCACTCCACTATTATAGAAGTTAGAGGGAGGGATACACATTTGACCACTTTGGAAGCTTATATCTTTTAAACGATTGACTTTATGAAAAAGTGGTTTCAGAAACCCCCATGTCATTTTTAAAGACCTGTCTATAAATACCACACACGCATAGGTTTCATGAAAAAAAAATATATTTTCAGTTTTAGTTCCATGTATGGGGTAGTAGTACACACATCAAAAGTGTCTAGGGATCAACATATATTTTTGCAATAATTTTTCTCCTGATTGATATTAATTAAAATTTTCTTTAAGGATTCATCAAATAAAGTGTTTTCGTTTGTCACAGTAACGATAAACCAAGTCACCTTTGCATTAATAAAGAAATTTGCCATTTTCCTAATAAAGGGATTTTTGACATTTGAACCACTAACATTAAAGTTCGAAAAAAAGACTGAAATAACAGTTTTCTTTAAAATTTTATTGGGTAACTTAAACAATTAATAATCCGTGTTTCTACCGCGAACACTAACAACACAAGAACATCGGTTTGGCATACTCAAAATGAGTTCATCCATATCACGCTGTGGAATGGCCGCCCATGTTCGTTGCAACAACAAAAAAAGGTCTTCTTGCGACTGGATACCCTCCATATTCGGCAGAGCTCTTCTCTGTAGCATATCCCATGCATGCTCAATCGGGTTCAAGTCTGGCGACTGAGCAGGCCAGAGCAGGACATTGATGTTAGCTCCGGCGAGAGTCTGTCTTACAACTCTTGCGGTGTGCGGTCGTGCATTATCATGCATTAACTGAAATAAGGGACCGATTTGCACTTGTAGAGGAACGATGACGTCAGATACAATCGTCTCAGCATAAATTTGAGCGTTGAGGTTGCCTCTGATCCAAATCAACTCAGTTCTTCCGCCGATCCAAATACCCGCCCATACCATGATGGTTCCACCACTATAAGGATGGACTTCCTGGCAGGATTTTAATCGCTGTTGGCGTCCAGGGGTTCTCCAGTGTCGTATACATCTTGTATCCGGTCTCATACCAAAACGAGACTCATTAGAAAAGCACACGAAACGCCATTGTTCTTCTGCCCAATTTCTGTGTTCAAGAGCCCATTGATATCGAATCCTACGATTGTGCATTGCTATAGGTGGTACCCGTAGCGGTCTTCGGGAATGAAGGTTCACTTCATGCAAGCGGTTTCTGACTGTTTGGTCGCTAATTAAGTTCCCTGAAGAGTGATGAAGCCTCACGGCTAACATCATGGCGGTTATTGTTGGAGCTCTTCGAGTTAAGATTTGAATGTATCGGTCTTGTCTCCGTGTGGTGCAGCGATACCGTCCTCCATGGCGCTCAGCCACGGTACCAGTGCTTCGGTAACGTGTCCAAAGTCGACTGATAACACTCTGACTTGTATTCAGAGCTAAAGCCACAGTACGTTGCCGGGAACCAGCTTCTATCGTTCCCACGGCTCTGAGCATTTCTTCCCTGCTTAAATGACGTCGCCGCTCCATAATAACGTTGGTTTTAATCAGTAGTAGGGAAACAGTAGCACTAATAATGTCTTCAATGCGTTGTATGTTTTTTATAGGGAAAATATTGACAGCTGATTTTCATCTTTTACTCGAATTTGATTAACAGTTCCTGTTTCAAATTATGAAATGCACCAAAAAGGATCCATATAAATTTATAAAATCATAAATTTATTACAAAGCCACATCTCAATCTCAAGAAATCCGCATAAAAATGCTTGATCCCTAGACACTTTTGATGTGTGTATGTTCCTTTATTTTAAATGATTTTTAATTTTTTTCTCAATATCGGAAAGCGTTTCATAGAATACATCTACTTACCAAGTTTCACATGTATAGTCTTAATAGTTTTGGAATAAAATAGCTGTGACATACGGACGGACGGACAGACAGACAGACAGACAGACGGACAGACATGACGAAACTATAAGGGTTCCGTTTTTTGCCATTCGGCAACTGAACTCTAAAAAACGAGTAATTTCTTAAAATATATATTTTTAATTTTGGTACACTACACATATCACAGTATAGTAAGAAAAGAAAAAATGACAAAAAGATACTAACTATACTTTGTAAGAAATAAAAAGACAATAAAACTTATTTCGAATTTTGAAAATACAATCGTAGAAATATCAATGCAACCAAGGTTTGACTTCCAAGCCTGCTTCGTTTATTACCAACATAAGCAGCAGCTGAAAACGCTCGTTTAGGTTTTACACTGGTTGGAGGAATAGACAATAGATACTTATATGCTGTTTCTAAGTGATATCCACTAATTCCTCCATTTTCAAACAGGCTTATTTCACGTCTAATACTATATTTTGCCAACACCGATTAATTTTGTATTTGTACTTCATGATCTGGGGATATACTCTTATCAATTTCCAGCTATAACTTTTCCTTTAGTGTCAATTGGGGTTGGGATTGGGAGGTTTGTGGCCTTAACTCATCATCTGTTTGTGATCCTGATCTTCCTTCTTCTTCTTCCGTGTCATCTCGACTTTTAAGTTTTTTAACAATACACTTTATTTGCTTCTAAACTAAAGCCTCTGTAGAAACTGGAAATAAGTCATGCCATTCCAAATCCGATAATAACTGATTTTCATCATCTTTTCATGGATTTTGTAATTAATTCTACACACCAGTCAAATCATCACTTCGTCGTTGCTCCATACGTTCCACTAAGGATGTTTTCATTTTTTGGCAAGTGTCAGCACTTGCCAAAAAATGATTATGCTAGATAGCTGTTTTATAAGAAATTTCAAAGCGGAATCAGCTGTGCATAAATTAGCATCTCGCCGACAGATTGCTTCTACTGTCAATTTAATTGGGGTCAGCACATCAACAATTTTATTTACCAATTCAAAATCAACTTCTTCCAAACGAATTGGATGATTGAGATCTATAAGAGCTTTTTGAATGAAGGTTGTTAAAAGATAAAATCGCTCCAGCATTGTTAAAAGACTATTCCACCTGGTTTTACAGTCCAAAAGAAGTGACAGCTCTTTTCCATGTTCAATTTTCGTTTATTTTTGAAGTACTGTTTCATTTTTCAATGGTGATCTTTTGAAATACACTCTACAACTTTGCGGATTTTCTTTATCAGCTCATTAATGTTTTCATCTTGTGTTAACTCTGGTATGTGTTATAGCGCAAGGTCATTTTGTGACATTAAGATTAAGTCTGATTCTGGACTGTCTAAGTCTTCTAAATGTTCATCATCATGGATGTCGTTCATATGATCAACAGCCACAGGTGGTTCATTTATAGTATCATCTGAGGTAGAGCTGTCTTGCAAATAGTTATGTTTTTCATAAAGCTAGTATCCAGGGAAATATCAAATATACTTAGACGCTCTTTCAATATACGAAGACAATTTTCAGCCATACTTTCATACTTCCATAAATAGGAACAAGTCTAAATTCCAAATTTTTTTATATGAATGAACGTTGACATTCATGTATGGTTTATTGGATGTTGAAGTCCACTTGTCGAAAGAAAGACTAAATCTTTCACCTGCACTTTTCAAATGTTTCAATTCTGCAGTTACTTGCTTTCTGATTTTTTCACTGTAATTCATGACACGTTTTTGAATGGTGACGGCTGACTTTGGTAAATCCGTGTATTTTGCAAAGACAAATTTTCTCGAATCATCTGAAGTTATGAATATACTGAATGGAAATCCATCTAATGCAATCATTCTTGCCAAAACATCATCGAGGCTATCGTCGGCACTTTTAGTAAAATAATCATTTAACTTTCGCTTGGCTGGCGGTGGTGCTGTGTTCAGATTATCAGAATCTAGACTTGTTGAAGCTGATATAAGCTTGATGTTATGTTTTGATGACAAATGTGTATGTAATCCATTAGTCGATCCATCCAAAGTCTTGAGAATGGCTGAGCATCGGTTACATTTGGCACTATTCCGATAGGAATAGTGCCAAATGTAACCGATGCTCTGCTATGCTGATGCTCTGCGATGCTGCTATGCTGTTGCGAAGGATACTTCGCAACTAAAAAATAGCTCCACATTGACGTCGTATCACTGTGTTTTTTATGTTTAACAAAGTCTCCCGCCATTTGAAATACTTAATTTCAGATAATTGACTTTTAAATTTAAATGACGTAGGTCGTGGGTTTAAATTTAGAAAATATCTTGTAATGAACAAAGTTTTCAATATAATTAAGCATATCTTAAAACTGGAAACATATCTTACAACTATACAATAATATAGGTTATCCATCAGAATTCAGACAGGCTTTAATGACCTCTCATACCTAATTAACCTGTATTATAGATACATTGTAAGAATGATATTTTAAAAGAGTAACTGTGGAGTTTCTTGCCGGATCTTCTCCATAGAAAACGACCAATTTCGAACCGTGCCCTGCGCCAAACTGCTGACGTTTTATAAGTGCCCATGTAGGCCTATGTGAAATAAAACATTTTGAGTTTGAATTAATTTTTTTCTTAAAATTCAACCGCGAGCCAAAAATAAAAAAAAAATCACAAGAAACAGTAGTAGGTATCTCTACTACTATTTTTTAAGAGATAACATAGAGCAATCATGCCAGTAGCGTGCAACCAGCGCACCACGCACCATGAGACCATAAGTCTAGTTTAAGCATATACTAACGGGAACCCGTGTTAAATTAGTACTTCTCACAATATGATTATAATTTAAAGCCTGTCTGAATTCTGATGGATAACCTATATTATTATATAGTTGTAAGATATGTTTCCAGTTCTAAGATATGCTTAATTATATTTAAAACTTTGGTCTATACTGTCGTATAGACCAATTAATACAGCACAATGGAATTACAAATAAAAAATATCCGATAAGTTGGTCATCATGTATGTCATTGATATACACTATAAAAAGGAAAGGGCCAAGAATTGAACCTTGCGGAGCACTCATCTTGGCTAGGGATCCTGCAGATGTCGCTCCATTAACAATAACTTTTTGTTGCCTGTTTGATAAATATGAAAGAACAAGGTCAGCAGAACACGAATCCACGAACTCCGTAATGGTGTAATTTACAGATCAGTGTTTTGTGGTCAACGCAATCAAAAGCTTTGGAGAGGTCACAAAGTATGCCAATTGCATCCTGAGATTTCTCCCAAGATTCCAGAATGTGATGGATGAGCGCTACTCCTGCGTCTGTTATTGACCTACCTTTCGTGAAACCAAACTGCCGACTATGCAGAATTCCATTTGAGTTTTTTAACTCAACTATCATATTTTTATGATAGCATCTGGTCCAGCATGATTTTTTCGTATATTTTGCTTAATGCTGGAAGCACATATATCGGTCTATAGTTAGAGGGATCACTCTTACAACCCGACTTAAAAATTAGTACTACTTTACTATGTTTCATTAAATCGGGAAAATTACCGCTGTCTATACATTAATTAAATGTGCCTGTTAGGATAGCAGCAATTGAGTCAATAATATTACCAAGAACCCTAACAGATGCACTCCATAAGTCATCAGTGTTTGTTATGTTAAGACTTTGGAATGCTTTTTAATTACATCAATAGAAATGGGCTTAAATGAAAATGTTGGTATATCCTTATTGAAGTTTTCCTTTAAAAAAGATTCTGCTAATAATGGCGAAGAATGTAGAGATTTAGTAACCTCTACTGGAATATTGGTAAAGTAATTTTCCAACTTCTCAGCCACTTTTGACTTATCTGAGATGACCTGATCATCGATGTTCAAAGTCAAATCATTCTAACCCTGTTGGTTTGTGTTTCCCGTTTCTTTGTTTATCACCTTCAACACAGTTTTTATTTTATTGTTAGAAATGCTAATTTTATTACTTTCTGATTTAGATTTAGCTTAGGGCGCATAGTCTATTAAATATCTTTGAGTAGTTTCTTACATAATTATGGAAGGCTTCATCGGAAGTCAATGATTTTTCATGGTATAAGTTGTATAAATTGTCTCAGCTTATTCTTATTCCAGCAGTGGCCCATTCATTAAATTTAGATTTATTACTCATTTGAAATTTTTTAACTGGACATGCCTTACTAAATTCGTGGCATAGTGAAGAAAAAAATATCCTGTAATTTTCATTGGGGTCATGGGAGTCAAAATTGGCCATTGAAAGATTACTTAACATGTTATAATTGCCGCTTTTTAACCAACTCAAAGGATACTAGTTGACCTGTATGGCCCTAACTGACCTACTAGACCTAACTCCACTAATTTGAGACGAGTATTTTATGGCGCAATTAGTATAAATATTATCTATGCATTGAGCTGATGTTGCTGTTATTCTTGTTGCTTCCTTGTATGTGCATTTTAAGTTAAATGAACCAAACAATGAAGTAAGCTTGCAGTGTTCAGGTGAATTTACTAACAAATCAATATTTAGGTGACCACAAACGAAAACTAATTTATTATCTCTTATAAGCTTAGGTACTTAAAATTTCTCCCATTATCATTAAGAATGATGACAAGTTTGATGCTGGTGGTCTATAAACACTTAAGAAAGTTTGGCCTTCAACTTCTGTACATGCTACCTCACACAAGCAATCAACAGAGCAAGCGGTGATATATTTTTGTTCCTTATATCTAAGAGAATTACTACGTAATATTAAAGTATCACCTCCTACTGAGGACCTGTTGTATGCACTAGTAACAGAAAAATATTGATTTTAAACAACATTCTATCTGGTTTTAGCCAGTTTTCACAAAAACATAAGATATCTATATCATATTTATCTATTAACATTTCCTCATCTAATATTTTGCCGGAGAAACGATTTATATTCTGATGATATAGTAAAATTGTGTTATTATAACTCTCCTTTGTCACATCTAAGGGTTTAAACAATTAATTTCAGTATTATTAGATACCCTAGATAATACTGAATAGTCACTTAACCTAGGATCAGTTAAATTGTCAATAACCCAGTGTAAATTGTAAGCTAACAAAGTAGCCAATGAACTTTCGTCGTAAATTCTAAAATGATTGTCAGGATTGCAATCGGTATGCCCAAAAACCTATTACACGATGTTTGATGCAATATTTTGCAATCGACCACGTTTGCTGAGCAAGCAATATAATGCGGTCGCATTAAGTTCGCCGCGAGCTTAGTGTATTTCGAACAGCAACCGGGTGCACTCATTTTCATCATTTAGCGATAATTTTAGCCCTTACGTTACTTTGTTAATTATACTTAGCAATAAACCCTTGAAGGTTATCAGTGTATTTAACTTAGTAGACACACACGATATCCATATTGAATGTTGGAGAAAAAGTTGCATCCACCAAGGATGCAACTTTTTCTCCAATATTCAATATGGATATCGTATGTGTTTTAAATTGGATTTCAAAATGAAAGCCAGATTTGCAATCACCACCCCCAAAAACCCATTACACGATACCCATATTGAATGTGTGAGAAAAAGTTGCATCCGCCATCTTAGATTTTAAAATGAATGCCAGATTTGCAATCACCACCCCCAAAAACCCATTACACGGTACCCATATCAAATGTTTGAGAAAAAGTTGCATCCGCCATCTTGGATTTTAAAATGAATGCCAGATTTGCAATCACCACCCCCAAAAACCCATTACACGATACCCATATCGAATGTTTGAGAAAAAGTTGCATCCGCCATCTTGGATTTTAAAATGAATGCCAGATTTGCAATCACCACCCCCAAAAACCCATTACACGATACCTATATCGAATGTTTGAGAAAAAGTTGCATCCGCCATCTTGGATTTTAAAATGAATGCCAGATTTGCAATCACCACCCCCAAAAACCCATTACACGATACCCATATCGAATGTTTGAGAAAAAGTTGCATCCGCCATCTTGGATTTTAAAATGAATGCCAGATTTGCAATCACCACCCCCAAAAACCCATTACACGACACCCATATCGAATGTTTGAGAAAAAGTTGCATCCGCCATCTTGGATTTTAAAATGAATGTCAGATTTGCAATCACCACCCCCAAAAACCCATTACACGGTACCCATATCGAATTTGTGAGAAAAAGTTGCATACGCCATCTTGAATTTAAAAATAAATTCCAGATTTGCAATCACCACACCCAAAAACCCATTACACGATACCCATATCGAATGTTTGAAAAAAGTCTTCATCATCACTTTCACTTCCTCAAATGGTGCTTTTCGGGAGCAACTGCACAAGGTACTATTAGAAATACCCAAAACGCTATAGGTGTGCCTATAATATTTAAAGAGTTCCCTCGCTTTCTCCAGGATCCCATCATCAGATCCTGATTTCATAACAATGAAACCAACTAGAAAGTATACCCTTTCAAACGAAAAAAAAATTCCAAATCGGTCCAGCCGTCTTCGAGTTTGAGGTTACATACATGAAAAAAGTTTAAGACGAACTGAGAACCTTCTCCTTTTTTTTGAAGTCGGTTAAAAAGCAATAATAACATCACAAAATAGAAATACGTACTTTTTATGAGACTGGCTTTTTTTTCGAAAATTTGCGCTAACTTTCTTCTAATAATATTTTTTTTTACATTTTCCCATAATAAAACAAATATTAAAAAAAAAATGTTAAAGAAATATATATTGAACAATAAAAAGTAATTGTTGGGTATGCATAATAAATCGTACTCAAAAAAACAAAAAATATGACTTATGTTATTCAACGGATTGCTGCAATACATACGTACACAATAGATCGCGAATTATCGTTACCGGCGAAACGCTCCACGATGAGACGTGACCCCTCTCTGAGCTCCCGTGGACGACTGAATTTTCGACCGGTGTACGTTGCGTATGGTTCAAAATAGCGCGCAAATTAGAAGAAAAAATTAAAATTAAAACAACCAAGCGACATTTTTGAAATGTTAAAGCTGTAAATGATAGTATGATAATTAGAGAATAATATGAATTGAAGTTTATGAAAAAAATCAACAGTTTACTATCAAAATTCAGCGACGCACGAGCATGTTTTGTAAGGATTTTTGTCCAATTTTATGTATTTTTGTTTAATAAACTATAAAATATTTTTAAATTTTGCCAACTATGTTTGCTAACACATTTATTCTAGTGTTCATTACATATTTTTGTATGGTAATTAAAGTACTATTATAGGTTATATTCCTTTAGTTGTGAAGACCGTTTTGAGTTATTTTACTCGGCGCAGGCTTAACTCTATTGCGTAATAGCTTAAAAGTTAATTCATCAGACTTATTGCCGTAGGTTTTTTTTTTTTTAATATCTATATTTTTCCTTAATTACTCTAACGAGAGCTGCGCTGTAACAAACTGGAAATGATTTTTTGTGAACAATCTTACGCGGAATATATGTTTACATATTGTAATTAATTAGTTAACATATTGTAAAAGGGATATATAAACCAAAGTCCTTTTTATACACTAAAATGTCTTTTAATTCACTTAACAGATGACTCACAATTTGTCTTTAATATTATTACACATTCACTCACGAAAATGATCGTACTCGCAAGGAAAAAAAGGGAAGAACAAAGGATGGTGGGCTATATATAGGCTGGCTCGTCACTACCCCCACTCTGGACTTGGCTCGACAACGTGGCATGGCTGGATTGGCAGGCAACTATGGCATGTGGGGTAGTGACGTGGCTATTGGCTGGCTTATAGGCTCGTCGGGGCATCCCCAGCTGGTCAGCAGATGGCAGTGCGTTACAATATTACGATAAAAAAACATCGGTTTTAGTGCGAAGCCCTCGAACATTTTGGTAAAAAACATTTAGGCTACGACTAGCAGACATTGCAAATGAAAACGAAATCAGAATACGTAATATACACTTCTGGACACATCTATGGGCCCACCTTGTATTTTCAGTTTCGTTTGGTCCTAGCTAAAATTTTATATTAGGTCGAGCAAAAAGTTTTTATGCAGTTTTGAACCTGGCACATTCACAATTTCATTCAATAGTCTTTTTTTTAATTTCGAACACAGAATTTAAAGAAACAAAAGACAATTTGGAGCCTGTTTGTTGATATCAAACAATCGAATACTAAGAAAACTTGGTTTTATTGGTTTACTTGGATTTAATTCTTGAAAAAGTGATTGATATCTTTGCTTTTGCAACAAACATTACTTATTCTTAACATTAAGGTGAGGTTCTATCAATAATCTATGGATACTTCACCTGAAGTCGCCGCCCAAGCTGTGGCACTTATTCAGGCCGGACACAGCCAAAGAAACGTGAGTGCTCAACTTAATTTAAGTCGATCTGCGGTCCGAAATGTTTATCGGAGGTACCTAGAGACTGGCGGCTTTGTTCGTCGCCAAGGAAGGCCACGATCTCGGGTCACAACTGAAAGGCAGGATCGATTCATCGTGACGACCAGCTTGAGAAATCGTCACCTTACCTCCATTGAGATACAAAACCAACTTCGCGACTTCCACGGAGTATCTGTGAGCGCTCGAACTGTTCGGAGAAGGTTAAAAGAACGCGATATGGTACCACACAAGCCAGCTAATGGGCCCAAACTAAAGTGAGCCCACCGAACAGCGCGCCTTCATTTCGCACGCAGTCATTTAAATTGGACACAGCAAGATTGGAGCCGTGTACTCTTTTCTGATGAGTCTAAAATTGTGTTACATGGCAATGATGGAAGGAAGAAGGTCTACCGGCGTAAGGGAGAGCGTTTCGCACAATGCTGCTTTGAAGAGAGGGTTGCTTATGGCGGTGGCTCATGGACTGTCTGGGGCGGTATATCCGCGAGCGGCAAAACTCAACTTGAGGTTGTTACAGGACCACGGCTGCCAACATTAAATGCTGAAAGATACATTCGTGAGTGCTTAGAACCTCACGTGATACCATACGCGGACTATGTGGGCCCAAATTTCCTTTTTATGCATGATAATGCAAGAGCCCATGCGGCCGGCATCGTCAGGGAATATCTTCGGGATGTGAACATCACAGTTATGGACTGGCCAGCCAGAAGCCCAGACATGAACCCCATTGAGCACATGTGGGACGAGCTAAAAAGGCGTGTTAGGGCTCGTCAGCCAGTTGCCCAGACGATGCAGGAGTTGAAAACTGCCATAGAAGAGGAATGGGAGATGATCCCTCAAAATTTCATAGAGCGGTTGATAAACTCTATGCCTAATCGTATGAGAGCTGTGGTAGATGCCCATGGAGGCAACACGCGTTATTAAATTAAACCTTTATTTGATAAAACATGTTTTTTATTCAAAAATTAATTGCCTTTAACAAGGCGCATATCCGACTTGTTAGGCGTAGGTCCATGTCGTATGGTATTCTGAATTCAAATTTAAAACTATACGATCGAAAAAGATGGTAAAATGTATCAGGTTTAAAACTGCATCAACAGTTTTTGTTCAATCTAGCAATCATATTTCGGTAGGGGCCATCGAAACCTAAACTCTAAGGTGGGCCAATAGATGTGTCCAGAAGTGTATTAATTAAAGAGTAATGGGGCAAAAGCGGTGATACTTAAAAAGATTAACGCTCATAAACTAATTCCGTGCGTAAAAAAGCAAGCAACACCGTCTACGCGCATATCTTAGTGCGCGAGCAAACGGGACAGATATAATAGCGCGCATGTAAGCTAGGGTGTCCCGAAAAATTTTTTTTTCGCTTTTTGCTACTCAAGCCCCCTCAAAAGTTGCATTATTAGTTTTAGATTACCGTAAAAATAATAAAAAAAAAATATCTTGAGGGTTCTACCGCCATTTTTTTTTATTTTTTATCACTTATATAACCCTCCAGTCAATGTCGTCTATTCTATTTTATGTACATTATTCCCATTTTATTTTTTATTTCATTGATAGTGAAACCCTAAGTTATGATTTGCAGGCAACGACAGGATTTTTTCTGTTAGGAATTGGTTTGGAACAAACTCGCGAAATTCATGTTTTGACTTGTTTTTCTTAAATTCTCTACCAAAGAGAATATAATATATTCTCTACTTCTACTGTGAGGCAGTTCGTCTCATTTCTATTGCGGTTTTATTGCTGTAAGGTGTCGCTCTGCACTTCCTTGTGATAAAATACGTGTTTTTGTTATATATAATAATGGGTTCAAGACGAAGTGAGACTACTTGTGCTATTTTGGGATCATATAAAGAACTTGACGATCGCCAGTTATCAGTGATAAGTGACGTTATCAAATTCATTTTGTTTACTAAAAATGAACTAAAACTACAGAAGAATGGGAAAGATCCTTCTAACACAGAAGTTTTTTCAATCGTTTCTGGAAAACTTGATACGATTTGGACCAAAGCTTCGATTCCTATCGTTTCCAACGTACGAGTTACCCAATTGCTGTAATCATATTTCGACAAATACCTGTCATTGATAAGATATCCCAAAAATAAAAAAAATATAGTTACGAAAGCAGATTGAAGTGCTTTTTGGAATCGTCGAACAAGCTCTTCGATATTGCTGCTTGTAAGTGCACTTCGTTTGACATTTGTTCCTGCATAAAACCTAAGAAAGTTCCTATTTCTGAAAGAGACTTTTTACTGGATCAAAGAAGTGATAGAAAAATGGCAATAAGCGGTATAGACACAAAAGAAACAGCAAGACTTTTAAAGAAACATCAGAGACAAGAAAATTTGAATCGGAAAGAGTCAGAGCACGCATGTTTTCCCAGTGCATCACTAAAAACCAATCCTGTTCCGGTGCGCGAGTTGCCGCCTCGACCGCAGTCGCCTGTAACAGAGCTTTCTGCGAATAGTGACGTGCCTGTAAATGAGACTCCATCTACTTCGTTGAATCGGAACACTCTGGCGCTGCCAACAGTAGCTAAGGTATGTGATCGGTATGGACTATCAACGCGATCTGCGGCTGCGGTCGCTTCGGCGGTCTTAGCTGACGTAGGATTGGTATCTTCCGAAGATCTAAGTCTTGTTATTGATAAGAATAAAATTCAAAGAGCTGTTTCAAAAGCACGGACCAAGGCCAGCAATGACATTGATACGATTGTAATAAAAAGTATCTACTTTGATGGACGAAAGGACAAAACACTCATAAACGAGAAAATAGGCGATCGGTACCACCGCAGAGAAGTCTTGCAAGAACACATTTCAGTTGTCACAGAGCCGGGATCTATTTATTTGGGACATATGACGCCAAGTCGTGGCACTGCCAAAGGGATCGTCTCTTCTATCATATCTTTGTTAGAAAATCAAGGGTTGAACTTGGTAGAGGTGATCTGTGTGGGGTGCGATGGTACTGCTACGAATACAGGTTGGAAGGGAGGTGTCATTCAATACCTGGAAAACTATTTAAAGAGACCGTTGCAATGGTGTGTTTGTATGCTTCACGCGAATGAATTACCGCTTCGTCATTTGTTCATGTCTCTGGATGGTAGCACATCTGGGCCAAAAGAATATTCAGGACCTATTGGAAAACAGCTAGCTGCTTGTGAAAGTAAACCTCTAGCGTCTTTTTGTGCAGTGTCTGGCAATTTGCTAGTATTACCTGATAATATTGTGAAGGAACTAAGCACGGATCAAAAGTATCTGTACGAAATGTGTCATGCTGTGGTGGCTGGTTCCTGTTCCCTTGAGCTAGCGAACCGCCAACCTGGAAAAATGGCGCATTCGAGATGGCTCACTACTGCTAATCGCATACTCAGAATTTACGTAAGTACTGTTTCGCCGTCAAATAATTTGCAGCTGCTTGTGAACTACGTGGTCAAAGTTTACGCTCCTGTTTGGTTCCTAATCAAGCAAAACTCATCATTTAAAGATGGAGCCAAGCATATTTTTCAAATGGTTATATACTCTCGATTTTTGCCTGATAGTCAGAGATCTATTGTAAATTCGGTGATCGAAAGAAACGCTTTTTTTTGCGCACCCAGGAAACTTGCTTATTGCCATGTTATTCGACGATAGAGAGCATATTCGAGAGCTTGCATCTCTCAAAATATTAAAGGCCAGAGAAGCAGAAAAGAGCAACTCTCGCAGTGTATTTAAAGCACCAAAGCTTAACTTCTGTGCGCGAGACTACACCGATATAATATTTTGGCAAGAGTGTGAAATATCAGCTCCACCAATTTTGCTACACGTCTCCAACGATGAACTTAGAATTAAGGCTAAAGAACACATCCTCGACATTATTGACTTTCCCTGCCACACTCAGTCAGTGGAAAGATGTGTAAAACTAGTGACGGAGGCTTCTCAAAGCGTCACGGACGCTACAGCTCGGGATGGTTTTATTAGGAACAGGTTAAAATCTCGCTCAGAAATGCTTAATTTTGGTCACAAAAACCAGTTCCGTTTTTAAAGTTGCCATTGATTATTTTGCCTTTCAACTATTTTAAACCTTGCTTTAACTCATTGTTGTACCCTTAAATTTAATAAAAACCATTTAAATGTTATTTTTGTATGATTTATAGTTTATATTAGGAACCCCTAAGAATAGCAAATTTGAAAAACTTCAAGGACTGGTAGAGGCCTCAAGATGCCGGATATCTAATTAAATTTTATAATAATCGTAATATATGTGTCAAAACGCAACTTTTGATACCTCTTGCGTAGCCGTAGCTCATTTTTTTTTCCCCCATACATGAACGGGACACCCTAATGTAAGCGTCAAAGTAATCAGCGGGATATGAAGTGGTAGGTAGGCTCGGTAGTGCAGTAGAGGAGCCGAACCTTTTACAACAATTAGAAACACCAATATTATGAATGTTTTTTATTTTGAAATATAGTTACATAACGTTTTAATTGAGTGAGAAGTATTATATTGAAAGACAAAACACATAGCAGTAAATATAAAAAGCCAATTAATAGCATATTAAACAATCTTGTTTAAATCCATGTCTTTTCTATACTAATATTATAAAGCTGAAGAGTTTGTTTGTTTGTTTGTTTGCTTGAACGCGCTAATCTCAGGAACTACGGTTCTGATTTGAAAAATTCTTTCAGTGTTAGATAGCCCATTTACCACGCGGACGAAGTCGCGGGCGGAAGCTAGTCTAATAATAATGAGCAAAGAAGACTGATTTTTTAAGATGTGGATTTTACCGTGCTTAACCCATACGTACTGTGTGCGTTACCCCAGCGGAATGTTGTCGCTTTTCAGGATTTCGGCTTGAAAGATAATTAGTACCCATCTCGTGTAAATGTGCCCGAAATTTAGAATTTGTGCGTCCAGCCGATCCAAATATATTCACGAAAAACAGATTCCGCTGGAGTAACGTTACCCTAGCAGCATGTTTTTTAACCGGTGGTCGTAGCTGAGTACAAACAAGCTACTTAGATAGGTCACATTTATGCCTAAACGTGCCCAAAAAATTAAATTTTTGCGTCTTGAGGTTTCAGAGTTATTCAAGATGCCGCTGGGGTAACGTTTAGTAAATTGCTGTACCTCTCAAACGGCATGACATACAACTACGATTTTTTTACTACGGTGGGTCCTAATTTGTGCTTATGCTGTGCAATTTTATTTTTTATATAATCGACACCGTTGGAAAATAAGAAATTGATTTTCAAAAACCCTAAAATCGACCTTTGCGCTTCAATGAGAAACCCTATAAAAACTTACCAATTATGGTGGTTTGTACCTTTTGTGAACACAAAGCATCATGCGAAATTAGATGTATCTATTCCAACTCCTCAGACAGCTATTCCATTTTAATTAAAATCTGGCTACGCTTAAATGTAACACTCCAATACATGAATTTACTGCAGCTTGTGCATTGGACGCCATCATTGGAACTGATGTTGCTAACACTGCACTTTTTCATTATTACTACTCTTGTACACTGATTATATTAACGCAGACAGAAATAAAATAATAATGATAGTCTATTTAGTTTGTAAAGTTAAAACAAGGTAGGCAATGTATTTTTTTTCTTAAGAGCGACGCGTACTGATGATTTTAGTGTTCACGGACGAGTGATATCACATATGATCCATAGAACAGATTACTTCATCTCTCAATATTTTGTGTTTAGTCTTGTACAACAAAAGCACTTTGAGTGAGTATATTCATCACCTCCCTAGCCTTTTCTAGACTATATTGGGGCTGGCTTCCAGACAGAATGTGAGTAGTACCAACAAGAATTCTTTACCATATACTTATGTTTATTTACAGATGTTGAACAGGAATATGAAGACTTTAGCTATTTAGATGAAAAAGATATGCCACTGCAAGATTCTGAATCAGATGGTGACTATGTACCTTTAATAGAGTTTAAAGCTGAAAAAGAAGAACAAGAAATATTGAGGAAGAGAAGAGCCAGTGACACAAGAAGTGAGTATCCAATGCACCAAGCTACAATAGCGGTACGCAACACGCACATCACTTGTCACATACAACTAGTGCAATACAATTTTTTTGGCAAAACACACTCACTCGCCCCTTGACACCCGTCGCCAGTGCTAAATATCATTGTATAAGAAACTTGTTGGACATTTTTTTCCTCTTACATTACAAACTAGTGAAGATATTCATATCTTTAAGGCAAGACTGAATAGGCTACTTCTAGGCGAGCATGTTTCATCTTTGAACATCGCTTACCATCAGGTGAGATAGTGGACAAATGCGAGCCAATCCATATCCATACTAATCCATACTAAAATTGTTTTTCTTAAAATTGGAAAGCGGTTCACAGAATACATCTACCTACCAAGTTTCACATGTATAGTCCTAATAGTTTCGGAATATAAAAACTTTTTACCAAAAAAATTAAACCGGCTTCCAAAAAACACTGCAAAGTGAAAAATAACTTTAATTTCGGTAGGCGGTGTCCGACTTCCGAAATTAGTTAGAAAGTAGACAAAATATTGCTTTTCCCAATGCTGGGCCGTAAATTGTTGACATATTTTAGGTATTGTAGAGAGTAAACTTTTTTTTTTTTTAGCGTGGTAAAATTATCAGATAAGTCCCACGGTAATGGGATGAGTCCCACGACCCCGGCAGGCTTCGGCCCTCCACGGGGGGCCTCGTCATATTGCTGACGCTCTTTGAGGCGCGCGTGGAACACAACGCGCCGTCGACCCGGGCATGGTCCATGGTCGGACAGCGAGTTGCCCTTTACTCACTGTCCGCATGCCCGCGCCTACGGTGGCCGGAGATCGTCGGTCGACGTCCGACGCCGTGGGCGTCTACCACTGCGGCTGGGCTGGAGGGAGGACGCCATCCTCTCCCTCACGCGGCCCGCCTCCTCCTTCGGAAGCATGACTGCTTCGCAGAAGGAGGCGACCGCTTCCCACTCCCTCTCGCCCCGCAGCATGGCCTCGACCAATGCCGGGTGCGAGAGGTCTCCGCCTATTGCCGCCGTGAGGACACGTCGGTGCTCTGCCCAAGCGGGGCAGTCCTGCACCGTGTGCTCGACTGTGTCCTCAGGGTGACCCTCGCAGTGGTGACACCCAGGCGTTTCTTCCTTTCCCATCAGACACAGGTACCTCCCGAAACTTCCGTGTCCAGTGAGGACCTGCGTCATGCGGTAGGTCAGGACGCCGATCTAGCCACTCCTCAAAGAGGGGTCTTACCGCCGCAAAAGCGGCGTGCCCGGTAGAGAGTAAACTTAGGTAGAGAATTTCGGTCGACTGCCGACTGCGGTCGCATTGCCAAGGTCTGGGTATTTATATGCACCAAGACGCGGGGGGCGCGAATCGGCCATATTTCGCTATTTACCAATGGCAACGCGACCGGTTGCTTCACGCGACTGACCATATAAGGTAAAGTGACGGCGGGCTCCGTCGCTATCTACCGTTCTACGTCGTCGTTACCTTATATGGGTACGTGATAACAATAGCAGGCGGCGCTAAATAACGTTGTTGTCGTGCACAATAATTTTTAATGAATCTTTGAGGACCGGAGTTTTTCCTTTAGACTGGAAGGTAGCTAAAGTTGTGCCCGTACATAAATGTGAAGAAAATACTATCGTTAGTAATTACAGGCCAATTTCAATTCTTTCCACCTTTGCCAAAATATTCGAATCACTGGTTTGTCCACTCCATACATTCAAAGTCACTTTAGTAAATATATCAGTAGTAGTCAACACGGATTTGCTAAATTAAGATCAACTTGTACTAATTTAGTCGCTTTTTCTGAGATTGTGACTGATGCTGTGGACTCAAACAGACAATACGACGTAATTTACACGGACTTCAGTAAGGTTTTCGACCGTGTTCCACATCAAATACTGTTACAAAAGCTTTCCGCATACGGGTTAACGGGTGCCTTACTGAAGTGGGTGCAATCTTACCTTGAAGAACGTACGTTTTTTGTTGTTGTCAATGGTTTTCGTTCTGGCACCTGGAACATTATATCTGGCGTACCGCAAAGTTCCCATTTAGGCACAGTATTTTTTATTGTATTCATAAACGATTTGCCAGCATATTTCCAATATTCTGAGAACTTCATGTACGCTGATGACTTGAAATTGGGAAGAATGATAGAATCAGATAGAGATACTGCATTACTTCAAAGCGACCTTAATAGACTGGTTCAATGGTGCAACCTAATGGTATGAATTTGAATGGAAAAAAATGTTTTCACATTAAATTTACACGAAAAATCCATCTAATAGGGTGTGACTATTTCATAGGTGAGGATAAAGTTCAAACAGTGGATCAAATAAAAGACCTTGGCGTGTTGTTTGACCAAAAGCTGACTTTTCTTCCCCACATTGTAAGTATTATGAAAAGATATTTCAGGATGTTGGGCTTTATAATAAGAAACTGCAAAATTTTTCGAAACCGTAGGCCAATAATTATACTATACAATAGCCTAGTGAGGAGTATTTTAGACTACTGTAGCATCGTATGGAGGCCGCACTTTGCGGTATATTCCCTTCGACTGGAACGCATTCAGGAGAGGTTAATGTGGCATTTGGTACACAAAACTAATAAAATAAAAAAGAAATCATGTTATTTGAATAAATTGTCACAACTTAAGACGGTGTCCTTATCTAGTCGAAGGGAACTGTCAGATTGTGTCTTCATGTATAAAATCCTTAATTATGGTGTAGACTGCCCAGAACTCTTGAGACGGGTGAATTATAGAGTACCGTCACGATATCCCCGAAGTCGGATCACCCCTCTGTATCCGCCACGCCGTAGGACTGTACTTGGAGCAAACTCACCTCTACCTCGACTTTGTAGTGTTAAATAAATATTCAGATCTCATAGACGTTCATTTGGACTCGCTTGGTCGGTTCCGATATAAAATATTCAAACATCTACTGACTAATCCGCTATTAATTAA
Source organism: Tholera decimalis (assembly GCA_943138885.2). Taxonomy (NCBI): domain Eukaryota; kingdom Metazoa; phylum Arthropoda; class Insecta; order Lepidoptera; family Noctuidae; genus Tholera; species Tholera decimalis. The sequence goes on along the minus strand of OW964575.2, from coordinate 10,281,776 downwards.
AAAACGGTAATATTCCCCCAATTACACTTTTTTCTACCTTTTGATATTCTTTAAAGTTAAGTTACTTTAAATTTAACTAACTGTATTTAACTATATTATGTATATATTAGTGTTGTAGTTACCTATAATTGTTTGTTACACTTTTTTCATTCCCTTTTGCTTGTTATTATTATGTAATTGTATGAGTGTAATCAAATGTTGGTAACTCTAAATAAATAAATAGACATAGGTATTAGGGCTTTCATCCCGGGAATCTCGGTCTCGAAAATTTTGAGAGTCTCGACGATTTTTTTGTATTTTCGAGACTCGAGACTAACATTTTCGGTCACGGGAATAACGAGACTTTTGAGACTTCAGTAACACAAAAACTGTATTAACCTTTTGAACGCCAGAGTATAAACATATCGCCGTACCCCTGACGGCAGGCCACTTTTTCTGTCAAATGACCTTCATAAAAAATAGGGATTCCAAAACTTATATCGATATTTAACTGAGTTTTTATTTTCGTCTTTAATTTTCTAATAAACCGTACTCACGACACTGAAATTTTATTTAACCTGCCACTATATTCCAATATAGTAATCTATCTATACACAGCATTTAACAGAGACTTTATCAATGAAAAAGCAGATATTAGAAAACTAGAAATATATATTTATTACAATATGGTTACAACACTATTCAACATGACTGTCTTGGTATTGTGACAATGCAATGGCGTTGCTTGCCAGTCAATTTTATGACATTCTCGAATCTGAATAAGGGATGTAGCAGTGTACACGTTGGTTATCGATTCTAATAAGTATTCTTATCTAATATAATATTAATACCTATCCATATCTAAAAATACGCAAGGATTTTAATGTAGTTATAAAAAGAAATTGAAATCAGTATTTTAATTATTGTTTTTTTTACATATAAAAATACGCAGAAATAATTTAAAAATCAACAGTTACATATACCTAATAATTATTATTACGAATCAGTCTTACAATATCGCAAATCTTTAACAAAATGTACCTAATACTATACTAGGAAGAGCATTAGTTTAGTATATATAAAGAAAACATCAGGAATAACAGGAATAGAAGTAACCAAAGGATTATAATAAGGATAATATCACAAGCTTTCAACAAAAAATATTATTAGCAAAAAGGTTAAGAAAAGATATGTAAAATCAACTTACAAACAATGGAATGTCATAAATCTCTAAAATAGGAACAATAAAAGTATATCACACATTAGCAAATAATATCTTAAAAGTAAAAAAGAGGATGTGGTGGACACAAATAATATTATACTCTGGACTAAAATTTCATATTCATCTTCTTAAGTTTTTATTGATTTTACAATCATGCGTCACAACACTAGCTGTCACATATAGCAGACTACGGCGTGTGAGACACTCCTTTTATACGCGTTTAACATCTACTTTTAAAACAACAAATTTCTCGATATTGGTGGTTTATTTATATTAGTTTCATGCAATACAATATAGACGGAACCTTAAAATTTTAAATTATATAAATAAAAACACACAAAAGTAATGGTTAAATTGTTTATTTCATAATATGGTGCGACGTGTATTTTGTCATATATTTGTGACGTTGGCGTTCAGGGTAAGATTTCGTTTGTCACATATATGTGACAATGGCGTTCAAAAGGTTAAATAATTTATTAAACCAACAGTCAATTTTTAATATGGATATTACGGCAATGGCAGCACGGTCGAGCATAGAGTAAAGCTTAGTATTATCTGTGGAGGCTGAATAACCTTATTGACAAATAACACAGATTTTGTCTACATATTATAAATGTAAATTGCTGTGCCCAAAAGGGTCCATGTGAGCTACTTTATGTTTGCAATAAAGATTGAATTATGGAACTATTCTGATTAAATCAATTGATCAAGAGTGGGCCCATCAGTAGTTAAAAAAATATTAAAAAAATTAAAAGGGGTTTGAACTTTTTTGTATGAAGACTGGCATGTCGACTCACCGCCATTTTTTTTTTAGAAATCGTGGCGCATGCTGAAAGTGGCATGTGTGTAACAAAAAATATCAGTAACATGCTACCCCAAAATGTCACATTACCGAGATATTTGAAGGTAAAACATCGACAGATGACTACAACGACAATCATTAAAAGTAGACTTATTACGTATCTATGAGCATCAGATTGTATCTAAATAATCGTTCCCAGGTTGATTATGATTACTAATGTTTATTCAAAGAGAGTAGGTACATTACACGCTACTAGGAGCACGAGAATACTACTACAAATAATTATTTATCCACTAAATCGCATCGCAATGAAACGCAGTCGACATGTCACTCAACTTGAAAACGTTTTTAAGCAGTAGTTAAACAAAAGGCAAAAGCTATGTATTTCATTAACGTAAACATTTATTTATAACTGTAAGTATAATATCAAACATAAGTGAATATTAATACTAAGATGTGATATTTTAAAAGATTTATAATATATCTAACACGTATCATAAATACTACTATACTACATCTTACTAATATCTTATCTTACTAATATGATAAATGCGAAAGTTTGTGAGGATGGATGGATGTTTGTTACTCTTTCACGCAAAAACTACTGAACGGATCTGAATGAAATTTGGTAAGTAGATAGTTGACATTCTGGAATAACACATAGGCTACTTTTTATCCCGAAATTCTCACGGGATCGGGATTTGCGCGGGAAAACCTTCTCACGCGTACGAAGTCGCGGGCAAAAGCTAGTAATCCATAAATTCAGCAGGAGGTCGCATAGGGGTTCTTGATGCCGAGCCTAATCCATGTACCAAAGAAAGACATGTACCACAACACTTATTGTTTATTTTATAATACGATGGAATGAAAGACGGCCAACACGCGCGTGTGGTATTGTTTGACTTGCGTTTTATTGCGATGCGATGCGATTTAGTAGGCAAATATTTAATTATAGTAGCGATTTTGTAGTACTGCTAGACTAATAAGCTAAATACTAATAAGCGTATGGACGCGTAATGAGTCTATTTTTAACTATTTTCGTTGAAGTTATATGTCGATGGTTACCTTCAAACGTTTACGTGACACTTTGGGGCACCGTGTTACTGGACATTTTTTGTTCCTCTAACCATGCATACCACACTTTCATCATGGAATGCGATTAAAAAAAAAATCAAAATGGTGGCGCGAAGTGGTACTTAGTAGTATCCCTCTAGCGTAAAGCAGATAGAGCTGTTTCTAATGCGGGTTACTTTTGTAACAAAATTAGGGTTAAATGCCCTTTGTTTTTACGTGCCCACTACAAAAATGAAAAAAAAAATCTGTAACAAATGTTTTTTTTTTAATTTGCTTTTGTTTATGAAAGTAACTACTTGATTAAAATATCTTGTTTTGACTCTCTAATTGCATAGCTTATAAATAAGAAACCTGATTTTGAAATAGTCTCGTTTTTCCCGGGAATTTCGAGACCACACCTAGTCTCGTTTTTTTTTCCGGGACTCAGTATGGCATCGAGATTGAAAGCCCTAATAGGTATACAATCATAAAATAAAAAAAATTAAATTTTTCGTTCATCATCTCACAGTATCTCAAACGCGGAATAGAAAATACAGTGGAAGTGCTGCTCAGATATCGCGCGCGTGTCAACATTCAGCAGAGATGCGCAACAGTAGCTTATTCGCTGTCAGATTCATGTCGCGATTTGTTGTCTCTAAAATACACGAAATATATTAGAAATTATGCCTTGTGTGCGGTTTTGACCCGCAAAACCGAAAGCAGAAAAAAAAATGTATCTGTGGAGGTGTATCGTATCATCGATAAGTATTAAACTTTGTTAATTTTAAATATATTTCATTTTAATGACAATATCACATTTCATGACTTCAATGCAAACTATAAACAACCTTATTTTCATTAGCACAACATTTAAATCTACTTGGTCGTTATCTGGAGCTACATCCTATAAATTCTGGTAACTTCTACGCTACTCAATTAGGGATGGGACACATTCGTGAAGTAGGTCCGTATCGATAATTTTTATTTATTTCTAACTCTTCATTTCATAGCTGGCACCATCATTCAGAAAATTGTTTTCGGACGGTTTATGTGTATAATTCATAAATGTTTAACTAAGATTGCACAGAAATGTCGACGTTTTAACCACACGTAGTCTGCATCCGTCTGTAGTAGATACGGGTCGCTAATCACATCGCCTATTGAATACTTATTTTTATAAATGATTGTCCTGTGTTAAGTTAAGGTGTACAATAAAGTATATAATAATCACACTAAAATTATAAGCCAAGAGTTTGTGTTTGTTACTTCTTCACGCTCGAAAGGCTGAACGGATTTCAATGAAACTTAGTACACGGGTTGACATATGATTTTTTCCCGAGACTGTTCCCTTGGGATAATTTTCTACTTTCACGGGGGCGAAGCCGCTGGCAGCAGCTAGTAGTTAATAAAGATAACATCACATAATGTAAACCGTAACACATCAATTTCTGGATATTGACCTCAAAAAAAAAAAGTAAAAAATAATTAATTTTTTTTTCCCAAGATCCTTTTATTAAGGAAAATGGATGTTTATTGGGTCGTAAATATTCCAAAACATAATCTATTATCAGTTAGGGGAATTTCCTACGTCTAATTTACCGACTTAATGAAAGCCATCACGGCAAAATATATTTCTAATACTATAAAACCAACCTGTTTTGATCCTTTTTGTTTTTTTTTTTTTTTTTTTTATTTAGAATAGGTTCGCGTTTGACCACCATCTCACCTGATGGTAAGTGATGATGTGGTCGAAGATGGAGCACGCTTACCTAAAAGTAACCTATTCACTCTTGACTTAAAGACTCCTAGGTTATAGCTATCGGGAAACACAGACTCCGGCAGGGAATTCCACTCCTAAGCCGTACGCCGTTTTGTCATGAAATATACATTTTTTTAATAACCTTTTTAACTAAGTCAGCTACACACAACATTTAGTTAATTGAGGAAAAATAATAATTCAGATTACTCAAATGTCGGTGAGTATATTCTAAATAGGTTTTTGAATTTTGATGCATAGGATGAGTAGATGCGAAATAAAATAAAGGTAAATAAGGCATGACATGTTACGTTATGGTGGCATGGGTAAGATAAAAGAAAGACGTGTTTTTTATAATTAATACAATTTTATTATTTACATTAATATACATAATTAAAAAACAAATATAATACAGGCGAAAAATTATTTTATTATTATTCGTCTTTTTTATTGAATCATTTAATATATAAAAACTACCAATTATAAAATAATTTTCCTCAGAGGCATAGACCGGCTTTTTCTGGGATTATTTATTTCGGGAAGAACGCACTCATAATAAAATATTGTCAAACGGGGGACCATGTTCTCTTTCAAAAATTGAACGCAAAAAACCCTTATAGTTTCGTCATGTCTGTCTGTCTGTCCGTCCGTCTGTTTGTTCGTCCGTCCGTCCGTATGTCACAGCCATTTTATTCCGAAACTATTAGGACTATACACATGAAACTTGGTAGGTAGATGTATTCTGAGAACCGCTTTCAGATTTTAAGAAAAAAAAATATAATTAAGGGGAGCTCACCATACATGGAACTGAAAATGATTTTTTTTTTTTCATGAAACCTATGCGTGTGTTGTATCTATAGAAATGTCTCTAAAAATGACATTGAAGTTTCTAAAATCACGTTTTCATACAGTCAATCATTTAAAAGATATACGCTTCCAAAGTGGTAAAATGTGTCCCCCTCCCCTCTAACTTCTATAATAATGGAGGAAAAAATATATGGTTCGACGATCTTAATGTAAAATTTCAAAGAAAATTGGTTTGAACGAGATCGGGTTAGTAGTTTTTGAGATATAGCATATTTTCTAAAACCGCAAATGTAACTTTGTAATTCATACAAATACTATGAAAAACAAATTTATTTGCCGTAGTTACTACGGAATCCTTCATGGGCGAGTCAGACTCGCCCTTGGTCAATTTTACATTTTTAATACTTTGGAAAATTAAGGACCAGTGTACACTCCACGGGCACGCCGCAATTCCGGCGGTAAGACCCCTCTTTGAGGAGTGGCTAGATCAGCGTCACGGCGTCCTGACCTACCGCATGACGCAGGTCCTCACCGGACACGGAAGTTTCGGGAGGTACCTGTGTGATGGGAAAGGAGGAAACGCCTGGGTGTCACCACTGCGAGGGTCGCCCTGAGGACACCGTAGAGCACACGGTGCAAGACTGCCCCGCCTGGGCAGAGCACCGACGTGTCCTCACGGCGGCGATAGGCGGAGACCTCTCGCGCCCGGCATTGGTCGAGGCCATGCTGCGGGGTGAGAGGGAGTGGGAAGCGGTCGCCTCCCTCTGCGAAGCAGTCATGCTTCCGAAGGAGGCGGCGGGCCGCGTGAGGGAGAGGATGGCGTCCTCCCTCCAGCCCAGCCGCAGTGGTAGACGCCCACGGCGTCGGACGTCGGCCGACGATCTCCGGCCACCGTAGGCGCGGGCATGCGGACAGCGAGTAAAGGGCAACTCGCTGTCCGACCATGGACCATGCCCGGGTCGACGGCGCGTTGTGTTCCACGCGCGCCTCAAAGAGCGTCAGCAATATGACGAGGCCCCCCCCGTAGAGGGCCGAAGCCTGCCGGGGTCGTGGGACTCATCCCATTACCGTGACCCCGGTACGTAAAGGGTTATTGAAGGAACGCCGTGGATTTTAGTCAGTAAAAGTCTGACAGTCCCTCCCACCCTGCCCGCGGTGGGAGGACTTATTTGATAATTTTACCACGATAAAAAAAAAGTGTACACTCCAAACAAACATACATTTTTATTTGTAATATTTAGTTGTCCTTGAACTTGATAATACGAGTCACACCAGTAAAATAGCCTATTGCTGGACTTCAGTAGCGCATTCAACTCAGTGGATTTCGACATTTTACTAGGTATCCTCAAATCTATCAATTTCTCTCCTTCCACTTTAGCCTGGTTCGGTTCTTATCTTCGGGGACGCTCTCAGTGTGTTCGCCTGGAGGAGTTCTTCTCTGATTGGTGTAGCCTCACTGAGGGTGTTCCTCAGGGTAGCGTTCTCTCTCCTCTTCTTTTTTCAATTTTCATAAACTTTGTTACCAGAGTAATCTCCTCTAGTTTTCATCTCTACGCAGATGACTTGCAGCTTTACCGACATTTTACTGTAGCTGACGCGGGTTCTGCAATTGCTGCAATTAATCATGACCTGGCTTGCATCAGCGTTTGGGCTAAGTCATTTGGTTTGCAAATTAACCCAACTAAATCCCAGGCCATAATCATTGGCAGCAGATTCGTTCGCAGTGCGGCTGTTGTTGCATCTCTGATGCCTTTATATCTCGATGGTGTTCGCATTGATGATACCGAAACCGCTAAAGATCTGGGTGTAGTTATTGACTCCAATCTCTCGTGGCGTGCTCAGGTCAATGAGGTCAGCCGAAAGGTAAATTTTTCCTTACATTCGCTGAAATGCCTTCAAAGTCTTCTTCCCTTGAAGACTAAAATTTCTTTGGCACAAACATTTATTCAGCCGATTATAGATTATGCCGATGCCTGCTATTTGGATGCTACCGAGGAGCTATTAAACAAGCTTGAGCGCTTGCAAAATCTATGCATTCGCTTTGTTTTCGGTCTTCGAAAGTATGACCATGTTTCACACCTTCGCAAGCAACTCAAGTGGCTCCCAATCCGTCTTCGCAGGAACACTAGGATTTTGTGTCTCCTCTTCAACATTCTACACAACCCGTCTTACCCTTCCTACCTGCGTGAGCGTTTTTCTTACGCTCGTTCTAGCGACGTACCGTGTAGATCACACCTTAGATCCCTCCTTAAATCTCATCCTCATAAAACTAGCTACTACTCTTATTCCTTCTCTGTCCATGCTGTAAGATTGTGGAACTCACTTCCGCCTAGCATTCGTGATTTAAAAACTATATCTCTATTCAAATGTCGGTTAAAAGAGCATTACCTTTCCTCTTAACTGTGTTAATTATTTATGTATATATTTATATTATATGTTTATATATTCTAACATTATGTATTTATTTAAGTATATGTTATTTTTATTGCATTGTAAGTATGTGTAAGTATATTTAATATTTTAGTTTTAGACTTCACATATTCATATTTATTTCTCTTCTTGTTCTCACACACTATTGTCTACATTTCTTTTTTACTTCTCCTTTCGCAGGTCTGCTGGAAGAAATTTCTTAAGAAATAAGCAGTACCTTTGTACTCAGATATTATAATTATGCTTATCTTAATGTATTTTACTCTGTGTACATAAATAATAAAATAAATAAATAAAATAGCCTATGTATGTCCAAATATGACCAAGCGTTTAAAAGAGATATAGTGGAAGGAAAAATCTTACATACGTACATACATACATGAACCCTAAAAACATTACACTCCTTTTTTGAACAGTCATGTAATAATATAGTAACTTTAGTTACTTTGCAGCTTGTAATTTCTCCAACATTTTTTTTTCCTATTTCTGGTACCTCCATTGTCCATAGTAATACTTTTTCGGCCTATCACCTAAAACATAAAAGAATTACATATTAACTTAATAGCATGTGACATTAGTATCTGTATAATTGGAACGAACAAAATGAAACAAAAAGAAATAGTGTGAAAAAAAAACTTACGGGTCAAAACGAGTCAGGCGTAGTATAACTCACCGGCGCAACTATATTTTTATTGTTCTAGGATCGTAGCGCGAGCGACATAGATCCAACGTCCGAGAGCGCTTGTCGCTGCGTTATTTATTAGTAACTTTGAAATTGTATAGTGTCGATATAATGCCGGGGTCCCTCAGGAGTCTGTTCTCTCAGCAACTTTATTCTTGCTGCACATTAACGATCTACTAATGCCCGGTACCTTTGGGTATGCAGACAACAGCACAGTTTCTGAGAGATATGTGTCCAGCGCGCGAGCTGGTGGGTCACAGATCCAGTCTCTCCGTGAGGACATGGTTGGGCGCTTGAACTTGACCTTGAAGACTGTTTCCGAATGGGGCGATGCCAACCAGGTCAAGTTTAATGCAGTTAAGACCCAGGCGTGTCTCTTCTCCGTAAAAAGGAGCCAATTCGAACCGGCTCCTACTTTCCGTGGTGTAACCGTGCCGATAACCGATCATATTGAGCTTCTTGGGGTGACATTAACTTCCACACTCAATTTTGGCCCGTTTATCGACGCTAAGGCTCAACTAGTATCAAAAAAGTTGGGAATCCTAGCCAAGGTGAGACGGTACTTCACACCGGAACAGCTGCTCAATTTGTATCAAGCCCAGGTTCGGTCGTGTATGGAATACTGCTCTCATCTTTGGGATGGATCTGCGAAATACCAACTGGACGCGCTTGAGTCTATCGAGAAGCGGGCCAAGAGACTCATTGGCAACGATGCACTGGTCGAGTCAAAGCTCCAGAGCCTTGAACACCGACGACGAGTTGCAAGTCTATCGGTTTTCTATCGGTTACATTTCGGGGAGTGTGCGGTGGAATTATACAATCTATTTCCGCCAAGCCCGTTTCATCATCGGACTACGAGACAAACGGCGAAGCGCCATCGTTACATGGTGGACATCCACCCATACGCACAAAACGTATTGGGAATGCCTTCATTGTGCTTACGGCTAAGGAGTGGAATTCCCTGCCGGAGTCTGTGTTTTCCGACAGCTACAACCTAGGAGTGTTTAAGTCCAGAGTGAATAGGTTACTTTTAGGTAAGTGTGCTCCATCTTCGATCACATCATCACTTACCATCAGGTGAGATAGTGGTCAAACGCGAACTTATTTTCAATAAAAATAAAAATAAATGTTTACTCATTTTTATTTGTCTGAACTCTTACAAAAATTGTTTTATTTTTTAATTATTTCAGCCTTCCATATTAAATAAAAATTATGTTTTATTTCGTACAATTCAGGTTACGAAAATATTTTTTTTGCGGTACTTGATGAAGTAAAATTAATTTTCTATTCTATACACCAACAATGACAGTATTTGACCTATTACCATGTATTTTTCCCGACTTGCAGTATTCACTGTTGATTCATAATTTCATTCCGAAGTTCAGTCTTACCATAAAAGCTCAAAAACATGAGTTTAAAGTATGGTTGTATTTCGATAATTATTAACGTTTTTCTGGGATCCTGCCGTTTTTCCGAAAAGATCTTGACAAAATTTCATTACCCAAACAAATTTTAGCAACCTTATTTTATACCATTGCAAATAGGGCATGCATTCCGGAATTTCGTAATTCCGGAATTCCGTAACAATTTTTCTGGTATTTCAATTCCGGAATTGAGAGAAATAAAACACTACAAAGGCAAAAATAACTTTAATAACTTTAATTTCGGAAGGCGGTGTCACGACACCGACTACCGAAATTCAAGTTATTTTTGGCTTTGTAGTGTTTTGATATGGAAGCCGGTTCTATTTTTTGCTAAAAAGTTTTTTCTTCATCTTGTTATTTATTTATTAAAGCTGGTATGTAATAACATAACCTTCCACGTTTACTTGTACATCGTTCAAACGAAGATAGGGATCAAGGCTCGGAACCGGTTTAAAAAATACCGGTTAATACCGGTTTATTTCGGTTTTCCTCCGAACTTTTCTTAAGAACGTAAACGTTTTGAGAACTTTATTTTTACCTAAATTAACCGGTTTATTCGACGAACGGCATGTCGGTGAACGCGTTGCAACTTGTGTGTGACTACCGCACAAAGCGGCGCGTAGACGTAGGTACTTACGATATTTCTTTTCTTTCGATTCATGCTCACTAGAAGTCAGCATGAATCGAAGGTAGACGTCTGCTCTGCAGTAAGATTTAATTACGAGTTAATTTTATTATTTGTGTTTAACATGGGTAGAAAGCGGACGAATTTAATCTATACATACTTTGACTACAGTGAAAACAATAAAACTTCAAAGTGTTTTTGTAAACAATTGATTGGCATAAAAGTATTTGCTTAAATGTTTAAAATTCGCAAGTAGACCGATAGTAAACAGTAGGTATGTTACAGCAAAATATCAGTACAGCACATACAGAGACCATCATTGTGAGATCGACATTAACCAAGGGATATTAAAATGTGGCACAGAAGAAATCTGTATGTATTGTGGATCATCAGGATAAGTCTACTGCCTGAAGAAAATTACCCTTCGTCCTAGATCGGAAACCATTGAGCCAGTAAGTTTATCACAAAATTTGGGACAAAAGCGTCGGTGCTTGTTTATTGAAAGAACGGATAGTGATCATCCATCTTCAGTAGTGAGGATTTTAAACCCAAGTAATGAAGAACACATAATTAAAAAGTGAACATTGATGGGCACCTGTGAGGAAGTTGCCTGGATACGCAGATGCCAAGAAATATCCAGTAGCAATAAACTTAATAGCACATAATTATAATGTGTCATCCCTTCTAGAAGGTTGGTACAAGGATCTGTCTGAAGACGAAGACGAAGAAAGAGGTCTACCTCTAGGCCATGATTGAAGGGATGGTAAAGGATGGTGTGATAGAACCTTCATCCAGTCCATGGTGTTCTCCCGTAGTGCTAGTCAAGAAGAAGGAAGGCAACTTACGTTTTTGTGTCGATTATCGGAGGTTAAACGATGCAACAAAGAAGGACAGTTATCCACTACCAAGAATTGACGACACTTTAGACACGCTGACAGGAATGAAGTGTTTACAACCCTAGATTTGAAAAGTGGCTACTGGCAGGTGGAACTGGATCCTAAGGATAAGGAAAAGACAGCATTTTCTACGGGAAAAGGTCTGTGGCAATTCAAAGTAATGCCATTTGGTTTGTGCAATGCGCCAGCAACAATTTGAAAGGCTAATGGAGCTGGTACTCACTGGGCTTATTGGAGAGGCCTGTCTGGTATATTTAGATTACATTATTATTGTCGGGCGCTCATTTCAAGATCATCTCAAGAACCTGGAACGTGTGCTAGCAAAAATCCGTGCAGCCAATCTGAAGCTAAGTTCTAAAAAGTGCTCATTTTTCAAACGACAAGTGACTTTCCTGGGTCATGTAGTTTCGCTTCGTTTCGTTCATGTAGAAGGTGTGCAAACTGATCCGGTCAAAATAGTCGCTGTTAAGGATTGGCCAGTACCAAAAGACAAGACACAGGTCAGAGCGTTTTTAGGGTTGTGCTCATATTACCGTTTGTAAAATATTTTGCTGATATTGCTAAGCCATTACACAAGCTCACTGAAGAGACGCGAACATTCTGCTGGGAAGAAGACTGCGACGCTGCTTTCCGCGAATTGAAGAAGCGTCTGTGCGATACACCTATTCTTGGACTTCCTGACACTGAGAATGACTTTATCGTAGACACAGATGCAAGTAATACCGGAATTGGTGGCGTGTTATCACAGCGAAAAGGAGATAAAGAGGTTGTGATAGCCTACTTCAGTAAAGCTTTATCAAAACCAGAAAGAAATTATTGTGTCACGAGAAGGGAGCTACTAGCAGTAGTAAAAACATTGCAGCATTTCAGTAAATATCTGCTTGGTCGAAAATTTTATCTGCGGACCGACCATGCTGCATTAAAATGGCTTTTGCAATTCAAGAACCCTGAAGGGCAAGTTGCAAGGTGGATTGAACAACTGCAAGAGTTCCACTATGAAACTGAGCACCGTAATGGAAGATGTCACGGCAACGCGGACGCGCTATTAAGAAGACCTTGCCCTTTAGAATGTAAGCACTGTGTTAGGCAAGAAGAAAAAGAAATAGTACCCATCAAGATCAGTGGCGGTACCTTCATATAAGCCCAAAAGCCCGGCATGCCTTACTAAAAAATGCTCGATAGAGAATCAATGTCAAACCCGAACTATTTAAAAGTTCGCGCGCTTAATTCTTATCAAAATAACACAATGAATCTACTGAGTACAGCTAAACTACTACGCATCGCGATTGTTCGCGCGCAGAGTTTCGCATTTGTAGCATCTAATGATCTACATATTGCTATCTCGCTTACACGCACTGGCTTTTACCGGGCTTTCAAATACTATATCTGTCACTTTCGCACTTATAGCGATGTGCCGTATAACGAGTTAGGCCTTAGGCATAGAACAAATCGATCACTATGGCAGATATAAGCAGGGCATTCGTATGAAGTTGCATGCGTATGCGTGACCTTGTCAGCTTGCCAACTCTGCAGTGTTGCCGTTTTAGCCACACGTTGAAAGATCTTGGAGATTTTTAACGTGTTTGGAAACTTTTTTAACATTTATCAACAATAAAAACTAGCGACTTTTAAAATAACGAAATTAAATACAGTCAAAACCGTTTACAACAACATCATTTAGAACAACATACCGGTTATATAGACCAAAATCATAGGTACAAAATACTTTGTACCTTGAAAACATCACCGGTTATTATGACTATCGGTTTTTACAACCAAATATGAGTGGTCCCTTGGATGTTGTTATAACAGATTTTGACTGTATTCAAGCAATATCTTAAAAATAAAAAAAAATTAGCTAGATTTTTCATATACCTGGCGACTTTTTTTGCCTAAATGACAACACTTGAGTAGTTCCCGACATCCTAGAGTGCAACTAACTTCACTTCAGTTTCATTTGCTTGAGTGAAAAAAGCTGTTAAAGTTTTCTGTTTGTTTTCTAAGATTTTCTCAGTGATACAATTGTTTTGGTGATTTACCTACAACAATGGAGGTAATTGTACCTTGTGAGGATTTAAAATGCGTTCAAGTTTTGATTGGCGAAGATAAGGTAAAATCTTTAAACTTTGCTCAGAAAAAACAGTTAATTTCTTCATTAAAACCGACGCCTAATCTGTGTATTTCTCAGACTAGTAAATCGCATAAACGAAAATTTAATAGATCAGTCAATCATTTCATTCATGAGAATAACCTCGAAGATGCCTTTCCCGAGCTGTTAAAGTTAGCGTATCTTGTTGTAACTATTCCGGCTACAAGTTCTTCCGCGGAACGTGCTTTTTCGTCTCTTAAACGTATCCCTACCTATCTGAGAAATACACAAGGTCAAGAGCGTCTTTCCGAATTGTCAATGATAGCTATTGAAAAACAGTTGTTGGTAGAATTAAAACGATCACCAACATTTTACTCTGATGTAGTTAAATCATTTCTTAAGAAAGATAGACGATTCCAATTAGAATATAAATAATTTATTAAAATTCCTTATTACATTCTATCTAGCTATTTTTTAACTTTCGTTTTGTAACTTTTTGTTTTGTTTTTTTTTTTGTCTGTAACCTGGGTTCTGTTACGAAGGAAGCAACTACTTACCATAACTTTGTTCCCTCAAGCAATGAAGCAAACCAAACCAAACGGCTTTTTTCAAAGCCACCGGAGGTATGCAATTGCTGATATGTTTATTATATTCAATCTAGCACTAGCATGCCTTCAGTGTGCTTTGGTTACCTCATTCACCGCGCACGACAAGCAAGAGTGAAATTGAAGAAAGAAGAGGAAAGAAGAAGATGGATGAATTCACTTTTAATTTATTGTACCTAAACAGTAGTTTATGAGAAAATTGCGATGATACATACGTAGGTACCTACATACTCAGTCGAAAACTGAACTTTCTTTTTTTGATATCGGTTAAAATTTTATTGGGCTTGCGTTATTTTGAAACCCTAGGCACGCCACTGATCAAGATGCTGAGAACAGACCTGAGCAATGAGTGGAAAGAAGCGCTACAGCGTGCGCAGCAGGATGACTAAGACGTCAAACCCATTCTTGAATGGAAGAAAGCCGCTGCTCCAAAGCCTAGTTGGCATGACGTCGCTGGAATGAGCACTACAACAAAAAGTTATTGGGCACAGTGGGACTAGAGCATGGATACCGGTTTTCGATAATATCGAAAAACCGGAATATCGGACCATAAATCCGATATTGAAAAAAGCGATATTGGATTTTAAATATCGGTTTTTCGATATTTTATATGAAACATAAAACCAGACGCAAAAGAATCTTCCTTACTTATTTCACTGAATTTAATTAATGTAAACAATGCCTATCGGTTAATTATAATAATATGTATGCTACAGTGTCATTTATAAATGATTATTTCCATATAAAAGTGTACAACACTTAGGCCGACGCCCAGCATTATGTACATACGTGCAAAAAAATAAGATCGTATCTCAAAGATAATACCTTGAATGCCTTCTGCTACTTTTTTATATGTTTTATTACTGATGAGCCCAGAAAATGCCCGTACACTCTTGCTTTGAAGGTAGACTGGTCATATGTAGAAGGGAACACAGCAGCCTGCAGAGAGTTCCAAACCTTGGCCGTGCGCACATTAAATGTAGAGGAGAATCGTTTAGTACGACAAGACGGTATATTGAACAAGTGAGAATGGTACCATGCAGTATGTCTGGTAGATCGTTAGTATAAGGTAGATGGAGGCATCGGGTCATGGACTTCTTGCGCACACTCTCCGAAGTATAATCTGTGGAAGACCGACAGGCAAACAACGTTTCGCCGATTAGCAAGGCTGTGAAGCTTGTCTGCTAACACTGCATCGCTTATGAGTCTTTTAGCTCTGCAAGTCAAGTGCAGCAAACTGGTATTTTGCTGAGCCATCCTACAAGTGACTGCAGTACTCCATACAAAAACAGACCTGAGCTTTATACAAATTCAAAAGCTGTACAGGTGTGAAGTGTCACCTCACCTTGTGCCTTCACAAGGTGAGATTTCCAGCTTTTTGGCCGCAGTCAAAACTTTTGACTCAATGGTTGAGCCGAAGTTTAAGTTAGACGTCCACTCCATGCCCAAGAGCTCCAGGCGGTCGGTAAAATTTCGGTAAAAAATTTAAATTGGCTCCTTTTAGCAGTGAAGAGATAAACCTGTGTTTTCAAAGCATTGAATTTCACCAGACAGTCGGGTCAAATTTATTCGCTCCAATATGGCCTTTCTAAGATAGTCTGTTTCGTCCCTGCTAGCTCTAGCAATAGATAAGTATATCTTTAAGTCTGTGCTGTCATTTACGTATCCAAGAGCTGGAGCAGGTCCTTGATATGCAGCAAAAAAGAGTCGCAAAGAGAACAGACCTCTTAAGAATACCGCATTGACATTGACAGCCAAAAGATCCGATGAGTAGCCCTTGATGACCATTCGGATTGACTGTTCACTTAAAAGAAGTCAGAAATCCAGTTGCAGAAGCTAGCAGGGACGCCAAATGCAGGAAGCTTGCTCAGTAGACTAGCATGCCAGACCCTGTCAAAGGTCTTTGAGATATTGAGGGACTCTACAAGAGCATTGCCGTGTTTCTTAATGGCCTCGCCCCAGCAGTGCGTAACATACACAAGAAGATCTCGGGTCGACCGACCAAGGCGGAAGCCATACTGGTGGTCACTAAGTAGCTAAACTACCTTCCGCCACCGCCTATTTCCGTTCAGCCCCAGGAACATCTGCCACCCGGACGTGACTTGCAGTGGCCAATTTGGGAAGCTATCAATGGACTGCGAACCCAAGTAGGCCGCTGCAAGCACAATTTAGCAAAATGGGGCATTATTATTTTTATTTTTTTATTTTTTATTTTATTTATTTATTATTATATGCCAAACTGACACCCAGTGCAATTACGGCGTTCCTGACCAAACAATGTCCCATTAGCTGGAGTGCCCAAATGACCCAAAATTTGCACATCCTGGTTGCTTCCAGGACATTGGCACCATTCTAATTTTAAGAGTGTGATACAGGTGACAACTCCAGAGCACAACTTTTTAGGACTCGAGCAGGTATTCCGTCCGGCCCACTGGCTTTGTTCACGTCTAGTCTGCAAAGGGCCTTATGGCCCTCTTAAATGTGAATTTCTAAAACTGACGTTCCATATTTCAGCAATAGCGATCTCGTGAATTGCCGTAGTCTTCGTCTTTAAAGCCGTAAGGTGACTGTGTAGTCACCCCTCCAATTGAATATCTAGTTTATCGTAATATTTACTTATACAATGTGTAACAGATTAAGCGCAATATCTCAGACACCCCAATTCAATATTAAATTATAAGTGTAAAATAACGTCCGTAACTAAATAAACTGAAACCAAACCTAGACATTTTTTATAAATAGTTATCCTTACTACACGCAAAACGTATGTGCATCATACAATATCCTTACGCAGACGCATACACTCATGCAATGTTAGCGGCCGACACGCACACGAGCGCATTTCCTTGAATTAAGGATTGTATTAATATGTACCGTGTTTGTATTTTAAGTTAAATGAAAGATTTTTCCGTCAAAATTTAACACCTATTTTTAATGACAAAATCGATTCAGAACCAAAAGCCTGAACCAAGTACTTTTAGAAATTGCGTTTATTCTGTTACACGTTGTATATTATGTTACTCAATTACTTATTTAAATAACTTGTGTTGATTTTTTTATTTAATGACAGCAGAGTATGTTAAGAAACTGATATGTTTTGTGTATTATACTTTTAATTTGAATTGATATAAGATTGCAATGAAATATTTGTAATAATAAATGACGGTGAATGTATATATTTTTTTAAAATTGAAAATAGGTTCCATAGCATACTTTGATATCTACAGTCTCTAAAATTCTAATATTTGGACCCTTACAACGTTAAAAACGAATTTGATCATTTTATTTCCATAATATCGGAAAAATATCGAAATACCGGAATACCGATATTAAAAAATTGAATATCGAAACAAAACCGGTATTGGGAAAGGGTTCCGATATTCCATGCTCTAAGTGGGACAGTTTGGTGATTCACGAGGGAGTATTGTGCCGCAAATGGGAAAATACTCGAGGAGACCATTGTCACCTACAAATGGTCGTACCAAAAGCGAAGTTACCTGAAGTTCTACGGCTTTACCACGATGGATGTTCAGGAGGTCATATGGGAGTAAAACGGACTCTGGTAAAGATACGAGAGAGGTTTTACTGGAACCACTGCCGAGACGACGTAGAAGACTGGTGCCGCAAATGCACTAGTTGTGCAGCAGTTAAGGCACCTCAAACACGCAGTAGAGGAGCTTTAAAGATCTATAATGTGGGAGCCCCATGGGAACGGATAGCGCTGGATGTTGCGGGACCATTTCCTGAGAGCGAGAATGGGTACAGGTACTTTATGGTCGTAATGGATTATTTCACAAAGTGGCCAGAAGTTTTTGCCATTCCTAATCAGGAAGCTACCACGGTGGCAGATAAATTGGTTAACGAAGTATTTTGTCGCTACGGAGTACCCTTGGAAATTCACAGCGATCAAGGAAGGAATTTTGAGTCACAGGTATTTCAGGAGACATGTCGAGTAATGGGTACTCATAAAACCAGGACCACTTCGTATCACCCACAATCTGATGGAATGGTGGAACGTTTCAACCAGACATTGGAGAGATATCTGGCTAAAGTTGTGGAAAGCAGGCAAAAGGATTGGGACAAACACATTCAGCCGTTCCTTCTGTCATACCGAAGTGCAGTTCATGAGAGTACAGCTGTTACACCTGCTTTCGTGAACTTCGGACGAGAGCTTAGGTTGCCTGCAGACCTAATCACTGGTATACTGCCAGATACACCTTCTAGTGTAACAGACTAAGCGAGTGAATTGCGAAACAGAATGAACGACTTATACGAACATTTCAGACAATCCGGTCAACAAATGTCTCAGAAGGTGAAGACTCGTTACGACCGAAAAATGAAGAATTCAGGATTTTATGAAGGCTCATTTGTCTGGTTCCATAATCCGCTGCGCAGCAAGGAAAGTCGCCGAAGTTACAGGCAAAATGGGATGGACCATACCGCGTTGTGACTAAAATCATTAATTTCGTCACTTATCGGATCCAGAAAGGTCCACGAGCTGCGCCAAAGATTGTTCAAGTTGATCGACTGGCGCGTTACTACGGGTCTAACGATGCTCGGGTCGAGCATGTCTTAGGAGGGTGCAGTGTTACGCCAGTCGTTTAGCGAAGTACGTCGAGAAACTTCGACAGAAATCTAGAATGTTCGAGACACTAACGCCATCTAGCAGCGAGTAGCAGTACTGTGTATCTTGAATAGCTTCTGGAATATTTTTGGCAATATAGGCAGTGAGTCGATTTTACAAGAATGTTCTAGAACTCATAGGCCGGGATATAAATAGATCGCAAAGGAGCGCAGAGAGCAGTCTTATTTAAAGTTCCGATGGCGGAAGGACTTGGTCATTGCGTCGAGTACACATCGGGCAATGTATATTTTTTGTAACTTGTTGTAATAATGTTGTTAATGTTGGGAATTTCATAGTGATCAGAATATTTTTATGTTTTTTTACAAATAAAATTGTAATTAAATGTTATTTTCGACTTACCGAGGGAAGACTCCACGCTCTATACTTGCGGTCTAACTTTTTGTTTTACAGGTTATAATTGCACAACACGGCATTTTAAAGCAGAGCTCTGTATTCCGAAGTAATCCGAAGTGCACTAAACGCGGTGAATGAATTAATCGGTCGAGCTATGATTTTCGTATCATAAATGTGGCGCGCTTGCCACGCCCACATTACCATTCCAACCTTATTCATCTATTCCGTGGTGAAAAGTAATATTATGTTTACCGATTATTTATCGTCATTATCAACTTAATTTCACCAAAAAAATATTAGATACTTAACCATTTTTTATGTTTTTACAGCCTGCGGAGCTTATTGATGCAATGACATAAATAAACGTTCGACCCGAATCAAAAAAATTCTTACGACTGAATAGCAACTGAACAGCGCGCGACGTTTGTTTATCGTGCGTCTGTATTAACCGGTTTTTATTGCTCTAAACCGTTTAATCCGAAAAAACCTCTATGTAATGCTCTTCCAAATACCGGTTTAAAAAAAACCGGTTTATGCGAACGAAACCGAATGTAAAGGTTTTGGAGGTACATCATACCGGTTTGAAAATTTAACCGGTATCCGAGCCTTGATAGGGATAGCATTTAATATTTTTAAACAGAAACAGGTATTCTGTAGCTGTTTTGCTGTATAGACGTACTTAAGTAAAGTCTCAAAACCTGGGACAACAGTCCAGAAAAAGAATGTCTGAGGGCATCTCTACTTAGTCTCTCTCTGTTCTTTTTCTAAATAGAAGTATTTTAGCTCACCTAATTCCTATCACTGATTATGACTTACTTACTAATATGTATATTACAACAGGTGCTCCCGCTGCAAAGAAACCGAAACTAGAACCGCTAAAGGAAATTAGCGATCGTTCACTATCGGCCAAGCATAAGAACAAGGGACAAGAACATTCAAAGACTTTTGAAAATACTAAGAAAAGTACACACATTCCTACACACACAGGAGAAAAAATTTATAAATGTGATATTTGTCAGAATAGTTATAATCAAAAAAGTAATTTGAAAAGACATGTTCGTACACACACAGGTGAAAAACCTTACAAATGTGATATATGTCAGGATAATTTTCGTGAGAAGAGTACTTTGAAAACACATATTCGGTCACATACAGGAGAAAAACCTTATAAATGTGATATTTGTCAGAATAGTTTTAGTCAATTGAGTCATTTGAACGCACATATTCGTACACACACGGGTGAAAAACCTTATAAATGTGATATTTGTCAGAGCAGTTTTAGTGAAAAGAGTTATTTGAAAAAACATATTCGTACACACACAAGGGAAAAACCTTATAAATGTGATATTTGTCAGAGTAGTTTTAGTCAATCGAGTAATTTGAAAAAACACATTCGTACACACACGGGAGAAAAACCTTATAAATGTGATATTTGTCAGAGCAGTTTTAGTTGTAAGAGTACTTTGAAAACACATATTCGGTCACATACAGGAGAAAAACCTTATAAATGTGATATTTGTCAGAATAGTTTTAGTCAATCGAGTCATTTGAACGAACATATTCGTACACACACGGGAGAAAAACCTTATAAATGTGATATTTGTCAGAAAAGTTTTGGTCACAAGTGGTATTTAAAAAACCATATTCGTGTACACACAGGAGAAAAACCTTATAAATGTCATATCTGTCAGAGTACTTTTGGTCAAACAAGTAATTTTAAAATCCATATTCGCACACACACAAGAGATAAAGCTTATAAATGTGATATTTGTCAGAGCAGTTTTAGTCAATCGAGTCATTTGAAAAAACATATTCGTACACACACGGGAGAAAAACCTTATAAATGTGATATTTGTCAGAAAAGGTTTGGTCACAAGTGGTATTTAAAAAACCATATTCGTGTACACACAGGAGAAAAACCTTATAAATGCGATATTTGTCAGAGTAGTTTCAGTCAATCAAAAAATTTTAAAACACATATTCGTATACATACAGGAGAAAAAGTAATAAAAAAAATAATACGTACTAAAAGAGACGAATAACCTGGTTATCCACAAGATAAGCTTCGATTAGGTATCTAGTAGAAAGTGTCGCTCTTGGGAAAAAGATCAGTTAGAACGCTACGCCAATTTTTTAATAGACGTTTCCATATTCATTGCTTGTCGGAAAATGTAATGTTTATTATTTTGTTTGGCTATTGTTAAATATATGTCCATAGACGAGAACTACCCTAGGATGTGAAATGACTGCCATGTAAGTAGTTACTTATAAATTTATGACAAAATAGCCGCTAATTTTTATACATTTTTTTTTTAACATGAATTTGGCGATTTGTATCGCAATATACGGATTAACCTTTTCACCGCCAAGCACTTCTATAGAAGTTCGGGATTTTCGTGCCACCAGCGCCACAACTTCTATAGAAGTTGTTCATTTTAACTATCTTATTAAAATAAATTTACTGTGATTAAAAGCTTTGTTTCATTTTATTATTTAAGATAGCACTGTCTACTACCCTGTTTTTTATTTTTCTACACAAAATAAGCCCTAGTTTGTCCTAAAATCGGCAAAAACAGAAACTCCGAATTTTGTTACTTTCCTCAGAACGCCAATCACTTCATATCAAGTTGGCCAGTGATGTGGCGTGAAAGGTTGATTTCACCATTGAAATATTTATAAATACAGAAAGTTACGAATATCGAAAACGATTTGAGGTCAATAAAATATGAACTTATCTACTTCATTACAAAGGATAGTAGATGAATTTCGACCTTCAGGTAGATGCCGATACGTAATTATAAAGTTGTTACCAATTCTTGTCGATAGTTATTTTCCCATCTCTACAAAACAATTGGTCGTCTATGCCCCTGTGCACCACCGAGTGCCACGAACTACTATAGAAGTTGGTCAGTGACGTCATAGGCGTGCGGCTGTCAAGGTCACTTTGGCATAGTGCAGCACAAAATCGGATTCACGCGCACGCATCTTTCTTTCTTTCACTTGATAACAAATAGAAAAATGAGTGAAGAACTTGATTCGGACGAACTTCTTAAAATTTTGCAAGGTGTGGAATCGGACTCTGAGTATTTTGTGGAGAAACAACACTTAAAAAACAATGCTTTGATAAGTACACGGCTACAAGCGTGATAGAATTTAAATATATACTTACTTTCCATTTCAAAAAACACTTTAAAAACAATTAAAAATTCTGCCTTTTAGATACCTACGGTAAAAAAACGTTGACTGAAGTTATTAAAAAAAAGGAATAAACAAAAATAGAAGAAAGAAAGACCATAGACCCCATCCCTGATCAGAATCGAATTCAACGTGCCCTCAGTGCCAATAACTTGATATGAAGTTAAAGAATGAGATCATGAAACAAATAGAGATGTACCCCATTCCTTATAGTTCTAATTGAGTTATGTATTAGTTTCTTTGATGCTCATAATTTATACTGTTTTTTCTTATTAAGAATACTGTGAAATAAAACAAATCTGGAAATATTTAATCAGTTTTTATTTATATTCGTAAAATCAACTTTAAATCTTAACTTTACGCGTACAAATCTTATTCATCGATATGACGATATCCCCATCACTACTGTTTACTGTATATTTAGTTATACATTTATAGCTTGGCGCTCGGCGAAGCATTGCGTTTTGTGTACGTTGGCGGCGAAAAGGTTAACAGAAGATAACAACTGTATACCAAAACATGGTTGTATAGTGACTTGGTCTATTGCAAAAGTATACCTTATTACCCTAGAGTAAGAAATAAAGTGGGTTGATCTTGGAATAACAATTTTGGAATTCTAAATGAAATTCTCTGTAATAAATATTGTTTACTTGAACTAATTTACTTAATCGTCTATGGTATACATTAATTAAATATATATGTACATCGTCTTTGTCGTTTTCGTAAAGTAAGTTCAGTTGGTTGTATCTATGATGTAAAACTTTAGTGAAATACATTATATTATAGATGAATTTGTGCTCTTTTATTTTATGTATTCTAAGAAAATATTGTTTTCAATCACAAGAGTTGTAAGCACTAGAAATATATCATCTCAGTCCAAGGGCTGAGATGATATATTATAATTACTAGCGTGAAAATTAACCTTTTCACCGCCAAGCACTTCTATAGAAGTTCGGGATTTTCGTGCCACCAGCGCCACAACTTCTATAGAAGTTGTTCATTTTAACTGTCTTATTAAAATAAATGTACTCTGATTAAAAGCTTTGTTTCATTTTATTATTTAAGATAGCACTGTCTACTACCCTGTTTTTTATTTTTCTACACAAAATAAGCCCTAGTTTGTCCTAAAATCGGCAAAAACAGAAACCCCGAATTTTGTTACTTTCCTCAGAACGCCAATCACTTCATATCAAGTTGGCCAGTGATGTGCCGTGAAAGGTTGATTTCACCATTGAAATATTTATAAATACAGAAAGTTACGAATATCGAAAACAATTTCAGGTCAATAAAATATGAACTTAGTTATCTACTTCATTACAAAGAATAGTAGATGAATTTCGACCTTCAGGTAGATGCCGATACGTAATTATAAAGTCGTTACCAATTCTTGTCGATAGTTATTTTCTCATCTCTACAAAACAATTGGTCGTCTATGCCCCTGTGCGCCACCGAGTGCCACGAACTTCTATAGAAGTTGGTCAGTGACGTCATAGGCGTGCGGCTGTCAAGGTCACTTTGGCATAGTGCAGCATAAAATCGGATTCGCGCGCACGCATCTTTCTTTCTTTCACTTGATATCAAATAGAAAAATGAGTGAAGAACTTGATTCGGACGAACTTCTTAAAATTTTGCAAGGTGTTGAATCGGACTCGGAGTATTTTGTGGAGAACATTGAAACAGAAGATAATTCTGAGGTATGTCTAACTGGATGATAATAATAATGTTTATTCATCAAAGACCTACTCTTTGTATCTCTAATTCAATAAATATGTAAAATGTTCGGTGAGCCCAGTATCTCCAGATGCACTGTAATTACAGTAGATTTAGGTACTGTTTTTGTAGTCTATACACTATTATGGTAAATACAGTGTATGAAAGCACTGTAATTTTAACTTTTTTAGAAATTCTTTTCAAAGAAAAAAAGGAAACCTAATTGCAATTCGTATAAAAATCATCTAAATGGATGAAACGTAACGTTATATTGTAGATATTATGATTAATGTACCTATTCTGTGCTTATATAAAGAAAGAAAGACCATAGACCCCATCCCTGATCAGAATCGAATTCAACGTGCCCTCAGTGCCAATAACTTGATATGAAGTTAAAGAATGAGATCATGAAACAAATAGAGATGTACCCCATTCCTTATAGTTCTAATTGAGTTTTGTATTAGTTTCTTTGATACTCATAATTTATACTGTTTTTTTCTTATTAAGGATACTGTGAAATAAAACAAATCTGGAAATATTTAATCAGTTTTTATTTATATTCGTAAAATCAACTTTAAATTTTAACTTTACGCGTACAAATCTTATTAATCGATATGACGATATCCCCATCACTACTGTTTACTGTATATTTAGTTATACATTTATAGCTTGGCGCTCGGCGAGGCATTGCGTTTTGTGTACGTTGGCGGCGAAAAGGTTAATCATTAAAAATAGACTCATTACGCGACCATACGCTTATTAGTCTAGCAGTACGACGAAACCGTACGACGTACGTTGAAGTTATATGTCGATGTTTACCTTCAAACGTTTACGTGATACTTTGGGGTACCGTGTTACTGGACATTTATTGTTCCTCTAGCCATGCACACCACACATTCATCATGCACCGCAATTAAGAAAAAACCAAAATGGTGACGTTGATACGCCAGATAGCTTCAGTATCCCCTTTCATTGTGAAAGCGCGGAGTGGTACTAAGTAGTATCCCTCTAGCGTACAAGCAGAAAGAGTTACGAATGTCGTAATTGTAAATGACCACCAACTCCGACATATACAACGTGTAACGGAAACCCCATATCTATCCAAAAGGACTGAAGACAACATCTGGTATGGAGTCTCTATGCAGAGTTTCAGCTCAAAATAAGTGACTCACAGAATTGACCCCAAATTATTGGTTTCATATGTTTCTTGAATGCCAGTTATAACAAACGTGTCACAGCACTATGAGGGTCACCACTTTCCACCTCTCTTGCCAATAAAGCGATAATTCTCTTCGTTCTTCTTAATTTGAAAAATTCGGTCTCTGGTATCAATGTATTGAAATTTCTAATATGCTCCACACATGTACACATAGGATTAGAAAACCATTGCCATATCGTTTATTATCATCCAAAGAAGCCGTGCACTTGGTATGTATATACCCTTTAAATTACACGTTGTATATATATATATTATTTTAGACTTTATTATTTTAAAAGTTAGAGAGGACACATTTTACTACTTTGGAAGTATATAGGTATGTTCCAAATGACTGGATTTGAGGAAAAATTAATTTAGGAAACTTAATTTCATTTTTAAAGATCGCACGTACAGGTTTGATGAACCAAACATATTTTTAGACAGGTTTGATGAACCAAACATATTTTTAGTTCCAGTTCCATGTATGGGGAGCCTCTCCTTAATGTTTTTCTTTTTAATATTTTTTTATTTAAATCGGAGAGCGGTTTGCAGATTACATCTGTACCAAGTTTCAACTCGGTAATCTTAATAGTTTCGGACAGTCAGACGGACAAACAGACATGACGAATCTTTAAGGGTTCCGTTTTTGCCATTCGGCTATGGAAATCTAACAACATCGCAATCATCGAATAACTTCTCTCGGAGTGGAAAGGAGTGTCAGACTTCTACTGACAAAAAACCCACCCTGTTCCTTCAGCTGCCCTTACGTTCCGGGGTCGCGGTATCTCGTTAGTACATTCCCGCAACCCCGGCGCTTTATTTATTGTGACTTCGAAACATACCTTTACAGGAAATTGTATATTTTTAAAAGTAAAAGGTAAATCTGTAGATACCATAAATATTCGAGGTATTAGCGCCGTCTGTCTAGCCGCTGGTGCAGTGAAAACTATAGCAACTATGACATTGCTTCGAAGGTATTTTAATGAAAGTAACGACTTAGACCCTATATATTACCTACAACAAATAAGAATTGAATCCCTATTATAGGTGCACATGAAATTAAAATATAGACCACAAATACGCATTTTTAAACTGTATACATCAATGGAACTAAAATAATATGAATAAACTAACTATAAACTTTAAACTAAACGATGACATAAGAAATTGGCCAAGTGCGAGTCGGACTCGCCCATGAAGGGTTCCGTAGTAACTATAATAAATATAATATACTGTTAGAATCCAGAAGGATAATTAACTAAAAAAATAACACGAAACACAACACTTGTTTTATTTCTTTAACAATTTAAACTTATAAAGAAAGCACAAACGGTTATTTTTAAATCAATGAAACAATGAACTACAAACTGAATTAAACAACAAATATGACAAAATTAAATCAGAAAAAAAATAAAACCGACTATAAAACACTACAAAGCCAAAAATAATTTTAATTTCGGCAGTCGGTGTTATTGGTTATGTATTTTCTTTTTTTTCACACCGCCTTCCGAAATTAAAATTATTTTTGGCTTTGTAGTGTTTTGATATGGAAGTCGGTTTTATTTTTTTGCAAAAAAGTTTATATTTTCGCGCTTTTTAGTGGGTCTGTAATTAATCTAGTTATAAAAGCCAAAATGTCAACTACAAAAAACTAAAAACGCGCGAACAAAAAACACAATGCAGAGTAAACGAAAACATCATCAATGTATATTTTTTTTTAGATTTTTGTTGATTTTTCAGAAACGGCTTGTTCGATTTCGATAAAATTTTCATGGGACCATTTGGAAAGTATACCCTTTCCAACAAAAAGAATTTTTCAAATCGGTTGGCAAGCGACGGAGCTATGCCCGAACAAACATAAAAAAAAACAAACAAACATCCGAATTGAGAACTTTTTCAGAAGTCGGTTAAAAATAGGCAAGTTGACTACTCAAACTGACAGTTTCTCCTTAACTAGTGAACGCCGCCGAAAGAGAGCGTTACCGTCTGGGCAGACGCTGCGCCCCGTCAGGGGCGCGGCGAGCGGTCACGGCGCTTCGCCCCATTCCCGCGGGAGCCTGCCGTGTCCCGTAAACACGGGACCGTCGTTATGTTAGCCGGTTTCGGCGTAGTTGGTCGGGTGTGCGTCGAAAGCGCCTGTTCAAATGTGAACGGCAAACGCACACCCGTGTGATTGATTGCTATTGTGTAACTATAGGCGCGCCGCGACGCCGTTAGGTATTTCGGCGTCGTTTCTTCACGACACCCCGGCGGTCTAACCCCGCCAGGTGAAACCCCCAGTTTCCTGGGGGAAGCCCAGCGGGAGTCGACCAGCGACGAGAGTGCCGACTCAGACGCACCTATAGTGGATGCGGGGCTCCCGTCCGTCCCGCTTCCAGATCTAGCCGGTTACGTTTCGGACCGCAGAGCCGAGTATGTATGTGTGAGCGGCATTGTACTGTGAGTCGCCGCTCAGTGCGTCTGCACCGAATAGCATGCGCTGCTATCCGGTGCTAGTTATGTATAGCGCATGTAGAGTCATGAATGTGTGTTTTTAGTACGTAACGTGCCTATATTAACTTAGAACACGTTACGTACCGGGTGAAGTGTAATTAGTGTAGTTTCATTGTTTGAGTAAATCGCGTGTATCGTGGGGCGACTTACCCAGGAGTCAAGTCCGGGAGGATGGGGCCGCAACGTCTGTCGGGAGCAGATCTCTGGGCAGCCTCCTCGCGTCGGGCGGGCGCGCGTGCAGGGGCGCCAAGTGCTTGACATGGGGCCAAGCAGAGGCGTCGGCACGCGCGAACATCGCCTTCGCGAGGCGCTGCACGAACTCATCCAGGCCCTCAATCCCGAGGTCCCGCCTGATGACGTCGTTCCTCACATAGCAAGGGGCACCTACTACCAACCGCAGCGCTGCATTTTGCTGCGCGCAGAGCGGCCTGCGGGTCGTCTCACTAGTGAGGACTAGTGAGGTCAGCAGGGGGCGTATGTACGCTTTGTACACGCCCAGCTTGACACGCGCCGGGAGGCGGGACGATAGCACTGGATAGAGCAGTGAGCGGGCTACCTTGGTCTGCGCCGCGACTTGCTTGGCGTGCGGCCGCATCGAGAGCCGACGATCGATGGTGACGCCGAGGTACTTGACCTGCGGCGACCACGCGATCTCGGCTCCCTGGAGCTTCAGTGGTGGTGGGAGTTGCGTTGAACCTGTAAGTATAGCCTGCGTTTTACTCACGTTAACGGATAGGCGCCACTTGGCGAGCCACTCTGGAAGCATGTTTAGCGCGCGCTGCATCTTCGTCGCCGCGTACCTCGCGTTAAGCGAGGTTGTGATGTACATACGCGGCGTCGTCGGCGTACAGCGCGAGCGTCGTGTCGGCCGTGGTGGGGATGTCGTCCGTGTAACGTGAGTAACACGCAGGCGACACGCAGCTGCCCTGAGGTACTCCCGCCTCGATGGGGCGGGGTGAGGATAGTGCTCCGTCGACCACCACCCTGAAGCTCCTGTTGGACAGAAAAGATTGGACCACCTTTACTACGCGACGGGGCGTGGCGGAGGTGGCCAGTTTAAATACTAGGCCGTCGTGCCATACGCGGTCGAAGGCCTTCTCCATGTCGAGGAATACTGCTACCGCGTACTCTTTCTTGTTGATGATTGTGGACAGCTGGTAGAGTACCCTCGACAGCTGAAGCGTCGTGCTATGATCCACCCTGAAGCCGAACTGCTCAGGTCTTGGAGTAATGTGAGGAGTGAGGTGTCGCAGCAGGAGCGATTCGAACACCTTGGAGATGGTGGGCAGCAGGGTGATGGGCCGATAGCTCTCCGGCTTCAGCACATTTTTCCCCGCCTTGGGCAGCATGATGACGCGCCCCTCCTTCCACGCAGCAGGAAAGGCCCCCGTGCGCAGCACCGCCGTGAACAGGCGTGCCAGCGCCGCTACCATACGGTGCGGCAGGTGGCGTAGCACGGCGTTGGTAATGCCGTCAGCTCCGGGAGCCTTTTTGAGTTTCGTCTTCAGGATGGCGCGTCTGACTGCGCCCGGCGAGAAAAAGACAGGGTCTTCATCGGGAGCTATCGGCGTCGCGAAGTAGTCTCCAAGGTGTTGCTCGACTGCCGCGACGTGTGCGTGCTGGTCAGTCGGGTTCGGGCGGAACTGACGCTCCAGGTGCTCGGCGAAGACCTCCGCGCGATCCTCCGCTATGTACTTAAGAGCCCCGTCGTTGCCTCGTAGTGGGCGCACCGGGGCTGGGGTATTCGTAAAAGCTCTGCATAGACGGTGAACTGACGTCCAGCTGTCAGCCGCGGTATCAATAAGTTCCTCCCAGCCCGCGGCGGCCGACGCTCTGAGCTCGGCCTTAACCTTCTCCGCGAGTCGATTCAGCTCGGTCTTCAGTGTTGGGCATCTTGTTTGTTGCCACTGCTTGCGTAACCGTCTCTTCTCGGCGTGATCGCCCCTGTCGCCGAGCCTACGCGCTATGATTAGCGCGTAGGCTCGGCGACAGGGGCTGCAATAGCCCTCTCCCCTGCGCCGGTGGCGGTATGACCGCCTCACTTATCGCGTTCTGTATGCAAGCAGTGAGGTCAGCTGCGAACTGTTCGACTTCCGCGGCGGTAGTGACAGGCCGAGCCGGCGTCGTGGCCTCAATCTTTTCTGTAAACCTGTTCCAGTCCAGGAGTCAACGTGGCGCTGGCGGCTTCACTCGGGTCGGCATCCCCGATAGGACGACGAGTACTGGCTGGTGATCCGACTGTAACTCGTCGTCTATTACATGCTGGGTGATCTGGCAGTTAAGCCCTTGGTGGACCACAATGTCCAGCACGTCCGGCATGTGGTTGGGGTTTGTTGGGTACCGGGTAGGCGTCTCTGGGCCGGACACTGTGTAGCCAAAGGCTTCCGCGTCCGCGAAGAGTTGTCTCCCCTGAGGATTGGTCCTGCTGGAGTTCCACGCTGGGTGCTTTGCGTTAAGATCTCCGGCGAGGATAACTGGAAGTTCCGCACTGAGGATGTGTGTGGTAGTTTTGCTAAGTCCAGTGGCTTGTCCGGAGGCTTGTAAGCGGCGTAGATCTGAATATCCTCGCCGGCTACGTGCATCTGTACACCCAGCGTGTACAGGTTGCTGAGTGACGTCGAGGGGGGCAGCTCTTGATGGACGACTCTTCGCCTCACCAGTACTGCCAGACCACGATATCGGAGCTGTGTGGATGCCGACCGTTCGTCTTGGCGATAGATGACGTAACCTGGGAACTTGACCCTGTCTTCCTGTCCAACGTGCGTTTCATTAATCAGCGCCACGTCGATTTCCTGATCCCGTAGGAGATGGCGGAGGAGGGCGACCTTATTCCGCAGGCCGCGGGTATTCCAATGAATATTCTGAGAGACTTATCCATTGGTAAGCTCTAATAAGATAGCCAGGCCATCCAGGATGGCCTGCTGTGGGTCTTGCCCCCGCCTGATGGCCTGTATGAAGTCCATCAGGATCTTAATGGCGCAGGCAGTGAACTCCTTGTTTACGCTTGATTTTGAGGCGCCGGTTTGCACGGTGTTCGCCGTTTGGCGAGTTGCCGGCCGTGTCTGCTTCGGCTTACCGGCGCCCTTCTTCGCTTCCTTGCTATCTGCCTGCGCCTTGTTCTCGGCGGGGGCAGGGGCGGCCTGCGAGGTCTGCTGTTTAGCCGCCATGTTTGTGTTTTGCGGGGGGGTTGCGTTTTCCCCTTCCCCCCGCGTTTCCTCCTCCTCCGCCGGGAGGAAGTGGCCTCTCCGCGTTCTGTGGGTCCGTTGGCTGCCGCCATCAACGATGCGCCGCCGTGACCGTCCTCTACTTGTCTCTCCTCATTGTCCACAGGTTGCTTGGGGCGGCGCGAGTTGGCTGCCGTGATGGCGATGGTCCCCGCCCGCCTATTCTGAATCTCCTTCTGGAACACGGGGCACTTGACGTGACACGCCGGGTGCGGGCCACCGCCGTTTGCGTAGGTGGCTGGCTCCTCCCTTGGTCGTGTGCAGTCTCTGGCCGCGTGTCCCTCTCCACACCTCACGTAGGCGAGCGGACGGTGACACTGGTGCGACGAGTGCCGGAACTTCTGGCACCGGTGGCACTGTGCGGGCCCACGTTTCCCACGCCATGCTTTTATCTTGACCCCCGCATCATCAAGAACACGGAGGTGTCATATATGGACCGGATGTCCGGGGTCCTCTTCAGCATGGCGTAGAATACGCAGCCGGGTCTTCCTTGGCGCGCCCTAATGTGGCGCACGTACTCCGGCTCGTATCCGAGTACGCGGAATTCCTCCTCTATCTCCTGGGGCTCTGTGTCAGCCGGTAGCCCGCGAATGGCCACCTTCACGAGCTTCTCCGCTGGCAGGGAGTATGCGAACCACGATATGCCGCTCTGCTTCTCCAGCTTCGTTAAGTACCGCTGGATCAGCCGGTACTCACCTTCTGACTCCGGCGTGAAGCGTACGCCGGTACCGTATGGGCGAGCACTTGGTGGCCGACCCAGCTTGGATGCGATGGTCCTGAAGTGGTGTGCCCAGTTCGGCAGGCGCTCCACTACCAGCGGAGGGTATCGAGGCCGTTTGGGCCGTCGAACGCCGCCATTATCCGCGTTGGAAGCGGTGGCGGGGGCCGCATTTGAAGTGGTGGCGGGGGCAGGTGCGGACTGTTCACCTACCTCTTCAGTATCGTCGTCTTCCTCTGCCGACGAGTGAGAATGTCTGGCGTCGTCCCGCCGCCTTGACGCACATTCTTGTCGTGTGCGTGATGGTGGCGGGTCGGGACGATACCTCTTCCTTTCCTCCTCCGAATCCTCTTGAGGGCTGCGGCGGCGTCGCTGTGGGCGCGGCTCGGGTGGCTGGTCAGTTTCGGAGTCCGACGACATCGGTGTCGGCGAGGGTGCTCCGCGGTCCGGAGACGCACACGACATGCTAGACTCCGCGCGTGATGATGTGGTCGAGCATGTCGCGGGCGCGTCATATGCGGCTATACGCGGCGGCGTTTGAGACGCGGGCTGTCCTGCAGCCTTACGCAGGCGCGGGTCCCGGGACGGGGTCGCGCATATACGCGCGAAGGATGGGTGCGCGGCGGCGGCAGAAGCACGCGAGGTGCCAGCGGCGGCGGGCGCGGAGGCAGCGCCAACGGGGGCCCGCGGGGCGGCGGCGGGCCCGGCAGCGACCGGGCGCTGCGTCGCGGGACTTGCCTTGGTGTAGGGTTGCGGGCGATTCGGCGCCGTCACGGGCACAGCGCGCGCAGGCGCCGGCGGCGGCCGCGGGTCGGCGGCAACCCTCTTCCCCTGGGTTTTCTTCTTAGCGTCCGTCCTGGCTGAGCCGGCCTGTGTGATCCCGATTTCCGGGAGCGACGGCGTCCTGTCCAGCGACGGGTTTCTTCTCTCGGCGAGCTCCTCCTCGTCCAAGGATGTCGCGCCGCCGCGGCCCGGAGAGCCGCGGGCGCCGGGCTTCGGCATCACAACACTTATAGTCTAACGGTTTTGGGTCCGTGATGGATTAAAGTTTTTAAAGTTTTTCACTCACAAACGCAAGATGTGGGTAGTCCCAACCGACGCGCGACCGACGACGTTCCCGAAACGTCGAGAATCTACGACGGGTGGCGCCGTACGCGAATTTAAAACACAATTTACTCGTAATAATTACTTTCCGTTGTGCACTGGTGGTTACTGGCGAATCCAAAGAGAGCGTTAGAATGAGCGTGCTCGCTTTTATAGGTTGCGCCCCACCACGACTTGTTACTCCCTCTATGCTACCTGTCTTCTGCTAACACGGCCTCTCCTGACTGGAGGACGTCCTCGTTCTCCCGGACGTCAGGCTGCGTGTCTTCTATCGTACTGGAGGTACCAGGTATGGATTCTGGTAATGATGACGTACTGCTGGCAGCTTGCTCAAACGTGGGCTCCACCTCATTGCTACATTCTGCGTCTGAAAACATAACAAAAACTGTATTCGACTTTGTGAACGAACACATGGTAATATAGTGAACCATAGGCGCGACGTTAGCGTAGTTCACACGCAATAAAGCCAGAGAGGAAGCACTACGTTCGCTATCTCTGCTAATACGATTACATGACATAGGCACGACGTTAGCGTATCACGAATCCCGTTCATGAGTGTAACATAGGCACAATGTTAGCATATTACACACATGCAGCATACGCAAGGTCTCTCACATGACATAGGCACGACGTTAGCATATCATAGATCACCTTTACACTTATATAACATAGGCACGACGTTCGCGTATCATATAGTGTAGTAGCAGCTTACCTTCGAAGAAAGTAGCACACGTTTCAGGGGTCCACTCCCCTCGCCATGGCACCATGAATTCTGCCGCAGCGTGGGTCGATTTTCCATAGGAACTCGCCAAGAGTTGCAGCTCATACCGACCATGGGGGAGCACCCTGATGACACGATACGGTCCACGCATGCCTGCGTCGAGTTTGCTAGTTACTTGTGCCTGTTTTATAACAAAAAGTAGTGAATTTATTTGAAATGTTCGTGGAGGCCTTCGGTTAGCATTCACAGTTGCGTCTTGCCGTCGCTAGTTCGCTTGTAAGCGTTGGCAAGCATTCTGCCTACGCATCTCTCGTAGTGCCTCACGATTTGGTAGCGAATCCTCTAAAGCGATGTCTCGGATGAGGCTACGTATCACAGGTGTGAATGCTTCAATTCCCACAAGTAAATTCATGGGTGATAAGCCAGTTGTTTTCTGTTTGGTCATATTCAGCACTAGTTGTAATCGCCACATAACGTCTGACCATTCATTTTTCCGGTGGTTACATTCTATGCGAACCATGTTCAGCAAGGTTCGGCAGTAACGTTCAGCCTGTCCGTTTGAGTGATGCATTTCAGGTGTTATGAGATGCAAGTCAACGCCCAATTCTGTTACAAACTTTGTGAACTCTGAACTCTGAAACATACGACCACGATCAGCAACAATTAACTTAGGAGATCCAAAAAAAGAAATTACATGCTGAAAATGTTTCTTTAACTCGTTAGCATCCTGACCATACATGGGGTACAAAAGGCAGTATTTTGAGAAAGCATCAACAACAATTAGTACATATCTATAACCATTTGACTGGGGTAAAGGACCTAATGCGTCTCCATGTACAACTTCAAACGGGTTGGATGGCTTTTCCCACGAGTGTATGAATTGAAGGGGAGCTCTCGGAATTTTCTTATGGGTTATACAAATTAGGCAGTGGTCAATATATTTTTTAACAAATGACTTAAGAGAAGGGAACCAAAAATGTTTTGTAATGAGTTCTAAAGTTTTGCCTATTCCTAGGTGATCATGCTCATCATGAAATATTCTAAGCAGACTGAGTCTGTGCCCTTTGGGTACAAAGCACAGATATCTAGGTTCCTCTCCCACTGGTGAGTACCTATAATACAAAAGGTCATTTTTCTTAACATAACGTCTAGAGTCAAGCACTCCATCCGTCAACTTTTGGATAAGCTGTTGAGTTTCCTCATCAGCAGCCTGAGCTATTTGGGCCCAGTTTTGTTGTTTGCGGGCCTCACAAATATTAACAGGGTTACGACTCAAATAGTCAGCATGTGACATAGAAGTGCCCTTGCGATATTCAAGCGTAAAATCAAAATCCTGCAAATACATATATCCACCATCTGGCCACACGTGGTAACAGGTCTTTCTTTTGTTGCGTAGATTTAAGTGCGTTACAGTCTGTAACTACTTTAAAATGAACGCCGACCAGATAGTGCCTATAGTTTTGCAGAGCTTTGACGACAGCAAAAGTTTCAAGCTCGTATGAGTGATACCTGGGCTCGGCACCCTGGGTTTGTTTGCTGAAATAACCTAGTGCTCGTTTGTAATTCTTATCATGAACCTGAAGAAGCACCGCACCATATCCAATAGAACTTGCGTCCGTGTGGACCTCAATGGGCAAGTCGAGATCATATATTGCTAAAACCGGTTCGCTAGTGAGTTCGAAAATTATATTTTGCCGTGCTTCTTCTTGCTCACTACCCAATAAAAATGGTACACCTTTCTTAGTCAATTTTGTGATAGGGGCAACTTTAATAGCAAAGCCGGCTACATAGTGGCGGAAGTAACTGGCCAAACCTAAAAATTGACGGACTTGCTTAAGATTCTTTCGGATTGGTGACTCTATCAAAACGTTGGTTTTAGATTCGCTCGGTCGTACCTGTCCTTGACTTATACTTCGGCCTGAATACTCGATTTTAGTTGCTAAGAATGAACATTTCCTTAAATTAATGGAAAAACCAGAATCTGTTAAGGTTTTAAGTATTTTACCTAAACCCTCATCAACCGTATTACTCAGAATTAAGACATCATCGACGTACACCAGGGCTTCACCAGATTCAATATATTGACGAAATGTTTTAGAAAAAATTCTCTGATAGACGACTGGAGCATTTGCTAAACCATATGGCATTTTTAAATATTCATAGTGCCCCTCAGGTGTCACAAAGCCTGTGAGTGGTACTGAGTCACTATCCATTGCTATTTGGTGGAACCCTGTTGCCATGTCGAGACTGCTAAAATATTTGTGTTTACCTAACCTGTCAACGCAGTCATCAATAAGTGGTAATAGAAAGCGATCTTTAATAGTGATCTCATTTAACTTGCGATAATCAACGCACATACGGTCCAACCCGTCCTTCTTCTTAACTAACAAGATTGGGCTCGCGTATTCTGACTCAGATTTTCGTATGATATTTTTCGCAAGAAGTTCTTGAATTATCTCACGAACTTTTAAAATTTCAGTGAATGATAGGCGATACGGTCTATAATTAATAAGAGTGTTACTGTTTAATTTAATTGACATGGTGCCGGTATTGACTGTCGTGGTGGCAGTCCCATCAATAAAGAAGTTTGAGAATTCGTTAAATCACCCCAAGTAATTTTCGCAAGTGTTGAACGGTCAAATCAGTTCTTACATTAGCTTGAGTTGTGACTAACGCATTGTGTGTGAAATTAGATCTATGAGTAAGATATTGCCGTTCACGTGTTCGTATGTAAGTAACCCCTTCACGATTAAGTACATCCGTGCCAATAATAATTGGAATATTCAGATTTTCTGGACAAACAGCGTGCAAGTCTACTTCCAGAGTTGTTTCATTAAATTCTACTGGTAAGGTAACAAAGTAGGTAGACTCAACTTCATGACCACCGATACCTCTCAGTACTCTAAAAGCAGGCTTGCGCGCACATGTAAAATATTTTAATAGTGATGAAGAAATCAATGATATACTAGAGCCACTATCAATAAGAATGTCAACTGGAATTCCTTGAATAACCGCCACCATAATATCCTTGTTCGTAGTATTAAGGTATTCTTGACTAAGGTTAACATTATTTGTATTGCGAGATTCTGATTTTAATTTAACAAAACAAGTTTCAATCCTATGGCCAGGTTTTTTACAAAATTTACATAGATCAGATGGATTTTTTTGATTGAAATTATCGTTACCCGAGGTATGTTTAGTTTTCTTTGAGCAATTACATTGTTTATGCCCGTATTGACCACATAGAAAACATTTGCCGTCATCAAATCTACGTTTGCGATTAGAATGGTTGTGATTTACGGAATGATCATTACGCGATCCCGTGTTATATTTTTTGGTAAAAGTTGAAGTATTTGGTTTAACTTAAATAGAGAAGAATTTTACTAACTCATTTGGTATTAACTTGGCATTAGTAGCCGAAGCACGGATATGTGGGTCCGTAATGCCCCGTATCACTATAGCTGAAACTAGTTCATCGCTTATTTTAACGATGCGTAACCTAAGTAACGACCGGCGAGCATAATCTGCATATGTCGGGTATTTGTCCGAGTTAGTGTTCATGACGACATATAAGATATTCGCGACGTCTAGCTTCCTAGGACACAAAGGCTTAAATTCCCTTTTGAAAGGCTCCAACTCCGATCATTTATTACCCACTCGTTAAGCCATGTCTTAGCATCACCTTTCAAACAGTTCCCTATTCGAGACAAACATTCACTTTCGTTCCAATTATTTATAACTTTAGCGCGGTCGACTTCCTCACACCATGCATCGATGTCATGAATACTTGGATCGAAGTTAGAAATATAGTATGTGTTCGGTCCGACGTGAAACAGAACGCACCCTTTTGACATAAAGAATTTGATTTTGACATTACTCTGACTTGACAGATAGACTTTGTTGGTTGGAAAAAATGCCGGTCATCGGGCCCTCTTCAGCTAAATATAATTGGTAAAATATTGTTGGATTCGCCTGTTGAGACCGATAATTGGGTCGCGAATTATCTAATTGTTGAAGTGTATTCCCCATTTGCCGAAAACCCCGGGATATTGTTGAATCATACGCCGCCTTGTCGTCGGTCGGGCTGGCACGCGGAATTTGTTGGAAATCGGATTGGATCTCACGAGATATGAACAGATTAATTGTGAACAGTGTTTGGTTGAACTTTGTAATTCCAAATTGACTAGAATACAGTGATATTTCTTGGAACATATCGCCTTATTGCCTACTACGCGTAGCGCGCGCTTGATGGAAACGAGTTAGGTGTGATTGCTGTTGTGACCGCGCCATCTGGAGATAGACGCCTTGTGACCGTCCTGGAACACGTAACTTACATCACACCTTTCAATTACTCACCCCATTGTACATACAAACCACACTTAGGGCGTGACCTTTGAAGGTCGAAGTTGGCGAACCCAGCACATCAGGTTAGTGGTATCATTATTAAGTAACCTTGTTTATTGAAAGCAACGTTTATGACTCCACGTATCGTGGAAAAGTTCCGGACACGTCCAGTTACCGTTGGCTGGCCTATTGCAGTCTTGAACAAATTGGTAGCAGAAGCGTGGTCTTATAAGATCCACTGGTTTAATTGGAAGTTTTGAATATTGTTGAAAACTTAAAACTTGAGTTTAATTACTTAACACAACTTATAACTTAATAAGTTTTGAATATATTACCATGTCATCCGGGCTATCTAATTGAAGTTGAATCAATTGAAGTTGTATTTGTAATTTGTACTGTAGCCCTTTATTGCATTGACAGGTAAGATTTATTTGTGAAATTGGGAAGTATTAGGAATTATTGGTATAATTTGGTACATAATTTGGTATTTGTTGCAATTAATAATTGAATGTCATTGATCTGAATTTGAAAGGTTATCTAAATAATAATTACACATAGTCTAACATAATAGGACTTGAATTGTGTGTATTGGTTATTGCATTTATAGTAATTATTGGAGTGTTGATAGAGATTCTCCGGCTCAATATTATGCAGACAATTGTTGTGCTTATTGATGTTTAATTTGAGGTTGATCCAGTATTGTATTATACATTCAATTGTTATTTATTTTGTAACTAGCCATCCTTAGCAAGCTAGATTCATACTTGGAATAAGTGCAGGGTCGGATTTGGGCTTGAAATAATTGAATTTGAATTTTTATTTTGTTGAGATTACTTGGCCGGCTAACAAGTCATTGCTGTTTGTTTAATATTTGATTGTTGGTTATTGATTGTTGTTTTGTATTAATATTTGATTGTTGCAATGGCCTCATTAAGGGCAGTCAGGGAGGCTGCTGCGGGATTGACCTCACAGTTGAGATGGTTCACATCGGCAGCTGCAACTGTTGAGCGTGTGGAATTGGAAGAGCTCACCCTTGCTCGGTATGGGCAAGTGATTGAGAGGATCAAGTCAGCTGATGCTGCGCTCACACGCTTCAACGAGTACATCATGGACGTGGATTTGGGGGTGATGGATCAGACAGCCCGCGATAAGATTTTGGGTGACTATGACCAGATTATCCACCTGGGGGATGTCATATGTCTACGAGCGCGGGAAATTTTGAAGAGCCGGGTGCCTGATGCGGCCAAGCCGCAGACCCCTGTTGTTGCAGGCCCTGGACTATTGAGTAGGCTGCCCACCCTGGAGCTGCCACATTTTGACGGTCGCTTGGACCACTGGCTGGGCTTCCTAGATCTCTTTGAGAGTCTTGTCGATGCACGCTTGGACCTCGGACCTGCCCAGAAGCTGGCCTATTTGTTGTCTGTCCTGGAGGGCGAAGCCAGAGCCTTAGTGCAGCACTTGCCGGTGACGGATTCCTCTTACCCGACCGCTCTGGAGCTTCTCTCCCGACGGTATCAGAACAAGCGCTGCCTGGCTGATGTGCACATCGACCAGATTTTGGGACTACCGGCCATTGTCAGCACGTCGACGTTGCGCACTGACTTGCTGAACCCGTTGGTTTCAGCGACCAACGCTTTGAGACGCTTGGAGTTACCGGTAGAACATTGGTCCTACTTGTTGGTGCACGTGGTGCTGCAGTTGCTCCCCGCGGAGCTGAGGTCACGTTTTGAGCAGAAGTATGGTGGGGATAGTGCCACCCATCTTCCCCCCTTTGACGACCTCCTCAAATTTTTGGAAGACGAGTGTCGGTTTGCGGATAACACTCGTGGCGCCACGGGGTCACCCCCACTACCTTCTCAGCCCAGAGACCAGGGACGGACTAGGGCTCGGGGGCCTGTTGATGTTCCCCCCGCCCCCCGTTTTGCTGGCGCCCAGAGTCCTCGGGCTAGGGGGCCTGTTGATGATCGCCCCGCCCCCCGTTTGGCTGGCGCCCGGAGTCCGCGGGCTAGGGGGCCTGTTGATGTTCGCCCCGCCCCCCGTTTTGATGGTGCCCGGAGTCCTCATCATTGTGACTTTTGTAAGGCAACGGGGCATGTCATGGCGCGTTGCCCGGATTTTTTGAATTTGCACGTAAGTGCCCGCCGCCGTATTGTCAACGCACGCCGTTTGTGCTTTTCGTGCTTGGGGGCCCACTTCCATCGGGACTGCCCCGACCCCCGCCCGTGTAGAATTTGTGAAGGGTCCCACTTGGAGATTTTGTGCGCCAACGCGAACCGCTCCAGCAGACCAGCTTCTGAGGGGGGTTCGCGCAAGGGGGGGTACCCCGGAGACGAGCACCGGGCTGAGACCCGCGATTCTGTACGCCGCACTCCACCCCCCGCGCAAGTTGAACGGGAGCCCCACGAGCGCCATTTGATCTTCCCTCGTCAGGGAGAACGCGCATTGGCTGCTAGGCAGCAGTGGCCGGGTCGGCGCCGCTGCCTTTCCCCTCCGTTGGCGGAACGTCCCCGGCTGGAGTCGCGCCCTCCGCCATTCGGGCATCCGGTGGGATATGCCTCTCCAGTGATGGCGAGCGGCTCGGGACACCGCGCAGACGAATATTTGGATTGTTGGCCTCGTCGTGAACGAAGGCAGCCTGGAAGCGGCGATCGGTCGCCGCCCAGGCATCACTAAGAGATTGACGCCTGCCCCGCTAAAGGAACCCCCCGATCAAGACGGTTTTGTTGCCAACGGCCTCGGTCACGGTCTGGGGACCCTTGGGTGACTCGATTGTGGTCTGTGCCATTTTGGAAACGGGAGTCCGGGGTTGCCTTTTGTCTTCTTGGTTAGCGGGACAGGTTGGCCTGAAGATGAACGACCTTTCAGGCAAGATTTGGGGAATTGGCGAACCGGCTGACACTACTGTTGAGGGAAGGACCTGGTTTGAGGTCACCATTGTGAGTTGTCCTTACCCTAAAATTGGTGCTCCTGCCCTTGTTGTAACTGAACTTGGTACAATTGTTGGTGACTGATCGTCACACTAAGAACTCGCATGCCGGTTGCAATGCGCTGTTGGCCATTCTGCAGCGAGAATTTTGGATTTTGTCGGCTGATCGCGTCAATGAGACGAGGCCCTTTGCTGGCGTCGTAACGGATTTTGTTGGTCCCCCTTTGTTGAAGACGTCCACCCTTCGTAATAGCAAGATTGTTAGGGCTTATTTGTGTGTTTGTCTGCCTGTCAACCAAGGCAGTACATTTGGAGCTGGTAACCTCCCTCTCGACAGAGGCCTTTGAGGCGACTTTGGAAAGATTTGTGTCTCGCCGTGGGTTACCTTTTTTGATTAGGTCTTATTGCGGTACGAATTACAAGGGTACAAGTAACTATTTGAAGGAGGTATACGCCTTCCTTAATGAGAACCAGGTTGACATTGGTAATAGTTTGGCCCGCCGAGGGGTCACTTGGTTGTTTGACCCGCCAGCCTGCCCCCCATTGGGGGGGTATTTTGGGGGCCGCGGTGAAAGCGGCAAAGGGACGCTGGCGGAGATTGTTGGGAGACACCGTTCTCACCTTTAATGAACTAGCTACGGTATTTGGCCGCATTGAAGCTGTGTTGAATTTGCAACCTTGTCAAGACTTCCAATTGATTAGCGGACGGGTAGGCCCGTCCGGGGGGGGTAGATGTTCGGTCCGACGTGAAACAGAACGCACCCTTTTGACATAAAGAATTTGATTTTGACATTACTCTGACTTGACAGATAGACTTTGTTGGTTGGAAAAAATGCCGGTCATCGGGCCCTCTTGAGCTAAATATAATTGGTAAAATATTGTTGGATTCGCCTGTTGAGACCGATAATTGGGTCGCGAATTATCTAATTGTTGAAGTGTATTCCCCATTTGCCGAAAACCCCGGGATATTGTTGAATCATACGCCGCCTTGTCGTCGGTCGGGCTGGCACGCGGAATTTGTTGGAAATCGGATTGGATCTCACGAGATATGAACAGATTAATTGTGAACAGTGTTTGGTTGAACTTTGTAATTCCAAATTGACTAGAATACAGTGATATTTCTTGGAACATATCGCCTTATTGCCTACTACGCGTAGCGCGCGCTTGCTGGAAACGAGTTAGGTGTGATTGCTGTTGTGACCGCGCCATCTGGAGATAGACGCCTTGTGACCGTCCTGGAACACGTAACTTACATCACACCTTTCAATTACTCACCCCATTGTACATACAAACCACACTTAGGGCGTGACCTTTGAAGGTCGAAGTTGGCGAACCCAGCACATCAGGTTAGTGGTATCATTATTAAGTAACCTTGTTTATTGAAAGCAACGTTTATGACTCCACGTATCGTGGAAAAGTTCCGGACAC
Organism: Tholera decimalis; assembly: GCA_943138885.2. Lineage (NCBI taxonomy): Eukaryota > Metazoa > Arthropoda > Insecta > Lepidoptera > Noctuidae > Tholera > Tholera decimalis. Next base: position 10,239,367 of record OW964575.2, on the reverse strand, counting down.
GTCCAGTTACCGTTGGCTGGCCTATTGCAGTCTTGAACAGTATGATTGGTTAGATCTCACCGTCGTGTTGATTGATCGTATCGCGTCTATGATGCGTTCGGTCGCGTTGAGGTCACGGGCCACGTCAGCACTTGTAGAATACTCCGGTGAGGATGCAGCGGTAGACCCTGGACAGCCTGTGTGCTCGCCAAGCGTAGTTGCGGGCTCAGTTGACTGTGGCCGCATCAGTATCGTCACCGAAACGTCAGCCGTTGATTCTCCATGGGGCGGCGGAGGCGAGTGACGCTGTTCTTCTAACGATGTCAATCTGCCTAAGATTTGTTGCATTTGTTGGGTTAATACATCATCAGAGGGCTTACATCGTTTACCGTGTTTGGGACTCGAATCTCTTTGATTTAAATGCGAGTCACGACTTCCAGAACGACTTCTACTTATACGATTACTATTAGGCATTTTAACAACTACTCACTAGTGTGAATAAATAATTATTCTTCAAAAAGTGGGTAGCTTCAAAACACTAGCAAAATTATGCCAATAAAGTTTAAAAAATAGATGCAAATAGTTGCAACTAGAGGTTATATCAATGCCTTATGTCCACAGAACTTTTGTACAATTTACAGCGCGCTCGCTTTTATAGGTTGCGCCCCACCACAACTCGTTACTCCCTCTATGCTACCCGTCTTCTGCTAACAATACTTAATATATTAATTTGAAAAAAAAAATACAAAAACCTTACAAATTTCTTAAAACTAGCTTATTTACATTTTTTACAACTACGCCAAATAACTTTGTTTTTCATAGTATTTGTATGAATTACAAAGTTATATTTGCGGTTTTAGAAAATATACTGTATCTCAAAAACTGCTGACCCGATCTCGTTCAAACCAATTTTGGTTGAAAGTTTACATTAAGATCTATAACATATGGTTTTCTTAAATTTTTCACTTCATTATTATAGAAGTTAGAGGGGGCGGGGGACACACACATTTTACCACTTTGGAAGCGTATATCTTTTAAACGATTAACTTTATGAAAAAGTCATTTTAGAAACCTTAATGTAATTTTTAAAGACCTGTCTATAGATATCACACACGTATAGGTTTCATGAAAAAAAATATTTTCAGTCTCAGTTCCATGTATGGGAAGCCCCCTTTATTTTCAATATTTTTTAAATTTTCTCCTAAAATCGGAAAGCGGTTCACAGAATACATCTACCGACCAAGTTTTACGTGTATAGTCCTAATAGTTTCGGAATAAAATGGCTGTGACATACGGACGGACGGACAGACAGACAGACGGACAGACATGACGAAACTATAAGGGTTCCGTTTTTTGCCATTCGGCTACGGAACCCTAAAAATGGGATAAAAGAAACAACAACCTATCAAAATGACTTCTTCAACTAAACAGAAAGTAAAATAAAAATATTCAGTTTCTAAATACACATCTGACGTAAAAAAGCTAATCTCAGGAACTACGGTTCTGATTTGAAAAAATCTTTCAGTGTTAGATAGCCCATTTATCGAGGAAGGCTATAGGTTATATATCATCACGCTAAGACCAATAGGAGCGGAGCACTAATGAAGAATGTTTCAAAATCGGGGGATTTTTTTTCCACGCGGACGAAGTCGCGGGCGGAAGCTAGTTAGGTCATAAAGTTCATTTTTTTGAGGCTTGGTTCGAAATGGATATGTTTTGCATTCAGCCTGCGTGTCTAATTTGTTGGAGTTGGATGTTGGTATTCTTTCCGAAATATTGTTGTGATAGGCTGCATTATCCAAGACTAGTACTCACGCGGGGCTTCGCTTCACAAGAAAATATGCATCTGAAACAGAGGATCAGTTAGATGTAAAAGAAAATGATATTGGTACTTATATAATTTACTAGTACTCACGCGGGGCTTCGCTCCCGTGGATTCTATCACGGTAAAAACTTAACTCTCCTTTTTTGCAGTCGCGTAAAAAGTAGCCTATAACCTTCCTCAAGCTTTAAGCTACTTCCATACCCATATAACCATTTTTGGTAATATCACGTAACGGTTTCGACACCTAGTGTGTGCACTGATTTATTCTCGACACATAATCTCGTCGCCGTTCCGTATTAGAGTAGTTGCTGCAACTAAAATTGGGGAAGAGTCGACACAGTAACATTCGGTTTCTAATTTACGTCGCTGTGTCGTAACATTGTTACCATATTTTAACCAGTTCCCACAAATCATTCATTCAATCGCTCATAACCGCTCATTCGTTGACATTGACTCGTGAAATGACGTGAATTTTATTACTTATTTAAAAAAATAAGAAACCGCCATCATAACAGTATCACCGAGGTAAGAAAACAAATATTTTTTTATTGATTATTATGGTTTTCAATACTCAAATCTTAATGGGAAATTAAATTCATCGTGTAAATTAGTGGGATAGGTTGAAATGTATCAACGCGCCACATTAATATCATAATTTAACCATTCGAGCGAAAATATACATTGTTTTTATTTTAATGATATTTTTATTTTTTATTATCTAAAGCTTCTATTTGAATGCAATAATAAAGTTGAATACGTGTGGTATTTAGACGATGGAACTCTAGGAGGTGAAGTAGACACCGTAATCAAAGATTTTATTTTCCTGAAAGAGCAATTCCAATCCATCGGCCTTGACCTGAACCTCTCGAAATGTGAACTCTATATCTGTGAAAATACTGACAGACAAGCGACACTAAACAAATTCCATACAATAGCCCCTGATATCAAAATCTTGCAAAAAAGTTCATTGCACCTCTTAGGCTCCCCAATTTTAGAAGAAAGTTTTCCCTCTTTTATTGATAGCAAAATTAACCATTTTAATGACATTTCAGAAAGATTTTTCCAAATTAACATACATTCGGCTTACACCCTCATAAGATATTGTTGTTTTGGTCCAAATTTTATTTATTTCCTCCGTTCTTCTCCACTATGGAAGCAATCTCAGTTGTTGGACAAAATTGACCTTATTATAAAAAACACCCTTACTTCAATTTTAAATGTGGCTCTGGATGACCGAGCGTGGCTACAAGCCACACTACCCATTCGTTTTGGTGGGCTCGGCATCCGCAAAATTTCCAGTATAAGTCTACCGGCTTTTCTGTCTTCGGTCCGCAGCACTGAGACTATAACTAAGAAAATTTTAACACAATCTCAGGTTAGCTACGAGGTGCCGTGTTTGACCGATGCAGTTAATGCCTGGAAAATGGCTTGCCCGAATACAGCGTTGCCCGAGAACCCGTCCTCCCAGAGACAATGGGACGAGCCGCTCTGCAGTTTGGTACGGAATAACCTTTTAAATACGTCAACCAATACTGCTGAGCGCTCGCGCCTGTTGGCTGTGGGTGAATGGGAGTCGGGCCTTTGGCTACAAGCATTACCTTCACTTAACATAGGTACTATGTTAAGTGATAACACGTTCCGGATCGCTACATGTCTACGTCTGGGTGCTCCCAGCGGTGCTCCACATCGCTGTCAATGCGGTGCGGCAGTCGACCGCCTCGGACATCATGGCCTTTCCTGCAGCAGAAGCTCTGGTCGGATAGCACGGCATGCCAGCATAAATGACATCATTCGTCGGGCTCTTGTCACCGCTGGAGTACCATCTGTTTTAGAACCCAACGGCTTGGCACGGGACGATGGGAAGAGACCAGACGGGATGACTATAATGCCTTGGAAGTTGGGTAGGCCTTTGGTGTGGGATGCTACTTGTGTTGACACCCTTGCGCCATCCCATCTTCTCAGTACGGCGGGCTGTGCTGGGGCGGCAGCTGCAGGTGCAGAAAATCTCAAACGGCGCAAATACAACAACCTAATTGGGTGCTATATGTTTGAGCCGTTTGGGGTTGAAACGTTAGGACCATGGGGTCCGAGTGCGCATCGATTCTTTCGTGACATCGGCAAACGATTAGTCGACTCCACAGGTGACCAGAGGGCTGGCCTTTTCTTTGGACAGAGAATCAGCATTGCCATTCAACGTGGCAATGCGGCCAGTGTTCTGGGCACTTTTCCCATTGATAGCGATGTTGACGAATTTTTTCGATGCCCTATAATTTATCTTTATTTTCGTCTGTATATATTTTTATTATGTATAGAAATACTTAAGTTAAATTGTTCCAAAATAAAACACCCTTTTGTAAATCTATATAAATAAAGTTGAATACTTAATAACAAACTATTTTAGCAGTAATAAACCGTACTATCGATAAATAATGAAAATATGTTCTTTGTTATGTGAAAAATATTTTCGTCACAACAAGTTACAAAGTTACGATTATGTGTCGACATTGTGTGGACATGTTACGTAAATTCGTCACAAAGTAACTGAATTTTAAAAATGGTCTCTCCTTGATTTTTTGTTCACAGTTTCTCAAACTTTAGTTTGCTAGGCAAAATGCCATATTGCATTGTTTTAACTAGAGAAGGCTGTTCTGATTTAAAATCCCTTGTACCAAGTACGTGGGTGAGAGAGAGCTGTTGTCTATACAAATATCTAAGAACTCGTATTTTACTAGTTTTTTAATGTTGTATTACCTTATTGTTCTATACGATTAGGTGTATAAAATGCATAGAAGTTGTTATCATTCAATGTGCTTTATTTTAGGGGTGAATTAAACACAAGTACATCAACAAAGCAACGAAACGAGAAACGATACTTCTACAAATAATAAAAGTTTAGATCAAGAAAAAGAGGAAGTGATGAAATGCCAAATACAGTAGATGAAGTGATAAATACAAATCTGGAGATGCAAAAGAACACAAGAAAATATGCATCTGAAACAGAGGATCAGTTAGATGTAAAAGAAAATGATATTGGTACTTATATAATTTACTAGTACTCACGCGGGGCTTCGCTCCCGTGGATTCTATCACGGTAAAAACATAACTCTCCTTTTTTGCAGTCGCGTAAAAAGTAGCCTATAACCTATCTCAAGCTTCAAGCTACTTCCATACCAAATTGCATCCAAATCCACCCAGTACTTTCGAAGATTAGCGCGTTCAAGCAAACAAACAAACAAACAAACTTTTCCGCTTTATAATATTAGTATAGATTTTAATTACTTTTACACATAAAGACACAGTACACTCCCCTATACGCTCATTATGTAATGTAACACACGTACACACGCACACAACACAGACACAAACACCTAAGTCGTTTTAGACGGAAGTATGGTATGGAGATCCAGTGCTTTGCTTACTTTGTAGAGGAGACAATAAAATTCTTTATTCAAACGAAATTAATACATTATGTTGTTTAACATAAATTAATAAATTTTTTACAGACGACGATACGCCAGACACAAAAAAATATTCCAACAAAGCATCGAAAATAGTGACGTACTCTCTGACGTGAAAATAAAAAACGAGATTTTGGATTTAAAATATGAGACCCATGAGATCCCTTCATCCCCCTTTTACTACCGGTCTACCAGACGTACCGCAGAATACCATCCACACTTGGTCGATATACCGTCTTGTCGTACTAAGCGCTTTTCTTCAACATTCATTGTGCGCACAGCCAAGGTGTGGAATTCTCTGCCGGCTTCTGTGTTCCCTGCCACATATGACCCGTCAGCCTTTAAAGCAAGAGTGAACAGGCATTTTCTAGGCTCGTTCGTTCGATTGTAGACCTCATCTTACACTTACCATCAGGTGTGATCGAGGTCAAGAGCGGGCTCATTCGTAATAAAAAAAAGACCAAAACTATGAATATCAGTTCTGATAACTTACTTAATGTACTGTGCAGCAAAGATATATAATAAACTATAGATACGTTGTCCGCGCTCTAAAATGGCAAGTTGAAATCAAGGTAAGTGCCTCGTGTCTGTTTAGTTACGCACGAACCTGTGTCGCGATGGCTACACTACACATCTTAAGAAAAATGTGTTTTAAAAGAAAATTAGGAAAAAAGCATGCCTTTGTGTGTTTTCAGACGTTGCACTAATTATACTGCTTCCGTGAGAGGTCAAAATGTGTCATTTCATAGGTAAATATCAACAGAAATACATTTTTTATTTTTATTTTTCTACACGGCTAATGGCGGCTAGCGTATCAATAAAGTCAGTCACGTGACGTTAGGGGAGGTTGTTAACTAAAGATGTATATTCATCTCTGTCTAACATCAGGTGTACCTAAAGATGGCATTTATTTTCTGTCCCTTTCTTTACACGTATTAGATAGTAATTCTCTATGTGTGTGTTTCGTGCCGTTTTTGAGAGGTGTTTTGTGGGAATATGACGCGTCTATTATAATACGTCATTGCTGTGCAGCAAAAGTACAACTACGAAGATGCTGACAAATTATCTTCATGATTGATAGATGGTGGAGACGACAGTGAATAGGATGTTAAATTATAACATTTTGTTGTTATTATTGCTCTATTTAGGCTTACTAACCAATACTCAATACGTACCAATATACTATTATTGATACCACTTTATATGACCGCATATTTTTTCATTATTATTAACTTAATTGACTTTTAATATATCTTTGAATCTTTTTGTATGTAAATTTCTTCATTTGTATTTTAAATTAGGAAGCCGAGCAATTGTTTGAATTTGTGTATTTTTATTTTATTTTATATGGGTCTTGGACCTGAAATAAATGAATTTTATTTTATTATTAAACTGATAAGGTAGACTTATTATGAAGTAGCTCTTTTAGATTGATGCAGGTCTTTAAAATGATCTGTACATTATTAGTGGCAAGTAGCTAATAAAAATAATAAAGTTATAGTGCAAGTGTAAGTTATGATTTTGTGATTTCAAAATAAAAATCGTTTCTTCTTATATCTTCATTTTATTATTAACCCTAACGTTGTCAATACAGGAATAAATACCATTTGGGAGTTGCAAAGCATATATAAAATCTTACGTTTCACATCTTGCAAATTGTATTCTCTTGATTCTTCTGAATCATAATCAAGTGATGTTGCAAATATATTGATATGCGAAGAATTAGCACTAAGCACTTCAGTACGAGATACTTCAGCACTATTTTCTGGATTCGGTAGTGAATACGCTAGAAAAATCAACAAAATGATGGGTAAGTATCTGTCACAATAGGAACAACACAACATCCAACAATATTATTAATAACTAGCTGTGACCGCGACTTCGGCCGCGTAGGATTTAGATATATTGCGATGGACCCATGTCCATGCAGTGGGATGAAAAGTAGCCTATGTGTTATTCTGATGTATCAGCTATACTATTTTAAAATTTTATCAAAATCCGTTCAGTAGTTTTTGCGTGACGACAAACATCCATCCTGACAACCTTTCGCATTTATAAATATTAGTAAGTAATATAGGATTAACTTACTTGTACTTGTGTTATTTTGGTTCGTTAATTCGTTTACTCTCCTGTAAAATGTTGAAGTCCATTGGAATCTACGTGATATTTTGGGTAGTTAACTCATTTTTTTTTTATTAAACGTTAAACCGGCAGTAAACACAAGACAATAGTTTGAGAATGACTTGATCTGGTGACTTTCATCTAGCCAAGTTAGTGTTATAAGTATTCCGGAACATTGACGTAACGTTACTACACATGTTACCACTCAGTTACTACACATAGTTACCAATATTGTACACTAGTTACATACAATACGCAAAGTGTGTAAAACGTGTGTACACAATTTTTTCTGTAACAAGCCGACACAGCTACAACACAAAGTTACTAAAACTATTTTCGGTCGCTTTGTTACTAAACGGTTACGACACATAAAAGCAAATCCCCACACGGTCGCAAGGTGTCGTATCAGTTACGAAACTAATGCGACTTGTTACACCTTTTACAAATCTGCGACCAAAAATGGCTATATGGGTACCAAATTGCATCCAAATCCACCCAGTACTTTCGAAGATTAGCGCGTTCAAGCAAACAAACAAACAAACTTTTCCGCTTTATAATATTAGTATAGACTACCACGGCATCATTTGGGAGATTTGGTATTCGTTTCTCCTTTTGCCACTTTAAGTAATTTTCTGTGTTCATGTTGTCGTGGTAATCTCCGGATTTGATCACGCTACAAATTTCTGTGGTAAGTCGTTCGCAGCTCAAGCAGTACGGCTGTGGAATGCTCTATCCGTGTTAGTCTTGTGCCTGCTCGGTCACTTTGGAGATCGCTCCATACTAGTTCATTTCGGACAGTGAACTAGTTCACTCTATTAGTTCTAATAGCTCTATTCGTTCTTCGCTCTCGGCGGTCATTAACTCAGACTCGGACTCAACTAATAGAGTGAACTGTGGTCCGCGCTGTGCTCTGAGACTCTCAGAGCACAGCGCGGACCACAGAGCAAATGTAGGTACTATCAAAGACATCGTATTTATTTATCTCTGTATTACCACAGCATAAACAGCTGACATAATATTAGGATTATGTATAATTTAAACAGAGATATTTATTACCATTGAAATATAAATCTGAAACTGTTCTCATTCATACAGACACAGAATGAATTCGTATGACGTTTCTGTCAACCAATCAGTGACTGTCAAGGATCTTCTAAGGTACAAGTTCCTTGGTGACTGTGTTTCAATTCTCGTTCGTACATTACGATCGCACGGTTTAGAATATGTACGACAATGTACGAGTACGAAAAGAGCTATTAGAGCTATTAGACCGATTACAAGCCAGCGTTCGGAAACGGTTCTTTTAGTACAGTGCAAAGATTCGGCTCCTATTCGTTCATCGTTCACGTACTACACAAGACTAATCCGTGTCAGTAAGACAAGCAGAAACCCTATCTTCTTTCAAAAACTTAGTAAAAGATCTTCAAACTCCTTAAATTGTTGTTATTATGTATGTCTTTTTTTAATATTTATATGTATACCGTAAAATGCTGTAACTTTGCCCGGATTTTGACGTTTTTTGTTCGTATCTCTGAACCTGTTTATTATTGCGGCTTTTACAGACTTCCAGATGGAAAACAGACCTTATGCCTTACCAGGTAGAACCCAAATCTATTTAAATCACGCCGTTTTTCAGAATTACAAACACTCAAAGTCGTAGGCAAAGTTGTAGGTAAAAGACACAACTTTGCCTAGAAGAATATCTCAATAAATATATTGTTGATCTTTTTAGTATTTTTTTTTTCCGTGTACAAGAGACACGTGCTTGTCCCCGGCAGTTATATTATTGCCATGACGATATTGAATATTTTTTTACTGCTGATAGGCAATGTTGTAGCAGGTACCACAAACTTTTCATACAAAAATGTCGTTGAAACAAGGGTTGTCCAAAAAAATACGGATAATTTTCTTAAACTTTTTTTTTTTTTTTTTTAAATAAAACCAAATTCCACTTATGAGTAAAAATCACAAATATAATGCTTTTTTAGCAATACTGACTCGTAATTACTAATAAAAAAATTAAAAAAGTGGCTTTTCCACAGAATATTTGAGTTTATACAGTAGTCAGTGTCTTCACCCGACTTCGGAACTTTAACAATTTATGCAATAAAATATCGTAAAACGAAGGGAATTTAGTGCATGCAAGCGCTTACGTGTCGATTTGACCGGGTTCGAAGCTGTGTAAATTTCATGCTAATACAACATTTACATAGTAAAAATATATAATTATTAAAATCCGACTAGTGATATCCCTAGACCCAGGCAAAGTTGTGTCACTCAAGTTTTCAAAACAGTGCACAACATTTCCTGCTAAGTTATTTTATTGAAATCGTGTCCTTTTAACAAAAATATCGAGTAATACGGAAAGTAGATAGTATTTTCTTACCCTGGAATGTTATAGCTGCACGAAAACACCTTTTCTTTAGCTAAAACTTCAAAAGTTACAAGACACTAAAAATTTTCACTCAGTCGCACCGGTATTTGTCGTACAACTAACGGAATAATAATGAATTTACCATTACAAAAAATGAAAAATATGTTGCCCTAATAATGTAAAATCACTACCAAATGGTAGAAAATAAGAAAAAACGAAGCAAACGCGAAATATCGTTAATTAAACGAAATAGGCAAATTTGGGCTTAGTTGGCAAAGTTGCAGCGTTTTACGGTATACAATATGTTTTAAGAACGTTATTTATTGTTTTGTATCTTATATAGATAAATAGTACACCGTGGACTACCCGCGTATTTATATTCTCCTTCTGTGTCAAATCCATCCAAAGGTTGTCTGTAAAAGATCGCTTTTAGTGATAAGACTGCCTATTGTATCACCTTTTTTATTTGTTAAGTCCATAATTTTGTTTTACTGTTATGGTGTACCTACAATAAAGAATATATCTATCTTTCTATCTATCTATATGTATGCTAACAACGCATATGGTACAAAATCCTCAGCACTTCCGCCATGTACTATAATTATGCGTACTCCTTTTGTTAAATTTTGTTTTATTGCTGTTTTAGAACCTTTTTCCCCCTCCATCCCTGACTGCCTCAAGGTGTAGTCGTCCCAAACTCCATTTTAAAGTTAGAAAACAAATAATTAAATAACATTCAGTTTAATTCGCATAAGATATTCGGAGTGCATCAATAACAAGGAGGTTTGCCGAAGACGCAGGGAGACGAAGTCAAAGACATTCAAGCGCGACGCCGCACACTACTACTCTCCTGGTACCTCAACGGTCGCGACCACAAAATAAGGTACGACTGCACTATAAAGCCCGATTTACACTTCAACAAGTACAGTAGCGAGTTAACTTGCGTCATTGGCGGTTAAGTTGTTAATGTACTACTACTTAACTCGCTTTTGCCGTTCAAACTACAATAACAACTTAACTCGCCGATGACGCAAGTTAACTCGCTACTGTACTTGTTGAAGTGTAAATCGGGCTTAAGTGATGTAACGAATATTCGGATTCGCATTCGCATTCGCGGATATTCGCATATTTTTGCATATTCGCATTCGCATCCGCATTTGCAATTAAGCATTTTGTGACAGTTTTACGGATTAAAAGATAAATACGGTTTTATAAAGTGTAAACAAACAAACGGAACAAACCTCGTTAAAACTGCCATGAAGCCATAGACAATTGGCGCCTTTGGAAACAAAAACTGAATATTCACATCCGCATTCGCATTCGCGAATGTCGATAGCAGATCCTCGCATTCGAGTCCGCGAATGTTTAAAAAACCACATTCATTACATCATTAGTTTATATTAAGTGATGTACACATTGAGGAAGGGTGTGGTACAATGTTCACAGCACATCCCTTAAAAACATCCAGCTTGTCTATGGCTAAGTTAATAGTCTATAGTGGTAATACATTTTTTAATACACTAAGATAGCGAATAATGAAGCCTGATAGGTTTTGTAACATTCGTTCCTGAAATAAAAAGGTTTCTTATTATTTAACACTTTTCTTTCTCTGGTGTCCCCATAATTATACCCTAAAATAACACCACTCTGTATATTATTTCCGTGAACCCACTTCAAACACAAGCACAGATAGATAGAAAATACTCTTTATTGCACACCATTAATTTAACCCCCCAAATATGAAACGTCACAAAATGTACCGCTTTGTGGCCACCGGTGGCCTTCCGTGATTTTCACAATATTGCTGCTGAGCAGGTCAGTTGTCCTGTCAAATGTCAATAGTATATCAAAAGTCAATCGAACAGTCAGTGTCATGTCTAGTGATGTACCAACTCGGAATAAACACAACTCGAGTTAAATTGAGTTGAAATTCACGTAACTCGAGTTAACTGGGTGAAATGAAACTGAGTAAATGATTTGTTTTCGTAACAATATTTAAAAAATTTAACAGATTCAGCATAAATATGTATGGGGACCATTATAATATAAAGTAGGTAGAATTTAAATAAAAAAGAAATGTATTTACTTATCATTTATTTATGTTTTATGTATTTACGATTAAATTTTCGTAACATAAATAAAGTAAGTATTTCTATTAATTAACAACAAAACTATATTTGTATGAATCTGAACACTGTGTGCACTTAGCATGTCCATTCACTGGCGATTCAAATACATCCCAAACAACAGATTTCCTTTTAGGTCCCGGCATTTTTTCTATACTGTACCTAATAATTTGAAAAACTAACAACAATAACAACCGGCACTCCAAAATAACCTCAAATATGCAACAATGTAATGTCGTGTTGTTGTGACATTGACATAATTGACATGTTTAGCGAATTAAATGATTGAATATCATTGAGATAGGAAAAGTACCTATGGTACCTATGGAGATGGTATATTCTACTATATGAAGACTAGTTATACAAATATCTATCAAATCGACACACACACGAAAAAAAGCGTGTTGTTTCTTTTTAAACTACCAAGAAATGCATATGAAAAGAGAGACGTCTAAATGTTTGTGAAGAACAAATTTGTTAAAACATTTATTTGGCGTCAAAATTATGTCTATGCGTGATCGGTCGCCATATTGAGTGCCCAAAGTACTCTGTGGTTTTGTGGTAGTTGTGTTGTCAAACAGTTGCTTGCTCAAGATATTTTTGTTGTTTTATAGAAAAATACATATAAAAACAGTATTACAGGTAAAACAGTATTTCGGTGTTCTGAGTTTAGACAATAATAGGAAAATCATGCCCTCGTATTGTATAAAACGGTGTGGTGCGAGAAACAACAAAAATCAGCCTAATTTGTCTCTGCACAGGTTAGTAACTAGTTTTCACTAATCCAGTCGAATATTTAGAATTATTACGTGTAATTCATTGTTATTAAATGATCTTTTTTAATATTATTTCAACCTGAGTCATTTTGGTATGGCTTAAAACGTTATTATTTTCTTTATTTCATTGCATTGTTTACACTTGCACGGCTAGTGATGTGAGATGTTCGCGCGGATAAGTATCGATGACATTTATACAGTGTATGAAATTAATTGGAATGATATTTTAATCCACAGGTTTCCTGGAAACGACAGTTTAAAAAGAAATGGATAACCCTAGACATAAAATGTGGCATATCAGCTCCATGCACTTTGACGAATCTTACCCTCGATGTGATAAGGTTACATGACGGTGCAGTGCCCACATCGACTATGCTGGTATGTTTTTAAACAAAAATTGCATGAGTAGAACAGTAATTTCAACATAAATATCTTGTTAAATACTTTCTGTATTGGCGGTAGTTCAAATTTCAATTTATTTATTTAAATAGGTTCACCAACAATTACTTACACTAGTTTTATGGCTAACACAACATGTTTAAAAGCAGACTAAAGTGTAACAATCATTTAAAGGTAAACTAGGAGTCTTTAAGTCAATAGTGAATAGGTTACTTTTAGGTAAGCGTGCTCCATCTTCGACCAAATCATCACTTACCATCAGGTGAGATGGTGGTCAAACGCGAACCTACTTTTAATAAAAAAAAAGACTCTGCTTGCATTAGTTATATTTATATCTATACTATAATTATAAATAACATTAATCTATCGATAATTTAAGTACACACAACAAGATCTAATATTGGCTTAATATTCTAATCAATCCTTTAACACTGGTATTAACAATAATTATGACTACTCCATGTCGATACATTTATAAATTTTGGCTTTTAGCTTGATCAAGGAATCACATTGCATATCAATTTGGTCACCGTAATGAATGAAATACTTATGTAAAATAAGTAATTTGACTATTTTTTTTTCAGCATAATAAAATTTGTTTCTCGCATCAATGTTCCTCACAACAACTTCCATAAAGTATAATGGTAAGGAAACATTTTATAAATATTACTTAGTTTTTTTTTTAAGAAAGTCTTGTTTATTTTTAATAATTGAAAAACCTTTGAATTGTTGAATTGAATTGTTCAAAAATGAATAAATGTCTTTTTTTTACATAAAACATGGTTATTATTTTACGTCCACTGGTGGACATAGGCTTCCCCCAAGCGTCGCCACACTAATCGGCTCCGTGCGTCTCTCATCCATCGGACTCCTGCATCTTTGACCCAGGTCGTCACTCCACCTATTAGGCCTTCCAACGCAACGTCTTCCAGTTTGAAGAAAAAGAGAGCCAGTATAAAAAAGGGACGATGAAACAAAAGACCCACAACTTCGGGATCAGTAGTTTTGAGAAAATTGCGGACATACAAACATATATATACATACATACTCGTCGAATACAGAACCTCCTTTTTTGAAGTCGGTTAAAAAGTTAAACGAATTCATGAAGGTTAAATGTCGATAACAGCTGCGCACATTGTTTGCAGTTACAACACTACGAACGGCAGCCATCTTATGTGCCCGATTGTATGCACGCTAATTTCGTAGTTAGGGCAAGTCCATAGGTTTCCAAGTCAGTGTTGAATATAGTCAGAAATGATCGACAAACTTCGCGCCATCTCAGTGTCTGACATTCGGCTGATGCGCTAGGGCGGGAGAATTCAAATCGAGTTAAAGAGAATTCAACTCGAGTTGACTCGAGTTAATACATCACTAGTCATGTCATTATCTAATAATTTATGAGATTCTGGCGGGAACTTTAAAAAAGAGCGCGTCAATTTTTTTTTTATAATTTTCATTTTTATTAAATATTCGCTAGTTTCTTACTTAAAAGTTAATTAAAAATAAACAAGGTTACTGGAAAAACAAGAACAGAACAAAAATAAAAGCCGTAGTCACACGTCACGTTATTAATTGTTTTGTTACGGTTGATATCCCATATAACGTGTGACTATGGCTTTTATTTTTGTTCTGTTCTTGTTTTTCCAGTAACCTTGTTTATTTCAGCATCCTGAAAATCTTGTTTCATCCTTTTTAGCATCGATTTTTTTGTCGTAGTCGGGTTTTAGTTTGTTTACTTTTTATTATTTAAACTATTTTGGTGTTAAATCACTGTGCTTCTATACTATTTACTTTATTTTTATAAGTTCAAGTGAAGCCCTTTCAAATGATACCAAACACGGTATATCTATCTTACTTTTATTTTTTACACATCGCCGCCCCCGGAGAACAAAATGATAACTACAAAAATGCAACTTTTCAGGAAAAATTAAAAACATGTTTTCGTTGATTACTCCTTAAATACTAGACGTAGACAGATGATTATCAGCTTTTAAAGAAGGTTATTTTTTGTTTGTTCTAAATGTTTTAGTGAAATATGCCTAAGTATCAAAATATAGATATAATTTCAAAAATAAGAATTTAGTCTAAATTAATCATCATCTAAGTTGTATAACGTCGATTATCATTTTATTCTCCGTACAGCCTGACCAGAATCAACTATTGTACTCTTCACTTATCATTTTATTATACGGGTTTTATGGAGCAAGTGATACTGATAATACTTTAATATCGTCTTAGTCTCGTAAATATTGTAATAATGAAACTGAAAAGGACTTTGAATTTGGGTTCCTAATTAAAAAATGACATGGTAAACATATCTTATACAAAGCGACTGGGTGGTTTTGAACGAGAATAAAATGATAACTGCATTTATCATTATCTAGTCGAATATTTTTTTACGAGAACATAATTCTATGATTATTTGTCATACTAACAAGTGGTAATAAATTTTGATAATATTATATTAACACTTTATTCTCGTAACTTAAGATTTGTTTTAAATCTTTGAATACTATTGTAATATTTTGTAACTTCGTAAATATCTGTATAAAAATTAAGAAAAAAATTGAGAGGATGTATTAGTACCCACAGATCCCAAAAATGACATAACAATAAAACTAAGATAATGTCTGTTATCATTTTATTCTCCGGGGACGGCGACATGACTTTTTGACCGCTAGAGGGCACCACGTTAAATTTAAGCAATATTTTTGATAAGTACAAGTGAAGCCCTTTCAAATGATACCAAACACGGTGTATCTATCTTATTTTTATTTTTTTACACATGATTTTTTGTCCACTAGAGGGCGCCACTTTAAATTTATGCAATGTTTTGGAAATGTGCATGTGACGCCCTTTCAAATTATATCAAACACGATGTGTTTATCTTATTTTTATTTTTTAACACAACACTTTTTGGGCCCTAGAGGGCGCCACATTGGGTTTTGTGACACGTCACGTAGCCTATGTTCAGCGGACGGTCAAGACGGTTCTAACGATACCTCATTTGTCGAGTTCCGATAAGCAGCTTTGGAGATATGAGGGAACAGATGAACATACACACATACATACATACATACATACATAGCCTGTCAAAATCATAACCCTACTTTGGCTTTGCCGTAGTCGGGTAAAAACAATAGTGCTAGGTGTGCAAACCCATACAAATGGTGGGAAATGAGGGGGGCGGGGATAACCCGCCCACCTCACATAAACGTCCCCGGCCTGAGGCCGGAGGCGGAGGGACTGGGATGGACTGTGGTGATGGCGGCGGCGCTGAGCATTCTGACTTTTCGCCTTATATAAAACCTGACTATAAAAGACAATATCCAGAAAATGCCAAGTATGTAGACTTTAGTGTTCGTCGAAGCATCCAACAACAAGGATAGAATAGGCAATAAGAGCCCTATCTATCTCAATCACATATTTTCCAGTGAAAAAAAGGAGTGACGGCTATACAACGAATAAACGCAAACAAAATAGCAGTAATATTTAAACAGTACAATACGGCCAATAACTTTATTAACAACAGCGCTTTTCTTAACAAGCATGGCTTGAAAGCATTTATTCCGGCTGCGCAAATAGAAAAAACAGGTATAATTAGATTTGTACCAGCAAACATTTCGAATAAAGAATTGTACACCAAACTATCATCAATTTATGAAATAATAGCTATAAGAAGATTCACAAAGAAGGTAGGACAGGAGCGAGTTCCACTACAAACAGTTAGCATTACTTTTCTATCGAATATTCTGCCGGACAATGTACAATATGATTTGTTTTCATACCGAGTTTTTGAATATGTACCCCCATTACAGCAATGTTTCCGTTGCTTTAAATTTAACCTCTCTGCTAGGATATGCAATGGCAAACAAAGATGTTCCATTTGCGGAGGTGAGCATTTATATAAAGAATGTGATAGACCAACAGAGATCTGCTGTTGCAATTGCAGCGGGCCTCATCTTGCAATTTCTAGATTATGTCCAATCAAGTTAAATAAAATATTAGAAAAGAAAAATAAGATTACTTATGCAAGTGCTACTTTGACGAAACAACACACAAATTGATAACATTGAATTTCCACCTTTGCTACCTCCAAAAATGAAACCAACTGACACTGTAAATAAGCTTGTAAATAAGTCTGTACATACATCTGTAAATAATACTGTACATAGTGTAAATAAATCTAAAGATGTCCCTCCTAAAGTAGACATCAAAGCCCAAATAGTTGCCAACGACGATGTACTTATGGCCCTGGTACAGACGTTGGTGGAACTGGGTAATAAAGGAGATAATACGCCTACCACCGTAAATAGTATTAAAGAAACACTACTTAAAAATCTCAAGTAATGGACCCAAGTCACACATTGTCTAAGCTACGTATTGCTCAGTATAACATTCAAAGTGCCAATAGTAAAAAACCTTTATTGATTCAATTCTTACAAAAACAAAATATTGACATTTGCTTACTTAACGAAACATGGTTTAAAGATAATAGTTTTAGAATACCTGGATATAATTTTACAATAAAAATTCCAAAAATACTCATAATGGTGTAGCAATACTGATTAAGCCATATTTAAAGTACAAAGTTGAAACACTAGATTTTATGAAGACATTCAAACTGTTGCTTTGTCCCTATCTACTGTTCATGGTAGCTTGACTATTCTTTGTGTATACTGTCCTCCTTCTAGTGGACATATACGGATCAATAGATTACGTAATATTATTAATGGTCTTCCAAAGCCCATATTTGTCAGTGGTGACTTTAATGCACACCACATTGCATTTGGTTGTCTATCCACTAAAAGCACAGGTCATGATTTATTTAGTATCATTGATGACTTGGATTTATGTATTTTAAATGATGGTAGTTTTACAACTGTTAACAACCCAAGACGGAATCCATCTGCAATTGATGTTAGCTTTACTAGTGCTAACCTCGCATCAATATGCGAGTGGTCTGTACATGATGATGCCATGGGCAGCTATCACTACCCAACAATAACAGAGATTTCACTACATATAGATAAGTATCATATTAATCCCCCTGGTTTATATATAAAAAAGCAGATTGGGAAAAGTATAAAACTATTTCTAAAACAATATTCAATGATTTAGTCCTAAAATTGTATGATCCTATTTCAACCTATAATGATTTTTGTTCTCGATTGGATACTTTAAAAGATATGACAATTCCTAAACTTAATAAACCAAATAACTTTAAAAGCAGACCTCCAGCTCCTTGGTGGAATGACATTTGTGAAAAAAGTGTAATTGCCTCTTACAATGCATTGAAACTATATAGAAGTGAACCTACTATTACTATGGAGAACTATTTAGATAATAGAAAAAGGAAATATGCACTTAAAAAAAGAACCATATTTGGAACAAAAAAGAATAGGTTGGGATAACCTATGTAACACATTTAATAGAACTACTCCTATAAGTAAGATTTGGAATCTTCTAAAAATGTTTAAAGGTATAAGAACTGGCAATAAATCATATAAAGATGAGTTTATTTCTCAATTTCTAGATAAATTATCCGACAACAGCAATCTAAATAATGTTACTAGTTTAGGCCAAATTTTCGAATTAAATAATAATAATCTAAATTCAAAATTTTTGTTAGATCCTTTTACATGGTCTGAATTTAAAATGAGTTTGCTATCTCGGAAAGACACTAGACCTGGTTTAGATGATCTCCCCTATTGTACTATAAAAAAATTAGATGAATCAGCACAAAAAATGTTTCTTAATATTCTTAATTTACTTTGGCATTGTAAATGTATTCCACAATCATGGAAAACACAATGTATCATTTTGACTACAGGCCCGTGTCCAAAATGCATGGGTCATATGAACCACCAGGTGACGTATATAGGACGATATAAGAGCATAAAATAATAAGATTCAGCACTATGCCGTCACTTGTAAGCTGTCCAACTGAGTGCAGGTGAGAATTCAAAAGTGCAGGTAGAGTGAGTACATTTTGGTCATATATTTTTGTACGGCATTTTTACCATCGACAGATCCATGAAAAATAATAAGAAAGCGCGCAGTGCCGTAAAAAAATGGTGCGCCACAAAGTCGGCAATTTTATTTGATTTTCTGACAATTTCCAGGGTTAATTTGGTCATTTCATTCTGTACGGCATCAGTTTCATGTTGTTTCAATACAGCTTCTAATCCATTATTCCGCAACGCCGTACATAAATCATGCGACAAGGGAAAAAAATCGAGCCCCTTCTCTTTCCGTGGTCCGGGGGGTGATTTGAAACAACATAATTTTTTTTTTTTTTTAAGTATTTTATGCATAGATAATATTTTTTTACATGACGTACATTTTCGTTGGTCCAAAGGTTTGTAGGGGAAAAAAAAAAAACTCAAGGAGAAATTCATAGAACGAAATGTAAGAAAAATCCATATAACGAAATGTAAGGCGAAATTCATGACAATATTTTTTTATACGGCATTTAGATAACTATCTAAATGCCGTATAAAAAATATTTGTACTTAATGCAATAATTTATAAAAAGTTAATGCCGTACAAATCTGAAAGTTCATATTGATAAAAAAGTAATAAAAATATTAAATAAATATAATCTAAATATATATAACTCAAAGGTGACTGACTGACTGACATAGTGATCTATCAACGCACAGCCCAAACCACTGGACGGATCGGGCTGAAAGAATCATGTCCAGAATTGACCTGTCAAACATTTTGACACAAGATTTAATGTATAGTAGTAGTAGTAGTAGTAATTTAGCGTATTAAATAACTATTTTTTTGCAATTTACGTAATACTAACTTAAATCAGAATTAGTAATGTGAAAAAAAAGAAATAATAATTTTAAAACGACCACTAAATAAAGCGTTGTTTTTAATAGAACGCAGCCATTTCAAATGCATTGAAGTACCGTTCCGTTTTATGGTGAGTTTGACATTTAGGGCCGGTTTTTTGATCCGTAGTTAACTCAACCAATGGTTATAAATAGTAACTAATGGTTAAATTTTGGTAAAATGTGTTTTTTGATCAATTGTTAGCTTAACCAATGCTCAAATAACTAACTATTAGTTAAAAAAATTAACCACCCAATATTGGAGGGTTAAGCAATATGGCGGATGGTTAACTCTACCACAACAGATGATTTGTACATGTTTTCTTGTTGTCAACGTCATACTTAATTCACAAATATTCTTTGTAACATTTATCATGGATTTGAACATAGTTAGATATTATGATACTATATCGGAAAGTTCATCAGACGATGATATTTTTGCGGAGTACGTGTTAATGAGAAGGCCGAAAATTTTTAGACCACGTAATCCACCCTTGGACACCTGGGATAGTGTAGACTTTTGCCAACGGTATCGGTTATTAAAGGAAACAGTTATGTGGTTAGTAGGTGAAATTGGAACCTATCTAAAGACTCCCACCACAAGGTATGTACCTAATGTAACTATTTAAAGTTTCAATTTCAATTATTGCCATCTTCACAAGAACACTACCTACCTAATCTCAAATTAATTATTGCGTTTTAGGAATCAAGCCATAACGCCTCTTGAGCAAATATTGCTTACATTGCGATTCTACGCCACAGGCACCATGCAACGATGCTCCGGAGATTTCTTTGGGATATCGAAATCATCTGCATGTAAAGTTATCCATGCGGTCTCCAGAACTATTTGCACTAAATTAAATTATTTTATTAAAATGCCGCACACCACCGAGGAAATAAGAGAAGTAGTGGCGAAGTTCTACTCAATTGCCAAATTTCCAAGTGTAATTGGAGCGATAGACTGCACTCATATACATATTTTAAGCCCTGGTAGGTACCTACATACATACTCATTTCATCTTATATAAAATAAAAGTATCATGTATTGTTTTTATAAACTTTAACTAAGTACTTGATTTTATTTCAGGGGGTGATAATGCGGAGCTTTATAGAAATAGGAAGGACATATTTTCTATAAATACCCAGGTAGTAGCAGATGCTGACCTAAAAATAAGGGATATTGTTGCAAGATGGCCAGGCTCTGTACACGACAGCACTATCTTTAACAACAGCAGAGTTAAATATATAATGAACTCCCAACTCCTAGGCAGGTGCTGTCTTTTAGGAGATCGGGGCTATGCATTAAAGAAATATCTACTAACACCAATGGCAGATCCCCAAAGCGCCGCTGAAAAGCTTTACAATGAGAGCCAAATCAGAAGTAGAAATGTAGTGGAAAGAACATTTGGTGTTTGGAAGAGGAGATTTCCATGCATAGGCTCTCAATTAAGAGTTAAATTAGATAATGTGCAGGCTGTTATTGTCAGCACTGCAATACTGCATAATCTATGTATTAGGAATAGAGAAGATTTACCCAGTGGTGTAAGTGCTGTAATAGAGAATGAGCAAGAAAATATTAGTTTTCCAGTGACAGAAAATGATCAGCAATACAGAAGAGATCTCATAACAACATACTTTTCTTCATTACTAAACTCTGAAGGAGCTCAATAAATATACCTAATTATAGTTTTATTAATAATCCTGCACTTTATTTTCCTATTGATCAACACTTGACTAAATAAAACATAGTTTAGTTGTTTTTAAGAAGTACTTGCTTTATTAAAATCTAATTTTGCCTTTTCAGTCTCATATTTACATTTTTCTAATATTAATTCATACATTTTTTTCTTAAAATGTAACTCCTGCTCGTGTAATTCTTGCTTGTTTTTCATGTTTAGTTCATGTTCTTCCTTGGCATACTGGGATAGTTCACTCTCTCGCAGCTGTTTTTGAGTCAAAAAATCTATTTTTCGATCAGTATGCAATATAATACGCTTTCTGGTTTCCAGTGGAGTAAATGCAGTCTTTCTTTTCTGTTCTTTGAAAGCTGAAATATAAAATAACATAATAAAGGCTCTATGTAAATTTTTCATAATGATGCATGACATATTACATTTAACTTGCACAGCTCTTTCGACACTGGTTTTTGCAGCATAGACTTTGGTGTAGATGAGTCAAATTCATTTAATTTTGATGGTCCTGGAACAATTTTCAAGTTGTAAAACCACTTTCTTGAACCAAAAGAATATGCATCAATCAAATAATAATACTTACCAATATTGTTGGGTACCTTTTCCTTCAAGAGATCCTCAGACTCTGATAAGACGGTAGCTTTATCAAGCTCAATAAAACTTGTTTTAGGCATATCTGTAATTAATATAATCAAATGTTATACTTTTATCATAATAACGTTGCACCAAGATAGTTAATCTATCATCTCGGCATCAACTCCAGCTTTACAGAATTCTTTGTATAACATTTCTTACCTGATGAATCCAAATTAACATTTGCTGTTGTGTCTAGATTATCTGGATCCACATGTAGCGTAATTTCTGTAAATAAAAAGCACTATTACAAAAAGTTCGAAGAAAATACATAGGCATACCAATTTTTTTAATAAGTAGGTAGATCATACCCAAAGCATCACTGTCGTATACTGCCGGAAGACCAGATATGGACTCTCCCATAATGGAATTTAACCATTCGGTGGTTTCCGACGGTGGCGGAGGGGCTGGTCCCCCGCCAGTTTGCCGCCTTCCATACTTCTCTACTGCCATTTCCTAAATTAAAAAAATAATTCAACTCTGAAATATTCTGCATTACAGCATCAAACTATAAATTCATAAATGGAAAAGTTACATAAATAATAGTAGGTACCTTTCTTGCAGTTTTTTTCATATTATTGTATTTCTGCTGCAACTGCTTTGTGCATCGGTATTTTGTGGCATCGGAATTAAATTTCTCAGTCAGCAATCTCCAAGCAGCTTCTTTTTGTTGGTTGCTAGCGTGGTCAGTTTTTTTATTCGTTATTACTGGATGATCCTTTATCAGCCACATTAACTTATTTGTTTCTTCTTTACAGAAATTAGAGCTACGGTCCCTTGAATTAAAAAAAAACAATGAGTTACATGTCTATTTATGTATTAATTATTTATGTAATTAAAACACGAGATAACTGTTGATGATTTCGGTGTTATACTCAAAGTAAACATACGAAAACATCATATTACTTACTTGTTTGATTGTTGGCTATTTCCTGACATTTTTAAGAAGATAATACTTGGCGGTCAAGGTGAAAATTCAAGAGCAATTATTATACACGGAGTGCAAATAGAAATAGGTAGCTTGTATTGAATCTCGTGTTAATTTATTCTAATGCAGTTTGACATCTGAACTGTCAAAAAGACGTTTCGTTTTGGCTTCGTTCACTCACTATCGCTTGTGTTGTCACATAAAAAAATATTACCCCCAAAAAGCATAGCTATTTTTAGGAAATGAGTTCTCATTACACTGGCAATATTATAGCCAATGGTTAAGTTTGACTTTAGTAATAATAGCTGTTGAAAAACGTAATAGCCCTATAACCATTAGTTAACCAGTTGACAATGGTTAGTTTAACAAATTGTTATACGGTGTTTGACTACGGATCAAAAAACTGGCCCTTAGACGCAGTGTTAGCACTGTTACCATTTATTGATTTTGTATTTCGTGCATCGTTTTACAATTAATTTAATTTAAATTCGTTATAAGGTTACTTAGTAAGCATATTTTAAGGTTGTCAAATTTCCGCGGTCGTGAAGTTATTAAGTGAAGTTATAATTGTGAAACGAAACGTTTTTTCGTGCTGTCAGTGTGAAGAATAAAATAATGAAATTAATAAATGTGCTGATTTAATTTTATTTAATTTCCCAACTTTTTCCTATTTTTTTTCAACGAGTAATAACAACCAATAATAACCACTTCTTCAACCAATAATAAAAGTATGGTTATTTCCTCAAAGAGCACCAAAGACATGAACCTACATGTTTGTCATATGATTGGACCAACACAAATTGTATGGACTTTAAAAGAGACCTCTGAGTTTGTTTCGGTGTTTCTTCTCATAGTAGTCAGTTAGGAAACACCGGCCTCATCTAGCTAAACTAAACTAAACTTAACACGCAAAAAAAAACATGACGCGTAAAAGCGTTATTTATAACCAATTTACAAAATAAATACCTATTTCATTTCATTGTACTAATGTTCGTTTGACAGTTAAGTAGGTACATAACCTCAAATATTGTTTTCATTGTAACATTTTTACCTGATTGTCAAATTAAACCACGTTTTTACAGTTGCATATTTAAGACTCAGTCTATAATTTGGTATGATTCACATTACTATACATCACCTGATAAAAAATTTGATTGACAGGTCATCGCATGTATGGAGCGTGGTCATTGTTCTTTGGCATGCAGGTAGATAGTGTTGAGTAGGACTTACAAGAGGCAGTACATTTGTCCCGTACATGACGTCAAAATGTAAGAGCGGCTCGGCGCTATAGAATGTACTACTTCAAATTTTATGTCGCGGTCGCGGTGCACGCTCGTCACTCATCGTAAGGGTGAGAGAGACAGAAAGCGCGGCACATGCTGCATTAGTACGACATTTTTCAATGAACCGAGGGACGAAACAAGACGCGAAGCGAGAAGTAATGATATATTTTATTCGCTCTAATGCTAAATAAATGTACTACGATGAGGCGTGAATTGAAACGTGTAGGTACGATTTCAATTTAAAAGGATGTCACCAAAATCTGCCCAAACGAAGTACCGAGGTACACTTAGTGGCATAAAATACACTAGATTACACTGAATAATATTGCATTTATATATTTTTCTTATGGTTACCTGGGGACGAGAATAAAATAACTTTTAACATAATAAAAAGCTCGCCATTTTAGGCACAACTATACTACCTTAGTCCATTACCTTACCGATTAAAAAAATAACTGCTGTCAAGTTGACACTGACAGTTGCCTGCTGTCGGCTTCAGAGCCACTGTTTTTGTTGTTTCGAATATTTTTATAATAGAATAGAAGAGACTTTCGTTGGTATCGGTGAAGGTTGTTAGCGTGCTTTTGTTTTGTGATTGGAATTTTTTCGATTTAAGTTACTTTTATTAGTGTAAACTTCAATCGGGATTATTCTTTGTGCTTGTGATTTAGTAGTGAGTGTTGTTTTAACCTAAACTTGCCATATTCCTTATAATTTTATCTGTTTTCCGCCATGGATAACAAAAAACCACCCGACCCCCCAGATTCCTTTGACCTCTCTCCTATTTTAACGGTTACCCTCCCCGACGACGATGTTATACCAAACCAAATGAATTCCGAACCTGCCCACAGAAAAAGACCCGCTGCTTCTCCCCCGCCTACTCCGATAAATCCTGCTAAACAAGTAAAACACACGATTGGCAGAAGTTCATACACAGCGAGAGACAACGCTCCGTATGTGGTACATGTGTCACTTAAAGACGGCCAGACTACTGGAACTGTATTACATCCCATCAAATTTGGTATGTTTTTACAACAGAATAACTTTTTTAATGTCGTACTTGGAAGCCTCAAGCGTCTTGGAAGGAATAAATTATCAGTAGATTTTAAGTCTTACCAGGATGCAAACAGTTTTTTGGTTAGTCCGATATTATTAAAACATAATTTTATTGCATCTATCCCTCAATTTAATATTACACGGTTAGGACTAGTCAGAAATGTTCCCATTGAATGGACAGAAGATGAAATAATAGAACACATCAAGGTTCCCGCTGGATGTGGCTTGGTTATTAAGGCTAGAAGAATGAATAGAAAGATAACCTCCCTAGATGTTTCTGAATGGAAACCTACTCAAACTGTCATTTTAACTTTTGATGGACAAACATTACCCAAAAGAGTTTATTGTTTTTACTCTGCGCTTCCCGTAGAACAATACATGTACCCAACTGTACAGTGTTTTAATTGTTGTCGGTATGGTCACACCCAAACAGTCTGTCGATCAAAACCCCGATGCTTTAAGTGTGGTGAAGACCACCCAGGTAATGCATGTCAAGTTCCCTCCGATACTGCTTTTTGTGTGTCTTGTTCTGGTAACCACTATGCCAAAAACAAAGCTTGCCCAGAATTTGGCCGGCAAAAGAGCATAAAAGCTCTTATGGCTGAAAAGTCTGTCTCGTATGCGGAAGCAAGTCAAGTACTCCCCCGAGTCTCAAGGTCATATGCTGAAATTTCTAGTCTTCCATTAAAACCAAAATCCAGTCCATACCAGTCCTCCAGACCAATTCCACAAACTCCAAAATCCTACCGTAAAACGGTATTTCTTAAACCTAAATCCCATGCCCCTCTCTCTCCTAGTTTTGATAAACAGGTCCATCAAGACTTCACCCAGAATTACTCTTTCTCTCCTTCCCAAAACGGTTGCGCTTACCCTCGGGAAAGTGCAAGCGGCCCTGTCCCTTCAGCAAGCATTTTAAATATAATTTCTAGTATGTTAATGACAGTATTAGCAAACCCTGGACAAACACTAACTGACCACGTTGCCAACAAACTGACATCAATTGTTAATTATATCAATAATGTTCCATCCCCTAACATTTCTTCAGTGGAATGTGAGGAGTATTGCTCCCAGGAAGCCTGAACTTCTCTTTCTTATTAATAAATATAAACCATCAGTCTGCAGCATCGCTGAGACATGGCTCTACCCTAATAGTAACTTCAGGATCCCATGCTTCAGTGATGTTAGACAGGAAAGACCAGATGGATATGGGGGATGTGCTTTGTTCATCAATAACAAAGTATCATTTTCCCCAATTCCTTTACCCTTTTTAGGTGACAACATTAATGTTGTCGCTGTCAAGGCTGAGGATATAAATATTTTTAGTTTTTACATTGCTCACCCACAATCTGAAGATCTACATACAATTAAAAATTTACTCAGTAATGTCCAGGGTCCATTACTTGTTATGGGTGATTTCAATGGTCATCACTATAGATGGGGTTCAGAAACCTGCGACAGCTTTGGCTTGGGCTTGGTGGATATATTTGATGAACTGGACCTTTGTGTTATTAATGATGGCTCTTCCACACGTAGGGCTTTGCCAGGGCAGAGGAACAGCTGTGTTGACTTAACAATCTGTTCATCAAATATAGCCAGTCTTTTTAATTGGAGTCGTTTAGATATGTCATACGGGAGTGACCACTACCCCATCATGGTGGAAATCCCTACCAGATCCATCCCTGACAACTCTCCCCCTCCCCTATTACAATATCAACTGAACTCGGTTGATTGGGATTTATATTCCAAAATTTTAGATCTCCGGGTCTCCTCTCTTCCTCCTATTAATGACGCAAATGCTCAACAGTGCTTTCTGTCGTTCTCCAATATCATATCCACAACAGCTGATGATTGCTTCCCCTCCAAAAAACCTTCAACTGGCAAAATCCCATCCCCGCCATGGTGGGATAGGGAGTGCTCCTCTGCGATCAGAGCCAGGAATGAGGCTGAACGGAACTTCAATGCAAATATGAACCAGGATAACATCATTGCATTTCAACATGCGTTGGCTAAGTCCAGAAAATTACTCAAGAAAAAGAAAAGAGAAGGTTGGTGGAAATATTGTGATTCACTAAGTCCATCCACTCCAGCTTCAGTAGTCTGGAGCAAACTAAAAGGATTTAGGAATAACTTGAGGCCTCCTTCCAGGAACATAATAGGCAAAGACCTAACCCACCAGTTTTTTTCTAAAATAGCCCCGGCTTATGTTCCTAGCCAAGATGAATGCGTCTCTACTGACCCACATACTCCATCAAATGACCCATTGGATAGACCATTTACTTGGAGGGAGCTTAAATCGGTACTCGCCTGTGTAAAAGATTCTGCTCCTGGAGTGGATGGATTCCCATACTCCTTCATATCCAAAGCTGGGGATAAAGCCCACCAGTACTATCTGGACTTAGTCAATTATTGTTTTTCCTCTGGATATATTCCCCCTGACTGGAAGGTTCAAATTGTGATTCCCATACTAAAACCAGGTAAAGATCCTAGTGATCATTTCTCTTACAGACCGATTGCTCTATCGTCCATACTTATCAAGTTGTTAGAACACCTAGTTAAAAACCGTCTGGTATGGTTTGTTGAGAACAGGAAGCTGCTGCCAACGACTCAATTCGGCTTCAGAAAAGGCTTGGGTACAGCTGATAGTGTGGGTACCCTCACATCAGAGATCCGGTTGGCCCTGAGTAGAGATGAGTCTGTGGTAGCAGTTTTCTTAGATATCTCGTCTGCCTATGATTCTGTCCTCCTCCCACTTCTCAGGCAGAAAATGCAAGAGCTGAGAATCCCGGTTAGGATATGTCAGATCATTTCCAATATGTTATTACAACGTAGCATTAAACTAAGGATTCCTGGGGAGGGCTCTGAGCCAAGGTTAGCTTGGAGGGGCCTTCCTCAGGGTTCCGTGCTTAGCCCCCCTTTGTACAATATTTACACGTCAGACCTCCCTTCGTGTTTAAATTTTAATTGTAAAATTCTCCAGTATGCTGACGATATTGCTTTATTGGTCTGTTGCAAGTCTATCGAGACTGCTGTCCAATCTTTGAACGTATCATTGTCCTCGTTAAACCAATGGCTTTTAGATCATGGGCTATCCTTAAGCGCTCCAAAAAGTACAGCAGTTATTTTTACCCGCAAACGCAGTATACCCCAAGTTAACATCAATATTGATGGCCAAACCATACCAATCAAAGAGAAGGCCAGGTTTCTGGGGGTTGTCCTTGATGCCAAACTGTCGGGTGTGGATCATATTAACCACACGGTAAAAAAATGCGAACGTTCGGTTTCGGTTCTAAGGGCTTTGGCAGGTGTCTGGTGGGGAGCTCACCCATACACCTTAAAACTGGTCTACAATGCGCTTATCAGGAGCGTGCTAGACTACTGTTGCTACTTAATAGAACCATGCAACAAAGCAGCTATAAGCAGACTAGATTCTATCCAGGCCAAATGTCTTAGAATCGTACTTGGAGCCACGAAATCCTCTCCCATAAACGCTCTCCAGGTTGAATGTGCAGAACCTCCTCTTACCCTTCGTAGACAATACTTAGCAGATCGCTTTTTGTCGAAAGTGTTTTCTCTATCGTCCCACCCTTTACTTCCTATTTTAGAGCAAATCTACCTCTCTCTTAATGCCTCACCCTATTGGAACAATAAAAATATTCCATTGATAAATAGATTTAGAGAGCTCAAACACCTCTCTTCACCTGTTTGCCAATACCCCTCTCTCCCGGTTTTTTCTTCCGCGTATGAGTTAGTCCATTTCGAGCCAAAGGTCGTTTTGGGTCTTGGTATTTCCAAAAACTCCCAGGACGTAAAAGCCGACTTCGACAGAGCTGTTAGGAGATTCTGGGAAGGTTGGAACTTGTTTTATACGGACGCATCTAAACTATCGACAACAGGGTGCACAGGTGTGTCAACATACTTCCAGAATTCTAAGATAGCTCTTTTATTCCAATGCCCTCCAGAAACTTCTGTATTTACAGGAGAATGCATTGGAATCCTAGAAGCTATCAACTTCATTCTCACACACAAAATTAAAAATTCGGTAATTTTTTCAGACTCTCGTAGTAGCCTCCAGGCTCTATGTGAAAACCAATTAAAGTCAAAAACGAATAGCAAAATTATAATGGACATCCGAAACCTATTATTCACCTGTCACAACAGCAATTTGAACATCGAGCTAGTTTGGATTCCCAGCCATTCGGGCATCTGCGGTAACGAGTGCGCGGACTCACTGGCAAAGTATGCGACATCCAACCCTGTGGATCAAAGACATTACATTCTTCACAGTTATGATCTACGTTCAGACACCAAACTGAAGCTTCACAACACGTGGTCTGCAGCATGGCATGTATCTTCGAAACTCAAGGGTAGGCATTATGCTAGTATCCAACCGGTCATCCAGCGGAAACCTTGGTTTTTCAAATGCCCAAAACTAGCCAAAAGAACTGTCTCATCCCTGTGTAGACCGAGACTCGGCCACTGCTGTAGTCCAGTATTCCTTAATAAGATACGAGTACGTGACACTTCCTTGTGCGAATGCGGCCTTGACGATGGCACATTGGACCATATCTTCTTTTCTTGTCCTTCCAACTCCCAATCCTTCGACTTGTACCATATGCTTTCTAAAATTAAAATCCCCCTCCCTATTAACTTCAATTCCCTTTTGACACATTTTTCTCCTAAAGTTATCCAGCTCCTATCCAAATTTTTAAAAGACAATGATATCAAAATGTAGATCTGTGTGTAGCAATATAATCATTTATATATTCATATCTATATTTCTAATTATTAAAATATATATATATATTTATAAATATATTTAAATAGTAATAAAACAAAATATTCTATGTTAACTAACAAAAATTGTGTCGTCCTTTTAGCTATTAACAGGATAGATATACCACAAAGTGCACAGTTCGACGGCTCACCTCACATAGCCGTCACACTTGACGCTGGCAGAATAGTCGACAACGGCTCAGTTGCCAAAGAAGAAAAAAAAAAAAAAAAAAATAGAATAGAATCTGAATTCAATAATAACTCTCATTGTATAATCGATTTTCGTTAGGCAAAGTTGTGTACCTACCTAACATAAGAAAGGATGCTTATACCCAAAAGTAGCTGAATACAAGCTGTGAATGTTGATGAACAGTAATATTAGAAGTTATCAGAGCGATTAACAAACTCGATAAATAAATGAGTTCCTTAGCGTCGACATCCATGGGTTTCAACTTGATGGGCCTCTGATCTCCGTCATCCCAGCTCAATATAAATCAAGCCAGATCATCCAGGCTTTCTTGAATAGAAGTCGCATTTAAATGAAGCCTTTTATTGTCTTTATCTTGATTTCTTGAAATAAATAGAACATCAAGCCAAGAAACATCAAATACTTGCATAGAACACCCTTTTTATGCTTACTCTGCCTCTATTGTGATGTGCATAAGGAAGTTGAATTTCTGAGATTCGATACTCAGTAGCCCACTTCATGGAATTCAATTAACCTTTCAAGCATTTCCTATTGTTATTGGGCCCAGGAGCCCAAGCGGCACTCGATGAATTAAAGCCTGGAAGTAGTCTTTCCAGTAATATCTACCAATAACAATGATATAAATAGACTTATCGAGTTAGTTATATGGAATAAAACAATAAATATTTTTGTTTTTTTTTATTAGCATTGTTCATTTTCAATTTCATCTCTTACTGTTGTAATATGTATGTATGTTTTATGGAATTTTATGTCTATGGTTTACTGGCAGGTTTTTAAGTCTATGGCATTTAAAACCAAAATGTTGTTAGGAATGTTTTTAAATGTGACAAGATAGATGAAAAGAAAAGTCAAGTAGAAAAATATTGTGAGTTGAAGATATAGTCGTAGTCGGAGTGGTTGTATATGGTCGATCATAAATGATTTAGTTTTTTAGAGCAGTTTACCAATTTTATCAAACATGTATAGAATGTAATTTAAAATAATGTTAAAAATATCGAATAGTTCTCTTACCAAGATGTTGTAAGTATGGGATCCTTTATTCAAATAAATTACTTCATTCTGTAGTTTCACTGCGTTTTATTTCATTCCCAAAACCCTTTACAAAATTCTAAATTACATTCTATACATGTTTGATAAAATTGGTAAACTGCTCTAAAAAACTAAATCATTTATGATCGACCATATACAACAACTCCGACTACGACTATTTCTTCAACTCACAATATTTTCTACTTGACTTTTCTTTTCATCTATCTTGTCACATTTAAAAACATTCCTAACATTTTGGTTTTAAATGCCATAGACTTAAAAAACCTGCCAGTAAACCATAGACATAAAATTCCATAAAACCAATATTACAACATCCCCTCTGAATTTTATGTTTATTGCAATTAGAATAACATCTCCTATTTAACTCCTATCAACTCATTTTTAAAAAACCCAACTCAATTAAACCACTACTTCACGTTGCCAGCTATGCAAAGGAGCCCCAATAACACAAAACCTATAAAATTCTACACCAACATCCCCTCTGAATTTTATACTCTGACCATCACTAAACACACTTCACTTATAAAACTCCTAACATATCTACTTCGACTCTATATAAAATTATTACAAAACTCCTAACTTATCTTCTTCGACTCTATATAAAATTATTCAACGCTATCTTCAACACTAACTCCTCGAACTTCAACATCTTCACCACTAACTTCAACTTCAACGTCTTCAATCCTGCCTTCAGAAACCTCAGCATCTTCATCACTAACTTCAGCATTTTCTTCACTGCGAAAATCATCACCAACAACTCCTTTGCATCGCTTTCAAATTTCAACCACTATATCATCTCTGACTTCCCCTCTGAAAATATTATTTTCTTTTCGTTTCCAAGCGACATATTGTCTTTCTTGACAATTTTGAATCTTTTTATTCTCAATTATAATTTCTCTTGTACTCCAAAGAATTTTTAGACTTATCTTTCGATGATCTTCTTACAACATCTGGTTAAATTTGCCCGGGGGCAGCCCATAACCTGTTAAATACCGTCTTGGAAGCGTCCTGGGCCATAACCTGTTAAGGATATCTAATAGTTCTCTTACCAAGATGTTGTAAGTATGGGATCCTTTATTCAAATAAATTACTTCATTCTGTAGTTTCACTGCGTTTTATTTCATTCCCAAAACCCTTTACAAAATTCTAAATTACATTCTATACATGTTTGATAAAATTGGTAAACTGCTCTAAAAAACTAAATCATTTATGATCGACCATATACAACAACTCCGACTACGACTATTTCTTCAACTCACAATATTTTCTACTTGACTTTTCTTTTCATCTATCTTGTCACATTTAAAAACATTCCTAACAACATTTTGGTTTTAAATGCCATAGACTTAAAAAACCTGCCAGTAAACCATAGACATAAAATTCCATAAAACCAATATTACTACATAAAATATTATCAAGGAAAGTGGCAGGTGCTGTTATATTTTCTTGATGCCGAGCCCAACCCATATACCAAATAATTGTCATAATGTGAGCACAGCAACCCACTGTTCGTTTGCCAACAATGCAACTACAGTAGTAGCTGTGGATTCTGTGCTCCCAATTGGTATGAGCCATATTTAATAAAATGTAGGTATAATATATTTTAGAGCCTGTATGTCTTGATTTTATTCGTCCCCTAATTAATTTTGTTTCCTGTGCATTTATATTTGGTATATGGATTTGCTCGGCATCACAGATTTCAATTAAAAAAAGATCCATTTTCCCTAATGTGTTCCCCATAATATGACCGGGCCTGCTTAATCTGGTAAGTTCCCAGTGCTAACAAAATTAACTCTGACATTGTTAGCACTGGGAACTCTTCCAAAAGTGTTACACCTGCATCAATGCTATGAAAATGTGCTCTTCGTCTATTCATATTATTTTCAATTACATATTCCGATAATATATTTGGTACATATAGCTTTTGCTTGGCCCGGTCCAAAATAGCACTTGCATCTGGCCTATCTGTGATGGGTACATGAAATGCATTTATTATAGCCCCTGCAATTCTAAAGTCCATCATTAGATGAGTAGCGGCATTATTACTAAAATCATTTCTTACTAATTTAAAATCTCTTTTAAAACGTCCATTCACCACCTCCACTACCCATCTACACATGGTGACATGCCTTGATTTATTTGCTTGTAATGTCGGCAACTGTGTCTCGCCAGTTTCAAGGGATTCAGGTTTACAAACTGTATAATTTAATGATGTTAACATTTGAATAGAATCCCTGAATCCCCTGTCTAAAATAAAAACATCCCCTTCCCTAAAATATTGCCTCAATTCGCTGTTTTCATTTCTAAATAATTGTTTCATTATTTCTGCATCAGACACAGTTGCAGCATAGGGGCCATAAATATCTAATATATGACCATCTGTGGTCACTATCAAAAATTGTTTAATTAAATTCCGATATTTATGTAAGCTATATGATTTCTTTTGAAATAAATAATTTGATGATTTCTGCAAATATACATATGTCCCATCACAGATTACAATAGCTTTTCGCCTGCCACCTTCTTCACCACCAAACAGTCCGTTGGGAATAGTTAAATTATGATTTATTATATCTTGCCTAGGTAAATGTGCAACACCCAAGTATAATGGCACAAAGTGTTCATTTAGAATCTCTCTGGTCTTTTTTAACTGACTAGAGACATTTGACTCGGACATTCCAAATAATTCAGCCAATCTCGAATTTGGCTCCCCTGTTCGCAGTTTTACAAGAAAGATGCCTAAAGCAGTTTTATATTTTTTTATATGTTCACGCAAAAGGGGTGTCTGTTCTATAATTGTTGTAAACTTTTGTTTATTGAGACCTGACCAATAATGACATAATTTGTGCAACACCCAAGTATAACGGCACAAAGTGTTCATTTAGAATCTCTCTGGTCTTTTTTAACTGACTAGAGACATTTGACTCGGACATTCCAAATAATTCAGCCAATCTCGAATTTGGCTCCCCTGTTCGCAGTTTTACAAGAAAGATGCCTAAAGCAGTTTTATATTTTTTTATATGTTCACGCAAAAGGGGTGTCTGTTCTATAATTGTTGTAAACTTTTGTTTATTGAGACCTGACCAATAATGACATAATTCATCAGACATTAATTCAATATTTTCAAAATCTAACAATTGAGTTTCTTCCTTTTCTAAAGCAAGATTGATTACATCTTCTATTTCATCAACTGAAAAGTTATGTCCATAATGGTGTTCCTCTAAAATTCCCCAATCATAAATGCCTATATGCTCTCTGCAGATTCTCACATTTTTTGGCAAGTATAATTTATGCATTTTAAGTAATTTTAATTTTAGAAATTGGGGAATGGTTAATCTTTCATTATTATTACATCCTTGTACAAAACAAGTATTTGAAGAATTACCCGCTCTTCTATAGTTAGGCAATCTAGTTGCCTCATTTTGTGATGAAGTAGGAGGTGCAGTTCCACTTCTGGTATTTCTACGAGCTGCCATCCAGCATGCATAACAGACTCTACTGTTCAGTTCAATCTAAAACAAAGGGAATAGAAATGAAAAACATTTCAACATACACTTCTATGTCATGAAGTAAATGACATGATATGATGATGTATGTGTCATGAAGTGTATGTAGTATTATGAGGAAATATTTAGATGTTACCTGTCTAGGTAATATTCGAAATGCTATTTCATCTCTTTCAGGTCCTTGAGGCAAAGAATGAGTATGGATACCAGCAAGGGATCGTTGACACCATAAACAATTTGATGTTTCATTTGATGCAGATGGTTGGCTTTCAATCACAGCAATATGTTGGCTATCACTATCTTGTGTGACTGGTGATGTGCCTTGCTGGTCTTGTTGTCTTTGTACATTCCTACGAGCAGCCAGCCAACAGGCATAACAGACTCTATTTCCAGGTTGAATCTAAAATGAAGACATTTATTAGATATTCCAATATGGATTAGTCATTAATTAGGTAAATGCAGTATTTATCTATTCATTGTGTTAATATAAAATAACTATTTGAATTTGTTTAGAAGATCTTACTTGTGTAGGAAGTATGAGAAGAGCTATATAATCTCTTTCGGGGCCTTCTGGTAGGGAGTGAGTATGACGTCCACTAACCGACTCTAAGCACCTTACACAACGGTTTGCAGTCAGATGCTCTATTCCTTGTGATAGTCGATGTACAGTATTGTCGAAACAATTACTGCATAACACTCTATCATGATCAACCTAAAAATATATTTTAATTGAATGGATTGGTTTTTTATGTGATTTAATATGTATCTTATTCTGACATTCACATAGAAAGTCATATAGAAAAGTTACCTCATCATTTAATATTTCTTCCAAGACTACAGTCAGCTCAATACCGACATGAGAGATATTGTAAGACTGCATGTTATCATCCAGTACTCCATGACAAGAAACGCACCTCATGTTTGTAAGCACTAGCCTGAAAGCAATCGATTTATTAAAATCTTAAGTATTTTATTTTATTCATTATGATATAACGTGAAAAGGATACTTACACGACGCTCAAACCAAAATCCTGAGTATCTAAATCGTAATGTCCGTTATGAATAGCCAATCCGTCAGTACAGTACAGGAACCAAATCGTGAGGTAACAAACAAAAGTCCAGAAAGAATAGCCAAGTTTTCGGGATCACAGTATCGTCAAGAACCAAATCGTGAGGTGACAAACGGAATACCAGAAAGAATAGCCAAGTTATTAAACAAAATAAACAACACAAACGAACAGATAAGTTGAGACAAGCACCCCGAAAGGCCGAAACGCAATAACGAACGGAAATATATGTATCATCTATGGGAATGACAGTTGAATGATGACATTTATTCACGAAATAATAAAGCTGTAGCAAACCGTATGTATTCGGTACTGAGTAACGGGTGCACCATCAAGTACCGAGTAACGAAACGTTACTCACGAATGCAATTCGTTACTCGCATATTTCGTTACAACTGTTTTAAATTGCGCAAGTACCGTTGATCTGAGTGTTGAATGCGGTTTCCTTTTCGTGTGAAACGCATGTGCGAGCATTCGGTTTATTTAAAAACATACGTTACAAAGAACGATGTTTATTTACTTGAAAAAGGAGATTTTTAAATTCAAATTCCATTGTAAATTCATTTGATTTCATCGCAGTTTACTTGTAATTCCAACCTTTATCTATTAAATCAAACTAAATGTAGATTTCAAAAAATATAAACATGTAACGTATAGATATGTTTTCTACAAATTACGAATGATGCGACGCCGCGAAGTCATACTGTACAAATACCTACGCAATACGACTCGATGTGTTGGTCTATAATTCTATATTATGTATAACGTATCAAAGTAACGATACGATAGTAACGAGTACTAATGGCTATAGTAACGAATACATACGAGTACGTTTGTCGTTACTTTTACACCTCTACGCAATAATGTTCACAGACAGAACACATAATTATACCCTTAATGTCAACCCGTACATGCAAAGTTGCCACATGATTTAATTGTGTTACAGGTTATTAAAACTTAAAATATTTATTATGTAGTTTTCAATTAGTTATGTATAAAAATACAATTATTTTTGAATTCCTCTATTTTTTCTCTACGATTTGGTGCACGTGTACCTCGAGGTACATGTTTGGGGGCAAAGTTGTATGAGCTTTTGTTGACCTCCTTTTGAATCTGCATTCAAAATTTTAATGCAAATTGATAAATTATTGTTTTTAATTGTTTGTCATTGCGAAATAAGTTAATAAGTATTCTATCTAAGAGACAATTAATTTTCATGTAAGTTTTAGTATGTAATTATTCTGTATAATGAATGACTTTCAATAACTATTTTGCTTGTTTAGCTAGTTTATGTTATTATTTTGGAGTGGTTTATTATTTTTTGTATTGGTTTGAGAGAAAAACAGAGTGTAATATTATGACAATACTAACACAATAACATCAAATATCATATTCGTACTGGTTACTTCAAATGTATCGCCGAGCTACAGTACACCTCGCCTCATTAGAAGTGTCAAGTGGGACCAATGACGTATTATGACATTGTACCGGCTCAGTACAAAAAGAGACTACTCTTATAAACTCTTTATCAAGTCGTGTCCTACCCAACACTACTGGTTACTTCAAATGTATCGCCGAGCTTCAGTACGCCTCGCCTCATTTGAAGTGGGACATTGTACCGGCTCAGTACAAAAAAGAGGCTACTCTTACAAACTCTTTTTCAAGTGGTGTCCTACCCAACACTACAGGTAGATGTTATGACGTAGGCATCCGCTAAGAAAGGATTTTGCAAAATTCCCACGGGATCGGGATTTACACGGGAAAAACATCCCACGCGGGCGAAGCCGCTGGCACAAGCTAGTTAACATATATATCGCTTACGGAGCGACGTTCTGTTACGACGTTTAGCATTTGTAGGCATATATCTACACCTGCCTATACTGTTCTGTGTGCTAAGTAGTCGTGGGTCACAACCATGGAGAATAGACTAGTCTATTCTTCATGGTCACAACGTATTTTATTCGGATGTAGGTACTCGGCTTGGACCCGAGTAAGGTGTTCGTTTGCGCTCGTTCACACATAGTTCGATTAGTATGTGTGTACTCAGCAAGGGCGGATCCAGGGGGGGGGAATCCTGGGCTGGGTCCAGGACCTAGGTGGACCACTAATTAAAATTTTTAAACATTGTTACTAGATAATACTCCAGTTTCTGTCGTTGTAAACGAATATCGGTAGTGGATGGCCAAGTGGCAGCGGAGTCAGGAAATACAAATTATAACTTCTTGTGACTTGACCACGAAATGTGACCTTATGTGACCCACCCGGCACCAAAACTGGATCCGCCCTTGGTACTAATTTTTGTTTTTGTATTTCTCTATAATTTTTTTTAGAACAGTTTCTTTTGAACGGCAATACTATATAACAATTGTATTTTACAATATCATGTTAAAAAAAAGTTGCCGTACAGATTCAAATGATTTTACAGCTTTATTTAATCAAGAATACCATGAAATTAAGATAATTATTGATATACATTCAAATGAACAATAATTTTTTGACGGCATTATTTTTAATAGTACTTTTGAGTGCTAGATAATGTTTTGGAACCGAAGCCGTACTTTTTCAAATCACCCCCCGGACCACGGAAAGAGAGGGGGTTGTAAACCTCGATTTTTTTCCCTTGTCGCTTGATTTTTGTACGGCGTTGCGGAATAATGGATAAGAAGCTGTATTGAAGCTGTATTGAAACAGTATGAAACTGATGCCGTACAGAATGAAATGACCAAATTTACCCTGAAAATTGTCAGAAAATAAAAAAAAAATACCGACTTTGTGGCGCACCATTTTTTTACGGCACTGCGCGCTTTCTTATTATTTTTCATGGATCTGTCGATGGTAAAAATGCCGTACAAAAATATATGACCAAAATGTACTCACTCTACCTGCACTTTTGAATTCTCACCAGCACTCAGTTGGACAGCTTACCTACAAGTGACGGCATAGTGCTGAATTTCATTATTTTATGCTCTTATATCGTCCTATATACGTCACCCGGTGGTTCATATGACCCATCCATTTTGGACACGGGCCTGTAGTCTAATTCCGATACTCAAACCAGATAAACCCTCAGAGCTTGTCAGCTCATATAGACCAATATCACTGTCTTCATGTCTAGGTAAATTATTTGAAAATATGATTAAAAATCGCTTCAATTGGTATATGGAATCTAACGGCTTCATTCCACATGTACAATATGGATTTCGTCGAGGGCGAAGTTGTGCAGACAGCTTCACTTCCTTAATTTCAGACCTGAAACATGCAAAGGACAGAAAGTTACACACTGTTTGTGTATTTCTAGATGTTCAAGGTGCTTTTGACAGTCTGGATCCAGCTATACTTGTACAAGTTATGTCTAGGTTAGGTGTGCCTGGCCAACTATGTAAATGGATATATACTTTTTTGAATAATAGAACACTCTATGTAAGACAATAATACATTACATGGTCCAAAATGTGCATCTATACAATGCAGGATGCTACACTATCTCCTTTGTTATATAATATATACACAAGTGAAATCTGTAAATTTGTTGATAGTACCTAATGTAGATATTCTGCAGTTTGCTGATGATATTGTTTTGCACAGTAGTATTTATAATGTAGAAATTGCAATTGACAATATTAACAGAGCCTTGTCCCAACTATTTCACTATTACAATGATGTGCTACATTTAAAAATTAATCCCTCCAAAAGCAGTGTTATGATATTTGGAAATGAGAACACCAATTCAAAAGTAGTTTATAACGTAGAACCTATAAATTCAGTAAATTCAAAGAAATTTTTAGGCATAGTAATAGATAGGAAATTAACCTTTGAGGAACATATTAAATACATATCAAAGAATGCTCTAAAAGGTTTAAATGTAATTAAATGTCTTGCAGGTGTCTCATGGGGAGCAGACCCGAAAATATTATCAATTTTGTATAAAAGTATAGTTAAAGTCGTTTTGAATATAGTTCACTAGTATATATAAATAGTACTCATGTAAATAAACTAGATCTATTGCAGAACAGGGCTTTGAGAACAATTTCTGGTGCAATGTGCTCTACTCCCATAAGGGCCATGGAAGTGGAGACTAAAACTATGCCCTTAATTTTGAGACGCATTCTACTTGCTAAGAGATTCTGTCTTAAATTAATTGCTGCAAATAACAGAAAAATAATAAATAAAATTGTATCTTCTGTAAGTGGAACTCTTGGGCCTCTAACAAGAGGAGAGGATCTCTTAAATGGTAAATCCCCAACATTATCCATAATATTGCTGGAAACAGAAAACAGTTTTACTGGTACCTATTAGAAAACAGTACCCATGGCCATGTAGTGTACTCCTTCTCTTATCAGTGTATTTCACATCAAGTTAAAGAATTACAAAATCCCATTAATAATAATTCAGATATGTTACAGTTTTTGACAAATAATAAGAATTATCATGTTATTTACATTGATGGCAGTAAGGGGAGAGATTATGTTCGTGCCGCTATATATGATCCACATGCTAAATTCTCTCAAAGCTTTGTTCTGCACAATACGTGTACTATATTCACTGCAGAGGCATATGCGGTTTACCAGGCATTAATACATATTCGCCAAATTAGCAATAGTAAATACTTTTTGATTGTTTCTGATTCACTAAGTTTGATAAAAGTCTTAACTAACCTTACAATTTCGTTTAAGTCAAATTATATTCTGTATTTCATCAAGGAAATATTTCATCAATATTATCTTAAGCACATAAAATTGTATTTTTGTGGGTACCTTCTCATCGAGGTATCTCTGGCAATGAAGTAGTTGATAAAACCGCATATGAAGGTAGTAATGCTAATTGATGTTAGAAATGCAATGGATATTAGAGATGTGTAACTCAGGAGTGATTCGTAAAAAAGATTTAAATCCGTCACAAAAGATGTATAAATCAGTAACTCCCTCGTTTTCACAATACATCTTTAAATCTGTAACTCTATGGTTCATTTCAGATTGATTGAACATGAAAAGATGTAGAGTGAAATGACTATAGCAGTATTAGGCGAGACAAAACGAGACGGAGAATGATTTGTAAGTTCAAACTCTGTGTATGCGTAGGTACTGCAATGATCCCTGGAATTTACATTGAATCTCGCATGTACGAACGATACTATTTCTTCCGTCTTTGTCACAAAGTGTTAAATCTGGAGTATCTTAAAAGTTTAGTTAGATTACATTTCATATGAAAATAAAATATTGATTGACTAGCCGATCAAAATGCAAGTGAATGATTATTCAATTCACCCGCTGAAACATTGCTTTTGGTTAAAAGAAAAAGGATGCAGTGAGTGAGTGAGCTATTTAGAAGATGGGAGTTATTTGGGATTTAAAGATTTAAAAGAGTGATTTAAATCTTCTTATCAAAAAGATTTATAAATCTTTGTTCCTTTAAAAGATTTATTTTGCGCATGTCTAATGGATATTCCTATGACTGATTTCCTGCAATGCATTAATGAAAATATATGTAACTTATGGTTGCAAATGTGGAAGAAAGACCAAGACATCAAAGGAAAGTGGTATGGGAGTATACAAGAAAGATTACCTATTAAACCCTGGTACAATAGATTAAAGGAAGCCAGCCGAGACTTTATCACTACGATAAATAGATTGCGCTTTGGCCATAATACTGCTCCGTCACACCTTGCTAGAATACCAAGAGGGAACGATGGAACATCTTATTTTTGACTGTCAAAACCATTGAGATAGGAAAACTCCAAGTCAGTGGTCAAAACTTCTTGCTTGACAGATTAGTGTTGCCTAATGAACTTAGTGATGTGAATTCTTCTTAGTGATGTGAATTGTGATTCTTTATCCCGCCCGCCGCCACTTGAAGAGTTATTAAAAGACAAAAATACCTACAAACCGATATATAAAAACATTAATAATTTAAAAATGAAGTGATAGTGCAGTGTTGATATTAAAATTAAAATAAGATTGACCTAAAGGTCCAGATACCAGGTCATAAAATCCCGAAAAAAAAAAAAGCTTGGTCCAATACCACATTTGAACAGTGTTGCCAACTTAGTGGATTTTCCACTAAAACTGGCGGTTTCGACCCCCCTTTTAATGGCGAAATATTGCTTTTAGTGGCTGGTGGTTTTTTCTAGTGGTCAAGTAGAATTCAGTTTCAATTACTGAAAGTGCTATTACTCTGTTAAGGATATCAAATTGTTCTTACCAAGATGTTGTAAGTGTGGGATCCTTTATGCAAATAAGTTACTTCATTCTATAGTTTCACTGCGTTTTATTTCATTCCAAAACCCTTTACAAAATTCTAAATTGATCTAATACATGTTTGATAAAACTTGGTAAACTGCTCTAAAAATCTAAACCATATGATCGACCATATTCAACTGACTTCGACTACGACTATATCTCCAACTAAAATATTTTCTACTTGACTTTTCTTTTCATCTATCTTGTCACATTCAAAAAACCTTCCTAACAACATTTTGGTTTTAAATGTCAGACATAAAATTCCATAAAACCAATATTACAACATACTCAACTGCTAAGCCACTAAAACTTTAGGAAATATATTATTTTTACTTTTTTTTTTTTTTTACTGCGTAGGCACAATAAAAGTGCAGAACTTATGGCAAGAGTTGATGATCTATGGCGACAAATTCATTTGCAGAAATGTAACGAGAGCAAAGATACAAAAAAAAAATTGGAATGAAGTATTGCATTTCAAAGATGGTCAAGGGGAATCTAGATTTGTGGAATTAGCGACTTTTGCGATTACTCTATTAATACTACCTAATTCTA
The DNA here is from genome assembly GCA_943138885.2 of Tholera decimalis. Classification (NCBI taxonomy): domain Eukaryota; kingdom Metazoa; phylum Arthropoda; class Insecta; order Lepidoptera; family Noctuidae; genus Tholera; species Tholera decimalis. The sequence goes on along the minus strand of OW964575.2, from coordinate 10,196,481 downwards.
ATGCCGATATTGTGAGACTATTTAGCAGAATGATTGTAATGAAAAACAAGCAGAGGAACAGAATGAAAATGAATATTTTAACTGCAATATTAAAAACACGCTGTGGTTTAAGATTGGAAGAAAACTGCTGCAATGATTATGAAATTCCAATAAAAGTATAAAACTAATTGGTAGCAAAGCATCATATAAATGTGAAACCGACGATTATGGTGCAGACAAAAGTTCTTGTATGTTGATTTACTGACTTACAATAATTTTTTTACGACATATTAAAGAACATTTTTTACTAATACAAGTAATAATAAATAAATACTGTTTTCTTTCGTAAAAACTAAAAACATTGTGTAAATTTTAGCGATTTCTATATTAGGGCCGATTTTTGTTAGTGGTTTTCTGGCTGTTTTAGAAGTTGGATCTGGTGGAGAGCTAGTTGTAGTGTTGGGTAGGACATGACTTGAAAAAGAGTTTGTAAGAGTAGCCTCTTTTTTGTACTGAGCCGGTACAATGTCCCACTTCAAATGAGGCGAGGCGTACTGAAGCTCGGCGATACATTTGAAGTAACCTGTAGTGTTGGGTAGGACACGACTTGAAAAAGAGTTTGTAAGAGTAGTCTCTTTTTTGTACTAAGCCGGTACAATGTCATAATACGTCATTGGTCCCACAGCCCACTTGACACTTCAAATGAGGCGAGGCGTACTGAAGCTCAGCGATACATTTGAAGTAACCAGTACAAATATGATGTTTGATGTTATTGTGTTAGTATTGTCATAATATTACTCTGTTTTTCTCTCAAACCAATATAAAAATAATAAACCACTCCAAAATAAGAACACAAACTAGCTAAACAAGCATAATAAATAGTTATTGAAAGTCATTCATTAAACAGAATTTTTACAAAAAGTTACATGAATATTCATTGTCACTTAGAATAGCAATGACAAACAATTAAAAACAATAATTTATCAAAAATATTGCATAAAATGTTGAATGCAGATTCAAAATTTTAAATTTAAATCGTACATACACATACCTACACGTTTCATTTCACGCCTCATCATAGTACATTTATTTAGCATTAGAGTGAATAAAATATATCATTACTTCTCGAGTCGCGTCTTGTTTCGTCCCTCGGTTCATTGAAAAATGTCGTACTAAAGCAGCATGTGCCGCGCTTTCTGTCTCTCTCACCCTTACGATGAGTGACGAGCGTGCACCGCGACATAAAATTTGAAGTGGTAGATTTTATAATGCCGAGCCGCTCTTACATTTTGACGTCATGTACGGGACAAATGTACTGCCTCTTGTAAGTCCTACTCAACCTCTCGTTAGAGAGTATTATTTTCTTTGTACTCAACACTAGCTAGTTGAGCTGTTGGCAACACTGCATTTGAATATTATATCAAATTCTGTTCCGACTGCTGCTGTTTGTAATGAGATCCACACTGAGTGTGTACACGATGACACAATATTAAAGTTTTCATGTATTGTACGCAATTCAGCTCAAATAGTTAAAATAATATACAGGCTGGGCAGTGTTTTTCATATTAAAATTTGAACTGTTCCTTGTTATAAAATGGATAAACTGACAATGTGTAGGATATGTTTAGTGGAGAATGTTCGCATGTATGTGGTTGTGGACAACAACATGCATGAACTGTATGAGAAGCTGACTAATATTCCAGTAAGTTGATAGCTATCGCTTTAATACATAGCATCATAAGTCGCATAATTTCATTTTTTTACGAAATATAAATGTTTTCTAAAGCAATCTAAAAGTGTACAGTGTTCTCACATTCACATTATACAAAATAAACTTTCAAATGACAAAGCAATGTTAAACTAGATATTCAATAGGAGTTTTTTTCTAGTTTGTAACTGAAGACAGTAGACCAATGCTCTCTTGTTTCATCTGCTATGCTAAACTAAAGCAATCTTGCCAACTGCTGAGAACATGTCTGGCAGCTGAAGAGCTGTTGGTTCAGATGATAAATGAGGTAAGGTTCTATTCAATAAAAAATATGTGGAAGATATTAGTGTTACACTCATACGTATGCTTTTAATAATAATAATAATTAATACGGCTTCCGCAAAAACCGGTCTACTAGCGTATGCTATTCATATCTGGACTGAGGGCATCGAGAAGCACGGGGAAGCACTTGCTGTTTCCCTTGACATCTCTAAGGCCTTTGACAGGGTCTGGCACGATAGCCTTATTGCTAAGCTCTTTCAGTTTACACACCCTTCTTTGCGTTTGGATTGAAGACTTCCTGAGAGATTTGTCCATTCGAGTGGTTATTAATGGCTGCTCATCTGGCCAATTAGTAATTAATACTGGGGTCCCTTAGGAGTTGGTTCTCTCAGCAACTTTATTCTTGCTGCACATGGTCATCTGCTTGACAAAGACACAATCAATCATGCGCTCGTGTTGGTGGGTCACAGATCCAATCTCTCCGTGAGGACATGGTTGGGCTCTTGAACTTGTCCTTGAAGGCTATCTCTGAATGGGGCGATGCCAAGTTAGTCAAGTTTAATGCAGCTAAGATCCAGGCGTGTCTCTTCTCCACAAAAAGGAGTCAATTCAAACCGGCTCCTATTTTCCGAGGTGTAACCGTGCCGATAACCGATTGTATTGAGCTTCTGGGGGTAACACTAACTTCTACCTTCAATTTTGGCCCGTTTATCGAGGCTAAGGCTCAATTAGCATCAATAAAGTTGGGAATCCTAGCAAAGGTGAGACGGTACTTCACACCCGAACAGTTGCTCAATTTATATCAAGCCCAGGTTCGATCGTGTATGGAGTACTGCTCTCATCTTTGGGATGGATCTGCCAAATACCAACTGGATGCGCTTGAGTCTATCGAGAAATGGGCCAAGAAACTCACTGGCAATGATGCACTGGTTGAGTCAAAGCTCCAGAGCCTTGAACATCGACGACGAGTTCTATCGGTTACATTTCGGGGAGTGTGCCATGGAATTACACAATCTAATTCCGCCAAGCCCGTTCCATCATCTACAAGACAAACGGCAATGCGCCATCGATACATGGTGGATATCCCACCTATACGAGCTAAACATTTTGGGAATACTTTTATTGTGCGTACGGCTAAGCAGTGGAATTCCCTGACGGAGTCTGTGTTTCCCGATAGCTATAACCTAGGGGTCCTTAAGTCAAGAGTGAATAGGTTACTTTAAGGTAAGCGTGCTCCATCTTCGACCACATCATTACTTTCCATCAAGTGAGATGGTGGTCAAATGCGAGTCTATTATCAATAAAAAATAAAATAAATAAATAAACATATTGTGTCTGGGTTGCCCTGACTGTTCAGGATGAATTGAACCTCTCATTACTACCAAGTGTGACGCACAATGGTCTCGTGCAGAGACTAAGTGCGGCAACCACACTACAGAAGAAGAAGAAGAAGACTACCAAGTGTGAAGGCTCTTGATTAAAGGTCTATTGAAAAATTTTGTGCTTGCAGAAGTGGTCCTAATTGAACCAAATACTGATGTGTGTCCACAGGCAAATCCTTCAATAATCCGAGGCCAGCTAGAATATTTCAATGGCCTTATGAAAACTCCAATAGAGAACATAAGTATAGTTGATGTTAGTCAAATAGACGGCATCACTATCAAAGAAGAATTACCAGCAGTTTGTGACAGGCAGGATGGTGTTTTGGAGCCCAAGCAGGAAAATCCACAGGATGGTATGTTTACAAGAACAATCTGATGTCAGATATTATCCATAGAACAGATTACTTCACCACTCAATAATTTGTGTTTAGTCTTGTACAACAAAAGCACTTTGTGTGAGTATATTCATCACCTGCCTATACCAGGACTTTTAGTTCGATGCAGTAAGCTAACATAAGCTGATGCCATAATGATACCATATTTAACCTAATAGTGGTGGTCCACCACTATTAGGTTAAATATGATATTAATTCAATCCACCACTGGTGGTCAATTAATTAAATAATAAATGAGTGTTTTTTAATTATGAGAAATATAAATAAATGATAAAATGTATACTATTATCATTTAGTTTAAGTACCGTGAAACCTGCTTACTTTGCCACTTTTTCATGTGTCAAAAAGTTTGATTAGCTTTAAAAAAATATAATTATATGAAAACATAATGAGTTACTCATTATGTTTTCAAAACAAATATACTATTCCTAGACATAGTAAATTTCATGGAAATTTATTTTATTATCGAATATCTATTTTATTTTTGTAAATTAAAATATTGTAAGCTTAAAAACAAATAAGGCAAAGTCAGCTGTTACTTCTGGTAAATTTGCCATAAGGAAATAAAAATGAACCTATTGGAGTTTTTTTTTTGTTCTTTTTGAGGTTAAAAAGTAATATATTTGCACTCTTCCTATATCCCATAAAATAAAAGTGAAAAGTTTATATTATTTAGCACTAGTAATATAACTCTCTAAGAAGGTGGCAAATTCACCAACCTTTCCAAAATATTTCATACTAAGAAGAAGTTAGGGTTAGGGTTGTCTAATAAAATTGTTTTCATAGTAGATATCAATATAAAAATTTAATAAAAGAAAAAAAACATAATAACTTTTAGTGAGATAAACACGCATTATTAATCTTCTAAAACAAGAAAATAAAATATATTTTTGGTCAATATTTTGTACACGAGGTACCTACTCATGAAATTAACCTAAAGGTAAATTGGAAAGCAACTACAATATTAACGACTTATACACGTACCATCAATGTTAAACAGTGCCTAGTCAAATAATTTTGGCATTTACGAGCACTTGTGAAAGTCAAAAAAAGTAACTGCCACGATCGAAGATGATGTTTCCAATGGAAAAGGAAATAAAAAATATTGTAACAGAAAGTATTGTGAAATTGCAACGCTATAGGTACAGTATTTGCGCAGATAACTAAATAACTTCACATATTTAATTGAATATTCAAACTGAACCAAATTGCCCGCCAAACCTTTTGTAAAACAACCTTCATTTAAGCATATATGAACTATTTTATATCCGGGTACCTACTTATAACTTATTTAACCCTTAACTGCTCGCATGGGGTCATAGCACTTTCACGCGTCGAAAAAATGCACTTGCAATGGTCGGAACCCCCCCGCGCGCCCGCTACCCTCTTAATATGCGCTAAAGAACATATTCTAGTACCTTTTAGACCACTGCAGGTGTAGGCCGCGCCGCTGCTCTCTTGAGTCGTGACCCCATGCGAGTATTTACGTAACTTTTTTGAGAAAGGTAAGCTTTTTATATTCTATTATTTTTTTTTGTTTTTATTTAGAAATTGATATAATTTTGAATGAAATATGATAGTGAATGATATTTTCTATCGTTTTACTAGTTTAGATATTTTATTATTGTTTTTTTTAATACAAAAATGTTATTTACATAGGTTTTTTTTACTTCTTCGTTGTCAAAGATGGATGAAAGAGACGAGCGTATTGCACAGTGGCTACTGGAGGTACCTGATGAAGAACAGGATGTTGGGGGCTCGGATTCAGAGTCAGAAGCTAAGGAAATATTACAGAGTGATCACGACACAGCTAGCGAAATTGATGAAAATGAATCGCTGGACAAGGATGAAGTAAAAAGGCTTGTCCAACCAATAAAATGAAGTGGCCGAAATATCACCACAGATAACTGATATACAAGTGTACAACTAGCCACTGATTTGCTAGACCCGTCCTATAAACAGACCCTTGTTGGAACACTAAAGAAAAATAAACCGGACATACCTCTAATATTTTTGCCTAACAGGACCAAAGTTCCAACCAGTTCCCTTTTTGGATTTCTAAAAACAATGACCATGGTATCCTATGTACCAAAGCCAAATAAATCTGTAATATTACTGTCTTCAATGCATTATGGTGCGGACATTGACCCAGCGTCTGGTGATAAAAATAAGCCTGAAATAATTACCTATTATAATAGAACAAAATGCGGAGTAGATACTAATGACCAATTGTGTGGCACATATAATGTTGGAAGGAGAACTAAACGTTGGCCATTAGCATTATTTTTTCATTTTTGAATGTTACATGCATAACTGCATTGGTTGTACACAAAGCAAATGCAGAAAATGTACGTACCCACGTGAGGCGTCTATTCTTGCGACAACTTGTAACGTAACTTGTTGAAAGTCATCAAAAACGTCGAGCCAAGCTCAACGCAACTCCAAAAATACTAACAAGGCGACTTTTAGAAGTACATGGTTTGGAAACCCTACCTGCTCCGCCTACCACTAAACGTGGGCGGTGCTATAATTGCCCGAGAAGGAGTGACCAATAAGTGTCCACAAAATGCAGTAAATGCAAAAAGTTTTTATGTAATGAGCACTTCATTGTCTACTGCCTAACCTGCAATAACGACGATTCCCTTAGTTCCTAAGAATTCATGAAATTTTAATACATGATCTCATATTGTGCCACAAATGTTCCCTATTGTAGAAGTTTATATTTTAGTTATTTTGATGTCTTAGAAAATTTTATTTTTGGTTGTGGTTTTTATGTCTTATAGTTTAAATAAAGTACTTTCATAATTACTATTGGCGTGTTTAATTAAAAATAAGAAATCATTAAATTTCATCCATACAAATTGGGGTCACCACGGACCCCGTGCGAGCAGTCAAGTGATTTTCTTCGTGCGAGTAGTTAAGGGTTAATTAAAATATTCATAAGAAATTTTGTGGCAGCCCTAACCTCTAACAAAACATGGCAAAGTCACCATCACGGACGTTGTGATTGGGTTTGTTGAATTTACCAACACCAATTGCAAACTATAGGTAGCTTGTAGCACGGTAAATCAGCTTTTATTTAGCTAAGGTACATTTTGCTAACATAATATCAAAAAAGTACTTACGTAGACAATGCTTTTCCTGTTTATTTTTGTAAAAGTTCTGGAGCACAAAGTTTTACGCCACTAACCATTGATTTAAATAGTAAAGATACGGTCATCAGAACATTTGACGGACGCGGTCGCCCTACAAAACACACTAGCGCCATCTATGATAACTAAGATGTCAATCGGCGTGGTCTGCTCCTAGACGTAGCCTCGTAAGAGCGGGGTGTGGTATTTTTCGAGGTACAAAGAAATAAAACAAAACCTTTTAGTTTCTGAATTTTATATTTGTTATACATAAAAATACATTTTAATTTGCTTTTAATAAACAATACAAATTAATTTTGTACATAATTTAATCTTATAGTAATTATTATTAAATCTTTTTATTTCATCGGCTGCAACGCGCGCCGCTGCAAAGTTATGTCACACTTTTACGCGACTTCGCGTTGTCTATGCTAAAGGTTGAGACAAACAAGAAAGAAAATTGTTTTAAATAATGTTAGAAGTTGATTTAATGACATATTTTTAACTTACCGGTGATATGAAATGTTATATTTTTTTTATTGTGTTTTACGTCGTAGTTCACGCAACCCTTCACGACACAATTTGGCATTTTTGCTTGTAAAACTGACGACCCCTCCCGAAGATAGCCGATCGCGTTCTAGTTCACTTCGATAAAGATTAGACCACTTTGGGACCAAGTTCGAGGCGTCATTATAACATGCTATCCGCCCAGTCCTTACGAAGTAATATATATGTCAATGCCACTAACATTCGAAAAAAGTAACCGCCGAAAATGACATCTCAAAAACAAGCTGGGCTACCACGTCTCCTTTTCCCTTTAACTAATAAATTTTACCATAAAAGCATCGATACATGACAAAAAGCTATTATTAAGACGTAACTAGACTTTTTCCCTCAGAAGTTGGCTATGGCAAACTCGGCAACCGTTAGCAAAGTTACCAAGTTTCACGGTAGTATCTAGATTTTGTTATAAATAAATCTATTTTTATTATAAATATTCTTATCTAACCAGGCATAATAGAAGTCAGTCTTTTGCATATTGTTTCATGTGTTGAATATTTTATTTATTTGGGCGGGAGTACTATTAGGTAACATAACCTTAACCCCATTGGAATGGGTACCGGTACTATTGTATTGCAAGCAATAAAATATCTTATCATGATCAATTCGTTTTCATTTATAATCACATTTTAGTTTTTGTTACCGTCACACAATATTATTTAAAAAAATTGTTTACATCATTCTATTCTAGAATCGATTAATTTAGTAACATCACAATTTGGTAGTCGTCATTATCTGACAACTCAGAAACTGTCAGTCTACTGCATCAAATAAAAATTCTGGTATAGCATTTTTAGACTATATTGGGGTTGGCTTTCAGACAGAATGTGAGTAGTACCGACTAGAATTCTTTACCATATATGTGTATTTACAGATGTTGAACTGGAATATGAAGACTATGGCTATTCAGATGAAGAAGATATATCTCTGCAAGATTCTGAATCAGATGGTGATGATGTACCTTTAATAGAGTTTAAAGCTGAAGAAGAAGAAGAACTAGAAGTATTGAAGAAGAGAAGAGCCAGTAACACTAGAAGTGAGTATCCAATGCACCGCGCTACGATAGCGGTATGCAACACACGTATCACACGTCACATGCAACTAGTGCGATACCCTTTTTTTTTGGCAAAACACACTCACTCATCCTCGAAGCCTCTTGCCAGTGCTAAATGTCATTGTATAAGAAACTTAATGGACATTCTTTTCCCCTTACATTACAAACCCTAACATTTCAAACCAGTGAATATATTCATATCTTTAAGTCAAAATTCCGCCCCTAAAACGACCCACTGACCGTCAAGAGTGAATAGGTTACTTCTAGGCAAGCATGCTTCAACTTTGACCACATCATCGCTTACCGTCAGGTGAGCTACACGCGAGCCTATCACGAATAAAATTAAAAAGAAAAAACACAAGAAAACAGATCAGCAAATTCACCAGAAAGACCATTCCCTTAACTAAAGTGCTGTACAAATAAAAAACTGGCAGTTCTAAAAAAAACACGAATTATAATAAAACATTAAATACATACACTTAAATAGAAACACACAAGCAACAGGTAACCACAGGGTCACAACTGCTATGAAATGGAGAAAAATAAAGCAAAAGCTACAAAAAAACACAGTAAACAAAACAGTAAAGCTAATTATAACTTATTTAGTTGTTATCGTGTAACCCTAGCCTAAGCATTCTACGAACACAACTATGGATTTTTATTAATCTACTAGCTTTTGCCCGCGACTTCGTTCGCGTGGGAGATTTTTCCCGCGTAAATCCCGATTCCGTAGGAATTCCTGGATAAAAATATCCTATGTCCGTCTCCTGGTTCTAAGCTACCTCCCTACAAATTTTCAGCCAAATCGGTTCAGTCGTTCCTGAGCTAGGCGCAAAACAAACAGATACGGCGCAGGTACGGTGCAGACGCGATATCTGCGCAGACGCGGCGACGATACGGCAAGTTATGTCATTATAGAGCGTGATATTGACAAGATAACATGTACTCCTCTTCAGACGAAGATGATTATGCACTGGCTTTGCTACAGATTATTAATTTGCAGCAAAGAGCAAGAAGGTATTGGATACATCCAACGTGGAGAGAAACAGAAGAGCACAGGTTCCATGGAAACTTTATATGAATGTCCTGATCGTTATCGCACAGTTTATAAAATGTCACGGGAATGTTATCGTATCATATTGTTAAAAGTAAGAGATAGACTTCACCTGAAGAAAGACTACTGATAACTTTAAGGTAAGTTCAAAACAATTTTTTACTTATTGTTTTTATTAATAAATCATAAAATAATAATAGTTGAAAATGAAAGTTTTCTTAGCTTAGTGTCTGAATAGCGCATGCCTACTCAAGTTAGCTATCGCATTGAGAACCATTTATAGATACAAGCCTTAGTTCAAGGCATTGGATAGTTATCATTAGAATCATTTATGTCGTCTTCATGAGATTGGATAGTTGGATTCGGGTGAGGTGTAGCTGGGGTTACAGGAGAACACATTGGCAAATATAATTGAGCTAGAGTTGCCGAAGGTGCTAAGGTTACTGCATCATCATCAGCTCGCGAAGTTAAGATTACCGTAGGTGCTAGACTTATATTAGATCTGGATGTGCGAGTCTGCTGGGTTCTTGAATCTTCAGGATCATAATCTGACTCTCGAGAAGGCGTTCGTGGATTATATGGTTGCCTCCTAAAATAACTAGGTACTGGTTTCTTTAAAATTTGCTCCGATAAATTGAGAACGCCTATTTTTTAAAATAGGCGTTCTCAATTTATCTCCGTTTTTGGGCTGGAGTCTTTGTATTCATGTCTGGAAGCATGCTTTGAAAAAAAGCTAAATCGCTGTCTGTTTCAGGTTCAGCTCTATGTACGGTCTTCATTGGTAATGCTTTTTGACTGAAATATTCATGTGCTAATTTATTAATATCTTTTAAAGTGATTGGTATAGATTTGTCTGATAGCGGCAGTGGCGGTGTTGGTGTGGAGTGATAGGACGTGAAATCCGAATCCTTTGAATTTTCAGAAGCTAGTGACCAGTTTTTGAATGAATATTTATTGAATCAAACTAACTTACATTACACAGTATAGGAAACAACTTATTTACATATATGTGAACTAAACTTGGTGAACACTGGTACCCAAAGTAAGATTTAACTTGAGTTTTAGGTACCAGAGCTCTCGCATTTTAATAGGATATATTACTTAAGTTTATGATTATTTATTTCATGTGAGTCACATGAAAATACTCAGTACTTTAGACATTCTTATAAAAAATTAAAATACATATAAAAAGAAAGAGAAAAGAACAATAATAGTAGGTATTTAATCTAAAGACCAAACCATTTTTAGAGTTTTCTGACGCTTTAAAGGGTAGTATATAAGTGTACATGAATATGGGTGGCGAAGAGTTTAGAGTTTGAAAGTGTGAATGTGATGTGTAGATGTGAATGTTGTGTGGTAGTATGTAAATAGCTTATACTGTAAAAGCAGATGAATGTTGATAAAACAAGCACGCTAGCGGATGGTTTTTAAAAGTTCTTCTGTTTCATCATATGTTTTTGTTAATAGCCATTCCGATACCCTTTTTTTGCACTCAGATCTCGACAGTGGATATACGTTACAGTGTTTGTTGGCAGTATTATAAAGATGCCCGCTTATCACGTGGTGGTGCCTTGCGGCTAGACGACTTTTATGTGTCTGAGGTTTGCAGACCATGTGCCACCGTCGTGTCACGTCTCTTTACAATATTGGCGTCGTATTCCAAGGAGATGTGTTTTCTCAAAACTGTTTCCAGTAAAAAAGGGCTGTCTGACACTCAGAACTTTAATGTCAGCAAAGAGCTGAGAAGTAGGATACCTAAAATGCCTGCAAGCCATCACTTTAAGCACAGCTCTTTGCGCTCGCTCTAAAGACAATATGTGCGATTTTGCGGATCCGCCCCAAACTGATATACAGTAGCCTAGAATAGACTGACATAAAGCGTAATATACAGTTTTTAAGGTAATGAAGTCGGCAGAATAGCGAAGCTTTTTAAAAATATATATAACTTTCCTAATAAGAGAGGTAACATTAGTAATGTGCGATTTCCAATTGAGCAAGTTGTCAATGTATACACCCAGATATTTCACGTGGCTGGATCTGTCAAGGACGGCACAGGAACAGGGTTTGGATAAATCACGTGGTTCACAAGAGTGCGCATATAATAAGAATGTATCGGTGGCAGATTGAGTGGATGAAGTCTTCGAAATAGTTAGATACGTGGTTTTGTTTAGGTTAAGAGTTAAGCGGTTCTTGGAAAGCCAATGCATTACATTACTTAAAGCTCGTTCAGCACTTTGGAATACCTCAGTCCAATCGTTTCCGCGAATGATCAAAGCGGTATCGTCCGCATAAGAAAAAATATCGCAGAAGGGAATATTTAATCTGCAAAGGCTATTAATTTACAACAGAAATAAAGTAGGACCCAGGATAGAGCCCTGGGGTACACCGAAATCCAAAACCATGTTGTCGCTTTAGATCGAGTCAATTTTAACTGATTGTGTCCTTCCAGATAAATAGTCAGTAAAAATACGAAGAGCGTATCCTCGAATTCCCATTTTTTCCATCTTCATTAACAAGTGTGGAACAGAGACAGTGTCAAATGCTCTAGTAAGGTCAAGGAAAATACCCAAACATTTTTGTTGACTATCTAGACATCCCACAATCTGATCCACAAGAGAAGCAACAGCATCTTCTCTTGACATTCCATTTCTGAAACCAAACTGATTAGGTGCCAGAATATTATACTTCACCAAAAACTGTGTGAATCGAGTGTTTAAGATCTTTTCCAGGACCTTAGACAAGACGGGCAATACCGATATTGGTCTATAGTTATTTACACTGTCTATGTCTCCACCCTAAAAGACAGGATGGGACAATAGCTCTTTTGAAAGTTTTGGGAAAAGTACCATTGGACATCGCGATATTGCAAATATGTGTAATCGCAGGAACTAGGGCTTTAGAGCATGTTTGTAGTAGTATTGTTGGAATAGAGTCCCAACCTTTGGCTGAGTCTGTTCTAAGGCCACGTATTATAGCTCCCACTTCAATGTTATCTGTCGGCATGAGGTCGGTTGACCGCGTCTCATCGACATCTTCACTTTCATTACCGTCTTTACTTTCATATTTGCTTAGATTGCTTTTAGTTGGTCGGGACTTCAAGTAATTATCTAAAAAAATTAGATATGGTGAAAGGTACTCTATAATCGTCTTTGTAGCTGATCCAGATGGCAAATCTAGCTTTTTCTTTTTTTGCTGAAACTACATCGAATATCTTGGGCTGAAAAATATTTAAGAAGGTTAATTATATACTTATAACTATTTTATTTTTTGTTACAGATACTATGCAGATGGCTGTTCGTTTACATCACTTTCCAGATATGTATTGAGAGGAGCTAGTACCGTCCGGCAAATTGCACATGAAACGTCTAGCGTTTTGTGAGAATGCCTACAACCGGAATACACACAAACACACAACAAAAATGGGTAGATGTTGCTGAACGATTTTATACTCACTGGAATTTACCGAATTGTGTTGGGAGTTTGGATGGAAAGCACATTAGGATTATAGCGCCCGTTAACTTAACACAACGATGTCCAATCCCGTTTCAGAACAGACAATGTTTAAATAAAATGTACCTGTTGCACCAACTTTTTTGCTATTTCTTGCCATATTTTATTATTTTTATTGCTCAATTAACTCGCAAAACTTGATATTAAATTCGATATCGTCGCGCATCCTGTATAAGTGTATACGAAGCGACGTGCGTCTCACGTAACTATCTGTTCGTGACTGAAGGCGGCGAGCGGACGGCACAGGCACGCCGCTCCTCGCCCCCTGCCACGTCGCCAGCATATTTGAAACCGTAAAGGAGACCATTTATAACTCAAGTACGGATGGGCCAATTTTAATGATATTTGCATTGACATATATATTACTGCGTAAGGACTGGGCGGACCGCATGTTATAATGACGCCTCGAACTTGGTCGCAAAGTGGTCTAACCTTTATCGAAGTGAACTAGAACGCGATCGGCTATCTTCGGGAGGGGTCGTCAGTTTTACAAGCCAAAATGCCAAATTGTGTCGTGAAGGGTTGCGTGAACTACGACGTAAAGCACAATAAAAAAATATAACATTTCATATCACCGGTAAGTTAAAAATATGTCATTAAATCAACTTCTAACATTATTTAAAACAATTTTCTTTCTTGTTTCTCAACCTTTAGCATAGACAATGCGAAGCCGCGTAAAAGTGCGACATAACTTTGAAGCGGCGCGCGTTACTGCCGATGAAATGAAACGATTTAATAATATTACTGTACGATTAAATTATGTACAAATTTATTTTTTATTGTTTGTTAAAAGCAAATTAAAATGTATGTTTATCTACAACAAACATAAATTACAAAAAATAAAAGGTTTTTTTCATTTCTTTGTACCTCGAAAAATACCACACCCCGCTCTTACAAGGTTACGTCTAGGAGCAGACCACGCCGATTGACATCTTAGTTATAATAGATGGCGTTAGTGTGTTTTGTAGGGCGACCGCGTCCGTCAAATGTTCTGACGACCGTATCTTTACTATTTAAATCAATGGATATTTGATTATTTAGATTTGTCTTCGTCGGGAATAGGATAATAAGTATTAAAATATGATATTTATTAATAAAAAATATCAATCAAAACAAAAATCTAGCCGTTTATTTTTAACAAAATGCAACGCGATGCAACTGACAGCGCACGTCATGTTATTTGTATTTTGTTTTGAAAAAAAAAATTACGCATAACTGAAATGCATGTAGGTTCATTCTTCATTGGGACGTGTTGCGGAATACTAAGCGAGAATTTACCAAAATTCTTACGGAAACGGGAAAAGACAGAGTAAAGTTTGGGCGCGTACGAAGTCGCAGACAAAAACTAATACTTAATCCATGCTTTTAACTAAAATCCGATGTAATTTAATTTGTTTTTATATTTAAAGCCCTTAAATAACAAACACAGCGGTTACATATCAGTCTTGCCAAAGAACGAGTGAGCAAGCGAGAACCCTGTCCATCCTGCTTCCTTACACAACTTCACTTACTCTACGGTCTAATTGACTGGTCTATTGGTCTAGTGGTTAGTGACCCTGAATGCTACGCCGGAGGATGTGGGTTCGATTCTCACTCAGGATAATTCTTTGTGTGATGAGTGAGCATGATCATTTGTTCTGTGTCTGGGTGTAATTTATCTACAATATCTATTTATTTAAGAATATAATATAAGTATATGTATCGGTTTTCCGAGTGTCATAGTACAAGCTCTGCTTAGCTTGGGATCAGATAGCCATGTGGGTAGTATCTTAGGATAGGATATTAGGATATAATTCATGTATCCTTACATTCACACATGCATATGTACATTTTACTCACGGTCATATTCTGTAATAAAAATTTACCAAGTGCGAGTCAAACTCGCCCATGAAGGGTTCCGTAGTAACTACGCCAAATATCTTTGTTTTTCATAGCGTTTGTATGAATTACAAAGTTATATTTGCGGTTTTGGAAAATTTGCTGTATCTCAAAAACTGCTGACCCGATCCCGTTCAAACCAATTTTGGATGAAAGTTTAAACATATATTTTTCTACAAACCAATGATCCATCGGCCACTTTTGGATATTAATTGAGATTAAGATATAAAAGGAGGGATATTAGAAACTATTCGAAAAAAAACCGAGAGGATGTACAATAAATGTTATCTCTACTAAAGAGCAACTTGTATAGTAACACTCTGTGCCGTATCGTCGCCGCGTCTGTTTGCGCAGATATCGCGCCTGCACCGTACCTGCGCTGTATCTGTACCTTACCTTCGCCTTGCCGCTTTCTGTTTGTGTTGCGCCTTATAAACAGTGTAACTAACACGACTTTCTTTTATATATACATATATAGATTTTTTTTTATTAAATTTTTAAGCATTATTAAAATAGGCTTATAATTATATTTTACTCGCCAAACTTCGCAGTTTGTTGGCGAGAATCGCTCGTTACTTATAATAAACAAAATAGCAATAAACTTACTAACTACTTACTACTCACATTTATGTTTACGTGACATAATGCATTTTACAAGTAGGTATTTACATTACAACAAACATTCTATTTTATTACATATATGATATCTAGGCTAAGAAAACCATCCCTCGACAACGAGAGACCGGCGCCAAAACTGCAATAGACAGTGACTTCCAAAGCAGAGTGGTCAGCGGGTGCTGATCACGCTGGCACTGCCCACTACCCATCACAGCCCGACGCCGTGCCTCCGTCCCCGAGAAACAGTTTTCTAAGCCTAGATTTCAACACACCTATACTTAAGTTCCGGTTATTCCTTAATACATCTATGTCATTAAAAACTTTTGGCACCAAATACTTAGACGTTCTTTTCCCATAGAAGTTTGCTATTTTTGGTTGAACTAGTCTTTTCTCTCTCACACTCCTTGTATTAACTTTATTTTTAACACTCACTTTGTACTCATCACTATAATAATGTTCCAACCCTATTAGATAAACGAGTTTCATATCTATTGGCAAGATTTTACAAATGGTAAATAATTATAATTAATGGTAATAATACTGGGTGTGTAACTTACTACAGTTATAACCATTTTTACCTTTAATGATTTTTTTGTTAACAGACATGTCTCAGGTAAAACAAAGGTTAGGCTTTTGTTTGCCCCAGCCATGTTTGTACTTGCCACCAGCTTTTATGTAACTCAAATCACATTCCAAAATTTAAATATTACATTTTATCCGTTTTGGAGGATTGTATACGTTTCATTAACGCAACTAAAGTTTAAAATGTATTTTAATGAAAATCTTCCTTTCTTAGATTACAATTGAATATCTTTCTGTTTACAATAGGATCTGCTATTATGATACCATTTTGAAATCGGTATTTAGTAGGCATATTTTAGAATTAATGGGCACTGAGAGTATAGTACATACACACACATGAGAGTATAGTACGTACATAGTACACAGTCAAAGCTCGAAATGTACTTAAAACATAGTTTTTCACGACAGCTCTAGTATTCAGCAGTTATTAACCTTTTGAACGCCATTGTCACATATATGTGACAAACGAAATCTTACCCTGAACGCCAACGTCACAAATATATGACAAAATACACGTCGCACCATATTATGAAACAAACAATTTAACCATTACTTTTGTGTGTTTTTATTTATATAATTTAAAAGTTTAAGCTTCCGTCTATATTGTATTGCATGAAACTAATAAAAATAAACCACCAATATCGAGAAATTTGTTGTTTTAAAACTAGATGTTAAACACGTATAAAAGGAGTGTCTCACACGCCGCACATACGTCAATATTCCACATTTACGCGGCCAAAATTGAATTTAAAAAAATTACGATAAACACATAAAATGGTACATGCAGAGCTAGAAGACAGTTCCAAGAATCCTAACTGAGCCCCACCACCTACCTGCGATACACCCCGACCGCTTTCAGGTAGTCGGTACTTGACCGTCAACCCGTGCGCTTGTTTTTGCTGCTTAAAGTTACAAACACAACAAAAGTTACAACATTTTTATTTTTTTTTCGATGTAAGTTTTTGAAGTGAAAGTGATGGATTCTAATAACTCAGGTATGGATCTTTATTGTTATTATTGTTTACTTACCCAAAATGCCCAATTCGAATAATTAGGGGGTTTCAAACACACGGGTTGTTTTAGACAAATTTTGAAGTAATTTTGAACTTTAAAGGTGAATTTGTTATATTTCTCGATGAGATACGATCGTCATTCTATTTTTAATTGAAAGTACAATCCTTAGAATAAAAGAAAATATAAAAACTAGCTGCGGAAGAGTGCGGATGACAAAACGGAGGACCTTTTTAACCATTAAGATTTTGTATGAAAATATAACCAATTTTTTATTAGTTAAGTAATCTTAGCTTTTCATTGTTTTAGATACTTCAAGCACATCAGGTGTGAAAATTGTTACTCGGAAATACCTTTATCTGATTATGAAAAATGAAAATTTACCGAATTTCGATGCAAAAGTGAATTATTTAGAAAGTCCGAACAACGAAATTTTGCCGCCCAATAAGATTTCAGTTTGTAAAAGAGTCTACTGACGTGATAGAGGAAGAAATAAGATACGTTAAAAGTTCTGTGAAAGCACTGAAACCCACTGAAATAAATTTGAACCAAACAAAATTATCATTTGATCATTTTTTTGAAATGACTATGGTAGATGGAAAAGTATGCAATGCTGCAACCGGCACAAAGTCTATTAGTCGGTGCTATATTTGTGGTGTAACATCGAAAGACTTCAACAAAATTGAAGATAAAAAGGAAACATCAAGTTTTACGGGAGTGAATTTTGAGCTTTCTGTATTGCATGCCAGAATTAGATTATTTGAAAGTGTTTTTGGCACATTTGGCATATAAATTACCAGTAAAAAAATATAGGGAAAGGAGGTCTGAGGAAGAAAAACAACTAGAAGAAAAAACAAAAAAGCACATCCAAGAAAGATTTCGGATTGAAACTGGATTATTGGTAGACATGCCCAAATCAAATTTCGGAAATACCAATGATGGTAACACCAGTAGAAGGTTTTTTGAAAATCCCCATTTGGCAGCAGATATAACCGGGATAAACTATGATCTGATTTATAGATTAAAAGTTATATTGGAGACAATTTCAAGTGGACATAAGATAGATTCACAGAAATACGATTCTTATACCAAAGATACTGCAAAATTATATGTAAGCCTTTATGGATGGCACCCTATGACTCCGACCATGCATAAAATATTGACACATGGTGCCACTATAATAGAAAAAGCTTTGCTGCCAATAGGTCAGCTATCCGAAGAAGCCGCAGAGACCCGGAATAAACACTTCCGTGTATATCGCGAAAACTTCGCCAGGAAATTTTCTAGGGAAAATTGTAATATTGATGTGTACCATAGATTACTACTGAGTTCGGATCCACTTACTAGCAGCTTGAGGCCCAAGAAGAGATCAATCCCCAGAACATTTTGCCCGGAAACAATAAACATGCTAATGCCAGAATATCCCGACGAACCAGACTCAGATAGCGAGTAGCAAGATTACGATTACATTACGTGATAATATTTTTTTTGTGTAAAATTCTTCTGTTGTATTAATTTGTTTGTAATATTGTACAAATTTTGTTTTATTTTGTGTATTTCTATGGATTCAATAAATAATTATGTGAAATAATGATTTTTTACCTTAATTTACAAAAAAAAACTTAACTAAATAAAAAAAATACTCTTAAGAGATATGTAATATCATGCAGACGTGATATAAGTAAACAAATAATTTTGGCCGCGTAAATGTGGAATATTGACGTATGTGCGCCGTAGTCTGCTATATGTGACAGCTAGTGTTGTGACGCATGATTGTAAAATCAATAAAAACTTAAGAAGATGAATATGAAATTTTAGTCCAGAGTATAATATTATTTGTGTCCACCACAACCTCTTTTTTACTTTTAAGATATGATTTGCTAATGTGTGATATACTTTTATTGTTCCTATTTTAGAGATTTATGACATTCCATTGTTTGTAAGTTGGTAACATTGTTGATTTTACATATCTTTTCTTAACCTTTTTGCTAATAATATTTTTTGTTGAAAGCTTGTGATATTATCTTTATTATAATCCTTTTGTTACTTCTATTCCTGTTATTCCTGATGTTTTGTTTATATATAATAAACTGATGTTCTTCCTAGTATATTATTGGGTACATTTTGTTAAAGATTTGCGATATTGTAAGACTGGTTCGTAATAATAATTATTAGGTATATGTAACTATTGATTTTTAAATTATTTCTGCGTATTTTTTATATGTAAAAGAAACAATAATTAAAATACTGATTTCAATTTCTTTTTATTACTACATTAAAATCCTTGCGTATTTTCAACCGACGAGCAAAAGAGGAGGTTATCAATTCGACGCGTATATTTTTTTTTTCTCTTTTTTTTTTATGTATGATCATCGATTACTCGAAGACGGCTGAACCGATTTGGAAAATTCGTTTTTTGTTTGAAAGGGTATACTTCGAAATTGGTACCATTTATCACCAAGTCAGGATCTGATGATGGGATCCTGGAGAAATCGAGGGAACTCTTCAAATATTATAGGCACACCTATGGCGTTTTGGGTATTTCTTATAGTAACATGTGCAGTTGCTCTCAAAAAATACCATTTGGAGAAGTGGAACTGATGATGAAGACCACAGATGGCCGCCGAACCTAGTCAATAATAAGTATTTCGTGGATTGCGATTCGAATACTTGAATATGGATGTTAAGCACTTTATGTTCGTCACAATGCATATGGTGATGTAGAGCTGATGGTGAAGTACCAGGAGAACTCCTCAAAAATTAACGGCCCAGCATTGGGAAAAGCAATATTTTGTAAAAGGTTATAAGTAGTTGACATTTAGGCTCTTTTAACTAGGTAAATTAAAAATCGACCAACTAAAAAGAGTGAAATAAAAACTTTTTACCAAAAAATTAAACCGACTCCCAAAAACACTGCAAAGTGAAAAATAACTTTAATTTCGGAAGTCGGTGCCAAAAACGAAAATACAAAACTAAAGACACCGACTACCGAAATTAAAGTTATTTTTCACTTTGCAGTGTTTTTGGGAGTCGGTTTAATTTTTTGGTAAAAAGTTTTTATTAGATATGGATAGGTATTATTATTATATTAGATAAGAAAACTTATTAGAATCGATAACCAACATGTACACTGCTACATCCCTTATTCAGATGCGAGAATGTCATAAAATTGACTGGCAAGCAACGCCATTGTCACAATACCAAGACAAGTCATGTTGAATAGTGTTGTAACCATATTGTAATAAATATATTTTTCTAGTTTTCTAATATCTGCTTTTTCGTTGATAAAGTCTCTGTTAAATGCTGTATATAGATTACTATATTCGAATATAGTGGCAGGTTAAATAAAATTTCAGTGTCGTGTGTACGGTTTATTAGAAAATTAAAGACGAAAATAAAAACTCAGTTGTATATCGATATAAGTTTTGGAATCCCTATTTTTTATGAAGGTCATTTGACAGAAAAAGTAGCCTGGCGTCAGGGGTACGGCGATACGTTCATACTCTAGCGTTCAAAAGGTTAACAGTAATCAAAACAAGAAAAGGATGTTTCTTTAAAAAATTATTAATACAACCAAATTTGTAACCATAGGCCAAATTTCTAATTTCGTGAAAAAAATAGAAAAAAAAAATCTCCGGAACCCTTGGATAAAAATGGTTAAAACTGTAGTAGGTTATAGTAAATTATCTAGTAAATCGAATCCTTTAATGGTGGACCATTATTTACGCCACACCCAGTATTATTACCATTAATTATAATTATTTACCATTTGTAAAATCTTGCCAATAGATATGTAACTCGTTTATCTAATAGGGTTGGAACATTATATATTATAGTGATGAGTACAAAGTGAGTGTTAAAAATAAAGTTAATACAAGGAGTGTGAGAAAGAAAAGACTAGTTCAACCAAAAATAGCAAACTTCTATGGGAAAAGAACGTCTAAGTATTTGGTGCCAAAAGTTTTTAATGACATAAGTAGATTTATTAAGGAATAACCGGAACTTAAGTATAGGTGTGTTGAAATCTAGGCTTAGAAAACTGTTGTGCCAGTGTGATCAGCACCCGCTGATCACGCTGGCACTGCCCACTACCCATCACAGCCCGACGCCGTGCCTCCGTCCCCGAGAAACAGTTTTCTAAGCCTAGATTTCACAGTTTTACAGCTAAATTTGGGTTATTACGCGGTGATGTTATTGAGAAGGTAAAGGACATAGTTTGACAACGGGTCTCTTGAAAGAGCCACTGCATGTCTTTACCATAGCAACGCGGGTTGTCCCATCCTTGCCGGGAAAAACCTCGGTGATTATGCCCATTGGCCAACGTAAAGGAGGGACGTCATCCTGATGTATGAGAACCACTGTACCAATCTTAATATTGTCTGCGGCATTCAACCATTTTTGTCTAACTTGAAGACTATGTAAATATTCTATACGCCATCTCCTCCAGAAACTACAAAGCATCTGGTCAAGCAATTTTTTGCGTCAAGTTAGAGACTTCGTCGTCTCGAGAACATTCATGACAGGCAACGAAGTTAACGGAGAAGCCATTATAAAATGAGCGGGAGTAAGCGGTTCTGGGTACGGATCCTCATTCAGGACACAAAGCGGTCTGGAATTTAGAACTGCCTCAATTTCAGTGAGAACAGTCGAAAGCTCCTCATAGGTAAGGAGTTGAGAACCGATAACACGGTATAAATGTGTTTTAATAGCTTTAATATTTGATTCCCACAGCCCTCCAAAGTGGGGAGCGCGGGGTGGAATCATTTTCCACTCTATGCGGTAGCGGTTAGCAAGTAGTTCTTGCAACTGAGTCTTGGCTCCAACGAAATTTGTTCCGTTAATATGATAAAAATGCTTAGGATCAAGATTTTCTTGACATTTAGCGACGCGGTTACTAACAAAAATGTTCCATTTGTGTGGTGAGGAATGAATCCATGAAAGCGTAATTGTAAAATCGGAAAAGGCAAATATATTATTAATAGCGGTACGAGAGCGGTAAGTGTCATAAACTATTTTAATTAATTTAGACAAAAGAACAGCGGTACAGAGCTCTAGACAAGCTAGAGATACGACCTTAACAGGTGCAACTTTGGATTTAGCACACACCAAATTTACGTGTGTGTTACCATTTGTATCAGTGACATTAAGTATATGACGCAGCCATATGCATTCAAGCTGACATCAGCAAAACCTACTATATTTGTCACGCAACCCATAGAAACGGCTACATGACGAGGTAATTTTGTTTTGTGTAATTTATCATGAAGAATAATCCGCAAAAATCTCAGAATGTATATAATTATGTGCAATGTTTTATTTAATGATAGCTGGCGCACAGTGCGCATGGCTAAACAGGGACTGGACTTGAGACCAAATGCAACTCGGTTGAATTGAAATTCGCGAATAGGTTCAGCGGTATTAAATCGAAACAATATTTTGCTGTAGCTGCAATAGGGAACAAACGGAATTTTAAAAGTAATAAAATATGTCAGCCTGTAAATTCGGCCCTATGTGTAACAAGTCATTCAATGACACGCCAGTATGAGACTTAGCGCTCGCGTCAAGAACGATGCGAACTTTAGCGGTTTGTTTATCATTCCTAATAACAGGGTGATGCGGTATATAATAACCTACAGTCTGATCAACAGAACTAGGCGTAATTTCAGTTAAATAATTTTTATCGATATACTCTTGCATTATTTCATTATAACTAGCGCGCAAAGCAGAGTCGCGAAGCTTAGTTTTTTCCAAATTGATTAGACGTCGATAAGCGATAGCATAAGAATTTCCAATTGAATCTGGATTTTTACAGAATGGTAACGCGGTGCAATACCTACCACTGGAGTCACGTGACACAGTAGAAGCGTACAGCTGTTCACACTCCAGTTCCGCAGGACTCATAAAAGATTTTGAAGGTATTTCTTCGATATTCCAAAATTTGTGTAAAGATTCGTCTAAAGAAAGAAAACAATGAGAATCATCTATATTTAGCGCGGTAGAAAAATATGAAGCGGTATTTATTTCAGCGGGACTATAATTATTATTAGATAAACTAGCGGGTACCTCACCCATAAGAATGTAACCAAACACGGTTTCAATAGCGGACGGAGCGGTAGGTGAGATAATTTTATTGTGAAGTAATAAATACGGGAACAGTTTTGCCCCTAAAAGCAGTTCGATCTCACCAGGGACATGCCATTATGGATCTGCGAGCGGTAAATCAAACAAATGTTGCACTGCAGAAGTGTCAACAAGGTGAGATGGCAAGTTGTCCGTGATACAATCGACAACAAGAGCGGTAATTTTAAAAGAATTAATTTTATTGTTAGCAGTAACTGTAATCTCAACGTAACCTATGATAGGCCGCGAGAAAGTTCCGACACCCCTTATAAATGAGTTCGAAAGTGGTATAATGTTTAATTGTAGGTTTTTACAACAGGCGGAAGTAATTATATTATTTTGTGAAGCGTTATCTATTAAACATCTCACAGAAACGTGTTTACAATATTTGTTATCAATGTAGACTCTCGCAGTTGATAAAAGTACTGTAGTACATTGCGTGTTTGTACCTATGCGAGAGCACGCACACAGCGCCACCTGTTGCGAATTCGCGGAGCTAGTGACAGCGTCAGTTGGGACCGGTCTCGGCGGCTGACCGCTGTTTTCAAGTGTAAGAGAGAATGATGTCGTTTGTTACATGTTCTACAATTATGAATAGATTTACACTGAAGCAGTGTGCGTTAAACTAAGGCAGTTTACACATCCACGTTTGTTTTTAATAAAGTCCAAACGTGAATTTGCTGAGAGTGATTGAAAGATTGGACAAGTGTAAAGTTTACAATGATCACCTTTATTGCAATACAAACAAGTTTGGTTATTATCACAAGCAACAAAAGTATGTACTGTACTATTACGTGACTTATTGCGAGAAGAATTATTATTTTTGTTAGGGTTGTTACTCACTAACGCGGTACGAGATGATACAGTTCGATCTAATATCTTAACTTGCTATTTTATAAATTCCGCGAAATCCGTATAAGTAGGAATTTCCTCATCACTTTTATGCATTTCAAGTTTGACCTCACCCTTATATTGTTTTACGTTATCATGCGACGCTGACTCGGTCGATGACCTTGAATATTGTGTTGCAATGAGGGAGCGCACTCGTTGTACGCGCGTGTAAATACCGTCGAAAGATGTAAGATTGTTATAATCAATTTTATGATCAGGATTTAATTGTAAGGAATAGGTATTTATTTATCTAAATTGGAACTAAATTCCTGACGGGTTACTGAGAGGATCTCTGTATCCGCCATGAATATTTCCGCGGAACGAAGTTCAATACTAGAAATATTTATTCTTTTAGAAGTTTCATATAATGACGATAAACATTCAAAGATTGCTTGATTTTTAGCTTGAAGTAATTTGACTTTTATTTAACAGAAAATATTGGAGATTAATATTAAGTATAGCGGGTAGATTAGAATAATATTGTTTTAAGCGGGTATAAACAAAGGAATGCGGTTGAATATAAGTTTGTAGTTAAGTTAGCCGAGACAACTCACGATAACAAGCGGTTAGAATATTTACCTATGCTATTTCAATGCAATAGGAGTAATATTAAGTTGATACAGAAATCCTCAATGAATTATGTATTTAGCGTGAAAGTAAGTACGATAATAAGCGGTTAGAATATTTACCTATGCTATTTCAATGCAATAGGAGAAATATTAAGTTGATACAGTAATTCTCAATGAATTATGTATTTAGCGGGGAAGTAGGTACGAATCACCGAACGGTATGTACGCGTCCAATATGGCGTTCTTACGAACTTTGTATTTTAGGTATTTTGACCTAAATCCTAGGTATGAGACCTATAATTATGTTGCGGTAAACTTAGAAGATCGCTGATTCTTTGAATCCGGCTCGTTTGGACCAAAATTTTATGATGGAAATTTCTCGAAGGACCGTAGCGTGAATTTAATTTGGGGCGGTGAAGTATTGAACACACAGTAATGAGCTGACCAGGGTAGGAAGAAAGGTTGTGATGGGACTTACTTGGATATTCTTTATGTAGCACGTGGGTTGAATCACTTTCTTCTTAGTTGCTGCACTTTCACTTTGGTCTTTATTTTTGTCACACGTGTGTGGCCAACACGGAGAGTTGATAGTTTTAGATTTATAGATATACTAGTATTTGCGTGTTGCGCGAGGTGCAAGCACCTCGCGTGCTTGTGAAAAAAAAAGGGGAGGGGGGGGGTTGCACAATTATTTCAACTAAAGCATTGCGCCTCTAAATGAATCTGAAAAAAAAAATGTTCCGAGTCTCTTAATTTCCGAGATCCGCCTAAAGGGGCTGAGAAGGGGGGCGGAGGGGGGACTTTGAGAAATGGTTTTTACTTTACCGAGCCTCCTCTACACGAATCCGTAAAAAAAATACGGGTCTCGTAGTTTCCGAGATACGATAGGGAGGGGGGTGAAAAGGGGAGGTTTGGCACTTTCCAGTAGGTTTGAGAGTTAGTTGTTTACGAATCTGTCAAAATATACCCACCTCCCCATCCACCATCTGGGAGAACAATTATGTCAAAGAGTCAGTGAGTCAGTGAGTGGTAATCTAGCTTTATATAATATAACTAGTATTTGCGTGTTGCGCGAGGTGCTTGCACCTCGCGTGCTTGTGAAAAAAACAAAAATAAAAAAAGTGAGGGGGGGGAGATGGGGGGTTTAGTATTTGCGTGTTGCGCGAGGTGCAAGCACCTCGCGAGCTTGTGAAAAAAAAAATGGGGGGGGGGGGGTGATGGGGGGGGTTTAGTATTTGCGTGTTGCGCGAGGTGCAATTACCTCGCGTGCTTGTGAAAGAAAAAATGGGGCTAAAGCATTGCCCCTCTAGATGAATCTGAAAAAAATATGTTCCAAGTCTCTTAATTTCCGAGATCCGCCTAAAGGGGGTGAGAAGGGGGGCAAGGGGGCGATTTTGAATAATGGTTTTTACTTTACCGAGCCTCCTCTATACGAATCCGTAAAAAAAAAAAATACGGTCCCGTAGTTTCCGAGATACGATAGGGAGGGGGGAGAAGGGGGGTGAAAAGGGGAGGTTTGGCACTTTTCCCGTAGGTTTGAGAGTTACTTGTTTACGAATCTGTCAAAATATACCCACCTCCCCATCCACCATCTGGGAGAACAATTATGTCAATGAGTGAGTGAGTCAGTGGTAATTTAGCTTTATATAATATAACTAGTATTTGCGTGTTGCGCGAGGTGCAAGCACCTCGCGTGCTTGTAAAAAAAAAAGTGGGGGGGTGATGGGGGGAGATGGGGGGGTTTAGTATTTGCGTGTTGCGCGAGGTGCTTGCACTTCGCGTGCTTGTGAAAAAAACAAAAATAAAAAAAGTGAGGGGGGGGAGATGGGGGGTTTAGTATTTGCGTGTTGCGCGAGGTGCAAGCACCTCGCGAGCTTGTGAAAAAAAAAAATGGGGGGGGGGGTGATGGGGGGGGTTTAGTATTTGCGTGTTGCGCGAGGTGCAATTACCTCGCGTGCTTGTGAAAGAAAAAATGGGGCTAAAGCATTGCCCCTCTAGATGAATCTGAAAAAAATATGTTCCAAGTCTCTTAATTTCCGAGATCCGCCTAAAGGGTGTGAGAAGGGGGCAAGGGGGGCGATTTTGAAAAATGGTTTTTACTTTAGCGAGCCTCCTCTATCCGAATCCGTAAAAAAGAAAAAATACGGGTCTCGTAGTTTCCGAGATACGATAGGGAGGGGGGAGACGGGGGGTGAAAAGGGGAGGTTTGGCACTTTTCCCGTAGGTTTGAGAGTTACTTGTTTACTAATCTGTCAAAATATACCCACCTCCCCATCCACCATCTGGGAGAACAATTATGTCAGTGAGTGAGTCAGTCAGTCAGTGGTAATTTAGCTTTATATAATATAACTAGTATTTGCGTGTTGCGCGAGGTGCAAGCACCTCGCGTGCTTGTGAAAAAAAAAAATGGGGGGGGTTGCACAATTATTTCGACTAAAGCATTGCCCCTCTAAATGAATCTGAAAAAAAAATGTTCCAAGTCTCTTAATTTCCGAGATCCGCCTAAAGGGGGTGAAAAGGGGGGCGGGGGTTGGACTTTGAAAAATGGTTTTTACTTTACCGAGCCTCCTCTACACGAATCCGTAAAAAAAAAAATACGGGTCTCGTAGTTTCCGAGATACGATAGGGAGGGGGGAAAAGGGGAGGTTTGGCACTTTTCCCGTAGGTTTGAGAGTTACTTGTTTACGAATCTGTCAAAATATACCCACCTCCCCGTCCACCATCTGGGAGAACAATTATGTCAATGAGTCAGTCAGTCAGTGAGTGAGTGGTAATTTAGCTTTATATAATATAATTATCGATTAATTATCTCGGCGCGGTGCGGGGTGATAACTTCTTGGCGTGGTAGCTTCACGGCGGGATTTTGAAGACGACTACTCCGAGACACAATATGGCGGAGGTAATTAAACCCTCTCGAACCATAGAATCTGCTCGGTAATTGGTTAGTGATGAATGTGCCCGACGAACATCCCTTCGCTGGTTTGTGGGAATTAGATAGGAGGGATATGATACGATTGGTCAACTCAAAAAAACTGCGGACAAGAAAGGATCTGTTTTAATATGTAAGATGCGTTCGAATATATGATAGTAAAAAATTGTAAATTAAATAAAACTTGCGCAAGCAAAATACTTAGACGTTCTTTTCCCATAGAAATTTGCTATTTTCGGTTGAACTAGTCTTTTCTCTCTCACACTCCTTGTATTAACTTTATTTTTAACACTCACTTTGTACTCATCACTATAATAATGTTCCAACCCTATTAGATAAACGAGTTTCATATCTATTGGCAAGATTTTACAAATGGTAAATAATTATAATAAATGGTAATTATACTGGGTGTGGCGTAAATAATGGTCCACCATTAAAGGATTCGATTTACTAGATAATTTACTATAACCTACTACAGTTTTGACCATTTTTATCCAAGGGTTCCGGAGATATTTTTTTCACGAAATTAGAAATTTGGCCTATGGTTACAAATTTGGTTGTATTAAATTTTTTTTAAAGAAACATCCTTTTCTTGTTTTGATTCCTGTTAATAACTGCTGAATACTAGAGCTGTCGTGAAAAAATATGTTTTAAGTACATTTCGAGCTTTGACTGTGTACTATGTACGTACTATACTCTCATGTGTGTGTATGTACTATACTCTCAGTTCCCATTAATTCTAAAATATGCCTACTAAATACCGATTTCAAAATGGTATCATAATAGCAGATCCTATTTGTTCAGACCTGCAAGAAGCCCAGTGCAACGGTAACTGGGTGTCCGGAACTGTCCACGGTACGTGGAGCTATAAACGTTGCTTTTCAAACAAAGTTCTTACAAAGGCCTACTTCTACTAGGCTTCGGCCTACAACCATATATATAAATAGTTACAAATAACACTCACCTGAGCTGTAGACGGCAACCCGGATCTGTTTGATCACGTCCAAAGTGTGGTATGTATGTAATATGAGGTGAGTAATTGAAAGTGTGATGTAAGTCAAGTGTAGATGGACGGAGGTTCTCAAATGCAGGTCCTCCCAACGCGGTCTATCAGCAATCACAGCACAATTACTTGTTTCCAGCAGATTGAAGCTGTTAATCACTACCGTTTTCCAACAAGTGCGCGTGCCTTGGTATGGCGTCAATATGGCGTAATTGTTCCGAGAAATATCCCTGGATTCTCGTCAATCCGGGATTACAAAGTTCAATCAATCACTGAACACAATTAATCTGTTAATAACACGTGAGATCCAATCCGATTTCCAACTATTTCCAACAAAGCGCGTGCCATACCGTGGCAACCAACCGGCGGCAAATCCCAAAATATCCCGGGGTTTTCGTCAAATGGGGATTACACTTCAACCAATAGATAATTCGCGACCCAATTATCGGTTTCAACAGGCGAATCCAACGATATTTTACCAATTATAATTAACTCAACAGGTCCCAAACGTGCGGACATTTTTTTCAACCAAGCAAAGTCTATCTGTCAAAGTCAAGGTAATGTCAAGATCAAATTCTTTACGTCAAAAGGGTGCGTTCTGTTTCACGTCGGACCGAACACTATTGTAAACAGAAAGATATTCAATTGTCATCTAAGAAAGGAAGATTTTCATTAAAATACATTTTAAACTTTAGTTGCGTTAATGAAACGTATACAATCCTCCAAAACGGATAAAATGTAATATTTAAATTTTGGAATGTGATTTGAGTTACATAAAAGCTGGTGGCAAGTACAAACATGGCTGGGGCAAACAAAAGCCTAACCTTTGTTTTACCTGAAACATGTCTGTTAACAAAAAAATCATTAAAGGTAAAAATGGTTATAACTGTAGTAAGTTACACTAAATTTCTCAAAAATCGAATCATTAATAATAGTAGGTTTCTCAAATTTTGCATGGGGGTTTCTTTTCGTACGTAGATGCTCGCTAAGACGGGATTTTGCGAAATTCCCACGGGATCGGGTGTTTCATGGGAAAAACTTCCCACGCGAGCGAAGTCGCGAGCAACTGCTAGTTTATTATAAATAAAGAATTTGAATTAGAAAATAATCAAGTAAAGAACGTAACAAATAGATAAATAGCTATAATAACACCACGCATACATAGAATCCATTTTAAGCTACTGGCTTATTATATGGGGAAACGGGACGAACAAAAAAAGAAATTAATAATAACAATATAAATGAAATAACAACAAATAATGTAATTTTTCGTTCATCATCTCACAGTATCTCAAACTTGTACGACATACATCCATCTAGCGGCAAATGGTACTGTGCCTTTACTCCAAACTGTTTTTAAATGTTAATTTCTATTTCTGGTGAATTTGTCTATAAAATTATGTTTGTATGTATTAAGAGCAGTGATCTGATTTAGGTGAGTTTATTTACCTAAAGTTCAAAGAAAAGAGACAAAAAGTGGAGACTTCCTAACAACATTTCTTTCTTCTGGGACAATTAAGTTAAAATCAATAAAATTGTTATCTTCACCTTATTTATTTACGTAAGTAATGTCTTGAAACCCGGGACAACAGTTTATAAAAAAATGAGGAAGCCCCTCTTAATTTAATATTAAATTTTTGTCTCAAAATTGAAAAGCGTTTCACAGAATATATCTACTAAGTTTCACATGTGTGGTCTTATTGCTTCGGAATAAAATGGCTGTGACATACGGACGGACAGACAGATAGACATGACAAAACTATAAGGGTTCCGTTTTTTGCCTTTCGGTTACGGAACCCTAAAAATAGCCCATTTGTCTCTATTCATTTTCGAAATTGAGGTGTTTTAGCTCACCTAATTCCGATCACTGATTATGATTTACTTACTGACATGTTGTATTACAACAGGTGTTCCTGCTGCAAAGAAACCGAAACTAGATGCGCTAAAGGAAAATAGCGATCATTCACTATCCTCCAAGCATAAGAACAAGGGACTAGAACATTCAAAGACTTCTGAAAATACTAAGAAAAGTACGTTTAAATCTATCAGAATATCAAAAAAAAATATTTCAAGTAAAACTGTTGTGCAAAGTAAACCTAAATATTGTAATGATGCAATTTGTAATTATGATAATATTGTAGAAACTAAAAGTCAGGAAAAACCTTATAAATGTGACATTTGTCAGATTAGTTTTAGTATTAAGTGTAATTTGAAAACACATATTTATACACACACGGGAGAAAAACCTTATAAATGTCATATCTGTCAGAGTAGTTTTAGTCAATCAAGTCATTTGAAAAATCATATTCGTACACACACAGGAGAAAAGCCTTATAAATGTGATATTTGTCAGAGCAGTTTTGGTCACAAGAGCCATTTAAAAAACCATATTCGTGTACACACAGGAGAACAACCTTACAAATGTGATATTTGTCAGAGTACTTTTAGTGAGAAGGGTACTTTGAAAAAACATATTCGTATACACACAGGAGAAAAGCCTTATAAATGTAATATTTGCCAGAGTAGTTTTAATCAAACGAGTCATTTGAAAAGTCATGTTCGTACACATACAGGAGAAAAACCTTATAAATGTGATATTTGTCAGAGTAGTTTTAGTCAAACAAGTCATTTGAAATATCATATTCGTACACACACAGGAGAAAAACCTTATAAATGTGATATTTGTCAAAGTAGTTTTATTAGTAAGTATAATTTGAAAACACATACTCGTACACACACAGGAGAATAACCTTATAAATGCGATATTTGTCAGAGTAGTTTTAGTCAAATGAGTAATTTGAAAACACATATTCATACACACACAGGAGAAAAACCTTATAAATGTGATATTTGTCAGAGCAGTTTTGGTCACAAGAGCCATTTAAAAAACCATATTCGTGTACACACAGGAGAACAACCTTACAAATGTGATATTTGTCAGAGTACTTTTAGTGAGAAGGATACTTTGAAACAACATATTTGTATACACACAGGAGAAAAAGCCTTATAAATGTGATAATTGTCCTAAAAGATTTAGTGATAGACATTCTCTTAAATATCATGTTTTGAAACATCATTAACACATTACATACTGAAGGTAAGTATATTAGAAGTGGGCAAAGTGTATCATTTTTGAGATTGGAACATTTGCATCTTGATCACTGAAATGATCCGGAACACCGATATGTTTCATTTGGCTCATTTGGATCATCGGCTCAAATGACTCAGTGAACGCCCGCGACGCGACGTCATTTGAAAAGTCATGTTTACTATTGAGATATAGAAATGTTTTGAGGCATCAATACTGAATGTTTTATGTCTACATATTTATTGTAATAAGTGAGATTATAAATAAAGTCGGTCTTCGTGCATACGATACGATAGTCAATAGTTAAAGTAACTCAGTGTCTCTCAGTCTCCCTCTCTCGCTTGCTCACTGCTCAGTCGCCACACGAGCGACGCGTCGCGCGTAGTGATCCAGATCAAAGTAATGTTTCAGATTCAAATGATGCATTTGAAACGTTGTTACTGAACCAATCTTTTGAATCGCTTCAATGATTCGGATCAGTGAGTAGGTTCCGTTAAGAGTTACACTCACCTAAAGTATATACACTGCCGGTCAAAAGTTTGAGCCGGAATAAAAAAAATTGAGAAAAATAAATAAAACTCAATATTTTTTAAACTTTTTGAAAAACAGTTTTTATTTTCATGTTGCACACAAGATTTAAAATTAAAAATTACATACTTCTAAGGAGTGGAATTCCCTGTCGGAGTCTGTGTTTCCCGATAGCTATAACCTAGGAGTCTTTTAGTCAAGAGTGAATAGGTTACTTTTAGGTAAGCGTGCTCCATCTTCGACCACATCATCATTTACCATCAGGTGAGATGGTGGTCAAACGCGAACCTGTTGTAAATAAAAAAAAAAACATGAAGTCTTGATGAATACAATGTTTAAAAAAATACACAAGAGATTTCATACACATTTTTCATCAAAATAGCCTCCTTTACATTTTATGACCTGTTTAACCAACCTTGGCATGCGAGCAATTTATTTATAGTCTCTTGCGTCTAAATAGTCCCTACATAATTTTGACCTATAGGTACTTTGGATCATTATCTTGTTGGAAAATAAATCCTTTGCCGATTAACTTCAGCCCGGATGGAATAGCATTTTTCTCCAAAATTTATTTATACTGCTCCTTTTTCATAGTTCCTTTAATTTGGACCAGTTTTCCAGTTCCATAGCCTGAGAAACAACCCCAGACCATAACAGATCCGCCACCATGCTTGACATTTTGGACTACACACAGTGGCATCATCTTTTCTTCGGCGGAACGTTGAACGAAAATTCTTCATTTTGAACCTAATATTTCAAAAGATTCGTCACTCCAAAGTACTTTTTTGAAATCTTCTTCGGTCTAGTCTCGATGGGCTAGAGGGCCCGTTGCATCCGTTTTTTCTTATTCTGCGGTTTTAGAAGAGGTTTTCGAACAGCAACGCGACCAAACAACTTGGCGTCTCGCAATGGTCTTTTCACTGTAGTCACTGACACAGGTTTTTCCCGAGATTTGTTGACTTCAACACGAATTTCTGGGGCGTGTAAGGCGTCTATTTCGCTTGCTGGTTACCACAATAAACTTGTCTTCACTAGAAGTCGTAGCTCTTGGTCTTCCGGAGCGCGGACGATCTTAATTACTGCCAGTTTCTTTGTACCGCATAACCGCACAATAGTGCGATGAACACAAGTGTTCGATAACTTGAATTGAGATGCAATCTCACGTTCAGATTTGCCTTCATTATGGAGAACAACGGTGGCAGATCGCGTTTCAATACTAATTTCGCGATTTTCCCATTTTAGTGACGTCTTGACTGTAGGAATCACAAAATCAGACTAACTGCGGATATTCGTAGATAACCATGAAAATATCGGGTTAAAATAAACATTAAAAATATTTTAAGAGTTTTGTGATTTTATTATAAGTAGATGTAAAATAAAAGAATTGTCTGTTGCGGTAATGAGGTAATAATTTTTTTACAAACAATTATCGGACTAGCTCTTCTTCGGCTGACATTGAAGTTTGGAAACAATGGTTGTTTATTGCCCTTTCCTTATCTTAAATACAAAATAAGCTTTTAGGTAATCTTTATAAGCAATAGAATATGCAGGTGTGCAGATTACTTTTTATCACCAATATTTTGAAAATATTTACTAATAACATAAGTTTTTTTTATTAGTTGGTCTCAAACTTTTGACCGGCAGTGTAGCTGTATATATAGTAGTTCAGCCTAGTGTTGCCCAAACGAGAGTCTCGCAAGAGTCTTGCAATTAGCGATTATCCTATTGCTATTTATTAAACGGTAGTTGAGATCTCAGAACAATGTAACAGAGTCTGTTGCGAGACTCTCGTTTGGGCAACACTAGTTCAGCCTATAGACATCTGGTCCTCTGTTTGCCGAAGCGGACTACATAACAAGCTCCTGCAGTGTACTATCAATAAAAAAATAAAGGAATCAAATTCGGCTTACCGGATCCGCGGTATTACAAATATTGTTTTCCTAAAATGTAACTACATTTAGTCGAGTTATGATATAGCTTCTACCCGCGGATTCATTCGCGAGAAATGATTTTTTCAGTGTAAGTAAAGTACCCTATGTCACTCCAAGCCTTCAACCACATGAGTTGGTAAACGAAACAGAGGTAAAGTTTCTTAAGAACGTGCAAAATTGTTACCTATTTTGGTAGGGTTGTCACAATAGGTGAAGACGAATAAAACAAAACATTTTTTAAATAGTTTTATTATTCAATATGATAGAATACTTTACAAATTACTTACTCTAATAATTTTGTAAAAGCGTGTAATAACAATAAAAAGGTAAACAAACAGTACCCTCTTCTTATTAAAAAAGTAAAATAAAATTATATATTTATATTTAGTAAAAGTATAATTATCTTAAAGGGATCATACAATAATATAAAGGTACTTCCTTGAAAAGTAATAATCCAATATTTACTTACCTCTCTGGGATAGTTTTTTATTTATGACTAAATCGCAGTATACATATAGTTCTTATACTAAAAACCACAAAATCCCTTCCTTATATCTGGCTAGTGAGTTTATAAATATTTTAATCAGTAAGTGAATTTTGTAAGTTTTACATTTAAAGATGTTAGTAAATAAGCTTAACTAAACTAATTCATTCTGTTGCAAAAAATGCTTTTTTAGTTTACATTGTGATTTTTTAGGGTTGCAGAGGTTTAACTTTTTGAGCGCCAAGCGGTACCGAACGCGATGTGTCCCCCAGCGTCAAGCTATAAATGTATAACGAATGTATAGTAAACAGTAGTGATGAGGGTAATTGTGTTATCGATAAATGTTACTAACATGTTAATGTTACTTACATTTCATATAAATCTACCAGATAAACAAAAGTGATAACGTATTTTTATGTCTTGTTTTAGTTACAATTAGTAGTAATAAGAAAATACAGAATACATTTTAAATAATGACAAATCAGATACATAACTATGAATGGTGAATGGATTGTTTTATACTAGCGTAACACGTAAGCGCTAGCCGTAGTTTATTGTATAGTTATTTATTATTTTTATTGTATTGTATGTCATCTGAAGACGATTCTTTTCAATCAGATTTCGAATCCCGCAGCTCATCTGCTAATGCAAGTTTTAGCTCTTTACTGACACTCTTGGTGATTTTGTGCGTCGGAACTTTGTTCGATCTAGAGGCCATTTGACATCAATGCACAGAGTGTTCCAAGCCATCACAGTGATCTGTATGACGCCTTTTCCGACGCCAATGTTAATGCCGTCCTGGTCTCTGAGAGTTGGCTCAAACCACATCTTCTTTCTACTACCTACCCTCTGCCCAGGTTCATTCTTATCCAAATGATAGTATCGGGAAGGGTGGAGGTGGTGTTGCTATATATCTTCGCAGTGATTTCCCTTTCAAAATAATTGCCTCTTCTCCTTCAAATTACACTGCCAATGCTGAGTATCTCTTCTTGGAGGTCCACGTTAAAGGTATTAAGACCTTACTGGGAGTAGTCTATTGTCCGCCTGCCATTGACTACTATTCTACTATTAGAATTAGTGTTGGAATCTGTAGGGTCAGAGTAAGCGCATTGTGTCATCATGGGCGATTTCAACACCGACCTTATTCACCCATCCCCTCGTTCCTGTAAACTCCTCCACATTATCGAGTCCGTTAGCCTTCATGTTCTTCCGCTGCAACCTACTCACTTCAATATCTCAGGTGATGATACGTGGCTCGAATCAATCATAACTTCCAATCCCTCTCTTGTGTCCTCTCATGGCCAGTATCCTGCCCCTGGATTTTCTCATCATGACCTCATTTTCCTTTCTTATATCCTAAAACCACCCAAACTGTCCGCTAAAGTTATGCACACGTGTTGTTTTGCTCGCATGGATGTCGAGAAGCTGCGCCAGGATGCGTCCCAACTTGAATGGGATCAGCTTGCACTGAGAAAAAAATGAACTAAAATATTGTTCGAATTACTAAAATACGTGTTACTCCCATGCCAGCAAGTTTACTGTAACCATTACAATCGTACTTTTGTAAATTCAGTTTTGTGAAAATAAGTAAAAATTGATGTGTAGGAACTACACAATATTTATAGCGAACTTTATAAAACTTTGTAATTTCAAGTTAATCAAAATAGTGTCTTTCAATAGTACCTCTGTAAACATTACTAATATTTTGTATTACTTACAGAAGTTGTTTAGTGATACTATTTATTTGTGTTTTCATAATTACTAAACATAATTGTTCTTTTACTAACCCTTTTGTAATGTCTCGACTAGGAAATACATTAGCACACTAGTTTCAACAGTGTGTGTTTTGTAATTTCAGGTAATTTTTATGATTTCTATATATTTTACACAGACCGGGTACGAATCGAAGCTGCGCGCTCAAGTCGTTCCCGCATCTTTTCGTACTTATTTTTCGGTTTATAATGTGAACCGAAGTACGAAAAGAATATCAACTATCAGGGGAGTCCTGTGAAACCTTTCCAAGTAGGACGAGATCCACAGCAGACATGCGCAAAATAAATCTTTTAAAGGAACAGAGATTTATTATGGATAAGAAGATTTAAATCACTCTTTTAAATCTTTAAATCCCAAATAACTCCCATCTTCTAAATAGCTCACTCACTCACTGCATCTTTTTTCTTTTAACCAAACGCAATTTTTCAGAGGGTTTATTGAATAATCATTCACTTGTATTTTGATGGGCTAGTCAATCAATATTTTATTTTCATATGAAATGTAATCTAACTAGACTTAAGATACTCCTGATTTTCCTTCATACTTTAATTACAGGCTTCAACCTAGTATGCAAAATGAGGGAAATAAATGTTGAAAAGACTAGGTTGATGATCCTACTAACTAATCTAGTAATTATTTATTTAGGTACAAGTTCAATCACTTTATCTAATAAGTATGTTAATTGCCATGCTAGCATAGTTTTCAATTGCCCTACACTTTATTTACATAAGTATTTACAAAACATCCGTTCAAACTCGTATTAAGTCCATATTTCTTAGATAGCTACAAAAAGAAACTTCACTTTATTTATCAACAAAGTTTAGCAAATTAATTAAAAGTGCAGTAATTATTAGTGCAGCTGTACAGTAATTTGTACACAATGTACACGTCTTACGACTGTTAGTAATTAGTATGTTTAAAAAAATTGTAAACAAAATCAGCGAAATTATGAGCGATCATAAGTTCACATTAGATTTAACACTTTGTGACAAAGACGGAAGAAATAGTTTCGTTCAATCGTACATGCGAGTTTCAATGTAAATTCCAGGGATCATTGCAGTACGCATATACAGACTTTGAACTTACAAATCATTCTCCGTCTCGTTTTGTCTCGCCTAATCCTGCAATAGTCATTTCACTCTACATCTTTTCATGTTCAATCAATCTGAAATGAACCTTAGAATTAAAGATTTAAAGATGTATTGAGAAAACGTGGGAGTTACTGATTTATATATACATTAGAAGTGAGTCGATCACGATTGATACAATCACTTTGACTCGATCACTACCCGAACGTGAGTGATCGAGTCTTTAAGCATTAAAAGATTCGATCGTTTGGGTACTCGAAATCGAAAAGAAAATTGAACTATACGCAGTAAGATTTAGAACACACTTTTGTCTGCTTACAAAATGACCCAAACAACAAATATGTTTATCTCTTTCTATCAAATACTACCACGCATGTGTTTGTCACTTTCTAACGGAGACCCAAAAACGAGATGGCGCGCTATAAATGTATTACTTTCTCACTCTACTATGGGTCGTGACCCACATCCGCGCCGCCGCTGTGCGCGGATCGAGATCGAAATGATTCGATCAATACTTAGCGTAGTTCCGTAGTTCGTGTCGTGACCTTTTGACCCGCTCTGTTTTGTTTTGGTTTATGTACGTATTTGAGTATGGTTTGGTTACCTGCTTAATGTAACATACACATCACAAAACACACAGCCTTTGTTTTTAAGACATAAAGCGTATATTGTACATTTTGGTGGCATTTAGTTCTTTTGATTACCGTCTGCCAACTTATACTTGACAAGGCAAGCCTGGAAAGATATATATAAAGATATATTGGAAAGATATAAGATATGTCGTGATAGTAATCTGGATACTTAAAAAAGGTAATGAAATTTATGTGGATTTTTTTCAGTGTTCCCAGTTAAACACGATCGACTAGCTATCATAAATGAACTTTAATAAACCTTATCTATTATTTTTGAGTACCTATTTTTAATCTTACGGTAGCTATTATAAGTAAACAACTAAAGACGTTTTTCTTATAAAAAAGGGCGGGCGTGATAATGCGCGGCTCGCGATTTCAATTCTTCAAATTCCCGCTGATCGTGAGCCTGTAAGATGGGTCACGAGTCGAAGTTTGAAGCTCGATCGTTCGATCAAATATGATTGCATGACCGAGATTCGGGCTGCGACCCAAACGATCGATATGATCGAATCATTTTGACTCGATCACTTACCGTATGGGTCGCGATCGACCCGGGTCACGAAAAACGAATGATCGACACACCTCTAATATACATCTTTTGTGACGGATTTAAATCTTTTTTACGAATCACTCCTGAGTTACACATCTCTAATCCACAGATGTACCTCGCTGTAAGTTGAGATTTAAAATGATTTATTTAGTTCCATCGTCATTAACTGGCGGAAAATCTTAACACCGCGATTCAGAAACATGACGTATGCACAACGCCATCTAGTAGCGGTAGGCGGAACGTTTAAAATACACATAGCTGATGACTTTTAACTTTTTATAGTTTGGAATTACAAAGAAAAGAAATTACAAACCAATTTTACTCAACTTCACAAGTACATACACTTCGTATTAAGAGGGAACTGTAAAATTTATATTTTAAAGTAATTCCATAATTTAAATCCTTTTGTTGTTATTACATTTGGAGGTTTTGTAGTTATTACACAAGCCATTTGTGAAAAGAATAAATACTGTATTGATATCAATGGACTTTGTATATTTTATTATTTTTTGATAATACCGTCAAAAACAAAAGTCATTTTATAGCTATTACAATAAGAAATTTACAAAAGTTTGTAATCAATATGATTCACCATTAGTTTAAAGTACAGTTATGTTGGATTTGTTATCAAATAGTATTATCGGACATTGCAAAACGATTTTTTAATTTCTAGAATAAAATTTCTCTCAGTGTGCAACGGCAACAACTGTAGACGACAAACTGGGCGTTTTTAATAAGACGGTTCTTGCACTCTATGACAGACACGGTCCTGTCAGGACGGTAAAGCTTAGGCGCCCACCTGCTCCTTGGATGACGACAGAGGTTCGTTTGGCAATGAGGCGCAGGGATCGTGCTTTTCGTAAATATAGGAAGGATCGCTGTGTTGAAAAAAGGGACCTTTTTAAAGTCGCAAGAAATCGGTGTAATCAGATGATACGCAACGCTAAACGCCGCTACATTCTCGATAATATATCTTCTTCTCCTGCTGACATCTGGAAATTCCTCGGAACTCTTGGTGTCGGCAGAGCACGTCATGTGGATTTTCCTAAACCGATCGGTCTCGATGATATCAATCGTCACTTTACCACTACCTGTCTTTTAGATTCCCAAATTTTATCTCAGACGGTTGATTACATTACTGGTCTACCATGTCCAATCATTGAACCATTCCGTTTTTCTCCGACAACCTTGGATGATATCAAAAAGATTATTATTTCCATTAAATCTAAGGCTGTGGATTATGATGACATCAGTCGTTATATGATCACCTTGATCCTTGACTCTCTCCTTCTGCCAATTGCCCATATTATCAACTTCTCCCTCGATTCCGGGCAATTTCCAACCCTGTGGCGAATGGCTTACGTTCGTCCACTTCCTAAAATATCCAATCCCTCCTTGCCTATCCATTTTCGACCAATTTCCATTCTTTCTTTCCTGTCCAAAGTACTAGAGGCCTGCGTCCATAGACAGTTTTCTGGATTTGTTCACCGAAACAATTTGTTAGTCCATTCCAGTCTGGATTTAGGCCAGGCCACAGTACGGCTTCCGCTCTCCTTAAAGTGACTGGGGACATTAGAGAGGCGATGGAGAATACAAAGGTTACTGTTTTAGTGCTTATTGATTTCTCCAATGCTTTTAATGCCGTCAGTCATGATATTCTCCTATCTATCCTGTCACATCTCATGGTATCTTCCGAGTGTCTGGAATGGTTCTCTTCTTATCTTCGGGTATGTCAGCAGTCGGTTCGTGTCAATGAGAATTCTTCGAGTTGGCGTGACCTGGATGCTGGTGTCCCACATAATTTTAAAAACGAAAGTACAGTATCATATCTTAGCGTAATTTATAATGACCCCAAGCCAATGTTTCAATATTATTGTCTAAAATTTGTCTTTTTGTGTCATTGTATGATAAACAAGTCTTATTTAGTTTTTGTGTAAAAATTGCGTGTTTAATCGATTTAAATAGAAAAGACTTATAACTATTCATTGTCAGCTTTTTAGTGACACTTTTATTTTTACCCTTTTGCCTTCGTTATAATCTTATTCTCTACATCAAAAGCGTACATTTTAGACCGTAAACATAGTAATTCTTTTATAATTTTTCTATTATTTTCATCTTTGAAAAAACCTAACTTCTTTTTATTTAATTTTGGGTATTCTTAAATATTATTTGTATCATAATCTGAAGTATCAAAGTATGAGGAAAGGTTAGGTTTTATATCAGTATAAAAATCATCTGTAAATATATGATATATTAAACTATCCGTGTCTGTATACAATAAATAGATGTTACTAAACTTTTTAATCATATAGTGATAGTGAAAATCATACATTAACGTTTTAAAAATATCTAAAATACAAAACCCTAAGTATATTGGTTTGTTAAATATTAACTTAGTTTTTCGCAACTGAACAGCAACTAGATCTTTCGAAAATATTGAAAGATTATGAAATAGTGGTTTAGCGATTAGACCTTGAGCACCTAAAGCTTTACCACGGTTCTCCCAGTGTGTAACTAATTTCACGTTAACCCTTTTTTCAATATTCTCCATAGTCTTACCAAAGACTGAATTATTCATTAATTTGTAAA
This sequence comes from Tholera decimalis, assembly GCA_943138885.2. Classification (NCBI taxonomy): domain Eukaryota; kingdom Metazoa; phylum Arthropoda; class Insecta; order Lepidoptera; family Noctuidae; genus Tholera; species Tholera decimalis. The sequence continues at coordinate 10,155,161 of OW964575.2, read as the reverse complement.
AATCTTTTTCAAAATCTGATTTTGCTAACGTTCTAAATTTTGTATTGAGATTCATGTACATTTTTAACCAGGGACATTGTTTAAATTTTAAAACTCTATGAACTTTAGTTAATTTTACTGCCATTTCTATGCACTGCTTTAAATTTCTGTAATGAATGACATATTTTAAATTATATAAAAAGTTTATTATCAGAGCACCATTTTTTTAAACATAATACATTTTTAAAGCACATATTGAGCTATGATAAATACAACTATACAAATCTTCAGAATATTTATATTGATCATACAGACTTGGCAAACTAGGACAACTTTTATCTTCTAAATTAATCACATTATTATTATTTAAAATATTTTTTAACCATAACACTTTTTCAAGACCTTTAATATAAATACATTTATCTCTTAACAAATCTAAAATTAAATATTGATAATTTGAATAGGTAAGGTACAAATCCTTCACCCCAACATATCTTCCTGTTACGTTCAATCCATGCAACTTGCTATCTTTCTTGTTTTGTCAAATCATAAAATGGAAATGGTGGCTTGATTAAAAACATCTGTAATTTGTTACTCACAATATTGCAATTTCTTTCAGCATGTAGCGCGTGTTTGAAACGCATTACCACGCTTTATTATAGTCGGTAAAAACTACCGTTATGCCGTGCACCGGCCGGTCGCGAGTAGCGAAGACACCCGAACGTACTTCATAGTGCCGTTAGCTGCGAACAGTTTATAGTCTGTTTTAACACTCTGTCTATCACGCACATATTTATACGGGTTAACACAAAGGTCAGAACCGGTATCAACTAAATATTGAACTTTTGTCTTACGGTCTGTCACCAAAAACACGGCCACCAGTTACTAAGTTAAGTGTACTAGAAGATGTATATGTTTCAGATCATCTACCGTTGTATATTGAGTGTGACCTAACTGTAGTGAAGCCTAAATTGGGGATGCCGAGTACTAAACACTCTAAAGTGATCTGGGGTGAGAGAGACGAGGCACAAATTAGTAAATACCGAGAATTATGCCATAACGAATTACGAAACGTTGATTTTCCTCCCGAGTTTGTAAGCTGTAGTTATGGGTCATGCTCCTTAGTCGAACATAGACGGATACTGGATAAGTTATATAACAAGATTGTGTCCATCTTATGTGGTGCTGCGGAGAAATCTTGTATAGGAGAAATGTGCAGGCCGGGTAGGCAGGGTCGGTCAGGTAGGAGGAAAGTATTATGCGGCTGGAACAATCACGTTCGAGACGCGCACCGGGACGCCAGACTTACTTTTAAAGCGTGGGTGTTGCATAATCGACCGGACTCTGGACCAATACACGAACAGATGTGTGAAGCTCGTAAAATATTTAAGAGTCGCTTAAAATGGTGCCAAAAAAATCAGGAACAGATCAGGATGGATTTACTAGCTAAGCATAGGGCGTCTAATAACTTTAGTAAATTCTGGAAGTCAACTAGTAAACTAGATACCAAGCCTGGTCTGCCCGTAACCGTTGGCGAGGTAAGTGGTCCGGGAGATATAGCAAATATGTTCATGGAACATTTCAAGGTGCAGTCTCCTCTTGGTCCGTCAGTTTCTATGATCGATTCTGGGTCTCACTATCAGGGAGAAGAACCACTTGTGAGTTTTTCACCAAAACAAGTGAGAACTGTAATAAAAAATATGAGTACAGGTAAATCTCCCGGATATGATGGACTCAGTATCGAGCATTTTAAAAACGCGGGAATACACCTACCGAGAGTACTGTCACTGTTTTACACTATGTGCATGAGTCACTCATACTTACCAGCGGAACTCATGAAAACAATTGTTGTGCCGATAGTTAAAAACAGGACTGGAGATATATCTGATAAAGCCAACTATCGGCAAATCTCTCTTGCGACTACCGCTGCAAAAATTATGGATAGTATGATTGATTCATGCTTGATAAAATACCTTTGCTTGCACGACGCGCAGTTTGGGTTCCAACCTGGGCTATCGACGGAGACAGCTATCGTTACCCTCAAAAACACTGTCCAGTACTACACAGATCGAAAAACGCCGGTGTATGCCTATTTCCTTGATCTTTCTAGGGCTTTTGACCTTGTCTCATATGACGTACTCTGGAGAAAGCTGGGAGACAGGCATATACCGACGGATGTCCTGAAACTTTTGCAGTACTGGTATGCGAACCAAACGAATCACCTTAAATGGGCTAAAACGCTGTCTATTTCATACGGGTTGGAGTGCGGTGTGAGGCAGGGGGGGCTAACATCTCCACTGCTCTTCAACTTGTATGTTAATGACCTTATAGTGGAGCTCAGCAGCATGCGTGTAGGATGTCGGGTGGGTGGCGTCAGTATAAATAATATCAGCTACGCAGACGACATGGTGCTGCTGGGCCCCACTGCGGGATCTATTGCGGAAATGCTTAGGGTGTGTGAGAGATATGCGGCTGAGCATGGACTTGTGTACAACGTACGTAAAAGTGAATACATGGTCTTTAAGGTCGTCGGTAAATGCCTAGATTATACACCTAGTTTTACCCTAAATGGCTTGCACATAAAGAAAGTAAATAATTTTAAATATCTCGGGCACATAATTACCGACGATCTTAAGGACAATGTAGACATTGAGAGGGAGCGTAGGGCTCTAGCGGTCAGAGGTAATATGTTGACGCGCAGATTCGCTCGCTGTACGGACCAGGTCAAAATAACCCTATTTAAGGCTTATTGTCAGGGCCTGTACACGGGTGGTCTGTGGGTCGGCTACACCAAAAGATCTCTAGATGCCCTACGTGTCCAGTACAACAATATTTTTAGAATGCTGTTAGGACTGCCCCGCTACTGTAGTGCGTCTGAGATGTTTGCGCAGTACCAAACCGATGGGTTTCAAGCCCTCTTACGCAAAAAAACGGCATCTCTCGTGACCAGGTTGCGGGTCAGTAATAATAGCATTCTGAAAACTGTTGCGGAGAATTTTTACTCCCCTGTTTTGAGACATTTTGTATGGGTGATGAACAATTAAATACTTGCCTGTTCATCCCTCATGCAAGATGTACTCGACTTATTAATTATTTCATTTTATTATTATTTTTTATTTGTACTCATAATTGATTTTTCATACTAACATTAGTTTTAAGCGTGTATATTTACTAACATCATGGATTTATGTTGTCCGAATGCAATAAATAAATTAAATTAAATTATACTGTCGCAGTCACGTGCCGCCGGCTTCACTGATTGCTTGCCGCGTTTCCCTTCTGAAACGTGCACGGGTCACGACACTTCGTTGACTGGCTGCCGAATCGTCGATGATACCAGCAGTACCCCGGGCCAGCTTTTGAGCGGCTCCGGGATGGGCGACGCCAACGTGGAGACTGCACTCGGGTCCTCGAGCGCGAGCGTGATGTGGAAAGCTCTGACACCTGCGGCGACAGCTCATCAATGCGACGAGTGAGTTGGTCGATCGCGGCCATCGTACACGGTGCTGCCGGTGCGGGAGTCGACGTCGACGCTGCGGCCACGTGAGCGTTAGTTTGGAGAGCAATCTCGTGAATTTTATCTACAATCTGGGCGACCGTATCCAGAGGAAGGTCTGCTTGAGCCGGTATGATTGCCTGAATATGGCTGGGTAAACGATTCGTCCACAGGGATCGGATAAAATCGTCAGGTACCTCTGCCCCAGCTAAATCTCGCAGGTGCCGCAGGAACTGGGAAGGCTTCCGGTCTCCCAGCTCCTCGTGAGTAAGGAGCTGCCTCACTCGTTGTTCTTGCGAAGCTGACAACCGGGAAATTAATTCCGATTTAATTTTCTCGTACTTATTGTCCACTGGTGGTTTGGCTATAATGTCTTTCACTTCACACACATATTTATAGTCTAAATTCGCAATCACGTGGTAAAACTTGGTTGCATCAGCTGTTACATTCGACAACGCAAACTGGCCTTCTAACTGAACGAACCATAGGGCAGGCTCGTTAGGCCAAAATGGCGGCATTTTAACACCAACGCGGCACACCTCGTCTGGAAGGTCCTTTAACCAAATGGATTCTGTCTGAAATAAAAGAATTTTATTATTATTATTTAAACCTAGTGTTGCCAGGTGTCCCGAATTTCGCGGTACGTCCCGATTATTAGGGGTCTGGGGACGCGTCCCGATTTGCCGCTGATCGGGACGCCAAATGTCCCGATAAATAAAAAAAATAACAATAAGCATTATTATTTTTTTATTATTAGTGTTCATCAGCAGGATGAACCCTAATTATATTACAATCTAGCCTTATATATAGACTAATAAGTAATTTAATTTTAACTTAAACTAATAAATTGTCTTTACTAAGAATGTGTCCAGTGGCACTTTTCTTATTGTCTCTATTAAGGGGAGTACACTTCGTTATTTTGTTTATTTGGTAGCACTTTTGCACTTTACTCTATTCACTATCACTAAACACTAATTCGAACGGCTTTTATCTTTTTAGTCTTCTAACTATATTTGTGTGATCGAGAAGCTGGATTGCCTCGATGTTCACATGCTGATGAAGTCTCTTTTCATGAGCTTCCGCAAATTTTTTAATAACTTTTTCGACGACCTCAACTTTTAGGTCCCGATGGAGATCGTCGTTTCAAATGTACCAAGGTGTATTCCCAATTTCCCTTAGCACTTTGTTCTGGAATCGCTGTATGATAAGTTTATTGGTCTGTTTGGTGTAGCCCCACAGCTGAATACCGTAAGTCCAAATTGGCATCACGACTTGTTTGTATATTAACAATTTGTTATGTACCGACAACATGGAGTGTCTTCCAAGAAGCCAATACATTCTTTTAAATCGCAGTTCTAGTTCATCCTTTTTCTTTTTGACGTGGGCTTTCCAGCGTAGCTTTGTGTCAAGGGTCATACCAAGATACTTTGCTGTATTCTCGTATGGGACTTGTTTATTATTAATGTAAACTGGAAAATACTGTTGTTTTTTGTTAGTGAAGTCTATGTGAGAAGATTTAGATTCATTAAGTTTAATCCTCCATTTTTTTTCCAATTATAAACTTGATTTACAGCTATTTGTACCTTTTCTACTGCTTCTTCGTGGCTGTTTCCTACACCTATTATGGCTGTATCATCAGCAAAGGTCCCAAAAGTGTTTTGCTCTAATTCAGGAATATCACAAGTGTATAGTAGGTACAGGATCGGCCCTAACACACTTCCTTGCGGTACGCCAGCTTTAATTTCCTTCAGTTCCGAGTAGGTATCTTCTTGCCTTATTCTGAAGACTGTTCAGAATGTAGGATTCTAATATATCTGAAAACTGCTTCGGTAACAGACTCTTAAATTTATGTATAAGACCTTCATGCCATACTTTGTCAAATGCCTGCGCCACGTCTAGAAACACAGTAGAGCAAACTTTTTTGTCTTCAAGGGCGTTTTCTAAGTATTATTGTTATTGTTAGAAAAAATAAATCAAATTACGCATCACATTATCATATTAGTTGTAACAATGCGCTCAAAATAACACGCATCAGATCACTAGTGCTATATTTTGTTACTTTACTCGCTCCAGAAGCCTTAGCCAAGTAACAAAATTTTCTATTCTACAGCATCAGAGACACGATCGTGTGCGTTTACACTTTGGCTTTGCTCAGTCAATCGATTTTTGTTTTCTCTATCAAAGACACGCCTGTGGGCGCATACAATTTGGCTTTACTCAATCATTGATCTTCGTTCGTCCATTCATTCAGTATCCGTCAGATCATAATAATTATGGTTCATCGTACGGGTTTTGCAATTTTAATAGCAGATAAAATATAAAAATATAAATTGTTTGCAGATAAGCATTGAATTTTAAGGTTTTACAGGATGCAGTATCATGTCTTGAACACGAAAAATTGCTGTGTGCATCAGCAATTGTTTACCTAATATTACCATTACTTTGTGACCTTCAAAAGGTCACAAAATAATGGTAGTATTAAGTAAGCAATTGAGCTGAAGTCTGAGGATCGAAGATGACTTTGAGGTATTCACATGCAGCAACTTATTTAAAAAATTGTCTGATGATAAAGTTATGAAAGTAAAAAACGACTGTTGTGCATGGTACAAAACTGTCTCATTACACCAAAGATCAAATATGAACTCAATGATAGCAAATAAGATTTATTTAAACAAATTAATGAGTTCTTCAACATGGATCAATTTTATGAAGAAGTGTGTACAGTCAAAGACTTGGTGAAAGTAGCAGTGCAGAACAAAGATCTGACGCCGCTACAAAAATGGCAAATCATTTTTAAGGAGAATTAAGGCTTCGCAAAGGTGATAAGTACTTCACATTTTGGCTTTTGTAACTGGATAAGTTACAAACCAACCCACTCAAAATCGTGAAAAAAAACTATTTAGCAAAAAATAAAACCGACTTCCACATTAAAACATTACAAAGCCAAGAATAACTTTGATTTCAGAAGGTGGTGTCAAAAAAAAAAAGAAAATACAAAACCAATAAACACCGACTACCGAAATTACAGTTATTTTTGGCTTTGTAGTGTTTTAATATGGAATTCGGTTTTATTTTTTGCTAAAAAGTCTTTATGACGTCGATTCCACGGGTGTCGAACGCGGCAACGGAAAGAGTATTTTCACAAACCTTAATTTTATCTGTGAGGCGAAACCATTTGACACCGGAGCATGTCAAAGCCGAGATTCAAATATAAACTGACTTCAGCAACTACGTAATAAAAAACAAGGGTCTTCTAAATTAATTATCTGTACACTACTTTCATACTAAACTTTGTTGATTGTCACTAATATATCAATAATTTTCAGTTATCAGATGATTTTATTTGTATACCCTCCTCAAATGGAGTGGTATCCTGGAGACCGGATCCTGGAGATACCCGCGCAGATACCGACTTAAGTGACGGTAATACTAAGAGTGCAACTGTTACCCAAGGTGATACCTGCCTGGACACCGCTCCATTTAGTTCTGTTTTCCTTAAACTTAGTTGGACACGCTTCCACGTGCACAGCAAGTCTGACTATAACATTTTTTTAGAATAAAGATTCATCGTTTTATATACGACGAAAACTAATAAATTAACATTACTTTAAAAAAACCTTTTTTTTTGTTTGTCCCGATCTACAAACCTAAATCCCGATTTTCTTTAATTTCTGTCCCGATTTAAAACAAATGGGACCTGGCAACACTATTTAAACCGGTATTAGCCATAATCGCGTTATAATAGCGTATGCGCAATGTTCGCTAAACTTTCCAATCACTTAGTCCACTGCCTAAATCACGTCGGGGTCACCAATTGTGGCTATCTATAGCGGGTAAAGTTAGGCAGTTATAAAGAAAACACTAGAGAGTAGATAGCACAAAGTCACTATATTAGCTATAAGCACAAGAGTACAAAGAAATAGGAAAATAGCAGATAGTTCACAAGCACTTAAAGTTATATACTACGCGAACAATAGATCGTAATAAATATTGTAAAATTTTTAGGAACGCGCGCGCAGCCTTCCGGCGCGTCAGACGTACGGAGCGACTGGCGAGGCAAGGAATTCCGAACACTCACGAAGTACGTTCGGGTGTCTTCGCTACTCGCGACCGGCCGGTGCATGGCATAACGGTAGTTTTACCGACTATAATAAAGCGTGGTAATGCGTTTCAAACACACGCTACAAAAACAAATTTATTTGCTTCCGTTTTAAAACCTTGAACGTCTACAATGGCAGTCATGATAAACGACGTACTATGTTGCTCAGAGGTTTTTATTCCCAAATAGTGTTTATGGGTATTTTCATCTTTGTCTGCGAAACTGAATGATTTCTGTGACAACACAGTTATCATATTAATATCAATTAGTTTACACTTAATCACAAACACATACACGTAAGGAAAAGTTCATGTAGGTAATCTGGGGGCACAGCAGTGCCCCCGCCAAGTCGAGCGCAAAGCAAACACTGCCGTACCATCCTTTTCTGGAACCATTTCGGCGTATTTTCAGGCCCTTATTTGGGGACCTCTGGATAGATTTAGAACACTGAAATTATGGTTATCTAGTAAGCTACGAGCACACACTTAAACCACAAAATTTCATGTTTGTAGCTTGTTTATTTCCTAAGTTATGCATAAGCAAAGTTGTACTTTTTCGACATATATCGACTCACTGATCATCAAAATAGAACTAGTACTTCCCATAAACCTAGAGAGCTGAAATTTGGCATAGAGGTAGGGTTTAGTGTCTATATGAAGGGAAAACTATCAAAACTAGGATCATGGAAGATCTGGAGTACCTTATGACCCTGAGGAGAAACCGTAACAGACCAGCCAAACTATTGAAATTATCGACATGCTATATTCACAAAGTTTATTGAGCGCGGTTAGCCCTTTCTATTGAAATTAACAAATTGAAGGTCTGAATCTGATGAAGAACCCTTTTTTTTTTTTTTTTTAACGTGGTGAAATTATCAAATAAGTCCTCCCACTCCGGGCAGGGTGGGAGGGACTGTCAGACTTTTACTGACTAAAATCCACGGTGTTCCTTCAATAACCCTTTACATACCGGGGCCACGGTAACGGGATGAGTCCCACGACCCCGGCAGGCTTCGGCCCTCTGCAGAGGGGGCCTCGTCATGTTGCTGACGCTCTTTGAGGCGCGCGTGGAACACGACGCGCCGTCGACCCGGGCATGGTCCATGGTCGGACAGCGAGTTGCCCTTTACTCGCTGTCCGCATGCCCGCGCCTACGGTGGCCGGAGATCGTCGGCCGACGTCCGACGCCGTGGGCGTCTACCACTGCGGCTGGGCTGGAGGGAGGACGCCATCCTCTCCCTCACGCGGCCCGCCTCCTCCTTCGGAAGCATGACTGCTTCGCAGAAGGAGGCGACCGCTTCCCACTCCCTCTCGCCCCGCAGCATGGCCTCGACCAATGCCGGGCGCGAGAGGTCTCCGCCTATCGCCGCCGTGAGGACACGTCGGTGCTCTGCCCAGGCGGGGCAGTCTTGCACCGTGTGCTCTACGGTGTCCTCAGGGCGACCCTCGCAGTGGTGACACCCAGGCGTTTCCTCCTTACCCATCAGACACAGGTACCTCCCGAAACTTCCGTGTCCGGTGAGGACCTGCGTCATGCGGTAGGTCAGGACGCCGTGACGCCGATCTAGCCACTCCTCAAAGAGAGCTCAGCTGGACTATGGGAGATATGGAAATGCGCCTTGACAAAAGTTATTCAGTGTGACGAGCCCTTTCTACTGATGTGTATAAAAAATTGAAGGTCTAAGGTATCTGATGAAGAACCCTAAGAGCTCAGCTGAACTATGGAAGATATGGAAATGCGCCTTGACAAAAGTTATTCAGTGTGACGAGCCCTTTCTATTGATGTGTATAAAAAATTGAAGGTCTGAAGTATCTGATAAAGAACCCTAAGAGCTCAGCTGAACTATGGGAGATATGGAAATGCGCCTTGACAAAAGTTATTCAGTGTGACGAGCCCTTTCTACTGATGTGTATAAAAAATTGAAGGTCTAAGGTATCTGATGAAGAACCCTAAGAGCTCAGCTGAACTATGGAAGATATGGAAATGCGCCTTGACAAAAGTTATTCAGTGTGACGAGCCCTTTCTATTGATGTGTATAAAAAATTGAAGGTCTGAAGTATCTGATGAAGAACCCTAACGGCCCATTCACGACCTTGCTGCGGTGAGCGGCGGCTAAGCGCGGGGCGGCGAGCGGTAAGAACAAAAGTATGAAAACGTTTGAAGCATGCCACGAGTCGCCGCTCATAGCGAATACGCGCGCGGTTTTGTCGGAGCGAATCGCGGCAGCGGCGCGCGGTGCGGGAAGCGGCGAGATCAAAAGTACGAGCGAATGAGTGCGACGCCACGAAACAGAGCGGCGCGGATAGCGGTGTAGGTGTGACGGACTCGGCGGACAACTTATAAACAAAAAATTTTAGACGATTTTGTGGCGGTATTGGATACCAAGGCGAGAAACAATTTTTCTGGATTGGTGACAACCCTTTTGGTTCTGATATGCTGTTTTAATTATACGTCTATGTGCTGCAGAATATAATCAAATGTTTCCACACTCATTCTTGTGTACTCATAAAACTTGTCCGGATATTTTCTGTTAATCTTCGTATAGGTCACGAAATTCGTCATTTAAATATCGATCTTTATTCAGTTCGTGCACTCCTTCTCTCATATTAAGAATATCTTGTTTTCATACATACATTTTTTGATCATACATTAAAAAAAAAATTATACGCGTCGACTTGATAACCTCCTCCTTTTTTGTCGTCGGTTGAAAATATACTGCTTTCTAAACACAGAAGGGATAGTTTTGATAACGCCATAATTTTGAGCACGTTCTGACTACCTAAATACGTCCACCTCGGCCGCTGCCGCTTGCCGAGTACGTGGCGTGTAAAACGCACCGCTTGCCGCCGCCGCCGCCGCTCGCCGCTAAGACCGAAGTCGTGAATGGGCCGTAAGAGCTCAGCTGAACTATGGCAGATATGGAAATGCGCCTTGACAAAAGTTCTTCAGAGTGACGAGTCCCTTCTACTGATGTGTATAAAATATTGAAGGTCTGAAGTATCTGATGAAGAACCCTTTGAGCTCAGCTGAATCATAGGAGATATGGAAATGCACCATGACAAAAGTTATTCAATGTGACGAGCCCCTTCTTATAAATGAATATGAAACTGGAGTCTGAAGTATTTGAAAATGTCTTAGAAAATATTAAAATGTGCTAGAGTCACACTAAGTACTTCAATAAAATAACATAAGCTGGGAGTACCTCCTCGTGGTGAAGGTGAAAACAGGCTAAGTCCGCAGTTGAGACAACTTTCAAATGCAGCTTGCCTGGCTAAAACTTCCATTTCTTGTTAACCTTGCTTTCGGGCTTATTTTGTTTTCGGTCTTTTTCAGTTGCTAATTGGAAGTAGCCTACCCGGTAACGCAGGGGAGCAGCCACCAGTCGTATTCCATTTCCACTTTTTATTGATATAAATTATCCATAAACGTTCATGGAATTTAAATAAACTCGTAAAAATGTCGACAAAATTGAAAGACGACGATGGACTATGTGGCTACCGCATAGTTGGTATGCCCAAAGATGGTTCATGTCTCTTCCACTCAATATCTTTCTTGGTTTCAAGTTGAGTCAGTTTTACCAAAGGGTGAATTCGATGTATTAACTAGTAAAAGTGCATAGAGTATGTTCAACGGCCGGTTACATAAAATCTAACTATATTAATAAAGAAATCGCAGTAAAGATCTTTAGACTTGGCTTCGCTTTGCTTAGAGATTTCATTACTTTTTATAGAGAAACAAGCAGCTTACGCGGGATTTGGCTAATTTTTTACAGGATGTTTTTGGTGGGATTAAAATAGACAGAAAGAAAAGTAAGTTTGTTAATAGAATAAATACTTACCTCCGTTGTCATTGATGCGATGAATAATCACGAAATGTAGTATTGGTAGATACTGTTCGCTGATGTCGAACAACTGTGGACTGAGTGGTGCAGCCGCTTGGTCTTATATAGCACACAACCACAGAAATCTTAATATTATTATTAAGATTTCTGTGCACACAACAAAAGTATTTCTTATCTAAAACAAATTCTAAAGTACTACGGAACTGATAGTAACTTTGTGAGTCAACAAGCTTATCTCAAATTCCTTCGTGATGCACAGATCCTCTGTGACTCCTACGAATGTTGACCATTGAATAGATTGGTACCGTAATAATCTACTAATAGCAGTCCTACCATGAAAAAGATTCACCCTAGTCTAGAAAGTAATGTTTATGCCGCTAATAGGCTACCCATTTATACTCATGTACCAACGTATATAATATGCAATTTGGATACGGATGATAAACCAGGCTCACACTGGGTAGCATTACATATCGATACAAATGGCATCGGTCAATATTTTGATTCATATGGTCGAGAACCTACAAGATCCCATCTTGAGTTCTTAAAAAGGAATTGCAAAAGGTGGTGATTGGACTTCAGTTTGTGGTGAATATTGTTAATTGTATTTGCTATATAAATTTCACGGATGTTCAATGCAGAGTTTTGTAAAGATATTTACAGGGAACACACTATACAACGACATTTTAGTGGATGAGATGTTCCATTCATGTTTTATAGATGAAAATAAAATTTTTGAATGACTAATGTGTTTTATTGATTCCGTTTTTATGATTCCGTATAGCAAAGTAAGCAATGGTTTATGAACAATAAAAGTATACAATAGCAGTGGTTCAAATGCACAATGATTAATACATAGAAACGCCAATGCAATCCTAGTGAGGGTATGCAGTCGGACGCACGGACAATAGATAAGAAAAGGTGAACAATGAAAGTCGATAATGAGGGTTCAGGTCTCACCGGAAATGAAACAGATTGTTGTTAATTGATTTCTGTATCTCCGGAACCATGCATCCTACGCGAAAATAGAGTTTTATTAAATTCAGAAGTGAATGCTGTGAACAGTTTGTACAGTGACTTGTATTGTATTGCTTGGTATATATATTGTAGTTTAATCTATTAAGTGAGTAGGTCTTTAGGGAATCAGTAATTCAACAACAAGTCGTGTTTACAACCGAAAAAAGTTTATTTTTGTATTGTCATCTAAGTTACAAGTAAATAAGCGTAGTATAGTGTGCCGTTCACTGTACATTGTTATGTTATAGTAACTTTAATTATGTTTACAGGAACTAGGAGTGAGTAGGCTGAGTATACTGGCTGGCGCGCGTAGCCCTAGAATTTGATTTTATTAATGGACTTCCTCTAATCTAAGGTAAATAGGTACCTAATGCCTACCTACATAGTTGTTTCTATTTGTAATTTGAATGTTCTAAATTAGGCTAACATAACTACACTAATAGGCCCGCGAATATCCCTATAGTCCGCACCACCACTGAAGTCCCACGTTAAAGTTTTTATTGTCTCTGTAATTATGTCATACGACCCAAAATGCTCTAATCAGTGCTTGTGCGGACTTAGCCGGTATACTATAGTAGTCTTTGTGCGGACTCTATCACTCGTGTAGCCTTTCGAAACGACGCACGGTGGGCTGAAAAACGGCTTTCATAGACTTAGGCATTTTATTTTGCAAGTGCCAGTTTTTGTGCCGGATATCACTTCTATTTGTTATAACAATATACAAAAATGACACCAGAATTGATTCTGCACAAAAACGAAGGAATTATAATTATTTTACGAAAATTTTGTATGGAGCTAGTATGAAAAATCGAAATATCTCTGAAACGGCAGCGATAACCGTAATATCCTTATAGGAGGTTTTAGTACTAATTATTTATGATTTTTTGACATACGTTACATAATGGTTGTAGATGCCTTTTTTTTTTTTAAATCGTCAAAATATTTTTATTTATTTTTACATATTAAACGTTCCTTTTAGTGTTTAAGTTGAAGAATTCTGAGCTTTAACAACTCTTAACATAAAATAGCATCACCCCTATAGACCTGAAGGACTAGACAGAGGTGTGTAGTATCTTGTTGATCTTGTAAGATTTCCAACAATACCAAATAGTTGAATATCAGTGTCAAAGTGCCCATGCTGTCGCTTCTTTTAGAAAGATAGGGGAATGAAATTGTTAATTGATCATACCCTAAAAGTATGATTACAACATAACCGGACACATAATAATATCGACACAAAAGGAATTTTAAAACCTTGCATACGTTCAAAATACAAAATAACATATTGTGTAGTCATCTAATGAGTCTGATGACAAGTAATTAAGTAATTAGAATGATGGTTGTAGTCTTCTGATTCTAATGAGCCTATTAAGTGATTAAATGATTTGAAATATCTCGCAACAATACCAACTAAGAACTGCATTCACCTTTTTATAATTAGTGAGCTAATGTGATTTGCTAATGTTGATTAGTTCTACTATGAGTTCTACGAAATGTTTTTGACGATTATAAATTTTTATTATCATATCTTTTATAACTTTAATGAGGGTAGTTAACTAATTATTGACTTTATACAATAAAAGGGCTATAATTTTGTTCCATAATTTAGATTGTTCACAACCGTGTAACTGCTAACACTAAAACTATTTGCTTTGCGACTACAAAATCTTAGAATGGAAAGTTTAATCACCAACTTAGATTTGTTTGTTCTTCTAAAAAGTGAGTGTCCTTCATTTAATCATGAAGTATTGTTTAGTGCAATTGTGTCCCGCATAGGCGATTGCCTTTCTGCCGAAGATCAAGTAACTCTCAAAGAATTTTGCCGGAGATTCACGCGAGCTGCTTTAAACAGGTGGCAGAAATCTAAACGATTCTTTGATAAGTTTAGAAATACGTACGGAGAGTGGTTGCAAGCAAATATTGATTGGCCGAGTTGCGTGCAAACTTTAATAAATCAAGAACCAACTGTTGATGAGATACCAAGAGCACGCTCAGTCTCTCCAGAACCTTCGACATCATCGACTGTTGGAACAATGACAAAAAGGTCCCGAAAACCATTCAAAGATCTGGGAAGCAAACAGAAAAAGAGAAGATCTAGTGAGCACATAGGCGAGGACTCCTGTGAATTGGCATATGCAGCTGCAGCACGTTTAAAAGAAGAAGGTTATGAAGATATCGCATCTGTAATCAATTATATGATCAAAAATCCAGAAGCTGCCGTTAAAATCAAGGAAAGCATTAAGAAAACAGTAATATTTACACCAGAGAAAGCACTTGGATTGCTTCTTTCACTTAAGCTTTCAAAGTGGCAATATATTACGTTGCGAGAGACTGCCATTCGGGAAGGTGCTAAGGATATTTACCCATCCTACTATAAACTGCAACAAACTAAGCTTGCATGCTACCCTCCTAATCAATCAGTATCAGTTACGGATTCATCACCTAGAATTACACTTCAAGCTTTACTTGACATCACGGTGAAGCGGATTCTTCAAAGTCTTTCTGATAATGTGGAAAATAAGCAGTTAAAGCTGATATCGAAGTGGGGATTTGATGGTGCTTCCAATCAAAGCCGATACAAGCAGAAAATGGACGGCGAGCATGATGATTCAAGCATTTTCATGACCTCCTTGGTGCCACTGAAACTGACAGATGGAGATAATACTATATGGACAAACCCGAAACCATGCTCAACTTTTTATTGTCGTCCGGTTCAGTTCACTTTTGTAAAAGAAAGCCATGCAGTTGTCATTGATAACAAAAGAAAAATGGATGAGGAAATTGAGGCCCTTAACCCCACAGAGTGCATTAATAGTAACAGGGTGACTCATAAACTAATGATGACAATGATCGACGCAAAAGTCTGCACGTACCTTTCTGAAGCTAGATCAAATGCATCATGCTACCTGTGCTTAGCAAAACCAACAGAAATGAACCACTTAGATGCTGTAACATCAAAAACTGTGTGTTCTGACATATATGAATTTGGCCTATCATCCCTACATGCCCGTATAAATTGCATGGAATGTCTGTTACACATTGCGTACAGACTTGACTTCAAACAGTGGGCAGCAAGAAGTAATGAGCATAAAGATATGTTACAAAACAGAAAAAAAAATATTCAAAATAAATTTAAAGAGGAGCTCAATCTGTTAATTGATATAGTAAAACAAGGCTCGGGAACTACCAATGACGGGAATACCGCAAGGAAGTTTTTCGAGTTTCCCAATAAAACTGCAGCTATTACTGGGTTGGATCAAAACCTGATAAAAAGATTTGCTGTTATTTTGCAAGCAATAACATCTGGTGAGAAGATCGATGTCATCAAATTTAAAGATTTTGCTCGCAAAACAGCAGAAAAGTACGTGGAATTATACGACTGGTACTACATGTCATCAACCGTACATAAACTATTAATACACGGAGCTGACATAATCGAAAAAAATGATATTGTCCCGATTGGGACTCTCTCGGAAGAAGCCTCAGAGTCTCGAAACAAAGATTTTAGGAGGTTCCGGGAACATCATTCGCGGAAAAGAAGCAGGCAAGATTCTAATCAAGATATCCTAAATATGCTTGTTGTTTCTTCGGATCCTTTTCTAAGTGCACAAAGGCCGAAGTTAGATGCCAAAAGGAAGACAACCTTTTTTGCTGAAACTCTCGACCTAATACAGTTTCCGGAAACTGAGTTCGAGTTTGTAGGTATATCCGATCTGGATTCTGACTCGGAATTGGAGTCCGACAACGAAAGTTGTAAAGAAAATTTGTAAAATTTAATTATTTTTCTTTATGTTCTTTTGTTATTTATTATTTATGTTAGTTTATTGTACCAATATGTTTAGTTAATAATTTCATAAATTATAGTTTCAAATATGTATTTTGTATAATTGAATTTATTAGATATTATTTTTGTTACTTCTGTTTTATTTAAATTACCTATCAATAAAAAGTTTATATACAGTCTTTTTTTTTCACATATTCTTAATATTTGGGGAAAAAGCATGCTTCCTAACGATGTTCTTAACTTTGACACAGTTCATGGATCGTTTTGAACAGTTTCATATGTTAAAATAAATAATGTTAGTACTATAATCCCCTAAGTCTATGCCTAAGTCTATGAAAGCCGATTTTCAGCCCACCGTGCGACACGCGAGACTTCCATTCCAGTGTTTTTTTTTTAACTTTTCATAACCATAGATACAAGTCCTTCAGTCGTAGTCATTAACCATTCCAGTGTGTGTGCCCAGTGCTGCCACTCCAAAAGTTGTTGCACAGTTGTCCGAAATGAGACGATTTCAATATTTTTATGCTTATCCATGTTGATGTCTCTTTCGAATAAATATATTTTTTAATTTTGCCATATATACAAAGTTTTGTCCATACTTCCATAGCCTTTATATGGACAAACACTTATTTGATTAGATTCACGTCAGTTTTGAGGGTTCCGTAGCCGAATGGCAAAAAACGGAACCCTTATAGTTTCGTCATGTCTGTCCATCTGTCTGTATGTATGTCTGTCTGTCTGTCTGTCTGTCTGTCTGTCCGTCCGTCCGTATGTCACAGCCATTTTATTTCAAAAACAAAAAAAAATACCAATTACAGTTGTTAACAGGAATAACAACTGCTAATTGCATTTATTTTTTAAAACCTTTATTTAACCTTTATTTTTATGTACGAGTGCACAAGCGTTAAAGTTCGCAGAGCCTAACTTCACACTCGCCAAGTTAGAACGGCCGCATTGTACATGCAATTCAATTACTGTAAAACTACCGATGCCTACCGAATAGAATATGCAAATCCAAGATTCTTTGTGCCCCTTGAGAAAATATATTTAGGAGTAGCTGCACAATCATCAATTGAAGAACTGTCATAAGAAACCCCTGAACCGAAAACGGAAATCATAGACTTCAAAAGAAGTTGTCTAATGTTTTACATAGAATCATTAAAACAAATGACGCAACGATATGATTTTTATACACCTTTATAGAATGCTACAAAAAGAATGGAAAAAGCATGCATTCCTTGACCATAGTGACTTAGATTTGTCTCCAAATGTTGAAGAATATTGGAGTACAATTTTGAAGCTGAAGGATTTGGCTGGTACTCCAATATTTCCAAATTTAAAACAGGTTATGGGGCTTTTGCTTGTGCTGCCTTTTTCGAATGTATGCGTGGAACGAATTTTTAGTCAACTTAAATTAATTAAATGTGAAAACAGGAACAAGCTAAACACTGCAACCATTTCTTCTTTGATGGCTATTAAAGTAAACATTAAAAACGCCACAAATTTAGAGCCTTCGAAAGCAATGATGCATGCAAAAATAACTTATAGCAAGAGTGGTGAAGGACCGAATGAAGGTATTAATTGTACAATTAGGGTTGCCACCCGTACTTTATAACATAGTATTGTACGTTATTTCAGGTAATTGTACTCTATACTTTATGAGAACAATAAAGTACACGAAAATATTTTATTTCGCATGATTTGATTTCTTTGGGATTTTGAAAAGTTTAGTAATAAACAAAGCGTCTCTGATATTAATATAAATGTTATTTACTTTAATTTAAATATAGACTGTAAAGATGCTGTGCAATTGTTTAGTAGAGATACTAATTTGATATAAACTGCAAAAAGTAATAAGAAATATGTTTTTAAACATAACTGCCCGGCAGCAATTTTTCTTTCGGTATCATACAGTTTTCTTTCCAAACCCTATCCAGACAGTTACGAACAAAACAAAAAAATAATTAGTGAAATAAATGCAGCTGTTCTGAACTAATGCCCTTACGTACATATACATTCGGCAATTAATTTTTAGTTAGCAACCCGCCCTGGCTTCGCACGGGTTCCTTACAGAAAATATAAAATAGCCTATGTTACTCCGAGGAGATGCAGCTTTCGGTACAATTGGTTGAGTAGTTTTTGAGTTAAATCGTAAGAAACAAAAAAATAATCATCTGTTCTCGTTATACATAATATTAATTCAGATGATAAGGATTAATACCGTATTTGTGTAAATACCTTTTACATTACCGCTTTATAATTGCCAATTTCTAAAGTATTAAAATGGACATAGGTAGGATGTTATAGATAGATAGATAGATAGATATACTCTTTATTATACACCATAACAGAATTAAATGAGGACTTAAAAACTACAAAGGGTGTTACAATGGGCGGTCTTATCGCTAAAAGCGATCTTTAACAGTAAACCTATGGATGTATGTTTTTAAGCTAACATGTCACTAACAGTATCGTTAGAACTTAAAATATTTACCATGTGTATTTATAATCAGAGTTCATCCGTGATCATGGCGCTTGCAACAGTGCCGAAATATCGGAAACTCAAAACAATAAGTGCACATGGTAAATATCCCATATGAAGTTCTAATGTTCAAGTTCTGGATGGATTTGACACAGCAGGAGAAAATAAATACGCGGGTAGTGCATGGTGTACTATTCATTTATATACAACTAGTACTCACGCGGGGCTTCGCTCCCGTGGATTCTATCACGGTAAAAACATAACTATCCTTTTTTGCAGTCGCATAAAAAGTAGCGTATGACCTTCCTCAAGCTTCAAGCTACTTCCATACCAAATTGCATCCAAATCCACCCAGTACTTTCGAAGATTAGCGCGTTCAAGCAAACAAACAAACAAACTTTTCCGCTTTATAATATTAGTATAGATAAACAAGTAATAACCTACAGACTCAATACACATATACATAATATATATACATAAAAAAACAAAGCTGAGATATATAAGAAATAGTAACAAATTAAAGAGAGAGATAGAGATCTTTTATCATGTTTTAGAAAGAAAGAAGGGTTTGTGCTTGTCTTACTGACACGGGAAGAGTATTCCACTGTCGTACTGCTTGAGCTGCGAACGACTTACCAAAGAAATAGGTGGAGTGACTCGGTACCTCTAGCCTCAAGTTTTCCGAAGACCTCAGAAATGTGGCTTGTGTGTCATGGTGGTTGTTCTTTAAGATAAGAGGGGGTTTTAGGATTGAAAAAAATACTGTAAAGCAGAGACAAGATGTGTAAATTCCGGCGAAGACGTATAGGAAGCTATTTGAGTTTCGTACGAAATTCGGATACGTTATCATATTTGCGCAAACCAAATAGAAATCTTATGCATAAATTTTGAAGTCGTTCAAGTTTATCAAGTTGTGCCTCTCTGAGATCAAGATAACTGACATCAGCGTAGTCTAGGATGGGATGTAAAAGAGGCTGTGCTAGCGCAATTTTAGTGGCAGTTGGCAGAAAGTTACGCAACCGTCTTAGGGAACTGGCAGAAGCAAATAATTTGCGACTCACCTCTTGTAATTGGGGACCCCACAAAAGATATTTGTCCAACCAGACCCCAAGGTTCTTAACTTTCTCGCTTAGTGCTTAAGCTGAGACCAGTTTACCTTAGATGCCAACCTAGAGCTGCCGACTACAATGACCTGGGTATTTAACGGGTTAACCTGCAAACCATGTGCCTCACTCCATTCGCAAACTGAAGCCAAGTCCTGGTTTATCATATTTATTGTAGCATCTAAATCAGTACAAGGCGCTTGTCTGTAAATTTGCAAGTCATCAGCATAAAGGTGGCAGGAGGATTTAAGTTTATTGGAAATAGAATTTATGAATATTGCGAAGAGTAAAGGAGATAACACGCCATCCTGAGGAACACCGGCTGCAGTACTACACCAAGAAGAGCTGGACTCATCTATGCAAATACGTTGCCGGCGACCATACAGGTAACTACGAAACCAGTCAATCGCTGTTGGAGATATGTTAATAGAGCGAAGTATGCTGAACATAATATTCAAATTGACGGTATTAAAAGCGTTACAAAAATCAAGCAAGCAGAGAACCGTCATATTTCCTTTATCCATGCCCATCCGTATGTCATCGCGGTAGTAGTACCAGGACGAAATCGGGATTGGAATGGATTCAGCAGACTATTCTTGCAAAGAAAAGCACTAAGCTGATTGTAGACAAGGCGTTCAAGGACTATAGAGAGAAAAGGTAGGTTGGAAATAGGTCGATATTCTGAAAAAGAGGTAGGATTTGATTTTTTGGATAAAGGAGTAATTTTGGCCTCTTTCCATACCGATGGAAAGACACCATTGGAAATAGAATAGTTAGGGATATAGGTCAGTAAATGAAGGATTTCATTGAGTACAGGAATCAATCATCTTCCGACTGACATAGTCGCTATTATGTTTAACATATAGACATATGCCATCGCAGACTTTTCTGTAGGCATATATAAGATACACAATTCCACCATACATTGATATACTACATAAACTTTCGGACTCCCCCGGCTCGGAAGCGAGGCGCCCGGTCAAATTACGGCGACACGAAATTAATATCGTTGTGCATTATTTTGATTTTGCTATATCTCCTAAGAAATTCATTTAATTTGCATGGGGTTTTTTTTTTTTTTAACGTGGTAAAATTATCAAATAAGTCCTCCCACTCCGGGCAGGGTGGGAGGGACTGTCAGACTTTTACTGACTAAAATCCACGGTGTTCCTTCAATAACCCTTTACATACCGGGGCCACGGTAACGGGATGAGTCCCACGACCCCGGCAGGCTTCGGCCCTCTGCAGAGGGGGCCTCGTCATGTTGCTGACGCTCTTTGAGGCGCGCGTGAAACACGACGTGCCGTCGACCCGGGCATGGTCCATGGTCGGACAGCGAGTTGCCCTTTACTCGCTGTCCGCATGCCCGCGCCTACGGTGGCCGGAGATCGTCGGCCGACGTCCGACGCCGTGGGCGTCTACCACTGCGGCTGGGCTGGAGGGAGGACGCCCTCCTCTCCCTCACGCGGCCCGCCTCCTCCTTCGAAAGCATGACTGCTTCGCAAAAGGAGGCGACCGCTTCCCACTCCCTCTCGCCCCGCAGCATGGCCTCGACCAAGGCCGGGCGCGAGAGGTCTCCGCCTATTGTCGCCGTGAGGACACGTCGGTGCTCTGCCCAAGCTGGGCAGTCCTGCACCGTGTGCTCGACTGTGTCCTCAGGGCGACCCTCGCAGTGGTGACACCCAGGCGTCTCTTCCTTACCCATCAGACACAGGTACCTCCCGAAACTTCCGTGTCCGGTGAGGACCTGCGTCATGCGGTAGGTCAGGACGCCGTGACGCCGATCTAGCCACTCCTCAAAGAGGGGTCTTACCGCCGCAATTGCGGCGTGCCCGAATTTGCATGGGGTAAAGGGAAAAATTAGTGTAAATAGCTTTCCAATTACCGCTTTATAATTTCCCATTTCTTTAAGTATTAAAATGGATATATAGTATGTTATCCGTAAGAGATAGCCATATGCCATCGCGGACTTTTTTGTAGACCTTTTTAAGTTGTACAGCACTTTAGTACATTATTTTGATCTATCTCGTACGGTTCAGCCAGCGTTTGCAATGTAAGCCCAAAAAAATATTGTTTATTAAGACATCACAATAAAATCCGTTGCGTAGTTTTAAAGATATAGCATACATAGGGACAGACAGCGGAAAGCGACTTAGAAAATAAATAATACTTTATTTTGATGCTATGTACTTTCTTTTTCTTATCTATTTCAACCAATGTAGTACTTTAACTGCAAACGAAAATGTGGCAACCCTGTGCACAATATTCTTTAAATCTCAAAACGTTTTAAGTACCTATTTTTCATGACCACGATGCTAATATAAACGCTTGTTTTCAGGTTTTACCAGTTCAAATTAGCTACGATTGTTCGATCAACCATTATTACGATTTTTTCAAAGTTTAAGAAATGGGACAGGAAGGAAACTTATTTTAATTTTTGTGTAATAAAGTGCCATAATAAAGTATTGTGTCGTTTTACACTTAATAAGGTAATGTTACTTTTCTCGTGAAAGTGAAAATGTTACTTCTTGAGCTGTCTCATGTTATATTGACTATCTGCCACTGGCAACACTGATTATTAATTATTATACTCTTTTTGCAAGATAGTTTCTCATAAAGTCAGAATTTTAGAAGATCCTTGCAGAATTTTAATTCGATTCCAGATTTGACATTAGCTACTGTCATTTTGTGAAATAATGATACCACATATAATAGTGTAGTGATGAACACAAAAATCGATAAACAATCAGTGTGCCAATTAAAGACTAAATTATTGATTTTTATTTAAATAAATACATAATTATTCATAATAATTATTTATTAATTAGTAATCGCTGCTCTATTTTATAAAAAGTTAATATTTTTGTTTTTATATTAAAAACAAAACTTATAATAAAAGAGCCTAGATAGTTTTCAGTATTGGCAACACGTGCGCGCTCGTGCAGCTATCGCCATTTTGGTTATCGTGTCATTCGGCTTCATTCTCCCAGTCTGACTGCACGAATATCTTATTTCATTGCGAATCGATATTTTGTTATTTTGTTGGGTTTTTGTTAGTGTTGTTACGTTGTGTTTGTTGTTACGTTTATAGTTTTTTGTGAACTTTGAGTGAATTTATTTGTTTTGGTTTTCCATCAAAATGGATCCTCAGCCAAGTACATCACAAAAAGACGTGGATGTTTTCTTGTCCCCAAGAAAAAAACGTCCACGAAAAGCTTTCACTGTTACTGAAAAAGTAATGATCCGCAACGCCTACAAATACGTGAAAAATGAAATTTCTGCGCAATTGGAGGCCTTTGAAGTTGTGGAAGAAAATGAATGTATGAGCAAAGTTGCTGACATATTGGGAACAACCTCACGCTCTGTTTGTAACGTTTTGAAGGAAGTAAATAAAGATGCGCCGCCAACTCCTCCTAAAAAAACTGGACCAAAGCGAAGTTTCAAAGATAAAATTGATGAATTTACATTCTCTGCAATACGAAGAATTGTTCATCAGTTCTTTTACCGAAATTAACCTCCAACCATTGCAAAGGTTAGTCAATCAGTCAGACAGTATTATTTTATTTTATTTTATACCTACATCTTTTATATATAAGTAATGATTCCAAGCTATTATAAAATTTACTATTTTAGATTTTACAAGTGATGAACGATGATTCAGAAATGCCCAAGATTTCCAAAGACACCCTCAGAAATATTTTGAAGCATCTTAATTTTTTAATTTGTTGCACGGTTACGCAAGAGCACACTTATTGATCGAAATGATATAATAACATGGCGCCAGCGTTACTTGCGATCTATATGTCAGTTTCGACGAGAAGGGAGACATATATATTATCAAGATGAAACTTGGGTTAACGCAGGTAGGGCTAACATTTATACACAAAATGAATTTATATACATTTTACATTAAAAATAGTAATATTGAATGTTCATGTAAGTACTATATTTATTTTAAGGTCATACTGTAAAAAAAAACTTGGGTGGACAAGAAAGTCACATCATCTCGATAAGCGTTTTTGGAGGGACTGACCACTGTATTAAAAAATCCATCTGGAAAAGGCAAACGTCTCATAATTAGCCATATAGGTAGTGAAGAAGGCTTCCTGGAAGAGGGGCTCATGATTTTTGAAGCAAAGAAAAATTGTGAAGATTACCATGATGAGATGAATGCAGTTTGTTTTGAGGAGTGGTTCGCTGGAGTCTTACCAAAATTAAGACCAAACTCAATTGTGGTGATGGATAATGCACCTTACCACTCCCAAAAATTGGAAACGGCACCAAAAATGAGCTGGAAAAAAGCTGCCATTCAAGATTGGCTTTTAAATAAAAATATTCATTACGAACCAGATAATTATGGTTAAAGCTACGCTTTTAGAACTGATTCCACATGACGAGTCTTTTAATAAGTACGCTGTAGACGAAATGGCAGCACAACATGGGATCACGGTTTTAAGACTGCCCCCTTACCATTGCGAGCTAAACCCTATCGAATTGATATGGGCGCAGGTAATGGGTCATGTAACTCAAAATAATAAAACCTTCAAATTGACAGACGTGAGAAATTTATTTCAGGAAGGCATTCAAAAAATTACGGCTACCGAATGGTCTAAATGCGTATCCCATGTCAAAGAAGAGGAAAAAATGAGTAGGCTAGATATGTTAATTGACAATATCACAGACACATTTATAATAAATGTTACAGAAAGTGACAGCGATAGCGATAGCGATGACGGCGACAATTTATAAAATAAATTATTACCATAATACATCTATCTGTTTTATTTGTCATGTTCCTTCATGATCACATTTTATTATTTATTTCACACACAATGATAAAAGAAAAGTCTCAGATCGTTAATTAATCGTCAAAACTAAATTATCGGTTCAGAAATATATAATTTCCTGATATACTTAGTTTACTAGAGTAAAATTATAAACGAGAAGAATCGATCCGGAAATATTCCATTTCCATTACGAATAATTTCGCAACGTCACTATTTAGTACTTGTCATAACGTTGCAATACTGAAATTGTCAAATCTGACATCGAATTAAAATTCCGAGTATAGATTCTGACTTATTCATGAAGTTATAGATAAATATTAATATTAATTATTATAATTATTAAAAATATTAATCTAACTTCATGGACTTATTAAAGTTAACTGTGTCATAGATCATTAGATCGTACCATAGTGTATTACATTCTCTTTGGATCGTACACAACATGACAACTCAACTCAAAAACTCAAAGAGAATGTAATACACTATGTTTTAACCAGTGTCTCCAACAACGCCGTAATTACGGTAAACTTACCGTAATTTGAACATATCTACCACCTACCGTAGACATGTTCAATTCTACCGTAATTTCGTCTTTCTGAGTGGCGCCTTAAAAATGATGTACCCAACCTAACATATAGTTTATTTTTATTTGAAACAGTGTTTGAAAATGACAACACTGTATCATTCCCTGGGGTATTCAACGTACAATCAACTTGTGTACATAGACCAGTAGACAAAACTTGTCCGACCAAATGACGAAGTTATTGAATACAGTACTGCAATACCTTTGCATTTGTCAACTTTAATTTATGTTTGCCATTTTTTCTATAGTTTGCTCAGCAGACTTTTATCACGTCGCGACTGACTATATTTATGAAAAATGTTATCTGACAGTAACAATTCAAGTGACGACAGCGACGGTGGACCTTCCAGTAGTCAGAGCGCTAGAAATAAGTCATACAAAAAAAAATCCGACCAGAGTGACTGAAAAATAAAGATTTTTCCTCGTGGCTTTGCGAATACCCAAAACCCCATATAAAGTAAAGTGTTCGCTCTGTGTAACGGCTAAAACGCCTGAAATTGAATGTTCGATTGTGAAATAAAGTTACCGAATTTTTAATTTTTAATCTACCGTAATTTTCCGCCAAATGCCGTATTTTTAGACTAGCAACACCGTAATTCTGACAAATAAAGTTGGAGACACTGGTTCATAGATGATACATCACTGGTTTTAACACAACTCACTATATATATGAATGTACTCTGTGCTCACTACTCAGCAGAAACAGTAAAAATAATATACAGGCCGGGCAGTTTGCGGGCAGTGTTTTTCATATTGAAATTTGAACAGTTCTCCTTGTTATAAAATGGATAAACTGACAATGTGTAGAATATGTTTAGTGGAGAATGTTCGCATGTATGTGGTTGTGGACAAGAACTTGCATGAACTGTATGAGAAGCTGACTGATATCCCAGTAAGTTGATAGCTATTCACATAATAACAGTTTTTTTTTTACTAAAACAAATGATTTTGAAGACAATCTAAGAGTGTACAGTGTTCTCACATTCACATTATACAAAATAAACTTGAAAAACCGCCCCTAACACGACCCACTGACCAAGCAATGTTAAACCAGATATTCAATAGGAGTTTTTGTTCTAGTTTGTAACTGAAGACAGTAGACCAATGCTCTCTTGTTTCATCTGCTATGCTAAACTAAAGCAATGCTGCCAACTGCAGAGAAGATGTCTGGCAGCTGATGAGCTGTTGGTTCAGATGATAAATGAGGTGAGGTGCTATTCAATAAAAAAAAAACAAATGTGGAAGATATTTTTTTGTTACACTCATACGTACAGAGCCCAGATACAACATACATTGAGTCTGGGTTGCTCTGACTGTTCAGAATGAATTGAACCTCTCATTAATACCATGTGTGAAGGCTCTTGATTAAAGGTCTATTGAAAAATGTTTGTGCTTGCAGAAGTGGTCCAAATTGAACCAAATACTGATGTGTGTCCACAGGCAAATCCTTCAATAATCCGAGGCCAGCTAGAATATTTCAATGGCCTTATGAAAACTACAATAGAGAACATAAGTATAGTTGATGTTAGTCAAATAGACAGCATCACTATCAAAGAAGAATTACCAGCAGTTTGTGACAGGCAGGATGGTGTTCTGGAGCCCAAGCAGGAGAATGCACAGGATGGTATGTTTACAAGAACAATCTGATATCAGATATTGTCATAGTCATAGAACTACAACGGTTTTGATATTTTTATATTTTTATTTTGCATTAAATAACCTTATATGTTGTGCTTTATGAGACTATATATTTTTTTTACAAATATTATTTTAACCTAGATACAGAGTTGGAATACTGGTGGATTTGATTTATAAACCTGCCCCCCACGACCCGCATACGTGTGTCATGTTATTACTACCACCCATGTTCTAGATGAAGTCACACATATCACTGATTATTACTGTTCTATTATGTATTTTATTTTTATATCACTTTATTCATACAGAATAATGTTATTTATAAGACTGAAATTAATTATGTCATCCAAAATGTTCTTACAAATATTAGACTTATTAAATACAGTGCATAAAATTTAAACAATCAAACAATTTGCGACTTTTCTACAAATAAGATCAAAAAACAGATTACTCATACAACAGTTAAGTTATTATTGCATTTATTGATATTTTATTTCTAATTTTATATGGGGTTTTAGGTTGAATTATTTTTTTTTATGAAATATTCGCTGTACAGCGACAATTAATTAAATCCGTCATTGTTCATGGAATTTAGTAAAGTTAGTTTCGTGTACCGCGATTTAGTACGAGAATACTCATTTTTAATGCTTTTAGTGTATACCGTAAAATGGGGGGAATCGGGACAGTTTTTAAGTTTGACATTGATTTTCATCGTTTTTTTTTTGTAGTTATAGTAATAAAACGGAGATCATAATGGTTCCGGTAGTTTAAATTTTCATTTATAATGCATTGAGATATGGTTTATTAAAGAATAATCATAAAAAGTTACAAAAACTCACTTGTCCCTATTCACCCAGGCGTTGGGGTGAATTGGGTTGCTTAAGGGGTTAATAGAGTTTTTCGCTAGGGCTGACACTTTCATACTATAGGTAGGTACCTACCTGTGGCGAAGGCTCCATACAACTCGATTCCTACCGGCTTCCCTTTTGAAATATGGCGAATATATAAATAATATATTAATACTAGTATTTGCGTGTTGCGCGAGGTGCAAGCACCTCGCGTGCTTGTGAAAAAAAAAAAAAAAAAGGGAGGGGGGGGGGGTGATGGGGGGGGTTTAGTATTTGCGTGTTGCGCGAGGTGCAAGCACCTCGCATGCTTGTGAAAAAGAAAAATGGGGGGTGAGATGGGGGGGGTTTAGTATTTGCGTGTTGCGCGAGGTGCAAGCACCTCGCATGCTTGTGAAAAAGAAAAATGGGGTTGAGATGGGGGGGGTTAGTATTTGCGTGTTGCGCGAGGTGCAAGCACCTCGCGTGCTTGTGAAAAAAAAAAAAGTGGGGGGGGCGGGGGTGATGGGGGCGGGGTTTAGTATTTGCGTGTTGCGCGAGGTGCAAGCACCTCGTGTGCTTGTGAAAAAAAAAAAAAGGGGGGGGGTTGCAGAAGTATTTTGACTATTGCATTGCCCCTCTAAATCTGAAATCTGAAAAAAAAAATGTTCCAAGTCTCTTAGATTCCGAGATCCGCCTAAAGGGGGGAGAAGGGGGGCGGGGGGGGGGGGGGAGAAGGGGGGCGGGGGGGGAGAAGGGGGGCGGGGGGGGGGACTTTGAAAAATGGTTTTTACTTTACCGAGCCTCCTCTATACGAATCCCTAAAAAGAAAAAAATACGGGTCTCGTAGTTTCCGAGATACGATAGGGGGGGGGGGGAGAAGGGGGGGGGAAAGGGGAGGTTTGGCACTTTTCCCGTAGGTTTGAGAATTACTTGTTTACGAATCTGTCAAAATATACCCACCTCCCCATCCACCATCTGGGAGAACAATTATGTCAATGAGTGAGTGAGTCAGTCAGTCAGTGAGTGGTAATTTAGCTTTATATAATATAACTAGTATTTGCGTGTTGCGCGAGGTGCAAGCACCTCGCGTGCTTGTGAGAAAAAAAAAGGGGGGGGTGATGGGGGGCTTAGTATTTGCGTGTTGCGCGAGGTGCAAGCACCTCGCGTGCTTGTGAAAAAAAAAAACAACCAAAAAAAAAAGAGGGGGGGGGGGTGATGGGGGGGGGGTTGCACAAGTTTTTCGACTAAAGCATTGCCCCTCTATATGAATCTGAAAAAAAAAATGTTCCAAGTCTCTTAGTTTCCGAGATCCGCCTAAGGGGGGTGAGAAGGGGGGCAAGGGGGGCGACTTTGAAAACTGGTTTTTACTTTACCGAGCCTCCTCTATACGAATCCGTAACAAAAAAAAATACCGGTCTCGTAGTTTCCGAGATACGATAGGGAGGGGGAGAAGGGGGGTGAAAAGGGGAAGTTTGGCACTTTTCCCGTAGGTTTGAGAGTTACTTGTTTACGAATCTGTCAAAATATACCCACCTCCCCATCCACCATCTGGGAGAAAAATTCTGTCAATGAGTGAGTGAGTCAGTGAGTGGTAATTTAGCTTTATATAGTATAACTAGTATTTGCGTGTTGCGCGAGGCGCAAGCACCTCGCGTGCTTGTGAAAAAAAAAGTGGGGGGGGGGTTTAGTATTTGCGTGTTGCGCGAGGTGCAAGCACCTCGGGTGCTTGTGACAAAAAAAAAAAAAAAGGGGGGGGGGTAATGGGGGTTTAGTATTTGCGTGTTGCGCGAGGTGCAAGCACCTGGGGTGCTTGTGAAAAAAACAAAAAAAAATGGGGGGGGGGGGAAATGGGGGGGGGTTGCACAATTATTTCGACTAAAGCATTGCCCCTCTAAATGAATCTGAAAAAAAAAATGTTCCAAGTCTCTTAGATTCCGAGATCCGCCTAAAGGGGGGGAGAAGGGGGGCGGGGGGGGGAACTTTGAAAAATGGTTTTAACTTTACCGAGCCTCCTCTATACGAATCCGTAAAAAGAAAAAAATACGGGTCTCGTAGTTTCCGAGATACGATAGGGGGGGGGAAAAGGGGAGGTTTGGCACTTTTTCCGTAGGTTTGAGAGTTACTTGTTTACGAATCTATCAAAATATACCCACCTCCCCATCCACCATCTGGGAGAACAATTATGTCAATGAGTGAGTCAGTCAGTCAGTGAGTGGTAATTTAGCTTTATATAGTATAATAATAAGTAGTATTTTTAATAACTATAAATAACTATAACTATAAATAATAACTATTATTTTTACAAGCACGCGAGGTGCAAGCACCTCGCGTGCTTGTAAAAAAAAAAAAGGGGGGTGGGTGATGGGGGGAGATGGGGGGGGTTTAGTATTTGCGTGTTGCGCGAGGTGCAAGCACCTCGCGTGCTTGTGAAAAAAACTAAAGCATTGCCCCTCTAAATCAAGTATTATTTGCGTGTTGCGCGAGGTGTAAGCACACCGCGTGCTTGTGAAAAAAAAAAAGTGGGGGGGGCGGGGGTGATGGGGGGGGGGGGTTTAGTATTTGCGTGTTGCGCGAGGTGCAAGCACATCGCGTGCTTGTGAAAAAAAAAAAAAAAAGGGGGGGGGAGATGGGGGGGGGGGGGGTTGCACAATTATTTCGACTAAAGCATTGCCCCTCTAAATGAATCTGAAAAAAAATATGATCCAAGTCTCTTAGATTCCGAGATCCGCCTAAAGGGGGGAGAAGGGGGGCGGGGGGGGGGGACTTTGAAAAATGGTTTTTACTTAACCGGGCCTCCTCTATACGAATCCGTAAAAAGAAGAAAATACGGGTCTCGTAGTTTCCGAGATACGATGGGGGAAGGAGAGAAGGGGGGGGGAAAAGGGGAGGTTTGGCTCTTTTCCCGTAGGTTTGAGAGTTACTTGTTTACGAATCTGTCAAAATATACCCACCTCCCCATCCACCATCTGGGAGAACAATTATGTCAATGAGTGAGTGAGTCAGTCAGTCAGTGGTAATTTAGCTTTATATAGTATAACTAGTATTTGCGTGTTGCGCGAGGTGCAAGCACCTCGCGTGCTTGTAAAAAAAAAAAGGGGGGGTGTGATGGGGGGAGATGGGGGGGGTTTAGTATTTGCGTGTTGCGCGAGGTGCAAGCACCTCGCGTGCTTGTGAAAAAAACTAAAGCATTGCCCCTCTAAATCAAGTATTTGCGTGTTGCGCGAGGTGCAAG
This sequence comes from Tholera decimalis, assembly GCA_943138885.2. Classification (NCBI taxonomy): domain Eukaryota; kingdom Metazoa; phylum Arthropoda; class Insecta; order Lepidoptera; family Noctuidae; genus Tholera; species Tholera decimalis. Next base: position 10,124,293 of record OW964575.2, on the reverse strand, counting down.
CACCTCGCGTGCTTGTGAAAAAAAAAAGTAGGGGGGGAGATAGGGGGGTTTAGTATTTGCGTGTTGCGCGAGGTGCAAGCACCTCGCGTGCTTGTGAAAAAAAAACCAAACAAAAAAAAAAGAGGGGGGGGGGTGATGGGGGGGTGGGTTGCACAAGTATTTCGACTAAAGCATTGCCCCTCTATATGAATCTGAAAAAAAAAAATGTTCCAAGTCTCTTAGTTTCCGAGATCCGCCTAAGGGGGGTGAGAAGGGGGGCGGGAGGGGGGACTTTGAAAAATGGTTTTTACTTTACCGAACCTCCTCTATACGAATCCGTAAAAAACAAAAAATACGGGTCTCGTAGTTTCCGAGATACGATGGGGAGGGGGGAGAAGGGGGGTGAAAAGGGGAGGTTTGGCACTTTTCCCGTAGGTTTGAGAGTTACTTGTTTACGAATCTGTCAAAATATACCCACCTCCCCATCCACCATCTGGGAGAACAATTATGTCAATGAGTGAGTCAGTCAGTCAGTCAGTGAGTGGTAATTTAGCTTTATATAGTATAACTAGTATTTGCGTGTTGCGCGAGGTGCAAGCACCTTGCGTGCTTGTGAGAAAAAAAAAGGGGGGGGGTGATGGGGGGCTTTGTATTTGCGTGTTGCGCGAGGTGCAAGCACCTCGCGTGCTTGTGAAAAGAAAACAAACAAAAAAAAAAGGGGGGGGGTGATGGGGGGGGGGGTTGCACAAGTATTTCGACTAAAGCATTGCCCCTCTATATGGATCTGAAAAAAAAAATGTTCCAAGTCTCTTAGTTTCCGAGATCCGCCTAAGGGGGGTGAGAAGGGGGGCAAGGGGGGCGACTTTGAAAAATGGTTTTTACTTTACCGAGCCTCCTCTATACGAATCCGTATCAAAAAAAAATACCGGTCTCGTAGTTTCCGAGATACGATAGGGAGGGGTGAAAAGGGGAAGTTTGGCACTTTTCCCGTAGGTTTGAGAGTTACTTGTTTACGAATCTGTCAAAATATACCCACCTCCCCATCCACCATCTGGGAGAACAATTCTGTCAATGAGTGAGTGAGTCAGTGAGTGGTAATTTAGCTTTATATAGTATAACTAGTATTTGCGTGTTGCGCGAGGTGCAAGCACCTCGCGTGCTTGTGAAAAAAAAAAAATGGGGGTGTGATGGGGGGGTTTAGTATTTGCGTGTTGCGCGAGGTGCAAGCACCTCGCGTGCTTGTGAAAAAAACTAAAGCATTGCCCCTCTAAATCAAGTATTTGCGTGTTGCGCGAGGTGCAAGCACCTCGCGTGCTTGTGAAAAAAAAAAGTAGGGGGGGAGATAGGGGGGTTTAGTATTTGCGTGTTGCGCGAGGTGCAAGCACCTCGGGTGCTTGTGAAAAAAAAAACAAACAAAAAAAACGAGGGGGGGGGTGATGGGGGGGTGGGTTGCACAAGTATTTCGACTAAAGCATTGCCCCTCTATATGAATCTGAAAAAAAAAAATGTTCCAAGTCTCTTAGATTTCGAGATCCGCCTAAAGGGGGGGAGAAGGGGGGCGGGAGGGGGGACTTTGAAAAATGGTTTTTACTTTACCGAACCTCCTCTATACGAATCCGTAAAAAACAAAAAATACGGGTCTCGTAGTTTCCGAGATACGATGGGGAGGGGGGAGAAGGGGGGTGAAAAGGGGAGGTTTGGCACTTTTCCCGTAGGTTTGAGAGTTACTTGTTTACGAATCTGTCAAAATATACCCACCTCCCCATCCACCATCTGGGAGAACAATTATGTCAATGAGTGAGTCAGTCAGTCAGTGAGTGGTAATTTAGCTTTATATAGTATAATATAAATAGTAATCTATTATTTTCAATTAAACAAATAATGATTTACGAAGTTACATTGCATTATAACATTAGCTTGTGAAAATAAAAATCAAAGAAATAATTAAACTCCTACAATTTTTTTCGGAGCAAATTGAAACTGTTCAAACTGTTGTAGGCGACATATTATCACCTCAACGTCACAGGTGTCCGCGCTCACCCAGAGCACTTTGAACTTAAATTTAAGTATTATGGAGTCGACTTTTGTTTGACACCTGTGTCCGCTAACATTTGAGGAGTTATAACACGGCTAAATATGGTATGAGAAAGCGGATATTGTTCGAGTTACGATAAGGAAGAGAGATAGGAAATGTATACGCCAGGACGAGATGGAATGATAGTGACGTTTGTAATTCAATTAGATAGTATTATTTGGATGACAGATTCACGTGTCATATTGTTCTCACCTGTTCACACGGAGTAAATTTTTATATAGGGCCTGTTCATTTGATATTTTGATATATTTGTATCATAATTTAGAATCTTATAGCATTATTCATGTATTATTGTTGAAATTCATTTATTTGTGTAAACTAGTGATATTTGATCGTACTAAGTGCAGTTAGGTTAAGTATTGTTTGTTGATCGTTTATTTAAATAGGTGTGTATGGTATATGATTTTGTTATTATTGAGTAAAATCATTAGCATAGCGGCATTAGTGATCGTAGAATGCTGTCTGACAGATTATTTGTTGACTGAGGAATAATCCTTTTCAAAGTCGAGTTTTGAAAATAAAAACATGTAATTCAGTTAGGCCGTGCCCGCCCTGACATGATTATTAATTATAAACGACGCGATGGTTTTTTCAAACATTTTAACAGTTCTTTGTACGACAAATATCCTTGGCTCACGGGAAGTTGCCAGGGTCACAGTTACTGGAATTCACGCATCACACTTGAGCAAGGTAAGCATTTTTTGGTCCGACTTCCCTTTTATGAAAATTCACCCTTCGCCACTGGTACCTACAATACCTACCTGGTAGGTAGGTACCTACAATACCTACCTAGTAGGTATTGTCTTTTTAGGTTACGTACTTGACAAATACCTACCATTTTTTAAAGTGTCAGTCTCCTAATATATTATCATAAATAAAGTTAGAAAAAATAAATAGGCAGAAACTACAGAGCTCCATAACCTGATTCCTCCATCTCCATTTCACTACCGGTCTACCAGACGCACGGCTGTGTACTATCCACACTTGGTTGATATACCGTCTTGTCATACCAAGCGCTTCTCCTCCACATTTATTGTCCGCACAGCCAAGTTGTGGAATTCTCTGCTGGCTTCTGTGTTCCCTGCCACTTATGACCTTTCAGCCTTTAAAGCAAGAGTAAATAGGCATCTTCTGGGCACGCTCGTCACATCGTAGACCTCATCTATCGCTTACCATCAGGCGAGATCGAGGTCAAGAGCGGGCTCATCCGTAATAAAAATAAAAAAATAATATTAATCAACTAATCAATCATTACTAGGAAACTAATTTAAGTAAATGTGTAGGTAGGTAAAGATACTCAGTCAGTTAAGTATGTATTAGGTACCTTTCAACACTTTTATTAAGTTACGTTTTATGTAATTTAGAGATTGCGACAATCTTAGAAACGAAAACCCAATTCACTCATAGCCGTCCCAATTAACCCTAATCGGGTACCTATTAAGGTCACAGCTCATTAGAGCCCGCAGAGCACCGCCTCGTCGTACGGCGTCCACTCGTTGTCGACAGGTGGTTCACGGGTGGACGCCACGTTATCACCAAAACGTTGCACGATCAACCAGTGAACCCCGCGCGGTCAACGAGTGAACACCGCGTGGTCAACGAGTGAACGCCGCGTGGTCAACGAGTGGACGTCGCTTAGTCCACGAATTTTCGAGTAGTCTGTTAACAATTGGCATTAGGTCTACACGTGTGTTTCGTAATGTCAAATTTTACAAACCTTGAATTGGCACTCATAGCAGTCGCGCTTGATGAAGAAGAAAATGAAAGACGCAACAAAAAAAAGAAAGCTTATTGGGTGCACGAAATGTTTAAACAAAGAAAAAAAGAGGGCGAATATTGGACCATTCGTAGGCATTTGTTAGCCGACGAAGAAAAATTTTTTTTCGTACTATCATATGCCGCAATGTGTGTTTTATAACATCCTGTCTCATATTGAAGACTCGATAACAAAGAAAAACACAAAGTTCAGAGAAGCGATCACACCCGAAGAGAGATTGGCTGTGACTTTAAAGTAAGTAAAATTTATACATTTACTACCTCGCGACACATTAATAAGTATACCTACTGTGGATGTGTTATTATGTTAGTCTTAGAAAGTATTTTCATCGAAATTAATTAGTCTCCTCTGTACCATTGATGGCGCAAGTAAAAGGTGCACACGGGAAAAGTATGGTGAAGTAGTTGTATTAATATTAATGGTGCAAACGAAACTAATTAGTCTCCTCTGCACCATTAATGGTGCAGATTAATGGTGCATAAGGTACAACGGGCAATTGTCTAAGAGCCTTCTATTTTTACCCGACTACGGCGAAACAAAAGGAGGGTTATGTTTTTGACCGGTATGTCTGTATGTATGTGGATATTTCTCTACTAACTGGGCAACTTTGAACAGTCCTCTGCCAAGTTCGATGTCGAATTACTAACAATATAAAAATTAAATTCCTTTTTCATATTAATATTGATATAGTTTGCGATTATTAACATACGTGCAAACATTTTTTTCTTTAAAAGCATGGTTATTTTGTCTTTAAATCGGCTACAGAGGACTGTTTTTTAACCCTAAGGACACTTTTAGTGTTTTAAAATAAATATGAAATCCAATGAAAATAGTAACTTTTGTTTTAAGAATATTTGCAAAATCCTAGTCATTTATCAGAAATATTAGTTATTTAAACTCATTTTAATTTAAATCTGGGTTTGGGACACTCCAGGGGACTGTTTTTAGACATATTTAAAAAACCATAACAAACAAATTAAATGCTTTTTAAAATAAAAAAGACAGGTTCCTAAAAACTATGTTCATCTTTTATGGAAATTGCATTGTTGGGGATGATTTACTATTAAAGAAGTAGTTAAAATTGACTGAGACAGTAAGTTGCCCAGTTTGTAGAGAAATGCCCATGTATGTATGTATGTCTGTCTGCCTGTATGTATGTATGTATGTCTGTCTGCCTGTATATATGTATGTCTGTATGTGTGTATGTCTCTCTAAATGTATGTATGTAAAAGTAAAAAAAGTAAGAGCATACTAAATCAACCTTTATTTTTGTAACTTCGACATGAATTTGCCATTCATTAAGTACTAATCATTCAATTTCTTAAAATAATTAGAGAGTAATTTCAAAGTATAGGAGTAGAAATACTTTTAAAAATCCGTTAAATCTTTTTCAGTATCACTCAATACTGGTGTGTTCAGCTGTCTGGCATTCCTTTCTGGATCATAGTTCGGTGTAGTACTGTATCCTGCAGTTGAATAATTTCCAGAAGGTCCTGGAGTTGAATAATTTCCAGAAGGTCCTGCAGTTGAATAATTTCCAGAAGATCCTGGAGTTGAATAATTTCCAGAAGGTCCTGGAGTTGAATAATTTCCAGAAGGTCCTGGAGTTGAATAATTTCCAGAAGGTCCTGCAGTTGCATGTATTGCATTACTGCCGTAGTAACTATTTCCTTTTTCATTGATTTCTCGGAGTTCCATTTGTGAAACAATATTAAAAATTTCAGATTTGATCATTGCTTTGTTGTATTCATTAAATTTCTTCACCGTTGCAGCTATACCATAAAAAAAATTGTCAATATCATCTTCCTCCTTTTTTTTTCCTTTAGTATATATTTCATTAACAATGACGATGCAGTAGATCCATCTTCCACTTCCACCCTTGACCTTTTTATATTTGGAAACTTGGATGTCGTTGTAGACAAGCCAGATGTTGGACGATCATCTATTATTGAAATATCTGATTGGTAATCCGGAGCAGACAATTGAGAATCTTCATTGGCAGTACTTTCCTGATCACTATCTCTGAGTAGTGAAGATACAGTTGCTCTTTCTTTATAATACGGTAGCAAAAAACTCATTTCATCCTCGTATTGCCATTTTTTATCACTTATTGCAGCTTGACCACTTTTGGTACTTTTTTTCTTAATAGCCCTACGATGAGCTTCCCTTAAATTGGACCACGTTTTCTTGCACATTGATACTGAAAAAATGAAACAGTAATTGTAAAGAATGATACATAAAAAAGTTAGGGAATTTGTTTAGTATCGAGTCAGATTCCAGCCCTAAAATATTAACTAAGTACAACACATTCTTGTTACACCCTATTTTGCTTAATACAATCTCAAAAAACTTTTATATTTCAGATATTTGACAAGCGGCGCTTCTGTCAGAAATTTATCTACAAGCTTTAGATTAGGTGAAACGACTATTAGGTCAATAATTAAGGAGGTGTGCAAAGCTATTATTGACAAAATGATGGGTGTTTTTATGCCAACGCCTACAGCTGAAGATTGGGAAAAAATTGCGGAAGGGTTTAATGACAGGTGGAATTTCCCAAACTGCATTGGTGCCATAGATGGCAAGCATATAAATATAATAGCTCCACCCAACAGCGGATCGCTCTACTACAACTATAAAAAACATTTTTCGATAGTTCTCTTGGCCATAGTTGATGATAAATACAGATTTACAGTTGTTGACATCGGTGCTTATGGCAAAAACAGCGATGGTGGTATTTTTGCATCTTCGAAAATTGGAAAACGAATTCAAAATACTAGGTTCAATATTCCAAATGACAAAGCATTGCCCGGGACAAACGTAGCACTTCCACATGTTTTTGTGGGGGATGAGGCTTTTCCATTACAAAAGAACTTAATGAGGCCATATTCTCGTTCTCAAAACCCGTCTCAGGACCAAAAAGAATTTAACAATCGCCTGTCACGCGCACGCAAAGTAGTCGAAGATGCATTCGGAATATTATACCAAAAATTTGAAATATACAACAAAAATATTCGTTTATGTCCAGACATTGTTGATAATGTTGTTTTGACAACATGTATATTGCATAATGTAATGCGAACTTATAATATCGAATGCAACGAACAGTATTGCCCCAGTCGCAGGTCAGCGCATCAAAACTTACATCAGGAGGCATTCAGTGATCTACGTCACATTGGTGGAAACAGTACCGCTTTCGACGTACGTGATTCGTTTGCTGCTTATTTCAAATCATCGGTTGGGCAGCTACCATGGAATACTTAATTTAGTATTTTTTTTTATTATGCACTAATCATCACGTACCTACATATGTGTAAATGTCTAATTAATAACGAATTATGTGGAAGTACCTTGTTTCGCATTATACCGTTTGAAAAAATATCAATTTGGCTCTTGTTCATTTGATATACATTGTAGGTTAGATTTTTTTTTGTCCATTACTAGCTTGCAATGTATAATCGAATTAACATTAGACTATATTAATATTTTGCGAAACAAGGGAAAACCGAATTATGTAACAAGTACCAATCTATTGTACTATCTTTCTTTAAATATTTGTAATAAATAAATATTACCTGGTATCGCTAAGGTGTTGCTTATTTCCATCCATGCTTCTTCCTTTTTTACAGTGTCACTGTACTTTGAGTCACTTAGATCATACAATAAATTATATTTACGAACTTCTTCGATAAGTTTTTCTTTATTCATTTTAAAAACAAAAACGATACGTCTGACTCGTTCGAAAGAAATGCTGGGAATGAAGGGAGGGTGGGGAGCGGCGCATTGCCAACGTATCGTCCTCGCGTGAATCACTCACAGAGTACATTTTATACACTGAGATAGAGCCGTCACTCGAAGATTCCAGAGCGCCCGCGCCCTCTGGCAACAAGTAACAACAACAATGTATGAAGCATATGTACCTATATATATATAGCATATAGATATAGCTACCTACAAATCAGTGTACCACTGCATAGGCCGTCCTATTTACTCCTTTTATTTAGTATTTAGTAATTTATGTTGATTTACAATAAAACAATATAATTACAACACCAAATACTTTATTAAAATCTTCTGTTACAATATTTGATGGCCATCTGAATTTTATCTTCCGTAATCGTTTCGTGATCCACACAATAACTTAGAAGTATCCTTAGGTACACACCAATTAAATAAGAATATATTATATCTTAAATTTCTTGAATTATTTGCAATTATTGACTTATTATTTGACAATTTATTTAACTTTTCTTAAACCTTTGACATTTACAAAGTGTTGCCAAGTGACCGACTCGCGTTCTCCCCAAACTTTCCCCGAAATCTCCCCAAAATACAAGATTTGTAAAAAACCTAATAAATGGCTATTCTTTTTATTATTGATACAATTTTATACAATTTCAGCAATAGCGTCCATGACTAAATTAGCCTCTTCACTCGCGCCGGTTGCAGTTCCGTACATTTTTTCTGAGTTAAACCTGTTTAGCATCTTTGAACCGGGTTTAAAATGAACACATCCTTCTAGCAATTTATATCTTATCCTCAAGATGGATTCGGCAGTGTTAATGGCCAATCTGTTTCGACATTTGTCTTCAATAATAGCTACTTGAGAGAAGGCTCTTACCGCAACTGCGTTAGAAAAAGATAAAGACAAAATTCTTAGTGCCAAACATTTCCACGGGTATGTTCTATCACCGACTGCATTTTTGAAATTATAAACTTCAACCCAGAACTCTTCGGTGTATTGCGTGGATTTCCGAGTTGTACGATGCAAATCATTCCATTCTGCGGCAACTTCGGAGCCACTCGGCTATCATCGTGCACAGCATTTTGTTTTCATGTGTGTGCTTTCACAGATTAGTTAGTGGTTTGATCGCGTTCCGACATCATCAGTCCAAATATTCCCCCAAAAATATTGTCCCTCAATTCTCCCTCCATAACTTTAAAAACCCCCCAAATTTGGGGGGATTCCCTCCAATCTGGCATCACTGCATTTACGCAAGTTTCGTTACCATTTTAGTTTAAAATTAAATAAGTTAAAGAAAAAATGGGATTGCGTAATTGGAGGATTTTATTAATTTGAAGATACGTGTTTTAATATATTATAAAAGGTGTGAAATTTTAAAGGTGTCCTTATATCCCTAATATTTTAATTTATATAAAATAAAATGGTTATTTGTTAAAGATAATTTAGAATATCTGAGTAGAACGGAGAACAAGTTTAAGCTAAATGTGTTAATATTTTGAGAAAAATGCCATCTATCAATACGTAACTTAAACTTTGATTATTGCTATACGAATAAATTAAAAATCAATTGAATTGAGTAGTTTATATCCAAAAGCAGAACCCTACCTAAACTAGTCGGTTATCATTTCGTCACTTTTGTTCTAAGTTATAACACCATGGAATCACTCGCGGGCAGCGCGCGGTCCGCTTCGGACCCGCGCGTTGGCGATGCGCAGTCAACGCAGGGCAGCGAGTTGTCACCGAGTGGTCCACCCGCCGTCCGCGCGTGGACGGCTTACGATAGAGGCGATCCGGTGACGCTACGGAGTTGATGTAGTGAGCGCATACCCATACAAGTCCATATCAAGAATACTAACCGCACGAGGCGAGGCGGTGCGGAGTGGGTGCCGGGTGGCTCTAATGAGCTGTGACCTTTAAACCCATTCCTGACCCGATTCCCCTCATCTACGATTTTATACACCCCATAGTTCGACCCTTATCCCCCCAATTATTGCTGAAGTCTAGTAAGAATTTGTTTAACTAAAGGAAAAACAATAAGATTATATCACTTACATTATAGCTTAATCCGTTCCCAAACAACTCAAAATAATAGTAAAAGCTTCACTTCTAGTACAAATCTAGTAAGAATCGGAGCAAATTTCACACAACTTTGACCCAATGTTTTGAAGTACGTTTTTTTTTATAAAATACTTATGACGGGATGACTGAGAGTAGTCAGATTATAGAAAAAATATTGCAAGCTTCAAATTTAAATCCTACCACACGTAACATAAATGTGTGAATAAGGTCGCAAATAAAACTTGAGGTTTGTCCCAATCCCCCATTTTACGGTATTTAGTTTTTAATTAACAAAAAAATAAGTTTATTTTTTGGTGACGAAAATTAAAATCCCATAATGTTCTTCATAATTATAAGTGACGTATGGTACAAACCGTAATTTTTTTACGGATAAGTTCACGTCGGATGTCAACAACGACGTTTTTCTATGGACTAATTTTATTATACGTCGTTGTTTTGCCATAATTTACAACTTACCTACATCACATTTTTGTTTGTTAATTTTATCTTTGTTGTTTACACAATTGAAGAATAATTGAATGAAATTCAAGGCATGTGGACTCATATATTTTCAAAAAGTGATTACCAGAAAGAATCGGCTCTAGTTACAGATCTTTCTTACTGAAGATGCGTATATGCATGCCTACAGACTCAATGACACCCAAAAATAGGTTTAATGATTATTTAAAAATATCAGTAATGGCCCGATATTAAACATTCAGCTCAGCAAGATCGAGACTCTTCAATTTCATTGACTCCCATTTTCAGTAATTTGCTAGATCCACCTACACTATCATACAGTTACTCATAATAATATTGAAGAGCCTGAGAAGCAATGAGCAGTACCAGATACACCAGTCCCAACCCCCTGTTAATAGATAAAGCAAAATGTGATGATGTTTTTTGTTGCCTACATGAACCTCATGCGTATGGCTGTCCACTATCAGTAGATACCTATTATTTATTTATTTACATATTTATGGTACGGACACTAATTACGCGTGCCTAGAACCCACAGTCTTGCTAAATAATGGAGGGAAAAACGACCGCGGATCTGAAAATTTGGGAAAAGAGAAGTCGTACTATTGATGCGAAAACAATAGGCTCACCATGTCAGTGTAATTTTAAGGACGCATTTACGTTTATCACTCGCTCAATTTTAGGTATTCTAGTAGCAACACAACAACATTGCGCGCACACACACTTACAAACCATTGTTCGCCCGATTTTATACATTACTTAACTAATATTGATACTTGAAGGTAATATTATTGTTCAGTCCCAAGCCAGCGCAACGGGGCTGGTATGCTGAACGGTCCACGGTACGTGGAGCCTAACGTTGCCCTTGAAACAAGCTGCACTATAGCCCGTTGGGCTTCCCCTTAATGGTCAATAATTATAATCTCTTACCCAAGGAGCTGATGACGACAAGCTACGACCGTTCTTGAGGCCGCGTCCGTGTGTGTGTGTGTATATGTAATGAGTAATTGAACGTATAGTGAAAGACAAGTGTGGATGGACAAAGGTTCTCCAAGATGCAGTCCTCCCAATGCGGTCCGTCTTCAATCAGCACACTTAATTCCAACAACGCGCGTGCCTTGGTATGGCGTCAATATGGCGTAATTGTTCGGAGAAATATCCCTGGATTCTCGTCAATCCGGGATTACTAGGTTCAATCAATCACTGAACACAATTAATCTGTTAATCTCACGTGAGATCCAAGTTGATTTCCAATTATAATCAATAAAACTCAATCTTCCAACCGGAGGTTAGTTTTAGCAAGAACGGAAAAACGTCAAAGTGAAAAAAAGTCAAAGACTATAGAATAATGTTGCCAATCCAAAGGTGCGTTCAATTTCACGTTGGACTAAACATCTACCCCCCCCCCGGATGGGCCTACCCGTCCGCTAATCAATTAGAAGTCTTGACAAAGTTGCGACCGCTCTCTTTATGATGGATCCGTCCACCAAAACTTCAGCAAAACGAGGGACCCCGTCGGTGCCAGCCACCAAATTGAGAATGCGCCCCATGCGCCAATACAAAGGCTTCAGGTTGGCATCCTTAATCAGGACGAGGTCTCCGATCTTAGGCGGATGAGTTTTATCCGTCCACTTGATGCGTTGCTGGAGGATGTGCAGATACTCTAAGCTCCAACGCTTCCAAAAGTTCTGAGCGAGCTGTTGCACCAACTGAAACCGCGAGAGCCGATTTTGGCTCACATCACCAAAAGGGTACTCCGGCAAGGCGACAAGTGGCTGTCCAATCAGGAAATGGCCCGGGGTTAGAGCCTCCAAGTCATTCGGGTCCGAAGAGAGCGGGCACAATGGGCGCGAATTCAACACAGCTTCAATGCGGCAAAATACCGTAGCTAGTTCCTCAAAGGTGAGAACGGCGTCTCCCAACAATCTCCGCCAGTGTCCCTTTGCCGCTTTCACCGCGGCCTCAAAAATACCCCCCCAATGGGGGCAGGCTGGCGGGTCAAACAACCAAGTGACCCCTCGGCGGGCCAAACTGTTACCAATGTCAACCTGGCTCTCATTAAGGAAGGCGTATACCTCCTTCAAATAGTTACTTGTACCCTTGTAATTCGTACCGCAATCAGACCTAATCAAAGAAGGTAACCCACGGCGAGACACAAATCTGTCCAAGGTCGCCACAAAGGCCTCTGTCGAGAGGGAGGTTACCAGCTCCAAATGTACTGCCTTGGTTGACAGGCAGACAAAAACACACAAATAAGCCTTGCCAATTTTACTATTTCGAAGTGTGGACGTCTTCACCGAAAAGGGACCAGCAAAGTCCGTCCCGACGCCAGCAAAGGGCCTCGCCTCATTGACACGATCAGCCGGCAAATCTCCCATTAGGGGCTGCATAGTGGAGGCCTTAGTCCGATAACACGGCATACAACGGAAGACAATGCTACGAATAGTACGACGAGCTGACAAAATCCAAAATTCTCGCTGCAGAATGGCCAACAGCGCATTGCAGCCGGCATGCGAGTTTTTAATATGACGATCAGTCACCAACAATTGTACCAAGTGGCCCTCCTTGGGCAACAAAAGGGGGTGACGGGCCCCATAAGGAAGGCTAGAGTGCCTCAACCGTCCTCCAACACGCAACAGACCCGTCTTATCCAAGAAGGGATTCAGCTTGCTAACAGCTCCTGACAACTTAACCCTACCAGACTTCAAGACCTCGATCTCCTTCTCAAATTGTGCAGCCTGCACAGAGCGGACCCAAAGGAGGAGTGACTCCTGTCGCTCTTGAGGAGAGAGAACTGGTGCAAGGCGCTTGTCCCCTGGATTCCTAGAATTATGGCCAAAACGCCTGATCCACGAGGTGACGTTCAACAATTTGTCGAGGGAGCTGTATCGCTTCAACAAAAAATCAGGATCAAACGGAGGATCCTTCGTCCCAACAGCGAACACCTTAAGTCCGGGCAAGGATCCGACATCAAGACTGGCATTCGAGGCCAATCGTCCTCGGAGCGGGTCAGCCAGTCCGGTCCCCACCAGAGGGGTTGGGCAATCAAGCGGGGGGCCATGCATCCGCGTGAGGCTACGTCGGCCGGGTTCAGGTCACCAGGCACGTACCTCCAAATCAAAGGCATTTCAGAACCTTGAATCTGAGACACTCGGTTCGCAACAAAGACCTCCAAGGAGTGGACGGACGTCTTCAACCAACACAAAACAATTTGACTGTCCGTCCAGGCGTAAGAAGCCCGAATGTCAACAGTTCCACCCAAGGTATGCGCAACGTGATCTAGGAGACGCACAAGAAGCACCGCCCCTGACAACTCCAACTTAGGGATGGTCAATGCCGTCCGGAGGGGGGCCACCTTGCTCTTGGCCATGATCAGTGACAACTTCACCTGGCCCGCGGCGCTGACGGTGCGCAAATAAACAGCGGCGGCATAACCGTGAGAAGACGCGTCACAAAACCCATGAAGGGTGGCGGTATACACCCCAGGGGGGAGGATGGCGCGTGGCAGCGCGACCTCATTGACCACAGTGAGCACGGATACAAATTGGAGCCAGTCTTCCAACAGGGTTTCCCGAAGTGGCTCGTCCCAACCAAGTTCAGCGGTCCAAAGGCGCTGAAGGAAGCATTTCGCCCAAAACAATACCGGGCAGATCCAACCATTAGGGTCAAAGGTCCTCGCTACAGTAGACAACACCAGTCGTTTAGTCCAAGTATGAGGAGACTCCAAGTCGACATCGTACGTAAAGGTGTCTTGAACTGGTCGGTACTGCACGCCGAGGACGGCCATCATTGCGGGGTTGTCAACGTTTTCAAACAAGTGAGGATCCTGCTTATGATCCTCCAACACACCTTCCAATAGCGCTGGCGAGTTGGACACCCATTTACGCAACTCATAGCCAGCGGAAACCAGAATCTGGACCAACTCGTCACGCAACAGGATGGCTTCCTCAACTGTAGAAGCTCCAGTACAGACATCATCGACGTACAGGTCTGTTTTCAAGATGGCGGAGGCACGAGGGAATCTCAAACGCTCCCGGTCCGCAAGCTCCCAAAGCGAACGAATAGCAACAAAGGGGCTTGATCGAAGGCCGTACGTATTCGTGTTGAGCTCGTACACAATCATGGGATCCTGGGGATGCTCCCGCCACAGGATCAACTGATAACGTCTGTCATCCCGGTGAATAACCGTTTGCCGGAATATCATTTTGATGTCGGCCACAAAGACTACTTGATGACGACGAAAAGACGTGATGACGTCACAAAGATCCCTCAACAATTTGGGGCCGGAATGCAGGCAATCATTCAAGGAGACGCCGGAAGAAGTCCGCGCAGACCCATCAAACACTGTGCGCAGTTTACCAGTGGATGGCTTGAGGACCGCGTGATGTGGCAAGAAGAAATGCTCTACTGAGCGCCAATCCAAATCTGACACCGACATGTGTCCCAAGTCTGCATACTCACGCATAAAATCTACATATTTTTGCCGCAGCACCGGGTCCCTGGCCATGCGGCGCTCCATTGCCAACAATCTTTTCTCAGCCGTAGGTCTGGATTGGCCGAGAGGTGGTCGCACCGCAACAAAAGGCAGCCGGGTCTCGAGCCGACCGGAGCGGAGTCGACCAGTGTTGTTCTGATAGAACAACTCGCACTCTTCGTGTTCCGGATTCAAGCGGGCCACCTGAGGGGGCTCCTCAACCTCCCAAAACCTCTGAACGGCGTCAGAGAGGGCTGAGCCGGACACCAACGCAAGGACAGGTTCAGGTGGAGGGGGCACGTTCAACACTGGGCCCATAATCGCAAAGCCGAAGATGGTTGAGACCGCCACCAGACCCCTCGGGTGGCACCATGGGGTCTCCGGCTGCAAGACCGTCATATTTCCCAACAATATTTTCCCCAAAACATCGGAACCCAACAACAAATGCACCGTACAAGGGGAATCAAACCGGGTGTCAGCCAAATCCAGACCTGACGTCAACCGTAGAACATCCAAAGGCAACTGACAATCGGGATGGCTACCCAATATAGTCGGCATAACAAGGGCAGGAGCACCAATTTTAGGGTACGGACAACTCACAGATGTGATTTCAAACCAGGTCTCTCCCTCAACAGTGGTGACAGCCGCTTCGCCAATTCCCTGAAATTTGCCTGAAAAGTCGTTCACCTTCAGACCAACCTGTCCCGCTAACCAAGACGACAAAAGGGAACCCTGGGCTCCCGTGTCCAAAAGGGCACGGACCACAATCGAGTCACCATAGGGTCCCCAGACCCTGACCGAGGCCGTTGGCAACAAAATCGACTCGATCAGGGGGGGTTCTTTAGCGGGGCAGGCGGCAATTTCCTAGCGGTGCCTGGGCGGCGACCGATCGCCGCATCCAGGCTGTCCTCTTCCACGACGAGGATAAGGTTGGAATGGTTCGTCCGCGCGGTGTCCCAAGCCGCTCGCCATCGCTGGAAGGGCATATCCTACCGGATGCCTGAATGGCGGAGGACGTGACTCCAACCGGGGACGTTCCGCCAACGGAGGGGAGAGGTGGCGGTGCTGGTCCGGCCACTGCTGCCTAGCAGCCAACGCGCGTTCTCCCTGACAAGGGGAGACCAAATCTCGATCGCGGGGCTCCCGTACAACTTGCACGGGGGGTGGAGAGCGGCGTGCAGAATTGCGGGCCTCAGCCCGGTGCTCATCTCCGGAATACCCCCCCTGCGCGAACCCTCCTCAGAAGAAGGTCTGCTGGAGCGGTTCGCGTTGGCGCACAAAATCTCCAGGTGGGATCCCGTGCAAATTCTACACGGACGGAGGTCGGGGCAGTCCCGATGGAAATGGGCTCCCAAACACGAGAAGCACAAACGGCGTGCGTTGGCAATACGGCGGCGGGCACTTACGTGCAAGTTCAAAAAAGCCGAGCAACGTGCCATGACATGTCCCGTGGACTTGCAAAAGTGGCAATCGTGAGAACTCCGGGCTCCAGCAAAACGGGGGGCGGGGCGAACCTCAACAGGCCCCCGAGCCCTAGTCCGTCCCTGGTCTCTAGGCCGAGAAGGTGGTGGGCGTGACCCCGTGGCGCCACGAGTGTTGTCCAAAAACCGACACTCGTCTTCCAAGAATTTGAGGAGGTCGTCAAAGGGGGGAAGATGGGTGGCACTGTCCCCACCATACTTCTGCTCAAAGCGGGACCTCAACTCTGTCGGGAGCAACCGCAGCACTATGTGCACCAACAGGTAGGACCAATGGTCCACCGGTAACTGCAAGCGTCGCAAGGCGTGGGTCGCTGAGACCAACGGGTTCAGCAGGTCAGTGCGCAACGCCGACATGCTGGCGATGGCCGGTAGCCCCAAAATCTGGTCGATGTGCACAACAGCCAGGCAGCGCTTATTCTGATACCGTCTGGAGAGAAGCTCCAGAGCGGTAGGGTAAGAAGAGTCCGTCACCGGCAAGTGCTGCACCAAGGCTCTGGCTTCGCCCTCCAAAACGGACAACAAGTAGGCCAACTTCTGGGCAGGTCCGAGGTCCGAGCGTGCATCCACAAGACTCTCAAAGAGATTAATGAAGCCCAGCCAGTGGTCCAAACGACCGTCAAAATGTGGCAACTCCAGGGTGGGCAGCCTACTCAACAGTCCAGGGCCCCTGACAACGGAGGTCTGAGGCTTGGCCTCCTCAGGCATCCGGCTCCTCAAAATTTCCCGGGCTCGTTGACCTATGACATCCCCCAGGTTGACAATCTGGTCATAGTCACCCAAAACCTTATCGCGGGCTGCCTGGTCCATCACCGCCAAATCCACGTCCATGATGTACTCATTGAAGCGTGTGAGCGCAGCGTCAGCTGACTTGATCCTCTCATCCACTTGCCTGTTCCGAGCAAGGGTGAGCTCCTCCAAGTCCGGACGCTCAACCGTTGCTACCGCCGATGTGAACCATCTCAACTGTGAGACCAATACGGCAGCAGACTCCCTGACTGCCTTTAATGAGGCCATTGCAACAATCAAATATTAATACAACAGGCTAAAATTAACTAAACAAACAACAATGACTTGTTAGCCGACCAAATAATTTCACCAAAATAACAACTTAAATTCAATTATTTCAAGTCCAAATCCGACCCTGTACCTATTCCAAGTATGAATCTAGCTTGCTAAGGATGGTTACAAGAGAAATAACAATTGAATGTATAATACAATGCTGGATCAACCTCAAATAAATACAACAATAGGATGTGTAATATTGCTCCGGACAACCTCCAATAACACAATCCAATAATCACACTATAAACAATAACCAATACACACAATTCAAGTCTTATTATGTTAGACTATGTGATTATTATTTAGATAAACTTTTAACTTCAGACTAGTGACATTCAATTATTAATCCCAACGAATATACCAAACAGCTTTTACAATAAATATCAAATTAACCTGATAATTCCTAATTTCACAAACAATCCCACCTGTCAGTGCAATAGGCTAGCCAAGCCAAGGGGCTAGCACTACAAATTACAGTACAAACTACAAGTACTATTTGAGCCCGGCTGACAAGCAATATATTCAGAACTTATCAAGTTATAAGTTATGTTAAGTAATTGAACCAAAGCTACTTTCAACAATAGTCAAAACTTCCAATGTACTATGTGGATTTTATTATTAAAACCCACGCTCTGCTACCACTTGTTCAGTCCCAAGCCAGCGCAACGGGGCTGGTATGCTGAACGGTCCACGGTACGTGGAGCCTAACGTTGCCCTTGAAACAAGCTGCACTATAGCCCGTTGGGCTTCCCCTTAATGGTCAATAATTATAATCACTTACCCAAGGAGCTGATGACGACAAGCTACGACCGTTCTTGAGGCCGCGTCCGTGTGTGTGTGTGTATATGTAATGAGTAATTGAACGTATAGTGAAAGACAAGTGTGGATGGACAAAGGTTCTCCAAGATGCAGTCCTCCCAATGCGGTCCGTCTTCAATCAGCACACTTAATTCCAACAACGCGCGTGCCTTGGTATGGCGTCAATATGGCGTAATTGTTCGGAGAAATATCCCTGGATTCTCGTCAATCCGGGATTACTAGGTTCAATCAATCACTGTACACAATTAATCTGTTAATCTCACGTGAGATCCAAGTTGATTTCCAATTATAATCAATAAAACTCAATCTTCCAACCGGAGGTTAGTTTTAGCAAGAACGGAAAAACGTCAAAGTGAAAAAAAGTCAAAGACTATAGAATAATGTTGCCAATCCAAAGGTGCGTTCAATTTCACGTTGGACTAAACAATTATATTTTCTTTAATATTGTTTGATCATAATAAGTTGTAACTTATTGTTTACAAAGGGTTACATGCTTATTGATTAGATGTTAGTTTATTAATGTGTTTGACGCCCGATTAAGAGTACTAGGGGACTTTGGAAATAAAATACTCATATGTGATAAAAAAATTAATAAGAAATAAAGAAAAGTTTCGTCATGCCTGTCTGTCTGTCTGTTTGTCCATCCATCTGTATGCCATTTACAACCGACGAAATAAACGGAGGAGGTTATCAATTCGACGCGTATATTTTTTTTAATGTTTGATCACCGATTACTCGAAGACGGCTGAACCAATTTGGAAAATTATTTTTTTGTTTGAAAGGGTATACTTCGAAATTGGTCCCATTGTCACCAAGTCAGAAGCTGATAATGGGATCTTGGAGTAATCGAGGAAACTTTTCAAATATTATAGGCACACCTACAGTAATTTGAGTATTTTTTATAGTAACCTGTGTAGTTGCATTTGAAAAGCACCATTTGTGAAGTGGATCTGATGATGAAGACCACAGATGGCCACCGGAACTACTCAATATATAAGTAGGAATAAGAAGTATTTCATGGGTTCCGCTTCGATTACTTGAATATGGTTATTAAGCACAATATGCTCGTCACAATGCATATGATGAAATGAAGCTGATGGTGAAGTACCAGGAGAACTCCTCAACAATTAAAGGCCCAGCATTGGGAAAAGCAATATTTTGTCTACTTTCTAACTAATTTCGGAAGTCGGACACCGCCTACCTACCGAAATTAAAGTTATTTTTCACTTTGCAGTGTTTTTGGGAAGTCTGTTTAATTTTTTTGGTAAAAGTTTTTATATTCCGAAACTATTAGAATGATACACGTGAAACTTGGTAGGTAGATGTATTCTGTGAACCGCTTTCCGATTTTAAGAAAAAAAGTAAAAAAATATAAAAAAAATATTATCAGTTTCAGAAACTGAAAATATATATTTTTTCATGAATCTTATGCGTGTGTGGTATTAATAGAGAGGTCTTTAAAAATGGCATACGGGTTTCTAAAACCACTTTTTCATAAAGTTAATCGTTTAAAAGATATACACTTCCAAAGTGGTAAAATGTCCCCCCCCCTCTTATTTCTATAATAATGGAGTGAAAAATTATACAAAAAATATATGCTATGATCCTTAATGTAAACTTTCAACCAAAATTGGTTTGAACGAGATCGGGTTGGCAGTTTTTGAGATACAGCATATTTTCTAAAACCGCAAATAAAACTTTGTAATTCAGACAAACACTATGAAAAACAAAGTTATTTGGCGTAGTTACTACGGAACGCTTCATGGCCGAGTCTGACTCGCACTTGGCCAATTTTTTAGTTTTTGTACGAACTGAACATTTTGGCATATTGAACCGTATGAAGTAAGCCCAACAAAAGGTAACTGTTGTATATCGTTGAGGAATTCCCTCGACTGTCTATGGTCTCCATCATCAGACCTGTAATGGCACTTATAACCCATATGGGTGCAAAGTTCTCATCAATATAAATGAATTAAGTCCAACCACAAGGTAGCTATAACTGTAAACCGTTGAGGAGTTCCCTTAGCTCCAGTGGCCATCTGTGGTCTTCATCATCAGGTCCACTTCACAAATGGTGCTTTTCGAATGCAACTACACAAGTTACTATAAAAAATACTCAAATCACTATAGGTGTGCCTATAATATTTGAAGAGTTTCCTCGATTTCTCCAAGATCCCATCATCAGATCCTGACTTGGTGACAATGGGACCAATTTCGAAGTATACCCTTTCAAACAAAAAAAGAATTTTCCAAATTGGTTCAGCCGTCGTCGAGTAATCGGTGATCATACATAAAAATATATATATATATACACGCATCGAATTGATAACCTCCTCTTTTTGTCGTCGGTTGAAAATCAATGAAATTGTTTTCTTCACCTTGTTATTTATTACTATTATTTATTATATTTATTATTTATACTTGTTATTTACTTAAGTAATGTCTCGAAACCCGCGACAAAAAACTCAAAAACTGCTGACCCGATTTCGTGCAAACCAATTTTCGTTGAATGTTTTTATTAAGATCTACAACGTTTTTCACTTCATTATTGTAAAAGTTAGAGGGGGGGGGACACATTTTACCACTTTGGAAGCATATATCTTTTAAACGATTGACTTAAAGAAAAAGTGGTATTAGAAATCTCAATGTTATTTTTAAAGACCTGTCTATACCACATACGTAAAGGTTTCATGAAAAAAAGGGGAAGCCCACCTTAATTTAATATAGTCTTAGTCTTATAGTTTCTGAATAAAATGGATGTGACATGCGGACGGACAGACAGATAGACATGACAAAACTTTATAGTTTATATATAGGGTTCCATTTTAGCCATTCGGCTACAGAACCCTAAAAATTTGTCTCGATTGAGTTGAGATGTTTTAGCTCACCTAATTCCGATCACTGATTATGATTTACTTACCGACATGTTATATTACAACAGGTGTTCCTGCTGCAAAGAAACCGAAACGAGATCCGCGAAAGGAAAATAGCGATCATTCACTATCCCCCAAGCATAAGAACAAGAGACTAGAACATTCAAAGACTTCTGAAAATACTAAGAAAAGGACGTTTAAATCTATCAGAATATCACAAAAATCTATTTCAAGTAAAACTGTTGTGCAAAGCAAACCTAAATTGTGTTATGATGCAATTTGTAATTATGATAATTTTGTAGAAACTAAAAGTCAGGAAACACCTTATAAATGTCATATCTGTCAGAGTAGTTTTAGTCAAACGAGTCATTTGAAAAATCATATTCGTACACACACAGGAGAAAAGTCTTATAAATGTGACATTTGTCAGAGAAGTTTTGTTAACAAGAACTATTTAAAATACCATATTCGGATACACACAGGCGAAAAGCCTTATAAATGTAATATTTGCCAGAGTAGTTTTAGTTTGAAGGGTACTTTAAAAAATCATATTCGTACACATACGGGAGAAAAACCTTATAAATGTGATATTTGTCAGAGTAGTTTTAGTAAGAAGGGTATTTTAAAAAATCATATGCGTACACACACGGGAGAAAAACCTTATAAATGTCATATCTGTCAGAGTAGTTTTATTGATACGAGTCATTTGAAAAATCATATTCGTACACACACAGGAGAAAAGCCTTATAAATGTGATATTTGTCAGAGTAGGTTTAGTGTGAAGGGTACTTTGAAAACTCATATTCGTACACACACGGGAGAAAAACCTTATAAATGTCATATCTGTCAGAGTAGTTATAGTCGAATGAATACTTTGAAAACACATATTCGTACACACGCAGGAGTACAACCTTATAAATGCGATATTTGTCAGAGTAGTTTTAGTTTGAAGGGTACTTTAAAAAATCATATTCGTACACATACGGGAGAAAAACCTTATAAATGTGATATTTGTCAGAGTAGTTTTAGTGAGAAGGGTATTTTAAAAAATCATATTCGTACACACACAGGAGAAAAGCCTTATAAATGTGATATTTGTCAGAGTAGGTTTAGTGTGAAGGGTACTTTGAAAACTCATATTCGTACACACACGGGAGAAAAACCTTATAAATGTCATATCTGTCAGAGTAGTTTTATTCAAACGGGTCATTTGAAAAATCATATTTGGACACACACAGGTGAAAAACCTTATAAATGTCATATCTGTCAGAGTAGTTTTAGTGAGAAGGGTACTTTGAAAACTCATATTCGTACACACACGGGAGAAAAACCTTATAAATGTCATATCTGTCATAGTAGTTTTAGTCAAACGAGTAATTTGAAAAATCATATTCGTACACACACAGGAGAAAAGCCTTATAAATGCGATATTTGTCAGAGTAGTTTTAGTGTGAAGGGTAATTTGAAAAATCATATTCGTACACACACGAGAGAAAAACCTTATAAATGTCATATCTGTCAGAGTAGTTTTAATGAGAAGGGTACTTTGAAAAAACATTCGTATACACACAAGAGAACATCCTTATAAATGCGATATTTGTCAGAGCAGTTCTAGTGTGAAGGGTACTTTGAAAAATCATATTCGTACACACACAATACAAATAACCTTATAAATGTGATCAATGTCCTAAAAGATTTTGTGGTAGACGTTTTCTTAAATATCATGTTTGAAACATAATTAACACATTACATACTGAAGATAAGTATATCGATAGTTTCAGTCTATAGACATCATCTGATCCTGTTTTCGTCGAAGCGGACTACGTAACAAACTCCTGCAGTGTAATTTCAATAAATAAAATAAAGGAATCCAATTCGGCTTACCGGATCCGCGGTATTACAAATATTATTTTTCTAAAATGTACACTACCGTCCAAAAGTTTGGAAACACCATTGTAGGGTGAATCTCTAGCATAAATAGATGTCAAATGTCAATGTAAAGGAATGCAAATGTCAGTGAGTGAACAACGGGATGAGACGAAATGAAACTGCAAGTAGTCCGACCCAAACCACGTCTAATTGAACACTAATTATTAAAAGTAAAATTATTTAAAAGTAGCCTTTTAAAAAGATGCATAGAATAATGTAAAAGTGTTAATGCACTGTCAAATGTAGGTCACGTTGAAAGTGCACACGCGCGAGCCTACTAGCTAACTTAAAACAATCCAATATATTGAAATAAATGCAATATTTTGAAAATTCATGTACGTGCACCGTACATATTGCCACAACTAAGGATCAAACAAGCCGTCAATCAAATGTAAACAAGTAAATAAAAACAACCTTAAAGTAAGAAAAAAAATAACAAACAATGTAAAAAGAATAATGTATATCACTAACGTAAAAAACGATTAAAATCAAATCAAAAATGTATTACGAAAAACTGCAACTTAAAGTCTATAAATAGAATGTCACCATAATTATATACTATCACAATTATCACTGTGTTTTTCAGTGTCAAATTTCACTTCACTTAAAGTAGGGTTGGCACTCGACACTTTATGCACTTTAGCGTCCCGTTTTTCAATCTTGCGATCCAGTTCGATGTCGTGTTGTCCTTCTTCTTCTCTTCTGCTTCTTGCGTGTTGCAAGCCCTCCCCCTGTCTTATTTATTTATTTAAACTTTATGTACAATAGTGGTACATGGGCGGACTTAATGCAACAGGGCATTCTCTACCAGTCAACCTTTGGGTTAAAAAGACCACAATGTGGTAGGTGTACAAGTAAAAAAAAAAAATGTCATCGAAAAAAAAGTATGTATAAATATATATATATATATAATAATAATAATAATAATAAGTGGACCGAAACGAGAGGCGTGCCATGATTGTCGACATAACCATCCCGCATGACGAGAACCTCGTGAAAGCCGAGAAAGATAAGCAAATCAAATATCTTGACTTGGCGCATGAGATTGTCGACATGTGGGATGTGAACTCGGCAGTCGTTGTACCGATAGTCGTCTCAGCCAATGGCTTAATAGCCAAGAGCCTCGACCAACACCTTAGGAGGCTCTCGTTAGGCGGCTGGATCAAGGGCTTGCTTCAGAAAGCGGTGCTCCTGGACACGGCGCGTATCGTTAGGAGGTTCCTCTCTCTAGAGCCCTGACCACCGGTAGCTTGGACCCTGTTCCCGATACCGGTGGGCTACTATTTTTTATATTTTTAAATGTTTTTTGTGTTTTATAGAAATATTTAAAAATGTAATTTGTATGTATATAATTAGAAATAAAAAGATAATAATAATAATAATAATAATAGGATGTCGACAGATCCAGGAAAACAGCGAACCGATTAGGATTGAGCGTGGTATTTTTCAGGGCGACAGTCTGAGCCCACTGTGGTTTTGTCTGGCTCTCAACCCTCTCAGTACACTGCTGGAGGGTTCGGGGCAAGGCTACCAGTTGAGAAGAGGTGGTCAGGTCATATCACACTTGCTTTACATGGACGATTTGAAACTTTTTGCCCCCAGCAACTTGCAACTCATGGAGCTACTGAAGGTAACGGAAACCTTTAGTAGCGCCATCAGGATGGAATTTGGGGTGGACAAATGTGCGGTCATGCATGCAAAGCGAGGAGTGATTATGGAATCCATGGGAACTCAACTCTCGGATTCCATACACCTAAGATCCCTCGGCTCAACTGAAACCTACAAGTATTTGGGTATGTCAGAGGCACTAGGCATCAATGTTGCTTATGTTAAACAGTCATTGAAGGAACGCTTCTTTGGCCGCCTGAATAAAGTACTGAATAGTCTTCTATCAGGCGGAAACAAGGTGCGTGCCTTCAATGGTTGGGTCATGCCAGTATTGATGTACTCTTTTGGCATACTCAAATGGACTCAGACTGAACTTGACGCCTTGGACAGGCGGGTCCGCACAACGCTGACTGCAAATCGAATGCATCACCCACGTTCATCGGTGATGAGGCTGTATATCTCGCGGAAGTGCGGGGGTCGTGGCTTTTTAAATGCAAAGACCCTGCACAACCGCGAGGTATGCAGCCTTAGGGAATATTTTCTAGAAGCCGACGTGGGTATGCATCGAGATGTGGTAGCGGTGGACAAAGGCCTCACTCCGCTCTCCTTAGGTACCGAGAATTGGCGCAAACCTGTAGTATTAGATACTAATGACCGCAGAGAAGTATGGCAGAGCAAGGAGCTTCACGGACGCTATTACCGGGCCCTTCATGGGTCTGACGTAGATACGTTAGCGTCCGTAGCCTGGCTACGTTTTGGTGACCTCTTCGGGGAAACCGAAGGTTTTGTCTGTGCAATTATGGATGAAGTTATGATGACGAATAACTATCGGAAATATATTGTGAAGGATGGTACGGTAGACATATGTCGGGCATGTCACAAACCGGGAGAATCCATTCGTCACATTATCTCCGGTTGTTCTCGTCTGGCTAACGGAGACTATTTGCATAGACACAACCTTGTAGCTAGGATTATTCACCAGCAACTTGCGCTTAAATACAATCTTGTGGAATCAGAAGTACCATACTATAGGTATGTGCCCGACCCAGTTCTCGATAATGGCAATATTACACTATACTGGGATCGGTCTATCATTACTGACAGGACTATTGTTGCCAATAAGCCTGACATAGTGGTGATAGACCGATTAGAGCGTCGCACAATGATTGTTGATATAGCAGTCCCCCATGACGAGAACCTCGTGAAAGCTGAGATAGATAAAAAAAATAAGTATCTTGACCTGGCGCGCGAGGTTGTCGACATGTGGGATGTGGACACAGCAATCATTGTGCCGATAGTCGTCTCAGCCAATGGCATAATAGCCAAGAGCCTCGACCAACATCTAAGGAGGCTCTCGTTGGGCAGCTGGATCAAGGGCTTGATACAGAAAGCAGTACTCCTGGAAACGGCGCGTATTGTGAGGAGGTTCCTCTCTATGGAGCCCTGACCACCGGTAGCTTGGACCCTGTTCCCGATACCGGTGGGCTACTATTTTTTATATTTTTAAATGTTTTTATTTTTTATAATAATATTTAAAAATGTAATTTATATGTACATAGATTTAATAAATGGAATATACATATATATGCTAAAATAATAGACTAATAAATACGGTGCTTTATAATAATCTTTCTAAGAGAACTCACAATAATTATTGCGAAAACCAAACTAAGAATGACAGGCCTTTAAGTAGTGGTTTCTCATTTTACGCTTAAAAGAGAATTTAGACTCGGCCTTCTTGATGTCAAGGGGTAGCATGTTCCAGAGTTTAATGGTAGAAATAGCATAGGAATTAGCCATAAACCCGGTTCGGTGAGAAGGAATGTGTAGAAGTAAGTTTTTGGATGCACGAAGGTTAAGGCAATGAGAACTGCCTAGCACTTTAAAATTTTGTTTTAAGTAATCAGGAGCACAAGGATCGTTCAAAATAGTGAAGAGCAAGCAGAGGGATCTGAGGGATCTCCTTTGACGAATAGGCAACCATTTAAGCTGAGAACGGAAGGAAGAAATGTGATCATATTTACGAAGGCCAAAAATGAAACGGATACAATTGTTAAGAAGTCGATCCAGTTTGTTAAGAAGTTCTTGGGATAGATCAGAGTAGCAAACATCAGCATAATCAATAGCAGGAAGCACAAGCGATTGGACCAAAGTGGTTTTAGTGCTAGAAGGAAGAAAATGCTTGAATCTATAGAGAGATCGCAGTGTGAATGTTACTCTCTGGCTAACCTGTGGAATCTGCTTATCCCAACTTAACTTGTCGTCAATGAATAAGCCTAGGTCTTTAACGTGTGGCGAGAGTGGAATGACGGTATTGTTGAAGCTAAGCGGGAGTAGTTGGCTAGTGTCCAATTTAATTTAATAATTTAATATCTTTCGCCATAGGTACAACGTTGCTACTAGCAGTGCAAGGCTAATCGCAACGATCACATATTGCTGTGTAGTGGTGGAAATCATGGGAGGATAACGTTTCTGGGTTCGATTGTTCTTTAAGGGAGCGTAATTGGTTGTTAATCTTCTTGAATGCTTCTTCGTGTGTTTCAAGGTGAAGTGTTGAGTTACGGATCGAGGTGTTGATAATACTGTTGATCGGTGAGATCGTGGGTATGGTCATGGCATAAGGTTCATTGACTATGATATTACTTTTGTATTCCATATATGCATGCAGTGTTAATGAATCGCCTTGCAAGGTGCATCCTTGTTTGAGCGTAATCAAACCCGAGTGACGTAACGTCTCCGATGACATTTGTGTGCCACACGCTAATTGTAGTTCGCACGTGCCACAACAATAATAAAACCAGGTGTTTTGTTTATGTAATTTAACCCATTTGTCGGCGCATAGTTTTATTTCCGTATGACAATAAGTGCTGTGTTCTTCGTTGTCTCGAATCAGCTGTACATCGCAAATAGATTTGTGCCGATTTCCAGTGTTATATATAGGTTGGTTTATTTTGCACATTAGAGTTTGGTCATGTAATTTTTGGCAGTTTTGAATATCATATTGTTCTAGAGGTATAAATAAAAACTTTTTAACAAAAAATTAAACCGAGTCCCAGAAAACACTGCAAAGTGAAAAATAACTTTAATTTCGGTAGTCGGTGTCTTTAGTTTTGTTTTTTCGTTTTTGGCACCGACTTCCGAAATTAAAGTTATTTTTCACTTTGCAGTGTTTTCTGGGAGTCGGTTTAATTTTTTGTTAAAAAGTTTTTATTTCACTCTTTTTAGTTGGATGATTTTTAATTTACCTAGTTACAAGAGCCTAAATGTCAACTACTTATAACCTTTAACAAAATATTGCTCTTCCCAATGCTGGGCCGTTAATTGTTGAGGAGTTCTCCTGGTATTTCACCATCAGCTCTACATCACCATATGCATTATGACGAGCATAAAGTGCTTAACATCCATATTCAAGTAATCGAATCACAATCCACTCAATACTTATTATTGAATAGTTTCGGCGGCCATCTGTGGTCTTCATCATCAGTTCCACTTCCCCAAATGGTACTTTTTGAGAGCAACTGCACAAGTTACTATAAGAAATACCCAAAACGCCATAGGTGTGCCTATAATATTTGAAGAGTTCCCTCGATTTCTCCAGGATCCCATCATCAGATCCTGACTTTGGTGATAATGGGACCAATTTCGAAGTATACCCATTCGAACACAAAAAGAATTTTCCAAATCGGTTCAGCCGTCTTCGAGTACTTGATGATCATACATTAAAAAAAAAAAAAGAAATATACGCATCGAATTGATAACCTCCTCTTTTTTTCGTCGGTTGATAAATAGTGGTTGGCGTTAAATGCTATTAATGCAGAGTTGGGATCACGTACATTACCCGATTACTATCAATACGTTGAGGTATGCTTATTAGTTGATTTAGCTCATATAGAGTATCACTTAATATCGGTACTTTTATTTCCATCAATAGGTAATGTTTTGTAATGCGTGCATGTATCCTGACTCTAGCTAATCTGTCTAATTCACTTTGCATTTGGGTTGGTGATAGTAAATGTACGTCCATATGCCCCTGATACATATTTGTCAGTGTGTTGATGAGAGATTGTTGAATATCTTTTAAATTTTGCGCCATTTTTTCTGCAGCTATGGCCGATGTTATAATGTAAAATGAATTTGTAGTCTCAAGTTTCTCTAGGAGCGTCTTATTTTCCAGTGCAGAGAGGTGATCATTTATCAAGGTTAATTGCTTTACCATTGTCGCTTCGTTGCGTTGTACAATGTTGTTTTTGGTTTCCAGAATACTTGTTTGGTTTTTTAGCAATTGTAATAGATGGTTTTCATTATGATGAATTTTGTCAATATCCTGTTCGTATTGTTCTGCAAAATGCTGATCTAATAGTCCAAATAACGAGTTGGCAACGTATCCTACTCCGTCGATCAATCCCCTTTTGAATCGGTGTTCTATTATCTGTTGAGACTTCAGGAGTTCATTGTAATAATTTAATTCATTTGTGCTTTGTTCTAGTTGGTTAATTATTACATGAAATTGCATTAGCCACTCTTCGCACCGAGCTTGCTTAATGTGAGATACGAATATTTACAGAGTATCCATATTACGCCAATAGTTTGTCATATTGTAATAAAATACCAATTTCCATTCATCTCTAATTTCTTGTGCTCTGCAATCTTGTCAAAATAAATTGTTGGTTTTTCAATGGAGTAAGCTTCATATTTTGCTGGACAGTGGGTGTAATCAGTGTCATAACTAACATCAATGTGTAGCATAGCAAGCTGTTCCAGGTCAATCTTTTAGATCTATTTCGTTTATTTTTGTCAGTGTCAATGCACTTTGGTTTCTGGGCCTCAACTAAGGGTACCAATTTTGTAATAGGGCGTTTTGTTTCGCCTTTCGCAGTTTGCAATGTGACGACTCTAGTGTGGCCGTCCTTCCCAGGGTGTAGCTCCACTACGCGACCTATTGCCCATTTTCCTGCAGGAAGCCTTTCATCCTTAATGCAAACGATGTCATCTTTCTGTGGATCAGTATTCTGTCGTTTCCACTTTAATCTTGCTTGTAGTTGTTTAAGATATTCTTGCGACCATTTCTTCCAAAAATCCTTGCCAAGTTGTTGTACAATTTGCCATCTCTTGCTTAAGTTGTAAGTGTTGTCAATTTTGGGTTCTGGAATTGTCATGAGTGATGCACCGGTTAAAAAATTTCCTGGCGTTGTGCAATCAATTTCTTCAACGTTCTCAGTCACGGTGCATAGTGGTCGTGAGTTTAAACAAGCTTCAATTTGGCATAGCAAAGTAGAAAATTCTTCGTAAGTTAGACGTTGCTCTCCAATGACTCGTTTCAGATGATGCTTCATGCTTTTGACTGCGGCTTCCCAAAGACCGCCTGCGCTGGGCCAAGCCGGAGCATTAAAATGCCACTGAACTCCCGTCTCTGATATTTTTCCCAAGAACGTGTTGTCAATAGTTTCCACAATGCGCCTGTATTGTTGCAACAATATTCTATTTGCTCCAACGAAATTCGTACCGTTGTCACTATACATGTCCCGTGGCATGCCTCGACGTGCGCAGAAACGTTTGAAAGCAGATAAAAACGCTGTACTGGATAACTCTGATACCAGTTCTAGATGAATAGCTTTGGTTGCTAGACAAACAAATACTGCCGCGTATGCCAGCAATGTTCTGACGCCTCGGCCCTTACTTGCCTTGACCTCAACGTGACCAGTAAAATCGACACCTGTATGTGTGAAAGGTCAAGATACTGTCACTCTTGGCTCTGGTAGATCAGCCATAATCTGATTGGGTTGTCTAGCATTAAATCGGCGACATGTTACGCATTTATGTAAAACCTTTTTGACAGCGCGATGGCCTCCTACGATCCAGACTCTTTGCCGTAAATGTGTCAGTGTTAGCTTAGGACCTCCGTGTAAGGTCTTTTGATGTGCTTGCAAAATGAATAACTCTGTCAGTTTGTGGTCATGTGGTAGGAGAATTGGATGTTTCTTGTCTTCTTTAAGATGTGAGTTACGTAACCTTCCCCCCACTCTTAAAATGTCATGGCTGTCAAGGAACGGATTCAAATTCAGTAGGTTACATCTAGTACTCAAACTCTTATTTTCCTTCAATTTCAAAATCTCGTCGTGGAAGGCATGCAACTGAATATGTTTAATTATTAGCTTTTCAGCGCTTTGTAGTTCTTCAGATGTTAAATATGTTGTCAAATTCGAGCCGACGTTCGAACTGCTGTTGCTTATAAATCGTTTGATCCAGGCTATTACCCTTGTAATATGAGTCAAATCGCTGTGTCTGTCTAATAGTTCAATTACAATCGAAGATGGTTCATATGTCACAACATTCGTTTGCATATATTTTTGTTTTGATTCGCAGGTTGTTGGCGTAATTACAATTTCGTCCGAGTTTTCTTCACTGTAGTTTTTGATACACTGGGGTCCTTGCCACCATAGTGGATGTTGCAATAATTCGGAGCAACTGATACCGCGTGATGCACAGTCCGCAGCATTTTCTTCAGACTTCACGTATCTCCAGTGTTGTTTTGGAATGACGTCATGCACTTGCTGGACTCTGTTGCTGACAAATGATTTCCATTTAGTGACGTCTCCATTAGGGTGGGTCACTCTTGTATGAAGAAAAAAAAAAGTTGACAAATCAAATTCTAATAGTAATATTATGTTGTAGTGTACCATTACAAATAGTTTTTGTAAAAAAAAGTTAAGGGAACTTATATCTTCAGCCCGCGCATGCGCTTCAAACATTTACGTTTTATTAAAAATCACGTCTTACTAAATATCATAGTTCTTTATTGGATATCGCTTAAATACTATTGTAACAAAACAAAAACTTAGTTACGGACACACATTAATGTCAAAAATAAAAAAAATAATCAAATAAACACAAAAAGTTATCAAAAAAAATATTTATTTTTGTGCATAAATTCCTGTTTGCTATCAAATTTCGGCATAAGTTTTCTGGACGCAAGTTTTGCATGAATTATACCATCCCTTGATTTTTTATCACATGCCGACATCGCAGCTTCTGTAACTATTTTAACAGATCATTCAACCGCTTGAGTATGGCAAGGGAGCCTCATAAACAACAAACTTTCGTCACCTTTTTTCTCTATTATCTGAATAAGATGTTCATTCGTGTGATTTCTTACAATAGGTGGATCAAAGTTGACTTCTGGCCAGTTTATTAGATCAATGAAACATTTAGCATCAAATTTGAGTTTAGGCACTTCAAAAGTACGTGGTAGATTCCAGTTACAGGTAAACTACGCGCCTTTAGAATTCTTCTAGCTACGAGTTCTCTTATATGCTTTTCTTCGTCTGTTAACATCGCCAGGGTGAGCAAAATATGCGTTCCGTTGAATAACAGGATCTATGACTGCTTTTAACGCACTTGGTAAGTATCGCGAACTTTCAATTAATTTCCAAAGATGCCGTGATCCGTCTTTACATGATGGGTGTGTCTTTATTTGGAACCAAACAGGGGCATATACTTTCACAATGTATTGGGCCAAATTAATTAAATTACTTGATGGTGTTAGTGTAGAAAAGTAAAGACGCAAAATCCTGTTAGCTTTAGTCAACCGACGGACATGTGACATTTTTCCAGGCGATTTATTTACCAAGTCATCTGAACATATTCCGGTAATTGCTGCTGAGGTTATTTCATACAAATATTTTTGGTCTGTACTTAAGTCATCAGGTTTTAGCTTTGGTAATTGGCCTGGTATTGGTTCAAATTCAACTACAGCTCGCGTTTCACACTTATCCAGCAACTTACCAATAGGACCATTTTATGAAGATGGACCAGAAGTTTTACCATCTATGTAATCAAACAAATGCCTCAAAGGCAGTTCATTTAAATGAAGCATGCAAATTATCCATTGCAAAGGTCTCTGAAGTCTTTTTTCGAATAGCCTTATGACACAACTAAATTTATCTGTATTTGTTACTGTTCCATCGCAGCCAATAGCCAGGAGATCATCAGTACTACAATTTTTTGCAAAAAGTAGAGCGTTTATTGATATCTCAATGGTTTTAGCTATTCCTTGTGCTGGTGTCACATACCCTAAATAAATGGAATCCGGTTCCTTAATAACAGATACGTGTTCTTCAATATATCTACCTTTTCGTACCCTTTGACATGTCACACATTTGACACATTTAGACATGATGGTTAAATTTAACTCCAAGTTCTAAAACAAAAATTTACGGAATATCACAAGAATTTAGTCACCTTTTTACAAGAACTTTTGTGAATGTACTTACCTCAAAACTGATTTTTCGGAATAAACAACACAATTTAAATATCACAATCGACATGTATTTTAGTGAATTCCAAGTAGAACACTAATCTACATCCAACCACAAACGTTTAACTTGAGATGTTAAAGTACCCACATGAACATTTCTTTTTTTTCAAAACTTCAACGGCTTTGCGCGGGCTCTTCCACTTAAGATAATTCAATAATATTTTAGAGGATTGATAACGATACCCTACTTCAACATATTTTCGCTATTAGAACACGTTTACTAAAAAAAATTTTTTTTGACCCACCCTAGTCTCCATGTAGCCAACCTAGTACAATCATAGAGTCCGTCCAGGCGTATGTATATTTGTGTACTGTGTCCCATTTAAAGGCTTGTAAGACCCTTTTCATGAGCCGTGATGGTAGTAATGCTCCGCAAAGTTCAAGCCGCGGAAGTGTCAGTTTTTTGTTAATTGGCGCTAACCTTGACTTTGCTACAATAAGTTTTGTCACGGGCTCGTTTCTGTCATTTAATGTCACCAGATATATAGTGCAAGCGTAAGCCTTTTCTGACGCATCGCAAAACCCATGGATTTGAAAAGGTTTTGTGGTATCTCCCAGCCACCTCGGTATTTCATATTTGCTGATGTTATGTAAATTGCTAGTAAACTGCTGCCATTCTTCTTGCATACTGTTAGGTAAAATTTCATCCCAATCACACTTTGATAACGAGACGCTTTGGAACAGCAGTTTTGCTTTCACTGTCAATGGTGTCAACCAACCCAGTGGGTCGAATATTTTCGAGATCTCAGATAGCAGCTTCCTCTTTGTTAGTTGAGATTTAGTGTCAGATTGTATTTTGTTTGTGAATGTAAATGTGTCAGTTGTAGGATTCCACTGGACTCCCAGGGCTTTTGTAATTCCATCGTTCGTTAAGTGCATTGTCATTTGGTTCCGATCTAGTAAAGATACGTTCTCAATCAATGTAGGGTTGTTGCTTGACCACTTCCTTAATGTAAGACCAGCTCCTCCCAGCATGTTGATAAGTTGATTTTGGATTTCTTGTGCTTGTTCGATGGAGTTATTGCCACTTAATACGTCATCAACGTACATCTCATTAGAGATGACGCCAGCTGCTAAAGGATATTTCTCTTGTTCGTCATTTGCTAGATGTTTTAATGTTCTAAGAGCCAGAAATGGTGCTGCCTTAGTACCATACGTCACTGTGCATAACTGGTATTCTTTTAACGGATCTTGATTGGATTCTCTCCAGACAATCTTCTGCAGGTGTTGATCTTCTTCATGCACTAAGATCATGCGATACATCTTCTCGCAATCAGCAGTAAACACGTACTTATATAACCGCCATCCCAGAAGTAATACCGATATTAAAAAATTGAATATCGAAACAAAACCGGTATTGGGAAAAGGTTCCGATATTCCATGTACTACCCCAAACCATTACACTACCACCACCATGCTTAACGGACTGCACAGTACACGCTTCTAAAGCCCGTTCTTCTTTTGATCGGCGCACAAAAATACGTCTATTGATCCAAAAATTTGAAATTAGACTCATCCGTCCAAAGGACTTTTTCCAGTCTTCTTCCGTCCAATTTTTATGTGCTTTAGCCCACTCTAGTCTATTTTTCTTATAGGTAATAGTTAGTCTTGGTTTTTTGGCAGCAACGCATCCTCTTAAGACAGCAGGCAGTAAACGTCTCTTAACAGTTGTGATTGAAACTGGCTTTTCTTGTGTTTTATTTAAAGGATCAGCAATTTATGGCGCCGTTAAAGGTCGAACTCGTTTCGATAACACTTTAATAAACTGATCCTCCTGCTTTGTTGTAGATTTGGGACGTCCAGATCTCTTCCTGTCTCGATTTTCTCCCGTAGCTCGCTTTCGTGTAAGAGTATAATGTACACCTTTACATGAACGTCCAAACTTTTTTGCGATTTGATGTATAGAATATCCTTCTTTGTTCAAAGTACAAATAACACTTCGCTCTGCAATAGAAATCTGTTTCCTTTTTGCCATTTTATGCAATTATCAACTGTTGTTACTATCACATGAACGTCACAAAATACACTGAACTCTTAACTAAATACTTAATGGAATTTTATACTTATTTTAAAGAACTGATCTCTATTCAAAACAAAAACAATGTTTGTATCTACCAATTCTAAAAAATTAACAATTGGCAGTGTAGCAACTTTTGTGGTTATAAAACACGTGTGCCGGTCATTTTTTTCAAAGTTCGGAATAACTGATAAGAAATAAGTAGTTTTGTTAATTATTGTTATAAGCACGACTGTAAAAATAAATGAACTTTAATCAGAACGTGTAGATTTAAAGATTTATTTGCGGTATTTTTTTATTAATCGAATAATAATAGGGTGTTTCCATACTTTTGGACGGTAGTGTAGTTACATTTAGTTATGATAACACTAGCTCCTCCCCGCGGATTCGTTCGCGAGAAAAGGTTTTTTTCAGTGTAAGTAAAGTAGTACCCTATGTCACTCCAAGCCATCAACTGTTTTTACATAAAACTCACATCGATCTATTGCTCTGTTTTGACATGAAAGAAGGACAAACAAACCTACTTGAACATTCTATACCTAATATTAGTATAGATTTGTTTTTAAAATCCACATTTAAAAAATCATGAAGAAATCCTAAAGACCGTACCTAAATAACATTATTGTTATACAATATTGTAATTTACTTTTAATGACACTGATAAAATCCATACCGTTACATACCTTTTACTTCACCGAGGCTATAGATACCTGGAGACTCGCTTGCCCGAACCTAAATCCACCCGACATTCCATCATCTCAGAGGCGGTGGGATGAGCCACTCTGTAGAGCAGTTCAGAGTGACCTTATTGCCACATCTGCTTCGGCTGCAGAGCGTGCGCGCCTGCTGGCTGTGGGTGAATGGGAGTCGGGTCTCTGGCTCCATGCACTACCGTCATCGAACATAGGCACCTTGTTCGATGATACTACTTTCCGCCTCGCTGCTTCCCTTCGATTAGGTGCTCCCTGCTGTTCTGCTCATCGCTGCCACTGTGGTGAAGTTGTCAACAGCCTCGGTCACCACGGCCTTTCATGCGGCCGCAGCGCGGGTCGCATAGCACGGCACGCGAATATTAACGACATTATCCGACGGGCTCTTGTCACTGTCGGCGTTCCAGCTGTTTTAGAACCCAATGGCTTAGCACGCGACGATGGCAAAAGACCGAACGGTATGTCTTTATTTCCTTGGAAGATGGGTAGGCCTTTAGTGTGGGACGCAACTTGTGTCGATACTCTTGCGCCATCCCATCTTCCTAGCTCATCTTGTTGTGCTGGCGCTGCCGCTGCGACTGCTGAGAACCTCAAGCGGCGGAAATATAATAACCTTGTTGGTAGTTATATTTTCGAGCCGTTTGGGGTTGAAACCTTGGGATCGTGGGGTCCGAGTGCTCACAAATTATTTAAAGATCTGTCCAGACGCCTAGTTGACACTTCGCGTGACCGAAGGGCTGGCTTTTACCTTGGACAGAGGTTAAGCATTGCCATACAACGTGGCAATGCCGCCAGTCTTTTGGGCACATTACCAGTGGACAGCGATGCGCACGAATTTCTGGATGCTATATTTTAGTTTATTTTTAGGTGTGTATATGTAGTTAAGGGTTTTTATTTAATTAAAGTATATCTTTGTTTTTACATACCTTAAATAACAATACACGAGTATTTAGCGTTTAACTGTGTAGTTTGTAATGACCTGAGGAGCTCGTGATAATAAGAACGATCCACGGTTGGGTGACCTGACCATCTTTACATGTAGAGATTCCTAGGTGCCTCGGAAAAAGCGTTAGGTTGTGGGTCCAGGATATGTTTATATTTGTATGTGTACCTTAATTTTAATCGACTGTTGTAAAGCAACACATTTTTATATCATTGAATAACCTCTTTATTATCTTGAGAAAAAAACAGAATTGGCTTTGTTTTTCTTAAAAATTGTTTCGTCAAGAATACATTAGTTTTAGTTATGTTATTATATTTCCTAGACTACTCCCAAATTAATTATTGCGTTGATTTTATATTCTTATATGTTCTTACTATTAAATAAATCTTATCAGTAATATGGTGTTCTTATTTCTCAACTTTATTAAAGTTCTTACACATTTGCCTTTGCCTCTTAAAAAGAAATCACTGCCGTGAATAAAGAATTTCGCAGTTTAAGGATGTTGATATTAATAATATTTGAATTTTGAAAACGGAAGATGAAATGTCCATTGAGGTAATAGTACGTACACTCCTACCAACTTATCTGTGAAATGGCGAAAATTGGAACTACGGCCGTCATGTTGAAATGTCATTCAATTGTCAGTGTAGGTATACTATATTCGGGTTCTCTGGTTGTTTTGTCGTGATATTGCTGAATTTATAAAGTTAAATATGCCGAAAGCTATTAAAAGTGATGCTCGAAACATTATTTTAAAAGTTAAAACCTCTTTTGAAGAAGAAGCTCGGGCGGGGTCTCCGATTATTCCATTTAATCAAATATACAAACGAATTTCGGCGGTGATAGGTTAGTGTTGTCAACTTTCTTGTTATAAATTACCCGAGACTTAACTAATTATTTATGTCCACGAAATATTCGTTTCTATTCTTGCTGCAGGTTAGCGTAACGGTAACGTACATCTAATAGGTAGCCTGCTAAGTGAGTGAGCAAACTAACTTGCCAGATTTCAAATTTCTGCTAACATTTATTTTATCTAAATATATATAACTCAAAGGTGACTGACTGACTGACTGACATAGTGATCTATCAACGCACAGCCCAAACCACTGGACGGATCGGGCTGAAATTTGGCATGCAGGTAGACGTTATGACGTAGGCATCCGCTAAGAAAGGATTTTGTGAAATTCCCACGGGATCGGGATTTACACGAGAAAACAAGCTAGTTATCTTATATTTCAGGTGTGAGTCAAGGACTAATTTCAAAAATAGTTTAGGAAGGGCACGCAGCAGAAGAAACTGGTACAAAAATTCGAACACCAGGCAAGGAGAGAAAACGTAAAAGTGGATTTGTGCATGTTGATGATTTTGATATGGGAGTTATACGGAGGAAAGTACATGAATTTTATTTTGCTAAAAAAGAGGTCCCTACTGTTAAAAAGCTTCTAGAGGTCTTAAAAACAAATAAATTACACAGGACAGCGAGAGAGTCTGCGAAAGCTGCTTCACAAGGTGGGATTTCGTTTTAATAAGTCTCAATACAATCGGAAGGTTCTTATGGAGCGTAATGAAATATCAGCTTGGAGAGCTAAATACTTGCATGCCGTGAATAAAAATAATAAATCTCCACAGCCGCGGCCCATAATTTATTTAGATGAGACCTATATTCACTCTTCGCATACATCGGGTAAATGTTGGCAAGGAGAGGGTGAAGACGGAGTATTGAAGCCTGTATCGAAAGGGCAAAGATATATTATTGTCCATGCGGGAGGAGATACTGGATTTGTTACAAATGCACTACTTGTGTTTAACCTTGTGTCGCAACCTTGTCAAGGCTTCCAATTGATTAGCGGACGGGTAGGCCCGTCCGGGGGGGGGGTAGATGTTTAGTCCCATACGTGTATTTCTGAACGCACCTTTTTGGTATGGCAATTATCTATGGTTTGACTTCACTTGACAGATAACCTTTTGGCTTTGTTGGAAAAAACGTCCGCCTTTGGGACTTTTGATTTATTGTTGTAGTGGAAAATCTAAACTAATCCGGTTGATTAAAGACCAGTTGGTCGTGATTAGTGATTAATTGAAATCTAGAATCCCGAATTGAGTAACAACCTGGGATATTTTGGAACAATAACGCCGAATGAAGTCAGATTGTATGACACGCGAACTTTGTTGAAAGTAATTGTGAATTGGTGCTAAAATACGGCCTGTGGCGAGCTGTGAATGCTGTCTGGACCACGCCACCTGAGGATCGACGTCTTGGGACCGTCCATCAATACTTGACCACATTACACGTTTCAATTACTCATATACTTACACACATACCACACGGACGTGACCTATCAAGGTTGAAGCTTATCTTCTCCAGCTCAGAGGGTAAGTCTAGACTATAAGTTTAACTATTGAAGTAAGGCCTTTTTTTTTTTTTTTTTTTTTTTTTCTGGGTGGGAAAATCATCGAATAACTTCTCCCGCTCTGGGTTAAGCGGGAGGGAGTGTCAGACTTCTACTGACTAAAAACCCACCCTGTCCCTTCAGCTGCCCGTAAGTTCCGGAGCCGCGGTATCTTTTTACTACATTTCCGCGACCCCGGCAGGCTATGGCTTTATGAGGCCCCGTCACTAATGCTGACGGCTCCTTGAGGCGCGCGTGGAACACAACGCGCCGCCGACCCGGGCCTGG
The DNA here is from genome assembly GCA_943138885.2 of Tholera decimalis. Taxonomy (NCBI): domain Eukaryota; kingdom Metazoa; phylum Arthropoda; class Insecta; order Lepidoptera; family Noctuidae; genus Tholera; species Tholera decimalis. Next base: position 10,085,254 of record OW964575.2, on the reverse strand, counting down.
TCTTTGCCGGACGGTGAGCTACCCCTGCTCGCCGTCCGCAAGCCCGCGTCTACGGTGGCCGGAAATCTGCTCGCGATCCCCGACGCCCGGGGCGTCTACCACGACGGCTGGGGCGCGAGGAAGAGAGTTGCCTCTCCCTCGCGCGTTCGGCCTCCTCCTTCGCTAGCATGACTGCTTCGCAGAAGGAGGCGACCGCATCCCATTCCCTCTCGCTCCGCACCATGGTCTGAACCAGAGCAGGGCGCGAGAGGTCGCCGTCGCCGATCGCCTCTACGAGGACACGGCGGTGCTCCGCCCAAGCAGGGCATACCTCGACCGTATGCTCCACCGTGTCCTCCAGGTGGTCCTCACAATGACGACACCCGGGCGTGTCCTCCCGCTGAATCCGAAACAGGTACCTACCGAAACAACCATGTCCGGTCAGCACCTGCGTCAGGCGGAAGGTGAGAACGCCGTAGCCTCTCTCCAGCCACTCCTCAAAGAGGGGACTTATCGCCGCGATTGCGGCGTGCCCAGCCTTCGGTTGCGACAGCCGCTCTTTCCATGCTGCCGTGAGATCGCGCCGGAGTTCTATCCGCTGAGCCGCGACTTGCCGCGGTAGCGGAGTTTCACCCCGGCTTAGCACCTCCGCGCGCCAATTATGCACGCGCGCGAGGGCTACCGCCTCTAGATCCCACGGCAGCAATCCGGCAAGGAGGTTCGCCGCCTCCCCAGAGATCGTGCGGTATCCCCGGATCATCCGGATAGCCATGACCCTCTGAGACGCGACCAGCTGGCGAGCTGGTCGCCGCTGTAGATTCAGCGCCCACACAGGGGCCCCATAGAGGGCCATGGACCGCACAATCTCCGCGTATAGCCTCCGGCAGGAGGCGTTTGGCCCCCCTAGATTTGGTAGGAGCCGCTTGAGTGCAGCCCCCGCCCGGTCCAGTCTTGGAGCCAAACGTCGGAAATGTTCAACGAAGTTCCACCGGCTGTCGAGGACAAGTCCCAGGTACTTCATCGTCGTCTCGACGCCGATGTGAACCCCTCCCACCGTTACTTGGGAACCCGAAGGTGGCGCGTTCCGACGGCCATGAAAACACATGGCCTCGGACTTGTGCAAAGCCACCTCGAGTCCCAGTTGCCGGATCCTTTCTACGACTGTCGCAACCCCTTGCATCGCCAGTTCGGCCGCCGCCTGGTGCGACCTCCCATGCGCCAAGACCAGCGTGTCGTCAGCGTAGCAGACTACGCTGACGCCTGTAGGGAGGTCGGCGCGCAACACCCAGTCGTAACCGATGTTCCACAGGGGTGGTCCCAGAACTGATCCCTGTGGGACACCGCACGACATCTCTCGCCGATTCCACTCTCCCTGGTGACCAGGGTAAATGACGGCTCTGTCCGTCAGGTAGGCCTCAACCACACGACAGAGGTAGGTCGGCATCCGGTGATACCGGAGTGCCTCCCTTATGCAACTCCAGGGCAGGGTATTAAAGGCATTAGCGATGTCGAGAGACACCGCCAAGACGACCCCACCCCGGGACAACGCAGCCTCTGTCGTGAGAGCTCTCACACGCATGATGGCATCCACCGTCGAGCGCCCCTTGCGGAAACCAAATTGGCTATCCGCAAGATCCGGCCCTACCCTCTCCAGGTGCCCGACGAGGCGGTTTGCAATAAGTCTTTCAAAGATTTTGCCCACCTCGTCGAGCAACACAATAGGCCGGTATGCGGACGGAGTGTCCGCAGGGCGCCCCGGTTTCTTGATAAGGACCAGTTTTCCTGTCTTCCAGCGAAGCGGAAACTGGCCCCTCTCCAAACATGCGTTAAAGAGCCCTATAAGTCGAGGCCCGAGAGCCTCCGAGGCCAGGACCCAGGCTTTGCCAGGTAAGCCGTCGGGTCCCGGGGCGGTATTTCTGGCATTCAGCCTGAGTACCGCCACTCTCAGTTCTACCTCGGTCACCTCTGGAATATTGTCGTCGTCATCGCTGTGGCCCGCGTCGGGCACCGCAGGTGGCGGAGCCATGGGCGGGGGAGTATGCTCCCCTCGCGAGGGGAACAGAGCGCTCACCACGTCCTCAACTAGCTGGGGCCGGAGACTCTGTGTCAGCGGGGGAGCCCAGGGGCGAAGTTTGTCTCGCACCATTTTGTATGGGCGTCCCCACGGATCCCGATTGAGAGTCTCCAGCATCTCCTTGCGGGCCAGATCTTTAGCCCGCCGGATTTCCAGTTTGAGGACGGTCTTCGCTGCTCTGTACTCCTCGTATAGCTCCGCTTCTCTGGCCTCCGCATTTATAGGGCGAATGCGTAGCCTGCGGTGTCTAGCGTACTGGCGTCGTGCCACAACGCAGGCTTTGCGAAGTGCGGATAGCTCCTGCGACCACCAGTACACTTGGCGCCGGGCACTTACTGGCCGGACCCGAGGCATTGCCACGTCACATATTTCGGACATGGCCTCCTGGAACCATTCCGCCTCATTGTTGATGTCGGCAGCCCTATCCGGTGATGCCACCGTTTGAAGTAAGGCCTAAGAGCCTATTGTTTGTAAAGCAACGTAATTAGGGCTCCACGTATCGTGGACTGTTCGGTCATCCAGTTTCGTTGGACTGGCTGATTGTAGGATCGAACAGCACTTTTCCCGTAGGTTTGAGAGTTAATGGTTTACGAATCTGTCAAAATATACCCACCTCCCCATCCACCATCTGGGAGAACAATTATGTCAATGAGTGAGTGAATATGTGTGTGTGTGTGTGTGTGGAAGTGAAAACGCAAGACGCAACAAACGCAAGAAATAGAAAACGCATGAAACGAAAGACGCAAGAAACGCAAGACGAAAGACGCAAGAAACGCCAGAAACAGAAAACGCAATACGCAAGAAACGCAAGACGCAAAAAAGGCAAGAAACTCAAGACGCAAAAACGCAAGCCGCAACATACGCACGAAACGCGTTTCTTGCGTCTTGCCTTTCTTGCGTCTTGTTCTGTTTCTTGCGTTTGTTGCGTCTAGCGTCTTGCGGCTTGCGTCTTGCGTTTCTTGCGTCTTGCATCTTGCGTTTCTTGCGTCTTGCGTTTTCTGATTCTTGCGTTTCGTGCGTCTTTTGTCTTGCGTTTCTCGCGTCTTTCGTTTCTTGCGTTTTCTGTTTCTTGCGTCTTGCGTTTTCACTTTCACACACACATATTCACTCACTCATTGACATTACGCTATTACGGGCTATTACGTATCTCTGTTGACAGCTCTAAATGATAGTAACGTGTTATGATAATAATGATAATGATAGTTCGCTCCACTCAGGCCCTACGTACCACCGGACAGGTTTCGACGCCTACTATAATATTTGTTCAAACACCTAATGGCTATCTCTAACCGTTATGAAGTTACAGTCTTTTTTCTTTCTTGAGAGACATTATCTTTATAAAAATTTCTTGAGCAGAGAATCTTTGTATCGCAGTATCATTTTTCTGTAGAGGTAGAGTCTCTCTATACTCAACGGTATTTTGCATGTATAGAGATCTATATAAAATTCAGTTGCAGCTTTAATTATTCCTGACCTGGACAATGTTTCCCGGTTACAAGTAGGGTGCTCTTTCAATGAAGGAATCCACTTTCTAGATGTTGTTAATTCTTTTAATCCTTTTTTCACACTTCCTGACTCCTTCATATAATGTTCTATTGTTTTTAGTCTGTAGTTTTGATATTCTTTTCCGATAATTTTGTGAATATGTTTGTATAAATAACATTTCTCACTTTTCTCTTGTAATGTTAAGTGTTTTTTATTAATTAATTCATTTCTTCTTTTAATGAGGTTTTTTGTACTGTCTGAAATTATGTAGTGTCGTTTTTTATTTGCATTGGTATTATATAATACAGACTTTAAGCTTTTATTTATTGCTTGTTTAATTTTCTTGTAGTATGTCTCTATATCATCATTTTCTTCTAGTTTTATGTTCAGAATATTCAGTTTTAAAGCTTCAATGTATTTCTCTTGTTCGTCTATAGTTAGTCGCAGGCCACGCTGGCGCGACGCATCTTGCGTCTGCGATGAGCGGGAAAAACAATAATACGGGTCGAACGGGGGGCGCCACGTTGGCGCGACTTGCGTGCGCGTCTAGCGACCGCGACCAGCGGAGGGATAGTACGAGTTCGCGCGTCCTGCGTATTTATCAATTTTGTTGAATTATCCGCAACAATAAATACGTATGCAAAACATAAATACGGAGGAGTTTATTAGCGAAATATTATCTCGGCCATCACTCTGGTGCATTAAGGATGATGAATATAAAAATAAATATGTAATAAAAAATGGGATGAAATAAGTAAATAATCATGAACCCACATTTTTATCTGTGCAATATCCTGTGCAAAAAAACTACTTCCTTCTAAACATGAAAGTTCCAATTTAGACAAACTCATTTTAAACCCCGCGCAATAATAGCAGATAATCACGCGGCCGGCCGCTTCAACGTGGCACACTACAGCGGCAAGACGCAGCGTCTTGACGCCTACCGCTCCCGCAGGTCGCCACCGCTCACCGCAGTCGGTCTAGCGTGGCCTGCGGCTTAGAGGGGCAATGCAATGAGTCAAAATAATTGTGCAACACCCCCCCATCTCCCGCCCCCTCCCGCCATTTTGATTTTTACTACTGAAAAAACTGTTGATGTTGCGGGTCTTGCGTTTTTTGCGTCTTGCGTTTCTTGCGTCTTTCGTGTCTTGCGGCTTGCGTTTTCTGTTTCTTGCGTCTTGCGTTTCTTGCGTCTTGCGTTTTTTGTTTCTTGCGATTCTTCCGTTTTCGGTTTCTTGCGTTTCTTGCGTCTTGCGTTTCTTGCGTCTTGCGTTTCTTGCGTCTTGCGTTTCTTGCGTCTTTCGTTTTCTGTTTCTTGCGTCTTGCGTTTCTTGCGTCTTTCGTTTTCTGTTTCTTGCGTCTTGCGTCTTTCGTCTTGCGTTTTCTGTTTAAAAAACGCAAGCCGCAACATACGCAAGAGACGCAAGACGCAAGAAACGAAAGACGCAAGAAACGCAAGATGCAAGACGCCGCAAGGCGCAAGAAATAAATAATAATGATAATGATAGTTCGCTCCACTCAGGCCCTACGTACCACCGGACCGTTATGAAGTTACAGCCTTTTCAATTTTAGGGGAGGGCGTGGCATAAAAATTTGAAGGCGCGTTTATAGTTAAAAGTAAGGATCAACAGTTTTTTCAGTAGAAAAAATCAAAATGGGGGGGAGGGTTGCACAATTATTTTGACTAAAGCATTGCCCCTCTAAATGAATCTGAAAAAAAAAAATGTTGCTAGTCTCTTAATTTCCTAGATCCGCCTAAAGGGGGTGAAAAGGAGGGCAAGGGGGGCGACTTTGAAAAATGGTTTTTACTTTACCGAGCCTCCTCTATACGAATCCGTAAAAAAAAATACGGGTCTCGTAGTTTCCGAGATACGATAGAGAGGGGGGAGAAGGGGGTGAAAAGGGGAGGTTTGGCACTTTTCCCGTAGGTTTGAGAGTTAGTTGTTTACGAATCTGTCAAAATATACCCACCTCCCCATCCACCATCTGGGAGAACAATTTTGTCAATGAGTGAGTGAATATGTGTGTGTGTGTGCAAGAAACGCACGACGAAAGTCGCAAGAAACGCAAAAACGCAAGAAACCTAAAAACGCAAGAAAGGCGTTTATTGCGTCTTGCGTTTCTGGCGCTTGTAGTCTTGCGTTTCTTGCGTCTTGAGTTTCTTGCGTCTTGCGTTTCTTGCGTCTAGCGTTTCTTGCGTTTTCTGTTTGTGGCGTTTCTTGCATTTTGCGTCTTGCGTTTCTTTTGTCTTGCGTTTCTTTTGTCTTGCGTTTCTTTCGTCTTGCGTTTCTTGCGTCCTGCGTCTATCGTCTTGCGTTTCTTGCGTCTTGCGTTTTATGCTTCTTGCGTTTCTCGCGTTTTCTGTTTGTGGCGTATTTTGCGTCTCGCGTCTTGCGTTTCTTTCGTCTTGCGTTTCTAGCGTCCTGTGTCTATCGCCTTGCTTCTTGCGTTTTCGGCTTCTTGCGTTTCTTGCGTCTTTCGTCTTGCGTTTCTTGCGTTTTCTGTTTCGTCTTGCATTTCTTGCATCTTGTTCTGTTTCTTGCGTCTTGCGTTTTCTGTTTCTTGAGTTTCTTGCGTCTTTCGTCTTGCGTTTCTTGCGTCTTGCGGCTTGCGGTGTCTTGCGCTTCTTGCGTCTTTCGTCTTGCGTCTTGCGTTTCTTGCGTACGTTGCGTCTTGCGTCTTGCATTTCTTGCGTCTTGCGTTTTTGCGTCTTTCGTTTTTTGCGTCTTGCATTTTCTGTTTCTTGCGTTTCTTGCGTCTTTCGTCTTGCGTTTCTTGCGTTTGTTGCGTCTTGCGTTTTCACTTCCACACACACACACACATATTTACTCACTCATTGACATAATTGTTCTCCCAGATGTTGGATGGGGAGGTGGGTATATTTTGGTAAACAACTAACTCTAAAACCTACGGGAAAAGTGCCAAACCTCCCCTTTTCACCCCCTTCTCCCCCCTCCTTATCGTATCTCGGAAACTACGAGATCCGTATTTTTTTTATAGATTCGTATAGAGGAGGCTCGGTAAAGTAAAAACCATTTTTCAAAGTCCCTTGCCCCCCTTTTCACCCCCTTTAGGCGGATCTAGGAAATTAAGAGACTTGGAACATTTTTTTTTTCAGATTCATTTAGAGGGGTAATGTTTTAGTCAAAATAATTCCCCATCTCTCCCACCCCATTTTGATTTTTACTACTGAAAAAACTGTTGATTCTTACTTTTAACTATAAACGGGCCTTCAATTTTTTTATGCCATGGCATAAAAAAATTGGGGAGGGGAGGGCATGCCCTCCCCTCCCCAACCTCCCCTAAAATTGAATGGGCTGTAACTTCATAACGGTTAGAGATAGCCATTAGGTGTTTGAACAAATATTATAGTAGGCGTCGAAACCTGTCCGGTGGTACGTGGTGGTGGTGGTGTGTGTGTGTGTGTGGAAGTGAAAACGCAAGACGCAACAAACGCAAGACGCAAGAAACAGAAAATGCAAGACAAAAGACGCAAGAAACAGAAAACGCAAGACGCAAGAAACGCAAGCCGCAACATATGCAAGAAACGAAAGACGCAAGAAACGCAAGGTGGAAGACGCAAGAAACGCAAGACGCAAGAAACGCCAGACGCAAGAAACGCCAGAAACACAAAACGCAATATGCAAGACGCAAGTAACGCAAAACGCAAGACACACGAAACACAAAACGCAAGACGCAAGAAACGCCAGAAACGCAAGATGCAAGACGCGTTTTTGCGTTTCTGGCGTCTTGCGTATTGCATTTCTTTCGTTTTGCGTTTCTTGCGGCTTAAATGTTGCGTTTTTGATTTTGTTGCGTTTTGTGTTCCTTGCGTCTTGCGTTGCTTGCGTTTGTTGCGTCTGGTGTTTGTGCACGCAAAAACGCAAGAGCGTTTTTGCGTTTCTTGCGTCTTCCACCTTGCGTTTCTTGCGTCTTTCGTTTCTTGCATATGTTGCGGCTTGCGTTTCTTGCGTCTTGCGTTTTCTGTTTCTTGCGTCTTTTGTCTTGCATTTTCTGTTTCTTGAGTCTTGCGTCTTTCTTCTTGCGTCTTGCGGCTTGCGTTTCTTGTGTTTCTTGCGTCATGCGTTTTTGCTTTTCTTGCGGCTTGCGTTTCTTGCGTCTTTCGTCTTACGTTTCTTTTGCGTCTTGCGGGTTGCGTCTTGCGTTTTTGCGTTTCTTGCGTCTTTCGTTTTTGCGTATCTTGCGATTCTTGCGTTTCTTGCGTCTTGCGTCTTGCGTTTTCTGTTTTTGGTGTTTCTTGAGTCTTGCGATTCTTGCGTCTTTCGTAGTCTGTTTCTGGCGTTTCTTGCGTCTTTGGTCTTGCGTTTCTTCCGGCTTGCGTTTCTTCCGGCTTGCGTCTTGCGTTTTTGCGTTTCTTGCATTTTGCGTTTCTTGCGTCTTACGTTTTTGCGTTTCTTGCCTCATACGTTTCTTGCGTTAGTTGCGTCTTGCTGCTTGTGTCTTGCGTTTCTTGCGTCTTGCATCTTGAGTCTTGCGTTTCTTGCGTCCTGCATCTTGAGTCTTGCGTTTCTTGCGTCTTGCGTTTCTTGGGTCTTGCGTCTTTCGTCATGCGTTTCTTGCGTCTTGCGTTTCGTGCGTCTTGCGTCTTTCGTCTTGCGTTTCTTGCGTCTTGCGTTTCTTGCGTCTTGCGTTTTCACTTCCACACACACACATATTCACTCACTCATTGACATAATTGTTCTCCCAGATGGTGGATGGGGAGGTGGGTAAGGAAACTACGAGAACCGTATTTTTTTTACGGATTCGTATAGAGGAGGCTCGGTAAAGTAAAAACCATTTTTCAAAGTCGCCCCCCTTGCCCCCCCTTTTCACCCCCTTTAGGCGGATCATCGGCAAGAAGGTTTTGCGGACGTCTCGGTTTGACCACGTTAGCCGAATTGGGAACAAACTCGCTTCATACCCTGCTGGAAGCAAAGCGTTTTGGTCCCTGGTAAAGTCGGTTGAATCGAACCTCTGTCGCCCCTCACAACCACCACTGCTCAAACCTCACTCCGCTGAGGAAAAAGCAAACTTATTTGCCGCTCTCTTCGCGGAGTCTTCACGTCTGGATAGTAGTTGCGCTCACCCTACTGATGCTCCTATTGGATGCAAGACGTGTATGTCGGACATTCGCATCCATCAGAAGGACGTCCGTAGAGTGCTGCGTAATCTTGACGTGAACAAAGCTAGTGGCCCCGACGGGATACCAGCAATTGTTCTTAGAACTTGTGCACCTGAATTGTCTCCAATCTTGACAGGCCTGTTTCGCCTTTCGCTAGAGACTGGAAAGGTGCCGAAAGCATGGAAGCTGGCTAACGTACAGCCTGTACCCAAAAAGGGCAGTCGTGCAGACCCTGCCAACTATAGGCCTATTTCAGTCACGTCTTAATAGTAAGCTCCTGGCATACCTAGAAGCCAACGACATCCTCAGTGACCGGCAATACGGCTTTCGCAAAAACCGGTCAACTGGGGATCTTCTAGCGTATGCCATTCATATCTGAAGTGAGGCCTTTGAGAGACAAGGGGAAGCACTTGCTGTTTCTCTTGACATCTCCAAGGCTTTTGACAGGGTCTGGCACGATAGCCTTATTGCTAAGCTTCCTTCTTTCGGTTTACCCACTCAACTTTGCGTTTGGATTGAAGACTTCCTGAGGGATCGGTCCATTCTAGTGGTCATTGATGGCTGCTCGTCTGGCCAATTGGCAATTAATGCCGGGGTCCCTCAGGGGTCTGTTCTCTCAGCAACTTTATTCTTGCTGCACATTAACGATCTGCTAATGCCCGGTACCTTTGGGTATGCAGACGACAGCACAGTTCCTGAGAGATATGTGTCCAGCGCGCGAGCTGGTGGATCACAGATCCAGTCTCTCCGTGAGGACATGGTCGGTCGCTTGAACTTGACCTTGAAGGCTGTCTCCGAATGGGGCGATGCCAACCTGGTCAAGTTTAATGCAGCTAAGACCCAGGCGTGTCTCTTCTCCGCAAAAAGGAGCCAATTCGAACCGGCTCCTACTTTTCGAGGTGTAACCGTGCCGATAACCGACCGTATCGAGCTTCTGGGGGTAACACTAACTTCTACCCTCAATTTTGGCCCGTTTGTCGAGGCTAAGGCTCAACTAGCATCAAAAAAGTTGGGAATCCTAGCAAAGGTGAGACGGTACTTCACACCCGAACAGTTGCTCAATCTCTATCAAGCCCAGGTTCGGTCGTGTATGGAGTACTGTTCTCATCTTTGGGATGGATCTGCTAAATACCAACTGGACGTGCTTGAGTCAATCGAGAAGCGGGCCAAGAGACTCATTGGCAACAATGCACTGGTCGAGTCAAAGCTCCAGAGCCTTGAATATCGACGACGAGTTGCAAGTCTATCGGTTTTCTATCGGTTGCATTTCGGGGAGTGTGCGATGGAATTACACAATCTAATTCCACCAAGCCCGTTCCATCATCGGACTACGAGACAAACGGCGAAGCGCCATCGTTACATGGTGGAGATCCCACCCAAACGCACAAAACGTTTTGGGAATACATTCATTATGCGTACGGCTAAGGAGTGGAATTCCCTGCCGGAGTCTGTGTTTCTCGATAGCTTTAACCTAGGAGTCTTTAAGTCAAGAGTGAATAGGTTACTTTTAGGTAAGCGTGCTCCATCTTCGACCACATCATCACTTACCATCAGGTGAGATGGTGGTCAAACGCGAACCTATTTTTAATTTAAAAAAAAATCTAGGAAATTAAGAGACTTGGAACATTTTTTTTTAGATTCATTTAGAGGGGCAATGCTTTAGTCAAAATAATTGTGCAACCCCCCCCCATCTCCCCTCCCATTTTGATTTTTACTACTGAAAAAACTGTTGATTCTTACTTTTAACTATAAACGGGCCTTCAAATTTTTTATGCCATGCCCTCCCCTCCCCAACCTCCCCTAAAATTGAAAAGGCTGTAACTTCATAACGGTTAGAGATAACAAAATAACAAATATTATAGTAGGCGTCGAAACCTGTCCGGTGGTACGTAGGGCCTGAGTGGAGCGAACCTGCGAGACCGAGTGGTGTGAAGGGGGGAGGTGGCGAGCGAAGCGAGCCGGCGACCTCCGTAGCGGAGCACTCAACTCAGTTGTCATCAATTTGATATCCACTATGCTTACATAATCGCAACGGTGACTATCAGCCACGATGAGCACTGATGACGTCATACTTGATCGCGACTGGTCATACATAATACGAAATTAACCTTTTGACAGTTAATTGATGGACACTGAGACCAGTTACTATCATTTCGAGCTGTCAACAGAGATACGTAATAGCACTACTGTTACTATCATTTCGAGCTGTCAACAGAGATATTTACTGGGCTTTGTTTGGAGTTTAATTAATTTAATTTGGAGCTGCTGCTCTGTTAGGGTTATGTTTGACATTTTACTATATTTAGGGGCTTTAAAAGTGAACAATCCACCACCACAAGCACGCGAGGTGCTTGCACCTCGCGCAATACGCAAACACTAGTCTAAACTATAAAGTTATATTTCATTTCTTTCGAGAACTTCTCCAATAGAATTGATTTATTAATAAACAAATAGTTGACCGGAAATTGTCAAAAATAAGTTGAGTTTTGAGTATGCTGCAATTAAACTTATTAATCAGTTTTTATTTCACATCCTTTATTGTTTTCTGCATTCTTTTCTATACCAAAAATAATAACAATATGTGGTGAACGATAATCGCATTTGATCACATAAAAAATCGGAAATAATATTTTTATTATTGAGAATAAAAACTCCATTTCATTTTTATATATGGCAAGCAAAGGCGATGTCGACTATTCTGCCAAATACAAACACGAAAAGCAGAAAAAAACAAGTGTCAAAAGTGATACAAATAGAATTGATTTACATTACAAACAGTTGTTGTTGTCGGTGATTTTGCAAAGTGCATGTGTTCACGTTTCCTTCTCTGTTTTTTGAGACTCTTGCTTTTCGAAGTATTGAAATAACAGTTGTTAACAGGAATAACAACTGCTAATTGCATCTATTTTTTAAAACCTTTATTTTTGTACGAGTGCACAAGCGTTCGCAGAGCCTAACTTCACGTTCGCCAAGTTAGAGGCCTAGACCGCATTGTACATCCATTATTCCATGAAGTAGGCCAATCGAGCACAGAGATCGTCAAACTGTAATAACCTCAAAATTCCATATTTGTATTTATCCTAATATTTTTTTTGTTAGAAGTTCTATACAATATTTAATGCTAAGAAAGTTCTTAGTGTTGAACTACACACAATAAAATTATTTTCATCGCTGGCCGTGAGAATTTTATATTAAGCCAAAGTTACTATGGACATTTGGCATTTCTCTTTGTTACTTCCCGTCCAGCAGAATTATTCAAGAATCAATAAACTACTACTGCGTTGGCAAAGATGCATCGATTGCTTGGGTGATTATTATACTTTTAATAATGGAAACAAAAAAAATACGTTAATAAAATTTCATAAAAAAAAACGGCAACTTAAAGGTACATATGACATTAGAAAAATCTTAACCTACTTAGAATCAAACAGATAGACAGAAGGTAGGCTTTACCTACCCCTTCTGTCTATCTGTTTAGTTCTAAGCAGGTTAAGATTTTTCTTTTGTTTCTTACATAACTTGTAATTTATAAAAACGATTGATCTCTTACTTTTAGTGCCATACATTTGATTTTTGTGTTTTAAAGTTTACCTCAAAAGACTTATTGAAAATAAATAAAAAATGCAAACAAAACAAATAATTTTTTTCAGTACTGACGGTGACTACCCAAATTGAAAACCGTCACTAAAGGAGATGTTCCAGAAATGTATGGAGCCTGGGCTAGCACTATGTACACCACATGTAAATATAACTGAATAATGTTGTAACCGTCTTTTTATGGCCACGAGATTGCGTAGTGCCAAAAACCACGTAATGTAATGCACTTATTGTTACTTGCGTGCGTTACCTTTACGAAAAATATCGATACATCGATTTATCGTTATTTTTTTTATAATATATAGATTATAATCGATATAGCTTAAAAATATCGATTCTAAATTTATCAATGTTTTTTCCACTTGCCCATCCCTACAACTCACAGAAAGACGTCACGAAACTCAAATCTGTCAAACGTCATGTCAAACACGACTGTCATGGCTACTCTAAAACAAGGGTTGTCATAATAAAAATCTTCCCACATAATAATTTATCACAGCTATACCCGTCTCCAAAAATGTTTTTGTTTGTTTTTATGATAATCCCTATTGTTTTTTCGATTTATCTATGTGGTGTACATAGAGGTAGCGCAAAATAAAACATCTCCTTTGGTGGAGGTTTCCTAAAACTGGACGGAATATACATTACGGCATTTGTAATTTTTTTTAAATCCGTACAACAACGACGTATGACATAACATACGACACATGAGTGTTCATAGAACAATGCAGGCTACTGCAACTTCAAGGCGAATAAATTGTATGGACTTTGAGGGGTAAATAATGGTATATATATATCTGTCTACCTGTTCCGTGCGCTTTCTCTTTCTTTCATGACAGTCAGCCATATAATGTTTACTTGTCGTGTGTCTTGTAGTATTTTGTAAGTTTGTGCTTATTATTTTCTGGCAGTTAGTTACGGTTAATTTTTTATCTTAATTTGTAAAAAGTGTGATCTTGTTCAGTAAACATAGTTGTACCATAATGCCACCTAATAGCCGATTTATAACTTGTGAAGTATCGTACTTGTGAAGTCGTAAAGGTAATGAAAAAAGGAAGTTTATAGCAAAATTTCCATTAGATGAGGCTCGGTAAGTATTGAATTAGATATTTGATTCTATATTTTATTTAAAACATGGTACTAAAAGGCTTAATCGATCTTTTAATTTTCAATTTTATTTTGTGATAGTGATGTGCTGTAACGCAAATGGCTCTTATCAATTATCGATAAATGGTATGTCTGTTTGTAATTGTTTATAAACAAAGTTAATAAAATTTATTAATTTAATGCCTCGCAAAAGCGAAACGAAAATGAAACTGCATTTGCGTTATGTATAATTTTCAGGCAACACCAAAAATCAGATCACTAGTTTAGTCACAGGACATTTATGAAGTTTTTTCTTAGTTAAAACACAAAGTATCTTCCCGAGCACCTGACTATAGAGGGTGCGTCTCATATCATATAAAGTTATTTGGTATATTTTCATTTCAATAACGTAGCAGTTAATGATTATCAAATACAAGAATAAAGAGGACATGGTCACTGACGTTCTGACGACGGAGCTCCATCGAATGAAATATGAAATGTTTATGACCGCTATGGGTTTGCGTCCAGAAGAAGATCGGGATTAAATTACTGCAATCCTTGACATAATTATATTATTTAATCTAATAATCTGTAGTAGTTTTATAATTAAGAATATACTGGATTTCTTAAAAACTACAATCCTTGCCTTATTTCAACACAAATCCTTTCTTAAATTTAAAAAGTTAAAAGAAAGCCCGTTACCGACCTGTATACTTTATCGATATCGATAAAGAAGTTACTATCATTGCTCAGCACTATTTGGTAGTACTGACGTATGACGTCTTGTTCCCCGTGTATGTTCGTTCAGTTGGTATTGAAGTGAACTGTTACCTGTTTTTATTTTTTTAGTACCTTAGTACTAAAATTTTTTTTTTGTTTTAAGAGACGGGACTTATCCCGTCTCACGGTGGGCTGAAAAACGGCTTTCATAGACTTAGGCATTTTATTTTGCAAGTGCCAGTTTTTGTGCCGGATATCACTTCTATTTGTTATAACAATATACAAAAATGACACCAGAATTGATTCTGCACAAAAACGAAGGAATTATAATTTTTTTACGAAAATTTTGTATGGAGCTAGTATGAAAAATCGAAATATCTCTGAAACGGCAGCGATAACCGTAATATCCTTATAGGAGGTTTTAGTACTAATTATTTATGATTTTTTGACATACGTTACATAATGGTTGTAGATGCCTTTTTTTTTTTTTAAATCGTCAAAATATTTTTATTTATTTTTACATATTAAACGTTCCTTTTAGTGTTTAAGTTGAAGAATTCAGAGCTTTAACAACTCTTAACATAAAATAGCATCACCCCTATAGACCTGAAGGACTAGACAGAGGTGTGTAGTATCTTGTTGATCTTGTAAGATTTCCAACAATACCAAATAGTTGAATATCAGTGTCAAAGTGCCCATGCTGTCGCTTCTTTTAGAAAGATAGGGGAATGAAATTGTTAATTGATCATACCCTAAAAGTATGATTACAACATAACCGGACACATAATAATATCGACACAAAAGGAATTTTAAAACCTTGCATACGTTCAAAATACAAAATAACATATTGTGTAGTCATCTAATGAGTCTGATGACAAGTAATTAAGTAATTAGAATGATGGTTGTAGTCTTCTGATTCTAATGAGCCTATTAAGTGATTAAATGATTTGAAATATCTCGCAACAATACCAACTAAGAACTGCATTCACCTTTTTATAATTAGTGAGCTAATGTGATTTGCTAATGTTGATTAGTTCTACTATGAGTTCTACGAAATGTTTTTGACGATTATAAATTTTTATTATCATATCTTTTATAACTTTAATGAGGGTAGTTAACTAATTATTGACTTTATACAATAAAAGGGCTATAATTTTGTTCCATAATTTAGATTGTTCACAACCGTGTAACTGCTAACACTAAAACTATTTGCTTTGCGACTACAAAATCTTAGAATGGAAAGTTTAATCACCAACTTAGATTTGTTTGTTCTTCTAAAAAGTGAGTGTCCTTCATTTAATCATGAAGTATTGTTTAGTGCAATTGTGTCCCGCATAGGCGATTGCCTTTCTGCCGAAGATCAAGTAACTCTCAAAGAATTTTGCCGGAGATTCACGCGAGCTGCTTTAAACAGGTGGCAGAAATCTAAACGATTCTTTGATAAGTTTAGAAATACGTACGGAGAGTGGTTGCAAGCAAATATTGATTGGCCGAGTTGCGTGCAAACTTTAATAAATCAAGAACCAACTGTTGATGAGATACCAAGAGCACGCTCAGTCTCTCCAGAACCTTCGACATCATCGACTGTTGGAACAATGACAAAAAGGTCCCGAAAACCATTCAAAGATCTGGGAAGCAAACAGAAAAAGAGAAGATCTAGTGAGCACATAGGCGAGGATTCCTGTGAATTGGCATATGCAGCTGCAGCACGTTTAAAAGAAGAAGGTTATGAAGATATCGCATCTGTAATCAATTATATGATCAAAAATCCAGAAGCTGCCGTTAAAATCAAGGAAAGCATTAAGAAAACAGTAATATTTACACCAGAGAAAGCACTTGGATTGCTTCTTTCACTTAAGCTTTCAAAGTGGCAATATATTACGTTGCGAGAGACTGCCATTCGGGAAGGTGCTAAGGATATTTACCCATCCTACTATAAACTTCAACAAACTAAGCTTGCATGCTACCCTCCTAATCAATCAGTATCAGTTACGGATTCATCAGCTAGAATTACACTTCAAGCTTTACTTGACATCACGGTGAAGCGGATTCTTCAAAGTCTTTCTGATAATGTGGAAAATAAGCAGTTAAAGCTGATATCGAAGTGGGGATTTGATGGTGCTTCCAATCAAAGCCGATACAAGCAGAAAATGGACGGCGAGCATGATGATTCAAGCATTTTCATGACCTCCTTGGTGCCACTGAAACTGACAGATGGAGATAATACTATATGGACAAACCCGAAACCATGCTCAACTTTTTATTGTCGTCCGGTTCAGTTCACTTTTGTAAAAGAAAGCCATGCAGTTGTCATTGATAACAAAAGAAAAATGGATGAGGAAATTGAGGCCCTTAACCCCACAGAGTTCATTAATAGTAACAGGGTGACTCATAAACTAATGTGACAATGATCGACGCAAAAGTCTGCACGTACCTTTCTGAAGCTAGATCAAATGCATCATGCTACCTGTGCTTAGCAAAACCAACAGAAATGAACCACTTAGATGCTGTAACATCAAAAACTGTGTGTTCTGACATATATGAATTTGGCCTATCATCCCTACATGCCCGTATAAATTGCATGGAATGTCTGTTACACATTGCGTACAGACTTGACTTCAAACAGTGGGCAGCAAGAAGTAATGAGCATAAAGATATGTTACAAAACAGAAAAAAAAACATTCAAAATAAATTTAAAGAGGAGCTCAATCTGTTAATTGATATAGTAAAACAAGGCTCGGGAACTACCAATGACGGGAATACCGCAAGGAAGTTTTTCGAGTTTCCCAATAAAACTGCAGCTATTACTGGGTTGGATCAAAACCTGATAAAAAGATTTGCTGTTATTTTGCAAGCAATAACATCTGGTGAGAAGATCGATGTCATCAAATTTAAAGATTTTGCTCGCAAAACAGCAGAAAAGTACGTGGAATTATACGACTGGTACTACATGTCATCAACCGTACATAAACTATTAATACACGGAGGATTGGGACTCTCTGAGAAGAAGCCTCAGAGTCTCGAAACAAAGATTTTAGGAGGTTCCGGGAACATCATTCGCGGAAAAGAAGCAGGCAAGATTCTAATCAAGATATCCTAAATATGCTTGTTGTTTCTTCGGATCCTTTTCTAAGTGCACAAAGGCCGAAGTTAGATGCCAAAAGGAAGACAACCTTTTTTGCTGAAACTCTCGACCTAATACAGTTTCCGGAAACTGAGTTCGAGTTTGTAGGTATATCCGATCTGGATTCTGACTCGGAATTGGAGTCCGACAACGAAAGTTGTAAAGAAAATTTGTAAAATTTAATTATTTTTCTTTATGTTCTTTTGTTATTTATGTTAGTTTATTGTACCAATATGTTTAGTTAATAATTTCATAAATTATAGTTTCAAATATGTATTTTGTATAATTGAATTTATTAGATATTATTTTTGTTACTTCTGTTTTATTTAAATTACCTATCAATAAAAAGTTTATATACAGTCTTTTTTTTTCACATATTCTTAATATTTGGGGAAAAAGCATGCTTCCTAACGATGTTCTTAACTTTGACACAGTTCATGGATCGTTTTGAACAGTTTCATATGTTAAAATAAATAATGTTAGTACTATAATCCCCTATAAGGATATTATTATTATTATGTGTCCGGTTATGTTGTAATCATACTTTTAGGGTATGATCAATTAACAATTTCATTCCCCTATCTTTCAAAAAGAAGCGACAGCATGGGCACTTTGACACTGATATTCAACTATTTGGTATTGTTGGAAATCTTACAAGATCAACAAGACACTACACACCTCTGTCTAGTCCTTCAGGTCTATAGGGGTGATGCTATTTTATGATAAGAGTTGTTAAAGCTCTGAATTCTTCAACTTAAACACTAAAAGGAACGTTTAAATATGTAAAAATAAATAAAAATATTTTGACGATTTTTAAAAAAAAAAAGGCATCTACAACCATTATGTAACGTATGTCAAAAAATCATAAATAATTAGTACTATAACCCCCTATAAGGATATTACGGTTATCGCTGCCGTTTTAGAGATATTTCGATTTTTCATACTAGCTCCATACAAAATTTTCGTAAAAAAATTATAATTCCTTCGTTTCTGTGCAGAATCAATTCTGGTGTCATTTTTGTATATTGTTATAACTAATAGAAGTGATATCCGGCAAAAAAACTCGCACTTGCAAAATAAAATGCCTAAGTCTATGAAAGCCGATTTTCAGCCCACCGTGCGTCTCTTAAAACATAGTGTATTACATACTCTTTGGAACAATGACGCATTTGAAATATTATTAAATTGAGTTAATTTAGGAATTTATTTTGTAAGCCGTATTATAAAAGTACAGAAGCAGAACAACATATCCTACGCAGATCGCATTAGCAGTTTCTAAAATATTACCTAAAACCCATTGAGAAACTGTTTTGTGTCGTCCTGTAAAGTTACGTATTTGCAGAACCGTCTTTGTTCTACGACTATGACGATATGATCCATAGAACAGATTACTTCACCTCTCAATAATTTGTGTTTAGTCTTGTACAACAAAAGCACTTTGTCTGAATATTTTCATCACTTGCCTATACTAGGACTTTTAGTTCTTTTAGTTCGATGCTACTGCATTGCATCAGCATAGTGGCATAGTGGCATCAGCTTATGTCAGCTTACTAGCTGACATAAGCTGATGCCACTCATTAAAATAATGATACCATATTTGACCTTATAGTTGTGGATTCAATCAATCAAATAATAAATGAGTGATTTTTAATTATGAATAAATGATAAAAATTGTACTATTATCATTTAGTTTTAATTAGTGTCTAGATTTTCAACCGACGACAAAAAGGAGGAGGTTATCCATTCGACGCGTATTTCTTTTTTTTTAATGTATGATCACCGATTACTCGAAGACGGCTGAACCGATTTGGAAAATTCTTTTTTTGTTTGAAAGGGTATACTTTGAAATTGGTCCCATTGTCACCAAATTAGGATCTGATGATGGGATCCTGGAGAAATCGAGGGAACTCTTCAAATATTATAGGCACACCTATGGCGTTTTGGGTATTTCTTATAGTAACTTATGCAGTTGGTCTCAAAAAGTACCATTTGGGGAAGTGGAACTGATGATGAAGACCACAGATGGCCAACGAAACTACTCAATAATAAGTATTTCGTTGATTGCGATTCGATTACTTGAACATGAATGTTAAGCACTTTATGCTCGTCACAATGCATATGGTGATGTAGAGCTGATGGTGAAGTACCAGGAGAATTCCTCAACAACTAACGGCCCAGCATTGGGAAAAGCAATATTTTGTAAAAGGTTAAGTAGTTGACATTTAGGCTCTTATAACTAGGTAAATTAAAAATCGACCAACTAAAAAGAGTGAAATAAAAACTTTTTACCAAAAAATTAAACCGACTCCCAAAAAACACTGCAAAGTGAAAAATAACTTTAATTTCGGAAGTCGGTGCCAAAAACGAAAATACAAAACTACTGGTACTATTATATTGCACTATTGTGTATTGCAAAAAATAAAATATACTATCTTGATCAATTCGTTTTCATTTATAATCACATTTTATTTTTTGTTACCTTCACACAATATTATTTAAAAAAATTGTTTACATCATTTTATTCTAAAATCGATTAATTTAGTAACATCACAATTTGGTTGGTAGCCGTCACTATCTGACAACTCAGGAACTGTCAGTCTACTGCATCAAATAAAAGTCCTGGGGCCATACCATGACGTGTTAAAGCGAGAGTCGTTCGAGCGAGAAAGAGAGATGGAGCTATATAGCGTGCATAGCTTCATCCCTCTTTCTCGCTCGAACGACTATCGCTTTAGCACGTCATGGTATGGCCCCTGGTGTCCTGGTATAGCATTTTCTAGACTATGTTGGGGTTGGCTTTCAGACAGAATGTGACTAGTACCGACTACAATTCTTTACCATGTATGTGTATTTACAGATGTTGAACTGGAATATGAAGACTATGGCTATTCAGATGAAGAAGATATACCTCTGCAAGATTCTGAATCAGATGGTGATGATGTACCTTTAATGGAGTTTAAAGCTGAAGAAGAAGAACTAGAAGTATCGAGGAAGAGAAGAGCCAGTGACACTAGAAGTGAGTATCCAATACACCGCGCTACAATAGCGGTACGCAACACACGTATCACACGTCACATGCAACTAGTGCAATACCCTTTTTTTTGGCAAAACACACTCACTCATCCTCGACACCTGTCGCCAGTGCTAAATATCATTGTATAAGAAACTTGATGCACATTCTTTTCCCCTTACATTACAAACTAGTGAATATATATCTCAAAACTCAACCCTAAGACAACCCACTTATCGTTAAGAGTGAATAGGTTACTTCTAGGCAAGCATGCTTTATCTTTGACCACATCATCGCTTACCGTCAGGTGAGATAGTGGACAAACGCGAGCCTATCACGAATAAAATTAAAAAGAAAAAACACAAAAAACAGATCAGCAAATTCACCAGAAAGGCCATTATGAAAAGGATTATGAAAAGATAAAAATATCTTCATAAAAATGTTAATCAAATTCATTGATACAGATCCAACCCTCAGACGCATAATTACACACAACACTACAAACATTGAGGTAATATGTACTATATACTAGAGAAGTCACCACACATAACTACTGCGTTCCGTTCAAGTGCGGTCTATTGACTGCACTTCAGCACTAGACGCTTGTCAGATCTTGAGCGCATAAGTCATTATTTCTTTTAAAGGAAAATATCGTTCAATCACATTAAATATGCCTTCGTGTGTTTTACGATATTGCACTAATAGTTCAATTAATGCGGCGAAGTGCAAAGGAATAACTTTTCATCGGTGAGTAACTAGATATTCATTTTAAAATATAATAACAAAAAAAAATTGGTAGACACCATGTGTCATAGACTAAATATTACTCGTAAGATGTGACAATTTGTGTAAGAAGCGTAGGTAGAATAAGCTGACAATCCTTTTTATAGCGGAAAATAATAATCTAACATATATTTAGAAAAAAACTGGCTCAGGTTATTCAACGAAAAAAGATAAAAACTGAAACATTAAAATAATTATTGCAAATTGTAACACATAACTTGTTACATTTTGTTTGTTTAAGGTTTCCACATTTGGGCCCCAAAGATATAGAAAATTGGATAAAACTTGTCCAAAACAACCATAGTGAAGAGACCTGGTTACCAAATAAATTCACAACCATTCGCTTGAAACACGAAGCTAAAACTGATCAGACTAGTAATTATTTATCGAAAAGGCAAAAGTTAACTAAACTTATATTGTTCAGGGGTGACTAAATAAACATAAGGTAAACGCACCAGTAATGGACAAGGAACTAGTAATGGACAAAAATAAAAAAATACACTTCTGGACACATCTATTGGCCCACCTTGTATTTTCAGTTTCGTTTGGTCCTAGCTAAAATTTTATATTAGGTCGAGCAAAAAGTTTTTATGCAGTTTTGAACCTGGCACATTCACAATTTCATTCAATAGTCTTTTTTTGAATTTCGAACACAGAATTTAAAGAAACAAAAGACAATTTGGAGCCTGTTTGTTGATATCAAACAATCGAATACTAAGAAAACTTGGTTTTATTGGTTTACTTGGATTTAATTCTTGAAAAAGTGATTGATATCTTTGCTTTTGCAACAAACATTACTTATTCTTAACATTAAGGTGAGGTTCTATCAATAATCTATGGATACTTCACCTGAAGTCGCCGCCCAAGCTGTGGCACTTATTCAGGCCGGACACAGCCAAAGAAACGTGAGTGCTCAACTTAATTTAAGTCGATCTGCGGTCCGAAATGTTTATCGGAGGTACCTAGAGACTGGCGGCTTTGTTCGTCGCCAAGGAAGGCCACGATCTCGGGTCACAACTGAAAGGCAGGATCGATTCATCGTGACGACCAGCTTGAGAAATCGTCACCTTACCTCCATTGAGATACAAAACCAACTTCGCGACTTCCACGGAGTATCTGTGAGCGCTCGAACTGTTCGGAGAAGGTTAAAAGAACGCGATATGGTACCACACAAGCCAGCTAATGGGCCCAAACTAAAGCGAGCCCACCGAACAGTGCGCCTTCATTTCGCACGCAGTCATTTAAATTGGACACAGCAAGATTGGAGCCGTGTACTCTTTTCTGATGAGTCTAAAATTGTGTTACATGGCAATGATGGAAGGAAGAAGGTCTACCGGCGTAAGGGAGAGCGTTTCGCACAATGCTGCTTTGAAGAGAGGGTTGCTTATGGCGGTGGCTCATGGACTGTCTGGGGCGGTATATCCGCGAGCGGCAAAACTCAACTTGAGGTTGTTACAGGACCACGGCTGCCAACATTAAATGCTGAAAGATACATTCGTGAGTGCTTAGAACCTCACGTGATACCATACGCGGACTATGTGGGCCCAAATTTCCTTTTTATGCATGATAATGCAAGAGCCCATGCGGCCGGCATCGTCAGGGAATATCTTCGGGATGTGAACATCACAGTTATGGACTGGCCAGCCAGAAGCCCAGACATGAACCCCATTGAGCACATGTGGGACGAGCTAAAAAGGCGTGTTAGGGCTCGTCAGCCAGTTGCCCAGACGATGCAGGAGTTGAAAACTGCCATAGAAGAGGAATGGGAGATGATCCCTCAAAATTTCATAGAGCGGTTGATAAACTCTATGCCTAATCGTATGAGAGCTGTGGTAGATGCCCATGGAGGCAACACGCGTTATTAAATTAAACCTTTATTTGATAAAACATGTTTTTTATTCAAAAATTAATTGCCTTTAACAAGGCGCATATCCGACTTGTTAGGCGTAGGTCCATGTCGTATGGTATTCTGAATTCAAATTTAAAACTATACGATCGAAAAAGATGGTAAAATGTATCAGGTTTAAAACTGCATCAACAGTTTTTGTTCAATCTAGCAATCATATTTCGGTAGGGGCCATCGAAACCTAAACTCTAAGGTGGGCCAATAGATGTGTCCAGAAGTGTATATATCTATCTATCTATATATTATATTATATAAAGCTAAATTACCACTCACTGACTGACTGACTCACTCATTGACATAATTGTTCTCCCAGATGGTGGATGGGGAGGTGGGTATATTTTGACAGATTCGTAAACAAGTAACTCTCAAACCTACGGGAAAAGTGCCAAACCTCCCCTTTTCACCCCCCTTCTCCCCCCTCCCTATCGTATCTCGGAAACTACGAGACCCGTATTTTTTGTTTTTTACGGATTCGTATAGAGGAGGCTCGGTAAAGTAAAAACCATTTTTCAAAGTCCCCCCCCGCCCCCCTTCTCCCCCCCTTTAGGCGGATCTCGGAATCTAAGAGACTTGGAACATTTTTTTTTTTCAGATTCATTTAGAGGGGCAATGCTTTAGTCGAAATACTTGTGCAACCCCCCCCCCCCATCACCCCCCCCCCCCCCTTTTTTTTTTTTCACAAGCTCGCGAGGTGCTTGCACCTCGCGCAACACCCAAATACTAAACCCCCCCCATCATCCCCCCATTTTTTTTTTTTTAATAAAAAGCACGCGAGGTGCTTGCACCTCGCGCAACACGCAAATACTAGTTATACTATATAAAGCTAAATTACCACTGACTGACTCACTCACTCATTGACATAATTGTTCTCCCAGATGGTGGATGGGGAGGTGGGTATATTTTGACAGATTCGTAAACAAGTAACTCTCAAACCTACGGGAAAAGTGCCAAACCTCCCCTTTTCCCCCCCCTTCCCCCCCCCCTATCATATCTCTGAAACTACGAGACCCGTATTTTTTTCTTTTTACGGATTCGTATAGAGGAGGCTCGGTAAAGTAAAATCCATTTTTCAAAGTCCCCCCCCCCCGCCCCCCTTCTCCCCCCCTTTAGGCGGATCTCGGAATCTGAGAGACTTGGAACATTTCTTTTTTCAGATTCATTTAGAGGGGCAATGCTTTAGTCGAAATAATTGTGCAACCCCCCCCCCCCATTTCCCCCCACCTTTTTTTTTTTTTTTTTTTCACAAGCACGCGAGGTGCTTGCACCTCGCGCAACACGCAAATACTTTTTTTTTTCACAAGCACGCGAGGTGCTTGCACCTCGCGCAACACGCAAATACTAAACCCCCCCATCACACCCACCTTTTCTTTTTTTTTTTTTTCACAAGCACGCGAGGTGCTTGCACCTCGCGCAACGCGCAAATACTAGTTATTATACTATATAAAGCTAAATTACCACTCACTGACTCACTGACATAATTGTTCTCCCAGATGGTGGATGGGGAGGTGGGTATATTTTGACAGATTCGTAAACAAGTAACTCTGAAACCTACGGGAAAAGTGCCAAACCTCCCCTTTTCCCCCCCCTTCTCCCCCCTCCCTATCGTATCTCGGAAACTACGAGACCCGTTTTTTTTTTTTTTACGGATTCGTATAGAGGAGGCTCGGTAAAGTAAAAACCATTTTTCAAAGTCCCCCCCCCGCCCCCCTTCTCCCCCCCTTTAGGCGGATCTCGGAATCTAAGAGACTTGGACCATTTTTTTTTTCAGATTGATTTAGAGGGGCAATGCTTTAGTCGAATTACTTGTGCAACCCCCCCCCATCACCCCCCTCCCCTCTTTTTTTTTTTTTTTTTTTCACAAGCTCGCGAGGTGCTTGCACCTCGCGCAACACGCAAATACCAATTTCTTTTTTCACAAGCACGCGAGGTGCTTGCACCTCGCGCAACACGCAAATACTTGATTTAGAGGGGCAATGCTTTAGTTTTCTTCACAAGCACGCGAGGTGCTTGCACCTCGCGCAACACGCAAATACTTGATTTAGAGGGGCAATGCTTTAGTTTTTTTCACAAGCACGCGAGGTGCTTGCACCTCGCGCAACACGCAAATACTAGTTATTATATTATATAAAGCTAGATTACCACTCACTGACTCACTCATTGACATAATTGTTCTCCCAGATGGTGGATGGGGAGGTGGGTATATTTTGACAGATTCGTAAACAAGTAACTCTCAAACCTACGGGAAAAGTGCCAAACCTCCCCTTTTCACCCCCCTTCTCCCCCCTCCCTATCGTATCTCGGAAACTACGAGACCCGTATTTTTTGTTTTTTACGGATTCGTATAGAGGAGGCTCGGTAAAGTAAAAACCATTTTTCAAAGTCCCCCCCCCCGCCCCCCTTCTCCCCCCCTTTAGGCGGATCTCGGAATCTAAGAGACTTGGAACATTTTTTTTTTCAGATTCATTTAGAGGGGCAATGCTTTAGTCGAAATACTTGTGCAACCCCCCCCCCATCACGCCCCCCCCTCTTTTTTTTTTTTTTTTTTTCACAAGCTCGCGAGGTGCTTGCACCTCGCGCAACACGCAAATACTTGATTTAGAGGGGCAATGCTTTAGTTTTTTTCACAAGCACGCGAGGTGCTTGCACCTCGCGCAACACGCAAATACTTGATTTAGAGGGGCAATGCTTTAGTTTTATTCACAAGCACGCGAGGTGCTTGCACCTCGCGCAACACGCAAATACTAGTTATACTATATAAAGCTAAATTACCACTCACTGACTCACTGACATAATTGTTCTCCCAGATGGTGGATGGGGAGGTGGGTATATTTTGACAGATTCGTAAACAAGTAACTCTGAAACCTACGGGAAAAGTGCCAAACCTCCCCTTTTCCCCCCCCTTCTCCCCCCTCCCTATCGTATCTCGGAAACTACGAGACCCGTATTTTTTTTTTTACGGATTCGTATAGAGGAGGCTCGGTAAAGTAAAAACCATTTTTCAAAGTCCCCCCCCCGCCCCCCTTCTCCCCTCCCTTTAGGCGGATCTCGGAATCTAAGAGACTTGGAACATTTTTTTTTTCAGATTCATTTAGAGGGGCAATGCTTTAGTCGAAATACTTGTGCAACCCCCCCCCCATCACCCCCCCCCCCTCTTTTTTTTTTTTTTTTTCACAAGCACGCGAGGTGCTTGCACCTCGCGCAACACGCAAATACTTGATTTAGAGGGGCAATGCTTTAGTTTTTTTCTCAAGCACGCGAGGTGCTTGCACCTCGCGCAACACGCAAATACTAAACCTCCCCATCACCCCTCCCCCCTTTTTTTTTTTTCACAAGCACGCGAGGTGCTTGCACCTCGCGCAACACGCAAATACTAAACCCCCCCCATCTCCCCCCATCACCCCCCCACTTTTTTTTTTTTCACAAGCACGCGAGGTGCTTGCACCTCGCGCAACACGCAAATACTTGATTTAGAGGGGCAATGCTTTAGTTTTTTTCACAAGCACGCGAGGTGCTTGCACCTCGCGCAATACGCAAATACTAGTTATATTATATAAAGCTAGATTACCACTCACTGACTCACTCATTGACATAATTGTTCTCCCAGATGGTGGATGGGGAGGTGGGTATATTTTGACGGATTCGTAAACAAGTAACTCTCAAACCTACGGGAAAAGTGCCAAACCTCCCCTTTCCCCCCCCCCTTCTCCCCCCCCCTTATCGTATCTCGGAAACTACGAGACCCGTATTTTTTTCTTTTTACGGATTCGTATAGAGGAGGCTCGGTAAAGTAAAAACCATTTTTCAAAGTCCCCCCCCCGCCCCCCTTCTCCCCCCCTTTAGGCGGATCTCGGAATCTAAGAGACTTGGAACATTTTTTTTTTCAGATTCATTTAGAGGGGCAATGCTTTAGTCGAAATACTTGTGCAACCCCCCCCCCCCCATCACCCCCCCCTCTTTTTTTTTTTTTTTTTTCACAAGCTCGCGAGGTGCTTGCACCTCGCGCAAGACGCAAATACTTGATTTAGAGGGGCAATGCTTTAGTTTTTTTCACCAGCACGCGAGGTGCTTGCACCTCGCGCAACACGCAAATACTAGTTATTATTATACTATATAAAGCTTTATTATTATACTATATAAAGCTAAATTACCACTGACTGACTGACTGACTCACTCACTCACTGACATAATTGTTCTCCCAGATGGTGGATGGGGAGGTGGGTATATTTTGACAGATTCGTAAACAAGTAACTCTCAAACCTACGGGAAAAGTGCAAAACCTCCCCTTTTCACCCCCCTTCTCCCCCCCCCCCCCCCCCTATCGTATCTCGGAAACTACGAGACCCGTATTTTTTTTTTTTACGGATTCGTGTAGAGGAGGCTCGGTAAAGTAAAAACCATTTTTCAAATTCCCGCCCCCCTTCTCACCCCCTTTAGGCGGATCTCGGAAATTAAGAGACTTGGAAAATTTTTTTTTTCAGATTCATTTAGAGGGGCAATGCTTTAGTCGAAATACTTCTGCAACCCCCACCCACTTTTTTTTTTTTTTTTTTTTTCACATGCACGCGAGTTGCTTGCACCTCGCGCAACACGCAAGTACTTGATTTAGAGGGGCAATGCTTTAGTTTTTTTCACAAGCACGCGAGGTGCTTGCACCTCGCGCAACACGCAAATACTAAACCCCCCCCCCCATCTGCCCCTATCACCCCACCCCATTGTTTTTTTTCCACAAGCACGCGATGTGCTTGCACCTCGCGCAACGCGCAAATACTAGTTATACTATATAAAGCTAGATTACCACTCACTGACTCACTGACTGACTCATTGACATAATTGTTCTCCCAGAAGTGGATGGGGAGGTGGGTATATTTTGACAGATTCGTAAACAAGTAACTCTCAAACCTACGGGAAAAGTGCCAAACCTCCCCTTTTCACCCCCCTTCTCCCCCCTCCCTATCGTATCTCGGAAACTACGAGACCCGTATTCTTTTTTTTTACGGATTCGTATAGAAGAGGCTCGGTAAAGTAAAAATCATTTTTCAAAGTCGCCTCCCTTGCCCCCCTTCTCACCCCCTTTAGGCGGATCTCGGAAATTAAGAGACTTGGAACATTTTTTTTTTCAGATTCATTTAGCGGGGCAATGCTTTAGTCGAAATAATTGTGCAACCCCCCCCCCCCATCACCCCCCCCCCCATTTTTTTTTTATCACAAGCACGCGAGGTGCTTGCACCTCGCGCAACACGCAAATACTAAACCCCCCCATCACCCCCCCCCCCACTTTTTTTTTGTTTTTTTCACAAGCACGCGAGGTGCTGGCACCTCGCGCAACACGCAAATACTAGTTATATTATATAAAGCTAAATTACCACTGACTCACTGACTCACTCACTCACTCATTGACATAATTGTTCTCCCAGATGGTGGATGGGGAGGTGGGTATATTTTGACAGATTCGTAAACAAGTAACTCTCAAACCTACGGGAAAAGTGCCAAACCTCCCCTTTTCACCCCCCTTCTCCCCCCCCCCCCCCCCTATCGTATCTCGGAAACTACGAGACCCGTATTTTTTTTTACGGATTCGTATACAGGAGGCTCGGTAAAGTAAAAACCATTTTTGAAAGTGGCCCCCTCCACCCCCTTCTCACCCCCTTTAGGCGGATCTCGGAAATTAAGAGACTTGGAACATTTTTTTTTTTCAGATTCATTTAGAGGGGCAATGCTTTAGTCGAAATAATTGTGCAAACCCCCCCCATCACCCCCCCCCCCCATTTTTTTTTCACAAGCACGCGAGGTGCAAGCACCTCGCGCAACACGCAAATACTAAACCCCCCATCTCCCCCCATCACCCCACCCCCATTTTTTTTTCACAAGCACGCGAGGTGCTTGCACCTCGCGCAACACGCAAAAACTCTCAAACCTACGGGAAAAGTGACAAACCTCCCCTTTTCCCCCCCTTCTCCCCCCTCCCTGTCGTATCTCGGAAACTACGAGACCCGTATTTTTTTTTTTTACGGATTCGTATAGAGGAGGCTCGGTAAAGTAAAAACCATTTTTCAGTCGCCCCCTCCCTTACCCCCTTTAGGCGGATCTCGGAAATTTAGAGACTTGGAACATTTTTGTTTTCAGATTCATTTAGAGGGGCAAATGCTTTAGTGCAAAAAATTGTGCAACCCATCACCCCTCCCCTTTTTTTTTTTTTTTTTTTCACAAGCACGCGAGGTGCTTGCTCCTCGCGCAACACGCAAATACTAAACCCCCTATCTCCCCCCATTTTTTTTTTTCACAAGCCCGCGAGGTGCTTGCACCTCGCGCAACACGCAAATACTAGTTATTATACTTTATACTATATAAAGCTAAACCCCCCCATCTCCCCCCATCACCCCACCCCCATTTTTTTTTTCACAAGCACGCTAGGTGCTTGCACCTCGCGCAACACGCAAATACTAGTTATACTATATAAAGCTAAATTACTACTGACTGACTGACTGACTCATAGACATAATTGTTCTCCCAGATGGTGGATGGGGAGGTGGGTATATTTTGACAGATTTGTAAACAAGTAACTCTCAAACCTACGGGAAATGTGCCAAACCTCCCCTTTTCCCCCCCTTCTCCCCCCCTCCCTATCGTATCTCGGAAACTACGAGACCCGTATTTTTTTTTTTTACAGATTCGTATAGAGGAGGCTCGGTAAAGTAAAAACCATTTTTCAGTCGCCCCCCTTTTCACCCCCTTTAGGCGGATCTCGGAAATTTAGAGACTTGGAACATTTTAGTTTTCAGATTCATTTAGAGGGGCAATGCTTTAGTCCAAAAAATTGTGCAACCGCCCCCATCACCCCTCCCCATTTTTTTTATTTTTTTTTTCACTGGCACGCGAGGTGCCTGCACCTCGCGCAACACGCAAATACTAGTTATTTTTATACTATATAAAGCTAGATTACCACTCACTGACTCACTCACTCATTGACATAATTGTTCTCCCAGATGGTGGATGGGGAGGTGGGTATATTTTGACAGATTCGTAAACAAGTAACTCTCAAACCTACGGGAAAAGTGCCAAACCTCCCCTTTTCACCCCCCTTCTCCCCCCTCCCTATCGTATCTCGGAAACTACGAGACCCGTATTTTTTGTTTTTTACGAATTCGTATAGAGGAGGCTCGGTAAAGTAAAAACCATTTTTCAGTCGCCCCCCCCCCCGCCCCCCTTTTCACCCCCTTTAGGCGGATCTCGGAAATTAAGAGACTTGGAACATTTTTTTTTTCAGATTCATTTAGAGGGGCAATGCTTTAGTCGAAATACTTCTGCAACCCCCCCCCCCCAACACCCCCTTTTTTTTATTAAAGAAAGCATGCGAGGTGCTTGCACCTCGCGCAACACGCAAATACTAAACCCCCCCATCTCCCCCCATCAAACCCCCCTTTTTTTTTTTTCACAAGCACGCGAGGTGCTTGCACCTCGCGCAACACGCAAATACTAGTTATATTATATTATATAAAGCTAAATTACCACTCACTGACTGACTGACTCACTCATTGACATAATTGTTCTCCCAGATGGTGGATGGGGAGGTGGGTATATTTTGACAGATTCGTAAACAAGTAACTCTCAAACCTACGGGAAAAGTGCCAAACCTCCCCTTTTCACCCCCCTTCTCCCCCCTCACTATCGTATCTCGGAAACTACGAGACCCGTATTTTACTTTTTTTACGGATTCGTATAGAGGAGGCTCGGTAAAGTAAAAACCATTTTTCAAAGTCCCTCCCCCGCCCCCCTTCTCCCCCCTTTAAGCGGAACTCGGAATCTAAGAGACTTGGAATATTTCTTTTTTCAGATTCATTTAGAGGGGCAATGCTTTAGTCGAAATACTTCTGCAACCCCCCCCCCCCAACACCCCCTTTTTTTTATTAAAGAAAGCATGCGAGGTGCTTGCACCTCGCGCAACACGCAAATACTAAACCCCCCCCTCATCTCCCCCCATCACCCCCCTTTTTTTTTTTTCACAAGCACGCGAGGTGCTTGCACCTCGCGCAACACGCAAATACTTTTTTTTTCACAAGCACGCGAGGTGCTTGCACCTCGCGCAACACGCAAATACTAGTACTATATATAAAGCTAGATTACCACTCACTCACTCACTCACTCATTGACACAATTGTTCTCCCAGATGGTGGATGGGGAGGTGGGTATATTTTGACAGATTCGTAAACAAGTAACTCTGAAACCTACGGGAAAAGTGCCAAACCTCCCCTTTTCCCCCCCCCTTCTCCCCCCTCCCTATCGTATCTCGGAAACTACGAGACCCGTTTTTTTTTTTACGGATTCGTATAGAGGAGGCTCGGTAAAGTAAAAACCATTTATCAAAGTCGCCCCCTCCACCCCTTTCTCACCCCCTTTAGGCGGATCTCGGAAATTAAGAGACTTGGTACGTTTTTTTTTTCAGATTCATTTAGAGGGGCAATGCTTTAGTTTTTTTCACAAGCACGCGAGGTGCTTACACCTCGCGCAACACGCAAATACTAGTATTTATATAAAAGTGAAATACCACTCACTGATTAAACACGAAATCTCAGAAACTACAAGTAGTAGGTTTTTCAATTTTTGCATGGTAGTCCTTTTAGTACGTAGATGCTCGCAAAGACGGGATTTAGCGAAATTTCCACGGGGTCGGGTTTTTCACGGGAAAAACTTCCCTTGCGAACGAAGTCGCGAGCAACTGCTAGTTATGTCCATCAAACCCCCTTTTTTTTTTTTTTGTCACAAGCACGCGAGGTGCTTGCTCCTCGCGCAACACGCAAATACTAGTTGTATTATATAAAGCTAAATTACCACTCACTCACTCACTCACTGACTCATTGACATAATTGTTCTCCCAGATGGTGGATGGGGAGCTGGGTATATTTTGACAGATTCGTAAACAAGTAACTCTCAAACCTACGGGAAAAGTGCCAAACCTCCCCTTTTCGCCCCCTTCTCCCCCCTCCCTATCGTATCTCGGAAACTACGAGACACGTATTTTTTTTTTTTTACGGATTCGTGTAGAGGAGGCTCGGTAAAGTAAAAACCATTTTTCAAAGTCCCCCCCCCGCCCCCCTTTTCACCCCCTTTATGCAGATCTCGGAAATTAAGAGACTTGGAACATTTTTTTTTTTCAGATTCATCTAGAGGGGCCATGCTTTAGTCGAAATACTTCTGCAACCCCCCCCCCCCTTCATAACCCCCCACCACCCCATTTTTTTTTTTTTCACAAGCACGCTAGGTGCTTGCACCTCGCGCAACACGCAAATACTAAACCCCCCCATCTCCCCCCATCACCCCCCCCCCTTTTTTTTTCCAATCACGCGAGGTGCTTGCACCTCGCGCAACACGCAAATACTAGTTATACTATATAAAGCTAGATTACCACTGACTGACTCACTCATTGACATAATTGTTCTCCCAGAAGTGGATGGGGAGGTGGGTATATTTTGACAGATTCGTAAACAAGTAACTCTCAAACCTACGGGAAAGGTGCCAAACCTCCCCTTTTCACCCCCCTTCTCCCCCCTCCCTATCGTATCTCGGAAACTACGAGACCTATATTTTTTTTTTTACGGATTCGTATAGAGGAGGCTCGGTAAAAAAAACAATTTTTTAAAGTCGCCCCCCTTCTAACCCCCTTTAGGCGGATCTCGGAAATTAAGAGACTTGGAACATTTTTTTTTCAAATTCGTTTAGAGGGGCAATGCTTTAGTCGAAATAATTGTGCAACCCCCCCCCCCCATTTTTTTTGTACACTAGCACGCGAGGTGCTTGCGCCTCGCGCAACACGCAAATACTAGTTATATTATATAAAGCTAAATTACCACTGACTCATTCACAAACTCATTGACATAATTTTTCTCCCAGATGGTGGATGGGGAGGTGGGTATATTTTGACAGATTCGTAAACAAGTAATTCTCAAACCTACGGGAAAGTGCCAAACCTCCCCTTTTCACCCCATTCTCCCCGCTCCCTATCGTATCGCGGAAACTACGAGACCCGTATTTTTTGTTTTTTACGGATTCGTATAGAGGAGGCTCGGTAAAGTAAAAACCATTTTTCAAAGTCCCCCCCCCGCCCCCCTTCTCCCCCCCTTTAGGCGGATCTCGGAATCGAAGAGACTTGGAACATTTTTGTTTTCAGATTCATTTAGAGGGGCAATGCTTTAGTCGAAATACTTGTGCAACCTCCCCCCCTTTCTTTTTCCAAGCACGCACACGTTGCACACACGCACACGTTGCGCGAGGTGCAAGCACCTCGCGCAACACGCAAATACTAGTTATACTATATAAAGCTAGATTACCACTGACTGACTCACTCATTGACATAATTGTTCTCCCAGAAGTGGATGGGGAGGTGGGTATATTTTGACAGATTCGTAAACAAGTAACTCTCAAACCTACGGGAAAGGTGCCAAACCTCCCCTTTTCCCCCCCCCCCCCTTCTCCCCTCTCCCTATCGTATCTCGGAAACTACGAGACCCGTTTTTTTTTTTTACGGATTCGTATAGAGGAGGCTCGGTAAAGTAAAAACCATTTATCAAAGGCGCCCCCTCCACCCCCTTCTCACCCCCTTTAGGCGGATCTCGGAAATTAAGAGACTTGGAACATTTTTTTTTTTTCAGATTCATTTAGAGGGGCAATGCTTTAGTCGAAATAATTGTGCAACCCCCCCCCCCCATCACCCCCCCCGCCCCCTCTTTATTTTTTTATTCACAAGCACGCGAGGTGCTTGCACCTCGCGCAACACGCAAATACTAGACAAGTAACTCAAACCTACGGGAAAAGTGCCAAACCTCCCCTTTTCACCCCCCTTCTCCCCCCTCCCCATCGTATCTCGGAAACTACGAGACTCGTATTTTTTTTTTTACGGATTCATATAGAGGAGGCTCGGTAAAGTAAAAACCATTTTTCAAAGTCGCCCCCCCCCCCCCCGTTCCCCTTCTCACCCCCTTTAGGCGGATCTCGGAAATTAAGAGACTTGGAACATTTTTTTTTTCAGATTCATGTAGAGGGGCAATGCTTTAGTCAAAATAATTGTGCATCACCCCCCACCCCACCATTGTTTTTTTTTTTAAAGCATGCACGCGAGTTGCTTGCACCTCGCGCAACACGCAAATACTAGTTATTATATTATATAAAGCTAGATTACCACTCACTGACTCACTCATTGACATAATTGTTCTCCCAGATGGTGGATGGGGAGGTGGGTATATTTTGACAGATTCGTAAACAAGTAACTCTCAAACCTACGGGAAAAGTGCCAAACCTCCCCTTTTCCCCCCCCTTCTTCCCCCCCTCTATCGTATCTCGGAAACTACGAGAACCGTATTTTTTGTTTTTTACGGATTCGTATAGAGGAGGCTCGGTAAAGTAAAAGCCATTTTTCAAAGTCCCCCCCCCCCGCCCCCCTTCTCCCCCCCTTTAGGCGGATCTCGGAATCTAAGAGACTTGGAACATTTTTTTTTTCAGATTCATTTAGAGGGGCAATGCTTTAGTCGAAATACTTGTGCACCCCCCCCCCCATCACCCCCCCCCCTCTTTTTTTTTTTTTTTTTTTTTCACAAGCTCGCGAGGTGCTTGCACCTCGCGCAACACGCAAATACCAATTTCTTTTTTCACAAGCACGCGAGGTGCTTGCACCTCGCGCAACACGCAAATACTAGTTGTATTATATAAAGCTAAATTACCACTCACTGACTCACTCACTGACTGACTGACTCATTGACATAATTGTTCTCCCAGATGGTGGATGGGGAGGTGGTTATATTTTGACAGATTCGTAAACAAGTAACTCTCAAACCTACGGGAAAAGTGCCAAACCTCCCCTTTTCACCCCCCTTCTCCCCCCTCCCTATCGTATCTCGGAAACTACGAGACCCGTATTTTTTGTTTTTTACGGATTCGTATAGAGGAGGCTCGGTAAAAAAAAAACCATTTTTCAAAGTCCCCCCCCCCGCCCCCCTTCTCCCCCCCTTTAGGCGGATCTCGGAATCGAAGAGACTTGGAACATTTTTTTTTTTCAAATTCATTTAGAGGGGCAATGCTTTAGTCGAAATACTTGTGCAACCTCCCCCCCCCATCACCCCCCCTCTTTCTTTTTTTTTTTTTTTCACAAGCACGCGAGGTGCTTGCACCTCGCGCAACACGCAATTACTAAACCCCCCCATCTCCCCCAATCACCCCCCCCCTTTTTTTTTATTTTTTTCACAAGCACGCGAGGTGCTTGCACCTCGCGCAACACGCAAATACTAGTTATACTATATAAAGCTTAATTACCACTGACTGACTGACTGACTGACTCACTCACTCATTGACATAATTGTTCTCCCAGATGGTGGATGGGGAGGTGGCTATATTTTGACAGATTCGTAAACAAGTAACTCTCAAACCTACGGAAAAAGTGCCAAACCTCCCCTTTCCCCCCCCCCCCCCCCCCCCCCTTCTCCCCCCTCCCTATCGTATCTCGGAAACTACGAGACCCGTTTTTTTTTTTACGGATTCGTATAGAGGAGGCTCGGTAAAGTAAAAACCATTTATCAAAGTCGCCCCCTCCACCCCTTTCTCACCCCCTTTAGGCGGATCTCGGAAATTAAGAGACTTGGTACGTTTTTTTTTTCAGATTCATTTAGAGGGGCAATGCTTTAGTTTTTTTCACAAGCACGCGAGGTGCTTACACCTCGCGCAACACGCAAATACTAGTATTTATATAAAAGTGAAATACCACTCACTGATTAAACACGAAATCTCAGAAACTACAAGTAGTAGGTTTTTCAATTTTTGCATGGTAGTCCTTTTAGTACGTAGATGCTCGCAAAGACGGGATTTAGCGAAATTTCCACGGGGTCGGGTTTTTCACGGGAAAAACTTCCCTTGCGAACGAAGTCGCGAGCAACTGCTAGTTTATTATAAATAAAGAATTTGAATTAAAAAAGAATCAAGTAAAGAACGTAACAAATATAAAAACAGCAATAATAATAAAAAATAATAATAATAATAGAATAATAAAAGCTGGCAACACTAGCCGACAAGTCAAGTTTTGTTTTCTGTTCGTACAAAATAAATCCGCAAAAAATTGTGATACGTTTTCCCCACCCAAATTTTTCAACATATATGAAAAGAAGACCGATTGAACCAAGAAAAATAATATCAATTTAAAAAACCACCAATATTGTAATGAAAATGAAGAAAAATAATCCATCGGCAACTGTCAAATCGTCTGTCATTGTCACCAATAATGAAAAAATACGAGAAATAGAAATAATGTAAACAAACAAAACTTGGACGATGCTTACGAGAGCAGCTTCACAACGTGCACGCCCACCACCCCCGGACCTGTCGCTCAGCTCCGCCTCGCCGCCGCCGGACTTAGGATTACCAATGTCACCGGCGGCTGCAGTCGCGTCGAGCTCGAGCGACGAGTATTTCTCTCCGCCGACGTCGCCAACACCTGTGCGCCGGCAGGGGAGAGGCCGGCCACCTAACAGCTTGGGGCTTAGGAGCCAACCGGCTCCGAGTCGGGTCCCCGCTGCCGGTGGTGTGCAGCGCATGAGATGGACTCAGTCCATAAACGAAAACGTCATGCGCGCATATTATGGGTCTACAGAGGGGGGAACTAACCTCACTGCGTATCGTGTCAGGATGCTGTCTCTGTTCCAGGACCTAGAACCAGCTGTCAACGTCTCGGCCCAACGACTGTCGGATCAGGTGCGGGTCATCCAGCGTAGCCACAGGCTGGATGACGCAACACTTGATAGGCTGCGCTCAGAGGTACTGAGCAACCATATCATCTCGTCCCCGAAGCAGGCCGTGGTACAAGCGCCCGCTAGTGGTGCAATGACACCGCGGCCCAATAGTCATAATAATGAGCTAGATGATAGGGTTGTCACGGTAAGTAGCCAATGCAACGATCGACTGAGGAGTGCACTGGGGGATGCGCTTCGTGAGTATAGATCGGCTCCGCCTGAACTTAGACCCCGGTTACCACGGTTACCCATGCACAAAAAAATAGGGCACTGGTGTGTGCTTTGGACTCGCTGCTTGAGAACATTTTTGAGAGCAGCGAAAACCTTGTTGATACGCACTCAATCCTGTATTGCGGGGCTGTTGCGGCATGTCGCTTAGCTAATGTCAAATTTCCAAATAACGACGAAGCTATTCGGCCAAAACCTGCTGTACCAGCCTGGCAGTATAGGATCGAGAGGCGTATCGATGAGGCCAGAACACTCATCGGCAAACTATTCTGCTTCAAGGAAGGCAATGCACGTCCACGTGTAATGCGTTTTGTGCGGCGGGCTTTCTCAAGGACTGGAATCAGCCCTCGAGAATACACATCCTACATTACGGAGCGCATTGACTTCCTAAAGCAGAAAATTTGTGCATGGGCAAGCCGTATCCGACGCTTTAGGCGGCGGGTTCAACGCTACTCACAAAATCGCATGTTCCAGAGCGATGAGAGGTGGGTATACAGAGCTTAGGAGCGACCCAATCAAAATGTGACTGATGTGTGCCGCCCGGATGATACCGCCACAAATTTATTCTGGCGCTACATCTGGTCGGTACCCGTCTGTCATGTTGAGGGTGACTGGATGCGTGAAGTTGAACGCGTATGTGAAGCTATACCGCAAATGGATAAAATAATCATCAATACTTCTGATGTAGCTAAAGCAGTTCATCCATTACCAAACTGGAAGTCTCCAGGACCGGATGGACTGCATAACTTCTGGCTCAAGTGGTATAGCAGCTCGCATGCGCTTTTAGCTTCTCAATTCCAAGCATCCTTAGAGATTGGGTCTCTACCAGAGTTTTTGACAACTGGCTGTACCCACCTGCTCCATAAGAGTGGTAGTCCCACGGAACCCAAAAACTATAGACCGATTACTTGTTTGTCTACGGTCTATAAGGTTATGTCCGCTTCTCAGAATGGATGTAGGAAAGGGTCCCGTGGCACTAAGGAGCTACTCCTCATTGACATGGCCATTAGCCAACAGGTTCGTCGATCTCGCAAAGATCTATCAACATGCTGGATAGACTACAAAAAAGCCTATG
Organism: Tholera decimalis; assembly: GCA_943138885.2. Taxonomy (NCBI): domain Eukaryota; kingdom Metazoa; phylum Arthropoda; class Insecta; order Lepidoptera; family Noctuidae; genus Tholera; species Tholera decimalis. Next base: position 10,047,302 of record OW964575.2, on the reverse strand, counting down.
ACTCTGTTCCTCATACCTGGCTCATGAAGGTGCTAGAGCTTTACAAAATAGATCCAACTCTACGCACCTTCCTTGAGTCATGTATGAGGCAATGGAAGACGGTACTTCGCTATCCAGGATGTCGACCGATTCGAGGGAATGATGAGCCTATATGGATCAGACGGGGAATATTTCAGGGTGACAGTTTGAGTCCACTTTGGTTTTGCTTGGCCCTGAATCCTCTAAGCACAATGTTAGAGGACTCAGGCCTGGGCTATCGGTTGAGAAGAGGAGGTCAAAGTATATCCCACCTCCTTTACATGGATGATTTGAAACTCTTTGCCCCCAACAACTTGCAACTGATGGAACTACTGAAGGTAACTGAAACTTTCAGTAGCGCCATCAAGATGGAAATTGGTGTGGACAAATGCGCAATCATGCATGTAAAACGAGGAGAGATTATGGAATCTGAGGGAATTCAACTTTCAGACTCCATACACCTTAGATCTCTCTGCTTGACCGAAACTTATAAGTATTTGGGTATGTCGGAAGCTTTGGGCATTAATGTTGCTGACATGAAAAAAACAGTACTCCTCGATACAGCTCGTATTGTGAGGAAGTTCCTTTCTCTGGAGACCTAACCACCGGTAGCTTGGACCCCGCTCCCGACACCAGTGGACTGCCATTTTTATATTTTTAAATCTTTTTTTATTGTCACTTTTTTATAGAAAAATATTTAAAAATGTAATTTTTGAGAGGTACTTATGTAAAATAAAGGAAATAATAATAACATACCACGCATACATAGAATCCATTTTACGCTACGGGCTTATTATATGGGGAAACAGCATGGACAAAAAATAAATTAATAATAACAATATAAATAGAATAACAACAAATAATGTAATTTTTCGTTCATCAACTCACATGTACGACATACATCCATCTAGCGGCAAATGGTACTGTGCCTTTACTCCAAACTGTTTTTAAATGTTAACTTCTATTTCTGATGGATATGTCTATACAACGTGTAACGGAGACCCCATATCTATCCAAAAGGGCTGAAGACAACATCTGGTATGGAGTCTCTATGCACAGTTTCAGCTCCAAATAAGTGACTCAAAGAATTGATACCAAATTATCGGTTTCATATGTTTCTTGAATAGCAATCATAATAAAAGTGTCACAGCACTACAAGGGTCAATAACTTTCACGTCACTTGCCAATAACATGATAATTCTGTTCGTTCTTCTTTGTTTGAAAATTTTGGTAACTGGTATCAATGTATTGAAATTTGTAATAAGTTCCACACATGTAGACATAGGAATACAAAACCCTTGCCATATCGTTACTTATCATCTAAAGAAGCCGTGCTCTTTAAATTACACGTTGTATATGTTCGTATCTATTAAGAGCAGTGGTCTGATTTAGGTGAGTTTATTTACCTAAAGTTCAAAGAAAAGAGACAAAAAGTGGAGACTTCCTAATAACATTACATTACATTTCATTTACATTTCCGTTACATTTCGGGGAGTGTGCGATGGAATTACACAGTCTAATTCCGCCAAGCCCGTTCCATCATCGGACTACGAGACAAACGGCGAAGCGCCATCGTTACATGGTGGACATCCTACCCATACGCACAAAACGTTTTGGGAATACCTTCATTGTGCGTACGGCTAAGGAGTGGAATTCCCTGCCGGAGTCTGTGTTTCCCGATAGCTATAACCTAGGAGTCTTTAAGTCAAGAGTGAATAGGTTACTTTTAGGTAAGCGTGCTCAATCTTCGACCACATCATCACTTACTATCAGGTGAGATGGTGGTCATACGCGAACCTATTTTTAATAAAAAAAAACATTTCTTTTTTCAGGGACAATTAAGTTAAAAACTTATTACCAAAAAATTAAACCGACTCCCAAAAAACACTGCAAAGTGAAAAATAACTTTAACCTCTCGCGTTTCTTAAGTTACGCAGTGCGACATAAGAAAAAAATGCTCCAAATGTCTTAAGTCGGACAGTTACACTTAAGGGCTTCGTCAGGATTGGTCGATAAATATCTGTGGTTGTGTTGCAAGTAGCAATACGTTCTGCATACACCGCTAAAATGAACGAAAAAAAAATTTACAAAATGCATCTGTGGTTTTTGTTGTGACGCCGCAGACTTTTTCGTTGTGTTATCAAATAGTTTTTATTACTTTTTATAATACTCGTAGTTTTTATTATATTTTTGGAATAATTTGTGTTAAAATTGCCTGCACATTTTTTTTTCGAATGTGAGTGAAAATTATAAAAGTGAAAACATATCACATCACTGCGAGATAAGGTCAGTTTGATTTGCTTATTGAATGATATAAATCTATACGAATATTATAAAGCGGAAAAGTTTGATTGTTTGTTTGTTTATTTGCTTGAACGCGCTAATCTTCGATTACTAAGTACTGGGTGGATTTGGGTGCAATTTGGTATGGAAGTAGCTTGAAGCTTGAGGAAAGTAATAGACTACTTTTTACGCAACTGCAAAAAAAGAGAGTTATGTTTTTACCGTGATAGAATCCACGGGAGCGAAGCCCCGCGTGAGTACTAGTAGTTAGATAAACTATAACGAAGCCAGGAAGGTATAATATATACCATGATAATGGCCATAAATTGCCGATTTATAATTTTTTCTGAAGTCCTACCCAAAAATCATAAGGAAATTCAACATGTGACACTCGAGGGGTTAATTTCGGTAGTCGGTGTCTTTTGTTTTGTATTTTCTTTTTTGGCACCGACTTCCGAAATTAAAGTTATTTTCACTTTGCAGTGTTTTTTGGGAGTCGGTTTAATTTTTTGGTAAAAAGTTTTTATTTCACTCTTTTTAGTTGGTCGATTATTAATTTACCTAGTTACAAGAGCCTAAATGTCAACTACTTATATTCCTTTACAAAATATTTCTTTTCCCAATGTTGGGCCGTTAATTGTTGAGGAGTTCTCCTGGTACTTCACCATCAGCTTCACTTCACCATATGCATTGTGACGAGCACATTGTGCTTAATAACCACATTCAAGTAATCGAAGCGGAACACATGAAATACTTAAATATTGAGTAGTTCCAGTGGCCATCTGTGGTCTTCATCATCAGGTCCACTTCACAAATGGTGCTTTTCGAATGCAACTACACAAGTTACTATAAAAAATACTCAAATCACTATAGGTGTGCCTATAATATTTGAAGAGTTTCCTCGATTTCTCCAAGATCCCATCATCAGATCCTGACTACCCTTACAAATACCCTTGCAAACAAAAAAAGAATTTTCCAAATCGGTTCAGCCGTCTTCGAATACTCGGTGATCATACATAAAAAAATATATATATACAACGTGTAACGAAGCGGCCATACACATACTAAACGCACGGCCTCCCTGGGTGATATCAAACGATGTTGGAAGGGTTTTTTAATCCTATCTCTACATTTTCGGAAGTAATGAGAATTTTTAATACATTGATACCAGAAACCGAACTTTTCAAATTGAAATAAGCACATTACTAGCACTAAGTCAGCTGATCGGTGTCAGTGAACTATTTGTAAATAAAAATAAACCTCTTACTCCTGGTATTTCTGAATAAAAGGTCCCGCATTTTTTATTTTTCGTTTACAAAATATTATTATTGACTTTTCCTAAACTTTGATTATGCATGCATGCATGCGGACAGCGAGTAAAGGGCAACTCGCTGTCCGACCATGGACCATGCCCGGGTCGACGGCGCGTCGTGTTCCACGCGCGCCTCAAAGAGCGTCAGCAACATGACGAGGCCCCCTCTGCAGAGGGCCGAAGCCCGCCGGGGTCGTGGGACTCATCCCGTTACCGTGGCCCCGGTATGTAAAGGGTTATTGAAGGAACACCGTGGATTTTAGTCAGTAAAAGTCTGACAGTCCCTCCCACCCTGCCCGGAGTGGGAGGACTTATTTGATAATTTTACCACGTTAAAAAAAAAAAAAGGTATCAAATTTATCTAAATAAACCTGCTTGCATTGTCACGTGTATGACGTGTATCATTTACACACTTGTTGGTTTTTTACGTAGTTGTCCTTTTGTAGAAGATTACTTTGTAGATAATTATTATTTACAAAGTAATCTTCCACCCCCCTATTTATTCAATTCACAGATCGAATCCCGTGCTCTTGAATCGATCTTCTAAAAATTCATTAAAAATCGTAATCAAAATTTTAAATAACATTTAACACACCTTTATTTTATGACATATTTACAGTTGCCAGTCAGGTAGGTAGGCACGTCTAAACTTTTAATAAATAATAATTGATAACCTTTCCGGCGTAATTCAATGACTTTCATACAGATGGTACAGCTACAGATGTAGTCGGTTAACATAACAATACTAACTAAACTAATACAGAATACGACCGACGCCGAGCGATTAATTTATTAAATACAGCTATGTCATTCGAAATAAGAACTTCTATCAAACCGTAAAATGTTTCAATCTTTGCTTAGTGCTAACATAAACAATGCGGACAAGTTAAAAAGTGTCATAGTGGCATATTATGTAATTAATCTTGTTTGAAATATATAAACCTACCTATTCGCTGTTTATGATTGTCAGCACAATACTTTGGGCAAATATGAACTTATTTATATGCCCTTATCATAATAATTTTTACACATACGATCCAGGAGATTCGATTCACCTTACTATTGAATCGAGTTGCTTATTGTTTCGAAAAATCGTCAGCTCGTACCATTGAATTTATAATAAAAATGGAATCCTTATGTGCATCCTACCACAAACTGCTTAAATAAACATTATTATTTGCCATTAGAACTTAGAATAGAAAAAGGATTTAGTAACAATTAAAGTTCAACTGAACCCAAAACATCATTTCAATACACCTCTTCGGAATTTATTCCTCTCCTGGTAGGCAAATAAAATTACAGTGGGTTTCGTTCGTAATTTTTAAAATAAAGTTATTTTTATAATTATGACGAAAATTATTAACAACAAGTTAATAGTTTATTTTATTACAAAATAATAGCAAGCACGCATGATTTTTGTCTGTAGGACTAACCTAAATAATTATCGGAAGTTCACGTTTTGTCGGTACTATTTGAGTGGTAAATGGGTTTTATTGGTTTGAGCATTAGTTTAGTCTTTATTTAATTCAAAATTAAGTCAATAAAAAATGTCGCAAAACTGATTGTAACTGTAAAAAAAAATTAATAAAAAGTACTAAGACCGCATGAGTAACAGGAATTGTTTATGCCGAATTGAAAATCCTTTGCTCACAGAACCCTGATTACGTTATTACACACACAATGTACATCATAGTGTGTGTAAACCTAATGGGTTAGGATCTTCGGGTATGTGAAACAATTGCTGGCCATGTATTATTTATTCCTGGTAAATTCAACTTCTAATTCAGACTTCTAACGAGATACCGCAGTCCCGGAATGCAAGGGCAACTAAAGAAACAGGGTGGTTTTTAGTCAGTAAGAGTCTAACACTTCCTTCCGCCCCACCCAGGACGGGAGCAGAGTCATTGATAATTTTCCCACCCAAAAAAAAAAGGAATGATTTTTCAATTTTGAATTTGAATTGCGTAATTAGTTTGCTCTGGTGTGTTAGATTTACTTAACAGTTTAACGGAGTTTGGTTGAAATTACTGTTATTATGTAAAATAATCTTGAATTCTGGAACAATATTTTTTATAGTAGTGGATGGACATCAACTGGGACAGCTACCCTACAACGAAATAATATTTAGGTACCAGGATAGCAGAGCTTTATTTATTTAGCATTATTGGTTTGCTAGTCAGTCGACATTCCGCGTTTAGCTATTGCACTAGTGTTTATCCTTGTGATACGCATATCAGTTCAGTACGGCTACACCTAATTGTTTTTTTTTTTTGTTGTGTTTGCAAAATGTCGGGTCAGTGGGTCGTCTCAGGGGTGTGTGTGTGCAGTGCAGTGTGATACGATGGTCCTAATGAAAGTGCGGATTGAGGCCGCTTTCAGGAAATCAGGACAATAACACCAGAAATGCTACGCAATGTTCAGGTCAACAAACGAGCGGCCTTGTGCATACAATACCAAGGTCACCACATCGAACCCCATCTTTAAAAATGTAAGTCAGTTTACTAAATTAAGCAAAGCTTTAAGATTTTACTGTTTACTCGGTAATAAGTAATAATAAGGGATGAAACTAGGTAACCTACCTAAACTTTGATTCAATTTTTTACGTAAGTTTTGTTATCTCAGTGTTTACGTGCAATTTCTGGCTTGATATTAACGAGTAAACTGTAAATCAATAATTACGCATTAATTTTTACATCACGGTAAACAAAGTAGGTAGTAGGTATGGTTTAATGCGCGCGCGCGTCATCGCGTTGGCAGCGCGGCGGCGGCGTCTTTTATTGCGTCAGTTCGCGCCGACAAAAGAACACCGCCTCTACCTACAGTAAGTAGGCTACTAGGTACTCAGTACTAGGCGTACAGAATTACGGAAGAGATTTATCGTGATATTTGCAAGTGACGTGGAAAGTTATTGACCTACTAGCGCGGTGACACGTTTGTTATGATTTCAATTTAAGAAACATACGAAACCGAATATTTGGTATCAATTTTTAGAGTATTTTATTTTGAGTTGAAACCCTTCCAATATCGTTTGATATCACCCAGGGAGGCCGTGCGTTAAGTATGTGTATGCCCGATTCGTTACACGTTGTATATACGCATCGAATTGATAACCTCCTCTTTTTGTCGTCGGTTGAAAATTAATGAAATTGTTTTCTTCACCTTGTTATTTATTTACTTAAGTAATGTCTCGAAACCCGCGACAATAGGCCAGAGAAATTGACCAAGTGCGAGTCAGACTCGCCCATGAAGGGTTCATAACTATGCAAAATAACTTTGTTTTGCTTAGTATTTGATGAAATACAAAGTTATATTTGCGGTTTTAGAAAATGTGCTGTATCTCAAAAACTGCTGACCCGATTTCGTGCAAACTAATTTTCGTTGAATGTTTTTATTAAGATTACAACGTTTTTCACTTCATTATTGAAAAAGTTAGAGGGGGAGGCACATTTTACCACTTTGGAAGCGTATATCTTTTAAACGATGATTGACTTAAAGAAAAAGTGGTATTAGAAATCTCAATGTTATTTTTAAAGACCTGTCTATACCACATACAGTACGGCCGTTTTAACTTGGCGAGTGTGAAGTAATAACAGTTGTTAATAGGAATAACAACTGCTAATGGCATTTACTTTTTTAAAACCTTTATTTTTGTACAAGTGCACAAGCGCTAAAGTTCTCAGAGCCTAACTTCACACTGGCCAAGTTAGAACGGCCGCATTGTACGTAAAGGTTTCATGAAAAAAGGGGAAGCCCCCCTTAATTTAATATAATCTTAGTCTTATAGTTTCTGAATAAAATGGCTGTGACATGCGGATGGACAGACAGATAGACATGACAAAACTTTATAGTTTATATATAGGGTTCTATTTTAGCCGTTCGGCTACAGAACCCTAAAAAATTGTCGCGATTGAGATGTTTTAGCTCACCCAATTCCGATCACTGATTATGATTTACTTACCGACATGTTATATTACAACAGGTGTTCCTGCTGCAAAGAAACCGAAACTAGATCCGCGAAAGGAAAATAGCGATCATTCACTATCCCCCAAGCATAAGAACAAGAGACTAGAACATTCAAAGACTTCTGAAAATACTAAGAAAAGTACGTTTAAATCTATCATAATATCACAAAAACCTATTTCAAGTAAAACTGTTGTGCAAAGTAAACCTAAATTGTGTTATGATGCAATTTGTAATTATGATAATATTGTAGAAACTAAAAGTCAGGAAAAGCCTTATAAATGTGATATTTGTCAGAGTAGGTTTAGTGTGAAGGGTACTTTGAAAACTCATATTCGTACACACACGGGAGAAAAACCTTATAAATGTCATATCTGTCAGAGTAGTTTTGTTCAAACGGGTCATTTGAAAAATCATATTTATACACACACAGGTGAAAAACATTATAAATGTCATATCTGTCAGAGTAGGTTTAGTGTGAAGGGTACTTTGAAAACTCATATTCGTACACACACGGGAGAAAAACCTTATAAATGTCATATCTGTCAGAGTAGTTTTAGTCGAATGAGTACTTTGAAAACACATATTCGTACACACACGGGAGAAAAACCTTATAAATGTCATATCTGTCAGAGTAGTTTTAGTGAGAAGGGTACTTTGAATAAACATATTCGTACACACACGGGAGAAAAGCCTTATAAATGTCATATCTGTCAGAGTAGTTTTAGTTTGAAGGGTACTTTAAAAAATCATATTCGTACACACACAGGAGAAAAGCCTTAGAAATGTGATATTTGTCAGAGTAGGTTTAGTGTGAAGGGTACTTTGAAAACTCATATTCGTACACACACGGGAGAAAAACCTTATAAATGCGATATTTGTCAGAGTAGTTTTAATATGAAGGTTGCTTTGAAAACACATATTCGTACACACACAGGCGAAAAGCCATATAAATGTAATATTTGCCAGAGTAGTTTTAGTCAAACGAATCATTTGAAATATCATATTCGTACACACACAGGAGAAAAGCCTTATAAATGTCATATCTGTCAGAGTAGTTTTAGTCAAACGAGTAATTTGAAAAATCATATTCGTACACACACAGGAGAAAAGCCTTATAAATGTCATATCTGTCAGAGTAGTTTTAGTGAGAAGGGTACTTTGAATAAACATATTCGTACACACACGAGAGAAAAACCTTATAAATGTCATATCTGTCAGAGTAGTTTTAATGAGAAGGGTACTTTGAAAAAACATTCGTATACACACAGGAGAACATCCTTATAAATGCGATATTTGTCAGAGCAGTTCTAGTGTGAAGGGTACTTTGAAAAATCATATTCGTACACACACAATACAAATAATCTTATAAATGTGATCAATGTCCTAAAAGATTTTGTGGTAGACGTTTTCTTAAATATCATGTTTGAAACATAATTAACACATTACATACTGAAGATAAGTATATCGATAGTTTCAGTCTATAGACATCATCTGATCCTGTTTTCGTCGAAGCGGACTACGTAACAAACTCCTGCAGTGTAATTTCAATAAATAAAATAAAGGAATCCAATTCGGCTTACCGGATCCGCGGTATTACAAATATTATTTTTCTAAAATGTACACTACCGTCCAAAAGTTTGGAAACACCATTGTAGGGTGAATCTCTAGCATAAATAGATGTCAAATGTCAATGTAAAGGAATGCAAATGTCAGTGAGTGAACAACGGGATGAGACGAAATGAAACTGCAAGTAGTCCGACCCAAACCACGTCTAATTGAACACTAATTATTAAAAGTAAAATTATTTAAAAGTAGCCTTTTAAAAAGATGCATAGAATAATGTAAAAGTCTTAATGCACTGTCAAATGTAGGTCACGTTCAAAGTGCACACGCGCGAGCCTACTAGCTAACTTAAAACAATCCAATATATTGAAATAAATGCAATATTTTGAAAATTCATGTACGTGCACCGTACATATTGCCACAACTAAGGATCAAACAAGCCGTCAATCAAATGTAAACAAGTAAATAAAAACAACCTTAAAGTAAGAAAAAAAATAACAAACAATGAGAACAACGAATAATGTATATCACTAACGTAAAAAACGATTAAAATCAAATCAAAAATGTATTACGAAAAACTGCAACTTAAAGTCTATAAATAGAATGTCACCATAATTATATAGTATCACAATTATCACTGTGTTTTTTTTAAATTCACTTCACTTAAAGTAGGGTTGGCACTCGACACTTTATGCACTTTAGCGTCCCGTTATTCAATCTTGCGATCCAGTTCGATGTCGTGTTGTCCTTCTTCTTCTCTTCTGCTTCTTGCGTGTTGCAAGCCCTCCCCCTGTCTTAGGGTTAATATCTTTCGCCATAGGTACAACGTTGCTACTAGCAGTGCAAGGCTAATCGCAACGATCACATGTTGCTGTGTAGTGGTGGAAATCATGGGAGGATAACGTTTCTAGGTTCGATTGTTCTTTAAGGGAGCGTAATTGGTTGTTAATCTTCTTGAATGCTTCTTCGTGTGTTTCAAGGTGAAGTGTTGAGTTACGGATCGAGGTGTTGATAATACTGTTGATCGGTGAGATCGTGGGTATGGTCATGGCATAAGGTTCATTGACTATGATATTACTTTTGTATTCCATATATGCATGCAGTGTAAATGAGTCGCCTTGCAAGGTGCATCCTTGTTTGAGCGTAATCAAACCCGAGTGACGTAACGTCTCCGATGACATTTGTGTGCCACACGCTAATTGTAGTTCGCACGTGCCACAACAATAATAAAACCAGGTGTTTTGTTTATGTAATTTAACCCATTTGTCGGCGCATAGTTTTATTTCCGTATGACAATAAGTGCTGTGTTCTTCGTTGTCTCGAATCAGCTGTACATCGCAAATAGATTTGTGCCGATTTCCAGTGTTATATATAGGTTGGTTTATTTTGCACATTAGAGTTTGGTCATGTATTTTTTGGCAGTTTTGAATATCATATTGTTCTAGAGGTATAAATAAATAGTGGTTGGCGTTAAATGCTATTAATGCAGAGTTGGGGATCACGTACATTACCCGATTACTATCAATACGTTGAGGTATGCTTATTAGTTGATTTAGCTCATATAGAGTATCACTTAATATCGGTACTTTTATTTCCATCAATAGGTAATGTTTTGTAATGCGTGCATGTATCCTGACTCTAGCTAATCTGTCTAATTCACTTTGCATTTGGGTTGGTGATAGTAAATGTACGTACATATGCCCCTGATACATATTTGTCAGTGTGTTGATGAGAGATTGTTGAATATCTTTTAAATTTCGCGCCATTTTTTCTGCAGCTATGGCCGATGATGTTATAATGTAAAATGCATTTGTAGTCTCAAGTTTCTCTAGGAGCGTCTTATTTTCCAGTGCAGAGAGGTGATCATTTATCGAGGTTAATTGCTTTACCATTGTCGCTTCGTTGCGTTGTACAATGTTGTTTTTGGTTTCCAGAATACTTGTTTGGTTTTTTAGCAATTGCAATAGATGTTTTCATTTTCATTATGATGAATTTTGTCAATATCCTGTTTGTATTGTTCTGCAAAATACTGATCTAATAGTCCAAATAACGAGTTGGCAACGTATCCTACTCCGTCGATCAATCCCCTTTTGAATCGGTGTTCTATTATCTGTTGAGACTTCAGGAGTTCATTGTAATAATTTAATTCATTTGTGCTTTGTTCTAGTTGGTTAATTATTACATGAAATTGCATTAGCCACTCTTCGCACCGAGCTTGCTTAATGTGAGATACGAATATTTACAGAGTATCCATATTACGCCAATAGTTTGTCATATTGTAATAAAATACCAATTTCCATTCATCTCTAATTTCTTGTGCTCTGCAATCTTGTCAAAATAAATTGTTGGTTTTTCAATGGAGTAAGCTTCATATTTTGCTGGACAGTGGGTGTAATCAGTGTCATAACTAACATCAATGTGTAGCATAGCAAGCTGTTCCAGGTCAATCTTTTAGATCTATTTCGTTTATTTTTGTCAGTGTCAATGCACTTTGGTTTCTGGGCCTCAACTAAGGGTACCAATTTTGTAATAGGGCGTTTTGTTTCGCCTTTCGCAGTTTGCAATGTGACGACTCTAGTGTGGCCGTCCTTCCCAGGGTGTAGCTCCACTACGCGACCTAATAAATAAATAAATAAAAATCATTTATTGCAGGCACGCAGGCCCATATAAAAGTTAAAAAAATAATATTAATAATTTGATTCAATACTTTTCAAACATATCTATTAATTAGTCATTTAATCTACTTTATAATTGATAAACAAGTTAAACAGCATAAAAAAATTAAAAACATCATTAATTAAATAAAATACATTATCGACAAATTAAAAAAAAAAAAAAAAAAAAAAAAAAAAAAAAAGATCAAAATAATCAAATAATCAAATCATTTTCCTGCAGGAAGCCTTTCATCCTTAATGCAAACGATGTCATCTTTCTGTGGATCAGTATTCTGTCGTTTCCACTTTAATCTTGCTTGTAGTTGTTTAAGATATTCTTGCGACCATTTCTTCCAAAAATCCTTGCCCAGTTGTTGTACAATTTGCCATCTCTTGCTTAAGTTGTAAGTGTTGTCAATTTTGGGTTCTGGAATTGTCATGAGTGATGCACCGGTTAAAAAATGTCCTGGCGTTGTGCAATCAATTTCTTCAACGTTCTCAGTCACGGTGCATAGTGGTCGTGAGTTTAAACAAGCTTCAATTTGGCATAGCAAAGTAGAAAATTCTTCGTAAGTTAGACGTTGCTCTCCAATGACTTGTTTCAGATGATGCTTCATGCTTTTGACTGCGGCTTCCCAAAGACCGCCTGCGCTGGGCCAAGCCGGAGCATTAAAATGCCACTGAACTCCCGTCTCTGATATTTTTCCCAAGAACGTGTTGTCAATAGTTTCCACAATGCGCCTGTATTGTTGCAACAATATTCTATTTGCTCCAACGAAATTCGTACCGTTGTCACTATACATGTCCCGTGGCATGCCTCGACGTGCGCAGAAACGTTTGAAAGCAGATAAAAACGCTGTACTGGATAACTCTGATACCAGTTCTAGATGAATAGCTTTGGTTGCTAGACAAACAAATACTGCCGCGTATGCCAGCAATGTTCTGACGCCTCGGCCCTTATTTGCCTTGACCTCAACGTGACCAGTAAAATCGACACCTGTATGTGTGAAAGGTCGAGATACTGTCACTCTTGGCTCTGGTAGATCAGCCATAATCTGATTGGGTTGTCTAGCATTAAATAGGCGACATGTTACGCATTTATGTAAAACCTTTTTGACGGCGCGATGTCCTCCTACGATCCAGACGCGCTGGGCCAAGCCGGAGCATTAAAATGCCACTGAACTCCCGTCTCTGATATTTTTCCCAAGAACGTGTTGTCAATAGTTTCCACAATGCGCCTGTATTGTTGCAACAATATTCTATTTGCTCCAACGAAATTCGTACCGTTGTCACTATACATGTCCCGTGGCATGCCTCGACGTGCGCAGAAACGTTTGAAAGCAGATAAAAACGCTGTACTGGATAACTCTGATACCAGTTCTAGATGAATAGCTTTGGTTGCTAGACAAACAAATACTGCCGCGTATGCCAGCAATGTTCTGACGCCTCGGCCCTTATTTGCCTTGACCTCAACGTGACCAGTAAAATCGACACCTGTATGTGTGAAAGGTCGAGATACTGTCACTCTTGGCTCTGGTAGATCAGCCATAATCTGATTGGGTTGTCTAGCATTAAATAGGCGACATGTTACGCATTTATGTAAAACCTTTTTGTCGGCGCGATGTCCTCCTACGATCCAGACTCTTTGCCGTAAATGTGTCAGGGTTAGCTTAGGACCTCCGTGTAAGGTCTTTTGATGTGCTTGCAAAATGAATAACTCTGTCAGTTTGTGGTCATGTGGTAGGAGAATTGGATGTTTCTTGTCTTCTTTAAGATGTGAGTTACGTAACCTTCCCCCCACTCTTAAAATGTCATGGCTGTCAAGTAACGGATTCAAATTCAGGAGGTTACATTTAGTACTCAAACTCTTATTTTCCTTCAATTTCAAAATCTCGTCGTGGAAGGCATGCAACTGAATATGTTTAATTATTAGCTTTTCAGCGCTTTGTAGTTCTTCAGATGTTAAATATGTTGTCAAATTCGAGCCGACGTTCGAACTGCTGTTGCTTATAAATCGTTTGATCCAGGCTATTACCCTTGTAATATGAGTCAAATCGCTGTGTCTGTCTAATAGTTCAATTACAATCGAAGATGGTTCATATTTCACAACATTCGTTTGCATATATTTTTGTTTTGATTCGCAGGTTGTTGGCGTAATTACAATTTTGTCCGAGTTTTCTTCACTGTAGTTTTTGATCCACTGGGGTCCTTGCCACCATAGTGGATGTTGCAATAATTCGGAGCAACTGATACCGCGTGTGTTGTTTTGGAATGACGTCATGCACTTGCTGGACTCTGTTGCTGACAAATGATTTCCATTTTGTGACGTCTCCATGTAGCCAACCTAGTACAATCATAGAGTCCGTCCAGGCGTATGTATATTTGTGTACTGTGTCCCATTTAAAGGCTTGTAAGACCCTTTTCATGAGCCGTGATAGTAGTAATGCTCCGCAAAGTTCAAGCCGCGGAAGTGTCAGTTTTTTGTTAATTGGCGCTAACCTTGACTTTGCTACAATAAGTCTTGTCACGGGCTCGTTTCTGTCATTTAATGTCACCAGATATATAGTGCAAGCGTAAGCCTTTTCTGACGCATCGTAAAACCCATGGATTTGAAAAGGTTTTGTGGTATCTCCCAGCCACCTCGGTATTTCATATTTGCTGATGTTATGTAAATTGCTAGTAAACTGCTGCCATTCTTCTTGCATACTGTTAGGTAAAATTTCATCCCAATCACACTTTGATAACGAGACGCTTTGGAACAGCAGTTTTGCTTTCACTGTCAATGGTGTCAACCAACCCAGTGGGTCGAATATTTTCGAGATCTCAGATAGCAGCTTCCTCTTTGTTAGTTGATATTTAGTGTCAGATTGTATTTTGTTTGTGAATGTAAATGTGTCAGTTGTAGGATTCCACTGGACTCCCAGGGCTTTTGTAATTCCATCGTTCGTGAAGTGCATTGTCATTTGGTTCCGATCTAGTGAAGATACGTTCTCAATCAATGTAGGGTTGTTGCTTGACCACTTCCTTAATGTAAGACCAGCTCCTCCCAGCATGTCGATAAGTTGATTTTGGATTTCTTGTGCTTGTTCGATGGAGTTATTGCCACTTAATACGTCATCAACGTACATCTCATTAGAGATGACGCCAGCTGCTAAAGGATATTTCTCTTGTTCGTCATTTGCTAGATGTTTTAATGTTCTAAGAGCCAGAAATGGTGCTGCCTTAGTACCATACGTCACTGTGCATAACTGGTATTCTTTTAACGGATCTTGATTGGATTCTCCAGACAATCTTCTGCAGGTGTTGATCTTCTTCATGCACTAAGATCATGCGATACATCTTCTCGCAATCAGCAGTAAACACGTACTTATATAACCGCCATCCCAGAAGTAATGTCAATAGATCTTGATGAAGCTTAGGACCGCACTCCATCAAGTCGTTCAGGCTGTAGCCTGTGTCAGTTTTCTGGGACGCGTTAAAAAACTACCCTTAACTTAGTTGTCAATGATTCCTGTTTAAGGACTCCATGGTGAGGTAAATAGCATGCCGGATTATAACCGGGTATGCTCTCCTTCATGTGTCCCATTTGCAGGTGCTCTTGCATGAATTTTTTGTAACTGTCAGATAATTTGTCATCCCTGCCTAATTTTCTTTCTAAATGCATGTACTGTGCTACTGCGCGTGGCTTTGATTTGCCTAGCCGCTGATGGAAATTAGGCTTCATTGGCAAACGAACTGCATATCTGCCATTACTCAATCGCTTAGTTGTTGCAGTGAAGAACTCCTCACAATATCGCTCCTCTAACGTCATAGTATTGCATGAATCGCCACTGATGTCTTCTACTTCCCAGTATCTTGTCAAATCATTAATTTCATTTACTACGACGTTGCAATTAAATGTTTTAGTCACGTTGCCTGACAATATCCATCCCAAACGTGTTTGTTGTGCCATGGGTTCGTTCGCCTCCCCTTGGACCAACCCGTTCATGAGTATTTCCGAATACACGTGTGCATCCAAAAGTATGTCAATGGGCCTGGATATGTTGTATTCCGGGTCAGCCAATGTGATGCCTGCGACATGAGCCCAAGGTTTTCTTGCAAATGTAATATTAGGCAAGTTGTTTACTACTCGGGTCATGATCAAGGCTTCTTTCTGTTGTAAACCGGAAGTCGTTTTGTAGGGACTTGCAGGATAGAAGAATTTTTCCTTTGCTCCTATTGGACAGAGTACCTATTCCACTTATGTTCGCGCTCAGTTGTTGACGCTGTATGCCCAGTCTTTGAGCTGCATTCTCCGTGATCAATGTTATTTGTGATCCTTGATCAACTAAGGCTCTTAAAGTGATGTAATCGCCTCCAGCTGTTTCTACTTGTAATAATGCTGTAGCTAACAAGATTTCATCGTCATTATTTGATGCAAAGTTATTCTGTACGTTTTTATTTGACCTAGTTGAAGTTGACGGCAATGGTTTTGGTGCTGTTTGTGTTACTGAGGGCGTTTGCGCTGACGCCGCTATATCGTTGTGCAACAGTGTGTTGTGTTGTTCGTTGCAATCTTTGCATCTTTTTTGTGACGCACAATAGCCTTTAGTATGCACAAACAGACAATTTTTACATATTTTATTTTGCTCAATAAATGATATTTTTTCCGAGCTACGCATGTCAGTGAATTTAGCACATTGAAATAATGCATGGTTGGTATTGCATACTGGACAAATAATTTTGCTGTATTGCCCAGCATTTGTCGCATGGAAGTTTCGAGAATACTGCAATGAACTTTTACTAGGTTGCGAGGTGGCAGAGTTATAATTTTTGTGGAACGGATGGGGTGTCTTTGACAGTGGTTTAGATGTAAGTTTATTCCCGTTTTCTGCTTTCTTCCTA
Organism: Tholera decimalis; assembly: GCA_943138885.2. Lineage (NCBI taxonomy): Eukaryota > Metazoa > Arthropoda > Insecta > Lepidoptera > Noctuidae > Tholera > Tholera decimalis. The sequence goes on along the minus strand of OW964575.2, from coordinate 10,030,625 downwards.
TGCAATGGTTCTAATGCCATAAATTTGTTTTCGACAAAGTCCATAAAATGATTAAATGTTGGTATTTCTCGCGGATCCGACCGGGACTGCATGTATTCAGAATACGTCTCGGGGTCTAATTTTTCGCATAAGACGTACACTAGAACCGGATCCCACGAGCTTGTGTCTACGCCCAAGTTATGTATCGCGTTTATAGTTTCATTGCTAGTGTCGTACAACCGCTTCAGGTCGAATACAGATTATTTTTGCAAATTAGGTTGACGCATAAATGCCTGGAAGTTCTTGGTAAAGAGAAGGAACTTGTTGTTGTATCTATGCTTCAGTATTTCCCAACACGTGTCGTAATTCTCGGGTGCTATGTGTAGATGCTGTACGAGCTTTTCCGCTTCGCCGCGAAGTTTACCATTGAGATGCTGCATTTTTGTGTTTTTGTGATAGTTGGGTTCTTATGGATCGCTTCTACGTACAGATCCATAATAGTGGGCCATAAGGTATAATTACCATTAAAAATGGGTATGTCACTCTTCGGCAACGTTTGTTGTTGGTGCAGGGAGGAGTTTAATTTTGTATTTAACGCCCGTTTTATTTTCACAAGTGAGTGTTCATAGCAACCAAACTCTGCATAATACTCATGTGATCTCCCATCTAGTATGCCATCAATTTGTAAATGCACCTTGTCAATTGCTGTCCACCGGAACTCTACCGTCTTCAGCAAATCCTCAATCTCCCATTTTTCTTCCACGTCGTCTAGGTTTCGATCCACTAGCCTAGTGAATGCACGGAAGTTAGCTTGTTTCAACTGCTGTAACTCGAGTAGCTTGTCCTCTGCTCCGATGGATGACTCGAACATGGTCTTGTCAAACTCTACGTTTACCTTACTATGGCTGGCGTTGGAGGGCCCGGCAACAGTCTTCTTCTCGAACGCTGCAATCTCCTGACGCGCTCCGTGATACCAACTCCTAATGACCTCGTAAATGTTACCGGTGAAATACTGATGGTCTTTGTTTTCTACTGCGCTCAGCTGGCGATTATTCTCTTCACATTCCGCCCATAGCAAATCTACTCGCTCTAGCCTGTCACGAAGGTAATCGGTGGTCTTCCTGCTCGACGAATCCTTCTTAAAATTAGAGTGGATCTTCCTCACCTCTTCAAGGATCTCAGCTTGACGCACGATTAAACCTTCCATCGTAAATCCGTAAGATAAAAAATGAACGATCTTACTTGAAATCAGCGACTCCCTGTACGCAAATGCAGTGCAGTGACGCTCTGGAACCTGGCTCGCTGCTGTCTCCCCGGATGCTCCTGTACGGCAACACACGACACAGATCCCGCGCGACGAATATAGACCGATGTATCGGACTGTACGGTACTTGCAATAGTTACGAAAACTATACTCGAAGGACCAAAAAATTATGTAGGGTAAATCCCTAGCATAAATAGATGTCAAATGTCAATGTAAAGGAATGCAAATGTCAGTGAGTGAACAACGGGATGAGACGAAATGAAACTGCAAGTAGTCCGACCCAAACCACGTCTAATTGAACACTAATTATTAAAACTAAAATTATTTAAAAGTAGCCTTTTAAAAAGATGCATAGAATAATGTAAAAGTGTTCAATGCACTGTCAAATGTAGGTCACGTTCAAAGTGCACACGCGCGAGCCTACTAGCTAACTTAAAACAATCCAATATATTTAAATAAATGCAATATTTTGAAAATTCATGTACTTGCACCGTACAACCATGGTAATTTAAATAAAAACAACAATTTCTCTTGTTCTCACACACTATTGTCTACATTTCTTTTTCACTTCTCCTTTCGCAGGTCTGCTGGAAAAAAAATCTACAGAAATAAGCAGTCCCTTTGTACTCAAATATTATAATTATGTTGTCCTATTGTATTTTACTGTGTGTACATAAATAATAAAATAAATAAATAACTCATGATTTATTACACTGAAATCTTTATCAAACGTTAGATTAACATTAAGTAAGAAATAATCAGTACAAATAAATGCAAAAATAATATAATTTTCATTAAATTTTGGCCACATTAAAATGACACCCTTGTTTTTAATTATTTCTTCACAAATTTTACTCATTCTTTTGATTAATTTACCGAAGTATTCGGGGTCCAGTGACTTCCATTCACTTTGTAAATGTTGCCACAACTTTGCTGAGCTCGATGGACACCGATTTCTAACTCTTCTATCAAGTTCATCCCATACTAATTTTATAGGCGAGAGATCTAGCGATTGTAATGGCCATTTCATAACTTGCAGTTTCATTTCGTTTTGTTTTTGATGTAGGAACCCCTGACATAATTTTTATGAATGCTTTGGGTCGTTATCTTGCTGAAAAATAAAATTTTAACCCAATCAGATTTGTTCCAGACGAAATTACATTTTCTTGCAGTATTTTCAGATAGCCTTCTTTATTCAGTTTTCCGTCAATTTTAATCAAATGACCGGGCTTATTGTTACCAAAGCATCCCCAAACTAGAGCATGGATACCGGTTTTCGATAATATCGAAAACCGGAACATCGGACCATAAATCCGATATTGAAAAAAGCGATATTGGATTTCAAATATCGGTTTTTCGATATTTCATACGAAAAAAAAAAATCAGACGCAGTAGAATCTTTCTTATTAATTCATTGATTTAATTAATGTAAGCAATACCTATTGGTTAATTATAATAATATGTATGCTACAGTGTCATTTATAAATGCTTATTATTATTATATTATACTATATAAAGCTAAATTACCACTCACTGACTGACTGACTCACTCATTGACATAATTGTTCTCCCAGATGGTGGATGGGGAGGTGGGTATATTTTGACAGATTCGTAAACAAGTAACTCTGAAACCTACGGGAAAAGTGCCAAACCTCCCCTTTTCCCCCCCCTTCTCCCCCCTCCCTATCGTATCTCGGAAACTACGAGACCCGTATTTTTTTTTTTTTTACGGATTCGTATAGAGGAGGCTCGGTAAAGTAAAAACCATTTTTCAAAGTCCCCCCCCCCCGCCCCCCTTCTCCCCTCCCTTTAGGCGGATCTCGGAATCTAAGAGACTTGGAACATTTTTTTTTTTCAGATTCATTTAGAGGGGCAATGCTTTAGTCGAAATACTTGTGCAACCCCCCCCCCATCACCCCCCCCCCTCTTTTTTTTTTTATTTTTTTTTCACAAGCTCGCGAGGTGCTTGCACCTCGCGCAACACGCAAATACTAAACCCCCCCATCAACCCCCGCCCTTTTTTTTTTTTTTTTCACAAGCACGCGAGGTGCTTGCACCTCGCGCAACACGCAAATACTAGTTATACTATATAAAGCTAGATTACCACTCACTGACTCACTCATTGACATAATTGTTCTCCCAGATGGTGGATGGGGAGGTGGGTATATTTTGACAGATTCGTAAACAAGTAACTCTCAAACCTACGGGAAAAGTGCCAAACCCCCCCTTTTCCCCCCCCTTCTCCCCCCCCCCCCTATCGTATCTCGGAAACTACGAGACCCGTATTTTTTTCTTTTTACGGATTCGTATAGAGGAGGCTCGGTAAAGTAAAAACCATTTTTCAAAGTCCCCCCCCCCCGCCCCCCTTCTCCCCCCCTTTAGGCGGATCTCGGAATCTAAGAGACTTGGAACATTTTTTTTTTCAGATTCATTTAGAGGGGCAATGCTTTAGTCGAAATACTTGTGCAACCCCCCCCCATCACCCCCCCCTTTTTTTTGTTTGTTTCACAAGCACGCGAGGTGCTTGCACCTCGCGCAACACGCAAATACTTGATTTAGAGGGGCAATGCTTTAGTTTTTTTCACAAGCACGCGAGGTGCTTGCCCCTCGCGCAACACGCAAATACTAAACCACCCCCATCTCCCCCCCTTTTTTTTATTATTCACAAGCACGCGAGGTGCTTGCACCTCGCGCAACACGCAAATACTAGTTATACGAGTATAAAGCTAAATTACCACTCACTCACTCACTGACTGACTGACTCATTGACATAATTGTTCTCCCAGATGGTGGATGGGGAGGTGGGTATATTTTGACAGATTCGTGAACAAGTAACTCTCAAACCTACGGGAAAAGTGCTAAACCTCCCCTTTTCACCCCCCTTCTTCCCCCTCCCTATCGTATCTCGGAAACTACGAGACCCGTTTTTTTTGTTTTTTACGGATTCGTATAGAGGAGGCTCGCTAAAGTAAAACCCATTTTTCAAAGTCGCCCCCTTTGCCCCCCTTCTCACCCTCTTTAGGCGGATCTCGCAAATTAAGAGACTTGGAACATTTTTTTTTCAGTTCCTTTTAGAGGGGCAAAGCTTTAGTCGAAATAATTGTGCAACCCCCCCCATCACCCCCCCCCCATTTTTTTTTTTCACAAGCACGCGAAGTGCTTGCACCTCGCGCAACACGCAAATACTAAACCCCCCCATCTCCCCCCATCACCCCTCCCCACTTTTTTTTTTTTTGTTTTTTTTTCACAAGCACGCGAGGTGCTTGCACCTCGCGCAACACGCAAATACTAAACCCCCCCATCTCCCCCATCACCCACCCCCATTTTTTTTATCACAAGCACGCGAGGTGCTTGCACCTCGCGCAACACGCAAATATTAAACTCCCCCCATCACCCCCCCCCCCCCAATTTTTTTTTTCACAAGCACGCGAGGTGCTTGCACCTCGCGCAACACGCAAATACTAGTTATACTATATAAAGCTAAATTACCACTCACTCACTGACTGACTCATTGACATAATTGTTCTCCCAGGTGGTGGATGGGGAGGTGGGTATATTTTGACAGATTCGTAAACAAGTAACTCTCAAACCTACGGGAAAAGTGCCAAACCTCCCCTTTTCCCCCTCCCTATCGTATCTCGGAAACTACGAGACCCGTATTTTTTTTTTACGGATTCGTATATAGGAGGCTCGGTAAAGTAAAAACCGTTTATCAAAGTCGCCCCCCCAGCCCCCTTCTCACCCCCTTTAGGCGGATCTCGGAAATTAAGGGACTTGGAACATTTTTTTTTTTCAGATTCATTTAGAGGGGCAATGCTTTAGTCAAAATACTTCTGCAACCCCCCCCCCCCCCATCACACACCCCCCCTTTTTTTTCTCACAAGCACGCGCTATTATATAAAGCTAGATTACCACTCACTGACTCACTCATTGACATAATTGTTCTCCCAGATGGTGGATGGGGAGGTGGGTATATTTTGACAGATTCGTAAACAAGTAACTCTCAAACCTACGGGAAAAGTGCCAAACCTCCCCATTTCACCCCCCTTCTCCCCCCTCCCTATCGTATCTCGGAAACTACGAGACCCGTATTTTTTTGTTTTTACGGACTCGTATAGAGGAGGCTCGGTAAAGTAAAAACCATTTTTCAAAGTCGCCCCCCTTGCCCCCCTTCTCACCCCCTTTAGGCGGATCTCGGAAATTAAGAGACGTGGAACATTTTTTTTTCAGATTCATTTAGAGGGGCAATGCTTTAGTCGAAATAATTGTGCAACCCCCCCCCCCCCCATCACGCCCCCCCATTATTTTTTCCACAAGCACGCGAGGTGCTTGCACCTCGCGCAACACGCAAATACTAGTTCTATTATATAAAGCTAAATTACCACTCACTCACTCACTGAATCATTGACATAATTGTTCTCCCCATAGATAAAATAAATAAGTAGATGTGGTCAACAGAAGAAATTATATCGGAACCGTGTGTCTCCAGTCAGGCGCTGGGCGGGGCAACAACTACACATGCAGTTTATTAAAATCAATAGATACGCACTCGCGCACACACCCGCATTTCCTAAATCAGAACGTACTATACAATCAATAATAAACTTTATTCCGTCAAACACAGCGTGTATTTACCATGCACCTTAGAATTTACCCACACAAAAACATCGGTCGCTATCGTTGTGCTGTGCAAAAGCAATTTATTTTACATATACGCTAGTGATTGACTAAATCGGAAAGTTATCGATTCTTCTATTTGTTATTGTACATTTTTTTGGGCACCTGAAAATGAACCAAATAAAAAATGGCATGTCCAGAAAATATCATAATAACAATAAACATATTATTAAGAACATAACATTACATAATTATTATTAAGTACTACCTACTAAGTATTAAGGGCTACCCTGGCGCTTTCTTCTTAAATCTTAATATTTAATTATCATAGTGATAGGTCAAATAGAAGTTGATGTTAACTTACATTACGCTCTTGATCGGAACATACCAGCCGTATAGGTTGTATAGAATCCTGAAAAGTTGAATGACTGATTTTATGAATGCCCTAAAACATGAGAATAGCTTTCAGTAATAAAATAAAATTTAACCCACTTCTGCAAAAATCAGTTGTACTCTTAATTTTGGAATTGTCCATTCAGGCTGGAACATTTCTGTGCTGAAGTGAAACGAGCATTTATGGTGCTATTTTTTGTAGGGTACCAGTTAGGTGGCATGCCTTTGGCATCAATCCATTCCTTTTCTATATTACCATATTTTGGGAAGCTGAAAAGTACGAAAACCACTTATTTATCATTTACATACATCCTAAGCTACTTCTAAACGTCACCATATAATAAGCATCGCAATAATTACGTAACACACTATAAATCAAGATCTGAATGATTTTGACGTATATTGCTAATCCATTGCTACATATGTCCGAAATATTGGTCTGCTCAACAACGTAAATACCACAGTGAGTGTTGTTGATTTAGCATAATGAAACCGATTCCTACTGTAAGTGTGTTACGCAATTATCCCGCAGGTAATAGTTTAGTAGGTTATAATAGGTTTTTGTTAAAATAAAAATCCTAGTTAGTAGAGAAATTGTTAAATATATGAAAACAAACACACATCCATGCCTATCAAATAAATAGCATGAATATATTGACTTATTTTAAGCTAAATTCACAAATATATTATCTGAACCATGCCGATTATTATAACGCATTTGAAGCTTCAACGAAAGTAAAATACAAAAACCATAAAAAAATAAAGAAACAGCAACATAGGATAAGGCATAACATACGATAATTCTAAACCGAAACACACCACCGATTATTAACCTAAAATTAAAGTAACTTACTTTACGAATATTGGTTACGCATTTCTCTACTACTGTGTAAAAAAATCAAAATAAATAAAAAAACATTATTTACACCGGGATAAAATGGTTGACAGATTGAAAAATAAACTATTGTAGCGACAGTGATGTCGGAACTCCTTACGCATGCTGCGGGCGTAAAATAAATTGTTTATTTTTTTTTACTTTTTTGTACACTTGACATTTCAACGTATTTTTATTTGTGTCATCTCATGTAAAATAAAAGTTAAACATATTTTCTTAGAGGTTTCCGTATGTTATAAAAAACTTTTTACCAAAAAGTTAAACAGACTCCCAAAAAACACTGCAAAGTGAAAAATAACTTTAATTTCAGTAGTCGGTGTCTTTAGTTTTGTATTTTCGTTTTTGGCACCGACTTCCGAAATTAAAGTTATTTTTCACTTTGCAGTGTTGTTTGGGAGTCGGTTTAATTTTTTGGTAAAAAGTTTTTATTTCACTCTTTTTAGTTTGTCGATTTTTAATTTACCTAATTACAAGAGCCTAAATGTCAACTACTTATATTCATTTACAAAATATGGCTTTTCCCAATGTTGGGCTGTTATTTGTTGAGGAGTTCTCCTGGTAGTTTACCATCAGCTTCACTTCACCATATGCATTATGACGAGCATATTGTGCTTAATAACCACATTCAAGTAATCGAAGCGGATCACATGAACTACTTATTATTCCTACTTATATATTGAGTAGTTCCAGTGGCCATCGGTGGTCTTCATCATCAGGTCTACTTCACAAATGGTGCTTTTCGAATGCAACTACACAAGTTACTATAAAAATACTCAAATCACTATAGGTGTACCTATAATATTTGAAGAGTTCTCTCGATTTCTCCAGGATCCCATCATCAGATCCTGACTTGGTGACAATGGGACCAAATTCAAAGTATACCTTTTCAAACAAAAAAACAATTTTCCAAATCGGTTCAGCCGTCTCCGAGTAATCGGTGATCATACATAAAAAAATAATAATAATATACGCGTCGAATTGATAACCTCCTCCTTTTTTTGTCGTCGGTTGAAAAACCCTTAAACTATAATAGCAATATTTCATTCGTCAATCGACATTGCTGTCGATAGCCTACGTTAGTGAATCTGCACAAGCACATCACTAATTCGTCGCAAGAAGTGGCGGCCTCACCACGCGATGAATCCGCGTAATACAGTTTCGTATGTTATTTTTACATTGCTTGTCCAGTTACTTAGTGACGAACTCAGGTAGTGATTAAGGAGCAATGTATTTATAGCAAAAGTAGTACAGTCGTTCGTATATTTGAAAACAAAAATAACATAGTAAAACCAAGAAATATTTTACGATTTATTGTTTTTCATGATTTTAAAGACAAATATTGTAAAATACTTGTACTTACATATGGTAAGTGATTCCATGATTCACATAGTTTTGATTTTGGCTTCGGTTTTTACAAGATACCACAGAACGACTCGGCAATTCATATATGTTATCACGATCGCCGTCGAAAGCGCACTAGTTCGCAGAGACGGCCACTTGCCTGTGACATGAGCCCTGTGGCCATGTCGCGCGGACACCGATACGCCCCCTTACCACTTCTCCTATATTTTTGATTTCTGTGGTTCTCCCAGATGGTGGATGGGGAGGTGGGTATATTTTGACAGATTCGTAAACAATTAACTCTTAAACCTACGGGAAAAGTGCCAAACCTCCCCTTTTCTCCCCCCTTACTACTTGAACAATCCACCACCACAAGCACGCGAGGTGCTTGCACATCGCGCAACACGCAAATACTAGTTTCCATATAAACGTGTACAACACTTAGGCCGGCGCCCGGCATTATGTACTATCGGCCAAAGATACGCATGCTCACTTAAGAAAATATTTCTGCGGATGCGCAGCTAGTGACAAACCACATCCCTTCCTGGTTTCGCACAATTAGAGACAATATGCATTTTGTGAGTACAGGGCGTGTAACATTATATTAATACTTACTATTACGAACACCACTAAAATACGCTTCGTGCATACTATTGGTCAAAATACATGCATTAGGCGATCGAATTGTGAGCCGTGCTATGCGATTATAGCCTTAAAGGTGAGCATGCGGAAGATTGGTCGATAGTACATACGTGCAACAAAATAAGACCGTATCTCAAAGACAATACTTTGAATGCTCTCTGCTATGTTTTTTATATGTTTTATTACTGATGAGCCCAGAAGTTGACCGTTCACTCTTGCTTTGAAGGCAGACGGGTCATACGTAGAAGGGTGTTCAGCCTGCAGAGAGTTCCAAACCTTGGCCGTGCGCACAATAAATAAAAATAAAAATCATTTATTTTCAGACACAGTCCATAGATTAGATTAAAATGATTACTTTTTTTTACATTATTATTATAAATTAAAATTATTATTTTAAAATTATAATTATAATTAATTTCATTCATTACAATTAAAAACAAAATACAAAAAATTAAATTATACACACAAAAACACAATAAATAGGTAAAATAGTTACAAATACAACAAAACAAACAAAACAAATGACACATGCTACCGCTCAGCAGGCCCGCCGAACCCCCGTAACATGGAGTTCTGTGAACCTACTAAGCAGGACAGTGTCACTTCTATCGCCCACCATCCTGAGCACACTGTTACGACTCCCTCGCACTCGTGCCATTACCGACGCAACCTTCTTTCGCATAATCGCATAAAAGTCTTCGACACGAGCGTCCACAAACATGCCGGAAGCACTGCAGTATCGAGGAAGACGAAACAGTGCCCTGAACACGTTATTATATTGGACGCGCAAGGCATTGTAGGCCTTTTGTGTAAAGTTTGCCCACAAGCCACTGGTGTAAAACGTCTGACAAAATGCTTTAAATAATGTTATTTTGACTTGAGCTGTACACCGAGTGAACCTGTGTGCCAACATGTTACCACGCACCGACAATGCCCTGCGCTCCCTTTCTATATCCAGATCATCACATAAATTCTCAGTAACTATATGTCCAAGATATTTAAATTTCGAAACACGGCCCAATGGTACACCATTAAGTAGTAAGGGTGGTATATAGCTGGGATCTTTATTATTGCATTTAAACATCATGAACTCACTCTTACTTTCATTATACTTCAGGCCGTGTTCCGCAACATAACTTTCACACACTCTTAACAATTGCCTCAAGTCACCAATTGAGGGGCTCAGCAGCACCTTATCATCAGCATAGCTTAGATTATTAACACATACTTCATCAATATGGCATCCGACATGCATGCTGCTGAGCTCCTCAATTAGATGGTTGACATAAATGTTAAAGAGCCTCGGTGACGTCAGACCCCCCTGCCTTACTCCACACTCTAATGAATATTCATCAGAGTGTTCACATCCCCACCTCACTGAATTCAACTGGTTGCTATACCAGTAAGCGAAGATGTCCACGAGATCAGCAGGGACACCTGAGTCTCTTAGTTTTGTCCAAAGCTTATTATATGACACAAGGTCAAAATCTTTGGACAAATCCAAGAAACATGCGTACAGAGGTGTCTTCCTCTTTACATAATACTGTACAGTGTGCTTTAATGCTAGAATTGCACTTTCAGTAGACAAACCAGGTCGGAATCCAAATTGTGTATCCTGTAACTGTACAAATTTGTCAAGCTGCTTATCCAATAACCCATCAAATACTTTTGCTATTACAGTTGCAAGAGATATTGGTCTATAGTTGCCCTTATCAGAAGTATCAGCGGTAGTATTCTTAACTAGAGGTATAACAATAGTTTTCATAAGGGCTGATGGTTAATATGAATGCCGTATGCATAAAGTAAACAACAAGGCCAGAACCCTAAATAGGTGAACCCCCGCATGCTGCAGGTGCTCGATGTTGAGCTTGTCATGCCCAGGTGACTTTCCCCTTTTCATGTTTTTAATAACATTAGCCACATCCTTGCTAGAAAAACGAATGGGCTGCCGTACTGACTCATGTTTCAACTGTGGATGCTCTGCATCAAACACAGACAGCAGAGGAGAGCTCACCTGAAAGTGCTTTCTGAATGAGTCTGCTATCAATTTAGGGTCACTATTACCATCAATACTCACAGGCAAGCTGACTGTACCATTTAATTGTTTAGTGCCTTTCCAAAACTTGTGAAACTTTTTAGTAGAGTGTTGTGCAGCCAGAATATCCATTTTCAGTTGGTCCTGGTTATTCTGACAATATTTAAGCCGTGACTTAAAAACCTTGCGACTTTCACACATTTTATTATATATAGGACCACTCTCAGGTATACCTTCAGAAACATACAATAAATAGTCCAGTCTAGCCTGCCTATGTGCTTCTTTAACATGCTTGTTCCACCCATAAACATACTTAACATTATTTCTGTTTTTAGGTCTATAATGACGGCTCTCTATAGCTGCCTGACGTAGTACATTCACAATGTTATTAGATAGATTATCAATTATAGACCTATGTTCTATATTTTGACACATAGCATCAGCACACTCATGTAATTCTTGAGGAAAATTTATGTTTTTTAACTTGCTATTACAGATCTTATGATATTCATTTATTTCATCCAGTTCACGCACACCCCACTGAACATTATTACATTTGTTATTGTACTGATTAACCACTACTTTTGACTTAATTATCCCTAGGTTACAAGTTATTTCTATAGGAAAATGGTCAGACCAATACACATCATTGTGCACTGTTACATTTACAACTGACTGTATGGCTGACTTAGAAACTAAGCAGTGGTCAAGCCAGCGCTTGCACCCATGTGCTTCACTCTGAAAAGTGTATGTATTCGATGAAATACCAAGTTTGACCAAATCTACACATATCAACTCATTTTCTGCACAAAACTCAAGAAGCTCATTACAAAAAGGGGCACTGGGATGAGCATTGAAATCACCCAGCATGTATACTACTTCAATATTCGTATCCTGTACAATCGCGTTTAATTCACCCAAACACTGCGTAAATACCGGTAATTTCTCGGCCTGGTCCGTCGGCATATATACGCACATAATGAGCACTTCACGATTGTCGTCTATCATTGCCTTTATAGCTACAATACGATCACTATGACACTTTATCACTGTAACTCTCTTAAATACACTTTTCCGCCACATCAGCGCAACCCCACCGTGAGGTCTGCCCCGCAGGACTCCAGCACTCAGGTCGACCGCTGACTTTGCTGTGTAGCTGAAGTTGCCGTCAATCTCTCCAACAATATGCAAATCATGTGGTAACAGCCAGGTTTCTTGCAGGGCCACTATTTCGTGTCGGCTCTGCAATCCTGCTGTTTAACATTGGCGATATGCCTACCGGCCCACTGTCTAAATGAAATGCACCTCGACGATTATTGTTCACATTTCTGTCTTCCACTCCCAGAATTGACCCATATTTGTAGTGATGTAGTTCCTCCTTTATTTCGTCCAATTGCTTCACAGTAACGTAGGTATTTTTTATATCAATTACCTCAGATTTTAGTCGCACCAATTCTTTTAACAGTCCCGTGACATCTACGTGGTCAAATGTTACAGGAGGCAATTTACTTAGGTTTTTGGCCACAAACATCGGTATAATCTCGGGATCTGTAGTTTTGTAGAGGAGAATCGCTTAGTACAACAAGACGGTATATTGAACAGGTGAGAGTGGTACCATGCAGTACGTCTGGTAGATCGTTAGTATATGGTAGATGGAGGACTCGAGTCGTGGAGTTCCTGCGCACACTCTACAAAGTACAATTTGTGGAAGACCGACAGGCAAACAACGTTTCGCCGATGTGCCAGGCTGTGAAGCTTGTCTGCTAACACTGCAGCGCCTATGAGTCTTTTAGCTCTGCGTTATCCAAGTCAAGTGCAGCAAGCTGGTATTTTGCTGAGCCATACTACAAGTGACTGCAGTACTCCATACAAGAACAGACCTTTGCTTTATACAAATTTAAAAGCTATACAGGTGTGAAGTATCGTCTCATCTTGTGAAGAATTTCCAGCTTTTTGGCTGCAGTCAAAGCTTTTGACTCAATGATTAAGCCGAAGTTTAAGCTAGACGTCAACTCCATGTCCAAAAGCTCTAGGCGGTCGGTAACTGATAGTATAGATGCACCTCGGAAAGTAGGAGATAATTTTAATTGTCTCCTTTTAGCAGTGAAGAGATAAACCTGTGTTTTCAAAGCCTAGAACTTAACCAGATTGTCGGGTTAAATTCATTCGCTCCAACATCGCCTTTCTAAGACAGTCTGTTTTATCCCTGCTAGCTCTAGCACTGGATAAGTATATCTTTAAATTGTGCTGTCATCCGCGTACCCAAGAGCTGGAACAGGTCCTTGATATGCAGCAAAAAGTATTGCAAAGAGAACAGACCTCTTAAGAATATCGCATTGACATTGACAGCCATAAGATCGGATGAGCAGCCATCTATGACCGCTCGGATTGACCGCTCACTTAAGAAGTCAGAAATCCAGTTGCAGAAGACTAGCGTGCCAGACCTTGTCAAAGGTCTTTGAGATATTGAAGGACTCTACAAAAGCATTGCTGTGTTTCTTAATGGCCTCGCCCCAGCAGTGCGTAACATACACAAGAAGAGCTCGGGTTGACCGACCAAGGCGGAAGCCATACTGGTGGTCACTAAGTAGCTAAACTACCTTCCGCCACCGCCTAATTCCGTTCACTCCCAGAAACATCTGCCACCCGGACGTAACTTGCAGTGGCCAATTTGGAAAGCTATCAATGGACTGCGAACTCAAGTAGGCCGCTGCAAGCACAATTTAGCAAAATGGGGCATTATATGCCAAACAGACATCCAGTGCGATTACGGCATTCCTGATCAAACAATGTCCCATTAGCCTGAGTGTCCCAATGATGGAAATGACCCAAAAACGTGTACATTAGGAGACCTAATATACGCAACTGAACGAGACTTGCGTGACTGGGCCTAATACATATAGATACGAAGAAGAGACTAAGGAGCTCATTGTCTTCAGGGTATGCTAGCAGCTTATTATTGAGTATCCTATCCATCACTGTAGATTCTGGAGGTTTTTTGGGTACTGGTTGCACATCCTGGTTGCTTCCAGGACATTGGCACCACTCTAATTTTATGTGTGTGTTACAGGTGACAACTCCAGAGCACAACTTTTTAAGAATCGAGCAGTTATTCCGTCCGGTCCACTGGCTTAGGTCACGTGTACTCTGCAAAGGGCTTTATGGACCTCTTAAAAGTGAATTTCTAAAACTGACTTTCCATATTTCAGCAATAGCGATTTCGTGAATTGCCGTAGTCTTCGTCTTTAAAGCCATAAGATTAAGCGCAATACCTGAAACACCCTAATTAGAATATTAAAATATAAGTCTAAAACAACATCCGTAACTAAATAAATTGAAACCAAACCTAGACATTTTTTATAAAATAGTGGTCCGTAAAACGTATGTGTGTCATACAATATCCCTACGCAGATGCGTACACTCATGCAATGTTAGTGGCCGACACGCACACGAGCGCATTTCCTTGAATTAAGGATTGTATTAATATGTCATAATACTGTGTTTCCATTTTAAGTTAAATGAAAGATTTTTCCGTCAAAATTTAACATCTATTTTTTACGACGGTATCGATTCAGAAGCCGATTCTGAACCGACTACGTTCAGGAATTGCGTTTATTCTGTTACATGTTGTATATTATTTTAACTTGTGTTGATTAGTATATTAAGAAATTAATATTTTTTGTGTATCATACTTTTAAATTCGAATGATTGCAATGAAATATTTTTAATAATAAATGACGGTGATTTTATATTTCCAAAGCACACTTTGATAGTCTCTAAATTCTAATATTTGGACCTTTACAACGTTAAAACGAATTTGATCATTTTATTTCCATAATATCGGAAAAATATCGAAATACCGGAATACCGATATTAAAAAATTGAATATCGAAACAAAACCTATATTGGGAAAAGGTTCCGATATTCCATGTACTACCCCAAACCATTACACTACCACCACCATGCTTAACGGACTGCACAGTACACGCTTCTAAAGCCCGTTCGTCTTTTGATCGGCGCACAAAAATACGTCTATTGATCCAAAAGTTTGAAACTTAGACTCATCCGTCCAAAGGACTTTTTCCAGTCCTCTTCCGTCCAGTTTTTATGTGCTTTAGCCCACTCTAGTCTATTTTTCTTATAGGTAATAGTTAGTCTTGGTTTTTTGGCAGCAACGCATCCTCTTAAGCCAGCAGGCAGTAAACGTCTCTTAACAGTAGTGATTGAAACTGGCTTTTCTTGTGTTTTATTTAAAGGAACGGCAATTTATGGCGCAGTTAAAGGTCGATCTCGTTTCGATAACACTTTAATAAAATGATCCTCCTGCTTTGTTGTAGATTTGGGACGTCCAGATCTCTTCTTGTCTCGATTTTCTCCCGTAGCTCGCTTTCGTGTAAGAGTATAATGTACACCTTTACATGAAACTCCAACCTTTTTTGCGATTTGATGTATAGAATATCCTTCTTTGTTCAAAGTACAAATAACACTTCGCTCTGCAAGAGAAATCTGTTTCCTTTTTGCCATTTTATGCAATTATCAACTGTTGTTACTATCACATGAACGTCACAAAATACACTGAACTCTAAACTAAATACTTAATGGAATTTTATACTTATTTTAAAGAACTGATCTCTATTCAAAACAAAAACAATGTTTGTATCTACCAATTCTAAAAAAATAACAGTTGGCAGTGTAGCAACTTTTGTGGTTATAAAACACGTGTTCTTTTTTTCAAAGTACGGAATAACTGATAAGAAATAAGTAGTTTTGTTAATTATTGTTATAAGCACGACTGTAAAAATAAATGAACTTTAATCAGAACGTGTAGATTTAAAGATTTATTTGCGGTATTTTTTTATTAATCGAATAATAATAGGGTGTTTCCATACTTTTGGACGGTAGTGTAGTTACATTTAGATATGATAACACTAGCTCCTCCCCGCGGATTCGTTCGCGAGAAAAGGTTTTTTTCAGTGTAAGTAAAGTAGTACCCTATGTCACTATGCCTTCAACTGTCTTTACATAAAACTCACATCGATCTATTGCTCTGTTTTGACATGAAAGAAGGACAAACAAACCTACTTGAACATTCTATACCTAATATTAGTATAGATTTGTTTTTGAAATCCACATTTAAAAAATCATGAAGAAATCCTAAAGACCGTACCTAAATAACATTATTGTTATATAATATTGTAATTTACTTTTAATGACACTGATAAAATCCATACCGTTACATACCTTTTACTTCACCGAGGCTATAGATACCTGGAGACTCGCTTGCCCGAACCTAAATCCACCCGACATTCCATCATCTCAGAGGCGGTGGGATGAGCCACTCTGTAGAGCAGTTCAGAGTGACCTTATTGCCACATCTGCTTCGGCTGCAGAGCGTGCGCGCCTGCTGGCTGTGGGTGAATGGGAGTCGGGTCTCTGGCTCCATGCACTACCGTCATCGAACATAGGCACCTTGTTCGATGATACTACTTTCCGCCTCGCTGCTTCCCTTCGATTAGGTGCTCCCTGCTGTTCTGCTCATCGCTGCCACTGTGGTGAAGTTGTCAACAGCCTCGGTCACCACGGCCTTTCATGCGGCCGCAGCGCGGGTCGCATAGCACGGCACGCGAATATTAACGACATTATCCGACGGGCTCTTGTCACTGTCGGCGTTCCAGCTGTTTTAGAACCCAATGGCTTAGCACGCGACGATGGCAAAAGACCGAACGGTATGTCTTTATTTCCTTGGAAGATGGGTAGGCCTTTAGTGTGGGACGCAACTTGTGTCGATACTCTTGCGCCATCCCATCTTCCTAGCTCATCTTGTTGTGCTGGCGCTGCCGCTGCGGCTGCTGAGAACCTCAAGCGGCGGAAATATAATAACGTTGTTGGTAGTTATATTTTCGAGCCGTTTGGGGTTGAAACCTTGGGATCGTGGGGTCCGAGTGCTCACAAATTATTTAAAGATCTGTCCAGACGCCTAGTTGACACTTCGCGTGACCCAAGGGCTGGCTTTTACCTTGGACAGAGGTTAAGCATTGCCATACAACGTGGCAATGCGGCCAGTCTTTTGGGCACATTACCAGTGGACAGCGATGCGCACGAATTTCTGGATGCTATATTTTAGTTTATTTTTAGGTGTGTATATGTAGTTAAGGGTTTTTATTTAATTAAAGTATATCTTTGTTTTTACATACCTTAAATAACAATACACGAGTATTTAGCGTTTAACTGTGTAGTTTGTAATGACCTGAGGAACTCGTGATAATAAGAACGATCCACGGTTGGGCGACCTGACCATCTTTACATGTAGAGATTCCTAGGTGCCTCGGAAAAAGCGTTAGGTTGTGGGTCCAGGATATGTTTATCTTGAGAAAAAAACAGAATTGGCTTTGTTTTTCTTGAAAATTGTTTCGTCAAGAATACATTAGTTTTAGTTATGTTATTATATTTCCTAGACTACTTCCAAATTAATTATTGCGTTGATTTTATATTCTTATATGTTCTTACTATTAAATAAATCTTATCAGTAATATGGTGTTCTTATTTCTCAACTTTATTAAAGTTCTTACACATTTGCCTTTGCCTCTTAAAAAGAAATCACGGCCGTGAATAAAGAATTTTGCAGTTTAAGGATGTTGCAAGGATCTTCTACCTACTAATATTTGAATTTTGAAAACGGAAGATGAAATGTCCATTGAGGTAATAGTACGTACACTCCTACCAACTTATCTGTGAAATGGCGAAAATTGGAACTACGGCCGTCATGTTGAAATGTCATTCAATTGTCAGTGTAGGTATACTATATTCGGGTTCTCTGGTTGTTTTGTCGTGATATTGCTGAATTTATAAAGTTAAATATGCCGAAAGCTATTAAAAGTGATGCTCGAAACATTATTTTAAAAGTTAAAACCTCTTTTGAAGAAGAAGCTCGGGCGGGGTCTCCGATTATTCCATTTAATAAAATATACAAACGAATTTCGGCGGTGATAGGTTAGTGTTGTCAACTTTCTTGTTATAAATTACCCGAGACTTAACTAATTATTTATGTCCACGAAATATTCGTTTCTATTCTTGCTGCAGGTTAGCGTAACGGTAACGTACATCTAATAGGTAGCCTGCTAAGTGAGTGAGCAAACTAACTTGCCAGATTTCAAATTTCTGCTAACATTTATTTTATCTAAATATATATAACTCAAAGGTGACTGACTGACTGAATGACTGACATAGTGATCTATCAACGCACAGCCCAAACCACTGGACGGATCGGGCTGAAATTTGGCATGCAGGTAGACGTTATGACGTAGGCATCCGCTAAGAAAGGATTTTGTGAAATTCCCACGGGATCGGGATTTACACGAGAAAACAAGCTAGTTATCTTATATTTCAGGTGTGAGTCAAGGACTAATTTCAAAAATAGTTAAGGAAGGGCACGCAGCAGAAGAAACTGGTACAAAAATTCGAACACCAGGCAAGGAGAGAAAACGTAAAAGTGGATTTGTGCATGTTGATGATTTTGATATGGGAGTTATACGGAGGAAAGTACATGAATTTTATTTTGCTAAAAAAGAGGTCCCTACTGTTAAAAAGCTTCTAGAGGTCTTAAAAACAAATAAATTACACAGGACAGCGAGAGAGTCTGCGAAAGCTGCTTCACAAGGTGGGATTTCGTTTTACTATCTAAACGAGCCCCCAATTTTGTAGAGCCTAGTTGAAGGAACAATGTATATAAATGTAGGTAAGCGCATTAGTTCAGAACAGCTGCATTTACTTGACTAATTATTTTTTGTTGTGTTCGTAATAATTGTCTGGATAGGGTTAAATAAGTACCTAATTCATTTTTTAACGAATTCAAAGACGCTTTGTGTATTACGACTAAAGTTTTCAAAATTTCAAAGAAATCAAATCATGCGAAATAAAGTATTTTCGTGTACTTTATTGTTCTCATAAAGTATAGAGTACAATTACCTGAAATAACGTACAATACTTTATTATAAAGTACGGGTGGCAACCCTAGTCTGAACTGTCCACGGTTCGTGGAGCTATAAACGTTGCTTACAATAAACAAGGTTACACAGTAATCTACAGGCTCTCCGGCCGACAACAATATGTACAAATAAATACCACTTACCTTCGCTGTGGACGGCAACCAGGATCTGTTTGATCACGTCCAAATGTGGTATGTATGTAAATGAGTGAGTAATTGAAAGTGTGATGTAATTCAAGTGTTCTGAACGTTCACAAGGCGCCAGTCTCCAGATGGCGCGGTTCAACCAGCATCACAGCCTAAACTCGTTTCCAGCAAAAGCGCGTGCCACGCGATGGCATCAACCCGATATGTTCCGAGAAATATCCCTGGATTCTCGTCAATCCGGGATTACAAAGTTCAATTAAACACTGTTCACAATCAATCTGCTAATATCACGTGAGATCCAATTCGATTTCCAACTATTTATTTCCAACAAATGCGCGTGCCACGCGGATGGCCACAACCGGCGACAAATACAAAAATATCCCGGGGTTTTCGTCAAATGGAGATTACAACTTCAAACAATTGATAATCGCGACCCAATTATCGGTTGCAACAGGCGATTCCAAACGATATTTTACCAATTATAATTAACTCAACAGGTCCCAAGCGCGGACATTTTTCAACAACGGAACCAAAGTCTATCTGTCAAGTCAGAGTAATGTCAAGCCCACAGATAATTAATGTTGCCAACCAAAAGATGCGTTCTGTTTCACGTCGGACCGAACAATAATAATATATACTTTATTTTGGATACAGAAAATCCATAATGTGTTAGTAACACAAATACTTAAACAACTATATTAGTAAAAAAAAAAAATCAAACAAAATAAATTAACTTTAAAATATCGTCCCCTCTTAATTCAAATATTTTCCTCAGCACCAGGCCCGCAGGCATGCCTGCGGGACCAGTGCATCAGGAAAGGACAGTCTGGTTTCTCAACTATTACCTTCAGGATGCTATTGGAGCTTCCACGTATCCTACGCATCAAGGATGCCGTTCTCTTACGCATGATAGCCTCAAAACTATCTGTGCCTGCCTCAGCAAACATGCCTGACGCGCTATAAAACCGCGGAAGCCCCAATAACACCCGGAAAGCATTATTGTACTGGACTCGAAGAGCGTTGTAGGCCCTCTGCGTATACGTGACCCACAGGCTGCAGGTGTAAAAAGTCTGGCAGTAGGCCTTAAACAGTGTAATTTTCATTTCTTTAGTACACCTAGCAACAACGATATAACTGACTATTTATTGTAACGTCGAAGCACTGCTAAGACCAGCAGCATTTAGCACAATACTGACAAGACTATCAGAAACACAGACATCCCTCACCAGCAAGTACACACCACAAATCACTTCACCCTCCTCCTTCTTTCTATATCCAACAGATGAAACCGAAATTTCAAACATCATATGTCAGCTAAAAAACGGAAGCGGCCCCGATAAAATCAGTGTAACACTCATAAAGAAAATCCATAACTTGATAACAAAACCGCTAACCCATCTGATTAATCTGAGCCTGGAAACAGGAGTATTTCCAGAACAATGGAAGGTTGCAGCAGTTAGCCCAATACATTTGTTTCTACTCTACATAAATGACATCGTTAATGTAACCAATCATAAATGCATCCTTTTTGCCGATGACATTTCTATAATTGTTACGACCGACAAACAATATAATTCAATTACGGATCATGAAGCGGACATTAATTATACAATAGATAAGCTAATTAACTGGTTAAATAATAATAATTTATCTATCAATCTTAATAAATCAGTATATATACAATTTAATCAATCTTATAATAATAAATTTAATTTTAAAATGGACATACCGAAAATTACACAAGTGACACAAACTAAGTTTTTAGGAATAGTAATTGACGAACACTTAGACTGGAAAGCACAGGTTGATAGTATATGCTGTAAAATAAATAAATTCGTGTATGCTTTGAGACAAATAAAAAAAGTAACTAATATAAAAACGGCTGTGATGTCATACCGCGCATATGTTGAGTCCTCACTACGGTATGGAATAATAATGTGGGGTAATAGTACTGACCGCAACAGAGCATTTGTCCCTCAGAAGAAATGTGTACGTGCTCTATACGGGATCCCATCTGACGAATCATGTCAACCAAAATTTAAGGAACTTGGTTTGCTACCGTTACCTTCATTATATATATATATGAAATATGCATGTTTGTACAAAAACACAAAGGGCTATTTAAAACAGCGGATGAAATAAGCTCTCGAAGTCGCCGTGACCAATACAGACTTGTACGGGATGAGTTGCCCAGATTAGCAAAATATAATAAAAACTGTTTGGCTATGTGTATTCGTGTATATAATAAATTACCCAATATGTTTAAAATATTAAATTGCAAATTATTTAAAATCGAATTATATAAATGGCTCAATAACAATAATTTCTATTCAATTAATGATTACTTAATATGAATTTTAATGTAATATATTAATTTGAATGTAATAATGTACCTTTAGTAAGTAAGTTTGCATGCTTTAGTTATAAGCAAGACATGTTGATCTCATATTTATAATAACAACTTGTATACCATGTTTTATGCAAATAAAATATATCTTATCTTATCTTATCTTATCTTACACAAAAGTGGTGCAAAAGATAAACCTGAAAATTACAGACCTATAGCTCTTCTTAGTATTTTGTCCAAAATCCTAGAGAAAGTAGTCAATTCTCGTCTTGTTAATTTTCTTCAAAAACACAATCTTATTTCAGACAAACAATTCGGGTTTAGGAAAGGTAAATCTACTGAAGATGCGGCGTCTCTGTTGACTAACTCCATCTCAGCAATCATAGAAACGGGTGAATGTTGCTTGGCAGTCTTTTTAGACCTAGCCAAAGCGTTTGACACCATTTCAACGCATCTGCTTCTCAAAAAACTAGATGCAGTTGGCATAAGGGGAAAACCTCTTGAATGGTTTCACAGCTATCTCACCAATCGCCGACAGTATGTTAAATCAGGCAATCAGTGTAGTGATCAACACCCCATAAATTTTGGAATACCGCCGGGTAGTTTACTGGGTCCAACATTATTCATAATATACATGAACGATATACTGAACCTTAAATTACGAAACGCAGAACTTATATCTTACGCAGATGATACAGTTATCACGTTTCATGGCCAAACCTGGAAAAACGCCTATGGTCATGCAGAGGAGGGATTGGCAAAATTAGCGCAAACACTCAACCACAACCTTCTTACACTTAACATAAAGTAAACCAAACTCATCACATTTCACAAAACTCATTCTTCCAGCCCTCCACCCGGCCTTACATTAAAATATCATACATGCTCAAACCATTTTCTAAACACCTCACGCGTAAACTGCTCGTGTGACTGTATTAACCGAACGTCATCTATTCGATATCTAGGTCTCCTAATTGATGAAAACCTCTCATTTAGAGCTCACATTCAACTTCTTTCGGGCCGTCTAAGGAAACTCATTCACATTATGAAGAAATTGAGAGACCGCACCTCACAAGACATAATGAGAACAGTTTATTTTGCGATATGCCAGTCTCTTATCCAATATGGAATATCCGTTTGGGGTGGAGCTGGTAAATCAATTATGATGGAGATGGAAAGAGCCCAAAGAGCTGTTATTAAAGTCATACTAAAAAAAAACATTTTTTTTTATTCCACTGACTCCCTTTATAAAGATTTTCAAGTTTTACGCGTTCGTCAACTCTATATTCTAAATGCATAGCTCTGTACTCACAAAAGCATAAAGATTCGGCCCGACTACCACTTATTAACTTCCAAACGTGTCTTCCGCACACCGTTACAACGAACCTCTTCTCTTCTAGCCAGACGATGTCCCGCTTACCTACACACTCTCGTATACAACAAAGTTTCCAGAAACTTGCCCTGTGACATAAAAGATCTTTCCCTCACAGCGTGCAAAAAAGTTGTCATACAATGGCTTTTAGGTCTTTCATATGATGAATCTGAAAACATCCTAACATCGCTGTAACTCACTCACTCTAACTCGAAATCTCATCAGACACAAACTCCGACACTACACACACGAACAAATACCCACAAACCACACACACACACACATAAACACATACATTTTGTATTAGTTACTATAAAAATTGTTTTGTTTTTGTCATAATTGAAGAAGTTTATTTTGTACTTAATTATTATTTTTTTGTCTTATATAATTTTGAGTTAAGTAGTTTTAAGTCGATCTCATTTTATCTAAAGTTTTTGATGTTCTCACATACTTATGTTTTTTGTTCAGATCATCTTTGTTATTGCACCCACAACATTGTCTACCACAACTTAGGTCCCCAAGATACAGGCATAGCCTAGTTTGGGGATCATCGGAAATTTGTAAAGAATCTAATAATGGTCTCAATCAATTCTATTCTATTCTATTTTCACGTTGTATGGCAATACTTATTCTTTGGGCAAAGAACGAGCCAGCCCTCTAGTCACCCAAGGAATCGATCAGCCGGCGAGACGCGCACTTGGGCCCTATGATTCAAGCGTTTTGACCCTTATTCAAAGTAAAATTATCATTAATTATCATATTTTTCCATTATTTTTCCGTATTTTTATTTTTCCGAAAAATAAAAGGAAAAATTTCCAAGTTTGGAAAAATTTCCGAAAATTACCCATCAGTAAGCATTCCTTTATTTCTGTTTTACTAGGGTCAACGATTAAGTCAAACAAAATACTGTCAATATCATTATTGTCATTACTGACATTATTTTTGTCAGACTTTGACATCATGCATATCATATCAGTTTAAGTTCTTAACTGTCGCATTAGGGTAAACCCTGTAATGATAGTTTAAGCTGTTATAAATAAATAAATAAATCATGAAGCTAGGTACTTAAACTGGAGGGTTTTTATCGTTTTAGACGAAATCTCCAGTAAATATAATAATAAAAACAGTAGAAATTGGTACTTAAACAGAAAACAGGGATATCACGGTAAAAACAGTAAATCTACTGTTAAAACAGTAGGGTTGGCAACGCTGCTTTTGACACTTGTTCGAGTTTTTATTTGGCAGCATTGGGCAGAATAGTCAACATCGCCTTTGCTTGCCATGTATAAAAATAGAATAGAGTTTTTATTCTCAATAATTAAAATATTATTTCAGATTTTTTATGTAATCAAATGCGATTATTGTTCACCAAATATTGTTACTATTTTTAGTATAGAAAAAATGCATAAAACAATAAAGAATTTGAAATAAAAACTGATTAATAAGTTTAATTGCAGCATACTGACAACTCAACCTTTTTTCGACAATTTCCGGTCAGCTATTTGTTTATTAATAAATCAATTCTAATGGAGAAGTTCTCGAAAGAAATTAAATACAAACTTATAGTTTAGATTTTATTGTATAGATTCTTATACATTAAAGATAAATGGCCGAGCCATTTTAAATTTAAAAGTTGTGTAGGCCGTGATCCGTCTTTGTTCTTTGACAGTTTCGGGTAGCTTCATGTGCTGGCGTCTGTACTTGCGCTTTCAATTTCATTAAAGGTTTCATTTTCAATTCTAATAATTAATGTTTTAAAGTTACCATTTTACTGTTTTCTGCTGTTTTTTTAAGTCTGGTGCCATACCATGACGTGTTAAAGCGAGAGTTGTTCGAGCGAGAAAGAGGGATGAAGCTATGCACGCTATATAGCTCCATCTCTCTTTCTCGCTTTAACACTTCATGGTATGGCCCCTGATGATGAAAAGCAGCAGATCAGGGCCTGATCTGCTGCTTTTTGCTTCGGTTAGGTTGGCAACACTGGTCCTATCCTTGCATAGTACATGTACTACACAAGCCTACTTTGCAAGATAGTTTCTCATAGATCGTACCAAGTATATGTGTTCTGTGGATCGTACACAACTCTTTATATGCAAAGAGTATGTAAAACCTAACGGTATGAGACGGGAGTGCAATAGCAAAATAGCGATGTATGAAACGTGCACTCTAGACTAATACCAACCTAACAGAAGCACGACGTAATACATACTGCCAACATAATGTCATTATTAGTGATGTGACTGTGGTGACTGGCGAAAACGTATCGATACCGGCTACGACAGATTCTGGATTTTTTTTTATTTTTACGAAATAAATTAATGAAATAAAATTTAAACTCAGATACTTTTAATACATATTTATCCAAGACATTAAACACACACTAAACTACTATTAACATATAATAATTTAAAATAAATATTTTAGTATTTAGAACAATCCGTTTCCAGTATGATGTCTGTTTGTGAGGTTGATGTTGAAGGTTCTGTAACATAAAAAAGATATATTATCAAAATATGGCTGTTCATCAAATACAAGAAATATATTGACATATCCGTTAAAACAAGTAAACTATACTAACTTGGTTCATACAAAAAACCATGGTGGTAGTTATGTTCCTTCTTTGTAACTGACGATAATTCTGTAAACAGTTCTTCTTCGTCAGTTCTTCTGGCTGGCAATGGTTGACTGCTAGCAATACAATGTAGTGAAAATCCAACTAAAATGTCATCAGATAATGGTGTAGATGAGATTTCCAGACACGGAATAGCAGTTTTCTTCAGTAGAGTTTTATTTTTTCTTAAAATCTTTACTCCGGAAATGCTTTTCACAAAGATTTTTTTTATTACTTTGATATTTCAACTGATGCAACTTTTCTATTGGCACATAAACTAAGTCTTCTTTTCCTGTTGCTTTGACCTATTGTTTACACCTAAAAAGTGGGTGATGAGTTATTTTTACATATAAATTACGTATTATAAGAATGTAACAAACCCCTAAGATGAACCATTGACCAAAATACCTACAATATGTATTATCATATGCCAAAATTTTACCACTAATATAATTTGTTGCAAGGAAATTTACAATGACAAAACAAACTAATTGAGAAAACATTGATTTCACTTTCTTTTTAAGTACCTAATAATCATTTTCATGATCAGCTTAGCCTGTAGATGTCTACTACTGAACAGACTTCTCGTCATTCAATAACTAAACATCGATATCGATAAATCCAGGTTGATGGGTAAACACTATGTAATGTTTTGTAAAAGTTATTTTAATGCACTAAACCTTTAGGAATTGCACTAGGTCTAGAATTGACTTCTTTATAGAAATAAATAACTAATTATGCCTACCGATCTTCATCTAATGGAAATTTAGCCATAAAAACACATTTGTTATCACCAACCTGTTTTTATATGACAAATTTCGCACGTTATTTTTCTCATATTTCTTCATGTATCACAAATTTCTCATATTATCTCCCATATTTCTCAAATTTCTTCTAACAAAATGATTTTTAAATACACTTTTATGCAATAAACACGCAAAAATAATAACTTGGAAAACCAAACAAACAAATTGTCAAACGCTAGTGACAGTCTGTGACAGTATCTATGTTGTGACCGAATCATAGGCCGATAAAGCCCCAGAGTTCCAAGCAGTGTTGCCAATTTAGCGACTTTGTCGCTAGAAATGACGACTTTTGCTCGAGCCTTAGCGACAAGGAAAATGATTTGACGACAAAAATGATCTAGCGACTTAGCTGACGACTTTTCAAACTACAAGAAAACAAAACCTATTATGACCAACACCTTTTTAAAAAATTCTCACTCGCACTTAAATTATCTTTACCAGTGGTAACATTAAAGCAATGTTTAATTTAATTCGGGGAATCCCCGTATTTTATTATGTTCCGTAGTTTTCGTACTTTTCCTACCTACGTACTTACGCAAGTCACTACTAGTTTGAGTGAAGTTCTATTCGGATTCTAAATTCTTTATACGCTGTACCTAGCCTGATTTTTAATTCGTTACCCATCATAGTAATTACAAAGTGTATGAACTGTTTTGTGGACTTGTGGTGAACAAAATTATGGATTTACCTACGAAAAAGAAGCAGTACATTCAAAAATATCGAGAAACATCAGAGACCGAGCCCAAATTCAAGGGATGGCTGAAATCAGTCTTTGGAGATTCGTCTAAGGCAATAATTTTGATGCTGACTGTATATAATTAAAAATTAAATCAACACACACGGTGTTGATTTAATTTTTAATTATAAACATTGTATTGCTTATGTAGTACATTCTTCTTCACTTGCTCATGCCCTTTCCAGGCTGCTAATGGCCTACAGTAACCGGAAAGTAAGTAAATCCGGGATTTGAATCAGTTTTAGCGACTGCTAGCGACTTTAGATAGTAAATCTAGCGACACGATTTTGCTGGAGTGTTCTTCTTAATTTTATCGGATTATAGAAGTCATTAGGCCGGCCACAGACGTTCGGTTTCCTGATCAGGTTTCCTGATCAGGAAACCTGAATGCTCTACTTACATACAAAATGTTCAACAAGGCGCACATTATTCTTATTTTTTCCGGACGGAAAAAACCTGACGTTCGGTTCGATGCGTTCCGGAATGTAAGAACGGAAAAAACCTGATGACGTCATTCCGAACCTCTGACTAAAGCCGGCTCTACACGTTGGCCAACACAGTGGCGAATGTAGTGCCCAGCATATTGGGCAAGAGTTCGTGATAGCGTCCACACGTTGGAAGGTCGTTCAGTTTGCTACGGTTCAGGCCAATGTGCGGACGTATTTATTAAAATGGATATTAAGGCGCTAACTGCTGCTCCTTGGCTTCCACAAACAATTTATGGCTTGGTAGAGCTCTATAAACCGAAAAGTTTCTTCGTTATTAGTCATTACTGACATTTTGTTTACACTAGTTGTTACTGACGCGTGACTATAAAACCTTTTTAACAAAAAATAAAACCAACTTCCATATCAAAACACTACAACGACAAAAATAACTTTAATTTCGGTAGTCGGTGTTATTCGTTTTGTATTTTCTTTTTTTGACACCGCCTTCCGAAATTATAGTTAGTTTTGCCTTTGTAGTATTTTAATATGGAAGTCGGTTTTATTTTTTGTTAAAAAGTTTTATTCACGCTATTTAGTGGGTCGGTTTGTAATTTATTTAGTTACAAAAGCCAAAATGTCAACTACTTATCACCTTTTACAAAATATTGCTTTTCCCGATGCAGAGCCGTTAATTTTTGAGGAGTTCTCCTGGTACTTGACCATCAGCTCTACATCACCATATGCATTGTGACGAACATATAGTGCTTAACATCCATATTCAAGTAATCGAATCGCAATCCACGAAATACTTATTATTGAGTAGTTTCTGTGGTCATCTGTGGTCTTCATCATTCATCATCATTCATCAGTTCCACTTCCCCTAATGGTGCTTTTCAAGAGCAACTGCACAAGATACTATAAGAAATACCCAAAACGCTATAGGTGTGCCTATAATATTTGAAGAGTTCCCTCGATTACTACAGGATCCCATCATCAGATCCTGATTTCATAACAATGGGACCAATTAGAAAGTATACCATTTCAAATGAAAAGAGAATTTTCTAAATCGGTCGAGCTGACTTCGAGTTATGAGGTAACATACATAAAAAAAAATGTTCAAGACGAACTGAGAACCTCCTTCTTTTTTTTTGAAGTCGGTTAAAATGTTTAATCAGGTGCGTGCGATCGATCTGGGAGCTCGTAGCATACTAAACGCGCGGCCAACGTGTGGACGCGGTAGCCAATACTCGGCCAACAACCCTTAGATCTTTTGCAAAAAACCGACACCACACGGATCTCGCGCCAACTCGTCGGCCATCATTCCAATACAACCCAAGATGCACAAACACCCCCTCTACACGTTGGCGAATAGGCACTGGCCACTACCAGTCCTGTGAAACTCCGAACAAATATTTTTTGTATGGAATTTGTAACCTTCTTTAGCCAACATTCAGAAACAAACGTCAAAATCTGAGGATGACCAACATTAAACCACTAAAACTGTAGATTTGTTGTCTGTGCAGACAAACAAGTCACGTGAATTTCTATTGATAAAAGAATTTTCGAAATTAGTTCTGTAGATCTAGAGATTACCCCCCCTACAACCTCACGAAATTTACCTGTTTAATTTAAGTGTAAATAAATTATTGTAAATATCCTATTGTGAATAGCATCATTCAAATTCTGTATTACTACCCTCTGGCCATCAAGATTACTATATATTTTAGTATGTAGGTTAACTGCTAAATACCATGTTTTTAGCATGATTACAAGAAACTAGGTTCTATATACTACATTCAGAGAGTCTGAGACATTTCATTATCTACCTGTGATATCATTATGTAAATATGGTGTAATTGGTGATTATTCTAGAATTTCATATCCCAAGAAACTATTCCATTTAATAGCACTGATCGTTTAAATTAGGTGTTTTCATAACTGAATTGGAAACTTCAAAAACTCCACATGTTAAGATTATTTCAGACTATTCTATTATATAATAATAGCATATAATTCATAGCACAACAATATCACTCACCGTACATTTCACAGTTCACACTGCTATAAATACTTTATCTTATTATTAATGTTTTGTGAGTGATATTTCTTTGTATGCTATGAACTACAAATTTATGAATGGAGTGATTATTTCATACTTTAACAGTCGGTAGATAGGTCTATGTTTATAAAATATAATATGATACTGGCACTAACTCACTTCTGGGAAAATGTAACATGTAGAGTTTTTTAAATCACTGATTCAAGTTTAAATCACACTTAATGAATTCATAGTTAATAATAACTTTTAATATTTTGTATCTTCCAGCTGTCGAGAGTGGCTAAAAGCAATTGGTAATGAAGAAATGGTGCATCTACCAATAGAAAAACTGCATGAGCAGCGAAATGTATGTGCAACCACTTAGAAAAAAGGATTTTAGCAAAAAGGGAAGTTGTCTGAAAAGACATGCAATCCCATCTTTGAATTTGATGGCCTTACCTCTCACTGACGGACAATTGGCAGAATTTCCACAACATGTGTATCAGCATTCAGAGTCAAGAGGTAAATATAATACGATTAAGTATCCTGTATAGAATGAATTTTTCAAGTGTGAAATACCTGTGGAATATCAAAAAATGCTGAAACGAGTCTCGAGGCTGATTTTGAACCGAAAACACAAGTTAATATATTTGGCATTTAAAATGATTAATAGTTACTTATAGATATACATATTAATAACCATTTATCATCATCATAATGAATGTGGGATAATATCCGACCACCACCCAGGCGAAGCTTATCATTTAAAATATTTGTCAAATTCATTAAAGAGTTAAAAATTATGATGCTACTTCTATTTCAAATAAATAAAAAAAAATAGTGAACCTTGAATATCTGGTAGATCCCAAAACTAGTTTCAAATTATAATGTATCATTTCAGATCTTTTGCCTGAAGCAGTGCCATCCACAAGCCAGCATTCCAGACATATCCTTAAGGAGCTGTCTCAAAATGGTAAATTATTCATAATCATCATCGTAATTAGCCTATAATGTACTCAATGCTGGGAGACAGGGCACAGGTCTCTGCGAGAGGGACAGACATAAACACACAGTGAGCTGTTGAAGTGGTCTGAGAGGATACAAGGAATGTGGAATGTTTTCCGACCTCCACCTAGGTGAAGCGTATCATTTAAAATATTTGTCAAATTCATTAAAGAGGTCAAAAATAGGATACTACTTATATTTCAAATTGAAAAAAATAGTGAACCTTGAATATCTGATGGTTTCCAAACTAGTTTCAAATTAAAATATATCATTTCAGATCTTTTGCCTGAAGCAGTGTCATCCACAAGCCAGCAATTGAGAGATATCCTCAAGGGGCTGGCCCAAAATGGTAAATATTTTAAATAAAATCACCAAATTCTTTTAATATTACATTCTCAACAAATTATATGTAAAAAAAAAACGTTTGCTATTCCTTTACTAATTACTATTTGCATTTCTTATTTTTTTTTCATAATTGGTATGCCTTGGCCTCGGACAGTCTGTCCCACCGCCTCATAAAATCAAGAAATTCTCGAAATAGTGCTCTATTGTTCATTTTACTTAGAAAAGATCCTTGCGTTTTATATGCAGGGAAATATTTACAAATTTTATCAAATATTTTGCTTATACATATTTAAAAACCTGTCTACAGATTTAACACCAAGGGAAAAGCAGTTGATGGAGCAATTAGAAAAAACGAAATGCAGCCTGCTACTTCCATGTTTATAAACTCGCACAACACATGTCCACACCTGTTGATTTTTGCTTATAAACAAAATGTTTCGATGTTTAAGAAACAATGTTTCATCACCTTTGTTTATAAACTGTTGATAAACTGTTTTCAAAGATGATCATATGTACATAGTGAAACAGTGTTTATTAACAAATGTTGCCTAATGAATACCCGGCTTTATACCTACTATAATTTCTACTTAATATTACTTGTGTAATATTGTTTTTATAACATAAGTAATATTTGTTATTTTCCAATGCCTTGTTTTTAGTCTTTAAATTAAATTATTGAATATTTTTACTACTTGTTATAATAACCCCTTGTTAGAACTGCGCGATTAGTTTATAAAAATAATTGCTGTCCCCGTTAAAGTGACTAAAAATACCGTGACTATGACGGGGAAGACAGGAATACATCTTTTATACATATGAAGAGCTATTTTAATTATTATTTCTATTCTACCCTTATTGCAATTAAAAATAGATATTAAATAAAGAGATATAGGTCGTTAGTAATATAATTATATCAATAAATAAATGCTGAAATAATATGAGTATTTTATTTTACACAGTTTTTTCAAAATAATTAATTTTGAATAGAACCCAATTAATTGCACATAATGCATTTCATCGATATCGATAAATTTAAAAACATCGATAAGTTTATTGAGTTCTCCATAAATTGCGCATCCCTATCAATGACAGTTCTTCCCGTCAAGGTCATGATTGTCATAGACCATAGATGTAGAATATTTCCGTAGATTGGTAATGTCAACAATCAAACGTGACCAAAAACCATTGATCTAAGTGTGTGTAAAATGTGAGTGTGTGCATAGACAGTGTTGTGACTTGTCCATTCCTTGGTTGGTCTCTATCGATAATTTATGTAACGTCATGAGTCATTCTATTAAATGTCTTATAGGTCTGATGCAAATGCTGTCGGCATGCGACTAGCCTCATTTAGCGGTAAAACGTGAGATGGACGAACAGCAAAGTATATACAAAAGTTAAAAATACTAATTATAATTATGCTTATCCTAATGTATTTTACTGTGTACATAAATAATAAAATAAGCAAATAAATACTAGGTGCGTTTTCTAAGAACAATACTGATGCCGTAAGTATGTTTCATTACAATGTTTATTTGTCAGAGTATCACGCAATTTCTATTAGAAAGATTAAAAAAATATATACTTACTCAATGGCAAAAAACATCTTCACAATTAACGCAGTATGTCCCGGTAACTCTCGGTATAACAGGGGATCCTAAGTTAACCAGAAGGATTCTCGAGCGTCCCAAGACATTTCTATTAATTAATGCTTTGCCATGTCATCCCACGCTGTGCCACTAACTGAGCGGCCATAAAGCTAACATTTTAAGGAAAATAGTAAAACAAAAAGATTTACTTTTAATTAAATGTCTTAAGATAAAAAAAAAGATTAAACACATGTATTAGTTGTATAAAGTATATATTTAAAAGAAAAATATAAGTTATGTGATAACCGACTTCAACAAAATTAAACTCAAAAGTGTAAATTTTGGTGTTACTTAACTAAGAAAGATTACACTTTTTGTGTCAATGATATTTATTTCTATAAATAGGTTACAAGTAAGAAAAAGTGTTGCTGTGTCTATACAAAAATACAAAAAAAAATACGTTACACTTTTACGCATAAGTTATGACCACATTTAGTTAAGATTAGTTGACCTCGGTATTTCCTAGCTGATTACTTTGAGAGAAACACTGAAACAAGATCAAATGTTACAGTATCTTTTTAAGCCCAGACACTTGTGAAATCATATGAAAACCAGGTAGTTTAAATATTATGTTAAATATACGAGTATATAATATCGCCGTGTGCAAGAGCACTGCTCTAATTTCTTGTTTATCTGCATTTAACATTGTAACAAGAGTTCATTTGGGCAAGATTCTATAATAGTCGTCATATCATTTTTCAATGATGGACGGGACTTTGGCTAAATTCCTTACGTTTCTTTTGAGCCCGAAATTTTCTTAGCTTTTTTCTTTCTCCATTATTTTTCTTCTCAATTTAGTTATAGTCTTCACCATTTTCTTTTTTTTAGGAGTCAATTCAATACTACTAGCTGATAGTATACTAGTAGAAGTAGATGTACTAGGTACAGGTTCAATATCTCTGTACTGATATGTAGTTGCTCGGCGTGGACATTGAAGTTCAACCTGGTATTTAAATAATTTAAATGGGTAAAGAAGATTTATTTTAAAAGGTATTTACATTTTATGCCAATTGTCCTTAAGTGCATAACAAATTATATTCAAAAATAATTAATTGCGCACTTAAACATAATTATTTACTTAGTTGTTTTTATAATTTTAAACAACAAAAAATATAATTTTGTTATACATATTATTTATTTATTTATTATATACTTTATATAATAAATAAACATATTGTGTATTTAGCATTTTTATAATATTATAAGAAGCATCTTATTGTCAGCATAATCCCACTATTTTATTTAATATCTAAATAAATGAACACAACATTGTCGCACTATACATACCTAATTTGAGAAGGATATGTAATTAAAAAATTATTGTTGAATTTACCAAATATAACAGATAGTCTGAGTGATATCTAAATAAATATTGTGACATTGTTTTTTTCTTACCGGCATAGAAATAGTTGGAACAGAACCACTCCGCAACTTTCTTCTTTTTTGACCCAAAGTGACTGAAAAGCAGTGTGCATGAAAATGTTTGCTACATATTGTTGAATATTTGCACGGAGTCCAATTTGGTCTATGTAGCATTCGCAACCACTTTTCTTTTATCACCGGATTTGTAGGAAATCTGCAAACAATATGTGTCTTGTTAAGTGATCTCAAATCTCAATGGAAAAATGTTTCATAATTTTTCAAATCTGTTATCTAGTCTATTAATATTATTTAACTAGCTGTCCCCCACGGCTTCATCCATATCTGTTTTGGTTACTGCTCCACTCCTGTTGGTCGATATATATTATTATATAGCCTATAATCTTACTCGATAAATGGATACCTACTAAATTGAATGGACACTAAAATAATTTTTCTATTCGAACTATCAGGTAGTTACTAGTTCCAGAGTTTAGCGTGTTAAAATTCAAACAAACAAACTCATCAGCTTTATAATATTAGTATAGATACGATTGTAATATATCTATATTTAATTTTGTTTATTACAATAAGTACCTATATATAATCTATTTTTCTAAGATTATGCATTTGTATGAAGCTATCGTAGCTGTCGATATCAACAAGAATTAGGCCATCGCATCACTAAAAAGTGAGGTTATAACTCCTTCGTATTTCTCTATTTGTTATTTCTCAAATACGTCGGTTTTAGGCATGCTAACTCGTCTAAATCGTAAATAAAATACTGTTCTCATCATATTTTGCTTAAAGCCGGCTGATTAGTGCATTGTTATTGCAGAAATAACGATGTAAACAACTTATAAACTTACTGGTGAAACGAGTAATCCTGGGGATTTTTCTTTTTGGCAGATTCACATCCTGGTACTGCACAAGACACCATTGTATTAAAGTTGTTTCAACGCAGGTTTATCACTGTAGTTCACTGAAATAAATGACGAAACGCTCGCGTAAACAGTCACCGGGGCCGGTATGGGCCGGTAGCATATGCGTGTTTTGGTTCTGCGTGTTTTGGTTCTGTTAACAGGAGTCATTTCCTCTTTCTTTCTAACACAGCAAGGTTCCGTTAAGAGCGGGAGCTCTCATTCACTCTCAAGTCCGATCTATGGAAATATTCTACATCTATGTCATAGACAGTGCTAGTTGAAATTTTAATGTTGGTAGCTATGTTTTTTTTGTGGTTGGCTAAAGAAGGTTAACAATTTCTGACAGACTGAATGTTCTAAGTTCCGTCTCTTATATTATATTCTCTTTGGCCACTACATTCGCCACTGTGTTGGCCAACGTGTAGAGCCGGCTTAAGGAAAAAAAGAGGACATGGCATAAACATTCTATACGAACAGTAGTTATAGGAATATGATGCATTTCGACGGCATAGTTACTGATATATCGGCATCTCTTTTTAACTTGTGAGAGTAATCATATGTAAAAAAGGACAACATTAGTTTTATCATTGCCAAAAATGGCAACATAACTTTGGTGATGTCGCAAAATACCTAACTGCGGCCGGCCGCCATGTTTTGTCACAGCCAACAACAAGTACATCACTTGTCATCGCGACTTGTTTGTTTCAGTGTTTTTAAGAAAATTTGGTGATAATAGGCGAAAATTGTGCATGTTTATAGTGTAAGAACTTGCATAATACTGCATTTATCATGGGTAGGTGCAGTGTGTTAGGCTGCCGCATGAAAAGCAACAAAAACATCCCAATAAAACGTTGCACAGGTAAGTAACCGAATTCATTCAAAATATCTTGTTTTTTTCTATTATTTTGAAAGATTTTGCTATTTTTGGGAAAGTTTATAAAGATACACTTGCTTTTATGTAATTATTTACTGTTTTACTGTTGATATTATGTGATTTTTAAGCAAATCATTTGTTAGTAAACAGAGAGTTAGAGTTACGGTTCGGAATTTTCAATTTATCGATAAAACATATCGACAGGTGAATATTATTTAACTCGATTTCTTTTTATGATTTTAGATTGCCAACATGTAAAGAAAGAAAAGAACAGTGGCTGTATATACTTGGGATTGAAAATTTGAATACTACAACCAAGCATATTTTTATTTGTTCCCTGCATTTTGAAGATAAATGTTTTAACCGAACTTTAAATATAACAAGACTGCGCGATGATGCTTTGCCTTCAAGTGAATTATTGGTAAGTTTTGAAAATAGACAAGTTTATTGTGTTTACCTACTTACTGACAAGTAACCAATCCAAACCAGTTGATGGAGAGAGAGGAGGGACAAGAAGCATGCCAGCAACAGCAGTTCTATATTGCTGAAATACTGGTATAAAGTTTCAGGTTTAAATACACATCAGTCAGAATAAATAGATAATTTTTTTTTTCTGAAAATTATAAAACATCCTTAAAATTCTCGTACAGACTGAATCAAAACCTAATATAAGTTATATGATTTTAATTATCCACCTCCTCACACAGATTAAGACACATATACCTGCACTATTTTTACTCCTGATATAGTCATAGCAAAAGGAGATGGATAATGATTAATTTTTGAAAATGATACAAACATATATCAGGTATAAAATGTTGTGTCTATGTTAAAATGCAAGCTAAACAAATGTGAGCGTGAGTTAGTGATTAAATTCGCAATGTAAATATTATTAAACATTTATGGTTATTCTTTGTATAGTTACCAGCACAATTTGACGAGTGTGAGGAACAACGATCTGTTCCTCGCAGGGTGTTGGAAGAGAAACCTGTTTGCAGCACTTCTAACAATGCAGATGTAAGTGTAATATTTCATAATAATTATGTTCCTTATGGTAATTACCATGCTATCTTAACTTTTAAATACAAACTCACTCAATATAAAAAATTGTTGTTATTTCTTTACAGTTACCAGCCCAATTTAATGAATTGTGAGGCACAACTTTTTTTTCTCACAAAGCACTGGAAGAGGAGCCTGTCTGCAGCACTTCTAGCTATGCAGATGTAAGTGTTCTATTCTATAATATGTTACTGTATGTACTGTGGGCAGCGTAACTGGTAATTTCAAATTAATTTACAGCAAAAACTTAACGAAGTTGCAGAAAACTAGAAGTTAATGCGTTTTTTTTTTTTGTTTCAGGATAAAGCGCTTGAAATTATTCAAAAATTAAAATCAAAATGTGAATCTCGGAAGAAAAAAATTAAAACATTAAATGAAAAAGTGAGAAGACAGAGTAAGAACATCCAGACTATAATCTACATCTGTGCCAAATTTCATAAAAATCCGTTCAGCCGTGATTGAGTAACAAACATCCATCCATACAAACAAACTTTCGCACTTATAATAATATTAATAAGTAAGGATTGTGTGGTTTGTATTTTTTTTTGTTTTTTGTTTGTTCAACATGCTCATGTTTTATTAATGTGTATATTTGTATAAAATTTGCGCAACGTGCTCTTATTTGATTATTGTGTATACATATTTGTATTTTAGAACTTAAGTATGACTGGGATAAACGGCTTTTATAGTTTTCAATAAATCTGTGTAAAATGATAATTTTTGTTTTATTATGAATGATCGAGCCATGTAGTAGTACTTAAATAAAAAAAATTAATGTTAAGTTATATTATTAGTTAATAAAAATAAGTATAGTCTGACAAACGATGAAAACAAACCGTATTTTGTATTTATTTATTCTTTTCATTGGTAATTATAGACCTTAGGTACAGGTACTGCAGTCGTGGTATGCTAATCAGTAATAGTGATACTCTAATAAGGCTCCTACACATATGCCCCGGCACAAGTCGCAGAAACTAGAAGTCCGCACGAAACTCAATCTTAATTCCAAGCGCTAAGTAACCCTGAGCCGCGCGCGGCATCCTCCCCAGCCGGCGCACGGTGGGCTGAAAATCGGCTTTCATAGACTTAGGCATTTTATTTTGCAAGTGCGAGTTTTTTTGCCGGATATCACTTCTATTAGTTATAACAATATACAAAAATGACACCAGAATTGATTCTGCACAGAAACGAAGGAATTATAATTTTTTTACGAAAATTTTGTATGGAGCTAGTCTGAAAAATCGAAATATCTCTAAAACGGCAGCGATAACCGTAATATCCTTATAGGGGGTTATAGTACTAATTATTTATGATTTTTTGACATACGTTACATAATGGTTGTAGATGCCTTTTTTTTTTTAAAAATCGTCAAAATATTTTTATTTATTTTTACATATTTAAACGTTCCTTTTAGTGTTTAAGTTGAAGAATTCAGAGCTTTAACAACTCTTATCATAAAATAGCATCACCCTATAGACCTGAAGAACTAGACAGAGGTGTGTAGTGTCTTGTTGATCTTGTAAGATTTCCAACAATACCAAATGGTTGAATATCAGTGTCAAAGTGCCCATGCTGTCGCTTCTTTTTGAAAGATAGGGGAATGGAATTGTTAATTGATCATACCCTAAAAGTATGATTACAACATAACCGGACACATAATAATAATAATATCCTTATAGGGGATTATAGTACTAACATTATTTATTTTAACATATGAAACTGTTCAAAACGATCCATGAACTGTGTCAAAGTTAAGAACATCGTTAGGAAGCATGCTTTTTCCCCAAATATTAAGAATATGTGAAAAAAAAAAGACTGTATATAAACTTTTTATTGATAGGTAATTTAAATAAAACAGAAGTAACAAAAATAATATCTAATAAATTCAATTATACAAAATACATATTTGAAACTATAATTTATGAAATTATTAACTAAACATATTGGTACAATAAACTAACATAAATAACAAAAGAACATAAAGAAAAATAATTAAATTTTACAAATTTTCTTTACAACTTTCGTTGTCGGACTCCAATTCCGAGTCAGAATCCAGATCGGATATACCTACAAACTCGAACTCAGTTTCCGGAAACTGTATTAGGTCGAGAGTTTCAGCAAAAAAGGTTGTCTTCCTTTTGGCATCTAACTTCGGCCTTTGTGCACTTAGAAAAGGATCCGAAGAAACAACAAGCATATTTAGGATATCTTGATTAGAATCTTGCCTGCTTCTTTTCCGCGAATGATGTTCCCGGAACCTCCTAAAATCTTTGTTTCGAGACTCTGAGGCTTCTTCCGAGAGAGTCCCAATCGGGACAATATCATTTTTTTCGATTATGTCAGCTCCGTGTATTAATAGTTTATGTACGGTTGATGACATGTAGTACCAGTCGTATAATTCCACGTACTTTTCTGCTGTTTTGCGAGCAAAATCTTTAAATTTGATGACATCGATCTTCTCACCAGATGTTATTGCTTGCAAAATAACAGCAAATCTTTTTATCAGGTTTTGATCCAACCCAGTAATAGCTGCAGTTTTATTGGGAAACTCGAAAAACTTCCTTGCGGTATTCCCGTCATTGGTAGTTCCCGAGCCTTGTTTTACTATATCAATTAACAGATTGAGCTCCTCTTTAAATTTATTTTGAATGTTTTTTTTTCTGTTTTGTAACATATCTTTATGCTCATTACTTCTTGCTGCCCACTGTTTGAAGTCAAGTCTGTACGCAATGTGTAACAGACATTCCATGCAATTTATACGGGCATGTAGGGATGATAGGCCAAATTCATATATGTCAGAACACACAGTTTTTGATGTTACAGCATCTAAGTGGTTCATTTCTGTTGGTTTTGCTAAGCACAGGTAGCATGATGCATTTGATCTAGCTTCAGAAAGGTACGTGCAGACTTTTGCGTCGATCATTGTCATCATTAGTTTATGAGTCACCCTGTTACTATTAATGCACTCTGTGGGGTTAAGGGCCTCAATTTCCTCATCCATTTTTCTTTTGTTATCAATGACAACTGCATGGCTTTCTTTTACAAAAGTGAACTGAACCGGACGACAATAAAAAGTTGAGCATGGTTTCGGGTTTGTCCATATAGTATTATCTCCATCTGTCAGTTTCAGTGGCACCAAGGAGGTCATGAAAATGCTTGAATCATCATGCTCGCCGTCCATTTTCTGCTTGTATCGGCTTTGATTGGAAGCACCATCAAATCCCCACTTCGATATCAGCTTTAACTGCTTATTTTCCACATTATCAGAAAGACTTTGAAGAATCCGCTTCACCGTGATGTCAAGTAAAGCTTGAAGTGTAATTCTAGCTGATGAATCCGTAACTGATACTGATTGATTAGGAGGGTAGCATGCAAGCTTAGTTTGTTGCAGTTTATAGTAGGATGGGTAAATATCCTTAGCACCTTCCCGAATGGCAGTCTCTCGCAACGTAATATATTGCCACTTTGAAAGCTTAAGTGAAAGAAGCAATCCAAGTGCTTTTTCTGGTGTAAATATTACTGTTTTCTTAATGCTTTCCTTGATTTTAACGGCAGCTTCTGGATTTTTGATCATATAATTGATTACAGATGCGATATCTTCATAACCTTCTTCTTTTAAACGTGCTGCAGCTGCATATGCCAATTCACAGGAATCCTCGCCTATGTGCTCACTAGATCTTCTCTTTTTCTGTTTGCTTCCCAGATCTTTGAATGGTTTTCGGGACCTTTTTGTCATTGTTCCAACAGTCGATGATGTCGAAGGTTCTGGAGAGACTGAGCGTGCTCTTGGTATCTCATCAACAGTTGGTTCTTGATTTATTAAAGTTTGCACGCAACTCGGCCAATCAATATTTGCTTGCAACCACTCTCCGTACGTATTTCTAAACTTATCAAAGAATCGTTTAGATTTCTGCCACCTGTTTAAAGCAGCTCGCGTGAATCTCCGGCAAAATTCTTTGAGAGTTACTTGATCTTCGGCAGAAAGGCAATGCGCCTATGCGGGACACAATTGCACTAAACAATACTTCATGATTAAATGAAGGACACTCACTTTTTAGAAGAACAAACAAATCTAAGTTGGTGATTAAACTTTCCATTCTAAGATTTTGTAGTCGCAAAGCAAATAGTTTTAGTGTTAGCAGTTACACGGTTGTGAACAATCTAAATTATGGAACAAAATTATAGCCCTTTTATTGTATAAAGTCAATAATTAGTTAACTACCCTCATTAAAGTTATAAAAGATATGATAATAAAAATTTATAATCGTCAAAAACATTTCGTAGAACTCATAGTAGAACTAATCAACATTAGCAAATCACATTAGCTCACTAATTATAAAAAGGTGAATGCAGTTCTTAGTTGGTATTGTTGCGAGATATTTCAAATCATTTAATCACTTAATAGGCTCATTAGAATCAGAAGACTACAACCATCATTCTAATTACTTAATTACTTGTCATCAGACTCATTAGATGACTACACAATATGTTATTTTGTATTTTGAACGTATGCAAGGTTTTAAAATTCCTTTTGTGTCGATATTATTATGTGTCCGGTTATGTTGTAATCATACTTTTAGGGTATGATCAATTAACAATTTCATTCCCCTATCTTTCTAAAAGAAGCGACAGCATGGGCACTTTGACACTGATATTCAACTATTTGGTATTGTTGGAAATCTTACAAGATCAACAAGATACTACACACCTCTGTCTAGTCCTTCAGGTCTATAGGGGTGATGCTATTTTATGTTAAGAGTTGTTAAAGCTCTGAATTCTTCAACTTAAACACTAAAAGGAACGTTTAATATGTAAAAATAAATAAAAATATTTTGACGATTTAAAAAAAAAAGGCATCTACAACCATTATGTAACGTATGTCAAAAAATCATAAATAATTAGTACTAAAACGTCCTATAAGGATATTACGGTTATCGCTGCCGTTTCAGAGATATTTCGATTTTTCATACTAGCTCCATACAAAATTTTCGTAAAAAAATTATAATTCCTTCGTTTTTGTGCAGAATCAATTCTGGTGTCATTTTTGTATATTGTTATAACAAATAGAAGTGATATCCGGCACAAAAACTGGCACTTGCAAAATAAAATGCCTAAGTCTATGAAAGCCGTTTTTCAGCCCACCGTGCGGCGGCACTGTGTGTAGGAGGTTTTTTACTCGCACCCACTATGTTGAGCGTGGTCGCCACAGTTGTTCTGGCCGCAATTTCGGTCGCATACTACGCTCACAGGAAAAAGCGAGCAATGAACACAGCGATCACAAGGCTACAGTTTTTTATTCGTGATCGCCGCGGTGGCAACTAGGAATAAATGGGATAGACATACCACACCATAGTAAATTTGTTTTATTATGAACATACCTGTACAAGTACAGAATACAGATACTTAATTTAATTGCAGTAGCATCTATTCAGTATCCACGTGCCATGTAAAGTGACACTTCGAGCGTGTGCGTTTTTATAGCTCACATTACCACGTAAATAAAACTGAAGAAAGCTAAAAAAAACGTGTGCATCTGGATTGGGGGCCTATTTTTTTAATCCTTGCGAAACGAAATAAGATTTATAGGGAAATTAGTTAAAAATAGTAAAAACTTAAAGCAAAGGGCCATGAATTTCTTAAACGTTAAACTCATATTCGACAATTTTGAATTCTGTAAGCACCGTGCAATTCAACTATCGATGTTATAATGCGCGCAGCTCTACGGCAAGCCCTCATCTTTGTGCCAGACTCACAATCATAGATAAAATAAATAAGTAGATTTGGTCAACAGACGAAATTATATCGGAACCGTGTGTCTCCAGTTAGGCGCTGGGCGGGGCAACAACTACACATGCAGTTTAATAAAATCAATAGATACGCACTCGCACACACACCCGCATTTCTTAAATCAGAACGTACTATACAATCAATAATAAACCTTATTCCGCCAAACACAGCGTGTATTTACCATGCACCGTAGAACTTACCCACACAAAAACATCGGTCGCTATCGTTGTGCTGTGCAAAAGCAATTTATTTTACATATACGCTAGTGATTGACTAAATCGGAAAGTTATCGATTCTTCCATTTATTATTGTACAATTTTTTTTGGGCACCTGAAAATGAACCAAATAAAAAATGGCATGTCCAGAAAATATTACAATAACAATAAACATATTATTAAGAACATAACATTACATAATTATTATTAAGTACTACCTACTAAGTATTAAGGGCTACCCTGGCGCTTTCGACTTAAATCTTAATATTTAATTATCATAGTGATAGGTCAAATAGAAATTGATGTTAACTTACATTACGCTCTTGATCGGAACATACCAGCCGTATAGGTTGTATAGAATCCTGAAAAGTTGAATGACTGATTTTATGAATACCCTAAATCATGAGAATAGCTTTCAGTAATAAAATAAAATTTAACCCACTTCTGCAAAAATCAGTTGTACTCTTAATTTTGGAATTGTCCATTCAAAAAGCCTGCGACTTTTCTTTAGAAACTAGAACATTTCTGCGTTGAAGTGAACCGAGCATATGGTGCTATTTTTTGTAGGGTACCAGTTAGGTGGCATGCCTGGGGCATCAATCCATTCCTTTTTTATGTTACCATCTTTTGGGAAGCTGAAAAGTACGAAAAGCACTTATTTATCATTTACATACATCCTATGCTACTTCTAAACGTCACCATATAATAAGCATCGCAATAATTACGTAACACACTATAAATCAAGATCTGAATGTTTTTGACGTATAATGCTAATCCATTGCTTCATATGTTCGAAATATTGGTCTGCTCAACAACGTAAATACCGCAGTGAGTGTTGTTGATTTAGCATAATGAAACCGATTCCTACTGTAAGTGTGTTACGCAACTATTACCTGCGGGGTAACCGCAGGTAATAGTTTAGTAGGTTATAATAAGTTTTTGTTATAAGAAAAATCCTAGTTAGTAGAGAAATTGTTAAATATATGAAAACAAACACACATCCATGCATAACAAATAAATAGCATGAATATATTGACTTATTTTAAGCTCAATTCACAAATATATTATCTGAACCATGCCGATTATTATAACGCATTCGAAGCTTCAATGGAAGCAAAATACAAAAACCATAAAAAATAAAGAAACAGCATGAGAATAAGGCATAACATATGATAATTCTAAACCGAAAAACACCACCGATTATTAACCTAAAATTAAAGTAACTTACTTTACGAATATTGGTTACGCATATCTCTACTACTCTGTAAAAAAATCAAAATAAGTAAAAAAACATTATTTACATCGATCTTCCAACCGGGCTAAAACGGTTGACAGATTGAAAAATAAACTATTGTAGCGACGGCGACGTCGGAACTCCTTACGCATGCTGCGGGCGTAAAATAAATTGTTTATTTTTTTTTACTTTTTTGTACACTTGACTTTTCAACGTATTTTTATTTCTGTCATCTCATGTAAAATAAAAGTTAAACATATTTTCTTAGAGGTTTCCGTATGTTATAAAAAACTTTTTACCAAAAAATTAAACAGACTCCCAAAAAACACTGCAAAGTGAAAAATAACTTTAATTTCGGTAGTCGGTGTCTTTAGTTTTGTATTTTCGTTTTTGGCACCGACTTCCGAAATTA
This sequence comes from Tholera decimalis, assembly GCA_943138885.2. Taxonomy (NCBI): domain Eukaryota; kingdom Metazoa; phylum Arthropoda; class Insecta; order Lepidoptera; family Noctuidae; genus Tholera; species Tholera decimalis. The sequence goes on along the minus strand of OW964575.2, from coordinate 9,986,131 downwards.
AAGTTATTTTTCACTTTGCAGTGTTTTTTGGGAGTCGGTTTAATTTTTTGGTAAAAAGTTTTTATTTCACTCTTTTTAGTTGGTCGATTTTTAATTTACCTAGTTACAAGAGCCTAAATGTCAACTACTTATAACCTTTTACAAAATGTTGCTTTTCCCAATGCTGGGCCGTTAATAGTTGGAGAGTTCTCCTGGGACTTCACCATGAGCTCTACATCACCATAAGCATTGTACTCATACTCAAATCACTATAGGTGTGCCTATAATATTTGAAGAGTTTCCTCGATTTCTCCAGGATCCCATCATCAGATCCTGACTTGGTGACAATGGGACCAATTTCAAAGTATACCCTTTCAAACAAAAAAAGCATTTTTCAAATCGGTTCAGCCGTCTCCGAGTAATCGGTGATCATACATAAAAAAAAAAAATAATATACGCGTCGAATTGATAACCTCCTCTTTTTTATGTCGTCGGTTGAAAAACCCCTAAACTATAATAGCAATATTTCATTCGTCAATCGACATTGCTGTCGATAGCCTACGTTAGTGGATCTGCACAAGCACATCACTAATTCGTCGCAAGAAGTGGCGGCCTCACTACGCGATGAATCCGCGTAATACAGTTTCGTATGTTATGTTCACATTGCTTGTCCAGTTACTTAGTGACGAACTCAGGTAGTGGTTAAGGAGCAATGTATTTATAGCAAAAGGAGTACAGTCGCTCTGATATTTGAAAACAAAAATAACATAGTAAAACCAAGAAATATTTTACGATTTATTGTTTTTCATAATTTTAAAGACAAATATTGTAAAATACTTGTACTTACATATGGTAAGTGATTCCATGATTCACATAGATTTGATTTTGGCTTCGGTTTTTACAAGATACCACAGAACAACTCGGCATTCATATATGTTATCACGATCGCCCTCGAAAGCGCACTAGTTCGCGGAGACGGCCACTTGCCTGTGACATGAGCCCTGTGGCCATGTCGCGCGGACACCGATACGCCCCCTTACCACTTCTCCTGTATTATTGATTTCTGTGCTCACAATAGATATGCACGCTTTTTTCGTAGGTATTTCATGTCTATTCTTTTTTCCTTAGTCTGAGTTCCGAACGCAGCGCTGGCGTACATTTTGGCTCGGCCGCCGTACACGCACGGAAATTTCATTTCAGATTAGTGTTGCCAGACAGATTTCTCGGTATCCATACAGATTTTCATCATTTCATACCGATAAAAACTTGAGAGTGAACGCCATAGATCATCAATTCTTGCCATAAGTTCTGCACTTTTATTGTGCCTACGCAGTAAATATAAATTAAGTACATTAATGAAGTAAAAATAATATATTTCGTAAAGTTTTAGTGGCTTAGTAGTTGAGTAATAGCACTTTCAGTAATTGAAACTGAATTCTACTTGACCACTATAAAAAACCACCATCCACTAAAAGCAATATTTCGCCACTAAAAGGGGGGTCGAAGTAAGTTGGTAACACCGGTCTCTATACGTAAAATTCCGAATGAAAAAACCGGACGTTTGCGCTAGTCTCACGGAATTCCGAATCTGAATTCCTGATCAGGAAACCTGATCAGGAAACCGGACGTCTGCGGCCTGCCTAAGAACGGAAAAAACCTGATGACGCCATTCCGAACGCAGCGCTGGCGTACATTTTGGCTCGGCCGCCGTACACGCACGGAAATTTCATTTCAGATTAGTGTTGCCAGACTGATTTCTCGGTATCCATACAGATTTTCATCATGTCATACCGATAACAACTTGAGAGTGAACGCCATAGATCATCAACTCTTGCCATAAGTTCTGCACTTTTATTGTGCCTACCATAGATAAAATAAATAACTAGATGTGGTCAACAGAAGAAATTATATCGGAACCGTGTGTCTCCAGTTAGGCGCTGGGCGGGGCAACAACTACACATGCAGTTTAATAAAATCAATAGATACGCACTCGCGCACACACCCGCATTTCCTAAATCAGAACGTACTATACAATCAATAATAAACCTTATTCCGTCAAACACAGCGTGTATTTACCATGCACCTTAGAATTTACCCACACAAAAACATCGGTCGCTATCGTTGTGCTGTGCAAAAGCAATTTATTTTACATATACGCTAGTGATTGACTAAATCGGAAAGTTATCGATTCTTCCATTTGTTATTGTACGTTTTTTTTGGGCACCTGAAAATGAACCAAATAAAAAATGGCATGTCCAGAAAATATTATAATAACAATAAACATATTATTAAGAACATAACATTACATAATTATTATTAAGTACTACCTACTAAGTATTAAGGGCTACCCTGGCGCTTTCGACTTAAATCTTAATATTTAATTATCATAGTGATAGGTCAAATAGAAATTGATGTTAACTTACATTACGCTCTTGATCGGAACATACCAGCCGTATAGGTTGTATAGAATCCTGAAAAGTTGAATGACTGATTTTATGAATGCCCTAAAACATGAGAATAGCTTTCAGTAATAAAATAAAATTTAACCCACTTCTGCAAAAATCAGTTGTACTCTTAATTTTGGAATTGTCCATTCAGGCTGGAACATTTCTGCGCTGAAGTGAACCGAGCATTTATGGTGCTATTTTTTGTAGGGTACCAGTTAAGTGGCATGCCTGTGGCATCAATCCATTCCTTTTTTATATTACCATCTTTTGGGAAGCTGAAAAGTACGAAAACCACTTATTTATCATTTACATACATCCTAAGCTACTTCTAAACGTCACCATATAATAAGCATCGCAATAATTACGTAACACACTATAAATCAAGATCTGAATGATTTTGACGTATATTGCTAATCCATTGCTACATATGTTCGAAATATTGGTCTGCTCAACAACGTAAATACCACAGTGAGTGTTGTTGATTTAGCATAATGAAACCGATTCCTACTGTAAGTGTGTTACGCAATTATCCCGCAGGTAATAGTTTAGTAGGTTATAATAGGTTTTTGTTATAAGAAAAATCCTAGTTAGTAGAGAAATTGTTAAATATATGAAAACAAACACACATCCATGCCTAACAAATAAATAGCATGAATATATTGACTTATTTTAAGCTAAATTCACAAATATATTATCTGAACCACGCCGATTATTATAACGCATTCGAAGCTTCAACGGAAGTTAAATACAAAAACCATAAAAAATAAAGACACAGCAACATAGGATAAGGCATAACATGCGATAATTCTAAACCGAAAAACACCACCGATTATTAACCTAAAATTAAAGTAACTTACTTTACGAATATTGGTTACGCATTTACGCACTCTGTAAAAAAATCAAAATAAGTAAAAAAACATTATTTACACCGGGCTAAAACGGTTGACAGATTGAAAAATAAACTATTGTAGCGACAGCGACGTCGGAACTCCTTACGCATGTTGCGGGTGTAAAATATTTTTTTTATTTTTTTTTACTTTTTTGTACACTTGACATTTCAACGTATTTTTATTTCTGTCATCTCATGTAAAATAAAAGTTAAACATATTTTCTTAGAGGTTTCCGTATGTTATAAAAAACTTTTACCAAAAAATTAAACAGACTCGGTAGTCGGTGTCTTTAGTTTTGTATTTTCGTTTTTGGCACCGACTTCCGAAATTATAGTTATTTTTCACTTTGCAGTGTTTTTTGGGAGTCGGTTTAATTTTTTGGTAAAAAATTTTTATTTCACTCTTTTTAGTTGATCGATTTTTAATTTACCTAGTTACAAGAGCCTAAATGTCAACTACTTATATTCATTTACAAAATATTGCTTTTCCCAATGTTGGGCTGTTATTTGTTGAGGAGTTCTCCTGGTAGTTCAACATCAGCTTCACTTCACCATATGCATTATGACGAGCATATTGTGCTTAATAACCACATTCAAGTAATCGAAGCGGAACACATGAACTACTTATTATTCCTACTTATATATTGAGTAGTTCCAGTGGCCATCGGTGGTCTTCATCATCAGGTCTACTTCACAAATGGTGCTTTTCGAATGCAACTACATAAGTTACTATAAAAATACTCAAATCACTATAGGTGTGCCTATAATATTTGAAGAGTTGCCTCGATTTCTCCAGGATCCCATCATCAGATCCTGACTTGGTGACAATGGGACCAATTTCAAAGTATACCCTTTCAAACAAAAAAAGAATTTTCCAAATCGGTTCAGCCGTCTCCGAGTAATCGGTGATCATACATAAAAAAAAAAAAATAATATACGCGTCGAATTGATAACCTCCTCCTTTTTTTGTCGTCGGTTGAAAAACCCCTAAACTATAATAGCAATATTTCATTCGTCAATCGACATTGCTGTCGATAGCCTACGTTAGTGGATCTGCACAAGCACATCACTAATTCGTCGCAAGAAGTGGCGGCCTCACTACGCGATGAATCCGTGTAATACAGTTTCGTATGTTATTTTTACATTGCTTGTCCAGTTACTTAGTGACGAACTCAGGTAGTGGTTAAGGAGCAATGTATTTATAGCAAAAGTAGTACAGTCGTTCTGATATTTGAAAACAAAAATAACATAGTAGACCGAGAAATATTTTACGATATATTGTTTTTCATGATTTTAAAGACAAATGTTGTAAAGTACTTGTACTTACATATGGTAAGTGATTCCATGATTCACATAGATTTGATTTTGGCTTCGGTTTTTACAAGATACCACAGAACAACTCGGCATTCATATATGTTATCACGATCACCGTCGAAAGCGCACTAGTTCGCGGAGACGGCCACTTGCCTGTGACATGAGCCCTGTGGCCATGTCGCGCGGACACCGATACGCCCCCTTACCACTTCTCCTATATTTTTGATTTCTGTGGTGCCTACCCAGTAAATACACAGTATAAATTAAGTACATTAATGAAGTAAAAATAATATATTTCGTAAAGTTTTAGTGGCTTAGTAGTTGAGTAATAGCACTTTCAGTAATTGAATTTGAATTCTACTTGACCACTAGAAAAAACCACCAGCCACTGAAAGCATCATTTCGCCACTAAAAGGGGGGTCGAACTAAGTTGGTAACACTGGTCTCTATACGTAAAATTCCGAATTACAAAAACCGGACGTATGCGCTAGTCTCACGGAATTCCGAATCTGAATTCCTGATCAGGAAACCTGAATGCTCTACTTACATACAAAATGTTCAACAAGGCGCACACTATTCTTATTTTTTCCGGACGGAAAAAAACCTGACGTTCGGTTCGATGCGTTCCGGAATGTAAGAACGGAAAAAACCTGATGACGTCATTCCGAACGCAGCACTGGCGTACATTTTGGCTCGGCCGCCGTACACGCACGGAAATTTCATTTCAGATTAGTGTTGCCAGACAGATTTCTCGGTATCCATACAGATTTTCATCATGTCATACCGATAAAAACTTGAGAGTGAACGCCATAGATCATCAACTCTTGCCATAAGTTCTGCACTTTTATTGTGCCTACGCAGTAAATATAAATTAAGTACATTAATGAAGTAAAAATAATATATTTCGTAAAGTTTTAGTGGCTTAGTAGTTGAGTAATAGCACTTTCAGTAATTGAAACTGAATTTTACTTGACCACTATAAAAAACCACCATCCACTAAACGCAATATTTCGCCACTAAAAGGGGGGTCGAACTAAGTTGGTAACACCGGTCTCTATACGTAAAATTCCGAATGAAAAAAACCGGACGTTTGCGCTAGTCTCACGGAATTCCGAATCTGAATTCCTGATCAGGAAACCTGATCAGGAAACCGGACGTCTGCGGCCTGCCTAAGAACGGAAAAAACCTGATGACGCCATTCCGAACGCAGCGCTGGCGTACATTTTGGCTCGGCCGCCGTACACGCACGGAAATTTTATTTCAGATTAGTGTTGCCAGACTGATTTCTCGGTATCCATACAGATTTTCATCATGTCATACCGATAACAACTTGAGAGTGAACGCCATAGATCATCAACTCTTGCCATAAGTTCTGCACTTTTATTGTGCCTACGCAGTAAATACGCAGTATAAATTAAGTACATTAATGAAGTAAAAATAATATATTTCGTAAAGTTTTAGTGGCTTAGTAGTTGAGTAATAGCACTTTCAGTAATTGAATTTGAATTCTACTTGACCACTATAAAAAAACACCAGCCACTAAAAGCATAATTTTGCCACTAAAAGAGGGGTCGAACTAAGTTGGTAACACTGGTCTCTATACGTAAAATTCCGAATTAAAAAAACCGCCGGACGCAAAGAGTAAAGGCCGGACGTATGCGCTAGTCTCACGGAATTCCGAATCTGAATATCAGGAAACCGGACGTCTGCGGCCTGCCTTCATACATCGTTTTTTTGTATACGTAGGGATTTTTTTTTTTTTTTTTTTTTTTTTTAACGTGGTAAAATTATCAAATAAGTCCTCCCACTCCGGGCAGGGTGGGAGGGACTGTCAGACTTTTACTGACTAAAATCCACGGTGTTCCTTCAATAGCCCTTTACGTACCGGGGCCACGGTAACGGGATGAGTCCCACGACCCCGGCAGGCTTCGGCCCTCTGCAGAGGGGGCCTCGTCATGTTGCTGACGCTCTTTGAGGCGCGCGTGGAACACGACGCGCCGTCGACCCGGGCATGGTCCATGGTCGGACAGCGAGTTGCCCTTTACTCGCTGTCCGCATGCCCGCGCCTACGGTGGCCGGAGATCGTCGGCCGACGTCCGACGCCGTGGGCGTCTACCACTGCGGCTGGGCTGGAGGGAGGACGCCATCCTCTCCCTCGCGCGGCCCGCCTCCTCCTTCGGAAGCATGACTGCTTCGCAGAAGGAGGCGACCGCTTCCCACTCCCTCTCGCCCCGCAGCATGGCCTCGACCAAGGCCGGGCGCGAGAGGTCTCCGCCTATTGTCGCCGTGAGGACACGTCGGTGCTCTGCCCAAGCTGGGCAGTCCTGCACCGTGTGCTCGACTGTGTCCTCAGGGCGACCCTCGCAGTGGTGACACCCAGGCGTTTCCTCCTTTCCCATCAGACACAGGTACCTCCCGAAACTTCCGTGTCCGGTGAGGACCTGCGTCATGCGGTAGGTCAGGACGCCGTGACGCCGATCTAGCCACTCCTCAAAGAGGGGTCTTACCGCCGCAATTGCGGCGTGCCCGTATACGTAGGGATACGCAAAATTTGAAAAGTATCGATACTTTACTTGATACCAGTATCGTATTAAAAGCATCGATACCAAAAAAGTATCGGAACAAAAGTATCGATACGTGAAGGTATCGAGTACTTTTTAATACATAAAAAAACCTGAATGGAGTATAGTTTGTGTTGCTAAGTTTCGCAAAAAAAAATCTAGCAGGAACGTGTCTTACAAAATAGTCATTATTATATAATATCAGTAGTCTTTATTTTGAAAACATAGACAGTTGACTACATTACAAAGAAAACGATGATAGCTACAAAAGTAATTAAAATAAAAACTACAAAAATTAAAATTAAAATAAAAAATATATGTATGTATATCTTTAGTACAGCCCAAAATACACTGGTCAGCAAATAAACCGAGCCACCCGCTACCTAGGAACTCTGATTCGATTTTCTCAACAAGTATAAAGCCTACAACTATCAAAGTTATACCTACAAAAAGTGCATTTCATGGTGATTAAAATGACCACAAATTAATTCGAAAGTACCGTCAACTCACATTGTAATCAAGCAACAAACACAATGCTAACGATTTGCTCTGTTTTCACCAGATTTTGAAATTAGCGTTCTTTTTCTCTACAATGAGGGTAGTCGGATATTTCTTATCATTTCTTTAGTTTTTGTCCATCGTTTGCTCAGACGCGTGTGTTTTTGCTACTTTTTTCGATTAATAATGGATACAATACCTCAGGAAGCAGCTCAAGCTGTAGCATTACTTCAAGCAGGCATTGCACAATGTGAAGTCGCTCGAAGGCTTCGAATCAGCAGATCTTCGGTGCAACGAGTTTACAGGCGATACCTAGAGACTGGAGCATTCGATCGCCGTCCAGGTACGGGCAGACCTAGGGCTACATCAGCAGCAGATGATCGTTATAATATCCACCTTACTGTTCTGCGAAATCGCCACCTCAACGCAGTTCAAGTCCAACAAAGTCTGCGTGACGAACGCCAAGTGGTCATAAGTTCAGATACCGTCAGAAGGAGACTTGCTGAACGGTACCTGACCCCAAAAAGAGCTGCAACAGGCCCAATATTAATGCTATTAACGGTAGCACACCGTCGAGCACGACTTGAATTTGCTCGAGAGCATAGGGATTGGACATTAGAGCAGTGGAATAATGTACTCTTCACTGATGAGACCAGGGTGAGTCTACATGGAAGTGATCGACGTCAGAGAGTATATCGTCGCCCTGGAGAACGTTATTCTCAGTGTTACATCGAGGAAACTGTTGCTTATGGAGGAGGATCTGTAATGGTCTGGGGAGGCATCTCGTTAACAGCACATACAGCGTTAGTTTTCATCGAACCGACGGGCCGTACACGTGGACTGACTTCTCATCGCTACATTACTGAAATCCTCGCAGACCATGTGGTACCTTACGCAGGATATATCGGACAGGATATGCAATTGATGCATGATACTGCACGGCCTCATGTTGCTCATGTGGTGACCCAGTATCTACGCGACTTCAGCATTCGTACGATGGACTGGCCAGCTCGAAGCCCGAACTTGAATCCGATAGAACACTTATGGGATGAGCTGAAACGTCGGGTTCGAGCCCGGGTACCTGCTCCAACAAGGCTTCCAGAGCTGCGAATCGCAATTGAAGAGGAGTGGAATACAATTCCTCAAGATTTTATCGTCAGGCTCGTAAGGTCGATAAATACAAGGATGCTGGCAGTTATCCGAGCAAGGGGAGGGAATACGGAATATTGATCAAAAACTTTTTTTTATTTTATCTTTGTTTTTGGCTTTAACTTTTTTTTTTCACATTTTCATTACTAACGATTGTCACGACTGGAAAACGACTCTTCTTTGTAAAATCCTTAATAAATACTGAAATATTGATTAAACCCAATGAGTTTCCTTTCATTCTAATCACCATGAAACGCACTTTCTGTAGGTACAACTTTGATAATTGTAGGTTTTTTAGTTTTTGAGAAAATCGAATTAGAGTGCCTAGGCAGCGGGTGGCTCGGTTTATTTGCTGTCCAGTGTAGATGTTTAGAAACTGTTAGATATTCACATAACGTACGTAAACGTAGGTACGTACCCTATTTTGGAGAAAATAATAAATCAGTAAAAAATTAATATGTTTTTATTTTTAATTAAAATTACACGACTAAACACAATAAAACTCACAAATAAATTGTCATATCGAATACTAAATTATTTAGAAAACTGCCAATCTTGCAATCCAACGTGAATAAATTTTTATCCAGGCGGGATCCAGTCAAGCGATTACGACTCTCTGTTATAATGGCTCCAGCTCGTGAAAACAGCCTCTCCGAACTCACTGAAGTTGCTGGAATAATTAAGTAATTTTTCACCAGGTTAAATAGCCTAATATAAATAATAGGAAAACAAATTTTATGTCTTCCCACGCTTGCAAAGGATCTGCTTTGAGAGGAGATACTTGATTTGAATGGTATAGTCCAACCTCGTCCCTTTCCCCTTCAATTGTTCTCTGACGTCTTGCATGAGCCAGTTGTTTATGTTGACTCCAGATATCCATTGTGTCACTTTCCGATTCCGAGGTATTTGCATGGGCCGTCATTTGCGTCTTCGGATATACGAAATCGCACGGGCGCAGGCATTGGGAACCGTAAAGTGAATGTTTTTAACCGACTTCAAAAAAAGGAGGAGGTTCTCAGTTCGTCTTAAACTTTTTTTTATGTATGTAAGTTAGCTCATAACTCGAAGACGGCTGGACCAATTTGGACATTTCTTTTATTCTTTAGACAGGGTATACTTTCTAATTAGTCCCACTGTTATGAAATAAGGATCTGATGATGGGATCCTGGAGTAATCGAGGGAACTCTTCAAATTATAGGCGACACCTATAGCGTTTTGGGTATTTCTAATAGTACCTTGTGCAGGTGCTCTCAAAAAGCACCATTTGGGGAAGTGGAACTGATGATGAAGACCCCAGATGGCCACCGAAACTACTCAATAATAAGTATTTCGTGGATTGCGATTAGTTTACTTGAATATAGATGTTAAGCACTTTATGCTCGTCACAATGCATATGGTGAAGTAGAGCTGATGGTGAAGTACCAGGAGAACTCCTCAAAATTTAACGGCTCTGCATCGGCAATATTTTGTAAAGGGTGATCAGTAATTCACATTTTGGCTTTTGTAACTAGATAAATTACAAACCGACCCACTAAAAAGCGTGAAAAAAACTTTATAGCAAAAAATAAAACCGACTTCCATATCAAAACACTACAAAGCCAAAAATAACTTTAATTTTGGAAGGCGGTTTAAAAAACACAGAAAATACAAAACCAATAACACTGACTACCGAAATTGAAGTTATTTTTGGCTTTGTAGTGTTTTGATATGGAAGTCGGTTTTATTTTTGCTAAAAAGTTTTTTTAAATCTTGGATCAAGCAGGGTGTAGATAAAAAGTATCGATACTTTCTAAAAGTATCGATACTTCTAAAGTATCGGAACAAAAGTATCGATCCCAAAAGTACTTGGTATCGAAACAAAAGTATCGATACCTTGTGGTATCGATACTTTTTGCGTATCCCTATGTATACGATTACGAGTTTCGCCAGACTGTTTATATTAGAGATGGGTTGTACTAGGTAAATTTGGGACTAGGTGCACCTATTCTTAGTATTTAAAAATACGTGATCCAGATACCTATTCCACCTAGTCCACCTAGTCCCTAGTCCACCTAGTATCAATTATTACTTATCGAATGTGGTCATGCATGATGCACATAAAGTATTTTTTTTATTGTGGCTACTAATTTTGCAGGAAACTGCTAAACAACAAAGTAACACGGTATTTTGAATAAATTTTACGATGACGGTCTTTAAGCTTCACGGACTCACCTCGTTGCCACTTCTCCAGTACTTGATATTTCTATTGAACTTAGGGTGTTAGCACCAGCAATCAGTGATAAGACTAGGTTGGTACCTAGTAATTGGACTTTATACTCGAGACTAGTCAGTAATCATTCGATCCGAGAATACTCGATCCGAATGAGTACCACCTAGTCTCGACAAGACTAAGTATTACGAAGTATCTATTTACTTAGTCTTTTCGAGACTAGTTGATACTCATTCGGAGCGAGTATTCTCGGATCGAATGATTACTAACTAGTCTCGAGTATTGAAAGATAAAGATGGTAAGACTACGGAATAGCGTAGTTAAAAAAGGACAGAATATATATTCTTGCACAACACGCGTGCACGTTGCGTTACTTTTATGTACTTTGAATTAGGATTTAAATTCAAGTGACTGACAAACGAATGATTTTGACAAACACGAATGAGCGGTAAAGCAGGTTTATAACGTGTTGAGTGAATGGAATGCAATTACGCGTTAGTGCTATGAAGCCTAAGAGCAGTTGGATTTCGCAATACTTCATGATACTAGGTGTTGTCAAAGTGAGAATAGGTGCCGCCTAGTATCGAAATTTACCTATTCTTCGGATCTGTTCTAGTAAATACGACTCATCTCTAGTTTATATGTATCATCTGTGCATCTCAGCAGAAAGGAGAGTATTATTTTCTATGGCAGAAAGTCAAAAACAGTAAAAATAATATACAGGCCGGGCACTCCGGGCAGTGTTTTTCATATTGAAATTTGAACAGTTCCTCCTTGTTATAAAATGGATAAATTGACAATGTGTAGAATATGTTTAGTGGAGAATGTTCGCATGTATGTGGTTGTGGACAAGAACATGCATGAACTGTATGAGAAGCTGACTGATATCCCAGTAAGTTGATAGCTATTCACATAATAACAGTTTTTTGTACCAAAAAACAAATGATTTTGAAGACAATCTAAGAGTGTACAGTGTTCTCACATTCACATTATACAAAATAAACTTAAAAAATGACAAAGCAATGTTAAACCAGATATTCAATAGGAGTTTTTGTTCTAGTTTGTAACTGAAGACAGTAGACCAATGCTCTCTTGTTTCATCTGCTATGCTAAACTAAAGCAATGCTGCCAACTGCAGAGAAGATGTCTGGCAGCTGATGAGCTGTTGGTTCAGATGATAAATGAGGTGAGGTGCTATTCAATAAAAAAAAAACAAATGTTGAAGATATTTTTTTTTACATTCATACATACAGAGCCCAGATACAACATACACAGTCAGAACAACCCAGACTAGTTGTTCTGACTGTCCAGGATGAATTGAACCTCTCATTAATATCATGTGTGGAGGCTCTTAATTAAAGGTCTATTGAAAAATGTTTGTGCTTGTAGAAGTGGTCCAAATTGAACCAAATACTGATGTGTGTCCACAGGCAAATCCTTCAATAATCCGAGGCCAGCTAGAATATTTCAATGGCCTTATGAAAACTCCAATAGAGAACATAAGTATAGTTGATGTTAGTCAAATAGACAGCATCACTATCAAAGAAGAATTACCAGCAGTTTGTGACAGGCAGGATGGTGTTATGGAGTCCAAGCAGGAGAATGCACAGGATGGTATGTTTACAAGAACAATCTGATATCAGATATCTACAACAACAACGGTTTTGATAATTTTAAATTTTTTATTTTGCATTACATAACCTTATATGTTGTGTTTTATGAGAATATATAACTTTTTTACAAATATTATTTTAAGTAACCTAGATACAGATTTGGAATACTGGTGGATTTGATTTGTAAACATAGTAATATGCCATAATAATAATTCCGCCAGTGTACAGCGTTGAACCCTGCCCCCCGCGACCCTCATAAGCGTGGCGTGTTATTACTACTGCCCATGTTCTAGATGAAGTCACACATGTTGCTGATTATTACTGTTCTATTATGTATTTTATTTTTATATAACTTTATTCTTACAGAATAATGTTATTTATAAGACTGAAATTAATTATGTCATCGAAAATGTTCTTACAAATATTAGACTTATTAAATACTAAAATTACTACATAAAATTTAAACAATCAAAAAATTTACGACTTTTCCACAAATAAGATCAAAAAACAGATTACTCATACAACAGTTAAGTTATTATTGCATTTATTGATATTTTATTTCTAATTTTATTTGGGGTTTTGGGTTGAATTTGGGGACACTTTTTAAGTTCGACATTACAAATATTAGACTTATTAAATACAGTGCATAAAATTTAAACAATCAAACAATTTACGACTTTTCTACAAATAAGATCAAAAAACAGATTACTCATACAACAGTTAAGTTATTATTGCATTTATTGATATTTTATTTCTAATTTTATATGGGGTTTTAGGTTGAATTTAATTTTTTTTATGAAATATTCGCTGTACAGCGACAATTAATTAAATACGTCATTGTTCATGGTATTTTGAAAAGTTTGTTTCGTGTACCGCGATTTAGTACGAGAATACTCATTTTTAATGCTTTTAGTGTATACCGTAAAATGGGGGGAATCGGACACTTTTTAAGTTTGACATTGTTTTTATCTTTTTTTTGTAATTATAGTAATAAAACGGAGATCATAATGGTTCCGGTAGTTTAAATTTTCATTTATAATGCATTAAGATATGGTTTATTAAAGAATAATCATAAAAAGTTACAAAAACTCACTTGTCCCTATTCACCCAGGCGTTGGGGTGAATTGGGTCGCTTAAGGGGTTAATAGAGTTTTTCGCTAGGGCTGACACTTTCATACTATAGGTAGGTACCTACCAGTGGCGAAGCCTCTCTACAACTCGATTCCTACCGGCTTCCCTTTTGAAATATGGCAAATATTAGTCTATTATTTTATGTGTGAATATATAAATAGCAGTGGCGAAGGCTCCATACAACTCGATTCCTACCGGCTTCCCTTTTGAAATATGGTGAATATTAGTCTATTATTTTATATATGAACATATCAAAAATAAAAAAAAAAACAGAATCAAAATGCTTTATTTTTCATTTACACAATAATGTGTAAATGAAAAATAAAGCATTTTGATTCCGTTTTTTTTTTTTAACATGTATAAACATGTTTGTACAGTTGGTTATATAAATAGTAATCTATTATTTTCAATTAAACAAATAATGATTTACGAAGTTACATTGAAGGTATAACATTTGCTTGTGAAAATAACAATCAAAGAAATAATTAAACGCCTACAATTTTTTTCGGAGCAAATTGAAACTGTTCAAACTGTTGTAGGCAACATATTATCACCTCAACGTCACAGGTGTCTGCCCTCACCCAGAGCACTTTGAACTTAAATTTAAGTATAATAGAGTCGACTTTTGTTTGACACCCGTGTCCGCTAACATTTGAGGAGTTCTAACACGGCTAAATATGATATGAGAAAGCCGATATTGTTCGAGTTACGATAAAGAAGAGAGATAGGAAATGTATACGCTAGAACGAGATGGAATGATAGTGACGTTTGTAATTCAATTAGATAGTATTATTTGGATGACAGATTCACAACATGTCATATTGTTGTCTCGTGGGGAGTTGAGGGGGGTCTCGTGGGGAGTTGAGTGGGGTCTCGTGGGGAGTTGAGGGGCGTCTCGAGGGGAGTTGAGGGGGTCTCGTGGGGAGTTGAGGGGGTCTCGTGGGGAGTTGAGGGGTTCTCGTGGAGAGTTGAGGGGGGTCTCGTGGGGAGTTGAGGGTGGTCTCGTGGGGAGTTGAGGGGGGTCTCGTGGGGAGTTGAGGGGCGTCTCGTTGGGTGTTGAGGGGGGTCTCGTGAGGAGTTGAGGGAGGTCTCGTGGGGAGTTGAGGGTGGTCTCGTGGGGAGTTGAGGGGGGTTGAGGTAGAGAGAGAGAGAGAGACTGTTTCTTATGTCGTGGACATTTTATATGCCCAAACGTATACCTGTTGACCCAAACGTAGTAAATATTTTGAATCCAGGATTAAACTTCTTAGGGCTATTAGCCCCAAATTTAGGGTAAAATAATGCTTAATGGGATTTTCTTTGGGCCCAAAAATACGTAGGGCTATTTTAGGGGCATACATACATTTACAAGCATCACATAATTGGTCAGCGGCCTAGTACTACTACATTACCGATTATCTCTGTACTAGTACTAGGAAGTAGTGTATCTATGTAAGTACTAGTACTAGGCAGTATTCGGAAGTATTTGATGATTGTGACGCTAGTGGGCATTTAATAAGGCTATTGAAATATTTCAAAATTTGCACTTGCATTCATGACTGTACCATTTTAAAATTGAACGCGCGTTTTCGATATATCATATACTGAAAAACAAATTACGAAACCGATTGTCCCTTGAAATGCTGTAAAGTTTGATGATGACACGATTAATTTTAAAACGTGATTGTGGATCTTGCGTTACGTTTACTCCATTTGTCTCCATCTCCAAAAATGTTAGTTTTTTTTTTAATGTATGATCACCAGTGATCGGAGTAGGTAGATTGAAATGGGGTCATTGATCCGAAACGTATATATTAATATGGACATTCCTCCGGAATTGGTGGATTATTAAAAAAAAACCGGAACTTATGTAGGAATTTTATTCTGCCAGAGTGGAAGGAGTCATTTGATGATTTGCCATCCTCAAAAAAAAAGGTAGGAATTGTAATAAAATGAGCAATATTATTCTTTATTATTCTTCATATTTAATATTCTAAATATTTAAATTTAAGTGCAACAATTTATGTCTATCTATAAAAGTTCTAGCCATAAAAGGCTAAAAATAAAAAAATAAAAATTAAAGCTTCGATCGGAATTAGATTGTTTTTATTATTCAACAGATAAATAATGAATTAATTTAGTTTTTATACCTTCCTTTAAATTTTGAATTGAGTAGGAATAATATTACTACCAACATTAACAATGTTTAATTGAATCCGGAAATACCGGAATTACTTTCCGGGAAAATGGCTTATCCATGTTATTCTTTCTGTGTGCATTTATGATACAAGTACCAAAAATCAATCTACCTACTCCGATCACTGATGATCACCGATTACTCGAAGACGGCTTAACCGATTTAGAAAATTCTTTTTTTGTTTGAAAGGGTATACTTCGAAATTGGTCCCATTGTCACCAAGTCAGGATCTGATGATGGGATCCTGGAGAAATCGAGGGAACTCTTCAAATATTATAAGCACACCTATGGCGTTTTGGGTATTTCTTATAGTAACTTATGCAGTTGCTCTCAAAAAGTACCATTTGGAGAAGTGGAACTAATGATGAAGACCACAGATGGCCACCGAAACTACTCAATAATAAGTATTTCGTGGATGGCGATTCGATTACTTGAATATGGATGTTAAGCACTTTATGCTCGTCACAATGCATATGGTGATGTAGAGCTGATGGTGAAGTACCAGGAGAACTCCTCAACAACTAACGGCCCAGCATTGGGAAAAGCAATATTTTGTAAAAGGTTAAGTAGTTGACATTTAGGCTCTTATAACTAGGGAAATTAAAAATCGACCAACTAAAAAGAGTGAAATAAAAACTTTTTAACAAAAAATTAAACCAACTCCCAAAAAACACTGCAAAGTGAAAAATAACTTTAATTTCGGAAGTAGGTGCCAAAAACGAAAATACAAAACTACTACTATTATATTGCACTATTGTGTATTGCAAAAAATAAAATATATTATCATGATCAATTCGTTTTCATTTATAATCACATTTTATTTTTTGTTACCTTCACAAAATATTATTTAAAAAAAATTGTTTACATAATTTTGTTCTAAAATAGATTAATTTAGTAACATCACGATTTGGTAGGTAGCCGTCACTATCTGACAACTCAGGAACTGTCAGTCTACTGCATCAAATAAAAGTCCTGGTATAGCATTTTCTAGACTATATTGGGGTTGGCTTTCAGACAGAATGTGAGTAGTACCGACTAGAATTCTTTACCATGTATGTGTATTTACAGATGTTGAACTGGAATATGAAGACTATGGCTATTCAGATGAAGAAGATATATCTCTGCAAGATTCTGAATCAGATGGTGATGATGTACCTTTAATAGAGTTTAAAGCTGAAGAAGAAGAAGAACTAGAAGTATCGAGGAAGAGAAGAGCCAGTAACACTGGAAGTGAGTATCCAATGCACCGCGCTACGATAGCGGTACGCAACACACGGTGTCACACGTCACATGCAACTAGTGCAATACCCTTTTTTTTGGCAAAAACACACTCACTCATCCTCGACGCCTGTCGCCAGTGCTAAATATCATTGTATAAGAAATTTGATGCACATTCTTTTTCCCTTACATTAAAAACTAGTGAATATATCCATATATTTAAGTCAAAACTCCGCCCCTAAGATAATATTTAAGTCAAAACTCCGCCCCTAAGATGACCTACTGACTTTTAAGAGTGAATAGGTTACTTCTAGGCAAGCATTCTTAATGTTTGACCACATCATCGCTTACCGTCAGGTGAGATATTGGACAAACGCTAGCCCATCACGAATAAAATTAAATAAACTCTTTTGCAAAAAAACACGGGCACTTTAGATTTTTTTCTCTACTTCAATGAAGAAGAACAAGAAATAGGTTTTATTAATTTGACGATGTATTGGCATGTTATTTGAAGCATCGTGGCATGATTCTTTACGTTCCAAATTTAAAATTTGAAATTAATAAAAGAAAAATAATGATTATTGTGGATTATTCTAAAATTGCTTTACTAATGGCGCGAATTGCTGAAACGATTTTTAACTGATTACGATATTTTAAAACTATTTGGATATTTTCTGCAAATTAAACAATTTAATCTTTCTTTTTACATTAAGTACCACTTTTTGATATGAGTGATAACGCGATAAGGGCCGGTAAAATTATAGCCCTGCTTGAAGAAGGTTGTTCGCAAACTTACGTGTCTCAGCGGCTAAATGTGAGTCGTTCAACTGTCCAGAGGACTTGGCAACGGTATCAAGAGACCGGTTCGGTCAAAAGAAGACCCGGTTCGGGAAGAAAACGATGCACAGAACCAAGAGATGACCGCTTTTTGGTGAGTCAGGCGTTGCGGAATCGTAAAGCGTCAAGTGTGGACCTGAAGAAGAGCCTTGAAGAAGTAAGAGGAGTAGAAGTTAGCTTGTGGACGGTCAGGAGGAGGATTTTGGCTGCCAATATCAGAAGTTACCGCCCAGCTCGGGGCCCTAAATTACTCCGTGAGCACCGTGTTGCTCGACTTCAGTTTGCTCGGAACTGTGCTTCATGGACTCTGGAGGACTGGAATAAAGTATTGTTTTCTGATGAAGCTAGAATCTCTTTGTGTGGAGAGGACCGACGCCGGCGAGTGCTGCGAAGACCACGGGAACGCTATGCGGAAGTGTGTTTCGAAGAAATCACTCCTTATGGCGGAGGCTCCGTTATGTTTTGGGCAGCAATTAATTCGACGGAGCGTACGGAGTTAGTTTTCATAGAAAATGGAACATTAAATGCACACCGGTACATAATGGAAGTCCTAATTCCATATGCACAACCCACATTGACTGCACAGTGCAGTCTTCTATCTTCCCCAAGTGCAGTCTGCACTTGGGGAAGATTCCATTTTTATGGACGACAATGCTCGCCCGCACCGTTCTGGCGACGTGGAAGCGTACATGCAAGAAGTTGAGATCCGTCGTTTAGATTGGCCAGCTCGAAGTTCTGACCTCAATCCAATTGAGCATGTCTGGGATTTTCTAAAGATACGGGTAAGATCAGTGCAACCTGCTCCACAAAACATCAGGGAGCTAAAAAGAGTCATTGCAGAAGAGTGGGAACGTATTCCTCAAAACGTTATTAAAAAGATCATGGAAAGCATGCCCAGAAGGATTCAAGCTGTGATTTTGGCAAGAGGAGGTCACACTCGTTATTAGGTTTTTACATTTGTAAATTTTAATAATTAAAAAAAGTAAAAAAAAATCTTGTCTTTATTGACGACGACTTCTTATTGATTGGGCGTGTACATCGGTTTTAAAGAATCCGTCGTTTTTTTTTCTTTTAATTGCCCGAATTCACTTCACGCGCATTAATTTACACGATTATAAGTATACAGACTACGTCAAAGCAATAAATTTCATTTAATTAACTCATTTCGACCTTAGAACGTAAATTTCCTTAGGTGCCCGTTTTTTTTGCAAGAATGTATATTCCATAGGTATTCGGCGTATGAATGTTTTTAAATAAAATATCGGAAAAGAAAACAAAATTTAATTAAAAAAATATGTATATAGTGAGACATCAACATAATCCTTCATAGATTAGAATAAGTTTATATTATACATAATGTTTTGTATTGCGGAAGAATGTGACAGTTGGTCGCCATAGCCGATGCTTTTCGATAAAGTTTCGTCGTTTTAAACGATATTTCGCTTTAACCGATGTTGTTATAAGCGGTAGGTTTACTTAATTGTTTATATAGGGTTTTGGCCGGGACTTCGCCATTATGTCGTAATAACCGATTTGTCGTTATAAGCGATGTCGTTATATTCGGTTTCAACTGTATAAATAAACAATAAAATGTATACTATTATCATTTAATTTAAGTAGTATCTAGATTTTATTATAAACTAGCTGACCCGCCACGACTTCGTTCGCGTGGTATCCTACCCCTACCCAACCGATACCACTATCCCTATGCTACCCAAACCCTACACTACCCTACCCTACCCTACCAATACCCTACCTCTACCCTACCCCTACCCTACCCCTACCTTACCCTACCCTATCCCTACCCTACCCCTACCCTACCTCTACCCTACCCCTACCCTACTCTCCATTTTATTTTGAAAACGTTTGTATAGGAAATATAAAAGAGCTGTTTTGACGGTTTTCCTGGCAATTTTTTTTTTAATTTTTCTCAACTTTTAAGCGTTCCCTAGACCTCCACGAACATTTCAAAACCAAGATGAATGAAATCGGTCCAGCCGTTCTCGAGTTTTAACGAGACTAACGAACAGCCACGACTTCGTTCGCTTTGTATCCTACCCCTACCCAACCGATACCACTACCCCTATCCTACCGATACCCTACCCATACCTTACTCTACCCCTACCCTACCCAAACCCAAAACTACCCTACCCTACCCTACCAATACCCTACCCCTACCCTAACCCTACCTTACATCTTGGGCGGTAGTACTATTAGGTAACATAACCTTAACCCCATTGGAATGGGTACAGGTACTATTGTATTGCAAAAAAAACTTTTTAGCAAAAAATAGAACCGACTTCCATATAAAAACACTACAAAGGCAAAAATAACTTTAATTTCGCAAGGCGGTGTCAAAAACGAAAATATATACAAAACTAAAGACACCGCCTTCCGAAATTAAAGTTATTTTTGCCTTTGTAGTGTTTTTATATGGAAGTCGGTTCTATTTTTTGCTAAAAAGTTTTTTTTCACGCTTTTTAGTGGGTCGGTTTGTAATTTATCTAGTTACAAAAGCCAAAATGTCAACTACTTATCACCTTTTACAAAATATTGCTTTTCCCGGTGCAGAGCCGTTAATTTTTGAGGAGTTCTCCTGGTACATCACCATCAGCTCTACTTCACCATATGCATTCTGACGAGCATAAAGTGCTTAACATCCATATTCAAGTAATCTAATCGCAATCAACGAAATACTTATTATTGAGTAGTTTCGGTGGCCATCTGGGGTCTTCATCATCAGTTCCACTTCCTGAAATGGTGCTTTTCGAGAGCAACTGCACAAGCTACTATAAGAAATACCCAAAACGCTATAGGTGTGCCTATAATATTTGAAGAGTTCCCTCGATTTCTCCAGGATCCCATCATCAGATCCTGATTTCGTAACAATGGGACCAACTAGAAACTATACCCATTCAAATGCAAAAAGAATTTTTCAAATCGGTCCAGCCGTCTCCGAGATATGAGGTAACATACATAAAAAAAAAAAAAAAAAAAAAAAAAAAAAGTTCAAGACGAATTGTAAACCTCCTTTTTTTGAAGTCGGTTAAAAATAAAATATCTTATCATGATCAATTCGTTTTCATTTATAATCACATTTTAGTTTTTGTTACTGTCACACAATATTATTTTAAAACAATTTTTTCATCATTATAGAATCGATTATTAGAAAATTAATCGATTCTAGAATAGTCTAGAATCGATTAATTTAGTAACATCACAATTTGGTAGTCGTCATTATCTGAAAACTCAGAAACTGTCAGTCTACTGCATCAAATAAAAGTCCTGGTCCTTTTTTAGACTATATTGGGGTTGGCTTTCAGACAGAATGTGAGTAGTACCGACTAGAATTCTTTACCATATCATGTGTATTTACAGATGTTGAACTGGAATATGAAGACTATGAAGGCTATTCAGATGAAGAAGATATACCACTGCAAGATTCTGAATCAGATGGTGATGATGTACCTTTAATAGAGTTTAAAGCTGAAGAAGAACTAGAAGTATCGAGGAAGAGAAGAGCCAGTGACACTAGAAGTGAGTATCCAATGCACCGTGCTACAATAGCGGTATGCAACACACGTATCACATGTCACATGCAACTAGTGTGATACCCTTTTTGTGGCAAAACACACTCACTCATCCTCGAAGCCTGTTGCCAGTGCTAAATATCATTGTATAAGAAACCTAATGGACATTCTTTTCCCCTTACATTACAAACCCTAACATTTCAGACTAGTGAATATATTCATATCTTTAAGTCAAAACTCCGCCCCTAAGACGACCCACTGACCGTCAAGAGTGAATAGGTTACTTCTAGGCAAGCATACTTCATCTTTGATCACATCATGGCTTACCGTCAGGTGAGATGGTGGACAAACGCGAGCCTATCACGAATAAAATTAAAAAGAAAAACACAAGAAAACAACTAACAACACTACCACTAAAGTGTTCTACAAATAAAAAACTGGCAGGTCTAAAAAAACACGAATTAAAATAAAACATTAAATACATACACTAAATAGAAACACACACAAACAACAGGTAACCACAGGGTCACAACTACTATGAAATGGAGAAAAATAAAGCAAAAACTAAAAAAAAAAACAGTAAACAAAACAGTAAAGATAATTATAACTTATTTAGTGGTTATCATGTAACCCTAGCTTCGGTAATATTATCTATACAGTATTCCAAATTCAAGTACATATTTAATATAAACGCATCCAGAGATAACTTTTTTTTTGATTACCTGGAAACTAGTGATGCAACGAATACTACTTTTACGAATACGAATATCAAACATACTATTCGGCGAATACGAATACGAATAGCTCGCCATGGTAATAAAAGACTTTATTTGATGAATGTTTACTCTTCTAATAATTAAAATTTACGACAGGCAAATTTTTATTTAAAAACATAAAATTTGTAGATTTTCTGGTTTTAGGCGATTTCTTTTATCAGTCTAGGTGTTCCCAGCCGTTGAAAAAAGTCATTCCTGGGCGACTGTACATGGCTTCAGTGAAAAATATTTTTGGGCGAGTTTTTCAGACTTGGTTTTCAAATCTGCAGTAAATAGAGTTGCGTACAAAAATATAAGTTTTTAAATATTCGTATTAGTATTCGCCGAAAACGAATATTCGGTAAATATCTACCAAAACGGCCATCTGGCCAAACGCCTCCTGCCGGACGCTCTATGCGGGGGTCGTGCGGTCGATGGCACTTTATGGGTCCCCGGTGTGGGCGCCTACATTACGAAGGCGCCAAGTCCGGTGGCCAACCAAACCCCAAAGGGTGATGGCCATCTGGATGATCCGGGGATACCGCACGGTCTCCGGCGAGGCGGCGAACCTCTTTGTCGGATTGCCGCCATGGGACCTAGAAGCGAGAGCCCTCGCGCTCCAGCACGAGGAGCATGTGGAGGCGCTTCGCCCGGGCGAAACTGTTACCGCGACTTGTTACGGCACGGTGGACGGAGCTCCGGCGCGAGATCAAGGCGGCATGGAAAGAGCGGCTATCGCAACCCAGCGCTGGGTACGCTACAATAGCGGCGGTAAGACCCTTCTTTGAGGAGTGGCTAAAGAGGCGTCATGGCGTCCTCACCTTCCGCCTGACGCAGGTGCTCACAGGCCACGGTTGTTTCGGGAGTTACTTGGGTCGGATTCGGCGGGAGGAAACGGCCGAGTGTCACCACTGCGAGGATCGCCCTGAGGACACGGTGGAACACACAGTGGAGGTTTGCCCCGCTTGGGCAGAGCTCCGCCGTGTTCTCGTAGGGGCGATAGGCGGCGACCTCTCGCTTCCGGCCCTGGTTCAAGCCATGGTCCGGAGCGAGGAGGCATGGGAAGCGGGCACCTCTTTCTGCGAAGCAGTTATACAAGCGAAGGAGGTGGCGGGACGCGCGAGGGAGAGGCGGGTTTCAAGGCCCTCTCAGCCCTTGCGCCACAGCCGCCGCAGAAGACGCCCCGGGCGTCGGGAGTCGCAGGGCGATTCCCAGCTACCGTAGACGTGGGCCTGCGGGCTGTGGGTAACTCGCCGCCCGACTGAAACCAGGCCCGTGTAGACGGCGCGTTGTGTTCCACGCGCGCCTCAGAGTGTCAGCAAAATTGTTGGGGCCCACAAGGGGGCCGTTGCCTGCCGGGGTTGCGGAATAGTTCGAAAGAGTTACCGTGGCCTCGGTACACGAAGGGCTTACGATGGAACACGGATGGGTTTTAGTCAGTAAAAGTCTGACACACCCTCCCGTTTCGCCCAGATCGGTAGGCAGTTATTGGATGATTTCCCATCCCTAAAAAAAGGGTCACAACTGCTATGAAATAGAGAAAAATAAAGCAAAAACTACAAAAAAAAACAGTAAACAAAAACAGTAAAGCAAAATATAGCTTATTGAGTTGTTATCATGTAACCCTAGCCTAATACAGAGAAGGTTTGTTAGAGTTTTAAGTGTGAAATATGGCCCGAGACGTAAATTACCCAATTACAATCAGCGTCTCACTCACTTTCACATAAAGAGTCTAGAGAGAAGGAGATGGGTTGGTGATTTAAGTATATTGCATAAAATTGTCAATGGCTCCATTGGTATTCAATTACTTGGTCAGATAAACTTTAAAATTCCAACTCCATCTGTGCGCACTCCACAATTGTTCAGTATTCCCTCTAGTAACAATAATGTTTCTGAAAACAATCCGTTGTCCAGAATGTGTAGTCAATATCATGTAATATGCTCTAATTTAGATTTGTTTTTGAACAGTTTTAATGAATTTAGAAAGGGTCTAGCAGACTTACCATATGGAAAATGCACTGATGTCTTTAGACATAGTTTAACCTTCTAAATATTACGTCTCTGCCCAAAGTACTTATACTTGTGACTTTAGCTCTCTGTTTCCATTCACAATGGAGATAAGGGGGTAACAACCCCTTAGGAAATTCTTTTTTTCTAAGAAACTATAACAGATATTTGAATGAATCTAACGCGAAAAAATAGATATCAATTTGCTTTGAACACAATGAGCTCTTAGAGTCTCTTGTTCTTCTTCGTGTCGATGGTAAATTGCGTACTTTATATGTATTAGGCCCAGTCACGCAGGTCTCGTTCAGTGGCGTTTATTTGGTCTTCTAATGTACACGTTTTTAAGTAATTTTGTTTGATCAGGAACGCCGTAATCGCAGTGGGTGTCAGTTTGGCATATAATGGCCCATTTTGCTAAATTGTGCTTGCAGCGGCCTACTTGGATTCGCAGTCCATTGATAGCTTTCCAAAATGGCCACTGCAAGTCACGTTCGGATGGCAGATGTTGCTGGGGCTGAACGGAGTTAGGCGGTGGCGGAAGGTAGTTTAGCTACTTAGTGACCACCAGTATTGATTCCGCCTTGGTCGGTCGACCCGAAATCTTGTGTATGTTACGCACTACTGGGGCGAGGCCATTAAGAAACATGGCAATGCTCTTGTAGAGTCCCTCAACATCTCAGAGTCCTTTGACAGGGTCTGGCACGCTAGTCTACTGAGCAAGCTTCCTGCATTTGACGTCCCTGCTGGCTTCTGCAACTGGATTTCTGACTTCTTAAGTGAGCGGTCAATCCGAGCAGTCATCGATAGCTGCTCATCGGATCTTATGGTTGTCAATGTCAATGCGGTATTCTTAAGAGGTCTGTTCTCTTTGCGACTCTTTTTTGCTGCATATCAAGGACCTGCTCCAGCTCTTGGGTACGCGGATGATAGCACAGACTTAACGATATACTTATCCAGTGCTAGGGCTAGCAGGGACGAACAGACTGTCTCAGAAAGGCCATGTTGTAGCGAATGAATTTGATCCAACAATCTGGTCGAATTCAATGCTTTGAAAACACAGGTTTATCTCTTCACTGCTAAAAGGAGCCAATTTAAATTATCTCCTACTTTCCGATGTGCATCTATACCTATCAGTTACCGACCGCCTAGAGCTCTTGGGCATGGAGTTGACGTCTAACTTAAACTTCGGCTAAATAATAAAATAAATATAAAAATAATAAAAGGTTTGACTGCAGCCAAAAAGCTGGAAATCCTTCACAAGGCGAGGCGATACTTCACACCCGTACGGCTTTTGAATTTGTATAAAGCATAGGTCTGTTCTTGTATGGAGTACTGCAGTCACTTGTAGGATGGCACAGCAAAATACCAGCTTGCTGCACTTGACTCGGATAACGCAGAGCTAAAAGACTCATAGTCGATGCAGTGTTAGCAGACAAGCTTTACAGCCTGGCTCATCGGCGAAACGTTGTTTGCCTGTCGGTCTTCCACAGATTGTACTTCGGAGAGTGAGCGCAGGAACTCCACGACCCGATTCCTCCATCGACCTTATACTAACGATCTATCAGACGCAGGTACTGCATGGTACCATTCTCACTTGTCCAATATACCGGTTTGCCGTACTAAGCGATTCTCCTCTACATTTATTGTGCGCACGGTCAAAGTTTGAAACTCTCTGCAGGCTGCTGTGTTCCCTTCTACATATGACCCGTCTGCCTTCAAAGCAAGAGTGAACGGGCAACTTCTGGATTCATCAGTAATAAAATATATAAAAAAGTAACAGAGGGCGTTCAAGGTATTGTCATTGAGATACGATCTTATTTTGTTGCACGTACGTACATAATACCGGGCGCCGGCCTAAGTGTTGTAGGTACACTTTTATATGGAAATAATCATTTATAAATGACACTGTAGCATACATATTATTATAATTGACCGATAGGTATGGTTTACATTAATTAAATTCAATGACATTGCGTCTGGTTTTTTTTCGCGAGGTGGCGGGGCAGCCTTTTGCACGTGGCTAGTGTGCTACTTGGGCCCCCAACTTCCTGCGGTCGGCCAACGGCAAGACCGTGCTTTGGATCCCGCTACCCTCCAGAGTGAGTCGCCATGCCCAAGCTCGCTCTGACGCCGAGACCTGTCTTGGACAACGCGGCTGCTTTCTCTCTATTACCCCTAAAGGCACTGGCACTCCCACGCATCGACGAAACACAGCAGACTGTTTGACGTCGAGCTCCGGTGAGAGGGTGGTCACGAGCCAGGCGGGCGTGAGCCCTACCACCGCAAACGAAGAAATTGGTCAGCCACAGAAGGTCATGGGCGTGACTGTCCAGGATGCGCCGAGCGCTCGGTTCAATTCTGACACTAAGGGAACAGGTTGCGCTACTCGTGGAGGCTTCTTCATGCATCCCAATAATCAAATCATTAATAAATGCACTTTGTTTATTCATATTTAAAAAACTTTGTACACTAATTTTACACGTACAGCTATTCACTGTTGTACATAGATGATTTTTCTCAGAAACAGCTGCTTACGTATTCGTCCGATTTCGGAGCAGCTCGTCTCGATCCGTGCGAGCTTCGTACAGTCGTACCATATACATACACGTTAAGGTTCAACTAGTCGCGGGCTCGAACTCACTCGTGGACTCAGTTATGAGCAGTTAGCAGCTAGTCTACACGCATACGTCTAGTCGCACGCACACAAACACCGCGCCGAAGTCTGCCGAACTGAAACAACGTTAGACGATGCACGGCTTTCAACGCCGCGCCGCACCGCTGTGCCGCACTATGGGCTGAAAATCGATCTTCATAGTAATTTAAAACTTTTTCTCATTCTCATTTATTTTTTTATTGTGAAAGGCTTCTAATGACTTCAGCAGTCATGAATATATACAAGAAATATCATCTCGTATGTTAAAAAAATTATAAAAAATAAATGAAGAAAATTTTGTATGGAGCCAAAGTAATAAATCAAAATATCTTCAAAACCCCT
Source organism: Tholera decimalis (assembly GCA_943138885.2). NCBI lineage: Eukaryota > Metazoa > Arthropoda > Insecta > Lepidoptera > Noctuidae > Tholera > Tholera decimalis. The sequence goes on along the minus strand of OW964575.2, from coordinate 9,958,823 downwards.
GCCTTAACCGTTATATCCTTACAGATGGTTGTTCTACAATTTATTTGTAATTTTTTGGTGTACTTCATATAACGGTAACAGATGCGGTTTTTTTTTTAAATACAAACTTTTAATATTTTTATGGTTTAATAAAAATTGAAGTTATATACGAACCGATGGGTTTATAAACTAGAAATTTTGCAGAAAGGTATCTGTATTTTAGTGAAACACTACCACATTAACAAAATTAAGAAATATGTTCAATAACACTTAGAAAAAAGTATTAAGCGATAATTAATGAAGCTTTCTTCTAACTATTTTTTCATTGTGTTGTATGATCCTATTAGGAATTACCTAATCACCCAAATTATATAATTACCTTAACGTTCTTGTATGAGTTACCATAATTAGTACCTGATTCTTACGATTATGATATTAATTATGATATTAGAAGCTAAATATTATAACAATAATGAGGGTAATTAGGCAAAATAATGCATATAAATAGAACTGCACTATATTCTATAACTTAGTTCGTTTTGAGCATTTCTATCTTTCACATTGGGAATTGTTTACTGCAAACTATGGAGGGTCTTGTTGTAAACCTAGATTTGTTTGTCATCTTAAAAAAATCTTATAAGTTGAATGATATTGACTAGTTGTTTGATACAGTTGTTTCTCGCCTGGATCATAGTCTTTCTGATGAAGACAGTTTGACTTTGAAGATCTTTTGCCAAAGATTCACGAGAGCTGCAGTGATGAGATGGAAAAAATCCCAATGGAACTTCGCATATTTCAAAATAAAAATTACGGAGCTTGGCTTGGCCAGTCGATTTTTGCTTCAGCAAAAATCGACTGGCCTTGTTGTATACAACCAACTGTTGAAAGTTCTGAAGCAAGCTGTATTGAACCTGAACCTTCGACATCAACCGCATCAAGATCATCGATTGGAACGATGACAAAGAGAAAATCAGCACCCCGAAAACCTTTTGAAGAGCTAAGTACTCAGCAGAAAAAGAGACGGACAATGGACCGGAAAGGTCTCGATAGCACTGAATTAGCATATTCAACTGCAGTTCAATTAAGAGAAGAAGGTCAGGGAAGTATTGCAACTGTAATTGAGTACATGCTGAAGAACCCCGAAGAAGCTCACAAATTTATGGATATTATTAGAAAACCATCTAAACCTGTGTTTTCCTCCGAAAAAGCTCTGGGTCTATTTCTTTCTTTAAAACTTACAAAATGGCAATATGTAACTTTGAGAGAAGAAGCCATGCGAGAAGGTGCAAAGGATATATATCCTTCTTATTACAAAGTACATAAATCAAAATTACTGTGCTATCCCCCAGAGGCAACAATCACCGTGACAGATAATTCGGCCAAGATCACATCGCAAGGTTTGCTTGACAAAACAGCGCAAAGAATCTTGGAAAGTTTAACTGAAGTTACGAATGAAAAGTGTTTGACTATGATATGCAAGTGAGGATTCGATGGTGCATCTCATCAAAGTAGATACAAGCAGAGTATGAGCGGTGACCAAGACGATTCAAGTGTATTTATGACTTCCCTGGTACCACTTAAAATCACACGTGAAAACGATACAATTTGGATAAATCCAAGGCCATGCTCATCGTCATATTGCCGCCAAATGCAATTCATATTTACAAAAGAAAGTAAGTTTGTAGTTACTGAACATCAAAAGCAGATGGAAGATGAGATAAATGCACTTCGCCCTGTAGATTGTGGAACTAATGTTGTCAACCATAAATTAAATGATGACGATGATTAATGGAAAAATTTTCACCTACTTATCAGATTCGAAATCCAGTTCCAGCTGCTACCTTTGCTTAGCAAAACCTTCGAACATTAATGAATTGGATTCCGTGAAGAAAAGACCAGTGTCCGTAGATCTTTATAAATTTGGACTGTCAACATTACACGCTCGAATCAATACTATGGAATGCCTGTTGCATATAGGCTTGACCTCAAGAAATGGGCGGTGCGTGGAGATGATAACAAAGTAGTATTTCAAGCAAGAAAAAAGTTATACAAGATCGTTGCAGAGCTGAGCTAAACCTATTGATAGACATCGTCAAACAAGGTTCTGGAACAACGAATGATGGTAATACAGCCAGAAGATTTTTTGAGTTTCCTGAAAAAACTGCATCAATCACTGGGATAGACAAACGGTTAGTTCGAAGACTAGCAGTGATTTTACAGGCAGTTACCTCTGGACAGGATATTGACGCTGTAAAATTTAAAACATATGCGTACCAAACAGCAGCTAGGTATGTGGAACTATACAATTGGTACTATATGCCTGGCACAGCGCATAAATTGCTAATACACGGAGCCTAATATAAGATACTAATACAAAGGGTTATTGAAGGAACACGGTGGATTTTAGTCAGTAAAAGTCTGACAGTCCCTCCCACCCTGCCCGGAGTGGGAGGACTTATTTGATAATTTTACCACGTTAAAAAAAATGCATATTTTATTTGTTTTTTGAAAAAGGGTTACCTATGTTTTTGGTTAGTTTGTATGTAGCTCTGTACGCATCGCGAGTATTCGGTAGGTATTAATCATTACCTACCTACTTAACGCGTATAATAGCCCAGTCAATAAAAACAAATAAAGGCAAACCTTGCAAGCAAACACGTTTTGATGCGGTTTTCAGAAAAGTATTTGTATTTTAACCGACTTCAAAGGTCGATTTTCCTGGTTTTTTTTGACAATTGAAATATTCCTAAAGTTTCGGAATACTTCCAAATTATTCGACGGGTATGATTCGGAATTTTTCCCGCCAGCATCTATAGTTCGTATATAACTTCAATTTTTATTAAACCTTTAAAAAAGAAACGTTTGTTTAAAAAAACCGCAGCTGTTACCGTTAAAATGAAGTACACCAAAAAATCACAAATAAATTGTAGAACAACCATCTGTAAGGATATAACGGTTAAGGCAGCGGTTTTGAAAATATTTTGATGTATTACTTTGGCTCCATACATCTTCATTTGGTTTTTATAATTTTTTTATCAGAGGAAATGATATTTCTTGTATATACTATATATTCATGACTGCTGAATTCATTAGAAGCCTTTCACAATAGAAAAAGTTTTAAATGACTATGAAGATCGATTTTCAGCCCACAGTGTGCCGGTCGGAGTGGGGGTGTTAGGTTCAGTTTCGTTACGGAATTTCTTGATTCCGTCGCCGCGCTCAAAGCCCGTGATAAAAGCTATGCAATAGCTTAATAAAAATAACACCTTTTGAACGCCAATCACTTGTATACAAGTTCGAGATTTTCGTGCCCTCAGCGCCACTACTTGATTAGAAGTAATGATAGTATAAAATAAATTTACGACTTTTACAAGACCTTTTATTTTGTTTTTATGGAAAATTGCCCTGTTATAAACCATATTTTTAACTTTGTCACACATAATAAGTTCTTGTTTGTTTTATATTCAATAGAAACAAAAACGTCAGAAAATATTTTAATGCCCCCAACGCCAAGTACTTGATATAAAGTAAGCCAGTGATGGGACACGATGAAGACCTCGCTATATTTCATCTCGTCGAAACGATCATAAATACTATTATTGCAAGAAAATGACGTGAATAAATAATATTTTATAAATATTGTAAACTACGTTGTAACTACGTTTTATTCACCTTAATCAAGAATAAATAGGTTTTCTAATCATTGTCGATACTGAAACACCGTTTGAAAAACCCATCCTTACAAAGTGGCTAGTTGTCAGTGCGCACAACGCCACGAACTTGTATAAAAGTAAATCTTCAAGGTCATAGTCATAGGTGACTGTGCATTTTAGTGTAGTACAATGTTTACATCTTGCGTTGGCGGCGTGGCGCACGTGTTCTTACAAAAAAATGAGTGACGGTGAATATGACGTATTATTGCGAGTTTTACAAGGTGTGGAGTCTAAATCAGAATTTGATATAATTTCAGAGGACAGTGAATCGGAAGAATATGATTCTGAGGTAAGTTTAAATAAATTATATAATTATATCTTATCATATAATATATAGATATATTATGTCATTTAGTATTATATACTATTAGATAGGTTCTTCAGTACCTAATACCTAGGTATCCTTTATCGATGTTTACATGTGATTCCAGTTTACAAAATGTTAACTGAATATTCAACGCGAAATCGTATAAAAACGTACCTATCTGTAGATCTTTAGACTAGTAGGTACCGTTCAAGTATTACGTAAGCACTATAGGGGGGCGTGGGGGTCATTGCTTTGCTTATTTTTGATGACATGGGGGTGGGGGGATCTAGATGGTGATTACGTCAGCAGTAATTATTTAATTTTTTACACATATAGCAACACACATTGTCGATGCTTCAAAATGAAATGCATTTTCGGGGATTCCTACAAATAATGAATTGTTGAATTCCGTGTCAGTAGTTTATTTAAATGAATATTATGTGCGTTACAGACTTTTTTCCAAACCTATTCCTTATTTCTAGATTTATAACTTTTGCTCATGAATGAATCAATTGTACCTATGTTTACGTAACTATGGAGGGGAGGGGTAAGAGCTTTGCTTACTTTTGCTGACGAGGGGAGGGGTGGGTTAAAAATAGCAAAAAATGTGCTTACGTAATACTTGAACGGCCCCCTAGATTTGTCAGCAAAATATTATTTATACATATTTTTTTCCTAAATACACACATCAAAAGTGTCTAGGGATCAACATATATTTTTGCAATAACTTTTCTCCTGATTGATATTAATTAAAATTTTCTTTAAGGATTCATCAAATAAAGTGTTTTCGTTTGTCACAGTAACGATAAACCAAGTCACCTTTGCATTAATAAAGAAATTTGCCATTTTCCTAATAAAGGGATTTTTGACATTTGAACCACTAACATTAAAGTTCGAAAAAAAGACTGAAATAACAGTTTTCTTTAAAATTTTATTGGGTAACTTAAACAATTAATAATCCGTGTTTCTACCGCGAACACTAACAACACAAGAACATCGGTTTGGCATACTCAAAATGAGTTCATCCAAATCACGCTGTGGAATGGCCGCCCATGTTCGTTGCAACAACAAAAAAAGGTCTTCTTGCGACTGGATACCCTCCATATTCGGCAGAGCTCTTCTCTGTAGCATATCCCATGCATGCTCAATCGGGTTCAAGTCTGGCGACTGAGCAGGCCAGAGCAGGACATTAATGTTAGCTGCGGCGAGAGTCTGTCTTACAACTCTTGCGGTGTGCGGTCGTGCATTATCATGCATTAACTGAAATAAGGGACCGATTTGCACTTGTAGAGGAACGATGACGTCAGATACAATCGTCTCAGCATAAATTTGAGCGTTGAGGTTGCCTCTGATCCAAATCAACTCAGTTCTTCCGCCGATCCAAATACCCGCCCATACCATGATGGTTCCACCACTATAAGGATGGACTTCCTGGCAGGATTTTAATCGCTGTTGGCGTCCAGGGGTTCTCCAGTGTCGTATACGTCTTGTATCCGGTCTCATACCAAAACGAGACTCATCAGAAAAGCACACGAAACGCCATTGTTCTTCTGCCCAATTTCTGTGTTCAAGAGCCCATTGATATCGAATCCTACGATTGTGCATTGCTATAGGTGGTACCCGTAGCGGTCTTCGGGAATGAAGGTTCACTTCATGCAAGCGGTTTCTGACTGTTTGGTCGCTAATTAAGTTCCCTGAAGAGTGATGAAGCCTCACGGCTAACATCATGGCGGTTATTGTTGGAGCTCTTCGAGTTACGATTTGAATGTATCGGTCTTGTCTCCGTGTGGTGCAGCGATACCGTCCTCCATGGCGCTCAGCCACGGTACCAGTGCTTCGGTAACGTGTCCAAAGTCGACTGATAACACTCTGACTTGTATTCAGAGCTAAAGCCACAGTACGTTGCCGGAAACCAGCTTCTATCATTCCCACGGCTCTGAGCATTTCTTCCCTGCTTAAATGACGTCGCCGCTCCATAATAACGTTGGTTTTAATCAGTAGTAGGGAAACAGTAGCACTAATAATGTCTTCAATGCGTTGTATGTTTTTATAGGGAAAATATTGACAGCTGATTTTCATCTTTTACTCGAATTTGATTAACAGTTCCTGTTTCAAATTATGAAATGCACCAAAAAGGATCCATATAAATTTATAAAATCATAAATTTATTACAAAGCCACATCTCAATCTCAAGAAATCCGCATAAAAATGCTTGATCCCTAGACACTTTTGATGTGTGTATAAAAGATAACAAATCTGAGTGACGTAACGTGTGGATAAAAGAGTCATTCTTAAAGAGTGCCCATCTGTCTATCTATTGTACTTTACCAGTGTCAAAATGTGACAATTTGCATAAGAATGCGACTAATAGCCACGAGGATCTCGATGCAACACTCAACTCAGGGCCGGATTTGTGGGGCCTTACATTACGGGCATGGGTTTGTGCCCTGGGGCTACCACAAGATAAGGGCCCTCACAATAGTGGTGTTTCCTGATAGCTATAACCTGGGGGTTTTTGACAGCTGATTTTCATCTTTTACTCGAATTTGATTAACAGTTCCTGTTTCAAATTATGAAATGCACCAAAAAGGATCCATATAAATTTATAAACTCATAAATTTATTACAAATCCACATCTCAATCTCAAGAAATCCGCATAAAAATGCTTGATCCCTAGACACTTTTGATGTGTGTATTAAGAAATCACGCTTCGAACTGGAATGACACGTAAACACATTCAATCGAAAAACTTTAAGTGAAAATTGTGTCAATTTCGAGCGAGCAAAGAACGCGTCCTATTTTCCAAATTATTAGTTTATTGAAAAGACACAGCGCAAAAAAGTTGTTGACAATAAATAGCAATAGCGATTTCGCGATACGTGTATTCGCGCAATTAAAACTGTGTAGAACGTTCACGTGATTTGACAAAGGTCTTTAAGACACAGTGTTAGACATTCATATAATAAATAATTTAATGTAAGTGTATGTTAATGCGACGGGCATGTATCCGTTACCACAAAACTCAACGGATGCGCGCACACCGCCTCTCGGCGCGACGGCTGTCGGTCCGTTGCAGTCAGTGTCTCCATATATGTAAATCGAGAGTTACCGTGTTGCTAGGGTAAAAATACGGTGTTTCTAGACCAAATTACGATGAATTTACTAAAAGTGTACCGTGTAAATTACCGTGTAATTTTTCAAAGGAAAAATAACAATATTATTATGAAATTAATCAAAACACTATTTTTGCTTTTCAATTAAAAAAAAAAATATAACATGTGTTTTACGTCATTCATCCATATCACACATATCGCTCCTTCTAGTATTTAAATAAGGTTGAGAATAGATTGCCAACGCTTGTTCGTAGAGATAGACGTTTAGATATTGTGGGATTATGAATTGAAAAAATGTGGAATATGAATTATATTCGGGTTGCATGAAGAAGCCTCCACGAGTAGCGCAACTAGTTCCATTAGTCACTAATTATACCTAGCGCTCGGCGCATCCTGGACAGTCACACCCATGACCTTTAGTGACTGACCAATTCTTCGTTTGCGGTGGTAGGGCTCACGCCCGCCTGGCTTGCGACCACCCTCCCACCGGAGTTCGACGTCAAGCAGTTCACTGTGTTTCATCGATGTGTGGGAGTGCCAGTGCCTTTTTGGGTTTTAGAGTGAAAGCAGCTGCGATGTTCAAAACTGGTCTCGGCCTCGTAGCAAGCCTCGGCATGGTCACTCTGGAGGGTAGCGGGATCCAAAGCACGGTCTTGCCGTTGGCCGACCGCAGGAAGTTGGGGGCCCAAGTAGCACGCCAGCCACGTGCAAAAGGCTGCCCCGCCACCTCGCGAAAAATCCCGATATGGACCACCGTGCCAGTTGGCGACTGGAAGGGAGGACCCGGTGGACATCTTCGGGGGGGGGGGGGGGGGGTTTGGGCGGCCCCGCAGTCTCCAGGTGAGTTGACCATCGTGCTGAAGTAAGCTCACGAGTGTCGTTTAGTCAATTGGACTCACCTCCCTTTCTCTCTGAATACCCTTCCCAATCTCCAAAATGAAGCGCACGTCAAAGAGAAATAAGTTAAACCAACGGCTGCACCTCCTCCCACTTAAAGTGCAATTCACAAACATCCGTGGATTGCACTCAAATATCGATCCGGTCCATCACCATCTCGAGACCGATAAGCCACACTTACTCTTTTTGACGGAGACAAAGATAGCGACTCCCGCAGATGTGGCGTTATGGCGTACCTCAACTACCCAGGATACTCACTTGAGCATAAGTTTAAGAAGCAGGCTGGGGTCTGTGTGTACGTCCGCGATGACATTTGCTGTCAGCGTCTTCGCTGCTGCGAGGTTGCAGGGTTCTCTACTCTGTGGCTTTTAGTGAACACCGGCACTTTTAAGACCGTATATGTCGGTGTCTACAGGTCGTATAGCGGTGATCAGGAGACAACTAGACTCTTCGACCATCTTACGGAGGCAGCTGAATTGGCCCTGCTCAAATACCCAATGGCGGAGCTTGTTTTTCTGGGGGATTTTAATGCCCATCATAAAGAATGGTTGTTCCCGTACCAGAAAACAGACCATGCTGGTAGAGAGGCGCGCAGGTTTGCTGTATCGCTAGATCTCGGTCAGCTGGTTGATCAAGCGACCCGCATTCCGGATGTCAGTGGCCACACACCCAATTGCTTGGACCTTCTGCTGACAACCGATCCAGACAGGCACTTTGTTTCGATCTGGGCCCCACTCGGATCGTCTGACCACTGTATGGTGAAAACTGTATCTTCTTACTCTCCTCCGGATAAAAGCCCTAGGGGCACTAGGCGAGTATGGAAGTACAAGTCAGCAGATTGGGATGAGATGCGGCACTTCCATCCTACCCATGGTGGCAAGCCTGTTTGTCATCGTGCAACCCATCGACCTGCGCTGATGCAATTGTTGACGTGGTACGTCAGGCTATGGAGTATTTCATCCCATTTTCTGACGTCCCACTAGGCTTTGAGGCTCGGCCATGGTATAATGCAGCTTGTGCACAAGCCGAATTGCGCAAGGAGCAGGCTTACCAAGCCTGGGCCTCGGCTCGCAGTTGCGGCAGCGCTAGTGTTGATGTTCACGCATTTAAGACAGCATTTAACTCTGCCGCTAAGGCCTGCAAACGGGTATTACGGAAAGCTCGATTTGACCATGTTGGACGAATTGGGGCCAAATTGGCAACACACGTTTCGGGCAGTAAGCAGTTTTGGTCCCTCGCCAAATCGGTCTAGTCGAACTTCTGTCATCCTTCGCTGCCTCCCATGGTAAAACCGGATGGAACACTGGCCCATACCGCGCAAGAGAAAGCAAATTTATTTGCCTCCCTCTTCGTGGAAAATTCGCGTCTAGACACAGGGTCTAACTTACCACCTAACATACCTCACTGCGACTCCGTAATGCCGGAAATCGCAATTCACATTAAAGAGGTCCGTAAAGCCCTTTGTGGTCTGGACGTGAACAAGGCCAGTGGGCCGGACGGAATACCTGCCAGAGTCCTAAAAAGTTGTGCTCCAGAGTTGTCACCTGTACTGACTCGCCTGTATCGGCTTTCCCTCAAAACCGGAGTGGTGCCAGTGTCCTGGAAGCTTGCTAATGTGCAACCTGTACCCAAAAAGTGTAGCCGTGCCGATCCTGCCAATGGCGCGTGCAACTGTCAAAGTGGCGCTAGCAGCACACTTACCAAAATCAAAGCAGTTTCTCTATGGAACAGTAATGAATTCCTAAATTAGAGACAGTTATTGAGAATTTTTCGATTAAAGAACATGTATTATGTTCTTTAATCGCAAAATTGTACAGAAATCAATTGAAATCAATAATAATATAAAATAAAAAATATTACCACAGATAACCATAGATGATACAGATAACTATATAATATCTCACAATCTAACTAACACTGACAGTGACAAAGGTTATTACGGTGGTGGCGCCATCTGCGATTAGCTTTCACTTGCACGCCCCATTATAGACCAATTGCCTTAACCTCCATACTGTGTAAAGTAATGGAAAGGGTACTCAACAACAAGTTGCTGGCATACCTTGAAGACAATGAGCTCCTCAGTGACCACCAGTATGGCTTTCGCCGTGGTCGGTCCACCGGAGATCTTCTTGTGTATGTCACGCACTGTTGGGGCGAGGCCATTGAGAAACACGGTGAAGCCCTTGCGGTATCCCTCGACATCTCAAAGGCCTTTGACAGGGTCTGGCACGCTAGTCTGCTGAGCAAGCTTCCCGCATTCGGTATCCCTGCTGGCTTATGTAACTGGATTTCCGACTTCTTGAGTGAACGGTTGATCCGAGTGGTCATCGATGGCTGCTCATCGGATCTTATGGCAATGCAATGCCGGTGTTCCTCAAGGGTCTGTTCTTTCTGCGACTCTTTTTCTGCTGCATATCAATGACCTACTTCAGCTGGGAGCAGTTGGGTACGCGGATGACAGCACAGTCTCAGAGAGATACTTATCCAGTTCTAGAGCTGACAGGGACGAAATTGCCACTCTCAGAAAGGCCATGGTAGAGCGCATGAATTTGACCTTAAATCTCGTTTCCCAATGGGGTGACGACAATCTGGTCAGATTCAACGCTCTGAAAACACAGGCTTGTCTTTTCAGCGCTAAAAGGAGTCCTTTTGAATTGACCCCTACTTTCCGAAGTACATCTGTACCAGTTACCAATCGCCTGGAGCTTTTGGGCATGGAGTTGACGTCAGACCTCAACTTCGGCTCAACCATCGAGTCCAAAGCTCAGACCGCAGAAAAAAAGCTGGGAATCCTACACAAGGTGAGGCGGTACTTCACGCCTGGACAGCTTCTAAATCTGTATAAAGCACAGGTCCGTTCCTGCGTGGAGTATTGCAGCCACTTGTGGGATGGCTCTACAAAGTACCAACTTGCTGCATTGGACTCGATCGAGCGCAGAGCTAAAAGACTTATAGGTGACGAGGTGCTGGTAGATAAGCTTCATAGCCTGGCTCATCGGCGAACCGTTGCTTGCCTGTCGGTTTTCTACAGATTGTACTTCGGGGAGTGTGCGCAGGAGCTCCATGACCTGATTCCTCCATCTTCCTTTCACTACCGGTCTACCAGACGCACGGCTGGGTACCACCCACACTTGGTTGATATACCGTCTTGTCGTACCAAGCGCTTCTCCTCCACATTTATTGTGCGCACAGCCAAGCTGTGGAATTCTCTGCCGGCTTCTGTGTTCCCTGCCACTTATAACCTTTCAGCCTTTAAAGCACGAGTAAATAGGCATCTTCTGGGCTCGCTCGTCCCATCTTAGACCTCATCTATCGCTTACCATCAGGCGAGATCGAGGTCAAGAGTGGGCCCATCAGAAATAAAAAAAAAAAAGGATTCCCCTCGGACTCCCGGCAGTGTTGCCTTTACAAAATTTTTAATTTGACTGACGTGAAATTCGTTGTAAGACTTTTAGGCATTACACGATGAAATATATACAACAAAGTAATTCATAATGGTAATACGGTGATTTATGACACGGTAATACATTATTAGCTTGACGGTAGATAACGGCTTGATTACGGTGCATCTACGGTAATTACCGTGTATATGGAGACACTGGTTGCAGTGAACCGCGTCATTTCCTAGAAGTGTGTTGACGACGACGGACGCGCGCACGCTTTTACATACCTACCTTGTGCTGTTCAATGTGAACTTTTGAATATGGAGACTAACATAGATATGGATTTATTAATTTGTACTATTACGTACTTAGTACTAGCATCTGATTCGATATAATCTTAACTTGTGCCATGCTGAGAGCTATTAAAAACGAAGATGATAATTTATATCTATAGGTAACATTTCAATTAGGTATATAGAATTTGAAGAATTTATTATTTATTTTACTTATTTCCAGTCACCAATTAGCAACACTGTAGTACCGCAGACACCACAATCAACCACCGTACCGCAAGCAACAAGCTCAACCACAGTGCAGCAAAACCAGCAAACGTGGTCATCGGAATCATTCACACCAATCACAGAAACGTTTAATGAATTATCTTCTGGGCTAAATATTAATTTTACGCTGGGTAATAATTCAGAATTGAATATATTTGAATATTTTTTAGATACACATATAGTAACGCAAATTGTTGATCATATAAATCAATTTCACAATTATTTTATGCTCAAAATGCCTTTGTCCAGCAGTTCAAGATTGCAAAGATGGCATGATGTTACCCCACCGGAATTTTACATTTTTATTGCTGTTGTTATGTTAATGACGAGAAATAATCATCTAACAATAGAAGAGCACTGGTCTTCAGACCCGCTTCTGTTGGCACCTATATTTGGCACCCTTATGTCCAGAAATCGATTTTGCAGCATTTTATGCATGTTACATTTTAGTAATCCAATACAAAGGAACACTAAATCGAAATTTGAAAAAATTGAACTGATCATCAATCACGCCCGCCAAAAATATAAAAGTTTATTAACGCCCTACAGAAATCTATGCGTGGAACAATATCTCCAAAAAAAAAGGAACCGATTTGGGATCAAATTGTTTGTCCTTTGTGATGTGACCACAGGCATAATAATAGATTTTATAGTCTATTGTGGTGCAACGAGTGAAATCACGGATCCGGCTAATTTGGGTGTGGGGGGTGCAGTAGTTGTTACGTTGATAAAAGACTTCTTTGAGTCTTATCGACATTTGTATGTCGATAACTGGTTCACGAGTCCAAACTTATTTAAATATTTACATGAAAATAAAATTTATGCATGCGGTACTGTTAAACCATATAGAACGGGAATGCCTTTAATGTCTCAAAAATTGAAAAAAGGAGAAATTATTTCCAAATCCAGTCCACCACTAACGGTCATAAAGTGGCGCGACAAAAAAGACATACATCTACTAAGCACTATTCACAGCAAAAGAATGTTGCCGTCCATGAAGGAAGACCGCCGCACTGGTTTGTCGGTGCTGAAACCAGAGGCCGTGCTGGACTACTCGAATAATATGGGCATCGTAGATACAGCTGATATGTTGCTGAGCTCTGTGCAATGCATACGAAAAAATTCCAAATGGTATAAAAAGCTTTTTTTTCATGTGGTAGATATGCATTTATTAAATGCTTATTATACATATAAAATCATGACAGATGTGTCGTCAGCGCATATAGTAAATTTTAAATTAAATCTCATTAGGCAAATAATCGAAAAATATAATCCTTTATCATTAACCCACCCACAAGTACCTGGGAGCAACAAGAATCCTTTAAGAATGCTACCCGGGAACACCGTGGAACACATGCCCCAAATTACACAGCTTTATAGAAACTGCAAAGAATGCGGTAAGCAAAAGCGTAGAAAGCAAACAAGATACATATGCCCTATTTGTAATGTGTACTTGTGTGCCGCACCATGCTTCCACAACTATCACTCAAAGTAGTTAATTAAATGTAGTTAGTACCGAAGTTACTCAATTCCAAAGATTTTTTAATTTCAGCTAAAAACCGATCTGTGATTTTAGAATGTAATGTAAGTAATGCAAAATTAGTAGTTTGTGTGGATGATACTGATCTGTTATTTAAATTTTTAAAAAGTAAGTTTATTATGGTACCTAAATGCCAATTAGTAATTAGATAAATCTGTGAATGAAACTGATCTATGATTTTAGACTAAGCATTTAAGTCCACTAAATAGTAATAGAAATCACAGATTTAAATAAAGTCGGATTTTTAATTAAGATTTGAATTGTCAAAATACCAAAGCTATTAACCTTTTCGCCGCCAACGTACACAAAACGCAATGCCTCGCCGAGCGCCAAGCTATAAATATAATATAATAATATTCCACAACTTTTTCACACAACGCCATCTAGTCCCAAACTAAGCAGAGCTTGTGGTATGGGTACTAGACAACTGATAAACATACATATATATTTCTAAATACATACATATTATAGATAAATTACACCCATTAAATGTATAACTAAATATACAGTAAACAGTAGTGATGGGGATATCGTCATATCGATGAATAAGATTTGTATGCGTAAAGTTAAGATTTAAAGTTGATTTTACGAATATAAATAAAAACTGATTAAATATTTCCAGATTTGTTTTATTTCACAGTATCCTTAATAAGAAAAAACAGTATAAATTATGAGTATCAAAGAAACTAATACATAACTCAATTAGAACTATAAGGAATGGGGTACATCTCTATTTGTTTCATGATCTCATTCTTTAACTTCATATCAAGTTATTGGCACTGAGGGCACGTTGAATTCGATTCTGATCAGGGATGGGGTCTATGGTCTTTCTTTCTTCTATTTTTGTTTATTCCTGTGTTTTTTTAATAACTTCAGTCAACGTTTTTGAGCGTAGGTATCTAAGTGGCAGAATTTTTAATTTTTTTAAAGTGTTTTTTGAAATGGAAAGTAAGTATATATTTAAATTCTATCACGCTTGTAGCCGTGTACTTATCAAAGCATTATTCTTTAAGTGTTGTTTCTGTTCTTTTCTTCCACAAAATACTCCGAGTCCGATTCCACACCTTGCAAAATTTTAAGAAGTTCGTCCGAATCAAGTTCTTCACTTATTTTTCTATTTGTTATCAAGTGAAAGAAAGAAAGATGCCTGCGCGCGAATCCGATTTTGTGCTGCACTATGCCAAAGTGACCTTGACAGCCGCACGCCTATGACGTCACTGACCAACTTCTATAGTAGTTCGTGGCACTCGGTGGCGCACAGGGGCATAGACGACCAATTGTTTTGTAGAGATGGGAAAATAACTATCGACAAGAATTGGTAATAACTTTATAATTACGTATCGGCATCTACCTGAAGGTCGAAATTCATCTACTATCCTTTGTAATGAAGTAGATAACTAAGTTCATATTTTATTGACCTCAAATTGTTTTCGATATTTGTAACTTTCTGTATTTATAAATATTTAAATGGTGAAATCAACCTTTCATGGCACATCACTGGCCAACTTGATATGAAGTGATTGGCGTTCTGAGGAAAGTAACAAAATTCGGAGTTTCTATTTTTGCCGATTTTAGGACAAACTTGGGCTTATTTTGTGTAGAAAAATAAAAAACAGGGTAGTAGACAGTGTTATCTTAAATAATAAAATTAAACAAAGCTTTTAAACACAGTAAATTTATTTTAATAAGATAGTTAAAATGAACAACTTCTATAGAAGTTGTGGCGCTGGTGGCACGAAAATCCCGAACTTCTATAGAAGTGCTTGGCGGTGAAAAGGTTAATAATAATCAAAAACAAACATATAAATTGTCTACTTTATTCTACAAAAAACAAAGGAAAGTTGTCAATGTGATATTTGTGTACTTATTATTCGTATCCTTAATTAACATAATCCGACTTTATATTTATAATTTGACTAGACAAAGTAACATTAGTCTAAATAAAAATGATTTACTTAATCCTTAACTTAGTTTTATATTCATTACTAGCTTTTGCCCGCGACTTCGTCCGCGTGGAATAGTTACTTTGGGCTAACGTTAAATTTAACCCCGATTTTGAAGCATTCTTCATTGGTGCTCCGCTCCTATAGCCTTTCTCTATAAATTGACTATTTAATTAAAAATATTTTTTCAATTCGAACCAGTAGTTCCTGAGATTATAGCGTTCAAACAAACAAACAAAATCTTCAGCCTTATATATTAGCATAGATAGCTGTTTGCTGTTGTTGACTTCGTCCACGTTTCCGTCGTTTTTCGTAAAAAGAAATAGCCTATGTCCTTCCTCACGGTTCAGTGATTTTGATGTAACACACAGATTGACTTTCGTAATTTAGTAGGGAAATATAATATGTCAATCTATAATACTGTTGAAAAATATCGCAATACCGAACCGCATAATATTATTGTTAATAGCTGTGCCCGCGACTCCGTCAGCGTGTGTTATTAAGTTAATGTATTGGTAATATTGTTTAGATCACGTTCACATGAGGCTTAAGTACCTATAGAACGACAATACTTCAGCGCAAAGCTTCCGGGTAAACTATGTTGAAAGTTGACCCGTCCGGCACGTGAACATAAAGATTTCTAGAACTGCTAACCCGGGAAAGAGCGACGTACAACTGACCATGCGAGAAACAACTGACACCGAGATCTACTCCAGCAACGCGAAAAGTCTGCCCTTGAGCCTTATTACTCGTAATTGTCATTGCATAACACATCGATACTGGGAATCGCGTTCTTTTAAATTGGAATGGAAAATGATTTGGTATTTTGGGAATTCTGGGAATAAAGACGGTTTCTCCTGCACCGCAACCTGTTAAAATTTGAGCCTCGGTTATATTTTGTTGCAACTGGGTTACTTTTAGCCGAGTTCCATTGCAAAGTTGTGGTGGTTTTAAATTTCGGAGCAGAATAATAATCAGAAAGCTTCGAACTGCTAAGCTATCGGGAGTTACACGTGTTATTGTGAGTCAACCATAAAAGATAGATGTATGCTGTCGTGGGATATTTTTTATATAATTTTAAGGAGAACATTTCCGTCATAAATGATTTCTGTGTAGCTTTAACCATTAAGGTTGCACACGCGACGGAAGCTTAAAAAATGGAGTAACTTCTCCCGTTTTCCCAACATTTCCCTTCACTGCTCTGCTCCTATTGATTGTAGCGTGATGAAAAGTATACTATAACCAGCTCAGGAGTATGAAAAATAATTGTACCAAGTTTCGTTAAAATCCGTCGAGTAGTTTTTGTTTCTATTACGGTTATACAGACAGACAGACAGACAAAAATTTTACTGATTGCATTTTTGGCATCAGTATCGATCCCTAATCACCCCCTGATAGTTATTTTGTAAATATATTTCATGTACAGAATTGACCTCTCTACAGATTTATTATAAGTAAAGATTTTGTCAGTACACACGTTGATGAAAAATGTTTTTCTAGTCTTTTACTTTTTTATATTCTAAAATTCTCTACACACCAGTCGCCGTCACCGGCAGCTTTACCCGGCGGGTTACGCTGCCGGGCTTGTTTTGCGTCATGTTCGCTAGCTTAGTTGGCTGCAAAACGCACTGGGTGAAACCGGTGGCTTTGGTGTGTAGAGGCCTTTATAAACCCCTAATTGTAGTATTCTGAAGGCCACAGCATTCCCTAAGATGATCACAAATAAAAGGATAAAATCAACTTGTGATATAGCCAAATGTTATTTTTGGACACCTGGTATAACACTCTAGCAGCTAATTAGCTAATCATCTTAAAATATGTGCACTGGCTAAAGAAATATGGCAAGCTTTATTCTCCCTTATTTTTTAGTACCTCGAGAACCAACTGTCCGAAATAATTGCATTCATGCACATCCATGACAATGGGTACTGGATCCTTATTCATTTCTACTGCTTCTATGCATGTACCACTTTCCTTGGATTTTGTTTCTTTTTGAGTAGATTCATCATAAGAAAAAGTTTGTGAATAATCAGAATTTTGAAATAGTTCGTCGTCTTGACATTCCGTTAAGTCGTCAACTTCCGTTTTCTATTAGTTTCTATAAACAAGAAAAATCATTGCTAGTATTTTGCGACACCTATACCTACAATTACAAAAAAAAGATCTGTAACATCTGCGTAAAACAGTCACTTACCCTCCATTTTAATTTAAAAAAACACGTAGAAAACCACGTAGGTATTTAGCTTCTATTGATTGTATTTGGTTCTATTTGTTGTAAGTAAACAAAATAAATTATGCATGAATCGGTTGAGGTTATGCACGTGTAACTCGACCACAGTGAATAGTAAAAAGAAAAATTCCATAGACATCGACATCTAGACATCCTTATATCAGAAAGGATTTTGACGTGCCTCGAGCGCAAACGACTTGATATGAAGTAGAAGGATTACGTTTGGAGACAAATAGGGATGTGCCTTCTAGAACACACGTCTAATAAATTTACAATTCTTTTCTTTTATTATGGGAAATATATCCAGGTTTTCATATTGATTTTTTTTTTATGAAATAAAACAAAATATGAAAATACGGTATCAGTTTTCATTTAGCTTCGTAAATTGGTGAATAAACATTAATTTCAACTTATAATATTATTTGTCGATAGGACATTAATCCCATCCCTACGTTTTACTATAGATACGTTATACATTTGTAGCGTGGCGCTGGAGGACACATCGCGTATTATATAGATGGGCGTTGAAAAGGTTAAAAACATATACTAAATAGAACAACACATAGACAACAGGTAACCACAGGGTCACAACTGCTATGAAATAGAGAAAAATAAAGCAAAAGCTACAAAAAATCACAGTAAACAAATACAGTAAAGCTAATTATAACTTATTTAGTTGTTATCGTGTAACCCTAGCCTAAGCATTCTACTAACACAACTATGGATTTTTATTAATATATTTATATAAAAGCGAAATACCACTCACCGATTAAACACGAAATCTCAGAAACTACAAGTTGTAGGTTTCTCAATTTTTGCATGGTAGTCCTTTTAGTACGTAGATGCTCGCTAAGACGGGATTTTGCGAAATTTCCACGGGGTCGGGTTTTTCACGGGAAAAACTTCCCATGCGAACGAAGTCGCGAGCAACTGCTAGTTTATTATAAATAAAGAATTTGAATTATAAAAGAATCAAGTAAAGAACGTAACAAATAGAAAAACAGCAATAATAACATACCACGCATACATAGAATCCATTTTACGCTACGGGCTTATTATATGGGGAAACAGCATGGACAAAAAATAAATTAATAATAACAATATAAATAAAATAACAACAAATAATGAAATTTTTCGTTCATCATCTCACATGTACGACATACATCCATCTAGCGGCAAATGGTACTGTGCCTTTACTCCAAACTGTTTTAAATGTTAACTTAGAAGTTAAATAGATTTCTGATGGATATGTCTATACAACGTGTAACGGAAACCCCAATCTATCCAAAAGGGCTGAAGACAACATATGGTATGGAGTCTATGCACAGTTTCAGCTCCTAATAAGTGATTCAAAGAATCGATACCAAATTATCGGTTTCATATGTTTCTTGAATACCAATCATAAAAAACGTGTCACAGCACTACAAGGGTCAATAACTTTCACGTCACTTGCCAATAACATGATAATTCTGTTCGTTCTTCTTTGTTTGAAAATTTTGGTATCTGGTATCAATGTATTTAAATTTGTAATAAGTTCCACACATGTAGACATAGGATTACAAAACCCTTGCCATATCGTTTGTTAAGTATCGTCTAAAGAAGCCGTGCTCTTTAAATTACACGTTGTATATGTTCGTATCTATTAAGAGCAGTCTGATTTAGGTGAGTTTTATTTTATTTTATTTTATTTTATTTGAGAAAACCAACAATTGTACAATGTGTCTTACATCTAAATACATTAAAAAAAATAGGTTAAAGTACAATTCACTACTTTTCCACAGGTTACAATCGATTTTAAAAGTACATGTGGCTTATTATGAGTTTATTTACCTAAAGTTCAAAGAAAAGAGACACAAAGTGGAGACTTCCTAATAACATTATATTACATTTCATTTACATTTCCGTTACATTTCGGGGAGTGTGCGATGGAATTACACAGTCTAATTCCGTCAAGCCCGTTCCATCATCGGACAACGAGACAAACGGCGAAGCGCCATCGTTACATGGTGGACATCCTACCCATACGTACTAAATGTTTTAGGAATACCTTCATTGTGCCTACGGCTAAGGAGTGGAATTCCCTGCCGGAGTCTGTGTTTCCCGATAGCTATAACCTAGGAGTCTAAGTCAAGAGTGAATAGGTTACTTTTAGGTAAGCGTGCTCAATCTTCGACCACATCATTACTTACCATCAGGTGAGATGGCAAACCTATTTTTAATAAAAAAAAAACATTTCTTTTTTCAGGGACAATTAAGTTAAAATCAATGAAATTGTTTTCTTCACCTTGTTATTTATTTATTTAAGTAATGTCTCGA
The DNA here is from genome assembly GCA_943138885.2 of Tholera decimalis. Classification (NCBI taxonomy): domain Eukaryota; kingdom Metazoa; phylum Arthropoda; class Insecta; order Lepidoptera; family Noctuidae; genus Tholera; species Tholera decimalis. The sequence goes on along the minus strand of OW964575.2, from coordinate 9,938,842 downwards.
AACCCGCGACAACAGGCCAGAGAAATTGGCCAAGTGCGAGTCAGACTCGCCCATGAAGGGTTCGTAACTATGCAAAATAACTTTGTTTTTCTTAGTATTTGATGAAATACCAAGTTATATTTGCGGTTTTAGAAAATGTGCTGTATCTCAAAAACTGCTGACCCGATTTCGTGCAAACCAATTTTCGTTGAATGTTTTTATTAAGATCTACAACGTTTTTCACTCCATTATTGTAAAAGTTAGAGGGGGAGACACATTTTACCACTTTGGAAGCGTATATCTTATAAACGATTGACTTAAAGAAAAAGTGGTATTAGAAATCTCAATGTTATTTTTAAAGACCTGTCTACACCACATACGTAAAGGTTTCATGAAAAAAGGGGAAGCCCCCCTTAATTTAATATAGTCTTAGTCTTATAGTTTCTGAATAAAATGGCTGTGACATGCGGACGACGGACAGACAGATAGACATGACAAAACTTTATAGTTTATATATAGGGTTCCATATTAGCCATTCGGCTACAGAACCCTAAAAATTTGTCTCGGTTGAGGTGTTTTAGCTCACCTTATTCCGATCACTGATTATGATTTGCTTACCGACATGTCATATTACAACAGGTGTTCCTGCTGCAAAGAAACCGAAACTAGATCCGCGAAAGGAAAATAGCGATCATTCACTATCCCCCAAGCATAAGAACAAGAGACTAGAACATTCAAAGACTTCTGAAAATACTAAGAAAAGTACGTTTAAATCTATCAGAATATCACAAAAATCTATTTCAAGTAAAACTGTTGTGCAAAGTAAACCTAAATTGTGTTATGATGCAATTTGTAATTATGATAAAATTGTAGAAACTAAAAGTCAGGAAACACCTTATAAATGTCATATCTGTCAGAGTAGTTTTAGTCAAACGAGTCATTTGAAAAATCATATTCGTACATACACAGGAGAAAAGCCTTATAAATGTCGTATCTGTCAGAGTAGTTTTAGTGAGAAAGGTACTTTGAAAAAACATATTCGTATACGCACAGGAGAACAACCTTATAAATGCGATATTTGTCAGAGTAGTTTTAGTGTGAAGGGTAATTTGATAACGCATATTCGTACACACACTGGAGAAAAACCTTATAAATGTGATATTTGTCAGAGTAGTTTTAGTGGGAAGGATACTTTGAAAACACATATTCGTACACACACGGGAGAAAAACCTTATAAATGTCATATCTGTCAGAGTAGTTTTAATCGAACGAGTAATTTGAAAGGTCATATTCGTACACACACGAGAGAAAAACCTTATAAATGCGATATTTGTCAGAGTAGATTTAGTTTTAAGGGTACTTTGAAAATTCATATTCGTACACACACGGGAGAAAAACCTTATAAATGTCATATCTGTCAGAGTAGATTTAGGGCAAAGAGTTATTTGAATAGACATATTCGTACACACACAGGAGAAAAACCTTATAAATGTGATATTTGTCAGAGTAGTTTTAGTCAAAGGAGTACTTTGAAAAAGCATATTCGTATACACACAGGAGAACAACCTTATAAATGCGATATTTGTCAGAGTAGTTTTAGTGTGAAGGGTAATTTGATAACGCATATTCGTACACACACTGGAGAAAATCCTTATAAATGTGATATTTGTCAGAGTAGTCTTTGTGGGAAGGATACTTTGAAAACACATATTCGTACACACACGGGAGAAAAACCTTATAAATGTCATATCTGTCAGAGTAGTTTTAATCGAACGAGTCATTTGAAAGGTCATATTCGTACACACACGAGAGAAAAGCCTTATAAATGTCATATCTGTCAGAGTAGTTTTAGTCAAACGAGTACTTTGAAAAAACATATTCGTATACACACAGGAGAACAACCTTATAAATGCGATATTTGTCAGAGTAGTTTTAGTGTGAAGGGTAATTTGATAACGCATATTCGTACACACACTGGAGAAAAACCTTATAAATGTGATATTTGTCAGAGTAGTTTTAGTGGGAAGGATACTTTGAAAACACATATTCGTACACACACGGGAGAAAAACCTTATAAATGTCATATCTGTCAGAGTAGTTTTAATCGAACGAGTAATTTTAAAGGTCATATTCGTACACACACTGGAGAAAAACCTTATAAATGTGATATCTGTCAGAGTAGTTTTAGTGAGAAGGGTACTTTGAATAGACATATTCGTACACACACGGGAGAAAAACCTTATAAATGTCATATCTGTCAGAGTAGTTTTAGGGTAAAGAGTAATTTGAAAGGTCATATTCGTACACACACGGGAGAAAAGCCTTATAAATGTCATATCTGTCCGAGTAGTTTTAGTCAAACGAGTACTTTGAAAAAACATATTTGTACACACACGGGAGAAAAACCTTATAAATGTCATATCTGTCAGAGTAGTTTTAGGGCAAAGAGTCATTTGAAAGGTCATATTCGTACACACACTGGAGAAAAACCTTATAAATGTGATATTTGTCAGAGTAGTTTTAGTGTGAAGGGTAATTTGATAACGCATATTCGTACACACACTGGAGAAAAACCTTATAAATGCGATATTTGTCAGAGTAGTTTTAGTGTGAAGGGTAATTTGATAACGCATATTCGTACACACACTGGAGAAAAACCTTATAAATGTGATATTTGTCAGAGTAGTTTTAGTGGGAAGGATACTTTGAAAACACATATTCGTACACACACAGGAGAAAAACCTTATAAATGTCATATCTGTCAGAGTAGTTTTAATCGAACGAGTAATTTGAAAGGTCATATTCGTATACACACTGGAGAAAAACCTTATAAATGTCATATCTGTCATAGTAGTTTTAGTGAGAAGGGTACTTTGAAAAAACATATTCGTATACACACAGGAGAATAACATTATAAATGCGATATTTGTCAGAGTAGTTTTAGTCTGAAGAGTACTTTGAAAAATCATATTCGTACACACACTGGAGAAAAACCTTATAAATGTCATATCTGTCAGAGTAGTTTTAGTGAGAAGGGTACTTTGAAAAAACATATTCGTATACACAGGAAAACAACCTTATAGATGCGATATTTGTCAGAGTAGTTTTAGTGTGAAGGGTACTTTGAAAAATCATATTCGTACTCACACAATACAAATAACCTTATAAATGTGATCAATGTCCTAAAAGATTTTGTGATAGACGTATTCTTAAATATCATGTTTGAAACAATTAACACATTACATACTGAAGATAAGTATATAGCTGTATTTCATTTCATTTCATTTATTTATTTTCTCCCACAAAATACATAAAGCAAAATTTCTTTAAACAATTTTTTGGTAGGGAGACAGGAGCCCATACTAAGAAAACTTGTGTTATGGGTCTCCTGGCCACCTTAACCCAGACACATTACAGAACTGGTCAAATTGGAAACTTAGAATTAAGGGAGTGTGTTAGATTTGAAAGCGTTTTCGTGCATGTGTGAGTTTATGTGCGTTTGAGTGTGTTTGTGTGTGTGTGTGTGTTTGTGTGTGTGTCATGTGCTAGTATGTGTGTACCTTTACCTCAAAAGTCAGTCTGTGTTTATTAAGTAGTCTTTCTGTCTCCTCATACTTAAGCCCAAGAATTCATTTAGTGATCTTCCCTTTACATTCCCTATTCGTATTGGGATAGATATTGTGCAACTCATTAGCCAAGTTATACAGCCGTGGTCCTTGAAAGAAGGAGAAATAACCGCTGAAGGCTGTTCTGGATGGTGCAGCATGACATACTTGGAAGTTGCGGCGTCGGGTTAAAACTGGGTTATTATAATTGTACTGTAATAGTTTATGCTGTTTGAGGATAACGGAGAGAATATACAGTTGCCTAACCGACAAGACTTCCGCCAGATTGTATAGTTCTGACGTTGGTAATAGTCTCGGTTTTAATAGACAAATTTTAAGTATCAGTCTTTGAGCCCGCTCTAGTTCCAATAAATGACTCTTAGCTGCCCCACCCCATGAAGAAATACAGTAGGTGAGAACGGATTGACAAAGCGCCAGATAGACAGATCTCATAACCCTGGAGTCGGCCACAAGTCTTAACTGTTTGAATATATATGCGAGTTTACGTATTCGCTTAGCTACATTACTTATGTGTTCAGTGAATTTTAAGTTTTCATCAATAGATACTCCTAGATATTTTATATAATTTGTTTTAGTAATAAGAGGGCAGTTACAAGCTATAGTCGGAAATTCGTCACATGAGTGTGCTATTATTGTATGTTGGGGAGCGCCTATATTTCGAAGGGAAAAAATTATGAAGTGAGTTTTGTTGTGATTTAAGGTAAGCGAGTAGGTAGCTAGCCAATGACACACCTTATTAAAACCTTTTTGAGCATAGTTAAACAGGTGAGGCCATGAGTCTCCAAAAAAGGTCAGAGTTGTGTCATCTGCATAGGAGATAATCTTACAATTCGGAAGGTTTAGTTGGCATAAGTCATTGATGTAGCAAAGAAATAATGAAGGGCCCAAAATACTTCCTTGTGAAACTCCAAAGTTAACACAACACTCTTCACTCACTTCGTCACCCACTCTTACCCTCTGTTTACGACTCGAAAGGTAACTTTTAAACAAAAGCAATTGAACACCTCTGATACCCAGGCTTTCAAGTTTCATCAGTAGTTTAGGATGGGAGACTGTGTCAAAAGCTTTTGCGAGGTCTGAATATTGTAAGGCATTTTCTCTTTTCATCAAGATTTTTCGCGATAAATTCTGTAAATGAATTTACAGCATCGTCCGTAGATCTGTCCCGTCTGAAACCATATTGAGCATCGGACAATAAGTTTTTGTTTTCCAAAATAGTATATATAGTAGTTCAGTCTATAGACATCATCTGTTTCTCTTTACGTCGAAGCGGACTATATAACAAGCTCCTGCAGTGTAATATCAATAAATAAAATAAAGGAATCCAATTCGGCTGACCGGATCCGCGGTATTACAAATATTATTTTCCTAAAATGCAGTTACATTCAGTCTAGTTATGATAGCACTAGCTTCTGCCCGCGGATTCGTTCGCGAGAAAAGGTTTTTTTCAGTGTAAGTAAAGTACCCTATGTCACTCCAAGCCTTCAATTGTCTTTACACAAAACTCACATCGATTCATTGCTCTGTTTTGACATGAAAGAAGGACAAACAAACCTACTTGCACATTCTGTAATATTAGTATAGTGTTATTAGTATATATATTAGTATAGCATAGTGTTCCTCCGTGCCCTCCACGCCTCCACAAACATCAACACATAATTAGATTCACTTTGGACAACATTATTAAAATTAATAATTTCTATACCTGTTTTAAAAAAGTTCCCCGGGGCGCAAGAAAATACGCATAGTGCCTGGGAGGATTTGCTCACTTTCCGTTATAGAATTCTACATGTGCAAAAAAATTAAAGACAACTGCAACAATTCGACTTTTATTTTGGATTAAAAATTACGTACATCCTACAATCCGTCCCAGAAGAGCTTGTGTTCACATGTGGAATCCAAATTAAGTGAAGGTGACATTAGGGGAGCAGGCTGGCAGTTATTCAGCAGTGATGTGGTGCGCCTTACTCTCCAGAAACAGTTGCAACCTTGTTGAGCCTGCGGTTGATCTCACATTTCCTGACTCCCCCAATACGGATTCATCTGTTTTAAATTTTACAGCCCCGGAGTTGATTGCTGCCGTGAACTCCTTCCGAAGTGGCTGTGTTGGCGGCCTTGATGGCCTGACTCCCCAACATTTAAAAGACCTAGTGAGTTCAGGCGCCGCACAGTGGTCCGGATTTTCAAAATGATGGACTTTCGATCGAAGATGATTATTTCACTAAACAAAAAATGGTATCGAATAGTATATATAACGCTGATCAATATTTATTACTACAATTTTTCGATAAAATTGCTCCTTCACGTAAAAAAAAAATATTGAAAAATAAAATGTATGGGAGAAAATCTATTTTATTTTTTTTCTCCGGCTAGTATCAAAGTATAGCAACCAAACCTTATATTCTAGTAAGTACTTGTTGCCCTTAGTATGACGACATATAATTCGCTTGCGTATCCCTGCGGCCTTGGCGCCTACGATGATTCAAAGTTTCAAATTTTTAATTCGATTTTTCTTAATGTTTTTGACGATTTATCTTAAAAGAAACAGTTAGAATAAAGCCCTGAAAAGGGCTATTTTTAGAAGTCCTGAAAAGGACTATTTTATGCAGTCCTGATAAGGACTATTTTACTGAAATGACTTATCTTACTAACTCAATACAAAAAAAAAAAGAAAGTAACAATATCACTAAATCTGTCACGCTATTACGCTAATGGATCGTCAACTCCTGCCTGCAGCTCTTGTAGATCAATATTTTCAGTTTCTTCTGTTGTTACCTCAGGCAACAACAAAAGCTCTTTAACATCCGAAAAAAAACATCGAAATGTTTTGAGTTGTTGTATTTTGGTCGAATATGGGATAAATATGGATCCGAACTAATTAAAACATTATGCAACAAGTCTTCGTTGGTCTTCATCCTGTTAAATTTTCTTGTGTGATTTTCACGAACTCTTAGAAGTTCTTTATTTCTTGCTTCACCGGCTTCTTCGGAAAGAATACCATTGGTAGGAAGCCAAAGTGTTCGCAAATGTCTGCACCATGTATGAGCAGCTTGTGCACACTTGCGGGCATATAAAACCACGGGTATTGATGAACAAACATCTCAGCAGTATCTCGACAATACGTTCTAAACTTTTCAATATCTATGGCACATCCAGATGAAATTGTTTGAAGAATAACCGCGAAATGCTTTAGTAGGTCTTTATCAATATTGGTAATTTCGGCAGATTTCTCATAATCTCTAAAAAACCTTCTGGCTGTATTTCCGTCGTTTGTGGTTCCAAAGCGTTGCTTAACAAAATCTACAAGAATTCCCATTTGCTGCTTGAATTCTTCTTGTGTCAGTTGTTTTTTTCGCAGCTTTTAGTTCCTTGTTAGCACCTCGTGCAGCACACATTTTGCCCCTCTTCTCACCCCCTTTAGGCGGATCTCGGAAATTAAGAGACTTGGAACATTTTTTTTTTCAGAATCATTTAGAGGGGCAATGCTTTAGTCGAAATAATTGTGCAACCCCACCCCCCCCCCCAATTTTTTTTTTCTTAAAGTGAACACGCAAGGTGCTTGCACCTCGCGCAACACGCAAATACTAGTATTTATATAAAAGCGAAATACCACTCACCGATTAAACACGAAATCTCAGAAACTACAAGTACTAGGTTTCTCAATTTTTGCATAGTAGTCCTTTTAGTACGTAGATGCTCGCTAAGACGGGATTTTGCGAAATTTCCACGGGGTCGGGTTTTTCACGGGAAAAACTTCCCATGCGAACGAAGTCGCGAGCAACTGCTAGTTTATTATAAATAAAGAATTTGAATTAGAAAAGAATCAAGTAAAGAACGTAACAAATAGAAAAACAGCAATAATAACATACCACGCATACATAGAATCCATTTTACGCTACGGGCTTATTATATGGGGAAACAGCATGGACAAAAAATAAATTAATAATAACAATATAAATAAAATAACAACAAATAATGAAATTTTTCGTTCATCATCTCACATGTACGACATACATCCATCTAGCGGCAAATGGTACTGTGCCTTTACTCCAAACTGTTTTTAAATGTTAACTTAGAAGTTAAATAGATTTCTGATGGATATGTCTATACAACGTGTAACGGAAACCCCAATCTATCCAAAAGGGCTGAAGACAACATCTGGTATGGAGGCTATGCACAGTTTCAGCTCCTAATAAGTGATTCAAAGAATTGATACCAAATTATCGGTTTCATATGTTTCTTGAATACCAATCATAACAAACGTGTCACAGCACTACAAGGGTCAATAACTTTCACGTCACTTGCCAATAACATGATAATTCTGTTCGTTCTTCTTTGTTTGAAAATGTTGGTATCTGGTATCAATGTATTGAAATTTGTAATAAGTTCCACACATGTAGACATAGGATTACAAAACCCTTGCCATATCGTTTGTTAAGTATCGTCTAAAGAAGCCGTGCTCTTTAAATTACACGTTGTATATGTTCGTATCTATTAAGAGCAGTCTGATTTAGGTGAGTTTATTTACCTAAAGTTCAAAGAAAAGAGACAGTGGAGACTTCCTAATAACATTATATTACATTTCATTTACATTTCCGTTACATTTCGGGGAGTGTGCGATGGAATTACACAGTCTAATTCCGTCAAGCCCGTTCCATCATCGGACAACGAGACAAACGGCGAAGCGCCATCGTTACATGGTGGACATCCTACCCATACGCCCAAAACGTTTTGGGAATACCTTCATTGTGCGTACGGCTAAGGAGTGGAATTCCCTGCTGGAGTCTGTGTTTCCCGATAGCTATAACCTAGGAGTCTTTAAGTCAAGAGTGAATAGGTTACTTTTAGGTAAGCGTGCTCAATCTTCGACCACATCATTACTTACCATCAGGTGAGATGGTGGTCATACGCAAACCTATTTTTAATTAAAAAAAAAACATTTCTTTTTTCAAGGACAATTTAGTTAAAATCAATGAAATTGTTTTCTTCACCTTGTTATTTATTTACTTAAGTAATGTCTCGAAACCCGCGACAACAGGCCAGAGAAATTGGCCAAGTGCGAGTCAGACTCGCCCATGAAGGGTTCGTAACTATGCAAAATAACTTTGTTTTGCTTAGTATTTGATGAAATACCAAGTTATATTTGCGGTTTTAGAAAATGTGCTGTATCTCAAAAACTGCTGACCCGATTTCGTGCAAACCAATTTTCGTTGAATGTTTTTATTAAGATCTACAACGTTTCTCACTCCATTATTGTAAAAGTTAGAGGAGGGGACACATTTTACCACTTTGGAAGCGTATATCTTTTAAACGATTGACTTAAAGAAAAAGTGGTATTAGAAATCTCAATGTTATTTTTAAAGACCTGTCTACACCACATACGTAAAGGTTTCATGAAAAAAGGGGAAGCCCCCCTTAATTTAATGTAGTCTTAGTCTTATAGTTTCTGAATAAAATGGCTGTGACATGCGGACGGACAGACAGATAGACATGACAAAACTTTATAGTTTATATATAGGGTTCCATATTATCATTCGGCTACAGAACCCTAAAAATTTGTCTCGATTGAGGTGTTTTAGCTCACCTAATTCCGATCACTGATTATGATTTACTTACCGACATGTCATATTACAACAGGTGTTCCTGCTGCAAAGAAACCGAAACTAGATCCGCGAAAGGAAAATAGCGATCATTTACTATCCCCCAAGCATAAGAACAAGAGACTAGAACATTCAAAGACTTCTGAAAATACTAAGAAAAGTACGTTTAAATCTATCAGAATATCACAAAAATCTATTTCAAGTAAAACTGTTGTGCAAAGTAAACCTAAATTGTGTTATGATGCAATTTGTAATTATGATAAAATTGTAGAAACTAAAAGTCAGGAAACACCTTATAAATGCGATATTTGTCAGAGTAGTTTTAGTGTGAAGGGTACTTTGAAAAATCATATACGTACACACACAGGAGAAAAGCCTTATAAATGTGATATTTGTCAGAGAAGTTTTGGTCACAAGAGCCATTTAAAATACCATATTCGTATACACACAGGCGAAAAGCCTTATAAATGTAATATTTGCCAGAGTAGTTTTAGACAAAGTAGTACTTTGAAAAATCATATTCGTACACACACAGAAGAACAACCTTATAAATGCGATATTTGTCAGAGTAGATTTAGTGTGAAGGGTACTTTGAAAAGTCATATTCGTACACACACGGGAGAAAAACCTTATAAATGCGATATTTGTCAGAGTACATTTTGTTTGAAGGGTACTTTGAAAAGTCATATTCGTACACACACGGGAGAAAAACCTTATAAATGTCATATCTGTCCGAGTAGTTTTAGTCAAACGAGTAATTTGAAAAATCATATTCGTACACACACTGGAGAAAAACCTTATAAATGTCATATCTGTCAGAGTAGTTTTAGTGCGAAGGGTTCTTTAAAAAAACATATTCGTATACACACAGGAGAACAACCTTATAAATGCGATATTTGTCAGAGTAGTTTTAGTGTGAAGGGTAATTTGAAAACGCATACTCGTACACACACGGGAGAAAAGCCTTATAAATGTGATATTTGTCAGAGTAGTTTTAGTGGGAAGGATACTTTGAAAACACATATTCGTACACACACGGGAGAAAAACCTTATAAATGTCATATCTGTCAGAGTAGTTTTAATCGAACGAGTCATTTGAAAAGTCATATTCGTACACACACTGGAGAAAAACCTTATAAATGTGATATCTGTCAGAGTAGTTTTAGTGAGAAGTGTACTTTGAAAAGACATATTCGTATACACACTGGAGAAAAACCTTATAAATGTCATATCTGTCATAGTAGTTTTAGTGAGAAGGGTACTTTGAAAAAACATATTCGTATACACACAGGAGAACAACATTATAAATGCGATATTTGTCAGAGTAGTTTTAGTCTGAAGAGTACTTTGAAAAATCATATTCGTACACACACTGGAGAAAAACCTTATAAATGTCATATCTGTCAGAGTAGTTTTAGTGAGAAGGGTACTTTGAAAAAACATATTCGTATACACAGGAAAACAACCTTATAGAATCGATATTTGTCAGAGTAGTTTTAGTGTGAAGGGTACTTTGAAAAATCATATTCGTACACACACAATACTTAAGATACATACTGAAGATAAGTATATAGTTGTATATACCGTAGTTCAGTCTATAGACATCATCTGTTCCTCTTTACGTTGAAGCGGACTATATAACAAGCTCCTGCAGTGTAATATCAATAAATAAAATAAAGGAATCCAATTCGGCTTACCGGATCCGCGGTATTACAAATATTATTTTCCTAAAATTCAGTTACATTCAGTCTAGTTATGATAGCACTAGCTTCTACCCGCGGATTCGTTCGCGAGAAAAGGTTTTTTTCAGTGTAAGTAAAGTACCCTATGTCACTCCAAGCCTTCAATTGTCTTTACACAAAACTCACATCGATTCATTGCTCTGTTTTGACATGAAAGAAGGACAAACAAACCTACTTGCACATTCTATAATATTAGTATAGATTTGTTTTTAAAATCCACATTTAAAAAATCATGAAGAAATAAATTATCATTATTGTTGTATAATATTGTAATTTACTTTCAATGTTTTGGCTTGTGCATACACTCATAAAATCCATACCCTTACATTACATACCTTAAATAACAATACACGAGTATTTAGCGTTTAACTGTGTAGTTTGTAATGACCTGAGGAGCTCGTGATTAAATAATAACAACCGTCGGAGTTGAACAAAAAAAAAGTGTTAGGTTGTAGGTCCAGGCTATGTTTATATTTGTGTGTGTACTTACCTTAATTTTAATCGACTGTTGTAAAGCAACACAATTTCATTTCATTGAATAAGTTTTTAGTATCTTGAGAAAAAAACAGAATTGGCTTTGTTTTTCTTGAAAATTGTTTCGTCAAGAATACATTAGTTTTAGTTATGTTATCATATTTCCTAGACTACTCCCAAATTCATTATTGCGTTGATTTTATATTCTTATATGTTCTTACTATTTAATAAATCTTATCTGTAATATGGTGTTCTTATTTCTCAACTTTAACAAAGTTCTTACACAGTTGTCTCTTAAAAAGAAATCACTGCCGTAAACAAAGAATTTCGCAGTTTAAGAAATAGGATGTTGATATTAATGATATTTGAATTTTGAAAACGGAAGATGAAAGGTCAATTTTATCTTTCGCTCAATATTTGTAAATAAATATTTTAATAAATTCTTTGAAAAATCGACTCAATTGCAGAAGTGAGTGTGATAAATGTATGACCAACAAGTAACAAATTCGCGTGGTGTAAGATCGGGAGTCTTTGCTGGTCAAGGAATAGATCCACCACGCCCAACCCAACGAAGTGGATGTTGTCGATTCATCGACTCGAAAAAACCCTCAATATCTTCCCTGGATACATGAAAGATACTGCGTATGATGAATTCAGAAATAATAATATTGCGGCCCTGGCCCTGCGCCCTGTGTGCATGATGTTCCCAGTATCCAGCCGTCAACCAGTTTTATTTATTTATTTGACTTTTCTGTGACAATTTATGTATAGTTTTATTTTGTTATTAGTTTCATTTTGTGTTTATAGTGCCATTTTTTAACATAATTAGGTAAGTAAAATTAACTTCATGATTAATGCTGTTTGTAGCGACTCCGGAAATTGTAGCAGACAACCTGCCACATCCCTGGATACCCAGCTTGTGAGATGTCCCAGTTGCTCTCAGGCACGTTTTTTCAAGGGCGAACGGGGGCTACGGATCGGATCACAAACCTCATAGTGTTCCTCCGTGCCCTCCACGCCTCCACAAACATCAACACATAATTAGATTCACTTTGGACAACATTATTAAAATTAATAATTTCTATACCTGTTTTAAAAAATGTTCCCCGGGGCGCAAGAAAATACGCATAGTGCCTGGGAGGATTTGCTCACTTTCCGTTATAGAATTCTACATGTGCAAAAAAATTAAAGACAACTGCAACAATTCGACTTTTATTTTGGATTAAAAATTACGTACATCCTACAATCCGTCCCAGAAGAGCTTGTGTTCACATGTGGAATCCAAATTAAGTGAAGGTGACATTAGGGGAGCAGGCTGGCAGTTATTCAGCAGTGATGTGGTGCGCCTTACTCTCCAGAAACAGTTGCAACCTTGTTGAGCCTGCGGTTGATCTCACCTTTCCTGACTCCCCCAATACGGATTCATCTGTTTTAAATTTTACAGCCCCGGAGTTGATTGCTGCCGTGAACTCCTTCCGAAGTGGCTCTGTTGGCGGCCTTGATGGCCTGACTCCCCAACATTTAAAAGACCTAGTGAGTTCAGGCGCCGGGGAAGCTGGTGTATCTCTTTTGAAGGAGCTTGCGGCTCTAGTTAACTTGATGCTCTTTGGCGGCATGAACGAAGCCGTCGTTGATGTCTTGTACGGAGCCAACTTATGCGCCTTGCACAAGAAGGACGGCGGTATTCATCCCATTGTTGTTGGATACACTTACAGGCGTATGACAGCCAAGATATGTTGCAAATGTTATAGTGAGGCGCTAAATCATAAATTCCAGCCCCTGCATTTCATTTTCAAGGTTGACGTTAAAAACGCTTTTAATTCTGTGAACAAGGACACTTTGTTGGCAGAAGTTAAAGAAGAATTACCTGAAATTTACGGTTTTATGTGGCAGTACTACAGGCACCCCTTCAAATTGTTATATAAAGACCACGTTTTGGATTCAGCAGTTGGACGCCAACAAGGTGACCCTCTCGGACCAGTCATTTTCAGCTTGGCTATCCATCCAATCATCCAACAACTAAATTCTAATTTTAACGTGTGGTATTTAGATGATAGCCGTTGGGTGTGGGATAATACACATCCATTAACCCGGCCCCTGGGGGAGTAGAGTCATCTTTTCTACTCTTTATTTGGGCAATTCCTGTCTGGCGCGTCCACATAGCGGGGCTGGGCATCTTACATTTCAGTAGGCCGAAGTGTGTAGATGGCGAAGTCCAACAGGGACCCAGTGCTGCGGGGTATAACGCGGAACCCGTACCCAGGGAAACGGGTGAAGACCTCAACGGAGGGAAGAGCGGAAACCACAGTTGTCGGTACGGTCCAACCAGCGGAGGAGGCTAGCCACAGGAGCGTAGTACCTTGATCCTGGTGGAGGGCAGCGGTATCCACCAGTACTGCGGTGAAGCGTAAGAACCATATGTTCTGAGTTGGTTTACTGACAGAATTCTACGGACACTAGTCTGTAGTACCGCGATATAGAAAGCAACGGGATACTACTAGATTATCTTTGCCCACGAGAGTTAAACGATGAAAATGCAAGACAATAGAAACGAACGTTTGCCTGACGATCCGCGTAGCGACCGGCGGCGCTTTGAGTTTTCCGGGATTCATAGTGTGAAATTGGTTACCGGCCGAGGGAGTGTAGGCAACCAGGCATCCTCCGGAAAGTACGCGACTGGAAGAGAACAATTCCAACTACGCAAGAACACCCGTATAGGCACATGGATTATACGTGGAATCCTAGACGAGGTTAAATTACACATCCTGGATCAAGAGCACCAGCGGTGTAGCTCCATTATAAGTGAAACCCACTGGAAAAGTAGTGGCCACCGAGACTTGAATAAACATACTATCTATTATTCAGGAGACGATTCCAGTCGCTACGCTAATTGGCTATTGCAATTCCCAAACGGTGTTCGAAAGCAGTCTTAAGTTATAAACCTGTCAGCAACAGAATTATTACAATGAAACTCGGTGCGTCTCCCACCCCACTGAATATTATACAGGTATATGCACCCACCAGTACGGCGAAAGATGAGGACGTGGAGAGTTTCTACAATGACATAGTATCCTCAACCGCAACAATACCAAATAGGGAATTGCTTATCATACTTGGCGATTTTAACGCAAAAGTGGGTGAAACACTGGTGGAAGTAGGACTAGGACTGCGGAACATTCCAGGCAACTATGGTCTTGGCCAAAGGAATGTTCGAGGAGAGAGACTACTGCAGTTTGCATCGGACTTACATCGGATTTCACCATAGTGAATACGGTATTCTAGCATCGTGGCAGACTGTACACCTGGACGTCCCCTGATGGAAAATACCGGAATCAAATTGACTACATATTAATAAGATCTAGATGGCGAAATTCAATTATGATTGCACACACATGCCCGGAGGAGACTGTCAATCTGACCATCAACTTCTCATATGCAACTTGAAACTTAAGGTACGTAAATCCATTCCACGTAAAGCTGACAACAAGCTTGTAATCCTGGATCAAAAGGCTTTTATAAACGAACTGTCGGCCAATAATATCACATGGAGGTCAACGGCACCAGGAGATGACCCTGACTCTGGCGATCCGCAAAAGAGCAAATGAAAAATACTGTATGCTCGACACAGCCTACCCCTAGCAAAGGTAAGCACCAACATTGGATGTCAGAAGACACCAGGTTCGTTAAAGGCAGTAGTTGATATTTGAATAGAGTTTTGAGGCAGCCAGTCTTTTAGAACCCCAGCTGAAGTACCAATTTTGAATAATTCGTTCTTCTTATCAATTAATTTTCCTATAATGTTACTTGCATCCAGTGGCCTTCTATCTATTTTCCTCGCGAGGATTCCGGACAAGATTGTAGTACTATTTTAGACGGAAAAGGTTCGGACAACGAAAGTACCAAATCTTTGAGTGATATTGAAAGCGATAATAAGAAAGAACTTTCGGATTATAAAAAGAATTTAGAACTGCGTTATTCTATTAAAAACTGGGATTTAGACTTAAACTTGACATGCTGCTTTAAATAAACTATTTAAAATTTTAAATATGAGAATAAACAATGTTTTGCCTCAAGACGCACGAATATTACCAGATACCAATAGAGAAAACCTACACAAATCAATCTTGATATAGTGTGCGTTATGACTATTTTCGACATTATTTTGCTGGGGCAAAATAATGTCGAAAATAGTCATTTAAATCTTATAGATAATTAGTTGCCCAGCTTCTGTAATTGTTAAGCACATTTTTAAATTTGTTACACATATAGTTTTTTAGTTATTACGTAGTTTAGTTAGTTTGCTCAAATATATTTTTTTTTTCGCTGAGATATCGTGTTTTGAAGTTCTCATCTTTGTAAATTTTCGTATACCTGAAAATCAATTGAGATCATAGACGTGATACAGTTGATTACTAATTTTCTGCAAATGACTCTCGTTTTTCTTAAAATATTATCTCACCATAAGTGGGCCAACCCACCGAACCTCTTAAACTACCAACCCACATCTACCTACCTCCATCCAGCCCCTAGCCACTAGACACGACCCCTACCAAACCTCAAGCAAATTAACCCACCTAACCCTGGGGAAAGCGAGTTAAGTCGCATATTTTTTTGAAATAAGTCTTATTATTCTTTAATTCTCACACCACAAGCGAACTAACCTAGTACACTCCAAACTCAGCAAACCCCACCCTTATCCCTAAAAACCACCCCTACTAAAACGAGTGTTTTAAAAAGTTTACTGACCAACCAGCAAAATAATCCTGGATGGCGATTTTATAATACTACGTGGACTTATAAAGCTCCGTTGATGGTTTTGGTGGTTGGTGGTACTACGCTTTTAACAGCATAAATACATGCTGTTTTTACTCGAGTACGCTTAATCCTATAATTTGTACTTATATCGGTATATAGGATCATATTTCCTGGCAAACATAGGAACAAGACTCCTATGAAAGCATGAAACAAGAGTGATTGCACTCGAGAGTAATAAATCCGGTAACTCGGACTTATATGCGCCTATAAGATATCATCTGCGGACCATTTAAATCCTAATACTCCTGTAGGAGCATGTACCAGGAATATATGCACTGAGGAGCAATTACTCTTTTTATTTTTACTTATCTATACTAATATTATAAAGCGGAAAAGTTTGTTTGTTTGTTTGTTTGCTTGAACGCGCTAATCTTCGAAAGCACTGGGTGGATTTGGATGCAATTTGGTATGGAAGTAGCTTGAAGCTTGAGGAAGGTTATAGGCTACTTTTTACGCAACTGCAAAAAAGGAGAGTTATGTTTTTACCGTGATAGAATCTACGGGAGCGAAGCCCCGCGTGAGTACTAGTAACCTCATATAAGCTAATATTTTATGGCCAATATAAGTAAATTAAAGTTAAATTACTGTAAATAATTTATAGGTTGGTTTTATATATGCTTAAAAGTAAGTGTGAAATGAATTTCATATCCATGTTTTAAAAACAATAAATCACCAAGATTACGCAGCATGCAGCACTCAGTAGGACAAATTATTGTTCTCTGTATCGATTTATCGTATGCCGTTTTAAACCTAGACATATTTATATAGGCATTCCACAGTAGTGTTATTGTCCAAGAAATCTCAAAGAATCCTGGTTAAAACTCTTAAGAAGCCACTTTTGCTTGTAACGACCAGTACAGGCGAAAAGACGCTTTATATAGTTTTGCAAATTCTATTGTAGGATTTGACATCAGCCATTTTGATTAGGTACCACTGGCGAAGGCTCCATACAACTCGATTCCTACCGGCTTTCCTTTTGAAATATGGCAAATATTAGTCTATTATTTTATATATGAATATATAAATAGTAATCTATTTTTTCAATTAAACAAATAATTATTTACGAAGTTACAACATTTCGAAGTCAGCCACAGGGCCACAGTTACTGGTATTCACACATCACACTTGACCAAGGTAAGCATTTTTTGGTCCGGCTTCCCTTTAATGAAAATTCACCCTTCGCCAATGTTAGGTACAACTGTTTTTGTCTACAAATATTGAAAATGGATTTAAATAAGTGGAAGCGGTTTAAAAAAAGTGGATCTTATAAAAGAAAAGTTAAAAAAGAAAAGTAAAAAAAGAACATATAAAGAAATGTTAACCGCACCGATTTTTTAAATTTAACTGGTGAAGACCGTATCGCAAATTCTAGCGAGGATTCCGGACAAGATTGTAGTACTATTTTAGACGGAAAAGGTTCGGACAACGAAAGTACCAAATCTTTTGAAAGCGATAATAAGAAAGAACTTTCGGATTATAACAAGAATTTAGAACTGCGTTATTCTATTAAAAACTGGGATTTAGACTTAAACTTGACATGCTGCTTTAAATAAACTATTTAAAATTTTAAATATGAGAATAAACAATGTTTTGCCTCAAGACGCACGAATATTACCAGATACCAATAGAGAAAACCTACACAAATCAATCTTGGTATAGTGTGCGTTACCCCAGCAAAATAATGTCGAAAATAGTCATTTAAATCTTATAGATAATTAGTTGCCCAGCTTCTGTAATTGTTAAGCACATTTTTAAATTTTTTACACATATAGTTTTTTAGTTATTACACAAAAACATATTCTGCTGGGGTAACGTTTGAAACGTTACCGCAGCAAAACTTTTTTTTTAAATAATGGGAATATTGAAATAAATATTAGCTATGCATTTAGTTGTCTAGACGAGGTAAATATTACACGTTATTTTGTTTTTGTTCCTTCTTCGGCTGCGAAGTTATTCGAGATTTTACTGGAGTAACGTTTATGGTTTTGCTGGATCTCTGAAACGGTTAAGCGGATTCTTATCATCTTTTGTACATGACTTCTTAGGAATTAGTTTTAATTTGTTTCGCAATAAAAAATCCAAAATGATGAACCGTTTAAAAGTTATTTAATGAAATATAAAAACACTTCTTTAGGTCCTAACACTCTAAATATGAGCTCTAAAGAATTATTTTAAACGTTATTTTGTAGCTTTTAACTACTTTCAAATGTATATGAAGTTTCATTAGGATCCTGTTGGTAATTAACAAATTATGATGATATTCATTCTCCACGTTCACGGTCACAATGCGCGCGGAGTTTTTTGGCCACCGATAAACCTGTATACGGTTATATAAACTGAATGTTATATCAATATTTAGTTGCTTAATTCAGTTATATACCTGTAAAATTTCAGAGTAGTACATACAATAATTAACGAGATAATTAAATAAAAGTCATTAGGAACTTCAAGACCGCGGTAATCCGACCAAGTTTAGGTGGTTACAAAAAAGCGACCGCGCGTAGAATATTATGCTATCTTCTAAAATATGTAGGATAGTGTTAGAAGTTTAGTAGATATGTGTACACAAGTGTTAAAACAAACTACGTATTTCTTAAAGAATTTTTATTTACAGGTAAAATAATAATATTTAAACTTAAAAACAGTAAGTCCTACTATTTTGTAGACAAATTTCAAATATTACAATATTTTTTCCTAGATATATATTACAGATAGTTGTATTCTAAGATTAACTTAAATTATGTAAAAACCACAGATCAAAAATAAAATAATAAAATATTAAACTGCAGTCAAATAATTATGTAAGTCAGAATGGCAAATGAAAGTAGAGACTGAAAAAGCGCGGCAAATTTAAAAAATATCAGCATAGCAACCCCAAAACTACTATGAAATATCCATTTGATACTATAGAATTATTTATTTTATTTCATCGGAATAAAAATACAACAGGTCTTTTAGGTAGGTAATAGTTAAGATATTATGTCTTAATTCGATTTAAAAAAAACAACAGTATTCTAAAATAGTTCTGATTTATTCACTATAATCAAAATCTAAATCTAATATTTCCATGTGGAAAGATTCATTAGTCACTGGAATCACTGTTTCCTACGTTAATTATAAAACTTTTTAAATTATTTTCTGTAATTCTGTCCCTTTCTTTATATTTATTTTCAACATGGATGAGATGATCAGTCATTTTCTTTCACTCCTCGGGAGTTATATTTTCAAACGACTCTTTTATAACTTCCTCTCTAATATTTTTATTTGCCACTTTACGTTTAGCCAAACTCCATACTAACTCAATGGCATTAAGATCGCAGTGGTAGGGGGAAAGTCGCAATACCACGTGCCCAATCTGCTTCATATACTGGTTCTGGTGTGTTTCGTTTTAAACTTGTTTTCTAACGATATAAAATTCGTTAATTTTGTTACGTATAGCATCTATGTCAAAACTATCTAAGTCAGACACTGTGGGTTTATATGGCCTTTAAGCGCACCTTCCTTTTTAATTATTTTTAATGTAGTAACTCTCACTTCTGTAAAGAATGGTAAAACAGAATGATTAGGTTCTGCAAATCATGAATTCAATCACATCTTTATAAAAGTTATGTGCCTAGTAAAAACTTACCAGTGATTGAAGCTATTTCATCCAAGTATTGGTTCTGGGTTCTTATCCTATCTTTCTGCTCTAAATCCGTAAGTTTTTCAATAGTTTTCACTATCTCATCAACCCCTGCTACATCCACCAGATTTTCTATAAAAGAAAACAAAATTGCTAAAAACAATACAACATTTAACAGTATGTTAAATAACCATAATGCATTATTATGAAGGTGTTTAACATACTATAAAATGAATGTGAATCAAAATAGATAAATAGTTTCTCGCCAAAAGATAAAATATTAATTATGAATTACGACAAAGTATCAACTTAGTAACGTCCTACTAACTTATGAAAACGAATACCACACGTAAACAACCTTGTTTTTGTTTGAATTCGGCGTCTTTCTCCTTTTGTTTTTCATGATATTTAGACATCATGCGAAACAACATCTCCCGTACTCCACTTTTAATTGTTTTGTTCATTTTTCGCTGAATAAACGCTATTAACAAGGTCACAACAAATCACCATTATCACCAACGATACGCCATCTTGTTTTGGAAAATTGAGTTTGACATTAGTATAGCATTGCCATATAAAAAGTTTGCAAATAATTCGAGTGTCTACTTTCGTTTGCCAGACTCTATCCATAATAATTAAAACGTAGAACTATTCTTATATTCTTTCAGAAAGTTTACAGTTAGAACCATATTTTGGCATACATTAAATAAAACATTTGATTGTGAACATACGTGGTTTTTATTTCCCTGTAAGAAACATGTAAACATGCAAGCAAGCATGCAGCATGCAGTTATGCTAAACTAAATTATGCAGAATTTTAACTCTGCCAAAAGATATGCCAAAATTTATGCCATTGTGAATTCGAACATATAAACATTCGGCTAAATAATAATTATACATACTAAATAATGTTTATGCCTTAAAAATATTCGTTTAAGGAAGATTATACCAAGTCTGTTATGCCAAATGAATTTCGGAGTAACAAGATTCTGCCAGATAGAAGGAACCCGTGCAACTGTGCCATTGAACTGGTGCACATAATACAATAGATACCTATCTAATAAGTAGCTGAAAGGTAATAATAATAATGTTTATAGTACAGATATTATAATATTGTTATGTATTTAACAGTGTACGCGTCTGTACCGAAATTTTAAGGTGTATTATCCTACATATTTTAGAAGATAGCATAATGTTCTACGCGGTCGCTTTTTTTGTAACCACCTAAACTTGGTCGGATTACCACGGTCTTGAAGTTCCTAATGACTTTTATTTAATTATCTCGTTAATTATTGTATGTACTACTCTGAAATTTTACAGGTATATAACTGAATTAAGCAACTAAATATTGATATAAAATTCAGTTTATATAACCGTATACAGGTTTATCGGTGGCCAAATAACTCCGCGCGCATTTTGACCGTGAACGTGGAGAAATGAATATCATCATAATTTGTTAATTACCTACAGGATACTAATGAAACTTCATATACATTTGAAGGTAGTTGAAAGCTACAAAATAACATTTAAAATAAGTCTTTAGAGCTCATATTCAGAGTGTTAGGACCTAAAGACGTGTTTTTATATTTCATTAAATAACTTTTAAACGGTACATCATTTTGGATTTTTTATTGCGAAACTAATTCCTAAGAAGTCATGTACAAAAGATGATAAGAATCCGCTTAACCGTTTCAGAGATCCAGCAAAACCACAAACGTTACTCCAGCAAAATCTCGAATAACTTCGCAGCCGAAGAAGGAACAAAAACAAAATAACGTGTAACATTTACCTCGTCTAGACAACTAAATGCTAATATTTATTTCAATATTCCCATTATTTAAAAAAAGTTTTGCTGCGGTAACGTTTCAAACGTTACCCCAGCAGAATATGTTTTTGTGTAATAACTAAAAAACTATATGTGTAACAAATTAAAAAATGTGCTTAACAATTACAGATGCTGGGCAACTAATTATCTATAGGATTTAAATGACTATTTTCGACATTATTTTGCTGGGGTAACGCACACCTTGATATAGCAATGATCTGGCGGGCCTAAAATAGCCACTTTGTCTGAATCGTATTAGGATAACAATATGAATCATATTGCAGATCGTAAAATGGTCACAAATTGGCATTTCATAATATGAACTGCGTTCAATTCATATCCCGCAAATCATCTGTTTGACAGTTTTGTATGGAGATTCGTAAAATGGTCCACTAATGATGAATTGATTTAGTGTCAGTTAGCAGAATCATACGGAGTTACGCAAGACCAACATCTTTCGATTCATTTCGCAGATATTTTTAAGAAAAATAATTTAATGGCAGATTTAGGACCCTTGAGCATGCGCGTGTTACGGAGAGAATTTTATATCGCTGCCGAAACGTAGCTCTTCGGAAACTGGAACTGGCTTTTGAAATGCCAGACTCAGAATTTATAGGACTATATCGGCTAAATAACAGTGTGTGTCGTGATCTCATACATGAGTTGGAACTAGGGTTGCCACCTTTTTTTGTGCAGTTAAAGTACATTGGTTAAAATGGGCGAGAAAAAAAAAGTACATAGCATCAAAATAAAGTACAATTTATTTTCAAAGTCGCTTTCCGCTGTCTGTTCCTATGTATACTCAGATCTTTAAAACTAACGTTTTTTTTATAGATAGAGTGATTCAAGAGGAAGATTTATATGTATAATACATGCATAATATAGTAGAAACTGATAATTTTATAATTTTTTCTAATGTGATGTCTCAATAAACAATTTTTTTTGCGTTTATATTGCAAACGCTGGCTGAACCGTACGAGATAGATCAAAATAATGTACTACAGTACTGTACAACTTAAAAGGTCTTAAATGGGCAATTATAAAGCGGTAATTAGAAAGCTATTTAAACAAATACTGTATTAATCCTTATCATTTTAAATACGTTAGTTGGCTTGAGCATTTCATGAATATTAATTTTTCCCTATACACCATGCAAATTAAATGAATACCTTAGGAAATATTGCAAAATCAAAATAATGCACAACGAAATTAATTTCGTGTCGCCGTGATTTGACCGGGCGCCTCGCTTCCGTGCCGAAGTTTAACGAAGTCCGAAAGTTTATATAGTATATCAATGTATGGTGGAATTGTGTATCTTATATATGCCTATAGTAAAACCCGCGATGGCATATGTCTAAATGTTAAGCATAAACATCCTACCTATGTCCATTTTAATACTTTAAAAAATTGGTAATTATACAGCGGTAACGTATAAAAACTTTTTTGCAAAAAATAAAACCGACTTCCATATCAAAACACTACAAAGCCAAAAATAATTTTAATTTCGGAAGGCGGTGTGAAAAAAAAAAGAAAATACAAAACCAATAACACCGACTACATACTACTACAATACTACTGATATAGAAGTCGGTTTTATTTTTTGCAAAAAAGTTTTTATTTTCACGCATTTTAGTGGGTCGGTTTGTAATTATTAATCTAGTTACAAAAGCTAAAATGTCAACTACTTATCACCTTTTACAAAATATTGCTTTTCCCAATGCAGAGCCGTTAATTTTTGAGGAGTTCTCCTGGTATTTCACCATTAGCTCTACTTCACTATATGCATTGTGACGAGCATAAAGCACTTAACATCCATATTCAAGTAATCGAATCGCAATCCACTCAATACTTATTATTGAGTAGTTTCGGTGGCTATCTGTGGTCTTCATCATCAGTTTCACTTCCCCAAATGGTGCTTTTCAAGAGCAACAGCACAAGTTACTATAAGAAATACCCAAAACGCTATAGGTGTGCCTATAACATTTAAAGAGTTCCCTCGATTTCTCCATGATTCCATCATCGGATCCTAACGTGATGACAATGGGACCAACTAAAAATATACCTTTTCAAAATAAAAAAGAATTTTCCAAATCTGTCCAGCCGTCTTCGAGATATGAGGTAACATACATTAAAAAAAAGAGTTCAAGACAAACTCAGAACCTGCTCTTTTTCTAAAGTCAGTTAAAAAGAATTTTCTAAATCGGTTCGTAAATGACGGAGTTATGCGCGAACAAAAAACGCAATGCAGAGTAATCGAAAAGATCGTCAATGTAAATATTTTTTTTAGACTTTTGTTGATTTTTCAGAAACGGCTTGTCCGATTTCGATGATCTTTGACCATTTGGAAATTATACCCTTTCCAACAAAAAAAGATTTTTTTCAAATCGGTTGGCAAGCGTCGGAGCTATGCCTGAACAAACATAAATTAAAAAAAAAATACAAACATCCGAATTGAGAACCTCCTCCTTTTATAGAAATCGGTTAAAAAGGTATTTACACAAATACGGTATTAATCCTAATCATCTAAATTAATATTATGTATAACGAGGAAAGATGATTGATTTTTTGTTTGTTACGATTTAACTCAAAAACTACTCAACCAATTTTACCGAAAGCTACATCTTCTCGGAGTAACATAGTATACTATTTTATATTTTCTGTAAAGAACGCGTGCAAAGCCAGGGCAGGTTACTTGCTAAAATTTAATTGCCGAATCTATATGTACGTAAACGCATTAGTTCAGAACAGCTGCGTTTATTAGACAATTTTTTTTGTGTTAGTAATTGTCTGGATAGGGTTTGGAAAGAAAACTGTATGATACCGAAAGAAAAATTGCACCCAGGCGAAGCCGGGGTGGGTAGCTAGTTATGTTTAAAAACATATTTTTTATTACTTTTTCCAGTTTGTACCAAATTAGTATCTCTACTAAACAATTGCACCGCATCTTTACAGTCTATATTTAAATTAAAGTTATTATATATTTAAAGTATGTAATTAATTTTTTTATCATATTCAGCGACGCTTTGTTTATTACGACTAAACTTTTCAAAATCCCAAAGAAATCATATCATGCGAAAAAAAGTATTTTCGTGTACTTTATTGTTCTCATAAAGTATACAGTACAATTACCTGAAATAACGTACAATACTTTATTATAAAGTACGGGTGGCAACCCTAGTTGGAACCGCACCTTAGCCGAGGAGGTGGAATAATGCAAGGAGGGGGAATCATTAAGAAGGTAGCAAGGATCTTATACCTACTACCAAGTTCCTTGGAAGGTAGTTATATTATTTACTAAGTGCCATTACAAATATAAAGGTGAACAACATAATATAGCTATTGATTTACCCCCATTATTTGTATTTTAGGTGTTGTGCGCACTAAGCTTCTGGTTCATGAAGGGGCTAGTGCACACCATAAGATGCATCAAGTGAGTGTAGGTATCTAATTGTGTGAGAGCTGTCTCATAAAAAAAATATATCCACTTTCCACAAATTCGGGAAGAACGGAGCGTCATTAAAAATGGGTAAGTTAAATAAATCCTTTGATACATTTAAAATACGCGGGCAAGCCCAGTGAATAAAGATCGCACTCTCTGTGGACATCGAGGCAAATGGTTACATGCCACATACATCACATATTTATTACAAACTAGCTTTTGCCCGCGACTTCCTTCGCCAGGGAGGTTTTTCCCACGTAATTCCCGATCCCGTGGGAATTCCGGGATAAAAACTACCTATATACTATATATATATATATATAGTATGGACATAACCATGCTGTTCCTGACCATTAATAGTTTTCAATTTTTAGAATATGTAGAGAGGTTTTTTAACCGAAAACGATATCACTCTTTAAACGCTCAAATAGTAAGTATATACACTTGCCCCAAACACAACTGTGTTGCAATCTCATAAACATAGTTAAGTTCACTTTGCTGTTACTAGGTCCCTTTAAAATATTATACTTACCATATAACCAGGGAATGCTAAGTACTTCAATTAAACAATAGGCATTTTTAGGCAAAACTATTTATTAATTATTATCTTAATGTGACAAAAAAGGACATTGTTAATGGTATTGGCACCCTCCTTAAATTAAAATTAGGCAAATTAATTTTATGTGCATTGCCTTATTCTAATAATTTGACATGTATAGAAAATGAATATATTTATAGACTTAATAATTTGATGCATATGTTAGTATGCCGTCATAGTGACCATTTATTGTATTTTGATACTAACAATTTTGTTAGAGATTTTGTTTTGATTCGGGAATATATGTATCTTCCCAAAAAAAGTCGACATTTATTGGCTACTTTGTTAGCATACAATGTACACTCATTTATTGATAATTTTACTGATCCTAGGTTAAGTGAATATTCAGTATTATCTAGGGTATCTAATAATACTGAAATTAATTATTGCATTGACAGTTTACATAACTCAACCAATTGCTTGGTTGCAAATAATTTTACTACTGAGAATTTAAATTAGAAATTTTGACAACAGAGGGAATCTCTAGCAGTAATGAACTTTTAAACTGCAAAGAGGACACAAATATAGTTTTAAAATCAATAAATACTATTAACCTGGTACATCAAAATATTCAAGGATTTTTAAACAAAGACTTAGAAGTAGAGTTTTTTCTTAATTTTAACAATATTGATATTCTTTGCCTAACTGAACATTGGCTTCAAAGCCATCAATTTATTTTCAATTATAATAATTACCAGGTTGGTAGTTCTTTCAGCAGAGTGAATGCTATACATGGTGGCTCTTTAATTTTAATAAGTAATAATCTTAAATTCAGGAACCGAATGGATATTGTGAGCCTCTCTGTTGAACGATCTATTGAAATAGCATGTATTGAATTGGAGCAGTTTATTATATTAAGTGTGTACAGACCACCTTCAGGATTGTACGATTGCTTTGAAAAAGTAATGGATGAAGTTTTGCATAAAATCTGTAACTCGAGTAAATATGTCATTGTATGTGGTGATTTTAATATTAATTTATTAGAAAATTCTAGTTTGAGCACTAACATTATTAGTTTATTCCAATCATACAATCTTGTAAACCTATTTATGGAGCCCACTAGAATAACTCCTACTAGTGCCACTTGTTTAGATAATATTTTTACGGATGTTGTACCGACTCACAAAAAAATCATTAATTTAATAGACTCTGATCATTGTGGGCAATTAATTACTTTACCAAAAAAAGTCAATAAAATGTTAAAAAAGAATATCACTGTAAATCCAAAAACTAAATATCGCCTGGAAGCATTCAAAACTAAACTCTTAAATAAAATGCCCTGTTTGTTAACTAATGAGGACCCTAATAAACATTATAATGATTTTTTCAAAATATATTGCCAACAATTCGATAACACATTTATTCCCAAAATTGCTTCAGTAAATACTAACACTTCTTTCAGTGACTGGGCCACCACTGGTATTTATAAAAGTAGAAATCGGCTTTATGAACTCTATGAGGAGCGGTCTTACACTAACTCGGCAGAATTTCATTTATATGTTAAGAACTATTCTAAATTATTTAAAAAAGTCTGTTATATTGCCATGTCTCGCTACTTGAGTTCTAAAATTAAAAATAGTAGTAATGTAATTAAAACGACTTGGGATATTATAAAAAGCGAAACGGGAAGGTCTTGCAACCGAAATAGTGATTACACCCTCACTATTGATGATAATATAATAACATTAGATTCACAAGTCGCCACAGAATTTGAACATTTTTTCACTGACATTCCTGTATCGACAACCAAGTCGCTAAAATCATCTACCATTGCTGCAGAAACACTACTTAAAAAAAATGTTCCAGTTTGTAGTTCAGAGTTTAAATTCCAATATGTTACTTTTAATGACATCATTAAAACTTTTAATTCTTTGAATGTTAAAAAGACTGCAGACCTGTGGGGTAATTCTGTTGATGTTACTAAGTCCATTATACACATTATTGCTCCTACATTAGCTGTTATATTTAATAATTGTATTGATTGCGGTGAGTTTCCTGATTTAATGAAATATAGTAAAATAATCCCACTATTTAAATCGGGTAGTACATCTGACCCTACTAATTACAGACCTATTTCTGTACTGCCCACTTTCAGTAAAATTTTTGAGAAAATTATTTTAATGCAGATGCAAAGATATTTTAATAAACACAAATTGCTACATAATAAACAATTTGGTTTTACAAAGGGTCGTTCAACAACTGATGCCGGTGTTGAACTTTTAGGACACATTTATAATGCATGGGAAGATAAGTGCGATGCGTTGGGCATTTTTTGTGATTTGTCCAAGGCATTTGACTGTGTTCCCCATGAGACATTAATCAGGAAACTGCACTACTACGGATTCCGGGACACCTCTCTGAATCTTTTGTCCTCTTACTTGAGTGAAAGGATTCAGAGAGTCGATGTGAACGGCAAAAGATCGCCGGGATCTGTGGTCAAAATGGGGGTCCCCCAAGGCTCAATTTTAGGTCCCTTTTTGTTTCTTATTTATATAAATGATTTGCCGTACCTGATCAAAAATCATGACATAGTGCTATTTGCTGACGATACTTCTCTTTTATTTAAAATCAAACGTCAACAGCAGGTTACTGAAGAAGTTAACAGAGCCCTTGCAACTGTAGTTAGCTGGTTCAATGTTAATAATCTTCTTCTTAATGAGAAAAAAACCAAATTCCTAAAATTTACGTTACCTCATGTTAGACAAGTGAATACTAGTGTATCAATAAAGGGCGAAATATTGAAAGCCGAAGATACCACAGTATTCTTGGGCATAACCTTGGATGCGAAGCTTTAGTGGGGCCCCCATATAGATAAATTGTCAAAAAAGCTAAGTTCTGCAGCATATGCCGTTAGAAAAATACGTGGATTAACTGATATCGAAACAGCACGTTTAGTCTACTTTAGTTACTTTCACAGTGTGATGTCATACGGCATTTTACTTTGGGGAAATGCCGCCGACATTCACACAATATTTGTATTACAAAAAAGGGCCATTCGTGCAATTTATAAATTAAGTCCTAAGCACTCCTTAAGAGACAAATTTAAGGAGATTAATATTATGACTGTGCCATCTCAGTATATTTATGACAACCTCTTGTATGCACACAAAAATATTAATCTGTTTAAAAAATACAGTGATATTCATAGTGTAAATACAAGGAACAAAGACACATATGTCATTCCTAAAACAAGGTTAAAAAAAATAGGTGGTTCGTTTAGATGCCAATGTATACGTTTTTATAATAAAATTCCTAGCCATATTCAAAAACTAAGTATTAATAAATTCAAATTATTGATAAAACGTAAACTATGTCAGAAAGCTTTTTACAGTGTTAAAGATTATATTGAGGACAAGAAGGCTTGGGAATGAGATGCTCCAGTGATATACGTGTGCCTTTTTTTATTTCTTTTTAAAATTATGATTGATGATTTATTTTTGATTAATTAAAATTTTGCTTTCTCAAGTATTGTATATACCTATTAATTTTTGTTTTTGTTTGTTGTTTTTTTTATACATTGTTGTTTTCTTATTTTATATTGTTGTTTTTTTTTTATATATATAAAATTATTTCATTATTGTAAATGTGAGGACGATGTAGGTTATTCTTTCTTCATTGTTTTTGCTTTCACTATAATTTATTTAATGATGTCAAGCAGTTTGAGTACTTGTGTGGCCTACCCAAAGGTCCTTACTTTGGTATTGTTCGTCAAATTGTTGAGCTCCTTAAGTTCTAAGTTGAGCTACACGATAACTGACAAATGCTTGCACTGTCTGGACAGGTCCGCTCAAATTTGCGTGGTTATTTCCTCAAAAGAATACCACAGACATGAACCTACATGCTTCTCATATACAAATACAAATTGTCTGGACTTTAAAAGAGACTTTGACCTCTGAGTTTGTTTCGGTGTTTCTTCTCAGAGTAGTCAGTTAGGAAATACCGGCCTCATCTAGCTAAACTAAACACGCAAAAAAACATGACGTGTAAAAGTGTTATTTATAACCAATTTACAGAATAAATATTTCATTTCATTTCATTTCATTTCATTTCATTTCATTTCATTTCATTTCATTTCAAATATGCAGGTCAGTAATTTACAAAGAAATCAAATTCAACCATTGTGAACATACAAAACTATTGACAGATTCTGATAATAATAACACTAATAAGCCTATGAAAATTTAACATTGAAATTTATGTTTCAGATAACTAATACACAGATTGGAACTACATCACGAAGAAACCACCACCTAGCTGCTGGTGAAGCAATGAGAGATGGTCTTGTACAGCGACTTTGGTCAACAATATGATGGTTTAGATTACATTTATTTCACTTTATTATCAATTTTTATGTTTTATTTGGCTAGGTAAAAGTTAAGAGTATAATTTATTTTCTGCATTAATATAGTGCAAAATAACATAACCCACAAACCTAATTATATCCAATATGTTACCTACTAACATACTGTAAACAAAATTTAAAACATAAAAATGTGATATTATAAAAATATTATATAAATACATAAAATGGACCATTCTTTTGAAGTCTTAGTTGTCCCACTCCCCTCAGCATTGAGCACTTCAGCCACCTCCGTCCACAAGCGCAAAGATTCTGCTCTTCCTTGGGCGCTGTTGTTATAACCCTGAGCCCTAGCCAGGTTAGGGTTACGCTCCATAAAATCGAGCAAAATATTAAATTGAGCCTCGGAAACTCTTGCTACACGTCTTGCCATTTCTACAAAATGGGTAAATACAAATTAATTGATTTGCATAATGATGATTAAACATTCATCAAAAGTAAACTTAGTTAACACTTACTTTGTTATAAACAGTCCGACTCTAACGAAATCCGCTAGTAAAATAATTGAATGGGTCAGTGGGTCGTCTTAGGGGCATTGTAGAAATGCATTCACGAAATTTACAAGAGGTGGTGGCACAAATTCAGTTGTTGAATACCTATGTAGAACACCACTTGAAACCATGATTTATAGTTTCCGACTCAGCCAAATGTTTTGAAATTTGAATTAACATTGCACAACTCTTTAAATTTAAGTTGATGTTGACGAATAAGGGACAAGGGAACCTAATTATTATTTATTTAATAATACGGAGTTACGTTAGGGCACGCGGCATTGGGCAACTATTTTTTATATTTTTAAATGTTTTTATTTTTTATATTAATATTTAAAAATGTAATCTATATGTATATATATTAAATAAATGGAATAATAATAATAATTACAGAAATTCTGCATAAATAACTTACTCAGCTAATAAAAAATGCAAAAGAAATATAACCGGTAAAAATACGATCTTTACTTTTTTCTTGCGACAACATTAACCCTAGAAACCTAACGTTCGTCGATTCGACGAACACGCGACAGAAAATTAGTTATCACTTATCGACGCGTATGGCGATCACAACCGCATTGCTTGTCAACTCACTGTTTTCCTAGGTCTTTCGTGACGTGCAGGGCTCCGGCGGGTAAGTACAATAGTTTTCGAGATATTACGATATTGTTCGTCGTTTCGACGAATGGTTAGGGTTTGCGTATAAATTTGCAACTCATGTTGTTTTGATTTTTTGGAGTTTTCAACATGTCTTCGAGAAAATTACAGATGGCAGATGAAACTATTGTTCGTTTGTTACTGGATCAAGAAGATAGGTTTCGGAGGACATACCGGATAGTGAAACGGAAGATATTCTGGAGGTTGATGCTGTTGAAAGTGATCATCAGATAGAACAATCTTCCGGCGCAGAAGTTATTCAAGAACGGGTTTCTCCGGTTTTGATGGATGATGTGCTGGAACCACAACCAGAAGTGAGCTCAGGGCTTCGATCAAATATGCTCGGATATGTCACGCAGCAGAAAAACCAATCGATGACCAATGCGTGTATTCTATGGAACGATTAGTATAGCATATATCAAGAGTTACATAATTAACTGCCACAATGTCTCAGTACCAGGTCAAAAACTATTAAAACATCGTGACTTTATGAAGACGTTGCATTCTTGAGTTGCGAACATGAAGAACCATGGCTCAAAATCCGACTGGAAATTCACACCATGCCAACTCAGAACAAAGCCAAGATCTCAGATGTATTGGATGTAAGGCATGGAAAAAGTCATGAACAGAGCCAGCCACAATCCAGCAGT
This sequence comes from Tholera decimalis, assembly GCA_943138885.2. Lineage (NCBI taxonomy): Eukaryota > Metazoa > Arthropoda > Insecta > Lepidoptera > Noctuidae > Tholera > Tholera decimalis. The sequence goes on along the minus strand of OW964575.2, from coordinate 9,906,964 downwards.
GACCTACAGCAAATAGAGCCACCAAACAACACAAAAAGAAAAATTTGTGATCTCTGTCCATGCACTAATAGACGCAAGACTAAGTAATTATGCACTAAATGTACCACTGCAATTTGTGGCGAACATAAAGTTGATTTTTGTAACAAATGCGCTTCACAAATTTAGTATTATTTTATTTTTAAATATAGTTTAGAACGTTGTTATTTATGTTTGCCAAAGAAGAAGAGGCTACATTTTGTTATTTTTTTTTATTTAATTTTTGTTTAATATCGTGTCTCCAGTGATCTCGTAAAAACTAGTGTTTTCCAAAAAGTGTGATAAAATAAATATAATTAGTTATAATACATCAATTTATTGTTTCATTTTATAGAATAATAGTCGGACCAGATATACATATATGAAAAATTTGAAATTAAAGCACCCCAAAAAATACTCGTCGAATCGACGAATGGTTAGGGTTTCAAGGGGGCAAGTGAACGTTAGGTTTCTAGGGTTAACACCAAATATGATTCTGCTTTGCGTATGATTCTGCTAATTTTGGTAACCATTTTACGAATAATAGAGGAATTGTTTAGGATCTGCTGGAAATTCAGAAAGTGATTCACTTTTAGCGGAATTGCTTTATGTGGCCTTTTTAAGCCTAAAACCACGCTGTGACAACCGGGACATATCTCCGATAACAAGAAATGTGTAACACTCCAAGGCCATTTTAAGTTCTTTTAAGATCGGAAATCTTTTTTAGTTAAAAATCTATCGATATCCAGGAACATCGGCGTCTTGTTTAAATCGTCGGTAACCTGTTATATAATTAAGTTAAATAAAAACAATGTTTAAACTAATGTTTAACCCTAAACTACATATACACATCTAAAAATAAACTAAAATATGGCATCCAGAAATTCGTGCGCATCGCTGTCCACAGGTAATATGCCCAAAAGACTGGCGGCATTGCCATATTGTATGGCAATGCTTAACCTCTGTCCAAGGTAAAAGCCAGCCCTTGGGTCACGCGAACTGCTAAGTGTAACTAGGAGTCTGGATAGATCTTTAAGCGAGCACTCGGACCCCACGACCCCAAGGTTTCAACCCCAAACGGCTCAAAAATATAACTAACAACAAGGTTATTATTAAATTATTATTTGTTTTTATTTAAGTAATGTTTTTGCTTCACTACGCCTAGGAGCCCCTTGTTGTTCCCCTCATCGCTGTAATTGTGGGGAAGCAGTCAACAGCCTCGGGCACCATGGTCTCTCTTGCAGCCGTAGTGCGGGTCGTTTTGCACGACATGCCAACTTAAATGACATTATCCGACGAGCCCTTGTAACCGTCGGCGTTCCAGCCGTATTGGAACCCATTGGACTGGCGCGTGACGATGGCAAGAGACCGGACGGCATGTCATTGTTTCCTTGGAAGATGGGTAGGCCTTTAGTGTGGGACGCAACTTGTGTCGATACTGTCGCGCAATCCCATCTTCCCAGTTCATCATGTTGTGCTGGCGCTCCCGCTGCTTTCTGTTCCGTGACTTAAGCTGTGAAAAACGGCTGACATTGGCCCCCGCATTGTTGGCAACACTGGTTCGATCCATTCATTCGTAAACACATTGAACTAGGGATGGGCAAATGGAAAAAATATATCGATATATATCGTATCGATATTTTTAGTCAATATCTATATATGCAGAGTAAAAAATATCGGTTTTTCGATATATCGATATTTTTACTCTCAGGAGCTCGATTACCGAAAAAATTGTTAAAATATTCAAATGTGAAAAGACATTTGGTACTTTTATTAGTTTTGTTTATAAATAAAATACATATTTAACTATTATTATTACAATAAACATAAAATTATTCGTCAACTTAAAAGTTTAAACAATTGTTTTTTAGTCAAACCAATATTCATCTGATATAGATATCAGAAGCACTCTTTCCTTGATGTGCTCTCCGGTAAGTCTGCTTCTATTATCCGGTTGACAGCCGAACTGCTAAATGTCACTTCCCGCCATTAAACTATATACAACAAGTTACACATATACATATAACTGTCTCTGACACTGTCACAGACACCAAAGAGCCATCTATAGAGATTTTTATTTGGTTTTGTTCAACATCTACAGAGGGATACTCTGTGTATAATTATATACGATATTACAATAACAAGAAATATATATAAATAAAAAAAAAATATAATAAGGCGTTTAAAAATATAGAATTTGATATTCAAAAATAAATATCGATTATCGATAATTCGAGATTAAAAATATCGACGATATTTATAGATTACTTTCAAGGATCTTCTACCTACTAACTGGATTGCTTACGAATGATTCAAAGAATACAGAAAGTTTTTCTTAGCTGTTAAACAATAGAGTATAAACTTGCACGTATAAAACTGAAGCAACTATTCGTTCCGAGCGAGACAGTGCGTGTGTGGGCTGTGTCCCTTTCTTCTGTGTGTCAGATTAAAAATATTTATTTCAATGGTAATTTTTTCGACCTGTCTGTTGTAGTAATAACACTTAGTTTTAAACTTCTTTGGAATTCTATCTTTAAAATGAATTACCATTATTACTGTATGCATATTAATGAAAATTAAAGTTATTTTACCATGCAAACACAAGATGTTTAAACCAAAAAAAAAATGGAATTTGCAAGAATTAGTAGTGATATATTATACTTAGTGTCCGACCGAAAGTTCGGTTTCGGTTTCGGTTTCGGCCAAGTTTCGGCCAAAAATCAAGTTTCGGTGGCAGTTTCGGTTTCGGCCAAAATTGGCCGAAACTTTTGCCGAAACCGAAACTGATTTCGGAAGTTGTCGTGCACGCTCGCCTAACTTTGTTTCTCGCGGCAACGCTTTGGCGGACGCTGGCGGCCCTGTTTGGGAATTGTCGTGCACCGTTCGGATAGCTCTCTAGCAACACAACTTAGTCAGTGCGCCCGACGCAAACATACTTTAGAGGTTATGTTTTGATGGAACTGTTTACATATAAGTTTTTGTTTCGTTTCTGTACTTGAATGATTTATTAAGTTAAATATTGAGTCAGTAACTTTGTTTTGCTGTTATTAACAAATCAAATCACATGTAAAAAAGAGATTATAAGATTGTAATAAGATTTCAAAATACCAATACTTAGTATTAAATGAAACAGTAACAATTAGTGATTTGAGTATTGATAACTGATAAACATTTTGCTATGAGAACTTAATTTGAAAAAATAATAAAAATATTATTAATATTTTTTAAATTGTATTAAGTAAATAAATGATTACAACAAAATTAATATACTGTGTTTCCATTTCATGTTCTAATTAATGCAGAATAATGGGTAAAATGCACCAAATTTCAGTATTTTAAGGAATTTTATACTTGACCACGTGAGTTTCGGTTTCGGTTTCGGTTTCGGCCGAAACTGAAGCCGCGGCCGAAAGTTCGGTTTCGGTTTCGGTTTCGGCCGGAAAAGCAGTTTCGGTCGGACTCTAATTATACTATACCTGGCAATTACTACGTTGCCGACTGACGTTTACTTGACATCTGTATGTTTGTAAATTTGAATTATATTTAATTTTGTGAGTTTTCGTAATATTAAAGTGCAAGTTATTGTAACCATGGTAAGAACGTGTTTTGTGCTTAATTGCAAGAGTGAAAAGGGTACCCCGGGTCTGGAATTTCCCTTTTAAGTAAGTTTTGTGACTTTGTTTACAAATTGCATTTAGGGTGACTATGTTTTCAATGCAAAAGTGGATGTTCTTCCCTTTATTCTTCTTATTTATTATTTTTCTTTCTTCTCATTATATATTTTTTTTTGTTATTTTAAGCTTTCCTAAAAATGATGATCTTCGAGACCGGTGGCTCAGTGTTCTACACAGAAAAAGGTCAGAAACGGTTCCAAAATTTGTAGCCGCCATTTCAAGCCCGAAGATATATTACATTTCGAAACAAGATCAAATGATGCAATTGCATCCATTTTCCCTAAAGTAAGTTATCAATCTTTACAAATGACATGAAGATCACCGTTTCGAAATATGTAGAATATGAGCATTGCAAGATGAATTTTCATTTTGAATCTATCTTAACCATAAATACTACAATTTAGTTCTCATCAATCTATTATTATTTTAGATTCCTATCAGCGAAACAAATAAATGTTTTAAGTACTATAATATTAAAACCCACTAAAGAAAAGAATATACAACCTGTACTGGGCACATTCAAAGATCTGGTAAGTGAAAGTTATGAAAGGAATCAAATTAATGAGCATAAATGTCGACATTTTAGTTGTTTTATTTACTTTTGCTTAGCAAATTGATGGCAAAAATATTTTATATCATTTTGGCCAAAAACTCAGCTACGCAAACTTGCTTACAAGTGTAGTTTATTATATTAATAATTACTTATAACTTAATTACTTAACTTTTATCCACTGCAGTTAGTTAATGTCGACAAATAATAATCTATACTAATATTATAAAGAGGTAAAATTTGTAAGTTTGTATGTATGGGGTAATCTCTGAAACTACCGAACCGATTTTGAAAATTCTTTCGCTTACATGTAGCTGCATTATCCCTGAGTGCTATAGGCTATAAATTATCTTTATATCATGCATATTAGCCGGGCTAATATAATCTTTGTCAAGCAAGTCGGGGACGGGATCCCGTGGAATATTTTCGACTTCTACGCGGACGAAGTTGCGGGCAGAAGCTAGTAATTCATAATTTAAAGATTATTTCCATACTTTTAACTAATAATAGTGTAATACATTTTTAGGGTTGTGTGTCAAGCCAATCTTGTAACAAACCTGCAGCTGCAACATATGAGGAACTAGAAAATATAGAACCAACCTAATAATAATAACCTTATAATTATCATTCGATCTGCCTCTTTATGTTTAGAATTATGTATGTTAATAATATTGATTTCTAACCTTAAATAGCACATGTGGTGTTAGCCTGTAATTAATTTTTACACTTATAAATGTAATATGACTGTTTCATACAAATGTATATTGTAAACAATTGTAGGTTAACCTAAATAAATATATACAGAAATAAATTATATCTCTTCTGTTATTCTTTCTATTTATAATCATCGGTTTTCATGAAGGGTTTTAGTAGTTTTAATTATATATAAACATTGCATCATTTTATTTTTAGTCTACTGGTTCTAACCGTACAAGTGTCGAATAAACATAGATTACCAATTAATGCACGTTTGTTTGGACATCTATACCACTGCCTATCAAGGCCAAGCCTTCGAAGAATTACCAGCTGGTGATTCTGTTATTAATTCTGTATCTGCAATAATTGTATTTGTATCGCGGGTCTTTTAACCACTTTGAAAGTTTATAATTCAACGCAATAAAGTCTGCTTAACAAAACCAATTTTGCATTTAGCCCGCATAAGGAAGGGTTTATTATAGAAATTAGCGCGCTCAATATAAGTTCCTCAGATATATATTGAGAACTAGCTTTTCGCCCACGTAGAATTCTGTTATATCGCGCTACCGAGGAACTGTTCAAAAATCTGAGATAGAAAGAGCCCTATATAGTTCCCAGGGTTTTAAACTATCTCCATGCCGAATTTTTTCGAAAGCGGCTTTGTGATTTAACCGTGAAAGCGTAACAGACCGATACAGACCTTTGTATTTATAATTGAATTTATTTCTTTCTTTCTATTTAATACGTTGTTAAGAAAAAAACTGGCCAAGTACGAGTCGGACTCGCACATGAAGGGTATTTTTATAGGTAGGTAATGAATGGTACGGAACCATTACCTATAAAAAGTGCCAAAAAAATCACAACTGTTGTATGGGAGTCTCCCTTAAATATTTATTTTAATTAATTTTTAGTATTTTTTGTTATAGCGGTAACAGAAATACATCATTTGTAAGGTTAATAATAAGTGTCTAAAAAAACCTGCAAATATTGCATCAAATAAAATTGTCCTTACGTTTATCGCGAATTGATATCCACACTACTAGAAAGAGATAGCTAGGTCCTTCGAGGGTATACTCTTCGGAACGGATTTGAGTTTCGCGTCCGCATTCCAGTTTAGGTACAAGTTCCTTGATTACTTTCTAAAAAAATATCGATATTTTTTGTCGAATTGGGGCCAATTTGAAATACCTATTGGGGCCAATTTTATGTTGCCAGAAATATACTAAATATTTTTTATGTTTTGTGGCAACATCCAAATAAAATCTGTCCAACTTAAGTGTTGCTATAATTTCAACGTTTACCTCAATCCTAGGTAAAACTATACTTTAACTCCTTTGGTAAAAACGTTGGTAACAATAGTTATAGGGGCACCTTTCAAGTAATATATTTTTTTAAATTGACACAATGATTTAAAAAACTCATAACTCCCATTGTATAGGCATTAAAAATAAAATACATTGTTTTGTATTGATTTGAAGTAAATTATGGAAAGATTTTGAGGAAGGTTAAAACGTGTCATACCAACACAGCATAAAAAAATAATTAATATTAATGACTACGACTGAAGGACTTGTATCCATGGTTGGTTATGAATAAATTAAAAAAAAATTAATAAAATCAAAAATGGCTTCTTGTTTGGGTCGTGTTTGCTTATTTCAGCTATTTTAATTTGTCTAATTTCATTGTTGTTCGATACTTTCTGGTTACCAATGAAAGACTACAAAAGGAAGTGCTTCATGTGTGGCAGTTCAAGTGAGAATCCAGATATAACTCTACATCGGTTTCCTAAACCGGGAAGTAAGAACTATCTCCGGTACGTAGCTTCATAAATTTGGCAAACTGTAGCCCTTACATAATTATTTATCTACAATTTTACACACTAAACTCAGATTTTTAATTTGCTACATCAAAATAACCTGTGACTGACCTTTTTCATCAGTCAGTTTAATTTCTTACAGCTGCGAACTATGGCGAAATTCTGTTTCCGTCATGGACAGTGGTCTTCGCCTGATTCCCAAATGAAGCTCTATAATGAGCTTCGAATGCTGTGCCACACATATTTTAAAGAATCTTCTTATGTGGACTTCACTACCAAGAAACTACATAGGCATGCTGCTCCTGAAGAAAACTTTGTACAGGTTAGAACTTTATTGTTAAGGTTCTGTATCCAAAGTGTAAATTTAAATGTTAATTTTTGTTAGAATATCATGTTCCACCAGCTAAAACTATAGGTATAAAGCATCATTAGTACAGAAGTATAGGAAAATTGATTAATTTAAATAACTGTGTACTTCCTAGGAAGTTAAAGAACCCTCAGTGTATGAGTCAAAATGGTTTTTATTTTTATAATGTGGCAAATGGTGTTAATAAATTGAAGAAGAATAAATTAATAATAGTTCATTTGATTCAGAGAATATTCCAATACTTAATTCAAGTTGTTACTGTTTTAACAAATAATTATTTTCAGATAACACAAACTCTTCCACAACATTGCAATGAACCTGTTGCGGGTCTCGCACATCAATGGGCACTGTCAAATAAAACTAACCAGGCACAATCAACCAGAAAAAGTAATGAAGGAGACTATGAGAAGGTAAATTAATATTTTAATGGGGTTCCATACTGAAAGGGTGTCAATAGAATTATTACTAACCCTATTATGTTGGTTCATCTGTCACACAAGGCTTTATCGCATTATAAATTTAAATCTGTAAAAATGAAGACATTTTATTGTTAATAATTGGTAAATGTTATTATAATTTACATGAATATTTGAATAATCCCATTTTGTAATCATTATTAGTTTGTAAAGGTGTACTGCTAATTACGATGTTTATTTTATAACATACTTCTTTGACATAATTTTCTCATTATTTCACAATATATACCTACAATTCTAATTTCTACTCTTTATTTGTGGTTGTAAATGTTATTTATCTTTTATTCAAATTATTATGTGAATGTGAGAACTTTGTAGGCCTTGTAGACTGTAGATTTGTAGACCATTTTCTATTTTAATAAGTACCTGGTACTTGTTGACAGGCCAACACTGTCCTCCCATACCACGAGTTTGAAACATTGTAAAAGCCATTTATTTTTATAAGAGTAATCATGGAGTTTCTTGTCGTCTTCTCCATAGAACGACCAATAAGAACCGTGCACCTAGCTTCTGACGTTACATAAGTGCCCATGTAGGTTTATGTGAAATAAATTATTTTGATTTGATTTGATTCCCTCGATGTTCTCATCTTGCTAAGGTGAGTTTCCAGAATGTGAATTATGGACTTTATAATTATTACTGTGTCGTCGATAGTCATTATATTAATGGTCTAATTGCATACAATATTTTTTCTGTACTTATAACTTTATTTTACGTACCACAATATTGTAATGAAAGAAATAAATATTTTTTACATTTACAATCAACACATACTGTTTTCTTTTGTTCCAGCTGGCTTCTGCACTTGCAAGAAAACTGAAAAGTTATCTTGCAGGTGCAAAAGCCAAATTTTGTCAAAAATAAAAATTCAAAAAAAAAAAATGTTTATGTGGCGGGAATTTCGAATATTATTTTTTATATTCGAAATTCCCGCCACATAAACTTATTTGGGGATAACAAGAGATGGCGCCTCAATTTTTGTCCACGAATTTTTTGTACTGAGTTGACATTCTTCTCCGGAGTATATGTGTGAGTATATGTGTTCTGTGAAGCTGCCGCTGCGCCTAAAACCAATAATTTCATACTTATCAAAAAACAGTGTATGAGGAAATAATTGAGATTATGGGCCGACAGTTAAAGTTTCTTATAGATCGTACGCAACTCGGTCAGTGGGTCGTCTTAGGGGCTCAGCAGAAACAGTAAAATAATATACAGGCCGGGCAGTGTTTTTCATATTGAAATTTGAACTGTTCCTCCTTGTTATAAATGGATAAACTAACAATGTGTAGGATATGTTTAGTGGAGAATGTTCGCATGTATGTGGTTGTGGACAAGAACATGCATGAACTGTATGAGAAGCTGACTGATATCCCAGTAAGTTGATAGCTATCGCCTTAATACATAGTACGATAAGTCACATAATTACAGTTTTTTTACTAAAAACAAATGATTTTGATGACAATCTAAGAATGTGTTCTCACATTCACATTACTTATACAAAATAAACTTGAAAAATGACAAAGCAATGTTAAACCAGATATATTATTCAATAGGAAGTTTTGTTCTAGTTTGTAACTGAAGACAGTAGACCAATGCTCTCTTGTTTCATCTGCTATGCTAAACTAAAGCAATGCTGCCAACTGCAGAGAACATGTCTGGCAGCTGAAGAGCTGTTGGTTCAGATGATAAATAAGGTGAGGTGCTATTCAATAAAAAAAAAAAACAACAAATGTGGAAGATATTTTTGTTACACTCATACATACAGAGCAATCCAGACAACATACATTGTGTCTGGGTTGCTCTGACTGTTCAGGCTGAATTGAACCTCTCATGAATATCATGTGTGGAGGCTCTTGATTAAAGGTCTATTGAAAAATGTTTGTGCTTGTAGAAGTGGTCCAAATTGAACCAAATACTGATGTGTGTCCACAGGCAAATTCTTCAATAATCCGAGGCCAGCTAGAATATTTCAACGGCCTAATGAAAACTCCAATAGAGAACATAAGTATAGTTGATGTTAGTCAAATAGACAGCATCACTATCAAAGAAGAATTACCAGCAGTTTGTGACAAGCGGGATGGTGTTATGGAGCCCAAGCAAGAGAATGCACAGGATGGTATGTTTACAAGAACAATATGATATCAGATATGATCCATACAACAGATTACTTCACCTCTCAATAATTTGTGTTTAGTCTTGTACAACAAAAGCACTTTGTGTGAGTGTATTCATCACCTGCCTACACCAGCAGTTTTAGTTCCTTTAGTTTGATGCAGTAAGCTGACATAAGCTGATTGCTACTCATTAAAATAATGATACCATATTTGACCTTATAGTTGTGGATTCAATCAATCTATACCTATAATAAATCTGTAGAGAGGTCAATTCTGTACATGAAATATATTTCCAAAATAACTATCAGGGGGTGATTAGGGATCAATACTGATGCCAAAAATGCAATCAGTAAAATTTTTGTCTGTATAACCGTTATAGAAACAAAAACTACTTGACGGATTTTAACGAAGCTACCCCGTCCGATTACCATATATAAAATACTTTATTTTCAGGCCAAAGTCCATATAGAGATACATTTACACATAAACAAAAAATAAACACACAAATCTATATACATATATAAAAGAAAGTCGTGTTAGTTACACTATTTATAACTCAAGAACGGCTGAACCGATTTAGCTGAAAATTGGTAGGGAGGTAGCTTAGAACTTTTTATCCCGGAATTCCCATGATATCGGGATTTACGTGGGAAAAACCTCCCACGCGAACGAAGTTGCGGGCAAAAGCTAGTCAAATAATAAATGAGTGCTTTTTAATTATGAATAAATGATAAAATTTATACTATTATCATCAGTGATAGGAATAGGTAGTGCCTATTTGCCTAAACTTCGAAGAACAGAGACAAGAAACGGAGACTTCCTTAGGACTACATTTTTCCCGGGACATCTGTCCCGAATTCGGGACAACACTTAAATACATTAAAAAAGTATATTATTTGGAATAAATAATTCGTCTATATAACCTAAAGTTTGTGACTAGACATAACATAATAAATAACATATGCAGTTGTTACAACCATAAAATTTTCTGAATTTTTTTTTTCGGAGATCATTTTGTAAATTACTTGTTGATCGTAATACACAATGAATCACAATGTTTGTATAAGGAGCCGTACACATTTCGAAGTAAATATCTTCTTTCTAGCTCACTCTCGGCTATGTTTAATGAGATTTCTAAAGTTCAAGTGTATAATTGAAAAAAAAAAAAGACATTTTGTCTTTAAAATAATAAAAAAGTAATTTTTATCATTTTAGCATTCTCTATAGTAGGAAGAATTTATCATTTAAAAAAAAAAGGTATTTGTATTTTATCTTAATGAAATATAATTATCTCTAAAATATATTTAAAAATGTGCATGATATTAAAATAATGGCCGTATCCAAAGATATATAATAAACTATAGATACGTTGTCCGCGCTCTAAAATGGCAAGTTGAAATCAAGGTAAGTGCCTCGTGTCTGTTTAGTTACGCACGAACCTGTGTCGCGATCGCTACACTACACATCTTAAGAAAAAATGTGTTTTAAAAGAAAATTAGGAAAAAAGCATGCCTTTGTGTGTTTTTAGACGTTGCACTAATTATACTGCTTCCGTGAGAGGTCAAAATGTGTCATTTCATAGGTAAATATCAACAGAAATACAGTTTTTATTTTAATTTTTCTACATGGCTAATGGCGGCTAGCGTATGAATGAAGTCAGTCACGTGACGTTAGGGAAGGTTGTTAACTAAAGATGTATATTCATCTCTCTCTAACATCAGGTGTACCTAAAGATGGCATTTATTTTCTGTCCCTTTCTTTACACGTATTAGATAGTAATTCTCTATGTGTGTGTTTCGTGCCGTTTTTGAGAGGTGTTTTGTGGCAATATGACGCGTCTATTATAATACGTCATTGGCCGTATCACATTGTTTAGTAACACACTTAAACTTTAAAAATCTTTAATAACATCATTTAATCTTTATTGCACTGAAAGTACAATACGACTTTTACGACAGCGCATTTCGTTATCTATTCTTAGAAATTACACAAAGAAACCGCCATGGTCGCATACCTGTGCGCGGGGAGGGTCTACATACCTTCCCCTGCCGCCCCGCGTGCCGGCGCGCCCAGGTTACCCTAGCGGTGGGCGAAAGCGTTATTTTTTTGTCACTGTCGTTCCTGTTCCAAAAAAGTCACAATGACAAATCAACGTGACTTTGTCACTCACGTTACGAAATACTTATGATTCCTTAGATATTTTATCCCAACAACGTTCACTGTGACACGTCACATTTTTGTAACAGGAACGACAGTCAGTTTTACAGGCTTAGGAATGTCGCAAATTCTTTTGAACAACTATATAACTATAAGATGTATTTATTTAACATTTATATTTACACTAGTATTTGCGTGTTGCGCGAGGTGCTTGTGGTGGTGGATTGTTCACTTTTAAAATCCCTAAATGTAGTAAAATACTATGGAGGTCGCCGGCTCGCTTCGCTCGCCACCTCCCCCCTTCACTCCACTCGGTCTCGCAGGATCGCTCCATCCTCCTCCTCCATTTGCGTGTTGCGCGAGGTGCAAGAACCTCGCGTGCTTGTGATAAAAAAAAATGGGGGGGGGGGGTGATGGGGGGTTGCACAATTATTTCGACTAAAGCATTGCCCCTCTAAATGAATCTGAAAAAAAAAAATGTTCCAAGTCTCTTAATTTCCGAGATCCGCCTAAAGGGGGTGAGAAGGGGGGGGGGGGGCGACTTTGATAAATGGTTTTTACTTTACCGAGCCTCCACTATACGAATCCGTAAAAAAAAAATACGGGTCTCGTAGTTTCCGAGATACGATAGGGAGGGGAGAAAAGGGGAGGTTTAGCACTTTTCCCGTAGGTTTGAGAGTTACTTGTTTACGAATCTGTCAAAATATACCCACCTCCCCATCCACCATCTGGGAGAACAATTATGTCAATGAGTCAGTCAGTCAGTGAGTGAGTGGTAATTTAGCTTTATATAGTATAACTAGTATTTAAAATTTTAAAAAAATTGTAAAACCTTAATGGTTAAAGCTACACAGAAATCATTTCATGTCGGAAATGTTCTCCTTAAAATTAGGTGTATAAAAAATATCCCACGACAGCATATGTCTATCTTTTATGGTTGACTCACAATAACACATGTAACTCCCGATAGCTTAGCAGTTGGAAGCTTTCTGATTATAATATTTGTCTACTCTTACGTTTATAACACTCTCAGTCACCCTTAATTGAAAAAGTTAACATTATTAACTATTCCATAAAAAAGAATCGCATAAATCGGTATAGAAACACCAATAAATACGCTAATAATAAGCCATCGCGCGTGAATTCTGAATCATGCTATAAGGATTATTTTTGAGAATCGGTCGCCGCGCTCGACGCGTCTCGCGGCCGAAGTTATAAAAACGCGGGGGGTCCGACCGCGAGCTTCTTCAGCTACCCCGTCCGATTACCATATATAAAATACTTTATTTTCAGACCAAACTCCATATATACATTTACACATAAACAAAAAATAAACACACAAATATATATATAAAAGAAAGTCGTGTTAGTTACACTATTTATAACTCAAGAACGGCTGAACCGATTTAGCTGAAAATTGATAGGGAGGTAGCTTAGAACTTTTTATCCCGGAATTCCCATGATATCGGGATTTACGTGGGAAAAACCTCCCACGCGAACGAAGTTGCGGGCAAAAGCTAGTCAAATAATAAATGAGTGCTTTTTAATTATGAATAAATGATAAAAGGAGATGTTCCATAAATGTATGGAGCCTGGGCTACCATTAGTACACCACATGTAAATATTGCTGTATAATGTAGTAACCGTTTTTTAATATTAATTTTCTATGATTTCGCTTTATTTTAGTGTGATATTCAAATTAACTCAGTCGAGGAGAGCAACACAATAAATATGGCGGATCAGCCATGTTGCTATTAAACAATGATGCGAATGTCAATTTGACATGTCAGTTTGACGGATCGTGTTTTTGACGTCTCGGAGGACGATGGATATTTTTGTAACTACAATAAAATATCAACATATAAATCCAAAAATACTTAGGATTCCTTATAGTTATACTTATAAAATAAGACCACAGGATAATTATATTACTGCTTTACGGCGGCAAATCTTTTACCTAATACATATTTCAGTAGCTAAAGAATGGTTATATTTTAAACATAAAACGAAGGCTTGAATGTTACTTTGTGTAGCAAAATGTGCTGTTTCATTCTTTAGTGCTTGTCAATAATATCTGGACTTCGATAATGCATAGGAGAGCAGTGAGCTGTTCTATGAGTTGTAGATAACTATTACTCCTATAAAACTCCAAATAAGTTCTGTAATTGGTGACATTAAGAGGATGTAAAACTAGCCATAAGAAGTATATAAATAAAGCAACTTGTAGAGACTTAAATATATATATTTATTCCGCATCATCCCTTATCAATACTCCATCCAGGAAAAAAGCCGGTGCTTCTATGCTCTTCAAAATATAGTTCATTTTCATCTATAACAGAGGTACACTGCAGGCACGCCATTGTACATAAACTGGAATAAATATGAGTTAAAATCTATTAGAATATGGAAAGTGGGAAGATAACATCATACAGTAATAGCATGTTAACAAAATAATAAGTAAATGCACGGGTTAAAGCAGACATACCTGAAACTGAACTTGTCATTGTAGAATACCGTAAACGACGATATCTAAATCACAGGCGAATCAAAAACCATATAACAAAGCTGGGATCAACAGAGAAGCAATCAATCAATGTCTTTAGAAGTAATCTGGGTCGCAAAACAAAATAATCACTAAAAACTCCGAAAACATTCAATCCAACACAGCGAAAACACATAAAGACTCATTAGGCTTGGGTAAAAATATCGATATTTTTCATAAAATAATCGATAAATATAGACAATATTTTAAATCTCAATAAATCGATATTTTTTAATTCACTTTAGTATACTATTGGTCTTAGTTACACTAATCTTGTCAGATCTGGGAAGTAGTCCAAATGTCGCACCAGATCGTCAGCACGTTTGCGCCATCAAAATATACACATATCTTCAGATTAGTTTTCTTTTCTTGGCCTCGCGAAGCGTAAGAGTGTGTCAATATTCTACTGACTAAAAACCCGTCCTGTTCCCTTCCAGCTGCCCTTAAGTTCCGGGGCCAAGGTATCTCGTTAGAACACTCCCGCAACCCCGACAGGCAATGGTCCTATGAGGCCCCGTCACTGGTGCTGACAGCTCTTAGAGGCGCGCGTGGAACATAACGCGCCGCCGACCCGAACCTGGTCCTTATCGGACAGTGAGCTACCCCTGCTCGCAGTCCGCAAGCCTGCGTCTACGGTGGCCGGAGATCGGCTCGCGATCCCCGACGCCCGGTGTGTCTCCCGCGGTGGCTGGAGTCGCATGTTACCCACGTGCATTACCTTTACGGAAAATATCTATTTTTGACTTGATAATAATTCATATAGATTAAAAATATCGATTCGATATTAATCGATGTATTTTTTTCACTTGCCCATCTCTACGGCTCACAGAAAGACACCAAACGTCATGAAACTTAAATCTGTCAAACACGACTGTCATGGCTGCCCTAAAACAAGGGTTGTCATAATAAAAATCTTCCCAAATAATAATTTATCACAGCTCTACCCGTCTCCAAATAATTTTTTGAGTATTTTTATTGTAATCGCTATTATTTTTTCTATTTATCCATGTGGTGTACTAATGGTAGCCCAAAATGAAACATCTCCTTTATACTATTATCATCAGTGATAGGAATAGGTAGTGCCTATTTGCCTAAACTTCGAAGAACAGAGACAAGAAACGGAGACTTCCTTAGGACTACATTTTTCCCGGGACATCTGTCCCGAATTCGGGACAACACTTAAATACATTAAAAAAGTATATTATTTGGAATAAATAATTCGTCTATATAACCTAAAGTTTGTGACTAGACATAACATAATAAATAACATATGCAGTTGTTACAACCATAAAATTTTCTGAATTTTTTTTTTCGGAGATCATTTTGTAAATTACTTGTTGATCGTAATACACAATGAATCACAATGTTTGTATAAGGAGCCGTACACATTTCGAAGTAAATATCTTTCTAGCTCACTCTCGGCTATGTTTAATGAGATTTCTAAAGTTCAAGTGTATAATTGAAAAAAAAAAAGACATTTTGTCTTTAAAATAATAAAAAAGTAATTTTTATCATTTTAGCATTCTCTATAGTAGGAAGAATTTATCATTTAAAAAAAAAAGGTATTTGTATTTTATCTTAATGAAATATAATTATCTCTAAAATATATTTAAAAATGTGCATGATATTAAAATAATGGCCGTATCACATTGTTTAGTAACACACTTAAACTTTAAAAATCTTTAATAACATCATTTAATCTTTATTGCACTGAAAGTACAATACGACTTTTACGACAGCGCATTTCGTTATCTATTCTTAGAAATTACACAAAGAAACCGCCATGGTCGCATACCTGTGCGCGGGGAGGGTCTACATACCTTCCCCTGCCGCCCCGCGTGCCGGCGCGCCCAGGTTACCCTAGCGGTGGGCGAAAGCGTTATTTTTTTGTCACTGTCGTTCCTGTTCCAAAAAAGTCACAATGACAAATCAACGTGACTTTGTCACTCACGTTACGAAATACTTATGATTCCTTAGATATTTTATCCCAACAACGTTCACTGTGACACGTCACATTTTTGTAACAGGAACGACAGTCAGTTTTACAGGCTTAGGAATGTCGCAAATTCTTTTGAACAACTATATAACTATAAGATGTATTTATTTAACATTTATATTTACACTAGTATTTGCGTGTTGCGCGAGGTGCTTGTGGTGGTGGATTGTTCACTTTTAAAATCCCTAAATGTAGTAAAATACTATGGAGGTCGCCGGCTCGCTTCGCTCGCCACCTCCCCCCTTCACTCCACTCGGTCTCGCAGGATCGCTCCATCCTCCTCCTCCATTTGCGTGTTGCGCGAGGTGCAAGAACCTCGCGTGCTTGTGATAAAAAAAAATGGGGGGGGGGGGGGTGATGGGGGTTGCACAATTATTTCGACTAAAGCATTGCCCCTCTAAATGAATCTGAAAAAAAAAATGTTCCAAGTCTCTTAATTTCCGAGATCCGCCTAAAGGGGGTGAGAAGGGGGGGGGGGCGACTTTGATAAATGGTTTTTACTTTACCGAGCCTCCACTATAAAAATCCGTAAAAAAAAAATACGGGTCTCGTAGTTTCCGAGATACGATAGGGAGGGGAAAAAAGGGGAGGTTTAGCACTTTTCCCGTAGGTTTGAGAGTTACTTGTTTACGAATCTGTCAAAATATACCCACCTCCCCATCCACCATCTGGGAGAACAATTATGTCAATGAGTCAGTCAGTCAGTGAGTGAGTGGTAATTTAGCTTTATATAGTATAACTAGTATTTGCGTGTTGCGCGAGGTGCAAGCACCTCGCGTGCTTGTGAAAAAAAAATGGGGGGGGGGGGTGATGGGGGGGGGTTGCACAATTATTTAGACTAAAGCATTGCCCCTCTTAATGAATCTGAACAAAAAAATGTTCCAAGTCTCTTAATTTCCGAGATCCGCCTAAAGGGGGCGAGAAGGGGGCAAGGGGGGCGACTTTGAGAAATGGTTTTTACTTTACCGAGCCTCCTCTATACGAATCCATAAAAAAAATAAAATACGGGTCTCGTAATTTCCGAGATACGATAGGGAGGGGGGTGAAGAGGGGAGGTTTGGCACTTTTCCCGTAGGTTTGAGAGTTACTTGTTTACGAAACTGTCAAAATATACCCACCACCCCATCCAACATCTGGGAGAACAATTATGTCAATGAGTGAGTCAGTCAGTGAGTCTGTGGTAATTTAGCTTTATATCACAGAAATCTTAATAATAAGGCAATAGAAATGCTATCTACTGTCATTTAATACTGGGACGCGTGTCGCCGGTTCGCAGCTACCACCACATAAACCAATAATAGATACACACTTTCGCCTACACATGCATTTTGCATTATTACAACAAAATTAAACTTTAAGCGATGACATTACGCAATATTTTCTAAAAACGCATAATCTCAGGTGGCGTAACGTGTGCGAAAAGCAGAGAAAGATATCGCGCGCTCACTCTCACATGGGAATAGTGCAGTGCAAAGCTCGTAATGCTCATATTATTATCAGCGTTAATAGCCAAGGAGTCTCGTAACAAACACAACTGTTTTACGTAAATTCTATGGTTACGATGGCGGTCTTATCGCTTATAGCGATATATTCTAGAGAATCTTAGGATGGATTGATGTTATCCGGATCTTTCGGAAACCTGTAATAATAGCATTGGATAAAGTAAAACAGATGCATAAATAATATGAAAACGTATCGATCCGATCCAACTTAATTCATTATACTTACGATATACATAATAATATGTATCCTTAATTATTTTATCATAAAAAAGATAAATAATGAAAGTGAACACGTCAATGATACAAGGATACCCAATGCAGACTGTTATTTAACTTACCTATGTACATAACAATAATAAGCCTACTTCTTATTAATATTCTGAATGAAAAAATAGTTAAAAAGTACGAATTAACAGATATATAATCGTTCAAAAACTTTTTATAAACTATTTAAACAAGAGAAAACATGCTTAATGAAAATACGTATTGAAAAATTTAACAAAAATTATATTTCATTCGAATTTCGGTAAAACTACGTATTAACTATTAAGCTAAAGGTAATAAATTACCGATACAAGTGACACATCACTAATTCGCGGCCAACTCATGCGGCGTGTTCCTGGAATGTACGTAAACGTCGATATTGTTTATTGCGCATGACTATAATATTTCATTGCTGCTTTTAGTAGTTGTAATAGTAGGCATGAACAAACTTAAGTGTTAATGGTAATTGAATTGAGAACAAAAAACGTTTTCTGTGGTAATCGTAGTAATGGTGGCGAAAATATTTGATTTGATTATATTTTTTAAAAACGACATTATTTTAAAAATTAAGTACTTACATATGAAATGTTATCCCTTTATTTGTAAAGTTACAAATTTTGGAAGAGTTTCCGCAGTTGGATATGCTGAAAAACACCATGTTTACCTCTCCGCATCCCAAACAACACAAGTAACCGCAACAAACGCTCCACGCGCTCTTGTGTTTTACGAGACACATGCGCGGCGACAAGGTCACGCGTCTTTGCGACTTCTATTGCCTTATTATTAAGATTTCTGTGCTTTATATAGTATAACTAGTATTTGCGTGTTGCGCGAGGTGCAAGCACCTCGCGTGCTTGGGAAGTAAAAAAAAGGGGGGTGATGGGGGGGTGTTGCACAATTATTTCGACTAAAGCATTGCCCCTCTAAATGAATCTGAAAACAAAAATTCCAAGTCTCTTTATTTCCGAGATCCGCCTAAAGGGGGTGAGAAGGGGGGCAAGGGGGGTGACTTTGTAAAATGGTTTTTACTTTACCGAGCCTCCTCTATACGAATCCGTAAAAAAAAAAATACGGGTCTCGTAGTTTCCGAGATACGATAGGGAGGGGGGAGAAGGGGGGTGAAAAGGGGAGGTTTGGCACTTTTCCCGTAGGTTTGAGAGTTACTTGTTTACGAATCTGTCAAAATATACCCACTTCCCCATCCACCATCTGGGTGAACAATTATGTCAATGAGTCAGTGAGTGAGTGAGTGGTAATTTAGCTTTATAATTATACTAGTATTTGCGTGTTGCGCGAGGTGCAAGCACCTCGCGTGCTTGTGAAAAAAACTAAAGCATTGCCCCTCTAAATCAAGTATTTGCGTGTTGCGCGAGGTGCAAGCACCTCGCGTGCTTGTGAAAAAAAAAAAGAAAAAAAAATGGGGGGGGGAGATGGGGGGTTTAGTATTTGCGTGTTGCGCGAGGTGCAAGCACCTCGCGTGCTTGTGAAAAAAAAAAAAAAAAAGGGGGGCGGGAATGGGGGGGGGGGGGGGTTGCACAATTATTTCGACTAAAGCATTGCCCCTCTAAATGAATCTGAAAACAAAAATTCCAAGTCTCTTAGATTCCGAGATCCGCCTAAAGGGGGGGAGAAGGGGGGCGGGGGGGGGGGGACACTTTGAAAAATGGTTTTTACTTTACCGAGCCTCCTCTATACGAATCCGTAAAAAGAAAAAAATACGGGTCTCGTAGTTTCCGAGATACGATAGGGGGGGGAAAAGGGGAGGTTTGGCACTTTTCCCGTAGGTTTGAGAGTTACTTGTTTACGAATCTGTCAAAATATACCCACCTCCCCATCCACCATCTGGGAGAACAATTATGTCAATGAGTCAGTCAGTGAGTGAGTGAGTGGTAATTTAGCTTTATATAATATAATAATTATTTTAATTATAATTTATATAATTATTTTTTCTAAATGTTTTTTCGAAATATAGCCAGATATTTTTTTAAAAGCATGTTTTACACAAGTTTTTACTATTTGTTCAAATAAATATTTATATTATCACAAATTCACATTTCAGAATTATATAAAAACTAGTATTTGCGTGTTGCGCGAGGTGCAAGCACCTCGCGTGCTTGTGAAAAAAAAAATGGGGGGGTGATGGGGGGAGATGGGGGGGTTTAGTATTTGCGTGTTGCGCGAGGTGCAAGCACCTCGCGGGCTTTCTTTAACAAAAAAAAAAGGGGGGGGTTGCACAATTATTTCGACTAAAGCATTGCCCCTCTAAAAGAAACTGAAAAAAAAAAATTTGCCATGTCTCTTAATTTCCGAGATCCGCCTAAAGGGGGTGAGAAGGGGGGCAAGGGGGGCGACTTTGAAAAATGGTTTTTACTTTACCGAGCCTCCTCTATACGAATCCGTAAAAAGAAAAAAATACGGGTCTAGTAGTTTCCGAGATACGATAGGGGGGGGGGAGAAGGGGGGGGAAAGGGGAGGTTTGGCACTTTTCCCGTAGGTTTGAGAGTTACTTGTTTACGAATCTGTCAAAATATACCCACCTCCCCATCCACCATCTGGGAGAACAATTATGTCAATGAGTCAGTGAGGAGTGAGTGGTAATTTAGCTTTATATAATATAATGGCTGTACTATTTTTTACGTAGTGATATCCTCAAGTCTACAAAAATCTTATTTTTATAATATAAACATAAGAAATTAATTGTGCTATTTTGAGCAAATTAGTATGCAAGGCGCGAGGGAAAGAGCCAGAAATACGGAATCATTGACCGTCTTACTCCTGCGTTAGCCGAAAATGCCCGATTGCGCTTACATCGTTCGGTAGATTTCGTTCCATGTCGTGACTCGTTCCATGTCGCACAGTGTTTGATCG
Organism: Tholera decimalis; assembly: GCA_943138885.2. NCBI lineage: Eukaryota > Metazoa > Arthropoda > Insecta > Lepidoptera > Noctuidae > Tholera > Tholera decimalis. The sequence goes on along the minus strand of OW964575.2, from coordinate 9,885,927 downwards.
GACCCAAAAAAATTCCCTATGCTGTTTATTATGTAAACTGATCAAGAAATGCATTTAAAATGCAAGACTAGAACACTCAAGTGTCTATTTCATATACTTTTTATTACATAAAATAATAAAACTTACGTGACCTTGACCTTAAAAAATGTTAAATAATTTCTGTAAATTTAATGAACCAAGATAATGTGTTCAAATAAATACAGTCTAATGAAGAATCTTTAGGCGCATGTTTGTTAGTTTTTATTTTTAGAAAATCACCTCTAGATACCAAGTAATTTAATTTTTTTCATATTTTCTTTTTTATTTTTTTTCTCCATAAAACCTCAAAAGTGCGACTTGTGACTAGCATAGAAATATTCCTCGTAATAAGGCCTATCACTGATAAAAAAACCACGTTCCACTATTGAGGCCCGTAGGAGGAATTAAGTTTCAAAACATAGTGATTAGGGTTATCACTCAACTTGACCTTTCATTTTATTTCAAAGTCAAAGTCCAAAAATGTATTGCATGCAATTTATTTGGTTAAGGGTCGTTGGATAGGTTGACAACTAACTCAACCTCCGACAGATGCACAGTGTTTGATCGGACCCAAAAAAATTCCCTATGCTGTTGCCGGGGTCGTGGGACTCATCCCGTTACCGTGGCCCTGGTATGTAAAGGGTTATTGAAGGAACACCGTGGATTTTAGTCAGTAAAAGTCTGACAGTCCCTCCCACCCTGCCCGGAGTGGGAGGACTTATTTGATAATTTTACCGCGTTAAAAAAAAAAAATGCTGTTTATTATGTAACCTGATCAAGAAATGCATTTCAAATGCAAGACTAGAACACCCAAGTGTCTATTTCATATACTTTCTATAATATAAAATAATAAAACTTACGTGAACTTTAACCTAAAAACATGTTAAATATTTTTTTGTAAATTTTATGAACCAAGATAATGTTTTCAAATAAATACAGTCTAATGGAGAATTTTTAGGCGCGTGTATGTTAGTTTTTATTTTTAGAAAATCTCTTCTAGATATCAAGTAATTTAATTTTTTTTCATATTTTCGTTTTTATTTTTTTTTTCTTCATAAAAGCTCAAAAGTGCGACTTGTGACTAGCATAGAAATATTCCTCGTAATAAGGCTTATCACTGATAAAAAAACTACGTTGCACAATTGCGGCCTTTGGGAATTATGTGCCATTTAGTTCAAAGGTTGGTACGAAATGGGGTTGTCGCTTAAAGGTCAAACAAATATAGGTATATTTTTTGTAAATAATAAATAAATTTCAACATGGTACTGACACCAAACTACTTTAAGACATCATTGGTTAATACACTTTTTATTTTGGAACCACATCCAATAAATAACCTACTCATACAAATCGCTTTCGTTGCTTAATATTAACGTGCAGCCATCATCATCTGCATTATCATCATCCAATGAAACAGATCCATCCAATGATGAGTCTTCGTCTTCATCTTCGCCTCCTGCTAATTGCAAATTTTCTTCGTGAATTGGTTTTAAAAGTTCGCGTACAGCTTCTGGCACACAAAGCCGCTTGTATGAACTTCGACGTGAAATGTGGTGTGACATAGAAATCAATGGGTCTGATGATTCTAATGCACGGTGAAAGAGGTCGACCATGGTTTGTATCCTGTTTACTTTGCGGCAGTGACGTTCCCTATCAGACCGCCAGAATTTGTTGCGTGATTCGGCCGCTTGCTCTGAGAGCATCCCGACAGGAAGTGAACTGGATTCAATAATCTCTTCTCCGTGCACTAGAATTTTGTGAATAGTGACAGTCATCGGGTGCCAATTATATAATTCAACGTACTTTTCTGCGAGCGTGCGGCAAAAATTGCCAAACTTTTTTGCGTCTATAGGATAGTCACAAGATATTGTGACAAGGATAATATGCAATCTGTCGACTAACCATGCATCCAGACCTAAAATCTCAGTAAATGTGCCACGGTATTTATCTGATAGTGCTTTCCGGGCTGAATTGCCATCATTTGTCGTTCCGGCATTAGGTTTCACTACGTCCACTAATAATCCAATCCTCTTTCTTATTTCAGTCTGAATGCGTTTCTTTCGTTGCTCAACTATTTGGCTTTCAGGGCTACCCTTACTGATTCTCCATTTTTGTACCAACGGATCATTTTTATAGCTAAGATGCAACAAAAACTCAAAAACACGTATCCACGCATGAAGTGGATTGATACCGTGTCGCATATTTTCTTTTATGGTTGGTTTTTGATAAGACATTTCCAAATCATTGAAATTACTAGCCGTAAGCTTACAAAATGGGCATCTTAACTGTGAAGATGTTCCAGTAATTATATTGAGGACCTTACCATCAATAACGCTTAATGTCAAGTCACAATCAAATGTTATGTTGTGACCTTCTGAAGTTTGTGTAGTTATTGGTGTCAAACTTCTGATCTGTTCTTCTACAAATGCTTTTTCGGAAAGTATAAGATCATCTGATTATTTTTTGTACTGGATATGCAGCGGTTGACAAAATTGATACGATTGGGGTGTAGGATTGAGGCAGGCATTGAAACGTTTGTCAACTACGATTCGTAAAGGAATAAAAGTTGTGGCGAAAAGGCTACTTTCGTTGAGGGACATATCTTCTTCAGATTGTGGGAAGCATTGCTTATATAATGATTGGCCTGAGCTACCATCAAAACCCCAGGACCCTTCAAATACGGCTGAGATACTTTGCGTGCCTTTTCTATTGCAATATTCGATGAAAGTAGCCTCACAACTCCGAACAATTCGTTGCAAAGTGTGTATCAGTAGTCCCTGCAACGAAACTGACGCTTCGACTTCAGAAACTTTTAAGTCTTTAGATGGATAGCATGCTTTTCTTGCAATTAAAATTTCATGGTAAGGTGGGTAAGCAGGGTATCCTCGACTATTCAAATCCCGCCGCAAGAGTTTATAAGTCTCCACACTCAGTTTTCTATCAATAATGACACCTAAAGCTTCCTCTGGTGTAAAAGGTTTGGTGACTGTCGAAACTTTTTTTAAAACCATGGACGCTCCCTTTGGTGACTCTAAACAAAGTTTTATTACTTTTTCTAAATCTTTTGAAGCCTTTGATGTTATCTTGCTTCCATCATCTGGGGAGACCGTAGAAGAAAAAGATTTTATCACTTTACTCTGAGGTTCGCCTTCTAGTGACTTCATGATTCGTTTTCTGATTTTAAGGTCTTGTTTGTAGCTTATACTAGGATCACTGGTTACTTGCGGAAGTTGTGAAGTACTACACTGCAAACTGAATGGATTACTCGTTGCTTCCAGAAGTTGTGAAGTACTACACTCCAAACTGAATGGATCACTGGCTGCTTCCGGAAGTTGTGAAGTACTACACCCTGAACTGGATGGATCACTGGTTGCTTCCGGAAGTTGTGTTGTTGTGTTGTGTTGTGTTTTCGATGAAGGGTCACATGTAGCACGGGAAGGGGTCCACCCTCGTCAGGCTTAAGCTTAAACCCCGTGCTGATACATGTGACCTAGAGGAACGGGGGTGAGGCACCATGGAGCCGTTACAGACCCATGGCGCCACTTTGCCTCGGCAGGGGCTTACCCAACCTGCTGAGGGATGTCCATCCGGGCCCCGACCGGAGGACTTACTGTTAGGGGGGCACGAGGGCGCCAACCCTCATGTTGGTACACGAGTGGCAAGCGATGCTGTGGATTGTGCCACAGCCGGTACTTTTCTAACTCCGGAAGTATCCGCAAATACGCTAGGAGGTTGTACGCGATTACACATTTTTGAATGCTTCTGTGAGGAAAGCAAAAAATATAAAAAGAACAGTTCACCTGACGAACTAACATCATCGGATTTGTCGCTCATAGTTTACAGAGAAATAGGTCACCATCTTAAAGATCTCTCGGATAGCGAAAAATATAGACTCATTGGCGAAATTGTTAAGCCATTTCTCAGAAAAACCTTGAGAATTTATAAAGAATGTAGAAGGAACAAAAAAAGGTTCAAGGACAAACATGGACTTTTGTTGAACAAACAGTTCATCGATGATATACCAGCTGAATTCAAGAGGCAGGCTGTGGATTGTGTGACATCCAGTTTGGAGTGTACTACTTCAAAACTTCCGGAAGCAACCAGTGACCCATCCAGTTTAGAGTGTAGTACTTCACAACTTCCGGAAGCAGCCAGTGATCCATTCAGTTTGGAGTGTAGTACTTCACAACTTCTGGAAGCAACGAGTAATCCATTCAGTTTGCAGTGTAGTACTTCACAACTTCCGCAAGTAACCAGTGATCCTAGTATAAGCTACAAACAAGACCTTAAAATCAGAAAACGAATCATGAAGTCACTAGAAGGCGAACCTCAGAGTAAAGTGATAAAATCTTTTTCTTCTACGGTCTCCCCAGATGATGGAAGCAAGATAACATCAAAGGCTTCAAAAGATTTAGAAAAAGTAATAAAACTTTGTTTAGAGTCACCAAAGGGAGCGTCCATGGTTTTAAAAAAAGTTTCGACAGTCACCAAACCTTTTACACCAGAGGAAGCTTTAGGTGTCATTATTGATAGAAAACTGAGTGTGGAGACTTATAAACTCTTGCGGCGGGATTTGAATAGTCGAGGATACCCTGCTTACCCACCTTACCATGAAATTTTAATTGCAAGAAAAGCATGCTATCCAACTGAAGACTTAAAAGTTTCTGAAGTCGAAGCGTCAGTTTCGTTGCAGGGACTACTGACACACACTTTGCAACGAATTGTTCGGAGTTGTGAGGCTACTTTCATCGAATATTGCAATAGAAAAGGCACGCAAAGTATCTCAGCTGTATTTGAGGGGTCCTGGGGTTTTGATGGTAGCTCAGGCCAATCATTATATAAGCAATGCTTCCCACAATCTGAAGAAGATATCTCCATCAACGAAAGTAGCCTTTTCGCCACAACTTTTATTCCTTTACGAATCGTAGTCGAGAAACATTTCATTGCCTGGCTCAATCCTACACCCCAATCGTATCGATTTTGTCGACCGCTGCATATCCAGTACAAAAAAGAATCAGGTGATCTTATACTTTCCGAAAAAACATTTGTAGAAGAACAGATCAGAAGTTTGAAACCAATAACTACACAAACTTCAGAAGGTCACAACATAACATTTGATTGTGACTTGACATTAAGCGTTATTGATGGTAAGGTCCTCAATATAATTACTGGAACATCTTCACAGTTAAGATGCCCATTTTGTAAGCTTACGGCTAGTAATTTCAATGATTTGGAAATGTCTTATCAAAAACCAACCATAAAAGAAAATATGCGACACGGTATCAATCCACTTCATGCGTGGATACGTGTTTTTGAGTTTTTGTTGCATCTTAGCTATAAAAATGATCCGTTGGTACAAAAATGGAGAATCAGTAAGGGTAGCCCTGAAAGCCAAATAGTTGAGCAACGAAAGAAACGCATTCAGACTGAAATAAGAAAGAGGATTGGATTATTAGTGGACGTAGTGAAACCTAATGCCGGAACGACAAATGATGGCAATTCAGCCCGGAAAGCACTATCAGATAAATACCGTGGCACATTTACTGAGATTTTAGGTCTGGATGCATGGTTAGTCGACAGATTGCATATTATCCTTGTGACAATATCTTGTGAATATCCTATAGACGCAAAAAAGTTTGGCAATTTTTGCCGCACACTCGCAGAAAAGTACGTTGAATTATATAATTGGCACCCGATGACTGTCACTATTCACAAAGTTCTAGTGCACGGAGAAGAGATTATTGAATCCAGTTCACTTCCTGTCGGGATGCTCTCAGAGCAAGCGGCCGAATCACGCAACAAATTTTGGCGGTCTGATAGGGAACGTCACTGCCGCAAAGTAAACAGGATACAAACCATGGTCGACCTCTTTCACCGTGCATTAGAATCATCAGACCCATTGATTTCTATGTCACACCACATTTCACGTCGAAGTTCATACAAGCGGCTTTGTGTGCCAGAAGCTGTACGCGAACTTTTAAAACAAATTCACGAAGAAAATTTGCAATTAGCAGGAGGCGAAGATGAAGACGAAGACTCATCATTGGATGGATCTGTTTCATTGGATGATGATAATGCAGATGATGATGACTGCACGTTAATATTAAGCAACGAAAGCGATTTGTATGAGTAGGTTATTTATTGGATGTGGTTCCAAAATAAAAAGTGTATTAACCAATGATGTCTTAAAGTAGTTTGGTGTCAGTACCATGTTGAAATTTATTTATTATTTACAAAAAATATACCTATATTTGTTTGACCTTTAAGCGACAACCCTATTTCGTACCATTTGACCTTTGAACTAAATGGCACATAATTCCCAAAGGCCGCAATTGTGCAACCTGGTTTTTTTATCAGTGATAGGCCTTATTACGAGGAATATTTCTATGTTAGTCACAAGTCGCACTTTTGAGTTTTTATGGAGAAAAAAAATAAAAACGAAAATATGAAAAAAATTAAATTACTTAGTATCTAGAAGTGATTTTCTAAAAATAAAAACTAACAAACATGCGCTTAAAGATTCTCCATTAGACTGTATTTATTTGAAAACATTATCTTGGTTCATTAAATTTACAGAAAATATTTAACATGTTTTTAGGTTAAAGTTCACGTAAGTTTTATTATTTTATATTATAAAAGGTATATGAAATAGACACTTGGGTATTCTAATCTTGCATTTTAAATGCATTTCTTGATCAGTTTACATAATAAACAGCATAGGGAATTTTTTTGGGTCCGATCAAACACTGTGTGTCGTGACAAATCACTGTCGTGACTCGTGTTACTGTAGTGATTATAGTATCTATGTTATTTCATTACTGTTATTTTGGAACGTTGTTCCTTCATGATCAGTCACAGTGATCATTTAAGGAGCAAGATAACAACGTTATTTTTGTCGTGACGTTATTTTTCACCCATCTTTAGGTTACCCTCACTTCACTCACAACAAATCTTGAAGAGAAAATTACTACAAATATCAATAACAACGTCAATGAAAGTTCAAAAAACTAGATGGCAACTTAAATCATTTAAATTCATAAATACAAGAGCAAGAAAAAAGAATTGATGAAATGGAGAAGAGTATAAGACAAAGAAATGTGATAATTTTTGGTATAGAAGAAGGAGAAACTTCATATTTCGAGCTGGAAGAAAGGGTTTTGAAATTAATACAGGAAAAATTAAAAATTAATATTCAGAATTTCGAAGTCGAATCAGTAAGGAGACTAGGAAAAAGAAAAGATAACATAAGACCAGTGGCAGTCGCGTTTACAACACTTGGTATGAAAATAAAGGTTCTAAGAAATAAAAAAGAACTGGCACCATTCAACATATACATCAAACACGAATTTCCACCTAAAGTACTTAAAATCAGAGAACAATTACAACACCAATTAAAAATTTAAAAAACAAAATGGAAATGAGGCCTTCATACAGTACGATAAACTTGTTGTAAAGCGCCCAAATGAAAAACCGAACAATAAAAGGGCACCCTCAGGCTCTCCACCGGAAACTACGCACAGTAAGGGCAACATATCCTTTAGCAGGCCAAACACCAAAAAAAAACTGAAGGCATGTAGCCAAATAACTAGTTACATGAAACAATGCGACAAAATATTGGTTCAGGCCGATAACGACATCAATAAGGCATGAAATCTGCAGGCCCCCTCCACGCATAAAAAACGACAATAAACTACAAAATACCGGAACAAACAAGATCTCCCAATACGGCTGGTCCCCGCGGGAGAGATCGACTAAAACCCTCCATCAAATCAACATGTAGAAATGTACTAGATCTAAAGGAAGTAGAATGTAACCCTCCAGTAAAACATAAATCTAAATATTACATAGCAACTTTCAACGCAAGATCACTATCAAATGAAGTCAGACTAATCGAACTCGAAAATGCTTTATCAAATATAAAATGGGATATTGTAGGCCTCTCTTAGATAAGACGTCACGGCTACATAATAGAAGACCGGGGTACATATTTGTTTTACTATTATGGCGAATCAAAAGGCTCGAGAGGAGTGGGGTATGTAATTAAAAAACAAAGCGAAATTCTTGTAAAAGACTTTGTTGGGATATCAGAAAGAGTTGCCCTGCTCGAAATAAAAATACAAGATCAAACATATACAATAATTCAGGTATACGCACCCACAGAAAATGCCGATGAAAATGAAATTCAACAATTCTATGACAGTCTTAAACAAGCAATGGAAAAAAGCACTAAAAACGTTATATTAATGGGCGACCTAAATGCAAAGGTAGGAAAACCACTGATAGATGAAAACCTTATAATGGGAAAGTATGGATATGTAAAAGAAATCATAGAGGTGAAAGGTTCATAGAGTATTGCTACCTTTTTTTTTTTTTTTGTTTACCTGGGGCCACTCATAGATCAGCTCAGTAAGGCTGTGCGTCTACTTAACCGGTCTGTGGTATTGCTACCAATACAACTTAAAGATAATGAATACGTTTTTCAAAAAGACATCAAAGTTAAGATGGACGTGGAAATCGCCAGATGGGGCAACTAAGAACGAAATAGACTACATAACCACAAACCTACCCAGATCACATATAGAGGACATTAATGTTCATAGCAATTTCAAGCACTCCAGTGATCACCGGCTAGTAAGAATCAGCCTTAATTTCGACAAAACATTAAATAGCCGTAAAAGGTACAATAATAAACCAGGTAGGAATAGACCAGGAGAAATTTAAAACTCTACTATACACCTCAAGTTACCAAGATAATAATGAATAAATACAGACTCAATACAACGCCTTAGAAAACATGATATTAAACAGTGCAAAACAATCAATTAGATCAAGCAAGACCAGAAGAAATGAAAATATTATAACAGAAGAGGTAACTGAACTCATAAACCAAAGACATTTCCTGAAAAATAAGGAGAGTAAAACAAGACAAGAAAAGATTTATTTAAGCCAGCTATACAGAACCATAACCAAAAAGATTGAACAGAACATAAAAACACACAGAATAAACATAATGGAGAAATACATACAGAAATCTGGAGCCATTAAAAAAGCGTACAAGAAACTGAATAACACTAGATATCTTATCATCACGTACAAAATTCTTCTGGAACCACAGTATCAAACAGACAAGACCTACTCAGCGTAGCTACAAACTTCTACAAGACACTTTACTCGACGACAAGCTCAAATAGAGAGTTACATAATCCAGAAAGCACTTATATGGAAAGTAACAACAACGACCCTATTCCACCATTCATTGAAAATGAGATTGAGATCTCCATGAAGAAATTAAAATCAGAGAAAAGCCCGCGTCCGGACGGCATAACAAACGAAATGCTACAGGCAGGAATAGAAAAACTGGTTAAACCGCTAACGAATTTATTCAACAGTATAATAGTGAGGAAGAATTACCTAGCCAATGGACATGTTCTGAAATTATACTGTTATACAAAAAAGGCGATCCATCCTTAATTTCCAATTACAGACCTATAAGTTTAATGTCAAGTCTTTATAAATTGTTTTCTACAACCTTACTGAGGCGCATAACAAAAACAATTGATGAAAATCAAGCGGTAGAGCAAGCAGGGTTCATGAGCAACCGATCCACCGTAGATCATATCCATGTACTGAAATTAATAATTGAGAAATACAACGAATATAACATGCCACTGTACATAGGATTCATTGATTACTCAAAAGCCTTTGACTCTATTTCCCACAGCTCTATCTGGAAAGCGTTAGAAGTGCAAGGACTGCATCCAGAGTACATTAATATCATTAAAGAAATATACAGAAAAAGCACAGCTAGAATCAAAATGGATAGTACCGGTCCTGCCTTTGACATAAAGCGAGGAGTGAGACAAGGGGACCCACTGTCACCAAAGCTTTTCATAGCTGTCCTAGAGCAAATATTTCGAACGCTGACGTGGGACAATCTTGGTCTGAAAATACATGGACAATACCTATCACACTTGCGATTTGCTGACGACCTTGTCTTGCTTTCGGAGGATCCAAACGAGCTGCAGTACATGCTAGAGTCTCTCAATGTAGAAAGTAAACAAGTAGGGCTTGAAGTGAACCAGAGTAAAACCAAAATTATGACAAATTATTCTAAAAAGACAATAACACTCAACTGTAATCCTCTGGAATGGGTCAATGAATACACATATTTGGGTCACTTGATCTCTACCAAAGACTGTACAAAGTTAGAAATAGACAAGAAACGGAGACTTCCTTGGGACTAATTTTTTTCCGGGACATCTTTCCCGAAATTCGGGATAACACTTAAATATATAAAAAAAATTATATTATTTGGAATAAGTAATTCGTCTTTATTTACCTAAAGTTTGCGACTAGACATAACATTTATAATTTATAACTCCATAATAACAACTTATCTTATATCAGCCTAAAAACGAAAAAACGACCCACTGCACAGTGGTCCCGGTTCCTAAGAAGGGCGGTCATAGGGCTTGCAGGTCGGATTAAAAATGAAAGAATAACATTTTTCCTAAGAAATGATTGTTTTAAGGTTCTAAGGGTAATAACAAGTAAAAAAATATATTTCTAAAAGCAAGGTATATTATATTCTCAAAACAAAAATAAACATTTATCCATACTAAAATATGTAACAATTAAACTGGTTTTATTTATTTATTATTTGAACATATACAATTTACTGGTTAATAAATAGCGGAACATAGTATTTTACATAAAACAAGGGCTATTTATATAGTAAGAAAACATAATTAACAATATTAACATATTTAAAGAATTGCAGTATGACTTAAGTATTATACATAATAAATCCTTAAACTAACGCTTCTTTTGCTAGCACAGACTTCTTACACGGTAACTTTCTCATACACAAAACAAGTGGGTCTGAATTAAGAAGAAGTCTGTACATAAGATCCATGTTAGTCACTTCTCGTGAATGTTTCCTAGTGTTATCGCGTATAAATAATTTCACTAATTTATTACAAGATTCAGCGGCCTCTTCAGACAATTCACCGATAGACAATATAGAATTACCAATCACCTCTGATCCATGCATTAAAATCTTATGTATCGATGAAGGCAAGTTATACCAAGGATATTGCTCAATAAGCATTTTGGCAGTATCAAAAGCATAACTCTTAAATTTTTGTGAATATTTTATATCCTGATGATAAGCTCTGCAGGAGGTGATTACATCTGTCTAATAGATCTTTTCTAATACCTGTTATTTCAGCAGAAATTTCAGAATTATGGAAAAAAATTCGTGCAGGGTTTCCATCATTAGATGTGCGACTTCCTCCACTTCGAGTTTATCTACAATCAAGCCTAATTTTTCCCTAAACTGCTGCTTAATGAACTCTTTCCTCTGAGCGAGAGAGGCTTTATCCTCGGTCGAACGCGCTTGCCAAATTAATTCTATAGGAAAAACAATAAACTCAAATTTACTAGCGTCAGGTACCTTATTTAAACATTTATTTAAGTCATTCATCTTTTTCGGTGTTGCACCACAAATGTAACACCTACTCGTAGATAAATCGCTAAGAGCAGAATAAACTTTACCATCAACCATAGTCAATTGTAAAGTGTGTGAAATTTTAATTTCGCGATCATTAATAATAACCGAAGTGGGTACTAATTCATCAATTTTACTTTGAAAATAAGTTTTTTCATGTACTGTGATTTCCTTTGATTCTTTAGTAAATTGCAAACGAATTGGTCGGCACCACTTAGTAGAGGAAGGGCGTGGATTTTTCCAAATAATTGATTCATCAGAGGAGCTTTCTTTTTTTTCACGTCGTAAAATCATCAAATAAGTCCTCCCTACAGAGGGGCCTCGTCATATTGCTGACGCTCTTTGAGGTGCCTGTGGAACACAACGCGCCGTCGACCCGGGCATGGTCCATGGTCGGACAGCGAGTTGCCCTTTACTCGCTGTCCGCATGCCCGCGCCTACGGTGGCCGGACATCGTCGGCCGACGTCCGACGCCGTGGGCGTCTACCACTGCGGCTGGGCTGGAGGGAGGACGCCATCCTCTCCCTCACGCGGCCCGCCTCCTCCCTCGATAGCATGACTGCTTCGCAGAAGGAGGCGACCGCTTCCCATTCCGTCTCGCCCCGCAGCATGGCCTCGACCTTTGCCGGGCGCGAGAGGTCTCCGCCTATCGCCGCCGTGAGGACACGTCGGTGCTCTTCCCAAGCGGGGCAGTCTTGCACCGTATGCTCTACTGTGTCCTCAGGGCGATCCTTGCAGTGGTGACACCCAGGCGTTTCTTTCTTCCCCATCAGACACAGGTACCTCCCGAAACTTCCGTGTCCGGTGAGGACCTGCGTCATGCGGTAGGTCAGGACGCCGTGACGCCGATCTAGCCACTCCTCAAAGAGGGGTCATCAGAGGAGCTTGATTTACAAATAAGTTGTAGGGGTACATATGAAGTATCAAATAAATTCGAGTCATCGATTGCTGAATCTGAAAATTTCTGTTTGTATTCACTATGGGCAGTGCTGCAATAAAAACCCCATTTACCAATTAAGACAAATTCGTTCTCAGATTCGGGAAGACTATCAAAAACAGGCTTTTGAGATTCAACAATTCGACTTGATGTATGATCTAACAATGATTGCAAATTAATTTCAGCAGACGATTCCGTTACGCGAATATTAGTTGGATAGCAACGTTTTTTGGCTTCCAACACTTTTTGATAGGACGGAAAAACAGTTGGTATTTTGGAATTAATTAAGTTACTTAATTAATTCCAAAATACCAACTGTTTTTAATTAAGTAATTAAGTAACTTAATTAATTCCAAAATACCAACTGTTTTTCCGTCCTATCAAAAAGTGTTGGAAGCCAAAAAACGTTGCTATCCAACTAATATTCGCGTAACGGAATCGTCTGCTGAAATTAATTTGCAATCATTGTTAGATCATACATCAAGTCGAATTGTTGAATCTCAAAAGCCTGTTTTTGATAGTCTTCCCGAATCTGAAAACGAATTTGTCTTAATTGGTAAATGGGGTTTTTATTGCAGCACTGCCCATAGTGAATACAAACAGAAATTTTCAGATTTAGCAATCGATGAATCGAATTTATTTGTTACTTCATATGTACCCCTACAACTTATTTGTAAATCAAGCTCCTCTGATGACCCCTCTTTGAGGAGTGGCTAGATCGGCGTCACGGCGTCCTGACCTACCGCATGACGCAGGTCCTCACCGGACACGGAAGTTTCGGGAGGTACCTGTGTCTGATGGGGAAGAAAGAAACGCCTGGGTGTCACCACTGCAAGGATCGCCCTGAGGACACAGTAGAGCATACGGTGCAAGACTGCCCCGCTTGGGCAGAGCACCGACGTGTCCTCACGGCGGCGATAGGCGGAGACCTCTCGCGCCCGGCACTGGTCGAGGCCATGCTGCGGGGCGAGACGGAATGGGAAGCGGTCGCCTCCTTCTGCGAAGCAGTCATGCTATCGAGGGAGGAGGCGGGCCGCGTGAGGGAGAGGATGGCGTCCTCCCTCCAGCCCAGCCGCAGTGGTAGACGCCCACGGCGTCGGACGTCGGCCGACGATGTCCGACCACCGTAGGCGCGGGCATGCGGACAGTGAGTAAAGGGCAACTCGCTGTCCGACCATGGACCATGCCCGGGTCGACGGCGCGTTGTGTTCCACGCGCACCTCAAAGAGCGTCAGCAATATGACGAGGCCCCCCTGTAGAGGGCCGAAGCCTGCCGGGGTCGTGGGACTTATCCCATTACCGTGACCCCGGAACGTAAAGGGCTATTGAAGGAACACCGTGGATTTTAGTCAGTACAACTCTGACAGTCCCTCCGGCCCTGCCCGGGGTGGGAGGACTTATTTGATGATTTTACGACGTGAAAAAAAAAGAAAGCTACCTGTGTCTGATGGGGAAGAAAGAAACGCCTGGGTGTCACCACTGCAAGGATCGCCCTGAGGACACAGTAGAGCATACGGTGCAAGACTGCCCCGCTTGGGCAGAGCACCGACGTGTCCTCACGGCGGCGATAGGCGGAGACCTCTCGCGCCCGGCACTGGTCGAGGCCATGCTGCGGGGCGAGACGGAATGGGAAGCGGTCGCCTCCTTCTGCGAAGCAGTCATGCTATCGAGGGAGGAGGCGGGCCGCGTGAGGGAGAGGATGGCGTCCTCCCTCCAGCCCAGCCGCAGTGGTAGACGCCCACGGCGTCGGACGTCGGCCGACGATGTCCGGCCACCGTAGGCGCGGGCATGCGGACAGCGAGTAAAGGGCAACTCGCTGTCCGACCATGGACCATGCCCGGGTCGACGGCGCGTAGTGTTCCACGCGCACCTCAAAGAGCGTCAGCAATATGACGAGGCCCCTCTGTAGAGGGCCGAAGCCTGCCGGGGTCGTGGGACTTATCCCATTACCGTGACCCCGGAACGTAAAGGGCTATTGAAGGAACACCGTGGAGTTTAGTCAGTACAACTCTGACAGTCCCTCCGGCCCTGCCCGGGGTGGGAGGACTTATTTGATGATTTTACGACGTAAAAAAAAAGAAAGCTCCTCTGATGAATCAATTATTTGGAAGAATCCACGCCCTTCCTCTACTAAGTGGTGCCGACCAATTCGTTTGCAATTTACTAAAGAATCAAAGGAAATCTCAGTACATGAAAAAACTTATTTTCAAAGTAAAATTGATGAATTAGTACCCACTTCGGTTATTATTAATGATCGCGAAATTAAAATTTCACACACTTTACAATTGACTATGGTTGATGGTAAAGTTTATTCTGCTCTTAGCGATTTATCTACGAGTAGGTGTTACATTTGTGGTGCAACACCGAAAAAGGTGAATGACTTAAATAAATGTTTAAATAAGGTACCTGACGCTAGTAAATTTGAGTTTATTGTTTTTCCTATAGAATTAATTTGGCAAGCGCGTTCGACCGAGGATAAAGCCTCTCTCGCTCAGAGGAAAGAGTTCATTAAGCAGCAGTTTAGGGAAAAATTAGGCTTGATTGTAGATAAACTCGAAGTGGAGGAAGTCGCACATCTAATGATGGAAACCCTGCACGAATTTTTTTCCATTATTCTGAAATTTCTGCTGAAATAACAGGTATTAGAAAAGATCTATTAGACAGATGTAATCACCTCCTGCAGAGCTTATCATCAGGATATAAAATATTCACAAAAATTTAAGAGTTATGCTTTTGATACTGCCAAAATGCTTATTGAGCAATATCCTTGGTATAACTTGCCTTCATCGATACATAAGATCTTAATGCATGGATCAGAGGTGATTGGTAATTCTATATTGTCTATCGGTGAATTGTCTGAAGAGGCCGCTGAATCTTGTAATAAATTAGTGAAATTATTTATACGCGATAACACTAGGAAACATTCACGAGAAGTGACTAACATGGATCTTATGTACAGACTTCTTCTTAATTCAGACCCACTTGTTTTGTGTATGAGAAAGTTACCGTGTAAGAAGTCTGTGCTTTTTTTTTTTTTTTTTTTTTTTTTATTTTTTTTTTTTTAACGTGGTAAAATTATCAAATAAGTCCTCCCACTCCGGGCAGGGTGGGAGGGACTGTCAGACTTTTACTGACTAAAATCCACGGTGTTCCTTCAATAATCCTTTACATACCGGGGCCACGGTAACGGGATGAGTCCCACGACCCCGGCAGGATTCGGCCCTCTGCAGAGGGGGCCTCGTCATGTTGCTGACGCTCTTTGAGGCGCGCGTGAAACACGACGCGCCGTCGACCCGGGCATGGTCCATGGTCGGACAGCGAGTTGCCCTTTACTCGCTGTCCGCATGCCCGCGCCTACGGTGGCCGGAGATCGTCGGCTGACGTCCGACGCCGTGGGCGTCTACCACTGCGGCTGGGCTGCAGGGAGGACGCCATCCTCTCCCTCACGCGGCCCGCCTCCTCCTTCGAAAGCATGACTGCTTCGCAGAAGGAGGCGACCGCTTCCCACTCCCTCTCGCCCCGCAGCATGGCCTCGACCAAGGCCGGGCGCGAGAGGTCTCCGCCTATTGTCGCCGTGAGGACACGTCGGTGCTCTGCCCAAGCTGGGCAGTCCTGCACTGTGTGCTCGACTGTGTCCTCAGGGCGACCCTCGCAGTGGTGACACCCAGGCGTCTCTTCCTTACCCATCAGACACAGGTACCTCCCGAAACTTCCGTGTCCGGTGAGGACCTGCGTCATGCGGTAGGTCAGGACGCCGTGACGCCGATCTAGCCACTCCTCAAAGAGGGGTCTTACCGCCGCAATTGCGGCGTGCCCGGCCGTCGGTTGCGACAGTCGCTCCCTCCATACTGCCCTGAGATCGCGCCGGAGCTCTTCCCGCCGCGCCTCGACTTCTCGAGGCAGCGGGGATACGCCCCGGCGCCGCGCCTCCACGCGCCATTCATAGACGCGCTGGAGGGCAGTCGCCTCCAGATCCCAGGGCAGAAGAAGTCTGTGCTAGCAAAAGAAGCGTTAGTTTAAGGATTTATTATGTATAATACTTAAGTCATACTGCAATTCTTTAAATATGTTAATATTGTTAATTATGTTTTCTTACTATATAAATAGCCCTTGTTTTATGTAAAATACTATGTTCCGCTATTTATTAACCAGTAAATTGTATATGTTCAAATAATAAATAAATAAAACCAGTTTAATTGTTACATATTTTAGTATGGATAAATGTTTATTTTTGTTTTGAGAATATAATATACCTTGCTTTTAGAAATATATTTTTTTACTTGTTATTACCCTTAGAACCTTAAAACAATCATTTCTTAGGAAAAATGTTATTCTTTCATTTTTAATCCGACCTGCAAGCCCTATGACCGCCCTTCTTAGGAACCGGGACCACTGTGCAGTGGGTCGTTTTTTCGTTTTTAGGCTGATATAAGATAAGTTGTTATTATGGAGTTATAAATTATAAATGTTATGTCTAGTCGCAAACTTTAGGTAAATAAAGACGAATTACTTATTCCAAATAATATAATTTTTTTTATATATTTAAGTGTTATCCCGAATTTCGGGACAGATGTCCCGGAAAAAAATTAGTCCTAAGGAAGTCTCCGTTTCTTGTCTCTGTTCTTCGAAGTTTAGGCAAATAGACACTATACCCTGTTTTTTAATCTCAGAGACAAAGTTGACATTACGACGATTGCCAGTTTTTTGCCAATCTTAAATAGTGATGTGCCACTATCGAAACTTAACGTTGATAAAATCAAGTATCGGTTTTTTATAATACGTTATCCTGAAATAATGTGTAGATGCTAATTTAAAATTAGAAATACAAAATTAATAATGTAAGATATCTATATAACTGTAATTAATTATGTTATTAAAATCATAATTAATTACAGGTATTCGTTAATCGGATTCAAATAATGACTCAATTTCTTAAGAATATTCTGAATCATCAGAATCACCACCTATTTCGATGGTAAACCTATCAGTAATGTCGTCAACTGTATGGCCCAGATGACACATAAAAACACACAATAACTACCGATTTACACAATAAATACCGATTTATTGCAAGCGGGTGGGACCCAATTGAACATATATATTTATAAAAATGGGATGGGTCACGCCTGCTTGTCACTTTTTTAAATAAAAATGTTTGTTTCTTTCCTTTCAGTTGAGCAGCCAGGATTTTTTTAAAATTACCTTTTAGTTTAAATATGTTAAAGATTTCACAGATTATTTAATTCTTGCTAGAAATTGTGGTCTTGAAGTGTATTTAGAAGTTTATTCGGATCAACTGCACAAATAGAGCCTTCTAGTGTCCTTACTCTGCTCAATACAATATAGACCTTTTGTAAATAAATTAGAAGTTAAATACATCCCAGCTAAGGTCGTCCCTTGCAGTTAATATTGGTGTCGAGCCGGGTCAATGAGACACTATTCGATACAATTTTATAGAATTAAGCGTCCACCGATGTCATTGTCGGTATCGGTGCCGGGACGGGCCGGCCAATGAAGAGACGCCCAATGTATTGTTACTGCCCAGCACAATATAAGCGGCAACATCATCACAGGGTTAGGGTCAAGCCAATAAAATCATCACCACCTTCACCAAGTGAAGGTACACCAACTTTAGCTAGCCTATAAAGTTATCAAATACCAATATTATAAGTCAAGGAAGAAGGAATAATTATTCCAACTTTATCCTTTTTTTGCGCGGGGCGCGGTCGCGCTCTTTTGCTTCTGAGCTGCCGTCGAGTGAAGATGTCTGCTGTTCAAGAATTTTCCCGCCGTGTGTCGTCAGCGCCGCGTGTCCATCTGCGTAGTCCTGGAGTGTGACATGAAGATGCGGAGAAAAACTGATGCTAAGCTTGCTCTGCCTGATTGCATGCTTACAAACAAACCGCTTCTTTCGAAGCGATATGGCCGGCGAGTGCGGCGTTGTGATGACGCCGTGCTATGCTCGTGCTGTTATCCTGTTTCTTTACAAACCAACGTCTTTTTCAAGATGATTGCTTTCTCTGTTTCTTTTCGGAATGTCAAAAACGTGGTGTGGTAATTGGTTCAGTGTTGAGTGGTAAACTGGTAATTATTTGGTTTGAAGGTAAAGGTACTGGTCGGAGGTATTTGGTATTGGTTCGCAGGTATGGTAAATGAGCGACAGGTACTATGTCACTACATCACTCCCCTCTAAGCGAAGCGTACGTTGGGTTTCACTGCGCGGCCGGATCGAGTGACGTAGGAGTCATGCGGTGCGCTCGGGGTCGACGACCGCGGCTCAACGCTCGGTGATGTTTTTTCAACGCGAGGTACTTGTGTCACGCCTGTTGTAGAAGCAGTAAACCCTTCGTTGAGTAAGTATGCTGGCTTGAGTCTATCTATTGAGACAACTGTAGTTCGAAGTGGCATTTGTATGGTGAAATGCTTGCTGTCACGTTGAATTATTTTGAACGGGCCTTCGTAAGGTGGGGTCAATGAACTTCGCACGGTATCATTGCGCACGAACACATGGGTACACGTCGCTAGGTCCTTGTATACAAAAGTGCTTCTGTTATTGGAATGAGACTTGCTGCTCGGGGACAACGTCGACATGGTTTCCGTTAGCTTCTGGACGAATTCTGCGTCTTCATTTTTCGGCTGTGAAGGCACGAAGAAATCTGACGGTATTCTAAGTGTTGATCCGTAGGTAATGAGTGCCGGGCTTAATTGAGTGTCTTCCCGTAGGGCGGTACGTAGGCCGAGTAATACGGTAGGTAGTTCCTCGCTCCAGTGTGCACCGGCGTTTCGCGCCATAAGTGCAGACTTCAAAGTTCGATGCCAGCGTTCAACTTGACCATTTGCTTGAGGGTGGTAGGCAGTGGTACGTATTCTTGTTATGCCGAATTTCTTCATAAGTTGGTTGAATAACGACGATTCAAACTGTCGTCCTTGATCCGTTGTAATTCGTATAGGGCAACCGAATCGTGATATCCACCCGTCATAGATTGCTAGGGCGACAGTGTGGGCGGTGACGTCACGTACAGGTATTGCTTCTGGCCATTTAGTGCAGCGGTCGATCATTGTTACTAGGTATCTGTAGTCGTTAGAGGGCGGCAGTGGTCCCACGATGTCCACGTGAATGTGTTCGAAACGCGAAGATTTTTGAAACTCGCCAAGCGGGCTGATAACATGTCGTTGAACTTTCCCGCGCTGGCAACAGATGCATGATTTCGCCCACAAACCGACTTCTTTATTCATATTCGGCCAGAAAAACTTTGTAGACATCACTCTCCTTGTTGTTCGCACACCCGGGTGACTTAGTTCGTGTTGCGCTTTGAATGCTACTACACGATAAGTCTCTGGTAGGTATGGACGAACGTTACCGGTCGATGTTTCGCATATGATGGGTCGTTGACCTCCGGGTAATGTGATAGGCGCGAACTTGAGACTTGGGTTCGACATGCAGATCTTCAGTTCTTCATCGTTTTCTTGGTCTTGAGCGAGTTGATTGTAGTCGATTGTAGAGTGCGACAAGTCGATTTCTTCGATGCGTGATAAGGCGTCGGCTGCTTGATTCTTATCACCGTGAATGTATTTGATTGCTGTACAGAACTGACTAATGTAGTGTAGCTGGCGCTCTCGCCGTGGTGTATCGCTGCTACTTGGCGTTCTTGTCAAGGCGTAAGTCAGTGGTTTGTGATCGGTGAATATTGTTAGGTCACTGCCCTCGATCAGCCGTCGTAGGTGTTGCACTGCGGTGTACATAGCTAATAATTCGCGATCGTACACGCTGTAGCGTCGCTGCGTCTCACTCATAGTTTTTGAGTAGAATGCAAGTGGTTTCCACACGTCGTTAACTTTTTGTTGAAGTACGGCGCCGATGCTAGTGTTCGATGCGTCGGTAAATAAACATAGCGGCGCGTTAGGTATTGGGTGCGTCAGTGTTGTTGCCTCGAGTATGCTTTGTCGGCATTTTTCAAAGGCTTGTTCTGCTACTTGAGACCATTGTATCGGAGTTTTGTCGTTTTTCTTGCTGTTGTGTAGGTATTTATTTAATTCATGTTGGTACTCGGCTTGATGTGGTAAACAACTACGGTAGAAGTTAATCATTCCTAAAAATCTTCTAAGTTCTTGTACTGTTTGTGGTTTAGGATAGTCGACTATGGTTTTGATTCGTTCTTGAGTGGGTTTGATTCCTTCTGATGACACTTCGTATCCGAGGAACTCGATGGTTGTCTTGTCAAACTCGCATTTCTCGATGTTAAGACTGACGCCGTATGTTCAAGACTGCAATAGGCCAGCCAACGGTAACTGGACGTGTCCGGAACTTTTCCACGATACGTGGAGACTACCGTTGCTTTTCAAAACTATAAACAGGGTTACACAATGGCCTGCCTCTACTAGGCTTCGGCCTACAACAATAAAAACAAAATGTACCACTAACCTGAGTGCTGGGGACGCCAAGTTCGACCTTCAAAGGTCACGCCCTAAGTGTGGTTTGTATGTGATATGAGGTGAGTAATTGTAACGTGTGATGTAAGTTACGGGTTCTAGGACGGTCACAAGGCGTCGATCTTCAGATGGCGCCGTCCCGACCAGCATCACACCCAACTCGTTTCCAGCAAGCGCGCGCTACGCGTGGTAGACAATAAGGCGATGTGTTCCGAGAAATATCACTGGATTCTTGTTAATCCGAGATTACAAAGTTCAATCAATCACTGAACACAATTAATCTGTTCATATCTCGCGAGATCCAATTCGATTTACAACAAATTCCGCGTGCCAGGCCAACCGACGACAAGGCGGCGTACGATTCAACAATATCCCGGGGTTTTTCGGCAAATGGGGAATACACTTCAACAATTAGATAATTCGCGACCCAATTATCGGTCTCGACAGGCGAATCCAACAATATTTTACCAAATAATTAACTCAACAGGGTCCCGATGACCGGCATTTTTTCCAAGCAAGCAAAGTCAATCTGTCAAGTCAGAGTAATGTCAAAATCAAATTCTTTATGTCAAAAGGGTGCGTTCTGTTTCACGTCGGACCGAACATCTACCCCCCCCGGACGGGCCTACCCGTCCGCTAATCAATTGGAAGTCTTGACAAGGTTGCAAATTCAACACAGCTTCAATGCGGCCAAATACCGTAGCTAGTTCATTAAAGGTGAGAACGGTGTCTCCCAACAATCTCCGCCAGCGTCCCTTTGCCGCTTTCACCGCGGCCCCCAAAATACCCCCCCAATGGGGGGCAGGCTGGCGGGTCAAACAACCAAGTGACCCCTCGGCGGGCCAAACTATTACCAATGTCAACCTGGTTCTCATTAAGGAAGGCGTATACCTCCTTCAAATAGTTACTTGTACCCTTGTAATTCGTACCGCAATAAGACCTAATCAAAAAAGGTAACCCACGGCGAGACACAAATCTTTCCAAAGTCGCCTCAAAGGCCTCTGTCGAGAGGGAGGTTACCAGCTCCAAATGTACTGCCTTGGTTGACAGGCAGACAAACACACAAATAAGCCCTAACAATCTTGCTATTACGAAGGGTGGACGTCTTCAACAAAGGGGGACCAACAAAATCCGTTACGACGCCAGCAAAGGGCCTCGCCTCATTGACGCGATCAGCCGACAAAATCCAAAATTCTCGCTGCAGAATGGCCAACAGCGCATTGCAACCGGCATGCGAGTTCTTAGTGTGACGATCAGTCACCAACAATTGAACCAAGTTCAGTTATAACAAGGGCAGGAGCACCAATTTTAGGGTAAGGACAACTCACAAGGGTGATTTCAAACCAGGTCCTTCCCTCAACAGTGGTGTCAGCCGGTTCGCCAATTCCCCAAATCTTGCCTGAAAGGTCGTTCACCTTCAGGCCAACCTGTCCCGCTAACCAAGAAGACAAAAGGCAACCCCGGACTCCCGTCTCCAAAATGGCACAGACCACAATCGAGTCACCCAAGGGTCCCCAGACCGTGACCGAGGCCGTTGGCAACAAAACCGTCTTGATCGGGGGGTTCCTTTAGCGGGGCAGGCGTCAATCTCTTAGTGATGCCTGGGCGGCGACCGATCGCCGCTTCCAGGCTGCCTTCGTTCACGACGAGGCCAACAATCAAACCATTCGTCCGCGCGGTGTCCCAAGCCGCTCGCCATCACTGGAGGGGCATATCCCACCGAATGCCCGAATGGCGGAGGCCGCGACTCCAGCGGGGGACGTTCCGCCAACGGAGGGGAAAGGCAGCGGCGCCGACCCGGCCACTGCTGCCTAGCAGCCAATGCGCGTTCTCCCTGACGAGGGAAGACCAAATGGCGCTCGTGGGGCTCCCGTTCAACTTGCGCGGGGGGTGGAGAGCGGCGTACGGAATCGCGGGTCTCAGCCCGGTGCTCGTCTCCGGGGTACCCACCCCTGCGCGAACCCCCCTCAGAAGCTGGTCTGCTGGAGCGGTTCGCGTTGGCGCACAAAATCTCCAAGTGGGACCCATCACAAATTCTACACGGGCGGGGGTCGGGGCAGTCCCGATGGAAGTGGGCCCCCAAGCACGAAAAGCACAAACGGCGTGCGTTGACAATACGGCGGCGGGCACTTACGTGCAAATTCAAAAAATCCGGGCAACGCGCCATGACATGCCCCGTTGCCTTACAAAAGTCACAATGATGAGGACTCCGGGCACCATCAAAACGGGGGGCGGGGCGAACATCAACAGGCCCCCTAGCCCGAGGACTCCGGGCGCCAGCCAAACGGGGGGCGGGGCGATCATCAACAGGCCCCCTAGCCCGAGGACTCCGGGCGCCAGCAAAACGGGGGGCGGGGCGATCATCAACAGGCCCCCTAGCCCGAGGACTCTGGGCGCCAGCAAAACGGGGGGCGGGGGGAACATCAACAGGCCCCCGAGCCCTAGTCCGTCCCTGGTCTCTGGGCTGAGAAGGTAGTGGGGGTGACCCCGTGGCGCCACGAGTGTTATCCGCAAACCGACACTCGTCTTCCAAAAATTTGAGGAGGTCGTCAAAGGGGGGAAGATGGGTGGCACCATCCCCACCATACTCCTGCTCAAAACGTGACCTCAACTCCGCGGGGAGCAACTGCAGCACTATGTGCACCAACAAGTAGGACCAATGTTCTACCGGTAACTCCAAGCGTCTCAAAGCGTTGGTCGCTGAAACCAACGGGTTCAGCAAGTCAGTGCGCAACGTCGACGTGCTGACAATGGCCGGTAGCCCCAAAATCTGGTCGATGTGCACATCAGCCAGGCAGCGCTTGTTCTGATACCGTCGGGAGAGAAGCTCCAGAGCGGTCGGGTAAGAGGAATCCGTCACCGGCAAGTGCTGCACCAAGGCTCTGGCTTCGCCCTCCAGGACAGACAACAAATAGGCCAGCTTCTGGGCAGGTCCGAGGTCCAAACGTGCATCGACAAGACTCTCAAAGAGATCTAGGAAGCCCAGCCAGTGGTCCAAGCGACCGTCAAAATGTGGCAGCTCCAGGGTGGGCAGCCTACTCAATAGTCCAGGGCCTGCAACAACAGGGGTCTGCGGCTTGGCCGCATCAGGCACCCGGCTCCTCAAAATTTCCCGCGCTCGTAGACATATGACATCCCCCAGGTGGATAATCTGGTCATAGTCACCCAAAATCTTATCGCGGGCTGTCTGATCCATCACCCCCAAATCCACGTCCATGATGTACTCATTGAAGCGTATGAGCGCAGCATCAGCTGACTTGATCCTCTCAATCACTTGCCCATACCGAGCAAGGGTGAGCTCTTCCAATTCTACACGCTCAACCGTTGCAGCTGCCGATGTGAACCATCTCAACTGTGAGGTCAATCCCGCAGCAGCCTCCCTGACTGCCCTTAATGAGGCCATTGCAACAATCAAATATTAATACAAAACAACAATCAACAACCAACAATCAAATATTAAACAAACAGCAATGACTTGTTAGCCGGCCAAATATATTCAACAAAATAAAAATTCTAATTCAATTATTTCAAGTCCAAATCCGACCCTGCACCCATTCCAGGTATGAATCTAGCTTGCTAAGGATGGCTAGTTACAAAACAAATAACAATTCAATGTATCTATTGTGCAGGATCAACTCCAATTAAACATCAATAAGCACAACAATTGTCTGTATAATATTGAGCCGGAGAATCTCTAACAAAATCCAATAAATACAAATAAATGCAATAAGCAATACACACAATTCAAGTCCTATGTTGTTAGACTATGTGTAATTATTATTTAGATAACCTTTCAAATTCAGATCAATGACATTCAATTATTAATTGCCACAAATACCAAACAACTTTTACAACAATATACCAACTTATGTACCAAATACAACCAATTCCTAATTTCACAAACAAATCTTGTTTGTCAATTCAATTCTAAGGGGCTAGCACTACAAATTACAGTACAAACTACAAGCACTATTTGAGCCCGGCTGACAAAGCAATATATTCAAACTTATCAAGTTATAAGTTGTGTTAAGTAATTAAACTCAAGTTTTAAGTTTTCAACAATATTCAAAACTTCCAATTAAACCAGTGGATCTTATATTATAAGAGCCGCGCTTCTGCTACCAGTTTGTTCAAGACTGCAATAGGCCAGCCAACGGTAACTGGACGTGTCCGGAACTTTTCCACGATACGTGGAGACTACCGTTGCTTTTCAAAACTATAAACAGGGTTACACAATGGCCTGCCTCTACTAGGCTTCGGCCTACAACAATAAAAACAAAATGTACCACTAACCTGAGTGCTGGGGACGCCAAGTTCGACCTTCAAAGGTCACGCCCTAAGTGTGGTTTGTATGTGATATGAGGTGAGTAATTGTAACGTGTGATGTAAGTTACGGGTTCTAGGACGGTCACAAGGCGTCGATCTTCAGATGGCGCCGTCCCGACCAGCATCACACCCAACTCGTTTCCAGCAAGCGCGCGCTACGCGTGGTAGACAATAAGGCGATGTGTTCCGAGAAATATCACTGGATTCTTGTTAATCCGAGATTACAAAGTTCAATCAATCACTGAACACAATTAATCTGTTCATATCTCGCGAGATCCAATTCGATTTACAACAAATTCCGCGTGCCAGGCCAACCGACGACAAGGCGGCGTACGATTCAACAATATCCCGGGGTTTTTCGGCAAATGGGGAATACACTTCAACAATTAGATAATTCGCGACCCAATTATCGGTCTCGACAGGCGAATCCAACAATATTTTACCAAATAATTAACTCAACAGGGTCCCGATGACCGGCATTTTTTCCAAGCAAGCAAAGTCAATCTGTCAAGTCAGAGTAATGTCAAAATCAAATTCTTTATGTCAAAAGGGTGCGTTCTGTTTCACGTCGGACCGAACACCGTAGGTATTTAGGCGTTCGAGTACTTGTTCTAAGTGGTGGCGGTGTTCTTCCTTGTTTCTCGAGTGTACGAGCAGATCGTCGACGAAACAGAATACGTTGTCGTCCAGTCCTCGTAGAACCTCATGCATAAAACGTTGAAATGTTTGACCGGAGTTTCTTAGACCGAATGTCATGCAGTTGAATTCGAAGAGACCGAATGGTGTTATTATTGCTGTTTTTTGAGCATGATCTTGACTTGCGATTGGTATCCTGAAATAAGCCATTTTCAAATCGAGTTTTGAGAATATTTTCTTGCCGTGGAGCTGGTATGTGAAATCTTGAATTCGTGGAATGGGGTATCGGTCGGGAACGGTGACGGCGTTGAGTCTTCTGTAATCCCCACATACTCGAAGTGATCCATCTTTCTTTTTTACTATGTGGAGAGGACTCGCCCACGGACTGTTCGACGGCTTGCATATTCCCATCTCGATCATGCGCTCGAACTCAAGTTTTGCAGCTTTATATTTGTCGGGCGGTAGAGGTCGTGGCCGTGAGTAGATCGGCGGCCCAGTTGTCTCTATGTGATGCGTGACGTCATGCTTGGCTGGAGTTTTCAGTGACATTGGTCGAAGTACGTCTGGATATTTCTTCAGCAGGTCGTGATGAGTGTGGTCGCGGTTGATGATATGGATTGATTCTTCTGTGGTGTTAATTTTGATGGCGTTCACGCTAAGTTCTGTCACACGGTCGATAAGTTTTCTTTGATGTAGGTCGACTAATAGTTTATGCTGTGCCAGGAAGTCGGCGCCCAGTATTGATGTTTTAACATTAGCGACGACGAAAGTCCACTTGAAACTTCTTCGTAAACCTAGGTTGAGCTCGAGTGTGCGCTCTCCGTAGGTACGAATTTCAGTTCCGTTTGCTGCGTATAGTTTGTAGCCTGCATTGTCCGTCGGTTTTGCGTATTTATGGTTTCGAGCGGCTAATACAGATATGTCGGCTCCCGTGTCGACCAGAAATTTTTCACGGTTGTTGATGTCGATCACGCATAGGCGGTGGCTTGTTTGGTTTACATCGACACCCGCCACTATCGATGTACGTTCTAGTTTTCCCGCTTAACTTTGGAACACGGCGATTCACATTTTCGTGCCTCGTTACCGAATCGGTAATGGTAATAGCAAAGCCAGTCGGGGTCGCCGGGCTTGCGGGAGTTCTCAGTACGCTGTCTTGAATGTGAGCGTGAGCGGTTACGGTGTGCGGAGTTTTGGCGGGAACGGTGAAGCGATGAATGTTGGTGTTTGCGGAGTTCGGCGACTTCGATTGACAACTTCTCTATTTGTTTCGACAGCATGCTGATTTGTAGGTTTGTTATTGCGTTTAACTGTACCTCATTCGCTGCTGTGCTTGTTGATGGAGGCTTTGCTGTGGAGCTGGAGACCGCGGCGACTGTAGTGGGTTCGAAATGCTCCATCATTTTGTCGGCCATCGCGGCTAGCACTTCGAGCGATGACTCGGTGTTGACGGAGAGCACGGCGCGAACTTGTGGGGGCAGCTGGTTGAGCCACATAACCTTCAGCGCCTCATCAGATAATAGCGTGCCACTGAGATCTCGCATTTTACGCAGCAGCTGGCTCGGCTTGTTGTCGCCGAGTTCGAGACCGCTGAGTAGCTTCTGTAATTGCCGGTGATCGGACTCTTGGTACGTCGAGATGAGTCTGTCCTTGAGCACGCTGTACTTGCCGGTAACCGGTGGGTTTAACATGATGTCGCCGATTTGTTCTAGGTCGCTGTTGCCGAGTAACGGGACGACGAGGTTGAATTTTTGTTCTTCACCTATCTTGCTGGCAGCGACGGCGGCTTCAAATTGCGCGAACCACAGGCGAGGATTTTGGCGCCAAAATGGTGGTAGACGTGCAGGAAGAGAAATTGTTGCCACGTCGCTCTTTACTGTTGTGGCGCCTTCAGCATCGCAGAAATCGTCGGGGTTATTCATCATGGTGGAGCTTCAAATATTCACGGCGGATCTTGCAGGAGTTCGATATTCGAGGAACTCAGGCTTCGTGTCGTCTTCCAGTTCGTGTTCTTGTTCGCGGGTCACCAATTTTGCGCGGGGCGCGGTCGCGCTCTTTTGCTTCTGAGCTGCCGTCGAGTGAAGATGTCTGCTGTTCAAGAATTTTCCCGCCGTGTGTCGTCAGCGCCGCGTGTCCATCTGCGTAGTCCTGGAGTGTGACATGAAGATGCGGAGAAAAACTGATGCTAAGCTTGCTCTGCCTGATTGCATGCTTACAAACAAACCGCTTCTTTCGAAGCGATATGGCCGGCGAGTGCGGCGTTGTGATGACGCCGTGCTATGCTCGTGCTGTTATCCTGTTTCTTTACAAACCAACGTCTTTTTCAAGATGATTGCTTTCTCTGTTTCTTTTCGGAATGTCAAAAACGTGGTGTGGTAATTGGTTCAGTGTTGAGTGGTAAACTGGTAATTATTTGCTTTGAAGGTAAAGGTACTGGTCGGAGGTATTTGGTATTGGTTCGCAGGTATGGTAAATGAGTGACAGGTACTATGTCACTACACTTTCTTTAGTGTTACGATTTTTATATAAAAAAAAAATATATAAAAAGACCTTTTTTTTTATTATTACCGATGGGCCCACTCTTGACCTCGATCTCGCCTGATGGTAAGCGATAGATGAGGTCTAAGATGGGACGAGCGAGCCCAGAAGATGCCTATACACTCGTGCTTTAAAGGCTGAAAGGTCATAAGTGGCAGGGAACACAGAAGCCGACAGAGAATTCCACAGCTTGGCTGTGCGCACAATAAATGTGGAAGAGAAGCGCTTGGTACGACAAGACGGTATATTAACCAAGTGTGGGTGGTACCCAGCCGTGCGTCTGGTAGACCGGTAGTGAAAGGGAGATGGAGGAATCAAGTCATGGAGCTCCTGCGCACACCTAATCAACTACCGTTGAATAGGTCTTTTTTTATAAAGAAAACTCGCAATGTGGGTATAATTCACATTACTAGCAATCTTGTTGACCCCTCTAACTAAGCTATAAAAACATACATTATAAATATGTGATTTACTTGTATAAAACTAAATAGAAATTAAATATCATATAAAAAGACTGAAAAATCGTAACACTAAAGAAAGGATAGAAAATCGGCAAACTATATCAAGTGGGATATCTCCCACTTGATATAGTTTGCCGATTTTTGATAATTAACTGTCATTTCTCTAGTGGCACTCGCATAGTTAAGACGAATTGATTAACGTGAGAATTATTCAAATCGGCCCACGCGTTTGGCCTGTACATCACCACATAGGTACAAACATACATACTTACATACATACACAGACTGTGAAACACATTAACCTCCTTTGCATCGTGCAGTCAGGTAAAAAGTTACGATTCAACAAACCGGTATCGTAGGTACAACACTGCGCAAAAGAGCGGGCAACATTATTTCTAAACTTGACATTTGCATGTGTCAATTCTGTCTCTGAGATTAAAAAACAGGGTATACCTATTCCTATCACTGATTACACAGGCCAACAAAATTTAATGAAACTCCTTAACCAGAAACTAGACTATACATTTCCGAAGGTTTTCGATGCGCTGAACCCGAATCTGGCCTCAGAATCGCTCTATTACGTCAGGTTTCTGAGATATCCTAACCTAAAAGTGCGAAAAGTACCGTTTTTGCCCGATTTTGAGGTTATGTAGACTCACGAATTATTTTTTCTAAAAACAATAAAGGTTACGATATCAAAGCACAAGTCTTCCTCTATCAAATGCTGTTAAGTTTCCTCAAATATTTTTTTTTTCGCTGTGATATCGTGTTTTGAAGCTCTCATCTTTGTGAATTTTCGTATGCTTGAGGTTCGGTAGGGATAGTTTTAGGGATAAGAGTGGGTGGGGATTGGTGGGTAAGAAGTTTACTGAGTTAGCTCGCTTGTGGTGTGAGATTTAAAAAAAAAATAAGACTTATTTAAAAAAATATGCGACTTAACTCGCTTTCCCTAAAGGTAGGTGGGTTAACCTGCTTGTGGTTTGGTAGGGGTCGTGTCTAGTGGCCAGGGGGTAGATGGGGGTAGCTAGATGTGGGTTGGTAGTTTAAGGGGTTCGGTGAGGTGGCCCACTTATGGTGAGACAAAATTTTAAGAAAAATAAGACTCATTTGAAGAAAATGAGTAATCAACTGTATCACGTCTATGATCTCAATTGTTTTTCAGGTACTTATATGATAAAAACTTTTTACCAAAAAATTAAACCGACTCCCAAAAAACACTGCAAAGTGAAAAATAACTTTAATTTGCGAAGTCGGTGCCAAAAACGAAAATACAAAACTAAAGTGTGTCTGTGTTATCATTTCGTTTTAAGTAGTATCTAGATTTTATTATAAATATTCTTATCAGACATGATAAAAATCAGTCTTTTGGATATTGTTTTATGTGCTGAATATTTTAATAAATTGGGCGGGATTACTATTACGGGATTTAGGTTGCAGTGGTGCGTGGGTAGACTGCCCACACACCACTGCGACCTAAACCTCGTTGGAATGGGTACAGGTACTATTGTATTGAAAAAATAAAATATATTATCATTATAAATTCATTTTCATTGATAATCACTGTTTATTTTTTGTTACCTTCATACAATATTATTTAAAAAAATTGTTTACATCATTTTATTCTAGAATCGATTAATTTAGTAACATCACACTTTGGTAGCCGTCACTATCTGACAACTCAGAAATGGTCAGTCTACTGCATCAAATAAAAGTCCTGGTATAGCATTTTCTAGACTATATTGGGGTTGGCTTTCAGACAGAATGTGAGTAGTACCGACTAGAATTCTTTACCATATATGTGTATTTACAGATGTTGAACTGGAATATGAAGACTATGGCTATTCAGATGAAGTAGATATACCTGTGCAAGATTCTGAATCAGATGGTGACGATGTACCTTTAATAGAGTTTAAAGCTGAAGAAGAAGAAGAACTAGAAGTATCGAGGAAGAGAAGAGCCAGTGACATTAGAAGTGAGTATCCAAAGCACCGCGCTACAATAGCGGTACGCAACACACGTATCACACGACACGTGCAACTAGTGCAATACCCTTTTTTTTGGCAAAACACACTCACTCACCCTCGACACCTGTCGCCAGTGCTAAATATCATTGTATAAGAAACTTGATGCACATTCTTTTCCCCTTACATTACAAACTAGTGAATATATCCATATATTTAAGTCAAAACTCCGCCCCTAAGGTGACCTAGGTACTGACTGTTAAGAGTGAATAGGTTACTTCTAGGCAAGCATGCTTCATCTTTGACTACATCATCGCTTACCGTCAGGTGAGATATTGGACAAACGCGAGCTTATCACGAATAAAATTAAAAAGAAAAAACACAAAAAAACAGATCAGCAAATTCATCAGAAAGGCCATTGGATTATGAAAAGATAAACATATCTTCATAAAAATGTTAATCAAATTCATTGATACAGATCCAACCCTCAGACGCATAATTACACACAACACTACAAACATTGAGGTAATATGTACTATATACTAGAGAAGTCACTACACATAACTACTGCATTCCGTTCAAGTGCGGTCTATTGACTGCACTTCAGCACTAGACGCTTGTCAGATCTTGAGCGCAAGTCATTATTTCTTTTAAAGGAAAAAATCGTTCAAACACATTAAATATCGTGTGTGCAATATCGTAAAGATATTGCACTAATAGTTCAATTAATGCGGCGAAGTGCAAAGGAATAACTTTGCATCGGTGAGTAACTAGATATTCATTTTAAAATATAATTTGAAAACAAAAATTTGGTAGACACCATGTGTCATAGACTAAATATTAAGATGTGATAATTTGTGTAAGAAGCGTAGGTAGAATAAGCTGACAATTCTTTTTATAGCGGAAAATAATAATCTAACATATATTTAGAAAAAAAACTGGCTCCTGAGCCAGTTTTTTTTCCTGTTATTCAACGAAAAAAGATAAAACTGAAACATTAAAATAATTATTGCATATTGTAACACATAACTTGTTACATTTTGTTTGTTTAAAGTTTCCACATTTGGGCCCCAAAGATATAGAAAATTGGATAAAAATTTTCCAAAACAACCATAGTGAAGAGACCTGGTTACCAAATAAATTCACAACCATTCGCTTGAAACACGAAGCTAAAACTGATCAGACTAGTAATTATTTATCGAAAAGGCAAAAGTTAACTAAACTTATATTGTTCAGGGGTGACTAAATAAACATAAGGTAAACGCACCAGTAATGGACAAGGAACTAGTAATGGACAAAAAATAAATAAATCATCTAGAATAAGGATATGAACCAGATTTTTTACATAGGTAAGCAAAACTGTGACATAGGCTATAGATACTGAGCTTTCAAAGTTTAACATTTTATTTAATTCGGTCTAATAAATAATAAATTGCGTGAGTAAAAAGTGTTCCTTTGATTGTAATTTTTTATTACCTAGCGGCTCTTAAGGAAATTCTTAGTGCGGTGAGTAACAAGATTCATCTATATACTGGTATTGCTTTATTTTACTCAGAATGTGTTTTGTTTGTCGGATTAACCATGAAATTAAGACAACAACGCAGTGTTGTTACTCCAAAGACGTTACTTGTTTGTTGATATTTTATTGATGTTTATAACTGGTGCGATGGAATTCAATAGTTCCAATAATGGACAAATGTCGTAACTTAATTTTACTTTTGTGTATTCAGATTTTTAACTAATTTTACTCTAATTCTTATTCTTTACTATAAGCTAGTTGCAAATTATAAAAATGTTGATGTGTACCAGTAATGGACGTATGTGTCCATTATTGGGTATTTCATACGAATCCAGTTATGGACATTGATATAAAATGATACTGATTCTTGTTTTAGAAATAGCTCCTAAAAAGATTATACGGTTCAACAAATAGGCTGCCCTTCAGCTAATAGTAAAAAAACTTTTATAACATAAAATTAATCGACTTCAAAACAAAAACAACGGTATTGCACTACAGAGCGAAAAAAATACAATTGCACTACCTACAAAGTGAAAAATAATCAGATCTTTCATTGGATGTCTAATTCCGTTTAATATATGGGTAGGGGCCTACTCACATAGCTGAAGTCGGTGCCAAGATAAATGAATAGGTTTCATCACCTTGGGCGTGCCCAAGAATACGGCGTAGGTACTTAGCCTTTTTTTTTTTAACTTGGTAAAATTATCAAATAAGTCCTCCCACCCCGGGCAGGGTGGGAGCGACTGTCAGACTTTTATTGACTAAAATCCACGGTGTTCCTTTAAAAACCCTTTACGTACCGGGGTCACGGTAATGGGATAAGTCCCACGACCCCAGCAGGCTTCGGCCCTCTGCAGGGGGGGGCCTCGTCATGTTGCTGACGCTCTTTGAGGCGCGCGAAGAACACAACGCGCCGTCGACCCGGGCATGGTCCATGGTCGGACAGCGAGTTGCCCTTTACTCGCTGTCCGCATGCCCGCGCCTACGGTGGCCGGAGATCGTCGGCCGACGTCCGACGCCATGGGCGTCTACCACTGCGGCTGGGCTGGAGGGAGGACACCATCCTCTCCCTCACGCGGCCCGCCTCCTCCTTCGGAAGCATGACTGCTTCGCAGAAGGAGGCGACCGCTTCCCACTCCCTCTCGCCCCGCAGCATGGCCTCGACCAGTGCCGGGCGCGAGAGGTCTCCGCCTATCGCCGCCGTGAGGACACGTCGGTGCTCTGCCCAGGTGGGGCATTCTTGCACCGTGTGCTCTACTGTGTCCTCAGGGCGACCTTCGCAGTGGTGACACCCAGGCGTTTCTTCCTTTCTCATCAGACACAGGTACCTCCCGAAACTTCCGTGTCCGGTGATGACCTGCGTCATGCGGTAGGTCAGGACGCCGTGACGCCGATCTAGCCACTCCTCAAAGAGAGGTCTTACCGCCGCAAATTCGGCGTGCCCGAGGTACTTAGCCTAACAAAACTATTAATTGGCTTGGCATGAGCATTTGACCGTTTTGGTTACAGGAAATGCTGGGAATTAGCACATACTCGCGGAGGCCATCGAGAAGCATGAGGAGGCACTTGCTGTTTCCCTTGACATCTCCAAGGCCTTTGAAAGGGGCTGGAACGATAGACTTATAGCTAAGCTTCCTTCTTTCGGTTTACCTACTCAACTGTGTGTTTTGATTGAAGACTTCCTTAGAGATTGGTCCATTTGAGTGGTCATTGATGGCTGCTCGTCTGGCAAATTGACAATTATAATAATTGGTGGCCCGGTTGTCAAAGAACATGTAAAAAAAATTTTTTCCTTCTCATTTTTCAGAATAATTTATAAATTAAATAGCATTGTTACAAACAACAACAATAATCATGTTCAACAAAACCAAAATAGTGAAAAAAAAAATCTATTCATGAATGAATAGACGCATAAATAGTATATATAATAAATGTAAAAACCAAAATGTTGACAAGAAACCGGGCACGACTGATTCTGAACACACGCCCAAGACCTGAGTAATCGTCGTTCAGCTCCGCCTCGCAGCCGCTGGGACCAGCTCCAGCCGTGAGTGAAGAGACTCCGGTCGCTGCAGTTGCGTCGAGCTCAAGCGACGTATAGTTCTCGCCGCCGACGACACCACCACCTGCGCGTTGGCGAGGAAGAGGCCGACCTCCGGCCAGCTTCGGACTTCGAGGCCCTCCGGCCTCCGATGGGGTCCCCGCTGCCGGTGGAAGTGTGCAGCGCATGCGATGGACAAATTCCATCAATGAAAATGTCATGCGCTCATACTTTGGGGCTACAGAGGGGGGAACTAACCTGACTGCGTACCGTATTCGGATGCTCTCACTGTCAACGTTTCGGCCCAACGACTGTCAGATCAGGTGCGGGTCATCCAGCGTAACCGTATGTTGGATGACGCCGTACTTGATAGACTACGCCTCGAATCACGGTGCAGTCGTGTCTCATCTGCTTCACCACAGGCTGCGGTGCAACTACAACCTACTATCTCACCGCGACCACGTCGGTGAAGATGATGAGGACCGGGCTACATCCGTGAGTACCCAGTGCAGTGAACGATGCATTACGGGAGTATCGCTCCACACCACCTGAGCTGAGACCTCGTCTGCCTCGTTTGCCCATGCATAAGAAAAATAGGGCGCTAGTGTGTGCTCTAGATTCACTGTTGTCAAATTATTTTGACAATAGCAAAGACCTCACCGATACCCATTCGATCCTGTACTGTGCCGCTGTTGCAGCATGTCGGGTAGCTCATGTCAAGTTTCCAAAGACTGACAGAGCTATTCGACCAGCTGTACCAGCTTGGCAGTGCAGAATCGAACGTCGTATCGCTGGCGCTAGAGCACTCATTGGCAAACTTATCTGCTTCAGACAGGGCAACACTCGCTTTAGAGTGATGCGCTTTGTGAGGTGGGCGTTCGCGGGGACTGATATTAGTCCTCGGGTTTATCTGACCTGCGTCACAGAGCGCATCGATTTCCTGAAGCAGAAAATCTATGCGTGGGCAAATAGAATTCGCAGATATAAGCGGCGGGTGGAGCGCTACACTCAGAATCGCACATTCCAAAGCAATGAAAGGTGGGTTTATATGGCCTGGGAGTGACCTGACCAAGGTGTGACTGATACATGCTTACCGGATGATGACGACATGTGTTCGTTCTGGCGCAGCATCTGGTCGGCTCCTGTCAGTCACACTGAGGCTGGATACGGGAGATCAGGCGCACGTGCGATCTTTTACCAGAAATGGGGACAATCACGATCAGCCCCCAAGATGTAACCCGTGCAGTCCGTCCGTTATCTAACTGGAAATCCCCAGGGCCGGACGGGCTGCACAATTTTTGGCTTAAATGGTTGCAAGTTCAAAAGATCGCACGCTCGCTTGGCATTTCAGTTCCAGTCTGCCCTAGAGTCAGGATTGCTACCTCAATTCCTAACTACAGGAATAACCCACCTGCTCCATAAATCAGGCAATACTGCGGAACCTAAAAATTATATATCTAAAATAATATATCTATAAAGTTCTTACATCCATTATGAGAGCCAAAATTAATAACCACATTGATACAAATTCAATCATGTCTGTTTCTCAGAATGTATGTAGGAACGGGTCCCGTGGTACCAAGGAGCTGCTCCTCATTGATATTGCCATCAACCAACAGGTTCGTCGTTTCCGAAGAGATTTGTCGACTGTTGGATAGATATAAGGAGGCCTATGATTCTGTTCCACATACATGGCTCAAGAAGGTGTTGGAGTTGTATAAAATAGATTCAATGCTACGCAATTTTCTTGAGTCAGGTATGGGGCAATAGAAGACGGTCCTCTGCTACCCAGGATGTGTGAAGTTGAGAAAAGGTGGTCAGGTCATATTACACTTGCTTTACATGGATGATTTGAAAATGTTTGCCACCAGCAAATTGCAACTGATAGAGCTACTGAAGGTAATAGAAACTTTCAGTAGCGCCATCGAAATGGAATTTGGGGTGGACAAGTGTGCGGTCATGCATGTAAAGCGAGGAGAGATTATGGAATCCGTGGGAACTCAACTCTCGGATTCCATACACCTAAGATCCCTCGGATCAACTGAAACTTACAAGTATTTGGGTATGTCAGAAGCACTAGGCATCAATGTTGCTTATGTTAAACAGTCATTGAAGGAACGCTTCTTTGGCCGCCTGAATAAAGAACTGAATAGTCTTCTATCAGGCGGAAACAAGGTGCGTGCCTTCAATGGTTGGGTTATGCCAGCATTGATGTTTTCCTTTGGCATACTCAAATGGACTCCGACTGAACTTGACGCCTTGGACAGGCGGGTCCGCATAACGCTGACTGCAAATTGGATGCATCACCCACGTTCATCGGTGATGAGGCTGTATATCCCCCGAAAATGCGGTGGTCGTGGTTTTTTAAATACAAAGACCCTGCATAACCGCGAGGTATGCAGCCTTTTTTTTTTTTTTTTTTAACTAGGTAAAATTATCAAATAAGTCCTCCCACTCCGGGCAGGGTGGGAGGGACTGTCAGACTTTTACTGACTAAAATCCACGGTGTTCCTTCAATAACCCTTTACATACCGGGGCCACGGTAACGGGATGAGTCCCACGACCCCGGCAGGCTTCGGCCCTCTGCAGAGGGGGCCTCGTCATGTTGCTGACGCTCTTTGAGGCGCGCGTGGAACACGACGCGCCGTCGACCCGGGCATGGTCCATGGTCGGACAGCGAGTTGCCCTTTACTCGCTGTCCGCATGCCCGCGCCTACGGTGGCCGGAGATCGTCGGCCGACGTCCGACGCCGTGGGCGTCTACCACTGCGGCTGGGCTGGAGGGAGGACGCCATCCTCTCCCTCTCGCTGCCCGCCTCCTCCTTCGGAAGCATGACTGCTTCGCAGAAGGAGGCGACCGCTTCCCACTCCCTCTCGCCCCGCAGCATGGCCTCGACCAATGCCGGGCGCGAGAGGTCTCCGCCTATCGCCGCCGTGAGGACACGTCGGTGCTCTGCCCAGGCGGGGCAGTCTTGCACCGTGTGCTCTACGGTGTCCTCAGGGCGACCCTCGCAGTGGTGACACCCAGACGTTTCCTCCTTTCCCATCAGACACAGGTACCTCCCGAAACTTCCGTGTCCGGTGAGGACCTGCGTCATGCGGTAGGTCAGGACGCCGTGACGCCGATCTAGCCACTCCTCAAAGAGGGGTCTTACCGCCGCAATTGCGGCGTGCCCGGCCGTCGGTTGCGACAGTCGTTCCCTCCATACTGCCCTGAGATCGCGCCGGAGCTCTTCCCGCCGCGCCTCGACTTCTCGAGGCAGCGGGGATACGCCCCGGCGCTGCGCCTCCACGCGCCTTTCATAGACGCGCTGGAGGGCAGTCGCCTCCAGATCCCAGGGCAGCAATCCGGCAAGGAGGTTGGCCGATTCGCCGGCGATTGTGCGGTATCCCCGGATCATTCGGATAGCCATGACCCTCTGGCATGCGACCAACTTTAGTGGTCGCGTCCGGATGCACAGGGCCCACACTGGGGACCCGTAGAGGGCCATGGACCGCACGACGCCGGCGTACAGCCTTCGGCAGGAGGCGTTTGGCCCGCTGAGATTAGGCAGGAGTCGCCTGAAGGCGGCTGCTGCCCGGTTCAGCTTTGGGGCCAAACTCAGGAAGTGCTCCCTGAAGTTCCACCGGCTGTCGAGGACGAGTCCCAGGTACTTCATCGTCCTCCCGACGCCGATGCGAACCCCCTCCACCGTTATGTGGGACTCGGACCGTGGCGCGTTCCGACCGCCATGGAAGCACATGGCCTCGGTCTTGTGCAGCGCCACGTCGAGTCCCAACTGCCGGATCCTATGAACGACTGTCGCAACCGCTTGCGTCGCCAGGTCGGCCGCCGCCTGGTGCGACTCTCCCTGCGCCAAGACGAGCGTGTCGTCAGCGTAACATACTACGCTGACGCCGTCAGGGAGGTCGCCGCGCAGCACCCAGTCGTATCCGATGTTCCACAGGGGCGGCCCCAAGACCGATCCCTGTGGGACACCGCACATCTCTCGCCGGTTCCACTCTCCCCGGTGACCGGGGTAGATGACGGCTCTGTCCGTCAAGTAGTCCTCGACTATGCGACGGAGGTAGGTCGGCACCCGGTGATACCGGAGTGCCTCCCTGATGCAACTCCAGGGCAGGGTGTTGAAGGCGTTGGTGATGTCCAAAGACACCGCCAAGACGACCCTGCCCCGGGATACCGTGTCCCCCGTCGTGAGGGCTCTCACGCGCATGACGGCATCCACCGTCGAGCGCCCCTTGCGGAAGCCAAACTGGCACTCCGCAAGATCCGGGCCCACCCGATTCAGGTGCCCGAGGAGGCGGTCTGCAACTACTCTTTCCAAGAGCTTGCCCGCCTCGTCGAGCAGCACGATGGGCCGGAATGCGGACGGAGAGTCCGCAGGGCGCCCGGCTTTCTGGATCAGGACCAGCTTTCCCGTCTTCCAGCGAAGCGGAAACTGGCCCCTCTCCAGGCATGCGCTAAAGAGCCCCCCTAGTCGAGGCCCGAGAGTCTCCGAGGCCAGGACCCACGCTTTCCCTGGCAAGCCGTCGGGTCCTGGGGCGGTATTTTTGGCCTTGAGCCGTTGTACCGCCACTCTCAAGTCTACCTCGGTCACCTCTGGAGCGTCGTAGACGTCGTCGTCGCTGTGGTCCGCGTTTGCGCCAGCTTCAGGTTCCGTCGGAGACGGAGCCATGGGCGGGGGGAGCGTGCTCCCCTCGCGATGGGAACAGGGCGCTCACCACGTCCTCCAAGAACTGAGGCTGGAGACTCTGCGTTAACGGGGGAGCCCAGGGGCGGAGCTTCTCTCGCACCCACTTGTATGGGCGGCCCCATGGGTCCCCGTCCAGAGTCGCCAGCATCTCCTCCCGGGCCAGTTCCTTGGCCCGCCAGATCTCGTCTCGGAGGACGGCCTTCGCTGCCCTGTAGCCCTCGTACAGCTCCGCCTCTACAGTCGCCGCATCCGAAGGTCGGGTGCGGCGCCTGCGGAACCTGGTGTACCGGCGTCGCGCCGCAACGCACGCTTCACGCAGCGCTGCTAGCTCACTCGACCACCAGTACAGCTGACGCCGGGCGCGTCCTTGCCGGACCCGGGGCATGGCCACGTCGCAGATCTCCGACATGGCCTCCCGGAACCACTCCGCCTCGTCGTTTATGTCGGCAGGCCTGTCCGGGGGTGACCCCCAGGCCTGCACGATCGAGGCTTCCAGGAATAGCTCCCGGTCCATCTGCTTCAGCGCCCATCGCGGACCACTCAGGTCCCGTCGGACCGGCGCGTCTGGGGTCTGGGCGGAGACGTCGAACCGGATATACCGGTGGTCGGAATAGGTCTCCACCTCCTCCACAACGCGCCAGTCGGTGACGCGCGGTGACAGGCTGGGGGTGGCGAACGTAACGTCCACCACCGACTCGCCCGTAAACCGCACGCACGTAGGGACAGAACCCCGGTTCTCGATCACCAGGCCCTGCGCACGGGCCCAGTGCTCGAGCATCCTGCCCCGCCCATGGTCCATGGACCGGGAACCCCAAGCCGGATTTTTGGCATTGAAGTCCCCGAGGACGAGGGCGAGGAGGGAACCGAGGGCGACGATGACGTCTCCCAGCTCCGTTAGGGAGTTCTGGAACTCGGCGAGAGTTCGGTTCGGGGAGAAATAAACGCCTACCACAGCGATCTCCCCGAACCGTGCTGCGACGATCCCACGCCCTCTCTTGACGCGATCGAGGGGCGGGGTACCGGCGGCGGCCGACGAAACGAGGGTCACCGAGCCGTCTAAGTCCGCCACCCAGTCATTCCTGGGCAGGACAAAATACGGCTCGACGACCACGGCGACGTTGATCAACCACTGCGCCATGCTCTGGAGCAAAAGTTCCTGAGCAGCGGCGCAGTGGTTGATGTTCGCCTGGAGGAAGCGCAATGGGGCCATTAATCGGGATCCATTGCAGCCTCCTCCAGGGCCCCTCGCGGGGGTTTGGCCACGACTTCTGCGACGACGGCGGCAGTAGTGACGGCGGCGGCGGCGGCGGCTGTGGCGGTGACGGCGGCGGCAGAGGGCCTACCTCTGCGCCTGGCCTTGGTGGGTGGGGCGCAGGACTTGCCCCCAGCCCGGTGATCGGCCTGCTTGCCAACCGCCTCACATGCGAAGCAGTGAGGCGGGGCGGAGCACGAGCCGGCCTTGTGACCGGGCTGACCGCAGCGGAAGCACCTATCGCTGCGGTCTACCTCCGAGGTGCACACGCATGCCGCATGGTTGCCCACTTGGCAGCGGAAGCACCTCAGGGGTCTGGGGTCCAGGATTTTCACCTGCGCAGACACCCAACCAACCAGGAGCCTTCGGCCCTCCTGGATCTTTTTGGCCGCCGGGACGGGGTAGCTAACCGTAATGGTTTGCGTCCCCGTGAAGCCAGGACGCCGGGCGCCCGCCCTCACCTGATCGGGAGGGCACTCCCCAGTCCTGGCTACGGCGGCCACCACTTCCTCGGCCGTCACGGAGTCATCCAGACCCAATATGCGCATGTCTGCGCGCTTGGTGGGTCTGGAGACTCGGGCCTCCTCCGCGTTTAAGGACGCTCTGAGCCGTTCGGCCAGAGCGTCAGCGGTAGGGCCACTGTCCGCGCCGGGGATCTCCAACATCCGAGCCCCCGTCGCAGTGACCCGGTGACGGAGGCCACCGGTGATGCCGAGCTCCGTGATGTCTATCACCTGCCGCGCCTTCGCGAGCACGTCGCGGTACGACACGCCCCTCTTCACCGCGTCCGGCTGCAGTGTGATCACTACAGCCGTGGTCTTGGGGGCGCGCAGTCGCGCCGCGGCGTCTCGCCGCCGCCGTCTCTCCCTACGCCGCGAGGACCTGGCTGCGCCAGCAGCCTTCCTCTTCTCCCCGGCCACTGGCTGCGCCAGCAGCCTTCCTCTTCTCCCCGGCCACTTGCCAGTCGGCGCCGGCCGGAGGAGTCTTTGGAGGAGGCTGCTGGGACGGCTGTTTCCCGGCCTGGGCCTTCTTCTTTTTGGCCGCCTGCTTCGGCCCCGCAGGTGTCGGGGTCGGAGGCGGCTTTGATGGGCCCGATTTCGGCTTGGCCGGGGCCGTCTTTGCCCTCGCAGGGGCCGCCGTCACTGGTGCCGTCCGCACCGTGGCCGTCTTCGCCTGAGGCGGCCTCGTCGTCGTCTGGGGAGGCATGGACGCGGCCGCAGCCGCGTACGAAGTCGCCGCCAGCGGGGGTCGCAGCACGCGGCTCTCCAATACGGAGAACCGCTGCTGGAAGGCGGCCAGCTCCTGTCGCACCAGGTCGAGAACCGAGTCCTCCGCTGGTGTGGGCTGGCCTTTCTCCTTTTGGCCCCGCGGCGGCGCATTCCGCTGGCCGCCTCCCCGGATTGCGGCCAGGTCCGCCTTGAGGGTGGCGTTCTCCCTCTGGAGAGCCTCTATGGCGGCAGTCAGGCGGGTGACCTCCGGCCGCAGATCGGACATATCGTCCCTTGCAGCCGGAGCCCCGCCGTAAGTCCGCGTGGCCGCCAGGATGGAGGCCGTGGCTTCGCCGATCGCGTCCTCCTTGCTCTTGCGGTTGCGCTTCCGCGAGATGGTGCGGATGGCAGCCGCCACGGCCTCTTCTAGTTTGGCCTCGCTCGAGGCCAGACCAGTGTTGGGCTCTCCAGAGGGAGGCCCCCTCCCCGAGGTCTTGCCTCGGCCTTTACCCCGCACGCTAGTGGGGATCTTGCGGGCCGAGACAAGCCCCTCCTCCGACGACGACTCGTCGTTGCGGGGGCGCTTGAGGAACTCCTTCCTCCTGTCGGCGCCCCCCTCGTCACTCCTGACTGCGCTCCCAGAGATTAAGCTCTGGAAGCTCTCGGGGTCTGATGCCGAGTCGGTCTCCGACCCGAGCACCAGCGCCCCCTTCCTCCGCAGAGCGGCGCTCTGCGCTCGCTCAACGTTCGGTGCCGGTGAGGTGGACGTGCTGGACAAGTCCAGCGACTCCACCTCACGGGCACGTGAGCCTCCCTGGCTCAATGCGGCGACTGCCGGGGTAAATGTGGGGTAAAAGTTGTCGCTGTCCCCCCCAGAATACGACGGGACTGACCGGACGTGTCCGGTGCGGGACTCCCCAGCTGCGGAGCAGCTGGGACCCGCCTGGGTAGTTTTTACTAGAACTTTGTCTGCCATTTTTTGTTACTTTTTTAGTGAGGTGAGTTCTATCTCCCATTTCCCCTCCCCTGGTTCACTTCACGGTTACGTCTAAAGATTAGACGCATACCGGAAGTGAACCTTTCCTCCCCCTTGACCCGATCTCTGAGACCGGGCCCCGCGCCGTCTAGAAGCTCGAGCTAGCTGCTCGATCCTCCAGGCGGCGCGCCTTTCCCCCGGTGTGTCCCTCTTGGTCTGGTTTCTCCCTCTGGGCCCGTCCGGCATGAGTGCCTCTACCGGCATGGCCCCAGAAATCATCGAAACACGCAAGCCCCACCACGACGACAACGTGGGGACACAGTTGGTGGGGCTAGGGAATATTTCCTAAAAGCTGACGTGGGTATGCATCGGGATGTGAAAGATTTTGTGGATGACAAAGGCCTCACTCCGCTCTCCTTAGGTAGCGAGAATTGGCGTGAACCTTTAGTATTAGATACTAATGACCGCAGAGAAGTATGGCAGAGCAAGGAGCTTCACGGACGCTATTACCGAGCCCTTCATGGGTCTGAAGTAGATTTATTAGCGTCCGTAGCTTGGCTACGTTTTGGTGACCTCTTCGGGGAAACCGAAGGTTTTGTCTGTGCGATTATGGATGAAGTTATGATGACGAATAACTATCGGAAATATATTGTGAAGGATGATACGGTAGACATATGTCGGGCATGTCACAAACCGGGAGAATCCATTCGTCACATTATCTCCGGTTGTTCTCGTCTGGCTAACGGAAAATATTTGCATAGACACAACCTCGTAGTCAGGATTATTCACCAGCAACTTGCTCTTAAATCAATCGTGGAATCAGAAGTACCATACTATAGGTATGTGCCCGACCCAGTTCTCGATAATGGCAATATTACACTGTGCTGGGATCGGTCTATCATTACTGACAGGACTATTGTTGCCAATAAGCCCGACATAGTGGTGATAGACCGATTAGAGCGTCGCACAATGATTATTTATATAGCAGTCCCCCATGACGCAAACCTCGTGAAAGCTGAGATACATAAAAAATATAAGTATCTTGACCTGGCACGCGAGGTTGTCGACATGTGGGATGTGGAGACAGCAATCGTTGTGCCGATAGTCGTCACAGCCAATGGTATAATAGCCAAGAGCCTCGACCCACGTCTAAGGAGGCTCTCGTTGGGCAGCTAGATCAGGGGCTTGATGCAGAAAGCAGTACTTCTGTAAACGGCGCGTATTGTGAGGAGGTTCCTCTCTCAAGAGCCCTGACCACCGGTAGCTTGGACCCTGTTCCCGATACCGGTGGGCTACTATTTTTTATATTTTTAAATGTTTATATTTTGTTTTATTAATATTTAAAAATGTAATTAACATGTATATATAATGAATACAATTATAATAATAATCATAATCATTTATTCATATCAAAGTGCATACGAAAAAACAATAATTTGTCTTACAGTCTAAACTTAAGTGCTAACATTATATTTGCCTGAACTAGGTTAAACCTGTGCCTCAGGCGAAAAAAGTGCTTGCAAGATATATATTTGACATTATAAATTAACAATCTAAAAATAGACTTATAATCCTTTGATTATACTTTACGGTAGCTCTTTAGCTACATCAATTATAATATTTATGCCAATACCGAATACATTATTTAGTGATTTTCGTTTACGTCTGAAATTTTATTTGCACACTGTAAGTAGGTCTTCCGTATGGACATAAGACAGGCTATGCAGATAATTATAAACATTTTTTCTGCATTTAAAGTACACTTCTGGACACATCTATTGGCCCACCTTAGAGTTTAGGTTTCGATGGCCCCTACCGAAATATGATTGCTAGATTGAACAAAAACTGTTGATGCAGTTTTAAACCTGATACATTTTACCATCTTTTTCGATCGTATAGTTTTAAATTTGAATTCAGAATACCATACGACATGGACCTACGCCTAACAAGTCGGATATGCGCCTTGTTAAAGGCAATTAATTTTTGAATAAAAAACATGTTTTATCAAATAAAGGTTTAATTTAATAACGCGTGTTGCCTCCATGGGCATCTACCACAGCTCTCATACGATTAGGCATAGAGTTTATCAACCGCTCTATGAAATTTTGAGGGATCATCTCCCATTCCTCTTCTATGGCAGTTTTCAACTCCTGCATCGTCTGGGCAACTGGCTGACGAGCCCTAACACGCCTTTTTAGCTCGTCCCACATGTGCTCAATGGGGTTCATGTCT
Organism: Tholera decimalis; assembly: GCA_943138885.2. Classification (NCBI taxonomy): domain Eukaryota; kingdom Metazoa; phylum Arthropoda; class Insecta; order Lepidoptera; family Noctuidae; genus Tholera; species Tholera decimalis. Next base: position 9,841,193 of record OW964575.2, on the reverse strand, counting down.
GGGCTTCTGGCTGGCCAGTCCATAACTGTGATGTTCACATCCCGAAGATATTCCCTGACGATGCCGGCCGCATGGGCTCTTGCATTATCATGCATAAAAAGGAAATTTGGGCCCACATAGTCCGCGTATGGTATCACGTGAGGTTCTAAGCACTCACGAATGTATCTTTCAGCATTTAATGTTGGCAGCCGTGGTCCTGTAACAACCTCAAGTTGAGTTTTGCCGCTCGCGGATATACCGCCCCAGACAGTCCATGAGCCACCGCCATAAGCAACCCTCTCTTCAAAGCAGCATTGTGCGAAACGCTCTCCCTTACGCCGGTAGACCTTCTTCCTTCCATCATTGCCATGTAACACAATTTTAAACTCATCAGAAAAGAGTACACGGCTCCAATCTTGCTGTGTCCAATTTAAATGACTGCGTGCGAAATGAAGGCGCGCTGTTCGGTGGGCTCGCTTTAGTTTGGGCCCATTAGCTGGCTTGTGTGGTACCATATCGCGTTCTTTTAACCTTCTCCGAACAGTTCGAGCGCTCACAGATACTCCGTGGAAGTCGCGAAGTTGGTTTTGTATCTCAATGGAGGTAAGGTGACGATTTCTCAAGCTGGTCGTCACGATGAATCGATCCTGCCTTTCAGTTGTGACCCGAGATCGTGGCCTTCCTTGGCGACGAACAAAGCCGCCAGTCTCTAGGTACCTCCGATAAACATTTCGGACCGCAGATCGACTTAAATTAAGTTGAGCACTCACGTTTCTTTGGCTGTGTCCGGCCTGAATAAGTGCCACAGCTTGGGCGGCGACTTCAGGTGAAGTATCCATAGATTATTGATAGAACCTCACCTTAATGTTAAGAATAAGTAATGTTTGTTGCAAAAGCAAAGATATCAATCACTTTTTCAAGAATTAAATCCAAGTAAACCAATAAAACCAAGTTTTCTTAGTATTCGATTGTTTGATATCAACAAACAGGCTCCAAATTGTCTTTTGTTTCTTTAAATTCTGTGTTCGAAATTCAAAAAAAGACTATTGAATGAAATTGTGAATGTGCCAGGTTCAAAACTGCATAAAAACTTTTTGCTCGACCTAATATAAAATTTTAGCTAGGACCAAACGAAACTGAAAATACAAGGTGGGCCAATAGATGTGTCCAGAAGTGTAGTTTAAGCTGTAAATACTTAGTTCACTATTAAGTTTATTATACAGAAATGGGCCTAAAAATCTAAAGAATCTATTCGTATATACATATTTTGAGGTGGAGTTTGAACTGCAAACTACTTTACCTTATATCATTACGTCTTTTATTAGTAATGTTAGAATTGTAGGAAAGCTGAGAGGGTTGTTTTAGTATTACGTGCATTATAAATAATTGCCTAACAGTTAAAACGTTGCAGGATTTATATAACTGATCTGATTTATTTTCATCCAAATTTACAATTAATACACAATAAATCAAAAGATTACATAAATGTTAAAACTAATGCTTAGGTATATATAATTGATTTACAATTAATGCCGGGGCCCCTCAGGGGTCGGTCCTCTCAGCAACTTTATTCTTGCTGCACATTAATGATCTGCTTATGCCCGCTACCTTTGGGTATGCAGATGACAGCACAGTTGCTGAGAGATATGTATCCAGCGCTTGTGCTGGTGGGTCACAGATCCGGTCTCTCCCTGAAGACATGGTTGAGCGCTTGAAATTGTCCTTGAAGGCTGTCTCCGAATGGGGCGATGTCAACTTGGTCAAGTTTAATGCAGCTAAGACTCAGTCGGGTCATAATCAGAAAAAGTGTACATTTTGGATTTGTAACTAAACTGATAGGTAACGATACTGAGAATCTCCGTTACGAAACTGATGTCATAAGGCATCGTACACACGGATTGGGTGAAAAAGCATTATTTTTGGAGTATCAATTTTATTTAGATTACTTTAAAAAAAACACTAAAATCTTACTTATAAACAAAATAAATTTATACCAAGTATAACAAAGGAATAACCTTGTCTTTTCTGAAATGGGAATGGAAAATTTAGTTAGGTTACACACAACAACTTTTTATTCTTCTGAACTAAGCTTAATAATTTCTCAGTTTCGTAACATAACGCAATATAACGAAACTGAGAATAAAATCTGAGAAATTATAATCTCTAAAAATATTTTTACGTTAACCACGTGTTTATCGCACAAGCCCTGAGCTTATTCTTTAAGATAATACAAAAAGCAAGAAAAGGACATAGTAAGTAAACCAGAATATAATAAACTTCACATAATAATAGTCGTTTATAACCCTGAGGTATTTTTTTGTAAATATTCACTTGATACACGTCTTAACTTCACGACTACGACGAAAACAATACCACCATAGTGATTTTGACGTAAGTAATAATGATGCTATAATAGGAAAAATAGTTATACCACTTTAAAATCATTGTTTTTCTGATTTTATTGCGTGTTACTAACCCTGAGTAACGAAACTTCATAATTTTGGGACAAAGATTGTTTAGTTAAAATAAATTCTTCTATATGCAATTTAGGAAAAAAACCTTGTCCCAATTAGTTACTTGATTCATCAAGAATAATATAGCCACAGTCAATATTACATAAAGCGATGAGTATTCGTAACAATACATTTCTGAAAAAGTGTAGCGGTCCTTGGGACACAAAAAAGTGTATGAAGATATTTTTAGCAATGTTTTGGCACCCAAAAAATATACTCTTTTAATTAAAATTTAAGTTAAAATACGAGGCTAATCTTCATATCAATAGACAGATATAACAACAAACTGGGGAAAAAATAAATATATCATAATTATTTAAATAAATATATTAGATATTTATTTAAATATGAAGTAGCAGGACAAGAAATAAAACCAACACTTTTTCTGAGTATGACCCAGTCGTGTCTCTTCTCCGCAAAAAGGAGCCAATTCGAACCGGCTCTTACTTTCCGAGGTGTAACCTTGTCGATAACCGATCGTATTGAGCTTCTTGGGTGACCACTAACCCTCAATTTTGGTCCGTTTATCGAGGCTAAGACTCAAATAGTATAAAAAAGTTGGGAATCCTAGCAAAGGTGAGACAATACCTCACACCGGAACAGCCCGTTCCATCATCGGACTACAAGACAAACGGCGATGCGCTATCGATACATGGTGGACGTTCCACCCATACGCACAAAACGTTTTAACAATACCTTCATTGTGCGTACGGCTAAGGAGTGGAATTCCCTGCCGGAGTCTATGTTTGCCGATAGCTATAACCTAGGTGTCTTTAAGTCAAGAGTGAATAGGTTACTCCTAGGTAAGCGTGCTCTTCCTTCGACCACATCATCACTTACCATCAGGTGAGATGGTGGTCAAACGCGAGCCTATCATCAATAAAACAATAAATAAAGAATACTCTGGTTTTATTTAAAAATTAGTTTTATGCAAGACTACATTACATTACACACTAGTCATTAATTAGTTTCAGAAGAAATCTCAGATGACTGAGTCGCTCAGAAAGTGGATGGATATGCTCAGAGACATTCTAGGAATATTTATGAAAAACGTTTTTCACGGGGACTCTACGATGCAGAGTATGTTATCATTACAATGTTATTTTAATTAAACATTTTCAATTTAGATAAAAATTGTTAAATATTTTTAACAATTTTTATCTAAATTGAATTTTTTTTTATTAATTTAAATTAATAAATAATTTTATATTACATTTAATTTCCGTTTCAATAATTAAAATCATCTACAGTTTGACATAGATCATAGATTCTTCAGTTGGGTACTAGGTGTATACAACTAGGTTCATGTTATTACTGGATGTCAATGAGTAGGTTATGTTCATTAATGGATGTACATGACTAGGTTATGTTCATTACTGGATGTCCATAACTGGAGAAAAATCTATGTTTTTTCATATGTTAAATAAATTGATAAGTACCAGCTTTGCAGTATCTCACGCGTAACGCTGTAGAAATATTGTATAAGGATAGGACTTTACCCTTTTAATAAATTTAGTGCTGAAACTATCACCATATTGGTGAGATTTCAGAAATACCATATTTTTTTCTTAAACTGTCCATAATTGGGGTGTTTACCTTAATTATGTAAGTATATTATACAAAATATACAGAAGCTTAGTGTTCCAAGCGAATTGTAAAGGGGTTCGAACTTTTTTGTACGGAAGCTGGCATATCGACTTGCCGCCTTTTTTTAAATCGTGGCTTACAATTTAAGTGGTATGTATGAGTATAGGATATATGAGTACAGGACACATAGACAAACAAAAAATGACACATAACTTGATACCCCAAAGTGTCACGCTACCGAGATATTTGAAGCTAAACATGTACATTATGAGTACAATGACAATCTATATCAATGACAAATATTGTTTTGTTATACGACTAATTATTGTTTCAGCGCTGCAGCGAACTTAAGTTTAAACTCTTGCCAAAATGGAACATATCCTTTGTTTAGGATAGCTCCTTAGGATTACGTAGTACATATTACCTCAATGACAACAAATGATAATAACTGTGAATATTGTTACCGAAATAATTACAAAACATTCTGCAAAATATGGAAACCATCACATTAGAAAAAATCCATCCACTTATATATTATTGTGCTGCAGCAACAGTATCAACCCTACACAACAAACGTATATTCCACACGCCTTCCAAAACAAATACGGAAACACTAAAGAAACCAGAATGGCCGAGGCAAATAGAAAACAAAAACATAACACTGAAAAAATTAATAGGACAGCTCACACAATATCTCAAAGAAATAAATTCTGTATTGCCAAATAAATTAGGATCACATTTAAAATTGAAATTCCCTGGCTCGGGAACTACTTGTAAACCGTATGACAGGTGCCAGAGCATTCCCTTAACTAAAGTGCAAATAAAAAACTGGCAGTTATAAAAAAATTCTAAATAAAATGAGTGTGGCACTCGGGGACTGTCGCGGTAAAGCTATTGCATAGCATTTTTATCAACTTATGCAATTATAATTATTTATTTATTTTATTTATGCAGTATTTTTTTCATCACTTTATTCATTAATAATGCACTTTGTTTATTCATATTTAAAACTCTTTGTACACTAATTTTACACGTACAGCTATTCACTGTTGTACATAGATGATTTTTCTCACAAACAGCTGCTTACGTATTCGTCCGATTTCGGAGCAGCTCGTCTCGATCCGTGCGAGCTTCGTACAGTTGTACTATATACATACACGTTAACCCTTTGAACGCCAGAGTATAAACGTATCGCCGTACCCCTGACGCCAGGCCACTTTTTCTGTCAAATGAACTTCATAAAAAATAGGGATTCCAAAACTTATATCGATATACAACTGAGTTTTTATTTTCGTCTTTAATTTTCTAATAAACCGTACTCACGACACTGAAATTTTATTTAACCTGCCACTATATTCCAATATAGTAATCTATACACAGCATTTAACAGAGACTTTATCAATGAAAAAGCAGATATTAGAAAACTAGAAAAATATATGTATTACAATATGGTTACAACACTATGCAACATGACTTGTCTTGGTATTGTGACAATGGCGTTGCTTGCCAGTCAATTTTATGACATTCTCGCATCTGAATAAGGGATGTAGCAGTGTACACGTTGGTTATCGATTCTAATAAGTATTATTTAACCTATCCATATCTATAAATATGCAAGGATTTTAATGTAGTAATAAAAAGAAATTGAAATCAGTATTTTAATTATTCCACAACTTTTTTTTTTCACACAACGCCATCTAGTCCCAAACTAAGCAGAGCTTGTGGTATGGATACTAGACAACTGATAAACGTACATATATATTTCTAAATACATACATATTATAGATAAATTACACCCAGACAAAGAGATGTTTCTTTTACATATAAAAAATACGCAGAAATAATTTAAAAATCAACAGTTACATATACCTAATAATTATTATTACGAATCAGTCTTACAATATCGCAAATCTGTAACAAAATGTACCTAATAATATACTAGGAAGAACATCAGTTTAGTATATATAAACAAAACATCAGGAATAGAAGTAACAAAAGGATTATAATAAGGATAATATCACAAGCTTTCAACAAAAAAATATTATTAGCAAAAAGGTTAAGAAAAGATATGTAAAATCAACAATGTTACCAACTTACAAACAATGGAATGTCATAAATCTCTAAAATAGGAACAATAAAAGTATATCACACATTAGCAAATCATATCTAAAAAGTAAAAAAGAGGATGTGGTGGACACAAATAATATTATACTCTGGACTAAAATTTCATATTCATCTTCTTAAGTTTTTATTGATTTTACAATCATGCGTTACAACACTAGCTGTCACATATAGCAGACTACGGTGTGTGAGACACTCCTTTTATACGCGTTTAACATCTACTTTTAAAACAACAAATTTCTCGATATTGGTGATTTATTTATGTTAGTTTCATGCAATACAATATAGACGGAAGCTTAAACTTTTAAATTGTATAAATAAAACACACAAAAGTAATGGTTAAATTGTTTATTTCATAATATGGTGCGACGTGTATTTTGTCATATATTTGTGACGTTGGCGTTCAGGGTAAGATTTCGTTTGTCACATATATGTGACAATGGCGTTCAAAAGGTTAAAGTTCAACTAGTCGCGGGCTCGAACTCACTCGTGGACTCAGTTATGAGCAGTTAGCAGCTAGTCTACACGCATACGTCTAGTCGCACGCACACAAACACCGAGCCAAAGTCTGCCGAACTGAAACAACGTTAGACGATGCACGGCTTTCAACGCCGCGCCGCACCGCTGTGCCGCACTTTAGGCTGAAAATCGATCTTCATAGTAATTTAAAACTTTTTCTCATTCTCATTTATTTTTTAGGGTTCCGCAGTCAACAAGGAACCCTTATAGTTTCGCCATGTCTGTCTGTCTGTCCGTGGTTTAGCTCAAAAACTATTGGTACTAGAAAGTTGTAATTTGGCATGAGTATACACGTTAATGACGCCGAAAAAGTGGTAAAATAAAATTTTGAAAAAAACAATTATCTAGGGCGACCTCCCCTACATGTAAAGTGGGATGATAATTATTTTTTTCGTCCCCCCCATAGTGTGGGATATTGTTGGATAGGTCTTTCAAAAATATTAGGGGTTTGGGAAGACCGTTTTTTGATTAAGCAAACCGTTCGTGACTTATCAAGCTTTAAAGTACCAATTTTTTTTAGAAATTCAAATGTCACGGCAGTAGTACCTATATATAACGAAGTTTAAAGGAAAACTATCACACATAAGTGGGCTTTACAAGTTTACGAGTAATAGTCGACCAATTGTATTTGAATCGAAAATTTCGAATAACTCCATAGAAATGTCGATAGATGGCGCTAAGCATAAGTTTTATCGCGCTAGTTTCATATTGAATACGACACGCACTTGGTTATTATAAAAACTACGGAACCCTACACTGCGCGTGGCCCGACACGCACTTGACCGGTTTTTTTATTGTGAAAGGCTTCTAATGACTTCAGCAGTCATGAATATATACAAGAAATATCATTTCGTATGTTAAAAAAATTATAAAAAATAAATGAAGAAAATTTTGTATGGAGCCAAAGTAATCTACCCGCCAAAGTATACTTATAATAAATCTGTAGAGAGGTCAATTCTGTACATGAAATATATTTACAAAATAACTATCAGGGGGTGATTAGGGATCGATACTGATGCCAAAAATGCAATCAGTAAAATTTTTGTTTGTCTGTCTGTCTGTGTGTATAACCGTTATAGAAACAAAAACTACTCGACGGATTTTAACGAAACTTGGTACAATTATTTTTCATACTCCTGAGCTGGTTATAGTATACTTTTCATCACGCTACAATCAATAGGAGCAGAGCAGTGAAGGGAAATGTTGGGAAAACGGGAGAAGTTACTCCATTTTTTAAACTTCCGTCGCGTGTGCAACCTTAATGGTTAAAGCTACACAGAAATCATTTATGACGGAAATGTTCTCCTTAAAATTACTTATATAAAAAATATCCCACGACAGCATATATTTATCTTTTATGGTTGACTCACAATAACACGTGTAACTCCCGATAGCTTTGCAGTTCGAAGCTTTCTGATTATTATTCTGCTCCGAAATTTAAAACCACCACAACTTTGCAATGGAACTCGGCTAAAAGTAACCCAGTTGCAACAAAATATAATCGAGGCTCAAATTTTAACAGGTTGCGGTGCAGGAGAAACCGTCTTTATTCCCAGAATTCCCATAATACCAAATAATTTTCCATTCCAATTTAAAAGAACGCAATTCTCAGTATCGGTGTGTTATGCAATGACAATTAATAAGGCTCAAGGGCAGACTTTCGTGTTGCTGGAGTAGATCTCGGTGTCAGTTGTTTCTCGCATGGTCAGTTGTACGTCGCTCTTTCCCAGGTTAGCAGTTCTAGAAATCTTTATGTTCACGTGCCGGACGGGTCAACTTTCAACATAGTTTACCCGGAAGCTTTGAGCTGAAGTATTTTCGTTCTATAGGTACTTAAGCCTCATGTGAACGTGATCTAAACAATATTACCAATACATTAACTTAATAACACACAAGGAGTTACACGCTGACGGAGTCGCGGGCACAGCTATTAACAATAATATTGTGCGGTTCGGTATTGCGATATTTTTCAACAGTATTATAGATTGACATATTATATTTCCCTACTAAATTACGAAAGTTGATCTGTCTGTTATATCAAAATCACTGAACCGTGAGGAAGGACATAGGCTACTTTTTTTACGAAAAACGACGGAAACGTGGATGAAGTCGCGAGCAACAGCTATCTATACTTATAATATAAGGCTGAAGAGTTTGTTTGTTTGTTTGAACGCGATAATCTCAGGAACTACTGGTTCGAATTGAAAAATTATTTTTTAATTAAATAGTCAATTTATAGAGAAAGGCTAGGCTATATATCATTACGCTAAGGCCAATAGGAGCGGAGCGCCAATGAAGAATGCTTCAAAATCGGGGTTAAATTTAACGTTAGCCCAAAGTAACTATTCCACGCGGACGAAGTCGCGGGCAAAAGCTAGTAAACAGTCAATATATCTTCAAAACCCCTGCCTTAACCGTTATATCCTTACAGATGGTTGTTCTACAATTTATTTGTAATTTTTTGGTGTACTTCATATAACGTTAACAGATACGGTTTTTTTTTTTAAATACAAACTTTTATTTTTAATGGTTTAATAAAAATTGAAGTTATATACGAACCGATGGGTTTATTAACTAGAAATTTTGCAGAAAGGTATCTGTATTTTAGTGAAACACTACCACATTAACAAAATTAAGAAATATTTTCAATAACACTTAGAAAAAAATATTAAGCGATAATTAATGAAGCTTTCTTCGAACTATTTTTTCATTGTGTTGTATGATCCTATTAGGAATTATCTAACCCTTAAATGCATCCTGTTGCCAATTGTATACAATCCACGTTTCACCTTATTGTATTAGACCCATCAGGTGGGTATTTCTGATCGCAGTTCGACGACCATGGATAATAAATAAACAAAATGTCACAAAAAAGAATTACAACTTTTGGCGGTAAATGTATTTTTTTTTTTTTGACACTTCAATGTGGCGGTCGAAAAAGTTCGTAAAGTTACAAGAAGCGTCTTTGTAATTTATGATTTATCGATACACAAGTGCTATTTTTGATTCAAAGAAAATATTTTCTGAACGCTTGTTAGGTAAATTATTGGTTTTTCATATTTTACTTGTAAATTTTATGGGATCTGATAAGATAGGATCGTAAAACTGTATGTTGCCAAATGTCTACATTATGCGTTTGCTGCATATTATGTGTATGCATATTATTTGCTTGTGTTTGGGCTTTTAGCTTATTTTGGTTTGCTTTTTAGGATGGCTAAGCGGTTAGAAGAACGAGATATTGAGAATATATTATCAGCTCATGAAAATGGTGATATTTCTGAAGATGAGGATTGTATAGGCAACGAAAATGAACTAGATTACTACCCTAATGTACAAGATCTGATACAGGATTTAGAAGATGCAGAGGAAGTAGATCAAAACGATGCAGATCCTGCATCGTTTTGATCTACTACAGAACATTTGAACAGATTATTTCTAAGTATGGCACCATTTGAGCAGAGGCTGTCCTTAGATGTGCTCTACCAAGGTAGAATATTTTATGAAACAATACCTCCCCAGCAAACCCCATAAATGGGGTTTCAAACTGTATGTTTTATGTTCATTGTCTGGATATGCTCATACTTTTGAAATTTATTCAGGATAACAGGATATTCAGAACGTACCTGATGAACCTGATCTTGGCATAGTTAGTAATACAGTTATCAGATTGTGCCGTTCAGTTCCGATTTATTTTGATAATTTTTATACATCAATCCCTTTGTTATATTACCTACATACTCAAGGTATTTATACATTGGGTACAATTTAGAAGAACCGCCTCGGAAAAAAACTAAGTTGCCGGTAGTAAAAGAGTTCATAAAGGACTCTGTCCCAAGAGGATCGTATGAGGAACTAGTAACAGACTATGGAGGTGTGGATATTTAGGTAACTTGCTGGAAGGACAACAAGCCTGTTACATTAGCGTCTACTTATGTTGGTTTTGAACCAGCTGAAACCGTCAGCAGATTCGATAAGAAACAGAAGAAAAAAGTCTCCATTGCCTGCCCAAAAATAGTAAAAGATTACAATTCTCACATGGGCGGAGTTGATTTGATAGACAGTTATTTGAGCATGTATAAAATTAGAATTAAAAGACGAAAGTGGTACATCCGATTATTTTATCATATTATGGTCGACATGACAATGATAAATTCATGGGTATTTTATATAAAAAACCACCCAAACATGACACTAGGTGATTTTAGATCAGATCTTGCGGAGACCTTATGCAATTATAAAAAATATACTGAACCCAAAAGAGGAAGGCCTTTGAGCAGTAATATAGATAGGGAGATAGAAGCAAAAACACAATGGTGCCCAACGAAGCCTGTACCTCCAAAAGTTGTGCGAACTGATGGTATAGGCCACGATGAAAAAAGATGTACTTCTAAAAACAGATGCAAACTTCCCGGTTGTAATGGTTATTCGCGGACTGAGTGTACTAAATGCAGGGTTGCATTGTGTCATACTAAAGATCGAAATTGTTTTGCTGCATTTCATTCGAAATAGTCTGTATATTGTTTATATATTTGAATCAATAAATATATGACCCCAATAAAAATGTAAGGATAACTTTAGTACACAACGCATAGTGTTGCCAAATGTCTACATACATTATATATACATATTTAAATACATATTTCCAATACCAGATTTTTCATATTATTTTTTACGTTATCAGTGCCTAATTACCTATTAGGAAACATTTTTCCAGCCCGAAATAAAAATCTATGCATTTAAGGGCTAATCACCCAAATTATATAATTACCTTAACGTTCTTGTATGAGTTACCATAATTAGTACCTGATTCTTAGGATTATGATATTAATTAGCGTGGTGAAGCTAAATATTATAACAATAATGAGGCTAATTAGGCAAAATAATGCATATAAATAGAACTGCACTATATTCTATAACTTAGTTCGTTTTGAGCATTTCTATCTTTCACATTGGTAATTGTTTACTGCAAACTATGGAGGGTCTTGATGTAAACCTAGATTTGTTTGTCATCTTAAAAAAATCTTATAAGTTGAATGATAGTGACTAGTTGTTTGATACAGTTGTTTCTCGCCTGGATCATAGTCTTTCTGATGAAGACAGTTTGGAGGGACAGGTGTGTAAATAGCCGTGTTTCTCTGCGGTTTGAGGACTCGTTACAATCTAACACCTGGATTGCGTGCTGATTCAAAACGCCTATATTTGTCTGTATAACTTTCAAGTTGGGGGTGGCGGCAGTAGACTTCGTATGGTAGCCTAACTCTCGGATGTAAATGAAAGCGGTACCTGATTCTTCCTTGTTCAGCCTCAAAGGTCTTCGCAGGTGGTACCACCTGTCTCCCTGCCAGGTCTTGCGTGTCGATCACCTTCGTTTGCTTGATCACAAATTACACAGACGCGGTAATATTGGATTATTATTAAATCTCAGCAAATCCCCAATGCTTACGGGATAATACTCAGGATTTTAAAGTTTTTGCGGGTTGATAATGTCTCAAGAATTTAAGACGCGGTGAGACGCGTGCGTACGGCGCGAGCGCACTTATGACATCTGATTCAACATGGTCACCGATGCTTCCAGAAATGGCGGTCTCATACGCTATCAATACCTGCCTATAGCTAGGCACACGCACACTCCGTGCTACGTACTGCTTCACCAACCAACTTAAAATTGAGGGGTGATAATCGCCACAAACAGCTAATCTATGCGGTCCGGATGCGGTTTAAGAAGCGGGGGTGACATGTAAGTATTTGGTTGTTGGAGAGCATTAAGGGAAATCCAAGTGGCAGTCTGAAACACCATCACAATGATATAATGTTCGGGATCAATTATTATCTGACTCCAGAGAATGAAATTGCGGTTTGATTTGACTAAGATGAGTCGAATTAATCTAAATTATAATTATATAATGGCGTGTCATTAAAACGTATACTTACTATAAACTCTAAACTAAATTAAACTACGTAATAATTTTACTTTATTAGGTTGGCAAAGGATACAACTTAGTGACAGGACGTTTATATGTACCTGACGCGGTTTTTACTGAAGCGACTCGAATTACACCATCCGATCCCGGGAAAACTTCCTCTATGATCCCTAATGGCCAGGTCAATGGAGGTACGTTATCTTGACTCAAGAGAACGACAGTACCGATCTCTATAGGGCGATCGGGAGTGCACCACTTCTGGCGAACTTGCAACGTGTGCAAGTACTCAACTCGCCATTTGTTCCAGTAGGATAACACAAGCTGATCCAAAAGCCTTTTGCGGTTTGTTAGGTTTATGTTTTCTTCTGTCAATTCCGAAGAAGGCAAATACGTGAGCGGACTGGACATTAAAAAATGCGTGGGCGTAAGTACCTCCAGATGTGGATCTGATGAAAGAACACCAAGAGGTCGAGAATTCAAAAGGCCCTCAATTTGCACCAATACGGTCGAGAGCTCCTCGTAAGTGAGAAGCTGTTTACCTATGACTAAACATGTGAGTTTTAACACTCTTAATGTTCGATTCCCAAATACCCCCGAAATGTGGAGCTCGCGGCGGTATTCTTTTCCACTCGATGAGTAATTTAAGAAGCTCATTTTTAATATCCGTTTGAACAGTCGAATTTAATAAAAAAGAGTAAATATCATCTAGTTGCGCCTTAGCGCCAACGAAATTGGTACCATTGTCTGAGTACATGACAGACACTGGACCGCGGCGGGAAATGAATCTCTTAAATGCGGATAGGAAAGCCTCAGATGTGAGGTCCGATACAAGCTCGATATGTATGGCTTTAGTCACCATGCACACGAACAAGCATAAATACAGTTTCTGCGAACGTTGACCCCTACGTTGAATAGATATGTAAGCAAGCGGCCCGGCAAAATCTACACCAGTATGTACAAAGGCCTTAGCATCACGGACGCGGTATCCAGGAAGCTCAGCCATTTTGGGTACTGGATGCTTAGGGTTGAGACGGAAACAAGTATTACATTTCCGACAGCGGGAACGTATGACTGTTCGGCCATCCAATATCCAAAACCGCTGCCTTATAATGGATATCAATAACCCGGGGCCCGTATGGCAGTATGTATTGTGATAGTGATCAATAATTAGATCGACTACGCGGTCGCGTTTAGGTAAAAGCGCGGGATGCTTGGCTTCATACGGTAAGTCAGATTTAGACAATCTGCCCGCAATACGTAAGATTCCGAAGCTATCAACGAAGACAGACAAACAGCGCAACTTCCTAGAAGGAAGTTCGCCTGCTTTAATTAAATTTAAATCATTAGAAAAATGTACACTTTGAACTATTCGGATAATGAAGTTTTCGGTGGTTTTGATGTTTTCGACAGAGCTATGACTATGTAGTCTGCTCGTAAATTTAAGAATGTACATAAATACACGTAACAATTTATTCCATGAGCAAACACGGTCAGCTATGGTGTCTAAAATACGCGGTTTAGTATTGGATGTTTCTACAAGGAAAATCTTTGATTTAAACTCCGGAAATGTCTCACATTGAGTCAGAGAGAATTTTAAAGGCCACTCGCTCATGGGCTGATGGAGCCATGTAGGGCCGTTCCACCACAATGAGTGTTTTATTAAATCAGATGGTAGCATGCCTCGAGACAGACAATCGCTGGGATTTTCTTTCCCTGACACGTGACCGAAACAAGCGGCAGGTATGTTTTCCTGTATTTGAGCGATGCGATTGCTGACAAAGATAGACCATCTATGGGGAGATGAGAGGATCCATGAGAGAGCTATGGTGGAGTCCGAGAAAGCGTAGACACCTGCAATACACGAGGTACACGAGCGAAAAGTTTGTCTTTGACCACGCGAACAAGTTTAGACAGAAGTAAAGCGGCGACCAGTTCTAACCGAGCTAGCGTTGTTATTTTAGCGAGGGAAACTTTGGACTTTGCACATAAAAGTTGGACGGTGGTATTGCCTGTAGGATTGGTAATGTGTAAATAAATACAACAGCCATACCCACTAAAGCTGGCGTCGCAAAAGGCTACGATATTCACTACAGCTTCTCTAAAGACGCCAATGTGACGAGGAACCATTAGCGAAGAGAGCGAAGGGAAATCGCGTGTAAAAGTCGAAAACCGATTAGTGATGGAGTCCGGAGGAACTTCATCCCAACCTATTTTGGCTAACCAAAGTTCATTAATTAATATTTTCGCGTACTGTACAACGGGTGCTACAAGACCAAGTACGTCGAACAAGCGGGCAACGAGCGATAGAATCGCGCGCTTTGTGCATTTATTATCCACGGTAACTGTTGTCAAAGAAAAATAATCATCAGCGGGTTCCCAGGTTAGTCCAAGAATTTTGAAATTATGGACATCATTATCTATGCCAGAAAAATTAACTGGTAAGCGGTGAGACTCTGGGAGAATCTCCAATAAAGCGGGTGAGTTAGTAGCCCATTTGACCAAATCGAAGGAACCTTCCTTCATTAAGTCAATTAAATCGCGGGATATACGCATAGCACTCTGTTCATCAGAAACAGAATGGACATAGTCATCCATATAAAACTGAGTTTCCACCAATTTAGAAGCCTCAGGAAAGCGGTTCATTTACACCGATACGTAAAAACATTTGTTTTATATCCGCTGTCATCGCGACAGGGAGCGTACGAAAATCAATTAATAACAAAAACAAGTCGGCTTGTAAATTAGGTCCGACATGTAGAATGTCCAAAACCACTCGAATGCTGTCTTTGTCCAGCCTAATGACGGCGTGATGCGGTATGTAGTAATCCGCGATAGTTTTATTATAATTCTCCCCTCTTTGAGGAGTGGCTAGATCGGCGTCACGGCGTCCTGACCTACCGCATGACGCAGGTCCTCACCGGACACGGAAGTTTCGGGAGGTACCTGTGTCTGATGGGAAAGGAGGAAACGCCTGGGTGTCACCACTGTGAGGGTCGCCCTGAGGACACCGTAGAGCACACGGTGCAAGACTGCCCCGCCTGGGCAGAGCACCGACGTGTCCTCACGGCGGCGATAGGCGGAGACCTCTCGCGCCCGGCATTGGTCGAGGCCATGCTGCGGGGCGAGAGGGAGTGGGAAGCGGTCGCCTCCTTCTGCGAAGCAGTCATGCTTCCGAAGGAGGAGGCGGGCCGCGTGAGGGAGAGGATGGCGTCGCAGTGGTAGACGCCCACGGCGTCGGACGTCGGCCGACGATCTCCGGCCACCGTATGCGCGGGCATGCGGACAGCGAGTAAAGGGCAACTCGCTGTCCGACCATGGACCATGCCCGGGTCGACGGCGCGTCGTGTTCCACGCGCGCCTCAAAGAGCGTCAGCAACATGACGAGGCCCCCTCTGCAGAGGGCCGAAGCCTGCCGGGGTCGTGGGACTCATCCCGTTACCATGGCCCCGGTATGTAAAGGGTTATTGAAGGAACACCGTGGATTTTAGTCAGTAAAAGTCTGACAGTCCCTCCCACCCTGCCCGGAGTGGGAGGACTTATTTGATAATTTTACCACGTTAAAAAAAAAAAGCATATTTTATTTGTTTTTTGAAAAAGGGTTACCTATGTTTTTGGTTAGTTTGTATGTAGCTCTGTACGCATCGCGAGTATTCGGTAGGTATTAATCATTACCTACCTACTTAACGCGTATAATAGCCCAGTCAATAAAAACAAATAAAGGCAAACCTTGCAAGCAAACACGTTTTGATGCGGTTTTCAAAAAAGTATTTGTTATACTTAGGTAGGAGCAGGTTTTGGTATATTAACCGACTTCAAAGGTCGATTTTCCTGTTTTTTTTTGACAATTGAAATATTCCTAAAGTTTCGGAATACTTCCAAAGTATTCGACGGGAATGATTCGGAATTTTTACCGCCAGCATCTATAGTTCGTATATAACTTCAATTTTTATTAAACCTTTAAAAAAGAAACGTTTGTTTAAAAAAAAACCGCAGCTGTTACCGTTAAAATGAAGTACACCAAAAAATCACAAATAAATTGTAGAACAACCATCTGTAAGGATATAACGGTTAAGGCAGCGGTTTTGAAGATATTTTGATGTATTACTTTGGCTCCATACATCTTCATTTGTTTTTTATAATTTTTTTATCAGAGGAAATGATATTTCTTGTATATACTATATATTCATGACTGCTGAAGTCATTAGAAGCCTTTCACAATAAAAAAAATGAAAATGAGAAAAAGTTTTAAATGACTATGAAGATCGATTTTCAGCCCACAGTGTGCCGGTCGGAGTGGGAGTGTTAGGTTCAGTTTCGTTACGGAATTTCTTGATTTCGTCGCCGCGCTCAAAGCCCGTGATAAAAGCTATGCAATAGCTTAATAAAAATAACACCTTTTGAACGCCAATCACTTGTATACAAGTTCGAGATTTTCGTGCCCTCAGCGCCACTACTTGATTAGAAGTAATGATAGTATAAAATAAATTTACGACTTTTACAAGACCTTTTATTTTGTTTTTATGGAAAATTGCCCTGTTATAAACCATATTTTTAACTTTGTCACACATAATAAGTTCTTGTTTGTTTTATATTAATAGAAACAAAAACGTCAGAAAATATTTTAATGCCCCCAACGCCAAGTACTTGATATAAAGTAAGCCAGTGATGGGACACGATGAAGACCTCGCTATATTTTATCTCGTCGAAACGATCATAAATACCATTATTGCAAGAAAATGATGTGAATAAATAATATATATAACTATAAACTACGTTTTATTCACCTTAATCAAGAATAAATAGGTTTTCTAATCATTGTCGATACTGAAACACCGTTTGAAAAACCCATCCTTACAAAGTGGCTAGTTTTCAGTGCGCACAACGCCACGAACTTGTATAAAAGTAAATCTTCAAGGTCATAGTCATAGGTGACTGAGCATTTTAGTGTAGTACAATGTTTACATCTTGCGTTGGCGGCGCACGGTGGGCTGAAAATCGGCTTTCATAGACTTAGGCATTTTATTTTGCAAGTGCGAGTTTTTTTGCCGGATATCACTTCTATTAGTTATAACAATATACAAAAATGACACCAGAATTGATTCTGCACAGAAACGAAGGAATTATAATTTTTTTACGAAAATTTTGTATGGAGCTAGTATGAAAAATCGAAATCGAAAATCTCTAAAACGGCAGCGATAACCGTAATATCCTTATAGGGGGTTATAGTACTAATTATTTATGATTTGTTGACATACGTTACATAATGGTTGTAGATGCCTTTTTTTTTTAAAACGTCAAAATATTTTTATTTATTTTTACATATTTAAACGTTCCTTTTAGTGTTTAAGTTGAAGAATTCAGAGCTTTAACAACTCTTATCATAAAATAGCATCACCCCTATAGACCTGAAGGACTAGACAGAGGTGTGTAGTGTCTTGTTGATCTTGTAAGATTTCCAACAATACCAAATAGTTGAATATCAGTGTCAAAGTGCCCATGCTGTCGCTTCTTTTTGAAAGATAGGGGAATGAAATTGTTAATTGATCATACCCTAAAAGTATGATTACAACATAACCGGACACATAATAATAATAATATCCTTATAGGGGATTATAGTACTAACATTATTTATTTTAACATATGAAACTGTTCAAAACGATCCATGAACTGTGTCAAAGTTAAGAACATCGTTAGGAAGCATGCTTTTTCCCCAAATATTAAGAATATGTGAAAAAAAAAGACTGTATATAAACTTTTTATTGATAGGTAATTTAAATAAAACAGAAGTAACAAAAATAATATCTAATAAATTCAATTATACAAAATACATATTTGAAACTATAATTTATGAAATTATTAACTAAACATATTGGTACAATAAACTAACATAAATAACAAAAGAACATAAAGAAAAATAATTAAATTTTACAAATTTTCTTTACAACTTTCGTTGTCGGACTCCAATTCCGAGTCAGAATCCAGATCGGATATACCTACAAACTCGAACTCAGTTTCCGGAAACTGTATTAGGTCGAGAGTTTCAGCAAAAAAGGTTGTCTTCCTTTTGGCATCTAACTTCGGCCTTTGTGCACTTAGAAAAGGATCCGAAGAAACAACAAGTATATTTAGGATATCTTGATTAGAATCTTGCCTGCTTCTTTTCCGCGAATGATGTTCCCGGAACCTCCTAAAATCTTTGTTTCGAGACTCTGAGGCTTCTTCCGAGAGAGTCCCAATCGGGACAATATCATTTTTTTCGATTATGTCAGCTCCGTGTATTAATAGTTTATGTACGGTTGATGACATGTAGTACCAGTCGTATAATTCCACGTACTTTTCTGCTGTTTTGCGAGCAAAATCTTTAAATTTGATGACATCGATCTTCTCACCAGATGTTATTGCTTGCAAAATAACAGCAAATCTTTTTATCAGGTTTTGATCCAACCCAGTAATAGCTGCAGTTTTATTGGGAAACTCGAAAAACTTCCTTGCGGTATTCCCGTCATTGGTAGTTCCCGAGCCTTGTTTTACTATATCAATTAACAGATTGAGCTCCTCTTTAAATTTATTTTGAATGTTTTTTTTTCTGTTTTGTAACATATCTTTATGCTCATTACTTCTTGCTGCCCACTGTTTGAAGTCAAGTCTGTACGCAATGTGTAACAGACATTCCATGCAATTTATACGGGCATGTAGGGATGATAGGCCAAATTCATATATGTCAGAACACACAGTTTTTGATGTTACAGCATCTAAGTGGTTCATTTCTGTTGGTTTTGCTAAGCACAGGTAGCATGATGCATTTGATCTAGCTTCAGAAAGGTACGTGCAGACTTTTGCGTCGATCATTGTCATCATTAGTTTATGAGTCACCCTGTTACTATTAATGCACTCTGTGGGGTTAAGGGCCTCAATTTCCTCATCCATTTTTCTTTTGTTATCAATGACAACTGCATGGCTTTCTTTTACAAAAGTGAACTGAACCGGACGACAATAAAAAGTTGAGCATGGTTTCGGGTTTGTCCATATAGTATTATCTCCATCTGTCAGTTTCAGTGGCACCAAGGAGGTCATGAAAATGCTTGAATCATCATGCTCGCCGTCCATTTTCTGCTTGTATCGGCTTTGATTGGAAGCACCATCAAATCCCCACTTCGATATCAGCTTTAACTGCTTATTTTCCACATTATCAGAAAGACTTTGAAGAATCCGCTTCACCGTGATGTCAAGTAAAGCTTGAAGTGTAATTCTAGCTGATGAATCCGTAACTGATACTGATTGATTAGGAGGGTAGCATGCAAGCTTAGTTTGTTGCAGTTTATAGTAGGATGGGTAAATATCCTTAGCACCTTCCCGAATGGCAGTCTCTCGCAACGTAATATATTGCCACTTTGAAAGCTTAAGTGAAAGAAGCAATCCAAGTGCTTTCTCTGGTGTAAATATTACTGTTTTCTTAATGCTTTCCTTGATTTTAACGGCAGCTTCTGGATTTTTGATCATAAAATTGATTACAGATGCGATATCTTCATAACCTTCTTCTTTTAAACGTGCTGCAGCTGCATATGCCAATTCACAGGAATCCTCGCCTATGTGCTCACTAGATCTTCTCTTTTTCTGTTTGCTTCCCAGATCTTTGAATGGTTTTCGGGACCTTTTTGTCATTGTTCCAACAGTCGATGATGTCGAAGGTTCTGTAGAGACTGAGCGTGCTCTTGGTATCTCATCAACAGTTGGTTCTTGATTTATTAAAGTTTGCACGCAACTCGGCCAATCAATATTTGCTTGCAACCACTCTCCGTACGTATTTCTAAACTTATCAAAGAATCGTTTAGATTTCTGCCACCTGTTTAAAGCAGCTCGCGTGAATCTCCGGCAAAATTCTTTGAGAGTTACTTGATCTTCGGCAGAAAGGCAATCGCCTATGCGGGACACAATTGCACTAAACAATACTTCATGATTAAATGAAGGACACTCACTTTTTAGAAGAACAAACAAATCTAAGTTGGTGATTAAACTTTCCATTCTAAGATTTTGTAGTCGCAAAGCAAATAGTTTTAGTGTTAGCAGTTACACGGTTGTGAACAATCTAAATTATGGAACAAAATTATAGCCCTTTTATTGTATAAAGTCAATAATTAGTTAACTACCCTCATTAAAGTTATAAAAGATATGATAATAAAAATTTATAATCGTCAAAAACATTTCGTAGAACTCATAGTAGAACTAATCAACATTAGCAAATCACATTAGCTCACTAATTATAAAAAGGTGAATGCAGTTCTTAGTTGGTATTGTTGCGAGATATTTCAAATCATTTAATCACTTAATAGGCTCATTAGAATCAGAAGACTACAACCATCATTCTAATTACTTAATTACTTGTCATCAGACTCATTAGATGACTACACAATATGTTATTTTGTATTTTGAACGTATGCAAGGTTTTAAAATTCCTTTTGTGTCGATATTATTATGTGTCCGGTTATGTTGTAATCATACTTTTAGGGTATGATCAATTAACAATTTCATTCCCCTATCTTTCTAAAAGAAGCGACAGCATGGGCACTTTGACACTGATATTCAACTATTTGGTATTGTTGGAAATCTTACAAGATCAACAAGATACTACACACCTCTGTCTAGTCCTTCAGGTCTATAGGGGTGATGCTATTTTATGTTAAGAGTTGTTAAAGCTCTGAATTCTTCAACTTAAACACTAAAAGGAACGTTTAATATGTAAAAATAAATAAAAATATTTTGACGATTTAAAAAAAAAAAAAGGCATCTACAACCATTATGTAACGTATGTCAAAAAATCATAAATAATTAGTACTAAAACCTCCTATAAGGATATTACGGTTATCGCTGCCGTTTCAGAGATATTTCGATTTTTCATACTAGCTCCATACAAAATTTTCGTAAAAAAATTATAATTCCTTCGTTTTTGTGCAGAATCAATTCTGGTGTCATTTTTGTATATTGTTATAACAAATAGAAGTGATATCCGGCACAAAAACTGGCACTTGCAAAATAAAATGCCTAAGTCTATGAAAGCCGTTTTTCAGCCCACCGTGCGGCGTGGCGCACGTGTTCTTACAAAAAAATGAGTGACGGTGAATATGACGTATTATTGCGAGTTTTACAAGGTGTGGAGTCTAAATCAGAATTTGATATAATTTCAGAGGACAGTGAATCGGAAGAATATGATTCTGAGGTAAGTTTAAATAAATTATATAATTAATATAATTATATCTTATCATATAATATATAGATATATTATGTCATTTAGTATTATATACTATTAGATAGGTTCTTCAGTACCTAATACCTAGGTATCCTTTATCGATGTTTACATGTGATTCCAGTTTACAAAATGTTAACTGAATATTCAACGCGAAATCGTATAAAAACGTACCTATCTGTAGATCTTTAGACTAGTAGGTACCGTTCAAGTATTACGTAAGCACTATAGGGGGGCGTGGGGGTCTTTGCTTTGCTTATTTTTGATGACATGGGGGTGGGGGGATCTAGATGGTGATTACGTCAGCAGTAATTATTTAATTTTTTACACATATAGCAACACACATTGTCTATGCTTCAAAATAAAATGCATTTTCGGGGATTCCTACAAATAATGAATTGTTGAATTCCGTGTCAGTAGTTTATTTAAATGAATATTATGTGCGTTACAGACTTTTTTCCAAACCTATTCCTTATTTCTAGATTTATAACTGCTGCTCATGAATGAATCAATTGTACCTATGTTTACGTAAGTATGGAGGGGAGGGGTAAGAGCTTTGCTTACTTTTGCTGACGAGGGGGAGGGGTGGGTTAAAAATTGCAAAAAATGTGCTTACGTAATACTTGAACGGCCCCCTAGATTTGTCAGCAAAATATTATTTATACATATTTTTTTCCTAAATATTAAGAAATCACGCTTCGAACTGGAATGACACGTAAACACATTCAATCGAAAAACTTTAAGTGAAAATTGTGTCAATTTCGAGCGAGCAAAGAACGCGTCATATTTTCCAAATTATTAGTTTATTGAAAAGACACAGCGCAAAAAAGTTGTTGACAATAAATAGCAATAGCGATTTCGCGTTACGTGTATTCGCGCAATTAAAACTGTGTAGAACGTTCACGTGATTTGACAAAGGTCTTTAAGACACAGTGTTAGACATTCATATAATAAATAATTTAATGTAAGTGTATGTTAATGCGACGGGCATGTATCCGTTACCACAAAACTCAACGGATGCGCGCACACCGCCTCTCGGCGCGACGGCTGTCGGTCCGTTGCAGTCAGTGTCTCCATATATGTAAATCGAGAGTTACCGTGTTGCTATGGTAAAAATACGGTGTTTCTAGACCAAATTACGATGAATTTACTAAAAGTGTACCGTGTAAATTACCGTGTAATTTTTCAAAGGAAAAATAACAATATTATTATGAAATTAATCAAAACACTATTTTTGCTTTTCAATAAATAAAAAAATATAACATGTGTTTTACGTCATTCATCCATATCACACATATCGCTCCTTCTAGTATTTAAATAAGGTTGAGAATAGATTGCCAACGCTTGTTCGTAGAGATAGACGTTTAGATATTGTGGGATTATGAATTGAAAAAATGTGGAATATGAATTATATTCGGGTTGCATGAAGAAGCCTCCACGAGTAGCGCAACTAGTTCCATTAGTCACTAATTATACCTAGCGCTCGGCGCATCCTGGACAGTCACACCCATGACCTTTAGTGACTGACCGATTCTTCGTTTGCGGTGGTAGGGCTCACGCCCGCCTGGCTTGCGACCACCCTCCCACCGGAGTTCGACGTCAAGCAGTTCACTGTGTTTCGTCGATGTGTGGGAGTGCCAGTGCCTTTTTGGGTTTTAGAGTGAAAGCAGCTGCGATGTTCAAAACTGGTCTCGGCCTCGTAGCAAGCCTCGGCATGGCAACTCACTCTGGAGGGTAGCGGGATCCAAAGCACGGTCTTGCCGTTGGCCGACCGCAGGAAGTTGGGGGCCCAAGTAGCACGCCAGCCACGTGCAAAAGGCTGCCCCGCCACCTCGCGAAAAATCCCGATATGGACCACCGTGCCAGTTGGCGACTGGAAGGGAGGACCCGGTGGACATCTTCGGGGGGGTTTGGGCATCCCCGCAGTCTCCAGGTGAGTTGACCATCGTGCTGAAGTAATCTCACGAGTGTCGTTTAGTCAATTGGACTCACCTCCCTTTCTCTCTGAATACCCTTCCCAATCTCTAAAATGAAGCGCACGTCAAAGAGAAATAAGTTAAACCAACGGCTGCACCTCCTCCCACTTAAAGTGCAATTCACAAACATCCGTGGATTGCACTCAAATATCGATCCGGTCCATCACCATCTCGAGACCGATAAGCCACACTTACTCTTTTTGACGGAGACAAAGATAGCGACTCCCGCAGATGTGGCGTTATGGCGTACCTCAACTACCCAGGATACTCACTTGAGCATAAGTTTAAGAAGCAGGCTGGGGTCTGTGTGTACTAGGGCTTTCAATACCGGTATTCCGGGATCCCGTAATACCGTGATCACGGATTTTATTTTGGCCTTTTACAATACCGGTATTGACGCCCCAATACCGTGATTACGGTATTACAAATATTAGATCTGAAAATGTATGTGATCTTATTCTCATACTAGTTTTCACCAGCGCAAGCGTCTCGCTGTAGTCTTAAACCGAAATCGAGCTGTACTTATGTCGTTTTTGTTATTGTCAATCAATTGCGGGATAACGTACTATAGTACGGTACTTCTGATTCCACAAGATTGTATTTAAGAGCAAGTTGCTGGTGAACAATCCTAGCTACAAGGTTGTGTCTATGCAAATAGTCTCCGTCCATAATTGCACAGACAAAACCTTCGGTTTCCCCAAAGAGGTCACCAAAACGTAGCCAGGCTACGGACGCTAATGTATCTACGTCAGACCCATGAAGAGCCCGGTTATAGCGTCCATGAAGCTCCTTGCTCTGCCATACTTCTTTGCGGTCATTAGTATCTAATACTACAGGTTTGCGCCAATTCTCGCTACCTAAGGAGAGCGGAGTGAGGCCTTTGTCCACCGCTATCACATCTCGATGCATACCCACGTCGGCTTCTAGGAAATATTCCCTAAGGCTGCATACCTCGTGGTTGTGCAGGGTCTTTGCATTTAAAAAGCCACGACCTTCGTACTTCCGCGGGATATACAGCCTCATCACCGATGAACGTGGGTGATGCATCCGATTTGCAGTCAGCGTTGTGCAGACCCGCCTGTCCAAGGCGTCTAGTTCAGTCTGAGTCCATTTGAGTATGCCAAAAGAGTACATCAATACTGGCATGACCCAACCATTGAAGGCACGCACCTTGTTTCCGCCTGATAGACGACTATTCAGTACTTTTTTCAGGCGGCCAAAGAAGCATTCCTTCAATGATTGTTTAACATAAGCAACATTGATGCCTAGTGCCTCTGACATACCCAAATACTTGTAGGTTTCAGTTGAGCTGAGGGATCTTAGGTGTAATATAATCTCCCCTCGCTTTATATGCATGACCGCACATTTTTCCATCCCAAATTCCATCCTGATGGCGCTACTGAAGGTTTCCGTTACCTTCAGTAGCTCCATCAATTGCAAGTTGCTGGGGGCAAAAAGTTTCAAATCATCCATGTAAAGCAAGTGTGATATGACCTGACTACCTCTTCTCAACTGGTAGCCTTGCCCCGAACCCTCCAGCAGTGTACTGAGAGGGTTGAAAGACAGACAAAACCACAGTGGGCTCAGACTGTCGCCTTGAAAAATACCACGCTCAATTCTAATCGGTTCGCTGTTTTCCTGGCTCTGTCGACATCCTGGGTAGCAGAGTACCGTCTTCCATTGCCCCATACATGACTCAAGGAAAGTGCGTAGTATTGGATTTATTTTATACAACTCCAACACCTTCATGAGCCATGTATGTGGAACCGAGTCATAGGCCTTCTTATAATCTATCCAGCATGTCGACAGATTCCTTCGCGAACGACGTACCTGTTGGTTAATGGCAATATCAATGAGGAGAAGCTCCTTAGTACCGCGGGACCCGTTCCTACATCCATTTTGAGAAGCAGACATGATTGAATTTGTATCAATGTGGTTATTAATTTTGGCTCTCATAATGGATGTAAGAACTTTATAGATATATTATTTTAGATATATAATTTTTAGGTTCCGCAGTATTGCCTGATTTATGGAGCAGGTGGGTTATTCCTGTAGTTAGGAATTGAGGTAGCGATCCTAACTCTAAGGAAGACTGGAACTGAAATGTCAAGCGAGCGTGCGATCTTTGGAACCATTTAAGCCAAAAATTGTGCAGCCCGTCCGGTCCTGGGGATTTCCAGTTGGATAACGGACGGACTGCACGGGTTACATCTTGGGGGCTGATCGTGATTGCCCCCATTTCTGGTAAAAGATCGCACGTGCGCCTGATCTCCCGCATCCAGTCACCCTCAGTGTGACTTACAGGAGCTGACCAGATGCTGCGCCAGAACGAACACATGGCGTCATCATCCGGTAGGTACGTTAGCACGTATCAGTCACACCCTGGTCAGATCGCTCCCAGGCCCTATAAACCCACCTTTCATTGCTTTGGAATGTGCGATTCTGAGTGTATCGCTCCACCCGCCGCTTATATCGACGAATTCGATTTGCCCATGCATAGAATTTCTGCTTCAGGAAGTCGATACGCTCTGTGATGTGGGTTAGATAATCCCGAGGGCTGATATCAATCCCCGCAACGCTCGCCTCACAAAGCGCATCACTCTAGGATGAGTGTTGCCCTGCCTGAAGCAGATAAGTTTACCAATGAGTGCTCTAGCCCCAGCGATACGACGTTCGATCCTGCACTGCCAAGCTGGTACCGCCGCCGGTCGAATAGCTCTGTCAGTCTTTGGGAACTTGACATGAGCTACCCGACATGCTGTTACAGCTCCACAGTACAGGACCAAATGGATATCGGTGAGGTCTTCACTATTGTCAAAATAATTTGACAGCAGTGAATCTAGAGCACACACTAGCGCCCTATTTTTCTTATGCATGGGTAAACGAGGCCGACGAGGTCTAAGCTCAGGCTGTGTGGAGCGATACCCCCGTAATGCATCCTACAAATCACTCCTCAATCTGTTACTACACTGGGTACTCACGGTTATAGCCTCGTCATCATCATGTTCACTGCACGTCAGTGAACATGATGATCGGGTCGGGTCACGGTGAGATACTGGGTTGTAGTTGCACTGCGGCCAGTGGTGAAGCAGACGAGACACGGCTGCACCATGATTCGAGGCGTAGTCTATCAAGTACGGCGTCATCCAACATACAGTTACGCTGGATGACCCGCACCTGATCCGATAGTCGTTGGGCCAAAACGTTGACAGCTGGTAATTATTATTATTATTTTCAATAAATAAGAACAATAAAGATTGATTTGAAAATAAAAAACACGTATTTTATTGCTTTTATGAATGTCCTAATTGAACTTGCGTTTAATACCGGATTACCGGTATTGATACCGGGATCACGGTATTGACTTTTCCAATACCGGTATTGATACCGGTATTAAAAAAATCCGGTATTTGAAAGCCCTAGTGTGTACGTCCGCGATGACATTTGCTGTCAGCGTCTTCGCTGCTGCGAGGTTGCAGGGTTATCTACTCTGTGGCTTTTAGTGAACACCGGCACTTTTAAGACCGTCGACATGTCGGTGTCTACAGGTCGCATAGCGGTGATCAGGAGACAACTAGACTCTTCGACCATCTTACGGAGGCAGCTGAATTGGCCTTGCTCAAATACCCAATGGCGGAGCTTGTTTTTCTGGGGGATTTTAATGCCCATCATAAAGAATGGTTGTTCCCGTACCAGAAAACAGACCATGCTGGTAGAGAGGCGCGCAGGTTTGCAGCATCGCTAGATCTCGGTCAGCTAGTTGATCAAGCGACCCGCATTTCGGATGTCAGTGGCCACACACCCAATTGCTTGGACCTTCTGCTGACAACCGATCCAGACAGGCACTCTGTTTCGATCTGGGCCCCACTCGGATCGTCTGACCACTGTATGGTGAAAACTGTATCTTCTTACTCTCCTCCGGATAAAAGCCCTAGGGGCACTAGGTGAGTATGGAAGTACAAGTCAGCAGATTGGGATGAGATGCGGCACTTTTTTGCATCCTACCCATGGTGGCAAGCCTTTTTGTCATCGTGCAACCCATCGACCTGCGCTGATGCAATTGTTGACGTGGTACGTCAGGCTATAGAGTATTTCATCCCATTTTCTGACGTCCCACTAGGCTTTGAGGCTCGGCCATGGTATAATGCAGCTTGTGCACAAGCCGAATTGCGCAGTCGCAGTCGTAATCGCAGTTGCGGCAGCGCTAGTGTTGATATTCACGCATTTAAGACAGCATTTAACTCTGCCGCTAAGGCCTGCAAACGGGTATTACGGAAAGCTCGATTTGACCATGTTGGACGAATTGGGGCCAAATTGGCAACCTACGTTTCGGGCAGTAAGCAGTTTTGGTCCCTCGCCAAATCGGTCTAGTCGAACTTCTGTCATCCTTCGCTGCCTCCCATGGTAAAACCGAATGGAACACTGGCCCATACCGCGCAAGAGAAAGCAAATTTATTTGCCTCCCTCTTCGCGGAAAATTCGCGTCTAGACACAGGGTCTAACTTACCACCTAACATACCTCACTGCGACTCCGTAATGCCGGAAATCGCAATTCACATTAAAGAGGTCCGTAAAGCCCTTTGTGGTCTGGATGTGAACAAGGCCAGTGGGCCGGACGGAATACCTGCCAGAGTCCTAAAAAGTTGTGCTCCAGAGTTGTCACCTGTACTGACTCGCCTGTATCGCCTTTCCCTCAAAACCGGAGTGGTGCCAGTGTCCTGGAAGCTTGCTAATGTGCAACCTGTACCCAAAAAGGGTAGCCGTGCCGATCCTGCCAATTATAGACCAATTGCCTTAACCTCCATTCTGTGTAAAGTAATGAACAACAACAAGTTGCTGGCATACCTTGAAGACAATGAGCTCCTCAGTGACCACCAGTATGGCTTTCGCCGTGGTCGGTCGACCGGAGATCTTTTTGTGTATGTCACGCACTGTTGGGGCGAGGCCATTGAGAAACACGGTGAAGCCCTTGCGGTATCCCTCGACATCTCAAAGGCCTTTGACAGGGTCTGGCACGCTAGTCTGCTGAGCAAGCTTCCCGCATTCGGTATCCCTGCTGGTTTATGTAACTGGATTTCCGACTTCTTGAGTGAACGGTTGATCCGAGTGGTCATCGATGGCTGCTAATCGGATCTTATGGCAATTAATGCCGGTGTTCCTCAAGGGTCTGTTCTTTCTGCGACTCTTTTTCTGCTGCATTTCAATGACCTACTTCAGCTGGGAGCAGTTGGGTACGCGGATGACAGAACAGTCTCACAGAGATACTTATCCAGTTCTAGAGCTGACAGGGACGAAATTGCCACTCTCAGAAAGGCCATGGTAGAGCGCATGAATTTGACCTTAAATCTCGTTTCCCAATGGGGTGACGACAATCTGGTCAGATTCAACGCTCTGAAAACACAGGCTTGTCTTTTCAGCGCTAAAAGGAGTCCTTTTGAATTGACCCCTACTTTCCGAAGTACATCTGTACCAGTTACCAATCGCCTGGAGCTTTTGGGCATGGAGTTGACGTCAGACCTCAACTTCGGCTCAACCATCGAGTCCAAAGCTCAGACCGCAGCAAAAACCTGGGAATCCTACACAAGGTGAGGCGGTACTTCACGCCTGGACAGCTTCTAAATCTGTATAAAGCACAGGTCCGTTCCTGCGTGGAGTATTGCAGCCACTTGTGGGATGGCTCTGCAAAGTACCAACTTGCTGCATTGGACTCGATCGAGCGCAGAGCTAAAAGACTTATAGGTGACGAGGTGCTGGTAGACAAGCTTCATAGCCTGGCTCATCGGCGAACCGTTGCTTGCCTGTCGGTTTTCTACAGATTGTACTTCGGGGAGTGTGCGCAGGAGCTCCATGACCTGATTCCTCCATCTTCACTACCGGTCTACCAGACGCACGGCTGGGTACCACCCACACTTGGTTGATATACCGTCTTGTCGTACCAAGCGCTTCTCCTCCACATTTATTGTGCGCACAGCCAAGCTGTGGAATTCTCTGCCGGCTTCTGTGTTCCCTGCCACTTATAACCTTTCAGCCTTTAAAGCACGAGTAAATAGGCATCTTCTGGGCACGCTCGTCCCATCTTAGACCTCATCTATCGTTTACCATCAGGCGAGATCGAGGTCAAGAGTGGGCCCATCAGTAATAAAAAAAGGGGTTCCCCTCGGACTCCCGGCAGTGTTGCCTTTACAAAATTTTTAATTTGACTGACGTGAAATTCGTTGTAAGACGTTTAGGCATTACACGATGAAATATATACAACAAAGTAATTCATAATGGTAATACGGTGATTTATGACACGGTAATACATTATTAGCTTGACGGTAGATAACGGCTTGATTACGGTGCATCTACGGTAATTACCGTGTATATGGAGACACTGGTTGCAGTGAACCGCGTCATTTCCTCGAAGTGTGTTGACGACGACGGACGCGCGCACGCTTTTACATACCTACCTTGTGCTATTCAATGTGAACTTTTGAATATGGAGACTAACATAGATATGGATTTATTAATTTGTACTATTACGTACTTAGTACTAGCATCTGATTCGATATAATCTTAACTTGTGCCATGCTGAGAGCTATTAAAAACGAAGATGATAATTTATATCTATAGGTAACATTTCAATTAGGTATATAGAATTTGAAGAATTTATTATTTATTTTACTTATTTCCAGTCACCAATTAGCAACACTGTAGTACCGCAGACACCACGATCAACCACCGTACCGCAAGCAACAAGCTCAACCACAGTGCAGCAAAACCAGCAAACGTGGTCATCGGAATCATTCACACCAATCACAGAAACGTTTAATGAATTATCTTCTGGGCTAAATATTAATTTTACGCTGGGTAATAATTCAGAATTGAATATATTTGAATATTTTTTAGATACACATATAGTAACGCAAATTGTTGATCATATAAATCAATTTCACAATTATTTTATGCTCAAAATGCCTTTGTCCAGCAGTTCAAGATTGCAAAGATGGCATGATGTTACCCCACCGGAATTTTACATTTTTATTGCTGTTGTTATGTTAATGACGAGAAATAATCATCTAACAATAGAAGAGCACTGGTCTTCAGACCCGCTTCTGTTGGCACCTATATTTGGCACCCTTATGTCCAGAAATCGATTTTGCAGCATTTTATGCATGTTACATTTTAGTAATCCAATACAAAGGAACACTAAATCGAAATTTGAAAAAATTGAACTGATCATCAATCACGCCCGCCAAAAATATAAAAGTTTATTAACGCCCTACAGAAATCTATGCGTGGAACAATATCTCCAAAAAAAAAGGAACCGATTTGGGATCAAATTGTTTGTCCTTTGTGATGTGACCACAGGCATAATAATAGATTTTATAGTCTATTGTGGTGCAACGAGTGAAATCACGGATCCGGCTAATTTGGGTGTGGGGGGTGCAGTAGTTGTTACGTTGATAAAAGACTTCTTTGAGTCTTATCGACATTTGTATGTCGATAACTGGTTCACGAGTCCAAACTTATTTAAATATTTACATGAAAATAAAATTTATGCATGCGGTACTGTTAAACCATATATAACGGGAATGCCTTTAATGTCTCAAAAATTGAAAAAAGGAGAAATTATTTCCAAATCCAGTCCACCACTAACGGTCATAAAATGGCGCGACAAAAAAGACATACATCTACTAAGCACTATTCACAGCAAAAGAATGTTGCCGTCCATGAAGGAAGACCGCCGCACTGGTTTGTCGGTGCTGAAACCAGAGGCCGTGCTGGACTACTCGAATAATATGGGCATCGTAGATACAGCTGATATGTTGCTGAGCTCTGTGCAATGCATACGAAAAAATTCCAAATGGTATAAAAAGCTTTTTTTTCATGTGGTAGATATGCATTTATTAAATGCTTTTTATACATATAAAATCGTGACAGATGTGTCGTCAGCGCATATAGTAAATTTTAAATTAAATCTCATTAGGCAAATAATCGAAAAATATAATCCTTTATCATTAACCCACCCACAAGTACCTGGGAGCAACAAGAATCCTTTAAGAATGCTACCCGGGAACACCGTGGAACACATGCCCCAAATTACACAGCTTTATAGAAACTGCAAAGAATGCGGTAAGCAAAAGCGTAGAAAACAAACAAGATACATATGCCCTATTTGTAATGTGTACTTGTGTGCCGCACCATGCTTCCACAACTATCACTCAAAGTAGGTAATTAAATGTAGTTAGGACCGAAGTTACTCAATTCCAAAGATTTTTTAATTTCAGCTAAAAACCGATCTGTGATTTTAGAATGTAATGTAAGTAATGCAAAATTAGTAGTTTGTGTGAATGATACTGATCTGTTATTTAAATTTTTAAAAAGTAAGTTTTTTATGGTACCTAAATGCCAATTAGTAATTAGATAAATCTGTGAATGAAACTGATCTATGATTTTAGACTAAGCATTTAAGTCCACTAAATAGTAATAGCAATCACAGATTTAAATAAAGTCGGATTTTTAATTAAGATTTGAATTGTCAAAATACCAAAGCTATTACCTTTTCGCCGCCAACGTACACAAAACGCAATGCCTCGCCGAGCGCCAAGCTATAAATATAATATAATAATATTCCACAACTTTTTCACACAACGCCATCTAGTCCCAAACTAAGCAGAGCTTGTGGTATGGGTACTAGACAACTGATAAACATACATATATATTTCTAAATACATACATATTATAGATAAATTACACCCATTAAATGTATAACTAAATATACAGTAAACAGTAGTGATGGGGATATCGTCATATCGATGAATAAGATTTGTATGCGTAAAGTTAAGATTTAAAGTTGATTTTACGAATATAAATAAAAACTGATTAAATATTTCCAGATTTGTTTTATTTCACAGTATCCTTAATAAGAAAAAACAGTATAAATTATGAGTATCAAAGAAACTAATACATAACTCAATTAGAACTATAAGGAATGGGGTACATCTCTATTTGTTTCATGATCTCATTCTTTAACTTCATATCAAGTTATTGGCACTGAGGGCACGTTGAATTCGATTCTGATCAGGGATGGGGTCTATGGTCTTTCTTTCTTCTATTTTTGTTTATTCCTGTGTTTTTTTAATAACTTCAGTCAACGTTTTTGAGCGTAGGTATCTAAGTGGCAGAATTTTTAATTTTTTTAAAGTGTTTTTTGAAATGGAAAGTAAGTATATATTTAAATTCTATCACGCTTGTAGCCGTGTACTTATCAAAGCATTATTCTTTAAGTGTTGTTTCTGTTCTTTTCTTCCACAAAATACTCCGAGTCCGATTCCACACCTTGCAAAATTTTAAGAAGTTCGTCCGAATCAAGTTCTTCACTTATTTTTCTATTTGTTATCAAGTGAAAGAAAGAAAGATGCCTGCGCGCGAATCCGATTTTGTGCTGCACTATGCCAAAGTGACCTTGACAGCCGCACGCCTATGACGTCACTGACCAACTTCTATAGTAGTTCGTGGCACTCGGTGGCGCACAGGGGCATAGACGACCAATTGTTTTGTAGAGATGGGAAAATAACTATCGACAAGAATTGGTAATAACTTTATAATTACGTATCGGCATCTACCTGAAGGTCGAAATTCATCTACTATCCTTTGTAATGAAGTAGATAACTAAGTTCATATTTTATTGACCTCAAATTGTTTTCGATATTTGTAACTTTCTGTATTTATAAATATTTAAATGGTGAAATCAACCTTTCATGGCACATCACTGGCCAACTTGATATGAAGTGATTGGCGTTCTGAGGAAAGTAACAAAATTCGGAGTTTCTATTTTTGCCGATTTTAGGACAAACTTGGGCTTATTTTGTGTAGAAAAATAAAAAACAGGGTAGTAGACAGTGTTATCTTAAATAATAAAATTAAACAAAGCTTTTAAACACAGTAAATTTATTTTAATAAGATAGTTAAAATGAACAACTTCTATAGAAGTTGTGGCGCTGGTGGCACGAAAATCCCGAACTTCTATAGAAGTGCTTGGCGGTGAAAAGGTTAATAATAATCAAAAACAAACATATAAATTGTCTACTTTATTCTACAAAAAACAAAGGAAAGTTGTCAATGTGATATTTGTGTACTTATTATTCGTATCCTTAATTAACATAATCCGACTTTATATTTATAATTTGACTAGACAAAGTAACATTAGTCTAAATAAAAATGATTTACTTAATCCTTAACTTAGTTTTATATTCATTACTAGCTTTTGCCCGCGACTTCGTCCGCGTGGAATAGTTACTTTGGGCTAACGTTAAATTTAACCCCGATTTTGAAGCATTCTTCATTGGTGCTCCGCTCCTATAGCCTTTCTCTATAAATTGACTATTTAATTAAAAATATTTTTTCAATTCGAACCAGTAGTTCCTGAGATTATAGCGTTCAAACAAACAAACAAACTCTTCAGCCTTATATATTAGCATAGATAGCTGTTTGCTGTTGTTGACTTCGTCCACGTTTCCGTCGTTTTTCGTAAAAGGAAATAGCCTATGTCCTTCCTCACGGTTCAGTGATTTTGATGTAACACACAGATTGACTTTCGTAATTTAGTAGGGAAATATAATATGTCAATCTATAATACTGTTGAAAAATATCGCAATACCGAACCGCATAATATTATTGTTAATAGCTGTGCCCGCGACTCCGTCAGCGTGTGTTATTCTTTTTTTTTTTTTTTAAAAAGATGACTAGCAATGTGGGTAGAATTCACATTACTAGCAATCTTGTTAACCCCTCCAACTAAGCTAAATATGCTTGTGTCTGGAGTGGGTTCACGGCAATAGTGTAATGGGTGGGATTCGAACTCAGGACCTGTCGATCACAAGTCTGACACCTTATCCATTAGGCTATTGACGTTATTAAGTTAATGTATTGGTAATATTGTTTAGATCACGTTCACATGAGGCTTAAGTACCTATAGAACGACAATACTTCAGCGCAAAGCTTCCGGGTAAACTATGTTGAAAGTTGACCCGTCCGGCACGTGAACATAAAGATTTCTAGAACTGCTAACCCGGGAAAGAGCGACGTACAACTGACCATGCGAGAAACAACTGACACCGAGATCTACTCCAGCAACACGAAAAGTCTGCCCTTGAGCCTCGTAATTGTCATTGCATAACACACCGATACTGGGAATCGCGTTCTTTTAAATTGGAATGGAAAATGATTTGGTATTTTGGGAATTCTGGGAATAAAGACGGTTTCTCCTGCACCGCAACCTGTTAAAATTTGAGCCTCGGTTATATTTTGTTGCAACTGGGTTACTTTTAGCCGAGTTCCATTGCAAAGTTGTGGTGGTTTTAAATTTCGGAGCAGAATAATAATCAGAAAGCTTCGAACTGCTATCGGGAGTTACACGTGTTATTGTGAGTCAACCATAAAAGATAGATGTATGCTGTCGTGGGATATTTTTTATATAAGTAATTTTAAGGAGAAAATTTCCGTCATAAATGATTTCTGTGTAGCTTTAACCATTAAGGTTGCACACGCGACGGAAGCTTAAAAAATGGAGTAACTTCTCCCGTTTTCCCAACATTTCCCTTCACTGCTCTGCTCCTATTGATTGTAGCGTGATGAAAAGTATACTATAACCAGCTCAGGAGTATGAAAAATAATTGTACCAAGTTTCGTTAAAATCCGTCGAGTAGTTTTTGTTTCTATTACGGTTATACAGACAGACAGACAGACAAAAATTTTACTGATTGCATTTTTGGCATCAGTATCGATCCCTAATCACCCCCTGATAGTTATTTTGTAAATATATTTCATGTACAGAATTGACCTCTCTACAGATTTATTATAAGTATAGATTTTGTCAGTACACACGTTGATGAAAAATGTTTTTGTAGTCTTTTACTTTTTTATATTCTAAAATTCTCTACACACCAGTCGCCGTCACCGGCAGCTTTACCCGGCGGGTTACGCTGCCGGGCTTGTTTTGCGTCATGTTCGCTAGCTTAGTTGGCTGCAAAACGCACTGGGTGAAACCGGTGGCTTTGGTGTGTAGAGGCCTTTATAAACCCCTAATTGTAGTATTCTGAAGGCCACAGCATTCCCTAAGATGATCACAAATAAAAGGATAAAATCAACTTGTGATATAGCCAAATGTTATTTTAATATGTGCACTGGCTAAAGAAATATGGCAAGCTTTATTCTCCCTTATTTTTTAGTACCTCGAGAACCAACTGTCCGAAATAATTGCATCCATGCACATCCATGACAGTGGGTACTGGATCCTTATTCATTTCTACTGCTTCTATGCATGTACCACTTTCCTTGAATTTTGTTTCTTTTTGAGTAGATTCATCATAAGAAAAAGTTTGTGAATAATCAGAATTTTGAAATAGTTCGTCGTCTTGACATTCCGTTAAGTCGTCAACTTCCGTTTTCTATTAGTTTCTAAAAACAAGAAAAATCATTGCTAGTATTTTGCGACACCTATACCTACAATTACAAAAAAAAGATCTGTAACATCTGCGTAAAACAGTCACTTACCCTCCATTTTAATTTAAAAAAACACGTAGAAAACCACGTAGGTATTTAGCTTCTATTGATTGTATTTGGTTCTATTTGTTGTAAGTAAACAAAATAAATTATGCATGAATCGGTTGAGGTTATGCACGTGTAACTCGACCACAGTGAATAGTAAAAAGAAAAATTCCATAGACATCGACATCTAGACATCCTTATATCAGAAAGGATTTTGACGTGCCTCGAGCGCAAACGACTTGATATGAAGTAGAAGGATTACGTTTGGAGACAAATAGGGATGTGCCTTCTAGAACACACGTCTAATAAATTTACAATTCTTTTCTTTTATTATGGGAAATATATCCAGGTTTTCATATTGATTTTTTTTATGAAATAAAACAAAATATGAAAATACGGTATCAGTTTTCATTTAGCTTCGTAAATTGGTGAATAAACATTAATTTCAACTTATAATATTATTTGTCGATAGGACATTAATCCCATCCCTACGTTTTACTATAGATACGTTATACATTTGTAGCGTGGCGCTGGAGGACACATCGCGTATTATATAGATGGGCGTTGAAAAGGTTAAAAACATATACTAAATAGAACAACACATAGACAACAGGTAACCACAGGGTCACAACTGCTATGAAATAGAGAAAAATAAAGCAAAAGCTACAAAAAATCACAGTAAACAAATACAGTAAAGCTAATTATAACTTATTTAGTTGTTATCGTGTAACCCTAGCCTAAGCATTCTACTAACACCTCTTGCCGCTAGAGGGCGTAGCCAATAGTTCACCATACGTTTCGCTCCGTATTGAAAATTACTAAAAATAGTAATAGTGACTTTTCTTGAAGTTTAACTGACTCAATTTGAAGTTTAGAGTGTAAATAGTGTTTTATCTTTAATTTAAACTGGAAAACAATAACCCACTGAAGTGAATTTTGATGTGAACTGAACTGCAGTGTCATCGTCATAACAAACAATCGCTACCGGGCAACAAGTGAATGTTCCTGGATCGGACTACATATAAGAGTTGTTTCTGAACATTTCCCGTGTTTGTGGACCAAGTTAGTGCTTTATTGATCTGTATACTGACTGTTTGCTTCTTGCTGTACTTTAAAAAACCAGCAATCAAATTAGCATAGTCATTTGGAGCCTTGTAATGTGCTGCCATCTATTATCAGAAGGCTGAGTTGCTTAGATATAGCTGTAGCTAATAGATTTTATGCTTTGACGCTACGCTTGCGAGCTTTCTTGATCATTATACGTAGATCCTTTTTGCAACGGGTTAGTAGTATGCTACATATTCTTTGCCATCTTTGAGCGTGCCGGGGAATCGCTAAGTACCTAACCTGCAATATAATCTTTGTTACGACCTAGTATACAAGAGGGCGCTAGCAGCACTGTGCTACATAACGCTATAAAGGGTTCTGTTAAGAACGATAATATTCTCAATTTATTACTACGCAAGATGGAATGCTGCAATGACGCATCTGTGAAGAAGGGTAATAGCACCCTCAAATGTTCAATGTGTATGGGCAACTACCACACTGATTGTCTGAATTTAAAAAGGGATCAGGTTGGGGCATTAAGTAAAGAATTTAACGTATCCTGGAAATGCCCGTCATGTAGTAATGTGACTAGACGTGCTAGATCCAATCTAGATACACCCGTACGCAGCTGCACTGAGCTCCCCACCTGTGACAACTCCATGGATATGTCTTGTGACAATTTGGATCAGAGTTCTCTCGGCTCAACTGCTCGTGTGAGTAATGTAACCACAGTCCCGCAGAAGACATCGATGTCCAGTTGCAATAATGACTTTGCATCATTCACTCATAGTCTCCAAATAACATTAAGTCAATGGAGAAGTGACATGAATAAAGACATGCTACAATTGCGCGATGATATTAAATCTACCTTGACGGATATTAGGAATGAGATGCAAACTTTGCGCGCTGAACAAATCGTCCTAAAACAGCGAGTGTCTGACCTACGTGATGACGTCATTGTACTGCAAACTTCCTCCCAGAGTCAGTCTACGGAACATGAAGATCTGAAGAAGCGGGTTCAAGAATTAAGTTGCAATTCTACGTCAGCTGTATCTGAAGTAATAATAAGTAATCTCGAGACTAAGATAGATATACTAGAACAGCAGGCTAGACAATGTAATGTGGAAATATGCAACTTGCCTGAAAAACGCAATGAAAACTTGTCTGCTATCATTGAAGCAATAGGAACCGCCCTTAAGTCTCCGATCTTATTAAATAATATTGTTTCAGTACATAGGGTGCCACATGCACATCAACAAAGTACAAGACCTAAGAACATAATACTTAAGTTTACTTCTCGCCTACAGAGGGATAACTTGCTCAGCGCCTACCGCAGAGCTGGCTCACTGAAGACTGACCAAATAGGTATCAATGGCATGTCCACAAATGTTTATTTCAATGAGCACTTGACTTTGAGAAGGAAGCAATTATTTCGTAAAGCCCGTGAAATCGCAAAAAATCATAACCATAAATTTGTATGGATCAATAATGGTACTATATTGGTGCGAGAGCGTGAGGGTGCTACCGCCATTGCAATTCGCGGAGAAAATGATCTCAACAAGATTAAGGCGAAATCAACAGCCTGATGATTGCTTCCTCCTCATAATTAGTGTCGATCTCACAAGTACAATTATTCATTCTAATTATTGGCTACCTTTGAAAATATTGTACCTAAATTTCTTTGTATCGCATGCTGTACTAGAAATTAAGATATTTTATAAGTTACTATTAATGTTAAATTATAGAATATTGTATTATTATGTAATTAATTTTTTTTTAGTTTATAATTTGCATTATAAAATAATTATTAAGGGGAACTCAATCTTAATTTCAATATTATATTATTTTATATTTATATTATACAATTCGATTATGATTTTAACAGCTTTTGATTTAAATTTAATTCTAATTACCTGGGACTCAGTTTTGATTACTATGTTATATTTATATACTTTGTGTCTGTGCAAATCTAAAATATGTATAGCCTTTTTAGAGTATGACCTATTATTGTTGGACTTATACTACCTAATTATAAGAAATATGGGCTTTCTCGACTCAATCTTGCATAAATTTACCGTATTACACTGTTCAGGACTACTTATGCATTTTTATCCTAACATACTATTTGTTGAATTATGCGAATTTGAAGTGATGTACTTGGATTATGGATAACAAAGACAACATATCTGTTTACTATCAGAACTGCCGGGGTATCAGAACCAAACTAGGCACCCTATACGTCAATATTTTATCATCCTCTTACGATATAATAATCCTGACTGAAACATGGCATGTACCTGATATTGATAGTGCTGAGTTTATGGATTCTCGATATGTGGTTTATCGATGTGATCGTGATCGTGGCGCTACGAAAAGACGAGATGGTGGCGGGGTGTTGATTGCAGTACTGCGGGAACTTCAGCCGTGTCTGTTAGATATTCATAATATTCGCCATCCTCATCTTACATGCATTGAACATCTCATGATTGGGCTACCGAGCAAAAATGATTGCTCAAAACTACATGTTGTCAGTGCAGCCTATATACCACCATGGGCCACAACTGATCTTTATAACGCTCATCTAGATCGACTACTGGATTCTTTGAATGAGCCTAATATCTTAACTGTTTTTATAGTAGGAGACTACAATCTTCCAGATATTATATGGAAATCTCAGGATAGTGACACACAAAAATATACTGGCATGACTTGCACTGGATCGTCCCCCATATGTTCGCAGTTACAGCAGCTTATGTCGATACTAGACGCCTATCAATATAATATCATACCAAATAGTACCGGTAAAATCTTGGACTTATATATAAGTAATACTTTTAGCGCTGTTACTCCCCCGTCAGATCCATTATTACCTATAGATCCCTACCATCCTCCATTTGTTGCAATATCGCCTATATATATATCCACGCCAAACTTAAAAAGGAAACCTATCAAGAAATTTGATTTTCGTAAAGCCAAGTATGATATTATCAATAAGTGCATTGACGACGTTGATTGGTCAGCTTCGCTTGACCATCTTTCATCTGAGGAAGCTGTTAAAACTTTTTATGAGATGTTGCATGATATAATTACTCCTAATATCCCTGAGGTCAGATCTCGGGCACTCAATTTTCCTATTTGGTTTTCTCCCTATCTGATTAAGACCTTCAAAAAGAAACAGCGTCTTTGGATAAAATGGAAGAAATTTATGAACATCAAAGACTATAACATGTATTCAGAATATCGTACAATGTTTAAAGAGGCATGTAAAAGGTGTTACACCACTTATATGAAATCTGTAGAAGACAATATTACTTGTAATATAAAACACTTTTGGACTTATATATCGAATCGGAAAAACAAAACAGGGTTGCCCTCTACTATGCAATACCAAAACCTGAAGTCAAGTGCTCCGGAAGAGATTTGCAATATGTTCTCAGATTTTTTTTTATCGGTTTTTGAACCCAAATCTCCCTCACTATCATCTTGGACCCCACCAACAGACTGTGACCCCAAAGCCAATCTGATTGATAACCTACATATTGAGGAATCCAAAATACTTTTAGAGTTAAAACAACTCGATCCCTCGAAAGGAGCTGGCCCAGATGGCTATCCTGCCATGTTCTTTAAGGCCACTGCTGGTAGTATCTGTAAACCATTGTATATAATCTACAACAAGTGTCTGAGCGAGGGTGTATTCCCTGAAATATGGAAAAGTGCCAACATTACGCCTGTGCACAAAGGTGGCTCTAAACATGACATTGAGCAATATCGACCCATTTCCATTTTGTCGACCTTGTCAAAGGTTTTTGAAAGACTTGTTCATAATGAAATTTACCCTATCTTGCATAATCTTATCATCTCTGAACAGCATGGCTTTGTTAAACAACGATCGACTGTATCAAATCTATTGATTTTCACAAACTTTCTTTTTGAAAATCTTGACACGCGCCTACAAGTTGATGCAGTTTACACAGATTTTAAGAAAGCCTTTGACAAGGTTGATCACGAAATTTTACTGAGTAAAATTGCTTTTAATGGCATTCGGGGAAATTTGCTTCGCTGGTTCTCTTCCTATATTGAGAATAGAACCCAGAGGGTTGTCGTGAATGGATACCAGAGTCACTCTGTGGTGATAACTTCTGGTGTTCCACAGGGTTCCATCCTGGGACCACTCTTATTTATACTTTATATAAATGACATTAAGAAATGCTTCAAAAACACAAAGTTTCTCATGTATGCTGATGATCTCAAAGTTTTTAGAACTATCAAAACAAGTGAGGATTCTCTAAAATTTCAAGAGGACCTTAATAGACTCTCAGCATTCTGCCATGACAATAAACTACATCTTAGCATTTCTAAATGTCATTGTATAAATTTTACAAGAAATAAAATTATTATCGGTTCTGGGTACAGGTTGGATGGTACAGTATTGGGTAATATTTCAATTGTAAGGGATCTTGGTGTGATGTTTGATAATAAAATTTCTTTTAATCAACATGTTGAAAAAATTGTCAATAATTCATTCAAAATGTATGGTTTTGTAATGAGAGCATCCACCGAGTTCAAACGAAATTCCACCTATCTGTATCTATATAAAACGTTAATACGTTCACAAGTTGAATATGCAGTGCCAATCTGGAATCCTTTCTACCAGAAATATGTGGATGAGATCGAGAAGGTCCAGCGGAAGTTCCTTCGTGCCATGCACTATAGATGCCATAAAACGTATTTGTCATACCCTCAACTGTTAAAGAAATATAAAATGGTTACACTAGAATCAAGACGTAAGCTACTAGAGGCCAATACTCTGTACAGTATCGTACATAATAACTTTGACTCAATTGAACTAACTAGTAAATTATGTTACAGTGTCCCTCGCACAGTAAACAAACGTAGCGTTCGAGCAGGGACACTATTTGCTGTAAACTCTTGTCGCACTAACTCTGGTTTGCGTTGTCCTACTCGTCGTATGGTCGAGACCTATAATAATCATTTTGTAGATATTGATATTTTTATGTGCTCTAAATCTAAATTTAAATCCGATGTACTAACTGTTCTAGCTGCGCAATGTAACAGTTAATATTATAATGATGTTTGGTACGTATTGTTGTAAATTTTAACATTTTATAAATCCTGTTTATCCTCACTAATGCATAATAATATTAATTTGAGTCCCCGTTTTACACTTATCAATGTATTAATTTTATGATTCTTTTTTATTCTATTTTTTGTTTCAAATTATCTTTTTTTTTTGTATCCTATCTTTTGTTTTTAATAATTTTAATTAATAATGAATTAATAATGATTGAATTTTAATGTTACAATAAAATTGATTACTTCAATAGCTTATCCAGCGGCATATACTGCTTATATTTTCAATGTTAATATGCGGATAATGCAGTGGGCTGCAATATTGTTTATAAACTGAATGACTTATTGTTGTACACTCATCTTATATTGTAGCTGTTTATTGTCCCTAAATAAATAAATAAATAAACACAACTATGGATTTTTATTAATCTATATATATTTATATAAAAGCGAAATACCACTCACTGATTAAACACGAAATCTCAGAAACTACAAGTAGTAGGTTTCTCAATTTTTGCATGGTAGTCCTTTTAGTACGTAGATGCTCGCTAAGACGGGATTTTGGGAAATTTCCACGGGGTCGGGTTTTTCACGGGAAAAACTTCCCATGCGAACGAAGTCGCGAGCAACTGCTAGTT
Source organism: Tholera decimalis (assembly GCA_943138885.2). Lineage (NCBI taxonomy): Eukaryota > Metazoa > Arthropoda > Insecta > Lepidoptera > Noctuidae > Tholera > Tholera decimalis. Next base: position 9,798,029 of record OW964575.2, on the reverse strand, counting down.
TATTATAAATAAAGAATTTGAATTAGAAAAGAATCAAGTTAAGAACGTAACAAATAGAAAAACAGCAATAATAACATACCACGCATACATAGAATCCATTTTACGCTACGGGCTTATTATATGGGGAAACAACATGGACAAAAAATAAATTAATAATAACAATATAAATAAAATAATAACAAATAATGAAATTTTTCGTTCATCATCTCACATGTACGACATACATCCATCTAGCGGCAAATGGTACTGTGCCTTTACTCCAAACTGTTTTTAAATGTTAACTTAGAAGTTAAATAGATTTCTGATGGATATGTCTATACAACGTGTAACGGAAACCCCAATCTATCCAAAAGGGCTGAAGACAACATCTGGTATGGAGTCTATGCACAGTTTCAGCTCCTAATAAGTGATTCAAAGAATCGATACCAAATTATCGGTTTCATATGTTTCTTGAATACCAATCATAAAAAACGTGTCACAGCACTACAAGGGTCAATAACTTTCACGTCACTTGCCAATAACATGATAATTCTGTTCGTTCTTCTTTGTTTGAAAATTTTGGTATCTGGTATCAATGTATTGAAATTTGTAATAAGTTCCACACATGTAGACATAGGATTACAAAACCCTTGCCATATCGTTTGTTAAGTATCGTCTAAAGAAGCCGTGCTCTTTAAATTACACGTTGTATATGTTCGTATCTATTAAGAGCAGTCTGATTTAGGTGAGTTTATTTACCTAAAGTTCAAAGAAAAGAGACACAAAGTGGAGACTTCCTAATAACATTATATTACATTTCATTTACATTTCCGTTACATTTCGGGGAGTGTGCGATGGAATTACACAGTCTAATTCCGTCAAGCCCGTTCCATCATCGGACAACGAGACAAACGGCGAAGCGCCATCGTTACATGGTGGACATCCTACCCATACGTACTAAATGTTTTAGGAATACCTTCATTGTGCCTACGGCTAAGGAGTGGAATTCCCTGCCGGAGTCTGTGTTTCCCGATAGCTATAACCTAGGAGTCTTTAAGTCAAGAGTGAAAAGGTTACTTTTAGGTAAGCGTGCTCAATCTTCGACCACATCATTACTTACCATCAGGTGAGATGGCAAATCTATTTTTAATAAAAAAAAAATTCTTTTTTCAGGGAGAATTAGGTTAAAATCAATGAAATTGTTTTCTTCACCTTGTTATTTATTTACTTAAGTAATGTCTCGAAACCCGCGACAACAGGCCAGAGAAATTGGCCAAGTGCGAGTCAGACTCGCCCATGAAGGGTTCGTAACTATGCAAAATAACTTTGTTTTGCTTAGTATTTGATGAAATACCAAGTTATATTTGCGGTTTTAGAAAATGTGCTGTATCTCAAAAACTGCTGCCCCGATTTCGTGCAAACCAATTTTCGTTGAATGTTTTTATTAAGATCTACGTTTTTCACTCCATTATTGTAAAAGTTAGAGGGGGGGACACATTTTACCACTTTGGAAGCGTATATCTTTTAAACGATTGACTTAAAGAAAAAGTGGTATTAGAAATCTCAATGTTATTTTTAAAGACCTGTCTACACCACATACGTAAAGGTTTCATGAAAAAAGGGGAAGCCCCCCTTAATTTAATATAGTCTTAGTCTTATAGTTTCTGAATAAAATGGCTGTGACATGCGGACGACGGACAGACAGATAGACATGACAAAACTTTATAGTTTATATATTGGTTTCCATATTAGCCATTCGGCTACAGAACCCTAAAAATTTGTCTCGATTGAGGTGTTTTAGCTCACCTTATTCCGATCACTGATTATGATTTACTTACCGACATGTCATATTACAACAGGTGTTCCTGCTGCAAAGAAACCGAAACTAGATCCGCGAAAGGAAAATAGCGATCATTCACTATCCCCCAAGCATAAGAACAAGAGACTAGAACATTCAAAGACTTCTGAAAATACTAAGAAAAGTACGTTTAAATCTATCAGAATATCACAAAAATCTATTTCAAGTAAAACTGTTGTGCAAAGTAAACCTAAATTGTGTTATGATGCAATTTGTAATTATGATAAAATTGTAGAAACTAAAAGTCAGGAAACACCTTATAAATGTCATATCTGTCAGAGTAGTTTTAGTGAGAAGGGTACTTTGAAAAGACATATTCGTACACACACGGGAGAAAAACCTTATAAATGTCATATCTGTCAGAGTAGTTTTAGTCAAACGAGTCATTTGAAAAATCATATTCGTACAAACACAGGAGAAAAGCCTTATAAATGTCATAGCTGTCAGAGTAGTTTTAATCGAACGAGTAATTTGAAAGGTCATATTCCTACACACACTGAAGAAAAACCTTATAAATGTGATATTTGTCAGAGTAGTTTTAGTGAGAAGGGTACTTTGAAAAGACATATTCCTACACACACTGGAGAAAAACCTTATAAATGTGATATCTGTCAGAGTAGTTTTAGTGAGAAGGGTACTTTGAAAAGACATATTCGTACACACACGGGAGAAAAGCCTTATAAATGTCATATCTGTCCGAGTAGTTTTAGTCGAACGAGTACTTTGAAAAAACATATTCGTATACACACAGGAGAACAACCTTATAAATGCGATATTTGTCAGAGTAGTTTTAGTGTGAAGGGTAATTTGATAACGCATATTCATACACACACTGGAGAAAAACCTTATAAATGTGATATTTGTCAGAGTAGTTTTAGTCAAAGGAGTACTTTGAAAAATCATATTCGTACACACACTGGAGAAAAACCTTATAAATGTGATATCTGTCAGAGTAGTTTTAGTGAGAAGGGTACTTTGAAAAGACATATTCGTACACACACGGGAGAAAAACCTTATAAATGTCATATCTGTCAGAGTAGTTTTAGGGTAAAGAGTAATTTGAAAGGGCATATTCGTACACACACGGGAGAAAAGCCTTATAAATGTCATATCTGTCCGAGTAGTTTTAGTCGAACGAGTACTTTGAAAAAACATATTCGTATACACACAGGAGAACAACCTTATAAATGCGATATTTGTCAGAATAGTTTTAGTGTGAAGGGTAATTTGATAACACATATTCGTACACACACTGGAGAAAAACCTTATAAATGTGATATTTGTCAGAGTAGTTTTAGTCAAAGGAGTACTTTGAAAAATCATATTCGTATACACACAGGAGAACAACCTTATAAATGTGATATTTGTCAGAGTAGTTTTAGTCAAAGGAGTACTTTGAAACAGCATATTCGTATACACACAGGAGAACAACCTTATAAATGCGATATTTGTCAGAGTAGTTTTAGTTTTAAGGGTACTTTGAAAATTCATATTCGTACACACGGGAGAAAAACCTTATAAATGTCATATCTGTCAGAGTAGTTTTAGGGCAAAGAGTTATTTGAATAGTTATATTCGTACACACACAGGAGAAAAACCTTATAAATGTGATATTTGTCAGAGTAGTTTTAGTCAAAGGAGTACTTTGAAAAAGCATATTCGTATACACACAGGAGAACAACCTTATAAATGCGATATTTGTCAGAGTAGTTTTAGTGTGAAGGGTAATTTGATAACGCATATTCGTACACACACTGGAGAAAAACCTTATAAATGTGATATTTGTCAGAGTAGTTTTAGTGGGAAGGATACTTTGAAAACACATATTCGTACACACACGGGAGAAAAACCTTATAAATGTCATATCTGTCAGAGTAGTTTTAATCGGACGAGTAATTTGAAAGGTCATATTCGTATACACACAGGAGAATAACCTTATAAATGCGATATTTGTCAGAGTAGTTTTAGGGCAAAGAGTTATTTGAATAGACATATTCGTACACACACAGGAGAAAAACCTTATAAATGTGATATTTGTCAGAGTAGTTTTAGTCAAAGGAGTACTTTGAAAAAGCATATTCGTATACACACAGGAGAACAACCTTATAAATGCGATATTTGTCAGAGTAGTTTTAGTGTGAAGGGTAATTTGATAACGCATATTCGTACACACACTGGAGGAAATCCTTATAAATGTGATATTTGTCAGAGTAGTTTTTGTGGGAAGGATACTTTGAAAACACATATTCGTACACACACGGGAGAAAAACCTTATAAATGTCATATCTGTCAGAGTAGTTTTAATCGAACGAGTCATTTGAAAGGTCATATTCGTACACACACGAGAGAAAAGCCTTATAAATGTCATATCTGTCAGAGTAGTTTTAGTCAAACGAGTACTTTGAAAAAACATATTCGTATACACACAGGAGAATAACCTTATAAATGCGATATTTGTCAGAGTAGTTTTAGGGCAAAGAGTCATTTGAAAGGTCATATTCGTACACACACGGGAGAAAAGCCTTATAAATGTCATATCTGTCCGAGTAGTTTTAGTCAAACGAGTACTTTGAAAAAACATATTTGTACACATACGGGAGAAAAACCTTATAAATATCATATCTGTCAGAGTAGTTTTAGGGCAAAGAGTCATTTTAAAGGTCATATTCGTACACACACTGGAGAAAAACCTTATAAATGTGATATTTGTCAGAGTAGTTTTAGTGGGAAGGATACTTTGAAAACACATATTCGTACACACACGGGAGAAAAACCTTATAAATGTCATATCTGTCAGAGTAGTTTTAATCGAACGAGTAATTTGAAAGGTCATATTCGTATACACACTTGAGAAAAACTTTATAAATGTCATATCTGTCATAGTAGTTTTAGTGAGAAGGGTACTTTGAAAAAACATATTCGTATACACAGGAGAATAACATTATAAATGCGATATTTGTCACAGTAGTTTTAGTGTATAGGGTACTTTGAAAAATCATATTCGTACACACACAATACAAATAACCGTATAAATGTGATCAATGTCCTAAGATTTTGTGATAGACGTTTTCTTAAATATCATGTTTGAAACATAATTAACACATTACATACTGAAGATAAGTATATAGCTGTATATATAGTAGTTCAGTCTATAGACATCATCTGTTTCTCTTTACGTCGAAGCGGACTATATAACAAGCTCCTGCAGTGTAATATCAATAAATAAAATAAAGGAATCCAATTCGGCTGACCGGATCCGCGGTATTACAAATATTATTTTCCTAAAATGCAGTTACATTCAGTCTAGTTATGATAGCACTAGCTTTTGCCCGCGGATTCATTCACGAGAAAAGGTTGTTTTCAGTGTAAGTAAAGTACCCTATGTCACTCCAAGCCTTCAATTGTCTTTACACAAAACTCACATCGATTCATTGCTCTGTTTTGACATGAAAGAAGGACAAACAAACCTACTTGCACATTCTGTAATATTAGTATAGATTTGTTTTTAAACTCCACATTTAAAAAATCATGAAGAAATAAATTATCATTATTGTTGTATAATATTGTAATTTACTTTTAATGTTTTGGCTTTTGCATACACTCATAAAATCCATACCCTTTGCCCTTACATACCTTAAATAACAATACACGAGTATTTAGCGTTTAACTGTGTAGTTAGTAATGACCTGAGGAGCTCGTGATTAAATAATAACAACCGTATTTTGAACAAAAAAAAAGTGTTAGGTTGTAGGTCCAGGCTATGTTTATATTTGTGTGTGTACTTACCTTAATTTTAATCGACTGTTGTAAAGCAACACAATTTTATTTCATTGAATAAGTTTTTATTATCTTGAGAAAAAAACAGAATTGGCTTTGTTTTTCTTGAAAATTGTTTCGTCAAGAATACATTAGTTTTAGTTATGTTATTATATTTCCTAGACTACTCCCAAATTAATTATTGCGTTGATTTTATATTCTTGTATGTTCTTACTATTAAATAAATCTTATCAGTAATATGGTGTTCTTATTTCTCAACTTTATTAAAGTTCTTACACATTTGCCTTTGCCTCTTAAAAAGAAATCACTGCCGTGAATAAAGAATTTCGCAGTTTAAGGATGTTGATATTAATAATATTTGCATTTTGAAAACGGAAGATGAAATGTCCATTGAGGTAATAGTACCTACGTAGTACATATTACCTTAATGGAAATGTCAATGAATTTTCTTTCGCTCAATATTTGTAAATAAATATTTTAATAAATTCTTTGAAAAATCGACTCAATTGCAGATGTGGGAGTGACAAATGTATGACCAATAACAAATACCAATTCGCGCGGTGTAAGATCGGGAGGCTTTGCTGGTCAAGGAATAGATCCACCACGCCCAACCCAACGAAGTGGATGTTGTCGATTCATCGACTCGACAAAACCCTCTATATCTTCCCTGGATACATGAACGATACTGTGTATGATGAATTCAGAAATAATATCTTAATATTGCGGCCCTGTCCCTGCGCCCTGTGTGCATGATGTTCCCAGTATCCAGCCGTCAACCAGTTTTATTTATTTACTAGCTGTGCCCCGCGGTTTCACCCGCGTATAATCCTACTACTATTATTAATGTGTAATTTTATGCGTCAATCTAATTCGCACTGGATAGAGAATCGCGAAGTAAATATAGTTTAATTTAATAATATTGTCAAGAATACATTTAGAGTATTTTTAAACTGCTGACCCGATCTCGTTCGAACCAATTTTAATTGAATTTTTTGATCTACAGCATATATTTTGTTTTGGTTTTTGACTCCATTATTATAAAAGTAAGAGGGGGTGGGGGGTGAAACACATTTTACCACTTTGGAAGCGTATATCTTTCGACTGACTCGCCCATGAAGAATTCCGTAGCTATGCTTGCTAGCATAGATTAACGTAAAAAAATGCTGTTATCATAATGTTTATATGACAAAGTTTTATTTGCGGATTTTGCAAATGTGAAAATGAAATCTCAAAAACTGTATCTCGTTCGAATCAATTTTAGTTAAAAGTTTTCATTAGAATCTACAGCATATTTTTTATATTTTACACTTTATTATTTTAAAAGTTAGAGACACATTTTACTACTTTGGCACTTCCAAAGTAGTAAAATGTGTCTCCAAATATTTCTTTCAAACGATTGACTTTGACAAAAATGATTACATGAACCTCAGTATCATTTTTAAAGATCTATTTATAGACGCCGACACCCGCATAGGCGTACAGGCTTGATGTAAAAAAAAATTTTAGTTCTAGTTCCATGTATGGGGAGCCTCCCCTTAATGTTTTTTTTTTTACATTATTTTCGCATAAAAATCGGAAAGCGGTTTGCAGAATACATCTATATATCAAGTTTCAACTCTGTAGTCTTAATAGTTTCGGAATAAAATGATTGTGACATACGGAAAGACGGCCAGAGAGACATGACGAATAGTATAAGGGTTCCGTTTTTTTGCTATTCGGCTAAGGAATCCTAACAACATCGCTTTTAAACAATGCCAACATTGAATGTCTGACCCGTTTTTTCGGGTGGGAAAATCATCGAATGACTTCTCTCGCTCTAAGTGGAGCGAGAAGGAGTGTCAGACTTCTACTGAATATAAGCCCATCCAGTTACATCAGCTGCCCTTGCCTTCCGGGGCAGCGGTATTTCGTTACAACATACCTTTAAACTGAACGATGACATAAAAAATGGGATGAACAAAACAACACCCTATCAAAATTACTTATTCAACTAAAGAGAAAGTAAAATATAAATATTCAAATGTATAGATACAAAAATACACATCTGACGTAAAAGAAGCTGAAACAATTTTACATAGGAAGTCTCTTAGCCAAGAAGTCGAAATGAAACCAAGATAAGGTTCACTATCAGTGCGGTATCTATCGCGGAGTGGTAGAGTACGCGAGTCATGCTCGACGCGTCGTGCATCCCCGGGCCGCCGCGGCCGTTACGGTGAATAGCGTTGTTGAATAATTTTACATTTTCTCCTAAACTATAAGTCCAAATTATATTCTGTAAAAGGCAAAGATAATCTTCAAAATTGTCTTGATGATGAAATTTCGTTCTTTTAGTTCTTTCAAACGCAAATATTAATATGGCCGCATAATAATAATACTACAAAGTCATTCCTTATTTTTTAAATATTTTCTTAACATAATTTGCCTTATTGTGGATTATTTATAAAAGTTAGATATGCAGTACCGCGGACTTTTTTTTAGATCTACATAAAACCTACATTTTTGTAGTACATGATCTTTACGTATAACTCAGCATTTCGCCAGCTCACGCGATTATAGTAATTTAGCGGCATATTTTCTTCCGACTTACTTCACCAATACCTTTATTGTAGGAAAACCGAGAGGAGTAGCGTAATGCTAGATAGCCTATAGCCTTCCTCATAGAACTGCCTATAAATTCTTTCTGATTACAGAAAGAATTTTTGAAATCCACCCAGTACTTTCGAAGATTAGCGCGTTCAAGCAAACAAACAAACAAACAAACTTTTCCGCTTTATAATATTAGTATAGATTTGACTTTTCTGTGACAATTTATGTATAGTTTTATTTTGTTATTAGTTTCATTTTGTGTTTATAGTGCCATTTTTTAACATAATTAGGTAAGTAAAATTAACTTCATGATTAATGCTGTTTGTAGCGACTCCGGAAATTGTAGCAGACAACCTGCCACATCCCTGGATACCCAGCTTGTGAGATGCCCCAGTTGCTCTCAGGCACGTTTTTTCAAGGGCGAACGGGGGCTACGGATCGGATCACAAACCTCATAGTGTTCCTCCGTGCCCTCCACGCCTCCACAAACATCAACACATAATTAGATTCACTTTGGACAACATTATTAAAATTAATTATTTCTATACCTGTTTTAAAAAAAGTTCCCCGGGGCGCAAGAAAATACGCATAGTGCCTGGGAGGATTTGCTCACTTTCCGTTATAGAATTCTACATGTGCAAAAAAATTAAAGACAACTGCAACAAGTCGACTTTTATTTTAGATTATAAATTACGTACATCCTACAATCCGTCCCAGAAGAGCTTGTGTTCACATGTGGAATCCAAATTAAGTGAAGGTGACATTAGGGGAGCAGGCTGGCAGTTATTCAGCAGTGATGTGGTGCGCCTTACTCTCCAGAAACAGTTGCAACCTTGTTGAGCCTGCGGTTAATCTCACCTTTCCTGACCCCCCCAATACGGATTCATCTGTTTTAAATTTTACAGCCCCGCAGTTGATTGCAGCCGTGAACTCCTTCCGAAGTGGCTCTGTTGGCGGCCTTGAGGGCCTGACTCCCCAACATTTAAAAAACCTAGTGAGTTCAGGCGCCGGGGAAGCTGGTGTGTCTCTTTTGAAGGAGCTTGCGGCTCTAGTTAACTTGATGCTCTTTGGCGGCGTGAACGAAACCGTCGTTGATGTCTTGTACGGGGCCAACTTATGCGCCTTGCACAAGAAGGACGGTGGTATTCATCCCATTGTTGTTGGATGCACTTACAGGCGTATGACAGCCAAGATATGTTGCAAATGTTATAGTGAGGCGCTAAGTCATAAATTCCAGCCCCTGCAGCTGGCTGGGCTTTGGTTTCAGAGGGTGTGAGGTCATTCTCAAGGTTGACATTAAAAACGCTTTTAATTCTGTGAACAGGGACACTTTGTTGGCAGAAGTTAAATAACAATTACCTGAAATTTACGGTTTTATGTGGCAGTACTACAGGCACCAGGGGCGTGCACAGGATTATGACAGGGTATGCGGCGGAGTAATCGGTCACAAAAACTTTGCCTTTTATAGATTTTTAGCATAGCCACAGCCACGCATCGTAGCATGGTGGCAATGCGTGGCTGTGGCTATGCTAAAAATCTATAAAAGAAAAAGTTTTTGTGACCGATAACTCCGCCGCATACCCTGTCATAATCCTGTGCACGCGCATGCAGGCACCCCTTCAAATTGTTATATAAAGACCACATTTTGGATTCAGCAGTTGGATGCCAAGAAGGCGACCCTCTCGGACCAGTCATTTTCAGCTTGGCTATCCATCCAATCATCCAACAACTAAATTCTAATTTTAACGTGTGGTATTTAGATGATAGCCGTTGGGTGTGGGATAATACACATCCACGACATACACACTATAGACTCTGAGATTCATTTCTGATTAGTTATATTACATTTTATTATGTCAATTAGTCTATACTGTCCTCTCATACCAAAAATAAATAAAAAATTGTATCTATTATGCAAAGATTGTGAAAATCAAGATATTTTTAAAAGAGTAACCGTGGAGTTTCTTGCCGGTTCTTCTCCATAGGAAACGACCAATTTCGAACCGTGCTAACTTCTGACGTTTTATGAGTGCCCATTTAGGCCTATGTAAAATAAAACAATTTTGATTTTGATTTTGATCCATTAACCCGGCCCCTGGGGGAGTAGAGTCATCTTTTCTACTCTTTATTTGGACAATTCCTGTCTGGCGCGTCCACATAGCGGGGGTGGGCATCTTACATTTCAGTAGGCCGAAGTGTGTAGATGGCGAAGTCCAACAGGGACCCAGTGCTGCGGGGTATAACGCGGAACCCGTGCCCAGGGATACGGGTGAAGACCTCAACGGAGGGAAGAGGGTACGTCGTCGGTACGGTCCAACCAGCGGAGGAGGCGAGCCACAGGAGCGTAGTACCTTGATCCTGGTGGAGGGCAGCGGTATCCACCAGTACTGCGGTGAAGCGTAAGAACCATATGTTCTGAGTTGGTTTACTGACAGAATTCTACGGACACTAGTCTGTAGTACCGCGATATAGAAAGCAACGGGATACTACTAGATTATCTTTGCCCACGAGAGTTAAACGATGAAAATGCAAGACAATAGAAACGAACGTTTGCTTGATGATCCGCGTAACGACCGGCGGCGCTTTGAGTTTTCCGGGACTCATAGTGTGAAATTGGTTACCGGCCGAGGGAGTGTAGGCAACCAGGCATCCTCCGGAAAGTATGCGACTGGAAGAGAACAATTCCAACTACGCAAGAACACCCGTATAGGCACATGGATTATACGTGGAATCCTAGACGAGGTTAAATTACACATCCTGGATCAAGAGCACCAGCGGTGTAGCTCCATTATAAGTGAAACCCACTGGAAAAGTAGTGGCCACCGAGACTTGGATAAACGTACTATCTATTATTCAGGAGACGATTCCAGTCGCTACGCTAATTGGCTATTGCAATTCCCAAACGATGTTCGAAAGCAGTCTTAAGTTATAAACCTGTCAGCAACAGAATTATTACAATGAAACTCGGTGCGTCTCCCACCCCACTGAATATTATACAGGTATATGCACCCACCAGCACGGCGAAAGATGAGGACGCAATGACATAGTATCCTCAACCGCAACAATACCAAATAGGGAATTGCTTATCATACTTGGCGATTTTAACGCAAAAGTGGGTGAAACACTGGTGGAAGTAGGACTAGGACTGCGGAACATTCCAGGCAACTATGGTCTTGGCCAAAGGAATGTTCGAGGAGAGAGACTACTGCAGTTTGCATCGGACTTTCATCGGATTTCACCATAGTGAATACGGTATTCTAGCATCGTGGCAGACTGTACACCTGGACGTCCCCTGATGGAAAATACCGGAATCAAATTGACTACATATTAATAAGATCTAGATGGCGAAATTCAATTATGATTTCACACACATGCCCGGAGGAGACTGTCAATCTGACCATCAACTTCTCATATGCAACTTGAAACTTAAGGTACGTAAATCCATTCCACGTAAAGCTGACAACAAGCTTGTAATCCTGGATCAAAAGGCTTTTATAAACGAACTGTCGGCCAATAATATCACATGGAGGTCAACGGCACCAGGAGATGACCCTGACTCTGGCGATCCGCAAAAGAGCAAATAAAAAATACTGTATGCTCGACACAGCCTACCCCTAGCAAAGGTAATCACCAACATTGGATGTCAGAAGACACCAGGTTCGTTAAAGGCAGTAGTTGATATTTGAATAGAGTTTTGAGGCAGCCAGTCTTTTAGAACCCCAGCCGAAGTACCAATTTTGAATAATTCGTTCTTCTTATCAATTAATTTTCCTATAATGTTACTTGCATCCAGTGGCCTTCTATCTATTTTCGGCACATCAACAAATATCGATTTCTCCAAATTTTTCCGAAGAAGCTGCTTGAATTCTTTTTGCTGACATTTTTAAATTTTCAACGGCATGTTCCCTTTCGATAAGTATGTTTTGTATTTTCTGACATAAATCACACAAAATCTTTGATACCCCTTAATTTTCTTCTGATAATATCTTCCCGCAAATTTGATGAACTGGGTTGTTACAAACGCCACAACGATGTGCTCCAATGGATTCCTTTCCACAGACAAAGCAAAATATTCGTGTTTCATCAATAAGCATTACTTCTGTTTCAATTACACAGGCCGACAAAATTTTTAACCAGAAACCAGACTATATATTTCCAAAGGTTTTCGATGCGGTGAATTCAAATCTGGCCTCAGAATTACTCAATCACGTCAGGTTTTAAGATATCCTAACCTAAAAGTGCAAAAAGTACCGTTTTTGCCCGATTTTGAGGTTATGTAGAATCACGAATAATTTTTCCTAAAAAAAAATAAAGGTTACTATATTAAAGAACAAGTCTTCCTCTTTCAAATGCCGTTGAGTTTGCTCAAATATTTTTTTTTTCTCTGAGATATCGTGTTTTGAAGTTCTCATCTTTGTAAATTTTCGTATACCTGAAAATCAATTGAGATCATAGACGTGATACAGTTGATTACTCATTTTCTGCAAATGACTCTCGTTTTTCTTAAAATATTATCTCACCATAACTGGGCCAACCCACCGAACCTCTTAAACTACCAACCCACATCTACCTACCGCCATCCAGCCCCTAGCCACTAGACACGACCCCTACCAAACCTCAAGCAAATTAACCCACCTAACCCTGGGGAAAGCGAGTTAATAGCGCATATTTTTTTTGAAATAAGTCTTATTATTCTTTAATTCTCACACCACAAGCGAACTAACCTAGTACACTCCAAACTCAGCAAACCCCACCCTTATCCCTAAAAACCACCCCTACTAAAACGAGTGTTTTAAAAAGTTTACTGACCCAACTAGCAGAATAATCTTGGATGGCGATTTTATAATACTACGTGGACTTATAAAGCTCCGTTGATGGTTTTGGTGGTTGCTACTGCGCTTTTAACAGCATAAATACATGCTGTTTTTACTCAAGTACGCTTAATCCTATAATTTGTACTTATATCGGTATATAGGATCATATTTCCTGGCAAACATAGGAACAAGACTCCTATGAAAGCATGAAACAAGAGTGATTGCACTCAAGAGTAATAAATCCGGTAACTCGGACTTATATGCGCCTATAAGATATCATCTGCGGACCATTTAAATCCTAATACTCCTGTAGGAGCATGTACCAGGAATATATGCACTGAGGAGCAATTACTCTTTTTATTTTTACTTATCTATACTTCTATACTAATATTATAAAGCGGAAAAGTTTGTTTGTTTGTTTGAACGCGCAAATCTTGAAAGCACTGGGTGGATTTGGATGCAATTTGGTATGGAAGTAGCTTGAAGCTTGAGGAAGGTTATAGGCTACTTTTTACGCAACTGCAAAAAAGGAGAGTTATGTTTTTACCGTGATAGAATCTACGGGAGCGAAGCCCCGCGTGAGTACTAGTAACCTCATATAAGCTAATATTTTATGGCCAATATAAGTAAATTAAAGTTAAATTACTGTAAATCATTTATAGGTTGGTTTTATAAATATGCTTAAAAGTAAGTGTGAAATGAATTTCATATCCATGTTCAATAAATCACCAAGATTACGCAGCATGCAGCACTCAGTAGGACAAATTATTGTTCTCTATATCGATTTATCGTATGCCGTTTCAAACCTAGACATATTTATATAGGCATTCCACAGTAGTGTTATTGTCCAAGAAATCTCAAAGAATCCTGGTTAAAACTCTTAAGAAGCCACTTTTGCTTGTAACGACCAGTACAGGCGAAAAGACGCTTTATATAGTTTTGCAAATTCTATTGTAGGATTTGACATCAGCCATTTTGATTAGGTACCACTGGCGAAGGCTCCATAGGTACAACTCGATTCCTACCGGCTTTCCTTTTGAAATATGGCAAATATTAGTCTATTATTTTATATATGAATATATAAATAGTAATCTATTTTTTCAATTAAACAAATAATTATTTACGAAGTTACAACATTTCGAAGTCTGCCACAGGGCCACAGTTACTGGTATTCACACATCACACTTGAACAAGGTAAGCATTTTTTGGTCCGGCTTCCCTTTTATGAAAATTCACCCTTCGCGACTGTTAGGTACCTACAACTGTTTTTGTCTACAAATATTGAAAATGGATTTAACCTTTTCACCGCCAAGCACTTCTATAGAAGTTCGGGATTTTCGTGCCACCAGCGCCACAACTTCTATAGAAGTTGTTCATTTTAACTATCTTATTAAAATAAATTTACTGTGATTAAAAGCTTTGTTTCATTTTATTATTTAAGATAACACTGTCTACTACCCTGTTTTTTATTTTTCTACACAAAATAAGCCATAGTTTGTCCTAAAATCGGCAAAAACAGAAACTCCGAATTTTGTTACTTTCCTCAGAGCGCCAATCACTTCATATCAAGTTGGCCAGTGATGTGCCGTGAAAGGTTGATTTCACCATTGAAATATTTATAAATACAGAAAGTTACGAATATCGAAAACAATTTGAGGTCAATAAAATATGAACTTAGTTATCTACTTCATTACAAAGGATAGTAGATGAATTTCGACCTTCAGGTAGATGCCGATACGTAATTATAAAGTTGTTACCAATTCTTGTCGATAGTTATTTTCCCATCTCTACAAAACAATTGGTCGTCTATGCCCCTGTGCGCCACCGAGTGCCACGAACTACTATAGAAGTTGGTCAGTGACGTCATAGGCGTGCGGCTGTCAAGGTCACTTTGGCATAGTGCAGCACAAAATCGGATTCGCGCGCACGCATCTTTCTTTCTTTCATTTGATAACAAATAGAAAAATGAGTGAAGAACTTGATTCGGACGAACTTCTTAAAATTTTGCAAGGTGTGGAATCGGACTCGGAGTATTTTGTGGAGAACATTGAACCAGAAGATAATTCTGAGGTATGTCTAACTGGATGATAATAATAATGTTTATTCATCAAAGAGTAGGAATTCAATAAGTATGTAAAATGTTCGGTAAGCCCAGTATCTCCAGATGCACTGTAATTACAGTAGATTTAGGTACTGTTTTTGTACTCTATACACTATTATGGTAAATACAGTGTATGAAAACACTGTTATTTTAACTTTTTTAGAAATTCTTTTCAAAGAAAGAAAAGGAAACCTAATTGCAATTCGTATTTTATTTTACGATTTATGTACCTATTTGGTCATATTATTATGCGGAAAGGGGAATTACCTAGCAAACTGTGTCGCTATTTCTTAGTGAAATTATGTAGTTAGATTTTAGTTTCGTGTATGGGTTTCAATTTGAGGCGTTTACTTTTAGTTAGGTTATTATACTTATGACTTCATCATGTTTGTTTAGTTTTGTTGCGCTCACAGGTTCACTGTGCTCGTAGGGATAAACCGAAAACTATTTCTGAAAGTGATGAAGGCGGTGGTCTATCGACATCAAAAATAATGAAGAAAAGACAATAAGCATTCAATTTAATAGTTAAAAATACTTAAAATTTGATAAAGTACCTAGTTACTGTAAAATATACTGTAGTTTAGGACATTATAATTTTACTTTCCCAATCTGGAGACACTGGGTAAACCATATACCTAATAAGCGTTACTTGTAGTAGTGGTAACCTTACGGTTTGAGGAGATAAAAAACGCTACCGATACGTGAGTTAAGAAAAGAACAGAAACAACACTTAAAAAACAATGCTTTGATAAGTACACGGCTACAAGCGTGATAGAATTTAAATATATACTTACTTTCCATTTCAAAAAATACTTTAAAAACAATTAAAAATTCTGCCACTTAGATACCTACGGTAAAAAACGTTGACTGAAGTTATTAAAAAAACAGGAATAAACAAAAATAGAAGAAAGAAAGACCATAGACCCCATCCCTGATCAGAATCGAATTCAACGTGCCCTCAGTGCCAATAACTTGATATGAAGTTAAAGAATGCGATCATGAAACAAATAGAGATGTACCCCATTCCTTATAGTTCTAATTGAGTTATGTATTAGTTTCTTTGATACTCATAATTTATACTGTTTTTTCTTATTAAGGATACTGTGAAATAAAACAAATCTGGAAATATTTAATCAGTTTTTATTTATATTCGTAAAATCAACTTTAAATCTTAACTTTACGCGTACAAATCTTATTCATCGATATGACGATATCCCCATCACTACTGTTTACTGTATATTTAGTTATACATTTATAGCTTGGCGCTCGGCGAGGCATTGCGTTTTGTGTACGTTGGCGGCGAAAAGGTTAAATAAGTGGAAGCGGTTTAAAAAAAGTGGATCTTATAAAAGAAAAGTTAAAAAAGAAAAGTAAAAAAAAAATTTAATTTTTAATTTTTTTAAATTTAACTGGTGAAGACCGTATCGCAAATTCTAGTGAGGATTCCGGACAAGATTGTAGTACTATTTTAGACGGAAAAGGTTCGGACAACGAAAGTACCAAATCTTTGAGTGATATTGAAAGCGATAATAAGAAAGAACTTTCGGGTTATAACAAGAATTTAGAACTGCGTTATTCTATTAAAAACTGGGATTTAGACTTGAACTTGACATGCTGCTTTAAATAAACTCTTTATTTAAAATTTTAAATATGAGAATAAACAATGTTTTGCCTCAAGACGCACGAATATTACCAGATACCAATAGAGAAAACCTACACAAATCAATCTTGATATAGTGTGCGTTACCCCAGCAAAATAATGTCGAAAATAGTCATTTAAATCTTATAGATAATTAGTTGCCCAGCTTCTGTAATTGTTAAGCACATTTTTAAATTTGTTACACATATAGTTTTTTAGTTATTACACAAAAACATATTCTGCTGGGGTAACGTTTGAAACGTTACCGCAGCAAAACTTTTTTTTTAAATAATGGGAATATTGAAATAAATATTAGCTATGCATTTAGTTGTCTAGACGAGGTAAATGTTACACGTTATTTTGTTTTTGTTCCTTCTTCGGCTGCGAAGTTATTCGAGATTTTGCTGGAGTAACGTTTGTGGTTTTCCTGGATCTCTGAAACGGTTAAGCGGATTCTTATCATCTTTTGTACATGACTTCTTAGGAATTAGTTTTAATTTGTTTCGCAATAAAAAATCCAAAATGATGTACCGTTTAAAAGTTATTTAATGAAATATATAAACACTTCTTTAGGTCCTAACACTCTAAATATGAGCTCTAAAGACTTATTTTAAACGTTATTTTGTAGCTTTTAACTACCTACTTTCAAATGTATATGAAGTTTCATTAGTATCCTGTAGGTAATTAACAAATTATGATGATATTCATTCTCCACGTTCACGGTCACAATGCGCGCGGAGTTATTTGGCCACCGATAAACCTGTATACGGTTATATAAACTGAATGTTATATCAATATTTAGTTGCTTAATTCAGTTATATACCTGTAAAATTTCAGAGTAGTACATACAATAATTAACGAGATAATTAAATAAAAGTCATTAGGAACTTCAAGACCGTGGTAATCCGACCAAGTTTAGGTGGTTACAAAAAAGCGACCGCGCAGAACATTATGCTATCTTCTAAAATATGTAGGATAGTGTTAGAAGTTTAGTAGATATGTGTACACAAGTGTTAAAACAAACTACATATTTCTTAAAGAATTTTTATTTACAGGTAAAATAATAATTTTTAAACTTAAAAACAGTAAGTCCTACTATTTTGTAGACAAATTTCAAATATCACAATATTTTTTCCTAGATATATATTACAGATAGTTGTATTCTAAGATTAACTTAAATTATGTAAAAACCACAGATCAAAAATAAAATAATAAAATATTAAACTGCAGTCAAATAATTATGTAAGTCTGAATCATCTTTAGGCATAAATTTCATATAGTCTGGCAAACGAAAGTAGACTGAAAAAGCGCGGCAAATTTAAAAAAATATCAGCATAGCAACCCCAAAACTACTATGAAATACCCATTTGATACTTTAGAATTATTTATTTTATTTCATCGGAATAAAAATACAACAGGTCTTTTAGGTAGGTAATAGTTAAGATATTATGTCTTAATTCGATTTAAAAAAAAACAACAGTATTCTAAAATAGTTCTGATTTATTCACTATAATCAAAATCTGAATCTAATATTTCCGTGTGGAAAGATTCATTAGAGTCACTGGAATCACTGTTTCCTACGTTAATTATAAAACTTTTTAAATTATTTTCTGTAATTCCGTCCCTTTCTTTATATTTATTTTCAACATGGATGAGATGATCAGTCATTTTCTTTCACTCCTCGGGAGTTATATTTTCAAACGACTCTTTTATAACTTCCTCTCTAATATTTTTATTTGCCACTTTACGTTTAGCCAAACTCCATAATAACTCAATGGCATTAAGATCGCAGTGGTAGGGGGAAAGTCGCAATACCACGTGCCCAATCTGCTTCATATACTGGTTCTGGTGTGTTTCGTTTTAAACTTGTTTTCTAACGATATAAAATTCGTTAATTTTGTTACGTATAGCATCTATGTCAAAACTATCTAAGTCAGACACTGTGGGTTTATATGGCCTTTAAGCGCACCTTCCTTTTTAATTATTTTTAATGTAGTAACTCTCACTTCTGTAAAGAATGGTAAAACAGAATGATTAGGTTCTGCAAATCATGAATTCAATCACATCTTTATAAAAGTTATGTGCCTAGTAAAAACTTACCAGTGATTGAAGCTATTTCATCCAAGTATTGGTTCTGGGTTCTTATCCTATCTTTCTGCTCTAAATCCGTAAGTTTTTCAATAGTTTTCACTATCTCATCAACCCCTGCTACATCCACCAGATTTTCTATAAATAAAACAAAATTGTTAAAAACAATACAACATTTAACAGTATGTTAAATAACCATTATGCATTATTATGAAGGTGTTTAACATACTATAAAATGAATGTGAATCAAAATAGATAAATAGTTTCTTGCCAAAAGATAAAATATTAATTATGAATTACGACAAAGTATCAACTTAGTAACGTCCTACTAACTTATGAAAACGAACACCACACGTAAACAACCTTGTTTTTGTTTGAATTCGGCGTCTTTCTCCTTTTGTTTTTCATGATATTTAGACATCATGCGAAACAACATCTCCCGTACTCCACTTTTAATTGTTTTGTTCATTTTTCGCTGAATAAACGCTATTAACAAGGTCACAACAAATCATCATTATCACCAACGATACGCCATCTTGTTTTGGAAAATTGAGTTTGACATTAGTATAGCATTGCCATATAAAAAGTTTGCAAATAATTCGAGTGTCTACTTTCGTTTGCCAGACTCTATCCATAATAATTAAAACGTAGAACTATTCTTATATTCTTTCAGAAAGTTTACAGTTAGAACCATATTTTGGCATACATTAAATAAAACATTTGATTGTGAACATACGTGGTTTTTATTTCCCTGTAAGAAACATGTAAACATGCAAGCAAGCATGCAGTTATGCTAAACTAAATTATGCAGAATTTTAACTCTGCCAAAAGTAATTTATGCCATTGTGAATTCGAACATATAAACATTCGGCTAAATAATAATTATACATACTAAATAATTTTTATGCCTTAAAAATATTCGTTTAAGGAAGATTATACCAAGTCTGTTATGCCAAATGAATTTCGGAGTAACAAGATTCTGCCAGATAGAAGGAACCCGTGCAACTGTGCCATTGAACTGGTGCACATAATACAATAGATACCTATCTAATAAGTAGCTGAAAGGTAATAATAATAATGTTTATAGTACAGATATTATAATATTATTATGTATTTAACAGTGTACGCGTCTGTACCGAAATTTTAAGGTGTATTATCCTACATATTTTAGAAGATAGCATAATGTTCTACGCGGTCGCTTTTTTGTAACCACCTAAACTTGGTCGGATTACCACGGTCTTGAAGTTCCTAATGACTTTTATTTAATTATCTCTATAATTATTGTATGTACTACTCTGAAATTTTACAGGTATATAACTGAATTAAGCAACTAAATATTGATATAAAATTCAGTTTATATAACCGTATACAGGTTTATCGGTGGCCAAATAACTCCGCGCGCATTGTGACCGTGAACGTGGAGAAATGAATATCATCATAATTTGTTAATTACCTACAGGATACTAATGAAACTTCATATACATTTGAAGGTAGTTAAAAGCTACAAAATAACATTTAAAATAAGTCTTTAGAGCTCATATTCAGAGTGTTAGGACCTAAAGACGTGTTTTTATATTTCATTAAATAACTTTTAAACGGTACATCATTTTGGATTTTTTATTGCGAAACAAATTAAAACTAATTCCAAGAAGTCATGTCAAAAGATGATAAGAATCCGCTTAACCGTTTCAGAGATCCAGCAAAACCACAAACGTTACTCCAGCAAAATTTCGAATAACTTCGCAGCCGAAGAAGGAACAAAAACAAAATAACGTGTAACATTTACCTCGTCTAGACAACTAAATGTATAGCTAATTTATTATTTCAATATTCCCATTATTTAAAAAAAAGTTTTGCTGCGGTAACGTTTCAAACGTTACCCCAGCAGAATAATGTTTTTGTGTAATAACTAAAAAACTATATGTGTAACAAATTAAAAAATGTGCTTAACAATTACAGATGTTGGGCAACTAATTATCTATAGGATTTAAATGACTATTTTCGACATTATTTTGCTGGGGTAACGCACACCTTGATATAGCAAGATGTGCTCTTGATTCTGAGTAAAATGTAAATCTCTAGTGTTAATAAAAACCACGCTGTGACAACCGGGACATATCTCCGATAACAAGAAATGTGAAACACTCCAAGGCCATTTTAAGTTCTTTTAAGATCGGAAATCTTTTTTAGTTAAAAATCTATCGATATCCAGGAACATCGGCGTCTTGTTTAAATCGTCGGCAACCTGTTATATTATAATTAAGTTAAATAAAAACAATGTTTAAACTAATGTTTAACCCTAAACTACATAAGTATACACATCTAAAATAAACTAAAATATGGCATCCAGAAATTCGTGCGCATCGCTGTCCACAGGTAATATGAGTAGTAGTGATTTGCCGGTTCTGGCGCACCAATCCCGTGGCTCACCGGTTCTGCTTCTGGCGCAATCGCGGTCCAGGGCGTTTCAAACCTAAAAAAAAAAAAAAAAAAAAAAAAAAAAAAAAAAAAGGTTTTGGGGTCCGCTGATCACGATTCTGCAATCCGTTTTCGCGTAGGATGCATGGTTCCGGAGATACAGAAATCAATTAACAACAATCTGTTTCATTTCCGGTGACACCCGAACCCTCATTATCGACTTTCATTGTTCGCCTTTTCTTATCTATTGTCCGTGCGTCCGCCCGCGCACCCTCATTAGGATTGCATTGGCGTTTCTATTGTATACTTTTATTGTTCATAAACGATTGCTTACTTACTATTCGGAATCATCAAAACAGAATCAATAAAACACATTCCTCATTCACAAATAAAGGTTTATATATAAGCGGCTCAAAGATTTTGCCGAAGCAAAGAGTCTAATACCCAATGAGCAGTTCGAATTTAGAACCAAAAACTCATGTATCCAACAAGTCCACCGCATCATAGAACACGTCAGCGCCGGCTTCCAACGGGGCGCAATAACGGGAGCGAAAGCGTTCGACAAAGTCTAGCACAATGGCTTAATCTATAAGCTATACCAACTCTCGTTATCACGCTATTCACTAACGATATCCCCAAGCATAAAAGTACCCAGCAAGCCCTATTTGCCGACGATACAGCTATCTATTATACCGATCTGAAACCCGATGCCATCGCTCGCACTCTCCAAACTTCCGCAAACAGTCTGGCGAAGTGGTTCCGGAAATGGAGAATCGAAGTCAATCCAGACAAAAACCAGGCAATCCTCTTTTCTAAACCGCGGATAAACGTTCGCGCCGCTTTCGCTCTAGGTAGGCTACTTCATTCTTAGCTCCCGCAGCAAATTATCACTCAGGTGTAAGCTGCATATTCACCTCCAAAACCGATTCCTCAGTAGAGTCACTGGAGCCCCCGTTTTATGTTCGAAATGAGCTTCTTCATGTAGACCTCAAGATGCCCACTATCCAGCAGTTCATGAAACGCGTCTCCAAGCGTTTCTTTGAAACTGCAATCCAACATAGGAATCCCCTTATCGTATCGGCCGTTTATTTATACTCCTATGGAATCATACTATCTCACATTCATACATATAAGCACACCGTCACCCGCGCACGCATATACACACACCCACTCACACAAACACATATACACACAAGCCTTTCAGACACTCATAAACACACACACACACAACCTTCTTTTGCTGTTGACAACAGAAATATTGTAACCGAAATGTCACGATCGTATTATTTATTGCCAATGCCGAAATATCTCCGACTCCTAAGATACAGGTCTGCGTACCTAGTTTAGATGCCGGAAATCTGACATTAATTTTTAGATTTTCTGTACAACCTACTGTTTTTCTTTTCACTTATGTATTGCGTGTCTTTTCTCATGTACAAATAAATTTTATCTTATCTTATCTTTCTGGATCCTATCATCATTCCAGTCCCACCTTTTGCAATTCCTTTCTAAGAACTCAAGATGGGATCTTGTAGGTGCTCGACCATAAGAATCAAAATATTGATTGATGCCGTTTGTATCGATATGTAATGCTACCCAGTGTGAGCCTGGTTAATCATTCGTATCCAAATTGCATATTATATACGTTGGTACATGAGTATAAATGGGTAGCCTATTAGCGGCAGAAACATTACTTTCTAGACTAGGGTGAATCTTTTTCAGATACTGTTGTACCTCTAGTGTATTCATGGTCTACTATTAGTAGATTATTACGATACGAATCTATTCAATGGTCAAGGAATGTTCAATTATAGTGATTTGGAAATATTAAATAACATTCCTTTGCAATGATTTCGTAGGAGTCACAAAGGATCTGTGCATCACGAAGGAATTTGAGATAAGCTTGTTTACTCACAAAGTTACTATCAGTTCCGTAGTACTTAGGAATTTGTTTTAGATAAGAAATACCTTTGTGGGTGCTATATAAGACCAAGCAGTTGCACCACTCAATCCACACTCGTTCGACATCAGCGAACAGTATCTACCAATACTACATTTTGTAATTATTCTTCGCATCAATGACAACGGAGGTAAGTGTTTATTCTATTAATAAACTTACTTTTCTTTCTGTCTATTTTAATTACATGAACTTTTCCTTACGTGTGTGAGGGTGTTTGTGATTAAGTGTAAACTAATTGATATTAATATGATAACTGTGTTGTTACAGAAATCATCCAGTCTTGCATACAACGATGAAAATACCCATAAACACTATTTGGGAATACAAACCTCTGAGCAATATAGTACGTCGTTTATCATGACTGCCATTGTAGACGTTCAAGGCTTTAAAACGGAAGCAAATAAATTTGTGCTGAAAGAAATTGCTATATTGTGTAGTGACAAATTACAGATGTTTTTAATCAAGCCACCATTTCCATTTTATGATTTGACAAAACAAGAAAGACGGCAAGTTGCATGGATTGAACGTAACAGGAAGATATGTTGGGGTGAAGGGTTTATACCTTATTCAAATTATCAATATTTAATTTTAGATTTGTTAAGAGATAAATGTATTTATATTAAAGGTCTTGAAAAAGTGTTATGGTTAAAAAATATTTTAAATAATAATAATGTGATTAATTTAGAAGATAAAGGTTGTCCTAGTTTGCCAAGTCTGTATGATCAATATAAATATTCTGAAGATTTGTATAGTTGTATTTATCATAGCTCTATATGTGCTTTAAAAAATGTATTATGTTTAAAAAAATGGTGCTCTGATAATAAACTTTTTATATAATTTAAAATATGTCATTCATTACAGAAATTTAAAGCAGTGCATAGAAATGGGAGTAAAATTAACTAAAGTTCATAGAGTTTTAAAATTTAAACAATGTCCCTGGTTAAAAATGTACATAGATCTCAATACAAAATTTAGAACGTTAACAAAATCAGATTTTGGAAAAGATTTTTTTAAATTAATGAATAATTCAGTCTTTGGTAAGACTATGGAGAATATTGAAAAAAGGGTTAACGTAAAATTAGTTATACACTGGGAGAACCGTGGTAAAGCTTTAGGTGCTCAAGATCTAATCGCTAAACCACAATTTCATAATCTTTAAATATTTTCATTATAAAAGAATTTGTAGGTTTACGGTCTAAAATGTATGCTTTTGATGTAGAGAATAAGATTATAACGAAGGCAAAAGGGGTAAATAAAAGTGTCACTAAAAAGCTGACAACGAATAGTTATAATTCTTTTCTATTTAATAAAAAAGTGCAATATTGCAGTATGCTTAGGGGTCTCCCTTATTTGACCGAAAGGAATTTGTCATATTTTCACTCCCCAAAAACATTTTTCGCGTAATTTCATTTGCCAAATTATTACTTAGCAAAAAATCTATTCACAAAAAATTGTAACGCAAACCTAATGTTTGGGGAATGAACGTTTAAACTATAACTTGTTTACCAACTAGTACTTTTAACATTTTTTGTTTAATCAAATATTTCAGTTGGAATAACAGTTTTAACGCAAAATCAAATCAGTCAAATCTGTTTTCTATTAATGCAAGTCGTTTCTGGCACTCGCCGGCCGCTACCGCGGCACCACTCGCTTCGCTCGCTCGGCTCGTGCGTAAGAGGTCATAGTTTTAACCTAACCTAACCTACCCATTTTGTTTTTGTCAAAATCTTTTCGGCAAAACGGTTGGATTGTTTCCCTTATTTTTTACTTTCTTTATATTTTGCCATAACAAATTATTTGACCAAACGTTTACTGTCTAAAGATTGTTTGCTGTAACAAATCAAATGTTAAAGACCAAATGCCTAAATGACATTATCCTTCATAATATTCTGCCAAGTAACAATTTGACCAAATGAAAATGTGCGTACTAAAATCATTCCAAACATTGCATTGGTATAAAAAAGGTTGCTAAAATTTGTTTGGGTAGTGAAATTTTGGCAAAATCTTTTCGGCAAAAAGGCAGGATCCCGTATGCTTAGATTTAAATCGATTAAACACACAATTTTTACACAAAAACTAAATAAGACTTGTTTATCATACAATTACACAAAAAGACATATTTTAGACAATAATATTGAAACATTGGCTTGGGGTAATTATAAATTACGCTAAGATATGATACTGTACATTCGTTTTTAAATTTAGTAATATTGTTATCGTAAATTAAGTCTTCTTACTTTTTTGTGTAATACAAAATTTGTATTGATTGTAAAATTATGATATTACTATAATGTTTCGTGGAGTTCAAAATTTTGTGTTGATTGTAAATAATATTAGTTATGTAATGTTATACTTGCGAGCATACATTTGAGGTGATTGTAAAATTCTGATAAGTACTAATTGTGTTACAATTAATTTACATGTCATTGCTGTTTTATATATTTTTTACTAATCATATATATATATTAAATTTTTTCAACAACACTGTTATTTTTTATTTCATCCCTTTAAGCAGATTAGACGTGTGTAATGTTTCATTTTATTCATCCGTCTTAGGTATTTTTTGTGTAAAAATCTGATGATTCTTTGACCGTATAACATACATATCACCCCTTAAACTTTCATTATGTTTTAAAACTTTTATACTTTTTAATATTCATGTTTCGTGTTATTGGCTTTGTTACTCCTTTTGCTTTTTTTATTTCTTTTTTCTCAGTTCTTATACAGTATAACTTGGCGTGTAAACCAACAAATTCTGAAATGACTTTTCATCCCATTTCGTGTTTAAAATAGCCGGGTATTTGCATGTTACGTTTAGGCATATAATAAATATTGTTCTCCTCAAAATTACTCGTATCAAAATATTGAATATTTTTTTCATATCCTTATAAAAATCATCAGTTTTTACATAATAAAGAAGATTATCGGTATCTGTATAACACAGTTTTATATTACCTTCATACATATTTTTCATAACAGAGTAATGGAAACTGTATAAATGAGCTTTAGAAATTTCAAGAATAGAAAATCCAACATAAATAGGACGATCTAAAATAATTTTTGTCTTATCTAATTGAATGGCTACTAGATTTTCCGAAAATATTGACAAGTTTTTAAAATTTGGAGTACTTATGTATTTTTCTGCTCCATGCAGTTTGTTTGTTGTATTCGACTTATCTTTCCATAATCACAAATCACAAATAGAAATAATCTTTATTCTCATCATTTAGATCTTTATTTAAAATGTGATGTTCTATTACTATGTGATATTTTTGAAAAAAATCCGAGGTATGAGTTTGATTCATTATAATTTGGAACCATGCTTTTATGTTTCATCTCTATAATTAAGTTGGGATGCTATGCTGTTATACACCAAAGTGGAGCTTGAGTTAATATCGGATGTAGATGTGTACCAAATATTGGAAAGTGGAATTCGTGGGGGACTTGCTGAATGTTCAATAAGATATGCGAAAGCTAATAATAAATATCTTTCATTTAACAATGAGATGGAAGCGAGCACGTATCTCATTTATCTGGATTGTGTTAATTTTGTTGTGGATTTGTCATTATGCAAAAATTGCCGATGAATAATTTTAAATTTCTAAGCGAAAACGAAATACTCCATTTCAATATTGTAAAAATGTAAAAAATAAATAGCAAATCATCTATTAAAATAATACATCGATTTGTTATTCATTATATTCATTAACAAGAGTGTTTAAAAATAGTTTGATATTGCTGAAAATACATAGAATACTATAATTTTACCAAGATAACTTTTTAGAGCCTTATATATCTTTGAATACTTCTCTGAGACAAAAAGCTCAATCAAATTTCGAAATAGATTTATTTTTAAAGCAAATTATTTCTATTTTTATTTAGATGAAAGATATTTATTATTAGCTTTCGCATATCTTATTGAACATTCAGCAAGTCCCCCACGAATTCCACTTTCCAATATTTGGTACACATCTACATCCGATATTAACTCAAGCTCCACTTTGGTGTATAACAGCATAGCATCCCAACTTAATTATAGAGATGAAACATAAAAGCATGGTTCCAAATTATAATGAATCAAACTCATATCTCGGATTTTTTTCAAAAATATCACATAGTAATAGAACATCACATTTTAAGTAAAGATCTAAATGATGAGAATAAAGATTATTTCTATTTGTGATTTGTGATTATGGAAAGATAAGTCGAATACAACAAACAAACTGCATGGAGCAGAAAAATACATAAGTACTCCAAATTTTAAAAACTTGTCAATATTTTCGGAAAATCTAGTAGCCATTCAATTAGATAAGACAAAAATTATTTTAGATCGTCCTATTTATGTTGGATTTTCTATTCTTGAAATTTCTAAAGCTCATTTATACAGTTTCCATTACTCTGTTATGAAAAATATGTATGAAGGTAATATAAAACTGTGTTATACAGATACCGATAATCTTCTTTATTATGTAAAAACTGATGATTTTTATAAGGATATGAAAAAAATATTCAATATTTTGATACGAGTAATTTTGAGGAGAACAATATTTATTATATGCCTAAACGTAACATGCAAATACCCGGCTATTTTAAACACGAAATGGGATGAAAAGTCATTTCAGAATTTGTTGGTTTACACGCCAAGTTATACTGTATAAGAACTGAGAAAAAAGAAATAAAAAAAGCAAAAGGAGTAACAAAGCCAATAACACGAAACATGAATATTAAAAAGTATAAAAGTTTTAAAACATAATGAAAGTTTAAGGGGTGATATGTATGTTATACGGTCAAAGAATCATCAGATTTTTACACAAAAAATACCTAAGACGGATGAATAAAATGAAACATTACACACGTCTAATCTGCTTAAAGGGATGAAATAAAAAATAACAGTGTTGTTGAAAAAATTTAATATATATATATGATTAGTAAAAAATATATAAAACAGCAATGACATGTAAATTAATTGTAACACAATTAGTACTTATCAGAATTTTACAATCACCTCAAATGTATGCTCGCAAGTATAACATTACATAACTAATATTATTTACAATCAACACAAAATTTTGAACTCCACGAAACATTATAGTAATATCATAATTTTACAATCAATACAAATTTTGTATTACACAAAAAAGTAAGAAGACTTAATTTACGATAACAATATTACTAAATTTAAAAACGAATGTACAGTATCATATCTTAGCGTAATTTATAATTACCCCAAGCCAATGTTTCAATATTATTGTCTAAAATATGTCTTTTTGTGTAATTGTATGATAAACAAGTCTTATTTAGTTTTTGTGTAAAAATTGTGTGTTTAATCGATTTAAATCTAAGCATACGGGATCCTGCCTTTTTGCCGAAAAGATTTTGCCAAAATTTCACTACCCAAACAAATTTTAGCAACCTTTTTTATACCAATGCAATGTTTGGAATGATTTTAGTACGCACATTTTCATTTGGTCAAATTGTTACTTGGCAGAATATTATGAAGGATAATGTCATTTAGGCATTTGGTCTTTAACATTTGATTTGTTACAGCAAACAATCTTTAGACAGTAAACGTTTGGTCAAATAATTTGTTATGGCAAAATATAAAGAAAGTAAAAAATAAGGGAAACAATCCAACCGTTTTGCCGAAAAGATTTTGACAAAAACAAAATGGGTAGGTTAGGTTAGGTTAAAACTATGACCTCTTACGCACGAGCCGAGCGAGCGAAGCGAGTGGTGCCGCGGTAGCGGCCGGCGAGTGCCAGAAACGACTTGCATTAATAGAAAACAGATTTGACTGATTTGATTTTGCGTTAAAACTGTTATTCCAACTGAAATATTTGATTAAACAAAAAATGTTAAAAGTACTAGTTGGTAAACAAGTTATAGTTTAAACGTTCATTCCCCAAACATTAGGTTTGCGTTACAATTTTTTGTGAATAGATTTTTTGCTAAGTAATAATTTGGCAAATGAAATTACGCGAAAAATGTTTTTGGGGAGTGAAAATATGACAAATTCCTTTCGGTCAAATAAGGGAGACCCCTAAGCATACTGCAATATTGCACTTTTTTATTAAATAGAAAAGAATTATAACTATTCGTTGTCAGCTTTTTAGTGACACTTTTATTTACCCCTTTTGCCTTCGTTATAATCTTATTCTCTACATCAAAAGCATACATTTTAGACCGTAAACCTACAAATTCTTTTATAATGAAAATATTTAAAGATTATGAAATTGTGGTTTAGCGATTAGATCTTGAGCACCTAAAGCTTTACCACGGTTCTCCCAGTGTATAACTAATTTTACGTTAACCCTTTTTTCAATATTCTCCATAGTCTTACCAAAGACTGAATTATTCATTAATTTAAAAAAATCTTTTCCAAAATCTGATTTTGTTAACGTTCTAAATTTTGTATTGAGATCTATGTACATTTTTAACCAGGGACATTGTTTAAATTTTAAAACTCTATGAACTTTAGTTAATTTTACTCCCATTTCTATGCACTGCTTTAAATTTCTGTAATGAATGACATATTTTAAATTATATAAAAAGTTTATTATCAGAGCACCATTTTTTTAAACATAATACATTTTTTAAAGCACATATAGAGCTATGATAAATACAACTATACAAATCTTCAGAATATTTATATTGATCATACAGACTTGGCAAACTAGGACAACCTTTATCTTCTAAATTAATCACATTATTATTATTTAAAATATTTTTTAACCATAACACTTTTTCAAGACCTTTAATATAAATACATTTATCTCTTAACAAATCTAAAATTAAATATTGATAATTTGAATAAGGTATAAACCCTTCACCCCAACATATCTTCCTGTTACGTTCAATCCATGCAACTTGCCGTCTTTCTTGTTTTGTCAAATCATAAAATGGAAATGGTGGCTTGATTAAAAACATCTGTAATTTGTCACTACACAATATAGCAATTTCTTTCAGCACAAATTTATTTGCTTCCGTTTTAAAGCCTTGAACGTCTACAATGGCAGTCATGATAAACGACGTACTATATTGCTCAGAGGTTTGTATTCCCAAATAGTGTTTATGGGTATTTTCATCGTTGTATGCAAGACTGGATGATTTCTGTAACAACACAGTTATCATATTAATATCAATTAGTTTACACTTAATCACAAACACCCTCACACACGTAAGGAAAAGTTCATGTAATTAAAATAGACAGAAAGAAAAGTAAGTTTATTAATAGAATAAACACTTACCTCCGTTGTCATTGATGCGAAGAATAATTACAAAATGTAGTATTGGTAGATACTGTTCGCTGATGTCGAACGAGTGTGGATTGAGTGGTGCAACTGCTTGGTCTTATATAGCACCCACAAAGGTATTTCTTATCTAAAACAAATTCCTAAGTACTACGGAACTGATAGTAACTTTGTGAGTAAACAAGCTTATCTCAAATTCCTTCGTGATGCACAGATCCTTTGTGACTCCTACGAAATCATTGCAAAGGAATGTTATTTAATATTTCCAAATTACTATAATTGAACATTCCTTGACCATTGAATAGATTCGTATCGTAATAATCTACTAATAGTAGACCATGAATACACTAGAGGTACAACAGTATCTGAAAAAGATTCACCCTAGTCTAGAAAGTAATGTTTCTGCCGCTAATAGGCTACCCATTTATACTCATGTACCAACGTATATAATATGCAATTTGGATACGAATGATTAACCAGGCTCACACTGGGTAGCATTACATATCGATACAAACGGCATCAATCAATATTTTGATTCTTATGGTCGAGCACCTACAAGATCCCATCTTGAGTTCTTAGAAAGGAATTGCAAAAGGTGGGACTGGAATGATGATAGGATCCAGAAAGATAAGATAAGATAAAATTTATTTGTACATGAGAAAAGACACGCAATACATAAGTGAAAAGAAAAACAGTAGGTTGTACAGAAAATCTAAAAATTAATGTCAGATTTCCGGCATCTAAACTAGGTACGCAGACCTGTATCTTAGGAGTCGGAGATATTTCGGCATTGGCAATAAATAATACGATCGTGACATTTCGGTTACAATATTTCTGTTGTCAACAGCAAAAGAAGGTTGTGTGTGTGTGTGTTTATGAGTGTCTGAAAGGCTTGTGTGTATATGTGTTTGTGTGAGTGGGTGTGTGTATATGCGTGCGCGGGTGACGGTGTGCTTATATGTATGAATGTGAGATAGTATGATTCCATAGGAGTATAAATAAACGGCCGATACGATAAGGGGATTCCTATGTTGGATTGCAGTTTCAAAGAAACGCTTGGAGACGCGTTTCATGAACTGCTGGATAGTGGGCATCTTGAGGTCTACATGAAGAAGCTCATTTCGAACATAAAACGGGGGCTCCAGTGACTCTACTGAGGAATCGGTTTTGGAGGTGAATATGCAGCTTACACCTGAGTGATAATTTGCTGCGGGAGCTAAGAATGAAGTAGCCTACCTAGAGCGAAAGCGGCGCGAACGTTTATCCGCGGTTTAGAAAAGAGGATTGCCTGGTTTTTGTCTGGATTGACTTCGATTCTCCATTTCCGGAACCACTTCGCCAGACTGTTTGCGGAAGTTTGGAGAGTGCGAGCGATGGCATCGGGTTTCAGATCGGTATAATAGATAGCTGTATCGTCGGCAAATAGGGCTTGCTGGGTACTTTTATGCTTGGGGATATCGTTAGTGAATAGCGTGATAACGAGAGTTGGTATAGCTTATAGATTAAGCCATTGTGCTAGACTTTGTCGAACGCTTTCGCTCCCGTTATTGCGCCCCGTTGGAAGCCGGCGCTGACGTGTTCTATGATGCGGTGGACTTGTTGGATACATGAGTTTTTGGTTCTAAATTCGAACTGCTCATTGGGTATTAGACTCTTTGCTTCGGCAAAATCTTTGAGCCGCTTATATATAAACCTTTATTTGTGAATGAGGAATGTGTTTTATTGATTCTGTTTTGATGATTCCGAATAGTAAGTAAGCAATCGTTTATGAACAATAAAAGTATACAATAGAAACGCCAATGCAATCCTAATGAGGGTGCGCGGGCGGACGCACGGACAATAGATAAGAAAAGGCGAACAATGAAAGTCGATAATGAGGGTTCGGGTGTCACCGGAAATGAAACAGATTGTTGTTAATTGATTTCTGTATCTCCGGAACCATGCATCCTACGCGAAAACGGATTGCAGAATCGTGATCAGCGGACCCCAAAACCTTTTTTTTTTTTTTTTTTTTTTTTTTTTTTTTTTTTTTTTTTTTAGGTTTGAAACGCCCTGGACCGCGATTGCGCCAGAAGCGGTGGTGCGCCAGAACCGGTGAGCCACGGGATTGGTGCGCCAGAACCGGCAAATCACTACTACTAATATGCCCAAAAGACTGGCGGCATTGCCACGTTGTATGGCAATGCTTAACCTCTGTCCAAGGTAAAAGCCAGCCCTTGGGTCACGCGAAGTGTCAACTAGGCGTCTGGATAGATCTTTAAATAATTTGTGAGCACTTGGAACCCACGACCCCAAACGGCTCAAAAATATAACTAACAACAAGGTTATTATTATATTATTATTTGTTTTTATTTAAGTAATGTTTTTGCTTCACTACGCCTAGGAGCCCCTTGTTGTTCCCCTCATCGCTGTAATTGTGGGGAAGCGGTCAACAGCCTCGGGCACGGGTCGTTTTGCACGACATGTCAACTTAACCCATTCGCTGCTACTAGAAAAATTTTTTTTTTCAGTACGATCCACTTTTTTTTTTTTTTGTTTTTCGGTTTGAAATAGCTATTACTATTTATGTAAATAGTCAAGTATTTAAAAAAAAAAAACAAAATACAGAAAAAAAAGGCGTAAACTCATATGTTGCGTTGGTGGCACACAGCTGTTATTTTTTTTTATCAGAACCGGTAACGCAAGCCTTGTGTTGGTGTAATGGATGATGTTATGCAACCACATGCGCACCTAACAAAGTAATAATGACTAATCTGCAATGAAAATGTGTTTATGAAAAAGACAGTAAATAAAAGTTTTGTTTAGAAATAATGTTTTATTAATTAATAATTGTGATACAATTTAAAACAATTCACAATGCAAAGTCCAGGCTGCTCATCACAATCGGGACAGTAATAAGGGGTGTCTTTACGTTTTTTTTTTCTGTTTCCCAACATACTTTGCATCTCCGGCGCATTGACTTTTCCTTTCGCGGACAAGGTTGTATTACATGGACTTGAGAAAAAGTGCGACAAGTAGTAATATTGACATCTGGAACTAAATTCTCGATCACTGGCAATCGGAAATCATATAAATGCTTCTTATTACCTGATAGTAAGTTATACATGGTAAAAGAATTATACAGCATTTGTTGTAGAATGTGAATCCCCAACTTTTTATACCATCTTACAGTTATGTCAATGAGTCAGTGAGTGAGTGAGTGAGTGGTAATTTAGCTTTATATAATTTTGAACTTCTGTAGGTTAGGTTTTATTGAAATTATGACTAATTACAATAAAACCTAACTTACAGAAGTTTGTTATTCAACTGATTACACTACTATCTCATAGCAGACACAAATAATACTCAGATGTATTACATTAACAAACTAATACCATCCCACCAATTATTGTTCGTGTGTGCCATTCAACACACCATTTGCGTTGAAATTTAAATATTATCGTTATTACCAAAATCTGATTATAAATGTATAATCTTTAAAAATAATTAATGGTAATAAACACTTACCTTTCGATTTCATAGAATTAATCACTGTTTAAACACGAATAAAGGTGAACGCAGACCTAGCCGCACCGCAGTCTCTACAGTCCCCGCAGTCATCGCTTTTTGTTAATGGACTCGCACATCTATCCGCGCCGCAGTCGCTGCAGTGTTGCCAGATTTTTGAAAGCCTTATCTGTACCGAAGATTTAAAAAATCTATATAAAATCTGTATTTGGTATTGGTATTTTGCTCTTTTGTGTAATTTTATCTGTAGGTGTTATAATAGGGACTAAGTAAGTTATTATTTATACGAGAATAAGTAATTTTATTATAAACCGTTGACAGAGATTCTCTGTCTACTTTATAACTCTGGCAACACTGCGCGCCGTGGATGCGGATGACGTCATCCGCGCTGCGTGCGGGTGACGTCATCAGCTGCGGCTTGGGGAGTTCGGTCGTTTCAGGGACTGCGGCGACTGCGGCGCGGGTAGGTCTGCGTTCACCATAAACATACAATTTACGACAAAATTCACAGCACTTTTACCGGTATGCAAAAGACCATCGAGAAATGTCACTTTCTGTTTTGAAACTAACAAACCATCAGATTTGCCAGATAGCAGTGACGTTTGTCTATGGTTTATCGACAAAAGTAATCGTCAATTTCTGAACGAACTCACAAAAAATAGTAATTTATTTAACGGCAGTCACAACGCATATGTTGCGTTGCTGGCACACACTTTCATCTATATAATAGTACTCTATGGCACACACCAAGAAGTGCACAAAACGCAAGGGGTGCGTTGCTGGCAGCGAATGGGTTAAATGACATTATCCGACGAGCCCTTGTCACCGTCGGCGTTCCAGCCGTATTGGAACCCATTGGACTGGCGCGTGACGATGGCAAGAGACCGGACGGCATGTCATTGTTTCCTTGGAAGATGGGTAGGCCTTTAGTGTGGGACGCAACTTGTGTCGATACTGTCGCGCAATCCCATCTTCCCAGTTCATCATGTTGTGCTGGCGCTCCCGCTGCTTTCTGT
The DNA here is from genome assembly GCA_943138885.2 of Tholera decimalis. Lineage (NCBI taxonomy): Eukaryota > Metazoa > Arthropoda > Insecta > Lepidoptera > Noctuidae > Tholera > Tholera decimalis. The sequence continues at coordinate 9,763,036 of OW964575.2, read as the reverse complement.
TCCGTGACTTAAGCTGTGAAAAACGGCTGACATTGGCCCCCGCATTGTTGGCAACACTGGTTCGATCCATTCATTCGTGAACATATTGAACTAGGGATGGGCAAACGGAAAAAATATATCGATATATATCGTATCGATATTTTTAGACAATATCTATATATGCAGAGTAAAAAATATCGATTTTTCGATATATCGATATTTTTACTCTCAGGAGCTCGATTACCGAAAAAATTGTTAAAATATTCAAATGTAAAAAGACATTTGGTACTTTTATTAGTTTTGTTTATAAATAAAATACATATTTAACTATTATTATTACAATAAACATAAAATTATTCGTCAACTTAAAAGTTTAAACAACTGTTTTTTAGTCAAACCAATATTCATCTGATCATCATGATTCTGAGTGCATCAGAAGCACTCTTTCCTTGATGTGCTCTCCGGTAAGTCTGCTTCTATTATCCGGTTGACAGCCGAACTGCTAAATGTCACTTCCCGCCATTAAACTGTATACAACAAGTTACACATACACATACAACTGTCTCTGACACTGTCACAGACACCAAAGAGCCATCTATAGAGATTTTTATTTGGTTTTGTTCACCATCTACAGAGGGATACTCTGTGTATAATTATATACGATATTACAATAACAAGAAATATATATAAATAATAAAAAATATAATAAGGCGTTTAAAAATATCGAATTTGATATTCAAAAATAAATATCGATTATCGATAATTCGAGATTAAAAATATCGACGATATTTATAGATTACTTTCTAAAAAAATATCGATATTTTGATATATCGATATTTTTTGCCCTTCCCTACATTGAACAGAGAAAGCTGCCGCTGCGCCCAAAACCAATAATTTCATACTTATCACAGACTACATAGATCAGACGACCCACTCCCATAGAAAGAAAATGGTCGTTATAGATAGTTATAGATTGTCAAAAGTTGGAAGAATCGAACATGACAGTTCTTTTTTTTTTAATTTAGGTGTTGTATTTTGAGCAAAGGCAGACACATAAAGCTTCAATTACCCCATTGCACAGTATTCAGACCTCAATATTCTTTTTGCTGTTTTCAACAAAATTCCAATGAGCTCCTATGAAAGAACTCGGCGGTAAAAATAATTACAGGGAACTACTGAGAAATATGTAAATGAAACACAACAAATACTTATTCTAGTTTTTATTTCCTAATTTCATTTTATATTTATTATAAGCCCTTTTTTTTATTTTTTTATCGTGGTAAAATTATCAAATAAGTCCTCCCACTCCGGGCAGGGTGAGAGGGACTGTCAGACTTTTACTGACTAAAATCCACGGTGTTCCTTCAATAACCCTTTACGTACCGGGGTCACGGTAACGGGATGAGTCCCACGACCCCGGCAGGCTTCGGCCCTCTATGGGGGGGCCTCGTCATATTGCTGACGCTCTTTGAGGCGCGCGTGGAACACGACGCGCCGTCGACCCGGGCATGGTCCATGGTCGGACAGCGAGTTGCCCCTTACTCGCTGTCCGCATGCCCGCGCCTACGGTGGCCGGAGATCGTCGGCCGACGTCCGACGCCGTGGGCGTCTACCACTGCGGCTGGGCTGGAGGGAGGACGCCATCCTCTCCCTCACGCGGCCCGCCTCCTCCTTCGGAAGCATGACTGCTTCGCAGAAGGAGGCGACCGCTTCCCACTCCCTCTCGCCCCGCAGCATGGCCTCGACCAATGCCGGGCGCGAGAGGTCTCCGCCTATCGCCGCCGTGAGGACACGTCGGTGCTCTGCCCAGGCGGGGCAGTCTTGCACCGTGTGCTCTACGGTGTCCTCAGGGCGACCCTCGCAGTGGTGACACCCAGGCGTTTCCTCCTTTCCCATCAGACACAGGTACCTCCCGAAACTTCCGTGTCCGGTGAGGACCTGCGTCATGCGGTAGGTCAGGACGCCGTGACGCCGATCTAGCCACTCCTCAAAGAGGGGTCTTACCGCCGCAATTGCGGCGTGCCCGGCCGTCGGTTGCGACAGTCGCTTATTATAAGCCCTATGTTGCGTTCTGGAAAGAGATTTTTCAATTAATCGGGATCACATATGTGCCTTTCATTATTTTATTTATTAAACAACACCAATTAAAAATTACTAACTTTAACCCATGGTCAAGGAAGGCCTTTTCAATATCTTTTTTGTGTATCACAAGACAGGAAGTCAAATGAGTACTTAGACACATAATTTGGCTTATTTTCACATTTTTCTTTTGGAAGAATAGCCACAGCCTTAAATAACTTTGAAGACTTACAATCCAATTTTTAATGAAGGCACAGTTGTCTCCCTGCCTTTAATTAAATTAAATTAAATATCGTTTATTTCAGGCATAGGCACCCATAAAATTACATAAAAAAAAATAACAATGTTTTTCTTAAATTAAATTCTAAAAATAAATAAAAATATATACGTTATACAATAGAAATAAACAAAACAACATTTAACATCCACAAAACATATTTCTTTTAATTTTTGTATGGCTTCTTGCCAAAATCGTTGGTGTGGTGAACCTGATGAACAGGCTGCACATAAAGGTTTCCCTCTTGTTGTTTTACTGTTTAAGCTTGCACCATTGACTGAGTCGAACAGATTGTCAAAAAAAAAATTAAACTGTTTCAGCAGTATTTTCAAGGGTGGAGCTAACACTTCTTCCTCAGCATATTTAGCTGAAACAAATTACACTTTTATTAAACTTGGTATAATATGGTAAGTAAATTGAAATAAGTTAAAGTTCGAGTTATAGAAAAATTTAATTATCAGAAATATTAAAATTCAAGATGATGAGATTAAATAATAGAATAATAATAATAATAATAGATTAATTACTGGTATATATGAAAACAAAAATTGCTTGATTTTATTATATCAAACTGGCGCAAATATAACAAAATTGTTGAGGTCGCTAGCTATCCACATATTGCAATACAACTCATTAAAAGAACATTGTAATGAGTAGAATAAGTCAAATTAAAATTAAATTAATTTACATATATAGTCAAATAAAATAAACAATTATTTGACCACATATAACCCGTCAGTAGGTAAGGTAATTCTGGAGAAAGAACATAAACATTGTCTTGAGTTACAGCGACCAACTATTCTTATTGTTTAAGTAATTGTTTCGAGAATAGTATGCCTTTGAACAATAATTGGATTTTACTTTAGCTATAAAACGCATTAATTTTGCAGGTTGCAGTCAGCCTAATTAAATTTGCAAACCTCATACTTAAGCTGCGCAAATAGTCACTAATATGGCACAGAAGCCACTTTTTGAGTCTTAACCACAGATTACTAATAAGTTACTAACGTAACAGATACATCACTTGCCTGCAAAACGACAAATACCTACGCTATAATTAACTAAACTTTCTAGCTGTCAAGCGACACGAGGAAATATGAGCTTAACTGCTTTGACTCAACGGAGCGTTTCAAGTGCACAGCGAGCGATGACGTCGGACGGTATGAAAATACCTTAGGGTTGACCCAATGAAATAAAATACAAAAATGTTTTATAAATGATTTAATTTTATAAAATGGTCAATTTGCTTTTTACCTTCTCTAAACGTTGTATTTGTAAATTTGATACCGGCAAAAATTCTGAATCTAATAAAAAGTTTGATCAAATAATCATGTGGGAAGCATGGACACAAAGACTTAAATGATATTGATATAATTATTATTGACATCGGTATACCGCAAAATAATGTCGTGAATTCGACATGGTTAAAATTCTTATTAAAGTTCTACGCGCGCAACTACACAGGCGGGCGTGCGACACCCCTCTGCCACTTGTGCGTTCGAACACACGGCTAGCCGGTAGGTACTTATCGCGCGACCTTGAGCGAGTGACGGAGGCCTGTCTTAACTCACAAACTGGAAATGAATGCACTAAAACGTCCTTTCGTTTAGTACCACAATGTTCGATACAGCACTTGTTGTACATCTTGCAGTATCAATGCAAAATATTACAGTTTAATCACTGAGAGGATTAGACAGTACGAAAATTAATCAACGCAGACAGAATTCCAAAATCCATGTCCAAAAAGCATAAAACTGTAGTGGCGGGTGGCGTAAAAATTAAAGTCATAATAAAAACATTTGTAAATTGTCTATGGTTTTGGCACCTGGCGTAATACAACCCAAGATGCACAAACACCCCCTCTACACGTTGGCGAATAGGCACAGGAGGTCTACTCTGTTTCTCCCAAACGAAACTTCGCAAACGAACGAAATTTAAACGAAATTTCGTTAAAGACCCTACTCTGTTTCATTTTCGGACAAGCACACGAAGTTCGGATCCATAGACAATTTTCGTGAACGAATGGAATTAACAATATCTTAAAGGTCTTTTTTGATGTCACGATTAGTAAATTACGGTTTTTACTTTAACTTAAAACTACAAACTCTTTCGATGTATCTTTAAATTTTACAATAAGCATGTGGTTTACTAAAAATTTCTTGTAATATTCCATGCGGAAAATATAAATATACAGATAAAAATTCTATTTTTGTCGAAATTCACCGAGACACTATAAAGAACCCTTTTATCGTTATTGTTAACCGACTAATTTGAAGAGTACTATTTCATGCCAACGATGGGTGGATAATGTATGACGACCAAAAATGGCCGTATAATCACACGCAATCTAATCATAACAATAAGATGTCAACAACAAATTTTTTTGTTTGAACTCTTGGAAAAGTTTTCTAAAGTTTGTTTCTCAAGTGTTGTGTTAATAAATCATGTTTCCAAGTGCTTTTTTACATACTTCGCGATCGCGATTAACATTCCCTATGAAAGTTATAAGTTGTTATACTGTCGCAGTCTGCATTTGGGTCTCCACAAGTTTGGTTTTGGTTACAAAAACTTTGTAAGTAAATATCAATTTGTATAATATTTGTTTACTAACACTAAAAGAGTCGCCTCTTTTTAATAATAACCATTTTTATATTTTTCAGTTTAAAATGGCTCCACATAGGTACGGGTTCGGCTACTCCCGAGCAAATCGACACCCTTCTCAATTTCTTAGACATAGGGATCTAGCCCGCGGGAGATTGAGGGGTGGTGATGGAAATGCCCATGCAAAGAGACTGTGGGAAGAATTATGCAATATGCTCAATTCCATGAGCGGTTGCACTAAAACAGTTCAGCAGTGGCAAAAGGTACCTAGTGTTTTATTAATATTAAATAACATAATTATATCATGATATAAATATCTAATGCTTTTATTTTTTGCAGGTATGGTTTGATAGAAAACATTTAACAAACAAAACTGCTGCTGATACTAGGAGGTTGGCTTCAGCGACTGGAGGTCATCAATGGCACCCCCACTCTCCCAATCGCAGTTAAAGATACTGTCCATAATGGGAGATGAGTTTGGTGACCGCCAAACTGGAGCCAGAGTGCCAGCCTTTAGTGAGGTAGTCATTCTTTTAATTCTCAATTATGCACAATCTTATTTGTGTTCAAATATTTTTTTCAACAATATTTGTTTTTATCACCAAACAGTATTTTATGTGTCTCTATGAATTATTTAATTAAAATATTTAATGATTCTATTACATATTTTTTAAATGTTTTATTTTCAGACCAATGAACCAACTCCATCTACCTCCAGTCAGACAAGCCAACCACTGAGTCATTTTTTGCATGAGGTTGTTGTGGAGTACGTTGAACCCAGCCAAGAAGACAGACTGCTTGTAGAACCTCAACTACCGGTGTCATGAGAATCCCTGACTTCCACACTTTGTAAGTATATGTCATTGTTATTGTGGTATTTTCAGTAACGCAATCATAAAAAGAAATATTAGGTACATGATATAACCTTACTTATTTTGTGAGTTTATTTAATATTGTACTAGAAAAATAAACTATTATTACTAATACTTACTGAAATGCCTTTACTAATATTTCAATATTTACTTTGACACATTAAAATAATGTCCATTTAGATAACAATATTCACTGAACCCATTCAAGTGTCTTCAGCATTTTTTGTTAAGTACTTATTTAAATTCGAATGTTGGTTTGCAGCCTCACGACCTACACATCCCAGAAGGAGACAATCAGCTGCTGGCTCTGATGTCAGAAGCAGATTGTACCAATATGAAGAGGGGCGTGTAGGAAGAGAAACAGTCAGAAACACCGAGCTTGCAGGCATCAGGGCTGCCCTGTCACGGCTTGAAACCATGTTGGGCACCGAGCTCACAGGCATCAGTGCTGCCCTGGTACAGCTGTCTGAAATGCTTAGAGAATATTTAGGCCATAGGAATTAAGATTATGTTATTGTAGATTAATTGTAAATTTTATTATTTGTTTGTTACTGTAGATTAATAATGTTGCCTTTAATATTTGTTTCCAGATAGGGTTCAAGTAAATAAAACTCTATGATAATTATAAATTTTATTCTTTTATTAAAGTCAAATAAGAAAAACATAATGAAAATAACTGTAACCATAGATTTAAGAAATAATGTTAAATATTTGTGTTAATAGTAAATTTTATAATAAATTTTGGTGTACAATAAAGTATATTCTATTCTATTCTAATTATAAATGTCACATAAGATAATAAACTTAAACTTTACACTACCTATTCCTCTCCAACATTTGCACTAATACAGCTCTTGCTCTTCGACCTGCTTGTAGAGCTTGAGCTGAAATAGTGGCTGACTGAGAGGGAACCTGCCTGCTTCTTTCAGCTTGGAGTTCATCTTCAGTTAACTCGGGAACATCAATACCACCCCGTATACATAAGTTATGTAAAACACAGCAGGCTATTATCATTTTACCTGCTGGTTCAGGACAGTAATGCAATTCCCGAGCTGCCAAAAGACATCTCCATCGACATTTTAAAATACCAAATGTGCGTTCTATGGTGGAGCGTGCACGCTTTTGGACAAAGTTGTATCTACCTTCAGGAGAATCTTCAACAGCATTATCTATAGGTGTCATCATATGCTCCCTTAGAGCCAACCAGAATCACCTAAAATTTAAAAACAGTATTATTAGTATGAATTATGTTATAATCATATTTGTGTTAAAGTTTTTAAGAATGTATGGATATTACTTTCTTACACAAAAACGGTTGAATAGATTTGGATGAAACTTAATACACAGATAAAACATAAGCTGCAGGCAGAAGCTAGTAATTATATATTTTAAACACAAACGATAAATTCAAACACACCTAATAGATAAACTGTTTCATTCTGGAGACTCTCCATATGGCTTCTTATATCACACTCTCTCCAAATATAAGCATCATGTGTTGCTCCACCAAATGAAGCATCCACATTGGTTATGTAGCAATCACTGTCGCATATCTGGAAAAGAATGTCATCCAATTTAACATATTTAAAAGATAAGTTACATATAGAGATTAATGAGAATGATATAGAAATCGTTAATATTTAGTTCTAATACTTACAACTTGGGTGTTAATTGAATGAAAATGTTTTCGTTTAAAATATTGTTCCTCATGTTCAGGTCTAACAATTGCTATATGAGTGCAATCAATGCACCCAATCACACCAGGAAGCCTATATTTCTCATAAAACCTGCAACAATAATGATAACATTCATTCTAAATACATTAGCTAATATAAATAATAATACTTAGCTAAGTTATATTTTTAAACACTTAGGTACATACCGTTCCTTAATATGATTCCTTTAATTTCTATTTTGCGGGAATTTTATGTACTTTCTTATTATATGGGGTGCATTGAGTGCAGTTGTGACCTCCTGCAAACAACGAGAAACAGTCTGTTGTGCCATGGGCCCGTCCATGTTTTGCCCCACAGACCCTTGGTAACTGCCTCGGGCATAAAAATTCAAGGCCGTAAGAATCTGAAAAAGACGAGGAATAAGAACAGTGAAATGTGAAATGCTAATTTTTTATTGAAGAAAATGATAATAAAAAATATACACCACCTTAATTGTGGGCTCGATTCCATGACGCCTTGCCTTTGGAGGATATAAATGCACTATTTCCTGGCATAACTCCTCGAATAATTGTCGACTGAGTCTGTAATTTCCTACAAACTCTAAGTCGGGAATTCCACTTATATTAAGTTGATTGCGCAGGCGGCGCCGGTTCCTTCTACGCTCTACACGTTCTTCACGTAGAGCAGCTTCGATTAAAAGCATTCTTGTAGCCATTTCAAGTAATTTTCTTATAAAATTCACACAAACGAAAATCAAAAGGTAACACTTTTGGTTTCGTCAATTTGAGGTTAAAATTACGAACAATCATCTGTCAAATTCAAAACTTCGGTCGGAACATTTATGAATTAGAGTAGGTTTAAGATGTCAAACAATTTTCGTTCGGACGAAATTTCGGAACGAATTGAAACCGTGGTAGGAAACACGCGAAATTTCGATCGAAACTTCGTTTTTCGTTGAATAAGAGTAGACCCCCTGGCCACTACATTCGCCACTGTGTTGGCCAACGTGTAGAGCCGGCATTTCAATGTACTCTGTGGAGCCGGCTTAAGAAGGGTGAAGAAAGACAGAAGGGGGCGAGGAAACCTGTCATGTTCAGGGGTGGTCGACTCTTACTGTCGAATCAACGACATACCTTCGTGGGCTATTCCAAGTGTGGCTAGAGTTAAAATAATAATTCGGGACCTAATACTTGAGACTAAAAAATTACATTTATTTACGGTTTAGGTCATACCACTAATGTCACTGATGACTCCATCAGTCCATAGATATCGGAATTCTATATCTATGGATGACTCTGATGTGCCGCTTAAGGCCAAGTAGTGATGTGCCAACTCGGAATAAACACAACTCGAGTTAACTCGAGTTGAAATTCGCGTAACTCAAGTTAACTGGCTGAAATGAAACTGATAAATGATTTGTTTTCGTAACAATATTTAAAAAAAATGAACAGATTCAGCATAAATATGTATGGGGACCATTATAATTAAAGTAGTAGAATTTAAATAAAAAAGAAATGTGTTTATTTATGTATTTAGGATTATAGAAGAATGACCACTTTCCATACATTTCAAAACCTGACAATGAAAGTTTATGTATAGTTAGGTATTAATAAGGTATAGAAGAAATATTACCTTTAAGTTTAGAAAATATTGTCATGTAGTCATTTTTGCGATTAAAACGCTACGAAGTCCAAAAAATTATTAATGTTAATTTTTAGGTTAGGATTTGCCGTTAAGATTTAATGTGCTAGAACTAAATTATTAACTCTCGAATTGTAATCTAAAATAGAAATACTTGCTTAGCTATGGTCTAACTGTCTTTTTTATTTTGTGAATTCCTTCAAACTAACTTACGTCGCTGCTTACTCTCGATGATTGGCACATAAATCGAGTGTCGAGCATAATAATTTGTTTCTCCAGCACAAATAACTTATAGTAGACATAGTAAAGAACAACGATAAATAGTTTGTATACCTCTAAAAAGTAGATACAACTTAGTTCTTTTATTGTCAAAAGGGGTCACTTACCTATCTAAACAACACATTTCATTGGCTTTCGGTATGTAGTACATATGATTAACAAAAAGGGAAAAACAAATTATACACTAAGTTAAAGTGAAATGTTTTATTAATTTTCATCTAAATCTCTTATAACTCAGAAATTCTACTAGAGCAGAAATTTTTTTTTGATACCTAGCCCATCCAAGATGCCCGGGTCGACGGCGCGTCGTGTTCCACGCGCGCCTCAAAGAGCGTCAGCAACATGACGAGGCCCCCTCTGCAGAGGGCCGAAGCCCGCCGGGGTCGTGGGACTCATCCCGTTACCGTGGCCCCGGTATGTAAAGGGTTATTGAAGGAACACCGTGGATTTTAGTCAGTAAAAGTCTGACAGTCCCTCCCACCCTGCCCGGAGTGGGAGGACTTATTTGATAATTTTACCACGCTAAAAAAAAAAAAAAAAAAAGCCCATCCAAGATACCACACACTAATGTGTGTAATTACGTGAGCGCAACATCTAATGGTTCGTCAAAGGAAATTCAATATAAACTTCTTTTGTTTACAATTGATATAGGTAATAGTTTACTGCCAAGATTAATTGTTCAAAACGAAACTTGAAATATCAACACAAAACTGTATTAGTTTTAATACATCTTTCGGTCAGTAGCTTGTGTGTTGTCATACACAGGGCCGGATTAACCATTAGGCGGAGTAGGCAACTGCCTAGGGGCCCAGGTCCAGTGCAGGCACCAAGAAAACACGTTTCTTTGAACTTAGGGACCTCACTGTTATCTCACAAAATACAAATCGTTAGATTTAGTAGTAGAATTAAAACAATTTTAGAACAAATCTGGCAATAAGTAAACAAATATATTAAAAACCACAGCCCTTAATGTGCGTTTCTCAGTTCACACACGATTTGGTAAGTCAAAGTAAGAAAAGGGGCCCCGAGAATGCCATTGCCTTAGGGCCTCTGACAGGGTTAATCCGGCTCTGGTCATACATCATAAAGAAGCGCCAGGCTGATAGCTTTTTTGATTAGGATATGATAGATAGTTTTAGATTAAACATAATAAATATAAATACTTACGATTACTGGTGATATCCACTCGCTAAGTAGCGAAATAACTCTTGTGTTGAGTTCATGAACGAGATAACGCCGTAACGTATTTAAGCAGACGTTGCAGTTTATGCAAAGTATACGTCAACTTTTTGTTGACGGTGGCATTATCAAGAAGACGGATTTATGGAAAGCAAAGGTATCAGATGAGGAAGATATCGAGATCCAGGGGCAACAAATAAAATAGGGTCGTAAAAAGACTGCACAGTGCACCGATTTCAATCGGACATCTGACAAATGTCAAAAAAATCCGTTTCAATCATTAATGATACACTAAATGATTATTTAATTTAATTATTATTTTATTTTCAATGAATCCTCATTATAAATAGACTAATAAAGAAATACAAATTGATTAAATAAATCGTAAAATAATGTAAAAACTCAGAAACAGAGGTGAATAAATTCCAGTTAAAATGCGTAAAATGAAACGTTATAGAAAAAAGTAATTGAGGTTCGTTCAAAACATGGTATTATGTGTACCACAAACGTAAAATAAGCTTACAGAAAAAATTAAAAATATTTTTATTCCTGCGTTTCTTTTCAAATTGTGATAAGCGTAATTGATACACAATCCAATTAACCGAATTTTAATATTTATTTCATTACTATACATCGTCAAGTGAAAAATGGTCATTATTCTTTTCGTAACATAAATAAAAGTAAGTATTTCTATTAATTAACAACAAAACTATATTTGTATGAATCTGAACACTGTTTGCACTTAGCATGTCCATTCACTGGCGATTCAAATACATCCCAAACAACAGATTTCCTTTTAGATCCCGGCATTTTTTCTATATAGTACCTAATAATTCGAAAAACTAACAACCGGTACTCCAAAATAACCTCAAATCTGCAACAATGCAATGCGACTAAATTGAGTTGCAGAGAATTCAACTCGAGTTGACTCGAGTTAAGCCCAACTCGAGTTAGTAACACGAGATCGAGTTGACCATCACTAAGGCCAAGCAAGATGGCGGAGTTGTTTGGTATTTGCCCCAACGTCCTATATTGTTGATTTTTGTTTTTAGTTTTGGTTTTATTTGTTTCGACTCAGTGCGATACAATTATTTTGAGATAGTGACTCTAGTGTGTTCGAGATATTGCCTCAGTTTATGCGTTTTGAGACAGTAATTCTGGTGTTTTGAGATACCTATTTACTCTAGTCTTGTGCCTGCTCGGTCACTTTGGAGATCGCTCCGTACCGTAGACGTGGGCGTTATTTAACATAATCGGTTTAAGTAACTGCTTACGAGGCTGATAATCGCGTAACTAGTTTCGTGGACAAAAATATAACGATTATTTTAGTAACAGGTTGACACTCAAAGATTGGCGCGTAAGCGTAACGTTCATTCGTTCCTGCATTCAACACAGTATTTTCAACAGAAATGATTATACGTAACGTAATACGACTCGAGCAACGAAAGTAGTCTCTTCAGGATAGACATGGCTTACACGCAAGATAAAGAGAGACGGCAATATAGTATTCGGTGCATCTTTTTTTTATTGCAAATGTCTAAGCGAATTTATACGTAATTTGAAAGAGTTAAGGTACAAAAAAACAGTATCATAATACTGTTTTTTTTTTTCGAAGAAATTGCAACCTTGACCGTGTTTCTATTTTAAATATAAATTTTAGGCAGTTATGTAACAAGTGCAATGGATGATTATTGTCTCGAATTTGTTAACTGAGCTCTTAAAAACTTTTTTCAGTGTATTTTTTTTTGTTTTTAACTTCTTGTGATATGGTATATATATATGTATATATATATATAAAATGTGTAAAATCGAAACTGTAAATAGAAAAAAAAATGTATATAAAATCAAATGAACTTTTAAATACGCCTGTATTCTCTTAAAAAAAATCATAAATAACTTTAAAATGAAATACCTACCTGAAATACCTGCTTTAATACACACATAACCAATAACCATAACATACATATATTACTATAATACCCTATAACTTATTCATAATCATAACATAATACAAAACTAAATAACACGCCTATAACTATAAGCCGATACATTTCCGTAATCATACCACAAAACTAATACTTCTATAAAGGAGTAACTAGTTACAAAAATAATCGTTTTTGAAACCAGTTACTCATATCCACGAAACTACGTATAACCATGAAGCTATACCTTCATGCGTATAACCGATTACGCCTAAAACACGTTACGACCAGGGTTGCCAATGATACTTTATCTAATTCCCCAAAAATCCGGATCGAATTCCCCAAAATGGGGGACAAAAATCCGCTGATTCCCCACAAATTCCCCTCAAAAGTTTCTTAAGGAATGAAACTCTATTCAATTATTTAAATAATATTTTTGTTTATCTTTCACCAGTTTTTAATCCCTTCCCTTGCTGCCATGAATGATACAACAGAATCTGTATTTAGTCGAATGCGGTTTAGTTTTTAAATGTTTAAGAACACTAAATTTGCGCTCAACCAATGCATTTGAAAAAGGCAGTATCAGCAACAACGGAATAACAATTTTTATGTTAGGAAACAGGTGTCCTCCCGCAGCGTTTTTCAGGCGAAACACTTTTCCCCAGTAACATACAGCATCTCACTCCTCATCTCACTTCAAGCCCATGTCGAAGAAAATCTAGCATAGGTAGCGTGAGCTCGCCACTCGTCGTCTAATTTTTGTACTGTCACAAATTTATAAACACTGGAAATCGCTTCAGCACAGGTACCAGTGATTTAATTTCAAACAGTTGAACTGCTGATGGATTTACAGCAGATATAATAGAAAATAGAGGATCTCCGAAATCAAATCGCTTGGTATTGTCTGACGTCAATTCCATATAAAATTCTTGGCATGTTCTATAGAAATCTGCAATAGATGCGAGGTACATTGTTATGTTTTTTCAAATCTTCCATACTTACTCCAGCCTGTAATCCAATATATATTTCGTCTAAACCTAGCAAATGTGTTGAATTTCTAAAGTCCGAACTAGGGATGTGATGTACATAATGATTCTAAAAAATGTCAATGTCGATAACGAATGATGAAATATCTATCGACGTGAATAAGATATCAAAATCCCCGCATTCTCCCTACATAATACCAATCCCCAATAAATAGCCCAATCAACTTGAGATTCCCCATAGTTTGGGGAATTCCCCACAAATTGGCAACGCTGGTTACGACTCACGTCTATCGCTCCGTACTAGTTCATTTCGGACAGTGAACTAGTTCACTCTATTCGTTCTAAAAGCTCTATTCGTTCTTCGCTCTCGGCGATGCGTAACTCAGACTCGGAGCGCCGAGAGCGAAGAATGAATAGAGCTGTTAGAACTAATAGAGTGGTCTGCGCTGTGCTCTGAGTCTCAGAGCATAGCGCGGACCACATAGCAAATGTAGGTACTATCAAATACACCGTATTTATTTATCTCTGTATTACCACAGCGTAAACAGCTGACATAATATTAGGATTATGTATAATTTAAACAGAGATATTTATTACCATTGAAATGTGAATCTGAAACGGTTCTCATATTTTTCTTATTATCTATGGTTCTCATTCATACAGACACAGAATGAATTCGTATGACAACCAATCTGTGACTGTATAGTCCGCGCCACCACTCAAGTCCTGCGACGAAAACTGGAACTAATGTGAAAGCTCCGCCATGTTGTTGTTTGTCGGAAGTGTGAGTTGCGAAGGTTGTTAGTAAGTTTTTATTATTTTTGGCTTGAAATCCGGTTGATTATGGAGCGTAAAGTGATTAGAAGTGCGGCCCGAGAAGTGATTCTTAAGGTGAAAGAGTTTTGTGAAATGGAGAAGCATAATAAAGATGTTTTGATCCCTGTACAAAATGTACAAATGCGTGTCGCTGCCATGACAGGTAAATTCTAGGGTTGCAAGGGCTGTTGATTTTGTCTCATTAATGGGTAAATGTTTTCTGTTTCGTGTAAATTAGCAAACGTAACATGCCATAAAAAAAAAGAAAGAAAAAGTATTAGTCTCGCACTGGACCAAACAAAATTATAACTTAAAAATAAAACAAGATACCTTGCCTTCCTTTACGTTTGTTATTGTCATAATATTAATATAAAAAATATACTGATTAAATGATACATAATTGCTATTTCATTTATGTACATGACTATCAATATTATTATTATTTATTTTTCGAACTTATTTTTTACATTATTATTATTTTAATTTCAGGTGTCTCTGTCAAGACGGTATCAAGAATTACTAAAGAAGGAAAAATTGCAGCGAGCACTTCAAAAAAAATTGTTACTCCTGGCAAAAATCGTCCACAACCCAATAAAATTCATTTGGATGATTTTGATTTATGCGCCATACGTCAAAAGATACATTTTTTTTATGTCGTGAGAAAAGAATTACCGACTGTCAATAAACTGCGTCTGGAATTAAAACGAGATATAAATTTTCAAGGCAGTAACACAACTTTGAGAAGAGTATTGAAAAAGATTGGCTTTCGCTTCAAACGCTGTCAGTCTAAACGTAAAATATTGATGGAGCGATATGATATTACTGCCTGGCGTGCGAGGTATATAGAAAGAATGAGGAAAAATCGACTAGTTGACAAGAGGCCGGTGGTATTTTTAGATGAAACTTATATTCATCCAACATATCATGCAAAAAGCTGTTGGCAAAGCGAAGAAGAAGAGGGCGTGCTGGTTTCAGAATCAGCTGGAAAACGTTTTATAATTGCGCATGCGGGTTCGGACTCTGGATTTGTACCGAATGCATTGTTGATTTTTAAATCACAGTCGCAATCCGCAGATTATCATGATGACATGAACGCAACTAACTTTTTGAAATGGATGACCGAGAAAGTAGTGCCAAATCTGCCTGAAAAATGTCTTGTAGTTATGGATAATGCACCTTATCACTGCACTCAAACAAACAAAGCTCCTACAATGGCAAGCTTAAAATCAAACATGCAACAGTGGCTGAGAGAAAAAAGAATCTTCTTTGAAGAGAGTTGGACAAAACCAGTTTTATATGATCTTATAAAAAAAACAAAGGGCCGCCAGTTTTTGAAGTAGACGAGCTCCTGAAACAATACGATCATGAAGTGGTAAAATTACCTCCATACCACTGTGATCTTAACCCGATTGAAAAAATATGGAGCCTAGCAAAAAGAAGAGTTGCTGAAAAAAATGTGGCTCAGGACCCAAAAACAATAATTAAACTGACAGAATCCGCTTTTGCCAGCATCACGCCTGAAGACTGGAGCATTCAGTGCAAACACGTGGAGCATGTTGAAGACAAATATTTAAAAAACGATGGATTAATTGACGTGGAAATGGAGAGATTTATCATATCCACAGAGAGTGATAGCGACACTGATTCTGACCATGACAGCGAATTTGAAGAATTGAGCGACAGTGACTGCGATATGTCTGGTATAAGAGAATTAAATCACGATGACCATAATTATTGTTATAAAATATAATTCAATCTTATCATGTTTTTTTTTATTAATAAAGTAGCTTTTGCCCGCGACTTCGTACTCGCATTTCCCATTTTTCCCGTTCCCGTAGCAATTTCGGGACGAATTATACACCAAAACCTTCCTCATAAATAACCCCATCCATTGATGAAAACCGCATGAAAATCCGTTCAGTAGTTTTGAGTTTATCGCGAACAGACAGACAAACGCGGCGGGGGCGACTACATACATATTATAAAACAAAGTTGTTTTATAATATGTATGTAGTGATAACTACTGTGTTACATTATTAGAAAACTTATTAGGTTGATGGGATGATGAGGAAATTACACTTCTTACTGGCAACACTTTCATGACTGCCTGCCGACTGAGGCGCCGCGGCTATCGGACTTGAGTGGTGGCGCGGACTTCTATTTCATTTCTCGTTCGCACATTACGATCGCACGGTTTAGAATGTACGACAATGTACGAGTACGAAAAGAGCTGTTAGAGCTGTTCACGGTTCCCAACTTAGGGGTTTTCCCCCCAGATTTAGGGGGTAAATAAGTGAGATAGGATTTTTTTAGGGGTCTGAAATTTTTAGGGGTATTGTTAGGGATTTTTTTGACTCTTTAATATTTTTAAATTTATAATTAGATAATTAGTATTAATATTTATTTCTTGTACGTAATTCTACAACCACTCACTCAGTGGTGACTGGCAGCAATACTGGCGCCACTGGCGGTAATTTTATTGTCCGTGCATATCGCGGTTATTGTTGTGTATAATCTCAGAAAAATAACTAAAGCATGTATAATGAAGTCTCTATTTTTTTAAACTTGAACGTATCTTTGACATTAAGCTTACGTCAGATAGGATACCGCGCCAAAAAACAGATTAAGAATATTATTTCGATTTTGGTTTGTACTGTGTGTCGACAAGAAATGTGTTAATGGTGCCTAAGGAAAATAAATATAAAAAAACGTACAGTCAGAAGTACAGCATATTATTTCTAAATCATTATGAATTTGTATTTGTATATTTTTTTAGGGGGACAACTAAATAATTTAGGCGTTTTTAGGGGTTTTTGACACAAACTTTAGGGATAAATATTTTTTAGAGTTGGTAACACTGGAGCTGTTAGAACGATTACAAGCCAGCGTTCGGATTTTCGGAAACGGTTCTTTTAGTACAGTGCATGAGTGCAAAGATTCGGCTCGGAAAAGCGCGGGAAACCTGAACTTTGGCGGACGTGATTTTTTTTGGCTCTCTATAAATTATTTTTTGTATATTGGATTAGATTAAGTTTTTGTATATATTTCATTTTATTATTTAGTTTTAGTGTAGTCGTAGTGTTTTCTTCAAATTTGGTAAGTTTTTTTTAGTTCTTGTAGTTTTAATATGGATCCTCCGGGTGACCCCGGAGGAACGGCACCACTAGAAATAGGTCACTATGTGACAATTTCTAATAATGAAACCAGTGCAGTTGATACTGATTGTTCATTATCATTAAGCAACAATAGCTCAAAACGCAAAAGGGTGTCTGCTCGGCCGACAATTTGCAAACACTGTAATAAAAAAAAGGCGCAAGAATGGCGGGAAACGTTCTAACGATTGTGATTGTGGCGAGATGGATACAATGATTACTGTAGATGATACTAATAAGGCATCTGATCCTCCCCGTACTCCTTTGTTAAGGGCTGGCGTTGACGATCTGAGTGGGTCGTCTCAGCGTCCAGCTTCAGTTGCTCGGCTCTTATACAATTCCTCCGATGCGGCTCCGTTTTTAATACATGTTCAGAGGGAGCAAACTGCCTCTAATGGCAATACTTTTCTGAATCCAGTTACTTTTGGTCGATTCTTAAAAAGGAATTCTTTCAATAACATAATTAATGGTAGTCTAAAGAAAATAGGTCGAAACAGGCTGGTTATTGCTTTTTCCACTTATAATGATGCCAACTCGTTTATAACCAGCAAGTTGTTGGAAAGGGAGTGTTATAAAGCTTTTATCCCCTCATTTTCTGTGACTCGCATGGGTGTCGTCAGAGGCATACCCGTAGAGTGGAATGATGATGAAATATTAGAAAACATCTCTGTGCCAATTGGTTGTGGCAAAATATTAAAGCTAAGGAGAATCAAAAGAAAAACTATTTTTGATGATAAACCTTTATTAAAAAATACAGAAACCGTTATTTTAACTTTTGATGGCCAAATTCTTCCGAAGCGTGTATATATGTGTTATACAGCACTTTCTGTTGACCTGTACATTTACCCAACAATTCAATGTTACAATTGTTGTAGATATGGCCATGTCAAGATTCAATGCAGGTCCAAACCCCGCTGTTATAAGTGTGGTCAAGGTCACTCTGGGGAAGGGTGCACAGTCTCTGAGGATAATTTATCTTGTTGTCTTTGCAATGGTTTTCATGAGGCTACTAGCAAGAAATGTTTAGAATATGAACGTCAAAAAAACATTAAAGAATCCATGGCCAAATCATGTATTTCATATGCTGAAGCTTCAAAGCTTCATCCCACAATTTCTAAAATATCATATGCTGATGCCTTGCTTTCCTCTCCCACAACTTCAAGACATATCAATGCTTCTGTTCCCCTTGATTACTCTCCATCTAAACAAAATAAAATATCATATAAAAAAACAGTTTTTATTAAACCTCGCTCCCCACCCCAGTTTTCTAAAGGTTATGATCAGCAATTCCATCAGGAACTTGCTAGGAATGTTCCTCAATCAAAAGATGGCTGTGCCCTCATCGCTAAGGATGATCTGTCTGCATTGACTGTAAATGAACTAATCATTGCTTTGATAAAATCATTAACTCAAACACATCACCTTTCACCGTCCATCGCTGCCACTGTATTAAATGCAGTTACTCAATCATCAACTAATAATAATCATGGACAACAAAGTCTTACAATGGAATTGCCGAAGTGCAATTAATAAAAAGTCAGAAATTATACATATTGTAAATAAATATAAACCTTTTGTTTTTGCTCTTCAAGAGACATGGCTTAAACCAGGGTCTTTGTTTAGGATCCCTGGGTATGCATGTCTCAGAGAAGACCGCTCTGATGGGTATGGCGGTGTTGCTTTACTCATCAAACATCATCATTCATTTTCATTTTTCACAATCCCACCTCATAGTAATGATTTTTCTGTTATTGCAGCAGTTGTAGATAATAATATTTGTTTTGTTTCTGTATATATTCCTCGTCCATCTGTTGTAATTTTTAATGAAATTGTAAATATTTTTTCAATTCTTCCTAAACCATTTATAGTTTTAGGTGATTTTAATTCCCAGCATGAAGTCTGGGGAAGTTCGTCAACAAATAACTATGGTAGCACCTTACTTGACATTCTAGATAATCTCAATCTTTGTTTATTAAATACTGGGTCTCCAACTCGACGCACTTCTCCACATGAAGGTGCTAGTGCACCCGATTTGTCAATATGCACTGACAAACTAGCTTCGCGTTTGACCTGGAAAGTTATGCTTTCATCCTATGGCAGTGACCATTTTCCTATAGTTTTATCATTTCCCTTCAATCAAAAACCTTATTCTAAGAGCGCTCCACGGCTGAAGTACAAACTGGGGGATGTTGATTGGCGTACTTATAAGGAGCATTTAGATAACATAGTGTCCGTTCTACCTGAAATTAAATGTGGTAATGAACAGTTCTGTGCCGATGCCTTGTCCGAAGCCATGATAAAAACTGCAGATAAACTTTTTCCTTTCAAAAAGTCACAAAATAAAATCCCATCTCCGCCATGGTGGGACAAAGATTGCACAGATGCAATTAAAAAAAGGAAACAGTGTGAAATAAATTACCTTAAAAATTCTACCGTAGAAAATTTTAATATTTTAAGCACCTCAATTACAGAGACAAAAAAATTATTTAAAAAAAAGAAATTTGAAAGCTGGAAATCATTTTGCCTCTCTATTTCCCCTAACGTTCAACCATCTGTGGTTTGGCGGAATATTAGAAGGTTCAGATCGGCGTTCTCAGATTCATCTAGCGCATTCCTTCCACCTGAGTTGGTAAATAGTTTTTTAGGTAAATTAGCTCCCTCATACGTCCCGGAAAAGATTATTACAAATTCTATTCCCCTTTCGACAATAGATTCTCTTTGTGACCTTAATTCTCCATTCAATTTAGAAGAGCTTAAACTTGTTGTATGCCACAGTAAAGACTCCGCTCCAGGCGCAGATGGTATTCCGTACTCTTTTCTATCAAATATGAGTGACACATCTCTTTTATATTTTTTAAAACTAATTAATAAAATTATGATAACCGGAAATATTCCGCTTTCTTGGAAAGCACAAGATATTATACCTATTCTCAAACCCAACAAATGTCCATCCAATAACACTTCTTACCGACCAATTGCTCTATCATCAGTTTTGCTAAAGATCACAGAACATTTAGTAAAAAATAGGTTAGAATGGTTTTTAGAAAACAAGAAATTACTCAGTGAGAGTCAATTTGGTTTTAGGCGAGGTAAAAGTACCATAGATAGTTTAAGCATCTTTGTCACTGATATTAGGTTAGCATTTTCTTCGAATCAATCCATAATTTCTGCTTTTCTTGACATAACCTCTGCTTATGATAATGTTGTAATATCAACATTAAAATATAAACTGGAGCAGTTAAATGTCCCCATTTTACTCACAAACTTCATTCTAAACATGTTATCTGAGAGGTATATTAAACTTACACTTCAGGATTCTAGTTGTGAATCTAGAGTCGTGTGGAAAGGTCTTCCTCAAGGATCAGTTCTTAGCCCTTTATTATATGACATTTACACTTACGATCTTGAGAGTTCTTTAAACAATGAAGTAAAAGTGCTACAATACGCTGATGATCTTCTTTTATATTGCCCTCACAGCTCTATACAAACGGCTTGCAATACCATGACATCGGGTCTTAGCCTTTTAAAAAAATGGATGGATAGCAATGGCCTTGAGCTATCTACTTCTAAAAGTACAGTTGTACTTTTTACTAGGATGCGCCTTCCTCCCCCTGTTTCTGTTTATTATGATGATAATTTAATACCTGTGAAATCTTCGGTAAAATTTTTAGGAGTGCTTTTGGATAGTAAACTTACTGGTATTCCACACTGTGATTATATAACGGCAAGATGTGAACAAAGAATAAACATATTGAGATGTTTATCGGGGGTCTGGTGGGGTGCCCACCCCTATTCATTGAAATTAATATATAACGCAATAGTTAGAAGTGTGCTTGACTATGGAACATTTTTATTGGAACCTGGAAATTCAGCTGCTTTTAAAAAATTAGACAGAATTCAGTCAAAAGCACTGCGAATAGTGACCGGAGCTATGAGATCAAGCCCAATAAATGCTTTACAGGTTGAAACTGTAGATCCTCCTCTTTCACTTCGACGTCAGTATCTTTCTGACAAATTTCTATTCCGTTCATTTCAATTTTCTAATCACCCGTTACGTCAAAAATTGCAGTCTCTTCTAGACGAAACCAATTCTTCTCGTTATTGGTCTAATAAATCTCTTCCTTGTCTTATTATAAGTTATAAAAAGTTTATGGCTTTGCAAGCTCCAATTTACCAGTCACTATCATTTCCTCTCTTCAATCATTCTTATGAATCATTGGTGTTTTCTCCGGATGTTATCCTGAACTTAGACATTAATAAAAATGATTATTTTGTTAAAGAATCATTTAACTTTGCCAAAGGCTTGCGATGGGAGAATTGGCATCATATTTACACAGACGCGTCTAAGCACTCTTCTTTAGAAAATGTTGGAGTTGGGGTTTTCCACTCACAGTATAATATAGTACAAAAAATCAAGCTTCCTTCTGAATCATCAGTATTTACTGGTGAATGTTTTGGACTGTTCAAAGCTTTAGAGTATATTTACATCATGAAATTGGAAAAAGCAATAATATTTACAGACGCTCTAAGTGCATTACAGGCTATTAAAAGAAATCCTTTTAAATGTAAACCAACATTTCCCATAGTTCTTTTTATTAGAGATCTCTTATATAAATGCTCCAAATTAGGTCTTCAAATTTCTCTCGCTTGGATACCTGGCCATAGTAGTATCGCGGGAAATGTGAGAGCCGATCAACTGGCTAATGAGGCTGTGGACTGTGGTGATTTGTTCCCTTACATTAACTTTAGCCACGACTTGGCGAATCTGCCAATGAACTTTCTTTGGGATGCCTGGAGCAAGTTGTGGGCGGACAGCAGCACTATTAAAGGAAAATATTATTCTCATATTCAAACTTGTATTCCCAAAACACCATGGTTTTTTAAATTTAACTTTGGTAAGGCTGCTACCAGTTGCCTTATTAGAATGAGGTTGGGTCACAATTGCTCCAAAGTCCACCTTGCCCGATTGCAGATTGTTGCCAGTGACCTTTGCGAATGTGGTGATGTTGGCGATTTAAACCATATTTTTTTCTCCTGTCCTCTTCTTAGTAATGATTCTTTTATTTCTAGTTTACTTTCCTATAACATTACCTTTCCTACCTCCATTTCTGTCTTACTGGCTTCTAATGATTCAAATATATATATATATCTATCATCATTTATCACTCAGAATAATTTACGCATATAATTTTTACTTATGTTTATGCCTTTCCTAATAATCCTATCCAATATCCATCCTAATTCCGTGCCCTAAATTTACCATTTCATTTTCTACCAAGTTTCCTCGTTTTTTGTTGATGGCATTGCGCAAATAGCGACTTGCCAATTAAAAAAAAAAAAAAAAAAAAAAAGATTCGGCTCCTATTCGTTCATCATTCACGTACTACACAAGACTAATTTACTCTGATTTTGTATTTTGAGAAAGTGACTCTGTTTCTCTACCTATTATTTATAAGTGTATGTGTAATAGTGAATCTAAAACGTGACTATCAGACTATGTCGTCGGTAATAAACGCGGAAAATCAACGGCGATGTTATCGTTCACCGGCTGAGGACTCACTGACTACTTTGTTTCGCTTTCCTAAACCCGGAAAAACTAACTCATTACGGTATGTATTTATATAATTTATTATGAATTACCTATTGAATATTGTATGAATTGTACCAGGGCTTCGAACAAGTGATCAAATCAAAGAATGTCACAAACAAATGTATTGAACTACAGCTATGAAAACTTCCACATCCTGCTTATTCCATACACAATTTTCCCATTTATGTGGTATGTGTGTTGTTGAATTAAAGTCTTAAGTACCTGATGGGTTTTATAAGACCAAGACTCGGTGATTTTTAGAACCCAACATGTTAGTTTTTTTTTTCTCAGAATTGAGTTAGCACTATCATAGATCCTTACTTTATTATATCACACAAATATTAATGGATTAGAAAATACTTTTATGGCAAATACATAATTATAGTAGAGCAGTTTTTTATTGTTTAGATTGATTCTGGTTCACAATCAACCATGCTAGTCGGTTTTTTATATTGATAAAGTTAAAATTTGGTTTCAGCTGTGAATTGCCAGAATTCCAGCATAAACTTCATACACAACATAAAATGCTCTGCAATAGACATTTTCCAAGGACATCATTTTAGTGATTACTGAAACTTCAAAGAAGCTTCACAGATTTGCAGTTCCAGATGACATAAAAGAGGTAATTAATGTTATTTGTTTAGCATACTTAGAACAAATAAAATCTTTTGAAATGTCGGTCAGTGGGTCGTCTGTCACTTAAGTTTGTAGTAGTTTCATGTCATAATTGTTGCAGTATGGAAATAAAGGATATTAAGTCTGTTGGTTATTATAAATGCAAAGTTCATAAAGGTGTTTGAAAGCTTGTTACTCAATCACGCTAAAAAGGCAAAACTTATTTAGATGAAATTTGTCACAAAGACTATTCTGGATTAAAATACAGGTTACTTTTCATCTCAGGAAAATAAACGGTTCCCGAAGTATATGTAATAAGTCTTTCTGTGATAGAAAGCCAGCCAAGCCGGAGCCGCAGAAAGGTTTATAGTTAGAATACTAAGGTTATAGAATATTTAAGGGCATATGAGATTTGATGTCAGATTTCATGCATAACGTAACGCGGTACGCCACCGGTGTATTTTGGAACTATTACCGCCTTTCCGGGATCACAAAAACTATGATATCTCAGTAAAAATGCATCCTAGCTTAATAACCTTATGCCATTTGCAAAAGGCAGTTTCCACAAATTAAATGAAATGATCATGTGTATTAATTTTATTGTATTTTTTTTTATTTTCAGATAATACATGAATGTCATGATGTGGGTCTTAGCATAGTGGCAACGGTTTGCAATATGGATGGGGTAATTCAACGAGCTTTGTCCATCTTGGGTTCCACCTTAATGTAATTAACTTACAATAGGCAAAGTTGTTTTACGTAATTTAAATTATGTAATTTTGTTTTACATACCTAATTAAAGAAAATTGTTATAATTCCTGAGTTTTTTTTTTGCTGATATGAAAGCAAAGTAGGAAATTAATGAAGTTAAATTTTTCTTTCTAGTTCTGCAATAGGAATGCAAAGTTATTAGCATAAATATTACTGATTAATTTTTAATTGGTTGGTAATGCTAATTTGGGATAACTTTGCATTCCTATTGCAGAACTAGAAAGAAAATTTTAGTTTTAAAATTTCCTGCTCTGTACACGTCCTTCACACAGTTGTTCTGGGATTTATATGTATCATCTATGGTTCTGGGCTGCCACTAGATGGCGCGCAGCAAAAGTGTCTTGACCTTTTTTGTACGAAGCAGGGGCGTAGCTACCGCCGTATCAGCCGTATCAATTATACGGGGCCCCCGAGGTACAGGGGCCCCGACATATGCCAAAATTCGTAACATGTTATTCACAATGTCAAATTCTCATGGTGAATGAATAATGACTATATGATACTCTGTAAATACTTTTTAGCACGCTCTCTCTCTCATTTTCTTCATACAAGACGACAATAAAAACTCTACCTATTTTTTAGTAATTTTCATTTTCGAGGCCTCAAGGTACTATTTCTATGATAGTAGAAGCTATTTCGTACAAGACAAACTTTCAGAAACATTTGATACGGGGCCCCATTAGGACTAGCTACGCCACTGGTACGAAGTCGGCATTCTCCCTAGAGTATATATTGCTCTGACTAAGGAAAAAAAGAGGACATGGCATAAACATTCTATACGAACTGTAGTTATAGGAATATGATGCATTTCGACGGCATAGTTACTGATATATCGGCATCTCTTTTTAACTTTTGAGAGTAATCATATGTAAAAAAGGACAACATTAGTTTTATCATTGCCAAAAATGGCAACATAACTTTGGTAATGTCACAAAATACCTAACTGCGGCCGGCCGCCATGTTTTGTCACAGCCAACACCAAGTACATCAGTTGTCATCGCGACTTGCTTGTTTCAGTGTTTTTAAGAAAATTTGGTGATAATAGGCGAAAATTGTGCTTGTTTATAGTGTAAGAATGTAATGATATATATTAACTCCTTGGTTAATATTGAACGCCATTATTTAAAGAAGAAACTGAGTTGTCAGCATTGATTGTGTCATTGTATAAATTATGTTGAATTTTGTTAAATAAAACCTATATTACGGGTGTATTCTTTACTACAATTTATTTAACAAAATGGAAAAATATCTACGACCGGAACGTTTCGACGGAGACCCGTCCTCAAGCCAAGATCTGTCCCCTCAGTGGACACATTGGAAAAACACATTCGAAAATTTTCTGACAGCTATAACTACTAACGAGAAAAATATTGCAAAAGAGACTAAATACCGATTACTAACTAATCATCTGTCCTCTACAACTTTTATGCACATACAGGATTGCACTGATTACGATACTGCTATAATGAGACTGGATGCACTATTTTTGAAACCACCTAACGAAATATATTCCAGGCACAAATTAGCAAAACGAGCACAACAGCCAGGTGAGTCCATCGACCAATATCTACAAGCCTTGAAACTGCTCTCAAAAGAATGCAATTTTAAACAAGTAACAGCTGAACAAAACGAAAGTGATTTTATTAGAGACGCTTTCATATCCGGACTTTCGTCGTCCCTAGTACGTCAAAGACTGTTGGAAAATAGCACACTCACTTTAGACGACGCATTCAAGCAGGCCCGCACTCTAGAGATGGCGCAAATACACAGTGATGATTACCAGAAACATAATATTAGTACCTTTGCCAATGCGGTCCGTAATAACAATCAGAGAACTCACATCCAAGAACTATGCTATTTCTGTGGAAACAAGAGACATGCACGGCAAAATTGTCCGGCTGCTGGTACAACCTGCCTCAGAATCAACCTGCCTCAAATGTGGAAAAAGAGGGCATTTTGCAAAAGTGTGCAAAAATGCATTGACTGCGCCGCCACAACGGAGTGCTTTTACTAGTGCTATAGATGAACCACCGAACAAACACATGGGAAATGGAGAGTCGCAGAAATTGTTATCATGTATCGTGGCTGCTACAACTGATCTCGATAAAGCTATGATACCGATTAAAATAAACGGATTATTTGTAGCCAGAGCATTGATTGATACAGGGAGTACTGCTAGTTTTATAGACAGCCGACTAGTTTGTCAATACAATATACAAAAGAGCTCATGCTACCAACATGTCAGCATGGCAGCCTCAAATCTAAAAACAAAGGTAGATGCACTGTGTTCCGTCAATATCGATCTGCAAGGTCATAGTTTTCAAGTTAACTTATTAATAATGGAAAACTTATGTACGGATGTCATAATCGGCCATGATATTCTTAAGAAACATAATACATTAGAAATGCATTTCGGCGGATCTGGAGCTCCACTGATATTATGTGCACTATCTCAAGCTAACGTCGATCCAATCAGTCTATTCCCGAATCTCTTACCAGACTGCAAGCCAATAGCTGTTAAATCACGAAGATACTCAGATAGTGATATGCAGTTTATTCGTACTGAAATAAAGAAATTACTAGCTGAAGGTATTATAGAACCTAGCTCGTCACCATGGAGAGCACAAGTGCTTGTAACTGCAAATGAAAATCATAAAAAAAGGATGTGTATAGACTACTCTCAGACAGTAAATAGATACACGCAACTAGACGCTTACCCTTTACCAAGTATTGAACAGATAGTCTCTAAGTAGCTAAACATAGTGTCTACAGCAAAATTGACTTAAAAAGTGCGTACCATCAGATTCCGATTCTTGAAACAGAAAAACCTTATACAGCATTTGAAGCAGAAGGTAATTTATACCAATTCCGAAGAATACCTTTCGGGGTAACCAATGGAGTAGCGGTTTTTCAAAGAACTGTCAATAATATAATCGCAAAAGAGCAACTTAAAGGAGTATACGCGTATTTGGATGACATCACAGTCTGTGGAACTACCCAAGCTGACCACGATCAAAAACTGCAGCGTTTTCTTGATATTGCCAAACGGTATAACCTTACACTGAATCTTGAAAAGAGTGAATTTTCATTGAAAGAGATAAGTATTCTAGGATATACTATAAACAATGGAGTAATTAAACCCGACCCGGATCGTCTACGTCCACTATTAGAGCTGCCTCTGCCTTCAGACTCGGCATCGCTCCGACGAGCATTGGGATTATTTGCTCACTATTCTAAATATGTGCCAAGATTCTCTCATAAAATTCAGTCCCTCGTTTCGCAAGGCACATTCCCTCTCGATTCTGAGGCAGTAAACGCTTTTAACTCTCTAAAGCAAGAGATAGCCAGATCAGCAGTAAACGCGATTGACGACAACATACAATTTGTTGTTGAAACAGACGCTTCAGACTACGCTATCGCGGGAACTCTGTCACAAGAAGGCAGACCAGTTGCATTTTTCTCGAGAAGCCTTCACGGTAGTGAACGGAATCACCCAGCCATAGAGAAGGAGGCCGCGGCTATAGTCGAATGTCTTCGAAAATGGAGACAATTCCTCATCGGACGAGAATTCAAACTGATAACTGACCAAAAATCTGTCGCATTCATGTTCAATCAGCAGCATGCGTCAAGAATTAAAAATGACAAAATACAACGTTGGCGATTAGAACTTTCTGAATACAATTTTGACATAGTTTATCGCCCTGGAAAGGAAAATATAGCAGCTGATGCTTTATCAAGAGCCAATGCACCATTAGTAGCCTCTTTACGTAGTTCAGAAAATGCACTCAAAGAACTGCATAAAACCTTGTGTCATCCTGGAGTAACAAGAATGCTCCATTGGGTTCGAAGCAAAA
Source organism: Tholera decimalis (assembly GCA_943138885.2). Classification (NCBI taxonomy): domain Eukaryota; kingdom Metazoa; phylum Arthropoda; class Insecta; order Lepidoptera; family Noctuidae; genus Tholera; species Tholera decimalis. The sequence goes on along the minus strand of OW964575.2, from coordinate 9,734,747 downwards.
ATTTACCTTACTCCACCGAAGAGATAAGACGTATTACTGCGAACTGTTCCATATGTGCAGAAGTAAAGCCTCGTTTTCAACAAAACATGGGAAAACTAATAAAAGCGTTGGCCCCATTTGAAAGAATATCGATAGATTTTAAAGGTCCACTTCCCTCAGATGGAACTGGGAACAATCGATATATCCTTACGATTGTGGATGAATATTCCCGATTCCCATTTGCGTATCCCTGCCCAGACTTGAGTACAAACACGGTAATTAATAAACTGACTGATTTATTTTCTATATTTGGAATGCCAACTTACGTACACTCAGATCGTGGCACTTCTTTTCTTTCAAAAGAGATGAAAGATTTTTTTCACCAGAAGGGCATTGCTACGAGCTACACTACACCGTACAACCCTCAGGGTAATGGACAAACGGAGAGATACAACGGAATTATTTGGCGAACAGTACAATTGGCTCTGAAAAGCCATGATCTACCTATAACTAAATGGGAGTCAGTTTTAACTCAGGCTCTGCATTCTGTAAGATCGCTTCTTTGCACGGCTACAAACTGTACGCCTCATGAGCGGATGTTTTCTCACGCCAGGAGATCCTCAACGGGTCAGTCGATGCCTACATGGCTAAACATCCCAGGAAAAGTACTAATGCGAAACCATAATCGAACTAGTAAATATGATCCATTGGTTGAAGAAGTAGAGACTCTGGAAAGTAATCCTCAACATTCTCGTGTGCGTTTGAGCAGTGGTAGAGAAGTTGTCGTATCTAATCGACACCTAGCTCCTGCTGGGGAATGTTCTTTAGAATTGGATGAAGCGGATTCCAATGATGACGACGAGTTCATCGATGCAGTCGCTGGCAATGAGCGTGACACAGAAGGCCAGCGAGATTCCCAGAATGAGATGGTCCTGCGTCGTTCTGAAAGAGAACGACGTCCGCCTGCTCATCTAGCGGACTACGTACAATAATAATAAGCCCAGGAGAATGTAATGATATATATTAACTCCTTGGTTAATATTGAACGCCATTATTTAAAGAAGAAACTGAGTTGTCAGCATTGATTGTGTCATTGTATAAATTATGTTGAATTTTGTTAAATAAAACCTATATTACGGGTATATTCTTTACTACAAAGAACTTGCATAATACTGCATTTATCATGGGTAGGTGCAGTGTGTTAGGCTGCCGCATGAAAAGCAACAAAAACATCCCAATAAAACGTTGCACAGGTAAGTAACCGAATTCATTCAAAATATCTTGATTTTTTTTATTATTTTGAAAGATTTTGCTGTTTTTGGGAAAGTTTATAAAGATACACTTGCTTTTCTGTAATCATTTACTGTTTTACTATTGATATTATGTGATTTTTAAGCAAATCAATTGTTAGTACCTAAACAGAGAGTTAGAGTTACGGTTCGGAATTTTCAATTTATCGATAAAACATATCGACAGGTGAATATTATTTAACTCGATTTCTTTTTATGATTTTAGATTGCCAACATGTAAAGAAAGAAAAGAACAGTGGCTGTATATACTTGGGATTGAAAATTTGAACACTACAACCAAGCATATTTTTATTTGTTCCCTGCATTTTGAAGATAAATGTTTTAACCGAACTTTAAATATAACAAGACTGCGCGATGATGCTTTGCCTTCAAGTGAATTATTGGTAAGTTTTGATAATATACAAGTTTATTGTGTTTACCTACTTACTGACAAGTAACCAATCCAAACCAGTTGATGGAGAGAGAGGAGGGACGAGAAGCATGTCAGCAACAGCAGTTCTATATTGCTGAAATACTGGTATAAAGTTTCAGGTTTAAATACACATCAGTCAGAATAAATAGATAACTTTTTTTCTGAAAATTATAAAACATCCTTAAAATTCTCGTACGGACTGAATCAAAACCTAATATAAGTTATATGATTTTAATTATCCACCTCCTCACACAGATTAAGACACATATACCTGCACTATTTTTACTCCTGATATAGTCATAGCAAAAGGAGATGGATAATGATTAATTTTTGAAAATGATACATACATATATCAGGTTATAAAATGTTGTGTCTATGTTAAAATGCAAGCTAAACAAATTTGAGCGTGAGTTAGTGATTAAATTCGCAATGTAAATATTATTAAACATTTATGGTTATTCTTTGTATAGTTACCAGCACAATTTGACGAGTGTGAGGAACAATGATCTGTTCCTCGCTGGGTGTTGGAAGAGAAACCTGTTTGCAGCACTTCTAACAATGCAGATGTAAGTGTAATATTTCATAATAATTATGTTCCTTATGGTAATTACCATGCTATCTTGACTTTTAAATACAAACTCACTCAATATAAAAAATTGTTGTTATTTCTTTACAGTTACCAGCCCAATTTAATGAATGTGAGGCACAACATTTTTTTCTCACAAAACACTGGAAGAGGAGCCTGTCTGCAGCACTTCTAGCTATGCAGATGTAAGTGTTCTATTCTATAATATGTATTACTGTATGTACTGTGGCCAGCGTAACTGGTAATTTCAAATTAATTTACGGCAAAAACTTGAACGAAGTTGCAGAAAACTAGAAGTTAATGCGTTTTTTTTTGTTTCAGGATAAAGCGCTTGAAATTATTCAAAAATTAAAATCAAAATGTGAATATCGGAAGAAAAAAATTAAAACATTAAATGAAAAAGTGAGAAGACAGAGCAAGAAAATCCAGACTATAATCTACATCTGTGCCAAATTTCATAAAAATCCGTTCAGCCGTGATTGAGTAACAAACATCCATCCATACAAACAAACTTACACACTTATAATAATATTAATAAGTAAGGATTGTGTAGTTTGTATTTTTTTTTTTTGTTTTTTGTTTGTTCAACATGCTCATGTTTTATTAATGTGTATATTTGTATAAAATTTGCGCAACGTGCTCTTATTTGATTATTGTGTATACATATTTGTATTTTAGAACTTAAGTATGACTGGGATAAACGGCTTTTATAGTTTTAAATAAATCAGTGTAAAATGATAATTTTTGTTTTATTATGAATGATCGAGCCATGTAGTGGTACCTACTTAAATAAAAAAAAATAATGTTAAGTTATATTATTAGTTAATAAAAATAAGTATAGTCTGACAAACGATGAAAACAAACCGTATTTTGTATTTATTTATTCTTTTCATTGGTAATTATAGACCTTAGGTACAGGTACTGCAGTCGTGGTATGCTAATCAGTAATAGTGATACTCTAATAAGGCTCCTACACATATGCCCCGGCACAAGTCGCAGAAACTAGAAGTCCACACGAAACTCAATCTTAATTCCAAGCGCTAAGTAACCCTGAGCCGCGCGCGGCATCCTCCCCAGCCGGCGGCACTGTGTGTAGGAGGTTTTTTACTCGCACCCACTATGTTGAGCGTGGTCGCCACAGTTGTTCTGGCCGCAATTTCGGTCGCATACTACGCTCACAGGAAAAAGCGAGCAATGAACACAGCGATCACAAGGCTACAGTTTTTTATTCGTGATCGCCGCGGTGGCAACTGGGAATAAATGGGATAGACATACCACACCATAGTAAAATTTGTTTTATTATGAACATACCTGTACAAGTACAGAATACAGATAGTTAATTTAATTGCAGTAGCATCTATTCAGTATCCACGTGCCCTGCCTGCCATGTAAAGTGACACTCTTCGAGCGTGTGCGTTTTTATAGCTCACATTACCACGTAAATAAAACTGAAGAAAGCTAAAAAAAACGTGTGCACCTGGATTGGGGGCCTATTTTTTTAATCCTTGCGAAACGAAATAAGACTTATAGGGAAATTAGTTAAAAATAGTAAAAACTTAAAGCAAAGGGCCATGAATTTCTTAAACGTTAAACTCATTTTCGACAATTTTGAATTCTGTAAGCACCGTGCAATTCAACTATCGATGTTATAATGCGCGCAGCTCTACGGCAAGCCGCCATCTTTGTGCCAGACTAACAATAGGTATGCACGCTTTTTTCGTAGGTATTTCATGTCTATTCTTTTCTCCTTAGTCTGAGATATATTGTTCTGTGGTCATGTTCGATTCTTCCAACCATAGAGTATACGGTTGAAATTTTTGTTCTAAGTTTACGTGCCGTGATACTTATCAAAAAACAGTGTATGAGGAAATAATTGAGATTATGGGCCGACAGTTAAAGTTTCTCATTGATCGTACGCAACTCGGTCAGTGAGTCCTCTGGGTCGTCTTAGGGGCTCAGCAGAAACAGTAAAATAATATACAGGCCGGGCAGTGTTTTTCATATTGAAATTTGAACTGTTCCTCCTTGTTATAAAATGGATAAACTAACAATGTGTAGGATATGTTTAGTGGAGAATGTTCGCATGTATGTGGTTGTGGACAAGAACATGCATGAACTGTATGAGAAGCTGACTGATATCCCAGTAAGTTGATAGCTATCGCCTTAATACATAGTACGATAAGTCACATAATTACAGTTTTTTTACTAAAAACAAATGATTTTGATGACAATCTAAGAATGTGTTCTCACATTCACATTACTTATACAAAATAAACTTGAAAAATGACAAAGCAATGTTAAACCAGATATATTATTCAATAGGAAGTTTTGTTCTAGTTTGTAACTGAAGACGGTAGACCAATGCTCTCTTGTTTCATCTGCTATGCTAAACTAAAGCAATGCTGCCAACTGCAGAGAACATGTCTGGCAGCTGAAGAGCTGTTGGTTCAGATGATAAATGAGGTGAGGTGCTATTCAATAAAAAAAAAAAAACAAATGTGGAAGATATTTTCACTCATACATACAGAGCAATCCAGACACAACATACATTGTGTCTGGGTTGCTCTGACTGTTCAGGCTGAATTGAACCTCTCATGAATATTATGTGTGGAGGCTCTTGATTAAAGGTCTATTGAAAAATGTTTGTGCTTGTAGAAGTGGTCCAAATTGAACCAAATACTGATGTGTGTCCACAGGCAAATCCTTCAATAATCCGAGGCCAGCTAGAATATTTCAATGGCCTTATGAAAACTCCAATAGAGAACATAAGTATAGTTGATGTTAGTCAAATAGACAGCATCACTATCAAAGAAGAATTACCAGCAGTTTGTGACAAGCGGGATGGTGTTATGGAGCCCAAGCAAGATAATGCACAGGATGGTATGTTTACAAGAACAATCTGATATCAGATTTGATCCATAGAACAGATTACTTCACCTCTCAATAATTTGTGTTTAGTCTTGTACAATAAAAGCACTTTGTGTGAGTGTATTCATCACCTGCCTATACCAGCAGTTTTAGTTCCTTTAGTTTGATGCAGTAAGACCGGCCGCTCATTACAACTTTTTGTCACCGTGACTTTTTGTCACTTAGTCAAGTGCTATGAAAACTATACTGAGTGCGCTCATTATGGTGACTTGATAAGACGGTGACAAAAATTTGCAGCGACAGGCAGTACCGGAGTGACGTGACTGTTACTCTCCCTGTGCATTACTATGGGAGTCCGCTCACTGGTGACTTTTTGTCACTCAGCCGTAAAGATGGGCGTTTAAACGAAAAGCATATAATAAAACATGTTATTTAAAATAAGCGTATAAGCAGATTAGTTTGACAATCTCGTTGAAGTCCATTACAAAAATGAACGCGATAGACATGTATCAGTTATAACAAAACGCAACTGAAAACGGTTGCCGTAGTAATAACGTTAGGTATCGGTATCGTCTCAACCGGCAACGGTTATCAATCTGCAGAGTACGAGTAGCGAGCGAGTAGCTACAACTCGACGCGCAACTACGAAAACATTAGAAACCGAAACCGATGATAACCAACCGGCAACTGGCAACCATGCCTTTCCCCTCTCACTTAGCCGATACTTAGGTGCAAGAAAGAGAAGATGCGATTATCGTTTTGTTGGCATGCATTGGTTATCATGGATATCTTAAGGAAATAATATGGTCGTATATACCAGTTGCTGGTCTAATGGTGAACAGTTTTGATGTGTTTGTCGGTTATCATAGATATTTTTACTAAATAGAAATACTTTTAGAACTAAAGTTATTAAGGAACTGAATATATTAGATACCAGTCATTTTGATGTTGCTGACTAATTTGAAAGTTTGTTTAGTTATTAAAATATAATAGTTTACTTGAATGTGAACTAAACTGAACTAAACTAACTTGACTCCTCATCACATCATACCTCTTAGCTAATATGTGGAAAATGTTGTTGTGATTGCATTGTTTTTTTTTTTGTTATAACTTACTTATTATTATTATGTTTAATGTAATGGTGTGCGTTACCCCAGCAAAATAATGTCGAAAATAGTCATTTAAATCTTATAGATAATTAGTTGCCCAGTTTCTGTAATTGTTAAGCACATTTTTAAATTTGTTACACATATAGTTTTTTAGTTATTACACAAAAACATATTCTGCTGGGGTAACGTTTGAAACGTTACCGCAGCAAAACTTTTTTTTAAATAATAGGAATATTGAAATAAATATTAGCTACACATTTAGTTGTCTAGACGAGGTAAATGTTACACATTATTTTGTTTTTGTTCTTTCTTCGGCTGCGAAGTTATTCGAGATTTTGCTGGAGTAACGTTTGTGGTTTTGCTGGATCTCTGAAACGGTTAAGCGGATTCTTATCGTCTTTTGTACATGACTTCTTAGGAATTAGTTTTAATTTGTTTCGCAATAAAAATAACAAAATGATATACCGTTTAAAAGTTATTTAATGAAATATAAAAACACTTCTTTAGGTCCTAACACTCTGAATATGAGCTCTAAAGACTTACTTTAAACGTTATTTTGTAGCGTTTAACTACCTTCAAATGTATATGAAGTTTCATTAGTGTCCTGGCGGTAATTAACAAATTATGATGATATTCAGTTCTCCACGTTCACGGTCACAATGCGCGCGGAGTTATTTGGCCACCGATAAACCTGTATACGGTTATATAAACTGAATGTTATATCAATATTTAGTTGCTTAATTCAGTTATATACCTGTAAAATTTCAGAGTAGAACATACAATAATTAACGAGATAATTAAATAAAAGTCATTAGGAACTTAAACACCGTGGTAATCCGACCAATTTTAGGTGGTTACAAAAAAGCGACCGCGTAGAACATTATGCTATCTTCTAAAATATGTAGGATAGTCTTACAAGTTTAGTAGAGATGTGTACACAAGTGTTAAAAAAAAACTACATATTTCTTAAAGAATTTTTATTTACAGGTAAAATAATAATTTTTAAACTTAAAAACAGTAAGTCCTACTACACACATCAAAAGTGTCTAGGGATCAACATATATTTTTGCAATAACTTTTCTCCTGATTGATATTAATTAAAATTTTCTTTAAGGATTCATCAAATAAAGTGTTTTCGTTTGTCACAGTAACGATAAACCAAGTCACCTTTGCATTAATAAAGAAATTTGCCATTTTTCTAATAAAGGGATATTTGACATTTGAACCACTAACATTAAAGTTCGAAAAAAAGACTGAAATAACAGTTTTCTTTAAAATTTTATTGGGTAACTTAAACAATTAATAATCCGTGTTTCTACCGCGAACACTAACAACACAAGAACATCGGTTTGGCATACTCAAAATGAGTTCATCCAAATCACGCTGTGGAATGGCCGCCCATGTTCGTTGCAACAACAAAAAAGGTCTTCTTGCGACTGGATACCCTCCATATTCGGCAGAGCTCTTCTCTGTAGCATATCCCATGCATGCTCAATCGGGTTCAAGTCTGGCGACTGAGCAGGCCAGAGCAGGACATTGATGTTAGCTGCGGCGAGAGTCTGTCTTACAACTCTTGCGGTGTGCGGTCGTGCATTATCATGCATTAACTGAAATAAGGGACCGATTTGCACTTGTAGAGGAACGATGACGTCAGATACAATCGTCTTCAGCATAAATTTGAGCGTTGAGGTTGCCTCTGATCCAAATCAACTCAGTTCTTCCGCCGATCCAAATACCCGCCCATACCATGATGGTTCCACCACTATAAGGATGGACTTCCTGGCAGGATTTTAATCGCTGTTGGCATCCAGGGGTTCTCCAGTGTCGTATACGTCTTGTATCCGGTCTCATACCAAAACGAGACTCATCAGAAAAGCACACGAAACGCCATTGTTCTTCTGCCCAATTTCTGTGTTCAAGAGCCCATTGATATCGAATCCTACGATTGTGCATTGCTATAGGTGGTACCCGTAGCGGTCTTCGGGAATGAAGGTTCACTTCATGCAAGCGGTTTCTGACTGTTTGGTTGCTAATTAAGTTCCCTGAAGAGTGATGAAGCCTCACGGCTAACATCATGGCGGTTATTGTTGGAGCTCTTAGAGTTAAGATTTGAATGTATCGGTCTTGTCTCCGTGTGGTGCAGCGATACCGTCCTCCATGGCGCTCAGCCACGGTACCAGTGCTTCGGTAACGTGTCCAAAGTCGACTGATAACACTCTGACTTGTATTCAGAGCTAAAGCCACAGTACGTTGCCGGAAACCAGCTTCTATCATTCCCACGGCTCTGAGCATTTCTTCCCTGCTTAAATGACGTCGCCGCTCCATAATAACGTTGGTTTTAATCAGTAGTAGGGAAACAGTAGCACTAATAATGTCTTCAATGCGTTGTATGTTTTTATAGGGAAAATATTGACAGCTGATTTTCATCTTTTACTCGAATTTGATTAACAGTTCCTGTTTCAAATTATGAAATGCACCAAAAATGATCCATATAAATTTATAAAATTATAAATTTATTACAAAGCCACATCTCAATCTCAAGAAATCCGCATAAAAATGCTTGATCCCTAGACACTTTTGATGTGTGTATTTTGTAGACAAATTTCAAATATCACAATATTTTTTCCTAGATATATATTACAGATAGTTGTATTGTAAGATTAACTTAAATTATGTAAAAATCACAGATCAAAAATAAAATATTAAACTGCAGTCAAATAATTATGTAAGTAAGAATCATCTTTAGGCATAAATTTCATATCCATAATAATTAAAACGTAGAACCATCATTCTTTCAGAAAGTTTACAGTTAGAACCATCTTTTGGCATACATTAAATAAAACATTTCATTGTGAACATACGTGGTTTTTATTCCCTGTAAGAAACATGTAAACATGCAAGCAAGCATGCAGTTATGCTAAACGAAATTATGCAGAATTCGGCTAAATAATAATTATACATACTAAATAATTTTTATGCCTTAAAAATATTCGTTTAAGGAAGATTATACCAAGTGTGTTATGCCAAATGAATTTCGGAGTATCAAAATTCTGCCAAATAGAAGGAACCCGTGCAACTGTGCCATTATACACTAACAACATTATACAATATATACCTATCTAATAAGTAGCTGAAAGGTAATAATAATAATGTTTATAGTACAGATATTATAATATTGTTATGTATTTAACAGTGTATGCGTCTGTACCGAAATTTTAAGGTGTATTATCCTACATATTTTAGAAGATAGCATAATGTTCTACGCGGTCGCTTTTTTGTAACCACCTAAAATTGGTCGGATTACCACGGTGTTGAAGTTCCTAATGAGTTTTATTTAATTATCTCGTTAATTATTGTATGTACTACTCTGAAATTTTACAGGTATATAACTGAATTAAGCAACTAAATATTGATATAACATTCAGTTTATATAACCGTATACAGGTTTATCGGTGGCCAAATAACTCCGCGCGCATTGTGACCGTGAACGTGGAGAACTGAATATCATCATAATTTGTTAATTACCGCCAGGACACTAATGAAACTTCATATACATTTGAAGGTAGTTAAACGCTACAAAATAACGTTTAAAGTAAGTCTTTAGAGCTCATATTCAGAGTGTTAGGACCTAAAGAAGTGTTTTTATATTTCATTAAATAACTTTTAAACGGTATATCATTTTGTTATTTTTATTGCGAAACAAATTAAAACTAATTCCTAAGAAGTCATGTACAAAAGACGATAAGAATCCGCTTAACCGTTTCAGAGATCCAGCAAAACCACAAACGTTACTCCAGCAAAATCTCGAATAAGTTCGCAGCCGAAGAAAGAACAAAAACAAAATAACGTGTAACATTTACCTCGTCTAGACAACTAAATGTGTAGCTAATATTTATTTTAATATTCCCATTATTTAAAAAAAAGTTTTGCTGCGGTAACGTTTCAAACGTTACCCCAGCAGAATATGTTTTTGTGTAATAACTAAAAAACTATATGTGTAACAAATTTAAAAATGTGCTTAACAATTACAGAAACTGGGCAACTAATTATCTATAAGATTTAAATGACTATTTTCGACATTATTTTGCTGGGGTAACGCACACAATGTAATGACATTTTTTCCAACATGTTTCTGAGTGTGTATGTTTCGAATTATTGAGTGAATTATACTAGTACCAGTGTCGGTTGTCGGTTTTCTTGTTGGTTATTTGAAGAACTTGTTAATTGTTTTATGATTTCTGTTTTTGGAGATTTGAGACGATTTATTATTTTTCTGAGAAGAGACTATTCAAATTCTTTAGTTTATAAAAGTTAAGTGCGTAATCGTAGTTGTGTATTAAATTTAAGTATGTAAATAGACAATGCAAACACAGTTTAATAATAGTATTTACTGCTAGGTATACTTGTGTAGACATAAACTGACTTATAAAAATGAATTAAATGACATAAATCGAGTGTCGTTCAACTCCCTAAATCTTAGCTTGTCTTTCATATAATGGTACACTCTATAATCATTACACCCAGTCTCAATAACCACAGCAATTAAATAATATAATGTACTTTTTAAGTGGCCGAAATTTGTAAAAACTGCGGAGCTATAGGTTCTTTTGTTACTTTATTATTCTAGTACGTAATAAACTCGACTGTCGACATCATAAATACTAAACTTTTTACGACATCTGTTCTTTTATTCACAAATTGCACGTGTAGACGGTTATTAGTAGGATTCGTGGATTACAAACTTAAAAAATACAACAAAATTACTGGTGCAGCAAAAGACTTCAGATGAAATGACAAAAAACACTACGAAATAGCGTTCAAATAAGATTTGTTTTTTCTAACACTAGTCTGAAATATTTCTTTTTTCATTTTCTAATATAGTTCTTTTCCTATAATATCAAAATACACGAAGTCCCTTGAGTGTAGTTATATAGAGTTAAAACTGTAATAATATGATGATACTAGTTTCTGCCCGCGACTTCGATCGCGTGGGAGGTTTTTCCCGCATAAATCCCGATTCCGTGGGAATGCTGGGATAAATAGTGGTCTATGTATTATTCCAGTATCTCAACTATCTACTTACTAAATTTCATTGAAATCCGTTCTGTAGTATTTACGTGAAAGAGCAACAAACATACATACATCCTCACAAACTTTCGCATTTATAATAAAAGTAGGATTGATTAATTGACCATTGTGTAAATAGTATAATTATGATGATAGTGATTATTAGGTGAAGGTGAGTTAGCGAGCCATGTTAATTTAATCAATCAATGTAAATATGATGATTTTTAAATGCGCCGCATTTTTTGTATATTTTTCATATAAAAAATGTGCTAGTCCTAAGCCTAGAAGAAAGCTATGAAGGGAAATTACCAGTATCGTTATAATCCCTTTACTCCACTCCTTGTTATATTCATACTGTGGTTATTTTAGCTATCCAGTTGTTGTAATAACTATAAAGATACAACAACTGAATAGTTACATTAACTGCATTTGTGATACCGTTATTCAGCAACCGTTATCAATAACGTTATTGCCACTAAATACCGGTTAGATAACAGTTATCAAAAATAACTAATAACGCCCATGTCTAGAACGTGATTTGTTACCCAAGAAGTCACCTCAGTGAGCGCATCGTGGGTGACAGCAGGCGACAGTAACAATAAGTCACGGTGACAAAAAGTTGTAATGGGCGGCGGGTCTAAGCTGACATAAGCTGATGCCACTCATTAAAATAATGATACCATATTTGACCTTATAGTTGTGGATTCAATCAATCTATACCTATAATAAATCTGTAGAGAGGTCAATTCTGTACATGTAATATATTTCCAAAATAACTATCAGGGGGTGATTAGGGATTGATACTGATGCCAAAAATGCAATCAGTAAAATTTTTGTCATTATAGAAACAAAAACTACTCGATGGATTTTAACAAAACTTGGTACAATTATTTTTCATACTCCTGAGCTGGTTATAGTATACTTTCATCACGCTACAATCAATAGGAGCAGAGCAGTGAAGGGAAATGTTGGGAAAATGGGAGAAGTTACTCCATTTTTTAAGCTTCCGTCGCGAGTAACCTTAATGGTTAAAGCTACACAGAAATCATTTCATGTCGGAAATGTTCTCCTTAAAATTAGGTGTATAAAAAATATCCCACGACAGCATATGTCTATCTTTTATGGTTGACTCACAATAACACATGTAACTCCCGATAGCTTAGCAGTTGGAAGCTTTCTGATTATAATATTTGTCTACTCTTACGTTTATAACACTCTCAGTCACCCTTAATTGAAAAAGTTAACATTATTAACTATTCCATAAAAAAGAATCGCATAAATCGGTATAGAAACACCAATAAATACGCTAATAATAAGCCATCGCGCGTGAATACTGAATCATGCTATAAGGATTATTTTTGAGAATCGGTCGCCGCGCTCGACGCGTCTCGCGGCCGAAGTTATAAAAACGCGGGGGGTCTGACCGCGAGCTTCTTCAGCTACCCCGTCCGATTACCATATATAAAATACTTTATTTTCAGACCAAACTCCATATATACATTTACACATAAACAAAAAATAAACACACAAATATATATATAAAAGAAAGTCGTGTTAGTTACACTATTTATAACTCGAACCGATTTAGCTGAAAATTGATAGGGAGGTAGCTTAGAACTTTTTATCCCGGAATTCCCATGATATCGGGATTTACGTGGGAAAAACCTCCCACGTGAACGAAGTTGCGGGCAAAAGCTAGTCAAATAATAAATGAGTGCATTTTAATTATGAATAAATGATAAAATTTATACTATTATCATCAGTGATAGGAATAGGTAGTGCCTATTTGCCTAAACTTCGAAGAACAGAGACAAGAAACGGAGACTTCCTTAGGACTACGTTTTTCCCGGGACATCTGTCCCGAATTCGGGACAACACTTAAATACATTAAAAAGTATGTTATTTGGAATAAATAATTCGTCTATATTTACCTAAAGTTTGTGACTAGACATAACATAATAAATAACATGCAGTTGTTACAACCATAAATCTGACTTTTTATTTTTTGGAGATCATTTTGTAAATTACTTGTTGATCGTAATACTCAATTAATCACAATGTTTGTATAAGGAGCCGTACACATTTCGAAGTAAATATCTTCTTTCTAGCTCACTCTCGGCTATGTTTAATGAGATTTCTAAAGTTCAAGTGTATAATTGAAAAAAAAAATAGACATTTTGTCATTAAAATAATAAAAAAGTAATTTTTATCATTTTAGCATTCTCTATAGTAGGAAGAATTTATCACTTTAAAAAAAAGGTATTTGTATTTTATCTTAATGAAATATATTTCTAAAATATATTTAAAAATGTGCATGATATTAAAATAATGGCCGTATCACATTGTTTCATTGTTGTGTAGTTTACACATAAACTTTAAAAATCTTTAAAAACATCATTTAATTTTTATTGCACTGAAAGTACAATACGACTTTTACGGCAGCGCATTTCGTTATCTATTCTTAGAAATTACAAAAAGAAACCGCCATGGTCGCATACCTGTGCGCGGGGAGGGTCTACATACCTTCCCCAGCCGCCCCGCGTGCCGGCGCGCCCAGGTTACCGTTACCCTCACTTCACTCCTGTACTTCGGTCTGTTAAGTGCCCATCTTCCTGTATTGTTTCTGTGAATTTTGTTTTTGACCCTCGCACTTTTTTGGTTCATTGGATCTTCCTAATACGACTACCTTGGCTTGAATTTATGGATTACGATTTGCTGGAATAACATTGTTCCTGTCTGTCTACATCAAATAATACGGTAAGTCAACATTTATTACTTTTTAATGTTTTGACTAAAGTTATTTATTTTATTTCTCGTAGGGAAACAAACAGTAAGTTAGATATATAGAATAACAATCTTAAACTAGCAATTTGACAGTCTAGCTTGATCTGCAATTGTATGAACTTGACATTTTTGAGTGGAGTTTTAAATATAATTATTGAGTATGAAACGTAGTTAAAGAAAAAAAAATGGTTATTTTAATATTTGATGACCATTACGTGCGAGACAGGACATCATCCGCATTTAACTTTTCGTCCAAATATAAAAGTGAACTTAAATACTACCAAGTATAGTGATTAGGGCTTTCAAATACCGGATTTTTTCAATACCGGTATTGGAAAAGTCAATACCGTGATCCCGGTATCAATACCGGTAATCCGGTATTAAACGCAAGTTCCAATAGGACATTAATAAAAGCAATAAAATACGTGTTTTTATTTTCAAATCAATCTTTATTGTTCTTATTTATTGAAAATAATAATTATTATTTTTAATTATAATAATTCAGTCCGCTTTGGTTTTGCTTGACCTTGAATCCTCTAAGCACACTGCTGGAGAATTCAGGCCTAGGCTATAGGTTGAAAAGAGGTGGTGGTGCGGAAAGCGAGGCAGTGGGGTTGCTAGAAATTTCTCGAAGGACCTTAGCGGGGCGTAGTTTTTAGCAGTGAAATATTGACCATACAGTAATGAGCTGACCAGGGGTAGGAAAATAGGACTTACTTGGATATCTTGAGCTGGTTCGCTTGAGAAGAAGGTGCACGTGGGTTGAATCTCTTTCTCCTTGGTTGCTAAAACACTTTCACTTCGGTCTTCATTTCGTCACACGCGTGTATGGCCAACACGAATAGTTGATAGTTTTTAGATATATAGATATATTAGCGGTTAATTAGTTATCTCAGCAAGGCGCGGGGTGATAACTTCACGATGATTTCTTCAGGAAGACTAAAAGACACAGTATCTGTACGGTGATTGGCCGGCGTTGAATGCGCCAATAAGCGGCGCGTGCGGCGAACATCTCCTCTCTCATTTGTGGGAATTGGATAGGAAGGGATATGGTTGGTCAGCTCAAAAACCGCGGTCTAATATGAATCTGTATTCTAATATGTGAGATGCGTTCGGATATATGATAGTAGAAAATTATAAATCAAATAAAACTTGCGCAAGCATCCTGCCCGGCTTTAAGGATATGTAATATTCTCAAAAGGAGAGAAATATAATAATATATTAAAGCGTACTAAGAAAAAAATATTATAAATATGTTAACTACCAGCTAAATTTTGGTTATTGCGCGGTGGTGTTATTGAGAAGGTAAAGGACATAGTTTGACAACGGGTCTCTTGAAAGAGCCACTGCATGTCTTCACCATAGCAACGCGGGTTGTCCCATCCTTGCCGGGAAAAACTTCGGTGATTACACCCATTGGCCAACGTAAAGGAGGGACATCATCCTGATGTATGAGAACCACTGTACCAATCTTAATATTGTCTGCGGCATTCAACCATTTTTGTCTAACTTGAAGATTATGTAAATATTCTATGCGCCATCTCCTCCAGAAACTACAAATCATCTGGTCAAGCAATTTTTTGCGGCAAGTTAGAGACTTCGTCGTTTCGGGAACATTCATGACAGGCAACGAAGTCAACGGAGAAGTCATTATAAAATGAGCGGGAGTAAGCGGTTCTGGGTACGGATCCTCATTCAGGACACAAAGCGGTCTGGAATTTAGAACTGCCTCAATTTCAGTGAGAACAGTCGAAAGCTCCTCATAGGTAAGAAGTTGAGAACCGATAACACGGTATAAATGCGTTTTAATATTAATAGTTTAAGATTTATAATATTAATAGCTATAATATTTGATTTATTATTAAATTCAGGCGTTCGTTGCATGAAGAAAAAAAAAGGAGTGATAGGCCATTCAGCAGTTGGGCGCAGAAGCCACTCAGGGCCATGCCACCATAAATCGTGGTTTAGCAACTGTTCGGGTAGGAGACCTCGAGACAGACAATCACTAGGATTTTCCTTTCCGTTAATATGATAAAAATGCTTAGGATCAAGATTCTCTTGACATTTAGCGACGCGGTTACTAACAAAAATGTTCCATTTGTGTGGTGAGAAATGAATCCATGAAAGCGTAATTGTATAATCGGAAAAGGCAAATAATTATATTATTAATAGCGGTACGAGAGCGGTAAGTGTCATAAACTAGTTTAATTAATTTAGACAAAAGAACAGCGGCACAGAGCTCTAGACGAGCTAGCGATACGACCTTAACAGGTGCAACTTTGGATTTAGCACACACCAAATTTACGTGTGTGTTACCATTTGTATCAGTGACATGTAAGTATATAACGCAGCCATATGCATTCAAGCTGGCATCAGCAAAACCTACTATATTTGTCACGCAACCCATAGAAACGGCTACATGACGAGGTAATTTTGTTTTGTGTAATTTATCATAAAGAATAACCCGTAAAAATCTCAGAATATATACAATTATGCGCAATATTTTATTTAATGATAGCTGGCGCACAGTGCGCATGGCTAGAAAGGGACTGGACTTGAGACCAAATGCAACTCGGTTAAATTGAAATTCGCGAATAGGTTCAGCGGTATTAAATTGAAAAAATAGTTTTTGGTATTTTCGATGCTCATCAATAACAGCAGTTCGAAGATACATCTGTTTTATGTCAGCTGTAACTGCAATAGGGAACAAACGGAATTTTAAATGCAATAAAAATATGTCGGCCTGTAAATTCGGCCCTATGTGTAACAAATCATTCAATGACACGCCTATCATTCCTAATTCGTTGGACACGCCAGTATGAGACTTAGCGCTCGCTTCAAGAACGATGCGAACTTTAGTTGTTTGTTTATCATTCCTAATAACAGGGTGATGCGGTATGTAATAACCTACAGTCTGATCAACAGAACTAGGCGTAATTTCAGTTAACTAATTTTTATCGATATACTCTTGGATTATTTCATTATAACTAGCGCGCAAAGCAGAGTCGCGAAGCTTAGTTTTTTCCAAATTGATTAGACGTCGATAAGCGACAGCAAGAGAATTTCCAATTGAATCTGAATTTTTACAGAATGGTAACGCGGTACAATCCCTACCACTGGAGTCACGTGACACAGTAGAAGCGTACAGCTGTTCACACTCCAGTTCCGCAGGGCTCATAAAAGATTTTGAAGGTATTTCTTCGATATTCCAAAATTTATGTAAAGATTCGTCTAAAGACAGAAAACAATGAGAATTATCTATATTTAGCGCGGTAGAAAAATATGAAGCGGTATTTAATTCAGCGGGACTATAATTATTATTAGATAAACTAGCGGGTACCTCACCCATAGGAATGTAACCAAACACGGTTTCAATAGCGGATGGAGCGGTAGGTGAGATAATTTTATTGTGAAGTAATAAATACGGGAACAGTTTTGCCCCTAAAAGAAATTCGACCTCCCCAGGTACATGCCATAGTGGATCTGCGAGCGGTCAATCAAACAAATGTTGCACTGCAGAAGTGTCAACAAGGTGAGATGGCAAGTTGTCCGTGATACAATCGACAACAAGAGCGGTAATTTTAAAAGAATTAATTTTATTGTTAGCAGTAACTGTAATCTCAACGTAACCTGTGATAGGCCGCGAAGAAGTTCCGACACCCTTTATAAATGAGTTTGAAAGCGGTATAATGTTTAATTGTAGCTTTTTACAACAGGCGGAAGTAATTATATTATTTTGGGAAGCGTTATCTATTAAACATCTCACAGAAACATGTTTACAATATTTGTTATCAACGTAGACTCTCGCAGTTGATAGCAGTACCGTAGTACGTTGCGTGTTTGTACCTATGCGAGAGCACGCACACAGCGCCACCTGTTGCGAATTCGCGGAGCTAGTGACAGTGTCATTTGGGACCGTCTGAGGCGGCTGACAGCTGTTTTCGAGATGTAACAGAGAATGATGTCGTTTGTTACATGTTCTACAATTATGAATAGATTTACACTGTGAAGCAGTGTGCGTTAAACTAAGGCAGTTAACACATCCACTTTTTTTTTTAATAAAGTCCAAACGCGAATTTGCTGAGAGTGATTGAAAGGTTGGACAAGTGTAAAGTTTACAATGATCACCTTTATTGCAATACAAACAAGTTTGGTTATTATCGCAAGCAACAAAAGTATGTACTGTACTATTACGTGACTGATTGCGAGAAGAGTTATTATTTTTATTAGGGTTGTTACTCACTAACGCGGTGCGCGGTGCGGTGTAAAATCGCAAGTTAAGATATTAGATCGAACTGTATCCAGTTCGATCTAATATCTTAACTTGCGATTTTATAAATTCCACGAAATCCGTATAAGTAGGAATTTCCTCATCTCTTTTATGTATTTCGAATAACTGTACGGTAGCGGGGTCCAACTTTCTCAAAGCTAAATTTAACAAAATGAAATCCTTTAAATCGTTAATTTGTAATTGTTCTAAAGCAGAAACAGACGCGTGAAAACTTTCAATGAAACTATTTAAAGATGCGGAATTATTAATTGCGGGTTTAATATTTAATATGTTAGACATGTAATGTGAGCCTAATGCTCGTTTATCCTGATACTTTTTAACTAAACTGTCCCAGATAGCGGTATAATTATCACCTGACGGAATAATTCCAGCGGTAATTTGCAATGCATTTCCCTTTAGATTACCGATCAGATACTGCACACGTTGAGAATCCGTAAGGTTCAAATTACTATGTATATTTGATTTAAATGATTCATAGAAAACAGGCCAGTTATCAATCTTACCATCAAAGAACGGAATTTGAATCGGGGGGAGCTTGACCGCACCCTTATATTGTTTTACGTTATCATGCGACGCTGACTCGGTCGATGACCTTGAATATTGCGTTGTAATGAGAGAGCGCACTCGTTCTACGCGCGAGTAATCACCGTCGAAAGATGTAAGACTGTTATAATCAATTTTATGATCAGGATTTAATTGTAACGAATAGATATTTATTTTATCTAAATTGGAACTAAATTCTTGACGTGTTACTGAGAGAATCTCTGTGTCTGCCATGAATATTTCCGCGGAACGAAGCTCAATACTAGAAATATTTATTTTCTTAGAAGTTTCATATAATGACGATAAACGTTCAAAGATTGCTTGATTTTTAGCTTGAAGTAATTTGACTTTTACTTTAAGATCTTCCATATTGGAATATTAACAGAAAATATTGGAGATTAATATTAACTATAGCGGGTAGATTAGAATAATATTATTTTAAGCGGGTATAACCAAAGGAATGCGGTTGAATATAATTTGTAGTTAAGTTAGCCGAGATAACTCACGATAATAAGCGGTTAGAATATTTACCTATGCTATTTCAATGCAATAGGAGAAATATTAAGTTGATACAGTAATTCTCAATGAATTATGTAATTAGCGGGAAAGTAAGTACGAATCACCGAACGGTATGTACGCGTCCAATATGGCGTTCTTACGAACTTTGTATTTTAGGTATTTTGACCTAAATCCTGGGTATGAGACATATAATTACGTTGCGGTAAACTTATAAAAAGTATAGAAGATCGCTGATTCTTTGAATCCGGCTCGTTTGGACCAAAGTTATGGTGCGGAAAGCGAGGCGGTGGGGTTCCTAGAAATTTCTCGAAGGACCTTAGCGGGGCGTAGTTTTTAGCAGTGAAATATTGACCATACAGTAATGAGCTGACCAGGGGTAGGAAAATAGGACTTACTTGGATATCTTGAGCTGGTTCGCTTGAGAAGAAGGTGCACGTGGGTTGAATCTCTTTCTCCTTGGTTGCTAAAACACTTTCACTTTGGTCTTTATTTCGTCACACGCGTGTATGGCCAATAGGAATAGTTGATAGTTTTTAGATATATAGTATATATAGTTTTTAGCGGTTAATTAGTTATCTCAGCAAGGCGCGGGGTGATAACTTCACGATGGTTTCTTCAGGAAGACTAGTAGACACAAAATGGCCGGGGTAATTATTTTATTTTATTTTAATATTTAATATAAATATTAAAATGACCACCTGGTCAGGTTATTTCTCACCTCCTTTATATGGATGATTTAAAACTTTTTGGCGCCACTAGTCTACAACTGATGGAACTACTGAAGGTAACTGAAACTTTCAGTAGTGCCATCAGAATGGAGTTTGGTGTCGACAAATGTGCGATTATGCATGTAAAGCAAGGGGAGATTGTGGAATCCGTGGGATCTCAACCCTCCATAAACCTGAGATCCCTCTCTCCAACCGAAACCTATAAGTATTTGGATATGTCGGAAGTGTTAGGTATCAATGTAGTTGACATGAAGCAATCGCTGAAGGAGCGCTTCTTTGGTCGCCTAAAGAAGGTATTTAAAAGCCTTCTATCGAGTGGGAACAAGGTGCGTGCCTTCAACGGTTGGGTCATGCCAGTGTTGATATACTCTTTCGGCGTATTCAAATGGACTCAAACTGAACTTGAGGCCCTGGATAGGCGAGTTCGTACATTGCTGACTGCATATCGAATACATCACCCACGCTCGTCGGTGATGAGGCTGTATATCCCGCGGAAATGTGGAGGTCGAGGCTTTTTGAATGCTAAAACTCTCCACAACCGCGAGGTATGCAGTCTCAGAGTACATTTTCTTGCTTCCGAAGTGGGTATGCATCGAGATGTAGTAGCGGTGGACAAAGGACTCACACCGCTCTCCTTGGCTAATGAGAACTGGCGCAAACCTGCAGTACTAGACACTAACGATCGGAGAGGGATATGGCAGAGTAAGGAGCTTCATGGACGTTTTTTCCGGGCGCTACATCGGTCCGACGTAGACCAAGTGGCGTCCGTCCGGGTGAATCAATCCACCACATTATCTCTGGTTGTTCTCGTCTTGCTAATGGCGAGTACTTGCACAGGCACAACCTTGCAGCCAAGATAATTCATCAGCAACTTGCTCTGAAATATTCTCTTGTGGAATCAGAAGTTCCGTACTGTCAGTTATTATTAATGATCGCGAAATTAAAATTTCACACATTTTACAATTGACTATGGTTGATGGTAAAGTTTATTCTGCTCTTAGCGATTTATCTACGAGTGTGTTACATTTGTGGTGCAACACCGAAAGAGAAGAATGACTTAAATAAATGTTTAAATAAGGTACCTGACGCTAGTAAATTTGAGTTTATTGTTTTTCCTATAGAATTAATTTGGCAACCGCGTTCGGCCGAGGATAAAGCCTCTCTCGCTCAGAGGAAAGAGTTCATTAAGCAGCAGTTTAGGGAAAAATTAGGCTTGATTGTAGATAAACCTCGAAGTGGAGGAAGTCGCACATCTAATGATGGAAATCCTGCATGAAATTTTTTCCATAATTCTGAAATTTCTGCTGAAATAACAGGTATTAGAAAAGATCTATTAGACAGATGTAGTCACCTCCTGCAGAGCTTATCATCAGGATATAAAATATTCACAAAAATTTAAGAGTTATGCTTTTGATACTGCCAAAATGCTTATTGAGGAATATCCTTGGTATAACTTGCCTTCATCGATACATAAGATTTTAATGCATGGATCAGAGGTGATTGGTAATTCTATATTGTCTATCGGTGAATTGTCTGAAGAGGCCGCTGAATCTTGTAATAAATTAGTTAAATTATTTAGACGCGATAACACTAGGAAACATTCACGAGAAGTGACTAACATGGATCTTATGTACAGACTTCTTCTTAATTCAGACCCATTTGTTTTGAGTATGAGAAAGTTACCGTGTAAGAAGTCTGTGCTAGCAAAAGAAGTGTTAGTTTAAGGATTTATTATGTATAATACTTAAGTCATACTGCAATTCTTTAAATATGTTAATATTGTTAATTATGTTTTCCTACTATATAAATAGCCCTTGTTTTGTAAAATACTATGTTCCGCTATTTATTAACCAGTAAATTTTATATGTTTAGATAATAAATAAATAAAACCAGTTTTATTGTTACATATTTTAGTATGGATAAATGTTTATTTTTGTTTTGAGAATATAATATACCTTGCTTTTAGAAATATATTTTTTTACTTGTTATTACCCTTAGAACCTTAAAACAATCATTTCTTAGGAAAAATGTTATTCTTTCATTTTTAATCCGACCTGCAAGCCCTATGACCGCCCTTCTTAGGAACCGGGACCACTGTGCAGTGGGTCGTTTTTTCGTTTTTAGACTGATATAAGATAAGTTATATTATGGAGTTATAAATTATAAATGTTATGTCTAGTCGCAAACTTTAGGTAAATAAAGACGAATTACTTATTCCAAATAACATATTTTTTTTAATATATTTAAGTTTTGTCCCGAATTTCGGGAAAGATGTCCCGGAAAAAAATTAGTCCTAAGGAAGTCTCCGTTTCTTGTCTCTGTTCTTCGAAGTTTAGGCAAATAGACACTACCTATTCCTATCACTGATTACACAGGCCAACAAAATTTTATGAAACTCCTTAACCAGAAACTAGACTATACATTTCTGAAGTTTTTCGATGCGCTGAATCCGAATCTGGCCTCAGAATCGCTCTATTACGTCAGGTGTCTGAGATATCCTAACCTAAAAGTGCGAAAAGTACCGTTTTTGCCCGATTTTGAGGTTATGTAGACTCACGAATTATTTTTTCTAAAAACAATAAAGGTTACGATATCAAAGAACAAGTCTTCCTCTGTCAAATGCCGTTGAGTTTCCTCAAATATTTTTTTTCGCTGATCACAGCGAAGTTCTCATCTTTGTAAATTTTCGTATGCTTGAGGTTCGGTAGGGATAGTTTTTAGGGATAAGAGTGGGTTAGAAGTTTACTGAGTTAGCTCGCTTGTGGTGTGAGATTTCAAAAAAAATAAGACTTATTTAAAAAAATATGCGACTTAACTCGCTTTCCCTAAAGGTAGGTAGGTGGGTTAACCTGCTTGTGGTTTGGTAGGGGTCGTGTCTAGTGGCCAGGGGGTAGATGGGGGTAGCTAGATGTGGGTTGGTAGTTTAAGGGGTTCGGTGAGGTGGCCCACTTATGGTGAGACAAAATTTTAAGAAAAATAAGACTCATTTGAAGAAAATGAGTAATCGACTGTATCACGTTTATGATCTCAATTGTTTTTCAGGTACTTATATGATAGAAACTTTTACCAAAAAATTAAATCGACTCCCAAAAAACACTGCAAAGTGAAAAATAACTTTAATTTGCGAAGTCGGTGCCAAAAATGAAAATACAAAACTAAAGTGTGTCTGTGTTATCATTTCGTTTTAAGTAGTATCTAGATTTTATTATAAATATTCTTATCAGACATGATAAAAGTCAGTCTTTTGCGTATTGTTTTATGTGCTGAATATTTTAATAAATTGGGCGGGATTACTATTAGGGGATTTAGGTTGCAGTGGTGCGTGGGTAGACTGCCCACACACCACTGCGACCTAAACCTCGTTGGAATGGGTACAGGTACTATTGTATTGCAAAAAATAAAATATATTATCATTATAAATTCATTTTCATTGATAATCACTGTTTATTTTTTGTTACCTTCATACAATATTATTTAAAAAAATTGTTTACATCATTTTATTCTAGAATCGATTAATTTAGTAACATCACACTTTGGTAGCCGTCACTATCTGACAACTCAGAAATGGTCAGTCTACTGCATCAAATAAAAGTCCTGGTATAGCATTTTCTAGACTATATTGGGGTTGGCTTTCAGACAGAATGTGAGTAGTACCGACTAGAATTCTTTACCATATATATGTGTATTTACAGATGTTGAACTGGAATATGAAGACTATAGCTATTCAGATGAAGAAGATATATCTCTGCAAAATTTTGAATCAGATGGTGATGATGTACCTTTAATGGAGTTTAAAGCTGAAGAAGAAGAAGAACTAGAAGTATCGAGGAAGAGAAGAGCCAGTGACATTAGAAGTGAGTATCCAATGCACCGCGCTACAATAGCGGTACGCAAGACACGTATCACACGTAACATTCAACTAGTGCAATACCCTTTTTTTGGCAAAACACACTCACTCATCCTCGACGCCTGTCGCCAGTGCTAAATATCATTGTATAAGAAACTTGATGGACATTCTTTTCCCCTTACATTACAAACTAGTGAATATATCCATATCTTTAAGTCAAAACTCCGCCCCTAAGACGACCCACTGACCGTTAAGAGTGATTAGGTTAATTCTAGGCAAGCATGCTTCATTTTTGACCACATCATCGCTTACCGTCAGGTGAGATATTGGACAAACGCGAGCTTATCGCGAATAAAATTAATAAGAAAAAACACAAAAATACAGATCAGCAAATTCACCAGAAAGGCCATTGGATTATGAAAAGATAAAAATATCTTCATAAAAATGTTAATCAAATTCATAGATAGGTACAGATCCAACACTCAGACGCATAATTACACACAATGACACAACACTACAAATGATAATAACTGTGAATATTGTTAACGAAATAATTGCAAAACATTCTGCAAAATATGGAAACCATCACATTAGAAAACATCCATCCACTTATATATTATTGTGCTGCAGTAACAGTATCAACCCTACACAACAAACGTATATTCCACACGCCAAACAAATATGGAAACACTTAAGAAAACAGAATGACCGAGGCAAATAGAAAACAAAATCACAACACTGAAAAAATTAATAGGGCAGCTCACACAATATCTTAAAGAAATAAGTTCTGTATTGCCAAATAAATTAGGATCACATTTAAAATTGAAATTCCCTGGCTCGTGAACTACACTCGCGAGCAACCAAATCGACTCAACCCATATGTGTGCATAAATATATGTATTTTACGAAAAAATACTTTACTAATTTTAAAAATTATTATAGCGTTCGAAAGCTTGAGACCTTAGCTTTAATATGGTACCACTTTTCTTAACATTTATTCAAGACTTTTAAAATTAATGGTATCTGGGTGTAAGTAGAGGTAAAATGGGAACTTAGAAAAACGTGTGGTGGTCAGTTATTTTAACGCCACCTTTTGAACGCCAGAGTATAAACGTCTCGCCGTACCCCTGACGCCAGGCCACTTTTTCTGTCAAATGACCTTCATAAAAAATAGGGATTCCAAAACTTATATCGATATACAACTGAGTTTTTATTTTCGTCTTTAATTTTCTAATAAACCGTACTCACGACACTGAAATTTTATTTAACCTGCCACTATATTCCAATATAGAAATCTTTACATAGCATTTAACAGAGACTTTATCAATGAAAAAGCAGATATTAGAAAACTAAAATATATATTTATTACAATATGGTTACAACACTATTCAACATGACTTGTCTTGGTATTGTGACAATGGCGTTGCTTGCCAGTCAGTTTTATGACATTCTCGCATCTGAATTAGGGATGTGGCAGTGTACCTACACGTTGGTTATCGATTATATTTTATTCTTATCTAATATAATACCTATCCATATCTAATATAATACGTATCCATGTCTAAAAATACGCAAGGATTTTAATGTAGTAATAAAAAGAAATTGAAATCAGTACTTTAATTATTGTTTCTTTTACGTGTAAAAAATACGCAAAAATAATTTAAAAATCAACAGCTACATATACCTAATAACTATTATTACGAATTAGTCTTACAATATCACAAATCTTTAACAAAATGTACCTAATAATTAGTAATAGAAATAGAAATTAGAAATAGTAATTAGTAATAGAAAGAACATCAGTTTAGTACCTAATATAAACAAAACAACAGGAATAGAAGTAACAAAAGGATTTTTTATAAAGGAAAATTTCATATTCATCTTCTTAAGTTTTTATTGATTTTACAATCATACGTCACAACACTAGCTGTCACATATAGCAGACTACGGCGTGTGAGACACTCCTTTTATACGCGCTTAACATCTACTTTTAAACAACAAATTTCTCGATATTGGTGGTTTATTTATATTAGTTTCATGCAATATAATATAGACGGAAGCTTAAACTTTTAAATTATATAAATAAAAACACACAAAAGTAATGGTTAAATTGTTTATTTCATAATATGGTGCGACGTGTATTTTGTCATATATTTGTGACGTTGGCGTTCAGGGTAAGATTTCGTTTGTCACATATATGTGACAATGGCGTTCAAAAGAAAAAAACATAAAATGATTTATTATATTAATTTTTGGTATTGCCCCCCTCTAATCACGGCTTGCAGTCGATTTTTCATCGACCTGATCAATTTTTTTACGGTGTCTAAAGGAATTCCATCCCACTCCTCTAATAATGCCGCCTTTAGTTCCTCTATGGTGGAAGGGACTGGATTTCTGGCCTGACCCTTCTTTTGAGCTCGTCCTATAAGTGCTCGATGCGATTCATATCTGGACTGAGTGCAGGCCAGTCCATTGTCTGTATATTCACTTCGTCCAGGAACTGCCGAGTGATACGCGACGTGTGACACCGGGCCGAGTGATACGCGACGTGTGACACCGGGCCGAGTGATACGCGACGTGTGACACCGGGCATTATCATGCATTAAGACGAAGTTCTCGCCGACAAATCCTGCGTAGGGAACAACGTGGTCCTGAAGTATGTCGGTAATATACCGATCAGCTGTCAGCCCTCCTCCTCGGCCTCCCCCGGGCACAAAAACAAGCTCGGTTTTTCCGTCTAAAGAGATACCAGCCCACATCATGCAGGAGCCGCTGCCGTATGGAACCGTTTCAGCGAAACAGCACTGCGCAAATCGCTCGCCTGGACGCCTGTAGACCCGGCCTCTCCTGTCACTGCCATGCAGACACATTCTGCACTCGTCAGTGAACAAGACCGACTGCCATTGCTCGACGCTCCAATTGAGATGCTCTCGAGCAAATTGAAGGCGCACTTGTCGGTGGCCTGCAGTTAATTTTGGGCCCGTGGCAGGCCGTTTTGGAGTGAGATTGGCTTCGAGAACATGCCTCAATTCCTGCATCACATCAACACCCGTCAGGTGCCGATTCCGCAGCGCTGAAACGATCGTCTCTCTGAAGTGCACCGGTGGCGGCTGGCTCTTGGTCTCCGATTAAAGGCATCAGTCTCTTGAAATCTTCTGTATACCCTTGATACAGCAGACTGGCTCAAGTGAAGCTGGGCAGCGACGGTTCGCTGACTGAGTCCTTGTTGCAACAGAGCAACAACTTGAGCAGCTTCTTCAGACGTAGTGTCCATTGTTTTTTCAAAATAATGAGTGCAATTTGCGGAGCAGTGTACAGGTCAACTTCTGATAAGCGACTGATGAGTTAAGAGGGGTGTCGAGGCGTGTTGCCTCTCGACCGCGGGTGCATAAACCGGGGCACGTAAAAACGAGCTCGTCCTTGTGGTGCCTTTTGTTGGCGTAGATTTTCGAGTGCGCGAGCGCCTACTTAAATATGAGCGGGGCAACGCGCACTCGTATGATAGAGTTCTTGTCGTGTGACTATAAGCGCGCCGCGGCGCCGTGCGTGACTCAGCGCCGAAGTGATGAGTTAAATCGGTTGCGAGGGTTTTTATAGGGGTGGATCGTAGCACAAGTCGTGTGTACCGTAGAGAGTGAATTTTCCTATACACCAGTTTAAATTGCTTAAATAAAAAAGTACTGAATATTTTTTTATGACAGTGGTGTTGATGTAAAGCTAAAGTCTTAAGCTTTTCATGGACATATGTTTTTTATAAGGTGCGAGAGCATTCCCTTAACTAAAGTGCAAATAAAAAACTGGCAGTTATAAAAAAAAACACCATAATAAAAACAAACCCATTAAAAACACACAAACAACAGGTAACCACAGGGTCATAAGCACAACTGTGGTACAAAAAAATACAGTAAAGCTAATTATATCTTCTTTTGTTGTTATCATGTAACCCTAGCCTAAGCATTCTACTAACACAACTAGGGATTTTCATTAATTTATTATAAATAAAGAATTTGAATTATAAAAGAATCAAGTGTAGAACGTAACAAATAACAAAAAAGCAATAATAACACACCAAGCACACAGAATTCATTTCACACTACGGTCTTATTATATGAGGAAACAGTGCGGACAAAAAAAAATTAATAATAACAAAATAAATGAAATAACAAAAAATAATGTAATTTTTGGTTCATCATCTCACACTATAGATCTCAAACATGTACGACATACATCTATCTAGCGGCAAATGGTACTGTGTCTTTACTCCAAACTGTTTTTAAATGTTAACTTCTATTTCTGGTGGATATGTCTTCATGTGTTCGTATATATTAAGAGCAGTGATCTGATTTAGGTGAGTTTATTTACCTAAATTTCAAAGAAAAGAGACAAAAAGTGGAGACTTCCATTTCTTTTTTCAGGGACAATAAAGTTATAATCAATGAAATTGTTTTCTTCACGTTGTTATTCATTTATTGTTGTTTCGAAACCCGGGACAAGAGTCCAGAAAAATTGGCCAAGTGCGAGTCAGACTCGCCCATGAAGGGTTCCGTAGTAACTGCCAAATAACTTTGTTTTTCTTAGTGATTGATGAAATACAAAGATATATTTGCGGTTTTAGAAAATGTGCTATATCTTAAAAACTGCTGACCCGAATTCGTGCAAACTAATTTTCGTTGAAAGTTTTTATTAAGATCCACAACGTTTTTCATTCCATTATTGTAAATTTTAGAGGAGGTGGGGGACACACATTTTACCACTTTGGAAGCGTATATCTTTTAAACGATTGACTTCGTATTAGAAATGCCATTTTTAAAGACCTGTCCACATTTCATCATAAAAAAAAGAGAGGAAGCTCCCCTTTATTTAATATTATATTTCTGTCTCAAAATCGAAAAGCGTTTCACAGAATATATATACTTACTAAGTTTCACATGTGTAGTCTTAGTAGTTTCGGAATAAAATGGCTTTGACATAGGGACGGACAGACATGTCAAAACTTTAAGGGTTCAGTTTTTTGCCATTCGGCTACGGAACCCTAAAAATAGCCGTAGGACACCTCCATTTGTCTCTGTTCATTTTCGAAATTGAGGTTGTTTAGCTCACCTAATTCCGATCACTGATTATGATTTACTTACTGACATGTCATTACAACAGGTGTTCCTGCTGCAAAGAAACCGAAACTAGATCCGCTAAAGGAAAGTTGCGACCATTCACTATCACCCAAGCATAAGAACAAGGGACAAGAACATTCAAAGACTTCTGAAAATACTAAGAAAAGTACGTTTAAATCTATCAGAATATCAAAAAAATCTATTTCAAGTAAAACTGTTGTGCAAAGTAAATCCAAATTTTGTAATGATGCAATTTGTAATTATGATAATATTGTAGAAACTAAAAGTTTGCAAAATACAGCACTGCTACAGAATGAAAACGATGAACTCAACTGTAAGATATGTAATTATAAAGGTATTAACAGTAGTGATATATTGAGACACAACTCCAGACATAATAATATTAGTGTAAAAAAACCCATAATATGTGATATTTTTCAGAATAGTTTTATTCAAGAAAGTGATTTGAAAAGACATATTCGTACACACACAGGAGAAAAGCCTTATAAATGTGATATTTGTCAGAGTAGTTTTAGTGTGAAGGATTCTTTGAAAAGACATATTCGTACACACACAGGCGAAAAGCCTTATAAATGTAATATTTGTCAGAGTAGTTTTAGCCAAGCGAGTCATTTGAAAAGCCATATTCGTACGCACACAGGAGAAAAGCCATATAAATGTGACATTTGTCACAGCAGTTTTAGTGTGAAGAGTTATTTGAAAGCACATATTCGTACTCACACAGGAGAAAAACCATATAAATGTGTTATTTGTCAGAGCAGTTTTGGTCACAACAGCCAGTTAAATAACCATATTCGTATACACTCAGGAGAAAAACCTTATAAATGTCATATCTGTCAGAGTAGTTTTAGGGCAAAGAGTTATTTGAATAGACATATTCGTACACACACAGGAGAAAAACCTTATAAATGTGATATTTGTCAGAGTAGTTTTAGTCAAACGAGTCATTTGAAAACACATATTCATACGCACACAGGAGAAAAACCTTATAAATGTAATATTTGTCAGAATAGTTTCAGTAGGAAAGGTTTTTTGAAAACACATATTCGTATACATACAGGAGAAAAACTGTTTAAATGTGATAAATGTCCTAAAAGATTTTGTTTTAATAGTAAATTAAGATGTCATGTTTTGAAGCATCATTAACACATTACATATTGAAGATAATTACATAGCTGTATATATAGTAGTTCAGTCTATACGCCGTGAAATTTTAATGGTTGTTTTCCCGCAGCGAAATGGCTTTGTCTTGGTAATACAATCGTTTTATAAGCAAATAAAATATTAGAAACAATAAATGGCAGTTTAACCATTGTGAAAAATAAAACTCGAAAACGACCACGATCCAATAGTAATCCTCCCCGATACCTACGCTCGGGCAAGCCGGGCCACAGCGGCCGCGCGGCCATTGACCCGCTTGCTTTTCAATCAGCTGATAACTTATTCTTGATAATAGTAAGCTTTACCCAAAAAGTTATTCAAATTTTTTTTTCATAAGTTTACGGGTCTACGACTGTCATAAATACTTTTTAGCTGCAATTTACTGAATACGAAATTAAATAAAAATAAGTTTATCATCTAAGAAAAAGAATTTTCTGAATTAGAGACCTAACGATGTATTTGAGGCGTATTTTATAAATTTGAATCCACTTATTTACAATAATTTAACTAACTTACTTAACTACTTTAAAATTTTCATTATTTTTAAAAGTACGAGTAGGTACTTACCTACACTTCCCGGTAACGGAGTAATTGTTCGAAGTGCAAGCCACTGAGTTGAATACACAATCGAACACGTTTTAATTGATTATCTTTCAATGTTATTAAGGTGTCTCTGTCACGTCTTACGATATTAAAAAGCGTACACTATTGCAGTTATTAACTCGTCGCGTGTATCGTGTTCTTCACGATACTACAGCTCAAACGCCTGCGTTTGAGCTCAGACCACAAGAAAAAGGCCAACGGTGACAAGTCCGGGCATGAGAGTCGTCATTAGCCCTGGCGTACAGTTGCACAATAGCGAAATACAAATTTTTATGACGATTCATTATTGAAACGATACCGTATTGCACGTACGACGTTCGCGGCAGGACTAAGTGCGGAGCGCCGCTGTTACGACGGGGGAGCGGGGCTTCCCTTGCCGCGTGCGCGCAGGGTAGTTAAAGCATTATCCCATGCGCGAGAGCTTATTTTGTTCTGAACATTTATTAATCACTTTTTCCTTTGTTGGCAGCGCGCGCCGGCGCGTGCCTTTCGTGTAGGTACCTACGTTACGTCTACTGAACTACTAATGATTCTCACTTTCTTCGAGTTGATGAATATATTTTTAATAATTTGAAAAAAAAACATTCTGTTTTTTTTTTTTAAGTTTAACATTATATTTCGATACCACTAGTGATGGGTAACCGTCCTGTCTCTGGGAAACAACCATTAAAATTTCACGCTGTATAAGGTGTATCTATTCATACACGAAATATTTTAAGAGACATACCTAAGCACAGATTACTTAATAGTTACTACGTAACAGATACTTCACTGAGTATAAAAATTCCAATACCTACTACTATAATAGCCTACTCGGTCGCTTCAGCAACCGCCACATGCTAAAAAGTGCCTAAATGTTCAAGCGTACAGTTGTGATTGCTTTCGCACCGCGCGATCCCACAGCAATCGCAGGGCTGCCTCTTCGATAAAATTAAATTAACATAACGTTTTGTGTCTATGCTATTGAGAACTGTGAATATGCTCTGACTATAGGTAAGGTTTAGTCTCATAACGTTCAAGTTGCAAAATAACATGTTTAAAATTGTATCGTTTATAAAATATATTTTTTTTTATAAATTGGTGCTGACTGTGCAATACATCTAGATAACACATAGTTATAGAGGTCAGTGTGTGGGTAAAATAAAAAAAATCTTTAAAGTTACCTACATGTGTTTTATTTTTATATAATACTAGCTTTTGCCCGCGACTTCGTACGCGTGGGAAGGTTTTCCGGCGCAAATCCCGATCCCGTGGGAATTTCGGGATAAAAAGTAGCCTATGTGTTATTCCAGAATATCAACTATCTACCTACCAAATTTCATTCAGATCCATTCAGTAGTTTTTGCGTGAAAGAGTAACAAACATCCATCCATCCTCACAAACTTTCGCATTTATAATATTAGTAGGATAGGATTTTATAAATTTCTTACCCTTTCTAAATTCTCGGTTATTAAATTTTAGTGTAGAAAAAGCTTTTTACCAAAAAATTTAACCGACTCCCAAAAACACTGCAAAGTGAAAAATAACTTTAATTTCGGTAGTCGGTGTCTTTAGTTTTGTATTTTCGTTTTTGGCACCGACTTCCGAAATTAAAGTTATTTTTCACTTTGCAGTGTTTTTGGGAGTCGGTTCAATTTTTTGGTAAAAAGTTTTTATTTCACTCTTTTTAGTTGGTCGATTTTTAATTTACCTAGTTAAAACAGCCTAAATGTCAACTACTTATAACCTTTTACAAAATATTGATTTTCCCAATGCT
Source organism: Tholera decimalis (assembly GCA_943138885.2). NCBI lineage: Eukaryota > Metazoa > Arthropoda > Insecta > Lepidoptera > Noctuidae > Tholera > Tholera decimalis. The sequence continues at coordinate 9,702,055 of OW964575.2, read as the reverse complement.
GGGCCGTTAATTGTTGAGGAGTTCTCCTGGTACTTCACCATCAGCTCTACATCACCATATGCATTGTGACGAGCATAAAGTGCTTAAGATCCATATTCAAGTAATCGAATCGCAATCCACTCAATACTTATTATTGAGTAGTTTCGGCAGCCATCTGTGGTCTTCATCATCAGTTCCACTTCCTCAAATGGTACTTTTTGAGAGCAACTGCACAAGTTACTATAATAAATACCCAAAACGTCATAGGTCTGCCTATAATATTTGAAGAGTTCCCTCGATTTCTCCAGGATCCCATCATCAGATCCTGACTTTTATAAAAATGGGACCAATTTCGAAGTATACCCTTTCAATCAAAAAAAGAACTTTCCAAATCGGTTCAGCCGTCTTCGAGTAATCGGTGATCATACATTAAAAAAAAAACAAAAAAAATAATATACGCGTCGATACCTCCTCTTTTTGTCGTCGGTTGAAAATATCCTGAATCTAATAAAAAGTTTTATTAGATATTGTTTTGGGAAACAAGGGCAGGGAGAATCAAAATGTATGTTATTTAAAATTTCATAAAGAGTACTACTCGGCCTTTGTTTCATATTTTTTTTTCAAAATTATTAATAAACATAGTCTCAAGTACTTTTACATAATTATGAAACGCATCTGTTGGCACTTTTAACTTTCCGTAAAAAGACGATGTTTTGTTGAATGCTTTAAAATGGATAAACAATCTATTCGTAGATTCATTTAAATCAGGAATGTTCTGTAATTCAGCAACAAAGCCAGGACAGGTATGCTTCTCGCTACATTTATTTTATTTATTTATCACTTACCTTTCTTCATTGACAGGTAAATGGAAAAATGTTAGGTGGTTTTTCCCTTCTTTTACTTGATTTGCACCCATCTACAGCACATAAAGCAACAGACGGCATCGTATAGATACGTGTACAAACGAATGTAGGTAACGATTAAAATTGAACAACGTGCTTGCGCTTCGCTTGCGAAAACCGCACTGAATTTGGTCCGCAAACGGTCCGAGACCGCTCGGCCGGGCGGTAGGTAATTATAGCGCGCAAGTACATGGAGTGACGGAGCCCTGCCTATAGCTGGTAAAGAAACTATAAACACGAAAAAAAAAACGGGTCGCAATGTTTTTTATTTTACGTAATTATTATAATTTTCATATGATAAAAAAAAAATTAGCAAAAAATAGAACCGACTTCCATATCAAAACACTACAAAGCCAAAAATAACTTTTATTTCAGAAGTCGGTGTTATTGGTTTTGGATTTTCTTTTTTTTCACACTGCCTTCCGAAATTAAAGTTAGTTTTGGCTTTGTAGTGTTTTGATATGGAAGTCGGTTCTATTTTTTGTTAAAAATTGTTTTTTCACGCTTTTTTCGTGGGTCGGTTTGTAATTTATCTAGTTATAAAAGCCATAATGTCAACAATTTATCACCTTTTACATAATATTGCTTTTCCCGATGCATAGCCGTTAATTTTTGAGAAGTTCTCCTGGTACTTGACCATCAGCTCTACATCACCATATGTATTGTGACGAGCATAAAGTGTTTAACATCCGTACTCAAGTAATCGAATCGCAATCCACGAAATACTTATTATTGAGGAGTTTCAATAGCCATCTGTGGTCTTCATCATCAGTTCAACTTCCCCAAATGGTACTTTTCGGAAGCAACTGCTCAAGGTACTATAAGAAATACCTAAAACGCTATAGGAGTGCATATAATATTTGAAGAGTTCCCTCGATTTCTCCAGGATCCCATCATCAGATCCTGATTTCGTAATAATGGGACCAACTAGAAAGTATACCCGTTCAAACGCAAAAAGAATTTTTCTAATCGGTCCAGCCGTCTCCGAGTTATGAGGTAACATACCTACATAAAAAAAAACCTTCAAGATGAATTGAGAACATCCTTTTTTGAAGTTGGTTAAAAAGAGAAAAACTCTCTTTAATCATCATAAAAGCCACGCACCGTCTCAAATAGCGCTGCCGCGCCGGCCGCTTAAACTGGCGTATTGGATGTCAAAAAATAAAAAGGAACCAGTATTTACTATGTGTCAAGAAATATTAAATAATTTATTTTTTTAAATAATATACCTAGATATTTTTTTTGTTGCTGTGGCTTCTTTACCAGCTATTAGTGTTGCCCAAATGCAAGACCAAGACGAGACTTAGCCAGTCTTGGTCTTGCGTCATTACACCTGGTCTTGGTCTTGGTATTGCGCTCCTAGTCTTGGTCTTGCACAAGAGTCTCGCAAGTCTTGCAATTAACGATTATCCTATTGCTATTTATTAAACGGTAGTTTAGATCTTAGAACAATGTAACAGAGTAGGTACATTTTGAGCTTGAATTGACATAAGCATAATGAAGACCAACCAAATTAATAAATATAATAAGAAATTCGAAATGACATTAGTGAGGTCTGAACCAACGACCTCGGCGATCCCTGCCGATGCTCTGACCAACTAACTACCGTGTCCCACGGGAGTCAGTCGGTTTCTTAATAAACGTTTACATTTAACAAATTAATGACATTAACTTGACTGAACATATTTTAAAGACATTGCCAAGAAAGAGATCACCTCACCTTATATGAAATGGAATAAAAGAGTTATAGAATAAATACAAATTCTTTTGACCCAGAATTAATACAAAGTAACCATCTGGCTGACTCATCAGATTACTTAACCTATTTCTATGTTTTCTAATCACTAGCGATGCTTTAGAAAATAATCTCTCAGCAGGTACTGAATTAGCAGGTATTGAAAGATAATCACGAGCCATTTTCGATAAAATCTGATATTCTATCTCATGCGTCCTCCACCACTCTAAAATGTCTTCCGAGCTGGCGCACAGTGTATGATTTTACTAATCTAGGGGGACAAAACTCGGGAACCTAAATATTGTATTATATATTACATTTATTGTATACATAGGAACGTTGCAGTAAATGAAAGGCAAAATTAAATGTGTTACATATTTTTTTCAATCTTTCAATAAAATTCTTATTAATGTTTTCGAGGAATTTTTCTTAATAATGTTATATAAGGGTCTGAAGATGTTAACAAATCTTTAATTAAATCAAAATTAGTTCTGTGTCTTGATGTCTTCAATGTATGCCCCAATCTGGCTTTTCTGATTTCTTTATTTTTGGCCTCGGAAGCCTCCTCGGACCTCGGTTCTTCGGTAACAACTATATCACCAAAGCTAATTTTCACAAAGTTGATTACTTTATTTAATCGACCTTTGGGCGGAATAGAACGCCAAAAATCAATTTTTGATTTTCGCTGCATCTACAAAGAAAAAGCAAAAAAATATATAATCGCAAAAAATCGCAAAAAACGATTATTATAGCATCAAAGTATATAACACAGAGAATTTTTTAAGACTACTATCACAGCTTGACTACATTTCGACCCTCCCAAGCAATAACTCGGTAATCGAAAAATCAAAATTTTACAGGAGAAAAGATTTACTGATTTTATCAAATATCTTTTCAACGAGTAAGAGAAGTTCAAATGAGAAGTAAATAAATAAAGAAATTGTTTATTTCTCACCACAAAGTTACAAGTTGTTGTTGTACGAACATAATTATTACTTATTTACAAAATGTGGTGGCTGTGATAGTTCACATGAAATTTTTGACCCTATCCCCTGAACTATGTGTTAAGGTGGTAACCTGTATCTCAGGGGGTAGCGTTCAGCCATACGTTATACAATTTAAAAAAACATGTGTGCAATTCACACGTGGTAGAAGTGAAACCTTAAAAAAAAAATTGTATTTTATTTCTTATGAATTTATGTGTCTGTCTCTTTTTACTGTCGCTTTTTCGTTTCATAAACAAATCACAACGATGCTAAAGAAGTTTTCACTTCAAAAATTGTCGAGTGCCACTACTATTTACAAGATTAGCGATTTTATATCTATGAAAGTGGAGAGTAAAAAAGTAGGTACCTATGTGATGTGAGCTAAAAGTAGGTAAGTGGTGTGAATGTTTTCTGAATGGATGTGGTGTGTGAGTGATATGATGGAATGATGTGTATTTATATTAGTATATGCATGGAGAGTTTGTAAGTAGATTGAATGTATGTGAGGTTATGTAATAAAGGTAATGAGATTTTCAGTTTCTAGGTAATCTAATTGCAATAACCATCTTTTAACCGCAACTTTTGCATCATATGTGGTTAGCTTAATTATGTTTGTTTTTTTTTGTTAACATTACTATATAGATAAGAACTTAAAACAAAGTATTGTCTTTTTGCGAAAGTTGTGTTGTGTGAAACGCTGGGGCAGGCTGGTGAATTTCTTTGTCTGCCAGCAAAGGGTTGGTGCAGCAGTTCGATGCTTCCTTAAAATGGATTGGACCACAAAGAGCTTACGAACAGTAAGCACCTGACATGCTCAGTAGGGTATCGAAATGGCTTTTTCATAATGACCTTGAGATCGGCTCTTTGGGTTCTTTCCAGTGCAAGAAACATCGTCTTTGCCGCCCCACCCTATAACGGAACACAATAGCTGATCACAGACTGACACAACGCAGTGAATATTTTTATAAGAAGGTCTTTCGACACTGATTGTCTAGTTCTCAACCTAGCAATAACTTTACATAGTTGCATCTTAGTATCTAACAACAATAGCTGGAGTAAGATTTTGACATTGACATGTATGGCAATTAACTGAACATGTATGTGAAATTAAGTTAAACTCTTCCGATGATTGGTTATTTTTCCTTATCGTAAAGGTTACATAATTCGATATATTCACATTTAAAGTCAAAAGATTAAAGTTTAACCAACTCATTATTCTTCTAAGACAGTCTTCGGCGTTAACTTTTACGAATTCCCAGTTTGACCCGTATACTACATAAAATTGCAGTGTCATCCGCGTAAGTAAACATTTTTGCATTTGAAAGTGACATCTTGCAAAGGTCATTTATGTATATTTTGAACAATGTAGGGCCCAAAACACTCCCTTGTGGCACACCGAAAGTGACAGTTTGTTCGTAACTGAGTACAGAATTAATTATGACCTGCTGGGTCCTGTTCGTTAAGTAACTCTTGAATATCGAAAGAGGTACACCCCTGATTCCTATTTGTTCTAATTTGGTGATCAAGATTGGGACAGAGACTGTGCCAAGACATTTATTTTTTATGTCCAGTTGTCTTGCAACAAACTGTGTCAAATCTAGTACGGCATCTTCAGTGGATATGCTGCGACGGAAACCATACTGATTATTAGCAATAATATTGTATTTGTCCAAAAACCCATTGAGCCTTGAGTTCAGATTTTTTTCTAGAATTTTGGACAGTGCAGGTACTATGGATATTGGTCTATATTTATTAACACAGTCTCTTTCCCCTCCCTTGTGGATAGGATACACTAACGCTTTTTTAAATGCCTGGGGGAATACACCGGTTCTTATGGACAGATTACATATGTGTGTTATGAGAGATGCTAATAATGGTCTGCATAGTAAGTGCAAGTATATTGCTTGAAATTATATCCTAACCCGTGGCGCAGTTATTACGCAATTGTAGTATTATAGAGTCTACTTCGGCTTCATCAGTATCTATTTTTTTTTTTTTTTTTAGCGTGGTAAAATTATCAAATAAGTCCTCCCACCCCGGGCAGGGTGGGAGGGACTGTCAGACTTTTACTGACTAAAATCCACGGTGTTCCTTCAATAACCCTTTACGTACCGAGGTCACGGTAACGAGATGAGTCCCACGACCCCGGCAGGCTTCGGCCCTCTACGGGGGGCCTCGTCATATTGCTGACGCTCTTTGAGGCGCGCGTGGAACACGAAGCGCCGTCGACCCGGGCATGGTCCATGGTCGGACAGCGAGTTGCCCTTTACTCGCTGTCCGCATGCCCGCGTCTACGGTGGCCGGAGATCGTCGGCCGACGCCGTGGGCGTCTACCACTGCGGCTGGGCTGGAGGGAGGACGCCATCCTTTCCCTCACGCGGCCCGCCTCCTCCTTCGGAAGCATGACTGCTTCGCAGAAGGAGGCGACCGCTTCCCACTCCCTCTCGCCCCGCAGCATGGCCTCGACCAATGCCGGGCGCGAGAGGTCTCCGCCTATCGCCGCCGTGAGGACACGTCCGTGCTCTGCCCAAGCGGGGCAGTCCTGCACCGTGTGCTCGACTGTGTCCTCAGGGCGACCCTCGCAGTGGTGACACCCAGGCGTTTCCTCCTTTCCCATCAGACACAGGTACCTCCCGAAACTTCCGTGTCCGGTGAGGACCTGCGTCATGCGGTAGGTCAGGACGCCGTGACGCCGATCTAGCCACTCCTCAAAGAGGGGTCTTACCGCCGCAATTGCGGCGTGCCCGGCCTTCGGTTGCGACAGTCGTTCCCTCCATACTGCCCTGAGCTCACGCCGGAGCTCTTCCCGCCGCGCCTCGACTTCTCGAGGCAGCGGGGATACGCCCCGGCGCTGCGCCTCCACGCGCCATTCATAGACGCGCTGGAGGGCAGTCGCCTCCAGATCCCAGGGCAGCAATCCGGCAAGGAGGTTGGCTGATTCGCCGGCGATCGTGCGGTATCCCCGGATCATTCGGATAGCCATGACCCTCTGGCATGCGACCAACTTTAGTGGTCGCGTCCGGATGCACAGGGCCCACACTGGGGACCCGTAGAGGGCCATGGACCGCACGACGCCGGCGTACAGCCTTCGGCAGGAGGCGTTTGGCCCGCTGAGATTAGGCAGGAGTCGCCTGAAGGCGGCTGCTGCCCGGTTCAGCTTTGGGGCCAAACTCAGGAAATGCTCCCTGAAGTTCCACCGGCTGTCGAGGACGAGTCCCAGGTACTTCATCGTCCTCCCGACGCCGATGCGAACCCCCTCCACCGTTATGTGGGACTCGGACCGTGGCGCGTTCCGACCGCCATGGAAGCACATGGCCTCTGTCTTGTGCAGCGCCACGTCGAGTCCCAACTGCCGGATCCTACGAACGACTGTCGCAACCGCTTGCGTCGCCAGGTCGGCCGCCGCCTGGTGCGACTCTCCCTGCGCCAGGACGAGCGTGTCGTCAGCGTAACATATTACGCTGACGCCGTCAGGGAGGTCGCCGCGCAGCACCCAGTCGTATCCGATGTTCCACAGGGGCGGCCCCAAGACCGATCCCTGTGGGACACCGCACGACATCTCTCGCCGGTTCCACTCTCCCCGGTGACCGGGGTAGATGACGGCTCTGTCCGTCAAGTAGTCCTCGACTATGCGACGGAGGTAGGTCGGCACCCGGTGATACCGGAGTGCCTCCCTGATGCAACTCCAGGGCAGGGTGTTGAAGGCGTTGGTGATGTCCAAAGACACCGCCAAGACGACCCTGCCCCGGGATATCGCGTCCCCCGTCGTGAGGGCTCTCACGCGCATGACAGCATCCACTGTCGAGCGCCCCTTGCGGAAGCCAAACTGGCAGTCCGCAAGATCCGGGCCCACCCGATTCAGGTGCCCGAAGAGGCGGTCTGCAATTACTCTTTCCAAGAGCTTGCCCACCTCGTCGAGCAGCACGATGGGCCGGAATGCGGACGGAGAGTCCGCAGAGCGCCCGGCTTTCTGGATCAGGACCAGCTTTCCCGTCTTCCAGTGAAGCGGAAACTGGCCCCTCTCCAGGCATGCGCTAAAGAGCCCCCCTAGTCGAGGCCCGAGAGTCTCCGAGGCCAGGACCCAGGCTTTCCCTGGCAAGCCGTCGGGTCCTGGGGCGGTATTTTTGGCCTTGAGCCGTTGTACCGCCACTCTCAAGTCTACCTCGGTCACCTCTGGAGCGTCGTAGACGTCGTCGTCGCTGTGGTCCGCGTTTGCGCCAGCTTCAGGTTCCGTCGGAGACGGAGCCATGGGCGGGGGAGCGTGCTCCCCTCGCGATGGGAACAGGGCGCTCACCACGTCCTCCAAGAACTGAGGCTGGAGACTCTGCGTCAACGGGGGAGCCCAGGGGCGGAGCTTCTCTCGCACCCACTTGTAGGGGCGGCCCCATGGGTCCCCGTCCAGAGTCACCAGCATCTCCTCCCGGGCCAGTTCCTTGGCCCGCCAGATCTCGTCTCGGAGGACGGCCTTCGCTGCCCTGTAGCCCTCGTACAGCTCCGCCTCTACAGTCGCCGCATCCGAAGGTCGGGTGCGGCGCCTGCGGAACCTGGTGTACCGGCGTCGCGCCGCAACGCACGCTTCGCGCAGCGCTGCTAGCTCGCTCGACCACCAGTACAGCTGACGCCGGGCGCGTCCTTGCCGGACCCGGGGCATGGCCACGTCGCAGATCTCCGACATGGGCTCCCGGAACCACTCCACCTCGTCGTTTATGTCGGCAGGCCTGTCCGGGGGTGACCCCCAAGCCTGCACGATCGAGGCTTCCAGGAATAGCTCCCGGTCCATCTGATTCAGCGCCTATCGCGGACCACTAAGGTCCCGTCGGACCGGCGCGTCTGGGGTCTGGGTGGAGACGTCGAACCGGATATACCGGTGGTCGAAATAGGTCTCCACCTCCTCCACAACGCTCCAGTCGGTGACGCGCGGTGACAGGCTGGGGGTGGCGAACGTAACGTCTACCACCGACTCACCCGTAAACCGCACGCACTTAGGGACAGAACCCCGGTTCTCGATCACCAGGCCCTGCGCACGGGCCCAGTGCTCGAGCATCCTGCCCCGCCCATGGTCCATGGACCGGGAACCCCAAGCCGGATTTTTGGCGTTGAAGTCCCCGAGGACGAGGGCGGGGAGGGAACCGAGGGCGACGATGACGTCTCCTAGCTCCGTTAGGGAGTTCTGGAACTCGGCGAGAGTTCGGTTCGGGGAGAAATAAACGCCTACCACAGCGATCTCCCCGAACCGTGCTGCGACGATCCCACGCCCTCTCTTGACGCGATCGAGGGGCGGGGTACCGGCGGCGGCCGACGAAACGAGGGTCACCGAGCCGTCCAAGTCCGCCACCCAGTCATTCCTGGGCAGGACAAAATACGGCTCGGCGACCACGGCGACGTTGATCAACCACTGCGCCATGCTCTGGAGCAAAAGTTCCTGAGCAGCGGCGCAGTGGTTGATGTTCGCCTGGAGGAAGCGCAATGGGACCATTAATCGGGATCCATTGCAGCCTCCTCCAGGGCCCCTCGCGGGGGTTCAGCCACGACTTCGGCGACGGCAGCGGCAGAGGGCCTACCTCTGCGCCTGGCCTTGGTGGGTGGGGCGCAGGACTTGCCCCCAGCCCGGTGATCGGCCGGCTTGCCAACCGCCTCACATGCGAAGCAGTGAGGCGGGGCGGAGCACGAGCCGGCCTTGTGACCGGGCTGACCGCAGCGGAAGCACCTATCGCTGCGGTCTACCTCCGAGGTGCACACGCATGCCGCATGGTTGCCCACTTGGCAGCGGAAGCACCTCAGGGGTCTGGGGTCCAGGACTTTCACCTGCGCAGACACCCAACCAACCAGGAGCCTTCGGCCCTCCTGCAGCTTTTTCGCCACCGGGACGGGGCAGCTAACCGTAATGGTTTGCAACCCCGTGAAGCCAGGACGCAGGGCGCCCGCCCTCACCTGATCGGGAGGGCACTCCCCAGTCCTGGCAACGGCGGCCACCACTTCCTCGACCGTCACGGAGTCATCCAGATCCAATATGCGCACGTCTGCGCGCTTGGTGGGTCTGGAGACTCGGGCCTCCTCCGCATTTAAGGACGCTCTGGGCCGTTCGGCCAGAGCGTCAGCGGTAGGGCCACTGGCCGCGCCGGGGATCTCCAACATCCGAGCCCCCGTCGCAGTGACCCGGTGACGGAGGCCACCGGTGATGCCGAGCTCCGTGATGTCTATCACCTGCCGCGCCTTCGCGAGCACGTCGCGGTACGACACGCCACTCTTCACCGCGTCCGGCTGCAGTGTGATCACTACAGCCGCGGTCTTGGGGGCGCGCAATCGCGCCGCGGCGTCTCGTCGCCGCCGTCTCTCCCTTCTCCTCGAGGACCTGGCTGCGCCAGCAGCCTTCCTCTTCTCCCGGCCACTTGCCAGTCGGCGCCGGCCGGAGGAGTCTTTGGAGGAGGCTGCTGGGACGGTTCCCGGCCTGGGCCTTCTTCCCTTTGGCCGCCTGTTTCGGCCCCGCAGGTGTCGGGGTCGGAGGCGGCTTTGGTGGGCCTGGTTTGGGCTTGGCCGGGGCCGTCTTCGCCCTCGCAGGAGCCGCCGTCGCTGGGGCCGTCTGCCCAGTGGCCGTCTTCGCCTGAGGCGGCCTCGTCGCCGTCCGGGGAGGCTTGGACGCGGCCGCAGCCGCGTACGAAGGCGCTGCCAGCGGGGGTCGCAGCACGCGGCTCTCCAATACGGAGAACCGCTGCTGGAAGGCGGCCAGCTCCTGTCGCACCAGGTCGAGAACCGAGTTCTCTGCTGGTGTGGGCTGGCCTTTCTCCTTTTGGCCCCGCGGCGGTGCATTCCGCTGGCCGTCTCCCCGGATTGCGGCCAGGTCCACCTTGAGGGCGGCGTTCTCCCTCTGGAGAGCCTCCATGGCGGCAGTCAGGCGGGTGACCTCCGGCCGCAGATCGGACATATCGTCCCTTGCAGCCGGAGCCCCGCCGTAAGTCCGCGCGGCCACCATGATGGAGGCCGTGGCTTCGCCGATCGCGTCCTCCTTGCTCTTGCGGTTCCGCTTCCGCGAGATGGTGCGAATGGCAGCCGCCACGGCCTCTTCTAGTTTGGCCTCGCTCGAGGGCAGACCAGTGTTGGGCTCTCCAGAGGGAGGCCCCCTCCCCGAGGTCTTGCCTCGGCCTTTACCCCGCACGCTAGTGGGGATCTTGCGGGCCGAGACAAGCCCCTCCTCCGACGACGACTCGTCGTCGCGGGGGCGCTTGAGGAACTCCTTCCTCCTGTTGGCGCCCCCCTCGTCGCTCCTCACTGCGCTCCCAGAGATCAAGCTCTGGAAGCTTTCGGCGTCCGATGCCGAGTCGATTTCCGACCCGAGCAACGGCGCCCCTCTCCTCCGCGGAGCGGCGCTCTGCGCTCGCTCAACGTTTGGTGCCGGTGAGGTGGACGTGCTGGACAAGTCCAGCGACTCCACCTCACGGGCACGTGAGCCTCCCTGGCTCAATGCGGCGACTGCCGGGGTAAAACTGGGGTAAAAGTGTTTGTTGTCCCCCCCAGAGTACGGTGGGACTGACCGGACGTGTCCGGTGCGGGACTCCCCAGCTGCGGAGCAGCTGGGACCCGCCTGGGTATCTTTTCCAAAAACTTTTTCTTCCATTTTGTTTTACTTTTTTAGAGAGGTGAGTTCCTCTGTCCCTACTCCCATTTCCCCTCCCCTGGTTCACTTCACGGTTACGTCTAAAGATTAGACGCATACCGGAAGTGAACCTTTCCTCCCCCTTGACCCGATCTCTGAGACCGGGCCCCGCGCCGTCTAGAAGCTCGAGCTAGCTGCTCGATCCTCCAGGCGGCGCGCCTTTCCCCCGGTGTGTCCCTCTTGGTCTGGTTTCTCCCTCTGGGCCGTCCGGCATGAGTGCCTCTACCGGCATGGCCCCAGAGATCATCGAAACACGCAAGCCAACGTGGGGACACAGTTGGTGGGGTTCATCAGTATCTAGAAGAAGAAACGAATTACATTGAGATGAAGTTTCATTTTGTATCGGATTTGATTGTCTATTTTGATTTTCAGTTATTATTTTATTTGCAAGGTTACTTCCAATAGTTGTAAAATAAGAAAAAACTTGATTAACAGAGTTCTTAGGGCTATTTTGGTTATTAAATAGTTCTACGGGTGATGAATTTACTTTTTTAGTGTGTGTGATTTCTTTGATGGCGTTCCAGAGGGTTTTAGGATTATGACGGGCTTTCTGAATCTCTTGTTTCTCATGCTCCCTTTTTAGTTTTTTTTAGAAGATAACGTGTATATGTAAGCTTTAGTATTAAGTTATCAGGAGTCTTAGAAGATTGTTTATGTAGCCTATCTTTATGTTTGATACAGCGTAGAAGTCCTGGAGTTATCCAGGGTTTCACGTTTCTTTTTCTTCTAGATACCGAGACAGATCGTGTATATTTAGTTATTACCGTCATTAAAAGCGAAATGAATTTATTTGTAAATTGATTCGCATCTTCGATCTGTAACACTTCTGTAAAGTCCATCCCTTCCAATTCTTTTTTAATCGCTTGGTAATCAAGCCGAATAACTACTTTATTTGGATTATTAGCAGTGCTTGTGTTTTGTAAAGATAACATAACTGGCGCATGGTCAGTGATGAAAGTTTCCAGGTTTCTAGTAGTTGGTAGTGAAGATTTAAGTAGAATTTATTTATTTATGTACACACATGACTAGGGCTTTCATCTCGGGAATCTCGGTCTCGAATATTTCGAGAGCCTTGACGATTTTTTAGTATTTTCGAGACTCGAGACTAACATTTTCAGTCACGGGAATAACGAGACTTTTGAGACTTCAGTACCATAAAAACTGTATTAAATAATTTATTAAACCAATATTAAATTTTTATTATGTGTATGGCAATGGCAGCACGGTCGAGCGTAGAGTAAAGCTCAGTATTATCTGTGGAGGTTGAATAACCTTATTGACAAATAACACAGATTTTGTCTACATATTATAAATGTAAATTGCTGTGCCCGAAAGGGTCCATGTGAACCATTACCTTATATTAAGATCTTGTTAACACATAATTATGATTGCAATAAAGATTGAATTATGGAACTATTCTGATTGAATTGAAATGGGGTTCGAACTTTTTTGTATGAAGACTGGCATGTCGACCCACCGCCATTTTTTTTTTAGAAATCGTGGCGCATGCTGAATGCGGCATGTCTCTAACAAAAAATATCTGTAATATGGTACGGTCGGCCAAGAAAGTGGTGTACCAGTTTTGATTTAGTTTCCCGGTCATCGAAAATTACAACAAGGTTCGTTATAAAAAGATATTACTGAAAGAGACAACATTATCATGACGTAAACCTATGTATTTAGTATTCATACGTCATATGTCACATATAAGTACATGACATTTTAACCTTTAGTATAAATGAAAAGGACATTAGTTTCTACAAAGCAATTGAAATGTTTCCAAACAAAAGTAATAAAAACTATTTAGACAACCGAATTCCATTTGAAAAAGAAAACTGACAATTGACATTTTGTCAAATATATGCAAAAAATCGATATATTTTCCGTGTTATTTTTCAATCAACTGCATATAAAATCATCTCAATGCCTGCCAACTTGACCATTGCCGAAAGAGCACAAATAATTGCCCAATTTAATGAGGGAAGCAGTATCAGTGCGATATCCCGGAATTTGAATATATCGAGGCGTTCTGTCCGCTTTTGGATTCGTCGTGAAGGAGAGGAGGGAAGTTTGTTGGATCACAGATGAAGTGGTCGCCGGCCTGCACTCTCCAATAACGATAGAGAATTCATGAGACGGGAATATGAAATCAATGGTTTTAAGCCCACAAAACATTTTGCGGAGATGTTCGATGTGAGTGCCCAAACAATAAGGAATCATCTACATTACATGGGGTTGCACCACAGGCATTACGCCAAGAAAATATATTTGACGGATGCTCACAGACTTGCTCGTCTGAACTTCGCCAGAGAGCACTTAGAGTTTGATTGGTCTAATACAGTGTTTTGTGATGAAAAAACGTTTAAATCCAGTCAGCATGGACGTCTTCACCTTTGGCGATATAATTCAACACGGTATAAAGATGATCATGTAATCCCAAATAGAGAATCAGGTCGAATTTCCGTAAATATTTGGGGCTGGATGAGTACGGATGGTGTAGGAGAATTGTGTTCTCTACCTCCTGAGCGACGGCTGTAAATTATATCGACGTGCTTCAGAATGCAATGCTACCGACAGTCCGTAATGTTTACCCGGAGAACGAAGTGCCACAATTTGATTTTGTTCAAGATAATTGTTCAATTCATAATGCGAGGATCGTAAGAGCCTGGTTTCGTTCACACACTGACGTAAGGGTAATTCAGTGGCCCTCAAGATCGCCGGACCTCAACCCGATAGAAAATCTTTGGGGCCTTATGGTCCAACGATGGTCGCATCAAAATGAAAGAACCAAACAAGCTCTTATTAGTCACTGTAATTATATCTGGGAGGAAATGCGGGGAACCGATATTTGCTCACGGCTTGTTGGTTCAATGAGGTCTCGTCTTTTAGAGGTTATAGAGGCCAACGGCGGTTACACCCGTTTCTAATTTTTAAAAATTTTCAATATCTTCTAAATATTACTATATATGCTATGTTTTTGTTTGTTATAAGTATTTTAAAATTGATTGTAGAAATTTAATAAAAGGATAAATCTATTTTTAGCTTGTTTTTTATTGATATTGTAATTACAAGTTTACAGAAATTGTAGGTTTGTGGACTCGCCTTGTGCCTTTACAATTTTATGTAACTTGTTGATTACAATTCTGAATTTGTAGATACAATTTTGTCATCAAAATCTACAGCCCCCCGCCGTTGATTTTACGACGTCATTGGTTCCATCAAGTTCAAACTAAGAACAGCTGTCACGTTACAAACAGTAATAGTCGTTATCAATAATCAGATAAAGACAGCAATAGAAGTTGTCAGATCGATTTGCAAGCGAAACTAATCTTTATCACCTATGAATCTGCAAGCGATATTCAACCTTAGGGTGGTACACCACTTTCTTGGCCGACTGTACCCCAAAATGTCACATTACCGAGATATTTGAAGGTTGTTTACCTCGACATATGACTACAAGGACAATCATTAAAAGTAGACTTATTACATGTCTATAAGCATCAGATTGTATCCAAATAATCGTTCCCAGGTTGATTATGATTATTAATGTTTATAGAAAGAGAGTAGGTAGATTACACGCTACTAGGAGCACGAGAATACTACTACAAATAATTATTTATCCACTAAATCGCATCGCAATGAAACGCAGTCGACATGTTACTATCGTGTGGCGGATTATGTGACATGTTACTCAGCTTGAAAACGTTTTTCAGCAGTAGTTAAACAAAAGGCAAAAGGTATGTCATTGACGTTAACATTTATTTATAACTGTAAGTACAATAGCAAACATAAGTGAATATTAATACTGAGATGTGACATCTTAAAAGATTTATAATATATCTAACACGTATTATAAATTAATTAATTAATTATAAATATAATTCTACATTATCCATAAATTCAGCAGGAGGTCGGGTAGGGGTTCTTGATGCCGAGCCTAATCCATGTACCAAAGAAAGACATGTACCAAAACACTTTTTGTTCATTTTATAATACGGTGGGATGAAAGACAGCCAACACGCGTGTGTGGTATTCTTTGAAATGAGTTTTATTACTATGCGATGCGATTTAGTAGGCAAATAATTAATTGTAGTTGCGGTTTTTTCGTACTGTTAGACTAATAAGCTAAATAATAAGCGTATGGAGGCTTAATGAGTCTATTTTTAATGATTTTTCATTGAAGTTATATATAAAGTATGTATATAAGAGTATGTAAATATATGGTGTAATATATATATATATGGCCTATTTTCAGCATTTTTTATTAATTTTTTTGTTGTATTTGTGTTTTATTACTTTTTTTAAAGAAATTATAAAAGTTATTGTCTGTTTATATTTTTCTTGTTTTATTTCCGTCATTTCAAACCAAAAAACCCGCACAAATATTATTGGCCGGCTAGATTAATGAAATACCACTATGTGATGCACAGCGATTAAAAAAAAATGGTGGCTTCAGGACTTTTTTTTTTTTTTTTAGCGTGGTAAAATTATCAAATAAGTCCTCCCACTCCGGGCAGGGTGGGAGGGACTGTCAGACTTTTACTGACTAAAATCCACGGTGTTCCTTCAATAACCCTTTACATACCGGGGCCACGGTAACGGGATGAGTCCCACGACCCCGGCGGGCTTCGGCCCTCTGCAGAGGGGGCCTCGTCATGTTGCTGACGCTCTTTGAGGCGCGCGTGGAACACGACGCGCCGTCGACCCGGGCATGGTCCATGGTCGGACAGCGAGTTGCCCTTTACTCGCTGTCCGCATGCCCGCGCCTACGGTGGCCGGAGATCGTCGGCCCACGTCCGACGCCGTGGGCGTCTACCACTGCGGCTGGGCTGGAGGGAGGACGCCATCCTCTCCCTCACGCGGCCCGCCTCCTCCTTCGCAAGCATGACTGCTTCGCAGAAGGAGGCGACCGCTTCCCACTCCCTCTCGCCCCGCAGCATGGCCTCGACCAAGGCCGGGCGCGAGAGGTCTCCGCCTATTGTCGCCGTGAGGACACGTCGGTGCTCTGCCCAAGCTGGGCAGTCCTGCACCGTGTGCTCGACTGTGTCCTCAGGGCGACCCTCGCAGTGGTGACACCCAGGCGTCTCTTCCTTACCCATCAGACACAGGTACCTCCCGAAACTTCCGTGTCCGGTGAGGACCTGCGTCATGCGGTAGGTCAGGACGCCGTGACGCCGATCTAGCCACTCCTCAAAGAGGGGTCTTACCGCCGCAATTGCGGCGTGCCCGGCCGTCGGTTGCGACAGTCGTTCCCTCCATACTGCCCTGAGATCGCGCCGGAGCTCTTCCCGCCGCGCCTCGACTTCTCGAGGCAGCGGGGATACGCCCCGGCGCTGCGCCTCCACGCGCCATTCATAGACGCGCTGGAGGGCAGTCGCCTCCAGATCCCAGGGCAGCAATCCGGCAAGGAGGTTGGCCGATTCGCCGGCGATCGTGCGGTATCCCCGGATCATTCGGATAGCCATGACCCTCTGGCATGCGACCAACTTTAGTGGTCGCGTCCGGATGCACAGGGCCCACACTGGGGACCCGTAGAGGGCCATGGACCGCACGACGCCGGCGTACAGCCTTCGGCAGGAGGCGTTTGGCCCGCTGAGATTAGGCAGGAGTCGCCTGAAGGCGGCTGCTGCCCGGTTCAGCTTTGGGGCCAAACTCAGGAAGTGCTCCCTGAAGTTCCACCGGCTGTCGAGGACGAGTCCCAGGTACTTCATCGTCCTCCCGACGCCGATGCGAACCCCCTCCACCGTTATGTGGGACTCGGACCGTGGCGCGTTCCGACCGCCATGGAAGCACATGGCCTCGGTCTTGTGCAGCGCCACGTCGAGTCCCAACTGCCGGATCCTACGAACGACTGTCGCAACCGCTTGCGTCGCCAGGTCGGCCGCCGCCTGGTGCGACTCTCCCTGCGCCAGGACGAGCGTGTCGTCAGCGTAACATACTACGCTGACGCCGTCAGGGAGGTCGCCGCGCAGCACCCAGTCGTATCCGATGTTCCACAGGGGCGGCCCCAAGACCGAACCCTGTGGGACACCGCACGACATCTCTCGCCGGTTCCACTCTCCCCGGTGACCGGGGTAGATGACGGCTCTGTCCGTCAGGTAGTCCTCGACTATGCGACGGAGGTAGGTCGGCACCCGGTGATACCGGAGTGCCTCCCTGATGCAACTCCAGGGCAGGGTGTTGAAGGCGTTGGTGATGTCCAAAGACACCGCCAAGACGACCCTGCCCCGGGATACCGCGTCCCCCGTCGTGAGGGCTCTCACGCGCATGACAGCATCCACCGTCGAGCGCCCCTTGCGGAAGCCAAACTGGCACTCCGCAAGATCCGGGCCCACCCGATTCAGGTGCCCGAAGAGGCGGTCTGCAATCACTCTTTCCAAGAGCTTGCCCACCTCGTCGAGCAGCACGATGGGCCGGAATGCGGACGGAGAGTCCGCAGGGCGCCCGGCTTTCTGGATCAGGACCAGCTTTCCCGTCTTCCAGCGAAGCGGAAACTGGCCCCTCTCCAGGCATGCGCTAAAGAGCCCCCCTAGTCGAGGCCCGAGAGTCTCCGAGGCCAGGACCCACGCTTTCCCTGGCAAGCCGTCGGGTCCTGGGGCGGTATTTTTGGCCTTGAGCCGTTGTACCGCCACTCTCAAGTCTACCTCGGTCACCTCTGGAGCGTCGTAGACGTCGTCGTCGCTGTGGTCCGCGTTTGCGCCAGCTTCAGGTTCCGTCGGAGACGGAGCCATGGGCGGGGGAGCGTGCTCCCCTCGCGATGGGAACAGGGCGCTCACCACGTCCTCCAAGAACTGAGGCTGGAGACTCTGCGTCAACGGGGGAGCCCAGGGGCGGAGCTTTTCTCGCACCCACTTGTAGGGGCGGCCCCATGGGTCCCCGTCCAGAGTCGCCAGCATCTCCTCCCGGGCCAGTTCCTTGGCCCGCCAGATCTCGTCTCGGAGGACGGCCTTCGCTGCCCTGTAACCCTCGTACAGCTCCGCCTCTACAGTCGCCGCATCCGGAGGTCGGGTGCGGCGCCTGCGGAACCTGGTGTACCGGCGTCGCGCCGCAACGCACGCTTCGCGCAGCGCTGCTAGCTCGCTCGACCACCAGTACAGCTGACGCCGGGCGCGTCCTTGCCGGACCCGGGGCATGGCCACGTCGCAGATCTCCGACATGGCCTCCCGGAACCACTCCGCCTCGTCGTTTATGTCGGCAGGCCTGTCCGGGGGTGACCCCCAGGCCTGCACGATCGAGGCTTCCAGGAATAGCTCCCGGTCCATCTGCTTCAGCGCCCATCGCGGACCACTCAGGTCCCGTCGGACCGGCGCGTCTGGGGTCTGGGTGGAGACGTCGAACCGGATATACCGGTGGTCGGAATAGGTCTCCACCTCCTCCATAACGCGCCAGTCGGTGACGCGCGGTGACAGGCTGGGGGTGGCGAACGTAACGTCCACCACCGACTCGCCCGTAAACCGCACGCACGTGGGGACAGAACCCCGGTTCTCGATCACCAGGCCCTGCGCACGGGCCCAGTGCTCGAGCATCCTGCCCCGCCTATAGTCCGTGGACCGGGAACCCCAAGCCGGACTCTTGGCGTTGAAGTCCCCGAGGACGAGGGCGGGGAGGGAACCGAGGGCGACGACGACGTCTCCCAGCTCCGTTAGGGAGTTCTGGAACTCGGCGAGAGTTCGGTTCGGGGAGAAATAAACGCCTACCACAGCGATCTCTCCGAACCGTGCTGCGACGATCCCACGCCCTCTCTTGACGCGATCGAGGGGCGGGGTACCGGCGGCGGCCGACGAAACGAGGGTCACCGAGCCGTCCAAGTCCGCCACCCAGTCGTTCCTGGGCAGGACAAAATACGGCTCGGCGACCACGGCGACGTTGATCAACCACTGCGCCATGCTCTGGAGCAAAAGTTCCTGAGCAGCGGCGCAGTGGTTGATGTTCGCCTGGAGGAAGCGCAATGGGGCCATTAATCGGGATCCATTGCAGCCTCCTCCAGGGCCCCTCGCGGGGGTTCAGCCACGACGGCGACGGCGGTGGCAGTAGCGACGGCGGCGGCGGCGGCGGTGGCGGTGACGACGGCGGCAGAGGGCCTACCTCTGCGCCTGGCTTTGGTGGGTGGGGCGCAGGACTTGCCCCCAGCCCGGTGATCGGCCGGCTTGCAAACCGCCTCACATGCGAAGCAGTGAGGCGGGGCGGAGCACGAGCCGGCCTTGTGACCGGGCTGACCGCAGCGGAAGCACCTATCGCTGCGGTCTACCTCCGAGGTGCACACGCATGCCGCATGGTTGCCCACTTGGCAGCGGAAGCACCTCAAGGGTCTGGGGTCCAGGACTTTCACCTGCGCAGACACCCAACCAACCAGGAGCCTTCGGCCCTCCTGGATCTTTTTGGCCGCCGGGACGGGGCAGCTAACCGTAATGGTTTGCCCCCCCGTGAAGCCAGGACGCAGGGCGCCCGCCCTCACCTGATCGGGAGGGCACCCCCCAGTCCTGGCTACGGCGGCCACCACTTCCTCGGCCGTCACGGAGTCATCCAGACCCAATATGCGCATGTCTGCGCGCTTGGTGGGTCTGGAGACTCGGGCCTCCTCCGCATTTAAGGACGCTCTGAGCCGTTCGGCCAGAGCGTCAGCGGTAGGGCCACTGTCCGCGCCGGGGATCTCTAACATCCGAGCCCCCGTCGCAGTGACCCGGTGACGGAGGCCACCGGTGATGCCGAGCTCCGTGATGTCTATCACCTGCCGCGCCTTCGCGAGCACGTCGCGGTACGACACGCCCCTCTTCACCGCGTCCGGCTGCAGTGTGATCACCACAGCCGCGGTCTTGGGGGCGCGCAATCGCGCCGCGGCGTCTCGCCGCCGCCGTCTTTCCCTACGCCGCGAGGACCTGGCTGCGCCAGCAGCCTTCCTCTTCTCCCCGGCCACTTGCCAGTTGGCGCCGGCCGGAGGAGTCTTTGGAGGAGGCTGCTGGGACGGCTGGTTCCCGGCCTGGGCCTTCTTCTTTTTGGCCGCCTGCTTCGGCCCCGCAGGTGTCGGGGTCGGAGGCGGCTTTGATGGGCCCGATTTCGGCTTGGCCGGGGCCGTTTTTGCCCTCGCAGGGGCCGCCGTCACTGGTGCCGTCCGCACCGTGGCCGTCTTCGCCTGAGGCGGCCTCGTCGTCGTCTGGGGAGGCTTGGACGCGGCCGCAGCCGCGTACGAAGTCGCCGCCAGCGGGGGTCGCAGCACGCGGCTTTCCAATACGGAGAACCGCTGCTGGAAGGCGGCCAGCTCCTGTCGCACCAGGTCGAGAACCGAGTCCTCCGCTGGTGTGGGCCGGCCTTTCTCCTTTTGGCCCCGCGGCGGCGCATTCCGCTGGCCGGCTCCCCGGATTGCGGCCAGGTCCGCCTTGAGGGCGGCGTTCTCCCTCAGAAGAGCGTCTATGGCGGCAGTCAGGCGGGTGACCTCCGGCCGCAGATCGGACATGTCGTCCCTTGCAGCCGGAGCCCCGCCGTAAGTCCGCGCGGCCGCCTTGATGGAGGCCATGGCTTCGCCGATCGCGTCCTCCTTACTCTTCCGGTTGCGCTTCCGCGAGATGGTACGGATGGCAGCCGCCACGGCCTCTTCTAGTTTGGCCTCGCTCGGGGCCAGACCAGTGTTGGGCTCTCCAGAGGGAGGCCCCCTCCCCGAGGTCTTGCCTCGGCCTTTACCCCGCACACTAGTGGGGATCTTACGGGCCGAGACAAGCCCCTCCTCCGACGACGACTCATCGTCGCGGGGGCGCTTGAGGAACTCCTTCCTCCTGTCGGCGCCCCCCTCGTCGCTCCTCACTGCGCTTCCAGAGATCAAACTCTGGAAGCTCTCGGCGTCCGATGCCGAGTCGGTCTCCGACCCGAGCACCAGCGCCCCCTTCCTCCTCGGAGCGGCGCTCTGCGCTCGCTCAATGTTCGGTGCCGGTGAGGTGGACGTGCTGGACAAGTCCAGCGACTCCACCTCACGGGCACGTGAGCCTCCCTGGCTCGATGCGGCGACTGCCGGAAATCTGGGAAAAAAGTTGTTGCTGTCCCCCCCAGAGTACGGTGGGACTGACCGGACGTGTCCGGTGCGGGACTCCCCAGCTGCTGCTGCAGCTGGGACCCGCCTGGGTATCTTTAACAAAAACCTTATCTGCCATTTATTTTTTACTTTTTTAGAGAGGTGAGTTCCTCTATCCCTACACCCCATTTCCCTCCCCTAGTTCACTTCACGGTTACGTCTAAAGATTAGACGCATACCGGAAGTGAACCTTTCCTCCCCCTTGGCCCAATCTCTGAGACCGGGCCCCGCGCCGCCTAGAAGCTCGAGCTAACTGCTCGATCCTCCAGGCGGCGCGCATTTCCCCCGGTGTGTCCCTCTTGGTCTGGTTTCTCCCTCTGGGCCCGTCCGGCATGAGTGCCTCTACCGGCATGGCCCCAGAGATCATCGAAACACGCAAGCCCCACCACGACGACAACGTGGGGACACAGTTGGTGGGGTGGCTTCAGGACTTGGCTTCAGTTTGCGAATGGAGTGAGGCACATGGTTTGCAGGTTAACCCGTTAAAGACTCAGGTCATTGTAGTCGGCAGCTCTAGGTTAGCATCTAAGGTAAACTGGTCTCAGCTTCCTCAGGTTATTTTCAACGGCACAGCTATTCCACTAAGCGAGAAAGTTAAGAACCTTGGGGTCTGGTTGGACAAATATCTTTCGTGGGGTCCCCAATTACAAGAGGTGAGTCGCAAATTATTTGCTTCTGCCAGTTCCCTAAGACGGTTGCGTAACTTTCTGCCAACTGCCACTAAAATTGCGCTAGCACAGTCTCTTTTACATCCCATCCTAGACTACGCTGATGTCAGTTATCTTGATCTCACAGAGGCACAACTTGATAAACTTGAGCGACTTCAAAATTTTTGCATAAGATTTATATTTGGTTTGCGCAAATATGATCACGTATCTGAATTACGTACGAAACTCAAGTGGCTTCCTATACGTCTTCGCCGGAACTTACACATATTGTCTCTGCTTTACAGTATTCTGTTCAATCCTAAGACCCCCTTTTATCTTAAAGAAAGTTTTAAGTTCCTCCATGACACACATGCCAAATTTCTGAGGTCATCGGAAAACTTGAGGCTAGAGGTACCGAGTCACTCCACCAATTTCTTTGGTAAGTCGTTCGCAGCTCAAGCAGTACGACTGTGGAATACTCTTCCCGTGTCAGTAAGACAAGCACAAACCCTTCCTTCTTTCAAAAACATGGTAAAAGATCTCTATCTCTCTCTTTAATATGTTACTATTTATTTTTTTTATATATCGCAGCTTTGTTTATTTTTATGTATATATATGTATATGTGTATTGTGTATGTAGGTTATTACTTATTTATTGTATATAAGTAAATAGTACACCATGGACTACCCGCGAATTTATTTTCTCCTGCTGTGTCAAATCCATCTAAAGGTTGTCTGTAAAAGATCGCTTTTAGCGATAAGACCGCCCATTGTAACACCCTTTGTAGTTTTTAAGTCCTTATTTAATTCTGTTATGGTGTACAATAAAGAGTATATCTATCTATCTATCTATGGTGACGTCGATACGCCAGATAGGTTCTATCCCTTTTCATTGTGAAAAAGCGAAGTGGTACTAAGTAGTATCCCTCTAGCGTACAAGCAGAAAGAGCTTTTTCTAATACGGGTTACTTTTGTAACAAAATTAGGATTAAGTGACCTTTGGTTTTTACGTGCCCACTACAAAAATGAAAAAAAAACTGTAGTAAATGTTTTTTTTTTAATTGCGCTTGTTTATGAAAGTAACTACTTGATTATAATATCTTGATTTGACTCTAATTGCATAGCTTATAAATAAGAAACGTAGTTTTGAAATAGTCTCGAAAGTCGCGTTTTTCCCGGGAATTTCGAGACCACACCTAGTCTCGCTTTTTTTTTCCCGGGACTCAGTAATGCATCGAGACTGAAAGCCCTACACATGACACTTACAAAACAAAATTTAATAAGTCTAGTAGGACACGAATGAGCTGGCGTTAGTCCGTATGATGCATTCAGTATGAGGTAATCATTGCATCGTTCGTCCGATGTATTTGGTTTTATGTCTATGTTTATATCTCCCATAAGTGCAATGCTGCTATACCCAGTTAATGTATTATATACATTATTTAGACTATGTATGAAGTTGTCAAAGTTTTGTCTGTTTCTGAAAGAGGGTGAACGGTAAATGGCCACAAGTACCAGTCTATTGTCTGTGCTGCAGACATTGGCGTATCTAGAGATATTTCACAGGGGGAGCCTGGCCCCCAGTAGTAGAAGCGATTGACCAGATTTTTAAGTTTTTCGGCCATAATTATTGTTTGTTAGTAAAAATTCTCGGGTGGGCACCAGACCATTCTGGGGTGGGCACGGCCCACCCGGCTCCCCCCCTTCCTACGCCTATGGCTGCAGACCAGGCAATTACCATCTTTAAACTCAGGTTCTGATATTTTACAGTTTAGGTTCTCAGCAACATAAATTATTATTCCATCGTTTTGATTTCGAGTACGCATGATGTAGTGCTGACCAGAACTCCGTTAAAATTATGATTTGACATTTAAAATGTATCATAGATAGTAGTATTGTTAGGTCATCGAAATGTTTGTTTATATTTCTAATGTTTAGATGTAATATTTGAATAGCCTTGTCATGCGTGGGTAAATTTATGGTACAATCTTCTGGAGAACAACAAATGGGGTCTGTGATACAGATTCAAGTTCTTGATTTAATTGGATTAAATTAGCCATTTATAAATTATATGTAATGTCCAAATGTGTGTTTTACCTTTATTTTATATTTAACATAGTGTTTGTGATTTTGTTGTTTGTTTATTTGTTAGCTTTCACTATGTGCAGTGTGTAAGTGCAGTAAAGGTGAACGCAGACCTAGCCGCACCGCAGTCTCTACAGTCCCCGCAGTCATCGCTTTTTGTTAATGGCCTCGCACATCTATCCGCGCCGCAGTCGCTGCAGTCGTTCCCGTCAGTGTTGCCAGATTTTTGAAAGCATTATCTGTACCGAAGATTTAAAAAATCTGTATAAAATCTGTATTTCGTATTGGTATTTTGCTCTTTTGTGTAGGTTTATCTGTAGGTGCTATAATAGGGAATAAGCAAGTAATTATTTATACGAGAATAAGTAATTTTATTATAAACCGTTGACAGAGATTCTCTGTCTACTTTATAACTCTGGCAACACTGCGCGCCGTGGATGCGAATGACGTCATCCGCGCTGCGTGCGGGTGACGTCATCAGCTGCGGCTAGGGGAGTTCGGTCGTTTCAGGGACTGCGGCGACTGCGGCGCGGGTAGGTGTGCGAGGTTGCATAGAACTTCATATAAAGAATTCGAATGCAAAGACTGCGGCGCGTGCGGTGCGGCTAGGTCTGCGTTCACCATAAGCGTGTTGACAAAGTATTTATAATAAACATGCAAAAATGGAAGTAAGAGGTACATAACAAGTTATTGTGACTTTTAACACTAGCAGTCATATAACGTTCTGCTGCAGACCAGCTAAGCACTTCTCAGAGTGAATTAAAATCTGTTTTTCACCTTGCTCTTTACGTAGGAAGATATTGCCATTGGTTGACCAGCAAAATTTGTAGCCGTGCTTTTTTGCGAACTTTCGAGCTAGGAAGAACAATTTCTTTGAGCACGACGGTAGGAAGTCGGCAACGTACAATGACTGACACTGCCCAGGGATACCAGCAAGCTCAGTATTCAGCTTATTCTCTTTGTTTTTCATATTTTTGTTATAAACGCGGATAGCTGATGTTGTGCTTGCACTGCCTTGCGGTGGCCGCAATTGCGGTTATTCTACCACACCGGCAGAATAACCGCAATCTCAGGTGCGTGAACTGCGGCGAAAAAAACGCACCTTTTTTCTGACAATGTTGCCATACATACAGATTTCTTCGTATAATTCATACATATTTTCGATGTGTGATTCAGATTAGCTCTCGATACAGATTTTTACACAAATTTGACACTGTATTGATAAAATTAACTTTTACAACTAAAGACAGAACTTGGCAAAATAAATTACCTAGATACCACATTTATTACGTTACACACCATTGTATGATTCTGTTCTTTATAAGTTTTTTTTTCATAAACAACGTTAATTTGCTGTGCTCAGGAAATCCGTCAAAGATTGTTGTGTGCTATCCAAGGCTCTCGCTTTCGTAGTGTCGCACGTACGTAAAATACGTAAATAATTAATATGATAGGTACAAAGTTTTATTTGATTAAATATTAATCTAAAAACCCAGAGTGATGCAAAAATTGTCATTCTGGCTATTGGATCTAGATAAATTACAAACCAACTTACTAAGTTTTCGTAAGATATATACGTTCTTATCCAAAACAGTTTTTCTCAGGGAAAAACCGGCCTGATCTAGTTTACATTTACGAAACAACCTATATACTAGCGGCCTGGCCTGGTTTTCACGGGGTCCTTAACAATTGTTTTCTTTGACAGTGATAGCATGTCATTACAAAAAGTGTGTTTAGCTATCATTCAATTGATATGTAAAAAAGTTTCATCTTGAATCAAACTTGTGCCAGCCGTTTCGCTACAATGAATTTCTTGGCTGCGTAATTTTAAATCTGTGATAACTTCTAAACATTTAAATGAAAAAAGTAAAGGGCAATTTTTGATCTACATTAAATGACCAAGGTAAATAATATACTTATTTGGATAAGGATTAGTATTTATTAGGAGAAATTACCTTTTGCAAATAGGAAATATTTTAAATTAATTATTTAGAGATAAAAATGGTTACTGTGACTTGTGAGTCAACCATATGAGATAGATTTATGCTATCGCGGACATTTTTGTAGGCCTTTTTATGATATATACATTTCCGTAGTACTTGCAATGTAAGCGCTTGAAAATCGTTTTTTTGGCGGCATCATCACAAAATATGGAATTTTCTCTATAATACAAATACATAATTAGAATGTTTAAATTGTTGTTTATGAAAAAAATAACCATAAAGAATAGATTCGTACAATGGTGTGTGTAACGTAATAAATGCGGTATGTAAGTAATTTATTTTGCCAAGTTGTTCATCGAAGATCTATTTAGCCCTTTTTTTATCGACGAGTCGGGAGTAATTTATGACAATAAAATCACACCATGTACTCAGAACGAAGACATTTATTTAATATTCTCGAAGTCTCTTATGCTTTGCGTGGTAACGAAACGATAGCGCGCATTTAAACCGGCCAACGCCATCTATCGAGCCATGAGGTAAACTTTCATACAAAATTGGTTTAAGGTTTAATCTTTTAACTATTACGACTTTAACATTCCGCCCACCAAGGACCCAGTCCTTTCAAGCCGCCCACCATTACATAATTGAGACTAAATATGTGGAAAAATTCAGCGTTGTACTGAAGTCCTTGGTATTTGGAGACTACAATGTTCACATTCTCTTAATATAAATAATGTAAAAAATAGTTCAGGTTTTTAACAGGATAACATATTCAATGTGCTTACTTTTACATTTCTAAAATTAGCATCTGAGTGGACTGTATATTGTATAACATAAGAAAATAAAATTAAAGAAAAACAATAAAATTACACGTTTATCATTCATCGTTGACAGGCAAAATGCATAGCTTAGAAGTTGGACGTTTGACTCGGGAGTCCTTACACTGAAGAGTAACTACGCGCACTAAATTATCCTTGCCAGGGTGTAATTCGACTACCTTCCCGTATAACCACTTAGCAGGTGGTAAATTGTCCTCTTTTATGAGAACAACGTCACCAACCTTCGGATCGCGCGTACGTTTAGCCCACTTGTGTCGTTGGAAGAACATAGTTAAATACTCCTGAGACCAACGTCTCCAAAAAGATTGAAGCATTCTTTGTGTCAATTGCCAACGTCTCAAGCTACTGACTATCACGTGCTCATACTCATAATCTGGTGCTGTTACCAGTGGTTGACCGACCAGGAAATGTCCTGGCGTCAACGGATTTGGATCTGACGAGTTCACACTAGACTGTGATATAGGTCTTGAATTCAGACACGCCTCAATTTGGGATAAGACGGTACTCAGCTCCTCAAAAGTCAGTGTCGATTCGCCAATCACCCGTTTGAGGTGATGCTTGGTGCTTTTTATCCCAGCCTCCCATAGACCTCCAAAGTTAGGAGAATGAGGTGGGATGAAATGCCATTCGGTTCCATTATTAGCCAATATCGGCGCAATTTCTCGGGGAAGAGATGCGCATTCATCGCGAAACATTGCTTTAAGCTCTTTTGACGCCCCTACAAAATTGGTGCCATTGTCGCTGTAAAGGTGACTACAATGACCCCGTCTAGCTACAAAACGTTTAAATGTAGCAAGAAAGCCTTGAGAGGTCAGATCAGAGACCGCCTCTATATGCACAGCCCGGGTTGCCATGCATACGAAGAGACATACGTAGCCTTTGTAGGACTTATGTCCACGACCCTTTGCTGTTCTTATTTGAATCGGTCCCGCGTAGTCAACACCTGAATGGAGAAAAGGCTTACTAGGAGTCACTCTGCATGATGGCAACTGACCCATCAATTGATTTTTTGTTACGGCTGCATGACGAATACACGATACGCATTCGCGGATGTGAGCCTTGATCAAACTCTTTCCCCGAGTAATCCAATATTTTGACCGAAGAAAATTAAGTGTTAATTGGGGTCCGCCATGTAGTACACGCTCATGAGCATCGGATATGAGTAATCTTGTCAAATGGGATTGATGAGGAACTATGATGGGATGCTTCATATCATTACTTAGTTGCGAGTTTTGGATCCTACCTC
This sequence comes from Tholera decimalis, assembly GCA_943138885.2. Taxonomy (NCBI): domain Eukaryota; kingdom Metazoa; phylum Arthropoda; class Insecta; order Lepidoptera; family Noctuidae; genus Tholera; species Tholera decimalis. Next base: position 9,673,982 of record OW964575.2, on the reverse strand, counting down.
CTACTCTCATCAAGTCCTTATCATCCAAGTAAGGATTCAAAGAAGACAAGCCGCTGCTTTTGCTGACGTCCCTTCCGGCTTGTATTGCCTTCATTTCTGTTTCAAACCAAACCTTCTGACTTTGCCTGAGACAGCAATGCATGGTGTCCGCAATCTCAGAAGCTGCAAGGTAAGGTGGCAACTTTGTCCGTGATTCTCTGGCAATCTTTATTTTTAGGAATCGTCTGCAATAGGTGAGAGTCCTGATCAACCTACGGAACGATGAAAATCTGGACCACATTAGTTCAATCGGGCAATCTATCTGTGCTGCATGAACCTTGACAGATTTTAGTTCCAGTTTAGTCATTATAGCCCTAGGTCTGCAGTATTCTATGGCATCCGCAAGCAACCACGACGGTCCATGTTTCCAAAGTGAGTCGTCTAACAAAGATGTGGATGTTGTACCTCTCGAAGCAATGTCAGCTGGATTGCTCTTCGTATCGACATAATGACATTGAGTAGAATCAAGGGAATTAAGAATTTCAGATGTCCGGTTTGCGACAAAGGTTTTCCATCTACTCGGGTGATCGCTTAACCAAGCCAGCACGACCGTTGAATCTGTCCAAGCATGTAAGTTGGATTTTTGGACATTCAAGACACAAGCCACTTCTAAAAGCAATTTGGTAACTAAAACTGCGCCACATAACTCCAGTCGTGGTATAGAAATTTGCTTTATTGGAGCCACCTTCGTTTTTGCAGTTACCAGATTACAGTGGACCAGACCTGCAGCCTCGACGACCCTGATGTAAACAACCGCGGCGTATGCTACGCTTGACGCATCAGAAAAACCATGCAGTTCAACCGTTTGGTCATCGCTTTTTCGTTTCAGCCACCTAGGGATTCGGAAGTGGTTAAGGGTGTGCAACCCACTACGATAAGTCTGCCACTCTGTTAAAAGATCCTCAGGCAGCTTGTCATCCCAATCCAAACCAGATATCCATAGTTTTTGGATGAAGATTTTAGCGGTAATTATACATGGTGCAATCCAACCTAGCGGATCATATAAACGGGATATCTCTGATATAACGCTTCTTTTAGTTTCAGATGCAGACGGCGGCAATGACGACGATGTTGAAAAGGGTAAGTTTACAGTATAATGGAATTCATCGGAATTGCGATTCCAGGTAAGTCCTAGAATTCTAGTGATTTCATCTTCCTTTATTTCCAGATCTCTTCCAGTATCCAGCCTTATCTGTTTTAGCAACTCTTCTCGGTTACTTGTCCATTTTTGCAAAGTGAAACCGGTTTTGTTCAATAATCCATTAAAGTCATTATATATTTTTACAGCTTCTTCATCAGTCTGGCAGCCTGTCATTAGGTCATCCATGTAAAAATCTGTCCTAACCCTACTAGCAGCGTATGGATACGAGTGACCTTCATCGCTAGCAGTTTGCTGCAATGCTTTGACTGCCAGGTAAGGTGCGCTAGATGTTCCAAATGTAACTCTCAAAAGCCTGTATTCCTTTATATCAGAATGAACGCCATCCCGCCATAAAATCCTTTGAAAGTCCACGTGATCATCAGCTATTTTAACTTGGCGATACATTTTTATGATATCGGCTGCCAAACATACTGGATGCTGTCGCCACCGCATAACTGTATGACGCAAATCAGCCTGTAAGAGTGGTCCTACCATTAAGGTGTCATTTAACGAGACACCATCGGATCCCTTGGAAGACGCATCAAATACCACTCTTAATTTTGTGGTCGACTTATCTTCGCGGACTACAGCGTGATGCGGTAAGTAAACAGCGCCAACTTTCTTCTTGTCTTTTTCATTGGAAATCTCTTCCATATGACCTAATGATAAATATTCGTTTATTACTGATGTATATTGTCCTTTAAGCTCGCTATTTTTTGCTAGCTTCCGTTCAAGACTGTATAATCTTTTTAACGCTATTTCCTTTGTGTTGCAGGGCGTTTTACTGGATCGAAAAGGCAGTTTTACAATGTAGCGACCATCGACATCCCTACATGTGGTGGCAGCAAAGTAATCTTCACATGCTTGCTCTTCAGGGCTGAGAATTGACTTTTCAGAGCATGTTGGCTCTGCCTCTAGTTCCCAAAACTTTTTTAGGATTTCATTTTCTTCGACCTTAGCGTGCATGCTTAGAATTACATTGTGACAAGACATCACTCCATCTTCATCGCTGACTTCTCCCGATATGATCCAACCAAGGTAAGTATCTTGAGCCATTGTTTTACCCTTAGGGTCCTTGATTAAGCCTTCTTTTAAGACTTTAGTATAGACTCCCGATCCTAACAAAATGTCAATTTTGTTAGGCTTATTGAAATTTGGATCAGCCAAATGATTAATGTTATTAAGCTCTGGCCAATCCACCAACGTGAATTTCCTTTCAGGTAACATCGAAGTCACCTTACTCAGCACATAAGCTTTTATTTGAAGGGTGAAGTCAGGATCCCATAACGACTGAATGTTGACTCTAACCATAAACTTTGACGTTAGATCGCTCTGACCTCCCCCTACACCTGAGATAGACGTTTTAACTGCTATCTTTTTTAGCTTCAATAACTGAACCGCAGATTCCGTAATAAAAGAAGCTTGTGAACCCTGATCTAACAGGGCTCTCAAGACTTGTGGATACCCATTTTCCGATTTAGCTTTAATAAGGGCTGTAGCCAGTATGACCTGACTATGAATATTTTTTGCAAAATGGGTTGCAATGTGAGGTTCAGCCGTGGTCTCGTTCTGTGGCGTTTCCTTTTCCAATGGAGACACAGAACAGCTTGCCTGTGCGTCTGAATCCGTTTTTTGGTGCAAGAGAGTATGATGCTTTCTGTTGCATATTTTACATTTGGTATTGACTCGACAATTAATATTGAGATGACTTGAGCGAAGGCAATTAAAACACAAACCCTGAGATTTAACTATTTGACGGCGCTGATCGACGGTGGTCTCCTGAGCAAACTTTTTACAATAACACAAGAGATGCTCCTCGGAACAATGTGGACAGGATATTTTTGAAGCTACGTGAAATGCTTTTGTACTAACTTTAGACTTACTACTTTGAGGTTCTACAAATTCTAAGCCCCGAAAACGTTTATCTAAAAAGTCCTGAAAATCCTTGAAGGTGGGAAGATCCTCGCAAGATTGACTTATCTGCAATTCCCACTGCTTCCGAGTCTCAACGTCCAACTTGGAGCTAATCAAATAAATAATAATAATATCCCAAGCGTCTACTTGCACCCCTAGATTTGACAATTCGTGTAAGCAATCAGTTGTGGTATCTAAAAGCTCTTTGAGAGCAATAGATGACTCAGCCGTCATTTGTTTTTGGTTTAGTAAACGCTTGAGAATACAATTGGCTAAAAATCTCTTATTATTGTAACGACTATTTAACAGAGACCAACATTTCTTATAATTTGCATGCGTGATCGGTATGTGCTTTATGAGTTGTGATGCTTCACCTGACAACTGAGATCTTAAATAATGTAAACGTTGTACATCATCAAGAGACTGATTCTTATCAATTAATGACAAAAACAAATCTCTAAACGTTGACCATTCCTGATATTTACCACTAAAAACAGGAATTGTTATTTTGGGCAATTTAGCAATTGACATCATTTTCGGTTGGCTATGGTCTGGTGAGACATCACTCATTACAGAAGACTCAGATTCAGGTAAAGCATTTTTTAATTCTACTTTATATGTTATAAAAGTGTCTGTAACTGCTTCAAAGACATCATTTTTCATGTAACTGGTTGCACTCAATTCACTTTCTGTGTAGTTGACCAACAGCTCTTCATGTTTTCTTGTGAAATCTTCAAACTGTTTATCTAAAATTTCCAAACGTGAGTCCACATATGCCTGATTAAGTCTGTCTTTTGGTGATTTCTTGAAATTAATAAGTCCTTTCTGAATGCGACCTTTTATATCTTCCAATAGCCTTAACTTAGCTTCCATGATTCCAAATACTTCGCAAATAATTCGATGTCTAATTTGCTAAGTGTCAGTGTGGAATTTCACAAGTGTTTGAATGTCGTAATTTTTCTAAGTGTTTGAACTGTACTTTAATTCTAAGTGAAATCGGGCATAGATTCGGGGTCTCTTCACTTTTTTACGAATTATTCTAAGTCCCAAGTTTCTTCAAATTTTTCTAAGTCTTTGCATTTAACTTTAGATTTTTACAAGTCTCTGACACTTGGAACTTTTAATTAAATAAAATGTACTCACAGTTTTTATGTTGCACTTAGATCACACACACTCCACTTAGCTTTGTCGATCTCGCTCCGCTCAGCTCAGCTCAGCTACGTCGACCACGCTCCGCTCAGCTCGTCGCACCAATTCGGCTCCCAACTCCGACACCAGAGGGCACCTTTGGCTTTTCTCAAAAACCGTTCCGGATCGTAGGACCTTATGTTCATCGAAGATCTATTTAGCCCTTTTTTTATCGACGAGTCGTGAGTAATTTATGACAATAAAATCACACCATGTACTCAGAACGAAGACATTTATTTAATATTCTCGAAGTCTCTTATGCTTTGCGTGGTAACGAAACGATAGCGCGCATTTAAACCGGCCAACGCCATCTATCGAGCCATGAGGTAAACTTTCATACAAAATTGGTTTAAGGTTTAATCTTTTAACTATTACGACTTTAACACAAGTTCTGTCTTTAGTTGTAAAAGTTCATTTTATCAAAACAGTGTCAAATTTGTATAAAAATCTGTATCGAGAGCTAATCTGAATCACACATCGAAAATATGCATGAATTAAACGAAGAAATCTGTATGTATGGCAACATTGTCAGACAAAAGGTGCGTTTTTCTCGCCGCAGTTCGCGCACCTGAGATTGCTGAGATTGCAATTGCTGCACCGCAAGGCAGTGCGCGCACGGCCTTATGATGTCGAGACTCGAACGCACCCTACCGTTTGTAAGTAAGTTCTGTTTTAGTTGTAACAGTTAATTTGATTAATACAGTGTGGAATTTGTATCGAGTGCTAATCTGTATCACACATCAAAAATATGTATAAATACAAAGAAATCTGTGTGTATGGCAACATTATCAGACAAAACGTGCGTTTTTTTCACCGCAGTGCGCGGTACTACATACATTCCTATGCGATACAAAATATTTGCGGTAGATTGACCGCAATTTAGCAGCGAGGGGCCACCGGTGACTCTACCGCACGCGTTTATTCCACCGCAGTGCGCGCACTTCTATGACACTTCATACTTCACAGATTTTGCGTTACCAAAACGCAACGCAGTGCGCGCACGGCCTAAAAGATTAAGTCGCAATCCCTTTATTTAGTAATAAACACTAGTTACTATTAAATTTTATTCACTGCAAGGACTTCACACTGACAGCATAGGACGCTTCGTAGCAAATGTGCGAAGCCGATAAGCCCGGGCGCGATGACTCACGTTGTCGTCGTAGCAATTGTAGCTCGTAGCACACCTTAGCGTCCGATTATTCCCGATGTCCCCCAGTGGTGGACAACGAGAATAATGTTTTGAAGTTGTCTCGCTGTCCCCCAGTGGTGGCCAGACAAGTGGTGGACATCGGGAATAATCGGTTAGCGTCGCTACGTCATTCTCCCGCGTAGCACTGTGTAATTTCGCCGCCCACGTGAATCACGCGGTGGCTCGGTGGTCGAAGGCCGGACTGCCGCGCGTGGTAGTGGCGCACACTGAAATTTTGCTTCAATTGCGAACATCTATACTTTATCCCTTCATCCTATAGATCCAGCGAAGAACTAAAACTTCTGGGAAGGAACCATGATTTTATTATGTTTAGTTTTAAAGTTATGCTGACGTCAGCAAAAAACTGTTTTTATTTGTAAATTTCAAAATAATTATGTGATTTACATAGATCATTGTTTTATTACCGTAAATGTACAATATCTAACTCCATACTTTAGGCAACGCACCACGCACAATGTACAAAGAGTAATCGTTTTTTTTTTCTATTTTCACTAAATTATGGTTTTCTTCGTATTCCTATCGATTTGATTCAGCAACCGTTCTCCTAAGACCGTTTCGCCATTGGACTGTTCGTCCACAGAATGATTCATTTATTTCCGTTTCCCCAGCAGGGTATTTCACCTATGGACATTTCGCCGACAGAACCTTTCATATGCGTCACTTTCGACGACAGCCCTTTCGAGCTACTAAATGTTTCACCGACACGACGATAAACCTATAACTCTTTTAACTACAGACCTGACCATCTACGACGAAGAATTCGTCGTCAATCTTAAGACAAACAATATTACAAAAAATGCACATATCTATCTACAGCTATCTATCTACTGTGTTTTTACTAAGAGATCAGGGACAGCAACTTGCCCTAGAGAATTTAAACTTTGCTTGCAACTCAAAAAACTTAATATTAAAAAAAAAATTAGTCCATATCTATAAAAAAGCATTAACTAGGTACTTATTTATGTAGTTTTAATTACTTACATCCTATTCTATTAAATAAAAATAAAACGATAAAATTATCGTAAACCGCACTTGTACCTATGTACGGCAGTTGCATCATTTTGCTTTATTTACTATCTATTACACCGGACATGATCTATAAAAATATTGCGCTACAACTCATTGATTTTGAATACAAGGAACACATTAAAAAGTTGCCAGTGATAATAAAGTAGGCGCTTGCACTTACCGAGTAATTTAAAAAAAAAAAAAAAAACGGGTAGTTTCATATCATCAATAACATTTTTCTTTACTTGTGTAGTGCGTATTCGTCTTATCTAAATTAACTATTTAATGAATTTACAATGAGTGACTGTGAACTTGTGAAGTCTAAACGTGGTAGACATTTTATTCTATGAAGGTTACTGCTATCATCTAAATAATAGGCGTGATACGAACTGAAGTTTTACTGGCGATGTTTGCGAAAACATTCGGCTCGGTGTGACGTGTTGGTAATAACTCTGTTCACGGCAGACAGCACTCATGTTGTCATGTCACAATATCATAAACATGCACATTTGCCAGATCCTGAAAAACTGCTAGAATTCAGACTGAAGGAAAATTTAAAAGAAAAGGCCAACAGCTCGATGGATACACCTGCACAAATCATTCAGCGGTGCCCAAGTTGTACCCAGTACTTCTTCTCCTCATATGCCTAATGAGGTTGCGATGAGGAAGATGATACAACGAGAACGGAATAAAAACCAAATATTCCAAAAGATATCCGGCAAGTTGAGATTCCCGAAGAATATAGAATGATTAATGGTGAACCATTTCTCTTGGGTCATTTTATTGAACATGATGAATGTATTATCGTTTTTTGCACGAGAGAAAATTTAAAATTGCCGAGTGAGGCAAGTTTTTGGCTAATGGATGGGACATTTCACAGCTGCCCTCTCTCATTTTGTCAATTTTATACGATACATGCCATAGTCGGAGCACCGGAAGGGACAAACAAAATAGCTCCCCTAGCATATGGTTTGCTCTCGCATAAATCAGAAAGATGTTACACGATTTTCCTAGAAATTGTAAAATGTCAAGCTTCAAATAAGTTGAAAGTGCAACTGAACCCTGAAATCATCTTAACTGATTTTGAACTTGCGGCAATGAATGCCATCAAAATTTTTTTCCCGCGCTGTTCAAATAAACTTTGTTTTTTTCATTTACAACAAAGTATACGTATATTACATTCAATCAGCTGGTCTCGCATCCCACTATAACAATGATCCAGTGTTTGCTCATAACATGCGACACATCGGTGCACTGGCGTTTTTAGAGCCAACAGAAATCAGTGATGCATTCAATATAATAAAAATCGACATAATTCCCGAGGAAGCAAAGAACGTAATTAAGTGATTTGATGAATATTGTGTTGATGGATCAACAACAATCACAAAAACTGTTAGCTGTAAAATGACAGTGAAACAACGTCAACCTCGTTTCCCACCTCGCATGTGCCGTTAACGCAAAATGCAACCGCTGGAACTCATTATTGAGTCGCCGAAAATGGAATATATTTTTAACTATTAATGAATTCATAAAGGAACAATATCACACGGAAGGCATTATTGAGAAAATCAAATCCTCGGAGCCAATGCTTAAGCGTAAGCGCAGTGAAACAGGGTATAAAGAAAGAATCGAGTGGCATTTATCTGATAAAAATGGGATGGACATGAAAACCTATTTAAGTGGCTGGGCACATATTTGTCATTTAATCAAATAACAAAAAGAGAAAAAGCTCTAGAGAAGAAGAATAAGAAAAAATATTATGAAGAAGAACGATAACATGATCAGATTTTGATTAAGTAAAATAAAAAATATGCTTTTTTGTAGTTTGTTTTATTGTTTTGTTTATTTATATGAAGGGGTCAAAACTGACTCTCTTCATGGTTCGTGTAATATAACACGGCTGCTGCATCCTTTATCTTGGCTCAACTTTGGCGTGACACACGTCTGCGTGTCTAGATTCTCAAGGGCAAATAGCCGGCCCTAATCTTCGGCCGAACTCAATAACCTACCTATCACCAGCTTTGGCATGCTGGAGATAGCAAAACAAATGAAACAATATGAAAAATGTATAGGTTTTCTGTTCTTTCATATGTTTTTCTATTTCCAGTATGTGATAGACAGGTTATTGGGTTCGGCCGATAGTAAAGACACAGTAAGCTGTAGATAGATAGATATGTGCATTTTTTGTAATATTGTTTGTCTTAAGATTGACGGCGAATTCTTCGTCGTAGATGGACTGGTCTGTAGTTAAAAGAGTTATAGATTTATCGTTGTATCGGTGAAACATATAGTAGCTGGAAAGGGCTGTCGTTGAAAGTGACGCATATGAAAGGTTCTGTCGGCGAAATGCCCATAGGTGAAATACCCTGCTAGGGAAACGGAAATAAATGAATGATCCTGTCGACGAACAGTCCAATGGCGAATCGGTCTTAGGAGAACGGTTGCTGAAACAAAAAAATATGCTTTAAATACTCCAAACGCAACCGTAAGAGTATGCTTATTGACAAACCAGACATTGCAGTATGGCGTGTAAAATATTTAAATGAGATTGCAAAATATAGAAGAGATGGAAAGAAAATATATTATTTGGATGAAACTTGGGTCAATGAAGGTAATAACAACATCAATATATTTTAAAAATAAATACTGTGCATCTTCTTAATCACCTTTGTAAATAATTATCATATACAGTCAATCAAGTAAGAGCGTGTTGATGATTACTTGTAAAAAAATGCTTAATGATTTTTTTAAATATGTATATTAATATATTTATAACAAGTAAAAGAAAAATGCCAATACATTAATAAACTGTCCAGTCGCCATTGGCATTAATAATCGCCTGACAAATTCGAGGCATGCTCTCGACCAAATTTACAGCGTATTCTGGAGACAAGGATCTCCAAATGTGACGAATTCTTCGATATAACTTTTTGAAAGTGAAGACTTACACCGCGGAGTCTTTGCTTAATGTATGCCCATAAGTTTTCCATGGGATTGGCATCTGGAGATTGCGATGGATGGAAGGCGTACTGCACCTCTTTATACACGTGCAGCCTGTGGGCTCGCTACACACAAGCTAGCTACAATGCCCTCCGCGTCCAGTATAACAATGCGTTCAGAGCAGTGTTGGGGCTGCCTCGTTTCTGCAGCGCCTCGGGCATGTTTGCGGAAGCGCGCACCGACTGTTTCCACGCCACCATGCGCAAGCGGTGCGCGTCCTTGGTGCGCAGGGTGCGAGCCAGCTCCAACGCTGTCATGGTAATGATTGCGGGTAGAGTTGACTGTCTCTACATAAGGCACTGTTGTGGCCGGCACGTTGCTGTTGTTTGACGTATGTATGACATATATATTACAATTAATTTGACATTCTGACATTCTGATATTATTAATTTTTATTTTTTATGTTGACATTTAATTTGATAATTTGACATTGTATAACAGGATAAGTTGTTCTCACTCAATCACCTTTGTATTTTTCTTTTAACTCTGTTTACTCGTATAGTTATATTATTTGATATTTGGAATTTATGACTGTAAGCGAAAGAGAACAATTATGTCAATGAGTGAGTCAGTCAGTCAGTCAGTGAGTGGTAATTTAGCTTTATATAGTATAACTAGTATTTGCGTGTTGCGCGAGGTGCAAGCACCTCGCGAGCTTGTGAAAAAAAAAAAGTGGGGAGGGGGTGATGGGGGGAGATGGGGGGGTTTAGTATTTGCGTGTTGCGCGAGGTGCAAGCACATCGCGTGCTTGTGAAAAAAAAAAGTGGGGGGGGTGATGGGGGGGGTTTAGTATTTGCGTCTAGCGCGAGGTGCAAGCACCTCGCGTGCTTATGAAAAAAAAAAAAAAAAAAAAAAAGAGAAGGGGTGGGGTGATGGGGGGAGTTGGGGTTGTTTAGTTTTTGCGTGTTGCGCGTGCTTATGAAAAAAAAAAAGTGGGGGGGATGGGGGGGGGTTGCAGAAGTATTTTGACTAAAGCATTGCCCCTCTAAATGAATCTGAAAAAAAAAAATGTTCCAAGTCTCTTAGATTCCGAGATCCGCCTAAAGGGGGGGAGAAGGGGGGCGGGGGGGGGACTTTGAAAAATGGTTTTTACTTTACCGAGCCTCCTCTATATGAATCCGTAAAAAGAAAAAAATACGGGTCTCGTAGTTTCCGAGATACGATAGGGGGGGGGGGAGAAGGGGGGGGAAAAGGGGAGGTTTGGCACTTTTCCCGTAGGTTTGAGAGTTACTTGTTTACGGATCTGTCAAAATATACCCACCTCCCCATCCACCATCTGGGAGAACAATTATGTCAATGAGTGAGTCAGTCAGTCAGTCAGTGAGTGGTAATTTAGCTTTATATAGTATAACTAGTATTTGCGTGTTGCGCGAGGTGCAAGCACCTCGCGTGCTTGTGAAGAAAAAAAGTGGGGGGTGGTGATGGGGGGAGATGGGGGGGGTTTAGTATTTGCGTGTTGCGCGAGGTGCAAACACCTCGCGTGCTTGTGAAAAAAAAAAAAGAAAAAAAACATGGCCGGGGAGATGGGGGGTGTTTAGTATTTGCGTGTTGCGCGAGGTGCAAGCACCTCGCGTGCTGGTGAAAAAAACTAAAGCATTGCCCCTCTAAATCAAGTATTTGCGTGTTGCGCGAGGTGCAAGCACCTCGCGTGCTTGTGAAAAAAAAAAGTGGGGGGGGCGGGGGTGATGGGGGGGGGTTTAGTATTTGCGTGTTGCGCGAGGTGCTTGCACCTCGCGTGCTTGTGAAAAAAAAAAAAAAAGGGGGGGGGGGAAATGGGGGGGGGGTTGCACAATTATTACGACTAAAGCATTGCCCCTCTAAATGAATCTGAAAAAAAAAATGTTCCAAGTCTCTTAGATTCCGAGATCCGCCTAAAGGGGGGGAGAAGGGGGGCGGGGGGGGGGGACTTTGAAAAATGGTTTTTACTTTACCGAGCCTCCTCTATACGAATCCGTAAAAAACAAAAAATACGGGTCTCGTAGTTTCCGAGATACGATAGGGAGGGGGGTGAAAAGGGGAGGTTTGGCACTTTTCCCGTAGGTTTGAGAGTTACTTGTTTACGAATCTGTCAAAATATACCCACCTCCCCATCCACCATCTGGGAGAACAATTATGTCAATGAGTGAGTCAGTCAGTCAGTCAGTGAGTGGTAATTTAGCTTTATATAATATAATATAATAACTAGTATTTGCGTGTTGCGCGAGGAGCAAACACCGCGCGTGCTTGCTTTAAAAAAAAATGGGGGGGGTTGCACAATTAGTTTGACTAAAGCAGTGCCCCTCTAAATGAATCTGAAAAGAAAATGTTCCAAGTCTCTTAATTTCCGAGATCCGCCTAAAGGGGGTGAGACGGGGGGCAAGGGGGGCGACTTTGAAAAATGGTTTTTACTTTCCCGAGCCTCCTCTATACGAATCCGTAAAAAACAAAAAATACGGGTCTCGTAGTTTCCGAGATACGATAGGGAGGGGGGAGAAGGGGAGTGAAAAGGGGAGGTTTGGCACTTTTCCCGTAGGTTTGAGAGTTAGTATTTGCGTGTTGCGCGAGGTGCAAGCACGTCGCGTGCTTGTAAAAAAAAAAAATGAGGGGGGTGATGGGGGGTTGCACAATTATTTCGACTAAAGCATTGCCCCTCTAAATGAATCTGAAAAAAAAAATGTTCCAAGTCTCTTAATGTACGAGATCCGCCTAAAGGGGGTGAGAAGGGGGGCAAGGGGGGTGACTTTGAAAAATGGGTTTTACTTTACCGAGCCTCCTCTATACGAATCCGTAAAAAACACAAAATACGGGTCTCGTAGTTTCCGAGATACGATAGGGAGGGGGGAGAAGGGGGGTGAAAAGGGGAGGTTTGGCACTTTTCCCGTAGGTTTGAGAGTTAGTATTTGCGTGTTGCGTGAGGTGCAAGCACCTCGCGGGGGAAGTGATGGGGGGTGGGGTTGCACAATTATTTCGACTAAAGCATTGCCCCTCTAAATGAATCTGAAAAAAAAATGTTCCAAGTCTCTTAATTTCCGAGATCCGCCTAAAGGGGGTGAGAAGGGGGGTGGGGGGGCGACATAAATGGTTTTTACTTTACCGAGCCTCCATTATACGAATACGTAAAAAAAATACGGGTCTCGTAGTTTCCGAGATACGATAGGGAGGGGGAGAAGGGGGGGGGAAAGGGGAGGTTTGGCACTTTTCCCGTAGGTTTGAGAGTTACTTGTCTAGTATTTGCGTGTTGCGCGAGGTGCAAGAACCTCGCGTGCTTGTGAAAAAAAAAAAAAAATGGGGGGGGAGGTTGCAGAAGTATTTTGACTAAAGCATTGCCCTTCTAAATGAATCTGAAAACAAAATGTTCCAAGTCTCTTAATTTCCGAGATTCGCCTAAAGGGGGTGAGAAGGGGGGTGGGGGGGGGCGACTTTGATTAATGGTTTTTACTTTACCGAGCCTCCTCTATACGAATCCGTAAAAAAAAAATACTGGTCTCGTAGTTTCCGAGATACGATAGGGAGGGGGAAAAGGGGAGGTTTGGCACTTTTCCCGTAGGTTTGAAAGTTACTTGTTTACGAATCTGTCAAAATATACCCACCTCCCCATCCACCATCTGGGAGAACAATTATGTCAATGAGTGAGTCAGTCAGTCAGTCAGTGGTAATCTAGCTTTATATAGTATAACTAGTATGTGCGCGTTGCGCGAGGTGCAAGCACCTCGCGTGCTTGTGAAAATAAAAATGGGGGGGGGTTTATGGGGGGGGGGCTGCAGAAGTATTTTGACTAAAGCATTGCCCCTCTAAATGAATCTGAAAAAAAAATGTTCCACGTCTCTTAATTTTCGAGATCCGCCTAAAGGGGGCGAGAAGGGGGGTGGGGGGGGGGCGACTTTGATAAATGGTTTTTACTTTACCGAGCCTCCTCTATACGAATCCGTAAAAAAAAATACGGGTCTCTTAGTTTCCGAGATACGATAGGGAGGGGGGAGAAGGGGGGGAAAAGGAGAGTGTTTCGTCCAACGTGAAATGGACCGCACCTTTTTGGTTGGCAACATTATTCTATTGTCTTTAACTTTTTCACTTTGACGTTTCCGTTCCTGGTAAAAACTAAGTTCTGCCTGCTGGTTGTTGAGATTGATTTATTGGTTCTTGTTAAATATCGTGTTGAATCGCCTGTTGTAACCGATAATTGGGTCGCGATTAACGATTAATTGAAATTGTAATCCCGAATTGACGAAAACCCTGTGATATTTTGGAGCATAACGCCGTATTGAAGTCACACTGACTGGCCCGCGAGTTTGCTGAAAATAATTGTTCATAGTGATAAATAGCTGCTTCAATCTGGTGCGAAGTTTGTGCTGTGATGGTGTGTCCGAACGGTCCACCGTTCGGACACACCAGTATCGTTGCGCTGGCTTCTTGTAGTCTTGAAAATTTGGTAAGCAGAGCGTGGCTTTTATAATATAAAATCCACATAGTAAATTGGAAGTTTTGAACATTGTTGAAAATAACTTTAGTTTAATTACTTAACATAAAAATAACTTAATAAGTTTGAATATATTGTCTTGTCAGCCGGGCTCAAATGGCATTTGTAGTTTGTACTGTAATTTGTAGTGCTAGTCCCTTGTTATTGCACTGACAAGTAAGATTTATTTGTGAAACTAGGAATTATTAGATTGTATTTGGTTCATAATTTGGTATTTGTTGTAATTAATGATTGAATGTCACTGATCTGAATTTAAAAGTTTATCTAAATATTAATCACACATTTGTTAACATAACAAGACTTGAATGTGTGGATTGACTTGTTGCTTATAGTATTTATTGGATTGTGCGTTAGAGATTGTCCGGCTCAATATTATACAGTCAATTGTTGTATTTAATTGGTGTTGATCCTGCACAATATATACATTAAATTGTTATTTATTTTGTAACTAGCCATCTGTACCAAGCTAGAGTCATACTTGGAATAAGTACAGGGTCGGATTTGGACTTGAAATAATTGAATTTAAGTTTTATTTTGGTGAAATTGCTCGGTTGGCTAACAAGTCATTGTTTGTTTGTTTAGTGAATTTTAACCTATTGGTATAATATTTGATTGTTGCAATGGCCTCATTAAGGGCAGTCAGGGAGTCTGCTGCCGGATTGACCTCACAGTTGAGATGGTTCACATCGGCAGCGGCAACGGTTGAGCGTTTGGAATTGGAAGAGCTCACCCTTGCTCGGTATGGGTGCTTGAATAAGAGGATCACACGCTTCTGCGAGTTCATCATGGACGTGGATTTGGGGGTGATGGACCAGGCAGCCCGCTATAAGATTTTGGGTGACTATGACCAGATTGTCCACCTGGGGGATGTCGTAAGTCTACGAGCTCGGGAAATTTTGAAGAGCCGGGTGCCTGATGCGGCCAAGCCGCAGACCGCCGTTGTTGCAGGCCCTGGACTATTGGGTAGGCTGCCCACCCTGGAGCTGCTACATTTTGACGGTCGCTTGGACCACTGGCTGGGCTTCCTAAATCTCTTTGAGAGTCTTGTCGATGCACGCTCGGACCTCGGACCTGCCCAGAAGCTGGCCTATTTATTGTCTGTCCTGGAGGGCGAAGCCAGAGCCTTGGTGCAGCACTTGCCGGTTACGGACTCCTCCTACCCTACCGCTCTGGAGCTTCTCTCCAGACGGTATCAGAATAAGCGCTGCCTGGCTGATGTGCACATCGGCCAAATTTTGGGACTACCGGCCATTGCCAGCATGTCGACGTTGCGCACTGACTTGCTGAACCCGTTGGTCTCAGCGACCAACGCCTTGAGACGCTTGGAGTTACCGGTATAACATTGGTCCTACTTGTTGGTGCACATAGTGCTGCAGTTGCTCCCCGCGGAGTTGAGGTCACGTTTTGAGCAGAAGTATGGTGGGGATAGTGCCACCCATCTTCCCCCCTTTGACGACCTCCTCAAATTTTTGGAAGACGAGTGTCGGTTTTCGGATAACACTCGTGGCGCTACGGGGTCACCCCCACTACCTTCTCGGCCTAGAGACCAGGGACGGACTAGGGCTCGGGGGCCTGTTGATGTTCGCCCCGCCCCCCGTTTTGCTGGCGCCCGGAGTCCTCGGGCTTGGGGGCCTGTTGATGATCGCCCCGCCCCCCGTTTTGCTGGCGCCCGGAGTCCTCGGGCTAGGGGGCCTGTTGATGTTCGCCCCGCCCCCCGTTTTGCTGGCGCCCGGAGTCCTCATCATTGCGACTTTTGTAAGGCAACGGGGCATGTCATGGCACGTTGCCCGGCCTTTTTGAATTTGCACGTAAGTGCCCGCAGCCACATTGTCAACGCACGCCGTTTGTGCTTCTCGTGTTTGGGGGCCCACTTCCATCGGGACTGCCCCAACCCCCGCCCGTGTAGAATTTGTAAAGGGTCCCACTTGGAGATTTTGTGCGCCAACGCGAACCACTCCAGCAGACCAGCTTCTGAGGGGGGTTCGCGCAGGGGGGGGTACCCCGGAAACGAGCATCGGGCTGAGGCCCGCAATTCTGTACGCCGCACTCCACCCCCCGCGCAAGTTGAACGGGAGCCCCGCGAGCGCCATTTGGTCTCCCCTCGTCAGGGAGAACGCGCATTAGCTGCTAGGCAGCAGTAGCCAGGTCGGCGCCGCTGCCTTTCCCCTCCGTTGGCGGAACGTCCCCGGTTGGAGTCGCGCCCTCCGCCATTCGGGCATCCGGTGGGATATGCCCCTCCAGTGATGGCGAGCGGCTCGGGACACCGCGCTGACGAATATTTTGATTGTTGGCCTCGTCGTGAACGAGGGCAGCCTGGATGCGGCGATCGGTCGCCGCCCAGGCATCGCTAAGAGATTGACGCCTGCCCCGCTAAAGGACCCCCCGATCAGGACGGTTTTGTTGCCAACGGCCTCGGTCAAGGTCTGGGGACCCTTAGGTGACTCGATTGTGATCCGTGCCATTTTGGACACGGGAGCCCAGGGTTGCCTTTTGTCGTCTTGGTTAGCGGGACAGGTTGGCGTGAAGGTGAACGACTTTTCAGGCAAGATTTTGGGAATTGGCGAAACGGCTATCACCACTGTTGAGGGAAGGACCTGGTTTGAACTCACCCTTGTGAGTTGTCTTTACCCTAAAATTGGTGCTCCTGCCCTTGTTGTAACTAAACATGGTTGGGACGAGCCACTTCGGGAAACCCTGTTGGAAGACTGGCTCCAATTTGTATCCGCACTCCCTGCGGTGCTTCTTGTGCGTCTCCTAAATCACGTTGCGCACACTTTGGGTGGAACTGTTGACATTCGGGCTTCTTACGCCTGGACGGACAGTCAAATTGTTTTGTGTTGGTTGAAGACGTCCGTCCACTCTTTGGAGGTCTTTGTTG
Source organism: Tholera decimalis (assembly GCA_943138885.2). Classification (NCBI taxonomy): domain Eukaryota; kingdom Metazoa; phylum Arthropoda; class Insecta; order Lepidoptera; family Noctuidae; genus Tholera; species Tholera decimalis. Next base: position 9,657,148 of record OW964575.2, on the reverse strand, counting down.
TGAACCGAGTGTCGCAGATTCAAGGTTCTGAAACGCCTTTGATTTGGAGGCACGTGCCTGGTGACCTGAACCCGGGCGACGTAGCCTCATGCGGGTGCATGGCCCCTCACTTGATTGCTCACCCCCTCTGGTGGGGACCGGACTGGCTGACTCGCCCCGAGGACAATTGGCCTCGAACGCCAGTCTTGCTGTCGGATCCTTTGGCCGGACTTAAGGTGTTCGCTGTTGGGACGAAGGATCCTCCGTTTGATCCTAATTTTTTGATGAATCGATACTGCTCCCTCGACAATTTTTTTTTTTTTTTAAAGATGACTAGCAATGTTGGTGGAATTCACATTACTAGCAATCTTGTTAACCCCTCCAACTAAGCTAAATATGCTTGTGTCTGGAGTGGGTTCACGGCAATAGTGTAATGGGTGGGATTCGAACTCGGGACCTGTCGATCACAAGTCTGACACCTTACCCATTAGGCTATTGACGCTTATTTTCTATAATTATTATAATTGTTTATATTAATATAATTGTTGAACGTCACCTCATGGATCAGGCGTTTTGGCCATAATTCTAGGAATCCAGGGGACAAGCGCCTTTCACCAGTTCTCTCTCCTCAAGAGCGACAGGAGTCACTCCTCCTTTGGGTCAGCTCTGTGCAGGCTGCACACTTTGAGAAGGAGATCGAGGTCTTGAAGTCTGGTAGGGTTAAGTTGTCGGGAGCGGTTAGTAAGCTGAATCCCTTCTTGGATAAGACGGGTCTTTTGCGTGTTGGAGGACGGTTGAGGCACTCTAGCCTTCCTTATGGGGCCCGTCACCCCTTTTTGTTGCCCAAGGAGGGCCACTTGGTACAATTGTTGGTGACTGATCGTCACGTTAGAAACTCGCATGCCGGTTGCAATGCGCTGTTGGCCATTCTGCAGCGAGAATTTTGGATTTTGTCGGCTCGTCGTACTATTCGTAGCATTGTCTTCCGTTGTATGCCGTGTTATCGGACTAAGGCCTCCACTATGCAGCCCCTAATGGGAGATTTGCCGGCTGATCGTGTCAATGAGGCGAGGCCCTTTGCTGGCGTCGGAACGGACTTTGCTGGTCCCTTTTCGGTGAAGACGACACTTCGAAATAGTAAAATTGTCAAGGCTTATTTGTGTGTTTTTGTCTGCCTGTCAACCAAGGCAGTACATTTGGAGCTAGTAACCTCCCTCTCGACAGAGGCCTTTGAGGCGACTTTGGAAAGATTTGTGTCTCGCCGTGGGTTACCTTCTTTGATTAGGTCTGATTGCGGTACGAACTACAAGGGTACAAGTAACTATTTGAAGGAGGTATACGCCTTCCTTAATGAGAGCCAGGTTGACATTGGTAATAGTTTGGCCCGCCGAGGGGTCACTTGGTTGTTTGACCCGCCAGCCTGCCCCCATTGGGGGGGTATTTTGAGGCCGCGGTGAAAGCGGCAAAGGGACACTGGCGGAGATTGTTGGGAGACACCGTTCTCACCTTTGAGGAACTAGCTACGGTATTTTGCCGCATTGAAGCTGTGTTGAATTCGCGCCCATTGTGCCCGCTCTCTTCGGACCCGATTGACTTGGAGGCTCTAACCCCGGGCCATTTCTTGATTGGACAGCCACTTGTCGCCTTGCCGGAGTACCCCTTTGTTGATGTGAGCCAAATCGGCTCTCGCGGTTTCAGTTGGTGCAACAGCTCGCTCAGAACTTTTGGAAGCGTTGGAGCTTAGAGTATCTGCACATCCTCCAGCAACGCGTCAAGTGGACGGATAAAACTCATCCGCCCAAGATCGGAGACCTCGTCCTGATTAAGGATGCCAACCTTAAGCCTTTGTATTGGCGCAGGGGGCGCATTCTCAATTTGGTGGCTGGCACCGACGGGGTCCCTTGTTTTGCTGAGGTTTTGGTGGACGGATCCATCATAAAGAGAGCGATCGCAACTTTGTCAAGGCTTCCAATTGATTAGCGGACGGGTAGGCCAGTCCGGGGGGGGTAGATGTTTCGTCCAACGTGAAATGGACCGCACCTTTTTGGTTGGCAACATTATTCTATTGTCTTTAACTTTTTCACTTTGACGTTTCCGTTCCTGGTAAAAACTAACTGCCTGCTGGTTGTTGAGATTGATTTATTTGTTCTTGTTAAATATCGTGTTGAATCGCCTGTTGTAACCGATAATTGGGTCGCGATTAACGATTAATTGAAATTGTAATCCCGAATTGACGAAAACCCTGGGATATTTTGGAGCATAACGCCGTATTGAAGTCACACTGACTGGCCCGCGAGTTTGCTGAAAATAATTGTTCATAGTGATAAAGGCGCCTTGTGAACGTCCAGAACACTTGACCATCATTACACTTTTCACTTACTCATTACATGCTTATACACACACTTTGGACGTGGCCTCAGGAAGGTCGAAGCTTGGCGTCTACAGCTCAGGTAAGTGGTTAGTGTTAAATTGTGTAAAGTAATATTATATTGACTGGCCTAGGGCCATTGGTTAAGCAACGTTTAGAGCTCCACGTACCGTGGACCGTTCGGACACACCAGTATCGTTGCGCTGGCTTCTTGTAGTCTTGAACAGGGAGGTTAGGCACTTTTCCCGTAGGTTTGAGAGTTACTTGTTGACGAATCTGTCAAAATATACCCACCTCCCCATCCACCATCTGGGAGAACAATTATGTCTATGAGTGAGTGAGTCAGTCAGTCAGTCAGTGGTAATCTAGCTTTATATAGTATAACTAGTATTTGCGTGTTGCGCGAGGTGCAAGCACCTCGCGTGCTTGTGAACAATAAAAAAAAAAGTAGGGGGGGCGATGGGGAGAGATGGGGCGGGTTTAGTATTTGCGTGTTGCGCGAGGTGCAAGCACCTCGCGTGCTTGTGAAAAAAAAAAATGGGGGTGGGTTATGGCGGGGGGTTGCAGAAGTATTTTGACTAAAGCATTGCACCTCTAAGTGAATCTGAAAAAAAAAATGTTCCAAGTCTCTTAATTTCCGAGATCCGCCTAAAGGGGGTGAGAAGGGGGATGGGGGGGGCGACTTTGATAAATGGTTTTTACTTTACCGAGCCTCCTGTATACGAATCCGTAAAAAAAAAAATACGGGTCTCGTAGTTTCCGAGATACGATAGGGAGGGGGAAAAGGGGAGGTTTGGCACTTTTCCCGTAGGTTTGAGAGTTACTTGTTTACGAATCTGTCAAAATATACCCACCTCCCCATCCACCATCTGGGAGAACAATTATGTCAATGAGTGAGTGAATCAGTCAGTCAGTCAGTCAGTGGTAATCTAGCTTTATATAGTATAACTAGTATTTGCGTGTTGCGCGAGGTGCAAGCACCTCGCGTGCTTGTTGAAAAAAAAAAAAGGTGGGGGGTGATGGGGGGGGGGGGGTTGGACACCAAAAAAAAAAATGGGGGGAATACTTGTTTACGAATCTGTCAAAATATATCCACAATATACAGTCAGTGAGTGGTAATTTAGCTTTATATAATACAATGACATTTGAATAGCGTTTTAGTAATAAAAGGTTTAGTATCACTGAGTCACGTGGTTTTTTGTTTACGTTTAGTTAAGTACCTACTCGGAATTCTAGTAATCTTCGGAATATCTACTCTATTAATATTGTTTTATATTTCAGGCTCAAAAAGGACTTATGATCAGTTACGTGAGCATAACATTACCTGATGAAGTGAACAAAGATGCTATAGGTAACAGTGCATTACAATCCCTTGGACCGGACGGTTTCAGTAGCATTGGCGAAGCCAGCAACTGAAGAATTAATTTATCACATAACCGCTAAACGGCATGGTCAAAATTGGAAAAAAAAGTGTGTACATTATATACATATACACACATCAAAAGTGTCTAGGGATCAAGCATTTTTATGCGGATTTCTTGAGATTGAGATGTGGCTTTGTAATAAATTTATGATTTTATAAATTTATATGGATCCTTTTTGGTGCATTTCATAATTTGAAACAGGAACTGTTAATCAAATTCGAGTAAAAGATGAAAATCAGCTGTCAATATTTTCCCTATAAAAACATACAACGCATTGAAGACATTATTAGTGTTACTGTTTCCCTACTACTGATTAAAACCAACGTTATTACGGAGCGGCGACGTCATTTAAGCAGGGAAGAAATGCTCAGAGCCGTGGGAATGATAGAAGCTGGTTCCCGGCAACGTACTGTGGCTTTAGCTCTGAATACAAGTCAGAGTGTTATCAGTCGACTTTGGACACGTTACCGAAGCACTGGTACCGTGGCTGAGCGCCATGGAGGACGGTATCGCTGCACCACACGGAGACAAGACCGATACATTCAAATCTTAACTCGAAGAGCTCCAACAATAACCGCCATGATGTTAGCCGTGAGGCTTCATCACTCTTCAGGGAACTTAATTAGCGACCAAACAGTCAGAAACCGCTTGCATGAAGTGAACCTTCATTCCCGAAGACCGCTACGGGTACCACCTATAGCAATGCACAATCGTAGGATTCGATATCAATGGGCTCTTGAACACAGAAATTGGGCAGAAGAACAATGGCGTTTCGTGTGCTTTTCTGATGAGTCTCGTTTTGGTATGAGACCGGATACAAGACGTATACGACACTGGAGAACCCCTGGACGCCAACAGCGATTAAAATCCTGCCAGGAAGTCCATCCTTATAGTGGTGGAACCATCATGGTATGGGCGGGTATTTGGATCGGCGGAAGAACTGAGTTGATTTGGATCAGAGGCAACCTCAACGCTCAAATTTATGCTGAGACGATTGTATCTGACGTCATCGTTCCTCTACAAGTGCAAATCGGTCCCTTATTTCAGTTAATGCATGATAATGCACGACCGCACACCGCAAGAGTTGTAAGACAGACTCTCGCCGCAGCTAACATCAATGTCCTGCTCTGGCCTGCTCAGTCGCCAGACTTGAACCCGATTGAGCATGCATGGGATATGCTACAGAGAAGAGCTCTGCCGAATATGGAGGGTATCCAGTCGCAAGAAGACCTTTTTTTGTTGTTGCAACGAACATGGGCGGCCATTCCACAGCGTGATTTGGATGAATTCATTTTGAGTATGCCAAACCGATGTTCTTGTGTTGTTAGTGTTCGCGGTAGAAACACGAATTATTAATTGTTTAAGTTACCCAATAAAATTTTAAAGAAAACTGTTATTTCAGTCTTTTTTTCGAACTTTAATGTTAGTGGTTCAAATGTCAAAAATCCCTTTATTAGGAAAATGGCAAATTTCTTTATTAATGCAAAGGTGACTTGGTTTATCGTTACTGTGACAAACGAAAACACTTTGTTTGATGAATCCTTAAAGAAAATTTTAATTAATATCAATCAGGAGAAAAGTTATTGCAAAAATATATGTTGATCCCTAGACACTTTTGATGTGTGTATTCATATCTAACCTGAAAAAATCCACTCTTATGCAAATTGTTTCATGTGATGAATATTTTAATAAATTGCGCGGGATTACTATTAAAAAGTTTGCCCCCACACCACTGCGACCTAAACCCTGTTGGAATGGATGCGGGTACAGGGGCCTATTGCAAAAAAAATATTATTATGATCTATTCGTTTTACTTTTCACGTTCCTTTATAATTACATTTTACTTTATGTTATTTTCACACAATATTATAATAAAAACTTTAAATAAAACCGACTTTCATATCAAAACACTACAAAGCCAAAAATTATTTTAATTTCGGTAGTCGGTGTTATTGGTTTTGTATTTTCTTTTTTTTCACACCGCCTTCCGAAATTAAAATTATTTTTGGCTTTGTAGTGTTTTGATATGAAAGTCGGTTTTATTTTTTCCAAAAAAGTTTTTTAATAATAAATGACGGTGATTTTATATTTCCAGAGCACACTTTGATACATTCTCTAAATTCTAATATTTGGACCCTTACAACGTTAAAACGAATTTGATCATTTTATTTCCATAATATCGGAAAAATATCGAAATACCGGAATACCGATATTAAAAAATGAATATCGAAACAAAACCGGTATTGGGAAAAGGTTCCGATATTCCTGCATGCTCTAGTCAAGAGTGAATAGGTTACTTCTAGGCAAGCGTGCTCCATCTTCGACCACATCATCACTTACCATCAGGTGAGATGGTGGTCAAACGCGAGCCTATTATCAATAATAAAAAAAAAAAAAATGAGCTCTTCGGAAAATTAGTGGCGGAGGAATTTAAGTATATTAAGCCATGTGTGCGCACCAAATGCTATGAACAAATCTTAAAGTATTTACAAGAAGCTAAGGGGTATCATGTAAATCAAACTGAAGAAAAAAGAAGACTGTTATTTCAGTCTTTTTTTCGAACTTTAATGTTAGTGGTTCAAATGTCAAAAATCCCTTTATTAGGAAAATGGCAAATTTCTTTATTAATGCAAAGGTGACTTGGTTTATCGTTACTGTGACAAACGAAAACACTTTATTTGATGAATCCTTAAAGAAAATTTTAATTAATATCAATCAGGAGAAAAGTTATTGCAAAAATATATGTTGATCCCTAGACACTTTTGATGTGTGTATTTACAAAAAAATATTGAATCCCCTTCAATATTTTTAAAAACAGTAATAGAGCAAGACTTTTAACAGAAATAAAATGTCCATCTGTTTGTACACGCTAATCTCCGGAACTAGACGTATTAGAGTGAAACATTTTTGTTTATATACTCTATATAGCTATTAAGTCTGGGCAACATATAGGCTATAACTGATTTTGGAAACTGGAACATCTGATGCAGATTTTAAACGCGAGCGAAGCCGCAGGCAGGAGCTTGTTATAAATATAGGCTTTTGATTACGTCTTTTAGTAATTAATCAGCATTATAATCTTCCCCTTTTATCAAATGACTTCTGCCGCTCTGGGAGAAGCGGAAATGTGTCAGACTTCTACTACTGACTAAAAACTCACCCTTCAGTTAAAAATTCAGCCTGTTTTTAGTCAGCAGATGTTCTGACACTCCCTTCCGTTCCACCCAGAGGCAGAGGAGAAATTTGATGATTTTCCTACAGTAAAAAAACCTTGGAATGCTAAAAGTGATTACTAAATAAAAACAAAAATGTATTGTTTAAAAATACTGTTTATTTTTTTTTTAAATAGTTTATCCATGTGCACTTTTTAAAATCCTCACTTGATTTGTATAATTTTATACACTTTCATTGGTCACAATTTTTTATCCAGTTTTGGGAGGCATTATAATAAGAAATTATTTAACTTTTGATTATCGTTATGCTGGTTAAGACCAAAGAATACGTCAGTAAGTAGGTACCTACTGTCTTTTGTCAATTTATCAACAATTTTCTAGCAATTGAGTAAATTCAAACAAAAATCCTGATTGACAGTTTATCACCATAATTAACTGTATAAAAAAAGAGTACTTTTCATTTTTTGATTTCACATAAGTATGTAATAAAATGATTTTCAAAATGACGCTGTGAAATAACATTGATCAAAAAAAAAATTGTAAAATACATAAATAATAATTGGAATCGTCAATTGTCTGATGGTCTCGGGTTTGAACTCCATTACACAATTGTCATGAACCCACTCCAGACACAAGCATATTTAGCTTAGTTGGAGGAGTTGACAAGATTGTTTAGTAATATGAATTTTGCTTACATTACTAATTCTCATTACAAAAATACGGGGGGGAAGACAAAACTAATCTTTACTAATATTATTAAAAGAAAACATTTGTATTTTTTAATGTTTATAACGAATGATCTGAAAAACTACTGGAACGTTTCTAAAAATTCTTTCATCAATATGAAACTAGGCTTATGTGAAATCTGCCGGGGTTGCGTTAATATTCTAACGATATACCGCGGCCCTAGAACTTAAGGGCAGCTAAAGGAGCAGGGTATAGTTTTGATTTTAATTTTGAGATTATTCAATTGCCAAAAAATCCAAACCAGACTCACAAATAGTACATTTTTTTTATCAACACCTAAATATATACTATTCACATCTCGCAAAAATTCGCGAAAATATCTTTCTCACGTCATACCGTATAAAATATTTAAAGTAAGCTAACATAAATTAAGTAAATTTCACTTAAAAAAGTAGGAATGAGAAATTATAAGTTTTTAAAGCACCAAATGACTTAAGTACTATATTTACATTTGCAGATCGGCAGGACATATAGGCAGAATATTCTAGTTTTAAAATATCAATTTTAATTATATTTGACAGTGTTACGGTTTTAAATTTTAATTAACGACGCGGCTACTGTGTCTTTTAACACTTTGACCGTCGCGCAGCGAAAGTGCACGCTGTACGCCAAGCCATTTTTTATCACAGTAAGCTAGTGATGAGGTTAAACTCGGGTATTACTAAATATCGATAAAATTATAATCCGTAATATTTATTGATTTTCCATACGTAAAAGCGCTAAAAATATTTATTTAATAAATAAAAGTTGCCATGGTTTTCAATTGTAATTTAATACGGTTTTAATGCAGTATTATACGGAATTTAATACGGTTTAATACTCGACAAACGAGGCAGTTCGTTTTTGGTTTTATTTATGGAGACTCTATACTCTTTACCGATGAAAAAATCAGATCTTGTTTTTACTTAAATCAAGGCCGGGGCTTTAAAAAGTTTATCTTGCCCAATGTCCTGCATATTGTTTAAGTTGTAAAATAAAAGTAAACCTAAAAACCTATTTTACTGGTCTACTAATTGAAATTTATTTGATTGCATTTTTTTGGTTAAATGACGACCTTTATTTGTGTTTTATAGTTCATTCTTCGTTATGATACAAAAAGATACATTGTCATCAATATAAAACTATTTTAAATACATTTTTATTAATAGACCAAGCAAAATTACAAATAGAAATATTTTGACTTTTTACAAATAGTAATAATTTTAAAAGAATAATTTAAATTATGGCATTTAAGTTCAAGATAAGTAAATTTTAAAGTTTTTTTTAAGTATATTCTTAGACGACTATATACAATCCTTGGTCCGGATGGTTTTTATTACAGATTGAGAGTGGGTACATATATTTGTATGAAAGCATAAAACAAAGAGAATGGAGTGAGCGTTAAACAAGATGTCTTATAGATTATCAATTCAGTTAACAGACGCAAACTGAAACCACGATCTTGTAGAGGTATTAGTCAGTCCATTCTCTTTGTCCAATATTTCTACATATTGATTCATACATTTGCAGTGATTAGTAATTAAAGTTATCTCCAATACAAAAGTTTGTACCAATACATTACAAAGTGTAACAGACATACTTAATAACTTTTAAGATTTTTTGTTTTTCTGTAATTCTAGCCCAGTTCCTAAAACAAAAATTATAGGAAAATAAAGGTTGGGTTTTCATTTTTTCCTTTTTTTAGAAAATCGTCGATGATTTGTCGTTAGAACACGGACAGTAGTTTTCTTTCTAGAAACTGGAGCACAATCGCACAATCAAATAGTTTCAAGCATACATAACTATCGCACAGTGGTTAATACACAGAAATGTCTATGACCTAATTTTTTTATGTACAAATTTTGACAGTTCGCCATTTTATTATTCGATATTTCGTTTTTTTTTTTGTATCAAATCAAAACATAAACAACGATACAATTTTGTATCGTTGATTTGACACTAGAGCACAGAAGATAATATTCTTTCTATAAACTGGGGTACAATCGCATAATCAATTATTTTCAAGCATAGTTACATAACTATCACACAGTGGTAAATACAGAAAAATGTCTGTAACATTCTACAGTTACACATTTTGACAGACCGCCATTTTGTTATTCGAAATTTCGTACAATACATTTTTGTATTGAGGTCAATACAAAACATAAACAACGATACAATTTTAGTATTCGCTTTTGATATCAAAATCACACTTTTTCATCTTTGTTTAAAATCGTCTATCTAGTTCGTTACAATATGCTTCAAACTACTAAATAAACCACTCACTGCGCAGTATTCCTCAATTTAGCTGTTAAAAGACTTTTCTACTGCACAGAAAATTGCGGCCATAAAGTTTTCATTGAGCCATAAAAATACAAACGCAAGACACAATTCAATGTCGCCACTAAGTGGGTTTTATGTCTTTTCTGTGGCGACTTAAATATTTAAAACCTCTTACACCACAAATCTTTGAATGCTATTGATGTTGTATGTAAGTAATACCTGGGGGTCTTTAAGAGTGAAGTTACTTCTAGGCAAGCGTGCTTCATCTTCAACCACATCATCGCTTACCATCAGGTGAGATGGTGATCAATACAATGAAAAAAAAATATATATAAGAAGCCCTTTTGCACAAAGACCAAGGCAATTCTTTTGAAAGATGTTACTTAAACAATACAATTTGTGTAAAAATAAATACTTAGATTTGGTTTGATAATTAACAAGTTACACGTTTTTTGAAGTTGTTAGTATTTTTTATTGTTAAAAGGCTCGCGTTTGACCACCATTTCAACTGACGGTAAGCGATGTGGTCGAAGATGAAGCACGCTTACCTAGAAGTAACCTATTCACTCTTGACTTAAATATCCCCAGGTTATAGCTATCAGGAAATACAGACTCCGGCAGATAATTCCTCTCCTTAGCTGTGTGCACAATGAAAGTATTCCCGAAACTTAAATTGTAGATGGCGCCAATAAACTATGGCCTGACTAAAAAAAAAAGATAGTCAAATTCGGCAACACTTTTTTTGTCATCCTAAATCAATTAAAATAATATAATTCTTTAAATTCATTAATAGCTAAATGCATCCAATGATTCATGATGTAAGTGGTCTCAAAATTAAATGGCGTTTCAATATTCAGAGGTAAGTAAATCAATTTAACATCATTTTAAAAACAAAAATTATCTTTAGACAGTTCTTTTAATGTATGACGTTTAATGATAAAACCAAAATGGCGGCTATCAAAATGGCGGGAGATGTCAAACTGACAGCTGCGCAGGTAAGTACGTCGTTGGGGTATAGATTCGGTGGTAAAGGCTCTTCACCGCCTTTACAGTATTCGTTTCTCGACTGTGGAAAAGAGAACAAGTATTAGTCATCTGTATCTATACATAACATACAAATAAATAAAATTGGAGTCTGTATGTTTTTTTTTGTAAGCGTTAATACCCTAATGGCTAGGATGTAGGACACTGAACCCACTGCAGACACAAGCTTATTTAACTTGGTTGGAGGGGTTAAAAAGATTTCCTAGTAATGTGAATTCTACACAAAATGCTATAAAAAAAATTACCGAACTCTATAAATACTAGGAAGAAGTTGTAACGAGCGGTCAATTATGGGGGTAATTAATTTTTTTTCTGACTTTCCAAAAGGCAGTAAAGTAAAATGTAATAGGCTAAGATAAGTATTAAAAAATGTATTAAATAAACAGACATTAAGAATAGTTTACTTCGCACTTGCCGATCCGCTAATGAGTTATGGACTCCTTCTTTACGGGCGAACCTTTATAACATATTTAGATGACATTAAAGACATACAAATAAGACTGCTAAAGTACCTCATTAGTAAGATAAGTGCAACAAAGAATATAATAAGTAATTTCCTATTTGTATAATTGTACCATAGATAAAAAAGTAGATTATTTGGTAGGACTGAAATATTAGGGTAGGGTACCAAGGGCGGATCCAGGGGGAAGGGGGGGGTATAACTTCTTGTGACTTGACCACGATTATGTTAACCCCCCCCCCCCCTGGCACCAAAGCTGGATCCGCCCTTGTATGGTACACACGTAGGGTTCGAGAAAATAAACTGGTTCAACCCAAGATAACTAATTATTACGGTAAGAGGACATGGTACCTCAAGTATTTAACAAAATAGAATTATTAAGAGAAAAAATAAAAATAAGTAAAGGAACACTAAAGAAAAAACTAAAAAATATATTGGAATGCTAATCATATAGGTAATTAACACATTGTTACTGTGAGATTGTAGATATAGGATTATATTGCAACATATTGTGTAGAAGTAATTGGAATGGTTCATTAATGTTAATGTATAAAGAGCGTCTCTCGCCATCAAACGTAAGTTTGGCGAGTTTAGATTTAAGTGATACCTCTGTATGTAAATTAATTAACTAAATAAATAAATAAAAAATTGACTAAATTATGTTTTACTAGCACACGCGACAGACGTTGTATAGTTGACCATTTATACCTTTCCTGTACGAGAGTGAGAAAGTACTGGCTGCCCTGCACTAACTAAAAGGTCGATAAGCCACAAAAGGTCATTTTGCACTTTTTAATGTATCCTTAAACTACATTTGATTCTCTATCTTTTGGTCTAAGAATCATTTTCGTACTATTAATACTTTTCGAGATACAGCAGTTTTGCTGAGCAGTTAAGCCACATAATTTTTATCACTTCCTTAGTCAAAATAATTAATATTTACAAAAAAAACGTCATATAAGTATTGTGCACAGAAATTATGTCTACAAAAATAATTTAGGTACAACTAGGGCTGCCATCACCAAAATTGCCGGCCCCAGACAAAGACTTCATAAGCCCCGGACATTTGAGTAAAATCGCAATTTTTCCCCGGACACCGTAGAAAAATACATTTTTGTACCTGAAACTAAAAACAATGATGTTTTATTATGGTTTTTACTTACTGGTAACATTGTAGACAGAAGTTTATTAATAAAAGGCTTTCTTTTTAATTAATCAACGTTACAAAAACAATAAGATGAAATACAGAGATCGTGCTTTTTGGTGCCCATAAGCCCAATATGTGTCCGGGTTTCACCCGGACGCTTATAGTGAAAGTCCCCCGGACGCTGTCCAAACTAGAACAAACCCGGCGAAACCCGGACGGATGGCAGCCCTAGGTACAACCATCGTCCAATCTAGCGTAGTTTTGTAGAAAAATCATTTCCCACTTATTTTTACGTTTAATAAGTACTTTTTGGGGTTAGCGGCTTTTTAGTTAGTGTAGGGCAGCTGGGTGCATTTGGATGAACTTTGGTATAGAAGTAGCTTAAAGCCTGGGGAAAGGTTATAGGATACTTTTTACCCAACTACAAAAGAAGGAAGTTATATTTTATTATGATAAAGTCCTCGGAGCGAAGACGTGACTGCTAGAAAGATAATAAGGAGCTCTTTAATTTGTACGAGGCACTTGTCTGACTGCCGGCGAGTAAACGACTAACTATCGGTGATTTTCTCGCTCAAGTAACTCAAAATGAAATATAAATTCCGTGTAAACGAAACAGATGCATATATTAACAGTTGCTCTCTGACTGTTCACACTGCCGGCGTGTACTCGCTTCACTAATTCCGTCGCTGAGCGACAAGAGCTGCCAAAGATAATACTCGCTCAGCGATCACTTGGCGGTCAGAACTCACGCTGAGAGACCAACCAGATGATAGCTCAGCGACTGAACTATCAGAACAACACACTCGGGAGTGTACTACGTGAGCTCGACAAATGGATGTGCGATTAACGCTTATGCGACAAAACTGTACTGCGACTCACCATACTTCGAATGCACGCTTGTGCGACACACTGAAGATCGACATCACGCTAGTACGACATGAAGACACATTTGTGTTCGTAATCAATGACGTATTATAATAGACGCGTCATATTCCCACAAAACACCTCTCAAAAACGGCACGAAACACACACATAGAGAATTACTATCTAATACGTGTAAAGAAAGGGACAGAAAATAAATGCCATCTTTAGGTACACCTGATGTTAGAGAGAGATGAATATACATCTTTAGTTAACAACCTCCCCTAACGTCACGTGACTGACTTCATTCATACGCTAGCCGCCATTAGCCGTGTAGAAAAATTAAAATAAAACATGTATTTCTATGAAATGACACATTTTGACCTCTCACGGAAGCAGTATAATTAGTGCAACGTCTGAAAACACACAAAGGCATGCTTTTTTCCTAATTTTCTTTTAAAACACATTTTTTCTTAACATGTGTAGTGTAGCGATCGCGACACAGGTTCGTGCGTAACTAAACAGACACGAGGCACTTACCTTGATTTCAACTTGCCATTTTAGAGCGCGGACAACGTATCTATAGTTTATTATATATCTTTGTTCGTAATCATATGTACAATCACATCACATGTATATATGATGACCTTGATGGCTCGGTTAGTTACAAACTCTTGGTAATGTTCCCGGATTCGATTACGAGTTATAAAACTTGCTAGCACTTTTAACGATATAATTCCGTGTGAATATTTTATGATTTTCTTCTAAATAAGGAAACATTTATATACTTGTAATATATATATTTTGCCCTGTTTGCAATGAACAAAACATTTATTTTTTAATATATTTTTTACTTAAGTTTATTGGCAAGGTATATAGGTATCTTTTATAGGTATCGCATAACCGTTTGTCGCATTTGGGTAGTGTCAAACTACTGTAATACTGCACCAAAATACTGTCGAATTACAGTACTGTCGCACTATCGTAGTATCGCACTACCGTAGTGTCGAACTACTGTCGCGCAATCGTTTGTCACAATAGCGTGATGTCAATCTTCAGTGTGTCGCATAAGCGTGCATTCGAAGTATGGTGAATCGCAGTACAGTTTTGTCGCATAAGCGTTAATCGCACATTCATTTGTCGAGCTCACGTAGTACACTCCATACTCGCTGCTCGCCAACTCGTTCGTTCGTTCGTCGGCGGTGAGACAACTGCCTAAGACACCGTAAGTAATTACGCTCTTACAGGATTTTAGAAGAATTACTTACAGCAAATTCTTCTCCGCACAGTTCCCGGCAAGGCGGACAGACGACGCCTCCTTTGTGGAGCCATCCCCGTTTGATTATCCTCACTTGTAGGACTTGACTTGCATGGAAGCAAGTGTAAGAGTAGTTCCCGACCTATAAGAGAAAATAACGTGAACATCTTGTACTATGGCCATTTATTTATTTATTATATAGATAGGTAGATAGAATTCAATTTATTGTACACCTACAATTGAAACACACTTAAATAACAATATAAAAACAGTATATACTATTGCACACCTTACAATATTAATATAGATACAAAAATTAAAAACTAGTGTACAATGGGCGGTCTTATCGCACAGGGCAATCTCTTACAGACAACCTTTGCATGGACAGAACTTAAAGGACATAGATTTAGGGCTATCCGTGTACAAACGACATAAATTTATAAAATTAATTAAACATAATAATATAAATATTACGGGTAGTCAGAAGCTTTTCCAAGGGATATCGTGTTTCCCAGCTTCTGAGTTGTGGAGGTTAGATACGCAGTCGCTTCATATAAAACACTAGTATAGTCCGAGACACATAAGTTGAACCAAAATGGCGGTCGTCCGCCCAGGTACAAATATGGAGAAAAATGTTAGACGCAAAATTCAAAAAACTAAAGTATTTTAATAATTTAATAACGTGGCCTTTCTCACAAGTGCAAACACGACTATGATACGATATTCCATCATGAAATACCAGTGCCTATCTTCCGGCTTCATCATCAGACCTTGAAACCTAATCGTGGTCAAAGTTCATTACAAGACTTTTCTAAGAAATCCAAAACAGCTATGATACGATATTCCATCATGAAGTTCCGGTTCATATCTTCCGGCTCCATCATCAGATCAGTTCGACTGTGCCATATTATTGTATTGTCATCAGAAGTACATACAGCTGCCAATTTTCATTACGCTACGACCCTTGGAAGATGGTCAAATTAGTTACCTTAGATTTCATTACATAGTTAGTTACATACAGGTCGACCTAATAAAAGCGTGTTAATAATCTCGAATTATGCGTTGAAGGTTTTTTTCAGAACCTTAATCATTTATATCTGAACGTAACTTTGCACGAAGTTTGCCAACTGTCGGTAATTCTTTCTCAGTTATATGAAAATTGTGAATGCATCGTTTTATTATGCCTGTCACTGATTTTATTCATTGTCTCTTTTTACCTAGGTCCGAAATGCGATATTAAATTCTGAACTTTTACTCTCTTTTAAAATTCTTTTAACTGTGGATATAGACATTTTCGTAGCTTCCGCAGTTTTATTTAGAGAATCAGTTATATTATTTTCTTTTAAAAAGTAATTGTAAATTCATTAATTGTGGTGGACTCTTTTTGTGGCGGCTAGCGTCACCGCGTTGTCATGGTTACGCGCCGCCCCGCGCCCCGCACTTCGATTGAGACCCAAAAATGTGTTACTGCGCATTCAAGGTCATAGTTCAACTTACGTGTCCCGAACTGTACTTAGCTGCAACCAGTGAGTCTGGAAGTCGACCCACGAGTTATGTCACTTCAATCATAAGACTGCGAGTTTTATTAGAAAATATAATAATTACCACTATGTGCAGTCGGCCGCTTTCGCATTTATATTTATAACAACCGGATCCCCAATGTTGCCATTCTCTTATCTGAAAATGAGATAATAAAACTTATTTAAACCAAATTTAAAAAAGACTTCATTTACAGACAAGATCAAAAATAAAACACATAGTTACAGTCACGACTTACAAGTTAAAGGTAGTGGTTCGAACCCAGATAGGAAATTTTTAATACTACTCGCTTTATGCAATTTTCAACATCACCATTATCTAGAAACAACTTATCATAGGACTCGATTATGTCGTGAAGAAGTTTTCATCGCAACAGACAAAAGGGTAAGGGCCGCTATCCAAATGGCTAATGACAGTCCAAAGGGACATGAAATATCTACAATTGTATTGTATTCATAGAACACAACGACGCGCGACGTGTATGGCCGGAATACACAAAAATACGCGTTGTATCTAATATTGTTTTATCACTTAAGTAATAAGTAATTTACTGTTTTTTTTTACTATTATTATTGTTCAAGATTCTTTATAAATGTTTAATAATTGGTGTTTTTTGGTCACTTTTTTATAATATACATTTAGTTCATTATATATTATGAATTCAAATGATTCACCTGTCGACAAGATTTCTGTTCCCATACTTTGTCACTGTGGTCGAAACATTTTGAGTGAGCGCCATAATTTTCTAAAGCGAAGTTTACATCCGTTTCTGTAAAGGAAAATATATTACTTTTAACAAAAAAAAAATATGTTTGTTGCAAAACAAACAGAGATGCGCCATCGTTACATGGTGGACATCCCACCCATACGCACAAAACGTTTTGGGATAAAGAGTGGAATTTCCTACTGGAGTCTGTGTTTCTCATAGCTATAATATGGCGGTCTTTAAGTCAATCAATCAATCAATCAATAAATCATTTATTCTCTCTTCACAAAGTTACCTTATATATAATTAATCCAGTACAATTTCTTAAGCTGTATTCTTTGTGAGAGACTGGTGCCTGAAATAGGTTTTTGGAAAAAAATCTGTGTTACAGGTCACCAGGCCCCTTCACGGCTATTACTTAGATTAGCTTTTACTTAGGTGCCGTGTAAGGAAAAGGGAGTAACATTATTAAAAAGAAAAAATAGAAATACAAATAGAAATGTAGCTATGACACAAAAACAAAAAACAAAATATAAATTAATAAAAAAATATAACTAAAACATAATTAGGCAGAAATTATTAACTCGTGTTGTGAGGTGGGTTGTGTGAGTGAGAAGATTGAGTAGTTTCAGTTTGGTTGTGTGTGATATTTGTCAGTTTGGTGAGGAGTGTGTGAGTAGAGGTGATAATAATGTGTGTGAGGCAAGTATGGAGGAGTAGCTGTGAATTGGGTTAATATGGGTAACATTTATTTCAAAATGGTTAAAAGATTTTCTGTTTTCTGATAGTCCAGGGTTTTAAGGTGTTTTTTTATTGCTTCAATACAGCTTGATTTAGTTTTGGGATATAGATTCAGATATTTATTAAGTTTATTATAAAGATATTGCCCGAGGAAACAGAAGAATCTTTTAGGGAGCGAGGATTTGAATTGGACCGTGGGACACACTCTACCCTTTCGTCGCTTGTCTTTCAGTAGGTTTGCATCAAACTGCAGGTGAGAATGCTTTTTCATTAAAATATGTAGTATGAACGTTTGCCTGACAGTTAGAGTATCCCATTCTTTGTACAACTCAGTGGTTGGAAAACGAAATGGGAGAGCAGCACCAACCTTGAGTATGGCCCGCTGCGCTCTTTCTACTTCAATCAGATGCGTTTTTGCAGAGCCACCCCAAGATATGATGCAATAGTCAATTAGCGATTGGCATAATGCGTAATAGACCATTTTAATAGTCTTTCGTTCTGCCGAGTTCCTTAATATTTTAAAAATATAGATTAGCTTACGCAATCTGGTCACAAGGCTCTCAATGTGTGGCTTAAATGATAGATACTGGTCAATAGTAATCCCGAGGTATTTAATGTTGTCTGTCATTTCAAGACATGGGCAATCGCACTCAGAAGTTTTAAAGCTACAAGTGTGAGCAGTAATAGTAAGGGACGAGGGTGGAAGCAAGTTAGACCTGTGTGCAAACACCATGTACTTTGTTTTCGAGACATTAAGGGTCAAAATATTGTCTAGGAGCCACTGACTAACTGTGTTAAGGCCCATTTGTGCAAGAAGAAATACCTCATCCCAGTTATCACCACTAAAGAACAGGGCAGTATCATCCGCAAAGGTAATGATCTTTCCCTTCCTTAGAGAAAGACGACAGAGATCATTGATGTATACCAAGAATAGTGTCGGGCCAATAATACTACCCTGCGGAACACCAAAATGCACTGATAGCTCGTCACTTAGGGTATCATTGATCCGTACCCGTTGCTTTCTACCAGTAAGATAGTCCTCTAAAAGTTTCAAGGGGATCCCTCTGATACCGAGCCGTTCCAGTTTATTTAGAAGGTGCGGGATAGAGACAGTATCGAACGCTTTTGCAAGGTCGATAAATACCGCCAAACATCTCTTTCTGTCATCCAAGCTCATCACGACAGAGTTCACTAATTCGTGGACCGCATCGTTTGTACATTTGCCAGCTCTAAATCCGTACTGTGCTGAGGAAAGCAATTTGTTTGCTTCCAGGAACCTTATAAGACGCTGGTTAATTAAACGTTCCAGAACCTTGGATAGGGCAGGCAAGATAGAGATGGGACGGTAGTTATTTACGCAGTCTCTACTGCCGGACTTATGTATGGGTTTGATAACAGCTGTTTTAAAAACTCTGGGGAAAACTCCCGTTGTGATGGAAAGGTTGCAAATATGTGTAATTGGAGCGCAGAGGAGCTTTTCATATCTCTTGATAATTTTACTGCTAATCTGATCAATTCCCACTGCACAATTATCCCTCAGACCTTTAATGAGGTTGCCAATTTCTTGTTCGTCTGTTGGAAGAAGAACAAGTGAACTAAGGGGAGAAAAAGATGAATGGACATTAGCGTTTAAAGGCGGAGTATGGATTGAACAAGAGATTTTACGAGCTAGATTGGCTCCAACGTTCGCAAAGAAGCTGTTGACGTTGTTAATATCTGTTTCGGGATTGTCCGATGACAAGAGAGACGAGGAGAAGTCTGCCCTTCTGTCTGAGCCGCTCATTTTTTTAATGACATTCCACAACTGTTTGTTGTTACCCTTTGCATTTTCGATTTCCTGTTTTTCGTACCTCCTTTTTTCTTTTTTGAGTAAGGCAGTGCAGAAATTTCGGTAGCGCCTGTATGTTAGTTTTAATATATCGTCGTTAGGATTCTGTTTTAATTTTTTGTGCAAGTTATCCCGGTTTCTCATATAGCGAAGTAGTCCCTTAGTTACCCATGGCTTAGTTATAAGTTTTCTTTTCGTAGTTTTGATAATACGGGTATCATTTTTTATTTCCGTTGAAAGGTAAGTCACGAGTAGATCGGCTGCTTTATTAGCGTCTTGACATTCAAGAATAGTTTGAAAATCCATGCTTTGAATCGCTTGGTCAAGATTTTCGAAGTTAACCAAGCAAGACGTTTTATTAAGATAATTCAAGCGTGATTTAGGTCTACAACTAATAGCTACACTCTCATGGTCCGTGATTGATGTCTCGAAGACAAAACAGAGTGCGTCCATTTTAGTTTTAAGCATCATGTGGTCAAGGCATGTTAACCCGTGCGTTGGTAAAGTGTGAGCAGGGAGAAGGCCGTGGCTAGCTAAGCTGTTCAGGTAATCATATGATCGCTTGTCAGGGCTGTTTGGAACTATATTTATGTTAATGTCACCACAAAAGAAAATGTTTTTAAATGTTTTTAGTTTTGAAAATAGTACATTCATGGAGTCGACGAATTTTACAGTGTTGGAGTGACTTGGTGGGCGATATAAACCAACTACGCAAGTATCTCTGTCTAGTTTTAATACAAGGCAGTTAGCATCAGTCACTGAGGGTTCTTCGCATGTCACGTTAAGGAGCTTGTTATAATATATGACAACTCCTTCATTTTGAGTTTTATGTGAGGTGGTCGCTACATGATTGTAATTGTCGAGTGAAGGAATGAATTTTGCAGATGGAAGCCAACATTCTGTAAGGACTAATACATCCCAGGGTATTTCAGATCTTTGGAGAAGGGTTGCGAAATTTGCCATATTACAGTTGATGCTACGAATATTTTGAGAGAGGATATTGATGGTATTTTTGTGTACTGTTATGTATTTTTTTGCGTCTTCTATGTCACAGGAAACCATCCTAGCTACTTGAATAGAGTCCAGATCAGAGTTTATATTTTTAATCGTTTGAATACTGAGCTGAGCTGAGAATATAGTCACGTCTAATGCGTGACATAATGCTGGATGAAATTTTGAATGAACTCTGGTCTGGTACTTTAATAGCTATAACAATACAGGTGTGACATAATTAATACAAGCGGCAGTGGGTTGGGGTTACAACCCAAAAAAGTGGTGTTGACACGCTGAAGCGCGTAAAGGATGTGTGTGCATAGTGGATGGGAGTGATGAGAAGAGTGAGTAAGTGAGGTGGTAGTATTAATGAGTATAATTCTGGAATAACAATGAAAAATTACTAATTTTAAGTAGAACATGAAACATAAAAAATGATTAATAAATAAAATAACAAAAGAAAAGCATGCTAAGACAACGAACCAAAAACAGCAGTAATAACCTAAAACTAGTCACATGATAAGCTTGTGAAGTTCAGATTCATCGTCAATGCGAACCGGTGTTGAGCCCTCTTCCTTTTTAACAAATACTTTCCCATAAGAAGTCCAGGCAGCTAGAAGCTTTTTGTTTTTAACGTTTAAACGCGCTATGTAAAACAGATTTCTTAATTTAGCCGTTAAGTATTCCGAGATATATACTGTACGCTGCTTCCCTGAGAGGTTAATGAGCTCAGAGTTCAACTGTGGCAGCTTCTTTTCACGTCTACTTTTATTGAACGACTTGTATTTTGATATCAAGGAATCCTTCCTCATCGTACTGGAGAAATCCACAAATATAGCTTCAGATCTGCATCGAAAAATATTTCTTATCTCAGAATGATGAATAGGAGTTTCAATACCTAATGTTGAACCAAGCTGGATAATCGTGTCAATAAGCACTTTCTGATTTTCGTTTTCCTGTATTGGTAAGTTACGTATTTCAATCGTTGAACAGTGCGCACGCTTGTCTAGGTGATCCAGGGTACGTTCCAGAGTCAACACTCGCTTCTTATACTCCATATTTTCTTGTTCCAAAAGGTTCATTTTTATAACAATTTCGTCGTGTTTCAATGTTAAAGTTTCGACTGATTTCTGTATATCTTGGTTTTGGGTAATTATAGTGGAGAGAGCATTATTAAGTAATTCGAACTTGGTGTCTTGTTGAACCTTGATCTGATCCAGAAGTAATTTAATTTCAGAGGAATGGTCAGGTTGCTCTTTTAGGTCATCAAAGGTGCGTTTTTGCCGCTTGGTTATGTTGAAATAATCAGCCGCATCCGAGGTACTAGCCATGTTGTTCAGAGCTGAGTCCGAGTTGTAGTGAACGACAGTGCTATTCGGTAGATTTAGCTGAGTTAATTTGCTTGGTGGGGAGCGTGCCACCGACATCGCAGCACTGGTAAAATCTTGCTTTTAAAATAATAAACCTTTCTGTGGTTCAATAAAAGTGTTCACTTTGTGTTTTTCAATTTATTCTACAGAAAAACGTAAGAGCTGTAGTAAACGACAAAGTCAAAAGTACAAAAAGTAAAAATTCACTCAGGATCGATCCACCTCTATTCCACGTAACAGTCCGGCCGTTTGCACCGAGACTAACTGTGACTTAAGCAACTAAGTGAAATAGTCTAACTTATGCTAGTACTAAAATGATAATATTAGTGGAGTGACCTTACTTTCATTTTTGAAGGACACACTCGCAAAACGCTAAGTCACTACACCAAGTTCACTTTTTGTACCGTCAATTTTATAACGTTTTTGCTCACTTTTGTCCGTAATAAGGTGAATATAGATATTATTTTCACTGGTTTGATTATCACTCAGTCTTTGATCATTTAGGATAAATTTTAGACTTGGAGAGTTATAAATAACACGTTTTAGAAATTAAATGTACGGAGCGTTTCAAAACACGTCTGATCGCGGCGGCGTTGCTGCGGGGGGAGAGACAAAAGTGAATACGTTACTTCTAGGTAAGCTTCATCATCAATCACATCATCGCCATCCGTCGTGCCGAGAGTATCAACTCTCAGTGAATCCCACAAAAACTGAACTCATACTTTTCACCAAAAAGAGGAAGCTAGCGAAGCTGGAACTGCCAAGTTTCTTTGGCACAACTTTAAGCCTTTCAACTGAGACCAAATACTTGGGCATCTATTTGGACAAGCAACTGTATTGGGCAAAACACACCGAGCAAATCACCAAGAAAGCTCTGCTTGTGGCAGTGCAAACGCATGCTGGGCAGAAACTGGGGTATCAGCCCCAAAACAACCCACTAACAACAAACAACAAACAGCGTACGGCTCCCTAGTCTGGTGACCCAGAACAGACTTAAGCAAGACACAAAAAGATCTCGAGAAGCTGCAACGACTTGCATGTGTGGCGATCACCAGCAGCATGAGAACTGCACCCACTGCCGCTCTACAGGCCATGCTGGGCCTACCACCACTGCATTTTATAGTACGAGAGGAGGCTGCCCTGGCAACCTTCAGACTTGTCATATCCGGGGCACTCTTGAGAGACTCCAGGATCAAACACACACGCATCAAGAAGGACAACAACCCCTGATGACTGCACCCTATGATAAGACTACAAAGACGCAACACTTAAAAAAAAATACTACCAAATACAGCTCATGCCGGAGCTAGAGGAGAACTCTGGGCCCATGGAGCTTAGGATCCACACTGACGGCTCAAAAACAAGAACTGACAAACACTAGAACTGGAGTTGGAGTTTTCTCCAACGATCTCAACATAAATATATCCAGACCGCTGGGTATATTTATGTTTTCCTTCACCTTGAAGCTCAACACAGTTTACCAGGTGTAATGTGTGGTCATTATCATATAGAAGCCAGGAGAGTTACGGATAGTCACATCCGTATACTTTCCGACAGTGCCTCAGTACTTCAATCCCTAGGGAAAAATTATATCACGTCTAAGCTCATACTGAGTCATACTAGAATGTCACAATACGCTGCAACGCTCGGCGGTCAAGAACCACAACACTGTGACATTGCAATGGATAAAGGGGCACAGCTGATCACTCGGCAATGATGCGGCGGACGAACTGGCCAGGAGGGGGTCCAACACGACGGTTTTCAGACCCGAGCCGTACCGCTCCCCTTCACACAGCTGCGCACATGACTAAAAGAATACACACACGATTAAGCCCAGAAATGCTGGTCCTCAGCACCAGGCTGCAGGCAGTCCAAGGAGGCGATGCCAAATCTAGATAAAAAACTAACCAGGCGCCTTCTACACCTGGACAAAACAAGCCTGCGAATGGTGGCGGGGACCATCACCGGGCACTGCTCACTGAACAAACACTATCACGCAATAGGTATAACGGACAGTCCCCTGTGCAGGGCATGCATTGGTACGGAGGATACGGTGGGACACGTGGTCCTAGAGTGCACGGAAATGACCGACATAAACAAACCTTCGGGTCATTGAATTCCCTTACAGACATTCTGAATAGACTGAAAGACCTGATCTGCTTCTAGAGGGAGGTTGGCTGGATGGAGTGACGGCCGACACGGCTGACGCACAATGGTCTCGTGCAGAGACTAACTGCGGAAACCAGACTACAGAAGAAGAAGAAGACCGCTTACCATCAGGTGAGATGTTGAGGTTTATCTATCTATCCAGTCACGCCGGGCTTTCCGCCTGTAAACTTTATCACGATAAAAGCATAACCCTCTTTCTTTTGTAGTCGGGTAATATAATAAGCCTATAACCTGCTTCAAGCTTCTTCCATACCTATTTCATTTGATCCAAATCGACCCAGTACTTTCGAAGATTAGCGCGTTTAACCTCTCAAGGACCGCCATTATTTACGTCAACCATCCGTCAAGCACCGCGGGCGGGCTCTTATCGTTAGCGTAATCTGACCCCGGTCACAAACGATTTTAAGACTTATCTTTACTACAAATACAGTATTAAATCGGTTGGGGTTTGGTGGCACAAATTTGTGCCAGTGGGGCTCAACTAATACTTGTTTACTGGCACGTTTTTGTGCCACTGGGGCTCTAGAGGTTAAACTATAATATTAGTATAGATAATTAGATATACGTGACGGAATGGGCTCGGTGGAATAAGGTTGTGATACCACTTTGTATGGATTTTACAGTGTCACCCCACTTACTCGCGAGCAGCCTAAGGAGCGCCTAAAGCTGTTGCGAGAAAGTACCTACATCTCTTCCAAACCCATTCGTTACACCAGCTGAGAATCTACCACCTGGACATGAGCTGCCATGCTGCCGTGAATAGCATAGTTGCAGTAAGTACGCTCTATTCGGTTTCGAGAAAAACGCGGTACAAGTTTTGGTAACGTATGTGACCTACGTCACGTACGTTTGGTGAGATACGTGCTGAGGTCCTCTTTCATTTAAGGTATTGTTACGCCAGTCGCTTAGCTAAGTACATCGAGAAACTTCAACCGACATCTAGAATGTTCGAGACACTAACGCCACCTGGCGGCGAGTAGCGTTACTGACTATCTCAAGTAGCTTCTGGAACATTCCTTGCAGTATAAAACCGTCGTAAATAAATCCGTTGGCGTTAACGCTTACAGAAAATGGATTTTGTCTAGGCCCGCTGGAAGTCTTTAAATAGACTACGGACACAAGTTGGCCGTAGCAAAGAAAATCTGTTCAGGTGGATATTTATTGATGACTCTGCATTAGAGTGTACAATATGTAACAAAAACTCTGTCCAATCCAATAAAGGCGTATTCCTGGTTCAACATACGTACTAGAAAAAAATGTTTTAAAAATGTAACTCATAAAAACCAAAAGTTATTGATTTTTTATTTTTATAATCCATAAGAAATTTAACACTGAATATGGAAAATTTTCATAAGTTGACAACACTCCACCCGCTCATGCGGCTTCTTTGACACAAAACTGTAGGTACTGTACATGTGAACGTCGAGCGATCAGTGTTGCCTTTGATCAGTTTTTATTTTTTATTTAAATTTAATTATATTCACTGGGAAAACGAATAATCTCAAATCCATTAAATGGTTACGTATATATGTACGCAGTACGATGCCGAATAATACTCGTAAGGATCGGACAGGGTTTTTGTTACATGCTGTATATGTGGTGTTACTCCACAAACCACGGCGCACTTAATTTCCTATCCTGCTTGCCCTGTCAACTGCTCACTGCAGGACTTGATAGATACTTTCGACAGTGCCAAACTTGTTGCCAAGCTATTAGCCATCGATGTGCTAAAAAGAAGACGATTTTAACTAAGAAGAAATACGTACTTGGTGTGTTTTCTTCGTAAGAGCAGCGGCTTCCTCTGACCAGAACACTTTTGTGTCTCCACGTGAACTCTTGAAGATAAGGACAGTAGTCTGCTAGGGATACCGAACCGCCATAGTAGGCTTCTTCGCCGGCAGCCATATTAGGTAAGGTGTCAAAATGCTGAAAACAAAAGATCTTTTTATATACAGAATGCGATCAGGCGTTATTTTGCAAATTCCATAACTTCACAGTCTTCAGAATTTTTTTTTTGTATATCCGCCAAAAACTAGAAAATCAATGTTGCGTGCAGTGAGAGACTGAGACGCAATATTTTTTTTTAAAGTTTAAGGTTTTTGCTAAAAGGCTTTGTTAATAAAAGATATTTTTTTAAAGAGCAATGCAGTTAAAATGTACACGTCCTTTAACCCCTCCAACTAAGCTAAATAAGGACGACACCTTGGTTATTAGACTATTGACACTTACACAAAAACGTAAAATGTTACCAAAACGAAACTATTTGGCCTGCCCTGTCAAAAAGTTTTCAAATCTCATAATGTGTAGAGCCTACATGCCCTAACTTCACAAACTCATAAAAAATAAAAATGCGTGGCTTGTTGTTTCGATTAGCGTACTCAAAAGAAATGTACATCAATTATTTCAATAAACAATTTCATAAACAATAAACACTTTCGTAAACAATAAACAATTTCATATACAATAAACAATTTCATATACAACAAACAATTTCATAAACAGAGGTCTCCAAACTTACCTGGTAAGCTCTGGGCAGGATAGTATCGTGTCTGACTAAGTTACAAAGTACTACTGCATTCCGTCTCGGTGAGCACTCCGTACGTAGAGGATTGCCTTTTATCCTCTCACAAAATGGAGCTGGGTTCTTTCGCCTGTTAAGAATTATTAAATTGAGTATAGGAAGTTTGATTTTTTTAAATTCTGGACAGGCTTGCTTTTGACCACCATTTCAAGTGATGATGTGGTACAAGATGAAGCACGCTTGCCTAGAAGTAACCTATTCACTCTTGACTTAAAGACCCTCAGGTTATAGCTATGAGGAAACACAGACTTCGGCAGGCAATTCCACTCCTTACCCGTACGCATAATGAAAGTATTCCCAAAACTTTTTGTGGGTGGGATGTCCACCATGTAACGATGGCGCAACGCCGTTTGTCTTGTAGTCCGATGATGGAACGGGTTTAGTGGAATTAGATTGTGTAATTTCATCGCTCAGTCCCCGAAATGTAACCGATAGAAAACCAATAGACTTACAACTCGCCGCCGGTGTTCAAGGCTCTGGAGCTTTGACTCGACCAGTGAGGTAAGATTAGATATTGGGACTCGTGTTTCCTTTGATTCATTTAGATTCCTTGTAGTTTCATTATGGAAATAAAAGTTAATTAATATAAGAGAACTTAGATAATAAATTTACAAAGCTATAAAAATAAAACATAAGTATTTACAGGCGTAAATAAAAAGAAATTATAGGGCATCGAAAAATTCGTCAACATCGTTATTAATGGAAAAAGTGCCCAGAAAACTGTCTGCATTGCCAGATTGAATGGCAATGCTGTTTCTCTGTCCGAAGAAAAGGCCAGCCCTCTGGTCACTTGAAGAGTCGACTAAACATAGTACGTTCCAGTTTTAAATGAAAACGGTCAAAGACAAAGTTTATACAGAGGTAGTGAAATAGCCCACAGACAAACAATATTTTTTTTTACTGTAATTAATACTTACTCTTTATAAGCTGTCCCGTTAGTAATGCTTGTAAATTTATATAGAAATGTTAGTTTATGATATATAATGACAAACAAACACACTCAAACACCCAAACATTACACATGCAAATATATACAACACTAGACACACACCAAACAATAATAATTGAAATAATTGTAGATGATTCTAAGTATTAAAATTAGAAAATAAAAACACACTTATCAATTTTATAATCAACTAGTACTCACGCGGGGCTTCGCTCCCGTGGATTCTATCACGGTAAAAACATAACTCTCCTTTTTTGCAGTCGGGTAAAAAGTAGCCTATAACCTTCCTCAAGCTTCAAGCTACTTCTATACCAAATTGCATCCAAATCCACCCAGTACTTTCGAAGATTAGCGCGTTCAAGCAAACAAACAAACAAACAAACAAACAAACAAACTAACAAACTTTTCTGCTTTATAATATTAATATAGATAATTTCTTAACGCTATGGCTTAAATTGGAATTATTTAACCTTTTTATTTCGGCATGTATAATTTATTTACTTATTACTTCTATAATCTCAGGTATTTCAATCCATCCAGAGTTTCAGAAATGTTCTTACAAAATGCTGCAGCCTCAAACCGTAAGGGGGCAACTGAAGAAACAGGTTGAGTTTTTAGTCAGTACAAGTCTGACACTCTTTATCGTTCCACTCAGAGCGACAGGAGTAATTTGATTATTTTCCCCCAAACGAAAAGATATTTTAAGCCATACAATTATACATATCATTTTGAATCTTAAACCATTGTATTAAGAAATAATTTGGCTTAACGTAACACTTACTCCGACGTCGAATTATCCGTGTTTAAGCTTGCATGAAAATATACAATTGAATAATAATATTTACAACAGAAAAAACAACATATTTGCAAGACAAAATATGGGATGAATGCATTAATAGGTCCACTCAAATCTGTGTGCTTCTTTACTCAAAAGAGCACTACAAACATAAACCTACACGGTTTTATATGATTTGACCAATACGGATTGTATGGACTTTAAAAGAGACATTGATCTATGAGTGTTTCGGTGTTTCTTCACAGAATAGTTGAAAAAAAAAACTAGGCCAAGTGCAAGTCAGACTCCCCCATGAAGGGTTCCGTAGTAACTACGCCAAATAACTTTGTTTTTCATAGTGTTTGTATGAATTACTAAGTTATATTTGCGGTTTTAGAAAATATTCTGTATATCAAAAAAACTGCTGACCCGATCTCGTTCAAACCAATTTTCTTTGAAAGTTTACATTAAGATCTACAACATATATTTGTTTTAGATGTTTCACTCCTTTATTATAGAAGGTAGGGGGGGGGGGGGGGCGGCACATATTTTACCACTTTCGAAGCGTATATCTTTTAAACGATGAAATTTATGAAAAAGTGGTTTTAGAAACTTCAACGTCAAAAATATATTTTATTTATTTATTTATTTACACTTTATGCACATAGGTACAAAGGCGGACTTAATGCCTACGGCATTCTCTACCAGTCAACCATAAGTGGTGAAGAGATACAGTTCCATGTATGGGGAGCCCCCCTTAATTTTAATTTTTTTTTTATTATTTCCTTAAAATCGGAAAGTGGTTCACATAATATATCTACCTACCAAGTTTCACATATACCTATAGTCCTAATAGTTTCGGAATAAAATGGCTGTGACATACGGACGGACGGACGGATGGACGAACGGACGGACGGACGGACAGACAGACAGACAGACATGACGAAACTATAAGGGTTCCGTTTTTACGGAACCCTAAAAACTGACCGATCTAGTTTAACTAAAAAAACTGTAAACCATAAAGTGTAAAAGTATTATTTATAAAATCAATTTGCAAAACAAAAAATCTCGTCATTTAATTTCATCAGAACATGTATAGTAAAGACTAAGCCATTTGCACGTTTTTCTAATGTCTGATGACTGAATTCTATGGTTCCATTAGCAAACATGAGATGTGTCTGAATTTCTGTCTTAAATCTCTTACTATAAGGTTTATAATTGAGTGACCATTACAAGAAAGAACAATATCATCATATGCTTTGCCTTTTTCCAACAATGTTGCGATCAGCTTCCAGTTTATCTTCCAGATTAGTGTTTTACATGGAACGACTGCCTATTTGACCTCCAAAACCCAGTAACTGGGTAACATTATACTCTTTGGCTTATTCTCTTTATCTTTAGTTCTAAAAAATCTTTTAAGTTAAGCCCTACCCAAGCGCCACAAACCCATAATACAAAAATTTACCTGAACCTTTGCGTATTGAGCCACTGCTTGCAGGAGACCATAGAGAATTTGCACCCGAGTCCTTTGCCCCAGTCTAGTGGAGTAGCGTGGTCGTAGTTGGCTCTGTACCAGCCAGTATCTTCCATTAGAGCGAAGGTTATTCGACTGAACACAGAGTTTTGAGTGTGTGTGCCTGTCATCGCTTCGTTCTGAAAAGATGGGTAGTATTTTATTCTTTTATTTATTTATTTAGACATTTAATTCCGATGTTAGATATATCCATACATTGGTTAGTTATACTTAAGCTTTGGTTTCCTAGGAAAGCGGTGCCGTCATACAGCGGCCGTAATATTACGGACGCAAAATGGCGGCCGTATTTACGGTGACGACATGTGGAAAGTTCCACGGCCGTTTTAACACACTGTCTGCTTCATCGCTATCAATGAAACGTTCACAAAACCGTCTGACACCGACAAGACGGCCGTCATGCAAATGGCGGCACCGCTTTTTGACGTTACGGTGTCAGTTACTGCTCTCTAGGAAACCGCGCCATTTTGTTTACATAGACAACGTTCTAGTGACGTCATTCACCGCTGTATTACGGCCGCTATATGACGGCACCGCTATCCTAGGAAATCAAAGCTTTACAGCTATGTTAGTAATTTAAAATAATAATAAAATCTATTATTAAATAAAAATCAAACAATTACAATAAATTCCAAAAAAACATGATACAGTTAATTATTATTTTTTATTTCGTGAGTGTGTCTTTTATTTAATTTGGTTTTCTCTATGACAATCTATCCTATGTGACAGATTTTCTTTTCTGTTAAATGTTTATTATGCACTAGCACTTTACTCGCGTCGATTTCGAAATAATTTGTAACCTATAGCACTCACAAATACTGCACCGAGGAATGTTCTTTTAGAAAATTGGATTAATGATCAAATTTTCTATAAAAAAACATTAATTGTTTCCAGAGGTTGCCTCCTACATAAAGACTTTCAAACAAATTTTACATCTTTATAATATTAGTATACTTATTTTAAAATGCTTTTATACTATACCTGCTCGGAAAGTGCCTTATTACTTTTTAAAAAGTTTGACAGAAAGGACGTCATTACTGTAGTACAAATGTGCGGGTCGTAAAAGTGTATGAGAATTCATTACTAACGTGCTGGAGACACTGGGGAGGGAGGGAAAAGTGTATGAAAATCCATTACTAACGCGCTGTTTTTTTTTTTAATTTAGGTCAATTCAGTAGCTAACTTAAAAGTACTTATAATGCCAAAAGAGAAGAGACAGATTATTATTATTATTATGCTCTCTTATTTTCCTCGTCGGTATATATAAAGCATTATGTTACTCGGAACAAAGTGCGATTCCCAACTCGTGTGTATGTAGGGCCTCAGCTGCGCTTCGGACCTCAAACTACACCCTCGTTGGTAATCAGTCACTTTCTCCCCTCGATGAACAATGTACTATACATTCCCTCCTTCATTATTGAAATCTAACGTTGTTATTGTTGGTCAAGTTTATTTTAATATTTTTGAAAGCTGCTTTATTATATTGATGGGAGAAAGTGTTATAAAAAAGTATAACAGTGTTATAAAAAAGTGTAATAGAAAAACGCATTGTAGACTCTACAGTGGTAGAGTCTTCAATACCTTTTTCTATTTTTATTTGTAATTAGAATGAGTTGTGTTAATTAGTGTATGCTGTCTTCTCATATCTATTAAACTAAATTATGGATACATTGTGAAAGTTATGTTTTGAAAAGAGTATCCACGGAGTTTCTTACCGGTTCTTCTCCATAGGAATGACTAATTTCGAACCATGGGCGGTCTGACGTTTTATAAGTTCCGATGTAGGCATATAAATAAAATATTTTGAGTTTCATTTTAATTTTATGCATAGGAAATTAGGGATAAACTTAGATTTTGTCGGCCAGTTTTCAGATGCTCAAGATAAAATTGATTGAGGTCTGCACGTACACATTCCTGTGACCTAAATTGAACTTTACATGATTCATATTAAAGTTGATAATTGAATATGCTAAAAGCATATAACCTCTTAGTCTAAAGTTCGTCCTGGCAGTTATTATAATAGATATATAGAATATATACTCTTTATTGTACATTATAATAGAATTAAATGAGGACTTAACTACAAAGGGTGTTATAATGGGCGGTCTTATCGCTAAAAGCGATCTCTTACAAATAATAATAAAAATAAATAACATGTATACAGGAAAGTACAGATAGTCCTTAAAGAAATATATATATATATATATAACAGTTCTTAAAGGGTAAATCTAAGTGCTTGAAAAAAAAAACATTGGTAAAATGATCATTGATTGATTTGAAATGATGATTGGTGTGATGAATGATCTTAAATTCTAAAATATAATGCTTAGTGTAATATAGTATGTTAACTAACAGTGGGCGTTCCTGTAAACCCGCAATAGTATAAGCACATCAATTAGATCGCCGCACACGCGGCCCGTCATTCACAAGTAAATTGCGACGTTGCCGTCCTTCAAGTACACATGTACAGAGTGTTTCTTTTACGTATCAAATTAACATTAGTGAATATTTTATATTAAAAATAAAATAAAAACATTTTGTTTTCGAATGGTAATATTTTTTTTAGCATGTATGGATGCTATACTATTGCGGGTTAACGGGAACGCCCTCTGTTAGTTAATATACTGTATAGCGACCTGCCTGATGTAAATTTATAAAAACCTGTGTTTACAGACAACCTTTGGATGGATTTGAAACAGCACGAAAAAATAAATACGCGGGTAGTCTATGGTGTACTAAGTATAATAGACTACTTACTTCGAATACTCTCTTCTCCCAATGCGTCAGCGCCGTACCATCACCTCCCTGATCTTCTAACTCTGCACCTTCAAGCTGCGAACAGTTGAAGTGTTCCCGAACCTGCAAGTTAATTTGAAAAATACAAAATATTGTATTTTTCAAATTACTAATAAGTCATCTAATAGGGTAGTTTCCTAAAATATTTTATTTAGTCCGTAACGTAGTTTAACAAAAAACATTGGACACGTGTTTTTTATTTTTTCACGTAATTGAAAAAATAAGACGATACAGCGAGTTGAAATTTTGCGCGATGTCACACCTCGGTATAATTCTTAGCACTGTGTGAAGTCAGCAGCCCCCACTCCTGTATTTTGAAGCTTTCCATTTTTGTGAATTTTTCTTGACTAGAAAAAGTAAAAATACGTTACCAATATTTTTTGAAAATCTACCTAATGGACTAAATAAAATAATTATTTTGTAACACAGGAAACTACCCTATTAGAACGATCACATTGTTTTTTATTGTTGATAGGTTTCGTTTTCGTTCAACCACTGTATCATCTTATCTGTCAGACTCTGACTTAAAACCACCTGTTCATTCAATTTCCCTTGTAGTCCGGGGCCGCGGTATCTCGATAGACAATTTCCACAATTGCTACGGCTGCCTTGGATTCGCAGTCCACTACGGCATTGCCCATGTAGATTGCTTCTACGCAACTAAGAGAAAGAGGTGTGCTTCTGCGACAGTATTTGATAGACGCAGAGCGAAGACTGGACATGGTCAATATAAATGTGTCCCTGATATGATGCTGTGTCAATTTGAGTGGGATGTTTGTGTTTACGGGCGATGCGCGTGCAACTACTGGAAATACACATATAATTATTATGTATTGTATATAAATATTTATTGGATTCGTAAAGTACTTTATATTTATATTTTATGTATATTTCCTTTATTACATTATGTATATTATTATTATATTATATGTATATTTTTTACTATATTATATGATACACTGATTGACATCCGTACACTCACTATTAGGACCAGTTGAACTCTGGTTGCGTTGGACACTAGTTGTCCGGCTTTTTGCTGAACTGGGCCTATTTGGCGCATCCGTGAGTCACACAGTAATATTAATCATCCTGGATCTATTCGATTTCACTTTTTTATTGTATTTTATTTTCATAATAATATGATTTTGTTTGTTTCTTGTAAGTTTTTTTTTACTGTGTGTACTTGTGGCATGTGTCAATAAACGTTTTTTCTTTCTTTCTTCTTTCTTTCTTTTCTTTCTCTTATGCGCAGGGAGCGGGACAGCTCTAACAGCATTTTAAGGCGTCCCCCCTAGCAAAACGCCGCGCTAGCCAATTTTAGTGCAGTTTTTAGAAACTATCTCCTTGTTATTTAAAAAGAAATATTAAATAAAAAAAAAAACATTAAATTTTTCATAATCTTGACTCCTAAATAGTAAATTTCTTTTTTTTTTTGTTAAAGGTGTTTATGTTACATTAATCTACTTCTAACGAAACCATAAAAATTGAGAAATAATGTTTGATAATCTGTATCTCCTCGTAAAGTAAACATGATTTAATATTGCTACCGACACTAATGGATAGGCAATTTAATAATGAACATTTTGTAGTTTTTATTTTTTCAAATGAACAAAATTTGATTTTATAAAGATTATTCTAAAATCCGGGCGTATTTACATGCGCCCTGTACCGAGATTCAGATAACGATTCATGATAACGGGAAGACTAGACTACGCTTATATGGGATATCTCGCATGGGATAAAGCAATGGTGACTCATTCTATTCTATATTATTTATTACGTGTAAGCGAGTGCTACTAACATAGTTTTTTAAGTAGATTCTACTAACCATTGTTGTGAGTCAAAGTTACTTGAATAAATAAATATTCTATTATATTCTATTACCAAGCCGGCGACGGTAACTCGTGCTTAGTTGGAACGCTCTCAGACGGTTCGACTGAACAGATTAACTTAACAAGTTCTGCAAGCTTACCTCCTTAACAACCCTAGGCGTGACCATCATGTGGAAAGTCCTTTCCATCACACCGCCCCGAATCATCCAGTTTTTCCGAGTTATGTTCTTCACCACGCGGTCCGACCATTTGTGGATCTGCAATCTGGAATAGCATTCAATTTTACTGTTTGTGTGATTTTTGGACAAAAGATCTTAATAATCTTTCTTACTATATAACGGTGAAAGTTTGTGAGAATATAGATGTAGTGATGTTTGTTACTCTTTCACGCAAAAGCTACTGACCGGGTCGGAATGAAATTGGTAATTGGTATGTACCTAGATAGTGGACAGTCTGGAATATTCACGCAAAAACTACTGACTGGATCGGAATGAAATTCGTAATTGGTATGTAAATAGTGGACAGTCTGGAATATTCACGCAAAAACTACTGACCGGATTGGAATGAAATTGGTAATTGATATGTAAATAGTGGACAGTCTGGAATAACAGACAGGCTACTTTTCACCCTGGAATTGCTACGTGATAACCCCTCCCACGTAAACGAAGACGCGGGCAATAAAACCTTAAAAGATTTACACTCTTACACATAATATTGTTTTTTTAAATTAAGGGCCGGTTGTTCAATCCCCAGATAAACAAACAGATAGCTTTTATTCGACAGATAGCAAGATATCGAATATTTCAATAGTCGGATAAGACTTATCGGTGGGATAACTCCGCTAACTGAGGAATAAATCTATCTGCCGCTTCGACCGACCAATAACCGCTTATTCGATCGGTAAGTTTGACGTTGACGTAACGTAAAAAATCATTTGGTTTGAGGTTATTGTTTAAACAACCAGCGAAGTGATAATAATTATGGATATTTTCGATATTATTGACGATCTGGCAATAGAAGGAGACCATAATATATGAATATATAAATCCACCTGAAAGAAAAGAAAGAATCGTCAGCTCTAGGCCTGATAACTATAATGAGTGGGATTCAAAAGAATTTCATCGCCGATTCAGACTTTTAAAAGAATCTGTGTTATATTTGCTTTCCCTGATAGAAGATAAAATTAAGCTCGAAACAAAGGTAAGTTTTGTGACTTATGATGTTAAGTTAAGCTAAAAAAAAACTACCACGCGCGAAACCTAATAATAGGTACCCACGCGCCCACCTAATACTTACCTGTACGCTTTTATTTGTTACAGGAACCAGTGTATCCCACCCATGTTACAGTTACTAATTACACTGCGGTTTTGTACCACTGGGAGTTTCTACATAACTGTTGGTGATTTTGGTGGCATTCATAGCTCCACTATATGCCATGTTGTAAAAAAAAGTTACAGAAGCTATAGCATCTCTAAGGCCAACTTTCGCTCTCTTTTTAGAGATTGCATTGCGATGCGATGCTACAAATTGCAATAAAATTAGAGTAATTGAAAATATCAAAATAACTACACTTCTCGTCGTCGAACAAAATACCATAGGTAACCACAAACAAAATAACACGAGTGAGTGACACTTGCTTGACAGGAAATGAATACAATAGTCTGTCCTGCTCTAACGCTTGTTTAAGCAATATATTTGTTTCAACTCTCCGAAGTTAGAGTTGCCAGAGATTAAATATTCGGTCAGATAGTTATCCATGGAATAAATAACGATTGAAAAATAGGCGACCAATTATCCGTCTGTTAAACAGCGAGATAACTCTATTCATAAAATAGTTATTTGACTTTTTATCTGAGGATTGAACAACCGGCCCTAAAGGTGAAGGAAGTTTGTATGAAAATCCTAACCGCTTAACAGCTAAACCTTTTCAGCCTAAAATGATGATGATAAATAAATGGTGATCATGTGGTTTAGCCGTGAAAGAGTAACAGACAGACAGACATTAGCATTTATAATTTTAGTAAGAATACTTAATACTAATACCGAATCTGGATGAAAATCGCCACAGATTTAGATTACAGACCACATAAGCTACTTTTACGTTTCCCACGGAGAGATTATTCCTCGCGAGTGCAGTAGTTATCATAATCTAGTCTAAATATATATAACTCAAAGGTGACTGACTGACTGACTGACTGACTGACTGACATAGTGATCTATCAACGCACAGCCCAAACCACTGGACGGATCGGGCTGAAATTTGGCATGCAGGTAGATGTTATGACGTAGGCATCCGCTAAGAAAGGATTTTGCGAAATTCCCACGGGATCGGGATTTACACGGGAAAACTTACCACGCGGGCGAAGCCGCTGGCACAAGCTAGTATGTCATAAAAGTTTAGTAAATTATGGAGACTTACTCTTCATCCATTGGTGGGTTGCCGGTGTCCGGCCGTCTTTCAGTCAAAGGCTCGCCATTATCATCTCTGTAATAATTCAGAAAAAAACATCGAATTAGTAGTAGCATCGAAGTAGTAGTAGGCTGTGTACTTATGTATCTCTTAAGATAAACGGAACTCATAAAATCGTCTGTGAAGAGTTCCCTGACTAAGTGTACACAGCCCGGAGTTGCGGGAATGTCCTAACGTGATACCGCGGCCCCAGGACCCAAGGGTAATAATAGAAGTCTGACACATCCGCTCCTTCCGTTCCACCCACAGTGTGATCATTTTATGATTCTCCCACCCAGAAAAAAAAAATTCAAATAGTGTCACGACTTTTAAACAAAAAAAAAAAACAAAATATTAAGCTCTCCATACATGGAACTGAAACTAAAATGAAAACATAAAACCTATACGTGCGGGGTGTCTCTAAATAGGTCTTTAAAATGATATTGAGATTTCTAAAACCATTCTATGTAAAGTCAATCGTGTCAAAGATAGACACTTCCAAAATGGTAAAATGTGTGTCCTCTAACTTTTAAAATAATAGAGAGAAATATCTAAAAAAAAGTTACTGTAGATTCCAATGAAAACCTCTAAAAAAATTGGTTTAAACGAGATATAGTCAACAGTTTTTGAGATATAGCATATTTTAAAAACCACAAATATAACTTTGTCATTACACAAACATTAAGA
This sequence comes from Tholera decimalis, assembly GCA_943138885.2. Lineage (NCBI taxonomy): Eukaryota > Metazoa > Arthropoda > Insecta > Lepidoptera > Noctuidae > Tholera > Tholera decimalis. Next base: position 9,619,482 of record OW964575.2, on the reverse strand, counting down.
AAAAATACAAAACTATCGCTTTTAGTGATAAGATCGCTCATTGTATCACCCTTTATAGTTGTTAAATCCTCATTTAATTCTGTTATAGTGTACAATACAGAGTATATCTATCTATCTATGAAAAATATAAGTATTTTGCGTACCTACTACGGAACCCTTCATGGACGAATCCGACTCGCACTGGCCAATTTTCATAGCTTTTTTTATTATTTTTGTTTTATTGATAAAAAAAATAATAAAAAAAAGGTTGACCACCACCACCAAGTTTGACCACCACCTCACCTGATGGTAAGTGATGATGTGGTCGAAGATGTAGCACGCTTTGAAAAAGTAACCAATTCACTCTTGACTTAAAGACCCTTAGGTTATAGCTATCAGGAAACACAGACTCCGGCAGGGATTTCCACTCCTTAGCCGTACGCACAATGAAGGTATTCCCAAAACGTTTAGTGCGTATGTGTGGGATGTCCACCATGTAACGATGGCGAATCGCCGTTTGTCTTGTAGTCCGATGATGGAACGGGCTTGGCAGAATTAGATTGTGTAATTCCGTCGCACACTCCCCGTACCCATGCTAGGTTTAAAATTAATGTCTTACCTATAAAATGCAAATAAAGACACACTGAAGCCCAGCGCGTGTAACATCTCATGCTTGACAGTTGACAGCACGGATGGGAGATCTCTGTATTTGGTGGACAGCTCTCCAGGGCAGAAGTTGGCGTGACCAGCTACAGGCCTGTAGAAGAACAGAACAGAATAAAACACAGTATTACTAACAATGTGGGTAAAATTCACATTACATACTGGCAAGCTTTAAGGCAACCACTGAAAAACAGCGCCGTGATATAAGCACGCCCATGGCATAGCATAATGCTGAGTCTATGTTAGTGGGGGCCTTGTTGCCACGGCCACGACTTGCATTTGCCTTAGTCATGAATTATTAATATTGACAAATCTTTTACTATTCAGGCAGCTCGTTTGTGGAATGCATTACCCATAGAAGTGAGGCGTACTCAAACGCTACCAGCGTTCAAAAGAATGGTAAAGGAGCATTACCTCTCCCTATAACTTTTCCCCTTCTTTCTCAATTATACATGTAATATTTATTAGTATATATGATTTTTGTATTATATGTATGTATTTTATATTATTATGTTCAATTAATATTATTTATGATGTTTATACGCTGACAGCTCTTAATCTGTCTCCTTTAAGTTTGTCCATCGAAAGGTTGTCTGTAAGAGATCGCCCTGTGCGATAGAAATATTGTAAGATGTACAATAAAGTACATAATAAGTAAATAAATAATTATAAGTACCAATTAGTAACTCTATTCTTAAGGAACTAAAGCACGCCGTTTGTCTGTTGGCAATAAATACTTTTTCTTCCTTTTTTCTCCTTTCAATCTTGTTAACCCCCTCCAACTTCGGGCACGCCGCAATTGCGGCGGTAAGACCCCTCTTTGAAGAGTGGCTAGATCGGCGTCACGGCGTCCTGACCTACCGCATGACACAGGTCCTCACCGGACACGGAAGTTTCGAGAGGCACCTGTGTCTGATGGGAAAGGAAGAAACGCCTGGGTGTCACCACTGCGAGGGTCGTCCTGAGGACACCGTAGAGCACACGGTGCAGGACTGCCCCGCTTGGGCAGAGCACCGACGTGTCCTCACGGCGGCGATAGGCGGAGACCTCTCGCGCCCGGCATTAGTCGAGGCCATGCTGCGGGGCGAGAGGGAGTGGGAAGCGGTCGCCTCCTTCTGCGAAGCAGTCATGCTTCCGAAGGAGGAGGCGGGCCGCGTGAGGGAGAGGATGGCGTCCTCCCTCCAGCCCAGCCGCAGTGGTAGACGCCCACGGCGTCGGACGTCGGCTGACGATCTCCGGCCACCGTAGGCGCGGGCATGCGGAGCGAGTAAAGGGCAACTCGCTGTCCGACCATGGACCATGCCCGGGTCGACGGCGCGTTGTGTTCCACGCGCGCCTCAAAGAGCGTCAGCAACATGACGAGGCCCCCCCTGCAGAGGGCCGAAGCCTGCCGGGGTCGTGGGACTTATCCCATTACCGTGACCCCGGTACGTAAAGGGTTATTGAAGGAACACCGTGGATTTTAGTCAGTAAAAGTCTGACAGTCCCTCCCACCCTGCCCGGGGTGGGAGGAATTATTTGATAATTTTACCACGCTAAAAAAAAAACCCCTCCAACTAAGCTAAATATGCTTGTGTCTGGAGTGGGTTCACGACAATAATGTAATGGGTGGGGTTCGAACCTGCGACCTCTCGATTACAAGTCCGACACCGTCGCCATTAGACTATTAACGTTTCACATTATAAACAGTATTACAAGTGTTTGCGCGTCACAGTACTTCATAACTTTGTATTTCCTGACTCCGCTGCCACTTGGCCATCCACTGCCGATATTCGTTTACAACGGCAGAAACGAGTATTATCTAGTAAAAATGTTAAAAAAAAATAATTAGTGGTCCACCTAGGTCCTGTCCCCCCTGGATTCGCCCTTGCCAGGGGCCATATTATGACGTGTTAAAACTTGAATTTTTCCAGCGAGAAAGAGGGATGAAGCTATGCACGGTATACAGTATGATAACTAACAGAGGGCGTTCCCGTTAACCCGCAATAGTATAAGCACATCAATTAGATCGCCGCACACGCGGCCGGTCATTCATAAATAAATTGCGACGTTGCCGTCCTTCAAGTACGCGTGTACAGATTGTTTCTTTAACGTATCAATTTAACATTTTTAGTGAATATTTTAATATTAAAAAAGATAAAAACATTTTGTTTTCGAATGGTAATATTTCTATTGCGGGTCAACGGGAACGCCCTCTGTTAGTTAACATACTGTATAGCTCTATCCCTCTTTCTCGCTGGAACGACTCAAGTTTTAACACGTCATAATATGGCCCCAGGCAGCAGTTTGTCAGCAGTGGAAACGTAATAGACAAAGTCTTTTGTTTTTTGTAAGAATTCAGGAATAGGACAATAGAATTAACATGAAAACATTTAAAGAGCTTTCTCATAAGTAGATCTTATTATAATATTTCGGAGTTTCTGGAGGACAAAATACTGCTGCAACTTTTTTTTGTCTTTTTTATATTTTTTTATTTAATATTCTAAAATTTTAACATTTAATTATTACATTTGATATTAAAATGATAATGACTTGTTTATATTTAATTTCACATTGGTGTCTTTAACGACATTTTAATTTTTTACTTTGTTATTTATATTTTTAATCTAGATAATTTGACATTGTTTTAATTTTTTGTATTAATTGAGTAATTTGTGATTTTTTTATTAATAATTTAGTAATATTATTATCCTGTGTAAGCCCAATGGCCAGACTTTTCAGCTCTTTCATATTATTATATATTTATCTGACATTAAACAGTATTTACTAAATGATGTAATAAATGATTTATGATCATCACAATGATCACATGATCACAAAAAACCCTTAAACAAAAGAGATATATAAAAAAAATTACAGTGAAGTCAAGCAACACAAGCCAAGGTATAGAACAAGATGGATGACCTGTCCAACGCTGACTCCTGCTGACAGTGCGACGCGTACGCTACGGTCTGCCCTCGTCGACATCTCTCCGTCTCCACTGCACTCACGTATAACACGAAGTCTGTGTCTTCTACACCTTGGTAGTCTTCTTCATTTACTTCTGTCGCTGAAAAGAGAGAAGAGTGATAAATAGATAGATATACTCTTTATTGTACACCATAACAGTAACAAATAAGGACATGACAACTATGCTGCCGTGATTCTTTAAACGGCAGTCATCTGACAATTTACCGATTTTGAGTTAAACATTGAGCGACATAAGGAAAAAAAGGCGCGTCAACCCTATCTAACTCCTTTTTCTGAAAATTATTTAGCGTTTGAGATATTTTTTTATTCATAATTAGCTGTGAAGTGGTTTTGATACCAGTACCCTTTTTTTCCTGATGTCGCTCAATGTTTAACTCAAAATCGGTAAATTGTCAGATGACTGCCTTTTAAAGAATCACGGCAGTATAAGGGTGATACAATGGGCGATCTTATCGCTAAAAGCAATCTTTTGCAGAAAAACTGGGTCACTGAAATGAACGTTTTAGACACACCTCACACAATACGAGGTGGATTGTGTGGGATGTATTGTATAGAAGTGTTATACGTAACTGTAGTACACAAGGCCTTCCATTAGCAGCTTTATGTAAAAGAGAGTACTTTGTGTTTATTAGATCACGGTACGGAAGTCTCAGACAGATAATCCGACTCGCACTTGGCGTTGTCGTTAAGTACGGAACCATACACCGACATGCACTCTGCCGGTTTTTAGGATTCCGTAGTTTCGTTATGTATGTCTGTCTGTCTGTCGGTCTGTCCGTCCGTCCGTATGTCACAGCCATTTTATTCCGAAACTATTAAGACTACACATGTGAAACTTGGTAAACTTGGTTGGTTTTCTGTGAACCGCTTTCCGATTTATAGACAAAAATAAAAAAAAATATTCAAAATTAAGGGGGGCTCCCCATAATGGTACTGAAATTAAAAAAGAACATCAAACCTATAATACGTGTGTGGTATCTACAGGTCTTAACAAATGACATTGAGTTTTTTTTTTTTTAATATATAATATTTATTTTTATTATTATTATAATATAATATTTTTTTTTAGATTTTTAACTCTGAGTTAAAAATCTAAAAAAAAATATGCTGTAGGTCTTAATAAAAACTTCCAACGAAAATTGGTTTGAACGAAATCGGGTCAGCAGTTTTCGAGTTATAGCAAATTTACTAAAACTGCAAATATAACTTTGTATTTCATACAGACACTATGAAAAACAAAGTTATTCTACGTAGTTACTACAGAACCCTTCACGGGCGAGTCTGACTCGCACTTGGCCAGTTTTTTAATATATATCTCAATAAACGGATGTCCTCTAAGCCTCCCCTCTTCATGCTTACCTGATATATCAGTGGCATCGTTGATAGAGTTGCCATCAATCTCCGAAGGCACTTCGTCATCTAGTCTGATCTCACGTGGCAACGCTCTGCAATTGTGTCCCGTGCTGTTACACACGTAACAGAGCTGAAACGAGAAGAAAATACAATTTATAAAAATGTTTTGACGTTTAGAACCTACTTAACCCACAATAATATTGTTACGCCAGTCGCTTTCTCGTACGTCAAGAAACTTCGACAGAAATCTAGAATGTTCGAGACACTAACGCCATCTAGCGGCGAGTAGCAGTACTGAGTATATCAAGTCGAGACACTAACGCCATCTAGCGGCGAGTAGCATTACTGTGTATCTCAAGTAGCTTCTGGAATATTCTTGGCAGTATAAACAGTGAGTCGATTTTACAGGCAAGTTCTAGAACTCATAGACCGGGGTATAAATAGATCGCAAAGGGACGCAGAGAGTCAGTCTTATTGAGTGAATTTCAGTGCGATTTAAGTGTTCAGTGACAAGTGCCGTGGTGCGAATAATTGTGTTAAATTATTATTTTGTATTTAATTAAATAAAGTGTTAATTTTGGTTTAATTGGCGTTAATTATTTCTATCCCGAACTCCAGCTCGTAACAATATTATTGTTTTGCTCCGAACACATTTAATTTTTGTTAATTAACTAGTTTTTCTTTTTTTATTCAGAATGAGCCCACTCTTGACTTCGATCTCGCCTGATGGCAAGCGATAGATGAGGTCTACGATGGAACGAGCGAGCTCAGAAGATGCCCGTTTACTCTTGCTTTAAAGGTTGAACGGTCATATGTGGCAGGGAACACAGAAGCCGGCAGAGAACCCCACAGCTTGGAAGTGCGCACAATAAATGTTGAAAAAAAGCGCTTGGTACGACAAGATGGTATATCAACCAAGTGTGGATGGTAGCCAGCCGTGCGTCTGGTAGACCGGTAGTGAAAGGGAGATGGAGGGATCAGGTCATGGAGCTCTTGCGCACACTCCCCGAAGTACAATCTGTTGAAAACCTTTTGTTTCTTAGTGTTGGTTCTTTGTTTTAATATGTAGAAACTCTACTTCCTGTGATATGAGATGTAAAATACACTGGTCAGCAAATAAACCGAGCCACCCGCTACCTAGGAACTCTGATTCAATTTTCTCAAAAAGTATAAAACTTACAACTATCAAAGTTATACCTACAAAAAGTGCGTTTCATGGTGATTGAAATGACTATAAATTAATTCGAAAGTACCGTCAACTCACATTGTAATCAAGCAACAAACACAATGCTAACGATTTGCTCTGTTTTCACCAGAGTTTGAAATTAGCATTCTTTTTCTATACAATGAGGGTAGTCGGATATTTCTTATCATTTCTTTAGTTTTTGTCCATCGTTTGCTCAGACTCGTGTGTTTTTACTACTTTTTTCGATTAATAATGGATACAACACCTCAGGAAGCAGCTCAAGCTGTAGCATTACTTCAAGCAGGAATTGCGCAACGTGAAGTCGCTCGAAGGCTTCGAATCAGCAGATCTTCGGTGCAACGAGTTTACAGACGATACCTAGAGACTGGAGCATTCGATCGCCGTCCAGGCACGGGTAGACCTAGGGCTACATCAGCAGCAGATGATCGTTATATCCACCTTACTGTTCTGCGAAATCGTTGAGGTGGCGATTTCAGGCGCAGTTCAAGTCCAACAAAGTCTGCGTGACGAATGCCAAGTGGTCATAAGTTCAGATACCGTCAGAAGGAGACTTGCTGAACGGAACCTGACCCCAAAAAGAGCTGCAACAGGCCCAGCATTAACGGTAGCACACCGTCGAGCACGACTTGAATTTGCTCGAGAGCATAGGGATTGGACATTAAAGCAGTGGAGTAATGTACTCTTCACTGATGAGACCAGGGTGAGTCTACATGGAAGTGATCGACGTCAGAGAGTATATCGTCGCCCTGGAGAACGTTATTCTCAGTGTTGCATCGAGGAAACTATTGCTTATGGAGGAGGATCTGTAATGGTCTGGGGCGGCATCTCGTTAACAGCACATACAGCGTTAGTTTTCATCGAACCGACGGGCCGTACATTGGACTGACTTCTCATCGCTACATTACTGAAATCCTCGCAGACCATGTGGTACCTTACGCAGGATATATCGGACAGGATATGCAATTGATGCATGATAATGCACGGCCTCATGTTGCTCATGTGGTGATCCAGTATCTACGCGACGTCAGCATTCGTACGATGGACTGGCCAGCTCGAAGCCCGGACTTGAATCCGATAGAACACTCATGGGATGAGCTGAAACGTCGGGTTCGAGCCCGGGTACCTGCTCCAACAAGGCTTCCAGAGCTGCGAATCGCAATTGAAGAGGAGTGGAATACAATTCCTCAAGATTTTATCGGCAGGCTCATAAGGTCGATGAATACAAGGATGCTGGCAGTTAAAAAAAAAAAAGATAAAAATCTTTGTTTTTGGCTTAATTTTTTTTTTTCACTTTATCATTACTAACGATTGTCACGACTGGAAAACGACTCTTTTTTGTAAAATCCTTAATAAACACTGAAATATTGATTAAACCCAATGAATTTCCTTTCATTTTAATCACCATGAAACGCACTTTCTGTAGGTACAACTTTGATAATTGTAGGTTTTTTAGTTTTTGAGAAAATCGAATTAGAGTGCCTAGGTAGCGGGTGGCTCGGTTTATTTGCTGTCCAGTGTATGTTACAATGAACAGATGGGGACGTGGTATCCTGTATTACAGGTGTTAACTACATAGTTTTAGGTCGGCGGGACGTAGGTACGCGATCAATTTTGATTCCCTTAAAGAGTGTCAAAATATGCGTTTTTTTGCGTCATAAACGGCCATATTTTTTTACGTTAGTTTAAATTTGTTTTTTTCACAGCTTTAAGGGACTGTAGACCTTAGTATATGGTTTTAATTACAACACGATATATCCACGCGTTCTCGAAATAAGGGATCTTGACAGACAGACAGACAGATAACAAAGTTATCATACAAAGGTTTGGATTTTGCATTTTGAGGTACGGAACCCCAATAATACACAAAATTAAATGTTCCTTCGATACATAGTCTCGGTTGTTAAAGTGAGTAAATAAGTTAAAAGTTGATGTAAGAAAAATCCCTGAGAAATGGCTTGTGCGAATGTTAAATCAAAACATAAATTCGCAACCAATACAATTTATAGCAAACTTCAATTATTGAAAAACAATACAATTTTTATTTCTTTATTTCAAACCTGTTTGGTGTTTGTTGCACTTAAGATGTTTATATTATGTAGATTTTCTGTAGTTGGTGAGTTAAAATCTGAATTGTTTAATACATCGTTAACTGCTGTTATTTTCAACTTATTTTAAACCCTATTACTAATATGCAGAAAGAGATTAATTTTGTTAAATACTAACTACTCTCGTATTTTTCTGAAAAAAAAAAGTGGTTAAGTGCGAGTTGGGCTTACCCATGAAGAGTTCCGTAGTAACAATAATAAATTAGTGAAAAATAACTCTGTCTTTCTTTTCTGTGTCTTATACACGATACTAAACTAAAAATAAACTGTCTGTCACTCTGTTTGTCTGTCGGGGTTAATCTCAGGAAAGGCTCAACCAATTTCCGTTAGAATTTCATTAGAACATCAATCAATTTCATCAACATACAGGCTACGAATTTATTTATCCCTAAATTCTCTGGGGATAGGGATTTGCGCGGGAAGCACCGTAACAATTAAGAATTTTTAGCATACATACGGCCTCAATTTGACTTGTAAGAAACACCAACTTCTGCCTTACGATCCTCAGATCCCCACAAGGAAGCGTCGTGCCGACAGAGTCTGTAGTACTGAGCGCTGCAGGTTAGCGTTAGTCAGTCGCCACTTCAAATACATCAGCTCTAGAATGTATAATGATATACATTCCAGAATTAACATTTACCCTTTGACTTGGAAAATAATGAGGACAAAAGTAACCAACTGGCTTAAATCCTTGTCTTATGATGAAACTGAGCAACTTGTTTCATGCTAATCACGCGGTTGACACACATACACACACTTATTCATACACTCCTAACCCTTCCTCATACTCCATACACACACACATTACTTACTAACCCCCACACATAGTGTACATATTTAAATTTGTTTTAATTATTATTATTTTTTTTATTTACTTTTAGTTTTCTTTTATTATTATTATTTTTTTGTAATTAGAAATAATGTAGATCAAATGTTTTTGATTTGGGCGTTGATAGCTGCGCCACAGTGCTTACTTCTGTAGCTATCTTCGTTTTATTTGTAAATAGTATACACCTAAGTTGATCCCAATAAACTTTATTATTATTATTATTATAATTTCAAATCTTTGTGATTTACGATCAGCAGAAGTAGCATGAACATAAATTAAATTTGATTACTGTATTTCAGTGTTCCATCTTCTACTAGTAAGCCACATCGCACATTCATTCGTCTTACTAACAGCCAACGTAGATGACGTCAAGAAAATAGCTCGAAAATTCGTATCAGATGAACTAGCTGAAAAGATAGCCGATTTCATAGCCCGAGCCACGGAAACATTCGCCCAACAATCCAGAAAAACATCAGAGGAAAATAGTACAGACAATTCCGAAGTATCTGAAGAGAATAACATGTATAACATCGAACGGCATGGCTTTGATCGCTTGAACATTGATGAAGAGAAATCAAAAAGACAGAACCGTGGTAAGGACAAGATAACAACTTCAACAGAAAAGAAAAAGACAACAGAAATTACAAAGACGCATACAACACGCAACACTAAAAAGGAAACACGAGGAAAAAGCAGATACATCGTTGATTCAGACCAAAAGGATACCACAGCAACAGTAAAACCCCCAAAATCAAGCGAAGATAGCGATTTCGATGTAATGAAGGATTCAATGAAATTCATAGAAGATAATATCTTAAGCGCAACGGACAAAAGGAAAACTAAAAAACCAAAACGAAAGAAGAAAATAAAAGTGAAGCCTTACAAACTGCTTTCTACTTTATATTCTGATGAAACTAATATAAAAGATGATACTCTTGATATCCGAGAGAAGGATAAGAAAAAAGAAGAAACAAAACGATCACAGAGGGCGTTTGATGATGAAATAGTACCGTTAAGAAATATTGCTTTAGAAAATGAGGATAAAAAATCATCCGTTAAACTTCTTTTGCCAGTAAAAGAGGAGCCTAAACAGGACGATAATAAGGTTAAAACAAAAACTGAAAAAGCAACAAAGAGCGCTTCTATACTAATTGAAAACAACGATAAAGATGGTAACTGGTGGGAGAAAGATTTGCCAAAACACAATCAAGATGACGCGAATTTAAAAGGAAAATCTTGGTTTTAATTAGATTATTTTGGTATTGTTTGGGGTTTTATTTCGTCTACTTTCTCGAAGCTCGAGGCTTAAGCTGCTTGAGTAAATGATATTTATTTTGCAAATTGATTATTAAATACCACGTTAACATGTCATTTCTTTTTTCATAAATTTAAACTAGAAGAGGCCGGTGTTTCCTAACTGACTACCTTGAGAAGACACACCCAAATGCATTTTTTTAAGTATTAGTTTTTTTTCCCTCTTTCAAGACATTGCTCTAATTGCGTATTGAAAATGATCCTCTGGACGCGATAATGAGATAAAACGCGAGGGCCAATTGAAGGAACAGGACGGGTTTTAAATTAGTAGGAATTTGTCATTTCCTTCCGCCCCACTCAATGCAGATTTGATGATATTCCCAAAAAAAAATGGAGATAACCAGCACATACTTACATTTAAATGTTCCTCCGGTACCTTTACCTCACCGCACATGGTTTCAACGTTACATCGGTCTATACAATGCGTTCTGCCATCTCTCACGAAAACTTGCCGCGTAGGGCATTTTCTGTAACAGAAAAATAAACTTGTAAAACATTTAAAAAAATATACCATACCATTTAAAAAAAAAATATTGTGTTCAATTGGGTCCAATTTTCTTTTTCATTGAGTACGATAGGGTAGTTTCCTGTGTAATAAAACATGGTCCATTACGTAGATTTTCAAAAAATATTAGTCACGTATTTTTTGTCTTTTCAAGTCAAGAAAAATTCACAAAGATGGCAAGCTTCAAAGTACAGGAGTGGGGGCTGCTGACTAAATTTCAACTCACTGATTATACAAGATTATCATACAAGATTATCGTCTTAATTTTTCAATTACATGAAAAAAATAAAAATACGTGTCCAATGTTTTTTTGTTAAACTACGTGACGGACTAAATAAAATATTTTAGGAAACTACCCCATTGCGTCGCTCAGCCGCCATGTTTGATTTTTTTTTCGGTCTCCTATCTAAGAATACACTTGGGCTGCTAAGACAAATATTACGATACCTCAGTTACGTAAATCCGTTCAGCGGTTGTGGAGATATGAGGTAATAAAGAATATTACATACATACATACAAGATACGCGCGAAAAACATAACCCTTCCTTTGCAGTTGGGTAAAAAGCTGGCCTTTTGTATCGGGGGGAAACTTTACAAAAGGCGCCTGGACTTCTAACACCCGTTTATGGGCGACCTCGGCATTACGTTGCTGAGATTGACCTATATCTTGTTATTTATTCACGAACTCGTTACGTCATTACACGTTACACAGAAGATCGCTAAATATTCATGTGTGTATGCCAACGCCAATAAGTGTTTTATTAAGAGTTGTCCCATCGCCGACGATAAACGAGTAGTGAGTAGAGCTGATAGATCTGAAAACGAGTTGGCGAGCAGCGAGTGTGTTGTTCCGATAGTTTAGTCGCTGAGCTATCATCTGTTTGGTCTCTCAGCGTGAGTTCTGACCGCCAAGTGATCGCTGAGCGAGTATCATCTTTGACAGCTCTTGTCGCTCAGCGACGGAACTAGTGAACCGAGTACTCGCCGGCAGTGTGAACAGTCAGCGATCGACTATTAATATATGCATCTCTCTTGTTTACACAGAAAGTATATCTATTGTACATTTCTTGAGTGAGAATTAAGCCGACAGTTAATCGTTTCCTTACTGGCGGTGGAACAACTGCCTTAGGTAGATAGTTACTACAGCTAGGGTTTTACATTAAAACTTTAGACGACAACGTTAAATGCTTTGCGTATTAATAAGCAAATCCATGCTAACATTATACGGTACTAATCTATATCTATACATATAACAAAACAGTAAAAAAGTGTGTCTGTACATCTAATTTTTATACAAAAATAATAATTGAGGTGGGTTAAGAAACGGTAACACAGCAAAAAAGAAGTCTGTCTGTATGTCTGTTTGTACACGCTAATCTCCGGACCTACTGGATGGATTTTAATGAAAGGTAAGTAGATAGTTGACTTCCTGGAATAACACATAGGCTTTTAATTTATCTATATATCTATAGCTATTATCCCGGAATTCTCACGGGATCGGAATTTACGCGGGAAATCTTCCCACGCGAACGAAGTTGCGGGCAGCAGCTAGTTATTATACAGTATGTTAGTTTAAACGAGGGACATATTCAAATCTACTATAGTGTTATACATGATACTAATAAAAATATGAACAAAAAGCACTGATAAATAACAGACAGAACCATACCAAAAGTCCTCGGGGGCACTCCCGCGGGGGCGGAGTTTACACACGAGCTTCCTTTTTTGGCAGGATCGGGCCGTGTTTTTCCACGTGATTACTTTAGGTACTGTTTACAAGTTCATTCACCTCTTGCGGCTCAGTGTACATGATAAATGTATTATATTGGACAATTACGTCAAAAATTTAGGTTATAGCTTTTTCACATATTTGGGACGAGAATCGAATACTGAATACCTCCCTCAATAAGTCCCTCGTTTAACCTAACACACTGTATATGTGTGTCTATACACACATATACAGTATATACCATATACATAGAGTGGTTATATAGTATGGTATACCATATAACCACTCTATAGTGGTTACTTTCTGGAGCCCTATTACAGCCAGAAGGCGTCGCGGTAGACCTCTTAGAAGATAGCGGGACGAGCTGGACAAAACTAAAGGGTTTACTATGGCCCTGGATAGAACCACCTGGAAATCTTGAGAGGGCTTCGCCCAGTGGGATGATGTAGGCTAACAATAACAGTATATAGAGACAGAGTGTTTGTTTGTTTGTCCTTCTTATACGTCAAAACGGAGAATAGATAGTTGAATAATAGAATAGTAACAAAGGCTACTCTAATATAGGCGAGAGGAAGCAAGTACCTTAGTATAAATGATAAAATACAGAGAGAGGCCTTATCGCTAAAAGCGAGCTTTTAAAGGCGACCTTTCAATGAATTTAAAATTGATAAGAGAAAATTAAACCGCAGAACTGTATCAACTGTATGAAGCACAAAGATAAAAGATAAAAGTAGTAATAGATCTAGCATATATTTTTTTCCTCATATTCAAGTTATGTTTATTGGTAACGCCTACACTGACGTTTAATGAATGATGCAACACAATGATAAGGTAGGATCTTATCAGCATTCAAAACATACGACATATGTACACATATCTATGGTGATTAAAGATAGATATCATAGAGAATTATCTGTTTCAATAGGTACTATTCGACTTATCCTTTAAGTTAAATCGGAAACGATTAATTCTAGATTCAACTACTAATAACAGACAGATATTTATTTTCCTGTTAGGGTTGCGGGATTGTCTTGATGGGTTTTGTTTTTAAAAAGAACTAACAATGTGCAATGTTTTTAACGAGTGTGATACGTAATTTAGAAAAGTGAAACACCAAAGAACACTTCGCCGTAAGTTCACGAATACGAAACACTTAACAACGAACGCACGCTACCACGAAAAACCTAACGCTGCACGCTGTAGCCATGGGATCTCGAATAACTAAATCTCATCTATTTCATCTATTCGAAACACTTAACAACGAATGCACACTATCAAGATAAATTGAACACCGTAGCCATGCGATCTCGAATAACTAAACCTCGAAAAGTCATCATAAAATGTCTATATGTAATGACGTGTTCTTCGGTTTTTCACTTTTCTAAATCACGTATCACACTCCCTGTTAACCCCTCCAGTGGGTCCAGAGTGGGTTTACGGCAGTAGTGTGATAGGTGGGGTTCGAACCCGATCACAATTCTGACACCTCAATTAACCTATTCACGCTTATCCCTCGCACAATCACATCAATTTTTGTCGGTAGCCTCTTGCAGGTCAACCAATGAGATTGTCGACAACTTAACCGGACTTGCATGTGGCGGCATCAATGAAGGAATTAAGATCAGGCAGTGCAAAATAATTTTAACGCAAGCTCCGCCCACATCCACCCCGGTTAGGCCGTTGTATAATAAACGCTAACGCAGCAGTAATAAAATTGAATATCGCGTGCGCTCTTTCACCATGTTCGGTTTCGAAACTGCCGTTGTGTGCTAAACGCTAACGCAGCAGTAATAAAGTTGAATATCGCGTGCGCTCTTTTACCATATTCGGGTTCGAAACTAAATGTCGTAAGTCTCAATTCTTATTTCGTTTATAACTAAAGTAATAATTGATCTAGAGAAAAATTTCCTATATTTGGATAATAAACTATATTTTCTTACTGTCAATAATAATTTTAGACATAAAAGCCGAGTAATCTTGATTAAATTTTGAATAATCTTTAAAAAAGACATGTTTTTCGATTAAAAAATGAATCGAGCGAAAATGTTCCAATTACAAAACTGGTCTAGACATGGAAAGAAAAAGATCCAATAAATCATATACTAAAGTTATATTTTGATTGTATGCGTGATTGTTTCAGAATATTAATACAGAATTACATACAATTTAGGAAGCCTCCTCTTAAAGCCTCCAGCCAGGGCTAATATTACTTAAAACTTACAAATTAGGACTATATCCGTACCCTACAGAGGGTGCCCGATGGGGTACGGACCTCGGCTTAGGGCGTCGCTGGGGGAGGGCAGCTAGGGACAGACTCGATTGAACAAGACTAGCGTAGCAGCCCTTAAGCATGTAAGTACTCTTTAACGGAACCCCTGCCTGCAGCTGTCTGGTGAAGCAGACAGTGAAGTGTTTGACTCCCCCGTGACGTATTTTCTTTAAACCAAATTATCCAATAACAATAAAAATTTTAATTCTGCCCAAACTGTAAAACTGTTTGTCGGATGAACCTACATGCTTTTCATATAATTGGACCAATACAAAACGTATGAACTTTAAAAGAGACGTTGACCTCTGCGTTTGTTTCGGTGTTTCTTCTCAGAGTAGTCAGTTAGAAAACACCGGCCTCATCTAGCTAAACTAAACTTAACAGGCAAAAGATAAATGACGTGTAAAAGTGTTATTTATAACCAATTTACAAAATAAATATTTCATTTCATTTCGGCAGCTCTTGTATCATCATCACGTGTAAGAAGGGCGCGTGTGGAACGCTCCGCGACCTTGTGTCTGGTGTTAATTGGGGTGGTGGACATTGTCAAGTCCGGTTTGCCGCATCGGCCGTTATTTGCAGGGGGAAATTCACCAAATGACTCCTGCCGCTCTAAGTGGAGCGGAAGGGAGTGTCAGACTTCTACTGACTAAAACCTACCCTGTTCCTTCAGTTGCCCTTACGTTCCGGGGCCGCGTTATCAGCAACAACAACAACAACAATAGTTTTTTCAGTAACGTAAATTTAGTGTACGGACGCCAGCACATCAAGCTACAATAATCTGTCAAATTTCTATAATAGATTTTCAACTTTACTGTTAAATAAATTAGGTTCAAGATTGATTGGGAAAATTTGACAGTTTCGGGTAGCTTCATGTGCTAGCGTCTGTACAATTAATACATTATGGAACGTCCCTTTCAGGCCTGCGACAGCATAGTACCAAAATCTGCGTTATAGCGCGACTGTCGCCGGCAACCATGTTTTTGGCAGCCATTTTGTCAGTAAAACTGACCAAAGAGAATGTAATACACTATGTTTTAAAACTGACGAGTGACAGATAACAGATTGGATTTTCCGTCATTCGTGTCGAAGCTCGTGTGCTGCCGGATTACAGTTTGTTTACTAGTCATTCTCCTCGCTGTATTGCTTAAGTTGAGATAGATTCCAAGTTCCTTGCTCAATACGAATTATACTGGAGTGCTCTGGTGCTTTGGTTCGCTTCCATGGCTCCTATCAAATGCTGTGTTGTCGGTGGTATTTCAACCAACAAAACTCATTCATTGTCTTTATCATTTACCTAAGGACGATAAACTTGGCTTTGTGACTGTCGTTTTTGGTATCAGTGAATTCCGAACTTCTTGGTCTATCAAAGTATCTATCAGTTAGTGAATAAACGTGTGTCCTAAAAACACTTCGACAAATACCAACTGGATGGCGAGGGTAATCGTCTCAAAGATGGTTATCCATGTCGTTTTTCCACTGAAGAAGTAGAACATGGGGTGCCTTTATCTGTATTAATGTGTTTGTAATTATTTACAAGTGTAACATCCAGTTGATCATTTATATTCAAGAACTGCAGATATGTATGCAGATCCTCCTGCATCTTCATCTCTCAATACAATACAGGTAATAATTTTTAACAACTTTTAATTTCTTATCAAGAATATTCTATCTATACTAATATTATAAAGCGGAAAAGTTTGTTTGTTTGTTTGCTTGAACGCGTTAATCTTCGAAAGTACTGGGTAGATTTGTATGCAATTTGGTATGGAAGTAGCTTGAAGCTTGAGGAAGGTTATAGGCTACTCTTTACGCGACTGCAAAAAAGGAGAGTTATGTTTTTACCGTGATAGAATCCACGGGAGCGAAGCCCCGCGTGAGTACTAGTTTATCATGTTGTTGTAAATAGTTTTAATCTCCATACGTTAAACCTCTTATATTGTATCTTAGCAACTGTTGTTGTCTGTCAGTTTTTAAGAAAATGTCCTTATGTTTTTATCATCTTACTAAATATATATATCTGCGCATATCTCTGAAGCTCCCTTTCGTTTTATTTCCAACAGGTTTTGGGCCCAGTCCATAGCTTTGTTGACGCTAAATTTGTAGGGAGTGAGTAGAATTTGTTTCTTCTCAAGATGCAAAAAAGTGAAACGGTCACCATACAAAAATTGATGGGCCAATCCAACTATGGAACATGGTCGTTTGCAATTCAAATGTTTCTAATAGATCATGATTTATGGGATTGTGTTGGAGAAACATTTATTGTAGACACAGAAGCTGAGAAAAAGCGAGATGCCAAAGCACGAGCTAAAATATGCCTATTAGTTGCCGAAAACGTGTACCCCCTCATAACTAACGCTAAGACGGCACGTGAGACATGGTTAGCTCTGCAGAAAGCATATGCAGATGCCGGTTTAATGAGGAGACTCTCCCTTTTGAGAAAGATGTTCAGTTTGAAACTGTCAAGTTTTCAAAATATGGAAGCATATGTCACTGAAGTACAAGCAACTCAACAAGCCTTGCATAGCATTGGAGCAGCTCTAGACGACGAATTTGTCGGAATCATCATGTTGGCAGGTTTGACAGATTCATATAATCCATTAGTGATGGCAATCGAGCATTCTGGTGTGAAAATAACAACGGAGTCGATTATATCAGCGCTACTAAAGGAGGGTCAACGCCAGCAGTCCCCTGATGTTCAAAAGATTGATGATTCAGCATTGGTGACTGATACAGCTGCAAGTGGTAGTGGAGGACGGAATCGAAGAGGAGAGATTATTTGCCATTCTTGTAAGAAAAAGGGTCACTATAAGTGGCAATGCAAGCAGTTTAAGGTCAAGCGTCAAGATAAAAACTCGACCGCAAATATGTTGGCCAGTAATAATGTTAAATCGGACTTTTTAACTTTTTTATCTGCTCCAGGTAGCAGTGGTAGTTGGGTTATTGATTCTGGCGCTACGTCTCACATGACGCCTAATCGCACACTTTTGATTCCGGCTAAATCATGTTCCAAAATAATAACATGTGCAAATAATCAAAAGATAGTTTCGATCTCTGAAGGTCCTGTGAAACTGAGCCTGCGTCATGAGGGTCGTAAGTTGGGAATAAAATTAGATGATACTTTAGTCATTCCTGAATTAATAACCAATTTGATGTCCGTAAGTAAGCTTGCAGATCAAGGTAAAGTTTGCATTTTTGATAAAGATTATTGTGAAATTTTCGATTCTAATGTATTTGTAGATGGTAAACCTTTAATCTGCGCACCACGTAGAAACGGTCTTTATGTCGTAGATTCGGATAGTGATGGGGCGACAGTCTTTTTAGAAGGTAAGGGTTCAGAAAATTTCGAACTGTGGCACCGTAGGTTGGGCCACCTATCTGCTCCTCAAATGGAGATTTTGAAAAAGATTGTCATGGGCCTACACTATGATAAAAGGGTTAAGAAAGATCCTTGTGTTCCTTGCAGTCAAGGGAAGCAGTGCGTGCAGAAGTTTGCTAGAAAAAGGAAAGGTTTCAGAGCTTCTGATATTCTGGAATTAGTTCATACTGATGTAGCTGGTCCTGTCAATGTGGAGAGTTATGGAGGTAATAGATATTTTCTATTGTTTGTCGATGATTTCAGCCGAAAGATTTTTGGATATATTTTGAAATCAAAGGATGAAGTGCTACAGAAGTTTAAAGAGTTTCAAGCTCTAGTAGAGAACCAGACCGGTAAGAAGCTTAAGCGGCTGAGAAGTGACAATGGGACAGAATATACTAATAAGGCTTTCCAGGCTCATTTAGCTAAGTGTGGGATAGTCCATCAGACGAGCGTCCCCTACACACCACAGCAGAATGGTGTAGCGGAGAGGAGTATTCGAACGATTACTGAGATGGCAAGATGTATGCTTCACGATAGTAATCTTTATAAGAAATTTTGGGGGGAAGCAGTTGTTACTGCGATTTATTTAAAGAATCGATCGCCGACTATGGCTCTTGTGAGAAAGGTTCCCGAAGAAGTCTGGACAAACTGCAAGGTGGATGTGTCAAACTTGAGAGTGTTTGGCTCCACAGCACAGGTACTTATAAAGGATGGTAGTCGAAAGAAGTTCGACTCAAAGACCTGTGAGCTTGTTTTCGTTGGTTATAGCGAAACCACAAAAGGGTATCGATTTGTTGACTTACAGAATCCGCGTCGAATAATAACCGCACGTGATGCTGTTTTTAATGAGATGACCAAGACAACCAACCTGGAGGATGAATCGCTAAGTGGTAAGCATTCTAATGCGACTTCTAAGATAAAGTCAGTCGAAGTCAAAATTCCTTTGTCTGCTAAGTTGGACTCTGATGAGGAGAGAAGTAGTAGAGAATTAGAAGAGTCAGGAACGACGACGTCGGCAGAAAATACTACTGAAGAATATTTTCATGACTCTTTGGATTCGGAGTTTCCGAATCCAGTGGTGAATTCTGAACCAGTTGGGGAAGAGCAGCCTGTTGCTAGGCGCTATCCTATCAGGATTCACAAACCTAAAAGATATGATGACATGGTATATAATTACCACATACAAAACGATCTAAACCCAAGCTCGGTTAAAGAAGCGATGGAGCGTTCTGATAGGGATTTATGGAAAAAGGCCATGAAAGAAGAATATGATTCCCTGATGGAAAATAAAACCTGGGAATTAGTTGATCGTCCAAAGGACGTTAACGTTGTAAAAAGCAGATGGCTATTCAAATTAAAAATTGGTGCTGATGGCACAGTCCAACGGCATAAAGCCCGACTCGTCGCGAAGGGGTATTCGCAAAAGTTTGGAGAAGATTACACAGAAACTTTTGCTCCCGTTGTTAAGTTATCTTCGATTCGTTTACTGCTGGGTTTGTCTGCAGAAATGAACTTAAAGGTGCACCATATAGACGTTACCACAGCGTTCCTTAACGGCGATTTGGAGGAAGATCTGTATATGGAACAGCCTGAGAGTTTTGTCTCGAAGATTAACCAGGGCAAAGTATGTAAGCTGAAAAAGGCAATATATGGCCTTAAACAAGCTGCACGTTGCTGGAACGTGAAGGTACATGACCACATTATTAAAAGTGGATTTTCTAGGTCAAATTATGACTCTTGTGTTTACATTAAAAAGGGGAAGGACTCCATTCTTGCTATTGCATTATACGTCGATGATTTTTATATTTTTGGAAGCCTATTGAAGGATATTGAGGACACCAAGAAGGCAATAGCAAAGGCTTTCAAGATAAAAGACTTGGGAGAGGTAAAAGATTGTTTGGGAATCAATATTTCTCGGACTGATGGGGAGATTCACCTTTCTCAGGCCAATTTTGTAAAGAAGATCCTAGAAAAATGTGGAATGCAAGATTGCAAACCCGTAGTCACTCCAATTGAGCCTAACCTACGGCTTGCAAAAGGGGAGAAGACTGAGGATCTTCGCTACCAGGAAATAATGGGTTCTCTTATGTATTTGTCCTGTGGTACAAGACCGGACATAACATTCGCTGTCAGTTATTTAAGCCAATTTAACTCGTGTTGGTCAAACGAACACATGGTGGCACTGAAGAGGGTACTAAGGTACCTGAAAGGTACTATTGATTACAAATTATCTTTTAAAAAGACTGGTAAACCGTTGGTTGCGTATGCCGACGCAGATTGGGGGAGTAATGCGGATGGGCATTCGTTTACCGGCTATGTTCTTGTTTTTGGTGGTGCTGCAGTGTCATGGCAAGCACACAAACAGCTATGTATAGCGCTGAGTACAGCTGAAGTTGAGTACATCGCTATTTGTGAGGCTTCCAAAGAAGTAGTTTGTGTTAAGGGTCTTTGTGAAGAACTGACAGGAAATTTTGTAACTATTGATATGTTTAGTGATAGCCAAAGTGCCAATAAGATGGTCTATAATCCTATTGGTAAAAGGTCTAAACATATTAATATAAAATACCACTATGTTAAGGAGTTAGCTGAATCCAAAGTGATATGCATCAAATACTGTGAAACTGGTTCTATGCCAGCTGATGCCCTAACTAAAGGTTTGGGCAGTGTTAAGTTTAAGTTTTGTTTGCAACGTATGGGGATTCAGTGGGGGTGTTGTAAATAGTTTTAATCTCCATACGTTAAACCTCTTATATTGTATCTTAGCAACTGTTGTTGTCTGTCAGTTTTTAAGAAAATGTCCTTATGTTTTTATCATCTTACTAAATATATATATCTGCGCATATCTCTGAAGCTCCCTTTCGTTTTATTTCCAACACATGTAAATATGATCAGTTAAAAACCATAAAGTTAAATATCTGCATAAATATGTTACAATATGTATATTTGTATTCTTAAGTAGGAATTGATTCTGGCCGTTATGGTGTGCTTATTGTTATTGATTTTATTTTAGAGATGTCAAAAACGAAATTTTATAAGCAATACTGAAAAAACTATGCTTTTAGAAATAGTGTAATGGCAAATGTTAGAATGTTGCTCAGGATCCCGAAATAGTTACCTGATTCGTCTTTACTTAGAATTGGGTTTTTCTTCTATTTACAAATGTGATTCGGAAAAGAAAAAGGAGGTGTACAAGAAAAAATTGTGAAGCAGATGTGTGCACCACAACAATTGCCTTCAAGAAATACAAAGCCCATAGGATAAGAGGAAAAAAAATAAAAAGTAAAATCTGAAAACTCGTTTTATTTTTATATTTATTTCGTTAAATTCGTATCCATTGGATTTAACGAAAGAAACGGTGAACCTTGCAAATAATAAAATTAACCCTATAAGAATTAATTATTCATGGCGCATCACTATGGTATCGATATCGATCGATGGTTATCGTGACGTTTATAGTACGCTGTGGGTCATCACTAGATGACATTACGACACTAGCGCTTGGCGCATATTTTTGGAACTAGACGTACCATATTACCACAGTCTAAAGATCATACAGTCGTCCGACGAAGACGTCTAGACAGGGCAATCGTGGGGGGTGTGGGGGGCAAGACGCGGGAATGCCGATCCCAAGCAGCGAACAAAACTATGTTAGTAGCTTGGGAAACATCATTCGGGGCTAGCACGTGTTTGTTTTTTAATTATTTATTTAAAATTGTGCATACGACGTGTGCTGTGAGAGATTGCAAGTCTTCATCTTGTTTATATAAAGATCGCCGAACGGCGGACGGTAAAAAAATAATATCTAATAGGTAATCGCACAGGGCCGTGAGGGTTTGGACATTTTATATATTTTTATACCTACTTAATATTATTAGGTGTTCTATTTTTATTCAAAATGATAACGATACTTTCAAGCTTTATTCTAATACAGATAACGAAAAATAGTAATTTCAAATTGAAGATGGTGAACTTTTTTATTATTTAATGTAAATTTCGAGATGGTGTACGTATTTTTTAAAATAAAATATTGGTGTCAATTTTTAGAGTTTAATTGGGGTGTTTGTTATGAAAATGCCATCCTTTTTGAAATCCAAGATGGCAGACGTAATTTTTTTTTAATAATTTGATATGGGTGTCAATTTTGAGGTTAATTGGGGTGCTAGTTACGAAAATGCCATCCTTTTTTAAATCCAAGATGGCGGACGTAATTTTTTTTTAATAATTTGATATGGGTGTCAATTTTGAGGTTAATTGGGGTGCTTGTTACGAAAATGCCATCCTTTTTGAAATCCAAGATGGCGGACGTCATTTTTTGTGATAATTTGATATGGGTGTCAATTTTGAGGTTAATTGGGGTGTTTGTTACGAAAATGCCATCCTTTTTGAAATCCAAGATAGCGGACGTCATTTTTTGTAATAATTTGATATGGGTGTCAATTTTGAGGTTAATTGGGGTGTTTGTTACGAAAATGCCATCCTTTTTGAAATCCAAGATAGCGGACGTCATTTTTTGTAATAATTTGATATGGGTGTCAATTTTGAGGTCAATTGGGGTGCTTGTTACGAAAATGCCATCCTTTTTGAAATCCAAGATGGCGGACGTCATTTTTTGTAATAATTTGATATGGGTGTCAATTTTGAGGTTAATTGGGGTGCTTGTTACGAAAATGCCATCCTTTTTTAAATCCAAGATGGCCGACGTCATTTTTTTAAATAATTTGATATGGGTGTCAATTTTGAGGTTAATTGGGGTGCTTGTTACGAAAATGCCATCGTTTTTGAAATCCAAGATGGCGGACGTCATTCTTTTTAATAAATTGATATGGGTTTTAATTTTGAGGTTGATTGGGGTGCTTGCTACGAAAATGCCATCCTTATTGAAATCCAAAATGGCGGACATCATTTTTTATAATTTATTTATTTAAAAAGCCTTCACTTAAACAACATTAAAGTGCAGTAAGTGTCACAGTACCTAATTATCACGTGCATCAGTTCAAATTTTAAATCTCTTTGTATACGCCTCATCTGCATTTTTATGTTCACCCTCAACTCCTAAATAATACGTGTAGTAAAGAGCAGGTTAAAATTGTTTTCATTATTATATTAAGTAATAATATTGCTAACGATGTCGATCTGCAATAAAAAACATATTTCATAAATATTGTTTACTTGTGACAACCCTGGCCGCTGCGACTCTGTCTAAACGTTGTCGGCATTTTCCACAAGATCAAAGGCGTCAACCTACTGTACGATCTTTATACTGTGATATTACTGTCCTATCTGTCTCTGACTTATTTAAAGTTATCTGTGGTCCATTTAAGAAAAACAAATGCTTGTGTGGAACGTGTTTTGTTTTTAGGGGCTTGTGTTGTATCTTGTTAGAAAATTCACAAAGCAACGAGATTCCACCGTTCTTGGACACATCTGCAGTTATTTTGTATGCAATGTAATCATGATGCACTCTAGAGAAGTCGGTCCGCTAAAGACTTACTTATTGGCTTATTAACTAAGACAAGAGCTATTCTCTTAATTACAATACAACCACGTCAGTCGTGCATCACGATTTACAATTATCATGCGAATTCATCTACAAAGAGAATACGTAACATCTAATTACCTTCTCGAAATATCACTTTGTAATGCGAGCGGTATCTGTTAAGTTGTGTATTCGCGGTAACTATAAAAAAAGAAAATCAAAAAACTTCGTGTCGTACGTAGCTTTTCTCCTCCACATTTATTGTGCGCACTGCCAAGGTGTGGAACTCTCTGCCGGCTTCTGTATTCCCTGCCACATATGACCCGTCAGCCTTCAAAGCAACAGTGAACAGGCATGTTCTGGGCTCGGTTGTTCCATCGTAGACCTCATCTAACGCTTACCATCAGGTGTAATCGGGGTCAACATCGAGCTCATTCGTAATTTAAAAAAAACGCGTGTCATTTTTTTAATGAATTAATTGTCGAAAAAGAACAAACATAGTGCTTAATAGTATATCTACTGTGAAATAAAACCTCTAAGAACTACAAGTTCCAGTAACAGGTAATAGAGAACTGTTCTGCAATTTATGATAAAAATATGGTTGTGAATAAGGGTCTTTTGACCGTTCGTGTTAAAACGAATTAATTAGTTCGAATAGTGTGCGCTTACATGAGTGAGGTAAGTGTGAATGAACTAATGATAATAAGATACTGGGATTATTTCGAAAATAATACTAGGTATGAACGTTTATTCCTCATGAAGTTTCTTGGAAAAGAATAATCGATTTTAGTAACATAGTACAAGTACGCAAGATGCCTAGTCTTCTTTTTTTCGGGTAGGAAAATCATCGAATGACTTTTCCCGCTCTGGGTAAAGCGGAAAAAGTCGTTTCAGACTTCTATTGACTAAAAACCTACCCTAGAACAATACTCGCCGCCCCCTGTGGCTCGTGTTAATTGGAAGCGCCCTTTTTTCCAGTGGGAAAAACATATTATATCAAATGACTCGAGGAGGAGCGGAAGGGAGTCATCTTCTACTGATTAAAACCTACCCTATTCCTTCAGTTTCCCTGCGTCCCGGGACCGCGGTATTTCCGGGACCCCGGCAGGCAATGGCCCTGTGGGGCCTCGTGCCTAGTTCTACTGACGCCGCCGACCCGGGCCTGGTCCTTATCGGACGGTGAGCTACCGCGCTCGCCTTCCGCAAGCCCGCGCCTTCCGTGGCCAGAGATCGTCTCGCGATCCTCGACATTGATTCGCAAGATACCTAGGCTTAAATAGTTAAGAACGTTTTCGAAATGAGTGAATGCGAGCCAAGCCGATAGATATAGAGAGGAAGTCTTTGTCCCAGCAGCGAGAATGTTATAAGGTGATTATGTTATTATATTTTTTCTTAAACGGGCGATGTCGCGGGTAAAAATGTTACATCCATCATGTACTATGTATCTACCTAAATATCTATGTAATAATGTTAATGTCACTTCACAAAGGCAGTAGCGTAGCTATGCGTGGGCGAAGTGGGGACTCGCACATGGCCTCTCACTTCTAGGGGCCTCGACAGACCCGTTTAAATACGATGCCTCTTGACTTTACACACTTTGAATTTCACAGGTCACAATACAACCTTTTTGCACATCTATGTATCTACAACGTGTAACGGAAGGGGTATATACATAACAAGGGCACGGCTTCTTTGGATGATATCAAACGATATTGGAAGGGTTTCAACTCAAAATAAAATACTCTAAAAATTGATACAAAATTTTCGGTTTCGTAAGTTTCTTAAATTGAAATCATAACAATCGTGTCACCGCACTACGTAGGTCAATAACTTTCCACGTTACTTGCAAATATCACGATAAATCTCTTCCACAATTCTGTGCGCCTAGTACTGTAGTAGCCTAGCGTAAAGGCGGTGTTCTTTTGTCGGCGCGAGAAAGGAGATAGGATTAAAAAACCCTTCCAATATCGTTTGATATCACCCAAAGAAGCCGTGCCCTTGGTAGTTATGTATATACCCTTTCCGTTACACGTTGTATATGCTTTTGAATATTCTCCCACCATGCATTTTTTTTTTCTAAATAATAGCAGCCGCACGGGTTAATCTTCAAGGCAACGTTTGCCAAGATTGGACTATGAACCATTGACCCCGGCTAACATTTGTACATCTTTGACAGTCGTTACTGGTAGTCAGACGCCAGCAAATCTGACACTGGTTTTGCCAAGGGATGTCGTGCTACCCAACTTATTGTAAGGGTCAGAGAGGCAGTTGCTCCAGGTAAAACACTAATACAGCTGAATCTAGTTAGACTGGAAGCCGGAAACAGTGGGGAAAAGGCTAAGCCGATGATGAGTGAGTGAGGAACGAAACTAAAGGGGCCTCGCAAATGCTTCTTCGCCCACGTCTATTACAGTTCACGCTACGCCTCTGTACAAAGGTACAAACACTTTATTCCCATTTATCTTATCTCGGATTGTGATAGCAGCCCATTCGATAACAACTAGTGCCATGCAAATATGGCGACGACGTAGACAAAATAGAAAATTTGTGCCGAAAAAGTGTGTTTTTATAACAAAATATTAGTTTTTGGACTGTGAAAAGTGATTTACTGGATTGTTACCAAAATAAAAGGTAATTACAATTTTGTTTGCGAAAATTCTGTTTGTTTGGAATAATAACACGGATTGTGATTTGATGATACGTTTGTTTATTACGTCAGCTATACGATAGTCAAATTAAAACTATGTGGGTTTGCTGTCAAATGCATATGTAGCATGAAAATTTGTTTTTAGTAGGAATGTTATTGGCAAAAATGTTCTGGCTTTTAGACAAAATCTTATAATGCAAGAGTTGACGTTGAATTTTTATTAAAGACGCTTTTTTTTTCAAAAGAATAGTCAATTCTTTTTTTATGGTTTTTGACATAATTGGAAGTTATTCTCGTTTCAAATACTTACGAAGGTATTTTGAGAATCTCTTCTCTCTGAGGATTGTTTTGTTCCACGCAGTCTTTTCAATTTAGAATTACAATTGTTTTGAAAATAAGTTCCGCGAAATTTCAAAATCAGTTTGATATTAATAGAAAGTGTACTTCAGGTATCCTTGCGAATAATATTATTATTAACAAGAATATTGGTAGTTAATGTAAACATCAAATTTATACATAAACCAACTATTTGAACAAAGATATGATTTTAGGGATACAATTCAGAGTAATTTTAGAACTTTATAGGCTGGTTATGTATTATATTGAAGTCAGTGCTAAGCCAAATGAATAGGTTTGATCAGCCCGCGTGTGTTCCGGAATTCGGCGTACGTAGCCTACCAAAACTATTCATTAGCTTGGCACCGAGTTCAACCAGATGAATACCTACCCCTAATACTTAGGTATTAGGGGTAGGTATTCATCTGGTTACTGGTCACTAACACGAAAAAAGACATCCCTCGAAAGTCTTTTGGTTTTTTTTTTTCGCTTTTTAGTGCAGCTGTGTTGTGGTTTGTTTTAAATAAATAAAATAAAATTCCTTTATTGCAGGCACGCAGGCCCATATAAAAAAAAATAAACATAAAGAAATAAAAAAAGAAATACACTTACAAAGCAATTCAACTATACAGTTCCATTCAATTCAGTCATTAAAAACATTACAAACAAATAAAACAAAATGTGAGATCTATAAAATTAATTAAAGTCGGTAATTTTTTTTTGTAAAAAGTTTTAATGAGTTATAATTACTGGGCTCTATTTTCGAAATCCATGCGGGCAAAATCGCGGGCGAAGTGCTTGTGCATTATAACTATACTGATTAATATTATAATAACAGTAAGTATAGTAGATACATATAAGTATTACAAGCGAAAAGTTTGTTCGTTTGAACGCGCTAATCTTTGAAAGTCCAAGGTGGATTTGGACGAAAGATGGTATGAACGTAGCTTAAAGCTTGAGAATGGTTATGGTTATAGGTTACTTTTACCCGACTGAAAAAGAATGAGAGTAATGTTTTTGTCGTGTTGAATTCCACGGGAACGACTGCTAGTGAGCTACGTATATTCGAAATTCACACGGACTAAGTCGGGGCCAAAGTGTTGTTTATTATAGATAGATAGAATATACTTTATTGTACACCATTTAAACATAGTGTGTTTTAACAATATTACTTAATTCTTTGGTTACAATGGCGGTCTTATCGCTGAAAGCGAAATCTTCCAGACCATCTTTGGAAGGACTCAAAATTTTAACTAAAATGGGGAGGGCTACATCAGTGTACTACTGCATAATTATACTCATAAAAACAGAAAGATATGTATATATATTTATATATATTAATAAATAAATACATAAATAATTATATATAAATATAATTTGTTCTTTAAAAATGATGAAGAGTAAACAAAAGAATAATCATAATTTTGAAAGACAATGATTAGCAACCGAGCTTTTAAAAGTAGCGAGTGACTGATCTATATGATTGATGTATGTATTATATGCATGTAGCTGATATATCCAGTCACTATTATTTTGAACCGAAACCATGCACAATGGATAAACACACTTGAAATGTTGGCACAGATTTAAAACAGACTTGCTTGTTTCCATTACTAGGTTTAGATAAAACGCTTTTAGACAAATTTAGTTTCATAATCATAGCAGCGTACGCGCGGGGGTTTCGCTCCGTTATCACGATGAAAACATAACTCTCCTTCTTTCCAGCCGGGTAAAAATTATAGAGGTAGGGTATAAGTAGGTATAGTATAGCGTAGCTTATTTACCTTCTTTAAGCTTCAAGCTATGCCAAATTTCATCCAAATCCACCCAGTATTTTTAGGGTTCCGTAGCCAAATGGCAAAAAACGGAACCCTTATAGTTTCGTTATGTCTGTATGTCCGTCCGGCCGTATGTCAGAGCCATTTTATTCCGAAACTATTACGACTATACATGTGAAACTTGGTAGGTACATGTGTTCTGTGAACCGCTTTCCGATTTTAAGAAAAAAAAAATACTTAAAATAAAAGGGGGCTCCCCATACATGGAAGTGAAACTGAAAATATTTTTTTCATGAAACCTATGCTTGTGTGGTATCTATAGACAGGTCTTTAAAAATGACATTGAGATTTCTAAAACCACTTTTTCATAAATTTAATCGTTTAAAAGATATACTTTCAACCAAAATTGGTTTGAACGAGATCGGGTCAGCAGTTTTTGAGATACCTACAGCATATTTTCTAAAACCGCAAATATAACTTTGTAATTCATACAAACACTATGAAAAACAAAGTTTATTTGGCATATTTACTACGGAACCCTTCATGGGCGAGTCTGACTAGCACTTAGCCAATTTTTGAACATTAGCGCGTTTAAACAAGCAGGCAATTTGCAGTTGTCTGGCATTTTGCTGAACTGGGCCTATTTGGCACCGTCGAGAGGCACGCGCAACGCGGTTTTATTTCATTAAGTGGTTGTTTTAGTTTTATTTAATTATTTTTTTTTTAGTTTTAGTTTTATTTTGTATAGGTATTATTGTGTGCCTTTACATCTGAGCCAAAAAATGTAATTATCTTCCTTTCCTTCAAACTTTTGCTACTACTTATACTAATCTTTATTTCTCTTATAAACTTACTACATAATACTACAATAACTTATGCTATAAAATGTTCTTAAGCATTAAATGAAGCTTCTGTAGCCGAACTTTTTATTGTAATTTATTTTAAATTTAATGACCCTGTTTAATTTTTTGATGACATTTAAATTTATTATTTTTAAATTGTTGACATACATAGAAAAATTCAAATATACTTATTTTATTGTAAAACTGTACTGTTGTAATTTATTTATGTGTGTAAATTCAGATACAAATTTCTTGTTTATTAATAAATGACTATGACTAACTAGGCAGTTAGGAAAATCTGTAACTGGTTACAGTTCTTAATCAGCCTCTTTATTTATTATTTTTAACAGTAGAATTAAATTTTAAATTAATCAGGGTATGAATGTTGTATGCTGTATGTCAAAAAACTTCAAGCGAACACTACAACTATTCAACGGCCTGTTTTCCTTTTTCAGATAATGCAGTCTTCCAGCCAGGGCCGTTACGGGTATCCTGGGTACCAAGGTTATCCCTACGTCAACCCTATAGTCCATGATGTCCCTAGCGTAGACCCGCAAACGGCTTCGCGATGGGCCAACCTACCTCGAAGGCCATTAAATGATGGGCCCAGTGTGGTAGCCGTGAGCCCTGGCTCCAGCGGAGGTGGTAGTTCACAGGTTTGTAATCTTTAAGCTGTAGTCTTCTTTTTAACGTGTTGATAGCAAGAATATAGAACACTAATGTTTAAAAAAGAATAAAAAAAAATACTAGCATTATGGGTAGACTTCACATGCAATGCTTGTGTCTGGAGTGGGTTCACGGTAATAATGTAATGGGTGGGATTTGAACCCGTGACCTCTCGATCACAAGTCCAACACCTTATCCATTACGCTATTAACGCTATCAAATTAATTAATTAGGTATTTGTTTGCGACCATGGTGAAAGGATTAGCTCGATAGGAGTCGATTGCCCAGGGTACACCGGACGTACGAGTTTTTTTATTATATCGTTTACAAGTGGCCAGTTCTATGTGCCATTGTTGGCATCCCGTCCATACGCACGAAACTTTTCAAAGGCGTGGAGCCCCAATAGGCGCGGCGGGGTCCATAACATAAGATTAATTTTATAGCAAGTAAAACTAATCCTAACACAGAGTGTCTCAAAAGAAAGTTTATATTTGTTTAGCTTATTGTGTGAACGCAATGATTAGGAGTAGCATGGCTCTTGGGAATTTACACGCTATGGAACGGTTTTCGGAAATGAATCGACCGTTGTGCGTACGCAAATTTTACAAAACTGGTTACAATTCTGCGAGTATGATGCGAAGATTTTTTTCCGATTGCCCCAATTGAATTTTAAAGGGGTGCATCTTTAGATCTGTGATCAAAATGAGGTGTAACGATGAGAAGTATGTTGAACTGGTCTGCTGATTTTTTTTATTCATTTGCGAATGAGAGGAATGCTTGGGGCATCATTGAAGTGACGAGAACTTCGAATATTGTTGCAGAATTAACATTTTTGTAAAATTTGTGTACGCATAACGCGCGTTGCGCTTCTGAAAAACGCTCCATAGTGTTTTTGACTATTGACATATTCCGCATGCGGTCACACAGTAAGCTCAACAAATATAAACTTTGTTTTGAGAGACCCAGTAGAAGGTATTAGGGTACGTCACTCGCGGACGCTCCACGTATAAGCTGTTACTGACAATAAATTAATTAACAAACATGTCATGTAAGTTTATACTTATAATTTTACATTTTATCATTATTTAACCAGAATACAGGCTTTTGTCTAATTCCGCTACAGGTTTCTAATTCTTTTGTAATGTTTTTCATAATAATGTATATGTGAATCAATCCGCTACATTATCTCTGGTGGTTCTCGTCTTGCTAATGGAGAGTACTTGCACAGGCACAACCTTGCAGTCAAGATAATTCATCAGCAACTTGCTCTGAATATTCTCTTGTGGAATCGGAATTGCCGTACTATAGGTATGTGCCCGACCCAGTTCTCGATAATGATAATATCACATTATACTGGAATCGGTCCATCGTACAGGACTTATTGTCAGGGCCGGATTAACCATTAGGCGGAGTAGGCAACTGCCTAGGTGCTCCGCATCAATTAAGAGCCCAGGCCCAGTGCACGCACCAAGAAAACATGTTTCTTCGAACGAGAATTTGATGTGCGTGTGAACTTAGGCCTTACTGTTATCTCACAAAATACAAATCGTTAGATTTAGTAGTAGAAATAAAACAATTTTAGAACAAATTTGGGAATAAGTAAACAAATATATTAAAAACCACAGCCCTTAATGTGCGTTTCCTCAGTTCACACACGATTTGGTCAGTCAAAGTAAGAAAAGGGGCCCCGAGAATGCCATTGCCTTAGGGCTTCTGACAGGGTTAATCCGGCTCTGCTTATTGTAGCCAATAAGCCTGATATAGCGGTGGTGGACCGAATTGGGAGGCATGCCATGATTGTCGACATAACCATCCCGCATGACGAGAACGTCGTAAAAACTAAGACAGATAAGCAAATCAAGTATCTTGACTTGGCGCACGAGATTGTGTGAACTCGGCAATCATTGTACCGGTAGTTATCTCTGACAATACCTTAATAACTAATAGCCTCGACCAACACCTTAGGCGGCTCTGGTTAGGCGACTGGATCAAGGGCTTGCTTCAGAAAGCAGTACTCCTGGAAACGGCGTGTATCGTTAGGATGTTCCTCTCTATGGAGCCCTGACCGCCGGTAGCTTGTACCCTTTTCCCGATACCGGTGGGCTACTATTTTTTTATAATTTTTAATGTTTTTTTTTTATAGGAATATTTAGAAATACATTTTATTTATTTATTTGTCTCAGACCATTGATCCATAGTGTTTTTTTTTTTTTTTTTAACGTGGTTAAATTATCGAATAAGTCCTCCCACCCCGGGCAGGGTGGGAGGGACTGTCAGACTTTTACTGACTAAAATCCACGGTGTTCCTTTAATAACCCTTTACGTACCGGGGCCACGGTAACGGGATGAGTCCCACGACCCCGGCAGGCTTCGGCCCTCTGCAGAGGGGGCCTCGTCATGTTGCTGACGCTCTTTGAGGCGCGCGTGGAACACGACGCGCCGTCGACCCGGGCATGGTCCATGGTCGGACAGCGAGTTGCCCTTTACTCGCTGTCCGCATGCCCGCGCCTACGGTGGCCGGAGATCGTCGGCCGACGTCCGACGCCGTGGGCGTCTACCACTGCGGCTGGGCTGGAGGGAGGACGCCATCCTCTCCCTCACGCGGCCCGCCTCCTCCTGCGAAAGCATGACTGCTTCGCAGAAGGAGGCGACCGCTTCCCACTCCCTCTCGCCCCGCAGCATGGCCTCGACCAAGGCCGGGCGCGAGAGGTCTCCGCCTATTGTCGCCGTGAGGACACGTCGGTGCTCTGCCCAAGCTGGGCAGTCCTGCACCGTGTGCTCGACTGTGTCCTCAGGGCGACCCTCGCAGTGGTGACACCCAGGCGTCTCTTCCTTACCCATCAGACACAGGTACCTCCCGAAACTTCCGTGTCCGGTGAGGACCTGCGTCATGCGGTAGGTCAGGACGCCGTGACGCCGATCTAGCCACTCCTCAAAGAGGGGTCTTACCGCCGCAATTGCGGCGTGCCCGATCCATAGAGTGTTAGTAAAAAACTTAACCTATTGTTAGTACAATAAATTAAAACACAAACATCAATTTAATTGGCGACATGCACGCCTGTGCGCACATGCCTACCAGCCCAGTGCCTGACAAATGGCCCATCAATTTTGTCCGCCAGTGTAACTAGAATGTTGTTGGAACTACCCCTGAATCGCAGCAGCGCAGATGCACATCGCTTGCGCATAACAGCATAAAAGTCATCTACTCTTGCTTCAGCAAACATGCCCGACGCGCTGCAAAACCGAGGTAGCCCCAACAAAACCCTCAGCGTATTATTATACTGAACGAGCAGAGCGCTGTAGGCCTTTTGCGTATATAATCAGGAATAAAGGAATAACAATGTACCTATATAGTCTATAAGAAGTATAATATTGTAACTTCCTAGTTATTAGAATCGAGTTTAATCTAAATTGGCAAAGTAAGCCGTCCCAAAATTTACACCAGAAGTGTTCTTCAAACATTATAGTAACTTAAACTCGATAAGTTCTAAATAGTAGAATGTTTAGATATCTAGGATAGGGATATTTGGAGAGGCCGAAAACCTCTTACATAAAATTTACATAGGTCGTTATGTAATCTGTTTTATCTGTCTGGCAGTTTGAGTACCTTATGCGGGCTTCTTCATGGTCCTTATTTTGGTGTTCGTGAAATCATTTGAGCTCCTTAAAATTCTACATTGTGTCACACAAAACAATGCTTGTATTGTGTGGATAGGTACACGCAAATCTGGGGTCTTTTTTTCAATTTTTTTTTCAGTGTGATAAATCATGTGATGACTGCCTTCCGATCTGTGCGAAGCGGGAGGGTGTGTCAGACTTTTACTGACTAAAACCCATCCGTGTTCCGACTTTTGCCCTTCGTGTTCCGAGGCCGCGGTAACTCTTTCGAACAATTTCGCAACCCCGGCAAGCAACGGCCCCCTAGTGGAAAATCTGTGGGGCGACTTCGGCAAAAGATCACCTCAGACCTAGATGGCTCTCTTATGATTAGATCAGTACGAATTGTATGGACCTCTGATTTTGATTCGGGGTTGCGGCTATATTCTAACAAGATACCGCGGCCCTAGAACACAGGGTCAACTGAAGGTGTAGAGTTTTTAGTCAGTAGAAGTCTGACTGCACTCTGCAGAAGAAGTCATTTGATGATTTTACCACCGGAAAAAAAATACATTAGCCTACATCGATCCTCCCAAGCAATAACTCGGATCGACAAATCAAAATTTTGCAGGAGAAAAGATTTAGTGATTTTATCACCAAATACTTATGTTTTAACTAGTGGGATTATTGAAGTCATTGATGTATCAAAATTAAATGGAAGCAATTTCTTTGCGAAATGTTCACTATGTCATTGATATGAAATTCCTTTTATTCAAAACCTAGTTATTTAAGAAGAAAAAAATACCTAAAATTCTATACTAATATATATAAAATTCTATCATGTGTGTCATGATATCTAAAAAAACATTGCTACGGTGTATTCCGGTCTATAGATGCCAAATTTGACATAACAGCATAAAGCCCATAATAGCATATTACCGAGTTCTTGGTTGGGGGGATCGACATGGCTCTCATATGATTTGACCAATACGGATTGTATGGACTAATTATTGAATTAAAAAGACACATTGATTTTGAAGTTTGTGTTGTTTATATTCAGAGTAGATATAGTCTATTGAGAACTGCCTCGTTGGTCTAGTAATTGCAAGCGCGACTGCTAAGCATAAGTTCTCGGGTTCGATTCCCAGGCCGGACAAAATGTGCTATAAGACCTATAAGCGATAAGACCGCCCATTGTAACACCCTTTGTAGATTTTAAGTCCTCATTTTATTGTGTACAATAAAGAGTATATCTATCTATCTATTGGGTTTTTCTAACATACATTTCTCAGTAGTAGCCAGGAGTTTGAAGTTGGCGGCAGAGCCGGATTAACCCTGTCAGAGGCCCTAAGGCAATGGCATTCTCGGGGCCCCTTTTTTTACTTTGACTGAGCAAATCGTATGTGAACTGAGGAAGCGCACATTAAAGGCTGTGGTTTTTAATATATTTGTTTACTTATTCCCAGATTTATTCTAAAATTGTTTTAATTCCACTACTAAATATAACTATTTGTACTTTGTGAAATAACAGTGAGGTCCCTAAGTTCACACGCACATCAAATTCTTGTTCGAAGAAACATGTTTTCTTGGTGCGTGCACTGGGCCTGGGCCCCTAGTGGATGCGGGGCCTAGGCAGTTGCCTACTCCGCCTAATGGTTAATCCGGCCCTGGTTGGCGGTGTAATACCCACGTGACTCGGAAAGCACGTTAAGCCGTTTGTCGCAGCTGTCACTTGGACATAGGGTTACCAGATCCGAAAAATAAGTTTTCCTGAAAAAACCCTTGTTTCGGCAATAATTTTCCTGACATTTTGACAGAAACTTATACTATTTTACAAATTCGAGCGCGGCGCGTGGATTTCTGAGTATGAGTGTTAGATGCCTTGTGGCGGGATGCGGGGCGCGGCGCGACTGAGACTCTTGCAAACGGTGCTTAGTTTACTAGTGTTGTGCGTATTTGTGTGGCAAGCATTTATTTTATAACGAAAAGGCTTACTTTTCTCTTTTTTTTTTAATTCCTGAAAATTTCCAACTTTCCCTGTTTCCCTGACAGACAGCTGAAATTCCGGACATGTCAGGAAAATTCCTGTCATCTGGTAACCCTACTTGGACATCTTTGACAGTCGTTACGAGTATTCAAAAGCCAGAAAATCTTACACTGGTCTTACCAAGGTGTATCGTGTTACCCAGTTACTGGGATGTGGTCAGATAAGCAGTCGTTCCATGTAAAACACTAGTGCATCCAGTTAGACTGGAAGCTGACTCCAACAATTGGGAAAAGGCTAAGTAGATAATGGGAGTCAGCTAAGAAATCATATTAAATACCCCACAGGATATAGCTACCATGAAACACAGATTTCGTCAGAGAATTCCACTCCTAAGCTGTACGCACAATGACAGTATTTTTTTTAAAAGATTACTGGCAATGTGGGTAGAATTCACATTACTAGCAATCTTATTAACCCCTCCAACTAAGCTAAATATGCTTGTGTCTGGAGTTGGTTCACGGCAATAGTGTAATGGGTGGGATTCGAACCCGCGACCTCTCGATCACAAGTCCGACACCTTATCCGTTAAGCTAATGACGCTTAAATTCTCAATACGTTTTGTGTTAAGTGGTTAAAATATGTACCTATGTAATTGATACATCAATAAACAGTACGTGTACTGTTGTAGTCATGCGTGAGTTGAAGTGTTGTCATGTGTACACAAAACAAGGTTTAGTATTATTTTAAGGCTCCATGTAAATATTTGGTTATCTAACAGGGATACGTCAAAGAAGTTTAAGGACTACTGTTCTGGACCATACTTTGTAATGTAATCAGAATAGAATAGCTATACAACGTGTAACAGAATAAACGCAATTCCTGAAAGTGGTTGGGTGAGAATTTATTGGCTTCTGAATCGATTTCTGTCATAATAAAAACTTTTTACCAAAAAATTAAACCGACTTCCAAAACACACTGCAAAGTGAAAAATAACTTTAATTCGGAAGTCGGTGCCAAAAACGAAAATACAAAACTAAAGACACCGACTACCGAAATTAAAGGTATAAGTTTAAAAAGTTTTTATTTCACTCTTTTTAGTTGGTCGATTTATAATTTACCTAGTTACAAAAGCCTAAATCTCAACTACTTATAACCTTTTACAAAATATTGCTTTTCCCAATGCTAGGCCATTAATCGTTGAGGAGTTCTCCTGGTACTTCACCATCAGCTTCACTTCACCATATGCATTGTGAGGAGCATATTGTGCTCAATAACCATATTCAAGTAATCGAAGCGGAACCCATGAAATACTTATTATTCCTACTTATATATTGAGTAGTTCCAGTGGCTATATAGTTCATGTGGTCTTCATCATCAGGTCTATTTCAAAAGTGGTGCTTTTCGGATGCAACTACACAAGTTACTATAAAAAATACTCAAATCACTATAGGCGTGCCTATAATATTTGAAGATTTCCCTCGATTTCTCCAGGATCCCATCATCAGATCCTGATTTGGTGACAATGGGACCAATTTCGAAGTATAATCTTTCAAACAAAACAGAATTTTCGAAATCGGTTCAGCCGTCTTCGAGTAATCGGTGATCATACATAATAAAAAAATATACGCGTCGACTTGATAACTTCCTCCGTTTTTTTTCGTCGGTTGAAAATGATGTGCATGCCTGTAAGTGGCGTATTTACACAGTCTACACACTCCAAAACATTCTTCTTTACTATGTGTGTTATTGTAAATATTTTGTTGGCATGCTTAATAATAAATAAATAAAAACGTTTGTGCGGATGGGTGGGTAGACCACCATGTAACGATGGCGCATCGCCCTTCGTCTTATACTCCCATAATTATTGTGTTTTGTTTTTCAGATGACGCAGTCTTCAAGTCAAGATCGCCAAAACAGGTATCAAGGTTATCCCTTCGTGAATCCTGTGTACATCGACGTGTCAACTCCAATCAGCCCAGGATCTAGCGTAGGTAGCAGTTCAAGAGGAAACACGGCACAGGTAATTAATCATTATTTTCAGCTACATAGAGGTCAGTTTCCGAAATCAGCGCTCGACGTTACTTAGTACTGAAATCGGCTGGGAGAACTATAACACTTCTAGTCCATCTATAGTCAAATTTTGCCCCACGGCACTGCTAAGCATAGTTTGCTAGCCCACTAAAATAATAGTCTTAAATATAATTACTACACAGGTAATTTGAATTACCTGTGGTCACATGACTTTAGGGATTGATTCCTGGACATTTTATTAAATTAATATAAAATGGAAACCATCAGTTACATAAGATAAGGTTTACTCATTCATAAGCAAATAAATAAATCCATTCTTAAAGATAAAGGAGTAGATTTTTAACCGACTTCTGATAAAGGAGGAGGTTCTCAATTCGGATGTTTGTTTGTTTTTTTTTTATGTTTTTCGGGCATAGCTCCGTCGCTCGTCAACCGATTTGAAAAATTTTTTTGTTGGAAAGGGTATACTTCCCAAATGGTCCCATGAAAATTTTATCGACATCGAACAAGCCGTTTCTGAAAAATCAACAAAAATCTAAAAAAAATATTTACATTGATGATCTTTTCGGTTACTCTATATTGTGTTTGTTCGCGCGTTTTTAGTTTTTTGTAGTTGAAATTTTGGCTTTTATAACTAGATTAATTACAAATTGACCCACTAAAAACCGCGAAAATAAAAACTTTTTTGCAAAAAAATAAAACCGACTTCCATATCAAAACACTACAAAGCCAAAAATAATTTTAATTTCGGAAGGCGGTATGAAATAAAATAAAATACAAAACCAATAACACCGACTACCGAAATTAAAATTATTTTTGGCTTTGTAGTGTTTTGATATGGAAGTCGGTTTTATTTTTTTGCAAAAAGGTTTTTTTAGTAAAAAGAACATAGTCTTAAATATAATTACTACACAGGTAATTTGAATTACCTATGGTCACATGACTTTAGGGATTGATTCCTGGACATTTTATTAAATTAATATAAAATGGAAACCATCAGTTACATAAGATAAGGTTTAACTCATTCATAAGCAAATAAATAAATGCATTCTTAAAGATAAAGGAGTAGATTTTTAAGTAAAAGAGAACAGTTATTTGAAAGCCAAAAATGTATGATGAAAAACGAATGGAGTAAACGTAGTATCTGCATGTACATAATTATGTATTATATTTCGCATTAGAGATCTATTTGTAACTTGCTCGCAAATATTCAGAGTTGAAACGCACTCTCAAAACAAAAGTTTTTATTTTACTCTTTTTAGTTGGTCTATTTTTAATTTACCTAGTTACAAGAGCCAAAATGTCAACTACTTATAACCTTTTACAAAATATTGCTTTTCCCAATGCTGGGCCGTTAATTGTTGAGGAGTTCTCCTGGTACTTCACCATCAGCTCTACATCACCATATGCATTGTGACGAGCATAAAGTGCTTAACATCCATATTCAAGTAATCGAATCGCAATCCGCTCAAAACTTATTATTGAGTAGTTTCGGGGGCCATCTGTGGTCTTCATCATCAGTTCCACTTCCTCAAATTACTATAATAAATACCCAAAACGTCATAGGTGTGCCTATAATATTTGAAGAGTTCCCTCGATTTCTCCAGGATCGCATCATCAGATCCTGACTTTTATGAAAATGGGACCAATTTCGAGGTATACCCTTTAAATCAAAAAAAGAATTTTCCAAATCGGTTCAGCCGTCTTCGAGTAATCGGTGATCATACATTAAAAAAAAAAATATACGCGTCGAATTGATAACCTCCTCTTTTTGTCGTCGGTTGAAAACAAGGTTTAGTATTATTTTAAGGCTCCATGTAAATATTTGGTTATCTAACAGGGATCCATCAAAGAAGTTTAAGGACCGCTTTTCTGGACCATATTTTGCAACGTAATCAGAATAGAATAGCTATACAACGTGTAACAGAATAAACGCAATTCCTGAAAAGTAGTTCAGAATCGGCTTTTGGATCGATTTCAGTCATAAAAAATTGGTGTTAAATTTTGACGGAAAAATCTTTCATTTAACTTAAAATGGAAACAGTATCATGACAAATGAATACAATCCTTAATTCAAAGAAATGCGCACGTGTGCGTGTCGGCCGCTAACATTGCATGACTGTATGCGTCTGCGTAAGGATATTGTATGATGCACATACGTTTTGCGTTTAGTAAGAATAACTATTTTATAAAAAATGTCTAGGTTTGGTTTTAATTTATTTAGTTACGGGTGTTGTTTTAGACTTATAATTTAAAATTCTAATTGGGGTGTCTGAGGTATTGCGCTTAATCTGTTACACCTTGTATAACCTGGGTCTACCTGGGGGTCTTTAAGTCAAGAGTGAATAGGATCCTTTTAGGTTAGGTTATAGTTATCGGGAAACACAGACTCCGGCAGGGAATTCCACTCCTTAGCCGTACGCATAATGAAGGTATTACGAAAACGTTTTGTGCGTATGGGTGGATAATTGTAGTAAATTAAAAGTACATATCGACCCATCCTA
Organism: Tholera decimalis; assembly: GCA_943138885.2. Classification (NCBI taxonomy): domain Eukaryota; kingdom Metazoa; phylum Arthropoda; class Insecta; order Lepidoptera; family Noctuidae; genus Tholera; species Tholera decimalis. The sequence goes on along the minus strand of OW964575.2, from coordinate 9,579,334 downwards.
GTTACGTCTATTTTCAGGCCTCTCAGCGCCCACAAACACCTAGTTGCACCCCTACACCTCGTAATGACACAGTTCCTCCAAAGAAGGACATAGATGAAAACCCAGTGGTCTATATTGACCTGCCAGAAGCTGGGAGCGAAGTATCAAGAAGTATAGAGATAGCAGAACATGAGGAACCGGAATTCGTACAGGTAAATAAGTTTTTAGGGTTCCGTAGCCGAATGGCAAAAAACCGAACCCTTATAGTTTCATCATGTCTGTCCGTCTGTCTGTCTGTCTATCTGTCTGTCTATCTGTCTGTCCGTCTGTCTGTCTGTCTGTCTGTCTGTCTGTTTGTTTGTCTGTCTGTCTGTCCATCCGTCCGTCCGTATGTCACAGCCATTTTATTCCGAAACTATTAGGACTATACATGTAAAACTTGGTAGGTAGATGTATTCTGTGAACTGCTTTCCGATTTTCCCCATACATGAAACTGAAACTGAAAATATTTTTTTTTTCATGAAACCTATGCGCGTGTGGTATCTATAGACAGGTCTTTAAAAATGACATTGAGGTTTCTAGAACCACTTTTTCATAAAGTTAATCTTTTAAAAGATATATGCTTCCAAAGTGGTAAAATGTGTCGGGGGGACACATTTCCACCCTCTAACTTCTATAATAATGAAATGAAAAATCTAAAAAAAATATGTCTGTAGATCTTAATGTAAACTTTCAACCAAAATTGGTTTAGACGAGATCGGGTCAGCAGTTTTTGAGATACAACATATTTTCTAAAACCGCAAACTTAACTTTGTAATTCATACAAACACTATGATAAACAAAGTTATTTGGCGTAGTTGTAAAATATGTAAATAAGCTAGTTTTAAGAACTTTGTAAGGTTTTTTTTTGTCAAATGAATATACATATTATATTATATTATTATAGTTACTGCGGAACCCTTCATGGGCGAGTCTGACTCGCACGTGGCCAATTTTTTTTTCGTATATAGTTCCCATTGCTGCGACACAGGCCTCCTCTCTATGAGAGGAAATGGGCCGTTGTCCACCACACAACCAAAGAGCAGTGTGATTACGAAAATAGACATAATGTGTCTGCCTGAGTTCCAACCCACGACTGACGACTCGTAAATTTGGCCACTGTTCCATCACTACCAGTTTTTTTTATTGATGATAGGTTCTCGTTTGACCACCATCTCACCTGATGGTAAGTGATGATGTGGTCGAAGATGGAGCACGCTTGCCTAGAAGTAACCTATTCACTCTTGACCTAAATACCCCCAGGCTATAGCTGTCAGGTAGCACAGACTCCGCCATGGAATTCCACTCCTTAGCCGTACGCACAATGAAAGTATTCCCAAAACGTTTTGTGCGTATGGGCACAGATTACTAAATAGTTACTTCGTAACAGATACATCACTCTCATACAAAAGCGAAAATACCTACGCTATAATAGCCTACAAAATCTTAATAATAATACCAGCTAATTGAAGCGAGAAGTAATGTACCATAAGTACGCCCACAGAGAGTTGAGATTGTTTTGCCCGCCGCGCGACCCACGTCATCGAGCAAATGTCCTAGGGTTGTATAGATGAAAAACAAATATTTTTTATTTTTTGATCAAATATGTTTCAGTTTAATAAAATGATAGATGCATTTTTTCCTTCCCTGAATTCCCGATTATTAAATTTTAGTGTCGAAACTATCCGAAACCGTGTAAATTATTTTAATTAAATTCCGCCCAAATAAATAATCAAAAGGGAAACTGGAGCAAATTGGAGGAAAATCAATTGTTTTTAGGTCGATCCATTATGACATTGTGAAAATCATTTAAAAAGGCTCAGGCAGGCGTGCGGCAGCCCACTGTCGGATGTACCGACGGCGATACGCGAAGCGGTAGGCATATAACGCGTGGCCTTGAGCGAGTGACAGATGCCTGGTATGGGTGGGATGCGTCAATAGCTTAATGACTAAGGTGTCGACATTGTGATCGAGAAGTCGCGGGTCCGAACCCAACAATTTACACTATTGCCGTGAACCCACTACAGACACAATCATATTTAGCTTAGTTGTGGAAGTTAACAAGATTGCTAGTAATGTGAATTACACCCACGTTGCTAGTTCTCTAAAAAACAAGATAATTAATGTAGTAACAAACATTCGAGTGTATTATACTTTCAATGAAACAACTTTTTAAAATACGAAAGTAATAAATTTCATTCTAAATTTTATTTAAGTCTGAAATACAGCAAATGAATGAAATTTCATTCATTAAGAGCAAGTTAAATAGTTTTAGATTAGCATAAATTATTTCGAACTTTATTTTGGGACAATTCCAAAATTATCTTTCTATTTTACCTTTAAATTCGTAACACGCTTTCGAAGCAGTTTTTTTAGCCAACTAAATTGGCTGTAGGATGCCACACTAACATAATTCAGGGCACTCTACAATAATTTGCATTTAAATCCTTTACGTAGTTCAAAGGATCTAAGCGTAGGCGGAGGCGGAGGCGCGCCTACGATTGATTTATACTAATGTATGTGCGTACGGCTAAGGAGTGGAATTCCCTGCCGTAGTCTGTGTTTCCTTATCGCTATAATCTGGGGGTCTTTCAGTCAAGAGTGAATAAGTTACTTCTAGGCGAGCGAGCTTCATCTTCGACCATTTCATCGCTTACCGTCGGGTGAGATAGTGCCCAAACACGAGCCTACCATGAATGAAAAAATAATACGAAGGTTTTCTCTAACATTTTGACTCTTTTTTTCCAGGACACAATAATGTACGATCCATTTGAGAACCGAAGGATTGATATAAGGAAAGATGACGAAAGATCACAAGCCTCTTCGGAGACAGGGTCAACGACACCGTATACTCCACAGTACCAGAATTCTAGGTCTATAGTCATGAGGCCTGACGCATTGAACTTGGCGGGAGGTTCTGGGTCCAGTAAGTCAAGATGTATATTTAAAAAAAAACCTTATAAATTTCTTAAAACTAGCTTATTTACATTTTCTACAACTACGCCCAATAACTTTGTTTTTCATAGTGTTTGTATGAATTACAAAGTTATATTTGCGTTTTAGAAAATATGCTGTATCTCAAAAATTGCTGACTCGATCACGTTCAAACCAATTTTGGTTGAAAGTTTACATTAAGATCTACAGCATATATTTTTTTGAAATTTTTCTAATAATCGCTACATGTCTTCGTCTGGGTGCTCCCAGCGGTGCTCCACATCGCTGTCAATGTGGTGCGGTAGTCGATCGCCTCGGACATCATGGCCTTTCCTGCAGCAGAAGCTCTGGTCGGATAGCACGGCATGCCAGCATAAATGACATCATCCATCGGGCTCTTGTCACCGCTGGAGTACCATCTGTTTTAGAACCTAACGGCTTGGCACGCGACGATGGGAAGAGACCAGACGGGATGACTATAATGCCTTGGAAGTTGGGTAGGCCTTTGGTGTGGGATGCTACTTGTGTTGACACCCTTGCGCCATCTCATCTTCTCAGTACGGCGGGCTATGCTGGGGCGGCAGCTGTAGGTGCAGAAAATCTCAAACGGCGCAAATACAACAACCTAATTAGGTGCTATATGTTTGAGCCGTTTGGGGTTGAAACGTTGGGACCATGGGGTCCGAGTGCGCATCGACTCTTTCGTGACATCAGCAAACGTTTAGTCGACTACACAAGTGACCAAAGGGCTGGCCTTTTCTTTGGACAGAGAATCAGCATTGCCATTCAACGTGGCAATGCGGCCAGTGTTCTGGGCACTTTTCCCATTGATAGCGATGTTGATGAATTTTTCGATGCCCTATAATTTCCCTTTTATTTTCGCCTGTATCATATTATATTATATTATTATAATTACTTCGGAACCCTTCATGGGCGAGTCTGACTCGCACCTGGCCAATTTTTGGATTTTTTTATTCTATGGTTACAATGGCGGTCATACCGCTAACAATGTGAATTCTACCCTTATATTTTTTTATCTTTAAAACATGCTTTTTTTATTTAGTCTCACTTTTGACCACTATCTCACCTGATGGTAATAAATAGATGGAGCATGGTCGAAGATGGAGCACGCTTACCTAGAACTAACCTCTTCACTCTTGACTTAAAGACCGCCAGGTTATAGCTATCAAGAAAACAGACTAATAATCTTTCATATTTCAGGCAACCAAGGCCAATCGTCTTACACCAGACAAACATCAGGTCTACCAAGCTTCATGTCGAAGGAAAGTCAAGTTTACGGTGGTACCGATGGAGCTGATGGGTTTCCGTTATCGCCTATACCCATATCACAGTTCCCTGAACCGCCACCAGCATATTCTGAAGTGGCACAGACCCCGGCTCCTCGAGAACCGGTTGTGAACCCACCAGTTGTTGAAACTCCTCAGCCACCAAGGACACAAGTCATTGTGAATGGTTGGTATTCATATTCTATATAGCACTCTACTAACACTCTTAGAGAAATAACTTACATAATATGTAAGTTATTCCTCTAAGGCAGCAAACTTTAGCCAATAACACGAAAGCTTCTTTTTTTTAATTTAATAGGCTCGCCTATGAACCCCGTTGCACAAGACGATAGTGGAGGATGTCCATGCTGCAGTATTCAGTAGAACCGGACCAGTGGAAGAATGAAAAAACTGCTCAATGACAAAGCTCACTCACATACTCTTAAAATAAATGATATTTCTACACTCACAGTCTTTTCTGACAGAAATATTTTACTACTGTAAATATTGTCCAGTCCAGTTGCAAAATGAAAATAGTGCGAAATGACAAAGCTCACTCACATACTCATAAAATAAATGACACTAAAACACTCATCTTCTTGGAGATCCTTTACTAATGTAAATATTGTCGAGACCAGTTGAAAAAAGAAAATAATGACAAAGTTCACTCACATACTATTAAAATAAATTATATTTCTACACTAACCGTCTTTTCAGATGAAAATATTTTATTAAGGGCCTATACTACCTCTGCGCTTCTCACTCTTTATCTCGCTCGGACACTACTGGCCGCGGTCACGCGAGCAAGCGAGACAGGGTGGCAGGGAAAAGACTCCTAGACACCGATAATTTGTTTCAGGAAACACCGGCCTCATCTAGATAAACTTAAACTTAACACGCAAAAAAACATGACGTGTAAAAGCGTTATACAAAATAAATATTTCATTTCATTTCATTTCAATTTGGTTTATTTGTTTTTACGGTGAAAATAATGGTAATTATTTATACTAGCATAGGGGTCATTGATCAAATATAATATGCACCTGTAAATCCTTCATTGTAAACAGATATGCATAATCTGTACTTTACTTTGGATAAAAAAATAAATTATTGTATTGTAATTAAAAAAAAGTAAATAACATAAAGGTCTTATGTTATTTACTTTTTTTTTAATTAACATTATTTTCACCGTTCACATCGCTTTATAGTTAGTTCAATTAATATGAAATGTTTCATTATCTAATTTGAAGTTATTTTTGAATACCAGCGGTTTATTGTTCGGTTTGGAGGTAACTTTGGATTTTTTTTCTATCAAGAAAATTTTATGGAATCGTGTTTTCGTCAAACATAGTACCTAACATTAATCCTCAACTTTACCATACATTTATTTCAAAATTATTGCTGCAGTATTTTCGACATAACGGAGGATCATGCTAAGCCATTTGAGGTAGTATAGGACCTTAATGTAAATAATATTGTCTAGTCAAGTTGAAGAGCGTCAGAGTGCCAAATGACAAAACTCACTCACATACTCTTTAAATAAATGATATTTCAACACTTACGTCTTTTCTGATAGAAATATTTACCGACTGAAATCAGGAAATCATCAGATAAGCCTGTTTCCAACTATGTTGAGATCGGTTTACATTTTGACTAGATTCAATTGAGTAACAGTATTTTTCTTGGACCGACTGCCTGTCTGAACTCCACATAAAGGTAACACGAAACCTCTTGGGAATACTGGTGTCAATTTTCTGGCTTTTGACTTTAACATAACTTTTATTAACAACCAAATAAAATTACAATAGCCAATGAGTAAATACATTTTTTGGAAGGGAAAATATACAAAATGTGAGTCTCCCAAGCTAGGGTAATCTGTGTTATGGGAGTCAGTGTTTCTCAGTACAGCAGTGGCTAACCTAAATTTTAATACATATTATAAACTATTAAGTAATACAAAATTATATATTTGTGGATAAGAGTATATATGCTTGTGTGTTTGTGAGTGTGTGTTGTGTATGAGAGTGTGTTGTGTGTGTAGTGTGTGGCTGAGTGTTTGTGTACGTGTCTCTTAGGTGTAACTGGAACTAGATGTAGTAGAGGTGTTCCTGAGTATCAGCTTATCAGTCTTATCATAATCTAGACTTAGCAGCCATACCTGCAATTTCCTTTTGATACCCGTTATAACTGACAAAGATGACCAATGACTGTAGGGATCATCAACTTAACGTACTTTACGAAGCTCAAAGGAATCTCGATATAAAGAACGTTGAACAATGAGGTCACTCGAGAGAGTTTCATGAAAACTTTATTAAATAGCATTCATTATTTGTCACGTCTTTCGCCAACTACGTTGGATTGGCTTCCAGCCAGGATACAGTGGAGTACTAGTATTTTACATGGAGCGACTGAACAACCCAGTTGCTGGATAACACGATAAATCTGAGCTGAATTACTGGCTTTTGTTTGACTACGCGTAACGACTGTCAAATACGTACATTTTACAGCGAAGATCAACAGCTTACTGTGCTTCCAGAGTCATGCAAGAATTCCGATATTTAGTGTTAATCAGCCAAAAACTGGTTCTAATTACTTAGTGCTTGATGAGTCATCCTCTTCATGCTCCAAGGAGGGGCGAAACGCGTTTCGTATATCGACTGTGTGCGTTGCATGTTTCATTACTTCGGGCTGTGCAGCTGTGCTACATACTGCATTCTCGCTTTAGTCATTAGATTTTGCGACGATACTCAAGGTGTATGAGAGGCAAATGGAACTAGAAAGTAAAGAAGAGGAGATCTATATTCACCAGTGGGTAAGTCTAGGCTGAATTTATTGTGATACGACACTTACGTATAAAAATTAATGATGTCCCCCGCACTGGGACGGGCCAAGGGGTCTGTCAGACTCACACTGACTAAAACCACCCCGTGTTCCCTCGTACACACGCGCCGGGGGCTGCGAGAACATATAAGTATTCTTCAACGCGGGCTCCGGTGGCACCAGCCCGCTTCTGCGGGCCCCATCTCTTTAAGAGGGGAGAGTAAGGTGTTTAGCGATCCCTGTGACTTCAAAGAAGGGCGCGCGTGGAATAAAACGCGCCACCACCTCGGGTCTCGTGTTACAAATGGGTAATTGAAATTAACTAAAGATAAAATTAAAAAGTAAAAACTGTCGGAATCCTCCTGAGCCTTTCCGGCTCCGAGCCCATTTTGGCCATCTTGCGAGCCTATTGTTACGCTACTGAAAGGTAGCCGATAGTAGCAGATACCTACCTATGTCTGGCCTTCACACCTGGACAGCTTTTGAATTTGTATAAAGCACAGGTCCGTTCCTGTATGGAGTATTGCAGTCACTTGTGGGATGGCTCAGGCAAATACCAGCTAGCTGCACTTGACTCGATCGAACGCAGAGCTAAAAGGCTCATAGGTGACGAGGTTCTGGCAGGCAAGCTTCACAGCCTGGCTCACCGGCGAAACGTTGCTTGCCTGTCTATCTTTTACAGATTGTACTTCGGAGAGTGTGCGCAGGAGCTCCACGACCTAATCCCTTCATCCCCTTTTACTACCGATCTACCAGACGTACCGCAGGATACCATCCACACTTGGTCGATATACCGTCTTGTCGTACTAAGCGCTTTTCTTCAACATTCATTGTGCGCACAGCCAAGGTGTGGAACTCTCTGCCGGCTTCTGTGTTCCCTGCCACATATGACCCGTCAGCCTTTAAAGCAAGAGTGAATAGGCATTTTCTGGGCTCGCTCGTTCGATCGTAGACCTCATCTTACACTTACCATCAGGTGTGATCGAGCTCAAGAGCGGGCTCATTCGTAATAAATAAAAATAAAAACCTTTTGCTACATTTGATTATATTTTAGGGATTTTTAAACAAACATACCTGATAAGAAACTAAACTATTACACATTTCCATAGCTTACATTATCTTAACACCACAAACACAATCTATACTAATATTATAAAGCGGAAAAGTTTGTTTGTTTGTTTGTTTGTTTGTTTGTTTGCTTGAACGCGCTAATCTTCGAAAGTACTGGGTGGATTTGGATGCAATTTGGTATGGAAGTAGCTTGAAGCTTGAGGAAGGTTATAGGCTACTTTTTACGCGACTGCAAAAAAGGAGAGATATGTTTTTACCGTGATAGAATCCACGGGAGCGAAGCCCCGCGTGAGTACTAGTAATAAATATGCTTAATAATTTGTATGGCTTATCAGTACAAGTTTCTAGCTTAGTTTAGGCACCAGTCTCCCACAATACGAAAACTGATTGTCTTATTAACACTTGTATTGTTTTGAGTTTTTTTTTAATGATTATTACTAATATGGGCCCAACCTTGAAATCGCAAAAAACCACATTTGTGGGCATAAGTCGACAAAATATCCTGATAAGCAGATTCACGCTTTTATCGATTTCACAGTTGGTCCCATACAAAAAATAGTTTTCTTTTTTAATAGTTTCGCGTTTGACCACCATCTCACCTGATGGTAAGTGATGATGTGGTCGAAAATGAAGCACGCTTACCTAAAAGTAACCTATTCACTCTTGACTTTAAAACCCCTAGGTTATAGCTTAATATGACGTATACATATTGTAAACTATGTGATTATTGTGTTGATATTTAAGTATTGTGATTTTATAGATTGTAAAAATGTGTTGATCCCTAATAAATAAATACTACTCATTTTTTCATGCGGTTTTCTCCAACGAAAAGAGTCATTCATAAGGACGGTTTAAGTGTATAATTTATTTAGGTTATGTAAATAACCGAGTAGAATGAACCGTGCGAAGCCAGGCAGTGTTTTTAAGTTTTCAATAAATTTCATAGTTATTGAGCGGCATGCGCTAAGGACCTCAGCTGTGAACGATTCCTCATGCGAATCAAAAATATTTAATTACTGGTGGACTTGCTAGTGCACGGTTCGAATTGATCACTTTCTATGGAGAACAACTGGCAAGAAACTCCACGGTTACTCTTTTTAAAACTAAATTTATTTTCACAATGTTTCCACAATACAGTATTATTCATATTTATAGAAAACTCAAAACAAAGCAAATTAACTAACCAATGGTGGTGCATTTGTTTTGGCTCATTATGATTTTGTTTTATTGTGTTTTGTTTTGTTTATTTCTTTAGTATAATTTATATATTTTGTTATTTTTAGAATTTAATATAAGCAAAAAAAAAAATTGTATTAATTGAAATTTTATGAGAATCTAAGAGTCTACAGCATTCTCATATTCACATTAAAATTAGCTTTTCTTAGCTATTACGACAATTGCCCTGGTTAGATGTTTAATCTACTACGCTGCTATCGTAACCAATTTTATTTTCAGAGCAAGGAAACGTAATGTCTTCAGTTGCGATCACCAGGCCAATGAATCCAGTAGTCATACGCGGCCCATTCAGTTCTATGACCATGATAGGCCGACAACATATTGACCAGAAATACCTGGTATGCCACAACTGCGGCGCAAGGGTTCATACTATAGTGAAGACGGAGATCGGTGGGCTGACACACTTCGTAGCTTGCCTAGCTTTCCTCATATTGTAAGTAAAATATAAAGAATTATATTATCTTCATGACTGATTTCACTATACTAATTCACGCTGAGATTGGCCGTGAATTAGCATAGTGCACATACTTATGCACTATGCTAATTCACGCTGAGATTGGCATCAACATATCATACTTTAGTTAAGCGAAAACTTATGGTTACGAAATTACGATTTTGTTTTTAATAATCTAGTCAAATTATTTACACTAGATGAGCATATAGCGTGATAGGTAGATTATTTCACTATGCTTATACCAAATTTCATTCGATTCGGTTCAGTACTTTTCGTAACAGTGTGGTTTTGTGTCAAAAATATTGAAATTTCGGGTAATTTAAAAATTTCTTTTTTAAATTACCCGAAATTTCTAAACCATAAGTTTTCGCTTAAGTAAAGTATGTTTTAAATGATCACTTATGATGCTCTCAAGTTGAAAAAAATCTTTGGACGACTGTGAACGGGCCAACCTGTATATAAATATAGTCCTCCTGACCGATTTCGGCCACAGCAGCCAATGTTAGCGAAGATTAGCCATCTGCGCAGGAGATATTATAGTGCCTGCCTTAGTCGGATAGAAAGTGCAATTGGGTTTTTCTGATAGAAATTTCTCAGTAGTAACCCAGAGTTTCTCAGTAGTATACCAATCGGACAGCTGATTGTCGCCGCAATTGGTCTTGGACTGGCCACACTCTCCGAAGGGACCCCAACCACATCCCTAGACAAGGTCGAGAGTTGACCCCACAGGGGAAGAGGAAGGCTCATCGGCAAACCGTTGCTTGCCTGTCGGTTTTCTATAGATTGTACTTCGGGAGTGTGCGCAGGAGCTCTATGACCTGATTCCTCCATCTCCATTTCACTACCGGTCTACCAGACGCACGGCTGGGTACCATCCACACTTGATTGATATACCGTCTTGTCGTACCAAGCGCTTCTCCTCCACATTTATTGTGCGCACAGCCAAGTTGTGGAATTCTCTGCCGGCTTCTGTGTTCCCTGCCACTTATGACCTTTCAGCGTTTAAAGCAAGAGAAAATAGGCATCTTTTGGGCTCGCTCGTCACATCGTAGACCTCATCTATCGCTTACCATCAGGCGAGATCGAGATCAAGCAGGCTCATCCGTAATAAAAAAAATATAATTTATGACAATTAAAATCCTTTTCTTTTCCCTTTCAGTTTGCCGTTTATGCTGATCGTATATTTCACAGACTATTTTAAATACAAGAATCACTATTGCCCATCCTGTTTCAAACTAATTGGCTATGAAACACCAGTTATTGGTGAGAAAGTGAATTATGTAACTTAAGACTGCAGAAAGAAAGAAAAAATAAGAAAGAAAAATTTTTCATTTGGCACGCAATAATTGAAAAGAGAACGGCCTTCATGGTTAGGCGCCCGTGTAACACAACCAACCGTCTCCTGAGTGTTCACAGACCGGTGGGACTCTCCTCTGTTGTGTCACTGGATGAGAATCCATTCCAGTCAAGGATAATATCTGTTTTTATTTGTGTAATACCTCTGTTACTAACACTAGCTATTAAGTTATTATGTTTACTAACAATATCGTCGCATGTCTGTTTTTTTAAGAAAACTAGCAATGTCTGAATGGAGACATGCTTCCATAGAGTTAATTAAGTTCCATAGAGTTCCATTAAGTTAGATTGTAAGATTAAACTATATTTGCTGTACCCGACAGGGTTTACAGTTATACCTTTTTATATATTTACCACCTAAATAAGGATTGTGGCATGCAATAAACATATTGAGTATTGAAAAACTTTATTGAAACCCAAAAACAATACGTATATTTTTGTAGGAAATATGTGTAACACTTATACTATGTATATTAATTTATTTAAATAGGTTCACCAACAATTGCTTACACTAGTTTTATGGTTAATATGTTTAAAATCAGACTGAGGCGTAACAATCACTTAAAGGTAAACTCTGCATGCATTTACTTTTATTTATTCATATATATACTAGTGTTATAAATATAACATTCACCTACCGAGAATTTAAGTACACACTACAAGATCTAGTGTTTGGCTAAAATCATCAATCCTTTAACACTAATAATACTTACCTAATAATGACATGAAATAATGATAATGAAATAATGATGTTTATTTTGCAAATAGGTTATAAATAACACTTTCACACGTCTTTTTTTCGTAAATGTAAACTAGATGAGGCCAGTGTTTCCTAACTACTCTGAGAAGAAACACTGAAACAAACTCAGAGGTCAACGAGAGCCATGTAGGTTAATGTCTGTGGCGCCCTTTAGAGGACAGAATCAAACAGATTTGAGCAGGCCCGTCCAAACAGTGCAAGCATTTGTCAAATATCGCGTAGCTCAACTTAGAACCAACGATTTGACGAACAATACCAAAGTAAGGACATTTGGGTGGGCCGTATAAAGCACTCAAACTGCCAGACAGTGCGGTAATAATAATGACTATTATTTAAAAATGTAAATAATATGTATATATAGTACAATGTAATAAATTGATTTGATATGGAAGTCTGTTTTATTTTTTGCCAAAATGTTTTGTTTCACGCTTTTTACTGGGTCGGTTTGTAATTTATCTACTTAGTTACAAAAGCCAAAATGACAAGTACTTATCACTTTTTACAAAATATTGCTTTTCCCGATGCAGACCCGTTATTTTTTGAGGAGTTCTCCTAGTACTTTACCATATGCATTATGACGAGCATAAAGTGCTTAACATCCATATTCAAGTAATCGAATCGCAATCCATGAAATACTTTTTATTGAGTAGTTTCGGTGGTCATCTGTGGTGTCATCATCAGTTCCACTTCCCCAAATGGTGATTTTCGAGATCAACCAACTGCACAAGATACTGTAAGAAATATCCAAAACGCTATAGGTGTGCCTATAATATTTGAAGAGTTTTCTCGATTTCTCCATGATTCCATCGTCAGATTCCGACTTGGTGACTATTGATATAATCATTTGAAATAGCAAAAAAGTTTTATGTAGAGACATCGCAACAAGCATAAAAAAAACACGTTCTCAATAATTTCACAAAAGAAATGTGACATTCCTAAAAGGTCACTTAAGACCAGACAGATTAACCCACATGGTTCTGATGTGATTTGACCAGTACAGATTATATGAAGAGACGTTGACCTCTGAGTTTGTTTCGGTGTTTCTTCTCAGGGTAGTCGTCAAGTCGTTGAGCTCCTTAGTAGTCTAAAGTTGAGCTTGCAGATTAACTGACAAAGGCTTGCACTGACGGGATGGGTCCACTCAAGCTGTAAGGTTCTTCCCTCAAAAGGATATTTCAGACTGATCTACATAATCTTCATAACCTATTGTGAATATGTGAACTATGTAGGTTGTTTTATTCGAGATAAACATGATTGTCTGGCAGTTTGAGTACCTTTTGCGGCCTACGCAAACGTCCTAACCTTCGTGTTGTTCGTCAAATAGTTGAGCTCCTTGTTTTATGTTGAGCTATAAGTCATCTGACAAATACTTGCACTGTGTGGATAGGCCCACTCAAATCTGTGAGCATATTTCCTCAAATGATCGCCTCAGACTGTAACCGACGGGCCATACCATGAAGTGTTAAAACGTGAGTCGTTCGAGCGAGAAAGAGGGATGGAGCTATATAGCGCGCATAGCTTTATTCCTTTCTCGTTCGAACGGCTCACTTTTTAACACGTCATGGTATGGCCCCAGGTTCCCATATAATTTAACCAACTGTATAGATTTATGAACTTTAAAAGAGACGGACCTCTGAGTTGATTTCGGTGTTTCTTCTCAGGGTAGCCATTTAGGAAGCACCGGCCACATCTAGTTTAAAATTACAAAAAAAAATACGTGTATTTATAAGTGTTATATAATAAACAATTTGTATAATAAATATCATTTACTCATTAGAACCCAATTTCAAAGAAAAAAATGTCTAGAACAAGACACGAAAAAAATGCAGGCTTGCATGAATACAAATGTTAAAATGTTTAGATGTTTGTTACTCAATAACTCCAAAATGGCTGAACCACACAAATCACCTCCTTGGGGGTGATCTGAAGGCTGAACGTATGTAGTTTGGCACAAATATAGATATAGTCTGAACTAGTACAAAGGTTTTTTTTATCGAGGGATAATGTAAATTCTCGTGGGAAAGGCTTATCAGAATTTCCTTTATTACGATGTTTACTTATTAATGCGAATTCTAAACAATTTGCTAGTTATCTTTAAAACAAAATATAGTGTTAAGAATAATTGGACGTAGTTACACAAAAAGGATCCAATCCACACTTTTTCCGAAATTGTTATATATACCAAACGCATCTTCAGGGTGATATTATTAAAGATATCAATATAACTAAATTTCGGAAAGAGTGTGGATTGGATCCTTTTTGCGTAACTACGTCCAATTGTTATATTGCGCATATTATGTCTGCGATGTTAATGTTTATAATAGCGAAGAATATTTCTAAAATATATATTTTAGATAACAATCAAAAAGTGTTTTTTTTACTATCATATAAGTGACAGTTAAGTAATCAGTAACTTATGGTGTTTATTTCATTTTAGTCATAATTAATTAAACTTAAAATAATGCAATTGGGTGAAGACACTGGCTTCTGTAATACGGATAATATAACTAAATCCGGAGTCATGGCTTCGCTATATCTATAAAACCTTTTTGATGCTAATAAAGATTATTTATGAGAAAAACAAACTCGCCTAATTGTGTGGTATGTGGAGTGGTAGAAGATCTACATCACCTATTGATGGAATGTGTTCGATTTGAGTCCTACAGAAATTATCTCTTTGGAACCTTGAACTTGAACAGACTCGATCTAGGTTCATTCCACAGATTTCTGTCTCAACCAAACAGTAACATGATGCAAAAAGTCTGTTCAAGTTCTTGGCATAAAGTAAGACTTACTAAGTCATACGCAGTGCGTAAAAGTCCCCGATAAAAAAAGAATAAAAACGATTATTTATGAGTTAGGTTTAAAGATGTTTTATCTATTTACATAATAAAACAGTAAAGTGTGTCTGTACATTTAATTTTTATTTACAAAAATAATAATAGAGGGGGGTTAAGAAACGGTAATACAGCAAAAAAAAAAAGAAAAAAAAAGTCTGTCTTTGTACACGCTAATCTCCGGACCTTCTGGATGGATTTTAATGAAATTTGGTAAATAGATAGTTGATATCCTGGAATAACACATAGGCTGTCCTTTTTATCCCAGAATTCCCACGGGGTCGGGATTTACGCGGGAAATCCTCCCACGCAAACGAAGTTGCGGGCAGCAGCTAGTTCTCAATAAAAACATAATGACTATATTCTTGAGAACAATATTAACGTGATATACAGCATGTAACAAAAGCGCTGTCCGATCCTTGAGAGTATTATTCGGCATCGTACTGCGTACACATATACGTAGCCATTTAATGGATTTGAGATTATTATTTTTCCCCAATGAATATAATTAAATTTAAATAAAAAATAAAAACTGATCAAAGGCAACACTGATCGCTCAACGTTCACATGTAGTACAGTACCTACAGTTTTGTGTCATTTAAAGAAGCCGCCTGAGCGGGTGGAGTGTTGTCAACTTATGAAAATTTGCCATATTCAGTGTTAAATTTCGCATGGATTATAAAAATAAAAAATCAATAACTTTTGGTTTTTATGGGTTACATTTTTAAAACATATTTTTCTAGTACGTATGTTGAACCAGGAATACGCCTTTATTGGATCGGACAGGGTTTTTGTTACATATTGTATACAATGTGTTAGGTTAAACGAGGGACTTATTGAGGGAGGGTATTCAGTATTCGATTCTCGTCCCAAATATGTGAAAAACCTATAACTTAAATTTTTGACGTAATTGTGCAATATAATACATTTATCATAATATGAGGCGCAAAAGGCGAATGAACTTGTAAACAGTACCTAAAGTAATCACGTGGCAAAACACGGCACGATCCTGCCAAAAAAATTGGCCAAGTGCGAGTCGGACTCGCCCATGAAGGGTTCCGTAGTAACTATGATAAATATAATATACTTAATATATTCATTTGAAAAAAAAAAAAAAACCTGACAAATTTCTTAAAACTAGCTTATTTACAATTTTTACAACTACGCCAAATAACTTTGTTTTTCATTGTATATGTATGAATTACAAAGTTATATTTGCGGTTTTAGAAAATATACTGTATCTCAAAAACTGCTGACTCGATCTCGTTCAAACCAATTTTGTTTGAAAGTTTACATTAAGATCTACAAGATATGTTTTTTTTAGATTTTTCACTTTATTATTATAGAAGTTAGAGGGTGACACACATTTTACCACTTTGGAAGCGTATATCTTTTAAACGATTAACTTTATGAAAAAGTCATTTTAGAAACCTTAATGTCATTTTTAAAGACCTGTCTATAGATACCACACACGTATAGGTTTCATGAAAGAAAATATTTTCAGTTTCAGTTCCATGTATTGGGAGCCCCCTTAATTTTAATTATTTTTTTAAATTTTCTCTTACAATCGGAAAGCGGTTCACAGAATACATCTATTTACCAAGTTTTACATGTATAGTCCTAATAGTTTCGGAATAAAATGGCTGTGACATACGGACGGACCGACAGACAGACAGACGGACAGACATGTCGAAACTATAAGGGTTCCGTTTTTTGCCATTCGGCTACGGAACCCTAAAAAGGAAGCTCGTGTGTAAACTCCGCCCCCGCGGGGGTCCCCCCGAGGACTTTTAGTATTGTTCTGTCTGTTATTTATCAGTGTTTTTTTTTTTGTTCATATTTTTTTTAGTATCATGTAGGCTTACACTATTGTAGGTTTGAATATGTCCCTTGTTTAAACTAACATACTGTTATACATAATTTACATCAGCATCTCATCGCTCATTAGCTTGCCGAGGTCAGTTTATAGATGGGTGGGATCTTATCATATCTAGAATTCTCGTGCCTCTTAGAGCAGGTTAATCTGTTGATCCCAGCTGTCATTTTTATATCTATGACAGTCGTTATGGGTAGACAGAAGCCAGAACATCTGACATTGGTTACCCAGTTACTGGGTTGTGGAGGTCATTTCATGTAAAACACTAATACTCAGCTGCATCGGGTTAGACTGGAATAAGGCTAAGTAGATGATATATTAATGAAGAATTGTGTACTTACCTATTTAATTTTATCGGCCCACCAGTTTTTCTTACTTTTAAAGCCTGTTCCCAAAACTTCACAGCCTCGGGCAGTATTGTATTCTGAAAGAAAAAAGTATATTTTGTTACTAAAAAATATTACTTACATCTTTTCTTGTAATATATAATGCCATGGATATATTAATAAAGTTTTTGTAGCTAAATCTCACAGGTACACAAACTACCTACATATTTTCACTTAAAAGTTTTAATGATCAGTGGCGTAGCTAAGGTTGGCGGCGGGGGTAGCCCGTACCGGGTGTCACCCCTAAGCAACATCAGTAGCGCCACCTATAAAATTCGAATAGGCCACATTCTCCCATAACTAAGTCAGTTATTTATTGCCATCAATTTGATTCCCCTGCATTCATAGATCGTTAAAAAATAAAAAGAAGCTAAATTATTGTAGTAAGCGACATGGGCGTTAAGTGTTGCTGAAATATAATTTTTGAATTAGTATAGTTTAAATTTTAACTTTTAAGTGACTAACTTTGTTTTTCACATATTTAATTAATTACAAAATAATGTGTACAAAATAATTTGTATTATCTTAACACGTTTGGATTGAGTTTTGGGGTGACACCTACAGTATCCACAGTCCAGACCGTGCTTTTGTACCGTATGACCCTGTATACTCGCTACGCCACTAGAAATAATAGTTGGAAAATCTATAACGCTGGTAGTGTATCATTAGAACTGAAAACGGGATATTTACAATATGTGTATTCACTGTTTCAAGTTTCCCATATTTCGGCACTGCTGTTGGCAACCGCCATGATCACGGATGAACTGAATTTCCAATGATACTGTTAGTGACGATGTTAGATTAAAAAGCTGGTAGTATATTCAATCCGCCCATATTTGTACCTCATTCATCCTCGAATTATAGTCAGAACAGCTATATTGTGCGCGCAAGCACACATTTCAATGAGATATCCGTTTCCGTGCGGATGATGCCGCACAGGCACCATGTAAATCTATTGCGTATGGCGTATGGTGCCCGAGAGGATACAAAACTAAAACATAAAAAACATGGCTAAAACGACATTTGTCAAAAGAGTCCCGTAAATAAAAGTGTCTTTATTTGTCACCCATATCATGCCCACAGTGTTCGTTTCAAGTAATTTCGTAAATTAGCAGACTTCAGGGGTTGTAAACCAAGTTGTCGAGTCACATTTTACTATTGATTTTAATTCTAACAACCAACTTTCTGGAATGTTTCTCAAAAAATCAAATGCTTTTGTCATAAGGTTCATTTTTGTCTCAAAACATGATGGGGTTACAAAGAGTGCGAGGCGGATCGGCAACTTAACAAACAATGGGTTTAACCCATTTTTTGCGCTGTTCGCCGGCCTATAATAATATATTCCATTTTTTTTTTCTGGGTAACTCTACATCAAAATAAAAAGTTTGTCAATTAAACGCTTAACAAAAATCCACATTTTAAGTAGATAGTCATAGATATTTTTTATCAATAAAAATACATTTACATTGTTATCCAAATAAAACACTTCATAATCATGTAAGTATTTGTAGGTACGAGTAGAATATTTTTGATTCATTAGAATCAGACTTCCCATTCAGTTATATGTTCTATATTACATTGTTTTGTAGAGAAACAATTTTAACATCAAAATAGCGGATTTAAAATTGTTTCCCTACATAACACTGTATAATAAAAAAATATCACCTCGCTACAAACTAAAATAGTACGTGAAGAAATTCTATATAACACTCTTGAATAAATACATCTATAAAACAATGCAAAAAGGTTTACAACACCTAATAGAAATTAGTCACTTACGCTCCATTTCCATAAAAACACACAGATCGTCACTTTTAAATGCACTGAACGAATTTACTGACTGCTTACGTTCGATACTCAATGGCAAATGACTCTTTAACAAGTGGAAACACGAGAACAAGCTAAAATTTACAATTCATGGCGGATGATTCCCCAGGGGAATCATCGAAGTCTCTGGCGCTTGGTGCCCCAGAGGCATCACGAAATTTTTGTTTGACGCCAGGCACTAAAGATTGCCAAAAAGACCTCCGCACGGAATCGGATATGCAAGCAGCATGATCTGAATCCTCTCATAAGTAGTGTGAACTCAGGCGCAAAGTGCATAATCCTCAAATTATTCCAGTAGCATTGGTTATGGTAATCTTTAGAATATTAGTGTAGATTAAATACTTACATTAATCATGTCAAATTTCTCTGGTTCTAGCCTGAAAACAAACAAAATCCTTAATTAAAAACAGGTCAATAAATAGGAGTAGAATATGTAACACAAAGCAAAAAATGGGTCGCTTCGTTGTCTGTCTGTCTGTCAAAACCCTTTTTATCGGGACCGCGTAGATACATCAAGCTATTTCTTGTTGGGATTCTGGAATAAAAAGTATCCAATAAGTTACTTTATAACATATACACGCACACGCACACACACACGCAAACACAAAACACACACGCACACCCTCACACACACACAAACACACCATTGTTAATCATATTATATATAAGTCGAAATTGCTTTTTTAAATTCATCATTTTTATTTTTTTGTTATCATTGTTTAAGCTCTTCCAGCATCATTTATTTTAATTCATTTTGTACTTTTCTATTGATCTCATGTTATTGGCTTAAAACTGTAACCTATTGTCACGGGGAACAAACTGGCTCCTGCAATACAGTAAATACTAGCGCAGGAGCTAGGGGCTTCTTGAATTTACTACATAAAACTGTCAATTAATGATTATGATTATGATCATTATGATAACCAACATATCCTTTTCACATCGGTACAGCCGGTCCAGAGATATGACCGGCTAAACGCAAAGACAGACAGACAAATTTTAAATAATTTTTTCCTTTAATCATCGCATAAATAACAATGAGAACTTCAGTAAACAGGTAAGTTATAGGTAGTATCAGTTATTACATTATATTTAATCATAGGCAGGCACTTAAATTTTATTTGTATAGTATATACATATATATGTGGATACGTGGATCAGCGATCTCTTTCAGCTGTGAATTAATGAAATTTTTAAGTCCACGTTGCAACTAAGGACTGGAATGCCCTGCTTGAGTCCGTGTTTCCCGATAGCTATAACCTGGGGGTCTTTAAGTCAAGAGTGAATAGGTTACTTCTAGGCAAGCGTGCTCCATCTTCGACCATATCATCACTTACCATCAGGTGAGATGGTGGTCAAACGCGAGCCTATTATGATAAAAAAATATGTTTAAATATTTTGCGATTAGACAGGCGAATCAAGACCCTACTTATTCTATACTTCCCAAACCTAGAATCATGAAATTCGGCAAGAAGCGATGTCTGATAGCACATGTGAAAGTGAAAGAAGAGATTCAGGGATCCTTTTTAGGTACCTTTCTAGATTTATGTAGATAGATAGATAGATATATTCTTTATTGTACACTATAACAGTAAAACAACAAGGACTTAACAACTAAAAAGGGTGATACAATGGGCGGTCTTATCGCTAAAAGCGATCTTTTACAGACAACCTTTGGATAGATTTGACACATAGCAGAAAATAAATACGCGGGTAGTCTATACCACAGAACAGATAAAAGAGGTTAGAAAGGTTCCTGATTTCTATGAGAACGCGTGTCGCCGCTTGTCTCCCACTCCCACAGCTCAACTACAAGCAAGAGGCCCGTTACGTATGCGAATTAAGCACACAAATAAATTACACACTCTTATATCGAGAGCTTGCTACTGATTGTAACTCACTGTCGATAAACATGCGCCGTGCATCAGGGCCAATCAGGGCAAAGGACGAAACGTCAATAGTTAAAGTGAGAGGATGCAATACATTGTAAACGGACTTGGTCATTGCGTTGATTAAGCGCGTACACATCGGGCAATGTATATTTTTTGTAACTTCTTGCAATAATGTTGTTAATGTTCGGAATTTCATAGTGATCAGAATATTTTTATGTTTTTTACAAATAAAATTGTAATTAAATGTTATTTTCGACTTACTGATGGAAAGATATACCTCCTCGCTCTATACTGCGGTTTTACTTTTTGTTTTACAGGTTATAATTGCATAACACGGCATTTTAAAGCAGAGCTCTGTGTTCCGAAGTAATCTGAAGCGCACTAAACGCGGTGAATGAATTCTGTGTTCCCTGCCACTTATGACCTTTCAAACTTTAAAGCACGAGTAAATAGGCATCTTCTGGGCTCGCTCGTCCCATCTTAGACCTCATCTATCGCTTACCATCAGGCGAGATCGAGCGTCAAGAGTGTCATCCATCCGTAATTAAAAAAAAAAAAATATGCCCTTCGTGTTCCGAGGCCGCCGTAACTCTTTCGAACAATTCCGCAACCCCACTTCGGACACCTGGTCAGCCCATCTTCTGGGACTACGTTCTCTTAGTCGTTTACCATCTATGTTGCCGGCAACAATGAGCTTTTTCAGTTTGTCTGAACTTCGACGTGGCCAAAGTACTACAGTAATTTGTGGAGGCATATTATGTACCATATCATGTACCTACTTTGTAAAGTGAACTGTTTAGTTTCCTATCAATAAATAATTATGACGGCGCATCAAACCTTCGCCGTATGTAGGGTTGAAGAGTGACAGCTGTCAGTCTAGAGGAGCGTCGTGTCGATGGTTGGCACGGCCATGTTTGTCAGTCTTGCTTGCCGGGTTATATTATATAGGTTCATTGAAATACATAAAATAAACTGTAGCGTATCAACAGTTCTGTACGATATTTCTCATTCTTTTTTACTCATTCATTTTATTCCTGCTGCCACTGGTAACACATTACAAAAGCTGTCATGTCATGTCTGCATAGAAAATAATGTTGGTCTTTAATTTACTTTAATACTTTTCACCATCCAAAATACATTACCGAACCATTATACACGTGATATTAGCAAAATTGTGGTGGCTCCTCCACAAAGGCCACTTAACAAGAATTGAAGTTGAGAATTAAAAGAGAATATAATGACGTGAACAGTAGCCGCGCACCACATATTCGTCGCTTTTTTTTCGCTTACATTCGGTGTAATCATCTAATATTTTGTTATTAGTCCGTATAATTAAAACTCAGTATTCTACAAAATTAATATTCAAATAATTTCGAATACTAACTGTAATAAAGTCATTGTGAATTACAATACAAGATTTTGATTAAAATCTACGCCCATATACCTGTGTATCGGTCTGCCTTGAAAGATAGTTATCGTGTACCTACAAATACATAATAAAAACTAAGAATCAATATCAACGAAGCGTCAATAGCCTAATGGGTAAGGTGTCGGACTTGTGATCGAGAGATCGCGGGTTCGAACCCCACCCATAACACTATTGCCGTGAACCAACTCCAGACACAAGCATATTTAGCTTAGTTGGAGGGGTTAACAAGATTTCTAGTAATTTGGATTCTACCCATATTAGTTCATTTTTTTTTAAGTTCCAAGTATTATTCCGGGAAACAAAACAACTAACCGTAACAGCTGACTTCGGTTATCAGCTATCCAAATCAAACACTAAACTAAAATTGTTGAACTCGCTAAGTTCGTTAACGATTCTAAGAATTTTGCGAAGCTTCAATGTTGGCCAAGTAATTACAGGTACGACTTTAAAAGGCCGTGAGTTTGCTTCTAGTCAGGCATATAACTTTGTGTAATTTCGATCATCACCGGTTTTATTCGTAGAAAACCTCAAATGACTAACGCTCTGGGTGGAGTGGAAGAGCGTGTCAGATTTCTACCGACTAAAAGTCCATCCTGTTCCTTCAACCGCTCTTACGTTTCAGGGCCATCATCTCGTTAGAACTTTCCCGCAACCCAGGCGGGCAATAGCCCTGTCGGGCCCCGTCAATGCTGCTGACTGAAACACGATGCGCCGTCGACCCGGGCCTGGTCCTTACCGGACGGTGAGCTACCCGTGCTCGCCATCCGCAGGTCCGCGCCAACAGTGGCTGGAGCTCGACTCGCAATCCCGAATCGGCCTAAATGTTTTTAATATCATATTTTATTTATAGTGAAAACAAAATTACCTGAATCAACTGTGTGTTGAAATTATTGGTGTGCAATAAAAAGTAGTATCTATCTACCTAAGAATTCTCAGACCTACCAAATATACACAAAAAAATAAAAACTAATATTATAAAGAGAAAAGATTCGTGTTTAGGGTTCCGTAGTCAACAAGGAACCCTTATAGTTTCACCATGTCCATCTGTCTGTCTGTCTGTACACGTTAATGACGCCGAAAAAGTGGTAAAATAAATTTTGAAAAAAAAAAAAAACAATTATTTAGGGTACCCCCTTACATGTAAAGTGGGATGATAATTTTTTTTTTCGTCCTTCCCATAGTGTGGGATATGTCTTTCAAAAATATTACGGGTATGTGAAGACCGTTTTTTGATTAAGTAAACCGTTCGTGACTTATCAAACTTTAAAGTACCAATTTTCGTTAGAGTCAAGTGTCCCTCCTCCCCCCTCTACCAACTAAACGGTTGTAGTTAGAAATTCAAATGTCACGGCAGTAGTATCTATATATAACGAAGATTAAAGAAAAACTATCACACATAAGTGGGCTTTACAAGTTTACGAGTAATAGTTGACCAATTGTATTTGATTCGAAAATTTCGAACAACTCCATAGAAATGTCGATAGATGGCGCTAAGCGTCAGTTGTGTCGCACTAATAACTGTGTCCTGTATTTAAATTCAAAACACCGGCTATGACAAGTTTTATACAAATCTCTAAAATAAATTAAAACTTTCCGTGCAAAATTGTCGGATCAGGTGAGAATTTGTATAGGAAGTCAAATTAGTTAGGTAGTCATGTTTGGCTTTTAGTTAGAGCATGGTACGAAGCGATCAGTCAGCGAATACGACACGCACTTGGCTGTTGTTAAAATTACGGAACCCTACACTGCGTGTGGCCCGACACGCACTTGACCGGTTTTTCTAGATACGTTAGCTTTCTGCACTCCTTCTTCACATAAACCCTCCGTCTACGTAATTTTCGTAAAAACGGCTACAAAGGTTCTTCACGTATTAATATGATAATAGTAATAATAAGCCCATCTAACCGATGTCGGCTACGGCAGCCAATCTCAGGGGAGATCAGCCATCTGCGCAGGAGATATTATAGTGACTTGTATGTGTGCAGGTACAGCTGTGCACTCTCTGTACCTATACTCTCATAGTACGATGGGGCGGCAATCCGACACGAACGGAGACAGATCAGGCGCGAAACCAAAGTCTCAATATGCTTTTCTAGGCACGAGAGCTATCACATTCTAAACTCCGGGCGACTAAGAAACCTGCTACTAAGAAATTTGTAACAGAATAAATCGAACTGAGTCCTCTTGCTCCGCAGTCGCGCTTTCGACCAATAGACAGTGAGGCAGTTACGTATTAATATAAAACGTTGATAAAAGCAAGAGGCATTAAATTAAACCATCTATACTTGCTTACGGTGAATCCGAACTATTAAAAAAGTTTAGGAGAAAAATACGAATAAACTTTTTTCAAAGAATTTAAATAGCTGAATTATCAAAGTAAAAACGTTTGATCAGCGGCATCGTAGCGAGAATTTTATCGTTTTCAACCGACTTCTAAAAAAGGAGGAGGTTCTCAATTCGGATGTTTGTTTGTTTTTTTTCTTTTTTTTTATGTTTGTTCGGGCATAGTTCCGTCGCTTGCCAACCGAATTGAAAAATTCTTTTTTTGTTGAAAAGGGTATACCTCCCAAATGGTCCCATGAAAATTTTATCGAAATTGGACAAGCCGTTTCTGAAAAATCAACAAAAGTCAAAAAAAATATTTACGTGGATGATCTTATCGTTTACTCTGCATTGCGGTTTTTGTTCGCGCATACTCCGTCATTTACGAACCGATTTGGAAAATTCACTGACCCACTAAAAAGCGCGAAAATAAAAACTTTTTTGCAAAAAATAAAACCGACTTCCATATCAAAACACTACAAAGCCAAAAATAATTTTAATTTCGGAAGGCGGTGTGAAAAAAAAGAAAATACAAAACCAATAACACCGACTACCGAAATTAAAATTATTTTTGGCTTTGTAGTGTTTTGATATGGAAGTCGGTTTTATTTTTTGCAAAAAAGTTTTTATAACGTGCACGAACCTAGATAACTATGCGTAAGTTCTTAGTCAGCTGCTCGGAAAGATACATCGTGTCTAACTAAGAAAAAACTTCAAAAACTTTCTGTGACAAAACTATTGCTTCTATTGATCTGATTTTTGGTGTGAAGCCTGAAAATGATACGTAGTGAATGTGGTTTCATATAATACCTCTCGCTTTTATCAACGTTGTATAGATTTGCGTATTTTGCTACTTATTTATGCTAAACAGAATTAGGTAACCTTGTCTATGTCAATTAAGATAACTTATGTCAGATTTAACCTGTATACTCGTCTTAGGTCTAGTAATTACGCGGGGGCATACGTCTGCCTCTGAACAGATGAGAATGTTGTATATTAATATCCGAAGTATATTTATAATGTACTGTATTTTAGCTGTGAAACAAAATTCATTCAATCATTCAAATCTGTGTTTTTTTTTTGCTCAATAGAGCACTACCAAATACCTTGGTTCTCATAATATTCCCCGCATTTTTTTATTTTAAATTTTGTATACAACGTGTATTTAAAGGGTATATACATACCGAGAGCACGGCTTCTTTGGATGATAACAAACGATATGGCAAGGGTTTTCTAATCCTATGTCTACATGTGTGGAGCATATTAGAAATTTCAATACATTGATACCAGAGGCCGAATTTTTCAAATTAAGAAGAACGAAGAGATTTATCGTTTCATTGGCAAGTGACGTGGAAAGTGATGACCCTCATAGTGCTGTGACACGTTTGTTATTACTGGTATTCAAGAAACATATGATACCAATAATTTGGGGTCAATTCTGTGAGTCACTTATTTTGAGCTGAAACTTTGCATAGAGACTCCATACCAGATGATGTCTTCAGTCTTTTTGGATAGATATGGGGTTTCCGTTACACGTTGTATAAATCGTAAAGTGGTTCTGTGAACCAAGTTTCAACAGCGTAGTGACTAGTGTTAATATTTTAGAAATAAAGTGGCTGCAAAGTACGGACGGACAGACAAACAAAGAGACATGAAGAATCTATAAGGATTCCGTTTTTTTGCCATTCGACTGCGTAACCCTAAAAAATTGTGTATTCTAAAACCGCGGTTATTACAATTACAATCGTTGCAATGAGATACCGCAGCCCGGAACGCAAGAGTAACTAAAGGAACACGGTGGGTTTAGTCAGTAGAAGTCTGACACTTTCATCCACTCCACCCAGAGCTGGAGAAGTCATTGGATGATGTTTTATTATTTTTTCGTTGATAGCCTTGGGTTTGACCTCCATCTCACCTGATGTTTAGCGATGATGTGGTCGAAGATGAAGCACGCTTACCTAGAAGGAACCTATTCACTCTTGACTCAAAGACCACCAGGTTATAGCTATCAGGAACACAGACTCCGGCAGAAAAAAAGGCAGTATCACCTCTGCCCTTTTGCGGGCTAAACAAAAAACTCCTTGTGATTCATAGGGGAACCGAAACCTTTCAAGATAATGTGATCTGAATAATTCGTAGACATTCCACAGAATACCAATTAAATGAGGTATTTTTAGTCGAGAACTTGAATATAAATGAGCTCTTAGTCTAGACGCGCAAATATGCATAAAATATGTCGGTGTGACTCGGGTTTCAATAGACGAATTTAAACAAGCTATTTTCTACGAAATTGGGAATCTTAGCAAAGGTGAGACAGTACTCCACACCGGAACAGCAGCTCAACCTATATCAAGCTCAAGTTAGGTCGTGTATGGAGTATTACCCAATACACGACCGATCTCTAAGATTAATCTGCCAAATACCAGCTTGATGCACTCGAGTCTATCGAGAAATGGGCCTGTTACTTGTCGGTTCTTATTTTATTATTCCGAAAATTTGGCTTGCTGGTAGAAACTAACCATCGAACATAATAATTCGTATATGAGAACTAGCCAGTCAAACCTTACGCTACAATATATTCTCCTAAGTTATAAGAATAAATGATATTTTATATTGTTATAAATAAATTTCAGGACTGACCATTGAACTTGGCACCCATTTAGATTTCACTTCTTTTGTCGTGGAAGTCAACAACCAAGGCATATATAATACTATTGAACTTGGCTCTCATTTTACATTTATGTTTTTGATGGGATAATTTTATACTTAATACAGTATGTTAACTAACAGAGGGCGTTCCCGTTAACCCGCAATAGTATAGCATCCATACATAATAAAAAAATAGGTATTACCGTTCGAAAACAAAATATTTTTATTTTTTTATATTAAAAAAAATCACATAAAGTGTTGAATTGATACGTAAAAGAAATACTCTGTACTTACACGCATACTTGAAGTACGGCAACGTCGCAATTTATTTGTTTCTTTTACTGTGTTTCTTTTACGTATCAATTTAACGGGAACCCCTCTGTTAGTTAACATCTATATTAATATTATAAAGCGGAAAAGTTTGTTTGTTTGTTTGTTTGCTTGAACGCGCTAATCTTCGAAAGTACTGGGTTGATTTGGATGAAATTTGGTATGGGAAGTAG
This sequence comes from Tholera decimalis, assembly GCA_943138885.2. Taxonomy (NCBI): domain Eukaryota; kingdom Metazoa; phylum Arthropoda; class Insecta; order Lepidoptera; family Noctuidae; genus Tholera; species Tholera decimalis. Next base: position 9,551,678 of record OW964575.2, on the reverse strand, counting down.
CTTGAAGCTTGAGGAAGGTATAGGCTACTTTTTACGCGACTGCAAAATAGGAGAGTTATGTTTTTACCGTAATAGAATCCACGGGAGCGAAGCCCCGCGTGAGTACTAGTACTGTATATTGCGATAGAGTCGAGGAGGCCTGTGTCACAGTAGCGGGAACGTTACAAGTTCCTTACACTAAAAAAAACATCATGATGAAAATTATTTCAAGTTTCAGTTCCACGCATGGGGAGCCCCCTTATTATTTTTATTTTTGTATAAAAATCGTACAGCGGTTCACAGAATATCACCTACCTACCAAGTTTCAACTGTATAGTCCTAACAGTTTCAGAATAAAGTGGCTGTGACACACGGATGGACAGACAGACATGTCGAACCAGTTCCGTTTGTTTTTGATAGTCGGCTAGGGAACCCTAAAAAAGTCTACTTAGCTTGTCGATGGCAATTTAAAAGGACTCAGTCCAGAACTGCGCAGCGAGTGAGGCACTTCGAAGCGTCCATCAATTCAAGAAAAAAAAAAGTGAATGATGCTGTGACGTCTGACAAGGGAGAATGTAAGAAGAAAACGTGTTGCGCCCAGTACTGGATTATCCATAAGGCAGTGTAGACAATTGCCTAGGAGCCCCGGATCGGCTAGGAGCCCCGGTTTGGGTTGAGGCCTTAGCTCGGGTAGGTGCCCAGCGGCCCGAGAAAAAGTGACTGTCCTCAAATTTCATTCCCAACATGTATCTGAGTTTAGAAATGATGTAGGTAGGATGCAATGGTTTAAATATAATAATATAGGTACTTTGTTCTTTAGACCCAAGGAATATAATTGAGATAAGTGATAAGTTTAAAGAGATCTCAAGGAAAATTGAAATATCGTCCTAATTAGAATGCAAATAAACTTAGTGGAAAGACATATTTCTGGAAGTTAGATTAGAGTCTGTCAGGGCCTACAGGCCCCGACATGGTTAATCCGGCCCTGGTTACGTCAATCACAAGTAAGTGGGTTAAGGGCAAGAAGATGATGAGATAGAATAGAATTTGCTGAACTTACCTATAGACGGAATGGTCATAAAATATGCTAATTCTTAACGGCTGATCGATACTCCTTCTTTTTACTATATGTGCGGGTTCTATATGAACTCCTCGTACAACCTGCGGACAAAAAGACAAACATTTTAATAATTATAGACATCTCAGCCAATGGCGTAATAGTTAAGAGCTTCGACCAACGCCTTAGAAGGCACTCGTTAGGCGGCTGGATCAAGAGCTTGCTTCAGAAAGCGGTAATCCTGGACACGGCGCGTATTGTTAGAAGGTTCCTCTCTCTCTCTCTGGAACCCTGACCGCCAGTAGCTTGAACTCTGCTCCCGGTGGGCTACTACTTTATTTATGGAAATATTACTTAAATAAATAATTTATATATGTATTTAATTAGAAATAATATAATTATTTATTTTCAAATAGATATTTGTAATATATTAATGGACTAAATGAAATGAATCTAAAATGTGGCTAGTGGCTAGGTAGTACAATATTTTACAAATCTGTGGGTGCACTTCTGCTCTCCTAGGTAAACTGCAATACAACCTCGGTTTAGGTAATATACAACGTGTAACGAAAGCCCCATATCTATCCAAAAGGGCTGAAGACAACATCAGGTATGAAGTCTCTATGCACAGTTTCAGTTCAAAGAAATGTCTCAAAAAATTGATACCAAATTGTCGGATTCATTTATATCTTTATTGAATACCAATCATAACAAACGTGTCACAGCACTACGAGGGTTAACTTTCCACGTCACTTGCCAATAACATGATAATTCACGTCGTTCTTCTTAATTTTCAAAATTCGGTCTCTGGTCTAGCTACTGGGTTGTGGAGGTGAGCCAGGCAGTCGCTGCATGTAAAACACTAGTTCTCAGCTGCTTCCTGTTAGACTGGAAACCGACCCAAACATAGTTGGGAAAAGATTAAGCCAAAGGCTAAGGCTGATTCGACAGATCGACGCCTTAGAGAGAAAACCTCGTAAGTGAAAAAGGAGTAACTTTTCAGGAGGAAGAAAAATGTGCGTGCTATAAAATTTCTGTACGGTTTTTTATTTTATTTTATTAATTTATATGTAAATTTAACCCGTTTTTATATCCAGAACTGTTCGATATTATGTATAACTAGCTTGTGCCAGCGGCTTCGCCCGCGTGGGAAGTTTTTCCCGTGTAAATCCCGATCCCGTGGGAATTTCGCAAAATCCTTTCTTAGCGGATGCCTACGTCATAACATCTACCTGCATGCCAAATTTCAGCCCGATCCCTCCAGTCGTTTGGGCTGTGCGTTGATAGATCACTATGTCAGTCAGTTAGTCACCTTTGAATTATATATATTTAGATATGAAAAATATTATACATAATATCGAACAGTTCAGAAATCCATAATCCATGGCCTGATTACGCTGCGATGCGAGTGTTTACGAGGTTCTCACTTACTTTCATAGATAGCGTTTCGAGTATTGAATGAACATATTAGTGAGATCAGGATGTGCGTTGCCAGGATTGCTTTCTGGAAACGCAATAAAAAAAATTTGGACAAAAATGTACTCCCGAGGTTTTCACTCTAAGGCGACGAGATGCATCTTTTAAAATAATCACAATTACGGTAGAACAACGTAAGCGAACGAAGTCACGATAAAAAACACTGTCCAGACACAAGGCATCATGCACACGAAACGTAAGTAAGGAAAACAAAACAAGGAAACCTGAACTTAATCGTCTTACTTACAAGCAATTCTTGTTAGCAAACGATACTTATTTTTCCATGCTTCCCGGGAAAACCTATTGCTAAGAACAAGATATACAACGTTGATAAAAGCGAAAGGCATTAAATAAAACCAAATTTAATATGTATCATTTTCAGGCTACACACCAAAAATTAGATAAATAGAAGCAATAGTTTAGTCACAGGAAATTTTTGAAGCTTTTTCTTAGTTAAAAGACGAAGTATCTTCCCGAGCAGCTGACTTAGTACTTACGCATAGCTATCTAAGGTCGTACACCTCAAAACGACTAAATTCACGCTATGATGCCGCTTTGTACCATAAGTTCGCAATAAACACAAGGAAGCAATTAATACACACATTTACACTATCCCTCAATGACAGTACAGATCATTGTTAATTTCTCACTCTAATTTTTCTCGTAAACTTTTTTATAGCTTCGGATTAACAGTCCGCACGTATAGTATATGTGGTTTAATTTGATACCTCTCGCTTTTATCAACGTTGTATAATTAATATGTCCACGCTATATAAAAATAATATTACCGCAATTCAAGTTCCCAAGACATAGACATGACTTAGTTTGGGGTCCACGTTTACAAATTAAATCGGTAATTACAGTTAAGAATTAAGAACATACACAACATACATTCTTTTTCTAATATGTAATTTAAAACGTAATCTTTAGGCTTCCGTAGCCAAATGTCAAAGACGAAACCCATATAATGAGTCGATACGACCGAGCGGCTTTCCTTTAAACTGCGTATACTAGGTACCATTTTCAAGGTTTGTACCAAAAATCAATTAAATGAAATGAAATGAAATGAAATATTTATTCTGTAAATTGGTTATAAATAACACTTTTACACGTCATGTTTTTTTGCGTGTTTAGTTTAGCTAGATGAGGCCGGTATTTCCTAACTGACTACTCTGAGAAGAAACACCGAAACAAACTCAGAGGTCAAAGTCTCTATTAAAGTCCAGACAATTTGTATTTGTATATGAGAAGCATGTAGGTTCATGTCTGTGGTATTCTTTTGAGGAAATAACCACGCAAATTTGAGCGGACCTGTCCAGACAGTGCAAGCATTTGTCAGTTATCGTGTAGCTCAACTTAGAACTTAAGGAGCTCAACAATTTGACGAACAATACCAAAGTACAAGTAATTAAATAGGAGAAGTAGTTTAGTCGCAAATGATCTTGATGAGATACACCTTAAAGCGATAAATCTGACCAAGACAAGAGGATAACACACGCCGCGCTACATTGCCACTTTGTTACCTAGGTATTTAAGGTCAGTCCAATTTATTTACAAAGGGTGGTTGCGTTTTACTCTGATTTGTAAGCTACATAGTTTGCTTGAAAAAAAAAAATTTTTTTTGGCCAGTTTTATTTTTTAACTGTATCGAATTAACACTAAACACGTATAGTGTACGTAGTGTAATTTAATGCCCCTCTGTCGTATCAACTCTGTATATGGTTTAATTTGATACCTCTCGCTTTTATCAACGTTGTATAATTAATATGTCCACGCTATAGAAAAACAATGTATTAAGACTACCGCAATTCAAGTTCCCAAGATATAGGTATAACTTAGTTTGCGGTCCACGTTTACAAATTAAATCGGTAATTACAGTTTAGAATTAAGAACATACACAAATACACTCTTTTTCTAATAGGTAATTTAATAACACTTTAAAACGTAAATTTTAGGCTTTCGTAGCCAAATGGCAAAGACGAAACCCATATAGAACCGTCATATCGGGCCTTACGTCACAGCTACTTTATTCCGAAACTATTAGGATTACACAGTTAAAACTTTGTAGTCAAAGTCAATCTGAAAGATAAACTCTCGTAGTGGTAAAAGGTCCCCAGCGTGTAGCGGTAAAATATTGAATTCTAGTCTAACCAGACGTTGAGTACTAGTATTTTAAAGGGAGCGAATTCCTGTCTGAACTCCACAACCCATTAAGCCTGCAATACATGTTGGCCGAGCGTAGGCCAACGCGAGCGTTGGCAAATAGCTACAAGGCAAGAAATAATGTCCACACGTTCGACAAGTTCGTCGAACGCAAATGCAGACGACCAATGTAGAAGAGGGTCTGTAGAGCTGCCCACACGTTGACCGAGCGCCGGTGAGCGTCTTTGATTCGTGACCAACACCCGACACCGATCCGAAGTGAGGCAAGTGATTACGAGCAACGGCGAGCGAAGACATGTTGCACCAAACGAGCTCTATACACGTTGGCGCTGGCCTACACTCGGCCAACTAGGCAAGTGACACCGAGCGATAGCAAGACAAGGCAAATATACCGTCTACATGTTGGTATTGGCCTTCACTCGACAACGCCCGGCCAACATGTATTGCAGGCTTTAGCTGCGTTATCCCTTGGCAAGTGCTGTCAGATTTTTCTCTCTTCTGACTACCGAAGACTGTCAAAGAGGTACAAATAATAGCCGGTGCTTTCCGAGGCACGGAGAAATCTCGATTTGTTGAGTTGTTTACCCATCCACAGACAAACCTCGGCAAGAGTTGCTTAACCTTGCAGACCCCCCGTGCGTTTGTTATTATTTAGATACGAGCTCTGATAAAAGCCGATTTGCGCATATATGGCGTATTGTATCCTAAAGTAACGACTGTATCTACAGTCTCTATTTTTGTCTATGGAATGCGCCCTGCTTTTTATTTTATTGATAACTAGCTTGTGCCAGCGGCTTCACCCGCGTGGGAAGTGTGTCCCGTGTAAATCCCGATCCCGTGAGAATTTCGCAAAATCCTTTCTTAGCGGATGCCCATGTAACATCTACCTGCATGCCGAATTTCAGCCCGATCCGTCCAGTGGTTTGGGCTGTGCGTTGATAGATCACTATGTCAGTCAGTCAGTCACCTTTGAGTTATATATATTTAGATAGGCTCGCGTTTGACCACCAGCTCACCTGATGGTAAGTGAAGATGTGGTCGAAGATCGAGCACGCTTACCTAAAATTAACCTATTCACTCTTGACTTAAAGACTACCATGTTATAGCGATCAGGAAACACAGACTCCAGCAGGAAATTCCACTCCTTACTAAGGAGTCCTTAGCCAATAACGAAAATATATAAATTATTCGCCTCTCTTTCCATTTCTTAGTGATAAAATTCAGAAAATTGATGTAAGCAATTAAATAAATACGATCTAGAACATTATAATACCATATTTACGTTTTGACTATTGAGTAAGCTACTTGTAAAAATAAACAAAGTAAATAGTCTTTACGAAAATCTTTTAAAGGCCGGGTATCTGGAGAGTTATTTCAATGTTCAAGATGTTTATTCATTCATAGCTTCGCCCCGCGAATTCGTACGAGAGAAAATAGGAAATTATTCTTTAAGTTTGGCTACGATTTTTAGAGTTTAGATTTTCTTTCTAACAGAGCGAAATCCGCCTGTTAACCGTATTCTAAGGAGGTGGCTGAACGTTTGAGGGAGTGATAACTCTCTTCCTCACGCCCCTGCCGCCGCGGACGACGCCCCGGGCGTCAGGGATCGCGAGCCGATCTCCGGCCCCCGTAGAGGCGGGCTTGTGGACGGCGAGCAGGGGTAGCTCACTGTCCGGTAAGGACCACGGGTAAACGGCGCGTCTTGTTCCACGCGCTCCTCAAAGAGTAGTCAATTGCCTGTCGGGGTTGCGGGAATGTTCTAACGAGATACCGCGGCCCCGGAACTTAAGGGCAGCTGAAGGAACAGGGTGGGATTTTAGTCAGTAGAAGTCTGACACTCCTTTCCGCTCCACCCGAAGCGGGTGAAGTCATTCGATGATTTTCGTTATCCGAAAAAAGAACCGTATTCTCACGCTTTACGATTGCTCCCGGCAGTCTTACTTGCCAGTATGACTACAAAGTTTGTAAACTTTAATGTGACTCTGTTGTCAATGGTACTCGACGTTCGAAGTATGAATGTTGAAGATAAGACTGCTTGGCAAAGATTCCTTCTGCACATGTAGCTTCCCTAGCTTATTGTGACTGCGTTATTGTATAAAGGTCTATTAACAACTCAACTTTTTGTGTGTGTGTGCTTGTTGTTGTTATTTTTATTTTATTTTACTTGTACCTATATATAGTTTTTATGTGCTTTGCTTTAGTTTATTTGCAGTTCTGTAAAGCTAATTTTTAATATGAATACGAGGACACTATAATTATGTTTCCTAACTAACTACTTTGAGAAGAAACACTGAAACAAACTCAGAAGTCAACGTCTCTTTTGAAGTCCATACAATCCGTGCTGGTCAAATTACATGAGAATGATGTAGGTTTATCTATGTGCTCTTTTGAGGAAAGAAACACAGATTTGAGCGGACCTGTCCACACAGTCCATTTGTCAGTTAACGCGTAGCTCAACTTAGAACGTATTACTTACTGCTTTAACTACAAAGATGTCGTCTCCTAATTCCAAAACTGCAAACTATATTTATGGAAACGTTCGTGTAGTCAAATCAAATCAAAATTAGTTTATTTCACAATGGCCTACTTGGGCACTCATAAAACGTCAACAATTAGGGCACGGTTCGAAATTGGTCGTTTTCTATGGAGAAGAACCGGCAATAAACTCCACAGTTACTCTTTTCAAATCAAAAACCTTACAATTTTAACAACGTATCCAAAATACGAAATATGAAATATCAAATAACGACCGAACCATGGTCTGTAAAAGATCGCTTTTAGCGATAAGACCGCCCCTTGTATCACCCTTTTCAACCGACGACAAAAAGAGGAGGTTATCAATTAGACGCGTATATATATATATTTTTTTTTTTATGTATGATCTTCTTTTACTCGAAGACGGCTGAACCGATTTGGAAAATTCTTTTTTTGATTGAAAGGGTATAATACATCGAAATTGGTCCCATTTTCATAAAAGTCAGGATCTGATGATGGGATCCTGGAGAAACCGAAGGAACTCTTAAAATATTATAGGCACACCTATGACGTTTTGGGTATTTATTATAGTAACTTGTGCAGTTGCACAAGTCTCAAAAAGTACCATTTGAGGAAGTGGAACTGATGATGAAGACCACAGATGGCCGCCGAAACTACTCAATAATAAGTATTGAATGGATTGCGATTCGATTACTTGAATATGGATGTTAAGCACTTCATGCTCGTCACAATGCATATGGTGATGTAGAGCTGATGGTGAAGTACCAGGAGAACTCCTCAACAATTAACGGCCCAGCATTGGGAAAAGCAATATTTTGTAAAAGGTTATAAGTAGTTGACATTTAGGCTCTTTTCACTAGGTAAATTAAAAATCGACCAACTGAAAAGAGTGAAATAAAAACATTTTACTTAAAAATAAAAATGGTAAAAAGTTTATTTTATTTTATTGATATTAGGTTCGCGTTTGACCACCATCTCACCTGATGGTAAGTGATGATGTGGTCGAAGATGGAGCACGCTTGCCCAGAAATAACCTATTCACTCTTGACTTAAAGACTCCCAGGTTATCGCGATCAGGAAACACAGATTCCGGAGGAAGTTCCACTCCTTACTAAGGAGTCCTTAGCCAATAACGCAAATACATAAATGATTCACCTCTCTTTCCATTTCTTAGTGATAAAATTCAGAAAATTGATGTAAGCAATTAAATAAATACGATCTAGAACATTATAATACTATATTTATGATTTGACTATTGAGTAAGGTACCTACTTGTAAAAAAAAAAAACAAAGTAAATAGTCTTTACGAAAATCTTTTAAAGGCCGGGTGTCTGGAGAGTGTTTATTTCAATGTTCAAGATGTTTATTCATTCATAGTTAGCTTCGCCCCGCTTATTCATACGCGAGAATATAGGAAATTATTCTTTAAATTGTAAGTTGGGCTATGATTTTTAGAGTATAGATTTTCTTTCTAACAGAGCGAAATCGGCCCGTTAACCGTATTCTAAGGAGGAGGCTGAACGCGTGAGTGAGAGACAACTCTCTTCCACACGCCCCAGCCGCCGCGGGATATGCCCCGGGCGTTGGGAATCGCGAGCCGATCTACGGCCACCGTAGACGCGGGCTTGTGGACGGCGAGCAGGGGTAGCTCACTGTCCGGTAAGGACCAGGCCCGAGTAAACGGCGCGTCTTGTTCCACGCGCTCCCCAAAGACTAGTCAATTGCCTGTCGGGGTTGCGGGAATGTTCTAACGAGATACCAAAAAATTAAACCGACTCCCAAAAAACACTGCAAAGTGAAAAATAACTTTAATTTCGGAAGTCGGTGCCAAAAACGAAAATACAAAACTAAAGACACACTTGGTTGATATACCCTCTTGTCGTACCAAGCGCTTTTCCTCCACATTTATTGTGCGCACTTCCAAGCTGTGGAATTGTCTGTCGGCTTCTGTGTTCCCTGCCACTTATGACCTTTCAACCTTTGAAACGGTAAACAGGCATCTTCTGGGCTCGCTCATTCCATCGTAGACCTCATCTATCGCTTACCATCAGGTGAGAACGAGGTCAAGAGTGAGGTCATTCTGAATTTAAAAAAAAAGGTGGGAAAGTCATCGAATAACTTCTCCCACTCTTGGTGGAGCGGGTGGAAGTGTCAGACTTATACTGACTAAAAACCCACCCTGTTCCTTCAGCTGCCCTCAAGTTCCGGGGCCGCGGTATCTCGTTAGAACAGGCCTTATGGGGCCCCGTCACTGGTGCTGACAGCTCTTTGAGGCGCGCGTGGAACACGATGCGCCGCCGACCCGGGCCTGGTCCTTACCGGACGGTGAGCGACCCCTGCTCGCCTTCCGCAGTCAGCAGTCGTTATCTCAATTAATATCACAAATGATAAATGATCTTTAATTTGAAAATTGGTTATTATATAAGACTTATCGACGTCATCTTTTTCGTAAATTTAAACTAAATGAAACCGGTAAAAAGTCTCTTCCAAAAGACAACCTTCTTTCGAAATTTAAAAAAGTAGTTAAATTAGCAAAATGGCCGCAGTATAAGACGAGGAAAATCATTGATATTGAACTTATACGAGGCACTCAACGCGGAAGGCATAGCTTTAACTCGGTCAGGGCTCTGCAATAGCACTTTGTAGTAAGTACTTGTCAAGGTATCTGTTTCAGCCTTATAAATATGCTACTTTTAGCGATTTCAATATATTGGACTTTCCGTAATGCGCGACCGATTTTGTAATCTATTTTTCTATACTTTTTTTATAAAAAGAGAACGAGCAATGTGAGTAGATAAGATCCACATTACTAGCAATCTTGTTAACCCCTCCAACTAAGCTAAATATGCTGGTGTTTGGAGCAGGTTCACGATAATAGGGTAGTGGGTGGGGTTCGAACCTGCGACCTCTCGATCACAAGTCCGTCACCTAAGCCTATTGACGCTTATTTTTCTATACTAATATTATAAAAAGGTAAAAATTGTTTATAAGTTTGTATGTAGGGGGTAATCTCCGAAAATAAGAACCCAATTCTAATAAAACTTTCGTTATTAGTAAGGTACATTAGTTGTGAGTGCTGTAGAGTATAAACTATTTTGAAATCATAGTAATACTTAAGGAAAATGTCTAGTGTTAATTCCGCCAAAAACTAGCTGATCAATCTTGCATGCCGTATGCAGCACCGCCTCCCGCATGCGTATGCAGAAGGGATGCAATAAAACATACCACATGCAAACAAACAACACTCGACACGTGTTTCGGCCCTCCACGGAGCATCCTCAGGAGATGTTGACTCTTGAGGGACCCAGGACTTTCGACGATCAAACAAACAACTAAACTTTTCCGCTTTATAATTTGAGTCAAACTCAAAATATTTTATTTCATATAGGCCTACATGGGCACTTACAAAACGTCAGAAGTGAATGCACGGTTCGAATTTGGTCGAAAAAAACTCCACAGTCACTCTTTTCAATCATATAATCAGGTATGAGAGGACATTATACTGTATAGACCAATTAATACAGCACAATGGAATAACAAATAAAAATTATAAAACAAATCTAAGAGTCTACAGTGTTCTTCCATTCACAAAAAAGCTTTAGTATATTAAAATAAACTTGACAAGCCACATCAGACAGAATCAGACTTCAAAAATGAAGGAAAAATTAATAATAAAATGAAACAAAAGAAATACTGTCTATTCGGATAGATTATCGTAGTGAAAAATAATAAAAACTTTTTACCAAAAAATTAAACCGACTCCCAAAAAACACTGCAAAGTGAAAAATAACTTTAATTTCGGTAGTCGGTGTCTAGTTTTGTTTTTTCGTTTTTGGCACCGACTTCCGAAATTAAAGTTATTTTTCACTTTGCAGTGTTTTTTGGGAGTCGGTTTAATTTTTTGGTAAAAAGTTTTTATTTCACTCTTTTTAGTTGGATGATTTTTAATTTACCTAGTTACAAGAGCCTAAATGTCAACTACTTATAACCTTTTACAAAATATTGCTTTTCCCAATGCTGGGCCGTTAATTGTTGAGGAGTTCTCCTGGTACTTCACCATCAGCTCTACATCACCATATATATGCATTGTGACGAGCATAAAGTGCTTAACATCCATATTCAGGTAATCGAATCGCAATCCACTCAATACTTATTATTGAGTAGTTTCGGTGGCCATCTGTGGTCTTCATCATCAGTTCCACTTCCCCAAATGGTACTTTTTGAGAGCAACTGCACAAGTTACTATAAGAAATACCCAAAACGCCATAGGTGTGCCTATAATATTTAAAGAGTTCCCTCGATTTCTCCAGGATCCCATCATCAGATCCTGACTTTGGTGATAATGGTACCAATTTCGACGTATACCCATTCGAACAAAAAAAGAATTTTCCAAATCGGTTCAGCCGTCTTCGAGTACTCGATGATCATACATAAAAAAAAAAAAAAAAAAAAAAATATACGCGTCGAATTGATAACCTCCTCTTTTTGTCGTCGGTTGAAAAGTCACCCTCACGCAAGTGGAGTTGTTGATAGACTAGTCGATAACTCAATTACAATAAGCCAAGGAAGCCACATGTGCAGCAGGAAGGAATCATCGCCAAACAGTCAATGTCTTCAACGTAGTCCCGAATCTTCTTATAATATGTTTATTTTTCAACCGACGACCAAAAGAGGAGATTATCAATTCGACGCGTATATTTTTTTTTTTTTAATGTATGATCTCCGAGTACTCGAAGACGGCTGAACCGATTTGGAAAATTCTTTTTTTGTTTGATAGGATATACTTTGAAATTGGTACCATTTGTCACCAAGTCAGGATCTGATGATGGGATCTTGGAGAAATCGAGGGAACTCTTCAAATATTATAGGCACACCTATGGCGTTTTGGGTATTTCTTATAGTAACTTGTGCAGTTGCTCTCAAAAAGTACCATTTGGGGAAGTGGAACTGATGATGAAGACCACAGATGGCCGCCGAAACTACTCAATAATAAGTATTTCGTGGATTGCGATTCAATTATTTGAATATGGATATTAAGCACTTGGTGCTCGTCACAATGCATATGGTGATGTATAGCTGATGGTGAAGTACCAAGAGAACTCCTCAAAAATTAACGGCCCAGTATTGGGAAAAGCAATATTTTGTAAAATGTTATAAGTAGTTGACATTTAGGCTCTTGTAACTAGGTAAATTAAAAATCAACCAACTAAAAGGAGTGAAATAAAAACGTTTTACCAAAAAATTAAACCGACTCCCAAAAAACACTGCAAAGTGAAAAATAACTTTAATTTCGGAAGTCGGTGCCAAAAACGAAAATACAAAACTAAAGACACCGATTGACGAAATTAAAGTTATTTTTCACTATGCAGTGTTTTTTGGGAGTCGGTTTAATTTTTTGGTAAAAAGTTTTTTATAAGGACACGTTTGACGTGGGTTTTAGAGTAGGTATCCATTGAGCCAATAAACGCAATTTTCTTTCATCCTTCATTTGAATATAATTTAATTCAACAAACGAAAATGTTAAACACATTTCAGTCCCTTTAAGAGCGTCAACCCGATTTTCTATTAAAATCTGATACTTTGTGAATCCTTTGTACATTCTCTTCTTTCATGTCAATTACATTTAGGGAAGAGAAGTGGGTAGGTTACTGCTAAAAGGGTACTGAATACCAACCTACCATTAGCAAGCTTAAATGGAGATAATTGGGCTTGTAGCTAAAATATAACAGATGTTCGGGGTCGATCATGAAGGTTAAGCAACACTTGCAAAGGTCAGACTGGGGATGGGTGACTATCTTAACATACCAACATTCTTCCGTGCCTCGACAAGTGCGTGAAGCCGTTAGTCCCAGCCACAGAACAGATAAAAGAGGTTAGAAAGGAAATAGTTCCTGATTTGTATGAGAACGCGTGTCGCCGCTTGTCTCCCACTCTATAGCTCCACTACAAGCAAGAGGCCCATTACGTATGCGAATTACGCACACAAATAAATTACACACATTTAAATCGAGAGCTTGCTACTGATTCTAACTCACTGTCGGTAAACATGCGCCGTGCATCACGGCCAATCAGGGCAAAGGACAAAACGTCAACGGTTGAAGTGTGGAGCATGCAGTACATTATAAGCGGACTTGGTCATTGCGTTGATTAAGCGAGTACACAAAGGGCAATGTATAATTTTTGTAACTTGTTGCAATAATGTTGTTAATGTTCGGAATTTCATAGTGATCAGAATATTTTTATGGTATTTACAAATAAAATTGTAATTAAATGTTATTTTCGATTTCCCGATGGAAAGATATACCTCCTCGCTCTATACTTGCTGTCTGATTTTTTGTTTTACAGGTTATAATTGCACAACACGGCATTTTAAAGCAGAGCTCTATGTTCCGAAGTAATCCGAAGCGCACTAAACGCGGTGAATGAATTAATCGGTCGCGCTATGATTGTCGTACCATAAATGTGGCGCGCTCGCCACGCCCACATTACCATTCCAACCTTATTCATCTATTCCGTGTGCCAAGGGGTGTCTTAACCAGCTACTCGGCTGTTAAGGTCAGATAGTCAGTCGCTCCGTGTGAAACACTAGTACTCAGCTGTATCCAGTAAGACTGAAAACCGTCCCCAATATAAGGCTCAATTTACACCGCCGCGGAATGGAATGGAATGGAAGCGTCAATTTCGCCGCATGACGCGAGAAGGCGCGCAAATTCGCTGGAATGCTCGAGTACTCTCGCGCATTCCAGCGAACTCGCGAGAGAGAGAGAGAGATATCTTTATTTGTTTAAACATGGTATACATACAAGAGCATGCAAGTGAGAGCAAGCGACTGAGCCATGAGGGACGTTCAGTCTAGATCTTTTAGTTTGGCAACGTACTGCTGTGACCGACCCAACCGACTCCCCGTTCGCGCCACTTCCCGCGGATTCCACAGACGGCGCCGACAGTAGCTAGGGGAATTCTCGAGAATGTGCGAGGATTCCCCGGAAGACGGGCGACCTTTTTTTGGCTCCTATTTAGTTTGTACCTATATTATACGATTGAGAAAGTTCATTATCGTTGCAAAAAGTCGCTTACATTCCATTCCGCGGCGGTGTAAATTGAGCCTAAGTACTTGGGAAAAGTTAAACAGATGATATTGGAGTCACATTTATGGTGGCGAACTGGCCCACAGGCTGCAGATATACTCGTAAAATGATTGGCAGAAGACTCTTAACCAAGTTGTTTTTACTGCCTTTGAATACCTGCGAAATAAACGTATGTTTCTAGGGTTCCATATCCAAATGGAAAAAAAAACGGAATCCTTATAGATTCGTTAAGTTTGTCTGTCTGCCTGTCCGAACGTATATCACATCCATCCACTATATTTCGAAACTATTAATTCGAATTACACAGTTGAAACTTGGTATTCTCTGAACCACTTCATGATTTCTATACGAAAATAATAAATTAACGTTTTAACTGAAACTAAGGGGAGACTAAGTGTCTAGTCTCCCCAGACAATGTCTATCTTTCATACGATTGACTTTGAGAAATAATGGTTAATAGGATCCCCATAAAGATCTATCTATAGGGACCCCGCACGTATACTACACGTTCGATTGTAAAAAAACCCTCTATAGTCAACACCTTGAAGCTGCCATTGGTAACTGCTGGAGCAGGAGATTCAAATCAGTAGCTGACCGCACGACCGCCCGAAGCAGTTGCAACTGCTCGAGCGGTTTGGTGTATGTGTGTACGTAGAAGACTGTAGTTCATTATGCAGTCACAGCTTGAAGCAGTCCATCCTAACTGCGTCGAGCAGTCCGTGTATGTCGGCCCTAACTTTAAAAATAAGGGAGTCAAAAATCTAAAATAAATATATGTTAATATGGCAAGCCTATAAGTAATAAAAGAGAGGATTGTTTTTCAATTAAAAAATCTTCTAAAGATATCTCTGTTTCGCGCAATCAAAAGAAATCAGAATACAATCATCATGAATAAACAACTACAAAAGATGATAAACTTGACTATGGCACACACGTAAATCATATGTAAATATGATTAGGAAGCTGTGGTATCTCATTTCCATCGGTGGATATGATGACAATTATTCTAAGACTTATCGTTTTCCCTGTTGTCTAATATTAATAAGTATAAATATAAGTATATTTATTCAAAAAGTAATACTTATTCAGAAATTACAAAGTAACTCTTAGAAATAATGTAGGTAATACAATGTTTGATGCCTGTACTAGGTTAATTAAAACCTGTATCACAGGCGACATGGGTTCTATTTCCAATTTGGTCAACAGAATTCTTAACAATACACAAAAGGCTCAACTAGCATCAAAAAAGTTGGGAATCCTAGCAAAGATGAGACGGTACTTCACACCCCGAACAGTTGCTCAATCTCTATCAAGCCCAGGTTCGGTCGTGTATGGAGTACTGCTCTCATCTTTGGGATGGATCTGCTAAATACCAACTGGACGCGCTTGAGTCTATCGAGAAGCGGGCCAAGAGACACATTGGCAACGATGCACTGGTCGAGTCAAAGCTCCAGAGCCTTGAACATCGACGACGAGTTGCAAGTCTGTCGGTTTTCTATCGGTTACGTTTCGGGGAGTGTGCGATGGAATTACACAATCTAATTCCACCAAGCCCGTTCCATCATCGGACTACGAGACAAACGGCGAAGCGCCATCGTTACATGGTGGACATCCCACACATACGCACAAAATGTTTTGGGAATACCTTCATTGTGCGTACGGCTAAGGAGTGGAATTCCCTGCCGGAGTCTGTGTTTCCCGATAGCTATAACCTAGGAATCTTTAAGTCAAGAGTGAATAGGTTACTTTTAGGTAAGCGTGCTCCATCTTCGACCACATCATCACTTACCATCAGGTGAGATAGTGGTCAAACGCGAACCAAATTTAAATTAAAAAAAAAATTAAAACACTTAAAATACAAATTTATTATTCTAAACCTGATTTAATTCAACGATGAAATTACATACTGAAATAGCTCGTTGTTGTTATGATTGTGTCAGCATTTCTAAAGTTAGAGTGTTATTATATAAACAACCTTAGAAAGACTATCTGAGAGTCAATGCTACGATTCGTTCAATAGTTTTTACGTGAAAGATTAACAAATATTCAACAAACATCCATCCTTACAAGCTTTCGCAATTATAATATGTATTGAGTAAGAAAGATTTTGTTACATACATTGTTATATTATAACAACAATTATAACCATTCCTAGCCTAGCCTAGTGCGTCATACGCATACCTAAGACTGAAAATTCGTACCATTTATTGCTGACTCAAGAATAGTGCGATAACATACTGTCATTTACATTTTATAAAGTAATTATCGATCGCATATTTAATTGCCTATTTATGTAATACTAATAACACTCTAACCTTAGAGTGTGTAATTTCAGCGTTTAATTAAATTAGGTTTAGAATTATAAATTTGAATTTTAAGTATTTTAAAAATTATGTATTGTTAAGAATTCTGTTGACCAATTTGGAGATAGAACCCATGTCGCTTGTGATACAGGTTTTAATTAACCTAGTACAGGCATCAGACATTGTATTACCTACATTATTTCTAAGAGTTACTTTGTAATTTCTGAATTTTACTTTTTGAATAAATATACTTATACTTATTAATATTGGACAACAGGGAAAACGATAAGTCTTAGAATAATTGTCATCATATCCACCGATGGAAATAAGATACCACAGCTTCCTAATGAGAGAACAATTAGCAATTGACATATGATCTTTACTCGTGATAAAAGTAATGAACAAAGATCTCATGTCATGATACGGTAATATTCTTCAAATGATCTTAATTAATTGTAGCTAAGAGTTATAGAATAACAGCAGCGAGATCTCAATCGGTCTCAAGTTTTTAAAGTTAAGCAAAACCTGCTTAAGTCAGTTTGTAGATGGGAATTAAAACTTTTTTGGGGGGGTTTTACTGGAAGATAGAGGATGATATAGGGCAACTTTTTAGAGTTCCGTTCCGTAAAATATATAAAACAATGAATCACGCCGTCAAAGTGGTACTATAAAAACATGAAAGATTTTTTAGGTTAGGTAGGGACTTCCCCTACACGTAAGGAAGGGTATCGTTGGATAGGTCATTCAAAAATTATGGGAGCGTGTGACCAATTTTCGATTTACTGATCTGTTTGTAGGGAAGGAAATCTATAAGACCTACTTTGGCTTTACACGAGTAATAGTCGACCAATTGTATTCTATTCACTTTCGCACAAATTCCATTAAAAAATATTTAGATCAAGTTCTTTTTTGTGTAAAAGAGAGCAGTTTGTTTTTGTTAGAGCATGGTACGGGACTCTCGGTCAGCTAATCCGACTCACACTTAGCCTTAAGTGAACTATGCAACCCTACGCGTGGTCACTTGGCCGGTTCTCATTCCGGATTTCACACGAGGTCGATATTTACAAGGGAAAACCTCCCACGCGAACGAAGTCGGGATACAGTTAGTAAACGAATATAAATACGACCTTTTTCGTCGTTACAAGTTACCAATCTGAAGAAAGAAAGGAGATGAAAAAAAACACACAATCGAATTGAGCGTCGTCTTTTACAGAAGTGAAAAAAATACATTACTTGAGTTGATAACTTAGATTCAATCACAATAAGAAAATCACATTTATTGTTAGTAGTATTCCCTACAAGACATCGCCGGAGATTCCATATAAAAAAAACTGAAAAATAATTAAAAGAAAATATTGTACTGTCAGATCTCGTTTTAAGATTCTGGACTGCTAGGGATTGGCTGGATCGAAAATGGAATATTCTATTTTTAACCACCAATGGCCAATACGTATTTGCAAATAGGTTTGATTCCGATATATTAACCATTGTTATACGGTGTTGACTGTGGTGTTGACAAACGAACAAATGGCTCAGAGACAGACGTATTAATGCATTTTTTTATTTCAATAGAACATTATAATAACAATTCAGATTGTAATATTTAATTTTGATTTTAAATTTAAATTTTGATGCTGACTTTAATTTAATTTAAAATTATTATTGTGTTGTATCTATTGTTTGAAAATTATTTAATGTACGACATTTATGCTCTAAAATAGATTGAAATAAAATGATATTTGAATCTGAATAAAGAATGCTTGAAGGGGCATTTCGCCTGGCACCGGCTTCTAACAGATGAGTAGGTACCAAATCCTTATTATAAACGTAATGAGACATTCCAATGAAAGAGTGTTGTACACATTTTTGTCCTTTGAATTAAATATACACATAAGTAAGATTATTTTTAAAATTTTGGTGTAATTAGGGAATTCTGTTATTCTTAAGTATCATCGTGGGCAGACAAATAAAAAGTACCAAAAGCCAAAATAAGAACTTCAACTGTGAAAACCCCTTCTAAATCGGAGATTTTTTAGACAACTCTTTTAGAATCTTCAATATAGAAGTGTCAATAGCCGAATGGCTAAGATGTCGGACTTGTGATCGAGAGGTCACGGGTTCGAATCCCACCCATTACAATATTGCCGTGAACCCACTCCAAGACAAACAAATTCAGCTTAGTTGGAGGGGTTAATAACATTATGAATTTTATCCACACAGGTAGTTCTCTTTTTAAGAGAAAATAATCTTTCAGTTGTTTTTACTTAAATTGTTAATTTCTTTGACAATCTAAATATTATTTTTTTTACCTTTATTTTAGTTTCCATACTTTCAAGTTTATAACTGAAATGTCTTTTTAAACTTCATACCCTCGATATATCAAGGCTATAATGCTTAAAAAGATTAAAAAAATAAGTACTAAGACCCAATTAACCCACGCGTCATAGTCGGGGCCCGCAGAGAAGAGTAATTAAGTACTCCCGCAGTAACCGGGACCGATCCAGCCTGTCCCTAGCTGCCCTCCCCCAGCGACGCCCTAAGCCGAGGGTCGTACCCCACAGGGTCCGTAGCGTGTAGTCGCCCAGTTTGTAAGTTAAATATAAGCCCTGGCGGGAGGCATTAATTATAATTAAGGTCTCCACACGTGAGACCGGTTAAGCAGCCGACAACCTCATAGGATGATTTTTGAGAGGCCATTCACAAATTTAAAAACCCGGCACAATGTTATTATACCATCGATGAATTCCTTAATTGTAAATTATTTGACATTCCTATTTATTGATTAATTTTAGAGTTGTTTACGTTTTAATTGTTGTTTTTATGTTTTAAGTAATATTGTAATTTATTGATTTATTCAGAGTTGTTCATGTTTTCATTGTTTTTCTGTTTTAAGTTATATTGTAAGTTTTATTTCTTTTCTGGACATAATATGCGTACAAATTTTTGCTTTTTTTTTTCTTGTAATATATAATTATTCGTTCTGAGAAATAGTGTACACCTGTAAGGTAGATTTTTGAGGAACCAATTAATGTACCTTTTGATAAGATCTCGTGTAAATATGTATCCAAAAATCACACTAATAAAATGAATTGAATTGAATTGATTGAATTGTGCAGTTGTGCTCGAACAATACGCTCGCTCTATGGCAGAATATTCTAAGGAGATACCGCGGCCACGGAACGCAAGGGCAACTGAAGAAACAGGGTGAGTTTTTAGTCAGTAGAAGTCTGACACTCTCTTTCGATCCCCCACAGCGGGAGGAGAGAATAAAAGGACAGAGGACATTCACAACATATTTCACCTAAATAAAAAACCTTCACAGTAAAAAGAAAAGATTTATCGACTAACCGAATACAAAGCCGTATGTTTTTATGTTTATTGAATTTAATGTAATAAAATTTTATTTTTCTCAATGTTGGCAGCAATGCTATTATTGCGTTATGTTTTGCGTTCAGTTCTGTTTTTGTTTCATTGTGATTTTGTGTAAGTACAAAATATGATTACGTCAATTTAATTTTTGAATGAAGAACGCGTATATGCGTTTCTCTGGAAATCTGAATATGGTTATAGGCATAGACACCGTACCTTATGACTTTGTTGATATTGGTTTAGTTATGGAGTAGGTACGCAAAATGAACCACAAGTTGAGTTCAAAATTATATTAAAATGTAGAAGCTTAACAAGTTAAAGTGATAGCGATTCTTTCTCTTAACCAGTGGTTAGTTCCACAGTTATTCGATTTGCCTTGCTTAAAACGTTATAATTATAGTACAATATTTGTGACACACGACATCCTGATGATCACGACAACATGATGAGACTGTACACTGCAGAATTTGGTTTTACATACCCTTGTGATTATGTTATGTTAAACTTTTATCAGATACATCTGTATATTATAAAGAGAATCCCGTTCCATTATCATCTTCCGGACTACAATAAAAAGATACCTACGCTATAGTTACATGGTAGACCCATACGCACAAAACGTTTTGGAAATATGATTTTCAATGTGCGTACAGCTAAGGAGTGGAATTTTCTGCCGGATTCCGGTTTCCTGATAGCTATAACCTGGGGATTTTTGAAATGAACAGGTTCTGGATAATCGGGCTTCATCTAGGGTCACATCGCTTACCATCGTGAGACAGTGGTCAATTGCCTTTAGAGTTTAAGTTATTTAAATTACAGTCGAATTTCGACCAATTTGCGTCTACTAGCACAGAATACTTAAACGTACAACAACTAGTTGAATTCTATAACCATTAGATTTGGTTATACCGAACTTTAATAACATTATAAGAAGTTAAAGTAATTTATTGTTTAAATATTCTGTTAGGAGAACTTGCAAGCTTGTTCGAGTGAATGTTTAGTTTAAATGTATTGATGGACCTCTATTCCCTTGGGATAGATTTATCAAAATTGATAAACCTGTCTCAAGGGAATAGTAATCCATTTATACATGGCAGGGACATCGACGCACAACCGCTTACCATGGATTCAGTACATGACCAGAATCATGATTCTGGATCCCCTTTTTTATCAGGTGGGAAAATCATCGAATGACTTCTCCCGCTCTGGGTTAAGTGGAAGGGTGTGTCAGACTTCTACTGACTAAAAACCCACCCTGTTCCTTCAGCTGCCCTTAAGTTCCGCGGTATCTCGTTAAAACATTCTCGCAACCCCGCCAGGCAATGGCCCTATGGGGCCCCGTCACCGGTGCTGACAGCTACTTGAGGCGCGCGTGGAATACGACGCGCCGACCCGGGCCTGGTCCTTACCGGACGGTGAGCTACCCCTGCTCGCCGTCCGCAAGCCCGCGCCTACGATGGCCGAAGATCGGCTCGTGATCCCCGACGCCCGGGGCGTCTTCCGCGGTGGCTGGGGTGTGAAGAAGACAGTTGCCTCTCCCTCGCGCATTCGACCTCCTCCTTCGCTAGCATTACTGCCTCGCAGAAGGAGGTAATCGCATCCCATTCCCTTTCGCTCCGCATCATGGTCTGAACTAGGGCCCGGCGCGAGAGGTCACCGCCGCCGATCGCCTTAACGAGGACACGGCGAAGCTCTGCCCAAGCGGGGCACACCTCTACAGTATGCTCCACCGTGTCCTTCGGGATTCTGGACGCCCCTGCGTTGAAATTTTTCGTCGGCTTTTTGTAATAAAATTTCATCGTTATCATAATCTATACTAATATTATAAAGCGGAAAAGTTTGTTTGTTTGTTTGCTTGAACGCGCTAATCTTCGAAAGTACTGGGTGGATTTGGATGCAATTTGGTATGGAAGTAGCTTGAAGCTTGAGGAAGGCTATAGGCTACTTTTTATGCGACTGCAAAAAAGGAGAGTTATGTTTTTACCGTGACAGAATCCACGGGAGCAAAGCCCCGCGTGAGTACTAGTCAGCTTATAAAGTTCCCACCGCTGCGACACAGGTCTCCTCTCTACAACGTGTAACGAAAACCCCATATCTATCCAAAAGGACTGAAGACAACATCTGGCATGGAGTCTCTATGCACAGTTTCAGCACAAAATAAATGACTCACAGAATTGACCCCAAATTGTTAGTTTCGTATGTTTCTTGAATACCGATAATAACAAACGTGTCACAGCACTATGAGGGTCATCACTTTCCACGTCACTTGCCAATAAAACGATAATTCTCTTCGTTCTTCTTAATTTGAAAAATTCGGTCTCTGGTATCAATGTATTGAAATTTCTAACAAGCTCCACACATGTAGACATAGGATTAGAAAACCCTGGCCATATCGTTTGTTATCATCCAAAGAAGCCATGCACTTGGTATGTATATACCCTATAAATTACACGTTGTATGATAAAGAATGGGATTGGTTTCTACACGATGCTTTCGTTCACCGGTTTGACTTGAGACCAAGTAAAAAAGGAGAAAAACGTAAACAAACAGGCATGTCCTAAGCCAAAAATCCAAAGTCATGCTATACTAAAGCGTTTAAACTTCTAAACTTTAAGCGTCAATAGCTTAAGAGGAGGCTTCCTAAATTGTATGTAATTTTGCATTAATATCCTGAAACCATCACGCATACAATCAAAATGATACTTTAGTATATCATTTATTGGATCATTTTCTTTACATGTCTAGACCAGTTTCGTAATTGGAACATTTTCGCTAGATTCATTTTTTAATCGAAAATCATGTCTTTTTTAGGGTTCCGTAGCCGAATGGCAAAAAACGAAACCCTTATAGTTTCGATATGTCTGTCCGTCTGTCTGTCTGTCTGTCTGTCTGTCTGTCTGTCCGTCCGTCCGTATGTCACAGCCATTTTATTCCGAAACTATTAAGACTATACATGTGAAACTTAGTAGGTAGATGTATTCTATGAACCGCTTTCCGATTTTAAGAAAATAATTTAAAAATATTTAAAATAAAGGGGGTCCCCATACATGGAACTAGATCTGAAAATATTTTTTTCATGAAACCTATGCGTGTGTGGTATCTATAGACAGGTCTTTAAAAATGATATAAGGGTTTCTGAAACCACTTTTTCATAAAGTCAATCGTTTAAAAATATAAGCTTCCAAAGTGGTAAAATGGGCGTCGTCCCCCTCTAACTTCTATAATAACGGAGTGAAAAATCTAAAAAAATATATGTCTATAGATCTTAATGTAAACTTTCAACCAAAATTAGTTTGAACGAAATCGGGTCAGCAGTTATTGAGATAAAGCATATTTTCTAAAACCGCAAATATAACTTTGTAATTCATAAAAACACTATGAAAAACAAAGTTATTTAGCGTAGTTGTAAAAATATAAATAAGCTAGTTTTAAGAAATTATAAAGGTTTTATTTTATTCGTTAAATAAATATACATATTATATTATATTATTATAGTTACTACGGAACCCTTCATGGGCGAGTCTGACTCGCACTTGGCCAATTTTATTAAAGATTATTCAAAATTTAATCAAGATTACTCGGCTTTTGTGTCTAAAATTAGTATTGACAGTAAGAAAATGTAGTTTATTATCCAAATATAGGACATTTTTTCTCTAAATCAATTATTACTTTAGTTATAAACAAAATAAGAATTGAGACTTACGACATTTAGTTTCGAACCCGAATATGGTAAAAGAGCGTACGCAATATACAACTTTATTACTGCTGCGTTAGAGTTTAGCACACAAAGGCAGTTTTGAAACCGAACACTGTGAAAGAGCGCACGCGATATTCAATTTTATTACTGCTTCGTTAGCGTTTAGTACAACAACGGCCTAACCGGGGTGCATGGGCGGAGCTTGCGTGAAAATTATTTTGGACTGCCTGGTCTTAATGGATAAAGTGTCGAACTTGTGATCGAGAGGTCACGAGTTCGAACCCCACCCATTACACTATTGTGAACCCACTCCAGACACAAGCATATTTAGCTTAGTTGGAGAAGTTAACAAGATTGCTAGTAATGTGAATTTTACTCACATTGCTAGTCATCTTTATAAAAAAAGAAAAACAAACCCGTACCGGGCTCACGTGGTAGAATACGATACATTCCCTTTCATCCCTCGATAACTGTGGAAGCGTAATCGCAGTAAAAGTCTAGTAATTCAAATAACTTCCTTTTCCGTCTCAATTACCTTCTTACTTTACTTGTTAACCCCGGAGGCTGACTGAGTCTTTGTTTACTTAAATTAAGCTCGGTATAAAAATACCGACATCATATATTTTTTACCAAAAATAGGTTAGATCACATTTACGCAATCATGTTACAAGCCTCCTTTATAAGCCGAATACATTAATCCGAAAATATAATATTACGAGACATATACGAGGTAAATTACCTCTTTGTGTTTCGCAATGAATATTCAAGCTACAATAAGGATAATATAATTTTAATTAATGTAAAAATATACAAAATAAGAAACAAAAAAAGAATTTCAACTGAATTGAGAACCACCTCCTTTTTGAAATCAATTAAATCAAATGATAGTAGTTAGATTTTATTTTGGAACAATTTTACTTAAGTATTTTTATCTTATTATTTTTTTTTATTAAATATAGAAACACTTAAGTTTAATTGTTCCAAAATAAAATCTAACTACTATCATTAATGTTAATAATACATGCAAATTATGCTTTTATGTGAATACGAGAGCGCTGCAGACTGAGAGAATCGTTCTTGAATTGTTATGCACATTGTACTAAGTTAATTGGTCTTTACTGTCCTCTAAATTATAACAGCTGCACGGGACGATCTACAAGGTCAAGCAAACCTTATCGAGGTCGCTTTATGGAGGGGTAACCATCTTAATGCTACGTTTACACGCTTGCCGAGGCTTGGCAACCGTACACAAGCTCCAAGCCTTAATGCGGCATCCACACGCTTGCCGCTTGCCGCAAACGTCAAACCTCTACAAACGTTTGGCAAATTTTGGTAAGACAAACGTCTTCATCCACATGCTTGCCAGTTTGCCTTGCTAGTGTGTTTGCATTGGAAGAAGCAAGCATGACGGACGTCGAGCTTTTGTCCGCTATAACGTTTGGATTAACCTATTTTTATTATAAAAAGAAGCAAAGTGAAATAGCGAAAAGTAAACGGAAAAGCAAGCATCGGCTACTTGTTTTTTGTCTTTATGCTCCTTAGCTTTAGGGTTCCAAATACAGGGTTCACCTTGGTATACTTCTATAAACCGTAAAATATCGTCGTTCGACCATCTTTCTCCACTCATTTTCGTAAACATTTTTTTTAACGTCTAATCGACACCAGTGCGCCAGCGACACTAAAGGGACACAAATATGTGGATGGTTCGCAAACGCTTGCCGCAAACTTCCTTTGATTTGTGCACTAAAAACCGACACTCGGTCGGATCGGCGGCAAGCACTTACAAGCCAAGGCAAGCCAAGCCAAACGCTTCATCCACACGTTTGAATTTGTGGAGGCTTGTCGAGGTTTGCCAAGCGTGGGGACGCAGCATTACAAACGCTTGGATGCCATTTACACGCTTGCAAGTGCGCTTGTGTGTTCCGGACAGGCAAGCATGACAGACGTTTGTGGTTCTTGTCCATTGGATTCCATATGCATGGCTGACTTTGATATGCCACGAGAAAGGCCATGCTTTCATCGTTTATCCAATTAATAGTAAATACGCGGTCATATAAAGCGCAGCGTAAAAAAAAGAAAACAGCCGTTCGGCGCGAGCTCGTAAGCGACACTAAACGCGCGCCAACATGTAAATACGTCACAAGCGCTTGCCGCTAGCTTCCTTTGATCTGTGTTAAAAAACCGACACTAGTCCGGATCGGCGACAAGCTAGGAATGGAAACCAATTCGAACCGTGCCCTAAATTCTGACCTTTTATCTCTTCTCTAAGTTTAGACTGAACTGATCGTCTCCTGTACAAATACTTCCCCCCATTTCTCAGACAGTCTCCTTAATATAATTACGGAAAAATCTGATTTCCCGTTCGTTCAGTTTGACAAATTTACATGTTATGCTAACATAGTTAAGTTTATTTTAATTTATAATTATGGATGGATTTATATTCTTTATTAAATTATTCTTTTGTTTTCACGCCAGTTCATCGTTCCTAGGTCTGCCACGGCCCGCGACTTCAGAAAATCTTATTAATATTCATTAATTTTCAGATGTATGTAACTGCCATTTCAATGGAAACATTTATGAAAACTGCACAAAAAAATTCAATCAAACGTCTAAAGTGAGAAACGAAGGAAATATTAATAGTAACAATGACACTACAAAAGAAAATTTGACGAAAGATTATGAAATGATACATGTTGGTAGTATAGAGAGAAGAGGCAGAAATGTCATCCCAAAAATGGATGATGTTACTGAAGAGACGTCGAAACACAATATAGAAGCAAATGTCAAACAACAAAATGAAGGTTTATTAGCGGTTAACGACACACTAAATAAATTATATACCAATGAAATTAAACATATTGTTACGGAGAAATTGAATAATGAAACCCATGATTATGAAAATGGAACTGAATACAAAAATCAAAGCAAAGTTATGAAGGATATTGAAGAACTTGTTGGTACCAATGTTGTAGTAACTGAAAATGTGACTAAGATTTCCCAAAACAAGACTGCGGAAAAGATTGCCCAGCAAGACGCACATATTAATTGCAAATACAATTGTATGGCTATGAATGAATCTTTATCAAAAAATATGACACTGTTTTCCCAAAACAGTAGTATGAGTAAAGGCGTTCAAGAATATGATTTAAGTAAGAAAATCGAAAACAATTATTTTCATAACATTAAAAATGAATTCATGCCTGTAAATGTCTGGAATTTCCTTGAAAATAATGATACTGATAATATAACTCAAAAATATGATCTGCCTAATAAAAGTATTGAAAATAATGTTAAAAAATATGATTCACCTAAGTATATACAAAAACGTGACATTGATTTGTCAGAAAATGTGTCCGTTGATAAAACAACTAATAGTAACAAACATTTAGATCCACAAGACGAATACTATAACTATGATATGGCAAAGAAACGTAACGGTAATGCAAAGAAAAATGTTCATAACTCTAACGTACATAAGCATAAGTATGTACATAAAATCAACGATGATGAGCCGTATAATTACCAAAATTATGAACTGAACTACAATAAAATCATTGACAATAATGAGCCTACAACTCACAAATACACAAGAAGATTAGATGATGATATTAGTCAACAAGTCAAACCACAAATTCAAACGAGACTTGATAATGAATTAGTCAAAAAAAGTCTAGACGAATTCAAAATGGTGAGACGAAAAACACATTACACTTTACCTCAAATTGACTATAAAAATTACATGACAATACGAAATGAAGACCGCTATCAAGATCTACCTTACACTGAAATGTACTATGATTTAGCTAGAATAAACGGGAACAAAAACCATGCAGACATAAATTATCACAACGAAGTTATTCGAAACGATGCATATCAAAGTTATAGTGAAAACCAGTACTCAAATTACGAAGAATATACGATACCACATATTAAAGAAATGAATACTTTACTAAAGAGACAAAAAGAAATAGTCCTAAAACTCTCACAAATACAATTGGACGAGAAGAAATTAGCTAGGAATGGAAAGGTGGCTTTAAATGAATTTGGAGCTATCTTAAAGGAAGTAGAAGCTAAGAAGAATGATGAAAAAACATGGAAGAACTACACTGAGTTTTCTTTCGAAAGTACAACAACAACAACGGAATCGACTACAACAGCGAAACCAACAACAATATTAACACTTTTCGACGAAACAGAAATCAGAAGGGCGCTAAAGCAGGACCCACAAGTAAAAAGAATTTTAAAAATGGCGAACTTGAAGCGGGAGAAATACTTGGATAATGTACGAAAGTATTTGATCAGTAAAAACTATGCACACGATAAGCAATTTGCTAAAGCTTTAGCTGAAGGCGCTTCTAAAATGAAACTTAAGGAAACAGTGGAAACGAATGCTTTCAATAAAAACGTTTGAAATTCCGATTAAATTCTCATCAACAAGACTGTGCTTCCTTATTACCCGAGTACGGCGAAGCCCGAAAGGACATAAAACATGACCCTCCTGGTCATGTTTTAGCGCGTATGTATGTATGTATGTCCGTTCCTTTGTTCCCTCCTAACTATTAAACCAGTGAACCAGTGATAAATGATACGTCGTTAGATTTGTATTGATAGCGCGAATGTGAAGATTAAAATAAAATAAAATCACTATGTACAACGATAACCAAATGCCATTTGTAAAAAATCTAAAATGGACAAATTATATCAAGTGGGGTATCGTTAAATAAGGATAGACATTCATAATTTAATAAAGGTCGTTTGGGTTTTTTAATACCGTGTAAATAGCAATTAACTATTCAAGCATTTAAAACACAGTACCTATCAATACATGCATTACATACCACATGCACTACACACATAAAAACACGCACGAATGCACGACACACACATACATTTAAGACACTTATACAAATTAAGATTAAGATTTTTCTTTTATTAATTGTAAAAGATATTAAAAGATAGATAGATATTAATCCTTAATTTAATTGCCAGAAAAACATTTATATTCAATAATGGGGCGGGCACTGCTTCTCCTAAACACAGGCTGTATCGCAGCTTACTTAGGAGAGCAGAACCACATCCACAGATTTGTAAAATATTATAAGTACCTACTACTAGTTCAGATTTTAAATTATTATATTACAGTTATTTTGAACTCACAGACAGACATTTTAATTTAATTCATGTTTGTATAGAAGAGTAATTGAGAACACATAAATAACATAAAATAGACTCAAAATTAACATTTTGCCAGCGGATCACGAATAAGATACCTACGTGCGGGCGGTTTTAACCTCATTCGCGCGTCACGAATAGGATATGTGATGCATTTTCTTGTTGAATAAATAAAAGTAAAATTATTATATTTCATTGTTTTATTTTTTATATACAAAATATAATAAGGCAGTAACATAATAATAAAACACTCAAACAGATATCTATTATAGTTTACATTCTATGACCATTTGAAATACTCGTTTGCCAAAATTGGCTGCCAAATTTGGTAATGGCTTCGCTGGGAAAGTTTTAAAAGTAAGTTGTCGCATAAGAAAAACTATACCAAAACTAAAGTAGTCAACAAAACCAGCCAATAAGGTTCCCACAGCTGGAACACAGACCTCCTCACTTTGGGGGGGGGGGTATAATAGAATAGACCGTAATCCAAATCCTCGTAGTGCGGGTTAGTGAATACTTAACTCGTAATAAGTAATCAAATCGTCTACTGCGTAAAATCCCACGGAATCTGTGTTTCCTAACAGCTATAACCTGGCGGTATGTAAGTCAAGAGTGAATAAGTTACTTCTAGGTAAGCGTGTGATGGATTATTCAAATAATTTCATTTGGTTTATTACATTAACTCAAGTTTATTTCTTTAATTGAACACAAATTAAAATATCACTATAATAATTATAACCTTTTTATCATGTGATACACAAAATTTAACTATTTATTATCAAAACCTTGTAAACACTATTACGAAACCTATTTATAAGATAGTTTAAACTGTTCTTTCATTGATGTCTTGTATAACAGCATAATTGAACGTTATTTGAAAAATAACGTTATTTGTTTACTAATTCTGTCATCGTAATACTAATATGTAATTGAACTAATTAATTTCAACATATTTACTGTATTTTTATATCATTTAATCATAGTTTAATGTTAAAATACAAAGGTTAACAAATCTGTTTTAAAATCGTACGATATGACGTCACTTGTTTACCACTGTGTATAAAAGCCGCCGCTCAGTCGTTCTAGACACAGTCAGTCACTCAGTCGCTCTGGAGCAGTCACACCGAACGGACCTAAGTTAAGTGAACTTGTGTTGTTTCTAACTTTTATTAATATTTTTATGTGTAGAATTGGTATAAAAATCCTATCGTATTGCTATTGTATTTGAATATAAATTAATTATTTTGTATTTGTTGCTTTAATGTGACAGTGTTATTAATTGATAATTGTGTGATAATTTAATGAACATTTTGTATTAATTCTATAAATAACTTGACTTATATAATATGTAATGGAGTAATGAAATAGTAGATACACAAGTAAATAAAGCTAAAGTTATAACGATAGTAATCACATTGTGGTAATATTGTAAAGTACATATAGTGAATTGATGTTTATGTGAAAATGAATTATGTTTTGAAAAGAGTAACTGTGGAGTTTCTTGCCGGCTCTTCTCCATAGATAACTACCTTCCGAACCGGTGGTAAATTAATAAACTGATATTGCTATACAGACTACTAATTATTTCTATAAAACACCTAGTAATCATGGTAATACCGATTAATAGGTAATTAATCGGTAAATACGTAATAAATAGATATTTATAATTAATTAATTCTAGAAATAACAACATTATCTTCCATTTCTGACATCAGAAGTGGGATTGTTCACAGCCCACTTATTTTGTTTCGGTTTATTGAGTCTTGGTTCATAGTCCATGTGATTTTATTTTAAGAATAAAATATTCAAGTACCCTCGTACTTGAATATAGGTCACGATTGTCCGATTGTTTAACTGTACATTTGTTTTAGGCCTTGATGTTATTTCAAGTAGAGGGTACATGTATGTCACTATTGCCCTAATTCTAATGCATTGTGTGAAAAGTTTCAGAATGGATCCCGCAATATTGGAAGGCCTCTTCATCCGTGATGCTGTCTCGGGCTATTGCCGCCGTTCAGATGATGATTTGGTGCTTCCGGACCTTGATCCAGTAGCCAGTGACAGCAATTCAGCCTGATGGTGCCATAACATCAAGGAACCTTGTGAATAACCTTGATGGACCAGCATGAAAACAGTTACAAAAGCCGATGATAACGGGAGTCAAGTAAGAAAAAAAAAAAAACAATTAAATAAGTTTGAACCAATTTTAGCAGTTAGAACGATATGTATTCACTGTAACTAAATGCCTTAGTATGTTTTGTAGTATGTTTGCTGAATAGTCAGATTGGCCGAACGGTCTATGTATAATTCAAGGATTGGTTATCACAATGATACAAACATTTACCGTTTTCTCTCCTTTGCGTATACCAAATCATGTTAAATAATATGTAACCTTTATTTTGCTACTACCAAGTTTCTGTTCTAAAACATGTTAAAAAAAAAAATAACTTAATAACGTCACTTTTTTTTTTCTCTCGATAATTTGATTTGGATGAGGCAGTTGTGTATTAAAGCTGTCCAGATCCGTTAATAAAAATGAAATTCATTTCATTACGACAAACTGAATTTGAAATTGAACTGAATTTGAAATTGAACTGAATTTGAAGTTGAACTGAATTTGAAATTGAACTGAATTAACATGAATTAAATTAAATCTAAATAAATTAAATTAACATGAATTGAATTAAATCTAAATAAATTAAATTAACATGAATTAAGTTAAATCTAAATTAATTAAATCTAAATAAATTAGATTAAAATAAATACAATAAATTAAATTAAAATATATTTAAAAAATTAAATTAAAAAAATTAAAATAAATACGAAAAAATTAAAATTAAAAGAATTAAAATAAATACAAAAAATTAAATTTAAAAAAAAATAAATAAATACAAAAAATAAATTAAAAAACATTAAAATAAATACAATAAATTAAATTAAAAAAATACAATAAATTAAAAAAAATACTGTAAATAAATTAAACTAAATACAATAAATGAATTCAATAAAATAATTAATATAATAAAATAAATAAATACTGTCGGTCATAAAATTCATTAATACTTATGTCTTTTCAACTAGAAATAAAAGTGAATTTACGCTTAAAATGGCTGACGTTTCCCTCATTCTTCTTCTTCTTCACCCTTTGGCAATGTAATATATAGTTTTGGAGCCATTAAACTATTTGTAACTGGTCACAACGACGTTTTCTATTTACTCTAGAAAATTTATGTAAATTATTTTTGACGAACATGTATATTTCGTATATATATAATGAGGGAACTGTTAATATTTTAGTATCTTTAAAGAGTATTTTGCAACTGTCTGTACTCAAAAGAACTTAAATACCGTATCTTTATCTGTTGCATTACCCCAAAATATAATTCCGTATCTCAATGTTGAGGTAACCAGGCCGTGATATGCTGTTAAGACTATTGTTTGATTTGTTATTTTACTTAACATATGCAAGGCATATTAATTTTTCTTTAACTTAGTACACACATTGTAAATATGTTTATGCCATTTTAATGTGCTTTCTATATTTAATCCGAGAAATTTTGTCACTTTGGTCTCATTAATAGTTTTGTCATCGTAACTAATTGAAGTTCAGATTCCGGAAAAGCCTCTGTTGGAAATTCATTATAACTGTCTTGTCTAGATTTATTACCAAAATTATTATTCTGTAGCCAATTTACATCCGATTTTATGCTAGAATCAATATCCGTCTCTAGTGCACTTAATTCATCACTATTAAAAAGTAAAGTACTATCATCTCCAAACTAGTCATTGGATAAATGGAAGCTGTTGAAAAGTCATTAGTGTAACCAAACGTTACAGTTCTCTGGTCAGATTTGAAAAATATATCTGTTTTTTTTTTTTTCACTACTCCTGACTACTACAGTTATTTGCTGCCTATTACTAAAATAAGATTCGATTAAATTTAATACGTTTCCTTTTGTTCCATATTCGTTAAGTTTATTTACTAGTATTTTATGATCTACGCGATCAAAAGCTTTTGACATATCCATGTAAAGCGCTAGAGTTGGTAGTTATTTTGTCGACTCTGCTGCTGTTTGCAAGAAATCGTATATGGCTACATCAATAGATTTTTTTTTCTAAAGCCTTTCTGGATTATCAACTAGTAAATATATTCCTCAAAGTATGGAGTAAGTTGGTTAGATATTGCTGAATTTGAATGAATTTAAATAAATTTAATTTTATTTATTTATTAGGGAATAACAAACAGTAACACATTTTTATAAAATCATAACAAATAAATGTAAGTTAATGTGCTCCCACACCGTTATCCACAAATTATATATTAGGGACGTGGCATAAATTTTAAAATGTTTCTTTTTTTTCTAACTAAAGTGTGCTATATTATACAAAACAATATTACTTACTTAATAATGCATATTATTTTGTTATCATTATTATTTGTTTGTCACTTATTACCGGAGAAACGATAAGCTTTACGAATGAGTAAAGTTAGCAAAAGTAAATAAATTCAATAATAACAATAAAATCAATAAAATTAGTGTTAATATTAATTAAATTATTTCTTATAATTCTATCATAATATTAAAAAAAAAAAAAATCTTACTGACTGACTCATCAACGCCTAGCCCAAACCCTTGGACCTAACAGCTGAGATTTTGCTCAGAGGTTCCCTTTTTATTGTAAACAAGGAATAGGGAAGGATTTTTTTTTTTTGAAATTCATAATTTCCCCAGAGGTTACGTGAAAATTAATTTAAATAGAGGATCAAAGTTTGTATTGTTGAGGTAACCATGATTTTTGTTTTTAAATCTTTATTATAATCATAAGTCATTATAGTTTGTTTGTAATATTGAATGTGATTAATAATATATTTCTAATGACCATAATTGGAACACAATGAGTTAAATGATAGTTAGATATGTTTCCGCTGGTCGCTCTTTTGTTCTTTTGTTCGGTGCTTGCCTATCCCACTAGCAGCGGGTGGAGGGGGCATGACACATCTATGCAATTGGCAAAACATAAACAAACTCATAATTAAAACATAGAAAATAAGAATGAAATGAAAAGACGTTGAGGTAAGAAAATATTATTAATCACACTTGACAATTCTTTGTACTTCAAGACCAAAATCGTTAATGACGTATAATGAAATAAGTGTTGAAACTATATACATCGTTTCTAATTTGTGTTCAATTAACGATGTTTGTTTGAAATTATTGAATATAATCTTATAAAAAATATAGAGGTTATTATAGACTGCTTAGGCCCTGCTCTGATACCTTTCTGAAATTCATGCACAGCAGGTGATAGGACTGGTATCTCAAGGACAGAGGCTGTTGTAGACTGCTGAGGCCCTGCCCTGATACCTTTCTGAAATCCATGCGCAGCAGGTGGTAGGACTGGTATGTCAAGGCCGGCGGCCATATGTAGACTGCTGAGGCCCTGCCCTGATGCCTTTCTGAAATCCATGCGCAGCAGGTGGTAGGACTGGTATGTCAAGGCCAGCGGCCATATGTAGACTGCTTGGCAGCCCTGCCCTGATACCTTTCTGAAACTCATGCGCCGCAGGTGATAGGACTGGTATGTCAAGGCCAGAGGCTATTGTATTGATTATAATTAGTTGGTACTTCGAGAGCGAAGTACAGGTCAGTTTGGCCGTGATGGATTATTCAAATAATTTCATTTGGTTTATTACATTAACTCAAGTTTATTTCTTTAATTGAACACAAATTAAAATATCACTATAATAATTATAACCTTTTTATCATGTGATACACAAAATTTAACTATTTATTATCAAAACCTTGTAAACACTATTACGAAACCTATTTATAAGATAGTTTAAACTGTTCTTTCATTGATGTCTTGTATAACAGCATAATTGAACGTTATTTGAAAAATAACGTTATTTGTTTACTAATTCTGTCATCGTAATACTAATATGTAATTGAACTAATTAATTTCAACATATTTACTGTATTTTTATATCATTTAATCATAGTTTAATGTTAAAATACAAAGGTTAACAAATCTGTTTTAAAATCGTACGATATGACGTCACTTGTTTACCACTGTGTATAAAAGCCGCCGCTCAGTCGTTCTAGACACAGTCAGTCACTCAGTCGCTCTGGAGCAGTCACACCGAACGGACCTAAGTTAAGTGAACTTGTGTTGTTTCTAACTTTTATTAATATTTTTATGTGTAGAATTGGTATAAAAATCCTATCGTATTGCTATTGTATTTGAATATAAATTAATTATTTTGTATTTGTTGCTTTAATGTGACAGTGTTATTAATTGATAATTGTGTGATAATTTAATGAACATTTTGTATTAATTCTATAAATAACTTGACTTATATAATATGTAATGGAGTAATGAAATAGTAGATACACAAGTAAATAAAGCTAAAGTTATAACGATAGTAATCACATTGTGGTAATATTGTAAAGTACATATAGTGAATTGATGTTTATGTGAAAATGAATTATGTTTTGAAAAGAGTAACTGTGGAGTTTCTTGCCGGCTCTTCTCCATAGATAACTACCTTCCGAACCGGTGGTAAATTAATAAACTGATATTGCTATACAGACTACTAATTATTTCTATAAAACACCTAGTAATCATGGTAATACCGATTAATAGGTAATTAATCGGTAAATACGTAATAAATAGATATTTATAATTAATTAATTCTAGAAATAACAACATTATCTTCCATTTCTGACACGTGCTTCGTCTTCGACCATATCATCAGGTGAGATGGTGGTCACACGTGGGCCAATTACCAACGAAAAAAAAACTTATAGCATAGATTTAAGGCAGAAATAGCCTAATTAATCTTAATGAACTATAGTGTTTTGAAGTAAATAGCTAAACAAGAGTGGCACCGTATAACAGAACTTGTTACTCAAACTGTTTCCTCATTGACGTCCAAGACCATTCTGTCAAGAGAAAGACTAAGAAGAAGAAAACCATTTTTAGGGTACCGTAGACGAATGGCAAAAAAATAGAACCCTTATAGCTTCGTCATGTCTGTCTGTCTGTCCGTCCGTATGACACAGCCATTTTATTCCGAAACTATTAAGACTACACAGTAGATTTAATCTGAGAACCGTTTTCCCGTTTTTAGAGATAAATTTTAAAAAAATTAAGGCAGGCAATACATGGAGCTGAAACTAAAAATATATTTTTCTTTAAAACGATATTTAAGTTTCTAAAAGTACCTACTCTTTCTTAAAGTCCATCGTTTGATAGATAAGACACTTTCAAAGTAGTAAAAATTGGTGCCAACTTATTTAAAATATTAAAGCTAAAATTGGTATGAACGAGATATAATCAGCTGTTCTTGAAATACAGCACATAAAACACCGCAAATATAACTTTGTAAACTATACAAACACTATGAAAAACAAAGTTATTTTGCATAACCACTACGGAACCCCTCATAGACGAGTCCAAATCGCACTTGGCCAATTTTTGAACACATACCTAAATACACAGAAAATCTTTCAACATCTAAGATCAAAGGTTATTTTAATTAATATTTATAAAGAAAGATCATTCTGTCTGAGTTTACCGATTCTAAATAAATTACACATATCTTATCTTATAATTTAAATTTTATGCAGTTTACCGGTTTTTTTGTAGGAAAAAGTAAGAGTGATTTTGTAATATATTGTATTTTAATTATTATTATTATATAAAGAATACTTTCTTTGTTACGTAGACAGTAATAAATTTAAATTTCTTAGTAGTCCTTTTTGGAGGAGGGTGCGGGAATTCCCGTGGTTGCGGGAATGTTCTAACGAGATACCGCGGCCCCGGAACGCAAGGGCAACTGAAGCAACAGAGTGGGTTTTTAGTCAGTAGAAGTCTGACACTCCCTTCCGCTCCTCCCACAGTCGTCAACACGTCATTTGATTTCCCGCCAAATAATAATAATTTGCCTTCTTTCAAAAATATGGTAAAAAATCTCTATTTCTCTCTTTAATTTGTTACTATTTTTTATACATCCTAGCTTTTTTATGTATATATACAGTATGTTAACTAACATAGGGCGTTCCCGTTAACCCGCAAAAGTATAGCATCCATACATGCTAAAAAATATATCACCATTCGAAAACAAAATGTTTTTATTGTTTTTTTTTAATATTAAATATCACTAAAAATTTTAAATTGATAAGTTAAAGAAACACTCTGTACACGCGTACTTGAAGGACGGCAACGTCGCAATTTATTTATGAATGACGGGCCGCGATCTAATTGATGTGCTTATACTATTGCGGGTTAAAAGGAACGCCCTCTGTTAGTTAACATACTGTATATATATATATATATGTATTGTGTGTGTATTTTATTATATTACTTATGTATTGTATATAAGTGAATAGTACACCATGGACTAACCGCGTATTTATTTTCTCGAAGAGAGAGAAAGGTTGCCTGTAAAAGATCGCTTTTAGCGATAAGACCGCCCATTGTAACAGCCTTTGTAGTTTTTAAGTCCTTAATTCTGTTGTGGTGTACAATAAAGAGTATAATATCTATCTATCTCCGTTGTATCATTATAACTTAAAACGGAAAATTTACTATGTGTATTTATTGTTTCGAGTTAAACACATGGTTGAAATCCCGATTTAAGTTCTAATGATACTGTTAGTGACCATGTTACTTTAAAAACTTGTATCAGCTACTGCTGGTCTGATAAATCAGACGGGTCGGGTATTTTTTATTGCGCTGATCTAGAAGTTTTTTTTAAAGCTCCAAAGGACGAGTTATTCCGTTCGGATCCCCTGCTTGTTGTTTTTTCTTTTAATTCCGGTCTGATCCCCTACTAACTTTGTCATTCCGGTCTGATCCCCTTACTGTTTTTGAAAGCTAAGTACAGTCAAGATAAAAATAACTATCGATTTAATATTAATTTCAACTTCGTACCTCTACACGTTTATGTTAAAAAGGGTCTTGAAAGACTGGCAGACAGACCGACGGACAACGGACTGACCTTATAAGTGTTGGGTTTTTCTTTTGACGTATAAAACTCTAAAATACTTTTTGTTTATTAATAATTCCGTACAGGTATAAATACATTATTTGCAAAGGTGTTCAATCCATAGAATTATTGTATAATGGCCACCCATGAGGTAGTTATTATACAGCCGCGACCACATCTACGCATAAGCGATTTAAAATAATTATAACCATGAAGCCATGATGTGTATTGTTATGAATAGTATTAACACGAAAAGATTACTTTTTAACGCATTTTACGCACGCTACGGTTCTAATCGGTAGAAATTGCTCACTTTAGCATGAAGATAAATATTTAAGCTGAGCCTGATTTTATTGATAACAGCGGGATACGAAGCGCTCTGGGATAGAGTTTTAATCGTGTCGTTATTTATTAGATAAATAAACTTTTCAAACATAAGGCAATTTATGTTAGATGAGTTTATTTATTTATTTACTTAATCATACATAACTATCATTGACTGCGTAGCAATAAGAAAAAACTTTTGTAACACAAAATAAAACCGACTACAAAAAAAAATCACTGCAAAGAGGGTGTCGAGCCTACGAGACGCGCGGAAAATAGGTATTTACTGCAGCGGGCTAGTCGTGTGCGTTGTCACACACACAATGACAAGTTCGCTCGAGGCCCGCTTGCCGTTGCACGACGAAGTTTGCTAACTTTGCATTTTTTAATTTTTTGTCGTTATGTTGAATAAACTTGAAAAACGAATATTAATTATTTAGATGGTTTTATTTATCACACTAATATTATAAAGGCGAAAGTTTGTGAATGAATGTGTCTGTTTGCATGTTTGTTACTTCTTCACGCTCAAACGGCTGGATGGATCTAAATGAAGCAAGTAGGTACGTACATAAATCACAAAAATAAATTTAATAAATTATACCTATTATATAAAAATTAACGTTTGTTTTTACTGTAGTAATACATTATCCGTTCCCTCACTATTCATCCTATTGCAATAAAACTTTGATTTTATATATTAAACTCCTCAGATTTTTTTTTAAAGAATACTAGCAATGTGGGTACATTTCACATTACTAATTTTTGTTTGCAATCTTGTTAACCCCTCCAACTAAGCTAAATATGCTTGTGTCTGGAGTGGGTTCACGTCAACAGTGTAATGGGTGGGGTTCGAACCTGCGACCTCTCGATCACAAGTCCGACACCTTATCCATTAGGCTATTGAAGCTTCGAAACTGGGTAAGTAGCAAGTTAGGGTAGATGGGTATCATACCCATTATTCAAATAAGTACTGCATACCCAGGGTATGCAGTACTTATTTGAATAATAAAACCAGTATGAAATAAAAAAAAATATAATTATGTAATGTCATAATAAAACCAGACTGAAATAAGTTTTGTTTATTAAAATTTCATTTAGTGCTCGTTTAAATTCTACACAAATTTCTTAAAACTAGCTTATTTACATTTTTTGCAACTACGCCAAATAACTTTGTTTTTCATAGTATTTGTATGAATTACAAAGTTATATTTGCGGTTTTAGAAAATATGCTGTATCTCAAAAACTGCTGACTCAATCTCTTTAAAACCAATTTTGATTGAAAGTTTACATTAAGATCTATATATATATATATATATATATATATATATATATACAACGCGTAATTTAAAGGGTATATACATACCAAGTGCATGGCTTCTTTGGATGATAATAACAAACGATATGGCAAGGGTTTTGTAATCCTAAGTCTACATGTGTAGAACTTATTACAAATTCCAGTACACTGATACCAGAGACCGAATTTTTCAAATTAAGAAGAACGAAAAGAATTATCGTGTTATTGGCAAGTGACGTGGAAAGTTATTGACCCTTGTAGTGCTGTGACACGTTTGTTATGATTGGTATTCAAGAAACATATGAAACTGATAATTTGGTATCAATTCTTTAAGTCAGTTATTTTGGGCTGAAACTGTGCATAGAGACTCCATACCAAATGTTGTCTTCAGCCCTTTTGGTTAGATATGGGGTTTCCGTTACACTTTGTATACAACGTGTAATTTAAAGGGTATATACATACCAAGTGCACAGCTTCTTTGGATGATTATAAACGATATGGCAAGGGTTTTCTAATCCTATGTGTACATATGTGAAACTTATTAGAAATTTCAATACACTGATACCAGAGACCGAATTTTTCAAATTAAGAAGAAGGAAGAGAATTATCGTTTTATTGGCAAGTGACATGGAAAGTGATGACCCTCATAGTGATGTGATACACGTTTGTTATTACTGGTATTCAAGAAACATACGAAATCAACAATTTGGGGTCAATTCTGTGAGTCAATTATTTTGAGCAGAAACTTTGCATAGAGACTCCATACCAGATGTTGTCTTCAGTCCTTTTGGATAGATATGGGGTTTCCGTTACACGTTTTATATATATTTATATTTTTCACTCCATTATTATAGAAATTAGAGGGGGGCACACATTTTACCACTTTGGAAGCGTATATCTTTTAAACGATTAATTTTATGAAAGAGTTGTTTTAGAAACCTCAATCTCATTTTAAAGACCTGTATATAGATACCACACATGCACAGGTTTCATGAAAAAAAAAATTTTTCAGTTTTAGTTCCATGTATGGGGGGGCTCCCCTTACATGGAACTAAAACTGAAAATATTTTTTAATTCAATTTAAAGATATTTTAATTTTTTCTTAAAATCGGAAAGCGGTTCACAGAATACATCAATCTACCAAGTTTTTTATGTATAGTCCTAATAGTTTCGGAATAAAATGGCTGTAACATACGGACGGACGGATGGACAGACAGACAGACTAGTAGTTGTAGTAGTTATACATATTATATTATTATAGTCACTACGGAACCCTTCATGGGCAAGTCTGACTCGCACTTGGCCAATTTTTCTTTGGCTAATTCCCGTAGTAGACAGACCTTGTTATGGCACTTGGCGTATAATTTTTCGGACATAGAGGGAATGTCAAAGGAAGCTGAAACTTGTTCTAAACCAGAAAACCCGGCTCCTATCGACATAAAACTGCTTACAGAATTATCGTTCAGATTGAGGTCTGTAGGGCTATCTATCTGATTCTTTACAATTTATTAATTCTATTTTTTTTCGACACATTTGGCAACTAAAATAGAATTTCGATAGAAATTCTTTCTTAGTTGCAACTAGAGAATACAATCCCGAGCATGTTTTTCAATCCCGGGATTACGTGATTCTTGATGCTGAATCCTGGGACCCTGGGGCTATCCCCGGATTAGACTATGTGGTTTCTAATTGGTCCCAAATGTAAAAAATTGGCCAAGTGCGAGTCAGACACGCGCATGAAGGGTTCCGTGTGTAACTATAATAATATAATATAATATTAATATTTATTTGACGAAAAAAACCATACAAATTTCTTAAAACTAGCTTATTTACATTTTTTACAACTACGCTACATAACTTTGTTTTTCATAGTGTTTGTATGAATTACAAAGTTATATTTGCGGTTTTAGAAAATATACCGTATCTCAAAAACTGTTAACTCGATATGATTCAAACTAATTTTGGTTGAAAGTTTACATTAAGATCTACAGACACATATTTTTTTAGATTTTTCACTCCACTATTATAGAAGTTAGAGGGAGGGATACACATTTGACCACTTTGGAAGCTTATATCTTTTAAACGATTGACTTTATGAAAAAGTGGTTTCAGAAACCCCATGTCATTTTTAAAGACCTGTCTATAAATACCACACACGCATAGGTTTCAAGAAAAAAAAAATATTTTCAGTTTTAGTTCCATGTATGGGGTAGTAGTATGTTCCTTTATTTTAAATGATTTTTAATTTTTTTCTCAATATCGGAAAGCGTTTCATAGAATACATCTACTTACCAAGTTTCACATGTATAGTCTTAATAGTTTTGGAATAAAATAGCTGTGACATACGGACGGACGGACAGACAGACAGACAGACAGACGGACAGACATGACGAAACTATAAGGGTTCCGTTTTTTGCTATTCGGCAACTGAACTCTAAAAACCGAGTAATTTCTTAAAATATATATTTTTAATGTTGGTACACTACACATATCACAGTATAGTAAGAAAAGAAAAAATGACAAAAAGATACTATACTTTGTAAGAAATAAAAAGGCAATAAAACTTATTTCGAATTTTGAAAATACAATCGTAGAAATATCAATGCATCCAAGGTTTGACTTCCAAGCCTGCTTCGTTTATTACCAACATAAGCAGCAGCTGAAAACGCTCGTTTAGGTTTTACACTGGTTGGAGGAATAGACAATAGATACTTATAATGCTGTTTCTAAGTGATATCCACTAATTCCTCCATTTTCAAACAGGCTTATTTCACGTCTAATACTATATTTTGCCAACCCCGATTAATTTTGTATTTGTTCTTCACGATCTGGGAATTTCATACTCTTATCAATTTCCAGCTATAACTTTTCCTTTAGTGTCAATTGGGGTTGGGATTGGGAAGTTTGTGGCCTTAACTCATCATCTGTTTGTGACCCTGATCTTCCTTCTTCTTCTTCCGTGTCATCTCGCCTTTTAAGTTTTTTAACAATACACTTTATTTGCTTCCAAACTAAAGCCTGTGTAGAAACTGGAAATAAGTCATGCCATTCCAAATCCGATAATAACTGATTTTCATCATCTTTTCATGGATTTTGTAATTAATTCAACACACCAGTCAAATCATCACTTCGTCGTTGCTTCATACGTTCCACTAAGGATGTTTTCATTTTTTGGCAAGTGTCAGCACTTGCCAAAAAATGATTATGCTAGATAGCTGTTTTATAAGAAATTTCAAAGCGGAATCAGCTGTGCATAAATTAGCATCTCGCCGACAGATTGCTTCTACTGTCAATTTAATTGGGGTCAGCACATCAACAATTTTATTTACCAATTCAAAATCAACTTCTTCCAAACGAATTGGATGATTGAGATCTATAAGAGCTTTTTGAATGAAGGTTTTTAAAAGATAAAATCGCTCCAGCATTGTTAAAAGACTATTCCACCTGGTTTTGCAGTCCAAAAGAAGTGACAGCTCTTTTCCATGTTCAATTTTCATTTATTTTTGAAGTACTGTTTCATTTTTCAATGGTGATCTTTTGAAATACACTCTACAACTGCGGATTTTCTTTATCAGCTCATTAATGTTTTCATCTTGTGTTAACTCTGGTATGTGTTATAGCGCAAGGTCATTTTGTGACATTAAGATTAAGTCTGATTGTGGACTGTCTAAGTCTTCTAAATGTTCATCATCATGGATGTCATCCATATGATCAACAGCCACAGGTGGTTCATTTATAGTATCATCTGAGGTAGAGCTGTCTTGCAAATAATTATGTTTTTCATAAAGCCAGTATCCAGGGAAATATCAAATATACTTAGACGCTCTTTCAATATACGAAGACAATTTTCAGCCATACTTTCATACTTCCATAAATAGGAACAAGTCCTAAATTCCAAATTTTTTTCAAAGTTCTAAGATATGCTTAATTATATTTAAAACTTTGGTCTATACTGTCGTATAGACCAATTAATACAGCACAATGGAATTACAAATAAAAAATATCCGATAAGTTGGTCATCATGTATGTCATTGATATACACTATAAAAAGGAAAGGGCCAAGAATTGAACCTTGCGGAGCACTCATCTTGGCTAGGGATCCTGTAGATGTCGCTCCATTAACAATAACTTTTTGTTGCCTGTTTGATAAATATGAAAGAACAAGGTCAGCAGAACACGAATCCACGAACTCCGTAATGGTGTAATTTACAGATCAGTGTTTTGTGGTCAACGCAATCAAAAGCTTTGGAGAGGTCACAAAATATGCCAATTGCATCCTGAGATTTCTCCCAAGATTCCAGAATGTGACGGATGAGCGCTACTCCTGCGTCTGTTGTTGACCTACCTTTCGTGAAACCAAACTGCCGACTATGCAGAATTCCATTTGAGTTAAAATATGATAGCATCTGGTCCAGCATGATTTTTTCATATATTTTGCTTAATGCTGGAAGCACATATATCGGTCTATAGTTAGAGGGATCACTCTTACAACCCGACTTAAAAATTAGTACTACTTTACTATGTTTCATTAAATCGGGAAAATTACCGCTGTCTATACATTAATTAAATGTGCCTGTTAGGATAGCAGCAATTGAGTCAATAATATTACCAAGAACCCTAACAGATGCACTCCATAAGTCATCAGTGTTTGTTATGTTAAGACTTTGGAATGCTTTTTAATTACATCAATAGAAATGGGCTTAAATGAAAATGTTGGTATATGCTTATTGAAGTTTTCCTTTAAAAAAGATTCTGCTAATAATGGCGAAGAATGTAGAGATTTAGTAACCTCTACTGGAATATTGGTATAGTAATTTTCCAACATCTCAGCCACTTTTGACTTATCTGACCTGA
Source organism: Tholera decimalis (assembly GCA_943138885.2). Taxonomy (NCBI): domain Eukaryota; kingdom Metazoa; phylum Arthropoda; class Insecta; order Lepidoptera; family Noctuidae; genus Tholera; species Tholera decimalis. Next base: position 9,507,414 of record OW964575.2, on the reverse strand, counting down.
CCTGAGATGACCTGATCATCGATGTTCAAAGTCAAATCATTCTAACCCTATTGGTTTGTGTTTCCAGTTTCTTTGTTTATCACCTTCAACATAGTTTTTATTTTATTGTTAGAAATGCTAATTTTATTACTTTCTGATTTAGATTTAGCTTAGGGCGCATACTCTTTTAAATATCTTTGAGTAGTTTCTTACATAATTATGGAAGGCTTCATCGGAAGTCAATGATTTTTCATGGTATAAGTTGTATACATTGTCTCAGCTTATTCTTATTCCAGCAGTGGCCCATTCATTAAATTTAAATTTATTACTCGTTTGAAATTTTTTAACTGGACATGTCTTACTAAATTCGTGGCATAGTGAAGAAAATAATATCCTGTAATTTTCATTGGGGTCACGGGAGTCAAAATTGGCCATTGAAAGATTACTTTTTAGTTAGCTGCCTAATTTTAATAGTCTTATTTTTGATTTCAAAATGAAAGCCAGATTTGCAATCACCACCCCCAAAAAGCCATTCCACGATACCCATATCGAATGTGTGAGAAAAAGTTGCATCCGCCATCTTGGATTTTAAAATGAATGCCAGATTTGCAATCACCACCCCTAAAAACCCATTACACGGTACCCATATCAAATGTTTGAGAAAAAGTTTCATCCGCCATCTTGGATTTTAAAATGAATGCCAGATTTGCAATCACCACCCCCAAAAACCCATTACACGATACCCATATCGAATGTTTGAGAAAAAGTTGCATCCGCCATCTTGGATTTTAAAATGAATGCCAGATTTGCAATCACCACCCCCAAAAACCCATTACACGATACCCATATCGAATGTTTGAGAAAAAGTTGCATCCGCCATCTTGGATTTTAAAATGAATGCCAGATTTGCAATCACCACCCCCAAAAACCCATTACACGATTCCCATATCGAATGTTTGAGAAAAAGTTGCATCCGCCATCTTGGATTTTAAAATGAATGCCAGATTTGCAATCACCACACCCAAAAACCCATTACACGATACCCATATCGAATGTTTGAGAAAAAGTTGCATCCGCCATCTTGGATTTTAAAATGAATGTCAGATTTGCAATCACCACCCCCAAAAACCCATTACACGGTACCCATATCGAATTTGTGAGAAAAAGTTGCATACGCCATCTTGAATTTAAAAATAAATTCCAGATTTGCAATCACCACCCCCAAAAACATCGAATCTTTGAAAAAAGTCTTCATCATCACTTTCACTTCCTCAAATGGTGCTTTTCGGGAGCAACTGCACAAGGTACTATTAGAAATACCCAAAACGCTATAGGTGTGCCTATAATATTTAAAGAGTTCCCTCGCTTTCTCCAGGATCCCATCATCAGATCCTGATTTCATAACAATGGAACCAACTAGAAAGTATACCCTTTCAAACGAAAAAAAATTCCAAATTGGTCCAGCTGTCTTCGAGTTAAGGGTTACATACATAAAAAAAAGTTTAAGACGAACTGAGAACCTTCTCCTTTTTTTTGAAGTCGGTTAAAAAGCAATAATAACATCACAAAATAGAAATACGTACTTTTTATGAGAATGGCTTTTTTTTCGAAAATTTGCGCCAACTTTCTTCTAATAATATTTTTTTTTACATTTTCCCATAATAAAACAAATATTAAAAAAAAAATGTTAAAGAAATATATATTGAACAATAAAAAGTAATTGTTGGGTATGCATAATAAATCGTACTCAAAAAAACAAAAAATATGACTTATGTTATTCAACGGATTGCTGCAATACATACGTACACAATAGATCGCGAATTATCGTTACCGGCGAAACGCTCCACGATGAGACGTGACCCCTCTCTGAGCTCCCGTGGACGACTGCATTTTCGACCGGTGTACGTTGCGTATGGTTCAAAATAGCGCGCAAATTAGAAGAAAAAATTAAAATTAAAACAACCAAGCGACATTTTTGAAATGTTAAAGCTGTAAATGATAGTATGATAATTAGAGAATAATATGAATTGAAGTTTATGAAAAAATTCAACAGTTTACTATCAAAATTCAGCGACGCACGAGCATGTTTTGTAAGGATTTTTGTCCAACTTTGTGTATTTTTGTTTAATAAACTATAAAATATTTTTAAATTTTGCCAACTATGTTTGCAAACACATTTATTCTAGTGTTCATTACATATTTTTGTATGGTAATTAACGTACTATTATAGGTTATATTCCTTTAGTTGTGAAGACCGTTTTGAGTTATTTTACTCGGCGCAGGCTTAATACATCAATGCTGCAAACTGAAAAATTACTTTAATTTCGGTAGTCGGTGTCTTCTCAATTTATTTTCGTTTTTGACACCGACTTCCAAAATTAAAGTAATTTTTCACGTTTAGTGGGTCTGTTTGTAACGTATCCACATAGTGACAAAAGCCTAAACCTTAACTTCTTATGACCTTTTGCAAAATATTTCTCTTTCCGATGCAGGGCCGTTAATTTTTGAGTTCTCCTGGTAATTCACCGTCAGCTCCACTTCACCATATGCATGCTCGTCACAGAGCATAAAGTGCTTAACAACCATATTCAAGTAATCGAATCACAAACCATAAAATAAGTACTGATTATATTATTGAGTTGATCCGTGGCCTATAATATTTGAAGAGTTCTCTCGATTTCTCCAGGATCCCATAATCAGATCCTGACTTAATAAAAAACCTTTCAAACAAAAAAAACAACGCGACGAATTGATAACATCCTCCTTTTTAGAAGTCGGTTAAAAATAAATCTAATCAAGATACTTAAAAAATCGTAACGTAATATTTAAAGAATCGTAAACTAAATCTTTTCCCTTCTTACATAAAAACCGATAACATAATATTCAATCACATCACTCATATAACAGAGTCTCGTTAGTAGTGATTTTTTCTGTAACTATTCATAGAGGCAAAGGTGAAATGTTCATTCTGCCTTTTATAAAACTTTCACTAAGCACGGTATTTGATCTGACGCATTATGAAAGTACTAAATGACAATATTTATATAAGTAATTATGTTGATTGGTTATGTAACATATCAACGAGTCTACAGATTTTTTAAATTATATTGTATCTCATCCGGAGATTAATGTGATAATATATTGATGAAAGTTCTTCAGTTCAGGATTGCGGGAATCTTCACGAGATACCGCGGCCACGGAACGCAAGGGCAGCTGAAGGAGTAGTGAGGGTTTTTAATCAGTAGCAGTCTGACACTCCCGCTCCTCTCAAAAACGGTCATAATTATCATTTGATCGCGTTGACATTCAGATTCGGTTTATGACGGCTAAAAGAGTAGGTAAGCCCGAACATCTCGTATAAAGTTCAATTTTACTGAATCTTATACGATCGTTACGCGTTCCTGAATAAAAGGGTCTGACAGACAGACAGATAATGAAGTTATCCTAAAAACTATCCATTTGGTAACGGTTGAAAGAAAACTGTCGCCGCCATTTTAAATAATGACATCTGTCAAATAAAGGCGGGAACTATCAAAAGTGGCAGTTAACGTTCACCCGCGAACCATAAACACTGACTTCCTAGAATGCATACTGCATGGATTGCGTGCAAAAAAACTGTATAGCGGTGTCTATGTACGACTTGATGTGAACTTTCCTAGTTATATAATAGACATTAGCTGTGATTTGCTCACGTAACTAACATTTTTCTTATCGACGTTACATAGCATGATTCTCTAGCTATTACTGACATGAATCTCATGACTTTGCTCTGTATTTATCCTTATTTATTACGCTAAGAACTCTACCGAAATCTTTATAAAAGTAACGGTCCCTGACATCGTTTCTTATTGTCCGATCAAGCCTGTCCCAGCGACACCCTAAGAGATCCGTAGCCTACAGGGGTATCCTTAGCGTGTAGTCGTGTAGCCCTAGTTTGTAAAATAAATATAGGCTGGAGGCTTTAATCATTATAATTAAGGCTGCCACAGGCAAGTCCGGTTAAGTAACCGACAACTTCATATGTTTACCTGGGTCACACCACTCAAAAACATAATTTCTTCGGCTGATCTATTACTTAACAATACTCTTCCATGTCTCAGAAATTACCTTAAGCCGTTGGTTCTGTGGCAAAGTTGATCTTTACTTATGTAACTGTATTTATGTGTAGATCAAAAAAGCAACCTCATATATTTTGAACTGAGCAAAAAATATTCTTTTGTAAAAGTGTTCTATGATCCATCCATCGATAAACAAAGTTGGTCTATGATTTTAAAATAACTTGAGTGTATTCTCAATCTACACAATACTAAAACATAAGCAAACTTTTTTAAATCATAGTCGGAAAGGGCTGACACACCGGAATTCCCACAGGATAAGGCCGCGTATCGATTACCATGCCATCAAAATTAACAGCAAACACAAATCATTCATCATTTGTAGCTTCCCGATAACTATAACCTGGGGGTCTTTAAGTAAAGAGTGAATACATTACTTCTAGGTAAGCGTCCTCCATCTTCGACCACATCATCACTAACCCTCAGGTGAGATGGTGGTCAAGCACGAGCTTTAACCTCTCAAGGACCGCCATTATTTACGTCAACTATTAGTTGAGCCCCGCTGGCACAGAAATTTTGTGCCAGCGGGGCTCAACTAATACTTGTTTACTGGCACGTTTTTGTGCCGCTGGAGCTCTAGAGATTAATATTTAAAAAAATCTGACTTCAGCCTTGTCAAGGAGTACCTACCTAACACGCTACCTAGTTACTGGGAGGGGGAGGTCATACAGGCATCCGCTCCATGTAAAACACTAGTACCCGGCTGCATCCGTTTAGACTGGAACCTGGACCTGGAACTGGACCTGGAACTGGACCCTGATATAGTTGGGAAAAGGCTTAGCAAAATGACGATGGGCAATTCGATGACTTACATCAATTCCTTACGTAGCTGTTACGACTTAGAGCCCATTCACACTACGTTTTTTAAACGTGCCGTTGACGCACGTTTGTAGCGATACAGACGCGATACGCACGCAAGTCAGACGCAGCCTGTAGACCTTTGCACACCTGTATAAATTCAAATACGCGCTTGAATCGATACAGACGCGCGTGTGTAGCGATACAGACGCGATGCAAAGGCGCGTGTGTAGCGATACAGACGCGATGTTATCGCACGTGTGTATCGATACAAACGCGCTGGCATTTTGCGTTTTTAAGCAGAACCTCGTCAACAGTAGCAAGATGGCGTATACCAACGCGCGTGTGTATCGATACAGAGAAGCCGGTGTCGCGCGTTTGAATCGATACAAACGACAACAAACTGCTCTGTAGGATAAAAGCACGCCGTCGACGCGCGTTTCAGAATGGCGCGTTTAAAAAACGTGGTGTGCATAGGCCCTTACGAAGCGAGATTACGATTTTTTCTCAGAACTATATTATCTTTGCATTTCCTTCCTTGTTATTTGCAACTGTAGCACGAATCTTATATAAAAGTGTGCATAATTATAAAGTGAAGATTCCTGCAGTGTTTTAAATGAGAGACTGTCTATCTTCCGATCAAGTTTGAAAAATGAGCATTCCAATTGATGATAGTCATTCTAAGATAACGCTTAACGTACGTTATATCAGTGAAATAGTTCTACATTAATCTATAGATAGTCTCTGTCACATCAAGACAACGTTGAGAACGAACTTTTTTATAGTTTATTATTACAAATTATAATAGTGACGATTCGTCAATAGTGACGATTTAGACAAATGCAGCTGTCATCGGTAGCGTAACGAAGGCAATTGTCAAAACGTCAAAATGTATGCAGTTGACAGGTGCTGTCAAAATGACAGGTGATCAAGTCCTTACATAAACTCTCCCTGTCGAGACGACGTAGACTGGGGCAGCAAATTAATTAACAATACTTCAACAATAATTTTATTAACAGTTTTCATTAATTACAACAGTCCAATAAGTGCTTATTCGACTGTTGTAATTAATCTTACTGTTGAGAGTACATTTTTGGAATCGGAAAATATACAAAATGTCTTTCTGCTTGCTCTCAAGTTAGAGTAAGACAAGCACAAACTCTATCGTCTTTCAAAAACTGGGTAAAGGATCTTTATCTCTCTTCTTATATTATTGTTAGGTAAGTATATGTTTTGAGAATTTTAATTATTGTTTTTTATATTTTATATTGATAAATAGTACACCGTGGACTACCCGCGTATTTATTTTCTCCTATGTGTCAAATCCATCCAAAGGTTGTCTGTAAAAGATCGCTTTTAGCGATAGGACCTCCCATTGTAACACCCTTTTTAGTTGTAAAGTCCTTATTGTTTTACTGTTATGATGTACAGACGCCAGCACATGAAGCTACCCGAAACTGTCAAATTTTCCCAATCAACCTTAAACCTAATTTATTTAACAATAAAGTTGAAAATCTATTGATGAAATTTGACAGATTGTTGTAGCTTGATGTGCTGGCGTCTGTACAATAAAGAATATATCTATCTATCTAATTAAAAACCCACCCTGTGCCTTCAGTTGCCTTTGTGGTCCGGAGCTGTCGTGACTCGTTAGAACATACCCTCAGCTCCAGGAGGCAATGGCCTTATCGGGCCCCGTCAATGCTGTTGACTGCTATTTAAGAGGAGGCTCCCTAAATTGTATGTAATTTTGTATTAATATTCTGAAACAATCACGCATACAATCAAAATGGAACTAAGTATATGATTTATTGGATCTTTTTCTTTCCATGTCTAGACCAGTTTCGTAATTGGAACATTTTCGCTAGATTCATTTTTTAATCGAAAATCATGTCTTTTTTAAAGATTATTCAAAATTTAATCAAGATTACTCGGCTTTTATGTCTAAAATTAGTATTGACAGTAAGAAAATATAGTTTATTATCCAAATATAGGACATTTTTTCTCTAGATCAATTATCACTTTAGTTATAAACGAAATAAGAATTGAGACTTACGACATTTAGTTTCGAACCCGAATATAGTAAAAGAGCGCACGCGATATTCAACTTTATTACTGCTGCCTTAGCGTTTAGCACACAACGGCAGTTTCGAAACCGAACATGGTGAAAGAGCGCACGCGATATTCAACTTTATTACTGCTGTGATAGCGTTTAGTATATTATATACAACGGCCTAAGCGGGGTGGATGGGAGCGGAGCTTACATGAAAATTCTTTTGCACTGTCTGGTCTTAAGGCGAGCGTGGAAGGCTATGTTATAACCAGAGGTCGGAATTAGGTAGAGTTATTTATGTCCTTGCATCGAAATGTTGATATTAATATGGATCTTCCAGACAATCCCGTGTGACCAACAATATTATGTAACTTTGGCAACGTCGCGCGTGCAGTGGTTTAAATTGTGTAAAAGTAAATAACTTTTTATTTAATAAATTCTGCTCTTCAAAATGAATCCCGGGATTTGGGGCATATCCACTTTATTCTTTCGTTGGATGAAATCAGTGCAGCGGTGTAAGTACATAAATAACTACCTCTACTACTCTTTAAGTCAATAGTGAATAGGTTTCATCTAGTTTAGCGTACTTTATCTTCGACCACATCATCGCTTAACATCAGGTGAGACGATGGTCTAACGCTGGCCTATCAATTATAAAAAAAAACCTTGTCGATTGAATTTGTGTTTTTTTTTGCTTGAGCAGCAAAGCACTAGGCTTGTGTTACCTCCAAGTAAAACCTTGTGGATACCCAATGTCATTGCTAAGAACCTTCAGTTTGAGGAAAACAAAGTAACAATTAATTTTAAACGACGAAATCACGCAAACTAAAGTAGGTCTTTAACATACATTAGAAACGGTTTCTATTGGTCTGACTAGAATTCTAATTGTCATCCGTTTGTTTGTAACTATCCATTATTGGTATATTCAACGTGTAATTTAAAGGGTATATACATACCAAGTGCACGGATTCTTTGGATGATAACAAACGATATGGCAAGGGTTTTGTAATCCTAAGTCTACGTGTGTAGAACTTATTACAAATTCCAATACACTGATACCAGAGACCGAATTTTTCAAATTAAGAACGAAAAAAATTATCGTGTTATTGGCAAGTGACGTGGAAATTTATTGACCCTCGTAGTGCTGTGACACGTTTGTTATGATTGGTATTCAAGAAATATATGAATCCAATAATTTGGTTTCAATTCTTTGAGTCAGTTATTTTGTGCTGAGACTGTCCATAGAGACTCCATACCAGATGTTGTCTTCAGCCCTTTTGGATAGATATGGGGTTTCCGTTACACGTTGTATATATAGTCTTCCTGACCGATTTGAGCCCCGACAGCCAATCTGAGCGAAGATTAGCCATCTGCGCCTGAGATATTATAGTGCACAAGTATGTGCAGGTACAGGTAACTACTCTCTGTTGCTTTACTCTCATAGTCCGATGGGTCGGCAAGCCGACACGACCCGAGAGAGATCAGGCGTAGGACCGACGGCGACACGTGACCTCGATCTCGCCTCGATAGTAAGCGATAGATGAGGTCTACGATGGAACGAGCGAGCACAGAAGATGTCTGTTCACTCTTGCTTTAAAGGCTGACGGGTCATATGTGGTAACGAACGCAGAAGCCAGGATGTATACAGTATGTTAACTAACAGTTCCTGTTAACCCGCAATAGTATAGCATTCATAGATGCTAAACAAATATTACCATTCGAAAACAAAATGTTTTTTTTTTTTTTTATATTAAAATATTCACTAAAATGTTAAATTGATACGTAAAAGAAACACTCTGAACACGCGTACGCATTCATAAATAAATTGCGACGTTGCCGTCCTTCAAGTACCTGTATACTGTATATTATACATTATATTGTAGTATAGAATCTTGATAATTACGCGTATACTCCTAAATACATCTGATTGCTTCCAAGAGTGAATACAAGTACTTGTACCACATTTTATACACAGCTAAAGTTCTATACAACAATTTAAAGGGTATATATGTCGCAGTATGATAGATAAAGCCGTAATATATCCCTAGGGATATAATTATATACCGTAACATAGTTATACGAAAGCGATTCATTACTATCTTACGGTCGCAATCTAGTAATATGCTTATCTGACTAAACTAATCTAGTTAAATAGTTATATATCTACCACAAAATCAAATAAAACAATATATTGGTTTTTATTTTTATTACAAAATCAACTTTTTGCAATCTGCAATTAGTTACAATACTTTTTAGCAATAATACGTATTAAAGTTGGCAGTGATTTTATGGTGTTTACGCAAAATCGACGGAGCCCCGCTTCGCGGGGCACTTATTTCTGGGTGGTTTAAAAAAAAATAACCACGTCTTCTAACTTCTAACCTATTCTTCTACTTCTAATATACTTCTAATTATATTCCTAGTAATGAATCGCTTCCGTTTATCTATGTTACGGTAATTATAATTATATCCCTAGGGATATAACCATATCACGGCTTTATCTATCTTACTGCGACATATACATACCAAGTGAACGGCTTCTTTGGATGATAACAAACGATATGACAAGGGTTTTGTAATCCTAAGTCTACGTGTGTAGAACTTATTACAAATACCAATACACTGATACCAGAGACAAAACTGTTCAAATTAAGAAGAACGAAGAGAATTATCGTGTCATTGGCAAGTGACGTGGAAAGTTATTGACCCTCGTAGTGCTGTGACACGTTTGTTATGATTGGTATTCAAGAAATATATGAAACCGATAATTTGGTATCAATTCTTTGAGTCAGTTATTTTGTGCTGAGACTGTGCATAGAGACTCCATACCAGATGTTGTCTTCAGCCCTTTTGGATAGATATGGGGTTTCCGTTACACGTTGTATATGCAGAAAAGTATTTAAAAATGTATTATAAGATAGATTATTATCTGCTTAGCCTTTTCCGAACTATGATGGGGTCAGCTTCCAGTCTAACCGGACACAGCTGAGTACTAGTGTTTTACATGGAGCGACTGACTATCTGACCTCCACAACCCAGTAACTGGGTAACACGATACCCTTGACTAGACCAGTGTCTGATTTTCTGGCTTCTGACTACCCGTTACGACTATCAAAGATGTACAGATGACAGCCGGGACCGACGCCTTAACGTGTTTCACTATAGTCTTGGGTAGTTCGTGAACGATGATCGAATAGGAACCGTATCTTCGTACTGTACTAGAAGAAACGTTTCCGAACGCTGACTTGTAATCGGTCTAATAGCTCTTTTCAAACTCGTACATTCTAAATCGCGCGATCGTAATGTGCGAACAAGAAATGAAATACAGTCACTGATTGTTTGACAGAAACGTTATACGAATTCATTCGATGTCTGTGAATGAATGAGAACGGGAGCGAATAGCCGACAAATGACGATGCTACCCGAACCCGACCGACTGAATTCGCAAGAATGAGGTAAGATGTGTGTTATTTCAATGGCATAATGTCTAATTTAGCTTATCACCCGAACACGCGAGACATGTCTAGTGACCGCTGACTGCTGAGAGCGAAGACCGAATAGAGCTATTAGAACTAATAGAATGATCTAGTCCACTGTCCGAAATGAACTAGTACGGAGCGATGTCAAAAATGACCGAGCAGGCACAAGACTATTTCACTATATACATTAAAGAATTCCCTGGTTCCTGCACTAGCTTTCTATACTCATATTATAAAAAGGTAAAATCTGTTTGTAAATTTGTATGTGGAGGGTAATCTTCGGAACGAATGATGCGATTGTAAAAAAAAAATCATTGGTTACACACATTATTGTGACTGCTATAGATTATTTTGAAACCAACGCAGACGAAGTCGCGGGCGAAATATAGTATTAAATATAATGTTCAGTAAGTATTCCATTAAATTAACTATTCTAATTCCGCCAAGCCTGTTCCATCATCGGACTACAAGTCAAACGGCGTTGAGCCATCGTTACATGGTGGACATCCCACCCATACGCACAAAACGTTTTGGGAATACTTCTAGTCTGTATTTCCTGATAGCTATAACCTCGGGGTTTTAAGTTAAGAGTGAATAGGTTACTTCTAAGGTCTCACCATCATGTAAAATGGTGGTCAAACGCGAGCCTCATCAACAATAAAAAAAAAACGTTTGACGGGTCTTCTAATTAATAAGTAATAATTATATTAACAGTTTCGCTACAGACATGAAATAATTCCTTAGCTCCTGTGCTAGTTTCATTTTAGTTCTCAGTAAGTATTGTAGTAAACTGACAAGTCGTGATATGAAATCACGCTGGCAGCTTTTTTTAGTAAATGAACTGGTGACCCTACAGGCCCTGGTTAGGGGCCAATCAATAAATTAGGTCACACTAATTTCATGATATTGTGCCTTACCCCCCTCCACCCTCAGACATTGCTAGAGTTGGTCACATTAATTGTAAAATTGTTTTTATTACTGTTGACCCCGCCCTTGACCTCAATATCGCCTGATGGTAAGCGATAGATGTGGTCTACGATGGAACGAGCGATCCCAGAAGATGTCTGTTCACTGTTGCTTTAAAGGCTGACGAGTCCCTGGTGTGACATTACATATTTTGCAATTTTACACATATAAAAGCAGTTCCGAAATTAGTTTTAATAACATTGAAATATTTTTCAGTTATATGAAACCAAAGGGGGGTAGCCAGGCGTCCGTCACTCGTTCAAGGCCACGCGCTTCGCGTATCGCCGTCGGTACATCCGACAGTGGGTTGCCGCACGCCTGCCTGAGCATTTTTAAATAATTTTGACAACGTCATAATGGATCGACCTAAAAACCATTGATTTTTCTCCGCGTTGCTCCTGTTTCCCTTTTGATTATTTATTTGCGCGGAATTTAATTAAAATTATTTACGCGATTTCGGATATTTTCGACACTAAAATTTAATAATCAGGAATTCAGGGAAGGAAAATGCATCTAGGTATCATTTTATTAAACTGAAACATATTTGATCAACAAATAAAAAAAAAAAGCTTTTCTATATTCGTTTTATTACCAATATCATCATATACAACCCTAGGACATTCGCTCGATGACGTGGGTCGCGCGGCGCGGCGGGCAAAACAATCTCAACTCTCTGTGTGCGTTCTTATGGTACATTTCTTCTCGCTGCAAACAGCTGGTATTGTTATTAAGATTTTGTAGGCTATTATAGCGTAGGTATTTTCGCTTTTGTATGAGAGTTATGTATCTGTTACGTAATTTAATAATCTGTGGTATAGTGTCTCCCAGCTTACTAATTGTGAGACACTCATACTCCCGTTACAACCCATTGGTTGTGGAGACCAGATAGGTCACTCCATATAAAACACTAGTACTCAGCTTCATCAAGTTAGTTTGGAAGACGACCCAAATAGAGCTGGCAAAAAGCTGGGCAGATGATCGAATAAAACGTTTGCCGTGAAAAAATGGGTAGTTCAAATTTAGAGGTATATTATTCTATACGTTAGTTTGTAAAATGTGTAAAAACGTTAATCAAACAATGCTTTCATGATGTTGTTGGGCCTCCCACGATTTTGCAGCGCGTCCAATATGTTTGCTGAAGAGCGGGAGACAGCTTTGGCGCTATCATGAGACGGCGATCTGCGTCATTGCTGCGTAGGATTCGTGGGAGTACCAACAGCATTCTGATAGTCATTGCGGAAAAACAGGATTGTGTTTTCCTGCGGCATTGGACTCGCATGCAATGCGGTGAAGCTAATGCTGCGGGAAAATATATGAATTAGTTTTTAGTTCATTATTTTAATTTTTTATTGCTAACATAGAATGTGGGGTGTTTTACTAACAAATTTTGTATGGATTTTTTCTCCGAAATAAATTAATTAATAATAACATAAATAATTAGCGTATAACGTCCCCACTACTGGGACATAGGATTCCTCGCTCGAGGGAATTGGTCGTCAACCAAAAAGCTGGCCCAGTGCGGATGTAGCATGTCTCTGGAGTATTTGGTCCTTCGAACAGGACATGTTAGTTTCACACATGAAATAAGTTTAAATAACAAGCAAGCTCAGAAGATATCTGTTCACCTAGCTTTGAAAGCTTACGACCATGAATGCTAGCAGAGGCTTCCAATATTTAGAGATACTGAGAAAGAAAAGTACATTAATAAAGACCCTCGTCATTTGCTTAGCCGTTGCTGAAGTAGGTCTGGGTCGACTTCCAGTGTCCAGTCTGACTGGATGAAGCTAAGTACTAGTATTTTACATGGAGCGACTGCCTATCCTAGTTCTCCATTACCCAGTAACTGGGTAACATTATACCTCTTGGCAAGTATCAGATTTTCAGGCTTCCTAACCACCATCGACAATTAGAAGACGCCTACGACAGTACCTCACAGACGCACAACGAAAGCTAGACATGGCAGACCAGAATGTTTCGCTCGTATAGATGACTTGTTCCGTCTCTGTTCCATCTTATTATCTTTCTATACTAACACCCGTTATTTTGTACCGTTTATCTACTAACTTATTAAAGTACTATTACTTCTACTATATTTTTATCTGCTACCCGTATTTGTTTAATTTTATCCTTCGTATTTCACTCACATACAACATACCCGCTTACACTCACGCTTACACACACACACACACTCTTACGTCACTTTAAAGCTGATTTACATCTATAGCACGTCCTCACTACATAAGGTCCAGTTGAAAACCAGCGTCAGGCAATTTGCATTTGTCTGGCATTTTGCTGAACTGGGCCTATTTGGCACAGCCGCGAGGCACACGCAACGCTGTTATATTTAATTAAGTTGTTGTTTTAGTTTTATTGAATTACTTTCTTTTTGTTTTAGTTTTTTTTTGTATTTATTGTGTGCCTTTACATCTGGGTCAAATAAATTTTATTTTCTTTCGTTCTTTCTTTCATAACGACTGTCAAAGATGTACAAATGATAGCAGAAACCAACCCACCTTAATGGGCTATCCGAGGCACAGAGGAATCTAAATTTATATTAAGATGGTCACTCATTGTCCGACTGACCTTGGCAAGTGTTACTTAACCTTGAAGAAAGACCCGTGCACCTGTTATTATTTAGTCAGTAATACAAGCACAAACCCTTCCTTCCTTCAAAAACATGGTAAAAGATCTCTATGTCTCCCTTTAATTTGTTACTATTTTTTGTATGTATATCTCATTGTCAACTTTGTTTTTTTTTTATGTATACAACATGTATCGTAATTAACGCACACCCTCAAACACCGCAATTAGAAAATTATGTTATTATCATTATACATACTCTGATTTTTTAGTTTTACTTATTTAAACAGTTTTTTTTTTAAGACTAACTTCCTTTTAATGAATTTCATTTTCAACCGACGACAAAAAAAGGAGGAGGTTATCAATTCGACGCGTATATTTTTTTTTAATGTATGATCATCGAGTACTCGAAGACGGCTGAACCGATTTGGAAAATTCTTTTTTTGTTTGATAGGGTATACTTCGAAATTGGTACCATTTGTCACCAAGTCAGGATCTGATGATGGGATCCTGGAGAAATCGAGGGAACTCTTCAAATATTACAGGCACACCTATGGCGTTTTGGGTATTTCTTATAGTAACTTATGCAGTTGCTCTCAAAAAGTACCATTTGGGGAAGTGGAACTGATGATGAAGACCACAGATGACCGCCGAAACTACTCAATAGTAAGTATTTCGTGGATTGCGATTCGATTACTTGAATATGGATACTAAGCACTTTATGCTCGTCACAATGCATATGGTGATATATAGCTGATGGTGAAGTACTAGGAGAACTCCTCAAAAATTAACGGCCCAGCAAGTAGTTGACATTTAGGTTCTTGTAACTATGTAAATTAAAAATCAACCAACTAAAAAGAGTGAAATAAAAACTTTTTACCAAAAAATTAAACCGACTCCCAAAAAACACTGCAAAGTGAAAAATAACTTTATTTTCGGAAGTCGGTGCCAAAAACGAAAATACAAAACTAAAGACACCGACTACCGAAATTAAAGTTATTTTTCACTTTGCAGTGTTTTTTGGGAGTCGGTTTAATTTTTTGGTAAAAAGTTTTTTCTGTAATTGGTACTGAATGACGGAATTGATATAAATCTGCATTTAAAAAGTTACAACTTTAATTTACGGTCCATAGTTAATTTGTTTTTGCTATACAGCGAAAGAGTAATTTTGTAATTGACGTAGATTTAATTGCTTTGGGATAAAAATTTCGATATTTTTTTTTTATTAATTTAACAATCATTTCAGTAAACGATTCTGAACAAACTAATTTCAGGATGTGCATTAATTATGTTACATGTTGTATATATGTATATGTGTATTGAGTATGTAGGTTATTACTTGTTTATTGTATACTAGCTTTTGCTCGCGACTTCGTTCGCGTGGAGGATTTACCCGCGTAAATCCTGATCCCGTGGGAATTTCGGGATAAATACTATCCTATATCCTTTCCAGGGTCCTAAACTATTCCCATGCCAAATTTCATCTAAATCGGTTCAGCGGTTTAGGCGTGAAAAGGTAACACACAGACAGACAGTTATTTTCACATTTATAATATTAGTATGGATAAGTGAATAGGACACCATGGACTTCCCGCGTATTTATTTTCTCCTGTTGTGTCAAATCCATCCAAAGGTTGTCTGTAAAAGATCGCTTTTAGCGAACGCTTTTAGCGATAAGACCGCCCATTGTAACACCCATTGTAGTTTTTAAGTCCTCATTTAATTCTGTTATGGTGTACAATAAAGAGTATATCTATCTTGGATATATTTAACATTAAGAAGATCGGTCGGTCTACAATCATCAGTCGGTCTGCTACAAGCTAATGAAGGGTAACACCACATTACTCATAATAATAGCCAATTGCGTGGGTTCATTGCAGTCAACCTGTTTCGAGTTGCACAATAATTGTAGGACTGTTAACGGATAACGAGATACCGCGGGCCGGAACTTTAGGGCAGCCGAAGGAACAGGGTGGGTTTTTAGTCAATAGAAGTCTGACACACCCTTCCGCTTAACCCAGAGCGGAAGAAGTCATTCGATGATTTTCCCACCCAAAACAAAAAAAAAGGGTAATACGATACCCCTTGGCTAGACCAATGTGAGGTTTTCTGGCTTCTGACATGTAACGATTGTTAAGATTTAAATTTAATTTAGAAATATTTTGTTAACCCCTCTAAGCTAAATATGCTTGTATCTGGAGTGAGTCCACGGTGGAGTGCGAACGTGCGACCTCACGATCTTAAGTCCAACATCTTAGCCAATTAGGTTATTGACGCTAATTTAACAAAAATTTCGTCAACGTCATTGCCACTAAATACCGGTTAGATAACGGTTATCAAAAATAACTAATAACGCCCATGTCTAGAACATGATTTGTTACCCAAGAAGTGACCTCAGTGAGCGCATCGTGGGTGACAGCAGGTGACAGTAACAATAAGTCACGGTGACAAAAAGTTGCAATGAGCGGCCGGCCTTAAATGAATATCTTAAGAACTATCGCAGTTTTAAAATAACTTCACCGGCCGGAAGAAAATAAAACTAAAAATATAGTGTACGCAGAAGTACTTTAAAATAACATTAGTTTAGTATTTTTGAGAATAACCTACAATCTACATGATATGAGATTATAAGACCCAGTACTTACTCACCTATATAAACGAAGTCGCGGGTTAAAGTTAGCGTTAGCCCAAAGTAACTATTCCACGCGGACGAAGTCACGGGCGGAAGCTAGTGCTATGATATAAATTAAACAAAGTAATGTGCGAACCCTCGAGTTGTCTGGGTTCGAACCCACGACGAACACCACCACTGTTGCTAACATATATTTTGTTGGAATCCCAACACTAAGATTAGTCAATTATGACTGCACATCACTATAGTTAGTTTCTCTACGCATAGCACAACACTGGCGACCACTGCCAGTTTCAGTAGCCATCTTCATCTCGTGCGTTTTACACGTACGCGGGTCACAGTGACAAAGGGATCAAATTGGCCTTTATATTTAGTATAGTTATATACATATTGTAGTCCTGTGTCCGATTGTTACAACAAACGCAATAAACCCCCGCGTTTATTGGCTGCTCATCAACCTTTGCCACAATATTTAACAATTTTTTTTTATTTACTAAACTATTGAAAACACTATACAATACCGTATTCCGTTTTATACGTTACGAACATACATTTATACAGTATCTTAGAAAAGCGAGGGCAGAGCGCCTGTCGTGTCATACCTACGCATAGTCTAATTACTCCACAATTTTTTTGATTGACACCGATCACAGATGTTAAGTGTAAGATGAGGTCTACGATCGAACGAGCGAGCCCAAAAGATGCCTGTTACATACTTGCACCAAATAAGTATAAATATTGGACTCGACACTTCACGGATGTCTCCGTAGAATTCATCTACAAAGTTTCATAAAAATAATTTCGGAGAAATATCATACAGACGAATTGATGTTGCAATCTGTGATGAACTAAATTAAACGCAACTTTCGAAACTTTGATTTTGTATGCAATCTGAAACAGATTGCTTAAAAATCAAAGTTTGGAAACCTGTAGTCGGCTTATGTCGCAGTCAAGTTTTTTTCAGCATTTTTTTGGAATCGTTTCATTTCTAGTTATAAGATAGTTGGTGCAAATCGTTCAAGCTCCATATTTAAGGAGCTTGAACGATTTGCACCTACTACCTACCAAGTTGTGCTACATGACAACTGAAAAATCTTTACACTATTTGGACAATTTCACCCAAATCTGTATGTTTTTTATTATTATTGATGACCACGCTGTTATCCGATCACGCCTTATGGTAAGCGATAGATGAGGTCTACAATAGAACAAGCGAGCCCTGAAGGTGGCTTGCTTTAAAGGCTAACTAACGGGTCATAAGAGGAACGGAACACGGCCGTACGCACAACAAAATATAGAGGAGAAGCGCTTAGTACGACAAGACGGTATGTTGACCAAGTGAGGACGGTACCCAGCAGTGCGTCTGGTAGTCCGGTAGTGAAAGGGAGATGGAGGAATCAGGTCATGGAGCTCCTGCACACACTCCTCGAAGTACAATCTGTAGAAAACCGACAGGCAAGCAAGCCTCCCTGATGAGCCAGGCTGTGTGGTCATTTGCTGCGTAGGATTCGTGGGAATACCAACAGCATTCTGAAAGTCATTGCGGACAAACAGGATTGTGTTTTCCTGCGGCATTGGACTCGCATGCATTGCGGTGAAGCTGATGCTACGGGAAAATATATGAATTAATTTTTAGTTTATTATTTTGATTTTTTATTAAGTACTAACATAGAATGTAAGGTGTTTTACTACCAAACTTTGTATGGATTTCTTTTCTGAAATAGATAAATTAATAATAATTTCTAATGATTAGATAGTAGAGTCAAATCATTCGAGTTCCTTAAGATAGGAATTTTAAGGAACTTGAACAATTTGCCTCTAGTGTTCAGCTATGCGATGACTGACAAATGTTTACCCTATTTGGACGGGGCTGCCAAATCCTTATGTTTCTTTCCTCACGAGAGCACTACAGGCATTAACCTACTTCCGGGATGCGGGAATGTTCCAAAGAGATACCGTGGCCCTGGAACGTAGAGGCAACTGAAAGAACAGTGTGGGTTTTAGTTAGTAGAAGTCTGACACTCCCTTGAGCTCCACCCAGAGCGAGAGGAGTCATTTGACCATTTTCCCACCGAAAAAGAAAGTGAAAAAAGTGTCTGTCTGTGATTTTAGTAATAACTGTTTTCTCAAGTGCTTATTATTATTATTTACACGATATTAAAACACAAACAAACTCTATTATATTTTACTGTACGACTCGCACGAAAAAGTCGTAGGTAGCTAATACATAATATTTTTAGGTGTAGGAGGGTAGTCTGAATATAATATGTAGGGCATGGTAACAATATTTGATAGTGTCCACAAAATTCTATCTCGTTCTTGACAGGCAAAAACGTCGTTTTCACATTCCGCCATCATTCCGCAAATTACTTTTGATTTCTTTCTATGACATTGTCAATAGCGTGACGATCGTTCCGTAACTAGTATTTCCGTGGCCATGCGAGAATGGACTGAGCGAATCAGTCTCAATAATTGTTCTAACAAACCCAGTGGGGCGAACGAAGAATTAATCTTTCTCTGTAATTCTGTTCATGACAAATAAACTTATTACTACATATTTACTAGATGAGATTTGGTTCAATGTATACACGATGTCCGCAATTTAACTACCTATCTAGGTGATTTCCGTACTCCTGAAGGGGTTTCAGGAATGTTCTAATAAGATACCGCGGCCATTTTTAGTCATTAGAAGTCTGACACTCCCTTCCGCTCCACCTGGAGCGGGAGAACTCATACATTGATTCTCCCACGCGGAAAAAAAAGCAATATTCAAAGCAACTGTGCAGCCCGTATCTAGTTACTCTCTAGGTACTGTTGTTGCTGATGTACTTAATTTTTTTACAGTAATTATGTCTACTGTTTATCTTTGCAAAAGAGAGAACCAAACCCTAATAGTATTACATCGTTGCCGATCCGTCTGTCTGTCTGTTGACTCCTTTTTTCAGGAACGTTTACTTATACATATAATTCAATATATCAAATACTCGGGTCAACACTTTCTTTCAGCTGTGAGAAATTCAAACTTGTAAATCAACGCAATCAACGGCGGACCTAAAAATCGTAAATAAGAATAAGAAAAAAATTATTGGACCTGAGTTACAGTAATTTTCTTAACCTAACTAAACAATGAACATTAATTCTTGTCTGTAACTAAACTTTGTTTTTTTTTTTAAAGGATGTCAACGGCCTCCAAATCTAGGCGTCGCCTGTACCTCGGAGGCCAGAATAGAGTTTAGTAAATATGAGGTTAGTTGGGTGCCTCATGAACATAATATTATGTCGTATTTTTAACCCAAAGGTTGCCTGGTTGAGAATACCTTATTGCATTAAATCTAGCCATGTACCACTATTATACATAAAGTTTAAATAAATATGTACTTACATCTGGATTTTTTTCACCTTTTTACCAAGTTTATTAAACTCTTCAATGAATAAACGGATCCCAAATAATGATATTTTTTGGCGGGAAAGTTCTAACGAGACCCCGCGGCCCTTGAACTTTAGGGCAGCTGAAGGCACAGGGTGGGTTTTTAGTCAGTATAAGTCTGACACACCCTTCCGCTTAACCCAGAGCGGTAGAAGTAACTCGACGATTTTCCCACCCAGAATAAAAAGGAAAAGACAACCACTAGTGAACGATATCTCTCGTAGTTTTTATTGTGTTACCCTCTAACTGGATTATGTAGATCAGATTTTGTCCATCCAAAGGTTGTCTGTAAGAGATCGCCCTGAGCGATAAGACCGCCCATTGTACACAAGTTGAAATTTTTGTATCCAATGAAATATTGTAAGGTGTACAATAAAGTATATAATAAATAATAATAATAGGCTGTTGCTTAATGCAAAATACTGATAAGTAGCTACATTCACTTAGACTGGAAAGCGACCTCAACATATTTGGTTCTGAGGTTTGGGTTGCGGAAATGTTCTTACGAGATACCGCGGCCTCGGAACGTAAGGGCAGTGAAAGAACAGGTTGAGTTGTTAGTCAGTAGAAGTCTGACATCAGGGTCATCAGGGTCAAAACAAACATAATATTTAGTTAAAAACTACATTGATCTAATTCACAGCCGAATGGAGATCGCTCCGTCCATTCTTCTACCTACAGGTATTTTATATACCTTTATAAAAAAAAATTCAATGCCAATAGCGTGAAACGCCGCTTTTTCTTGGTCGCTTAGCAACACTCGACGGCCGGCCAATCACCTTTGATTTTCATTTTCACTAGATTAAAACACGCTGTTGAAAGACAACCGAAACTTGATTGGTTTTCTATACAGCCCAACAGTATTAATACAATCTTTACTTCTATTTTACTTATTTTACTTCTTATTAAAATGCGAATGTATAACGTAAAATGTATGGATGTTTGTTACTCAATCACGCCAAAACTACTAAACGGATCTAAATGAAATTTGGTAAGTAGATAGTTGACATCCTGGAATAACACATAGGCTTTTTATCCCGGAATTCCCACGGGATTGGGATTTACGCGGGAAAACCTTCCAACGCGAACGAAATCACGAGCAGAACCTGGTATTATAAATGCGAAAGTTTGTGAGGAAAGGTGTATAGATGTAAGTATATTTGTTACTCTTTCACGCAAAAACTACAAAACGGATTTAGATGAAAATTTACAGTAATATAGCTTATACATCGGAATAACACATAAACTGCAATTTATAAAGATTTTGTGAAATTTAGCCATAATATTACGATAAGTATCAAGAGTCTCTGTGTGTGCGCCTGTGTGTCTGTCCGTGGCATCGTAGCTTCTAAACGATTGGACAGATTTTGATGCGGTTTTTTTGTTAGAAAGCTGAGGTGATCGAGATGGACAATTTATCAAGATCTGTTCAGGTGTTTCAAGGTTGTCGGGAGTTACATACAATTTTTCATTTTAATTTTTTATGTATAGTCAGTTAAGTGTTAGTTACTTCCTGCATGTTCATAATGTTACTCAAGCTGTATATTACATAATTTTTTCTTAATTTAATTTTTTGGCCTAGTCATTATTGCTTTTTTATGTGAACTGTATTTTGTGTCTTATATTGTATCAAATAAACGTTTTATCTATGTATCTATTATATTATACGGTAGGTATACCAAAATAAATATCCAGTAGGTAAGGTACAATAAAAAATATAATTGCAACTCAAGCGCAGTTACTAAGGTAAATAAATGAGTAAGTAACGGTGCGCAAACGCAACTCGGTGTTAATGACCTTTCAAATGTCACTCTTCGGGTAATCTCGCGGCTCGCCCGAACTGCGTACAGGTAAGTGCAAAAATGTTTTGACGTTCTATTTTATACGACCTGATTTTTTATGGTTCCGTAGTTGACAAGGAACCCTTATAGATTCGCTAAGTCCGTTTGTCTGCAGCATAACTCCAATATGTATCTTGGCATAGATATACAAATAAGTAGCACCGAAAAAGTTGTAAAATTAAAATATGAAAAAACATTCACTTTAGGATACTCTTACACGTAAAGAGGGAATGATTTTTTTTATCTCGTCTTTCCCATAATGTGGGGTATCGTTGGATAGGTCGTTCACTGAGCGTTGTAGTAAACTACAGAACCCTATACTGCGCATGCCCCGACACTTACTTACTTTTAAATTTAAACTTGGCAAATAAAAATAACAACCTTATTTTGAGTAGGTACATACAAAACCTGAATATAATTTAATCAGAATCATTGACAGAATCGATTGCAATACAAACATACTGTGGTCTAAAATGTATTAGATTTAAAGTTTACAAAGATAATTTAAAAGAAATATTCAATGAATGAAATATGTTATCCACAATAACCGTGAACGTGAATTTGATTTATCTCATAAAGTTAATAAGCCAGCGTTTGCAATGAAAAGCAGAAAAGTATGATTTTTACAACATCACATTACAAATTCAATCTCTCGGTTAACGTGAATTAATTTGATCTATCTCATAAAGTTAAGCCAGCGTTTGCAATGAAAAGCACAAAAATATGATTTTTACAACATCACATTACAAATTCAATCTCTCGGTTTTTCTTGACTATAATATGCATATATACAGAGTTGATACGACAGAGGGGCATTAAATTACACTACATATATACTATACGTGTTTAGTGTTAATTTGATACAGTTAAAAAATAAAAAGAGCCAAAATTTTTTTTTCAATCAAACTAAACAGCTTACATGTCAGAGTAAAACGCAACCACCCTTTGTAAATAAATGTGACTGACCTTAAATACCTAGGTAACAAAGTGGCAACGTAGCGCGGCGTGTGTTATCTCTTGTCTTGGTCAGATTTATCGCTTTAAGGTGCATCTCATCAAAATCATTTGCGACTAAACTACTTCTCCTATTTAATTGATTTTTGGTACAAAGCTTAAAAATGGTACCTAGTATACGCAGTTTAAAGGAAAGCCCCTCGGTCGTATCAACTCTGTATGTATATTATACATATGATTTTGTGGTCTAAAGTCTGAAGCCTGCAATACATGTTGGCCGAGGGTAGGCCAACGCGAGCGTTGGCAAATAGGTACAAGACAAGAAATAATATCCACACGTTCGACAAGTTCGTCGAACGCAAAATGCAGACGACCAATGTAGAAGAGGGTCTGTAGAGCTGCCCACACTTTGGCCAAGCGCAGGCGAGCGCCTTTGATTTGTGACCAAAAACCGACACCGATCCGAAGTGAAGCAAGTGATCACGAGCAACGGCGAGCGAAGACAAGTTGCACCAAATGAGCTCTATACACGTTGGCGCTGGCCTCCACTACTAGCAACTAGGCAAGTGACACCGAGCGATAGCAAGACAAGGCAAATATACCGTCTACATGTTGGTATTGGCCTTCACTTGACAACGCTCGGCCAACATGTATTGCAGACTTAATATCTTCAGCGCAGCTGGCTAATCTGAACTGAGATTGGCAGGTTTTTTTTTTATTAGTTAAACCGCATTAAAATCCTTAACGTTGTTTGGAAGATCTAAGGGAAGATTATAGGAAGATACTTTTATTAAATAGAGTAGATAAGGTGGATTTAATTAATCGGGAAAACCAGAGACACTAGACCACACATGCCGGAAAATAACAAGCGACTTAATTGTTTATGGTTCAATTATGACATTTATAACAAACAATAACAGGAAAGTGTGCATCTCATTAGTAATTACTGTGTAACAAATATATGATTGGTAATTTGTTGTCGCATTTACACATGTAAATAAATAGAAGCGTCTATCTGTAATTTATGAAAAAAAGAACTGTTTTCTTAAAACTTAAACAAACCCTTTAAAATTTAAGTTAGTTAGTCCAGACAAACAGAACGGCGGACAGACAGACCTTTTTAATTTTTCGTGTATTGTCGGGCGGTATGTTTTCTAATTGTCCGGGTTAATCTCTGGAACGGCTGAATTGATTTCAATAAGACCTTCACTGGAAGATAGAGGAGGTTATAGAGCAACATATAGGCTAGGCAGGCACAACCATAATATATGAAATAGAATTTGTCTGTCAGTATATTGTAAGAGAAAGTTAGAGTACCGAAAACACAAATCAGAGTGAGTTTTAGATTATTTTTCCTAAATAATAATTATAAAGATAGATTACCTAAATAATAATACAAAGCATGGAGATCTTGCTAAATTGTATGAAATAATAAAATAAACGCTCCTAAGCGTTCTTGAATATTAATATTGTCTAATTGAATTTGTCCGTGACCATACATGACTCATGACACGTTAAAGTAAATATAAACCGGTTAAACAACCTCCACACTAGGGTTGCCAGATGATATCCAAAAGAAGGACATGTCCTCCTTTTCCTCACGTCCTCCCTTACCTACTTTAAGTTCTCCTTTTTGCTTAACATCGTTTAAGCTTTCGTGTCGTGCACCGTGCGTGCGTGCATGTATCGATGTGCGAGTTATATTTTTGTATAAGTTCACATAAAACGCAAATGTGTACAGAGTTTTTCACTGATTAATACTCAGTGGAGCAAAAATAGGAACAGACCGAGTGTGCAGTCATTTAAATCTGTAATTCTTACTCAAAACAACTTAAAAAAAATACATGACATGAGAACATTTTCATAATTATTTGTTGAAGTACCAGGAACTTCATGAAAGTATTATAAAGTAAAATAATGTGAAAAATTCGTTTAACTATGAATGTCCCCGTTTTTTATAGAAAATCCTCCTTTTTAGACCAATCTGTCCTTTATCAAATCATTGTGTGGCAGCCCTACTCCACACACAATGATTATACCATATTTGTTCAAAATATTTAACTGCACGCTCGTTGCAACGACATTCTATGCAGATTTAGAAAAGGGACATTAGAATATGTGTGCACAAAATTGGTTATTATAATTAACAGAGTTTTACGTAATTTTCAAAATCTTTTTAGTAGATCCAGGGATCAAGTAGTTGTAGATCGTAGACATCCTGGAATAACACGTAGGCTTTTTATTCCGGAATTCCCACGGGATCGGGATTTATTCGGGAAATCCCTCCCACGCAAACGTAGTCGTGTGTAGAAGCTATAATAGTCTATAATCAATCAATATCTAATAATAAAAATGAATCGCTAAATGTGTTGCTAAGCGCAAAACACGAAAACGGCTGGACCGATTTGGCTGATTCTTTTTTTGTTGTGTTTGTTTTGTCAGGAGAAGGTTCTTATGAAAAACAAAAAGTAGGAAAAGTCCCAAGGGTAGGGGTAGGGGTAGGGTACGGTACGGTAGGGTAGGGTAGTGGTAGGGTATTAGTAGGGTAGAGTAGGGTAGGGGTAGAGTAAGATATGGGTAGGGTATCGGTAAGATAGGGGTAGTGGTATCGGTTGGGTAGGGCTAGGATACCACGCGAACGAGGTCGTGGCGGGTCAGCTAGTATAATATATAAAACGCTTCCGTTACTGACTGACTGACAGACAACGCACAGCCGAAACTACTGGGCGCAAGAAGCTGAAATTTGGCATGTATGTTCCTTGGGGTGTGTAGGGGAGCACTAGAATTTCCCACGGGATCGGGATTTACTCGGGAAAACCTTCCCACGCGAACGAAGTCGCGGGTAGCTAGTCTATAATAATATTACAAATGGAAAAGTTAGTTTGTTTAAACTGCTAATCTTCGGCAGTAGGTCCTAAACGGATTTGGAAGAAATTTGGTATGGAAATACCTTGAAGGTTAAAGGCTTTACTCAACTGCAAAATAAGGAGGGTTATGTTTTTATCGTGTTAAAGCCCACGGGAGCGAGGTCCCGCCCGACTGCTGGTATTATTATTTATTACTTACTTTATTGTACACCTTACAATATACTTATGGATACAAAAAGTAAAACTAATGTACAATGGGCGGTTTTATCGCACAGGGCGATCTCTTACAGACAACCTTTGGGTGTACAGAACTTAAAGGAGATAGATTACTATTACTATTATTAATATACAACGTGTAACGGAAACCCCATATCTATCCAAAAGGGCTGAAGACAACATCTGGTATGGAGTCTCTATGCAAAGTTTCAGCTCAAAATAAGTGACTCACAGAATTGATACAAAATTATTGGTTTCATATACCTATTTCTTGAATACCAATCATAACAAACGTGTCACAGCACTACGAGGGTCAATAACTTTCCACGTCACTTGCCAACAACACGATAATTCTTTACGTTCTTCTTAATTTGAAAAATTCGGTCTCTTGTATCAGTGTATTGGAATTTGTAATAAGTTCTACACACGTAGACTTAGGATTACAAAACCCTTGCCATATCGTTTGTTATCATCCAAAGAAGCCATGCACTTGGTATATATATACCCTTTAAGCCTTTAAATTACACGTTGTATTATTAGGACCAGTATTATTATACATTTACAAATAAAAAATAAGACAGTAAATGGTATAAATATATTTGTACGTTGTCAGGATCAAAGAGCCACTTAAAATGCTTCATCTTCATAATCTTTGCCGAGAGCTAAAAAGCTTGATAAAATATAATTTGTTGACATTTTCCTTTGCATGAGGCACCGCCATTAAAGTGATGTAATAAACAAAATTCTTGCGACTTTTTATGTAATTATGACTTAAAATAAAGTGCAGGAATATGCCTTTATTTATTACTTATTAGATTCTGCCCGCGATTTCGCTCGCGTGGGAGGGCTATCCCGCGTAAATCCCGATTCCATGGGAATTCGGGATATAATAATAATAATAATGTATTTATTTCCCAAATATACAGATAATGGCACTTGTATTTCACAATGTTTAATGTATCGAAGATAACATTTACATAAAACATGTAAATAATAATGTTTCCTGATAGCTATAACCTGGGGATCTTTAAGTCAAGAGTGAATAGGTTACTTCTAGGCAAGCGTGATCCATCTTCAGCCACATCATCACTTACCATCATCTTACATCAATAAAAAAAAATTGGAACTTATCGAAATCTGTACACAAAAAAATAAACTCTGCCTCTTAAACTAGTATTCTGTATCTAAAGAAACATAGAGATAAAAAGTAGGTTATAAGTTACGTGTACATATACCATGATGTCAAGGAGTGGAATTATCACCCGGAGTCTGTGTTTCCTGATAGCTATACCTAACCTGGGGATCTTAAATTCAAGAGTGAATAGGTTATTTCTAGGTAAGCGTGCTTCATCTTCGACCACATCATCGCTTACAATCAGGTGAGACAGTGGTCAAACGCGAGCGTAATACCAAAAAAAAACCTATTCAGGAGATCCAGAAATTACTTCTTCAAACTTTACCCCTTTATAATATTCCTAAAGATTAAAAGCCAGTACTGTGAGAGGATCTTCGAGGGCAAAATTCTACACCTATGTATAATTTTATTAATAACTTTTTCACTTAATAAGAAAAAATGTGACGAAGGAGGCTGGGCCCCACAACACAGGGTATCCTAGAGTGAGGTTCAGCGCAAATTTTATTGTGAATGTAAATCTTTTTGAAGCATATAAATAAAACAATAATAAATAAAATAATTGTGGAATGTGGACTCGGCTGTCATTATGCCGATTGTCATATCAGTCAATGGCCTGATAGCTAAAAGCTTCGACGACCATCTGTCAAAGCTGGCGTTGTACAGTTGGATAAAGGGTCTGATACAGAAGGCAGTTCTCCACGATACAGCTCGTATTGTGAGGAAGTTCCTTTCTCTGGAGACCTAACCACCGGTAGCTTGGACCCTGCTCCCGACACCAGTGGACTGCCATTTTTTATTTTTATAAATGTTTTTTTATTGTAAGTATTTTTTTTATAGAAAATTATTAAAAATGTAATTTTTGAGAAAAGTGTTGTATAAAAGAAATAATAATAATAAATAAATCTTCAGAGTTAAGCAACGCTTCCCGTGGTAAGCTCCGTGGATGAGTGCCCAGCTTACCATATCTAAAGTCCTCCTTGCTTATAAAAGCACGTTAGGCCATTGATCGGGGCCGTAATTTTTACATTTCTGACAATCGTTATGGGTAGTCTTCAGACTATCAGAAAATTTGACACCAGTTTTGTCAAGGGTTATCGTGTTAACCAGATACTGGGCTTGTAGAGGTCAGATAGGCAGATTCGGTTAGACTCGAAGGACTGGAAAAGGCTGAGCGGATGATGAGCATAAAATTCAAGCCTTTTTGGCCTTTTTTTGTGTCTGTCTCCGGTGAGTCCTAAATAAACCATTTTTCCTTTTTTTTTCATAATAAGGCTCATATTTTATCTCAACTCGAAATTGAAGCTTGGTACGTGTAACCTTAGCTCACAGTTCAATGACCTTTGCAATCTGAATGCTTTTATTTTTTTCGCATCTCTTGGCCAATGTGCCTTTCTGGTTTGTTCTTACTCGTTTTATCGTCGAGATAAAACTTATCAAGTCATTTTTTTTACACGTTTAAGTAATAAATTGTGATTTCGGTCGCATAAATTTCAGAGGGGAAAGAATCACCGACTTTATTATCTTAAAGGCATTTTTTTACCTACCTATTGATTATGTTTTTTTTGGCAATTTAACGGGTGACAGATTATAAGCAAACGGTTACAGTTCGGTAGATTATAATCTTTCGTAATCAATAGAAAATAATACGTTAATCTGCAAGCATTACGGTACTGATCACCATTTATCGAAAGATTGCAATCTCGCGAGATATACTTACTTTAATATTATAAAGCGGAAAAGTTTGCTTGTTTGAACGCGCTAATCTTTGAAAGTACTGGATGGATTTGGATGTAGAAGTAGCTTGAAGATTATAGGCTTTTATACCCGATTGCAAGTCATTTTTTTCGTGAAAAAGTCCACGGAAGCGAAGCCCCGCGATTGCTTATTAGATTGTATAATCAAACGGTTTTTGCAATTTTACGGTTACATATAGCTACACAATAAATTGTGACTCATATCATAACAATGTATGATGGGATATGTCTATCTCCGCGATGGCATATAAAGGATATCTCTCCTCTCATATATCATATCTCCCAAGGATAATCCACAATAACCATGTTTTTTCTTATACAAATCGAAGCTATTTTTAACAACACAGAATATTTTTTTATCCAAATGAATACGTTAGATACGTTGAGCATTTCATGTAGATCAAAATTGCTTTTTACACTATATTAATAAAATGAATATTTTTTTTATTTTTATTTATTTATTTATTTATGTACACACATGACACTTACAAAAATAAAATTAAATACAGACAAAAGAGCACAAAGGTGCTGCTTATTTCCCAAGAAATTTCTTCCAGCAGACCTGCGACAGGAGAGTTCAAGAGGAGATGATAGACACAGTGTGTATAAATACTAGTTATGATAAATAAAACATACTTAGCTATACAATTAAACTATAATGATATAATAAACAAATATATACATACATAGAATTAAAATACATATTTATATTAATGCTATAAAAATATATACCTATAATAAATATATAAAATTACGGGATGTTAGATAGGTAATGATCTTTGACCAGCTTTTTGAAAATATTAATGGATTTAGCTTCCCAGATTTTAGCGGGAAGTGAGTTCCACAGTCGTACTGCATGAAAGGAGAAGGAGTGGGAATAGAAACGGGTTTTATGGGCTGGGAAATTGAGATGGAGTTTAAGGTGGGATCTACAAAGTGCATCAGTAGGACAAGTGAATGAAAAACGATCACGCAAGTAGTTAGGATATGCAGGGTTGAATAGGATGTTGTACAGAAGGAATAATATTCGAGTGTTCCTGCGAAGACGGATAGGAAGCCACTTGAGATCCTTGCGAAACTGAGAGACATGATCGTATTTCCTCAGACCAAAAACAAAGCGAATACACAAGTTTTGCAAGCGCTCAAGCTTACATAAGAGCTCCTCAGTGGCATCCAAATAGCAGGCATCGGCATAATCAATAATCGGCTGGATTAAAGTTTGAGCTAAAGAGATTTTAGTTTTGAAAGGCAAGAAGCTTTGAAGGGATTTTAAAGAGTGGAAGGAAAAGTGCACCTTTCGACTAACCTCACTTACTTGTGCTCGCCAAGAAAGATTGCTGTCAAGTAATACACCGAGATTCTTTGCCAGATCCGTGTACGCAATGACCGAGCTGTTAAGGGATAATGACCTCAAAGAGGAAGTGTCAAGTGCAGATCGATAGTATCGACTACCCAAGATCATAGCCTGGGACTTGGAGGGATTAATCTGTAATCCGTATGATTTAGCCCACTGACTAATATTCTCCAAGTCACAATTCATGGCACTAATCGCCGAGTCCGCGTCAGCCAGCAAGAAGTGTCGGTAGAGCTGCAAATCGTCTGCATAGAGATGGAAGTGCGAGGTGATAATCTGAGTAACTGTATTAATAAAGATAGAGAAAAGAAGAGGAGAAAGAACGCCACCCTGAGGCACACCAGCAGTGAGATCACACCAATCAGAAATTTTTTCATCAAGGCGGACACACTGAGAGCGACCCCGAAGATAAGAGTCAAACCAGGATAGTGCAGAAGGAGAAAAGTTAAATGAACGAAGGACTCCAAGAAGTATGTCAAAATCCACTGAGTTGAACGCACAACTGAAGTCAAGTAGGACTAATACGGTGAGTGATTTATTGTCCATAGCCCAGCGGATATCGTCGGTGACTTTCAGAAGTGCAGTTACTGTGCTGTGACCAGTACGAAATCCAGATTGGAAAGGGGAAATTAGGTTGTGTGCTGTAAGGTATCTAGAAACTTGGCCATGAACAATATGTTCGAGAACTTTAGAAAGGAAAGGTAAAATGGAGATGGGTCTGAAGTGAGACAAGGTCGATGGATTGTTTATTTTGGGAACAGGTATTATATGTGCCTGTTTCCAGGCACTAGGAAATGAGCCAGAAAATAAGGAATAGTTAGCAATGTGTGTTAGAATGGGGAGCAATTGAGGTAGAATAGGTATTATCATCCTCGAACACACATTGTCATGACCAACAGCCGAAGAGGAAATAGAAAGTAGAGATTTTTTAACATCATCTTCAGAAACAGAAGTCAAATTAAAAGTTGAGCAATTTGGTAAAGGCAAATCAGTGAGCTCTTGCAAAGTTGAAATTTTGACATTAGGTTCAAGAGAAACAGGAGGAAGAGAAAAGTGTTTATTAAGAGCACATATGTCAACATCTGCACAAGTATTAGAGGGTGATTTGCCGATGCCAACTGACTTTAGAAATTTCCAGACATCAGAGGACTTTCGATCAATAAGAGATTCGTGGAAATAGCGTCTTTTAGCATCTTGACACATACGATTGCAGCGATTACGCATAGCTTTAAAGTGATCAAAATTCTGCTCCGTGGATCTACGTCTATACCTACTCTTCGCTTTATCCTTACGAGTAATAGCATCTTTGATTTCAGCAGTAATCCAAGGAGCAGGATTATGCTTTACTTTAATTCGCCGACGCGGCGCATGTTTGTCATAAAGACCCAATAGCTCGGAATTGAAATAGCTGGCTTTCTCGTCAATACTGGAGCTTTCGACTACGGAGGTCCAGTCGATATCACTTGCATCACTTGCTAACTCAACAAGATCTAGGCCATTGTAATTACGTAAATAGCAGAAGCAAGGTTTAGGTTTGGGAGATCGGATACGATAAGAAAGAAAGATGAGGTCGTGATAAGAAAAGGTTGCAGTGAGCTGCCCAAACTCAGCAACTTTGCTAGGTGAAGAGACAATCATTAGGTCCAATAGAGAAGGCGTGCAGTTAGGAAAATTATGGGTCGCAGATAGAGGTAAAATTTCAAGATTAAAGGAGGATAAGAGAGTACGAAGTTTGCGAGAACGAGCGTCATCTTTAAGTAAGCATGTATTAAAGTCACCCATTAGAATAACGTGCTCGTACGCGGGGCAAAGTTCATTAAGAGATGATTCTAAGGAGTCAAAGTAGTTAATGTGTAAATTAGGGGAGTAGAATACCGCGAGTAGAACTTTGGTATGATTTAAAGTAATCTCAAGGAATAAAAATTCAGCCGAGCCAGAGTACTGGGATGGAGACGAGCTAACAATTTTGTGTGGTATATCAGCACGTATGTATATGGCAACACCACCACCACCCTTGCCGGTTCTGTCATTTCTGACCAGAACAAAACCAGGAAGTGAATAGTGCGTAGAAGGAAGAGAAGGCTTAAGAAAAGTTTCAGAAATTAGAAGTGCATCTAGATGAGCACTGCTAAAGGATGCCAGAAGATCGGAGTAGTGACCAGGAACACTCTGAGCATTAATATGCGCTATATGAAAATTTTTGGGGTATTTAGAAAAAGTAGAGGAAATATTATCATGCAAAGTGTGAACCGGTGTCTCACTTTCCGCGCTAATAAAACTGCAAGTTGAAGAAGAACAAGAGAAAAAGCTATCATTTAAGTCTGTTAGATCATCCATAGATAAATACAAAGTAAAATAAATATATATATATAAAAATAAAATAAAAATAAATAAGTTAACACTAAATACTTTTTAGTTTTTGCTTTGAGGTTAACTACCCTAACTCGCTGATATGTTGGAGGAAATTAACAATTAATGACAATACCACAAACATAAAATACTAAAGATCAAACACAAAGTAACGAATAATTTTTTACGACATTAAACAATAACATTAAAATATTCACGAAAACATACAATGCAATTACGGAACGAAACTATTCTAGTCACAAGTAACGTCAAATTGACAATGACAGTTTAAGCTAGATATGACATATTGTCATTGACATATATACAAACAGGAAAACGTAAATACTACACTGACATTTTATTTAAAATCACTATGAAGGTGATTCAAAAAGTGCAAAATGCTTTAACTACCGACATATAACTGGAATCATACACTCCGACAAAATTAAGATGCTACTTACTGTCGGGTCAGAAAAATAACTAAGTTAGTCACGCCGCGTTGCCGGCGCGCCCTTCTTTGCCTTAACACTCTTCGTAGAAACATGTTTTAAAGTTCTTTCAGCCTTTCCAGAGTCACAGGAAGTATTTGGGAATTGCAAAACCAGTGCACGAAGTTCTCTCGGAGTTTCAATCTTGTGACGTTTAGTATCAGGTGTGATGATCACTATCCTGCCCTCCGCCGACCAGCAACTCTGAATTCCAAAGTGTTTGCGTGCATCCATCAAGGTACGATGCCTAGTTTGTGTCAAGAATTCAGAAAGAGTTATTCCTGAACCTTTCAAGGACTTTTTATTCTCCCATATCAAGTGACGGTGCTCAGTGGTATATAATCTGACCAATATAGGCCGAGCTTTGCCCTGTGTAGATCCCAATCGATGGCAGACATGGATATTGTGTTTTTTAATCTCAGACAAGCCCATTTGGTCGGTTAATATCTTATGAACCACATCGGGCAACTTTTCACCAGTATGCTCTGCCACACCATGGAACAGAAGCACCTTTCGCCGCATCAGGGTTTCGTGTCTGTCGAATCCAAGAGACAGTAGCTCAATTTGGCTCTTAAATTGGGAGAGTGCTTTCCAGACAAATGTCTTGAATTCTATGAACTCACTTGACAGCATTGTGATATCCGGAGGAGAACTTGTAGCAGATGAAGCATTTTTGAGCTTGTTTTCATATTCAGCCATTCGCAAATTGAAGAGCTGCTCCAAATCTTCCAAACTTGCTGTCAGCTTTGAGTCCATAGTGTGGTAGTAGAAAAGTAAGTATAATAGAATTATGAGGAATAGAAGAGACTTGGAAATAGTGTGAAGTGAGTATAGGGTAGTAATAGACTATAAAATGTAATTATAACATTAAAAATACTATTTTAAATAATTTTAAATGAATAAAAACTGAGAGCTGTCCAACAAGATGTGTTGACCCTGTGTCTACCCACACAGGAAAAAAGAGTAAAAAGAATATCTGATTCTTATGAGTTAAATCGCAAAATAAAAATTACCGGACGAGAAATTAAATAGTTCAAAAATTTAGATGAAGCGAAGCGATGACGTCGGTCACAATCTAAGCAAATATAAACTGTATTACCCGAGCGAAGCCGGACCGGTCGCTAGTTCAGGATATAACGTAAAGCATCAATTGCATAAATAAACCTTTAGCCTTTTAGCTTTTTCCAGCTATGCTAGGGTCGGCTGCCCGCAGTGGTAGACGCCCACCTCGTCGGACGTCGGCCGACGATCTCCGGCCACCGTAGGCGCGGGCATGCGGACAGCGAGTAAAGGGCAACTCGCTGTCCGACCATGGACCATGCCCGGGTCGACGGCGCGTCGTGTTCCACGCGCGCCTCAAAGAGCGTCAGCAACGTGACGAGGCCCCCCTGTAGAGGGCCGAAGCCTGCCGGGGTCGTGGGACTTATCCCATTACCGTGACCCCGGTACGTAAAGGGCTATTGAAGGAATACCGTGGATTTTAGTCAGTACAAGTCTGACAGTCCCTCCGGTCCTGCCCGGGGTGGGAGGACTCATCTGATGATTTTACCAAGTTAAAAAAAAAAGGTTCGGCTGCCAGCCTAATTGGATGCAGCTGAGTAGTGTTTTACGATTATAATCGATTGGCCAGCTGCGCAGGAGATATTATAGTGCACAAGTATGTGTCCTTTACTCTCATTGTCCGATGGGACGGCAATCTGACACGACCCGATAGAGATCAGGCGCAGGACTGAGGCACGGGGGTCTCACAACGCCAACTTCCAAACTCCGGCCTACTACTGAGAAATTCCTTACAGAAAAACCCAATGATCTATACTAATATTATAAAGCGGAAAAGTTTGTTTGTTTGCTTGAACGCGCTAATCTTCGAAAGTACTGGGTGGATTTGGATGCAATTTGGTATGGAAGTAGCTTGAAGATTGAGGAAGGTTATAGGCTACTTTTTACGCGACTGCAAAAAAGGAGAGTTATGTTTTTACCGTGATATAATCCACGGGAGCGAAGCCCCGCGTGAGTACTAGTATATAGATATAACGAATAGATATACAACATGTAACGGCAACGCCATATCTATCCAAAAGGACTGAAGACAACATCTGGTATGGAGTCTCTATGTAAAGTTTCAGCTCAAAATAAGTGACTCACAGAATTGACCCCAAATTATTAGTTTCATATGTTTCTTGAATACCAGTAATAACAAACGTGTCACAGCACTATGAGGGTCATCACTTTCCACGTCACTAGCCAATAACACGATAATTCACTTCGTTCTTCTTAATTTGAAAAATTCGGTCTCTGGTATCAATGTATTGATACAGCTCCACACATGTAGACATAGGATTACAAAACCCTTGCTATATCGTTTGTTATCATCCAAAGAAGCCGTGCACTCGGTATGTATATACCATTTAAATTACACGTTGTATATCGAGTTGTCTCACACCAATTACTCATATTAATTATTCAAGTGAAACAAATGACATTCAGTCAAAAGCCAAAAGCGTTAAATTATTTTTTTGCAATTTGATAGCGTTACCGGCCTCATCTAGCTAAACTAAACTAAACACGCAAAAAAAAAACATGACGTGTAAAAGTGTTATTTATAACCAATTTACAAAATATTTCATCATATTTCATTTCATTTAATTAATGATAAAGCGACGTCTGCATGACTAATAAACCGAATTGTTATGAAACATACGAATATATTATAACACAATATACCTATTTTGTCATTTAAATGAGCCATTCGATACAGACCAGCTTATTAAGACAGGCGTTCACTATCTCGTAAAGTGTAATTTATTTATTTATTGAAAGATAAATTATGTTTATTTGGCAAATTGGTTTTTAAATTACACTTTTACACGTCATTTTTTGCGTAAATTTAAACTAGATGAGGCCGGTGTTTCCTAACTGACTACCCTGAGTAGAAACACCGAAACAAACTCAGGGGCCCGTCTCTTTTGAAGTCCATACAATCTATACTGGTCATATTATTTATAGGAACCTTGTAGGTTACAGTCTGTGGCGATCTTTTGAGGAAAGATGCACACAGATTTGAGTGGGCCTGTCCATACAGTGCAAGCATTTGTCAAATGACGTATAGCTTAAAACTTTATGCAACACAAAAGTACCTATAACTGTTCCCCTTCTTTCTCAATTATACATGTAATATTTATTAGTATATGATTTTGGTATTGTATGTATTTTTCAACCGACGACCAAAAGAGGAGGTTATCAATTCGACGCGTATATATATATATATTTTTATGTATGATCACCGAGTACTCGAAGACGGCTGAACCGATTTAGAAAATTCTTTTTTTGTTTGATAGGGTATACTTCGAAATTGGTACCATTTGTCACCAAGTCAGGATCTGATGATGGGATCCTGGAGAAATCGAGGGAACTCTTCAAATATTATAGGCACACCTATGGCGTTTTGGGTATTTCTTATAGTAACTTGTGCAGTTGCTCTCAAAAAGTACCATTTCGGGAAGTGGAACTGATGATGAAGACCACAGATGGTCGCCGAAACTACTCAATAATAAGTATTTCGTGGATTGCGATTCAATTACTTGAATGTAGATATTAAGCACTTTATGCTCGTCACAATGCATATGGTGATGTATAGCTGATGGTGAAGTACCAGGAGAACTCCTCAAAAATTAACGGCCCAGCATTGGGAAAAGCAATATTTTGTAAAATTTTATAAGTAGTTGACATTTAGGCTCTGGTAACTAGGTAAATTAAAAATCAACCAACTAAAAAGAGTGAAATAAAAACGTTTTACCAAAAAATTAAACCGACTCCCAAAAAACACTGCAAAGTGAAAAATAACTTTAATTTCGGAAGTCGGTGCCAAAAACGAAAATACAAAACTAAAGACACCGACTACCGAAATTAAAGTTATTTTTCACTTTGCAGTGTTTTTTGGGAGTCGGTTTAATTTTTTGGTAAAAAGTTTTTTTATTATTATGTTCAATTAATATTATGATGTTTGTACACTGACAGCCCTTAAACTGTCCCCTTTAAGTTTGTCCATCCAAAGGTTGTCTGTAAGAGACCGCCCTGTGCGATAAGACCGCCCATTGTACACTAGTTTGTATCCATAGTAATATTGTAAGGTGTACAATAAAGTATATAAATAAAGCCGGACTTAATGCCTTAGGCATTCTCACAGATCATATAAACATATGTTCTGTGGGCATTCTCTACCAGTCAACCATGGGTGGTGATCAGATAACATGGCAGGTGCATAAAAAAGAAACTAAGTAAATATTATATTTAAGGTTAATGGTTTATGTAATGTTGACATTATTTTCTTTTGAGTCGTTTCTTGCAGGTCTACCTAAGTAATGGGTTTCTTAACCGGACTTGCTTCTAGCATTTTTAATATAATTTGGCCCACAACGTTCCTACAGCTGGGATACAGATTTCCTCTCCATGAAGAATGGGCCATAATCCACCACCCAGAGCTGGTTGGGTTCCAACCAAACCCACAACCTACACCTCGCAAGTAGGGTTGCCAACCGTATTCTAAAATAGATTATTGTACTCTATATCATGTAGACGTACTCTATGATCTATAACACTAATAGAGGACGCTAATATTCTCATTTATACACAATGTTTACTACACTTGTGCCAGTTACGCATATACCTATATATACATATGATGTATAACTATCATCGTAACCAAAAACGAAATTGATTAAAAATGAGCTCCTGATCTATGTAAATTTAGAGTTAGAAAGTTTGGGAGTCGTATTATCGTTCATAGTCGTCGTCTTTTAAAATCGATGAAAAATTGTTGTGCTGCAAAAAGTACAAAAAATGCCTATTTAATTTTTTAAAATAAATAAGTAATACTCTTTATTATAAGTCCGTGTCTGATCTTTATGTACCTCCTTAAATCAGATATACTCTATTTCTTGTAATAAAAATTGGCAACCCTACACGCAAGGGGAGTCACTGGGCCGACACTGCACCTATGACGTATACGCGAGCTTTAATCTTTACGAATATTATCCATCTTACCTTATTCTTCTTATCTTATTAGCCATCGTTGGTGGACATCCCACCCATACGCACGAAACGTTTTGGGAATACTTTCATTGTGCGTACGGCTAAGGAGTGGAATTCCCTGCCGGAGTCTGTATTTCCTGATAGTTATAACCTGGGAGTCTTTAAGTCAAGAGTGAATAGGTTACTTCTAGGCAAGCGTGCTTCATCTTCGACCACATCATCGCTTAAGATCAGGTGAGATTGTGGTCTATCAACTATAAAAAAAAAGCGTAAAAGTCTGACCTTTTGTTAAAACGCGCTAATCATCAAAAGTACAACGTGGATTTGAAAGTAATTCTATAATGCAAGCATCTTCAAGCTTAAGGAATGTTGTCCGATTGATAGTCTAATCTATTTGGAGACTTCTTTTTTGGAAACCGATTTTGACCACGGCTGCCAATTTCATATTTTATTAGCCATCTGAGCAGGAGATATTACAGTGCACAAGTATGAGCAGGTACAGGAGCACTCTCTGTTACTTTACTCTCATAGTACGATGGGACGGCAATTCGACACGACCGGAGAGACATCAGGCCTAGGACTAACGACCAGTGTTGCCAACTCCAGCAAAATCTTCTCGCCAGATTTATTATCTAAAGTCGCTAGAAGTCGCTAAATCTGATTCAACTAGAGACAGATCCCGGATTTACTTACTTTCCGGTTACTATAGGCCATTAGCAGCCTGGAAAGGGCATGAGCAAGTGAAGAAGAATGTACTACATAAGCAATACAATCTTTATAATTAAAAAATAAATCAACACGAATCTCAAAAGACTGGTTTCAGCCATTCCTTGAATTCGGGCTCGGTCTCTGATGTTTCTTGATATTTTTGAATGTACTGCTTCTTTTTTTGGAGGTAAATACATAATTTTGGTTACCACAAGTCCACAAAAGAGTTCATACACTTTGTAATTACTATAATGGGTAACGAATTAAAAATCAGGCTAGGTACAGCGTATAAAGAATTTATAATCCGAATAGAACTTCACTCAAACTAGTAGTGAGAGTGACTTGCGTAAGTACGCAGGTAGGAAAAGTACGAAAACTACGGAACATAATAAAATGCTCTAATGTTACAACTGGTAAAGATAATTTAATTGCGAGCGAGCATTTTTAAAAAAGGTGTTGGGCATAATATGTTTTGATTTCTTGTAGTTTGAAAAGTCGTCATCTAAGTCGCTAGATCATTTTTGTCGTCAAATCTTTTTCCTTGTCGCTAAGGCTCAAGCAAAAGTCGTCATTTCTAGCGACAAAGTCGCTAAATTGGCAACACTGCTAACGACTTACAATGCTCAATAGTACCCCCATTTTGGCCAAAATGCTGTATACGGGAAGAACACTCCTACATTTTACGTTACACGTCAATGGCCACCCACCCGAAAACTGTCAAAAGCGTAAAATTACGAAAACGTCTTATTTTGTCATGTAACGAGACTAATTGCAGTTAAAATGGCCTTCAAACTACATCATTTGTTATTCAAATAACATTGCAAATGTCTGTTACACTTTGTAAAACAATGTTAACGTTTAAAATATTAATTGTGTCTGGACTTAAATACTTTTTCGTTAGTTGAAATATCATGTTTACTGGAACTCTCTGTCTCTTCAGTATTCCCTGCCACGTA
This sequence comes from Tholera decimalis, assembly GCA_943138885.2. Lineage (NCBI taxonomy): Eukaryota > Metazoa > Arthropoda > Insecta > Lepidoptera > Noctuidae > Tholera > Tholera decimalis. Next base: position 9,467,732 of record OW964575.2, on the reverse strand, counting down.
TGAGCCGCCAGGCGCGGTCCGAAGGCGGAGTCACAGGGGACATGACCCCCCCCCCCCAATTCGTACACCCCAAATAGAAAATCTTTTTTTTTATATTAAAAATAGGTTCGCGTTTGACCACCATCTCACCTGATGGTAAGTGATGATGTGGTCGAAGATGGAGCACGCTTACCTAAAAGTAACCTATTGAATGCTCTTGACTTAAAGACTCCTAGGTTATAGCTATCTAGAAACACAAATCTTCTAAAATTTTGCAAAATAAGACGTTCCAAATATTATCACCCGATTTGTCAGTAAAAATAGAAGACTTCTATTTGTCTTATAATGTGTGCAATAAAGAAAACTCATTTACTCGACATATTTTATTGTTAGTGACCCCCCCCCCCCCCCAATTCCTGCTAGCCGCTTACCTAGAAGTAACATAATATTCCTTCTTGTCTTAAAGACTCCCAGGTTATATCTATCAAGAAACACTAACTCTCGCTGGAAATCCTAAAAATAAACTGTGAATAATAAACAAACTACTCAAACTACCAGGCAATGTCTTACCCGCTATTAAATTTAAAAAAAAATAATGAAAATCTTACTTATTATCTCACCAATATAAATGCGACGTAAAATCTTACTTATTATCTCACCAATATAAATGCGGCTAGCAGGAATTGGGGGGGGGGGGGGCAATTCCTGCTAGCCGCTTACCTAGAAGTAACATATTCCTTCTTGTCTTAAAGACTCCCAGGTTATATCTATCAAGAAACACTAACTCTCGCTGGAAATCCTAAAAATAAACTGTGAATACTAAACAAACTACTCAAACTACCAGGCAATGTCTTACTCTTCAGGGGTGAGCCCCAACGGGCGTTGCACAGAGGGGGCTCCGGAGTGGTCTTTTAAGAGGTAACGGGGCCTCTTCTATGTGTTGATGGTGATCACCGGGGTGGTTTTAGTGAGGTAAAAATCCCACACTCCCTGTTCTTTTCCCCAAAGGTTCAGGCGCCTTTTGAAGGTTTCCCCCCGATAACAAAAAAAAAAAAAAAAGGCAATGTCTTACTCGCTATTAAATTTAAAAAAAAATAATTAAAATCTTACTTATTATCTCACCAATATAAATGCGAAAGTTTGTGAGAATGGATGGATGGAAGGATGTTGCTCTTTCACGCAAAACTACTGAACGGATCAGAATGAATTTTGGTATATATAGGTATATCTCAAATACTGGATTAACGTACAGGCTCCTTTTCATTCCGAAATTCTCACAGGATAGGGGAAACCTCCCACGCGAAGGAAGTCGTAGGTAGTAACTACTGCAAGAAATAAAGCCTTCGCATCTTGCAAAACTCGGAAACCCACTTGGGACGTGGATGACGAATTTCAACAGTATTGTGTATATATAAGACCCGAAGCAGGCAAACGAACTGTCAGTGTCCCTATCAATCACTTCTTTATTTACTACGCAAATTATAATTCAAAAACATATTATCAACGGTCAGATCAGTTTCTAAACAAATCTATTTTACTTCAGATCAATGTCAGTAAACTAATTGATAAAAAACCGGCCAAGTTAGAGTTGGACTCGCGCACCCACTGTTCCGTACAATCTTAAATAAGTCAATAGTAAATTAACTAATACATATTTACGGTTTTCAGAGGTATCCTTTTGATGAACTGTAACACATTGCTTGTTGCAAAATTTCCTGATACTAGGTTTTTTTTAGGGTTCCGTAGCCGAATGGCAAAAAACGGAACCCTTATAGTTTCGATATGTCTGTCCGTCTGTCTGTCTGTCTGTCTGTCTGTCTGTCTGTCTGTCTGTCTGTCCGTCCGTCCGTATGACACAGCCATTTTATTCCGAAACTATTAAGACTATACATATGAAACTTAGTAGGTAGATATACTCTGTGAACCGCTTTCCGATTTTAAGAAAAAAATTAAGAAATATTTAAAATAAATGGGGGTCCCCATACATGGAACTAGAACTGAAAATATTTTTTTTTTTCATGAAACCTATACGTGTGTGGTATCTATAGACAGGTCTTTAAAAATGATATTAGGGTTTCTAAAACCACGTTTTCATAGTCAATCGTTTAAAAGATATAAGCTTCCAAAGTAGTAAAATGTGTGTGTCCCCCCTCTAACTTCTATAATAATGGAGTGAAAAATCAAAAAAAAATATAAGTCTGTAGATCTTAATGTAAACTTTCAAGCAAAATTGGTTTGAAGCAGCAGCAGTTTTTGAGATACAGCATATTTTCTAAAACACTATGAAAAACAACGTTATTTAGCGTAGTTGTAAAAGTGTAAATAAGCTAGTTTTAAGAATTTTTTAAGGTTTTTTTTATTCGTCAAATAAATATAAATATTATATTATATTATTATAGTTACTACGGAACCCTTCATGGGCGAGTCTGGCTCGCACTTGGCCAATTTTTTTTATAGATGATAGGCTCGCGTTTGACCTGATTGTAATCGATGATGTGGTCGAAGATAAAGCACGCTAGCCTAGAAGTAAACTTTTCACTCAAGACTTATAGACCCCCAGGTTATAGGTATCAGGAAACAGACTCCGGCAGGGAATTCCACTCCTTAGCTGTACGCACAATGACAGTATTCCCAAAACGTTTTGTGCGTATGGGTGGGATGTCCACCATGTAACAATGGCGCATCGCCGTTCGTCTTGTAGTCCGATGATGGACGCGTTCCTGCGATAAAGAGCCATGACAGACAGACAGACAACGAAATTATTACAAATCGTTTCGTTTATTTATTTCGAGGTACGGAACCCTAAAATAGAGATCTAGCTTTCAAAATCGTTAACATAAATTAATGACGATCGATTTTAATGCAATCGATATTGAAACCAAGTAAGTAATGGAAAGATTTTTATAGATAAATCATGTCTAAATATTTATGTCCTTGCGTAACTTGTTAACGTATGCGAATTCTTGATTATAATTTGTCAGTTTAAGACCGTGCTTATAAAGATAAGAATAATATAAAACTACCAACTACATTGCAAAGTTAGTCGTTTTATCCATATTACAAGCCCAAAAAATAAACAAGTAGTATTGTATAGTCAAATGTATAAGTGAAATACTAATACAAAAATATTTTCTAGATACGAACAACTTTAATAAACTAAAGGATAGCAAAACAATATTTTAACATAGCCGTGAATTTTTTAATAATTAATTAATACTGCGAAATATCTTACCTTACCTTTAAATATGTGAAAGTTTGATGTTTATAGGATGAATGTTTGTTATTCTTTCACGCAAAAATTACTGAACGAATCTGAATTAATTTTGGTCAGTAGATAATTGACATACTTGAATAACACATAGACTACTTTTTTTATCCCGGAATTCCCACGGGATCGGGATTTACGCGGGGAAACCCTCCAACGCGAAAGATGTCGCGGCCAGAAGCTAGTCTTTCATATTCTAATATGAAAAGGTTGTTTTACGATCCAACCTATAGGTTAAGTATTCGATGGTAGATTTTATCATTATTTATTAGCTACATGCGAAGATCTCACAAAAAACTTAACTTTCATTCATTATGGATTGTAAGCGATGATATATTATGGTCGAAGATAAAACACGCTTACCTAAGAAGTAAACTATTCACTCAAGACTTATAGACCCCCACGTTATAGCTATCAGGAAACACAGACTCCGGCAGGGAATTACACTCCTTAGCTGTACGCACAATGACAGTATTCCCAAAACGTTTAGTGCGTATGGGTGGGATGTCCACCATGTAACGATGGCGCATCGCCGTTCGTCTTGTAGTCCGATGATGGACGCGTTCTTGCATTCGATGGTAGATTGTATCATTATTTATTACATGCGAAGATCTCGCAAAAAACTTAACTTTCATTCATTATGGATGATGTTGAATGACTAAATACTCAAAAGCCTAGCTATAAATTTCGCCATTTGCCGCGGTTTTTAACCGACTTCTAAAAAAGGAGGAGGTTCTCAATTCGGATGTTTGTATTTTTTTTTTTATGTTTGTCCACGCATAACTCCGTCGCTTGCCAACCGATTTGAAAAATTCTTATCTTGTTAGAAAGGGTATACTTCGCAAATGGTCCCATGAAAATTTTATCGAAATCGGACAAGCCGTTTCTGAAAAATCAACAAAAGTCTAAAAAAATATTTACGTTGATGATCTTTTCGTTTACTCTGCATTGCGTTTTTTGTTCGCGCATAACTCCGTCATTTACGAACCGATTTGGAACATTCACTGACCCACTAAAAAGCACCAAAATAAAAACTTTTTTGCAAAAAATAAAACCGACTTCCATATCAAAACACTACAAAGCCAAAAATAATTTTAATTTCGGAAGGCGGTGTGAAAAAAAAATAGAAAATACAAAACCAATAACACCGACTACCGAAATTAAAATTATTTTTGGCTTTGTAGGGTTTTGATATGGAAGTCGGTTTTATTTTTTGCAAAAAAGTTTTTTAAGCAAGGCTTGACGAGATTGGTTCTTGGCTGGGTCACCTTCATAACATAGTGAGACTCCTCCAGTTATCGGAACGTACGCTGTGGCGTTGGTCAGAATTTGACACCAGTTACTGGGTTGTGATGGTCTGATAGGCAGTAACTCAATGTGAAAGTTATTAAACCTACTAGTATACCTACTAGTATACCTACTAGTATACTTCCACTGGGAGCCAAACCCGATATAACTAGGCCAATATAGATTCTGATGAACTAAGAATTCTTTTCTCACAAGGCCATCTCAGATACTAATCTGCATAATCTTCATAACCTACTGCAATGTAATACATAGTTTGTTATATTCAAATTAAACATGATTAACGGCCTACCCAAACGTCCTTTGACTTTGGTATTAATATATAATTTAATTTTTTTAATTTTTTTTTTTTTAATTTAATTTTAATCGCATAATATTATAATATTAACAGAAATAATCCTAAGTTACACTTTCAATTGGGTTAATAAAAACTGTTAGGTGTAGCACCCAGCACCCTTACTAAGTTATCAAAATAACTTGTATTAAGGACGCTGGTACAAGCCCAAACTTATAATAATTATCACATTAAGAAATTGCAGGAGAACAAGTATTTGCCAAGGTAAGTTAGCATAATCCTATTAACAAACAAATTAATCTACAATTACAATTCATGCATTTATATATTTTATAAAATGTCATTGTTTTGTGCGTGTGTGTGTGTGTGTGTGCGTGTGTGTGTGTGTGTGTGTGTGTGTTTGTAAGTATGTGTCTGCGTATAACAGTGAGAGTGTGTGCAAAGGTGATAGTGTATGTAAATGTATGTGTTGTGGTTTTGCGGAGGGGTTTCAGGGGCAATTATATTCGGAAGAGAGCAGGCGTTCTGTATCAAAATAGTTTGTTGCAAGTAGAAAGTTGGTTACAATTTTTTTAAGAGACGAGGTTGATAGTGGGTAGAATTTTAGTTTTTTATGGAGTTTATTATATAATTGAGGACCCTGAAAACAAAAGAATCGTTTTGTAAATGAGTACTTGCATGTGTAGCGCTGACAAACTTCATCTTTACGTCTTTTGCTCATAATAGCGTATGGGGTATTTTTGTGTTGTAATGTGACTGTACTGAGAATATAGAGTTGCCTTACAGAAAGCACCCTGCAACACTTGTACAATTCTTCTGTTGGGAAGAGTATTGGACGAAAAGTACTCACCTTCAACACAGCTCTTTGTGCTCTTTCTAATTTTAGCAGCAGGGTCTTAGGTGCACCACCCCATGCCGAAACACAATATGACAAAAGTGATTGGCAGAGGGCAAGATAGACCCCTTTGACGATTCGAGCTTCTGCCACATCTCGAAGAGTCTTAAAAACGAACATTAGTTTTCTAATCCTTACTGTCAGTGATTCTATGTGTGGTGAGAAGCTCAGTTTATCATCAAGAGTCACTCCGAGGTATTTGATGGTTTGTGTACGTGTGAGTTTGGGACAAGAGCAGGGTAAGGTTTTTGGACAGTCAATTGAGTGAGCGATTAGAGAGAATGAATTCGATGGTTGTGTCGATTTGCGTAGGGTAAAGCAAATTATATTTGTTTTATCAGTGTTAAGGGTAAGTTTATTCTCATAGAGCCAATCTAAAACCATATCTAGCCCCCTCTGTGCCGCGTTAAAAGCTTCATGCCAGGTATTACCCGTAAATGTGAGTGCAGTGTCATCAGCAAAGGCTGTAATTTTTCCATTTTGCAAAATAAGGTTGCACAGCCGATTAACATATACCAAGAAGAGTGTGGGACCAATCACACTCCCCTGAGGAACGCCGTAAGTGACAGGAAGCTCCCCACTTAGGTAATTGTTAATTTTTACGCATTGTTTCCTGTCGCTTAGGTAGTCCGCAAGTATTTGCAATGGAAGGCCCCGTATTCCCAGTTCTTCGAGTTTCCGTATAAGGATGGGAATAGAAACTGTGTCGAAAGCTTTTTTTAAGTCTAGGAAAACAGACACTACTTTCTTCTTTTCATCCATGCTTTTAACAATGTGACTCGTTAGGTCTAGAACAGCATCATTAGTTGACTTATATCGACGGAAGCCAAACTGGTTAGAAGATAAAAGCTTTTTTTCCTCAAGATATCGAATGAGCCTCTTGTTAATAATGCGTTCTAGTATTTTGGAAATCGAAGGTAGGATAGCAATGGGTCGGTAGTTGTTAACACAGTTTCTACTCCCTCCCTTGTGAATAGGATGCACAATAGCTTTTTTCAAGTAATGGGGGAACACACCCGTGCTGAGGCAGAGATTAAATAAATATGTCAATGGGGGGACTAACATACTCTTATAAAGTTTAAGAAACCTGGTAGAGATGCTGTCCCATCCAATTGCAGCGTCAGTTTTTAAGGACATGAGCAGCGTTTCCACCTCATCGTCATCAGTATCGATCATTACAAAAGAGTGTAATGGCGTAGTTGTAGCATTAGGCAGGGAGCCTCCATTAAAACTGTGGTGAGTAAAAGCGTTTGCAAGATTTTTCCCCATATCAACAAAAAACTCATTAACATTATCTACCGACAGTTGTGGAGAAACAGAAGAAACCAGTAAGTCAGTAGAGGGATTTTTTTGGGCTTCGGTGTTAGTAATTCTCTTTATATTTTCCCAAATCTTTTTGTTATTTTTGCCAGCCTTGGTCAGCTCCGCCCTGTCGTGGTCCCTTCTGAGTTTTTTAATTATTTTAGTGCAGTAGTTTCTATACCTTTTATATGTTATTTTTAGTATAGCATTATCTGGTGATACCTTCAGTTTTTGGTGCATAGCATCCCTGTTACGTAAGCAACGTAGCATTCCAGTTGTCATCCACGGTTTAAGTAAACGTTTTTGATTTGGCAGTCTAACTATGGTTGTGTGAGAGCGTACAATATCAGCAATCGTGTCTATAAGATAAAAAGCGGCTTCATTAGCGTCGGTATACTCATAAATCGCATGGAGATTCAAATTCTTCATATCAGTATCCAGCGACTTGTAATTTACTTTTGACACAGTTTTGGCAGCAGTATTTGACTTTTGTTTACTTTGTCTGAGACAGAGAAGGACTGGATTATGGTCTGTCACACAAGCTTCAATCACTATTGTGAGCGCTGATGAGGTCGCCTTAAGCATAACGTGGTCAAGAAAAGTAGCATCACGAGTAGGGTAATTATGAGCAGGAAGAAGACCATGAAAAGCTATAAGATCAAGGTAGTCGGAAATGCGATTCGGGGTTGGGGTAGCGGTGATATCAAGGTTTACATCTCCAAGAATAGCTACGGTTTTATATGAAGAGAGAGTAGTTAAAAGGGAATTTAAAGATTGCAAAAAATTGCTTATGTCCAGAATAGAGGGTGAGCGGTAAATACATACAACGGCTTTCTCTGTACCGATCGTTAGCACAAGGCAGCTAGCGTCCATAAAATCAGGCTCTACGACCGAGTAACTACCAACGTTTTTAACATATAAGATTACCCCGTCATTCTGGTTTTTAAGTTTTGCAGTACAGTAGTGTGAATAATTTTCAATCGACGGTAGGGTACTGTGAGATTTTAGCCAACACTCCGTCAACACAATAACTTCACAATCAAAGTTAATTCTATCGAGGAGTGTTAGAAATGAGTCAAAGTTAGCGTTTACTGACCGGATATTCTGGGTTATAATCTTGAGCTGCTTAGTGGGGTGAGTAACATAGGATGAACATTCTTCAGGTTGACAACGCAATGAGTCAGATACGGACAAGTGATCAATATTATCGTTTAAATCGCGTATGTTATCCACTAGTATCAATAAATAATAACGTGTCACTAACGAGGGGTTCTAATCCAATGTTATGAAGGTATGCTATTAGTTTTTTTACGTTTTTGTATGCTCGAAACCGCGTGTTATGATTGTAATTTTTAATATTATTTGTGCTTAAGAAGGTAGTAATTTGAATGAATGATTTGTGCGGGAGAGAGTTATATGTAATTTTTGTTGTGTGAGTGTGAATCATATAGGTTAATGATTGATAGTATCCATGAAAGCCACTAAACAATGAATTACAGTAACAAATTATGATATTGAAATAGAAAATAAAATTTAAGCAAGCATAAATCGAATATAATTTCGTAATTAAAATTAAAGAAAAACAGTTTAATAAAAAAGTACTTAAAATTAGTCAGTCTATCGTTTTTATGTTCTTCAAATCCAGTTCACTATTTATGGTATAAACTGTAGCGCCCTCTTTCTTGCGGATTAATACTTTTCCGTTCGCAGTCCAACAAAATTTGAAGTCATATGTTTTCGTAAAGTCTCGAGCGAGATAATGAAGTCGCTTCGCCTTAACGGTGAGACTCTCCGATAAATAAACTGGTTTGACAGGACCGGCTAATTGTAGGGTAGCTGTAGAAAATTTGTCATTTGGGTTGGATCTATTGTAGGTTTTTAAGGATTCAATTATTTTAGCTCTCATAATGGTTGACGTGAGGTTTATTAAAATAGGTCTGTTGGATTCTGACTTTGTCTTCAAGCGATAAACATCTCGGATGTCAGATGTTTCAATTGGAACCTTCAGAGCCTTACCTGTTTCGATAACGATTTTAACCAGATCTTGTTTAGTTTCCGTAGTTGAGGGTGGTAAGTTCCTTAATTCCAAACAAGTGGCTTTTTGGTGTCTTTCTAATAATAATAATAACATAGTAATAATGTTTATTTATTTTCCTCCACAAATAAAACTTATACCTACACTAATACAAAAAAAAATATAAAACAAGATAAAATAATTACTATTTACAATGTTTATTTGTAGGACTGGTGCCTAAACTAAGCCGTGATTTGTATTTCTGGACACCAGGGACTCCCCCCTAAAGGAATAGAAAAGGTACATTTTTATATTATTTTGCAATGATTTTGATATAAATTGAAAAAAATATGGAAGTAAATAAATATGGTTAGTAAATATGGTTGACTGGTAGGGAATGCCTACGTCATTAAGTCCGCCTTTTTACCCGACTGCAAAGGAAGGGTTATGTTTTTCGCGCGTATCTTGTATGTATGTATGTATGTAATATTCTTTATTACCTCATATCTCCAGAACCACTGAACGGATTCACATAATTGAGGTATCGTTAGATTTCTCTTAGCAGCCCAAGTGTTCTTAGATAGGTGACATTTGAAAAAATCAAACATGGCGGCTTTGCGAAGTCATTATACATAGCGAAAAAAAATTTTTTTTTTCGTTAACCACAATGTGGGTATCAAATTAAAGGACTTATCACAAGGATTTCAAAAAGGTATATCATATTTATCATTAGTGTAACACTAGCAAAAATAATACAAAGAGAAAGTTTAAAAATATGGACATGAGCTCTTTCACTTTCTGAATCCGGTGGGCTGCCAATGTGACACGACCGGGAAAATCAAAAAATTGTTAATTAATATTTTAACTGAAAAGTTGAAAAAGAAAGTTATTTAAAAAATCTAAAAAACCCGACTGCTCAACTGAAATGCAAGGAACAAGCACATTTTTATTTTAAAAAGTGACGAGCAGGCGGACCCGTCAAATTAAAAAAAAAACATTCTATTGGGTCCCGCCTCCTGCTTGTCACTTTTTAAAATAAAAATGTGCTTGTTCCTTGCATTTCAGTTGAGCAGTCGGGTTTCTTAGATTTTTAAATAACTTTTTTACCTATGTGCATAAAGTCTAAATAAATAAATAAATAACTTTAATGTCGTACTTACAATCAGTTTTACATTAACTAATTATTTGTAAAATTAAAAAAGAAAGTCTTAAGTTAAGCTATACGTTATCTACCTATTCAAATCTGTGTGTATCATTTGATCAGTACACATTGTATGGACTTAAAAGAGAAAAAGAGAAAATGAACCTCTGAATTTTATCGGTGTTTCTTCTCTGGGTAGTCAGTTAGAAAACTCCAGCCTCATCTTGTTTAAATTTACGAGATAAAATTACGTGTAAAAGCTAATTTAATGACCATTTTCAAAATTAATATCATTTACTAATATATTATATTTCTTTCAGCACTGTTTCGCGTAAGTACCTAAAAACATCACAATCAGAGTACTTACTAAATCCATGCAAAATTGACATACCAACTTTGCAACAGCTCGCAAAGAAAGATGGCCGTCGCTGCATATTAATTAAATCGTACGTTTTCATCGCCATGTGGAGCGTGGAATCTGCAATATAAATGCCGGAAAGCTACTGGACCGTGGCTCGTCTAGTGTTGATTTCACGCCATTGTTTCTGGGTCCCGTAGTGGACGGTTTTGTTAGCTATTCAGTTTCTGGTCTAGAACTGACAGCTGTCATAATTTGCTTGAAGCTTATTTTATATATATTTATATAGAATACTTGTGTCTGAAGAGGGTTCACATCTTAGGCTATTCAAATTTAACAAATAGATAAAGTTAAAATTGGTAATATTCATATATTAATTTGGAATCATTAATTCACTGATATTAATCAGTGAACTAGTAAAATCTTGATAAAATACACTTATACAACGTGTAACGGAAACCCCATATCTATCAAATCAAAAGGGCTGAAGACAACATCTGGTATGGAGTCTCTATGCACAGTTTCAGCTAAAAATAAGTGACTCTAAGAATTGATACCAAATTATCGGTTACATATGTTTCTTGAATACCAATCATAACAAACGTGTCACAGCACAACAAGGCGGTCAATAACTTTCACGTCACTTGCCAATAACATGATAATTCTGTTCGTTCTTCTTAATTTGAAAATTTCGGTCTCTGGTATCAATCTATTGAAATTTCTAATAAGTTCCACACGTGAGATTACAAAACCCTTGCCATATCGTTTGTTATCATCCAAAGAAGCCGTGTACTTGGTATGTATATACCCTTTAAATTACACGTTGTACATACTTCTTTAGATATACTTTAATTGGTGATGATTTATTTGATGGTCCATCTTTTATCTTGGTCTGCATGACAAAGACCTATACACTTGATGATCTTAAGAAGTCTCTGGACTAGAGTTGTCAGGTGTCCCAATTTGCGCGAGTGTTTATAGGGGTCTGTTGACCTATCATCATGATTGACCCCTGATCGGGATGACGAATGTACCGATTTTTACTAGGATAATTGCTTAGACAGTACTTTAATCTGCTTGGCCTTTTACTATGTTGGGTTCGTCTTCGAGTCTAACCAGGTGCAGCTGAGTAGGTACTAGTGTTTTACATAGAGCGAATTCTTAAGACAGTACTTTAAATCGTAAATAATTACATTAGTCTCGGTAAATACTATTTTTTTATTCTAGTAGCAGGCGGCACCCAATTATCTCCGGCCACCGTAGGCGCGGGCTTGCGGACGATGAGCAGGGGTAGCTCACCGTCCGGTAAGGACCAGGGGCCATACCATGACGTGTTAAAGTGTGAGTCGTTCGAACGAGAAAGAGAGATGGAGCTATATAGCGTCCATAGCTTCATCCCTCTTTCTCGCTCGAATGACTCTCGCTTTAACACGTCATGCATGCGCGTGCACAGGATTATGACAGGGTATGCGGCGGAGTAATCGGTCACAAAAACTTTTTCTTTTATATATTTTTAGCATAGCCACAGCCACGCATCGCCACCATGCTACGATGCGTGGCTGTGGCTATGCTAAAAATCTATAAAAGGCAAAGTTTTTGTGACCGATTACTCCGCCGCATACCCTGTCATAATCCTGTGCACGCCCCTGACGTCATGGTATGACCTCAGGCCCGAGTCAGCGGCGCGTCCTGTTCCGCGCGCGCCTCAAAGAGCTGTTGCAATAGTGACGGGGCCCGCTTGGGCCATTGCTTGCTGGGGCTGCGAAAGTGTTTTAACGAGATACCACGGTCCCGGACCACAAAGGCAACTAACTGAAGGAGCAGGGTGGGTTTTTAGTCAGTAGAAGTCTGACACTCCCTTCCGCTCCACCCAGAGCGGAAGGAGTAATTTGATGATTTTCTCAACCAGAAAAAAAGGCGGCACCCAAATGCAAATGATTAACTGAAACAAAAATAATGGGATCCGCTTGCTCTGCCCTCACTGTAACTTTCGAAAACCACATTTGAGATATTTGACGATATGAATTTTAAAGTTATATGTAATATTCCACAACTTTAATAATAATAATATTCCACAACTTTTTCACACAACGCCATCTAGTCCCAAACTAAGCAGAGCTTGTGATATGGATACTAGACAACTGATAAACATACATATATATTTCTAAATACATACATATTATAGATAAATTACACCCAGACAAAGAACAAATGACCGTGCTCATCACACAAACATTTGTCCTAGGTGGGAATCGAACCCACGACCTTGCGCATAGCAGTCAGGACCACTGACCACTATACCAACGGGCCTGTCAAATATGTGTTTTTTAGCTTGCCTTATCTTGCAAAATATACATTGTAATGAAAAAAATTTTAAGTCAGGGGAGTTAAACAGACTTCAAAGAACTAATATAAAACTGTTAAGCAACACTGTAAGTCAACTTACAGTATTTGGGATTGGCACGGCAGCTGCTACTCAACTAAATGCGGGTATTTACATAACTTAACCTTTCGCACATAATATAGTCTGTGGTTGTGGTCCTGTGGTTTTAACCTCGGAACCACAACCACAAGTCGATGTCGAGTTTACTTTTTATAAAGCTTAATAGTTATATATTCTTTTCAATTATTAATCTAGTTTCGATTTCTTAATGCGTTACTTTTGAACAAGCTTCAAGATTATAGGCGCGTTTGGCACCATCTCACCAGATGTTAAGCGATGATGTGGTCGAAGATGAATCACGCTTGCTAAGAACTAACCTATTCACTCTTGACTTAAAGATCCCCAGGTTATAGTTATCTGGAAACATGGGAATTCCACTCTTTAGCCGTACGCACAATGAAGGTATTCCCAAAACGTTTTGTTTACGCTGGTTTTGAATTGAATTATACTTATAACTCTAAACCTTCCTCGTAAATCACTCTATCTATTGATGAAAACCGCAAGCAAATCAGGTCAGTAGTTTTTGAATTTAACGCAAACAGACAGACAGATGGGGCGACGGGAGACTTTGTTTTATGACATATAGCGATTAACTCTGTGATTTACGGTTCAATAAATATCTTTGAAACACGTATTTAGTTCTTGTAGAATAGAAAATAACATAAATCTTTATATCCAATTAACTTAGGTTGTACGTTTACATATATTATGCCGTTTTCTAAAGCAATGACTTTTGAAAAGCTAACAGAAGGTACTTTCACTAAGTCATAATATAGGTAAGTGATCGACTTTTTTTTTGTCCATATATCACGAGGAGGTCGTGGCTAAATTGATTGTTCTTTTTTTTATATTTTACTATTTTGAAGGTGAGGAATATTTAGATTATCATCACTTACAATCAGGTGATATGGTGGTCAAACGCGTACCTATTATCAATAAAAAATATTATGTTATTTTAATTATTTTTTATTTTATTTTATTTTAATAAGTACAGAGACAGACTAAAACATTTAGTACAGCTACAGCTGTAACAATATACATTACATAAATCTGAGGTCCAATTATTACTGTACACGGCATTCATTGTTTAATATACTTCATTAGTGACGGTTGTTATAATTTATAGATTGATAGATATAATATACTTATTTTGGTATTATTCGTAAGATTGATGAGCTCCTTAACTTCGAAGTTGAGCTAAAAAATAACCGACAAATGCGAACATTGTCTGGACAGGTCCGCTCAAATCTGTGGGTCCTTTCCTCAGAAGAATACCACAGACATGGACATTTAAAAGAGACGTTGACTTTTGAGTTTGTTTCGGTGTTTCTTCTCAGTAGTAAGTTAGAAAACACCGGTCTCATCTAGCTTAACTGAAACACAAAAAATTACGTGTAAAAGTGTTATTTATAATAACCAATTTATAAAATCAATATTTCATTTCAAATAATAATAGCCGCAACCCAGTTACTGGGTTGTGGAGGTCAGATAGGCAGTCGCTGCATGTAAAACACTAGTACTTAGCTGTATCCCGTTAGACTGGTAGCTGACCACATCATAGTTGTGAAAAGTCTTAGTTAGTATGTTAACTAACAGAGAGCGTTCCCGTTAACCCGCAATAGTATAAGCGCATCAATTAGATCGCCGTCATTCATAAATAAATTGCGACGTTGCCGTCCTTCAAGTACGCGTGTACAGAGTGTTTCTTTTACGTATTAATTTAACATTTTTAGTGAATATTTTAATATAAAAAAAAACATTTTGTTTTCGAATGGTAATATTTTTTTAGCATGTATGGATGCTGTACTATTGCAGGTTAACGGAAACGCCCTCTGTTAGTTAACATACTGTATAATTATAGTTAGGTTTAGTCGATGTAAGTAGGTATTTTTAGGTGTCAGACTTGTGTTCGAAAGGTCACGGGTTCGAACCCCACCCATTACAGTATTGCCGTGAACCCACTCCAGACACAAGCATATTTAGCTTAGTTTAGGAGGAGTTGACAAGATTGCTAATACACACTTTGTTGCTGGTTCTCTTTTTTTTAAGTTACTTATATAGGAACCTTTATAATATTGTTAGTAAAATAAATACAATAAACGTAAAGAACCTGTTTTTAGTGGTAAAATGTGTGTGTACCCTCTAACTTCTATAATCTTGGAGTGAAAAATCTAAAAAAATATATATGCTGTAGATCTTAATATAAACTTTCAACGAAAATTGGTTTGAACGAGATCGAGTCAGCAGTTTTTGAAATACAGCATATTTTCTAAAACCGCAAATATAACTTTGTAATTCATACAAACATTATGAAAATCAAAGTTATTTGGCGTAGTTACTACGGAACCCTTCATGGGCGAGATGACTCGCACTTGGCCAACTTTTTTGTACTCGTTCCATGAATTATTTTTCATCAATCGGTATTCAGGCAAAAATGTTCGTTCATTTTGCTTCGTTGGAACTTTTTAATCTCTACCCGAAAGTACTTAGGCGATCTGATAAAAATGGACCTTATAAAAGAAAAATCTATCATGGAATGCTGAACCTTTCTGTAATCTTGCCATTGAAAATATTGGAATACCAACCTACTAAGCTTTTAAGCACGTAATATCATTGTTTAAAAGAAAAAGTGAATTTTATTCACATCAGATCATTTTGCAACTAAATGCGTCGTGCGCCAAAGTCAATCTTTATCAAGCTCAATTTCGTATGGAGTAGTTCTCATCTTTCAGACTAATCTGCCAAAATCCAACTGGACGCGATGGATTCTATTGAGAAACGGGCCAAGAGACTCTTTGGCAACGATGCACTGGTCGAGTTAAAGCTCCAGAGCCTTGAATATCGGCGACGAGTCTAGCGCAAGTCTATCAGTTACATTTCGGGGAGTGTGCGATGGAATCGCACAATCTAATTCCACCGAACCCGTTCCATCATTGGACTACAAGTCAAGCGGCGTTGCGCCATCGTTACATGGTCGACATCCAACCCATACGCACAAAACGTTTTGGTAATACTTTTATTGTTCGTACTACGGCTAAGGACTGGAATTCCCTGCCGGAGTCGTTTTTTCTGAAAACCTGGGAGACTTTAAGAGTGAATTGGTAATCGTGCTTCATCTTCGACCACATCATCACTTACCATCAGAGCTTAGTATCAATAAAAAATTAAATCGAAATAAATGTAGAAATTAGGTATACTTAGAAGTAAAAGAAAAATATCAGATTTTTTGCATTAATTGAATGCGCCAAAAACGAAATTAATTTAGAATTAATTCAAAGACAAAAAATAATACGTAGATAGGTATTAAAAAACTTTTTACCAAAAAATTAAACCGACTCCCAAAAAACACTGCAAAGTGAAAAATAACTTTAATTTCGGAAGTCGGTGCCAAAAACGAAAATACAAAACTAAAGACACCGACTACCGAAATTAAAGTTATTTTTCACTTTGCAGTGTTTTTTGGGAGTCGGTTTAATTTTTTGGTATTTTTTTTTATTTATTTATTTATTTTATTATTTATGTACACACAGTAAAATATAATAGGACAAATATGATTTTTAATTTACCTAGTTACAAGAGCCTAAATGTCAACTACTTATAACCTTTTACAAAATATTGCTTTACAAAATAGTTCCCTCGATTTCTCCAGGATCACATCATCAGATCCTGACTTGGTGACAAATGGTACCAATTTCGAAGTATACCCTATCAAACAAAAAAAGAATTTTCCAAATCGGTCAGCCGTCTTCGAGTACTCGATGATGATACATTATAAAAAAAAAATATATATATATATATACGCTTCGAATTGATAACCTCCTCCTTTTTGTCGTCGGTTGAAAACGGTGATACAATGGGCGGTCTTATCGCTAAAAGCGATCTTTTACAGACAACCTTTGGACTCTTATTCCACAGACAACGTTATAAAAAAGTGGCCAAGTGCGAATAAGACTCGCCTATGAAGGGTTCCATGGTAGCAAGCATAGAAAACGACAAAGTTATATTTGCGGTTTTTGTAAAGAGTGTACTTATATCTCAAAAACTTAAGTCGTTCAAACGAATCCTCATTGAGTTTTCATTGAGAACTACAGCATTTTTTATTTATCTTCGGTAACAATAACTGACATCTTAAAATCTAATTCGAACTTCAACTCTATTATTTTAAAAGCCCTAATTGTTACATACTTTGTACAAGAAACAGTATATATCTATCTATCGACTTCCCAAACTAAACTATTTCAAACATAAACAATCGAACAAAAGCCAAACTACAATTATCATCTGTTATAATAATTATATTATTCAAGTAAAATACGTCATACCTATCGGTTTTCTATCGGTTACATTTCGGGGAATGTGCGATGGAATTACACAATCTAATTCCAACAAGCCCGTTCCATCATCGGACTACAAGACGAACGGCGATGCGCCATCGTTACATGGTGGACATCCCACCCATACGCACAAAACGTTTTGGGAATACTTTCATAGTGCGTACGCCTAAGGAGTGGAATTCCCTGCCGGAGTCTGTGTTTGCTGATCGCTATAACCTAGGGGTCTTTAAGTCAAGAGTGAATAAGTTACTTCTAGGTAAGCGTGCTCCATCTTCGACCACGTCATCACTTACCATCAGCTGAGATGGAGGTCAAACGCGAGCCTATTCTTAATAAAAAAAAAACAATTCTCTAAATAACGATACAAAATTATTAAAACATTCGAAACAACATTCAAAAACCAAAGACGATAATTTCAACCATTTCAACATAATTTATTTCTGTTTGCAAAAGAAACTAAGTAGGTAGGTATGTCCGCACGCCGAGATGAAACCAAAGATAAAGCACAATCATGTTATTAAAATATGAAATCTAATCATCGTTTATGAGCTGCATGCAAGTTGGCGGGAAAGTTGACATCTGTCAATGTCATCTGCAAAATATGTTTATGCATGTTATTTTTTAATCTATCTAAATAATATTATAAAGCGACTGCAACAGAAGGATGTTATGTTTTTATCGTGATAAAGTCCGAGGAACGAAGCCACGCGCGACTGCTAGTTTATAATATTGATACGTAAAGCAATAACTGGACCGATTTAAGCAAAAATGTTCCAACCCACAACCTCGACAATTTCGAGTTTGTGACCTATGCACTCCAAAATGAGGTATATTTTAACATAATAGGTTTTTGTGGTTTGGAACATTTTTGCTTAAATCGGTCCAACTTTGTACTCTTTTTTCGAAAATTACGCAGACGGAGACGTATAAAATTTGGCACGTTGGAAATTTACATAGAGAAAGAGAAAAGAAAGCTAGTATTTTGAACCAACGACAAAAAGAGGAGGTTATCAATTCGACGCGTATCTTTTTTTTTTATGTATGTTCATCGATTACTCGAAGACGGCTGGACCGATTTGGAAAATTCTTTTTTTTATTGAAAGGGTATACTTTGAAATTGGTCCCATTTTCATAAACGTCAGGATCTGATGATGGGATCCTGGAGAAATCGAGGGAACTCTTCAAATATTATAGGCACACCTATGACGTTTTGGGTATTTATTATAGTTACTTGTGCAGTTGCTCTCAAAAAGTACCATTTGAGGAAGTGGAACTGATGATGAAGACCACAGATGGCCGCCGAAATTACTCAATAATAATTATTGAGTCGATTGCGATTCGATTACTTGAATACGGATGTTAAGCACTTTATGCTCGTCACAATGCATATGGTGATGTAGAGCTGATGGTGAAGTACCAGGAGAACTCCTCAACAATTAACGGCTCAGCATTGGGAAAAGCAATATTTTGTAAAAGGATAGAAGTAGTTAACATTTAGGCTCTTGTAACTAGGTAAATTAAAAATAGACCAACTTAAAAGACAGAAATAAAAACTTTTTACCAAAAAATTAAACCGACTCCAAAAAAACACTGCAAAGTGAAAAATAACTTTAATTTCGGAAGTCGGTGCCAAAAACGAAAATAGAAAACTAAAGACACCGACTACCGAAATTAAAGTTATTTTTCAATTTGCAGTGTTTTTTTGGAGTCGGTTTAATTTTTTGGTAAAAAGTTTTTTTATACTAGCTTTATACAGGATCAGGATTTACGCGGTGGTCAAACTTTATTAAAGTTTAACCAACGCGTAAATCCTGATCCTGTGGAAATTCTGAGTCAAAAATATTCAATATGTTGCCATATGATCTTCCAATGAAAACCCCATTTAAATCGGTTCAGCTGGTCCAAATATTAGCTAGGAAATGCAGATAAACAGACTGGCAAAAATATTAAAACTTCGTTTGCGTTTAGCGCGGTTGGAAAGATCGTAATTTAGAAAGTTATCTTAGCATAAAGCGGAAAAGTTTGTTTCTAATCTTCGAATTAACCGGGTGGATTTAGATGAAAGGGGATACAACCAATCTGGCATATCGTCCCGCCGCCGTTTTGAGTATTTTTCGAAATCGCGGCGCGCGATGATAGTGATATATTTGGATAGAGGACACGTAGAAGAACAAAAAATGTCATGTAACGTGGTACCCAAAGTGTCACGTTAGCGAGTTATTTGAAGGTACATCGACATCTTAGTAAAACGACAATTATTAAAAATAGACTTATTAGGTGTCTACAGGCGCCAGATCGTATCCAAATTGTCGTTCCTATGTTCATTATTATTATTACTGTTTATTTGGAAGAGAGTAGGTACCTTACATACCACTAGGAGCACGGGAAAACTGAATAAATGATTTGCCTACTAAAACGCATCCATGCCATCAGCTTCCATACAAAAAGGTTCGAACCCCTTTGGTATGGAAGTAGCTTGAAACTTCAGGAAGGTATTATATGTGCCGAACCACAGAACAGATAAAAGAGGTTATAAAGGAAAAAGTTCCTGATTTGTATGAGAACGCGTGTCGCCGCTTGTCTCCCACTATTTAGCTCCTCTACAAGCAAGAGGCCCGTTACATATGCGAATTACACACACAAATAAATTACACACACTTAAATCGAGAGCTTGCTACTGATTGTAACTCACTGTCGATAAACATGTGCCGTGCATCACGACCAATCAGGGCTAAGGACGAAACGTCAATGGTTGAAGTGTGGAAGACGCAACGCATGCAGTACATTGTAAGCGGACTTGGTCATTGCGTTGATTAAG
The DNA here is from genome assembly GCA_943138885.2 of Tholera decimalis. Classification (NCBI taxonomy): domain Eukaryota; kingdom Metazoa; phylum Arthropoda; class Insecta; order Lepidoptera; family Noctuidae; genus Tholera; species Tholera decimalis. The sequence continues at coordinate 9,447,583 of OW964575.2, read as the reverse complement.
CAAGTACACATCGGGCAATGTATACTTTTTGTAACTTGTTGCAATAATGTTGTTAATGTTCGGAATTTCATAGTGATCAGAATATTTTTATGTTTTTTACAAATAAAATTGTAATTAAATGTTATTTTGGACTTATCGATGGAAAGATATACCTCCTCGCTCTATACTTGCGGTCTGACTTTTTGTTTTACAAGTTATAATTGCACAACACGGCATTTTAAAGCAGAGCTCTGTGTTCCGAAGTAATCCGAAGCGCACTAAACGCGGTGAATGAATTAATCGGTCGAGCTATGATTTTGGTATCATAAATGTGGCGCGCTCGCTTTTTTCTAGGTAGGAAAATCATAGAATGACTTCTCCCGCTCTGGGTCAAGCGGAAGGGGGTGTCAGACTTCTACTGACTAAATACCCACCCTGTTCCTTCAGCTGCCCTTAAGTTCCGGGGCCGCGGTATCTTGTTAGAACATTTTCGCCACCCCGGCGGGGAATGCCGTAGGCGTAGGGCCTAGAACGATGAGTAGAATGGTGTGATAACTAGTATAATTATGGTACCGAACCTAAATATAAAATATATTCAAATATATAAAAAAATATTCTTTCCTTTTTTACTCCAAGGCAAACGAAGTCGAATTTCTCTAAAGATACCGCGGGCCCAGAACACAAGGACGAATAATGGAACCGGGTGGGTTTTTTTATTGTTATTATTTTAGTTATCTTTGTCTTTTTTTTTTGTACTAACATAGCTTAAGGTTAAATTGTTACTAACACTCTATGGACTAAGTCAGAAATAAATGATTATTTATTTAGTCAGTAGAAGCCTGACACTCCCTTCCGCTGCACCCGAAACGGAAGGAGTCATTTTATGATTTTCCCACCAGATAAAAAGGCAGACGAAGTCGTGGTCACAGCTTGTTTTGATTAAGATCTGACATCACATTTTTAATACAGTTCCCCTGATCGATCTCAGCGGAGATTACCCATCTGCGCTTTTTTCTTCATCTCACTCTTTCTTTCATACCCTGGGCTACTATTGAGAAATTTTTAACAGAATAACGAGATCTCTTGCGCAGCAGTTGTGCTTGCGACGACTACGCCACTGAGGGAGCTCAGAAATTTAATATTCAGTAATACAATACAGGTTTTATGAAACAAAAGTAACTATTAAATACATGAAAACTAAGAACGTAACGTGTGTTAAATTTCCATTGTTTCGTTCAAAACTTTCAAACGGTAAAGTTATTTAATTAAAGTTACTCTACGTTCAAACTGTTTTCGCAGACGGTTTTGGAACGGAAAATATTATACCACGTTTCGCTGTTCGGTTAAAATACACCAGAGTATGTAATGAATACATGTATTATACCTATATCCGTGGGTGGATTGTCCGTATATTAAACAGTGCGGTGATCTTCACATTACTATCAATATAATAAGATTTTAAAATATTCTAGTTCAAATTAATATGCAAGTTTCATTCAATTTCACTATACTATATAGCATAATTTATAGAAAAATGTATTATGATTATTTTATTTTGTTTATTGTAATTTTTATTTCATTTATTTCATTTTTTATAATTGTCATTTTCTTTTAATTTATTTTATTCTTTTAAAAATACTAAACTCGAACGCCTACGCTGGACAAACGCTAGTGTGAAGGCGCTCTAACCGCATTCTATTCATGCAGCCTGCTGAGTACTAGTGTCTTACATGCAGCGACTGACTATCTGACCTCCAAAACCCAGTAACTGGGTAACACGATACCCTTGTTCAGACCCGTGTCAGATTTACTAGTGATAAAGTCCACGGGAGCGAAGCCCCGCTTGACCGCTGTTAGTTTAAAAAATGACGTATTTTTCTTTTTTCATCAATTTATTCCTAACGCTACTAGAAAATATTCTCACCTTCGCAAGGAACTCAAGTGGCTCCCAATCCGTCTTCGCAGGAACACTAGGATTTTGTGTCTCCTCTTCAACATCTTACACAACCCGTCTTACCCTTCCTACCTGCGTGAGCGCTTTTCTTACGCTCGTTCTAGCGACGTACCGTATAGATCACACCTTAGATCCCTCCTTAAATCTCATCCTCATAAAACTAGCTACTACTCTTATTCCTTCTCTGTCCATGCTGTAAGATTGTGGAACTCACTTCCGCCTAGCATTCGTGATTTAAAAACTATATCTTTATTCAAATGTCGATTAAAAGAGCATTACCTTTCCTCTAACTGTGTTAATTATTTATGTATATATTTATATTATATGTTTATATATTCTAACATTATGTATTTATTTAAGTATATGTTATTTTTATTGCATTATAAGTATGTGTAGGTATATTTCATATTTTAGTTTTAGACTTCACATATTAATTTTTATTTCTCTTCTTGTTCTCACACACTATTGTCTACATTTCTTTTTCACTTCTCCTTTCGCAGGTCTGCTGGAAGAAATTTCTTAAGAAATAAGCAGTACCTTTGTACTCAAATATTATAATTATGTTGTCCTATTGTATTTTACTGTGTGTACATCTATACTAATATTATAAAGAGGAAACCTTTGTATTTTTGTATGTTTGTATTGAATAGGCTCAAAAACTACTGCACCGATTTCAAAATTTCTTTTACCATTACTTAGAGGGATTCTTCCGAATCCGTATAGGCTATATTTTATCCCGGAAAATAGATAGGATTTTTCGTGGTAGTGAAAATTGTGGAGTAAGGCGTTGAAAAAAGTGCCCTACGTTAACGATTCTCGCGAACGCTGCCTATATTTAATACTAGCGACCCGCCCCGGCTTCGCACGGGTGCAATGTTTATATTAAATATAGGCAGCGTTCGCGAGAATCGTTAACGTACGGCAGTTTTTTCGACGCCTTACTCCACAATTTTCACTACCACGAAAAGTCCTATCTATTTTCCGGGATAAAATATAGCCTATACGGATTCGGAAGAATCCCTCTAAGTAATGGTAAAAGAAATTTTGAAATCGGTCCAGTATTTTTTGAGCCTATTCAATACAAACATACAAAAATACAAAGGTTTCCTCTTTATAATATTAGTATAGATAAACATTGCACCCGTGCGAAGCCGGGGCGGGTCGCTAGTAAATAATAAAATAAATAAATAAAATTAATTAGAAGATTGTTTTTACGTGTAAAACACCAATTACATGCGCTTCCAACCATGAACAGTCTGACGGCACGCGGCTGTCTCTAGTTTCTACTCGTTTCGTTAACTCAACAAACTGTAACCACTAATTATATAGAAAAATGCATCAACCACGCATGTACCTAGAAAATATACATAAGAAAATGTCGAATTGAAAATTACATTTACCGTAGGCAAATTTCGAAAAATATTGTGTATGTCAAAATATGCTTTATTAGGGTTCCTTAGCTCAAAAGGAATAACAACGAAACCCTTGTAGGATCACTGTGTTGTCCGGCTGTCTGTCAAAACCCTTAGTTTCGGGTAGGCGTGGAGATAATTATCAAGTTGAAATTAAAACCATATACTCAAGTCTACAGTCTCTTTAAACTGTGGAAAACGAAAAATAAAGGTACATCCGATTATGCCGCAAAGTCGCCTATTTCGCCACTCTCAAGAGAATCAAAATTGTTCGGGTACTTCCCGTTGACTTAAAACTATAAAATTTGGCAAGTAATAACGTTTTATAACACAAGTTCAAGAAAAAAATCGAAAACTATACATTTTTCTCCAACTGGGTAAAAGCTGTAACACTAGCTAACCCTGCAAACTTCGTACCACCATTTTCTTTTTTCTTTTCCACGTAATATAACAACCATATTAGCCAAATCGGTCCCGCGTTCTCAAGTTTTAGCGTGACTAAAGAACTGAAATTGATTTTTAAATTTAGTTATAATAACAAAAAAAACTAAACTTTACCCCCAACTTCATCCGCATAGATTTCGAAATAATTAAGTCATAAAAAAAATAAATAAAACAAACCGCACTCACGAATAAACACTGAAAAATTTTTGAATTCTATCATTCGTTCCGGAGATTACCCCTACATACAAATATACAAACAAATATTAGTATACATACAGATTATAACAATATGATTCTAGATATCCGAATTCCTTTTTTTATTAAGATTTTGTTTAGATATGTAACAATACCTACACAATTACTAAAACAGCTAACACAATAAGTAAACAATAAACTCGCAAACTCGTTTGCGGTTCAACAAGTCAACTTTCGTTCGAACCACGTGCTCCATTACTAGCATTTTACAGACTTGTTTACAGGTACTGACAAGGTTGACCAGCCCAATAGAAAAAACTTTTTACCAAAAAATTGAACCAACTCCCAAAAACACTGCAAAGTGAAAAATAACTTTAATTTCGGTAGTCGGTGTCTTTAGTTTTGTAGTTTCGTTTTTGGCACCGACTTCCGAAATTAAAGTTATTATTCACTTTGCAGTGTTTTTGGGCGTCGCTTCAATTTTTTGGTAAAAAGTTTTTATTTCACTCTTTTTAGTTGGTCGATTTTTAATTTACCTAGTTAAAACAGCCTAAATGTCAACTACTTATAACCTTTTACAAAATATTGCTTTTCCCAATGCTGGGCCGTTAATTGTTGAGGAGTTCTGCTGGTACTTCACCATCAGCTCTACATCACCATATGCATTGTGACGAGCATAAAGTGCTTAAGATCCATATTCAAGTAATCGAATCGCAATCCACTCAATACTTATTATTGAGTAGTTTCGGCAGCCATCTGTGGTCTTCATCATCAGTTCCACTTCCTCAAATGGTACTTTTTGAGAGCAACTGCACAAGTTACCATAATAAATACCCAAAACGTCATAGGTCTGCCTATAATATTTGAAGAGTTCCCTCGATTTCTCCAGGATCCCATGATCAGATCCTAACTTTTATAAAAATGGGACCAATTTCGAAGTATACCCTTTCGATCAAAAAAGAATTTTCCAAATCGGTTCAGCCGTCTTCGAGTAATCGATGATCATACATTAAAGAAAAAAAATATATATATATATATACGCGTCGAATTGATAACCTCCTCTTTTTGTCGTCGGTTGAAAATAACTGTACTTACTTAGGTAGGTACTTGAGGAATTATATGACGCACTGCTAGGTACCACCCACACTTGGTTGATATACCGTCTTGTCGTACCAAGCGCTTCTCCTCCACATTTATTGTGCGCACAGCCAAGCTGTGGAATTCTCTGTCACTTCTGACTTTTCAAGCTTTAAAGCAAGAGTGAACAGGCATCTTCTGGGCTCACTCGTTACATCGTAGACCTCATCTATCGCTTACCATCAGGCGAGATCGAGGTCAGGAGCAGGCTCATCCAGAATTAAAATATATACAACGTGTAACGGAAACCCCATATCTATCCAAAAGGGTTGAAGACAACATCTGGTATGGAGTCTCTATGCACAGTTTCAGCTAAAAATAAGTGACTCTAAGAATTGATACCAAATTATCGGTTTCATATATGTCTTGAATACCAATCATAACAAACGTGTCACAGCACTACAAGGGTCAATAACTTTCACGTCACTTGCTAATAACATGATAATTCTGTTCGTTCTTCTTAATTTGAAAATTTCGGTCTCTGGTATGTATTATTCTCTCAATGTATTGAAATTTCTAATAAGTTCCACACGTGTTGACATAGGATTACAAAACCCTTGCCATATCGTTTGTTATCATCCAAAGAAGCCTTGCACTTGGTATGTATATACCCTTTAAATTACACGTTGTATATACCTATACAAAGTTTCAAGTGAATCCATCAAAGAAATAAAAAGTTTTATATAAACTTTGACTCCCTTTTTAACCCACTTAGGGGGGGAATTTCCAAAAACCCTCTCTTGGAGCTCCCCTATACTTCCCAAGGAATATACATTCCAAATTTCAGCTTCTTGCGCCTAGTAGTTTCGGCTGTGAGTTGTCTGTGAGTCAATCAGTACCGGATTAGTTTAGATTTTGTTTTTGTTTAGATACACAATACCTTCGTACTTAACTACCAAAATAAATATTACAATGAGTAGGTAAACAATATACTCGCAACCGTATTTGCAGTTCAACAAGTCCACTTTCGTTCGAACCACGTGCTCCATTACTAGCATTTCACAGACTTGTGTACAGCTACTGACAAGGTTGACTTGCCCAATAGAAAATAACTGTACTTACTTAGGAACAATGGCGCGAAATATCGGCGTTCCGTAATAAAACCTTTTTGCACAAGGTTATGGGTGAAAAATATGTGGGAAACATTTTAAGTGTGTTAATTTAGTTATCATGTGACCTCTTTTCTTGGGCTTTTCGCGATTCACCGGATTTATGGTAGCGGATTCTTTTTAACGGCATCCCCAGTTCTAATTTATTTATCCTTCATGCACATAGATAGATGTATTTTGTGTCTTGTATTGTACCAAATAAATGTTTTATCTATATATCTATCCACATAGGTACAACGGCGGTCTTAATGCCGTAGGCATTCTCTACCAGAAAACCAAGGGTGGAGATTGCGTAGCAGGTAATATTTCAAAACAATTTAAAAAAAATTAAGAACTATAAACTCAATTCGATAAAAAGTGAACTTAATTATATAGTATTAGGAACGATTAGATAGATAAAACTTTTAAGACACAACACACAACACACAAAAGCACATGTAACATATAACACATAAATTACAGAAAAACAAAGACCAAAACAAACGTATACATACAATCAAAAATATTATAAACAAAAAACTTTTTACCAAAAAATTAAACCGACCCCCAAAAAACATTGCAAAGTGAAAAATAACTTTAATTTCGGTAGTCGGTGTCTTTAGTTTTGTTTTTTCGTTTTTGACACCGACTTCCGAAATTAAAGTTATTTTTCACTTTGCAGTGTTTTTTGGGAGTCGGTTTAATTTTTTGGTAAAAAGTTTTTATTTCACTCTTTTTAGTTGGATGATTTTTAATTTACCTAGTTACAAGAGCCTAAATGTGTTAATTGTTGAGGAGTTCTCCTGGTACTTGACCTTCAGCTCTACATCACCATATGCATTGTGACGAGCATAAAGTGCTTAACATACATATTCAAGTAATCAAATCGCAATCCACTCAATACTTATTATTGAGTAGTTTCGGCGGCCATCTGTGGTCTTCATCATCAGTTCCACTTCCCCAAATTGTACTTTTTGAGAGCAACTGCACAAGTTACTATAAGAAATACCCCAAACGCCATAGGTGTGCCTATAATATTTGAAGAGTTCCCTCGATTTCTCCAGGATCCCATCATCAGATCCTGACTTTGGTGATAATGGTACCAATTTCGAAGTATACCCATTCGAACAAAAAAAGAATTTTCCAAATCGGCTCAGCCGTCTTCGAGTACTCGATGATCATACATAAAAAAAATAAAAAATAAAATATATATATATACGCGTCGAATTGATAACCTCCTCTTTTTGTCGTCGGTTGAAAAAGAAACAAACAACCTTTAAAAATAGAACATGGAAAATCGGTGTGGTGTGTGTCTCCAAATTGCACCAAATGGGAGTCCAGCTCAGCATGTGCTAGGCAAATATGCCTGACGCTGGTATTCTGCTGGATCCCAGTAGATTAGGGTAGGGTCGATCTTAGCAGCAAGCAGCAGCAGCAGCGAGGTAGCAATAATTGACGAGATCGGTCTTTGAATGGGTAATTATCTTAATATAGAGATTGCTCCGTGCCCAGACAGCACGCCAAGCCGTTAAGTTCCGGTTGTCGTTTGTAAATCTTTGACATTCGTTATGGGTAGTCAGAAGCCAGAAATTCTGACTGCGGTCTTACCAAAGGGTATTGTGGAGGTCTGCTATGCGAGCGGTCAACCTACCGCACTGGCTGGCATAGTTTGAAATGTTTGAATTTAGATCGCAATGTTGGACATGCGAAGAAATTCTTTTTTTTTAAGCCGTTCTCTCTTGGCTTAGGATGCCGTCCGCATAAGCACTCAATATTAAAATAACGTGAAAATGTAATTAGAATAATCTTCCATAAAAATGTAAACATAATATTATACAAAGTATAGGTAAATCCTACCGCGTTTATATTGAAATTCCCGAGTACACATACGACCCCGTTACAGTATCGTGTTTCCCAGTTACTGGATTTTGGAGGTCAGATAGGCAGTTCCATATTCAGCACTGGTACTCAGATGCATCGGGGTAGACTGAAGGAAGCCGACCCCCACATGATGATGAATACAATATTATTGCGATTTGCGATGTACAAGTACAATCTAATTCCGTCAAGCTCGTTCCATCATCGAACTACAAGACAAACGGCGATGCGTCATCGTTACATTGTGGACATCCCACCCATACGCACTAAACGTTTTGGGAATACCTCCATTGTGCGTACGGCTAAGGAGTGGAATTCCCTGCCGGAGTCTGTGTTTCCCGATAGCTATAACCTCCCCTAGGTTACTATGTGGTCTTTAAGTCAAGAGTGAATAGGTTACTTTTAGGTAAGCGTGCTCCATCTTCGACCACATCATCACTTACCATCAGGTGAGATGGTGGTCAAACGCGAGCCTATTATCAATAAAAAAGACAAGTAGTTCATTGGTCAATACTTTTGACGAAAGAACTAAGTACTAAACCTTTTTTTAGAACTCATAGTAGACTAATTTGAAAAGAAACACCGAAACAAACTAAACTCAGACTCACCGTCTCTTCTAAAGTCAATACAATTCGTAATGGTCAAATCAAGTCAGAACCATGTGGGTTTATGCCTGTGCTGCTCTTTTGAGGAAAGAAGCACACAGATTTGAGAGAACCTGTCCAGACAGTGCAAGCATTTGTCAGTTATCGTGTAGCTCAACTTGGAACGTATTAAACTTTTTAATACAAAGAAGTCGTCTCCTAATTACAAACCTACAAACTATATCTGTGGAACGTTCGTGTATTCAAACTTTGAACGTCGAGTGCCATTGACAACAAAGAGTCGCATCAAAGTTTACAAACTTTGTAGTCGTACTGGCATGTAAGACTCTGTCGGGTGCAATCGTAAAGCGTGAAAATACGATCAGTGTCTCTCAGTACTATGCGTTTCAAATTCTAATAGGAATTTCAATGACCTTTCTCGTCAAATGCCACTCAAAAAGTACGGTTTGCAAAGAAAACTTAATGGCGAAAAATACTAACGGTTTATTTTACTTTGTTTAATCGAGTCTCACATCAAATTTAAATATAATATTTAATGTCATAATTATTTTTTTTTAAACATACTTTTCCCTCTTATTTTCATTGTTGGCACCAATACGCCCAAAAGTAAAGAGAACGCATGGCGCAAAGGCCCAGAAGTCATGTCAGAATTATTAAAATTTTAGTTTATTTTATTTTTTACAATAAGCTCGCGTTTGTCCACCAAAATATGGAAAGGGGACTAGTTTTGTTTCGCTCAATATTTGTAACTAAATAATTTAATTAATCCTTATTTTGTTCACTCTACCCAAATGGTTCGATTTGACAGCTAAGACATCGACTCTACAACATGACACAACGACCCACAATATGGCGCTAAGTTTTTCCTAATAGCAATTCAAACGCACTGTACAAAATATCACATTTATATTAGCATCTTTTCCCCTTTTATGAGTCTTTTTATAAGTCTCTTAAGTGAATAATTTAGCTTTTTTTAGTTGAATGTAAGTTCACGTAATAAAATATTTTTACCTATAAAGAAGTTGTATAATTGTGTAATTTTATGTAGTGTAATTTTTTCTTATTGTAGGTGCCTAAATTTTATAAGTAACAGGTAACCAATACAAGTAATGATGATGATTGCATTTAGACGTATGTTTAAGAAAAATAATTTCATGTTAGATCTAAGATTAATTTTTTATACTGTTATCGGCCAACGAGTGAATTAAGACTGATTGTTAAGTAGGCCAAAACTATTAATTTTTAATTAAGAAGTTATTTTTTGATGTTTTTATTTTATTTTAATGAGAAGTTTATAATTTGGTTACTTTTCCTTTATTTTTAATTAATATTGAAGACTTTTAATAATAAAAGTAATGGTGATTACATAAAGTATAATGTGTATTATTTTTTAAACTACAGAAATTTTAATCGAATAAAGAGTCATAATATTCATCAAATTAAAAGTTTCTTAAAAGTTAGTTAAATAAAAATACAATTTTGCTATTTTTAATGCCCTATAATAAATAGATAAGCTATATAAATAGATCTATATAAATAAGCTATTTACAATTTTACACACCATATTTCAGCGATCTGACAATTATAGTTTTTAAATTATTGACGTCTAGATGAACAAAAAACTATTTTCTCGAAACAACTATTTTTGTATTCAGACATTTTTTTGCCGGGAAGCGACATATTCATGATATTATTCACTAATTTATTTAAATTTTAATAGCTTCTTTGACATTGAATTGTAATAAGAGCTAATATTTAATGAATAATGATAATTTAATAAGTGCATACATAATCTATCTATTGTGTAACTTTGATGAATATTAGCACGGTTTATGCATCATCTCTTTGTATCAATCGGCACGATATGCGGCTGAACATGTTAGAACTTTCTGTAACTATCACTTATTATCTTGCATGCAATGTATTATGGACACCACGTTTAAACAAATAAATAAATCTTATCTTAAAGAAATGTACTTGCCTGGGTTTGCACCCACTGTCACTGGTATTCTCAGATCAGGTCATAATTGTCATGCAGTCCATCTATAACTTCCTTCGTAAGATGAGTCTATGGAAAATAAAATGAAACCGCAAGCTTTTGTCCTTGGTCGACCATAGGCAATGCATTATGTTGACATAAGCATTTGACAGATTGTGATATTAGTTAAAGTTCTCATAGTGTTGTTACACATATTATAATGGTCGTGCGAAATTCCCTAGCTATTTCGTGTGTCGCATATTTGTAAAACATTATAATAGGCTTGACATTAGTTTACTATCGAACATGAGGGCAAAGACAAATGAGAATTTAATTGGTTGAGGTATTTAGTTTTCTTTATATTACTTGCACCTAATATATTTAAATAGCACTTCGCCCGCGACTGCGTCTGCGTGGATTTCGAAATAATGTATGTATGTCTCTCAGCAATAATGCACTTTGCTACCAATGAAACAAAATTTAGAATTGATCTTAGATTGAATGATGTTAGTTCCGGAAAATACCCTCAACATACAAACTTACATAAAAAATGTACCTTCTTATAATATTAGTAGGTATAGATTTTACAAACCAATGCGTCGTACAATATGTCAGCGGAATGGCAGCGTTTGAAAACCTATTCTAGTCGATTTTTTTTTTTTTGTGTGTGACATCTCGCAGGTCAACCTCTGAGGTTGTCGGCTGCTTAACCGGGCTTGCCTGTGGTTGTCTTAATTAATAAATTAATTAAAGCCTCCAGCCAGGGCTTATTATAAAACTTACAGACTAGGCGACTACACGCTAAGGACACCCCCTGTGGGGTACGGACAACGGCTTAGGGCGTCGCATTCTCATATTGATTCTAGTCTCTATTCTAGTCGATTTCTCATATTACTAGCTTTTATATACAGCCTGACTTTGAACACATGCGACAAAAAGAAATGGGAGTTTCAGTTACAGTAACATAGTAATTATAAACTGTTTTTTCTACAATCTAAATCGTTAAAAAAAATTACGTGATTATTGTTTTAAAATGGTCCATTGATGTTATTATCTTTATTTAACTACGAATTATCGGTATTCGAGCAAAATAAATAAGAAAAATTAAAGTATCATAAAATCTCGTCCGACTCATCGCAGTGTCAACAACCGTCGTGGAGTACTCATGTTATTAAACGTTGCCGTTCATAGCGGTCATTCACCTAATTTTGCCTATTTTCTAGTGTTAGTATCGCGCGACGTTGCCAAACCTCGCATGATCGCCAGCGCACTACACCCCTTCCCGGCGACCGCCCCCGCGCGGCGGGGGCGCGCGGCGCTATTCATTCATAGCGAGAATGTACCTAAATCGTGCCCACTACACGAAAACGGTAGTACGCGAAATTCTTTGATACTTTAATTATTTTAACGTTTTTCGTAACACTGATAAATTCTTTTTTAGTTTTACATTTGATATGTTCTAAATTTTCTTGACAACGCGTATTATTGTATATTTAAATTTGTCGCGTCTATTCAATTTCACCCGGTATAGTTGAGGATAACGAATAAGCAGTGGGGATTGGTCCCACAGTTGCTAACCGCTTATTACTTACTAGCAGTCGCCATACCAAATTTCATCCAAATCCACCCAGTAATTTCGAAGATTAGCGCGTTCAAACAAACAAACTTTACCGCTTCATTAACACGCTTATATTATTAGGTCGAAGTGTAACAAACTATGTAATAAAATCTAATTACACGCACTTCTAATAGTTGTATCATCATGAAACTTGGCAATTATATGCAGATTAGATGACAATACAATATTATGGAATTGGAAGATGGCTGATATAACCTTGGACTGCCTACTAGTAAACAAATCGAGTTTGTGCTCATTACTTTTGTCTTAAAAGCGTGTTTTTATATTTGTATAGATCAGGGGCGTGCGCTCCTTGAATGCAGAAATGCAGTGCTTTACTTGCCATTCAGAGATATTTTAATAAAACGTTCGTACGTTTTAGATGACTTTAATTAATAGTAAATAAATGAATAAACAAAATATAATAACTTAAAAACGCCTTATAATTTATAAATAGCACCTATTTGCAAGCACACAAACATTGTTTGCCAGGCGCTGCAAATTAACGTACCTATTCTCAAGTCCTGCCGCCCTCTACCGCAGGATTTTTGTTCGCATGTGTGCAGTACTTTTGCTATTTGTGCACAATTCGCCAACGCACACACCCATCAATTTCAAAAGTACTACGTATGCATGATACAAACGTTCGGAAATGTTCGTTGCGTTCCGAGTAAAAATAATAGACAGAATAGGCTATTTGACTGGTTTCTAAAAACCGTCTCATATTATTTATTGGTGTATAAGGACCCTACAAATAATATTTATTTTCATATTTTATAAATATTTCGTTTAAAAAAAAGCATTACAAAATATAGTGATTAAGATTATATAAGCTGTCAAAACCAGCACGCTCCGCTAGGAGTATATGTGTTCTGTGGTCACACGTTTGTATATCAACATTGGAGAAGTCAAAGTCAAATCGAGAGTTTTGTCTTTTTATGTAGTTTAATAGAGTTTCTGGCTGTAATTTACTGGAAAAAATTAGTTATAAATGGTGTACCATGTGCACAAATACAACGATAAAGTAATAATAAAGAAAGAGAAGCTATTTATAACCGTACCAAAAAATGTTAAAGTTCGTAATAGTACAACTTGCACGCAGAAATACTAAAGAAATAAAGGATAGTTCGGTAATTTTCTTCTGGCAGGATCATTTTGATGTAAGTAAACATGTTATTATTACTAACTTAAAACATTTTTACAATATAGTTATTCTACTGTTTTAAGGTTAGATAACTGAGATGTTTTTTTTGTATTATACCTGAATAGCCACAAATATTTCAATATTCAATGATATTTATTACCACTAAATACATCAACATTTATGGCTTTAAAATAACATTTAAAAATATTTCAGATTGAGAAAGATATGGCTATCAATATAATATGGGATTAAGCAAGAGGATAATCATGGTAGATGGAGTTGTGCTTACAAAATTTTATTGCCAGGAAGACCCCAGAAAAAGGATGAGTGATGCTAGTACTTCTAGACGTGTATTTGTTAAAAAACAAGGAACCCAACTCATTCAAGAGTGCCAAGACACACTGATGCAGGAAGTGTTTAGTGAACCCGGCCCATCTAGCACCCAACCGACTAAAACACCTGTGCAAAAAGTAGTTTTAATGACAACAGGTATGTAGACGTACATCTTTTTCATCAAAAAAGTTGGCAATCCTAGCCGCATTACCAGTGTCATAATCCTGTGCTCGCCCATGGTATAGATACCAACTATAGATATCAACTTCTCTTGTAGCGACAAGAAAGGGTCAAAAACAAAGCAAAATTTTCGATAACTTCTGCGAATGAGGTTTTCCAGGAAAATTCTACTATTGGCTACTGAGGCTATAATTCCTTTTCGTTAACACGAAATTGACGTCCATTTGATAGATGACGAAAAACTTGAGCGACGAAAAGCTTAAAGGTAGGTAAGGCGGCACACTTGTAACACCGAACACCATCAAGCTTAGGCATTGATCGAAAGACGAAAACTACCTTCACGAGGTGAAAAGTTTTTTTTTTTAATGAGAGCTTGCTATGTAGATAGAATTCACATTACTAACAATCCTGTTAACCCCTCCAACAAAGCTAAATATGCTTGTGTCTGGAGTGGGTTCACGTCAATAGTGTAATGGGTGGGGTTCGAACTCATGACCTCTCGATCACAAGTCCGACATCTCAGCCATTAGGCTATTGGCACTTTAATGTGAACGTTAATTCAGAATTGAATAACTTGAATAACTTTTGATTTCACTGTATTGTTCTTCAAGAGTTCGCAGAATTAACAATGCGCATTAAAAAAAAAAAAGAAAAAAAAAACAATTTTGTATTACAAAGAGTGAAAGTTATGTGTTTCTGAACGAAACGTAACAACTGTCATGAAACCACAGATTATTAAATGAAATAAAAAAAATACTCGGTTTTGGCGCGAATTTTTTTACAGTTTGTATTTATTGTCAACGGAGGTGAAAAAGTTAGTAGATTACAATTTGTGACAACTTAATTGATTTTTTTATTTCGGATTGCTGTTGGTGCTAATTTGATAACAAAAGTTGTTATCGACTTAGAAAAAGGTTAGTTATAGGTTGGTAAGGTTAGTTATATATAATAAGTAATTAGGTATTAAATGCATATTGTAGCCAAATGGCAACATAGTGTTTTTTATTTTATTTTAATAAGTTAGATTATGTCTCCAGAAAAAAATAAAAAAATCATGCATGTAAGGGTTAAGTTCCGGGGCCGCGGTACCTCGCGTCCTATCGGGCCCCAACTTAACTGTTGACAGATTGAATCTCAATTTAAAAATTAATTTAATAACTTTTGGTTTCATTGTAGGTAACTAAGTACTCAAAACTTTGCAGTTATATATTTTTTATTTTATTTTAGTTTTTGGCTCACTCATACAAATTAAGAATACATTCAATAAGTTTATAGACTAGAATATCAATAGTTACATAATACATGACGGAGTGGTGACTTACAATTAGAGTTATCAATTACAGAACACAGTAAGGTTAACAAGCATAAAATTTAAATCAAAACTAAAAATCTAATAATAGTCCAATGAAAAATCAAAGTAAGACATAATGAATAAGTTTAAAAAATAAAAATTACAATGGATATTAAAATAATAACTAAAATTAAACACAAAAATTAATTGCATGCAATCCATATCAACTTACGATTTACATATTTATTTATTAATAATGATACACTTTCCATTTGAGTAAAATCCATTCCTTGATTTGTTGTTTTTAGTGTCAATATTGTAAGTTATGGTTTTTCTTCATAAAGTAAAATAAAAAAAGGATAAGGGCGATTCCGACTCTCCCATGAGGGGTTCCATAGTAGCTACGCATAATAGTTTTGTCATTTATAGACAAAGCTATATTTGCCGTTATAAAATTATAACGTTAAAACGTTAACGTTCACAGAATACATACTTTCCAAGTTTCAACTGTGTAGTCTTAATAGTATCGGAATAAAACTGCTGTGACATACGGACGGACGGACAACAGACAGACATGACGAATAAATAAGCGCTCTACTTTGCCATTCGGCTACCGAACCCTAAAAAGTCGATAGACAGAAATCGAATTCAAATTACGAATTCATCATCGACATCGACGACCCATTCTTAATTTTTGAAGTTCGTGACTTTTCGAGAGTTGGTCGTGGCACAAACTTCAGAAAAGATTATTTACCGCATTTATCTAGTTTTAGGAAACTAATGAAGTTTTCCTAACTTTTATAATATCTACGTTCCAATGTTTTGAGAATAGTTTCATTGTGCGTACGGCTAAGGAGTGGAATTCCCTGCCGGAGTCTGTGTTTCCTGATCGCTATAACCTGGGAGTCTTTAAGTTAAGAGTGAATAGGTTACTTCTAGGCAAGCGTGCTTCATCGTCGACCACATCATCGCTTAACATCAGGTGAGATGGTGGTCAAGTGCGAGACTATTCTAAATAAAAAAAAGCTATAGATTATTTCGAAACACATGCGAATGAAGTCGGACAAAGTACTAGTATGGCATAAAACGTGATAAGAAAATAGAGGTTGGTAGCACTGGCAATCGGAAATGGCGCAAAAACTCTCATCGGTACTTGGAAGCAAACACACACTGCAAGTAACTTCCAGGAAATACATTTACTTCGAATGCGATATTGCGAGCTGTCGTCCCTAGCTAAAAAGGTTCTGGAAACTACCACAGTTCTCTCATTATTTATTAAAACGTATGTAATTAAGACCAGGCAGTCCTAAATAATTTTTACGCAAGCTCCGCCCCTATGCGGCCCGGTTAGGCCGTTGTATACTAAACGCTAACAAAGCAGTAATAAAGTAGAATATCGCGTGCGCTCTTTCACCATGTTCGGTTTCGAAGCCGCCGTTGTGTGCTAAACGCTAACGCAGCAGCAATAAAGTTGAATTTCGCGCGCGCTCTTTTACCATATTCGGGTACGAAACTAAATGTCGTAAGTCTCAATTCTTATTTCGTTTATAACTAAAGTAATAATTGATCTAGAGAAAAAATGTCCTATATTTGGATAATAAACTATATTTTCTTACTGTCAATACTAATTTTAGACATAAAAGCCGAGTAATCTTGATTAAATTTTGAATAATATTTAAAAAAGACATGATTTTCGATTAAAAAATGAATCGAGCGAAAATGTTCCAATTATGAAATTAGTCTAGACATGGAAAGAAAAAGATCCAATAAATCATATGCTAACGTTCCATTTTGATTGTATGCGTGATTGTTTCAGAATATTAATGCAATACAATTTAGGGAGCCTCCTCACTTCTAAATAAGGATAAGGTTATCAATTCGCTGCGTATATTTTACTGTATGATCAATTGATCACTGAGTGCTCAAAGATAGCTGGACCTATTTGGAAAATTCTTTATTGTTTGAAAAGGTATACTTTCCAGATGGTCCCATTGTCATCATGTCAGAATAATATGATGATGGGATCCTGGAAAAATCGAGGAAATCTTCAATTATTATAGGCACACCTATAGCGATTTGGGTATTTTTATAGTATCTTGTGCTGTTGCTCTCGAAAACCACCACTTGGTGAAGTGAAATTGATGAAGACCACCGATGGCCACCGGAACTACTTTATAATTGGTAGGTATTTCATGGGTTTCGATTCGATTAATTGAATATGGTGATAAATTAAATAATATAGTTATATAAAACCAATAAAGTTGAACGTAGTTAAAGTTTTCTATTTATGTTTTGTTGTTGTTTACGTAGATTCTATTTATAATAATTTATTAAAATAGCCAACTTCCTCTATCCTAATTTGCTGTGCCCGACAGCGTCCACAATGATCTATAACTACTTATGTATTTTATATTTTGTATGTACCAACCACCTAAGTTCACATTGTGAAATGCAATAAATGTATTGAGTATGGTTGTTAAACACTTAATGCTCGTCACAATTCATATTGTGAAATGGAGCTGATGATAAAATACCAGAGGAACTCCCATCCGGAAAAGCAATATACAGTATGTTAACTAACAGAGGCGTTCCCGTTAACCCGCAATAATTTCATTCAATTTCATTCATACATGCTAAAAAAATATTACCATTCGAAAACAAAATGCTTTTATTTATTTTTTTAATTTTAAAATGTTCACTAAAAATGTTAAATTGATACGTAAAAGAAACACTCTGTACACGCGTACTTGAAGGACGGCAACGTCGCAATTTATGAATGCGTACGCGTGTACAGAGTGTATCTTTTACGTATCAATTTAACATTTTTAGTGAATATATTAAAAATAATAAACTGGTAATAAACTGGTTGAGATTAAAGGTTTTGTAACTAAAACCGACCAACTAAAAAGCGAGAAATAAGATTTGGTGAGTCTTTGGGTGTTGCATTTTCGTACTTTGACACCGACTTCCGAAATTAAAGTTATTTTTTAAACTAAAAGTGTGATGGGTTTGAATGTTGATGTATATGTAGTAGAGAAAGGCCAAGAAAAAGATGAATGTATTGTAAGAGGAATGATATGAAAGAAAAGGAGTGAATGAGCTGCAGTCAGGATTTACGCGGGAAATCCCGCCCTAAAAACGCAGTCGCGTGCAGAATCTAATTACTTATATACACGAAACTAAACCGTATCTTTCCAGAGAAGCTTCAGATTGTCAAAACATTTTCAGAATAAGAAACAAGTAGAGTAACGAATCTATTGTATTCTATAATTAAACGGAAACACGTATAAAATACCTCCTCTCCCTTAATTTGCCTTATTCAAAAGCATTTAAGGTGGGAATCGCTGTCAATGCCAGGGTAATTGCAAACACGGTAAGTTTATAATAATACTAGCGACCCGGCCCGGCTTCGCTCGGGTAATAAAGTTTATATTTGCTTATATATGATTTTGCTTAATCAATTTCTCGTCCGGTAATTTGCCACACTCATATATCGGCGATAGCTCATAAGATATTCATTTTATTGATATAGTGTAAAAAGCAATTTCAATCTACATTAAATCCTCAACATATCTGATGTTCAAGACTGCAATAGGCCAGCCAACGGTAACTGGGGTGTCCTAAACTTGTCCACGAGTACGTGGAGCGTACCGTTGATTTCAATAAACAAGGTTACACAATGGCCTACCTCTACTAGGCTTCGGCCTACAACCATTTGATCCAAAAATTACAAATAACACTCACCTGAGCTGTAGACGGCAACCCGGATCTGTTTGATCACGTCCAAAGTGTGTATGTATGTGATATGAGGTGAGTAATTGTAACGTGTGATGTAAGTTACGGGTTCTAGGACGGTCACAAGGCGTCGATCTCCAGATGGCGCGGTCCTGACCAGCATCACACCTAACTCGTTTCCAGCAAGCGCGCGCTACGCGTGGTAGGCAATAAGGCGATGTGTTCCGAGAAATATCACTGGATTCTTGTTAATCCGAGATTACAAGATTCAATCAATCACTGAACACAATTAATCTGTTCATATCTCGTGAGATCCAATTCGATTTCCAACAAATTCCGCGTGCCACGAGGTGACGCAATACGGCGTATGATTCAACAATATCCCGGGGTTTTCGGCAAGTGGGGATTTCACCTTCAAACAACAAATAATTCGCGACCCAATTATCGGTCTCAACAGGCGAATCCAACGATATTTTACCAATTATATTAACTCAACTGGTCCCAAACGCGGACGACATTTTTCAAGCGCAAAGTCTATCTGTCAAAGTCATGTAATGTCAAAATCAAATTCCTTATGTCAAAAGGGTGCGTTCTGTTTCACGTCGGACCGAACATCTACCCCCCCCGGACGGGCCTACCCGTCCGCTAATCAATTGGAAGTCTTGACAAGGTTGCAAATTCAACACAGCTTCAATGCGGCCAAATACCGTAGCTAGTTCATTAAAGGTGAGAACGGTGTCTCCCAACAATCTCCGCCAGCGTCCCTTTGCCGCTTTCACCGCGGCCCCAAAAATACCCCCCCAATGGGGGGCAAGCTGGCGGGTCAAACAACCAAGTGACCCCTCGGCGGGCCAAACTATTACCAATGTCAACCTGGTTCTCATTAGGAAGGCGTGTACCTCCTTCAAATAGTTACTTGTACCCTTGTAATTCGTACCGCAATCAGACCTAATCAACGAAGGTAACCCACGGCGAGACACAAATCTTTCCAAAGTCGCCTCAAAGGCCTCTGTCGCGAGGGAGGTTACCAGCTCCAAATGTACTGCCTTGGTTGACAGGCAGACAAACACACAAATAAGCCTTAACAATCTTACTATTACGAAGGGTGGACGTCTTCAACAAAGGGGGACCAACAAAATCCGTTACGACGCCAGCAAAGGCCTCGCCTCATTGACGCGATCAGCCGACAAAATCCAAAATTCTCGCTGCAGAATGGCCAACAGCGCATTGCAACCGGCATGCGAGTTCTTAGTGTGACGATCAGTCACCAACAATTGAACCAAGTTCAGTTATAACAAGGGCAGGAGCACCAATTTTAGGGTAAGGACAACTCACAAGGGTGACCTCAAACCAGGTCCTTCCCTCAACAGTGGTGTCAGCCGGTTCGCCAATTCCCCAAATCTTGCCTGAAAGGTCGTTCACCTTCAGGCCAACCTGTCCCGCTAACCAAGAAGACAAAAGGCAACCCCGGACTCCCGTCTCCAAAATGGCACAGACCACAATCGAGTCACCCAAGGGTCCCCAGACCGTGACCGAGGCCGTTGGCAACAAACCGTCTTGATCGGGGGGTTCCTTTAGCGGGGCAGGCGTCAATCTCTTAGTGATGCCTGGGCGGCGACCGATCGCCGCTTCCAGGCTGCCTTCGTTCACGACGAGGCCAACAATCAAACCATTCGTCCGCGCGGTGTCCCAAGCCGCTCGCCATCACTGAAGGGGCACATCCCACCGGATGCCCGAATGGCGGAGGGCGCGACTCCAGCCGGGGACGTTCCGCCAACGGAGGGGAAAGGCAGCGGCGCCGACCCGGCCACTGCTGCCTAGCAGCCAATGCGCGCTCTCCCTGACGAGGGAAGACCAAACGGCGCTCGTGGGGCTCCCGTTCAACTTGCGCGGGGGGTGGAGTGCGGCGTACAGAATCGCGGGTCTCAACCCGGTGCTCGTCTCTGGGGTACCCCCCCCTGCGCGAACCCTCCTCAGAAGATGGTCTGCTGGAGCGGTTCGCGTTGGCGCACAAAATCTCAAGGTGGGACCCTTCACAAATTCTACACGGGCGGGGGTCGGGGCAGTCCCTATGGAAGTGGGCCCCCAAGCACGAGAAGCACAAACGGCGTGCGTTGACAATGCGGCGGCGGGCACTTACGTGCAAATTCAAAAATTCCGGGCAACGCGCCATGACATGCCCCGTTGCCTTACAAAAGTCACAATGATGAGGACTCCGGGCACCAGCAAAACGGGGGGCGGGGCGATCATCAACAGGCCCCCTAGCCCGAGGACTCCGGGCGCCAGCCAAACGGGGGGCGGGGCGATCATCAACAGGCCCCCTAGCCCGAGGACTCCGGGCACCAGCAAAACGGGGGGCGGGGGGAACATCAACAGGCCCCCTAGCCCGAGGACTCCGGGCGCCAGCAAAACGAGGGGCGGGGCGATCATCAACAGGCCCCCTAGCCCGAGGACTCCGGGCGCCAGCAAAACGGGGGGCGGGGGGAACATCAACAGGCCCCCGGGCCCTAGTCCGTCCCTGGTCTCTGGGCTGAGAAGGTAGTGGGGGTGACCCCGTGGCGCCACGAGTGTTATCCGCAAACCGACACTCGTCTTCCAAAAATTTGAGGAGGTCGTCAAGGGGGGGAAGATGGGTGGCACTATCCCCACCATACTTCTGCTCAAAACGTGACCTCAGCTCCGCGGGGAGCAACTGCAGCACCACGTGCACCAACAAGTAGGACCAATGTTCTACCGGTAACTCCAAGCGTCTCAAAGCGTTGGTCGCTGAAACCAACGGGTTCAGCAAGTCAGTGCGCAACGTCGACGTGCTGACAATGGCCGGTAGTCCCAAAATCTGGTCGATGTGCACATCAGCCAGGCAGCGCTTGTTCTGATACCGTCGGGAGAGAAGCTCCAGAGCGGTCGGGTAAGAGGAATCCGTCACCGGCAAGTGCTGCACCAAGGCTCTGGCTTCGCCCTCCAGGACAGACAACAAATAGGCCAGCTTCTGGGCAGGTCCGAGGTCCAAGCGTGCATCGACAAGACTCTCAAAGAGATCTAGGAAGCCCAGCCAGTGGTCCAAGCGACCGTCAAAATGTGGCAGCTCCAGGGTGGGCAGCCTACTCAATAGTCCAGGGCCTGCAACAACAGGGGTCTGCGGCTTGGCCGCATCAGGCACCCGGCTCTTCAAAATTTCCCGCGCTCGTAGACATATGACATCCCCCAGGTGGATAATCTGGTCATAGTCACCCAAAATCTTATCGCGGGCTGTCTGATCCATCACCCCCAAATCCACGTCCATGATGTACTCGTTGAAGCGTGTGAGCGCAGCATCAGCTGACTTGATCCTCTCAATCACTTGCCCATACCGAGCAAGGGTGAGCTCTTCCAATTCCACACGCTCAACAGTTGCAGCTGCCGATGTGAACCATCTCAACTGTGAGGTCAATCCCGCAGCAGCCTCCCTGACTGCCCTTAATGAGGCCATTGCAACAATCAAATATTAATACAAAACAACAATCAATAACCAACAATCAAATATTAAACAAACAGCAATGACTTGTTAGCCGGCCAAGTAATCTCAACAAAATAAAAATTCAAATTCAATTATTTCAAGCCCAAATCCGACCCTGCACTTATTCCAAGTATGAATCTAGCTTGCTAAGGATGGCTAGTTACAAAATAAATAACAATTGAATGTATAATACAATACTGGATCAACCTCAAATTAAACATCAATAAGCACAACAATTGTCTGCATAATATTGAGCCGGAGAATCTCTATCAACACTCCAATAATTACTATAAATGCAATAACCAATACACACAATTCAAGTCCTATTATGTTAGACTATGTGTAATTATTATTTAGATAACCTTTCAAATTCAGATCAATGACATTCAATTATTAATTGCAACAAATACCAAATTATGTACCAAATTATACCAATAATTCCTAATACTTCCCAATTTCACAAATAAATCTTACCTGTCAATGCAATAAAGGGCTACAGTACAAATTACAAATACAACTTCAATTGATTCAACTTCAATTAGATAGCCCGGATGACATGGTAATATATTCAAAACTTACTAAGTTATAAGTTGTGTTAAGTAATTAAACTCAAGTTTTAAGTTTTCAACAATATTCAAAACTTCCAATTAAACCAGTGGATCTTATAAGACCACGCTTCTGCTACCACTTTGTTCAAGACTGCAATAGGCCAGCCAACGGTAACTGGGGTGTCCTAAACTTGTCCACGAGTACGTGGAGCGTACCGTTGATTTCAATAAACAAGGTTACACAATGGCCTACCTCTACTAGGCTTCGGCCTACAACCATTTGATCCAAAAATTACAAATAACACTCACCTGAGCTGTAGACGGCAACCCGGATCTGTTTGATCACGTCCAAAGTGTGTATGTATGTGATATGAGGTGAGTAATTGTAACGTGTGATGTAAGTTACGGGTTCTAGGACGGTCACAAGGCGTCGATCTCCAGATGGCGCGGTCCTGACCAGCATCACACCTAACTCGTTTCCAGCAAGCGCGCGCTACGCGTGGTAGGCAATAAGGCGATGTGTTCCGAGAAATATCACTGGATTCTTGTTAATCCGAGATTACAAGATTCAATCAATCACTGAACACAATTAATCTGTTCATATCTCGTGAGATCCAATTCGATTTCCAACAAATTCCGCGTGCCACGAGGTGACGCAATACGGCGTATGATTCAACAATATCCCGGGGTTTTCGGCAAGTGGGGATTTCACCTTCAAACAACAAATAATTCGCGACCCAATTATCGGTCTCAACAGGCGAATCCAACGATATTTTACCAATTATATTAACTCAACTGGTCCCAAACGCGGACGACATTTTTCAAGCGCAAAGTCTATCTGTCAAAGTCATGTAATGTCAAAATCAAATTCCTTATGTCAAAAGGGTGCGTTCTGTTTCACGTCGGACCGAACATCTGACGTATTTAATTGGATAAGGAATAATACTGTACTGTTAAAAAAAGATTCGTAAATAACCCATCATTTTAATGTAATTAGTAAAAGAAAAAAAATGTTATTGTGGGTTATTCATGGGAGATAGACATATGCCATCACGGACTTTTTTGTAGATCTATAAAAGAGAAACAATCTCGCCATGCATTGTATTTTTATAACTCAAAAGGTTTTGGCAGCGTTTTCGATTAAAGCTCCCGATAGGCTTAACTCTTTCCGACATGTTGAAGTAATATCGTCGTATTTCATTAAATCTAACAAAACCTTAACTTATTATACACTAAAACCTTCCTCAGGAATTACTGTATCTATTAAAAAAAACCCGCATCAAAATCCGTTGCGGAGTTTTTAAGATCTAGGCATACATAGGGACAGACAGACAGGGAAGCGACATTGTTTTATACTATGTAGTGATAATAAATCTCGTGAAATTGTAATCTTAATATTGTATCCTACGGAGGTTTCGGGAATAACGAGATACCACGGCCTTGTAACGTAAAGGGCAACTAAAGCAACAGGGTGGGTTTTTAGTCAGTAGAAGTCTGACACTCCCTTTATGTGACGTCACAATTCTTAATCAAATACATATTTAAATATCGAATTACTGAAGTGACCAGAGGGCTGGCTTTTTTCTTGGGCAGAGAATCAGCATTGCCATTCAACGTGGCATTGCGGCCAGTGTTTTAGGCATTTTTCCCATTGATAGCGATGTTGAAAAATTTTTCGATGCCCTATAATTTCTTTTTATTTTCCCCTGTTGATACTATGTTTAATTTTTAGACCTTTATTAATGAATACTTAAATAAAAACGAATAATCTTATTTACACACCATACTACCTAGTAACAAAATACTTTCAAATATACCAAATTTTATCTATATGAACATAAGGATATTAAAATAATTACATTAAACTGCTGTTTTAATTAAATAATTTTTAGGTACACAATAGCAAAATCTCAAGTCTTGCAAATGCGACTAGTTGTGCCAAGGACAAAGGGGGTAAAATATCATGAAATTATCATTATTTTACCATTCACACTAAGTTGATATACCGTGTCGTACCAAGCGCTTCTCCTCCACATTTATTGTGTGCACAGTCAAGCGGGCCTAGACAAAATCCATTTTCTGTAAGCGTTAACGCCAACGGAAAAATTAATTGTATGGAGTTGACATTTACTAACACGTGACAATCACGTGACATGTGGTTAGCAAATGTCAACTCCATACAATTTAATTTTTCCGTTGGCGTTAACGCTTACAGAAAATGGATTTTGTCTAGGCCCCCAGGTGTCGAACTTTCTGCCGGGTTCTGTGTTCCCTATCACATATAACCCTTTAAAATAAAGAAAGAACAGGCATCTTTTGAGCTCGCTCCTTTCATCTTAGATACCTCATCAATCGCTTAACATCAGGCGTAATCGAGGTCAAGAGTGAGCGAATTCGAAATATAAAAGATAACAAATCTGAGTGACGTAACGTGTGGATAAAAGAGTCATTCTTAAAGAGTGCCCATCTGTCTATCTATTGTACTTTACCAGTGTCAAAATGTGACAATTTGCATAAGAATGCGACTAAAATCCACGAGGATCTCGACGCAACACTCAACTCAGGGCCGGATTTGTGGGGCCCTACATTACGGGCCTGGATTTGTGGTAACAAGATAAGGGCCCTCACAATAGTGGTGTTTCCTGATAGCTATAACCTGGGGGTTTTTAAGTCGAAGAGTGAATATTTTACTTCTAGGTAAGTGTTTCATCTTCGACAACATTATCGCTTGCCGTTAGGTGGGAATGTGAGCTGGTGGTCAAAACGAGCCTATTATAAAAAAGGTAAACATTATTCAATTATGGAACATCATTAGGTACATCATCGGCATCAACTTTTATGATTTTTTTCAACTTTTCATAGAAAAACTTACATATATTTTAATGTTATTTTTATTGTCACTAAAATAAGAATGACCTAATATATTTTCAATAATACATAAATTATGTAAATACCAATATTTGCATACATATTAATAATACATAAAATTAATGATTGTGATTGTGAAAAGCTATTCATGAACGAGCTAAGTAATTTAGTTTTGCTGGCCCAGGACCTCTATCCAAATCCGGTCCTGACTAAAGATAGCTAACGAAGTAATTGAAGCCTCAATTACAATCAACAATAGCTTTAACTTTCACTCTTGTAGTTGAAAACGTAATATTACGCAATACAAATGTGAATTACGGCCGCGGCCATCTTTCGAGCGTTATTCATTCACAGCGAAAGTGATTTTGCGTTGATAAAAAATGTGAAATTTTTGCGGAATTAGGCTGCTTAGAGTTGTTGGCGCGCTTTTTGCTGTCAAAAGAAATTTGTTTATGGTGCAGCTACGGCTTTTTTAAGGTTTCGTAGCCGAATGGCAAAGACAGAATGGCACACGGTGGGCTGAAAATCGGCTTTCATAGACTTAGGCATTTTATTTTGCAAGTGCGAGTTTTTTTGCCGGATATCACTTCTATTAGTTATAACAATATACAAAAATGACACCAGAATTGATTCTGCACAGAAACGAAGGAATTATAATTTTTTTACGAAAATTTTGTATGGAGCTAGTATGAAAAATCGAAATATCTCTAAAACGGCAGCGATAACCGTAATATCCTTATAGGGGGTTATAGTACTAATTATTTATGATTTTTTGACATACGTTACATAATGGTTGTAGATGCCTTTTTTTTTTTTTAAATCGTCAAAATATTTTTATTTATTTTTACATATTTAAACGTTCCTTTTAGTGTTTAAGTTGAAGAATTCAGAGCTTTAACAACTCTTATCATAAAATAGCATCACCCCTATAGACCTGAAGGACTAGACAGAGGTGTGTAGTGTCTTGTTGATCTTGTAAGATTTCCAACAATACCAAATAGTTGAATATCAGTGTCAAAGTGCCCATGCTGTCGCTTCTTTTTGAAAGATAGGGGAATGAAATTGTTAATTGATCATACCCTAAAAGTATGATTACAACATAACCGGACACATAATAATAATAATATCCTTATAGGGGATTATAGTACTAACATTATTTATTTTAACATATGAAACTGTTCAAAACGATCCATGAACTGTGTCAAAGTTAAGAACATCGTTAGGAAGCATGCTTTTTCCCCAAATATTAAGAATATGTGAAAAAAAAAAGACTGCATATAAACTTTTTATTGATAGGTAATTTAAATAAAACAGAAGTAACAAAAATAATATCTAATAAATTCAATTATACAAAATACATATTTGAAACTATAATTTATGAAATTATTAACTAAACATATTGGTACAATAAACTAACATAAATAACAAAAGAACATAAAGAAAAATAATTAAATTTTACAAATTTTCTTTACAACTTTCGTTGTCGGACTCCAATTCCGAGTCAGAATCCAGATCGGATATACCTACAAACTCGAACTCAGTTTCCGGAAACTGTATTAGGTCGAGAGTTTCAGCAAAAAAGGTTGTCTTCCTTTTGGCATCTAACTTCGGCCTTTGTGCACTTAGAAAAGGATCCGAAGAAACAACAAGCATATTTAGGATATCTTGATTAGAATCTTGCCTGCTTCTTTTCCGCGAATGATGTTCCCGGAACCTCCTAAAATCTTTGTTTCGAGACTCTGAGGCTTCTTCCGAGAGAGTCCCAATCGGGACAATATCATTTTTTTCGATTATGTCAGCTCCGTGTATTAATAGTTTATGTACGGTTGATGACATGTAGTACCAGTCGTATAATTCCACGTACTTTTCTGCTGTTTTGCGAGCAAAATCTTTAAATTTGATGACATCGATCTTCTCACCAGATGTTATTGCTTGCAAAATAACAGCAAATCTTTTTATCAGGTTTTGATCCAACCCAGTAATAGCTGCAGTTTTATTGGGAAACTCGAAAAACTTCCTTGCGGTATTCCCGTCATTGGTAGTTCCCGAGCCTTCTTTAACTATATCAATTAACAGATTGAGCTCCTCTTTAAATTTATTTTGAATGTTTTTTTTTCTGTTTTGTAACATATATTTATGCTCATTACTTCTTGCTGCCCACTGTTTGAAGTCAAGTCTGTACGCAATGTGTAACAGACATTCCATGCAATTTATACGGGCATGTAGGGATGATAGGCCAAATTCATATATGTCAGAACACACAGTTTTTGATGTTACAGCATCTAAGTGGTTCATTTCTGTTGGTTTTGCTAAGCACAGGTAGCATGATGCATTTGATCTAGCTTCAGAAAGGTACGTGCAGACTTTTGCGTCGATCATTGTCATCATTAGTTTATGAGTCACCCTGTTACTATTAATGCACTCTGTGGGGTTAAGGGCCTCAATTTCCTCATCCATTTTTCTTTTGTTATCAATGACAACTGCATGGCTTTCTTTTACAAAAGTGAACTGAACCGGACGACAATAAAAAGTTGAGCATGGTTTCGGGTTTGTCCATATAGTATTATCTCCATCTGTCAGTTTCAGTGGCACCAAGGAGGTCATGAAAATGCTTGAATCATCATGCTCGCCGTCCATTTTCTGCTTGTATCGGCTTTGATTGGAAGCACCATCAAATCCCCACTTCAATATCAGCTTTAACTGCTTATTTTCCACATTATCAGAAAGACTTTGAAGAATCCGCTTCACCGTGATGTCAAGTAAAGCTTGAAGTGTAATTCTAGCTGATGAATCCGTAACTGATACTGATTGATTAGGAGGGTAGCATGCAAGCTTAGTTTGTTGCAGTTTATAGTAGGATGGGTAAATATCCTTAGCACCTTCCCGAATGGCAGTCTCTCGCAACGTAATATATTGCCACTTTGAAAGCTTAAGTGAAAGAAGCAATCCAAGTGCTTTCTCTGGTGTAAATATTACTGTTTTCTTAATGCTTTCCTTGATTTTAACGGCAGCTTCTGGATTTTTGATCATATAATTGATTACAGATGCGATATCTTCATAACCTTCTTCTTTTAAACGTGCTGCAGCTGCATATGCCAATTCACAGGAATCCTCGCCTATGTGCTCACTAGATCTTCTCTTTTTCTGTTTGCTTCCCAGATCTTTGAATGGTTTTCGGGACCTTTTTGTCATTGTTCCAACAGTCGATGATGTCGAAGGTTCTGGAGAGACTGAGCGTGCTCTTGGTATCTCATCAACAGTTGGTTCTTGATTTATTAAAGTTTGCACGCAACTCGGCCAATCAATATTTGCTTGCAACCACTCTCCGTACGTATTTCTAAACTTATCAAAGAATCGTTTAGATTTCTGCCACCTGTTTAAAGCAGCTCGCGTGAATCTCCGGCAAAATTCTTTGAGAGTTACTTGATCTTCGGCAGAAAGGCAATCGCCTATGCGGGACACAATTGCACTAAACAATACTTCATGATTAAATGAAGGACACTCACTTTTTAGAAGAACAAACAAATCTAAGTTGGTGATTAAACTTTCCATTCTAAGATTTTGTAGTCGCAAAGCAAATAGTTTTAGTGTTAGCAGTTACACGGTTGTGAACAATCTAAATTATGGAACAAAATTATAGCCCTTTTATTGTATAAAGTCAATAATTAGTTAACTACCCTCATTAAAGTTATAAAAGATATGATAATAAAAATTTATAATCGTCAAAAACATTTCGTAGAACTCATAGTAGAACTAATCAACATTAGCAAATCACATTAGCTCACTAATTATAAAAAGGTGAATGCAGTTCTTAGTTGGTATTGTTGTGAGATATTTCAAATCATTTAATCACTTAATAGGCTCATTAGAATCAGAAGACTACAACCATCATTCTAATTACTTAATTACTTGTCATCAGACTCATTAGATGACTACACAATATGTTATTTTGTATTTTGAACGTATGCAAGGTTTTAAAATTCCTTTTGTGTCGATATTATTATGTGTCCGGTTATGTTGTAATCATACTTTTAGGGTATGATCAATTAACAATTTCATTCCCCTATCTTTCTAAAAGAAGCGACAGCATGGGCACTTTGACACTGATATTCAACTATTTGGTATTGTTGGAAATCTTACAAGATCAACAAGATACTACACACCTCTGTCTAGTCCTTCAGGTCTATAGGGGTGATGCTATTTTATGTTAAGAGTTGTTAAAGCTCTGAATTCTTCAACTTAAACACTAAAAGGAACGTTTAATATGTAAAAATAAATAAAAATATTTTGACGATTTAAAAAAAAAAGGCATCTACAACCATTATGTAACGTATGTCAAAAAATCATAAATAATTAGTACTAAAACCTCCTATAAGGATATTACGGTTATCGCTGCCGTTTCAGAGATATTTCGATTTTTCATACTAGCTCCATACAAAATTTTCGTAAAAAAATTATAATTCCTTCGTTTTTGTGCAGAATCAATTCTGGTGTCATTTTTGTATATTGTTATAACAAATAGAAGTGATATCCGGCACAAAAACTGGCACTTGCAAAATAAAATGCCTGAGTCTATGAAAGCCGTTTTTCAGCCCACCGTGTGGCAGGAACCCTTACAGATTCGTCATGTTTGTCTGTATGTCACAGGCACTTTATTCCGAAACATAATCTGACTGCTCTATGAGGCGCGCGCGGAACACGGCACGCGGCGCGCCGATTCTAAAAGACCCGCTATGATCTTTTTAAAAACAAATTTACATTCGCACGAATACTTATGTTACATAAATTTACTGTACATACGTGTTCAGCCGTATCCATAAAAACATAATTATGTACTTCAAAGAATTTGACGCCATTTATAGTCAGTACTCTAGCTTCTGTACTCTTTCGTAGTCGTCGTTATGCCTTGATCACACGTACCGAGCAAACGGGCGAGACAGTAAAATGTTTCTCGGCCGAGACAGTAATATAAGCGAGTAGCTGTTCAAACATCATTTGAAATTAGTACAGTCAGTTCAGTTCTAATGAGACTACAATTCGGACACGAAGTGACAACAATCATGTCGGCCGAGTGGGGAGACATGGAGACAGTGCACGTTCAGACCTGCCGAGTGAGCGAGAGAGACAGTGCGGAGATCAAGGCATAATGCCTTGATCACACGTACTGAGCAAACGGCTACTCACTTATATCACTGTCTCGACCGAGAAACATTTTACTGTCTCGCCTGTTTGCTCGGTACGTGTGACCAAGGCATTACGCGTAGTCAGAAGCCAGAAAATCTGACTGGTTTTGCTAAGGGGTAGGTATCTTGTTAGCGTCTTGTCAGTGTCCTACTACTGGGTTGTGAAGCACTCAGCTGAAAGCCGAACCCAACATTGGGAAAAGACAAAGCAGATCATGATATTACAAGTTACCATCAATCAATAATAATATGTTATTACACATAGACTTACATGGGCACTCATAAAATTCAATATAACAACGCGTTTAGGGTGCTTATGGGACTACCACGATTTTGCAGTGCTTCGAACATGTTCGCGGAAATGCATACCGATGGGTTTCATGCTATTATACGGAAGCAATGTGCGTCGCTGTTAAATCGTGTTAGGTCCAGCAAAAATAGAATTATAAAAGATAGGTGGGACTCTCCAATGCTGTGCTCCAATGTGTGAAGTGTTGTATTATGTGTAATTTGTAACTGTAACTATGGACCAAGGTCTGAAATAAAGTTTATATTATATTATTATATAAAATGTCACAACCTAGTGCACGGTTCGAATTACTCTTACGACTGAAGTGCGACAGTGAGGTATAACTCAATAGTGAGGTATAAACAAGGAATATAAAAACTACAAAAAAAGTAAATACCATGCATACTAACCTTACAAGGCCATGAGATTGTCTGCGATAAAAAGCCAAATCAATTTGCAGCAAATAATTGAAAGGAAATTAAATCAAAACATCAAGCACATCACTGTATTTACTTTAGCGATTTTATAATGTAGTGGCATTATAAATCGATTACCTTTGTCATTATTTAATTATGTTACCGCCGTACCATAAACAATGGATCGCGGGTTCCCGAACGAAATAATGAACTTCAAAATTTACTGTTCGACATTGAGATTAAATTACTTTATAATAATAAAATTAAATTAAAGCTAATACCTATTTGTTTATGTTTAAAAATATTCACATTCTTTGGGGAAGCTATGAAACCAAACTTTTGCTGGAGGTTTCAGACTTTTTGACAGCGTTTGTCAATCTCATACATTTTTGACGTTTAGACTTCGCAATGCTATGGTTGACAGTGACAGAATGTAAGTTATCAAAAGCTTCAGGAACCACCATAGATTATACATATAAATACTGAGAACCACTAATTGGAACCGCAAACGCAAATGTCTAAGAATAATTTTGTAACGTTCAAATATATCTTCCACAATAGGATCTAAGTATAAATATCATAAAGAAGAAAATAATTATGAAGACGTTAAGCTCTCAAAGTACCGATTTGTGAAGAAAATTATTTAATGAAGAAAATTATTTCACAGAAAGAAAGATTACCTTTGGAGCTCTGTTTAACAGATCTATTTCCGAAATAAAAAAATTCTAAAGCAGCACAACTAAGTTTGAGGTTAGTAGAAATTATACATAAAATTAAGCAGATCTCAGATTGATATTTTTAATGTTCCGTAGTCGACAAGGAACCCTTAAAGCTTCCATGTCCGTCATAAAAAAGCATAATCAATGAAATAATACGGCTATAGTCCGAAGCAGACATTAAAACAATAAAAATAATAGTCATAACTAATTAAAAACTTATTAAAAAAGACTTATTCAACATGATTGTCTATGATTCTAATCACTACTGGTGACAGTAGTAAAAAAACTTCTGTAAACCAATGACGTATTGTAAACGCTTTCTTTAGTGATAAAAAAAGCGTTCACAGAAGTTTTTTTTTATTTTATTTTTAAAATCGAATGCTCACATGCCTTGAAAGGACGTAAAGCCTATGATGGTCCAAGATTTCCGTAAATAGTTTGTAAAGTATACATTTCCAATATCTACAGATAACTAAAAATACCGTCACAATCTCTCAAAACAGCAAAAAAAATCATAACGTTCTGGATAATTTGTAATGACTAGATCTTCTGCCTT
Source organism: Tholera decimalis (assembly GCA_943138885.2). Taxonomy (NCBI): domain Eukaryota; kingdom Metazoa; phylum Arthropoda; class Insecta; order Lepidoptera; family Noctuidae; genus Tholera; species Tholera decimalis. Next base: position 9,414,537 of record OW964575.2, on the reverse strand, counting down.
CTATATGTCTTACCTAGTACAATTATAAACATTTCTTAAGCGGAAGCATATCCGACTTCGTTCCCTCTTCCGTGTCATAGTTATATGACTAAAGTTAAATGACGTAGTTTACCTAAGTTCACTAACTAGATCATTTCCTCTGCCTGTGAAGCATAGATTACAGAGCGAAGTAAAAACAAAATGGCAGAGCCGATAAAGCGCGGGAATATTGTGATTGAAATGATTTATGACATGTTAATATTTTTGCAACGCAATTGAAGCAAATGTTATTAGCCATGTCTAATAAGTGTTATAAAAGACTAGCACTTGGAAAGCAAATTCGTCTGCGTGGATTTCGAAAGGATTGATTGATGATTGGTTGATGATGAACGGCGATGCGCCATCGTTACATGGTGTACATCCCACCCATATGCACAACACGTTTTAGGAATAGTTTCATGGTAAGTACAGCTAAGGAGAGGAATTCTCTGCCAGAGCCTATGTTTCCTGATGCTATAACCTGGGAGGCTTCAATTCAAGAGTTAATACGTTACTTCTACCTTGCTCCATCTTCGACCACATCATCGCTTAACATCAGGTGAAATGGTGGTCAAACGCAAGCCTATATACACAATAAAAAAAAGAAATAACCTATAGCTCTCACAAATAATGCACCGTACTACCAATAAAAAATATTAGAATCAGATTATTAGTTCCGGAGATTAACTATAACTAGGGCTGCCATCCGTCCGGGTTTTCCCGGATTTGTCCTAGTTTGAAGAGCGTCCGGGGTCGTCCGGGGGGATTTTTTCAATAAGCGTCTAGGTAAAACCCGGACACACATTGGTCTTACGGGTACCAAAAAGCACGATCTCTATTATTATTTTCCTACGGTATTTCATCTCATTGTTTATGTTACGTTGATTAAATGAAAAGAAAGAGACTGTTATTACAAAAGTTCTGAAGCTCTACAATGTTATCACTTTATCAGTAAATAAAAAACATAATTAAACATCGTTGTTTTTAGTTTCAACTTCAAAAAAATATTTTTTTTTACGGAGTCGGGGAAAAACTGTGATTTTACCCAAATGTCCTGAGTTTATAAGTCTTTGTCTGGGGCCGGCAAATTTGGTGATGGCAGCCCTAACTACAACCTACATACAAACAAATTTTACCTCTACATATATAATATTACTATAGATGACTAACTGGCTAAATCCGTCATTTACATGACCAGGCGTTTTTCTGTTCCCTTTAAAAAAGCATTTCGGAATCTAACTTTTGCCAACAGTTTACTTTCCAAATTCGCACAAGCGGTTCACGCCGCGCTCGTGCGGATTTTGAAAGTACCTAATCTCAAATTTAATTCATGTAGGTGCCAAGTTTTCACCTATTAAAATACTAGCAGTCATTATCACTATAAAAAACCGGCCAAGTGCGAGTCAGACTCGCGCACGTAGTGTTCTGTACAAAACATCACGTTAATTGTATAAAAGAAATAGTTTTTTATTCTGTTTTTAGTATTTCTTGTTATAGCAGCAACAAAAATACATCATCTGTGAAAATTTAAACTGTCTAGCTATCACAGTTCATGAGATACAGCCTGGTGACAGACAGATAGCGGAGCGTTAGTAATAGGGTCCCGTTTTTTCCCTTCGGGAACGGAACCCTAAAAAGACCCTCCTTCTTTTGCAGTCGAGTAAAAAGCCTATAACCGTCCTCAAGCTTCAAGCTACTTTCATACCAAATTTCATCCAAATTCACTTTGAACTTTCGAAGATTAGCGCGTTTAATTTAATGAGAAATCATGACCCCTCTACATACAATATTATACTATTTAACCCCCTGGCAACCCTGGAATTAGGAAATGCAGATGTCATGGCTGACAGATAATTTATTTACAATGACTTCCGCTATATCTTATTTTTATTGTGTTTTTCATTACCCCATGATTAAAAGTCGTATAAAATTTACGATAAATAACTATTAAATAAAAGTTCTTTTTTAATATATTTCATTTGTGTCCGCTATTACACTGCTAGTGGGCCTAATTTCGCCGAGCTCCTTAAGGGTGCGTTTCCACCAGAGATGTGCGATGGAAATGTGTCGTGCGAGGATGTCTAGCTGTGCTGTGAAAATGTGTGGGTGTTTCCACCAAAACTGTGCGATGAAAATGTGAAAATGAAATGAGAGCTGTGAAAATGCGCATTAATGTGTGGTGCGAGGATGCGCAAACCTCGCCACACATCCTTCTCAACACACATTCCTCGCAACACATCTCTCGCACACATCCCTCGCACACATCCCTCGCACACATCCCTCACTTGTTTTGTATGCGCAAAAATCTAGCTCCGCTGAGCCGTTTCCACCAGAGCTGTGCTGACCGAGGCGAGGTAAATGAAGCGATTGTATTGGTTCTTTACAAACACATCCCTCGCTACGCATCCTCGCACATCTCTGGTGGAAACGCAGCCTTAGTATACACATGTCATTATGTCTATCTATTTACGTATCAAAATTCATCCAAATTACTGCAGCGTGTAAGAAATATTAGTGTAAAGCTTTGTTTTCCTAGGAAAGCGGTGCCGTCATATAGCGGCCGTAATATTACGGACGCAAAAAGACGGCCGTCATTACGGTGACGACATGTGGAAAGTTCCACGGCCGTTTTATCACACTGTCTGCTTCATCGCTATCTAGTGTATTACATTCTCTTTGGAAACGTTCACGAAACCATCTGACACCGACAAGACGGCCGTCATGCAAATGGCGGCACCGCTTTTTGACGTTACGGTGTCAGTTACCGCTCTCTAGGAAACCGCGCCATTTTGTTTACATAGACAACGTTCTAGTGACGTCATTCACCGCTGTATAACGGCCGCTATTTGACGGCACCGCTATCCTAGGAAACCAAAGCTTAACATACATAGTTAGTTTCGCATCATAACTTTGGATGACCCGACTGATAGCTTAGCCTTTTCCCCACTATATTGGGATCAGCTTCCAGTCTAACGGGATACAGCTGAGTACTAGTGCTTTACATGGAACGACCACCTATCTGGCCTGCACTACTCAGTAACTGGGTAACACGAAACCCCTTGGCTAGACCAGTGCCAGCATTACTGGCTTCTGACTACCCGTACCGACTGTCAAAGATGTTTATGACAGCAGGGAGCAACAGCTCAAGGTGTTTTCCAAGACACGAGGAATTTCGATATGTTATGATCCTCACCCATCTCCGGGCCGACCTTGACAAGCGTTGTTTTACTTTGAAAATCTAAAGCCGGGTCCGCTGCGCCAATTTTCTAACAAAACATGTTAGTAAAACCGCCCGTCCGCTGCGCCTATTGTTGTAATGTTTTTGTTTAATTTCAAAAATGAGTTCCGACGAAGAAGACTTGGAAGCTGTTATAGCAATAGTAGATTTAGTTGCAGAGCCGGATTAAGCCTATCAGAAGCCCTAAGGCAATGGCATTCTCGGGGCCCCTTTTCTTACTTTGACTGATCAAATTGTGTGTGAACTGAGGAAACGCACATTAAGGGCTGTGGTTTGTAATATATTTGTTTACTTATTCCCATATTTGTTCTAAAATTGTTTTGATTCTCCTACTAAATCTAACGATTTTTATTTTGTGAGATAACAGTGAGGTCCCTAAGTTCACACGCACATCAAATTCTCGTTCGAAGAAACATGTTTTCTTGGTGCATGCACTGGGCCTGGGCCCCTAGTTGATGCGGGGCCCCTAGGCAGTTGCCTACTCCGCCTAATGGCTAATCCGGCCCTGTTTAGTTGACATTTGAATGTGGCAATTCTGTCTCTGAGATTAAAAAATAGGGATAGTGAGCGCGAACACAAAATGCGTCACTTTCCCCCTCCCCGCAGGCGAACGCGGGGGATGTTATCCATTCGTCTCGGCAAACCTCTTATTGGGTTTTGCTAACAAAACCGTTAGGCCACGCCTATATTCTGTTAGCAAACAATGTTATACTGTTTGCAAACACGAAAACACGTCGCAGCGGACTCGGCTTAACCGTGCAGCTGTTTTAGCCCAGAGCTAACAGACTGCTAGCAATGACGGAATATTCATTTATCTGGAAATTGATTAAAATCTAAGCCATACGTTTGGTTTGACTAGTAACATATATATAAATATATATAGTAGTTTTTATTATTATCTCTTTTTTTGACATTTTACATGCGTAATGAAATTATTTGTACCCTTCTGTATATTGACATTTCCATTTTAATTTGACATTTATTTAAATTTCCTCATTTAATTTGACATTTATTTAAATTGCCTATTTTAATTTGACTGATAAATTATTCCATTTAGAGTTTTTGCAGTATTCATTATTTTGATTAGTTTTATTTGATTTTCTAGTTTGTATAAAGCCACTCTAATCATTATATTATATTAAATTGCTGTACCCCACAGGATCCATGTGTTACCTACTTATATTAAGAACTTATTAACACATGTGATTGCAATAAATATTGAATAGAATTGAATTAAAGTAACTCTGTCTGTCGCTCTGTCTTTCTCGTCTAAAACAATTCTGATGAAAATTCGTTTTACAACATACCCACGTTCGTTTTACAACATGGAAAATATATATATAGTATCCTAGATAGATCAGCTGAAAACACGAACTTTTCAGGCGAGCAAACCCACGAGCAGAAGCTTGTTGGAAAATATGTCAAATAAATTGACTAAATAAGTTTTTAAACTGACATGGGCAATAACAGTGTCATTTGAACTTAAAATGGGCAATTAATTGATTCTACGTCAGCGAGCCTTAAACGTTTTAACGTATAAGGCCCGATGACCTAGTATAAATCAAAATTTAGCAAGAACCAAGGTCTCATCGCACCAATAAATGAAAAAAATCTCAAAATCTTCGATTTGCTTCTAGTTTAAGTAAGTTTAATTTTGTAATTTACCTATTATGATTATTGAATAAAGATTATTTATTTATTTAGTTACTAGTAGGTACTCACGCGGGGCTTCGCTCCCATGGATTCTATCACGGTTAAAACATAAGTCTCCTATTTTGCAGTCGCGTAAAAAGTAGCCCATAACCTTCCTCAAGCTTCAAGCTACTTCTATAGCAAATTGCATCCAAATCCACCCAGTACTTTCGAAGATTAGCGCGTTCAAGCAAACAAACAAACTTTTCCGCTTTATATTATTAGTATAGATGACATATTTAATTTATGTCTATAGTATAAAAAACGTAGGTTCGTGAAGTTGAAATGTCACTGCTAACCGCTTTAATGTCAAAGTAAGGCGTGGCATGGAATTAGTAAGTACCTACTATGAAGGTCCTTCGCCATCAAAAAAGCTTCTTTAAAAGATTACGATAATAAAAAGACCTCTGAGGCGTTTTATTACGTCATCCTTATCTTTTACATTTGTAAAAAGCCTCAGGTGTCTTATTAACGGAGATAATTGATTCTAATTAAGATAAATATATTATTGGCGGGAATTTCCTTTACCAATTTCCTTAAGGAAAATGGACGTTCTTTTCAGTGTAATGTTACTACATTAAGATAATTAAGAGAAACCCAAATAATTCGAAAACGTGTTAAGATAACAATTTGTGTGCCCCGGGCGTCAAGGATCGCGAGCCCATCTCCGGGAACCGTAGACGTGAGTTTGCGGACGGCGAACAGGGGTAGCTCACCGTCCGGTAAAGACCAGGCCCAGGTCGGCGGCGGCGGCGCGTCGTGTTCCACGCGCGCCTCAAAGAGTCGTCAGCACTAGTGACGGGGCCCCATAGGGCATTGCCTGCCGGGGTTGCGGAAATGTTCTAACTAGATACCACAGCCCCGAAACTTAAGGGTAGTTGAAGGGACAGGGTGGGTTTTTAGTCAGTAGAAGTCTGACACTCCCTTCGACTTCACCCAGAGAGCGGGAAAAGTCATTCGATGATTTTCCCACTCGGAAAAATAAAGATAATAACTAGATAATTTGTAATCGATACATATTCGTTTCCGAAAAAATATCACCTTCTAATACTTTGTTTATACAGGTGGCACCATAGATAAATTTTGATTTCTGTGGGTGGCACGTTTACAGTGGTCCAAAGATTTTTTTCAGCTTGAGAGCATCATAAGTAATCATTTAAAACATACTTTAGTTAAGCGAAAACTTATGGTTTCGAAATTATGTTTTTTTTTAAATAATTTAGTCTAGTTATTTACACTAGATGAGCCTATAGCGCGATAGGTAGATTATTGCACTATGCTTATACCAAATTTCATTCGATTCGGTCCAGTACCTACTTTTCATAACAGAGTGGTTTTGTGTCAAAAATATTGAAATTTCGGGTAATTAAAAAAAAAACATAATTTTTAAACCATAAGTTTTCGCTTAACTAAAGTATGTTTTAAATTATCACTTATGATGCTCTCAAGCTGAAAAAAATCTTTGGACCAATGTAAACGGGCCACCCTGTATATAGCTCTTGCCTGCGGCTTCACTCGCGTGTAAAGTTCTACATCAGGTGTTTGGGTGTCGCAAATCGCCTATGTGTTGCCAGACTAACCTATTAAAACAAAAAAAAAGTTTCATTCAATTCCGCCTAATAGTTCCAGAGATCATTCAAAATTACAAATCTTTCCTCTTTATAATGTTAGTTCAAACGGTCTTAAAACCCTGTGTTTAATTGAGATTAGATTTTTTTCGAGTCTTGTTTGTGCATATGCATTTCATTAAATACAAAAATATTCATTTCATTATAAATCGTCACCAGCTTAATGGCTAAGGTGTCGAACTTGTAATCGAGAGGTCACGGGTTCGAACCCCACCCATCACACTATAGCCGTGAACCCACTCCAGACACAAGTATATTTAGCTTAGTTGGAGGGGTTAACAAGATTGCTAGTAATGTGACTTCTACCCACATTACTAGTACACTTTAAAGTGCCATGAATAAATTTTAATTAGCCAACTCTAGAAGTAAATTCAGTCCCTAATTAGGTAAATTCAAGTTAAAAAACAACTGAGAATACACTTACCAAAAATATATTGATTTCATGAAATATGTTTATTTTCCGGACCATTTTGGACTATGATAAAATTGGTTCGACTTGTCATTTGAATATTCAAAAATGTATACGTAATATTACTTAAATGCAAATTATTTATGCTTTTTAAAATAATTCACTTTTGTTTTATCTCCAATATTGTAATATAGGTACCTACTCATAAAATACCCACAATAGCATTCCAATTTCAAAATGTTTGTGACGTTAATTTGTTCATTCGAAAACGTAAACAAGATGTCTTCGACGATTTAATTAATAAATTTATGAAGGCAACACTTCCTCGGTTAAGTTTGATGTTGAGCTACAAGATAACTGACAAATGCTTACACTGTCTGGACAGGTCCGCTCAAATCTGCGTGCTCATTTCCTCAAAAGACACAAAAACATGAACCTTCATGCTTCTCATATGATAACCAATACGAATTGCAAGGACTTTAAAAGAGACATTGACCTCTGAGTTTGTTTCGTGTAAAAGTGTTATTTATAACCAATTTACAAAATAAATATCTCATTTCATTTCAATATAAGTCGTCTAACGTAATATGAATTGACCTTTCGCAAGTCATCTGAAAATACGAATACGATACGATACGATTACGAATTTCTTTCATATATTATTCACACCTAATGCCTGTGGATCCAATCTCTTTCGTGTCAAAATATTCTAGTTAACCTAACGAGGTCAGCCGAGTCAGTAAGTACCATCTGAACTTATTTATTCCCAACCTCGTTATAGGGTAGTCTGCCATTACGTAACCAAGGCTGATAGTAGTGTGTGTGTTTCAGTCGCAGTGCTATGTGTGAATTTTGGTTATCATTCTGTCTATACTAATAATATTTAATTTGGCTATTCAACCACCAGTACACTGTTACACATACAATTTTACATTTCATACTTACATCTAAGTGCCCCATCACTTTTGCGCATAAACCGCTATAAAATCAAAGGAAAAAAATAATAATTGAAATACTAAAACTCAGAATCATACATAAGAGAATAAAATTAGGCAAATATTTGTGACAAATCTTGAGAGCTATTTACAATTATTATACAAACTAGCTTTTGCCCGCGACTTCGTCCGCGTGGAATAGTTACTTTGGGCTAAAGTTAAATTTAACCCCGATTTGAAGCATTCTTCATTGGTGCTCCGCTCCTATTGGCCTTAGCGTAATGATATATAGCCTATAGCCTTTCTCTATAAATTTACTATTTAATTAATAATATTTTTTTCAATTCGAACCAGTAGTTCCTGAGATTATCGCGTTCAAACAAACAAACAAACTCTTCAGCCTTATATTATTAGCATAGATAGCTGTTGCCCGCGACTTCATCCACGTTTCCGTCGTTTTTCGTAAAAAAAGTAGCCTATGTCCTTCGTCACGGTTCAGTGATTTTGATGTAACACACTCATTAACTTTCGTAATTTAGTAGGGAAATATAATCTGTCAATCTATAATACTGTTGTTAAATATCGCAATACCGAACCGCACAATATTATTGTTAATAGCTGTGCCCGCGACTCCGTCAGCGTGTAACTCCTTGTGTGTTATTAAGTTAATGTATTGGTAATATTGTTTAGATCACGTTCACATGAGGCTTAAATACCTATAGAACGACAATACTTTAGCGCAAAGCTTCCAGGTAAACTATGTTGAAAGTTGACCCGTCCGGCACGTGAACATAAAGATTTCTAGAATTGCTAACCCGGGAAAGAGCGACGTACAACTGACCATGCGAGAAACAACTGACACCGAGATCTACTCCAGCAACACGAAAAGTCTGCCCTTGAGCCTTATTAATTGTCATTGCATAACACACCGATACTGGGAATCGCGTTCTTTAAATTGGAATGGAAAATTATTTGGTATAATGGGAATTCTGGGAATAAAGACGGTTTCTCCTGCACCGCAACCTGTTAAAATTAGAGCCTCGATTATATTTTGTTGCAACTGGGTTACTTTTAGCCGAGTTCCATTGCAAAGTTGTGGTGAGTTTAAATTTCGGAGCAGAATAATAATCAGAAAGCTTCGAACTGCTAAGCTATCGCGAGTTACACGTGTTATTGTGAGTCAACCATAAAAGATAGATGTATGCTGTCGTGGGATATTTTTTATATAATTTTAAGGAGAACATTTCCGTCATAAATGATTTCTGTGTAGCTTTAACCATTAAGGTTGCACACGCGACGGAAGCTTAAAAAATGGAGTAACTTCTCCCGTTTTCCCAACATTTCCCTTCACTGCTCTGCTCCTATTAATTGTAGCGTGATGAAAAGTATACTATAACCTGCTCAGGAGTATGAATATTAATTGTACCAAGTTTCGTTAAAATCCGTCGAGTAGTTTTTGTTTCTATAACGGTTATACAGACAGACAGACAGACAGACAGACAGACAGACAGACAGACAAAAATTTTACTGATTGCATTTTTGGTATCAGTATCGATCCCTAATCACCCCCTGATAGTTATTTTGTAAATATATTTCATGTACAGAATTGACCTCTCTACAGATTTATTATAAGTACTAGCTTTTGCCCGCGACTTCGTCCGCGTGGAATAGTTACTTTGGGCTAACGTTAAATTTAACCCCGATTTTGAAGCATTCTTCATTGGCGCTCCGCTCCTATTGGCCTTAGCGTAATGATACAATACAGCTGTGCCCGCGACTCCGTCAGCGTAAGTTAATGTATTGGTAATATTGTTTAGATCACGTTCACATGAGGCTTAAGTACCTAGAGAACGCTTTGACCGCGAGACGCGTCGAGCGCGGTGACCGATTCTCAAAAATAATCCTTATAGCATGATTCAGTATTCACGCGCGATGGCTTATTATTATAAGCGTATTTCATGTATAACTTTGGTGTTTCTATACCGATTTATATGATTATTTTTACGGTCTCGTAGCCGAATGGCAAAAAACGGAATCTTTATAGTTTCGACATGTCTGTCCGTCTGTCTGTCTGTCTGTCTGTCCGTCCGTCCGTCTGTCACAGCAATTTTATTCCGAAACTATTAGGACTATACATGTGAAACTTGATAGGTAGATGTATTCTGTGAACCGCTTTCCGATTTTGAGAAAAAAATTAAAAAATATTTAAAATAAAGGGGGGCTCCCCATACATGGAACTAAACATGAAAATATTTTTTTTTTATAAATCGCTGCACGTGTGGTATCTATAGACAGTTCTTTAAAAACGACATCGGGGTTTCTAAAACCACTTTTCCATAAAGTCAATCGTTTAAAAGATATAAGCTTCCAAAGTGGTAAAATGTGTGTGTGGCGGACACAACCTCTAACTTCTATAATAATGGAGTGAAAAATCTAAAAAAAATATATGTTTGTAGATCTTAATATAAACTTTCAATCAAAATTAGTTTGAACGAAATCAGTTCAGCAGTTTTTTAGATACAGCATATTTTCTAAAACCGCAAATATAACTTTGTAATTCATACAAACACTATGAAAAACAAATTTATTCGGCGCAGTTGTAAAAAATGTAAAAAAGCCAGTTTTAAGAAATTTGTAAGGTTTTTTTTTTCAAAACAAATTTATTTGGCGCTGTTGTAAAAAATGTAAATAAGCTAGTTTTAAGAAATTTGTAAGGTTTTTTTTTCGTCAAATAAATTTGCATATTATATTATAGTTACTACGGAACCCTTCATGGGCGAGTCTGACTCGCACTTGGCCAATTTTTTTATGGAATAGTTAATAATGTTAACTTTTTCAATTAGGGGTGACTGAGAGTGTTATAAACGTAAGAGTAGACAAATATTATAATCAGAAAGCTTCGAACTGCTAAGCTATCGGGAGTTACACGTGTTATTGTGAGTCAACCATATAAGTTAGACATATGCTGTCGTGGGATATTTTTTATATAATTTTAAGGAGAACATTTCCGTCATGAAATGATTTGTGTAGCTTTAACCATTAAGGTTGCACACGCGACGGAAGCTTAAAAAATGGAGTAACTTCTCCCGTTTTCCCAACATTTCCCTTCACTGCTCTGCTCCTATTGATTGTAGCGTGATGAAAAGTATACTATAACCCGCTCAGGAGTATGAGAAATAATTGTACCAAGTTTCGTTAAAATCCGTCGAGTATTTTTTGCTTCTATAACGGTTATACAGACAGACAGACAGACAGACAGACAGACAGACAGACAGACAGACAAAAATTTAACTGATTGCATTTTTGGCATGAGTATCGATCCTTAATCACCCCCTGATAGTTATTTTGGAAATATATTTCATGTACAGAATTGACCTCTCTACAGATTTATTATAAGTATAGATATACATGTGAAACTTGATAGGTAGATGTATTCTGTGAACCGCTTTCCGATTTTGAGAAAAAAATTAAAAAATATTTAAAATAAAGGGGGGCTCCCCATACATGGAACTAAACATGAAAATATTTTTTTTTATAAATCGATGCACGTGTGGTATCTATAGACAGTTCTTTAAAAACGACATCGGGGTTTCTAAAACCACTTTTCCATAAAGTCAATCGTTTAAAAGATATAAGCTTCCAAAGTGGTAAAATGTGTGTGTGGCGGACACAACCTCTAACTTCTATAATAATGGAGTGAAAAATCTAAAAAAAATATATGTTTGTAGATCTTAATTAAACTTTCAATCAAAATTAGTTTGAACGAAATCAGTTCAGCAGTTTTTTAGATACAGCATATTTTCTAAAACCGCAAATATAACTTTGTAATTCATACAAACACTACAGACAGACAGACAGACAGACAGACAGACAGACAGACAGACAGACAAAAATTTAACTGATTGCATTTTTGGCATGAGTATCGATCCTACATGAAATATATTTCCAAAATAACTATCAGGGGGTGATGATAGTTATTTTGGAAATATATTTCATGTACAGAATTGACCTCTCTACAGATTTATTATAAGTATAGAAGATAGATTACTTAGGTATTTAGACATTATTTTTTTTAAATTCTCTTCTTACAAAGCGGAATAGTATGTTTGTTTGAACGCGCTAATCTTCGAAAGTGCTGGGTGGATTTGGATGAAATTTGGTATGGAAGTAGCTTGAAGCTTGTGGAAGGTTTAAGGTTACTTTTTACCCGACTGCAAAAAGGAGGGTTATGTTTTTATCGTGATAAAGGGCACGGGGGCGAAGCCCCGTGCTGCTAGTCGTAATGGAAATAGATTAACTTGAACCAGACCACGACAGTCAAAGATATCCAAATGACAGCCGGGTTTTGTAAGACTTGAGGTTTACAAATTTTCACCGTATCGTGTGACGTAATTTTTCTTACTATTATAATCTTTCTTACTAATTACTAATTACTTTACTCATATTACTAATATTTTTTACTTAATATTATAAATGCGAAAGTTTGTGAGGATGGATGGATGTTTGTTACTCTTTCACGCAAAAACTACTGAACGGATCTGAATGAAATTTGGTGAGTGGATAGTTGACTGCCTGGAATAACACATAGGTTACTTTTTATCCCGGAATTCCAACGGGATCGGAATATACGCGGGAAAAACCTCCCACGCGAACGAAGTCGCAGGCAAAAGCTAGTATTATAAATGCGAAAGTTTGTGAGGATGGATGGATGTTTGTTACTCTTTCACGCAAAAACTACTGAACGGATCTGAATGAAATTTGGTAAGTAGATAGTTGACATTCTGGAATAACACATAGGCTACCTACTTTTTATCCCTAAATTCCCACGGGATCGGGATTTGCGCGGGAAAACCTTCCCACGCGTACGAAGTCGCGGGCAGAAGCTAGTCCTACTAATATTATAAATGCGAAAGTTTGTGAGGATGGATGGATGTTTGTTACCCTTTCACGCAAAAACTACAGAGCAGATCTGAATGACATTTGGTAAGTAGATAGTTGACATCCTGGAATAACACACAGGCTACTTTTTATCCCGGAATTCCCGCGGGATCAGGATTTACGCGGGAATACCCTCTCACGCCAACAAAGTCGCGATCAGAAGCTAGTACATTTATATAAGCAAGCCCGTTAATGACGTAATAGTTTTCTCGTTAGTAGCTTTTATCTGCCCTCTGGCCCTTTGAGGAAACTGGATTTAGACAATATCATTGTACCCGAGATATACATACTTACGTGCGCTTATTAACTGGGCTATTCTTGTTTGGAACATTGGTTTTTTAGGGTTACGTACGTCAAAAGGAAAAAAAACGGATCCCTTATTGGATCACTTTGTTGCCCGTTCGTCTGTCTGTTGGTCAAGACCCTTAATTTCGGAAAAGCGTGAAGATATTATCAACTTGAAATTAAAACCATAATATACTCGGAAATATCAAACTTCTCAATTAACATAACAAAAATAGACGGCCGTTTATGATGCAATATTTCGAAACTCTCAAGGGAATTAAAATTGATGGGGTACATCCCGTTGACCTAGAACCATGAAAATTGGTAAGTAGTCTCGTTTTATATTAAAAGTTCAAAGAAATATCTTAAAACTATATAAATTTGTAATAAAGTCATTAAAAAATATAGTCTTATGTTGGCCGAAATCTAAAATTCCAGCTAGGGTAATCCCTTACTTGAAGTATTAGCTGGAATTTTTATTCTTTTTATATCTTTCATTAATATGAAAGGGCTTGGTGTACAGTGTACACATTCCAAAACAAGTTTTATATAAATATTTTACGACGCATAAATTCGTATTTTAATAATATAAGAATTTATGCGTAAATAGTTTTGGAATATATGAATAGTAGCAAAAGCTCAAGACTCGATTCCAACACTATTTAATACAATAATGTTTATTTGCAGAAGAAGGTTAAACAGATTTTTAGCGTGACATTGCATCCCATACCTTGTGTCGCAGGATCCAATCTCTCGACATAATTATGTAAATTGTTTAAATCTATATATAGGGATACAAATACAATAATAATAATAAATTTATTTAGACACAATATGGGATTCTTACTACCTGTAAATCTTTCTTTATTTCAGACAATAAGATCCAGAATAATAAATAAAGACAATTCTAAATGTTAGTAACATATTTAACTTACATACTATGTTAGTACTTATATTCTATTTACTGAAAAGACAACGATTAGGGTAAATAAATGTGTGTATGTGTGCATGGTGTGATGGTTACTTCATGTGAGTAATACTGTAATAGTGTATGTTAGGAATTAACAGTTAAAAGGTTTGTAACGCTACAAAGTACGGAACCATCGGTGGACGAGTCTGACTCGCACTTGCCCGGTTTTTTTTTTTAATGTAACTGGCTTTATGGAAAGTGGGATTCCCCATGTTTATGATTCCCATAAAATTGTAAGCGCGAATGTGTTTATTGTTCCTTCTTTCAAGTCAAAACGGAGCAAAGAATCTATGTTATTTTGGGTGTATTATAGAGTTGACGGGCTGGAAAGAGACAAGAAGCTTTGTTTTTCACAGAAGAATATACTTTTTACGCGAGCGAAGACGCAAGCTGATTCACACCTGTAGCACGTCCTCAGTACATAAGGTCCAGTTGAAAACCAGCGTCATTTTGCTGGCTCTTTGGCATTTGGCACAGCCGTTAGGGACAAGAGAGAAAAGAGCATAAATAAAAGAGCATTGGCTCTTTTATTTAATTTAGAGTTTGTTTTAGTTTAATTTTTTTGGGTTCATTGTGTGCCTTTACATGACGAATCGCTGATATTTTTGATGTGAATAGAACTGACGGGATGGAAAGAAACATAACTATGTACCTTCTTTTTCGGGGGGAACCTTCAAAAGACGGCTGGACTTTCGGGGAGCAGACCAGGGAGTGTGAGATTTTAACCTCACTAACACCACCCCGGTGATCACCAGCAGCACATAGAAAGGTTCCCGATACCTCTAAAAAGACCATTCCTGAGCCCCTCTGTGAAACGCCTGTCACGGAATATCCCTGGGGATAACAGGGATCCCAAAAAAAATAAAATAATAAAAAAAGACTGTACCTACTACCTACTTATTTTCACTGAAAAAAATTTGCTTCGAGCGAAGCCGCAAGCAGAACCTATTAACTCCATAAATTATGCATATAAATACGATGATAATATTTCAAGTTAATCATATTGTCATTTCTATTGTGTGAACCCCAAATAAATGTATTTTTGGATTTGGATGGGGTTTCCTTTCCACGAAGTATACTCTTTTTCTATGGAAACTGAGTCTAAAATAAATCATTCAAAGCATGTCTCATACCTTCAGGGTAACACGTTGTCGATATCTGATATCCTTTGACAATATTTTATAGAAAATAGATGTAGATTGAATATTTCCGTATTTTGTATGCAAAAGATGTACTTTTCGCTTTTCACATAACTTTTACTGTACAAATCCATTTATTTATTTAGGGATTAATAACAGTAACATGAATATATTTTATTTCAAATCTGAAAATATACACCTAAATAAAAACCCTAAACTATATATTATTTATCGAAAATTAATCTAAAATATGGCTTCCAGAAATTCGTTCGTATCGCTGTCCACCAGTAATGAGCCCAAAAGACTGGCTGCATTGCCACGTTTTATCGCAATGCCTTAACCTTTGTCCAAGGTAAAAGCCAGTCCTTGGATCACGCGAAGTGTCGACGTGTCGTCTAGTCGTCTGGAAAGTGGAAATGCATGTGGTGTTAGCTTATCACTGATTGTTACACTTGCAAATGTAGGTGTATCAATCGCAATCTATACTAATATTATAAAGCGGAAAAGTTTGTTAGTTTGTTTGTTTGTTTGTTTGTTTGCTTGAACGCGCTAATCTTCGAAAGTACTGGGTGGATTTGGATGAAATTTGGTATGGAAGTAGCTTGAAGCTTGAGGAAGGTTATAGGCTACTTTTTACCCGACTGCAAAAAAGGAGAGTTATGTTTTTACCGTGATAGAATCCACGGGAGCGAAGCCCCGCGAGAGTACTAGTGTATGCTATGCGTAAACAATTTTTATTTATATTTATTATTATTTTATCCAATACACATTACGCAATATATTAAAACAAAATTTTAAAAACCCCCTACGAAAAAAATACTTAGCAGTAGTTTAAGAAACATCCCTTAAAATAGGGTTGCCATCCGTCCGGGTTTTCCCGGATTTGTCCTAGTTTGGAGAGCGTCCAGGGGCGTCCGGGGGATTTTCCCAATAAGCGTCCAGGTAAAACCCGGTCTTACGGGTACCAATAATCACGATCTCTATTATTATTTTCCTATGGTATTTCACCTCATTGTTTATGTTACGTTGATTAAATGAAAAGGAAGAGACTGTTACTAAAAAAGTTCTAAAGCTCTACAATGTTATCACTTTATCAGTAAATAAAAACCATAATTAAACATCGTTGTTTTTAGTTTCAAGTTCAAAGATGTATTTTCCTACGGTGTCCGGGGAAAAACTGTGATTTTACACAAATGTCCGGAGTTTATAAGTCTTGGTCTGGGGCTGGCAAATTTGGTGATGGCAACCCTACTTAAAAAGTAAAAAAATAATAGTCGCGACGGTGTATCGCTATGTAACATATTTTAAATATCGATTCTAAATGGCGATACCCCGCCGCGACTATTATTTTTTTACTTTACCTACCTACCTGTACTCTCGCGTTTATATTTTACTAGCTTGTGCCAGCGGCTTCGCCCGCGTGGGAAGTTTTTCCCGTGTAAATCCTTTTATTTTTCTACTGGCTTTTGCCCGCGACTTCGTCCGCGTGAATTAGTTACTTTGGGCTAACGTTAAATTTAACCCCGATTTTGAAGCATTCTTCATTGGCGCTCCGCTCCTATTGGCCTTAGCGTAATGATATATAGCCTATAGACTTTCTCTATAAATTGACTATTTAATTAAAAAATATTTTTTCAATTCGAACCAGTAGTTCCTGAACAAACAAACTCTTCAGCCTTATATTATTAGTATAGATAGCTGTTGCCTGCGACTTCGTCCACGTTTCCGTCGTTTTTCGTAAAAAAGTAGCCTATGTCCTTCCTCACGGTTCAGTGATTTTGATGTAACAGACAGATTAACTTTCGTAATTTAGTAGGGAAATATAATATGTCAACTATAATACTGTTGAAAAATATCGCAATACCGAACCTCACAATATTATTGTTAATAGCTGTGCCCGCGACTCCGTCAGCGTGTAACTCCTTGTGAGTTATTAAGTTAATGTATTGGTAATATTGTTCAGATCACATTCACATGAGGCTTAAGTACCTATAGAACGAAAATACTTCAGCGCAAAGCTTCCGCGTTCTTTTAAATTGGAATGAAAAATTATTTGGTATTATGGGAATTCTGGGAATAAAGACGGTTTCTCCTGCACCGCAACCTGTTAAAATTTGAGCCTCGATTATATTTTGTTGCAACTGGGTTACTTTTAGCCGAGTTCCATTGCAAAGTTGTGGTCGTTTTAAATTTCGGAGCAGAATAATAATCAGAAAGCTTCGAACTGCTAAGCTATCGGGAGTTACACGTGTTATTGTGAGTCAACCATAAAAGATAGATATATGCTGTCGTGGGATATTTTTTGTAAAATTTTAAGGAGAACATATCCGTCATAAATGATTTCTGTGTAGCTTTAACCATTAAGGTTGCACTCGCGACGGAAGCTTAAAAAATGGAGTAACTTCTCCCGTTTTCCCAACATTTCCCTTCACTGCTCTGCTCCTATTGATTGTAGCGTGATGAAAAGTATACTATAACCAGCTCAGGAGTATGAAAAACAATAATACTAAGTTTCGTTAAAATCCGTCGAGTAGTTTTTGTTTCTATAACGGTTATACAGACAGACAGACAGACAGACGGACAGACAGACAGACAAAAATTTTACTGATTGCATTTTTGGCATCAGTATCGATCCCTAATCACCCCCTGTTAGTTATTTTGTAAATATATTTCATGTACAGAATTGACCTCTCTACAGATTTATTATAAGTATAGATAAAGGGGGCTCCCCATACATGGAACTAAACCTGAAAATATTTTTTTTCATGAAATCGATGCATGTGTGGTATCTATAGACAGTTCTTTAAAAACGACATGGGGGTTTCTAAAACCACTTTTCCATAAAGTCAATCGTTTAAAAGATATAAGCTTCCAAAGTGGTAAAATGTGTGTGTGGCGGACACAACCTCTAACTTCTATAATAATGGAGTGAAAAATCTAAAAAAATATATGTCTGTAGATCTTAATATAAACTTTCAACCAAAATTAGTTTGAACGAAATCAGTTCAGCAGTTTTTGAGATACAGCATATTTTCTAAAACCGCAAATATAACTTTGTAATTAATACAAACACTATGAAAAACAAATTTATTCGGCGCAGTTGTAAAAAATGTAAAAAAGCCAGTTTTAAGAAATTTGTAAGGTTTATTTTTCAAAACAAATTTATTTGGCGCAGTTGTAAAAAATGTAAATAAGCTAGTTTTAAGAAATTTGTAAGGTTTTTTTTTCGTCAAATAAATTTGCATATTATATTATAGTTACTACGGAACCCTTCATGGGCGAGTCTGACTCGCACTTGGCCAATTTTTTTATGGAATAGTTAATAATGTTAACTTTTTCAATTAGGGGTGACTGAGAGTGTTATAAACGTAAGAGTAGACAAATATTATAATCAGAAAGCTTCGAACTGCTAAGCTATCGGGAGTTACACGTGTTATTGTGAGTCAACCATAAAAGTTAGACATATGCTGTCGTGGGATATTTTTTGTATAATTTTAAGGAGAACATTTCCGTCATGAAATGATTTGTGTAGCTTTAACCATTAAGGTTGCACACGCGACGGAAGCTTAAAAAATGGAGTAACTTCTGCCGTTTTCCCAACATTTCCCTTCACTGCTCTGCTCCTATTGATTGTAGCGTGATGAAAAGTATACTATAACCCGCTCAGGAGTATGAAAAATAATTGTACCAAGTTTCGTTAAAATCCGTTGAGTAGTTTTTGTTTCTATAACGGTTATACAGACAGACAGACAGACAGACAAAAATTTAACTGATTGCATTTTTGGCATGAGTATCGATCCTTAATCACCCCCTGATAGTTATTTTGGAAATATATTTCATGTACAGAATTGACCTCTCTAGAGATTTATTATAGGTATAGAATACATACAAACACTATGAAAAACAAATTTATTCGGCGCAGTTGTAAAAAATGTAAAAAAGCCAGTTTTAAGAAATTTGTAAGGTTTATTTTTCAAAACTAATTTATTTGGCGCAGTTGTAAAAAATGTAAATAAGCTAGTTTTAAGAAATTTGTAAGGTTTTTTTTCGTCAAATAAATTTGCATATTATATTATAGTTACTACGGAACCCTTCATGGGCGAGTCTGACTCGCAATTGGCCAATTTTTTTATGGAATAGTTAATAATGTTAACTTTTTCAATTAGGGGTGACTGAGAGTGTTATAAACGTAAGAGTAGACAAATATTATAATCAGAAAGCTTCGAACTGCTAAGCTATCGGGAGTTACACGTGTTATTGTGAGTCAACCATAAAAGTTAGACATATGCTGTCGTGGGATATTTTTTATATAATTTTAAGGAGAACATTTCCGTCATGAAATGATTTGTGTAGCTTTAACCATTAAGGTTGCACACGCGACGGAAGCTTAAAAAATGGAGTAACTTCTCCCGTTTTCCCAACATTTCCCTTCACTGCTCTGCTCCTATTGATTGTAGCGTGATGAAAAGTATACTATAACCCGCTCAGGAGTATGAAAAATAATTGTACCAAGTTTCGTTAAAATCCGTGGAGTAGTTTTTGTTTCTATAACGGTTATACAGACAGACAGACAGACAGACAGACAGACAGACAGAAAGACAAAAATTTAACTGATTGCATTTTTGGCATGAGTATCGATCCTTAATCACCCCCTGATAGTTATTTTGGAAATATATTTCATGTACAGAATTGACCTCTCTACAGATTTATTATAAGTATAGATTAGTTAGTAGGGATTCGCTTTCTACATAACTACCTTTGCCAGAATTCATACTCCTCCGTACGCGTAATTTTTTTTTAAGTTTTTGCTTCACGAAATTATATATTTTTGAAAATCATATTATTTTTCTCACATCCACCAAAGTGGTAATATTTCGCTTTTCACACCGGCATGAGTCAGATCGCACGATATTATTCAGTTCACGTTTTTATTAACCGGTATTGTGAATCTATTGACATAATCAATTTTCTCACGAGGAAACTGGTTTTGTTGGTGTTTTATGGATTCCGGTTATTTCTTAAAATATAATAGAATAGGATATTTATATGGTTAAATATAATATAATATGTTGTAAAATATGAGCTGAGGAGTTGGGCTCCTTAACGTTCTAAGTTAGAGTTCTAAGTAAGAGCTATACGTTATCTGACAAAAGCTTGTCTAGACAGGCTCACTCGAATCAGTGCGCATTTTTCCTCAAAAGATCGCCTCAGACATTAACAACCTTCATGGTTCTCATTTAATTTGACAAGTTCAATGTAATAAAAAGATGGACTTTAAAAAAATTTTTAGCAAAAAATGGAACCGACTTCCATATCAAAACACTACAAAGGCAAAAATAACTTTAATTTCGGAAGGCGGTGTCAAAAACGAAAATATATACAAAACTAAAGACACCGCCTTCCGAAATTAAAGTTATTTTTGCCTTTGTAGTGTTTTGATATGGAAGTCGGTTCCATTTTTTGCTAAAAATTTTTTTTTCACGCTTTTTAGTGGGTCGGTTTGTAATTTATCTAGTTACAAAAGCCATAATGTCGACAACTTATCACCTTTTACAAAATTTTGCTTTTCCCGATGCAGCATAGCCGTTAATTTTTGAGGAGTACTCCTGGTACTTGACCATCAGCTCTACATCACCATATGTATTGTGACGAGCATAAAGTGTTTAACATCCGTACTCAAGTAATCGAATCGCAATCCACGAAATACTTATTATTGAGGAGTTTCAGTAGCTATCTGTGGTCTTCATCATCAATTCCACTTCCCCAAATGGTACTTTTCGGAAGCAACTGCTCAAGGTACTATAAGAAATACCCAAAACGCTATAGGTGTGCCTATAATATTTGAAGAGTTCCCTCGATTTCTCCAAGATTCCATCATCAGATCCTGATTTCGTAACAATGGGACCAACTAGAAACTATACCCATTCGAACGCAAAAAAAAAATTTGAAATCGGTCCAGCCGTCTCCGAGTTACGAGGTAACATACATAAAAAAAAAAAAAAAAAAAAAGTTCAAGACGAATTGTAAACCTCCTTTTTTTGAAGTCGGTTAAAAAGAGACTGACTTTGAGAGGTCAAAGTCTAAAGGTGTTTCCTAACTCTCATCTCGAATCTCAGACCTGCAATACATGTTGGCCGAGCGTAGGCCAACGCGCCTTTGATTTGTGACCTAAAACTGACACCGGTCCGAAGTAAGGCAAGTGATCACGAGCAACGGCGAGCGAAGACAAGTTGCACCAAAATGAGCTCTATAACTACACGTTGGCGCTGGCCTCCACTCGGCCAACTAGGCAAGTGACACCGAGCGATAGCAAGACAAGGCAAATATACCGTCTACATGTTGGTATTGGCCTTCACTCGACAACGCTCGGCCAACATGTATTGCAGGATTCAGGGTAGACAGTCAGTGAGCCCAAGACAGAATGCGATGGCGCAGCACTTTAGTCGCCCTCTGCCCCACTTAGAGAACTTAGGACAGTAAGTCACAAATTTTTATTCGAATAAATGAACGAACATAATGTTGTCAAAACAACTACCTATGTAATAACAACTTTGACTGCTCTGATATCACCAATAAATTTTGTTATGTTGTACCCAGAACTGTATTACGGCGGGAGGCGCGCGGGCCCCGGCTGTTTCATACTGTAAACTGTAAAGTGAAGAACCAATGCTGGCGCAAGGGGGCCCCTCCGTCGTCTCTTAGAAACATATAAATAACACACACCTTTTCGATCTTAATATATTGTCATTATCTCAATCAAAATTTAAAAGGATGGCTATTCAATTGCTTGCACAATAATTATTACTTATTCTAACTAACCCAAATCGCCTCCAGATGCGTGATTTTGTTCCGCGGGCATTGGTGTGGGTTACATGTTTACCTCTATTACACTAGTTTGATATTTACTAAAATTATAACACGTAACTGTTTTATGACAAAATGAAATAAAAATAAATAAAAAAGTACAAAATGTAATCAGGTGATACTTTGTGAAATTCCATATTCGCTCTCATAATTCCGGGCGAAGCAGTCGACGAGTCAACATCTCCTGAAGATGCTCCATGGAGGAGCGAAACACGTGTCGAGTGTGGTTTGTTTTTTTGCCTCCCTTCTGCATGCGCATATATTTGCATGCGGGAGGACGGTGCTGCATACTGCATGCAAGATTGAACATCTAGTTCTTGGCGGAATGATCACTGGATATTTTTCTAAAGTAGTTATTACGTTGTCGAAGAATTCTTTGTCACTATAAATAATTAAGCCTTAAGCCGTCGTTTGCATTAAAACAATTCCCAGTGCAATACAGCGTCGTGTTAAACGCGCGCCTCAAAGAGCTGTCAGCTACAACGACAAAGCCCGATACTACATTGCCTGCTGGGGTTATGAAAATCCATACTTCCATATCCATACTAATATTATAAATGCGAAAGTAACTCTGTCTGTCTGTTACCTTTCACGCCTAAACCGCTGAACCGATTTAGATGAAATTTGGCATGGGAATAGTTTAGGACCCTGGGAAGGATAGTTTTCATCCCGGAATTCCCACGGGATCGGGAATTACACGGGAAAACCCTCCCACGCAAAAGAAGTCGCGGGCAAAAGCTAGTATTGTATATGTATAGAAAGATAAATTTATTGTATATAGAATATTAGGTTGTAAAGTATTTCTCGAATTTAAATAAAACAAAAATTATAGCAACTTAACAAATTATAATAGTACATTGTTCACCGAGAGGAGAAAGTGACCGATTACCGTCGAGGGCGTCGCCCGAGCCGTAGGCGAGGGCTTTAAAACACCCGAGATCGGGAATCGCACTTTCTCTCGAGTGATACATAGTGCTTTATACTACACCTACGAGGAAAATAAATAGTACTTTTCAACATTGAGTACATAGACCATAACGTACTTGGTTTGTATTTTTGCGCTTTTTCACTGAAATAAGCTAGCAAAACAGTTTCAGAAAAAGATGCCGCATTTTTTTTACTTTTCCATTGCAAAAAATCGTCATAAGTTTTATTATATTTTTTAATTGATTTCTGTGGTAAAAGGTTATCAATCAGTATTTTTGCTGTTTCCTTCAACTGCGGCGGAGTTAAAAAATCTTCATCATCACTATCAGTACTTATCATTTTGATAGTTTTATTTTACTTTCTACGAAAACTGAATCCTCAAACAACACACAAATTAAAAATGGCGCCAATGGCGTCTGCAATTTTCACATGTTCTTTTTTCAAATTGTTTATCCTGCCGCCGCAGGGTCGCGCTGCCAGCCCGACACCATCCAACACATAGCTAGTGGCCAGTGTCATTTTGCGAACTTGGAGATAAAAACTCACAGTAAAAACTTTTTGGCTTTTGATATTTAGGTTACCGGCGCATAGTCTTACCCAAAATTAAAAAAGGAAAACCACGTAAGAAATGGATTTTCATACACTTACTTACTTTCATACGCTCAGATGCGTTTTCTCCCCGCATATTTGTTCGATATGCAACGACGTACTTTCTACCGTAAATTTGATAAAGTATCAAGGTACTTTCCAAGCAGGTGTAGTATAAAATAACTAATTGCTACAGTTACTATCAAGAAACGACACGCAATTGTTCACTTACCGATTAGTGTCTCTAGCTACATGTGGGCGCGGGCATGCGGACAGCGAGTAAAGGGCAACTCGCTGTCCGACCATGGACCATGCCCGGGTCGACGGCGCGTTGTGTTCCACGCACGCCTCAAAGAGCGTCAGCAACATGACGAGGCCCCCTCTGCAGAGGGCCGAAGCCTGCCGGGGTCGTGGGACTTATCCCATTACCGAGACCCCGGTACGTAAAGAGTTATTGAAGGAACACCGTGGATTTTAGTCAGTACAAGTCTGACAGTCCCTCCGGCCCTGCCCGGGGTGGGAGGACTTACCTAATTGATGATTTTACCACGTTAAAAAAAAAAGCTACATGGGGTACTTAGAGAAAAGTATATTCTAACTGTGAAAAGCAAATTATTTATGAGTACGTACCTACCTATTGCCTGTATGACAGTATTGAGTATACGTATGTATTTAGTTTTAAGAATAACTTGTATTTCTCATAAAAAGTGAATTGTATTCTTTTTGAGAAATAAATGTCTTTAATTGTACACCAAATTTGAAACGCACCTAATTAACAATGCTATGGTTACATTGGCCGTCTTATCCAGACAACATTTGAAAGGACTTTACAAGCTTTAATTAAAGTGGGGAAAATTGAGTATTTGTGATAGTTACACTAATCTAGCCCAGATTAGTGTACCACAAATACTCAATTTTAACGAGAACCCGCGGATTTGTCTCCCAAAAGGCTCTGAAATAGGAGATTAATGTTTAGTAATTAAGAGTGGAGTGTAGATAATTAATTAATAAACTAAGTAAGTTAATAAATGTAATTATAATATATTATATTTTCTGTTATTACACGATCGCGATTCTGTTACCTAGAAAACGTAACGGGATTCTAAATTCCTGTGATTTTATCTTTAACAAAGATTAGACGAAAACAAACACACTTTTTTACTTTTCACAACAATTAGCTTCATCTTCACACGAAACCACTCATTTGATTCGTTCTTTACATTCATTGTTTCAGTCAGTCGATCACATTATGTAACTCACTTTCCTTATTTGAAATACGAGTACCTACATTCTTTTTTAAATGTTTTTAACGAAAGCATCGTGTTTTAACGGTCTGTCTTTTGGACGGAACGCGTATATTTGGAGAAAAAAAAAAAAAATATTCCACAACTTTCACACAACGCCATCTAGTCCCAAACTAAGCAGAGCTTGTGCTATGAGTACTAGACAACTGATAAACATACATATATATTTCTAAATACATACATATTATAGATAATTTACACCCAGACAAAGAACAAATGATCGTGCTCATCACACAAACATTTGTCCTGGGTGGGAATCGAACCCACGACTTTATTAATACGTTTCTAAGATTGTCTAAGGCTTTACTCTTCTTATCTGTTTAGCCTTTTTCCAATTATTGGGGTCGACTTCTAATTGTTAACCGTAGTTCAACCGAATGCTAACAACTAGTTTTCTACATGGAGCGACTGCGCAATACCTCAGACACTCCAATTAGAATATTAAATTATAAGTCTAAAACAACATCCGTAACTAAATAAATTGAAACCAAACCTAGACATTTTCTATAAAATACACACATCAAAAGTGTCTAGGGATCAACATATATTTTTGCAATAACTTTTCTCCTGATTGATATTAATTAAAATTTTCTTTAAGGATTCATCAAATAAAGTGTTTTCGTTTGTCACAGTAACGATAAACCAAGTCACCTTTGCATTAATAAAGAAATTTGCCATTTTCCTAATAAAGGGATTTTTGACATTTGAACCACTAACATTAAAGTTCGAAAAAAAGACTGAAATAACAGTTTTCTTTAAAATTTTATTGGGTAACTTAAACAATTAATAATCCGTGTTTCTACCGCGAACACTAACAACACAAGAACATCGGTTTGGCATACTCAAAATGAGTTCATCCAAATCACGCTGTGGAATGGCCGCCCATGTTCGTTGCAACAACAAAAAAAGGTCTTCTTGCGACTGGATACCCTCCATATTCGGCAGAGCTCTTCTCTGTAGCACATCCCATGCATGCTCAATCGGGTTCAAGTCTGGCGACTGAGCAGGCCAGAGCAGGACATTGATGTTAGCTGCGGCGAGAGTCTGTCTTACAACTCTTGCGGTGTGCGGTCGTGCATTATCATGCATTAACTGAAATAAGGGACCGATTTGCACTTGTAGAGGAACGATGACGTCAGATACAATCATCTCAGCATAAATTTGAGCGTTGAGGTTGCCTCTGATCCAAATCAACTCAGTTCTTCCGCCGATCCAAATACCCGCCCATACCATGATGGGTCCACCACTATAAGGATGGACTTCCTGGCAGGATTTTAATCGCTGTTGGCGTCCAGGGGTGCTCCAGTGTCGTATACGTCTTGTATCCGGTCTCATACCAAAACGAGACTCATCAGAAAAGCACACGAAACGCCATTGTTCTTCTGCCCAATTTCTGTGTTCAAGAGCCCATTGATATCGAATCCTACGATTGTGCATTGCTATAGGTGGTACCCGTAGCGGTCTTCGGGAATGAAGGTTCACTTCATGCAAGCGGTTTCTGACTGTTTGGTCGCTAATTAAGTTCCCTGAAGAGTGATGAAGCCTCACGGCTAACATCATGGCGGTTATTGTTGGAGCTCTTCGAGTTAAGATTTGAATATATCGGTCTTGTCTCCGTGTGGTGCAGCGATATCGTCCTCCATGGCGCTCAGCCACGGTACCAGTGCTTCGGTAACGTGTCCAAAGTCGACTGATAACACTCTGACTTGTATTCAGAGCTAAAGCCACAGTACGTTGCCGGGAACCAGCTTCTATCATTCCCACGGCTCTGAGCATTTCTTCCCTGCTTAAATGGCGTCGCCGCTCCATAATAACGTTGGTTTTAATCAGTAGTAGGGAAACAGTAGCACTAATAATGTCTTCAATGCGTTGTATGTTTTTATAGGGAAAATATTGACAGCTGATTTTCATCTTTTACTCGAATTTGATTAACAGTTCCTGTTTCAAATTATGAAATGCACCAAAAAGGATCCATATAAATTTATAAAATCATAAATTTATTACAAAGCCACATCTCAATCTCAAGAAATCCGCATAAAAATGCTTGATCCCTAGACACTTTTGATGTGTGTAGTTATCCTTAGTAAACGCAAAACGTACATATGTGCGTCATACAATATCCTTACGCAGACGCATACACTCATGCAATATTAGCGGCCGA
The DNA here is from genome assembly GCA_943138885.2 of Tholera decimalis. Taxonomy (NCBI): domain Eukaryota; kingdom Metazoa; phylum Arthropoda; class Insecta; order Lepidoptera; family Noctuidae; genus Tholera; species Tholera decimalis. Next base: position 9,387,441 of record OW964575.2, on the reverse strand, counting down.
CACACACATGAGCATATTTCCTTGAATTATGGATTGTATTAATTTGTCATGATACCTACTGTGTTTCCATTTAAAGTTAAATGAAAAACAAATCCGTCAAAATTTAACACCTACTTACTTTTTATGACGGAAATCGAATCAGACGTGGATTCTGAACCAACCACTTTCAGGAATTGCGTTTATTCTGTTACATGTTGTATATATTTAAATATACATATATATATAATATATTAATAAAAATATATAGAAATTGGGTTATAAAAACTCTGCTGCTCGCTATTTGTTTAGAAAATAAATAGTCGAAGTAGAGTTTGAGAGTTATAGAGAGAGAAAGGGTGAATTATTAAAAGTCATAGAACAAAAGTTGTTGTTTATGATGTTCCTAAAATAGTCCTGAGAGATTGTTAGTGTTTTACTAATAACCCTGTATATCTATCAGCTCTATTTTAATTAATCTGTGGTCAAAGTCCTTTGATATTAATTAGCACGACTTTGTCAACGTAGGTAATTATTTACTGATTTTTTTTAATAAAATCGTTCACTTTTTGTGGACCTGTTTACTTAATTAGAATTTGTGGAACATAATTAAGTACTCATGTGAATTTTTTAAGGTATGTTATCTGAAAACTGAGATATGATACAGAAGTTACAATCATGTACTGTTTTGTTATGTATGTGTTCATAGTGGCAAATAATAAAATCCCATTAAAATATTTTACTGCCTCACTTATACAAAGACAAATTTGAAAGCCTGGATATATTCCAGTTATCCAAGGTATCTTTCGTAAACATACTCACCAGTAAATGAATAATATTTGTAAATTGTTGATCAGATATTTTTCTTTTCTTTTAGTTAAAATTTTGTGACTACCATAGATAAAATAAATAAGTAGATATGGTCAACAGACGAAATTATATCGGAACCGTGTGTCTCCAGTTAGGCGCTGGGCGGGGCAACAACTACACATGCAGTTTAATAAAATCAATAGATACGCATTCGCGCACACACCCGCATTTCTTAAATCAGAACGTACTATACAATCAATAATTAACCTTATTCCGTCAAACACAGCGTGTATTTACCATGCACCGTAGAACTTACCCACACAAAAACATCGGTCGCTATTGTTGTGCTGTGCAAAAGCAATTTATTTTACATATACGCTAGTATTGACTAAATCGGAAAGTTATCGATTCTTCCATTTATTATTGTACATTTTTTTTGGGCACCTGTAAATGAACCAAATAAAAAATGGCACGTCCAGAAAATATTATAATAACAATAAACATATTATTAAGAACATAATATTATTATTAAGTACTGCCTACTAAGTATTATGGGCTACCCTGGCGCTTTTGACTTAAATCTTAATATTTAATTATCATAGTGATAGGTCAAATAGAAGTTGATGTTAACTTACATTACGCTCTTGATCGGAACATACCAGCCGTATAGGTTGTATAGAATCCTGAAAAGTTGAATGACTGATTTTATGAATGCCCTAAAACATGAGAATAGCTTTCAGTAATAAAATAAAATTTAACCCATTTCTGCAAAAATCAGTTGTACTCTTAATTTTGGAATTGTCCATTCAAAAAGCCTGTGACTTTTCTTTAGAGGCTGGAACATTTCTGCGCTAAAGTACGAAAACCACTTATTTATCATTTACATACATCCTAAGCTACTTCTAAACGTCACCATATAATAAGCATCGCAATAATTACGTAACACACTATAAATCAAAATCTGAATGATTTTGACGAACATTGCTAATCTATTGCTTCATATGTTCGAAATATTGGTCTGCTCAACAACGTAAATACCACAGTGAGTGTTGTTGATTTAGCATAATGAAACCGATTCCTACTGTAAGTGTGTTACGCAATTACCGCGCAGGTAATAGTTTAGTAGGTTATAATAGGTTTTTGTTATAAGAAAAATCCTAGTTAGTAGAGAAATAGTTAAATATATGAAAACAAACACACATCCATGCATAACAAATAAATAGCATGAATATATTGACTTATTTTAAGCTAAATTCACAATCACAAATATATTATCTGAACCATGCCGATTATTATAACGCATTCGAAGCTTCAACGGAAGTAAAATACAAAAACCATAAAAAAAATAAAGAAACAGCAACATAGGATAAGGCATAACATACGATAATTCTAAACCGAAAAACACCACCGATTATTAACCTAAAATTAAAGTAACTTACTTTACGAATATTGGTTACGCATTTCTCTACTACTCTGTAAAAAAATCAAAATAAGTAAAAAAACATTATTTACATCGATCTTCCAACCGGGCTAAAACGGTTGACAGATTGAAAAATAAACTATTGTAGCGACGGCGACGTCGGAACTCCTTACGCATGCTGCGGGCGTAAAATAAATTGTTTATTTTTTTTTTTACTTTTTTGTACACTTGACTTTTCAACGTATTTTTATTTCTGTCATCTCATGTAAAATAAAAGTTAAACATATTTTCTTAGAGGTTTCCGTATGTTATAAAAAACTTTTTACCAAAAAATTAAACAGACTCCCAAAAAACACTGCAAAGTTAAAAATAACTTTATTTTCGGTAGTCGGTGTCTTTAGTTTTGTATTTTCGTTTTTGACAAGTTATTTTTCACTTTGCAGTGTTTTTTGGGAGTCGGTTTAATTTTTTGGTAAAAAGTTTTTATTTCACTCTTTTTAGTTGGTCGATTTTTAATTTATCTAGTTACAAGAGCCTAAATGTCAACTACTTATATTCATTTACAAAATATTGCTTTTCTCAATGTTGGGCTGTTATTTGTTGAGGAGTTCTCCTGGCAGTTCACCATCAGCTTCACTTCACCATATGCATTATGACGAGCATATTGTGCTTAATAACCACATTCAAGTAATTGAAGCGGAACACATGAACTACTTATTATTCCTACTTATATATTGAGTAGTTCCAGTGGCCGTCGGTGGTCTTCATTATCAGGTCTAAATCACAAATGGTGCTTTTCGAATGCAACTACACAAGTTACTATAAAAATACTCAAATCACTATAGGTGTGCCTATAATATTTGAAGAGTTCCCTCGATTTCTCCAGGATCCCATCATCAGATCCCGACTTGGTGACAGTGGGACCAATTTCAAAGACATTATTTGTCTAAAAGGAGGCTCCAATCACTATGCTATGTTGTACGAAAACTGTTTTTTCAATAAATAATTATTTATTTATTTATTTATTTATACCCTTTCAAACAAAAAACGAATTTTCCAAATCGGTTCAGCCGTTTCCGAGTAATCGGTGATCATACATAAAAAAATAATAATAATATACGCGTCGAATTGATAACCTCCTACTTTTTTGTCGTCGGTTGAAAAACCCCTAAACTACCTATAATAGCAATATTTCATTCGTCAATCGACATTGCTGTCGATAGCCTACGTTAGTGGATCTGCACAAGCACATCACTAATTCGTCGCAAGAAGTGGCGGCCTCACTACGCGATGAATCCGCGTAATACAGTTTCGTATGTTATGTTTACATTGCTTGTCCAGTTACTTAGTGACGAACTCAGGTAGTGGTTAAGGAGCAATGTATTTATAGCATAAGTAGTACAGTCGTTCTGATATTTGAAAACAAAAATAACATAGTAAAACCAAGAAATATTTTACGATTTATTGTTTTTCATGATTTTAAAGACAAATATTGTAAAATACTTGTACTTACATATGGTAAGTGATTCCATGATTCACATAGTTTTGATTTTGGCTTCGGTTTTTACAAGATACCACAGAACAACTCGGCATTCATATATGTTATCACGATCGCCGTCGAAAGCGCACTAGTTCGCGGAGACGGCCACTTGCCTGTGACATGAGCCCTGTGGCCATGTCGCGCGGACACCGATACGCCCCCTTATCACTTCTCCTATATTTTTTATTTCTGTGATGACTACCAATTTTTAGCTACAATTTTCTTTTACTTCCTAGCTTAATACAACGTGTAATGGAAACCCCATATCTATCCAAAAGGGCTGAAGACAATATCTGGTATGGAGTCTCTATGCACAGTTTCAGCTCAAAATAAGTCACACAAAGAATTTATACCAAATTATCGGTTTCATGTTTCTTGAATATCAATCATAGCAAACGTGTTACAGCATTACGAGGGTCAATAACTTTCCACGTCACTTGCCAATAACACGATAATTCTCTTCGTTCCTCTTAATTTGAATATTTCGGTCTCTGGTATCAATGTATTGAAATTTCTAATAAGTTCCACACATGTAGACGTAGGATTAAAAAACGCTTGCCATATCGTTTGTTATCATCCAAAGAAACCATGCACTTGGTATGTATATACCCTTTAAATTACACGTTGTATAATGCATGCTGTAATACTCTATAATAGGTTTCAGAATCCTATATGACATTGTTATGTTACCATATCATGAACGTTGCAAAAAAAAGCGGTTGAATTTCTAATCAATAAATAAATGTAAAATGTTGCTAAGATATAAATGTAAAATGTTGCTAAGATACCCGCACTGCCAACACGTTATCATGTCATGTAGAGCCAAGCTTCTAACTCTACAAGCCTGACAAACTCACACCTTAGTCAGAATATGTACGAGTATGTGGCTTGGCCGTGAGGAATATATCTCAGAAAAGTAATGAACTTACCTACAATGAATATATTTTTCCCCTTACGCACATGTGAAGCTGCGAAACGGCCAAGCCACATATTTTGATTACAATCAATCAATCAATCAATCAATTTCATTTATTGCAAGTAACTAAACTCAATTGGTTAGTAACAAAATTACGGTATAGAGGTTGTAAAATTAGGGATTATAGAGTTGGGGCGTGACAGAAGATCATAATAAGAACTCATAGTACGTTTTAAAGTTGCGTAGTGCTATATATACTAATAACTATTATAAAACAGAAAAGTTTGTTGGTTTGTTTGAACGCGCTAATCTTCGAACCTACTTGATGGATTTAGATGAAGTTTGGTATGAAAGTAGCTTGAAGCTTGGGGAAGGTGTATAGGCTAAGATAAAATCTACGGGAGAAAAGCCCCGCGCGTCTTCTAGATTTTAATATACGTAGCGTTTTTTTCTTTTACTCGGCTCCGAAGCGTCATGGCTTGTTGGTATAAAACAGCATTGCCAAAATGTAAAAACATTTTTAATCAAATCCAGCAGCAAGTTTCAAAGAAAAATACGTCAAAAAAAAAACTAATCTTATTTTAGTTTGTATAGGTTCAACGCTGTCAATCATACCATAGACAAGCAACCTTTTATTAGGGTTCCGTACCCAAAGGGTAAACGGGACCCTATTACTAAGACTCCGCTGTCAGTCCGTCTGTCTGTCTGCCCGTCTGTCAATAGGCTCTATATCTCATGAACCGTGATAGTTAGAAAGTTGAAATTTTCACAGATGATGTACTTCTATTGCCGCTATAATAATTAATACTAAAAACAAAATAAAATAAATATTTAAGGGGGCTCCTATACAACAAACTTTATTTTTTTGCTCGTTTTTGCTCGATATTGATAACGGCAACAGGTAAACGCTTGAAATATTCACAGAATATTTAGTTATATTATTGACTTTAAAAATAAATAATTAAATTAAAATAAAACAATTATTTAAGCGGGGCTCCCATACAACAAACGTATTTTTTTTCCGTTTTTATAGATAATGGTACGGAACCCTACGTGCGCGAGTCCGACTCGCACTTGGCCGGTATTTTATTGTACACGAGAAAAATGGAGCGAAATATTTGAAAATAGAATTAAGTAACAAAGAGTTTGGCTACGGTCTTGTCACTAACAGTTTTCTTTCAAGTTTTCTAGACAAGGGCGTAACAAATAGACGCGGATTGTGTTCAAAGCACTGAGATACACTATTTGTAAGGCAACACGAGGCGGGAATTCTTCGTTAATGTCATAGGTATTTACGAAATATTTTTGTGTTTTGTCCTCATATTGTCTATATGCTTTCAATTTCGTATAATTATATGCTCCGCTGGGTCCTCAAGGCAGTCCTGAAATTAGTGCCTTTTTTTCGGTGGGGAACCGGCCCGGGAAGTCATCGAATTACTCTTCTCACTCTGGATGGAGCGGAAGGGAGTGTCAGTGATGTGTATGAGAACTCACAATTGTTCGTATGGTGTCAATAGATAGATACATAGAATCAAAGATATATAATAAACTATAGATACGTTGTCCGCGCTCTAAAATGGCAAGTTGAAATCAAGGTAAGTGCCTCGTGTCTGTTTAGTCACGCACGAACCTGTGTCGCGATCGCTACACTACACATCTTAAGAAAAAATGTGTTTTAAAAGAAAATTAGGAAAAAAGCATGCCTTTGTGTGTTTTCAGACGTTGCACTAATTATACTGCTTCCGTGAGAGGTCAAAATGTGTCATTATTTTCATAGGTAAATATCAACAGAAAAATACATTTTTTATTTTAATTTTTCTACACGGCTAATGGCGGCTAGCGTATGAATGAAGTCAGTCACGGGCTTGGTCACGGGACGTTAGGGGAGGTTGTTAACTAAAGATGTATATTCATCTCTCTCTAACATCAGGTGTACCTAAAGATGGCATTTATTTTCTGTCCCTTTCTTTACACGTATTAGATAGTAATTCTCTATGTATGTGTTTCGTGCCGTTTTTGAGAGGTGTTTTGTGGGAATATGACGCGTCTATTATAATAGGTACGTCATTGCATAGAATATACTTTATTGTACAGACGCCAGCACATGAAGCTACCCGAAACTGTCACATTTTCCCAATCAACCTTGAACCTAATTTCTTTAACAATAAAGTTGAAAATCTATTAAAGAAATTTGACAGATCGTTGTAGCTTAATGTGCTGGCGTCTGTACACCAAAATTTAAACACACCTATTTAACAATATTGCATATTCTATGGTTACAATGACGTCTTATCGCTGAAAGCGATATCTTCTAGACAACCTTTGGAAGGACTTTCAAAATTTTAATTAATTTATTTAACACTAGAGTGCACGCGCGCTCTACTATAGTAGAACGCACTTACTTATTTTAGCGCCATTCATTCATTCTCACACCTGAACCCCCGCGCTCCTAGATAAGCCTCGTCGACAAAATCGCGGAACGGATTAGTACGGCGCCCACTTGCAGCGTAAGCGCACGTTCTTGTAATTACGTGTCAAAGTTCGTCTTCTACTATTGTAGTACGTGCGAGTATTGGCGTAATAAACCCGAATGTAAGTAAACATTTTCTTTTTTGACTTTTTTAATCCATTATGTATAAAAATTGAATGTTTATGTTTTGACAAATGAACAATATATATAGTTATTGTTATTTAATATGTTATGGTGTTTTGATAACTATTATTACTTTGTTTCAGCGAAAAAATGGACCCAGTCGCATGAAGAATTTGAGGACGAGGAAGTGATTCAAAGTGAATCGGATGGTGGGGAAGAAGAAGTACAACCGATGGAACAGGAAGACAGGCATCAGGTACAGGAAGCTGTAAGCGAAGACCAAGCATCATCGTCTGAAGATGACATGCCTCTTTCTGAGCTCGCCCAAAACAATACACGCGACGACATTTATGTATCTAGAAATGGAACACGCTGGAGTAAAACATGTCCTTCTGCAACCCGGGTAAGATCTCAAAATATCCGATTTAGACCTCCAGGGCCAAAGGGTGCTGCAAGAAATGCCGAAACGTCGTTATCTTGTTTCGATCTATTTTTTGATGAAAGTATTTTTGAAATCTTAGTTAATTGCACGAATATTTACATAGATAAGATACAGAACCAGTACCAGAGAGAGAGAGACGCAAAGAGAACTGATTTAGTTGAAATGAAAGCGCTAATTGGATTGTTGCTAGGCATTGGAGTCTCGCATTCGGGTCGTCGTAATCTCAATGACTTCTGGGACAATTCCAAAGGTACAGGGCTGCAGCTCGTGTACTGTACAATGTCAATAAACCGATTCAGGTTTCTTTTACGTGTCCTTCGATTTGACGATGTAAATGACAGAGATGAACGACGTCGCCTTGATAAACTGGCACCCATTCGAACAATCACTCAAAAAATGGTGAAGAACTGCCGCGATAATTTTACTCCCAGCGATTATCTTACGTTGGATGAACAACTTGTAGGATTTAGGGGACGTTGTGGATTCATCGTGTATATCCCAAACAAACCTGATAAGTTTGGTATAAAAATATACATGGTGGTTGATACAAAGTTCCCTTACGTTTACAACTTTGAGGTTTACGCCGGAGCTCAGCCAGAAGGGCCATTTCAACAATCCAACAAAGTAAACGATGTTGTTCTCCGTGTACTCGAGCCACTCTTCGATCTGGGATGCAACGTGACTATGGACAACTATTTTACGAGTCTGTCAACAAGCTTGGAGTTACTGAAAAAGAGGATTACATTCGTGGGCACACTGAAAGCAAACCGGCCGGAGTTACCCAATGAATTCAAAAAGTCGAGGAACAGAGCCTCGAAGAGCAGTGTTTTTGGGTTCCAGCCCAACTGCACATTGGTTTCTTATGTGCCCAAACAAAACAGAGCTGTTGCATTACTTTCAACTATGCATTACGACAGTGCTATAGATCCAGAAACCAAGGATGACCGTAAACCGGAAATAATCACTTGCTACAACCGTACGAAGTGTGGTGTTGATATTCTCGACAAAATGTGTAAGCAGTACAGCGTTTCGCGAAACTCCCGAAGATGGCCGCTGACACTCTTTTTCAATTATTTGAACATAGCTGGAATAAATGCCTTGATTATCCACCAACTAAACAAAGGGCAGGAAAAGATTGTAAGACGCAATTTTCTTTACGATCTTTCGTATGAGCTGGTAAAACCCCTCATGGCAAGAAGACTGACCTTTGAAAACCTCCCCCGTGAATTAAAAAATAAAACAATATGGCTTTTGGGGCATACAGATGAGGTGCCTCGGAATGATCCTCAAAGAATGGGAAGAGTAGGTAAATGTTGCCTGTGCTCTCGAGCCCGAAATCGGTCCACGAAAAAGTGGTGTAAGCGATGTGCCAGGTGGATTTGTCCTGATCACCAAGTTGTGGTCTGTATCGAATGCGAGGATGGTGACCAATAAGATAGTCATCGCTTATTAGAAGTTTTTTTTTTTGAGCTGATCTCAAACATGCCAAAAATGTTGATTATTTTCTGGATCTCGTAAATTGTTTCTAGTTTAAGTATGTTCTATTAAAACTGTAATCTATTGCAATAATTGTGTGTAATAATAATTATATGACAAACATTATTCAGTTTTATCATTTTAAAACCACCCATTTTTAAAATATCTCAATTATTGTTTTCTACTATGGTAGAGCATGCGAGCATCCATGTCAAAAAAAGGGGCGCGTGCACTGTAGTGTTAAATGAAGTACAGCCTACATTGCACAATTTAAAAAAATCTAATTTACAAAATAACTAATGCACATGACAATTAAGGCGTACATAGCGTTCATCAGAACAATAATGCTGCCTTGAAAAAATGACGTATAACTAATATTTAACATAAACTTACTACTTACAATAAAATACATTTTTTTATGTTGCAAAAAGTTAATATACAATAAAGGAATAAATTTTACACATTAATAATTATTACTACAATTAAAACAATTGGGTAACAATGTCAATAGAATAAATATTAAAATAAATAATAATAAACTAGCTTTAAATAATAAAGTAGCGTTCAAAGAATTCACTAGTTTCATTTGATCTCCGCAACCACGTGTCAAACATATCAGTCAGACTTTTACTGACTATAACCTGAGATTCCTTCAGTTGCCCTTACATTTCGGGGCCGCGATATCTCGGTTGAACCTTCCCGTAACCAAATTCCCGCAAGCAATGAGTGCCCTCGCCCCTAGCATTTGTGGGCTGTTTACACCTTTGAATCATTACGAAAATTCTGTCTCGACACGGTTGCTATATTAATCTTGACGATTGTGTGAAATGTGTGTCATATAATTCATATGTTCAGACTCTGAACATGACGGCTGCCATCCTTCGGGGTTTCCCCGGATTTGTAGCGTCCGGGGGCGTCCGAGGAGATTTCCCCAATAAGCGTCCGGGGGAAAACCCGAACACGTATTGGTCTTACGGGGTGCAGGGTGTTTGATTATGTTAATTAAATACAAAGAAAGAGACTAGCATATTAAATAATGTTCTAAAGCGTCGTTTTTAATTTCAGTTTCAAAATATATTTTTCAAGGGTGTCTAGGGAAAAATTTCGGTTTTAACTAAATATCCGGGGTTTTTAAAGTATTTGTCTGGGGCCCGCAATTTAGGTGATGGTAGCCCTAGTTTAGAGGAATGTTATCATTTGATGGTGTTGACATTAAATAAACAAACGAATATTGAATCAATTGAAGACACGATTTGCGTATTTTATCGTTTTGTAAATCAACGTTTTATGTCGAGGCATAAATACTTAATTACATTTTGTTTGCAATTCAATCGTCAATAACCTAATGGCTGCCAATACGTTCGAACCCCACCCATTACCTACACCATTGCTGTAAACCCACCCCAGACACAAGCATATTTAGCTTAGTTGGAGGGGTTAACGAGATTGCCAGTAATGTGGATTCTACACACATTGCTAGTAATCTTTAAAAAAAAATTGTTGATAGGTTTTAATTTTCACCTCTTTCCCTTTTGAATCCATACTAATATTATAAATGCGAAAGTAACTCTGTCTGTCTGTGTTACCTTTTCACGCCAAAACCGCTGATCCGATTTAAGACCAGGCAGTGCAAAATAATTTTCACGCAAGCTCCGCCCCCATCCACCCCGGTTAGTCCGTTGCGTACTAAACGCTAACGCAGCAGTAATTAAGTTGAATATCGCGTGCGCTCTTTCACCATGTTCGGTTTCGAAACTGCCGTTGTGTGCTAAACGCTAACAAAGCAGTAATAAAGTTGAATATCGCGTGCGCTCTCTTACCATATTCTGGTTCGAAACTAAATGTCGTAAGTCTCAATTCTTATTTCGTTTATAACTAAAGTGATAATTGATCTAGAGAAATAATGTCCGACATTTGAATAATAAACTATATTTTCTTACTTTCGATAATAATATTAGACATAAAAGCCGAGTACTTAATATTGACTAAATTTTGAATAATCTTTAAAAAAGACATGTTTTTCGATTAAGAAATGAACCGAGCGAAAATGTTCCAATTACGAAACTGGTCTAAATGATTTATTGGATCTTTTTCTTTCCATGTCTAGACTCTAGACATGGAAAGAAAAAGATCCAATAAATCATTTAGTAAAGTTCCATTTTGATTGTATGCGTGATTGTTTCAGAATATTAATACAAAATTACATACAATTTAGGGAGCCTCCTCTTAAGTAGATGAAATTTGGCATGGGAATAGTTTAGGACCCTGGGAAGGACTTGGATAGTTTTTATCCCGAAATACGCACGGGATCGGGATTTACGCGGGAAAAACTTCCAGCAAAAGCTAGTAATTAATAATTCAGCATATTATGTTTTCACTGCTGGGACAAAGGCTTCTTTCTATGAGAGGGAAGAGCCATAATCAACCACATGATATATGATTTAACCAATACCAATTGTATGGACTCTAAAATAGACGTTGTCCGCTGTGTTTGTTTCGGTGTTTCTCCTCAGAGTCAATAAGGAAACACCGGCCTCATCTAGCTAAATTTAAAACGGTAAAAATATGGACTGTAAAAGTGTTAATAACCAATTTACAAAACAAATAGTTATTGCATTTCAATTCGATTTTTTAGGCCTAGGACATGCGTTTCCTGACGATGCTTTCTTCACCGATTTGAGAGGTTTCAAATTACCCAAAGTAATGTAACTGACTGTGTTCGAAATCACGACCTGCAAGCGCAAGTCAGGGCTGTTGCCCTTTTAAAATAAAATTTTAAAAAAAACCTGCGTCATAATCCTCACAGAAATGGTCGGTGTTGGTAATATTCGGAAACGGTCGCTAAACATTAAAATGCCATGGTATATGTATAGTTACATATTCTAAGAAATGACGTTTAAAATACGTTTCTTTATGGTTTCTTTTATGACGAAAACGCGCTATAATTTAGGTACCATTTAATTCTGTGTTGGTAATGCATGGAGGCATAAACTGTTTTTTTTTTATTAAGTTGGTATTACTGTAGGATATAAAGCTAAATGAATAACTAAGTCAATAATATCTTTACCACCTTCAATATAAAACATGTCGTGTGCGTTACCCCAGCAAAATAATGTCGAAAATAGTCATTTAAATCTTATAGATAATTAGTTGCCCAGCTTCTGTAATTGTTAAGCACATTTTTAAATTTGTTACACATATAGTTTTTTAGTTATTACACAAAAACATATTCTGCTGGGGTAACGTTTGAAACGTTACCGCAGCAAAACTTTTTTTTAAATAATGGGAATATTGAAATAAATATTAGCTATACATTTAGTTGTCTAGACGAGGTAAATGTTACACGTTATTTTGTTTTTGTTCTTTCTTCGGCTGCGAAGTTATTCGAGATTTTGCTGGAGTAACGTTTGTGGTTTTGCTGGATCTCTGAAACTGTTAAGCGGATTCTTATCATCTTTTGTACATGACTTTATAGGAATTAGTTTTAATTTGTTTCGCAATAAAAATAACAAAATGATATACCGTTTAAAAGTTATTTAATGAAATATAAAAACACTTCTTTAGGTCCTAACACTCTGAATATGAGCTCTAAAGACTTACTTTAAACGTTATTTTGTAGCTTTTAACTACCTTCAAATGTATATGAAGTTTCATTAGTATCCTGGTGGTAATTAACAAATTATGATGATATTCAGTTCTCCACGTTCACGGTCACAATGCGCGCGGAGTTATTTGGACACCGATAAACCTGTATACGGTTATATAAACTGAATGTTATATCAATATTTAGTTGCTTAATTCAGTTATATACCTGCAAAATTTCAGAGTAGTACATACAATAATTAACGAGATAATTAAATAAAAGTCATTAGGAACTTCAAGACCGTGGTAATCCGACCAAGTTTAGGTGGTTACAAAAAAGCGACCCCGTAGAACATTATGCTATCTTCTAAAATATGTAGGATAGTCTTACAAGTTTAGTAAAGATGTGTACACAAGTGTTAAAAAAAGCTACATATTTCTTAAAGAATTTTTATTTACAGGTAAAACAATAATTTTTAAACTTAAAAACAGTAAGTCCTACTATTTTGTAGACAAATTTCAAATATCACATATATTTTTTCCTAGATATATATTACAGATTGTTGTATTCTAAGATTAACTTAAATTATGTAAAAATCACAGATCAAAAATAAAATAATAAAATATTAAACTGCAGTCAAATAATTATGTAAGTCAGAATCATCTTTAGGCATAAATTTCATATCCATAATAATTAAAACGTAGAACCATCATTCTTTCAGAAAGTTTACAGTTAGAACCATCTTTTGGCATACATTAAATAAAACATTTGATTGTGAACATACGTGGTTTTTATTTCCCTGTAAGAAACATGTAAACATGCAAGCAAGCATGCAATTATGCTAAACTTAATTATGCAGAATTTTAACTCTGCCAAAAGTAATTTATGCCATTGTGAATTCGAACATATAAACATTCGGCTAAATAATAATTAAACATACTAAATAATTTTTATGCCTTAAAATATTCGTTTAAGGAAGATTATACCAAGTGTGTTATGCCAAATGAATTTCGGAGTATCAAGATTCTGCCAAATAGAAGGAACCCGTGCAACTGTGCCATTGAACTGGTGCACATAATACAATATATACCTATCTAATAAGTAGCTGAAAGGTAATAATAATAATGTTTATAGTACAGATATTATAATATTGTTATGTATTTAACAGTGTACGCGTCTGTACCGAAATTTTAAGGTGTATTATCCTACATATTTTAGAAGATAGCATAATGTTCTACGCGGTCGCTTTTTTGTAACCACCTAAACTTGGTCGGATTACCACGGTCTTAAAGTTCCTAATGACTTTTATTTAATTATCTCGTTAATTATTGTATGTACTACTCTGAAATTTTTCAGGTATATAACTGAATTAAGCAACTAAATATTGATATAACATTCAGTTTATATAACCGTATACAGGTTTATCGGTGTCCAAATAACTCCGCGCGCATTGTGACCGTGAACGTGGAGAACTGAATATCATCATAATTTGTTAATTACCACCAGGATACTAATGAAACTTCATATACATTTGAAGGTAGTTAAAAGCTACAAAATAACGTTTAAAGTAAGTCTTTAGAGCTCATATTCAGAGTGTTAGGACCTAAAGAAGTGTTTTTATATTTCATTAAATAACTTTTAAACGGTATATCATTTTGTTATTTTTATTGCGAAACAAATTAAAACTAATTCCTATAAAGTCATGTACAAAAGATGATAAGAATCCGCTTAACAGTTTCAGAGATCCAGCAAAACCACAAACGTTACTCCAGCAAAATCTCGAATAACTTCGCAGCCGAAGAAAGAACAAAAACAAAATAACGTGTAACTTTTACCTCGTCTAGACAACTAAATGTATAGCTAATATTTATTTCAATATTCCCATTATTTAAAAAAAAGTTTTGCTGCGGTAACGTTTCAAACGTTACCCCAGCAGAATATGTTTTTGTGTAATAACTAAAAAACTATAAGTGTAACAAATTTAAAAATGTGCTTAACAATTACAGAAGCTGGGCAACTAATTATCTATAAGATTTAAATGACTATTTTCGACATTATTTTGCTGGGGTAACGCACACAAACATGTCAGCCTTCAAATAAAAAATATCATGTTAATTTTTTTTTGTAAAAAATTGTCACCACAAGGGCAGGTCCGTTTGCACGTGTGGAAAATCAAATTACTATTTCTCGCACGTCCAATTATCATGAGTTACGAGGCCCACATTGATTGGCGGTCATCTTTACATCGAATATGAAAATAGTAATCTATTTTTGGTGTAAGTTTTATTAGTGCAATTGTTACCATAAATAATGATGAGTCACCGCCATTGCCGCCATTCTTAATTCTTACCCAGATTCCAATTTCAAAAGCAGGCTCGTTCGGTTTCACGACTTCACGTTCAAAGTTAAAATCGTTGAATAAACTGCATAGTATAAGTTCGCGAACTGGTTGATGCACATAAAACCTGTTTGGTATGACCTACCTACTGTCTGATACTGGCTTTACAAAAGATCTTTGTGTTATTGAACTTTGGCGATTGTGATATGCGCTACAGAGTACAATAAATTATTTGTTCAATAGTTTGATAGATATAGGTAAAGTTTAGCAGAAACGCAACCGCAGTGTTGCGTCATTTAAACTTTCGTAAGAGCGTGGCAGATGTGCTATCAGGGTCTTCATTTTGTAGACTATATTGCCTACCCAAATGTCCTTACTTTGGTATTGTTCATCAAATTGTTGAGCTCCTTAAGTTCTAAGTTGAGCTACACGATAACTGACAAATGCTTGCACTGTTTGGACAGGTCCGCTCAAATTTGCGTTATTTCCTCAAAAGAATGAACCTACATCTACATGCTTCACATATACAAATACAAATTGTCTGGACTTTAAAAGAGACTTTGACCTCTGAGTTTGTTTCGGTGTTTCTTCTCAGAGTAGTCAATACACAATACATTTATTTGCATTCAGTCAGGAAATACCGGTTTTATCTAGGTAAACTAAACACGCAAAAAACCAATTTACAAAATAAATATTTCATTTCATTACTATTGAAGAGAAAGACTTTAAGCTAATACAAGCTACACCAAATTTCATTCAAATCCACCTAGTAATTTCGAACATTAACGAGTTTAAACAAACTTTTCTGCTTTATAATACTAGTCTATATCGAGACGGCCGGGACCATAGATAAAATAAATAAGTAGATTTGGTCAATAGACGAAATTATATCGGAACCGTGTGTCTCCAGTTAGGCGCTGGGCGGGGCAACAACTACACATGCAGTTTAATAAAATAAATAGATACGCACTCGCGCACACACCCGCATTTCTTAAATCAGAACGTACTATACAATCAATAATAAACCTTATTCCGCCAAACACAGCGTGTATTTACCATGCACCGTAGAACTTACCCACACAAAAACATCGGTCGCTATCGTTGTGCTGTGCAAAAGCAATTTATTTTACATATACGCTAGTGATTGACTAAATCGAAAAGTTATCGATTCTTCCATTTATTATTGTACATTTTTTTTGGGCACCTGAAAATGAACCAAATAAAAAATGGCATGTCCAGAAAATATTACAATAACAATAAACATATTACTAAGAACATAACATTACATAATTATTATTAAGTACTACCTATTAAGTATTAAGGGCTACCCTGGCGCTTTTGACTTAAATCTTAATATTTAATTATCATAGTGATAGGTCAAATAGAAGTTGATGTTAACTTACATTACGCTCTTGATCGGAACATACCAGCCGTATAGGTTGTATAGAATCCTGAAAAGTTGAATGACTGATTTTATGAATACCCTACGTCATGAGAATAGCTTTCAGTAATAAAATAAAATTTAACCCACTTCTGCAAAAATCAGTTGTACTCTTAATTTTGGAATTGTCCATTCAAAAAGCCTGCGACTTTTCTTTAGAGACTAGAACATTTCTGCGTTGAAGTGAATCGAGCATATGGTGCTATTTTTTGTAGGGTACCAGTTAGGTGGCATGCCTGTGGCATCAATCCATTCCTTTTTTATGTTACCACCTTTTGGGAAGCTGAAAAGTACGAAAAGCACTTATTTATCATTTACATACATCCTAAGCTACTTCTAAACGTCACCATATAATAAGCATCGCAATAATTATGTAACACACTATAAATCAAGATCTGAATGATTTTGACGTATATTGCTAATCCATTGCTTCATATGTTCGAAATATTGGTCTGCTCAACAACGTAAATACCGCAGTGAGTGTTGTTGATTTAGCATAATGAAACCGATTCCTACTGTAAGTGTGTTACGCAACTATTACCTGCGGGGTAACCGCAGGTAATAGTTTAGTAGGTTATAATAGGTTTTTTTTATAAGAAAAATCCTAGTTAGTAGAGAAATTGTTAAATATATGAAAACAAACACACATCCATGCATAACAAATAAATAGCATGAATATATTGACTTATTTTAAGCTCAATTCACAAATATATTATCAGAACCATGCCGATTATTATAACGCATTCGAAGCTTCAATGAAATCAAAATACAAAAACCATAAAAAATAAAGAAACAGCATGAGGATAAGGCATAATATACGATAATTCTAAACCGAAAAACACCACCGATTATTAACCTAAAATTAAAGTAACTTACTTTACGAATATTGGTTACGCATTTCTCTACTACTCTGTAAAAAAGTATAATATTTGAAGAGTTCCCTCGATTTCTCCAGGATCCCATCATCAGATCCTGACTTGGTGACAACGGAACCAATTTCAAAGTATACCCTTTCAAACAAAAAAAGCATTTTTCAAATCGGTTCAGCCGTCTCCGAGTAATCGGTGATCATACATAAAAAATAATAATAATATACGCGTCGAATTGATAACCTCCTCTTTTTTATGTCGTCGGTTGAAAAACCCCTAAACTATAATAGCAATATTTCATTCGTCAATCGACATTGCTGTCGATAGCCTACGTTAGTGGATCTGAACAAACACATCACTAATTCGTCGCAAGAAGTGGCGGCCTCACTACGCGATGAATCCGCGTAATACAGTTTCGTATGTTATGTTTACATTGCTTGTCCAGTTACTTAGTGACGAACTCAGGTAGTGGTTAAGGAGCAATGTATTTATAGCAAAAGGAGTACAGTCGCTTTGATATTTGAAAATAAAAATAACATAGTAAAACCAAGAAATATTTTACGATTTATTGTTTTTCATGATTTTAAAGACAAATATTGTAAAATACTTGTACTTACATATGGTAAGTGATTCCATGATTCACATAGATTTGATTTTGGCTTCGGTTTTTACAAGATACCACAGAACAACTCGGCATTCATATATGTTATCACGATCGCCGTCGAAAGCGCACTAGTTCGCGGAGACGGCCACTTGCCTGTGACATGAGCCCTGTGGCCATGTCGCGCGGACACCGATACGCCCCCTTACCACTTCTCCTGTATTTTTGATTTCTGTGGCCGGGACCAATCCCGGCTGTCATTTATAGTACATCTTTGACAGTCGTTACGTCAATTAGAAGCCAGAAAATCAGACACTAGCCTTGTCAAAGGGTATTGCCCATTTTGGGTTGTGTAGGTAAAACACTAGTACTTATCTGCGTCCGGTTAATCAGCAGGTACGGTCGCAGCCTGGAATTTTGGGGGGGTCACTAACAATAAAATATGTCGAGAAACGGGGTTTTCTTTATCGCACAATACAATTTTTATTGCACAGATTGTAAAACAAATGGAAAACTTCTATTTTTGTTGGCAAATCGGGTGATAATATTTGAAGTCTTATTTTGCAAAATTTTAGAAGATTTTCTATTTAGGGTGTACGATTTTGGGAGGGTCAAGTCCCCTGTGACTAGGGTGGCCAACTTTTATTAGAAGAAATAGAGTATATCTGATTTCAAAGGAGGTAAATAAAGAGTAGAGAAAAGTTTCAAAGGAAGTAAATAGAGAACTAGGCGATATTTGATAAATGCGTGCACTTTTTGGACGGGCCTGCTCAAATCTGTTTGATTCTGTCCTCTAAAGGGCGCCACAGACATTGACCTACATGGCTCTCATATGATTTGGATCACTACAGATTGTCTGGACTTTAAAAGAGACGTTGCCCTCTGAGTTTGTTTCAGTGTTTCTTCTCAGAGTAGTCAGTTAGGAAACACTGGCCTCATCTAGTTTACATTTACGAAAAAAGACGTGTGAAAGTGTTATTTATAACCTATTTGCAAAATAAACATAATTATTTCAGTACGGATTTATAACAAAGAGAACCATTTACTAAAAAAGACATTTTGGTACTTATTGCAGCACATAACAAATTTTCATTTATTTTAAAAGAATTGTACGACTCCAAACATCCTAAATTTTACATAGATCAGGAGGATCATTTTTAATAAATTTCGTTTTAATTTAAGTATAATATTCGTGACTGGCACTAGTATAGTAAACATTGTGTAAAAGAGTATTTTAGCGTCCTCTAGTTATTAGTGTTATAGATTACAGAGTACACCTACATGATATAGAGTACAATACTCTATTTTAGAGTACGGTTGGCAACCCTACCTGTGACCACCCCCCCTTCGGACCGCGCCTACCAATTAAGGCGACATTATATGGCAGCGACCTTGATCGACTGGGGAGAAGCTTGCGTCACTCCCCGCGACCGCGCAATGCACCCCCGCAACGCAAGCTCGAAATTTCGTAAGGTAACCATACGTTTCAAATAGTAAAGACTGTACTGCCTGATTTATTATCACCATCCAAATTTTTTCTGGACTTTAATTGTCTGGTCATTGAAAACTACTATGTGTATTTAGACAAGTAAATCTATCTATCTATATATATAAAAATGACTATGTGGCTATGCTACTTAGACTCATTTGATACTCGTAAATAATTAAGTTTTAATAACATTGAAATCGGAATATTGAAATAAGTATGAATTTACTTGTCAGCAATCATGTCCTCATTTTCGACATGCTGAGTTGAGTTTTTCCCTTTTGTATACAGCCAGAGCTGATTTTTTTTTTTTAATAGTTTATAGGCTTGCGTTTGACCATAATCTAACCTGATGTTAAGCGATGATGTGGTCGAAGATGAAGCACGCTTGCCTAGAAGTAATCTATTCACTCTTGACTTAAAGACTTCCAGGTTATAACTATCAGGAAACATACTCCGGCAGGGAATTCTACTCCTTAGCCGTACCCATAATTAAAGTAATCTCAAAACGTTTCATGCGTATGGGTGGGATGTCCACCATGTAACGATGGCGCATCACCGTTTGTCTTGTAGTCCTATGATGGAACGGGCTTGGTGGAATAAGACTGCAATTCCATCGCACACTCCCCGAAATGTAACCGATAGAAAACTGATAGGCTTGCAACACGTCGCCGATGCTCTAGGCTCTGGACCTTTGTCTCGACCAGTTTCTCGTTGCCGATGAGCCTTTTGGCCCGTTTCTCTATAGACTCAAGTGCATTAAGCTGGTATTTGGCAGATCCGTCCCAGAGATGAGAGCAGCACTCCATACACGACCGAACTTGCGCTTGATAGAGGTTGAGCAGCTGTTCCGGTGTGAAGTACCGTCTCACTTTTGAAATGAAATGAAATGAAATATTTATTTTGTAAATTGGTTATAAATAACACTTTTACACGTCATGTTTTTTTGCGTGTTTAGTTTAGCTAGATGAGGCCGGTATTTCTTAACTGACTACTCTGAGAAGAAACACCGAAACAAAATCAGAGGTCAAAGTCTCTTTTAAAGTCCAGACAATTTGTATTTGTATATGAGAAGCATGTAAGTTCATGTCTGTGGTATTGAAATAACCAAGCAAATTTGAGCGGACCTGTCCAGTCAGTGCAAGCATTTGTCAGTTATCGTGTAGCTCAACTTAGAATTTAAGGAGCTCAACAATTTGACGAACAATACCAAAGTAAGGCCATTTGGGTAGGCCACACAAGTACTCAAACTACTTGACATCATTAAAGAAATTATAGTGAAAGTAAAAACTACGAAGATAGAATAACCTACATTGTCCTCACAAGTACAATAATGAAATAATTATATTTATATACAACGTGTAATTTAAAGGGTATATACATACCAAGTGCATGGCTTCTTTGGATGATAACAAATGATATGGCAAGGGTTTAGTAATCCTAAGTCTACGTGTGTAGAACTTATTATAAATTACAATACACTGATACCAGAGACCGAATTTTTCAAATTAAGAATAACGAAAAGAATTATCGTGTTATTGGCAAGTGACGTGGAAAGTTACTGACCCTCGTAGTGCTGTGACACGTTTTTTATGATTGGTATTCAAGAAATATATGAAACCAATAATTTGGTATCAATTCTTTGAGTCAGTTATTTTGTGCTGAAACTGTGCATAGAGACTCCATACCAGATGTTGTCTTCAGCCCTTTTGGATAGATATGGGGTTTCCGTTACACGTTGTACATAAAAAAAACAATAAACAAAAACAAAATTAATAGGTATATACAATACTTTTTTTTTTCTCTTTATTGATTATAAGGATATACAATACTTGAGAACGCAAATATTCTAATCAATCAAAAATAAATCATCAATCAAAATTTTAAAACTAAATAGAAAAGGCACACGTATATCACTGGAGCATCTCATTCCCAGGCCTTCTTGTCCTCAATATAATCTGTAACTGTGTAAAAAGCTTTCTGACATAGCTTACGTTTTATAAATAATTTGAATTTATTAATACTTAGTTCTTGAATATGGCTAGGAATTTTATTATAAAAACGTATACATTGGCATCTAAACGATCCACCAATCTTTTTTCCTTGTTTTAGGAATGACATATGTGTCTTTGTTCCTTGTATTTACACTATGAATATCACTGTATTTTTTAAAAAGAAGAAATATTTTTGTGTGCATACAAGAGATTCTCATAAATATACTGAGATTAATATTCGTAGTCAGAGTCATTCAGAGTCATAATATTAATCTCTTTAAATTTGTCTCTTAAGGAGTGCTTAGGACTTAATTTATAAATTGCACGAATGGCCCATTTTTGTAATACAAATATTGTATGAATGTCGGCGGCGTTTCCCCAAAGTATAATGCCGTATGAGATCACTCTATGAAAGTAACTAAACTAGACTAAACGTGCTGTTTCGATATCAGTTAATCCATGTATTTTTCTAACGGCATATGCTGCAGAACTTGGCTATTTTGACAATTTATATGGGGGCCCCACTGAAGCTTCGCACCCAAATTTATGCCCAAGAAAACTGTGGTATCTTCGGGTTTCAATATTTCGCCCTTTATCCCGGAATCCGTAGTGGTGCAGTTTCCTGATTAATGTCTCATGGGGAACACAGTCAAATACCTTTGAAAAATCGCAAAAAATGCCCAACACTTACCAACACTTATCTTCCCATGCATTATAAATGTGTCCTAAAAGTTCAACACCGGCCATCAGTTGTTGAACGTCCTTTTGTAATACCAAATTGTTTATTATGTAGCAATTTGTGTTTATTAAAATATCTTTGCATCTGCATTAAAATAATTTTCTCAAAAATTTTACTGAAAGTGGGCAATACAGAAATAGGTCTATAATTAGTAGGGTCAGATGTACTAACTGATTTAAATAGTGGAATTATTTTACTATATTTCATTAAATCAGGAATCTCACCGCAATCAATACAATTATTAAATATAACAGCTAATGTAGGAGCTATAATGTGTATAATGGACTTAGTAACATGAACAGAATTACCCCACAGATCTGCAACCTTTTTAACATTCAAAGAATTAAAAGTTTTGATGATGTCATTAGAAGTAACATATTGGAATTTAAACTCTGAACTACAAACTGGAACACTTTTTTTAAGTAATGTGTCTGCAGCAATGGCAGATGATTTTAGCGACTTGATTGTCGATACGGGTATGTCAGTGAAAAAATTTTCAAATTCTGTGGCGACTTGTGAATCTAATGTTATTATATTATCATCAATAGTTAGGGTGTAATTACTAGGATTCCCAACTTTTTGGCAGCCAATTGAGCCTTAGCCTCGATAAACGGACCAAAATTAAGGGTGGATGTCAACGTAACCTCAAGAAGTTCGATGCGATCTATATAATATAAAGCGAGTTATATAAATATAAATTAAATTTAGGTAAGTATAGGCACGGGCGCGAAGGTAGGATTGACCATATGGGCGAAAGTTGGAATATTGGAGAGTTGTGCGTAAACAAAACATTACATCTCCGCATTCAAGGTCATGGTACTTTCGTACCATAGCTAGCTATAAGTACCTACAACTATGTCAAAAACCGCACTCAAGTATTTTTTAAACTAATCTGGACTGTCCTTACTACGCTGTAGTATGGTTACATTATAGTTAAATACTCACCTCGTACTCACCACAAAAAAACACTATTATTTCAATGAAATAAAAAATTACTAAACATTAGATCTCCGCATTCAAGGTCATGCTACATAAGTACCTACCCTAGACCTATACCTACAACTCGTGTCAATATCAGCTCTCAAGTATTTTTTGATACTCTAATCCGGACTGTCCTTAGTACCTACGCTGTAGTATGGTGCTATTACATTGCAATATTTACCTCGTCTCTGCATTTTCGCGGCGAGAATCTAAGTTATTTGATATACTCCAAAAAAAAAAACATAATTTGAATAAAATAAAAATAATTTTAAGTAAGTACCTACTAAATATTAGATCTCCGCATTCAAGGTCATGCTACTTACGTATCAAGAGCTGTACCTACAACTATTCCAATATCAGCAACACTCAAGTATTTTTTGAAACTCTAATCGAACTGTCCTTACTACGCTCCAATATGGTTACCTACTCGTAAATTACATTTCAATACTCACCCTGTCTCTACATTTTTGACTCAAGAATCTTTACTATTTGGTGTTCTCCTAAAAGGAAATAACATAATTTTTTCAATAAAATAAAAGTTTGTTTACTACATTTAAATCACATTTATTTTATTCCAATATGCTAATTTAAACTATTGATAGAGATTATATAAATAATCTTCTTCTTATCGTGTGGGTAGTAATGTCTAATGACCCCATACACCCTAGTGTCAGAGTTTCTAGACTGCCTCAAGAGCCTCTGACGTGGTCTATTCTGACGACCGCCATTTGGCGACCGGGACTACCGGCTTATATGTATGTGTCTTCCGAAGCACGGAACCATCTTTTTATCAGACAATCAGGTGATTCAGGCCTGCAATGTCCTAGCCAAAGTGGAAACAAATTTACAAAGTATGCGTCCCGCGGGAATCGAACCCACGACCACACACAAGTTAAACCCCTAAACCACTCGACCATGGCGGCAGTAAATTATATAAATAATTAAAATTCGTTACTTCATTAATCTATTTTTAACATTGTAAGGCGTTTCTTTTTTAGTGTTTTGGGTTTACCAACCATTTTGGCGTTAAACTTCTATGCGAATAAAATCATTTTGTATTTTTTGCGCGGAGCGTTAGCGTCTACTCGTGACAGTGGTCAGCGATGCACTGCCGCCCGTCGCCCGCAAGAGCCCCGATTCATTGCGCACCTAGATTATTCGAATAATAATACACCATGACTTTACCAAACACAATATGAAGAAAAGCCGTATACTAAAAGATTGGCAATTAAATTATCTTTTAGACTGTCAAAGTTTCATAAAAATACACCCAATGGTTGTTGCCTGATCTTCGCTTTTATGTCCGCGTTAGACGTACTTTTAAAAATAAATTACACAATGTTTTACAAAAAAATATTTAAATATTCATATATCAAATTATTAAGGAAATAGTCTAGTTTATCATTATTTTTTTTCAAAGCATACCGACTAGCCGTTTAGACGTGATCTTGGATTAAAAATCATCGAAAATCGAATATCTGCCCCTTAAACTGGTAGCTGAACCCAACATTTGGAGAAAAGGCTAAGCAGATAATACTGCTTGTCTACTACCGAGGTCTTATTATAGCCATCATGTTTTTTATGTGAAATAAAGGGCAGCTATACAGGACGCACAACACAGCATTTCTTTTTCTTTTGCGGGGAGAAAATCAAAAATCACTCTGGGTGGAGCGAAAGACAATGTCAGACTTCTTATGTATGTTATGTAATGTTATGTTCCGGGCAGTGTTTGCAACGTTAGCGCAAGAATAGTAAATTGTTCACCGAGAGGAGAAAGTGACCGATTACCGTCGAGGGTGTCGTTTGAAGCCCGAGCCGTTGGCGAGGGCTTTAAAACACCCGAGATCGGGAATCGCACTTTCTCTCGAGTGATACATAGTGCTTTATACTACACCTTCGTAGGTGTAATTAAAAACTAAATCTTTACTAATTGAAAATATTGAAATTGTTGCAGTTAGTGAAGCTTAATGTAACACTGTTTTCACAAATGGCGCCAATGGCGTCTGCAATTTTCACATGTTCTTTTTTCAAATTGTTTATCCTGCCGCCGCAGAGTCGCACTGCCAGCCCGACACCATCCAACACACAACTAGTGGCCAGTGTCATTTTGCGAACTTGGAGATAAAAACTCACTGTAAAAACTTTTTGGCTTTTGATATTTAGGTTACCGGCGCATAGTCTTACCCAAAATTAAAAAAGGAAAACCAAGTAAGAAATGGATTTTCATACACTTTTCTCTCCCGCTCAGATGCGTTTTCTCCCCGCATATTTGTTCGATATGCAATGACGTACTTTCTACCGTAAATTTGATAAAGTATCAAGGTACTTTCCAAGCAGGTGTAGTATAAAATATGTTTTTAGGGTTCCGTAGCCGAATGGCAGAAGACGGAATCCTTATAACTAGATTCGTCATGTCTGTCTGCCTGGCCGTCTTCTTCTCACAGTCACTTTATTCTGAAACTATTAGGACTACCGAGTTGAAACTTGGTAGGTAGATGTATTTTGTGAATCTTCTGTTGCCGTTGCGTTTCGCGACCATAGTTTGTCGCTAGAACATTCCTGCAAACCCCACAGGCAATGGTCTTATCGAGTCCCGTCAATGATGCTGTCTGCTATTTGAAGCGCGCGTGAAACACGACGCGCCGTCGTATCGGGAATCGCCTTGCAGCTATTTGTCTAGAAACTCGACAAAGCCGTGGAACAATGCCGAATACTTCTTCTTATCGTGTGCGTAGTAAGGTCTAACGACCCCATACACCCTAGTGTCAGAGTTTCTAGACCGCCTCAAGGGCCTCTGACGTGGTCTATTTTGACGACCGCCATTTGGCGACCGGGACCACCGGCTTATACGTGCCTTCTGAAGCACGGACTAACTTTTTATCAGACAATCAGGTGATTGAGGCCTGCAATGTCCTAGCCAAACTGGGAATAACTTTACAAAGTACCGGGTCACAAGGCAAACGGCTAAACCACTCGACCACGGAGGCAGTTATTGATTTAAAAGACAAAAATTATTCGTCTACCCCGCTTGTGTCCGCCCTAGCTGATACACTTATGAGAAGGGGTGACGAGCGGGCATTGAGGGGACTGCGTTAATTTAAATTTTGACGTTTAAAAGTGTCTAAAGAAAAATTGGACGAGTGCGAGTCGAACTCACGCGCGAAGGTTTATAAAAAACAGCATAAAAATCACTTTTGTTGTATGGGAGCTTAAATACTTATTTATTCTGTTTTGTATTTTGTTCTTATAGCGGCAAGAGAAATACATCATCTGTGAAAATTTCAACTGTCTAGCTATCACGATTTATGAGATACAGTCTGGTGACAGGCAGACGGACAGCGGAATCTTAGTAGTAGGGTGCCGTTTTTACCCTTTGGGTACGGATTCCTAAAACAAAGACTTAATTTACTCAGCGTTATCGACGCGTAGGTTTCACTACCATCCTCATCTTTATAACTCGACAGCGGTCCAATGCTGAACACAGCGTTTTCAACGCAACACTCTTCATCTGGATTCTCCATCCATGATCTATCCATCCATTCATCTCTCATACAGCTGCCACCAGCCATACTGAGAATATCGCTGCTACACTTAGACTAGGAGCTTCCTACCTTAGGTTTGGACAGCAATCTCATTAGTAACCGACTTCATTACGTTCACAAAATAGCTTGAGGCTCAGAAAAAGCTGAAAAATAGCTTTTTGTTAGGCAAATGGTAATTGGTGTTATGATTAATTAGTTATTAGAACATATCTAGAACTAGCACTTCGCCTGCGACTTGGTCCACGTGGATTTCGAAATAATTTATAGCTCTCGCAAATAGTGCACCTCACTACTAATGAAAAATTTTTTAGAATTTGTTAATTAGTTTCGGAGATTACCTCCTACATACAAACAAACTTACAAACAAATTTTACCTGTATTTAATAATAGTACCTAGTATAGATAAGAGTTAAGTTTTTGACGAGAAAGCAAGAAGGATTTTTTGTAACGAAATGTACGTAAACGTAACGCGTCCTAAAAATTGACACCACGTCCAATTCGAAAATTGAAAAGCGGGCTAAGTAAATAAATAGCATAACAACAGAATAAAAACGGATCGTGAAATCAGTTCGAAGTTTGAAATCATGGGTCTCGAGTTCTCGAATGTCAACTTACGGAAATTATAATTTTTATCGTGTTTTGCTTTTCAATTCAAAAATGTTTTTAGCGCACACGATATTGCACTATTCAATATTTTTTTTATTTTTTTATTACTAATGAGCCCGCTCTTGACCTCGATCACACCTGATGGTAAGTGTAAGATGAGGTCTACGATCGAACGAGCGAGCCCAGAAAATGCCTATTCACTCTTGCTTTAAAGGCTGACGGGTTATGTGTGTTAAATGTATTTATAAAAACTTTTTTGCAAAAAATAAAACCGACTTCCATATCAAAACACTACAAAGCCAAAAATAATTTTAATTTCGGTAGTCGGTGTTATTGGTTTTGTATTTTCTTTTTTTTTCACACCGCCTTCCGAAATTAAAATTATTTTTGGCTTTGTAGTGTTTTGATATGGAAGTCGGTTTTATTTTTTGCAAAAAAGTTTTTATTTTCGTGTTTTTTAGTGGGTCCGTGAATTTTCCAAATCGGTTCGTAAATGACGGAGTTATGCGCGAACAAAAAACGCAATGCAGCGTAAACGAAAAGATCATCAACGTAAACATTTTTTTAGACTTTTGTTGATTTTTCAGAAACGGCTTGTCCGATTTCGATAAAATTTTCATGGGACCATTTGGGAAGTATACCCTTTCTAACAAGATCAGAATTTTTCAAATCGGTTGGCAAACGACGAAGTTATGCGTGGACAAACATAAAAAAATAAAAATACAAACATCCGAATTGAGAACCTCCTCCTTTTTAGAAGTCGGTTAAAAACACTACACATTCTTTAACATTTATTTTACTTACCTTCGTCCGTTACCAACTGAAAACCAGCGCTGGGAGTCTTTCACTCAGTGTTTTTTTATAATGTTTGTAATTTTTTATGTTGTATGTTGTTGTGTGTGTCTTTATATGAATTAATATTTTTCAATTCAGGTCAATTTAAAAAAATCGTGTAAGTAACTATTTTACAAGCTAATTGACAGGCCTCATGTTTAGTGTTCCCATGCCATTTTTTTTACCAAAGCACGCAGTGAGTCAATAGTTCAGGATATGATCTACGTGACTATCGTTTCAGCAATTCAGTTTGACTTTCAAAGTTCGCATTGTAACAGAAACCATCGCATATTGGTTAACTTAATGTACTAGCATAACAGTTAAGCGTCTATTATATTGCACATAACCCAATGATTAACTATGTATTGGCTTGTCGTTACGTAATATGATTATGCATATCCTACACATTATAGATATCTATGGATGCTAGAGGCAGACGTACTGTAATCGGAGATTCTCAATTGTCTAACCAAAGTAGGATCTAATACGCGTCATTAGATTGCATGTTTAATCATCGTGAAAGGTAAACAATTTACTAACACATTTACCTTCCGCTGTTTATGTTTCTGTATCTTCGTTCAATGTAAACATAAATGGGATTGCAATTTATAATCAATCTTTTATTGACGTTTCCATGGTCAGCCATATTTGTTTTATGTTTTTTTTTCTCAAAATCTCAAGAGATATTGTATTGCACGGCTAAGGAATTCGTGCGTAATGCCACCTGTGCTATTATGCCTGCATTAATTAATCTATACTAATATTATAAAGCGGAAAAGTTTGTTAGTTTGTTTGTTTGTTTGCTTGAACGCGCTAATCTTCGAAAGTACTGGGTGGATTTGGATGAAATTTGGTATGGAAGTAGCTTGAAGCTTGAGGAAGGTTATAGGCTACTTTTTACCCGACTGCAAAAAAGGAGAGTTATGTTTTTACCGTGATAGATTCCACGGGAGCGAAGCCCCGCGAGAGTACTAGTTTTACATAAACATAAATAATCGGTAGGTATTTCTTGCGTTTTTTTATAAGTCACGCAAATTAAATGTACCGTAACGAAGCGGGCATCGTAATTTGAATAAATTGCACGCTTATTGCATTATTTTGCGTGCTTCGAGCAATTATAATGTCATATCTAGTAGAAGTATGCACAACGTTCGGTTGGTTGCGTCTTTTTATTAGGTACGCACTCATGTTCTTTCAGTCTATTACGGCTTATAGGTAGAACTAGGTATTGTATATAAATAGTATACAGTCATGTCAATTATACAAGTAATAAAGTTGTAAATACTTATCGTCGAAATGAAAACATGACGTCACGCAAACTGAAAACAATTTTGTTCAGAACAGAAGTAAGAAACAAGTTTCTTTATCAAAAAAAACTAAAGAAACATTAAAGTATTTTGGCTGAATGTCGTAAACTATGCCCAGAATAAAACAAAACTTTGAAGTCTAGACAGTACCTCTTCGTTTTGTTTCAGTTTCCGATTCCTGGTAAATCTTTAGAATACCAACAAAGTAAATTAATTAAAGGCGAGAGATTGCCGTAAACCCGTCAAGCTTGTTATTTAATTAGAAATAAACAGTAAACAAAGACCCAGTATCTTTAACGTAAAACAATTGATCCAATTTAGTCTACGTTAGTAACAGACATAGCACGTACGGGAGTGGTTATGGCTTGACATAACCTCCAAAAAGTTCTTAATACACGTAGAAAAAAATGTATTCTCTTATAATTACTCACTTCATCTGCCTTTGGATGCTCATGTGTGCAGTGAACATGTTTATGCTCACTTATTGTTACGCTAAAAACACCGTTTATGCACTGTAACGCCACAAAACACAACACATTGCCTACGTTTAGGTACATTTTCGCAAAAAAATAGATATTTCACTCAGTACAAGTAATAAAAAACTGTTTGTTTACATTTTAAAATTAAAGAAACGTAATTATACGCGCTCACTCTAAGAAATACGCGACGAAACTAAACATAAATGAATGAATAGTCGAGCTCTGCGTGAAGTGAGGTACAATACAACAGCTGATGTCACAGTCAATCCGAGAATCGGACGGCCATAATACTTCCTATTCCATGTCTCTTTCGCACACACATAACTCACAGTTGAGCGACAAAGATAGATATATACGTGCGGCGTAAGGTTGTCAATTGATTTACCCATTTACCCACTACACTAACTCACTAAGTTCGCTGCTGAATTAAGAATCGGATCTGAACATGGATTTTATTGTTTTTCTGTCTTCTGTTTTAGTCAGAAACGTCTTCCTTTATACTGTTTTCCGTTTTCAATACATCACCATGGTATAAGAAACAAATAACTTTTGGCAAAACTCTGTCACCTACTATGTATTGATATTGATTGTATAGCGACTTACAATAATACGATTGCGACACGAGAGTGGCATACGTTTCTTCAATACAATGGGACATGCTCGCGTTTTAAAATCTAATAAGGATGTAAAATCCTTATTTATTTGCGAAAGCTAACCTATTTGTTTGCGAAATCGAGCTTAGAGAACAAATGGCTTCTTTTCTTATAAATTACTCTGTAAATAGATTTTTATTGTTGTAACTATTCAACTGTACTTTTCTTATAGTACCCTCAGACCAAATAAATAACATAATAATAATTATTTATTTGGTCTGAGATAGTACCTATGAGTTTGTTTTGCATACTAAAAGTCTGGTCCCCAAGATACAGGCATAACCTAGTTTGGGGTTCACCGAGAAGATCTCCGGCCTCCATAGACGCGGGCTTGCGGTCGGCGAGATGAGCAGTCAGCATAATAGGCATAGACGCGACAGGGCATGCCTATTAGGCAGCAGAATAGTGCAGGCAGTTGCGGGAATGTTCTAAAGAGATACCGCGGCCCCCGGAGCGTAGTGGCAGTTGAAGGAATACGGTGAGTAGTAGTTTTAGTCAGTAGAAGTCTGACAAAAGATTAATTGTGGAGTTTCTTGCCGGTTCTTTTTCATAGAAAACAACCAATTTGTTAATCCTTTACTAACTTGTTAGTCCTTTGTGAAATAATACCGCGGTCCTAGAATGCAAAGGCAACTGAAAGAACAGAGTAGGTTTTTAGTCAGTAGAAGTCTGACACTCCCTCCACCCAGATCCAGAGGAGACACTTGAAGTTTTCCCACCCGAAACAAAAGGGTTTCGGCTAGTTTGGCATCTAGCCTTTCATGATTCATGCAAGAATTAGCTAGCTGCCTACTTTACGTTTTAAATATTGGTTAAAAAAGCTGACTCAATGTAATTTCCGTAATCCGCATTCGTTTGAGTTGGATTTCAGTAGCATCCTCTTTTAATCCGTTTATGTAACTTTGTTTATTGTAAATGTATTGTATAACTATCATGTATGTATGTATGTACTCGCTTAGAATGTAAAGAGATTAATTAAATACGTTATTTGCAGTTTGTGATGCTGTACAGGTTTAAAAGACTCCAGTTTTTCGTAATAAAAGAGTAGAAATATTTAAATCACATAAAATAGACTAGGCATAGTTTGTATACCACACTTGCTCATCTTGGTTGTCACAATTTTGTTTTAAAAGTTCTGTTTTTAAATGCATTGCATTGCATTGCATTAATTAATAATATAATATTCCACAACTTTCACACAACGCTATCTAGTCCCAAACTAAGCAGAGCTTGTGCTATGAGTACTAGACAACTGATAAACATACATAATTATATATTTCTAAATACATACATATTATAGATAAATTACACCCAGACAAAGAACAAATGATCATGCTCATCACACAAACATTTGTCATGGGTGGGAATCGAACCCACGACCTTGAGCATAGCAGTCAGGGCCACTGACTACTAGACCAACAGGCCTGTCGTATAATTAATTAAACACTACCGGAGTTATTTAAAATAATAATAACCTGGTTAGTTGAAACATGATTCGCTGATTCTAAATTCAAACTCTTCGTAGTGAATTTGAATTAAGAATTTTTGAGAGGGGAGAGAGGGGTTTCTTCAACTTTTACTTTTACATTTTTTTTTGGCGGAATTTTCACTAAATATGGTGAGATAGTGGTCAAACACAAACCTATAACCAATAAAAAATATATTTCAATTGTTTTTGGTACTCTGTTCAAATTGCTATCTAATAATGTTCGTTTTGGGTGAAAACAAAATATGAATTCGCTTTCGAATTGTATGCGATCAATTACAGAGTTTCATGGAAACTTTATTGATATAGAATTTATCATGATCTGCCACGTATTTCCCCAACTAAATTGGGGTCGGCTGCTAATCAAACCGTATGTCATTACATGAAGCACGATACCTTGGGCAAGACCAGTGTCAAATTGTCTGGCATTTGACTACCCGTAATGACTGTCAAAAATGTACAAATGACAGTCAGACAGCTTTCCGATGCACGAAGAAAATTTGACGACACGGTCGGCGTAATGGCTTAGCGATCGACTGCTGTGCAGCGTATCGATCCCCGCACGGAACAAATCCTACTAATAAAGGCGAAAGTTTGTGAGGATGCATGCAAGGGCGGATCCAGGGGGGGGGGGGGGGTCATGGGGTCATGACCTCCCCTGGGCTGGGTCCAGGACCTAGGTGGACCACTAATTAAAATTTTTAAACATTGTTACTAGATAATACTCCAGTTTCTGTCGTTGTAAACGAATATGGGCAGTGGATGGCCAAGTGGCAGCGGAGTCAGCAAAT
Organism: Tholera decimalis; assembly: GCA_943138885.2. Classification (NCBI taxonomy): domain Eukaryota; kingdom Metazoa; phylum Arthropoda; class Insecta; order Lepidoptera; family Noctuidae; genus Tholera; species Tholera decimalis. The sequence goes on along the minus strand of OW964575.2, from coordinate 9,354,538 downwards.
ACAAATTATAACTTCTTGTGACTTGAACACGATTATGTGACCCCCCCCCCCCCCCCCGGCACCAAAGCTGGATCCGCCCTTGGATGTATGTATGTTTGCTGCTCTTTCACGCAAAAACTACTGAACGGATGTGAATGAAATTTGGTAATGGCTTTTTAAACCGGAATTCCCATCGGGATTTACGCGGGAAAACCATCCCATGCGAACGAAGTTGCGGCCAGAAGCTAGTATTTGTATGATCTGCAAGTAGAAGTTCCGGGTCTGGGTGTTTGTGTTCGAGAGTTTCTATGTTTGTAAACGCACCCATGATACAGGAAGAAATTCCTAATGTGGCGCAACGTTTTAAATAAAAACTCGAGTTGTAATAAGACTCAATATTTTTGACAGCACTAAGAAGATGATTTGTTAATGTTGCGTTTCAACTTTGTAGCCAATTATATCACTGTTTTTTATGTGTGTTATGGACATTTTGATTTGCAAATGTGTGAGTTTGGCGACACTGGTTCTCGTTTTGAGAGAGCATAGGGGCACTTCTACTTAATTTTCATTTCTGTGGCTGAGTTGATAGTAACTCTTTCGGGGCGGACATGCTAAGTGTAATTTTTGTTGTTATGTTTATAATGTTTTTAGCTTTCTATTATAGTTGTCGTGTGTTTGTATACGAATAAATGTCCTTATGGTCTATTCTATTCTTTATTGTAAATCTCTTGCAATAGACAAGCCAAGAACTATCATGTGTTGACACACACATGACTGATAGTTACCTCAAAAAGAATTCTCAGCCATCACCGAGAGTGACGAAATAACATCCTTAACACATGTAAAGTTAGCTGATTATATATTTAGCGCGCGTTTGACATATTGACCATTTTACGTAACCTTACGTGCGATAACTGTCAATGTGTTTAGCGAAAGTTATTTACGAATAAAAGATGCGTAATAGTAAAGAGGTGTTTCCATACTTTCATTAAAGAGTTGGTGGCTAAATGATTACGTACGGGTTGATATTAAAAGTAAAGTAATGTTTGACGAGGTCTGTCTTAGGATGCGTTACCATCAATATAACGTGATTCTCTATTCCGTGAACTCAGCATTTGGTTGGCGAGCGAAAGACACCCAGCGCTGGTTTTCAGTTGGCACCCTGCAGTAACAACGGACGAGGGCAAATAAAATAATGCGAAATAATTTGAAGTGTTTTTAATACATAAATGATATTAAATTAATTATTATTTTAAATAACAACAAAAATTACTCTGAGCACACTTTCGGTGTGGACATACATCGAAAGTGTTACCAACTCATCATTTGCTGGGCGATAGACACCCTGCGTTTGTTTTCAGTTGAGACCCCACAGTGACACATGGTCGAGAGTAAACAATATAATACGAGAGAATTTCTACACATTCTTTAAGTTTTGAATAAATAAAATAATGTTAAACAGGAAGGAGGGGTCGCGGCAGACCACGAAGGTGATGGCGATAGCGGGACGAATTAGGTAGGTTCCATCGGAACGGGAGAGAGCGCGTGGGCTCACGAGAAGCAGGAGCAGAGCGATGCCTTTATCCAGGAGTGGGTTAGAACAGGCTAATAGAAAAATCTTATTTTAAGTTTTGGCTCCAAAGTCAACTACACGAACTCCGCTCGCTGACGCAGAGAAAAGATTATCAAGTGTACAGGTGACAAGGCATTCGGCGCAAGACAGAAGGTGGGCCATTGTCTGTCGGATCACGCTGTATATATACTTGAGATCTGAGCCATCCGTGAAACCTGAAGAAATCAAATCTGTGGAGATTATCTTTGTCTTGCTAGATCAAATACTAAAAAGTAGTTCGTGAGAATATCTACGAATGTTATGAGTAGGTAATCACCGCACTGTCTGGCGGTTTCAGTACTTGATGCGTCCTACTCAAATGTCCTAGCCTTGTTATTTTTTGAGTTTCACTGTAACTGACAATGTTTGCACTGTTTGGACATCCACTAAAATCTGAGCGTTTGTTTCCCGATCACCTCAAAGATCTATTACGACTATCCTCAAATGCTCTTACCATCTGTACGCTGATGACCTACAAGCTCTACGCGTAAGCTGACATTGACAACCTGGACAACTGCATCTAATTGCTGAATGCTGAACTTCTAGCTATCAGTGATTGGTCAAGCAGGTTTGGGGTTACTGTCAATGTCAGTAAGTGTCAGGCTATCCTGATCGGTAGCTCATATTTTCTGCAAAACTTAGACACCAGCCAACTTCTCCCACTTAACTTCAACAATACCGTCAACCCTCTCTCGCCGCACGTAAAAGATTTAGGCCTATATATTGACGACAGAATAAGCATTGCACAGGTTAGCCAGAGGGTAATATCCACACTGCGATCTCTCTATAGATTTGAGCATTGCCTTCCTTGTAGCACTAAAACCACATTGCACACAACACACAAACAAAGTGTATAATCTACAAAATATATATATTGTAGATTTTAGTAAGTAGTTCTCAAGTAGACACTTTCAAGTTTTGGTATGAACGAGATCTAGTCAGCAGTTTTTGAGATAACTATAGGCAAGGGCGGATCCAGCTTTGGTGCCGGGGGGGGGGGGGGGGGGGGGGGGTCACATAATCGTGGTCAAGTCACAAAAAGTTATAATTTGTATTTCCTGTCTCCGCTGCCACTTGGCCATCCACTGCTGATATTCGTTTACAACGACAGAAACTGGAGTATTATCTAGTAACAATGTTTAAAAAATTTAATTAGTGGTCCACCTAGGCAGTGTTGCCAACCTAGCCGAAGCATAAAGCAGTAGATCAGACTTAAAAAAACAGCAGAAAACAGTAAAATGGTAACTTTAAACCATTAAGTCTACTACTTTAATAGAATTGAAATTGAAACTGTTAAAGAAATTGAAAACACAAGTACATAATCATTATTATTTATTTATTATGTTACAAATATACATAATGACAAAATACAAATATAAAAAACGACATATTTTTTTAAATATTCTTACAAATAATTATTAATCACTTTAAATTTCTCTGTCTTCGATAACATTTTCTGTCTCTTTTTTTATTAAAATCTATACTTAATATTATAAAGCGGAAAAGATTGTTAGTTTGTTTGTTTGTTTGTTTGCTTGAACGCGCTAATCTTCGAAAGTACTGGGTGGATTTGGATGAAATTTGGTATGGAAGTAGCTTGAAGCTTGAGGAAGGTTATAGGCTACTTTTTACCCGACTGCAAAAAAGGAGAGTTATGTTTTTACCGTGATAGAATCCACGGGAGCGAAGCCCCGCGTGAGTACTAGTTATGCATATGTTTATTGAATTTATTCACATGTTTTTAGTTGCATTAAATGTATAGCATTCCTTTATTTCTGTTTTACTAGGGTCTACGCTCAAGTCAAACAAAATATTGTCAATGTCATTACTGACATTATTTTGTCAGACTTTGACATGTTATGACTAAGTCATAACATGTCTTATGACTTGTTTTGTTAGACATAGATAAAATTTATACGGATACTTACATCATGCATATCATGAAGCTAGGTATTTAAATTGGAGGGGTTTTATCGTTTTAGACGAAATCTCCAGTAAATATAATAATAAAAACAGTAGAAACTGGTACTTAAACAGAAAACAGGGATGTCACGGTAAAAACAGTAAATTATCTACTGTTAAAACAGTAGGGTTGGCAACGCTGCACCTAGGTCCGGGACCCAGCCCAGGGGAACGAGGAAGAATGTTACCTATAGGCAAGGGCGGATCCAGGGGGGGGGGGGTATGGGGTCATGACCCCCCCCCTGGATCCGCCCTTGCCTATAGGTAACATTTTCAAAAACGGCAAATATAACTTTATAAGTCATACAAACACGAGACACCGTGCAGGCAATGGCCCGTGGGCCCCGTCAATGCTGCCGACAGCTCTTTGAGGCGCGCGTGGAACACTCGGCTGTCTCGCCAGACCTTGTCCTTACCGGACGGTGAGCTACCCCTGCTCGCCGTCCGCAAGCCCGCCGCGAGGTGGCCGGAGATTGGCTCGCGATACCCAACATCCTGGGACCCTGAAAATCAACCTGCGCTCTCTATTTTGCCAAGGAATTTTCCAATAATCTTCTCTTACAGTACTTCTGATTTTGTTCATTCTTCCTTATACATGCAGTCTATTCTTCTGTGGAATGCACTACCTTCTTGATATCAGGACGAAAGCGTTGTGGAATTTACTTTCTAAACAAATAGTCGGAATCAATCATTAACTATATAACTTTTAACTAATATTTTACATTTTATTTATTAGGGTTCCGTACCCAAAGGGTAAAACGGGACCATATTACTAAGACTCCGCTGTCTGTCCGTCTGTAACCAAGCTTTATCTTATGAACCGTGATAGTTAGACAGTTGAAATTTTCACAGAAGATGTATTTCTATTTAAGGGGGCTCCCATACAACAAACGTGATTTTTTTCTGCTATTGATATCGGCAACAGGTTGACGCTTTAAATATTCACAGAATATTTAGTAAAATATTCACGATAAAAAAAAATACAATAAACCAAACATTTAAGGGGGGGGGAACCCATACAACAGACATGATATTTTTTTGCCATTTTTTTTTACATAATTTTACGGAACGGAACCTTTCGTGCGCGAGTCCAACTCGCACTTGGCCGGTTTTTTAAGGAAATCTAATAATGATAATATATATTGTAATTACAATAAATATGTAAGTGTATTTTAGTTGCATATGTATGTATGTACAGTCACGGACTATAAATGATGAGCCACTTGCCACCATTCGTATTTTAGCCGTGTAATGCAAATCGGGTTTAATCGGTTATATTCGTACACAGAACAGAGTGACTACCTAAAGTCGACGAATTGCAGGTGTAGAAACCGTAACCTAGCGACAATTGTTTTAGCGTAGCCATAGTAACGTTGGTGTACGGAGAAATTATAGTTGGTATAATGACATCGGAAAAACTCGAAACCACGATTTTATCCGAACGGGTAGCGTCCAAGATGACGTTCACGATAATTATGATTATGTATTAAACATAGATAACACCTAACTGCCGCCATCTTGCAAGAAGTTTTATTTGCTAATTCTGCTAAAGAGTTTACGTTTTAGCTATTATAAATGTCATAAAATGTGCTAAGCAAAAAAACACTATATTATTTGAATAATTATTTTATTTTGTATAATAAAAATCAAAACTGTTGGACTGTCTTAATATCTTGTAAATGCTCCCTGGCTGTCTATTACAGCTTGCAGTCGTGATTGCATGGAGCTAACCAGACGAGTGCAAATATCAGTCCCTCGCATGTTCTCCCATACTTCTTGACAATGTTGAGCCAGATCTTCCTTTCTTCGTTCATTACGGTGATCCCATCGCTGCACCATTAAACCCCACAGATTTTCTATGGGATTCAGGTCCGGGGATTTAGCTGGCCATGGAATCACCGTTATGTCTGGATGTGCTTCAAACCAGGTCCTGACAGTCCTTGCTCGATGTATGGCAGAATTATCGTGAACAAAATTAATATTTTCCATTTCGTGCTGTGGATACACAATCCTTACAGACGGAAGCATAAAATCTTCCAAAATCCTTATATAGTTCACGGCATTTGCACGAGGTGGTAGTTGAACAAGCTCGCCTACACCTTCGGAGCTCATCCAACCCCACATATTAACAGTTATCCTTCCTGATTCCCTATTTGGTATGACGTTATCTGCATCATACCGTGAACTGTTATATCGCCATAGGTGTAAGCGGCCATGATCGCTTGATTGGAATGACTTCTCATCACAAAAAATAGTTGATGACCAATCGAAATTTAAAAATCGGTGTGCGAAATTTACACGTGCGGTTTTATGAGCGTCTGTCATATCGACTTTGTAGGCAGGAATCCTATGATGCAAATTCATTGAGTGAAGATGCGTTCGGATGGTTCTGGGATTCACATCAAAACGTTCCGCGTAACGCTGCGTTGGTATAAATCCATCAACTTCATATTCGCGGAGCATTTCAGTTCTCTGAGCTTCGCTTAATGCAGAAGGGCGATGGTTGTTTCGGCGACGATCATTTATATGTCCTTCTTCGGCGTATCGTCTTACCCACAAAGAAACGGTGTTTCGCTAAAAAAATAGCAACTTTCAAGTTAATGTAATGTGTGTGCATGTGTTAAGTTAGTTCTTTTAAGTTAATTACCTTTTTAAAAAAATTCAAAAACATATAGAATGAGTGCATAAGCTCACCGTCAAGTGCAGATCTCTCGAAATTGCACGAATGCTCAGACCCTGCTGATGCATTGTTATGATTCTATAGCGAATTTCTTCAGAAATTGCAGCTGGCATTTTCGCGTTAATAACTACGGCTACGATTCACCAAAATTCGAAATTTTCGTCTCCAAATCTTTTCTGACATCGACATTTTTCGACGTCACTCTGTCTTCGGATAGGATTTCAGAAATAAAGAGTATTTAATGAGGACTATTTCAAAGGAGATCAGTATCAAATAGATGGGATACACGTAAGCACCGTTGTATGGATTTATCATTGACAACTTATAAAGTCATTTTTCAACCTCTATGGATAAGACTATTTCCGATTATTAGTAATTTGTTATTAGTAATTTGTTATTTTGTTTCCGAGCATTCGGTTTGAGTTCGTGTTTAATCGTGTAATCTCGTGAATGTATAAAACTGCAAAATTGGAAATCTTGAAAGTGGCTTATCAATTATAGTCCGTGACTGTACTTGTAGGAAACCTTTTAATTTAAATATATTATCTTAGTTTTGTTAAAATGCACCTGCCATGTTATCTCTTCACCAGCGATGGTTGACGGGTAAAGAATGCCTATGGCATTAAGTCCACCTTTGTACCATTTTTGTTGCATAGTTTTAATAAATAAATAAACAATAGGAACAAATAATTCCACAATTATCGATCAACGACCTTTTATCTACTCATTTCTGCTGGCGCTTAACCAAAGTTAATAAAACAACGCAATAAATAAGAAATAAACACATTTATTAACACAAAACCACCGAGCACCACTATTTACAAGTAATTCACACATTTCCGTAAAATGATTACATACACTTTATTAAAATTAAAATAAAAAACAAATGAGTTTTCTTTGACGTTTACAACGAATAAAAACAAAACGAAATTGAATGTACCTGGCAACTGAATAACTGTCAACGCAATCATAATCAGTAATTAAATTTAATCATAAACAATCTAAACAGTTGATTAACATGTTCCAAATTCGAATTCTCTGTAGAAAAATTTGTAGCAATAGTCATTTGCGTTCATTTTTTTTCCAAACATATTAAAAAAAATAACCGCAATCAGACTTAACCATAAACAATCTAAACATTATTTTGCCAAACAGATTACAAATTCAAATTCTCTGTAGAAAATTTTGAATGAAGAGTTTGTATATGTCTAAATGGTTTTTATGAATTCTGGTACATCTTAATTTAAACATAATCTTGTACATCTCAATTAATAGAGAATATTTAGAAACCTTAACAAACTAGTGAGGTTTTATTGGTTCTTCCCACATAATTTCCCACTGTTGGGACACAGACCTCATCTCTGTGAGAGGGGAGAGTGGATGGGCCGTAATCCATCACAGGCCCAGTGTATGTTGGTGAATGTCTTTGTCTATATCAAAAATCTATAAGCAGTAACTTTTCTCAAACTGTATTAAAATCCCTTGCCTAGTTTAGTATAAATAAGTGGACAGACGGACAGACAGCGGCAGACACCTATTTTTTTAGTACTATTTACAGATTACAATAATAGGGTAGTTATTTTATTTGGTCCATTAGGTAGATTTTCAAAAAATATTGGTCACATTTTTTTGCTTTTTCAAGTCAAGAAAAATTCACAAAGATGGAAAGCTTCAAAGCACAGGAATGGGGGCTGCTGACATCACACAGTGCTAAGAATTATACCAAGGTGTGACGTCACGCGAAATTTCAACTCACTGTATCGCTTTCATTTTTCAATTACGTGAAAATCTAAAAAATACGTGACCAATGTTTTTTTGTTAAACTACGTGACGGACTAAATAAAATATTTTAGGAAACTACCCTATTGTCCAGTGCCATTATATATTTAAAAACTCAACTCATTAAACGATTAGTCAACTCCTCAAGTGACCAGAGGGCTGGCCTTCTCTTCGGACAGAGAATCCGCATTGCCATTCAACGTGGCAATACAGCCAGTGTTCTGGGCACTTTTACCATTGATAGCGATGCTGACGATTTTTTTTCCTTTTCGCCTGTATATACTATGTTTAATTTTTAGAGTTATGAACATGTAATTCATAATCACTTCGAAAAATAAACTCGTGTACAAATTATAGTATTTCATAATCATAACCACTTATTTATTTGCGAATATGAGTACAAGCGAAAGGGTTGAATATAAACAATATTGTCTATTAGCCATATCCTATGTAACGTTAATAAATATAGAAATAACCTGGTTCTATAAAATTGATTAGTGCAGATTGTATGGACTTCACAAGAGACATTGACCTCTGTGTTTGTTTCAGTATTCAAGCCTCAGCAAATTGTAAAATAAATATAATTGACCGTGTTACCCAGCTACGGTTGTGGCAGTCAGACCCGACATTGTTGGAAAACGGGAAAGTAGATATCATTCGCATATATCTTTAATTTAAAGTAAAATGTAGATTTAATGGCTCTCTCTTAGGACTTGATCGTTTTGGTTAACATTAGGTTTCTTCAAATTTTCCTTTTCTGCACAAAGCTGTTTGAAAAACTCTTTAGACTGCAAACACCTAGGACTGACGCAGTGTGGGCATCTGAAATAATAAATAATCTTTATTAGCATCAAAAAGGTTTCCTCGCTCACTCCCCAGCTAGGTATATTATAGGTAACGCCAAATAACTTGGCAAGACTCGTTCAATGCGCAGAAGTAGATTTTTAGGTGTCAGCGGTTGTCAGCGGGACGCGGGGTATGACGTAGCGCCGCTCCGAGCGCGCGATTGGTGCGTCAGTAGTTCTCGTTCAATTTGCTCCCGAATACACTTGCGTACACGAAAGTTGTACCCTTTGTTTTTGTTACGAGTAGTTTTAAATTTATTTTTGTCACCTTGTTTACAATGCCAGGACCCAATACCGTTTTACGCAGACTATTAAAACGTCAGAAAGAACAGTTAGACACTATAGTTAAGGAAGGTTGAAATTCAGAATTCGTCACGTCTTTAGGACACCGGGAAAAAAGAAGAATAAAAAGGGTAGCAGTTTTATTAACTAATTGTGACGACGAGAACATATTATTTTTAATGTATTTTAAATATTTTTTTTTACTTTTAAATGTATTTATGTATTATATCTATTTTATTTATAATACTGAATTAACGAATGAATTCCTCTTCTTTCTTTAACATTCTTCTGAACAGATATGATTAAAAATAAATGATGGCAACAACCATAGAATAATGGCAAGCAGTAAAAGTGACCACTTTTTTCTTCTACTAAGTGCACGATGCGCGAACCATACCCACTACGCCAAAACCTTGCCAAGTTATTTGGCGTCATCTATACCTGTGTTGCAGGAGCCAGTATCTTCTCCCAATTGCATTATCTAAAGTTTTAGCATTTATAATTTTTAAATAAAAAAAGTTATTTAAAAAATCTAAAAAACCCGACTGCTCAACTGAAATGCAAGAGACAAGCACATTTTTATTTTAAAAAGTGACAAGCAGGTGAGACCCAATTGAACTTTTTTTATTAATGGCATGGGTCCGCCTGCTTGTTACTTTTTAAAATAAAAATGTGCTTGTCTCTTGCATTTCAGTTGAGCAGTCGGGTTTTTTAGATTTTTTAAATAACTTTTTTTTCATCTTTTTAGTTAAATTATTAATTAACATTTTTATAGTTTTCCTGGTCGTGTCACAATGGCACCCCACCGGATTCAGAAAGTGAAAGAGCTAAGTCCATATTTTTAAACTTTCTCTTTGTATTATTTTTGCTAGTATTACACTAATGATAAATATGATATACCTTTTTGAAATCCTTGTGTTAAGCCCTTTAATTTGATACCCATATTACAGTATTCCAAAAAAAAAATTTTTTTTTCGTTGTGTATAATGGCTTCGCACAGCCGCCATGTTTGATTTTGTCAAATGTCACCTACCTAAGAACACTTGGGCTGCTAAGACGAATCTAACGATATGTCAATTATGTGAATCCGTTCAGCGGTTCTGGAGATATGAGGTAATAAAGAATATTACATACATACATACAAGATACGCGCGAAAAACATAACCCTTCCTTTGCAGTCGGGAAAAAAAGGACATGACATTTTTTTTCCGCGTGGGTAAATTTTCGAATGACTTCTCCCGCTGTGGGTGGAGCGGAAGGGAGTGTCAGACTTCTACTGACTAAAAGCCCACCCAGCTCCTTCAGCTGCCCTTAAGTTCCGGGGCCGCAGTATCTCGTTAGAATATTCCTGCGACCCCGACAGGCAATGGCACTATGGGGCCCCGTCACTATTGCTGGGCAGATACCAGATACTGCGCGACACACGACGCCGTTACAGACTATTCGTGTGGCATAGTGTATACAACGTGTAATTTAAAGGGTATATACATACCAAGTGCATGGCTTCTTTGGATGATAAAAACGATATGGCAAGGGTTTTGTAATCCTAAGTCTACGTGTGTAGAACTTATTACAAATACCAATACACTGATACCAGAGGCCGAATTTTTCAAATTAAGAAGAACAAAGAGAATTATCGTGTTATTGGCAAGTGACGTGGAAAGTTATTGACCCTCGTAGTGCTGTGACACGTTTGTTATGATTGGTATTCAAGAAATACAGAAACCGATAATTTGGTATCAATTCTATGAGTCAGTTATTTTGAGCTGAAACTTTGCATAGCGACTCCATACCAGATGTTGTCTTCAGTCCTTTTGGATAGATATGGGGTTTCCATTACACGTTGTATATGTTACTAGCTGACCCGCCACGACTTCGTTCGCGTGGTATCCTACCCCTACCCAACCGATACCCTACCCCTATCCTACCCCTACCCTAACCTACCCTAACCCTACCCTACCCTACCCTAACCCTACCCTACCTTACCCCTACCCTACCCCTACCATACCCCAACCCTACCCTACCCCTACCCCTACACTAACCCTACCCTACCCTACCATTGCCCTACCCCTATCTTACCCCTACCCCTACCCTACACCAACCCTACCCCTACCCTACTCTCCATTTCTTCTTCGTTCGCGTGGGATGTTTTTCCCGCTTAAATCCCGATCCCGTGGGAATTCCGGGATAAAAAATCCTATATCCCTCTCCTGGTTTTAAGCTACCTCCCTACCAATTTTCAGCCAAATCGGTTCAGCCATTCTCGAGTTATAAATAGTGTAACTAACACGACTTTCTTTTATATATATATATATATATAATAGATATGTGTTCAGTCCCAAGCCAGCGCAACGATACTGGTATGCTGAACTGTCCACGGTACGTGGAGCTTTGCCGTTGCTTGCAAACAAAGTTACACAATAGCCTCTTAGGCTTCATTAACTAATACTAACCACTTACCTGAGCTATACCAACAATCAAATATACCAACAGGCTAAATTAGCTAAACAAACAACAATGACTTGTTAGCCAACCGAACAATTTCAACCAAATAAAACTTAAATTCAATTTATTTCAGGTCCAAATCCGACCCTGTACTTATTCCAAGTATGATTCTAGCTTGCTAAGGATGGCTAGTTACAGAAAAAATAACAATTTAATGTATATACTGTGCTGCACCAACACTAATTAAACACAACAATCGAATGTACAATACTGAGCCGGACAACCTCCAATAACTTAATCTAATAAATACTATAAGCAATAAACCAATCCACACAATTCAAGTCTTGTTATGTTAACAAATGTGTGATTATTATTTAGATAAACTTTTAAATTCAGATCAGCGACATTCAATTATTAATTACAACAAATATACCAAATTATGTACCAAATACAACCTAATAATTCCTAATTTCACAAATAAATCTTACTTGTCAGTGCAATACAGGGACTACAGTACAAACTACAAATACAACTTCATAGAGCCCGGCTGACAAGTAATATATTCAAAACTTATTAAGTTATTTTCAACAATGTTCAAAACTTCCAATTTACTTAGTGGATTTATTTCAATGTAAAATCCACGCTCTGCTTACCAATTTGTTCAGTCCCAAGCCAGCGCAACGATACTGGTATGCTGAACTGTCCACGGTACGTGGAGCTTTGCCGTTGCTTGCAAACACAATAGCCTCTTAGGCTTCATTAACTAATACTAACCACTTACCTGAGCTGGGACGACAGCTACGACCTTTCCTAGCAGGTCATGTCCGTGTGGTATGTGTGAAAATAGGTAATGAGTAATTGAAAAGTGTAATGATGGTCAAGTGTTCATGGACCTTCACAAGGCGTCGGTCTTCAGATGGCGTGGTCCAGACAGGGATGTAGCTTAAACTTCGCACCAGATTGGAGCAGCTATTCATCACCAATTAACAATCACTTTCAACAAAGTTCACGCGTCAGTCAGTCTCACTTCATACGGCGGTATTGATCCAAAATATCCCAGGGTTTTCGTCAATTCGGGATTACAATTTCAACTTATCGTTAATCGCGACCCAATTATCGGTTACAACGGGCGATTCAACACGATATTTCCAATACAATAAAATCAAAGTCCCAAGGCGGACATTTTTCAACAACGGAAGCAAAGTCTATCTGTCAAGTGTCAACATCAAAATTCAATAGAATGTTGCCACACCAAAAATATGCGTTCAAATACGTTCTGGACGCAACAATATGTATTAGTTTGTAGTTACATTTATACATGTATATTTTTCGATCTGTTTTATTAGCTCGAAATAAATAAATAAATAAAATACATCTCACCTCATTAGAAACTGCTTGGACACTCTTTGACCTGATGTATGTTCGAGGTTCTTTATAACAATGTCGGTCAATGCTTCGATGAATATGGGATGAGCATTAGGAGTAGCTGCTCTTTCGATCTGTTTAATACCAGCCTGAAACATAAACACATAGATTAGTCCACTGAAGAATTCGAGGCTAAATAATAACAGCAGGTTAAGCAACACTGGCGGAGGTCGGTTTTTGGATGGATATCTTAACCTTTTACCTACGGGTGTCAACTATTGTTGATTTAGCGATGTCATTTCTGAATACGGGAGGCAACTATAGATGATTTGCGAAAGGGTCTGTTTTAAACCTTTATATTGACAAAACTAGACCGTATTTCCTTAAGGTAAAGATCACTATGTGGAGTCGATAAAATTATGATTCTGTTGAAAAAGTTCTCATATATTTACATAGATGGCAATAAAAATAAATCATAAACAAAAAACTAGGTCTTTATTCTGGCCACCTTTGGTTATCGGAAAAACTAGTTTATTTTGAATAATTATGGTTAAGTTCAGTGTTTTTGTTAAGTAATGTGTTAAAAATACTATTAACCTCATATTAAATGTAAATAAAATAAAATTCTGATAAAAAACAAGTGATGTTTCGCCGAATACAGTGATTGATTCTAATGCTCAATTTTTTGGCAATTACGTAAAATTTTGCGAATAAACTATAAAATCTATAACATTTCTCAAAGGTAAGTGAAATAATAAATCAGTGTGTGAAATTTGAAGTACCTAGGTATTGTGCTTCAAAAAATGTAAACAAATAAAAACATAAATGACTGCGCAGTTGCGCGCCAAAAAGTAACCGTATTGGGTGATGACATCGCTTTTGAAGTCCCGTAGGTTTTTAGGGGTTAACGATTCTAGTATCCTCCGTGTCCCGGAAAAAACGTTAAGTCCCGGCTGTAATTTGCACATCTCTGACAGTCACGGGTAGTCAGCAAATCTGACATTGATAAATGATCTTTATTTTGCAAATTATTTTTCAATACACTTCCTTGAAAACTGGCTGTTATCGCACTATGATTAGGTTCAACATGCAATGTATTTCACACTCGTGGATTTTTTTTCTTTTTTCACACACGATGATTTTTAACACGCTTTTATTAGGTCGACCTGTATGTAACTAACTATGTAATGTAATCTAAGGTAACTAATTTAACCATCTTCCAAGGGTCGTAGCGTAATGAAAATTGGCAGCTGTATGTAGTTCTGATGACAATACAATAATATGGTACTGTCGAACTGATCTGATGATGGAGCCGGAAGATATGAACTGGAAATTCATGATGGAACGCCGGAAGATTGGCACTGGCATTCCATGATGGAATATCGTATCATAGTCGTGTTTGCACTTGTGAGAAAGGCTACGTAATGGACTTTGAACACGATCAGGTTTCAAGGTTATAACAAACCTAAAGAAAATCCGTTATCGGTTTTCTTCATTTTTTTGTTTCACGTGCATTTTTAAAAGCGTGTTTTTCTAGTGTTTTTAAACTATTAATTTTCATTCCAGATTTTGCCACAGATAACATTAAACAACTATTCAATTCCCTATATTCAGCGGTAATTGTTTTTTTTTTTCACAGCAAAGAGGCGCATGTTTTTAAGGCCTTATATTTAATGAAAATTAGAATTGTGTTTATGAACAGAATATCAGAAATAACATTATTATTTATAAAATAATTTTGCTTTTATCAACAAATTAACATATATTTGTGTTTTAAATTTAAAAAAATATATATTTTATTTTAATATCAGGCTGATTTGCGGCTTCATATCTTTGCTTCTCCTTTAACCCGCGAAAGTAAAGCGCGGGGAAAAGTAAATTAAATCTTATTAATTTGTGTTTTTTGCGTGAGAATGTCGAATTTAAGTTTTGATGAGAACAATTTAGATGCTTCGCCGCCAGATATTGTGATTGAGGCTCAAAATGCTTGCGATAGCTTGTTCCCATCTAAATCGAAGCTAAAATATATGGCAAGTTTGCATAATTTTCTTCAATGGAAATCAAATAAAAATGCGTCGTCATTTTCAGAGCAAGTATTTTTCTTCGAAAGTGTATTGAAAAACGTCGTCACGTGAATATTTGTTACTGCAGTACTCGGCTCCATAACCCATCGCCTTGCGGCTCGGGTGTAACTCCGCCTCGTACGCAATAACAAACTTTCTCCACTTGTATCTAAATGTACTATATTAACACTTTTAAACGTCTTTTTTTTTGTAAATTTAAACTAGATGAGGCCGGTTTTTCCTAATTGATTGACCCTGAGAAGAAACACCGAAACAAACTCAGGTGTCCGTCTCTTTTAAAGTCCATACAATATATCCATCCATACATACATATACTGGTTAAAAATATATGGGAACCTTGTAGGTTACCGTCTGAGGCGATCTTATGAGGAAAGATGCTCACAGATTTAAGTGTGCCTGTCCATACAGTGCAATGCATTTGTCAGATAACGTATAGCTCAACTTAAAACAAGGAGCTTAACGATTTGACGAACAATACCAAGGTAAGGACGTTTGGGTATGCCGTAAAAAGCACTCAAACTGCCGGACAATCATGTTCAACACGTTTAACGCCAAGAAAAAAAATGCATCAGTTGTCGGTCAGTGATGGCCGACAGCTAGTCTTACCGTTCGGGCCGCGTCGGTCAGTGCTGCCCGACGTTTAACATCTCCATAATTAATTAATAACTAAAGTTGACTTTTGTTAATGAAAACATACATTTGGACATTAGATATAAGTATCTAATTTTTTTTGGGGTTTGCTTCCCGTCAAACCAACAATTAAAAAAAACATTTGGTCTAAATTTGGATCGAACTGTGATTTTTGCTTGGCCTAAAGGGAGAGCTCACTGTCGGTCAGCACTGACCGCGTTGGCGTTCAACGTGTTAACTCGAATAAAAACAACCTACATAGTTCACATATTCACAATAGTTTATGAGGATTATGTAGATTGGTCTGAAATGGCCTTTTGAAGAAAGAACCACACAGATTTGAGTAGACCCGTCCTGTCAGTGCAAGCCTTTGTCAGTTAGTCTGTAAGCTCAATCATGCAACCTCAGTCTGTAAATCAATTAATCTGGCTAAGGCGTATCCTGTTACCCAGTTTACTGGGTTGTGGAGCTCAGATAGACAGTCGTTCCATATAAAACACTAGTACTCAGCTGCGTTAGACTGGAAGCCGAACTCAAAATAATTTGAGAAATTAAGGGCCTATACTACCTCAGCGCTTCTCACTCTTTATCTCGCTCGCACACTACTGGCCGCGGTCACGCGAGTAAGCGAGACAGGGTGGCAGGGAAAAGACTCCAAGACACCGATAATTTAGTTTATTTCTTTTTACGGTGAATATAATGGTAAATTAAAAAAAAGTAAATAACATAAGACCTGCTTTATAGTTAGTTCAATTAATATGCAAAGTTTCATTACCTAATTTGAAGTTATTTTTGAAAAACAGCGGTTTATTGTTCGGTTTGGAGGTAACTTTGGGATTTTTTTTCTATCAGGAAAATTTTATGGAATTGTGTTTTCGTCAAACATAGTACCTAAAATTAATCCTCAACTTTACCATATATTTATTTCAAAATTATTGCTGCAGTATTTTCGACATAACGGAGGATCATGCTAAGGCATTTGAGGTAGTATAGGCCCTTAAGCAGTTGATGAGTTGTACCTACAGTGCGTTTCACATAAGAATAGGATCGACTTAGCGCCATATTGTGACGTCATAGCTGTCAAATCGTACCAGTTGGGTAGAGTGAGCAAAACGAGAATGTATTAAAGTATTTATTTACGAATATTGAGCGAAGAAATTTAGTTCCTTTTCTTTATTTTGGTGGTCGATCGCGAGCCTATTATCAATAAAAAGTAAAAATAAATCTTTGAATATTTTGCCTTGGATTGAATTGAAATGAAACATTTATTTTGTCAATTGGTTATAAATAACACTTTTACACGTCATGTTTTTTTGCGTGTTAAGTTTAGTTTAGCTAGATTCTGGGCCCTTCTTTGCGCTTTGCGTCCTCTTTATTTTCAGGCGAATTGGTGCCAACAAATTGAAATAAAACGACAAAAAATGAAAATAAGATAAATAAAAGTAGGTACTTATGGTTAAAAAAGTAATCATGAATTTCAAACAATTAATATTATATTTAAATTTGACACTTGTCAGGTGTCTATCTTTACACTGCCTTGCAATACAAAATTATAATTTTGCTTTGATGTGAGACTCGGTTAAACAGAGTGAAATAAACCGTTATTATTTTTCGCTATTAAGTTTTCTTTGCAAACCGTTCTTTTCAAGTGACATTTGACAGATAGAGGTCATTGATGTTCCTATTCTTATTTGAAACGTATAGTACATGTTCATGTCAAATAATAAATCCCATAACCTTACTTAAAGAAAATAACTTTATTCGGCACATGCCACAAAGCACACAACACAAAGTATACAAAAGGAAAGAAACCAAATATAAAATAAAATGAAAAACAGTTTATAAAATAGATAAATTACGTGTGCCTCGCGACTGCGCCTAAAAGGCTCGGTTCAGCAAAATACCAGAGAACTAGTGCCTGACGCTGGTTTTCAACCGGACCTAGTGTTTAAGTGACTACCGGTTGTGAAACAGCTTTGTATAGAAAATAAATAATTAATAATATTTATTTATACTTATGTGTGTGTGTGTATTTGTGTAGGAAATTTAATATATATTATATGTTTTGTCTATACGTAAAAATAAATAATTGAAGCGTCTGTTTGCGATCTAAAAAGAAGTGTGCTTGCTGCATAATAATTTAATGTCTTGTACCTAACAGTTTATTGAGTACTTATACCATTTACACGAAACCAAAACACAAACAAATCCTTATATTGAGATAACAACTCACCTCTTTAGCGACATCGTAACAGTACTCAATGTCCAATTCGTGCAACGTCTCAATATGCTCGTTGACAAAGGCGATGGGTACTAACAAGAGGTGCTTGATACCTTTTTGGGCGTACGCCTGGAAAATATCAACAAAAATCATTATTTTACTAATATTATAAAGCAGAAAAGTTTGTTTGTCTGTTTGAACACGCTATTCTTAGGAAGTACTGGAACCGAAATCAATTATCTAAATATATATAACGCAAAGGTGACTGACTGACTGACATAGTGATCTATCAACGCACAGCCCAAACCACTGGACGGATCGGACTGAAATTTGGCATGCAGGTAGATGTTATGACGTAGGCATCCGCTAAGAAAGGATTTTGCGAAATTCTCACGGGATCGGGATTTACACGGGAAAAACTTCCCACGCGGGCGAAGCCGCTGGTACAAGCTAGTAGCCTATATATTGCCTGTGATCTTAATAGCTATCTATATAACAAAAACGTTTCATTCAAATCCGCTAATAGTTCCGGCGATTAGCGTGTTTGATAAATAGACAGTATGTTAATTTAAATTCTTGCTGTATTACTGTTTCTTAATCCCCCCCCCCCCATTCTTTTTTACAATTACGTCACTGTAAATTTTTGACGTTTCATGAAATAAAGTCAGAGTAAATAGTTTTTAAATAATGAAGCGTCAGTAACCTAATGACTAAGCTGTCGGACTTGTGATCGAGAGGTCACGAGTTCGAACCCCACCCATTACACTATTGCCGTGAACCCACACCAGACACAAGCATATTCAGCTTAGTTGGTGGGGTTAACAAGATTGTTAGTTATGTGAATTCTACCCACAAAGCTAGTTCTCTTAAAAAACTTACATGCTTCACCAGGTCTTCAAAGGTTATATTGTTTTTTATACAACGTGTAATTTAAAGGGTATACACATACCAAATGGACGTCTTCTTCGGATGATAACAAACGATATGTCAAGGTTTTTGTAATGCTATGTCTACATGTGTGGAACTTATTAGAAATTTCACAAACTTTTAAAAATTAAGAAGAACGATTAGAATTATCGTGTTATTGGCAAGTGACGTGGAAAGTTATTGACCCTCGTATTGCTGTGACACGTTTGTTATGATTGGTATTCAAGAAACATATGAAACCATAATTAACCTATAATTTTGGTATCAATTCTTTGAGTCACTTATTGTGCATAGAGACTACATACCAGATGTTGTCTTAAGCCCTTTTGGATACATAATACGGGGTTTTCGTTGCACATTGTATATGTATTTGGGCATTTTGGACACTCCAGCAGATGGGACATGGTTTGCTAAGGAGCACCGCATCCTCACAGGATGTTAGTGTATGTTGTTACGCTTTGAGATGTGTCCGAATAGTTTTAGATTTCAAAACCGTTCCATTGTAACACCCTTCGCAGTTTTTAAGTCCTTATTTAAATTCTGTTATGGTGTACAACAGAGTACATCTATCTATGTAAATTCGATATTCGCTGTTTGATTTCTAGATCTTGTAATATGGAGACATTATATCGAAATTCTGTCCAACACACATCTATTTTCTTCTTCTTACTGTCTATAAACTATGAATATAACCCTCTAGTAGCAGTAGTTCGGTTGTTAGTCCGGTTGATCGAACTAGTGAAACTTTCTGTTGCAATAGTTCGGTTCTAACAAAGCACCGAACTACTGAAACTTTCAGTTGCGATAGTTCGGTTCTAACGAAGCACCGAACTACTGAAACTTAAATATGTACCCCTTTAATTCGGCAAATAAACCAGGCATATAATGTAAACAAACTATATCTTAATTACATATTTAAGTTTTAGTAGTTCGGTGCTTCGTTAGAACCGAACTTTCGCAACTGAAAGTTTCAGTAGTTCGGTCAACCGGACTAACAACCGAACTACTGCTACGAGAGGGTATCAGTAGGTCGGTGCTTTAATAGAACCGAACTATGGCAACTGAAAGTTTCAGTAGTTCGGTGCTTTGTTAGAACCGAACTATCGCAACTGAAAGTTTCAGTAGTTCGGTGCTTTGTTAGAACCGAACTATCGCAACTGAAAGTTTCAGTAGTTCGGTGCTTTGTTAGAACCGAACTATCGCAACTGAAAGTTTCAGTAGTTCGGTGCTTTGTTAGAACCGAACTATCGCAACTGAAAGTTTCAGTAGTTCGGTGCTTTGTTAGAACCGAACTATCGCAACTGAAAGTTTCAGTAGTTCGGTGCTTTGTTATAACCGAACTATCCCAACTGAAAGTTTCAGTAGTTCGGTGCTTTGTTAGAACCGAACTATCGCAACTGAAAGTTTCAGTAGTTCGGTGCTTTGTTAGAACCGAACTATCGCAACTGAAAGTTTCAGTAGTTCGGTGCTTTGTTATAACCGAACTATCCCAACTGAAAGTTTCAGTAGTTCGGTGCTTTGTTAGAACCGAACTATCGCAACTGAAAGTTTCAGTAGTTCGGTGCTTTGTTAGAACCGAACTATCGCAACTGAAAATTTCAGTAGTTCGGTGCTTTGTTAGAACCGAACTATCGCAACTGAAAGTTTCAGTAGTTCGGTGCTTTGTTAGAACCGAACTATCGCAACTGAAAGTTTCAGTAGTTCGGTGCTTTGTTATAACCGAACTATCCCAACTGAAAGTTTCAGTAGTTCGGTGCTTTGTTAGAACCGAACTATCGCAACTGAAAGTTTCAGTAGTTCGGTCAACCGGACCAACAACCGAACTACTGCTACTAGAACAATATAACACTTACTTTAATAGCATCATCAGTATAGGGCTGCAACCACGGCAGAGGTCCAACTTTGGATTGCCACACCAGTCTGTAAGGGTTCGGTACTCCAAGCTGCAACATAGTGTTCGCAACTGTTGCTGCAACCTCGTGGGGGTACGTGTCGCCGCGTGATACAGCCTGTAACGTTGTAAAGTTACATTTTTAATGAAATTAAATATTTATATTTGTAAATCTTCTATACAACGTGTAACTGAATAAACGCAATTCCTGAAAGTAGTTGGTTCAGAATCGGCTTCTGAATCGATTTCCGTCATAAAAAATAGGTGTTCAATTTTGACGGAAACATCGTTCATTTCACTTAAAATGGAAGCACAGTATCATGACAAATTAATACAATCCTTAATTCAAGGAAATGCGCTCGTGTGCGTGTCAGCCACTAACACTGCATGAGTGTACATGCGTCTGTGTAAGGATATTGTATGACGCACATACGTTTTGCGTTTAGTAAGGATAACTATTTTATAAAAAATGTCTACGTTTGATTTCAATTTATTTAGTTTCGGATGTTGTTTTAGACTTATAATTTAATATTCTAATTGGGGTGTCTGAGGTATTGCGCTTAATCTGTTACACCTTGTATATGTGAGTGGTTGACCAAAAAGGGACCTGGAGGGATTGGAAACCGTTATTTTTTTTTTGAATCTGTGATCTTTTAGCTTTGTTTTGGTCTAACCAGAATATTTTTAGGTGCCGTAGTGTTTCTTTTATGATTTTTTTGTGAGCCGAGGCACGTGGCGAAAATTGTTTCTACACGAAACTTCAAACGCGATTTACTCGAAATCAATTATTTTCCCTTGAGGTCCCTTTTTGGTCAATCACTCACATACATAAAAATGAATCGCTGAAATGTATGTACACGCATAACTTTCGAACGACTGCATCAAATTAGATGAATCTTTTTTTATGTGTTCCTTATTGTCAGGACAAGGTTTGTATATAAGAAAATTTATATATACATAAATAATTGTAAAGTTTGTGAGCGTGGATGAATGGATGTTTGTTACTCTTTCAAGCAATGATAGTTGCAGGGATCTGAATTAAATTTTGTAACCTTGGAATAATACATCAGTGTTTATCCTGAAATTCCCACGGGATCGGAATTTATACGGGAAAAACCTCACGTGAACGAAGTCGCGAGCAACAGCTAGTTGGTTAATAAATAACACTTTTACACGTAATTCTATGTGTTGTAAGTTAAGCTAGATGAGGCCGGTGTTTCCTAACTGACTACTCTGAGAAGAAACACCGAAACAAACTCAGAGGTCAACGTCTCTTAAAGTCCATACAATTCGAATTGGTCAAATCATATGAGAAGTATGAAGGTTCATGTCTTTTGTTCAATGAACAGATTTAACTTTGAAAATAAGTGCTTACGAAAGTGGTGTCAAAGGACGGGTTTGTTTTTTATTTAGTTTTTTTATTCGTATTTACAAATAGAACTTCCATAGATTTTTTTTATTTCGCAATAGCAGTTGCGCTGGGCTTCGCTACCGTGGACATTATCACGATAAAACATAACCCTCTTTTTTGCAGTCCACAAGCTTCCATGCCAAATTACATCCATATGCACCCAGAACATTTGAAGATGCCTATTTACTCGTGCTTTAAAGGCTGAAAAGTCATAAGTGGTAGGGAACACAGAAGCCGGCAGAGAATTCCACAGCTTGGCTGTGCGCACAATAAATGTGGAAGAGAAGCGCTTGGTACGACAAGACGGTATATTAACCAAGTGTGGATGGTATCCTGTACTACGTCTGGTAGACCGATAGTGAAAAGGAGATGGAGGTATCAGGTCATGGAAATCCTGGTAATGATACTATAATAATAATACTTACTTTCAATGGTAAGCTGTGAGCAGTGAACAATATAAGAACATCGTTTCTGTCAGTAACATTGAAGTTTTCTAGTTTTTCTCGTATTCTCTCAGCAAACACTTTGGCCAGTAATGGATGAGTCGCCCATCTTTCTACTAAGCTGAACTGTATGTTGCTTGGGATAGATCTGCGAAAAAAATTGACAATTATTATTACTTATACTTAGCTTTTGAACGCGGTTTCGCTCGCGTGAAAATTTTTCTGTTTTAAAATTATTAAGCGTCAATAGTAAACTATTGGCTATGGGACTTGTGATCAAAAGATTAAACTCAAACTCAAAATATATTATTTTATACAACGTGTAACAGAATAAACGCAAATCCTGAAAGTAGTTTCAGGTTCACAATCGGCTTCTGAATCGATTTCCGTCATAAAAAATAGGTGTTACATTTTGACGGAAACATGTTTAATTTAACTTAAAATGGAAACACAGTATCATGACAAATGAATTCAATCCTTAATTCAAGGAAATACGCTCGTGTGCGTGTCGGCCACTAACATTGCATGTCTGTATGCGTCTGCGTAAGGATATTGTATGACGCACATACGTTTTGCGTTTAGTAAGCACTATTTTATAAAAAATGTCTAGGTTTGGTTTCAATTTATTTAGTTACGGATGTTGTTTTAGACTTATAATTTAATATTCTAATTGAGGTGTCTGAGGTAAGGTAAGTAGGCTTAATCTGTTACACCTTGTATTTATTTTTATTTTATTGATAATAGGTTCGCGTTTGACCACCATCTCACCTGATGGTAAGTGATGATGTGGTCGAAGATGGAGCACGCTTACCTTAAAAGTAACCTATTCACTCTTGATTAAATACCCCCAGGTTATAGCTATCGGGAAACACAGACTCCGGTGGGGAGTTCCACTCTTTACCTGTACGCACAATGAAAGTATTGCCAAAACCAAAGAAACACTATGTACACGCGTACGCATTCATAAATAAATTGCGACGTTGCCGTCCTTCAAATACTACGCGTGTACAGAGTGTTTCTTTTACGTATCAATTTAACATCTTTTGTGATTTTTTTAATATAAAAAAATAAAAACATTTTGTTGTCGAATGGTAGTACTTTTTTTAGCGTATATGGATGCTATATTATTGCGGGTTAACGGGAACGCCCTCTGTTAGTTAACATACTGATATCATTTACATTTTTAAATATTCCTATATATATAACAAAAACATTAAAAAATAATAGCCCACCGGTATTATAGGGTCCAAGCTATTGGTGGTCAGGGCTCCAGAGAGATGCCGTGCATGCCGTGTCCAGGAGTACCCATTTCTGAAGCAAGCCCTTGATCCAGCCGCCTAACGAGAGCCTCCTAAGGTGTTAGTCGAGGCTCTTGGCTATTAAGCCATTGGCTGAGACGACTATCGGTACAATGATTGCCGAGTTCACATGCCACATGTCGACAATCTCGTCAAAGTCAAGATACTTGATTTGCTTATCTCACGGCTTTCACGAGGTTCTCATCATGCGGGATGGTTATGTCGACAATCATGGCACGCCACACGATTCGGTCCACCACCACTATATCAGGTTTATGGGCTACAATAGTCTTGTCAGTGATGATGGACCGATCCCAGTATAATGTGACATGGCCGTTATCGAGAACTGAGTCGGGCACATACCTATAGTACGCCACTATATTATAAAAAAAAGGGGAAAGGGGGAGTCAGCCTCGCCCATGAAGGGTTCCGTAGTAACAACGCCAAATAACTTTGTTTTTCATAGTGTTTGTATGAAATACAAAGTTATATTTGCGGTTTTAATAAATGTTTTATATCTCAGAAACTACTAACTCTATCTCGGTCAAACTATTTTCGTTGAAAATTTTTATTATGATCTACACTCTACAGCATATATTTTAGCTGTTCTATGTATGGTTAGCCCCCCCCCCCCCTAATCTTAATATACTTTTTATTTTTTATGAAAATCAGAAAGCGGTAAACAGAATACGTCTACCTACCAAGTTTCACATGTGTAGTCCTAATAGTTTCGGAATAAAATGTGACATACGAACAGACAGACATGACGAAACTATAAGGGTTTAGTTTTTTGCCATTCGGCTACGGAAAACTAAAAATAAAAATACTATCCTATGATTGGATGGACATACCCAGGGCCCGATTAACCATTAGGCGGAGTAGGCAACTGCCTAGGGCCCCCGCATCAACTAGAGGCCCAGGCCCAGTGCACGCACCAAGAAAACATGTTTCTTCGAACGAGAATTTGATGTGATTGTGAACTTAGGTACCTCACTGTTATCTCACAAAATACAAGTCGTTAGATTTAGTAGTAGATTTAAAACAATTTTAGAACAAATCTGGGAATAAGTAAACAAATATATTAAAAACCACAGCCCTTAATGTGCGTTTCCTCAGTTCACACACGATTTGGTCAGTCAAAGTAAGAAAAAGGGCCCCGAGAATGCCATTGCCTTAGGGCCTCTGACAGGGTTAATCCGGCTCTCGACATACCTGGTTTTGTAGAAGTCCGCAATGGCGTTCAAACTCGATCCTGTAGTTGCACAGCTGTACTGAGGGTATTGTGAGAAAATCACTGCGCGTTCTACTCCATCCCTGTTAACAAAAAAATACAGACATATCATTCACACATACAGGTTTAAGCGTCAATAGCCTAATAATGGCTAAGGTGTCGGACTTGTGATCGAAAGGTATTTTAAACTGAACATATATCCCCTCCTATTATACAAATGCAAGAAAGCACTAGTTAAATGGTTAAAATCACTAACATACGAGCAAACCGAAATGATCTTAGCCAGAGCTAGATAGTTTTCTTCAAATTCGTACGTAGCGTGCATCCACAGTTATTACTCGCACAAACATGTCAACAAACTCGACCCCAATACCACACACACAAACTTACGCACACCCAAACGTACGCACGCACACACAAACACACACATACACACACACACTACACAGTCACATAAAAGTCCTACTGAGCTACTTATTTAAATTTCATCTCTTATTTTGTCTTTCCCTTTGTTTAAAATTATGTTTTAGTTACGGGAAGATGCGAGACAGTCCCAACACAAGTACTCTCGTAACTTACTGGGACTGCCTCAATTATTAGTATTATTACATGAAAACAATGTATGAAATGTGAATAAAGATTTATTTATTATTATTATTATAAGGTCGTGGGTTCGAGCCCCACCCATTACACTATCGCCGTGAATCCATTCCAGACACAAGCATATTTAACTTAGTTGGAGGGGTCAACAGGATTGCTAGTCATGTGAATTCTACACACATTGCTAGTAATCTTTATAAGAAAACAAAATACAATTTACACAATACAACCACTAGCTGTTGCCCGCGACTTCATTTACGTGGGAGGTTTTTCCCGCGTAAATCCCGATCCCGTGGGAATTCCGGGATAAAAAGTAGCCTGTGTGTTATTCCAAGATGTCAATAATCTACTTACCTTTAATAGAGTCAGTAGATCAGTAAATCCGCTCAGTAGTTTTTACGTGAACGAGCAACGAACATACATACAGCCTCACAAACATTCGCATTTATAATATTAGTAGGAAGCAGTGGCGAAGGCTCCATACAACTCGATTCCTACCGGCTTCCCTTTTGAAATATGGCAAATATTAGTCTATCATTTTATATATGAATATATAAATAAGTAGTAATCTATTATTTTCAATTAAACAAATAATTATTTACGAAGTTACAAGATTTCGAAGTCAGCCACCGGGCCACAGTTACTGGAATTCACGCATCACACTTGAGCAAGGTAAGCATTTTTTGGTCCGGCTTCCCTTTTATGATATTTCACCCTTCGCCACTGGTAGGAAGTAGGATTAATAGGATAACTCTAGGTTATGAATGGAATCATAATTTTCAAAGAATCAACTGGCATTTTACTAATATGATAAATGCAAAAGTTTTTGAGCATAGATGTATGGATGTTTGTTACTCTTTAACGCAAAAATTAAAATCCTGGAATAACACATAGGCTACTTTTTATCCCGGAATTCCCACGGGATCGGGATTTCCGCGGAAAAACACTCCCACGCGAACCAAGTCGCGGGCAAAGGCTAGTTTATATATAAGTAAACAATACCCCATGGATGTATGTATGTATTTATTTTCTCTTTCTGTGTCAAATCCATCCAAAGGCTGTCTGTAAAAGATCGCTTTTTGCGATAAGACCGCCCATTGTATCACCCTTTTTAGTTATTACGTTCATATTTGTTTCTGTTATGGAGCACAATAAAGAGTATTTATCTATCTTTAAGCGCCAATAACCTAAAGCATTACACTATTCTCGTGAAACAACTCCAGACACAAGCATATTTAGCTTAGTTGGAGGGGTTAACAAAATTGCTAGTCATGTGAATTCTACTCACATTGCTTAGTTTCATAAAAAAAATATGCTATACTTACTTCTCGAGTTCCGTGAAAGCGTCTTCTGTGAAAGGAGGCACGTATCTAAACGCCACATAGTGTTTGTGCGGCGCCGTTGTAGGGTGTAACTTGTCCAAGGACTCGACAAGTAATTTACCTGAAAATAACAAAAAATATCACCTATTAATAATGAAATAATGATGTTTATTTTGCAAATAGGTTACAAATAACACTTTCATATTTTTTTTCGTAAATGTAAACTAGATGAGGCCAGTGTTTCCTAACTGACTACTCTGAGACGAAACACTGAAACAAACTCAGAGGTCAACGTCTCTTTTAAAGTCCATACAATCTGTAGTGATCAAATCATATGAGAGCCATGTAGGTTAATGTCTGTGGCGCCCTTTAGAGGACAGAATCACACAGATTTGAGCAGGCCCGTCCAAACAGTGCAATCATTAGTCAGTTATCGCGTAGCTCAACTTAGAATCATAAGGAGCTCGAACGATTTGACGAACAATACCAAAGTAAGGACATTAGGGTAGGCCGTATAAAGCACCCAAACTGCCAGGCAGTGCGGTAATCTACTCATAATATACAGGGCTACTGGTATCTCAACGTATTCCTTGCAGGACGTCATAGTAGGATTAAAATGCCACAAAATAAGCCACCAAACGTTCTACCGAAATTATTATTTTTTTGCATTAGACAACATTTTATATGAAGTAATAACAAAAATTACAATAAAAAAAAAACCGGTCAAGTGCGTGTCGGGCCACGCACAGTGTAGGGTTCCGTAGTCTTTATAACAGTCAAGTGCGTGTCGTATTCGCTGACTGATCGTTTCGTACCATGCTCTAACTAAAAGCCAAACATGACTACCTACCTAATTTGACTTACTATACAAATCCTCACCTGATCCGACAATTTTGCACGAAAAGTTTTAATTTTTTTTAAAGATTTGTATAAAACTTGTCATAGCCGGTGTTTTGAATTTAAATACGGACACAGAGCTACACTACTCAATCGTCACAAGATACTAGCATGATACAACTGGCTCTTAGCGCCATCTATCGACATTTCTGTAGAGTTGTTCGAAATTTTCGAGTCAAATACAATTGGTCGACTATTACTCGTAAACTTGTAAAGCCCACTTATTTGTGATAGTTTTCCTTTAAATTTCGTTATATATAGGTACTACTGCCGTGACATTTGAATTTCTAACTACAACCGTTTAGTTGATAGAGGGGGAGGACACTTGACTCTAACGAAATTTAGTACTTTAAAGCTTGATAAGTCACGAACGGTTTACTTAATCAAAAAACGGTCTTACCAAACCCCTAATATTTTTGAAAGACCTATCCAACGATATCCCACACTATGGGAAGAACGAAAAGAAATAATTATCATCCCACTTTACATGTATGGGAAGTAACCTAAATAATTGTTTTTTTCAAAATTTTATTTTACCACTTTTTCGGCGTTATTAACGTGTATACTCATGCCAAAGTACAACTTTCTAGTACCAATAGTTTTTGAGCTAAACCGCGGACAGACGGACAGACAGACGGACATGGCGAAACTATAAGGGTTCCTTGTTGACTACGGAACCCTAATAGTGTTTGGTTAGTGATATTTACCAAGGCTATAGATAGATAGATAGAATATACTTTATTGTACACCAAAATTTAAACACACCTATTTAACAATATTGCTTATTCTATGGTAACAAATGCGGTCTTATCGCTGAAAGCGATATCTTCCAGACAACCTTTGGAAGAACTTTAAAAACTTTAATTAAAGTGGGGAGGGCTAAATTAGTGTACTAACTACATTACTCATAAAAACAAAAAATATTTAAATATTAAAATAAATAAATGTATATGCAAATATATATATATGCATATAAATACAATGTAGTACATAGGTAATTAAATATACAATACATATAATGTGTTCTTTAACATCAAGTGGAGAGAAAACAAAAGAATAGTCATAAATTGGAATGAAAATAATTAGCAACCAAGCTTTTAAAAGTAGCCAGTGACTGAGCTTGTCTTACAGACACCGGCAATGCATTCCACAAACGAATAGCTTGCACCGTAAACGATGAGCCATAGAATTTAGTGAAATGTGCAGGCATTGAAAGTCTCAAATTCTCCGATGATCTCAAATCTCTTACATGTGTGTCATGAAGGAACTTAAAGCGTTCTTTGAGATAAAACGGGGTTGTGGGATTGAAGAGAATACTGTAAAGTAATGATAAAATATGTGCATTCCGGCGAAGGCGGATCGGCAGCCACTTGAGTTTAATGCGAAACTCAGAAACATGATCATATTTGCGCAAACCAAATATGAATCTTATACAAAAATTTTGGAGTCGTTCAAGCTTATCTAGCTGCACTTCAGTAAGATCTGGATAACTTGCTTCAGCATAGTCGAGAACAGGGAGAAGAAGGGATTGGGCAAGCGCAATTTTAGTGGCAGTCGGCAGGAAATTGCACAATCTGCGTAAAGACCCCGCAGAGGCAAACAGTTTGCGGCTTACTTCTTTACTATTAACTTTTTATTATTATCAAAAATCTGCTACGTCGTCAACTATGATAATAACTTAAATTTCAGTACAGGCGCGTCGTAAATCATTTTTAAATTGGTTTCAAATGATTTAATCTGGGATTTTTCATTAAAAAACGAAAAATCTAACTTACTCAAAGACTTCTGAATTTCGGTAGAACATTTGGCGGCTTAATTTGTTGCATTTTAACCCTACTATGACGTCCTGCAAGGAATACGTCGAGTTAACAGTAACCCTGTATAGGACATCGTTGCAACAACACATTACTGGGTTGTGGATGTCAAATAGGTATTCTCTCCATGTAAAACAGCAGTGACGGTTTTAACTTCAACCAAAAATAGTAAACTTCTATAGGAAAAGAACGTCTAAGTATTTGGTGCCAAAAGTTTTTAATGACATAGATTTACTAAGGAATAACCGGAACTTAAGTATAGGTGTGTTGAAATCTAGGCTTAGAAAACTGTTTCTCGGGGACGGAGGCGTCGGGCTGTGATGGGCAGTGGGCAGTGCTAGGGTGATCAGCACGCGCTGACCACTCTGCTCTGGAAGTCGCTGTCTATTGCAGATTTGGCGTTTGGTTTTCTTAGCCTAGATATCATATGTGTAATAAAATAGAATGTTTGTTGTAATTTTTAAATACCTACTTGTAAAATGCATAATTATGTCATGTAAACATAAAATGTGAGTAGTAAGTAAGTAGTTAGTAAGTTTATTGCTATTTTGTTCAATGTAAGTCACGAGCGATTCTCGACAATAAACTGCGAAGTTTGGCGAGTAAAATATAATTATAAGCTTATTTTAATAATGCAGAAAAATTTAATAAAAAAAAAAAAACAAAAAGCTCCCGTAGACATTAACACAATAAAAACATAACCCTTCTTCTTTTGCAGTCGGGTAAAAAGTAGTAAATAGCCTTTATTAGCTACTTCCATACTAAATTTAATCCAAATCCACCCAGTAATTTCAAAGATTACAAACAAACTTTCCCGCTTTTTAATATTAGTATAGATACTGTTGATGTCTCAGATAATAAAGGCAGCTATAAAATACAATAGGTACATAAACTTGGAAATAAATACAAAATTAATTAACGTGGAAGGGACAAAAAACACTAGGACGGGTAAATGGCGGGCGTTTTGTTAAAAAAAACTTTTTTGCAAAAAATAAAACCGACTTCCATATCAAAACACTACAAAGCCAAAAATAATTTTAATTTCGGTAGTCGGTGTTATTGGTTTTGTATTTTCTTATTTTTTTCACACCGCCTTCCGAAATTAAAATTATTTTTGGCTTTGTAGTGTTTTGATATGGAAGTCGGTTTTATTTTTTGCAAAAAAGTTTTTATTTTCGCGCTTTTTAGTGGGTCAGTGAATTTTCTAAATCGGTTCGTACATGACGGAGTTATGCGCGAACAAAAAACGCAATGCAGAGTAAACGAAAAGATCATCAACGTAAATATTTTTTTTTAGACTTTTGTTGATTTTTCAGAAACGGCTTGTCCGATTTCGATAAAATTTTCATGGGACCATTTGGGAAGTATACCCTTTTCAACAAAAAAAGAATTTTTCAATTCGGTGGGCAAGCGACGGAGCTATGCCCGAACAAACATAAAAAAAAAAAAACAAACAAACATCCGAATTGAGAACCTCCTCCTTTTTTAGAAGTCGGTTAAAAAGTGCAGGGCCGGATTAATCATGACGGGGCGGGGGTTACTTCCAGAAATATGTTTTTACCAATGTAATTTGCATTTTAATAAGGACCAAAATTTACGATATTTAAATTTTCCTTGAGATCTCTCTAAACTTATCACTTATATTAATTATGTTCGAAGAAGGGAGAGTGGATAGATTAATATATTGATCAAATTAATATATAGATTTCAAGCAATTGCTTGAAAGCTATATATTAATTTAAATAATTATGCGCAAGAGAGCGGCATCCCTGATGCAACAGTATCCTGAGAGTGATTGTGGACAAGCCAGACTGTCCGTTCCTGTTTTATTGGACCCGTTTGCATAACGGCGGGTCTAGTGCAGCAAACGGACTGAAGTATATGAATTAGATTTTGGAATATTTAATTGTATTTGATTTTGAAATTTTAATATTATAATTTTAATTTGATTTAATTGATAATTTATTGACAAATTGTTACTAACATAGTATACGTTATCTTATTAACACTTTATGGATTTTATGTCTGATTTATAATAAATAATAATAACAATAATTATATTCCTTGACTCTAAAGAACAAAATACTTTATTATACTATTTTAACCAAGGCTTACCTTCCTAGCTAGATCATTTCTAAACTCAGGTAACACATTGTGAATGAAATTTGAGGACAGTCACTTCTCGGGTCGCTGTGCAGCTACCCGAACTGGGGCCCCTAGCCGAACCGGGGCCCCTAGGCAATTACCTACACTGCCTTATAGATAATTCGCACTGGACTAAAATATGTCCTAAAGTACCCCCAAGCCATACCTTGAGTATTAGTCCACTTCAAAATGGGAGAACCGCCTCCAATTTCCATATATTTCTTCTGAACTTCCTCTGTTCTCCTTGATGCTATCCAGGGTCCAAGCTTACTCTGTATTGGCAGCTGGATCATGTCCCGATCTGTCATAATACGGTGTAGATAGTCGCCTACCTGAAAAAAAGAATTAAGTAATATTACAGCATTGATCAATATTTTAATTCTTTTGAACGATGATAATGATGTTTATTTTGCAAATAGGTTATAAATAACACTTTCATACGTCAATTTATAACAGAACAATTTAGAACCTTAAGGAGCTCGAATATTTATTGATAACAGGCTCGCGTTTGACCACCATCTCACCTGATGGTAAGTGATGATGTGGTCGAAGATGGAGCACGCTTACCTAAAAGTAACCTATTCACTCTTGACTTAAAGACTCCTAGGTTATAGCGATCAGGAAACACAGACTCAGGCAGGGAATTCCACTCCTTAGCTGTATAAGCACAATGAAAGTATTCCCAAAACGTTATGTGCGTATGGGTGGGATGTCCACTATTTAATGATGGCACATCGCCGTTCAACTTGTAATCCGATGATGGAACGGGCTTGGTGGAATTAGATAGTAACCCTGACCAGGCGTCCGTCACTCGCTCAAGGCCACGCGTTATATGCCTACCGCTTCTCGTATCGCCGTCGGTACATCCGACAGTGGGCTGCCGCACGCCTGCCTGAGCCTTTTTAAATAATTTTGACAACGTCATAATGGATCGACCTAAAAACAATTGATTTTCCTCCGCTTTGCTCCTGTTTCCCTTTTGAATATTTATTTGCACGGAATTTAACTATAATTATTTACGCGGTTTCGGATATTTTCGACCATAAAATTTAATAATCGGGAATTCAGGGAAGGAAAAATGCATCTATCATTTTATTAAACTGAAACATATTTGATCAACAAACAAAAAATAATTGTTTTTCTATATTCGTTTTATTACCAATATCATCATATACAACCCTAGGACATTCACTCGATGACGTGGGTCGCGCGGCGGGTAAAACAATCTCAACTCTCTGTGTGCGTACTTATGGTACATATCTTCTCGCTGCAAACAGCTGGTATTATTATTAAGATTTTGTAGGCTATTATAGCGTAGGTATTTTCGCTTTTGTATGAGAGTGATGTATCTGTTACGAAGTAACTATTTAGTAATCTGTGCCCTGACATACTATAGAAAAAAGTCTCCCACCGCGTTTGTTCTATTGATAAGCTCTTGTTTGACCACCCATCTCACCTGATGGTAAGGACCGTAAGGTGAAGTGATCGACGATAAAGCATGCTAACCTAGAAGTAACCTATTCACTTTTAATATAAATACCCCACTTGCAAATTGTCTCGTGTATACCGAATAGAACTAGTAAATCGCTCGACAATCTTCGGGAGCAGTCGTATACGCGATCGCGAGCGTTCAATCTATCTCATCATCTTAAGTCTTTTTCCAACTATGTAGAGGACAGCTTCTAATCGGATGCAGCTGACCAATAGTGTTTTACTTGGCGCGTCTGCCTATTTGACTTCCACAACCCAGTAGCTGGTGAAACATGATCCCTATTTGGCAAGACTGGTCTCAGATTTTCTGGCTTCTGACTACTCGTAACGACTGTCAAAGATGTGCAAATGACTGCCAGGACCAATAGCTTAGGGGCCGAACATTAATCACGTGTTTTTTTTTGCATTTTTTACCCCTCCTCCCCCTTGGTGATACATGGTGAGGTTTAAGACTACCCCCCTCCCATCCCAAATCACGTGTATTTTTAGTACCTACAAAGAATCTTATTTATTATTTTTATTAATAAAATACAGGTTTATGTATCATCTAATTTTATTCTAGAGGTAGACAGAAAGGTTGCAGGTTGTTTTTGACTGACATAAAAATAATAAAAGGAATGGTGTAATTTTTTTTTTCTAATATATACATGAACATTATTTAATGTACAATGTCCTCGGACCACGGATTAGCAAGACTTTATTCAACACCAATAACTGGATAAGCATCTTGCAAGTCAGTTGTTATTGTTGGCACTGTGCTTTGTCGAAAATCAATGTCGGTATCAAAATAAATACACGTGACGCCGCTTTTCAGTTTAAAAATCGCGCGTTTGACAAAAAAGTAATACACGTGATATATTACAACACCCCCCTCCCCCCTTGTGATATTTAGTGATTTTTGACGAACCCCTCCCCCCTCTTTTGAGCCTCACGTGATTAATGGACGGCCCCTTAACGTACTTTCCGAGGCACAGAGGTATGTCGATATATTAAGATGTTCACCCATCCACAGACCGGCCTCGACAGTGGTTGCTTAACCTCGAAAATCGAACCGTGCGGCTGTTATTATTTATCCACGATCGTACTATTACTATTGGGAGAACACTGTAGACTCTTAGATTTGTTTAACAATTTTTTATTTGTAACTAGCTGACCCGCCACGACTTCGTTCGCGTGGTATCCTACCCCTACCCAAACCCTACACTACCCTACCCTACCAATTCCCGACCCTACCCCTACACTAGCCTACCCCTACCCTACTCTCCATTTTATTTAGAAAACTTTGTATAGGAAATAGAAAAGGGCTGTTTTGACGGTTTTACAGGAAATTTTTTTGGAACGAAGTTCCTTATCGCGCGTTACGAAAGGGGGCTAGCCGGAAAAAAATCATACGAAAAGTTGTAACGACACTTTTTAAGGTGTGGATATTCGTGAATCAGGCTTCATTTAGGATACATTAGAACCTTTTTTTTCCGTAACCCTTACAAGATTTTTATTTCAAAATTATATATATTAATACTACACAATGTAAAGCGTGTCCTCTTGGCTTCAGAAAAAATAAAAATATATTTGAAATATCATAAATAAATACGCAAAGTGGCCTCTGTTTTTATGACTTAATACCATTTTTCTCCTAAACTATCAATCACAGGATCTTTTAATTGCCACCAATATATTATATTAAGTAATGCCGATGGGACCATGTGCTTATTTTTGCCAATAACTTTCTTAATTATTTATAAGGATTTTTTTACGTAATCGCTACTCGCAAATCGCGTATCCACCCCTCCGGGCGCCCAGTAAATCAGTGCGGGATGAGACGCAGTGCTGGACGGACCTGTGACACTTTTCTCCGCAAACAAAATTATTGTCGATAGCCCAACCAATTAGATTTTTCTTTGTTTTATGTATAGTGTGTGTAAATATTAGGTTATTTTAGTGTGTAATTAGGTATAACGTTGTAAATAATAATTACTACTTGTCGTAAATTATATTATATAAAGCTAAATTACCACTGACTGACTCACTGACATAATTGTTCTCCCAGATGGTGGATGGGGAGGTGGGTATATTTTGACAGATTCGTAAACAAATAACTCTCAAACCTACGGGAAAAGTGCCAAACCTCCCCTTTTCCCCCCTCCCTATCGTATCTCGGAAACTACGAGACCCGTATTTTTTTTTACGGATTCGTATAGAGGAGGCTCGGTAAAGTAAAAACCATTTATCAAAGTCGGCCCCCCACCCCCCTTCTCACCCCCTTTAGGCGGATCTCGGAAATTAAGAGACTTGGAACATTTTTTTTTTCAGATTCATTTAGAGGGGCAATGCTTTAGTCAAAATACTTCTGCACCCCCCCCCCATCACCCCCCCCATTTTTTTTTTTCACAAGCACGCGTGGTGCTTGCACCTCGCGCAACACGCAAATACTAAACCCCCCCATCACCCCCCCACTTTTTTTTATGTTTTTTTCTCAAGCACGCGAGGTGCTTGCACCTCGCGCAACACGTAAATACTAAACCCCCCCATCTCCCCCCCCTTTTTTTTTTCACAAGCACGCGAGGTGCTTGCACCTCGCGCAACACGCAAATACTAAACCCCCCCATCTCCCCCATCACCCCCCCCCATTTTTTTTTTTCACAAGCACGCGAGGTACTTGCACCTCGTGCAACACGCAAATACTAAACCCCCCCCATCTTCCCCCCCCCCTTTTTTTTTTCACAAGCACGCGATGTTCTTGCACCTCGCGCAACACGCAAATACTAGTTCTTATTATAATATTAAAATGGGTGACAAAAAAAGACGCAAGAAGCGTAATTTGAAAATAGCATACAAGAGGAAATTCCAAAGAATAAAACTGTAAGTACCTACTTAATATTTTATGTACTTGTTAGGTAATGAAAAAAAATGGCCAAGTGCGAGTCAGACTCGCCCATGAAGGGTTCCGCAGTAACTATAATAATATAATATAATATGTATATTAATGTGACAAAAAAAAATCTTACAAATTTCTTAAAACTAGCTTATTTACCATTTTTTACAACTACGCCCAATAACTTTGTTTTTCATAGTGTTTCTATGAATTACAAAGTTATATTTGCGGTTTTAGGAAATATGCTGTATCTCAAAAACTGCTGACTCGATCTCGTTCAAACCGAGTCTTGGTTGAAAGATTACATTAAGATCTATAGACATATCTTTTTTGTAGATTTTTCACTCCATTATTATAGAAGTTAGAGGGGGGGCACATTTTACCACTTTGGAATTGTATATCTTTTAAACGATTAACTTTATGAGAAAGTGGTCTTAGAAACCTCAATGTCATTTTTAAAGACCTGTCTATAAATACCACACACGCATAGGTTTCATGAAAAAAAATATTTCGGTTTTAGTTCCATGTATGGGGAGCCCCCTTAATTTTAATTTTTTTCTTAAATTCGGAAAGCGGTTCACAGAATACATCTACCTACCAAGTTTTACATGTATAGTCCTAAGAGTTTCGGAGTAAAATGGCTGTGACATACGGACGGACAGACAGACAGACGGACAGACATGACGAAACTATAAGGGTTCCGTTTTCGCCATTCGGCTACGGAACCCTAAAAATGCACTATCTTACAAAACTTAGTTGATACCATACTTATACACTACTAATTTTTAATTAGTACAAAAAAAAATGGGGCTCTATCCGTACCCTTTACTGATCATATTTATGTAGTCAAAAGTAAAAAAAACGAAACCCCAAAATTGTCTACGAAAATTTGTCATAACTGGTAAACTCATAATTGAATCAATCATTCATAACAATTGCTACTAGAAAATACTACGCGCAGTGCTAGTCCAGTTAGATCGTCATTCATAAATCCCGGCAAACTCGCGTCTAAGCTCAAGCCACGCCCCCTCTGCACGATAACTGACAAATGCTTGCACTGTCTGGACAGGTCCGCTCAAATTTGCGTGGTTATTTCCTCAAAAGAATACCACAGACATGAACCTACATGCTTCTCATATACAAATACAAATTGTCTGGACTTTAAAAGAGACTATGACCTCTGAGTTTGTTTCGGTGTTTCTTCTCAGAGTAGTCAGTTAGGAAATACCGGCCTCATCTAGCTAAACTTAACACGCAAAAAAACATGACGTGTAAAAGTGTTATTTATAACCAATTTACAAAATAAATATTTCATTTCATTTCATTTCTGGCCAGCGGTCCTTTTTACAACGAGTGAACGAACAAACAGTGCCAATTTGTTAGCGGAAGTGTGCGCGTGCTTTTTAAACATAAGTTGTTACGTTTTTACTGTCGCGATGGCTTACCAGTTTTCATCTCGGGAGTACGTGGCTATGTTGCGTGTGTACTTTTGGTCTGGTGGCCGCTGTTCGTATGTACAGGGAAGAGTACCCAAATGCTCGCTAGCCAAAGGTTCGGACTGTGGTAAATGTTTACCAACGTTTACTCGACCATTGATCATTCCGCGCAACGGCCCATCGCCAAGGACATGGAAGACCGGCCCAAAACCTTTACGACGATGTAGTGAAGAAGTACGAATGACGCAGCTCGTCATTTTAATATCAGCCAGTACTGTGCATAGACGATCATTAGTTCGTCTGGATTTCACCCATACCACTAAAGAAAGGGTCAAGAATTGACTACTGTGGATAATGAACCAAGGATGGAGTTCTGCAGGTGGATACTGAACAACACAAGCAAATGGCCCAATTAAAGTATGTAGGTAAAGTTTGAATTTAATAAGTGCCTATTATTTTTCGTGAACCTTTTATTTTACTTTTTTTTAATTCGTAAAGCTTAAAGATGCGTCTAAGCTACCTACAATTACGATAACAGCTGTTGGAGGCGGGGCAAGTTTGAGCGAGACCGCGTGACCGCGACATCACGATTAATGAATACATGAATGGCCTGTACAATATGTCCGTAAATTGAGTGACATTTTGGGATATAAACAAACGCTAATAACTTTGCTATTTATCAATATTATATAGTGAGACTTTACATATATAATAACAAGACCTTTTCTAATAAGCCCTTTAAGTATTTGTACTAATTAAAAATTAGTAGTGTATAATTGCAATAACTTTTAAAGTAGGTATACACAAAATTAGTAGGTATACGGTACAGAGGGTCTGTACCGTATACCTACTAATTTTGTATATAGCATAAACTAATACGAAAAGCGAATTACGCGTTACGAAAGGGGGCTAGACGGAAAAAATTCATACGAAAAGTTGTAACGACACTTTTACCGACTTCAAAAGAAAGGAGGTTCTCAATTCGTCTTGAACTTTTGAAGTGAAAACTTCTTTAGGGGAGTTGAGGTGGGAGTTGAGGGGGGAGTTGCGGGTCAAGTTGCGGGTCGAGCTGCGGGTCGAGTTGCGGGTCGAGTTGCGGGTCGAGTTGCGGGTCGAGTTGCGGGTCGAGTTGCGGGTCGAGTTGCGGGATGAGTTGCGGGATGAGTTGAGGCATGAGTTGAGGGGCGTCTCGTGGGGAGTTGAGGTAAAGAGAGAGAGAGAGAGGGCAATGGTATACCTTTGAAATTTCGTAAATTTTTGAAGGTTTCACTTCTACCACGTGTGAATTGCACACATGTTTTTTTTTACAATTCCTTCACTAATTAATCGAAAGGAACTTCGTTCCATCTGGGTGTCCCTTGACACCTCTCAAGTTTTTTTTTTTTCAATTTTTCTCAACTTTTAAACCTTCCCTAGACCTCCACGAACATTTCAAAACCAAGATAAGATAAATCCGGTCAGCCGTTTTCGAGTTTTAGCGAAACTAACGAACACCAATTAATTTTTATATATATAGATTCTATTGCGCTGTATTAATTGGTCTATACTGGCCTCTCATACCTAATTAATCTGTATTATGGATACATTGTAAGAATGATATTTTAAAAGAGTAACTGTGGAGTTTCTTGCCGGTTCTTCTCCATAGAAAACGACCAATTTCGAACCGTGCCCTAACTGCTGACGTTTTGAAAGTGCCCATGTGAAATAAAACATTTTGAGTTTGAGTGTCAAACTCAATCTGGTAGTCTTTTTCTAAAATTCCTTTGTAAAATTACATAAGTTATGGTTAAAATACGAAATAATTGTACATACGTTTTTAATGCCAGTCATTGTCAGTAAGTTACGTAACTATTTATAATTTAATCAGTCTTTTGTTTATTCATGTGTATTTTTTACCTCGAGTAATATTGTAACACGATGTCATTTCTTTTGGTTTGAAATATCATTTCTTAAAGAACAGTTCTGATTACGAAAACAATACTGTTTTGCATCAAAACTGCGAGACGCGTGTTTAATTCTCGTACCGGAACAAATGTTTGTATGACCTACACATTATTGTTCCCAGTTTGGGTGTTCGTGCAAGTGTATTTCAATGGTGTGGGCTAATGTATTGTTTTTTTTATAGCGTTTGACCACCATCCCACCTGATGGTAAGCGATAATGAGGTAGACGATGAAGCACGCTTGCCTAGAAGCAATCTATTCACTCTTGACTTAACGACCCCCAGGTTATAGCTATCAGGAAACACAGGCTCTGGCAGGGAATTCCATTCCCTCTGACTCCTTAGCTGTACGCACAGTGAAAACATTCCATTAAAACGTTTTTACGTTATAATGAAACTAGCGACCCGCCCCGGCTTTGCACGGGTGCAATGTTTATATTAAATATACTATAGAATGTCTTTATATACAACGTTGACAGCTTTTTGTCATCGACATAATTACTAAATACTCTTGAAAGTGCGACATACAATTGACCATGGGAAAAACATTCAACGCTCAAATCAGCCTGCAACATAGGCACGCGCGCCGGGCCTTTGCCGGTACCGCGACGCCGTCGCTATGTCCTTGCATTTTAAATCTTTAATATCTTCGAAACTATTCATTTAAATTACATGATGTAAAGCGATATTAATCTATATTAAATGCACAATATATTTTTGGTACTTCATTGGATAAGGATTAATGCTGTATTGCTTAAAATCGCTTCGTAAAATATGCTCGTATTTCTCGTAGAAAGTAAAGGATAAAAAATGGTTTTTGTGGGTTATCTATAAGAGATAGACGTATACAATCGCGGACTTTTTTTGACCTTTTTAAGGTTTACAATACTGTGGTAAATTATTTTGATCTATCTCGTAGGGTTCAGCCAGCATTTGCAATGCAAGCGCAAAAAAATGTGTTCATTTGCGACATCACTTTAGAAACCTCAAAAATTATCAGTGTTCCTCTACTATACTGTGCATGTTATATTCTTAAAAACCTTCCTATTGAATCACTTTTTCTATTGAAAACTGCTTCAAAATCCGTTGCGTACTTTTAAAGATTTAAGCATACATAGGGACAGACAGACAGGGATGCGACTTTGCTTTATACTTTGTTAAGATTTAAACATCCAGTTTGCATTTATCAATCTTGTTTCATTATAATTTAGTTGGTATACATACAGTCGAACTGCGGCCCATAATTATGTTTCAAGATCTTTCCAGAAGCCTAGTTGACATTTCGCGTGACCCAAGGGCTGGCTTTTAACTTGGACAGAGGTTTAATCATTGCCATACAACGTGGCAATGCCACCAGTCTTTTGCGCACACAAACAGAGAACAGTGACGCGTATGAATTTATGTACACGTATGATACTTACAAAGAAAAAAGAACACCGTACCTGAGTCTGTGTTTCCTAATAGCTATAACCTGAGGGTCTGAGTGAATAGGTTACTTCTAGGTAAGCGTGCTTCACCTTCGACCACATCATCGCTTACCATCAGGTGAGATGGTGGTCAAACGCGAGCCTATTATCAATAAAAGCAACTTTTTAGCAAAAAATAAAACCGACTTCCATATCATAACACTAGAAAGCCAAAAATAACTTTAATTTCTTTTTTTAACACCGCCTGCCGAAATTAAAGTTATTTTTGGCTTTGTAGTGTTTTGATATGGAACGACTTCCATGTGGAAGTCAGTTTCTTCTTTAAGA
The DNA here is from genome assembly GCA_943138885.2 of Tholera decimalis. Lineage (NCBI taxonomy): Eukaryota > Metazoa > Arthropoda > Insecta > Lepidoptera > Noctuidae > Tholera > Tholera decimalis. The sequence goes on along the minus strand of OW964575.2, from coordinate 9,313,180 downwards.
ATTTTTTCACGCTTTTTAGTGGGTCGGTTTGTAATTTATCTAGTTACAAAAGCCAAAATGTCAACTACTTATCATCTTTTACAAAATATTGCTTTTCCCGATGCAAAGCCGTTAATTTTTGAGGAGTTCTCCTGGTACTTCACCATAAGCTCTCTACATAACCATATTCATTATGACGAGCATAAAGTGCTTAACATCCATATTCAAGTAATCGAATCGCAATCTACGAAATACTTATTATTGAGTAGTTCCGGTAGCAATCTGTGGTCTTCATCTTCAGTTCCACTTCCCCAAATGGTGCTTTTCGAGAGCAACTGCACAAGGTACTATAAGAAATACCCGAAACGGTATAGGTGTGCCTATAATATTTGAAGAGTTCCCTCAATTTCTCCAGGATCCCATCATCAGATCCTGATTTCATAACAACGGGACCAACTAGAAAGTATACCCCTTCAAACGAAAAAAGAATTTTCCAAAACGGTCCAGCCGTCTTCGAATTAAGAGGTAACATATATTATATAAAAAAAAAGTTCAAGACGAACTGAGAACCTCTTCCTTTTTTTTCCTTCTACCTACTAATTTATTTAGTTTTTTACTTTTAATTGGCCTTCTTATAAATAATGTTTACTCGAATGTGTAAGTTTTCGTAAAACTAATAAAATAAAATAAAAAGATAGATACTCTTTTTAGTCTTTGTTGTACTCCATAACAGAATTAAATAAGGACTTAAAAACTACAAAGGGCGGTCTTAACTTTGGTCCCCAAATGTCCTAACTTTGGTATTGTTCGTCAAATCGTTCAAGCTCCTTAAGATTTTAAGTTGAGTGTTGACTGGCCTCATCTAGTTTACATTTACGAAAAAAATGACGTGTAAAAGTGTTATTTATAACCCATTTGCAAAATAAACATCATTATTCCATTATTTCATACTTATCGCTTTTTTTTTTTTTTAACGTGGTAAAATTATCAAATAAGTCCTCCCACTCCGGGCAGGGTGGGAGGGACTGTCAGACTTTTACTGACTAAAATCCACGGTGTTCCTTCAATAGCCCTTTACGTACGGGGGCCACGGTAACGGGATGAGTCCCACGACCCCGGCAGACTTCGGCCCTCTGCAGAGGGGGCCTCGTCATGTTGCTGACGCTCTTTGAGGCGCGCGTGGAACACGACGCGCCGTCGACCCGGGCATGGTCCATGGTCGGACAGCGAGTTGCCCTTTACTCGCTGTCCGCATGCCCGCGCCTACGGTGGCCGGAGATCATCGGCCGACGTCCGACGCCGTGGACGTCTACCACTGCGGCTGGGCTGGAGGGAGGACGCCATCCTCTCCCTCACGCGGCCCGCCTCCTCCTTCGGAAGCATGACTGCTTCGCAGAAGGAGGCGACCGCTTCCCACTCCCTCTCGCCCCACAGCATGGCCTCGACCAAGGCCGGGCGCGAGAGGTCTCCGCCTATTGTCGCCGTGAGGACACGCCGGTGCTCTGCCCAAGCTGGGCAGTCCTGCACCGTGTGCTCGACTGTGTCCTCAGGGCGACCCTCGCAGTGGTGACACCCAGGCGTCTCTTCCTTACCCATCAGACACAGGTACCTCCCGAAACTTCCGTATCCGGTGAGGACCTGCGTCATGCGGTAGGTCAGGACGCCGTGACGCCGATCTAGCCACTCCTCATAGAGGGGTCTTACCGCCGCAATTGCGGCGTGCCCGTCATACTTATCGCTAAAAGCGATCTTTTACAGACCTTTGGATGGATTGTTGAAATAATTCTAAATTATGGTTGTACATAGATAAATTCCCTTCGTGAATTAGACATACATGTTTAGTTATTAAATAGAGATAGAGATACCCTTTATAAAAAGGTTATCATAAAAATAATTTTGATTTTTTTCCATCACCTCAACTCGAAAAAAAAAAAACAGGGCTCTATCGAAATTTTTTATTGACCTTTTTAAGGTCAAGATCAATAGAGGAAAAGATTTTTTTTAATCAGCACTGTTAAGACATTGAAAAACATTCGATATGTTTTTCGGATATAGATATGAAATGTTTTACAATATAGGTTAAATTTGCCACAGAACAAATAAATAAATTAGCAACTTTCATATATTTATGAAGCGTTTTATTACAGTGCACAAGTATGTGCACTGTTCCTTTACTCTCATAGTACGATGGGACGGCAATCCGACACGACCGGAGACAGATCAGGCGCAGGACCAATGGCTTAAGAGAAGGCTCCCTAAATTGTATGTAATTCTGTATTAATATTCTGAAACAATCACGCGTACAATCAAAATATAACTTTAGTATATGATTTATTGGATCTTTTTCTTTCCATGTTTTGTAATTGGAACATTTTCGCTCAATTCATTTTTTAATCGAAAATCATATCTTTTTTAATGATTATTCAAAATTTAATCAAGATTACTCGGCTTTTATGTCTAAAATTAGTATTGACAGTAAGAAAATATAGTTTATTATCCAAATATAGGACATTTTTTCTCTAGATCTATTATTACTTTAGTTATAAACGAAATAAGAATTGAGACTTACGACATTTAGTTTCGAACCCGAATAAAAGAGCGCACGCGATATTCAACTTTATTACTGCTGCGTTAGCACACAACGGCAGTTTCGAAACCGAACATGGTGAAAGAGCGCACGCGATATTCAACTTTATTACTGTTGCGTTAGCGTTTAGTATACAACGGCCTAACCGGGGTGGATGGAGGCGGAGCTTGCGTGAAAATTATTTTGCACTGCCTGGTCTTAAGGTGCTTTCCAAGGCACGGGGGTGTCACACCACCAACTTCCAAACTCCGGGCTACTACTGAGAAAGTTATGTTAAAAAAACCCAATAGCTGGGACCTGGGAATCGAACCCGAGACCTTTTGCTTAGCAGTCGGCAGGCCCATAACCTATTATAGAGAGGCATGTTTCCACAAGGAGAGGGAAACATAAAAGGCTTGTTATATCTGATAATGAAAAGTAGACCTGTGTGTTTGTTTCAGTGTTTCTTCTCAGGGTAGTCAGGAAACACCACCCAGAGTGGTATGAGTCATTCGATGATATTCCACTTGAAAATAAAACAAGGTAATTCATTCAGCCTGTTTACCTGATCGGTGTCCGTAGGTCCGCCCATGTTGAGCATAACAATTGCTGTCTTGGGTTTTCCCTCATATTTGGTTGTCCGTGAAGAGTAACATGATGTCCTAGGTAGACGGGTGAATGCTGTGCGACCTGTAAAAAGTTGAGGCATAATTATGTATGTGTTGCGGAATTGTTCGAAAGATTTAGTTAGGGCATATGATGGAACACGGATGGGTTTTAGTCAGTAAAAGTCTGACACACCCTCCCGCCTCACCCCGATCAGAGGGAGTTGTTGGATGATTTACCATAGTTAAAAAGGCAATGTAAAAAGGCATCAGTACATAATTAGTTTCTGCCTGCGACTTCGTTCGCATTGTTTGTGGGAAGGTTTTCCCGAGTAAATCCCAATCCCGTGGGAATTCTGGGATAAAAAGTATAGGCTATGTTTTATTCCAATTCTAATATTATAAATGCGAAAGTTTGTGAGGATGGATGTGTAGATGTTATAAGAGATGTTGTTATATTTGGTTTTCACTGTATATATTTTTAAATCTATACAATTAATAATAATAATATAATGTTTATTTCTCCATCACAAATAAATAACAAATGAAATACAGATATTCTTCTGAATGTGAAATGAATTCTGATTCTGATGTGAATGAATGTTCTCACATCACACAAACATAAATAATATTTTATTTGTGAGACACTGGTGCCTGAACTAAGCCGAAACTTGTATTTCAGGACACCAGGGTCCCCACCAAAAATCGTGTGTATATCAATATTATAAAGCGGAATAGTTTGTTTGAATGAGTTAATCTCTGGAAGGACTCGGTGGATTGGATGAAAAGCTTGATGAAGGTTATAGGATAGAGTTAATATTTTATCAAGATAAAGTACACAGGAGCAAAGCTTCGCATGACCGCTAGTAATTAGCTAAAATTATGATGCAAGTCGTTTATTTTTTAAAGACAGTCTCTTGTGTTTGGGGACTGATGTCAAAGTGTTAAAAATATTAAGATAATGAAAATTATTTTTAATAAGAAATTACAGGACCTATGTGTAGTATCATTATATCATTGAGTGGATTAAACTTTATTAAATAATCATGCACCTTTGTTAAAAGAAATAGGACCGCCATTCTTCAATTAGTGAATGAGATGTAGGTATTTTAATTTTACACATATTATAATCATTTACCAGAATATAATATAGGTAAGTTGTAAAAAAACAGAATCCATAGTAATATTATAAATGTGAAAGTCTGTCTGTCTGGCTGTTATGCATTCATAACTAAACTACAGCACCGATTTGTATTAAATTTGGTACAAAACATAGTTTTTTTTTTTTTTTCAAATGTCAGCCCCTTATAAACTGGGGGTTGTCTGTATGTCGGGCAGATATCCGCAACTCCACGAACAAGCGCGTATTTTGCGTAAAAAAAAAATGAGGGTTATAACTAAATAGGGGTTTTCATTTCTTTTTCTTCAATTAAAACAGGTGAAACCGCACGGCAGTGTTATCAATAAAATTACCTATAACATTAGGTACTAATTTTATTCTAGGATATTGTAATATTATACACGTAATATGAATACCTACACTGTTTTGAAAACTTTCCAAAGTAATATCAAAAATTGATTACGAAATTTTTACATAACTATAATTTAATTTTATTATGTTATGTATATTTCATGCTTATCGCAATTTTTATACGAAAGTATTGACACAGTTGCGACCAATATGTATAGGCTTTAAATACGGAAAGTTAATGTAAACACAAACGGTAAAAATACAGCACTATTTTACAAAATTTAAAAAAGATTGAGAAGTTTTGTACTTACTTATTGAGGTAAGCATTTTGATGACTGACACTGAGTAAGGAATGTTATAATTAATCCGTAAATTTATGAATGATTCAAATAAATGCAATACGTTTATAACTAAAATGATAATCGAATTTAATTATTATTTTCACGCATCATCACTCGGCGGAATATTGACGTTTGACAACTGGCCGAATGTGCAGTGTTGCCAACAAGGCGGGAGCCAATGTCGCCCGTTTTTCACAGCTTAAGTAGCCTAATATAGCCGAATTTCAGTCAGTGGTAGCCTAATTATGTAGCCTAAAATATCGGTAAAAATGTAGTTTACATCAATTTATTATTACATACTTTACTTGCTTTAAATGCTGGTATTTTTTTATCTATTAATCGCGCATAATGTATGCGCCAATAATTTTTCGTTAAACAAATACTTTGACACAAATGATGTACGAAGCGAAATGAAAATGTTAAATAGTAACTGAAATTGGCCCGAACTATTCACACAGTTTAATAAGATAATTGCGTTTACACTATTTTTATTTTATTTTTATTGTTGATTAGCTTGGTTTGACCACAATCTCAACTGATGTTAAGTGATGTAGACGAAGACGATCCATGCTTGCCTAGAAGTAACCTATTCACTCTTACTCTTAGCTATAACCTGGGAGTTATTAGTCTATGTAACTACATAGACTAATAACTCCCAGGTTATAGCTAAGAGCTATAGCTGTGGCTCGGGCTTATTGTGATTGCGTTATCAACTGATAACGCAATCACAATAAGCCCGAGCCACATTGTGCAGAAGGAAGGAATCATCGCCAAGCAAACATGACTTCAACGTAGTCCTAAATCTAAAATATGCTTTTTTGATAAGGGTTTTAAATTTTCACACAGGGACAGAGTTTGGTAACTTGTTATAAAAGCGTATGCTATTTATGAAGAATAACTTGCTAGTCTTGGCTAATCTGGTATAACAATTTCACGCTTATTGCGTATATTTATTGTGTGAAGATCGCTTCTAATCTGAAAAAGTCCTAAGTTTATGCGTATATAATATAATATGCTTTCTAATAAATAAAGTGAGTGCCACAGATAACTTTAAATAAGTCAGAGACAGATAGGACAGTAATATGATATGTCTAGTTCCAAAAATATGCGCCAAGCGCTAGTGTCGTAATGTCATCTAGTGATGACCCACAGTGATACATGCAAAAGACAAAACCAATTATGGAATATTGGTTTTGAGTATTAGAAGGGATTGGTCCCTTGAAGTCTAAGTTCAATCTTTCAAATGGTGCAGTTGCTTTTATGAGATGTCCTTGATGACCGACATAACGTGGTTTAATTTCGGCACAGATTGGGCATGCTGCCGTGATTTTCTTTACTTCTTCAATCGAGTATGGCAAATTTTTCGATCTGACCCAGTGTCCCATACGGGTGATACCTGGGTGGCAGAGAGAACGATGGAGCTCGACGAGTCTGGAGTGAGAAGTCGCTGTGTCTATGCGCATACAGACTCGCGAGAGTGCGTCAGCAACTAAGTTCTGTTTACCAGGTCTATAAACAATATCACATCTAAAACATGACAATTCTAGGCGCCATCTTTCTATTTTTTCATTTTTGATTTTGTTTGAATGTGTTTGGTTGAACATAAACGCAACTGACTGTTGGTCAGTAATTAGTAGAAAGTGTCTTCCGATTAGGAAATGTCTCCATTTGCGTAAAGCTTCGACAATTGCGCTTGCCTCCTTTTCAATTGTGGGTTGTCGCTTTTCAGAATCGTTAAGAGATCGTGAAAAGAACGCTATAGGACATCCTTTCTGTGACAGTGTCGCTGCGATTGCGAAGTCCGAAGCGTCGGTTTCAACGGAAAATGTCTCCTTATCGTCTATTCCAGCCAATACAGCTTCGCAAATATCAGTTTTAAGATTATTGAATGAATTGATAGCGTCTTCAGTTAACGGTAGAGTAGCTTCACTCAGTGGTCTTATTTTGGAAGAAAAGTTGTAGATCCACTTTGAATAGTGAGCAAATAGTCCAAGTGATCTTTTCAAAGTAGCAGTATCGTTTGGGATTGGAAGATTCATCAGTGGTTCCAAACGAGATTTGTCAGGTTTTATAATGTTACGATGAATTGTGTAACCAAGAAGATTGATCGAGTCTGTTGCAAAAGTGCATTTGTTAGTATTCAAAGTGAGTTTGTATTTCTTAGCGGTTTCCATGAATTTGTGAAGGTTTGCGTCGTGATCTTCCTTATTTTTCCCACAAACGGTTACATCATCAAGGTAAGCATACGTACCTTTTAGATTTTCAGAATCAATAATATATTGCAGAGTTCGCTGAAACGCCGCAACACCATTTGTTACCCCGAATGGTATTCGAGTGAATTGATAGAGGTTACCGCATGCTTCAAAGGCGGTGTATTTCTTTTCTCTAGAGAGAATGGGAACTTGATGATAGGCACTTTTGAGGTCAATTTCGCTAAAGACGTTATATTTAGCGACTTGCGTTATGATAGAGTCAATGCTCGGGAGGGGATATGCGTCTAGCTCAGTGAATCTGTTTATTGTTTGTGAATAATCTATTACAAGGCGATGATGGCCCCCTCCGGCGACGAGTACTTGAGCTCGCCAAGGTGAAACACTGGGTTCAATGACTTTGTCTTTAAGTAAATCATTTATCTCGTTAGATATGAATTCTTGGTCTTCTTGAGAATGCCTTCTCGAGCGAATTGCTGTAGGCCTAATATTTGGCGCAAGGTTAGTAAAAACTGATGCTGGCGGGACAGACGCCTCCATTACATTGCAAATTTTCAGGGGTTGTTTATCTCCCCCGAACTGGAGTTCCACCGAAGAGTGTGTTTTCAGTATATCATGTCCGATAATTACGTCAGCACATAGATTAGCAATAATGAGTAGAGGTCGACGTTGATATTTGTGCTCACCAATTTGAATGTTAGCGAAACATAGCCCCTCTACGTATGAAATGTTGCTTAGAGATGCTAGAGTTATTGCTTGTTTGCATTAATTAATTTTGTGTTTCTAACATGTCTACTACCGAAGAAGAAAAATGTTCGTCGATGTCGCGGTACCTACGGCCCGAACGTTTTGACATAGAACCTTCCATGGCTGGCTCGGACCTGAAGTGGGCTCACTGGAAGTATTCGTTCGAGAAGCTTCGACACCATAGATGTAGAATATTTCCGTAGATTGGTAACGTCAACAATCAAACGTGACCAAAAACCATTGATCTAAGTGTGTGTAAAATGTGAGTGTGTGCATAGACAGTGTTGTGACTTGTCCATTCCTTGGTTAGTCTCTATCGATAATTTATGTAACGTCATGAGTCATTCTATTAAATGTCTTATAGGTCTGATGCAAATGCTGTCGGCATGCGACTAGCCTCATTTAGCGGTAAAACGTGAGATGGACGAACAGCAAAGTATATACATAAGTTAAAAATACTAATTATAATTATGCTTATCCTAATGTATTTTACTGTGTACATAAATAATAAAATAAATAAATAAATACTAGGTGCGTTTTCTAAGAACAATACTGATGCCGTAAGTATGTTTCATTACAACGTTTATTTGTCAGAGTATCACGCAATTTCTATTAGAAAGATTAAAAAAAAATATACTTACTCAATGGCAAAAAACATCTTCACAATTAACGCAGTATGTCCCGGTAACTCTCGGTATAACAGGGGATCCTAAGTTAACCAGAAGGATTCTCGAGCGTCCCTAGACATTTCTATTAATTAATGCTTTGCCATGTAATCCCACGCTGTGCCACTAACTGAGCGGCCATAAAGCTAACATTTTAAGGAAAATAGTAAAACAAAAAGATTTATTTATAAATAATGATTTATTAATGAAATGCAGTTTGCATTATAAAGAGCCATTGTACAAAATTTGAAAACTCGAGTTTAGGTAAAAATTGGTATGTCCGCGTGGCGATACACACATATACAACACAAATAGTGTAGAGCGAATGTCGAGTTGGACTAAACAGTCTTGAGCTGTTATAATCGTCTTTATGAGAAAAAGTGATTTGATTAATTAAATGTCTTAAGATAAAAAAAGATTAAACACATGTATTAGTTGTATAAAGTATATATTTAAAAGAAAAATACAAGTAATGTGTTAACCGACTTCAACAAAATTAAACTCAAAAGTATAAGTTTTGGTGTTACTTAACTAAGAAAGATTACACTTTTTGTGTCCATGATATTTATTTCTATAAATAGGTTACAAGTAAGAAAAAGTGTTGCTGTGTCTATACAAACATACAAAAAAAAATACGTTACACTTTTATGCATAAGTTATGACCACATTTAGTTAAGAATAGTTGACCTCGGTATTTCCTAGCTGATTACTTTGAGAGAAACACTGAAACAAGATCAAATGTTACAGTATCTTTTTAAGCCCAGACACTTGTCAAATCATATGAAAACAAGGTAGTTTAAATATTATGTTAAATATACGAGTATATAATATCGCCGTGTGCAAGAGCACTGCTTTAATTTCTTGTTTATCAGCATTTAACATTGTAACAAGAGTTCATTTGGGCAAGATTCTATAATAGTCGTCATATCATTTTTCAATGATGGACGGCACTTTAAGTCCTGAATAACTTGGCTAAGTTGAATGATTTTAAGTTCCTTACGTTTCTTTTGATGTACATCAGAACGTTCGGCCAGTCGAGGTAGGGAGCTGGCTGCTACTCCAGTTTTTACTGACGATCATGTGACGGATAAAGATGCCAGCCAAAGAATTTGTGACGGAACAATTCGAAAGTTAGAAGCATTTATTTATGGCCGAACGACCTGATATCAGAACGTTCGGCCAACCTGAATCTCCATAACTGAGGACCTCAGATAAACTGTTACTGAATAAAGATTTAGCGACGATTTGCTGACAAACAACCACGGCTTTACTTTTACTCGTAATGTCACCGATTAAAAGTAAAATGAACTTTAGTTTCTGGAACATCAGGACGTTCGGCCAACGTGATCTCCATAACTGAGGACCTGAGAGAAACCGTTAATGAATAAAGATTAAGTGACGAGACTGAAACGAATTTTTATTGCTTTATTTTATTTTGTGACGGCCCCGTTAAGTAGTAAAATGAAAATTCAACTTATAACCTCAAAACATTGGGATTATCGATTCCTCCACAAGGAAGAAGCCCAGAGAAACCATTAATCAATAAAGATTAAGTGACGACACTGAAACGAACTTTTATTGCTTAATTTTTTTTTGTAACGGCCTTTTTAATTAGTAAATTGAAAATTTAACATATAACCTCAAAACATTGGGATTATCGATTCCTCCACAACAAAGAAGCCTAGAAGAATCGGAAAACACCTGATGTGTTTTCAGTTTCCAGTCCAACGGTGTCAGTATTTTTGTTGATTCGAGATTAATCTATAAAAATGCACTATGGCGGATGGCGCCTGAAATAGGGTGACCATGTATTCCAACGAAACAAGTATTTATCGAGTAGGTACCTATTTATCTACTTAATGAAGCAAAACACGTCGAAATAGTTGAAATAAGGTGACGATGTAGGTATTGCAACGAAATAAATAGATACGCGGACGGAGGAGTATGAAATTTGTCACAGTTAAGTTTATATGGAGAAGGAGTGCAGATAACTAATATTTATATAATATGCATTAGACATAAATTGTTATAAAAAATACATACACATATGCGTTATGATGAAAAAGTCGAAGCAATGAGGCCACCGTCTTTGCTTCGACTTTTATTATTTTACTGTTTGTCAATGTCACATAAATAAAAATAATTGAAACTAATTGAAACTATCTATAGAATTTCGACCAAAAGGCGACCGATAGTTTTACTTTATTCAGTTACAGCCGCTTTCTAAAATATATCTCAATCCCAATTAATTTCTCTCGTTTACAAGGAGATGTGATAGTGGTAGAAACTGTGCCATGCTTCTGCTATAACGAGAGATGATGGAGGTAAATGAACTTGCACCAACCTAAATCGTACCTGAAATAAAATACCTACTTGTAGGTAACGATTATTCGTCTGACCATCCCTTGAGTCCACTGCGAGCACGCTATCAACTGACTCATACACGCACATCTATGCCGCACTACGTCATCACCGAGTGGATCGCGTATGATCTTGCTTTTATGAACAAAATAGTGGAAGCGCTACTAGAAAACAAAACATTACAGAAAAAACTGAAAAATTTCTAACTTCTTTATTAGATGTCTTAAAAAAAAAACAATAACATTGCCAATAGTAACTATTACTCGTCTGGAGTTAGTGTTTCGGCTCCAAAACGATGTAAAATTAACCGTGTATAATCAAAGAAAAATGATGCACAAAATGGTCAGTGTCATTATGATTAAAGTTACCTTTAATCATTATGACATGAATTTAGTTAGTCATTTGACTTCTACACTTTCAGACTCCGATCCACCTCTGCTGGAAGGTGCTAGGTGTAATGATATCCACTCCTTCCTTGGTTTCATCTCATGGCCAATGTCCTGCACCTGGTTTTTCCCATCATGATCTCATTTTCCTCTCCTATATTTTAAAGCCACCTAAACCTCTTCCTAAAGTTCTGCACATGCGTTGTTATGCACGCATGGATGTTGAAAAGCTGCATCAAGATGCGTCAGAAATTGATTGGGACCAGCTTGCAGCGGCAACGACAATTGATGACAAACTGCGTATCTTCAATCAGGCTGTCCTTGCTCTCTTCGATGGACATGCTCCTGTTCGTAGGGTTAAGCTTAGGCGAGCACCAGCCCCTTGGATGTCACCAGGGGTTCGTTTAGCGAGGAGGTGCAGGGATCGGGCCTTTCGGAAGTTTAAAAAGGATCGCAGTGAACAGAATAAAAACTCCTACAAAATTGCAAGGAATCGGTGTAATCAGATGATACGCAACGCTAAACACCGCCATATTCTTGAAAACATTTCATCTTCTTCGCCTGCTGATATCTGGAAATTCCTTGGAACTCTCGGTATTGGCAGGCCAAGTCATGTTAATTTTCCTAAAGCAATCATTTTGGATGATATCAACCGTCATTTTACTACCACTTGTAATTTGGACCCCCTTATTTTATCTCAGACGGTTGATTTTGTCACTAGTTTGCCTGGTCCAATCATTGAACCATTTAAGTTTTCACCAGCCACCTTGGAAGAAATTAAAAAGATTATCCTGTCCATTAAATCCAAAGCTGTAGGCCATGATAACATCAGTCGTGGTATGGTTACCTTGATCCTTGACTGTCTTCTCCCGCCAATTACCCATATCATTAACTTCTCCTTAGATTCCGGGCAATTTCCGTCCTTATGGCGTATGGCCTATGTCCGTCCACTTCCTAAAATATCGAATCCTTCCCTGTCTAATCATTTTCGACCTATATCCATACTCCCTTTCCTGTCAAAAGTGCTCGAGGCCTGTGTTCACAAACAGTTTTCTGCTTTTGTTTACCGCAATAACCTTGTAAGCCCATTCCAGTCTGGATTCAGACCTGGGCACAGTACATCCTCTGCTCTTCTTAAAGTGACATTAGAGAAGCTATGGAGGATACTAAAGTTACTGTATTAGTATTAATTGATTTCTCCAATGCCTTTAACGCGGTCAGTCACGATATACTCCTTGCTATCCTCTCCCATCTTATGGTTTCTTCCGAGGCGCTGGAATGGTTCTCTTCTTATCTTCGGGGACGTCAGCAATCGGTACGCGTTGATGAGAGATCTTCGAGTTGGCGGGGCCTGGATGCTGGTGTTCCACAAGGCGGTATTCTTTCTCCATTATTATTCTCTGTCTTCATTAACTTTATTACTCACTGTCTTCGGTGTTCGTATCATCTTTATGCCGATGATCTTCAATTATATACAGCTGTGCGGGTAGAAGGTTTGTCGGACGCTATAGGGGATGTAAACCGGGATTTGGAGGCTATCAATGACTGGTCTGATAGATTTGGAGTGTCAGTAAACCCCTCAAAATGTCAGGCCATCGTTATTGGTAGTTCACGTATGATGGGTAGAGTGGCGGCTATCTCTCTACCTCCTATTATTTTTGATGGTGTCGTCATTCCCATTAGCGCGAGCGTAAAAGATCTCGGTTTGCATCTTGACTCGACACTTGGCTGGCAAAGTCAAGTATCTAGTGTCAGCAAAAGGGCCAATGGCACTTTGCGTTCTTTGTATCGTCTGAGGAACTTTTTGCCTGTTAAGACAAAGACTATGCTTGTGCAGACTTTAATTTTCCCTTTGATTGACTATGGTGACGTGTGCTACTACGACCTGAATGCGGTCTTGCTGGATAAGCTTGACCGTATTCTTAATAACTGCATTCGGTTCATATTTAATTTAAGGAAATATGACCATGTCTCAAGTTTCAGGTCTGAACTTAAATGGATGACCATTCGTCAGAGGAGAAGTTTGCGCGCTTTGACAACGCTTTTCTCACTACTCAACTCTCCCAGCCCACCTTCTTATCTAATATCTCAGTTTCAATTTCTATGTTCTTCACACAATAAGAATCTACGTTCATCCAATAATCTTCTCTTACTCTGTCCTTCTCATACTTCTGACTTTGTTCATTCTTCTTTTCATATCCAGTCCATTCTCCTCTGGAATGCGCTTCCTCTCAAGATCAGGACGGCTGACAATCGCTACGCATTTAAAAAGAAATTGCGGATCCACTTTCTTCACCAATAAGCAGAATTTCCATATTTAATTTTCATTTGCTTCTTAAGTATATATGTATGTATATGTATTTATATAAATATTTATTCATATATATTATTTATGTAGATTTCTATTTTATGATATTTCGATTTTATGATATTAGGTTTTTTGTTTTATCACTATTATTATTATTATTTTTCCAATATAATGTTCACGTACATATTGCACCTTCCACTCTATCTCTTCACCACTCATGGTTGACTGGTAGAGAATGCCTACTGTATTAAGTCCGCCTTTGTACCTATGTGCATAAAGTGTAAATAAATAAATAAATAAATAAATCTAGTCGAAAAGAAGAAGAGACACGCTTTTTCACGTTTCCTTTGACGTAAGTGTACTTATTTGAATTTTTAAGAAATGAATAATAACCATTAAGTATGAAAAAACCGGCCAAGTGCGAGTAGGACTCGTGCCTTGAGGGTTCTGAATCAAGATTAATATTATGTCGTTTATTAACTTTCTTTCTAATCTAGTTACATTTTTAAATATTTCATTTAAAAAATAGAGGCCCGCGTATTGGGAGCAGGGTCCAAGCTACCTGTGGTTAGAGCTGCAGAGACAGGAACCTCCTCACAAACCCCCTGACCACAGCTAAGCGCGGTGCGAATTGCGGCGCGTCTTGAGGCGCGTCAAGAGGTGAGTGCCGAAAACAAATTGTAGACAACCTATGAAGTATGCCACAGCTACCGGCGACGCGAACTGCGGTGCGTCTTGCGGCACGTCTTGCGGGCCTAGTTACACACTCAAACACTACATACCCATACAAATATTAAGTAGGTACCACTTACATACACTTCACACATACATACTTCAACCAAACTCCACAGATACTGCACGCACTCTCATAATCACCTCCACTCTTACTAACTCTTCATTTTTTTTTTTAAGTAGTGTTAAATTTTCACCTTAGCTGATAAGTACTCCATGCTGTTGTAAACACTTTGTTGGCGTTTTTTTTTAAACTCCTGGAAATGGCATTGATAACTGAAACACAGACATTGCCTAGTTCGGTTACAATAGCTACATCCATTTTACACAGTTACTCACTGCCAAACTATAATTCTGTAAACTACTACTAAATTTTTAGAGAAATAAATTACTATTACTATTGTTAAGTTTTATAGAGTTGTTAAGTTTTTTACTTCTAAGTAGATGGACATTTTTAAACGGATGATAGTACCTACCTACTTGTTAACACGACCAATTTTAAACTAATACCTAACTTATTATAAGTCAATTTAATTTTTAAGCAGTTTTTGATGATAAGAATCAAGCGCTTTTAAAGTGTAAAAAAAAATATATTCTCTAACTGATTTTTTAAGTATTTTTCAGCGCTATTTATAAGGTGGTAATGCAAAAATGTGATGTCTTCATTTAATTTTATTTTTATGGCATCTGTGAGTTTTCCTCTCGTGCATATTAAATGTGATTTCTTATCAATTTCTACTATAGTACCAAGGTATTTCTGCACCCGCGTGGAATGCGTTCCTTTCTCCGCAACTTCTCCGCGGGGCGCCTTGCTCGCTCATGTCATTGGTGTGACGTCATCGAGGTCAGGTGCAGAGATCCTTTGGTAATATAATAGAACCGGGCATCAAGAATGGGTAACTTAAGTCCTGGCTGATCTTACTGGAAAGAAAGCCGTAATGTTGTCGACGTATTTTTAAGAGGTCATTTGGTGTAGTTATTGTATAATACTTACTGTGATTTATCTATGGAACTGTTATTTAATTGTAAAATGTGTAATCTAGTTTATCAAACTAATTCCGATTTGACAAGTTTCAAGTCAATCACCTAGCAGTAGACACGAAGTAGTAAACCAATTTAACTGTAATTCTAAAAAGTACATATTATTATGTACCTAACTACATACCAACGTTTGATTACAAATAAAGAATTTTTAAGTTGTGTTTGTTTTGTTGTATTATTGTATTTCCCGACAGCTACAACCTAGCAGTCATTAAGTCCAGAGTGTATAAGTTACTTTTAGGTAAGCGTGGTCCATCTTCGATCACATCATCACTTACCATCAGGTGAGATAGTGGTCAAACGCGAACCTATTTTCAATAAAAAAGAAAAAAAAATAGGCTCGCGTTTGACCACTATCTCACCTGATGGTAAGTGATGATGTGATCGAAGACGGAGCACGCTTGCCTAGAAGTAACCTATTCAAACGCGAACCTATTTTCAATAAAAAGAAAAAAAATAGGCTCGCGTTTGACCACCATCTCACCTGATGGTAAGTGATGATGTGGTCGAAGATGGAGCACGCTTGCCTAGAAGTAACCTATTCACTCTTGACTTAGACTCCCAGGTTATAGCGATCAGGAAACCTATATATTTAAGTATTCTTGTACTTAATCAAATTTCCCAATCTCCAATGTCAGTCACCTTTCCACTTTCGTTTGCCTTTAGCCAAAATAGACCCAACTAATATAACAAAAACTTCACAAGTGGACACTGGTATGCAGGCATCAGCTCAACGTTGCTTGTACTCGTACACAATTTTATATTACGACGTGTTTTGCGTCATTATTTAGGTAACGAAGTACTCGAAAATACTTGTTTCGTTGGAATACATGGTCACCCTATTTCAGGCACCATCCGCCATAGTGCATTTTTATAGATTAATCTTGAATCAACAAAACTACTGACACCGTTGGACTGAAAACTGAAAACACCAGGTGTTTTCCGAGTCTTCTAGGCTTCTTTGTTGTGGAGGAATTGATAATCCCAATGTTTTGAGGTTATATGTTAAATTTTCAATTTACTAATTAAAAGGGCCGTTACAAAAAAAATTAAGCAATAAAAGTTCGTTTCAGTGTCGTCACTTAATCTTTATTGATTAACGGTTTCTCTGGGCTTCTTCCTTGTGGAGGAATCAATAATCCCAATGTTTTGAGGTTATAAGTTGAATTTTCATTTTACTACTTAACGGGGCCGTCACAAAATAAAATAAAGCAATAAAAATTCCATTCAGTCTCGTCACTTAATCTTTATTCATTAACGGTTTCTCTCAGGTCCTCAGTTATGGAGATCACGTTGGCCGAACGTCCTGATGTTCCAGAAACTAAAGTTCATTTTACTTTTAATCGGTGGCATTACGAGTAAAAGTAAAGCAGTGGTTGTTTGTCAGCAAATCGTCGCTAAATCTTTATTCAGTAACAGTTTCTCTGAAGTCCTCAGTTATGGAGATTCAGGTTGGCCGAACGTTCTGATATCAGGTCGTTCGGCCATAAATAAATGCTTCTAACTTTCGAACTATTCCGTCACAAATTCTTTGGCTGGCATCTTTATGCGTCACATGATCGTCAGTAAAAACTGGAGTAGCAGCCAGCTCCCTACCTCGACTGGCCGAACGTTCTGATGTACATTTCTTTTGAGCCCGCAATTTTCTTAGCTTTTTTTCTTTCTCCATTATTTTTCTTCTTAATTTAGTTATAGTCTTCACCATTTTCTTTTTTTTAGGAGTCAATTCAATACCACTAGCTGATAGTATACTAGTAGAAGTAGATGTACTAGGTACAGGTTCAATATCTCTGTACTGATATGTAGTTGCTCGGCGTGGACATTGAAGTTCAACCTGGAATTTAAATAATTTAAATGGGTAAAGAAGATTTATTTTAAAAGGTATTTACATTTTATGCCAATTGTCCTTAAGTGCATAACAAATTATATTCAAAAATAATTAATTGCGCACTTAAACATAATTATTTAGTTGTTTTTATAATTTTAAACAACAAAATATATAATTTTGTTATACATATTATTTATTTATTTATTATATACTTTATATAATAAATAAACATATTGTGTATTTAGCATTTTTATAATATTATAAGAAGCATCTTATTGTCAGCATAATCCCACTATTTTATTTAATATCTAAATAAATTAACACAACATTGTCGCACTATACATACCTAATTTGAGAAGGATATGTAATTAAAAAACTATTGTTGAATTTACCAAATATAACAGATAGTCTGAGTGATATCTAAATAAATATTGTGACATTGTTTTTTTCTTACCGGCATAGAAATAGTTGGAACAGAACCACTCCGCAACTTTCTTCTTTTTTGACCCAAAGTGACTGAAAAGCAGTGTGCATGAAAATGTTTGCTACATATTGTTGAATATTTGCACGGAGTCCAATTTGGTCTACGTAGCATTCGCAACCACTTTTCTTTTATCACCGGATTTGTAGGAAATCTGCAAACAATATGTGTCTTGTTAAGTGATCTCAAATCTCAATGGAAAAATGTTTCATAATTTTTCAAATCTGTTATCTAGTCTATCAATATTATTTAACTAGCTGTCCCCCACGGCTTCACCCATATCTGTTTTGTTTACTGCTCCACTCCCGTTGGTCGATATATATTATTATATAGCCTATAATCTTACTCGATAAATGGATACCTACTAAATTGAATGGACACCAAAATATTTTTTCTATTCGAACTATCAGGTATTTACTAGTTCCGAGTTTAGCGTGTTAAAATTCAAACAAACAAACTCATCAGCTTTATAATATTAGTATAGATACGATTGTAATATATCTATATTTAATTTTGTTTATTACAATAAGTACCTATATATAATCTATTTTTCCAAGATTATGCATTTGTATGAAGCTATCGTAGCTGTCGATATCAACAAAAATTAGGCCATCGCATCACTAAAAAGTGAGGTTATAACTCCTTCGTATTTCGCTATTTGTTATTTCTCAAATACGTCGGTTTTAGGCATGCTAACTCGTCTAAATCGTAAATAAAATACTGTTCTCATCATATTTTGCTTAAAGCCGGCTTATTAGTGCATTGTTATTGCAGAAATAACGATGTAAACAACTTATAAACTTACTGGTGAAACGAGTAATCCTGAGGATTTTTCTTTTTGGCAGATTCACATCCTGTTACTGCACAAGACACCATTGTATTATAATTGTTTCAACGCAGGTTATCACTGTAGTTCACTGAAATAAATGACGAAACGCTCGCGTAAACAGTCACCGGGGCCGGTATGGGCCGGTAGCATATGCGTGTTTTGGTTCTGTTAACAGAGTCATTTCCTCTCTCTTTCTAACACAGCAAGGTTCCGTTAAGAGCGGGAGCTCTCATTCACTCTCAAGTCCGATCTATGGAAATATTCTACATCTATGTTCGACACACAGCGTACTATAAACGTCACGATAACCATCCGGCATAAAATATCGATAGCATAGTGATGCGCCATGAATAATTAATTCTTATAGGGTTAATTTTATTATATGCAAGGTTCATTGTTTCTTTCGTTAAATTCAATGGATACAATTCGTATCCATTGAATTTAACGAAAGAAATATAAAATTAAAACGACTTTTCAGATATTACTTTTTATTTGTTTTTCCTCTTAACATATGGGCTTTATATTTCTCGAAGTAATTGTTGTGGTGCACACATATGCTTCACAATTTTTTCTTGTACACCTCATTTTGTTTTTCCGAATCACATCTGTAAATAGAATAAAAATTCAATTCTAAGTAAAGACGAATCAGGTAACTATTTTGGGATCCTGAGCAACATTCTAACATTTGCCATCACACTATTTCTTAAAGCATTTTTGAAGTGAAAACTTCTTTCATCATTGAGATTTGAAAATTAATGAAACGAAAAAGCGACAGTATCTGTTGGGACCACCTAGACCTAGACCTAGAAATTAGGTCGCGGGGGTTGAGGTAGCCCTGAGAGGGGGGCGGGAAGGGGGAGGATGGTCTCGTGAGGAGTTCAGGGGGGTGAGGGAAAGGGGGGTCCCGTGTGGGGTCGGGGTGGGGGAGGGAGTCTCGTGGGGATTTGAGGGGGTGTTGAGGGGAGTTGAGGGGAGAGTTGAGGGGGAAGTTGAGGGAATTTGAGAGGGGAGTTGAGAGGGAGTTGAGGGGGGAGTTGAGAGGAGTTGAGGTGGGAGTTTAGAGGAGTTGAGGGGGGAGTTGAGAGGAGTTGAGGGGGGAGTTGAGAGGAGTTGAGGGGGTCTCGTGGGGAGTTAAGGGGGTTTGAGGTAGAGAGAGAGAGAGAGAGTGTTTCTTATGTCGTGGAAATGTTATATGCCCAAACGTATACCTGTTGACCCAAACTTAGTAAAGATTTTTTATCCAGGATTAAACTTCTTAGGGCTATGAGCCCCAAATTTAGGGTAAAATAATGCTAATTGGAATTTTTTGGGCCCTTATAATTAATATTATTTATTAATTATAAGGGCTTATATATTTATTATATTAATATGTAGGGCTATTTTTAGGGGCATACATAAATTTACAAGCATCACATAATTGGCCGCGGGGCGCGCGGCGGTCAGCGGCCTAGTACTACTACATTACAGATTATCTATGTACTAGTACTAGGAAGTAGTGTATCTATGTAGGTACTAGTATTAGGCAGTATTCGGAAGTATTTGATGATTGTGACGCTAGTGGGCATTTAATAAGCGTTTTGAAAATATTACAAAATTTGCACTTGCATTTATGACTGTACCATTTTAAAATTGAACGCGCTTTTTCGATATATCATATACTGAAAAACAAATTACGAAACCGATTGTCCCTTGAAATGCTGTAAAGTTTGATGATGACACGATTAATTTTAAAACGTGATTGTGGATCTTGCCTTACGTTTACTCCATCTGTCTCCATCCCCAAAAATGTTATAGTTATATAATGTAAACATGTATGACTTTAAGAATTCCTAAATTTCAAATGAAACGCCAAGTCGGGATTGAAGCGATTTATTTACAATAATTGATAATGTGGATTGTTAATTAAGTAAATTCTATTACAAAAGTAATGAAAATTAAGTTATATTTTATTTACCTTAATAAAACGGGAAACTCATCTAAATATTAGCCTTGAATAGCAGCAAGAAACAGAATTTTTTGAAGTGAAAACTTCTTTAGCGTCGTTGTGATTTGAAATTTTATAAAACGAAAAAGCGACAGTAAAAAGAGACAGACACATAAATTCATAAGATTTAACGTGGGAGAAAATGAGATAGGAAGCATTATACAGTGTTTCTTATATCGTGGAAATTTTATATGGGCAAACCAGGGCAAACGTATACCTTTGAAATTTCGTAATTTTTTTTAAGGTTTCACTTCTACCACGTGTGAATTGCACACATGTTTTTTTTTCAGTTAGCTAATAAAATTTCGTTTTTGACATCTCTAAAATAAAATCAATAAAAATAAGCACACCATAACGGCTCTGATCAGAATCAATTCCTACTTAAGTATACAAATATACATATTGTAACATATTTATGCAGATATTTAACTTTATGGTTTTTAACTAATCATATTTATGTGATAAATAAAATATTCTTGATAAGAAATTAAAAGTTGTTAAAAAATATTTATTACCTGTATTCAGAGATGAAGATGCAGGAGGATCTGCATACATATCTGCAGTTCTTGAATATAAATTATCAACTGGATGTTCTACAATAAGAAAATGGGTATATCAGAAAACAGAACATAAGTTATAACAAAGTCAGTTTAACTTTTTTTTCCATTTTTAGTTGAATATACAATTACATAAGCGCAAGAAGAATGAAAAATAGAATTATTAAGATCCACTTAGAAATGTTGGAGATGCAGTTGATTTATGCATATAACTTCGTATATAAGAATAATTACCTAATGTATTAGTTATGTATTAAAACCTCCCTGAAAGTATGTAGATCGCATTAGTAAAAGAATCATTAAAATTGGTTGATTACTTCTTAAGAAAATCGCAGACATACAAACAAAAATACATACATGCATACAGGTCGAATACAGAACCTGCTTTTTTGAAGTTGGTTAAAAGTTAAAAATGAGTGTACCTTGGACAACAACTGGATTTTCCACAATTTACTCGGTATCTTCCTTGTTACTTTAGTTATGATCATAAAGAACATCTGAAAATAACCAAATAAAGTTTAATTAAATAATTTTAATAAAAATTACATAATCATAAGCAGGAAACTCCGCCTCTAAGATAACCCACTGACTATAACTATAACTTAACTAGTGCACCTTAATAGGTACACTTGTAAATAATTACAAACACATTAATACAGATAAAGGCACCCCATGCTCTACTTCTTCAGTGGAAAAGCGACATGGATAACCATTTTTGAGACAATTACCCTCGCCTCGCCCCTGGCATTTGTCGAAGTGTTTTTGGCACACACGTTTATTCACTAATTGATACTTTGATAAACCAAGAAGTTCGGAATTCACTAATAACAAAGACGACAGTCACAAAGCCCTAAGTTTATCGTCCTCAGGTAAATTATAAAGGCGATGGATGAGTTTTGTTGGTTGAAATACAACCGACAACACAGCATTTGATAGGAGCCATGGCCGCGAACCAAAGCACCAGAGCACTGCAGTATAATTCGTATTGAGCA
The DNA here is from genome assembly GCA_943138885.2 of Tholera decimalis. NCBI lineage: Eukaryota > Metazoa > Arthropoda > Insecta > Lepidoptera > Noctuidae > Tholera > Tholera decimalis. Next base: position 9,291,097 of record OW964575.2, on the reverse strand, counting down.
AGGAACTTGGAATCTATCTCAACTTAAGCAATACAGCGAGGAGAACGACTAGTAAACAAACTGTAATCCGGCAGCACACGAGCTTCGACACGAATGACGTAAAATCCAATCTGATATCTGACACTCGTCAGTTTTAAAACATAGTGTATTACATTCTCTTTGGTCAGTTTAACTGACAAAATGGCTGCCAAAAACATGGTTGCCGGCGACAGTAGCGCTATAACCCATTTTTTGGTACTATGCTGTCGCAGGCCTGGTGAGTGCCATCCATTCTTTCCTAGTATTGCAAACCATTTACATTAATTTGCATGGGACATGTTTTTTTTTATTAAGCTCGCTTATGACTATAGTTGCAAAACTTCTGAAATATTCGGAATAATTCCGGAATACTTCTGGGAAAGTTTCTTTAAATCAGAATTATTCAAAATGAATTTAAATTAGGCCCTCTGTGCGCCTGCCGCTGCCGCCGTGCTGGCGCCGCGCTGCGCGCGCTGCGATGGCGGTGCGGGGTGCGGTAAGAGGGGAGATGCTTCCCGGAGAAGTTTTCCCCCCCGCGAGAAAGATTCGTACCCCGCAATCGAATGTTTCCGAATATTTCGCCCGAATAATTCAATGGGAATTAACGTGTTTGTTTGTTGTGTGGTGGATGAGTTAATTATTATTCAGTGCGAGAGTACGTACGATACGAGAGTAAAATATAAATGTTTATTTTATTATAAATGGGATTGATTAAGTATATGTTGATATTTTTATAGGTAAATATGTTAGCCTGCGATTAACAGGATTTTTATTCTTTTGTTTCTAGGTAGGTACCTACTTATTTCGAAATTGAATGCTATTTTTATAAATGTCAGTTGTGGAATAAAAAACCAGGCCTAGCATATTTAATTTGTTTTTTGAATAAGGGTTACCTATGTTTTTGGTTAGTTTGTATGTACACACATCAAAAGTGTCTAGGGATCAAGCATTTTTATGCGGATTTCTTGAGATTGAGATGTGGCTTTGTAATAAATTTATGATTTTATAAATTTATATGGATCCTTTTTGGTGCATTTCATAATTTGAAACAGGAACTGTTAATCAAATTCGAGTAAAAGATGAAAATCAGCTGTCAATATTTTCCCTATAAAAACATACAACGCATTGAAGACATTATTAGTGCTACTGTTTCCCTACTACTGATTAAAACCAACGTTATTATGGAACGGCGACGTCATTTAAGCAGGGAAGAAATGCTCAGAGCCGTGGGAATGATAGAAGCTGGTTCCCGGCAACGTACTGTGGCTTTAGCTCTGAATACAAGTCAGAGTGTTATCAGTCGACTTTGGACACGTTACCGAAGCACTGGTACCGTGGCTGAGCGCCATGGAGGACGGTATCGCTGCACCACACGGAGACAAGACCGATACATTCAAATCTTAACTCGAAGAGCTCCAACAATAACCGCCATGATGTTAGCCATGAGGTTTCATCACTCTTCAGGGAACTTAATTAGCGACCAAACAGTCAGAAACCGCTTGCATGAAGTGAACCTTCATTCCCGAAGACCGCTACGGGTACCACCTATAGCAATGCACAATCGTAGGATTCGATATCAATGGGCTCTTGAACACAGAAATTGGGCAGAAGAACAATGGCGTTTCGTGTGCTTTTCTGATGAGTCTTGTTTTGGTATGAGACCGGATACAAGACGTATACGACACTGGAGAACCCCTGGACGCCAACAGCGATTAAAATCCTGCCAGGAAGTCCATCCTTATAGTGGTGGAACCATCATGGTATGGGCGGGTATTTGGATCGGCGGAAGAACTGAGTTGATTTGGATCAGAGGCAACCTCAACGCTCAAATTTATGCTGAGACGATTGTATCTGACGTCATCGTTCCTCTACAAGTGCAAATCGGTCCCTTATTTCAGTTAATGAATGATAATGCACGACCGCACACCGCAAGAGTTGTAAGACAGACTCTCGCCGCAGCTAACATCAATGTCCTGCTCTGGCCTGCTCAGTCGCCAGACTTGAACCCGATTGAGCATGCATGGGATATGCTACAGAGAAGAGCTCTGCCGAATATGGAGGGTATCCAGTCGCAAGAAGACCTTTTTTTGTTGTTGCAACGAACATGGGCGGCCATTCCACAGCGTGATTTGGATGAACTCATTTTGAGTATGCCAAACCGATGTTCTTGTGTTGTTAGTGTTCGCGGTAGAAACACGGATTATTAATTGTTTAAGTTACCCAATAAAATTTTAAAGAAAACTGTTATTTCAGTCTTTTTTTCGAACTTTAATGTTAGTGGTTCAAATGTCAAAAATCCCTTTATTAGGAAAATGGCAAATTTCTTTATTAATGCAAAGGTGACTTGGTTTATCGTTACTGTGACAAACGAAAACACTTTATTTGATGAATCCTTAAAGAAAATTTTAATTAATATCAATCAGGAGAAAAGTTATTGCAAAAATATATGTTGATCCCTAGACACTTTTGATGTGTGTAGTTCTGTACGCATCGCGAGTATTCGCGAGTCGCATAGGTAGGTATTAATCATTACCTACCTACTTAACGCGTATAATAGCCCAGTCAATAAAAACAAATAAAGGCAAACCTTGCAAGCAAACACGTTTTGATGCGGTTTTCAGAAAAGTATTTGTTATACTTTGGTAGGAGCAGGTTTTGGTATATTAACCGACTTCAAAGGTCAATTTTCCTGGATTTTTTTGACAGTTGAAATATTCCCAAAGTTTCGGAATATTTCGGAATACTTCCGAAGTATTCGACGGGAATGATTCGGACCCGCCAGCATCTATACTTATGACAGACAGATTGAATACACTTTACTGTACACCAATAATTGAAACACACTTAAATAGTAATATTGCTTACAATTTAGTTACAATGACGGTCTTATCGCTGAGAGCGATATCTTCCACTTTCCAGACAACCTTGAACCTGAACTGAAGTAGCCTAAGAGGCGACCGGTCGCTTTTTATGTGTTTTCGTCACCGATTCTCTTCGTGAGTAGCCTAAATGGCGAAAAATCACCTACGTTGGCAACACTGCGAATGTGAATGTTCAAAATAAGATAATGGATATCGTTCTTTCCATACCATTCATTCATTCATTGCTGTGCCTATAGATCGCATTTTCTATTCGACTAAATGTTTAAGTCTTTTTTTTTACATATTTACAGCCTTGCCCTGAGGCAGGGCAAGGCTGTAAATATGTAAAAAAATAGCCTGACCCCCAGTCTACACATAATTTTACAGCAGTATTCTGCGAACAACATTATCAAGATGATTAGATTTTTGGCCTTATTCAATGTAGCCATTGCGCTAGCGTATAGAATCTCGGATTTTAAACAGCAACATATGTAAGTCTTAATTCTTCTTTTATCTTGTAAGGACAGCCAAGTTTTGTATTACTTTTGCAGCACAGGGCTCGCTTTCAGAAACAAATAACTAAGCGCAAGGTTTTTATGATTAAATTTTGATAATGTATTGTAACGTAATATACACACAAAGCGAATTCTAAATAAATAAAAAAAAAATCTTCTTTTATAGTCGATGTCGATCCTTATTAATGTATGTAGCTTAGTATGTATCCATCTTAGTAGCCAAGTTTATAGCGACATTAGTGCAGTAATATTAGTCAATGACTCATAAGGTCTTTTGCGGCCCTCCAAGAAGTATCATTGTCATGTTTGTGGTCATGTTTAGGACAGTAATACCGCAAACTGATTTGATGTAATACAGATTTTCAAAACTTCATTTTCACTTACTTCTTATTTTGGGAGAATATAGGAAGTTAGAAACAAAAGTACATTAAGAATTTGAACTAAAGTCAGCAAGTCATTTACTGTATTTTGCTGATAAGTGCCGTAATAAAACCAGAAAGACTTTAGAAGTATAAAAACATGTCGATCGGTGTCAGTGTTATTGGTTTTGTATCTTCTTTTTTTAGACACCGCCTTCCGAAATGTAAGTTATTTTTGCCTTTGTAGTGTTTTTATATAGAAGTCGGTTCTATTTTTGCAAATTTTTTTTTCACTCTTTTTAGTGGGTCGGTTTGTAATTTATCTAGTTACAAAAGCCAAAATGTCAACTACTTATCACCTTTTACAAAATATTGCTTTTCCCGATGCAGAGCCGTTAATTTTTGAGGAGTTCTCTTGGTACTTCACCATCAGCTCTACATCACCATATGCATTGTGACGAATATAAAGTGCTAAATATCCATATTCAAGTAATCGAATCGCAATCCACGAAATACTTATTATTGAGTAGTTTCGGTGGCCATCTGTGGTCTTCATTATCAGTTTCACTTCCCCAAATGGTGCTTTTCGCGAGCAACTGCACAAGGTACTATTAGAAATACCCAAAACGTTATAGGTGTGCCTATAATATTTGAAGAGTTCCCTCGATTACTCCAGAATCCCATCATCAGATCCTGATTTCGTAACAATGGGGCCAACTAGAAAGTCTACCCTATCAAACGAAAAAAGATTTTCCAAATCGGTCCAGCCGTCTTCGAGTTATAAGGTAACATACATAAAAGTTCAAGGCGAACTGAGAACCTAATCTTTTTTTTTGAAGTCGGTTAACAAAAGCAAAGTGAGGCGATCAAAAACAATGTAAGTATTTAATAAGGTTGCATATACATAGTGCAATGTGCGACCTGCTTAGTTTTTTGAAAAGTTTAATAGCCATATACATATTTGAAAAGCAGTGTCTGGTGTGTGTCAATAACTAAAATAAGTGAATGTAATAGAAAAAATTGTAATAACGAAATATATCTAGTCTAATATGCAATATTGTGTTCTTATTAAACAAAGACCGTATCAGGTTATGGGCCATTTTATCCAAGATGGAATTGTCGAAGATTCAAATTGCTAAACTTGAAGGTACGAATTGGATACAATGGAAGTACCGCATGTCTGCTCTTCTAAGAGGAATCGACGGCCTACTCGACATTGTAGAGGGCAATATAAAGAGACCAAAGGAACCTGTACGTGGGGCTGGCGGTGCAGCTGCTGCAGATTTGGGACTTTATGAAGAGAATCTTAAGAAGTACAACAGGTTGGACAGTACGGCTTTGTTACTAATCACAAACAATATTGCTGACGAAACATTAGACAAGGTCATAAGATTTTCAACGTCTAAAGAAGTATGGGATGAGCTGCATAGATTATATGAAGGCGTGAGTGAGGATCGTCTGTATGATTTATGTCTGCAGTTCTTCAGTTACAGAAAAGATCAAGCTGATGATATTGTAACGCACATTTCGAAGCTGAAAAATATCTGGTATAGATTAAGGCAAGAATTAATGAAGGAAGAGGGAGTTAAGGAACTTCCAGACATATTAATTTGCAAAATCTTAGACACTTTGCCAGAGAGTTATTTTACGTTCAAATCGAGCTGGTTACTAATGTCAAAGAAGGATAGGACTATTGAAAATATTACAAGTCAGTTGTGTGCACATGAAAAAGCGCTCGGTAACAATGGTAAAGACAATGAGTCTAGTTGTGACGCTCTTGCGGTGAAAGCAAGGAAGCTATGTGCTAAAACGGGTCATAACGTAACTCCAGGAACTAATAAGAAGATAAGATGCTACAACTGTAAAGAAGTTGGTCATATCAAGAAAGATTGTCCTAAGAGGAGTGTATCTCGTCAAGTTGCAGACGGCAATAAAGGAGTTAACATGATGTTATTGACTGTGAATTCAGCTGAATCTAGCATTGATCGTGAGAACTGGTATGTAGATAACGGTGCTACAAACCATGTAACAATGCGGGCAGATTTATATCAAGATTTTATATATTTTGATGTGAAGCACACAGTAACAACGGCTGATGGAAAGGTGATTAAAGCTATTGGGCAAGGTTCACTTAGCATTGAAGCTGTAGTTAACAAGAAGGTTGTCAAGTCAACATTGAGAGATGTTTGGTACGTTCCCAAGATAAATAGAAATCTGTTTTCGGTATTGTCATCACAAGATAGAAATCCAGGAAGCTTGTTCGAGTCGCGGGTTACTACTTGTTCAATGAAAATTGATGGAAAAATTATGGTTACAGGACATAGAGAAAGGTATGGAGGTCTGTACAGGCTTAACTGTAAGATTGTACCACCATCTAAAGTAACTATAAATTTGGCACAGAAAGTAGATATGCTGCAACTGTATCATGAGCGGATGGGTCATCAAAACAAAGGGCATGTAAGAAGTCTAATCGAGAGGGAATTCGGAATAAAAACTAAGGAAAGTGGAGAATTATGCGAAGGCTGTATTTTTGGAAAATCCCACAGACTGAAGTTTGGTGTACGGGAGAAGGCCACTAAGCCAGGAGAACGCATTCCCACAGATGTGTGTGGTCCATTCCCTTTGTCGATATCCAGGTATCGTTACTTTGTGCTATTCAAAGATGAATTCACACGCTACAGATTTGTTTACTTTCTTCGAGAGAAGGCAGAGGTACATGAGAAGCTGAAAGAAATGTTGGCATCTGCTAAGGTAACTGGTCATACATCATACTGGTGAAAGAAGTACTGAGTGACAATGGTGGTGAATTTGATAATCAGAAAGCACGGAAAGTATTGACAGATATGGGTATAAAACAGCGGTTAGTCATGCCATACACGCCAGAACAAAATGGGTGTAGTGAACGGGAGAATCGCACGATTTTGGAATCAGCACGAGCTATGATGCATGCACATGAGGAACTGCCTCAAACTTTGTGGGCTGAGTTGGTGAATACTGCTGTCTATATTTTGAATAGGACAGGTCCAACTACAGTGGAACACAAGTCGCCGTTTGAACTATGGAATGGCAAGAAGCCACAGATTAAGCACTTACGGATTATTGGATCGCCTTGTTATGCGCATGTACCAAAACAGACCAGGAAAAAGCTGCATAAGAAAGCAGTAAAATGTGTACTTATTGGTTATGATAATGACGATGGCTACAGGCTTTGGAACAGCAAGGATAACATGCTAGTGAGGTCAAGGGATGTAACTTTCAATGAAAATCCTTTGGGTGCGGAAAATCCAGTGAAAGCTTCTACAGAAGCTGAAATTGAAATTCCTTTGGACTTGCCAGAGATCCATGGAATGAAAAATTTTGATCAAAGTGCAGGAAATCCAGTTAACGGTGGATAAAATAACAAGAGTGTTGATACCGATAACACAGACTCTGTTGGTAGAGAAGATGTTGTTTCAATTGAGGATTTGGATGCATTTGATGATGCTAGGAGTGATATTTCTCAACATAGTTTTGAGTTAGGGGGAGAAATTCATACTGGAGATGAAATTCCTGAACAAGAAACTATGGAATATGGTGGAAGAATCTTAAGAGATAGATCGTTACTTCGTCCACCTGAGAAACTCAAAGACTATGTTTTAAACATGGCTTGCTGTGATTACCAAGAACCAAATTGTTATAAAGAGGCTGTTAATAGCTCTGAATGAAATCTATGGAAACAAGCAATGGACTGCGAGATAGATTCTTTAAATGAGAATAAGACTGATGATGGAATTAAAATATCTCAGGGATCTTACGCAAAGAAAGTGCTCAAGAGGTTTGGCATGGAAAATTGTAGGCCGGTAATGACACCAATAATAAAGGATGATGAATGTCATGGTCAAGACAAGTCATGTGATATGAACTGTTTGTTGAAGAACTATAGACAAGTTGTTGGTGCATTGGCTTATTTAATGGTAGGAACTAGACCAGATATCGCATACGCAGTTGGCATAGCGTCAAGGAATCTCGAAAATCCTAAAGAACAGGATTGTGTCCGAGTTAAAAGAATACTGCGTTACTTGCAATATGCTCCAGAAAAAGGAATATTATACCAAAGTGGTTACAAATCGTGTATCCTTGAGAGTTACAGTGATGCAGATCATGATGGTGACTTGAACACAGGGCGTTCAACAACTGGTGTATTATGCTTGTATGCTGGAGGTGCGATTTCATGGATGAGTCGGCGCCAGACAAGTGTGGCTATATCTACCACCGAAGCAGAGATTGTAGCTGCTAGTGAAGGCGCTCGAGAATCAATTTGGCTATCGAGAGTCATTGGAGACATGACCAAATTGAAGGGTGTACCTATTCTAAGAGTAGACAATGAAGCTGCAATCAAGTTAGCCGAGAATCCGGAGTACCATAAACGGACTAAACATATTCGGATTAGACACTTCTTTGTAAGAGAGATGGTCACGAATGGAGAGCTAAATGTATGCAAGGTTGCAACTGAGAATCAGCTTGCTGATACCTTTACAAAAGCTTTAGCCAGACCAAGGCTGCAGAAACTTTTAAAGTTAATTGGTCTTCATTGAGAGAAGATAATAAGGTTGCATATACATAGTGCAATGTGCGACCTGCTTAGTTTTTTGAAAAGTTTAATAGCCATATACATATTTGAAAAGCAGTGTCTGGTGTGTGTCATTAACTAAAATAAGTGAATGTAATAGAAAAAATTGTAATAACGAAATATATCTAGTCTAATATGCAATATTGTGTTCTTATTAAACAAAGACCGTATCAGTATTAATGTTTCAAGTGATACGGTCTTTGTTTAATAAGAACACAATATTGCATATTAGACTAGATATATTTCATTATACAATTTTTTTCTATTACATTCACTTATTTTCAGTTAATGACACACACCAGACACTGCTTTTCAAATATGTATATGGCTATAAAACTTTTCAAAAACTAAGCAGGTCGCACATTGCACTATATGCAACCTTATTATCTTCTCTCAATGAAGACCAATTAACTTTAAAAGTTTCTGCAGCCTTGGTCTGGCTAAAGCTTTTGTAAAGGTATCAGCAAGCTGATTCTCAGTTGCAACCTTGCATACATTTAGCTCTCCATTCGTGACCATCTCTCTTACAAAGAAGTGTCTAATCCGAATATGTTTAGTCCGTTTATGGTACTCCGGATTCTCGGCTAACTTGATTGCAGCTTCATTGTCTACTCTTAGAATAGGCACACCCTTCAATTTGGTCATGTCTCCAATGACTCTCGATAGCCAAATTGATTCTCGAGCGCCTTCACTGGCAGCTACAATCTCTGCTTCGGTGGTAGATATAGCCACACTTGTCTGGCGCCGACTCATCCATGAAATCGCACCTCCAGCATACAAGCATAATACACCAGTTGTTGAACGCCCTGTGTTCAAGTCACCACCATGATCTGCATCACTGTAACTCTCAAGGATACTCGTTTTGTAACCACTTTGGTATAATATTCCTTTTTCTGGAGCATATTGCAAGTAACGCAGTATTCTTTTAACTCGGACACAATCCTGTTCTTTAGGATTTTCGAGATTCCTTGACGCTATGCCAACTGCGTATGCGATATCTGGTCTAGTTCCTACCATTAAATAAGCCAATGCACCAACAACTTGTCTATAGTTCTTCAATAAACAGTTCATATCACATGACTTGTCTTGACCATGACATTCATCATCCTTTATTATTGGTGTCATTACCGGCCTACAATTTTCCATGCCAAACCTCTTGAGCACTTTCTTTGCGTAAGATCCCTGAGATATTTTAATTCCATCATCAGTCTTCTCTATTTCAATGCCAAGGAAATATGATACCGCTTTTGTTGTCAGTTTAAACTTACTCTTCATTTGTGCTATAAACTCATTAATAAGACCCTGGCTGGTTGCAGCCACCAAACCATCATCAACATATAGCGCAACTATGAGTTTACCTCCAGATGGTGTCATCCTTATAAATAAGCAAGGATCAGAATCACTAACTGTGAATCCAATCTCTATGAAATAGTCCAAGATCCGCTTATTCCAGCATCTTGGAGCTTGTTTCAAACCGTAGAGGCTCTTTTTCAATAAACATACCCGACCAGAACTATCATCATAGCCTTCAGGCTGTTTCATGTAAATTTCCTCCTCAAGTGTACCATACAGAAATGCTGTTGACACGTCGAATTGCATCATCGACATGTTCTCATTTGCTGCCACAGCCAATACACACCTGACTGTTGCCATTTTAGCCACGGGACTAAACGTTTGATCATAATCAATCCCTTTTTTCTGTCTAAATCCCTTAATAACAAGTCGGGCTTTGTATTTGTCCACTGAACCATCAGCATTTAGTTTAACTTTGTACACCCATTTACAGGGTAAAGCCTTTCTATTCTTAGGAAGAGGCACAATGATCCAAGTCTTATTCTCATTTAAAGAATCTATCTCGCAGTCCATTGCTTGTTTCCATAGATTCCATTCAGAGCTATTAACAGCCTCTTTATAACAATTTGGTTCTTGGTAATCACAGCAAGCCATGTTTAAAACATAGTCTTTGAGTTTCTCAGGTGGACGAAGTAACAATCTATCTCTTAAGATTCTTCCGCCATATTCCATAATTTCATGTTCAGGAATTTCATCTCCAGTATGAATTTCTCCCCCTAACTCAAAACTATGTTGAGAAACATCACTCCTAGCATCATCAAATGCATCTAAATCCTCAACTGGAACAACATCTTCTCTACCAACAGAGTCTGTGTTATCAGTATCAAGAATCTTGTAATTGTATCCACTGTTAACTGGATTTCCTGCACTTTGATCAAAATTTTTCATTTCATGGATCTCTGGCAAGTCCAAAGGAATTTCAATTTCAGCTTCTGTAGAAGCTTTCACTGGATTTTCCGCACCCAAAGGATTTTCATTGAAAGTTACATCCCTTGACCTCACTAGCATGTTATCCTTGCTGTTCCAAAGCCTGTATCCATCGTCATTATCATAACCAATAAGTACGCATTTTACTGCTTTCTTATGCAGCTTTTTCCTGGTCTGTTTTGGTACATGCGCATAACAAGGCGATCCAATAATCCGTAAGTGCTTAATCTGTGGCTTCTTGCCATTCCATAGCTCAAACGGCGACTTGTGTTCCACTGTAGTTGGACCTGTCCTATTCAAAATATAGACAGCAGTATTCACCAACTCAGCCCACAAAGTTTGAGGCAGTTCCTCATGTGCATGCATCATAGCTCGTGCTGATTCCACAATCGTGCGATTCTCCCGTTCACTACACCCATTTTGTTCTGGCGTGTATGGCATGACTAACCGCTGTTTTATACCCATATCTGTGAATACTTTCCGTGCTTTCTGATTGTCAAATTCACCACCATTGTCACTCAGTACTTCTTTTACTGTATGACCAGTTACCTTAGCAGATGCCAACATTTCTTTCAACTTCTCATGTACCTCTGCCTTCTCTCGAAGAAAGTACACAAATCTGTAGCGTGTGAATTCATCTTTGAATAATACAAAGTAACGATACCTGGATATCGACAAAGGGAATGGACCACACACATCTGTGTGAATGCGTTCTCCTGGCTTAGTGGCCTTCTCCCGTACACCAAACTTCAGTCTGTGGGATTTACCAAAAATACAGCCTTCGCATAATTCTCCACTTTCCTTGGTTTTTATTCCGAATTCCCTCTCGATTAGACTTCTTACATGCCTTTTGTTTTGATGACCCATCCGCTCATGATACAGTTGCAGCATATCTACTTTCTGTGCCAAATTTATAGTTACTTTAGATGGTGGTATAATCTCACAGTTAAGCCTGTACAGACCTCCATACCTTTCTCTATGTCCTGTAACCATAATTCTTCCATCAATTTTCATTGAACAAGTAGTGACCCGCGACTCGAACAAGCTTCCTGGATTTCTATCTTGTGATGACAATACCGAAAACAGATTTCTATTTATCTTGGGAACGTACCAAACATCTCTCAATGTTGACTTGACAACCTTCTTGTTAACTACAGCTTCAATGCTAAGTGAACCTTGCCCAATAGCTTTAATCACATTTCCATCAGCCGTTGTTACTGTGTGCTCCACATCAAAATATTTAAAATCTTGGTATAAATCTGCCCGCATTGTTACATGGTTTGTAGCACCATTATCTACATACCAGTTCTCACGATCAATGCTAGATTCAGCTGAATTCACAGTCAATAACATCATGTTAACTGCTTTATTACCGTCTGCAACTTGACGAGATACACTCCTCTTAGGACAATCTTTCTTGATATGACCAACTTCTTTACAGTTGTAGCATCTTATCTTCTTATTAGTTCCTGGAGTTACGTTATCACCCGTTTTAGTACATAGCTTCCTTGCTTTCACCGCAAGAGCGTCACAACTAGACTCATTGTCTTTACCATTGTTACCGAGCGCTTTTTCATGTGCACACAACTGACTTGTAATATTTTCAATAGTCCGATCCTTCTTTGACATTAGTAACCAGCTCGATTTGAACGAAAAATAACTCTCTGGCAAAGTGTCTAAGATTTTGCAAATTAATAATATGTCTGGAAGTTCCTTAACTCCCTCTTCCTTCATTAATTCTTGCCTTAATCTATACCAGATATTTTTCAGCTTCGAAATGTGCGTTACAATATCATCAGCTTGATCTTTTCTGTAACTGAAGAACTGCAGACATAAATCATATAGACGATCCTCACTCACGCCTTCATATAATCTATGCAGCTCATCCCATACTTCTTTAGACGTTGAAAATCTTATGACCTTGTCTAATGTTTCGTCAGCAATATTGTTTGTGATTAGTAACAAAGCCGTACTGTCCAACCTGTTGTACTTCTTAAGATTCTCTTCATAAAGTCCCAAATCTGCAGCAGCTGCACCGCCAGCCCCACGTACAGATTCATTTGGTCTCTTTATATTGCCCTCTACAATGTCGAGTAGGCCGTCGATTCCTCTTAGAAGAGCAGACATGCGGTACTTCCATTGTATCCAATTCGTACCTTCAAGTTTAGCAATTTGAATCTTCGACAATTCCATCTTGGATAAAATGGCCCATAACCTGATACGGTCTTTGTTTAATAAGAACACAATATTGCATATTAGACTAGATATATTTCATTATACAATTTTTTTCTATTACATTCACTTATTTTCAGTTAATGACACACACCAGACACTGCTTTTCAAATATGTATATGGCTATAAAACTTTTCAAAAACTAAGCAGGTCGCACATTGCACTATATGCAACCTTATTATCAAGTAGCTTCGTAAACTTGCAGTATGAATGAAAAAATGTTTTATAGTCTATAGATGGTTAAGCTCTTCGCCTTTTCCGTTGGAAGGAAAGAAAAATACCAAAAAAAATAAAAAATGTCTATAGGTGGTCTATAGATAATCTGTGGTGTATTTACATCAACGTCAAAGTATTATTTTTGTGATTGTGAAAGTTATCGTTTAATTATTTATTTACCTATTTTTTAATCATCATTGTTAATCAATTGCTCAGAAAAATACGAAGATGACCTGTCGCAACGCTTCGCACGCGGGCAGCTGGTACACAGAGAATGGTAAGTAATCTCAAAAAGTTTGTATTTCAATCTAATCGCTTATGGAATTAATTGATTACAACGCGAAAATCTTAAAAAGATTTTTCAAGTGATCTATTTTAGGTTTTAGATGTAAAAGGGATAAAGATAAGTTTAAGGGTATCTTTTAAAGTCAAAAGGTTATTGACCTTTGTTTCAAACCTATATTTAAATTTCTTTTGTTTCTCGCAATTTTAGAATCGTCTGTGCTGAATAATTCCTCGAAACAATGACGGTGTTTTGAGAAAAAGTCTGAGAAGATATAACCTAACAAACAAAACAAAGATTATTTTGAGAATAAATAAATGTGATCAAGTTTTAAAATATTTATTCCCGCCTATTGTCCTGAAACAACCTCATTATTAATTTGTAAAGGTAAAAAAATTGACCTGTTGACCTATGTAGGTCTAAAAATAGAAGTGAATTGATTTTTTATTTTTGCTTTCGTTCGGAAATAAAACTGTTTTTTATTAAGGGCTGAAAATAATGCATTTCTTAGGGCGTTATCTTTACGTTGTGTAAGTATTTTCAAGGGTGTTATTAAATAAGTCGTAACTCACTGCTGACTGCAATTAATACGATGACATTGCAATTAGACGGTCTATTTGTTCTCAAATTTATAAAAAATCATGACCATCACAGTAAACAATGCAAATAATCACGGGGAATTGTATCGAGTTACATAATTAATAAAGTATTTGAAATTCTATTAGGATGTATTAGATTAGTTTTTTATGTCGGGCTACCAAGTTTCCGAACGAATACGGAAATCGCGGTTGCCGTAGCAATAACAGTCATTTCAAACAAATGTCAAATCAAATCTACTGGTGAATGGCGATCGCTTTGGAAATTGGATATGTTGTAAATATTATTCCTAAAAATGTCCGATAAAGCGAAAATATCGGCTGCTTCATCAAAAACGTCGTTAAAAACGAAGCGCCAATCAATAGCTCATGTGCAACCTCATCCATCTCGTTCCAAAATCGCGCCAACTAAGGAAAGAAATATTCCTTGTCCTACTACAAAGAAACATAATGCTAACGTGACTACAGCTTGTGCGGATACCACTCTAATGAAATCGGAACACCAAGGACTTCCAGATTTTGATGCAGAAACACGACAAGTTGCTTACGGGAAATTTTTACGGACGATGTTAGAAGAATGCCTTATTGACGAAAAAGTGGAACGTGAAGAAACTATCATGGATGTTCAAATGACTCAGTTGGCTGACAGATTCCAGAAGACTATGGACCAATTGGATAAAACTAATAAGAGACTGATGAATATATCTTTTGCTGTAGAACAACAGAGGTTAGTATAGATTCTGGACTCATTATTTGCTTCGCTTTTCTTCAGTTTTTTTTAGAGTTTCTTGCAAGCCTCGGAAAGCCTGAAGTTAAAAGAAGTTGTTGTTAAAAGGGTATATTTTCCATGATCCAGGAACCTCCTTTAGGAATGAAACTTTTCTTTCACTTACAACAATTTATTTATCTTAGGAATTCCGTTTTGAACAACCACATAAATCAGCATATTTTATCTTTGAAAACACATCTAAATCAAAACCTGTATATAAAATTTACTACTATAAAAATCCTTCATCTTTCTAAACTATACTATTCCAAACTCACAAGATCACTCTTCCTATTCAAAAAACTTTGACATACAACTTACTCATCTATTATTTTAAGCTGCCAGCTATGCAAAGCAGGCCCAATACTTCAACATAAAACCTATAAAATTCTACACCAACAGTTGTTGGTCCTGGCTATCACTTGTACATCTTTGATAGTGTTTATGGATGGCCAGAAGCTAGAAAAGCCGACAGCTGTCTTTTCTGTAGGTATCATTTTACCCAGCTACTGGGATGTTGAGCTCATATAAGCAGTCAATCCATGTAAAAAACCAGTACTCAGTAATATTGGTTAAGGCTGAAAGTCTAACGTAGTTGGGCAAGAGCTTAACACTAGAGTACACACGTGTCCACATGACTACTTCCAACATAAGCTGACCTCTATCGAATTGAGCTAACCTAAGTGTTTTTTATTGCAATATTGATTAAGCGACGGCTAATTAGGTTAGGTTAGGTGAGATTAGAGTGGAAGTTTCGCACTGGGAGACCCCCCCGACGACAGCGAGCCGTCGCTTAATCGATATTGCAATAAAAAACACTTAGCTTAGCTCAATTCGATAGAGGTCAGCTTACGATGGAAGTAGTCCACGCGTGTACTCTAGTGTTAAGTAGATCATATTAAAAATAGCTTATAATAAATGTATGTTGCCTTTTTTTTGGCAACAAGCGAAAGTAGGACGTCGCTGTAGAATGATAACATCGTTTTTTTTTTTTTTTTTTTCATTAGGGCCACTCGTAGTTTAGCTCGCTAAGGCTAATATACTACTTAACCGGGCGATCCTGTGGTGACCTCTAAAATTTAAAGGCCCCCAGAGATAACCTCGTATGTCCAGAAATCCAAACTTCACAGGAAATTTTAGTTAGCAGTTAATTTTGTCATGCTTTGAATGATAAAAAAGACTTATTTATGTTATTAACCAATGCATTACTTAACTGGATTATGCCAGAGAAATTATATAAGAGGTTTTCTGTTCTTATATCTACGTAGTTTTTGTTTAAACATCCATCTCTATAGATAAGAGGTTTTCGTTTCACTTCATAAATGGTAATTGTAGTCATATACTGGATTCACAGTTTTGCCATATTATAAAATATGTAGTTTTCATACAATTTTTACATAAATAAAGGAAATAATTCTTTTTTGACATACGAGGTATTCATTCTACAGCAACATTATAATAAATGTATGTTGCTTTTTTTGGCAAAAAGCGAAAGCAGAAGTTTTTAAATTTAGCTTCTAATAAATCTATTGTTGTCTTCTTTTTAGTTATTTTTTTTTAAAATTAATGGCCTGATTACATTATGTTCATAAATCTAGATCAGGCATGTTAGAATTTAATTTTACCATGCTTGTAATTGATGTAAATAGTAATTATCAGGCTTACTTGGATGCAGCTGGATACTAGAGTTTTACATGAAGAAATTTTTATGGAGACAGCCTATCTGAGCTAACCCAGTTGCTGGGTAACATGATATTGTTCTTTTGCAGGGAAAATCATCAAATGACTTCTACTGCTCTAAGTGGAGTGGAGGAGAGTGCCCTTGAGTTCCAGGGCTGCAGTATCTCTCAAAACATCCCCTGGCCGTCAATATAGACATCTGAGATAAATAATCTACTAATTTTCTTATCCATCTCTTAATTTTCAGATTACTCGATCTCAAATCCAAGGTCAATACACAATTCTTTGAAACAACAACAAATTCAAACGCTGAAACTCTCCTACAAGATCTTCATACAACGGAACAAACATATCTCGACAAAATTAACCTCAAAGATGTTGACTTTGGTTACAACCAGATGTCTGGACACAAACAGTTATTAGATGCGGTTAACGATGCTATTGAAGGCCTTGAACAGATTAAGAAGGAGTCCAATTTGGATTTAGATAAATTCAAAGAGTATGCAAAATCACAAACAAATATTGAAGAATTGGAAAAGGATAGGTTTGATTTGGAAAGCTTGAAGTCGGACTTCGAATCCAAATTTCCGAAATTCAGCGAGCAATTGTTGAAAGAAGCATCGGAACGGATTGCTAAGATAATAGAGTACGATGAGCAAGATGATGGAGATGGTGATGATTGATGATTGGTTTATAATCTTAGAATTATCAACGTATCTATCTATAAAGATTGTAATTTTCAGAGAAAATAACTATTTACGTGATCGGTTTGCAAAAAAATTTGTATTGGTTCAGTATTATTCAACTTATATTCTATGTTGTTTGTCTTTTTATACTGAAGTCTTTGCACCGTATGTGATGCCTTTAAGTTGAACTGAAAATGAGTCATTAGAAATATATGGGACGAATAGCAGTTACGCACCTCAATGAAATAATTATAGAGTTGGTTATAATAAATTTTGTATTGAAACTTAAAAAAGGTTTTATTCTAAAATTTACTGTTTATTTTTAAGCACTTTCGATCCATTAGGGGTTGAAACTCGGATTGTGACTGCAATGCTTAACATTGCCTTACAATGTGGCAAAGTTAAGCATTGTCATACAACGCTGTAATATTAAGCTGTGGGAATTCCGGGATAAAAAGTAGCCTATATTATATGTTATTCCAGGATGACCATCTCACCTGATGGTAAGCGATGATGTAGTCAAAGATGGAGCACGCTTGCCTAGAAGTTGATTCACTCTTAAAGACTCTCAGGTTATAGCGATCAGGAAACACAGACTCCAATGAAAGTATTCCTAAAACATTTCGTGCATATGGGTGGGATGTCCACCAAGTAACGATGGCGCATCGTCGTTTGTCTTGTAGTCCGATGATGGAACTGGCTTGGCGGAATAAGATTGTGTAATTCCATCGCACACTCCCCGTAATGTAACCGATAGAAAATCGATAGACTTGCAACTCGTCGTCAGTGTTCAAGGCTCTGGAACTTTGATTCGACCAGTGAATCGTTGCCAATGAGTCTCTTACCACTACCAAATTTAATTCAGATCTGTTCAGTACTTTTACGTGAAAGAATAACAAACATCCATTCGTATTCTATACATCCATCCTCACAAAATTTCGCATTTATAATATTTCTAAGAAGAAATAAAATAAGTAGTATACAATGTATTTTTACCCCGAGCGGCAACACAATGTTGAACCGACTACACAAAACATCCTGAAGTTAGTTAGCTCAGATTATATTTATTTAAGTGAATTCTTTTATTCCAAAAATAATGAATTCTACGTTATTTTCCCTGTATGTGAGGGAACACAATACAGAGAATGAAATTCGTCCAGCCGTTCTCGAGTTCAAGCAATACTAACGAACAGTAATTGATTTTTATATACAGGATTTATTATATAATATTGTATACATTCTATAATATCTTACTGTTGAGATTTCAGCTCTGCTGCGTGTGTGGAGACTGAAGGTTCTTTAAATAACGTAGACGACACCAGGAATTACTTTAAAACAGTGTATTGCGAAGATTACAATTAGTTATAGATTGGAATTAAGATGCGTGCGATGTGGCGATGTGATCGGAATCAACAAGAAAAAACAGAAAAGATTTTGAAAATAGTAGTTGATGCGTAGCTCGGCGGTGATTGGTCGGCGGCACCCGTGGACAACCAATCGCTGTGTCGTAGGTGGTAGAACAGTCCTTAAGGCGATGACTATTTGTTAAGGCGATGCACATAGGGGTATTTCATTAATCTAGCCGGCCAAAAATATTTGTGCGGGTTTTTTGGTTTAAAATGACGGAAATAAAACAAGCAAAATATAAACAGACAATAACTTTTATAATTTCTTTAAAAAAAGCAGTAATACACAAATACAACAAAAAAATGAATAAAAAAATGCTGAAAATAGGCCATATATTTATATTACACCATATATTTACATAATCTTACATACACTTATATACATACTTTATATATATGTGTATATATATATACAACGTGTAACGGTAACCCCATATCTATCCAAAGGAGCTGAAGACAACATCTAGTATGGAGTCTCTATGCACAGTTTCAGCTCAAAATAAGTGACTCAAAGAATTGATACCAAATTACCGGTTTGATATGTTTCTTGAATACCAATCATAACAGACGTGTCACAGCACTACGAGGGTCGCTAATTTTCCACGACACTTGCCAATAACACGGTGATTCTCTTCGTTCTTCTTATTTTGAAAATTCTGCCTCTGGTATCAATGTATTGAAATTTCTATTATACTTCACACATGTAGACATAGGATTATAAAACCCTTGCCATATCGTTTATTATCATCCAAAGAAACCGTGCACTTGGTATATATATACCCTTTAAATTACACGTTGTATATATTCTTACATTAATTAATTTATCAATAACAATACATATTTTTTCAAATCAATTCACCTGCACTTTCTGACATTCTACATTAGATCGGATCCGTTCCGTTTTTCTTCTTTTGCTCCTTTCCCTAGATTTCCCTAACGATTTACGAGAGCGACCTATACGATTTGCCGTTGTGACTGGAATTTTGAATGTACTTTCCAGCCAAAGTTCGTTGTTTTTCAATAAAACTTCTTCTTTTTTGTGAGATTTAATGCACCTTTGCTTCATTTCCGATTAAAAATGTGCAAAATCGTTGTTCAGTTCATTTAACTGATCATCAGTAAGATCGTCACTAATGAAAAGGTGGTCTCTCAAAAAGCGTAGTTTTTCTACCAAATTGCGTAAATTTTAATTTTTCATAATATTAAAGAGGAATTTACGAGTCACTGTTCTCACTTCGGAAGTACCCACTGTATCTGGAACAAGTAAATATTGTTTTTAGACATAAATACTCTTTTTTTCGAATTAAGCTCATTTTGACTGTGAAATTCAATGTTCTACGTTTTTGCGCATCCGCGCTATTCCGCGGCTAATTTATTTAGTATTCGTAACTTAAGGGTCTATACTTTTTATATAAACTACAAAAGTTGCCGGATCTATCCCGATACTAAAACAAATAGCTTTCTAAACATACATTTCTTAAAAAAATATCCTTATTTCAGACGTTATTTCTCGACCACTGAAAGTATATTAAAATAAAACAAATTTTAACAAATTATATCACATTTTGATTATCACATACCTGTAGTCTCCGAATCCATTGCTATTTTGCACCAGGTCAACACAGAAAACTTCAGTTTAACACTCAAAGTTAACGATTTTTTAAATCACCGAAAAGAGACACGTTCACAAAGTTCAATAATCAACTTCCGACTGAATTTACCTGAAAACGCGCAACGGAAGAAGTGTGGGGGTGGGATCTATTGATCGTTGGAATGTCCCCTGCCTCAGGTAATCAATATAATAAGCATTCCTTAAAGTTTGTTATTTTGACTTTTGGCCGCCTAGATCATTAAAATACCTGTATGTGCGATGTCTGAACACTTACTAATATTATAAAATCGAAAGTTTGTGAAGATGGATGTATGAATGTTTGTTACTCGTTCACGTAAAACTGCTGAATGGATATGAATGAAATTTGGTAGGTAGATAGTTTCGGGCACGCCGCAATTGCGGCGGTAAGACCCCTCTTTGAGGAGTGGCTAGATCGGCGTCACGGCGTCCTGACCTACCGCATGACGCAGGTCCTCACCGGACACGGAAGTTTCGGGAGGTACCTGTGTCTGATGGGTAAGGAAGAGACGCCTGGGTGTCACCACTGCGAGGGTCGCCCTGAGGACACAGTCGAGCACACGGTGCAGGACTGCCCAGCTTGGGCAGAGCACCGACGTGTCCTCACGGCGACAATAGGCGGAGACCTCTCGCGCCCGGCCTTGGTCGAGGCCATGCTGCGGGGCGAGAGGGAGTGGGAAGCGGTCGCCTCCTTCTGCGAAGCAGTCATGCTTCCGAAGGAGGAGGCGGGCCGCGTGAGGGAGAGGATGGCGTCCTCCCTCCAGCCCAGCCGCAGTGGTAGACGCCCACGGCGTCGGACGTCGGCCGACGATCTCCGGCCACCGTAGGCGCGGGCATGCGGACAGCGAGTAAAGGGCAACTCGCTGTCCGACCATGGACCATGCCCGGGTCGACGGCGCGTCGTGTTCCACGCGCGCCTCAAAGAGCGTCAGCAACATGACGAGGCCCCCTCTGCAGAGGGCCGAAGCCCGCCGGGGTCGTGGGACTCATCCCGTTACCGTGGCCCCGGTATGTAAAGGGTTATTGAAGGAACACCGTGGATTTTAGTCAGTAAAAGTCTGACAGTCCCTCCCACCCTGCCCGGAGTGGGAGGACTTATTTGATAATTTTACCACGCTAAAAAAAAAAAAAAAAAAAAAAAAAAGGTAGATAGTTTATATCCTGGAATAATAAATAAGCTACTTCTATTCCGGTATTCCCACGGAATTTACGCGGAAAAATCCTCTCACGCGAACGAAATCGCGGGCAGAAGCTTGTAATATTATAAATGAACAACTTAGTCAGTAACGCTTTCACGGCAAAACCGCTGAGCTGATTTTGATGAAATATGGCATGGAGATGATGAAGATCCAAGGTAAATCATATGCTACTCTATTTTCAAATTAAGGCATTAAGTCCGCTTTTGTACTTTTGTGTTGCCTAAAGTTTTAATAAATAATTCCCTTAAGGGGCTGACATATCTGCCGGGGTTGAGGGAATGTTCTAATGAGGTACCGTGGTCCCAAAACGCTAGGGCAACTGAAGGATGAAGAGAAGAACGGGGTGGGTTTTTAGTCAGTAGAAGTCTGGCGTTCCTGTCCGCTCCACCCGGACCACGAAAACTCATTAGATGGTTTTCCCACCGACAAAAAAATGTGGCTGAAATAGGGCATGAAAGTTTGTATGACAAACTGCTAAAGAAGTCTTAGACAAGGGTATGGATGTCATATGCAACGAATATTATGAATAGATTACCGCACTGTCTGGCAGTTTGAGTGCTTTATACGGCCCACCCAAATGTTCTTACTTTGGTATTGTTTGTCAAATCGGTCCAGCTCCTTAAGGTTCTAAGTTGAGCTACGCGATATTTGACAAATGCTTGCACTGTTTGGTCGGGCCTGCTCAAATCTGTTTGATTCTGTCCTCTAAATGGCACCACAGACATTAACCTACATGGCTCTCATTTGATTTGATCACTACAGATTGTCTGAACTTTAAAATAGATGTTTCAGTGTTTCTTCTCAGAGTAGTCAGTTATGAAACACTAGCCTTATCTAGTTTACATTTGCGAAAAAAAAAGACGTGTGAAAGTGTTATTTACAACCTACTTGCAAAAAAAATATATATTAATACTTAGAGATATTAATAATTTTCAGGTAACGAGCTGTCCCGTCAACTAGATCTCTGGCTGTCAAAGGCAGATCTCACTCATGGACCTGCGCGGGCCATTATTGCGCCGTAAGTATTCATCTTAATGATACCATACCTGTACCATCAGCTTGTAACGTCAACTGCTGGGACACATGCCTTTTGTCTATGAGAGGAATTGGGCCGTAATCTACCACGCGGGTCCAGTGTGTGTCGGTAGATTGAGCATGTCTTCAGTTTTCTTTTTTTTTTACCACTGATGAGCCCACTCTTGACCTCGATCTCGCCTGATGGTAAGAGATAGATGAGGTCTAAGATGGGACGAGCGAGCCCAGAAGATGCCTATTTACTCGTGCTTTAAAGGCTGAAAGGTCAGAAGTCGCAGGGAACACAAGCCGGCAGAGAATTCCACAGCTTGGCTGTGCGCACAATAAATGTGGAGGAGAAGCGCTTGGTACGACAACACGGTATATCAACTAAGTGTGGGTGGTACCCAGCAGTGCGTCTGGTAGACCGGTAGTGAAAGGGAGATGGAGGAATCAGGTCACGGAGCTCCTGCGCACACTCCCCGAAGTACAATCGGTATAAAACCGACAGGCAAGCAACGGTGAGCCAGTCTATGAAGCTTGCCCACTAGCACCCTGTCGCTTATAAGTTTTTTAGCTCTGCGCTCGATCGAGTCCAATGCAGCAAGTTGGTACTTTGCCTAGCCATCCCACAAGTGGCTGCAATACTTTACGCAGGAACGGACGTTTTCGCACCCACTGTCGCGACACAGGCCTCTCTATATCCAAGAGCTGTTAGCCAGCATTGATGGGGTCTGATAGGGCTATTGCCTGCGGGGATATTCTAACGAGATACCAGCTGGGGTCCGGTCCAGCTACCTACCATATCCCAGAACGTAGGGGCATTGAAGGAAAAGGGTGGGTTTTTAGTCTGGAAGTCTGACACTTCCTTCCGCTCCATTCAAAGTGGGAGCCGGCCTTCCATGATTTTCCCATCTAAAAAAAAGGCTTAATGCGGTTTGGTGGATTTCGCACGTCTTCAGATTTTTCGGTCCTAACTCCTAGGGCATGACGGATTCCTCTCGATGCTTTCCTTCACCCATTTAAGAGCGGCGGTGGTGATGAAAGTCTGGAAAGTCGTACTTTTAACCAGTAGGCCACCACTGCTCGCTTAGTTTTTAACACTTGGTAGAAATATGTTTGGTTATGTTATTATACACCATATTTTTTATATTGACAACCTCGTTGGCCTAGTGGTTGCAAACACGACTGCTATTGAGTTTTTGAAGTTGACGGTGTGATACTCACGTGGCTGGAAAAGCATGTCAAGCCGTTGATCCGGGCAGTCATTAGTACATCTTTGACAGTCGTTACGGGTAGACAGAAGCCAGAAAATCTGTGAACACTGGTCTTGCCAGGTAGATAATTATCACCTATGTTTACGAATAAATGATTCTGATTCTGATTCTGATTCAGGGGACATCGTGTTTCCCAGTTACTGGGTTCTAGAGGTCAGATAGGCAGTTGCTCCATATAAAACATTAATACTCAGCTGCATCCCGTTGGACTCGAAACAGAATCCAACAGTGTCAAGAAAAAGCTAATCGGATGATGATGCTTTCCGAAATAAATAAATTAATCTGTGCGCTCTTCTGTAAAAATTGCCGATTAGTTTAAGACCTGGCAAGCCTAACTATGAGTATGTACAGACGCCAGCACATGAAGCTACCCGAAACTGTCAATTTTTTTTTATATTTTTTTTTTTATTGGAAATTGGTTCGCGTTTGACCACTATCTCAACTGATGGCAAGTGATGATGTGATCGAAGATGGAGCACGCTTACCTAAAAGTAACCTATTCACTCTGGACTTAAAGACGCCTAGGTTGTAGCTGTCGGGAAACACAGACTCCGGCAGGGAATTCCACTCCTTAGCCGTACGCACAATGAAGGTATTCCCAAAACGTTTTGTGCGTATGGGTGGGATGTCCACCATGTAACGATGGCGCTTCGCCGTTTGTCTCGTAGTCCGATGATGGAACGGGCTCGGCGGAATTAGACTGTGTAATCCCATCACTCCCCGAAATTTTCCCAATCAACCTTGAACCTAATTTCTTTAACAATAAAGTTGAAAATCTATTAAAGAAATTTGACAGATTGTTGTAGCTTGATGTGCTGGCGTCTGTACCTTTTATTGTTATGGGAGAAACCTTCAAAAGGCACCTGAACTTTTGGGAAGAAGAACAGGGAGTTCGGCATTTCTATCACACTAAAACCACCCCGGTGATCACCATTAACACAGAAGGTGCCCCGTTACCTTTTAAAAAACCACTCTGGAGCCTCCTCTGTGTAACGCCTAGTAGGGCTCATTCCTGGGAAGACTGTAAAGGGTCTCCCCAGAGTATGTTCCCTAATGTTTTGTGTCTATGTTACAGTCATGCGGGATATTCGTATTGCGGCGCTTGCGCAGCGTTTGCCTACAGACAAGTTAGTCCCGTTGTCGTGTGAGTATCTCTTTAATTATACTATTGTTCAGGCAGTTGTCTCACCGCCGACGATGAACGAGAAACGCGTAGAGCTAGAAACTAGATACGAGTGGCGAGAAGCGAGCGTGTAGTTCCGATAGTTTTGTCGCTGGGCCATAAGCGAGTATGCAAGTGCGACGGGCCACTACTTAGTTAGCCCGCTGGACCGCTAATTGGTCTCTGGGCGTGTGTTCTGACCGCGAAGCGAGCATCGCTGAGCGAGTATTATCTTTGACAGCCCGTGTCCCTCAGCGACAAATCTAGTGAAGCGGTCGCAGGCAGTGTGAACAGTCAGAGAGCAACTATTAATATATGTATGAATCTCTTTCGTTTACACGGAATTTACCTATATTTTATTGTGCTTTTCTTGAGCGAGAAAATCGCCGATAGTAAGTCGTTTTCTGGCCGGCAGTCGGACAACTGCCTTAATTAAGTACTTCAACATGAGACAGATATGGCTGGGCAGCTTGTTAAGCTACTTCTTCTTGCCAGCTAAGGACAATACAGTTCACAATTTAACGCGTTATTTTTCCATCACATTTATCCAACGAACTGTCCGAAGGCTGTTCCTGATTGGTCCCTTTTGCTGTACGAAGTTCGACAACTAAGCATGGCACCACGTAGCAAATGACTTTCAACCAACCAGCGCGCGAGTTGCGTTCTGTTGTATGCCGTTTAACAATTTCACGAATTCAGTTCGATAGATCTTTTCAAAAATAATGCGTTAAATTGTGAACCGTATAGTGTGTGGATCATCATTTATTGATTGATTACAACAATAAAAATTAATTTTCTTAATTTTAGTAAAATTATTTATTTTATTATTTTAACGGACACGGATTACTTGTAATACCTGCTGTACAATTTAATGTGATAACCTAATCGCCACCCTGTATATTAAACAAACTTCTGCCCGCGCCTTCGTTCGTTTCGGAGGGTATTCTCGAGTAAATTCCGGGACGCGGCCCGCTCACCTACATACGCGCTACGCACACATGTAACAGTAACAAACATCGATACACCTACACATCCATTCTCACAAAGTTTCGCATTTATGATATTAGAAAGAAAACAGATAAAAATTGCAACAAAAAAAGTTATTTATAAAATCTAAAAAACCCGACTGTTTTTTAGGTATTTTAAATATTTTTTTTATTTTTTTAAGATTAAACATTAATTAACTATTTTCAATCATTTATACGATTGAATTCCGTTTTAATGATACCCCATTTGACATAGTTTGTCAATTTTATTTTTGACAATATGGCGTCTGGTTGTTGTTCTGGTCATTTGTTTTTATATTAATGTATCCGGTAACACTCGCGCTATCAAGACGAATCCAACGACGTATCATTTATCAAAATCTGTTCACAGGTTTTATAGTTAGGAAGGAAAGGATACATACATACGCAGTAAAAACAACCCTCCTCTTTGCTTTGCTGCAGTCGGGTAAAAATTATACGAGGTTGGCGCAGTACCTATTTGAGCAAATTGGTCGCTGCTCTACGTACGTGTCGCGAGCTCGATTTAATGTCAATAAACAATTTCAAAAAGTTTGTATTTTTTTCCAGTAAGCGTATATTCATCCTGGGACCCTCCCACCACGTGAGGCTCGGAGGGTGCGCACTGTCCTCCTTGGACAAGTATCAGACTCCACTTTACGATCTCACCATTGATAAACAAAGTAAGTCACTCTTCAAATTTTTTTAGCCGACTTCGACAGGTTATGATTTTGCCCGGTTTACACATTAAGTAAGTATACAGGGTTACACATTAAGTCGACCTAGATCCGTTAAGGGCGTGTTAGTTTCCAGCGTTTCTGACTGATATGATTATGAAACACCCTACTCCAAACCTAACCGTTTTCAATATATCCGATTTTTATAAAAA
The DNA here is from genome assembly GCA_943138885.2 of Tholera decimalis. NCBI lineage: Eukaryota > Metazoa > Arthropoda > Insecta > Lepidoptera > Noctuidae > Tholera > Tholera decimalis. The sequence continues at coordinate 9,264,415 of OW964575.2, read as the reverse complement.
TTGCCGTTTTTTCGGCTATTTATATTAGATATTTTGAAATGTGTGTGAATTATTAATATTTGATTTGTACACGTAAAATAAGATGCTTTATGTTGGTATCTGATACTTGCAAATGCTTTGACATCTACTACTAATATTGGTATCAATACTTTAAATGGGAATGCCTATAAAATGCTTGAAATGGACAAAAACTGCGAATAGTCCTTAAATATTTTTAAAATAAAATATGTATAATGACATAATTTTCAAGTTTGTTTAAGTAGGATATAAAAATATGGGAATCATTAAAATATCAGGTCAGTGTTTATTTGACACTAGTAAGTGGCATTCAGCCAAACAGGAATCGTAAACTAATCCGTAACTAATTATTTTGCAGATTTAGTGCACAGTTATTGTTAATTTAATATAATTCGATCTATGTAGGTATACTATAAATCTAATCAAAATAATATAATATGCATGTCAATATAAATTAAAATCAAATATTGTTTGAATAGAAAACGTAGTAGTTTATCGTAGGCTGTATGAATCAAATCTCTTTTGCCTTACCTACTGATAGACTGACAGTTTGACATCACTGCATTTTCGATTGTGTGTTTACTTGATTCTACAATAGCGCTTTTTTTTTTTTTTAGCTTGGTAAAATTATCAAATAAGTCCTCCCACCCCGGGCAGGGTGGGAGGGACTGTCAGACTTTTACTGACTAAAATCCACTGTGTTCCTTCAATAACCCTTTACGTACCGGGGTCACGGTAACGGGATGAGTCCCACGACCCCGGCAGGCTTCGGCCCTCTACGGGGGGGCCTCGTCATATTGCTGACGCTCTTTGAGGCGCGCGTGGAACACGACGCGCCGTCGACCCGGGCATGGTCCATGGTCGGACAGCGAGTTGCCCTTTACTCGCTGTCCGCATGCCCGCGCCTACGGTGGCCGGCGATCGTCGGCCGACGTCCGACGCCGTGGGCGTCTACCACTGCGGCTGGGCTGGAGGGAGGACGCCATCCTCTCCCTCTCGCGGCCCGCCTCCTCCTTCGGAAGCATGACTGCTTCGCAGAAGGAGGCGACCGCTTCCCACTCCCTCTCGCCCCGCAGCATGGCCTCGACCAATGCCGGGCGCGAGAGGTAAATACCCATTTCAGAACACGGACTGGGGTTGGACCCGCCTAAACGACGACTTAGTATCCTTAGACTTAATCAATACTTCAGAAAAAGGTTTGTAACTGACTTCTACCCAGTTTTTTGATAATTATTGAAATTTTAATGGGTTACCTACGATTTGTAGTAACAGTTGGCGTATATTTCACTCTTGTTCATTTCAGGCATTTTTTTATATGGTGACGGGCATTCCCCTTTGTAGATTTTATGGTATTGGATAGAGAAAGTAAGAAAGAAAATTGCGTTTATTGGAACATAAAAAAGACAAAACACATTAAATACAACATAAATAACCCTTCCTTTGCAGTCGGGTAAAAAAAGATGTGCCAAAAGGGCCTCAGCTCAACACAATGTCAGGTGGCAACCCTAAGTATTACAACCTAACGCTGATTTTCAGCTGCAGCCCACAGGTGCCACACGCTCGAATGATATTAATAATATTAGTAATGCTCCGGTATCTAGTAACGGGTATCAGTAAAAAGTTAGTAGATTTTATTACCGGTATCAGTATTTTCAGTAAGTAGATTTTGGACATCGGTCTCAGATACTTAATGTTTCGGTATCTCGCACTGGTATCGGTATCTGGTACTGGTATCGGTAACCGTATTTAAGTATCTTGTTTTCATTTTTATAGTATATGCTGAGCTCGAAGCGACGCGTCAGTTCGAGTGGATGGACGTCCAAACTGATGAAGACGAACATTCGATCGAGATGCACTTGCCTTACATTGCTAAAGTTATGGAAGAGTACGTATTTCATTCCTTACTTTCTTATAATAAGATTTCATAAAGTTCCACGCCATTAAGTTACAGCACACATCCCTTAAGCACAGGCACACAATGGTTCGGGAGAATTTTTTAGGGTTCCGTACCTAAAAGGTAAAATTGAGCCAAGCTGTGAAGCTTGTCCACCAGCGGCTCGATGCCTATATCTATCTATCTCAGCGCTCAACCGAGTCAAAATCAAATTCTTACGCAAAATATTTCACATAGACATGAGCACCAAAACTTCAGAAGTTAGTGCACGGTTCGAAATTGATCGTTTTCTATGGAGAAGAACCGGCAAGAAACTCCACAGTTACTCTTTCTTCCTTTATGTATCCATAATACAGGTTAATTAGGTATGAGAGGACAGTATAGACCAATCAATACAGCACAATGGAGTTACAAATAAAAAATTGTAAAACAAATCTAAGAGTCTACTGTGTTCTCCCATTCACAATAAGAAACTAGAATATATTAGATTAAACTGGATATTAGATTTCAAAAATGAAGGAAAAAAAATGAAACAAAAGGAAGTCTGTCAAATCGGATAGATTATCGCAGGGAAAAATAAAAAGATACACTCACGCAAGTGGAGTTGTTAATAGACTTGTCGATAACGCAATTACAATAAGCCAGGAAAGTCACATATGCAGAAGGAAGGAATCATCGCCAAGCAGTCATGTCTTCAACGTGGTCCCGAATCTTTTATATGCTTTTTTGATAAGGACAAGTTTTACGTGGGTTTTAAATTGTCCTTCGCTAAGTTCAGTGCAGCAAGTTGGTATTTTGCAGAGCCATCCCACAATTAACTGCAATACTTCATACGGGTACGGACCTCTGCTTTATACAAATAGGGTAATTTCCTGTGTTACACAATAATTATTTTATTTTGTCCATGAGGTAGACTTTCAAAAAATATTGGTCACGTATTTTTTGCTTTTTCAAGTCAAGAAAAATTAAAGATGGAAAGCTTCAAAGTACAGGAGTGGGGGCTGCTGACGTCACACATTGATAAGAATTATACCGAGGTGTGACGTCACGCGAAATTTCAACTCATTGTATCGTCTTAATTTTTCAATTACGTGAAAAAAATAAAACATACGTGTCTAATGTTTTTTGTTAAACTACGTGACGGACTAAATAAAATATTTTAGGAAACTACCCTATTTAGAAGCTGTCAAGGAGTGAAGTATCGTCTCGTGCGAGCAAAGCTGCGGACAGAATCTAGAATCCTATAAAATATTGTATTATAGATAGATATATTCTTTATTTTACACCATAACAGAAAAACAAATAAGGGCTTAACAACTAAAAGCGTGATACAATGGGCGGTCTTATCGCTAAAAGTGATCTTTTACAGACAAACTTTGGATGGATTTGACACAGGAGAAAATAAATACGCGGGTAGCCCACGTTGTACTATTTACCTATATAAAATACAAAAAACAATAAATTACATTCTCCAAACATATAAATATATAAACAAAAAGAAACAAAGACATACATAATAACAACAATTGAAGGAGAGAGATAAACATCTTTTACCAAGTTAGTTAGTAGTTATAATAAAATAATGTTATAATATATAAATATTATTTTTCAGATACCAAACCGGCTTCACAATTATACCGATATTAGTAGGCTCCTTAACTTCTGAAAAGGAGGCTAAATATGGGGCAATTCTCGCGCCTTACCTGGCCGACCCACAGAATTTGTTCGTAATCTCCTCCGACTTCTGTCATTGGGGCTCAAGATTCAGGTATACGTGGAAGGATAGCTCGAGAGGTCAGATCTACCAGAGCATCGAGTGGTTAGATAAACAGGTCAGTTAAACAATCTTACCTTTTGTTCAATACCGGCTCGCGTTTGACCACCATCTCACCTGATGGTAAGTGATGATGTGGTCGAAGATGAAGCACGCTTGCCTAGAAGTAACCTATTCACTCTTGACTTAAAGACTCCTAGGTTATAGTTATCAGGAAACACAGACTATGTTATACAACGTGTAAAGGAAACACATGTCTATCCAGTGTGCGTGTGGATTGAGTGCTCCTTTTTAAAAGTTAACTATATTTTTACGAAAACAAGAAAAAATTTAAGAAATAATTGTGAAAACTTCATGGTGAAGATAAAAAAATTGTGAAACCTATGGTGAGAAAGTTATAGTAAATTATCTAGAACACTCAATCTGCTAGTTTGAGAAAATACTGTAACTCGTGTTTCAACATATATACTAGATATATGTTTAACATTTTTATGTGGAATAATTGTGTAGATTTTATGTAAACTATTCACAAATATTCAATTGATTTTAGCTGTTTATTTGGATTTTATTTAGGTTTATTTAGAACACTCAATCCTCCTATGGTGCAGACGGAGTGTCCCAAAACTCTCTAACTTTGGCTAAATAAATGATTAATATTCTTACTCTATTTTACGAGTATAATTCAGACTCAATTTGTGCAACAAAAACCTTGACGTAAAACATAATAGTTAGAGAGTAAATAAAAAAATACTTCCTTTTCAACGTCCCGTTTGAGTGTTCCATGTTGTAGCACTAATTTATGTAACCCGAACTTTTATACAAACGACGGCCACATCAGAAATTGTGAAAATATTGTCATTAAAGTTTAACACGTTTCTTGTCTTTGTGAACTCTTTATTTTAACATTAATCAACTTTATTATATTTTTAACCGATAACATTGTGTAGTGTGACCATGCACACATAAAACTAAAAAATATTGTTGTACTTATAAACATTTTATTACAAGACAAACTAGAAAAGGTGTGACAGTAATATTACTTATGCTATATTCCTATATACTATATACTACCTCATAATTTATTTAAAAATAATTGATTGATACACTTAAAACCTAATACCTAGTATGAGTTTAAAATAAGCCCTAATATTATAAGCTATCAATACTGTATGTAAGTCAATAAAAATTAAAAAAAGAAATTGTAATTTGTGGAAACGTTGTGAATTGTACGTTTACCTATGTAATTATGTATATCTAGTTGTAAGACAAAATGTACAATTGTTGGTTTTCGCTAATAAAATAAAATAAAATAAAAATAGTAGATAAGCATTGATTATATTTCGGTGAGAGTAACATCTTTCTCGTCTAAATCTAAAAGACCGTAGGATAAAGAGTGTAAAATAATAGGACCATCTTTACTATTGTACATTCTATGCGCTAAACATCATAGCAGACCATTTTATTGTCGATAAAACCATGTCCTTTGTAGTTGCCGACCAACTGGACGCGCTTGAGTTTATCGAGAAGCGGGCCAAGAGACTCATTGGCAACGATGCACTGGTCGAGTCAAAGCTCCAGAGCCTTGAACATCGACGACGAGTTGCTAGTCTATCGGTTACATTTTGGGGAGTGTGCGATGGAATTACACAATTTAATTCAGCCAAGCCCGTTCCATCATCGGACTACAAGACAAACGGCGATGCGCCATCGTTACATGGTGGACATCCCACCCACACGCACAAAACGTTTTGGGAATACTTTCATTGTGCGTATGGCTAAGGAGTGGAATTACCTGCCGGAGTCTGTGTTTCCCGATAGCTATAACCTGGGGGTCTTGAAATCAAGAGTGAATAGGTTTCTTCTAGGTAAGCGTGCTCCATCTTTGACCACATCATCACTTACCACCGGGTGAGATGGTCAAACGCGAACCTATTCAGAATAAAAAAAAACGAATTCAACACCCCCCACCAATTTTTATCGTCTATTTTTTATTAAAAAGTACCTATATCCTTTAAGATAACCTTTTCGACCATATTTAAATCTAAGGATATCGAGCACAGCTTGTATGAAATAAATTATCTTCACACTATTAGATAAAAGTTGATTTCTGTGTTCCTTTCCTATTAAAAATAAATAAATTGGATTTATTTTCGTTGGATCCCTGTTTTGAATCCCAGTTTAATATTTTTGGTGTTGGATCCCCTAAAAACAATAATTGCAATTCTCAAATACTAGCCTAAAATACGGTTGCATCTGACAGGTATCAAACTATGCCTAAAATAGTTTGCTCGTAATAAGGTTAGACGAAGGTGTCCGACAAAATTATGTGTAGGGTACACATACAAAATCCTGTCGCTTAGAAATACAATAAAGTTGATTAATGTTAAAATAAAGAGTTCACAAAGACAAGAAACGTGTTAAACTTTAATGACAATATTTTCACAATTTCTGATGAGGCCGCCGTTTGTATAAAAGTTCGGGTTGCATAAATAAGTGCTACAACATGGAACACTCAAACGGGAGGTTGAAAAGGAAGTATTTTTTTTATTTATTCTCTAACTATTATGTTTTACGTCAAGGTTTTTGTTGCACAAATTGAGTCTGAATTATACTCGTAACATAGAGTAAGAATATTAATCATTTATTTAGCCAAAGTTGGAGAGTTTTGGAACACTCCGTCTGCACCATAGGAGGATTGAGTGTTCTAAATAAACCTAAATAAAATCCAAATAAACAGCTAAAATCAATTGAATATTTGTGAATAGTTTTCATAAAATCGACACAATTATTCCACATAAAAATGTTAAACATATATCTAGTATATATGTTGAATCACGAGTACAGTATTTTCTCAGACTAGCAGATTGAGTGTTCTAGATAATTGACTAACTTTCTCACCATAGGTTTCACAATTTTTTTATCTTCACCATGAAGTTTTCACAATTATTTCTTAAATTCTTTCTTGATTTCGTAAAAATATAGTTAACTTTTAAAAAGGAGCACTCAATCCACACGCACACGTCTATCCATAAGGGCTGATGAACAGTTTCAGCACAAAATAATTAACTCAAAGAATTGATACGAAATTATTGGTTTCATATGTTTCTTGAATATCAATCATAACAAACGTGTCACAGCACTACGAGGGTCAATAACTTTCCACGTCACTTGCTAATAACACAAAAATTCTCTTCGTTCTTCTGAATTAGAAAAAATCTGTCTCTGGTATCAATGTATTGAAATTTCTAATTAGTTCCACACAAATGTAGACATAGGATTACAAAACCCTTGCCATATCATTTTTTATCATCAGTGATAGGATCGGAGTAGGTAGATTGATTTGGGGTCAATGAACTGGCACGTATATATTAATATGGATATGCCTCCGGGATTCCGAGATTTTGTAATAATTTATCAATAAAAATGTTGATTTTGATATAAACTGCTTTTTATTTCAGTTTTACCTGTTTTCATATTCATAAAAAGTTATTGCACTGAATGCGAAAAATATTAAGCAGTATAAAAAGTTATTTTTATTTATTTATTCTAGAATATTATATATAATAATAACAAGCAGCAGATAATAAACTTGCAAGAAATAACTACTAAATTACTCATATGTAAGTTTTGAATGGCACAAAAGTAAGATTCACTTTATTACTTGATAAATAAGAAAAAAAAAACAATTTTAAACGTTTAACTATCGCATTCTATAAATTTCAAATGTTGTAGTTTAAAAATCTTTACATTCACAATATTTGATTCAATCCCGTACTTACCAAAATGAAATCCCTGAAAAAAGGCTTATCCATGTTATGATTTCTATGACTATTCATGATGCAAGTACGTAAAGTCAATGTACCTACTGCGATCTATAGTTATCATCCAAAGAAATCATGCATCTTGGTATGTACATACCCTTTAAATTACACGTTGTATAATAATCGTCTGAAGCCAAAAAACGTTGTATATTTCAGGGTATGGATATAATAGAAAAGATGGAGCCGCGCGTGTTCACGGAGTACCTTAACAAGTACGGCAACACGATATGTGGAAGACATCCTATAGGAGTCCTACTCCAGGTAAATATGTTTATGTTATTTCTAGAAACATTACACTTTTTAGGGTTCCGCAGCCCCTGATGGGGTTGCGGGAATTTTTCTAACGAGATAACGCGGCCCCGGACCACTAAAGCAACTGAAGGAACAGAATGGATTTTTAGTCAGTAGAAGTCTGACACTCCCGCTTCACCCAGAATGGAAGGGGTCATTTGATGGTTTTCCCACCGCATAAAAAGGTTCCGTAGCCGAATGGCAAAAACGGAACCCTTATAGATTCGTCTTGTCTGTCTGTCCGTCTGTATGTCGGTCTGTCTGTCTATCCGTCCGATCATATGTCACAGCCACTTTATTCTAAAACTATTGGGACTACACAGTTGAAACTTGGTAGGTAGATGTATTCTGAAAACCGCTTTACGATTTATTAAAAAAATCCCCATATACACGGAACAGAAACTAAAAACATTTTTCATCAAACCAATACGTGTTGGGTGTCCATAAATTGGTCTTTACTAAATATATTGGTTCTTAAAACCATTTTTTTCTCAAAATCAATCCTTTGAGAGATAAACTCTTTTAAACGTTTTCCTTTGAAAGTCTCTCAAACTTTTAAAATAGAAATATCGAAAAAGACATATGCTGTAGATAGTAGTAAACTCTTTCAACGAAAATAGGTTGAATGAAATACAGTCAGCAGTTATTGAGATGTATTACATTTTCAAAAAACCGCAAATAATACTTTGTCAATTATACAATCAATATGAAAAACCTTTCGCAAATTTATACTTACTACTACAAAACCTGTCACGAGTGAGTCGGACTCGCACTTGACCACTGTTTTTAATTTATTAGCAGTTCTCGAGACTTCGTTCGAGTAGATATTACCTACGCTCTTTTTCCTGCGTAAAATCCGGGTTAAAAAGTGGCCTAGTTATACAGTACGTTAACTAACAGAGGGCGTTCCCGTTAACCCGCAATAGTATAGCATCCATACATGCTAAAAAAATATTACCATTCGAAAACAAAATGTTTTTTTTTTTATATTAAATATTAAAATATTCACTAAAACTTTTAAATTGATACGTAAAAGAAACACTGTACACGCGTACTTGAAGGACGGCAACGTCGCAATTTATTTATGAATGACGGGCCGCGTGTGCGGCGATCTAATTGATGTGCTTATACTATTGCGGGTTAACGGGAACGCCCTCTGTTAGTGTTAACATACTGTATGTTGCCAAGTAACCTCAAGTTGCCAATTCCCATTTTAATTGGTTCAGCTGTTCCAGAGATTAGCTCGGAAAAACACAAAGACAGACGGATGGACAAAATAAAAAAAGAAGTGGGTTAGTGTTTAAAAAAAAAACAAATAATTGTAAGCACTTGTGAAAACACAGTTACTTTGTATACATCAGACAGACACTGCAATTCTTTTTTAGATATATGATAGGCAGCCTTTTTACCCGACTGCAAAGGAAGGGTTATGTTTTTCGCGCGTATCTTGTATGTATGTATGTATGTATGTATGTTTGTAATATTCTTTATTACCTCATATCTCCAGAACCACTGAACAGATTCACATAATTGAGGTATCTTTAGATTTGTCTTAGCAGCCCAAGTGTTCTTAGATAGGTGACATTTGAAAAAATCAAACATGGTGGCTGTGCGAAGCAGAGCCGGATTAACCCTGTCAGAGGCCCTAAGGCAGTGGCATTCTTAGGGCCCCTTTTCTTACTTTGACTGACCAAATCGAGTGTGAACTGAGGAAACGCACATTAAGGGCTGTGGTTTTTAATAAATTTGTTTACTTATTCCCAGATTTGTTCTAAAATTGTTTTAATTCTACTACTAAATCTAACGATTTGTATTTTGTGAGATAAAAGTGAGGCCCTTAAATTCACATGCACATCAAATTCTCGTTCGAAGAAACATATATGTTATCTTGGCGCGTGCATTGGGCCTGGGCCCCTAGTTGATGCGGGGCCCGTAGGCAGTTGCCTACTCCGCCTAATGGTTAATCCGGCCCTGGTGCGAAGTCATTATACATAGTGAAAAGTTTTTTTTTCGAATACCACAATATGGGTATCAAATTAAAGGGCTTATCACAAGGAAAGTTTTTTTTTTCGAATACCACAATATGGGTATCAAATTAAAGGGCTTATCACAAGGATTACAAAAAGGTATATCATATTTATCATTAGTGTAATACTAGCAAAAATAATACAAAGAGAAAGTTTAAAAATATGGACTTGAGCTCTTTCACTTTCTGAATCCAGTGGGGTGCCAATGTGACACGACCGGGAAAATTAAAAAAAAATGTTAATTAATATTTTAACTGAAAAGTTGAAAAAAAAAAGTTATTTAAAAAATCTAAAAAACCCGACTGCTCAACTGAAATGCAAGGAACAAGCACATTTTTATTTAAAAAAAAATGACAAGCAGGCGGGACCCAATAGAACGTTTTTTTTTTAATTTGACGGGTCCGCCTGCCTGTCATTTTTTTTAAAATAAAAATCTGCTTGTTCCTTGCATTTCAGTTGAGCAGTCGGGTTTTTTAGATTTTTTAAATAACTTTTTTTTTCTAGTTAGGAATATCATCAAATTACTCTTTTCCCCCTGTGGATGGAGCGGAAGGGAGTGTCAAACTTCTACTGACTAAAAAACCCACACTGCTCCTTCAGTTGCCCTTAGGGTGTTACCACACTAACCGATAATCGATCCATCGTCGATCGATGTCATCGATCGACATCGGTCAACGTTGATCGATTGGTGTGGTAGCTTTAATTTATCGACGGATACCGGTCGACTAACCAATCCAATTAAATCTGGTAGAAACTATCGATCGACGTCAACTAATCTATTCTACCATCGATCGATGGCATCGATCGACGATCGATCGATTGGTGTGGGAACATCCTTACGTTGCGGGGCCGTGGTATCTAGTTAGAACATTCCCGCAACCCTATGATAGGCAGCCTATGAAGTCTTATAAAAGTAACGATGCTTTTGCTTCTAATTTTTGAACTAAAAGCGTCAAAAGCTAAGGCTAAGGCATCTGACTTGTGATCGAAAGGTCGCACGTTCGCACCCCACACGTTGAACTATTGACGTGAATCCACTCCAGTTAAGCTTAGTTGGAGGGGTTAACAAGATTGCTAGTAATGTGAATTCCACATTGCTAGTTCTCTTTATATTTCTGTATTTTTGTTAAAAATAACATATCTCTATATAAAACCGTAAAAAGCCAACGACGCTCAAAAAAATTTCACCTGAGACCAACTAAAACTAGATTTTTTCACAGGAGTATATTTGCAATGGCTACAAAATTACATAAGTTACTTGACCAAGTTATACTAAGGGACCGTTCAAGTATTACGTAAGCACTATAGGTGGGCGTGGCGGTATTGCTTTGCTTATTTTTGATGACATGGGGGGTGGGGGGATCTAGATGGTGATTACGTCATCAGTAATTATTTAATTTTTTACACATATAGCAACACACATTGTCTATGCTTCAAAACGAAATGCATTTTCGGGGATTCCTACAAATAATGAATTGTTGAATTCCGCGTCAGTAAAGTTTATTTAAATGAATATTATGTGTGATACAGACTTCTATTCCAAACCTATTCCTTATTTCTATATTTATAACTGCTGCTCATGAATCAATCAATTATACCAATGTTTACGTAAGCATGGGGGGGAGGGGTAAGAGCTTTGCTTACTTTTGCTGACGAGGGGGAGAGGTGGGTGAATAATTGCAAAATATGTGCTTACGTAATACTTGAACGGCCCCTAAGCAAAAACATTAATGAATTAAAAAAATCTTTTTAATTATTGAATGAGAAGGTGTATTATTCTATTAATGAATTTCTGAATGACAAATTATAATAATATTTATTTTTTTAATTGACATCATTTTGTATCATGACATTATTGACTATAATTATGACTGATTATTATTATTATATAAATTGTGAACTTCTAATAGTATTAAAATTGAATTTTGACTATGTATTATTTATTTCAATTTTGCATTATCTAATTACAATGTTTTATTTAAAATTAATCGCATTTAAATCTATTTTGTATGCCTTCAGGTGGGACATTGTTGGAACTCCTTTTTTGTATAACATCTGCAAACAACCCACACTCTGTTCACAATAATAAAGATTTTGAATTTTGCATTTAAATGTTTTTATATAAAAAAATTGGCCGCCCATGAAGGGTTCCGTAGAACTATGCAGAATAATTTTATTTTTCATAGTGTTTGTAAGAAATACAAAGTTATATTTGCCATTTTAGAAAATATGTTATATCTCAAAAACTATTGACTATCTCCTTCAAACCAATTTTCGTTTAATGTTTTTAATAATATGTTCATTATACATTTTTTTAGATTTTTCACTGAGAAAAAAAAACACATTTTATTTATTGCGGTAAAGCGGATAAGCGGTTCACAGTTTCTGCGTTTCACATGTCTAGTTTTAATAGTTTCAGAATAAAATGGCTGTGACATACGGACGGACAGACAAACAGACATGACGAATCTATAAGAGTTCCATTTTTGTCATTCGTCTACGGAACCCTAAAAAGAAACTATATTTGTCACCAAATCCTAATAAAACTATTTTTTGTATATTTTCAGGCTATAGCAAAATTACGCAGCCAGTCGAACTCACCACGAATGGCGATGAAATTCCTTAAATATGCTCAATCGTCACAGTGTATGAATATGCAAGACTCCTCTGTCTCTTACGCTAGTGCCTCCCTTGTCATGGAGTAGATCAATACTGATATAGGCAAGTGTTTTAAAAATATCAAAATCTGCTTGGCTTTTTCTTAAATATGACAAAGTGTATGTATGTATTATGTCTACTATAACCTGGGGGTCTTTGAGTCAAGAGTGAATAGGTTAATTTTAGGTAAGCGTGCTCCATCTTCGACCACATCATCACTTAGCAACGAGAGATCAATAAAAAAAAGTCCGCTTCTAGACAAACCAAATGCGGCTGAGTTCTAGTGTTTTACATAGAGCAACTGCCTATTTGGTAAGACCAGTGTCAGATTTACTGGCATCTGACAGGTCGTAACGACTGCCAAAGATGATTAGGGTAAGTCCGGTAGAGTTGGCCATAGTTATTTTAACCTCTAGAGCCCCAGCGGCACAAAAACGTGCCAGTAAACATGTATAGTTGAGCCCCGCTGGCACAAAATTTGTGTGCCAGCGGGGCTCAACTAATGGTTGACGCAAATAATGGCAGTCCTTGAGAGGTTAAGGACATTTTACTTTTCTATTTAGAGCAAATTAAAGTCGGTTTTAATAGTAATCAAAACTTTATTTACTTCTACACATTAGTTTTCAATCGTAATTCAATTGTGAAAAGAGATAATGGGTGAAAAACATATGAACAAAAAAAAAACTCAATTGGCCATCTCACCCATGTCTGGTACAGATGACCACACCTATTTCACAGTCTTCTTGCCCATTTTCATTGCAGTCTGCATTTCGCTGTAATGCCAAGTCCTTACGGCCGCATGGGTGGCACATATCCGGAAACTCTGTGCAATTTTCGTGCAACCAATTGTGGCACAACTTGCATTGTATCCAGTCTTCCGTTTTTTGAGTTTCATAGTAATTTTCTCCACATTCTTTGCAGTTGTTTCTGCAATCAATATCGTCACTGTAGCCATCCAAATCAGATTCGCCACTGTCAGGAATAAATTCAGCTTCGCTGCTTGATGTTGATTCAACGTTTTCATGCAATTTTCTTTTTCTACTGGTTTTCTGGGTCCTTCAGCTTTTACTTTTACTTTCTTCTCTTCTTTTTGTACTTTTTCTTTTTGCTAGGTGAACAGGAGATGTTAACAAAATACCAACTTGTTTAGCTCTCTTTCGTAACTGAGATGCTTGAAGTGGAATAGGTTTAAGCTCATATAATAACTTGGATGATGTTTCTTTAGAATTGCCTTCGGATGCCACTGAATGCGCAGTGTCTTCAAGCAAGTTTTGGGAGGTATCAGGTCTTGATAATTCTGGAGGAACAGCTTTCATATTGTTTGATTCATGTGGGCTTTGCGAGTTGCTAGACAGTTCCATATTTGTTGCTGAAGTAATAAATGGGCTGTTTGAGATGCTAAGCAGGTTGACTGACGGTACAGGAGCAACTGGTGTTTGATTATTTGACATTGTAGATGAAGGGGGTTGATTTTCGTCGTGTGAGCCAGATGACAAAGAAAATGCGTACTCAGGTATTACAGAAGGGTTTAATGGGAATACTTCCGCTGCCTTAGACGCTGAAATTGCATTTTGTGGGGTAGCTGCTTTGCCCCAACCTTCAGTAAGCAGTTCGCCAAATTGCAATCTTGTTATGGGACGTCAAAGGTTTCGCTTCAGCCACATTCTGAAAGCTTCATAGAAGTAGCTTTTCAGTGATTTAAAAACAGCTCTGTCTAACGGATGCAAATAGTGGGAAGTGTGACTTGGCATGGAGAAAAGAATAATGTCATGAGCGATGGCAAATTCTAGCATTTCAACGGAATTACAATGAGTTGAATGACCGTCCAGGAGTAATAATGTTTTTCCTGAAGGTTTTCGTGGATAAAAATGATCTTTAAGCCATTCGAAGAAGATTTCAGAGTTTATGTATGTCGACTTTTGCGATATGAATAGACAGGAGCCAGGTGGCATACCATCTTGAAATTCGGGTATCTTCCTTTTACCTTTCATAATGCTTGCTGGGGGTATGAAGACACCTTCTGCGTTGCAACAGGCAATGGTTTCACCCTTTTCCGTAGAGATGATAGTTGATACAGCTTTTGACCCCTTCTCAGCAAGCACGTGACTCGGTCGATTGTTGAGTTGAAGGCCGGGCTCATCCATATTAAAAATATTTCCCGGTTTGTCAAACAGATTATGCTCCTGCATGATATTTTCCATCAGTTGAAAGTAATTATTTACCTCTTCGTGATTCTTCACTCTTGGCTAAGGAAACACCTTCTGACTTTCTTAGTGATGTAGTGGGGTTCCTAGTTAAGAACTTAGCCAGTCATAGCCAGCTTTTTCAGTAGTGGTATTAAATTTGTGCTTTATTTCGAGTTGAATTGCAAATCGATAGACAATACTCCAAACATCATCAATTGTCAAGGGAAACCCACGTGATTGCATCTTTTTAATGTTCATTATCGTTGCCAAGAACACAAGAAGGTCCCATGCTACCTTTGTTGTCATTGTTGGATTTGAGTCTTCTTTCTAATGTTTTTCTGGGAATACTGAATGTGGTTGCAGCCATACGTACGGAAATCTTGTCTTTCTGAATAGCATTCATTGCAGATCGTAACTGATACCCCGTCCATTTAACACGAAGATCCAAACATATGCGTTTGTATGTGTTAGGCATCTAATAAACGAAAATATAATATTATAGTTGCAAAAAGGACAAAATAATGATTAATCAACTATGGCCATGACACCTTGAAAAGCGTGGGTCATCACACCTGATTGTACGGGATAGATATCCTTATAATTCAATCAAATATTACTACGACACTGTCAATTTTTAGGTTAGAAACACAACAAACTATACAGGTTCACAAAAAGTGGTTAAAACACACGCGCTTTACAAAAATATATGGTAAATTAGATGCCTGGTAACTAGAATTGACTATAATATAGTGTCACACAAAATAAAAGTCTTAATTACTCGCTTTTTTTATCGGGACAACACAAGCTTACATTTGACTTTGTCAATATAGTTGCAAAACTTCTGAAACATTCGGAATAATTCCGGAATACTTCTGGGAAAGATTCTTTAAATCAGAATTATTCAATATTAATTTAAATAGGGCCCTCTGTGCGCCCGCCGCTGCCGCCGCGCTGCGATGGCGGTGCGGGGTGCGGTAAGAGGGGATATGCTCCCCGGAGAAGTTTTCCCCCCCGAGAGAAAGATTCGTACCCCGCAATCGAATGTTTCCGAATGTTTCGCCCGAATAATTCAATGGGAATTAACGTGTTTGTTTGTTGTGTGGTGGGTGAGTTAATTATTGTTCAGTGCGAGAGTACGTACGATACGAGAGTAAAATATAAATGTTTATTTTATTATAAATGGGATTGGTTAAGTATATGTTGATATTTTTATAGGTAGATATGTTAGCCTGCGATTAACAGGATTTTTATAAATGTCAGTTGTGGAATAAAAAACCAGGCTTAGCATATTTTATTTATTTTTTGAAAAACGGTTACCTATGTTTTTGGTTAGTTTGTATGTAGCTCTGTAGGCATCGCGAGTATTCGCGAGTCGCATAGGTAGGTATTAATCATTACCAAACTACTTAACGCGTATAATAGCCTAGTCAATAAAAACAAATAAAGGCAAATCTTGCAAGCAAAAACGTTTTGATGCGGTTTTCAGAAAAGTATTTGTTATACATAGGTAGGAGCAGGTTTTGGTATATTAACCGAATCAAAAGGTCGCTTTTCCTGTTTTTTTTTGACATTTGAAATATTCCCAAAGTTTCGGAATATTTCGGAATACTTCCGAAGTATTCGACGGGAATGATTCGGAATTTTTCCCGCTAGCATCTATACTTGTGAACACAGAGAGACGTACTAGCTTACGTGCAGTGCCATCTGTGCTTACCAGATCGAACTACGACCGCGGGTCATCTCTCCCGTATGGCCGACTCTACCGGACTTACCCTAAATGAGCATGCAAGAAGGCATAGGGATGCAAGAAACTCAGTAACTGGATCACAGGAAATCTCCCAGTAACGCTGTCTTTACGAATATGATTAAATAGTCGTACAGAAACTTAAATGATATATTTTTAAAATACTTGCTTTTATTTAATAATAAATTAAGAACACTAATATTATCATGGTTTTCACTGTTAAGTCTTCTAATTTTTATACCTTTTTAATTTTTATGTAGCAATGATAAAATAATATGAAAATGTAAAAAAAATATCCAAATGCATTAATTGTTAATGCGGTCCAATTTTTTTCCATGCATTTTTTTACGATTTATGCAACTCTGTTAATTTAAGGGAAATTATGGTTTAATTTATTACAATACTAGCTGTTGTTCGCGTTGAGATTTTGTACACATTCAACCAAGCTCTATCCATCATCGGACTACAAGACGAACGGGATGCGCCATCGTTATATGGTGGACAACTCACCCATACGTACGAAACGTTTTGGGAATATTTTAATTGTGCGCACAACTAAGAAGTGGAATTTTCTGCTAATCTGGGGTTCTTTAAGTCAAGAGTGAATAGGTTACTTCTAGGCAAGCGTGCTCCATCTTCGACCACATCTTCGCTTACCATTAGGTGAGATGGTGGTCAAACGAGCGCCTATAATCAATAAAAAAATAATCATTTTCCCTGCATGAAAAGTAACCTATTGCAAATCTTCACTATAGTTTAGTAATAGTGATCGTTTTATTTATTTAATAAATAACAAACATGCTCAGATTTTACTTTAGCATTTTTTAAATAGAGAGAACTAACAATGTGGATAGAATCACATTACTAGCAATCTTGTTAACCCCTACAACTAAGCTAAATATGCTTGTGTCTGGAGTGGGTTCACGGCCAAAGTTTAATGGGTGGGGTTCGAACCCGTTACCTCACGATTGTGTGCGTTACGTCAGCGGAACGTTGTCGATTTTCAGGATTTCGGTTTGACAGATAATTAGTACCCCATCTCGTGTAAATGTGTCCGAAATTTAGAATTTGTGCGTCCAGCCGATCCAAAGATATTCACGAAAAACAGATTCCGCTGGATTAACGTTACCCCAGCGGCATGTTTTTTAAACGGTGGTCGTAGCTAAGTACAAACTAGCTACTTAGATAGAACATATTTGTGCCTAATTGTGCACAAAACATGGAATTTGTGCGTCTTGAGGTTTCAGAGTTATTCAAGATGCCGCTGGGGTCACGTTTAGCAAATTGCTGTACCTCTCAAACGGCATGACATACAACTACGATTTTTTTTACTACGGTGGGTCTTAATTTGTGCTTATGCTGTGCAATTTATTTTTTTCTATAATCGACGCCGTTGGAAAATAAGAAATTTCAAAAAGCCTAAAATCGATCCTTGTGCTTCAATGTGAAACCCTATCAGCATTTATAATATTAGTATAGATAATGCAAGGAATAAAATTGGTCCGTATTTAAGAAAAAACAAGCTATTGAAAGGCATCTATTAGTATTTTTTCACTTAATCCTTCATAATCCTGCCTTACTGTCGTAAATTATAAAGACTTAGTTGCTGCTCTTTGTGTCTTAGATTTTTGATTTCACTACTGCTGAAATAAATGTGGAATAAAATTGTGTTGTTTCCTGATTAGCAAATTCAACAAAAACTTACATGTAAAGAATTTGGGGGTTATTAATTAAATTGTAAGGAAATAGTAATATTTTCAGCTTACAAATTATAATTTTAAAACTCTTAACGCACATTTTTGAAACACACATCAAATATTACATACCGTTCAATAGAACTTTTAAACAGTTTAACTTAATAATTTTGATAAGGTTGTGCGCATACATGCATTCTTTGCATTTAACTTCAACAAACTATTGAATAAATTAAAAGTAAAAAAATACGTTTTGTTAAATGCCTAAAAGTTTTATTCAACAATACAATTCAAACTGGCTTTGCTTAAATAAACTATGATTTTAACTTTTTAAGTAGGAATAACAAATTGGAAATTATTATAATTATGTAGAGAGTTTTATAAAGGACTTGTGATCGGGTTGAGAAAACTTATTTCGATTTATAATTTAGTATGGATACTGATTTTCGTTCCGTCCGTATCGGCAACGGTAACAATACCACTATTGGTATTGTTATCGGTGACAATACCAGTATTGGTATCGGTGACAGTTAATTTATTTTTTAAGCATTAAACATTACGTCACGTTAATATAAGACATAAATTGATTTAAAGTACAATAAAGAGAGATTTATACCTTGCATCATATTTATTGAAATTTTTGTTTAAATAAAATTGTTAATTTTGTATTAAGCCATGAAATATATCAGTACAAAAACATCGAACAAATAGATACTAAACAAATAACGATACTAAATTATAAATCGATGATATTCTGGCAGAATTTGACAAGTGCCAAAATGCAGAAGAAAAGAGCACTTCAAGTTTTTAGTGATCATAATTATTATATAGTTTAACGAGAAATGTAATGATGAATATTTTGTTATGCATGCATTTTATTATTCATATTGTGTAATAAGAGATTATTATCACTTTTGGCATTTTAATTTTAAAAAGAAAAAATGTTTGGTAACTACTTTGATCAGATTAAAAAAAAATATTTTAAGCTTCGGTATATATGGTTTTATTAGATAAAGATTTTAGAAAAAAAAATAGTATTTATGATTGTGTATTTAGCTCGTTTTTTTCTTAATTTTGTACTTACTCTATTCTGCCAGTATATCGAAATTGTCTACAGAATATAAGTATAACCGAGGTTGTTATTTTTGTAATTAAAAATATAATAATAGTGTAGTGTTCAAATGTGTACAGTTTCCACGTGCAAATATGACGAATTTAAGGAATAATATATTCTAATTAGGGTGACGTTTCTTTCTTTTGATAAACTTTAAGAAAACTTAAAAATTCTTAGAATACAAGAGTAACGTATAATTCGTCATATTTACCCTCGGCAACCTACTAAAAATGTAGTTATTAGTAAAACTTTGTGTAAATAAACAATCGTTTTAAATAGCGTTGAGAATTTCATCTTAAATAAAATATCTAAAAGGCCTGGTGTCTGAAAAAAAATTGATTTGTCAAATAAATTATATGAAACCATAATGTAAAACTATTATTTTTTGTAATCTTTGTTGGTATCTGCCACATATTCCAAATCAATAATGGAATTTTCGAAAAAATAAAAATAATGTTTGTAAATAAAAAGAAAATCTTTAGAAGTCCAGTGCGTAAAAGAGATGGAGCTATACAGCGTATATAGCGTCATCTCTTTGACACTTGTAGTTTTAATCAGTAAGATGTAGGTATCAGGCCTTATAATAATAAATTTGTTCAAAATATTTGCCGCTTTAATTATTATTGTTGTCATTGAAATATTTTTTAATACATTAGTTGAAGTGTATGTGGCATCGAATCGGTCTCAAAAGGCATTTATTTTGTAAAAACTGTCTCAATAAAAATTTTTATTTGCTATTTTTTTTTGTTGTTTTCTTTGATCAATTACTGTATGGACCCGGATTTTACTAACATATACATAAGATCTCCACAACCCAAACCAACACAAGCTCCTTCCATCATCGGACTACAAGACGAACGGCGATGCGCCATCGTTACATGGTGGACATCCCAACCATGCGTACAAAACTTTTTGGGTATAATTTCATTGTGCGTACAACTAAGGCGTGGTGTTCCTTGCCAGTCTGTATTTTCTGCTAGCTATAATCTGGGGGTCTTTAAGTCAAGAGTAAATAGGTTACTTCTAGGCAAGTGTATGATGTTTGTGTTATAATTAAATACCCTTTTATATGGTTTATACCATTTATTAGTATAATTATTGTACATTACAGTTACAGCTCGTGCCGCGATCCAGAGCGTCTCTCAGGTGTCTGCGGTGTTGCCAACCCTATATGTTAGTGTTGTTACTACTAATTATGTCTCCTCTCACATCCCTTCTCTTTTCTTAAAATAATTAATCATTACAATATTCATGCAAATAATTTGGTTTCTTAACAATTCGACCACTTCTAGTTTTTTTATTTTCTACAACAATATTGTCAAAATTAAATGTAACAGACTTCTTGGCTTTACTATTTACTATGTCATTATTAGCTCCAAGATCAGTCTGTTCATCAAGACAATCTACAAAGTTATCCACATCACAATTAACATATTCAAAATTTAAATTATCATTATTTTCCACAATGTCATTCATAATATCTTTGTTACAATTATTAAAGTCTATATCTCTAAAAGCTAAATTCTCAGTACAGTCATCATCTGTTACATTAACATTCGTTACCTTATCATAACATCTTTCATTTAATGTGTTATTTTGTATTATACATTCTAGGTCCTCATCATCATAATCATATGTATTTTTAACATTAAATTTTCTATATTTTGAACCTTTAAATATATTATATCTGTTTCTCAGAACTTTCTGCCCATTTTCCAATAATATTACATAGGATCTATCTTTATCCCCTTCTTTTACAATTTTACCTGGGATTAACTTATTCTTATTTCTATCTCTAATATAAACATTTTGTCCATTAAAGAATATTATTCCTTTACCCTTAAATTTCTTATCATGATACAATTTATATCTTTCATTTTTCTTTTGTACATAGTTTTTTATTTTCTTATACTTTGTTTCATAACCATTTCTATTCACAGGTAACAAAGAAGCTACTTGTCTACCAATCATCATCTCATTTGGCGACTTTAACTCATTATCAATAGGCGTATTCCTGTATTCTAACATAGCTAAATCAATATTTTTATTTTCTAATATACATTTTTTTAACATCCTTTTAACTGTTTGAATGTGGCGCTCAACCATCCCATTAGACCTAGCATAATAAGGTGTTGATGTCTTATGTTTAAACCCAAATTGCTGACAGAAATCTACAAATACAGAACTTCTGTATTGAGCTCCATCATCTGTATATAATAATTCAGGGATTCCCCATCTAGAGAATGATGTTTGTAAAGCTTTTATATGCTCCTCCGCTGATTGATTTTTTAATACACTTATCTCTACATACTTAGTAAGATAATCTACTATTAATAAAAATATTTTATTATTTAAGAAAAACATATCCGCTTGATGGATTATTCAAGTAATTTCAGTTGGTTTATTACATTAACTCAAGTTATTTCTTTAATTGAACACAAATTAAAATATCACTATAATAATTATAACCTTTCTAACATGTGATACACTAAGTAATTGAACTAATTAATTTCAACATATTTACTGTATTTTTTAATCATAGTTTAATGTTAAAATACAAAGGTTAACAAATCTGTTTTAAAATCATACGATATGACGTCACTTGTTTACCACTGTGTATAAAAGCCGCCGCTCAGTCGTTCTAGACACAGTCAGTCACTCAGTCGCTCTGGAGCAGTCACACCGAACGGACCTAAGTTAAGTGAACTTGTGTTGTTTCTAACTTTTATTAATATTTTTATGAGTAGAATTGGTATAAAAATCCTATCGTATTGCTATTGTATTTGAATATAAATTAATTATTTTGTATTTGTTACTTTAATGTGACAGTGTTATTAATTGATAATTGTGTGATAACTTAATGAACATTTTGTATTAATTCTATAAATAACTTGACTTATATAATATGAAATGGAGTAATGGAATAGTAGATACACAAGTAAATAAAGCTAAAGTTATAACGATAGTAATCACATTGTGGTAATATTGTAAAGTACATATAGTGAATTGATGTTTATGTGAAAATGAATTATGTTTTGAAAAGAGTAACTGTGGAGTTTCTTGCCGGCTCTTCTCCATAGATAACTACCTTCCGAACCGGTGGTAAATTAATAAACTGATATTGCTATACAGACTACTAATTATTTCTATAAAACACCTAGTAATCATGGTAATACCGATTAATAGGTAATTAATCAGTAAATACGTAATAAATAGATATTGATAATTAATTAATTCTAGAAATAACAACATTCTCTATATATCTTTATATCTATATATCTTCCATTTCTGACACGCTCCTATTGTACTCCATGGTTTATCAGGAACTTCTCTTAATTTTAATGGTTCATAACTATGACTTTTTTGAAACTGTAAACAGATGTCACAATTTTTAATCATATCTTCTATTTCTTTATTCACATGTGGCCAATATAACAATCCTTTTATTCTATTTTTACACTTTTCATAACCCATATGATTGTAATGAATTTGCTTTAACATGTCAGAACGTAATGATTTTGGTACTAACAAAGCTGAATCTTTGAATATTAAACCGTTAGCTACATATAAGCTTTCTTTAATAGAATGATAAAACTTTAATTGAAATGGAATATCAGAATATTTAGGCCAATCATTTTGAATATAATTAATAAGCAATACCAAGTTTTCATCTTTAGCTGTTTCTTCTTGAAATATTTTTAATTTTTGCTCACTAATATTTAAATTTTCTATAATCATACAGACATGCATTTCTATCTTTTCATCAATATCCTGATTACATATGTTATCTTGTACATATGCCCTAGATAATGCATCAGCCACTAGGAGTTCTTTACCAGGTTTATATTTAATATCTAAGTCATAACCTTGTATGCGCATTCTTAATTTTTGCAATCTTAATGGAGTTTCGTTCATAGATTTTTTAAATATCTGTTCAAGTGGTTTATGGTCAGTTTCTACTGTAATTTGTTTGCCATATATGTATTGATGGAACTTTTCACATGCATATACAATTGCTAATAATTCCTTCTCAATTTGTGCCCATGATTTCTGCGACTCAGTTAATGATTTAGAAGCATAAGCTACTGGTGCATTATGTTGCAATAAAACTGCTCCTAACCCTGTACTACTACTATCAACCGACAATGTAATAGGACTATTTATCTCAAAATATTTTAAAACCGGTTCTGTAGTTAAGATTTGTTTTAATTTATTGAAAGCTTCCTTTTGTTTTTCACTCCATACAAATACAGAATTCTTTTTCACTAATTCTCTCAATGAATTTGTAATATCTGATAAGTTAGGTATAAATTTAGATACATAAGTTATGATTCCTAAAAATGTTTGTAACTCTTTTTTACTTGTGGGCTCTTTCATATTAACAATAGCTCTAATTTTCTCTGTATCAGGTCTAATACCTGTGCTACTCAATATATGGCCTACATATTTGACCTCAGTTACCCCAAACTGACACTTATCTTTGTTGAATTTTACTCCTGCTTGTTTAGCCCTGTTCAAAACTTGTTTTAATCTCTTATCATGGGATTCCTTAGATTCTCCCCATATTAACAATTCGTCAACATATTGTTCTACCCCTTCAATGTCACAAAATATGTCATGAAAACATTTACTAAAAACTTCAGGTGCCGAGTTTAAACCAAAGGGTAATCTTTTATAACAATACCTACCAAAGTCACCAGCATTAAATGTAGTATATATTTGACTCTTTTTTGATAATTTAATCATGTAAAATCCTTTAGAGGCGTCTAGCACCGAAAAATACTTGGCATTAGGCATTCTAGCGACTAATTCCTCAAAAGTACTCATTTTAAATCTTTCTCTGATTATACATTTGTTCAAATTCTGTGGATCTAAACAAAGTCTGATAGAACCATCGTTTTTCTTTGCCACAACCATAGAATTAACCCATTCAGTAGGCTCATTTACCTTTCTAATGACACCTAACTTCACTAATTTATCTAATTCACTTTTAATTTGATCTTGTAATTTAAATGGAATTTTTCTAGGTCTTTCTGCAATTGGTACACAATTTTCCTTTAATTTAATATCATATTCATATTTTAACTCACCTAAACCAGTGAATAATTCACTATATTCTGACACAATGTCACTTTTATTTACCAACTTTACCCTGTTAATAATACCAAGCTTTACTGCAGTTGAGTAACTTAAAATACTGGGTGTGTTAAAATCCACTACAAAGAGTTTACATAAACAGTCACTGTTGTTGTATCTTAATTTTGTATCACAAGTTCCAAGTATTTTGATCTCAGATCCATCAAAATTTGTCAATCTTATATTCCTACATGTATTTAGTTGCAATTTTAATTGATTCATTGTATTTCTATTTATGATATCCACTTGAGAACCTGTATCAATTTTAAATTTCATATATTTGTTATTTACTTGTATATTTATATACCACTCCTTGCTTACTGAGTTTACTGCATAAACTGTATCTATTCTAAGCTGTTCTATATTTTCACTGTTGACTACTGAACATTTATAAGTACAACATGAAGTAAAATGATTAAATTTATGACATTTTATACATTTTTTACCGTATGCTGGGCATTTACCATAACCATGAAACTTGTTGCATTTTCTACATGGTCTTGATGTACTGGCATCTTTTTTAAAATGCTCACCTGACCTTTCTTGATAATTTGATTGTCTGCCACTGGATGTTCCTCGCGCACCATAACTTGCTTGACCTGGAGTTCTACTACAACCCCTGGCTTTTGGTTCTCGTTTATTTGCTGATAGGCGACTGTATGTTCCTTTGTTTACTGCACCTACTTCATTTGAGAATTCACTATTTAAAGTTTTTATTTGACTTTGAGCCACTTGTGCGGCTTTACATATACTCATGCACTTGTCAAGTGTCAGGTCTGGTATTCTTAGTAATTTTTCTCTGATATTACCATCAGTAATTCCAAGTACTATTTGATCTTTTATAAGACTATCCTTTAAGGTTCCAAAGTTACAATCTAAACTGAGAGATTTTAGTGCTGTATGGTATTCTTCGTATTGTTCGTCAGTTTTTTGTTTTCTTGAGAAGAATAGATATCTGTTATACGTTTCATTTGTAGGTGGACTACAGTTTTTCTCCAGACGTATGAGTACCTCATTGTATGATATGCTCGCCTTGTCCTCGAAACTATTATATATTAGCAGACCCTCTTCACCGATGCAGTGTAATAATAGAGCTTTTTTCTGTTCATCATTTAGACGTGTATCTGCTCCACTGGCGAGAAAATATAGGTCAAACCGCTGTTTCCAGTTTTCGAAACTTCTCTTTTTCGATTTCGACCCAACCAAAGATAATGGCGGCGGCGGTTGTAGTTGTTCCATCTCTTACCTCTTTTTACTTTGTTCAGCGGCAATTTTTAGTTATCCTCAGCGCCATGTATGATGTTTGTGTTATAATTAAACACCCTTTTATATGGTTTATACCATTTATTAGTATAATTATTGTACATTACAGTTACAGCTCGTGCCGCGATCCAGAGCGTCTCTCAGGTGTCTGCGGTGTTGCCAACCCTATATGTTAGTGTTGTTACTACTAATTATGTCTCCTCTCACAGCAAGCGTGCTTCATCTTCGACCAAATCATCGCTTACCATCGTTTTGGTCCCTGGCTAAAACGGTTGAATCGTACTTCTGTCGCACCACACCAGCCCACACCGCTGAGGAGAAAGCAAACTTGTTTGCCGCTCTTTTTGCGGAATCTTCACGTCTTGATAGTGGTGACGTTCGCCCTCCTGACTCTTCTAGTGGATGCGAGACTAGTATGTTGGACATTCGCATCCATCAGAAGGACTTCCGTAGAGTGTTGCGGAACCTCGACGTGAATAAAGCTAGTGGCCCCGACGGGATACCGGCAATAGTACTAAGAACTTGTGCGCCCGAACTGTCTCCAATTTTGACACGCTTGTTTCGTCTTTCGTTTGAGACTGGAAAAGTGCCGAAAGCTTGGAAGCTAGCTAACGTGCAGCCCGTGCCCAAGAAGGGCAGTCGTGTAGATCCGGCATTTACAGAGTATGGAGCGTGTACTCAATAGTAAGCTCCTGGCGTGCCTAGAAGCCAACGACATCCTCAGTGACCGACAATACGGCTTCCGCAAAAACCGGTCAACTGGGGATCTTCTAGCGTATGCCATTCATATCTGGAGTGAGGGGAAGCACTTGCTGTTTTTCTCGATGTCTCCAAGGCTTTCGATAGGGTGTGGCACGATAGCCTTATTGCTAAACTTCCTTCTTTCGGTATACCCACTGAACTTTGCGTTTGGATAGAAGACTTCCTGAGAGATCGGTCTATTCGAGTGGTTATTGATGGTTGCTCGTCTGGCCAATTGGCTATTAATGCCGGGGTCCCTCAGGGGTCAGTTCTCTCAGCAACTTTATTCTTGCTGCATATTAACGATCTGCTAATGCCCGGTACCTTTGGGTATGCAGACGACAGCACTGTTGCTGAGAGATATATATACAGCGCGCGTGCTAGTGGGTCACAAGTCCAGTCTCTCCGAGAGGCAATGGTGGGGCGCCTTTGAAGGCTGTCTCTGAGTGGGGCGACGCCAACTTGGTCAAGTTTAATGCTGCCAAGACCCAGGCGTGTCTTTTCTCCGCAAAAAGGAGCCAATTTCAACCGGCTCCTATTTTCCGTGGTGTAACTGTGCCGATAACTGATCGCATCTAGCTTCTTGGGGTTACGTTGACATCCACCCTTAATTTTGGTCCGTTTATTGAGGCTAAGGCTCAATCAGCTGCCAAAAAGTTGGGAATCCTAGCAAAGGTGAGACGGTACTTCACACCGGAACAGCTGCACAACCTCTATCAAGCGCAAGTTCGGTCGTGTATGGAGTACTGCTCTCATCTCTGGGATGGATCTGCCAAATACCAGCTTGATGCACTTTAGTCTATAGAGAAACGGGCCAAAAGGCTCATCGGCAACGAGAAACTGGTCGAGACAAGGCTCCAGAGCCGAGAACATCGGCGACGTGTGGCAAGCCTATCAGTTTTCTATTTGTTACATTTCAGGGAGTGTGCGATGGAATTGCGCAGTCTTATTCCACCAAGCCCATTCCATCATCGGACTACAATACAAACGGCGATGCGCCATCGTTACATTGTGGACATCCCACCCATACGCACGAAACGTTTTGGGAATACTTTAATTGTGCGTACGGCTAAGGAGTGGAATTCCCTGCCGGAGTCTGTGTTTCCTGATAGTTATAACCTGGGAGTCTTTAAGTCAAGAGTTAATAGGTTACTTCTAGGCAAGCGTGCTTCATCTTCGACCACATCATCGCTTAACATCAGGTGAGATTATGGTCAAACGCAAGCCTATCAACTATAAAAAATGGTGAATTCTGCGACAGGATTTTGCTTTGAAGCCTTACAAGATTTACAAGGTGCAGGAATTGAAGCCAATCATTCAAATCGCCTTAGATTCGCTCAGTTCATTCAGGAACAACCTGCTGGTTTTTCTGAAAAATTATTTTTTTCAGACGAAGCACATTTTCAACGAGCAAAATTGCCGCATTTGGGCTTATGAAAATCCTAAAGCAATTATTGAGAAGCCTTTGCATGCTCAACGTGTCACTGTATGGTGCGCTATGTTGCCTGGAGGCGTGATTGGGCCGTTTTTTTTTTCGAAGTTGAGGCTGGAAATGAGTTAAGACGCTATCGCGAGATGTTATCCACTAAATTTTGGCCTATTATTGATGACATGGATATCACTGAAATGTGGTTTCAACAGGACGGTGCCACATGTCACACAGCCAATGAAACGATCTATTTATTGCAAACCAAATTTCCCGATCGCATAATACCTATCGCGAAATTCAGCTGTTAAGTGGACAGCCAGATCGTGTGATTTAACACCACTGGATTATTTTTTATTATTATTATTTGTTTATTTTTATTAAAACATGTTACATTAACATCTTAAAAATAAGCCAATGTCCCACAAAACCGTTTACACGGTTTGTCTGTGAGTACAGATATTTAAAAAACTAGATATACATTTCTTATGACATACACATTATAGAAACATACACATACATATTTAAATAACTATAACATAAAAGTAAAGGAGAGAATGACATCACATTAATTATATTTCACAAAAGGTACTTATGTAGGTAAGTACATAATTATGTATTCTCGCCAAACTGTATACTGGCGAGTAAAAATAACTGTAGAAAATAAAAATAAAAATTACTTGAAAATATTGAATAAAAACAAAATTAATAAATGACTAATATACCACTTCTTGAGTGCTTTTGCAAATCTACTCTTTTTATTCTGATTTAAGATATCTGCAGGCAATGTATTGAGTAGGTAAGGTACTCGTTTATCTATTGTTCTATCACCAAAGTAATTATTTACTCTAGGTACATTAAATTTACCTGCAGATACTGTCCTCGTTGCGTGGTTATGGGTAACTAGCGAGTGACGCTCCCAACTGCCATAACTGTTTACCAGGAGGAGATATTTATGCTTTACTCTAACAGGAAGAATTTTACAAATTTTGAAGAGCTTATAATAATTGTCTTTACATGATTTTTTTGTTTTATTGCTAACTAATAGCTTCAAAAATCTAATTTGCTGAGCTTCTAATAAATCTAAATAACTTTTAAATGTGAGTCCATAGCAGTCAAGAGCGTAACTTAGTATGGGGTCGACTAGTTGTAGATAAAGGCACTTGAGAGTGCTGGTTGGCACCTTAAAACTAATATGGTAGAACTTACCTAGTAATATCCTAAGTTTTTTACACAAATACTCTACATGATTTGCCCACGAAAAGTTCTCATCCACCTTCATACCGAGGTATGTTACACATTTGGCTAGTTCGATAGGTTTGCATTCACAGTTAATCTGGTTATTATGGATACATTCAAAGTTATGTTATGTGGCTATGTTAAAGACAGAGTCTATACGGAGCCAATCGAATCGATTGCAGCCTTAAAACTCAAAATCCGTCATGTCATTAACGAAATAGACCCTCCATTTTGCCAAATAGTGATTAAAAATTTTGATGAAAGAATCAACATCTGTCAGCGTGGTCGTGGTGGACATTTGCCAGATATCATTTTTCATTCATAATTGCATTAAAATAAAAAAATTATTCATTTTCCTCTAAATTCTTTGTTTTATTTTGTTTTAGAAAACAAAATTCTTGTTGAAAAACCCAAAACCCATTACATGTAGCGGCTGCCTACCTGACCTCCACAACCCAGTAGCTGGGTAACACGATACCCCTTGGTTAGACCAGTGTCAGATTTACTGGCTTCTGACTACCCGTGTAATGACTGTCAAAGATGTAGAAGTGACAGCCGGGACCAACGTCCTACGTGCTTTCCAATGCACTGAAAAAGTCGATATAAGATGATAACCCATCCTCGAATCGGCCTCGGTAAGCGTTGCTTAACCACAAAAATCGGTTCGTGCTGCTGTTATTATTTAGCCACGAGCCACTACATTTCTTAAGCGTTAGGTGCTCCTAGTCAGGCTGTTTTGCGGCTTCATACCTTTGCTTCTCCTTTAACCCGCGAAGGTAAAGCGCGGGGAAAATTAAATATTTTAATGACAAAAATACTTTTCGTTCTAATATTTTATTTCTTCGAAAGTGTATTGAAAAACGTCGTTTGATACATGTGGACATTTGTTACTGCAGTACTCGGCCCCATAAGCCCCTCGCCTTGCGGCTCGTGCGTAACTCCGCCTCGGCCGCAATAACAAACTTTCTCCACTTGTATCAAAATGTGCTATTATTGTACAAGATTGAAAGGTGTTAAGAATTTACACGATCAATTATATTGCACAGTATACGAAATGCGCAATCTTTTCGAGGGGGTATACTCCTTGGTAAAGACGAAACACAGATGTAAAAATATTGCACAATATTGGCCTTACACAAGGCAGTGGAAAAATATGGTGCAATAAAAATTAAACTCGCACAAATTTTGGTTCGATCATTGCGCAATCTTCAATATTAACCCTAAACGGCCAATTAGGTATATTGCACAATTCATAATATTGCGCAATTTTATTGATCGTCTAGGGGCTGCCTTAGAAAAAAATGCAAAGAGCTTGATAGAAAGTCTGGCTAACGAAAGCGTCCTGGAGTTTTCCTAAAAGTTTAATATGGCAACATTATTAAGTTGTCAAAGTCTGTGATTACAATTGTCAGTAGTTTGTAAAGACAATTAATATTCAACAATAATCGCTATAATATGGGTAAAACAATAAAATGTAACGTGCGAAAGCTGCTACATACTATGATCAGTAAGTTTAAACAAAAACAAGAAGAGAAATAAATTGATTTCCAAGAGAAACAACAATGTTTACATGCGATCTTAGATTTTTTAGGTTAGTACGACTTTGTAATCTTGATCCTTGGTGGCTGATTATTAGATATATTTACGATATTATGATACTTTTTCTTATCTTTATAGATAATATTGGAGATATTCAAGTAATCTGCGAAGTTAAAAACCATGTTGAAACGTTAGCAAATTTAGAGAAAAAATGTTTAATAGAAACTCAGACTAAGTTCTTAGAAGAAATATCTTTATAAACTGGTATGTATGTTACGGTTAAGAATAATAATAATAATAATAAAGTTGTCACTAAGTTACAGCAAACCACACGCCCAAGACCAGCGGAATCATCGCTGAGTTCCGCCTCGCAGCCACCGGGACCTTCTCCAGCCGTGAGTCCAGAAATTCCGGCCGCTGCAGTTGCGTCGAGCTTGAGCGATGAGTACTTCTCGCCGCCGACGACACCACCACCTGCGCGTCGGCGAGGAAGAGGCCGCCCTCCGGCCGGCTTAGGACTTCGAGGCCCTCCGGCCTCCGATGGGGTCCCCGCTGCCGGTGGAAGTGTACAGCGCATGCGATGGACACATTCCATCAATGAAAATGTCATGCGCTCATACTTTGGGGCCACAGAGGGGGGAACTAACCTGACTGCGTACCGTGGTCGGATGCTCTCTCTGTTCCAGGTACTTGAACCAGATGTCAACGTTTCGGCGCAACGACTATCGGATCAGGTGCGGGTAATCCAGCGTAACCGTATGTTGGATGACGCCGTACTTGATAGACTACGCCTTGAATCACGGTGCAGCCGTGTCTCATCTGCTTCACCACTGGCCGCGGTGCATCTACAACCCAGTGTCTCACTGCAACCCGACCACGTCGATGAAGATGATGATGACGAGGCTATAACCGTGAGTACCCAGTGCAGTGAACGATTGAGGAGTGCTTTGGAGTGCGCATTACGGGAGTATCGCTCCACACAGCCTGAGCTTAGACCTCGTCTGCCTCGTTTGCCCATGCATAAGAAAAATAGGGCGCTAGTGTGTGCTCTAGATTCACTGCTGTCAAATTATTTTGACAATAGTGAAGACCTCACCGATACTCATTCGATCCTATACTGTGCAGCTGTAGCGGCTTGTCGGGTAGCTCATGTCAAGTTCCCAAAGACTGACAGAGTTATACGACCAGCTGTACCAGCTTGGCAGGGCAGGATCGAGCGTCGTATTGCTGAGGCTAGAGCACTCATTGGCAAACTTATCTGCTTCAGACAGGGCAACACTCGCCATAGAGTGATGCGCTTTGTGAGGCGGGCGTTCGCGGGGACTGATATTAGTCCTCGGGATTATCCGACCTGCGTCACAGAGCGCATCGACTTCCTGAAGCAGAAAGTCTATGCGTGGGCAAATAGAATTCGTAGATATAAGCGGCGGGTGGAGCGATACACTCAGAATCGCGCATTCCAAAGCAATGAAAGGTGGGTTTATAGGGCCTGGGAGCGACCTGACCAAGGTGTGACTGATACGTGCTTACCGGATGATGACGCCATGTGTTCGTTCTGACGCAGCATCTGGTCGGCTCCTGTCGGTCACACCGAGGGTGACTGGATGAGTGAGATCAAGCGCACGTGCGATCTTATACCAGAAATGGGGGCAATTACGATCAGCCCCCAAGATGTAACCCGTGCAGTCCGTCCGTTATCCAACTGGAAATCTCCAGGACCAGACGGACTGCACAATTTTTGGATAAAATGGTTTCAAAGATCGCACGCCCGCTTGGCATCTCAGTTCCAGTCTGCCTTAGAGTCAGGATCGCTACCTCAATTCCTGACTACAGGAATAACCCACCTGCTCCATAAATCAGGTAGTACAGCGGAACCTAAAAATTATAGACCGATCACGTGCTTACCGACGGTCTATAAAGTTCTTACTTCCATTTTGAGAGCCAAAATTAATAATCATATTGATATAAATTCAATCATGTCTGCTTCTCGGAATGGATGTGGGAACGGGTCCCGCGGTACTAAGGAGCTTCTCCTCATTGATATTGCCATTAACCAACAGGTTCGTCGTTTCCGAAAGAATCTGTCGACATGTTGGATAGATTATAAGAAGGCCTATGATTCTGTTCCACATACATGGCTCAAGAAGGTGTTGGAGTTGTATAAAATAGACCCAATACTACGTAATTTTCTTGAGTCATGTATGGGGCAATGGAAGACGGTCCTTTGCTATCCAAGATGTCGACAGATCCAGGAAAACAGCGAACCGATTAGGATTGAGCGTGGCATATTTCAAGGCGACAGTCTGAGCCCACTGTGGTTTTGTCTGGCTCTCAACCCTCTCAGTACATTGCTGGAGGGTTCGGGGCTAGGCTACCAGTTGAGAAGAGGTGGTCAGGTCATATCACACTTGCTTTACATGGATGATTTGAAAATCTTTGCCACCAACAAACTGCAACTGATGGAGCTACTGAAGGTAACAGAAACTTTCAGTAGCGCCATCGGGATGGAATTTGGGGTGGACAAGTGTGCAGTTATGCATGTAAAGCGAGGGGAGATTATGGAATCCGTGGGAACTCAACTCTCGGATTCCATACACCTAAGATCCCTCGGATCAACTGAAACTTACAAGTATTTGGGTATTTCAGAAGCGCTAGGCATCAATGCTGCTTATGTTAAACAGTCATTGAAGGAACGCTTCTTTGGCCGCCTGAATAAAGTGCTGAATAGTCTTCTATCAGGCGGAAACAAGGTGCGTGCCTTCAATGGTTGGGTTATGCCAGTATTGATGTATTCTTTTGGCATACTCAAATGGACTCAGACTGAACTTGACGCCTTGGACAGGCGGGTCCGCACAACGCTGACTGCAAATCGGATGCATCACCCACGTTCATCGGTGATGAGGCTGTATATCCCGCGGAAGTGCGGGGGTCGTGGCTTTTTAAATGCAAAGACCCTGCACAACCTCGAGGTATGCAGCCTTAGGGAATATTTCCTAGAAACCGACGTGGGTATGCATCGGGATATGGTAGCGGTGGATAAACGCCTCACGCCGCTCTCCTTAGGTAACGAGAATTGGCGCAAACCTGTAGTATTAGATACTAATGACCGCAGAGAAGTATGGCAGAGTAAGGAGCTTCACGGACGCTATTACCGAGCCCTTCATGGGTCTGAAGTAGATTTATTAGCGTCCGTAGCCTGGCTACGTTTTGGTGACCTCTTCGGGGAAACCGAAGGTTTTGTCTGTGCGATTATGGACGAAGTTATGATGACGAATAACTATCGGAAATATATTGTGAAGGATGGTACGGTAGACACATGTCGGGCATGTCACAAACCGGGAGAATCCATTCGTCACATTATTTCCGGTTGTTCTCGCCTGGCTAACGGAGAATATTTGCATAGACACAACCTCGTAGCCAGGATTATTCACCAGCAACTTGCACTTAAATACAATCTTGTGGAATCAGAAGTACCATACTATAGGTATGTGCCCGACCCAGTTCTCGAAAATGGCAATATTACACTGTACTGGGATCGGTCTATCATCACTGACAGGACTATTGTTGCCAATAAGCCTGACATAGTGGTGATAGACCGATTAGAGCGTCGCACAATGATTGTTGATATAGCAGTCCCCCATGACGAGAACCTCGTGAAAGCTGAGATAGATAAAAAAAATAAGTATCTTGACCTGGCGCGCGAGGCTGTCGACATTTGGGATGTGGAGACAGCAATCATTGTGCCGATAGTCGTCTCAGCCAATGGTATAATAGCCAAGAGCCTCGACCAACATCTAAGGAGGCTCTCGTTGGGCAGCTGGATCAAGGGCTTGATACAGAAAGTAGTACTCCTGGAAACGGCGCGTATTGTGAGGAGGTTCCTCTCTATGGAGCCCTGACCACCGGTAGCTTGGACTCTGTTCCCGGTACCGGTGGGCTACTATTTTTTATATTTTTAAATGTTTTTATTTTTTATATTAATATTTAAAAATGTAATTTATATGTACATAGATTTAATAAATGGAATAATAATAATATTTCACAACTTTTTCACACAACGCCATCTAGTCCCAAACTAAGCAGAGCTTGTGGTATGGGTACTAGACAACTGATAAACATACATATATATTTCTAAATACATACATATTATAGATAAATTACACCCAGACAAAGAACAAATGACCGTGCTCATCACACAAACATTTGTCCTAGGTGGGAATCGAACCCACGACCTTGCGCATAGCAGTCAGGCCCACTGACCACTATACCAACGGGCTTGTCGAGGGAGAATGTTTTATTTGATTGTTCCATTTCACAAAGTTGTGTTATTTGATATTATAAAACTATTTGTGTACCTTAATTTCTTAATATGCATTTTATTCTTTGTTTTGCAGAGGTTGGTGTCACAACACTAAAAAAAAATTAAAAAGGAAGAATCTGTGAATGAAGGGATGTGGAGCACTCCAGGAAAAAAAACGCCCTCACAAAAGCTCAGTGTCGGATTTAGACAGTTTTGATATTGATGCAATAAGAAATAAAATCAATGAATTTTATATTGTGAGAAAGGAGGTTCCGACATTGCGAACATTGTTGTAAGAATTACATTCTAGCATTGGCTATAGTGGATGCAGAGAAACTCTACGTAAAATATTAATTGCTAATGGGTTTGAGTTGAAGAAAAATAAAAATGAATGAATGGTTCTTATCAAACGTTTTGATATTGCTGCTTGGAGACATCGTTATCTACGAGAAAATGCTGCCAAACGAACGGAAGGAAAACCAATCATCTATTTAGATGATATATATTTATGTACACAAAAATTATAAGCCTAAAATGTCATGGTAAGGTCCAACAACGAGTGCTTCCCCGCAATCAAGCCCGCTGTAACATATCTCTACAGGGAAAATATATATTATAGTACATGCTGGCTTAACTAGGTTTGTACCAAATGCACTGTTAGATTTCAGTACGACTACCACTATGACACGAATGCCGAAAACTTCAATAAATGGTTAAAAGAAAAAGTGATACCTAATTTGAATGAGCCCAGTGTCATTGTGATGAATAATGTGAGCTACCACACTGTACAACAGAATATATTACGAAGATTGCCTAACAAAAGCAGTTATGTTTAGTTAACAAACATAAAGCCGAGCCCCTGTACGTAGCTGACGAACTTTTGAAACAATGCGGCCATGAGGTACTGAGATTGCCACCTTACCACTGCGATCTTTACCCGATTGAGCTTATATGGAGCTCAGCTTAGCGTGTGGTGGCAAAAAAAAAACCATTAATCTGCCCGTAAAAGAAATAGAAACACTGATAAAAACCACATTTGGCCGAATAACTGCAGAAGATTGGAAAAGACAAATCATGGAATAATTCATAATCAGTGTAAGTTATGACGACTCCACTGATACAAAAGAATCCTTAGTGGTTGAATTTTTGGGATCGGATTTTGAGTACGATGATTAAATAATTATCATCCTCAAAATGCCTGTAGTTGATTAAACAAATTATACAATTAAACAAAATATTATATAAATAAATAAATAAATCTACGCATTCGTTTTTTTATTCAACCCATGACAGTCAAGGCTCCGTGACACCAAACGGAGTCTTTAAAAACATTATGTGGTATTATCCCTAAATTAGAAATTAAGTTCGTAAACAACTATTATACAAATTGATTGTCGTAAATACATAAAATTTCCAAGTATCAAAACGTTTTTCTCCTACTATAGTCAGTTATAAAATTAACACAACACATAAAGATTTTTTGAATTTGCCGCGTTTTCTCAGGTCACGCTTTCGTTAGCCAGACTCTACTTTCTGAATTAAGTTCTTGACTTCTTTCAGCTGTGTAGGCACTCTATGTCGAATTACTATGGTTTATACATTCCCACATAGTGTATTACATACTCTTTGTTGATTCCCATCAAACAAACCAATTTATCAATCTCTCTGTCAAAAACGTCAAAAATTATTATGTAAAATTCTTATAGTGTACTTACATTGATTCAAAATTTCGTCGTTTATAAACAATAAAACAGGAACACTATGATTCCTCCTCTTAAAAATAAAAGTAAGATTATTGTTTTTGACAAACACAAGTCTTGGTATAAAATGGAGATTGACGGCGAATTTATAACAAAACCTAGCGATATAACAGACGTTACAAAGGATATACCGACGAAGAAGTACTTGAATAGATCTATATGTAGTAACAAGACATTTTCCAAAAAAATTTGCATTAAGAACATGTACGCTAATAAAATTGAAAGAAGGAAAAAGCCAGAATCTTTAAGTAAAACGCATGAATTTATCCTCAGTACAAGCTTAAATCTATGTTTCTCAATCATAATAACACTAGCCGCGTGCTGTGGGTTCTCCTATATGGCCCAAACCCGTATTATAGTGAATAATCTTCACTCTTTGATGGATGGCGTCCAATCAAAACTGCTAAGTTAAGTTTTTTTTTCGTATTGATAATAGGCTCGCATTTGACCACCATTTTACCTGATACTAACTGTGAAACCCGGTTAGAAAAAAACTGTATTGTTTTATTGAGAAAAAAATAGATAAGAAAGTCGTAACGTGTCTATATGAATCTATGCAATAAAAGTAAAATGTATGAAGATATTTTTTTTAATGAGTGTTCTCTCGCAGGTCAGCCTATGTTGTCGGTCTTACCTCATCATCTTCTGCTTAGGCTTTTCGGCTTCCAGTCTAACTTAGAGTTTTACATGGAGCGACTGACTATCTGACCTGCACAACCCAGTAACTGGGTAACACGATACCCTTTGGCAAGACCAGTGTCATATTTACTGGTTTCTGACTACGCGTAACGACTGTCAAAGATGTACAGATGCTCACTTAAGAGTCTATACTACCTCAAATGGCTTAGCATGATCCTCCGTTATGTCGAAAATACTGCAGCAATAATTTTGAAATAAATGTATGGTAAAGTTGAGGATTAATTTTAGGTACTATGTTTGACGAAAACACGATTCCATAAAATTTTCTTGATAGAAAAAAAAAAATCCAAAGTTACCTCCAAACCGAACAATAAACCGAGCGAGATAAAGAGTGAGAAGCGCTGAGGTAGTATAGGCCCTTAAGTAGCTTTTCCGAGGTACGGGGGTACCACGCCGCCAACTTCAAAACTCCGGGCTACTCCTGAGAAATTCCTTACAGATAAACCTAATAGCACTTTTTGTTCTACTCGGGAAGACCTCGTACTCAGCAATCGTGCTTGCGGTTACTAGACCAACGAGGCAATCGCCAGTTAACCGAACTAGCCTGTGGCGGTCTTAATTATAGGAAAGCCTCCAACCAGGGCTTATACAACGTGTAACATATATACATAACAATCGCACGCCTTCTTTGGACGATAGCAAATAATAAGGCAAGGTTTTTGTAATCTTATGTCTACATGTGTGGAACTTATTAGAAATTTCAATACATTGATACCAGAGGCCGAGGCAGGGCTCGGCTCAGGGCATCGCTGGGGAAGGGTAGCTAGACAGACTGGTTAGTATGACATGTATATGAAGAGTTTATTAAATATTTTATTTTTAAACTGGCTAAGCGGTCCAATTTTATACCGTATCCAATTTTGTTCTGTTAATTCAGTCAAGCCCCTTAGTAAATTATACACTAAAACTTTCCTTATGAATAACTTTATCCATTAGTGAAAAAAGCAGTCATTTTTGGGTTTATCGCAAACAGAGAGACTGACACGGCAGCGGACTTTGTTTATGTGTGAGGATTTTTATATTTGAAATTTTTCCCTGAAAGACCGCCCGACTTGTGAGTCGCGGGTTCAACTTCAAATCCAGTCAGGCACATTACTTTGTGTAATTTCTATCATCACGACTGATCTCTAATCGGTGAAGGGAAACAACTCTATGAAGTATAATTTATGTTCTATATCTTGGTTTTATACTTAAATTTATTTTATACATACAAAATAAGTATGAGTTTTTTTAATGGAGATATCTGCAAAAATGGCATGCAGCACCAGTCGAAGTCCGCGTAGAATAGGGTTGCCATCCCTCCGGGTTTTCTCGGATTTGTCCTAGTTTGGAGAGCGTCCGGGGGCGTCCGGGGGATTTTCCCAATAAGCGTCCAGGTAAAACCCGAACACACATTGGTCTTACAGGTACCAAAAAGCACGATCTCTATTATTATTTTCCTATGGTATTTCATCTCATTGTTTATGTTACGTTGATTAAATGAAAAGGAAGAGGCTGTTATTAAAAAAGTTCTAAAGCTCTACAA
The DNA here is from genome assembly GCA_943138885.2 of Tholera decimalis. Taxonomy (NCBI): domain Eukaryota; kingdom Metazoa; phylum Arthropoda; class Insecta; order Lepidoptera; family Noctuidae; genus Tholera; species Tholera decimalis. The sequence continues at coordinate 9,225,566 of OW964575.2, read as the reverse complement.
TGTTTATTTTTATTTTATTTTATTATATAAGGTACTCCAACGACTTATTCACTAATAACATTTTATCTTACTAATATTATAAATGCGAAAGTTTGTGAGGATGGATGGATGTTTGTTACTCTTTCACGCAAAAACTACTAAACGGATCTCAATGAAATTTAGTAAGTAGATAGTAGACATCCTGGAATAACACATAGGCTACTTTTTATCCTGGAAATCCCACAGGATCGGGATCTACGCGGGAAAACCTTCCCACGCGAACGAAGTCGCGGGCAAAAGCTAGTTTTACATATTATTTAACTTATACATCTATTGTCATGGTGAATTTGTCACTTATAGAAGTACACAGCTTAAACATAAATAAATTATAACGTAGACGCACCTATTACCGCCAGTTTAAGCCAAGTTCACATTTATGTGCAAAAAATAAGCACATGCTTAATAACTGGTGTCATTTTTTATTTTTATTCAAGTACTGAAACTAACGATCTTGTCAGTCACATATAGAAACAATTCGAAAAAATGAAATAAATATGTAAAAAAAATATAAATTGATGAAAAGGGCTATGTTCCTATTACCGACTCAAACCATGGGTGTGTTCCTATTACCGTTTTTGTGGCACCTATTACCGACCGCTAAATGAACAGAACAAATTCAGTCAAATAAAAATGCTCGCGTGGGTTTAATTCTTTAGAATACAGAATGTTATAATTATAACCAGCCTTTAAGGTGATACGTAAAAAATAAGACATAGCTCGAGGGGCGTAGCTTAACGGAAGACGCGGGGAGCACCCCCGCTAGAATACATTGCAAACTCGAGCGCACGCTCGCGGTGAGTGCGGTGTAGTTTGTGTGTTTTGATGTTTTAGAATAGAGAAGGCACGGAGTCGCCAAAATCAAATACATTTCTTTTTAATCTGAATTAAACTAACTTATTCAGTATATTGTTAGGTATTTAGTGTTTTACTTTATTTAAGAATGACAAAAAATAATATAACGTGTGTAAATGAACAGACCGTAACAGTAAATGATCATATTGACCTAAGAAAAAGAACTACTAGTGTAGTAAACAAATTCTTACTATGATTTTATTTAATTCATTTACTTAAAATGAGTAGTAACAAAAAGTTGCTTCAAAACTACGCTTTTTAACACGCTTTTATTAGGTCGACCTGTATGTAACTAACTATGTAATGGAATCTAAGGTAACTACTTTAACCATCTTTCAAGGGTCGTAGCGTAATGAAAATTGGCAACTGTATGTAGTTCTGATGACAATACAATAATATGGTACTGTCGAACTGATCTGATGATGGAGCCGGAAGATATGAACTGGAACTTCATGATGGAAAATCGTATCATAGCTGTTTTGGATTTCTTAGAAAAGTCTTGTAATGAACTTTGACCACGATTAGGTTTCAAGGTCTGATGATGAAGCCGGAAGATAGGCAGTGGCATTCTATGATGGAATATCGTATCATAGTCGTGTTTGTACTTGTGAGAAAAGCCACGTAATGGACTTTGAACACGATCAGGTTTCAAACAGGATCAGGTTTCAGGATAACAAACCTAAAAAAAATCCGTTATCGGTTTTCTTAACCTTTTTGTCAACTTTTTGTGATGTCACTTTCAAATCCTCTGGGGTGATTGACCGTTTAATTGTTCACTACTCGTGGGAATAATATAAAAAAAGAAACAGCAACACAAAGAAAACGGATGCTACAAAAAAAAAAGGAAAAGCGCGAACAATTTTTTGTTTTTACGTGCACTTATAAAAGCGTGTTTTTCTAGTGATTTTTAAACTATTAATTTATTATTTAATTAAAGATTATTCATCCAATTAAATTTTTTAATGGATATTTTCTTACGAATAAAAGTCAGAGTATGTAAAATATATAAGATTTAATTAAAAATTACTAAAATCTATAACTACACTATTTTCTTGGAATACATGTCTCTCGCCTTCATTTAATATTTCATCAGAGACATTTCCCCCGCATGTTTTATTTTCTTTGTTTGTATCCTTGCCCCTATTTTTATTAATTACATATTCTGGATCACGGATCTCTCATGTACCGAGGATCTACCAGTCATATCATTATTTTCAATCTCTATTTCATATGGTAGAGGCTCATCATCTTCACTGACCTCTAGTGAATGCACCAAATCATCGTCGTGTATTTCCCTTTCCGTGTCCAACTGGCGACATCGGTCTCGCGAAATACACACGCTTTTGTATTACTACACAATTCAACCAACCCGTGCTCAACTCGCGTCAAATGAGTACGTTTTTGGTCAAGCAACGTTAAAAGAGGTTTTACAAAATAGTGTGCAATTGAATTGAACACGGTTTTTTAACTGGTCTGTTCGAAACAAATCCGTACTGATTTAGCGGGGTGCGTCTCATGTCATAAAAAGTTATTTGGTATATTTTCATTTCAATAACGTTCACAAGATAGTGAGTTATACCAACTGTTGATGTAATTTCTTTAGACATAACATTTATATACTCTAAAACTTATTTCGTATAACGTTATTGGATATAACGTTGATTTAATCGAAAAGCCTATCGTTTAAAATATATAATATTGCGAGTAATTTGATTGAGCGTGCTGCGGAAGCGGCGGGACAGAAACGAATTGCTGCGAAACCGATTCCATGTCTGTCCTACCCCTAGAGTGTTATTTAAAATCGCGTAGGCGCGGAGGGGCGAGGCGGCCCGCGAGGTGAGGAGCAGGTGGTTTTAACTAACACTCGCCGCCGCGGCTGAGGCTGGTCGGCGAAGCCAGCCAGCAAGCCGCAGCCGCGGTGGTGAGCGTGAAACACATCTGCGAGGATAAGCTTGTATGGGACCGCCGGAGCCCTGCAGCACCGGAGCCGTGACAGAAACTATGCCTGCTGCATGTTGCATGCTTGCTTGCATCAGGGGTGGATCTACCTATGGGCTATTTAGGCTGCAGCCCAGGGTCCCATGGATATATCGGGTATTCAGTGTTAAAAAATACTTAATACCCCTAGGAAGGGCGTAGGGTAGTTTCCTAAAATATTTTATTTAGTCCGTCACGTAGTTTAACAAAAAACATTCGATACGTATTTTTTATTTTTTCACGTAATTGAAAAATTAAGACGATACAGTGAGTTGAAGTTTCGCGTGACGTCACACTCCGGTTTAATTCTTGGCACTGTGTGATGTCAGCAGCCCCCACTCCTATACTTTAAAGCTTTCCATTTTGTGAATTTTTCTTGACTTGAAAGGGCAAAAAATACGTGATCAATATTTTTTGAAATTCTACCTGATGAACCAAATAAAATAATTATTTTGTAACACAGGAAACTACCCTATTGCGTTGGGTTGTACCGCCACAATTTTGTTATTGTCATCTAAATACTAACTTAGTGTTTAATTGTCACAACTGTGTGTGAGTATGGGTATTTAGTGTGCTATTAAGTAATAAGTAACTTATTCTAATCAAATTCAAATTATTTATAAAACGTAAGCTATTTCAGGAAGCTATTTACACAGTCAAAGATTATATTGAGGATTAAAAGGCTTGGGAATTAGTTGCTCCAATGATATACGTACTTATGTGCTCTTTTTTAATATATTTTGCTGAGTTAATGATTGACTTTCTAAAGTATTGTATATACCTACTTTGTATTTAATTATTTCTTTTTTCGTTTTTTGATCTTTTATATTTTTATTATTATGAATGTGAGGAATATGTAGGTTATTATTTCTTTTTATGTTATTTTAATTATAATTTATAGTTGATGTATGGCTGTTTGAGTATTTGTCTTACCTAACCAAATGTCCTTACTTTGATACTGTTCGTCAGATCGTTGAGCTCCTTAAGTTCAAAGTTGAGCTACACGATAACTGACAAATGTTTGCACTCTGGATGGTCCGCTCAAATTTGTGACTTATCGTACTTATAATAATTGAAAGTAATCTGATTATGATATGATCCTACAATGCTCCTAATTTAAGAAATCTACACTAATATTATAAAGCAGTAAAGTTTGTTTCTTTGAATGCGCTAATCTTTGAAAGTACTGGGTGGATTAAGATATAATTTGGTATTGAAGTAGGTTGAAGCTTGAGAAGTGTTATAGGCTTCTTTTTACCCGACTGCTAGTTTGTAAAGTCTTTGCATATTTTCCTTCAATATAAGATAAGATAAGATAAAATTTATTTGTACATAAGAAAAGACACGTAATACATAAAAGAAAAACAGTAGGTTGTACAGCAAATCTAAAAATTAGTGTCAGATTTCCGGCACCTAAACTAGGTACGCAGACCTGTATCTTAGGAGTCGGAGATATTTCGGCATTGGCAATAAATAACACGACCGTGACATTTCGGTTACAATATTTCTGTTGTCAACAGCAAAAGAAGGTTGTGTGTGTGTTTATGAGTGTCTGGAAGGTTTGTGTGTGTATGTGTTTGTGTGAGTGGGTGTGATTCCATAGGAGTATAACTAAATTTAAGTTTCGATACACAATATTTTTTCTGCTTCGTCATAAGATAAAAGAAGTAGCCAGTTCTTAAGTTTTTTTTAATTCGTGCGTGGTGAGTCTATAAATGGAAATAATTTTATTAATTTTGTTATAAATACGTGAACTTTGTGCTAAAAATTGACGACTTGCAAATGCATATCGACAAGGGATTGCTTTGCATACTGGAAAACCTTTGCGCCTTTGAAGTAGGTTTTTGTCTAGAGGAAGAGTATGGTGTCTTCGCTGGATAGAACGGAGGATATATAGCTGTCTGACTGTGAGGATTTGTGCGTCAGAATATAGCTGGAAAGTAGAGAAGTCTCTTGGTTTAAAGAGCATCACTTTCAGTACTGCTCGTTGTCAGTTATGTTTAATTTTTAAATAATTTATAAATATTTGATATTTAATAACAGGGCTTTACCTATGAAATCGCTGTTTTGCCGTACTGGCAATTTCAAATTATAATATTAAATCATATACTGTCCTCTTAATCTGTATCATGGATACTGTGGAGTTTTTTGCCGGTTTTTCTCCCTAGAAAACGACCAATTTCAAACCATGCACTAATTTCTGACGTATTGTAAGTGCCCATGTGGGCCTATGTGAAATAAATATGTTGAGTTTGAGTTCGATAATCATATTGTTTTGGCTAATAATTATAATTTCAAATTAATTTTATTTTATAATTTGGAATTCTTGTTTCAAAGTTTGGCATAACCGTGCCCCTTGTACTTACGGCCCACAATCTCAACGACGTTTACAAAACGAACTCTAAAAATGAATGCACCACCCGTTATTAGTTTGCTCGTGTCCGATCTGGAAATTTCGACCTGAAAAATGAACCCTGTGGTTGACGATGACGAATTAAAGGCGATTGTGGGAGCTGATGACACCCAATCTGCGGCTGAATTAGAAGCAGCTTTCAACGCTAGTATCAAAACAATATTGGTTTACTTGCGTCAAATTGGCAAGGTAAAAAAGCTTGACGTCTGCCCCACGAATTCAGTGATCATCACCGCGAAGGACGCATCGAGACGTACCTTGCACTGCTTAACAGGCACACAAACGAAATAATTTTGTTGCCTGCGGTGAAAAATGGATCCTGTTCGACAATCGTAAGCGAAATTGGTTGGATCCTGGATTAGCATCTAAACGTTTTCCTAAACGAAAACTGACCCCTAGAAAAGTGATGGTCCCTGTTTGGTGGTCTAACCCTGGTGTAATGAGTTATCTACCAAACAGGATGAGCATTACTGCAGAACTGAACACAATTATGGAGAAGCTCGCACATCTCCAACCAGCTTTGGTCTATCGCTCGGCTCCGCTGCTCTTGCACGACAACGCGCGTCCTCATACTACACAGCAGACGGTCTACAAGTTACAAGAGCTGGTGTTGGAAGTTCTCCGCCATCTGTCGTACTCACTAGACCTTGCACCTACAGACTTCTACTTTTTCCTGAATTCTAAACTTCTCGGAAAAAAGCCAACATCATAGAGGCAGTAAAAATGCCTTTGCAGAATTTGTTGCCTCCCGTCTAACTGATTTCTTCAAGAAGGGTATCAATAAGCTACCAGTGCATTGGAAAAGATGCATCGATTGCATGGGTGATTACTTTGATAAATAGAAATAAAATATATAGAAAAAAACACGATGACTGATTTCATGAATAACGGCAATATCATTGGTAATGGCTTTCAGTATTAATATACCAGACGTACTACAGGGCACCATCCTCACTTGGTCAATATACAACTTTGTCATACTATGTAATTCTCCTCTACATTTATTGTGCGCACTTTGTCGGTCGGACTTCGGTCGGATTTCGACCGGTCTTCGAATCGGTTTGGAACTCTCTGTCGGCTTCTGTGTTCTTTTCCACATATAACCCGTCTGCCACCTTTAAAGTAAGAGTGAAAAATCTCCGGCAGATGCCTTGCCACCACGAATTTTGGCCCTGGCAACGCACTTTCTTTCTATTTCATTAAGAAAAAAGCAGAAGAAAAATATTAGTTTAGTCCTGTCAAATTAAGATATTCCATAGACAATTTTAGACTCGATTAAAAAATTGGTTACCAAAAATACGTCAATTTACGTCAGGCGCTGACTAATTGTGAGACCAATGTGAGACACATTGTGAGTGTGGCTATCTGTTCCACTTTTCTGTTGTTAACAACGCTCATTTGTATTTTGTATGTGGGTTTGAACTTGAACATTGCATTACTACAACATCAACATTTAAGTTAAATGTCCACGAGAGTGCTTATTTGCTTCTTCGTATATTTAAATTAATTAAATATGCTCGAAAAGTGCTTTAAAGTTGGTTTTTTAAACGTGGGTTCCCTTGGTACGAATCACGACGATTTTATAGCAGCTGTGCAAGGGCATTCTTTCGACGTAATGGCAGTCAACGAGACTTGGTTACGGGCCGGCGAGGAGGGGCGTGCACCTACTGTGCCAGGCTACCGCCTGCGCCACACGCCACGGCCGCTGTCGGTTCACGGGGGGCGTGGGGGCGGCGTGGGGTTTTATGTTAAGCGCGGCTTGACTGTTCGTACCTGGTCAACCCCAGCTGACCCTAGATACAGTACTGTCGAACAAATGTGGATAACGCTAACACAAAACGGGAATAAAATTGCTATAGGTACAGCGTATCGCCCACCTCGCTTCGACTTGGACCTCTTTCTCGATGCAATAACCGAAGCTATTAGCTCCATAGTGAGATGTGACCATTACATACTACTCGGGGATTTCAATGTTAATTTGTTAAGTGATAACGGGCCAACTAAAAAAGTATATGATTTTTTGAATAGCCTAAGTCTTACACAGCTTGTAAGTTCACCCACCCATTTCACAGACCATAGTGAAACATTGATAGACCTTATCTGCACTACTCTCAACCACAAAGGGTTGTCTGTTGAGCCCTATGTGTCATTAAATGGTCACTCTCTTATTGTCTGTGAATTTAATATAAAGCGTAGTAAATATAAACCTCACACAATAACGTACAGACCCCTTAAGCAAATAAATGATGAAATTCTGAATAGTGACTTATCGCATATAGAGTGGTACAACATTTGTTGCTTGAATAATGTAAACGATATGGTTGAGACATTAAATGAACACATTTTAGCAATCTTCGATGTTCACGCCCCGGTTAAGACATGCTTAATCAAAGAACCGACATACCCCTGGATCACTGATACCATAAAACTTATGATGCACTTGCGTAATGACGCTCTATCCAAGTATCGTAAAATGAAGTCAGATTCGAAAAGGGCATATTACAAGCAATTAAAATCTCTGGTGTCGAGTTCCATATTTAGAGAAAAAGTCGCATATTTCAAATTTAATATTAATAACAAAATTAAAAACCCTAAAGTGTTATGGAATAATTTAAAAAACACCGTACTGCCAAATAAACAAATAGATGACCTTCCTACTCACCTTAGAAATCCTGACCGAATAAATAATCATTTTTTGAATGTGCCTGGCAGCGCTATCTGCAATGATGCGCAACGTAATTTCTTCGAATCTCATCGATTCAGAGATGATAACGCTACTTTCGCATTACAATCAGTAACCGAAAGACAAATAATGAGATACTTTCGCGAGCTTAAATCTAATGCAGAAGGCTGTGATAGGGTTAGTTTGAATATGCTTTTATTAACTCTCCCACACACACTTAAAGCGATCACCGATATTGTGAACAGTTCGATCGACTCAGCGACGTTTCCTGAAATTTGGAAAATAGCACTCGTTAGACCGTTACCCAAAACTACGAATCCCACGGACCTAAAAGATCTCAGGCCCATTAGCATTCTGCCTTGTTTATCCAAAATTGCCGAAAAGGCCGTGTGCCAGCAGTTGTCCCAATACTTGGAAGCAAATAAAATACTGCCTGAACTACAGTCAGGCTTTCGCAAACAGCGTGGTACTGCTACGGCACTTTTGGACGTTACGGATAGTATTTTGGCAGCGCAAGATAAGGGCTACTGTACACTTCTTGTCCTGCTTGATTTTTCGCGGGCTTTCGACTGTATCAATGTTGATTTGTTCCTTTCAAAACTATACTATTATGGTTTTGATCAACATACAATACAGTGGTTCCATAGTTACCTCACTAACCGTCAACAACGTGTGGTAATTCGATTAAGTGATGGGTCATCCTTTGCTTCATCACTCACTCCTATTAAAAGAGGAGTTCCGCAAGGCTCTATACTGGGTCCCATTATTTTTATTTTATATTGTGCAGACATTATAAATTCTCTCAAGCATTGCAGTTATCATATTTATGCTGATGATGTGCAAGTTTACATTTCTTTTAAGCCGAGTGACTATGATAGTGCGTTAAAGCATCTCAACCATGATCTCAACAGTATAGCATCTTGGGCTAAGGACAACGGTTTGGTACTTAATCCTACTAAATCTAAATACTTACTCTTTGGAACCAAGTGCCAAATCCGTGTCGTACCGGCAACACTCAACGTTACCCTGCTGGGTGAGTCGGTCAGTCGAGTCAGTGAGGCACGTAATCTGGGTCTGCACATGGACGCTGAGTTGAGGTACGAAGCGCATGTGGCAGTATCAGTGCGTACTTGTTTTTATCGGCTGAAGGTCCTTTATAAAATAAGGCCTTATCTATCGGAGGAGCTGCGAATCCAACTCGTTGAGTCACTCGTACTCTCAAATTTAAATTATGCAGATACAGTTATTGGCCCTCGACTGCTGGCTAGAACTGACCGACTGATCCAAAGGGTGCAAAACGCCTGCGCTCGATTTTGTTTTACGATTCCACCGAGAACTCACGTAACGCCATTTTTAAATAGACACTCTATCCTCAAAATGAAGTCGCGTCGTAAGTTACATTTGGCTTGCCTTCTGTTTGGAGTGATAAAGTACAAGCAACCGAGCTATCTTTATAACAAATTGAGTTGGATCGCTGGTAGAAGGGAATGCGCAAGCAGAATGTGCTCGCAACAACTTGCTACTCAACCGCACAAGACAGCTGCTTTCAGAGGCAGTTTCAGGTACGCTGCATCCAAATGCTGAAACAATATTCCCCCGCCAATAAGACAGATTAAAAGGTTGGATACATTTAGAAGTCAGCTTAGACAGTTTCTTATAAACTCACAGAAGGAACTGGGCGAGGCGATTGCAAACTCTTCTTTAATTTGAAGTTGTCAATACAGGCAGGAGCACAAAATGATAATCACAGCAAATCTATTTATTTATTATTTATTTATATTTTAGACAAAATCCATACAAAATTTATTACTAAAACATGTACATAATGTTAATAAAATTATGAACTAAACACTAATTCCAATATATTTCTCTCGGCATCATCTTTAAATCGGTATCGGAAATGCTGCCGCTGTCAATATTGCACAAACCATTTCGCATAGCATTACTGTCACCCTCATGTTCTTTTTATTATTTAATTGTACCTACGCCACCTGCTCGACGTCCGTAAGTACGGCTACTGGGATCCAGCAGAATACCAGCGTCAGGCATATTTGCCTGGCACATGCTGAGCTGGACTCCCATTTGGTGCAATTTGCAGACACACACCGCACCGACTTTCAATGTTACATTTTTAAAAGTTGTTTGTTTCTTTTTTTCGTTTATAATATTTTTGATTGTATGTATACGTTTGTTCTGTTCTTTCTTTTTCTGTAATTTGTGTTATATTTAATGTGTTTTATGTGTTGTGTCTTCTGTTGACCAATAAAAGTTTTATCTATCTATCTATCTAATTTGACAGAAATAAACTAATATTTTCTGTCCTTTTTATAATGAAATAGTAAGAAAAAGATGCACTGAACTTTAGTTTAGTTTGTGAACAAGACAATCCGCGCCAATGTATTTCTTTCTATCTTAATAGGAAATAAACAGTTTACTGACTAATTTTTTTCCGAGAAGTTAGTTGTTAGACTCTGTTGATCATCCAAATTTAAAAATTATAATGGCGACTCTAATCTTCTGTTTTCCGAATCACATGTATTATCCGAGGTCTGCTCCGGCGCTGTGATTTTGTCTCTGTGAAATAAAACTGGTATGTAAATATTAAAAAATATAGAACCCTCATAGTTCGTCATGTCTGTCCGTGCGTCCGTTCGTATGTCACAGCCATTTTATTCCGAAGCTATTAGGACTATACATGTGAAACTTGGTAGGTAGATGTATTCTGTAAACCGCTTTCAGATCATATAAAAAAAAATATTTAAAATAAAGGGGGGCTCACCATACATGGAACTGAAACTGAAAAAAATTGTATTTTTCATGAAACCTATGCGTTTGTGGTATCTATAGACAGGTCTCAGACCAAATAAATAAGAAGACGGAACTCTGCGAACATAAAAGTGAGGCCGGTTTTCTAAACATGTGGTGCGTGGGCCGGTGTTGCCATGATAATTCAAATTACCCCAAAATAACGTTACTAATTAATAACGTTATTTTAACGTTATTAGTTAGTAATTTAAAAACGTTATAACATGATGTAAGAAGTGTACTGGGCCAGCAGTCTCGACATAGATAACGACGCTGTCGCAAACTTTCGATCATTCTCGATCGATCTTGCGACAATTCGGTTGCAATAACGATGCTCGCGAGAAACACATCCTGGATGCATCCGATTTTATCGTTAGTAATTAGCGATTAAAAGTTTGCGTCATCGTCGATATCTATGTCGAGACTGCCGGCGCCCTGGTGATCTTGTGAATCTAAAAAAATAATGTAAAGCGGTAATTATTACTGGCTATAGGTACTATTAAGCATGAAAGGGTTACAAACGCTTTTACAATATAATTAATACAATCTTTTAAATAAACTGCCAATTAACATAAAAAATGCAAAATCTATGACAATATTAAAGAAACACCTAAAATTACATACCTACAATAAAAATAAAGTGAGCGCACCTTAGTACAATATTTACCACATCTAGTAATAATAGGTACTATTAAGCATGAAAGGGTAACAAACGTCTTTACAATATAATTAATACAATCTTATAAATAAACTGCCAATTAACATAAAAAAAAGCAAAATCTATGACAATATTAAAGAAACACCTAAAATTACACACCTACAATAAAAATAAAGTGAGCGCACCTTAGTAAAATATTTACCACATCTAGTAGTGCGCGTTCCGTGTATGTTTACATTTTGCGTTTTTGTATTCAATAGTTTAACATTTCTCATATTAAGTGAAATAAAGATTTCTTAAACTTCTTATTAATATGGAAAATTTTTATGGTGGTATGGCACCATAATTTTTTTTTTCATATATGACCTATTTAAAGAAAAAATAATCATAAAAATCGGTTCACAAACGGCGAAGATATCTCGTAGTCATAAGCATAAAAAAATACAGTCGAACAGAGGACCTCCTCGTTTTGTGTAGTCAGTTAAAATATGTACACTGATAACTATCCTATAAGAAACGAGTAACATTACGTTACGTCTTACATTATTACTCAATAATAGGGTAAACGAAAACATTTCATAGTGACAACACTTGTCTTAAGCAATAACCTCAAAGTTTTATTTTGTTTTATTGAAAATATGGGTTTCCAAAATAACTTACGTGTGATATGTGATTCCATCCAGCTTTTTATCTTTTGCAGAGTGATTCGTACACCCTTTCACTACACAATTCGGCATTTTTCAGTGATAAACACCCACGAGCTGCGATAGCTAGACTGACAAGTCAAGACGTAATTTCGTTGTACGTGTGTGCGTGTGGTTGTGTATGTACACGGCAAGACGTAATTTGGCCGGCCTCACTTTGCTGTTCGCAGAGTTCTGTCTTCTTATTTATTTGGTCTGAGAGACAGGTCTATAAAAATGACATAGGGGTTTCTGAAACTACTTTTTATAAAGTCAATCGTTTAAAAGATATACGCTCCCAAAGTGGTAAAATGTGTACCTCCCACCCCCCTCTAACTTCTGTAACAATGGAATGAAAATCTATGTCTGTAGATCTATAATGTATACTTTCAACTAAAATTGGTTTGAACGAGATCGGGTCAGCATTTTTTGTGATACAACATATTTTCTAAAACCGCAAATATAACTTTGTAATTCATACAAACACTATGAAAAACAAAGTTATTTGGTGTAGTTGTAAAAAATGTAAATAACTTAGTTTTAAGAAATTTGTAAGGTTTTGTTTTTCGTCAAATAAATATACATATTATATTATATTATAATAGTTACTACGAAATCCTTCATGGGCGAGTCTGACTCGCACTTGGCCAATTATTTTCCGTCATTTTACGAGCGTGATCCCTCAGGCGTTCCAAATGTCAGTTTTTAGGGTTCCGTAGCCGAATGGCAAAAAACGGAACCCTTATAGTTTCGACATGTCTGTCCGTCTGTCTGTCTGTCCGTCCGTCCGTATGTCACAGCCATTTTATTCCGAAACTATTAAGACTATACATGTAAAACTTGATAGATAGATGTATTCTGTGAACCGCTTTCCGATTTTAAGAGAAAATTTATAAAATATTTAAAATAAAGGGGGCTCCTCATACATGGAACTGAAACTGAAAATATTTTTTTTCATGAAACCTATACGTGTGTGGTATCTATAGACAGGTCTTTAAAAATGACATTAAGGTTTCTACAATTACTTTTTCATAAAGTTAATCGTTTAAAAGATATACGCTTCCAAAGTGGTAAAATGTGTGTCCCCCCCTTTAACTTCTATAATAATGAAGTGAAAAATCTAAAAAAACCATATGTTGTAGATCTTAATGTAAACTTTTAACCAAAATTGGTTTGAACGAGATCGAGTCAACAGTTTTTGAGATACAGTATATTTTCTAAAACCGCAAATATAACTTTGTAATTCATACAAACACTATGAAAAACAAAGTTATTTGGCGTAGTTGTAAAAATTGTAAATAAGCTACTTTTAAGAAATTTGTAAGGTTTTTGGTTTTTTTTTTCAAATAAATATATTAAGTATATTATATTTATTATAGTTACTACGGAACCCTTCATGGGCGAGTCCAACTCGCACTTGGCCAATTTTTTCACCTTTCGTTGTCTTTTATGCTTATTCCCCATATCGGTAAACTAATGTTATATAAACCTTGTTCACTTGTCAAATATAGATAAATAAAATCAGAAAACAAGACTAAACAATAACTATTTCGATAAAAAAATATAATCACGGTTGCGGGAGGAACCGACATAGGTCTATCACTGACAAAGGCCGCAGGCGAACCGGGCGGGCATAAGAAAGTGACAGAGTCTATTACTTCCACGTGCGAAAAAAAGAGAGCGCAACAATGCGCTGGAACCAAAATAAAACAACGTAAGCGCCAAACCAAATAAAAATTGTTTAAAAATAAATTAAGCTATGTATCAAAAATATTTTCAGTCAGAGTTTTCAATTACCTATTATGCATATTTTGAATGCAATTTTGAAATGAAATTCCTTAGGATTTTAGAATTACAGGAAAAAAAAAAATAGAGGTCTTTTCGGAATCAAATTCGATGGAGCAAATTTAACCCAATTGCGTTTTCCTTCAGTAAAAGTATTAATGAAATAGTCAATAAACATATTACCAAAAATTAAATCCATACTTGCTGGAATAGCGAAATAAATGGTGACGAAAAAACCCCTAATTTATTTTGGTATCGCCTTAATCAGTGTTAAGAGATATGCTTCATAATATGAATTACATATTATACTATATAAAGCTAAATTACCACTCACTGACTCACTGACAGAATTGTTCTCCCAGATGGTGGATGGGGAGGTGGGTATATTTTGACAGATTCGTAAACAAGTAACTCTCAAACCTACGGGAAAAGTGCCAAACCCCCCCTTTTCCCCCCCCTTCTCCCCCCCCCCTATCGTATCTCGGAAACTACGAGACCCGTATTTTTTCTTTTTACGGATTCGTATAGAGGAGGCTCGGTAAAGTAAAAACCATTTTTCAAAGTCCCCCCTCCCCGCCCCCCTTCTCCCCCCCTTTAGGCGGATCTCGGAATCTAAGAGACTTGGAACATTTTTTTTTTCAGATTCATTTAGAGGGGCAATGCTTAAGTCGAAATACTTGTGCAACCCCCCCCCATCACCCCCCCCCCTCTTTTTTTTTTATTTTTTTTTCACAAGCTCGCGAGGTGCTTGCACCTCGCGCAACACGCAAATACTAAACCCCCCCATCTTCCCCCATCACCCCCCCCCCCACTTTTTTTTTTTTCACAAGCACGCGAGGTGCTTGCACCTCGCGCAACACGCAAATACTAAAACCCCCCATCACCCCCCCACTTTTTTTTCACAAGCACGCGAGGTGCTTGCACCTCGCGCAACACGCAAATACTTGATTAAGAGGGGCAATGCTTTAGCTTTTTTCACAAGCACGCGAGGTGCTTGCACCTCGCGCAACACGCAAATACTAAATCCCCGTATCACCCCCCCCCCCTTTTTTTTTTCACAAGCACGCGAGGTGCTTGCACCTCGCGCAACACGCAAATTCTAGTTCTATTATATAAAGCTAAATTACCACTCACTGACTGACTGACTCACTCACTGACATAATTGTTCTCCCAGATGGTGGATGGGGAGGTGGGTATATTTTGACAGATTCGTAAACAAGTAACTCTCAAACCTACGGGAAAAGTGCCAAACCTCCCCTTTTCCCCCCCTTCTCCCCCCCCCCCTATCGTATCTCGGAAACTACGAGACCCGTGTTTTTTTCTTTTTACGGATTCGTATAGAGGAGGCTCGGTAAAGTAAAAACCATTTTTCAAAGTCGTCCCCCCGCCCCCCTTCTCCCCCCCTTTAGGCGGATCTCGGAATCTAAGAGACTTGGAACATTTTTTTTTTCAGATTCATTTAGAGGGGCAATGCTTTAGTCGAAATAATTGTGCAACCCCCCCCCCAATCCCCCCCCCCCTTTTTTTTTTTTTTTTTCACAAGCACGCGAGGTGCTTGCACCTCGCGCAACACGCAAATACTAAGCCCCCCCATCTCCCCTATCACCCCCCCCCCTTTTTTTTTTCTTCACAAGCACGCGAGGTGCTTGCACCTCGCGCAACACGCAAATACTAGTTATATTATATAAAGCTAGATTACCACTCACTGACTCACTCATTGACATAATTGTTCTCCCAGATGGTGGATGGGGAGGTGGGTATATTTTGACAGATTCGTAAACAAGTAACTCTCAAACCTACGGGAAAAGTGCCAAACCCCCCCTTTTCCGCCCCCTTCTCCCCCCCCCCCTATCGTATCTCGGAAACTACGAGACCCGTATTTTTTTCTTTTTACGGATTCGTATAGAGGAGGCTCGGTAAAGTAAAAACCATTTTTCAAAGTCCCCCCCCCCGCCCCCCTTCTCCCCCCCTTTAGGCAGATCTCGGAATCTGAGAGACTTGGAACATTTTTTTTTTCAGATTCATTTAGAGGGGCAATGCTTTAGTCGAAATACTTGTGCAACCCCCCCCCCCATCACCCACCCCCCTCTTTTTTTTTTTTTTTTTTTTTTTTCACAAGCTCGCGAGGTGCTTGCACCTCGCGCAACACGCAAATACCAATTTCTTTTTTCACAAGCACGCGAGGTGCTTGCACCTCGCGCAACACGCAAATACTTTTTATTTTCACAAGCACGCGAGGTGCTTGCACCTCGCGCAACACGCAAATACTAGTTATACTATATAAAGCTAGATTACCACTCACTGACTCACTCATTGACATAATTGTTCTCCCAGATGGTGGATGGGGAGGTGTGTATATTTTGACAGATTCGTAAACAAGTAACTCTCAAACCTACGGGAAAAGTGCCAAACCTCCCCTTTTCCCCCCCCCTTCTCCCCCCCCCTATCGTATCTCGGAAACTACGAGACCCGTATTTTTTTCTTTTTATGGATTCGTATAGAGGAGGCTCGGTAAAGTAAAAACCATTTTTCAAAGTCCCCCCCCCGCCCCCCTTCTCCCCCCCTTTAGGCGGATCTCGGAATCTAAGAGACTTGGAACATTTTTATTTCAGATTCATTTAGAGGGGCAATGCTTTAGTCAAAATACTTCTGTAACGCCCCCCCCCCCCCCAGCACCCCCCCCTTTTTTTTTTTTTTCACAAACACGCGAGGTGCTTGCACCTCGCGCAACACGCAAATACTAAACCCCCCCATCTCCCCCCATCACCCCCCACCTTTTTTTTTTTTTTTCACAAGCACGCGAGGTGCTTGCACCTCGCGCAACACGCAAATACTAAACCCCCCATCTCCCCCCATCACCCCCCAATTTTTTTTTTTCACAAGCTCGCGAGTTGCTTGCACCTCGCGCAACACGCAAATACTAAACCCCCCATCTCCCCCCATCACCCTCCCATTTTTTTTTCACAACCTCGCGAGGTGCTTGCACCTCGCGCAACACGCAAATACTAAACCCCCCCATTACCCCCCCCCCTTTTTTTTTTTCACAACCACGCGAGGTGCTTGCACCTCGCGCAACACCCAAATACTAAACCCCCCCCATCACCCCCCCCCATTTTTATTTTTTATTTTTTTATAAAAAGCACGCGAGGTGCTTGCACCTCGCGCAACACGCAAATACTAAACCCCCCCATCACCCCCCCACTTTTTTTTTCACAAGCACGCGAGGTGCTTGCACCTCGCGCAACACGCAAATACTTGATTTGGAGGGGCAATGCTTTAGTTTTTTTCACAAGCACGCGAGGTGCTTGCACCTCGCGCAACACGCAAATACTGAACCCCCCCCATCACCCCCCCCTTTTTTTTTTTCACAAGCACGCGAGGTGCTTGCACCTCGCGCAACACGCAAATACTAGTTGAAATATAACAGTGAATCCAGTCTATTAAATGGCGTTCTTCGTGCTTGGTGAAGACAGGTTGAACCCCACAATTTTCATTAGAGTACTTGTGACTTCTCTTGTCACGAAGAGTTGTTCTAGGAATCCCAAATCTCTTTGAGGTTTCATAGATACTTGCTCCATTATCGATAGCCATCAATGCAGAGTCAAGTTGATTAGCTGTACTTATATTACGTACGTTTTAATCGTTCCATGTTTCTGAATTAAAATTTACCTAGTCGAATATACTAAACTACTAAACCTTTGCTTAGCAGTGGGTTAAGAATTATAGTAAGTGGAAGTCAATAGGTGATTTTTAATAATAGTTTTTAATGAAAAATGAATTACAGAATTATATTTTTTCTAAATATTTTAAATTGTTATTAATGTTAATTACATTATATTTACCTACTAGGCAAAAAAAATTAAAATAATTACTAACACACTATCCATAAAAACTAAAAAAAACATACGAATGAATTGAGAACCTCATTCTTTTTGAAGTCGGTTAAAAAGTACAGGTACATCGGTAATAGGTTCTATTGAAGAAATGCTGTATAACCTATTACCGACCCAATGAAATGAATATGTATTGAGTAAATGTATTGTTTTTTAGAATATTTGTATGATTAATGATTATACAGGTGCCAGTAGCTATGCTAATTTTATTTTAATGATATATTTTAACTATAAAAATACAATATTAGAGAAATGTACATCCTACATTCATCAAAACATTTACATAAGAATAAAGTTGATTTTCACAGTATCGATACTCTTATTATGTATGGCGCTAATAGGTCAAATACAACTTGACACACTAACTAATCAAATTAGTATAGCCGACTACTTATTAATTGATGCATTATAACATAAATAGTAGAAATTAAAATATTCGTCAAAAACCTAACAACGACCTAGGTCGGTAATAGGAATAAAATTGAGATTATTGTTCCTATCACCGCCACATTTTAATATTTAATTTGAAGCAAAATAAAGCTGTATCTCATTAAAATTAGTTATTATTTGTGTTTATGAAAGTATTAAGAAGGTATCAAAATAATTAAAAGGTTCATTAGATTGCTTTACAATTATATATTATGCTAAAAAAGAAATAGGTGTACTTACGTAATCGGGAGCGGGACACTACTAAATATGCGGTATATCCGGAGTCCGACGACAAACTGTGCAATTATTCTTCAAATCGTTGGTTTACGCGCACAAGCAAGTGATGAATATTTGCATTACAAATACATCTATATTTTCTCTAAAGCAACGACTTGTCTAACTTTAATGCAACTCTTTAAAATGATAGTTTTATGAAACGGACGGTAATGGGAGCCGATTTTGAGGGGTCGTTATTAGGCGCCTTTACGTTAGTACATACAAAACTGTGAGATCAGATTAAAATTAAAGATTTTAAAATGAGCTACTTAACAATATAATACTATGGCAATATAAAAGAAATAATATAAGATATATACATAAGATTTACTTACTCAATAGGCAATGGATTTGTCTGTGATTTTACCCAAATGTCCGGGGTTATAAGTCTTTGTCTGGGGCCGGCAAATTTGGTGATGGCAACCCTAGCGTAGAAGAGTATCCCCGGCGCAAGTGTGCGATGATCTGTGGACTCTGAATCTCGTTAGTAGAACATACCCGCAAACCTCGCAGGGAATGGCCCCGTTGTTAGTGCTGAATGCTCTTCGAGGCGGGTCTGTGGCTTATGCCCCCAGTGGTCGAGGCACCTGTGGCCTACGCCCCCGATTCTATTAATTTAATTCAAATCAATTTTTTATCAAATGTACTGTCAGGTATAGAAATGTTTTTACATTGCTTGTATATTTTGAAAAATTAAAGTCTTAGTTATTTTTCTTTATTTATTTGTTTATCTCAATAAGAAATCTAGTAACAAAATTGTATATAAATCACTGTTTTTATCACCTATAATCAAGAGAATCATGTAACTTACTTATAGAGTGCTGTGCTGTGCTCTGCTTATGTGTGTACATAATAAATGTGTTTTTAATGAGGAAAAAGGTGTGTAACGATAAGCTTAAGGCGATCTATTCTCTGTGTTATTTCAATAACTTTTGTGTAGTAAGAAAAATACTTTATTATTATGGCGAAACACTTTTATTATTTACTGTACTAAGTTAAAAAGCATAAAAAAGAAAGATATTAAATTAATAGAATCGGGGGCGTCGGCCACAGGTACCTCGACCACTGGGGGCCTATGCCACAGACCCTTCGAGGTGACTGTGTAATATGACGCGCTGTCGACTCGGTGGCGGAGGACATCTATAAGGATTTCCATCTCGAGAAAAAAGACCGGCTTAGTTTAAATCTACTTGGTATTTGCTGTTCAGGTCTAAATACCTAAACAGCGAATAAGACTTCAACCATGGCTGTGTTAAATAAGGGCAATTTAAGGATCACCCTGTCCCTTAATTTGCCCGTGTTTTAAGTGACTAGATGTGACACTCCTGTCCACTCCACTCAGAACAGGCGGGAGTTATTTGATAATTTTCCCCTAGAAAGAAAATATATTTCGAGTGTCGGTGGTTAACACTTCCGTTTGAGTAGCATAACTTACAATATTTAATATAAAAAGTTCAAATGTTACGAGGGAGGCTGGACATCACAATACAGGGTATCCTAGTGTGAGGTTCAGTTCAAAGTAATTTTAAATGTACTTAAATCTTTTTATAACAAAACAAATAAATAAAAAATCTTCTGTCTTCGGGTTCCGTAGCCGAATAGCAAAAAAGGAACTCTTTTAGATTCATCATGTCTGTTATTTCCGAACCTTTAAGAACTACAACATAAAAACTTGTTAGGTACATGGATTATTTAAACCTCATTACGCTTTTAAATAAAAATAAAACATTAAGGGGCGTTACATGGTACTTGAATTTAAAAAAAATCTCATCAAAACTATGTATGGGTGGGGTTTCTATAGAAAGGTGTTCAAAAATTACATGGAGGTTCGTTTAAATTTTTGGTGTACTTACAATAAAGTATATTTTATCTATCTTGACTCCATATTTCAAAGTCAATCGTTTGAAAGATGAAACTTCCAAAGTGTGTGTCCCGCCCCAATCTAACTTATAAAATAACTAGCGACCCGGCCCGGCTTCGCTCGGGTAACAAAGTTTATATTTGTTTATATATATGATTTTGCTTAATCATAATCAATTTCCCGTCCAGTAATTTGCCACACTCTTATATCGGCGATAACTCATAAGATATTCATTTTATTGAAATAGTGTAAAAAGCTATTTTGGTCTACATTAAATCCTCAACATATCTGACGTATTTAATTGGATAAGGAATAATACTGTACTGTTAAAAAAATGGTTGTTGTGGGTTATTCTTGGGAGATAGACATGCCATCGCGGACTTTTTTGTAGATTTATAAAAGAGAAACAAGCCCGTCATACATTGTATTTTTATAACTCAAAAGATTTTGGCAGCGTTTCGGCAGTCGATTAAAGCTCCCGATAGGCTTAATTATTTCTGATATGTTGAACTAATATCGTCGTATTTCATTCAGTCTACACAAAACCTTAACTTATTATACACTAAAACTTTCCACAGGAATCTGTCTATGTATTAAAAAAAACCCGCATCAAAACCCGTTGCGGAGTTTTTAAGATCTAAGCATACATAGGGACAGACAGACAGGGAAGCGACTTTGTTTGCTTTGTTGCATAGTATAACTATGTAAGTAGTGATTGAAAAGTTGAGAAATAGAAAAAATTAAAATAAATGAAAAATCTAAAATAATATAGGCTGTATGTAGATCTCAATGAAAATTTTCAACGAAAATTGCTTTGAGCGAGACAGGACCGCGATTTTTGAGATATATAAAAATAAATTGCAAAAATTTATAACTTTGTCATTTATACAAACACTATGAAAAACAAAGTTATTTCGCTTAGCTGTTGCGGAATGTTTTAGGCATCGCTCAGCCGTCGCAAGTTTCGTGCCCGCAGCCTTATAGGCGATTCCGACTCACACTAATTGGCCACTTCTTTTTTAGGGTACAATGAACCCTTATAGTTTCGCTTAGCGCAGCAGATGACACATGCTTTGCTCAAGACTACCACATTCGCGCTGAGTGTCAGTCTCGTCTACAAACTAGCATTTTGCTCAATTGAGTAGGAAAATTAGTAAACAATGTTATTAAATCACACTTTTAAACGTCATTTTTTCGTAAATTTAATCAAAATGAGACCGTTGCTTATTGACTGGGTTTAGGGAATTACACTTTTGGTGTTTCTTACACCGAAACAAACTTAGAGGTCAGTCTCAAATTCAAATTGTGCCTGCAGCGACCTTGGTTCCCGCGTCCTTGGTCCCATGATCAGCAGGGCCGCTTATTAGATCTTCAAAGGTGCACGTACATATTTGGGCATTTTGGATTCGACACTCCAGCAAATGGGACATGGTTTGGACAGGAGCACCGCATTCACACTGGGTGTCAGTAGGTATTAGCTATGATCTACCAATTCACTTAACGAAAACAAAAAAGTTACAAAAAAATGTCTGTTTGTTCAAGCATCACGCCAAAACCACCGATTAGGTTACGATAAATAATTGTATTTTAACATCTTGGATTGTTTTTACTGTATTACTCTCATTTACTGTATTTATTATTATACTTTTTCGAGATACAGAGTATCCAGTGTGGTGTCCAAGATGTTAAAATATAATTATTTATCGTAGGTAATCGAACCGGTAGTTTTTGCGTGACGCTTGAACAAACACATTTTTTAATGACATTTTGGGTTTGTTAATTGTGCCTGCACCGGCCTACTCAGACTACTCTGCCGATTGCTTTCCAAATTGGCCACAACAGTTCACGTTCTTAGGGTACGCTCTATTGCAGGGGTTGCGGGAATGTTGTAACGAGATACCGCGGCCCCGGAAATTAAGGGCAGCTGAAGGAAAAGGGTAGGTTTCGCTTCCGCTCCACCCACAGCAGGAGAAGTCATTTGATGATTTTCCTACTCGGAAAAAAAAGAGTACTCTCTATTGACATAGTTAATGCCAGTGATTGTGAAGTTTGTGACGTATAATGAAATAAGTGATGTAACGGTTTACAACAAATAATATATTATAATAATATTTCCTTTATTTTACACTAGCTTCCGCCCACGACTTCGTCCGCGTGGAAAAAATCCCCCGATTTTGAAACATTCTTCATTAGTGCTCCGTTCCTATTGGTCTTAGCGTGATGATATATAGCCTATAGCCTTCCTCGATAAATGGGCTATCTAATACTGAAAGAATTTTTCAAATCAGAACCGTAGTTCCTGAGATTAGCGCGTTCAAGCAAACAAACAAACAAACAAACTCTTCAGCTTTATAATATTAGTATAGATATCTCTCAAAAATTACATTTTAAAATATTTTTCTTTAAAAAAGTGACAAAAAAGACATTTAAAAAATGGCAGTTCACTGGTCCAAGCTACCGGTGGTTAGGTCTCCAGAGAAAGGAACCTCCTCACAATACGAGCTGTATCGAGAAGAACTGCCTTCTGTAGGTATAAGGCCCTTTATCCAGCTGTGCAACGCAAGCTTCGACAAATGGTCGTCGAAGCTTTGAGCTATCAGCCCATTGACTGATATGACAATCGGCACAATGACAGCCGAGTCCACATTCCACATGTCAACAACCTCATGAGCTAAGTCGAGGTCCTTTATGTGTTTCTCTTTCTCAGCTTTCACGAGATTCTCGTCCGTAGTATTATAGTACTCTATGATTCTCGTCATATGGGATGATAACATCGATTATCATTGCGCTGCGCACTAACCGGTCTATAACCACTATATCAGGCTTTTATAATAATATTATTATTATTTATTGTAAACGATTTACAAAACTTGTTTAAGACGAAAAACTGAAATCTACTTATTTTCTACCCTTGGCCATTGCTATTAAGGCTAAGATTGAAAAGGGTTAGAAAAATAAAAGATTTCTTTTATACATATTTGATTCGTGTCACGTTTAGGCCCAAAAATGGGGTTTCCATTTCCTAAATGGACACTAGTTTATCATAAACGAAAAATCGTAGCGAGTTGATTCAAAGTGAAATGTAGGGATCTTATACCTACTATAAAACATCTATTGAAATGGGATGGTAAAATATGATAAAATTCTTGGACTTTGCCAATAGATTTCTCAAATTCTAGAACTGATAGATATATGCATAGTTTCTTTGATAATTCTACATAGTTGAAAAAAATATACGATGCATACATAGTTCTTTATGCAGTACCTAGTAATTGTTTCGGCACCAAAAAATATAAATTATATTTCATCAAAATATAAATTATTTTGTGAGCCCTTGTCGAAATCTGGGTTTTAAGCTATCAATGAAATTAATACTAATATTGAAACTTTATATATTAATAAGTCCACTATTGACTTCATATACCAACAATTTTGTTCATCTGGTATAAAATTAACCCTGAATATGTGGAGGTAAGTCGCTCCATGTGAAAAACTAGTACCACAGATTACTAAATAGTTACTTCGTAACAGATACATCACTCTCATACAAAAGCGAAAATACCTACGCTACAATAGCCTACAAAATCTTAATAATAATACCAGCTGTTTGCAGCGAGAAGAAATGTACCATAAGTACGCAAACAGTGAGTTGAGATTGTTTTGCCCGCCGCGCGACCCACGTCATCGAGCGAATGTGGGTCGATTTCAAATTTGGGGCCAAAAAAGTGTGAATTGCATGATATTTAAAAAATATTTAAAATTTAAATCTTTAAATATCTAGGTGCGTTCATTAGTTAAAAAAACACATGGTAATCAAACAAACCTTTAATTTCTTCCAATAACAGGCAAATTACAACTTTTTGAGTGACACGAATGAGCCACATAATTTCTCTAATGATATTTTGTGATTTACTAATGAGATCTCTGGTTACACTAATGAAAGTATATATTTTTATTTCTACGTTACTAAATAATCAACAAAACATAAAATATTATTAATTAACACTATTAGTAGCAGGTGCAGTGGCAAGCGCATCAACCAACCCTCAACCAACTGTCAAATTTCTTTGAAAGATTTTCAAGTTACTGCAGCAGTGTAAAACGTGTCCAGTTCCATGAGGAAACTTTGACAGATTGGGGTAGGTTGTTGTGATGGCCACCGTACTACAGATATTAATTATTTTAAACTTAATTCCAAAACAATAACTTAGTCAACTAAGCTAATCAATGGTATACATTTCTGATTTCAGTCTTCAAGATTCGTTAACGCTAATCATTGCGAATACAATAACAATATCCATATTATAAATATCTACTTAATTAATCACTCTGATAAGGAATCATCATCATCATCTTCACATTTCTTTAAAAATTCAAGGAATTCTTTTTCATGCCCTGTCGCTTTTGTATGATTATTTATAAAAGATTTGTTGGTCCAGGAGTGTCGAACACTGCGGAGACTTGAAGTTGATGGCACGCTGTCATATATTATTGGATCAGTATTGGCATAGCGAATGGTAACATCACTAAGTACCTTAATTATTTTGTTTTCCGGGATGACCTTTACATTTTCCATTGTAGATTCAATGGGAGTATTATACATTTTAAAAAATCTCATATGTTTGCCATGTTTACAAGCGACATTTAAACATTCGAAACAGCTTTGTTTTCTAAATTCTAGATAAGCTGAATCGGAAGCCCAAAGAACCTGAAAGAAAAAAATAACTATTATTATATTTTGTATGGATAACATCAGTATTTTTTTTATTATTTGTTTTGTACAAAATATACCTGATGAACTGTCATAGTCCCCTTGAAAGTAGCAATATCTTTAGGCAACATTAATTCCTTTAATTTCGTGTTCCTTAATAATACCCATTTCTACGTTTTTTATATTTCTTCGAATGATGTTAACAAAGGCATCAAAGTCTCCGACATCCTGATGACACCTTAATTCATAATCCGCAGTCCTTTTGATCACTGCTCCAATGCCATCAGGAGCACCCTTGCCATGCCCAGCTTCTTGGTAATTCCATGTGACAAGATTTAATTCTGGGAAGTCATTCCTTAATTGGGTTATAATATAAAATATATATTTATTTCTATACTGGCTAGAGGGACTATCTGTTAAAATGTGAATGCGATTAATTTGTGATGATCTGTTAAACACAAAGTTAACTAAATAATTTAGATGAGCCCACACTGCCGCTGCATCGTGACGGGTGCATTCACTGGCTGTACAAATAGAGTAGGCTTGAGTAGCATTGGAATCATTTTTTAAATAAACCACCGCTGTATGAAGTGACACTTGACCACGGCTGCCACCAAAGTGCATGCTTTGTACTTCTTCTGCATATTTATAAGAATAATTTTCAGAAAAATCCATATGGATCAAGGCTTCATTGATAGTTAGAGCTTCTTTCAAACATTTAATAGTAGCGTACTGGTTGACAATGTTACTCGTGTGTGATAAAAGTTTTGGCAGCATATTTTCCAGTTCAATTATCAGGCTACGTGGATCAGATCTCTTTGCTTTCTTCCTGATTATTTTTATTTCTTTAGTATCTATTTTCTTTGTATCTCTTTCCCATACCATGTACTGTATTTCTTTATCATTTTCGAATTCTTGATATGGTACTGTTTTATCTTTACATGTAGCGCATTTACGATTAAGACAATCTAGGCTATATTTATCACAACAGATTTCCTTTATCAAATTCTGACTATCTTTTACATGAAGAATATTGTTCTTGTTAAGAGCCGCTATCAATAAGTTAAAATTTGTGTGCAACAAGCAGGCACACGTATCAAGGTCGTCAGTTGGAAGAGAGACCCAAAATGGTCTGAGTCTTGTAAAAGTCGTGTAACTAATTTTAATCTTAGTATTTTCAGCCAAAAATTTCTTGTGTAAGTTTTTCATAGAATCTAAAAGATATCTGACTTGTTTGACGGTTCCATGTTTCTTCTTATATTGTTTCTTGCCTGGAGTGTTGCGACTGTTAATGTCGTCTTCGTAAAACTTTTCTACTAATTGTTGAACGTTGATGTTATTTCGTGCATTTTTCTTAAATCGTTCTCGGAGATGAACTTTGCGAAGGTCAGTAGCAACCTTAAATTTTTTAAACTGCTTTTTATCGATTAAGTTAGTGATAACGCGTTTGTCTTTCCTGTTTCCAGTTGTAGCAAATTTCCGTGTTATTTCAGCACTTATAAGTCTATCAAATAATTGTTTCTTGTCTTCATTTTTAGTATTTTCTGATTCATTATTTATTTGACTTCTTAGTGTAGATATTTTTCTTTTTAAATAATTTACTCTGAACCTGTATCTGTCTAATAATAATATATAATTTCGTTTCTCTTTTTCGTGCTGCATTTTCATTGTTTTGATTTTTTTAATTAGTTTTAGTTCACGCGTACTTAGTTTGGTTTTTATTTCTTGTTTTTCTATGTTTAAGGGATCTGTATTCAAGTTAACGTTCTTAATATCACAACTTTCTTCAGTCACTGCAACGTTTTCTATTATTCTTTTAAAGCGTCAGAAAACTCTAAAAATGGTTTGGTCTTTAGATTAAATACCTACTATTGTTATTGTTCTTTTCTCTTCCTTTTTATATGTATTTTTATTTTAATATTTTATAAGAATGTCTAAAGTAACGAGTATTTTCATGTGACTCACATGACATAAATAATCATAGACTTAAATAATATATCCTGTTAAAATGCGAGCGCTCTGGTACCTAAAACTCAAGTTAAATCTTACTTTGGGTACCAGTGTTCACCAAGTTTAGTTAACATATATGTACATAAGTTGTTTCCTATACTGTGTAATGTAAGTAAGTTAGTTTGATTCAATAAACATTCATTCATTCATTCATTCTTTGACTTATTTTCTTTCCGTAAAACTTTTTGGCACTCTCTTTCCATTTTCGTCTTTGAATTCTTTGCTCACGTGGACTCATTTCGTTAATACTTTTAATTTTTTTATTTTCCTTCGCTTTTAAGTAATATTGTCTTTTTTTTTCTTGCTCAGCAGCATATAACTCAGGATTTTTTTTAATAGTTTGATATTTTTGTCTTCTAGCTATTCTACGTCTCTCTAATTCTTCCTCACTTTTTTGTTTTTTTGGTTTCGCCATTATGTAAATACTTAATCTAAAAGGTAAAAAAAAATATCATTAGTGTGACTTTCAATATAATTCGTGTGACTCGTGAATCGACACAAATGAGAGTGACATGAATGAGGCTTTTGGTAGTAATTCGAATTTATTTCGTAAATGGAACTTTCTAGAATATACCGTACATTAGAAACGAAATATGTTCTGAATGGTTTGTTAGGCAGCCAAATCAAAAACAAAATACATATTTAACTAAGCACGATATGTGACAAAACACTAATGATATAAATTTGTTACAAAAGTCAAAATCTTACCTGATATTTGGAATTTCTCTTAAAATAACGACACATACAACTGACCACTACGCGCGTTCGGTCACGACTGAGCACACGGGATGCGCGCGGGGTAAAGGGCAGGGTATATCAGGGACAAATTCTGTTTACCGGTGCATTTGGATACGGTCACACAAATGATAGTTTAAAAACAAACAGTGTTAGAAAGCTAAAAAAACCTATTTTTTTATATCCAGCATTGGTTTTAATATCAAATTATTCATCTTTAAAGTATATACAAAACAGTGCCATGATAAAATTTGATTTTCCTCGACGCGTTTTCGTTTTATAATGACATGAAGAAAAAAGTAAGACTTTGGAGCATTAACACTAATGAGAAATAGGTACTACTTTTAGATCTATCTTTTTAATCTACAATCATAAAAGATTCGTTGTAACTGGCGTTTGGGCGTCTCATAAGACTACATGATTTAAAATAATATTAGTTACGATAAATTCTACGCCATGAGAAATAAATGAAAATATATGCTTTTGGCCCCAAATTTGAAATCGACCCATGTCCTAGGGTTGTATATGATGATATTGGTAATAAAACGAATATAGAAAAACAATTATTTTTTATTTGTTAGTCAAATATGTTTCAGTTTAATGAAATGATAGATGCATTTTTTCCTTGCCTGAATTCCCGATTATTAAAGGGAATTGTTCAGTTTGTTAGGGGCTTTGGCTTTACGTGAACAGTAAATATAATTATAAATGACATTCATTTTGAACATTTTGTACCTAAAAGACATGAATTATAGTAATTAGGTGGCTACAAAGTCTAAAAATGTGGCACAATAAGCATGTGCAATATTGTACTATTTTGGTCAAAAAGAGTGAATTATGGTTGTTTGTAGACTTAAAGTACTATTGGATCACTTTTGATGGGTTAATTACACTCGTTGAGGTAATATAAATGAATATAAAATAAAATAAAAACCTTTCTTTTTTCATATTAATTTATTCAGAATCATAAACAAGTAATATGTTCTACTTGTGCTTTGTGCGTTTTCCTGAAGTGATGTAGCATTTAATGCAAACATCCAACAAGAATAACAGACCAAGTAGTGGGCTGCAACCTGCAAACAAAATGATTTTCAATTAAGGACAGTGAACAGTTGTTGGTCAGTGGGTATTCCCTGTTTTAGTAAATCATGCATTATGAGGCTCACAGTGAGTAATAGCGACGGGGATCGCGTTTGTTGCAAATCGGATTGAAATAGAAAATGTGCTTACAAGTTGTGGAGCGGTCCATTGTCGAATTAATGTAAGTACTTCAACGTGCTCCAGACTGCGTCTTCTGCGATGTGTAATATCGGCGCTGCAATTAATGCATCGAATCGGATCTTCATTCCCACTCGAAGTCGAAGGAACGTCCAAGTTCATAGCGGGGTTGTCATTTGTAGCCGGTTCAGAGTCCAAAGTAGAGCTGGGGTCATCGTCAGAAGCAGATTCGGTGTCCAAGGGTAATGCCGGGTCTTCATTTCGATAGGTATCGGAGTCCATTATCAAAGAAAATCGGGTTCACAAAAAAGAAGTCGAGAACGAACATTCACAGTACACAACGGCAAAGCGAATATTTTTTTTCAAGGACTCATTGTTGACAATGTCAGTGGAGTTGCCATGTACAAATAAAGAAAATAAAATCGATATTTTTTTAATCGTATGGGAAACTATTTGCTTGACTAAAACTAAGTATTATTGATTGTTTTTAGTATGTTTAAAGAGAAATAATAATGTATGGGTAGAATCACTTAATCTTAGTGTGTTCGTAAGAGAATATTTTATTTATGTATATTTTTAAGTCTGACTGCGGGTATCGATTTTGTATGTTTCAATAAATTATCTAATCGCATG
This sequence comes from Tholera decimalis, assembly GCA_943138885.2. Classification (NCBI taxonomy): domain Eukaryota; kingdom Metazoa; phylum Arthropoda; class Insecta; order Lepidoptera; family Noctuidae; genus Tholera; species Tholera decimalis. The sequence continues at coordinate 9,195,905 of OW964575.2, read as the reverse complement.
TTCAGTAAAATAGCAACACAGAAATCAATGGCTGAACTCCGTCGTTAAACTTCCTCAACAAACATACTATTTATTTAATTTATTTTTTTATTTACTTTCTGGCGACCAGACATCAAGGAATATTAATTTTAAATATAATTGTATTTTTCTGTAGATATACTTTTTACAGAACAACTTGTTCAAGCAAGGCCATAATAGAACAATTCCCTTTTAGTGTCGAAAATATGCGAAACCGCGTAAATAATTTTAATATAATGTATTTCCGCGCAAATAAATAATCAAAAGGGAAACAGGAGTAAAGCGGAGGAAAATCAATTGTTTTTAGGTCGATCCATTATGACGTTGTCAAAATGCAGGCAGGCGTGCGGCAGCCCAATGTCGGATGTACCGACGGCGATACGCGAAGCGGTAGGCATATAGCGCGTGGCCTTGAGCGAGTGACGGACGCCTGCTAGTACTCAGCTGCTTCCGGTGAGAATACAGTCATACGACCACAACATAGTTGGGAAAAGGCTAAATTATTAAATCTATGTATAGATTTTAGCCGCTTTACGTACCTAATCAGTCTATAATATTCCCACTGTTGAGACACAGGCCTCCTATGACAGGGCCATAATGCATACAACGCGGGCCCAATGCGGGTTGGTAGATGTCATAAATGTCATTTTCAAACCGTGTCGTGACATTTCATGTCTCTTTCCTCATCTTTTTGAGAGCAGCGGGCCTAGACAAAATCCATTTTCTGTAAGCGTTAACGCCAACGGAAAAATTAAATTGTATGGAGTTGACATTTGCTAACCACATGTCACGTGATTGTCACGTGTTAGTAAATGTCAACTCCATACAATTTAATTTTTCCGTTGGCGTTAACGCTTACAGAAAATGGATTTTGTCTAGGCCCGCAGTAATGATGATAAAAATTACTCAAGTACCAAAATGTGAAGTAAAGTGTGAAAGTAGTAGAAGTAGCAGCCAAGGTGTGGAACTGAACAAGAGTGAACAGGCATTTTCTGGGCTCGCTCGTTCGATCGTAGACCTCATCTTACTCTTACCATCAGGTGTGATCGAGCTCAAGAGCGAGCTCATATGTAATTAAAAAAAAAGTACTAGTAGTAATTAGTAGTAGTCAGAGGCGGCTCGTGAAAGATTTTAGGGGGAGTTCACATGGATAAAAATACAGCATTTTGCCTTTACAATACAGTTTTATTATATATGTTTAATTATAAAATATTGCGCGTAAATTTTTTGACTTTATTTAAAGTCGAAAAAACAACGCTCACTGATGTCATAGGAATGGTACATACAAGTTTCAATAATTTCATACTTTCATCAAATACTGACTCCGAGGAAAATTATATAAAATGTTGAAGTATAGCATCAGCGTTATGAAAACCTTCTCTGCTGTATATGACTAACAACTCATTTTTCAGTTTAGTCTTCTCGAGGAAATTATAAGTTTTTAGCACTTTATTAAAATCATTTTGAAGAAATTAATGAATGTAAATAATAACAACAATGAAATGACCCTGACGCGCACGCGCTTATAAACACTTGTTTATGTTTTGAAAAATAATAAAACAGGCAACAACGCGCGTCGGAACGAAGCGAAGAAGCAGTGATTCCAGCGGCTGATACGGTGAGACAACGTCGCGCGGAGCGCCGCGCCGCTCCATTTGTGACTATTTCCGAGTACAAATCTTCTGTTTCACGGTTTGCACTTTGGCGAAATCTCTCTTTCGCACTTATAAAATTTAGTACTGACATTTGTAAACAATTCAGTCATAGGAGCGCATTACTGAGCGCTCCACTCGTTGTGAAATGCTGCTAAAATGTTGTTTATAGTGTTAAACTTAGAGGAAAGTTTATGTTAGGTTGTCTATTTTTCGAAATAAATTTAATTAGGTAATAGTTACCTACTTAATTCTTATACTTTAATAAATAATTTTGTAATTTTGAGAGTGGGAGTTCACTGCACCAGCGCTCCTTAGGACCAGCCGCCTCAGGTAGTAGTAAATTAATTTAATAATAGGTAGTAAGTAAATTGCTTGTAATAACAGGGCCAACACGGTTCTGAAAACCAATTAGGACAAAGCGAATGGGGACAGAAAAAAAAAACAAAACAAAATTTAGTAAAATATAAATTTTTATTGTAATGTTAACAATTTTGTTTACATTATTGTTTACATAAATAAACTAAAGTAATGATGGAGATGAAAACTTAGAAACAAATTAATATAACAACTCTTTTTTTTTAATAAAATAAGTAGCTCTATCTTGGAATCCATTTATTTGTAACTTAAACTATATGCGTGAGAGGAAACACAAAATTGACATAACCTCAAAATTACTTCATCATTTTGAAAAACCAAATAATTGGTAGTAGTAAACGGCCAAGCGCCATCGTTACATGGCGGACATCCCACCCATACGCACAAAACGTTTTGGGAATACCTCCATTGTGTGTACGGCTGAGGAGTGGAATTCCCTGCCGGAGTCTGTATTTCCCGATAGCTATAACCTAGGAAGGAGTCTTTAAGTCAGAGTGAATAGGTAAGCGTTGCTCTATCTTCGACCACATCATCACTTACCATCAGGTGAGATGGTGGTCAAACGCGAACTTATTTTCTGTATAAAAAAACAATTTTATCTTTACTTTTTGACGTGACAACGTCTTATAATTCGATGAAGCTGGCTGCACGCACGAAAATACATGACTCATGCGGCGTTACCTCACTCTGAGGCGTTCCAAAGCAATTCAAATGGATCTAGAAGTTGACATTTATGTATGACTCAACGAGTCAAGTACTAGGCTATCATAAAACGGTAAGAGATGACGTCACTGTGTAGGGATTCTTTGACATTTATGTATGACTCAACGAGTCAAGTACTAGGCTATCATAAAACGCTAAGAGATGACGTCACTGTGTAGGGATTCTTCCATTGTCATGAGAAGTGCAGTAATAGTGATGTAAAATTAAAATTTTCTTTTATAAAATGCAACCATTCCATCAGTATTTTCTTATGACGTTGTCACGTTCAACTATCGTCAGTAAACCGACTTTACAGACAACCGATTTTTATTCCTAGAAGTTCAAAATTAAATTTGCATTAAGAAAAGTTATCTGTCAATTCACGTGGGAAAATTGTAACGAAAAAAATAACGCACCATAGACAGTCAGACCCGCTATTATCTAGTTCCTTGACTCATAATTATTTTCACCACGTTTTGAGCCATTCTCACATACCTAGCTCATTAAAATGAAAAACAAAAGAGATAGTGTCAATTCTGCGCGAAGAGCTAAAATTTTTTATTTTGTTAAATAATGGAAGAAAACTTTGCAAGTCATAAATTAACTTTTCAATAGTTATTACGACATCAGATTTTTTTTTCAAGTTTTCCTATTAAAAACGAACTGTCAAATGATACAATAATGAGGAAGCCATTTATAGAAAATGTATTTCGTTAGAACTAATTCCGTCAATTTATTAATAATCTTGTTTTAATTCAGTATAGTTGGTAAAAGAGATAAGTATGATAGCATTAAAAATAAAAAGTTTTTTATTTAAAGTAGAACACTCCTAGCTTAGAAATGGCGTAATATATACAAAAAGTGATGTCAGTTATAGACTTATACATAGAATTTCCCAAAAAAATTAAAGAAAAACTGAAAATAAGTCATTTTGTAATTACACACCTTTTTTTCAGCTAAACTCTCAAGTCTAAGTAAAAAGGATTGGTCTTGAGTTGAAGAGATAGAGTGATCTCTTTTTGCGGTAAGACAAAGAATATTTGTGCTACATTGCAATATATTATTACATATGCTAACATACATAGCTATTTTGCCATGCATATACAAATTAAATACGATAGTAAATATAAATTAGACCTTTTCTAACGTTATAATTTAAAGCTAAATCTCTTTAATCATCAAAATAACGTTTTTTTTTCCATCACTTTTAGCTACATACAGCATATTGAAAATTAACTAAGAACATATTTTTAGAAACAGCTTAAAGTGACGACGACCAAGAGTTTTGTGAACTAACTAATTACTTTTTAATAAAACTTTTAGAAAAAAATCTTTTAGCAATATCGGTACCATCACTAGAAAAAACTCAATATCATATACCAGAAGCGATATTTGGTATCATCAGCGATACCAAAAACGATATTCGTGTCACCGATACCGTTATCAGCTCCAGATCGGCAGTACGACATACGTAATCCCAAAATCTAGCTGACACACTATTCTGGTGCAGAAAAAAGTACTGGTATAAGTGGTGGTAATGTCACCGATACCGGAAGTGATATTGGTATTATCACCGATACCGATATCAGTTCTAGATCGGCAGTACGGATTATAGGGCATACGTCACTCCATAATCTAGTTGACATTCTAATTCTCGTGCAGCAAAAATACAGATACCAATACCAGAAGTGATATTGGTATCACCAAAGGTACCAGAAGATGATATTGGTATCATCACCAATACCGGTATTGGATCGAGACGGCAGTACTAAAGTATTAATTGAAATACCTTTTCAACCCGATTATAAGAAATACTCAATCTGGTATCGGATTGAATGACGGGTATAAATACGGATAAAATCGCTCCATATTATGTTCAACTTAGATGTTATTGCCATAATATAAGCAGGGATGTTATGGAGCTTCGTAACCGTAATCGAAACTTTCGGATTTCCGAAATAAAAATCTATCCGTATTCATTATAAAAGGTTCGGTAATTTCGGATAAGAGCGGAACCTAGAAGAGATAACAGGTTTTTGTTTTTGTCGGGCCAAGCTTGTTATTATTTCTATTCCTTAGTGATAACTAATTAACCGTTGCGAGATTATATTTTAATTTAATATGTATGAGTACCAAATTAAGTTGATAAAGTGAAAGAACAGTAGTATATCCATAACTGAAATTATCCGAAACTGAAAGATAATCCGAAATAAATATCCGTAACCGTGTCTGCAACCAGTATAATATTATTGCTATATGCGTATCCGCAATCAGATCCGAATTTCACATCCATAACACCCCTTGTAGCTAGTACTACATCTCTGCTCTACCCTTAATTAAAACGTAGTGTGATGTTAAACTTTCTCCAAAAGTTATATTAAAGTCTAAAATCTTATATTAATTTTATAATAACACAGTTTTTTTTAAAGATATTTCTTAATTTAACAAATATCTTTTGTGTATAATTTACAACGTTTATTTCTTTTTTTTTTTGCGTATTTTTTTAAATATTTTTCTATTTTCTGGTGAAATACTGAACTTATTTATATATGTATTTCTTAATGTGTTTTGATAAGATTTTTTATACTTTTGACTGTTTTTTTTTTGTAATAGATAAGTTTTTAAGTGTTTCTGTTACATTTTTGTATCAATATTTTTTTCCTCATCGCAACAGCCAAAAGTCCAAAAAAAACCATATCGTTTACTCCCAAGACAATTAAATCTACACTACCTATTTTAATGTCAATTATCTTCAATAATTTACAATACATGTCATTTCTACGGAAAATTTTAGGTTATAACTGACCAAGGTATGTATACCACTATAAACTGTTGACTATACTAAATAAAACGCAAAAACCATTAAGACGCGTTGCATTAGCGGTCATAAAATGTGATAGCGAGATAACACTAGAGAATCTTGTACTAAATATTCTTTTTCCTGCTCGCACATTTAAAGATCACAGGTTATTGTTATTGCGTTAGTGTTAAACTGAGTATATAAATGTATGAAACGTTATATTTTTGTTATTAATTAAACGCTTGCATTTCATAATTGGTCAAGGCCAATTTAACAAAGAAAAATAAAGAGTTATTTTTCAATGCCCAGCCACAATTTTTCTAGGTTTCAGGAATTAATCAAATATTTATACAAAATGTTTTGAATTCATAAGGTAGTTTCCTGTGTTTCAAAATAGTTACAAAACAAAATATTGTACACGTATTTTTTGCCTTTTCCTATATTTTTATTTATTTATACCAAATTATTTAAAAATCAAAAGCTTCAAAGTTTAGGAGTGGGGGCTGCTGACGTCACAAATTGCAAAAACTATACCACCGCGTGAAGTTACGCGAAATTTCAACTCACTGTACCGTCTTCATTTTTTAATTACGTGAAATATGAAAAAAAAAAATACTTGTTCCAATATTTTTTTGTAATCTAAATGACGGTTTAAATAAAATATTTTAGGGAAATGCCCCATGGTCAGTTTTAACAATGCCAAATCACGTCTCTATACAAACCTATTAAGAAATCCATTCCTTTTCCGTAGAAAGACAAGTTTTAAATTTCAAGTACAATCGACTAATTTGAATCATGACTCAATTTGACGATAAATCTTTTGCAATGGTCAAAATAACAAAGATTTCCTTCCTTTACAGTGCATGCCGCACTTAGGACGTTTTAAATATTAAGGAAGCTACTTTAATACGTCATCGTAGGTCGTTACCATGGAAATCTATGTTTACGCGAATGTCGACCTAATTGTATTTGGATATCTGTAAGAAAATAAGATAAAGGTGGGGTATGATTCAAATTTGCCTATTGTACATAAGGCTGCACCATGCTTAAGCGGTATCGGATTTCAAAATCGCTTACGCTTAACAACAGCGGTTCAGACCAATCGAACATTTTAAAGAAATGCATTATTTATTTTTTTTGCTAAACGAGTATAAGTATATAATATAAAAATTTAACTATTTTTATCTATGCAATTCTTCATATCGGTCCACGGCTTGTGGAGGGGTAGTCTGAAAAAAAAGAAGAAAAATCTATCATAATAGAGAAGGAGCTTGTGGCTTGAAGGCTAAGCAACGATTTCCAAGGACGGCTTGTGAATGGGTTAACATTTTAATATTTACAATAATATTAAAATGGTAACAATAATATATAAATATAAATAATATTATACAACTTTGTAAATTATGACTCTGTGCAGCTGTAAGAAATGATGAATCTCACACATTACATTTTGGCTTCTTCAATACAAAACACTACAATTCGGTTGCAGTTATATGAATAGTCTGCTAAAAGAAAGTCCTTATAATCTTTTGGAACATGGAATTCTTCCACATTTTTGCTTTTAAGTCTTTTCATTCCAGCGATTGTATTTCTGTCTGTATAAACTTGACTTGATGCTTTGAAATGACGGTATGTTTTGAATCAAACTCGGTATGACTTTGAATTGACTCACCTCAGGTGAGTGGCGGCCACCAGTGGTGGCGAATGGAAATAATTTACAAAGTTGTCTCGCTGTCCCCCAGTGGTGGCCAGACAAGAGATGGTCATCGGGAATAATCGTAAAACACTAGTACTCAGCTGCATCCCGACATAGTAGGGAAAAGAATTTCCACCATTATTTTGTAGGCCATACAAAGATTTCAAGTTACATATCGTCGGTCTAATTATCAAAAAGCGTAACTCCGAAAAAAAAAAAAACGAAAATGGACTTTTAATGCCATCTCGTGCAGTATTTTATAATCTATACAATGGAATACTTTTTATTTCCCAAAAACGATTATACGATGAGGTATGTACATTTATCAATCTATAAAAATAAAATGTACTGCATTTACACTTCCTAACTCCAAACACCGTGGCTAGAAAAGTTCGTACTTAACCTCTAGAGCCCCAGCGGCACAAAAACGTGCCAGTAAACAAGTATTAGTTGAGCCCCGCTGGCACAAAATTTGTGTGCCAGCGGGGCTCAACTAATAGTTGACGTAAATAATGGCGTTCCTTGAGAGGTTAAGTTAATTTTCTCACAAATACAATGTAATATTTAAAAAAAAATGTATTAATAATTTTCTCTATCAATTCTACCCTTAAATCACAAGTTGGAATATTGCAATAAATGAATAAATAAAATAGTTTTTTCTTGCTCCTGTAAAATTTACTCAAATGGAGTTACGAACTTTGATAATTAGACCGTCGATATTCTCCTTTATCTCACATATCGAGAATAGTTCGGAACAGGATCTATCTAATATTTGGTCACGGTTTGACTGCTAAATAATTAGAGCAGTCGAGCATCGACTTATAACTTACTAAAACATATACAACTTTAATCTTCCTGCCTTTACTACAGAAAATATAATATAATGCTGCGTGCAAAAAGTTAATTAAGAAATAATTCTGAAAAAAGCCATAATTTAAAAGATAAAAATAAACAACAAAAGACATAATGAAATTGGGATGTGTTTAGAAGTAGTAATGTAATGTAAGGTGAATGTATGGATGTATGGGTGAGTGTAAATGAGGTGTGTAAGGGGTGTATGTGGAATGTGAGTTGTGAAGTTTTGTTGGGGTATGTGATGGATGTGTGGTGTGTGAGAAAAGTTCGTACTTAAGTCAATTTTCTCACAAATACAATGCAATATTTAAAAAAAAAAATGTATTAATAATTTTCTCTATCAATTCTACCCTTAAATCACAAGTTGGAATATTGCAATAAATGAATAAATAAAATAGCTTTTTCTTGCTCCTGTAAAATTTACTCAAATGGAGTTACGAACTTTGATAATTAGACCGTCGATATTCTCCTTTATCTCACATATCGAGAATAGTTCGGAACAGGATCTATCTAATATTTGGTCACGGTTTGACTGCTAAATAATTAGAGCAGTCGAGCATCGACTTATAACTTACTAAAACATATACAACTTTAATCTTCCTGCCTTTAAACGTACATGATTCTCATAAGATTTAACCAGTACACATTGTATGGACTTCAAAAGAGACGTTGACCTCTGAATTTGTTTCTTCTCAGGGTAGTTAGAAAACTCCGGCCTCATCTAGTTTAAATTGACTTATTTGATGATGACCATGCTCTTTTGAAATCGCCTTTATACAGGGTTATTGGTAAAATACTAACAAAATCTCAGGACTATGTTAGTAACATTATAAACAACTTTTGTTGTATGACTTTTAATAATTCATCATATTTTAGTTCATCAGATTTTCATAAAAAAATAAAAATATTTCATTTGAAAGCTCTGCGATAAACAGATAGTACAAAAGGCAGCGGAGGGGATCTTGAAGGTTTGTTTTTGGTAAATCCTTACTAATATTATAAATGCGAAAGTAACTCTGTCTGTCTGTTACGCAATCACGCCTAAACTACTAAACCGATTTTAATGAATTTTGTTACGGACATAGCCTAGAGCCTGAGAAAGGACATAGGCTGCTTTATAATGCGAAAAAAAAGTAAAAAAACTAAAACCCGACTACGACAAAAAAATCGACGCTGAAAAGGTATGAAACAAGATTTTCAGGATGCTGAAATAAACAAGGTTACTGGAAAAACAAGAACAAAACAAAAATAAAAGCCGCAGTCACACGTTATTATTTGTTTTGTTACGGTTGATATCCTATATAACGTGTGACCCCTCTTTGAGGAGTGGCTAGATCGGCGTCACGGCGTCCTGACCTACCGCATGACGCAGGTCCTCACCGGACACGGAAGTTTCGGGAGGTACCTGTGTCTGGTGGGAAAGGAGGAAATGCCTGGGTGTCACCACTGCGAGGGTCGCCCTGAGGACACCGTAGAGCACACGGTGCAAGACTGCCCCGCCTGGGCAGAGCACCGACGTGTCCTCACGGCGGCGATAGGCGGAGACCTCTCGCGCCCGGCATTGGTCGAGGCCATGCTGCGGGGCGAGAGGGAGTGGGAAGCGGTCGCCTCCTTCTGCGAAGCAGTCATGCTTCCGAAGGAGGAGGCGGGCCGCGTGAGGGAGAGGATGGCGTCCTCCCTCCAGCCCAGCCGCAGTGGTAGACGCCCACGGCGTCGGACGTCGGCCGACGATCTCCGGCCACCGTAGGCGCGGGCATGCGGACAGCGAGTAAAGGGCAACTCGCTGTCCGACCATGGACCATGCCCGGGTCGACGGCGCGTCGTGTTCCACGCGCGCCTCAAAGAGCGTCAGCAACATGACGAGGCCCCCTCTGCAGAGGGCCGAAGCCCGCCGGGGTCGTGGGACTCATCCCGTTACCGTGGCCCCGGTATGTAAAGGGTTATTGAAGGAACACCGTGGATTTTAGTCAGTAAAAGTCTGACAGTCCCTCCCACCCTGCCCGGGCAGGGTGGGAGGACTTATTTGATAATTTTACCACGTTAAAAAAAAAAAAAATATAACGTGTGACTACGGCTTTTATTTTTGTTCTGTTCTTGTTTTTCCAGTAACCTTGTTTATTTCAGCATCCTGAAAATCTTGTTTCATACCTTTTCAGCGTCGATTTTTTTGTCGTAGTCGGGTTTTAGTTTTTATACTTTTTATTATTTAAACTATTTTGGTGTTAAATCACTGTGCTTCTATACTATTTACTTTATTTTTTATAAGTTCAAGTGAAACCCTTTCAAATGATACCAAACACGGTGTATCTATCTTATTTTTATTTTTACACATGACTTTTTGTCCGCTAGCGGGCGCCACGTTCAATTTAAGCAATGTTTTGGAAATGTGCATGTGACGCTCTTTCAAATGATATCAAATACGATGTGTTTATCTTATTTTTATTTTTTAACACGACACTTTTTGGGCGCTAGAGGGCGCCACATTGGGTTTTGTGACACGTCACGTAGCCTATGTTCAGCGGACGGTCAAGACGGTTCTAACGATACCTCATTTGTCGAGTTCCGATAAGCAGCTTTAGAGCTATGAGGGAACAGATGAACATACACACATACATACATACATACATACATACATACATACATACATAGCCTGTCAAAATCATAACCCTCCTTTGGCTTTGCCGTAGTCGGGTAAAAAGGCTGTAAAGGGTTGAAATAGGGGATGAAAGTTTGTATGGAAATTACGTCATTTTTAAAGTTAGAAGCTTGAATCTTATTTTTTGGACTTTTGATTAGATATTAATAAATACGACATTCAAATTATGTATGAGTTTTATTTTCAAAATAATTAGCCTAAGAAACTAAAAATGCTGCCGAAAGTCACTATTCCGCGCGGACGAAGTCGCGGGCACAGCTAGTGTATTATATTTTATAAAAAGTCATAGAACAAGAGTCGTTGTTTATGATGTCAGTAATACAGTCCTGCGAGGTTGTTAGTGTTTTACTAGTAACCCTGTATATGGGCTAATTAGAATACACTAAAACGACTAGACTTTGACTTATCACGTAATATAAGTAATGTCTTACCCGTGACCACAGCCGCGTCATCCTGAAAAGAAAGAAAATAAACATTAGCTATTAAATTCAAGTTTCATATTTGTATTTATACTCTAGTTTCTGCTCGCTACGTTGTTCGCATGGGAGGATTTTCCCGCGTAAATTCCAATCCCGTGGGAATTCCAGGATAAAAATAAAAGTATGTGTTATTCCAGGATTACCGGATTTTCAGGATTAGGTCGGACTTGGGATCGAGAGGTCGCTAGTTCGAATCCCATCCATCACACTATTGATGTAACCCCACTCCCCCCACTCAGCTTAGTTGGAGGGGTTAAAATGATTGCTAGTAATGTGAATTCTACCCACATTGCCTATACATTAAAAAAAAAAAATGTAACTTTATAAGGAACCCCCGACAACCTTGAAATACACACGTCAAACTCTAACTCAAAATACAGAAATTAGTGCACGAAATGTCGAAATACGTAATTTTCTATGGAGAAGAACCGGCAAGAAACTCCACAGTTACTCTTTTAAACTTATAACGTCTATCGGTTACATTTCGGGGAGTGTGCGATGGAATTACACAATCTAATTCCGCCAAGCTCGTTCCATCATCGGACTACAAGACAAACGGCGATGCGCCATCGTTACATGGTGGACATCCCACCCATACGCATAAAACATTTTAGGAATACATTCATTGTGCGTACGGCTAAGGAGTGGAATTCTTTAAGTCAAGAGTGAATAGGTTACTTTTAGGTAAGCGTGCTCCATCTTCGACCACATCATCACTTACCATCAGGTGAGATGGTGGTCAAACGCGAACCTATTATCAAAAATAAATAAAATAAAATATAACACCCCGATTTTTGCGGCGGGGGTTAAGAAAATAAAGGATAACTTACAGGTTTCGTAATTCTGGTCCTTTCAACAGTCATATTTTGTTGCGGCACAGTCGAGTCGGGCTGAACGCCCAGCGCGGAGTATATCTCACGTAACATCAGAAGCATTGTGTCTTCGGATTCCCTGAGGGTTGTAGGAAGAGGAGAGTTTAGTATTGAGTTAGTAAAGAGATTAAAGTTCAATTGATATGTATGTACAGTATGTTAACTAACAGAGGGCGTTCCCGTTAACCCACAATATCCCGTTACCCGCAAATACATATAAATATATATATAATAAGCAAATGAAAACTAAATGTGGAAATTCTGCTTATTGGTGTAGAGAACAGAACCGCAATTTCTTTTTAAATGCATAGCGACTGTCAGCCGTCCTGATCTCTATACAGGGTTTTTATACATAGTTCGTATGTTGCAAGATAGATGTCACTACACAATATTTTATTTTTCTGGGATATCATCAAATGAGCCCGCTGTGGAAAGAGCGAAAGGGAGTGTCAGTCTTCTACTGACTAAAAACCCACCCTGCTCCTTAAGTTACCTTTGAGTTCCGGGGCTGCGGTATCCCGTTAGAACATTCCCGCAATCCTACACAACTATACGTCTGAAAAATATTTATGGAGTCCCAAAAAATTGAGAATCTTACCAGTATCCGACGTGGCTGCTCATCGCGAACAGATATTCGTTGATCATTTCCAACGGAGCTTCTTGTAACACATAGTCTACACGCCTACCGCCGTTCAAACGTCCAAGATTATCTGGGGTCGACTGTGGACGAAACAAATAATATCTTAGTTTTATAAACTCCACTAGGAATTTCCACGTTTCGGGTTCAATTACCGGGTCGACCAAAATGTGCTGTTGGTTTATTAGAAACTAGCTTTGGCCCGCGATTTCGTTCGCGTGGGAGGTTTTTCCCGCGTAAATCCCGTGGAAATATCGGGATAAAAACTAACCTATGTCCTTCCCAGGGTCCTAAACTATTCCCATGCCATATTTCATCTAAATCGGTTCAGCGGTTTAGACGTGAAAAGGTAACAGACAGACAGACAATCCAGATACTGGGTTGTGGTGATTCGATCGGTAGTCTCTCCATGTAAAACATTAATACTATGCGTTTCAAATGCTATTAGGAATTTCAATAACATTTATCTGTCAAATGTCACTCAAAAAGTACGGTTTGCAAAGAAAACTTAATAGCGAAAATAATAACTTTTTATTTTACTTTGTTTAACCGAGTCTCACATCAAATTTAAATATAATATTTAATTATTTAAAGTCATAATTAGTTTTAGTTAAACATACTTTTCGCTCTTATTTTCGTTGTTGTCACCAATACGCCCGGAAGTAAAGAGAAGGCAAGGCGCAAAGGCCCAGAAGTTATATAGTTCAGTATTCTCTCTAGTAACAATAATGTTTCTGAAAACAATCCGTTGTCCAGAATGTGTGGTCAATATAATGTAATATGTTCTAATTTAGATCTGTTTTTGAACAGTTTAAACGAATTTAGAAATTTGCTGTATAAAATGTAATTACAACCATAATTATCATTTAGTAACGTTAAGCTTTATATTAACAGAACCCAACCGTCACTAATGAAGTATATTAAACAATGAATGCTGTGTACAGTAATAATTGGACCTCAGATTTATGTAATGTATATTGTTATAGTTGTACTAAATGCCTTAGACTGTAGTCTGTCTCGGTACTTATTAAAATAAAATAAAATATCAAAATTATTAATATTTTAATTTATTTTTGATGATAGGCTTGCGTTTGATCACCAAAATATAGAAAGGTTTCGCTCAATATTTGTAAATAAATAAATTAATAAATCCTTGTTTTGTTCACTCTACCCAAATAGTTCTATTTGACAGCTAAGACGTCACAATATGGCGCTAAGTTTTCCTAAAGCAGTTGAAATGCACTGTACACAGCAGCATCCGGTTAGACTAAAAGCGACCCCCACATAGTTAGAAAAAGGCTAAGTAGATAGATAGATGGAATATACTTTTTTGTACACCAAAATTTAAACACACCCATTTAACATTATTTCTTAATTATATCGCACGCTTCAACCAATACTGTCACTATCCTAAAAAGTCAACTTTTCAGGAGAGGCAAAAAATGGAATGGGTATGGGAACATTTTTGTTTAGTTACGAAGCGGACTACTGCCGTATAGCGGTTATTTCTGTTACTTTTAGAGACTAGTGTAAGCGCAATTACGCGTAGTTCTACGTTTCCCAACAGATGGCATTAAAAAGTCGATTTGGCAAAATTTTGGATAGTGACAGTATGGGATTAAGCGTGCGATATGGTTACAATGGCGGTCTTATCGATAAAAGCGATGTCTTCCAGACAACCTTTGGAAGGACTTGTTTGAAGCAGATGTAGATAATACTAGGAATTTATGTTTTGTAGGCCATACAAAGATTATAAGTTGTATATACTCTTCAGCTTACATACAGAATGAAATCAGGAGTTACTTTGCGGAAATACAAACCAAAACCATCATCAGCTTAGTCTATTTCCAACTATGTTGTTGTCAGTTTGTTTTGTTCATATTTTCAGGTTTAGGTTTAAAGACAGTAAGATTAAAGTTTTATATGTAATCTATATACAGTATGTTAACAATCAAAGGGCGTTCCCGTTAACCCGCAATATTATAGCATACATACATACTAAAAACAATATTACCATTCAAACACAAAATGGTTTTGTTTTTTTTTAATATTAAAAAATTCACTTAAAATCGATACGTAAAAGAAACACTCTGTACACGCGTACTTGAAGGACGGCAACGTCGCAATTTATTTATGAATGACGGGCCGCGTGTGCGGCGATCTAATTGATGTGCTTATACTATTGCGGGTTAACGGGAACGCCCTCTGTTAGTTAACATACTGTATATAAAAGCGAAATACCTATCACTGATTAATCACGAAATCTCAAAAACTACAAGTAGTAGGGCTCTCAAATTTTGCATGGGGGTTCCTTTTAGTACGTAGATGCTCGCTAAGACGGGATTTTGCGAAATTCTCACGGGATCGAGATTTATAGGGAAAAAACTTCCCACGTGAACGTAGTCGCGAACAACTGCTAGTAGTTTATAAGTCGAGGAGACTGCTCTAATTATTTAGCAGTAAAACCGGGATCAAATATTAGATAGATTGCCATAATTCGCACACTCAGAATGAAAGGGACCTAGTTCAAAAAATAGTATTTTTTGGATTTGAGCTTTAATAACTAATAAAGCAGCATTGAATCTATACTAATATTATAAAGCGGAAAAGTTTGTTTGTTTGTTTGTTTGCTTGAACGTGCTAATCTTCGAAAGTACTGGGTGGATTTGGATGCAATTTGGTATGGAAGTAGCTTGAAGCTTGAGGAAGGTTATAGGCTACTTTTTACGCGACTGCAAAAAAGGAGAGTTATGTTTTTAACGTGATAGAATCCACGGGAGCGAAGCCCCGCGTGAGTACTAGTAAATTATATTCATATATCTCAAGTGGCAAATGTATAATCTGTCTCTTTATAACTCGTAATTCAGATTCCTGTTTCTACGGCAATTCAGAGTTATGTTTCAGGCCAGTTTACATCAAAATCTGAAATTACACGAATTTAGAGTTAGATCACTTTCATTCTAAGTGTGCGAATTATCTGACGGGGACCCATGGGGCCGCCCATACAAGTGGGTGCGAGAGAGGCTCCGCCCCTGGGCTCCCCCGTTGACGCAGAGTCTCCAGCCTCAGTTCTTGGAGGACGTGGTGAGCGCCCTGTTCCCATCGCGAGGGGAGCACGCTCCCCCGCCCATGGCTCCGTCTCCGACGGAACCTGAAGCTGGCGCAAACGCGGACCACAGCGACGACGACGTCTACGACGCTCCAGAGGTGACCGAGGTAGACTTGAGAGTGGCGGTACAACGGCTCAAGGCCAAAAATACCGCCCCAGGACCCGACGGCTTGCCAGGGAAAGCGTGGGTCCTGGCCTCGGAGACTCTCGGGCCACGACTAGGGGGGCTCTTTAGCGCATGCCTGGAGAGGGGCCAGTTTCCGCTTCGCTGGAAGACGGGAAAGCTGGTCCTGATCCAGAAAGCCGGGCGCCCTGCGGACTCTCCGTCCGCATTCCGGCCCATCGTGCTGCTCGACGAGGCGGGCAAGCTCTTGGAAAGAGTAGTTGCAGACCGCCTCCTCGGGCACCTGAATCGGGTGGGCCCGGATCTTGCGGAGTGCCAGTTTGGCTTCCGCAAGGGGCGCTCGACGGTGGATGCCGTCATGCGCGTGAGAGCCCTCACGACGGGGGACGCGGTATCCCGGGGCAGGGTCGTCTTGGCGGTGTCTTTGGACATCACCAACGCCTTCAACACCCTGCCCTGGAGTTGCATCAGGGAGGCACTCCGGTATCACCGGGTGCCGACCTACCTCCGTCGCATAGTCGAGGACTACCTGACGGACAGAGCCGTCATCTACCCCGGTCACCGGGGAGAGTGGAACCGGCGAGAGATGTCGTGCGGTGTCCCACAGGGATCGGTCTTGGGGCCGCCCCTGTGGAACATCGGATACGACTGGGTGCTGCGCGGCGACCTCCCTGACGGCGTCAGCGTAGTATGTTACGCTGACGACACGCTCGTCCTGGCGCAGGGAGAGTCGCACCAGGCGGCGGCCGACCTGGCGACGCAAGCGGTTGCGACAGTCGTTCATAGGATCCGGCAGTTGGGACTCGACGTGGCGCTGCACAAGACCGAGGCCATGTGCTTTCATGGCGGTCGGAACGCGCCACGGTCCGAGTCCCACATAACGGTGGAGGGGGTTCGCATCGGCGTCGGGAGGACGATGAAGTACCTGGGACTCGTCCTCGACAGCCGGTGGAATTTCAGGGAGCACTTCCTGAGTTTGGCCCCAAAGCTGAACCGGGCAGCAGCCGCCTTCAGGCGACTCCTGCCTAATCTCAGCGGGCCAAACGCCTCCTGCCGAAGGCTGTACGCCGGCGTCGTGCGGTCCATGGCCCTCTACGGGTCCCCAGTGTGGGCCCTGTGCATCCGGACGCGACCACTAAAGTTGGTCGCATGCCAGAGGGTCATGGCTATCCGAATGATCCGGGGATACCGCACGATCGCCGGCGAATCGGCCAACCTCCTTGCCGGATTGCTGCCCTGGGATCTGGAGGCGACTGCCCTCCAGCGCGTCTATGAATGGCGCGTGGAGGCGCAGCGCCGGGGCGTATCCCCGCTGCCTCGAGAAGTCGAGGCGCGGCGGGAAGAGCTCCGGCGCGATCTCAGGGCAGTATGGAGGGAACGACTGTCGCAACCGACGGCCGGGCACGCCGCAATTGCGGCGGTAAGACCCCTCTTTGAGGAGTGGCTAGATCGGCGTCACGGCGTCCTGACCTACCGCATGACGCAGGTCCTCACCGGACACGGAAGTTTCGGGAGGTACCTGTGTCTGATGGGAAAGGAGGAAACGTCTGGGTGTCACCACTGCGAGGGTCGCCCTGAGGACACTGTAGAGCACACGGTGCAAGACTGCCCCGCCTGGGCAGAGCACCGACGTGTCCTCACGGCGGCGATAGGCGGAGACCTCTCGCGCCCGGCATTGGTCGAGGCCATGCTGCGGGGCGAGAGAGAGTGGGAAGCGGTCGCCTCCTTCTGCGAAGCAGTCATGCTTCCGAAGGAGGAGGCGGGCCGCGAGAGGGAGAGGATGGCGTCCTCCCTCCAGCCCAGTCGCAGTGGTAGACGCCCACGGCGTCGGACGTCGGCCGACGATCTCCGGCCACCGTAGGCGCGGGCATGCGGACAGCGAGTAAAGGGCAACTCGCTGTCCGACCATGGACCATGCCCGGGTCGACGGCGCGTCGTGTTCCACGCGCGCCTCAAAGAGCGTCAGCAACATGACGAGGCCCCCTCTGCAGAGGGCCGAAGCCTGCCGGGGTCGTGGGACTCATCCCGTTACCGTGGCCCCGGTATGTAAAGGGTTATTGAAGGAACACCGTGGATTTTAGTCAGTAAAAGTCTGACAGTCCCTCCCACCCTGCCCGGAGTGGGAGGACTTATTTGATAATTTTACCACGTTTAAAAAAAAAAAAAAAAGTGTGCGAATTATCTGCCTAGCCTTTTTTTTTCAACTATTTTTGGAGTCAGCTTCCAGTCTAACCGGATGCAGCCGGGTACTAGTGTTTTAAATGGAGTGACTGGCTATCTAGATCTCCACAACCCAGTAACTGGGTAACACTAGACCCCTAGCAAAACGATATAATGTTTTTGTGAATAATAGTTATTTGTTATACAAGAGTGCAAAGTTGCTTTTTAATCGCGTGCTCAATTTTGATGACCGAGCAAGCAAAGGATTCTAAAATTGAATCACGAGTGCAGCGAGTGATTCAAATATTAGAATCCTGAGCGTTAGCGAGGGAATCAAAAGAGCACGAGGTGAAAAATCTTTGCACTCGAGTGCAACACGTAACTTTTCATCCCACCTCAGCGAGGAAATGACTAAATGCAAAAAAAAAATGGCGCGCAAAGCATATTTAAAAAAAGTAAGTAGGTACACCAAGAAGGTTTCAGAGTCTGAGTTTTTACCAAATTAAAAAAAGTTGTATGATAAATTCGGCCCCATGGATGTAGAAGTAAATAGGTTTAATGATGTTTTGAATTCACAAACTTAGTACACACGATGTTCTAAATTCAATTTACTTTATCCTCTAGCGGATAAAAACGGCTTTTGCACTCAGATATCGAAGAGCAAAAATACTCTTTCCGAGATGGGGGGATGAAAATAACTATTAAACCTAATAGGGTATTTGCCTATTTTTCAAAAATAGTTTAGATTTATTTATTGATCAATTTTAAGCTACAAAAAAATTTTATTCGTAAAAAATAACATTGGTAAAACCTTAAAATAAATTATTTTCCCGCCCCAAAACCCATCGCTGTCACGAAGTCGCATGACGTCATATTTCTCAAACAACAAAGTGTTTTTGAGGTTAGGATTTCTGTCGTCTTACGTTGTTTGACAAGTCGACACGTTTGACAGTTTTGAGAAAATGACGTCACACTACTCGCATTTCGTGATTAGCGTTTGCGGTCACGTGACACTCATATTAAAAATTATAATTTTTATTTTATGAAAATATAAAAAATGTGGAATTAATTTAGAAATAAAAGTGTTGTTTATATTTCCTGGCATCTAAACTAACTATATCCAAAACATCATTTTTGTTTTTACTACTACAGGCAAATACCCTATTGACAGAAGAGAATCTTCCTTACCATTTCAATTTCTTTCTCTAATTGTTCATTGTCTTCCGTAAGCTGCTGTTTCTCCATTTCTTCTTCGACAACCTGAATTTCACAATATATCAATCAATGAATGGTTTGCTTCTAACATACATACAGACAAGAAAATCCATAGTGTTAGTAACATGAACTTAGCTGTACAGTAATAAAAAAAAACCGGCCAAGTGCAGACTCGCTCATGAAGGGTTCCGTACCATTATCCATAAAAACAAAAAACAATCACGTTTGTTGTATGGGAACCCCCCTTAATATTAATTTTGTTCAGTTTTTAGTATTTTTTGTTATAGCAGCAACAGAAATACATCATCTGTGAAAATTTCAACTGTCTAGCTATTACGGTTCATGAGATATAGCCTGGTGTCAGACAGATAGACAGCGGAGCCTTAGTGCGTAGCGAAACCCTAAAAAGGGCGAGTCAGACTAGCCCTTAAAGGGTTCCGTAGTAGCAAGCATAGATTCGCGAAAAATAACTTTGTTTTTCATAGTGTTTCTATAAAATACAAAGTTATATTTGCGGTTTTAGAAAATGGGCTGTATCTCAATAACTGCTGACTGTATCTTGTTCAAAATAATTTTCGTTGAAAGTCTGCATTGACAAACAGACCATATATTTTCTTTTATTCTCTTATTTTAAAAGTTAAGTGGGGGGAAGGGGGGGGGGGCTGATATTACCACTTTGGAAGTGTTAGTTTTAAGTACCCCAATGTCATTTAAATATCTATCTAAAGACATCACACAGGT
Organism: Tholera decimalis; assembly: GCA_943138885.2. NCBI lineage: Eukaryota > Metazoa > Arthropoda > Insecta > Lepidoptera > Noctuidae > Tholera > Tholera decimalis. The sequence continues at coordinate 9,175,811 of OW964575.2, read as the reverse complement.
ATCAGTTCAATGAAGAAAAAACAGTTTTAGTTCAATGCCCCATACATTGAACTAAAACTATTTTTTCTGGCCTCCCTTATTTTTTAATTTCCACAGTGTAGTCTTAATAGATTCGGAATAAAATGGCTCTGACATACGGACAGACAGACAGACATGACGTTCATCTATAAGGGTTCCGTTTTTGCCATTCGGTTACGGAACCATAAAAATGGACCTTATACAACGTTGATAAAAGCGAGAAGCATTGAAACCACATTTACATTTTCAGTCTATACACAAAACATCAGATCAATAGAAGCAATAGTTGATTTTTTCAAAAGTTTTTTTTTAGTTAATATCCAACGGGCCGCTCCGCTTTGTTCAAGCCTGCCGAGACGCCGCGCCGACGCACATGTTATGCGACGTTGCCATTCAGTAACGCAGGTCAGTGGAAATGTTTACAGAGGCTGTTTACGTTTAAGTCCTTTAAAAAAAATATTTTATTTTATTTATTAAGGAAAACTAACAATTACACACTATACAGCGTGGCGATTAGGTTATCACATTAATTGAACCCTACTCTATATTAGGTATTTTATCATATATAATTAAAATAATTTTATAGCCGTGGGACCTTTTTTCCATTGTAATATTTCACAAGATCATGTATTGCATAAACGTAATCAGCTGACCAATCACACGGCGCGGATTCCGCCGCCGCCGGCGCCGCGCCGTGGCGTTGCCGCTTTTACATCTCAGTAAACTAATATTATAAAGTATTATTTGTTTTTTACCAATAACGCCATTTATTTTGTTTCAAAATGCAATTTCTTAATTATAGTAAAATTATTTATTTTATTATTTTAATGGACTGATAACAACTTGTAATACCTGGTGTATAATTTAATGTGATAACCTAATCGCCACCCTGTATACTTATAGTCTAGGTATATTAGTGCGTAACTAACAACGTTATCCACATGTTATATATTCGAATTAAAAATAAGAACACGAGTACAACGTTACTTATTAATAATACAAATTAGTAAGTCTTACTCTTATAATACTTAATATATTCCTGAAAATAAGTTAATCCTCAGTTATTTCGATCAGTTTAAGTAGCTCAATACGATTTTTAATGGCTGACAAAGAAAACAAAACTTATTCTGAATAGAGGGTATTTTAATTTTTTGAACGTTTTTTCAACGTCGGTCGGGAGCAAATATTTTCGTATCTTTCTCGTATTTTTTTTAATAGTTGTTGTTTAATTTAATGCCTCTCGCTTTTATCAACATTGTATGGTCGAAAGCTAGTACAGGACCTGGTACCCACCTTCTCAAGTTGTCCATCAGTGGGCGGCGTGGCCTTCCACTTGTTCCACGTACTCCTGAGAGACTCCAGTAGCTTCTGTTTGATATCAGCTCCGACCCTCGCCATTGTATCTTTAAGTTCTGCAGCAGATTCCAACACATCATCTGTTTACTTCTATGATGCTGTTCCCCGACTTATACTAATGTTATTTAAATGAATCTCCACATAATTTATACAAAGATTACTAGGAATGTGTTTTTTTTTTCTTCTGATAATAATGATTTAATGATGTTTATTTTGCAAATAGGTTATAAATAACACTTTCACACGTCTTTTTTTCGTAAATGTAAACTAGATGAGGCCAGTGTTTCCTAACTGACTACTCTGAGAAGAAACACTGAAACAAACTCAGAGGTCAACGTCTCTTTTAAAGTCCAGACAATCAGTAGTGATCCAAATCATATGAGAGCCATGTAGGTTAATGTCTGTGGCGCCCTTTAGAGGACAGAATCAAACAGATTTGAGCAGGCCCGTCCAAACAGTGCACGCATTTATCAAATATCGCGTAGCTCAACTTAGACCCTTAAGGAGCTGGAACGATTTGACGAACATCACCAAAGTAAGGACATTAACATAATAGGTTCGCGTTTGACCAACATCTCACCTGATGGTAAGTGATGATGTGGTCGAAGATGGAGCACGCTTACCTAAAAGTATCCTATTCACTCTTGACTTAAAGACTCCTAGGTTATAGCTATCGGGAAACACAGACTCTAGCAGGGAATTACATTCCTTAGCCGTACGCACAATGAAGGTATTAGTAGAATTCACATTACTACTGACAAATGCTTACATTATCTGAACCGTTCCGCTCAAATCTGTGTGCTTCTTCTCTCAAAAGAGCACCACAGACATGAACCTACATGCTTCTCCTATGATTTAACCAATACGAATTGTATGGACTTTAAAAGAGACGAGAAGTGTAAATGAATCTTCATATGGGTTTATGAATCTACTTACTTCTGCCCGTGACTTCGCGTGGGAGGAATTTCCCGAATAAATCCTGATCCCGTCGGAATGTCGAGATAAAAAATACCTTATGTGTTATTCGAGGATGTCAATTATCGACTCGTAAAATTGTTTGTTACTCTTACACGCAAAAACTACTGAAGGAATCTGAATGAAATTTGGTACATAGATAGTTTAACATCCTAGAATAACACATATTACTTTTTACCCCGGAATTCCCACGGGATCGGGATTTACGCGGGAAAATCCTCACACGCGAACGAAGTTGCGGGAAGAAGCTAATGTATATGCGAGCGGGAGGGTGGTGCATACTGCATGCATAGTTCAGTTCAGTTTAGTTCATGGCGGAATTAGCACTAGATATCTTTCTGAAGTATTTAGTTTTAATCTACTTATGCTTATGAAGGCAACGCTTGTCTAGGTAGTTCTGTGATTAATGATATTTATTTCGCAAATTAGTCAGCTTGACGAAGCCGGTGTTTCCTAACTGACTACTCTGAGAAGAAACACACTTTTAGCTACACACTCGGGAATTGAACCCGTGACCTCATATGCTCAGCAGTCGCGCTTGCACCCACTAGATCAATGAGGCACTTACACTGCATAAAAGATAGCTTGATCTCTGGGACATATGTCAAGCTGACATTCCTAGGGTTGTCAGGATATAAAAAATTGTCGATAAAAATTATCGACGTTACTATTATCGATGCTAATATAACATGTAATTGGGTTAATTTCATTACAAACGTTACTAAACGAAACGAATATTTTAATATAAAATGCATTTATAATCTTAAAGGAGTACACCCCAAATCCATATCTGAATCAGTTTCTGAATCGCTAGAAATTATATTTTATTTACTCACCATTATTTTAGATCAAGTTTGTACAAACGTAAATAATGTTATGATATATACAATAAAATTGAAAGATAAATTAATTTTAAATTAAGTTTTATTTAAAATATCGATAGTTTATAGTCTGTGGTAACGATGAATCATAGCACAACACTAATTAGGTCGGCATGCCCATAAAGTATAACATTGACAGGTACTGTCTGTACTGGTCTGTACTATTATAAAATTCAGGACTTCATAGGCGTAATTTTACTGACAGCTATCACAGAGATCAAGCTATCTTTTATGAAGTATAGTGAGCCAGACGCTGTAATAAATAAATATGCTATGGCGAATAAGCGTTTTATGATACTTATTAAATTCTTAATTTAGTTAATTTTGTGTTAATTTCATGCAACCGGTTAATAAATATATACAGGGTGTAACAGGAAGGGTGGTTCAACGTTGTCACAGGTACGGGGTCAAAACCTACCAATTGAACTCCCTTTATGTTCAGCAATATTCAATGGCTCAGCTGATATTTCACTTAGTGAAAACTTTTTTTTATAAAATTAAATAAGATGGGGCTGATGTTATGGCTACCCTGAGACGAAACACAGAAACAAACTCTGATGTCAAAGTTTCTTTTGAAGTCCATACAATATGTACTTGTCAAATTATATGAGAACCGTGTACTTGTCAAATTATACAACGTGTAACAGAATGAACGCAATTCTTGAAAGTAGTTGGTTCAGAATCGGCTTCTGAATCAATTTCCGTCATAAATTTTGACGGAAATTTTTTTCATTTAACTTAAAATGGAAACATAGTATAATGAAAAATGAATACAATCCTTAATTCAAGGAAATTGTGTGCGTGTCGCGTCAGCCGCTAACATTGCATGAGTGTATGTGTCTGCGTAAGGATATTATATGACGCACATACGTTTTGCGTTTAGTAATGACAACTATTTTATAAAAAAACAAATCGGTTGTCTGTAAAGTCGGTTTGCTGACGATAGTTGAACGTGACAACGTCATAAGAAAATACTGATGGAATGGTTGCATTTTTCAAAAGAAAATTTTAATTTTACATCACTATTACTGCACTTCTCATGACAATGGAAGAATCCCTACACAGTGACGTCATCTCTTAGCGTTTTATGTTAGCCTAGTACTTGACTCGTTGAGTCATACATAAATGTCAAAGAATCCCTACACAGTGACGTCATCTCTTACCGTTTTATGATAGCCTAGTACTTGACTCGTTGAGTCATACATAAATGTCAACTTGTAGATCCAATTTGATTTGCTTTGGAACGCCTCAGAGCGAGGTAACGCAGCATGAGTCATGTATTCTCATGCGTGCAGCCAGCTTCATCGAATTATAAGACGTTGTCACGTCAAAATGTCTAGGTTAGGTTTCAATTTATTTAGTTACGGATGTTGTTTTAGACTTATAATTTAATATTCTGATTGGGGCGTCTGAGGTATTGCGTTTAATATGTTACACCTTGTATGAGAACTGTACATTTGAGCCTGGATAGGTGATAATTTTATCCTATCCAGATTCCTACCTGCCTCTGAAGGACGTCAAGCCGTTTGACCCGGCTTACATTTGTACATCTCTGACAGTTGTTACGTACTATCGGCCAAAGATACGCATGCTCACTTAACCTCTCAAGGACCGCCATTATTTACGTCAACTATTAGTTGAGCCCCGCTGGCACAAAATTTGTGTGCCAGCGGGGCTCAACTAATACTTGTTTACTGGCACGTTTTTGTGCCGCTGGGGCTCTAGATGTTAAGAAAATATTTCTGTGAAAGCCCAGCTAGTGACAAACCGCATCCCTTCCTGGTTTCGCCAAATTAGAGACAATATACATTTTGTGAGTACAGGGCGTGTAACATTATATTAATACTTACTATTACGATTACTACAAAAATACGCTTCGTGCATCCTATTGGTCAAAATACATGCATTAGGCGATCGAGTTGTGAGCCGTGCTATGCGATTATGGCCTTAAAGGTGAGCATGCGGAAGATTGGTCGATAGTACCCGTAACAAAAAAAAAAAAAAACTCAGATCAGGAAACCTGACGTTGGTCTTGCCAATGGATATTGTGTCACCCAGTTACTGGGTTGTGGAGGTCAGATAGGCAGTCGCAACATGTAAAACACTAGTACTCAGTTGCTGGAATAACTCAGTTTGTGGAATATTATTATATAACTCAGATCAGGAAACCTGACGTTGGTCTTGCCAATGGATATTGTGTCACCCAGTTACTGGGTTGTGGAGGTCAGATAGGCAGTCGCAACATGTAAAACACTAGTACTCAGTTGCTGGAATAACTCAGTTTGTGGAATATTATTATATTAAAGGCAACCAGTCAACCTTTTCAACTACCAGTCAACTCTTGATTTAAAGACTATATAAGCATTGGCGTATCTAGAGATGTTTCCCAGGGGGGGCCTGGCCCCCAGTAGTAGAAGCGATGATCGCTTATCAAAATTGCGTCAACTCTTAGCGTACGAAATGAAAATTTTCACATAATTTAATTTAACACGTATCGCATAACGGAATCTTGTATGAGTGAGTCCGACTCGCACTTGGCCAGATTTTTAAATTTTTCAGCCATAATTGTTTGTTAGTAAAAATTCTCGGGTGGGCACCAGACCATTCTGGGGTGGGCACAGCCCACCCGGCTCCCCCCCTTCCTACGCCTATGTATATAAGTTATAGCTATCAGGAAACACATACTCCGGCAGGGAATTGCACTCCTTAGCTGCTAAGTACGTCGAGAAACTTCAACCGACATCTAGAATGTAAGAGACACTAACGCCATCTGGCTGCGAGTAGCAGTACTGAGTATATCGAGAAACTTCGACTGACTTCTAATACGTTCGAGACACTAACACCATCTGGCGGAGAGGAGCAGTACTGTGTATCTCAAGTAGCTTCTGGAACATTCTTGGCAGTATAGGCAGTGAGTCGATTTTACAAGAATGTTCTAGAACATGAGGTCTATGAAGACCGGGGTATAAATAGATCGCAGAGGAACGCAGACGCCAGTCTTATTACAAGATACGAGGCGATATAATCGAAATTCTACAAGTGAATTTCAGTGCGATTTAAGTGTTAAGTGACGAGTATTGTGGTGCGAATAATTGTGTTAATTTTTGTTTTATGTTTATCAAAATTAAGTGTTAATTTTGGTCTAATTGGCGTAATTATTTCTATCCGGAACCCCAGCTCGTAACGGTATCCCCAAAATGTTTTGTGCGTATGGGTGGGTTATATATGTTAATCTTCCAAGCAATAAATAAATAAATATTGATCGTATGCAGGATAAGCTTGTTATAGGGTTGGTTTACATCCGACGGAAGATGCGTCGAGCGTATCATCGGTCGCGTATATAAATAGGCTTTTTCATATCTGAGGAAGATACGTTGGGCGTGATTTCGTTTTGCCACATTACGCGTCTATTCGAACGAATACAACTTCAAACGGTCTGTACAGAAACGATATTCGCTGATGTTACGCCTAGTCTGAATGCATCAGTCAAAACGGAACAGACGCTGTACGCTCGACGCACTAACACAACATCGGTTAAGTGTGAAAGGTTTAATATTTTCTTAAGTCATTGTCTGTTCTGGCGTTACACGACCGTTAATACTTGACGCATCTTCCGTCAGATGTGAACCGGCCCGTATAAGCTCCACCTTCCCTGTTACATTACACCCTGTATAATAATGCCATGTTGTAAAAGCAGTACATACCTAAATGCATCCTTTTGCGCCCCTTGTGATGTGGAATAAGTTGTGGCTTCAGCTCGCGTAACTGGGGGTTGATTAACGGTTCGATTCTGAAAGAAAATTTATTCAAAATTAATGTGTAATGAGCAATGCAGTCAAAGTGCCAACTACCCTAACTATCGGTTTTCTATCGGTTATATTTCGGGGAGTGTGCGATGGAATTACACAATCTAATTCCACCAAGCCCGTTCCATCATCGGACTACAAGACAAACGGCGATGCGCCATCGTTACATGGTGGACATCCCATTGAGAATACTTTCATTGTGCGTACGGCTAAGGAGTGGAATTCCCTGCCGGAGTCTGTGTTTCCTGATAGCTACAACTTGGGGGGTCTTTAAGTCAAGAGTGAATAGGTTACTTCTAGGCAAGCGTGCTCCATCTTCGACCACATCGTCACTTACCATCTGGTGAGATGGTGGTCAAACGCGAGCCTATTATAAATAAATAAATAAAAAGTTTCCACTTTGTTTAAAATTCCAAATTGATAAAAAACACTGCGTAAAAGATTTTAAACTGTTAAAAATCTCGTTAGTTCTTCTTATAAATTCAAAAGAAGAACTAAGAGATTTTTTTTTCGTTTATAAATTTATTATTTGGCTCATAGCACCAAATAATAAAATAAAATAAATAATTAAATGATTATAAAAACTCGACTTCTCGACAATCAGTCGAGGTAATTTATATCTTCACCACAGCTTTCAAATCGGTGAAGAAAAATATCGTGAGGAAACCTATATGTCCTAGGTCTAAAAAACCCGCACTAGGCCCGCGGGTTACCGCCCATTCCTTCTCATATATGTCTACAATAAATTGAATTCGAAATTGAAATTCCATCCAGAGGCTCAACATAAATGCAAAAAGATAATAAGTGATTGGCTAAAAACATTGACATACGAGGAAACTGAACAAATACTGATCAGACTTTGCTAATACATAATATACATAAAAACAGACCCCACACTTAAATAATTATGGATACACAAATATACAATCACACTCAAACACATAGAAACTCACGACCAATACACACACACACAGACAGACACACACACACACACACACACACACACACACACACACACACACACACACACACACACACACACACACAAACAGACACACGCAAACAAATGAGCTGCTATCCTAATAGTATCATTTAAGTTATTTGTAAATATCATAATTTTTATTGTTTCTTAATTGCAACTGTGTTCATTTATTTTTAACTTCTATTTTTGTTTATTAGTCTCCATTATGTGAATGTAAAAGGGAAGTAGCGAGTCGGCCCCAACACAAGTATTGTTAATTACTTAATGGGGCAGCCTCATAAAACAATCATGTAAAGATTTTGGAACAATTTATTATTTATTAAAAAGATAGATAGAAATATACTTTATTGTACACCAATAATTGAATCACATGTGAATAACAATATTGTAAAAAAAAAATTTGGTTACAATGGCGGTCTTATCGCTGAGAGCGATATCTTCTAGACAACCTTTGGAAGGACTTTACGAGCTTTAAGTTTTATTAAGTTTTCAAATAACATGCCTTGAAAAATCACGTTTGTTCTACAAACATCAAACTTTTGCATTTATAATATTAGTAACATAAGATGACATACAAGTTGTAGATTATGGGTTTTTGTGGAAAGGTTCGCTTTTCTTATAAGCTGTTTTTAAAAATTATAGAAATAAATAACTTACCTATAAGCAATCGGATCGTAAGGATGGAATATGTTGAAGAAATTCTTGCAGGTGGGCAGGGAGAAATTCGGGCCGAGGGAATCGACGCCGCGTATGCACTCGAATATAGCTGGAACACAATTCAATAATTACAATAAAATATCATTTTTTTTTTTGCTTTACTTTACTTATTAGTAACATTAAAATTTACAATTAAATATAATTCCTTAATAAAATAATTATACAATGTGTAACGGAAACCCCATATCTATCCAAAAGGGCTGAAGACAACATCTGGTATGGTCTCTATGCACAGTCTCAGCACAAAATAACTGACTCAAAGAATTGATACGAAATTATCGGTTTCATATTATGTTTCTTGAATATCAATCATAACAAACGTCTAACGTCAAACTCCTACGAGGGTCAATAACTTTTCACGTCACTTACCAATAACACGATAATTCTCTTCGTTCTTCTTAATTTGAAAAATTCGGTCTCTGGTATCAATGTACTGAAATGTCTAATAAGCTCTACACATGTAGACATAGGATTACAAAACCCTTGCCATATCGTTTGTTATCATCCAAAGAAGCCGGGCACTCAGTATGTATATACCCTTTAAATTACACGTTGTATACATAATCTAAAATATGGCAACGAGACATTCGTACGTATTGTTACTCTTGGGCACGGAATGCCCTAATGACTGGTGGCATTGCCATAGCAATGCTTAAACTCTGTCCAAGGTTAGGTGTCAACAATATATGTTTACGCGTTATTAGCGATAACTACAACAAATGTGATAATTTTCGTAACGAGGTTGCAGTCGTTACGCTGCTGCACTACTTACCTACAGCCTGCCCTAACCCAACCCTAAAAAATTGGCCAAGTGCGAATCAGACTCGCCCATGAAGGTTTCCGTAGTAACTTTGTCTTTGTGTTTCCGTAGTAACAGTGCGATTTTAGGAAGAGTACTATATTTATTTATTATTTATTTACACTTTATGCACATAGGTACAAAGGCGGACTTAATGCCTACGGCATTCTCTACCAGTCAACCATGAGTGGTGAAAAGATTGAGTGGAAGGTGCAATATGTACGTGAACATTATATTGGAAAAAATAATGATAATAATAGTGATAACACAAAAAAACCTAATATCATAAAATATAAATCTACATAAATGATGTATGTGAATAAATACATATACATGCATATATACTTAAGAAGCAAATGAAAATTAAATGTGGAAATTCTGCTTATTGGTGAAGAAAGTGGATCCGCAATTTCTTTTTAAATGCGTAGCGATTGTCAGCCGTCCTGATCTCAAGAGGAAGCGCATTCCACAGGAGAATGGACTGGATATGAAAAGAAGAATGAACAAAGTCAGAAGTATGAGAAGGACAGAGTAAGAGAAGATTATTGGAATAACGTAGATTCTTATTGTGTGAAGAACATAGAAATCTCAAAAACTTCTCATCCTATCTCATTCAAACCAATTTTCGTTGAAAGTTCTTATTAAGTTTTACAACATATATTTTTTGTAGATTTCAGTCTATTATTACAAAAGTTACACGACGACGACATTTTACCTTATCTTTTGAATGTTTCACTTTAATAAAAAGTAGTTTTAGAAACCTCAGTGTCATTTTTAAAGACCTGTCTATAGATACCACACACGTATAGGTTTAATGAAAAAATATATTTTTTTCTTTTTTATTTTTGTCTAAAAACCAATAATAATAGTATTAATGCCAAAAGGGCCTCAGCTTAGCATAAGCCAGATAGCAACTTAAGATATGCCATCTGATTTATTATTTACTAGCTTCTGCTCGCGACTTCGTCCGCGTAGAAGTCGAAAATATTCCACGGGATCCTGTGCCCGACTTGCTTGACAAAGATTATAATAGCTCGGCTAATAAACATGATATAAAGATAATTTATAGCCTATAGCACTCAGGGATAATGCAGCTACATGTAAGCGAAAGAATTTTCAAAATCGGTTTGGTAGTTTCAGAGATTATCCCCTACATACAAACTTACAAATTTTACCTCTTTATAATATTAGTATAGATAGTATAGATATATTTTTCTGTGGCAGGCCTTTGTTGCCTGATATAAATGAAAGGTATAATATACAAAGTTGATACGACCGAGAGGCTTTCTTTTCCCGAAAACTGCCTATTCTAGGTACCATTTTCAAGCTCTGAACCAAAAATCAATTAAATAGGAGTAGGAGTTAAGTCGCATTTGATTTTTTAAGTTTTTGCCCTGTTTGAACACGATGTATAATAAAACGATACATCTGATAATCGATAATCTACGATGCGTTGTTGCCGATCTGACTCTACCTAACATAAAGCCAGAGCGAGCAAAGCGCCTCGACGCGAGATAAATAGCGCGCGCGACGTTACCACTTTGTTGCCTAAGTATCTAAGGTCAGTCATATTTATTTACAACGGGTGGTTGCGTTTTACTCTGATTTGTAAGCTATTTAGTTTGTTTGAAAAAAAAAATCTCATTATTGGCGCTTTTTATTTTTATACGGTATCAAATTAATACTAGACACGTATAGTTTTTTTTATTAAGCTTCCGTAGCCGAATGGCAAAAAACGGAACTCTTATAGTTTCGTCATGTCTATCTGTCTGTCCGTCCGTATGTCACAGCCATTTTATCCCGAAACTATTAGAACTATACTCATCAAACTTGATAGGTAGATGTATTATGTGAACCGCTTTCTGATTTTAAGAAAATATTTAAAATTAAGGAGGGCTTTTAATACATGGAACTGAAACTGAAAATATTTTTTTACAGGAAACCTATGCCTGTGTGGTATCTATAGAAAGGTCTTTAAAAATGACATTGAGGTTCTTAAAACCACTGTTTCATAAAGTCAACTTCCCCCTCTAACTTTTATAATAATGGAGGGAAAAATCTAAAAAATATGTGTGTGATCGTAATGTAAACTTTCAACTAAAATTGGTTTGAACGAGATCAGGTCAGCAGTTTTTGAGATGTCTTTTCTAAAACCGCAAATATAACTTTGTAATTCATACAAATACTATGAAAAACAAAGTTATTTTGCGTACTTACTACGGAACCCTTCATGGGCGAGTCCGACTCGCTCTTGGCCAATTTTTGATAATAGACTCGCGTTTGACCACCATCTCACCTGATGGTAAGTGATGATGTGGTCGAAGATGAAGCACGCTTACCTAGAAGTAACCTATTCACTCTTTAGTATAATTTAATGGCCCTCTGTAGTATCAACTCTGTATATCTTCTTGAGAACCTCGGTATCACCTATGATACCGAGATTCAATAATTGATTTCCGCGCTATCTAGAAATTTTGCTGAGAACTAAGTACGTAGTAAGTTTGGTGGTAGGACTGTGCGTCGTTAAAATGTGGTTTCGGTGAATTCAACAGAGTGAATTCAGTTGTTTACATTCAGTTGCGCTGTTGTTTACATTGTGTAAATTCAAGAGGATACGACTTGATTTTATACTCTGGGTCTCAAGAGGATATAAAGAACGGTGGGTGTATCTCACCTATAGGGCTGCCCAGTGCGTACATAGCGTCGGGAGAGAACACCAGACGAGGGTATCGCACGAAGGGCTGGCCTGTTCCTGCTCGTCCACTCACGTAGTTCTTGTCCGATAAGGTCTTCGACTGTTCTGTAGGAACCTGTGAAATATACACAAATTATAATAATCTATACTAATATTACAAAGAATTAAATTTTGTTTTGTAAGTTTGTATGTAGGGAGTAATCTCTGGACCTAATGATGAAATCCAATTAATTGCTTGCAAAAAATACAATTTCTGTATCCAGTCATTTACTAGATGAATAATAATGATATTTATTTTCCATATAGTTCCTTAGTTTATTTTTTTATATTTATATGTATGTATACACCGTGTTATTTTAGTCGTTTTACATCGGCAGCCCACTTCATGTATCCAATGACTAGTAAACATTCATTAAAAAAAAAACATAATAATGAACATTTGAATTATTTAAAATTGAAAATATTATTTATTATTATGACGTAGTTTGAAACATCCTGTTGCGGGCGGGGACCGAGCCTTGATTTCCAAGACCGGCATGGAAGAGCCGTGACATCTTTATCAGTTTACTCACCCTAGCGCACAACAACGTCATAATAATAAATATTATTTTCAATTTTAAATTATTCAAATGTTCATAAATATGTACTGAATATGTGTTTTTTTAAATTAATGTTTACTAGTCATTGGATTCCTGAAGTGGGCTGTCGTTGTAAGACGACTAAAATAACGCGGTGTATATGTTTTGAGAATGTAGATTATTGCTTTTATATTATATATAGGTAGATAGTACACCGTGGACTACCCGCGTATTTATTTTCTCCTTTTGTGTCAAATCCATCCAAAGGTTGTCTGCAAATTGTATCACCCATTTTTAGTTCTGAAGTCCTTATTTGTTAATGTTATGGTATACAATAAAGAATATATCTATCTAACTATTATCTTTTGTATGTACAGTAACAGGTAAATACTTACCTGTTAATCCCTCATACAAGATGTAATCAGCTACTTAGATTAATTATTTGTTTTACGTATATGTGTACTTGTACTACGAGAGGTCGCGGGTTCAAACCCCACCCATTACGATATTGCCGTGAACCCACTACAGACACAAGCATATTTAGCTTAGTTGGAGGGGTTAACAAGATTGCTATTAATGTGAATTCTACTCACATTGCTATCTCAAAAAAAAATGCGTATATTAAATTTGGATTTTTAAATATAGAATTAAATTTTATTTAATTTTTGGGATAAAAATAACCTATATTAAGAATCATGAAAATTGAACTAACGAATACACGGAGGTTCTTTAGTCGAACCTTAAATATTTTTTTAATATTTAATCACACATATTTTTTAATTATGAACACATTACCCTCCTTTGCGTTGCGCAGTCGGGTAAACATATACTCACATCAGCTTGATGACAAAGCAAGTCATACAGGATGACGCTGCCGAGTGAATGCCCGCCCATAGACACGCCGCCAGTGAACGAAGGGTTCCTCTTGAGGAAAAGCTCGTAGATACGGTTCATTTCCTTGCACACCGTGTCTAGAATTGTCTGTGAAAAAAAAGCAAATTATTATGATGTTGTGTATGTATTTTATTTATCTACAAGGTGTAACAGATTAAGCGCAATACCTCAGACACCCCAATTAAAATATCAAATTATAAGTCTAAAACAACATCCGTAACTAGATAAATTGAAACCAAACCTAGACATTTTTTATAAAATAGTTATCCTTACTAAACGCAAAACGTATGTGCGTCATACAATACCCTTTACTCAGACGCATACAGACATGCAATGTTAGCAGCCGACACGCACACGAGCGCATTTCCTTGGATTAAGGACTGTATTAATTTGTCATGATACTACTGTGTTTCGATTTTAAGTTAAATGAAAGATTTTTCCGTCACAATTTCACACCTATTTTTTTATGACAGAAATCGATTCAGAAGCTAATTCTAAACCAATTACTTTCAGGAATTGCGTTTATTCTGTTACAAGTTGTATACGGGCCAAGTTATCTATAGCCATATTTCGCCCAGCAAATGCTGAGTTACTAACCCTTTCGGTATGGACATGTGCAATTTTTAAAAATATTGTTTGTAATTTTGTGTTGTATGTTGTAATGTGTGTCTTTATCCCAATAATTGTAGTTCAATTCAAGTCAATATAATTAATTTACTAATCCTACTTAATAAGTGCGAAAATTTGAAAGTATGCATGGATATTTCACGCAAAAACTACTGAACAGATCTGAATGAAATTTGGTATGTAGATAGCTGAAATACTGGAATTCCCACGCGGGGTGTTGCGAGGAAAAACGCTCCCAAGCGAACAGAGTCGTGGGCAAAAGGTCAATCTCAATAAAGCTTAAGGCTCAATTAGCATAAAAAAAGTTGGGAATCCTAGCAAAGGTGAGACGGTACTTCACACCCGAACAGCTGCTCATCTTTGGGATGGATCTGCCAAGTGCCAGCTGGACGCGCTTGAGTCTATTGAGAAACGGGCCAAAAGACTCATTGGCAACGATACACTGGTCGAATCAAAGCTCCAGAGCCTTGAACATCGACTACGAGTTGCTAGTCTATCGGTTTTCTATCGGTTACATTTCGGGGAGTGTGCGATGGAATTACACAATCTAATTCCGCCAAGCCCGTTCCATCATCGGGCTACAAGACAAACGGCGCTGCGCCATCGTTACATGGTGGACATCCCACCTATACGCACTAAACGTTTTGGGAATACCTTCATTGTGCGTACGGCTAAGGAGTGGAATTCCCTGCCGGAGTCTGTGTTTCCTGATAGCTATAACCGAGGGGTCTTTAAGTCAAGAGTGAATAGGTTACTTTTAGGTAAGCGTGGTCTATCTTCGACCACATCATCACTTACCATCAGGTGAGATGGTGGTCAAACGCGAGCCTATTATCAATATCATATCAAGAAAAAAATTAGAATAATATGTAAACCTATATTAAATTACACAGGCCGACAACATTTTTAACCAGAAACCAGACTATATATTTCCGAAGGGTTTCGATGCGCTGAATCCAAATCTGGCTTCAGAACTGCTCTATCACGTCAGGTTTCTGAGATATCCTAACCTAAAAGTGCAAAAAGTACCGTTTTTGCCCGATTTTGAGGTTATGTAGACTCACGAATTATTTTTTCTAAAAAAATAAAGGTTACCATATTAAAGAACAAGTCTTCTTCTTTCAAAGGCCGTTCGGATTCAGTGCATCGAAAACCTACGGAAATGTATAGTCTAGTTTCTGGTTCAGAAGTTTGGTTTTTTTGGCCTGTGTAATTAACGCTAAATAATTAAATTATGTTTGTGATTCATTTGACAAACTGTTCTAAATTCACATTGTCATCTTATAGTGGCCTATGTTTGACACCCGATCTTAATACGTGTAACGGAAAAGGTATATACATACCAAGGGCACAGCTTCTTTGGATGATATCAAACGATATTGGAAGGGTTTCAACTCAAAATAAAATACTCTAAAAATGATACCAAATTTTCGGTTTCGTAAGTTTCTTAAATTGAAATCATAACAATCGTGTCACCGCACTACGTACCTAGGTCAATAACTTTCCACGTCACTTGCAAATATCACGATAAATCTCTTCCGTAACTCTGTGCGCCTAGTACCTACTGTAGTAGCCTAGCGTAAAGGCAGTGTTCTTTTGTCGGCGCATTACTTCCGAACATGTAGAGATAGGATTAAAAAACCCTTCCAATATCGTTTGGGAAGGAGTAAATTTGGGAAGGAGATATACAACGTGTAACGCACGTTGTATAACTCCTTCCCAAATTTTATTTAAATCGGTTAAGTGGTTTAGACTTTTAAACAAACTTCAATCCTATTTCGGCCTACAAGTTGATTTAAAAAAAAAATGGCTGTAAATGTTCGATCCATGGCTTTCGACTCTGGGGTTGCGGGAATGTTCTAACGACATACCGCAGCCCCGGACCACAAGGTTATCTAAAGGAACAGGGTGAATTTTTTAGTCAGTACAACGCTGAAACTTACTTCCGCTCCACCCAAAGCGAGAGAAAGCATTTGATTTTCAAACTAAAAAAATGCACTTTCGACTTCTCGTGCGAATTTTCATTAAAATCGATTTAGCGGTTTAAATAAACGATTTTTTTTTTCATACAAACTTTCATTCCCCATTTGAGCCTCTTAGGGGTCGATATTAAAAAATATATACACCGCTGTATATTGACCGATGTATTGGTAAAACACTAACAACCTCTCAGGACTATGTTAGTAACATTATAAACAACAACTTTTGCTCTACGATTTTTAATAAATTATCATATTTTAGTACTTCAGATTTTCTTACAAAAATAAAAATATTTCAATTGAACGCCCT
The DNA here is from genome assembly GCA_943138885.2 of Tholera decimalis. Taxonomy (NCBI): domain Eukaryota; kingdom Metazoa; phylum Arthropoda; class Insecta; order Lepidoptera; family Noctuidae; genus Tholera; species Tholera decimalis. Next base: position 9,159,194 of record OW964575.2, on the reverse strand, counting down.
AAACGTTACGCAGTCTGCGAAGCAAAAGAATACACTAGTATAGTCCCCGGCACGTAAGTTGGCAAGGATTTGGCGTAGTGGGGTAAGTTCGCGCATCGTGCACTTAGTGGAGGGCAAAATTGGTCACTTTTATTGCTTATCATTATTCTATGGTTATTGCTATCAATTATTTTTAATCATGTTTGTTTTGAAGAAAATTGTAAAGAAAGGAGAGAAATTCGTGACTTTATTAGGTTCCTAAATTACCCTGGGCCGCTAAAATTTTCTTTAAAACTTTCTTTTATTGCCCATCGAATTTTGTATCGGGGAGGGAGGGGAGGGGTGGGGGGAGTAGTCCTATACCCCTTGTATCATCCCCACCCTGCGGAACCCCGTGGTTATGGAGAAACAGTAAATAGACTTAGAAATTCATGGTTATGAAATATTGGAATTGGGTTTAGAAGCGTTTTATTAGCTTCCGAAGTCCGTTTTACGGTCTCTTTTTCATTTTGAGCTTCTTTTTCACACAGATCACACATCGTATACCTCTTTTCTGGCATGCCTGCGTAAAACGGTATTTGGTCCTGGCATTGTAATCAACGTAATAGAAACAAAATTTAAAACAATAACAATAATTCGTAACAAAAACTAAATTTAACACAATAAAAAATAGCTCGTAACAAAAACAAAGGGTACAAATTTCGTGCCCGCAGTGTATTCGGGAGCGAACGGGGCGTAGACACAGTGCGAGGCCTTGAGTCTACTGACGCACCAATCGCGCGCTCGGGTTGAGGCTACATAACACCCCGCGTCCCGCTGACAACCGCCGACACCTAAAAATCGACTTCTGCGCATCTAACGACTCTTGCCAAGTTACGTGCCGAGCACTATAATGTAGGTAAACTGATAGTACAAAAGGCAGCGGAGGGGATCTTGAAGGTTTGTTTTTGGTAAATTTCAAAAAACTCATACAACAAAAGTTGTTGTTGTTTATGATGTCAGTAATACAATCTTGCGAGGTTGTTAGTGTTTTACCAATAACCCTGTATAGCCTATGTTTGTCTTCAACTATTCTTATTCCAAATTTCATCCAAATCGGTACGGTGGTTTAGCCGTGAAAGCGTAATAGACAGAGAGACTGACTTTCGCATTTATAATATTAGTATGGAAGTAAGATAAATTGTTTGTACAGCTAGATCTAATAACCAAATACTTGAATGTACTCTATATCATCTATAACAGCTGTTGGCAAACCTAAATAAATAAATGTTTTGGTGGCAGGCCCTTTCACCTTACTAAGGCAGTTGTCCGACTGTCGACAAAACGACTAACTATCGCCGATTTTCTCGCTCAAGAAACGCACAATAAAATATACATTCCGTGTAAACGAAAGAGATGCATATATTAATAGTTGCTCTCTGACTGTTCACACTGCCGGCGACGACTCGCTTCACTAGTTCTTTCGCTGAGCGATAAGAGCTGTCAAAGATAATACTCGCTCAGCGATGCTCGCTTGGCGGTCAGAACTCACGCCCGGAGACCAACTAGCGGTCCAGCGGACCAACTAGCGAGTAATCGGCCGTCGCACTCGCACACTCGCTTATAGCTCAGCAATAAAACTATCGGAACTACACGCTCGCTTCTCGCCATTCGTTTCTAGCTCTACTCGTTTCTCGTCCATCGTCGGTTGTGGGCCAATTGCCTTAAGCGGTTTAGATTTAAAAAAAAAAACTTCTATCCAATTCTATTATCCAAATGGGTGCGGTGGATTAGCCGTGAAAGCGTAACAGACAGACAGACTCACAGACAGACTTTCGCATTTATAAATGGATAAATATTGACACAGAAACACTTAGCATACGGTGTGTGCCTACAACGTGTAACATAAAGGGTATATACATAACAATCGCACGCCTTCTTTGGACGATAGCAAATAATATGGCAAGGTTTTAGTTATCCTACGTCTACATGTGTGGAACTTATTAGAAATTTCAATAAATTGATACCAGGGGCCGATTTTTTCAAATGAAGAAGAACGAAGAGAATTATCGTGTAATTAGCAAGTGACGTGGAAAGTTATTGACCCTCGTAGTGCTGTGACACGTTTGTTATGTATGGTATTCAAGAAACATGTGAAACCGATAATTTGGTATCAATTCTTTGAGTCACTCATTTTGACCTGAAACTGTGCATAGAGACTCTATACCAGATGTTGTCTTCAGTCCTTTTGGATAGATATGGGGTTTCCGTTACACGCTGTATAATTGTTTTTGGAGTTAGATTTAAGACAAAAATACGTGAATGTAATCTTTATTACCTGTCTTAAATAAAATAAATAAATAATTTGGTGGAAGTTCCCTTTGCCTTACTACGGCCGATTCCTCAAGCCCACTTACCTGACAATACACTGGGCTGGTGTAGAACAGTACATCGAGAACAGTCTCGTTGGTAAAGCTGCGCAACCTTGGGATGCTGTCAAGGGTGATCTGTGCTAGACGCCTGTCCACGCCTGTCTCACCGGAGTGGAGGGTAGAGTGCCAGGATACGGGCAGTACCTGGGGAAAATAACAGTGTTTATAACATGACAAATATCCATACTTACTTAATCTAAATATATATAACTCAAAGGTGACTGACTGACTGACTGACATAGTGATCTATCAACGCACAGCCCAAACCACTGGACAGATCGGGCTGAAATTTGGCATGCAGGTAGATGTTATGACGTAGGCATCCGCTAAGAAAGGATTTTGCGAAATTCCCACGGGATCGGGATTTACACGGGAAAAACTTCCCACGCGGGCGAAGCCGCTGGCACAAGCTAGTTAATATTATAAATGCGAAAGTAACTCTGTCTGTCTATCCGTTACCATTTCACACCTAAACCGCTGAACCGATTTAGATGAAATTTAGCATGGGTATAGTTTAGGACCCTGGGAAGGACATAGGATAGTTTTTATCCCGATATAAGGTTCCCGTGGGATAGTTTTTAAATTGTATCTTTGTTGCTCTTTCACACGAAAACCACTGAACGGATCTCAATGTAATTTGGCATCCACATGATGACAGTTGACATCCTGGAATAATTACTTTTTATCCCGGAATTCGAACGGGATCGGGATTTACGCGGGAAAAACCTCCCACGCGAACGAAGTCGCGGGCAAAAGCTAGTATACAGTATGTTAACTAACAGACGGCGTTCCCGTTAACTCGCAATAGTATAGCATCCATACATGCTAAAAAATATTACCGTTCGAAAACTAAAAATATTTTTTTTTTAATATTAATAGATTCACTAAACCTGTTAAATTGATACGTAAAAGAAACACTGTACACGCGTACGCATTCATAAATAAATTGCGACGTTGCCATACTTCAAGTACGCGTGTACAGAATGTCTCTTTTAATATGGATGAGAAGCGCTTGGTGAGCCAAGACGGTATATTAACCAAGTGTGGGTCATACCCAGCAGTGCGTCTGGGAGACCTATGTAATGTACAAAATGTTGTTTCATAAACTGTGTACGGTACCCAACTGATATGGCTTACCGATGTACCTGCGCAGAACATGAATGTTCGCACCGCGCTTCGTTTCCTTGACCGCTATTGGTCGGCAGCTGCCGCCATGTTAGCGCGCGACGCGTGACGTGAGTGAGGCGGAACTAACAGCTGCAGTGTATTATGAACCTTATAGTAGTGATCTAAGGTTGATTGTAAGTTTTAAGCGTTCTTTCGTTAACCTTCAGGGCCATACTTTAATTTCTGTGCGAACGTTTCACGACGCGCCTTATCAGTTGGGTACTACTGTAATGTAATTTAGTTGAATTCAACAAATACTCTATTTTACAGGGTGGCAGGGACATCGACGCACAAAAGCTTACAATGGATTTCAGTACATGATTCTGGACTTCCCTGCGCTGAAATTTTTCATCGGCTTTTCTAAAATTTTCTAAATTTTTAAAACCTATATAAAATCATTGTTAATTAAAATCTCATTAGGTTAGTTACCTAATGAGATTTTAATTAAAAAATAAAATTCACTTGTTTCACTTAAAACAGCAATGTAAATAAAACTCGAAAGGGCTATCTGATCAGCTGTTTTGCTAGAGTTCATTTGCGAGGTCAACACAGCTGATCAGGTAGCTCTTTCGAGTTTTATTTACATTGCTAATTTAAGTGAAACAAGTGAATTTTCTGTTTTTTTTTGTTTTCATCAGCTTTTTCTTAATTTTATCAATAAGAAAATGGCTGAGGAAAAATTTCAACATCCAGAATCATCCATTCTGGACGTAATCATGTACTGAATGATGTTCCTACCACCCTGTATTCTATGTTCAAATGTCGGAAGCGGTAGAATTGTGGGCTTACTTCAACTCTGCTGACGACACCTTGGTCATAGGAGTTCCTGTAGTGTGATTGCACCAGTTGCAAGCTGGTCGCTCGGAAGTCTTCAACTGTAAATCAATAATAATCTTTATTAATAACTAAATTTATACATAATTATCTTAAAAGATTTAGTGAGATGTTGAAAGATAGATGGCGTTATTTTGTTATTCTATTTGTATTGTTATGCATATTTTTTTTTGTTATTTGTGTTTCTTTTTTTTTTCAGTATATATATCAATACGTGAGGCAAAAACAAATTATGCAGACAGTGGACCACAAAAATTGGCACAATGAAAGTTTTAGAGAAAGAGAGCAAAGGAACAAGAAAATTTTAATGATTAAAACATTCAAATTGGTAAATAAAAAAAAATGGTCGAATTTCACAACAGACAACTGGGCAACCTCTAGTATAATATTATTGTTCGGTCCGACGTGAAACAGAACGCACCTTTTGGCCGGCAACATTAATTATCTGTGGACTTGACATAACCTCTGACTTGACAGATTGACTTTGCTTGTTGGAAAAATGCCCGCACGTTTGGGACTTTGATTTGATTGTAATTGGTAAAATATTGTTGAATTCGCCTGTTGAGACCGATAATTGGGTCGCGAATTATTTGTTGGTTGAAGTGTATTCCCCATTTGTTGAAAACCCCGGGATATTGTTGAATTATACGCCGCCTTGTCGTCGGTCGGCCGGCACGCGGAATTTGTTGTAAATCGTATTGGATCTCACGAGATATGAACAGATTAATTGTGTTCAGTGATTGATTGAACTTTGTAAGCTCGGATTAACAAGAATCCAGTGATATTTCTTGGAACAAGTACGCCATATTGACGCCATACCAAGGCACGCGCGTTGTTGGAATTAAGTGTGCTGATTGAAGACGGACCGCATTGGGAGGACTGCATCTTGGAGAACCTTGTCCATCCACACTTGTCTTTCACCACACGTTACAATTACTCACCTCATATCACATACAAACCACACTTAGGGCGTGACCTTTGAAGGTCGAACTTGGCGTCCCCAGCACTCAGGTTAGTGGTACATTTTGTTTTTATTGTTGTAGGCCGAAGCCTAGTAGAGGCAGGCCATTGTGTAACCTTGTTATCATTATTAAGCAACGTTTAGAATCCGCGTATCGCGGACAAGTTTGGGACACCCCAGTTACCGTTGCACTGGGCCTATTGCAGTCGCGAACAAAATTGGTAGCAGAGCGTGGTTTAATATAAAATTGGTAGCAGAAGCGCGGCTCTTATAATATAAGATCCACTGGTTTAATTGGAAGTTTTGAATATTGTTGAAAACTTAAAACTTGAGTTTAATTACTTAACACAACTTATAACTTGATAAGTTTGAATATATTGCTTTGTCAGCCGGGCTCAAATAGTATTTGTAATTTGTACTGTAGCCCTTTATTGTATTGACAGGTAGGATTTATTTGTGAAATTAGGAATTATTGGTATAATTTGGTACATAATTTGGTACATAATTTGGTATTTGTTGAAATTAATAATTGAATGTCATTGATCTGAATTTGAAAGGTTATCTAAATAATAATTACACATAGTCTAACATAATAGGACTTGAATTGTGTGTATTGGTTATTGCATTTATTTGTATTTATTGGATTTTGTTAGAGATTGTCCGGCTCAATATTATACAGACAATTGTTGTGCTTATTGATGTTTAATTTGAGGTTGATCCAGCATTGTATTATACATTGAATTGTTATTTATTTTGTAACTAGCCATCTGTACCAAGCTAGATTCATACTTGGAATAAGTACAGGGTTGAATTTGGACCTGAAATAATTGAATTTGAATTTTTATTTTGTTGAAACTATTTGGCCGGCTAACAAGTCATTGCTGTTTGTTTAATATTTGATTGTTGGTTGTTGATTGTTGTTTTGTATTAATATTTGATTGTTTCAATGGCCTCATTAAGGGCAGTGCCCCGCCCCCCGTTTGGCTGGCGCCCGGAGTCCTCGGGCTAGGGGGCCTGTTGATGATCGCCCCGCCCCCCGTTTTGCTGGCGCCCGGAGTCCTCGGGCTAGGGGGCCTGTTGATGATCGCCCCGCCCCCCGTTTGGCTGGCGCCCGGAGTCCTCGGGCTAGGGGGCCTGTTGATGTTCGCCCCGCCCCCCGTTTTGATGGTGCCCGGAGTCCTCATCATTGTGACTTTTGTAAGGCAACGGGGCATGTCATGGCGCGTTGCCCGGATTTTTTGAATTTGCACGTAAGTTCCCGCCGCCGCATTGTCAACGCACGCCGTTTGTGCTTTTCGTGCTTGGAGGCCCACTTCCATCGGGACTGCCCCGACCCCCGCCCGTGTAGAATTTGTGAAGGGTCCCACTTGGAGATTTTGTGCGCCAACGCGAACCGCTCCAGCAGACCAGCTTCTGAGGGGGGTTCGCGCATGGGGGGGTACCCCGGAGACGAGCACCGGGCTGAGACCCGCGATTCTGTACGCCGCACTCCACCCCCCGCGCAAGTTGAACGGGAGCCCCACGAGCGCCATTTGGTCTTCCCTCGTCAGGGAGAACGCGCATTGGCTGCTAGGCAGCAGTGGCCGGGTCGGCGCCGCTCCCTTTCCCCTCCGTTGGCGGAACGTCCCCGGCCGGAGTCGCGCCCTCCGCCATTCGGGCATCCGGTGGGATATGCCCCTCCAGTGATGGCGAGCGGCTTGGGACACCGCGCGGACGAATGGTTTGATTGTTGGCCTCGTCGTGAACGAAGGCAGCCTGGAAGCGGCGATCGGTCGCCGCCCAGGCATCACTAAGAGATTGACGCCTGCCCCGCTAAAGGAACCCCCCGATCAAGACGGTTTTGTTGCCAACGGCCTCGGTCACGGTCTGGGGACCCTTGGGTGACTCGATTGTGGTCTGTGCCATTTTGGAGACGGGAGTCCGGGGTTGCCTTTGTCTTCTTGGTTAGCGGGACAGGTTGGCCTGAAGGTGAACGACCTTTCAGGCAAGATTTGGGGAATTGGCGAACCGGCTGACACCACTGTTGAGGGAAGGACCTGGTTTGAGGTCACCCTTGTGAGTTGTCCTTACCCTAAAATTGGTGCTCCTGCCCTTGTTGTAACTGAACTTGGTACAATTGTTGGTGACTGATCGTCACACTAAGAACTCGCATGCCGGTTGCAATGCGCTGTTGGCCATTCTGCAGCGAGAATTTTGGATTTTGTCGGCTGATCGCGTCAATGAGGCGAGGCCCTTTGCTGGCGTCGTAACGGATTTTGTTGGTCCCCCTTTGTTGAAGACGTCCACCCTTCGTAATAGCAGGATTGTTGGGGCTTATTTGTGTGTTTGTCTGCCTGTCAACCAAGGCAGTACATTTGGAGCTGGTAACCTCCCTCTCGACAGAGGCCTTTGAGGCGACTTGGGAAAGATTTGTGTCTCGCCGTGGGTTACCTTCGTTGATTAGGTCTGATTGCGGTACGAATTACAAGGGTACAAGTAACTATTTGAAGGAGCTATACGCCTTCCTTAATGAGAGCCAGGTTGATATTGGTAATAGTTTGGCCCGCCGAGGGGTCACTTGGTTGTTTGACCCGCCAGCCTGCCCCTCATTGGGGGGGTATTTTTGGGGCCGCGGTGAAAGCGGCAAAGGGACGCTGGCGGAGATTGTTGGGAGACACCGTTCTCACCTTAGAGGAACTAGCTACGGTATTTGGCCGCATTGAAGCTGTGTTGAATTTGCAACCTTGTCAAGACTTCCAATTGATTAGCGGACGGGTAGGCCCGTCCGGGGGGGGGTAGATGTTCGGTCCGACGTGAAACAGAACGCACCTTTTGGCCGGCAACATTAATTATCTGTGGACTTGACATAACCTCTGACTTGACAGATTGACTTTGCTTGTTGGAAAAATGTCCGCACGTTTGGGACTTTGATTTGATTGTAATTGGTAAAATATTGTTGAATTCGCCTGTTGAGACCGATAATTGGGTCGCGAATTATTTGTTGGTTGAAGTGTATTCCCCATTTGTTGAAAACCCCGGGATATTGTTGAATTATACGCCGCCTTGTCGTCGGTCGGCCGGCACGCGGAATTTGTTGTAAATCGTATTGGATCTCACGAGATATGAACAGATTAATTGTGTTCAGTGATTGATTGAACTTTGTAAGCTCGGATTAACAAGAATCCAGTGATATTTCTTGGAACAAGTACGCCATATTGACGCCATACCAAGGCACGCGCGTTGTTGGAATTAAGTGTGCTGATTGAAGACGGACCGCATTGGGAGGACTGCATCTTGGAGAACCTTGTCCATCCACACTTGTCTTTCACCACACGTTACAATTACTCACCTCATATCACATACAAACCACACTTAGGGCGTGACCTTTGAAGGTCGAACTTGGCGTCCCCAGCACTCAGGTTAGTGGTACATTTTGTTTTTATTGTTGTAGGCCGAAGCCTAGTAGAGGCAGGCCATTGTGTAACCTTGTTATCATTATTAAGCAACGTTTAGAATCCGCGTATCGCGGACAAGTTTGGGACACCCCAGTTACCGTTGCACTGGGCCTATTGCAGTCGCGAACAATTATAAAGAGCAAAATTTTGACTTTTTATTTATTTGAAATGGATAAAATCAAAGTTTCAAAAGGAGGACCAATTTCAAAAAATCACTCAACATTATAAAGCTACATTATAATAAATTACATTACTCAGCATAAAATAAACGTTTTACGCGAGCAAAGCCGCGGGCAGAACCTTTTGTAAATATGTCTGGGCTGCGGGAATATTCTAACGAGATACCGCGGCCCCGGAACGCAAGGGAATCTGATGGAGCAGGGCGGGCTTTTAGTCACTAGAAGTCTGACACTCCCTTCCGCTGCACCCAGGGCGGGAGAAGTAATAATTAGGATGATTTTTCAACTCAGAAAAAAAATTTATTAATATGCCTAGTTGCATTGCGCTTTAATCCTCCTATATGTATACCTCATTCATCATCTAATTACAGGCAAAATAGCTATATTGTGCGCGCAAACAGAACCTTTAATGAGATATGCAAGCAGTATGATTTGGATCCTTTCACAACTAGTGTGAACTCAGCCAGAAGGTGCTTAAGCTTAAACTTTTTCAAGCGTTAGTGGTTATGTTATGCTGTTGACTCATTGCAAGCAAATCTTTATATATTATGTATTCTTACTGTGTAAATTGTATCTTTAATTTATAATTAGCTTTATTATTGCTTATAACTTTATTTTAGTATAAGTCTAAACGTGAGGACTTGTTATTGGCTCTCTGGCGACTATGTATTCCTTTTTTTTATGTTTTTATTAGCTGTAAGTCCTCCATAAAGTAAATAAATTAAATTAAATTATATTTCACTTATAACATCTTGGAATTATCTGTTACGTTATAAATGAGTACATATCTATCTTACAAATAAATATCAAGATTTCTCTGTGCCTCAGATAGATCATTTGCATTAGCTTAGGCATGAACCAGTGGTAAGGACACTCCGGTGTTGCAGAAATGTTCTAACAAGATTCCACGACCCCGGAACTTAAAGGCAGCTGAAGGAACAGGGTGGGGTTTTAGTCAGTAGAAGTCTGACACTCCCTTCCGCTCCACCCAGCGCGGGGGGGGGGGGGGTCATTCTATGATTTTCCCACCCGGAAAACAATGAGAATAGTGTAGGTTTACTCACCAACTTCCTCAACGGATCGGAAACGCATGTCGCACGCGGAACCAACACCGTGACACAGAAGTAACAGATGATCGATGCTCGAAGGTTCAATGTCTTCGATCTCCGATTCATCGTGACCTCTCCTTACCACACGGGGACGCGAACTGGATTGCTAGAAGAAACAAGAAAATGTTAAATGAATACCGCCATTGTGCGCTAAGTAATAATAGTCCTTATGACCGCTTTCAGCCACTATGACCAATTTCAATTGATCACCGTGGTCGAAATAAATACATTTTCAATACACTTCCTCGAAAACTGGCTCTTATCGCACTACGATTAGATTCAACATACAATGTATTTCACACTGGTGGGTTTTTTTTTTTCATTTTTCACACACGAGGGTTTACCGTTCCAGATTTTTCCACAGATAACATTAAAGAATTATTCAATTCCCTATAGTCGGCGGTGATCGTTTTTTTTTTTTCACAGCAAAGAGGCGCATGTTTTTAAGGCCTTATATTTAATGAAAATTAAAATTGTGTTTATGAACAGACTATCAGAAATTAACATTATTATTTGTAAAATAATTTTGCTTTTATCAAAGAATAACATTTATTTGTATTCTAAATTTAAAAAAAATATAATATCAGGCTGTTTGCGGCTTCATACCTTTGCTTCTTTAACCCGCGAAGGTAAAGCGCGGGGAAAATTAAATATTTTAATGACAAAAATACTTTTTGTTCTATTATTTTATTACTTCGAAAGTGTGTTGAAAAACATCGTTTGATCACCATTTTACCAATGTTTTTCAAGCACTTAGATTTACCCTTTAAGAACTATTATATATATTTATGTTCTGGACTATATGTACAGACGCCAGCACATGAAGCTACCCGAAACTGTCAAATTTTCCCAATCAACCTTGAACCTAATTTCTTTAACAATAAAGTTGAAAATCTATTAAAGAAATTTGACAGATTGTTGTAGCTTCTGTACTTTTCTTTAAACATGTTATTTGAAAATAAAAAAAATATTATTATTATATTATAATTATAGAATTGCATTTAGGTCTAATCTAGTCTAATCTATATCTGTGCCAAATTATATCTTATCAGGTAAAGTATTTTGGGGTGAGTGACAAACCCCGAGTGACAAACATCATCAGATCTTCACATTTATAATCTTACTAATATTAAAAATGCGAAAGTTTGAGAGGATGGATGTCTAAATATATGGATGGATGGATGTTTCTCTTTCACGCGATAACAGAAGAAACGGATTTGAATGAAATTTGGCATCCTGGAATAACACTTACAATTTTTTATCCCGGAATTCCCACGGGATCGGGATTTACGCGGAAAAACCTTTCCACGCGAATGAAGTCGCGTGCACAAGTTAGTAATACATATAATTTGTGCCTACACCTTCTTACGATATGTACATATATGTTTTATATGAACATTGAGTGTATAATTTGGCACAGATAAAGTTTATATGGAGATGGAGTGCAGAAAGATAATATTTTTATTTAATAATGCATTAGAATTTAATTCATTCCCGTTTCACGTTTTGTGCGTATAGGTGGGGTATCCACCATGTAACGATGGCGCATCGCCGTTTGTCTTGTAGCCCGATGATGGAACAACATAATATCTTCCTGCCCTTATCCTAGTTACTTGAGGTCGGCGCAACACATTTTCTTTTTCCATTCTCCCCTGTCAGACGTCATAGCTTTATTTACTCGTTTTTTTTTTTTCAATTCTTCCTCACACAATCCTTTTTTTGGCCTCCCTCTACCTCTCCACCCATCAACATTTAACATATTCTGATGATGGAACATGCTTAGAGGAATTAGATTATGCAATTCCATCTTACACTCCCCGAAATATATCTAATCTAAAATCTTAAAATTAATCTACATCTTATGACAAATAATACATTTCTGTAACTAACAATTTTCTCCTTTTGGCACCGACATTCTCCAGCGCCGTGGACCAACATTAGAAGGTGATCTATCTTTTCTGGTTGGTCCCTCGCCACTCTGATCTTTGGTGGATTACGGTACACACGCTTGCCGAAGGAAAACAGCTGGAGGGTAAGGATTGGGTTAGGGTAATATGGTCCTTGGGTAAGGGTAATAAGGAAGCTGGGTAGGGTTAATAAGGTATTTGTTTAAGGGTAATACGGGTTTTTGGGTAAGGGTAATGACAAGGGATAAATATTGGGTCGGTTAGTTTAAGTGCCTGTTGTCTTAAATCAAAACAAAATTGTACAGAATATGTATTTGACATTTACTGAGGACGTTTATAGAATTGCAATGAATAAAGAAGTACGTTTGAACCAAGACATTGCGTACTTCTGAGCATAATTTATAATTGTAAAATCGTTTCTCTGAATATTTTGGACATAACCCCATAACTTTGTTTGCAAAAACGTCTGCCCAGAAAAATATATTGGAAGTTACAACTTTTATAGTGATTTACTTATATTAAAGTAACAGGCACGTAAAAAGGTTAAGTTAGGACAACAAAGTTATGTTGGGGTAATATGGACACTTGGGTAGGGTAAATAGGGAGATCGGAAAAAGTAGCAGCCTTAGGAAGAGAAACACGTGTGAAACTGGGTTAATATAGTTACTTGGATATGATAAATAGGACCACGGGAAGAGTAAAATATCGATTTGCTAAGAGCGAAACTAGGGTAATATGGTCACTTGGGAAATGGGATCAAGGGAATGGTAAAATACCGATTGGCTAAGAGAAGTGATAAATTAATTACTTACTGCCGGTGTACTGAAAGCATCGCTATGTAGAAAGTGCACCATCACACTGGGGCCATGCATGACCACCACCTCACCGTTGGGGAGGACCAGACGCCTGTGCCATTCTGCTGTTGTCATGCCATGCCGGTATTCTTCCTGAAAAATATTTTTTTTATTGAGAATAGTCTCGCGTTTGACCACCATCTCACCTAATGGTAAGTGATGATGTGGTCGAAGTTGAAGCACGCTTACCTAAAAGTAACCTATTCACTCTTGACTTAATGACCCGTAGGTTATACTGCCCTACACTAATCAAAAAGCAGCTAACCCCATAATGTACTTTTCGAGTAAACGTAAAAATAAGTGGGAAATGATTTTTCTACAAATCTACCCTAGCTAGGACAATGGTTGTAAATTATTTATAATATTTATTAATATAAAATTAATTTAAATTAATTTAATTAATATAAAATAATTAATTAATATAACATTTAAAATATTTATAATATTGTGGATAAGTCGCTTTTTAACTAAAGAAGTGACAAAAATTATGTGGTTTAACTGCTCAGCAAAATTGCTGTATCTCGAAAAGTATTAATCGTAGGAAAATGATTCTTAAACCAAAACATAGACAATTAAAAGTAGTTTAAGGATACATTAAAAAGTGAATAATGAACTTTTTTGGCTTAACGGCCTTTTAGTTAGTGCAGGGCAGTATAGCTACCAGGAAACAGACTCCGGCAGGGAATTCCACTCCTAAGCCGTACGCACAATGAATGAATACGAGAGAACAAATTTAGTTTAGTGTAGACTAACGTTATACTGTACCTATTGATATAAGACATGTAGTTTGGTATGGTTGTTGCCGTGTTGGTTTAGTGGTCGCAAGCGCGAATGCTGAGCATGAGGTCTTGGGTTCAGTTCCCGGGTCGGGCAAAAATGTGCAATTGGGCTGTTCTGTAAGGAATTTCTCAGTAGTACCCCGAGAAAGGAAGTTGGCGGTGTGATACCCTCGTAAAAACACGTTAAGCCGTACGTTCCGGCTTTCATTTGGGTATCTTTGCAGTGGTTCGTAGCCGGAGAATCTCACACTGGTCTGGCCAAGAGTTATCGTTAGTGGAGGTCTTTTTGGCTTTCGCTCCATGTAAAACACTAGTACTCAGCTGCATCGGGTTAGGGTACAATAATAAAGAAGCAGGTTACAGGTACGGACAGGTCGGTACAGATCATTACCCATTGGTACGGGTAAAATAGTTCATACAATCAGTATGCGCTCGTTCATAAAGAAACAGGTGGAAACTTGTCGGTACCGACTATCTACATCGATATGTACGGGTTTAAGCATTTGCCAGCGTAGTGTGTCGTCTTCGCCATCGTGAAAATGGATGTGGATTGCGATGTTTTAATAGCATTGGTATTTGCTAAAGCACCTTTGTGGGACAAAAGACATAAATTACACAGCAACAGAAATGTGATTGATAAATATTGGAAGGAGATTTGTTTAGAAATGTAAGTAAATAGAATATTTTTTGTTTTTATTCCATTATATATAAGTGTACAACAATCGGTTATGTGTGAAATACTGTACAAAAATGTTTCTGACGTTTGTTGCTAAATTCGAAGGTGGACCCGGCCGTTGATTGTGCCATCCTTGTCTTACGAGTTGAACAGGAGTCAAGTGCCTATCAAAACCCTCTCTGTCATTAATAATGTTATGCAAGACACACATAGTTTTCATAATTTTGTCAGCAAATTCAATATCGGTTTCAATGCACTTAGATAGTAAATACCATTTGGAATATAATCTGCCAAAAGCACAATCCACTGTTTTTCTTGCTCGAGATAATTGCCCGTTGAAGTTACGTTGCTCCTCTGTTAATTCACGGCCTCCATAGGGTTTCAATAAATATGTTTATAATGTCCGACGAACTCGATGACATGATGGTCACTAAGAACAGATTTACCTGTTTCTATATGTGGTTGAACCCTTACCTATCAGTACTGACCCGTACTGGCATATCGGGACCGAAAAACCTGTATCTTTATGTTTGCACCGATAGACTGGACCCTGACATAGATGGGAAATGGCTTAGCAAATGATAATTGAGTAACTGTTTATCATAGTATACCTCTAATTTTTCAGCCACTTGCTCCGTATACGGCACGTATCTTGCATCTGTGGTGCCTTTGTAGAACCAACTGCATCTGTAAACGATAAAACAAAATATGTTTCAAACAGTAATATTGATAGCCCCGATCTCTTAACTAAAGTTGATTTAAACATTCCGACTAAAACTCGGTATAATACACCTTTACGGGTACCATTAAG
Organism: Tholera decimalis; assembly: GCA_943138885.2. Taxonomy (NCBI): domain Eukaryota; kingdom Metazoa; phylum Arthropoda; class Insecta; order Lepidoptera; family Noctuidae; genus Tholera; species Tholera decimalis. The sequence continues at coordinate 9,144,093 of OW964575.2, read as the reverse complement.
CTCAACTAAGTATAGGTAGAATTCATTTCTGGGGCCTCCTAGCACAGGTGTTTCAAATACTTAAAAGGAGACCCCTGCGTAAGATAGATTGTTTAAGACAAATGTGAAATGAAAATAAATGATTGAAATGAAATTTATTGTGTTAGCATAGGCTTTCGAGTAGTGTTGCCCAAACGAGAGTCTTGCAATTAGCGATTATCCTATTGCTATTTATTAAACGGTAGTTGAGATCTCAGAACAATGTAAGACTCTGTTACATTGTTCTGAGATCTATAGGATAATCGCTAATTGCAAGACTCTTGCGAGACTCTCGTTTGGGCAACACTACTTTCGAGTCGCAGAGTCACTCCTGATTTGTAAGTAACTTCAGATCTAGGACCTGATGGGATCTGAAAACCAAAACTTCTCACTCTTGCTTTTTTTACATAATAGGTTGCAAAAGATCGCTGGGCGTGGGGGATCGCGAGCCGATCTCCGGCCACCGAACTTGCGAGCGGCGAGCAGGGGTAGCTCACCGACCGGTAAGGACCAGGCCCGGCGACATACAGCCGATTGCAACACGCGCGCCTCAAGACTGCTGGGGTTGCGGAAATTTTCTAACGAGATACCGCGGCCCCGGAGTGAGGGCAGGAAGCAACGCAACGAACGAACAGGGTGGGAAGTCACTCAATGATATGCCCGGACAAGCTGCGTCAAAGAAAATACAGAAAGTACACAGAACTGTAAAATGCTAACCAATTAAATAAATAAACAAATATTTCAGTGCTCAGCTCAAATGGCTTCCTATTAGATTTCGCCGGAATCTTCACTTACTTTACTTTATAATGTGCTTTTTAATCCTTTTACTCCTTTTTATCTTAAGGAACGTTTTCAGTTCCTCTGTGACACACATTCTAGGTCCTTGAGATCATCGGAAAATCTAGAGTTAAGTATTCGTATGCATTCCACTTCTTTCTTTGACAAATCTTTTACTATACAAGCAGCTCGTTTGTCGAATGCATTACCCATAGAAGTGAGGTGTGCTCAAACGCTACCAGCGTTCAAAAGAATGGTGAAAGAGCATTATATGTATGTAATATTTATTAGTATATGATTTTCGTATTGTATGTACTTTACATTATTATGTTTAGTTAATATTATGATGTTTGTACACTGACAGCCCTTAAACTGTCTCCGTTAAGTTTGTCCATCCAAAGGTTGTCTGTAAGAGATCGCCCTGTGCGATAAGACCGCCCTTTGTATACTAGTTTAATTTTTTTGTATCCACATAAATATTGTGAGGTGTACAATAAAGTATATAATAAATCTAAATATATATAACTCAAAGGCGACTGACTGACTGACTGACATAGTGATCTATCAACGCACAGCCCAAACCACTGGACGGATCGGGCTGAAATTTGGCATGCAGGTAGATGTTATGACGTAGGCATCCGCTAAGAAAGGATTTTGCAAAATTCCCACGGGATCGGGATTTACACGGGAAAAACTTCCCACGCGGGCGAAACCGCTGACACAAGCTAGTAGATAAATATATATATATTATTCCATCTCAAGAAATAAACTGCCTCGTTGGTCGTGTGGTTGCAAGCGTGACTCCTAAGCACGAGGCCTCGGGTTCGATTCCCAGGTCGAGCAACGAGTGCTAATGGGTTTTTGTGTAAGGAGTTCGTCAGGCACGTTAAACCATTGTTACTGGCTGGCATTTGTACATCTGTGACAGTCGTTACGTGTAGCCAGAAACCAGTAAACCTGACACTGGTCTAGCCAAGGGGTATCGCGTTGCAGTGGTAGACGCCCACGGCGTCGGACGTCGGCCGACGATCTCCGGCCACCGTAGGCGCGGGCATGCGGACAGCGAGTAAAGGGCAACTCGCTGTCCGACCATGGACCATGCCCGGGTCGACGGCGCGTCGTGTTCCACGCGCGCCTCAAAGAGCGTCAGCAACATGACGAGGCCCCCCCTGCAGAGGGCCGAAGCGTGCCGGGGCCGCGGGACTTATCCCATTACCGTGACCCCGGAACGTAAAGGGCTATTGAAGGAACACCGTGGATTTTAGTCAGTACAAGTCTGACAGTCCCTCCGGCCCTGCCCGGGGTGGGAGGACTTATTTGATGATTTTACCACGAAAAAAAAAGTGGTATCGTGTTACCCAGTTACTGGGTTGTGGCAGTCAGATAGGCAGTCGCAACATGTAATACATTAGTACTCAGTTGCATGCGGTTAGACTGAAAACCTACCCCTTCACTGTACTTAAGTCCTTATTTTATTCTGTTATGGTGTACAATAAAGATCTGTCTGTCTATCTATCTACCCCAACCTAGTTAAGAACAGGCAGATGATGATGGTGATGAGTCCATCTGAAGAAAAAATAGTGTGGCACTCGGGGACTGCCGCGGTAAAGCTATTGCATAGCATTTTTTATCAACTTCTGAAATTATAATTATTTATTTTATTTATGCAGTTTTTCTTTTTCTTTGATATTAATTCAAGTTACACTTTTTGAGCGTGGTGACCGATAAGAAACATATTTTTTTTTCTTTTCTATACTAATATTATAAAGCGGAAAAGTTTGTTTGTTTGTTTGTTTGCTTGAACGCGCTAATCTTCGAAAGTACTGGGTAGATTTGGATGAAATTTGGTATGGAAGTAGCTTGAAGCTTGAGGAAGGTTATAGGCTATATTTTACGCGACTGCAAAAAAGGAGAGTTATGTTTTTACCGTGATAGAATCCACGGGAGCGAAGCACCGCGTGAGTACCTACTAGTATTGAATAAATGAGAAGTTAATATTGTTTAAAATATTTTTATTATCTTACAATTCATGTGGGTTATTCAGGAATTTTTATCATTGAAACTATAGGTTTATTAGCAGCTAGTCTACACGCATACGTGTAGTCGCACGCACACAAACACCGCGCCGAAGTCTGCCGAACTGAAACGACGTTAGACGATGCACGGCTTTCAACGCCGCACCGCTGTGCCGGTCGGAGTGGGGGTGTTAGGTTTATTTTCGTTACTGAATTTCTTGATTCGGTCGCCGCGCTCAAAGCCCGCGACAAAAGCAATGCAATAGCTTAAAAGGTAAGCGTTAGAATCAGTACGTACCTCCTAACATTAGTCGGCTTATCTTCCCAATACACTGGTATCCTCAGCCTTCCAACCACGTTGACATCATATCGCCCACCGTCCGTCGCTACCAAGGTCTGCTCGTTTAGGTCAGCTGGAAAATTAAATAACAGATAAATTATAGCTTAAAATTTAAAGGAAGTTGCCTATCTTGGTATCGACATGTGATGATTTGGAAATTAGAAAAGAAGAACTTTTTAGAAATTATTTAGCTCGAGGCTAAATATATAATACTTTCATTGTGCGTACGACTGAGGAGTGGAATTCCCTTTCGGAGTCTGTGTTTCCTGATAGCTATAACCTTGGGGTCTTCAAGTCAAGAGTGAATAGGTTACTTCTAGGCAAGCGTGCTTCATCTTCGACCACATCATCACTTACCATCAGGTGAGATGGTGGTCAAACGCGAACCTATTATCAATAAAAAAATAACAGCTGCACGGATTAAATTAGAAAAATTAAAAATTGTTTATTGGCACATGTAAATACATTCAGTTTTGGTGTAGTGAATTGACTCATTTAAATGTATTAATACAAAACTACTGATGCTGATTCCCCAACTAAGCTAGAGCTTGTGTTTTGGGAGACAGTGTTACAGTCATTACGAGCGATACAAAGTGAGTGAATACCGAATTGATTGTCACTGCGGTTTACATGGACTATAATAATAATGAAGTTGAAACTTTACAAATTTTTTTTTACTTTTTTTTTATTTATGTACACACATGACATTTAGAAAAAAAATAATTAAATACAGACAAAAGAGTACAAAGGTGCTGCTTATTTCCTAAGAAATTTCTTCCAGCAGACCTGCGACAGGAGAGTTCAAGAGGAGATGATAGACACAGTGTGTATAAATACTAGTTATGATAAATGTAACATACTTAGCTATACAATTAAACTATAATGATATAATAAACAAATATATACCTACATAGAATTAAAATACATATTTATATTAATGCTATAGAAATATATACCTATAATAAATATATAAAATTACGGGATGTTAGATAGGTATCTTTGACCAGCTTTTTGAAAATATTAATGGATTTAGCTTCCCGGATTTTAGCGGGAAGTGAGTTCCACAGTCGTACTGCATGAAAGGAGAAGGAGTGGGAATAGAAACGGGTTTTATGGGATGGGAAATTGAGATGGAGTTTAAGGTGGGATCTACAAAGTGCGACAGTAGGACGAGTGAATGAAAAACGATCGCGCAGGTAGTTAGGATATGCGGGGTTGAATAGGATGTTGTACAAAAGGAATAATATTCGAGTGTTCCTGCGAAGACGGGAGCCACTTGAGATCCTTGCAAAACTGAGAGACATGATCGTATTTCCTCAGAACAATTTTTAATCCGTCTTCAAGGTTAAGTATAGCTTGCTGAGGTCGTTTAATCCGTCTTCAAGGTTAAGTATAGCTTGCTGAGGTCGTTTAATCCGTCTTCAAGGTTAAGTATAGCTTGCTGAGGTCGTTTAATCCGTCTTCAAGGTTAAGTATAGCTTGCTGAGGTCGTTTAATCCGTCTTCAAGGTTAAGTATAGCTTGCTGAGGTCGTTTAATCCGTCTTCAAGGTTAAGTATAGCTTGCTGAGGTCGTTTAATCCGTCTTCAAGGTTAAGTATAGCTTGCTGAGGTCGTTTAATCCGTCTTCAAGGTTAAGTATAGCTTGCTGAGGTCGTTTAATCCGTCTTCAAGGTTAAGTATAGCTTGCTGAGGTCGTTTAATCCGTCTTCAAGGTTAAGTATAGCTTGCTGAGGTCGTTTAATCTGTCTTCAAGGTTAAGTATAGCTTGCTGAGGTCGTTTAATCCGTCTTCAAGGTTAAGTATAGCTTGCTGAGGTCGTTTAATCCGTCTTCAAGGTTAAGTATAGCTTGCTGAGGTCGTTTAATCTGTCTTCAAGGTTAAGTATAGCTTGCTGAGGTCGTTTAATCCGTCTTCAAGGTTAAGTATAGCTTGCTGAGGTCGTTTAATCTGTCTTCAAGGTTAAGTATAGCTTGCTGAGGTCGTTTAATCCGTCTTCAAGGTTAAGTATAGCTTGCTGAGGTCGTTTAATCCGTCTTCAAGGTTAAGTATAGCTTGCTGAGGTCGTTTAATCTGTCTTCAAGGTTAAGTATAGCTTGCTGAGGTCGTTTAATCCGTCTTCAAGGTTAAGTATAGCTTGCTGAGGTCGTTTCGTGGATGAGTGACCGCCTTAACCTATCAAAATTTCTCCAATGCCTCAGAGAAGCACGTTCAAACGTTGGTCCTGTCTGTCATGTGTACATCTTTGACAGTCGTGACGCGTAGTCAAAACCTAGAAAATCTGATACTGGTTTTGCCAGATATCGTGTTACCCAGTAACTGAGTTGTGAAGCTGACACAAAGCACTAGCAGCACCGGTTAGACTGGAAATCGACCCCAACAAAGTTGAAGAAAGGCTAAGCAGACCATAGCGTATTGTTGAAAAATTAACAAATCGAGTCTGCCCAGAACTAGGCAATAAGTTTGGCAACGTTGGAAACTTCCTTCAATTCGTGCAGTGAACAGTTGTTGGGTCACGTAGGACAGGAAATTAAGTGCGCCATGGATTGTGGAGCAACACCACATATACACTCAAAGGCAGAGTCATCAATAAATCTCCACCTGAACAGACTCTCTTAGCTACGACCAACCTGAGTCCGGAGTCTAATTTTGTTTTTTCCGCCAAGCCCGTTCCATCATGGGACTACGAGACAAACGGCGATGCGTCATCGTTTCATGATGGACATCCCATCCATACGCACAAAACGTTTTGGGAATACTTTCATTGTGCGTATGGCTAAGGAGTGGAATTCCCTGCCGGAGTCTGTGTTTCCTGATCGCTATAACCTGGGGGTCTTTAAGTCAAGAGTGAATAGGTTACTTCTAGGCAAGCGTGCTCCATCTTCGACTACATCATCATTTACCATCAGGTGAGTTAGTGCTCAAAGCGAGCCCCTATTATCAATAAAAAAATACTTCTAGGTCAGCTATGGCAGTTCATGTCTAGGTGGTTGATTCTTAGCTGGTGGAACGAATAGGCTTGGAAGGGATGTACTTTCTCGCCACAGCTTTAGGCGATCCTTAGGCTGCTCGCCAGTAAGTGTGGTGACACACTTCAGGAAGCTTTTTCGACTTTTCAGCCTTTGTGGCACTAAGCTATTCACGTGTATAGGATGTCGGGTGTCCGAATCCTTTTTGGATTTTTCGCTTGAGCTTGCCACCGCTAAGCATGTGATAACGATCAGTACCCTAATTTGTTTTCGAGCATGGCTGATGTGTTTCCACGCAACAGACGTGACGACACCAAAAATCCTTAGCCTAGTGCTCCCCTACACACCCCAAGGAATATACATGCCAAATTTCAGCTTCTTGTGCCCAGCAGTTTCGGATGTGCGTTGTCTATCAGTCAGTCAGTAACGGAAGCGTTTTATATACACACATCAAAAGTGTCTAGGGATCAACATATATTTTTGCAATAACTTTTCTCCTGATTGATATTAATTAAAATTTTCTTTAAGGATTCATCAAATAAAGTGTTTTCGTTTGTCACAGTAACGATAAACCAAGTCACCTTTGCATTAATAAAGAAATTTGCCATTTTCCTAATAAAGGGATTTTTGACATTTGAACCACTAACATTAAAGTTCGAAAAAAAGACTGAAATAACAGTTTTCTTTAAAATTTTATTGGGTAACTTAAACAATTAATAATCCGTGTTTCTACCGCGAACACTAACAACACAAGAACATCGGTTTGGCATACTCAAAATGAGTTCATCCAAATCACGCTGTGGAATGGCCGCCCATGTTCGTTGCAACAACAAAAAAAGGTCTTCTTGCGACTGGATACCCTCCATATTCGGCAGAGCTCTTCTCTGTAGCATATCCCATGCATGCTCAATCGGGTTCAAGTCTGGCGACTGAGCAGGCCAGAGCAGGACATTGATGTTAGCTGCGGCGAGAGTCTGTCTTACAACTCTTGCGGTGTGCGGTCGTGCATTATCATGCATTAACTGAAATAAGGGACCGATTTGCACTTGTAGAGGAACGATGACGTCAGATACAATCGTCTCAGCATAAATTTGAGCGTTGAGGTTGCCTCTGATCCAAATCAACTCAGTTCTTCCGCCGATCCAAATACCCGCCCATACCATGATGGTTCCACCACTATAAGGATGGACTTCCTGGCAGGATTTTAATCGCTGTTGGCGTCCAGGGGTTCTCCAGTGTCGTATACGTCTTGTATCCGGTCTCATACCAAAACGAGACTCATCAGAAAAGCACACGAAACGCCATTGTTCTTCTGCCCAATTTCTGTGTTCAAGAGCCCATTGATATCGAATCCTACGATTGTGCATTGCTATAGGTGGTACCCGTAGCGGTCTTCGGGAATGAAGGTTCACTTCATGCAAGCGGTTTCTGACTGTTTGGTCGCTAATTAAGTTCCCTGAAGAGTGATGAAGCCTCACGGCTAACGTCATGGCGGTTATTGTTGGAGCTCTTCGAGTTAAGATTTGAATGTATCGGTCTTGTCTCCGTGTGGTGCAGCGATACCGTCCTCCATGGCGCTCAGCCACGGTACCAGTGCTTCGGTAACGTGTCCAAAGTCGACTGATAACACTCTGACTTGTATTCAGAGCTAAAGCCACAGTACGTTGCCGGGAACCAGCTTCTATCATTCCCACGGCTCTGAGCATTTCTTCCCTGCTTAAATGACGTCGCCGCTCCATAATAACGTTGGTTTTAATCAGTAGTAGGGAAACAGTAGCACTAATAATGTCTTCAATGCGTTGTATGTTTTTATAGGGAAAATATTGACAGCTGATTTTCATCTTTTACTCGAATTTTATTAACAGTTCCTGTTTCAAATTATGAAATGCACCAAAAAGGATCCATATAAATTTATAAAATCATAAATTTATTACAAAGCCACATCTCAATCTCAAGAAATCCGCATAAAAATGCTTGATCCCTAGACACTTTTGATGTGTGTATATTCATTGATTGCCAAAAAGTTGGAAGCTTTTGAGTGATGTGTAGTATAAACTGAAAAATTAAAAAAATTTTAGCAGAAAGAGCTTATTACACGATTAATGATTTTTAAATGTGAAAAGTATTTTAATTTACGACTATTGTAACTTTTACCTATTCATTCTGACTTCTTAAAATGACTATAATGACTTTTACTTTTTAATTGATTACTGTTATACTAACTTTTACTTATTGGTTTTGACTATGTTATACTGTTATTATTATGTGGACTGTGAGTGTGATATTTTAATAATTGAATTATACACCATAGTTTTTTTTTTAATTATTTAGATATTTTTTTTAGCTGCTATAATTTTAATACAAAATTTTGAATAAATAATTTGCATATAATTACCTACTTAAATATTTGTATGCCATTATACAGTATGTTAACTAACAGAGGGCGTTCCCGTTAACCCGCAATAGTATAAGCACATCAATTAGATCGCCGCACACGCGGCCCGTCATTCATAAATAAATTGCGACGTTGCCGTCCTTCAAGTACGCGTGTACAGAGTGTTTCTTTTACGTATCAATTTAACATTTTTAGTGAATATTATAATCTTAAAAAAAATAAAACCATTTTGTTTTCGAATGGTAATATTTTTTTAGCATGTATGGATGCTATACTATTGCGGGTTAACGGGAACGCCCTCTGTTAGTTAACATACTGTATAAATAAGGCAAACATGACGACCTTTGTATAATATTGTTGGACTACTTGCATGCTTTTCTTTTGTATGTATACTCATTTGTGAGCAAATAAAATGATCTTTTCTTATCTCATCTTAATAAAGAACAATAATACTTACGACTCAGATTAGCAGCTTCCAAAGCACGGGAGTCAGTGACAGAGAATCCCCTCCATATAGACTTGTCTTCAATATCCACCCGGTAAAACCAGTGGTGTTTTACTGGCGTATATTCCGTAGCTGGCCGGTCCTGAAAATAATTATTTTATTACCAATTAATTTAAACATGTACAGCAATCACAAAAAATCTAATCTTAATATTACAAAGCGGAAAGGTTTGTTTGTTTGAACTCGCTAATCTTCGAAAGTACTGGGTGGATTGGGATGAAATTGATTGATGGTGTGGAATTAGCTTGAAGCTTGAGGAAGGTTATAGGCTATTTTTACCCGACTGAAAAAAGGAGGGTTATGTTTTTATCGTGACAGAGTCCTCAGAGCGAAGCCTCACGCGTCTGCTATATTTATATAAATAATAATAATGACCGTGAATCAATAAATCACGATTAGCCATCGATACATATGATCGAAATAAAATCGAAACAATAAAAAGTGTGTCTTTAAATTGAATATATTTACAACAAAATAATTGATAGGGGTTGAGAAACAGGAATACGTCACGAATTTAAAATAAAATGTCTGTCGGTTTATCTGTTTGTACACGCTAATCTCCGGAACTGCTAGACGAATTTTAATGAAACTTTTTTTGTTAAATAGTTATTAAGTCTGGGCATCATATAGGCTAATTGATTTCGGAAACTGAAACACCAGACGCAGAGCTTTACACGCGAGCGAAGCCGCAGGCAGAAGCTAGCACTAACTTGTAAGAAGCAAAACCATTGTACCTCTTTTTACGTCAACGATAACTGAAAGAGCGGAACTATATACAGACGCCAGCACATGAAGCTACCCGAAACTGTCAAATTTTCCCAATCAAGGTTGATTTGAACCTAATTTCTTTAACTATAATGTTGAAAATCTATTAATTTGACAGATTGTTGTAGCTTGATGTGCTGGCGTCTGTACATATCACAAGCCAATTATGGCTTAAAAGGTTTTTCCTAACATGGGCATTGTAAAATTGATAGTTTGATGAAATAAATTTTAGTTTTATTTACTTTTACTTGAAATTACAGTTTCAGTTTATTTGGAGAAGGACATCAGAATGCAAATATATCTGCGGAGTCTGTACTTCTTGGGGCCATACCATGACGTGTTAAAAAAACGTGTCGTTCGAGAGAGAAAGAGGGATGAAGCTATGCACGCTATATAGCTCCATCCCTCTTTCTCGCTCGAACGACTCACGTTTTAACACTTCATGGTATGGCCCCTGATAGCTATACCTATATATAGCTAACCTGGGGGTCTTTAAGTCAAGAGTGAATAGGTTACTTCTAGGTATGCGTGCTCCATCTTCGACCAATCATCACTTACCATCAGGTGAGATAGTGGTTAAACGCGAGCCAATCATTAATTAAAAATATATTATGATGCATTTGAAATAATTTAATTTTTTTTTTTTTTTTTTTCGATAGGGCCACTCGTAGTTTAGCTCGATAAGGCTAATATACTACTTAACCGGGCGATCCTGTGGTGACCTCTAAAATTTAAAGGCCCCCAGCCAGGGCTTACAAACTAGAATTTACATTTAAACAACCGCGCGCTAAGGGCACTCCCTGTGGAGTACGAGCCTCGGCTCAGCGGGGTCGTTGATGGTGGACAACAAAGGGTCAGGCTGGGTCATATTATTTAGGGGAGTATTTATTGCTACTGGCTCAGCATCGCGGGCTGGCTCGTTTGGCAAAGGTCGGGGAGGGTTGACGTTACAAGAGCGCGGACGTCGCGATGGGCCTCGACGGCGAGGCCGGTATACAGAACGCGTTTTGTTTATGTTTTTAATTAGAGTGCTAGTTTCCCTACTGCTCTCTTGACGGATAGTGGTGGGATCGTCAGGTTCGTCAAGGACAAGGCGAGGACGACGAACCCGGGAAATTTTTGAGAGTGTGTACCGGGCGGCCGATACAATCAGGGGGTTTGTGTGTTTTTCAGCAGAGGTGAAGTAACGCGCTGACTGGCGTTTTAACACTTGCTTTATAGAAATAATTTAAATGATGTCTCTAGTATAAATATACAACATGTATCGTAATTAACGCACACCCTCAAACACCCCAATTAGAAAATTAAATACGTACTCTGAATTTTTAGTTTTATTTGTTAAAACAGATTTTTTTTACGACCCAAAGGTTGTCTGGAAGATATCGCTCTCAGCGATAAGACCGTATTAATAATATTGTTATTTAAGTGTGATTCAATTATTGGTGTACAATAAAGTATATTCTAACTATCTAACTTTTAAATGAGTTTCATTTTTCTGTAATGTGTACTGAATGACGGAATTTATATAAATCTGCATTTAAAAAGTTATTACTTTTATTTACGGTCCATAGTTAGTTTGTTTTTACCATACAGCGAAAATGTAATTTGTAATTTACGTAGATTTAATTGCTTTGGGATAAAAATTTAGTTTTTATTTTTTTTTTAATTAAAAACGATAAAAATCGATTCAGTAAACGATTCTGAACAAACTCATTTCAGGATGTGTATTAATTATGTTACATGTTGAATATACATGATATAAACAAATTATACTAAAATGTAAACAAGGTTGATTTTAAAAAAGTTTTAAAGAAAACTGAACTTTATTGCTAAGTGTTATTGAGCACGGCGACGGCGACCTCTCGCGCCCGACCCTGGTTCAGACTATGGTGCGGAGCGAGAGGGAATGGGATGCAGTCGCCTCCTTCTGCGAAGCAGTCATGCTAGCGAAGGAGGAGACCGAACGAGCGAGGGAGAGGCAACTCTCTTCCTCACGCCCCAGCCGCCCCGGACGTCGGGGATGGCGAGCCGATCTCCGGCCACCCCATAGGGCCATTTCCTGCCGGGGTTGCGGGAATGCTCTAACGAGATACCGTGCCCCCGGAAATTAAGGGCAGCTGAAGGATCAGGGTGGATTTTTAGTCCGCTAAACCTAGAGCGGGAGAAGTCATTCGATGATTTTCCCACTCGGAAAAAAGGTGTTATTGAGCAGCGTCCTTACTAAGTAGAGTGTGTGTAGTAACAGCACTAAGTACTTAGTGCTGGCACTCTGCTTAAAGGACTCCTCCTGTGTGACACTTTTAAGTCAAGTACATGGACGTACGTTCATGTAATTGACCCGAAAATACTAATAATACTTATTTCTTTTGTTTTGTTATTTATTTTATATTTAGCCATTAATGTGCGTTATTTATTGTATTTTTTTTTTCATCAATATAGATTAGTTGTTATTGTTTTATGTTAACTAAATAAAAAGAAGACGGAACAGTATAATTTTCCTAATGCAAATGAAGCTAAGACATACGTTCAGGATTACTTCTCAATGCCGGGGTAGAGGGAATGTTCTACGAGAAAAAGGGTTACTTTTCGATGTCGAGCCAAATTAGACATCCGAAATTTTGAGTTTTTTGTCATAGAATTTCCTAGAGCTCTAACACCCGTATTTAAAGACAAGTAAAAGTGATTACTTCAGTAAAAGTAATCACTCAAGTAACGATTTTTATTCTTTAGTTTAGTAATTGCTTAAAATTAGAACTGTCAAAAGTTAGAATTCTTAGCCAAGAAATAGTCGCCATTTGCATTGAGAACTCTACCATTTTGCAGAATTAATTAGCAATGGAAAGCATCGAAGCGACTTCTGGTGTTATAGATGATATCGATAACGATATAATACCTAGCCTGGAAATTGCGAAGTTTACTTTCGTGATGTGGATCCGTTTCATGATTATACAGAAGATAGTTTTAAAAAGAGATTTCGGTTTACCAAAAGCGTTGTGATTAATGTGATTTTACCGAGAATTGCGGACATATTTTTGAATTATATTTAAGAATAAACTCTTTTCCAGACTCGAGAATGGTTTTTTCCTGTCTACTTCAGACTTCTTAAAATTAGTTTTTTAATAGTTCTATGATAATTATAAAATAAAATTTAAGTAATATTATAGATGTTAAAGCAAAATATTCTACACCTTACGTATGCTTTCTAATGAAACAAAACGCAGTAACTGAGTGTTACCAGAAGGAAACAACTATCAAGCGTAGATTCTTACTTAAGTATTTACTTAAGTAAGTAACCTACATTACTCGACTATAGAATAAGATTTTATAATGAAGAAATCTATCCTCAAATAATGACTTCACTAAGAAATTACTTAGCAGCAAGTAATTGCTTGTCTATAAATACCAGTGTAAGAAGTACACATTTCAAAACCTCAATATTTCAGAGATGGTAAATCTTAGAGAGTTGACTCGAAGTGCAATGAAATATGAAGAGAATAGGACTTATTCTTTACAACATACTTATTGAAAATTGATTAAATTAAATTATTCACTTCCAGACTGTGTAATTAGAATATGTAGAACATAATTAAATTACTCTTTTTAAGGCTTATTGCCAGAGTCTGTACACGGGCAATCTATGGTTCAGTTACGTCAAAAGATCGCTAGATGTGCTCCGCGTCCAGTAAATAATGCTTTCAGGATGCTCTTGCGACTGCCTCGTTACTGTATTGCCTCAGAAATGTTAGCACAACCTCATACGGACGCGTTTCATTCGATTATACGTAAGAAAACGACTTCACTTCTGAGAAGAGTAAGGGACAGTCGTAACAGCATCGTGACAACGGTGAGTGTGTCCTCTCCTATTATGAAGCAGTTTGTGAGGAGGGTGATGGGTACTAACACTAGATAATAAGATATTAGGTATAAGTTACTAACATTTTATGGATTTATGGTCCGAAATAAAGTGTCATAATTTTTTAAGACTTCTCAGAAAAAATAGACATAAGCTCTACATAAGTATTATAATAATCTTACATCTTCTATATACACATACAAATAAAATTAAAGTGTCTATTTGTCTGTCATCTCAAAATATCTGTGTAATTTCAGATTATCATTGTCATGCCAGTAAATGGCAAAACATGAACGTTTTTAGGGTTCCGTAGCCTAATGGCAAAAAACGGAACCCTTATAGTTCCGATATGTCTGTTCGTCTGTCTGTCTGTCTGTCCGCCCGTCCGTATGTCACAGCCATTTTATTCCGAAACTATTAAGACCATACATGTGAAACTTAGTAGGTAGATGTATTCTGTGAACCGCTTTCCGATTTTAAGAAAAAAAAAAAAATTAAAATCAAGGGGCTCCCCATACATGTAACTAAAACTGAAAATATTTTTTTTTCATGAAACCTATGCGTGTGTGGTATCTATAGACAGATATTTAAAAATGGTGAAAAACAAAGTTATTTAGCGTAGTTGTAAAAATGTAAATAAGCTAGTTTTATGAACTTTTTAAGTTTTTTTTTTTATCCGTCATATAGATATACATATTATATTATATTATTATAGTTACTACGGAACCCTTCATGGGCGAGTCTGACTCGCACTTGGCCAATTTTTTATAAATAAAATAAGACATATGATTTACCATGATAGATAAAATATTCTTATTAGCTCATTCCGATTACTGTTCGTGACACCGACAGCTTTTGAATTCAGCTTAAAAGCTCTATTTGTGAATGTTGCCCTATCAGAAAAAGAAAAATATTTAAATGAAAGTACCTCAGACATCACGGCGGCTCCTTCATTAGGCTCTTCTTGGATAGCCAACCCATCGAAGTTGACAGTAACGGACTCTCTCCCAGTCTCTTTGTGTGGTTCCATTCTAGAGGCATTCATATTCGTTCCCTGTTCACCGTTAATTTCGTTCACAGCCGTCCTAACTTTGAAAGTAGTATTAAAAATCTTCGCGCAATGCCTACAATTTTTTAAAACACTATCTATATCTACGACATCTATATCATCCGCAAATTCGACTTTTTCAATATCATCTAACTTATTACAATCCACGAAATCTGTTTTTTCTTTAGCAACTTCTAGCCTGCTAAAATCAGGTACCGAGTTGTATTCGACAGTGAAATAGTTTGCGTGTTTGACTGTTTGATCTTTAGGTACGGTTATGTTGTTAACTGAAGTGAGGTCATTCATTAGGTCGATGATTTTGGTTTTTTCGTCATTAGAAGCATGCCTGTAGTGGTTTTGACTCTGACTTAGTTCAAAAAAAGATTTAGCGTGGTCTGTTTTTGGGGGCGAACTGAAGTAGCTAGCGAGTCTGCTAAAGCTTTCGGGAGGGTTGCTGGCGGCTGTGTCAGAGAAGAAATTGATCGGATCTGGCAGTTTTGATTCGGATTTTTCTTCCAGTTTCAGCGCTCCTAAAGGAGGTAGAACCGATCCTGGACTTTCTTCTGGCTTTAATGAAGCAAATGCTAGCAGATTCGTTTCAGTCTTTTCTACAACTTTCGAATCTGTAAACCCAGAGAATGACGGTAGCATAGTTTCAGATTTTTCATCAGCTTTTGAACTCGTAAATTGTGTAAACGATGGCAAAATCGTTGCTGAGTTTTCTGCTTTTGAAGCTGCAAAGGCGGCAAATGGTGGTAGCATTTTGTCCATTTTTTCTTCAGGTTTTGACGTACTAAATGGTGCAAATGAATTCTCATCAGGTTTGAGAGTTGGAAAAGCTGTAAATGGCGGTAAAATCGGCTCCGATGATTCATCTGGTTCAGATATTGGAAACGGAACATAGGTTGGTAGAGCGGATTCAGATATATCATCAGTTAACGAAGAAGGAAACGGTGCATACGTGGACAGTATCGCTTCAGGCGCTTCCACAGACTTAGAAGTAGTAAAAGCAGCACACGGAGGCAGAATCGTTTCAATCTTTTCATCAGCTTTTGAACTGAAAGCCGTTAATAATTCCGGCAAGGGAGTTTCTTCCGGCACCTCAGGTTTAAAACCAGGAGCAAGAGCATATTCTGGCAACTTAGAATCTTGCTTTTCAGTAGGTTTTTGATCAAAAACGTTTGGAATCGGGGGTAGTTTTGGTTTCACGATGCACTGCTTTGTAATGTCTTGTGAGTTTTCCTTTACATCATCAACTTTTTTCTCAAAAGCTTTTCTAAGTATAGGAGGAGTTGGGAAGTCTGGAAGAGGTTCACTCTGTTCATCAACTAAACTAGTTATGTTAGCTTCAATATTAAATCCGACAGGTACTACAGGCTGTACTTTGGAATAGCTTGGCGCTATACGTGATGAGCAATATGTAGCCCCGGAAGTCGTTCTCGTCTGTGTTGAAGTTTCAGGTACAGTTTTGAACTCATTTCTTATTTTTTCCTCTATCTGTTTGGCTAACGCTACTCTCCTTTTAAATTCCTCTTCGAAACCTGGTGGTATTGTTGGGGCTGGTTTTGTATTGGTGTTCCGGTAGTGGGCTTCGACGGCATAGTTTCCAGTGTCGAAGTAAGATACCATGTTTATCGGTTGTGGTGCGACATCATAGAATAGCGATTGGTGATCAATACCTTCAGCCGGATCCATTTTCTTGTATTTCTCTACACGGTTTGTGAACGAATCTAACTCGTTTTCTGGTTTCGGACCATCATTGTCATCATCTTTGTTCGAAGGTTCTATAACATATTCTTCAAATAGCGGAAAGTCTTTATTTGCATCTCGTTCTATTGAATTTACATCTAATTTCCCTGCTTCATCTGACTTTGCATCTTCTTCTTCGGCAGGCAGAGCAGAAAGAATGTCCATGTGTCTAGCCATTAATTCCTCAGGCTGTACGAATTTATCCGGATTTGGTGATGATTTGTCAAAGAAGAAAGGTTTGTTATCAAAGTACTCTTTTATATCAGCGCCAGTTTTAAAACACAGAGTATTTTTGTTTAGAACGCTTTCTGTCCATCCGTAGCCCACAGATTTGAGTTTGTCAATATCTTCAAGAAGTTCTACAGCGGTTTGTACTTGTATTGTCTCTATCGTTTCTTGGGTATTATGTGATATTTTATCAAATTGTCCAGCGTCGTTCTTCATTTGTTCATTATTGATTGGTTCATGTACAGCTGGTTCAGTGAGAGTTGTTTCAACGGGATTTGATAGTTGTATAGGTGACGTGATATTTTCAATGAGATGGTCGGTTACATCCTGGTCATCTTCTTTCTCATCTGGTTTGTTGACTTCTCGACAGGTCTCACATATGCTTAATTCAGAAGGATTCTCATCTTGAGACTCTATATTTTCTGTGACGTTTTCGTTTTGATTTATCTTAATTTTGTCTTGATTTTCAGGAGTATTCTGTTGTGTTGTGTCTTGGCTACTATCTACGCTTTCAAAAATTTGTGCATTTTTTTTTTCGTTGGCGTATTCTCCTTGTATCGGAGTACCAAAGTTTTCAAAGAAGCTGAAGCTTGAATTGGGACCTAATTCATCGGCGTGATTTGGATCGCAGTTTTCTGATTTTGTTGTATGATCGAAGAAACTCTTACTTAAATTAATATTTGATAAATTAGTTCCCATATCAGGAGTAATAAATTCTTTAGATTTCTCAGCAAGTATAGTGCTTAGACCGAATAATGGTACCGATGATACTCCCAGCACTGGTACATTGGTTTTCGATAAGGAATCTAGCAGACTATCTTTGGGGACGGCGTTTTTACTTTCATAAATGACTGGGCTTGAGAATAAATTATGCGTTTTAATTTCATCATTTATTTTTTCTTTGTCTTCTTTCTTGTCGAGAGTCATAGTTGGGAATAAGTTTGATTGTATATCTTCAATAATTTCATTATTCGCCTTAATTTTGGCGAATAAGTCTTTGCTATCTGCACCGCAACTTGATATGTTTTGATTGTCAATATTTTCAAGCGTTTTGTTTGCGAATAAATTAGGTGTTTTATTATTCTGAGCATCTTTGTGAACAAATAGATTTTTAGTATTGGGATTGAATATTACCGGACCTCCTTTCGGTTTATACTCCTCATGCAAAATCTGTTCAAAAGATTCACTGATTAATGTCCTATCCTGTGCAACTTGAGGTGCATCCTGTATTGCGGGCGTCTTAGCTATTGGCACTTCAATAGGATTATGTACACCTAAGTTACCCATATCAAAGGAATTAGTAGCGAAATTTTCTTCAATACAAGTCGTACTTTGTACCAGTCTAGCAACTTCAGGGCCAGCTCTAGCTTCGTTTTCGTCCATGTTCCTTTCAGCATTAAAATCTTGATTCTCTTTAAACGTTCTCGGTCCCTCAGTTATAACATTATCATTACCAGATGGTATTTGTGTAACTTCTTGCGCTGGAACATGAGTTAATGTTTGTTGGAACATCGTCGTATTAATATTTTGATCAGGATATCCTTGCTGCATATTAGTATTATAAACTTTTTGATGTGGAGAATGGCTCGGATAGTCATTGCTATTAGAGCAATGTCCAGCAAATGGTTGTCCCTGATTTTGGAAATTCGGATACTTATAATATTCATTATTCTGATAAACCGCATTTTGATGCTGTTGAAAGTCATAATTGTACGGTTGATTGTTTTGAGGGACATTTGGCACAAATATTTCCAAGTTCGTTTGGGCTGTTTGACCTTCGTACGGCACATTGGAATATGTCGCATTTTGCTGTGTAATCGGAGCAGCAGATTCTTCTTTTGTAGAGTCTTTGTAAGCTGGATCAAAGAAAGTAGTCACGCTTTGTTGAATCTTATTGATATCGATACCACTCAGCTTAGATTTGAGTGAACCTATAATGCCAAATCCTTTGGATTCTTTCGGGTCTTCATATTGATTATAACTGTCAGTAGTAGATCTACTCAAATCAAATGCTGTGTTGTATTGTTGGTCTGGATTCTGTATATGACGAGTAATATCAAAGTGTGAGTACCCTGGAGCTGGTTGGCTGATATCAAAAGCCGCTGGAGGTTGCACATTAACTGGATTAGATATATTATATTGAGGAACCAACGGTAAAGTTTCTGCTGGTTTATTCAAATCAAACGGTATTATAGCTGACACGTTTTGGTCACCCTGTGGCTGTTCAGGTGTGAACAAAGCACCTTGGAATGTTCCAGAATCTACGGAAGGGATAACTGGTTTTATGCTGTTGCTTATAGAACCGACCCCTTCGATTGGTCCAGAGTAATATTGAGGTCTTTTCTTATTCATTCTAAAGTTAACAGCTCCAGTAGCCTTCGGTGGTTCTATTAATGGTTTTGGAGGGTCAGAACAAAATGACTGACCATGGTGCGGTTGCTCTTGTACTATTGGGTTGTAAAATGATGGCGCTTCATTAGTTGGGGGCGGAGGAGTGAAAAATGAAATTGGCGCAACAATTGCATCGGAACCTATAGGTTGTTGTATCGATCCTGGTGATGATATAGTTTGGGAAGCTGGTGATGTTGGAGAAAATATTTTGCTTAGAGGCGGTCGAGATGATTCATTTGCAGAGTTTGTGTTCTCATCTACCGGCACAGTAGATGGCACAAACATCGTCGGAGGATTAGATGGGATTGTTGGAGCAAACATTGGTGGAGCTGCTATATTTGTTGGCATGGTATTTGACCGCGGTGAAGCCAGCTTCTGTGGTGTTAATCTTGAGGTTGATTTATTTGGCGGTGCTATTATACTCGTTGGAGGAGGTACCGGCGGAGGAATAAATCCTGGTGTAAATTGAGCCGGTGGCGGTATGCTTGGCATATTAGCGTCTTGGGTTTGAGATGTTGGCTGTTCAGTAACCAAAGTATCAAACGCAGATTGGGAATGTTTATCGCTGAAAGAAGAACCGATTGGTTGAGTTACTGTCGGATAATTCATTGGATCAAATGTTGGAACAAATATGTTATCTGTGTTAATAGTTTGCATTGGCTGTTCTTTGATTACTGGATGGTTGGAACCTATACGCCTTGCTACTGATGGGGGTAGTACAGACTTGCCAGTCTGACTACCTGGTCTTTGCGTAGAGAACATAGGGGGTGGAGGTATTGCAGTATTTGGAGCATTTGAACCATGTAAGTCATAAGTAGAGGGTGGTAGAGGCGGCAAGCGTTCTTCAAACGTTTTAGATTCAATTTCTTTTGGAATATTTAATACCGAAGGTTGGAAACCACTTGCAAGATCACTAGAATCACCTATCGGACTGAATATATCATAACTTTGTTCTGTTTTTGGAGGATTCTGTTCCGGGATATTATTGTTTTCTTGAGCAGGAATTCTCGGTGCTTCCGTAAAGATATTCTCATCATTTGTCGGCACGAAATAGTTTTTAACATTCTTAGAGAGTGGATTGAGTTCTATTTTTTGCGATGTTTCAAAATTTGTTCCTGAACTTAGGCCTGGTATTTGAGCGTATTTCTTTCTAGTTGTTATCCTGAAGTTCGTTGAACCTGTAAAAAAGAAAACACATAATTAGCAATGTTAAAAGCTAACAAAAGTATGGATGGTCTGTATCAAAGATGACGAGTCAAGGAACGAATTGACTACAGGGATCGATAATACGAGGAAGAAAGAACATACAAATACGAAAAAAATATATATGAAGGGACAATATAGGCATTTTCTGGGCTCGCTCGTCCCATCATAGACCTCATCTATCGCTTACCACCAGGCAAGATCGAGATCAAGAGCTGGCTCAAACGTAATAAAAAAGGACATCACTAAATAAGGCAAGAGATTGGAGATTATCATCACTTGAAAAGCATTTGCTTAGACTTTGCCCTATTGTGTTGGGAACAGCTTCCAATCTAACTGAATAATGCTTAGTCGACGACTGCTTCTACTTCTAGAACCCAATGATATGTGTTCCCATTATGTCTGGACGATTATTTTATAGTTAGGAAAGCGATTAATGCAGGAGTGAAGAATATTTGGTGCGCAAGCGCCGCTGCCATTTTGTTAACAAGTTCATTCTTGTTTGGATACAATATATTTTTGCAATAAATTCCTTCCTCATAAAAACTCCTCCCACACGAACGAAGTCGCGGGCAGAAACTAGTCCATACTAATATTATAAACACGAAAGTAACTCTGTCTGTCCGTCTGTCTGTTACATTTTCATGTCTAAACCACTGAACCGATTTAGATGAAACTTGGAATGGGAATAGTTTAGGACCCTGGGACATAGAATAGTTTTTATCCCGAAATTCCCACGGGGTCGTGATTTACGCGGGAAAAACTTCCCACGCGAACGAAGTCGCAGGCAGAAGCTAGTAATATTATAAATGCGAAAGTCAGTCTGTCTGCCCGTTACGCTTTCAGGGCTAAACCATAGCACTAATTTGTATGAAATTTGGAATGAAAATAGTTGAAGAATCCGGGTCAAACATAGGCTACTTTATTCAATACTCGACCCCTTCAATACTCGAAAGTTTGTATGACAAATTCAAACCGCTTAACCGATTTAAAAAAATATGATTATAGGATCACGTTCGACCACCATCTCACCTGATGGTAAGTTATGATGTGGTCGAAGATGGAGCACGCTTGCCTAGAAGTAACCTATTCATTCTTGACTTAAAGACCCTTTACTGAATTTTGGTTTTTTCCTCAAATTCACGAGAGTGAATCCGCGGGGCACAGCTAGTTATTTATAAATGGGTGGCGCCAATTGCGAATGTATCTCTCTGTAGGAACTGTAATCTGGTCCTTGTCACAGTGTCAGCTCTTATAATCACTTAATTGATTAACAGTCAGAGAAAGTCGTTACTATCACTCTTTCTATCCCAAGCACTTAGACACGTATCTGTAGTAACCGACAGAGCCCGATATCCCGCTTGGTTACATCTAAAGACGTCATGACTAAACTAAAATATATTCCTGTAAGAACCTTTTTAATAAGGACCTCTACAAATATGTTGAAAGTTGATGACACACTATGAACATAAAGAAGTAAAAATGGCTTCCTACAACAAAGCATGAATAAAGCCTGTTTTTCCTGGTGGGAAAATCATCGAATGACTTTTCCCGCTCTGGGTGGAGCAGAAGGGAGTGTCAGACTTCTACTGATTAAAAACCCACCGTTCCTTCAGCTGCCCTTAAGTTCCGGGGCCGCGGCATCTCGTTAGAACATTCCCGCAACCCCGGCAAGCAATGGCCCTATGGGGCTCCGTCACTAGTGCTGACGACTCGGAGGCGTGTGTGGGACACGACGCGCCGGCGCGGCGTCCTACAAAGCTTACTCTATCGATAACAGTAAGTATTCGTTCGTTATTTGGCGACAGGTATACTTAGACGTATTTAGGTACTCGGTAATAGGTATGTGTGTCATAATCAAAGGTCTTAATGGCCTCTCGGTAATCTATAATACCAAACAGGTGGTTTCAATACCAGCATAACTAGGAACCAATTATAAAGAATATGGAAAACATTTAAATAACCAGTCTTGCTTGTCGGAAAACGTAAGAAAATTGTCTATCGTTTAATGTCACCTGGTTTCTCTTAATAAGTCTTATATGATGCAGGAACATTAGTGGTGAATAGATATAACCTACTTTATGGATTAATTATTGGAAAATATCATAACAAGCCAATAAGGTCCATACTGCTGGAACAATAGCCCCTCTCTTTATTAATCTTTATAAAATCTAAATAAAAATCTTTCGTATAAATGTTGGTAATTTGTACTTAGGTCTGGAATTGGATATCTGAATAAAATTATTTTTATTTATCTCGGTAAAATTACCACGCGAACGTGTCGCGGACAGAATCGGGCGTACTTTTGATAAGATGTTCAACCACTACACAAAACGGGTGAAGCCAGGACGAGTAACTAGTTATTAAAAGACGGTAGATGCGTGTGGCTGATTTCTAACCCGCGCCCAGCTGGCTGCCAATTATATCAGCAACCGACTGCGAGCCAGCAGTGGTGTGTGTTTCCATTGGTGGGTACGTCAAGAGACAACATTTTTACAAGCTTTATAAACTTTTCCTCCTTCCAATACCTTATTTTTTAAATGATTTTGCAAATTGGTTATTAAAAAAAGTCTTTTACACGTCATTTTAAACTGGATGAGGCCGGAGCTTCCTAACTGACTGAAACACCGAAGCCAACTCAGAGGCCAAAGTACTGTACTGGTCAAGGAACCTTGTAGGTTAAAGTTTGAGCCGTTTTTTTTTGGAATGATGCACACAGATTTGTGTGAGCCTGTCCAGACAGTTTAAGCATTTGTCAGATAACGTATAGATCAATTTAGCGCTTTAAGAAGCTCAACTATTTGACGACCAGGGTAAAGATGTTTGGGCAGGCCACAAAAAGTACTCAAACTGTCAGCCTAGCATGTTTATCTCCGGGCACGCCGCAATTGCGGCGGTAAGACCCCTCTTTGAGGAGTGGCTAGATCGGCGTCACGGCGTCCTGACCTACCGCATGACACAGGTCCTCACCGGACACGGAAGTTTCGGGAGGTACCTGTGTCTGGTGGGTCCGAAGGAGGAGGCGGGCCGTGTGAGGGAGAGGATGGCGTCCTCCCTCCAGCCCAGCCGCAGTGGCAGACGCCCACGGCGTCGAACGTCGGCCGACGATCTCCGGCCACCGTAGGCGCGGGCATGCGGACAGCGAGTACAGGGCAACTCGCTGTCCGACCATGGACCATGCCCGGGTCGACGGCGCGTTGTGTTCCACGCGCGCCTCAAAGAGCGTCAGCAACATGACGAGGTCTCCCCTGTAGAGGGCCGAAGCCTGCCGGGGTCGTGGGACTTATCCCATTACCGTGACCCCGGTACGTAAAGGGTTATTGAAGGAACACCGTGGATTTTAGTCAGTAAAAGTCTGACAGTCCCTCCCGCCCTGCCTGGGGTGGGAGGACTTATTTGATAATTTTACCACGTTAAAAAAAAAGCATGTTTATCTCGAACATAGCAACCTACATGCTTCACATATTCACACCGGGTTATGAAGATTATGATAAGATAAGACAGATAAGTGTCTGAAATTGCCTTTTGAGGAAAGAACCAGACAAAAACAGATTTGAGTGGACCTGTCCCTGTCTTTCTTGGAAATGAATTCACTGACTTCACTAATAAGCATACGAAAGATACTAATAAATACAACACAAGTGGGGTCGGCTCCAAGACTAACCTAATGCAGATGAATAGTAGTATTTACTGAGATACTTATCCAGTTCTAGAGCTGACAGGGACGAAATTGCCACTCTCAGAAAGGCCATGGTAGAGCGCATAAATTTGACCTTAAATCTCGTTTCCCAATGGGGTGACGACAATCTGGTAAAATTCAATGCTCTGAAAACACAGGCTTGTCTTTTCAGCGCTAAAAGGAGCCCTTTTGAATTGACCCCTACTTTCCGAAGTACATCTGTGCCAGTTACCAGTCGCCTGGAGCTTTTGGGCATGGAGTTGACGTCAGACCTCAACTTCGGCTCAACCATCGAGTCCAGAGCTCAGACTGCAGCAAAAAAGCTGGGAATCCTACACAAGGTGAGGCGGTACTTCACGCCTGGACAGCTTCTAAATCTGTATAAAGCACAGGTCCGCTCTTGCGTGGAGTATTGCAGCCACTTGTGGGATGGCTCTGCAAAGTACCAGCTTGCTGCATTGGACTCGATCGAGCGCAGAGCTAAAAGGCTTATAGGCGACGAGGTGCTGGTGGACAAGCTTCATAGCCTGGCTCATCGGCGAACCGTTGCTTGCCTGTCGGTTTTCTACAGATTGTACTTCGGGGAGTGTGCGCAGGAGCTCCATGACCTGATTCCTCCATCTCCCTTTCACTACCGGTCTACCAGACGCACGGCTGGGTACCACTCACACTTGGTTAATATACCGTCTTGTCGTACCAAGCGCTTCTCTTCCACATTTATTGTGCGCACAGCCAAGCTGTGGAATTCTCTGCCGGCTTCTGTGTTCCCTGCCACTTATGACCTTTCAGCCTTTAAAGCACGAGTAAATAGGCATCTTCTGGGCTCGCTCGTCCCATCGTAGACCTCATCTATCGCTTACCATCAGGCGAGATCGAGGTCAAAAGTGGGCCCATCGGTAATAAAAAATAAAAAAAAAAAACACATGAAGCGACGCGATACCCCAGTGTCAGATATTAGGCCTTCTGACTACCCGTAACGTCTGTCCAAGGTATACAAATGACAGCTGAGACCTGTTGGTCTCTTAAGCATAACGTGCTTTCCGAGGCGCGGACAAACCGCCATTTTTTGAGATGGTCTTTCATCCACAGACCAACGTTCGACCCCTGAGGCTGTTATTAGTACCTATGTAGCCACGATTCTATTAAAACAAACATTTTGTTAACGATAATTGTTGTGTAATGTTCAGAGATCGGAATAGGTAGAGCTGTTTTATGTACTTGCCATAGGTTAGAATAATACGGATACCTTACCTTAGATCGCTTACCATCAGGCGAGATCGAAATCAAGAGTGGGCCCATCAGTAATTAAAAAAAAAGTACTCCCCGAGTCCCGGGATTTGGTTTTTAAGTAGTAAAATCATAAAAAAAAACTATTCTCGCCTTTGGGACTAATGAAAGATTACACTTCCTTTCTGACGGGTAAATATAAGAAGGACGGGATTAAGGATTTTTTTTTTTTTTTTTTTTTTTTAACGTGGTAAAATTATCAAATAAGTCCTCCCACTCCGGGCAGGGTGGGAGGGACTGTCAGACTTTTACTGACTAAAATCCACGGTGTTCCTTCAATAACCCTTTACATACCGGGGCCACGGTAACGGGATGAGTCCCACGACCCCGGCAGGCTTCGGCCCTCTGCAGAGGGGGCCTCGTCATGTTGCTGACGCTCTTTGAGGCGCGCGTGGAACACGACGCGCCGTCGACCCGGGCATGGTCCATGGTCGGACAGCGAGTTGCCCTTTACTCGCTGTCCGCATGCCCGCGCCTACGGTGGCCGGAGATCGTCGGCCGACGTCCGACGCCGTGGGCGTCTACCACTGCGGCTGGGCTGGAGGGAGGACGCCATCCTCTCCCTCTCGCGGCCCGCCTCCTCCTTCGGAAGCATGACTGCTTCGCAGAAGGAGGCGACCGCTTCCCACTCCCTCTCGCCCCGCAGCATGGCCTCGACCAATGCCGGGCGCGAGAGGTCTCCGCCTATCGCCGCCGTGAGGACACGTCGGTGCTCTGCCCAGGCGGGGCAGTCTTGCACCGTGTGCTCTACGGTGTCCTCAGGGCGACCCTCGCAGTGGTGACACCCAGACGTTTCCTCCTTTCCCATCAGACACAGGTACCTCCCGAAACTTCCGTGTCCGGTGAGGACCTGCGTCATGCGGTAGGTCAGGACGCCGTGACGCCGATCTAGCCACTCCTCAAAGAGGGGTCTTACCGCCGCAATTGCGGCGTGCCCGGGATTAAGGATAGTATAATACATAGATAAACCACATATATATCTTTTTTTAACAATTTCTTATTCAAGAATCAACAATCATTTAAACATTTTTATTCTGAAGTTGTACAAAAACAGTTACAGTTGTTAAATTTACAACGTCGCTCATGCGCTTATTGGCTTACATAAACCATTTTTATACATATTGACAAAAAGAATGAAATTCAATAAAATCCCGTAGTATCAGTCGGAATCCCGTGGAATATCCATATTAACATCAATGTTTGCGGTCAATGAACCTAAATAGCTCTACCTATTCCGATCACTGGTAATGTTCCATCCACCTTCTCAACTGACGGTAAGCGATATGGTCGAAGACGAATCCCGCTAACCTAGAAGTAACCTATTGGCTCTTGACTTAAAGACCCCAGGTTATAGCTATCAGGAAACACAGGCTCTGGCAGGGAATTCCATTCCCTAGCTGAACGCGCAATGAAAGTATTACCAAACAATTCAAAACAAAAAAATTTATTATACGATTGATGAATTTTTGAATGATAAACTAATGTAGACTTATGAATACTGCCATATTATATCTATCAAATAATTTGTATTTACCTCTCGCATGATTAATATATTTTTTTTGTTTATTTTACATGCAACCATATATTTGTACGCCTCTTGGCATAACATAGCGACCTATTTAAGAACTGTATTCATTACCTATGTTACACAAATAAAATTGATTTGATTGGATTTGATTCAAAACGTTTGACGTGTATGGGTAACACAGCCGTGATTTCTCGTACGACATAGGAAACGCACATTCAACTCTAACCTAGAGGCTATAATTTCACGCGTGAAGGTATAACTCATTAGTATTGCACATAATAAGCTGATCCCAACATACAGTGTAAGAAAATGTCACCAAAACTTTAAGAAGTACATGATTCAATATGGCTGAGGCTCAGAGCTGGGGAAAGGGATAAATAAACTTTGTATTCAGTGAAAAATGATTCATTCGATTTGACGACACGGCGCAGTGTTTTAGCGATCATCTGCGGCACTGCGTATCGCTGTTCGACTTCCGCAACGGTATAAGTGTCTTCGAATTTGTTAATGTTTAAGATATATTTTTTTTAAATTCCCCGCGATGTTTCCCTTCACCATTTCGAGAGAACAGTGTGCGATAATGGAAATTATACAAAGTAATGTATAAGTTCCACCCATTCCATTAATACCCCAGGTTCGGCGTGTCCCACGTAGCTTACGTTTTTTTTTTTTAACTTTATTTTAGATATAAGTTGTTAATAGTCTATTACTAACACTAGCTTGTAAGTTCACATGTTACTAACAAACAATTATGGAATTATCCAACATAAATAAATTGAATTGAATTGAATGTGCCTGTCTGGATTCAAACTAAAAACAAACAAACAAAACAAAACATGTCCCACATCTCATAGGTCCTAGGGCTGTAACTATAGAGCAAATACGGGTCTTTCTTAAAAAAAAGTATGACTGATAAATGCTGAGTTACAAGAACACATAACGAACTGACAAGCTTTCGCATGTAAAATTGTTGTTAGTCGAAATCATGAGCGAAGGTATCCATTGACCTTTAAGAGGTCATGGCGTCTGCCGTGAGAACAAAACACCATGCTCAGGAAACTATAATTCTAATGGTCCTATTGGCTCTCAGAATGATAGTGACATAACTCAACAACTGCTATTTTTGGTGTTGTTTTTAATTGATAATACGTTTGACCCATGCGCGTGCACAGGATTATGACAGGGTATGCGGCGGAGTAATCGGTAACAAAAACTTTTTCTTTTATAGATTTTTAGCATAGCCACAGCCACGCATCGCCACCATGCTACGATGCGTGGCTGTGGCTATGCTAAAAATCTATAAAAGAAAAAGTTTTTGTTACCGATTACTCCGCCGCATACCCTGTCATAATCCTGTGCACGCCCCTGAGTTTGACCACCATCTCATCTGATGGTAAGCGATGATGTGGTACAAATGAAGCACGCTTACCTAGGAAATAACTTATTTAATCTGGACTTAAAGATCTCCAGCTTATAACTATCAGAAAACAAAGACTGGCAGGGAATTCCACTCCTCAGCTGTACGCACAATGGAAGTATTCCCAACGTTTTATGCGTAAGGGCGGGATGTCCACCATGTTACAATGGTGCATCACCGTTTGTCTAGTAGTCCAATGATAGAACAGACTTTGTGAAATTAGATTGTGCCTTTCCATCGGACACTCCACGAAATATTATAAAGTATTGTGTAAGAAAGTTTAAAAAAATAAGTGTTGAGATAGTTTAAATGTACATACTGTATATTTCTCCCGTTTAAGTAAAGTTTGTCTGGAAGATATCGCTCTCAGCGATAAGACCGCCACTTTACAATATTGTTATTTAAGTGTCATTCAATTATTAGTGTACAATAAAGTATATTCTTTTATCTAGCCTCTCCTGTAGTTATTCGTAATTTCCATTTCGCGTTTAAGACAAATTTTTATCATAATCGGAAGTTACAGAGTTATACCATTTCATTGTAAGAGTGCTTATGTTATTTGTATATGTATGCAAATAAGTGATTGTGTGTGGAGATTGGAAATCAGTTATGATTACATAATTAATGTATTAACTGGATTCGAGCTTTTTGGGCCATCTAAAAATAACGTCATATATTTTAAAATACCGTCATTTTGCTAAAACCTCGGCAAGCACGTTAAGTTGTTGGTCTCAGCTACCATTTGTACACGAAGCATTGTTCCATACAGAGGTTTGTAATATTGAGATTTATTTTGTTATACTTATGAAACTTTTTTTTGTTGATAATAGGTTCGCGTTTGACCACCATCTAACCTGATGGTAAGTGATGATGTGGTCGAAGATGGAGCTCGCTTACCTAAAAGTAACCTATTCACTCTTGACTTAAAGACCCCTAGGTTATAGCTATCGGGAAACACAGACTCCGGCAGGGAATTAGACTCCGGCAGGGAATTCCACTCCTTAGCCGTACGCACAATGAAGGTATTCCCAAAACGTTTAGTGCGTATAGGTGGGATGTCCACCGTGTAACGATAACGCATCGCCGTTTGTCTTGTAGTCCAATGATGGAACGGGCTTGACGGAATTAGATTGTGTAATTCCATCGCACACTCCCCGAAATGTAACCGATAGAAAACCGATAGACTAGCAACTCGTCGTCGATGTTCAACGAATATACCGATTAGAATAATTCAACAAGTAATATAATCCTACGTAAATTGCTTAAATTATGTAATAATTGTTTTAGTTAAGGATTTATATTACGATACAGATACAATCACTTTTTCTTCACATTCGTGAAATATGTACTGTCGATCAAATGTGGATGGTAACTTGCAGTATGTCTGGTAGATTTAGATTGAAAATTTCTATATTACGGCGGTCAATTATACATCTTAAACTATAATAATGGGTAGGAAAATCGGACAACAGTCTTGCCGAGGACTATCGTGTTATTCAATTAGTCGCTTAGTGGTACAATATTAAATCCGTTTAAAAAGGAAACTGATCCCAACATTATTAAGTAACGGCTTGATATATTAGAAATAGTACTGAAAAACAACTCACCAGAATTCGGAATCTCCTTAGGTGGTGGTGCTACTTCTTTCACCACATCTTCAGCCATCAGAGGCGTATCCATTGCAAGGTTCTGTCCTACGAAACTAGGCGCTGACGCTGGACTTTGGAATGGCACTTCCTGCGTCTGATATGATGCCCTATCATCAGGAGTCTGCTCTCTACTCTTGTAGTTGAGCATATTAGAAAACGAGCTGAATACAGCGCTAGCAACATGCGGCAAAACTGTCGGCAGCTGCGAAAAATTCTGAGCAATATCTGCCGTCAGACTCTGCTGTACTTCTAAATTCTTGTCATCGTTTAGATTAATCTCTTCTAAACTCTCTTCTGTAGCTGCTAAGTTCGCATTCTGGTCTGGGTTACAGTTGATAGGAGCGCTCACATATCTTGTACCTTGTAACCTTGCAAAGTATTCGTTAACGTCGAAATCATCTTCAGATTTCATTGAAGCCTTTGACACGGTTGATGTCGGAATTTCGGGGTTCCTATCATATTGGGGAGGCTGTGGGTTGTCTAGTGGAGGGGGGTGAGCAGATAATGTGGTAAGAGGTGAAAAAACGTTGGTGTTTGAGTCGCCGGACGGGAAATGCGTGATTTCATGTTCGGACTGCCGTAAGGCATGAACGTTGGTCCCAATTTGATTATCTGCAACAAAGAAAGACATTCTGTTAGTTATTTTGATTTTTTTATTGGTATAATAGATTCGCGTTTGACCACCATCTCACCATACCACGTAAGTGATGATGTGGTCGATGATGGAGCACGCTTGCTTTTTCAT
The DNA here is from genome assembly GCA_943138885.2 of Tholera decimalis. NCBI lineage: Eukaryota > Metazoa > Arthropoda > Insecta > Lepidoptera > Noctuidae > Tholera > Tholera decimalis. Next base: position 9,113,534 of record OW964575.2, on the reverse strand, counting down.
AATATACGAGACAAAAATTGCATTTGCAACGCATTTTGTACGGATCAATTTATTTTCAACGAGGACTAAGTAAATATTTAATGGATACCTTGTAGCGACCGCAAACCTCACAAAGATAGCAATCAAACTAAAATGTTTTATAATAAAAATGACTGACAAGGATTTATTTACTCAACGAAAATTAAAATCTATTCATCTGTCAAGAATTGAGGATAAATTCAACTATATGCGACAACCTTGGAGAGTCGAGTAATTTGTATATGTCGCAGTTGTTATAAAAACGGAAATAAAAATATGCAGTCAAGGCATGCACTAAAATTATATTCAATTAACTTTGGTATTCATAATAATGATGTTTTTCCTTCTTAACTGGGCTATTAAAGCAAAAACGACTGTTGACTCACGGCCACGGTGTTGTTTTTAACGAAAGTATCAATAAGTTAATGTAGGTAGACCAAAAACGATACAATAAGATCAGGCCCATTAATCATTTTTTTCATACTTTATAAATTGTTACAGGTAGAAGGACGCCCAGGTTAAGTATAGTGCAACCCAATTACTGGGTAAAATATCTACAGGGCATCAAGCAGTTGTGTCTCAGCGGTTGACACGACTTGCAAGTTGTAAGCCGAGGGCTAAGTTATGTAAAAAGTAAATAAAAACTTTGGTAAAACCTTTTTAATGTATACAGGGTTATTGGTAAAACACTAACAAAACTGCAGGACTGTATTACTGACATCATAAACAACAACTTTTGTTCTGTGACTTTTTAGAAAACATAATACATTGACGAAAAAACTTGCAGTTTACCTACATTACTAGCGATTTCTTTTACATCACAGACTGCGTAACATTTAGAGCGAACAATAGATTTTTTTTTTTAATGAAATTTTATGAGCTAAAATATGATGAATTATTAAAAGTTGTAGTTTATGATGTTACTAACATAGTCCTGAGAGGTTGTTAGTGTTTTACCATTAACCCTGTATATGTAAGTAGAGACACAATAATTTTACCAAAGGTCTCACCTTGCCCACGGCGTTACGAAGCAACTTGTCCAAATTAGGTAACGTGTAAAGTACACGTAGTAGTATCGCAAGTATCAGTTGTGGTCGGATACGTGACGATGTTTGCTTTTTTATAACCGATGCTAATAGCTATTAGATATTATTAGCTAATAAACAACGTATAACGGTAACTCCATTTCTCTCAAAAAAGGCTGAAGACATCTGGTATGGAGTCTCTATGCACAGTTTCGGCTCAAAATAAATGACTCAAAGAATTGTTTCAAACATAACAAACTTGTCACAGCACTATGAGGGTCAATAACTTTCCACGTCACTTGCCAATAACACGATACTCCTCTTTGTTCTTCTTAATTTGAAAAAGTTCCACAAATGTAGACAGGATTACAAAACTCTTGCCATATCGTTTGTTATCATCCAAAGAAGTCGTGCACTAGGTATGTATATAATATCTTAAACTAGGAATCTAGCAAGACAACGTCTGTCGAGTCATTTAGTTTTAAATAAAAATAATAGAGCCTCGACCAAGCCAAAGTATGAATTTACCCCGTGAAAACCATTTAAATATTTCGCTAATTCACGTAATAGGGTAGTTTCCTATGTTTCAAAATGAGTACTCCGTCCGTTAGTTAGGTTTTCAACATTTTTTTAAATAGAACTAGAAATATAGGCTGAATATGCTAAATATGTTTCTAGAGTGGGTGCACAGCAATAGTGTTATGGGTTTGAATCCGAGACTTTTGTCACTTTGGACAAGATTCAAGAAGCAATCTTGTTAACCCCTCCAACTAAGCTAAATATGATTGTGTCTGGAGTGGGTTCAATAGTGTAATGGGTTCTAATACCCAATAATAATAATAATAATAATATAATAATGGGTACCTTTCGATCACAAAACCGACACCTTATGCTATTGTCCCTTTAAAATTGATTCAATATAAATTTGATTGTGTCAATTTTGAAAGACAATGTACAAGCTGAACTAGCTCTGAACGTAGGCTGCGCTAATATTCATGTTCGCGGTCAAGTGTTTAGGGATAGACAGAATATACTTTATTGTACACCAAAATTTAAACACACCTATTTAAACATTATTTCTTAATTCTATGGTTAGAATGGCGGTCTTATCGCTAAAAGCAATATCTTCCAGACAACCTTTGGAAGGACTTTCAAAACTAATTAAAGTGGGAAGGGCTGAATTAGTGTACTCATAAAGGGATATGCGGAACAGGGTGAAAAGTTTCACTATCTCCTTTAAAATGGAAGGATTATCCGACCAGACAAGTGTTTTTGTCTGGTGGGCAACTGCCCGATGGTTGTTATCAGGTGATTTGTATGCAGGCTAGTTGTGCGGAAAACATCACTTGCGTGATGCAGGGTTTCTATAAGTAGTACGTATGCAGCAGGATAGATGTCGCTACAGATAAATAAATGGATTTAAAAAACCGAGATATCCCGAGGGCAAGTATGAGAGTTTTGCTACTAGGAAACAGGCCTACCCTTTATAAGAGGGAATGGGCGCTATTCCACCACGCAGGTCCGTGATGATGGAAATTATACAAATTAGTGTGCCTGGCTGGGTTGAAACCCACAACCTCTCGACTATTGACTTGTAAGTCGTCCTTATAACCATTATGTAATTATTAATTTTTAATCTATACAAAATACAAAGGCATTTCATTCATAAACGAAAAACACAAACTTGAAATGCATTCATAAGATCGCCGTTGACTCATCAACTTATTTACCAACATTCACCATTTGTTCAATATAAACTTTACCGTGTTGGTATAAGGTGCATTTTTTGTTCTACTGATAAATGTCGTTAACGAACATATCTTGTATGTTTTCGCGTGACATAGTTTTAAGTTAAATTTATATTGTGACCTTTTACGGGTTACGTCGTGTGATTTTATTTAACATTTTACGTAATTTGAAGGTATGGAAGTTTCTTATATATGGACATAGTGGGACATAGCATATGAGAATCCAATATCATTATATGCTTAACCTTTTTCCAACTATATAGGAATCAGGTACCAGCTTAAACGTATTTTTTTAAATTATTATTTTAATAAGTACAGAGACAGACTACAGACTAAGGCATTTAGTACAACTATAACACCTACCACCACCTATACGCACTAAACGTTTTGGGAATACCTTCATTGTGCGTACGGCTAAGGAGTGGAATTCCCTGCCAGAGTCTGTGTTTCCCGATAGCTATAACCTAAGGGTCTTTAATTAAAGACTGAATAGGTTACTTTTAGGTAAGCGTGCTCCATCTTCGACCACATCATCACTTACCATCAGGTGAGATGGTGGTCAAACGCGAGCCTATTATCAATAAAAAAAACAATATACATTACATCAATCTGAGGTCCAATTATTACTGTACACAGCATTCATTGTTTAATATACTTCATTAGTGACGGTTGGTTGGGTTCAGTTAATATAAAGCTTAAAGTTACTAAATGATAATTATGGTTGTAATTACATTTTATACAGCAAATTTCTAAATTCGTTAAAACTGTTCCAAAACAAATCTAAGTTAGAGCATATTACATTATATTGACTACACATTCTGGACAACGGATTGTTTTCAGAAACATTATTGTTACTAGAGGGAATACGGAACAAATGTGGAGTGCGCACAGATCGAGTTGGTATTTTAAAGTTTATCTGACCAAGTAATTGAATATCAAAGGAGCCATAATAATTTTATGCAGTATACTTAAATCACTAAGGGACTATTCACACTTATTCAGCCCTATTCAGCTTATGCCCATAGAAAACAACGATTTTGTATGGAAATGCGTACGCATCCGTTCAGCTTTCCGCGTCTATTCAGCTTTCGCGGCAAATAAGTATAAAATGAGGACAAATGTGTTTTTATCATGCGAGTGCTTTAGATAGAGTTCTGCGCTGTTCTGCCGCGTTCAGCGCCTTTCTGTCGCGTTCAGCATTGTTCCGCCGCGTTCGACGCTGAATGCTGTGGAACAGCGCTGAACACGTATGGTTCTCAAAGCCGAAATTTTGTATTTTGCTTTTGTAACACGGGTCGTAATAGGTCCACAATCTTGTAAAATTTTGCAATATCCATCCGAAAATGCTCTTTAAATTTAATATTATTTTGTTTTAATTGGGGTACCAATGTCGCGTATTCTCCAACCAAATTTCTATTTACCCAAAGTGGGTCGATCCACTGTCGTTTGCGTTTTAATTTTTTACGGTTATTTCTATTTCTTCTGCAAGTAGCGAAACGACAAAAATATCGCACATAGAACTGTCCATGTTGAGGGCACAATACTAATTGAGTAGCTGACCGTCTTCGCAGCATATTCAGCGCCGTACGTAGTAGATAGAAGCATTTTCGCGGAGATAACACTCTTACGCCGCCGTACGCGGCTGATAGAAGTAGAACTGTATAAGTGTGACCAAAATCGTTCAGCGAAACGCGGATAGAGCTGAATAAGTGTGCGTAGTCCCTAATCCATCTCCTTCTCTCTAGACTATGTGAAAGTGAGTGAGATGCTGATTGTAATTGGGCATGCAGCTGAGTACTATAGTGTTTTACATTTTGCGACTGCCTATCTGACCTCCACAACCCAGTAACTGGGTAACACGATACCACTTGGCAAGATAACGGTCAGATTATTCAGGAGCCACCTGACTAGCTGTAACGACTTACATAGAAGTACAAAAAAAGGCCGGTAACTCCGGGCTAACGTCCTTCCGTGTCCACGAATGAGGCAGTTGTCCCACCGACGAAACGATAAACTGTCGGCTTATTTCTCGCTCAAGAAACGTACAATAGATATACTTTCTGTGTAAACAAGAGAGATGCATATATTACTGTTCACACTGCCTGCGAGTACTCACTCCACTAGCTCCGTATACTCGCTCAGCGGTCACTTGGCGGTCAGAACTCACGCTGAGAGACAAACCAGATGATAGCTCAGCTACTAAACTATTGGAATAACACACTCGCTGCTCGCTAACTCGTATTCAGATGCTAGCTCTAATACTCGTTCATCGTCGGCGGTGAGACAACTGCCTGAGGCTCGATATGTAAAGATGGTCACCAACCAATGAACAAACGTCAGCAAGCGTTGCTTAACCTCTAGAACTCCAGTGGCACAAAAACGTGCCAGTAAACAAGTATTAGGCCGCGTTTCCACCAGAGATGTGCGAGGATGCGTAGCGAGGGATGTGTTTGTAAAGAACCAATAGAATCGTTTCATTTACCTCGCCTCGGTCAGCACAGCTCTGGTGGAAACGGCTCAGCGGAGCTAGATTTTTGCGCATACAAAACAAGCGAGGGATGTGTGCGAGGGATGTGTGCGAGAGATGTGTTGCGAGGAATGTGTGTTGAGAAGGATGTGTTGCGAGGTTTGCGCATCCTCGCACCACATTTTCACAGCTCTGCTACACATCCTCGTAGGCACTTTTTCATCGCACAGCTTTGGTGGAAACACCCACACATTTTCACAGCACAGCTAGACATCCTCGCACGACACATTTCCATTGCACATCTCTGGTGGAAACGCACCCTTAGTTGAGCCCCGCTGACACAGAATTTGTGTGCCAGCGGGGCTCAACTAATACCTAGTTGACGTAAATCATGGCGGTCCTTCAGAGGTTAACCTCGACCCGTGCAGCTATGCTACCCCTATGCTAGAACAGTGTCAGATTGCCTGGCTTCTGACTACCTGCAACCAAAGATGTTCAAATGACAGTTTTTGAAGCCGTTAGTCCCACGGCTTAAAAAACTCTCTGAGACACGGGGGTATCAACTTCCAAACTAGGCGTGTGTAACTCTTTACGGAACCGACTCACTGATCCGAATCATTGAAGTGATTCAAAAGATTGGTTCAGTAACATCGATTCAAATGCATCATTTGAATCTGAAACATTACTTTGCTCTGGCTCATTTCGCGCGACGCGTCGCTCGTGTGGCGACTGAGCAGTGAGCGAGCGAGAGAGGGAGACTGAGAGACACTGAGTTACTTTAACTATTGACTCTCGTATCGTATGCACGAAGATCGACTTTATTTATTATCTCACTTATTACAAAAATATGTAGACATAAACCATTCAGTATTGATGCCTCAAAGCAATTCTGTCTCAATAGTAAACGCCCGAGACGCAACGTAAAAATCTTACGTTTCCATACATGACGTCGTGTCGCGGGCTTTCACTGAGTCATTTGAGCCGTTGATCCAAATGAGCCAAATGAAACATATCAGTGTTCATTTCAGTGATCGATAATCAAATGTTCCAATCTCAAAAATGATACATTTTGCTCACTTCTATTCCAAACAGCGGGCTACTACTGAAATTGTTTACAGAAAATCCAATAGCAATTTTGGTCCGACCCTGGAATCGAACCCAAGACCTCATGCTCAGTAGTCACCCTTGCGCCCACTAGACCAACGAGCAGTGATAAACTTAGCTAATAATACTTTTTTATGAACATTTACTGTTGTTAAGTAATGTTCATCTTTAACTCAATATAACTTAGGTCAAAACTACTTCGTCTGGAACTTTTAGCCATATTACAACACTTCATCACTACGAAGGTTAATACCCTATAAGGTAAAACATCAATCAGTGAGCAAGAAAATTAACAAGGAATGTATTTCGCAAGGAACGAGTAGTTTTTATATCAACACTATCTTGTTCGACGACAATATCAAGTCAATCGGGTATCGTCGGGTATAGTCGGGCATAATCGGCTTCATAGATTTAAGGCATGCGCAAGAGACTCAGGGATATCTGTCATTGATCCACTGGCAAACTAAACGATCTTAGTTAATGACATTTCTATTGTTTGCGTTTGGTCACCATGTCACCTGATGGTAAGCGATGATGTGGTTGAGTAAGACGCACGCCTATCTAGAAAAGTAAGTCAAGAGTGAATACGTTTATTCACTCTTGACTTAAAGACCTCCAGATTAGAGCTATGACGAAACGCAGACCCTGGCTGGGAATTTCACTCCTTAGCTGTACGAAACACAATGGTATTCCCAAAGCGTGTTGTAAATATGGGAGGGATACCCACCATTTAACGATGGTACCGTTCGTTCCGTAGTAATTTATATCCATTTTCAACCGACGACAAAAAGAGGAGGTTATCGATTCGACGCGTATGTTTTTTTTTATGTGTGATCACCAGTGATCGGTGTAGGTAGATTGATTTTTGGTACTTGTATCATAAATGCACACAGAAAGAATAACATGGATAAGCCATTTTCCCGGAAAGTAATTCCGGTATTTCCGGATTCAATAAAACATTGTTAATGTTGGTAGTGATATTATTCCTACTCAATTCAAAATTTAAAGGAAGGTATAAAAACTAAATTAATTCATTATTTATCTGTAATTTTTATTGTTTATATGTAATTTTATTTTTATCTGTAATAATATTGCTCATTTTATTACAATTCCTACCTATTTTTTGAGGATGGCAATTCATCAAATGACTCCTTCCACTCTGGCAGAATAAAATTCCTACATAAGTTCCGGTTTTTTTTTAATAATCCACCAATTCCGGAGGAATGTCCACATTAATATATACGTTTCGGATCAATGACCCCATTTCAATCTACCTACTCCGATCACTGGTGATCACCGATTACTCGAAGACGGCTCAACCGATTTGGAAAATTCTTTTTTAGTTTGAAAGGGTATACTTCGAAATTGGTCCCATTGTCACCAAGTCAGGATCTGATGATGGGATCCTGGAGCAATCGAGGGAACTCTTCAAATATTATAGGCACACCTATAGTGATTTGAGTATTTTTTGTAGTAACTACTGTAGCATTCGAAAAGCACCATTTGTGAAGTGGACCTGATGATGAAGACCACAGATGGCCACTGGAACTACTCAATATATAACTATTTAATGTGTTCCGCTTCGATTACTTGAATGTGGTTATTAAGCACAATATGCTCGTCATAATGCATATGGTGAAGTGAAGCTGATGGTGAAGTACCAGGAGAACTCCTCAAGCAATGAACGGCCCAACATTGGGAAAAGCAATATTTTGTAAATGAATATAAGTACACACATCAAAAGTGTCTAGGGATCAACATATATTTTTGCAATAACTTTTCTCCTGATTGATATTAATTAAAATTTTCTTTAAGGATTCATCAAATAAAGTGTTTTCGTTTATCACAGTAACGATAAACCAAGTCACCTTTGCATTAATAAAGAAATTTGCCATTTTCCTAATAAAGGGATTTTTGACATTTGAACCACTAACATTAAAGTTCGAAAAAAAGACTGAAATAACAGTTTTCTTTAAAATTTTATTGGGTAACTTAAACAATTAATAATCCGTGTTTCTACCGCGAACACTAACAACACAAGAACATCGGTTTGGCATACTCAAAATGAGTTCATCCAAATCACGCTGTGGAATGGCCGCCCATGTTCGTTGCAACAACAAAAAAAGGTCTTCTTGCGACTGGATACCCTCCATATTCGGCAGAGCTCTTCTCTGTAGCATATCCCATGCATGCTCAATCGGGTTCAAGTCTGGCGACTGAGCAGGCCAGAGCAGGACATTGATGTTAGCTGCGGCGAGAGTCTGTCTTACAACTCTTGCGGTGTGCGGTCGTGCATTATCATGCATTAACTGAAATAAGGGACCGATTTGCACTTGTAGAGGAACGATGACGTCAGATACAATCGTCTCAGCATAAATTTGAGCGTTGAGGTTGCCTCTGATCCAAATCAACTCAGTTCTTCCGCCGATCCAAATACCCGCCCATACCATGATGGTTCCACCACTATAAGGATGGACTTCCTGGCAGGATTTTAATCGCTGTTGGCGTCCAGGGGTTCTCCAGTGTCGTATACGTCTTGTATCCGGTCTCATACCAAAACGAGACTCATCAGAAAAGCACACGAAACGCCATTGTTCTTCTGCCCAATTTCTGTGTTCAAGAGCCCATTGATATTGAATCCTACGATTGTGCATTGCTATAGGTGGTACCCGTAGCGGTCTTCGGGAATGAAGGTTCACTTCATGCAAGCGGTTTCTGACTGTTTGGTCGCTAATTAAGTTCCCTGAAGAGTGATGAAGCCTCACGGCTAACATCATGGCGGTTATTGTTGGAGCTCTTCGAGTTAAGATTTGAATGTATCGGTCTTGTCTCCGTGTGGTGCAGCGATACCGTCCTCCATGGCGCTCAGCCACGGTACCAGTGCTTCGGTAACGTGTCCAAAGTCGACTGATAACACTCTGACTTGTATTCAGAGCTAAAGCCACAGTACGTTGCCGGGAACCAGCTTCTATCATTCCCACGGCTCTGAGCATTTCTTCCCTGCTTAAATGACGTCGCCGCTCCATAATAACGTTGGTTTTAATCAGTAGTAGGGAAACAGTAGCACTAATAATGTCTTCAATGCGTTGTATGTTTTTATAGGGAAAATATTGACAGCTGATTTTCATCTTTTACTCGAATTTGATTAACAGTTCCTGTTTCAAATTATGAAATGCACCAAAAAGGATCCATATAAATTTATAAAATCATAAATTTATTACAAAGCCACATCTCAATCTCAAGAAATCCGCATAAAAATGCTTGATCCCTAGACACTTTTGATGTGTGTAGTTGACATTTAGGCTCTTGTAACTAGGTAAATTAAAAATCGACCAACTAAAATTTTTTTTTTACAAAAAATAGAACCGACTTCCATATCAAAACACATCAAAGCCAAAAATAACTTTAATTTCGGTAGTGGGTGTTATTGGTTTTGGATTTTCTTTTGTTTTTCACACCGCCTTCCGAAATTAAAGTTATTTTTGGCTTTGTAGTGTTTTGATATGGAAGTCGGTTCTATCTTTTGTAAAAAAAAAAATTTCACGCTTTTTAGTGGGTCGGTTTGTAATTTATCTAGTTACAAAAGCCATACTGTCAACAACTTATCACCTTTTACAAAATATTGCTTTTCCCGATGCATAGCCGTTAATTTTTGAGGAGTTCTCCTGGTACTTTACCATTAGCTCTACATCACCATATGTATTGTGACGAGCATAAAGTGTTTAACATCCGTACTCAAGTAATCGAATCGCAATCCACGAAATGCTTATTATTCAGTAGTTGCAGTGGCCATCTGTGGTCTTCATCATCAGTTCAACTTCCCCAAATGGTACTTTTCGAAAGCAACTGCTCAAGGTACTATAAGAAATACTCAAAACGCTATAGATGTGCCTTTAATATTTGAAGAGTTCCCTCTATTTCTCCAGGATCCCATCATCAGATCCTGATTTCGTAACAATGGGACCAACTAGAAAGTATACCCTTTCAAACGCAAAAAGAATTTTTCAAATCGGTCCAGCCGTTTCCGAGTTATGAGGTAACATACATAAAAAAAAAAGTTTAAGACGAATTGTAAACCTCCTTTTTTTGAAGTCGGTTAAAAAGGTAAAGTTAAAGGAGCTCGCACGCTTAATCCAATACTGTCACTATCCAAAATTTTGCCAAATCGACTTTTTAATGCCATCTGTTGGGAAACGTAGAACTATGCGTAATCGCGCTTACACTAGTCTAAAAGTAACAGAAATAACCGCTATACGGGCAGTAGTCCGCTTCGTAACTAAATAAAAATGTTCCCATTCTCATTCCATTTGTTGCCTCTCCTGAAAAGTTGACTTTTTGGGATAGTGACAGTATTGGAATAAGCGTGCGAGCTGGTAACCTCTATATCTACTGAACCGAGTTATGAGGTAAGCGAATTGTAAACCTCCTTTTCTTGAAGTCGGTTAAAAAGAGTGAAAAGATACCGACTACCGAAATTAAAGTTATTTTCACTTTGCAGTGTTTTTTGCGAGTCGGTTTAATTTTTTGGTAAAAAGTGTTTTACTGCCACGGTGGCCTAGTGGTCGCAGCAAGAGGTTTTGGGTACGATTGTCGGGTAGAGCAAAAATTACTACTGGGTTTTTCTGTTAGAAATTTCTCAGTAGTGGCCCGGAGTTTGGAAGTTGGCTGTGGGATACCCCCGTGACTTTGAAAGCACGGTAAGCAGTTGGTGCTGCGCCTGATCTGTCTCCGGTCGTGTCGGCTGCCGCCCCATCGGACTATGAGAGTATAGGTACAGAGAGTGCTCCTGTTCCTGCACATGCTTGTGCACTATAATATCTCCTGCGCAGATGGCTAATCAATTATGAGATTGGCTGCGGTGGCCGAAATCGGTTAGGAGGACTATACAACGTGAATTTAAAGGGTAAATACATACCGAGTGCACGGCTTCTTTGGATGATAACAAACGATATGGCCAGGGTTTTCTAATCCTATGTCTACATGTGTGGAGCATATTAGAAATTTCAATACATTGATACCAGAAGTCGAATTTTTCAAATTAAGAAGAACGAAGAGAATTATCGTTTTATTGGCAAGTGATGTGGAAAGTGATGACCCTCATAGTGCTGTGACACGTTTGTTATTACTGGTATTCAAGAAACATATGAAACCAATAATTTGGGGTCAATTCTGTGAGTCACTTATTTTGAGCTGAAACTTTGCATAGAGACTCCATACCAGATGTTGTCTTCAGTCCTTTTGGATAGATATGGGGTTTCCGTTACACATTGTATATCCATTAAATGTAATGTACATGAATATTAAATATTATTAATTATTTGCTTCACAAATTAATATACATACATAATGAACAATTTCTTTATATTGTCTACAATAATAACTCAATTTTCTGTAAGTAATATGGTTTCACACAGTACGTTGTAAGTAGTGACAGTACGTAGGTACCAATGTTATGAATTTGTAGCAGTTATCGTAGAAAGCAAACCTCCCCATTAAGTCGATAGTAAGTAATTTCACTACGCTGATAACGATGTGTTAAATGGGTAAGCAGAAGTAGTTTGCGACCCAAAACTGACACTGCTGATGGGATTGTGGAGAACGCTAACGTGGGACACGTTAGCGTTCCCTCCCAAGCTGGAAGTGACGAAGAGAAACGCTGTGTGATTCTAGTCAATAGGAGTCTGATACACCCCTCCGTTTACTTCAAAGCGGAGGACACATCCAAGTGGAATTCACACAAAAAAAATGGCCAAGTGAGAGTCGGACTCGCCCATGAAGGGTTTCGCACTAGCTAGGAAAAATAACTTTATTTTCCATATTGTCTGTATGAATGATATTTCAAAATTCTAACAGTATCTCGTTCAAACGTTCAAAGTTTGACAGGCCTGTTGGTCTAGTGGTCAGTGGCCCTGACTGCTATGCCGCAAGGTCGTGGGTTCGATTCCCACCCAGGACAAATGTTTGTGTGATGAGCACGATCATTTGTTCTTTGTCTGGGTGTAATTTATCAATAACTAGCGACCCGCCCCGGCTTCGCACGGGTGCAATGTTTATATTAAATATAGGCAGCGTTCGCGAGAATCGTTAACGTACGGCAGTTTTTTCGACGCCTTACTCCACAATAATTACAATTACACTAACTAAAATTATAACTAACTAATTATACAATTTTCACTACCACGAAAAATCCTATCTATTTTCCGGGATAAAATATAGCCTATACGGATTCGGAAGAATCCCTCTAAGTAATGGTAAAAGAAATTTTGAAATCGGTCCAGTAGTTTATGAGCCTATTCAATACAAACATACAAAAATACAAAAATACAAAGGTTTCCTCTTTATAATATTAGTATAGATATGTATTTAAAAATGAAGAGTATGTATTTAGAAATGTACATGTATGTTTATCAGTTGTATAGTACTCATAGCAAAAGCTCTGCTTAGTTTGGGACTAGATGGCGTTGTGTGAAAGTTAAAAAAAAAAAAAAATTCGTTGAGATTTTTCATTGAAATCTACAGCATAATTGTACAGTACAGTAGGTACAATATGATTGTGTTATGTTTTTCACTTTATTATTTTACAAGTTGGAGGGATAAATACACACATTTTACCACTTTGGAAGTGTATATCTTACAAGCGATTGTGATTTTAGGAAAAAATCGTTTTAAGAACCTCTATGTTGTTTTTAATGACCTGTCTATAGACACGTACGTATAGGTTTAATAATAAAAAAATTGTTCCAGTTCTATGAATGGTAAAATAAAAAAATCGTAAAGCGGACAAAGCGGTTCATAGAATACATTTACCTACCAAGTTTCAACTGTGTAGTCCTAATAGTTTCGGAATAAAATGGCTGTGACATACGGACGGACATTACCATTCGGTTATGGAATCCTAAAAATGGCGATTAGCAGATACGTAGCATTGCATTAATCCGTGTTGATAATATTGTCTCTCACGCAAAGAAATTCGCGAGTACAGCTTGTTCTAAAATGGCTGTACGGTATTAGTTTGACCGGACAGTCGATGGAAGTGTTATCCAAGTAACTTCTCATTAAGAGTAATGAAATAAGCCCAAACTTGAGATCGAAAGGTCAACATTCCTTCGTATCCAATATCAAGGAAAATTAGAAAACTAAAATAATGACAGCGGTACCGGTCGATTTTCAAGATAAAATCAACGCTTTCGTCATTCCTCCGTGCCGAAAGTACGTTAAGGGCCTACACTACCTCAAATGTCTTAGCATGATCCTCCGTTATGTCGAAAATAGTGCAGCAATAATTTGAAATAAATATATGGCAAAGTGGAGGATTAATGTTAGGTACTATGTTTGACGAAAACAAGATTCCATTAAATTTTCTTGATAGAAAAAAATTCCAAAGTTACCTCCAAACCAAACAATAAACCGCTGGTATTCAAAAATAACTTCAAATTAGATAATGAAACTTTGCATATTAATTGAACTAAGTATAAAGCAGGTCTTGTGTTTTTTTTTTAAATAAACATTATTTTCACCGTAAAAAGTATCGGTGTCTTGGAGTCTTTTCCCTGCCACCCTGTCTCGCTTGCTCGCGTGACTGCGGCAAGTAGTGTGCGAGCGAGATAAAGAGTGAGGAGCGCTGAGGTAGTATAGGCCCTTAATGGTGAACGCAGACCTAGCCGCACCGCACGCGCCGCAGTCTTTGCATTCGAATTCTTTATATGAAGTTCTATGCAACCTCGCACACCTACCCGCGCCGCAGTCGCCGCAGTCCCTGAAACGACCGAACTCCCCTAGCCGCAGCTGATGACGTCATCCGCACGCAGCGCGGATGACGTCATTCGCATCCACGGCGCGCAGTGTTGCCAGAGTTATAAAGTAGACAGAGAATCTCTGTCAACGGTTTATAATAAAATTACTTATTCTCGTATAAATAATTACTTGCTTATTCCCTATTATAGCACCTACAGATATAATTACACAAAAGAGCAAAATACCAATACCAAATACAGATTTTATACAGATTTTTTAAATCTTCGGATAGATAATGCTTTCAAAAATCTGGCAACACTGACGGGAACGACTGCAGCGACTGCGGCGCGGATAGATGTGCGAGGCCATTAACAAAAAGCGATGACTGCGGGGACTGTAGAGACTGCGGTGCGGCTAGGTCTGCGTTCACCATAAGTCTTTACTCCCGACTGCTTTTGTACATCTTTGATAGTCATTTCGAGTAGGTACCACCTAGAAATATCTGACAGCTGTTTTAAGTTGGGGTATCGCGTGATGTAACACTGTACTCTTTGGCTAGACCAGTGTTACATTTTCTGGCCCTGACTACCCGTGATGACTGCCAAACATGTACAATGCCGGTACGAACGGCCTAACGTGGTTTTCGAGCCACGGAGAAATCTTGATATTTTACTAATGGCCACCCGATCAAATATCAAGATTTCTCCACAGACTCAAGTTGGCAAGCGTTGTTTAAAGTTAAAGATTAGCCCGAGCGGCTATTATTATAGCTCCTAAACAACTAGACCAAAATTTTCTAAAAACATCATCATCATCATCATCCACAGTCTGACTTCATCCACTGCTGGGTATATGAGTCCCTTCGCTTGTGCCAAGCTCCACGTTCATGTGTCAGTCTTATCCAGGGTATAACCACGATGGCAACAATGTCGTCTGCCCATCTCGCTGGCGGACCAACGCTCCTCTTACCAGATCTTGGACGCCACTCAGTCAGAGCTTTACTCCACCAGCCATCACCGCGCCTTCCTAGGTGTCCTGACCAATCTCATTTGAGTTCCATGATGCGATTTCCGATATCGAAGACCTTCGTACGTCTTCGGATCTCGACATTTGGAACCCGATCAACTAATCTGATGCGAAGCATGGAACGCTCCATGGCTCTTTGTGTTACTCTGAGCCTATACATAGCTTCCCGTGTAAGCGTCCACGTCTCAGTACCATACGTCATGACGGCCAGAACACACTGATTGTAAAGGCGGGTCTTCAAGCATTGTGGATTTTTTTCTGATTTACTTGAATGCAGCCCACCCTAACTGTATTCTTCTCGATATCTCCGTTTGTTGATGTTAAAAACCTAGTCATTTCAAAACAACAGGATCCACACACGCCCATCAGCTTGTGTGATTCATCAGATAACCACACCACGGGCCCCAATGAATCAATGCTTATTTAACTTGAAGTAACGCGGTGAGTTCTACATTATCTACGGTACTGCGCCTACGTCCTGTGTAGGTACCTTATAGGAATGTGGTGACACAGATATACATATGTATGTTAGGACTATTACCTATAGGACTTAAAAACCCGAAGTAATAAAGATAAATTACAAGCGTACTTCATCAGCGACCACCTCTAGATCGCCGCTAGATGGTGGTGAAACGCAAGCCTATCCAGAATAAAAAAAAACCTAGAACGTATAAAATTTAGACTAACCCTCGCGTGTAAAGTTCTGCATCAGCTGTCTCCGTTTCCAAATCAATTATAGCCCAAACTTATTAGCTACATAACAAAAAAAGTTTCATTCCAATCCGTTTAAAAGTCCCAGAGATTAGCGAGTTTAAACATACGGACATTTTATTTTAAATTCTTGCTCTATTACCGTTTCTAAGACCCCGTAAATTAATTTTTGTAAATATATTCAATGTACAGACTACAGACACACTTTTTACTGTTTAATTACGTGTATTGATTAGTTATTATTACCATGGAAGTATAGATATTACGAATGTTTGTATGAAGGCCGATAGATTATTTTATTACACTTTTCATCAGAAAAATCGATACACCTTGCAAGTTTATGTTTTGTAAGGATTATCAGAAAAATGTGTATATTTAGGAATGTATTCCAAATGTCGTTTAACAATGAATAATATGAGACAGACGTCCCAAAGTCACAGTAAAGAACAAAAAAATTTAAGACAAGCGCTAATTTGTCTCAAAACAGTGAATCATTTCATTTATGATAAGCGCTAATTTTTAGTTTTCAAAGGTGAAATGTACTCCAACTTGACTCCAACTCTAACACACATTTGTCTCAAAACAGTGAATCATTTCATTTATAGGATAAACAAATGAAATTCTAATTTTGAATTTTGAATTTTCGCTTATCACTGTAATGACCAAACTGCCAGCTATACAATAATGTGACTTTTTTCATGGAATGAAAACTCTTTTGTGTTAAATTAGGACAGAAACAATAAAAACGGAAGTGTTTAGATTTTTCTGATGAGAAGTGTATTTTTTGTTAGATTATGTTCGAGCCTAGGCAAGCACATTATTTAATTTAGATCATCACCACTGCTTGCAAAACGATGAAGAAAAACATTTTTTTTTTATATTGGTAAAAGGTTCGCGTTTGACCACCATCTCACCCGATGGTAAGTGGTGATGTGATAGAAAACATCGTAAGAAAATAGGCATGTCCTAAGACCGAAAATCTGAATCATGAAACATGAACCAACCTGCACTAGGCCCGCGTCGTGTACTACGGCCTATTTATTCTCCTCTCTAAGGAGGCCTGTGGCACAGCACTGAGAACGTTATACACTGACTATGTATGTATGTTAATACCACTAGCTAGAAGAGATGAAGATGCCTGCAAAATTTAAGATACGATATAATAATTTACCGTTGAATAGACTAGAAACTACACAGTCACTCTGAAGGGTAACTGAAAAGACAATGCTTGATGACGGCCATTCGGTTCAACACCTAAATTGAAGTAACTACATAAATAAATATTCCAAAAAATATTTACGTTTGCGTTCGAAAGTTCCATTGCATCATCAAGCGCAAGGTCTAAAGCTACAGGATTAATACGATTGCAATACAATTTATTTTATCTTTTATTTTGGGGTGGAAGAGCCTGTCACAAATTTATGTGACGCCCGTTGATATGCAAAAAGTCGTGAAAATCACTTCCGTACCGAGATTGAGAGACCAGCGAAAAGTAGTTTTTCAAGCTGGCTGGACACGTTTTCGATAGATTATCTAAGATTCTGTAGCGTCACAAATTCTGAAATAAAGATGTTTAGCCGTCATATAAAGAGCCCTATTGACCTAGTTAAATGCGAGCTATTTTGAATATTTGTCCAGCCAGTCTGAGTCACATTTTCAAACTACGTTCTAATTATAGAACTCTTTCTAAAATGCTAAATTGGTAAAAGAACTGCCATCTAGAACAAGATGTTAGTCTAGTATTTACGTTTTAATGCCAGCAGAGCATACCAAAGTACGGGTTACGGGTTGTTACGGGTAGTCAGATGCCAGAAAATCTGACCCTGGTCTTTTCAAGGGGTTTCTGGTTTGTGGAGGTCAGACAGGCAGTCGTTCCATGTAAAACACTAGTACTCAGCTGTATCCAGTTAGACTGGAAACTGACTTCAACATAGTTGGGAAAAAACGTAAAATTGAAAATGTTTCAACGTCTTTAATGCTGGGGCTACACTATCGCGATAACGCGAAGATTTGCGTTGTCGCGAATCATCTTCGCGAATACGAATGCCCTTCGCGCCGCTGTCGTTAAATTGCCACACATCAAAGGGTTTTGTCGTGACAAACTTCGTGCGGTTGCCTATACTTCACCCGCTTTAGTAGACTTTTTGGTTTTATTCCTATTTTTGACCTTTTCATATTTATTCTAATTATAAAGATGCAGTAAATAATTATTAGCCGCTATGTGATACAGTGCAACCGCCTCTTTCATGTTTCCCGCGAAATTAAAATTATCGCGACGTAGTAAAGTTTTTTTTTGATGTCGCCAAGCACTTCGTCATGGATCGAACACGAATTTCGATCGTGACAACGCGAACACGAATCTTCGTCTTCAAGTCTGGCCGTAGCATAACAAACCTATTTTCATATCTTCTTTTTACAAACATAGGTTTCGCCGTAGTTCTGTTTATCTGCCCACACCTTGCTGACCGCATTGAAGTTACTAACACCAAGTTCCAATTACACAATACCTTAGTGGCATCAGACCACTTGTTTATTTTGTAACTTTTTATCGGTTAGCGAACAAATACTTCAGTTGCGTTTTAAAGGGTGGGCCCTTACTGGGAAAACGGTGTTGGAAATTCCGTTAGATCGATGATGAAATTGAACAGTTCGTTTATTTATTTTTGAGCGGTTGTACCCCGGTGGTTACAGGCACGACTTGCGAGTTGTATGACGTGGGTTCGAATCCAACTTACGTGGATTAGTATGAGTAATTTTCGTCATCACCACTGAAGAATATATCTATCTATCTATCAAAACGGTGAACGAAACATCGTGAGAAACTGTATGTTGTAGGGACACATCGCACTCTCAGAATGAAAGGTACCTAATTAAAAATATAGTATTTTTTGGATTTGAGCATTAATAACTAATAAAGCAGCATTGAATAAATTATATCTCAATTATATCTCATATATCTCAAGTGGCAAATGTATAAGCTGTCTCTTTATAACTCGTAATTTAGATTCCTGTTTCCACGGCCATTCAGGGTAATGTTTCAGGCCAGTTTTCATCAAAATCTGAAATTACACGTATTTAGATTTAGGTCACTTTCATTCTAAATTCTACATGTAAGTATGTATGGCAGAGTGCAAAGGCAGCAAAATGTATGTGAGCGCGATCTATGAATAGGACAACCAGTTACCGCGCACTGGTCGGTACGAACGGTTCTCTAAGGGTTTCGCGTGAAATATATTCGGTCTACATAACACCGACTTTCAATCAACCCGAATCGCCCACCAGACTAAGCAGGACTCATATAGGGAATATCCAGGTCAAAGTACTGGATAATAAAGAATCCCTAAAATGTCTTTAAAATAAAATAACTTTAATTTCGGTAGTCGGTGTTATTCGTTTTGTATTTTCTTTTTTTTCACACCGCTTTCCGAAATTAAAGTTATTTTTGGCTTTGTAGTGTTTTGATATGGAAGTTGGTTTTTATTTTGCTAAAAAGTTTTTTTTCACGCTTTTTAGTGGGTCGATTTGTAATTTATCTAGTTACAAATCCAAAATGTCAACTACTTATCACCTTTCACAAAATATTGCTTTTCCCGATGCAGAGCCGTTAATTTTTGAGGAGTTCTCCTGGTACTTCACCATCAGCTCTACTTCAACATATGCATTATAACAAGCATAAAGTGCTTAACATCTATATTCAAGTAATCGAATCGCCAATCCACGAAATACTTATTATTGAGTAGTTTCAGTAGCCATCTGTGGTCTTCATCATCAGTTCCACTTCCCCAAATAGTGTTTTTAGAGAGCAACTGCACAAGTTACCATAAGAAATACCCAAAACACTATAGGTGTGCCTATAATATTTGAAGAGTTCCCTCGATTTCTCCATGATTCCATCATGAGATGCTAACGTAATGATAATGGGACCAACTAGAAAGTATACCCTTTCAAACTAAAAAAGAATTTTCCAAATCGGTCCAGCCGTCTTCGAGATATGAGGTAACATACACAAAAATAAGTTCAAGACGAACTAAGAACCTCCTCCTTTTTTAAGTTGGTTTTTAACTAAAACAATGAAATTTAATTATGGTTTTTATTTACTGGTAACATTATAGACAGTTAGAAGTTTATTAATAATAGACTTTCTTTTAAATTAATCAACGTAATAAATACAATAAGATGAAATACTGAGATCGTGCTTTTTGGTATCCGTAAGACCAATATGTGTCCGGGTTTTACCCGGACGTTTATAGGGAAAATCCCCCGGACGCCCCCGGACGCTGTCCAAACTAGGACAAATCCGCGGCAACTCGGACGGATGGCAGCCCTACCCTTAGCTAATGAGTACCTACTGCCCCGTAAGTTTTACGGACAAACTAGATAAGATCACCTCTCACGCGATCAAATCGCGGGCACAGCTATACAACAGGGTTGGGGAAATATTCTAACCAGATACCGCAGCCACGGAACGCTAGGGCAGCTGAGGCAACAGGTTTTTAGTCAGTAGAAGTCTAACATTCCCTTCCGCTCGACTCAGAGCAAGGAGGTGTCATTTGATGATTTTGCCACGAAAATAAAAATCCTAATATGTACCTACATATCTATACTAATATTATAAAGCGGAAAAGTTTGTTAGTTTGTTTGTTTGTTTGCTTGAACGCGCTAATCTTCGAAAGTACTGGGTGGATTTGGATGAAATTTGGTATGGAAGTAGCTTGAAGCTCGAGGAAGGTTATAGGCAACTTTTTACCCGACTGCAAAAAAGGAGAGTTATGTTTTTACCGTGATAGAATCCACGGGAGCGAAGCCCCGCGAGAGTACTAGTAATTATATAATTCTCTAATGATCTTATGACAAAGCAGAATCTTCATGTGGGACTTTCCTTTGTGCAGAAATCTTATCCTTTGCTTTTTTTGCTGTTAATGATATTCTTTTGATCGAAGCCTTTAAATTCATGATTGGAATTAATTGGAAATATACAAGTGTTTTATCCGAAAAGGTGATTTCCCTAATATTGTAATAATTACTGAATGGAATTAGGCGGTTTTAGAGTTCGGTACCCGAGTGGCAAAAAACAGAACCCTTTCTGATTCGGTATGTCTGTCTGTCTGTACGTTCGTCCATTATGTCACATTTTATACTAACCAAAACCATGAGGACTACACAGTGGAAATTTGGTAGGTATATATATTCTGTGAACCGCCTTACGATTTTTATAAACAAATAAATGTAATAAAAAAGTCTCCCCATAAATAGAACTGCGACTAGAAAAAAAATCATCAATGGTCTGGGATGTTTATGATAGGCCTTTAAAAATTACATCGAGGTTCTGAAAACCACTTCTTTTCAAGTCAATCATTTGAAAGATAGACGATTCTAAGGTGGAAAAATGTGTGTCCCTGAGCCTGAGTGTGAAATATAAAAAAAATATATGCTGCAGATTTCAATCAACACTTTCAACGAAAATTGGTTTGAACGAGATACAGTCAGCAGTTTTTGAGATATATTAAATTTTCAAAAACCATAAATACAACTTTGTAATTTATACAACCACTATGAAAAACAAAAGTTATTTTTCGCTAGTCTATGCTTGCTACTACGTTACCCTTCATGGGCGAGCCAGACTCGCACTTGGTCACTTATTTATGGCCAGTTTCTTAAGAAAAAATAGCCTATGTCACTCAGGATTAATAATTAAATATAACATTAAGATAGAAAGAATTTTGAAAATAAAATCGTCGCCTAATGGCTAAGGTATCGGCCTTTGATCGAATGGTCGCGTTTTCGAACCCCACCCATTACATTGACATGAACCCACTTCAGACACAAGCATATTTAGCTTAGTTGGAGTTAGGGTTAACAAGATTGCTAGTGATGTTAATTCTACCCACATTGCTAGATTTCTTTTAAAAAAAAATCGGTTCAGTAGATATAGATTACCAGCTTCTTTAACTTTACCTTTTTATAATATTAGCTTTTGACTAGGGAAAAATTTCGCGAATAGTGCTAGTGTATTACAAATTTGTTTTTACTGCAGCCGCAATCAAAGTAGGTAATTAAGTTTTCCCCCTGACTAACGTTATAAAACATACTTAATGACTTAAAAGAAATCACTAACGGTTTTTGAAAAAAATAAAAAAGTGGCTTCCATTTTTTTCCTGTTACAATAATTTGATATAACAAGTGAAATCCCCAGGTGGCAAAACTTGGGCCTGATTAGTCGACTGTCTAGTTAGGCTTTTATTTTGTTGGGGGAAAAACGTCAAATGACTCCCCCCACTTTGGGTGGAGCGTAGAGAGTGTCAGACTTCTGCTGACTAATAACCCACCCTGTTCCTTCGGCTGCCCTTATGTGTCGGGGCCGGGGTATCTCGCTAGAGCAACCCAGGCCTTGGTATCACATGTCTCAAGTATTATTATTATTGAAACTTGGTGGACATCCCATCCATACGCAAATAACGTTTGAAGAATACTTTTATTGTGCGTACAGCTAAGAAGTGCAATTCTCTGCCGAATTCTGTTTCCTGATAGCTATAACCTGGGAAGTCAAGAATGAATAAGTTACTTCTAGGTAAGTGTGCTTCATCTTCGACCACATCATCACTTGTAAGGTGAGATGGTGGAAATAAATAAATAAAGACAAGAATGATAAACTCTTAAGTAAAGATGGTATGGTTTGCGCAAGCGATAAGCTATTGGCTAATACGCTGACTGTCACGGGTCCGATTTCCTAGCCGGAAAAAATGTTTGTATGGCATACAAATAGTTGTTCCGGAACTGAAAAAACGTGTTTGTATAAAAATACACTCCAGATACAGGAGCCAATCCTATGTGGGGTAATGTTTAAAAAACATTCACAATCCAACAATGACGTCGTTACATGGTGGACATCCCACCCATACGTACAACACGTTTTAGGTATACTTTCATTGTGCGTACAGCTAAGGAATGGATTTCCCTGCCGGAGTCTGTTCGTCCTGATAGCTATAACCTGGGGGTCTTTAAGTCAAGAGTGCATAAGTTACTTCTAGGTAAGCGTGCTTCATCTTCGACAACATCATCGCTTACCATCACGTGAAATGGAAGTCAAACGCGAACCTATCAATCATATAAAAGCAAACACACACACACATCTTTCAGTAAATAAAGACAAGGATAATAAAATCTTACTATAGACGACATGGTTGGCAAAAGCGATGACTGATTGGCTGCTGCGCTGACTTTCACGAGTGCAATTCCAGCTACGGAACAGATGCTTGTATGGCAACCAAATGTGTTCTGTGTTCCCTGCCACTTATAGATCTTTCAGATTTTAAAGCAAGAGTAAATAGGCGTCTTCTGGGCTCGCTCGTCCCATCGTAGACATCATCTATCGCATACCATCAGGTGAGATGGTGGTCAAACGCGAGCACTTATCAATATAAAAAAATGTGTTCTTCTACCCTCCTAGTAAAATTAAGCTATACTACAAACTTCTGTCTACCCTCAGAAGTATTAGCGTGATGTCATATTATGTTACTTCCGTCGAAGGTACAGATAATACGTTGAGAAAGTGCGAGGTCACTGACCCGTACGTAATACACGCAATTATACACGTGTGCTGCGTTTGCGCATTCGATGCGTAATTATATACCACTAGCTTCATTCAGCCCGCGACTTTTTTGCGTGGAAGGATTCCCGCGTAAATTTCGACACCTTGGGAATACCGGGATAAAAAATAGCCAATGAGTTATTCCAGGATTTCAAATAAATATCTACCAAATTATTCAGATTCGTTCGGTAGTTTTTGAAAGAGAAACAAACATCCATTGCACAAACTATCGTATTTATAATATTATAAAGAAATAAGTAAGATAAGATATGCCCACAGGATTATGTGTGTGGACGAGGATATTTTAAGTAACTGGAGTTATCTGACTTGGGAGAGACAGTACAGTATGTTAACTAACAGAGGGCGTTCCTGTTAACCCGCAATAGTAGAGATCATCCATACATGCTAAAAAAAATATTACCATTCGAAAACAAAATGTTTATAATTTTTTTTAATTAAAAATATTAATTAAAAATGATAAATTGATACGTAAAAGAAACACTCTGCACACGCGTACGCATTCATAAATAAATTGCGACGTTGCCGTCTTTCAAGTACGCGTGTACAGAGTGTTTCTTTTACGTATCAATTTTACATTTTTAGTGAATATTCTAATATTTAAAAAAAAACATTTTGTTTTCGAATGGTAATTTTTTAAGTGAAAACTTCTTTAGCGGCTTTGTGCACTTTTTTGTAATGGGTAAAAAATGTTAATCTCGCGTCAGGACACGTGACCTGATCGAAAATTCGTAAGACGGACGGAGGACAGCCGGTGCGGCGTAGGAGAGGAAGTATCCCCCTCTCTTTCTACGGCGCGACGAAAATGTAAGCCTACGCAAACTTTTTAATCTATACTAATATTATAAAGAGGAAACCTTTGTATTTTTGTATTTTTGTATGTTTGTATTGAATAGGCTCAAAAACTACTGGACCGATTTCAAAATTTCTTTTACCATTACTTAGAGGAATTCTTCCGAATCCGTATAGGCTATATTTTATCCCGGAAAATAGATAGGATTTTTCGTGGTAGTGAAAATTGTGGAGTAAGGCTTCGAAAAAACTGCCGTACGTTAACGATTCCCGCGATTGCACCCGTGCGAAGCCGGGGCGGGTCGCTAGTGTAATATAAATTGTCATGTTTGTGTACGATAGCGCAATAAATAAATATTGTATTCCATCACATAAATGATAGTACTTTCATACTGATAATTAAAGCAATTCGTACAAAATTATTCCCTAACCATTCCAAAATATCAAAAATGCACAACGTTAATATTCAAGTTTTCACTTCTGCCGGCACTCCCGGAGTGCAATATTTTTTTTTTAGCATTTATGAATGCTATACTATTGCGGGTTAACGGGAACGCCCTCTATTAGTTAACATACTGTATAATACCTGCATACCTTGAAAGGGTCCTGTTAAGGATTCCGTAGCCGAAAGGTAATACGATAACTTACGGTACAAAACAGTAAAGATGTAGAAATGACAGTCGGAACCAAGAACTTAACGTGCGTTCCAGCGCGTCTATGAATGGCGCGTGGAGGCGCAGCGCCGGGGCGTATCCCCGCTGCCTCGAGACGTCGAGGCGCGGCGGGAAGAGCTCCGGCGTGATCTCAGGGCAGTATGGAGGGAACGACTGTCGCAACCGAAGGCCGGGCACGCCGCAATTGCGGCGGTAAGACCCCTCTTTGAGGAGTGGCTAGATCGGCGTCATGGCGTCCTAACCTACCGCATGACGCAGGTCCTCACCGGACACGGAAGTTTCGGGAGGTACCTGTGTCTGATGGGAAAGGAGGAAACGCCTGGGTGTCACCACTGCGAGGGTCGCCCTGAGGACACAGTCGAGCACACGGTGCCCCGCTTGGGCAGAGCACCGACGTGTCCTCACGGCGGCAATAGGCGGAGACCTCTCGCACCCGGCATTGGTCGAGGCCATGCTGCAGGGCGAGAGGGAGTGGGAAGCGGTCGCCTCCTTCTGCGAAGCAGTCATGCTTCCGAAGGAGGAGGCGGGCCGCGTGAGGGAGAGGATGGCATCCTCCCTCCAGCCCAGCCGCAGTGGTAGACGCCCACGGCGTCGGACGTCGGCCGACGATCTCCGGCCACCGTAGGCGCGGGCATGCGGACAGCGAGTAAAGGGCAACTCGCTGTCCGACCATGGACCATGCCCGGGTCGACGGCGCGTCGTGTTCCACGCGCGTCTCAAAGAGCGTCAGCAATATGACGAGGCCCCCCTGTAGAGGGCCGAAGCCTGCCGGGGTCGTGGGACTCATCCCGTTACCGTGACACCGATACGTAAAGGGTTATTGAAGGAACACCATTAAAAAAAAAAAGGCACGGAGGTATCTTGACAAGTTACACATCTACACACTGACCTCGATATACTTATCCTTGAAGATCGAACCGAGAAGCTCTTATTATTTAGACACGAGCACATCCGGTTATTAAAGTAGTTAAAATAAATCATTAAGGGAAATGTGTCCACTTAAATCTGTGCGGTGCTTTCATCAAAAGCCCATTTCTGTTATTTATTTATTTAGGTTTCCCAACAAAGAATACACTTACATGCTAAAATATCTTATAAAACTATATCACCTTATGTTTCTCCAATTATAGGGGAACACATCATGCGTGAGTATATAAATTACAAGAAAAAAAAACAAATAGGTACATGAAAAATCATTAAATACAGGAAAAAAGTCCCTAATCATACTTTCTTATTAAAAATTCAAATTATATAATACTATTATGAACAGGATAAACTGTGCGCTACTTTATAGCGAACAGCGAAGAAAAAAAAATAACAATAAAAATAAAGATAATTTAAGACTAATGTGGTTAGCATTAGTGAGTATACCTATTACATAATATAATAATATATCTGGTATATCAACACATATCTTTCAATTGCAAAAGGATAGAGGATTTATATTTTACTAATGTATTTGAAAAAATGTCTATGTCTACCGAGGAGCAAGCTATAGTATTGTTATAAACCAATCTACCACTACCACTCAGAAATCTAATTCTAGATCAAAAATGTAAACAAAGGTGTTGCCAATTTTAAATAAGAGCCTCAATTGTGTAGTTTGCTGAAAAGTACTAAAACATAGTGCTAAAATTGTAGGCATATATTAAACAATTAAAATATAATATTGCACACAGTTTTAAACTTTAAAGTGACGTAAACTACGATCCAAGAATAAAATATAACTGTTTGAAATAAAATCGTACAAATTATATTTATGCTACTGGAAATAAGGCTAAGTCTTAAACATTTGGACTTCATTTAGTGTTTTCAACTAGCGAAACAAACGCACCAGTGCGTTTAACTAATGAAATAAATGTGAATTTTTCTAAAAACCTTTTCCTGACAATTATGAATAGAACAAAAAGAAATCGGCCAGATCGGTGAAAAACATGAGCAACAATACATTTTAATTTCGTTTACCTTACCTATTATATTATACATATATATTACGAGTTAACTTTGGCTACCATATTATTAATTTTGACACGCTGTTTTAGCGTTCTTCCTTAAGTAATTTGAATTACTGGAAAAATGTTGACCAGCGCTGAACTGTCACTTTGAAAATGACATTTCTTTGTTTACAATTTTTATCTCGAATTCGATTTTTGGGTATACATGGTTATCATATACACACATCAAAAGTGTCTAGGGATCAACATATATTTTTGCAATAACTTTTCTCCTGATTGATATTAATTAAAATTTTCTTTAAGGATTCATCAAATAAAGTGTTTTCGTTTGTCACAGTAACGATAAACCAAGTCACCTTTGCATTAATAAAGAAATTTGCCATTTTCCTAATAAAGGGATTTTTGACATTTGAACCACTAACATTAAAGTTCGAAAAAAAGACTGAAATAACAGTTTTCTTTAAAATTTTATTGGGTAACTTAAACAATTAATAATCCGTGTTTCTACCGCAAACACTAACAACACAAGAACATCGGTTTGGCATACTCAAAATGAGTTCATCCAAATCACGCTGTGGTATGGCCGCCCATGTTCGTTGCAACAACAAAAAAAGGTCTTCTTGCGACTGGATACCCTCCATATTCGGCAGAGCTCTTCTCTGTAGCATATCCCATGCATGCTCAATCGGGTTCAAGTCTGGCGACTGAGCAGGCCAGAGCAGGACATTGATGTTAGCTGCGGCGAGAGTCTGTCTTACAACTCTTGCGGTGTGCGGTCGTGCATTATCATGCATTAACTGAAATAAGGGACCGATTTGCACTTGTAGAGGAACGATGACGTCAGATACAATCGTCTCAGCATAAATTTGAGCGTTGAGGTTGCCTCTGATCCAAATCAACTCAGTTCTTCCGCCGATCCAAATACCCGCCCATACCATGATGGTTCCACCACTATAAGGATGGACTTCCTGGCAGGATTTTAATCGCTGTTGGCGTCCAGGGGTTCTTCAGTGTCGTATACGTCTTGTATCCGATCTCATACCAAAACGAGACTCATCAGAAAAGCACACGAAACGCCATTGTTCTTCTGCCCAATTTCCGTGTTGCCCATTGATATCGAATCCTACGATTGTGCATTGCTATAGGTGGTACCCGTAGCGGTCTTCGGGAATGAAGGTTCACTTCATGCAAGCGGTTTCTGACTGTTTGGTCGCTAATTAAGTTCCCTGAAGAGTGATGAAGCCTCACGGCTAACATCATGGCGGTTATTGTTGGAGCTCTTCGAGTTAAGATTTGAATGTATCGGTCTTGTCTCCGTGTGGTGCAGCGATACCGTCCTCCATGGCGCTCAGCCACGGTACCAGTGCTTCGGTAACGTGTCCAAAGTCGACTGATAACACTCTGACTTGTATTCAGAGCTAAAGCCACAGTACGTTGCCGGGAACCAGTTTCTATCATTCCCACGGCTCTGAGCATTTCTTCCCTGCTTAAATGACGTCGCCGCTCCATAATAACGTTGGTTTTAATCAGTAGTAGGGAAACAGTAGCACTAATAATGTCTTCAATGCGTTGTATGTTTTTATAGGGAAAATATTGACAGCTGATTTTCATCTTTTACTCGAATTTGATTAACAGTTCCTGTTTCAAATTATGAAATGCACCAAAAAGGATCCATATAAATTTATAAAATCATAAATTTATTACAAAGCCACATCTCAATCTCAAGAAATCCGCATAAAAATGCTTGATCCCTAGACACTTTTGATGTGTGTATTATGATTTGACCAGTAAACATTGTAGGGAATTCAAAAGAGAAGTTGACGGAGTTTGTTTCAGTGTTTCTTCTCAGGGCAGTCAGTTAGGAAACACCGGTCAACATGTAAGATAAATATTAGTAACATCTCAATGAGCAGTAAGAGCTCAGTAGTTAAAGGTCCAACTTACCGAATTGTAGGTCGTGGTTTCGAACCCATCCAGGTACATTTACTTCGTATATTTTTTTATCATCTCCACTACTTTCAAAATAGTCAAGGAAAATCAGGTGTGACCAACGGCCGAAAAATCCGAAGCCATGCGACATCCAACAACTGAGCCCGCGCGGTGGATTACGGGGCGAGTCAATAGTATCTTACTAACACTAATCTTATCTTACTAATATAATAAATGCGAAAGTTTGTGAGGTTGGACGGATGGGTGTTTGTTTTTTTTTTAATTGATATTTATTTGTTATTAAAACATGTTACATTAACACCTTAAAAATAAGCCAATGTCTCACAAAACCGTTTACACGGTTTGTCTGTGAGTACAGATATTTAAAGAACTAGATATACATTTCTTATGACATACATATTATAGAAACATACACATACATATTTAAATAACTATAACATAAAAGTAAAAGAGAGAATGACATCACATTAATTAAATTAATATTAATTATAGGTAAGTACATAATTATGTATTCTCGCCAAACTGCAAAGACTGGCGAGTAAAAATAACTGTAGAAAATAAAAATAAAATATACTTGAAAATATTGAATAAAAACAAAATTAAAAAATTATAAATGACTAATATACCACTTCTTGAGTGCTTTTGCAAATCTACTCTTTTTATTCTGATTTAAGATATCTGCAGGCAATGTATTGAGTAGGTAAGGTACTCGCTTATCTATTGTTCTATCACCAAAGTAATTATTTACTCTAGGTACATTAAATTTACCTGCAGATACTGTCCTCGTTGCGTGGTTATGGGTAACTAGCGAGTGACGCTCCCAACTGCCATAACTGTTTACAGGTATTGTTATAAGTATCCGGGAATTCCCACGGGATCGGGATATACGCGAAAAAACCCTCCGACGCGTACGAATTAGCGGGGAGAATCTGATCAACAATTATATTTCAAAAAGGAAGCTACCTATATTTCTCGTTAATTTACGACCACAAGTTGAAGATCGTGCACAGTTCACAATCAATCAAGCCGACCATCAGCAGTCAGCGAGCTTTGTTCAACAGATGCGAGTCAAGTTGAGCGAGTTACTAGCGCCAGTGTACTTGACCGTGTGAACGTGCGAGGTCGTGTGGATATGTTACTTAGGACATGTGGCTTTTAAAAGCTCGCAGTGTTCCTTTGCGGAAAAATTTTGATTATAGACAGATAGTTAAACTCTTTATTGTACACCATAGCAGAAAAAAATAAGGACTTAACAATTAAAAAGGACGATACAATGAGCAGTCTTATCGCTAAAAGCGATCTTTTACAGACAACATTTGGATGGATATGACACAGAAGGAAAAAATAAATACGCGGGTATTCGATGTTGTATTTACATCTATACTAATATTATAAAGCGGAAAAGTTTGTTAGTTTGTTTGCTTGAACGCGCTAATCTTCGAAAGTACTGGGTGGATTTGGATGAAATTTGGTATGGAAGTAGCTTGAAGCTTGAGGAAGGTTATAGGCTACTTTTTACCCGACTGCAAAAAAGGAGAGTTATGTTTTTACCGTGATAGAATCCACGGGAGCGAAGCCCCGCGAGAGTACTAGTGCTTATATAAAATCCGCTATGATGAGTATTTGTAGTACATTAATCTAGCTTTATTTAAAACTAGCTTTTGCCCGCGACTTCGTCCGCGTGGAATAGTTACTTTGGGCTAACGTTAAATTTAACCCCGATTTTGAAGCATTCTTCATTGGCGCTCCGCTCCTATTGGGCTTAGCGTAATGATATATAGCCTATAGCCTTTCTCTATAAATTGACTATTTAATTAAAAAATAATTTTTCAATTCGAACCAGTAGTTCCTGAGATTATCGCGTTCAAACAAACAAACAAACTCTTCAGCCTTATATTATTAGTATAGATAGCTGTTGCCCGCGACTTCGTCCACGTTTCCGTCGTTTTTCGTAAAAAAAAAGTAGCCTATGTCCTTCCTCACGGTTCAGTGATTTTGATGTAACAGACAGATTAACTTTCGTAATTTAGTAGGGAAATATGTCAATCTATAATACTGTTGAAAAATATCGCAATACCGAACCGCACAATATTATTGTTAATAGCTGTGCCCGCGACTCCGTCAGCATGTAACTCCTTGTGTGTTATTAAGTTAATGTATCGGTAATATTGTTTAGATCACGTTCACATGAGGCTTAAGTACCTATAGAATGAAAATACTTCAGCGCAAAGCTTCCGGGTAAACTATGTTGAAAGTTGACCCGTCCGGCACGTGAACATAAAGATTTCTAGAACTGCTAACCCGGGAAAGAGCGACGTACAACTGACCATGCGAGAAACAACTGACACCGAGATCTACTCCAGCAACACGAAAAGTCTGCCCTTGAGCCTTATTAATTGTCATTGCATAAAACACCGATACTGGGAATTGCGTTCTTTTAAATTGGAATGGAAAATTATTTGGTATTATGGGAATTCTGGGAATAAAGACGGTTTCTCCTGCACCGCAACCTGTTAAAATTTGAGCCTCGATTATATTTTGTTGCAACTGGGTTACTTTTAGCCGAGTTCCATTGCAAAGTTGTGGTGGTTTTAAATTTCGGAGCAGAATAATAATCAGAAAGCTTCGAACTCCTAAGCTATCGGGAGTTACACGTGTTATTGTGAGTCAACCATAAAAGTTAGATATATGCTGTCGTGGGATATTTTTTATATAATTTTAAGGAGAACATTTCCGTCATAAATGGTTTCTGTGTAGCTTTAACCATTAAGGTTGCACTCGCGACGGAAGCTTAAAAAATGGAGTAACTACTCCCGTTTTCCCAACATTTCCCTTCACTGCTCTGCTCCTATTGATTGTAGCGTGATGAAAAGTATACTATAACCAGCTCAGGAGTATGAAAAATAATTGTACCAAGTTTCGTTAAAATCCGTCGAGTAGTTTTTGTTTCTATAACGGTTATACAGACATACAGACAGACAGACAGACAGACAGACAAAAATTTTACTGATTGCATTTTTGGCATCAGTATCGATCCCTAATCACCCCTGATAGTTATTTTGTAAATATATTTCATGTACAGAATTGACCTCTCTACAGATTTATTATAAGTATAGATATAGATGGAGAGGCCATTTTAAATAAAGCTCGTAAAGCCCTTCCAAAGGTTGTCTGGAAGATATCACTCTCAACGATAAGATCGCCATTGTAACCAACTTTTTTACAACATTGTTATTTAAGTATGTTTCAATTATTGGTGTACAATAAAGTATATTCTATTTATCTATCTAAAATACAAAACTAATAAACTATATACTCAAAACATTCACATGCATATGAAAAGTCAAAGCATATATTAATAATAACAAATTAAATAATTAATGATAGAGATAAACATCTTTTTTTATTTCGTCTTCGCTTTCGTTACAGGAACAGAACAGGAATTCCCTGCCAGAGTCTGTATTTCCTGATAGCTATAACCTAGGGGTCTTTAAATCAAGAGTGAATAGGTTACTTCTAGGTAAGCGTGCTTCATCTTCGACCACATCATCACTTACCATCAGGTGAGATAGTGGTTAAACGCGAGCCTATCACGAATAAAGAAATTGGCCAAGTGCGAGTCAGACTCGCCCACGAAGGGTTCCGTAGTAACTACGCCAAATAACTTTGTTTTTCATAGTGTTTGTATGAATTACAAAGTTATATTTGCGGTTTTATAAAATATGCTGTATCTCAAAAACTGCTGACCCGATCTCATTCAAACCAATTTTGGTTGAAAGTTTACATTAAGATCTACAGCATATTTTTTTAGATTTTACACTTCATTATTATAGAAGTTAGAGGGGGACGACACACATTTTACCACTTTGAAAGCGTATATCTTTTCAACGATTAACTTTATGAAAAAGTGGTTTTAGAAACCTCATTGTCATTTTTAAAGACCTGTCTATAGATACCACACACGCATAGGTTTCACGAAAAAAAAATCAGTTTCAGTTCCATGGGAAGCCCCCTTTATTTTAAATATATTTTCTTAAAATCGGAAAGCGGTTCACAGAATACATCTAACTACCAAGTTTCACATGTATAGTCCTAATAGTTTCAGAATAAAATGCCTGTGACATACGGACGGACGGACGGACAGACAGGCAAACAGACATGACGAAACTAGAAGGGTTCCGTTTTTTGCCATTCGGCTACGGAACCCTAAAAATAGGCTAAGCTGATGTCGATGAAAATATGTTAACATAAATAGTCTGTTTTGTTATATATGTGGTCATTGTGGTGTGATAAAGCGCGGCACGCCCTTATTTCAACAAGTACTTGAAATATGCCTTGAGATAACACACCTTGTTTTAGCAAAACCTTAAACGAGTCATTGCCAACTTATGTAGCGTTCAAGTAATAACTTAATAGTGAACACAACGTATTTATTTAGACTTCATGCTTATATGCGGACTAAACGCTTTTATAACGGCCCCAAATTTAGTTTAAATTTACGAAATAAATGACGTCTAAAGGTGTTATTTAAATTCAAATTTGTAAAATAAAGATATTTTAATAAATAATATTTATTTCACAAAATCCTCATTTATTAAATGCTATTTATTTTGCAAATGTTTAATTAAATAACACCTTTATACATAAACTATTTTGATAACGCTGGTGATTCTTAGTAAATTACCCGGGGGAAGGCTTTTGAACTCTATACAACCTGTACCAGACAGGTCAATGTCTGATGTTCTTTTGAGGAAAATACAACACAGATTTGAATGACTGACTTGACATAAAGACCCCCGGGTTATAGCAATACGGTCAGGAAATACAGACTGTGGCAGGGAATTCCACTCCTTAGCCGTACGCACAATGAAAGTATATTCAAATTCAAATTAAGAACGAAGAGAATCACCGTGTTATTGGCAAGTGACGTGGAAAGTTATCGACCCTCGTAGTGCTGTGACACGTTTGTTATGATTGGTATTCAAAAAACATATGAAACCGATAATTTGGTATCAATTCTTTGAGTCACTTATTTTGAGCTGAAACTGTGCATAGAGACTCCATATCAGATGTTGTCTTCAGCCCCTTTGGATAGATATGGGGTTTCCGTTACACGTATATACATAGTATTAAATTGCAATTATTATTATTTTTAACTAACATATATTTTAATGGTAATTTTATAGTCATTAATGCTAAGAATGACCTAATCTGCTTGAATTAAATCTATACTAATATTATAAAGCGGAAAAGTTTGTTAGTTTGTTTGTTTGTTTGCTTGAACGCGCTAATCTTCGAAAGTACTGGGTGGATTTGGATGAAATTTGGTATGGAAGTAGCTTGAAGCTTGAGGAAGGTTATAGGCTACTTTTTACCCGACTGCAAAAAAGGAGAGTTGTTTTTACCGTGATAGAATCCACGGGAGCGAAGCCCCGAGAGAGTACTAGTATGAAAATACAAATATTTGCACGCATTATATGTAGCAACTATTGAATAATGAATAGGTAATATCAGGTGAGATGGTGGTCAAACGCGAGCCTTTTATCAATAAAAAAACATATTTAACCTCACATTGTACCAAACTCAGACAAATGATTATTACCTAATTAACCTATATTATTAACTTTGTGAAAATGAATGATATTTTGAAAAGAGTAACTGTGAAGTTTCTTGTCGGTTCTTTTCCATAGAAAACGACCAATTTCAAACCGTGCACTAACTTCTGGCATTTTATTAGTGACCAGGTAGGCCTATGTGTAATAAAATATTTTGAGTTTGATTCTGTATCATGCTCAACAATCATGCTTACAACTTCAACCACTCGACCAATGAGACTGCGACAGTACGCGTTAGAAAAAAAGATTGAGTAACAATAATTCTTTTGTAACATACCTGAGCGTATTTTATTAGTTAATACGGCTCGTGTCCGATAAAAGGTCGGATATTGATAAAGAACTTAAAAAGAAACACGTTTTAGATGACGTATTTTGTAATTCGTTAAGTAATTAAAATGACAAAGAACTGTCAATGCAAGAGGCACAATAGATTCCATTTTTCTAAAAATTAAAAACATGACTGCGTAAAAAAACTTTAAATAAAAAAATCCAGGGCTCATATTGGGTAGGTAGGGGAAAAATTGAGTATAGGTTATTTAGTGGGACCCGACTGTAAAGTCGCTTTGTTCCGTATTCGATTATCTGGATTGAACTTGTTATTTTTCGGTTTATATTTATAGATTTTTTTTTTACGCAGTCGGGCTCCTTATTTTACACTTTTTAATAATATGTATATAATACAATAACGTTATCTACCTATAACGTATAATTTTAGGTAAACGTTAAATTTGCTTAATATTAATTAAATTAAATGGTTCACTTTGTTTGTAGACCTGTGTTAATAGACCTTGAAAAACATAATTTAGAGAATAAGAAGAACGTAATTATGGGATCTACGAGGTTTGTTATCTAAAATCTGTGATGTGATGGAAAACTTATTATCCTATTTTTTTCGTGTTTAGTCCAGCCATTCTCTAGTTTAGTGAGACAAACAAGCACAAAAAAAATCTAATGCATCTTACTTCTTACTAATATTATAAATGCGAAAGTTTGCGAGGATGGATGTATGAATGTTAATTTGTAATAGTCGTAGTACTAGTAGTAGTAATTCTCATGAGAAATAAACATCTTTAACAGTAATTACGCTTTCACGCAAAAACTACGGAACGGTTTTCGATGATTTATTTTTGACATAGAAATAACATATAGGCTACAATTTACAAAGATTATGTATTATTCGGCTATAATATGTATTACGATCAAGTAGGTCAGAAATAATCCTGCCCTCTGAGAAGTACACTTTTGACTTAAAGACCGCCAGACTAAAGCTATCAGAAAACACAGACTCCGGCAGACAAACCGCTTCTTAGCTGTACGCACAATGAAGGTATTCCCAAAACGTTTCGTGCGTATGGGTGGGATGTCTACCATGTAACTTCTAGGCAAGCGTGCTTCATCTTCGACCACATTCTCGCTTGCCATCAGGTGAGATGGTGATCAAACGTGAGTCTATCATCACAAAAAGACCGACTTTCCTTTTTATTTTGAGCCAGTGAACAATTAAACTGTCGATCCCTCCAGAGGATTTGAACGTGACATCTATAAAAAAGAAATCTATGGATTACGCGGTAATTCAAAAAGGTTAAGAAAACCGATAACGGATTTTCTTTAGGTTTGTTATAACCTTGAAACCTGATCGTGTTCAAAGTCCATTACGTGGACTTTCTCACAAGTGCAAACACGACTATGATACGATATTCCATCATGGAATGCCAGTGCCTATCTTCCAGCTTCATCATCAGACCTTGAAACTTAATCGTGGTCAAAGTTAATTACAAGACTTTTCTAAGAAATCCAAAACAGCTATGATACGATTTTCCATCATGAAGTTCCACTTCATATCTTCCGGCTCCATCATCAGATCAGTTCGACAGTACTATATTATTGTATTGTCATCAGAACTACATACAGCTGCCAATTTTCATTACGCTACGACCCTTGGAAGATGGTTAAATTAGTTACCTTAGATTTCATTACATAGTTAGTTACATACAGGTCGACCTAATAAAAGCGTGTTAAAAACAACGGCCTACCCTTTGTTTGTTGCGGAATAGTTCGAAAGAGTTACCGCGGCCTCGGAACATGAAGGGCATATGATGGAACACGGATGGGTTTTAGTCAGTAGAAGTCTGACACACCCTCCCGCTTCGCACAGATCGGGAGACAGTCATTAGACGCTTACCCATCCTTAAAAAATAACCCTTTGTTTAGTGTATCATTTGACACACTATGACTACATTGTCTATTGACCAAGTAATGACTACTCATAGCCAAGTGACACACAAACACACCTCATAGATGAGATAGCCATATCAGTTGGGTCATGCCTAAATGTGTCACTTTCCCTACGTGGCCGTATTTGGATACAAAAAGCTTACTTAATTGCTGAGCCCTATAGGGCAAAGTTTTTGGGTCATCAATCATATTTATTTTGCAAATCTATACAATTTTATACTAATACTAGCTTGTGCCAGCGGCTTCGCCCGCGTGGGAAGGTTTTCCCGTGTAAAGCTCGATCCCGTGGGAATTTCGCAAAATCCTTTCTTAGCGGATGCCTACGTCATAACATCTACCTGCATGCCAAATTTCAGCCCGATCCATCTAGTGGTTTGGGCTGTGCGTTGATAGATCACTATGTCAGTCAGTCAGTCACTTCCCTGTCTGTCTGTCCCTATGTATGCTTAAATCTTAAAAACTCCGCAACGGATTTTGATGCGGGTTTTTTAATAGATGGAGTGATTCCTGGGGAAGGTTTTAGTGTATAATAATTAATAAGTTAAGGTTTTGTGTAGATTGAATGAAATATGACTAAATTACTTCAACATGTCGGAAAGAATTAAGCCTATCGAGAGCTTTAATCGAAAACGCTGCCAAAACCTTTTGAATTATAAAAATACAATGTATGGCAGGATTGTTTCTCTTTTATAGATCTACAAAAAGTAATCGATGGCATATGTCAATCTCACAAGAATAACCCACAATAACAATTTCTTTCTTCTACAAATTACATTAAAATAATGGGTCATATAAGAACCTTTTTTTAACAGTACAGTATTATTCATTATCCAATTAAATACGTCAGATATGTTGAGGATTTAATGTAGATCAAAATTGGTTTTGACACTATATCAATAAAATTAATATCTTATGAGTTAACGCCGATATATGAGTGTGGCAAATTACCGGACGAGATATTGATTAGGCAAAATCATATATGTATAAGCAAATAATAACCTTTATTACCCGAGCGAAGCCGGGCCGGGTCGCTAGTAGATTATACAACGTGTAACGGAAACCCCATATCTATCCAAAAGGACTGAAGACAACATCTGGTATGGAGTCTCTATGCAAAGTTTCAGCTCAAAATAAGTGACTCACAGAATTGACCCCAAATTATTGGTTTCATATGTTTCTTGAATATCAGTAATAACAAACGTGTCACAGCACTATGAAGGTCATCACTTTCCACGTCACTTGCCAATAAAAGGATAATTCGGTTCGTTCTTCTTAATTTTAAAAATTCGGTCTCTGGTATCAATGTATTGAAATTTCTAATAAGTTCTACACACACGTAGACTTAGGATTACAAAACCCTTGCCATATCGTTTGCTATCATCCAAAGAAGCCGTGCACTCGGTATGTATATACCCTTCAAATTACACGTTGTAAAGCGGAAAAGTGTTTTGTTTGTTTAACCACGCTAATCTTCGAAACTACTGGCTAGAAATGGATGAAATTTGGTTAGCAATTAGCTTGAAACTTAAGGAAGGCTACTTTTTAGCCGACCGCAAAAAAGAAGGGTTCGGTTTTTATCGTGATAAAGTGAGCGAAGCCCCGCGCGACTTGTAATCTATATATGTATATAAAAATCAATTGCTGTTCGTTAATCTCGCTAAAACTCGAGAACGGCTGAACCGATTTGGCTAATTTTGGTTTTAAAATGTTCGTGGAGGTCTAGGAAAGGTTTAAAAGTTGAGAAAAATGAAAAAAAAAATAGCCGGGAAAACCATTAAAACAGCCCTTTTCTATTTCCTATACAAACGTTTTCTAAATAAAATGGAGAGTAGGGTAGGGGTAGGGTTAGTGTAGGGTAGGGGTAGGGAAGGGGTAGTGTAAGGGTAGGGTAGGGATAGGGTAGGGGCAGGGTAGGGGTAAGGGTAGGGTTGGGGTAGGGTAGGGGTAGGGCAGGCGTAGGGTAAGGGTAGGGTAGGGGTAAGGTATTGGTAGGATATGGTAGGGGTAGGGTAGGGGTAGGATACCACGCGAACGAAGTCGTGGCGGGTCAGCTAGTCTATTATAAAAACTCTTATACCTACATGTAATTTATTCAGCTGATCTAGCTGTGACCGCGAATTCGCTCGCATGGGATGTTTTGCCCAAGTAAATCCTGATCCCATGGGAATTTCGGGATTAAAAGATCTAGCCCATATGTTGCCGTATAACTTCTCTAACTCTCTAAATCCCATTATTATTGATTCTGCCGTTCCACAGATTAGCTCGGACCAACAGAAAGCCAGACGGATAGATAAACCGACATATAGACAAAAATTTTACAAATAGTTTTTGTGTTTTAAAAAACACAATCTTTTTAAAATCACAGATAGACCGCTCAATTTCATTTATATGAATAGATAAAGCCATGAGAAGAATCACCAAAACATACGCAGAAGTCAGTTTTTCTTTCTCTGACCTTGAGACTCAATTCATTTTTCATTCATTCATATTCTGTCGGTTCTCCTCTGGAATACGCTTCCTCTCGAGATCAGGACGGCTAACAGTCGCTATGCATTTAAAACAAAATTGCGGATCTACTTTCTTAACAAACAATTACAATATTTTAATATATTTTTTTTATATAAATCCGAAGTATCACTCGCTCTTTAATCACGAAATCTCAGAAACTCCAAGTAGTAGTAGGCCTCTCAAATTTTGCATGGTGGTTCCTCTTAGTACGTAGATGATGCTCGCTAAGACGGGATTTTGCGAAATTCCCACGTGATCGGGATTTACACGGGAAAAACTTCCCACGCGAACGAAGTTGCGAGCAACTGCTAGTCTATAATAAAGCGTATTTGTTTGTTTATTTATACGCACTTATCTTCGAAAGTTTTGTGGATTTCCATGAAATTGGTTATGGAAGGTAGCTTGAAGCTTTAGGAAGGTTACTTTTTACCCGACTACAAAAGAAGGAGGGTTATGTTTTTATCGTGAAAAAGTCAACTGGAGCGAACCGCCGCGCGACTGTTGTTATTTATTATAAGTACTAGCGACCCGGCGCGGCCCAGGGGGTCTACTCTTATTCAACGAAAAACGAAGTTTCAATCGAAATTTCGCGTGTTTCCTACCACGGTTTCAATTCGTTCCGAAATTTCGTCCGAACGAAAATTGTTTGACATTTTAAACCTACTCTAATTCATAAATGTTCCGAACGAACTTTTGAATTTGACAGATGATTGTTCGGAATTTTAACCTCAAATGGACGAAACCAAAAGTGTTGCCTCAGCTTCGTAAGCTCTCATTCGGCTAATTAAAACATTTAAAAAAAATGTACCCTAAAACATTCCTCATTAATCACTTTATCTATTGCTGGAAACTGCATGAAAATCTGTTCAGTTGTTTTTGAGTTTACCTCAAATATACAGACGCGGTTGGACACGTTTCTAAGTTTTTTTTTTGTAATTTATTAGATAGGTCCTTTTACTTTATTCTTTTTTAATTATCGCTTCTAACGCACAGTAATTGCTTCTCCCGCTCTGGATGGAGCGGAAAGGAGTGTCAGACTTCTACTGACTAAAAACTTACCCTGTTCCTTCAGTTGCCCATACTTTCCGGGGCCACAGTATCTCGTTAGAACATTCCCGCGACCAGGCAGGCAATAGCCCTGTCCGGCCCTATCCGATAATGATTTGGTTGTAGAACATAGGTGTTCTACAACCTTGGACGAGTAGAGATTGCCTGTAGAATTAAGTCTGCTTCTGTAGCTATTAGTATGAAGTGTAAATACATAAAGTTTAATTTGAAGTACATATATAACTAATGCGTACTGGTCATATATAACTAATTCGAACTGGTCAAAATTCTTTTGAGGAAAAGAAAAAAGAATGAGATTTAAGCGGACTTAACCAAGTAAATAATAAGATATTTATTTTGCAAATTGATTATTAAAAAAATGGCCAAGTCCGTAGTAACTACGCAAAATAACTTTGTGTTTCATAGTGTTTGTAAAAACACTAAAACCGCAAATATAACTTTATATCTCAGAAACTACTGACTCTATCTCGTTTAAACTAATTTTCGTTGAATGTTTAAGATCATCAGTTTAGAGCATTTATTTTATTTAGATTTTTCACTCTATTATTATAGAAGTTAGA
Organism: Tholera decimalis; assembly: GCA_943138885.2. NCBI lineage: Eukaryota > Metazoa > Arthropoda > Insecta > Lepidoptera > Noctuidae > Tholera > Tholera decimalis. The sequence goes on along the minus strand of OW964575.2, from coordinate 9,072,738 downwards.
GGGGGGGAGGGACGCCCATTTTACCATTTTGGAAGTGTCTATCTATTAAACAATTGATTTTAGGAAACAATTATTTTAGAAACCTTAATGTCATTTTCAAAGACTTATCTATAGACACCAAACACTTAGAGGTTTGATGAAAAAAATATATTTTCAGTTTCAGTTCCATGTACGGGGAGCCGCCCTTAATTTTTAAAATTTTTGTATAAGAATCGGTAAGCGGTTCATAGAATACATCTACCTACCAAGTTTCACATGTTTAGTCTTAATAGTTTCGGAATAAAGTGACATACATACGGACGGACGGACGGACATAAATGTAACGCCCCAAAAACTGGTTAACTCCCAAATTAGGCCTTTCATTTTTTCTGTTTTTACGGGTGGGAAAATCATCGAATGACTTCACCCCCCCGGGGTGGAGTAGAAGGGAGTGTCAGACTTCTATGGACTAAAACCCACCCTTGTCCTTCAGCTGCCCTTGTGTTCCGGGGCCGCGGTATCTCGTCAGAACATTCCCGCAACCCCAGCAGGCAATGGCCCTATGGGGGTCCCGTCACTGAACTAGGTCTTGGCCTGTGTTCTGTGGATTAGTGTTTAGAAATGATACACTTAGTACAATACTTATATATTTTAGTGAGAGTGCCGCTAGTTATATACAATGTGTAACGGAAACCCCATATCTATCCAAAAGGGCTGAAGACAACATCTGGTATAGAGTCTCTATGCACAGTTTCAGCTCAAAATAATACCAAATTATCAGGTTCATATATTTCTTGAATACCAATCATAACAAACGTGTCACAGCACTACGAGGGTCAATAACTTTCCACGTCACTTGCCAATAACACGATAATATTATTCTCTTCGCTCTTCTTAATTTGAAAAATTCGGTCTCTGGTATCAGTGTATTGGTATTTGTAATAAGTTCTACACACGTAGACTTAGGATTACAAAACCCTTGCCATATCGTTTGTTATCATCCAAGGAAGCCATGCACTTGGTATGTTATACCCTTTAAATTACACGTTGTATATAGGTACATAATATAGTTATCTAAATTGAGAGTGTCAACTTAGTCCAAGAACATCACAATTATAATAGTAATGAGAAGAATTTATGCTTATGTATGCAAAATTGCGAATGGATTGAGTGTGAGTGTGGGTTGATGATGATGATGATGTTTCCTAACTGACTACCCTGAGAAGAAACCAGACAGTACTATAAACCTACTCATAATAATAATTCTTATATTTCCACATCACCATAAAATGTAGAGTAGGTACACTCGGACTGACAGTTAATTTCTAAATTAAATTCAAAGTATTCGATTCGGGCTCGAAAGCAATGACTAAAGGCGTTGTTTAAATCTTTCCGGGGTTGCGGCAATGTTCTCACTAAATACCGCGGCCCCGGAACACAAGGAACTAAAGGTGGGTTTTTAGATAGTAGAGGTCTGATACATCCTTCCGCTCCACTTAGAGCAGAGGGCTAATATTTTTTTTGTATTCATAATAGGTTCGCGTTTGACCACTGTCCCACCTGATGGTAAACGATGATGTGGTCGAAGATGAAGCACGTTTGCCTAGAAGTAACCTATTCAATCTTGACTTAAAGAGCTTCAGGTTGTAGCTATCAGGAATAACAGACTCTGACAGGGAATTCCACTCCTTAGCCGTACGCACAAAGAAAGTATTCTCAAAATGTTTAGTGTGTATGGGTGGGATGTTCACCATGTAACGATGGCGCATCGCTGTTCGTCTTGTAGTCCGATGATAGAACAAGGTAATATGGTGGTTTCTGTTGGTTACTCTACATAAATGAATGTATTATTATTTCATAAAGAAAAGCGTTGCATAGCGTGTATAAGAGGAGTATACACGCTAAGAAACTATGTCTATCAGCTCTAGATTTTAAGTATATAATATACTAGCAGTTACTCGCGACTTCGTTCGCGTGGGAAGATTTTCCCGTGTAAATCCCGATCCCGTGGGAATTTTGCAAAATCCCGTCTTAGCGAGCATCTACGTAGGTACTAAAAGGAACCGCCATGCAAAATTTGAGAGCCCTACTACTTGTAGTTTTTGAGATTTCGTGATTAATCAGTGAATGGTATTTCGCTTTTATACATACAACTAGCTTGTGCCAGCGGCTTCGCCCGCGTGGAAAGTTTTTCCCGTGTAAATCCCGATCCCGTGGGAATTTCGCAAAATCCTTTCTTAGCGGATGCCTACGTCATAACATCTACCTGCATGCCAAATTTCAGCCCGATCCGTCCAGTGGTTTGGGCTGTGCGTTGATGGATCACTATGTCAGTCAGTCAGTCAGTCAGTCAGTCACCTTTGAGTTATATATATTTAGACGCGTAACGGAAACCCCATATCTATCCAAAAGGACTGAAGACAACATCTAGTATGGAGTCTTTATGCAAAGTTTCAGCTCAAAATGAGTGACTCACAGAATTGACCCCAAATTATTAGTTTCATATGATTCTTGAATACCAGTAATAACAAACGTGTCACAGCACTATGAGGGTAATCACTTTCCACGTCACTTGCCAATAAAACGATAATTCTCTTCGTTCTTCATAATATGAAAAATGCAGTCTCTGGTATCAATGTATTGAAATTTCTAATATGCTCCACACATGTAGACATAGAATTACAAAACCCTTGCTATATCGTTTGTTATCATCCAAAGAAGCCGTGCACTTGGTATGTATATACCCTTTAAATTACACGTTGTATAGATTTCACCGTTTTAGCATAGTTATCTCATGTCGTAACTGCCTCGTTGGTCTAGTAGTTGTAAGCGTGACTGCTGAGCAAGAGGTCCCGGATTCAATTCCCGGGACGGGCAAAAAATCGGTTGTCTGTAAAGTCGGTTTACTGACGATAGTTGAACGTGACAACGTCATAAGAAAATACTGATGGACTGGTTGGTTGCTATAAACAATTGACACCACATTCACTTTTCACTGCACTTCATACTTGACGAAAACATGTAAATGTATTATTGTATAGCAGCTGTCCACGCGGACGCATCGCTCACTCAAGTAGGAGAGAGACAGATGTCGAACGCTGCCGAACGCGGAGGCCGATTATGCCACTTTGTTGCTCGTTCCGCGCTCTCGCTTGCACTTCAAACCTTAAATGGAACGCCTCAGAGCGAGGTAACGCCGCATGAGTCATGTATTTTCGTGCGTGCAGCCAGCTTCATCGAATTATAAGACGTTGTCACGTCAAAAATGCTATTGTGTTTTTCTAATAGAAATTTCTCAGTAGTAGCCTGGAGTTTGGAAGTGGTGGTTCGATACACTCGTTCCTCGGAAAGCACGTTAACCCGTTGATCCTGCGCCTGATCTCTCAACGGTCGTGTCGGATTCCCGTCCTATCGGGCTATGAGAGTAAAAGGAACGGAGAGTCCTACTTACTATACTTGTGCACTACAGTATCCCCTGGGCAGATGGTAAATCTGCGCTGAGTTTGACCGCCATGGCCGAAATCGGTTAGGACGACAATTTCTTTTTTCTTTAAAAATTTAATTAGTAATGTAGAGGACGTATGTGTACTCGGGATTTTTCAATATAAACACCTTGAGCCTTGAACACCGACGACGAGTTGCAAGTCTATCGGTTTTTTATCGGTTACATTTCGGGGAGTGTGCGATGGAATTACACAATCTAATTCCGCCAAGCCCGTTCCATCATCGGACTACGAGACAAACGGCGAAGCGCTATCGTTACATGGTGGACATCCCACCCATACGCACAAAACGTTTTGGGAATACCTTCATTGTGCGTACGACTAAGGAGTGGAATTCCCTGCCTGAGTCTGTGTTTCCCGACAGCTACAAACTAGGAGTCTTTAAGTCCAGAGTGAATAGGTTACTTTTAGGTAAGCGTGCTCCATCTTCGATCACATCATCACTTAGCAACAGGTGAGATAGTGGTCAAACGCGAACCTATTTTCAATAACAAAAAAAAATGCGATGTATTTGTATAATATTATGTTCACATTATGGAAGATTAATTACATTTTCACGTTACTTTAATATCGAGTCTGCTTCTACTGGCGGCCCAGCCCGCTCTGTCTCTTGTAAAGCCTGCAATACATGTTGGCCGAGCGTTGTCGAGTGAAGGCCAATACCAACATGTAGACGGTATATTTGCCTTGTCTTGCTATCGCTCGGTGTCACTTGCCTAGTTGGCCGAGTGGAGGCCAGCGCCAACGTGTATAGCTCATTTGGTGCAACTTGTCTTCGCTCGCCGTTGTTCGTGATCACTTGCCTCACTTCGGATCGGTGTCAATTTTTGGTCACAAATCAAAGGCGCTCGCCTGCGCTCGGCCAACGTGTGGGCAGCTCTACAGACCCTCTTCTACATTGGTCGTCTGCATTGGCGTTCGACGAACTTGTCGAACGTGTGGACATTATTTCTTGCCTCGTACCTATTTGCCAACGCTCGCGTTGGCCTACGCTAGGCCAACATGTATTGCAGGCTTTAAAACAATTCCTTCGCATGCCAAACATTGTGGTTTAAATTCAAACTATACCGGCCAGTGCGATAGGCTGACCGCTCGCATAGCAGATCTCCACAGTACAATTCACATCACTAGCATTCTTGTTAACCCCTCCAACTAAGCTAAATATGCTTGTGTCTGGAGTGGGTTCACGACAATAGTGTAATGGGTGGGGTTCGAACCCGTGACCTCTCGATCACAAGTCCGACACCTTAGCCATAGCCATTATTATTATTTTTCATGTCTTTGTAGTGTGTCATTAATCATAGATAACAGACAAAGCAATCCATTTTTCAACAAGTCCCTAAAGTTATCAACAATGACGACACCGTTATCTGTATCCGGTCAGTTATACTGAAAATTACTAACTTTTACTATTTGTACATATTTGGCAATGACTAACCCTTTCTTAGTTATAGTATTTTTTTTTTTGTTGATAAGCTCTTGTTTGACCACCATCTCACCTGATGGTAAGCGATGATGTGGTCGAAGATGAAGCTCGCTTGCCTAGAAGTAACCTATTCACTCTTGACCTAAAGACTCCCAGGTTGTACCTATCAGCAAACACAGAATCCGGCAGGAAATTCCACTATTATATTTTATTTTAAATATTAATGTACATATACTCATACGTATGCCAAATATTAACATCTAATGAATTTTATCTTATCTAATATAGTATCTTAGTTCTATCTTTTTTTACTAATATTATAAATGCGAAAATTTGTGAGGATGTGTGTATGTTTGTTACTTTTTCACTCAAAAACTACTGAATGGATATGAATGAAATTTGGTATGTAGACAGCTGAAATACTGGAATAACACAAAGGCTAATTTTTATACCGGGATTCCCACGACATCGGGATTTACGCGGGAAATCCTCCAAAGCGAACGAAGTCGCAGGCACATCTTGTCTATATATAAAAGACTAGTACTCACGCGGGGCTTCGCTCCCGTGGATTCTATCACGGTAAAAACATAACTCCTTTTTTTCAGTCGCGTAAAAAGTAGCCTATAACCTTCCTCAAGCTTCAAGCTACTTCCATAGGTACCAAATTGCATCCAAATCCAACCAGTACTTTCGAAGATTAGCGCGTTCAAGCAAACAAACAAACAAACTTTTCGCTTTATAATATTAGTATAGATATCCTCCACAGAAAACATCTTCGTCCTTGAAAACCCTCAAATAGAATTGAACTATTAATAATGAATATTAATTATTAGGGTTCCGCAGTTCCCCAAAGCAAAACAGAAAAGTACCCGTTCCATCTTTTAAAATAATAATAAGTGAAAACTCTTATAAGATTTTAATGTAAACTATCAACGAAAATTAGAAACACACTCGGCAGTTTTTGAGATATAGCCCATTTTTAAAAACCGCTAATATAACTTTGTCATTCATACAAACACTATGTAAAACAAAGGTATTTCTCGCTCTCCTTTGTTTAATTTGCTCTTTTACTAGCCAAGCCCGACTCGCACTTGACCAATTTTTCTCAAAGTCAATCGTTGAAAGATTAAACACTTCCAAACTGGTAAAATGTGTATCCGTCTAACTTTTAATGTTAGAGAGTGAACAATCCAACTAAATGTATGTTATAGAACTTAATGCAAACTTTCAATAAAAAATTGGCTTGAATGAGATACAACCAACAGTTTTTGAGATAGAGCACATTTTCAAAAACCGACAATATAATTTTGTAATTCATAAAAATACTATGCTGTGCTTTTGCTGGCAAAAATACTATTACGGACGGAGCCCTTCATGGGTAAGTCCGACTTGCACTTCGCCAATTTTTTTAGGGTAACGTTACTCTAAAAGCTTTCTTGAATCAAAAAAACCTGAACGCAATAATCCATTAAACAGCTTCAAATTTAATTACAGATTTCATGACAACAATTAAGTGACTCTCATAGAAGATTGAAACCTGTAATTACTTTTTTATAAAGAAGACAAAATAGAACTAGCGATGTGATAGAATTCACATCACTAGCAATCTAGTTCACCCCTCAGACCAAGCTAAACATGCCTGTGTCTGGAGTGGGTTCACGGCAATAGTGTATTGGGTGGGGTTCGAACCCACGACCTCTCGATCACAAGTCCGACAGCCATTAGGCTACTGACGCTTAACCTCTAGAGCCCCAGCGGCTCAAAAATGTGCCAGTAAACCAGTATTAGTTGAGCCCCGCTGGCAACAAATTTGTGTGCCAGCGGGGCTCAACTAATAGTTGACGTAAATAGTCCTTGAGAGGTTAAACCGACTACTGTATGGACTGACCTCCGAGCACCGTCTTATATAACTTTATAGGTATTAAACTGTACAAAAAAGCTTATGTCAATAAAAGCTTTAAAAATTCACCAATTTGTGACCGGATACAGCATAAAAGGAAAAAAAAGAGTTATTGCGCCAACAGCCATCGATAATTTTAACCCACAATGACAAAAACTCAAATACCGCACCCAAAAAATTAAAATACCAACCAGAAAGTCATCCTTAAACAAAACACCGTCTGCTTAATCTTGTCCTAGGTTTACTAGGGTCGGCTTAAAGCAGAAAAGCGCAAAAAAAAAGCGGAAAAGTTTGTTTGTTTAATAAATGCGCTTATCTCCGAAAGTACTGGGTGGATTTGGATAAAATTTGGCGTGGAAGCAGCTTGAAGCTTCAGGAAGGTTATTGGTTATTTTAACCATGTGAAAAAGAAGGAGGGTTATGTTTTTATGCTACTAATATTAATACCCGGATTTTTTTTTATTTGTTAAATAACGCTAATCTTCGATAGTACTAATGAATGAATTTAGATGAAATTTGACATAGAAATAACTTGAAGCTTAAGAAAGGCTACTTTTTAACTGACTGCAAATAAAAGAGGGTTATGTTTTTATTGTGAAAAAGCCAACAGGAGCGAATTCCCGTGCAACTGCTAGACACGGTAGAATCCTTTTCAATGCCATGGAATAGACTTACGAAACATTTGAATGTCTTCTCTCTAAATCACCCATAGGTGAACGAAAACTCCTAAGCATCATTCATCATCTGCTAAACCTCAACTATGTGAGGGTTGGCTCCAAGACACGATACAGCGGAGTACTAGTGTTTTACTTGGAGCGACCGCCTGTCTGATCTCCACACCCTGTAGAGTAACAAGACTGGTGACAAATTTTCTGGCTTCTAAAGGTGAACGCAGACTTGGCCGCACCGCACGCGCCGTAGTCTTCGCATTCGAATTCTTTATATGAAGTTCTATGCAACCTCGCACACCCACCCGCGTCGCAGTCGCAGCAGTCCCTGAAACGACCGAACTCCCCAAGCCGCAGATGATGACGTCATCAACGCCGGCCCGCACGCAGCGGACGCTGCGGCTAGCGCGGCGCGGATGACGTCATTCGCATCCACGGCGCGAGCCGAACCGGAGCTGGAGGAAAGAAATCAAGTGCGATGCGTGCGGCGACGAGAACGACTGCAGTGACTGCGGTGCGGATAGATGTGCGAGGCCATTAACAAAAAGCGATGACTGCGGGGACTGCGGATACTGCGGTGCGGCCAAGTCTGCGTTCACCTTAAGTATCCTTAAAGACTGTCACAGATGTACAAATGATAGACGGAAGCAACCGCTTAGCGAGCTTTGCGAAGAATCTCGATATGTTATGATTGCTTAACCTTTATCGACCCGTGCAGCTGTTACTATTTAGCGACGAGCTCCTCCATTCAAAAACGAATCTAAAAAAACTATACACAACAAAAGAAAACACTTTAAATAAAATAAAAACACAAGACCGGAAAGCGGTACAAAAATGGCGATAGCAAATAATGAAGCCTTAGTACATGACACCATCCCTCTTCGATCTTATACGAGGCACCTGCGCATGCGCAGCCAGTAAGTCTACGACATCCGCGGAGGACGGACGTGGTGTTACAATATTTTATTTTTAAAATAATATCGTGTTAAAATAGTGTCGTGAAGTGAATTACTGAGTGATTGAAAAAGAGTGCAGTGTAAGAAAGTCGTATTAAGAAAAAAGTTAGTAAGTTGGTTATTTTCCGTGCTGTCCGGTTGTTTGTGTTTCTTTTTTAAAATTAGGTATTTATTTATTGGTCAATGATATCACTGTCAATAAATTTCGTTTTAGCGGTTTTTTTTTGTCTTGATTCGTTTTGGATATTAGAAATTTAATTTATATTGTGAATTATTGGCTTTTGGTGACATAAAAACATACATTTCGTAGTTCGCAAACGAAATAGAAACATAATAGAATATTTATTAGCTTAAAAAAGTAGTATAAAAGATGAAAAAACATAAAAAAGATGAAAATCGATTGAGGTTTAAAAATAGTATTTGTGGAGTTTCTTGCAGGTCAGGATGCGATCAATTTCGAACCGTGCACTAGCTTTTGACGTTTTATAAGTGCCCGTTAGTTTGATCAAATACAAAAAAAAAGAAAACAATAAAAGCAAACGTCAAAAGTCAGAAAATATAGGATTTAACTACACAACCCATCAAACACTTCATGTTTTAAAGTAAAGTATAAGTCGTACTCTCTTTATTGCATTTAAATTGGTCTCTATGATTTTCTGATACTGAAATATAGAAGAAGTTTGAAATGTTGACAGTTTTTTCCTTACGAATTCCTAAAGCCCTATTGTATGAAAAAAAAAAACTACCAAAATAAAATCGTTTATTTCTCACCACAATATTACAAGTTGTAGAAACATTATTTACAAAATGTGGTGGCCGAGATATTTCACATGAATTTTAGTAGTAGTAGTTGCAGTTTTCAGCCATAAGTAATACAATACCAAAAGTTATCGAGTGCCATTACTATTAACAACAAAATTGAAAATATCTACATATATTTCAGTGATGGAAAATCTTACAGAGTTGACTCGTGCAATGAATACAGCAGGACAAATACAACAACATAATATATTATTAGTGTTTTCAATAAAATTATTATTTTAGTACCAAATCGTTAAATATGAAACACAATGAAATTCCAGGACTTTGACAACAGATTACTCAAAATCTATAACTTATAGTCACTTAGAGAATTAAATATGCTATGCATAGTTCATTATGAAATTTAAATTGTTTTAGATATACAACGTGTAATTTAAAGGGTATATACATACCAAGTGCATGGCTACTTTGGATGATAACAAACGATATGGCAAGGGTTTTGTAATCTAAGTCTACGTGTGTAGAACTTATTACAAATACCAATACACAATACCAGACACCGAATTTTTCAAATTAAGAAGAACGAAAAGAATTATCGTGTTATTAGCAAGTGACGTGGAAAGTTATTGACCCTCGTAGTGCTGTGACACGTTTGTTATGATTGGTATTCAAGAAATGAAACCGATAATTTGGTATCAATTCTTTGAGTCAGTTATTTTGTGCTGAAACTGTGCATAGAGACTCCATACCAGATGTTGTCTTCAGTCCTTTTGGATAGATATGGGGTTTCCGTTACACGTTGTATATACAAAGAAAAATTTGGCCCGTGATATAAAGACCTCCTGGCAAATTTCAGCCACGGCGATCAATCTGAGCGGAGATAAGCCATCTGCGCAAGAGATATTATAGTTCACAAGTATGTGTAGGTACAGGCGCCCTCTCTGTACCTATACTCTATTAGTCTGATGGGACGGCAATCCATGGTCGGAGAGATATTTCCGATACGATACTTTCCGAATCACGGGGTATCACTCCGCAAAACTTCAAAACTCCAGGCTACTACTGAGAAATATCAATATCACTTTTATCCGATCCGGGAATTGTACCGAGACCTCATGGTAAACATTTGCGCTTGCAACTACAAGATCAACGAGGCAGTCAAGCCAGTGATATGTACATATACAATACACACAGCTTTTATTATATTTAGCTAGTCATGAATGTAAGTCCATTAGGTTCTGGTAAATCCAAAAGAAAATACATTTTATTTATTTAAAAATAGGTTCGCGTTTGACCACCATCTCAACTGATGGTAAGTGATGATGTGGTCGAAGATGGAGCACGCTTACCTTAAAGTAACCTATTCACTCTTGACTTAAAGACTCCTAGGTTATAGCTATCGGGAAACACAGACTCCGGCAGGGAATTCCACTCCTTAGCCGTACGCACAATGAAGATATTCCCAAAACGTTTTGTGCGTATGGGTGGGATTCTCAATTCAGGACTTTTTTTGAAAACTGAAACACAGATCCGCAGAGACAGTCGTCAGAGGTAGTCAGAAGCCAGGAGACTTAACACTGGTCTTTGTTACTGAGTTTTGTAGATCAGATACGCAGTCTGCTCTATATAAAAAAACATAAGCATACACAATAAAGTTAAAAACTAGGTGAACAACTTAATAGAAACCAAAAAAAGGAAACGATACAATATTGGCTCATTAAAAAAATATTACTAGGCACGACTTCGTTCACGTGGGAAGGTTTTCCCGCGTAAATCCCGACCTGCGGGAATTCCGGGATAAAAAGTAGCATATGTGTTTATCCAGGATGTCAACTATCTACATACCTAATTTCATTCAGATCCGTTCGGTAGTTTTTGCGTAAAAGAGTAACAAAAATACATCCTCACAAACATTCGCATTTGAATATTAGTAAGATAGGCTAATTTTAGTCAGTGTGGCTCATTATTCATACAGGCCTAGTTTAGTTTGTAGATCACCGAATACAACAAATGGAAATCATATGAGACGAAATATAAGCATTAAAATAACTATAAACAGGTTTTATAAAGCACGTGTCTCTGAATATATAAAATGATATGTTCTGAGCGATTATATTAAAATATTTTTGAATGCAAGAACTTTCTATGACATTCTTTAGTTAAGGACATCTTTGTTAACTTTTAACATAAATAAATGATGAAAACAAAAGATTCATATCACATGAGAAAAACTATGATTTATTTCACTAAACATATTAAATTACTTACTTTTCGGGGAATGTGCGATGGAATTGCACAATCTAATTCCACCAGTCCCGTTTTATCATCGGACTACAAGACAAACGGCGATGCGCCATCGTTAGGTACATGGTGGACATCCCACCCATACGCACAAAACGTTTTGGGAATACTTTTATTGTGCGTACAGCTAAGGAGTGGAATTCCCTGCCGAAGTCTGTGTGTCCTGATAGCTGTAACCTTCTTTCAGTGAATACGTTACTTCTAGGTAAGCGTGCTTCATCTCCAACCACATCATCGCTTACCATCAAGTAAGATGGTGGTCAAACGCAACCCTAACAACAATAAAAATAAACCCAAAAATTTTGTAATTTTAAAACTTAGTACGGTGGAAATTTTGACCATAACAGGTGTCATATCTATAGTAAACGACAAGGAGGTCGTCCACGGCGATCGACTAAGGTAAATTAATTAACCCCTCCAACTAAGATAAATATGCTTGTCTGGAGTGGGTTCACGACCTCTCGATCTTGGCCATTAGGTTATTGCCGGTTGCCATTATCAGACCTACCAAATATACACAAAATAAAAATCATAAAAAGCGGTCAAGCCGTTCCTGAGGAGTTAAATACATAGATAGATAAAACGTTTATTTGGTACAACAGGAGACACAAAATACAATTCAAATAAAAAAAACAAACAACAATGACTCACAACAAAAAATAATAACAATAGGAAAATATACCATGTAGCTTGAGTAACATTATGAACATACAGAAAGTAACACCTACATGCATACATTAAAAAAAGAATTCGATAACAAACTGACACGCAATTTTTGTATTAGATGAATTATTGTAAAATCTCGACGACTGAGCGACAGCTAATTTTGCAATAAAACATACCATTAACACATTCATGTCTTGTCATAAATAAGAGTCTCTGATCAACAATGAAACCAGATTGGACTTGTCAATCTAGAATATTATACTCGTAAATAAAAAATGCTTTGAAGCGATTTTGAGTTAAACAAAAACTTGAATCGGACGACAAGAGGTCACGGCAATATAATTTTAAACATTTTTTTTTAAACAACGAGCAATGTGGGTTGATTTCACATTACTAACAATCTTGTTGACCCCTCCAACTAAGCTAAATATGCTTGTGTCTGGAGTGGGTTCACGGCAATATATAATGGGTGGGGTTTAAAACCACGACTTCTCGATCGCAAGCCGAACACCTTAGACTATTGATTGACGCAGTGATTAAAGGTTCGACTTGTGAGAAGTAGGTTGTAGGTTCCGGCATGTCCTGGAGAGGTTAAAAAATGGATACCAAAAGAAAGCCCGATTCCAGGATTTCAATAATAAGATTTTATTATCCTTTACTTTATACCTATATCGGAAGGTGTATTTCAATAATATTGCGTAAGACGTGTGATCCCAAGCAGGGCTAAGGGAACTCAGTACCGTTTCACATAAGGAAAACCAACCAAGTGGTGACACGTGGATCGGACCATATTAATATAAGATTAATTAATTAATTAATATATTTTTATTTACTTCAAAATAAAACGGCCGAAGGCCAATTACATTACTTGAAGACATGTTAAATTATAAGAAACACCGGTCATACACTCATCTCACAGTGCTCCAGGCATATAGACAAGATCTTCTTCCATTCATCCGCAAACACGTCACAATCAGGTTTGACATACAAGAGCGTTGAGCGCGGAGAGTGTGCGAGGAATAGGGGACTGGGCTCAAATCAATATAATATATTTAAGATCCATATTTATGGCTTAGAATAATAACGCATTGAAATGGCGTCTACAACAAAACACGAGCGATTTCGTGTGTCCAGTTTATCGAATGTGTCTACGTTCCTCAAACGCATACAAATATAGCTTACAGTGATACCATTACCAGGCCTTTACCCACAAAAATGGGATAACGCACTATTATGTTGCTGGATTAAATCAAGTATTTTATGTTATGAAACTGGATAAGATGATTTTGTTTCATGTACCTAATATGACTTACTAGCTTTTCCTGATCCCGTGGGAATTCCGGGATAAAAACTATCCTATGTCCTTTCCAGGGTCCTAAACTATTCCCATGCCAAATTTCATCTACATCGGATTAGCGGTTTAGGCGTTTGTGCGAGTTACTTTCGCATTTATAATATTAGTATGGATATAACATTTTTTATAGAAGGTAAACGAAATGGGATATCGTTCATTGCGTTTAGAATATTTGATGTGTAATGTGTTATAATAATATTATAGAAATGTATTAACTGCTTGAAAAATCTCGTTTGATATCAATTAAAAGTATGTGTTGTGTTCATGACATAGAAAAATATAATTGAGAACATTACTTAAATAAAAAATATGTTATTCAATCAAATTGTAATCTTTATGATGCCACTCTTCGAACTAACAGTAACTTTTAGTTTTAAAATACTATAAGTAGTAGCTGTAAATAAATATAGTTTAGTTTGACGCATACATAATTGCCGCCAAAACTATATTTTTTTGAACAAAAATAAGCACAAAAAAAATCAATATGGGTATTTATTTTCCTCAATTTGATTACACGTTTTTTGTTTTCCTGAAGGACTATAACATCCCTTTACGCTACAAACCATCGTTTTAAACTTACTCGCGAACCGCGAGCTCTGTTCGGCAGAATGTGACCTTGAGTACTGACGGCTCGTCGAGAATAGTTAACCAAAATGGCTAAGTTTTAGTTGCCTTTCTTTTTGCACTCGTACTAGGTTTCTATGCGTTATTATTCTAAGATTTATGGGTTAGAAATAGAACGATAGATATTGAAGTAGGTAAGATAGATTCGTTTTTGCTATACTCCAACATCTAGAACCAAAAATTCAAAGACATATGACACCCACCAACCAACACTGGGCCCGCGTGGATTACTTCGGCCCAAACCCTTTCTTAGAGAGAAGGCCTGTAATATCAGCTATGCATATTATGCAATATGTCGTAATCATTTAACAGACCAATATTTTGACTCCATGTGACCCAAAGTCTTATTGAATCATATTCGTAAACAAATTATCTAGGTCTCGAAGCAACAGGTCTAAGACAATAGATTTTATTGATAAACAATGACATGTTATTAATGTTATATTTCCTAATCTACATTGTGCATCATAACATGCTCGTAAGTATCATAATTATAAGTTTTTAAGCTAACATGGGCACTAACAGTACTATTAGAACTTTAAATGGGATATTTACTATGTGTACTTATTGTTTCAAGTTGTTAATGTTGACAATGTTGCAAGCGCCATGATCACGAATGAACTAATCACAGTTTTGACCCATTTTTTTGTCCGAGTGGTAAAATCATCGAATGACTTCTCCCGTTCTGGGTTTAAGCGGAAGGGTGTGTAAGACTTCTCCTGACAAAAACCCACCCTGTTCCTTCAGCTGCCCTTAAGTACCGGGGCCGCGGTATCTTGTTAGAACATTTCCGTAACCCCGACGGGCAATGGCCTTATGGGGCCCCGTCACTGTTGCTGACAGCTCTTTGAGGCGCGCGTGGAAGACGACGCGCCGCCGAACCGGACCTGGTCCTTACCGGACGGTGAGCTGCCCCTGCTCGAGTTTTGATCCCCTAGCCTCCATCCGTAACCGTTTTCAGTTTCAGATTCAGATTTGTTTATTTTTGTAAAACATAGGTACATTATAAGTTGTTATTTGGTAATACATTGAGAGCGCTATGCTTTGCCTCTAGGGCGTACAAAAGTAGTCATACATGCATGTCATGTCATTAAATCATAACAATTCATATATATGAATGACAATAAACAAGTAAATACATGATATCATTGCATTTAGAATTTTTAATTACACTGAGCAACAACAACAAAATTTTATAACTAAGTAGGTATATTAAATTAAGTATAGCATGAAAAGGTAAAAAAAATGTCCGCAGATATTACCTACTACAAAATTAAATTGTCAAGCACTAACCTACTTATTAATAACATACAAATAATGTCAAAGAAATTGAATGAATGTCAGTTTAAATTAAATGTCACTAAGGAGGATCAATAATAATTATTACATACATTACATAAGAAATGTCAGAAATTCATAACAGCTTTTCATTCAAATATTCGGTGATTGAATAATAGCATTTTTCTACTAAAAAAATTTTTAGTTTTCTCTTAAAGTTGTGCAAATTTTCATGTTTAATGCTATCAGGAATTTTATTGTATATAACCGGACCCATGCCTATAATACTTTTCCTTGCTAGTGCTGTTTTGTATTTACCGGTACATAACATGGTTTTGTATTGAGATCTAAGCTGAGTGGTTCGTTTTCTAGTATCTAATAACGTAGGAAACAAATTCAAATTATATTTGACAAACACTGCTACTTCAAATATATATAGGCATGGGAAAGTCAAGATTTTCAATGACTTGAAAACAGGTTGACAGCTATCAGTAGTTTTCAGGCCTACCATACACCGTATGCATCTTTTTTGAGTTCTAAATATAGTTCCTCTTTCAGCACAGTTGCCCCAAAATATTATGCCAAATCTCAATCAGAGGATCTGTGCCACAAAGTAATATGCCTGCCTGGGGCTCGAACTCGGGTTGCCAACTTTTATTACAAGAAATAGAGTATATCTGATTTCAAAAGAGGTAAATAAAGAGTAGGTAAGGACTTATAACAAAGAGTATTATTATTTATTAAAAAAAAATTAAATAGGCATTTTTTGTACATAACAATTTTTCATTGATTTTAAAAGAATTATACGACTCCAAAGTTTCTAACTCTACATAGATCAGGAGCTAATTTTTAATCAATTTCGTTTGTGGTTGCGATGATAGGTATACATCATATAATATGTATATGCGTAACTGGCACAAGTACCTTCTGTAAACATTGTGTAAAAAGGAGTATTTTAGCGTCCTCTATTAATGTTATTGATTATAGAGTACGCCTACATGATATAGAGTACAATCCTCTATTTTAAAGTACGGTTGGCAAATCTAGCTCTAACCCACGACGTAGAACTCTCGAGTCATGAGTCATCTGTAACCACCACTGCTTGCAGATCCGGAACAAGAATCTATATTTAGTCGACCGATGTCGCAAATATAATAAACAAAACAAATGTTTATCAAAAATACCTAAAAACAGACCTCATGCAAGGCCGTCCACCGAAACTCGATACTTCACTTCGGAGCCGTATCATTTCGATAACTTATCTACAAAAAATGCAGGTAAAAAAATACCGATCTCTTACAAACCGATAACCGGGTTAAAAGGTTCAAAGACTCTTTAAAACATAGATAATATAGAATTAAAGAACAATGGAGTGTCATAAATTAAACTTCAATAAATCAATACAGTTTGGACTGGCTACGGGTCGCCAATTAACCGAAAATAGGCCATAATTTAAATAACATTGACTGCATTAGAAAAATAGCATATTACTCTCCTTCTCCATATAATCTTTAACTGTGATAGGGCTGCCATCCGTCCGGGTTTTCCCGGATTTTTCCTAGTTTGGAGAGCGTCCGGGGGCGTCCGGGGGGATTTTCCCTATAAGCGTCCAGGTAAAACCCGGACACACATTGGTCTTACAGGTACCAAAACGCATGATCTCTAAGTATTATTATTTTCCTATGGTATTTCATCTCATTGTTTATGTTACGTTGATTAAATGAAAAGGAAGAGACTGTTATTAAAAAAGTTCTAAAGCTCTACAATGTTATCACTTTATCAGTAAATAAAACATCGTTGTTTTAGTTTCAAGTTCAAAAATGTATTTTTCTACGGTGTCCGGGAAAAAACAGTGATTTTACCCAAATGTCCGGGGTTTATAAGTCTTTGTCTGGAGCCGGCAAATTTGGTGATTCTCACCTGATGGCTCGATCTCACCTGATGTTAAGCGATACATGAGGTCTACGATGGAACGAGCGAGCCTAGGAAATGCCTGTTTAAAGATTAAACTTTTATTGGATTAGATAGATTGGATTAGATTTAGAGGCCATATGTGGTAGAAAACACAAAAGCCGACAGAGAGTTTGATTTTGCACAGAAAACCTTGATTGTGCACACAATAAACGTAAAGGAAAAGCGCTTAATTCGACAAGATGGTATACCGGCCAAGTGTGGACGGTACCCAGCAGTAGCTGACGACGGACGGTAGGCCGATAGTGAACGGGAGACGGAGGAATCGTGGAGCTCCTGTGCACTAAGGACTTACCAATTTGTAGGAAATGTTTGAACCCCAAGCCCAACCACACAAAAAACTTTGTACCCCAAGTTTTTGCTTCACGTATTTATATAATAATAAAGACTAACATCAAAATACAATCCAGCCAAAGGTTGTCTGTAAAAGATCGCCTAAGCGATAAGACCGCCTATTGTAACACCCTTTTTGGTTGATTAATCCTTATTTAATTCTGTTATGGTGACAATAAAGAGTATAACTATCTATCTGCTATATTCTACCATTAATATATTTTTTGGCGGATAAGCTCTAAATATTGTCCTATAACATTAATTTCGAAACAGTGTCTATAAGACATAATAAAAACATGACTCGACGGTTAAAAGGTAATAGGGTATAAGCGACAAAAATCAAATTGTTCAGGAGAGCAGTTTAAAGTTTGGAAATGGACATAACTTTCTACAAAACGCAGTTTTTTGCTTGGGCATAAGTGACAAAAAAGTCATCACAGAGCAATGGGAGTTAGCGCATTCGAAAGAGTGGAAAATTTTAAGTAGAATGGCGGCATTCATAAGTCAATTTCGACCAAAATGTCGCTTATGCCCAATTACCTTTTAACCGTCGATGTTATCTCTATAATTTCGATATTTTTATGGTTCCGTAGTCGACAAGGAACCCTTATAGTCCGCGGCTTAACATTATTTAGAACCAGTTCTTATTTGTGTAAAACAGCGTAGTTTGTTTTTGTAAGAGCATGGCACGGAACTGTCGGCCAGCTAGACTCGCAATTGGCGTTGTAGTAAACTACGGAACTCTACACTGCGCGTGCCCCGACTCCCAACACGTACATGGCCAGTTTTTTTCTCAATGAATGAAATTACGAACATACCTACCAAATAATTATTAAAGGATCAAGTCGCGTGTAGTTTTCGCAAAACGTAATTTTTAATACTTAAAAAATTTACGAGAAAAACGAGTTCTATACCAATATGATAAACGACATCAACACGGTTTCTTAACACATTTGAAATGATAAAATTAATCAAAGAATTACGTCTGATTTTAATAAATTACAATATTAAGTAACATATTGATCCATTCGACAAATTGACATTGAATATATTCGTATAAATTCATAGTTGGTGATATTAATTCGTTTTTAAACATTTGTGGAAGCTTTTTACATGTGGACTTAGATCAAGATATCAAACCTTACCGGTGAAACAATGTTTTGTTTAGTTGGGGCCTTTCGAAGAAAACTATTATAATAAATTAATAATTTATTCATTTATTACAACCTAAAAAAAACGCTTTGAAGACGAATATAATGAGCACAAAATCGATATGTTTACTAGTAGGCAGTCCAAGGTTCAATCCAATTCTTCTTCTAATTCCATCATCAGACCAGCTCGATGGTACCATAATATTGTATTGCCATCTAATCTACATATAATTGCCAAGTTTCATGATGATATAACAATTAGAAGTGCGTGTAATTCAGATTCTTAGGTTTTTCAGCTCGACCTAAAAAATACTTAAAAAGAAAAACAATAGCTTTTATTGGCTGAAAAAACATTTCAAACCCGGTCAAGAGTGAATCTAATTGCAAACGAAAGGATGCATAGGTACAATCGACATATTTGAATTATGACCCACCCGTACCTAAGCTTATATATATATATTCAAAGACAATCAGGTCGAATTATCAGTCAATGTTTAAAACGTCCTAAGTGCGGCATGCACTGTAAAGGAGATAAATGTTTGTTATTTTGACGGTTTCAAACGATTCATCTTCAAAGTGGCACATCAAGAGAAACAACACTTTCATGACATAATTGTGAAAAAATAATGTACAGAACTGGACCTCGGCTGCGATGCTTTGGTAGCAAACATAACTAATCATCCTTGGCATGCAGTCTGTTTACTTATTTATTTACACTTCATGCACATAGTTACAAAGGCGGACTAAATGCCGTAGGCATTCTCTACCAGTCAACTAAGGGTAGTGAAGACATAGCGTGGGAGAAGCATTATTTAATCAGTTGGAAAGGAGAAATAAAAAAAAAAATTAAAAACTTATTATAGTAAAAAAAAAAAATACTCTACTTCCTATCCTACAACAATTATGAGTGTGATTAAAAACTTAGCTCAGTCTAATTCTACGTAGGCAATAATACAATTGATATGTAATGCATGGTGTGCATAACTGTAAAACACTTTTCTATAAATGTGCTAAATGTTATCTCATATAAGTACTTGTAACAGTAAAATAATAATTTAAAAAAAAAAGAAATAATTACGACTCGCCAGCACACAGATAAGCCCTAAGAGCCTTTCGTGTATGGCAAAACATTTTTTTAATTTATTGTGTAATGTGTATTGGATAAAATAAATAAAAATAAATAGCATTATTTTTTTTTTCTAATAAACAGTGTATTCAATTTTTTTTATCTAATTTCATAACTAGTAATGTGGGTCAATTCACATTACTAGCAATCTTGTTAACCCCCTCCAACTAAGCTAAATATGCTTGTGTCTGGAGTGGGTTCACGGCTATAGTGTAATGGGTGGGGTTCGAACTCGTGACGTCTCGATCACAAGTCCGACACCTTATGCATTAGACTATTGACTCTTAGCAAGCAACTTTGCGCTTTGTTGGCAAGCCAAATAAATAAAATAAAAATAAATACTAATATTATAAATGCGAAAGTTTGTGAGATGTATGTATGTTTGTTGCTCTTTTACGCAAAATTCTAAAAGGATCTCAATGAAAGGACATTGTTCCGGCTCCATACGTGTCACGCCTAAGAATCGTTTGAATCGAAAACGACTTAGATAAATTCTAAATATTTTATGGAATCATAGTAAATCAATTTTTACTAACGGACACTTGAAAATACAAAAATAATTGCGAGAATAAAAACCATACTAAAACTACCATTACATTAGTAAGATATATATATCAATAAGAATAAAAGAGGTTAGGCGGCGATAGGCGGAGACCTCTCGCGCCCGGCATTGGTCGAGGCCATGCTGCGGGGCGAGAGGGAGTGGGAAGCGGTCGCCTCCTTCTGCGAAGCAGTCATGCTTCCGAAGGAGGAGGCGGGCCGCGTGAGGGAGAGGATGGCGTCCTCCCTCCAGCCCAGCCGCAGTGGTAGACGCCCACGGCGTCGGACGTCAGCCGACGATCTCCGGCCACCGTAGGCGCGGGCATGCGGACAGCGAGTAAAGGGCAACTCGCTGTCCGACCATGGACCATGCCCGGGTCGACGGCGCGTCGTGTTCCACGCGCGCCTCAAAGAGCGTCAGCAACATGACGAGGCCCCCTCTGCAGAGGGCCGAGGCCTGCCGGGGTCGTGGGACTCATCCCGTTACCGTGGCCCCGGTACGTAAAGGGTTAATGAAGGAACACCGTGGATTTTAGTCAGTAAAAGTCTGACAGTCCCTCCCACCCTGCACGGAGTAGGAGGACTTATTTGATAATTTTACCACGTTAAAAAAAAAAAAAGCATGGGCAATAAAAACAATTATGTATATTCAGTAACAGTTTTTTAATCATCAATATTTTTTACTAATATATCATCTAAGAACTGTGCAGGAGGTTCAAAATACCCGAATTATTCCGAAGTTTATCAATTTCTGATTGAATCCCGACAACCTTCCGTATTTCCCGAAATCGGGGAAAAATCCCGTAAATCAGCAACACTAGATGGCAAATAGACATTTTTTTAAGGCACCACGCATTCGTCAATCGTGACCCAACTTTTTATTTTGAATTTATTTATTTGAAGTGTCCATGGAATACTAAAATATGTTTCAAGCAGTATAAAAAGAAATGAAAAATATCATGTAATTTATATTCACATCAGTTATATAGGCCAAAATCGAACAATGTCTTTTGGTAATTAGATAGTCGAAATCTGGAATAACGCATAGGCGGACTTTATCCCGGAATTTTTACGGGATCGAGATTTACGCGGAAAATATTCTCTCACGCGAACGAACACGAGGGCAAAAGCTAGTACTATATTATAAATCGGAAAAGTTCCGCTCCAGAACAATGTTACTATAGCCTCTAGACATTTGTTCCGGGTCTCGGTGTTTATAAAAATACAGACACAATAGGTAAAGGAGAAAAAGACTTAGTATGGAGCAATATTGACTAAAAAACACAATACAGAGCCATAAAAACACCGGCAATACCGCCACACCAATATGGCGACACTAATAATAAAAATAATTTGAACACACAAACTAATCATTTCAATAGTACGGTATACCAAAATATTTATCAAATGATGCAAGTTAATAAGTAAATATAATAAGGAAAATCGTGTCAAGGTCCCAGAGAGTACGTGACCATTTTTGTTGTTTAGGGTACCGTACTCCAAAGGGGAGAATGGGACCCTATTACTAAGACTGTCCGTCCGTCTGTCACCAGGCTGTATCTTATGAACCCTGATAGCTTTCAGGGTTCATAAGATACAGCCTGGTGAAAACACATCATCGTGAAAATTTCCCCTGTCTAGCTAGGCGGGGGAAATTTTCACGATGATGTGTTTCTGTTGTTGCTATAAGAACTAATACTTAAAACAGAATAAAATATAACATTAAAATATACTTTTAACAAACTTGATTTTTTGCCTTTTTAATAGTTACGTAGCCGCATGGCAAAAACAGAACCCTTATAGATTCGACATGTCTGTTTGTCTGTCTCGCACTTGGCCAATTTTTTATAGATAATGACACGGAACCCTTCGTGCGCGAGTCCGACTAGTACTTGGCTGGTTTTTAATTTTATTAATGTTTGGGAAAGGACAATAAGTTTTTTAAATGCACTACTGACCTGGTACGTGGTCGCAGCTATTATAATAGAACCTTATTTCTAGTACTTATATACAAAACCTGATAATGTTTTGTTAACATTAAATATCAAAATCAATTGCAGTATTCTTGGCATTATTTCATTAAATACTAACTAGCTTCTGCCCGCGACTTTGTTCAAGTAGGAGGTTATACCACCGCATAACCCAATCCCGTGGGAATTCCACCATTTCTGCTATCTACATAGTACATACCAAATTTAATTCAGATCCGTTCATTACTTTTTGCGTGAGCGAGTAAGCAAACATCCATCCATTGTTGCAAACTTTTTGGTTAAAGATATTTATTTACTCATTAAGAAAAATACATTTCACTTTTAATGAGAATTAATATTAAAAAACTTATTAAAAAATCTAAAAAAAACCCGACTGCTCAACTGAAATGGAAGAAACAAGCACATTTTTGTTTTAAAAAGTGACAAGCCAGGCGCTAGGCGGTACCCAATTAACCATATTATAATTTCAATTTAAAAAATATGACGGGTCCCGCCTGCTTGTCACTTTTTAAAATAAAAATGTGCTTGTTTCTTCCATTTCAGTTAAGCAGTCGGGTTTTTTAGATTTTATTAATAAGCTTTTTATTTTCAGCTTTTTAGTATTTAATTCCGTTTTAAAACGTTATATTTCCTAAACGATTGCTCAAAATGAAAAATGGTAAAAGCAACCTCAATATCATTTTAAAGATCTGTTTAATGATACCCCATTTGACATAGTTTGTCGATTTTTGAATTTTTATTTTTGACAATATAGCGCCCGATTGTCGTTATGGTGATTTGGTTTTATTTTAATCTATCCTATGACACTCGTGCCATCAAGACAAATCTAACGACGTATTACTTATCCAAATCTGTTCACTGGTTACGAGGGAATAAAGGAACGGACATACATACATACATACGCGGTAAAAACATAACCCTCCTTTTTTCTTCGCCGCAGTCGGGTAAAAACTAGCTCAAGGAACCCCTCAAAGTACCTTGATATTAAGTAGATTTTTTACATAGTATAAGTCGCTCCCGCTGTCTGTACGCTTAGATCTTTTAAACTACGCAACGGATTTTAATCAGCAATAGATAGAGTGATTCAAGAGAAAGGTTTATATCTATAACGCATGTCGATCCTCCCAAGCAATAACTCGGTAATCGAAAAAGCAAAATTTTACAGGAATCAAAATGTTTTAACTAGTGGGATTACTGAAGTCATTGATGTATTTAAATGGAAGCAATTTTTTTGCGAAATGTTCACTGTGTCATTGATATGAAATTCCTTTTAATCAAAACCTAGTTATTTAAGAAAAAAAAAAATACCTAAAATTCTATACCAACATAAAATATCATGTGTGTCATGATATCTTTGTAAATATCATTAGGAAAAATCTAAAAAAAATGCTTAGGTATATTCCGGTCTATAGATGCTAAATTTGACGTAACAGCATAAAGCCCATAATAGCACATTACCGAGTTATTGGTTGAGGGTACCGATGTATATTATTAGTACCTACATTGCACCCGTGCGAAGCAGGGGCACCCGCGCTAGTGTAGTATACTATGTTAATATAAGCCAGTGTAGACCGTTCATCATACTACAAATTAACCACAAATAAAAAACGAATAGAAAGATAATTAACAAAGAAATCACGTAATTCAACTTGTCTGCTTAACAGTAACGTTTGTAGTTTATAATAAAAATAAAAATTTGCTTTTCTAATTCAACCTTAATTTATAATAA
Source organism: Tholera decimalis (assembly GCA_943138885.2). Lineage (NCBI taxonomy): Eukaryota > Metazoa > Arthropoda > Insecta > Lepidoptera > Noctuidae > Tholera > Tholera decimalis. The sequence continues at coordinate 9,048,480 of OW964575.2, read as the reverse complement.
TACATAATAGCATTCTTAGGTACAGTAATAGGTACAGTAGTCTGTCAAAAAAACTAATTGTCAAAATAATTGCCAATTCAAAAAAATACCTCTATTATGCATACAAGTAATTTAAACTTTATAGTTAGACATAAATCGGCTTTTTATAACGTAACTATTGCAATGTTACGAAACAGTTATAACATATAATTTATTTTTTACAATTCGATTGTCGGATGGGGGAAAAACTCGATTACAAAACAGTAAGAGAGAGAGAGAATAGAAGGAGTTAATTTGCGCCAAACATACACCTGAAATCTATACTAATACTAGCAGTTGCTCGCGACTTCGTTCGCGTGGGAAGTTTTTCCCGTATAAATCCCGATCCCGTGAGAATTTCGCAAAAGCCCGTCTTAGCGAGCATCTACGCACTAAAAGGAACCATGCAAAATTTGAGAGCCCTACTACTTGTAGTTTCTGAGATTTCGTGATTAATCAGTGAGTGGTATTTCACTTTTATATTTATATAGATATTAGTAAGAATTAGTAAGATAAGTCTAGTAAGATAAGATATAAGACGGTGACAAAACCTAGTACCGAGAAGCCTCAGTACCTTTTTATTTATTTTTCGGTTGGGAAAATCATCAAATGACTTCTCCCGCTCTGGGTTTGTGTTGCCCAAACGAGAGTCTCGCAAGAGTCTTGCAATTAGCGATTATCCTATTGCTATTTATTAAACGGTAGTTGAGATCTCAGAACAATGTAACAGAGTCTGTTACATTGTTCTGAGATCTACAACAATGTAACAGAGTCTGTTACATTGTTCTGAGATCTCAAGCAATAGGATAATCGCTAATTGCAAGACTCTTGCGAGACTCTCGTTTGGGCAACACTACTCTGGGTGGAGCGGGAGTGTCAGACTTGTACTGTAAATATGTAAATTCTTGATATATTTATACCATACGCACAAAACGTTTTGAGAATACATTCATTGTGCGTACGGCTAAGGAGTGTAATTCCCTGTCGGAGTCTGTGTTTCCTGGTAGATCTGGGAGTCTTTAAGTCAAGAGTGAATAGGCTACTTCTAGGCAACACAAGCCTATCAACAATAAAAAAATGGCCAAGTGCGAGTCAGACTCGCCCATGAAGGGTTCCGAAGTAACTATAATAATATAATATAATATGTATATTTATTTTAAAAAAAAACCTTACAAATTTCTTAAAACTAGCTTATTTACATTTTTTACAACTACGCCCAATAACTTTGTTTTTCATAGTGTTTGTATGAATTACAAAGTTATATTTGCGGTTTTAGAAAATATGCTGTATCTCAACTTGGTTGAAAGTTTACTTTAAGATCTACAGCATATGTTTTTTTGAAATTTTTCTCTCCATTATTATAGAAGTTAGAGGAGGGGACACACATTTTACCACTTTAAATGCGTATATCTTTTAAACGATTAACTTTATAAAAAGGGGTTTTAGAAACATTAATATCCTTTTTAAATACCTGTCTATAGATACCACACACGCATAGGTTTCATGAAGAAAAATATTTTCAGTTTCAGTTCCATGTATGGGGAGCCCCCTTTATCTAAATATATATAACTCAAATGTGACTGACTGACTGACTGACTGACATAGTGATCTATCAACGCACAGCCCAAACCACTGGACGGATCGGGCTGAAATTTGGCATGCAGGTAGATGTTATGACGTAGGCATCCGCTAAGAAAGGATTTTGCGAAATTCCCACGGGATCGGGATTTACACAGGAAAAACTTCCCACGCGGGCGAAGCCGCTGGCACGAGCTAGTTTTATATATTTTTTTTTTGTTAAAATCGGAAAGCGGTTTACAGAATACATCTACCTACCAAGTTTCACATGTATAGCCCTAATAGTTTCGGAATAAAATGGCTGTGACATACGGATGGACGGACGGACAGACAGACAGACAGACAGACGGACAGACATGACGAAACTATAAGGGTTCCGTTTTTTTGCCATTCGGCTACGGAACCCTAAAAAGAAACAACTAATTATGGCTGAATGAAAGTGAATGAGATATCTGTTATGAAACTGTCATCATATCTGCTTAGCCTCTTCCCGGCTATGTCAGGGTCGGCTTCCAGTCTAACTGGATACAGCTGAGTACTAGTGCTTTACCTGGAGCCACTGCCTGTCTGATCTCCACTACTTAGTTACAGGGTTACAAAGATACCCTTTTGTATATCGATCCCCCCAACCAAGAACTCGATAATGTGCTATTATCGGCTTTATGCTGTTATGTCAAATTTGGCATCTATAGACCGGAAAATCTAAAAAAAAATTGCTAAGGTGTAGAGAATTTTTTATTTTTTATTTTTCCTAATATTTACAAAGATGATATTTCATGTTAGTATAGAATTTTAGGTTTTTTTTTTTATAGGCTCGCATTTGACCACCATCTCACCTGATGGTAAGTGACGATGTGGTCGAAGATGGAGCACGCTTGCCTAGAAGTAACCTATTCACTCTTGACTTAAAGACTCCCAGGTTATAGCGATCAGGAAACACAGACTCCGGCAGGGAATTCCACTTCTTAGCCGTACGCACAATGAAAGTATTCCCAAAACGTTTTGTGCGTATGGGTGGGATGTCCACCATGTAACGATGGCGCATCGCCGTTTGTCTTGTAGTCCGATGATGGAACGGGCTTGGCGGAATTAGATTGTGTAATTCCATCGCACACTCCCCGAAATGTAACCGATACAAAACCGATAGAAGTGATATTCAAGGCTCTGGAGCTTTGATTCGACCAGTGAATAACTAGGTTTTGAATAAAAGGAATTTCATATCAATAACACAGTGAACATTTCGCAAAAAAATTGCTTTCATTTAATACATCAATGACTTCAATAATCCCACTAGTTAAAACATATTTGATAAAATCACTAAATCTTTTCTCCTGTGAAATTTTGATTTTTCGATTACCGAGTTCTTGCTTGGGAGCGTCAATATTAGGTTCTTCTTCTTACTTCCGCCATTCTCACAAACTTTCGCATTTATAATAATAGTATTATTTAAGTTTGTGAGAATGCACGGATGAATGTTAATTACTCTTTTCGTAAAAACTACTTAACGGGTTTAGATGAAACTTTACAGTAATATAGCTTATACATCAGACTATCAGACATAGGCTACTGTTTATCCTGGGGAAATGCGCGAATATTCCACATGAACAATACCACAGGCTACAGCTAGAGTTAAAATAACACGGTGCTGGGAACAAAGGACTTAACTACCTAAAAAAGTTGGCTTAATGCGAGTCGAACTCGCATATTAAGGGTTCCGTAGTAGTTATGCAAATTAACTTTGTATTTCATAGTGTGTTGTATAAATAGCAAAGTAATATTTGTGGGTATTATTTTTAAACTTTGAACGATACACACTCCAAAATTTTAAAACGATTGTCGTTAGCAAAAATGGTTTAACCAACCTCAATGTTATTTTTCCCTATCTATAGGCACCCTGCACGTACAGGTTTGATGATTTTTTTTAGGTTTATCTTTTGTATTATTATAAAAATCGTAAAGCGGTTCACAGAATATATCTACTTACCAAGTTTCAACTCTCTTTAGTCCTCATGGATTCATAATAAAATAGCTGTACCGACTGACAGATATACACGACTATATGGGTCTATAAGGGTTCAGTTTTTGCCTTTCAGCTATGGAACCCTAAGAAAAAAACAAATTCTTACTACATTAAAAGTGTAGCTCATTCCCGGAAAAGTTACATACAGCATACACAAGCATGTCCTTGGTATAACATTAGTATGCTCACGACAGATTGCGGCGAACCAAATGCTGTCAACGCTATCATAAATCTATAGACTAATAATAATTCTGGACGTATGCGCAAACGCATGTCTGGGAAAATACGGGTCTAATATCCTCATTCCTGTGTTGTTTTGATCATTTGAAAATGGGTAGGTAGGTAGTTACTGTGGTTTTTTGGTACTGGCTTTTGTCACTATTTTCCGTGGTTGCGGGAATGTTTAACGAGATACCGCGGCCCCGGAAAGCAATGGCAACTGAAGGAGCAGGGTGGGTTTTTAGTCAGTAGAAGTCTGACACTCCCTTCGCTCCACCCAGTGCGGGAGAAGTCATTCGATGATTTTCCTAACCAAAAAATAAATAAAAAGGTACTGAGGCTTCTCGGTACTAGGTTTTGTCACCGTCTTATATCTTATCTTACTAGACTTATCTTACAAATTCTTACTAATCTATACTATATATATAAAAGCGAAATACCAATCACTGATTAATCACGAAATCTCAGAAACTACAAGTAGTAGGGCTCTCAAATTTTACTTGGGGGTTCCTTTTAGTACGTAGATGCTCGCTAAGACGGGATTTTGCGAAATTCCCAGGGGATCGGGATTTACACGGGAAAAACTTCCCACGCGAACGAAGTCGCGAGCAACTGCTCGTCTTACTTTTTATCTTACTTTTTACTAATCTTACGATCTTACTAATATTATAAATACTTACTTAATTATTAATTTATTAATTAAGTAAGTATTTATAATATTAGTAAGAAGTAAGATCGTAATTATTAATTTATTAATTAATTAATATTAATAATATTATAAATGCGAAAGTTTGTGAGGATGGATGGATGTTTGTTACTCTTTCAGATTGAAATTTGGTAAATAGATAGTTGACATCCTGGAATAACACATAGGCTACTTTTTATCCCGGAATTCCCACGGGATCAGGATTTACGCGGGAAAACCCTCCCACGCAAACGAAGTCGCGGGCAGAAGCTAGTATCATAAATGCGGAAGTTTGTGAAAATGAATGTATGTATCTCTCTCAGGCAAAAACTACTGAAATGATTTTATTTTTATCCGATTTGCATGGTAAAATTCTCCAACGCGAACTAAGTCGCTGGCATCAACTAGTTTAAACTAAAATAAAACACCACACATTAACATCTTCCTTTAAATAATTTTACTATATATTTTTTTATGGGTGGGAAAATCATCGAATGACTTCTCCCGCTGTGGGTGGAGTGGACAAGTGTGTCAGACTTCCACTGACTAAAACCCACCCTGCTCCTTCAGCTGCCCGTAAGTTCCGGGGCCACGGTATCTCGTTAGAACATTCCCGCAACCCCGGAAAGCAATAACCCTATGGGGAGCGTCGCTTAGTTTGTAAATTTAGTAATAAGCCCTGTCTGGAGGCTTTAATTAATCAAGGCAACCACAGGCAAGTCCGGTTAAACAGCCGACAACCTCAGAGGTTTGAACTGCGAGATGCCTCACACAAACAAATTTTCATGCGTAGTAAGTAAATTACTTAGTCTTTCACTCCTCGTCGCTGTAATGTAAACTTAAGTAACGACTTTGTTTACATTAAACTCAGAGATAAGCAAGAAATTCAGTGTAAATCTTTTGTTTTATAACACTACATGTAATATTTTGAAACCGGATCGCAAATGTAAATTAAATGAATAAACTCGTCTTTATTGTTATGTGTTTGTTTGTGTGTGCGTTTCTCGGAAATTGCTGTGTAGTGTTGTTTCGCTAGGGTATAAAGACTTTGTTTCGGTAAGTGATAGAGTAGTAGCCCAGTGGTTATGGGGCCGAGTTGTGACTAGCCGGTCGTGGGTTCCAATTTACGCTTACCATTCGGTGTGATCGAAGTCAAGCACCACTGACGGGGCTCGATAGAGCCATTGCCTGCTGGGGTTGTTCTAACGAGATACCGCGGCCCCGGACCACAAGGGCAAATGAAGAAACAGGGCGGGTTTTTAGTCACTAGAAGTCAAAGGCTCAATTTACACCACCGCGGAATGGAATGCAATGGAAGCGTCAATTTCGCCGCATGACGCGAGAAGGCGCGCAAATTCGCTGGAATGCTCGAGTATTCTCGCGCATTCCAGCGATTTCGCGCGACTGCGTCATTAGAGACGTTCAATGTAGATCTATGTTTGGTATCGCACTGCTGTGACCGACCCAACCGTCTCCCCGTTCCCGCCACTTCTCGCGGATTCCACAGACGGCGCCGACAGTAGCTAGGGCAATTCTCGAGAATGCGCGAGGATTCCCCGGAAGATTCGCGACCTTTTTTGGCTCCTGTTTAGTTTGTACCTATGTTATACGATTGATAAAGTTCATTATGCTATGTACAATTTCGTTGCAAAAAGTTGCTGCTTCCATTCCATTCCGCGGCGGTGTAAATTGAGCCTAAAACTCCCTCCTTTTTCACCCAGAGTAGAAGGAGTCATTTGTGTTAAATAACACAAATGATTCCTTACTCTTTACTTCTAATCTTTAATTCGAAGACTTGCTACATCCAGCAACCCACACTGTACCCGCGTGGTGGATTACGTCACATCCCCTCTCATAGTGAGCACGCCTGTGTCCCAGCTGTGGGAAGGTAATAGGCTTAATTATTACTAGCTCCTGCCCGCGTGGGAAGATTTCCCGCGTAAATCATGCGTAAATCTCCGATACCGTGGGAATTCCGGGATAAAAAGCCTATGTGTTATTCCAGGATATCAACTACCCACTTACCAAACTTCATTAAAATCCATCCAGTAGGTTCGGAGATTAGCGTGTACAAACAGACAGATTTATTTTTTATTTTTATAGAGGTGTGTTACCGTTTCTTAACCCACCTGAATTATTATTTCTGTATAATTTTTTTTTTGTAAAAGTTACTAGCAATGTGGGTAGAATCCACATTACTAGCAATCTTGTTAACCCGTCCAACTAAGCTAAATATGCTTGTGTCTGGAGTGGGTTCACGCCAATAGTGTAATGGGTGGGGTTCGAACTCGTGACCTCTCAATCACAAGTCCTACACCTTATCTATTAGGCTATTGACGCTTAATGTACAGTGTACAATGTACAGACACACTTTTTTACTGTCTTATTATATGTATAGATATAGATTATTAAGCGATAGAAGTTCTGATATTTGTGGATTTCGGTACCTGAAACACCTGATGCGAAATATTACACGCGAACAAAGCTGCAAGCAGAGTCTTGAATGAAATAAAATGTATTAATTTGATTTGTACACAATACATGTGTGCAGTTCCGCTTGCTTATTCGATTTGGTTCTGCATCTATTAATACCCACACGATTGTTTAAATATGCAAACGAAACTCAATAAATCTTGAGGTAATAATTAATTATTTTGCAGCAAAGATGCCATAAAAAATACTATTAGCGTTAATTTTCCTGCTAATACGTTTAAAGGTAAACCCTTGGTATTCGAGTCACGAGCTTGTTTAATTTAAGACTTGTGTTTAATGCAATAGATGAGTCGTGTAATAATACATAGTTTATATTATACGAGCTTTAGTCTATGACTCAAAAAAAGAAATGAAGAAGAAAACCAGCAGTCCTATTCTAGAACTAAAACGGCCTGTATTTTTGTCAATACATATTCTTTCTCTTCAATATACAAGTATATATAAAAATGCGAAACTGTCTGTCTGTCCATTACGCTTTCACGGCCAATCCATCGCACTGATTTGAATGAAATTTGGAATAGTTAAATAGTTAGTTAAATAGTTGACGAATAGTTCAACCCAGTGTGAAATAGGGGAGGAAAATTTGTATTGTAGAGATGTTGATTAAGGCGGGTGAAATTGCGGGGCACAGCTACTAAGAAATCAATAAAAAAGGTGCATTTGCTACAAGCACAACTCATACGCAAAACAACAGCTCAGCATACAGCTGGGACTCACTTGCGGAACAGACACAGAAATAGTCAACTTATTGGGCACTGCAGAAATCTCAATAAAGCCCCTAGCTGCCTTCCCCCAGCGACACCCTAAGCCGAGGTCCGTACCCCACAGGTGCCCTTAGCGTGTAGTACGCTTATTTCGTTTATTCTTTTATAAGCTGGAAGCTTGAGTGGCCAAAATTCGAAATTGAAATTATTTGGAATACATTATTAGTAATTAAGGGTAGTAGCGTGTGTCGCAAGTTTCAACTCAATCAATTCAGAAGTTCATGCGTCTGGATTTGCAGGAATGTTCTAACAAGAAACCGCAGCCTCTTAACACAAGGGCAACTGACAGTGCCGGGTGGTTTTTAATCTGTGGAAGTCTGTCACTAGGGAGTGTCCTCCGGTCCACCCATAGCGGAATGTGTCATAATATGATTTTCTCACCCAAAAAAAAAAAAGATATTTCAGCGTAATTTGTAAACATACATAATTAGAATTACATACCAAATACACATTTAAAACTGATTTTAGACTCCGGAAAGTCCGGTTAAGCAGCCAAAATCCTCTTTGTGTGACCTGAGAGATCTTGCAAAAAAAAACAATAAACTTTATTTTCTTCGATTTATACCTGTTCTAATATTCTATGCGCATACCAAAGAAATACGTCAATATATTGTATGTAGAACCGCAAAACAAACGATGTTTAAAATTTATTAGCAGGAGTACGTCATTAGGTAATAGAATTACATGATCCGAATGAGAAATGTATATGTATAATTATATCTGTTACTATACAAGTAAACATTACAAAATTAAAAATATCATGCATCAGCATGTCTTATTTTTTATTATTTTTTTGCGGATGGCTTAAGACTAATAACATTTAAATAACAATAATACATTAACACTAAGTTGCTAAAAACAAGCCACAGATAAATGCAAAAATATGTAATACTAGCTTCTGCCCGCGACTTCGTCCGCGTAGAAGTCGTAAATATTCCACGAGATCCTGTCCCCGACTTGCTTGACAAAGATTATAATAGCTCGGCTAATATGCATGATATAAAGATAATTTATAGCCTATAGCACTCAGGGATAATGCAGCTACATGTAAGCGAAAGAATTTTTAAAATCGGTTCAGTAGTTTCAGAGATTACCCCCTACATACAAACTTACAAATTTTACGTCTTTATAATATTAGTATAGACAGACTATGTTTAAATCTCAACAAGCAAAATAAAAGTAGACAGACGCGTTCCATTCATTTAAGTTCGTTAATTTAAGTTAACTTTGATAAATGAAAGATTTATCAATGGTAACTTAAATTCAAGCGGCTTTTTTGTGGAATGCGTTATCTACATTCAAGAAAACGGTAAAATTATTTAGCAACTAAGTCTATTCGAAAATTTATCTCAATTCATATCAACTGCCGTGGCTGACTTAGAAGTATAAACTCCGGACCAAAATTGGTCGCAGCAAAGAAAATCTGTTCAGGTAGAGATTTATTGATGATGACTCTAACTTGAAGTACATACGTGGTGCTACTCCACAAACCATACGAAGAGTTGCTAGTCTATCGGTTTTCTATCGGTTACATTTCGGAAATTATACGATGGAATTACACAATCTAATTCCGCCAAGCCCGTTCCATCATCGGACTACAAGACAAACGGCGATGCGCCATCGTTACATCCCACACACACTGTTTTGGGAATACTTTCATTGTGCGTACGGCTAAGGAGTGGAATTCCCTGCTGGAGTCTGTGTTTCCCGATAGCTAAAACCTAGGGGTATTTAAGTCAAAAGTGAATAGGTTACTTCTAGGAAAGCGTGCTCCATCTTCGACCACATCATCACTTACGATCAGGTTAGATGGTGGTCAAACGCGAATCCATTATTAATAATAAAAAACCATGGTGCACTTAATTTCCTGTCCTGTGAGTCCTATCAACTGTTCACCGAAGGACTTGATGGGGGCTTCCGACGGTTGTTCCAGTTGCCCCGTTTTCGACAGATACAATATAGACATTTGGCACGGACACGCTAAGAAGATCAATCGATAGATCCTTTAAGAAAGTTAAAGAAGGACATAAAGTAAGACTTTATTACTTTCTAGCTTTTGTCCGCGACTTCTTCGCGTGGGAAGTTCATCCCGCGTTAATCCCGATCCCATGGGAATTTCGGGATAAAAAGTAGCCATGTGTTATTCCAGAATATCAACTATCTACTTATTAAATTTCATTGAGATTCGTTCAGTATTTTTTGCGCAAAAGAGCAACAAACCTACATACATACATACTCAGAAACGAGGAAGTAGGATTAGTAGGATAGTATGGAGTGATACAAAACCCATCATAATAAGTAAATGGTTTATTTCTCTTATAATGGATCTTGCCATCAGAATGAGATATTATACCGTGGTAAATAGCACTCGCCAGCCTCCTAACTACACTACTTATGAGGCGTTCAATAAAGTACACAGTGGATCGTACCGCGACTACATAGGTTGAAGTTTTTATTTACTAACTGAATATGTGTAATTGAAGTTTGTATGTTAGTATGTAAGGTATTTATTAATGGGCTACAGATGCCTGAAAACTGTAAAAAATATCATTATAATTTAAGAAGTAAATCTTATATATAAAAAATAATTGCTGTTCATTACTCGATAACGGTTTAATCGATTTCATTCATTCTTTTCGGATTACTCCCCCTCTAACACAGGGAAGGTTTAAAATGTAAGAAAATATGGCGGTGCGAAGTTCGCCAGGTCAGCTAGAAATAAATACAAACTTAGCTTAGCTGATCATATACCACGATACGAGTACAAATGAACGACACCAAAAAAATAAATAAAAAAACAAGTTTTAAAGGCAAGTGAAAGTTTGCATTACCCAATAATGCCCTATGGTTACAAAACGCCTTGTAACTTATTATGTAACGAATTAACTTAAACTTCTCACTACAACAACATAATTTAGGATATTTATGTGTATACTTATACTACTTTATTTGTACAAGACCTCGTGGCTACATAATAACGCCGCACGGGATTTCGAGGTTAAGCAACGTTTGTATAGATTGTTCTCTGGATGGGTGAATGCCTCTAAGCCTCGGAAAGCACGTTACGCCGTTGATCCCAGAAGCAGTTATGCAAGCGAAGGAGAGGCGAGCTTCAAGGTCCTCACAGCCCTCGCGCCCCAGCCGCCGCAGGAGACGCTCCGGGCATCGGGAGTCAAAGGGTGACTCCCAGCCACCGTAGGCGCGGGCCTGCGAGCAATGGGTAGCTCGCCGCCCGACTGAAACCCGGCGCGTCGTGTTCCACGCGCGCCTCAAAGAGTGTCAGCAAATTATCGGGGCCCATAAGGGGGCCGTTGCCTGCTAGGGTTGCGGCATTGTTCGAGAGTTACCGCGGCCTCGGAACACGAAGAGCATATGATGGAACACGGATGGGTTTTAGTCAGTAGAAGTCTGACACACCCTCCCGCTTCGCCCAGATCGGGAGTCAGTCATAGAATGATTATCCATCCTACGGGGAGTTAGAAGGCAGAAAGTCTGACACCAGTCTTGCCAAGCTATTAATGTCTAGTCTACTAGTCACTGGGACTCAGTTACATCCGATTAGGCTGGCACTCGACCCCAATAAAGATTTTTTATTGATAATAGGCTCGCGTTTGACCACCGTCTCACCTGGTGGTATGATGTAGTCGAAGATGAAGCACGATTACCTAGAAGTAACCTATTCGCTCTTGACTTAAAGACCCCCACGTTATAGCTATCAGGAAACACAGACTCCGGTAGAGAATTAAACTCCTTAGCCATACGCACAATGAAAGTATTCCTAAAACGTTTAATGCGTATGGGTGGAATGACCATCATGTAAAGATGGCGCATTGCCGTTATTCTTGTAGTCTAGTAATGGAACGGAGTTGGTGGAATTAGATTTTGCAATTCCATCACGCATTCCCCGTAATGTAACCGATAGAAAACATTACTTGCTATAAGTTGATGTAATTGTTTTATTAAGGACTAGTACTCACGCGGGGCTTCGCTCCCGTGGATTCTATCACGGTAAAAACATAACTCTCCTTTTTTGCAGTCGGGTAAAAAGTAGCCTATAACCTTCCTCAAGCTTCAAGCTACTTCCATACCAAATTGCATCCAAATCCACCCAGTACTTTCGAAGATTAGCGCGTTCAAGCAAACAAACAAACTAACAAACTTTTCCGCTTTATAATATTAGTATAGATTAGCCCACTTTTGACCTCGATCTCACCTGATGGTGAGCGATACATAAGGTCTACTATGGAATGAGCGAGCCCAGAAGAAGCCTGTTCACTCTTGTTTTAAAGGCATATGTGGCAGGGAACACAGAAGCCGGCAGAGTTCCACAACTTGGCTGTAAACACAATAAATTTGAAGGGAAGCGCTTGGTACGTCAAGAATTAATGAATTAAAAATGTCACCGAGTTCTCTATTGAATGATAAATAGAAGATTATTTGTTCTCAAACAAATTATGTTAGTAGGACACTGCATGGCCTGAACTGGTTATGTTGATTTCAAACGTTGCAGGCAATTATAAAATACGCATACAAATGGTCGTGTAAATAGGTGTATATTTCCATGAAGACTCGTTGGAGACAGGTGGAATAGATGTACCATTGACGACAATTATGGCTGTAACATCTTTTAGTCAAAATCAAAGGTAAAACTTGCTTTTAGGGTGCTGTTGGGTTTGCCACGGCTTTGTAGCGCCTCCGGTATGTTTCAGAGGCGCGAATTGACAGCATTTACGTTATCATTAGAAAGACTCTTCTTTAATGAGCCGAATGTGCACCAGCCGCAACAGCATCCTGAAAACATTGGCGGAAACATGGGATAGCCCTATTCTCGAATATTGGCTCCGCTTGCATGCGACTCAATCAAGACGCGTGTAGATTGGTTATAATTATTAGTAATTTTCTATGGAGAATAACCGGCAAGAATCTTCATGGTTACTCTATTCCAAACTTTAACTTTGTAAATACTTTCATTGTGCCTACAGCTAAGAAGTGAAATTCCCTGGCGTGCCGGAGTCTGTATTTCCTGAGAGCTACCACTTGGGTGGCTTTAAGTCAAGAGTGAATAGGTTACTTCTAGGTAAGCGTGCTCCATCTTCGACCACATCATCGCTAACTATCAGATAACAGGGTGATCAAACGCGAACCTATAAAAAAAATTAACATGTTTTTGAAAGAAGGAAGAGTTTGTGCTTGTCTTACTGACACATTATTTATGTTTATATGCACCAAGAGTTAGGTCCACAGTTAAAGTTTGTTTACTGGCGAAACGTGTTAAGTAAAGATTACGACGGCAATGGACAGTTGGTTAAAACAAACTACTGCCCGTAATAGAATGTATTACCAATGACTTTGGTTGTAAACATTGTGCAAGCGTCTGTTGAGATAGGTATGCGCGTGTGTTATAGTGATGACAGCTCAATAAAATAGGGTGCTTTAATAAAATATTTTATTTTGTTTTTATGACATAAATGAATATTTTAGCGATAAATTAAATAAATAAAACTGGAAAAATGTATAAAAGCAATGTAGTAGTAGTTAAAGTGTAATAAAAGTAGGTATAATAGTGTAAGTGAGGCGATACTTCACACCAGGACAGCTTTTGAATTTATATAAAGCACAGGTCCGTTCCTGTATGGAGTATTGCAGTCACTTGTGAGATGGCTCAGCCAAATACCAGCTAGCTGCACTTGACTCGATCGAACGCAGAGCTAAAAGGCTCATAGGTGACGAGGTTCTGGCAGGCAAGCTTCACAGCCTGGCTCACCGGCGAAACGTTGCTTGCCTGACTATCTTCTACAGATTGTACTTCGGAGTGTGCGCAGGAACTCCACGACCGAATCCCTTCATCCGCCTTTTACTACCGGTCTACCAGACGTACCGCAGGATACCGTCCACACTTGGTCGATGTACCGTCTTGTCGTACTAAGCGCTTTTCTTCAACATTCATTGTGCGCACAGCCAAGGTGTGGAACTCTCTGCCGGTTTCTGTGTTCCCTACCACATATGACTCGTCAGTCTTTAAAGCAAGAGTGAACAGGCATTTTCTGAGCTCGCTCGTTCGATCGTAGACCTCATCTTACACTTACCATCAGGTGTGATCGAGGTCAAGAGCGGGCTCATACGTAATTAAAAAAAAATTGTTGGGGTTGCGGGAATGTTCTAACGAGATACCATGGCCCCGGAACTTAAGGGCAGCTGAAGGAACAGGGTGGGATTTTAGTCAGTAGAAGTCTGACACTCCTTTCCGCTCCACCCAGAATGGGAGAAGTCATTCGATATTTTCCTACCCGGAAAAAAAAAGGTATTAATTAATCAATTTGATTGTAATTTGTTATCGATATTAATTAAACTATTATATTTAATAATTATAATAGCCCTCTTCCTCTATCCTAATTTGCTGTGCCCGACAGCGGCCACAATTATATTAACAATGTTATATATATTTTGTATGTACCTACCACCTAAGTTCACATTGTGGAATGCAATAAATGTATTGAGTACAATGACGTATTATAATAGACGCGTCATATTCCCACAAAACACCTCTCAAAAACGGCACGAAACACACACATAGAGAATTACTATCTAATACGTGTAAAGAAAGGGACAGAAAATAAATGCCATCTTTAGGTACACCTGATGTTAGAGAGAGATGAATATACATCTTTAGTTAACAACCTCCCCTAACGTCACGTGACTGACTTCATTCATACGCTAGCCGCCATTAGCCGTGTAGAAAAATAAAAATAAAACATGTATTTCTGTTGATATTTACCTATGAAATGACACATTTTGACCTCTCACGGAAGCAGTATAATTAGTGCAACATCTGAAAACACACAAAGGCATGCTTTTTTCCTAATTTTCTTTTAAAACACATTTTTTCTTAAGATGTGTAGTGTAGCGATCGCGACACAGGTTCGTGCGTAACTAAACAGACACGAGGCACTTACCTTGATTTCAACTTGCCATTTTAGAGCGCGGACAACGTATCTATAGTTTTTATTATATATCTTTGATTGAGTAAGTATTTAGTCCATCACTAATGCTCAATTTACACCGCCGCGGAATGGAATTGAAGCGAGCGAAATTGTACATAGCATAACTATTTAGTTTGTATGTTATAAAATTGACATAAAGTTCATTATGCTATGTACAATTTCGTTGCAAAAAGTCGCTTCCATTCCATTCCGCGGCGGTGTAAATTGAGCCTTAGGTTACCAAAAAATATTGGACACACTTTTTAGGGTTCCGTAACCGAATGGCAAAAACGGAACCCTTATAGTTTCGTCATGTCTGTCTGTCTGTCCTTCCATATGTCACAGCCATTTCATTCCGAAACTATTAAGAGTACACATGTGAAACTTGGTAGGTAGATGTATTCTGATAACCGCTTTCCAATTTTTATTAAAAATTTACAAAAAATATATGAAATTAAGGGGGCTCCCCATACATAGAACTGAAACTAATTTTTTTTTCGTCTACTCTATACGTGACAGGTCTTTGAAAACGACATTGAGGTTTCAAAAACCACTTTTTCTTATAGTCAATCTTTTAAAAGATATACGCTTCCAAAGTGGTAAAATATGTGTCCTTCCCTCTAACTCAGTGTTTCCCAATTAGTGGTACGCGTACCCCCAGGGGTACGCGAGATTGCATCAAGGGGTACGCGGAACAATCTCTTAACTAAAACAATAAATTCTTAAAAAATAAAACCTAGTGCAATAACAATTGCCAAAAAATATTATTAGTAAATGCACTTAGATACGACACATGCGACAGCTTCAGTGCAGCACCCGTGTGTGGATTTAGGCACGTTTTCATATAACTCTCAACGATGCTTGCCGCACTGTCACTGTCGCATCCGACATGCGTCATCGTGTGAAACATCCTAAGGGGTACGCGAGTTTGAGGTCTTCCTTGAAGTGGTACGCAGAAAAAACTAATTGGGAACCACTGCTCTAACTTCTACAATAATGGAGTGAAAATGAATAAAATATATGCTGTACATCTTAATAAAAACTTTCAACGAAAATTGGTTTGAATGAGATCGGGTCAGGAGTTTTTGAGATATAGCACATTTTCTAAAACCGCAAATATAACTTTGTATTTCATACAAACCCTATGAAAAAGAAAATTATTGGGCGTAGTTACTACGGAACCCTTCATGGGCGATTCTGACTCGCACTTGGCCAATTTTTCGTTATCTATACTATAAAATAAATTTTGTTAGTTGAAACGATCTTCCTAAAGTACCTACTGGGTGGATTTCGATGAAATTTGTTATGGAACTAACTTGAGCTCGAGGAAGGTCTTTACGCGACTGCAAAGAAGGAGGGTAATGTTTTTATCGTGATAAAATACATGAGAGCGAAGCCCGACGCGACTGTTAGTGTTAGATAAAGATAGATAAATAAAATAAAAATAAACTTTTTGCATAAAATAAAACCGACTTCCATTTCAAAACACTACAAAGGCAAAAATAACTTTAATTTCGGTAGTCGGTGTTATTGGTTTTGTATTTTCATTTTTTTTTTTTTTGACGCCGCCTTCCGAATTTAAAGTTAAATTTTAAAATTATATTTTCCAAATCGGTGTAGCCGTCTTCGAGTTACGAAGTAACATACATAAAAAGAAGTCAAGACGAACTGAAAACCTCCTCCTTTTTTGAAGTAGTTAAAAAATTAGAAATCAATCAAATAAGATTATTATCAGGAGTATTGACAGCCGTATAACAAAGAAGTAATTAGCTTCATATATTATGGCTCTCAATATTCCATTGTCAGAATCATAAACACGGCTCATAAAGGAGGCCCTCGCTTTGCGGAATACTGCAAAGAAATCGTATGCTCTGTTCTCTGCGAACTGGGCAAACGCACTACACCGCCACGGTAACCCAAATATGCACATAAATATTAATTCACTCTTGACTTACAAGACACAGGTTATAGCTATCAAGAAACACAGACTCCAGCTGGGAATTCCACTCCTTAGCTTTACGCACAATGAAAGTATTTCCAAAACGATTTGTGCGCATGGGGGTTATGTTTTTCTATTTTTACTCGTAGCAAGAAAGTTTAGTGTATATAAATTGCATACGTGCAAAGCTAGGACCGATTGCTAGTCTCACGTTAAAACGGATACTCAATCAAAAGACTGTCATAAATAGCATTAACTATGTAAACAAAGGAAATCATCAGATAATAATGGCATCCTATTCAAAGTACTATTAATAGTTCATCGGCAAAGTTAATTACTATGTGAAAAAACAATAGAAGTTTTATGTAATCAAGACAAGTTGTTTCTGCAATGCCCCCATTTCCCGAAGAAGGAATTATTACATAACTTCGTTCGCGTGAGAGGATATCCCGCGTAAATCCCGATCCCGTGGGAATTCCGGGATATGGTAACGTATGCGTTATTCCAGGATGTCAACTATCTACTCACCAAATTTCATTAAAATCCATCTAGTAGGTCCGGAGATTAGCGTGTACAAACAGACAGACATTTTTTATTTTTTTTGTCGTGTTATCGTATCTTAACCCACCTCAATTATTATTTTTGTATAAAATTTAAATGTACAAACACACTTTTTTACTGTTTTATTATATGTATAGATATATGTAGATCTATAGTAATACTAGCAGTTGCTCGCGACTTCGTTTGCGTGGGAAGTTTTTCCCGTGTAAATCCCGATCCCGTGGGAATTTCGCAAAATCCCGTCTTAGCGAGCATCTACGTACTAAAAGGAACCCCATGTAAGATTTGAGAGCCCTACTACTTGTAGTTTCTGAGATTTCATGATTAATCAGTGAGCGGTATTTCGCTTTTATATAATTATATAGATTACAAATACTAAAATATGTTTATCTGTAACGTTTCGCGGCTTAGCCATAACAGACGGCTACAACGTTGAATAGATTTTAATGAAATTGTGAACGGGTCATAGTTTGAAACAAATTACACTTAATGATTTAGAATGGGAGATAGTGTGAATGAAAAATCACACAGACGGTCGAGCCCAGAAGGCGCCTGTTCACTATTGATTTAAAGGCTGAAAATCATCATCTCATGTTCCTTCCTTATCCCGCAGTTGCTCGAGTTAGTTACTTGTGGTCGGCGCAACAAGTTTTCTTCTTCCATAATTCTCCCCTGTCAGACGTCTCATTCCATTTCATATCATTCCTCACGCAATCCATTCAAATTACGGTAAGAGAAGTATTACGTATGAAGGAGCACAAATCTATAAATAATGATTTGCCAAACACCATTAAAGATTGTCAATCGATAACTATGTTTAAGACTTTGTTGAAATAATATGTAAATGATAAGATTTATTGATACCGTTCGATCTCTGTACATATGTAAAAATATTCTAATAGCTATAAGTACTATAACTATGAATGAAATGACATTTTTACAAGAGTAACTGTGGAGTTTCTTGCCTGTTCTTCTCCATAGAAAACGACAAATTTCGAACCGTGCACTAACTTCTGACGTTTAGTGAAATAAAATATTTTGAGTTGAGTTGGACTACTCATTTAAGCTCATTGTAAGTAAACCGAGTTCTTTATGACTAATAAATAATCATTAAACCTAAAAGCGTCAATAGCCTGATTGGTTGAGCTGGCAGAGTTCCACTTGGCTGTGCGAATAAGAACAGAAACAACATAGCATTTTGCATAAGAACAGAAACAACATAACACCTTGAAGAAATGCAAAATGAAAGTAACTGCCTGTCTACAAAAGTTAAGCTACGATGATCCACAGGAACTGTTTGCTGTACTAGTGTTGTCCTCTGACTCTCACTCAAACATGCACACACACGCATTCACTCGCACCCACGCACACACACATAATCTCACGCACGCACACTCACTCACACACATTTTTTATTATCTAGTTTTATTGTTATTTTATTTTTTGATTTTCCATTTCTGTATAATATTGTAATTTCAACCATAATATTCTGTAAATTCTGTGCAAAAAATGTAAATTGTAAATAGCTAAGGAGGAGGTCTGGTGTCCTAAAATACAGGCCGTGAGCCTAGCTTAGGCACCAGTCTCCCACAATAATTACCACATCATCACTTACCATCAGGTGAGATGGTGGTCAAACGCGAACCTATTATCAATAAAAAAAATATATATTTGTATAATATTGACCTACATAAAATGTGTAAACCATTGTATTGTGGCGAGAAAAATAAATATTTACGTACTTACTTACCTTAAACTTACAACTGACGACTAATAGTACAAAATCACAATCTCATTTCTACGACATTGTATCACCGACCTCAGAAACGTTCGGTCACGCGACCACTCTCCAAGAACGATTACGTAATAGATGCGGTTACTACACCTGCTCGCTTGTAAAGACTAGATTTTAAGCAAGAGCTGTATAATTATCAAACGGTTAGATTGATAGCAACTGTGAGGGTGATCGGACTTCCTACTGGCGTCATTATCTATTTAGTTTTGTTTGTTAAAGAGGATAAGTAGTGTGGGTAGCATTCACGTTACTACTAGCAATCTTGTTAACCCCTCCAATTAAGTTAAATATGCTTGTGTCTGGAATGGGTTCACGGCAATAGTGTACTGTGTGTAGTTCACACCCGCGACCTTCTCCATCAGAAGTTCGAAACCTTCAGGCCATTGACGCTTCAACAATTTTTTAGGGTTCCGTAGCCAAATGGCAAAAAAACGGCTATATAGTTTCGACATGTCTGTCCGTCTGTCTGTCTGTCCGTCCGTCCGTATGTCACAGCCATTTTATTCCGAAACTATTAGGACTATACATGTGAAACTTGGTAGGTAGATGTATTCTGTGAACCGCTTTACGATTTTAAGAAAAAAAAAAATAAAAAAAAATTGGGGGCTCCCCATACATGGAACTAAAACTGTTTCTTTTTTTCATTGAATCTATGCGTGTGAAGTATCTATAGGGGTTTTTAAAACCACTTTTTTATAAAGTCAATCGTTTAAAAGATATACGCTTCCAAAGTGGTAAAATGTGTGCCCCCCCTAAAAATATATGTCTGTAGATCTCAATGTAAACTTTCAACCAAAATTGGTTTGAGCGAGATCGGGTCAGCAGTTTTTGTGATACAGCATATTTTCTAAAACCGCAAATATAACTTTGTAATTCATACAAACCCTATGAAAAACAAAGTTATTTGGCGTAGTTCTAAAAAAAATTAAATAACCTAGTTTTAAGAAATTTTTAAGGTTTTTTTCGTCAAATAAATACATACATATTATATTATTATAGTTACTACGGAACCCTTCATGGGCGAGTCTGACTCGCACTTGGCCAATTTTTTTATTCCTTTATCAACTGTGTTTGGGTTCCTTCCAGTCTAATCGGATGCAGCTAAGTATTAGTCTTAACATGGAATGACTGCCAATTTGACTTCCACAATCTATTAGTTGGTCTTCCTATAGGCGTAAATAACATCTGTCATACCTTTTATTTTCAAGGGAAAATTCGTCAATTTACTCTGGGTAGAGCAGGAGTGTCAGTGAGTGTGGCAGCACATTGCCCCCGCGCGAAGCCGGGGCAGGTCGCTAGTGAAATTGTAAGGACCACGTGGAGGACACGGTGGAGCATACGTTCGAGGTGTGTGTGTGCTTGGGCGGGGCACCGTCGTGTCCTCGTAGAGGCGGTCGGCGGCGGCGACCTCTCGCGCCCTGCTCTGGTTCAGACCATGGTGCGAGGCGAAGGAATGGGATGCGGTCGCCTCCTTCTGTGAAGCAGTCATGCTAGCGAAGGAGGAGGCCGAACGCGCGAGAGGCAACTTGCTTCCTCGCGCCCCAGCCGCCGCGGGAGACGCCCCGGGCGTCGGGGATCGCGAGCCGATTTCCGGCTACCATAGGCGCGGGCCTGCGGACGGCGAGCAGGGGTCGCTCACCGTTCGGTAAGAACCAGGCCCGGGTCGGCGGCGCGTCGTTTTCCACATGCGCCTCAAAGAGCAGCCCAAGGAACAGGGTGGGTTTTTTTAGTCAGTAGAATTCAGACACACCCTTCCGCTTAACCCAGAGCGGAAGAAGTGGTTCGACGTTTTTCCCGCCCAGAGAAAAAAAATCAAGTCGTTAGTGAATACAGCTAAAGAGTGGCATTCCCTGCCGTCTCTGTGTTTCCTGATAGCCATAACCTTGGGAATCTTTAAGTCAAGAGTGAATAGATTGCTTTTTGGTAAGCGTGCTTCATCTTCGACTACATCACCGCTTACAGGTGAAATAGAGTTCAAACGAGAGCCTATCAATAAAGACAGATTAATAACAATCTAACAGTGTTTGCAATAAATCGATGACATATCTATACCATTAGAGATAAATTAGCTAGCAATATTAACTTATAAACAGAAGTTCAAGGTTTGTTTTTTAACGAGACGTATTATCATGAACATATTCCATCACTGCCTGTCAAAATAAATCACGAGTAAATTATCAACAGTAGTGTGTTCAATGATTTAGTTTAGAATCGTGTACATTGCCGCGGCGTTGCAGTGCGTCATAAAGGTTCGCAAATGCGCGTGTTGATGGGATCCACGCTACACTGCACAAAAAAGTGGTGTCACTCTTACAGAGAATACGCGGCAGCAACCATTTTGCAAATACCTATATACAATATTATAACAATAATTACATTCTCAAAACATATACACAAATATATTTAATTTGGCACAGATGAAATTAATATGGAGAAGGATTGCAGAAAGCTACTATTTTTATGGCCGAATTTCTAGCTAATGTTGTTTAAACTTGAAATTGAATTAAAGTCATAATAACGACCACCGGGTGGCCTCAAATTCGAAAATATCTGTGTTTTCTCAAGTGCAATAGTTTTTTACACGATAGTATAACACAAACAACCTTTGTGGTTCTGTTTGCTAGAACTAATCTCTGGAACAACTTAAACGATTTTAATGGAGCGTTCACTGGAAGATAGAGGAAATCATAGAACAAGTTAAAGGCTAATTCTTATCTCGGAACTCCCACGGGCACAAATTCACGCTGGAATTACGCGAACGAAGATGCGAAAACATCTAGTCTACGATATGTCCAAGATACAGACCTTAACATCAACTTGTCACTAAATCTCTATAGATTTTAACCATTCATAATATTAGTACCTATGTACTAATATTATGAATAGTTAAAATTTGTTAGTAAGTTTGTATGTAGGGTTTTTTTGTTGAATTCATATTACTAGGAATTTTGTTAACCCCTCCAACTAAGTTTGTGTCTATACACCGAGACTAATGATCAAATACTAAAAAAAAAATATTTTTGTAAGGTGCATTATATGTGAGTGTAGACTATACATTATTTCGCAATCTACGCGGACGATGCCGCAGGCAAAGTGCTAGTCACATAATGACATAGTAAACTAATACTTCAGAAAAATATCTAGTGTTAATTCCGCCAAAACTAGATGGTCAATTATGCATGCAGCATGCAGCACCGCCCTCCCGCCCGCAAATACATGCGTATGCAGACGGGATGCAATAAAAAAAGAGATATTAACATTTACTTTTTGGCGGAATTAACACTAGATATTTTTCTGATGTATTAATTTGGTATAGAATTCCGCTAAATAACGCCTGCTTCCATTCTGTTATATAATTTATTTTGTTATAAAATAACATAGTATCCTGTTCTGCACCATTATAACGGTTTAGTAACAAAACCCGGTACACAAGACCTATCATGATGCATTCAAGGAAAGTCTACTCCGTAGCTGATTCATACCCATTCTAAATTCTCATACAGGAAAAGAAACTACAAAACAATTATCACCAAATAAATGTATACTGTTTACACTATAAAGCAAGAAAGAACAAATCTTAAAGAAAAAAAAAAACAACTAAGCCGGTCCGGCACACGTGGTTAATTAAGATCAACGATAATGGTACACATTTTGGTCAGCACAAATCTTGAGTTAGAGCGGGTGAGTTCCGTAGATTGTTTATTTTGATTAATTTTTCTGATTTATCAGCTACCAGTAAAGACTGTCAAATATGTACTAATTTCAGTCGTGACAAATGGTTTACTGTGCTTTCTGAAGCACGAAGCGATCTTGATATAATAAATAAAATAAATAAATAAATAATAATAATATTATCACCAATCCACGAGTCAACCTCGGTAAGCGTTGCTTAACTTGAATATCGAGCCGTGGAGCTGTTCTTATTTAGCCACGAGGTCCTGTACCTATATATATAACTTTATTAAAGCAAAGTATATTAAAACGAACAAAACCATATTAGAGTTCGTGTCACCGTTAACACAAATATGCAGTGCACCACGGAATAGATGAATAAGGTTGGAATGGTAATGTGGGCGTGACGAGCGCGCCACATTTATGATACGAAAATCATAGCTCGACCGATTAATTCATTCGCCGAGTTTAGTGCGCTTCGGATTATTTCGGAATACAGAGCTCTGCTTGAAAATGCCGCGTTGTGCAATTATAACCCGTAAAACAAAAAGTTAGACCGAAGTATAGAGCGAGAAGGTATAAATATTTCCATCGGTAAGTCGAAAATAACATTTAATTACAATTTTATTTGTAAAAAACATAAAAATATTCTGATCACTATGAAATTCCGAACATTAACAACATTATTGCAACAAGTTACAAAAAATATGCATTGCCCGATGTGTACTCGCTTAATCAACGCAATGACCAAGTCCGCTTACAATGTATGCATGCGGTTGCGTCCTTCACACTTCAACCATTGACGTTTCGTCCTTTGCCCTGATTGGCCGTGACGCACGGCGCATTTTTATAGACAGTGAGTTACAATCAGTGGCAAGCTCTCGATTTAAGTGTGTGTAATTTATTTGTGTGCGTAATTCGCATACTTAACGGGCCTCTTGCTTGTATTGGAGCTAAAGAGTGGGAGATAAGCGGCGACACGCGTTCTCATACAAATCAGGAACTATTTCCTTTCTAACCTCTTTTATCTGTTCTGTGCAATGCACTCACGCTGAAGTCATCTAAGTTCATTTATATTTCGTCGAGAGTAGGGTCTAATCTAGCTGCCTAGTCTTTCCCGACTTTGTTGAAGCCCGCTTTCAGTCTAACCGGTCGCAGCGGACTAATAGCATTTTACATGTGTGACTGCCCATCTGACCTCTACAACCCAGTAGCTGATTAATACGGTATTCCATGACAAGACTGATGTCTGACTTTCCGGCTTCTGACTGCCCATGACAACTGTCAAAGATCTACGTACAAATTACATCCGGGCGAACGGCTAAGAAGAAGCCAGGGCCAGGCCAGGGCGCAGAAGAATCTCGATATGAAATTGATGGGCATTTTGACAGGCCTGTTGGTCTAATAGTCAGTAGTCCTGACTGCTATGCGCAAGGTCGTGGGTTCGAATCCCACCCAGGACAAATGTTTGTGCGATGAGCACGATTATTTCTTTGTCTGGGTATAATTTATCTATAATATGTATGTATTTAGAAAAATATATGTATGTTTATCAGTTGTCTAGTACTCATAGCACAAGCTCTACTTAGTTTGGAACTAGGTGGCGTTGTGTGAAAGTTGTGGAATATTATTATATTATTATTATATCCTATCTACGGTCCAACCTAGGCAAGCGCTTCGTAACTTCAAAGATTGATCCGGACAGCAGTTATAATTTTCCGCGACTATCAAATAAATAACGTCGAGATTTTATTTTATTTAGTCGTGTCACTTTTGGTTATTCTTGTTATTTTTTCAGTGTACTCTACCTTTTATAAAATAAATAAATAAATGAGCAGTCATACAGAATGCAAAAGGTAATTTTGTATAGATGATTCTTTTACCAACATTATTCAAATTCTTTATTTCAGATTAAAAATCCATAAATGTCTTAGTATAATGCTTAGGCTAGGGTTAGTACATATCTTCTATTTTTTATCTACAAAATTAGTTATAACTAGCTTTATGGGAAGGACCATCAAGTTATGGGAAACGTGCCCCGGTTGATAGTCATTCTCATAAAGTGAATCATGAAAGGAGAATTTAATCTCTCCGCCACAGTCGACAGAATGCTGTTGTTACTTATTCAACACCGTTTTTTTATCACACACGCGGGACCCTAAATATTTCAGTCCCCAAAAAACAGGGTATCACATACTGACATAATGACTAGTGAGTCATCGCCTTGAGGGGTCTACATAGTTATGTTAAAGGAGCGTATACAATATCCAAACTACCAGTACTTAATAAATATTAAGCAGAGATTTTTTTTTTCGGGGAAAAAACATGAAATAACTGCTCTCACTCCAGGTGGAGCGCAAGGGAATATCTGACTTCTACGGATTAAAAACCCATCCTGTTCCTTCAGCTGCCCTTAATATACGAGGCTGTGGTATCTCGTTAAAACATTCCCGAAACCCCGGCGGTCATTGGCCGGCAATCGTTTGCCGATTAGTTCGTGCACTACGCTATGATCCTGCGTTAAATTGAATACGCGCTCTTTTTTTTAACTTTAAGAATTACTTTTTGTTTTCATTTAGATTTAATTTGTGTGATCCAAAGATGATTGAAATAAATAAATGAATTAATGAATTAATATATCACAAGCAAATATTTTTGAGTTTTTGTTCGTCTCCTTGCTTATCCGGGCTTATCTCTGGAATAAGTGAACCGATTTGAATGGTACTTTTACTAAAACATAGACGAGGACAACACAAAGGCTATTCTATCCCGGATTCGCACGGGATCGCTATAAGTGCAGGAAAAGCTATGTATGTACGTAATAAAGTCGTACATATAATCCAACTATACTAATAATCAAATTCGAGTAGCCATTCGATTGATACGAAGAGTTGTTGATATTTTGATTTTCAAATCAAATACAGCATCAGATTTTAAATAAATTAATCTTTAAGACAGGAAACAATTTGCGAGATTAGTAACTAAACATCGACGGATATCACGGTCAGAAAATCATAACTTAAATACGTCAAAATTCACGAGGAAGATGTGTGTGCATAGCCAAGGTGGCTGCTGGCCATTACTATCACTACCGGTCTACCAGACGTACTGCAGCGTACCATCCACACATGATCGATATACCGTCTTGTCGTACTAAGCGCTTCTCCTCTACATTTATTGTGCGCACAGACAAGCCGTGGAACTCTGCCGGCTACTGTGTTCTCTGCCACATATGACCCGGTCAGCCTTTAAAGCAACAGTGAACAGGCATCTTCTGGGCTTGCTCGATCCATCGTAAACCTCATCTATCGATTACCATAGGGCGTGATTGAACTACTGAACGGATCTGAAATTTCATTCAGATCCGTTGATTAGTTATTGCGTGAAAGAGTTACAAACATCTATACATCCATCTTCACAAACTTTAGAAAGTAGTAAGAAAAATGTACAGACTCACTTTTTTACTTTTTTGTTATATGCATTGATAATCAGAGGTATAAGCAGGACAGTTAAGGCCAGTGTGATTAAGGACCATTAAAACGAAAATCACGTTACCAAATATGCACCAACATCAGATGTAAAACTGATGTAACTGATCAAGGTAATTGAGATGCAATCCTGTTGCCGAGTGTTTGGTGAAACGAAATGATACCCAAAGTGTAAAGCCTGGTATACATTGTCTTAGCTCATTGGACGGTAATCAAAAGTATTTTTTGAATGTACAGAATGGAAATAGGCGTTACTTTGCGGCAATCCATACCAAACTAGTTAATACTTCAGAAAAATATTTAGTGTTAATTCCGCCAAAAACTAGATGATCAATCTTGCATGCAGTATGCAGCACCGCCCCCCGCCCGCATATATGTATATGCGTATGCAGAAGGGATGCAATAAAACCTCCCACATGAAAACAAACCACACATTAAAAATATTTAAAGTGTTTGCAGTCTACACTATTATCATTTAAAAAATAAACTTGATTTTTTATCATTTTTTTAAAGCAAACTAAGTGTACATAACATTATGAAGATATTAACAATTAACAACATATAGTAAATAATACAGTTTCGTATATAATACAATAACATTATATTAATTGTAGGTATCATTATTATTACTGTATTATATCCTAGAATTGTTATGATTCATATCACTTTATATAAAGTATCACAATCATTTGAATATATTAAATAATTCGTTTTATTCAAGGCATTCTTTTATTGAGTAATAATTAGTAGAATCGCTGGCAGAAGTACTTAATCAAATAATGAAAAACATAAGAAAATGTTTATTTATTTATGAACACGCGCTGAATGAGTAGACCAGTTTTCTGAGACTCAATTTTTTTTTAGAGTACTGGAAATGTGGCTAGAATTTACATAACTACTAATGTTTTTAACCTCTCCAACTAAGCTAAATCTGCTTGTGTCTGAAGTGGGTTCACGGCAATAGTGTAATGGATGGGGTTCGAACCCGGAACCTCTCGATCACAAGGCCAACACCTTAGCCATTAACCTATTGTTGCTTTAAGTTAAGGCTGACGAAAGTATTTAAGTACGTCAAGCTAAGCAAGACTGAAATATTTTGCACCGTGTGAACAGAGCATTATTCGAGTATAAGTGTGTGACTTATAATGTAGCAATAAATTTTGGAGATAAATAGCTTATTTTGATAATGGACAAAAGGACTGTAACAACAATGTAATTGATTTTAAGGATATAAAATGTTTTATATATCCCAGAGTGTGATCTCCATACACTTGGAAGTGAAGAGAAAGTGAAACTCCCTTGATGAACACATCGGTTTATACAAGTTTGTATATTTCACCGTAACAATGCAAAAACCATTAGACATAAATAAAACCATAGTTTATAATATATCACGCGAGATTGTAATCTATCGATAAATTGTGATCGGTACCCTCCCCGACCTTTGCCAAACGAGCCAGCCCACGATGATGAGCCAGTAGCAATAAATAACCCCATTGCTGCCCTCCACCAACGACCCCGCTAGGCCGAGGCCCGTACTCCACAGGGAGTGCCCTTAGCGTGCGGTTGTTTAAATGTTAATATAGTATGTAAGCCCTGGCTGGGGGCCTTTAAATTTAGAGGTCACCACAGGATCGTCCGCTTAAGTAGTAACCAGCCTTAGTGTGCTAAACTACGAGAGGCCCTATAAAAAAAAAAACTCATTATTTTTCGTTAGATTATAATCTATCCAACTGAAACCATTTGATTACAATCTTCTACCCTTTAAATTACCATCTGCCCAAAGGCTGTTCCCGATTAGTCGGTTTTGCTGTAGGACGTTCTGTGACTGTGCGTTTCGTTATATTCCATTTCAAAATTTCACTTCGATAAATAATTATAATCTATTGAAATATAATGCGTTACATTGCAAGTAGCATGGGACGGATCATAATTTATCGATAGATTACAATCTCGCGTGATATATTATAAACTATGGTTTTTGCAATTTTACGACCCCATATACGGTAACTGTCACACGGTAATTGGAAAATCATTATAGCTCCATAAAGTGTTTAAAAACCTTAATATCCATGCAAAGTTACGTAAATTAATAGTTACAAATGATATAGCTTCGAGGCATATTATTACGCGTTCTGTTATGACAAACGGAATATAAAT
The DNA here is from genome assembly GCA_943138885.2 of Tholera decimalis. Taxonomy (NCBI): domain Eukaryota; kingdom Metazoa; phylum Arthropoda; class Insecta; order Lepidoptera; family Noctuidae; genus Tholera; species Tholera decimalis. Next base: position 9,020,108 of record OW964575.2, on the reverse strand, counting down.
TGGTTGTTAATATTACCATAATATTATTAAGCAATACAACATAAGATGTCAGTCAAATATAAAAAATGGATACAAGATTATTACTAATTTTAATGTATTTATATTTACCGACCTAATCCCTACATCTCCCATTCGCCCCGGTCTACCAGATGTACTGCAGAGTACCATCCACACTTGATCGATATACCGTCTTGCTGTACTAAGAACTTCCCTTCTACATTTATTGTGTGCACAGCGTGGCACAGCCAAGATGTGAAACTCTCTGTCAGCCTTGCCTTTAAAGTAGGAGTCAACAGGCATCTTCTGGGCTCGCTCGATGTATCGTAGACCTCATGAAACGATTAACATTAAGCGTAATCAGGGTCAAAAGCGAGCTCACAGATATAAAAAAAATATACCTATTAAAATAATATTTTTGCTACCGACATAAATTGTATGTCTATGATATGCGTATATCCTTTGTTGGAGATCCTAATTAAACAAATAAATTATTTGTCCACAGATCAACCCCACCAAAGAATGCCATAAAAACCAAAGATGGCTGCATCAAAAACAATCCTTCTACTCATAATCACAAACTTCATATTCGCTCATACACAAGACTTGACATCAGAAGAGATAATCAAACAAGTGAAAGAGAGCGAAGAAACCCAAGAGGAAACTACAGTACCAATAGAAGAAGAAGAATTTAGTACTACAACAGAATACAATGCTACAGAAGAAGAGGGAGATGGAGGAAGAAATGCAGAACCTGATGAGGAAGCTGCAACAGAAGAAACCAATGTTGATATCACAGGAACAAGCCTAAACGATGTCGTCGACGATGCAGAGAAGAACGTTCATTCCAATTTGAGCAATAATATTGACACTGTATCGAAGGTAAATGGTAACAATCTCTTAAAGCTTATAAGGGTTACATTCCGTTGCAAGGATTTGGGTAGGTTGTTGAGAACTTTCTCAAGAGACAGGTCGAGTGAAAACAATTGTGGATGGATGATTATGTTTTATATGATGTTATGTCTTCATTTAACGTTAATGTAAGTTAATAATGGATTGTTTAAATAGGTTAGTAGTGTTATTTTACTTTGCTTAAGTAATCAAAGCCTTGTCTTTTCCCTTGTAATGTAACGCATAACACTTTAGTTAGACGTTTGGTACCGCCTTGTATATTCGTGACATCAACCCTTTAAGCAAGTTCCCGATGTTACTAATCTTCAAGAAACCGCCGACTTATAAATCAAATGTATGGATGTAAGTATAAGGTCGGTTATATTTCTTTATCATTAGTTGAGCTCTGCGATAACTGACAAATGATTGCACTGTCTGAACAGGTTTACTTCAAATCTGTACCTATGTTTTTTTTTTTTCCCAAAAGAGTACCTCACTCAATGAAAAGAAAACAATGTAGGTTAATTACCTACATTGTTTTCATATGATTTGGCCAGTACACATAGTATGGACTTCAAAAGAATCATTGTTCTCTGAGTTTTGGTCGGTATTTCTTCTCAGGGAAATCTGCTAAAAACCACGAGAGATATCTAGTTTGAATTTTCAAAAAAGATGAAGTGTAAAAGTGTAACTTATAGTCAATTTGCAAAGCAAATATTCTTTTTTTAGTATCATCTGCTTAGCCTTTTCCCAACAATGTTGGTGTCAGCTTCCAGTCTAACTGGATGCAGTACACCCTGAGCTGAGCTGTTTTACACGAAGCGACTGCCTCCAATCACCTATCTGACCTCCACAACTACTGGGTAGTGGAGGTCAAATAGGCAGGTTGGTTGGTTTTTTGGCTTCTTATTACCCATAACGACTGTCAAAGATGTACAAATGACAGCCAGGACCAACAGATTTTCGTGGTTTCCGAAATACAGAGGAATCTCGACATGTCAGAATAGTCACCCATTCACAGAATGAAAATCGACCCATGTGGCTGATCATTTAACTACGAGCTTCTCTAAAAGTAGTATCTAATAATGGTGAACAAAAAACCGATTCCAGACGGAGACAGTGCCAATGCAAGCTACGACAAGAGCCATGGAAGAGGAACCATCACCTAAGATGCAAGAGACAGAAGAAGAAGTCGAAGTTAGTGCTCAAAGAAATCCTAAGGCTGAAACTGGTGAGTGCTTGCGACTTCCTTAACTTTGTATCCAAACTCCGATAGATCTTTGCATCCGATAGCTATAACCTAGGGGTCTTTTAGTCAAGAGTGAATAGGTTACTTTTAGGTAAGCGTGCTCCATCTTCGACCACATCGTCACTTACCATCAGGTGAGATGTTGGTCAAACGCGAACCTATTATCAATAAAAAAGACTGACATCCAGTACAATTATTAGAACTACCACGCTGTGTCTTCACCACTCTTGGTTGACTTGTCGTTGTCCGCATTTGTACCTATGTTCATTTATATTAAGCCAGAGGGAATTTGCTGTAATTGATGACGCGGGCCTAGTGCGTATTGGTGGAGGTCTCATGTCATCGAATCTTTCGGGCCTAGGACATGTCGGCTTCCTCACGTTTTTTTTATTCCGGTTGACCCCACTCTTGACCACGATCTCGCCTGATGGTAAGCGATAGATGAGGTCTACGATGGAACGAGCGAGCCCAGAAGATGCCTGTTTACTCTTGCTTGAAAGGCTAAAAGGTCATAAGTGGCAGGGAACACAGAAACCGAATCATTCTCGTTTTGTTAAATATTGAAAAGTAAAACCGCATTTAATTCTCACCTAGTCGAAATCCTAAGTTGAGCTACACGATAACTTACAAATGCTTGCACTGTTTGGACAGGCTCTTTCAAATCTGTGAAGTTCTTACCTCAATAGATCTTTTTTTTTTTTACTAATGAGCCCGCTCTTGTCCTCGATCACACCTAATGGTAAGTGTAAGATGAGGTCTACGATCGAATGAGCGAGCCCAGAAAATGCCTGTTCACTCTTGCTTTAAAGGCTGACGGGTCATATGTGGCAGGGAACACAGAAGCCGGCAGAGAGTTCAATACCTTGGCTGTGCGCACAATAAATGTTGAAGAAAAGCGCTTAGTACGACAAGACGGTATATCGACCAAGTGTGAATGGTATCCTGCGGTACGTCTGGTAGACCGGTAGTAAAAGGGGGATGAAAGGATCAGGTCGTGGAGCTCCTGAGCACACTCTCCGAAGTACAATCTGTAGAAGATAGACAGGCAAGCAACGTTTCGCCGGTGAGCCAGGCTGTGAAGCTTGCCTGCCAGAACCTCGTCACCTATGAGCCTTTTAGCTCTGCGTTCGATCGAGTCAAGTGCAGCTAGCTGGTATTTGGCTGAGCCATCTCACAAGTGACTGCAATACTCCATACAGGAACAGACCTATGGATCTCCTCAGACATAAAGCTACATGGTCAAGCACGGATTGTATGGATTTCTCTGAATTTGTTTCGGAGTTTCACAAACTACAGATTTTATATATATTATAAAAATAAGATTAAATATATGATATAGTATCATTATAACTTAAAACGAGATATTTACCATTTATGTATTTAGTGTTTCGAGTTTCCGATATTTTGAAACGTGGTAAATATTTCGTTTTAAGTGCTAATGATACTGTTACATTATGCGACGTGCTTGGCAGTTTTCTAACCAAAGCCAATAAGTGACATGTAGATCAGGAGAAGCATTATCATGGTTTCAATAATTACAATTAAGTACATGTAAACGAAACAACAAACTCTCTTAAACTTTCTACTTCAATTTAAATTGCTAATTAAAAACAATGTAAGCAATGAGTGGATCATTCGGACACCAGGATTAAAACTTAAGTTACTTAATTAATAGAAACAGTGGCTAAGCCAGATTTTCCAAACTAAGGATGGGCGGGAGTTTAACGGGACTAGTGTCAGATTAGTCGCAAAAGGACAAGTTCTCGATATGGCTAATTCTCTAAAAGTCTAATCCTTTGAATAGTGAAGTCTCTAACACACTGGGATGCTTACAGCTAAGGTGTGGAATTCTCTGCTGGAGTCTTTATTTCCTGATAGCGTGGGGTCATTAAGTCAACAGTGCATAGGTTACTTCTAAGCAAGCGTGCTTCATCTTCAATCATATCATCGCTTACCATCAGGCGAGACGGTGACAAGCGCGAGTTATGTATACTAACTATTGATGCAAAGATTTCTAGTTTTCAATGTCTGTAACAAAAACACATAAAATATACTGCATCGATTTCAAAAGTTATTTCACCAATGGAAAGCTACAGTAGTTCTGATTGCCTCGTTGGTCTAGTGTTCGCAAGCTCGATTGCTGAGTTTTCGGGTTCGATTTCCGGGTCAAGCAAAAAGTACTTCCAAGAAAGTAATCCGGAGCTTGGAAGTAGGTCTCACACACAGTGCCTCAAAAAGCACGTTACATCGTCAAAGCACGTCGGTCCTGCGCCCGATTGCTCTCCGGTTGTGTTGGATTGCTGTCCCATCAGACAATGAGAATAAAGGAACAGTGAGTGCACCTGTACCTGCTGTAATATCTTCTGCGCAAATCTCCGCTCAGTTTGACCTGCTGTAATATCTTCTGCGCAGATAGCTAATCTCCGCTGAGTTTGACCTGCTGTAATATCTTCTGCGCAGATAGCTAATCTCCGCTGAGTTTGACCTGCTGTAATATCTTCTGCGCAGATAGCTAATCTCCGCTGAGTTTGACCTGCTGTAATATCTTCTGCGCAGGTAGCTAATCTCCGCTGAGTTTGACCTGCTGTAATATCTTCTGCGCAGATAGCTAATCTCCGCTGAGTTTGATCTGCTGTAATATCTTCTGCGCAGATAGCTAATCTCCGCTGAGTTTGACCTGCTGTAATATCTTCTGCGCAGATAGCTAATCTCCGCTGAGTTTGACCTGCTGTAATATCTTCTGCGCAGATAGCTAATCTCCGCTGAGTTTGGCCGCCATGGCCGAAATCGGTCAGGAAGACTACACATTACTGAGTGACATAGGCTAAATTTTTGCTACGCAAAACTTTTCACGCGGGCAGAAGTTCGTCAATAATAAAACAAAACCAAACATTCGTCAAGAATTAAAAAACTTTTTAGCAAAAAATAGAACCGACTTCCATATCAAAACACTACAAAGCCAAAAATTACTTTAATTGAAGGTAGTCAGTGTCATTTGTTTTGTATTTTCTTTTTTTTTGACACCGCCTTCCGAAATTAAAGTTATTTTTGGCTTTGTAGGGTTTTTATATGGAAGTCGGTTTGTAATTTATCTAGTTACCAAAGCCAAAATGTCAACTACTTATCACCTTTTAGAAAATATTGCTTTTCCCGGTGCAGAGCCGTTAATTTTTGAGGAGTTCTCTTGGTACATTCATCAGTTCTACTTCACCACATGCATTGTGACGAGCATAAAGTGCTTAAGATCCATATTCAAGTAATCTAATCGCAATCCACGAAATACTTATTATTGAGTAGTTTCGGTGGCCATCTGGGGTCTTCATCATCAGTTCTACTTCCTCAAATGGTTCTTATCGGGAGCAACTGCACAAGTTACTATAAGAAATACCCAAAACGCTATAGGTGTGCCTATAAATTTGAAGAGTTCCCTCGATTTCTCCATGATTCCATCATCAGATCCAAACGTGACGACAATGGGACCAACTAGAAAGTATACCCTCTCAAACAAAAAAAGAATTTTCCAAATCGGTCCAGCCATCTCCGAGTTATGAGGTAACATACATAAAAAAAAATTCAAGACGAATTGAGAACCTCCACCTTTTTTTTGAAGTCGGTTAAAAACAAAACAATACAAAAATCGCATACCTAAAGCGTATCACTAAAACGAGTATCACCAATTCCAGATTCAATACCACCGATAGACAAACGCAAACCGCAGACCAGTCGTTCTGTGGTCAGGGGATGGCTTCAAGACTGTTGGGTTCGACCTCCTGCTGGCATCATGGTGCCGTTGAGAGCTGAGGCCTTGGCGAGGGCTCTGGCAGTGTGGAGCGACCTGACGGTGCCTAAGCTAAACAACACACACGTGCTGGTCATGGGGTACGATTCTAACGGTAAGTTGAGATGAAGAAATTATGATTTTGTTTGCTTTTTAGGTATGCTGAGATAGGTTCTTATGAACTATGGATATATTTGGCATTATCATTAGAATTTTAAACGGGTTATTTACCATGTGTACTTATTTATTTATTATATACTTTATTGTACACCTTACAATATTTCATTTGATACAAAAAAAATAAAACTTGTGTACAATGGGCGGTCTTATCGCTCAGGGCGATCTCTTACATACAACCTTTGGATGGACAAAACTAAAGGAGACAGATTTAGGGCTGTCAGTGTACAAACATCATAAATAATGAGAAAGAGGGTAGTTCGATTCGTCTGCTCATAAGCGTCCACCCGCAATTACACCGCTTGCAACAGTGCCGAAATATCGGAAACTCAAAACAATAAGTGCACATGGTATATATCCCGTTTTAAGTTCTAATGATACTGTTAGTGATCATGTTAGCTTAGAAACTTATATATTTGGCATTCTGGACGTGCAAATATTTAGATTTACATCTTGGTAATCGCAATAGATTTTAATGGTACAAAGAGATGATGAAGAGAAATGGGACAGGGAGCCCCGCGATTTGATCTTTCTATCTCCCTTTCAACCTATACGATACTGCAGGGTAAAATCCATAATCCACATTAATTGTGATCTGTTTCATCTCAGGGTAGTCAGGAAACACCGGCCAATTTAAAGTAAATGTCATTATACAAATACCACTACCACTATTGTAATTATTATTTTGAAGTTAGAGTATGAAACGAAAATTGTTTTTTTTTATTATTAAATGATAGAGTTGGATCTCGTAACTTTATGTTACGGCAAGTCTTAATAGCTAGCAAAACTTTGCTCGTGTTTTACAATTATGTTTTGTTGATGGGATAAGATTTTTTATAGCACTCGATCATTCTAATTAGATCCCCATACACAGATAGTTGACATTAATAATGTGTGTTAACTTAACTAATCGACACTTCAACGAAGGTTATAAAAACATTTAGTATTTGTTGGGTATTTTCCAAGCGCGATATTTCTGTATTATTTAAGGCACTGCCCATAAAGAGGATATCGTGAAACGAGCTTCTCATATTGGAATATGGAAAATATTACGCAGCAAAAAATTGATTAAAAAATACACCGTTATGTCAAAATCAAATTTGTGTACAAAAATCTCGTGCCAAAGTGTTTGCCACCGTACTTCTCCGAAATGGCTTGACCAAATTTAATGTATTTTTTTTCACTAGATATATTTTTTTGGCAAGAAAACGTTTGCCGGAACAGTTAGTATTTTTATGTAATATTTTAGTTGATCATTCTTCCTGATAGTAGTAAGTAAAAACATGGATAGTTAGCGCTCAAATTGTGGAGTATTTAGATACGAAAAAGTTTTTTCGTGATTTTTCTTGCATTTTTTTTCATAGTAGTGGTTCAATTCTGAACAATAGATTTGTATACGTATTTTACTGATGGTTTATTACAAGATGGGGAAGATGATACGACAATAAATGAAAATACCAAATATGTATATCAATCCCAAGGAAACCATGGTGAGAATAAAATAAAATGTGACATGAAAATAATATTTTTTTTTTTTTCAAATAATCTAAATAATACGGGTAAAAGTATAACATTGCCGTTTAATAGTGAAAGATGCTTTGAATTGACTTAAAACCTTCATGGTTTGAGTTTTTTGTGCTTAAACGCAAGATATTTGACCTTGCGTCGAAGCACAGTAGCTGAGCCTGTGGAAAAAAATGTAAAAAAAAAAAATATCCTGAATACATGTTTCTGTACGGACTAAGGATATCATCATTTAGGCTATGGTAAATTTAAGGTCGTATTGTCGTCTCCACTTTGTATATTCGACTGCTACTATACAACTAACTGGAGTTTATGGCTAAGTAACAACAGCCACATGAGTGAATCTTGAAGGTTAAGCAACGCTTGCCGAGATCAGCCCGTGAATGGGTGTCCATCCTAAAATGACGAGATTCCTCTGTACTTCGAAAAGCACGATAAACTGTTGGTCCTGGATGTAATTTGTAGATCTTTGACAGTCATTACGGATAGGCAGAAGTCAGAAAATGACACCAGTATTGCCAAGGGGTATAGTTTTATCCAGCTACTGGGTGGTGGATTTCTGGAGGTCGCTCCATGTAAGACACTAGTACTCGGCTGCCTCTGATTAGACTGGAAGCCGACCCAACCATAAATGGCAAAAGGGTAACCATATGAAGACAATGACAGCTGTGCAACGAAAAAAAGTGGTCATTTGACAGTTTCGAGTCTGCGGGCAGTGCCTTAAATCTCTTTGCCTGTATTATATGCAAAGTTATTATAACCTTGACCAAGACACTTGAATCTTCTAAATTAAACACGAAACCTCTTTGGTTTAAGAAACGATACTGGTTTCTTTGCGACTCCGACGTAATTTCCAATCTATCTATCCAGTTTACATTATAGATAGTAATAATAATTCAGCGTATAAAGTTCCCACTGCTGAGACGCAGGCCTCTTCTCTATCCGGGTGTCGTCATTGTGAGGACCACCCGGAGGACACGGTGGAGCACACAGGTCGAGGTGTGCCCTACCGCCGTGTCCTCGTAGAGGCGATCGGCGGCGGTGACCTCTCGCGCCCGGCCCTGGTTCAAACCATGGTGCGGAGCGAGAGGGAATGGGATGCAGTCGCCTCCTTCTGCGAAGCAGTCATGCCAGCAAAGGAAGAGGCCGAACGTGCGAGGGAGAGCCATCTCTCTTCTTCACGCCCCAGCCGCCGCGGGAGATCCCACGGGCGTCGGGGATCGCGTGCAGATCTCCGGCCACCGTAGGCGCAGGCTTGCGGACGGCAAGCAGGGGTAACTCACCGTCCGGTAAAGACCAGGCCCGGGTCGGCGGCGCGTTGTGTTCCACACGCGCCTCAAAAAGCAGCCCAAGGAACAGGGTGGGTTTTTTTAGTCAGTAGAAGTCTGACACACCGTTCCACTTAACCCGGAGCGGGAGAAGTCATTCGATGATTCCCCACCCCGAAAAAAAAAAAGATCGGCTGGAAGAAATTTCTTATGAAATAAGCAGCACCTTTGAGTTATTTTGTCTTTCTAAGTGTCATCTGTGTAGATAACTAAATAAAGTTGGAACAATAACTTTAGAACTAGAATCTGACTTTGTACTACGACCTACATACAAAGTACCAACACAGGCTACGAACCCGGAACTGTACGTAATGCGGACAGGACATAAAGTGTCCTTCGCACGTAGATCAAGCGGTTTTATAGTTTTTGCGGTATTTCTTAGTGTTTTTATTATAGTTAGTGACAAATATATACGTATATTGCTAGCTGGTGCCTGCGACTTCGTTTGCGTTTTATCCAGATCCGTTCTGCCTTTTTTGCGTGATATTGTAACATACATACATCCATCCATCCATATCTCTCAACGTTCGTTAATATTAGTATAAATAGGAGTTTGTACAGTCAGCAAAATACATCAAAGTGCAGTCAGTAAACTCGCAACGGATTTATTTTTTGTTTTTGAATAAACAAATTAACTGTTTTATTTTATTTATTTTTTGAAAAAATGATCTAGAAATGTGGGTTGAATTCACATTACTAGCAATCTTGTTAACCCCTCCAACTAAGCTAAATATATTGTGTCTGGAGTGGGTTCACGACAAAGTGTAATGGGTAGGGTTCGAACCCGCGACCTCTCGATCACAAGTTCGACACCTTACGCCATTAGGCTATTGATTATTTTTTTAGACTTTCGATTAGATATTAATAAATACGACATTCAAATTATGTATGAGTTTTGTTTTCAAAATCATTAGCCTAAAAAATTAATAATGCTGCCGAAAGTCACTATACCGCGCGTACGAAGTCGCGGGCACAGCTAGTATAAATATATAATCAAAGCTTATGAATAAAAACAAAACATCTGGCTATTTGGATAGTTTAAATTACTGATTCAGTATTTGACATTCTGTATTTAAATTTTCAACACGAAAGAATTTAAATTTGGAATTACCTCAGAATTTTTTTTTTCAAATAAGGTTACATAAATATTTTTTTGTAAAAGTTTTGATGCCGTCTCATAAATTCTTGCTTGAATACCAAACTCGACTATACTTCTTTATGTACTATGCGTTTCAAATAAGAATGTCAATGACCTCTATCTGTCAAATGTCACACGAAAATAAAGATTTGCAAAGAAAACTTAACGAAAATAAATAAAAGTTTATTTCACTTTGTTTAACTGAGTCCCAAATCAAATTTAAATTTATAATTCAAGTAATTTTTTTTATTAACCATACTTTTCTCCCTTATTTTCATTGATGGCAAATTCGCCTGAAAGTAAAGAGAACGCATGGCGTAAAGGCCCAGAAGCCGGTCAAAGTCATTGTAAGAATTTTATTCTTATTGAATTTAGGCTTACGTATGTACACCAAAATAAGGAAAGGGAAATAATTTTGTTTCACTCAATATTTGTAAATAAATATTTTAATCAATCCTTGTTTTGTTCACGCTACCCAACTGGTTCGATTTGACAGCTATGACGTTACAATATGCCGCTAAAATCGATGATATTCGTAGTTGAAACGCACTATATAATACCAATTTGAATAAATCAAACTATTTGTTTTTAAACATACCTTATCTTACGAGTAGCAACAGCGAAAGAAAAACATCAACATACCTGCAACAAAAAATTAAGAAAATTAAATTCTAGAACAAAAATTATTAATTTACATAAATACATTATAAATTAAATGAATGCATGCACAAAATGTCAGTTTTATTATTTTTGCTGAAAAAATTGGCCATTGTTATTATTTAGAAAAAAGAAACTGTAACTGTGGGTTTAAAGTCATGACGTATTTAAAATACATATATAATTATATATCTTGTTTTTATAGTGTTATATTAATGTATATCTTTGACGTCATTGTTGGCGCAGTGCTTGAAAATATTTTGTTTACAATCGACACGTCCGAGGCTTTTTATTCTTTTTAAATTTGACAAATACAATAATGAAATACAGTGAAATAAGTTTTACAGTAACGGTACAGATAGCAACCGGTATCTTAGTTAGATTACTAAATAACCTGTATTAAATATAGTGCCTTTTCAGTAGCATTTTGCTAAACTGGGCCTAGTTGGAACAGCCGTGAGGCACAGACAATGCTATTTTTTATTTAATCAAGCTAAAGATGCAATAATTTTTTTTTTATATATCTTGCATCTTTTGTGTGACATTCTTTTTTCTTGCAACGGGGTCTAATAAATTTATTTTCTTCTTTTTCTTTTTCCTTTTTCTCAGTGTTCTTAGTGAATGGTACACTTTGGTTGCAATCTGTACTGTGACTTTAAAAACCAATTACACTGTCTTACTTCTTCTTACTAATTTTATAAATGCGATAGTTTGTGAAGTGGGACTTATTGATGTATGCATGTTTGTTACTCATTCACGCAAAAACTAATGAACGGATCTGAATGAAATTTGGCAAGTAGATAGTTGACATTCTGGAACAACACATAGGCTATACTTTTCATCCTGGGATTCCAACGGGACCGGGATTTACGCGGGAAAACTTAATCCCGCGAAGCTAGTATTTTATGATTGTATTAGTGTTAAAGAAAATACATAATATAGACTTGCAAAACAACCAGTACGAACTATTTCAAGGGACATGCCGATCATAAACAATATTTTCGACGTCATTACGGGCTATTTACGCATTTTCTGTATCAAATAAGGTATTGAACATGATACAAGTGATTGGTCGTGCCATATTGTTATTCAAATCTGACAAACAAACAAACATATTTTTACAGACAATGTGTGTTATTGTGCCTGCATTTTTTGTTAGGTCGTTTACACATATGCGATTTGTTCATGATAGGTTCAGATTTGACCTCCATCTCACCTGACGGTAAGCGATGATGTGGTCTAAGATGTCAGGATGTGCCTGAGATGTGTAATAGTTTCGGAATAAAATGGCTGTGACATACGGACGGACGGACGGACGGACGGACAGACAGACAGACAGATAGACATGACGAATCTATAAGGTTTTTTGCCACTCGGCTCATGACCCTAAAAAGGGTGAATATACATAGTAAGCCCTTATTTCTTCACTCCTGTATCAAGGATGCAGTTTACAAACACCAAGACCCCGACCGGAAGTAACTTTGGGCCATACAAACATTTTATCCGTGTGGTAAACTGTGGTCATGCAAATACGGTACTGTAACAGGGACGTGTGTATACTCGGGATTTTCAATATAAACGCGATAGGTTTTATACTTTGTATAATATTATGTTCACATTTTTATGGAAGATTATTCTAATTACATTTTCACGTTATTTTAATATCGAGTCTGCGTCTGCGTGCGGCCCAGCGCGGTTTGTCGTTTCTTAAAACAATTCCTTCGCACGTCCAACATTGCGATCTAAATTCGAACATTTCAAACTAAGCCAGCCAGTGATAGGCTAACCGCACATTTTTCAAAAAATATGCAAATAAGTAGTTTCTAATGTTTACTCACAATATACCTACTTTAATATTGAATTAAAGAGCAGTGGTTGCCCAGTTTGCGAACCCACGACCTCTCGGTCACAGGTCCGACACGTTAACCAATAGGCTATTGACGCTAATTGTAAGCAGAAATTTTAAAATCTTGCGAGAATAGTAATTCAATTTCTTATTTTTTTTTTATCAAGTTAACTTTCAATGTAACGGCACCCTAATAATCTGAATGTCTGTAGTGACAAACGTATCCAATTCTTTATACACAATAAATGGCTTGACGAATCCTTTAGATCGCTTTGCAAAACTCTAGTCTCTTGCAATCAATGACAAGTGTAACTAAAGTCATGAATACCGCTACTGATGATTAATTACATTTCACTTTAAAACGGTTGTAATTTCGCACTCAAACAATGAAAGTGGCTTAATTCAAAAATTGCTATTTCCGGATAAGTGATGATGTGGCCAAGAACTAACTGAATGACGAAGCACGCTTACCTAGAAGTAACCTATTCACTCTTGACTTAAAAACTCTCAGGTAATCGCTATTGCTTGTGGCTATCGGAAAACACAGACTCAGGCAGGGAATTCCACTTAGCTTTACGCACAATGAAAGTATACCCAAAACGTTTGGTGCGTATGGGTGGTATGTCCACCATGTAACGATGGCGTATCGCCGTTTGTCCTGTAGTCCGATGATGGAACGGGATTGGCGGAATAAGACAGTGCAACTCAATAGCACACTCCCCGAAATGTAACCGATAGACTTGTAACTCGTCGCCAGTGTTCAAGGCTCAAGTAAAGTAGTATTTTAAGTAAGCTAATATCGAAAACATAAGTTACAGGAATTTAGAGTTAGTACACTTTCATTCTAGGAAAGTAATTGGTTCTTTATTTTAGCGACCGCCTTTGTGAAAAGGCGACCTTGCCACGCTAAAAGAAAACACAAAGTCGTATATCATTTCATTATCTTCGAGTTTAATACGCTAACAACTTACAATTTGAAAATCAATTACTGTCGAGTTGTGTCAGAATAGTTGGGTGTCAAGAGATTTTAATCAAAATAAGGGGGTATATGTACTGGTGATACAGCCCTTAGCCTTTTCCCTTAACCTGTGTTAAAGATACCACTCCCTTTCCCCGAACTGTTACTAAGTAATACAGTGTTTGTATTAACAAAGATTAAATTATTAAAATTATTAAAAGTAGTGACAAAAATTTACTAAAACCAAAACTTTCCATACACTTAAGTGTTAACCTGCGTGTGGGTGGGTGAATGGGTGTGTGAGATTAAAAATAAACCTTTCTCTTGAATAACTCTATCTCCTCTCCTCCCCTGCATTAAAATCCGCTGCGCAGTTTAAAAGATCTAAGCGTACAGAAAGCGGAAGCGACTTAGTTTTATACTATGTAAAGATACGTACTAGGATAATTATATATTTTATCAATAAGCAATGGAGCCTAAACAAAGGGAAACCTAACACAAACTAAATAATCTTGGAAAGGTAAGGCCTTGCTCGAGTGGTATAAAATATAATTATGTAATGTATCCGTCATGCCCCGGTTGGTAAACAAGAACAAGTAGCAAAAACTAGGTGATTGCAAAGTTAAAAAAAAATTGGCCAAGTGCGAATCAAACTCGTCCATGAAGGGTTCCGTAGTAGCTACGCGAAATAAACCCGCACGTATCGGGTTTGATGAAGAAAAATCTTTTTTTACTCTTCTCTCTTACTATTACTACTCTCCCTTACTATTTTTCTTAATTTTCGGATAAAAATCAGAAAAAATTAAACTGTGTAGTCTAAATAATTTCGGAATAAAAGACATACGGACGGGCAAGCAGACCGACAGACATGACGCTCTATAAGGGTCCGTTACTCGTTTTTCCCATTCGGCTACGCATATTTTGATCAAGTTGATTGATTTGATAGCTAAAAGAAACTGTAGATCCGAGTTTCTCATATCAATTTCAGTTGTGCATCTACCTGTTCCAGAGTAAGCGTTTTGCTCAAATAGACGGAGAACAACGCAATCCTGTAAAGGGGTTTTGTTTTCTTTCGAGGTACGGAACCCTAAAAGAATAGACGTCGATCGATAGTAATGTTATTATTTTATAATTTGAAGTAAATATTTATAATAGGTAAACCAAATTCATTCCAACCGTTAATGTGCGAAGACGTCAAAGAGCAAAAATCAAATTTGATTTTCGGGCTTTTGTCTTTCAGTAACGACTATTAAAGATGTACTAATGACAGCAGGGACCGACGGCTTATTTATCGTGCTTTCCGAGGCATGATATCGATGTGCTAAGATGGCCAACCATGAGGAGCGAGAGGGAATGGGATGCAATCGCCTCCTTCTGCGAAGCAGTCATGCTAGCGAAGGAGGAGGCCGAACGCGCAAGGGAGAAGCAACTCTCTTCCTCACGCCCCAGCCACGGTAATATTATGTATACAGTATTCGAACTTCATACAAACGGACTACGCGCTAGCTATACCTACGCGCCTCGATCTCGGTGTGCGTTCGGTTTGCAGACAGTCGCGACCGGCGACTGTGCCGCAGTGACGAACTGTTATTTTAACAATAACCGCGCAATTTTTTCACTAAAATAGGTTCAAGTACATATTTAATATGACATACATATATCCTACTATATATTGTGCTATTTTGGTTGCATGAATTCGTCAATTACGCATCCAGAGATAACTTTTTTTAGATTACCTGGAAACTAAATAATTTTACTTACTAGTAGGTATGTCCATAATGTGTTTTTTTTTTATGGATAAGTATTTCCTTTTATCTCCCGAAAAAAAAAGATGTCTGGATTAATAAACAAAGTGATTAGAGTAAAGGAAAGTAATTAAAATGCTGGAGGCGGGCAGCCCTATCGCATGTTTACGTACCGCGCGGCTGTAGGCATTGATTTCTAAGATACGGCCGAGTTACAATATGAAAACCCGGGCGGCGAGAATCGCGAGCCGATCTCCGGCCACCGTAGGCGCAGGCTTGCGGACGGCGAGCAGGGGTAGCTCACCGTCCGGCAAAGACCAGGCCCGGGTCGGCGGCGCGTCGTGTTCCACGTGCGCCTCAAAGAGTTGACAGCAACAGTGACGGGGCCTCATAAGGCAATTGCCCGCCGGAGTTGCAGAAATGTTCTAACAAGATACTGCGGCCCCGAAACTTAAGGGCAGCTGAAGGAACAAGGTGGGTTTTTAGTCAGTAGAAGTCTGACACCCCCTTCCGTTTAACCCAGAGCGGGAGAAGTTATTCGATGATATTCCCGCCCAGAAAAAAAAATGGTCGGAACCGGACCGGTCGGATGGTTGACGGAACTCGGAAAATGTTTGTTAACCTTGAAGATTAACCTCTGAGTTTGTTTCGGCGTTTCTTCTCAGAGTAGTCAGTTAGGAAACACCAGCCTCATCTAGTTTAAATTTACGGAAAATAAAGATCATTTATCATTTGACCAGTACGACTGATTCAAATTAAGTAAAAAAAAACTTAATAAATCATCTTAATTAATATATATTTTTTGTGTAATTTATATACTCACGCATTGATGTGTTTCCCTATAATTAAAGAAACACAAGGTGATATATGTAGTTCTATAAAATATTTTACCATGTAAGTGTATTGTTGGGAAATCTAAATCATACTGCATACTTAATACTTACTTATACTTAATAAATATACTTCTTTCTTACTAATATTATAAATGCGAAAGTTTGTGAGGATGGACGGATGTTTGTTACTCTTTCACGCAAAAACTACTAAACGGATCTTAATGAAATTTGGTAAGTAGATAGTTGACATTCTGGAATAACACATAGGCTACTTTTTATCCCGAAATTCCCACGGGATCGGGATTTGCGCGGGAAAACCTTCCCACGCGTACGAAGTCGCGGGCAAAAGCTAGTAATATTATAAATGCGAAAGTTTGTGAGGATGGATGTATGTTTGTTCCTCTTTCACGCAAAAACTACTGAAGGGATTTGAATAAAATTTGGTAAGTAGATAGCTGACATCCTGGAATAACATATAGCCTACTTTTTATCCCGGAAATCCCTCCCACGCGAACGAAGTCACGGCCAGAAGCTAGTAAACAAATAAATCTGTATTGATTTAGTTTCACCAGAGAATATCACGGAACCCTAAATAATAATAATATGAAGCAATCTGTTGAAAGGGAACTAGATTGGATAATTGTTTTTAGCTGTTTATTATCAGTAATTGATTAGGTTTTTGCTCTAATACTTGCTACGTGATTTAATCATACTGTCGATACTAATAAAAAACATTTTTTTTTAGGGGTCCGTAGCCTGTTGTCAAATAACGGAACCCCTATAGATTCGTTACTCGACAAATTCATTCTAGACTTGGAGTGGGTTCACGGCCAGCCAGGAAACGATTAACTGTCGGCTTATTTCTCGCTCAAGAAACGTCAATAGATATACTTTCTGTGTAAACAAGACAGGTGCATATATTAATAGCCGATTGCTGACTGTTCACACTGCCGGCGAGTACTCGCTCCACGAGTTGGTCGCTGAGCGACAAGAGCTATCAAAGATGATACTCGCTCAACGATGCTCGCTTGGCGGTCAGAACTAACGCTCAGAGACCAACTAGCGGTCATTTCTCTGTAGTGCGGCTTTGAAAGTACACGTATTGTGTGCATGGCCGAGAGCGAGTGGCGCGAGTAAACGCCCGTCGCACTCGCACACTCGCTAAAGCCCGATTTACACTTCAACAAGTACAGTAGCAAGTTAACTTGCGTCATCGGCGAGTTAAGTTGTTATTGTAGTTTGAACGGCAAAAGCGAGTTAAGTAGTAAGTTGTTGATTAAGTTGAGTTAAATAGATCGCGATCCTATTTTTCGGCGAGTCCAGTGCGAAGTAGCCCCCTCTCTCGCGTCTCCCGCACCCCTCCAACTTAACTGGCTGGCATGTAGACGAGCGAGTTTAGTACAGTCTAGGGATGTGACATTGTACATAAAATATCAATTTTTAATTAATCGATTATATATTTCGTATGAAAACTCGATTAATAAATAATCGATTTTTCTTAAGAACATAATCGATTTTTCTTTTGATAAAAATCGATTTTTAAGTGATTATTTCCATAATCGATTATTATTTCACATCCCTACAAGGGATGTAACATTGTACATAAAAAAATCGATTTTTAATTAATCGATTATATATTTAGCATGAAAAATCGATTAATAAATAATCGATTTTTCTTAAGAAAATAATCGATTTTGTTATATTAATCGATTTTTCTTTTGATAAAAATCGATGTTAATCGATTATTTCCATAATCGATTATTATTTCACATCCCTACTAGGGATGTAACATTGTACAGAAAAAATCGATTTTTAATTAATCGATTATATATTTAGCATGAAAAATCGATTAATAAATAATCGATTTTTCTTAAGAAAATAATCGATTTTGTTATATTAATCAATTTTTCTTTTGATAAAAATCGATTTTTAATCGATTATTTCCATAATCGATTATTATTTCACATCCCTAGTACAGTCCATAAATTTGTAGGTTGCGGCCGCGTACACGTGTTATTTTCTTTTCTTCTTCTCGGGCAACTTATGACTACTCACTCGCCTACGTTTGGACGCTACTTACAACTTACTACTTATTACTTAACTGTCTGAGTTCTTAACTCGCTACTGTACTTGTTGAAGTGTAAATCGGGCTTAATAGCCCAGCGACAGAACTATCGGAATTACACGCTCGCTACTCGTCTCAAGTTTCCAGCTCAACTCGCTACTCGTTAATCGTCGGCGGTGGAACAACTGCCATACACTTAAAAGATTTTTTACCCGACTGCGGCGAAGCAAGGAGGAGGGTTATGATTTTACCGCGTATGTATGTATGTACGTTCCTTTGTTCCCTCGTAATTATTAAACCAGTGAAACAAATCACCACAATGACAACCAGGCGCCATATAGTCAAAAATAAAAAAACTAAAATCAACTCATTTTTTAAATTAAAATCCATCCCATTTTTTTAATTAAAATTATATTAGGTTCAATTGGGTCCTGCCTGCTTGTCATTTTTAAAATAAAAATGTGCTTATTTCTTCTATTTCAGCTGAGCAGTCGGGTTTTTTAGATTTTTTAAATAAGTTTTTTTTTTATATGTTATGTAGAACCTAGTACTACAGAGTTTTTAAATAAAAAATAGTAGTAATTATGGGTTTTGTGCAGCTTAGATAAAAATACAAACAACATAATTACCACCACTGCTCGCAAAACGATGAAGAAAACCGGCAAGTCGTAGGACTGAAAATTCGAAGACACGTGACATCCACCAACCAACCAACCAACCAACCAACTGGACCAACCCACGCGGATTACGGCCCATTCCCTCTCATAGAGAGGAAGCCCATGTCCCAGCTGTGGAAACGTTATTACCGCGCGGGAAACTAAGTTGGGAGTATTGTATTACGCAAAGCGAGGACCTCCTTTATGAGCCGCGCTCATGATTCAAACAATGGAATATTATGAGCCATATATGAAGCTAATTGCATCTCTGTATAAGGTTGTAAATATTCCTGCTAATTAGCTTATTGAATTGACTTTGTATTTTGTTTGTTTATTTAAATTTTTTTAATCTTATTTTATTAGAAAATTGTTGAATTTTTATAATGATTTAATTTGAAAATGATTGAATTTGAAATTTGAAATTATTTAATTTAATTTTTTTTTTGGTCCTGCGTGCAATCATGTTTTTGTTTTATTATTGCTATTAAATATTGATGTGAATATACAAAGTGAAAACTTCTTTATTCTGCAGGTGTAAACTGGCGCTCAAGACATAACCTGCAGCCTTCCAGTTCTGCAACTGGGGAGAAGACGGTAGCAGAAGCACTGTCCAAGCTTTTGTTAAAATACCAGGTAAATATTACAAACTCTTTGCTAGCAAGACAAGTCTGTAAGTAGGGTTTTTATTTTATTTATTTATTTTATTCGGACAACATAAATCCATGGTGTTCGTCCATGGACTAACACTATGGATTTATGTTGTCCGCATGCTTAAAAACTAATGATGTAAGAAAAACAAATACAAGTTATTTATAGTATATTGGTATGTCGGTAGTCTTTACAGTCATTTACAACAATTTGATAATTTGCAAAATTTTTCGATCATTTTTCGAATTTCATATTTTTTTAAGTTATTGAAATATAAACATTTTGATTGTAATGTAGACTTTAGACAGCATTGTCCCATAAGCCTATTTGCATCTCAGTAAGACGAGAGAGATATGAATTTTTTGTACGCGCATTGAGAATAATTTATTCAGCAAAAGAAAACAAAATGGCTGCCACATAGCAGGAAAGTAGACTGGAGCCAAGTTTGAACTTTAATATATGTAGTTTTTATTTAATTATTTAGAATATCGCTAGTCAAGTCACACATTGTATACATAGATAAGTCTCGTACTTGTACGGTTTATTTCTGCAAAATGTGATATGCAATTCCGTGCCTTATTTTATGGGAAAGGACTCTTAACAGTATTTAAAACTTTTTCACAGGGAGTAAGCACAGATACAAGTAGCGATGGAACAATGAGAGCTTTGGCAACGGCTGCGAAGTTGGTGCCATACGACAGCGCACTGTTCTTGGTGACTGACAAAGGACCTGGAGACCCTCAGAGACTGCCGTTAGCGCTGAGGGCTTTAGTGGAGAAGAGGTTGAAGGTAAGATAGAAACTATAAGATCGCCATTGTAACCATAGGCTAAGGAATATTGTGTAACAGGTATGTTGAAATTATTGGTATAAAATAAAGAATATTCTATCTATTTATCTATGCATTATCTGATTAGCATTCTCCTAACAATGTCAGAGTCGGCTTGCAGCCTAACCGAAGCTGAGTACTACTGTTTTGGGCAGAGAGTATTTAACCTAGAGAGCTTATAGGCCGATTTCTTTGAAGAACACAACTCACCAATACGGGTTGGGAAGCGAAGAAAAAATGCGCTACTGCAATTGGTCAGTTCAAGGTCAAGCTTCATAGATATGCCGAGTTATAGGTACAGCACAGATTTTTACGATAAAAATACGAAAGAAAAGACAGGGATAAAAGAATTAGAATTTCTTCATGTAAGAAAGAGACATTTCCAAAAGACATCAACGCGCGACACAATTTTGTCATTGACCACCCAAACCACCACTTTAAATGGACCTCTGCGGTAGCTTATAATCTGATTAAATGATAAATAATTTTCATATTATTTCATTACTGATGAATAGTTATGTCATCCATTTGGTATCTAGATGTTTGGGAATGTTTACCACACCATTTCAACGCGCATGAAAGCATTATTATGCGTTATAAATTGGAAACAAAAATTTAAAATTTGTAATTGTTTAGCATGCACACAGGCCTAATACTTGGTCACAACTAAAATGGTTCATGTATCGTAGCCAATATATAAGAGCAAAAACTCGCATAGTTTTCGTACGTCGGGGCAACGTATGTGCGATCAAGTGGTTTTCAAATCAGTGGTTTTGGGCGACCATTTCATTCATGGCGCAGCAGTCGACGAGTTAACATCTGATTATGCTCCGTGGAGGGGCGAAACACGTGCTTTATTTTTTATATTTGCAGGCGGGAGTACGGTGCTGCATACTGCATGCAAGATTTTTTTAAATCAATTATCTAGTTCTTTGCGGAATGAATGTTTTTCTGAAGTATGAGTTTGGTATAGATTTCCGCAAAGTAAACCCTGATTCCATTCCATGTATGGAGGGACTGCCAATCTGAAATCTGTCATCCAAAGCATGAGGGTATGGGTTCGAACCCCACCCATTACACTATCGTCGTGAACCCACTCCAGACACAAGCATATTTAGCTTAGTTGGAGGAGTTAACAAGATTGCTAGTAATATGAATTCTATCCACATTACAGGTTCTCTTGGAAAAAATATTTTTTTTTATAAAAATTGAACCGACAAAAGAGACATGCACTACAAAGAGAGAAATAACTAACGATTGTTTTACTAGATATCGAATTCCGTTTAAAATAAGCGCTAGGTATCTACTCACATGGCTGAAGTCGGTGCCAAGATAAATGAATACCTATTTTGAAGTCGGTAAAAAAACTGTCATTCTGACTGGATTTTCCTACATCCTCAGGTTTATACAATATGGACGGACCCGAACCATCCATCAGAGGAGTCTGAAGAAGCTCTCCAGGAATTGAGGGACATATCAAGGCATACTGAGGGCGAGGTCATGCCTTATCCTTTACAAGTAATGGTAAGATCCTTAAAACTTATCAGTGGTATTCTTCGCGCAGTGGTCATAAAGCAACCAAAGTATATCTTACTTATTCTTACTAATATTATAAATCTGAAAGTTTGTGAGGATGGATGGATGTTTGTCACTCTTTCACGCAAAAACTACAAAACAGATCTGAATAAAATTTGTTAAATAGATGATTGACACCCTGCAATAACACATAGGCTACTTTATATCGCAGAATTACCACGGAGTTGAGATTTACGCGAGAAAATCCTACTACGCAACCGAAGTCGCGGGTAGAAGTTAGTGTAAATATAAAAATACTAGCGACCTGCTCCGGCATCGCACGGGTGCAGTGTATATGATACCGTAAAATTGCAAAATATTTTAGATTATAATATGTAATCTCGAGGGATTATATTCTATCGATACATTGTGATCGGTACACAATTTAACGCATTATTTTCGTTACATTATAATCTATCCAACTGAAACCGTTTGATTACAATCTGTCACTCGTTAAGTTGCCAACTCTCCATGAAACGAGAATAATAACGGAATACATTTCAGATGACTATTCTTATGAAAGAAAGTCAAAGTTTTATCTAATCTTCGTACTAAAAACTAAATGGGCTTTTTACCATTTAAAACACCATTAAACATCGTATTCTTGTTAACTGGGCAAAACTCCCGTCTAAAGATCATCTCAAAACACTAAAAATCCATGTATAATGATAGAAAATAACTAGAAAGTAGTAATGTACATAAATATACAATATAACTGCTTACTGCAAAATTATCTTTAAGAAACGGGTGAAATTTAAAAAGGAAAGTACATAACAATACAATAAACAATTTTTGTACGGAACCAGTTTTTGCCCGCAATTTGACCACGAGTGGATTAAGTAAGTCCTGTTTTGATCCAAAAACCCTTCCGCGTCTCCACAGAACCGTTTGTGTGGCACTGGTTACAGAATGCTTAGAGGACTTGATACAAACATTTATATTTATTAATTGATGAGAAAGTTTCAATAGCTTAATGGCTAACGTGTCAAACTTGTGATCGAGAGATCACGGGTTCGAACCCCACCCATTACACTATAGCCGTAAACCCACTCCAGACACAAGCATATTCAACTTAGTTGCCGGGGTTAACGAGATTGTTACTAATGTGAATTCTACCCACATTGACTAGACCTTTAAAAAACTGTAGGTTCAATCTACATAATTATACAATGTGTAACGGAAACCCCATATCTATCTAAAAAGGCTGAAGACAACATCTGGTATGGAGTCTCTATGCACAGTTTCAGCTCAAAATAACTGACTCAAAGAATTGATACCAAATTATCGTTTTCATATATTTCTTGAATACCAATCATAACAAACGTGTCACAGCACTACGAGGGTCAATAACTTTCCACGTCACTTGCCAATAACACGATAATTCTCTTCGTTCTTCTTAATTTGAAAAATTCGGTCTCTGATATCAGTGTATTGGTATTTGTAATAAGTTCTACACACGTAGACTTAGGATTACAAAACTCTTGCCATATCGTTTGTTATCATCGAAAGAAGCCATGCACTTGGTATGTATATACCCTTTAAATTACACGTTGTATAAAGGAACACGCTGTAAACAACCTCGTAATTTCAATGCGAATTGGTGTGTATGCCATACTTATTAGCCTATTTATAAAGAACATCAATCTTGTTTCAGGACGTGGAAGGTTCCAGTAATCTGGCATTGGAAACCGAACTGGAACAGTGGAGCCCCCTAGACCAGAAGCAAGGAAGAAGGGGCAGACTCAACAACGACCTGAGCATGGAGAAGTTTGACGTAAGTATTTCTTTAGTATGGAAGACTAACAGCTTAACAAAACTGAAAACAAACAGTATATAAACTCACAAAACGTTTTGGGAATACTTTCATTGTGCGTACAGCTTAGGAGTGCAATACCCTGCTGTAGTCTTTTGTTTATCACGGATGATCCTACCTTTGACAAAGATCACGCCTGAAGCAGAGTTTATACGAAGCCAGTAATGCTGGCACTAGTCCTGCAGACAAGCCAGCGTTGGCCTGGCCCCTGTTGTTTAGACGAGGCCATTTATTCACGGATTTTTCTCTGTACTATTAAGAGAAGAGTTGATTGATATTTTAGAAAAAAAGAAAGCGAAACGACTTTGGATCAGAAAATGGTTAAGCGATAGACCTATAACTAGAGCTTCTGCCTTGTTGCTGAAACAACTAAGATTAGAAGATCCGAGGTCGAGGGGTATGCGGGCGGAGGTCACTGGCCAGAAAAATAGACGGGCGCTCTATTCTCGCCAGCATTGGCAGCCAGCGCTGACTGCCAGTCTTATTGGCAGCCAGTGTTGGCTTCGTGTAAACTATGCTTAATGGTAAGCGATAGATGAGGTCTACGATGGAACGAGCGAGCCCAGAAGATGCCTGTGCACTCTTGCTTTAAAGACTAACGGGTCATATGTGGTATGGAACACAGAAGCTGGCAGAGTCTTGGCTGTGCGCACAATAAATTTAGAGAAGAAGCGCTTAGTACTATAAATCTGTTGCCTGATAGCTGTTAAACTGGGGTCTTTAAATCAAGAGTGAATAGGTTACTTCAAGGTAAAACTGCTTCATCTTCCATCAGATCATCGCTTACCATAAAAATAATAATTTATAATAATAATAATTTATTTCCATCAAAGTAGGTACAAATTTCTTAATACTCTAACAGATTAAACCTAAGTTTACAGGTTGTACGCTGTCACATATAATTATGGAGTTTCCTAACTCCTAAACTAAGTAAAACTTGTATTATAGGAATTAGTGAGCTATTGAGTCAGACCCAACCTTGAACTTATGTAGCTTCATAACATAAATAATATTATTAAAGCTTAAAATAAAAACAAAAACATAAACCTTCGGTAAAGTCATACAAAATGATATAATTTAATATTTATTACTAATATATTATACAGACAATTCTTGACACCTATTATATAATTACTTTTTAGGGTTCCGTAGCCGAATGGCAAAAAACGGAACCCTTATAGTTTCGACATGTCTGTCCGTCTGTCTGTCTGTCCGTCCGTCCGTATGTCACAGCCATTTTATTCCGAAACTATTAGGACTATACATATAAAACTTGGTAGATAGATGTATTCTGTGAACCGCTTTCCGATTTTAAGAGAAACGTTAAAAAACATTTAAAATAAAGGGGGCTCTCCATACATGGAACTAAAACTGATTTTTTTTTATCATAAAACCTATACGTGTGTGGTATCTATAGACAGGTCTTTAAAAATGACATTAAGGTTTCTAAAATGACTTTTTCATAAAGTTAATCGTTTAAAATATATACGCTATCAAAGTGGTAAAATGTGTGTGTCCCCCCTCTAACTTCTATAATAATGAAGTGAAAAATCTAAAAAAACCATATGTTGTAGATCGTAATGTAAACTTTCAACCAAAATTGGTTTGAACGAGATCGAGTCGGCAGTTTTTGAGATTACAGTATATTTTCTAAAACCGCAAATATAACTTTGTAATTCATACAAATACTATGAAAAACAAAGTTATTTGGCGTAGTTGTAAAAATTGTAAATAAGCTAGTTTTAAAGAAATTTTTAAGGTTTTTTGTTTTTTTTTTTTTTCAATTAAATATATTAAGTACTTATATTATATTTATTATAGTTACCACGGAACCCTTCATGGGCGAGTCCGACTCGCACTTGGCCAATTTTTTTAACTATTAACAGTATTATTCTGTCTGATCATAAATCAAAGTTAACAACCAATTATTCAACTTATGCTTTACCTCATGTGTGGTTAAATTTTATATTGCCAGTCTTTTATTAATCTCATTATACATTCTTGAGCTAGCGACCTCATATTGGCGGCTTGCAAAAGCTGTTCTGCATCGAACACCGGGACATATAAGTGCACCGAAGCGCTTTGTACTTGTTTTTTGATTTAGAGGTAGCCGGTCAAACTCGAGCATACCATCAAAAAAGAAACGATGCTTGTGGTACGAGTTCTACCGGGTTCTAAGCGCGGTTCGGGCAAAAAAGTGCTATGGGATTTCCTGTTAAAAATTTCTCAGTAGTAGTCCAGTTTGGGAGTCGGTAGTGTTATATTCCCGTGATCCTCTCTCTCTGTCCTATTCGCCTGATCTCTCTCCGTCCGGTCGAGTCGGATCACCGTCCCATCGGACTATGAGAGTAAAGGAACAGAAGATTGCATCTGTACTTACACACATACTTGTGTACTATAATATCTCCCGTGCAGATTGCTAATCGCCGCTGTGGACGAAATGATCAGGAGCTCTATTATAATTTAGTTTAATATTAAAATTCTCTTCATTTCAACAGACGATCTTAGTCCGTCGTGGGGGTGGCCAAGCAATATCCGTTGGAGTACCAGTGGAGAATGGAATCTCAGTCCTCAGGATCTTCATCGAAGGTGCCGTGCAACATGCTGTACTGTACCCACCGAATGATGGTCAGTTTATAGAGTTTTCTTTTTAATTAACCCTCACCTTACTAATATTACAAAAGCGAAAGTTTGTGAGGATGTATGAATATTTGTTACTCTTTCACGCAAAAACTATTGAACGGATCTGAATGAAATTTGATAAGGAGATAGTTGACATCCCGAAATTTCCAAGAGATCGGGATTTACGCAGGAAAAGCCTCTCACGCGAACGAATTCACGGGCAGAAGCTTGTCCTTATATAAAATGAATATATCAATTAAAGACGTTCACATCACTTGCAGAAGTAAATACACACATCAAAAGTGTCTAGGGATCAAGCATTTTTATGCGGATTTCTTGAGATTGAGATGTGGCTTTGTAATAAATTTATGATTTTATAAATTTATATGGATCCTTTTTGGTACATTTCATAATTTGAAACAGGAACTGTTAATCAAATTTGATTAAAAGATGAAAATCAGCTGTCAATATTTTCCCTATAAAAACATACAACGCATTGAAGATATTATTAGTGCTACTGTTTCCCTACTACTGATTAAAACCAACGTTATTATGGAGCGGCGACGTCATTTAAGCAGGGAAGAAATGCTCAGAGCCGTGGGAATGATAGAAGCTGGTTCCCGGCAACGTACTGTGGCTTTTGCTCTGAATACAAGTCAGAGTGTTATCAGTCGACTTTGGACACGTTACCGAAGCACTGGTACCGTGGCTGAGCGCCATGGAGGACGGTATCACTGCACCACACGGAGACAAGACCGATACATTCAAATCTTAACTCGAAGAGCTCCAACAATAACCGCCATGATGTTAGCCGTGAGGCTTCATCACTCTTCAGGGAACTTAATTAGCGACCAAACAGTCAGAAACCGCTTGCATGAAGTGAACTTTCATTCCCGAAGACCGCTACGGGTACCACCTATAGCAATGCACAATCGTAGGATTCGATATCAATGGGCTCTTGAACACAGAAATTGGGCAGAAGAACAATGGCGTTTCGTGTGCTTTTCTGATGAGTCTCGTTTTGGTATGAGACCGGATACAAGACGTATACGACACTGGAGAACCCCTGGACGCCAACAGCGATTAAAATCCTGCTAGGAAGTCCATCCTTATAGTGGTGGAACCATCATGGTATGGGCGGGTATTTGGATCGGCGGAAGAACTGAGTTGATTTGGATCAGAGGCAACCTCAACGCTCAAATTTATGCTGAGACGATTGTATCTGACGTCATCGTTCCTCTACAAGTGCAAATCGGTCCCTTATTTCAGTTAATGCATGATAATGCACGACCGCACACCGCAAGAGTTGTAAGACAGACTCTCGCCGCAGCTAACATCAATGTCCTGCTCTGGCCTGCTCAGTCGCCAGACTTGAACCCGATTGAGCATGCATGGGATATGCTACAGAGAAGAGTTCTGCCGAATATGGAGGGTATCCAGTCGCAAGAAGACCTTTTTTTGTTGTTGCAACGAACATGGGCGGCCATTCCACAGCGTGATTTGGATGAACTCATTTTGAGTATGCCAAACCGATGTTCTTGTGTTGTTAGTGTTCGCGGTAGAAACACGGATTATTAATTGTTTAAGTTACCCAATAAAATTTTAAAGAAAACTGTTATTTCAGTCTTTTTTTCGAACTTTAATGTTGCAAAGGTGACTTGGTTTATCGTTACTGTGACAAACGAAAACACTTTATTTGATGAATCCTTAAAGAAAATTTTAATTAATATCAATCAGGAGAAAAGTTATTGCAAAAATATATGTTGATCCCTAGACACTTTTGATGTGTGTATATAAAACTAGCTGACCCGCCACGACTTCGTTCGCGTGGTATCCTACCCCTACCCAACCGATACCCTACCCCTATCCTACCCCTACCCTACCCTACCCCTACCTTACCCTACCCCTACCCTAACCCTACCCTACCCCTACCCCTACCCTACCCCTACCCTACCCCAACCCTACCCCTACACTACCCCTACCCTACAACCAACCCTACCCCTACCCTACTCTCCATTTCTTCTTCGTTCGCGTGGGATGTTTTTCCCGCTTAAATCCCGATCCCGTGGGAATTCCGGGATAAAAAATATCCTATATCCGTCTCCTGGTTTTAAGCTACCTCCCTACCAATTTTCAGCCAAATCGGTTCAGCCGTTCTCGAGTTATAAATAGTGTAACTAACACGACTTTCTTTTATATTATGTCCTCTTCAGCTTCCAGTCTAACCGGATACAGCTGAGTATTATTGCCTAAAATATCGTCACGTACGTCCGCTTTTATTAACGAAATAATGATGTTTCTTTTGCAAATAGGTAATAAACACTTTTACATTAAAAAAAAAATTGTAAATGTAAACTCGGTGAGGCCTATGTTTTCTTACTGACTACCCTGAGAAGAAACACCGGAACAAACTCAGAGATCCACGTCTCTATTGAAGTCCACACAATCCGTATTGATCAAACCATATGAAAACCATTGAAATGTAATGAAATGAAATGAAATACTTATTTTGTAAATTGGTTATAAAAACCACTTTTACACGTCATGTTTTTTTGCGTGCCTAGTTTAGCTAGATAAGGCCGGTATTTTCTAACTGACTACTCTGAGAAGGAACACCGAAACAAACTCAAAGGTCAAAGTCTCTTTTAAAGTCCAGACAATTTGTATTTGTATATGAGAAGCATGTAGGTTCATGTCTGTGGTATTCTTTTGAGGAAATAGCCACGAAAATTTGAGCGTACCTGTCCAGACAGTGCAAGCATTTGTCAATTATCGCGAAGCTCAACCTAGAACTTAAGGAGCTCAACGACCTGACGAACAATACCAAAGTAAGGACAAATGTGTAGGCCGTATAAAGACTGAAAATGCCAGACAGTGCGGTAAACGATTCGAAGAAGGCCCGAAGCGTCAATAGCCTATTGGATAAGGTGTCGGACTTGCGATCGAGAGGTCACGAGTTCGAACCCCACCCATTACACTTTTGCCGTGAACCCACTCCAGACCCAAGCATGTTTAGCTTAGTTGGAGGGGTTAACGAGATTGCTAGTAATGTGAATTCTATCTACATTGCTAGTAATCATTAAAAAAATACCACGAGATCCCCCACCTGTGTGTGTCATAGGTATTTTTTTTTAATTCAGAATAGGCTCTAGTTTGACCACCATCTCACCTGATGGTAAGTGATGATGTGGTCGAAGATGGAGCACGCTTACCTAGAAGTAACCTATTCACTCTTAATTTAAAGAACCCTAGGTTGTAGCTATCTGGAAACACAGACTCCGGCAGGGAATTCCACTCCTTTGTCGTACGCACAATGAAGGTATTAACAAAACGTTTTATGCATATGGGTGGGATGTTCACTATGTAACGATGGCGCATCGCCGTTTTTCTTGTAGTCCGATGATAGAACGGGCTTAGTGGAATAAGATTGTGCAGGTCCATCGCACAATCCCCGAAAAGTAGGTAATGTAATGTGTTTAGTGAAATAAATCATAGTTTTTCCACTCTCATGTGATATGAAACTTTTGTTTTCATGATTTATTTATGTTAAAAGTTATGACATTTCTATTAGTTAAGGACATCCTTAACTAATAGAAATGTCATAGAAAGTTCTTGTTTGTTCTCGTTTGTTTGTCTATCAAGCAAAATTACCAACTCCACAATCAGATCAAAACTACCTATAACCTTCACATCTACGGCACATACGAAGTCATTACCAGAACAATACAAATTACAGCGAAAATGACCATGTTTCAATGAAATGATGGTGATCATTATTATTACGAAATTGCCGCGTTCCGGTAGACCCGACGTGCTATGTTTTGACAAGAAGATTGTTCGTACATTTGTGTGTGAAAAAATATTTGATAACAGGAAATTCATATCAGTCTTTAAACTGGACAAGAGCTTTTCGAGAAGCAAACGTATTCCTTCTTTGAAACACATAGGATAGTGTTACGAGCTGGGGTTCGGGATAGAAATAATTAAGCGACTGGCGTAACAATAGATTTCGGAAGACATACCCACATCTGGGGTTAGAATCCCGGGTCGCGAAAAATGTGCTTTTGGGTTTGACATTTCTCAGTAGTAGGAGGAGGCTCCCTAAATTATATGTAACTTTGCATTAATATTTTGAAACAATCACGCATACAATCAAAATGGAACTTTAGTATATGATTTATTGGATCTTTTTCTTTACACGTCTAGACCAGTTTCGTAATTGGAACATTTTTGCTCGATTCATTGTTTAATCGAAAATCATGTCTTTTTTAAAGATTATTCAAAATTTAATCAAGATTACTCGGCTTTTTTGTCTAAAATTAGTATTGATAGTAAGAAAATATAGTTTATTATCCAAATATAGGACAACTTTCTCTAGATGAATTATTACTTTAGGTATAAGCGAAATAAGAATTGAGACTTACGACATTTGGTTTGGAACCCGATTATGGTAAAAGAGCGTACGCGATATTCAACTTTATTACTGCTGCGTTAGCGTTTAGCATACAACGGCAGTTTCGAAACCGAACATGGTGAAAGAGCGCACGCGATATTCAACTTTATTACTGCTGCGTTAGCGTTAGCGTTTAGTATACAACGGCGTAACCAGGCTGCATGGGGGCGGAGCTTGCGTGAAAATTATTTTGAACTGCCTGGTCTTAAGCCGTTAGTTCCGGCTGTTTAGACATCTTTGACAGTCGTTATGGGTAGTTAGAACCCAGAAAGTCTGATGCTGGTCTGGCCAAGTGGTATCGTATTATTCAACTACTAGGTTGTAGAGGTCAGAGAGGCAATCGATCCATGTAAGACATACGAAAAGGCTAAGCAGACTATGATGATGACATTACACTTCAATCGGTTTTCACTTCGCTTTTGCCCACTCAGTAGTGTATTTACTACTACTATTGTAAAATTTTAGAATTGGATCATTGGATCAACCGTCTTAAATTCCGATGCGCTGTTCGAAAGATAGGACAGTCAGGTACAAGGCAATCATGTTCAGGATACTGATACGAGTGTTACCAAACAAGAGTGTGATTGTGTGTGTGTGTGTGTGTGTGTGTAAAACATTGATATATATCTAATAATAGTCTTTTCTGTACAGCTCCTCAGATCGACCTGTATAACGCAACATCCGTAGCTTCCTTCTCTCGCACGTCCAGGGCTGAAGGTCTGTCTCCGAGAGAGGTCTACCTGACGTTCCCTGGTACAAAAGCCGATTTGAACATGTAAGTATCATAAACATGTAAGAATTATAAACATGTAAACATCATAAGGATGTAATTTTTAATAATATCCGTTCAACAGTTATGACTCATGATAGCATTTTTAGAACGCCATAGCCGAATGGCAAAAAACTAAATCCTCATAGATTTGTCGTGTCTGTCTGTCCTTCCGGATGTCACAGCCACTTTATTCCAAAACAGTTAAGACTTCACAGTCGAAACTTTGTAGCCAGAAGTATTTGTGAACTGCTTTACGATTTTTATACAAAAATAAAAACAAAAACCGATTAAGGGGGGATTCCCCATACAGGGAACTGAAACTAAAAAAAAACATCAAGTACTGTACGTGTAATGTGTGTGTACGTGTCTTTAGGTAGGTCTTGGATGACATTGAGGTGCATCAAACCATTTTTTCTCAAAGTTAATCGTTTGAAATATAGACACTTTCAAAGTGGTAAAATGTCCCAACCCCCTCTAACTATTAAACGCAAAATTATTTTGCGTACTACGGAACCCTTCGTGGGCAATAGGGCGTGCCGAAAAATTATTTTTTTCGCTTTTCTTTACTCAAGCCCCCTCAAAAGTTGCATTATTAGTTTTAGATTACCGTAAAAATAATAAAAAAAAAACATAAAAAAATATCTTGAGGGTTCTACCGGCATTTTTTTTTATTTTTTTATCACTTAAATAACCCTCCAGTCAATGTCGTCTATTCTATTTTATGTACATTATTCCCATTTTATTTTTTATTTCATTGATAGTGAAACCCTAAGTTATGATTTGCAGGCAACGACAGGATTTTTTCTGTTAGGAATTGGTTTGGAACAAACTCGCAAAATTCATGTTTTGACTTGTTTTTCTTAAATTCTCTACTTCTACTGTGAGGCAGTTCGTCTCATTTCTATTGCGGTTTTATTGCTGTAAGGTGTCGCTCTGCACTTCCTTGTGATAAAATACGTGTTTTTGTTATATATAATAATGGCTTCAAAACGAAGTGAAACTACTTGTGCTATTTTGGGATCATATAAAGAACTTGACGATCGCCAGTTACCAGTGATAAGTGACGTTATCAAATTCATTTTGTTTACTAAAAATGAACTAAAACTACAGAAGAATGGCAAAGATCCTTCTAACACAGAAGCTTTTTCAATCGTTTCTGGAAAACTTGATACGATTTGGACCAAAGCTTCGATTCCTATCGTTTCCAACGTACGAGTTACCCAATTGCTGAAATCATATTTCGACAAATACCTGTCATTGATAAGATATCCCAAAAATAAAAGAAATGATAGTTACGAAAGCAAAGTGAAGTGCTTTTTGGAATCGTCGAACAAGCTCTTCGATATTGCTGCACTTACGCACTTCGTTTGACATTTGTTCCTGCATAAAACCTAAGAAAGTTCCTATTTCTGAAAGAGACTTTTTACT
Organism: Tholera decimalis; assembly: GCA_943138885.2. Taxonomy (NCBI): domain Eukaryota; kingdom Metazoa; phylum Arthropoda; class Insecta; order Lepidoptera; family Noctuidae; genus Tholera; species Tholera decimalis. Next base: position 8,987,127 of record OW964575.2, on the reverse strand, counting down.
GGATCAAAGAAGTGATAGAAAAATGGCAATAAGCAGTATAGACACAAAAGAAACAGCAAGACTTTTAAAGAAACATCAGAGACAAGAAAATTTGAATCGGAAAGAGTCAGAGCACGCATGTTTTCCCAGTGCATCACTAAAAACCAATCCTGCTCCGGTGCGCGAGTTGCCGCCTCGACCGCAGTCGCCTGTAACAGAGCTTTCTGCGAATAGTGACGTGCCTGTAAATGAGACTCCATCTACTTCGTTGAATCGGAACACTCTGGCGCTGCCAACAGTAGCTAAGGTATGTGATCGGTATGGACTATCAACGCGATCTGCGGCTGCGGTCGCTTCGGCGGTCTTAGCTGACGTAGGATTGGTATCTTCCGAAGATCTAAGTCTTGTTATTGATAAGAATAAAATTCATAGAGCTGTTTCAAAAGCACGGACCAAGGCCAGCAAAGACATTGATACGATTGTAATAAAAAGTATCTACTTTGATGGACGAAAAGACAAAACACTCATAAACGAGAAAATAGGCGATCGGTACCACCGCAGAGAAGTATTGCAAGAACACATTTCAGTTCTCACAGAGCCGGGATCTATTTATTTGGGACATATGACGCCAAGTCGTGGCACTGCCAAAGGAATCGTCTCTTCTATCATATCTTTGTTATAAAATCAAGGGTTGAACTTGGAAGAGGTGATCTGTGTGGGGTGCGATGGTACTGCTACGAATACAGGTTGGAAGGGAGGTGTCATTCAATACCTGGAAAACTATTTAAAGAGACCCTTGCAATGGTGTGTTTGTATGCTTCACGCGAATGAATTACCGCTTCGTCATTTGTTCATGTCTCTGGATGGTAGCACATCTGGGCCAAAAGAATATTCAGGACCTATTGGAAAACAGCTAGCTGCTTGTGAAAGTAAACCTCTAGCGTCTTTTTGTGCAGTGTCTGGCAATTTGCTAGTATTACCTGATAATATTGTGAAGGAACTAAGCACGGATCAAAAGTATCTGTACGAAATGTGTCATGCTGTGATGGCTGGTTCCTGTTCCCTTGAGCTAGCGAACCGCCAACCTGGAAAAATGGCGCATTCGAGATGGCTCACTACTGCCAATCGCATACTCAGACTTTACGTAAGTACTGTTTCGCCGTCAAATAATTTGCAGCTGCTTGTGAACTACGTGGTCAAAGTTTACGCTCCTATTTGGTTCCTAATCAAGCAAAACTCATCATTTAAAGATGGAGCCAAGCATATTTTTCAAATGGTTATATACTCTCGATTTTTGCCTGATAGTCAGAGATCTATTGTAAATTCGGTGATCGAAAGAAACGCTTTTTTTGCGCACCCAGAAAACTTGCTTATTGCCATGTTATTCGACGATAGAGAGCATATTCGAGAGCTTGCATCTCGCAAAATATTAAAGGCCAGAGAAGCAGAAAAGAGCAACTCTCGCAGGGTATTTAAAGCACCAAAGCTTAACTTCTGTGCGCGAGACTACACCGATATAATATTTTGGCAAGAGTGTGAAATATCAGCTCCACCAATTTTGCGACACGTCTCCAACGATGAACTTAGAATTAAGGCTAAAGAACACATCCTCGACATTATTGACTTTCCCTGCCACACACAGTCAGTGGAAAGATGTGTAAAACTAGTGACGGAGGCTTCTCAAAGCGTCATGGACGCTACAGCTCGGGATGGTTTTATTAGGAACAGATTAAAATCTCGCTCAGAAATGCCTAATTTTGGTCACAAAAACCAGTTCCGTTTTTAAAGTTGCCATTGATTATTTTGTCTTTCAACTATTTCAAACCTTGCTTTAACTCATTGTTGTACCCTTAAATTTAATAAAAACCATTTAAATGTTATTTTTGTATGATTTATAGTTTATATTATGAAACCCCAAAAAATAGCAAATTTGAAAAACTTCAAGGACTGGTAGAGGCCTCAAGATGCCGGATATCTAATTAAATTTTATAATAATCGTAATATATGTGTCAAAACGCAACTTTTGATACCTCTTGCGTAGCCGTAGCTCATTTTTTTTTCCCCCATACATGAACGGGACACCCTAGTGGGCAAGTCTGACTCGCATTTGGCCAAATTTTTTCTATCATCAAGAAGAATGATTTCTAGATATACTATTGTTTTCTACTACTAAATACTATTATTTCAGAACAACATTTCAAACTATTATGATCACTCAAGAGCCAGTATTACGAATTTTCAACCATTTCTTCTCTAACTCCTTTTCTAACACCCTCATGTTCCCACAGGTTCTCAGTCCTACCAGCAAGCTCAAGCAATCCAGACGTGCAGGCTGCCTTCGTAGGCATGTGGCACTTGAGCGTACGATGCGACACGTGCGATTACCGGCTATGCGTGTCGGCGCGAGCCCTTATACACTTCGACGTGGAGACTTCGACACCCGGTAAGTTTGTGTTTATTTATTCGCTTCCTACAACGACATCGAGTTGCAAGTCTATCGGTTACATTTCGGGGAGTGTGCGATGGAATTACACAATCTAATTCCATCGCACTTACTGTCCGATGAGATGGTGGTCAAACGCGAGCCTATTCTCGAAATATAAAAGAAAATTTAGCTTTATATAGTATAATATCCTCTTTACTGCATCGATGGTCTACAGGTCGCAAGCCCGACTGTTGAGTAAGAAATCTCGGGTTCGAATATACAATAGACATTTCAGAATTCAGTCGATGTTCAAGGCTCTGTAGCTTTGGTCGAGTCAAAGCTCCAGAGCCTTGAACATCGACGACGAGTTGCAAGTCTATCCGTTTTCTATCGCTTACATTTCGGAGAGTGTGCGATGGAATTACACAGTCTAATTCCGCCAAACCCGTTCCATCACCGGACTACGAGACAAACGGCGAAGCGCCTTCGTTACATGGTGGACATCCCACCCATACGCACAAAACGTTTTGGGAATACCTTCATTGTGCCTACGGCTAAGGAGTGGAATTCCCTGCCGGAGTCTGTGTTTCCAGATCGCTATAACCTAGGAGTCTTTAAGTCAAGAGTGAATAGGTTATTTTTAGGTAAGCGTGCTCCATCTTCGACCACTTCATCACTTACCATCAGGTGAGATGGTGGTCAAACGCGAACCTAATTTTTTATTAAAAATAAGTATCCCGGTGTTTGGAAGTAGGCGGTGTAATACCACCGTTCGTCAGAAAGCAGTTGCCCCGTTGATCCTACGCCTGATCTGTCTCCGGTCGTGTCGGCTTGCCGTCCCATCGTACTATGAGAGTATAGGAACAGAGAGTACGCCTGTACCTGTGTACACATACTTGTGCACTATAATAACTCCTGCGCAGCTGGCTAATCTTAGGAAACGCCTGGGTGTCACCACTCCGAGGATCGCCCTGAGGACACCGTAGAGCACACGGTGCAAGACTGCCCCGCCTGGGCAGAGCACCGACGTGTCCTCACGGCGGCGATAGGCGGAGACCTCTCGCGCCCGGCCTTGGTCGAGGCCATGCTGTGGGGCGAGAGGGAGTGGGAAGCGGTCGCCTCCTTCTGCGAAGCAGTCATGCTTTCGAAGGAGGAGGCGGGCCGCGTGAGGGAGAGGATGGCGTCCTCCCTCCAGCCCAGCCGCAGTGGTAGACGCCCACGGCGTCGGACGTCGGCCGACGATCTCCGGCCACCGTAGGCGCGGGCATGCGGACAGCGAGTAAAGGGCAACTCGCTGTCCGACCATGGACCATGCCCGGGTCGACGGCGCGTCGTGTTCCACGCGCGCCTCAAAGAGCGTCAGCAACATGACAAGGCCCCCTCTGCAGAGGGCCGAAGCCCGCCGGGGTCGTGGGACTCATCCCGTTACCGTGGCCCCGGTATGTAAAGGGTTATTGAAGGAACACCGTGGATTTTAGTCAGTAAAAGTCTGACAGTCCCTCCCACCCTGCCCGGAGTGGGAGGACTTATTTGATAATTTTACCACGTTAAAAAAAAAAAAAAAAAAAAAAAGCTGGCTAATCTTTGCTGAGTTTCGGCACCGTGGCCGAAATTGGTCGAAAGGACGACACTATAATACCATTCTCACAAGTATTAGGCACGATGCTCTTAGATAAACAGTTATACAGGTCAATCTTGAAGGTGAAGCAACTCTTTTCGAGGTTGAAAAGTGGATGGGTGACTCTTTTAATATATCTAGTTTCTTCGGTAAATAAATGGAAAGACTGATTGACACATCCCGTGACCCAAGAGCTGGTTTTTACTTACTACTGATGGTTTGACAACTATTGAACGGATCTAGATGAAATTGGACACAGCTTAAAGTCAGGAATAGTACACAGGCTACATTTTATCGCGGCAAAACGTGTAAAACTTCCACGGGAATGAAGTCGCGAGCAGCACCTAGTTTTAATATAATAGTGCGTTAAAAAATCATTTAAATTATTGTCGAATTTCGACCAATGGTCCTCCAGTAGTACACGTAAATGCAGCAGTCGATTAAGAACAACAACAAACCAACATATAATAAAATCTCTCAGTACGAACGCATCGTATTTAACAAACCTTTTTTACATTCAAAATTAGTCAAGCAGTTTTCGAGACAGCCACTCAACACACACATACAAACACCGTAATTATTATTATCGTTGCATAATGATGGGGCCAAACGTCGAACCTGTCCGGATATTGAACCCAGTATACGAGTTTTTGTTCTGTAGTCACAAAAAAGGAAGTCTTTGCACCTCTTTTAATGATGTTTAAAAAGGTTATAATCCACTTAGAAATACGGTTATTGGAGTGCAAAAAGTTTTGTTTAGAGCTTGGTGTGGTTCCGTATCATCATTGATGTAAACGTGCCAACTTTAACATTAAACCTTAGATAAGGGGGCGTCCATAAATTACGTGAGGTGTTTTATTTTTATTTTTCTGTCACTACCGGGGAGAGAGAGAAGCCCCACCTCCCTGGTGAGATGTCGTGAGATTTTATTCAACCCCCTCACCCATCCCCCAACCTCACGTGAGATTTTTCAAAATGTGGGTTTCTTACGTAAACGCGTTGGATTGTTATTGTAAAAAGAAAAAAAGATTTGCTTCGTGCTTTTATTTACGACTAGTTAAGACTAGTAATCAATATTGCTGAATGATCTTAATTGTATTACGATAAACGCTTAAGATTAAATCTTAAGCATGTACAATCTGGATTAAATGGACCAAAATAGCATATTTTTTTTGTATCAATCAGAAATAAAATTGCGTGATATTTACCGAGACCCAGGCTCTCCAACGAAAGATTAGATGAGATTTGACTCGACCCCCTTAAACATCTCACGTAATTTATGGAATGTTAAAATTGGCACATTTATACCACACCAGCTTTAAACATAACATAATAAGCCTTTCTATGGGAGGGAATAGGCCAGAATCTACAGTGCAGGCTCAGTACGGGTTGGATTTCACATGTATTTTTGGAGCAGTCAGCAGCATAGGGCCTCTGCCTGCCGGGGTCGCGGAAATGTTCTAAGGAGATACCGTAGCCCCGGAACTTAAGGTCAGCTGAAGGAGCAGGGTGGGTTTTTAGTCAGTAGAAATCTGAAACTCCCTTCCGCTCTGCCCAGAGCGGAAGAAGTCATTTGATGATTTTCCCACCGGAAAAGGAAAAAAAAAGGACATGCCGCTTGCCTCACAAATGTTTTATTTCAGCGATTTGAGAGCCGTTGTGTTGATATAAATTACACAAAGTAATGTGCCTCGACTGGGTTTGAACCTAAATCCTGCAAGTCTGTAAGTCGGACCTATGATCACTAGGCCACCAGTGTTCTTTTATACCTAAGTTTAATTTGAATAGTTGTAGATAGCACTGAATTCGTCGATTGGTATTGGTAAACTGTCGATTCAACGTCATAAAAGAAAAATTAAGTCCACCTTTGTACTACTAAATATAGTTTAGATAAATTAATTGAAACCGCGATCAACACCGCCCAAATATAATTTAAACAAAAATCATAGCTATTACCCAATATTACTATTTATGACCTGGGTCTAAATTACCTATTGTAACATTATTTCATAGTAACTATTATAACATTATTTCGTGAACGTCTATTATATTGATGAACAAATTACAGTCATTTAGGATATACCGACTCGAATAGCCCGCGGGTTTGACCGCTTTAAAACAAACGACTTCAGAAATCTATACTAATATTATAAAGCGGAAAAGTTTGTTTGTTTGCTTGAACGCGCTAATCTTCGAAAGTACTGGGTGGATTTGGATGAAATTTGGTATGGAAGTAGCTTGAAGCTTGAGGAAGGTTATAGGCTACTTTTTACCCGACTGCAAAAAAGGAGAGTTATGTTTTTACCGTGATAGAATCCACGGGAGCGAAGCCCCGCGTGAGTACTAGTATATGTATATATTGAAATAAGTACCGGTTTTAGAATTGTGATACGGACCCCTAATTATAAGAGCATTTGGCTTCTATATTAATATTATTATTAACACACGCAAACGAAGTAATACATAATGTTTTTTTTTTTAATTGATTATTAATAAGAATTTTACACGTAAATTTTCTTTAGTAAAGTATAACAAGAATACACCCTTATTTTTTGGAATTCATCCAATGACTGCCTACCGATCTGGGCGACGCGGAAGGGTGTGTTAGACTTTTACTGACTAAAACCCATCCGTGTTCCATCATTTGCCCTTCGTGTTCCGAAGCCGCGGTAACTCTTTCGAACAATTCCGCAATCCCAGCAGGCAACGGCCTCCTTGTGAGCCCCGATAATTATGCTGACAATCTTTGAGGCGCGCGTGAAACACGACGCGCCGTCTACACGGGCCTGGATTCAGTCGAACGGCGAGCTACCCATTGCTAGCAGCCCGCAGGCCCACGCCTACGGTGGCTGGGAGTCACCCTGCGACTCCCGACGCCCGGAGCGTTGCCTGCGGAGTCTAAGGCGCAAATGCTGTGAGGGCCTTGAGACCCACCTCTCCCTCGCACGTCCCACCACCTCCTTCGCTTGCATAACTGCTTCACAGAAAGAGGTGACTACTTCCCATGCCTCCTCGCTCCGGACCATGGATTGAACCAGGGCCGGGAGCGAGAGGTCGCTGCCTGTCGCCCCTACCAGGACACGGCGGGATTCTGCCCAAGCGGGGCAAGCCTCCACCGTGTGTTCTACCGTGTCCTCAGGGCGACCCTGGCAGTGGTCACACTCGCGCGTTTCCTCCCGCCGAATCCAACACAACTCCTGAAACAATCGTGTTCGGTTAACACCTGCGTCAGGCGAAAGGTGAGGACGCCATGACGCCTCGTTACCCACTCCTCAAAGAGGGGACTTACCGCCGCTATTGTGGCGTCCCCGAAAAAAATACCCCTGCGCTTCCTAGATGACTACTCTGAAAAGAAACTCCGGAACCTCAGAGGTTAATGTCTCTTTTGAAGTCCATACAATGTGTACTGGTCACATGATGTGAGAAGCGTGTCGTGATCCCTCAATATTTTTTATTCCCACATAGCCCTCACATAAACAAAACACGGATTTGATTTGGCCAGTCGAGTCAGTATTGAGAGTACTATTTTATCTATGTAAATTTTATTATTATTACGGATAAGCCCGCTCTAGACCTCGATTTCGCCTGATGATAAGCGAAAGATGAGGTCTACGATGTGACGAGCGAGCCCAGAAGATACCTATTTACTCTTACTTTAAAGGCTGAAAGGTCATAAGTGGCAGGGAACAAAGAAGCCGGCAATGAAATGAATCGCAAAATGAATCCTCGACAATGACAGAAAGTTATATTTCGAATTAATATTTCATTAATTTTAATGAACCCTTGGATTAAGTAAACCCTCGAATTAAAATCATTATTAAATTTACCGCCATCATAATAACCAAAACCGTTATTAAATAATAAAATCGCTTTAATTATTAAACCTGTTAGCCATTCGGTAACAAGCCTTACGTCATAGATAAAAAACGAGATTTACAAAAAAAGCATCGTCACCTTGTAATCAAAATCTTATAAAAGAAACCCTCTCGCTGCGTCTGTCTGTCTGTCTGTTCACGATAAGCTCAAAAACTACTGAATACATTTTGTGTGAATTAGCCAAATGAGACGTGCGAAGTTGAAATACATATACATATAATATAGTAGGAGTGTAAGCAGCTAATATTTTTATGATAACGGTCAATATTAACATTTAACTTAATTAGTGTGGAAATTCGATTACTGGACGAATACAGTAATGGTACAGTAACTTGCTATAATTTTGCACCAAAAAGATCAAAGCATAAACAAAAATCTGCAAACAAAACAAACTCATGCAAAAACAAAAATATAAAAGAAAACATGCAATAATAATAACAACAAGGGCTTACACAGTAAACCAATTAAAGCTAGTTTAAATTAACTTTGAAGATTGCAATAATACTCAAACTGGAATTTATCGATGATCTGTATAAGCCCTTGCGAAGAAAAAAAAGTTTAACCTCTAAATGTCAAGTTGACAGCTCCCGCGTTCAAGATCCAAAATGGCGGCGCACCTTATCTGAGTCAAGGACAGTCTTGCATACAGCCAGAGACCGAATTTAAATGTCGTATACAGCAAAACATAGTCCGAACCAGTTTTTTCTTTTCATGTTGCGAAAGGAATCGATTTATTCTGCCAAAAACATCGCATCAAATTATGGTTGTTGGAGTTTTGTTTTTTATTGTACGCATGTTGCGATTTTTGCAACACGTTGTTAAGGGGACCATATTTAAAGGAATTTTGAGCGTAATAAGGCAACTGAATTATTACGTATTACATGCTTTGAGCATACTTCTTAAGGTAGTATTCTCAGCCTTTAAAAAAAAATACTGTCTCTCACTCCCAAACAAAAATATCGCCTTAGCAAACGAGGTTATTGACACCTTATTCTTCATCGAGTCGGTGGTTTCAATATTAAGTTGAGCCCAGTAGGTAGCCACACTACTGGCGAGCTGAGTAACGTTTATTAGGTCTTCAAAGTTGCACGTATATATGTATTTAGGCTTTTTGGACACCCCAGTAGATAGGATATGGTTTGCTCAGGAGAACCGCATTCGCTATGCGTGTCAGTTTGATCTGTGATCGTTTCGCTAAATTGTGCCTGCAACGGCAGTGACTTGTGGAATGAAGAAGCGGTTATCATTATGCTTTTTGATCTAACTTCAACAACCATTTTGTCGATAGACAAAGGGCCTGATACAGAAGGCAGTAGGTACTCCTCGATACGGCTCATCTTGTGTGCTTTGACCACCGATCTTGAAGAAAGCTTGGCTCCTGCTGCCATCTGCGTTGAGCTATTGACACACTGAAGTGGGATTGGCAGGGTCATATAATATATTGGATGCATCAGGAAATATAATTTAGAGTCGTTACGCAGTGAGAGCCAGAAAACGGGCTTCGTAGTCGAGGAAGGTCTAAAAAGAACTGGCGTGACGATTTCGAAACGTTCATGACGGATTGTTACAATACTTATATGTAAACAACAACAAAAAAAGTACAAATTAAAATCTATAAGGCTTAAGAATTTATACGAATAAAACTCGGTGTTTTTGATTAAAAAAAAAGAAACATTAACGTCATCTCAAAAGTCGAATAAGCGGAAAGATACATAAACGAAATTATGTTACTGTTGTTTTTAACAACATTAGAAAAAAATACCGTTTTCTAAAAAAAAAACCGTAAAAATGAGCTCATTCATGTTTTATTTCACACAGTTACATCGTTAGCAGTAAATCAACTAAGATGTAAAAACTTTAATCTTTAAATGTAAATGCAAAAAGTGTTTGTTTATTACGCTTTCACGCCTCACTAACTGAGCTGGTTGTGATAAGTTTAGGTTCAGAGATTGATGGAGAACCGCTAGAGGGTGACCTTAGGGCCTGACCTAACCCACATCCAACGCCATATTTACACGCCCCTGAACTGACATAACCTATAGATAAAATCTGCTTTTCCGGGATCTGTTATCTCACTCGCGTTTGTTATTCCATTCAATGCTGTTTATAATTATTACGATAAGTTACATGAATGACGATTATATTGTATGCACCTAAAGTATAAATAAATTTACGACAGCTAACCGTATGTTTAATGGGATTTATTTATTTATAGCTTCTGTTAAAGAATTGGGCCCGTGTTTGTCTCAAATAATCATTACCAGGGTAATTAACATCTTACAGCTGCTTCAGGACCGACTTCAGAGTTCGTACGTCGTGGGTTCGAAACCAGTCAGGCACATTTCTGAGTAATTGACATTATCACCACTGCAGCTCACAAAATGCTAAAGCATCTGTGTTCCCTAACTACATACATATAACTCATCAGCAGAGAGAACAGGCATCGTCTGGACTGGTTCGTTTCATCGTAGACCTCATCTGTCGTTTACTATCACGCGCGATCAAGGTCAAGATTCTTCCGTAATAAAAAAATACAATCACTACAAATGATTTTTCTGCGAAAAATTATCATAAGTATAATTCACACTAAAATATCTCTAAATTATTTGAAGTAAAAAGCTCTCATTGTTTATCTAACTGCGACCAATCAGCGTCGTAGGATGTGGCGCCATCTCGCGTTATCTCAACGAATTTCACTAACAGCGCCATTAGCGCCATCTATGCACAACAGTCAACATATCTGTCTAAAGGAATTTTGTTAGTTTTAAAGATGAACAGAACAAGATTGAGAACAATATATTTTTTTAATTGACATTGATTTGAAAAGTACGATATATCTGGACTTCAAAAGAGACGTTTTTATGTAGCAATGTACTGAACTAATGATTCAAATCTAAAATTGTTTTCATTAGCAGTAAGGTGCATTATTGTATGTGAGTGCTATTATTAATTATTACACATTATTTAGACAGCCACAAAGGCGAAGTCACGGGCTAGTCTTATTATTAAGTGAATATCAGAATACTGTAGATTCTTGCCGTGAACCCACTCAGACACAAGCATATTTAGCTTAGTTGGAGGGGTTAACAAGATTGCTAGTAATGGGAATTCTACCCATATTCCTTGTTCTCTTTTTTTTCTAAAAAAGAAACACAGGCTTCATCTAGACCAAATTTGAGAATAATTATCATTTATTTAACAGAAATACACGCGAAAGAAACACACAAAAGAAACACTCCGTACCCAAGAATTTTTAGTCCTGTGGACCTGTCAGTTTCCACGTATTTTATTCTTTTGTTTATTGATGATAGGCTCGCGTGAGACCACTATCTCACCAGATGGTGATGATGATGTGGTCGAAGATGAAGCACGCTTACGTAGTAAACTATTCACTTTTGACTTAAAGACCCCTAAGTCCAGGCCCAGGGAATTCCACTCCTCACGCACAATGAAAGAATTCTCAAATCGTTTTGTGTGTATGTGGGATGTCCACCATATTTTCCTCCACAGTGTCAATCAAGTGTTTCGTGCCTGTCTGGTTTCAAAGCCACGTTCTACAGATCATAAGTCCGGACATCAACCACTTAGCTCTTAGACATTATGCACTACAAACGAGCAAAGTTCATTTTGTCGCAATAATCTTTCATTTAACGCAATCAAATTAATTAATGACTCATCTGAATGAAAGCACACCAATTGTTTCTATCTTATGAAATATGACAACAAATAAGCAATTATTATGACTCAAAAATGTTTCTAACATAAAGTTAACAATCCTTCAAAGCCAAAAAAAAAAACAAACAAATTTAACCTTCACAGACCGGATCGATACGCCATAAGTATTTCGATACCCAAAGTTATTGATCGAACTTTTTTTATGGGTTACAAATTCACATTCGTCGGAGGTTTGGATACAAGCCTTGAGACAACTATAAACTACAGCAAGGACACGTCAATTTGACAGCTACATTTTTGTTGTTTATGGCAGACCATCATGTCATATGGTGGTCCAACGCGAGCCAATGATATGCGCGGTCTAAGATAGACCGAAATTGCCTAGACATAACCTATTCACTTTGGGTCCATTCATTAATTTCGTTAGACGATTTTGACAGCTTTTAACCCAACCCAATTTTAGAGACATAAGAATCGATCAACAGGGAGTAGGGGACCCCTGTTTACTATTTATCACCGAAGAAAAGATTAATTATACGTTTGGCTTTTTATAATTTTTCAAAGACACATTAGAAACGTTAGTTTTGCGAGTATTTTGTTATCGTTGTTTTTTCGTCAAAATAGCTATTTACAGTTTTAAATTGGTTTTATATAATCTATACTAATATTATAAAGCGGAAAAGTTTGTTAGTTTGTTTGTTTGTTTGTTTGCTTGAACGCGCTAATCTTCGAAAGTACTGGGTGGATTTGGATGAAATTTGGTAAGGAAGTAGCTTGAAGCTTGAGGAAGGTTATAGGCTACTTTTTACCCGACTGCAAAAAAGGAGAGTTATGTTTTTACCGTGATAGAATCCACGGGAGCGAAGCCCCGCGTGAGTACTAGTAATATAATAAATGCGAAAGTTGAGATGTACGTAGCAGATGCAGAACAGATCGGGATGATATTTTGCGCGGAGATAGATTATAGTACCTTTTATCCCGGTCAAAAATGTTAAATTTTCATGTAAACTATGTCGCGTGCAACAAATAGTAAATAATATAAACACAATAGTTGATTTACTGCTAAAACGTAAAAGCGCTGTGAATTTAAACAACAACTCATATCACATTTTTATACAGTATCCTAAATTGTATTTGACGTTTGATTAAAACCTTTTTGTTCGAAACTATCCAACACTTTTACGATAAAACTATTCAACACCACATCACTATTACACAAGCACTTAATAACAGATTCGTAATAATAAATAATATAGACACGGGTACACTTCGCGGTATTACGTTATCAACTAAACTATATACATAAAACTAACAGACGCCTATCAGTTTAGAGATATAAAGGCTTGTACCGATTAGAAAACATTATTATATATATTTATTATTATTTTTAAATTTTTTATCCATAATTGGGTCAAAGATATAGTTAATAGTGTTCATTTATTCTCTTTTTGAATTTGTTATCAGTTATCAAAATAAACAAATATGGAATGAGTTCATTGCCCTTCGCGCGTATCATATAATTATATTTTTTATTTAGGTATTGACTTTGTAAAATCGAATTACGAGTTATAGGCACGAATTACGAGTTGAACATCGTGGGCTCGAACCTAAGCAGGCACATTACTTTGTGTAACTTTCAGCATCACCACTGGTCTTAAAACGATGAAGGAGAACATCATGATGAAACCGACATGTACTAGGACCGAAAAAGCCGAAGAATATACGACATCAACGAACCCACACTGGGCCCGCGTGATGTATTACGGCCCATCCTCTCTCATAGAGAGGACGCCTCTATCCCAGAAGTGAGGACGTAAAAGGTTTACTACGTTAGGTATCATACGGTTTTCTATCGGTTACATTTCGGGGATTGTGCGATGAACACAGACGAATTACACAGTCTAATTCTGCCAAGCCCGTTCCATCACTGGACTACGAGACAAACGGCGAAGCGCCGTCGTTATATGGTGGACATCCCACTCATACGTACAAAACGTTTTGGGAATAAAATTGAATGAAGAAGAGAATGAAGGTATCATTGTGCGTACGTTTATGATGGGTATGGCATCATGAATTTTTTTTTAAATTAAATATTGTTTCGCGTTTGACCACCATCTCACCTGATGGTAAGTGATGATGTGGTCGAAGATGGAGCACGCTTACCTAGAAGTAACCTATTCACTCTTGACTTAAGGACCCCCAGGTTATAGCTAACGGGAAACACAGACTCCGACAGGGAATTCCACTCCTTAGCCGTACGCACATTGAAAGTATTCCCAAAACGTTTTGTGCGTATAGGTGGGATGTCCACCATGTAACGATGGCGCATCGCCGTTTGTCTTGTAGCCGACCCAAACACAGTTAAGTAAAGGATGAACAGATAATGAGTACGGAAAGTGAATAAACGAATAAATAAACCCAATTGTATTGTGTTTAGCGACGCTTTCAGTATATAAATCAGAGTTGAATGACCTGATTTAACTAATAAATTGTTGAGGGGTCATATACTGCACTCAATATGTTTATGTAGTTAGGAAGCAGGGACCCAAATTTTTAATTTTGATACATAAATTGCGTTATCATACAGAAATGATAAAGGAAGAACAGTGGTTTGGTGGCTCAGTAGTTACCTGCATGTCTTACGAGTTGTAAGTCGTGGGTTCAAAACCCAGACAGGCATAATACTTTGTGTAATTTACACTATCACTACTACCTACTGCCAAAGCGATGAAGTGAAACATCGTGAAGAAAACGGCATGTCCTAGGAATAAAAGTATGTCTGTGGTATTGTTCGTCAAATATGATTTGATCAATACGGATAGTATAAACCTCAAAAATTGGACAAGTGCGAGTCAGACTCGCCCATGAAGGGTTCCGAAGTAACTATAATAAAAAAAAAACTAATATAATATGTATATTTATTAAAAAAAAATCCTTACAAGTTTCTTGAAACTAGCTTATTTACATTTTTTACAACTACGCCCAATAATTTTACATAATGTTTGTATGAATTACAAAGTTATATTTGCGGTTTTAGAAAATATGCTGTATCTCAAAAATTGCTGACCCAATCTCGTTCAAACCAATTTTGGTTGAAAGTTTACATTAAGATCTACAGCATATATTTTTTTGAAATTTTTCACTCCATTATTATAGAAGTTAGAGGGGGAGACACATTTTACCACTTTGAATGCGTATATCTTTTAAACGATTAACTTTATGAAAAAGTGGTTTTAGAAACCTCAATGTCAATTTTAAAGACCTGTCTATAGACCACACACGCATAGGTTTCATGAAAAAATAAATTTTCATTTTCAGTTCCATGGGATGAAATCGGAAAGCGGTTCACAGAATACATCTACCTACCAAGTTTCACATGTATAGTCCTAATAGTTTCGGAATAAAATAGCTCTGACATACGGACGGACGGACAGACAGACGGATGGTCAGACAGACAGACAAGCAGACGGACAGACGGACAGACATGACCAAACTATAAGGGTTCCGTTTTTTGCCATTCGGCTACGGAACCTTAAAAAAGATAATATTGATCTCTGAGTTTGTTTCAGTGTTTCTCCTCAGGGTTATCAGAGTTTCCTTAGCCTTTTCCCAAGTCACCTTCCAGTGTAACCCAACGCATTTGAATATTAGTGTTTAACATGGAGCGACTGTCTAAATGACATTCACAAGCCAGTAATTAGATAACACGATATCTTTGGCAAGACCAATGTTAGACTTTCTGGTTTCTCACTACCCGTAACGAGTTATTCCGTTCGGATCCCCCTGATCTGATCCCCTGTTTATATTTTTCCGGTCTGATCCTCTACAAACTTTGACATTCCGGTCTGATACCCTTTCTCTTTCTGAAGAGCTAAGTACAGTCAAGATAAAAACAGTTCATGTAGTAAAATATTAGTTTTTATTTGTTTAAATATTTGACCATCTTAATTCAATAACAAAATTTTAACCTAAATTTCTAAAAAAAAAAAGTCACGAATTATGCCTTTATTACATGCATTGCTAAATAGAAAAAATGAAGATACCTACCTAAAACTATTCCAATTATTATTAAAAGAATATCTCTCGAAGATGAATATCTATCACTCCAGACACAAGCATATTTAGCTTAGTTGGAGGGGTTAAGAGGAGGTTCCCTAAATTGTATGTAACTTTGCATTAATATTCTGAAACAATCACGCATACAATCAAAACGGAACTAGTATAAGTATTATTTATTGGATCTTTTTCTTTACATGTCTAGATCAGTTTCGTAATAGGAACATTTTCGCTCGATTCTTTTTTTACTCGAAAATTATGTCTTTTTTAAGATTATTCAAAATTTAATCAATATTACCCTGCTTTTATGTCTAAAATTAGTATTAATTTGTTATCCAAATATAGGACATTTTTCTCTAGATCAATTTATTACTTTAGTTATAAACAAAATAAGAATTGAGACTTACGACATTTAGTCGAATATGGTAATAGAGCGCACGCGATATTCAACTTTATAACTGCTGCGTTAGCATTTAGCACACAACGGCAGTTTCGAAACCGAACATGGTGAAAGAGCGCACGCGATATTCAACTTTATTATTGTTGCATTAGCGTTTAGTATACAACGGCCTAACCGGGCTGCATGGGGGCGGAGCTTGCCTGAAAATTATTTTGGACTGCCTGGTCTTATCAAGATTGCAAGTAATGTGAATTCTATCCACATTGCTAGTAATCTTTAAAAAAAACTTTATTCTTATTACTTGGCCAAGAGGAAAATGAAGAGTGTTTGCTTCTCAATACTACACGTATAATACACGTTTCCATTACTATAAGAATTATCTAATTAATAACATAAGTATTTTAATTTTTGCTAACGCTCCAAAAACTTTGTCAGGGTATCCGAACGGAATAAAAAATAATTATAAAATAAAACCGATCCCCAGGGGATCAGATCAGGGTATCAGACCGGAATAACTCCCCGTAACGACTGTCAAACATGTAAAATGACAGCCGGGACCAGCAGTTTATCGTGCTTACCGAGGCACGGAGGAATCTCAATTTGTTAAGATGTTCACTCATCTACAAATCGACCTCGGCAAGCGTTGCTTAACCTCAAAGATCAACCCGTGCGGCGGTTATTATTTAGAATCGAGCTCCTTCACTCTAATTAATATCAAATCCATTCGGTCAAACCCTTGCCTTACGCATGTCACCAGGAAACGAGACGTCATCCAAGTGAATAGGTTATCATGTCAACGGGTACCGTATCAGACATCATTAGAGATTCGCAAGGGTATTTGATTTACGCGTCCCTTTATCTTACTTATCATATCTTTTAGCCATAATAGGTCTACAAGACGAACGGGTAAGCGCCATCATAATTACATGGTGGACATCCCACCCGTACACACAAAACGTTTTGGGAATACATACTTTTATTGTGCTGCTATAAAGAGTGGAATTACCTACCAGAGTCTATGTTTCCTGATAGTTATAACGTAAACGAAGAATAGTTAACTTCTAAACATGCTTCATTTTCGACCACATCATTGCTTACCATCAGGTGAAATGGTGGTCTAACGCGAAGCTGTCATAAATAAAAAAAGTTGATATGAATATATTAAAAACACAGGTCTACAAAACATAACGTGATTTTATGCTGCAGCTGTTGTTGCTATGGTTTTCCGTTTCTGAAACATAGACGTTTGAAACTTCGACTGCTTTTACTTAAAAAAAACTATCATAATTCATAACATACATATTTCAGTGTTGGGAAATCGTAAGTGATTCAAAATGTAATGAAAAGAGCAGGACTAGTACTTTATTATTTTTTTCAATAAAATGGTTCTCTTAGTACAAAGTCATGAAGTGCACAAAAACTATGAAATTCTAGTACTTGAACAACAGATTACTCAAAATCTAGAGCTGATAGAGATCTAGTTTCTTATCATAGCGTGTGTAATCAATGTGTTCACGCTATGCATAGTTCTTTATGAAATTGACATGTTTTTAGTGGTTTACGACCCATTCCATTCCTCTCGAACAAAGGAGGCTCCTAGCAGGAACTTAATAGACTAGTTACTTTAAAAGATTCGTTTCTCAATAAACTTATCGGGTAAAACAACTGTAATTAATGAAAACAAATATGTTTACGCTAATTATGAGTATTAATAAGTACATTTTCTAATAATCGTAAACATAATTATTTGTTTTGTATACCTACTGAACTTTGGAGTATATTCTGACGCGGTCAACTATATTGACGTCGGTAGTATTTATTTATTTATTAAAACTTTATGCAACACGAAAGTACAAAGGCGGACTTCATGCCTTAGGCATTCTCTACCAGGCAACCATGGATGGTGAAGAGATAACATGGGAGGAGCATAAAAAAGAAACTAAGTAAATCATATATTTAAGGTTTACACTTAACCTCTCAAGGACCGCCATTATTTACGTCAACCATCCGTCAAGCACCGCGGGCGGGCTCTTATCGTAAGCGTAATCTGACCCTGGTCACAAACGATTTTAAGACTTATATTTACTATAAATATAGTTTTAAATCGGTCGGGATTTGGTGGCACAAATTTATGCCAGCGGGGCTCAACTAATACTTGTTTACTGGCACGTTTTTGTGCCGCTGGGGCTCTAGAGGTTAATATAATATGTAGTGCACTACTTTTTGCCCGTGCCTTCGCTCACGTTTTTTCAGCGGAAAGTTTGCACTGTCTGTTAGTTTGTCAGTTGCTTTCAAATCTGTGTGCTTCTTCCTTCAAAAGATCACCTCAGACAATAACCTTATTTTTCTTTTGGTGGGAAAATCATCTGATGACTCCTACACAGTTCTGGGTGGAGCAGCGGAAGGGAGTGTCTGACTTCTACTAACATTTCCGCATTTTCGGCGACACTAACCTACATAGTTCTCCGATTTGATCAGTACAGACTGTATGGACTTCAAGAGACCGACCTCTGAGTTTCTCGGTGTTTCCTAGCTTGAGACTCAATAAATATCTAACAAATTAGTAATATTTCTTATTGTAGATAGGCTCGCGTTTGACCACCACATCACCTGATGGTAAGCGATGATGTGGTCGTAGAAGTAACCCATTCACTCTTGACTTAAAGACCCTCAGATTACAGCTATGAAGAAACAGAGACTCGGGCAGTGAATTCCACTCCTTCACAATAGGAAATTGGCGGTAATATTAATGACATACTATTTCTATTTCCAGATACCCTCAAGTTCAGGGTAACGGGGCCAGTGGCAAGCGTCAGGGAGTCACAACTGGTAGACGAGTACGGAACGGAATTAGCCAAGCTACCATTCAGGTATGAAAGATTATATCAGGTATATAGATAGAAATGTCTTTCGATGAACTGGTAGTGCACGCACAATAGTCCCGTGCAGGGACTAAGTGAGGAAACCAAACCGAAAGAAGTAGACTTGTAGAAAAGATCGGTGAAAGAAACGGTTTTAAACATCAACAGATCTATACACATCTATACTTACTACAGATGCTCTGGATAAACTGGAAGACCCCGACATAGATTAAAAAAAAAAACACGTCTCACATCACTGAAGTGAAAAAAAAAATCTAACCTAGAAATGAGTAGTAAAACCTCATTTCGTGTCACTGTAAGTTAATATACTTACCTAACACAGAATAAAACATGAAATCTATACTAATATTATAAAGCGAAAATGTTTAGTTTGTTTGAACGCGCTTTTCTTCGAAAGTTCTGGGTGGATTTGGGTGAAATTTGGTACGAAAGTAGCTTGAAGGTTGAGGGAGGTTATAGGTTTTTACTCGACTGCAAAAGGAGGGTAATGTTTTTATCATGATAAAGTCGATAAGGAGAAAAGCGCCGCGCATCTGCTAGTATTATATAAAACCAAAGACTATTTAAAGAAGAAAAAGCGTTTAATCAGTGTTTTCTGAAGCAACGCTCATTAGCACTGGCAGCACTGAGACGTCAGATCCGGGAACCTGTCAAACACTTAACGTTTTTTGACAGCTGTCAAATTGATCTCAATGTCGTGTTATTGTTTTAAAATAGGAAGACTTCTCGCCTCAGTAGAACCAAGATATGGTGCGAATTTTCTTGGACCATTACAACAATTTTAACAATATTTTCACAGCTACCAGCCTTTCGCAAGAGATGACCAGGGTGAAGAAATAAAAAATGGCGTCGTCGACCTGGTGACAGATGTTGCTTTACCAGCTGTCAAAGGATCCAAGGTCTACGCCAAGATTGTAGGAAGAGACTTAAAAGGTTAGTCTTTTAAGATAGAAAGGTGTCACTGCAGCAAGAGAGCAGTGTTAACCCACTGGTTACAGGCAGCCTAATGGTGCATCCACACATGGCGCCGGCTTATGCCGCCGGGTTTACCGCCGGCTTTCAGGCTGCCTTGTCGCTGAATTTCTACCTTCAGTTAGTCGTGTACGTGGGATTGGAAGATGTTGGACTATAATATAGTTGCGTGTATCGCAAGTCTAGTGATGTACGTTATTCCTCCGTATCGAAGCCGCAAGCAAACTGCAGCCGGCAAACAAAAGCCGCGCGTGCCGCAGGTAAAAGATGCGGGTTGGCCGTCGGCCGTGCCGCTCGGCATGTGTGGATGCGCCATAAGTTGGGGGTTTGAACACAGTCTTTACTTTGTAATTTATATGATCATCATTGCTTTCAAAACGGTGAAGAAAAACACCGTAAGGAAACCGGCATGTACTAGGACCAAAAATTCGAAGACATGTGACATCCACCCAACTGCACTGGTCCCGTGGTGGATTACTGCCCAATTCCGCTCATAGAGGGGGGTCTGTGTCCCAACAGTAGGAACGCAATAAGCTGAATTATTAGAATCATTAGGAGTAGCAAATTTACGGAGTAAGTTCCTTAATCATAAATAAATCATTCATTTGTGCCACTTTTGGTTACTTACAGATAAATCACAGTTTTTTGTGTCTGTCTGTTGTTGCACCGGTTTTATCTCTGGAGCTACTGAACGAATTGTAATGGGATTTTATATTTATTTTATTCAGTCTACCAGTATTATTAGAATTTGGCATTGTTGCAAACGCCATGATCACGATGACCAGTGCCGAAATATCGAAAACTCGAAACTATGAATACACATGGTAAATACCTATTCCGTTTTAAGTTCGAATGATACAGTCTTAACCTGCTTCCAAACTCCGGGCTACTACTGAGAAATATCTAATAAAAAAAATTGGTAAAACCGTTTCGGATGAGTTCAATACCAAACACGAGATTTTTTATATTATATTTGTTCTCAGCAGCGAATTAAGATACTACATAAAGCTATTTTTCTTTTTAGGGGATTCTTTCATCCGTCTCTCAAGACCTTTAGACCAACCAGAGGTGCGCATGGGTAGATCAGCTAACATCGTCTTCCCTGACAGTCCAAATGACTTGGAACGTATGGAGGATATGAATTCCAGGGCTTACAACGCTCGGTTGCAGTACAACGATAGTGCTCAACCGTATACTGGGAACAGGGCAGCTTCACAGGTAAGAACTTTTTCAGCTGAGGAGTGAACCTCTATTTTTTTTTCTCCGGGTGGGAAAATCATCGAATGACTTCTACTGACTAGAAACCCACCCTGTTCCTTCAGCTGTCCTAAGTTCCGGGGCCGCGGTATCTCGTTAGAACATTCCCGCGACCCCGGCAGGCAATGACCCTACGGGGCCCCGTCACTATTGCTGACAACTCTTTGAGGTGCGCGTGGAACACGACGCGCCAACCCGGGCCTGGTCTTTACCGAACGGTGAGCGCCGTCCACAAGCCCGCGCCTACGGTGGCCGGAGATCGGCTGATAGCTTTTACCTAGGGGACTTTAAGTCAAGAGTGAATAGGGAACTTCTAGGTAAGCGTGCTTCATTTTCGACCACATCATCGCTTACCATCAGGTGAGATAGTGGTCCAACGTGAGCCCAACATCAAAAAAAACTTCTACCTAAAGTCGTCTAGACGAGCTGTGGCTTAATAAGTGGATAGCTGGCGAACGGCTCGATCTTCAAAATTAAGCAACGGTTCAGCAAAATTCCTTGAAAGGAGTTTATTTCCGATTCTTCTCTATAGATAACGACCAATTTCGAACCGAGCACTAACTTCTGTCGTTTCATATACAGTATGGAAACGACATATGAGCAATAAATGAAAACACTGGCAATAGTCATCGCAATGAACATCTTTTTGTATAGCACCAACACTGGAATCGGTCGACGGGTCGACTTATGCACACACAAATGTATAGGGCAGTCTCAGTTTTTTTAGGGATTTCAGTGTCACTCAGGAAACACCGGCCTCATCTAGTTTAAATTTACGAAAAAAAATGACGTGTAAAAGTGTTATTCGATAACCAATTTGCAAAATTAAAAAAAAAAAGTGTTGGCCTCATATAAAATGTTATTCATTATGATGAGTATTGCCAGTGTTTTCATCTGTCGTATACATACTGTATACAGCATGTTAACTAACAGAGGGCGTTCCCGTTAACCCGCAATAGTATAGCATCCATACATGTATGCTAAAAAAATATTACCATTCGAAAACAAAATGTTTTTATTTTCTTTAATATTAAAATATTCACTAAAAATGTTTAATTGATACGTAAAAGAAACACTCTGTACTGGCAATGTCGCAATTTATTTATGAATACGGGCCGCATGTGCGGCGATCTAATTGATGTGCTTATACTATTGCGGGTTAACGGGAACGCCCTCTGTTAGTTAACATACTGTATTTATAGTGCCCATGTAGGCCTAACTATGTGAAATACAATATTTTGATTAGTTAGTGATTCCCGACAGCTAGTGTATCTAATGACTTCTCCCCGCTCTGGATGGAGCGGAGTGTCAGACTTCTACTGACTCAAAAACCCACCCTATTCCTTCACTGCTCTTACGTTCATTGGAACATGAATTAAACTCCGTTCTCTTACTGCATTACAGGTGGTGAATCAGCAAGGGACATTGCTAACAACAGTGCAAATCGGTCTTGCAAGCAGGCTATACGGTGCTCCAGGGGAGAGTTTACAGGTAAATTAACAACTCAGGCCAGTACTGGTCAAGGAATAACTTATTTAATAAATCAGTCTACCGAAACCTCAAAAAAAACGGAACCCTTATAGGATCACTTTGTTGTCCGTCTGTTTGTCTGTCTGTCAAGATCCTTTATTTCGGGAACGCGTGGAGATATCGAGGTGAAATTGTCTCTTGAAGCTTTGAAAAATAAATATAAATTAACGCAAAAAGATTACGCGATACTGTCAAAAATGATAGGGTACCTCCCGTTGACCTAAAACTATGAAATTTCGCAAGTAACATCGTTTCATAGTACACTTTCATGGAAAAATCTGAAAACATTTGTAATAAAATAAAAAATAGTAGTGAAGTTACTAATTCACGTGAAGTATCAAAATATGAACGAACAAGAGAAAATAAAATATATTTTGGAATATGCACATGAAGTGCATATTCCAAAATATATTTTACTAGCTTCCGCCCGAGACTTCGTCCGCGTGGAAAAAAAATCCCCCGATTTTGAAACATTCTTCATTAGTGCTCCGCTCCTATTGGTCTTAGCGTGATGACATATAGCCTAGAGCCTTCCTCGATAAATGGGCTATCTAACACTGAAAGAATTTTTCAAATCAGAACCGTAGTTCCTGAGATTAGCGCGTTCAAGCAAACAAACAAACAAACAAACTCTTCAGCTTTATAATATTAGTATAGAAGTATAGATTCACACGACTACTTATTTATAATTAAAAATAATAAAAACAATCAAGCCGCCACCCGGTACAGAACCTTCGGTGGACGAGTCCGACTTGCACTTGCCCGATTTTTTTTTTTTAATATGAATATCTTTTTCAGCTACATTTCGAAGTTACAAACCACAGAGAACAGACAATAAGGTTCAATTTCGGGGCTACAGGGGAGCTAAGATTCTTAACTGGCATCAACCCTAACTCGTAAGTAAATTCGTCTTTGTATAATTAATATAGTATTAGCTCCAACAAAATCTGTGTTGACCTCCAAATCTGCATTTTTTTTTTTTAAATAGATTACTTAGCATAGTGGGTAGATTCACATTACTAGCAATCTTGTTAACCGCTCCAACTAAGCCAAATATGCCTGTCTGGAGTGGGTTCACAGCAATAGTATAATGGGTGGGGTTCGAACCCAATCTCAATCACAAGTCCAACACCTTAACCTTTAGGCTATTGACGCTTCGTGTTTAATCCACTTCTCTATTTTCTGTTTACAGATTAAACATAGCACCAGGTCAGACGATAAACGTCATAGTCAGTCTGACCATACCAACCAACGCGCAGCCAGGGTTAAGAGACACCATTACATTTACCGCATATGGTAAGTCGGTTTAAAAATCTACTCGATGTTTCACACTTACTTTTATGTAACCTATTCACTTTTCTTCTCATAGAGAGAAGGCCTGTGTCAGTGGAATCGTAATAACCTGATATTTTTAAATTATTTTATTCTCATTTCCCCATATCTTTGCTATAATTTCTTAACCTCTCAAGGACCGCCATTATTTACGTCAACCATCCGTCAAGCACCGCGGGCGGGCTCTTATCGTAAGCGTAATCTGACCCCGGTCACAAACGATTTTCAGGCTTATCTTTACTACAAATACAGTTTTAAATCGGTTGGGGTTTGGTGGCACAAATTTGTGCCAGCGGGGCTCAACTAATACTTGTTTACTGGCACGTTTTTGTGCCGCTGGGGCTCTAGAGGTTAAATATCTGGACAATCCTATAAAATATTTTAGGAAACTACGCAATTATATGAATCATACGAATGATAAATAATTGATGTGGATAAATGCATAGGTTAAGTATCCGACTCCTTGTGGTGGTGTAGTTACAAACATTTCAATGGTATCGTAGTCAATACTTGCTATGCCTTTTCTCATTTACGACATGTTGGGGTCAGCTTCTATCCTAACTGGACGCAGCTGAGTACTAGTAATTTTACATGTAGCGTTTCCTATCTGGTCAAATCAGAAAAAAACATTCGCATTATATATATATACATAGTAACTACCTTCCAAGATCTATGATGAAAGGGAAGACCCTGCTCTACATAGAAACGCAAACCACAGATATTGGACATGACTAAGTACGGTATCTGTCCAATATCTACACACTCACCCCTATACACTTCACACTCTACACAAACACACACACTCACACAAAAAGCACCTTAAAGTTCAAATAAATTTAATTTTGTAACGCTTCGGAAGAGACCCGCCCAGAGAATTATTTATGTAACAAAAAATTTATTGGACTGAATAAATCTTATCATATTTTTTTAACTTAACTTGTTTCTAGCAATTCCTAAGCTCATAGTCTTAAACGTCACCAATTCATAACTCTGTTTCTACCTCCAGGTAACGAGCAGGTCTCACTATCAGCTTTCGTATACGTCGCCAACTCCGCTGACCCAACGGACACTTGGGCTCCTGATATCCGTCACTCCTTCCAAGGAACATGTCTTGGCAGAACAGGAGACGACTGCGCTCAACATGCTTGGTCTACCACGATTGTGGCGAGGGATGCACTGTCAGGTAAGGATTTGTTCCATTCCTTTTACTTTTGTTTGCTGTGATAGCTACCGTAAAGCCAAAAGACAAGCCTATTACTGTCTACAGGACCTCATCCTCTTCCCATTTACAGACGCCAGCACATCAAGGTACAACAATCTGTTAAATTTCTTTAATAGATTTTCAACTTTATTATTAAAGAAATTAGGTTCAAGGTTGATTGGGGAAATTTGACAGTTTCGGGTAGCTTCATGTGCTGGCGTCTGTACTTAACTTTTTCTCCAACTATGTTGGGTCTGTCTAATCGGAGCAGTTGAGTGCTAAGGTTTTACATGGAACGACTGTTTCTGGCTTCTGACCAGCCGTAACGAATACCAAAAATTTACAAATAACATCCGGCAGCAACGTTTTAACGTGCTTTCCAAGTAACAGAAGCATCTCGATAAGTTAAGAGGAGGCTCCCTAAATTGTATGTAATTTTGTATTAATATTCTGAAACAATCACGCATACAATCAAAATAGAACTTTAGTATATGATTTATTGGATCTTTTTCTTTCCATGTCTAGACCAGTTTCGTAATTGGAACATTTTCGCTCGGTTCATTTTTTAATCGAAAATCATGTCTTTTTTAAAGATTATTCAAAATTTAATCACGATTACTCGGCTTTTATGTCTAAAATTAGTATTGACAGTAAAGAAAATATAGTTTATTATACAAATATAGAACATTTTTTTCTCTAGATCAATTTTCTTTTAAATAATTTAGCACACAACGGCAGTTTCAAAACCGAACATGGTGAAAGAGTGCACGCGATATTCAACTTAATTACTGCTGCGTTAGCGTTTAGTATGCAACGGCCTAACCGGGGTGGATGGGGGTGGAGCTTGCGTGAAAATTATTTTGCACTGCCTGATCTTAAGATGGTCCCAACCCACACATCGACCCCCGGCAACAATTGCTTTATCCTGAAGCTCGAACTGTGCAGCTATTATTATTTGCTCACGAACTTCTTTAACTAACACAAATGGGATGAGGATAACTCTCGATCGCTCTAGCTCCCGACTTAAGGAGTGACGGGCGCATTCGCAGTTCTGAACTGTTGGATCTTTGTGCTACATTGAGAAAAATACCTGATTTTTTTTTAAATGAGGAAACCCTATGGATCTGGCGTGGCTTATTGTAAGAATTTTATAAAATGTCAACATGTTAAGAAGGTTAGCCACAAACTCCTCATTTAGCCATGAGGTTATCATTAAGCAAGCTCTTCTACTGCTTAACGAAAGTCTGTTTGTCTCCGCCAGGTCTACTACGCCTGACTTCCTCACCAATTGGCGTGATGTACAGCGGAGACTACTCCGCGGGCACCAGACAGGAGGTAGTGGCTACTTACAGGGCTACTTGCTGCGCGCCCAGGGTTCTACTGAACGCTGTGGACGCCTTTGGCAATACGAATAGTTATACTATTGATATTTCTAGTAAGTATGAATTAGCTTTTATTAATTTCAAAGACCAAAATTGTGCACCATATATCAGGATGGCGAGAACTCGATGTCTTACTTCTTACTAACATTATAATTGCGAAAGTTTGTGAGAATGGATGTATAGATATGTTTTTTTTTTCTATCACGCAAAAAATACTGAACGGATTTATATGAAACGTTACAGTAATATAGCTAATACATCAGAATAACACACAGGCTACAATTTATAAAGATTTTGTGAAAGTTGGCCATAATATTATGATAAGTATCAAGTGAGTCGGAAAAATTCCTGCTCTCTGAGAGCTCTCTTAGCCTACGCTGCCTGAACCGTTGGAATTACACAAATATTAATGTACCGTGGGATTGTTGATTATAAATAGTTTTAACAAAAAGTCCGCGACAACATGTCTATCTTTTAAATTTGACTCACTATAACCTTTTTATAGTAATAAAATTTATTCTAAAATGATACTTACATTATTTGCGAAGGGTCAACATGATATTAGATAATAATAAAAATAATTATCGCACTCTCAGAATGAAAGGGACCTAATTCAAAAAATAGTATTTTTTTTATTTGAGGATTAATAACTAATAAAGCAGCATTGAATAAATTATATTCATATATCTCAAGTGGCAAATGTATAAGCTGTCTCTTTATAACTCGTAATTCAGATTCCTGTTTCCACGGCAATTCAGAGTAATGTTTCAGGCCAGTTTAGCTTTTGTCTTTTGTCATGTCTAGCTTTTTAGGTTGACTTACTATAACCTTTTTTATGGTAATGGATTTTTTTATATACATTATTTGCGGAGCTGTATTTATAAATATGGTATTAATCCTTATCGAAATAAATACGTCATTCATCCCAAGTATTTAATTATGAAAAAACTTGTCCTTTAAATCATTTCATTTCAATGAAAATCTTAGGAGATATGGCAGTTTTAAAATAACTCCGCAGCAGTATTTAAATAAAATGAAAGAATCGCTAAAAATATCAATACTATCCTGTTTTGTGACTAGATAATTATAAGTACTTACGAGACAATTTTATTTCACATAAATAATCATGAAGTGCCAATGTAAGGCATTGGCACTTCATGATTATTTTTTTCAAAACATAATTGATTTTCACAATGTGATCTATAATAATATTATAATGCGGAAAGGTTTATTTCTTTGTTTGTTTAAACGCGCTAAACTTCGAAAGTACTGGGTAAATTAAAACTTGAGGAGCGTTATTTGCTTTTGAGAGACGCGTGATAAAGTTCACGGGAGCGAAGCCACGACTGCTAGTTAAGAGGAGGCTCCCTAAATTGTATGTAATTTTATATTAATATTATGAAACAATCACGTATACAATCAAAATGGAACTTTAGTATATGATTTATTGGATCTTTTTCTTTCCATGTCTAGACCAGTTTCGTAATTGGAACATTTTCGCTAGATTCATTTTTTAATCGAAAATCATGCCTTTTTTAAAGATTATTCAAAATTTAATCAAGATTACTCGGCTTTTATGTCTAAAATTAGTATTGACAGTAACAAAATATAGTTTATTATCCAAATATAGGACATTTTTTTTTCTAGATCAATTATCACTGTAGTTATAAACGAAATAAGAATTGAGACTTACGACATTTAGTTTCGAACCCGAATATGGTAAAAGAGCGCACGCAATATTCAACTTTATTACTGCTGCGTTAGCGTTTAGCACACAACGGCAGTTTCGAAACCGAAAATGGTGAAAGAGCGCACGCGATATTCAACTTTATTACTGTTGCGTTAGCGTTTAGTATACAACGGCCTAACCGGGGTGGATGGAGGCGGAGCTTGCGTGAAAATTATTTTGCACTGCCTGGTCTTAAATATACTTACTCTTTCTATTTCAGACTACCTAACAGAGGCAGCTATAGCAGCGATAGTCCTCGGAGTTTTCCTCGCCATAGCCCTGATCATCCTAACAGTATGCCTGATCGTCTGGTGCGTGAGGAAACGGAAGGAATCGAGGGAACTTCCCTCCTACAATACATCAAGGACTTAGAAGCAAGAAGGACGGAGCTGATACAAATAATTTAAGATTTCTCTCCAGACGATCGTACAGTTGTTTAAATTTGTACAGAATGGAATTAGGCAAATTCATACCGAACTACAGAAAATTTCTAGTGTTAATTTAGAAAAACACCAGTTCGTTAATCTTACATGCAGTATGCAGTACCGCCCACAAATATATAAGCATGCAGAAATGATGAAATCAATATTCTCGTCTCGTCTGTTCTACTATGTAGTTACAAGGATTTTATAATATACCATACCATAGCAAAAACCGTTGGATTATAATAAGATCGATCGAAGTGATACCGTTAAAATGAAAATGCATACCTACAACGGAACGCAACTCGCGCGCTGATTGAATGATTCGCAGACCAATCACGGATAAATTTAAAGAGTGACATATTGTAATCAAACGGTTTCAGTTCGATAGATTCTAATCTATCTAAAAATAATGCGTGAAATTGCAAGCAAAATGGTACGGATCACCACTTATCGGCAGATTACAATCCCACGAGATGCATTATAATCTAACGCGTTTTGCAATTTTACGGTGACATATAGGTACATTAAAAAAAACTCCATATAATTTAAACTACTGTACACATTATCAATTCGTCTGTATTATTAAAACAAGTGAATGAGTTTATGTGATTGTAAGTTGAAGTGGTGATGTTAAAAATTAAGTTACCTTTAGGCTTAAGTTAAGTTATACGTTATGTACTTATTGTGACTTCTATTCTGGTGGTTTTAAAGTCTCTATTCACACATCAGTAGCTGATTTAGTAGAAGCGAGAATAGCGTAATGGCTAAGATGTTGTGTGTAATGGCGAACTCCACCCATTAAACTATTGTCGTGAACCCACTCCAGACACAAGCATATTTCGCTTAGTTAGAGGGGTTAACAAGATAACTAATGTGTATTCTACCCATATTCAACAGATTTAAAAATGACGTAGAAGAATCGTCTGCGGACCTTTAAGCCAAGAGTGAATAGGTTACATCCAGATAAGCGTGCTTCATCTTCGACAATATCACCGCGATGAATGTGGATGACGTAATTACAGCGTCAGTCCAAAAAATGGTAAGTGAAAGAGAAAACGAATCAAAACTTTTGGCAGTGCCAGTTTTCGCATTAAGAAACAGTTCATGAAAAAGGTCCTTTCATTATTAGTTTCATTGACCAATAGCTCTTCAAGCCCGTGTGACTTCTTTATGACTTCTTGTGTTGCCTAGAACGATACTATAGAAAGCAAAACCCCGATTCTTTGTACCTCCCGTCCCGATTTTATAGGCCGCACCTGGCAACACTACTCACAGTTTATTTGATCAATAATGGTTAAAATATTTAATGGCGGATTTCCGCACTTCCAGATCCCATCCCAATGTCAATGGTAGTGTGTCCGACCAAAGATTGATTTTTGACAACTCTGTTATCGCCATCAGGTTTAACAACCTTCAGGACGTCTGTTTAAGATACAGTAAAATTAAAATGTAAACTCTCAAATCCAAAGTATATGGTTATAAGTTAACCACTTGAAGAAATTATGAAAATTGTCTTGTACGTTAGCATCAGCCTGTATCGTTCCCACTCACACACATCACACAGGTCTCCTTTCTATGAAAGGAACGGGGCATAAAAGATATCGTAAAATTTTGCCAAATAAAATGCACAATGTTGCAATTGAAGTTGAAAAACCAAGATTAAAATAAAACTTCAAAACAAAGAAGTCCAACAACGCATAAGTATGGAATACGCGAGAATAACTTTAAATACACGCTGGTCGGAGGATGCTCTTTCTTCTAGGACTTTCTAGATACTTCTTTGCGAGTCTGAAGTAAGCTCTTTTTGGCCCTTCAACCCACGTGGCTACCTCCACATCAAAGGCAGGGTAAGTGAGCCTCTCGTGGGCACTGGACTTACTCCAGCAAATGGGGAATTGTTCTGCATAAGGTCACCAGAATCAAACTATATTCGGCCGAGTTTATACCTATGGCATTCGCAACTTTGACTGGCCTTTTTTCAAGGCGGATGCAGCTAAATATCAATTTTATATGCCGCAACTGCTTATATGACCACCACAACACGGTTACTGGGTAAGATTCTTGTTGGCTATAAGATTGTCAGCTTCTGCCCGTAACGGCACAAAAGTGGTCTAATACCAGGACTTATAAAACCAAGTTCTTTTCTTACATATTTAAAACGTATGATAGGATTATAGTTAGAACTAACCAGTTATAACTGGTTCTGAACGCTTCCGCCATGTTTGTTTTATTATTTAATTTTGATATTTAACAAATATTGTGTTTTTATTTATTAGAATTAGATATAGATTTTAGAATAACACGTAAGGTGAAGGCAGATGAAAATATTAATAAAATTATTTACATACAATATCATTGTGAACCGGTTTTTGGAACGAAAATTATCGTTAAAAATTTGCATGATGTATTGCCAAACGCACGATAGCTGCTGATTGGTGGATTGGCTTTCCAACAGCCAATAACATTATTTCACTTTGTTCTAATCGTTGACTAAACGATTCATTCCAGAAACTGGGGGTAAGATAAATTGCAATCGATTTTGATTTTTGTTAAGGCCAATTTTACATTACATGACGTACTGAAAAGTTGTGCTCAAAAAATATTTATATATATTATTATTTTTTTACTAAAAATCCATGGACATCAATTTGTCCTTCACCCGTAAAAATAAGTATTTTTAGTTAATTAGTTTACTAATACGGGTAGTACAATAACTTAATACTTAGTTTATAAAAGAATAAAAAAGCCATATTTTATAAAAAGAAAAGTTAAGATTTTTATGAAATAAACATTGAATTGAAATAATATTATTGTGATTTTTTATTACTAAACATACAATTCCTATTATTGCAACACTATTGTGTTATATAGTCGCATGGCAGTGGGTCGGCCAAGTTTACGAAATCGAGATACCAGCCGTGGGACGAAGTGTAAGGACGTACGATATACGATGTGGAAGAGAACATACAAGCCGACAGAGAGTTCCACACCCTGTACCCTGCAGTACGTCTGGTAGACCGGTCGTGAAAGGGAGATGGATAGTTTAGTTAGTACCCTTTGTAGTTGTTAAGTCCTAATTGAATTCTGTTATTGTGTACACTAAAAAGTAAATCAATCTATGTATCTATTAGTACTCCATCGAACTATTTAAATAAATTTAATAAATGAATTGCTGCTCCTTAAAAACTCGAGAACGGCTGGATCGATTTGGCTACTTTTGGTTTTAAAATACTTTTGGAAGTCCAGGGAATGTTTGAAAGGTGAGAAAATGGATAAAACAAATACGGCAGTATAAAGTTCACCGGAAGCAGCTGGTAATTGTATAGACTAGATTTAAGTGAATATCATAACTGAAAAAGGGGGGGGGGGGGGGAACCATAGCGATCAAAAGAGGTCAAGTCTTCAAAGGAAAGGGTTTAGGATACTGCAGTACAAACAGATGTCTCTAAATGCAAACTCAAATCTTTTATTACAACTAAACATGAAGCAAATTATGGGTACAGATTTTTCATATCATCTGTCAAGCCATTATATTTTTAACCTCCGACGGAAACAGAGGGGTGTTATAAGTTTAACATTTGTATCTGTGATCTGTCTGTAGCACCGTAGCTTCTAAGCGGGTGAACCAATGTCGATGCGATCGTTTTTTTTTTGTTAGAAAGCAGGTTTTCAGATAGTGGTTTTGAGACATGTTTTGTCAAAATCGGTTCAGCCATTTACTAGATATGGGCGGTGAAAGTGGGAATGATTCATCGAATGTTGTCAAATATACCCAAGTGAAAGAAAACGACGTGTATATTACAATCAGACATGTTTTATTAAAATCGGTTCAGCCATTTACTAGATATGGGGAGTGGAAGTGGGGATGATTAATTGAATATTGTCAAATATACCCAAGTGGGGTATCAATTGAAAGGGAACGAAGCGTACTATACTCGTATTACAAAAATTGTCCATTTCATGAAATTTGTCAAATTAACAAAAGCTATGGTAGGTGAAAAGTTTAAAAAGGTTAAAATAAAAATTAAATCTTAACATAGTATAAAGCAAAGTCGATTCCCTATGTCTGTCCCTATGTATGCTTAAATCTTTAAAAGTACGCAACGGATTTTGATGCAGTTTCTTTCAATAGAAAGAGTGATTCAATAGGAAGGTTTTTAAGTATATAACATGCATAATATAGTAGAGGAACACTGATAATTTTTGAAGTTTCTAATGTGATGTCGCAAATAAACACATTTTTTTGCGCTTGCTTTGCAAACGCTGGCTGAACCCGACGAGATAGATCAAAATAATGTACTACAGTATTGTACACCTTAAAAAGGTCAACAAAAATGAAAATGAAAAATGGTTGTTGTGGGTTATCTGTTATAGATAACCCACAACAACCATTTTTTATCCTTTACTTTTTACGAGAAATACGAGCATATTTTACGAAGCGATTTTAAGCAATACAGCATTAATCCTTATCCAATCAAGTACCATAAATACATTGTGCATTTAATATAAATCAATATTGCCCTTTACAGAATATAACTTAAATAAATAGTTTCGAAGATATTACAGATTTAAAATGCAAGGACATAGCGGTTGCGGCGCGGTGCCGGCGGAGGCACGGCGCGCGTGCCTATGTTGCTTAGATTTGAGCGTTGAATGCTTTTCCCATGGTAAATTATGTGTCGCACTTTCAAGAGTAATTACTAAAGAGAACATGTATGTCGAATGACAAAAAGGCTGTCAACGATGTATATAAAGACATTCTATAGTATATTTAATATAAACATTGCACCCGTGCGAAGCCGGGGCGGGTCGCTAGTTAAAAATATAAAAACCCCCAACGCAAAAAATACTTATAAGTAGTTTAAGAAACATCCCTTAAAATTTTTTTTTTTTTTTTTACAAAAAATAGAACCGACTTCCATGTCAAAACACTACAAAGCCAAAAATAACTTTAGTTTCGGTAGTCGGTGTTATTGGTTTTGGATTTTCTTTTTTTTTTCACACCGCCTTCCGAAATTAAAGTTATTTTTGGCTTTGTAGTGTTTTGATATGGAAGTCGGTTCTATTTTTTGTAAAAAAATTTTTTCACGGTTTTTAGTGGGTCGGTTTGTAATTTATCTAGTTACAAAAGCCATAATGTCAACAACTTATCAACTTTTACAAAATATTGCTTTTCCCGATGCATAGCCGTTAATTTTTGAGGAGTTCACTTGACCATCAGCTCTACATCACAATACTCGTATGTATTGCGACGAGCATAAAGTGTTTAACATCCGTACTCAAGTAATCGAATCGCAATCCACGAAATACTTATTATTGAGTAGTTTCAGTGGCCATCTGTGGTCTTCATCATCAGTTCAACTTCCCCAAATGGTACTTTTCGAAAGCAACTGCTCAAGGTACTATAAGAAATACCCAAAACGCTATAGGTGTGCCTATAATATTTGAAGAGTTCCCTCGATTTCTCCAGGATCCCATCATCAGATCCTGATTTCGTAACAATGGGACCAACTAGAAAGTATACCCTTTCAAACGCAAAAAGAATTTTCCAAATCGGTCCAGCTGTCTCCGAGTTATGAGGTAACACACGTAAAAAAAAAAATTCAAGACGAATTGTAAACCTCATTTTTTTGAAGTCGGTTAAAAATAATAAAATAGTCGCGGCGAGGTATCGCCAATTCAGAATCGATATTAAGGCCGCGCGCGCACTGTCTTGCGGTGGCCGCAATTCCGGTAGTTCTACCGCACCGGTAGACTGACCGCAGTGCGCGCACTTCTATGACACTCCATACTTCACAAATTTTGCGTTTCCAAAACGCAACGCAGTGCGCGCACGGCCTTAAAGTTTGTTACATAGCGATACCCCGCCACGACTATTATTTTTATTTCTTTTAAGGGATGTTTCTTAAACTACTTACAAGTACTTTTTAAATTGTAAACCTCCTTTTTTTGAAGTCGGTTAAAAATAATAAAATAGTCGCGGCGGGGTATCGCCAATTCAGAATCGATATTTAAAGTTTGTTACATAGCGATACCCCGCCACGACTATTATTTTTATTTTTTTTTAAGGGATGTTTCTTAAACTACTTACAAGTACTTTTTAAATGTTTAATTTAATTTTTTTAATTAGATACATTTAAATGGATTAAAATCAATCCGTTGGTTTAGTTGTCAGTGGCCCTGACTGCTATGCGCAAGGTTGTGGGTTCGATTCCCACCTTTTTTTTTGTTTTTTATGTGGATTACAAATGTTTGTGTGATGAGCACGGTCATTTGTTCTTTGTCTGGGTGTAATTTATCTATAATATGTATGTATTTAGAAATATATATCGCCGCCCTACAACGAAAACCAATTAAATCATAAAAAGTACAAACGGAGATATCGCGATTACAAAGTTTATGGGGTTGAAAATACCATTGTAGTACTATATTGTTATTATTATTTCATAGCATCAGTACATTGATAAAATGTTCTATTCAACATGTATATTCAGGTTTAAAAAAGTTATTGCTTTGTAATGAAATTTTCAATTAATTGTCAACAGGTCACCCATTTAATTGGTTTTCCCTGAGAACTGATAAATGTCTATATATTTCAAAGTAATAGGAATACAACTAATCCCGAGAAAATACTTTTTACTTTTAGTTAATTAAGGCTAACCATGTTAAAAAAATACTTTACAGCTGTCCCGTGTGAAGTTACAAGTGAAAATGTATCAAGATAATTGGTTTTCCCTGCAGAAAATTTAAGAACATAATAAGTTAAGAAAGTAATTTATTAGAGTTTCAGTACGTTCATTTGTTATCAAATTTATAACTCGAAATAATTAATTAAGTACAAATTAGCTTGATTAGTTCAAATAACAATAAAAGTGCGCTTCAAGTGCCAGTGCCAAAAAAATTAGGAAAAACTGACTTATTATTGAGTGACCGACCGACTGATTGTGACATAGACCAAAGCAAAGCCAATATTATTGACCTAAACGCCTAAAATTGTACATAAATGTACCTTTGAGACCTTTGATAATCCTGCTTGAAAATTCAAATAAAAAAATCCCGAAATTCCCACGGTAAAATAATTTTTAGGAAAAATTAAAATAATTATGTAAAGTCGTAGGCACTTCAAATTCTAAATGAAATATTATCTTTAATGTTGATGAAGGGATTAGGTCGTGGAGCTCCTGCGCACACTCTCCAAAGTACAATCTGTAGAAGATAGACAGGCAAGCAACGTTTCGCCGGTGAGCCAGGCTGTGAAGCTTGCCTGCCAGAACCTCGTCACCTATGAGCCTTTTAGCTCTGCGTTCGATCGAGTCAAGTGCAGCTAGCTGGTATTTGGCTGAGCCATCCCACAAGTGACTGCAATACTCCATACAGGAACGGACCTGTGCTTTATATA
This sequence comes from Tholera decimalis, assembly GCA_943138885.2. Lineage (NCBI taxonomy): Eukaryota > Metazoa > Arthropoda > Insecta > Lepidoptera > Noctuidae > Tholera > Tholera decimalis. The sequence continues at coordinate 8,950,989 of OW964575.2, read as the reverse complement.
AATTCAAAAGCTGTTTAAGGGTGAAGTATCGCCTCACTTTCTGTAGGATGCCCAGCTTTTTGGCTGCAGTCTGAGCTTTAGACTCAATGGTTGAGCCGAAGTTGAGGTCAGACGTCAACTCCATGCCCAAGAGCTCCAGGCGGTTGGTAACAGGTACGGATGCACCTCTGAAAGTAGGAGACCATTCAAATTGGCTCCTTTTAGCGGAGAAAAGACAAGCCTGTGTTTTTAAAGCGTTGAATTTGACCAGATTGTCATCGCCGCATTGGGAAACGAGACTTAAGGTCAAATTCATTCGCTCTACCATGGCCTTTCTAAGAGCGGCTATTTCGTCCCTACCAGCTCTAGCACTAGACAAGTATCTCTCTGAGACTGTCCTGTCATCCGCGTACCCAATAGCTCCCAACTAAAGCAGGTCGTTGATATGAAGCAAAAATAGAGTCGCAGAGAGAACAGACCCCTGAGGAACACCGGCATTAATAGCTATTAGATCCGATGCGCAGCCATCGATGACCACTCGGATCGACCGTTCACTCAAAAAGTCACAAATCCAGTTGCATAAGCTAGCAGGGACACCGTATCTAGGAAGCTTGCTCAGCAGACTAGCGTGCCGGACCCTGTCAAAGGCTTTTGAGATGTCGAGGGACACGGCAAGGTGCTTTTCACCGTCGCCTTTTTTTCTTCGCCGTGTTTTTCAATGGCCTCGCCCCAGCAGTGCGTAACATACACAAGAAGATCTCCGGTTGACCAACCACGGCGGAAGCCGTACTTATGGTCACTGAGGAGCTCATTGTCTTCAAGGAATGCCAGCAACTTACTGTTGAGTACCCTCTCCATAACTTTACATAGTATGGAGGTCAAGGCAATTGGTCTATAGTTTGCAGTGTCGGCACGGCTACCCTTTTTGGGTACTGGTTGCACATTAGCCAATTTCCACGACACCGGCACCACTCCGGTTTTAAGAGAAAGGCGATACAGGCGAGTCAATACAGGAGACAACTCCGGGGCACAGTTTTTTAAGACTCGAGCTGGTACTCCGTCCGGCCCACTGGCTTTGTTCACATCAAGACTGGAAAGGACTTTACGAACTTCCTTAACGTGAAGTGCAATTTCCGACATCACGGAGCCACAATGAGGTATTTCAGGTGGTATTTTAGACGCCGTGTCGAGACGTGAACTTTCCGCAAAGAGGGAGTCAAATGAATTTGCTTTTCTTGTGCTGTGTGAGCCAGTGTTCCATCCCGTCTTAACATAGGAGGCAGCGAAGGACGGCAAAAGTTCGACTCGACCGATATGGTGGGGGACCAAAACTGCGTGCTGCCCGAAGGGTAAGTTGCCAATTTGGCCCCGATTCGACCAACATGGTCGAAACGAGCTTTACGCAACACTCGTTTGTAAGCCTTAGCGGCGGAGTTGAAAGCTTTCTTCAATGCTCGAACATCAGTACTAACGCTGCCACTACTGCGGGCCAAGGCCCAAGCCTTGTAAGCCTGCTCTTTGCACAATTTGGCTTGTGTGCATGCTGCATTATACCAAGGCTGAGCCTCATGGCCAAGTGGGACGTCAGAAAATATGTCCATAAAATTATAATTAAAATTAAATTAAGATAATGCAGCTAAGACCCAGGCGTGTCTCTTCTCCGCAAAAAGGAGCCAATTCGAACCGGCTCCTACTTACTCCTACACGTGGTGTAACCGTGCCAATAAACCGATCATATTGAGCTTCTTGGGGTGACTTTAACTTCCACACTAAATTTTGGCCCGTTTATCGAGACTAAGGCTCAGTTAGCATAAAAAAGTTGGGAATCCTAGCCAAGGTGAGACGGTACTTCACACCGGAACAGCTACTCAATTTGTATCAAGCCCAGGTTCGGTCGTGTATGGAATACTGCTCTCATATTTGGGATGGATCTGCGAAATACCAACTGGACGCGCTTGAGTCTATCGAGAAGCGGGCCAAGAGACTCATTGGCAACGATGCACTGGTCGAGTCAAAGCTCCAGAGCCTTGAACATCGACGACGAGTTGCAAGTCTATCGGTTTTCTATCGGTTACATTTCGGGGAGTGTGCGATGGAATTACACAATATAATTCCGCCAAGCCCGTTCCATCATCGGACTACGAGACAAACGGCGAAGCGCCGTCGTTACATGGTGGACATCCCACCTATACGCACAAAACGTTTTGGGAATACCTTCATTGTGCGTACGGCTAAGGAGTGGAATTCCCTGCCGGAGTCTTATGTTTCCCGACAGCTATAACCTAGGAGTCTTTAACTCAAGAGTGAATAGGTTACTTTTAGGTAAGCGTGCTCCATCTTCGACCGCATCCATCACTTACCATCAGGTGAGATAGTGGTCAAACGAGAAACTATTTTAAATAAAAAAAAATTAAGACAGTAAAAATAAAATACCTAGGTACTTCAAAAAATAAACTATTTTGAATTGGGTTGTTGTTAGTCATCATCCGAAGATATTGTAGATTCGTCATCAGGTAAAACAAATTAAACTGGCTTAATCGTTTTTCGCTGTAGTGATTAGGTTGCATCCGTGAATAAGTATCGTCAGAGAAAAACAATTATCTGGATATACAATATTTTCTTAGACGATTAGATTTTATTGTTTAATATGGAATTCGTCAGGTAAAACAAATTAATCTGGTTTAATCGTTTTTCGCTGTAGTGATTAGGTTGCATCTGTGAATAAGTATCGTTAGAGAAAAACAATTATCTGGATATACTATATTTTCTTTAACGACTAGATTGTATTGTTAAAATGGAATTCGTCAGGTAAAATCAATTAAACTGTTTTGATAGCTTTTATTTGACCATTTTAATCTAGTTTTGAGATTTAAATCTTAGTAAATGGTTGTTACTGAGGGAATACTAGAGTATTTCATGAGCTCTCTCTTAAGAAAAACAAATTTTATCAGATTAACTGTCAATCATTGGAGGCAAATATGTCGGCAGTCAAGTTAAATCTGCTTAATGTTTTGTATTTGAAAACAAACCTTGGAAATGCTTTAAATAATTGGTTATCTTATTAGCTATCAGCAAAACTATAAGAGTTAGCGATTAATGGGTTTTCGCAAACAAAAGAACAGAACATTTTAAGTACTTTGGCATTCATAAGTCATTTTCGTCAAAATTTCGATTTAATTGGTTTTCGTTGTAAGGCGGCGATATGTATGTTTATCAGTTGTCTAGTACCCATACCACAAGCTCTGCTTAGTTTGGGACTAGATGGCGTGTGAAAAGTTGTGGAATATTATTAACTATGACATTCATCGTTTGCTTAGCCTTTTCCTAACTATTTTGGGGTCAGCTTCCAGTCTACCCAGATGAAGCTGAGTACTAGTGTTTTACATGGAACAACTGCCTATCTGACCTTCTCAATGCAGTAGCTGAGCAAACGGTTAGACTAGTAATGAAATGATGGGGGTAGTAGGTTCGTTTTTAGGGTTCCATACCCAAAGGGTAAAAACGGGACCCTATTACTAAGACTTTGCTGTCTGTCCGTCCATCTGTCTGTCACCAGGCTGTATCTCAAGAAATGCGTTTGCTAGACAGTTGAAATTTTCACAAATTATGTATTTCTGTTGCCGCTATAGGAACAAATACTAAAAACAAAATAAAATAAATATTTAAGGGGGGCTCCCATACAACAAACATGATTGTTTTGCCGTTTTTATAGATAATGGTACGGAACCCTTCGTGCACGAGTTCGACTCGCATTTGGCCGGTTTTTTCAATTACCATCAGGTGAAATAGTGGTCAAACTGATTCTCAGTTGTTACACTTTTGTCAGAACTGTTGTGATCATCTTCACAAGTTCTTTCCCATTTTGCCAACTTTCGACTACTCATGCAACAGGCATCCCACCACAAGGTGATTGATCATGTAGCCTGGTGCATTCTACTTCGAGAGATCAAACACAAACACTGTTATGACTAGGGAGGTTGAAACCTAAAAGATTTTTTATAAAAACAAGTAACGTAATAGGTGTGAAAAAAAAAAGAAAATACAAAACCAATAACACCGACTACCGAAATTAAAATTATTTTTGGCTTTGTAGTGTTTTGATATGGAAGTCGGTTTTATTTTTTGAAAAAAAGTTTTTTATCCTTTGATTCTTGATTGAGGATTCATTTAGGCATATCAATCACTGGTCGGAATTTGGCGCCATTGCGTTAGATTGGAAACATGATTAATTAAGCGATCAGGATTTACTCATGTCATTCCAACTCTAACTTTAAGCTTCTGATTACAAGCTATGGTATTGTTTCTGGGATCCAAATCTCTAAGCAATATGAAACAAATTCGGTGTCTTTCTGCCTTTGTCTCCACTTACTTCTTCAACACCATGCAATGTATCTTTTGATACAGTTTTTAATCAGGAAGAGGGCTATAAATATATATTTTATAATTTGCCACCATACAATGGTGGGCAGGTCAGCTAGTTTTTCAAAATGCATTGTCAAGGCTTACCTACTTAATTAATAATTTGCAATTTTATGATAAAGGAGTGTATGGCTATAAAATAATAAATATTATGTAAAGTTATTAGCTCCAATGCATCATTGAAATAATATTAATAAGCAAAATCTTCATCTACTTACTATGTAATCTAACCTACTTGTTCAAACAACCAAAGACAAATGGGCATTATTTTGATTTATTTACTCACAAGTGTGGCATCATAAAAGTATTTTTCCATCCTTTTGAATTTGGAACGAAACGAAAATCGCAACTCCGGCGTAAAACCGTAATCAAAAGGTGCATTTTTGTATGATTTATAGAGAAACGACATATCAACCACGAAAACAACTTGAGTTTTGCCACAAATTAAGCACTTATCACTGTGTTTTTAGTATAAATTGCACTCACGAGCCATTTAACACTACAACAAGTACTGAAAAACGATTAATAGCCAAGAATTCGTATGAAAATCGTGAATTATGACATTGAGATCGCAAAAAACTATGTCGATTATTTTGGCTTCTTTCGCCGCACAACGTCATGAAAAACGTGTTTGTAGCGTACAAATAGGATAAAAATAAATAATAGTACTCACCTGATCCCGTGATCAGTCCCTGGGTAGCCGCTACGGGAACCAAAACCGCGTTATGCGTCAAATCCTCAATCGAGAGCCCAGTCACGGCAGTGGACAAGAGCGGGTTTTTAACAATGTTCCTGCTCGGGCAGTCACCGAAACTTTTATCTGACATGTTGTATACTATATTATTGACCGGTTGATGAGAAAATTTTCACGTTTTCACACATTTGGAGGTCATAAATAGGTAATTTAATTATATAAAGTTACGTGTCACTTGCATATTTTGACAATTTGACAGATGACAACACGTTGATCGTGTGATTGTTTGACAGAGAATTTGCAATTTTACATTCAAGTTCCTTAATTTTTCCAAAAGCAATATTTGTAGAGTTTTGAATTTTTATATAAACACCAGATCTTTGACTATGCTGCATAAAACGTCAGCTATAAATACACAACATGAGTGAAAAGCATTAATTTTCATATGATTTCAGACATAATGGGTATTTTATAGGTAACAAGTATGTAGGTAGTTGTGTCATTAGTTAATTTGCCTTTTTTTTAAAAGGGCCATCGACCGCATTACCTCCGCGTAGAGCCTCCGGCAGCAGGCATTTGGCCCCTCAGAAATTCCACCGGCTATCGAGGACAAGTCCCAGGTACTTCATCGTCAACCCGACGTCGATGCGAACCCCTCCCACCGTTATTCGGGATCCCGACGGTGGCGCGTTCCGAGGGCCATGGAAACACATGGCCTCGGATTTATGCAGGGCCACTTTGAGACCCAACTGCCGGATCCTCTCGACCACTATCGCAACCCCGCGTGTCGCTAAGTCAGCCGCTGCTTGGTGCGACCCCCCCTGCGCTAAGACCAGCGTGTCGTCTGCACAGCAGATGAGCAGTAGCGATGGGCGACTCGAGTTACCTAACTCGTGTAACTCGGGCTAGACCGTAAGCGAGTCAGCCCGAGTCGAAATATCTCCAAACCGGGTTGACCCGAGCGTGCGCGGCGCGGCGGGCGGTTCGGTGGGTTGGCGGCTCGCGGCTAGCCGCCTAGCCCGCGAGTCGCGAGGCCCGAACCCGAACGACGCCGAGCGAGCCCGAATCAGCTCGACGCGCGACGACCGAACGTCCGAGCCGCGAGTGAAAGAGATAGTTCTCGTTGTTGGTTTCTTATTAGACAGTTAGTCAGACAGAACTGATGAGATAGTTTTGAAAAAGATAGCTTATTAGTTTATTTGTTTTGTTTACTTTTTTGTTATTGTTACTTCGTTCGTTGTTTTGTTGCAGTTTTCTTAGTTTAAGTGTTGTTTGTTTTGTTAACTTTAATAAGTTTAAAATGGCTCCTGGAAGTAAAAAAAGTGTTGCGTGGGAGTTTTTTTCGAAAACAGGTGACAATACCAAAGTAGTTTGCAAGTTATGCTCGTGTCAGTATAAATTTAGTGGAAATACCACTACTTTAGTTAACCACTTGAAAAAGAAACATATAATTCAATACAGTGAAACCGTTGGCGCAAATTTACACAGAAACGAATATGCAAGTAGTGAGCGTGAGGTTTCGAGAATTGACTTGCCAATACCAAGTGTGTCCGGTGTTTGTGTGTTGGAGAATCGGGAGGAGAATAATATCGTGTGCGGTTCTGTTCCTGAACCTCCTCAGCCTCCTCCAAAGCGGGCGCGACAGATGCGCTTAACTGCTCCTTATAAAATAAACCAAAAAGCTGGTGATGAAGCCCTACTAGACCTAATAACAATAGATATGCAACCCCTACAAATAGTTGAAAACGAGGGTTTTATAAAATATTCAAAAAAATTAAATCCTGATTATGTATTGCCATCAAGAAAAAAACTAACCCAAATGTTGGAAGAAAAATATAACATATGCAGTTCTGAAATAAAACTAAAATTACAAGATGTAGAATATATTGCCCTAACAACGGACATTTGGAGTTCAGATAGTCAAAAAAGTTATATTAGTGTTACTGCTCATTTCATTCAAAGCTCAAAATTACAATCGCTTGTTATATCAACATCTGAACTTGCCGACCAGCATACGTCATTAAACATAGCAAACGCTTTGCGAGCTATTTTAACTGAATGGAACATTTTCGACAAAATAGTTACTATTGTGACCGACAATGCCTCTAGCATGAAAAAGGCTGTGAAAGACTTTTTAAATAAAAGAAATCATTTCTGTGTTGCACACACCATAAATTTAGCCGTCAAAGACTGCATTCAAACAGAAAATGACGCATTCCCACATTTAAAAAATGGCGCTGTGTTAGAGGTCATTTCAAAAAGTCGCGCCATAGTTACTCATTTTAAGCAGAGCATAAAATCGTCCAATGCACTGAGAGAAATGCAAAGTCAAATGAATGTAGATGTAATAAAACTCAAACAAGACGTACAAACGAGGTGGAATTCAAGTTTTTATATGTTGCAGAGATTGTTAAGAACCAAAGTTCCCCTATCTGCAACTTTACCTCTGCTTACGTCACCTCCACCAAGCTTGAATGCAGAGGACTGGTTGATAATAGAAGACTGTGTTGCTCTTTTACAGCCAATGGAAAAAGTCACGTCCGTGTTATCTGGCGAATCGTATCCAACGTTATCGTGTATTATTCCAATAGTCAGAGGACTACAAAATTCGATTCACAATAAGTCTCCAAAAACCGAAGCTGGAAGACATGTTCAGCGGTCGCTGCTAGAAGTCATTGATAGAAGATTAAGTGTCTATGAGTCCAACAGAACAGCAGCAAAGGCCACCTTATTAGATCCACGCTTTAAAAAAAAAGGTTTTGGTGTAGAAAGCAATGCCGAAAATGCGGTTAAATTTGTCCTTGAAGAATTTGCTCAATACCTGGCTCAACACCGACCAGTTGAAGAAGAAAATCGGTTGCCGACTGTATCTACGGCGCAAACTTCTACAGATGATGAAATCTGGGATTTTTTTGACAAAAAAGTAAGTGAATCTGTAACACAACAAACACCAATATCATCCGCTTCAATGGTTTTGAAACAATATTTAGATCTGCCTTACTTAGACAGAAAACAAAATCCGCTACAATTTTGGGAACAGAGAAAACATATTTTTCCAACCCTTTATCGATTAGCTTTTAAGTATTTGTGCATACCGGCTTCCTCTGTTCCATCGGAGCGACTTTTTTCTAAGGCTGGTTTGGTTACAAACCAAAGGAGGAACAGGCTTAAGCCAAAAAAATTAGACCAAATATTGTTCCTGAACTCGTACTGTAGTGAGAAAGCGATGTCTTGAATATCTTAATCTCAAGAATCTTGTAAGGCGAAACGTACACTTAAAAGTTACCGTCATTCAAACCTGTACGCTTCGCCCTAATTAGTAAGATTTTTATATTCATTATTTCATAATTTTTTTTCTTATATCAAAAACTTAATAAGGTATGCGTTGTATTAAGTAAGAAACATTTTAAAGTCGTTTTTATTTTAGTTACTTATTGCAAATTTTATAAAAGTACGAACTTACACAGTTACAATGTTGATCTTTCGAAGTATTGTTGAACTTAAGACTGAAATTCAGAAACAAGTGCCATTATACATAGTCATTTTTATATAATTACCTACAAATAAATATTGTTGAAATTAAGACTGATATTTAGAAATAAGAGCCTTTAGATTTATAGATACATACGGTCTATTAAGTCTATTTCAAAGTTGATTAGTTTGTATTACAGTTATTTTTATAGAGTTACCAACAAGTTATTTTTTGAACTTAAGACTGGTATTGATTCAGAAATAAGTGCCATTCCTTAGATGTTGATTAGTTTTTTTATATGTGTTAGTTGATAGATAGATGACCAAATACCAAACGTGTTTAATTTAAGGAATAAAGTGCCATTACATTTATTTTAGTTTTGTTTTTCTTATTATTTACTTGGTAAAAATGTTACCATTCTTTTGCACTACATAAGTAGTTCGTTTTGTGATGTGATGTTTGTAAACACTTTTAATAATAATAAACGTCTGATTTTTGAACGGGCTCAATTTTATTTGACTACCATTGACACCACGCTGCCCGCCGAACCTAATCCGGCGAACCGTGAACGTAGCAAACTAGCAACCCGCGGAACGATGCACCGAGTTGAGCATTTACTGACTCGGACGGACGACGCGGCGGCGGTGCGGCGACGCGACGAGTCAACTCGAGTTGCAACTCGAGTTGGTAAGCGAGTCAACTCGAGTTACTCGAGTTACCAAAAAGTCAACTCGGCCCACCGCTAATGAGCAGACGACGCTAACGCCATCGGGGAGGTTGGCGCGAAGTACCCAGTCATATCCGATGTTCCACAGGTGAGGCCCCAGCACTGAATCATGTAAGAGTAAATATTTATCGCCTATGTCATGCCTTTATCATCAATGCAATCATCTATTTAATTTTGTATGCCACGAATACATAAAGAAATCATAGTAGCGTCCGCGTAACTTGGAGCAAAAATTATTTTAGCATTATTTAGAAAAAAAATATACGCTTACAACCGTATATCGGAACGTAAAAAAAGTTGAAAAAAGTACAATAGACGGTCAAATGTCATCGAAATTTGTTATCTATGGTAAATATTTATTTACCAATAACGTTGTTTTTTCAGTTTTACACATTGAAATTGTTTAATTCTTAATAAAACATTAACAATAATAATGGAAGATAAAAAAGACAGCCCGCCGCCCATAAAACGTTATAGACGCGAAGAAAAGTCGTCCGAATCAGAAGAAGACATTGATAACTATGAACCTTACATACCAGTGAAAGAGCGTAAAAAGCAACAATTGATGAAACTGGGTAGACTTGGACAGCTTGCAGCCGAAGCTGCTGCAGAGCCCAAGAGTTCTAGTGACAATGATCCCGAAGATGAGAGTAAGTAAAATGGATTTTTGAGGTTATTTCATATTGTTTTTATGTTATAGTTGCTTATTTGTTGTTTATGTATTTATAGTTTACAAGCACGGCTTTACGGCTACGGCTGCGTGGATTTCGAAATCATTTATGGCCTTTAGCACCACCAATAATGCACTTTACTACCATTAAAAGAAATTAATTAATTAGTAATATTTTGGAATTGGTTTATTAGTTCCAGAGATTACCCCTACAAACAAATTTTACCTCTTTATAAATTTTCTATCTTTATAGTATAAGTAGATAAATTAAATATGAAAGGTTGTAAATTACCTATTTTATTATTTACATTTTTATGTTTGTTTAAAGCTTGCCTTATACCTACAAATCTCATTGTGTAAAATGGTGGCTTTTAATCTAAAAAAAATTACAATATAATTGGGAAAATGCTAAACAGAAGTAGATTAGTTTTCTATGGATTTCTACTAAATAATTCCTAATACATGGTGTATTAGGAATTACTATAAAAAAATAACAGCCAACATTCCAGTCTTATAGCTTACTGCTTTAAGTGATTGCAAGAGTTATCATATGATGAAACTGAAAATCTAATCAAAGTAATGGTCAGTGGGTCGTCTTAGGGGCAGAGTTATTTGGAGTCGTTTAAGTTTATCAAATTATGCCTCAGTAAGATCAAGATAACTGACATCAGCATAATCTAGGATGGGGAGTAAAAGAGACTGTGCTAGCGCACAGTTACGCAACCGTCTTAGGGAATGGGCAGAAGCAAATAATTTGCGACTGACTTCTTGTAATTGGGGACCCCAAGAAAGATGTTTGTCAACCCAAACCCCAAGGTTCTTAACTTTCTCGCTTAATGGAATAGCAGTGCCGTTGAAAATAACCTGAGGAAGCTCAGTCCATTTTACCTTAGGAGCCAACCTGGAACTACCAACCTCAATGACCTGGGTCTTTGACGGGTTAATCTGCAAACCATGTGCTTCACTCCATTCGCAAACAGAATTTCTTGAATGCTTAAAATACTGTGTTGATATAATTTCTTGTATTTTTCCATGGAAGAAGTAAGCACTTGTACAATTATGTTTTTGTTTTCAAAAAGATCACTAGCAATGTGGGTAGACTTCACATTACTAGCAATCTTGTTAACCGCTCCAGCTAAGCTAAATATGCTTGTCTGGAGTGGGTTCATGGCAATAGTATAATGGGTGTGGTTCGAACCTCTAAACTCTCAACACCTTGGCAATTAGGCTATTGACATTTCAAATTAAGGTTTGGATCTAGAAACCAGCTGCAGGATTCGGGGGGTAAAACTAGTTAAAACTGGTAGGGCTTGGGTCCCCGATTACAACGCTACCAGTCTTATTAAAAGGTAATGCATATTTTTCGAGAAAATTACAAAATAACTTTAAAAAGTTTCTAACCTCAAATCAGCTAAAAGCAAAAATGGAACGTTAAAATGGGTGATTAACAACCAAATCTGTCAAATATATTGTCTGTGGTGTAAAATATCATGCAAAATCTACGGCAAAATCGATAAAACGGAACGTAAAAAAAAGACGCCGCTTGCGCTTCGACCAACAATATTGTACAAATTGTTGATAGAAATGTTGGTGTAAAATGTCTCATTCGATTTCGATCATTCCGTTTCTGTTCAAGTTGCGTGAATGTGTTCTGTGTGCGCCATCCCCTTCGCGGTTATTTTTTTTAAACCATCGAAACCATTTCTACTACGCTTTTTAGGCTACTGAGTGTTTGAGGTTAGGTTACAAAAAGTTATTTTTCTCGGAAACGGTGAGTTTACTTTTCATGGGAGTGGTGCCAGGGAGGAGGGGGCACAGAACCCCCCTCACTCCCTTCCCCTCCACCCCCTCCTCCTGCAGCCGATTACTAAACTTTTACCCAAATAAATGATTTTATTATTATTACAGCCTCCCAAGAAGAATGGGGTCGTCGCTACAATGTGTCCTTACTCGACCAACATAGTGAACTCAAGAGAATCGCAGAGGCTCGTGCCCTCTCAGCTGCAGAACGTCAAGCGAGGGAGGAGGAGCATATACTAGAGAGTGTCGCGCAAAGCAAGGCTCTGATGGGTGTCGCTGAGTTGGCTAAAGGTAATGCTGCATAATTTTCCTATTAGCAAATTACCTTTATTTATTACTAGCATCTGCCTGCGGCTTCGCTCGCGTGAACATTCTACATCAGATGTTCCAGTTTCCGAAATCAATTATAGCCTGTGTGTTGCACAGACTTCATAGCTATACAACAACAAAAAGTTTCATTCTAATCCATCTATTAGTTCCGGAGATTAGCATGTACAAACAGATAAACAGACAATCATTTTATTTTAACTTCATAGTCTATTACTGCTTCTAAACCTTAATTATAATTTTTGTAAATATGTTCAATGTACAGACAAACTTTTATTACGGTTTTAATATATGTACAGATGGCAGCACGTCAATCTACCTCAATCTGTCAAATTTCTTTAATAGATTTTCAACCTTATCACAATAGCGGAAGGTTAATTCGATTGGTAAAATTTGACAGATTGGGGTAGATTGACGTGCTGCCGTCTGTACATATTGATTTACTAGCTGACCGATCAAACTCTTTATCGCCAAATGTTTCAATAATAAATAAATCAAACGTTTATTTTCCACCACAATTGTAAGATTTAACAATTTGTTACAATTAATTAGGTACTAATTATAAAGTTACAATATTTATATTACAGTATTCAAAGGGTGGACTGGAGCCTAAACTAGGGAAACCCTGTATTTCAGGACTCCAGGTCACTCGCCTACGGAACAGATTTTTATCGTGTCTATTCAGACCAAAGGGGTGGACGGGGATTGACTTTGTATGCCTGTATGTATGTGTGTATTCGTGTGAGTGTGTGTGTGTGTGTGTGTGTATAAGTGAGTGAGCGCGCATGTGCATGAATGTGTGTGCGTGTGATTTATATTAATACGTGTGTGTGTGGGTGTATGCATGTATGTTCACGTATGAGTGGATGTCTGAGCGTTGATGTGAACTGTTGTTGTTGATGTGAAATTGTTAAATCTTACAATTGTGGTGGAAAATAAACGTTTGATTTATTGAATGTTTTAAATGTTCTATCTAAAAAAAAACTGTTGGACAAACCTTGTCCTGACAGTAGGAGCTCGTGGCTTAATAATAACGGTGGCAAGAGTTTTCTAGGTTAAGCAACGCTTGTCGAGGTTGGTTTGCGGATGGGTGGTAATGGCAACATATTGATTTTACTCTGTACCTCTGCCTTCTACCTAAAACTGCCTTAAGTTTCCCTTTAAGAAGTAAGTAATAAGGCGAGATGGTGGTTAAACGTCAGACTATAATGAACTTAAGAAATAAGAACTGGCTTCCTTGGGGCCGTTCAAGTATTACGTAAGCACATTTTTTGCAATTTTTAACCCACGCTCCCCCTCGTCAGCAAAAGTAAGCAAAGCTCTTACCCCTCCCCCCCATGCTTACGTAAACATTGGTACAATTGATTGATTCATGAGCAGCAGTTATAAATCTAGAAATAAGGAATAGGTTTGGAATTGAAGTCATAATATTCATTTAAATAAACTTTACTGACACGGAATTCAACAATTCATTATTTCTAGGAATCCCCGAAAATGCATTTCATTTTGAAGCATAGACAATGTGTGTTGCTACATGTGTAAAAAGTTAAATAATTATTGACGTAATCACCATCTAGATTCCCCCACCCCCCATGTCATCAAAAATAAGCAAAGCGAAGACCCCCACACCCCCCTATAGTGCTTACGTAATACTTGAACGGTCCCCTTGGTAAAAGCGAAAATTTATTCCATGGACTAATTATTGCACTCAAATTGTGCGCACAGCCATTTATGACCTGTGAGCTGTTAAAGCAAGAGTGAACAGGCATCTTCTGGGCTCGCTCGTTCCATCGTAGATGGCATCTATTATTTACCATCAGGCGTGATCGAGTTCAACATTGGGCTTATCTGGAATCAAAATTCTTTTTTTATGATAAGCTTGCTTTTGACCACCACCTCACCCGATGGTAAGCGAAATTCCACTCCTTAGCTGTATGCAAAATCAATTATAGCCTACTTTAGCGCGAGCAAAGCCACAGACATAAGCTAGTTGTGTCTTCTATAAATAAAATGTCTTTATTTCTCAATACAAGATTCTAAAACAAAAACAAACTTTTTTAAATATTTGTCTGTCTGTTTTTCCGTTGGTCCGGGCTTATCTCTCAAACGGCTGAACCGATTTTTATAAGACAATAATAACACATCGCTTTACGAAATCTCCAGGTATCCAGTATGAAGATCCAATAAAAACGTCATGGCGTCCACCACGCTGTATTTTAGAGCTCCCTGAGGAGCGACATGAGAGGGTCCGGAGGGAGCTAAGGATATTAGTGGAGGGAGAGGACGTGCCTCCGCCTATCAAGACCTTTCAGCATATGAAGTTCCCTAAAGGTAAGTGAGAAAGAGACAAAATATATTTTTTTAGAGTGCTGTTATGACTACCGTGGTCTGTAGTGCCAGGAGTCCGTCATTCGCCGAAGGCCACGCGTTATTTGCCTACCGCTTCGCGTATCGCCGTCGGTACATCCGACTGTGAGTTGCCTAACGCCTGCCTGAGCCTTTTTAAATAATTACGACAACGTCATAATGGATCGGCCAAAAAACAATTGATTTTCCTCCGCTTTGCTCCTGTTTCCCTTTTGATTATTTATTTGCGCGGAATTTTATTAAAATTAAAATTATTTACGCGGTTTCGGATATTTTCGACACTAAAATTTAAATAATCGGGAATTTTTCATAATCAAGTCATAATTAGTTTTTTTTTAAACATAAGTACTTTTCTCACTAATTTTCATTATTGGCCAATACGCCCGAAAGTAAAGAGAACGCATCTCACAAAGGCCCAGAACTCGTGTCAAAATCATTCAAAACTTTATCTTATTGTTGATGATAGACTCGCGTTTGACCACCAAAATATGGAAAAGGGATTAGATTTGTTACACAAAATATTTGCAATAAATCTATATTCTACACATATAATAAAACAGTAAAAAAGTGTGCCTGTACATTTTAATTTTATTCAAAAATAATAATTGAGGTGAATTGAGAAATGGTAACACAGCAAAAAAAATAAAAAAAAGTCTGTCTGTTTGTATACACTTACCGGATGGATTTTAATGAAATTTGGAAATAGATAGTTGACATCCCGGAATTCCCACAGGATCGGGATTTACGCGGGAAATCCTCCCACGCGAACGAAGTTGCGGGCAGCAGCTAGTATTTTTGTTCACTCTACCCAAATGGTTCGATTTGACAGCTAAGACATCACAATAGCAGTTGAAACGCACTGTACGTAAGAACATTATTATCCTTAAGTTACAATGAAGTTCGTCACTACACTTATTCTAAAAATTTGGTAATTATTATATAAATATCCACGCCCATCCAATGCATTCATTCAGTACAGAGGTGTTTTAATTTATTTTTCTATTAAATACTGAGCTAGTTTGGTCTTAAATACATTGACTCAAATAACTTTGCTTTTCATAGTATAGCAATACCAAAAACTGCTGACTCTATCTCGTTCAAACCAATTTTCGTTGGCCTATCTATAGACACCCTGCACATATAGGTTTAACGAAAATTATTTTTAGTTCCAGTTCCATGTGTGGAGAGCCCTTTAATGTTTAATTTTCGTATAAAAATCGTATAGCGGTTCACAGAGTACATATACCTACCAAGTTTCATTAGTGTAGTCCTAATAGTTACGGAATAAAAATTTTTTTGCAAAAAATAAAACCGACTTCCATATCAAAACACTACAAAGCCAAAAATAATTTTAATTTCGGTAGTCGGTGTTATTGGTTTTGTATTTTCTTTTTTTTTCACACCGCCTTCCGAAATTAAAATTATTTTTGGCTTTGTAGTGTTTTGATATGGAAGTCGGTTTTATTTTTTGCAAAAAAGTTTTTATTTTCGCGCTTTTTAGTGGTTCAGTGAATTTTCAAATCGGTTCGTAAATGACGGAGTTATGCGCGAACAAAAAACGCAATGCAGATTAAACGAAAAGATCATCAACGTAAATATTTTTTTAGACTTTTTGATTTTTCAGAAACGGCTTCTCCGATTTCGATAAAATTTTCATGGGACCATTTGGGAAGTATACCCTTTTCAACAAAAAAAGAATTTTTCAATTCGGTTGGCAAACGACGGAGCTATGCCCGAACAAACATAAAAAAAAAACAAACAAACATCCGAATTGAGAACCTCCTCCTTTTTAGAAGTCGGTTAATGAAATAGCTGTGACCTAGATGCGGTTGCAATGCTAATGGATCGACCGACCAGCACCTCGAATAACGATTGAATCCCATTGCATAAAGTAAAATATAAAACCTCTATACTTTTGCAATTAAAAGATATGTGTTGATATACTAGATAATTATGTTATGTAACAGCTATACTAATCTCACTAATGCTAATCTCATTATAATCTTAAATTATCTTAATTTTTGTTTTTTCTTTCTTCGCTATTGGCCATAAAGTATATACATATTTTTTTATAAATAGATTTGTGACTTTTTTGATGTTAATAATGATTTTTCATGTAGGTACTTATTAATTTTATTTCCTTGTAATTTATATACTTATGCATGATATGTTCCCCTATAATTGGAGAAACGCAAGGTGATATAGTCTTATAAGATATTTTAGCATATAAGTGTATTCTTTGTTGGAAAACCTAAATAAATAAATAAAATGCAATTTCCATATTTCCAGGTATCCTAAGAGGATTAGAAGCTAAGGGCATAAAGAAGCCTACTCCAATACAAGTGCAAGGCATCCCGGCAGTTCTCAGCGGGAGAGATATGATTGGAATAGCGTTCACTGGCTCCGGTAAGTCGTAGATAGATAGATATGTATTAGTATATATTTATATATTATATTCTTGGTATGTATTTTATATTTTTATGTTTAATTAGTATTATGTATAATATTGTACACTGACAGTCCTAAATCTATTTCCTTTAATTTCTGGCCATTCAAAGGTTGTCTGTAAAGGTGTGTCCAAACATCGAGCGGCAATCGAGCGCGGCTGCCGCGCGAGATTCTCCGCCCTGTGTTTAGATGACTGCCGCGCAAACATTAGTCGGCTTTGTCCTAACTAGAGCGCGGCAGAAATCTAGAAACCCCGCGTGTTGCTGCCGCGCTCTTGCTGCTCAATGTTTGGACACACCTTTAGAGATCGCCCTGTGCAATAAGACCGCCCATTGTACACTAGTTTTATTATTTGTATCCTTAAGTGTAAGGTGTACAATAAAGTATATAACAAATAAATAATAGATATACTCTTTATTTTACACCATAACAGAATTAAATAAGGACTTAACAATTACAAACGGCGGGGTGTTACAATGGGCGGTCTTATCACTAAAAGCGATCTTTTACTCAATACATATTTAAAAAAAATTGAGACATAAAAATAGTAACAAATTAAAGAGAGAGATGATCTTTTACCATGTTTTCATCATAAACTGCTTAGCATTGACCTAACTCTTAAAGCGCGATAGCCTGATGGCTACGGCTCACCAACTAGGGTCCTTTGCTGATGATTGCTGATAAATGCTGCTGTTGCTCCACGCTGCACTGATGCTGGCAGCAGGAACACGTCCAATGATAGTTCAGTTCACCTCACACGTGAAACACGTCACAGTACCTTATACACTGCAAAGTCCACACGCGAGAGACCCTGCTTTTGACCAAACCGCACGCAAGGTCAAAATGCTCGAAGGACCATAAATGTACGGGTAGGGTACATTTGAAATGATAAACTGATAAAATGAAAATAATGATATATTAAAAGTACACAACTTAACAAAAAGGAAAAATTGATATACAAAATGATAATTGATCGACACGTCGCGAAAGCGTCTTTGATAAGTATTTAGCCCGTTATGTGTTAATCGCGACACTCTTCTGATGCTATTAACGCGATGCGTTGAATTAATCTATACTAATATTATAAAGCGGAAAAATTTGTTTGTTTGTTTGCTTGAACGCGCTAATCTTCGAAAGTACTGGGTGGATTTGGATGCAATTTGGTATGGAAGTAGCTTGAAGCTTGAGGAAGGTTATAGGCTACTTTTTACGCGACTGCAAAAAAGGAGAGTTATGTTTTTACCGTGATAGAATCCACGGGAGCGAAGCCCCGCGTGAGTACTAGTTAGTTATAAGTCGAACATGCATTTCGCTGCGCGTCTATGTCAGCATAAACTTAAAACTACTGTTATTGTACGGCTTCGCGCGTACATGCATTATTATTATATTATATTTACAAATGAGAGCCGGGACCGACGGCTTAATCAGACACAACGTGCAATAGTAGCAGAACTAACACCAAGTTCGACGTCCTGCCTATACGCTACGGAGCCGTCATAACATGACACTGGCAGAATAGTCGACACCGGTTCAGTTGCCTAACAAGGAAAAAAAATTAGAGTAAAAGAACAGAGAGTGCATCTGTAACACGTACTTGTGCACTATAGTATCTCCTGCGTAGAAAGAAAATAATAAATATAAATTAATTTGACCCAGATGCAAAGTCACACGATAAATACAAATAAAATCTGGCTGTGCCAAATAGGCCTAGTTCAGAAAAATGCCAGATAACTGTATATTGCCTGACGCTGGTTTTCAATGATGACAGATGTCTAATCTCCACAGACTATATTCTATAAAGATTAGTGTATGTATAAAGACGAGGCCTGGTGTGTTAATATATAGCGTGGCGATTAGGTTATCACATTAATTGAAACCACGTACTCTAAATTAGATATTTTATCATATACAATTAAAATAATTTCATATTAAAAAATATTATAGCCGTGGGACCTTTTTTCCATTTTAATATTTCACAACGTCATGTATTGCATAAACGTAATCAGCTGACCAATCACTCGGCGCGTGCTCCGCCGGCGCCGGCGCCGCGGCGTTGCCGCTTTTACAGGTCAGTAAACTAATATTATAAAGAATGATTTGTTTTTTATACCTGCTGTACAATTTAATGTGATAACTTAATCGCCTTCCTTAATATCCTGTATAGGATGGCGATTAAGTTAATAGTAATTACGACATGGATTTGACTATTATGTTCATCTTTCTAACAAAATGTTTACCTTTCAGGTAAGACATTGGTGTTCACGCTGCCCATTATCGTCATGTGTCTGGAGCAAGAGATTAAGATGCCTTTTATCAAGTAAGATTAGCAATTATCTAACTTATTCAATACTATCTATGCCCACAACTTCCGATCCTATGGTACATACGGGATGAAAACTACAAATTCATACTTAATATTATAAATGCGAAAATAACTCTGTCTGTAACCTTTTTACTCCTAAACCGCTGAACCGATTTAGATGAAATTTGGCATGGGAATAATTTAAGACCCTTGGATGGACATAGGATAGTTTTGAGACGTTTTTATCCCGGAATTCTCACGTCGAAAAACGTCCCGCGTGAACGAAGTCGCGGGCTAAAACCTATAGTAGTAGCCGGGGTTGCAGGAATGTTCTAACGAGATACCGCGGCCTCGGAACTTAAGGGCAGCTGAAGGAACAAGGTGGGTTTTTAGTCAGTAGAAGTCTGACACTCCCTTCCGCTCCACCCAGAACGGGAGAAGTCATTCTAATTTCCCACCTGAAAAATAAAGGCTATACAGTTGTCCCCTATAACCTCATCTATTTTCCAGTGAAAGTGGGATATTAGTGTAATTTTACTCGGCATTTATTTTTGTTGAACTGGCTCGCATTTGACCATCATCTCACCTGATGGTAAGCTATGATGTGGTCGTAGATGAAGCACGCTTACCTAGCCGTAACCTATTCACTCTTGACTTAAAGACCCTCCAGGTTATAGCTATTAGAAAACACGGACTATTTACGTGTAATAGGTTGCAGGCACATTACTTTGTGTAATTTTCAGTACCTACCATGTCCTTTTTTTTCTCTGGGTGGGAAAATCATCGAATAACTTCTCCCGCTTTGTATGGAGCGGAAGGGAGTGTCAGACTTCTACTGACTAAAAACCCACCCTATTCCTTCAGCTGCCCTTAAGTTCCGGGGCCGTGGTATCTCCCGACCCCGGCAAGCAATGGTCCTATAGGGCCCCGTTACTAGTGTTGACGTCTCTTACGGCCGAATACTGAAACGCCACTCAAATATTTAAGGGCCGCTTAAACGTTTGAGCAGCTCCTAAACTTTAATTTCGTATACCCAAACGTCTTTTTTGAGCATCTGTTAAATATAAGTGTTTCTTAAAATAAGTAGTGCTCAAACGCCACTCAGTTTAAAAGTCGTATACAGAAACGCTACTCAACTTTTTTATCTGTCAAATCAACTGTCAAACTGATTTGAGCAGCCCTTAGATCTGAGAGTGGTCGCGAGGTCCCTCAAATCAAGTTAAATCTATTGAAACTTTTCAAATATTGATAAAAATGTACTTAAGATCTGTGAAATGTTCGACTGAGTATGTGTAGACATGCATTATCTGGCCGTATTTATGTAGGAATAAAAGTCCTTGTTGTTAATTAATTAAATTTAATTATTTATACATTTGCATGCCTACTGGTAAAATATGGCTGAACCAACATTGTACCCTTACACCACATTATCACTAGGTTTTTGTATTACCCATATTTGCAAAATAAACAAATAAACTATCTTATCTTATCTTATAGACATAAATCTTGTTTTTATTCTGAGCCTTTCACAAATTTCAGTGGGTAAGTGCTTGATACAGACAACGGTTGCCCTGGCCACCCCTGGCTATGTACGAGTATGTTATAAGCATGTATTGTATACTAACAAACTATTACATGCACCAGGCTGTTACGGTTAAATAAGTATAAAGTACAGTACTTCATTATTTATGTAGGTACTTCTTTATCAGTCCAAGAGCATATCTTTCTCAGCAGGTATATAATTGCATCCACGTTTCTTCTTCTCCTCCATTGTGAATCAATTAACTAAATTACTTTACTCTATGCAATAAATAATCTCGCGTAAAATCTCAAGAGTGACGTTCCTATCTACGACAATTATATGAAGAAATTTTCTTTTCTTATGACGTCTTCTTTTGATATTTATGTACTTAAATTTATGTACTTTATATAAATAAACACATAATTTAAATCATAATTCAATCCAAACTTACATTACGCTGTTATATTTCAACTGATTAATAATTATAGAAAATATTTGTTCAAAGCAGACTGCATAAAACGAATACGAAACGTAAACTAAATTATTTTGTAACTGAGAACATGCTGATATCAATTTTTGAGCAAGATGTTGCCATGATGTAAACATTTGAGGATTGCTTGGCTAATCAGGGTTTCGAATTGCTTGAATGGCGTTTGTGTATACCATTTAAAT
The DNA here is from genome assembly GCA_943138885.2 of Tholera decimalis. Lineage (NCBI taxonomy): Eukaryota > Metazoa > Arthropoda > Insecta > Lepidoptera > Noctuidae > Tholera > Tholera decimalis. Next base: position 8,929,590 of record OW964575.2, on the reverse strand, counting down.
TTGAGGGATGCTTATATTTAAGTAGCTTTTAGATGATTATGAGATTTGAGTGGCGTTTCAGTATTCGGCCGTTAGAGGCGCGCATGGAACAAGTCTATGTCCTAGGACCGAAAATCCGAAGACATAGGGACGGCCCATTCTTTCTACTGAGGACGCCTGTCCCAGCAGTGAACTTTAGATGCTGATTTTTTTTAAATGAAAACTTCTTTAGCATCTTTGTGATTTGAAAATTTATGAAACGTAAAAGCGACAGTAAAAAGAGACAGACACATAAATTGCCAAATTTTGGAATTCTGTTGGGGCCAAGTGGTAGAGCTTTTGATGCCCTTTAAAATTAGCAACTCGGCTATCTTGCGACCACGGGAACATAGTTAGGTCGCGGGGGAGTGAGGTAGCCCTAATAGGAGCGCGGGGATGGGAGGGGGGTTCTCGTGGGGTGTTGAAAAAGCGACAAAAAAATAATAAAATAAAAAAGACAGACACTTTTTTTTTAAGGTTTCATTTCTACGACGTGTGAATTGCACACGTTTTTTTTTGTTTTTATTCGGGATGAGCCCACTCTTAACCTTAATCACGCCTGATGGTAAGTGTAAGATGAGGTCTACGATGGAACGAGCGAGCCCAGAAGATGCCTGTTCACTCTAGCTTTAAAGGCTGAAAGGGTCATAAGTGGCAGGGAACACTAGACATGCGAAATGTAGCTCACTGAAACGAAAAGAGAGCCATAGCTCTTATGATCAAAAGAGCTACTTATATCACTGTTTTAGCTCTTTAGCTCACCGAATAACTCTTTTAACTCTTTAGCTCAATTGACTCACTTGCGAGCTACTGATCAAATTGAGCTGCGCAATTTATGCGAGTCAAACGAGACAACTAGCTCAGTGGCTCTGTAAAATCTTTAAAGTTCTTTAGTTTATTTAACTTAATTGCGAGCTATAGATAAAATTAGATTCATTAGGTTGTTTTATTGCAAATAAATACTAAAATTATGTCTTTCTTCTTTGAACTTAATATTATTTAGCTTATAACACTTATTTAACACTACCTATTACTTACTAATTCTAACTAACTACTACTAATTAAACTTAGTATTAAGCAACTAAAACCAAACTGCGCCTAGCAACATGCGACACGATATTCCGCTGAAACAATTAGAGTACATTAAAAAAATAACGTTTGTTTTTTTTTTAAATCACAAAATCACAAACTATTATTCCCTTTTTTTTTTTAACGTGGTAAAACTATCAAATAAGTCCTCCCACTCCGGGCAGGGTGGGAGGGACTGTCAGACTTTTACTGACTAAAATCCACGGTGTTCCTTCAATAACCCTTTACATACCGGGGCCACGGTAACGGGATGAGTCCCACGACCCCGGCAGGCTTCTGCCCTCTGCAGAGGGGGCCTCGTCATGTTGCTGACGCTCTTTGAGGCGCGCGTGGAACACGACGCGCCGTCGACCCGGGCATGGTCCATGGTCAGACAGCGACTTGCCCTTTACTCGCTGTCCGCATGCCCGCGCCTACGGTGGCCGGAGATCGTCGGCCGACGCCCGACGTCGTGGGCGTCTACCACTGCGGCTGGGCTTGAGGGAGGACGCCATCCTCTCCCTCACGCGGCCCGCCTCCTCCTTCGGAAGCATGACTGCTTCGCAGAAGGAGGCGACCGCTTCCCACTCCCTCTCGCCCCGCAGCATGGCCTCGACCAATGCCGGGCGCGAGAGGTCTCCGCCTATCGCCGCCGTGAGGACACGTCGGTGCTCTGCCCAGGCGGGGCAGTCTTGCACCGTGTGCTCTACGGTGTCCTCAGGGCGACCCTCGCAGTGGTGACACCCAGGCGTTTCCTCCTTTCCCATCAGACACAGGTACCTCCCGAAACTTCCGTGTCCGGTGAGGACCTGCGTCATGCGGTAGGTCAGGACGCCGTGACGCCGATCTAGCCACTCCTCAAAGAGGGGTCTTACCGCCGCAATTGCGGCGTGCCCGAAACTATTATTCCCTAAGGATTTTAATACTTATGTAAAAGTGCTAAAGCATGTTTACTTTTAAGGCAACGACTATAAGATTTATTTTACAATGACGTATTGAGCCGAAGAGTCGGTCAGTGAGCTACATACAATGCGAAATCGTTCACCTGTTCATCGGGGAAGTTCGGGCATTGTCGGCCGCTGTCGGCACTTCGGTATCGTTCGTTACTCGCATAGAGTCAACGAGCTAAAGAGCTATTCCGTGAACGACTGAGAGCTAGATTGTGATTAAAGAGCTAGCTCAATTTTATCTCTCATTCGCGAGCTACTCATGTCTAGGGAACACAGCAGCCGGCAGAGTTCCAGAACTTGGCTGTACTTACAATAAATGTGGAAGAAAAATCTTATGTTATGCTTAGCTATTAAAATAACGAGTTCCACAACTTGGCTGTACTTACAATAAATGTGGAAGAAAAATCTTATGTTATGCTTAGCTATTAAAATAACCATATACCTTCATTTACAGAAACGAAGGCCCCTACGGCCTAATAATATGTCCGTCACGAGAATTGGCGAAACAAACGCACGACATCATACAACATTTTGTGAAGCATCTCAAAATGACCGGCAATCCGGAGATAAGGAGCTGTTTGGCTATTGGAGGTAAGTTTGGATTACTTTTAACCGTATACTATACAGGTGATATTGAAATAGTATTTTATACAGTATCCGAACTTTACATAGGTACTAATGGAGCTTCTTTTTTAACCGACGTCAAAAAGAAGGTTTCGTATTGTCCAGTATGTATCTATGTATGTCCACAATTTTCTCAAAAACTACTAACCCGATTTCAATCGCGTTTTCGTTTTTTGAAAGCATATTTTACTAGGAAGGTTTTAATATACAACGTGTAACGGAAACCCCATATCTATCCAAAGGGCTGAAGACAACATCTGGTATAGAGTCTCTATGCACAGTTTCAGCTCAAAATAAGTGACACAAAGAATTGATACCAAATTATCGGTTTCATGTTTCTTGAATATCAATCATAACAAACGTGTCACAGCACTACGAGGGCCAATCACTTTCACGACACTTGCCAATAACACGGTGATACTCTTCGTTCTTTTTAATTTGAAAATTCTGCCTCTGGTATCAATGTGTTGTAATTTCTATTATACTTCACACATGTAGACATAGGATTATAAAACCCTTGCCATATCGTTTATTATCATCCAAAGAAACCGTGCACTTGGTATGTATACACCCTTTAAATTACACGTTGTATATAACATCAAGTTCTGATGAAGATCTTCGAAGATAAGTGATGGAACTCTTCAATTAAAAACAGTAAATCTCCCGCGATTGCTGCCCTCGTATATCTATGTACTCTTTAGCATAATCAGCCTATTAATGTCTCCACTGCTGAGGCACAGATCTTCCTTACGGATATACACCGTACCTAACAAGAATGGGCTAGACAGAAACCACTACGCAAGCCCAATGCGAGGTTATAAGTTTTTGATCACCCGTCCGATGACCGGCCAATGCGAACACTGCTTAACGCATCAAATCATGGTCGAACACCAATCGCGATCGAGCTCCTTGAGTATTGTTTACACCTTTCCATAACATAAAATTATCTCTGAAATATAGTATTACGGGGTAAAATATGTGTACAGCAAACTCTCTTTTGTAACAGACTAAATAAATTAATAGTTTAAAAAACACTAGAAAAACACGTTTTTATAAATGTACGTAAAAACAAAAAAAAAATGTTAAGAAAACCGATAACGGATTTTGTTTAGGTTCGTTATAACCTAGAAACCTGATCGTGTTCAAAGTCCATTACGTGGCCTTTCTCACAAGTGCAAACACGACTATAATATGATATTGCAACATGGAATGCCAGTGCCTATCTTCCGGCTTCATCATCAGACCTTGAAACCTAATCGTGGTTAAAGTTCATTACAAGACTATTCTAAGAAATCCAAAACAGCTATGATACGATTTTCCATCATGAAGTTCCAGTTCATATCTTCCGGCTCCATCATGAGATCAGTTCGACAGTACCATATTATTGTATTGTCATCAGAACTACATACAACTGCCAGTTTTCATTACGCTACGACCCTTGGAAGATGGTTAAATTACTTAACTTAGATTCCATTACGTAGTTACATACAGGTCGACCTAATAAAAGCGTGTTAAAAACTAAAGAATGAGACACTAAAAAGCATAAAATAAAAACTTTTAAACAAAACAATTTACGAATTCCAAACAAAAAACTACCGGTTTTTAGTCAGTAGAAGTAATTGACTCAATTACCAGTTATAAACTTTGTGATTTCAGGTGTAGCAGTGTCGGAATGTATGGAGGTGGTTCAAAGAGGGGTCCATATCATGGTGGCCACGCCTGGGAGACTGATGGATATGCTAGATAAAAAGATGGTGAGTACCACTTGAAAATCCACCATCTCACCTGATGGTAAGCTATGATGTGTGGTCGAAGATGAAGCAATCTTACCTGGAAGTAACCTATTCAGTATTGACTTAAAGACCCCTAGGCTATAGCTATCAGGATGAACAGACTCCGGCAGGGAATTCCACTCCTTAGCTGTACGCACAATGAAAGTATTCCCAAAACGTTTCGTGCGTATGGGTGGGATGTCCACCATGTAACGATGGAGCATCGCCGTTTGTCTTGTAGTCCGATGATGGAACGGGCTTGGTGGAATTCCATTGACACTGGTCGTCGCCGATGTTCAAGGCTCTGGAGCTTCGACTTTAGACTTCGACGTTTCTCGATAGACTCAAGCGCGTCCAGTTGGTATTTGGCAGATCTGTCCCAAAGATGAGAGCAGTACTCCATACACGAATAAACTTGAGCTTGATACAGATTGAGCAGCTGTTTCGGTGTGAAGTAATGTCTTACCTTTGCTAGGATTCTTAACGTTATGTGTATTAGGTTATTTATAGAAACTATAAGTACAAGTAGTAGTATGTCATGGGTTCGAAGCCCAAAGCACATTTTGCTTGAGATTGCTTTCGCCGAGTGATTTGAATACCAGTACATGTATCTCTTTAATATAGTACGTGTACGGGTTAATCTATACTAGTATTATTAGGAAGAAATTTGTAAGTTTGTATGTAAGGAGTAAGCTCCGGAACTAATGATTCAATACAAAAAAAAATTCATTGGTAGTAAGGTGCAGTATTTGAGTGCTATAAATTAAATAGATTATAAAATATAAATATTTAAAAAAAATATAAATAAATATTGAAATCCACGCAGACGAAGTTCTTAAAACTACGTAGATATAAGAACAGAAAACCTCTTATATAATTTCTCTGGCATAATCCAGTTAAGTAACGCATTGGTTAATAACACAAATAAGTCTTTTTTATCATTCAAAACATGAGACAAAAGCACATAAAATATTTTAAGTTTGAGTTTGAAATGCCGTAGGCATTCTCTTCCAGTCAACCGTAAGTGGTGAAGTGATAGCGTGGTAGATGCAATAAAATAAATTTCTCAGCAGTAGCTCGGGGTTTGGAAGTTGGCGGTGAGAAACCGCTGTGCCTCGGAAAGCATTTATCATGTTGTCATTTAGACATCTCTGACATTCATTACGGTAGTCAGAAGCCAGACAATCTGACACTATAGTATACAACGTGTAACGGAAAGGGTATATACATACCAAGGGCACGGCTTCTTTGGATGATATCAAACGATATTGGAAGGGTTTCAACTCAAAATAAAATACTCTAAAAACTGATACCAAATTTTCGGTTTCGTACGTTTCTTAAATTGAAATCATAACAATCGTGTCACCGCACTACGTAGGTCAATAACTTTCCACGTTACTTGCAAATATCACGATAAATCTCTTCTGTGATGTGCTGATTTCAATTTGAATTCTCATTACTTCCGAACATGTAGAGATAGGATTAAAAAACCGTTCCAAAATCGTTTGATATCACCCAAAGAAGCCGTGCCCTTGGTATGTATATACCCTTTCCGTTACACGTTGTATACTATAATAATCTGGCTAAGGGGTATCGTGTTACCTAGAAGGTGAGATAGAGAGTCGCTCCATGTAAAACACTAATACAGTCTGGGACACGAAAGTTGAACCAAAATGGCGGTCGTTCGCGCAGGTACAATTATGGAGAAAAGTCTTCTCTGCGGTTGTTTGGCAAATTAAAAATAATCTCGAATGTTACTTCAAATTATTTTATTTCTCGAACAACTGAGACATCGGAAGTGGTAGTTAGGTATTATTAAACAGAACAGTTAAAGGAATGTACTAATTAAAATTGAATATAACAAAAGTTAATGTAAAGATACAGCTGCATGTTTAATCACTTTCACTCACTGGCATAACACCAGACTTGGAATATCGGTTATAATATTGTTTTGTTTTAAAAAATAATTGTAAACGTCAACTATAATTCTCATCCCCTCTCTTCTAATAGTTCGTTGTGGTGGACTTGTTTTCTTGAAATTAAGTTAAATGATCATACATTTGACGGAGACATAAATTCAAAAATTTCGTGCGTGATTGTACACTAGGGCCGCGAGGAGAGTGGTGGCTAGCACCGCCGCGTTGTTATGGTTACGCGCCACCCCGCGCCCCGAACTTCGATTGAGACCCAAAAATGTGTTACTGCGCATTCAAGGTCATAGTCCAACTTACGTGTCCCGAACTATACTCGGCTGCATGTAGTTAGACTGGAAGCCGACTCCAATATAGTTGGGAAAAGGCATCGTCTGCTTTAGCCACAGATTACTAAATAGTTACTTCGTAACAGATACATCACTCTCATACAAAAGCGAAAATACCTGCGCTATAATAGCATACAAAATCTTAATAATAATACCAGCTGTTTGCAGCGAGAAGAAATGTATCATAAGTACGCACACAGAGAGTTTTTTTTTTTTTTTTTTTTATTTAGAATAGGTTCGCGTTTGACCACCATCTCACCTGATGGTAAGTGATGATGTGGTCGAAGATGGAGCACGCTTACCTAAAAGTAACCTATTCACTCTTGACTTAAAGACTCCTAGGTTATAGCTATCGGGAAACACAGACTTTTGAGTTGAGATTGTTTTGCCTGCCGCGCGACCCACGTCATCAAGCGAATGTCCTAGGGTTGTATATGAGGATATTGGTAATAAAACGAATATAGAAAAACAATTATTTTTTATTTGTTGATCAAATATGTTTCAGTTTAATAAAATGATAATGATAGATTCATATTTTTCTTACCTGAATTCCCGATTATTAAATTTTAGTGTCGAAAATATACGAAACCGCGTAAATAATTTTAATTTTAATAAAATTCCGCGTAAATAAATAATTAAAAGGGAAATAGAAGCAAAGCGGAGGAAAATCAATTGTTTTTAAGTCAATCCATTATGATGTTGTCAAAATTATTTAAAAAGGCTCAGGCAGGCGTGCGGCAGCCCACTGTCGGTTGTACCGACGGCGATACGCGAAGCGGTAGGCATATAACGCGTGGCCTTGAGCGAGTGACGGACGCCTGCTTTAGCTCTCAAAATAATTTCTGTCTTCTGCCCCATCAGGTGCGTCTTAACGTGTGTCGCTACCTCTGCATGGACGAAGCTGACCGTATGATCGACATGGGTTTCGAAGAAGATGTGCGAACCATCTTCTCTTACTTCGCAGGACAGAGGCAGACACTCTTGTTCAGTGCCACCATGCCTAGGAAGATACAGAATTTTGCCAGGTATTATTATTATTTCATTTATTACATTTTATAAATATATAATAACAAAAACCATTTAAAAATATATTTAGCCCACCGGTATCGGGAAAAGGGTCCAAGCAACCGGTGGTCAGGGCTCTTGAGAGAGGAACCTACTCATTCGCGCCGTGTCCAGAAGTCTCCTAAGATGTTTATCGAGGCTTTTGGCTATTATGCCATTGGCCGAGACGACTATCGGCATAATGATTGCTGTATCCACATCCCACATGTGAACAACCTCGCGTGCCAAGTCAAGATACTTAATTTGCTTATCGTTCTCGGCTTTCACGAGGTTCTTTATCATTATTATTTTGGTTAAACATGGACTGTTTCTTAGCTCTTTGGTTAGTTTTAAATTACATCAACAGGCCAAGCCAAGTCAATGTAGTGTGTACAGGTATTCAAGATTGCTGCTTTTTGGAGTGTGATGTAAATGGAATCTTGCAGGTCTATTTTGAAAAGAGTATCTGTGGAGTTTCTTGCCGGTTCTTCTCGATAGAAAACGATCAATTTCGAACCGTGCCCTAACTGCTGACGTTTTGTAAGTGCCCATGTAGGCCTATACATTATTAAAAAATATATATATTTGCGGCTATGATGGTAGGCGGTTTGGTACAACACCTGTAGTGGACACAACTATTGAAATAACGTATACTTTTTCTTATCTCCAAATTCTAGTTACCTCTTATTATTATTATTATTTTATTGTTGATAGGCTTGCGTTTGACCTCCATTTCACCTGATGTTAAGCGATGATGTGGTCGACGATGGAGCACGCTTGCCTAGAAGCAGGCGTCCGTCACTCGCTCAAGGCCACGCGTTATATGCCTACCGCTTCGCGTATCGCCGTCGGTACATCCGACAGTGGGCTGCCGCACGCCTGCCTGAGCCTTTTTAAATAGTTTTGACAACGTCATAATGGATCGACCTATAAACAATTGATTTTTCTCCGCTTTGCTCCTGTTTCCATTTTGATTATTTATTAGCGCAGAATTTTATTAAAATTAAAATGATTTACGTGGTTTCGGATATTTTCGACACTAAAATTTAATAATCGGCAATTCAGGGAAGGAGAAAATGCATCTATCATTTTATTAAACTGAAACATATTTGATCAACAAATAAAAAATAATTGTTTTTCTATATTCGTTTTATTACCAATATCATCATAATTATACAACCCTAGGACATTCGCTCGATGTCGTGGGTCGCGCGGCGGGCAAAACAATCTCAACTCTCTGTGTGCGTACTTATGGTACATTTCTTCTCGTTTCAAACAGCTGGTATTATTATAAAGATTTTGTAGGCTATTATAGCGTAGGTATTTTCGCTTTTGTATGAGAATGATGTATCTGTTAGGAAGTAACTATTTAGTAATCTGTGCTAGAAGTAACCTATTCACTCTTGACTTAAAACAGACTCCGGCAAGGAATTCCACTACTTAGCTGTACACACTATGAAAATATTCCCAAAACGTTGTGTGCGTATGGGTGGGATGTCCACCATGTAACGATGGCGCATCACCGTTTGACTTGTAGTCCGGGCTTGGCGGAATTAGATTTTTTGCATTTCAAAAAGAAATTGCTGGCCGCCGGTATCGAGATCAGGGCCCAAGCTACCGGTGCCTCAAAGAATCGTCAGCGTTAGCAGCAGGGACCTATAGGCGCCATTGCTCGCCGGGGTTGCGGAAGCGTCCTAACGAGATACCGCGGCCCCGGAACTTAAGGGCAGCTGAAGGAACAGGGTTGGTTATAGTCAGTAGAAGTCTGACACTTCCTTCCGCTCTATACAGAGCGGGAGAAGTCTTTCGATGACTTTATCCACCCGGAAAAAAAATATATCGATGGTCAGGGCTCCAGAGAGAGGAACCTCCTCACAATACGCACCATTTTCAAGAGTACTTCTTTCTGGACCAAGCCCTTAATCCAGCTGCCCAACGAGAGCCTCCTAAGATGTTTGTCGAGGCTCTTGGCTATTACACTATGGCTGAGACGACTATCGGCACAATGATTGCTGTATTCACATCCCACATGTCGACAACGTCGCGAGCCTGGTCTAGATACTTAGTTCATTTGTTATTATTAATAACCAACCATGAAATCGCTAAGGAACTGACTGCCTCATATATTTGTGTGTACATAAATCGACAAAGAAAAGTTGCCAAGTGCGAGTCGGACTCGGCCGTGCAACAACTAAAATTGGTTTCTTTTTCAAATTTACCAAGTTGTATGAGAAATCAATGCATTACATATGTTACTTACCAAACATCAATTATCTATACTTATAATAAATCTGTAGAGAGGTAAATTCTGTACATGAAATATATTTACAAAATAACTATCAGGGGTTGATTAGGGATCGATACTGATGCCAAAAATGCAATCAGTAAAATTTTTGTCTGTCTGTCTGTATAACCGTTATAGAAACAAAAACTACTCGACGGATTTTAACGAAACTTGGTACAATTATTTGAACTAGAAAAATTAGAACCACGACAGCATATATCTATCTTTTATGGTAGCCTCACAATAACACGTGTAACTCCCGATAGCTTAGCAGTTCGAAGCTTTCTGATTATTATTCTGCTCCGAAATTTAAAACCACCACAACTTTGCAATGGAACTCGGCTAAAAGTAACCCAGTGGCAACAAAATATAATCGAGGCTCAAATTTTAACAGGTTGCGGTGCAGGAGAAACCTTCTTTATTCCCAGAATTCCTATGATACGAAATAATTTTCCATTCCAATTTAAAAGAACGCGATTCCCAGTATCGGTGTGTTCTGCAATGACAATTAATAAGGCTCAAGGGCAGACTTTGTGTGTTGCTGGAGTAGATCTCGGTGTCAGTTGTTTCTCGCATGGTCAGTTGTACGTCGCTCTTTCCCGGGTTAGCAGTTCTAGAAATCTTTATGTTCACGTGCCGGTCGGGTCAACTTTCAACATAGTTTACCCGGAAGCTTTGCGCTGAAGTATTTTCGTTCTATAGGTACTTAAGCCTTATGTAAACGTGATCTAAACAATATTACCAATACATTAACTTAATAACACACAAGGAGTTACACGCTGATGGAGTCGCGGGCACAGATATTAACAATAATATTGTGCGGTTCGGTATTGCGATATTTTTCAACAGTATTATAGATTATTAGACATATTATATTTCCCTACTAAATTACGAAAGTTAATCTGTCTGTTACATCAAAATCACTGAAACGTGAGAAAGGACATACCTAGGCTACTTTTTTTTTACGAAAAACGACGGAAACGTGGACGAAGTCGCGGGCAACAGCTATCTATACTAATAATATACAGCTGAAGAGTTTGTTTGTTTGTTTGAACGCGATAATCTCAGGAACTACTGGTTCGAATTGAAAAATTACTTTTTAATTAAATAGTCAATTTATAGAGAAAGGCTATAGGCATATCATTACGCTAAGGCCAATAGGAGCGGAGCCCCAATGAAGAATGCTTCAAAATCGGGGTTAAATTTAATGTTAGCCCAAAGTAACTATTCCACGCGGACGGAGTCGCGGGCAAAAGCTAGTTTGTTAATATAATAGTATTTGGCTAAGGTTTTTTTTTGTCTTTTTTAGATATTTTCTTTATTTTCAGCACAGCCCTCTATCAACATCGATATATTTGTTATTACGAATTCACAATATCTGTTGCGGCACATATAACGTGTTAATAGAGTACATTCCTTGAGTTCAAGATACTTTTTAATACGCTATATATATTTCAAGTTACATGGGGGCCGTGCTGAAAACGTTTGACTGGCACGGCCCCGTTTTTGCATATTTCTTTAAAAGCACAGGAGTAAATTGAAAAAGAAACCGATGCATTATACTCCTAGAGTCGAGTTCATTGCATTGATGCACATCTAAACCGCAAATTCTGGGAAATTAAATTGGAGATTGACATATCTCATTATTTCCACCAGGTCAGCATTAGTAAAACCAGTAACGGTTAACGTGGGTCGCGCAGGAGCGGCGTCTCTGAATGTTCGCCAGGAGTTGGAGCCAGTGAAGGCAGAAGCCAGGACTGTACATCTGCTGCAGTGTCTTCAGAAGACACCTCCTCCTGTGCTGGTGTTTGCTGAGAGGAAACAGGATGTTGACGCTATACATGAGTACTTGCTACTTAAAGGTAAGTTGCTATTCTGCCCTGCACTAACTAAAAGACCTTTAATCCACAGAAGGTAATTTTTCACTTTTTATTCTCTACTACTTTCGATTCTCTGTCTTTTGGTCTAAGAACCATTTTGCTACGATTTCTCGAGGTATTCACTTGCAGCAATATTTCACTTTTTGAAACTCGACCACCGGAATTCAAGACTGATTTTTTGCCATCTTTTATACCACTGTGTTCGTAATGAAATAATCTTTATTTTAACTTTAATTCATTAACCAGACCGGTGCAAGTTACTAGTATCGATTTACCTGTTTAGACCTGCCTACCCAAGAGCTGTGACGGGAAAAAAATTGTCAACCTAACGTTTGTATATTCTCTAGACTTATATCTCTCATCTATTTATGTCTTTTAACCAAACCAGTGAAATGTTTAAAAAGTTTTTTTATTTTTTTTTATTGTTAATTAATCATATTCTGGACTGAATTTTTTTAGACAACCCATTTGCAAAATATATATTGACATATTTAATTGGATATAAAATACTTTTCATCCATTAACCAGCTCGGTGAAGGTCGTTGTATACTATTAGTTAAAAAGCGACTAAACCACAATAATACTAGATAAACAATACTAAAATATAATTCATATTTACAAATAAAAACGTCGTAATATACTGTGCACAGAATTTATTTCCACAAAACTAACTCACAACGATCGTCTTAGCTAGCGTAGTTTTGTACAAAAATCATTTTCCACTTAGGTAGATTATAAATATAGATTACTAGCTTCCGCCCGCGACTTCGTCCGCGTGGAAAAAAAATCCCCCGATTTTGAAACATTCTTCATTGCTGCTCCGCTCCTACTGGTCTTAGCGTGATGATATATAGCCTATAGCCTTCCTCGATAAATGGGCTATCTAACACTGAAAGATTTTTTCAAATCGGAACCGTAGTTCCTGAGATTAGCGCGTTCAAGCAAACAAACAAACAAACAAACTCTTCAGCTTTATAATATTAGTATAGATAAAGGGACGTGAAAAATAAAACGAATGGATCATGATAATATTTTGTATTATTCGCAACATGCCCCTGTACGTGTACTCATTCCAACGGGGTTTAGGTGGTAGACTGGTAGTGGTGTGGGGGCTGTCTTTTTAATAGTGTTCCCGTGCAATTTATTATAATATTCATCACATGGAACAATTTTCAAAAGAGTGGCTTTTATCATGTCTGGTTAGATATGAATATTTTTAATAAAATTAGATTTATCTATACTAATATTATAAAGCGGAAAAGTTTGTTTGTTTGTTTGCTTGAACGCGCTAATCTTCGAAAGTCCAGGGTGGATTTGGATGAAATTTGGTATGGAAGTAGCTTGAAGCTTGAGGAAGGTTATAGGCTACTTTTTACGCGACTGCAAAAAAGGAGAGTTATGTTTTTACCGTGATAGAATCCACGGGAGCGAAGCCCTGCGTGAGTACTAGTTTATAATAAAATCTAAATACAAATAAAATACAATAGTATAAATTTTATCATTTATTTATATTTTCCACGATTAAAAATCGATCATTTGTTATTCGATTGATTGAATCCATCACTTTTAAGTTAAGTATGGTATTATAATTTTAACAAATTACTGGTTTAAAAACACTAGAAAAACACGATTTTATTTTACACGTAAAATCAAAAAAATCTTTAGGTTTGTTATAACCTTGAAACCTGATCGTGTTCAAAGTCCATTACGTGGCCTTTCTCACAAGTGCAAACACGACTATGATACGATATTCCATCATGGAATGCCAGTGCCTATCTTCCGGCTCCATCATCAGACCTTGAAACCTAATCGTGGTCAAAGTTCATTACAATACTTTTCTAAGAAATCCAAAACAGCTATGATACGATATTCCATCATGAAGTTCCAGTTCATATCTTCCGGCTCCATCATCAGATCAGTTCGACTGTACCATATTATTGTATTGTCATCAGAACTACATACAACTGCCAATTTTCATTACGCTACGACCCTTGGAAGATGGTTAAATTAGTTACCTTAGATTCCATTATATAGTTAGTTACATACAGGTCGACCTAATAAAAGCGTGTTAAAAAGTAGTTTTAGCGTATTTAGCCCTTATCGTCGCTATCGAACTACTTCTTGTTTTAGAGCCTCTCTTTTAAACTTCTTTAGACCAATATCCTAAAACCTCACTTAAGTGGTATTAATACCACAGCTTGCAATTAAAAGCTTTGAGTTAGATTTTTATGTGTAAATCCTGATAGCTTGACGAACGTCAACAGCCTAATGGCTAAGGTAAGGTAAGGACTTGTGATCGCACACATTATACTACTAACGTGAACCAACTTCAGACAAGCATATTTAGTTTTGAAGAAAATTGAATCGTTCTTTAAGATTAGTTGGGGTTTTAAGATTTTGGATGCAACATGCTTTACATTATCCTAAGTTTTTTTTATTAAATGCTGTGAAAGGAAACGATTATATAATTAATACATGCATCTCCATCACAAAATTTGACCACTCAGAATAGAAATATCATCTTGAATAGAGTAACGGGGTATCTGAGATCCAGACCGTAATATACAGAAAACTCCAAAAGCATTACTGTGGCATTTAGTTTGACTTACCAGCTTCTATTTTCAAGAAAGTATCATTGCCGTCATCATTCTCTCAAGCTTTGTTTTCCTAGGAAAGCGGTGCCGTCATATAGCGGCCGTAATATTACGGACGCAAAAAGGCGGCCGTCTTTACGGTGACGATATGGGGAAAGTTCCACGGCCGTTTTAACACACTGTCTGCTTCATCGCTATCTGAAACGTTCACGAAACCATCTGACACCGACAAGACGGCCGTCATGCAAATGGCGGTACCGCTTTTTGACGTTACGGTGTCAGTTACCGCTCTCTAGGAAACCGCGCCATTTTGTTTACATAGACAACGTTCTAGTGACGTCATTCACCGCTGTATTACGGCCGCTATTTGACAGCACCGCTATCCTAGGAAACCAAAGCTTTAAATAAATGAATGAATGATGATGTAAATTGTGTGTTTCTAAAATGAGTGAATGATGGTGTAAATTGTGTGTTTCCAAAATGAATGAATGATGGTGTAAATTATGTGTTTCTTAAATGAATGAATGATGTGTAAATTGTGTGTTTCTAAAATGAATGAATGATGTGTAACTTGTGTGTTTCTAAAATGAATGAATGATGGTGTAAATTGGGTGTTTCTGGATCTAGATCATTCAGATCATTCTTTTGAATATAATGAATGAATGATGATGTAAATTGGCCATTGGATGTTTCTGAAACTCCTTTGATCCAGAATCCCCAATTTACACCGCCTCTTATAGGACACCTACTCTTAGATGAAATTTGTTTTCATCCATATCGACCTTTGAAAATTAGCGCGTTTAAACAAACAAACTTTTCCGCTTTATAATATTAGTATAGATGTATGGATAGATTCGTTATCATAACTTCTTATTATAATTACAGGTGTGGAAGCAGTGGCCATTCACGGTGGTAAGGACCAGGAGGAAAGATCACGTGCCGTAGAAGCATTTAGAAGAGGAGAAAAAGATGTATTGGTGGCCACGGATGTAGCTAGCAAAGGTAATTGAAACGATTTCTTTAAATTGTCACCCACAGGAGATGGAGCACATGTCTAACTAATATAGGTACAGTGGTACTCAACTTATAAGCAGAGCCGGATTAACCCTGTCAGGGGCCCCTTTTCTTACTTTGACTGACCAAATCGTGTGTGAACTGTGGAAACGCACATTAAGGGCTGTGGTTTTTAATATGTTTGTTTACTTATTCCCAGATTTGTTCTAAAATTGTTTTAATTCTACTACTAAATCTAACGATTTGTATTTTGTGAGATAACATTGAGGTCCCTAAGTTCACACGCACATCAAATTCTCTTTCGAAGAAACATGTTTTCTTGGTGCGTGCACTAGGCCTGGGCCCCTAGTTGATGCGAGGCCCCTACTCCGCCTCATGACTAAGCCGTCCCTGCTTATAAGGTGTGTCGTGAATCTTCGTTCGCACAGAAAAGAAAGTATTACCCCGAAAATTAACGAAATAATACTTAAAACTTACAGTCAACCTTAGATCACAACTATAAGGTTCATAATACACTGCAGTTGTTAGTTCCGTCTCACTCACGCGTCACGCGCTAACATGGCGGCAGCTGCCGACCAATAGCGGTTAAGGAAACGATGCGCGGTGCGAGAATTCTTTTTCTGCGCAGGTACATCGGTAAGCCATATCAGTTGGGTACTACTGTATTAGATGTAATTTTTTACCGTCTCAAAAACAATATGGAGTATTGTGTAAGTGGAACAGAAGCCATATACGAGAATATTTGATACGGGAGCGGCTCGTGCGCCTGCGAAAGGATATCAAAGAGGCCGACGGTACATGCGGCGAGTATGCTGTATCGGCCGGCTTCTAGGAATGTAAAAATGAATGAGCTTAGCCATCTGTGCAGAAGAGATTGTTACTATCTGGGGTTCGGGATAGAAATAATTAACGCCAATTAAGTCAAAATTATCACTTTAACCCCTCAAGTATCAACGGTACACCGTTTGTATATAACGTCACGGCTCGCATTGGACGATGGTATTTTACATTTATGTTGCAAGTAACACGATGTGGCTGTATCATTCGACTAATCGATTCATACTTGACTGGTTTTAGTAACATTTTAAAGGGAACACCGCTAAAAAGAACGAAAAAAAATTTTCACAAAATGCATCTGTGGTTTTTGTTGTGACGCCGCAGACTTTTTCGTTGTGTTATCAAATAGTTTTTATTACTTTTTACAGTGTCTAAGTGGAATAATTTGTGTTAACATTGCCTGCACATTATTGTGTTATCGTATGTCTTTTTTCGTGAATAGGTATGTGTTGTTTCGTGTGTATGACTTCGAATGTGAGTGAAAATGATAAAAGTGAAAACATATCACATCACTGCGAGATAAGGTCAGTTTGCTTTGCTTATTTAATGATATAAATAGTTAGATAAACTCATAACGAAGCCAGGAAGGTATAACATATACCATGGTAATGGCCATAAATTGCCGATTTATCATTTTTTCTGAAGTCCTACTCAAAAATCAAACAGTACATTCAACATGCGACACTGGAGGGGTTAATTAAATAAACACGAAATAAAAATTAACACAGTTATTCGCACTTCAACACTTGTCACTTAACATTTAAATCGCACTGAAATTCACTCGTAGAGTTTCGATGATATCGCCTCGTATCTTCTAATAAGACTGACTGTCCGCGTTCCTTTGCGAGCTATTTATACCACGATGTATGTCTTCCAGAAAATTCATGTACAATCGACTCACTATCAGTACTGGCAAGAATGTTCCAGAAGCTACTCGACAAAGTACTGCTACTCGCCGCCAGACGGCGTTAGTGTCTCGAACGTTCTAGAAACCGATGTTTCTCGACAAACTCAGTACTGCTACTCGCCGCCAGGCGGCGTTAGTGTCTCGAACGTTTTAGAAGTCGATCTAAGTCTCTTGACGTACTTAGCTAAGCGACTGGCGTAACAATATTATAGTTACAGGAGCACTCTCTGTTCCTTTACTCTCGTAGCCCGATGGGACGGCAAGCCGACACGACCGGAGATAGATTAGACGCAGGACCAACTGCTTACCGTGCTTTTCAATTCAGGGAGGTATCCTACAGCCAACTTCCAAACTCCGGGATATTACTCTGATAGCATAGCTTTACATAGGTGAAAGAAATATACAACGTGTAATTTAAAGGCATACATACCAAGTGCACGGCTTCTTTGGATGATAACAAACGATATAGCAAGGGTTTTGGGTGTGTAGAACTTATTACAAGTTCCAATATACAATACCAGAGACCGAATTTTTCAAATTAAGAAGAACGAAAAGAATTGTCGTGTTATTGGCAAGTGACGTGGAAAGTTATTGACCCTCGTAGTGCTGTGACACGTTTGTTATTCAAGAAATGTATGAAACCAATAATTTGGTATCAATTCTTTGAGTCAGTTATTTTGTGCTGAGACTGTGCATAGAGACTCCATACCAGATGTTGTCTTCAGCCCTTTTGGAGAGATATGGAGTTTCCGTTACACGTTGTAGAAATCGGCTCAGTATTTTTAGAGTTAATCCATTACAAGCAAACAAAAGATTTTCATTTTCTCCTTATAATATTAGTGTGGATATGCTAACACCATCTTTTGTCCCCAGGTCTTGATTTCGCCAACATACAACACGTTATAAACTATGATATGCCTGAAGATATTGGTAAGACATGTTTTTACTTAATTAATATACATAATCACCCTATAACCCCTTAACCTACAGTATGTCAACTAACAGAAGGCGTTCCCGATAACCCATCTATACATGCTAACAACAATATTACCATTCGAAAACAAAATGTTTTTTTTTTATATTTAAATATTCACTAAAAATGTTAAATTGATACGTAAAAGAAACACTCCGTACACGCGTACTTGAAGGACGGCAACGTCGCAATTTATTTATGAATGACGGGCCGCGTGTGCGGCGATCTAATTGATGTGCTTATACTATTGCGGGTTAACGGGAACGCCCTCTGTTAGTTCACATACTTTATATTCTCATAGCTGGGACACAGGCATCCTTTCTATGAGAGGGAATGGGTCGTAATCTACCAAGCATGCTTACCTAGAAGTAACCTATTCACTCTTGACTTAAAGACTCAGGTTATAGCTATCAGGAAACACAGACTCCGGCAGGGAATTACACTCCTTAGCTGTACGCACAGGGAAAGATTTTCAAAACGTTTTTATTGGGTACCTACATTAAAATAAAATTTAGATATTAGTTCTGGATTATACAAGGAGGCGATTAGGTTATCACGTTAAATTGTACAGCAGGTAGTACAAGTTGTTATCAGTCCGTTAAAATAATAAAATAAATAATTTTACTACAATTAAGAAAATGCATTTTTCAAACAAAATAAGTGGCGTTATTGGTAAAAAATAAATAATCCTTCATAATATTAGTTTACTGACCTGTAAAAGCGGCGGCGCCGGCGGGGCACCGGGTGATCGGTCAGCTGATTACGTTTATGCAATACATGATGTTGTGAAATATCAAAATGGAAAAAGGATCCCACGGCTATAATATTGTTTATTATTAAATTATTTTAATTGTATATGATAAAATACCTAATATAGAAGTGCGTGGTTTCAATTAATGTTATAACCTAATCGCCACGCTGTATACAAATATAATTTATTAATATATATTATTGTGGAGGATTTTCAATAAAATAATATTAACAGTCTGCTATTTTACGCCGATCTATCAGTGGAAACAGGTGGGACTTCTTACAGAGACGATAATAATTGACTAAGTAATATATTTTCAATGCGGCCGATGTATTTATGATACGCTGGATTCTACATCTAAGACGCATATTCAAGCTGAATTCTCACAAAAGTACAGTAAAACAAAAATTTAATCAAGAAATATTTATTTGCTCAAATAAGGTACAGAAAGTTCTTATACATTAATTAATAAAACTCTTATTTCGCCTCTAATATCGGTGTGTAAAAATGGAATATAGAATTATTATTATAATACATGTCATAAAATATGTAAATATGTATACAGAAAAAAAATGTATACAATCACTAATTAAAAAACAAAAATATAATAATTAAATGTTGCACATTTTTAAGGTTCCTATTTTACCTCTCTCTAAGTGCTATAAAGATGCTAAAATGCTCAAAATATTGTATTGAGTTTTTAGATTATAAAAATAATATTTCTGATTGTTTCAATTAAAACTATAAATGGTATTAAAATGAATATGGTTCCTTATAATCTAAACACTCAGGTACAATATTTTGAGCGTTTTAGCACATGTAAAGCACTTACGAGAGTCCGTCTCCTTCAATAAATGTTTTCTTCCTTTCTTTAGAGAACTATGTCCATCGCATCGGTCGTACCGGTCGCGCGGGCGGTGAGGGAGTGGCAACGACATTGTTAGGTAGAGCGGCAGATGACAGCGTGCTTCGAGATTTGCTACATCTATTGCGAGAGGCACAACAAAAGGTGAGACATTTTTTTTAAAGAGAACTATCATTGGTGGTAGAATAGGGGTGTATACCACAGAACAGATAAAAGAGGTTAGAAAGGAAATAGTTCCTGATTTGTATGAGAACGCGTGTCGCCACTTGTCTCCCACTATTTAGCTCCACTACAAGCAAGAGGCCCGTTACGTATGCGAATTATGCACACAAATAAATTACACACACTTAAATCGAGAGCTTGCTCCTGATTGTAACTCACTGTCGATAAACATGCGCCGTGCATCACGGCCAATCAGGGCAAAGGATGAAACGTCAAAGGTTGAAGTGTTGAGGACGCAACGCATGCAGTACATTGTAAGCGGACTTGGTCATTGCGTTGATTAAGCGAGTACACATCGGGCAATGTATATTTTTGTAACTTGTTGCAATAATGTTGTTAATGTTCGGAATTTCAGTGATCAGAATGTTTTTTATGTTTTTTTACAAATAAAATTGTAATGAAATGTTATTTTCGACTTACCGATGGAAAGATATACCTCCTCGCTCTATACTTGTGGTCTAACTTTTTGTTTTACAGGTTATAATTGCACAACACGGCATTTTAAAGCAGAGCTCTGTGTTCCGAAGTATTCCGAAGCGCACTAAACGCGCTGAATGAATTAATCGGTCGAGCTATGATTTTCGTATCATAAAGGTGGCGCGCTCGCCACGCCCACATTACCATTCCAGCCGTATTCATCTATTCCGTGGTGTATACGATTTTTTTATACAGTAATATGGTTTAAGTTCCGGTCACGTCCCATTAAACGGGATCGCGTATAAATGAAAACATCAAATTCCCCAAACTCTGATTTGTGTTGCATAGTTGAAAACGTGCACCACCTTTTAATGAAATGTGTCCGGTACGATACAGATCGAGAGTTTCTGATGAGGACTTTTAAGTTAAGTTGAATTATAATAGGCGCTTTTCATGAAATACTTTCATCTCCTTCATCTGAAGCTGCTAAAACTATGTGCACGTTTTTTTTTAATTTAAATTGTAATACTTAATTGTAAGTGTACCTACCTTTAGTTTAATTAGGTTACGATGGAATTGGCATATACCTACTTAATGTACCTATAAAAATTCTTTAAATAAATAGAAATATGACTAAAAAAATATCACTCTTATAATCATTAAAAAAAACTAATTAAAACACCATCAGGTGAGACGGTGGTCAAACGCGAACCTATTTTCAATAATAAAAAAAAATCATTTTCATTTCCTGCTAAAACGCTAACTTCTGTGGCGTCGCGTCGCTGTCTGCCTCTAAACACTAACAATTAATTATAATAATAAAAATAATAATAATAATAATACTACCGGAAATTGATTGTGAAGGATGGCACGGTTGACATGTGTCGGGCATGTCACCGTCCGGGTGAATCAATCCGTCACATTGTCTCTGGTTGTTCTCGTCTTGCTAATGGAGAATACTTGCATAGGCACAACCTTGCAGCCAAGATTATTCATCAGCAACTTGCTCTGAAATATTCTCCTGTGGAATCGGAAGTGCCGTACTATAGGTATGTGCCCGACCCAGTTCTCGATAATGGCCATATCACACTATACTGGGATCGGTCCATCATCACTGACAGGACTATTGTAGCCAATAAGCCTGATATAGTGGTGCTGGACCGAAACGAGAGGCGTGCCATGATTGTCGACATAACCATCCCGCATGACGACAACCTCGTGAAAGCCGAGAAAGATAAGCAAATCAAATATCTTGACTTGGCGCATGAGATTGTCGACATGTGGGATGTGAACTCGGCAGTCGTTGTACCGATAGTCGTCTCAGCCAATGGCTTAATAGCCAAGAGCCTCGACCAACACCTTAGGAGGCTCTCGTTAGGCGGCTGGATGGAGAGGGGCTTGCTTCAGAGAGAGGTACTGCTGGACACGGCGTGTATCGTTAGGAGGTTCCTCTCTCTAGAGCCCTGACCACCGGTAGCTTGGGCAAGCCCAAGCTACCGGTGGTCAGGGCCCACCGGTATCGGGAACAGTGTCCAAGGACACTGTTCCCGATACCGGTGGGCTACTATTTTTTATATTTTTAAATGTTTTTTGTGTTTTATTGAAATATTTAAAAATGTAATTTGTATGATTATAATTAGAAATAAAGAGATAATAATAAAATTTATTTTTAAAATTTTATTTTAATTTGATAACAAATATCAAAAATAAGATGTCAATATAGGTATATGACATCGAGGGGCGTTACGTCACGCGCCGTTTGCGGTCACGTGATAACGAGGATAAAATATTTGTTTTTTCATAATTAATCTAAACGTCATTATAAATATAATAAGCATGAATGTGTGGTTATCGGTAATAGTATCGGTAAAACACTAGAAGAAAAAAAAATATTTTCGTCTAGTGTTTACACCCCTATTCACATCATTCAATCTTGTGAATTCCCTCCAATGAAGCTAAATATGCTTGTGTCAGAAATGGGTTCACGGCGATAGAGTAATGGGTGGTTTAAAAGTTTTTGGCCGGTTTAAAAAAAGTCGGTTTAAAAGTTCTTTTGAACTAATAACCATTCATTTTTTTCAGGTCCCGTCCTTCCTGTTAGACATGATAGGAGAACCAGACGTGCCCGTACCGGACGGTCAAGGGTGTTCCTATTGTGGTGGTTTGGGACACAGGATTACAGGTAAATATATCACTAAACTATATTCAAAACAATTTATTATCACTTGACTCGACTGAGCGCTGAGCTAAAAGGCTATATAGGCGACGAGGCGTTTGTGGACAAGCTTCACAGCTTGCCTGTCGGTCTTCTACAGATTGTACTTTGGGGAGTGTGCGCAGGAGCCCCAATTTTTTTTAAATTCGTGATGAGCCCTCTTGACCTCAATCTCGCCTGATGGTAAGCAATAGATGAGGTCTACGATGGAACGAGCGAGCAATCCAAGAATTCCCTTTTACCTCAGAGAACGTTTTAAGTTCCTTCATGACACACATACTAGAGATTTGAGATCATCGGTAAATTTGACACTTTTAATGCCTGCACATTCCACAAAATGTTATGATTCATCGTATACGGTGCAGGCTACTCGTCTGTGGAACGCATTGCCGTTGTCAGTTAGACAAGCACAGTCACTTGCTGCTTTCAGAAGCTCTGTTGTATATATACTTATATTAAGTACTTTAGTTACTTTTTGTGTATGTTATACAGTATATTAGTTTAAACGAGGGACATATTCAAACCTACAATAGTGTATGCTTACATGATACTAATAAAAATATGAACAAAAAACAACACTGATAAATAACAGACAGAACCATACCAAAAGTCCTCGGGGGGACTCCCGCGGGGGCGGAGTTTACACACGAGCTTCCTTTTTGGCACGATCGGGCCGTGTTTTGCCACGTGATTACTTTAGGTACTGTTTACAAGTTCATTCACCTCTTGCGCCTCAGTGTACATGATAAATGTATTTTATTGGCCAATTACGTCAAAAATTTAAGTTATAGGTTTTTCACAAAGGGACGAGAATCGAATACTGAATACCCTCCCTCAATAAGTCCCTCGTTTAACCTAACACACTGTATACTTGAAGTAGGTACACTGACTTTCCCCTCCCCTCTTTGTTTTATGTTTTTATAGTCCATCCAAAGGTTGTCTGGAAGATAAGACCGCCATTGTAACCATATTTTGCAGTATTTTAAATCAAGTGTGTGTTTAAATGATTGGTGTACAATAAAGAGTATTCTATCTATCTATAACGACTGTCAAAGATATTCAAATGACTATTTTAACCTTGGGATAGTTTCGATATGTAACGAATAGTCACCCATGCAGCAACATACCTTGGCAAGTGTTGCATAACTTTGAAGAGTCGTGCGATTGTTACTAATGTTATTGTTTTTCTGTTCACAGAGTGTCCGAAACTGGAAGCGGTACAGAACAAGCAGGCTTCAAATATTGGGAGAAGAGACTATTTGGCTAACACCGCAGCTGATTACTAAGTTTATAACATTAGGACTGTATTCTGTGAAACGTTGCTTGACTGTCTGTCTTCTACAGATTGTACAGACGCCAGCACATCAAGCTACACCAATCTGTCAAATTTCTTTAATAGATTTTCAACTTTATTGTTATAGTAATTAGGTTCAAGGTTGATTGGGAAAATTGACAGTTTCGGGTAGCTTCATACTTCAAAGTGTACACAGGAGCTCCACAACCTGATCCCTCCATCTCCCTTTCACTAAGCTAAGCTAAGGAGTAGAATTCCCTGTTAGAGTCTGTGTTTCCTGATAGCTAAAACCTAGGCGAATTTAAGTCAAGAGTGAATAGGTTACTTCTAGGCAAGCGTGCTTTATTTTCGACCACATCATCGATTACGGTCAGGTGAGATGGCGGTGAAACGCAAGCCATAACAATAAAAAAGAACATCCACTGTTTTTTTTTTGGTAATACTTAGAGCGGAAGGGAGTGTTAGACTCCTGCTGACAAAAAACCCATCCTGTGGGTTTAACAAGAAAATGATTCGTGATTGAACCGAATTTTATTCATGATGCATGTGAATATTTCAATTTTTATGTAAGTTAAGTTATAAGATGTAAATAAATATATATTTTTAAGAAACCCGATTATTATTTACTACTATTGTTGAAACGACGCAACATATTCGTTTTCGTGTATGGCAAAACATTTTTTAAATTTAATGTGCAATGTGTATTGGATTAAATAAATAAATATCGAGTTTTCTCCGTGCCTCGGGTAAATAGACGACTTTTATGTATGGCTGATGACTCTATAGGTCACTATCACTCCGCGTAGGAATGAAAGAGAAGCGTAAAGATGCCACAATGACTTAACGACGTTTCGCTGAGTTATTTATCATTAAATACATTAATCTTTACAAATATTTTATTTCAATCGACAAATAAAAACAACAGTTCCCTTTATTATTATAATTGAAGAATGTTAACTAAATTTGAATATTAAGCTCTCCATATTCTCTGTCAAAAATAAAAAATACAAGTAAAAGAATTACTTCGATACGTCAATTAGTTTCCGATTTATAATAATACTAGCGACCCGCCCCGGCTTCGCACGGGTGCAATGTTTATATTAAAAATAGGCAGCGTTCGCGAGAACCGTTAACGTGCGGCAGTTTTTTCGACGCCTTACTCCACAATTTTCACTACCACGAAAAATCCTGTCTATTTTCAGGGATAAAATATAGCCTATACGGATTCGGAAGAATCCCTCTAAGTAATGGTAAAAGAAATTTTGAAATCAGTCCAGTAGTTTTTGAGCCTATTCAATACAAACATACAAAAATACAAAGGTTTCCTCTTTATAATATTAGTATAGATTCCACAACTTTCGAAGCGCTTGCCTAGGTTGGACCGTAGATGGGATAAAATAATAATTTAATAATATTCCACAACTTTCACACAACGCCATCTAGTCCCAAACTAAGCAGAGCTTGTGGTATGAGTACTAGACAACTGATAAACATACATATATATTTCTAAATACATACATATTATAGATTAATTACACCCAGACAAAGAACAAATGATCGTGCTCATCACACAAACATTTGTCCTGGGTGGGAATCGAACCTACGACCTTGCACATAGCATAGCATAGTAAACGTGCGACGCGGACTCGTACTCGATACGTGTGAAGTCTATTTTTACTATGTACAGCGCCTTAACGGTCCCAGCTGTCATTTGTACATCTTTGACAGTCGTTACGGATAGTTAGAAGTCAGTATTTATATGTATAATCAGGGCCGGATTAACCATTAGGCGGAGTAGGCAGCTGCCTAGAGGCCCCGCATCAACTAGGGGCCCAGCCCCAGTGCACGCACCAAGAAAACATGTTTCTTCGAACGAGAATTTGATGTGCGTGTGAACTTAGGAACCTCACTGTTATCTCACAAAAAACAAATCGTTAGATTTAATAGTAGAATTAAAACAATTTTAGATCAAATAAGTAAACAAATATATTAAAAACCACAGCCCTTAATGTGCGCTTCCTCAGTTCACACACGATTTCGTCAGTCAAAGTAAGAAAAGGGGCCCCGAGAATGCCATTGCCTTAGTGCCTCTGACAGGGTTAATCCGGCTCTGTGTATAATCTATGGTCAGAAGCCTGAAAATCTGACACTCATCTGGCTAAATGGTATCGTGTTACCCAGTTACTGGGTTGTGGAGGTCAGATAGGAAGTCGCTGCATGTAAAACACTAGTACTCAGCTGTATCCTTTTCAACATAGTTTGAAAAAGGCTAAGTAAATAGTGATAATATTGCTGAAACAACTAGCGCCATTTCTAAGTGGTTTTGCTTTAGGCAGTAACTTTAGACATTATATTTTAGGCACTGACTTTAGAATTTACTTTAAGACAGCAGAGATTAACTTTGGAGAGTTGGTTGGGGAGAGCAAATGTGAATCTCTTTATTAAAATAAAAATAGAGAAGAAATTAGAATAGAAGTTGTAACAGTTGGTCATTGTGTGAACGGCGCGTGCAAGGGTGGATCCAGGGGGGGTCATGGGGTCATGACCCCCCCTGGGATGGGTCCAGGACCTAGGTGGACCACTAATTAAAATTTTTAAACATTGCTACTAGATAATACTCCAGTTTCTGTCGTTGTAAACGAATATCGGCAGTGGATGGCCAAGTGGCAGCAGAGTCAGGAAATACAAATTATAACTTCTTGTGACTTGGCCACGATTATGTGACCCCCCCCCCCCCCCCTGGCACCAAAGCTGGATCCGCCCTCGGGCGCGTGCGTCTCGTATAACTGTTTATAGGTATTAAATAGTTATTAGTGTTTATAAAAGTATTCGTTGTTTACGAGCAGCAGTTTGTCGAAAGCGAAGGGTAGGTATTCAGGGTGGCTACAGTGGAATACTCCCTCCAACGATTTCTAGTCTCCGACTAACGCAGCTTTAATAGAAATCACTGCAAAAAAAGTGGTACCAACTTGGCTTATACTAGCCCTTGAGTATGACGAAAACGAAACCTCAGAAGTTTTGAGTTGCGTAACAAAATGACTATCTGTATTTATTTTGGTAATAACATTAACGTTTATTCACTGAAAAAAGAAAGTGTTACAATTTTAATATGACACTGGATCCCGCGCTAGGATACCCTGTGTCGCAGGCTCCAGTCTCGATATAAATGGTTTAGATCTAGGGATACAAATTGCAACAGGATATTCATTAAGCTAAGGGAGGTAACTAACTATGTATGAGGTGTGCATGATGTGAGAGTGAGTTGATGTGAGCAGTATGTGAATCAAGTATTAGTAGCTAGTAAAAATCCTCACACACATATAGGTATATATGTGTGTGTGAGAGGATTTTTACTGAGAACTTAAACACAAAAACAGATACATACTCTCTAGAGTATTATGTTTTTACTTCAGTGTAACCTTTTACTACCGGTCTACCAGACGTACTGAAGGATGCCATCCGTCTTGTCGTACATAGCGCTTCTCCTCTACATTTATTGTGCGCACAGCCTAGCTGTGGAACTCTGTGCCGCCTTCTGTGTTCCCTGCCACTAATGACCTTGCAGCCTTTAAAGCAAGAGTGAACAGACATCTCTGTGCTCGTTCCTTTGATCGTAGACCTCATCTATCGCTTACCATCAGGCGAGATTGAGGTCAAGAGTGGGCTCATAATTAAAAAAAAAAACAAAAAATAAAGTTTCAGTTTCTAAGAATGACGTGTCTGACTGTATCAAAACTGCCTCGTTTGCCGAGTGATCTCAAGCGCGACTGCTGCGCACGAGATTTCGGGTTCGATTACCGGGTCGGGCAAAATGTGCTATTGGGTTTTTCTGTAGGTAAGGAATAAATGATATAATAATAATATTCCACAACTTTCACACAACGCCATCTAGTCCCAAACTAAGCAGAGCTTGTGGTATGAGTACTAGACAACTGATAAACATACATATATATTTCTAAATACATACATATATATATATATAAAAGAAAGTGGTGATAGTTACACTATTTATAACTCAAGAGCGGCTGAACCGATTTAGCTGAAAACTGGTAGGGAGGTAGCTTAGAACCAGAAAACGGACGTTTTTATTCCGAAATTCTAACGGGATCGGGATTTACGCGGGAAAAACCTCCCACGCGAACGAAGTTGCGGGCAAAAGCTAGTTATAGATAAATTACACCCAGACAAAGAACAAATGATCGTGCTCATCATTTGTCCAAACATTTGTCCTTGGTGGGAATCGAACCCACGACCTTGCGCATAGCAGTCAGGGCCACTGACCATTAGACCAACAGGCTCCCGGAATTTCTCGGTAGTAGCCCGGAGTTCGGAATTTGGCGGTGTGATACTCCCGTCTCGGAAAACACTAAGCAGTTGATCGCGCTATCATTTGTACATCTTTGGCAGTCATTACGGGTAGTCAGAAGCCAGAAAATCTAACACTGGTTTTGCCAAGGCGTATCGTATTACCCAGCTACCTACTGAGTTGCGGAGTTCAGATAGACAGTTGATTCATGCAAAAAACACTAATACTCAACTGCATCCGGTTAGGCTCGAATCAGACCCTTGCATATGATGAATGTGATGTCTACGTCTGTTTTTGGGAATACTCACAAGAATGATCAATCAAATTAAAAAAAAAAAACTACTGCTTTTTCTGTTAACTTATTAAGTACGTTTGTTTTTCAATGCCCGGTATTTTTAAATATAAAATGATTGAAATGGTGATAGGCTAGACTTCCTTCTTAGTCATCTCTTCCTCAAGCCCCAACCGCCCCGGGCGTCGGGATTCGCGAGCCGATCTCCGGCCACCGTAGGCACCGGCTTGTGGACGCTGAGCAGGAGTGGCTCACCATCCGATAAGGACCAGGCTCGGGTCGGGTGGCGTGTTGTGTTCCACGGGCGCCTCAAAGAGTTGTCAGCAATAGTGACGGGGCCCCATAGGGCCATTGCGGGTTTTCGGGAATGTTCTAACGAGATACCGCGGCCCCATAACTTTAGAGCGGCATGGAACAGGATGGGTTATTAGTCACTAGAAGTCTGACACTCCCTTCCGCTCCACGCAGAGCAGAAGAAGTCATTCGATGACTTTTTCCACACGGAAACAAAGACCTTTATAATTACTTGTAAAAAAAGTAAAACTAGGTACCTAAATGTCTAAGAAGAAATTATAATAAATAAATTCCTACATAATCTATAGTCGAAACCTGTCATCAAATTATTCTATATTTAGAAGAATTGTACAATATAATATTATATATATAGAGACGAGCGATGAGCTTATCAATAAGTAAAACTTTGCTATATTTTTGTTTTGACTTCAATGCCTACATCTTCAATCAATGACATAAAAAGTCAAATAAGATGACAAAATAATGTCACGGATGATGGCATTGACATATGACATGTAATCAGTGTCATTTTGACAAAATATGATACTAATCATGTCTGCTTCAATCTTTTTCATCTTACACTATCGCTGAAAATCCTGAAGAAAGAAGCAATCAATACACTAACGATCAATGAACTAGGTGTTACGTCATATCCGGCAGCTAGCAAAGATTGTCGATGGTGACCCCATTTTTAGTCAAAAATTTTATATCATAGTTGAAATTAAAATAATCTTAAATATTATTTTTGTGTATGCTGCAATAAACAGATTAAAAAAAAAAACTGATTTTAATCAATTTTCTTTTTTTTTTTCCTCTTTCAACATATAAGAGCAGTCCAAAGAGCAACTTGCAGGCAATCATTTAGCTTATGGTAATAATTGCAACAGTTAACATTGAGAATCGATAATCGATAGGTAAAATTTATTCTTAATAAATTTTAATAGAATTTGTAAAGTTTACAACAATATTCAACTTTATTGAAAAGCTAACAAATAAAAACTTAATGTTAAATTTTAATTCAATATTTAACTTTCTGAAAAACGAAATATTATTTTGACGCTTGTTATAGTGTAATATTGAATTTATATGCGCAATAATTGCGTTCAGCTTTACTATAATAGGCTTATTCCCAGTTTGACATTTTCAAATCTATTCTGAGATTTTTTATTCCATTGGTTCAACTGCATAATTTAGGGTACCTATTATATTTTCTTTGAGAAATTGTAATAGTAGCTTTATTTAGCTCTTATTAATGTGTTTTTACCATAGAATATTAAATTTTCATTGATTTAAAAGGTTTTTAAAAATCGATTTAAAATCTTAAATTAAATCAGTGTATTTATTAAGTTTGAATCGATTCAAAGATGCTTGTACGAGTGTTGCCATTACATTTTGCCGCGCAATTACATCACCATTTCATGGCACGCGTTTGACGCATTTGTTAAAATTTTCGACTTTTCGTGACAGCACGTCAATTTCGACATTTGATTGATAATTTTCTAAAGATCCATCAAATTAGTTTGTTTGAAAGTTGGTTTAGGCGCTAAATGTTATTATTTTGCTGTTTTAACTTTATTACTATGATGTGATCGTGAGGTGTCCATTTTTGGTTGTACGCTTCCATTTCACAATGAGTGCTCTAAAGTGTGTTGTTGAAGGCTGCGATTTAGAGTACGATGTAGTCTGCAGCTTCTCCTTCTACAAGTGAGTTTGTTATGATGTTAATATTTTTCCAATATAATATTTATTTATATCTTATGTGCCACCAAGATAGTGTCTATGGTCTAGCCTCTGACCTCGGAAAATATCAAGTGCTAAAATGATTGTAAACATAATTAGCTTTGTGGTTTAGAGCCAGCTTTTTCCATATATATTCTTATTTTGCGTTCTAAAACCTCACCCAACACTAATTGTACCATTTAGATGATATAAGCATCTATAAAGTTGAATACAAACGTAAATATTGATATCCATTTAGTATCAGATTTTCAATCATTATTCATAATTATTTCCCTTTGGTGGGGATAAGTCTTGTGAAATCATGCATAATAAAGTACTGTAATAGCTGATTATACTAAGGCTTCTTTGTAATCACAATCTCCAATACAATTATCAGTACAATACCTTTTATATGCATATTTAACCTTAAAATGCATCCAACAAGGAATATCAGTCTTTACTGTATACATTTTGCCGCTCTATTCAGAAACTAATGTGCCACACATTAGTTTCTGAATGTTGGCAAGATGCCTATCAGTTTAATTTAGTCACCTTATCTCTAACCATAATGATTAATGAATTTTTTTAATAACAACATGGGCTCTGATCGTTCACAGAGGTTATATTAACCCTAAATGTAATTAAAAATTAAAAATGTATTAAAATAAACATTGTCCTTTATATACAGTATGGATACGACATATGAGCAATAAATGAAAACACTGGCAACAATCATCGTAATGAACATCTTTTTGTATGGGACCAACAAAAAAAACAACTACTTGGTACATTTAGCCGACTTATGCACACACAAATGTATAGGGCAGTCTTAGTTTTTTTAGTGATTTCAGTATTGGCCTTATATAAAACGTTGTACATTATGATGAGTATTGCCAGTGTTTTCATTTATTGCATATATATCATATACATACTGTGTACTTTCTTATTTTTCAAATCAAAAATATTTTATTACACATAGGCCTACATGAGCCCTTTTAATATATCAAGCTAGTGCACAATTCAAATTGGTGGAAACAACCAAATTTTTAAACTACATTAGCGTCTGAAGAAGATCAGCAAGAAACTCCATGGTTTTCACAACACATTCATGTTTATATAATACAGTTTTTATAGGTATGAGGGAACATTATAGTCCAATTAATACAGTACAATGTAATGGTTAATTATAAACAATCCAAGAGTCTATGCTTTTCTTTCTTTCACATAAAAATTATGTTTATATAATAGAAAAAAATCATACTTAGAGCCTGTTTTACAACTCAGGGCATAAATTCAAAATTGGAATACTGGATGGAACATGGATTTTGCTGTGATCGGATAATCGGTTGCTCCATGTAAAACACTAGTACCCAGCTGTTCCAATTAGACTGGGAGTTAATAATTAAAATATAGTTGGGAAAAGGCTAGATAATGAGTCTTAGCAGCATCTGGTGAGATAAAAGACTAGGCAGAGTAAATAGGAAATGTAATTTTATTATTTGCTTAACAAATAACTAACTTCTGTTCTATAGATATTTTGTTTCTTGGTAAAAATGTATTTAAAAAAGATATTACATCTGGTTTAAAAGATAGTAGTTAATAATTAAATCTATTTAGTTGTAAGCTCTAAGTTAACAATGTAATTAACTGTTTTTTATTCCTATGAAATAAAATAAATAACTTATTAAGTCTAGTGAGCGATGACGAAATATTGATAAAAATATCTTCATCACTGACAAAGCTTTAAAATCTATGATTAGAACAAGAGGTCCAACAAAGACTAAGATTTAAAAGTCTATACCGCTCATACAGCTGCTGTAAAAAAGGCATTTTCAAGAGAGAAAAATATTAGTTTAAAATTGACATGT
Organism: Tholera decimalis; assembly: GCA_943138885.2. Classification (NCBI taxonomy): domain Eukaryota; kingdom Metazoa; phylum Arthropoda; class Insecta; order Lepidoptera; family Noctuidae; genus Tholera; species Tholera decimalis. Next base: position 8,897,122 of record OW964575.2, on the reverse strand, counting down.
TGTCAATAAGCAAATCGTCAATACCCTAATTGCTAAGGTGTCAGACTTGTAATCGAGAGTTCTCAGGTTTGAATCCCAACCATTACACTATTGCCATGAACCCACTCCAGACACAAGCATATTTAGCTTAGATAGAGAGGTTAACAAGATTGCTAGTAATGTGAATCTACCCACAATGTTAGTTGTATTAACCCATTCCTCCCCACTGTCCTACTTTTAGGACACTATATTCAACTTTTTTTTTAATGTTAGGTCTTTTATTTTAATGTTTTCTGATGAAATTCGTATTTTTACACTATTTTTCTAATTAAATGTTTTTTTTTTCGATGTAAAAAATGTTTCCGTAATTTTAATATAATTTTTTCAAATTGATCATTTTTGATGCATCAAGAAGAGCATTATGTTCTGATTCTATATACCGTAAAAGAAAAAAAATAGCAACTTCAAAATACATAAAACTGATTCTAAAACCTTTACCAGATATATACTTAATAAATAAAAACAAAATAGAATTTGGGAACTTATGAGATACGTTCAAAATAAGCCGTACTATAAATATGACACCGGGAACATGTCCATACAAATAGCCACGAAATCGTGTTCGATCTTTTTGAAAAAACAAATCATATTATTTTTTCTTAATGTATTAAGAACTTAATTTAAAGATTTGATTGAAATATTTAAATTTTTTCGATGCTTAGGAAGTAATGGGTTAAAAAACTGGTTAATTTTTAGATCAATTTGAATTCAGTTTCCACTGTTAGTATTATATTTATATATACCTATTTTATAGTAAACTGGGTACATAATAAATATTTTTGTCATGCATATTTTCTGTTGAATTTGTGAATAGGCTAATAGCTATTTTAAAAGTTGCGTAGTCATGTTACTGTTACAGTAAGTTTGTCAGTGACTCTATTCTAAAATGCCATACCATTGGCACAACATTTATTAGAAAGCATATACAGGGTTATTGGAAATATGTCCCGATCCTGTTAAGGGCGTGTAGATGAGGTCATTAAGTAACAAAAAAAAATGTTCCGCCGTCAAAATAGATTAGTGATTTTTAGGAGAAAAAAAAACTAAGACGTTGCAAAAATCATAAAAATAAAATAAGTATTGGATCTCTTTTTTCAAAAGTACGGAGATTTTTAATTGTTTTATGTTTTTTTATTATGCGCAACTTAATTCTTTAGCTATTTAATAAATAAGAATGCTAAAACGTGTTTTCGTTTTGTTTTTATAAATTTTTAAAAGAGGTAAAGTCCTATTTTATTTTAATATTAAAAAAAAAACTCGATAATGGTATACTTTAGGCCTAGAAACTTAGGGTTGATTTGTTAGTTAATGACCTCATCTACACGCCCTTAACAGGATCGGGACGTATTTCCAATAACCCTGTATGTTGTAGTTATATCACTCATTTACAAATGACGAAGTCAAATGATTCTATGTTCAATTCTTATCTTCTTTAAATAATTAATCAGTTTGGTATCCAGTCTGACTGGATGCAGCTGAGTACTAGTATTTTACATGGAATGACTGCCTATCTGACTTCCACAACCCAGTAACTGGGTAATACAATACCCCTTGGTAAGACCAATATTAGTGTTCTGGCTTCTGACTACACTTAAGCACTGTCAAAGATGTAGGTACTACCGACCATACTTCCGCATGCTCACCTTTAAGGCTATAATCGCATAGCACGGCTCACAACTCGATCACCTAATGCATGTATTTTGACCAATAGGATGCACGAAGCATATTTTAGTAGTGTTCGAAATAGTAAGTATTAATATAATTTTACACACCCTGTACTCATAAAATGTATATTGTCTCTAATTGGGCGAAACCAGGAAGGGATGTGGTTTGTCACTAGCTGCGCTTCCGCAGAAATATTTTCTTAAGTGAGCATGTGTATCTTTGGCCGGTAGTACAAAATAACAGCCAAGATCAATGGTTAAACATGCGTTCCCAAATATGGAAGAGTTTCGACTGTTAAGACTGTCCACAGACCGTTTAAAATAAAATTGTAAAAAAAAATATTAGCTTTAATGGCTACTAGTTTAAATTATTGTCCTTAGGGGTGACCCAAAGGCGATTAACGAGTAATAGTCACTCTCTTTTCCTTTACTCTCGTAGCCCGACAGTTGTCCCACCGCCCACTATGAACGAGAAGTGAGTAGAGATAGTATCTGAAAAAGTGTAAGCGAGCAGCGAATGTGTAGTTCCGATAGTTTTGTCGCTGGACTATCATCTGTTTGGTCTCTTGGCGTGAGTTCTGTCCGCCAAGCGGCGCTGAGCAAGTACGCAGAACCAGTGGCGTATCTGAAACTTCGGAGGCCCCCCGCCTAAATCTCAGTAAGGTCCTCTATAACCCAGCGATAACCCAAAAAATCCTAAGACCTAAGCGAGTCAACCCTTCGTAACCTAGAACTTACTAAACTAGCTCATTTTCCTAGTACTCAAAATACATCGACTTGAGAAACTTATTAAAAACTCATAACTATACAGAGTTGATACGACAGAGGGGCTTTCCTTTAAACTGCGTATACTAGGTACCATTTTCAAGCTTTGTACCAAAAATCAATTAAATAGGAGAAGTAGTTGAGTCGCAAATGATTTTGATGAGATACACCTTAAAGCGATAAATCTGACCAAGACAAGAGATAACACACGCTATTACACAGATATTACACGTAGATTGGAACAAAAAAAATTAAGACACTGAGGCCCCCTAAAGCTGGAGGCCCCCCCGGGTCTGCGGACCTTCAGCTACGCCACTGCACAGAACTAAAAGGCTCATAGGCTACAAGGTGCTGGCAGGCAAGCTTCACAGCCTTGCTAACCGGCGAAACGTTGCTTGCCTGTCGGTCTTCTACAGATTTGTACTTTGGATGCCGGAGCTCCACGACCTGATCCCTCCATCTCCACCATGGGTACCATCCACTGCCGGAAATGTTCTATGGGATACCGTGGCCCGGAACGTAAGATTAGCTGAAAGTACGGGGTAGGTTTTTAGTCAGTAGAAATCTGATACTCCTTTTCCCTCCACCCAGAGCTGGAGAAGCCATTCATTGATATTCCCACCCGAAAAAATGGTACCATCCACACTTGGTCGATATACCGTCTTGTCGTACTAAGCGCTTCTCTACATTTATTGTGCGCACAGCCAATGTATGGAACTCTCTGCCGACTTCTGTGTGCAAGAGTGGATAGGCATCTACTTTGCGCGCTCGTTCCATTGTAGACCTCATCTACCGCTTACCAACAGGCGGGCTAATCTGTAATAAGAAAAAATATTTTGTACATACGTTTTTGAGCGAGAAAATATCCAATAGTTATTTGCTCCTTGCCGTCGTTGGTGGAAGAGACTGCCTTAGAAACATTTAAATAACAGCTTTACCTTATAAATGTACATACATAGGTGGCACGAGATAAAGGTACCATTATCACATAAGTTGTTACAAATTATTACCGTTATAAAGTTAAACACTGATTTCTGTATTTATTTAAAGCATTCTATTGTTACTGTTAGGTAGCGTTTATTAATGGTTTGCACTGCATTATGTTAGTAATTTATATCATACAGGTTTCAAGCAGAATATTAATATCTAGATGACGCTCTGTGGTCGAAATTCGCCCATAGTATGAATTATTTTGAATGTGTAAATACAAAAACATTATCTTTCTACACTCCTGCGTCTGGATAATTTTCGTAAAAATTTAGACACCAATTCGGTTCCGTAGTAGTTAAAATAACTTTGGTGTTTGTATATGTGATAAAATTGTTGAATGTGCTATATCTTAAAAACTGCTTACTATCATTCAAATCTAATTTTTTTTGTTGAAATTTCACCTTATTATTTTAAAAGTTAGAGGGGTGGGGGTGGGACACTTTTTACCAGAACACATGGTTTTACGACCCTCAATGTAATTTTAAAAGACATCCGCACTTATTTATAGGTTTAATGAAAAAAAAATAGTTTAAGTTCCATAAAAAAAACAAAGGTGCTCCCCACCTTTGTTTTTTTCTAATTTTAACATCTACCTACCGAGTTTTAACTGTGTAGTCCTAATAGTTTCGGAATAAAAATGGCTGTGCCATACGGACGGACAAACGTGACGAATGTATCAGGCTTCCGTTTTTTGCCATTCGGCTACGGAACCCTAAAAAGGGCTACAAAGTTTTTGCCTCACATATTAAATAATTTAATTGGCGACCACTAATTAATTCAAATTCGTTTTAAAGAACCCTAATAAAATGTGTAATTTTTGTCCACAGCGCAAATATATCGACGGACAATGAAACCAAACGCCAGGACTGGATCGAAGGTGCCATGCACGAGGAAAGCGAGTGCCTCTGGAGACACGTCAGTCTTCAACTCTGTGGGTAAGAGATTTTCACATGATTGTCTTACTGTTTGAGTCCTTTTTGCGGCCTTACCAAACGTTCATATTTCGTATCGTGTAACGTCTTATTTCGCGTCTAAGCTATTCGATATCCGTATGTCACTGCAGGGACCCAGCAGAATATCAGCGCCAGGTATTTGCACTTTGCCAGCCTGGCACTTGCTGAGCTGGGGACCCATTTGGTGCAATCGAGAGACACACCGCATTCTTTATACGTTTTTCTTAAATCTCTTTTTTATGTATGTATCTAAGTGTTACTTTCTGTATGTTCATAATTATGTTACTCAAGCTGCATGGTATACTTTTATTTTGTTATTTTTTGTGGTGAGTCATTTTTTTTAATGGGAATTGCATTATGTGTCTTCTGTTGTACCAAATAAACGTTTTATCTATCTACACCTTGTTATTGTTCGTTAAATGGTTAAAGCCCTAAGTTGAGCACGTTGCGTTCACAGTCTGAACAGGGCCACTCAAATCTTAGTGCATCTTTACTCGAAAGATCGCCTCAGACTACCCTACAAGGTTTCCATATACTAAGCAGTATAGGTTGTATGGACTTCAAAAGAGACGTTGACCTCTGAGTATGTTTCGCTGTTTCTTCTCAGAGTAGTCAGCTAGGAAACACCCGCTTCATCTAGTTTAAATTTACGAAATAGTTTTCTTTTTATTATTGAAAATAGTATCGCGTTTGAACACTATCTCACCTGATGGTAAGTGATGATGTTGTCGAAGATGGAGCACGCTTACCTAAAAATAACCTATTCACTCTTGACTTAAAGACCTAGGTTGTAGCTATCAGGAAACAGACTCCGGCAGGGAATTCCACTGCTGAGCCGTACACACAATGAAGGTATTCCCAAAACGTTTTGTGCGTATGGGTGGGATGTCCACCATGTAACGATGACGTGTAAAAGTGTTATTCAATAACCAATTTGCTAAATAAAGATCATTTATCATCAGTTTAATTTTACTAGGGCTCGCTAAGTGTTCGAAATTAGGCCATAATTAAAATAAAGTATGCATTAAAAAAAATAGCTTATTGCACTTCTCTTCATAGGTATAAACTTTAATTGTGGCAAATTTCGTAGTCCTTTGTCTGCATTATTTTCGTGAAATGGGCTACAAACATTTTGGTTTACTTCTTACTAATAATATAAATGCGAAGCTTTGTCAGGATGGATGTAAAGATGTATGGATGTTTGTTACTCTTTCACGTAAAAACTACTGAACGGATCTGTATGAAATTTGATAATTAGATAGTAGACATCCTGGAATAACAATAAGCTAGTTTTTATTATCCCGAGACTCCCACATTGTCGGGATTTACGCGGGAAAACCCTCCCACGCGAACGAAGTCGCGGGCAGAAACTAGTACAATATATCTATAGATTACTTAATGATAACTGATTGAAATTATACTTCTCTACTGATATTATAAAGAGGTGAAATTTGTTTGTAAGTTTGTAGTTAGGGGGTAATCTCCGGAACTAATGAGCAGCTTTGATATTTATAATAGCCGTTTCTGCTGCTTAAGTTCCGCGTCGAAACTCTTATTCAAAGATTACTCAGATTTTTGAAGTACATATCTATCTTTCCCGTCTAAGCTGAATAAAAGACAATCGAAAATAGATTGAAGCACATTTTTTTAAAACAAGGACTTCTTACGTATCATTTGCAAAGTTTATTTCGAAAATCTTGCACCGTGAAGGTTTTATGTCAATTTAAAGTATCTATTACTATAAAACGGCAATTTCATACTTTTTAATACGTAGTTACCTGTGTCAAAAAATAGTTATTTTATTTAGCCCGTTAGAATTTCAAAAAATATAGTTTACGTATATTTTGTTTTTCAAATCAATAAAAATTTACAAAGATCAAAAGCTTCAAAGTTAAGGAGTGAGGCTGCTGATGTCACAGAGTGCTAAAAAGTACACCACAGCGTGACGTCACGCGAAATTTTAACTCACTGTATCGTCCACTAGTACTCACGCGGGGCTTCGCTCCCGTGGATTCTATCATGGTAAAAACATAACTCTCCTTTTATGCAGTCGTAAAAAGTAGCCTATAATCTTCCTCAAGCTTCAAGCTACTTCCATACCAAATTGCATCCAAATCCACCCAGTACTTTCGATGATTAGCGCGTTCAAGCAAACAAACAAACAAACTTTTCCGCTTTATAATATTAGTATAAATTTTTAATGAAGAGTTGAAAAATAAAATCAACAATTCGTTGTTTCGCAGTTACCACTTTGAGTTGGACAACCAAGGATTATGGATTGATTCGCCGATGCTGCCTGAACTTCTCACTCATCAAGAGAAGCCGGCTGCCGTCATACAATCGCCTAACGACAAGAAATGTAAGTGCTACTTCAATACAGGTAGATATGCTCTCGATCTTTAAGGTTCAACGGGAGCCTCTTAAAGCACGTTATGCTGTTGGTCCTAGCTGTTATTTGAACATCCGGAGGAAATCCACGATAATTAGCAGCTCTACAAAAATGTTAAAGAAACGTCTTCATCAGATTGGTCGGCCATCGGGCGATATGATGATATTAGTGGTATTCAAAAATAGTGAAAACAACTTGGTTTGATGAAATTCCCCATTTAAAAATATATAATCTTGGTTTCGTAATTAAAATCTTCTTAAAATTTTCCCTCTTAAATTATTCAAAAACTTGAAATATATCAGGAAAAACTATAATATCATCGCACATTTTTTTTGAGATACGATTATGTTAATGTTCAGTTTTGTATGGTTATTCTGTTGTCTTTTAGACGACACACAAGCACAACATGAAATATTATTTAGGAAAATGATAAAAAAAACAGATTATTTAATACAAAAATATAGATGCTGTACTGAAGAACGGTACTGCATGCATGAATTTCAATAGAATTAGTTTAAAAACATGTTTGCGGGAAAGCAGCGATACTCAACCTTTAGTGGGCCGCTTGGGGCCCAAAGGTATTTCCGTGCGGCCTGGTGAGCGCCTTCTATATTCTTCTTCTTAATTCTCTTCACCAGCCTGTCCCTAGCAACGTCCTAAGCCGAGGTCCGTACCCCACAGGGTCTGCCCTTGGCGTGTAGCCACCTATTTCATATTTATTTATTTGCATACCATAATGTTTTTATAGGTGTAGCTAAAGTACAATTATGGACCCTCTAAGAGCACAGCAACAATTGTAGGAAGAACAAAATTAAAACTAAATACAAATTAAAAATAAATCAAATTAAACGTTAAAATTAACTAATAGCATTTAAAATTTTAAACGTAACAATTCATATTAAATATACTTAAATAACAAATTATATAATTATAAAATATTTATTATTGAGATCACTTCTGCATTTATTAATCATAATTAAGAGATAATTATACCAATGTTTATTTTAGTGTATGTTCGCGCGTTTAAGTGTATATTTATCTTACCTAGTTTGTAAGATAAATATAAGCCTTGGCTGAAGGCTTTAATTATTATTATTAAGGCCGCCACAAGCAAGCCCGGTTAGAACTAACTCTCAAACCTACGGGAAAAGTGCCAAACCTCCCCTTTTCACCCTCCTCCCCCCTCCCTATCGTATCTCGGAAACTACGAGACCCGTATTTTTGTATTTTTTTTTTACGGATTCGTATAGAGGAGGCTCGGTAAGCAGCCGACAATTTCATAGGTTGACCTGTGAGAGGCCACTGACAATAAAGAGCGCTTAGGGCTCGAGGTTTTAAATTAGGTAAGTATAAAACGTAGCTGTAAATATATCTATCTGGTTTTGATATATGAAGTTGAAAAAACTAAGGATTTAGCTTCATTTGCATATGCGTCCTGAGGTACATAGGTAGTGTTTTTGTTAACTTATGCTATGGGTGGATATTAGGAACTACGATCACTTAGGTTAAACTAATGCTTTCTTTAATCTAGTCAGGTGTTACTTTACGTAAATCCATACTAAATTTCCTGGCGGCAGCAACACTTGTGGAGTATTATTAAACTTGTATTATTAGGAAGCTCAAACCGCAAAAACAACATAAAAACTGTTGAAAAAAAAAGGACTGAGTATCAAAATAAATAAATGCGGCCCATGTATAATGTTGAGTATCGCTGTTCAACTCAATAGTTAGTATAGTGACATTTCTGCCTTATTGCAGGCGCTGGCAGGGGACTGTCCTATCAAGGGCTATTCGAAAAGTTCATAGGAGGTGTCCCCAAAGGTACTGCAATTCGTTATCGACAGAAATCTTAGTATAGAATTAAACGATATTTAAAAAAATGTAAAACATATCGTCGAATAAACCAGCGATACTCAACATTGGGTTTATGCGGTCCAAAGAACTAGTTTATTCGGCCTAATGGTTTACTTAATGCGGCCCAATAAGCTACTTAATGCGGCCCAATCAGCTAAGTAATGCGGCCCAATTAACTACTAAATGTGGCCCATTTAAATACGATGAGCTATTTAATGCGGCCCGATGAGCTACTTAATGCGGCCCAAGCAACTACTTAATGTTTCACAATCAGCTACTTAATTGCGGCTCAATCAGCTACTTGATATGGCCTAATCAGCCAATTCTAAAATGCGACCCTATGAGTATTTTATGCGAATTGTCGGCACTTCAGAAAGTTGTTGCATGTTTTATTAAAAATGCATGTCATACAATAAAAATGTTGAGTATCGTTAGCTTTTATCAGGGAAGTTTTATAAATCAGTTAACTAGTTTCATGTGGCACTATATAATATGTAGACTGTTTTCGATATCCTACATATAAAAATAGTAATTAATGTCGAAGAAAATATTTATGTGTTTAGTTAAGGTCCCCGCAGACTGGTACGATGTGACAATATGACAAAGATTAGCCGCCATGTTGACCGTAACTACAGGGAATAAAACTAGTTTTTGGGAGAAAAGAATTAGTTGTTTTGTTTACAATTCTCAAACGACAGAGTTGTGAGCGTTTGAAAATATCGGATAGAGACAGTACTAATTGCGAGTGACGTCACTTGCTAATCACCCCACTTTGGATTTACGTCATATAGACCAAACGCGTGAAAAGGATAGAAGACTCTTCTTTTCTCTTTCTTTTTGATGATTCTTCTTTTTTGTTTTATTTATTGTATAATTTGAGTATCATAATTCTGATGATGTGGAGCGTGTGTTCAATTTCTTCGCAAAATGTAAGTCGTAGATTAACTTAGATGTATTAAACTAGATTTATGTAGGACGAACGCAGTGCGTAAAAGTACCTAATAAGAGATATATGGAGTAATCGGCAAGAAATTATAAATAATCTTTACCATAACTTACTGATTTTCACTATGTTTGCAAAATACAGTTTTAAAAGGTATGAGAGGATCAATTAAGACAGACCAATTAAGTATTGTCGCGTCGTGACTGTCTGTGGGATGCTTTATATTAGTCAATTGTTGCCAGTTTTTTTTACGATAACTTGGAAAATCACCTCTTTTGTACTACAACGCTGTAATCTTATTGTTCGCAGTGGCTGAAATAATTCGTATGGAGCACAATTACTCCGTGGAGCCAGTCAAAGAAACGCAGGAGAGTGTGTCCAGGCTCAATGTCCGACAATTGGTCGACACCCTAGGATATCTGTGAGTATCTATGACTAACTATAAAATTATTTAATGAGTATTTGGCGACTAATTCACGGTTTAATCAAGGTGAAAACAGACATCAGCTAGCTGCTTTAGATACAGAGAGATGTACCCCTATATCTATCAACCCACTAACTCTGATATTTGTGACTAATAATTGACTAAGGATAGCGTGTTTCTCAGATACTGGGTTTCGGTCATATAGGAATTCGCTTCATACAAAATCACCGACGTCACTATATTTCGATGATTACTCCTAAAACCTTTTTTTTACGGTGGGAAAGTCATCTAATGACTCAAACCCAGTCTGTTCCTTTATTTGCCCTTATGATCCGGGGCTGCGGTATTTCTTAAGAACATTACCGTAGCGTCGGCAGGCAATGGCTCTGTCGTACTCTTGTGCCTGCTCGGTCATTTTTGGGATCGCTCCGTCTTAGTTCATTTCGGACAGTGAACTAGTTCATTCTATTAGTTCTAATAGCTCTATTCGGTCTTCGATCTCAGCAGTCAGCGGTCACTAGACATGTCTCGCGTGTTCGGGTGATAAGCTAAATTAGACATTATGCCATTGAAATAACACGCATTATCACATTTTTGCGAATTCAGTCGGTCGGGTTCGGGTAGCATCGTCATTCGTCGGCTATGTCAAACAATCAGTGACTGTATTTCATTTTTCGTTTGCACATTACGATGGCGCGGTTTAGAATGTACGAGTTTGAAAAGAGCTATTAGACCGGTAAGGCTATAGGATTTTTACCCGACTGCAAAAAAGGTGGGTTATGTTTTCATTGTGATAAAGCGACTGCTAGTGCTGTATAAAAATCTCATGTCACAATTTTTGCTACCCAACTTCACCGAAACGGCCTGACCGTTTTTTATGATTTTTTTGTGTAATGAATGAGATGAAATGAAATACTTATTTTATAAATTGGTTATAAACACGTCATGTTTTATTGCGTGTTATGTTTAGCTAGATGAGACCGGTGTTTTCAAACTGACTACTCTGAGAGGAAACACCAAAACAAACTCAGAGGTCAACGTCTCTTTTAACGTCCACACAATTCTCATTGGTTATGTGTATGTGGTGTATATTTGGTAGGTCAGAGAAAAGGTCTTAGATCTTTTTTTCGTCCCAAGAAATTATTTATACGTGTACGTTAATATTATGTTTGCTGAATTATATAATATTTGTTTTATATTTCACCAGATCTATGAAGAATCTCCAGCGAAAGCAACTATGGGTGGTGAAGGTTGAAACCGACAAGGCTGAGGCATCGATCACGCAGTCTGAACAGGTCATCACTAAGATGCCTGACCCTAGGCAGATTATCGAGGTAAGACATCCTTTTTTTCAACCGACGACAAAAAAAGGAGGAGGTTATCAATTCGACGCGTATATTTTTTTTTATGTGTGATCACCGAGTACTCGAAGACGGCTGGAAAATTCTTTTTTGTTTGATAGGGTATACTTTGAAATTGGTACCATTTGTCACCAAGTCAGGATCTGATGATGGGATCATGGAGAAATCGAGGGAACTCTTCAAATATTATAGGCACACCTATGGCGTTTTGGGTATTTCTTATAGTAACTTGTGCAGTTGCTCTCAAAAAGTACTATTTGGGGAAGTGGAACTGATGATGAAGACCACAGATGGCCGCCGAAACTACTCAATAATAAGTATTTCGTGGATTGCGATTCGATTACCTGAATATGGATGTTAAGCACTTTATGCTCGTCATAATGCATATGGTGATGTAGAGCTGATGGTGAAGTACCAGGAGAACTCCTCAACAGTTAACGGCCCAACATTGGGAAAAGCAATATTTTGTAAAAGGTTATAAGTAGTTGATAATTAGGCTCTTGTAACTAGGTAAATTAAAAATCAACCAACTAAAAAGAGTGAAATAAAAACTTTTTACCAAAAAATTAAACCGACTCCCAAAAAACACTGCAAAGTGAAAAATAACTTTGATTTCGGAAGTCGGTGCCAAAAACGAAAATACAAAACTAAAGACACCGACTACCGAAATTAAAGTTATTTTTCACTTTGCAGTGTTTTTTGGGAGTCGGTTTAATTTTTTGGTAAAAAGTTTTTTTTTTTTTTTCAAATATTTCCTCCCACTGTGAGTGGAGCGGAAAGTTGCAGACTTTCGATTCTTTCTTTGCGAACGCGGTTAAAAGTCGAGTCGATTGTGGCAAGCAAAACAAAAATTTAATTTTTAATAGTGAAATATAAACCTAATAATAATATTTATATGTAAGATGGAATATGGAAATGATTGCGCAACGTAATTGTTTTTCTGTTTAATGAAAACAACACATGAAAAACTATACATTTTCATTTAAAATTTCAAGAAGTATGTAATTGGTGGAGCCCACAGGGATTCGTCGGTAAAAAGTCGATCTTAGCTCTGATCAAGTTGGCCACCCCTGCTTTAGAACATTCCCGCAACAGTAGTGTTAGACTTACAAAAATTATGTTAGTAATAAAAAACAATTAAGCAGTCGCACACAATTATTATAAAAGATATAACAAATAACTCACAATAACAGGAAGATGACATATATAGGGTGAAATTGAATAGACGCGACAAATTTAAATGTACAATAATACGTGTTGTCAAGAAAATTTAGAACATATCAAATGTAAAATTAAAAATAATTTATCAGTGTTACGAAAAACGTTAATAGTAGATTATTAACCAAGGGCTGTATGACATCAATTGCATACGAGGTTTTTGGCGCCTGAGCGAAGCGAAGGCGCTAATTAACCCGAGTATGCAATTGATGCTTACGCCCGAGATAAATACTCTGCTTTACATATCGATTGTGAGGTAAGTAAACAACAAGACAGCAGGTTTCAATGAACATTTATTAAGAAGAAAAAAATGTGTATTTAATTAAAATTAATAGTAAAATTATTACAATTTGTAAGAGATATGGTCACGTTCTTTTTAGGTATATTTATAGTTTGAATATGAGTTTGTGATGATAAGACTTGAGTTTGAGTGACTTGAGGTTCTTGCATCGTAAATGGCGGCAGTTGACTGGTACTATTTTCTTCATTAAAAAATGGCTCAGATGATGTGCTTTGACGTGGTGATTTTAAGTTTATATTTTCTGTTATTTTAGAAGTAATTTTGCTTTTGTTTGCCATCGAATCTTCGATATAACCTTCGGCCACTTTGCTGGACTTCCAGCCGCCGTGCCTTTTTAACAGAGTGAGGTTGGCTCCCGAATCAGCCAATAGAGTCGCTGATGTTCTGCGAAAGCAATGCCCGGTGTATAACTCTACGTTACTCAGTTTTAAATATGTGGCTATTTGCTTTGGCATGCCTGTAAATTTGTTTTTTCCTATTACTTGTCTGTGGCATTTTCCTTTACTGTAATTAAGAAAAAAACGATTTGTATCCACGTTTTCAGGCCGAAGAGCTTGATATTTTTCAACATAATTTGCAAATTCTTCATGCACAACAAATGACCGGTCAATTTTAGTTTTCGTGTTAGGCAGTTTTATGAGTAGTAATTTGTTATGTTTTTCTACATTTTCTATTGTCAAGTTTGTCAATTCCACGGTTCTGCAGGCTCCCGATATCCCAAAAATTAGAACAACCTGTAAAAAAGACATAAGTTGTATTAAAGGCACCAAATTCGCATAGTATTTCTGTGAAATATTTTGGTAACTTATTAAAAAGGGCAAGTAAATACGTAGGTACCTTTATTGCTAAATAAATTTCATCCGGAGCTTCATTTAAGAATTTCTGTACTTCTTCTGCAGTAAATACCTTCGATTTCTTGCTTTTAAAGCCGTCAGACTGCCTTTTCAAGAAAGCAGTAAGTTTAGAAAAATCTTTCAAATTCACGTCATGTTTTGTCATCATTGTAGATTTTAGCATGGAATAAAAGCACCATAAACTGGAAGGTTGTAGCCTCTTAGATAATTCATCAAAATATGATATAAAAACACTTTCAGAAAGAGATTTCACTTTTTTTTCTGACCGCCATTTCATAAATTCGTCGTATGCCTTTACATATCTTTCTTTCGAGTTCGGCGGTAATATATTTTCGACAACTGTTTTTGCCCTTTCTTTAATAAAATCGGGCGTTAGATCTATGTCTTCGTCACTAGACTTGTTTAAAACTTTTGAAAAAGAACTCAAACAAGAAAATTAATTATTTTCGCGATGCTTTCGCGCCTACTAATAGACTGCCTTTTTTTTTCACGCACGCAAGCGCGTCAAATCTTGCTGGCCAGTTTGATTTTTAAATCGATTCCATCTAACATACGATGTGGAAACAAATAGTTCCATATTTAAAATAAAATCTTTATAAAATAAATTGTCTAGATTCCGATTCGAGTAATTAATCGATACCGAGAAAAAAAAAATTAACTTTTTAAAAATATTCTTCGTGCAGTATGAGTATGACAGTTCTTTTTTCAAATTCCAAAACCTATGCTGTAATGATAGTCATACACCCCGGCATTCAGGGGTGTAAGGGTGTACTTACAGAGCAAGAGATATGTAAAATAATTAAAGTATCAAAGAATTTCGCGTACCTACTACAGTTTTCGTGTAGTGGGCACGATTTAGGTACATTCTCGCTATGAATGAATCGCGCCGCGCGCCCCCGCCCGCCCGCGCATCTCTTTCCCGCGCGCATGATTAATAAAAATTTCGTGAAACCAAATTTCCCTTCATACTTTTGTCGGCTTAGGACAATGAAAAATACAATAAAAGTAAAATAGTAAAACAATGTTTTAGTATGAGGTATGGCCTGGATAATGTTTGTTAAAACAACAAATCAATTATTGTATTTTTGGCGTATTTGAAAAGTTGGAATCACAGTATTTACAATAACTATTAAGTACTTACAATAAATCAAATCGGTACACTTACGTGTATTTTATTAATTGTTCAAAATGTCCACCTCCGTTTTGTAAACACAATAGAGCACGGCGCCGCAAATTGTCCTTAAGTTTTATTAATACAAAAGTTTGTGATTTTACAGTTTCACGTAGATTTCTTACGGTGTTGTACCACACGACAATATCGAGATACTGTACGTTTGATAACGGTTCACGACTATTTCGTCTCGTCCTAGGCATTGCTATGACACAAACACAAGACAATACAAATTATTCGCAATACGTAAAGTAGCGTATATTATGTAGTATTTACGGAATGCGCGCGCGGCCGTGACCTACTTACGTTTTAGGACGACTAATGAACGAAGAAACCCCGCGGCGCGGCGCGGCGGCGGTCGCCTGGAAGGGATGTCTGCGCTGGCGATCATGCGTTTGGCAACGTCGCGCGGTACTTACACTAGAAAATAGGCAAAATTAGGTAAAAGACCGCTATGAACGGCAACGTTTAATAACATGAGTACTCCACGACGATTATTGACACTGCGATAAGTCGGATGAGATTTTTGATACTTTCATTTTTCTTATTTATTTTGCCTATTAATTATTTTGCTCGAATGCCGATAATTCGTAGTTAAATAAAGATAATAACATCAATGGACCATTTTAAAACGATAATCACGTAATTTTTTTTAACGATTTAGATTTTAGAAAAAACAGTTTATAATTACTATGTTACTGTAACTGAAGCTCCCATTTCTTTTTGTCGCATTTATTCAAAGTCAGGCTGTATAGTGGGATTCCACTACGGAGTCGGGAATCTTTAAGTCGAGAGTGAATAGGTTACTTCTAGGTTAGCGTGCTTCAACTTCGACTACATTATCGCTTACCATCAGGTGAGACTGTGCCAAACGCGGGCTTAACCTCGAGCCCCAGCGGCACAAAAACGTGCCAGTAAACAAGTATTAGTTGAGCCCCGCTGGCACAAATTTGTGCCACCAAACCCCGACCGATTTAAAACTGTATTTGTAGTAAAGATAAGTCTTAAAATCGTTTGTGACCGGGGTCAGATTACGCTTACGATAAGAGCCCGCCCGCGGTGCTTGACGGATGGTTGAGGTAAATAATGGCGGTCCTTGAGAGGTTAAAAATAAACTATAACTTTCTCGATGTAAATATTAAGTGATATTAATTCAAAACTACTCTCCTCCACAGATAATTCCACAAACATCTTCAACCTCTACCGCTCAACCGCAAAACACAGAAGTACTACAAATCATGGACGATAGCACCATTTCTGACAACTTCATTTATGAGATTGCCGAAGAACAGGAAATCACAATGGAGGAAGTGAAAGAAATCCCAGCAACCACCTCCGAGAACCCTGAATGGACAGTTAACATCTTACCGGACGACACAAAACCAAAGTATGCATATATCAAACACTGCTCTTCGGGCAAGAAGAAAAGACACTTCACCGCAGAAATGAATGAGATCACTCTACAAGGTGACTTTGATAACTATTACATATTGCCAGACGTTGATCCGTCCGTTGGTGTTGAGATCACAACGAGTTATGAACCAGAAAATTACATTGTTGAGGAATATCAGCATTTGGTCTTAGATGAACGACCAAAGAAACGGTCCAAAGATGATTCGGGCAGAAAAAAGAAGAAACGTGTTGCACACACACCTATTAAACAGGAACCTGGGGATTGGGTCATTGAAAATAATGTTGTCTATGAACAAGATGAGGATTACGATGACCCCAAGAAGGTTGCATCACGGGTTAGAAGAAAAAATAAGAAATATTTAGGCTATGACTTTGTTACTTAAGAATGTTTGGATAATTAGTCGGCATTTGATTTTGGGTCAGGCGTTTTTCTTATAAGGTAGGTCGGATTATAAGTTTAAAATTACTGACTTACTTGACTACAAGTGTTTCTTTTCAAACTTTTAGCCATTTTAATGAAACTGTATACAGAGTGGTCTAAATAGTGCTCCACCGTTAAAGATGACGTATTAAAATTTTATCCGTTAGTACACATGGGTTTCACTCGTTCTCTTATTTTCGTTTCACTTTTTCACTGCAAATTAAAACAACTTAAAACCCTACCTACCCTATCGTTTAAAAGCTTGATAATACAAGGCGAGTGTTTATTATCAATGTCTTTCCGATTATAAAAAATAATTATGTTGTTAATCAAACATTTTCTTGGAATTAAAACATATTTAATTTGTTATCATAGATTTTAACTTTTATGTGATCTCAGACGGATATTGTCTCAATGTGGGTATTCTAAAGTAACGTTTCACAGATAGCACCGATACCAAGTGCACGGCTTCTTTGGATGATAACAAACGACATGGCAAGGGTTTTGTAATCCTATGTCTACATGTGTGTAGAACTTATTACAAATTTCAATACATTGAAAAATTCGGTCTCTGGTAGACCGAATTTTTCAAATTAAGAAGAGCGAAAAGAATTATCGTGTTATTGGCAAGTGACTTGGAAACACATTTGTTATGATTGGTATTCAAGAAATATATGAAACCAATAATTTGGTATCAATTCTTTGAGTCAGTTATTTTGTGCTGAAACTGTGCATAGAGACTCCATACCAGATGTTGTCTTCAGCCCTTTTGGATAGATATGGGGTTTCCGTTACACGTTGTATATTAGAAGATTAAACTTGTCGCCGAGATAACTTCGTTATAAGGGATGGGTCCTAAGCGTCGTCATAAACGGATTTCAATAAACTTGAAAATTAAATATAATAGTTTATATCAATATCTGAATGTGAAATAGGGGATATGCATGTATTTTATTTTATTACCTTAATAAATTCAAACCGGCGAAGTTGTAACGGGGTTGGGTTGGTTGGAGCGGGAGAAGTCATTCGATGATTTTACTGCCTTAAAGTTGAGAGAAGTCCGACATAGACTTTGAAGTCAAAATCTATAACGCTTATACAGCTGCTGTAGAAAAGAGCGTTTTCGCGAGAGAGACAGATATATTCGTAATAACCGTTATAAATATTGGTTTTTCGATGGATTTCCTATCTGTTTTCACTTTGAGTATTATTGTTTATATATAACTCAAAGGTGACTGACTGACTGACATAGTGATCTATCAACGCACAGCCCAAACCACTGGACGGATCGGGCTGAAATTTGGCATGCAGGTAGATGTTATGACGTAGGCATCCGCTAAGAAAGGATTTTGCAAAATTCCCACGGGATCGGGATTTACACGGGAAAAACTTCCCACGCGAACGAAGTCGGGAGCAACTGCTAGTTATGTTTATGTTTGCAAAATAAATATTTATTTTACATGCATACCCCCATTCAAAATATCTTTAAAGCAGAGAATGTTTTCCATTTACTAGTTTTTCTTCGATGAATCAATAACTATAAATAATATACACGCACAAACTTTTCATGAATTCATCGTTAATGAAAATATCTGTGGATAGTTAGAATCAAGCTTAATGCTGCCTTAGTCAATCACTAAGTTTGATTTGAATTGTAATTAATTAAATGAGAGATGAGTTTTAGTATACAAATATCATGTTTGCAATTAAATAAATAGTTCATCTTCCAAAGCTCAGTATATTGCTATCTCTTTCAAACATCTATAATAAACGAATGAATTTGTCCTTCTTTAAGTGATGTGCTAGAAAGAGAACAATATATTCTTGTTTTGTCTGTGACTAAAATAATTATCGCCATGTCATTATGTTTGTCAAGTATAGATTTATTTTAGTTAATGTTTATAGTACTTATGAAATTAAAGAAAAAAAAAACAGATTAAAGGCACTTCAAATGTTTTCTTTCACGATCGGTAAAAGATTCACGCCATTTTTAATGTTTTGCGCACACGACCGCTACCGAAGATTGCCGATTGCGAGCCGAGTGCTTAATTGTAGACTACCCGATTTTTGACGATATTATTAAAATAAGGTGATTTGGCCATTGTTAATTTTGTGAGTACTATATATTTATTTAAACATTATACACTATAATTATCTCGGAAAAAGATTAATATAATTAGGTAAGTAGTTCCCCAGTATATGCCTACATAATTGATATACATAGAGTATTCAAAATCAAATGCCGACGATTTATTATGATATTTTGTTTAAATTTTATGCATTATGCTTTGTTTTTTTGGTTCAACAGTTTATGAGGTGAATATTTGACTGCTAGTTTGAGAGTTTAAAATAACCGGAGTAACTGGGTTACTCTGCAACTGCTTGGCAAGACTGCTATTAGTTAGTTCTGACTTCTAACTTCTTTATCATCTAAGATTAATGGAGGAATCTATATGTTGAAATGGTCACTTATCTTCAAATTGATCTCGGCAAGCATTGCTTAACTTTGAAAATGAACTCGTGTGGATGTTATTATTGAGCTACTGGCTACGATTTGAAAAAAAAAACTTGCAGTCAAGTATCAGTCAGAGTTGAGTGCCACCCTATTATGGTTTTATTTTTCATGAAATATAAGAAAATTTAGCGAAATAAATCAGATATATCTATCTTTTCCTGTCATGTATATTTGTTTTACCATTAATTTTGTGTGTTGGGTTAAAACAATATTGTAATTAAGACACATTATGAAGAAGAAAAAGTAAAGAAGAAGTAAAGACGCTGTGTATTACCATATAGCTTTCGTTAATAGAAATATCGATAAACGAAAGGTATATAAATAAAGCTGGCTAACACACATTTTGTACAATAATTTCAGAATGGAATCAGGGGTTAATTTCAGAAATCTATAGCAAACTAATACTTCAGAAAAATATCTAGTTTTAATTCCGACAAAAACTAGATAATCAATCTTGCATGCAGCATGCAGCACCGCCAGTATGCAGACGGGATGCAATAAAACATACCACATGCAAACAAACCACACTCGACACGTGTTTCGCCCCTCCACGGAGCATCTTCAGGAGATGTTGATTCTTCGACTGCATTCGTTGTGTGCTGTTGGTTGGTTACACGGTTGGAAATAATACAAATGGCGATAACGATTTTGTTTTTTACTATTAATAAGAATATTAATTATTTCTTTAACATACTGCTGACTTGTGAGAATTTTATACCCTTAGTTATATCTATCTTATGGTATACATACTGTGTAAGAAATGTATTCAAGTAGGAATTTGGTGTCGCCAAAAACGTCTTATCAAGACAAATATTGTACGATGCAAATTTAATTGCGGCTAAAGTGCACTAAAACTATATATACCCCACCCTTTGTTAAGTTTGGCGCCGTTAAATTTGAATCGTATATTCAAGATATACAAACAATTGGCTTTCAAGAGATGAAAGAAGGAAAAAATGTATGATATTGTTTTAATCCAACACAAATTCAATCATAGATATAGTATCATGGTGTATATTGTTGTATAATTTAAGAACCATGAATAAAACAGTGTTTTAAAAATAAATATTTTTCTTTTCATTTCTTGAGTTTTCTTTATTAATAACCATTTTATTGAGGTACTGTTACCCTTTTATTCTCAGAGAGGAGGCCTTAGCTGTTTCCACGCAATGGGAACGTTATTGACTGATTACGCAGACTCCATTAAAATAATTACTACAATAGACTTCCAATATTTGAATTAGTGATGCAACGAATACGAATATTCGTATTCGCCGAATAGTAGACATTTACCGAATATTCGTATTCGGCGAATACCAATACGAATATTTTTGTACGCAACTCTATTTACTGCAGATTTGAAAAACGCGCGTAAAAATATGACGTGTGTAGAGGCCCTTAACCACAACGACGACGCGACGGGGGACTCCCCGGCCATGGTTTATACAGTTCTCGCGGCTCTGGGAGTTTCCCTATCATTGCGATTACGAACCATGGATTGATTCATTCATTCTTTTCCTTTCATTCATTTCATTTGTCAGTCGTGAGCACAAGTCAAGCAAGAGAGTATTGTTTTATTTATTTTCTGAGGTTGCTGCGAATTTAAAGAAGTTGAAGTTGAATTGAAAATGTCTTCTCGTAAACGAGACCAAAGTGACATATGGAAACACTTCGATAAATTACCTAGTAAGTATATATGGTCTGTATTTCTTTTGTATCAACAAAAAGTAGGTAAGTAACTTAGACGAACGTTAGTAATGGCTGCGTCTATGTAGTACTAGACTTTGCCAGCGAAATATTTTTCTCTGAAGCCATGTACATTTGCCTCGGAAAGACTTTTCAACGGCTGGGAACATCCAGACTGAAAAAAGAAATCGCCTAAAACCAGAACATCTACAAATTTCATGTTTTTTAAATAAAAAATTGCCTGTTGTAAATTTTAATTATTAGAAGAGTAAACGTTCATCAAATAAATAAGTATTTTATTACCATGGCGAGATATTCGTATTCGTATTCGTAAAAGTAGTATTCGTTGCATCACTAATTTGAATGCATTCATACACTCGAAAAACATAACCAAGCCTCAAGGAGTCTTCTTCATTTTGGGTTTGGTTTCGCTTCTTTTGATTTTACTGACCTTAAATGTTAACAAAACTAAGATGATCAACTTTACAGTCAGCAATAGAACAACTGCTCGCAAAGAACTCTCAGATTCCACCTTTGTAATCATATTTTAGGGGTTAGCTGTAACTGTCCCGCTTTTGAACTAGTGGATAGCTTAAAATATCTGGGAATTAGCATAGATGAACGTTTGTCATGGATTAAGCAAATAGAATCTGTTTCTGTAAAAAAGCTGTACATATTTAAGATGACCTACCAAGCCTTATGTCAGTCTATACTTAGTTACTGCATCATATCTTGGGGTCATGCTGGTAAAAGTTTTTTTTTAGCTGCTGAACGTGCTCAAAGAGCTATTTTAAAACTATCTTTTTTTAGTTAGGTCTCCGATATCCTTTACCACAGATATGCTTTACCAAAAAACTAGACTTACGGTGTGCCAACTGTACATTTTGTCAGTGATACTAAAGCAAGGGCGGATCCGGGGGGGGGGGAGGGGGTCATGACCCCCCTGGACTGGGTGCAGGACCTTGGTGGACCACTAATTAAAATGTTTAAACATTGTTACATTTGTACTAAAGTTCCATAAAACTGCAGTGACTTCAATAGTAACTGATCAACCAACGCGTAGAAAACCAAAGCGGAATAGACTTATAGACATCTATGCAAACTTAAGTTGACAATCGTGCATTCTCTCGTATAGGACCATACTTATATAAGAAAATCAATAGCCCACTAACTTTGTCTATGGAGACAAAGTTCGTTAGTTTGGCTGTAGGACACACGTGATGAAGTGGCTATTGGTTGGGTCATGGAAACAAAACCTTTTAATTATGAAGTCCTAACACATACTATTGCTCACATCAATTTACCCTCACATCATGCACACCTCATATTATATACCTAGTTTTAGCTTAATTAATTGATATTCTCCGTCGCATTTGTATCCCTAGATCTAAACCATTTATAGAGAGAGAGACTGGATCCTGTGACACAGCCACACAGGGTAGGTAGTGCGGGATCCAGATCATATTAAAAAATTGTAACACGTTTTTCAGTGAATAAACGTTATTATATTGTATTGTACTTAGTCCCTGCTCGGGACCACCATGCGTGGGCCGTATCGGCCATCACTCTATCCAGCCAACCTCCCTCCAGAAGCAGATCAGGTCTCTCGGTCTATTCAGGATGTCTGTAAGGGAATTCAATGGCCCGAAGGTTTGTTTCTGTATGTCAGTGATTTCCGTGCACTCTAGGAGCACGTGTCCCACCGTTTCCTCTGTCTCCATCTACGACGACTACATCTTTCATTAACCACAACTACACATGGTGTCAGAAGCAAAAGCGGTAAGTGAATCCATAACACTGACGACTGGATCACACATTATACGCAAAAAACCAACATGTCGACAGCTTCAGGAAGCAAGGGTGAACCAAAGTTATCTGCAAATCCTGGTATAGGTAACCTAAAGTCATTAGAAAAAGCTGCAAATATGCCATTAGAATGGAAAAACTGGCTGACTAAGCTTAAAATATATCTACGAGCCAACAATTTGGAAAAGGAAACTGATCAAAGAAAAGTCGCCATTTTGTTGCACTTCATCGGCACCGACGCGCTAACAATTTTTTATTCATTTAATGTGGACATAGATACAATTAGCTTCGATGATCTCATAAAGAAGTTTGACCAGTATTTCATGCCCAAAGTGAATGTCACAATGGAACGTCATAAATTGTTTAATAGGAAACAAGGCGTAGACGAAAGCATCGATGATTACGTCACAGATATACGGAATATTAGTAGACAATGTGAACTGGATAAACTAGAGGACAACCTAGTCAGAGATATATTCAGCTGGAATTTAAATGCTGACAACCAATACATAAAGGAAAAAATACTTATGGAGAAGCCGAGCTCACTTGATGCTGCAGTCGAACTAGCAAAGCAGTTAGAAGCCACTAGAAACCAAGCGAAAGTCCTACAAGAGACAGGATTCGTTGGACAAGTCAAGAACAAGAAATATACAAAGTCAGGAGTCAAAACGCCACAGCACAAGCAACGTTCTCAATCAGGAGCCAGGTATAATTCAAATGTCTGCGATAAGTGTGGTCAAGCACATCGATCAAAGTGTCCTGCCAAGGAAGTCAAGTGTAATATCTGCCATAAATTTAACCATTATGCTATAGTTTGTAGAAATAAGAATGTTAAAGTAGTACAGTCAGTAGAAAATAATGTTGATGCGTCAGGCAATGATATTTTTATAGGTTCTGTGTTCTGTGTAAAGTCACACCATAAAGATAATCAATGGAAAGCGGATTTGAGGATAAACAATACCAACATTAGTTTTTTGCTAGACACTGGTGGAGATACAAACATAATGTCCATTCACACATATAACACACTTAACATACCCTTAAATGTCATTACCAAGAGTAAATTTCAACTGTCAACATTTAGTGGAGAAACAATACCAACAGTGGGACAGTGTGATTTACCGGTCAGTCATAAAAATAACTCTTCCAAAGTAAATTTTCACATTGTTGACCTCAAGTGTTATAATATTTTAGGAAGGGAAACATGTCAGTCCTTAAACTTAATAAAGAGAGTAAATAATGTTACATTTAAACTTACAGGCAGTCCTGAGTCTCTGATTTTAGATAAAAACAAGGATTTGTTTCAAGGTTTAGGTTGCATAAAAGGCTTCGAATGCAATCTTACATTAAAACCAGATGTCACTCCATCCATTGATGCATGTAGAAGGGTACCATTTCAACTTCAACAGCCACTAAAAAAGGAACTGGAGGAGCTGGAGAAGAATGATGTCATCTGTCGAGTTGAGGAGCCTACTGAATGGGTGAGTTCTATTGTCCTTACTTCCAAAAAGAATGGAAAGTTACGCCTGTGCATAGACCCTCGCAAACTCAATCAGGCAATCATGAGACCTCACTATCAGTTCCCTACCTTAGATGAAATAAAGTCAGACCTTTCAGGTGCACAATACTTTACAACATTGGATGCCAACAAGGGATTCTGGATGTTGAAATTGTCCGAAGCTTCTTCAAAGCTATGCACATTCATAACTCCTTATGGACGTTATAGGTTTACACGTTTTCCATTTGGTATTAATGCTGCCCCAGAGATCTTTCATAGAGAGATGGTAAAACGCTTCAGTGATATAGAAGGGATTAGAATCATGATGGAGGACTTCTTAATATACGGTCACACGGTTGAAGAGCACAATGAACGCTTACAACAAGTGTTAGACAGAGCACGTGAAATAAATCTTAAATTTAACAAAGAAAAGTCAGTCGTTTGTCAACAGAAGTCAGATATTTAGGACACATTTTCAGTAAAAATGGAGTTCATGTAGATCAGTCAAAAGTAGAGGTCATTTGTCAAATGTCGAGCCCTACCTCTGTCACTGAGCTTCAAAGGTTCATGGGCATGGTAAACTATCTTAGTTCGTTTATCAAAAACTTATCTCAGGAAACAAGTCACATGAGAACACTTCTATCCAAAAATACAGTCTGGTCATGGGCACAACAACATGAAACAGAATTTCAAAATATAAAAAAAAAATTATTAGTACAGCCCCTGTCTTAACATATTATGATCCAAATAAAGAAATTATTTTGTCTGTGGATGCTTCGAAAGATGCTATGGGTGCAGTCTTGTCACATGAGAAACAGCCTATAAGCTATGCATCAGCATCTCTGAGCAAATGTCAGCAAAACTATTCTCAGATAGAGAAAGAGCTTTTGTCAATATTGTTTGGATGTACTAAATTCCATCAATATATCTATGGTAAAAAAATTACTGTTGAAACAGATCATTAACCCAGCCCCGGATCTTCAATTTTTTTTAGGCGGGGCAAAAACTGGAAAATGCCGCCCCCACCCATTTATAATTATTTATGTTTACCTTTATCATATTTATAATACTAGCTATCAGATGTCCACTAATTGATTGTCATTTGGACATAGGTCTTCCGGAAATAATGCATCCATCGCTGTTCTTTCTGTGTTAAACCTATTTATTTACACATGTAAAGACATGACCGTGTAGATGATGGATATTGACGGTTATTGGAGATGATGATGGATGGATATTGGTTACTGAACCTAGCATGAAACAACAATTTTTTTTAACCGACTTCAAATAAGAAGGTTTCGCAATTCGACCGTATAAATGTTTTTTTTTTCATTAAGTATCTTAAAGTACTACAAATTAAGGAAGGTCTAGAGTTGATCTGATGATGGAGCCTTTCATCAGATTGACTCTTTACAGTCGAGGGAACTCCTCAACGATTTACAGCAGTAACCTTTTGTTTGGGCTTAATTAATTTGAATTGACCAGAACTTTACACCTAGATAGTTTGTGACTGTCATTAGAGGTCTGATGATGAAGACGAAGGAAAGTTAAGGGAACTCCTCATCGGTTTACAGTAGCTACCTTGTGTTATATGGGTTATAAGTGCCATTACAGGTCTGATGATGGAGACCATAGACAGTCGAGGGAATTCCTCAACGATATACAACAGTTACTTTTTGTTGGGCTTACTTCATACGGTTCAATATGCCACAATGTTCAGTACGTACGTAAACTAAAAAATTGGCCAAGTGCGAGTCAGACTCGCCCATGAAGCGTTTTGTAGTAACTACGCCAAATAACTTTGTTTTTCATAGTGTTTGTATGAATTACAAAATTTTATTTGCGGTTTTAGAAAATATGCTGTATCTCAAAAACTGCCAACCCGATCTCGTTCAAACCAATTTTGGTTGAAAGTTTACATTAAGGATCATAGCATATATTTTTTGTATAATTTTTCACTCCATTATTATAGAAGTAAGAGGGGGGGACACATTTTACCACTTTGGAAGTGTATATCTTTTAAACGATTAACTTTATGAAAAAGTGGTTTTAGAAACCCGTATGTCATTTTTAAAGACCTCTCTACTAATACCACACACGCAAAAGATTCATGAAAAAAGATATATTTTCAGTTTCAGTTCCATGTGGGGTACATGGAACTGAAACTGAAAATATTTTTTTTTTTTATATTTTTAATATTTTTTTAATTTTTTTCTTAAAATTGGAAAGCAGTTCACAGAATACATCTATCTACCAAGTTTCACATGTATAGTCCTAATAGTTTCGGAATATAAAAACTTTTACCAAAAAAATTAAACCGACTTCCAAAAATCAATGCAAAGTGAAAAATAACTTTAATTTCGGTAGGTAGGTGGTGTCCGACTTCCGAAATTAGTTAGAAAGTAGACAAAATATTGCTTTTCCCAATGCTGGGCTGTTAATTGTTGAGGAGTTCTCCTGGTACTTCACCATCAGCTTCACTTCATCATATGCATTGTGACGAGCATATTGTGCTTAATAACCATATTCAAGTAATCAAAGCGGAACCCATGAAATACTTCTTATTCCTACTTATATATTGAGTAGTTCCAGTGGCCATCTGTGGTCTTCATCATCAGATCCACTTCACAAATGGTGCTTTTCAAATGTAACTACACAAGTTAATATAAAAAATACTCAAATCACTGTAGGTGTGCCTATAATATTTGAAAAGTTTCCTCGATTACTCCAAGATCCCATTATCAGCTCCTGACTTGGTGACAATGGGACCAATTTCGAAGTAAACCCTTTCAAACAAAAAAAGAATTTTCTAAATTGGTTCAGCCGTCTTCGAGTAATCGGTGATCAAACATTTAAAAAAATATACGCGTCGAATTGATAACCTCCTCCGTTTTTTGCGTCGGTTGAAAATGGCTGTGACATACAGACGGATGGACAAACAGACAGACAGACAGACAGGCATGACGAAACTTTTCTTTATTTCTTATTAATATTTTTATCACATATGAGTATTTTATTTCCTAAGTCCCCTAGTACTCCTAATCGGGCGTCAAACACATTAATACAAAATTGAAATTAACATCTAATCAATAAGCATGTAACCCTTTGTAAACAATAAGTTACAACTTATTATAATCAAACAATATTAAAGAAAATATAATATTACCTTCAAGTATCAATATTAGTTAAGTAATGTATAAAATCGGGCGAACAATGGTTTGTAAGTGTGTGTGCGCGCAATGTTGTTGTGTTGCTACTAGAATACCTAAAATTGAGCGAGTGATAAACGTAAATGCGTCCTTAAGTGCATTTATTAATTGTTTAAATAAATATGAATATGGATTATTTGTTTCATACTTTCCGTAAATTTTGCTTTTAAATCTAGTCACACAACGGAACCAGTTCCACCACAAAGTTAGTTTTGTTTCGATATTATAGGAAAAATGCTTCGAATTCCGCGTTCCTTTTTGTTTTCCTGCATAATAAACTATATTTCCTATTACATTTTGGTCAAATAAAAAAGAAAAAATATATTATTCCACTAGCTTCCGCCCGCGACTTCGTCCCCGTGGAAAAAAAAATCCCCCGATTTTGAAACATTCTTCATTACTGCTCCGCTCCTATTGGTGTTAGCGTGATGATATATAGCCTATAGCCTTCCTCGATAAATGGGCTATCTAACACTGAAAGAATTTTTCAAATCAGAACGGTAGTTCCTGAGATTAGCGCGTTCAAGCAAACAAACAAACAAACAAACTCTTCAGCTTTATAATATATTATTATTATTACATAATCGAATTATACAGCAGGGTACACTTTATTTTGATATTGCTCCTACGCATCTCGCGAATAATAATGTTCGTGCAGCGCGTCCCAGCCCGCGCTCTCGCTGCACCCGGTCGCGTGGTCCGTCCGTGTGCTGTACCCAAAGACTATAAACCATGTATCCCTGGGCATCGGTCGAGTTGTTAGATCCACAGTAAAACAAGAGTGTACTGTACTGTACTTGTACTATTATTTATTCTGTGGTCAAAGTTAAGTAAATGATGAATTGTCCATACGTCTGAAAAATGTGAATTTGGCCGCCCTCTGAACTTGCCGCCCGGGGCATAGGCCCCGGCTTGCTCCCCCTAGATCCGGGGCTGCATTAAGCACAACCACACAGATGCCCTGCACAGGGGACTGTCCGTTATGCCTATTGTGTAGTAGTATTTGTTTAGTGAGCAGTGCCCGGTGATGGTCCCCGCCACCATTAGCCTGCGAAGCCACCTTTTGCCTGAAGGAATCAGGCACAGTCAGCAGATTACATAGCATTGTGTGGCACTTCAAGGCTTGGCTACAGTCATGGATCCGAGTCTAATCACGCCCAGACTTAGAGCATTTAACGCCCAGATTTAGTCGAAATTAGTCGCCAAATATCAGTACCTACATGTTAGTAATTCAAAAAAGTTGTACATTGGTACGAGTATCTCGAATTCGAGCATCTTGTAAAAATATTTGTGTTTTATCTTCTAAACCACAAGACGAACATTTCTGGTATTTGGTAACTAATTCAAAACAATCTTGGCATAAACAGATCTCGAGGTACAGAGGTGGCCGAGCCAGAAAGCATGTGGCACCCAATATTAAAACAAAAAATATTCCAGGTCCAGGGGAAAAAAAACACATCTATAATGATAATATTCAGATTATATTCAATTAAATTCTTCATCTTAGCGTGTCGATGGCAAATATAGCCTGGCATTGGCATTACCATTTGTTTTACTCGATTAGAACGTTCTAATCGAGTAAAACTATAACTGTGTACATACACAGTTATAGTTTTCTACTAGTGGTTAGTTACACATGTAACTAACCACTGGTCAAGAGAAAGAATCGCTACCATTTGTTTACCTTCTACATTTTAATATAGGTAGATAGATAGATATATTCTTTATTTTACACCATAACAGTAAAACAATAAGGACTTTCCAACTAAAAGGGTGTGATACAATGGGCGGTCTTATCGCTATAAGCGATCTTTTACAGACAACCTTCGGATGAATTTGACACAGGAGAAAATAAATACGCGGGTAGTCCACGGTACTTAACTAAAAACTTCACGCCTGGACAGCTTCTGAATCTATATAAAGCACAGGTCCGTTCCTGCGTGGAATATTGCAGCCACTTGTGGGATGGCTCTGCAAAGTACCAACTTGCTGCATTGGACTCGATCGAGCGCAGAGCTAAAAGGCTTATAGGCGACGAGGTGCTGGTGGACAAGCTTCATAGCCTGGCTCATCGGCGAACCGTTGCTTGCCTGCCTGTTCAGCCTTTAAAAGCACGAGTAAATAGGCATCTTCTGGGCTCGCTCGTCCTATCGCTAGACTTCGTCTATCGCTTACCATCAGGCGAGATTGAGGTCAAGAGTGAGCCCATGAGTAATAAAAAAAAAACTTAATTTGTGGTTCTTTCTGCGTACTCCACAACTAAACCAACATCAACAAAGTGTACGGTGCTTACAACCATTGGCACCTACAGCACTAGTGTGTTACATGCAGCGACTGTCTATCTGAGCTCCACAATCCAACCCAGTAGCTGGGTAACACTACCGTTAGGTTTTACATACTCTTTGGGTAACACGATACACCTTGGCAAAACCAGTGCTAGATTTTCTAGCTACCTCCTACTATCAAAGAGAATACACTATGTTTTACTACTATGACCAAAGAGAATGTAATACACTATGTTTTAACTATGACTACCCGTAACGACTGTCAAAAATGTACCATAGTTGTTGTTTATGATGTTACTAACAATTAAGCGTCGTATTCATGGTAAACATTTGTTTAGCAACAGTTGATCAACGTTGTTGATATACGGCGAGAATGCTGCTGGAAACTTTGTTTAAATCAATATGGGTTGTCCACACACGCCAATCTGCGTTAAAATGTTGCCCGAGGAAGTAGTGTTGTTGTGTTCTTTGTATCTGATGTATAAGATTTCTAATAAAAAAAAAAAAGATAAAAAGATGGTGGGTGCGATCAACGGGGTGCGATACTATCTCCTGCAAAGAGAAAATTTGATGAGTGACCTCAGAATGACCGATGGATCATTTAGTAACTTTACGAGAATGTCGCAAAGTGATTGGGTTTATTATTTATTTTTATTTATTTATTTCTTTTTTGGGTATATTTAGGGCTTGAGAAATTTCTTAAAATATATCGTTCTTTTCGTTTCTATCCTTGTATTCTTTGATAGAAAAGTCCCATAGTAACGCTTTAGATTGAAATAATTCTATTCAATGCATAATTTTATCGTTGCTCCACACTACCGCCATGTTTATAAACAGTAGCAAACACGTCCACACACGTCAACATTTGTTGATAAACTGATGTTTCCACTCGCCGGGCGTCTACTCTGCAACATGGCGTGATCAACTCCGCAACACAGGTGTTGCCCGCAACCCGCAATATGTCGACAGCAACTCGGCAACATATTGCGGGCAACACGAGGCTTTAGTCCTGAGAGGTTGTCGGTGTTTTACCAATAATCCTGTATATCGATACAAGAATTAAAAATGCAAAAGTGTGTTTCGTTTATTTGTCATTCTTTCACGTCAAAGAGCAAAGGATTTTTGGTGTGGAGATAGTTGAATGACTGGACTACACAAAAAAAGTTGAAGTCGGGTTAGGTAATAGGTAGCTAGTCAAAGGTATCCTACAAGTGAAAGCTGGGACCAATAACTTAACCTGTTTGTCGGGGCAACGATTAGCCCGGTATGAAACAAATATCACGCTAGGAATTTTTAACGATGCGTCGGGGATCGTGATTCGTGAGTGAACTCTGGTCACCGTAGACGCGGGCTTGCGGGCAGCGAGCAGGGTAGCTCACCGTCCAGTAAGGACCAGGCAGGGGGGCACGCTTAACACTGTTAACGACAGCGACATCTGAAGTTTGGTGGGCTTGGCAGCCATCTTGTCTTGTTTATCAACTTGTCAAATAAATATCATTGTCGGCCATTCAGCCATTGTCAACTCTGGCTTTCCCGACGTTGATGCGCATCAACGACGGGAAAGCCAGAGTTGACAAAACTCGGAATTTCGGGAAGCGCTTCCCGAAATTCCAAGTTTATCTCAGCTAATATAAAGCTGTTAAATTTTTTTATTTGTTACTGTTATTTGTTTTGTTTACATTATTCTGAATCATCATCAATAAATCTCATACGTGTTCTTTTTTATTTAAGTCAAAACCCTGATTGTGACCTTAATAAAATTTAGAAAGACTACATACCTACATAGGTACTCATAGTAAGTATGCATATCAGTATTTATTGGAGCCTTAGTTCACCGACCAAACTTAAGGTGGCAGCACTTTCCATACATGCACATTTTATCACAGAGTTGTCACTCTTTCTCTTTATACACTTTACTTGGTATCCTCAAATCTATCAATTTCTCTCCTTCCACTTTAGCCTGGTTCGGATCTTATCTTCGGGGACGCTCTCAGTGTGTTCGCCTGGAGGAGTCTTTCTCTGATTGGTGTAGCCTTACTGAGGGTGTTCCTCAGGGTAGCGTTCTCTCTCCTCTTCTTTTTTCAATTTTCATAAACTTTGTTACCAGAGTAATCTCCTCTAGTTTTCATCTCTACGCAGATGACTTGCAGCTTTACCGTCATTTTACTGTAGTTGACGCGGGTTCTGCAATTGCTGCAATGAATCATGACCTGGCTTGCATCAGCGTTTGGGCTAAGTCATTTGGTTTGCAAATTAACCCGACTAAATCCCAGGCCATGATTATTGGCAGCAGATTCGTTCGCAGTGCGGCTGTTGTTGCATCTCTGATGCCTTTATATCTCGACGATGTTCGCATTGACTATACCGAAACCGCTAAAGATCTGGGTGTGGTTATTGACTCCAATCTCTCGTGGCGTGCTCAGGTCAATGAGGTCAGCCGAAAGGTAAATTTCTCCTTTCATTCGCTGAAATGCCTTCAAAGTCTTCTGCCGTTGAAGACTAAAGTTTCTTTGGCACTAACACTTATTCAGCCGATTATAGATTATGCCGATGCCTGCTATTTGGATGCTACCGAGGAGCTATTAAACAAGCTTGAGCGCTTGCAAAATCTGTGCATTCGCTTTGTTTTCGGTCTTCGTAAGTATGACCATGTTTCTCACCTTCGCAAGGAACTCAAGTGGCTCCCAATCCGTCTTCGCAGGAACACTAGGATTTTGTGTCTCCTCTTCAACATCTTACACAACCCGTCTTACCCTTCTTACCTGCGTGAGCGTTTTTCTTACGCTCGTTCTAGCGACGTACCGTGTAGATCACACCTTAGATCCCTCCTTAAATCTCATCCTCATAAAACTAGCTACTACTCTTATTCCTTCTCTGTCCATGCTGTAAGATTGTGGAACTCACTTCCGCCTAGCATTCGTGATTTAAAAACTATATCTTTATTCAAATGTCGATTAAAAGAGCATTACCTTTCCTCTTAACTGTGTTAATTATTTATGTATATATTTATATGTACGTATATTCTAACATTATGTATGTATGTATATTCTAACATTATGTATTTATTTAAGTATATGTTATTTTATTGCATTATAAGTATGTGTAGGTATATTTAATATTTTAGTTTTAGACTTCACATATTAATTTTCATTTCTCTTCTTGTTCTCACACACTATTGTCTACATTTCTTTTTCACTTCTCCTTTCGCAGGTCTGCTGGAAGAAATTTCTAAAGAAATAAGCAGTACCTTTGTACTCAAATATTATAATTATGTTGTCCTATTTTATTTTACTGTGTGTACATAAATAATAAAATAAATAAATAAATAAATACACACATCAAAAGTGTCTAGGGATCAACATATATTTTTGCAATAACTTGCAAGCGGTTTCTGACTGTTTGGTCGCTAATTAAGTTCCCTGAAGAGTGATGAAGCCTCACGGCTAACATCATGGCGGTTATTGTTGGAGCTCTTCGAGTTAAGATTTGAATGTATCGGTCTTGTCTCCGTGTGGTGCAGCGATACCGTCCTCCATGGCGCACAGCCACGGTACCAGTGCTTCGGTAACGTGTCCAAAGTCGACTGATAACACTCTGACTTGTATTCAGAGCTAAAGCCACAGTACGTTGCCGGGAACCAGCTTCTATCATTCCCACGGCTCTGAGCATTTCTTCCCTGCTTAAATGACGTCGCCGCTCCATAATAACGTTGGTTTTAATCAGTAGTAGGGAAACAGTAGCACTAATAATGTCTTCAATGCGTTGTATGTTTTTATAGGGAAAATATTGACAGCTGATTTTCATCTTTTACTCGAATTTGATTAACAGTTCCTGTTTCAAATTATGAAATGCACCAAAAAGGATCCATATAAATTTATAAAATCATAAATTTATTACAAAGCCACATCTCAATCTCAAGAAATCCGCATAAAAATGCTTGATCCCTAGACACTTTTGATGTGTGTAGTTACTTTACTCTTTGGGACCAGGCCCGGGTCTTCGGCGCGTCGCGTCGTGTTCCACGCGTGACCCAAAGAGCAGTCAGCACTGGTGACGGTCCCAATCGGATCATTGCCGGGATGTTGTAAATAGATCGCAACATCTTATTATATATCTACTCCAAAAAGTATTTATACTTTGTTACCTATATTATTGTGTTACTTATTTTGTTGATATTATATTATTAAGCAATTGTACAAGAGGCATAAACAATACTAGGTATTTCTTTTAAATATTAATTTAAATGAACTCACTCTCTGCTTCGACGCAGTAGTAAATATAGCTAGGATAGACAAATGATTATAGTTAATGCTTCCCACTATCGCTATCGGCACTAGTTTCAAAGAGAGCTTTTGCTAGGTACATGCAACGTTGTTTGCAAGTCGTGCATGCTAGTTTTATTCTCTCCTATGTTTTGAGGTTTTAACAAGTTGTCAAGCTCACGCTCTAAGCTGATCTTTTGCTTTTTCGCAATCGTTATATCATTTGAATGATTGGTATTTGCTTAATGGGTAGCTGACAGTTGCTTTTTCTTTTGTAGATAATTGATTGTGATGATTGATGATTTGTGGAACAGGGTGGGTTTTTAAGTCAGTAGAAGTCTGACACTCCCTTCCGCTCCACCCAGAGTGGGAGAAGTCATTCGATGATTTTACCACCCAGAAATACAAAAATTCATGGGATGATAACCCCAATAAAGGGGTAGCAGGGAAAGTGAAAGGGAAAGTGGAGAAGACAATATGATCATAAATTTACCACAGCCTAAATGATGATCTCCTTAGTCCGTACAAAAAATGTATTCAGGATATTTTTTCTACTTTTATATGAAGGGTCCACTGCAAGAATGATGAATGTCATGCCAAATATTTTAAAATTCACACTACTAACTTCATTTGGTCATTAGATCGGCCATTCTCTGATTAGCAAGTTTTACGTGTCCGGGCTTGCATAATCTGTAATATTATCATATTCAAACATCTAATTTTTTTTATATGTTAGATAACATCATTATCTAGCTGTAAACAAAAACATAGGCTTGTGTTTTAAGTAGTTAAGACTAAATTAATTTAACCTATGTTCAAATAACCTCTGTTCTCTAATTACCGTGGCGTGTCCGCACACCAACTTAATGTAAAAATTTGCTTGTAATTTTTATAACGTACAGATTTACTTTGATCCATTCAACGTTTTAAACGGTATTAAGCAACGTGTCTCGCATACCAAAATATCGACTCAATAGAACCAGTCTATAAATAATTATCATTAAGTAACCGCATGTCCAATCGAAAGTTATAATTGCCGTGACATTTTCTGTTCTTGGGTGCACATCCCTAAATAACAGTATTTGGCACATCAGTACAGTACGCGTCACGTCTCCTCAGTGTCTGCCGCGGCCCATCAGCAGTTGCACGTCTCTAACGTTAGTGTACCACCAATGAAGCACGTGAGCATATAATTACAGTAGCCTTGGTTAAAAAAAAATCTAATTACCGTTGTACTTATTTCAATACTAGATTTTTTAAGTTAGACCCAAATTGATCATGTAAATGGAGACAGTACTTTGGCCTCCGTACGTTGTAATAAGCTAGTATTTGCATACTGTATCGGTTTTTGTAATTTTTAAGAAAATCTATATTTTTATAATTACCGTATACTAATTACCATATGTTTATAATTACCGTTGTATGAAAAATTAATACTTGTTTACTAACTGTAGCCGCGCTGTCGTACCAATGGAAAGTTTTCCTGCGGTTTTCGTAGATTATTATTATCATTGTCCGTAAATATGCCTATATTATATGCTGACCATTCATCAAGTTATTTAATTTATAGGACGGGAAAACCTAAAAATACCAAAGAGGAAGTTAGAAAAAAGAGAAGGCTCGCCAATGCCAATGTCAAGGGAGTCATTACAGATATAGTACAAGAAGTAGATATTCTTCAAAAAGATCTGTTGATCCCTAAAGAGATACGAGAGTATAAGGGAACAATGAAAGTCAATCATGTCATTTGGAGTTCAAACCGAACCTACTTGCAATGCAAAAGTTGTAATGCGCAACAGTGTATGTATCAAGCGATTGAATGTGAACATGGTAGACATCATGGATTTTACTCCTTGAATCTAGAAAAGGCAGAACAGGCTGAACTTTCCCCGCCTTCCAGATTCATTTTATCTGCACCTTCCGAAAACAAATATAATTGCGATACATCACGGTCAATCAGTCCTATGAAATCTTCAGACAAACCTAAAATTTTATCTAATCAGCTAGTGAAGCCCGCTTATGTATTTCCTGGGTCTTCGAAGTCTCTTATATCCAAACATGATATGGTTAAGACGTTTAAGAAGTTTAAAGAAGCGGAAAGTAGCTTAAATTTATCAGACACAGACAGTTTTGGGGTCCTGTATCTCCTGTTGATTTTAGTCTTACAATGCCTTCCTTCAAAACAATGAAAAATGTTCAGAATAATAGTAGTAAGGATAAGAAGACTATAGGTCTATTTTTCGATTTATCTAATTCTGTTGAATCATTTTTTTATATATTGATTTTTATATCCTGTTTTTTATATTATTTTTTGATTGCTTGTTATTTTAAATAGAAAATTACTATAAAACAAGACTGATTGAAATGTATGACATGATGATTCTTTATAGAGTATAAGTACTCAGTGATATTAATATAAACAAATCTTTAAATTAAAAGAGCTTTGAGTAGCTTTAAATTAGATCTATCCTTATATCCAAGAAGATTTAAAATAATATTCTTTTAAGTTCCATCCTATCCTTACCTTTTTAATAAATATCGTTTTAACAAACTAAAAAAAATACCAATTAAGACAATATTTCGGGCACGTCGCAATTGCGGCGGTAAGACCCCTCTTTGAGGAGTGGCTAGATCGGCGTCACGGCGTCCTGACCTACCGCATGGCACAGGTCCTCACCGGACACGGAAGTTTCGGGAGGTACCTGTGTCTGATGGGGAAGGAAGAAACGCCTGGGTGTCACCACTGCGAGGATCGCCCTGAGGACACAGTAGAGAATACGGTGCAAGACTGCCCCGCTTGGGCAGAGCACCGACGTGACCTCACGGCGGCGATAGGCGGAGACCTCTCGCGACCGGCATTGGTCGAGGCCATGCTGCGGGGCGAGAGGGAGTGGGAAGCGGTCGCCTCCTTCTGCGAAGCAGTCATACTACCGAAGGAGGTGGGCCGCGTGAGGGAGTGGATGACGTCCTCCCTCCAGCCCAGCCGCAGTGGTAGACGCCCACGGCGTCGGACGTCGGCCGACGATCTCCGGCCACCGTAGGCGCGGGCATGCGGACAGCGAGTAAAGCGCAACTCGCTGTCCGACCATGAATCATGCCCGGGTCGACGGCGCGTTGTGTTCCACGCGCGCCTCAAAGAGCGTCACCAATATGACGAGGCCCCCCCTGTAGAGGGCCAAAGCCTGCCGGGGTCGTGGGACTTATCCCATTACCGTGACCCCGGAACGTAAAGGGCTATTGAAGGAACACCGTGGATTTTAGTCAGTACAAGTCTGACAGTCCCTCCGGCCCTGCCCGGGGTGGGAGGACTTATTTGATAATTTTAACACGTAAAAAAAAATTAAGACAATATTTGTTTTATTTAGTTTGTTCTTACCTGATTTTCATTAAAAGTGTCTAATTTTTAATAAATTATAGCAATGATAACGTGTTTTTTTTACTATCGGTTATGGTTGTGAGGGACATAGTTAATTATATGGCTTTAATCATAATTATATGTGTACATATTATTAATGTGTGTTATTATCATTTCATTATATCATATTTTACATAGACTTGATGATATTTTCTAATTACCATACTCTTAAAATTTTTAAGTCTCATTAACTCGAAAACCACCATTAATTGTTACATGCCTCATTAATGATTGAATTCGTATCTTTGATGTGTTTCATATTTTAATGTGTTTAATTCAAATCAGTGAAAAATAAAAAAGGTTACGGTAATTAGGCAAAGAACGCCGAATTGGAGAATGACCGAGATACAGTTAATAATTATCAGTTATTTTCTTATCTCTAAATCTAGTTTTTTTTTCACCGTTTATTAACTTAAAACCCAATTATCTCAGAACAATACACATAGGGCATTCATCATTATTGCAGTGGACCCTTCATATTTTTCCACAGGCTCTATTTAGCTACTGTGCTTCAACGCAGGGGCAAATCGTCGTTGCGCGTGCAAAAGTCGCTATGTGGTAAATAGTCATTTTCGTTCTTTTATGCAGTTTCAATCGTTATTTTAACACACACATGCTGTAAAACAGCTATCTGATAAACGAAATATTTAAAGAGTTACCTTTCAATAATGCGTTTATCAGATAGCTGTTTTTACAGAATTGAAAAGTCAATTCAAAGCATCTTTCACTATAAAACGGCAATTTCATACTTTTACCTGTATTCTTTAGATTATTTGAAAATAACATTTTATTTTTATTTTGATATCACATCTTATTTTATCCTCACTACGGTTTCTTCGGGATTAGTATAGTCGGTGTTTTCATTAATTATCGTATCATCTTGTATATTAGTGACCAGACCGAAAATATGATTTCGGGCATGGCCCTTGAAATCTAGAGCACCAAGCAAAAAACCTATACCTATCGGTTTACACCTGAGTCCTGAATTAGTTTCCAAATACCAGAAATAGTCGGCTCGTGATTTAGAAGATATAACACAGTTATTTTATAAGTTGTAGTCAAGAGCTATGCTCGAACTTGAAATATAAATGGGTATATAATCTTTCTGGTAATAAAAAATGTTTTATGTTATGTTTATGTATGTATAAATGTACACTCTTTGTGACTGGCGGTCGACCCTGATATAGATAATGATGATTTTACGAATAAAAGAAAGACCAGTCAAGTATGCATCGTGGCCTTGGCAAGAAGGCTCCCACACCGCATTATGCTATGCTATGACCGTGCGGCCACTGAAAACTCTGTCTCTGTTTTCAGTGGCCGCCTAATAATTCTGAGAACGACAGGGGACTTTGTTTTACAATATGTGGTGATTATGTTTCGCTCTAACACTTAACTTAAAGCTTCACTGAGGGTAAGCTCTAAGGAATTTCGCCTTTGTCCTTAATTTTTTATTACTACTTACAAGTTATATACTTATCTCAAATCTAAGGAAGAGAGTTGTCTTTCCCTCACGTATTCAGCCTCCTCCTTCGCTAGCATGACTGTTTCGCAGGAGGCGACTGCATCCCATTCCATCTCGATAGTCTAAACTAAGGCTGGACGCCAGAGGTCGCCGCCGCCAATCACCTCCATGAAATTCCCTAGATCTAAATAATATCTTCCCTGAGCCTCGCTGTGTACGTTAGCTCATGATCACTGTGCTACCGTCTTTCGTGGAGTCAGTTGATGAGCGGTCAGTACTCACTCTGGGACGGTGAACCGAAGTCCTGCCTGCCTTAATGAGATAATTTCGTGAGATGTTTGTTCTGCTAAGTTAGATGTTTGTTATACTCTGGCAATAAGGTTTCCTGTCAGAGAACCCATATCTGGAATAAGGTCGTCTTTATACTTACTGACTACCAGCATATACTAACTTCTGATTATAGTTTAAGAATAGAATTAAAGGTTTGCTGTCATAGAACCCATATCTGGAATAAGGTCGTCTTTATACTTACTGACTACCAGCTTATACTAACTTCTGATTTTAATTTAAGAATAGAATTAAAGGTTTGCTGTCAGAGAACCCATATCTGGAATAGTCGTCTTTATACTTACTGACTACCAGCATATACTAACTTCTGATTTTAATTTAAGAATAGAATTAAAGGTTTGCTGTCAGAGAACCCATATCTGGAATAAGGTCGTCTTTATACTTACTGACTACCAGCTTATACTAACTTCTGATTTTAATTTAAGAATAGAATTAAAGGTTTGCTGTCAGAGAACCCATATCTGTCTGGAATAAGGTCGTCTTTATACTTACTGACTACCAGCTTATACTAACTTCTGATTTTAGTTTAAGAATAGAATTAAAGGTTTGCTGTCAGAGAACCCGTATCTGGAATAAGGTCGTCTTTATACTTACTGACTACCAGCTTATACTAACTTCTGATTTTAATTTAAGAATAGAATTAAAGGTTTGCTGTCAGAGAACCCATATCTGGAATAAGGTCGTATTTATACTTACTGACTACCAGCTTATACTAACTTCTGATTATAGTTTAAGAATAGAATTAAAAACTTTATTAACTCATTTGGACTGCCTCGTTGGTCGTGTTCGCAAGCGCGACTGCAGACCATGAGGTCGAGGAAGTGATATGGGTTTATCTGTAAGGAATTTCTCAGTAGCAGTCCGGAGTTTGGAAGTTGGCGGTGTGATCCCGGCTGTCATTTGAATATCTTTGACAGACGTTACGGGTAGTCAGAAGCCAGTAAATCTGACACTGGTCTGGTCAAGAGGTATCCTGTTTCCCAGTTACTGGGTTGTGGAGGTCAGACAGGCAGTCGCTCCATGTAATACACTAGTACTCAGCTGCGCCCGGTTAGATTGTAAGCCGACCCGACGTCGTTGGCTCAGCAGATCATGATCAACTCATTTGCGATTGTTTGATAATTTAATCGTTGAAGGGAAATATGCTATAAAAGAATATTGTTGTACAGACGCCAGCACATCAAGTTACAACGATCTGTCAAATTTCTTTAAGAGATTTTCAACTTTATTGTTAAAGAAATTAGGTTCAAGGTTGCTTGGGAAAATTTGACAGGTTCGGGTAGCTTCATGTGCTAGCGTCTGTACTATTTTGTATTATCTTGGTTGGGCGATATTGTTTTTAGTAGCCACCCAACACATTTTTAGATAATACTTTGCTAGAACATAAATAAGTTTTTTTTTTTTCTTTACACCTTTCTTGTAACAAGAAAGCTATTGAATTTGGAATATCACAGATGTTAATTTGTTCAATCTTTAATCCACTTTTTATGGTCGTTCAATGCAAATATGATTGAAAGTAAAATATTTTTAAGTACTGCACCTGCAAAAATATTTCCTGATCTGCATCTGGTAGAAAGTCGACGGCCATGTCCCAAAATGAAATTAAAAAACCGGCCAAGAGCGAGTCGGACTCGCGCACGAAGGGTTCCGTACCATTATCCAATAAAACGAACAAAAAAAAATGTTTGTTGTATGCGAGTCCCCCTTAAATATTTATTTTATTCTGATTTTAGTATTTGTTGTCATCGCGGCAACTGAAATACAGCATCTGTGAGAATATCAACTGTCTAGCTATCACGCTTCATAAAATACAGCCTGATGACAGACAGACAGACAGCGAAGCCTTAGTAATAAGGTCCCAATTTTACCCTTTGGGTACGGAAACTGACCTAAAAAACCACGATCTCACATAAGAAGGCCACTCAAACAGACCTACCTAATTGAAAGATGTAGGGTGAACAAAAATAAAAGTCGCATGTGTGGTTTTATTATTAATTTATTTACTTCAAATATAATATGTATATTTAACTTACAGCCTTACTAGCCGCGCCTCGCGACATGACAGTGTTAGCTAAAATGCAAATTTCTTTTAAAAATTGTGAATCAATACATACAACTGTC
The DNA here is from genome assembly GCA_943138885.2 of Tholera decimalis. Taxonomy (NCBI): domain Eukaryota; kingdom Metazoa; phylum Arthropoda; class Insecta; order Lepidoptera; family Noctuidae; genus Tholera; species Tholera decimalis. The sequence continues at coordinate 8,855,752 of OW964575.2, read as the reverse complement.
TACGTCACTCGACGAAGCAAATCTTAAAAAAAAAACAATTTTTACTTAATTTCTGAACTAACCCTACCTACATTGACTAATTTTTTTGAAACATCTACGCAATTATTTTTTTTTTTATTATTTTACAACAACCAAAGTTTATTCCGAAAAAAAAATTGACAACAAAAAATCGAATGCACTGGAGATATTGAACCTACTTTATGGTTTACTCTGCACTATGGTACATAGACAAATAGAGTTTTAACATTTTCAAGTATCAAAAATTTTTCGTCTACCCGCCATTTTGCAGTTTCAATAATAATTAGAATTACCAAGCCTTAGTTAATTAGCAAGATATTTTTTTTATATTTTTCATTTATACAGTAAACCTAAGTGTATTGTTTAACACTTGTCTTCAACACCTTTGGCGCGCTTACAATAAGAAAAAAACATTGCAACGAATGAACTTAAAAACAACTTAACAAATATCCCGCCATAAGAATTTCATGATATTATATTTATACGCGGGAAACTTTTTAGACAGCTCTTGGGAATACTTCCGGATTATATTTGATTTAGATCAGTAGAAGTTAATACTTATGTTATTCTAACTCGATGCCATCTCATGCTACATGACACCTCATGCTAGATGACATCTCATGGTACATGACATCTCATGCTACATGACACTTCATGCTACATGACATCTCATGGTACATGACATCTCATGCTACATGTTATCTTGCACTGCGCACACGTATAAGGTACACACGTATTTCGGCAGTAATGTTTCTCGGAGGTTGATCCGACTCTACATGAACCCATTGAAAGCTTTATATTGACTTCGAATACAATATAAAAAAAACTAATCATCCCATCAATATATTACAAGAACTACATAACGATAGAACATGTCGTGGTTAACTAAGTCAGTGGTCATCATAACTAATAATCAGCCTTGTGCTAAGCTCTGGGCGAATTGTTTAGATTTGGCTAATAACGCATAATAATCTCCTATTTTCCTAACCGTATCCCGTATTTTGGACCAAATTGAAGTGTTGGAAATAAACAAATCATTGATCATATATTTTATTCGCTTGTTATTATACAATAGCCGCTAAGTAACTTTAGGAAAAAACTGCCAAACTTTGTAAATGTTATAATCCGGAAATATTAACAAGAATAGGGTAGTTTCCTAAAATATTTTATTAAAAAAAAACGTGTCCATATTTTTTATTTTTTCATGTAATTGAAAAATTAAGACGATACAGTGAGTTGAAATTTCGCGTGACGTCACACTCCGGTATAATTCTTAGCGCTGTGTGACGTCAGCAGCCCCCACTCCTGTACTTTGAAGCTTTCCATCTTTGTGAATGGCAAGAAATACGTAACCAATATTTTTTGAAAATCTACCTAATAGACCAAATAAAATAATTATTTTGTAACAGGAAACTACCCTATTTTGATTTAGTTGATAAGATCAGAGGTAGCTCAAAGATAATCAGAGAAAGAAAAAAATCAATTCAGTATAGAATCAAAATTAAATAATATTAAAATCATAAGTGCTATTCTTCAAAGTCAATTAAAGTTTTTTGTTCAAGATTTACATTACAAATACATTTTTAGCGGCAAACAGATCGAAGTACATTTCGCCGCGTATAAACATAACATCTCAGCTCATGATCGCTTCAATACTAAATTTGTCTCGATGCAATGAAAAAAAAAAATGTCTCTGTAATAAACATTAATTATAATGCTTCTACTTTAAAGGACGGGAGAAAAAAGAATGGATACTTATTGACATAGAAACCTTGAAAACAATTTTATCGAACACAACCCAAAATCTATCATATCAGCAAGCAAAATACCTATTCGGATTAAGAAACGCCATTTTGTATTTCAAAGTCTCCTATTTTATACACATGGTCTAATTTCATCGATAATAAGACTTTTTTATGACATCACAAAATCTTAGAAAAAAGTACATCGTGTATTTTTCAATACCTACCGTATTATAAATGGAGCAGGTGAGTCAAGCCTTCGGTTGTACGCCGGTTAGAAAGAGATGCCCAATGACCTCGTGCTCGTGTCAGGTATTATAGACAGATAGGTACAGACGCCAGCACATGAAGCTACCCGAAACTGTCAAATTTTCCCAATTAACCTTGAACCCAATTTCTTTAACAATAAAGTTGAAAATCTATTAAAGAAATTTGACAGATTGTTGTAGCTTGATGTGCTGGCGTCTGTACCTCGATCTTCGCTCTCTTTATAACCATTGGACTTTTCCGCAAGTTTCACCTAAATTTTGTTTTTGTGTGTTTATTTGTTTATTAATGTATTTATTTTTCTGCTGCCATTCCAAACAATCCTTGCTGTTTATCTAGATTTCTATGCCAACATATTTTATTTAAACCTTAAAAAAAAACATTAATCAATAATCGTTTAGGAACTATAGTCTGGTTCGAAGCGATCTAAGCAAAACTACTTGTATTATTTTTTTTCGTAATTTTATTCGTAATCCTAATGTAGTAATATATAATATTAAACAGAACTGCAATGGAGTGCGCGGTATGCCTTATAAAAATATTAAATATTTATAACACAAGCAAGTTTCAGTCGAGAATTTCAAAAAAGAGCTGGTTTGTGGGTAGTTTTTGAAGAATAACGGTCTAAGATTAGAAGCTGAAGTACTATCGACGTCATCGATAAAAAGCAGCCATTTTTTGTTGTTTTTTTTTTTGACAGACATACCACGAACGCATTGCACAACAAAAAATAAAAATAAAAGCACACTTAATTACTAGAAAAAAAAAATTAAAAGAGCCATTTCGCACACCAGCATTCTTTATATGAATCCTATACAATATTTTAAATATATATTTTAACATTTATTGGCTAGGTATTGTATCCGAATTGAAACCACAGACATTCCATCTCCTAGTAACCTTATTATTATCCAAATAATAATAACGGAACGCTATCAAAAAAGATTTGAATAAAATGTTTACACAATCATTAAATATTTTAGACCAAGAGAACTACAATTTCAACGAAACATTTTCAAACCACATTCACATATATTTCCAGCAAACAATGATTAAAAAATGTTCAATTTAAATTATATTTCATACACAATCGAGTGAACAGACTTCATTAAATATATCGATACCTGGCAAGAATTTTAAAGCATTTATTAATATTGTCAGCTTAGTTAGTGATTCCACCGCAAGAGGCGTCGCCTGTGCAATTCAATTCGGATTTAACAACAATGAACATACCACAAAAATACACACTCATACATAAAGAAAAACTTGAGCAAGTTAGTGTTTAATTATCGATTCTGTCTTAAACGGAACGATTTTCAATTTATTCCCGGTTCATATGTATATACCCATCAGCTGCAATCAGTTGAAGCCAACATAGTTAAAATAGTTGGGAATAGACTAGGTAGGTTTCTGTACGATTATTTTACTGAGCAGTTGAAAACTGAGGCTTTTAGTACACTCCATACTCCGATATAAGTCTTTTAATGAAAGGCAACCTTTTTTATTATCTTATTCCATGTAAATTATTTACAATTAAGGTGTAATAAATAATATTGACTTAAATATAACCTTTCTGTAGCGTTAACAGTCTTAAACTATTTTTCCATGGAAGAAAGCATAGTTAACCGATAGGAATCCTTTAGTAAATGAGTTGAAAACTAAAATTACCAAGTTCTCAGGATTTTATAACATTATCTCCGAGATATATTTAATTTTTTGTGTCCTCAATACATAGACTTTAATTACGCATCGCAACTTTAATGAAAATCAAAATGGCGATTGATTACAATGACGGTTTAGTTCAATGACCTATTTTTAAAATATAATTAGAATATCACACAGCGGAAAGACAGAAAATCTATTGAAAATCGCCCCAAAAGCACTCGGTTGGACATAAACCAGTTGTTTTAAAACAATTTTATTTAAAAATAGCACCAAAATTATGTTTTTTAGACTCTGCTGACATTATTGCTATAGCCAAAATATTACTTGGCAGTATCCAGAAGTGAGAAGTACACTAACTATACTGATTTCTCGTTTAGGTCCCAGCTAGGTCTGTCAACGACATATTGCATGTTAAAGGCAGTAATAGCTTAAAATATTAATAAGGCCTTGTTTGTTATTTAAATGGAATAGATGAAAATTGTGATATTCAAACACGTTTATTTTCTCATTTATTCGTCGCATACTTCACAATGTTTATTATGACACTAAGTACTGTAATTACTAAGAACATTTTATGATGAATGACAAGGCTTAACACGAGTTGGTAAGCAATTATGCGGTCGACGATTGAGCAAGCTTGCCTAGAAGTAACCTATGCACTATTGCAGTATGCAACCCATCAAATCGACCGTACACTGCTTCTTCGCGAGATACGAAGCCACATTAGCTAAGCGGTTCATTTGTTTCTCGACCCATCCCGACTACTTGTCAAAAGTGCGACTATAGTCAATTCCGCTTTACCGTTGACACATGTCACATTGCTCATCCCAAAATGCACTTAGTATAGTAACAACCGTTTTATCTCCGACCCAATGTATAGACAGAGTTATGTACTAAAATAACAGTGTGCTCAGTTTAAATATTATAAATACAAGTGGCAGTATTTTGTGAACCATTTACAGATGTTCTTTACTAATAAAAGCGAGTTTTTTGTTTAAGAATTTCATGTTTTTGGGAGTAGAGACCATTAAACCTGACTTTAAGCGTTGTAACTTTTGATATTGAGTCATTAAGCTTGAAAGCTTGTCTATAGGGCAAAGTCTTTGCATGCAAAATACTGATATTCAATTGGACTAGCTAAATTAGAGGACACTACAAAATTACAGGCAAAAATTTCAAGAAGATTGAGCTAAGTATCTGATCAGCAATAGACTAGACTAGAATAACGATGTCTTTTTGCCTGCTTAACTTTAAAATCAAATAGTATACTGACGCTTTTGAAGCCTTTGTTTCTAAGTTCTACCCACCAAAAATACGCTTAAATCCTCTTAAACACACATCCATCGCCAGAATAGTACGGTTCACATAAAAAATAAAAAAGAGTATATTAAGAAAAAAAAATCATTAAGTATTTTCAACATCGAGATAGCATTACCCAATCACTTATTTTCTCAACATTTTGTATTTTTTTCTCGCAAATTCAGAATTAAATTCCAGTCTTCTGTCATTTATACATTTTTTTAAACTATTTTTATACATGACACTACTTGGCTGTACAATTATACAAAACACTTTTTTCTTTTTATATGGTTGCAGCATAGAGTCCTATTATATTATTTTATATTTTTTTCGAGAGATCCAAAATTCTGAATAAGGTTAACTCGAGTGAGTTTGACTCGAGATTGAGTAATACTCACTTTTGACTCGATTTTACAGTTTTCACACGAAATTTCTCGAGTCTTGAGTGTAAAAATATACATACTCTTTGAATAAAAACTTGTGTGAGTAAGCCCTATCAACGAGTTCATATTTCATTAAATTCAACCCAACTTATACATACAAAACATTATTAACACCCAATTACACTCATAGAATCGACCCACTCAAGCTTTATGTATTAAGGAATTATTGCTAAAACCCTCGAGACAAATCACTCGAGTTACCATAATGGCAGATGAAAAAAAATGCGAGGATTGTCGATGTCGCAGCACCATAGTCGCCACAGATAAAAAATACTTAACCTACCAAAGACTACGACAGAATATTTTTTTATGTCATTTTGAATTTTCTCAAGATGAATGTCGTTATTTTTATACAATGTCAAAAATATATAAATATATATTGTTATTATATGGTAGGTACATACTTACTCTAGCTATATAGATGTCAAATTGATAACGCGTGAACAGACGAGCGTAGCGTTGCTTATTGTCGATGCATATAAGCTGTGGACAAAGACAGAAAACAATTATTAGTATATCATAAGCCCTATTTCATAAAGATTCATTGATTGGCCTCAGACAGTATAATTATTATCTGTCCGGCATTAATGCTGAACAATAAAAATGAGACTCATTTGCAGAAAATGAGTAATCAACTGTATCACGTCTATGATCTCAATTGATTTTCAGGTATACGTTTATTTACAAAAACACGATATCTCAGCGAAAAAAAAAATATATTTGAGGAAACTCAATGGCATTTGTAAGAGGAAAACTTGTTCTTTAATATGGTAACCTTTATTTTTATTTTTTTTTTAATAATTCGTGAGTTTACATAACCTCAAAATCAGGCAAAAACGGTACATTTTGCACTTTTAGGTTAGGATATCTCAGTGTGAATACTACCTAAATTACTAATTCTCTTTAAATTTTTATTTACCCTCGCCAGCCTTGAAACACCTAAATAAATAACATTTATTGTGAAAAAACCTGATCAGATATTAACAAAAAAGCTAAGAACCATCTCGATCACGTCAGCTTTCTAACAATAAAAAAACCGCATCATAATCGGGCCATTCATTTCAGTGCTACAATGCCACTGACAGACACACAGACACGTCAAACTCATAACACCCCTCTTTTTGGGTTAGGGGTTTAACCGGAGTCTGTGTTTTCTGATAGCTATAACCTGGGATTCTTTCAAGTCAAGATTGAATAGGTTACTTCTAGACAAGCGTGCTTCATCTTCAACCACATCATCGCTTAACATCAGGAATAACAAAAATTAAAAAAAAAAAATAAGTTTCTCACCTGGGCTCCGTGTATAACCATCAAGTAACGCCAAAACGAATCACTTAAGTGTCACAGCACTCACTAACATTAATAAAAGTATATGTATATAGAAAAAGAAAATGCATTTCAATGATATTTAGTAATTCTACACTCTGGTGATTAAGCACAACGCACTTAGTCTCATGTATTATGTACAACAATCACTGTTTCGTCGTAAGCTGCTTCGGTTCCAATTCTTGCTTCGTTTTTGGCGTAGCTGTGAACAAAAGTACGGTTTCAGTGTTTATCAACAACACAATATCCTATCTAACTTGTTACTCATTTAGTTCCGTCCTAGTCTAGTCTAGTTGTGTTATTACATAATTATAATAAAATTTTAATTATAATTTTAATTTTTTACATATAATAACACTTTCTACAAAAAATAGATAAGTCTGTTAGCCTTAGATAATAAGTTATTGGAAGAGCGGAGTCTCCTAACACAGGCATCAATATACTTTGAGATACCAATCATAAACTTCCAAGAACACAAACTTTTAACCCTTCCCTGTATTTACATCTTGGAAATATGCAAATTAGTTAGACACAACCAACATTTATTTACTACACGAGAACACATACAAATTCACTATACACTACGACACAAAAATAGGCTTAACTTACCTGGGGGCTCTAAACTGAAATTACATTCCACAAGCACCTTAGTAATGTCAGTAAAAATATACAATAAATTGCCAGATATAATTAAAAATGAACAAAATTTTAGTATATTTACGAATAAATTAAAACAATTTCTTATCTATAAATGTTATTATGATGTAAATTAATATTTCAGTGATAAATAAAATAAATGTATAATATATAGTATCTTAAAATGTATAAAACCTATGTAGGAGTAGTTTAAGTTATAAATATATACACATATTGTATAATAATTGTAAAGCCCTCTATTATAATTTGCTGTGCCCGACAGGGTCCACAATGATCTGTAAACTATGTATATCTTGTATGTACCTACCACCTAAGTTCACATGTGGAACGCAATAAATGATTGAGTATTGAACTAATGTAAGATTTTGTGGTAAATTAATAAAACATTTGTATTTTGTATTGTATTTGTATAAGTGTTTTACATGGAGCAACGGCCTATCTGGGACATATTTGAGCTAATTTCAAAAAAATTGACAACTTCCTTTGTGTTTCTTCTATGTAACGTAACATAATTGTAACACAAAGGAATTATAAGGGCTTATACATATACCGTTAAATTATAGTCGTTTTGGATCCGAAATAGTTTATTCTTGTCTAAAAATGTTTTTTGCTTTGATTGAATACGCCTGCGATGTGTTTTGGTTGTTTGTGTGTATAGGTGAATGAGTGTGGGTGGATGTGTGTAAGTGGATATATGTGGGTGTATGAGTGGATGAGACAGGATTCCCAGACAATAATGAGCAATAAAGATACAAATTGTATCCAAACATTTTTATTAGAAAGTACTTATAGATTTAAAGAAGAAAAACCGCACGACAACGGATGTTATTGTATGTTATTGTACAATCATTGGTTATCTCCATATTTTTCCTTAATTCTGTTTATAACCATGGGAATCATCTCGTTTAAGGCTCTAGAAAATTCATTTTGTAGCAATTGATTGCCAGAAAACACGCTGGTTGCTAACATATTAACAGCAGCCGAAATCATCAAAGCATCATCTGTTTGTGTTGACACATTTTTCATCAATATTTTAGTTTGTGTTCCTACACATGGAAGTATATCATGGGTAGAATCTTCACTTCGGAGTTGAGAATGATCTTCGGGCAAAAATACTAAATATTCTTTAAATTGTTCCATTTTGCGTTATTATTTCCTAAAAACCATAATTGCGGGTTGAAGTACGTCAACATGTTGCTATATAGATAGATTTCAAATTGAAAGGAGTTTTGATAGGTGTTGGAATTAGACAACGTGTGTGAAGCCGCGTGGCAAAAGCTAGTACTGTATAAATAGTACTTACATATAAAAAAATACTGACATTAATTTAAGATCAGATTACCGATTTGGACAGACCTTTATGCTTTCCTTTGTATAACGTAACACAAAATTGTCACACAAACGTGACATACAGGAAATTAAGGACATGTTTTCCTAATCTAAAGAATTTCAAACTACATGAAAAATGTGCCGCACATTAGCAATAAATTACAATCTAATCACTGAATTTATACTTTCGTCATATAGTAAAACCAAAGTAGATAAAAACTTACCGGTTTTTATTGCGAAACACACACAATTTGTTCGTATAAAAGTTTTTTTTCACCAGCCGCACACTAAACGCTTAGTGGGGTACAAACTAAAAGGCCACGATGCGTGCTCTGTCACTCCATCTACACTTCTGCGAATGTTTAATGTGTTGCTAATTAATAGGCCCAAATGTATACCATATTTAATGAAAAAAGAGTGTTACGCATTGGAATAACACAAAATATTTTATTCGTGGACAAAACATATTTTTGAAAATCTTAAAGTTTTTAAGGAAATTCTAGAAGATATACTTTGTAAAAACGTCAAATTATTGACTATACGTTCAAAAATTACTAAAATTATATCTATTTACTTTAAAAGTTTGCTTTTATTTTGCTTTAAAGTTCCACTAATAACAAATGGACAAAAAAGGGTGCAATTTTTTTGCAATTAGCTCATTTATTTGCAAAAAACTTTACAAAAATGGTTCACCTTGTAGTGAAACTTTCATTTAAGTAAATAAAAGACTGCCATCAGATTACTCAAATACGCACTTGAATTTCCATCTCTCGACGTTGCGTCGGAATCAGAAAATCCAGGATGCGATAAAAAGATCGGAGGTTTGTGTGTGCTTCGCAGTAGACCACTGTGATGCCAGATAATGATAGTGCTGCAACCTCGTAGTGCATACTCTAAGCAAACTGCTTCCTTTTGAATCCTCGCAATCAATCATGTTGACTTCTACTTATTTATAATTATGATGTTTAATTTTACTATTGTGTAAAATTTGTATTTTTCTTTCTAGTTCATAAAGGACTAGACACGTGTTTAGTTTTTTAGTAAATCAGTTTGTTTTTAAAACAAGGGAAGATGTTATGATGTTTAATTTTACTATTGTGTATTACATGATAAAAAGTGTATTAATTTAAAAGTAAATACTTATTATAAGTTTTATTAATTTGTTTAAAAAAAGGAAGATGTTACATAGGAATTAAGTATGTTGGCAACACTAGAAGACAGCCGGGCTAGAGGATCTTTGGGAAATGGCGTCGGTGTGCGTCCGGCTTTGTCAGATCTAATCTAGATTATAATGTAAGTTAAGCTCTAATAAATATTGATTATTACACAACTGCCCTATCACTAAATCCACCAAGATACTTCGTGACAGTAAGACATAATTATAGTTTCTGAGAGGATTATTCATACTGTGTATGGTTCATTATGAAATTACTATTATTGGTTGTGGTATAATTTTTGTTGGCCAGGTGTGTGAGAGTGTGTTTCTGGATGCAATATATGTGTGTTTGTGGGTGAAGTGTGTTTGTGGGCGACATATGTGTGTGTTTGTGGGTGAAATTATTTCGTATGTTTGTGAGTGAAATATATATATGTTAGTCCGTGAAATAAATACGTGTGTACTCACGTCTAGGCCTGGCATTAGCGACAACGCTCTGCGCGCCGCACGAGCCGGCTCGGCCGCGGTTGTTGTTGTTATTGCTGCTGGGGCGGTTGCCCCCCACGTACTTCTGACTGCGGGACACACAATTGTATTTATTAGTATTAAGCTTAATAGTTTAAAGTTAACTATCACGTCTTGACCTAACACCCGACTCCAGCTTGACGTCGACTACTGGGACACTCTGTATAATGCTGGCTGTCTATAGATTCAATTTTACACAGTTACATTTAGTGATTAGGTAGACAAAAAACCGTGAAGTTGTAAGTGGAACGAAAAAATATATTTTTCAGTGTTCAGCCCTAGCGCTAGCCTATCAAAACTCTAGCAATTCGTTCTCTGCACATATTACTGTTGTCCCTGTTGTTAATGTTGTACCCAGTGTTGCAGTTGTAACTGTTGTACCTGTTGTTTAACTGTCACGGTAGCAATTCAACACGACCGGAGAGAGTTAAGGCGCAAGCTTAACGTGCGCAACAAGGCACGGGAGTCATTACACCACCCAATACTTTAAAGACTCCCAGGTAACAGCTATCGGGAAACACAGACTCTGCCAGGGAATTCCACTCCTTAGCTGTACGCATAATGAAAGTATTCCCAAAATGTTTTGTGCATATGGGTGGGATGTCCACCATGTAACGATGGCGCATCGCCGATTGTTTTGTAGTCCGATGATGGAACGAGCTTGGCGGAATTAGATTGTGTAATTCCATCGCACACTCCCCGAAATGTAACCGATAGAAAACCGATAGACTACAACTCGTCGTCGATGTTCAAGCCTCTGCAGCTTTGACTCGACCAGTGTATCGTTGCCAATGAATCTCTTGACCCGCTTCTCGATAGACTCAAGTGCGTCCAGTTGGTACTTGGCAGATCCATCCCAAAGATGAGAGTTGTACTCCATACACGACCGAACCTGGGCTTGGTACAGATTGAGCAGCTGTTCCGGTGTAAGTCCCGTCTCACCTTTGCTAGGATTCCCAACATTTTAGCAAAGATAATATTACATTGTTCTTCGAGGGGAGAAAGTGACCGATTACCAACGAGGGTGTAGTTTGAGCAGCTGAGGGCCTTAATACACACGAGTTGGGAATCGCAATTTCTTCCGAGTGATACATAGTGCTTAATACTATACCTACGAGGAAAATAAGAGAGACTAGTAATAATATGTCTCTTATCTTTTGGTATTATAAGTACTTTTAAGTTAGCTACTGATTAAAAAAAAACAGCGCGTTAGTAATGGATTTTCATACACTTTTCCCTCCCTCTCCAGTGTCTCCAGCACGTTAGTAATGAATTCTCATACACTTTTGCGACCCGCACATTTGTACTACAGTAATGACGTCCTTTCTGTCAAACTTTTTAAAAAGTAATAAGGTACCTTCCGAGCAGGTATAGTATAACCCCTCGAATGTCGCATGTTTAATGTACTTTTTGATTTTTGGGTAGGACTTCAGAAAATATGATAAATCAGCAATTTATGGCCATATCATGGTATATATTATACCTTCCTGGCTTCGTTATGAGTTTATTAACTATTTATATCATGCAATAAGCAAATCAAACTGACCTATCTCGCAGTGATGTGATATGTTTTCACTTTTATAATTTTCACTCACATTCGAAGTCATACACACGATAACACAATAATGTGTAGGCAATATTAACACAAATGATTCCACTTAGACACTGTAAAAAGTAATAAAAACTATTTGATAACACAACCAAAAAGTCTGCAGCGTCACAACAAAAACCACAGTTGCATTTTGTAAACATGTTTTTTTCGTTCATTTTAGTGGTGTTCCCTTTAAAATGTTACTAAAACCGGTCAAGTATGAATCGATTAGTCGAATGATACAGCCACATCGTCTTACTTGCAACATAAACGTAAAATACCATCGTCCAAGCGAGTCGTGACGTTATGTACAAACGGTGTACCGTTGACACTTGAGGGGTTAACACTGTTGACTTAAAAACCTGCTCTGTTTCTTCATTTCATCTACGCAAGGTTATGTCTCTATCATGATAAAGATTTGGGTGAAGCCTATGCTCGGCATTGTATACCAATGCCGGGCAAACGCCTCCCCCTAAAACATTATTAAAAAAGAACAAGAAACTTACTCTAACATTAGTCGGATTTCAAGAAACTGGGTGACTTTAATGCATTGTATGCATTAAGTATATGGTTGTATGCATTTAGAATCCCGTAATTTAGGCCTCATGTCTCTGCACAATAGAGACGCTGGGTTACGCAATACGGGTACAGTAAATATTTAACAGCAAGTAGGCTTTATTGAGAGCATTAAATACGATGTTCTTGATTACTTGTTGAGAAAAACATGTTATTTTATACATTTGCTTCTAAGTATGATGAAAAAGGTCCGAAAATAAACAACTCTCCTTCATAGCTTTCCATATTATGCCACCATTGTCAAATGAAAATATAATTTAATATTATAAATGCGAAGTTTGTGAGGAAACTACTGAATGGACCTGAATGAAATTTAATAAGTAGATAGTTGACATCCTGAAATAACACATAAGTAACTTCTTATTTAATTCTTCTTACTTATTATAAAAAGTATTTGTAGTGTATACCTGTTGTTCCTAGCGGCGGCGGCGGCTCGGTCGCTCTCGGACACGGAGCGCGTGCGCTCGTAGGGCCGCGCGTGGGGGCCGCGCCCCGGGGCTTGCCCACCGGCCGCTAGTAGCTCGTTCAACTGCGGCTGTAACACCACACCAAAAACATCAATAATGACATAAAATTCATTCATTCATCAAGCCCAGGTTCGGTCGTGTATGGAGTACTGCTCTCATCTTTGGGATGGATCTGCTAAATACCAACTGGACGCGCTTGAGTCTATCGAGAAGCGGGCCAAAAGACTCATTGGCAACGATGCACTGGTCGAATCAAAGCTCCAGAGCCTTGAACATCGACGACGAGTTGCTAGTCTATCGGTTTTCTATCGTTTACATTTCGGGGAGTGTGCGATGGAATTACACAATCTAATTCCACCAAGCCCGTTCCATCATCGGACTACGAGACAAACGGCGAAGCGCCATCGTTACATGGTGGACATCCCACCCATACGCACCAAACGTTTTGGGAATACCTTCATTGTGCGTACGGCTAAGGAGTGGAATTCCCTGCCGGAGTCTGTGTTTCCCGATAGCTATAACCTAGGAGTCTTTAAGTCAAGAGTGAATAGGTTACTTTTAGGTAAGCGTGCTCCATCTTCGACCACATCATCACTTACCATCAGGTGAGATGGTGGTCAAACGCGAACCTAATCTAAATAAAAAAAAAAAAAAAAAAACATGTGTGCAATTCACACGTGGTAGAAGTGAAACCTTCAAAAATTTTGGCCTTTTTTCTTATGAATTTATGTGTCTGTCTCTTTTTACTGTCGCTTTTTCGCTTCATAAATGTTCAAATCACAACGATGCTAAAGAAGTTTTCACTTCAAAATGAGTGTGGCACTCGGGGACTGCCGCGGTAAAGCTATTGCATAGCATTCTTTATCAACTTATGCAATTATAATTGTTTGTTTATTTTATTTATGCAGTATTTTTTTCGTCACTTTCTTCATTAATAAATGCACTTTGTTTATTCATATTTAAAACACTTTATACACTAATTTTACGCGTACAGCTATTCACTGTTGTACATAGACGATAGATACACCTATATACTTTCTCACAAACAGCTGCTTACGTATTCGTCCGATTTCGGAGCATCTCGTCTCGATCCGTGCGAGCTTCGTACAGTCGTACCATATACATACACGTTAAGGTTCAACTAGTCGCGGGCTCGAACTCACTCGTGGACTCAGTTATGAGCAGTTAGCAGCTAGTCTACACGCATACGTCTAGTCGCACGCACACAAACACCGTGCCGAAGTCTGCCGAACTGAAACGACGTTAGACGATGCACGGCTTTCAACGCCGCACCGCTGTGCCGGTCGGAATGGAGGGTGTTAGGTTTATTTTCGTTACGAAATTTCTTGATTCGGTTGCCGCGCTCAAAGCCCGCGATAAAAGCTATGCAATAGCTTAATAGTCAACAGTGCTGGTGGACTGATTCGAGGCATGCCATGACATCATCTATCGCTTACCATCAGGCGAGATTGAGGTCAGAGTAGGTTCATCCCGAATAAAAAAAAGGATTGTCGACATAACCATCCCACATGACGAGAAGCTCGTGAAAACCTCTGACTGGTGGTGATAATTAAATAATTATGTTTATATTATATATTTTTTTATTTTATTTTTTTATTACGAATGAGTCCGCTCTTGGCCTCGATCACACCTGATGGTAAGTGTAAGATGAGGTCTACGATCGAACGAGCGAGCACAGAAGATGCCTGTTCACTCTTGCTTTAAAGGCTGACGGGTCATATGTGGCAGGGAACACAGAAGCCGGCAGAGAGTTCCATACCTTGGCTGTGCGCACAATGAATGTTGAAGAAAAGCGCTTAGTACGACAAGACGGTATATCGACCAGGTGTGGATGGTATCCTGCGGTACGTCCGATAGACCGGTAGTAAAAGGGGGATGAAGGGATCAGGTCGTGGAGCTCCTGCGCACACTTTCCGAAGTACAATCTGTAGAAGATAGACAGACAAGCAACGTTTCGCCGGTGAGCCAGGCTGTGAAGCTTACCCGCCAGAACCTCGTCACCTATGAGCCTTTTAGCTCTGCGTTCGATCGAGTCAAGTGCAGCTAGCTGGTATTTGGCTGAGCCATCCCACAAGTGACTGCAATACTCCATACAGGAACGGACCTGTGCTTTATATAAATTTAAAAGCTGTCCAGGTGTTAAATATCGCCCCACTTTCTGTAGGATGCCCAGCTTGCAAATAGGTCATAAATAACACTTTCACACGTCTTATTTTTCGTAAATGTAAACTAGATTAGGCCAGTAATTCCTAACTGACTACTCTGAGAAGAAACACTGAACCAAACTCAGATGTCAACGTCTCTTTTAAAGTCCATACAATCTGTAGTGATCAAATCATATGAGAGCCATGTAGGTTAATGTCTGTGGCAACCTTTAGAGGACAGAATCACGCAGATTTGAGCAGGCCCGTCCAAACAGTGCAAGCATTTGTTAAATATCGCGATGAAAATACACACAGTAATGTGTGTCTGTAACCTAGAAGTATTCTATTCTCTCTCGACTTAATGACCCCCCAGGTCATAGCTTTATCAGGAAACACGGAACGTACCTATTTTTTCTCTTAAGTAGAGAACTATCAATATGCGTAAAATTCACATTACTAGCAATGTTGTTAACCCCTCCAACTAAGCTAAATATGCTCGTGTCTGGAGTGGGTTCACGGCAATACTGTAATGGGTGGGGTTCGAGCCTGCGACCTCTCGATTACGAGACCGACACCTAGGCTATTAGCATGACGCTTCAATACTATAACCAGTACTATTTACTTCAGCCTACTAAGGCCCACAGAAAAGAATACCAATTTTGCCAAACTTTCTACACGTGTAGCTTGTGGGTGAAATATACGCAGCGGCACTACAACGTCCTACGCGTACAGTATAATAATGGGTTTAGGATGTTGATGGGGCTTTCCGCGCTTCTGTAGCGCTACGCAAATGTTCGCGGAAGCCCATGTTGACGACTTTCATGCTATTATGAGGAAAAGAGCAGCGTCAATTATTGGCCGGTTGCGTGGGAGTTCCAACGGCATCCTAGGCACATTAAGTAGCAAAGTGGATAGTCCATTCGTAAAGCACTGGGCGAAAAGGCACGTGCCTGTTTGTAAGAGGCAGCGTGTGTATTAATAACTAGCTTCCGCCCGCGACTTCGTCCGCGTGGAAAAAAAATCCCCCGATTTTGAAACATTCTTCATTAGTGCTCCGCTCCTATTGGTCTTAGCGTGATGATATATAGCCTATAGGCTTCCTCGATAAATGGGCTATCTAACACTGAAGGAATTTTTCAAATCAGAACCGGAGTTCCTGAGATTAGCGCGTTCAAGCAAACAAACAAACAAACAAACTCTTCAGCTTTATAATATTAGTATAGATGTATAATTTAAGTTAACTAACATAGTTTTTAAGTAATTTTTGCTACTAACACTACGGATTCTTTGTATTTGTTGATCCTAAATAAAGTAATTATTATTATAATAAGTTACTATAAACTCTATCTTCTGTTTAACCTTTCCCCAGCCATGTTGGGGCCGGTTTTCAATCCAACCAAATACAGCTTACTGTTTTACATGTTGCGACTGCCTATCTGACTGCCACAACCCAGTAACTGGGAAACAAGACACCCTTGACTAGACCAGTGTCAGATTTACTGGGCTCTGACTACCCGTAACGACAGTCAGAGATATTGAACATCTCTGGCGGCTATGAGAGCCAGGATCAAGAGCTAACGTGCTTTCCAAGACGTGAGTTTCTCTGGGGACCTAACCTTAATTATAGGTCTAACTCTCATGGCACAAATAAATAATTAGAATAAACGATTTTCATATGGTAATTGTCTATGATCTACTGTCAAGTACATGTTGTGTCAACTATACTTGAGTGTTTGTTTATTTACTCTAAAAAAACTTATATTTTTGGATATAATGAAGAAACAATCAATGCGATCCTAACCGAGAAATAATGGTTTTAATGTTTACAGTAAAATTTGTGAAGAAGAAGGTGCGTTCAAGGACAATCTGCGACTTTAAATTGCGCTCATACATTGACCAGTTAGTAGGAGTGACTAATATTGATACTTTAGTTTTCGTGAATATGATCGTAATATTATTTTTATGTAACACAAAAAGAATTTATTAAGCGTGATCATTCGATTGAAATGCTGGAAAAGCGATTCATTGGAAAAACTTCAATATATTCATCATCATCCATCAGGTGGGATATATGTTACCATTTTCAGATTTGAATTTTACGGGGGTTTTTTAAAGCTTTCCACGCTCCTTCTCTACATAAAGTTTAACTATGCCAACTTTCATGCGTGTGCGTAATTTTCATAAAAAGGGGAATAAGTTTCACTTATTATTATACCATAGATGATCAACTAGCTGATCCATCGCTTTGCTCATGCGTGATGTGGTCCAGTTTTATTATATAGAAATATTATTATAGTGGACAATATCAAGATGGTTTAATCCAACTTCCCAAGTATTGCCTACTAAAAATTTTAGGCCAATAGTGACATAGTTTTAGAATGCTTACCTCGAGTACTCTAAAGTCCTCGATGCTCTGGAAGTTTTGTAAGTAGCCCTGTAGCTTGGGTTCCACTTGTAGGGCTCCGGTGTGTTTGTAGTACTTCAGGAATGCCCAGAATTTCTCCAGACCATATAGTTGACCTGTCGACCAAGAATTTCATATTATTAAACGTTCTATACGTATATACAAATAAATATTTGCTAATATGGGTAATAAATAAAAACTTTTTACCAAAAAATTAAACCGACTCCCAAAAAACACTGTAAAGTGAAAAATAACTTTAATTTCGGTAGTCGGTGTCTTTAGTTTTGTATTTTCGTTTTTGGCACCGACTTCCGAAATTAAAGTTATTTTTCACTTTACAGTGTTTTTTGGGAGTCGGTTTAATTTTTTGGTAAAAAGTTTTTATTTCACTCTTTTTAGTTGGTCTATTTTTAATTTACCTAGTTACAAGAGCCTAATTATCAACTACTTATAACCTTTTACAAAATATTGCTTTTCCCAGTGCTGGGCCGTTAATTGTTGAGGAGTTCTCCTGGTACTTCACCATCAGCTCTACATCACCATATGCATTGTAACGAGCATAAAGTGGTAACATCCATATTCAAGTAATCGAATCGCAATCCACTCAATACTTATTATTGAGTAGTTTCGGCGGCCATCTGTGGTCTTCATCATCAGTTCCACTTCCTCAAATGGTACTTTTTGAGAGCAACTGCACAAGTTACTATAATAAATACCCAAAACGACATAGATGTGCCTATAATATTTGAAGAGTTCCCTCGATTTCTCCAGGATCCCATCATCAGATCCTGACGTTTATGAAAATGGGACCAATATCGAAGTATACCCTTTCAATCAAAAAAAGAATTTTCTAAATCGGTTCAGCCGTCTTCGAGTAATCGATGATCATACATTAAAAAAAAAAAAAAAAAAAAAACATATATATACGCGTCGAATTGATAACCTCCTCTTTTTGTCGTCGGTTGAAAAGAAATGGTAAAGAAACACACAAGATTTTGTGTCTTTCTCTTACAATAATTTTATATTTATAATAAATTTATATATAATTTGATTTTAATAATAAATTTTGGTAATATCACGTGTCAAAAATAATAAATAAATAAATTATTTACTGGCATGAAATTAATTATAGTCTTAGTGATGCCCTAACTCTCAAACTAGGTATAATACCCGGCACAATCTTGAGCGCTGACCTTCAACTGCGCAGAAGCGAATTTTGGGTATTTTATTGTATTTTGTCTACGATGCGCAAAGATCCGTGCATATACACAATACCTGTTACTGTCACTAAAAGACTTTAAAAATGTACGTGTCACACAGTAAGAGATAAGAACGTCAAGATATATTTGTAAATGAATCCATACTAATATTATAAATGCGAAAGTAACTCTGTCTGTCTGTCTATTACATTTTCACGCTTAAATCGCTGAACCGATTTAGATGAAATTTGGGAATAGTTTAGGACCCTGGGAAGGACACAGGATAATTTGTATCCCAAAATTCAGACGGGATCGGGATTCACTTGGAAAAAACGTAGTTAATAATGATATCAACATGACATAAATATGTTTATGTTTTCTACAATAGCTCAAAACTTTTGTTCAGCGAAAACAAACTAGATTATATCAACCTTTCAACTTTGTGGATACCAAAACTCCCATCGATCCATTGCCCCGCTTTTTCTATACAATGGATTCTAGAAGCGCACATCATCGGTAACTTTTAATTTTAATGCAAATACCAATGCAATAAATGTATTCTATAGTATCGAAACACCTATCTACACAGTTAGGCGTCCGCGACGGTAAGAAAATTGATGTTCCCTGTCGTAGTGATCGCCTCGGTATGATGCACCGAAGTGATAAGAAAACAGGGCGGAAAATACCTTTATACTACACCTGCTTGGAAAGTACCTTGATACTTTATCAAATTTACGGTAGAAAGTACGTCATTGCATATCGAACAAATATGCGGGGAGAAAACGCATCTGAGCGGGAGAGAAAAGTGTATGAAAATCCATTTCTTACGTGGTTTTTCTTTTTTAATTTTGGATAAGACTATGCGCCGGTAACCTAAATATCAAAAGCCAAAATGTTTTTACAGTGAGTTTTTATCTCCAAGTTCGCAAAATGCCACTGGCCACTAGCTGTGTGTTGGATGGTGTCGGGCTGGCAGTGCGACCCTGCGGCGGCAGGATAAACTATTTGAAAAAAGAACATGTGAAAATTGCAGACGCCATTGGCGCCATTTTCAATTTGTGTGTTGTTTGAGGATTCAGTTTTCATTAGTAAAGATTTAGTTTTTTATTTTCCTCGTAGGTGTAGTATAAAGCACTATGTATCACTCGAGAGAAAGTGCAATTCCCGATCTCGGGTGTTTTAAAGCCCTCGCCTACGGCTCGGGCTTCAAACGACACCCTCGACGGTTATCGGTCACTTTCTCCTCTCGGTGAACAATGTACTATTTTTTCGCCGGTTGGGAAAATCATCGAATGACATATCCCACTCTGGGTGGAGCGGAAGGGAGTTAGTGTCTAGATACACTATGCCGAAGTTACGTGACGGAAGTTCCGCGGCAGATTTTACGTTCCGACGTATTCGGCTGATATGACATATCATAAGTGCCGAACTTACGCGGCAGAAATTCAGTTGCGCAACAAGGCTGAGACGCGGGGAGCTGGCATCCCTTCCTCCCGCTACTCCCCGCCTCAGATCTTCGTCGACAATCGAACCGAACTTCGGTTGCGTATGTGTGCTCTACAAAATACGTTGTCGCCGAATTCCCGCTGAATTTACGCCCGACCGAAGTTCAGCTGTACGCTATAATGCAACGTAATATCGACATAGTGTGCCATCAGTAATTCAAATAGTATTACAGGCATAATCATGCCGAACTTCGGTCGCGTAACTTC
Source organism: Tholera decimalis (assembly GCA_943138885.2). Taxonomy (NCBI): domain Eukaryota; kingdom Metazoa; phylum Arthropoda; class Insecta; order Lepidoptera; family Noctuidae; genus Tholera; species Tholera decimalis. The sequence goes on along the minus strand of OW964575.2, from coordinate 8,835,211 downwards.
AGTATAGTGTGTTTAGACACTTAGACTTGTACTGACTAAGAACCTATTTTTTTTTTATTTTTGTCATGTACAGTTTTGAAATTTATTTTTTTAATTATTGCAAATCTGTATCAATTTATATTATTGGGTTTAAATTAAAATTGTCATATTAATTATTTAAAACATTTGCACGCCATCGTATAGGCAAACATGTCTGAACTTTATTTTCATTTTTATGTTATCTCACATGCATTTTTATTCTGTATGTGTACACATGTTTGGAGCAAATAAAGAAATCTTATCTTATCTTATCTTATCCTACCCTGTTCCTTCAGCTGCCCTTAAGTTCCGGGGCCGTGGTATCTCATTAGAACATTCCCGCAACCCCGGAGAGCGTAAATACCTACGTTACATCTAGTGAATTACTATTGGTTCTGACTTTCTAGTTGATAAATAATTTTAAATCAAAAAACATTAATATTTTTTAAGTTAATTCTATATTTAGATAGTACTACTGATGGCAAATCTTTTCACCGCGGGGAAAAAAGCCATTAAAATTGCAACCAGTTTTTTTTTTTAACTTAACTAGCAATTTTGTTAACCCATCCAACTAAGCTAAATGAGCTTGTGTCCGGAGTGGGTTCACGGCAATAATTTAATGGGGCGGGGTTCGAACCCACGACTCCTTAGCCATTAGGCTCTTGACGCTTATATAAGGTGCTCTTAATATGAGGACTAGCACTCGATCGGGGCTTCGCTACTGCGGACTTTCTCACGATAAAATGATAACCATCCTTCTTTTGGAGTCGAGTAAAATGTAGCCTAACCTTCCTCAAGCTTCAATAACAAACTTCATCCAAATCCACCCAGTACGTTTAAACAAACTTTTCCGCTATTAGAATATTGTTACGCCAGTCGCTTAGTGAAGTACGTCGAGAAACTTCGACAGAAATCTAGAACGTTCGAAACACTAACGCCATCTGCCGGCGAGTAGCAGTACTAAGTATATCGAGTAGCTTCTGGAATATTCTTGGCAGTGTAGGCGGTGAGTCGATGTTACAAGAATGTTCTTGAACTCATAGATCGGGGTATAAATAGATCGCAGAGGAATGCAGAAGTCAGTCTTATTTCAAGATACGACGCGATTTAATTCGAAGCTTTACAAGTAAATTTCGGTGCGATTTAGGTGTTAAATGACAAGTACTGTACTGTGAATTACTGTGTTGATTTTTGTTTTGTGTTTATTTAAGTAAAGTGTCAATTTTGGTTTAATTGGTGTAAATTATTTCTATCCCGAACCCTAGCTCGTAACAATATGAATATTACTATTTTCCCGTGTTTATCCTGATCCTGTAAGAATTTCGCAAAATTCTGTCTTAGTGAGCGAGCATCTACGTACTAAAAGGAACCCTCGTGCAAAATTTGAGAAACCTAACACTTGTAGTTTCTGAGATTTCGTGATGAGTGAGTGAATCAGTGACCTTTCGCTTTATATTATATTAGCTTTTCCCGTGTAATTCCCGATCCCGTGGGAATTCCGGAATAAAAAAACTCCTGTCCTTTCCCAGGGTCCTAAACTATTCCCATGCCAAATTTCATCTAAATCGGTTCAACGGTTTTTTTTTTTTCGTTTGAACACAACCTCCCCGATGTTAAGCGATGATGTGGTCGAAGATGGAGCACGCTTACCTAGAAGTAACCTATTCACTCTTGACTTAAAGACTCCCAGGTTATAGCTATCAGGAAACTCCGGCAGAGAATTCCACTAGGCGTGAAAAGGTAACAAACAGACAGACAGAGTTACTTTCGCATTAATAATATTATTATGGAAGTATGGATAGCTATGGTAGAGTTACCTTTCTCGTAGTCAGCCATGGTCTCTATCTGGAAATGCTGGTACAGCTCGGGACGGAACTTCCGTTCCAGTCCATAAGAGTAGAAACGGAACAGGCACTCTAGTCCGTAGCGGAAACCGGCCACGGCGTCTTCGTTGGCTAGCGTTCTGGAATATTAAAGAAAATAATTACAACGTTACTCATAAAACAAAAGTTGTTGTTTTAAATGTTACTAACATAGTCCTGAGAAGTTGTATTTTTTTTTGCGAGATGACCTCAATCTCGCCTGATGGTAAGCGATAGATGTGAGGTCTACGATGGAAAGACCGAGCCCAGAAAATGCCTATTTATACTTGCTTTAAAGGCTGAAAGGTCTTAAGTGGCAGGGAACCTTTGACAGGGAACGTTTGCCAATAACGCTGTATAATTACGTAAATATTACACCATATAATCGTTATACTTTTTTGTTTTCAAACCATTCATCATAGAAGTTTTTAAACTAACACATCCATACATGCTAAAAAGAATATTACCATTCGAAAACAAAATGTTTTTATTTTTTTTTATATTAAAATATTCACTAAAAATGTTAAATTGATAGTGTTACGCCAGTCGCTTAGTGAAGTACGTCGAGAAACTTCGACATAAATCTAGCATGTTCGAGACACTAACGCCATCTAGAGGCGAGTAGCAGGAATGAGCATATCTAGTCGAGACACTAACGCCATCTAGCGGCGAGTAGCAGGAATGAGCATATCTAGTCGAGACACTAACGCCATCTAGCGGCGAGTAGCAGGAATGAGCATATCTAGTCGAGACACTAACGCCATCTAGCGTCGAATAGCGGTACTATGTATTTCGAGTATTTTCTAGGCAGTATAAACAGTGAGTCGATTTTATAAGAATGTTCTCGAACTCAAAGACTGGGGTATAAATAGAGCGCAAAGGGGCGCAGAGAGTCAGTCTTATTACGAGGCGAATACGAGATAAAATCGAAGCTTTACCAGTGAATTTCAGTGCGATTTAAGTGTGATCTAAGTGTTAAGTGACAAGTGTTGTGGTGCGAATAATTGTGTAAAATTTTTATTTTGTGCTTAATTAATTAAAGTGTTAATTTTGGTTTAATTGGCGTTAATTATTCTATCCCGAACCCCAGCTCGTAACAATAGGTAAAAGAAACACTCTGTACATGCGTACTTGAAGGACGGCAACATCGCAATTTATTCATGAATGCGCCCCAAAAACTTAACGCGCTTTCCGAGGCACGGGGCACACTACCAACTTCCAAACTCCGGGCTTTTACTGAGAAATTTCTTATAGAAAAACTCAATAGTACTTTTTGTCCGTCCCAGAAACCTGAAATCTCATGCTCTGCAGTCACGCTTGCAATCACTAGACCAACGAAGCAATGTTATGTGTGAGGAAATAAACAAAAACAGTAAAGTGCATTATTTACCTAAATTCGTTATACATGGTGCGGTTGAAATGGTCTCGTAGGAAGAACGACCAGAATCTGAACAGGGTGTTCATCTCCTGCGACTGGCCGATACCAAGTTTCTTGCGCTCTGCAAAGAGAATATAATATAACATACCACGCATACATAGAATCCATTTTACGCTACGGGCTTATTATATGGGAAAACAGCACGGACAAAAACAGAGCATTTATTGCACAAAAGAAATGCATCACAGCCATTTGTGGAATCCGTCCTGACGAGTCCTGCAAATCAATTTTTAAAAAGCTAGGCTTATTACCGCTCCCATCCCTTTACATCTATGAAATTTGTAATTTTGTCTACAATAATAAGGGATTGTTCCAAAAAGCATGGGAAGTAATCCCCCAACCCAGAAAGGATCCACATAAACTTGTGTTAAAGGATACTCCTAAATCTAGTAAATATTCTAAAAGCTGTCTTGTGATGTGTGTGCGCATATACAACAAAATCCCAGATGAATTAAAATTATTGAATAATATTAATTTATTTAAAACAAAATTATATAAATGGTTGAATGGACATAATTTTTATGATATTAATGATTTTTTTAGTATTAGGACATAATTTGATGATATTAATGATTTTTTAAGTATTAAGACATAATTTGATGATGTTAATGATTTTTTTAGTATTAAGACATAAGTTTGAATATGGTTTTAATAATTATTAACAAAAACATAATATGTGACATTTCTTTGACATTTTTTTTTGCATGCAATTTATAGATATTATCTATACAGCTAAAAATGTGCACTTTTTATAACCATTTTGTAACAGCTTTATACTATGTTTAATGCAAATAAAGACTTATCTTATCTATCTTATCTTATCTTATCTTAGATCTAGCTGTATCGAGAGTCAATATAAAAGCACGATCGATCGAGTACATCCGCGGATACAGATCTTTATTTTCTTACTCAATCCGTGTCTTACTCAAGCTTGAAACGATAGATTGGTATAGTAACTTACTACGATAAATGTTTGCAATACTAAGAAGCCAAATATTTAATTTTAAGAAAAAAGAAATACTCTGAATGGAATTTAACAGTTTTTTTTTAAATCTACCTAATCTTACTAATTATTATAAATGCGAATGTTTGTGAGTATGGATGGAGTATGTTTGTTACTCTTTCACGCAAAAACTACTGAATGGATCTGAATAAAATTTGGTTCGTAGATAGTTGACATCCTGGAATAACACATAGGCTACTTTATCCCAGAATTCTCACGGGATCTGGATTTACGCGGGAAAAACGAAGCTAGTCACCTATATATATAGCTTTTCAATTTTCATCCTATCAGTTAAAAATTAATAAGGTAAAAGATCCGCGAGAAAAGTAACGGATACGGATCTTTCATTTTCCTCCGATATCCGCGGATACAGATACGGATACGGGTATCTATAAATAAATAAAAATGTTTATTAAACACTAAGCACGGATACACGTTTAGCAAATAACGGTGCTAGCTCCCAAACTAGGCCTAGGCCCGTGTTTTGGGGATTAGTGCTTAGAAATGACACATTTAGTACAATGATACATTTTTGTGAGAGTGCCGCTAGTTATTTATATACAAATAGTGATCTTAATTTAGAGTGTCAACTTAATACAAGTACATGACAATTATATAGTAATGGGAAAAATTTGTGCATGTGTGCGAGTGGATTGAGTAGGTGTGAGTGTATGTGAAGTTGATTATAAGACGAGTGTAGTGTATGTGGTGTTTAGTGTAATGCGAGTAGTGATTGATGGGGTGCGCGCTTACATACACAACGTGTAATTTAAAGGGTATATACATACCAAGAGCACGGCTTCTTTGGATGATAACAAACGATATGACAAGGGTTTTCTAATCCTATGTGTACATGTGTGGAACTTATTATAAATTTCAATACATTGATACCAGAGACTGAATTTTTCAAATTAAGAAGAACGAAGAGAATTATCGTTTTATTGGCAAGTGACGTAGAAAGTGATGACCCTCATAGTGCTGTGACACGTTTGTTATTACTAGTATTCAAGAAACATACGAAATCAACAATTTGGGGTCAATTCTGTGAGTCACTTATTTTGAGCTGAAACTTTGCATAGAGACTCCATACCAGATGTTGTCTTTAGTCCTTTTGGATAGATATGGGGTTTCCGTTACACGTTGTATATGTGACAGATAAAATGTGAACGCATAATCTAGAGCATCACTAATATGTAGTGTAAGGGCTTACCTTTAAGACAGCGCGAGTGGTACTTGTGATACGCCTGTTGCGTGAAGTGGTTTTCTCTGAGCAGACCGTGGCTGGGGTGGTGGAAAGTAGGCAGCGAGCCGGGCTGGGAGCCGCACGACGAGCCCAGGGTCGGGGACGTGCCTAGGGACGACCTGTGGCCAGGGGAGGACATGTTAAGAGGAGGCTCCCTAAATTGTATGTAACTTTGCATTAATATTCTGAAACAATCACGCATACAATCAAAATAGAACTTTAGTATATGATTTATTGGATCTTTTTCTTTACATGTCTAGCTACGTAATTGGAACATTTTCGCTCGAATCATTTTTTAATCGAAAATCATGTCTTTTTTTAAAGATTATTCAAAATGTAATCAAGATTACTCTGCTTTTATGTCTAAAATTATTATTGACAGTAAGAAAATACAGTTTATTATCAAAATATAGGATGTTTTCTCTGAATCAATTATTACTTTAGTTATAAACGACTTACGACATTTAGTTTCGAACCTGAACATGGTAAACGAGCGCACGTGATATTCAACTTTATTACTGCTGCATTAGCGTTTAGCATACAACGGCCTATCCGGGGTACATGGGGGCGGAGCTTGCGTGAAAAATATTTTAGAGTGCCTGGTCTTAACCATACAAAATATTATCAATTCTGCTGATGAATCTAAAGAGTGACTGTATCAGGGACGTTCTGAAACATCGTGCAACCACACAGCAAATATTATGCTGAGATGAAAGAGAAGGAGTTTGTGGAGGTGTTTATGGTCCTCACAATGCAGAACCAAAGACACCGACTACCGAAATCAAAGTTCAAACTTCTCAATTTACGTAAATAAGACGCAAAAAAACGGGTATTTCGACACACCCACTAAAAGGGTGTATCAAAATACGTGATTTTGCGTCTTATTTACGTCAATCGAGAAGTTTGATTTTTTCAGAGTTTCAAGGGACTGTAAAACAAAAGGTTTTAAAAAAATAACTACAATTAGCAGTTCTTATTCCTGTTAACAACAGTTATTGGTATTTATTTTTTTAAAACCTTTATTTTTGTACGAGTGCACAAGCGCTAAAGTTCGCAGAGCCTAACTTCACACTCGCCAAGTTAGAACGGCCGTACTGTATATGAGGTTTTAATTTCAACTTGATACCTCCACGCGTTTCCAATATAATGTGTCTTGACAAAGAGACAGACACGCAGAAGCAAGGGCGGATCCAGCTTTGGTGCCAGAGGGGGGGGGGGGGGGGGGGGGGGTCACATAATCGTGGTCAAGTCACAAGAAGTTATAATTTGTATTTCCTGACTCCGCTGCCACTTGGCCATCCACTGCCGATATTCGTTTACAACGACAGTACAATACAAAGACTAGTAAATATGTTTAAAAATTTTAATTAGTGGTCCACCTAGGTCCTGGACCCAGCACAGGGGGGGGTCATGACCCCATGACCCCCCCCCCCCGATTCCGCCCTTGGGCAGAAGGACATGAAAGTCATTACTTTTGAGATTCGGAACCCTAAAAATAATTATATGTGTTCCAAAGATACATAAGAGCATTGGAAATATAATATTATGTTGTATGTAGGACTTACCCGGTACTGTGTGTCCTAGCTCTATGCTCACGTATATCCATGATCCAGCCGACATGATGCTCTACGGGCGGGTTCAGACTGTGTCTAGTCTTGTGCTTTCGGCTACTTCTGCAATTCACAAAATTGAGACATTCATTAGTTTTCTGTCCATCCTAAAGTTGTGTGTAATAAATAATTGTGTAAAGTTAAAAATATCACTTTTTTTTGTTAACATGGTAATGTACAGGTATGGGTGTTCTGTTTATAAAAGAGAGCTATTTATTTATTTATTTATTTGTCTCAGACCATTGATCCATAGAGTGTTAGTAAAAAACTTAACCTATTGTTAGTAAAATAAATTAAAACATAACATCAATTTAATTGGCGACATACACGCCTGTGCGCACATGCCTACCAGCCCAGTGCCTGACAAATGGCCCATCAATTTTGTCCGCCAGTGTAACTAGAATGTTGTTGGGGCTACCCCTGAATCGCTGCAGCGCAGATGCACATCGCTTGCGCATAACAGCATAAAAGTCATCTACTCTCGCTTCAGCAAACATGCCCGACGCGCTGCTAAACCGAGGTAGCCCCAACAAAACCCTCAGCGTATTATTATATTGAACGCGCAGAGCGCTGTAGGCCTTTTGCGTATACCTGATCCACAGGCTGCACGAGTAAAACGATTGACAATAGGCTCGGAATAGAGTCAGTTTTACCTCTTTAGTACACCGTGCAAACCTGCGCGCAAGCATATTGTATCTGGCCGCCAACGCTCTGCGCTCCCTATCTATGTCTTGGTCGTCTACGAGGCAATCTGTGACCACATGACCGAGGTATTTTATGTGAGCATATGGCATTCGAAACTACTAGAGGAATACAAAATAAATTTACTAAAATATTTGAAAAACCATGCATAATTTTGTTATTAAATTGGAATATAAATAAATTTTAACTTCTAGAGCCCCAGCGGCACAAAATCGTGCCAGTAAACAAGTATTAGTTAAGCCCCGCTGGCACAAATTTGTGCCACCAAACCCCGACCGATTTAAAACTGTATTTGTAGTAAAGATAAGTCTTAAAATCGTTTGTGACCGGGGTCAGATTACGCTTACGATAAGAGCCCGCCCGCGGTGCTTGACGTAAATAATGGCGGTCCTTGAGGGATTAATAATAACTTATGTCAGACTTAAATGAGGAATTATTAAATGATTAAATGTCAAATGGGCGCATGTGAAAAGAACAAAAATTACATGATTTTTATTATTTCTAGCAATGTGAGTAGAATTCACATTACTAGCAATTTATAAATTTATTTATTTATTTTATTATTTATGTACACACAGTAAAATACATTAAGATAAGCATAATTATAATATCTAAGTACAAAGGTACTGCTTATTTCATAAGAAATTTCTTCCAGCAGACCTGCGAAAGGAGAAGTGAAAAAGAAATGTAGACAATAGTGTGTGAGAACAAGAAGAGAAATAAATATGAATACGTGAAGTCTAAAACTAAAATATTAAATATACTTACAATGCAATAAAAATAACATATACTTAAATAAATACATAATGTTAGAATATATAAACATATAATATAAATATTACATAAATAATTAACACAGTTAAGAGAAAAGGTAATGCTCTTTTAATCGACATTTGAATAGAGATATAGTTTATTATTATTATTTATTTTAATCCTGTTAACTTCACCAACTAAGTTAAATATGCTTGTGTCTGGGGTGGGTTCACGGCGATAGTGTAATGGGTGGGGCTCGAACTCGTGCCCTCTCGATCACAAGTCCGACACCTTATCCTTTAGGCTATTGACACTTAACACTAAATAAAAGTTGTACTCACATAACATCAGTAGCGTGTGGGTCTTTGTTGGCTGCGTAGAATCGTGCGGTACGTCTCGGCCGCTTAGACTTGCTGTGCAAGTCGGATTGGTGATCCACCTATGAATAAAAACAAGTAAAATTATAATTGAAATTCAATTCGGTTGTTACATGTTGTAACAACTGAACACTGTCCGTGCGTGCGAATATGATAGCCCGCAGGTTTGCACGTTGTACTGCAGAAGTAAAGATGACGCTCTTTAGGGAATTCTGTACCACCTTCTACACGTGCAGGTTATGGGAGAGGTATTCGCATCGTTGGTGGCTCGTGTCATGGCTAGTCCCAACAGGGTTCTGAAGATGGTCGCGGATAGAGTGGACTGTCCATATATGATCCACTGCTGTCAATTGCATGTCTCCGTATCGTGTTGTGTACTAACCCTAGTTTTTTAAAATAATCGTTTACTAACCATAATTACATATATGAGCTATGTGGCTCGAAATAAAGATATTTGAATTTGTAGTCAGAAACCAGCCCAATGTTACACCGGTCGGTTAAGCGGTATCGTGTAATCCAGTTATGGGTCTTTTTAGGGTTCCGTACCCGAAGGTAAAAAGTCTGTCTATCTGTTTGTGACCAGGCTGTATCTCATGAACCGTGGATAGCTAGATTCACAGATGATGTATTTCTGTTGCCGCTATAACAACAAATACTAAAAAATAAATAAAACTAATATTTAAGGGGTGCTCCTATACAAGAATCGTGATTTTTTTACCGTTTTCTATAGATAATAGTACGAAACCCTTCGTGCGCGAATCCGACACGCAATTGGCCAGTTTTTTTTTTCTTTAATTTAAATGGGACTTTTACGCACTGCCTAAGACGGCCCCATCATACCCTAAATCTAGTTAAATACATCTATATTAACCTAAGCCTTACATTTTGCCAAGAACTTGAACAGGCTCTTCGCAAAACAAAAGTCTAGAATGATCCTAGATCTAGTTTGTTCAAGTTTAAGGCTCCAAAGAGATCATTTCTGTAGGACTCAAATCCAACACATTCCATCAATAGGTGATGTAGGTCTTCCACCACTCCACATACCACACAGTTAAGAGTTTGTTTTCCTCATAGGGAATGCCAACTTATTACATGTATGTCTATGGAGTCTATGGGCGGTTACTACTAAATTCCTACTTAAATTGGAATTCTCTGCTGGTTTCTGTGTTCCCTGCCACTTATGACCTTAGAGCCTTTAAAGCACGAGTAAATAGGCATCTTCTGGGCTCACTCGTCCCATCTTAGACCTCATCTATCGCTTACCATCAGGCGAAATCGATGTCGAGTGGGCTCATCAGTAATAAAAAAAAAACAAAATACTATTTTAAATCAGGAAAACGAAAAGGCTGATTCTGTGGCTAAGGGTGTGGAGGTCAAATAGGCAATTAGCTCCATGTAAAACACTAGTACTCAGTTGCATTCCGTTAAACCTGCAATACATGTTGGCCGAGCGTATGCCAACGCGAGCGTTGGCAAATAGGTACAAGGCAAGAAATAATGTCCACACGTTCGACAAGTTCGTCGAACGCCAATGCAGACGAGCAATGTAGAAGAGGGTCTGTAGAGCTGCCCACACGTTGGCCGAGCGCAGGCGAGCGCCTTTGATTTGTGACCAACAACCGACACCGATCCGAAGTGAGGCAAGTGATCACGAGCAACGGCAAGCGAAGACATGTTGCACCAAATGAGCTCTATACACGTTGGGCTGGCCTCCACTCTGCCAACTAGGCAAGTGAAACCGAGCGATAGCAAGACAAGGCAAATATACCGTCTACATGTTGGTATTGGCCTTCACTCGACAACGCTCGGCCAACATGTATTGCAGGCTTTAGATTAGAAGCTGCCTTTCTTTCACACACACTTAATTGAGCTGCTATCTTACTAGCTATTCATATCACTTAACAAAGTAAATATCATAATTTTTATTGTATTTTAATTTGTTTCCTTTTTTAATTTATTTTTTTGTTTTTTAATCTACACAATGTAAATGTAAAAGGGAAGTAGCGAGTCGCCCCCAACACAAGTATTGTTAATTACTTAATAGGACAGCCTCAAAAAGCAATAATGATTTTGGAACAATAAACTATTTATTATTTATTCGACCTACAGTTATTCTTTCTGCTTACAGTTAATGGTAAAAATGGATTGTTATCTTGTCGCGTCAACAATGCACCCGTTCTATCTAGCAGTTCATGTAGCACAACATTCGCAGTGACTGAATACAATATCATATTGTATACAGTGGACATACAGTGCAAATTTTTATTAAATAACTAACCAGGTTTTACACGGAGGCAATTAAGATACAAGTAGCTTCTTCATGTATCGCTCTATACACACTACATGGTGGACATCCCACCGATATGCACAAAGCGTGTTCGGAATACTTTCATTGTGTGTGTTTTCTGATAGCTATAACCTGAGGGTCTAAGTCAAGAGTGAATAGGTTACTCCTAGGTAAGCGTGCTTTATCTTCGACCACATCATCGCTTCCCACCAGGTGAGATGGTGGTCAAACACGAGCATATGATCAATTAAGAAAAAAAAAGTTCTTTAAGGGCCGACATTAACGGACTGCTTGAAGCAGTTAGGATGGACTGCTTCAAGCTGCGACTGCATAATGAACTACAGTCTTCTAAGTACACACATACACGAAACGATTGTCACTCTATGATAATTTATTTCGTAGTTCCAATATTGCATGAACCCACGATTTTCCATTTCTACGCCGCCGCCGCCGTCGTATGAGTAAAAGTAGCAGTAGTGTTTCTTCCTCAAAATTCAATGTTGCTACTGGTTGGAATCTTCTGCTTCAGCTGTTATCAATGACAGCTTCAAGCTATTGACTATGACTGCAAGACTGGTCCGTCTATGTTGATCAATCGCTAACTGCTCGAGAAGACCGTATATATCGGCCCTTAGTGAAAACCTTATCAAAATCCGTTGACTGAAAACCTACAGGGTATACCATATTATTTTCTGGGTGGGAAAATAATCAAATGACTCCTCCCGTTGTGCGTGGAGCGAACGGGAGTGTCAGACTTCTACTGACTAAAAAACCCACCCTGCTCCTTTAGTTGCCTCACGAGGTTATGGCTACCAGGAACACAGACTTTGGAAGCGAACTTAGTTGCAGTAGTACCCAACTGATATGGCTTACCGATGTACCTGCACAGAACATGAATGTTCGCTTCGTTTGCTTCACCGCTATTGGTCGGTAGTTAGCGCGCGACGCGTGACGTGAGTGAGGCGGAACTAACAGCTGCAGTGTATTATGAACCTTATAGCAGTGATCTAAGGTTGATTGTAAGTTTTACGCGTTCTTTCGTTAGTCTTCGAGGCCATACTTTCGAACGAAGATTCACGACGCGCCTTATAGGGTAAACCATACTATTGTTGGCACCCCCCCAGTGATTGGCACTTTGATATAAAAATCCAGATAATAAGAGCAAATTTGTGTTTATTTACGGTTGCAATACCTTATTGGGTAGAATATCTAATCTTCTATAGTGGCAACACTGTTGTCAGCCATTTTTATTTCAAAGCTGTTTGTGAGTTTTAACGGAAATCAAGATGTCGTGATCGTGTTGATTTTATTGCAAAAAGTGTAGTACTGGAGGATAGAAGTGCACGTGAAAAAGTGATTTTTGTGTAAGTTTCTACGTCAATTTATATTTGATATTGTTAAATTAGGGTATATCTTGCTATTTTTATTGTTTTCAGTGTTAAAAAATAAGCGTACCGGTCATTTCATTGGTGCCAATCACTATATTTTTTTTTGTATAGTGGTACAGTGATTGGCTCGGATGCCAATGATTGTACTTTTCTTATTTTGGTGGCATGTGTTATATTTCTTAGTTAAATTACATTTTCATCAAAATAGACCATATTGGGTTGCTAAATAAGGTTGATTTCGCTTCTATTCGAATTCTTGGCACTGCCAAACATTATATATTTTTTGTTGTGCCAATGACTATACCCACCTAAGGTTTCCTCTTCTTTTCATCACTTTCAGGTACCTAGACGGTTTTAAGATGCCGAATTGATTCGCCGAATCGGTTATTCAGAAACCTCAGGATACGAAATAGGTGGAGAGCATGTTGAACTTCAGCATCAGGTGGTTGAAAAATTACCTTTAGCATCCTGTATAACGCCAATAAATTTAATACCTATTCCATCCACCAGTCGTCAAAGTGTAGAGCTTATTGGCGGAAAATGGGTACTAGTGGATGATATGCCAATCGAAGTCCCAACAAAGGCACAAAATATAAAAGATTTTTTAAAGTTACCGAAGACTCCAATTAAAACACAAAGAGCTGGTACAGAACATCGCTCTTTTGTTTTGACTAGTAAAGATTGGGAAGCTGTAGAACTAGAAAAACAACAAAAAAAGATGAAAGAGATACAAGAAAAGGAGAACAAACGAATAGAAATACTAGAGAAAGCCAAAGAGAAACAATTACTCAAGGAAAAAAAAAACAAGCTGAAACTATAAATAAAAAGAACAAAGCCAAAAATTTAAAGTTAATTAAGAAAAGTAAACCAAACTCTGATAGTATCAAACCAAAAGTTGTAATCCAATCAAACGTCTTGATTAAAGCTGCAAATAAAATCTCAAGTGATATTGAAGAAGAAAGAGGATATACAAGGGAATTATAAACCTGCAAATATTACTACCCTAAAGTAAATAAAAAACAGATCAATTTTAGATGCAGTTGAAGCTGAAAATGAAAGAAGCTTTAAAGAATTGGAACACGTACAAATGGTCAAAAAGAATTAAAGAAAGGACCTATTTTAGATGAACCTGCAAGTTTCAGAGATTCAAGGGAAACCAGAAAAGATAAGATAAAAGTTAAAGAAAATAGATTGAGACCAATGAAAAATGAAGAACTACTAAAAGTATTAGAAGATGATTAGGTAGGCGAGTTTATTAATGGACCATGGATGGGATAAATTATTTATGTACGTAGGTTCACCTTTACGCGACAGCAAGGTGTGCCTACATTGGTAGATATTAGTGCCAATCTTTATACCAAATTCACTGTGCCAATAATTATACTTCAGTGCCAATGATTGTGCAATAACATAGAATTAAGTTTAATGTTACTTTTTAAGCAATAAAGATATTTTTTTTAATACCAATGTGTTTCATTATAATTTACGTTTATCTACCTTATATCTGGTAAACATTAGATATATAAAAAATATTATTATAACATAGAAGTCACTACATTATGTTGAAGATCATCTTAGAATGCCAATCATTGTACTGTTTACCCTAAGTTGGGTGCCTTATGTTTATAGTGATCGTGGTATACTAACTTGTGGTCTGGGCGGCGGAGGCGGCGGTTCCGAAGGGTTGGAGTGCTTCTCAGCCGGCACGGTCGCCTCAAACTGTTCCCGACTGATGAGGGACACCGTGCGGTACTGCTGTTGGGTTTGGCTGCCGTACGACTGGAAACAAACACACGTATTTATACAGGGTTAATTGTAAAACACCAAAAACCTCTCAGGACTATGTTACTAACATCATAATCAACAACTTTTATTCTATGACTTTTAAAAGTTCGTCATAATTTAGTTCACCAGATTTTCATATAAAAATAAAAATATTTAAATTGAACGCCCTAAACGTATGTAGCGTCTATGCAAAGCAAAAGAAAGCGATAGTATAAATTGCTTTCTTTTGCTTTGCATAGAGTTCGTAACATTTAGGGCATTCAATTTAAATATTTTTATTTTTGTATGAAAATCTGGTGAACTAAAATGAAAATAAATGAAATTTGAATTTGAATTTAAAAGTCATAGAACAAAAGTTGTTGATTATGATGTTAGTAACATAGTCCTGAGAGGTTTTCAGTGTTTTACATTTAACCCTGTATAATAAAGTTGCCTTCTGTCTCAAATCCATCTAAAGATTGTCTGTAAAAGATCGCTTTTAACGATGAGACCGCCCATTGTATCACCCTTTTTAGTAGTGGCAATTATTTTACAAAATTACCAATATTTTACCCGTTCTTTTTCCAAGAAACTTTTACGATTCGAGACTTTTTATATACACAGTATAGTAATCAAATAATGTTTTGTAACTTACCGCTGGATAATCCGTATCATTCCATAAATCTTCTTCATATCGTCTCAGGCCATCTGTGATAACCTGAAAAAGAAAACAACATGAAAATTCAGTAACATTAAATTATTATTTTCTGCCTATTTCACGTCAGAGAAAAGGCCTTCTATTGCAAACAGAATATCATCAAATTTAATAGTTAATTAATATATTTATAATTCGTCCTTTATTTAATTATTTCTTTCTAATGATAAATATGTCCCGTTTGACGAAAACAGACGCTTATTATTTCAGTTACTTAGGGACTATTTTACCTTCCAATGTGTGAGCTAGACTAGCTGTGTAGGGAAAAGCAATTCTTGTTTTATCGAGGGAGTAATCCCCATAGATTAACCCCGTCATGGGGCAGAGGAAAAAGTCAGATTCTGGCTGACTAAAACCACTCCGAAACTGTAGTAGCTGATTAGACTAGCTGTGTAGGGAAAAACTATTCTTGTTTTATCGAGGGGGAAATCTCCATGGATTACCCCCGTCATGGGGCAGGGGAAAAAATCAGATTCTGGCTGACTAAAACCACTCCGAGACTGTAGTAGCTGATTAGACTAGCTGTGGAGGGAAAAGCTTTTCTTGTTTTATCGAGGGGGAAATCCCCATGGATTACCCCCGTCATGGGCCAGGGGAAAATGTCAGATTCTGGCTGACTAAAACCACTCCGAGACTGTAGTAGCTGATTAGACTAGCTGTGTAGGGAAAAGCTTTTCTTGTTTTATCGAGGGGGAAATCCCCATGGATTACCCCCGTCATGGGCCAGGGGAATAAGTCAGATTCTGGCTGACTAAAACCACTCCGAAACTGTAGTAGCTGATTAAACTAGCTGTGTAGGGAAAAACTATTCTTATTTTATCGAGGGGGAAATCTCCATGGATTACCCCCGTCATGGGGCAGGGGAAAAAATCAGATTCTGGCTGACTAAAACCACTCCGAAACTGTAGTAGCTGATTAGACTAGCTGTGTAGGGAAAAACTATTCTTGTTTTATCGAGGGGGAAATCTCCATGGATTACCCCCGTCATGGGGCAGGGGAAAATGTCAGATTCTGGCTGACTAAAACCACTCCGAGACTGTAGTAGCTGATTAGACTAGCTGTGTAGGGAAAAGCTATTCTTGTTTTATCGAGGAGGAAATCCCCATGGATTACCCCCGTCATGGGGCAGGGGAATAAGTCAGATTCTGGCTGAATAAAACCACTCCGAAACTGTAGTAGCTGATTAGACTAGCTGTGTAGGGAAAAACTTCTTGTTTTATCGAGGGGGAAATCTCCATGGATTACCCCCGTCATGGGGCAGGGGAAAAAATCAGATT
Organism: Tholera decimalis; assembly: GCA_943138885.2. Lineage (NCBI taxonomy): Eukaryota > Metazoa > Arthropoda > Insecta > Lepidoptera > Noctuidae > Tholera > Tholera decimalis. Next base: position 8,818,774 of record OW964575.2, on the reverse strand, counting down.
CTGGCTGACTAAAACCACTCCGAAACTGTAGTAGCTGATTAGACTAGCTGTGTAGGGAAAAACTATTCTTGTTTTATCGAGGGGGAAATCTCCATGGATTACCCCCGTCATGGGGCAGGGGAAAATGTCAGATTCTGGCTGACTAAAACCACTCCGAGACTGTAGTAGCTGATTAGACTAGCTGTGTAGAGAAAAGCTATTCTTGTTTTATCGAGGGGGAAATCCCCATGGATTACCCCCGTCATGGGGCAGGCGAAAAAGTCAGATTCTGGCTGACTAAAACCACTCCGAGGCTGTAGTAGCTGATTATAGGCCAAAATAGCGTAATGACTAAGGTGTTTGATGTTAACCCACTTCAGACACAATGATATTTAACTTAGTTGGCGGGGTTAACAAGAAAAATATTTCGGTACCCAATCTTCCGTGGAAGAAGAAAGAAGTTAAATCAGGGTGATCTTCGCCATTCGATAATGAATGGCACACACAATTCTGTTTTATTAGATATTTTTGTGTGTTGTATTTATTGTGTGCCCTTGCATCTGTCTAATCGTTTCTTTATTTTCTTTTTGCTGGATCTAATGTTATATTTATCCTAAGCGAACAATGCTGCTTTATTTGATAAAGTAATTTTTGTATTATTGTGTGCCCTTGCATATAAGTATAAACATTTCTTTCATTCTGACTGGTGGATTTGTCCTAACCGTACGCAAAATATTTGTTTAGTCGTAGAGTTGCGGACACTTTCCAGAAATATTTTAAAACTCCTACATCCCCAACCCCCCATGGGTTGGGTATGTAAGGGGTTGTAGGGTTTGGGTATGGGGTTGGGGTCAGGAGTTGGGTTGGGGGTCGAGGAGTCGGGTTGGGGGTCGAGGAGTTGAGTTGGGGGTCGAGGATTTGGGATGGGGGTCGAGGAGTTGAGTTGGGGGTCGAGGATTTGGGATGGGGGTCGAGGAGTTAAGTTGGGGGTCGAGGAGTTGGGCTGGGGGTCGAGGAGTTGGGTTCGGGGTCAAGGAATTGGGTTCGGGGTCGAGGAGTTGAGTTCAGGTTCGAGGAGTTGGGTTTGGGGTGGACGGGTTAGGGGTTGGAGGACTGGGGTCCTGAGTGGGTGTGAGGGCTAGATCTCACCTGTTCGAGGTCCTGCGTGATCTTGGTGCGCGTGTTCCAGTCCCCCTGGCGGTCGTGTCCGTCATGCTTGGGCTGACGCGCCGGCGTCTGCGTCACAATCAGCAGTCTCCCCACGTCCTTGTCCGTAAATTCCGCGTCCGATTCCTCGTCAGACCTGGTGGAAAGGAATATCTTTTTATTGATGACAGGTCAAATGACCAGAATACGACACTGATGATATGAGATGATATGGTCGAAGATGAAGCACGCTTAGATAGAAGTAACCCTATTTACTCTTGACACAACAGGATATATATATATTTATCGATAATAGGCTCACGTTTGACCACAATCCCATCTGATGGTAAACGATGATGTGGTCGAAGATGAAGCACGCTTACCTAGAAGTAACCTATTCACTTTTGACTTAAAGATGCCCAGGTTATAGCTATCGGGAAACAGACTCCGGCAGGGAATTCCAATCCATTGCTGTACGTATAATGAAAATATTCCCAAAACATTTTAATACTATTTACGAATAGGCTCGCGTTCGTTCACATTTTGACTTGATAGGTAAGCGATTATCTTTATCACTCACGGTTAACTGGTAGAGAATGCCTTTTTATCTGGCTGGGAAAATCATCCTGCTGTAGAAGGGAGTGTTAGACTTCTACTGAATAAAAACGCACCCTGTTCCTTCAGTTAACGGTCACCTTCAGTCCGGGGCCGAGGTTTCTCGTTAGAATATTCCTACAACTCCGGCTGGTAGAGAATGCTTATGGCATAAAGCCCGCCATTATACCTAAATTACCGTATATAAATTAAATAATTAAGGATGAAGTGTACTGACCATGCATCGGTGAAGGTGTTATGCCTTGGAGGCGGCAGGTCTAGTTCCTCATCGAGCTGAAAGTGAAGCTCTTCGCGTTGTTCATCATCGTTTACTGCGGGGGCTCGCTCGCGAGACCCTGCTTTTGTACGGCGTTTTACCTGGAAACAACGTGTATTCATTAAAAAAAAATATAATAAAAAAAAACTGACCTCCAAAGAAAGAAAAACGCTGCATAGTGAAAAATCACTTTAATTTCGGTAGTCTGTCTTTGGTTTTGTATTTTCGTTTTATGACACCGAATTCCGATTTTTTTTTCTTTTCATAATCCCACCTGATGTAAAGCGATGATGTGGTCGAAGATGAAGCACGCTTGCCTAGAAGTAACCTATTCACTCTTGACTTAAAGACCCCTAGGTTAAAGCGATCAGGAAACACAGACTCCGGCAGGGAATTCCACTACTTAGCCGTACGCACAATGAAAGTATTCCCAAAACGTTTCGTGCGTATGGGTGGGATGTCCACAATGTAACGATGTAACGATAGAGCGTCGCAAGATTTGAGGATTTCCCTTGATTACTCCAGGATTCCAACATCAGATCCTTACTTGATATCAATGGGACCAACGGGAAAGTATACCATTTCAAACATAAAATTTCCAAATCGGCGCAGCCGTCTACGAGTTATGAGGTAACACACACAAAGAAAAAGAAATACAGTCGAATTGAAAACCTCTTTCTTTTTTTTTGAAGTCGTTTAATAATTTTGAGCTGGTTTTTGTTATTATTATGTTAGCAAAGGTCTTCCTCCATTTCTTCCAGCTCAAGCTGGTATTTAATTAATAAAGAGTTTATTATCAGTCCATAAGGGAATTGTCTCGCCGGCTGATCGATTACTTGGGTGATCAGAGGAATGGCTCGTTCTTTGCCCAAAGAATAAGCATTGCCATACAACGTGGCAATGCTGCCAGTCTTTTGGGCAACGTAGTAAAGAATTTGTCTTGTCGCGTCAACAATGCACCCGTTCCGTCTAATCCGACAGCACGGAACGCCAGCCGACTCTGTTTATGTAGCACAACATTCGCAGTGACTGAACACAATATCATATTGTATACAGTGGACATACAGTGCAATAATGGATATGTGTGATTGTGAAGATAATAGGGTATGAACTAAGGTAAGTAAAAGTTTTTCTTTTTAAAGCTCGCGTTTTACTATAATTTCATATCTCAGCCAGCTTTCAAGAAGAGAGTTGATAAATACATTTCCAACTAGTTGTGCCCGAGACTTCTACCCGGTCAAATGATGAAAAGTAGCCTATATGTTGCTCTATAAACTTCCTCAATCTCCCAGTGAAAGTTCCATTAAAATAGGTTCTGTTGTTCCAGAGATTAGCCCGGACAAACAACAGACAATTTTGTTTTTGCACGACTGCGGCGAAGCAAGGAGGAGGGTTATGTTTTTACCGCGTATGTATGTATGTATGTCCGTTCTTTTGTTCCCTCGTAACTATTAAACCAGTGAACGGATTTTGATAAATGATACCTCGTTGGATTTGTCTTGACGACGCGAGTGTTATAGGATATATTAAAATAAAAAGTAATCACCACAGCGACATCCACACGCAATATTGTCAAAAAAAAAATCGACAAACTATGTCTAGTGGGATATCATTAAATTGATCTTTAAACATGATTTTGAGGTTTCTTTAACCATTTTTCATTTTAACCAACCGTTTAGGAAATATAAATATGAAAACTGAGTCAAATAGTAATTTAAAAACTTACAGCGGAACCCATCCCATATTTTTAATTAAAATTATATTAGGTTCAATTGGGTCCCGCCTGCTTGTCACTTTTTAAAATAAAAATGTGCTTGTTTCTTCCATTTTAGTTGAGCAGTCGGGTTTTTTTAAATAAGTATTTTTTTTAAAGTGTGTATTAATATCGTGTACATTACTCTGTAAGCACTTGAGAAAACACAGTTAGTTCCAAACAACAGACAGACACTTAAATTTATTTTTTTATAGATTAAAGCTTGTTATTCAGTGGGAAAATCATGAAATGACTCCTCCTTCAGTTGCTCCTGAGTTCCGTGGCCGCAGTATCACTTTAAAACAGTCCCGCAACCCCATCAGGATGTATATTAGTTAGGGTTCCGTATATCCTTACCTCAGTCCAAACTTGTTCCGCGCTGGGACTGGCGTTGCCTGAGCGTGATCTGTCATCTTGTATGTCCGATTTGTCGTTGAATTCTTCTGTAAAATACAATTACAACATTATTAGTTAGAGCTCCTTGAAGTTCTAAGTTGAGCTACACGATAACTGACAAATGCTTGCACTGTTTGGACGGGCCTGCTCGAAACTGTATGTTTCTGTTCTCAAAGAACCACAGACATTAACCTACATGGCTGTCATATGATTTGATCACTACTGATTGTAATGGACTTCAAACGAGACGCTGATCTCTGAGTTTGTTTCGGTGTATCTTCTCAGTTAGAAAACACCGGCCAACGTTTAAAACAATGACGTGTAAAAGTGTTATTTATAACCTATTTGCAAAATCATTAAGTATTTCAGTATTAATATGTCACTGCCTGCTTTTTCCACTCAAATCTGTGAGCATGTTTCCTCAAAAGATCGTCTCAGACGGTAACCTACAAGGTTCCCATATATTTTAATCAGTAAAGATTGTATGGCCTTTAAAAGAGACGGACCCCTGAGTTAGTTTCAGTGTTTCTTCTCAGGGTAGTCAGCTAGGAAACACCGGCCTCATCTAGATTAACCAATTTGCAAAACCATTAGGTATTTCAGTATTATTTTTTTCACTGGTTTCGTCTAGTTCAGATCTATCTATAGTTTTCGTTGTTTATTTAATTTCGATATGTTTGTATGTTACTAAGTAAATACTGATTGCAGAAGTTGTTGTTTACTCTCACATTTTTAACCGACTTCTAAAAAAGGAGGAGGTTCTCAATTCGGATGCTTGTTTTTTTTTATGTTTGTCCGCGCATAAATCTGTCGCTTGCCAACCGATTTGAAAAATTCTTATCTTGTTAGAAAGGTTATACTTCCCAAATGGTCCCATGAAAATTTTATCGAAATCGGACAAGCCGTTTCTGAAAAATCAACAAAAGTCTAAAAAAATATTTACGTTGATGATCTTTTCGTTTACTCTGCATTACGTTTTTTGTTCGCGCATAACTCCGTCATATTTACGAACCGATTTGGAAAATGCACTGACCCACTAAAAAGCACGAAAATAAAAACTTTTTTGCAAAAAATAAAACCGACTTCCATATCAAAACACTACAAAGCCAAAAATAATTTTAATTTCGGAAGGCGGTGTGAAAAAAAAAGAAAATACAAAACCAATAACACCGACTACCGAAATTAAAATTATTTTTGGCTTTGTAGTGTTTTTATATGGAAGTCGGTTTTATTTTTTGCAAAAAAGTTTTTTGAATAAATTCTCAGGTATTGGGATACCGCAAGGGCCTCACCGTGTTTCACAATCGCCTCGTCCCAACAATGCGTGACATACACAAGCAGATTTCCGGTGATCACTAGGGAGCTCATTGTCTTCAAGGTATGCCAGCAACTTGTTGTTGAGTACCCTTTCCATTACTTTACACAGTATGGAGGTTAAGGCGATTGGTCTATAATTGGCAGGATCGGCACGGCTACCCTTTTTAGGTACAGGTTGCACATTAGCAAGCTTCCAGGACACTGGCACCACTCTGGTTTTGAGGGAAAGGCCATACAGGCGAGTCAGTACAGTAGACAACTCTGGAGCACAACTTTTTAGGACTCTGGCAGGTATTCCGTCCGGCCCACTGGCCTTGTTCACGTCCAGACTACAAAGGGCTTTACGGACCTCTTTAATGTTAATTGCGATTTCCGGCATTACGGAGTCGCAATTAGGTATGTTAGGTGGTAAGTTAGACCCTGTGTCTAGACGCGAACTTTCCGCGAAGAGGGAGGTAAATAAATTTAAGCTTTCTCTTGAGCGGTATAAGCCAGTGTTGCATCCGGTTTTACTATGGGAGGCAGTGAAGGACGACATGCGATTCTGTTTCCTTAACCGCTATTGGTCGGCAGTTGCCACCATGTCACACGAATGCAACCGGAGAGGTGGACAAAGATCGTCACCCATAGGAAGTTTGAAGGAGGACAACGCCGTCGAGGTCGACCACGTCGCCGGTGGGGGGAAAATCTGAGCAAGTTCGAGGGGCAAACATTGTCCGATATTGCCCAAGATAAAGAGATTTGGAAGTAAACAGGGGAAGCCTTTGCTCAGCAATGGGACACAACGTAGACAAGAGGAAAAAAAAGTAGTGTTCTAAGGTTGATTGTAAGTTTCAAGCGTTCTTTCGTTAATCTTTGGGACCATACTTCTGTGCGAACGAAGATTCACGACGCGCCATATCAGTTGGGTACTACTGTACATTAAATAGTATTGTTACGCCAGTCGCTTAGTGAAGTACGTCGAGAAACTTCGACAGAAGTCTAGAATGTTCGAGACACTAACGCCGTCTAGCGGCGAGTAGCAGTACTGAGTATATCGTGTCGAGACACTAACGCCACCTAGCGGCGAGTAGCAGTACTGTGTATCTCAAGTAGCTTCTGGAGTATTCTAGGCAGTGTAAACAGTGAGTCGATTTTACAAGAATGTTCTAGAGCTCATAGACCGGGGTATAAATAGATCGCAAAGGGACGCAGAGAGTCAGTCTTATTACGAGGCGAATACGCGATATAATCGAAGCTTTACAAGTGAATTACAGTGCGATTTAAGTGTTAAGTGACAAGTGTTGTGGTGCAAATAATTGTGTTAAATTTTTATTTTGTGTTTAATTAATGAAAGTGTTAATTTTAGTTTAATTGGCATTAATTATTTGTATCCCGAAGCCCAGCTCGTAACAGTATATTGTGTCTCACCGTGCCGGCTGGCTTGCGGTACGAACTCCGGTACGTCGGGGTTGAGCGGATCGGGAGCGGGCGGCCCGCCCGCCAGCGCTCCGCGGCCCGTGCGGAACATCCTGCAAACACACACAAAAATAAATTTTAATAAGTATCCGCCCTAAGTATCTGCCCCGGAACTTAAGGCCAGCTAGCTGAAGGAACAGGGTGGGTTTTGAGTCAGTAGAAGTCTGACACTCCCTTCCGCTTAACCGAGAGCGGGAGGTTATTCAATTTATTTATTTATTTTATTTATTAAAACTTTATGCATCACAAAATGTACAAAGGCGGACTTAATGCCATAGGCATTCTCTACCAGTCATAGGGTTGACTGGTAGATAACATGGCAGGTGCATAAAAAACAATAAACTAAGTAGATAATATATTCAAAGTAAAAGTTCTATTACAAGTGTATATATACATATATAACTAGAACAAACTTACATACATATTTATCGTAATACAAACCAACAATATATTATATATATTAATAAAAAGTTATAGAAAGGGGGTTATGAAAACTCTGCTTCCACTATTTGTTAAGAAAATAATCCCGCAACTTTCTCTTAAATGCATATTGATTGGGGGCCGCACATACAGGTATTTTAATGATCTAGGCGGCCAAAAGACAAAATAACAAACTTTAAGGAATGCTTATTATATTGATTACCTGAGGCAGGGGACATCCCAACGATCAATAGACCGCCACCCCCACACTTCTTCCGTTGCGCGTTTTCAGGTAAATTCAGTCAGAAGTTGATTATTGAACTTTGTGAACGTGTCTCTTTTCGGTGATTTAATAAATCGTTAACTTTGAGTGTTAAACTGAAGTTTTCTGTGTTGACCTGGTGCAAAATAGCAATGGATTCGAAGACTACGGGTATGTGATAATCAAAATGTGATATAATTTGTTATTTTTTTTTATTTTAATATACTTTTAGTGGTCGAGAAATAACGTCTGAAATAAGGATATTTTTTAAAGAAATTCATGTTTAGAAAGCTATTTGTTTTCGTATCGGGATAGATCCGGCAACTTTTGTAGTTTATTTAAAAAGTATAGACCCTTAAGTTACGAATACTAAATAAATTAGCCGCGGAATAGCGCGGATGCGCAAAAACGTAGAACATTGGATTTCACAGTCAAAATGAGCTTAATTCGAAAAAAAAATTATTTATGTCTAAAAACAATATTTACTTGTTCCAGATACAGTGGATACTTCCGAAGTGAGAATAGTGACTCGTAAATTCTTCTTTGATATTTCATGAAATTATAATTTACGCAATTTGGAAGAAAAACTAAGCTTTTTGAGAGACCACCTTTTCACTCGTGACGATCTTACTGATGATCAGTTAAATAAACTGAACAACGAGTTTGCACATTTTAAATCGGAAATAAAGCAAAGGTGGATTAAATCTCACAAGAAAGAAGAAGTTTTATTGAAAAACAACCAACTTTGGCTGGAAAGTACATTCAAAATTCCAGTCACAACGGCAAATCGTATAGGTCGCCCTCGTAAATCGTTAGAGGAATCTAGGGAAAGGAGCAAAAGAAGAAAAACGGAACGGATCCGATCTAATGTAGAATGTCAGAAAGTGCAGGTGAATTGATTTGAAAAAATATGTTTTGTTATTGATAAATTAATTAATGTAAGAACATATATATAAACATACATATATGTACATATATATAAAGTACATAATATACATATGTGTATGTAAGATTACGTAAATATGTGGTGTAATATAAATATATGGCCTATTTTCAGCATGTTTTATTATTATTTTTTTGTTGTATTTTATTGCTTTTTTTAAAGAAATTGTAAAAGTTATTGTCTGTTTATATTTTGCTTGTTTTATTTCCGTCATTTTAAACAAAAAAACCCGCACAAATATTTTTGGCCGGCTAGATTAATGAAATACCCCTATGTGGGCCGTCCTGATAACGAGAGGTGGTGCATTCCACAGAAGAATAGACTGTATATAGAAGGAAGAATAAATAAAATCAGAAGTATGAAAAGGACAGAGTAAGAGAAGATTATTGGAAGAGCGCAGACTTTTAGCGTGTGAGGAACATAAAAATGAAAAAATGAGAAATAAGGTAAGAGGGAGGGGTAGGAGAGTTCAGCAAAGAGAAAAGCTTAGTCAAAGCGCGCAAACTTCTTCGGTGATTTTCCCATCCAAAAAAGTATCTGCTGTGGATAACTGTTATTGGCTACTCATGTAATTATAGATACGTACCTATTTAAGAATTGTATGCCTATGCCTATGTTGTTATCCCTAATAATAAATAAATAAACTACAAATAGACAATTAGTCGTTCCGAGATTTCTACTGTTTTTCTAGTGTTTATGTGTGTTTTGTGGCATGTGAAATAAACTACAAAAAAAAATACGAAAATAGACTTTTAATGCAATCTAGTGCAATTTTTTATATTCTATACAATGGAATACTTCTTATTTCCGAAAAACTAGTATAAGATGAAGTATGTGCACTTACCAAGCTTTAAAAATATAACGTCGTACTGCATTTAACACCGAGGCTAGAAAAGTTCGTACTTAAGGGCCTATACTACCTCAAATGGCTTAGCATGATCATCCGTTACGTCGAAAATACTGCAGCAATAATTTTTAAATAAATATATGGTAAAGTTGAGGATTAATGTTAGGTTAGGTTAGAATGAAAACACGATTCCATAAAATTTTCATTATAGAAAAAAAATCCAAAGTTACCTCCAAACCGAACAATAAACCGCTGGTATTCAAAAATAACTTCAAATTAGATAATGAAACTTTGCATATTAATTGAACTAACTATAAAACAGGTCTTATGTTATTCACTTTTTTTTAAATTACCATTATTTTCACCGTAAAAAGAAATAAACTAAATTACCGGTGTCTTGGAGTCTTTTCCCTGCCATCCTGTCTCGCTTGCTCGCGTGACCGCGGCCAGTAGTGTGCGAGCGAGATAAAGAGTGAGAAGCGCTGAGGTAGTATAGGCCCTTAAGTCAATTTTCTCACAAATACACACATTTATACGTTTTTAATTTGTATAGAATATAAAATACTGCACTAGATTGCATTAAAAGTCTATTTTCGTATTTTTTTTGGAGTTATTAATTATTTGTATTAATTGGAGTTACGAACTCTGATATTTAAACCGTCTAAATATACATATATTTACAGATCCACCATATCCTAGGCGTTACTTCTAGGTTAAAGCCACGTCTTATAAAATAAAAATGATTAGTATTGCATACCTGGGCAGCGGCGGTGGAGGAACTGCCCTCAACAGCGAGGACACTGGAGCCACCAAAGGACCACCCATGGTAGGCAGCGGGAATATTCCCACCATCTGTTTCTTGCGGCTGCAATCAATAACAATACGATAATATAGATAAACGTAATGATTTTTACTTGAGGGTCGAAAAGTGATCGAAATTCGTAACTTTGAATGCATTAAGAAAATAGCTTTCTGCACTCCCTATTTCACAGCAAAACGAGACAGTTGTAGATCGAAGGCGAATTACTCAAACAAGCCAAAATGGTTGAATTTAGACTAAAGGGGTTCGAACCTTTTTGTATGAAAGCTGGCATATCTACCCGCCGCCATTTTGAGTTTATTTCGAAATAGCGGCGCACAATGTAAGTTGTATATATGGATAGAGGACACATAGACGAACAGCATCAGCAGCAACAGCATGCATCATAGTATCGAGTAGTATAGTAGTAGTACATTACCGAGATACAAGAAGGTAAACATTGATATATGAGTACAACGACAATCATTAAAAATAGACTTATTACGTGTCTATGTGGGTCAGATTTTATCCAATTATCATTCCTAGGTTGATTGTTATTATTACTCTTTATTGAATGTGAGTAGACATTACAGACTACTTCAACGTGCGCAGCGATTTCGAAAAAGAACTCAAAATGGCGACATGCCAGATCGGTTCTATCCCCTTTGGTATAGACATAGATTAATGTTTTTTAAATTTTAATAGTAAAATTGAGATTACCAAAAAGTAAATGGACTTATAAATAAAATATTTTAAGAAAATACCCACCACTAAAACCGCCTATCTTTTTAAATTTATTTATTTATCTTGGAACATATTAGCATAATTATACAAATTTCTAGTGTACGTTAACAGCTACATTAGTTGAGAACTGTGTCGTAGCCTACGACACAGTTCTCAAGTAATGAAGAAGTGGATGAAATGAATGAACTATCTCACCGTTTCTCTCCAGGTTTATCATCGCCCCCTTCAGACTGTAAGGGCGGGTCGTCGGCCGGGTCAATAACCTTCTCATTATCACTAACACCTTCTGCTTTATTATCCTTTGCTTCTTTAGTTTCAGTCTGTTTGTTATCATCTTCTGTGGTTGCTGTTTGCTGTGGACGTGATAAGGTTTTAGTGTAAAGCTTTGGTTTCCTAGGATAGCGGTGCCGTCAAATAGCGGCCGTTATACAGCGGTGAATGACGTCACTAGAACGTTGTCTATGTAAACAAAATGGCGCGGTTTCCTAGAGAGCGGTAACTGACACCGTAACGTCAAAAAGCGGTGCCGCCATTTGCATGACGGCCGTCTTGTCGGTGTCAGATGGTTTCGTGAACGTTTCCAAAGAGAATGTAATACACTAGATAGCGATGAAGCAGACAGTGTGATAAAACAGCCGTGGAACTTTCCACATGTCGTCACCGTAAAGACGGCCGTCTTTTTGCGTCCGTAATATTACGGCCGCTATATGACGGCACCGCTTTCCTAGGAAAACAAAGCTTACGCTCTTGAAGATTGGCAGGGTAAGATTTTTTTATTGCGGATGCTCTGAATTCAAGGTCAATAATTTTAAACTACTCGTTTCTATACATAAACGAGTGGTACTTTTTTAGGATTCCGTACCCAAAGGGTAAAAACGGAACCCTATTACTAAGGCTCCGCTGTCTGTCTGTCACCAGGTTGTATCTCATGAACCGTGAGCTAGACAGTTGAAATTTTCACAGATGATGTATATGTATATGTCGCAGTCAATTGGTTGAATCTGCTATTTGATTGAATGACTAGCGCGTTAATTGAATGACGACATTTAATTGAATGACTAAAGGACAACTCGTCAAGTCGTTGAATGTAACGTTCGTCTTGACTGAACGTCATTTAGTGAAGTCGCTGAATGGAATATAGCCGACTTTGTAATGTTTGATTAGGTTAGGTTAGGTTACGAATAATAGGTAAATCCATGCTGTCACACAATTTTATTACAAATTAAAGTAAATTTAATCGAAAAAAATATCAACACAGTGTTATCTGTGCGAGCTGTTTGAGACCATATTTGTTTTGGTGACTACTAGTGCCGCAGAGGAAAAAAAAAAAACTAAATTTGAATCACCTGTTTGACCTGTCCGCTAACTAGTTGGACGATGAGTGACGCCTATTCAATCAATGTTCGGCCTAGTCATTCAATTAAATGTCGTCATTCAATGAACGCGCTAGTCATTCAATCAAATAGCAGATCTAACCAGATGACTGTGCTGATGCCACTATAACAACAAATAATTAATACTAAAAAATAAAAACATTTTTATATGCAACGTAATACATTTGCATGTCACACTAAGGCAGAATGTACATGGATTGTTTTATGTATTTGACAACTTATTTTTATGTACCTACATTCCAAGTAAATAAAAGACATATTCTATTCAATGAAGGAAAATATCTTAAGCTACATCCCCCAACCCGCCCTATTCCCTCTCATAGACAGATCTGTATCATAACCGTAATGTCTACATACCTCTGTCTTCTCCACTGGAGCAGTAATCACAGCATCATCCTCTTTTTTAACATTTTCCTCCTTTTTCTCAACATCTACACTTTTCTCCTCAATTTTCTCACTTTTCCCTTCCTTCTTTTTCTCCGATTCTATACTAGGCGCTTCTTCTTTCACTATTGGCGTCTCATTCTCTTTGACTTCACCTCCGGAAGGCTTCGGGTTGTCCTCGGGAGACTTCGGCTTGTCCTCGGCAGACTTCGGCTTGTCTTCGGGGGCTGTCGGTTTATCGGTTTTCTCTTCTTCGGTATTCGTGCCTGAGGTTATGTCGAGGATCGGCCATTTTGTGGGTTCGAAGGCTGTTCGGACCTGTTTGAAAAGTAATTTTTGGCTTATAATTATTATAACCAACTGCGCTTGTATTATTTAGTGAGTTAAACTGAGATGTAAATGGTGTCAAAATGCCCCACACTAGGAATTTCTCCTGCATCGTTAGTGGAATTTTACAAACACCAACAAACACTATTTGTAGACATTTGTTCTGGTGAGGGAATCGAACTCGCCATATGCAGTACACCAGCCAATAGCATAACAACAGCGCCAACCGTGTCATTAAAAACGTATATCTAACATTATACGTAATGGTAGAAGGCGTTTACTCCTAAAAGGTCTTTCACAAAAATAAAAAATGAAACATTTACACAAAAACGAATGATCCGATTTTGGGATCACAGTGGAAGAGAATGACTTTATAAAGCTTTGTAAAGTTTACTCATTTCCACGTTTGTTAACGTGAGAAATAAACGCCCTTAAGACACATGTAATAAAGCGAATTATTAAATCAAATATTGGTTTTATCTTGTCGCGTCAACAATGCACCCGTTCCATCTAAGCCGACAGCACGGAACGCCAGCCGACTCTGTTTATGTAGCACAACATTCGCAGTGACTGAATACAATATCATATTGTATACAGTGGACATACAGTGCAATATTTATCTCACCTGATGGTAAGCGATGATGTGGTCGAAGATGAAGCACGTTTACCTAGAATTTACGCTATTCAGTCTCGACTTAAAGTTATTACCCCCAGGTTATAGCTATCAGGAATGCACAGAACAGATAAAAGTGGTTAGAAAGGAAATAGTTCCTGATTTGTATCTTATACAAATCAGGAACTATTTCACGCGTTCTTACGCGTGTCGCCGCTTGTCTCCCACTATTTAGCTTCACTACAAGCAAGAGGCCCGTTACGTATGCGAATTATGCACACAAATAAATTACACACACTTAAATCGAGAGCTTGCTACTGATTGTAACTCACTGTTGATAAACATGCGCCGTGCATCACAGCCAATCAGGGCAAAGGACGAAACGTCAATGGTTGAAGTGTGGCGCATTCAATACATTGTAAGCGGACTTGGTCATTGCGTTGATTAAGCAAGTACACAAGCGGCAAAGTATATTATTAATATTTTTATGTTATTTACAAATAAAATTGTAATTAAATGTTATTTTCGAATTACCGATGGAATGATATACCTCCTCGCTCTATACTTGCGGTCTGACTTTTTGTTGTACAGGTTATAATTGCACAACACGGCATTTTAAAGCAGAGCTCTGTGTTCCGAAGTAATCCGAAGCGCACTAAACGAGCTGAATGAATTAATCGGTCGCGCTATGATTGTCGTATCATAAATGTGGCGCGCTCGCCACGCCCACATTACCATTCCAACCTTAATCATCTATTCCGTGCAGGAATGCTAGGCAGTACGAGTTCCTCTCAACTTGAACATGTAGATTGTCTGATTTCCTGATTGCTTCAATCACAAGCTGCTAGTCAGCGATCTCGATAAGACGCTCATCTATCCATGGAGTGACCTGCTTAACCTTTGATGATCAACCTGTGCGGCCACATTTAGCCACAAGCTCTTTTCCTCGTAACTAGGGTTCAAAATTCAGCTGGGCAGTATGTGTTCCTCTCACTTTGAGCCCTCCAAAAGTCCCTGATAGCGCTGAATATCCACGAACCTACCTGCCTAATTTAGAAGATCGGCTCACAGGGAGTTCGTGGCTAAATAATAACATCCGCACTATTATTATTTAGCCACGAACTCATTGCCCAGTAATTGGGATTGTAAAATACAGACAGGCAGTGTGTGTTCCTCTCACCTTGAACCCTCCAATAAGTCCCTGATAGCGCTGACTATCCACGAACCTACCTGCCTAATCTAGAAGATCGATCCACACAGAACTCGTGGCTAAATAATAACATCCGCACTATTATTATTTAGCCACGAACTCATTGCCCAATAACTGGGATTGTAAAATACAGATAGGCAGTGTGTGTTCCTTTCACCTTGAACCTTCCAATAAATCCCTGATAGCGCTGACTATCCACGAACCTACCTGCCTAATCTAGAAGATCGACCCACACAGAACTCGTGGCTAAATAATAACAGCCACACTGTCATTATTTAGCCACGGAAAATCACTGCCCAGTAACTGGGATTGTAAAATACAGACAGGCCGTGTGTGTTCCTCTCAACTTGAACCCTTCAATGAGCTGCAGATTGTCGAACTGCATAACCTTGAAAATCGACCAATACAAATACCAGCTAAATAATAATAGCCGCACTATTATTTAACCACGAACTCATTGCCCAATAACTGGGATTGTAAAAATACAGATAGGCAGTGTGTGTTCCTCTCACCTTGAACCTTCCAATAAATCCCTGATAACGCTGACTATCCACGAACCTACCTGCCTAATCTAGAAGATCGACC
Organism: Tholera decimalis; assembly: GCA_943138885.2. Lineage (NCBI taxonomy): Eukaryota > Metazoa > Arthropoda > Insecta > Lepidoptera > Noctuidae > Tholera > Tholera decimalis. The sequence continues at coordinate 8,803,326 of OW964575.2, read as the reverse complement.
CACACAGAACTAGTGGCTAAATAAAACAGCCACACGCATTATTTAGCCACGAACTCAATGCCCAGTAACTGGGATTGTTAAATACAGACAGGCCGTGTGTGTACCTCTCACCTTCAACCCTCCAATGAGCTGCAAATTGTCGACCTGCTTAACTTTGTAAATCGACCCACACAGAACTCGTGGCTAAATAATAATAGCCGCACTATTATTATTTAGCCACGAACTCACTGCCCAGTAACTGGGATTGTAAAATACAGACAGGCAGTATGTGTTCCTCTTACCTTGAATCCCCCAATGAGTTGCAACTTGTCGGAGTCCCGAATGGCGTCAAGCACGAGCTGCACGTCGGCAGTGAGGGCGCGAACGCGGTGGAACGACGCTATCAACGTTACGGGGATGGTTCCGTCGGCGGCCATCTTGCGGCGAAGGAAGAAGTCGCGGGCTAGGTTGTCGGGGCTGAAGTAGTATTCGCTGTGGATAGAGATGGGATTACAATTATTAACTACTAGTACTCACGCGGGGCTTCGCTCCCGTGGATTCTATCACGGTAAAAGCATAACTCTCCTTTTTTGCAGTCGCGTAAAAAGTAGCCTATAACCTTCCTTAAGCTTCAAGCTACTTCCATACCAAATTTCATCCAAATTCACCCAGTACTTTCGAAGATTAGCGCGTTCAAGCAAACAAACAAACTTTTCCGCTTTATAATATTAGTATAGATTCAGATGGGAGTTTCTTGAACATTGTTCCGGAACTCCCGGTTCAGTTTCCAAACTGGTCTAGTTCTACCAAATGTCACTAAACTAAAAGTCACCTGACGCTAGTTTTCAACACAACCTTACGTCGAGTGTACGGATTCAAACTGGTTTTGTAAAAACACATCACCAAATGACAGTCAAAATTATAGCATATATAGACATTATTTGTATGCTTAGTTTTTGTTTTCTTTTATATACCAAGTGAAATACAGGTTTTGATTATCCACCACAGACGCCATGATACACGGTCAAAATTGTATGTGTTCTTATAAAGGTAAATTTAACGCATTCTTTTTCGATAGATTAAGATAAATCGAAATAAAACCACGAAATTGTGAAAAGGCATACAACGAAACGCAACTCGCGCGCTGATTGGTTGCACAATTCGTAACTCTATGGTCACAGAACGTCCTACAGTAAACCCGACAATTCAGGGACAGCCTTTGGACAGTTTATCCTTTACAGATAGATTACAATCATGCGAGGTACATTATAATCCAACGGTTTTTCAAATTCACATTATTAGGTATACAAAAAATATACTCACATCTGTTTCTTAATCAAATCCTTCAGCGTCGCATGGTCCAGTCCCATGCCGTAAGGGGTAGCGTTAGCAGCGGCGGCGCCGTAGTAGAAGGCCTGCGCCAGCGGGGGCGCCAGCGGAGCCCCGAGCGCCGCCAGGTTGCCGAACGGTACCACCACCTGGGCCACGCCAGCCGCTGATACACGGAGCTGCGCGGGGGGGAGCGGGGAGTGAGCTCGGCCGAGGGGAGGTGGGAGGTTGTGAAAAACGCGAACTTCGTGAAGGTTCGGCTATTTTCGTGATTCATCCCGAACAGTGTCTTGAGCGCTTTGACTGCCAGTAACATTGTAAATACACGGGCGAATGAGGAAATATTTTAATTTATGATTTTTAATTGATATTTTTTTATTATTATTGTCACTTTAACATGACAAGCTTATGTGGAACTATATTTTTTAATATGTATAGTTTTTATAATTTTAATTAAATGTATCCAAATTTTTAATTGATCCATTTATTGTTTGACTTTTGATTAAATGAATTTAATTAACCACGCTTGTATTGTAACAGTCATGAATTCGTCACATTTGCTTTATTTTTATGTCCAGTAAATTATAAACTTAGTTTGGACACTATTTTCTTAGTTAAACGTCCTATGTCTATCCATATAACATTCGTTGTGACGATAAATGTTTTAGTTCAGATACAGTGATTGCGTAAATAAAATTTAATTAATTCGGTCGGCATAAGTATACATTGCACGTCTAACTTGTTAACCATACCACGTTTTAAAACATATAAAACAATGCATTTGCAATTCCTTTTCATTGTCAAAGGATCTGTCATTTTATGAATCACGAAAATAGGATGATTTCAGACAAGATTTACTGAACGATATTTTTTCACAACCAAACACACATAATAAAATAATAATGTAAAAACAGTGAAAATGAACACCAATGACTAACACACCACTATTAGTAATAAAAATACGCATTCATTAATATATAAAAAGAGATATATCATCATCCATATAAAATATACCTAATAAAAAAAAAAAACTATTTAGAATGTTATAAACATGCTTCAAAAGAGTATTCTAGAAATCTAGAATTTCATGACACCAAATAATATAACCTTACTTTATTACTTATAAATAAATAATATCTGGGGATTTAGTATGTGTTTGCAACACTATTATGAATTTTGAAAACGATTGCTGTTTCTTTCACACTTATCTACAAGTTTGGTGCATGTGAAAGAAACAAAGCGATCGTTTTCAATTAAAACGACAAAAGTATTTCAGTCTTATTAGCTCACTGAGGAGCTGGAATCTTGAGCTAATACTAAGATGCATTTCAAGCGTTTAAATGAAAAGAAAATATATATTATAGATCTAATTATACATATAGAATGTATTAATAGTAAGTTAGGTTAACTTTAGATTGGTACCAACTGTACAAAAACACATTTATGTGAACACGTCAAAATGGCATAAAAACTCATTCATAAAAACATTACTAACTCTTTGCTCAGTTTAAATGGAGAATAGCCGATTCAAAATTCAAATTGTCTAAAGAGAATATAAATAAAGAATCAGCTATTCAGTATTTAAAAATTAGCACACGGTTAAAAAGATTTTATGAATGAGGATGATTATTATCTTTTAAGTAGGTAAATCATATATATATATCATAAATAATTAATTCATATTTATTACAATGGTTAGTAAACAAGTATATAAAAATATTGCCCCATGAATGTGAAACTAATGAATGAGATGTTATTTTGAGTACCATAATACCATGTGACTTTTTAGGTTATGTTCACCCAGCATTGTTGAAAAGCCAAATATGTAATTAATTAAAAGTTTTTACACATAATTTAGTACAAAATGCGTATTGCTTATGCTAAGTGTCCTCTATTTCAGTTCTGAAAAAAGCTGTAAGCTTTGATTTAAATCAACTGCGACTAAAGAGGTTATGTAGGTATTACACATGTTTTGTGCGATAAGACTAAGGAAAACTAAAGCCATTTTTTTTTAATTCTCTTGTTATCCTCATATTTCAAGTATCTGAATTATAACTGTTTTAAAATTTAGTTTCACAACAATTCATCAAAATGGTTATTTATCAGAATATTGAAAGAGGATTACTAAAAAAATATATTAATTTAGAGTGGAGTGTATTTAAATCAATTAAAATCACAAGAACTCTAACATCGTACTCAATTAGTCCCTTTGATTCAAAAAGGATTTACTCTAGTAAGTATGAGATATTCAGTCTCATCCGTACAAAACTTACATTTTGTACAGCCTATTAGAATTTGGAACTAGCAGCATTTCAAACATTATGGTACGTAACAAATTATTGAGAATTGAATTGAGAACATTATTACACCGAATGTCATGCGTTCTAAAAACGTAACTTTTCTATATCAAGTGCTAACATCCATGACACTAAGTATATTAACTGGTGCTTGAAAGCCAATACTAATAGCTGATCAAAGATTTGAACGCAAATCTTTTAAAAACCGATGGTAAAGTCTTATAAAAAATAGATTTTATAAGCGTAGCCTTACATTCTATTAAGTTCCACACGGGTAGACGTTACATGTCTTCGAACTTTTGATCACCGATTTGAGAGCTGTGATGGCGAGATAAATTACACAGAGAAATATGCCTGGTTGGGTTCGAACCCAAGACATGAAGCTCGCAAGTCGAACCCGTAACCTCTGAGACAACTCGCCTTTTAAGGCGTTTATAACATACCATTGGTTTTTAGCTTAGTTCTATGTATAGTGCGATTTTCACGAATGCTAGCTAATATTTATTTCAAATAATGTAAAAAGCTAAAATTGTAAGTAGTGGTCATAAAACGTGCGAGTAGGACGGCAATATAAGAGGTATCATGTCGTCTTGCTTGCACATTAATGACTGCAGTTCCCACTAACTTTGGCATTTTCTAAGAATGATTAAATGTACTGAATAATCGGCCATCCATAAGTTACTTTTAGAAAAATATTAAATTAACAGTTTCTAAATTAGTTTAAGTTTAATATTTTGAAATGGGGCAACACCAAACTAAAAACTCTCTTTTCGGGGGTCATGAAATGATTACTCCCGCTCTTGGTGGAGCGGAAGGGAGTGTCAGAATTTACTGTCCAAAAACCCAATCTACTCTTTCAGTTCCCCTAGCGTTCGGGGCCGCGGTATCTCTTTAGAATATTACCGCAACCCTTTGACACACTTCTTCATACCCCCCACACTCTAACGCGTTTAGTAACTTATAGATGTCCTCTAAGCATTCAAACAGCCAATATGAATGAATAAATGAAAAATGGTACTCAAAATTATGAAAATAAAATGAAATGAAATAATTTAGGAATTTGGGAAAGGGACTTGATTCTGGTATATATATTTGTACATTTATTAAATGTAAAGTACATATACCAAGGACAAGATGAGCGCAGCAAACACATCTTGCCCTAACACAAGGAAAAATAATACATATTGGTCTATGGTTAATGACAGAGGGTTACATAGGTAATTACAGTAGTCTCATTAGTGCGGCACTATTAAAAACTATCCATCATCGGACTACAAACTACAAGACGGCGATGCGCCATCGTTACATGATGGACATCCCACCCATACGCACAAAATGTTTTGGGAATACTTTCATTGTGCGTACGGCTAAGGAGTGGAATTCCGTTAAATTTCTTGATAGGAGTGAAATTTCTTGATAGGAGTGAAATTTCTTGATAGCTATAACTTGGTGGTATTTAAGTCTAGAGTGAATAGGTTACTTTTAGGCAAGCATGCCTCATCTTCGACCACATCATCGCTTACCATCAAGTGAGATAGTGGTTAAACGCGAGCATATCACACAAAGAAAAATACTAATTAAGTATTGAAATGTTCGGATTACTGCCATGTATTGAAAGCTTCATAATAAATAAAGGATTTTTAAAGGAAATATATGTATTTGTATTTCTCAATCATTTATTTTTATATTACAAAAGAGGTGTCCGATTATTGGATGTATCAGACTAGTGAAGTGCCGTATTAATAAGATTCTACTGTAGTTATATTTTGTAGTACAAAAACAAAACAGCAAAGCGGGTGTGAGTTTATACAAAAAAAAATGCATTTAACACACATTAACTTTTGCTGGCAACAGTTTATAGTCTATAACCTGACTTTTAATTCGATGCAGTAGACTGACAGTTTCTGAGTTGTCAAATAATGACGACTACGAAATTGTGATGTAACTAAATTAATCGATTTAAGAATAAAATCGAATAGCGATGTAAACAATTTTTAATAATATTGTGTGATAATAACAAAAAGTAAAATGTGATTAGAAATAAATAAAATTAAAAATAGATTTATTTATAACAAAATTTAGTTAATACTTAAAAATAAATGATAATAGTTTACATTTTATCATTTATTTATATTTCTAACGATTAAAAATCGCTCATTTATTATTCGATTGATTGAGTCCATCACTATTAGGTTAAATGGCGCATAATTATTTTAGTAAGTGACATTAGCTTATGTCAACTTACTGCATCGAATTAAAAGTCTGGGTATACTAAGTTGTTATTTACGTTGATTGAAGCCGTACGTAGTAATGTTTCTTGCTAGTTACATGTGTGGATAAGAAACATTCTAATAATTTAGCCACTCACTTCCCTTGGATATTTTTATAATCGGATTCTGGTGTAGATCACACGAGTTACACAGATCCATTATGATCAGATACAATCGAACCAGAAGCAGCTATTAGTTTTACATGGAGCAACTGCCTACCTGGGCTCCACAACCCAGTAAGACCAGTGTCAAGATTTTTAGCTTTGCTTCTGGCTATCCGTACCGACTGTCAAAGACCTTCAAATTACAGCTAGGACCAACAGTTTAACAGGTACGGAGGAATCTTTATATCGACGGTGATAGTGCATTGCGTAACAAATTTAAACGACAATAAAGAGATAACTAAGGTGTCAGAATTGTAATCGAAAGGGCGCGGGTTTGAATCTCACCCATTACCGTTTGCCGTGAACCCATTCCAGACACAAGCATATTTAGTTTAGTTGGAGGGGTTAACAAGATCGCTAGTAAAGTGAATTTTGATACATATAATGAAATCATTATTTATTTTAATGAACTACAACGTGTAATTTAAAGGGTATATACATACCAAGTGCATAGCTTCTTTGGATGATAACAAACAATATGGCAAGCATTTTGTAATCCTAAGTCTATGTGTGTAGAACTTATTACAAATTCCAATACACTGATATCAGAGACCGAATTATTCAAATTAAGAAGAACGAAAAGAATTATCGTGTTATTGGCAAGTGACGTGGAAAGTTATTGACCCTCGTAGTGCTGTGACACGTTTGTTATGATTGGTATTCAAGAAATATATGAAACCAATAATTTGGCATCAATTCTTTGAGTCAGTTATTTTGTGCTGAAACTGTGTATAGAGACTCCATACCAGATGTTGTCTTCAGCCCTTTTGGATAGATATGGGGTTTTCATTACACGTTGTATATATCTAAATATGTTACTTATAAGTTACTTGCATATTCCATGTGAGAGACATTTCTAGAAACTTTGGCTCCTAAAACACAGACTCTTGGTCTAGTTTAGGAGCCAGTAGTTCGCCTTTGAATTTCATAATTATGTACAAGTTTAATTAAAATTTTTACTTATATTATGCATGTAATGTACAATAAATAACTTTATCTTCGATAATAATCGTAAGATCATATTGCACTATCCCCGGTGATACCAAGATTTCTCCGTGCCTTGAAAACCGGCTCGATCGTAACTGGTAGTGTGAACAGTCAGAGAGCAACTATTAACATAATGCATCTCTTTCGTTTAAACAGAATGTATATTCCATTGTGCGTTTCTTGAGCGAGTAAATAGTCGATAGTTAGTCGTTTATTCGCCGGCAGTCAGACAAGTGCCTTAACCTCGGTTATTATCTAGCCACCAGTTCCTCAAGTTACCTGTGCCAAGTCCGGGTGGTGTGGGAAGTCGTGTGCGTGGTGGTAGAGCGGGTGGTGGTGCGGAGTGGGCAGCGCGGGGAGCGCTGAGGCCGGACGCGGGGCCGCACGCCGGGCGCCGCGTGCTCCGCCACGTCCGCCGCGGGTGCGAGGGCCCCCGCGAGACCGGGACTCCTCGCCGTTCAACGATACTGTGTCTGTTGGAGATAATATGCATTCATTAATTTTATTGAAAAACTGGCTTCAGTGACGACTGTTTGGACGGGCCTGCTCAAATCTGTGTGATTCTGTCCTCTTAAGTGCCTATACTACCTCAGCGCTTCTCACTCTTTATCTCGCTCGCACACTGCTGGCCGCTACTGGAGCAAGCGATACAGAGTGGCAGGGAAAAGACTCCAAGACACCGATAATTTAGTTTAATTCTTTTTACGGTGAAAATAATGGTAATCAAAAAAAAGTAAATAACTCAAGACCTGCTTTATAGTTAGTTCAATTAATATGCAAAGTTTCATTATCTAATTTGAAGTTATTTTTGAATACCAGCGGTTTATTGTGCGGTTTGGAGGTAACTTTGGATTTTTTTTCTATCAAGAAAATTTTATGGAATCGTGTTTTCATCAAACATAGTAACCTAGTATTAATCCTCAACATTACCATATATTTATTTCAAAATTATTGCTGCAGTATTTTCGACGTAACGGAGGATCATGCTAAGCCATTTGAAGTAGTATAGGCTCTTAAGAACACCACAGACATTAACCTACATGGCTCTCATATGATTTGATCACTACAGATAGTATGGACTTCCAAAGAGACGTTGACCTCTGAGTTTGTTTCCAAGTTTCTTCTCAGAGTAGTCAGTTAGGAAACACTGGCCTCATCTAGTTTACATTTACGAAAAAAAAAAGACGTGTGAAAGTGTTATTTATAACCTACTTGCATTATAAACATCATTATTTCATTCATCATTATTTCATACTTCGTTCACTTGGGAATGTATTCCTGCGTAAATCCTGGGAATTTCGGGATAAGAAGTTGCTTATATGTTATTTCTGGATGTTACTGAATATCATTCAGATCCATTCAGTAGTTTCCTCACAAACTTCGCATTTATAATATTAAATAATATTTTCCTTTGACATTGGTGGCATAATATGGAATGCTATGAGGGAGAATTGTTTATTTTATTTCGGATGTATAAAATAACATGTTTTTCTCAACAAGTAATCAAGAACATCGTATTTAATGCTCTCAATAAAGCCTACTTGCTGTTAAATATTTACTGTACCCGTATTGCGTAACCCAGCGTCTCTATTGTGCAGAGACATGAGGCCTAAATTACGGGATTCTAAATGCATACAATCATATTATACATAATGCATACAGTGCATTAAAGTCACGCAGTTTGTTGAAACCCGACTAATTTTAGAGAAAGTTTCTTGTTTTTTTTTTTTTAATAATGTTTTAGGGGCAGGCCTTTGCCCGACAGTGGTATACAATGCCGAGCATAGTCTTCACCCAAATCTTTATCCCGATAGAGACATAACCTTGCGTAGATGAAATGAAGAAACAGAGCAGGTTTTTAAGTCAACAGCGTTAACCCCTCAAGTTTCAACGGTACACCGTTTGTACATAACGTCATCGCTCGCATTGGACGACGGTATTTTACGTTTATGTTGCAAGTAACAAGATGTGGCTGTATCATTCGACTAATCGGTTCATACTTGACCGGTTTTAGAAACATTTTAAAGGGAACACCGCTAAAATGAACGAAAAGAAAATGATTACAAAATGCATTTGTGGTTTTTGTTGTGACGCCTCAGACTTTTTCGTTGTGTTATCAAATAGTTTTTATTACTTTTTACAGTGTCTAAGTGGATAAATTTGTGTTAACATTGTCTACACATTGTTGTGTAATTGTGTGTCTTTTTTCGTGTCTATGACTTCGAATGTGATTGAAAATTATAAAAGTGAAAACACATCACATCACTGCGAGATAAGGTCAGTTTGATTTGCTTATTGAATGATATAAATAGTTAGATAAACTCATAACGAAGCCAGGAAGGTATAATATATACCATGATAATGGCCATAAATTGCCGATTTATCATTTTACTTGAGGGGTTAATAGCTCGCTTGCCTAGAAGTATCCAGGCAAGAAAGCTTCATCTTCGACCACATCATCGCTTACCATCAGGTGAGATGGTGGTCAAACGCGAGCGTATTATCAATAAAAATAACCGTACCGTTTTCTGGCCTTGAAGAATGCTGGGGTCCATGTTTGCCGGGCCTGGCAGCTTTCACGTCGATGTCGAGAGGCACCCATTTGTGCTTGCCGGACTTACTGCCGCCTTTGCCTGCACCTGAAAATGTAAAATAGAGGAATTAGAACATGTGGTCAGTGGTCACTGTTTTAGTTTGGAGGTTGCACTCTTTGCTCGGCTGTGGCGGAAAATGGAATAGACGTTTATTTTGCAAATGTAGGTAACACATTTTGCACAAGTTATAGGTGTCATGATACATCAGCTCAGAATGCAAATGTTATTAATTTAATCACATTATTAGTGATTACATTCACAGAAGTATTACATTATAGGTATTCGGCAAAAAATATCCGATAAAAACTCAGTTACAATGTAGTATGTTTTCTCTGATATAGTTTTCGCAGCTACTCTGCACCGTGTTTAGACTTTTGCGCATCATGGTGGTTCGACACGTTAATATTGATATAATTTCGTATTGTCACGCCTATTTATTTAAAATAAATTTGCCATACGTTCAAAACGTTTTGGATTTAGTTTAAAAAATATAGCTACTTCAAAAATATAAATAAAATGGAGTGTCAAAATATTGTACTGCTTAAAATGTGGCTTGCAACTATCAGTCGTTATATATAACTATATACTTTTGAGGTGGCTCCTCCACAAACGCCACTTAACAAGAGTTGAAGTTGAACTATATACTTATTATGAACAATATTCATTCGTTTGAGCCTCCGTGCCTCATTGGTCAAGTGGTAGCAAGCGTCTCTGCTAAACATGAGATGTCGGGTTTAATTCCCAGATCGGGCATAAATGGCTATTGGGTTTGTCGGTTACTCCTTATTACAGGCTAGTCTGTAGCCTAGCCAGGAAACAGTAGTTCGCGCATTTATTAGGAGATGTAGTAACTATCTCACTTTTTTTAGGAATAAAGATTTATATTACTAAGAAATTTCTTAGTAGTAGGAAGAAGGTAGGAACCTGACACACAAGTTAGAGATTTGAGATCATCAGAGAATTTGGGACTTTCGATGCCTACTACACATTCTACAAAATTTTACGACCATTCATTTACGGTGCAGGCTATTCGGTTGTGGAATGCCTTGCCGGTGTCAGTAAGACAAGCACAGTCACTCGCTGTTTTTAAAAGCTCGGTTGCCAATCATTTTCTTTCAAACTTATGACTATTCCTTTGTTTATGTCCATACATGTTAAAGAACACATTATATATTTATATATAATTATTTATGTATTGTATTGTATTTATATATTTGTATACATATATATCTATATATATTCTTACAGAATAACCCAATAGCACTTTTTGCTAAAGCTCGACACGGGAATCCAATCCGAGTCTTCGTAGCAGTCACGCTTGCGACCACTCGACCTTTGACGCAGTTTAAGAAACCGACCCTAACATAGCTAAAGTAATAATAACAATTTTTATTGGACATAAAACCTTACAAATTTCTTAAACCTAGCTTATTTACTGTTTGTGGAAGGCATACTTATACAACGTGTAACAGATTAAGCGCAATACCTCAGACACCCCAATTAGAATATTTAATAATTAGTCTAAAACACCATCCGTAACTAAATACATTGAAACCAAACCTAGACATTTTTTAAGAAATAGTTATCCTTACTAAACGCAAAACGTATGTGCGTCATACAATATCCTTACGCAGACACATACACTAAATTAAGGATTGTCTTAATTTGTCATGATACTGTGTTTCCATTTTAAGTTAAATGAAAGATTTTGCCGTCAACATTTAACACCTATTTTTTACGACGGAAATCGATTCAGAAGTCGATTCTGAACCAACTACTATTAGGAATTGCGTTTATTCTGTTACACATTGTATATTACGACCCTACCTCCTATGACTCTGCCACGGAAGTTACCGACATACGGAAACAAACCCTCGGGTCATTGAATTCCCTTACAGACATCCTGAATAGACCGAGAGCCCTGATCTGCTTCTGGAGGGAGGTTGGCTGGATGGAGTGACGGCCGACAATGGTCACGTTCAGAGACTAAGTACGGAAACCAGACCAGAGAAGAAGAAGGAGAAGACCCTGCCTCCTAAACTAGGATACCCTGGATCTTACGAGGTAGTGTTAAAGTCTTAGCAAATGATGACCAACCTGAGCTCCTAGCTTTGTCGACGTGTTTCTCGTGATGCCTGTCGTTGTGCTGGTGGTTGTGCGTCGGTTCCACCTTCTCCGGCCTCGAGGGCTGGTGATGGTGCGGTTCCTCTGGTGGTTTGCGGTCTTGATCCTGAAATGTAACGAGGATTTGGTTAGTTAAAAACTACTGGAAATCTTGAAAATTAGTTCATATTCCATTAGTCACTATAATTATTGTATCTTCTTTTTAAGTTAGCAATTATTTAATTCATTGTTTTCAATTCATATCTATTATCTATGTAAAGTGATGGCCTGAAACACAGATTATTATAAACCAGCGTGAGGCAGGTCGCTACATTACAGTAAGCATTATAGATATTGTAGCTCTATTGAATTTAAGATAAATCATCTATTTTACCAATTTTTATTCAGCCACTAAGATCACCCTCTAAGAACTGTTATAAATAATTAATTTCTGAACAATCTGTACACAGGCGTCCTCTCTATGAGAGGGAATGGGCTATAATCCATCGCAGGCCCAGCGCGAGTTAGTAAACGTCATATAATTATATCCGGATGTTTGGTCCTACGACAGGGATGGCGAACCAATGGCACTATGCACTAAGAAAAAAAGTCTGAAGTAGGTATTTTATGACGAGCGTCCGCGAGTGACCCTACACTACAGTTTTCGATGAGAAATATTGTAAAATTTACCTTTTTGTAACAAATTAAGGGTTTTGAGTTGATACTATTATTATTATTTTCCAATAACAATCCTCTTCCATAAAAATTTCTTTACCAAAAATGGCACATTGATACATGAAGGTTCGCCTACCCTGTCCTGGGAAATGTCCGTTTTCTCACCAGTGTATGTCAGTAATACTCTCTAGTTTCAAATAATGAAATGTTTTTCTCAACAAGTAATGAAGAACATCGTAATAATGCTCTCGATATAACCTACTAATTGTTAAATATTTACTGTACCCGTATTGCGTAACCCAGCGTCTCTATTGTGCAGAGACATGAGGCCTAAATTACGGGATGATCAACGGATGCTATGTAAAATCGGATGCTAAATAATAATTATAAAAGATATTATTTATTATTTGGTCTGGTAACTGAGAAACTTCAGTAAGAAAACCTTATAACATGCTCTGAATGGAAAATCGAAACTGAAACCGTAGTGTACCTAATTACACTGAAACTATTTTAAGGTGTATGTAACACCGCTCTCTGGCCAGAAAAAAAAATATGCTGCACGCGAAAGGAGCGGCAAAGCTATCGCGATCAAAATCTACACTCCTGTTTCGCTCCTCCAAAGAAGTTGTCGTGGTTTCGAACCCCACCCAACACTATTGCCGTGAACCCACTCCAGACACAAGCATTAACGTAGTTGGAAGGGTTAACAAGATTGCTAGTAATGTGGAATCTACACACATTACTCTCCTTTCCACTCCTGAGCGGTCGACGAGTCTAGATCTTATTATCATCTCCCAACGATATCAGAGAAGTTTGTGGCAAAATAATAACTGTCAATATTCAAGGTTAACCGCTTACTGAGGTCGGCCCGTGGTGTCAAAAAACCTGAGGGTCCGGAGTTAGGGTTGCCATCCGTCCGGGTTTTCTCGGATTTGTCCTAGTTTGGGCGTCCGGGGACGTCCGGGGGATTTCCCAATAAGTGTCCAGGGAAAACCCGGACACACATTGGTCTTACGGGTACCAAAAAGCACGATCTCTATTATTATATTCCTATTGTATTTCATCTTATTGTTTATGTTACGTTGATTAAATGAAAAGGAAGAGACTGTTATTAAAAAAGTTCTAAGGCTCTACAATGTTATCACTTTATTAGTAAACTAGTACTCACGCGGGGCTTCGCTCCCGTGGATTCTATCACGGTAAAAACATAACTCTCCTTTTTTGCAGTCGCGTAAAAAGTAGCCTATAACCTTCCTCAAGCTTCAAGCTACTTCCATACCAAATTGCATCCAAATCCACCCAGTACTTTCGAAGATTAGCGCGTTCAAGCAAACAAAATTTTCCGCTTTATAATATTAGTATAGATAAAAACAATAATTAAACATCGTTGTTTTTAGTTTCAAGTTCAAAAATGTATTTTTCTACGGGGTCCGGCGAAAAATTGTGATTTTACCCAAATGTCCGGGGTTTATAAGTCTTTGTCTGGGGCCGGCAAATTTGATGATGGCAACCCTATCCGGAGTGGATACAAAGTAATATCTCCATGCCTCCGAAAGCTAGCCAAGCCTTTGATCACGGCACTACACTCTTTACAAGTAGTCAATAGTCAGAAAATCTATCACTGGTCTACTCAAAGGGTCTTTATTACCCAGCTACTGGGATGTGGAGGTCAGGCAGGCAGTTAAATGCGCTGCATGTAAAACACAAATACAGCTGCATTAGGTTACACTGGAAGCTAACCCCAACCATCTCGGAAAAAGGCTAACACATGATACTGACGATATTGAATAATAAACCCGCATCTAAAATTCATATACGCGTCCCGTCATACACTCGCGCGCATTCGTTTAACCTTGTCAAGGTCATCGCTATGCCGATTTTAAAACGAAACATAAACAATGAAACAACCTCTTATCTCGCTTTCTGATTACTATTGGCTGGCAATGTTATTCGATGCCGATAGTTGATTTGTTTATAAAATTCATTTGTATGTTATTACTTAACATGTTGATATTAAAGTCCTACTGACCGATACGGTTACTTTACATAACATTATCGGACTACAAGACAAACGACGATGCGCCATCGTTTCATGGTGGACATCCCACCCATACGCACTAAACATTTTGGGAATACCTTCATTGTGCGTACGGCTAAGGAGTGGAATTCCCTGCCGGAGTCTGTGTTTCCTGATCGCTAACCTTGGGGTTTTTAAGTCAAGAGTGAATAGGTTACTTCTAGGCAAGCGTGCTCCATCTTCGACCACATCATCATCATCACTTACCACTCAGTGAGATGGTGGTCAAACGCGAGACTATAATCAATAAAAGACAAAGACCTCCTCCTCTATGAGAGGGAATGGACGTAATCCACTATGCAGGCAAGTGCTGGTTGGTCAATGTCACATGTCTTTGGATTGTTCTGTATTTCATTTACGATTTTGGAGCAGTGGTGATGATGAATGAAACATTAATGAAAGTTATATGCCACTAGGCAAGAAGTCTTGACTGGTTCAACAGTTCGAAAGTCGTGTCTTTAACCACTGAAAAATCACTGCTTACAATATGTGTACACCGCTGAATACAACGAGAGGCATTTAATTAAACCACATATTATTATACTTTACGTGCTTACGGTTCATCCGAAACTATTAAATAAAAGTTTACTAGAAAAATATGAAAAAACTTTTTTCAAAGAACTTAACCTCTAGAGCCCCAGCGGCACAAAAACGTGCCAGTAAACAAGTATTAGTTGAGCCCCGCTAGCACACAAATTTTGTGCCAGCGGGGCTCAACTAATAGTTGACGTAAATAATATCTGAATGAATAGTCAAAGTAAAACGTAAACAGCCTTTGTAAAAAATTATGATGCAAAGCAGCATCATATCGTGAGTTTTGTGATTTTACAGCCCTAGATAACTATGCGTAAGGACTTAGTCAGCTGTTCGAGAAGATACATTGTGTATAAACTAAGAAAAAATTTCCTAAACCTAAACAATTGATTTGATTTTTGGTGTGTAGCCTGAAATGATACATAGTAAATGTGGTTTCATTTAATGCCTTTCGCTTTTATCAAAGTTTTATAGTTATATATATATACATATCATAACCAACTACTATAGACCTTAACGACAGCCCCAGATTCGTGAGGAAAAAGAAGAGATCATATTTAAGCTAAATAACTATGTATATCTCTAAAAAGCTTTAAAGTAAACAAGTTTCTTACCGCAGTCCCATTATGATGCGCCGGATCAGCGTCATGAGGAGGTGGTGTGGAGTGACACCTGGCTCCTCCGGAGACAGCTGCGCCGAGGGTCGGCCAGTCGCCTATGTCCGTGAAGTCTGATGCCTGAAGACAAAGAAACGGGTATGTTTAATAAAGTCCAAGGATTGTCAAAGCTTCGCACATCAAAACAAGGATTAGCTATGGTTATTCCTTGCTAAGTCGATATTATTTGCATTTTCACTTATTTTCAGAGTTGATTATAATTTTCACAACGGTCTGAGGATACTAGTTCTCTAAGATTATAACATCAAGGAACCAAAGTCTGGAGAGATCTTCAAAAGCTAACGATATATAAAATTCTGACTACATATACTTTGCTGCACCAACTGCAGATACTGAGGTATCAGCGGAGTATCCACCAGCAAGCCAATTGCCCAGGATGGAGCGATTGACAATACCGCAAAAAGAAAATTACTATAACAAGAAAATAGAGAAGTATGTAGAGGAATAAAGAAAGAGACAAGATAATGAAGATGAGACTCGAAATAGAGAATATTTGGAGTCTCAGTCGAAGTACCTATACCAGTTGAACTTGGCAGTATAAAAGCATCGTTGGATTGTAGTAGTGAAATATGATATGATATATGACGATGATGAGAGTGAAAATTTCCTCCAAATTAAAATGGGATTAAGGCAATATAATGATTGACCACACAAAAAGAAAGTGGCTCTAACCAGAACAATAGAGAAGTATGTATGCAGAAGAATAAAAGAAAGAGACAACATTGTGAAGAAGATACTGAAATTATGACCACGGTGTTTCTGAATATTAATGGTGATCAACACCAATGGACAGTTGGCTCAAAAGGTGTAAAAGAAACGATGGATTGTCGGAGTGAAAGATGTTATAAGAATAATATACTCCAAAGTAATGGGATGAAGGCAGAAGAACGATTCAGCTTAAATACAAACTATATCAACACCCATTCACCATAATATTTTCCTTATTTCTTCAACAATACCTGTCCGTCCTGCTCCACTTTGGCCCAGCTCCTCCTCGGCCGAGACTTCCGCCTCGCAGCCACACCGGCCGTCATTGTATCCGACACTATGGCTGAACTTACTGTATCATTTTGGGGAGGGAACAGTTTGGTAGCTTTTGGGTTATTAGGTACCACTCTTGGCACTTCGTCCAGGCGTTTGGTGTAATTTGCACTTTGTTAGAAACGTGTAGTTCCACTGTCACTTGGTGCTCTTTCAAATTGCTCACTTTTCACTTTTTATTCGGCAGTGCACTTGGAATGTTCCGTTGCGAGTCTTGCGTTAATGTTCTTTTCGTATAATAGTTTTCTTATCACTGTAATCTATGTGGTTACTAGTATTTATTTATGTTTATAATGAAGTTTGATTTTTGCTTAATGTTCTGGCAATGCAGAGATATATCGAGACTACTTTTGCTATGGTTATTATGAGACTATTAATAGAAGTGTCCTTCATAAAAATAAATACAGAAGCAAAACCATACAGGAACAATAGGTATATGATATATGATTCCAATCAACACGAACTTTAGATACGATGTCATTTAGTAATATTCCGTCGTAATATCACATTTGTATAAATAAATCAAATCACTAAACTGGTAAACTCGTAGTCTGATCTGACATTTCTCAATCAAGGAAACGCATTAAAATGGAAACCAGTTTTGTGACATTTTAATGTTACAACTCTAAAAGTTAAATATAATTTTGAGGTAAGTTGGCCCTTGCTATGATTAATAACCATGTTTAATACTTATTCCTTATTATTGGTTTGTCTATTTTATCGTTTATACAGTTTGATTAGCTTAGTTTTATTATTATTTACTTTTATTTTATTTTAAAAATTAGCAATAGAATATGGTGCATTCTTGGCAAGGACTTTTTATATCAGGTAGTAATTTAACGACTCTTCAAGTACATTAGAGAACACAGGATTAGGCAAGCCTTTCTATACCTTAACGCATAGTTATGTTTCAAAGAAATACGCTTAGTGCTCATAGGTAAGATAGCTGCCATGTAAAGATATTGGATCGCAGTTCTTCTGGATGTCTGATAATTAAATTAACTTCATTAGAGTCAAAATGGTATAAGTTATAAGTAAGTACCTACATTCGGTGCACGTAGGGCAATACCTAAGCTCGCTTCTACCTGAAATTTCTTTCATGGTAGTGCTTGTCCATATGATAGAAAGAATTAAGCGATCCCAACGCACTCTTCTAAATATTGATCTACCGAAGTAATAACAAATTCAATTAATCAAAACATAATTAATGTCACCACTGGTCTTAACAAATCCATATCTAAAATGATCACCGCGGTTTCTTCACAAGATATCTTGCAAGTCTCGAGTGGTGCAACTGGTTATTTTAAGCATATTTTAATGACTTACTAGTTTGTCAGTAGTAATGCAATATTTGAATACCAATATATACTAATTATGTGTGGCTCAAGAGTTATAACACTCCTGTTTTCAATCTGTTGCACTACCTAGCCCCATTTATGTGTACTGCGGAAAATTGGATGTGAATTGCTCAAGTAAGCTGACAAGTTACAAGTTAGTATTTATTGGCAATGGCGACTAGAATCGGTTTTTCTAGGACGTAAATTAATAATCATCATAATCATTCCGAACAAAATTTAGTTCAGCTTCCAAACTAACCGGATGAAACTGAGTACTAGTGTTACCAAGTAGCTGGATAGCAGTACGATGACTCTTGGCAAGACCAAAGTAGACCAAAGACGTAAGGAAATGCACATTCAATAATATTATTATCTATAAAAAACCCATTACTAATGTAATGTCCAATGATAGATAACAATAATAAAATACGTTGTATTGAAAAGAGCAAAATAAATCTGATGTCGACTTTCGTTACATTCTGTTATAATTCGTTTTGGAGTTCCACAAGGTGCTATCGTTTCTCCATTAGTGCGTTAACTAATTCAATTAAAACATAATAAGAATAGAAAATGGTACTTTTGAAATGTTTTGTGTGAAAATGGTAGTTTAATTCATTTATATCCATTGAAGTATTGTAAGGTGTACAATAAAGTATACAATAAATACTTTTATACTGTTAATGCGAGGTTTTGAAACAAATATCGAGAACTTTTGTTTTCAATGCATCTATTATGGTCTACGTCCCTTTTATGTAATTTAATTAAAGAATGCGACACTAACACTATTTTGTCATGTTTTGCCTGACTCGGGAACCGAATCCAAGACACCACATGGTCAACAGTCGCGCTTGCGAACACTATACCAACGAGGCAGTTATTCAATGAACCACACTTGTCACTGCAAAACTTAATTCACCATCTCTAGTTTCAGTCAATGACAGTGCTGATTAAACAAATCTATATATATAAAAGCGATATACAACTCACTGATTAATCACGAAATCTCAGAAACTACAACTAGCAGGGGTCTCAAATTTAGGAAGGGGGTTCCTTTTAGTACGTAGGTAAATGCTCGCTAAGACGGGATTTTGCGAAATTCCCACGGGATCGGGATTTAAACGGGAAAAACGTCCCACGCGAACGAAGTCGCGAGCAACTGCTAATTTATTATAAGTATATACTAACATACCGAAATAAAGAATAAATAAAATAATAATAAAAATAATGCATAACTTAATTCACTGTCTCAAGTTTCTATCAATGATAGTGCTGTTTAAACAAATGGCTAGTTGAGAGCAGAAGTAATCCAAGTGACCTTTTGTGACTTTTGAGATATTAATCAAAACGCGTTTTTATTTATTTTAAGAGTATTCAATAAATTTGTTGCAGAAATGTAAAACATAGGACTTTGTTCGGAAAAATGGCTCGTACCACTTGGATTACTTGTGAACTACCTAAGTTTAATCCAACGGAGAGCAAAAAGTGACTTAACTCTGTTTTGACAAAAAGGTCACTTGGATTACTTCTGCTCTCAACTAGCCAAATGTTGTATAAGACTTCAATGTGAATTCGATACAGAGTACCTACCTAAAAGTCGCGCGGATCCTCACTCCCGTGAACTTCAACACGATAAAACATAACCTCTTTCTTTTACAGTCGGGTAAAAAGTAGTCTACAATCTTCTTAAACTTTTAAGTTTTTTTAAGCTTTTGAAGTAGCTTCAAGCTTCAGGAAAGTTAAAGGCTAGTTTTTAGCTGACTGCAAAGAACGAGTGTTATGTTTTTAAGATAGTTTTTTTTTATATTTTCACCCCTAAGCTTGCACATCTATACTAATATTATAAAGCGAAAAAATTTGTTTGTTTGTTTGCTTGAACGCGCTAATCTTCGAAAGTACTGGGTGGATTTGGATGCTATTTGGTTATAGGCTACTTTTTACGCGACTGCAAAAAATGAGAGTTACGTTTTTACCGTGATAGAATCCACGGGAGCGAAGCCCCGCGTGAGTACGGCGGCTTTATCGGTAAAAGCGATCTTTTACGGACAACCTTTCACAAGACACGATTCAACTGTCTAAGACTGCAACGAAATTAATCATAGACACATCAAACTGTAAAGGGTTTAATAAACGGGACATAGAACAGAGCTAGGCCAATACCTAGGCACTAAGGAACATAATACAGCTGGTGTAAAGCCCAGAGAAGCACCACAGATTAATAACTAACACTGAATGAAATGGATGTACTATGCGTTTCAAATGCCATTAGGAATTTCAATAAGTCATAATTAGATTGTTTTAACATACTTTTCTGTCTTATTTTCATTGTTGGAACCAATACGCCCGAAAGTAAAGGTAACGCATGGCGCAAAAGCCCAGAAGTCATGTCAAAATTATTAAAACTTTATTTTCTTTTTGATGATAGGCTCGCGTTTGACCATCAAAGTATGGAAAGGTCACTAGTTTTGTTTCGCTCAATATTTGTAAATAAATTATTTAATAAACCCTTGTTTTGTTCACTCTACCCAAATGGTTCGATTTGACAGCTAAGACGTCACAATATGGCGCTAAGTTTTTTCTAATAACAGTTGAAACGCACTGTATATAGTTTTATAATAACAAGTGGTCGCCGAATGGTCTAAATTCGACCATAATTGAAATTATTTAGAATGCATAATTATGTGATACACTAATAATAGCTTTCTTAACTCCGTTTTCACAAATAAACTTAAACGTGTCAACTTTACTTCTACGTCTGCGCAATTTTCGTTAAAGGTTTAGCTTTCACGACCAATTTCGAACCGTGCATTAAGTTCAGACGTTTTATAAATGCCTACAATATAAGCCTATGTAAAATAAAATATGTTGAGTTTGAGCTTCAGAGCTACAGCTACCTAAGTAACAACAAATAAATATAAGTTTATAATCAAGAAAAATATAAAGGTAACAAGATTACATCCATCTCAGGTAATCAACGACAAAACAACAGTAAACTTAAAACAAAACGGTGTAACTAATAAAGTTAAAAATAACAATAGAGCAACGCGCTTACCCGTCTCCGGACACCCGTCATCCAAACATCCATCCATACACACTTTAAAACGACCACTTAAAACAAAACCATCACTGAAAATTCAAAACTAAGGTCGACAAGAATACGTCGAAATACGTAAAATAAACAAGTCTAGTGCTACATACACAATTAGATAACTATACACAAGCCAACACTATAAAACGGGACACGACAAAACAACGTGTTTCGTTCACAATAACCCGTCAAATGGCGCGATGGTTGTCCCATAAGCATAACACGCACCATAAACAAAAAATAGAATCACGTGTTACGAAATAAGGTTATATATAAATAAAATTGGCCTCGAAAATGTTTGAACCATAGAGTTATCTGTCCATCGAGATGGAGAAAAAAAATGCTGTAACACTATGGTGTTTGAAAGCTGTTTAAAGCACATGACATAACCTAGAAAAGTATAACCTAAGTTAACCGCGTGGCGAACACGCCGCACGCACCGGTATTGCTATTTCTCTCTAACTTATAAGGCCGTATCGCTGTCTCGCTCACTCGCGGCAGGGGTCCCGTCACCGATTACGCCAAGGTTGCCAAACGGCACAAAGACAGCTCTACGTAATTCTGGTTTATTTAATGTACTCGTTTTACTTATGCGTGATATAAGAAAATTACCACGCAATAGGCGGGGGCGAATATATTTTTGTTTTTGTAGAGATTAGTCGTCAATGATATATCGTTTGAAATGTTAGATAAACATACGGCTCGTTATTTATAACTAGTTTTTTATCACGGCTGTACTTCTGTGCCTATCTCATAGAGACGATGAGTTTTTTCGCCATAAATATGTTGTCTATATCGCTAAGTAATAATGTAGGTATTTGTTTATCAATAAACTTGCGTAGCCTTCCGGCTTGCACTCTAAATCTACACAGAAGTGTACC
The DNA here is from genome assembly GCA_943138885.2 of Tholera decimalis. Lineage (NCBI taxonomy): Eukaryota > Metazoa > Arthropoda > Insecta > Lepidoptera > Noctuidae > Tholera > Tholera decimalis. Next base: position 8,781,296 of record OW964575.2, on the reverse strand, counting down.
TGTATTTATATTTTGTTTATTTATTTATGTACTCACATGACATTTAGATGAGAAAATAACAAATACATACAAAACAGTACAAAGGTGTTGCTTTTTTCATAACAAATTTCTTCCAGCAGAAATGCGACAAGAGAGTGGAATAAGAGATGATTGAGGTGGCAATCTGAATACATGTCTTCCGCCCTGATGTAGTGGTTCCACTCTATCTGACTAAAACCACTCCGTGTTCCGTCGTACAACTGAATCGGGGGCTGCGAGAGCACTTAAATATTCTAAAACGCACATTCCGACTGACCAGTATCTGCACTAATATTATAAGGCGGAAGAGTTTGTTCGTATGAACGCACTAATCTTAGAAATTACATGATGGATTTGGATGAGATTTGGTATGGAAGTAACTTGAAGCTTTTTACCCGACTACAAAAGAATGAGGGTTTTGTTTTTATTACGATAAAGTCCACGACAGTGAAGCCCCGCGTGTAGTTTAATATCGACGGTTAAAAGGAAAAAGGGTATAAGCGACATTTTGGACTGATATTGTTTTGAAAGCCGACTGTTTCTTGTGTTCTATTATCTTTTATTTTGTCATATTTCCCGATTGGAAAATGAAAAACTGTTTTAGTTTTCACGATGTTTTAATAAAAAAATACATCAGTTTTTCTGAAATTCTAAACTTTGAACGGCTCTCCTGAACATTTTTGTCGCTTATACCCTATTTCCTTCTAACCGTCGATATAGAAAGATTGCCTATGTTACCTCCGCAGACCAGTAACGGGTTAACTCGTCACTGTTTGATTATATACATGTCAGACATGTTTATAATCAAAGGACACTCTGTGGTAAGACTTCTGTCGGACTGGCTGTGGAATATCTATATCGATGATCAAAGATGTACAAATAACATTTGGGGCTCTGGTATAAGTGACTTTTTCTTATTCATAGTAGGCTCGCGTTTCACGATTATCTCACCTGATGATAAGCGATAACGTGGTCGAAGATGAAGCACACTTGGCTTGAAATAACTAATTCACTCTTGACTTAAAGACCCCAGGTTATAGCTATTAGGAAACACACACTCCGGCAGGGACTGAACGAGATTTACGAGGTATGGATAATCTAGGCAAACGTTGCTTAATCTCAAAGAATGAATCAAGCAGCAGTGGCTGTTTAGCTACTATAGTGAGCTCCTTAGCAACCCTTGCGGCGTTTAAAATGTAACCTCCGAAAACATATTTTCAAACAAAGCTGTACATTGATCAAAGAATTTACTATCAGCGTATGACATAGTCAATAGCCAAATGGCTAAGTTGGGTGACGGACGTGTGATCGAGAGGTCACGGGTTCGAACCCCATCCTAAACTCAAGCATATTTAGTTTAGTTGGAGGGGTTACAAGATTGCTATAATGTGAATTCTACCCACATAACTAGAGCTCTTAAAAAAAAGTCATGGAATCGCGGGCTCAGTTGTGGAAGTGGAAGAGGTCACATATTTTCAGATTTTCGGGTTTCTCCTGTTTTTTTTTTTCAACTTAGTAATGAACAATGCAAAAACGACGAAATCCGCGAGTTGACAGTATGCTTAAAAATTTAAAATAACTATTTAATTATGTAAATCTATTGATATGAAGCACAAAATAGTACAAATGAAGAAAAGATTATTAATAATTTATTTTATTTTCCCTTGAGAAAAATGAGACTTTTTATCTGTGAGTCACGTGATTAGAAACACCAATCAGAAAACGAGACGTCATCGTTCAATATTTTGACAGCTGACTGGTTATCTTTGGTTGGTGCGTAAGACAAAATAAGAAAAGAATAACTAACTAACTGCTTGCACTGTCTGGGCAGGTCCGCTCAAATTTGCGTGGTTATTTCCTCAAAAGAATACCAAAGACATGAACCTACATCCTTCTCATATACAAATACAAACTGTCTGGACTTTAAAAGAGACGTTGACGACAAACTCAGAGGGAGTTTGTTTCGGTGTTTCTTCTCAGAGTAGTCAGTTAGGAAATACCGGCCTCATCTAGCTAAACTAAACACGCAAAAAAACATGACGTGTAAAAGTAAACAAATAAATATTTTATTTCATTTCATAACTAACTCTCTGTCTCTTCTGGTTCATTTGTCTTATCGTCCTGTAATAGTTGTTCGATGAGTTCCTTTTTTTGTCTTTTAAAAAAGCAGATAAATAGATATATTCTTTATTGTATACCATAACAGTAAAACAAATATGGACTTAACAACTAAAAAGGGTGATACAATGGGCGGTCTTATCGCTAAAAGCGATCTTTTACAGACAACCTTTGGATGGATTTGATACAGAAGTTCTAACCACTTCTTGCGAATATCTCTTTTTAAAGGGACATGAATAAATAGTTGCGTTAGGGTTTTTATAGTAGTATTCCCACAACAAGGTACTGCACAGCACTGATAATACTTTTTCATGTTCATAATAGAGTAAAATATCATAAAATACCCGCAGTACATTTATGTGCCAAATGTCAGGAAAGTTGTTTTTGAACGATGACGTCATAGGTAGTCACGTGACCACAATGCCACGATTTAGGCCATAGTTTTTTAATAAATTAAAAAATTACTTATATTTTAATTGAAAGGTTAAGTGATGAATAAAATATTATTTTACGAGTACACATGAAGCGCTTCAAAGCGTTTCAAACAATTTTTACAAAGTTGTCAACTCGCGGATTGTAGGATTTATTCAAAATTTAAAGGTGGTATACATACGTGTAGATTTTTAGAGAATTATACATACTATGCACCAGTGGCGAAGGGTGAATTTTCATAAAAGGGAAGCCGGACCAAAAAATGCTTACCTTGCTCAAGTGTGATGCGTGAATTCCAGTAACTGTGGCCCTGTGGCTGTCTTCGAAATCATGTAACTTCGTAAATAATCATTTGTTTAATTGAAATAAAATAATAGACTAATATTTGCCATATTACAAAAGGGAAGCCGGTAGGAATCGAGTTGTATGGAGCCTTCGCCACTGCTATGCACAGTTTTTTTATGAAATAACTATCAATCGTTCGGGGCTCCAGTCCCGTGGACTTCATCACGATAAAAACATTACCCTCCTTTTATTGCCAGTTGGGACAAAAGTAGTCTTTCTCAAGCTTCAAAACCAAACTACATCCAAATCCACCCAGTACTTTCGCGTGCGAGATAAGCGCGTAACGAACTTTTCTGCTTTATAAGTGTCAGACTTCCACTGATGAAAAACGCACCCTTCAATCGCCCTTGCGTTCCGAAACCGCCGATTCTCGTCAAAACATTCCCACATTCCCGGGACATAACATACTTGAAATAAGAATATTTTTTCTAACGGACCGTTAGACAGTTTTTATTTGCATGGAATTCGTCTACTGGCAATCGGGGTCGACCCCTATGACACGGGAATTAAAACGTAGGTAAAGTAAAATTCTCGGAAAGACCCAGTGTGAATGTAACTTTGTAAGTTTTCCTTATCCGAAATCTTATGGTGTTTTCCTTATACTAATATTAATGAGATATGTGGGTTTGTTTAGTCGTGGCAGGCCTAAGAAGTGATTGTGAGACGATTTGGACTCGTTCCTTACGGATTGGCTGGAGAAGACTGCAGACAAAGTTGTCTGGAAAGATTTGGGGGAGGCCTTTGCCAGCAATGAGACAACATAAAAAAAATATTGTAAGGTATACAATAAAGTATATAATAAATAAACATAGGCCAACTAAAAAAAAAGTGGTTTAGACGTAGAAGCGTAACAGACAGACTTACTTTCGCATTATAACATTAGTAGGGATTATCACTTATGTTGAGTTTGCATCTGGATATATTCTCATGTATTCACAAACATAGCATTAACATAACATTTGTAATTTTTTTTGGAATGATGAATGAAATAATGAAATGATAAATGAATGAAATCCGGTAGAGACAAGTACGATATATATATTGTTAATTTTTTTTGTTGAAAAACAAAACTGTTATCGCGAGGGAAGCCGCGCGCATAAGCCAGTTAAAATGTAGTCAAGTTATAAAACAATTACAGTAACAGTTAAAAGTATTACTCAATCAAAAGGTCACACAACGCTCGAGGCGATCCAAACTCAGACATATCGCTTAAATCAATTTTTTTTTATAATTGAAGACAGTGCCTGCAGCTAACACGTTGTTAATGCCATTGCAAAATTGCAGTTCACTGATATTTTGACAGATAACGGTGGTGGATAGACTATTATATTATTTAACTGTTGTTTTAGGAGTCCGTACTTCATCTGCTCAAGCCTTTTCAACCATGTTGGGGTCAGCTTCTAGTCTAATGGTATTTAGCTCATTACTAGTGTTTTACATAGAGCGACTGCCTATCTGAGCTCCACAACCCAGTAACTGGGTAATACAAACCCCCAAGCAAGACTTTTTGGCTTCTGATTGACAAAGATGTCCAAATGTCATAGTCTTGTACCTGCTCGGCCATTTTTGAGATTGCTCCATACTAGTTCATTTCGGACAGTGAACTAGTTCATTCTATTAGTTCTAATAGCTCTATTCAGTCTTCGCTCTCAGTAGTCAGCGGTCACTAGACATGTCTCGAGTGTTCGGGTGATAAGCTAAATTAGACTTTATACCATTGAAATAACACGCATCTTATCTCATTCTTGCGAATTCAGTCGGTCGGGTTCGGGTAGCATCGTCATTCGTCGGCTATTCTCTCCCGTTCTCATTCATTCGAAGACATCGAATGAATTCGTAAAACGTTTCTGTCAAACAATCAAGTGACTGTATTTCATTTCTCGTTCGCACATTACGATCGCTCGGTTTAGAATGTTCGAGTTCGAAAAGAGCTATTAGACCGATTACAAGTCAGCGTTCGGAAACGGTTCTTCTAGTACAGTACGAAGATACGGTTCCTATTCGTTCATCGTTCACGAACTACCCGGATCCCGATATGTTAAGTTAGTCACCCATCCAAGGAAAAGATCGACTACGGCAAGCGTGGCTTAACTATGGAGATCAAGACCCGTTCGGCTGTTAAAACTTAGCCACGAGCTACTCTAGCTCTCTAAAGAGTTTGTAATAACGAATGAAAAAAACGGAACAATAGGGTATTTGCCTGTAGTAGTAAAAAAAAAACGATGTTTTTCATATACTTAGTTTAGATGCCAGGAAATATAAACATCATTTTCATTTTTAAAAATAATTCCACATTTTTTAAATTTTCATAAAATAGAAATTATAATTTTTAATCTGTGTGTCACGTGATCGCAAACGCCAATCGAAGTGTGACGTCATTTTTCTCAAAGCTGTCAAACGTGTCGACTTGTCAAACGTGTCGACTTGTCAAACAACGAGATATTAATTTAAGACGACAGAAATCCTAACCTCAAAGACACTTAGTTGTTTGAGAAATATGACGTCATGCGACTTCGTGAGAGCGATGGGTTTTTGGGCGGGAAAATATTTAATTTGAATTTTATTCTAAATTTTAACCAATGTTACCCAATAATTTTTTACAAAAATCATTTTTGTAGCTTAAAATTGATCAATAATTAAATCAAAACTATTTTTGAAAAATAGGCAAATACCCTATTATGCTATCACTTGTCCGTCTGTGTGTTAAGACCCGTTTTTACAGGAGCACGTAAAGATATCTAATTGAAATTTGAATAATATACTCGAGACTATAATTTCTTTCGGCTATGACCAAAATCAAACTTAATAGCCAACGCGATAAAAAAATATGACTCGTTTTGCCGCATATTTTAAGATTTGACTATATAATCGATAACTTATAGGGTACTCGTTTTGCCGCATATTTTAAGATTTGACTATATAATCGATAACTTATAGGGTACTTCTCGTTAACCTAGAATAATGAAATGTGCCTAAAAGCAATGTTTTACATTTACAGTACATGTAAAGAATAAAATCTGTACTATCGAACTGAAGTAAATAGGGCAAACCTTGGCTAGTCGGTGATATGCAGTAATTCGGTGATAGTTCATTTCGTCTTTATAACGAAGTTACTCTATAATCTACAGTTGTAAAACATTAACGATAGGTGGCGCTATTGGTATAGTTAATAATGAATTAGAGTGTGTTTCCGAACGATGTCGAAGAAACTAACAAAAACAAAAAAGATGACATTGATACTTGTCTAACCTTAATATTGACTTGTCAATTGAAAGGGTGGATTAAATATAAAAATATCGTTGAAAATAACTAAAAATGGTGAAACCTTCTATAAATCATAATAAGGTAAGAGTTTTTAAGCATATTTATGTACTGAAATGTTAAGAAATGGCGTTATTTATAATGCAAAATCCTTAAGTTCTGTATGTAAAATTTTCGTGTTTTTCTGAAATAACGTTATTTTACTATCACAAAATAACCATATTTAACGAATTGTAAGAATTTCACTAAACGAATTTAGCGCGAAATACTAAGTTTTATTTACTATTTGAAGTTAAAAGTGATTACTATTGTTTTTGTTACTTGTTATACCATAACCATCCTGTTCCAGGGCTTTAAATGATGTTCAGGATGTGTTGCAGATTCCTAAAGTAAAGAAAAAGAAACAGGCAAGGGAGGTCAAGCTAAAAAAGGCCATGTTTATGTACCACAGCCATCTCAATCAAGGTCCAATCCAGCCAAGCCATCACAGAGCAATATTGACTTGAACACCTGTGGAACTAGTAAAGGAACTTTTCAACATGATATTAAACTTAAAAATGGCAGAGAGTGGATTGAATACCAGTTTTGTAAGACATGGTGTCATGTAACATGCCAGAATGTTATAAATCCTGTCTTTTTCTTGTGTTCAAATTGTGAAATATCAGACTAATTTTAGTCATAATATAAGTAAAATTTATTTTTCATTTAAGTTCCTAAAAAAATAATACATACCAAAGCCGGTTGTGCATTATAGTTTCTTTTAAGTATTGTCTTAATGATTAGGAGTCCAAATATAACATTTGATTACTGTTTTTTTGTTTTACTTACATTTTCTATTATATCACATAATGACCTGAATGATATCACAAATTGACCAAGCCTATATCACAAAATAACTAAATAATCACTGAATTACCTAACTTTATGATGTTCTTGTTTAAGGTCATTTTATATGAACAATATAGTATTAGTAATATTTTAAGATATTAATTATGAAAGGCAACTTTATAAAGACTAACACTTTAAATTTTCCAAATGATTTGCTGGAACATTAAAATTTTGTGGTCGAATTACTAAACTATCACCGATTAGCCAAGTTTTGCCTACTTCTCATCAGTAATTAATATAATTAAAGCTATAACCTGGGGGTCTTTAAGTCAAGAGTGAATAGGTTACTTCTAGGTAAGCGTGCTTCATCTTCGACCACATCATCGCATACCATCAAGGTGACAAAAAATATCGAATTTATGAAATAGTTTGTACGGAACCCTCGGTATGCAAAAACAACTCGCACTTGGCCGATTTTTAATATCAAGCCGACCGTTCGACTGCGGAACAAAGGAATCTCAAAAGTCAGACAGCCGTTGTTTCATAACTGCTAATTAACTGGGTTGTGGAGGTCAGATAGTCGCTCCATGTAAAACACTAGTACTCAGCTGCAGCCGGTTAGTTTGGAAGCTGTTCCAGACATAGTTGGGAAAAGGCTGGGTAAATGAAGATTGAAGAATGAACTAGTATTCAAAAGGGGTAATCAAATGTCGTTCAAGTACTGTTAAAAGCAAAGATATTGGATCAAATCGATGATTTTTTTTTACTTTTCTCAACACTCTCACTGCCATACGGTCCGCCGGCGGGACGTATATTTTCAAGTAAGGCACGCCACCTAATGTTGTCCTGAGCGAGATCAGCAAGCCGTATGGGCCGCCGGCGCCCCACACCTTTAGCGCCAAAATCTAACAAATAATAAAGGCCAGGCACTACAAAATTAATATGAAATTGTCAGGTCGTAGCGGACCACATACATGGCCTGCTAGTAAAAACAAACAGTGAGCCGCCAGCCGCCCGTACGGCCTGCTCAACTCATTATAGATTTTTGACCGCGGCCTGAGCAGGTAGGCACAGTTGCGGCCGCCGGCAGCCCGCACGGCCTGCCGCACAGAAAAGTCCTATATACATACGGGTGGCGGTGAGTGTTAAAGCTTGCGTTTAACCACCATCTCCCCTGATGCTAAGCGATGATGTGGTCGAAAATGAAGCACGCTTACCCAGAACCAACCTGACTCTTGACTTAAAAATCAAGTTACAGCTATTAGGAAACACAGACTCCGGCACAGGAATTCCGCCGTACGCACAATGAAAGTATTCCTAAAACGTTTTGTGCGTATGGGTGGGATGTCCACCATGTAACGATGACGCATCGCCGTTTGTCTTGTAGTCCGATGATAAAACGGGCTAGGTGGGATTAGATTGCGCAATTCCATCGCACGCTCCCCGACATGATAGAAAAATCGATAGGCTTGCATCACGTCACAGATGTTCAAGGCTCTGGAGCTTTATTGAGATTGCAGTAAGAACCACGTTTATGATGAGGTGGACTATAGAACACAAGCGCCTACAAATTATCTGTTTACTCGATTTCTCTCATTAATTTTTCAAGCCAAATATCAGGAAGTTAAAACTCCGCTCTATTAGAGAGTATGGCTGTATGGACCGAAATCTACCACGTGGGCTCTAGGACATGCCCCCGTTTTCTCACTTGAGCTTTAACTTCACCGTTTAAGAACAGTGGTGATATTGGAAATTACACCAAGTGATGTACCTGCCTGCGTTTGTACATAAAACCTGTTTATCCTAAACACAAGAACTGTTATTCAGCAACTAAAAACTAAAAAAGATTAACATATAATTTGTTAAAGAAGTTAAATGTCAGCATAGTTTTAATAGTAGTTGTTGCAGTTCAACAGAATGCGGTATAAAGACGTAAATACTGCGGTAGTAGGGTTCCTCAAGATAAAGAACCACCTCTACTTTGAAATAACTAAAACGCACATATATACACGCACGCACACACACACATTGATTCATCCATAGCTTCTACTACTTACATTATTTTAGTGGCTTCCGCCCACAACTTTGTACTAGAAAACAAAAATAATAGTCTTTGTCCTGGTTCAAGGTCTAATTTATCTTTGTAACAAATTTCATGAAGATCGATTCAGTAGTTTCGACAAGAAACTAAAACAGACTGCAACACAGACTTGCGCATTTATAATATTAATAGGAATTAAACACTACCACAGTGAAACATGAACGTTAAACAAAGGCCTAAAATTACAACAAACACCATATTTTGATGTTTACGATCACTGTAGCCAGTACAGGTTGTCTTACAAGAAACGGGTTTTACAAGAACCAAAAGGACAAATCCGGCTCGCGCTTAGCCATATTTTTTTGCTCTACAACGGAGGGATTGGCAGAATGCCAGACGACAAGAGCGGGTCAATGCAACTCAATAAAATGCCAAATTGAATTGTCATAGTTGACAGGTTTAAATTCTCAACTGCTGATTCAGAATTCGCTGTCTTTATCATGCACTTAGCCTCCCAACTGTCTGAGTCGGCTTCCAGTCTAAAGCCTGCAATACATGTTGGCCGAGCGTAGGCGAACGCGAGCGTTGGCAAATAGGTACAAGGCAAGAAATGATGTCCACACGTTCGACAAGGTCGTCGAACGCCAATGCAGACGACCAATGTAGAAGAGGGTCTGTAGAGCTGCCCACACGTTGGCCGAGCGCAGGAAAACCGACACCGATCCGAAGTGAGGCAAGTGATCACGAGCAACGGCGAGCGAAGCACCAAATGAGCTCTATACACGTTGGCGCTGGCCTCCACTCGGCCAACTAGGCAAGTGACACCGAGCGATAGCAAGACAAGGCAAATGTACCGTCTACATGTTGGTATTGGCCTACACTCGACAACGCTCGGCCAACATGTATTGCAGGCTTAAGAGTTCTACATGTAGCGGCTGCCTACCTGACCTCCACAATTGAGTAGCTGGGTTACACGATACGCCGTGGAAAAACTGCTGTCAGATTTACAGACTCTGACTACGCTTACCAACGGCTTAGCAAGCATTCCGAGACGCGAGCAAATCTCAATATGTTACGATGGTTACCCATTCACGAATCGACCTTGGCAAGCGTTGCTTAACCTTGAAATTGCATCCAGGCGGCTATTTTTTAGCTTCAAGCTTTTCTCTTACGATATACAGTATGTGAACTAACAGAGTTCGCGTTAACCCGCAATAGTATAGCATTCATACATGCTAAAAAAAATTATTGCGGCTCGAAAAAAATTATAATTTAATATTAAAATATTCACAAAAAATGTTAAATTGATATGTAAAAGTAACACTCTGTACACGCGTACTTGAGGACGGCAACGTCGCAATTTATTTATGAATGACGGGCCGCGTGTGTGGCGATCTAATTGATGTGCTTATACTATTGCGGGTTAACGGGTACGCCCTCTGTTAGTTAACATACTGTATACCTACATGTTTACTGAAATACTAGGTATCAAAAAAAAAAACTGCCTCACATGTAGAAAATTAAAAGCAAACAAGACGTTGTTTATCTGCGACATCTAGCACACACATTGAATTTAGTTTAAGAATGTGTTTTCCTTTATATTTTTAGAAAATGGAGCGTCTATCTCGTTGTTTACCCCAATGAGGAGACGACATAGTCGTACTAGGCATAGCCACGTACTAGACTTCATATAGCTAGTGTCTGTGTTTCCTGATAGCTATAACCTGGGAGTCTTTAAGTCAATAGTGAATAGGCAACTTCTAGGCAAGTGTGCTTCAACTTCGACCATGTAGTCGTACTAGACATAGCCACGTACTAGACTTGATATAGCTAGTGCCTGTGTTTCCTGATAGCTATAACCTGGGAGTCTTTAAGTCAATAGTGAATAAGCAACTTCTAGGCAAGTGTGCTTCAACTTCGACCACATCAACGCTTAACATCAGGTGAGATGGTAGTCAAACTCAAACCTATCTGTCAACAATAAAAACAAAAGCTACGGCGAGATAGACGAAGAACATTGTTACCACTCAACATGTGTCTATCCTTTCGGCTGTCAATTGAACATCTTTGTCAGTCGTCATGGGTAGTCACAAGCCAGAAACTCTGACACTGGTCTGGCCAAGTAGTATCGTGTTACCCAGTTACTGGGTTTTGGAGGTCAGATAGGCAGTCGCTGCATGTATAACACTGGTACTACCAACCGGTTAGACTGAAAGCTGATTTCAACAGACGATGATTTTAATTGTCCAACTTTTCCCAAAATAGACATCTGGGATCGCTCGTCACATCGTAGACCTGGCAGGCTCATCAGTAATAAAAAAAAAATTCCAAAAAATACCCGCTCTAGCAATTTACCCGATACTAACGAACAGAATGACCGTACGAACCGGTCTCCGCTTATCAACTGACATATTAACATATAATATATAAGTTAGGTACATAGGTGGACGGCGATTAGAAGACCTTGACCTGTGAGTGCGGAGTAAAAGATTTTAGCTGTCTACTCGAATCGATAGTGGATTTTTACTTCAGTTTCAGTTTTATTACTCGACTGGCCCAGACGGAGGCTAATGTTGCCGAGTACTTCGCCACTAACTACGTAACTTTTAACAGTCATGTTTATCAGCAAATTACAAAAAAAAAAATGAATAATTGTTTTCATCAATACTTATGATTGCAAAGAAAAGGTTGCCTGGAAGATATTGCTCTCAGGGATAAGACCGGCATTGTAAACATAGATTAAACAATATTGATAAATAGTGATGGTAACTTTGGTGTAGAATAAAGTATATTCTATCTATCTATAAAACTATGATTATTTCATGAAATAATCATAGTTTCAGCTAAAACATAAACTAAGACTAGCGAACTAGTGAATTATCAAACCAGGATCAAAACGCAGTGTTTCTTCTACATTCCTGTATTGAGTATCAAAGCTCCTCCAATATGTCGACTCCAATATGACGGTACAATGTTTATATTATAAAACGGCGCGGTGCAGACGGCATTGTTCACGACACAATGGTAAATATTTTAATAACTTTGTCTTACTAGTTCGAACTGTGAATCAATGGTTTTATCATTCTTTGGGAGATATTCAACGAAGCGCAGAACGAAGAACTAAGCAGGTTATTTGCGATGGAATTGCACTATACTTCACCAAGCCCGTTCCAACATCGAACTACAAGACAAACGGCTCGGGTTTGACCACAATTAAATATAAGCGATGATGTGGTCGAAGAAGAAGCACGCTTACGTAGAAGTACCTACCCTATTCACTCTTGACATAAAGACCCATAGCTTTTAGCTATCATTCCCACTCCTTAGCTGTACGAACAATGAAAGTATTCGCATAAGTTTTTATGAGTATGGATTGGATATCCACCATGTAACAACCAACTTAAAAATCCAAGCTCATCGAAATGGTACACTGTTGCCAAGCTTGCATCAGACAGGAGTCGAAGGAGACAGTTCACCTTTTCCAGACTCAAATCCCATCTCAATCACGATCTTCAGTCATGAAGAACCGACCAGAGAGAAAGAGAGTGGTAGGGATAAAATTATTGTAAAACGTTAAAGAGTGAACGCAGCTAATATGGATCAAAACGAACGCAGCGGATGAAATATACAGAAGTAAGTGTGTGGGGGAGAAAAGGATAATCTAGGGGTCTTTTGTCAAGAGTGAATATGTTACTGTAAGGTAAGGGTGCTCCATCTTCGACCACATCATCACTTACCATCAGGTGAGATGGTGGTCAAACGCGAGCCTATTACCAATAAAAAAACATGTCTGGTAGTTCACGATGAACGTCTTTACAGTGTAAAGCTGATCGGTGAATCTAACTGTAAAATTACAAAATTTAATCATTTGGAAGCGGCAATAACCTAATGGCTAAAGTGTAGGACTTGTGATCGAGAGGTCACGGGTTCGAACCCCACCCATTACACTATAGCCGAGGACCCACTCCAGACACAAGCATATTTAGCTTAGTTGTTGGGGTTCACAAGATTGCTAGTAATGTGAACGCATTGCTAGTTCTCTTATTAAAAAAAAAAAGTATAACCCCTTTGTTTAATTTGCAATATAATATACATTAAGTCCTTTTAAACAAAAGTCAAGCAACAAAACGTATTATGTAAATACGAAACGGGACCAAGCCCTACTGCCACAATTGCACGCGTTTAGATGTAACGTAACATGCAAATGACAAAACTTTCCAACGGAAGACTGTAGATACTCATTCAATACCTATTTTTATCGTGTTTGAGTTAATCAATAGATACGTATCAAGCTTGGCTTTTGACCTGATGACCTTATGGGTTTTAGACACGATGGTTTGATGCGGGTCGTATTTTGCAACAATATATTGGCATGGAATTGCCTAAGGCGATGTGACATGCAGTTTGATTAATACAAAGTTTGTTCTTGGGGTTCCATTAAGAGGAGGCTCCCTAAATTGTATGTAATTTTGTATTAATATTCTGAAACAATCACGCATACAATCAAAATGGAACTTTAGTATATGATTTATTGGATCTTCTTCTTTCCATGTCTAGACCAGTTTCGTAATTGGAACATTTTCGCTCGATTCATTTTTTAATCGATTATCATGTCTTTTTTAAAGATTATTCAAAATTTAATCAAGATTACTCGGCTTTTATGTCTAAAATTAGTATTTACAGTAAGAAAATATAGTTTATTATCCAAATATAGGACATTTTTTCTCTAGATCAATTATCACTTGAGTTATAAACGAAATAAGAATTGGGACTTACGACATTTAGTTTCGAACCCGAATATGGTGAAAGAGAGCACGCGATATTCAACTTAATACCTACTGCTACGTTAGCGTTTAGCACACAACGGCAGTTTCGAAACCGAACATGGTGAAAGAGCGCACGCGATATTCAACTTTATTATTGCTGCGTTAGCGTTTAGTATACAACGGCCTAACCGGGGTGGATGGGGGCGGAGCTTGCGTGAAAATTATTTTGCACTTACTGGTCTTAATGACCGGATGCAACTAAGTACCAGTATTTTACATGGACGTCCGAAAACCAGTAGCTGGGTAACTCGATACCCCTTACCAAGACTGGTGTTAGATTTCTGACTTCAAAATACCCGGTGCGACTGTCAAAGATGTACATATGACAGCAACAGCTTAACGAGAGTAATATCCAAAGGCTTTTAATTAATTTATCCACTTTAAATACAGGGTAACCTAATTCGATAGTGCACTTATTCTAATAATTATATACCACTATTTATTCTTTAACAATTGCAAATAATGCACTCCTTGTATTCGGCCAGTGTAAAAAAAAAAGTATTAAGGTGTTTCCCCTAGCAAAACGCCGCGCTAGCCGCTTTTTGTGCAGTTTTTAGGAGCTATCTTCTTGTTATTTAAAAAGAAATATTGAATAATAAAAAATACATTAAATTTCTTCATAATCTTGACTCCAAAAGTGTCAATTTCTTTTTTTTTGTTAAAGGTGTTAAGGTTCATTAATCTACTTCTAACGAAACCATAAAAATTTAGAAATAATGATTGATAATCTGTATCTCCTCGTAAAGTAAACATAATTAAATAATGCTACTTACACTAATGCATAGACAATCTAATAATGAACATTTTGTTTTTTTTTATTTTTTCAAATGACCAAAATTTGATTTTATAAAGATTTTATTCTAAAATCCGGGCGTATTCGATTGCGCCCAGTACCGGGATTCAGTGTGCCACGAGGCTTCAAGGGTGAGACACGTATCGTTTGTTGCCGCTCGACCACGTAACACGTCACATTATCAGTAGATAATAATATTTATTTAGTTTTTGTCTTAGTTATTTATTGTGTTGTTTACTGCGAAAGGACGCTTTGTGTGTGTATTTAGAACTGTTGAGTTTTGCGAAAAGACGCTATTGTTGTGTATTTTTAATTATTGTTGTGTAAGCACTCAAAATGCCAAAATACAAGAAAGTTGTGCGAGTAGGGCGTGCAAAAATAGCAAAGATGATCGAAGCTCGGTAAGCTGTCTCGAATTACTTATATTCTAAATAACGGTGAAATTATTTACTTACGATACAATTTATTTATCAATCTTTTTTTTTTTGTAGCAGGGCTAAAAGAAAAGGACATAATAGTTATGACGAAACCCCAACAACATCTACATATTCTCAAGAAAATTACGTTGATGGCGGGTATGTCGTACCTACCTACCATAAACCTAAGTACCTACTGTTTAACTGTGTGTTTGTGTTTAAGTGATAACATCTCATCATTGGCATATCAACAAATAAAAATTAATCTTCGCGTGAATCGTCGTTATCATGCATGTGCCTTAGAGTTATGAAACTACATACATGAACATTTACGTTGATTCAGTATTTACGTGGTTCAGTGCTTGTCATGTACCTGTTGATCTTTGTGTGGAAATATTTGAGTGTAGGTATTTTAAAATAAATAATCTTTTTTAGGTTAAAAGATGTCCAAAGTGATGCAGTTCCAATTGATATTTCTGATATACAACCCATGGAAATAAGCAATAATGAGTGAGTATCCTTACTAATATTATAGATGCGACAGTGAGTTTGTTTGTTTGTTATGCTTTCACGCTAAAACGGCTGAACGCATTTGGATGAAATTTGGCACATATGTAGACCATGATCTGGAGAAGGACATAGGCTGTTCATGCGGTATCGCTGACGAAGTCGCGGGCAACAGCTAGTAACATATAATCATTTTCTCGTACTATTCTTTACATGTTCACATTACAGGTATATTTCCTTATTAGCATGCTAAAGTACAATTTTATTACATGTTATATATATATTTTAATTGGCTATATAGAACTTTCATTTCATAAAAAGTACACTCTCTGTGAAAGTGAATGTTCATTTCCCTTGCTAATGCTTTGTAAACTTTTTGCTCACCATTGTTCAGTAATTATTAATTTATTTGACTATTTATACACAATAAAACAGAGAAACCTAGTAGTGTTACAATCTCTCTATATCTTAATGATTTACGAATTTATAGAAATTATTTCGGCACTAGTAGGGATTATATGTATTTACGCTACCCGGAACTAGCGATGAGTCCGACATTTTGTCACAGGTAAAAATTATCGATATTTTAAAATCATGTCATCGTGAAATGACAACGACAAAATCATCAAGGCTTTTAAATCATTTCTTGAATAATATAATAATAATAATAATATTCCACAACTTTCACACAACGCCATCTAGTCCCAAACTAAGCAGAGCTTGTGGTATGAGTACTAGACAACTGATAAACATACATATATATTTCTAAATACATACATATTATAGATAAATTACACCCAGACAAAGAACAAATGATCGTGCTCATCACACAAACATTTGTCCTAGGTGGGAATCGAACCCACGACCTTGCGCATAGCAGTCAGGGCCACTGACCACTATACCTACGGACCTGTGAATGAACGCGAGCTTCGGTGATTCGGATCGGGCGGTCTCGGGCCGCCTCGAGCGCTGCGATGTGAAATGTGAATTGCGACGTTCCGAGACTGCGCAATCGGCGATACCTATAGTTCTCTTTAAAGTTACTTTACTCTTTGGGCGACACTGACTGAAGTCACAGAACTCATAAGTTTCGATAAAATGACAACAATGCTTTTACTTGCGTTGTTTACGTTTGCGCGTGAATTCCGCGGCAAATTACGAGTGCCTTATGCACAGAACACTTAGCCTTATGATTATTTTCACGAGCTGGTACCATGGTAACTAAAAGACGCACTATTCTAGGAATTGCAAAAGTTAAACAAGTAATGTTTTTAAACGTCAATTGTAGCCAATAATTCGGTACAACAGGCCAAAAATGTAAATATTTCTACACAAACAAAAACAACAATAAATACAAAAAAAATATAACAAATATTATTGATCGTTGTCCATTGATCATTGTAAATATATCAATCTTTTAAATGCGCCAAAGAAAAGCAGAATGATAGTTTTTTTTTTTTATTAGGTAAGTACCTACTAAGTACTATTACTTTGCAAGTCCTAAGCCTGGAAAAAGCATGAGGTAAGATTGGAATATTACTTGTTGGGAAGGTGTGTATTTACGCGACCAGGTTTTTACACGTATTTCCTTGCAAGAACGCCAGATTGCCCTGACTATTATACTAAATAGTCATATCTTACAGCAAATATCACTAATGGAAACATATTGATGATTTCCATGATTATTAATCAATACCTAAATATAAATACCCTGCCATGAATATCACAATCTAAGAAAAATTAATTACGCGGGCTAACTGAGAAACTCGACCCATGGCTACATAAATAACTAATGATAATTTCACTAAGCTGTTCCGCGATAATTTCGGTATCTAGTCACAATTGAAATTTCTCAATTTTTTTTCGTAATAACGATTATGTTCCTTATTCACATAATAATACGGATCGATTTCCTATGCAAGTATTTTCATGTCTACAAGCCGCAGTGGCGCGGCGCGGCGGTGCGGACTGGCGCTGCCGCACTGGTTGCGAAAACTTCTTATAGACTTAGTTCGCGCCTTTTATCCTCACTTCTATAAAAGTAAGACAGAATATATCAAATCAAAATCAAAAATATTTATTTGCCAGAATATGGTACAATAGATGTTACAATTCTTGGTTACCAGCATATCCTGCCATGATATGGCGTACAAATATGTCTTAAAAAAAATTATATATAGCGAATCAATACTAATCGAAACTCGCCAAACCGCCTCATTGCTGTCTGTGTTACGGCCGCGATGATGGGGTTGGTGGTCACATTTTCAATGTGTTTTTATTAGTAGATAAGTAATATTTTTAGGGAAGGACATACAAACAAAATTTAAAGAAAATATTAATAAAACCACACAACTACACACAATAAACTAGATGGCGGACTATTCACAAAACACGTGTTTCGTCAAAATTAAAACTAAAAAAAACAGTTTTATAAAATATGCATTTAATCACAGATTCGATAACGAGATCACTCCTAAAACTGGCTCAGCTCTAAGGAGTATACAGAAAATATTAGTTATGTCATTCCCTTTCCCTTCTTTTTACCGGCTTTTGCATCTATGACATTGAAACACAAATTTTTAGTCTATCTATAATAATCTCAGAGCAAAGTGCGTCTTGCAGTTCCGATCAGGATGGAGGATGGATCAGTAGATTTGTATTATACAGGGTGGCGATTAGGTTCTCACATTAAATTATACAGCAGATATTACAAGTTGTTATCAGTCCGTTAAAATAATTAAATAAATAATTTTACTAAAATTAAGAACATGCATTTTTCAAAAAAATAAATATATGGCGTTATTGATAAAAAATAAATAATCCTTTATAATATTAGTTTACTGACCTGTAAAAGCGGCAACGCGAGCGGAGCACGCGCCGAGTGATTAGTCAGCTGATTAAGTTTATGCAATATATGATGTTGTGAAATATTAAAATAGAAAAAAGTTCCCACGGCTATAATATTGTTTATTATGAAATTATTTTAATTGTATATGATAAAATACCTAATTGAAACCACGTACTCTATGTACGTGGTTTCAATTAATGTGATAACCTAATCGCCACGCTGTATATAAAAAGACAACATGGGACAATTATTGGTATCAATTTAAAAAAACACACACAAATGGGTAGTTTAATTGTTGTAAATACTAAGATTTTCTGTGATACGAATTTACACCAGGTTTTTATGATTAATAATAATAAGTGATTAAAAGCAACTACAATAAAATAAATCTTATCTGTATGTCCCTAAAAAATATCACTTATCTCAGTCAGGAAAAAAAAAACCCAAGGAGGATCGCCAAATCGCCTCATCACTATCTGGCTTCCGGCCGCAATGATGGGGTTGGCTGAGATAAGTGATATTTTTTTATGGGACATACTGATAAGATTTACTTAATTGTAGTTGCTTTTAATCACTTCATCCTGATCGGAACTGCAAGATGCACTTTGCTCTGATATTGTTATAGATAGGCTTATAATTTCCATTTCAATATAAATTTTTTTCTGGGTGGAAAAATCATCATTTGACTCCAACCGCTGTGGATGGAGCGGAAGGAAGTGTCAGACTTCTACTGACTAAAAACCCACCCTGCTCCTTCTGTTGACCTTGCATTCCGGGGTCGCGGTGTCTCGTTGGAACAATTCCCGCAACGAGTATTTGAAATCCTGGTTTTCAACCTTGATATTTTTACATACCTACTCGTATTTGGAAGCCCTGATATTGCATTTTTCAAATATATCTCAGCCCTTCAATAGTCAACCGAACCTTAAAAATCTGTCATCATTATGCAAAACATTTCTTTTGCAGTTTACGAGAGAACTTTACGGGAGACTTGACGGAAGTTAAAAATACGGAAGAAACCAATAAAAACATTGAAGATGTAAGTTTCTAATACCTTCCACGTGTGTTTTGAGCTTCAATTAAAGTTAGAAAGGGTAGCTCATTTATGTTGAAAATATATAACAGCTTCTACTTTTGGGTATATAATAAAAGTCGTTTTTTTATTTTAGTTTCAAATTTCGTATGAAGAGGAAGCAGAAACTTACGAAAAAAAAGTAAATAGAAGAATTATTGATGTCAGCCACTTCCTTTCCGAATTAAAACGCATTTCAAACCATGGACCACTTGGATGTAGCTTCACAGAACTTGACCTCGTAGCTGAAACCCTAGTTGGTCTACAGTCAAAATTTACATTTAAATGTCGGTTTTGCAATATAAAGTTTGTCATAAATGGAGACAACTGCAGTGACAACTACCTAAATATTAATACTTGCGCTGTCGCTGGTACTATTGCAATAGGTGCGGGACACTCTCAGCTGGATGAGCTTATGTCAGCTATCAACCTCCCGTTGTTATCTGAAAAGACGTATTCAGAGAACCATGACCTTATCAGTAGGAAATGGGAAGATATTTTAGTAGAATCCATGAATCAGGCAGCAGAAAGAGAAAAACTATTCGCAATTTCTAATGGCAGTGTGACCAAAGATGGAATTCCCATAATAGATGTCATTGCTGATGGTTGCTGGTCCAAACGTAGCTATAAAAAGAATTATAATGCTCTTTCGGGCGCTGCTGCCATAATTGGCAAACATACAGGAGAGATTATATTTTTAGGCATTAAAAATAAATACTGCTGCATCTGTGCCCGTGCAGAAAACATGAATGTTGATCCTTTAGAACACAAATGTTTCAAAAATTACAGTGGTCCATCCACGAACATGGAGAGCGAAATAATTGTGGAAGGATTTAAAGAATCCATAAGAATGTACAATTTAATTTACGGAAAACTCATAGCCGATGGTGATGCTAGCACCTACTCCAAAATATTACAGGCTCGCCCGTATCCTGACCTGACTGTTGAAAAAATAGAGTGCCGGAATCACATCTTAAGAAACTTGTGTAATAAATTGCAAGCACTCATCACAGACACTAAATATAACATAAAATACCGAAAGCTCATAACAAAACAAAATATACTACGAACAAGATACGTTATTTGCAAATTAATTAAAAAACATAAATGTAACTCTGACGTACAACTTCTTTTTGACGATCTGTTAATTAGCCACCTCCATGGCTTCGGGGACCACACTAAGTGCCGATCATACTTTTGTGATAATATCGGCAAAATGAACCTGCCAAATGATTTTATTTTAAGCCCTTTGTGGCAAAAAATATGTTTTATTATCCAAAATGTTGCAGGGCATGCTCGAAGTCTAATATATGACGTTGATAGTAACGTGGTAGAAAGATTTAATAGCATGGTGGCTAAGTTGGTTGGTGGCAAAAGAATTAATTTTTCTTTAAAAAATTCATATCAAACCAGATGTCATGCTGCTGCCGTAGCTTTTAATGAAAAAAGAACGATTTCTCGGCTATATAAATCAATCAATAAAGGCAACAGCCCTCAAGGAAAAATAAAACGGCTAGAAAATAAAAGAATCCATAAAAATGCGAAAAAAAAAGCAAAATAGGAAACCAAAAAAACGAGCTTTTATCTTAGAAAAATCGAAACATGACCACAATTATGGTGAAGACTGCACAAAACCGGATATGGCAATCGATGTTTTTAATAAACTCAAAGAAAGTTTTATGGAAAATTTAAAAAAAACTAATGAAGAAAGAATTTGGGTCGAACGGTCAACCATTTTGCAAAGTGAATGCAGCGAGTGGCTAGAGTTGCGTAGGTCGTTATTAACCGCTTCCAACTTTGGGAAAGTTGCTATACGGCGAAATTACACAAGTTGTCATAATTTAGTAAAAGATTTATTATACAAAACTGACTTTGACCATATAGCGTCAATAAAACACGGCAAGAACAGTGAAAAAATTGCTATCAAGCAATTAGAGAGGCAAGAAAAAATAAAAATTGAACCTTGTGGTCTATTTATTGACGACGAGTTGCCATTCTTAGGAGCCACTCCGGATGGGTTATGTAGCGACGACACTATCGTAGAAATTAAATGCCCGATAACGGCATTCAAATTGGGTTTAGAAGAAGCTATAAAAAAAAGAAAAGTGACCTTTTGGAAAAATACAAAAAAAGGGCTGGAAATCAATAAAAACCACCAATGGTACTATCAGGTGCAGGGACAACTACACGTTACTAAACGATCAAAGTGCTTATTTGCAGTTTGGTCAAATGAAAACTCTCCGCTAAAAACGGAATACATCGATAGAGATGATACATTCTGGAAGGAAAAGATGAAAGAAAAGCTTACATCATTTTATATAGATTGTTTGTTGCCAGAATTAGTTGACCCCCGCTTCCCTCGCGGTATGAAAATAAGAAATCCTTCATACATTGAAGAGGCAATGAGGAGCAAAAAAAAAAGTAAAGAAAATATGGAACCTCAATTAAATGAAGAGATTGAGTTAACAGGAGATATAGATAGGAGAAGTGAAGGTGACGAACCTTCTAACGTCCATATGCCTTCCTGTAGTCGTTATTTAGATTTTAGGGATATGTAGTCTAGAAATAGTTAAATCCATACTAATATACTAATTACTAATATTACTAATAATATTATAAATGTGAAAGTAACTCAGTCTGTCTGTGTGTTACCTTTTCACGCCTAAACCGCTGAACCGATTTAGATGAAATTTGGCAAGGGAATAGTTTAGGACCCTGGGAAGGACATAGGATAGTTTTTATTCCGAAATTCCTACAGGATCGGGATTTAAGCGGGAAACCCCTTCCACGCTAACGAAGTCGTGGGCGGAGCTTGTTAATAATAATTTGTATAAAGGTACCTTCTTTAAAGTAATAAATGATGATAAAATTGACTTTGTTTATTTATTATTTTTATACTTTTATCACAGTCTAAATAACAGGTAACTCAGCTTCAATCTAAAAAATAAAGACCGCATAATGTTTATTATAGAGCACCATGAATACTTGTAAATAATGTGTATAAAAACGAGTGCCCCGTCAGGAACGAAGATTAATTCAGAATTTAGGATATACAACCAGCAGCGCACAATACTCGTCTGCCCGAATCTCAATACTCACTCGCACATATAATAGAAACGAGCAGTAAGAGAGAGAAAGTCGCATGGAGGAGGCATAACGCTTTTTCCCAACGTGACGATTTCTATCAATCAACTAAAGAACTATCTCCTTTCCGTTAGCACCATCTGGAATTTTGATTGAGACCTCATGATCGTTTACAAAACCCTTCAAAACCATGGGAAACTATCAAAACGATACCCATGATGAAAAATGTGCAAGTTTTTTGTGGCGTGCACCATCTTGAATTCTGATTTTTTGACCCCATAATCATTGTCATCGCCCTCGAAAATCTTGGAAACGACTCTTATGACGAAAAATTTGCAAATTTATGGAGGCGCCCTCTTGAATTTTGATTGTGACCCATAATCGTTGACATCGCCAACGAAAATCATGGAAACGACACCCATGACGACCAATGGGCAAATTTTTGGAGCCATCTTTAATTTTGATTTTAACCCTATATTCGTTGTCAGTGCCCACAAAAACTAACAAAACGACAGTCCGGCCGTCCGTATGTCACAGCCATTTTATTCCAAAACTATTAGGACTATACATGTGAAACTTGGTAGGTAGATGTATTCTGTGAACCGCTTTCCGATTTTAAGAAAAAAAATAAAAAAAACATATGTGCAATTCACACGTGGTAGAAGTGAAACCTTCAAAAATTTACGAAATTTCAAAGGTATACGTTTGCCCATATAAATTTCCACGACATAAGGAACACTGTATAATGCTTCCTATCTCATTTTCTCCCACGTTAAATCTTATGAATGTATGTGTCTGTCTTTTTTTACTGTCGCTTTTTCGTTTCATAAAATTTCAAATTACAACGACGCTAAAGAAGTTTTTGAAGAATATGGGAGTAGTCTGGATACCGGGAATGAAACAACAACTTGACTATATGGCGTATAATCGCAGACGGTCAAACAGTTGAACGGTTACAAGACTTATAACAAAGTACCCACTATTACAATATATCACAGTTTTCACTTCAAAAAACCCTGTTTCTTGCTGCTATTCAAGTCTAATATTTAAATGAGTTTCCCGTTTTATTAAGGTAAATAAAATATAACTTAATTTTAATTACTTTTGTAATAGAATTTACTTAATTAACAATCCACATTATCAATTATTGTAAATATATCGCTTAAATCCCGACTTGGCGTTTCATTTGAAATTTCGGATTTCTTAAAGTCATACATGTTTAAATTATATAACTGTAACATTTTTGGAGATGGAGACAGATGGAGTAAACGTAACGCAAGATCCACCATCACGTTTTAAAATTAATCGTGTCATCATCAAACTTTACAGCATTTCAAGGGACAATCGGTTTCGTAATTTGTTTTTCAGTATATGATATATCGAAAAAGCGCGTTCAATTTTAAAATGGTACAGTTATGAATGCAGGGGCAAATTTTGAAATATTTTCAAAACGCTTATTAAATGCCCACTAGCGTCACAATCCAAATACTTCCGAATACTGTAGACCGAGTACGTAGATAATCTGTAATGTAGTAGTACTAGGCCGCTGACCGCCGCGCACCCCGCGGCCAATTATGTGATGCTTGTAAATGTATGTATGCCCCTAAAAATAGCCCTACATATTTTTGGGCCCAAAAAAATCCCAATAAGCATTATTTTACCCTAAATTTGAGGCTAATAGCCCTAAGAAGTTTAATCCTGGATTAAAAATCTTTACTAAGTTTGGATCCACAGGTATACGTTTGGGCATATAAAATTTCCACGACATAAGAAACACTCTCTACCTCTACCTCAACCCCCCTCAACTCCCCACGAGACCCCCCTCAACTCCCCTCTCAACTTCCCGCTCATATCCCCCCTCAACACCTCCTTCACCTCCCCCCTCAACTCCCCTCAACCCCCCCTCAACTTCCCCCTCAACTCCCCTCAACTTCCCCCTCAACTCCCCGCTCAACTCCCCTCAACTCCCCACGAGGCCACCCTCCCCATCCGCCCCCACACGGGACCCCCTTTACCCCTCACCCCCCTGAACTCCCCACGAGACCCCCGTCCCCCTCCCCGCACTCCTCTCAGGGCTACCTCAACCCCAGCGACCTAACTTCTAGGTCTAGGTCCAAACAGATACTGTCGCTTTTTCGTTTAATTAATTTTCAAATCACAACGATGCTGAAGAAGTTTTTACTTCAGAAATATTTAAAATAAAGGCTAAAACAATAAACAATCATAACAATAATATTTAAAATAACTAAAACTATGTTTTTTTTTATTAAAGGCATAATGGAGGAAAAAATCTAAAAAATATATCTATGATCTTAATGTAAACTTTCAACCAAAATTGGTTTGAATGAGATTGAGTTAGCAGTTTTTGTGATACAGCATATTTTCTAAAACCGCAAATATAACTTTGTAATTCATACAAACACTATGAAAAACAAAGTTATTTGGCGTAGTTGTAAAAAATGTAAATAAGCTAGTTTTAAGAAATTTGTAAGGTTTTTTTCGTCAAATACATGTACATATTAAGTATATTATATTATTATAGTTACTACGGAACCCTTCATGGGCGAGTCTGACTCGCCCTTGGCCAATTTTTTTCGTTATTCATTCCAAAAGTTGAAAGTTTTAATGGACGTAGGTAAGTATATAGTCACTGAATTCATGACCAAAAATATTTATGCGCACCATTTCTTTCATTCATAAAAAGTTTTGTTTAATTTATTTAATGCCGTATCTATGAATTCTTAGATCTGTGGGTTTTACTTGTATTCGTAAGTTGCTCGCCAGGTGGCGCTAGTAATGTTTTACGAAGTATTGTAGAGGTGGGGTGCGGCAAAGAGGGAACGAATGCTCAAGGTTATTTGCTCAGGGTACCCTCTTAAGATTGTTACCCTTCCAGGGACCAACTCGAAGCATTGATTAATCTTATAGATTGATCCATGCAGCTGTTATTATTTAACAACGAGCTTCTCCCATAACAATTACGGACGGTACGATCAACCCATGTAATACATGGGTATAAAAAAAAAAAATACAAAATCCATCGATCAAATATTTCATGTCTGACAGGTTTTTAAATGGTTTGCACAGACAAATGTCACCGGACCTGAGTCTTGAAGGTCGCACAACATAGTTGAATGGAATTTTGTTAAAAAAAGTGTGGTTTCAACATGATTTTTAGAGTTCCATACCCAAATGGTAAAAACAGGACCCTATTACTTCCGCTGTCCGTCTGTCTGTCACCAAGCTATATCACATGAAATGGGCTGGCTAGACAGTTGAAATTTTCACAGATGACAGATGCCAAACAACAAATACTAAAACAGAACGGACACGAACAAATAAATATTTCAGGAGATCAATACAAGTAATTTTTTTGCCGTTTTTTTATAGATAATGGTACGGAACCCTTCTTGCGCGAGTCCGACTCGCACATGGCCGGTTTTTAAGTGAAAGGGTAGGTGGAAACTTTTCTGGTTTAATTAAACCTTGCAATCATTGGAAAGCAAAAGTTGATCAATAAGGAATAAGTTTTTTTTTTCTTTTTGTATAACATACGGTCTAGAAGACAAAAGCCGCGCACCGAAAGTTCCGCACAAACTTATCTATACTAATATAATAACGCGAAAAATTTGTTTGTGAACGCGTTCAAAATTGCAAGTTCTGGATCGATTTGGATGTAGCTTGAAGCCGGAGGACGGTTATGGGGTACTTTTTACCCGACTTTTTTTTAAATTACTTTATTACGATTTCGTCCGCGAACCTTAATAAATTATACACCGAAACCTTCCTCTTGAACCGTTCTATCTACTAAAAAAAAACCGCATCATAATCTGTCACGTAGTTTTAAAGATCTAAGCAAACATAGGGACAGACAGCGGGAAGCGACTTTGTTTTATAATATGTAGTGATGACCCCACTCTTGACCTCGATCTCGCCTGATGGGTAAGAGATGGATGAGGTCTACGATGGGACGAGCGAGCCCAGAAGACGCCTATTTACTCTTGCTTTAAAGGCTGAAAGGTCATAAGTGACAGGGAACACAGGGGCCGGTAGAGAATTCTAAGGGAAGTTTTATCGTGATAAAGTCCACGTGATCGAAGCCCCCCGAAATGCTGCGCGTATTTTGTGTAAAGCGGTATACGATTTTGCTTCACGTATTAATTTATACATTAGGGGAAGTTGGATGCAAATAAGTTACAGTTTATGAAAAAGTAACAAAGATACTTTCTAGCTAAGAACTAACTGAAATTTTGATAAAGGCAGCAGTTAAAATTCAAGTTCTACAAATTTAACAAACACGATGTGTTGCTCGGTAGTTTGTTGCTCTAATTCTTTCTACTAGTGCCGGACAGATGTTTGGAAGACTCTCTTTAAGAAAACTTTTGACGATCAAAAAGTCTTGGTTTTATAGGAGCTTATTAGCTTAGCTGGGTTGTGGAGGTCATATGCATATAGTTGGGAAAAGTTATGCATTAGTTTTTACCCTGTCCTGGCTACCTCTTTGCTGGCTAGACCTTGCTACAATTGGCCTGTTCGAAGTCTATTCAGCATTACATTATCGCATAAAAGACCTATAGTAAAGAGGTCATTTTCCGGACTTCGAGCAAGTTCGTCTCGTTTATTCCTCCGATAATTACTTCATTTATTTGTTTAGTATTGATTGGCTCACTCACGTATGACCATTATCTTACTCTGATGGTAAGCGGTAAGTTATCTATTCACTCTTGACTTAAAGACAGCAGGACACAGCTATTTGGAAACACAAAACACCGGCAGGGGATTAGCTGTACCCACATTCCTTATCAATGCTCATTATGTAATATCTATGGTACACCGTTTTATCTTATTCTGCTGCATGTAGAATCTTGGCAGAATATTTATTTGTAAACCTGTAATAAAACGGATAAATTATCGCCCCAGAAGCCATCACCTCAGACGATAAGTTATTTATTTTTTCTTAAAAAATATCACACGGTTACGCTAGTATAGATAAAGATATTTATATTGCATGCTGCGTAGCAACAAACTGCAGCAAAACTGTCTCGCTCTAACTTAGAACTCACTTGTAGCGCTGTCTCTTTCGCACGAACCACGCGAATGCGTTGCATCGAATCGTGCGCAATCAACATTTTATTTAGTTATTTTTACGAAGCGGAGCGATGAAAATCTCGTTTTTTTTTATTGAAGTAATATCTTTGGCGTAGTGAGGTGTGTTAATATTCGCGATTCACTAAATCAGGTTTTGTTAGGCAATAGTTGACCTTCAAACTAACATATAAAGATAGTATTAACATAAGACAGACGTTACTAAGAGACTGTTACCGGCCAAGAATTATATTAAAAGGATATTCACGAAATTATGGAAAACAGCAGTCACGAGTCGTCTTATCTACGTATTTCCTTATACATGATGTAAAATATTTTTTCACCTTTATACTAAAATGACGCCGTGTGAGGACTATGACATTTGGCACAGTTTGAAGAATGTGTGCAGAAATCTATTATTTTCCGACAACAATTTAATATAATAATTTTCCTACAATTTATATACATTACGGCCGAATTTCCGTCGCTAGGCGAGCACTAGTCTGAATAAAAACGACGAAACTCGATGGATATTCCGATCTTAGAGACTATATTATACTCTATATGTTATATGTAGACAGCTGGACGACCAAAGGAATTCCTCTGAGACATAATTTCCATTTTACAAAGTACATATTCGTGTTTGCACTTTATGCACCGGTATGCGGAATCGATCAATAAAATAATCAGATGGAGGAAATGAGTTACATATACAATTTAGCCAGACTATACAACGTGTAATTTAAAGGGTGTATACATACCAAGTGCACGGCTTCTTTAGATGATAACAAACGATATGGCCAGGGTTTTCTAATCCTATGTCTACATGTGTGGAGCATATTAGAAATTTC
Source organism: Tholera decimalis (assembly GCA_943138885.2). Taxonomy (NCBI): domain Eukaryota; kingdom Metazoa; phylum Arthropoda; class Insecta; order Lepidoptera; family Noctuidae; genus Tholera; species Tholera decimalis. Next base: position 8,752,771 of record OW964575.2, on the reverse strand, counting down.
AATACACTGGATACCAGAAACCGAATTTTTCAAATTAAGAAGAACGAAGAGAATTGTCGTTTTATTGGCAAGTGACGTGGAAAGTGATGACCCTCATAGTGCTGTGACACGTTTGTTATTAAGTACTGGTATTCAAGAAACATAATATGAAACCAATAATTTGGGGTCAATTCTGTGAGTCACTTATTTTGAGCTGAAACTTTGCAAAGAGACTCCATACCAGATGTTGTCTTCAGTCCTTTTGGATAGATTGGGGTTTCCGTTACACGTTGTATAATGAAATATAATAATGTTTATTTTTCACGACATTTTTTTTTTTGTAAACTTAAACTAGATGAGGTCGGTGTTTCCTAACTGACTACCCTGAGAAGAAACACCGAAACTAACTCGGAGTTCAACGTTTCTTTTGAAGTCCATACAATTCGTACTGAGAACTATGTAGATGACTGTGGTGCTCTTTGGAGAATAGAAACACGAAGATTTGAGCAGGCCCGTCCAAACAGTGCAACCATTTGTCAGTTTAACCGGGTAGCTTATTTTAGAACTTTAATCGTACGCTCACGCGTTCGTTGGGTACGTGAATATCGAAAGACTTCGGATTCCCCGTCGTAAATAGGACATCCCGGTTTCCACACAATATATTCCATTATCGTTTTGAGAGTAGTAGTTTTAACGAATATTACACACATGTGCCAGTCTGGGTTCAAAATCATGACCTATAAGAGGTATCTACGTAAGTCGTTGCTGTAACCACTTTCTTTTTTAATTCTTAATGAGCTCACTCTTGACCGAAATCTCGCCTGATGGTAAGCGATAAATGAGGTCTACGATGGAACGAGCGAGCCCAGAAGATGCCTGTTTACTCTTGCTTTAAAGGTTCAAAGGTCATAAGTGGCAGGGAACACAGAAGCCGGCAGAGAATTCCACAGCTTTTTTTTTGGGGTGGTAAAATCATCGAATGACTTCTTCCGTTCTGGGTCAAGCGAAAACCGACAGGCAAGCAACGGTTTGCCGATGAGCCAGGCTATGAAGCTTGCCCGATAGCGCCTCGTCGCCTATAAGCCTTTTAGCCCTGCGCTCGATCGAGTCCAGTGCAGCAAGTTGGTATTTTGCAGAGCCATCCCACAAGTGGCTGCAGTACTCCATGCAGGAACGGACCTGTGCTTTATATAGATTCAGAAGCTGTCCAGGCGTGAAGTACCGCCTCACTCTGTGTAGGATTCCTAGCTTTTTTGCTGCAGTCTGAGCTCTGGACTCAATGGTTTCACTTTTTTGGGATGGAGGGGAGGAATCATTAAACGACTCCTCCTGGCTTGGATGGAATGGAAGGGAGTCTACTGACTACAAACCCACCAAGTTCCTTCACTTACACTTGCATTCTGGGGCCTGTTCTGGGACATGTTCTAGTAATTACACGTGGTCTGCGGCTGTATTGCTATCTCTGTCTTTCATATAGAGACATTATACCCGTCTCTGTCTACGGCCTTTAAAGTCTAGATTAAATATATCGTTTTACTGTCTCTTGAAGCGGGTAAAAATGATTGGCTATGTCGGTTTTGCTTTAACTTTATAGTTTTAAAGTTTTGCGTATGGAAGCAAACGACTTGGCTTGGAAAGGTTCGTCAAATGGTTGAGCTCCTTTAATTCTAAGTTGAGCAATACGATATCTGACAAATACTTGGACACCTTTTCTCATAAGACCACCTTAGACATTAACCTGTATGGTTCCAAAATGATTGCATGGACTTCAAAAGACGATTTTGTTGGGGTGTTTCTTCTCAGGGTAGTCAGTTAAGACACCCCGACCTCATAGCTTTTAAATTTACGAAAATTATTTACGAGCCATCATCTGGTAAGCCTTTTCCCTATGTTGTGGTCGGCTTCAAGTCTATGTGACTTCCATAACCCAGTGGCTGGGTAACACGATACTCCTAAGCGAGACTAGTGTAAGATTTTCGGAGCTTCTCACTATCCGTAATGTCTGTCAAAAGTGTACAAACATTGACATATACATATATTATTGCGTAAGGACTGGGCGGACCGCATGTTATAATGACGTCTCGAACTTGGTCCTAAAGTGGTCTTTCCTTTATTGAAGTGAACTAGAACGCAATCGGCTATCTTCGGGAGCGATCGTAGGTTTTACAAGCAAAAATGCCGAGTTGTGTCGTGAAGAATATTACTATAAGGTTAAATTATGTACAGAATAATTTTTATTGTTTGTTAAAAGCAAATTAAAATGTATTTTTATGTACAACAAATATAAGTTTCGAAAAATAAACGGTTTTTTTTTCTATTTCTTTGTACCTCGAAAAATACCACACCCCGCTCTTACAAGCTTACGTCTAGGAGCAAACCAGGTCGATTGACATCTTAGTTATAATAGATGGCGTTAGTGTGTTTTCTAGGGCGACCGCGTCCGTCAAATGTTCTGACGACCGTATCTTTACTACTTAAATCAATGTGTACAAAATTTTTTTTGCAAAAAATAGAACCGACTTCCATATCAAAACACTACAAAGCCAAAAATAACTTTAATTTCGGAAGTCGGTGTTATTGGTTTTGGATTTTCCTTTTTTTTCACACCGCCTTCCGAAATTAAAGTTATTTTTGGCTTTGTAGTGTTTTGATATGGAAGTCGGTTCTATTTTTTGCAAAAAATTTTTTTTCACTCTTTTTAGTGGTTTGGTTTGTAATTTATCTAGTTGCAAAAGCCATAATGTCAACAACTTATCACCTTTTACAAAATATTGCTTTTCCCTGTGCATAGCCGTTAAGTTTTGAGGAGTTCTCCTGGTATTTGACCATCAGCTCTACATCACCATATGTATTGTGACGAGCATAAAGTGTTTAACATCCGTACTCAAGTAATCGAATCGCAATCCACGAAATACTTATTATTGAGGAGTTTCAGTGGCCATCTGTGGTCTTCATCATCAGTTCAACTTCCCCAAATGGTACTTTTCAGAAGCAACTGCTCAAGGTACTATAAGAAATACCCAAAACGCTATAGGTGTGCCTATAATATTTGAAGAGTTCCCTCGATTTCTCCAGGATCACATCATCAGATCCTGATTTCGTAACAATGGGACCAACTAGAAAGTATACCCATTCAAACGCAAAAAGAATTTTACAAATCGGTCCAGCCGTCTCCGAGTTATGAGGTAACATACAAAAAAAAAAAAAAAAAAGTTCAAGACGAATTGTAAACCTCCTTTTTTTTTAGTCGGTTAAAAAGACACCAGGGACTAACCACTTTCCGAAGCAAAAGGGAATCTCGGTGTATTAAGATGTTCATCTATCCATTGGCCGGCTTTCGCAAGCACTGTTTAACCTTGAACCTTGTGCACCTTGAAGATCGTCTATTACGTATAAAAGGGTTATTTATTAGTCTTAATTATGGTGTTACTATTAGCCAATATAACACTAACTATGACCGCGATTTCGTTCGGAAATTTTGAAACGAGGCTACAAACATTTTTAGTGTCAAACTAAAAAGATCACGGCAGTTCAATCACCGGTTGAGTCGACCTTTAGAAATCTTACGATAATTCCATATTAATTAAAGGTATGCTGTCACTGAGGTGGTTGGTAAACACGCGATTTTTAGGCTTGGTTTTCTTATGAGCTGGCACGACAAAGCTAAAAAGCAACGTTTGTGTTTTAGTCTCATTCTAAGAATGGTTCGATAAATCATCCAAGTGAAGTCTTCTTACAATTGAAATCCATAACTTTGGCAACTCTATCCATTGCCTATTAAGTGTATTTAAACCTGACAACTACGCGTAAACCCATCGTAAATTGGGCCTGCTCAATCGTCTATTAGATCAATCTGTCTAGATTTTTCTCATTCGAAATCTGCTTCAACGTGATATGATGAGTTGATGAATCTTGTCAAGCCTTGTAGATATGCTTGAGTTTCTTAATAACAAATAAGAACTGAGAGCGATTATATTCAGAAGTCATATACGTCGTACGTTTTTTAAATTAAAATGATCTACAATGGAATAAGCGAGCCCAGAAGATGCCTGTTCACTCTTGCTTTAAAGTTATGTGGCAGGGAAAAATACTCTTTAGTAATTGCTTATTAATCAAATAATAAGATAAGGCTAGAAAACAGTATACCAATTAGAAAGTACCGTCGTATGCCAACGTTTTCCTCAAGAGATTGATAATAATCATTACAAGTGCAATTTTATCAATTGAAACCTTGATAGTACCAGTTAAAGGTTGTTAACCCTAACATTATCATCGGTCCCTTGAAATAGACTTTATTACCAGCGTAACAGTTTATTCAGTCGTTTGTATTGTAATTAGTTGTATTAAATTACGATAATAGTAACGGGTTTCAAGAGGCTTAACGCAAACGTAAATGTTTGCGTGTACTGTCGTTTTTATAGACGCGAAAAAGTAAAAAAATGTCACGTTCGATAAATTCTTGAGTCAAATAACTAATAATAAGGAAACTAAAGGCGAAACTAAACAATAAATAATTACGCGTTTATTAGTTTTACTAAACTAAATCTAAATCTTTAATAAGTGCGAAAGCTCGTTAGGATTGATGGATGTTCAAAATGGATCGCAATTAAATTTCGTATGTAGACAGTTGAAGTCCTGGAATAACACAATAGCTACTTACTATCCCGAAATTCCCACAGTATCGGGACTTACGCGGGAAAACCATCCAACGCGAACGAAGTCGCAGTCAGACAGCTAGTAATACATATTTAATAGATAAGTAATAGTAATACAGCACTGAAAAAATTGTGACGACTGATGTATATTTTTAAGACCACTTGCATTAATCCATTAAAAATATCTTATTTCACATAGGCACTTATAAAACTTCAGTAGCCGGTGCACAGTACGAATTGGTCGTTCACTATGGTGAATAACTGGAAAGAAACTACACGGTTACTCTTTTTAAAACTTATTTGATTTTCATAATGCTTCCAAAATATAGTATTTGTCGCGCATTAAACGCAATATCCTCATAGGTATGAGGAGACAATATACATTACCGCGTTTATTCAGAATGCCGACAACCATTTTCGATATGGAAATGATATTTAAGAAGACCATGGAATAAAGAAAACATTCTTAACGTCAATCCTGAGGGTCTTTCAAGTCAAGAGTGAATAGGTTATTTCTAGGTAAGCGTGCTTCATCTTCTACCAGTCATTGCTTGATCGTGAGATGGTCAAACGCGAGCCTATTATTATAAAAAAAAATCTTGTTCACCTTAAATCACGCAAACGCGCGTCTCTTACGCAGCAGTTAGCGACTACCCTTACTTCTAAAAGCTCTCATACCCACTTAAGGCACTGTCCATAGAAAGGATATCACTTTTCGTTGCACAGTTAGCGGTATTGCTTTCACATTACATCACTAGTACAAAAAAATACAATGTATAGTCAAATGTATAAGTAAAATACTTTTATAAAAATATTATCTAGAAATAGACCAGGATCTAGGAAAAAATGCAAGAACACAACAAATTTTTTAGTCTCCTAATGTTGAATATTTTGCGGGACAACTATCCAAGTTTTTGTTACTAAAGGAAGGAAATTTAATCCGCTAAAGAATGAAGTACAGACGCCAGCACATGAAGCTACCCGAAACTGTCAAATTTTCCCAATCAACCTTGAACCTTATTTCTTTAACAATAAAGTTGAAAATATATTATTAAAGTAATTTGACAGATTGTTGTTGCTTGATGTGCTGGCGTCTGTACATAAAAATAATTTTTATTTAAATCCACTAAGAAATATCTTATTTCTTCTTACAAATATTATAAATGCGAAAGTTTGTGAGGATGGATATGCATAGGAGGTATGGATTTTTGTTAGTCTTTCACCCAAAAACTACTGAGTGGATCTGGATAAAATTTGGTAAGTAGATAGTTGACACATGGCTACTTTTTTTTCGGAAATCCCACGGGATTTACGCGAGAAACCCTTCCACACTAACGAGGTCGCAGACAGGAGCTAGTCTTTCATTGGTATTCCTATAAGAAAAGATCGCGTATTTCAGTATCCTATCTATAGGCAGATCCTAAAGTTTAATCTCCATTTAAAACTTCACCATTACGACATACAACAGGTTAGCTATAAAACAAAATTAACTTGATGCAAATCTTACACAATACTAAAGTTGAGAAAAAATAAAGAAAAAAAACCCGTTCAACTTGGTAATATTGAACTTTTAAGTTATGAAAGTGGAATCAAATCAATAAATTGAAAGTAGAAGGACAGTCGGAATGGCGATTTTATGTAAAAGTAGATCAGTACATATTCAAAAGGCCAATTTATCGTTTTTACTGAGCAGTCTTCATGAAATTGCATACAATATTTCAAGTAATTATTTTTGGTCATGAATGGTTTCAATTTCAGTGAGCGTTTTATTACTATATAATTATATAAAAAAGTAAAAAAAAACTGGAAGAAATTGCTTACAAATTGTTTTTTTTTTTTTTCCTTGCAACTTGTTTTTTTTTTTGCGATTAAATTTGTGAATATAATTTTAGTTTCAATCACAGATCCAATTCCATTAACTGTACCAGAATGCTTAAAACGTAGTTTCAGTGTCTGCTGTAGACGAGATTTAAAAAAAAAATTGTCACTTTGTTTTCATTACTGACGGGCTCACTCTTGACCTCGATTTCGCCTGATGGTAAGCGATAGATGAGGTCTAAAATGGGACGAGCGAGCCCATAAGATGCCTATTCACTCGTGCTGTAAAGGCTGAAAGGTCATAAATGACATCCATAATATTCAATTCAATTATTTATTGAATTGAATATTATGGATAATAAAATAAAATCCATATGGTTACCGTGGACTTCAAAACATTCCTAATCTATACTAATATTATAACGCGGAAAAGTTTATTTGTTTGAAGGAGCTAATAAGGATGAAAGTGGGTATGGACGTAGCTTGAAGCTTGAACAATTAGCTTCTCAAAAGCTAATTGCTTGAGAAACGGGCCAAGAGACTCATTGGCAACGATGCACTTGGTCGAGTCAAAGCTGCAGAGCCTTGAACACCGACGACGAGTTGCAACCAATTCTGTCAGTATTCTATCGGTTACATTTCGGGGAGTGTGCGATGGAATTACACAATCTAATTCCGCCAAGCCCGTTCCATCATCGGACTACAAGACAAACGGCGATGAGCCATAGTTACATGGTGGACATAACACCCATACGCACAAAACATTTTGGGAATACTTTCATTGTGCGTACGGCTAAGGAATGGAATTCTCTGCCGGAGTCCGTGTTTCACGATAGATATAACATGGGGGTCTTCAAGTCAAGAGAAAATAGGTTTCTTCTAGGTAAGCGTGCTCCGTCTTCGACCACATCATCACTTACCATTAGGTAAGATGTTGGTCATATGCGAGTCTATTCTGAATTTAAAAAAAAATACCCAACTACAAAAGAAAGAGATTAAGTATATAACGAGATAAAGTCCACGGCAGCGAAGTCCCGCGCGACTTCTAACCTATACTAATATTATAAAGCGGAAAGTTTGTTTGTTTGTTTGCTTGAACGCGCTAATCTTCGAAAGTACAGGGTGGATTTGGATGAATTTTGGTATGGAAGTAGCTTGAAGCTTGAGGAAGGTTATAGGCTACTTTTTACGCGACTGCAAAAAAGGAGAGTTATGTTTTTACCGTGATAAAATCCACGGGAGCGAAGCCCCGCGTAAGTACTAGTAATATTATAAACGCGATAGTACCTCTCGTCTATTACTCTTTTACGTCTAAGCCAACTAATCAACTTAATAAAATTTTGGCACAGACAGATTAGACTTAATTAAGACAGACCACTATTGATCTCAACCTTTTTTTTTTCAAGAGTCAATCCTCGGGTAGATCAATTCTTCTATACGATGACAATATTTGAAGACTTTTATTAATACCTAATGAATCGACAAAACTAGAAATCAATCCGGTAAAATATCCTCTTAAAAATAAAAAGTAAATATACAGCGTTGCGATTAGGTTATCACATTAATTGAAACCACGTATAGGTATTTTATCATATACCATGAAAATAATTTTATAATAAACAATATTATAGCCGTGGGATATTTTTTCCATTTTAATATTTCACATCATCATGCATTGCCATAAACGTAATCAGCTAACCAATCACTCGGCGCGTGCTCCGCCGGCTCCGGCGCGCGGCGCGGCGTTCTTTTTGTTTGAGAAATGCATTTTCTTAATTTTAGTAAAATTATTTATTTTATTATTTTAACGGACTGATAACAACTTATAATACCTGCTGTACAATTTAATGTGATAACCTAATCGCCACCCTGTTTACAATCCAATTACAAGCCTACTCCATTTTTCAAAGCCAGTTAAAAATAATGCGCTAAATTCTATTACACTTATTTGTGATTTTCAACCACAAAAACAAAAATAAAATAACCCAGTTTACTATAAAACAATAAATATTACAACAACATTGGCTAGCAATATAAATAGTAAATAGACTGTATGTATACAAACATATATACCGACCTTTATATATGTAACAATAACAATTACAGAAAACTTGGTAGATTGCCAGGTCTAAATATACATACATCGTCTAGACTACTGTTATGGACGAGATATCTTATTCTATCTGTTCCCTCGGCTGGGATACATGGGTAGCTAATCAAATTAACCGAACGGTATAATCAGATACATAAGTTGTCCAATCCAACCTGTCCCTAATTGCCCTCCCCCAGCGACGCCCTAAGCCTAGGTCCGCACCCCACAGGGCGTGCCCTTAGCGAGTAATCGTCTAGTTTGTAAGTTAAATATAAGCCCTGGCTTAGCTTTAATTAATGTATTTAAAATTATTGATATTTTTTCTTATTATTAATATAATACTGTGACGTTTATGTTATTTTGAATTCCAAATGTCTTATTTAAGGTTGTTATATTTGCAATTTTGTAGGTTTTATTGACAAACATAACGGAGCTTTATTCTTGTATTTGAAGAATGTTTATAACATAAATAATTCGAAAAATCAGAAACATTTTTTTTAGGTTAAGTTGGTTTTTAGAATTATTTATTTACTGTTTATCATTTCTTAAGATGTTTTTTTTTTATTATAGGCTTGCGTTTGGCCACCATCTTACCTGATGTTAAGCGAAGATGTGGTCGAAGACGAAGCACGCTTGCCTAGAAGTAACCTATTCAGTCTTGACTTAAAGACCCTCAGGTATCAGGAAACAGACTCCAACAGAGAATTCCACTCCTTAGCTGTGCGCACAATGAAAGTATTTATTTTATAGTTATACACAGTACACTACACTCGGTTGTTCGGTTCTACTAAAATAATACAAAATATGACAATATTATCTGACTCTACATATACATACTTAAAGTGACGTATATATTACTCAAGGCCGTAGCTTACATTAGCATAAAGGAACATATATCTACAAAACGATAACATTATCTTTTAGTTAAGCGCATAATCACGTTCTTATTGTAAAGATAGTTGGGTTTGACGCGTATTTTGTATGGTCAGAATCGTGTATTGTGAAAGTGAGATAAGGTCTTACATAAATAAAGTCAATAGGCTGACAGGAAATCCTGCCAGGGTTGTGGGACCGTTCTAACGAGATACCGCGGCCACGGAACGCGTAATAAATCGACGACTATATTTTTTCTGATTCACAAAATTGCGTCTAGATATCGTCATATTGAACTTTGATTCGCGCCATGTCATAATCGACATTTAGCGGTCTCCTAAGAGGACCCGACCCAGGGCTACCCTCTATGTGCCGATGGGGATGTATGATTTTTATACTGTGGTATTAATCAGGTAAAAATCACCACACTCCTACTCCTTATCCCCAAAGACTGAGTGAGCTCCTTTTGAAGCGAGCTCCGCATTTCCCTTTTCTAACGGGGCTTCCCCCGTTAGAAAAGGGAAATGCGGAACGACTGCTCTGGATCCCTTGGACATGATTTCGGACCAATGTTTAGATCCTGGAGGAGCTCCTAATCAAGGAGAAGTTATCGTCGACTGTGCTATTAGGAAGCCTGCAATTCTTCGGACATGGACACATTGAGCGAAATGAACACTTCATGGAACGACTTATTTTTCAGGGTCAAGAGAACACCTATGCGTTGGACAGACTTGATTAAAGCGGCAACAGAGACGACCTGGGTCCAAAGCTCCGGAGACGCTCAACACCGCATTAAATTGAGGCGCGCATCTCAAGGGATACTTTCTCTAGAGACAAGGCATCATCGTCAACCACGACCATTCTGACAAGAATGCACGACTGAGGATGAAAGCGAAGAGATTTGTAAGAAAGAAGGGGAAGTCTTTGCCCAGTAGTGGGACGCAAAAAAAATGCTAGGGGCGATAGGCGGAGACCTCTCGCGCCCGGCATTGGTCGAGGACATGCTGCGGGGCGAGAGGGAGTGGGAAGCGGTCGCCTCCTTCTGCGAAGCAGTCATGCTTCCGAAAGAGGAGGCGGGCCGTGTGAGGGAGAGGATGGCGTCCTCCCTCCAGCCCAGCCGCAGTGGCAGACGCCCACGGCGTCGGACGTCGGCCGACGATCTCCGGCCACCGTAGGCGCGGGCATGCGGACAGAGAGTAAAGGGCAAATCGCTGTCCGACCATGGACCATGCCCGGGTCGACGGCGCGTTGTGTTCCACGCGCGCCTCAAAGAGTGTCAGCAACATGACGAGGCCCCCCCGGTAGAGGGCCGAAGCCTGCCGGGGTCGTGGGACTTATCTTATCCCATTACCGTGACCCCGGTACGTAAAGGGTTATTGAAGGAACACCGTGGATTTTAGTCAGTAAAAGTCTGACAGTCCCTCCCGCCCTGCCCGGGGTGGGAGGACTTATTTGATAATTTTACAACGTTAAAAAAAAGGAGGGGTTAATATGCAATTTCTTCATATTTTCGTGAGTAAGCCTGTTGACCAATGCTCGCTCCAGCTCTACCATGAAACAAACAAAACATACACACTGACGGTGCACTGAAAGTAGGACACTTGACAGACAGACAGTTTTTATCTAACAATTAAATGTTATCCAACCAAATCTTTTGCCACGTGACTTAAAAAAAAACCAACTATTTTTATCGTTCCTCCAACTCAGCGTTTGCTAATCACTTACGTAATATACGGTTTTATCATAAATTATCTCTAGATTGCACGTTTTATACCGAGTGACAGACTGACCATATGCGTAAGGTTTTTGCTTATTATAAAACAGTCACCCGTCTGTCAGTCTGTTTGTTCGCGATAAACTAAAAATTTCTAACGGATTTTCATGCGGTTTTCACTTATGGATAGAGTGTTTCATAAAGGAAGGTTTTGGGCATAATTTATTAACATTTTGTGTGAATTAGCAGATTTAAACTGCTAGCCCAGGCCGGATCAGTAGTTAAATATACAATTTTACGAACTGAAACAAATTTTACGAGCGAATTTAAAAGCGGAAACGTTTCTTTAAACGCGCTATCTTCGAAAGTACAGAGTAGATTAGAATGAAATTTGGTATAAGAGTAGCTTGCAGCTTGAGGAAGGTATTTTTTTAAATTGTTGATAAGCTTGCGTTTGACCACTATGATGTTAAGCGATGATGTGGTCGAAGATGAAGCACATTTGTCTAGAAGCAACCTATTCACTCTTGACTCAAAGACTCCCAGGTTATAACTATCAGGAAACACAGACTCTTACAGGCATAGCCTACTGCAAAAGAGAGGGTTATGTTTTTATTTAGCGAATTCCAGCGCAACTACTAGTAATTTATAAGACAGACTGACTGTGAGTGTCACAGTAATTTCTGTCTGTTAAATTACTGTGAATGTCTTGATATTGGAACGGCAGCGGAGCCCCAGACTGATAAATATTACACCCTTAAGACTAAAACTCTGACCTAAAAAATAAAAGCGTGGAAGTGGAAGTAAGGAGTGTCTTTATTGTTAGTAAATTCGATTATTTACAACAGCCTAAACATTTTCTTGGATGGAAATAGAATTTTGTGTACGGTAAATGGCATTATTCGTTTATATTATTCGGTAGAAATGTATCGTTATCTAGAATGTGAAATACTTTGGCTCCGTTTCTACGTGTTCGTATTTTAATAAATTATTTTAACAAACTCTAATCTATCATAATTCGCTTGCTTTTCCGAAATTTATAAAATACGAATTTATATAATATAATAATAAAAAAAGTTTGTTTGTTTGTTTGTTTGTTTGTTTGCTTGAACGCGCTAATCTTCGAAAGTACTGGGTGGATTTGGATGAAATTTGGTATGGAAGTAGCTTGAAGCTTGAGGAAGGTTATAGGCTACTTTTTACCCGACTGCAAAAAAGGAGAGTTATGTTTTTACCGTGATATAATCCACGGGAGCGAAGCCCCGCGTGAGTACTAGTGAGATATAAACCAAGTTGCACCGCCCGAATAAGGCTGAAACACCACCAAAAATAACTAAATGTATTTATACAAAAACTCAAATCTGTATACTTCTTTCCTTAAAAGTTCATTTCGGACATTAACCTACACGATTGTGCCTAACCTAAATGATGTGACCGATTGCATGGACTTCAAAAAGATATACAGGGTTAATTGTAAAACACCGTTAACCTCTCAGGACTATGTTACTAACATGATAATCAACAACTTTTGTTCTATGACTTTTAAAAATTCGTCATATTTTAGTAAAAAAAATTTAAATTGAACGCCCTAAATGTTACGAAGTCTATGCGAAGCAAAAGAAAGTGAACTACTATCGCTTTCTTTTATTTTTGTATGAAAATCTGGTGAACAAAAAAACTTTTATGCAAAAAAATAAAACCGACTTCTATATCAAAACACTACAAAGCCAAAAATAATTTTAATTTCGGTAGTCGGTGTTATTGGTTTTGTATTTTCTTTTTTTTCACACCGCCTTCCGAAATTAAAATTATTTTTAGCTTTGTAGTGTTTTGATATAGAAGTCGGTTTTATTTTTTTGCATAAAAGTTTTTATTTTCGCGCTTTTTAGTGGGTCAATTTGTAATTAATCGAGTTATAAAAGCCAAAATGTCAACTACAAAAAACTAAAAATGCGCGAACAAAAAACACAATGCAGAGTGAACGAAAAGATCATCAATGTAAATATTTTTTTTAGACTTTTGTTGATTTTTCAGAAGCGGCTTGTTCGATTTCGATAAAATTTTCATGGGACCATTAGGAAAGTGTATATATACTTTCCAACAAAAAAAGAATTTTTCAAATCGGTTGGCGAGCGGCGGAGCTATGCCCGAACAAACATAAAAAAAAAAAAAAACAAATTAACATCCGAATTGAGAACCTCCTCCTTTTTCAGAAGTCGGTTAAAAATATGACGAATTTTTAAAAGTCATAGAACAAAAGTTGTTGATTATGATGTTAGAAACATAGTCCTGAGAGATTAACGGTGTTTTACAATTAACCCTGTATATTCGTTTCTTTCGATGTTTCTACTCAGGGTAGACACTGGTTTCATCTAGGTTCATTATCATGTACTTAACTTAGCCTTTTTCCAACTGTGTCGGGGTTAGTGTCCAGTCTAACTGGATGGAGCTGAGTACTAGTGCCTTAGATGGAGCGATTACTCATTGGCGACCACAATCCAGTAGCAGACTGACAAGATACTCCTTGGCCAGACTAGTGCCAGATTTTCTGGCTTCGTACTACCCGTAACAACTGGTAAAGATGAAATAATGATGTTTATTTTGCAAATAGGTTATAAATAACACTTTCACACGTCTTTTTTTTCGTAAATGTAAACTAGATGACGCCAGTGTTTCCTAACTGACTACTCTGAGAAGAAACACTGAAACAAACTCAGAGGTCAACGTCTCTTAAAGTCCAGACAATCAGTAGTGATCCAAATCATATGAGAGCCATGTAGGTTAATGTCTGTGGCGCCCTTTAGAGGACAGAATCAAACAGATTTGAGCAGGCCCGTCCAAACAGTGCACGCATTTATCAAATATCGCGTAGCTCAACTTAGACCCTTAAGGAGCTGGAACGATTTGACGAACAATACCAAAGTAAGGACATTTGGGTGGGCCGTATAAAGCACTCAAACTGCCAGACAGTCTGATAATCTATTCATAATATTCGTTGTTATCCCATGTTTAAATGACAACTGATACGAACATTTTAACGTGATTTCCGAGGCAAGAGGGTACACCGCTAACTTCCGAGCTACTTCTGAGAAATTTCTTATAGAAAAATCCAATTGAACTTTTTGTCCGACCTCGGAATCGATCCCGAGACCTCATGCTCAGCAGTTGCGCTTGCAATCACTTGACCAACGAGGTAATCGACCTCACATTTACGAAAGTGCTATTTAAGAACAAATTTTCGAAATAAATATAATTTGTGACTAAACGTATTTAAATTAATGTCGTCTCTGTTTATGTTCGCCAGAAAAGATAAATTAAATTAGTTTAGTACTAAATGCATTTAGTATGATATATTGTACTTCTTGATGGTTTATAACTGACTAGTACTCACGTGGGGCTTCGCTCCCTTGGATTCCATCACGGTAAAAACATAACTCTCCTTTTTTGCAGTTGCGTAAAAGTAGCCTATAACCTTCCTCAAGCTTCAAGCTACGTCTATACCAAATTGCATCCAAATCCACCCAGTACTTTCGAAGATTAGCGCGTTCAAGCAAACAAACAAACAAACAAACTTTTCCGCTTTATAATATTAGTATAGATAAATAAATGCTTAATGACCAGCGTAACGATTAAAGCTCTTAGGAAAAAATCAGTTTTGATAAACAAATTAGAATTCCAATGGCTAATGTAACACGACTAACAACTTGGCGCCAACTTTTTGTTCCATGTCGTTCTAAATAAAGAAGTTCAAGGTGTTTAAGTCTAGATATTAGATTAAACCTGAAATTTTGTTGCAAAAAGTGATTGGCATCCGAAGCTAAATTTTGTGCAGTTCTTGAAAATTACACAGTACAAAAATATCTGTTGCGACACACGTTTAATTTATTTTTGGCTGACAAAAATGTGCTGATCATATTTATTAGTTTAAATTTGCATTGATGGCGTCTTTGATTAATAACAAATACATGAAAAAAAAATTAGGTAAATTTTCGGAATATATAGACAAAAAATACCTTTTATAAGTAAACATACAATACCTAGAGTAATAAATAATAAGAAAGCCTTTATTACTCATAAACTAACACAAATAAAATAGATTTACAAACTAAACGAAACATCTATAACCAAGTATTTACTATACCTATTATATGCTTTTTACTATTTTAAGTTAAAAGCTTTTCTATATTTTTCGTTTTTAATTACAGAAAATGATAAAAAAAAAATAATAAAAAATACTAATATTATAAACTGGAAAAGACTGGTTGTTTAAATGCGCCAACCTTCGATAGTAGGTGGTTGTATTCGGAAGAAATTTGAGGAAGGTTATATTTTTACCCGACTGCAAAAAGGAGGGTTATGTTTTAAGCGTGATAAAGTAACGAAGCCGCGCTCCGAAAATAAAAATCCCAAGTAATAACTTGAACTATTGATAACTTGTACAAGGAAAAACGCAGTGCAGTGTTATGAGGATTAATATGTTCTTAGTAACATAGTATCTACCAATAAGCTTATCACTTTACGCAATAATTATGTAGCATAGGTACATAAGGAAAACGAGAAGTACCTTATCTTTGCATTGTTAGTTTACTGGCAACAGGCTAAATTATGTCACATACTTTATTAAATAATACCATTTAGGAAAACAATCTGATTAAATACTCATTATTAATGTTCTATAACATATGAAAAAAATATTCCACTGGCAATTATTGCTTAAAGGCCACGCCCACTACCACTAAAACCACTAAATGCATTTAGCTCTAAATTAATTTACATTTTTTAAATTAATCGTTTGATGATTACCGACGCAGTGTTGTATTTTAAATACATTTAGTGTTAAATGTTATTTAATCATTTCTGACAGGTTTTCAACATAGCAAGCGCCCGCATATTCTTTCAACTTGGTTTTTACCAGAACTAAAATTATTTCCTTGTGATATTTTTCCTTACCAATAAGGATAATATTATGAAAATAAAATTAACATAAAAATTAATACCTTAAGTCTGAGTGCCTATGTTTTACATGGAGCGTCTGCCATCTGTGTCCTACATAACCCTGTACCTGGGTAACACGATATCCGTTATATAGATAAGTGCGATATGGCACTCTTCAAAATAATACGTTTTTACAGAAGTTTCAATAAAATGCAACCACTCAAAAATACAGGGTGTATTTTTTACAGTAGATTTAGAAAGGGGTAGCATAGCATCGTATCACCCTTTACGTAAAGTGAGTAAGTACTTATACCTCTTTGTATATCTGCTATACCCTAATTCCCTACTAATAACATAAAAGCAAAAGTAACTGTCTGTCTGTCCATAAGTTACGCTTTCACGCCTAAACCAATTATCTAATGTTGGTAAAATTTGGTACAGAGTTACATTACACCTTGGAGAAGGACATAGGCGAGCAAATCTGCGGACAGAAACTAGTCTAATATAAATAAAAAATGAATGTCTGCATGTTTGTCTTCTATGCAATCTGAAACCGTCGACCAGATTATGAAATGCATTATTAATATAAAACTTTTACTGAGCAAAAAATATCATAATATTCCCTCGACAATGAAGTTGCTTCAAGTATATACTAATACTATGTATAATATTATATAAAGTATATAAAGAGCTAAAATTTGTAAGTTTGTATGTAGGGCGTAATCTCCGGAAGTAACGATGCATTATTTATGACTGCTACAAGCTATATTTTGAAATATACGCGGACGTAGTCGCGGACAAAGAGCTAGTAGATAATAAAAACCCCAACAACCCTTTTTGAATGTTAGAAATTTTTTTTTGCAAAAAATAGAACCGACTTCCATATCAAGACACTACAAAGGCAAAAATAACTTTAATTTCGGAAGGCGGTGTCAAAAACGAAAATATATACAAAACTAAAGACACCGCCTTCCGAAATTAAAGTTATTTTTGCCTTTGTAGTGTCTTGATATGGAAGTCGGTTCTATTTTTTGCAAAAAAATTTTTTTCACGCTTTTTAGTGGGTCGGTTTGTCATTTATCTAGTTACAAAAGCCATAATGTCAACAACTTATCACCTTTTACAAAATATTGCTTTTCCCGATGCATAGCCGTTAATTTTTGAGGAGTTCTCCTGGTACTTGACCATCAACTCTACATCACCATATGTATTGTGACGAGCATAAAGTGTTTAACATCCGTACTCAAGTAATGGAATCGCAATCCACGAAATACTTATTATTGAGGAGTTTTAGTGGCCATCTGTGGTCTTCATCATCAGTTCAACTTCCCCAAATGGTACTTTTCGGAAGCAACTGCTCAAGGTACTATAAGAAATACCCAAAACGCTATAGGTGTGCCTATAATATTTGAAGAGTTCCCTCGATTTCTCCAGGATCCCATCATCAGATCCTGATTTCGTAACAATGGGACCAACTAGAAACTATACCTATTCAAACGCAAAAAGAATTTTTCAAATCGGTCCAGCCGTCTCCGAGTTATGAGGTAACATACATAAAAAAAAAAAAAAAAAAAAAAAAGTTCAAGACGAATTGTAAACCTCCTTTTTTTGAAGTCGGTTAAAAATACCTAATGGTTTGCCTATGCAGTAGGCACAGACAGTCTGACCACTATCTGACCTAATGATAAGCGGTTATGTGGGCTACCATAGAGCATGCTTGTCTAGAAGTAACCTATGGATTCTTAGCGTATAGGCTATAAACAGTCTGATCACTATCTGACCTAATGATAAGGGGGAATGTGGTCTAACATGAAGCACGCTTGCCTCGAAGTAACCTATGTATTCTTAACGTAAATAAACTACGGGTTTTATCTGACATCACATCCACTCCATAGTTTAAGGCAAGTATTCCCGTAGTATGTTAAGAATAAACACTAAATATGCGCAACGCAGTATCTCAGGTCTACTGCACACACCACAAGTGCGCATGCTTGAGCATACGCCGTAAAACCACGAACATCCAATGCGCAATACGAAATTACCAAGTTTAACACCACTGTTATCGTAGTTTCAATTAATCGCACAGTTTTAACAGGCCGGACAAATCGGCATCATACAAATATTGGCGAAACTAAAGTATTAACAATATAAGTCACTAGAACAATTTTAAGCAAGAAAAAACCTCTTACGAATTGTTTTTTTTTCACTATGGTTAAATCCACAAACTATAAACACTCGAAGCTTCAAAAGAGTTTGTATAGCAATTGAAAATAGACTATAGTTTTATTCGAATGTAGAATTCTGTTTTTAAATAATTCGCGCCGAGCGCGCGACCGCTCGATCCGACGAGAGCCGAACAACTAGTAGTGACGGGACATGTTGTTACAAGACGCGAATCGAATCATATCGATTACTTGCGCTTGGCTGAACGGCAATTATTTTGTTGGAATTGTAGCGATTTTCTTGCGATATTTTTGTTTGTTCCAATGTTCTTATTTTGATAAAGTTCACTTTGAATTATTATTGCAAACGTCTTCCTATATGCACAAAACGATTTCAGAATATTTTAATTGTTCGTACGGCTAAGGGGTGTAATTGCCTGTCGGAGGTGTTTTCTGATGGTTACAAGCTTTGTAACGATCTGTCTTTAAGTCAAGATCGAAAAGGTTACTTCTAGGTAAGCGAGCTTCGTCTTACCATCAGGTGAGATTATAGTCAAACGCGAGCCTCACATTGATTGACGATCGTGGATAAACTTGACAAAAATACGAGTTCTGAAAAGTTTGATAGATAGATAACAAACAAAATAGATAAATCTTCAAGTCAATGAATCAGTATATCTTAAAAAAGACCAGTAGGTACTCTATTCCAATAACGTACAAATCTACGGTCATCCGTTCCACATACATCTTCAAGGCAGACATTTGCATATGATTGCACTGTTTCTAATTATAGCCTGGCCTTATGAACTAGATCTTGAGCGTTTCCAATTTAAATTATTCGTTACGTAAGCAAATGTATTAAAAGGGTATTGTGTAATTGTAGTTAGAGAATACTTTCACTGTTTTGCATAGAGATGGGGCATTTTAAACTTTACAAAACCAACAAAATAGATATTTGAACAAACTGACTTTTTGACGGAACTTTGTAAATCATAATTTAAGAACTTCAATCCATAATTCCATAGTTTTCAGGCTTAACTTCTGAGGAGAGTGAGGGACAGTCGTATCAGCATCCTGAGAACGGTAAGTGAGAGTGTGTCCTCTTCTATTATGAAGCAGTTTGTGTGGAGGGTAATGGGTACTAACACTAGACAATAAGCTATTAAGTATAAGTTACTCAACATTTTATGGATTTTATGTTCCGACATAAAAGATTGATTGATTGATAGTTTTACATTTCCATACTTAGATAATGGTAATGTGGTGGTATTTAACCATCAGGTTAACACATTAACCCATCTTAAAACCTCACTTGGTATATTTAAAGTTTTAAGCCATTGTTAACGTATCCGGATCTTATAATCGCCATAACAACTAACAAACCCCACGAAACTCTCGATAATTCCTCCAAAATAAATTGATTACTTCATCCATATATCGACTCCGCAACACAATCGATAACGGCACATCACTACTATACAACAACATGTCGGACACGTAGCTAAATTGAAACCTGTTTTTGCGCAGCAAACCGCGGTATGGCCTTGATTCTTAGTAATTGAGAGACAGTCTTCTATGCTTTATCGTGGAGAATTTTTAACATTTACGAACTATCACGATTTTACTCCAAAAAGGTGGATACAGAGAAGTATAGTCATCTTCCCGTCATATCGCTCTTGGTATAGCAAACAAGGGAAAGATAGATGCTAAGTAGAAGTGGTAATAGAGGAGCATGCTCGGGATATCAGGGGTTATCCGGGGCTGCGGGTTTGTTCAAACGAGATACCGCGGCCCCGAATGCAATGGCATCTGAAGGAGCAGGGTGGGTTTTTAGTCACTAAAAGTCTGACACTCCCCTCCACCCTACATGTAGATGCTCAGTAGAAATGTTACTAGAGGAGTCTATTTCCCGATAGCTATAACCTGGGGATCTTTAAGTCAAGAGTAAGTAGGTTACTATTAGGTAAAAGTGCTTTATTTTCGACCACATCATCATCATGGTCAAAATGAACCTATTATCATTAAAAAATGGATGTTCGTGATATCATGGACGGAGATCCGCATCAACATGCCCATACTCCAGGAGCTCAACAACAAACTGAGTCTGTCGGCCGTAGAACAATCGCACATATTGCCCTACTTTGGACATGGCTATAGGCGGGGCAACGACTCCATAGAGCGGCTGGTCGTACAAGGGGAGGGAACCAGAACTAAGCTATGGACCGACTAATTAAAATCCGCAGTAGGTCTGTTGTTGTTGTCTGTCAATAGAAAGAGATGGAAGAAGATCGTGCGAAGAGCTGTGTCCGCCCTTTATTTTCGGTGGGTAAATCATGTATCTCCCGCTCTGGGTGGATCTGAAGAGTGTCAGACTTTTACTGACTAGAAAACCCATCTTTTGCCTTCAATTGCTCTTGTAGTTGCAGCGGTAATTAGTTAGAATATTCTTGTATCCCCGGCAGGCTGACGTGGCCTCTATATGACCAAGACAGCACTATCAAGAGCCAAGCTACAAAGAGGAAGAGCCAGCGTGATCAGGTCGTGGCCTCTACGATGGCAGTAAAGGCAGTCTAAACTCTTCACGGTCTCCAACAATCTGGTAATAATGGTTCACAGACTGGCGCAATCAGATACTCTTCTTTCTTTTGCGGATTTAATCTCGCTTCCAGCGGGCTTACTGAATCTTACAATTGGAATCACTGCAGCCGTACTACGAAATAGCAAAAAGGTCGCTATACCTCGTCTCTTTCTTGTTGTTGTTTAATGATATAGAAAGATATATAGTAAGAGAACATAATTCCGTGGGGGTAGGGAGGGGTGCTTTGAGCGTCTCTTCTTGTAGACAATTAATGAAAATATTTATTGTTACGTACGGGGGAGAGAGGCTCTGACTCTCATTAAGGGAAAGGAACTCTTACTTGAGAGAAAAACACCTCACGTAATTAATATATGGCCGCTTAATGGTAAACAAAAATAAAGTGCCAATACTGGAGTTTCTAAGACAGACTAGGATCTGGTTCCATATAGAAGTCATAGGCTCTGTGTCAGTCATTTGATGCATGGGACTTTAAAGTAACTGATAAAATATGGGTAACCTCTGCAGTGTACCCGTCCGGAAACGCAGGCGTTAACTACACTAGTTATTTACACGACACTAAAAGACAAATAATTTTTAGTCTGTCAGTCTTTTTGTTTAACCGGGCTAATCTCCGGAACGTCTAAACAGTTTTTAAAGAGACTACTTTTTCCGCACATGTAATATCGACTCCCAAGTGAACGAAGTCGCGGGTAGCTCTAGTACAATTTTACTGCACCTTGAAGTCCCATCTGATCAAAGATTGATAAACAATAGTCCATATATTAATTGATGTCCATCATAATTTTGAACACTTAGACATTATCATAAATGGGAAAATTAATGTCGCCCTACACTAAAATAATGTTCTCATAAACTGAAGATACCGATACAAATATCTACTCTATTTCTTAAGAGTTAGAGTTGATTATCGTATCGTCAATAAAATTATACATACGCTTAACAGAAATGGTACTTGGAAATAAACCTATTAGCGTTTATTATTTTTGCTTAGTAACGAATCGATTTTAATTTTTAATTATCACGCTAACGTTTCAGGGATATGTACAGACGCCAGCACATCAAGCTACAATCTGTCAAATTTCTTTAATAGATTTTCAACCTTATTTTTAAAGAAATTAGGTTCAAGGTTGATTGGGAAAATTTCGCTTTTATTAAGGGTATTTTTTTTCCAGCAACAAATACAGCTTATGCCACTCAGGAATAATGTAATACTAGTGTTGTAGCGTATCTCGCCTCCACAACCCCTACTGGGTGATAATATACCCTTTGGTTAGGCCAGTGTGACATTTTAAGGCTTTTGACGGTACACCACGACTTAGTACGGGTACGTAAAGACTGTTAAAAATATCAGACAGCCGCGACCAACAACTTAACTTGCTTTCCGAGGGACGGGGAGACGGGGGGAGGGGGGGGGGTTATCAAGCCGCTAACTTCTGAGAAATTTCTTATAGAAAAGCTCAATAGTTCTTTTCTTCTGCGTAGCCGTCACGCTAGCGTCCTTTCAACCAAGGAGGCATTTTATACAAAACTAGTACTCTCGCGGGGCTTCGCTCCCGTGGATTCTATCACGGTAAAAACATAACTCTCCTTTTTTGCAGTCGGGTAAAAAGTAGCCTATAACCTTCCTCAAGCTTCAAGCTACTTCCATACCAAATTTCATCCAAATCCACCCAGTACTTTCGAAGATTAGCGCGTTCAAGCAAACAAACAAACAAACTAACAAACTTTTCTGCTTTATAATATTAGTATAGATTAAATAGCCACAAATGCTTTCATGGAGACCAGGAGAGCACTGATGGATGGCCCAGAGGTTAATGGCAAGACTTACGAATTACATATCATGAGTTCAACTTCAAACCCAGACAGGCAGAGACTAATTACCTAGTTCCATGCATTTGTGCCTATTTAGCTATAATTATTATATTTGTATAGGTTTAAGTTACTAACAATTGCATTTTAAGTTGAAGTCTAGTACCAACAAAATATGGATCTTAAACTTATACGAAATAAAACGATTAATGACAGGCCTGTTGGTATAGTGGTCAGTGGCCCTGACTGCTATGAGCAAGGTCGTGGGTTCGATACCCACCCAGGACAAATGTTTGTGTGAGGAACACCAGTGGCGAAGGGTGAATTTTCATAAAAGAGAAGCCGGACCAAAAAATGGTACCTTGGTCGAGTGTGATGCGTGAATTCCAGTAATTGAGGCCCTGTGGCTGACTTCGAAATCTTGTAACTTCGTAAATAATTATTTGTTTAATTGAAAATAATAGATTACTATTTATAATATATTCATATATAAAATAATAGACTAATATTTGCCATATTTCAAAAGGGAAGCCGGCAGGAATCGAGTTGTATGGAGCCTTCGCCACTGATGAGCACGATCATTTGTTCTTTGTCTGGGTGTAATTTATCTATAATATGTATGTATTTAGAAATATATATGTATGTTTATCAGTTGTCTAGTACTCATACCACAAGATCTGCTTAGTGTGGGACTAGATGGCGTTGTGTGAAAGTTGTGGTATATAAAAAAAAAAAAAAGTTGATTGATTGAAAACGGTGCAGGATTGTAATGAAACAACATCCTAGGACAGAAAAATCTACTGGGGATGCAGGAACGTTCTTACGAGATACCCCGACCCTAGCACGTAAGGACAGTTAAAGGAACAGGGTAGGTTTTTAGTCAGTAGAAATCTGAGGCAGTAGAGATCTTCCCTCTCATAGAGACGAGGCTTATGTCACAGCATTAGAAACCTTATTGGCTGATTATTATTTAACAATACGTGTACTCAAATTGTTCCGATAACACGGCATTGGTTATTAAGAGCGTGGAATTATTTAACGTGAGAAGGAAAACGGAACCGTGTCTAATTTGTTTATTATAACGCAAAGAAAAAATGTTTTATTGAGGTGTTGCTAGGACAGGTGTTTTTTGTTAGAATTGCTGTTAACTTACATACACTATCTGTCTGTTACGAGTTCACGGCTTAACTGCTGAAACGATTTTGATGAAATTCGGTGGGAGATAGTTGAAGACACGGGGTCAAACATAGGTTATTATTTCCTGAAGTCCTGAAATAGTGAGTAGTTTAAATAAAAATTTGAGTAAAGGAAGTCGAAGGTAGTCCTACTTATGTGAAAAAAATGTGAAAGTGTGAATGTATATGTCGTTTTATTATGTTTGTGTTTCAATCACGCAAAAATGGCTCAACGGATTTAGATGATTCTTTTTTATTGATGGCTCTAGTTTTATCACCACAAAACCATTCCATAACCATAGAATAAGCTATATTTTTAAATAGGTGTGTTTAAATTTGGGTGTACAATAAGGTATATTCTGTCTGTCTTATTTAGAAGTAACCTATTCACTCTTGACTTAAAGACCTATCATGAAACGCAGGCTCGACTGCATTATATCGCTGCTGCAAGCTCTCCAAGCCAGTGTTGAGAAAGATTAAGTAATTTTGTTAATAACCAAGTGATTAGTAAGTAATTATAACATTTAGTATACCTGTTATCCCAAGAAAATGTGCAAAAACGAAACAATCACACGTACGAGGTCGCGAGCAACAACCAGTTGACAATAAATGCGTTTCTGTTGCCAGCCAGTTGAAAAATGTGTGGAATATACAATTTGAAGAAAATAATGCGTGACATTAATTGAACATGCGCTAAAGGTAATAAGCGTATAAATATAAAATAATAGATAATAAGCGTAGCGTATAATAAAAATATTTTTTACAATAATAATTATGTCAATCTAATTCCACTGAGCCTTTTCCATTATCGGACTACAAGACGAACGGCGATGCGCCGTCTTTACATCACATACGGAAAAACGTTTTTAGAATACTTTCTGAAAACGTTTTATCCGTATGTGATGTTCGAGTGGAATTCCCTGCCAGAATCGTTTCCTATTAGCTATAACCTGAAGGTCTTTAAGTCAAGACTAAATGGGTTACTTTTAGGTAAGCGTGCTTCATCTTCCACCACTCTTCGCTTACCCTAATGAGATGGGGGGTCAAACGCGAACCTAACAATGATAACGGGTCCCCCCTAGATTAGGAGGCAGGGTCTTTCATTATGTATCCAACCTTTCCCTAAAATTCAAAGTTCCTATTGTGTTCTACGTAATTTTATTAACATCACACAGAAAACTACTACGTATTTTTGTTAATAGTTTTAATACGTTACGTATGTACTTTGAAACATGACGTAAATAAAAAAAATGCGTCAACGTAAAATTCCACGCAAGTTATAATTATAATTTCCGCACTTTCTGTTTATTATAATTTAAAACTGCATTTCTTCCGCCCAGCCTTCATAATAAGTAAATCACGCCTCAAGGTTGTTCGTTACTAAAAATAGCTATTGGGTTTTACAAGTTATTTCGCATGAAAAAAAAAACTGATAGCCAAATAATGTGGCGAATACAAAAAAAACTTCCCAGTCAATGAAGACCCGTTCATCTGCCTTCCCCACAGAACCCGCTTCGATTCGAATAGGCGGCGATATTAAATTAATAAGGGTTTCGTTTTTACCCTCGGCTACGGAACTCTATAAACTGAGCTGCTTGCGTGTACGCAGACTTTCCGACGGCCTACTTACTATCTTTTAATCTATAATGTTAGATTCAAACGATGCGATGTCGTCTGACAGGGGATAATGGAAGAAGAAAACGTGTACCGCCGACCACAAGTAACTGGGATAAAGACAGGAAGATGGTGAATGTTAGTTCACGGTGGTAGTTTATTAAACGAGCTTTAGTTTTACGTGTTGTTAAATCTAAGAAACCGAGATATCTGTACGATAAACTCAGCTGGATGACTAGTAAACGAGATTAAATACCCAAACTGTGTGCGAAAAAGCTTTCCACACAGTCACATAGGATAGCAGCTTTTAGATCAAGTTACCGATACGCTGCATCTAAGGTGTGAAATAATATTCTACCACCATTAAGGGCTGGGCACTGTTCACACATTTAGAATACGTTAACGTTAATATATGCAACGGAATCTAGAAATGGTAACACTACACTGTTCATTTATTTCTATTTTTTAACCCTCGACACAAAAAGAGGGTTGTTATAAGTTTGACGTGTCTGTGTGTGTCTGTGGCATCGTAGCACCTAAACGAATAGACCGATTATAGTGCAGCTAACGTGATCGAGGCGGTTCTAAGCTACAACTTGTAAAGATCTGTTCAGGTGTTTCAAGGTCATCAGCTCTGTTTATTAGCTGCGATAGAAATCTTACACGCATAATGGGTATTTTATCAAGCATATGTTTGAGCTAACATTTGGAAAACACATGTATGCTGGTTTTAAACCCCGACGTTGTACTACAACGTCGGGGTTTACTTAAAATTTTAATTTTACTTTTTTATTTATGTGTACACATGCCAAATATTATTTGTATTCATTCTAAAAAAAAAAACAAGAAAATTTAATATTAAACTTACCTTTTGATTAATTTTCGCATATTTAGGGGCTTTTACTATCGCTGGTTTCGGAGGCGGTGGCACCTGTACCACTGGAGGTTCTGTAAAAGATTAGAAACGTATTTAGTGGTTTGAAGGACCAGCTAAGGAAGGCTGTTGGTAGAAACACTCTGGGATCACGACATGTATTGTCCCGATGATCAGCCAAACGCCCTGAGCCGTTGTTATAGAATGCGGATGGAAAGCGTCAACATCCTAATGACTAATCGGCCTTGTGAGATCAAGAGGTTATCCCATTAAACTATTCCCATGAATCCACTCCAGACACAAGCGTATTTAGCTGCTTAGTTCGAGGGGTAACAATATTGCTTGTATAGTTGAAACGGGATATAACGACATTGAAGGGACCATATAAATTCGGACGCTAAAGCTGGTAGTTGTTATAAGCAATACATACATACACAAGTAGACAAACATGTATGTATGGTTATTTCATGTTTTTAATTTACAAATACTTATGCAGGACAAGCTTCTGCCCGCGATTCGTTCGCGTGAGGTTTTTCACGATCCCGTTGGGATTCCGGGATATAAATAGTAAATAGCCCTTGTGTTATTACTAAATTTTATTCAGATCCGTAAAGTAGTTTTAGCGTGAAAGAGTAACAATACTCTTTCACGCTAAAACTACTTTACGGATCTGAATAAAATGCATCCATATAATTATACACCCAACCTCACAAACTTTCGCATTTATAACATTAGCACTATATCTATAGGTATTCGGTGTAAGAATTTGTTTGAAAATAAAATATCGAAAAGGAAACAAAAATGTAATTTAAAAAAATTAAGTAGTAATAATCCTTTACAGATTAGAATAAGTTTGAATTATACATAATGTTTTGTTTTGCTGGAAATATGTGTCAGTTGGTCGCTATAGCCGATGCTTTTCGATAATGTTTCGTCGTTTTAAGCGATATGTCGCTATATACGATGTTGTTATAAGCGGTAGGTTAACTTGTTTATACAACGTGTAATGGAAACCCCATATCTATCCAAAAGGACTGAAGACAACATCTGGTATGGAGTCTCTACGCAAAGTTTCAGCTCAAAATAAGTGACTCACCGAATTGACCCCAAATTATTGGTTTCATATGTTTCTTGAATACCAATAATAACAAACGTGTCACAGCACTATGAGGGTCATCACTTTCCACGTCACTTGCCAATAAAATGATAATTCTCTTCGTTCTTCTTAATTTGAAAAATTCGGTCTCTGGTCTCTGGTATCAATGTATTGAAATATCTAATAAGCTCCACACATGTAGACATAGGATTACAAAACCCTTGCCATATCGTTTGTTATCATCCAAAGAAGCCGTGCACTTGGTATGTATATACCCTTTAAATTACAAGTTGTATAGAGTTTCAACCGGACCTTGCCATTACGTCGTAATAAACGATCCGTCGTTATTTATAAGCGATGTTGTTATGGTTTCGACTGTAATGTGAATGTACTCACACTGCTAAAACTTATTTATTTATTTTTAAGAATATATCAATTACACAGGCATCCTCATCGCTAAAACCGATCTCTTACAGTTACCGCTGTATGCTCTTCTGACTCAGTTATTAATATTTGTGAACAAAA
Organism: Tholera decimalis; assembly: GCA_943138885.2. NCBI lineage: Eukaryota > Metazoa > Arthropoda > Insecta > Lepidoptera > Noctuidae > Tholera > Tholera decimalis. The sequence goes on along the minus strand of OW964575.2, from coordinate 8,724,851 downwards.
CGTTCAAATGCCGTTTCGTACGATACCACGTCACATGCCAGTAGCTGGATAACACAATTCCCGATGACAAGACCAGTGTCTGATTTCCTGGCTTCAAGTACCCGTAACAACTGTCAAATATGTTCTAATGATAGCGGAGACCAACAGCTCAACGTACTTTGCGAGAAACGGAGTAATCTCGGTGTGATAAGATTAGTATTGGGCAATGATAATAATCCGGTTAATATCAATTGGCTAATAATCGATTAAAAGCAGTTAGTAGCCATTAATAGCAATTATGGATGATAAACCCTGTGTTAATGTTATTTTAGTCATTGAAAATTTCGCGTCATGGTTTTCAGGCTTACGACTGTCAGATTAGACTTCATTTTCATCATCTTTCTTTGTAGTAAACAAATGTGCAATTTAAAACTAATCTGGCCCATTTAAAAATTTTCAATCAGGTATTTACCTACATTGATTTTTGATAAGTAATTAGATTTTTTATGTACTTAGTTTTTTTTTTTAATTCTTAATCAGTCATTTATTTGGGATCCTTTTTTAATTTTCGTTTTTAGTTGTTTTTTTGTTTGTTGCTCAAAAATAATTTTCTGCCTAATTACTGCTAGAAACACTGGATTCTTCAAAATCTCCTAAGTTTGGTACTTCGATTGGATCGGACGCTAATGGATTTTATTATTAACACTTTTCACATACAAAAAGTGAACATAAATAAAAAGAATAACAATACATTGAATCACACTGCGTACACGCACCCAATTTATGTTCACACCCACAGATTTTACAATAAAACAAAAAGAGCATTTATTTTTTTAACAATACATTAATAGCAGGGTTATCATCCATTGCAAGGCTATTAATGGACACTTATGGATTATAATCAGTGATCGGAGTAGGTAGATTGATTTGGGGTCAATGAACTGGCACGTATATATTAATATGGATATGCCTCCGGAATTCCGGGATTTTGTAATAATTAAGATTTTTTTAGGAATTTCAAATATTGTAATGTGTAGGATGAAGAATATATCAATATGAATAAGAAATGTTTAACCCTTTTGCTGTCTTTTTAATAGAATATGTGATCGGCCTTCTATAATTAAAAAAAAAAACTATGACATGGCTAAACTTGAGTAAAAACGTACAAAACGTAAAGTGGGATTCTACTAATAATAGTTAATGTGCGTGCGTGCGCCGAAAGACGGGAATAAGCAGTACCTTTGTACTCAAATATTATAATTATTATGCTTATCCTAATGTATTTTGCTGTGTGTACATAAATAATAAAATAAATATATATAATATGTAATAATTACAAGCAGCAGATAATAAACATGCAAGAAATAACTACTAAATTATTCATATGAAAGTTTCGAATGGACGCACAAAAGTAAGATTCACTTTATGACTTGATAAATAAGAAAAAAAAACATTTTAAACGTTTAACTATCGCATTGTATAAATTTCAAATTTAGTAAGTAGTTTAAAAATCTTTACATTCACAATATTTGATTCAATCACGTAAGTACCAAAATGAAATCCCGGGAAAAAGGCTTATCCATGTTATGATTTCTATGACTATTCATGATGCAAGTACGTAAAATCAATCTACCTACTCCGATCACTGATTATAATCGATAATAACTCAAAGCATCCGTCTATTTACCCAACACTAGTTAACATGGACACCCATCCACAGTGACCTCGGCACCTTGAGGATCCACCTATGCGGCTTTAAAGACAGTTTAGATAGATATACTATTTCTCCTCTCATACCTAATTAACCTGTATTTTTACATTGTAAGAATGACATTTTGATTTGAAAAGAGTAACTATGGAGTTTCTTGCCGGTTCTTCTCCATAGAAAACGACTCATTGCAAACCGTGTACTAACTCGTGACGTTTTGTAAATGCCCATCTATACTAATATTATAAAGAGGAAACCTTTGTATTTTTGTATGTTTGTATTGAATAGGCTCAAAAACTACTGGACCGATTTCAAAATTTCTTTTACCATTACTTAGAGGGATTCTTCCGAATCCGTATAGGCTATATGTTATCCCGGAAAATAGATAGGATTTTTCGTGGTAGTGAAAATTGTGGAGTAAGGCGTCGAAAAAATTGACGTACGTTAACGATTCTCGCGAACGCTGCCTATATTTAATATAAACATTGCACCCGTGCGAAGCCGGGGCTGGTCGCTAGTGTGAAATAAAACATTTTGAGTTTCGAATTTGCTTTATTGTATAACATAACAGAAAATAAAACGGTTTATGAAGTTCTAGCTTTTGCCCATGACTTCATTAGTAGGACTTCTGGTGTAAAAATTAGCCTTTGTGTTATTCCAGGGTGTATACTATCTATCTGATGGTCATTTAGACCCGTTCAGTAGTTTTTGCGTGAAAGAGTAACAAACATCTATACGTGTAATTTAAAGGGTATATACATACCAAGTGCACGGCTTCTTTGGATGATAAAAAACGATTAGACAAGGGTTTTGTAATCCTAAGTCTACGTGTGTAGAACTTATTACAAATTCCAATACACTGATACCAGAGACCGAAATTTTCAAATTACGAAGAATGAAAAGAATTGTGTGTTATTGGCAAGTGACGTGGAAAGTTATTGACCCTCGTAGTGCTGTGACACGTTTGTTATGATTGATATTCAAGAAACATAATATGAAACCGATAATTTCGTATCAATTCTTTGAGTCACTTATTTTGTGCTGAAACGATGTTGTCTTCAGCCCTTTTGGATTGATATGGGGTTTCCGTCACACGTTGTACACTTTATTTACTGTTTTATTATTAAGTTTTTTTTTCTTAAAAAGAGACTAGCAATTGGATAGAATTCACATTACTAGCTCTTGTTAACCCCTCCAACTAAGCTTAACATGCTTGTGTCTGGAGTGGGTTCACGGCAATGCTGTTATGGGTGGGGTTCGAACCCGGGACCTCTTGAACACAAGGCCAACACCTTAGCTTTTGACTGCCGCGGTGGCTTAGTGGTCGCAAACGCGACTGCTGAGCAAGACGTGTCGAGTTCGATTCCCTGGTCGGGAAAATAGTGCTATTGAGATTTTCGCATGTTTTTTTTTCAATTACGAATGAGACAGCTCGTGACCCCGGTCACACCTGATGGTAAGTGAAAGATGTGGTCTAAATGGAACGAGCGAGCCCAGAAGATGCCTGTGGCAGGGAATAAAGAAGCCCGTACAGAGTTCCACACCTTGGCTGTACGCACAATAAATGTAGAGGAGAAGCGCTTGGTACGACAAGACGGTATATCCAAGTGTGGATGGTATCCTGCAGTACGTTTTGGTAGACCGGTAGTAAAAGGGGGATGAAGTAATTAGTTCGTGGAGCTCCTGCGAACACTCTCCGAAGTAAAATCAGTAGAAGATTCAGTGAAAAAGTTTTTACCTGGTTGCACTCTCCCCTGTTGTTGCGGCTGCAATGGTGACCTCTTCTCCTGCTCGACCATGGTTGGAGCCGCCGGTGGCGGAGCACCTGTGCTCCCACCTCGGACCTGGTGGCAAGGAATAAAGAATATCAGTACCTAGTAGGTACACGGTAACAAACATTTTTGTCATTAAATCATTGAAGTATGGTTGTATAAAATGGTGCACACTTTTTCCGTATCAAAATACATATTTTTAATAATAATATCTACAATTAATAATTATGTCATTAGCAAGTCGGAGTCTGTGTTTCGTGATAGCTATAAACTGGGGTTTAAGTCAAGAGTAACCTATTCAAGATTTCTTGTAGATAAGCGTGCTTCATCTTCAGCCACATCATTGCTTAACATCAGGTGAGATGGTGGTCGAACGCGAGCCTATCTATATTAATCTTTTATAGCGGAAAAATTTGTTTATTTGAAAGCGCTAATCGTCGAAAAAAAAGAAAATGGATGTTGGTTACTCAATCACACCAAAATGGTTAACAGGAAAAATCTCGATAAAATTTGGCTCAGACATAGACTTAAACGTCAAAAGGAAAACGCAAGCGAACACACGGGCAACAGTAAGCAATAAAATTAAAACACATTGAAGTCGTTATAGTTCGAGGAAAATATTAAATATTAATTACTAACGTCTTTTTACTGGGAATCACCGATACCAATGTATGCACAGTGCATACCTATAAGTGATGCGGAGTATATATAAATTATAGTCGTATACAACGTGTAATTTAAGGGGTATATACATACCAAGTGCACGGCTTCTTTGGATGATAACAAACGATATAGCAAGGGTTTTGTAATCCTATGTCTACATGTGTTGAGCTTATTAGAAATTTCAATACATTGGATACCAGAGACCGAATTTTTCAAATTAAGAAGAACGAAGAGAATTATCGTTTTATTGGCAAGTGACGTGGAAAGTGATGAGCCTCATAGTGCTGTGATACGTTTGTTATTACTTGTTTTCAAGAAACATATGAAACCAATAATTTGTTGTCAATTCTGTGAGTCACTTATTTTGAGCTGAAACTTTGCATAGAGACTCCATACCAGATCTTGTCTTCAGTCCTTTTGGATAGATATGGGGTTTCCGTTACACGTTGTATATCAACAGTCATTAAATATCTGTCTAGATAAAGATTTTAAATTGACACGGTCACTAACAGTATCATTACAACTTAAAACGGGATATTTATGTGTTTTAAATTATAATGAAAATACAAAAGTACCTTTCAATGGTTCAATTGGATTCTATATAAATTTTCCTCACGTGGAAAGTATGCTCATTTAAATGTTGAATTTTGAGTACTATTTGCACTCTGGTTATCAGTATTACCAAATGAAAGTATATTATAAATGGTTTTTTTAGCTTGGTACGATAATTCTAATTAAAAGCACGATATAATAAATATTATGATGATCTCAAACAGCAACATATCCAGATTCTCCCGTGCCTCGGAAAGTACACAATAAATAGGAGCCAAAAAAAGGTCGCACGTCTTCCGGGGAATCCTCGCCTATTCTCGAGAATTCCCCTAGCTACTTTCGGCGCCGTCTGTGGAATTCGCGGGAAGTGGCGCGAACGGGGAGTCGGTTGGGTCGGTCACAGCAGTGCAGTGCCAAGCAAGCAACTTCTCGCGTCATGAGGCGAAATTGACGCTACCATTCCGCGGCGGTGTAAATTGAGCCTAAAGCCCGATTTACACTTCAATAAGTACAGTAGCCAGTTAAGAACTCAGACAGTTAAGTAATAAGTAGTAAGTTGTAAGTAGCGTCCAAACGTAGGCGAGTGAGTAGTCATAAGTTGCCCGAGAAGAAGTAAAGAAAATAACACGTGTTTGCGGCCGCAACCTTCAAATTTATGGACTGTACTAAACTCGCCGGTCTACATGACAGCCAGTTAAGTTGGCGGGGTGCGGGAGACGTGAGAGAGGGGGCTACATCGCACTGGACTCGCCGAAAAATAGGATCGCGACCTATTTAACTCAACTTAATCAACAACTTACTACTTAACTCGCTTTTGCCGTTCAAACTACAATAACAACTTAACTCGCCGATGACGCAAGTTAACTCGCTACTGTACTTATTGAAGTGTAAATCGGGCTTAACAGTCGATACGAGTAGTAAGAAACCAGAAAATCTGACACTGGCCTTGTCAAGGGGTATTGTGTTACCCAGTTACTGGGTTGTGGAGGTCAGATAGGCAATCGATCCATATAAACCACTAAAACTCAGCTGCGTGCGGTTAGACTAGAAGTTGGGAAAAAGGCTGGAAAGGTGAAGATAACTTCGACCAATTTAATACAATGTAACATATTATCGCCACCATTATTAAACTGGTACTAATAATAATTAAAGTGGTATTTTTAATTCTGTACCATATCGAGTTCTGATATCAAAACTAGTTTACTGTATCAAAAAACGTTTTTGTTTGGTCCAAGTTACAGGATTTCATCCTTATTAAATAATATTATGTCACGTCTCTATTTCCAAGAAGCTGCTTAAGCATAACGGTTGTGATTTTCATCAAAGAAATCAGAAAAAAAGAAGGTTCACACCTTCTTTTTTTCTTGTTCAAATTTACTTTAACGCTTTTGAAACTATTGCATAGCGCAGTACCAGTCAGTAAGTTTAAGAAATCCCTTTGCCTTATGGTTAAGAAATAAGTCAAGGTTTGTAAACGTGCCAAGTAATAGTTGCACAAAAATTAAGAACTTGTAACAGCCAATTCTGACTTTGTTCCGACATAGGCTGATCTCGATATTTGATAGATAATTAGATTTCTTTATTGTATTTATTGACCACACATAATAGAATAACATTAGGATTAATCAATTATTTTCAGTTAAATTAAATTACACGGATATGCTCATAAATTATGTATGATATTTGTTACAATTAAAGTTTATAAATGGATAAGCAGTGCAGAAAGATAATATTTTAATGTCTAAACTAGCACTTTGCCCGCAACTTCGTGGATTTCGAAATAATTTACAGCACTTACAAATAATGCACCTTACAATCCATGTAAAAATATTATAATGGGAACATCACTTCCGGAGATTACACCTACTTACAAACATAAAAACATTTACCTTTTTTGTAATATAAGTATGGATGAACTATGGTAGTATTTTGACCAGTACTGCATTAAGATTACCAAAACGGGAATTTCATATAAAAGGGTGCTACAATGGGCTGTCTCATCGCTAAAATTGATCTTATACTGACAAAATTTGTATGGATTTGGCACAGGACAAAAAAGTACGCAGGTAGTCCGTGGTGTACTATTTACTTATCTAAACACATAAGTAACTTCAAACTCAATACATATACAAAAATAATTATAAAAACTGAGACGTATTAATAAAAATTATGGAGAGAGATAGAGATGTCGTGGCAACTTTTTTACGTTTTGTGCTTGTCGTTTTGGCATCTAATTTGCATGAAACGTTTTTGTGTCTCACATAACTAAAATTCTATTTAAATCTTACATTAACGTTCATAAAAAAAATCACCAAACAAAATATCAAATCGTTCCGCTTCTCCATTTGTACCACATCAAACAAACCAATATGTCAATACTTAACCGCAGCACTACAACGGTCTCTATAGCTATACCAAACAGAGTTCAAAACCGCATATCAACTAGCCAAATGAAAACATAATCAACCGGTTTTTAGCATACGCCTGGAAATGTCAACGGGAGTAATATTAAGCAATTTCTTGTTTTATTGGCTTTTCATCGATCATGATTATTTATTGCTTGGCACAGATGTTTAGGTTTCAAGCAATCAGGACCTAAGATGGCGGTGCGTAGAGTTCCCACAAAGGTATTATAAATAGACAATGGAGACCTACAGCTGTTCATGAGTTATACATTACCCTTCATTGCGTCGCGCAGTCGGATAGAAAGAGAGAAGAGATCGCAGGTATCCTATTTACATTGTCCGGTAAGGACTAGGTTCAGGTCGGCGGCGGCGCATCGTGTTCCACGCGCGCTTGGAAGAGCCATCAGCACTAGTGATAGGCCCCATTTAAAAAAGTCATTGTCTATTTTTGTCGGACCAATTCTGGACAAAAATATCAGAAAACTGGTACCCTGAAACAGGGAAGCGGGGTCACGGTAGACCACGAAGGAGATGGCAGGACGAACTGGATAGATCGTCGCAACTGGAGGGAGGACAAACGGTTTCGACAGAAGTGAAAGGGGTGGAGGGGCAGACCTCTACCCAGGAGTGAGACGGAGCAGGCTAATAAAAAAAACATTGTCTGCCGGCGTTGCGGCGGATAGCGGCGGAGTCCTGTATATATCTATAACTGGTATAGGTTCAGAATTTTAGATGACATCTACAGACCGACGTTACCAACCTTGAAGGTCGAACCGGACGGCAGTAAAATTTATCCACGAGCTCCTCAAGATATGATAAAATTAAGAAGTAGGTATATATCTCCAGTATACATACATGAAACTACGTATTCTATGATCAAAATAGATAAATCTTATCCAGTTATGAGGTAAGTTGACTTAATGACGTCTTTCAAAACCAACTGTTTACTAAACTGGGGACGGCTTGTAAACAAACGGTCATTACTCATTACTGTGCAAAAATCTTCGCAATGTTGCTAGCAAAAATGCAATTTCTCGTAATAAGTCATAGCCTGGCATTGCTTAAATATCAATAATTGTCTGACTGACTGTAGACTATCCATCCGTTATAGAAATACAGACCTGAACGTTCAATCATAACCTTTTACCCGTTTTTTCCGGAGAGGAAATTCATCAAATGGTTTTCCACACAAGTGTGTCGGTACACTTATACTAAGTTGTCGAACTAAGCGCTTTATTATGAATATATATACAAATAATACATTTATTTGTGAAGAGGTCGCAATAACACATTATCGCAACCCAGGCAGGAATCTTTCACCCTAGGGCGGACATGGCGACCGCATACCAGAATACACAACGTTAGACGATCTCCCACAAGATAGACAATATAAGGCGATACTTCGAAGAAAGCTATGTCCAGCGGTGGATGACCTCGGCTGAAATGATGATGATGATGAGAGCAAGGAAAATATGATAATGTCTGAAGTAATAATACTCTGTTTATACTCCTTTCTTTCTTATTGTGGTAATCCGAATGGATGTGAAGAGGTCTGTCAATGTGACTTATAGACCCTATCACTCTTGCGCCGGAGCACTTAAATGTTCTTCAGAGGTTACCCTTTCTTTTTTCCCCGACGTAGGAATCCTCATGGATGGAATGACGGGGTCTGGCAGACAACTGACCACACCATCCCGTGTTCCGCCGCTCACTTTTTTTTATTGGTTATAAGCTTGCGTTTGACCACCATCTCACCTGATGGTAAGCGATGATATGGTCGAAGATGAAGCACGCTTACCTAGAAGTAACCTATTCACTCGTGAGTTAAAGAGTGAATAGGTTACTTACTGAGAAAAACTTTTTACCAAAAAATTAAACCGACTCCCAAAAAACACTGCAAAGTGAAAAATAACTTTAATTTCGGTAGTCGGTGTCTTTAGTTTTGTTTTTTCGTTTTTGGCACCGACTTCCGAAATTAAAGCTATTTTTCACTTAGCAGTGTTTTTTGGGAGTCGGTTTAATTTTTTGGTAAAAAGTTTTTATTACACTCTTTTTAGTTGGATGATTTTTAATTTACCTAGTTACAAGAGCCTAAATGTCAACTACTTATAACCTTTTACAAAATATTGCTTTTCCCAATGCTGGGCCGTTAATTGTTGAGGAGTTCTCCTGGTACTTCACCATCAGCTCTACATCACCATATGCATTGTGACGAGCATAAAGTGCTTAACATCCATATTCAGGTAATCGAATCGCAATCCACTCAATACTTATTATTGAGTAGTTTCGGCGGCCATCTGTGGTGTTCATCATCAGTTCCACTTCCCCAAATGGTATTTTTTGAGAGCAACTGCACAAGTTACTATAAGAAATACCCAAAACGCCATAGGTGTGCCTATAATATTTGAAGAGTTCCCTCGATTTCTCCAGGATCCCATCATCAGATCCTGACTTTGGTGATAATGGTACCAATTTCGACGTATACCCATTCGAACAAAAAAAGAATTTTCCAAATCGGTTCAGCCGTCTTCGAGTACTCGATGATCATACATAAAAAAAAAAATATATATATATATACGCGTCGAATTGATAACCTCCTCTTTTTGTCGTCGGTTGAAAACAAATTAAATCGCATATGTAGCGTGTAAACGCCGCCCATTATTTCATATCCGAAATAAATCATTTGCATAACCAATAACCACACTAAATGTTCTTGTTCAATCGCGTGTGGATGCTGAAATAATCAGCTTCACGGATCAAGGCACCGCTGAATAATAGAGAGCAAAAGAGATGGCAATACTGTAGTAGCGTTAACAAACGAAAGAGATAGCAGGTTTGATGAATAAAAGAACATTCAGGGTTCCTTGGTGAACGAGATCTTATTACTTGCTATTCAACATCTGTCTTTTGTCCCTCAGATTAATCTTTATTACCATAATATCTATCCTGTCACTGTGTTATAAGCTCGTTCCTTGAAAACGAAAAAGTGACCTATACCTTAATCCAAAATGCAGAATACGACACAATTGTGATTTTAATGATATAACTCTCTTTTTCTTTTTCACATATCGACATTCTTCAGTAAGAAAGCAAGTTAAGTAAGCCATTGGTCGGCTGTGATTTGTTGCTTTAAAATATGACACTAATCTTGCCTAGGGCTATCGTGGTACAAAGCTACTGGATTATGGAGATCAGATAGGAGTACTCAGCTGCATCGAATAAAATGTTTTCCACGAGTGCTTCAACCAACATAATTTCCATACCAGTAAAATAATAAATTGGGTCTTGGTACAGAACCCAAAGTACACAGCTCGCCTAGCAGCACTCAGCCAGTACTTTTTTTAAAGGACAGCGTTCAACGTTCGGCGTTCGAAATAAAAAGCGATGCGCACTTCGGTTTTTGTCGGGTGTCGTCGGAGGCCACGAGGTGGGAGTCAACACCTGCGCCTGAGTCGATTAGCGGTTCATTAAGAAAACTGTAACAATTTTAACTGACTTCTAAAGTAAATTTTTAACGGTTTATTCCTCGGTCTAGACTAGACTAAAAGAACACTGTCGGTCTAGCTTTCACCCAATAATGAGACTAAGACCGAAACAAAGTGTGTTTATTAAAATATGACGATTATAAGGCACTTTTGAACGTCCATTCACTTACGATTTATTTGATCATAGATTTAGCGTTTTGTGCATAAGGCTAAGGAGTGAAATTCCCTTTCAAAGTCTCTGTTTCCTGATACCTGGGAGTCTTAAGTCAAGAATTAATAGTCGTTAAAAGTCCGAGGTAAGTGTGCGTCATCTTCGACCACATCATCGCTTAACATTAGGTGATAAAATGCTGCAGACGAGAAATTGATCCGATGGATTTGAAATAAAAGCCTATTGCAATTTATAGCAACTAAGTAAAGAAAACGTTATTTAAGTAATGTTTCAAAGGGAAGTGCGCCTACCAAAGACTCGTTTCACAACAAACAATTCTACCAATCGATCTAAAAAAGAAGCGTCAAGCAATTTGACCCATATGCGTTTCAAATCAACAGTCACCTTGACCTGACCTGCACAGCACCTACCCCGCAAGCCATTAAGGTAGGGCATAACCTATTCGACACTCGATACTCTACAAGCATGACATTTCCTCAATTAGACCTTTCGCCGACAAATAACTGTAGTATAATAAAATAAAATTGGCCAAGTGCGAGTCAGACTCACCCATGAAGGGTTCCGTATAAAGTTCAAACCAATTTTTGTTGAAAGTTTACATTAAAATCTACAGCATATATTTTTTTTAGATTTTCCATCCATTATTATAGAAGTTAGAGGGGGGACACATTTTGCCACTTTGGAAGCGTATATCTTTTAAACGATGGACTTTATGAAAAAGTGGTTTTAGAAACCTCAGTGACCATATTTTGTTGAAAGTTTACATTAAAATCTACAGCATATATTTTTTTTAGATTTTCCATCAATTATTATAGAAGTTAGAGGGGGGACACATTTTACCACTAGAAGCGTATATCTTTTAAACGATTGACTTTACGAAAAAGTGGTTTTAGAAACCTCAATGTCATTTTTAAATACCTTTCTATAGATACCACACACGCACACACAGACAGACAGACAGACATGACGAAACTATAAGGGTTCCGTTTTTTTTGCCATTCGGCTACGGAACCCTGAAAAAGGGCTTTATTATCATCTGCCAAGCATTTCCCAATTTTTTTTTCTTACTTATGGGCTCACTCTTGACCTCGATTTCGCCTGATGGTAAGCGATAGACGAGGGTAATTATGTTAGGGTAAGCTTCCAGTCTAGCTGAGTACTAGTTTAACATGGAGCTACTCCCTATTCTGAGCTCCATAACCCAGTATGCGGTTAATGCGATATCTCTTGGCAATGCTGGTGTTAGATTTTCCGGGTTCCGACTAGCACTAACGACTGGCAAAGATGCATAAATGATAACCGAGACTAACATCTTAACATGGAATATACAGTATGTTAACTAACAGAGGGCGTTCCCGTTAACCCGCAATAGTATAGCATCCATACATGCTAAAAAAAATATTACCATTCGAAAACAAAATGTTTTTTATTTAATATTAAAATATTCACAATTTTTTAAAATTTATACGTAAAAGAAACACTCTGTACACGCGTACTTGAAGGACGGCAACGTCGCAATTTATTTATGAATGCGTACACGTGTACTAAGTGTTTCTTTTACGTATCAATTTAACATTTTTAGTGAATATTTAAATATTAATAAAATAAAAACATTTTGTTTTCGAATGGTAATATTTTTTTAGCATGTATGGATGGTATACTGTTGCGAGTTAACGGGAACGCCCTCTGTTAGTTAACATACTGTATACAATTAGTGTTTTACATGCAGCGATTGCCTATCTAAGTACCCACACGAAACATAATAGGTACTCACCCAATATAAACAAATTTGTCAACCTAGCACACGACGAGCTAGCTTACTTGTCTTAGTCTTACCCAAAACTAGAACCAAATATGGCAAAAAAATGCTTACTTTTGAAGGAGCACAACTTTATAATAAAATACCGTCATGTAATAGAAATCTACACTCTTTCAATGCATTCAAAACCCAACTTAGCCAGTATGTAATGGCCTTATAATGGATTTGAATGGATGGATGTAATTAGTTTGTACAGTCTGTAATTGGTGACGACTAACGAGACTAGGACCGAAACAAAGTGTGTTTATTTAAATACTAGTACTCACGCGGGGCTTCGCTCCCGTGGATTCTATCACGGTAAAACATAACTCTCCTTTTTTGCAGTCGGGTAAAAAGTAGCCTATAACCTTCCTCAAGCTTCAAGCTACTTCCATACCAAATTTCATCCAAATCCACCCAGTACTTTCGAAGATTAGCGCGTTCAAGCAAACAAACAAACAAACAAACAAACAAACTTTTCCGCTTTATAATATTAGTATAGATAACGATTATAAGACACTTTTGAACGTCCATTCACTTACGATTTATTTGATCATAGATTTAGCGTTTTGTGCGTAAGGCTAAGGAGTGGAATTCCCTTTCGGAGTCTCTGTTTCCTGATACCTGGGAGTGTTAAGTCAATTAGTCGTTGAAAGTCCGAGGTATGCGTGCGTCATCTTCGACCACATCTTCGCTTAACGTTAGGTGATAAAATGCTGCTGAAGCGAAATTGATTCAATGGATTTGAAATAGAAATCTATCGTAATTTAAAGCAACTAAGTAAAAAAAACGTTATTTAAGTAATGTTTCAAAGGGAAGAAGTGCGCCTACCAAAACCTCGTTTAACAACAAACAATTCTACCAATCGATCTAAAAAAGAAGCGTCAAGCAATTTGACCCATATGCGTTTCAAATCAACAGTCACCTTGACCTGACCTGCACAGCACCTACCCCGCAGGCGATTAAGGTAGGGCATAACCTATTCGACACTCGATACTATACAAGCATGACATTTCCTCAATTAGACCTTTCGCCGACAAATAACTGTAGTATAATAAAATAAAATTGGCCAAGTGCGAGTTAGACTCACCCATGAAGGGTTCCGTATAAAGTTCAAACCAATTTTTGTTGAAAGTTTACATTAAAATCTACAGCATATATTTTTTTAGATTTTTCCATGCATTATTATAGAAGTTAGATTTTACCACTTTGGAAGCGTATATCTTTTAAACGATTGACATTAGAAATCTACACTCTTTCAATGCATTCAAAACCCAACTTAACCAGTATGTAATGGCCTTATAATGGATTTGATTGGATAGGTAATTAGTTTGTATAGTCTGTAATTGGTGACGACGAACTTCTTGTAAATTATTTCTTAGTATTATTCTCAAGTAAGTGACATTGTTTAGTTTTTATTGAGAATAAAGATTCTTTAACCGTATCTGAGACCTACACAATCCAGTAGCTGGCAAACACGTTACCCCTTGGCAAGACTGGTTCACACTTTCAAGTTTCTGACTACCCGTAATGACTTCCAAAGATGTACGAATGACAGGCAACGGCTATTCGAGAGGCGAGAATTCTCTTTTAAAACAAACGCTGTTTAACCTTGAAAATCGAATTGCGCGTCTGTTATTATTTAGAGACGAGCTTCTAAGGCAATTAAGGTACTCTTGCTTAAATCGAGAGAACTGTCCCGAAAAAATCGATTAAGCCAGTCAGTTACTCAACAATCGTATTTTTTCTTTTTTTGACACGTAAACAAAAACTAGAGACGAAATGGTTAGTTGAAATTTCACGTGACGCCACGACTTGGTATACGTTTTTTTACCAAAAAGTGACGTCACCAGGCCTCACTCCTAATGATAAACGATCTTATTAATCTTACTTCTTACTAATAAAAATGCGAAACTTTTGAAGCATGGATGTTTGTTACTCTTTCACGCAAAAACTACTGAACGGATCTGAAAGAAATTTGGTAAATAGGTATATAGTTGACATCCTGGAATAACACACAGGTTCGGGATTTACGCGGGCAAACCCACTCACGCGGACGAAGTCTCGGGCAGAAGCTAGTTGGATATAAATAGCACTTTTACAAGACGGCATTTCCTGAGTATCACTATCCTGAGAAAAAGCACCGAAACAAACTCAGGGGTCAACGACTCCGCGGCTGCGGGAATGATGTAACGGGATCCCATGGGCCATGAACATGAAGGGTGGGTTTTTAGTCAGTAGAAGACTGACACTCCTTCCTGCTCTTCTTAAAACGGGAGGAGGATTTACACTCCGAAAAATATAACAAGGGGCCAAAATTTGTTTGAATTCCATGCAATACAATACCTACTCTGCCGTGCCAATCCAAAATAATGTGAGTAAGTAAGTAAGTCGACTTAGTGTTTTTGCTTAACAGCTTTATATTAGTTCCTTGAAGTCTGTTTAACACCTGACTTACATTTTTTTCATTACAATGTATATTCTGCAAAATAAGGCAAGCTAAAAAAACAATGTATCACTTTCAAATTAAATAAATTAAAAACTTATATCGTTAAATATCTCTAATGTGGTTTTCGAAAGTTACAGTGTTTTGGATTGGCAGGGCAGTACTGATCAAATCATATAGGTTTCCCGAACTTCGACGCGCTTTGTCTTTGTAATATTACCTAAAAGCGGAAAAGTTTGCTTGTTGGTTTAAACGCACTAATCTTCAAAATTACTGGCTGGATTTGGATAAAATTTGATAAGCAAGTAGCTTGCAGCTTGATGAAGAAGGAGGGTCATATTTTGATAGCCCTGCGCTACAGCTATTTCATTTTATATCAGCTGAACGAGTCAATCTTCAAGGAGTTAAGAAAAGCATAAGTACCGAGAATATTCAATGAATATGGATGGTCATTCATTGTAGGGATGTTAGGGAGCTCCGTAACCGTAACCGAAACTTTCGGATATCCGATATAAAAAATTATCCGTAACCGCAACCGAATCCGAAATAAAAGTTTCGGATAATATCGGATAGGGGCGGAGCCTAATTGAGACACGTTATGACAAGTTGTTTTGATCGGCCGGGCGGCGGCGAAACACACAAGTAGACATGCGCAAAACAGTGCGTTAGAAAGTGATGTTATATGACATTACATTTAGTACCGGGGAATGTTGCATTACACCATGACTCCAAACATGACGCGAAATGAAGCGCCACACGATGGTTATTGTAATGAAATTCTCGCGTTATAAAATGTAATACATCATTACATGAGATGAGATATCGCATTATGGTATGATGTATCTATTTGTATTTTACTTTTCAAATTCCTTAAAATTCTAATATTCGTAACCGAAATTATCCGAAACTAACGGATAATCCGAAATAATTTCATATCCGTATCATTATCCGTATCCGGTATAATAATCATTCCTATATCCGTATCCTATATCCATAACATCCCTGATTCATTGCTAACCGAAACTCCTCCGTGTCACGGAAAGCACATTAAACCGTTAGATACAGCTACCATTTGTAGATCATTGACTGTTGTTACAAACAGTTCAATAGAGGAAAAGTAATTCATGAAGTTAAGAGATATCTCTAATTTCAATAAGGCTGAAATCAACGTCAGCAATGACGGAACCTGTTAGGGCCTGTGCACACAACCTTTTTTAAACGTGCGCGCTTTTATGCTGCAGAGCAGTTTGTTGTCTTTTGTATCGATTCAAACGCGCGGCACTAGCGCGTCTGTATCGATACACACGCGCGTTTTGTCTATGTATAATGTCCACAAAATCTTCTCTCGCTTGTTAATGGGTGTACCTAAAAACGTCGGTAATTTTTCTTCTTCCTTTTTCTAAAAATTAATAACAAAGCGCATGCAATCAGTGCTGTCTCGACCGACGCCATCTTGCTACTGTTGACGAGGTTCTGCTTAAAAACGCAAAATGCCAGCGCGTTTGCATCGCGTCTGTATCGCTACACACGCGCGTCTGTATCGATTCAAACGCGTATTTGAATTTATACAGGTGTGCAAAGGTCTACAGGCTGCGTCTGACTTGCGTGCGTATCGCGTCTGTATCGCTTGCAAACGCACGTCAACGGCGCGTTTAAAAAACGTGGTGTGCACAGGCCTTTAGTACCAATGTCTGCGGGGATCGCGAGAATGTTCTTACGAGACACCGCGGCTCCAGAAAGCAAGGGTAACTGAAGGAACAGGGTGGGTTTTAAGTCAGTAGATATCTGCACTCCCTAATAGTCTTGTGCCTACTCGGTCACTTTGGAGATCGCTCCGTACTAGTTCATTTCGGACAGTGAACTAGTTCACTCTATTAGTTCTAACAGCTCTATTCGTTTTTCGCTCTCGGCGGTTCTTAACTCAGACTCGGACCGCCGCACGGTGGGCTGAAAAACGGCTTTCATAGACTTAGGCATTTTATTTTGCAAGTGCCAGTTTTTGTGCCGGATATCACTTCTATTTGTTATAACAATATACAAAAATGACACCAGAATTGATTCTGCACAAAAACGAAGGAATTATAATTTTTTTACGAAAATTTTGTATGGAGCTAGTATGAAAAATCGAAATATCTCTGAAACGGCAGCGATAACCGTAATATCCTTATAGGAGGTTTTAGTACTAATTATTTATGATTTTTTGACATACGTTACATAATGGTTGTAGATGCCTTTTTTTTTAAATCGTCAAAATATTTTTATTTATTTTTACATATTAAACGTTCCTTTTAGTGTTTAAGTTGAAGAATTCAGAGCTTTAACAACTCTTAACATAAAATAGCATCACCCCTATAGACCTGAAGGACTAGACAGAGGTGTGTAGTATCTTGTTGATCTTGTAAGATTTCCAACAATACCAAATAGTTGAATATCAGTGTCAAAGTGCCCATGCTGTCGCTTCTTTTAGAAAGATAGGGGAATGAAATTGTTAATTGATCATACCCTAAAAGTATGATTACAACATAACCGGACACATAATAATATCGACACAAAAGGAATTTTAAAACCTTGCATACGTTCAAAATACAAAATAACATATTGTGTAGTCATCTAATGAGTCTGATGACAAGTAATTAAGTAATTAGAATGATGGTTGTAGTCTTCTGATTCTAATGAGCCTATTAAGTGATTAAATGATTTGAAATATCTCGCAACAATACCAACTAAGAACTGCATTCACCTTTTTATAATTAGTGAGCTAATGTGATTTGCTAATGTTGATTAGTTCTACTATGAGTTCTACGAAATGTTTTTGACGATTATAAATTTTTATTATCATATCTTTTATAACTTTAATGAGGGTAGTTAACTAATTATTGACTTTATACAATAAAAGGGCTATAATTTTGTTCCATAATTTAGATTGTTCACAACCGTGTAACTGCTAACACTAAAACTATTTGCTTTGCGACTACAAAATCTTAGAATGGAAAGTTTAATCACCAACTTAGATTTGTTTGTTCTTCTAAAAAGTGAGTGTCCTTCATTTAATCATGAAGTATTGTTTAGTGCAATTGTGTCCCGCATAGGCGATTGCCTTTCTGCCGAAGATCAAGTAACTCTCAAAGAATTTTGCCGGAGATTCACGCGAGCTGCTTTAAACAGATGGCAGAAATCTAAACGATTCTTTGATAAGTTTAGAAATACGTACGGAGAGTGGTTGCAAGCAAATATTGATTGGCCGAGTTGCGTGCAAACTTTAATAAATCAAGAACCAACTGTTGATGAGATACCAAGAGCACGCTCAGTCTCTCCAGAACCTTCGACATCATCGACTGTTGGAACAATGACAAAAAGGTCCCGAAAACCATTCAAAGATCTGGGAAGCAAACAGAAAAAGAGAAGATCTAGTGAGCACATAGGCGAGGATTCCTGTGAATTGGCATATGCAGCTGCAGCACGTTTAAAAGAAGAAGGTTATGAAGATATCGCATCTGTAATCAATTATATGATCAAAAATCCAGAAGCTGCCGTTAAAATCAAGGAAAGCATTAAGAAAACAGTAATATTTACACCAGAGAAAGCACTTGGATTGCTTCTTTCACTTAAGCTTTCAAAGTGGCAATATATTACGTTGCGAGAGACTGCCATTCGGGAAGGTGCTAAGGATATTTACCCATCCTACTATAAACTGCAACAAACTAAGCTTGCATGCTACCCTCCTAATCAATCAGTATCAGTTACGGATTCATCAGCTAGAATTACACTTCAAGCTTTACTTGACATCACGGTGAAGCGGATTCTTCAAAGTCTTTCTGATAATGTGGAAAATAAGCAGTTAAAGCTGATATCGAAGTGGGGATTTGATGGTGCTTCCAATCAAAGCCGATACAAGCAGAAAATGGACGGCGAGCATGATGATTCAAGCATTTTCATGACCTCCTTGGTGCCACTGAAACTGACAGATGGAGATAATACTATATGGACAAACCCGAAACCATGCTCAACTTTTTATTGTCGTCCGGTTCAGTTCACTTTTGTAAAAGAAAGCCATGCAGTTGTCATTGATAACAAAAGAAAAATGGATGAGGAAATTGAGGCCCTTAACCCCACAGAGTGCATTAATAGTAACAGGGTGACTCATAAACTAATGATGACAATGATCGACGCAAAAGTCTGCACGTACCTTTCTGAAGCTAGATCAAATGCATCATGCTACCTGTGCTTAGCAAAACCAACAGAAATGAACCACTTAGATGCTGTAACATCAAAAACTGTGTGTTCTGACATATATGAATTTGGCCTATCATCCCTACATGCCCGTATAAATTGCATGGAATGTCTGTTACACATTGCGTACAGACTTGACTTCAAACAGTGGGCAGCAAGAAGTAATGAGCATAAAGATATGTTACAAAACAGAAAAAAAAACATTCAAAATAAATTTAAAGAGGAGCTCAATCTGTTAATTGATATAGTAAAACAAGGCTCGGGAACTACCAATGACGGGAATACCGCAAGGAAGTTTTTCGAGTTTCCCAATAAAACTGCAGCTATTACTGGGTTGGATCAAAACCTGATAAAAAGATTTGCTGTTATTTTGCAAGCAATAACATCTGGTGAGAAGATCGATGTCATCAAATTTAAAGATTTTGCTCGCAAAACAGCAGAAAAGTACGTGGAATTATACGACTGGTACTACATGTCATCAACCGTACATAAACTATTATTACACGGAGCTGACATAATCGAAAAAAATGATATTGTCCCGATTGGGACTCTCTCGGAAGAAGCCTCAGAGTCTCGAAACAAAGATTTTAGGAGGTTCCGGGAACATCATTCGCGGAAAAGAAGCAGGCAAGATTCTAATCAAGATATCCTAAATATGCTTGTTGTTTCTTCGGATCCTTTTCTAAGTGCACAAAGGCCGAAGTTAGATGCCAAAAGGAAGACAACCTTTTTTGCTGAAACTCTCGACCTAATACAGTTTCCGGAAACTGAGTTCGAGTTTGTAGGTATATCCGATCTGGATTCTGACTCGGAATTGGATTCCGACAACGAAAGTTGTAAAGAAAATTTGTAAAATTTAATTATTTTTCTTTATGTTCTTTTGTTATTTATGTTAGTTTATTGTACCAATATGTTTAGTTAATAATTTCATAAATTATAGTTTCAAATATGTATTTTGTATAATTGAATTTATTAGATATTATTTTTGTTACTTCTGTTTTATTTAAATTACCTATCAATAAAAAGTTTATATACAGTCTTTTTTTTTCACATATTCTTAATATTTGGGGAAAAAGCATGCTTCCTAACGATGTTCTTAACTTTGACACAGTTCATGGATCGTTTTGAACAGTTTCATATGTTAAAATAAATAATGTTAGTACTATAATCCCCTATAAGGATATTATTATTATTATGTGTCCGGTTATGTTGTAATCATACTTTTAGGGTATGATCAATTAACAATTTCATTCCCCTATCTTTCAAAAAGAAGCGACAGCATGGGCACTTTGACACTGATATTCAACTATTTGGTATTGTTGGAAATCTTACAAGATCAACAAGACACTACACACCTCTGTCTAGTCCTTCAGGTCTATAGGGGTGATGCTATTTTATGATAAGAGTTGTTAAAGCTCTGAATTCTTCAACTTAAACACTAAAAGGAACGTTTAAATATGTAAAAATAAATAAAAATATTTTGACGATTTTTTAAAAAAAGGCATCTACAACCATTATGTAACGTATGTCAAAAAATCATAAATAATTAGTACTATAACCCCCTATAAGGATATTACGGTTATCGCTGCCGTTTTAGAGATATTTCGATTTTTCATACTAGCTCCATACAAAATTTTCGTAAAAAAATTATAATTCCTTCGTTTCTGTGCAGAATCAATTCTGGTGTCATTTTTGTATATTGTTATAACTAATAGAAGTGATATCCGGCAAAAAAAACTCGCACTTGCAAAATAAAATGCCTAAGTCTATGAAAGCCGATTTTCAGCCCACCGTGCGCCGAGAGCGAAGAACGAATAGAGCTATGAGAACTAATAGAGTGAACTGTGGTCCGCGCTGTGCTCTGAGACCTCGGACCACAGAGCAAATGTAGGTACTATCAAAGACATCGTATTTATTTATCTCTGTTTTACCACAGCGTAAACAGCTGACATAATATTAGGATTATGTATAATTTAAACAGAGATATTTTTTACCATTGAATAATAATATAATAATAATATTCCACAACTTTCACACAACGCCATCTAGTCCCAAACTAAGCAGAGCTTGTGGTATGAGTACTGGACAACTGATAAACATACATATATATTTTTAAATACATACATGTTATACATAAATTACACCCAGACAAAGAACAAATGATCGTGCTCATCACACAAACATTTGTCCTGGGAATCTGAAACGGTTCTCATACGAATTAATTCTGTACCTGTATGAACAGGTACAGAATGAATTCGTATGATGTTTCTGTCAACCAATCAGTGAATGTATTTCATTTCTCGTTCGCACATTACGATCGCACGGTTTAGAATGTACGACAATGTACGAGTACGAAAAGAGCTATTAGAGCTATTAGACCGATTACAAGCCAGCGTTCGGAAACGGTTCTTTTAGTACAGTGCAAAGATTCGGCTCCTATTCGTTCATCGTTCACGTACTACACAAGACTACTTATACTCCACCCAGAGCGGTGAGTCATTTTGTTTTTCTTTCCGAAAAAGAAAACAACGACGCCAAACAATCTGATATGCCTCATTGTATTGATCGGCTTCCATTATTACTAGATGCAGTTGAGTACCATCACGAAGTGACTGCCTCTCTGACCTCCACAACCCACCCACTAGGCAACACAATACCCCTTGGTCAAGACCGGTGTCAAAAATCTTCAATAGACTGCGGGGCCTAACGGCTTTTTACGTGCTTTCTGGGGCAGAGCGGTGCACGGTCTCTGGGTATGTTATTTTTATTTTTGATGGTAGGTTCACGTTTCACCTCCGTCTCACCTGAGGTAAGCGATGATGTGGTCGAAGATCAAGCACGCTTAACTAGTGTGGGTGGGTATGTAGTATGTACGTACGGTCCCGATTTTAAGGTCAAAGGTCCCGTAAGCTGATATTATTTAGCCATATGCTCCAGCTGCCTAATATGGACGCAGGTGAAAAGGGGTAACTAACAAGAGAAGAATAGACAGGCAGTCTAACAAACTATAAATGACTTTGATGCCCTTAGCTCTAAACGCTTGGATGAGTGCCCAAAAGCGTGACGCTTTGCATAAAACAAACAATATGTTTCATCGATCTGAGTTCGTTCGACCTCGAAAGGTTAGAAAATCGAACAAGACATCTCCTGCTTAGCCATCGGTAGAGATGTTATATTAGGGTCTAATCTAGATATTTGTAATCTGTACTAGACTAGTATTTTTGAATGTTTGTAATTAATAAACGCAAAAACTACTGGACCGATTTCAAAAATTCTATCATTAGAAAAATAAACTTATCACTCGAGCGAAGCTGTGGGCAGAAGCTAGTATTGAATATATTTGAAATTTGGAATTACAAAATTTTGGAAAAACAAGTTCAAGCAAGCGACTTTACAGAACTGTGTACTTGTTTTATTGTATTTTTTCAGTTTTTATTCAAAGTTACATTTAATGCCGTTTTTTCCTAAGTTGAGTAATAGGTACTACTAATACTTCTATTTAATTCAAATAACTAAGACCATTCGCATTCAATTCCTAAGGATACAACAAAAAACATTAGCACGTGCTCAAAAAAATATACGGACAACAGAACTCGGAGGAGAAATAATTTAAAATCTAGACGTTGTATAGCATCAGACAATAAAACGGACCCTAACACATTTGCAATACGAATAACAAGCGTACCGTTGCTAATAATAATCCGCCATTAACAAACGGAGAGGGGTAACAACCCTAGCTAGTAAACATGGGCCAAGGTGACCTACCCTATGCAATTCGATTACTTGGAAATACTGCGTATGTATTAAAGGGACCCGAAATTTCGTTTAGGGTTAATATTTTGGACTGAATTTAAAGAAAAGGAGAGTTCTTTTAAGTTTAATTTAAAGCAATAAATTCGTCTGCCAACCTAAGTAGGCCGTTGCAGGTACGATTTAGCGAAATGGAGGATTACAGAACACACTGACTAAACGAGTACTGAGTAAACGAGGTGCCATCAGCTGAAGTAACAAAATGTCCAAATTCGTGCACTTTTGAAGACCTGTTAAACGCTACTGAGGCTGTGACTAACGTGGGTAACTACTGGGTCAATCATAATATTTAAACCATCGATTTCAAGAATATTTGGAAATAAGTAGACCTTGTGTGAATCTTTGTTGGTCGTTTAATTGTTTATAGGACTTAATATAATTGAAAAGCTATTTTATTATATTTAGAACAAGCTGTGTGGGATTCGATATTATCTACGCGGTTCTTCTCGCGTAAGTCCTGATCCCGTGGGAATTCCGGGATAAAAACTAGCTTATATTTTGCCTTTATTTGTCCAGTAAAAATGACAGCCGGGACTCAACAGCATAACGTATTTCCCGAGGCAAGGACGAATCACGACTGTCCTTGAATATCGGCCAGTGCAGCCGTTATTCTTTAGCCATGACTCCATGAGCTCCTCCTCTAAGCTACTAACGGGATATGTATGTAAAATATACCTTTATTAGGTATATTTTACATACACATCCCGTCAGTAGCTTAGATGAAAAATATATCTCATTATATCGCATGTGCCGAATAAACAATTTTTCTTTCATTTTCACTGGTTCCTGTAACACAGTGAAGTACCTGTGTTATAGGAGCATAGGAGTCAGGCCTTTAACTGGAAATGTGCCTTTTTTATATCAATAAAACATTCATTATTTATATTATAATGTTTGTTCTACTATTATTGATCGCCCGCGGCATTTTTCATTAAAAAGTCGCGGGCATACTAAAATACACCTCCAATTTCACAATTCTGTCGTCCATTTTTAATCAACGTTCTTCATGAATATTTTTCACACGCGACCGTGAGTAAGGAACGCACCTGATTTCTTGAAGGGCATCCCAATTTCGAACGTTGACCTCTTTCGTGTTCTGTCCTTCAGGAGAGTCAAGAGTAAGTGCCATACAAGGATGAGATCTGGCCGGTTTGTAAGAGGGTATAAGTTTAGAAAGATTATTTCGAAAAAAAAAAAACCTGCTTGGCACACTGTGGTTTTTATTACGCACCCTTTGTCAATACCATTTAAATATATTAATAACTAGCTGTCCCGGCAGACCTTGTTCTGCCTTATTTCTCTAAAACAAAGTAATATTGTTTCTTTTTTTATGTTAATAGCTGCCTCGACAGATTTCGTTCTGTCAAAATTGATTGGTCTGTCGCAGTCTAATAGAAATAAAATAACATTGAAAGATTTTAGTAATATTTAATGTGGTGATAATTTAAGTCCATGCAGCCTCTTTCCATCCAAAATACTGCACCAACGCTTATGTTCTTATCACTTATTTTCCTTCACAATTACTGATCATCATTATCAGTAATTGTGAAGGAATTCACAATTACTGATCATCATTAAGTAAAATAATAAAAATTACTATAAAACAAGTTTGAGGGATCTTGTTATATTATTTTCATTAATGACATACAACCTTTAATCAACTTGAAGGCATACCAAAGATAATCCTAACACGCCTTTGTTTTGCTTTGATTGACGTCAAATGTTTGACAGCTGGGGACAGAGTGGTTTGTATGGAAAAAGAAAATTGATGTTTTTACTATTTTTCTCGTTTTTGTTTTTTACTTCTCTCCATAAAAACCTTCCTCAGGCTTCATCAAACACAAAAAAGAAATCAGCCAAATCGGTCCAGCCGTTCTCGAGTTTTGCGCTTAGCAACACATTTAGCGATTCATTTTCCATTATATAAAGCTAAATTACCACTCACTCACTGACTCACTCACTCACTCATTGACATAATTGTTCTCCCAGATGGTGGATGGGGAGGTGGGTATATTTTGACTGATTCGTAAACAAGTAACTCTCAAACCTACGGTAAAAGTGCCAAATCTCCCCTTTTCACCCCTCCCTATCTTATCTCGGAAACTACGAGACCCGTATTTTTTTTTACGGATTCGTGTAGAGGAGGCTCGGTAAAGTAAAAACCATTTTTCAAAGTCCCCCCCCCCCCCCCTTTTCACCCCCTTTAGGCGGATCTCGGAAATTAAGAGACTTGGAATTTTTTTTTTCAGATTCATTTAGAGGGGCAATGCTTTAGTCGAAATACTTGTGCAACCCCCCCCCATCTCCCCCCCATCACCCCCCCACCGCTTT
This sequence comes from Tholera decimalis, assembly GCA_943138885.2. Classification (NCBI taxonomy): domain Eukaryota; kingdom Metazoa; phylum Arthropoda; class Insecta; order Lepidoptera; family Noctuidae; genus Tholera; species Tholera decimalis. Next base: position 8,699,500 of record OW964575.2, on the reverse strand, counting down.
TTTTTTTTTCACAAGCACTCGAGGTGCTTGCACCTCGCGCAACACGCAAATACTAAACCCCCCCATCTCCCTCCATCACCCCCCCACCTTTTTTTTTTTTTTTTTTCACAAGCACGCGAGGTGCTTGCACCTCGCGCAACACGCAAATACTACACCCCCACTTTTTTTTTTTCACAAGCACGCGAGGTGCTTGCACCTCACGCAACACGCAAATACTAAACCCCCCCCCCACTTTTTTTCTTCACAAGCACGCGAGGTGCTTGCACCTCGCGCAACACGCAAATACTAAACCCCCCCATCTCCCCCCCCATTTTTTTTCCTTTTTTTTTTCACAAGCACGCGAGGTGCTTGCACCTCGCGCAACACGCAAATACTAAACCCCCCCATCTCCCCCCCCATTTTTTTCCTTTTTTTTTTTCACAAGCACGCGAGGTGCTTGCACCTCGCGCAACACGCAAATACTAAACCCCCCCATCTCCCCCCCCATTTTTTTCCTTTTTTTTTTTCACAAGCACGCGAGGTGCTTGCACCTCGCGCAACACGCAAATACTAAACCCCCCCATCTCCCCCCCCCATTTTTTTCCTTTTTTTTTTTTTTCACAAGCACGCGAGGTGCTTGCACCTCGCGCAACACGCAAATACTAGTTTATTTATATAGATAGCCGCACTGGTCGATCTTAAATGTAAAGCAAAACTAGCCGAGGCAAGTATATGGATGAGTGACCATCTTTACATATGGAACTGCGTCCGTGCCTCGTGACGTACGCTAAGCCGTTGATCCCGGGTGACATTTGTAGGTACTACATCTCAGTCTTACCAAGGGTTATTGTGTTATTCAGCTAGTGGACAGTGAAGGTCAGATAGGCAGTAAGATACTGGTACACAGCTGCGTCGGGTTAGATTGGAAGCTTACCCCAACATTGTTGGGAAAACGTGTTTACATAATATCATATAAATTTAAAATAATTATAAATAAGACATGGACTGATCAGGAAATAATGGACTTTATAGGCCGGCCAGAAGCCCTGTATTTTTTTTTAACGTGGTAAAATCATCAAATGAGTCCTCCCACCCCGGGCAGGGCCGGAGGGACTGTCAGACTTGCACTGACTAAAACCCACGGTATTCGTTCAATAGCCCTTTATGTTCCGGGGTCACGGTGATGAGAAGTCCCACGACACCGGCAGGCTTCGGCCCTCTACAGGGGGGGCCTCGTCATATTGCTGACGCTCTTTGAAGCGAGCGTGGAACACAACGCCCCGTCGACCCGGGCATGGTCCATGGTCGGACAGCGAGTTGCCCTTTACTCGCTGTCCGCATGCCCGCGCCTACGTTGGCCGGAGATACACTTAAGAAGTAGTAACTGGAAATCCTGTCCTAAGGTCCATTAGAGACATTGACGGGGCCCTATAGGACCATTGTTTGCCGGGATTGCGGGACGGTTGACGAGATACTGTGGGTTTTAGTATTTGTTGTTGTAGCGGTAACAGAAATACATCATCTGTGAAAATTTCAACTGTTTAGCTATCACGGTTCATGAGATACAGCCTAGTGACAGACCGAAATATAGACAGCGGAGCCTTAATAATAAGGTCCCGTTTTTATCGTTTGGGTACGGAACCCTACAAAGATCATTAGAGAGGAGGCATATTGTAACATAAAAAAAATCGTCAACCTTACTATGTAGATCTTACAACCTACATTGTTTGGTTAAGATTAATTTTGAAATTCACCCATTATGTTTACAGAATAAAGTTTATTAGTTATTAAAACAAGACTGCCAATGATGATTCACGTTACAAAAAGAAGTAAACCAGAGTAGCTTTTTTCTTATCGCATTTTCTAAAGCCCACCAAGATAAACTTAAATGGTCTTGTCAAATAAAATGGTGGACGGTTTTTGTAGCCAAATATCGCGCAACGGGTCATTGACTTTAAATCGTTGAGTAATATTGGTAATAGTGGTTATGATATAATATGATTTTATATGTTGAAACATTACATCCTGGTGACTCTGAAGCAAGGACATGTCTTTAACGTTTTTTTCTATTGACACCAATTAAAAATGATGGTATCTTTCAAATAAGTAATATGAAAACATTCAAATCTGTGTTTCCTGATAGCTATAACTTGGGAGTCTTAAATTCAACAGTGAATAGGTTACTTTCAGCCAAGCGTGCTTCATCTTCGACCACGTCATCGCTTACCATCAGATGAGATGAAGTGGTTAAACGCGAGCTTATCGACAACAAAAAAAGATTATAGAAGCATACAATGTTTTTCATATACTTTCTAATGCAATTCAGATAATTGAGCCCGGTAAATATCATCTCGTATTGCTGAGCTGATGACGGAAGGTAGGTTCAGGATCTGATCATGGAACCCTAGGGAAATAAAGGGAAACCCTCGACTTTAAGGGCACTTACATGGTTTTAAATATACTATCTAAAGCAATTCAGATATGTGTGTCTGGTAGTCATCATCTCATGATGCTGAGCTGATCATTCCATCATCATAATCATAACAACATCTGAATGTTTCTATAAGAGTAATTTCAAAAGTATTGATCCAATAAGCGTTAATAGCCTAAAGGATAAGGTGTCGGGCTTGTGATCGAGAGGTCACAAGTTCGAGCCCCACCCATTACACTATTGCCGTGAACCCACTCCAGACACAAGCATATTTAGCTTAGTTAGAGGGGTTAACAAAATTGCTAGTAATGTGAATTCTACACACATTGTTAGTAACCTTTAAAAATAATTGATTTTCACACGGGGTTTTCACTCTTGAAATTCTTATTCTGGCGGCACTTTTAAACAAAAACAAAATCAGATTTTAAAACACTAATGCACTAAAACGCATCAGTATCCAAGGTGAGTGTGTTTTTAAGTCTCTAGATCACTACTGTTCTCAAAACAGTAGGTAAAGCAAACTATCGTCATCAATTCATTGAACATCCACCAATCCACACTGGGGCCGCGTCACAGTATAAAAATATGGACAGACAGTACGGAAACTACCTACAAACGCTCGAAACTCTTGCGAAGTTGTCACGCGATTATTTGTGGTCGATTGTGAGCAAGCGCGGCACCCATGTTTCGGAAAGCTTTCTCATACCCAAGTGATCATTTAAAATTGTAACCACTGAGCCATGTGAGATGCCTATGGCTTCCACAAACTGTCTCACTTTCAATCTCCGATCGGCCAACACCATATCGTGAATTTTTTCAATTGTTTCGGGTGTAGAGACCTCAACTGGGCGTCCAGAACGTTCGGCATCTTCCGTGCTTGTACGGCCACATCGAAATTCTGTGAACCACTTCTTTGCCATTGAAATTGATGGTGCAGAGTCCCCATAGTATTTATCAAGCTTAGCCTTGGTTTGAGTAATGGTTTTTTTTTTCATTTTGTTCATAAAATACGCGGCAGTCTGCTATCAATGGCTGTCAAAGACAAACCTAAAAACGCAGCTTGTTCAAATTTTGACAGAAGTCAACTGATAGTTACCTGTTGACAGGAGCAGTGTTGCCCTTTTAGTTAAAAGACAATAAATTAAAAAGTCACGGACTTATTGACCCGCCCTCGTAAAACCTTTTCTTTCTTTATTTCTTAAATAGAAGATTGGGTCAATAAATGTGGCCCCTATAAACAAAATAACGTCAATAAAGTGTGAATTATTATATTACTAAGAAATGGTTAAATCCCGATACGAAATATGTTAAAGCCGACCTCACATAAATTGTGATAAGGGTAGGACGATGCCGATATCTTAAATAAATAACCGTTTTCGACTATTTAGGGCGTTTGAAAACACGTAGTCAAAGTAGATAGATAGATAACTTATATTGGTCAACAGAAGACACAACACACAAAAGCACATTAACATATAAGACACAAATCTATACTAATATTATAAAGCTGAAGAGTTTGTTTGTTTGTTTGTTTGTTTGCTTGAACGCGCTAATCTCAGGAACTACGGTTCTGATTTGAAAAATTCTTTCAGTATTAGATAGCCCATTTATCGAGGAAGGCTATAGGCTATATATCATCACGCTAAGACCAATAGGAGCGGAGCACTAATGAAGAATGTTTCAAAATCGGGGGATTTTTTTCCACGCGGACGAAGTCGCGGGCGAAAGCTAGTTACAGATAAAACTGGCTAAGTGCGAGTCGGACTCGCGCATGAAGGGTTGCCATACAAAACTAAAAAAACAAGTACTTTTTATTCTATTTTTAGTATTTGTTGTTATAGCGGCAACAGAAATACATCATCTGTGAGAATATCAACTGTCTAGCTATCACGGTTCATGAGATACAGCTTGGTGACATACAGACAGCGGAGCCTTAGTAATAGGGAACTGTTTTTACCCTTTAGGTACGGGACCATAAAAAACAGAACAAGCTTATTCAACCAAAAATATAATAAATTAAAAATAAAAGAAAACAGACTAACACTTTAACTATTTCACTCAAAAACTCGACCGCTTTAACCTATCAAAATTAAAAAAAAAAAACAAATAACTTTACAAGCAGTCCGATGTGTTACGCAAGCAGTTTGAATGAAGTAATTTCTTTTGATGTTCTGGAACACACATTTAAAGGCCATACAATTATTTGTGACAATGCGGGAATTGAATCCGCGACACGCAACACAAAAACTAATCTCTCAACTACTATGCTAACCGTGTGTTGAATAATATAACTGAAGTAAGTTAGTAAGTTTTTTATTTACTATATCAGACTAGCACTCGCGCGGGGCTTCACTCCCATGGACTTGCACGATAAAAAATAAAAATATAAAAACCTATAATCTTTCTCAAGCTTCAAGCTATTTTCACACTAAATTTCATCGAAATTCGCCCAGTATTTTCGAAGATTAGCGCGTTTAAACCTTTTAAACATACAAACTCCTCCGCTTCACAATGTCAGTCAAAGAAACATCCCAACACAACAAGAACTTTCTTTTGCTTCGCAAACTGCATAGCATTTATAGCGTTCAATTAAAATATTTTTGTTTATGTATGAAAATCTGATGAATGTAAATATAATTAATATTAAAATTCATAAAGCAAAAGTTGTTGTTTATGATGTTTCTAACACAGTCCTGAGAGGTTGTTAGAATTTTAACAACAACCCTGTATACACTATACAGAGTGTTTAAAAAATCATTAGTATTTCTAAAGATAAAAAGAACCTAAACGTCACAATGATAAATGAAAAAGCTTGCGAAGATAATGTTACTAATAAACAGTAAAGTGACTTTGACCCGTCACTGCTCTAAGATAACAAGAGTAGGAAGTGTTCTGACACACTTATCTAAGTAAAACAACGAACTACTACATTGTTGAACGTTGACAATAAGAAAAATGTTGAGACTATTACATAATTATATTGATCGATTTCTTGTTATCTTCTTGAAAAATAAAAAAAATCTAGCCATAGGCTTCAACTCCGTACACCTATAATAACCACAGTGGAGCAAACCATCAGTGGACATTAAACATCTGAGCAGGAGATGTTACAGTACACAAGTATGTGCAGGTACAGGCGTACTCTGTTCCTTTACTCTAAAGCCTTCAATACATGTTGGCCGAGCGTAGACCAACGCGAGTGTTGGCAAATAGGTACAGGGCAAGAAATAATGTCCACACGTTCGACAAGTTCGTCGAACGCCAATGCAGACAACCAATGTACAAGAGGGTCTGTAGAGCTGCCCACACGTTGGCCGAGCGCAGGCGAGCGCCTTTGATTTGTGACCAAAAACCAACACCGATCCGAAGTGAGGCAAGTGATCACGAGCAACGGCGAGCGAAGACAAGTTGCACCAAATGAGCTCCATACACGTTGGCGCTGGCCTCCACTCGGCCAACTAGGCAAGTGACACCGAGCGATAGCAAGACAAGGCAAATATGCCGTCTACATGTTGGTATTGGCCTTCACTCGACAACGCCCGGCCAACATGTATTGCAGGCTTAATAGTACGATGGGACGGCAATCCAACGCGACTGGAGAGAGATCAGGCACAGGACAATCGGCTTAACAAGCTTTCATGCACGGACTCCGCGGAAATGCGCTTTTATGCCCGACTCAGATGTCGAACCCCAGACTTCTTGCTCAGCAGTCGCTATTACAACCACTAGACCAACGAGGCTGTTAATAGTGAGACTATGAATGTAAAAACAAAAAAAAAATGAGTCAATAAAATCAAAATCTTCATAAGATTTTGATTTTATTGGCTCATGTTTTCACACAAACCTCCAAAGAAAGTATCAACTTTGCCTTTTTGTAAATCAGTCAACAAAGTCTCTGAAATCTTCTGAAATTTCTTTTCAGGAGACACAGATTTCGGCAGGCAATTCCACTCCTTAACTGTACGCACGATAAAAGTATTCCCAAAATGTTTTGTGCGTATGGGTGGGATGTCCACCATGTAATGATGGCGCATCGCCGGTTGACTTGTAGTCCCATCACATCATCGCTTACCATCAAGTGAGATGGTGGTCAAAAGCGAGCCTGTCATAAATAATTAAACCGTTGCGGGCACAATTAGCTCACCAATAAAACCGTACCTAATAATAACTACCAATCCCAACTAATAATAACGAAACATCGTCGACCATTAAAATATATATAAGTATTTCTTCGAGCAATAAATTGGTAGTACATAACTTACTGATTAGAAAGTCCTTGGCTGATATAGAACGGTGATAAGTGCGAGTCATCGATCATGGAGGTTACAAAACTTTAGATTCTTATACACCTCGTTTAAACTGATCCAGTGTTTAGTTGATTATGAATGTGATTTTGGGATCGACTTAGGCTCGGGCCCTGGACGCAAGAACCGGAAATCCGAAGCTACTTGTATTCCACAGGTCGACACATTGACTGACTAATTGCCGGTGCCAATGTTTCCTAAGGGAACTCTGATATACCCCTCGATATTCGTAACTCCGTTTCGTATGTAACAAAACGAGTAAGGCTTATAGGGGAAACGATTAAAAAAATCTTAAATACTTATATGTATTATATTTTTAACAATGTGGGTACAATTCACATTACCAGCAATCTTGTTAACCCGTCCAACTAAACTAAATATGCTTTTGTCTGGAGTGGGATCTCTTCCGCTCCTCTCAGAACGGGTGAGTGGGCTTCGTTTTTCATTTTGATTATTATCAAAACGAAAAGCTTCGTTTTAATCCTGCAAAATGCAAATCGGCCGTGCATGCAGTACACATAGCATGACAAGAGGTGGGAATATCTTGCAAAGGGGCTCGACACTGGCATTCTAGGTCAAGGAAACCCTATTTGGCCTGATTGTATTTACAGCGGCAAACCTTCCGGTATGTAATTTCAACGGCATTTTTATGTCATAAAAGTTAGACGAAGTGAAAAAAAAATGTGACAACGGATGACAGAGAAGCCTAGATTTTGTGACGACACATTTTAAAATCTATCCTAAAAACTGCCTGAATGTTAATCTAGGTTATGCCACGTTTTGCTGTTTAAGGATATCGTCTCAACCCAATTACTTTGCAAAAACGACTAGGTTTTGAATTCAAAAGCGATTTAAAAAATATATACTTACTTATGTTAAATTTTCCTATAAGTACAAAAAGATAATCACAAAAGCGCAGCAAGTAGTGAGAATCGTAGTACAAAACTACGCATAGCATGACGGAAGTGTGAACCTTATCAGCGCTTATCATAACGAACGATTGTTAATCGATGCTAAGGAAATAGTACACACTATAAGACGTTGAGCTAGTAACACGACTGTGGAATGTTACAATAGCATTTATAACTGTAACATTTAATGCTAGGATTAAGCGTTAAAAGTCAAATAATTCTGAAGATTTTCATTCAATTCTGACACACTGCATGAAAATCTATATAATTATCTATAATCTATACACATTTTTATTTATTTATTTTATTTATTTATTTGTAGGTAAATAAAATAAATAAATAAAAAAATTACTAATATTATAAATCGGAAAAGTTGGTTTGTTTAAACGCGCTAATCTTCAAAAGTGTTGGGTGGATTTGGATGAAATTTGGTGTGGAAGTAGAAGCCTTTTTACCCAACTGCAATAAAAGGTGGGTTATGGTGGTATTTTATGGTGGTAAAGTGAGAACGTCAATAACCTAATGCCTAAGGACTTGTGATCGAGATAATAATAATAATTATATTTGTTTTTTTTTTTTATAGAAATATAAAAAAAATGTAAATAATAGGTTTATAAAATGTAATAAATGAAATAATAATAAATTTATTTGTTAGAATATTGTTGTTACATGGTGTTACATACAATTTTACGTCCAAAATATTCTGCTGTTTCCAGCGTCCAAATATTTTCAAGAAATTAAATTAAATTAAAATCAATAGATAAAAACCATACACTGTCAAGGATAAGGAAAACGTTAACCCCATCTTGCACACAGGCATATTGAGCTCAGTTGGAGGGTTTAACAAGATTGCTCAAATCACATTACTAGTAATGTGATTTCTACCCAAAAAACTAGTTCTCTTGTTTAAAAAATAATGTCTAAGGGCACGAAGACCCACGTGACTCCTAAGTCTATATATAAAATTAATAAATATGAAAAATATGTTTTTTTTTTAATAAGCTTTTTTTTCCATTTTCATATTTCTCTCAGCCAACCCTTTCATTTGAGACCCACGTGACTCCTAAGTCTATATATAAAATTAATAAATATGAAAAATATGTTTTTTTTTTTTAAATAAGCTGTGTTTTCCATTTTCATATTTCTCTCAGCCAACCCTTTCATTTGATACTGATATCATGGCATTGCACAATAAACCACAACATGTCCACCATCTTGAGCCGTTGGCCATATTGGATTAAAATTGACGTAACTTAGCTAACCATGCAGTGTTATCCAAACGAAACATTTGAGACAGCGGGAGTCTCTTGATGATTTTCCCACCCAGATAAAAAGGCAAGTTTTAAATTTTTCCAAAACTATATAGACCAACGACCGAAGCCACAGAATAGAGTTAATTATGTTGTCGACACATGTAGTGTGCGAATTCACGTGAAACAAATTATTTAACAACATGATTCAAGGTCTATGTCACATGCTACGATATTTGAGTTAGTGGGGGGAAACAATACGTTCTTTGAGTAAGCTATTTGCGTATTGGCCAAATGCTGAATGTGATTACAATTAAGATTATGTATTGTAGTAATTTATGTGAATAACGTAAGTAATACGCACAAAACGTTTTAGGAATACTTTCATTGTGCGTACAGCTTGGTAGCAGAATTTTCTGTTGTAGTCAGTGTGTCCTGATAGCTATAACCTGGGCGTCTTTAAGTCAAGAGTGAATAGGTTACGTCTAGTTAAGCGTGCTTCATCTTCGACCACATCATGGTTTACCAACAGGTGAGATGGTGTGGCCAATCACGATATTTCTAATCAATAAAAAAGTAAAATACTGCAGATGAATTGATTTCAAAGACATATTCGGACATTATTTTATTTATTTTTTACCACTGTTGAAATCTTTCTGATATAGTCAGAGCATGTAACGACCGTTACATGACTGATGATTTTACTGATTGTCGTCAATTATACACCAACACAAAAATATTAACCCGCAGTAAACGTACATTTACACCACGTGCATACTGGTGAGAAAAATACTACCTGGTCAGATACGATCTGACTTGAAAGAAGAACTTTTGTTTAGAGTAAAAAAAAAATAGCAATAAGGCTTTGCAATAATGAGTTCTAAACAAATCCAATCCAAACAGAAAAACGTACAGTTCGATACGAATGCCGCAACTCAGTAAAATCTCAAACAAATACAAAATATAACTTCAGAGGCGCGTTCGTTTCAGTATGTCTTTGCCACTACTGGCTTTCAGCCAACACGGTTCCGTTGTAAAACTGTGAAGCGTAAGTGATGTAATATTAACGATTTTGACGTAAACTAAACATCCTGCTGAATTTTTTTTCATCTACGTATTTCGTATTTTGTTTTGTATATTGATGTCATGTCTTCATCTAACATTTTGGGATGTTAATCATTTAAGAGCGTTTACACCTTACCGTGTTTCTTATAAACTTTAAAGGCCTCTCCTTTTGTGTTGGGTTCTGGGGCCCCGGTATCTAATTAGAATAAAGTAAATGACAAAATATTTAATTTCACAAATGCTTAATTATTTTGGGTGGGAAAAGCGTCACTAGATGCCTCAAGATGTGGATGGAGCGGAAGGGAGTGTCAGACTTCTACCGACTAAAAACCCGCCCTGCTCCTTCAGTTGCCATTGTATTCCGGGGCCGCGGTATCTCGTTAGAACATTCTCGCAGCCTCGACAGGCAATGACCCTATAGGACCCCGTCACTGCTGCTGATTGCTCTTTGAAGCGCGCGGAACACGGGGCGCAACCAATTCGGACCTGGGCCTTATCGGACGGTGAACTACCTTTACTCGCCACACATGCCTACATGGGCGTCCGAAGCTAGAGCACAGATCGAAATTGCTCGTGTCCTATAGAAAATAAACCGACATGAAACTCCACAGTTACTCTTTTCAAGTCTCAATTAATTTGATATTCACAATGTTTCCATAATATTATTTCTTGGTACGATAGTGGTAGTAAACACGTTGTTGAATGCTTTAGTAAGTTTTGATGGTTGATACAATGGTTATATAATATTATTATAAATCATTTCATGACAGGCACGCAGCCAAGTGTCTATTGCGTAGGTTCATTGTGAAGTAAAACTTTGTTCTGAAAATCACTTCCTCGGCTTGTTGAAGATTACACATCGAGATTAGGCTATGCTTGTGAGGGGCAAGACGTTTTTATTTTATTTCATTTTGGATGAAGCCGCTGCAGACCTCAATCACGCATTATGGTAAGATATACGAGCCCAGAAGATGCCTGTTCACACTTTCTTTAAAGGCTGACAGGTCATAATTATGTTTAGAGTTCCACACGTTGCCTGTGCGCACAATAAATAGTGGAGGTAAAGCGCTTAGTACGACAAGACTGCATAATTACTCAAATACTACTATATACAATACTCAATACTATTAAATATATTAATATTATACTCAATACTTTATTGCATTCCAAAATGTAGGCTTAGGGGGTAAACATTTTTTGGAGAAAATCGTGAACCCTGTCGAGCACAGCAAAAGTGAGATATGTGGAGACGACTTTTAATTTAAGTATCTTATACTCTAACTTATTCTAAAAACATAGACATTTACATTAGTGAAAGCATTATTTTTCGAGCTTCAAGGATTTATCATTTAAATATTCGTTTACTACTATAGTAACATTTGCTTAATAACTTTTTTAATTTGTTTGTGAATAATTATATAATATCAACCAAATGTTGATGTACCCTGCAGTACGTCTGGTATGTCGGTAGTGAAAAGTAGATGGAGGGATCATTAGCTCCAACTTTGTGTAATTTATATTTTCTCTACAGCTTTCAAATCGGTGAATAAAAACAGCGTGAGGAAACCTGTATGTCGTAGGACCGTAGGACCAAACTGCGAAGACATACGACTTCCACTAACCCACACTGGACAAGCGTGGTGGATAACGGAACATTTACTCTCATAGAGAAGACGCCTGTGTGACCTATGCCTCAGCTGTGGGAACGTTATACGCCTGAAGCGTAAATTTAAAGCTGCGTCTACGCTAGGCGAGCCGAGCATGAGCCGAGCACGAGCGGAGCCGTTCTCGGCTTCGGCGTTCGCGGCGTCAAGTGTGGACGTACAACGAACCTACAACGATCACTGTCCTCGAACCTAGTTTTCCGCAGTGTGCTCGCGGCTCTTGGCGAATATGGACGATATTAATATTGCAGTAGCCGCTGCTATGGCAGCGATTATTATGGTGGTAGTCAGCAAAAAAAAAGGCCAAGACGATGGGAATCTACAAATCTATATAAAGTGAGATCCAATCAACAAATTTAGATTTGCTAACCATTTTGAGAGGTCAAGAAGCAACTGGCCAATTTAAGAACTTTCTTCGAATGACATCGACAAAATTTGAGAATTTACTACGCTTAATTAGACCGCACATTGCAAAACAATTGCAACAATGATTCAATTGATTGCAAGGAAGCATCTTCTGTTCACGTGTCCATGAGGCTCGGTTCGAGCGACCGACGTCTGTCACTAAACACGTCCACGAGCGCACTACGAGCGCGAAGCAAATCCCTTTGTGTTCGTCAAAAAACCGACAATTGGCGGAGCACAGCCGAGTACGAACGAAATGCTCGCAGCGCGCTCGTTCGAGGCTTATAAGTCGGTCCACATTAGACGAATTGTGTTCGGCTCGTGCTCCGCTCGTGATGGGCTCACCTAGCGTAGACGCAGCTTAAAACGAACCATCACAAGACACTTCAAATCCGTGAGAGTTAACATAGTTTAGATTTTTATCCATAAATTTTCTCATCAATTGCGCTTCGATAAAGTTACGTCATAGATTCGTGTTTATTATAGCGATTGTGGGACATTCATAACATATTTTACGTCATTTCCGTTACAGATAAATAATTTAGCATCATTCAGTTGTTTGTGAAAATGTACCTATGTACCGGAAGCAAGCAACTGCCTCGTTGGTCGAGTGGTTGCGCGACTGCTGAGCACGAGATCTCGGGTTCTATTCCCGGGTCGGACAAAAAGTGCGGTTTTTCTGAGTAGTAGCTCGGAATTTGGAAGTTGGTAGTGTGAAACCACAGAACAGATAAAAACGGGTAAAAACTTCTAAACAAAAGTAAGAAATCATCATCAATCCTCTCAAAACGGTAAAGGCAAACATTGTGAGGAAAACCACAGAATAGATAAAAGAAGTTAGAAAGGAAATAGTTCCTGATTTGTATGAGAACGCGTGTCGCCGCTTGTCTCCCACTCTTTAGCTCCACTACAAGCAAGAGGCCCGTTACGTATGCGAATTACGCACCCAAATAAATTACATACACTTAAATCGAGAGCTTGCTACTGATTGTAACTCACTGTCGATAAACATGCGCCGTGCATCACGGCCAATCAGGGCAAAGGACAAAACGTCAATGGTTGAAGTGTGGCGCATGCAGTACATTGTAAGCGGACTTGGTCATTGCGTTGATTAAGCGAGTACACATCGGGCAATGTATACTTTTTGTAACTTGTTGCAATAATGTTGTTAATGTTCGGAATTTCATAGTGATCAGAATATTTTTATGTTTTTTACAAATGAAATTATAATTAAATGTTATTTTCGACTTACTGATGGAAAGATATACCTCCTCGCTCTATACTTGCGGTCTGACTTTTTGTTTTACAAGTTATAATTGCACAACACGGCATTTTAAAGCAGAGCTCTGTGTTCCGAAGTAATCCGAAGCCCACTCACTAAACGCGATGAATGAATTAATCGGTCGCGCTATGATTTTCGTATCATAAATGTGGCGCGCTCGCCACGCCCACATTACCATTCCAATCTTATTCATCTATTCCGTGTGTGAAATCCCCGTGCCTCGAAAAGCACGTTATTTCGTTGATCCCGGCTGTCATTTGGACATCTCTGACCGTCGTTACGGGTAGTCAGAGGCCAGTAAATCTGACACTGGTCTAGTCAAGGGGTGTCGTGTTACTCAGCTACTAGGTTGTGGAAGTCAGATAGGTAGGGATACGAAATAAGTATCGATACTTTGTGGTATCGAGTACGTTTCGTTTCGATACCGATACTTTTGTACTCGATACTTTGTATTTGATACTTTTACTCAATGAGTAGGTACTTCTTGACAGGTATCGTATCGAATAAATCTTGGACGACAACGCCATCTGGTTCAATAAGACTGAACCTTCTAAATCGTTCCTTCAGTCTTTTTGTTCACAGTTCAGATCCTTTCCTTCACTAATCAATCGTTCGCAGTTAGAAAATTGTTTTGTTATTTATTTATTGTTTATAAGGTACAATGTATTTCTTATAATATCCAACGATATATCCCACAAAACCGTATTATTTGTATTATTGTTCGTGTTCGTCTCGCGATTTGTTTTTCTCCGGTTGATCGTTATTGTGCTTGACTATTATTTGACTAATTAAATGTGAACGCGTGCCATCTGTTCCGTGCTGTGTATCAATAAGCGATTGTACGGAGGAGGAATGGGTACTATAATATGTGCCTAAAGGTCTAAATAATATAATTGTTTTTTATAATTTTGATGTTCTGTTCTTCTGTCCTACTGTAAGCTGAAGCTAAATTGATGTTACTAACTGACATTGACGGCCTGACGTATGCGCATTAGGCCCTAAGAAAAGTACTCGATACTTTGAAGTATCGATACTTTTGTTTCGATACATTTATGAGTACGATAGTTTTTTTTTTTCGATATTACTCATGAGTACAATATCGATACCGTGTCCCTACAGGTAGACAGTCGTTCCATGTAAAACACTAGTACTCAGCTGCATCCGGTTATGGTTGGAGAAGAGGCTAAGTAGATGACATATTGTAGTCTTTAATATCCGAGATAATAGGAAACAATAAAAATACCAATAACCAAATTATCCGCATAACAGCTACATATTCGGTCATTCTATACACGACGTTGCTGAAATTATCCGTATGAGTCACACGCACGGACAGACGCGTCTATATTTAGCTACGATATGTATTGTTACATAATACGGCATTGCTCTAATGTCAAGGATGTTTTCACTGGCTCGGTATATGGAGTTTTAGCAAAGAGATTTTATTGAGAATTTAGTTCTAATGTTTAATTGTACAGCTACGGAGTGGAATTCTTTGCCGAAGTCTGTTTCCTGATAGCTATAACTTAGGAGTCTGTAAGTCAAGAGTGAATAAGTTACTTGTAGGCAAACGTGACCATATATCATCGCTTAACATCAGGTGAGATGGTGGTAAAACGCAAGCCTTCAACAATTGACAATAAAGATTGATACGCCTTCAACTGTATTCTATGAATTCATTGGAATATGTATAATGCAGAGAGAGAGAATTAAACCATATCATAAAAAATATTCTTTTGGGCTTGAGCAAGAAAATTAGCAAAATCAATGAGTAAACAATGGAAGTACATAGGTGTCACTCTCGTGATCTATGAAAAGGCTGTCCGTTTATTACTCTTAATTCCGTCTACCATATTGTAGGACAATAAGAAACTTCAAGATTTTTAAGTTCGATCACATTAATTCTTAGTGCTATATATTTCGTGTGAATTAACATATTATGTTATGTACAGACGCCAGCACATCAAGCTACAACAACCTGTCAAATTTTTTTAATAGATTTACAACTTTATTGTTAAAGAAATTAGGTTCAAGGTTGATTGGGAAAATTTGACAGTTTCGGGTAGCTTCATGTGCTGGCGTCTGTACATTTGCAGGCAATTTTTTTTTAATTCTTTTATCCATAGTACAAAAAGCAATCAGCAGTAATGTCGGGATCCGATAAGTCACTGCGTCCCAGGGTTCCGCGAATGTTCTAACAAGATACCGCGGCTGCAGAACGCACGGACAACCAAAGGAACGGAGTAGGTTTTTAGTCAGTAAAAGTCTGACACTCCGCTCCACCCAGAGGGGAAGGGGTCGGTTCAAGATTTTTCCACCCGAAAACAAAAAAAAGGGCCACTTTGCTAATTCGACTTTAGCAAGGAGATATGTTGTCAAGCGTACACTGAGAGTCCGATTCAGAGGCAATTCCTATCTACAGGAAGCAGAGAGAGAAGAAGCGTCAATAGCCTAATGCCAGACTTGTGACGGAGGGGTCGCAGGTTCGAACCCAATCCATTACACTATTGCCGTGAACCCACTCCAGACACAAGCATATTTAGCTTAGTTGGTCGAGTTAATAAGATTAGTAATATGAATTCTACCCACATTACAAAAAAAAAAACAACTGACAGAATAGGTATAGATGACGCCAAATAACTTGGCAAGTGTTTGGCGTAGTGGGGGTAAGTTCGCGCATCGTGCACTTAGTGGAAGAAAAAAGTGGTCACTTTTACTGCTTGCCATTATTATATGGTTATTGCCATCATTTATTTTTAATCATATCTGTTCAGAAGAATGTTAAAGAAAGAAGAGGAATTAATTCGTTAATTCGGTATTATAAATAAAATAGATATAATACATTAATAAATTTAAAAGTGCAAAAAATGTATTTAAAAAAAACATTAAAAATAATATGTTCTCGTCGGCACAATCTATACTTATAATAAATCTGTAGAGAGGTCAATTCTGTACATGAAATATATTTACAAAATAACTATCAGGAGGTGATTAGGGATCGATACTGATGCCAAAAATGCAATCAGTAAAATTTTTGTCTGTCTGTCTGTCTGTCTGTCTGTATAACCGTTATAGAAACAAAAACTACTAGACGGATTTTAACGAAACTTGGTACAATTATTTTTCATACTCCTGAGCTGGTTATAGTATACTTTTCATCACGCTACAATCAATAGGAGCAGAGCAGTGAAGGGAAATGTTGGGAAAACGGGAGAAGTTACTCCATTTTTTAAGCTTCCGTCGCGAGTGCAACCTTAATGGTTAAAGCTACACAGAAATCATTTATGACGGAAATGTTCTCCTTAAAATTATATAAAAAATATCCCACGACAGCATATATCTATCTTTTATGGTTGACTCACAATAACACGTGTAACTCCCGATAGCTTAGCAGTTCGAAGCTTTCTGATTATTATTCTGCTCCGAAATTTAAAACCACCACAACTTTGCAATGGAACTCGGCTAAAAGTAACCCAGTTGCAACAAAATATAATCGAGGCTCAAATTTTAACAGGTTGCGGTGCAGGAGAAACCGTCTTTATTCCCAGAATTCCCATAATACCAAATAATTTTCCATTCCAATTTAAAAGAACGCAATTCCCAGTATCGGTGTGTTATGCAATGACAATTAATAAGGCTCAAGGGCAGACTTTTCGTGTTGCTGGAGTTGATCTCGGTGTCAGTTGTTTCTCGCATGGTCAGTTGTACGTCGCTCTTTCCCGGGTTAGCAGTTCTAGAAATCTTTATGTTCACGTGCCGGACGGGTCAACTTTCAACATAGTTTACCCGGAAGCTTTGCGCTGAAGTATTTTCGTTCTATAGGGACTTAAGCCTCATGTGAACGTGATCTAAACAATATTACCGATACATTAACTTAATAACACACAAGGAGTTACACGCTGACGGAGTCGCGGGCACAGCTATTAACAATAATATTGTGCGGTTCGGTATTGCGATATTTTTCAACAGTATTATAGATTGACATATTATATTTCCTTACTAAATTACGAAAGTTAATCTGTCTGTTACATCAAAATCACTGAACCGTGAGGAAGGACATAGGCTACTTTTTTTTACGAAAAGCGACGGAAACGTGGACGAAGTCGCGGGCAACAGCTACCTATACTAATAATATAAGGCTGAAGAGTTTGTTTGTTTGTTTGAATGCGATAATCTCAGGAACTACTGGTTCGAATTGAAAAATTATTTTTGAATTAAATAGTCAATTTATAGAGAAAGGCTATAGGCTATATATCATTACGCTAAGGCCAATAGGAGCGGAGCGCCAATGAAGAATGCTTCAAAATCGGGGTTAAATTTAACGCTAGCCCAAAGTAACTATTCCACGCGAACGAAGTCGCGGGCAAAAGCTAGTTAGTTAATAAAACTGCTACCCCTTTTATTCTTCTTTTTACCCGGTGTCCTAAAGACAGTGACGAATTTGGAATTTCAACCTTCCTTAACTATAGTGTCTAAATGTTGTTTCTGAGGTTTTAATAGTCTCCGTAAAACGGTATTTGGTCCTGGCATTGTAATCAAAGTAACAAAAAATAAATTTAAAACAACAACTCGTAACAAAAACAAAGGGTAGGTACAACTTTCGTGTACGCAAGTGTATTCGGGAGCAAATTGAACGAGAACTACTGACGCACCAATCGCGCGCTCGGAGCGGCGCTACGTCATACCCCGCGTCCCGCTAACAACCTCTGACACCTAAAAATCTACTTCTGCGGATTTAACGATTCTTGCCAAGTTATTTTGCGTTACCTATACGTTATTGAGATTTACCAGTAGTTGGGATTGCGACATTAAAATATAGTATATTGTTTAACTGAGTATCTATACGCATAAATCAAACTGTCTGTGATTCTAAAATAACTCTAAATTTTTTAAGAGGTTATTTGTTTACATTACACTATACTAAAACACAACCACTTTTAGTCTACGAGTCTTTCTGTTTGTCCGGGCAAATCTCTGTAACGGCGGAACCGATATTAATGGGACTTCCACTAGAAAAACAGAGGAGGATTTAATTAAACATAGAGGGCATATATCTCGAAATTGTACCACGTCGTTACTTCACAAGTCCAGTTGAAAACCAGCGTCAAGCAATTTACAGTTGTCAGGTATTTTGCTGAACTGTACTATTTGTGATAGCCATGAGGTACACGCAATGCTGTATTATTTTATTTTTTTATTTTATGTTTTTATTTTATTTTTATTATTTAAAGATTTTATTTTATTTGTATTTACAAGCAGTCGCGCGTGGCTTCGCTCTCGTGGAATTTATCGCGATAAAACATAACCCTCTTTCTTTTGCAGTCGAGTAACAAGTCGCCTTCCTCAAGCTTCAAGCTAATCATACTAAATTTCATCCAAATCCACCCAGTATTTCCGATGATAATCAGGTTCAAACAAACTTTTCGTCTTTACAATATTAGTATAGAGAGTTTGCCTTAACACTCGGGTCTTATAAAAATAATAAATTGATTTCACTATTTGTTTTTAAATTTCCACGCGATCTGGATTTACGCGAGGATAAAAGGCTATACCGAGTCTCATACGACCGAAGTCGCGGACAAATCTAGTTTATTACTAAACGATGACATGAAAAAGACCTTACTCTTGGCCGGGAATCCAAGCCGAACGCCGTAAACTGTCATGGCCACATAGTAATATTATTATTACACAAATATATTTAGCTGGGCGGACTATTTTCATGGACCTGCCGTTTTCTGGCAACGTATTAAGATACAAGATGTTGGAAAATTAGATTGTTTTGCTATAAAGAACTCGGTGTTTTTGGAAAAGCGTGTTAGCTGACAGACTGACAAATAAACATTGACTACAGGGCTACTGCGTTACTCTGCAGAAATCCATAACAAACTAATACTACAGAAAAAACCTAGTGTTCATTCCGCACCGAAAACCAGTTGTTCATGTTTGCATGCAGTATGCAGCACCTGTTCGCCAATATATGCAGGTGCAGAAAGAAATTCAGTGCAACATGCCGACGTCTTCTAGGAAGCTGGGGGTGTTTAAGTCAAGAGTAAATAGGTACTTCTAGGTAAGGGTGCTTCATCTTCGACCACGTCATCGCTTACCATCAGCGAGGGTGGACAAACACGAACCATTAATCAATAAAAAAAAAGCTCCGTGGAACGACGAAACACCATTATCAAATATTTTTGCTTTCATGTTGCTTTGCATCACATCCTGAATATGCATTTAATTACGAGTTCAGGCCAGTGCTGCATACTGCATGCAAACATGAAAAAAATAGTTTTTTGCAGAATTAACTGTGGCGCGCTCGCCACACCCACATTACCATTCCAACCTTATTCATCTATTCCCTGAGGAAAACGGCCTGTCCTAGGAAAATCCGAACACCAACGTCCAACATCCACCAACCCACACTAGAACCGCGTGGTGGATTACGGCCCATCCCCTCTCATAGAGGAGGCCTGTGTCTCAACTGTGGAAACGTTATAGGCTAACAATGTTATATTAAATGCCATTATGTTTAAATAAAATTAAGAAAACCACCAAAATGAGGGTAGAAATAAAACATACCTGTAATGGAGGCTCTGATGTCTGAAACAAATGAATTATTTATTTTAGATTCAAGCTAACTATACATTTTTGTCACATTGGAAAGGTTTAGGCTTGCGTTAATCATCATTATGGTAAGCGATGATGAGGTTTAAACCATAGAGCATGCTTGGTTAGAAGTAACCTATTCAGTTGTGTCTTTGGTATTTTAACCGTTATATATTTCAAAGGCGAGACACATTTACAAGTGGAGAGCATACAACATAGATTTTTAATGCTGATCTTTTGCGCTAACATAAAATAAAATTGAATTTTGAAACCCAAATTTAATTTGAAAACTTTGGCGTTCGAGAAAGTAGGGTTGGAAAGGTTCATAAACCTTTATTTTAAATTCAATAACCATCCCAAATATTGGTCAAAAAGAAAGAGTACATAAAAATGTACTAGTATACTGTAGTATAATGTGCTAGTGTGTATCAGTACATTTTTTTTAAAGATCTTGTTGACCCCTCCAACTAAGCTAAATTTGCTTGTGTCTGGGTGAGTTGACGGCGATAGTGTAATGGGTGGGGTTCGAACTCGGGACTTCTCGTTCACAAGTCCGACACCTTATCCATTAGGCTATTGACGCTTATTATTATATTTCATGTGGTCGAAACTAATGTTTTAAATAATAACTAATGTTTTAAGAGAGGCGCCGTATTTTATCTAACAATAGAATAGTTAAGTGTATTTTGATCTTATCTATAGCTCCTTTTTTATGTTAATGCGAGAACACTGTATACTCTAGATTCGTTTCGGTAACCAAATGAGACACTAGTTTTTTTATAAACTTTTTTTTTAATCAGTAAATCTAGCAATGTAGATAGTATTCCCATTACTAGCAATCTTTACCAACTAAGTAATAATTATGCTATTTCATTATTTTGTTAATAATGTGCAAATTGTCAATATGTGTGAGAGCTAATAGAGTTTTAAAATAATATAAGGCAAGTGGTGAAAAAAGGCTGTAAATCAGCGTTGTGATCAAACTACACAGTGCCCAACACGAGCCCGTTCCTTTTGCCACACTTAAATTAGTATATACGTATACATACGACGGAAGAATCTACATAGTATAAAACATTCAATTGACATCGCAAAGACATAGCTGCAAAGAATGCCAGAATTCTCTCCATTACATTACCTAACCAAGGCTAAACGCTAGAATGCCAGCACTTATGTGTGTAGTTAATATATTAACGATCTACATATTATTTGGAATTTTGGACGGCTTACTAAAATGAATTTAGAGCTAATTGCAATGTAATTAAGGTTTATGTTAGACTGTCAGTGGGAATTTTCAATAGGTTTTTGGGCCAAGATATCATGCAAAGGAACCCCAAATCACTCAGAGTTATGAACTTTTCTAAATTATGGTGCCCAACCGGATACCGCTGAGTACTATTACATGGAGTTACCGCCTTTCTGATCTCCAAGTAGCTGGGTAAAATGATACCACTTGGCCAGACCATTGTCAGTTTTCTGGCTGTCAACAGTTTATACCGAAACCAGATAAAGCTCCAGAGGCTTGAACATCGGCGGCGTGTTGCAAGCGTAGCGGTTTTCTATCGATTATATTTCGGGAACGGTATGATGGAACGGGCTCGGTGGAATAAGAATTGAACACCAATTCTAATTCCACCAGCCCGTTCTTTCATCGGACTACAAAACGTACGGCGATGCGTCATCGTAACATGGTCCACCGTGTAGCGATGGCGCATTGCCGCATCCCAGTTCTAAATACTTTCTATTGTGCGTACGACCACGGAGTAGAATTCCCTGTCAGAGTCAGTATTTCCTGATAGCTATAACGTAGGGGTCTTTAAGTCAAGAGTGAATAGGTTACTTCTAGGCAAGCATACTTCAACTTCGACCACATCATCCTTTACCATCAGGTGTGAGATAGTGGACAAACGCAAGCCTATCATTAATAGACAAAATTTCCTAAAGCTCTACTTCCAATATGCTATCTATAACACCTTTCGGTTACCGGATATCGCTATCGACTAAAAGTAAGTGACTACAACAATATGCTGAACCCTTTACTTCAAAGAACTGACCGAAATCTTCGGGTTAATAATGCGACCGACGTCGGCGATATTAACTTTGATGTAGGTATATTTCCCGTAATAGCTACACGAGCCGATTTAACCATCTATAAAATTCTTCATTTCAAGCACGCTTGCCTAGAAGCAACCTATTCACTCTTGACTTAAAGTCCACTAGGTTATAGCTATCAGGAAATACAGAATTTGGCAGGAAATTCCACTGCTTAGCTGTACGCACAATGAAAGTATTTCCAAATTAAAAACTATTTTCATACTATATTTAATCGTTATTCTTATCTAATGTAATGGTACTTTCAATTAAAAAGTAATTAATTTACTACTTTTACTAAAATGAGCAATGTAAATAAAGCTAGTAAGAACTACGAGCTACGCTCGCGAACGCCTACAGTCATTGCAAAGCGTTTTAATCGCGATGTTTACAACACATTGCGCGCTCAAATATGTCCATTTCTGTATCCAGTTATTAACGAGATTACTGGCTTTCGTAAATGTTTTTATGGAATTACTAGCTCTTCGCCTGCGACTTCGTCCGCGCGGATTTCGAAATTTTTTATAGCCTATAAGCACTCACAAATAGTGCACCTTACTACCAATAAAAAAATGTTTAGATTCGGATAATTCTTTTCGGAGATTCCCCCTACATACAAACTTACTAACAAATATTACCTCTTTATAAAATTAGCATAGATGAGTAAACTATTCGCGAAGTTTGCGTTAGAATGTGCCTGGCGCCCTGTATACTGCAGTGGTATAATCTACAGTCTTTGCAGCATCTTTTTACTCCGTAAAGCACTGTGATAGAATACGACGCAGTGCCTGGCTGGCAGTTTGGACCGAGGCCAACATGAATTGCGGACTTGCTGTTAACTACGGACAGTAGCATCCAACGATGGGAAATTAGACGTAACGTAACTTAATGGTACAGACGCCAGCACGTCAATCTACCCCATCTGTCAAATTTTACCAATCGAACATTAACCTTCCACTATTGTGATAAGGTTGAAAATCTATTAAAGAAATTTGACAGATGACCTTGCGTGGCCATCATCATTTGCTTAGACTTTTCCAAGTATGATGGGTTCGACTTCCAGTCTAACTGGATGCAGTTGAGTACTAGTGTTTTACATGGAGCAGCTGCCTACATGACCTCCACAACCTAGTAGCTGGTTAACACGTAACACCTTAACAACACCTTCTTTTTCTGTATGGGAAAATCATCGAATAACTTCTACCGCTCTGGGTTAAGCGGAAGGGTGTGTCAGACTTCTACTGACTAAAAACCCACCCTGTTCCTTCAGCTGCCCGTAACTGCCGGGGCCACGGTATCTTGTTAGTACATTTCCGCAACCCCGGCGGGCAATGGCCTTATGAGGCCCCGTCACTAATGCTGACAGCTCCTTGGGGCGCGCGTGGAACACGATGCGCCGCCGACCCGGGCCTGATTCCTTACCGGACGGTGAGCTACCCCTGCTCACCGTCCGTAAGCCCGCGCCTACGGTGGCCGGAGATCGGCCCGCGATCCCCGACGCCGAGGGCACGGTAATATTATGTATACAGTATTCCGACTTCATACAAACGGACGAAGCGCGAGCTATACCTACGCGCCTCGATCTCGGTGTGCGCTCGGTTTGATGACAGACGCGACCGGCGACTGTGCCGCAGTGACGAACGGACGGTGTGTTGTTTTTTTAACAATAACCGCGCGATTTTTCGCTATAAATAAGTTCAAGTACATATTTAATATGACGAGTAGGATATATTGTGCTGTTTTTGGTTGCATGAATTCGTCAATAACGCATCCAGAGATAACTTTTTTTAGATTGCCTGGAAACTTTGAAAGGTACCTAAGACTTAAATAATTTTACTTACTAGTAGGTATGTACATAATGTGTTTCTTTTTAATGGATAAGTATTTCCTTTTATCTCCCGAAAAAAAAGATGTCTGGATTAATAAATAAAGTGAATAGAGTAAAGGAAAGTTATTGACACGAGTGAAATAGGTAGTTATAGGCGGTTCATGAATCATGATACGGTAGGTACGCTTGTGTTAAAACCTCGGGGCATGTGTGTTTTGTTTTGTTAGTTTGTATAATTCAAAGTAAAGACGTGGTATTTAATTATTAATAATAGTTGTTTATTGTACTGCGTATGAATAATACTAGAAAAAATATAAACATGTTTTTTTAATAATTAAATCTACCAATAAAAAAACAACACGCATTTTTATTGAACACTTCCTATTCAATTCACAAAATATTTTATTTTTTTATATAAAAATAGTATATTTACAATCACAAAACTAAATGGAAACAAAAAGTAGGCAAATGTAATTAAAATGCTGGAGGCGGGCAGCCCTATCTCATGTTTACGTACCGCGCGGCTGTAGGCATTTATTTCTAAGATACGGCCGAGTTACAATACTGTATGATAATATTACCGTGCCGAGGGCGTCTAAGGTCGTCGCGAGGTTACCTCTCCCTCGCGCGTTTGGCCTCCTCCTTCGCTAGCATGACTGCTTCGCAGAAGCAGGCGACTGCATCCCATTCCCTCTCGCTCCGCACCATGGTCTGTACCATGGCCGGGCGCGTGAGGTCGCCACCGTTGATCGCCTCCACGAGGACACAGCGGTGCTTCGCCCAAGCAGGGACCTTAACAACACCAGTGTCACATTTTCTGGCTTCTGACTATCCGTAACGACTGTCAAAAATGTACAAATGACAACCGAGACCAACAGTTTAACGTAATTTTTGAGGTACAGAGGAATATCGGTATGTTGAGATAGTCACCCATCCAGAAATCAACCTCGGCAAGTGTTGCTTAACCTCGAGCTCTTCGTGGTATTCGAGCTCCTTAAGGTTCTAAGTTGAGCTACGCGATAACTGACAAATGCTTGCACTGTTTGTACGGGTCTGCTCAAATCTGTCGATTCTGTCCTCTAAAAAGCACCACAGACATAGACCAGAAAATGTAAATAGTTCTCATATGATTTGATCTCTACGGATTACAAGGACTTGCCGGGGGTAAGTTGGATTCATTCACTCACGAATCTCGTAGAAACTACAACAAATTTCAACGCATAACGCAATTTTGCCATATCATACCAAATGTTGGAAACATAATTTTATCTCGCACTAAGCCGTTTTTTAACCGACTTCAAAAAAAGGAGGTTTACAATTCGTCTTGATGTATGTTACCTCATAACTCGGAGACGGCTGAACCGATTTGAAAAATTCTTTTTGCGTTTGAATGGGTATACTTTCTAGTTGGTCCCATTGTTACGAAATCAGGATCTGATGATGGGATCCTGGAGAAATCGAGGGAACTCTTCAAATATTATAGGCACACCTATAGCGTTTTGGGTATTTCTTATAGTACCTTGTGCAGTTGCTCTTGAAAAGCACCATTTGAGGAAGTGGAACTGATGATGAAGACCCAAGATGGCCACCAAAACTACTCAATAATAAGTATTTCGTTGATTGCGATTAGATTACATGAATATGGATGTTAAGCACTTTATGCTCGTCACAATGCATATGGTGAAGTAGAGCTGATGGTGAAGTACCAGGAGAACTCCTCAACATTTAACAGCCCAGCATTGGGAAAAGCAATATTTTGTAAAAAGTTATAAGTAGTTGACATTTAGGCTCTTTTAACTAGGTAAATTAAAAATCGATCAACTAAAAAGAGTGAAATAAAAACTTTTTGGCAAAAAATAGAACCGACTTCCATATAACCACACTACAAAGGCAAAAATAACTTTAATTTCGGAAGGCGGTGTCTTTAGTTTTGTATATATTTTCGTTTTTGACACCGCCTTCCGAAATTAAAGTTATTTTTGCCTTTGTAGTGTGGTTATATGGAAGTCGGTTCTATTTTTTGCCAAAAAGTTTTTTATTTTATGCGTCTGTACCTTAGAATAACAACGCATAGAAGGATAGTACGAGTGCAAAAAGTGAGGCAACTAAAACTTAGCCATTTTTGGCTAACTTTGCTCGACGAGCCGTCAGTATTCAAGGTCACATTCTGCCGAACAGAGCTCGCGAGTAAATAATTTAAAACGACCGTTTGTAGCGTAAAGGGATGTCATAGTCCTTCAGGAAAACAAAAAACGTGTAATCAAATTACATTTCACAAGTAAATACTTACATTTTATACATTATATTTACACAGGGTGGGGCGAAATAGAATGTCAGACTTCTATCGACTAAAAATTCGCACTGTTCCTTCAGTTGATTTTTTTTTACGGATGAACCCGGTCTTGACCTCGACTACGCCTGATGGTTAGCGTATCTCGTCAGGACATTCGCAACCCCGTCAGGTAATGGCTCTATCGGGTCATTATTTTTGACTGCTCTTTGATATAGGTTTCTAAATAACGCGTTCGCCCGTGACTGAGCGGCGGATATCGTAATAATTTATAGTTTTATAGCACTCGTCAATTACGCACCTTACTACTAATGAAACAATTTTTAGAATTGGATCATTCATTCCTACATATAAACTTACAAATCAAATTTTACCTTTTTATATAATACTAGCGACCCGCCCCGGCTTCGCACGGGTGCAATGTTTATATTAAATATAGGCAGCGTTCGCGAGAATCGTTAACGTACGGCAGTTTTTTCGACGCCTTACTCCACAATTTTCACTACCACGAAAAATCCTATCTATTTTCCGGGACAAAATATAGCCTATACGGATTCGGAAGATTTACATACAATTGACATAAAGTTCATTATGCTATGTACAATTAAAGTCGCTTCCATCCATTCCGCGGCGGTGTAAATTGAGCCTTAGGCTACGATGAGCCGTGCGTAATCATAAGATTAAAAGGCTCAAACAAAAGAGAAAAAAAAAACAGGATTTTCTTGCAAATCTACATTATCCAACTTACACATAAAACAAGCAGTGAAAATCCTGCCATGAAATACACGAAGCATTATTACTAAGCAGAAATATTCAGACCAATAACGTCTACAGGAATTTTGTATCCAGTCATTTCTGCCCACTTTGTTATACGTCAGTTCGACCACCTCTACCCACGGTCTGACCTCTGTCTCTAAGATGTATATGACTTTAGTTGTTACTCATATGTACCTACACAGCTGATGGGTCTGTGTTGCATGGAAATCTATACTAATATTAAGTATAAGTTGTTTGTTTGTAAGAAGTTTGCCCGACCCGGAAATTGAACCAACCTATTGTCTAACCCAACACGACCATCCTTCCTTACATATTGTAAACATTCTCTCGTCGCATCTGTCTGTATGTTCGCGATGTATAAAAAAACTACTGAACAGATTTTCATGCGGTTTTACCAATGAGTGAGGAAGATTTTAGCGTTTAATTTATTAAGGTTTGTTTGAATTAGCTGCATTAGACCGTCCGATGCCGGGTTGTGCGCTAGTATAAATATAATGATAAGTATTTTAGAAATTTAATGTTTTTTATTTATTTATGTTTGGTTATAAACTCGCGTTTGACCACCATCTCACCTGATGGTAAGCGATAATGTGGTCGAAGATGAAGCACGCTTACCTAGAAGTAAACTTGTCACTCTTGACTTTAAGAACCCCAAGTTTTAGCTATTAGGAAACACAGATTCTGGCAGGAAATTCCACTCTTTAGCTGTACGCACAATGAAAGTATTCCCATAACGTTTTGTGCGTATGGGTGGGACGTCCACCATGTAACGATGGCGCATCGCCGTTAGTCTTGTAGTCCGATGATGGAACATCTTGCTGTTGTAACAAGATCAATATACACATATAATATGTTAGGTATGTTGATCTTGTTGTCACAGCAATATTTATGTACTAGCTGACCCATCAGACATTATCTTTCTGACCTTTTAAGCCTTCCCAGGTTACATTTATATATATATACTGCCGTCAATAGCATAGTTGCAGTAAGTACGCTCTAGACGGTTTCGAGAAAATCTTCGATAAATCCTTTGTTTTTAATCTGATTATGATGGTTGATACTTTAAATGAAAGAGGACCTCAGCACGTATCTCACCAAACGTACGTGACGTACGTCACCAAAACTTATACATACCGCGTTTTTCTCGAAACCGAATAGAACATACTTACTGCAACTATGCTATTGACGGCAGTATGTATATGTACATAATACAAAAAGAATCAATTAAATCGCTCCAGCCGTTCTCGAGTTTTAGTGAGACTAACGAACAACTGTTTATTTAAAAAAATGAAGAATTTGATTACTTGTTTTCTTTTTATTCGGTAAATTTAATTTGCCAAGTCACTTTTAATAATATTTTATTTTTGAAGGAGATATGAAACAAACAGCAGGTTTCTGATGGCAAATGACTTGCAGTTTTATTTCACTTCTCAATACTATAAAGTAAATCTGCCTGTTTATCTGTTAAGATTTGACGTTAAATTTTGATGCAATTTGGTAAAGAGACGAATTAGACTTCGGAATAAGGTACCTTTTTGCAGAAAAAATCCACGCGAGCGGAACAGCGTGCAGTAGCTAGTTATACATAACTGAAGCATACTGACAGTAATCAGCATCATGTCAACCTGTAGTGTATTTCATTGAATGTTACCAATAATAATTTTATTCAATGCTTATAGTTTTAACAAATAAGTATATGCTAGTGTCTTGTGATTGGCTACTGTATAAGTCTTTAAGATTAATACTTATACCCACAAAATACTGTATTCAGAAGCTGTTGGTTAATTAATCTGCAGTAATATTATAAAGAGCAAAAATTTGATTTTTTGTTTCGATAAACTCAAGCACTCCTTGATCGATTTTAAAAATTCTTTCACCAATATAAAGCTATATTATCAGCTAGTAACATAGGCTTCTTTAATTTCGCTTAAATACCTTTAAACGCGGGCGAGGCCACAGGAAGAAGTAAATAATTAAACATGAATTGCAACGTTTGTTGCCCGTGGTACTACCGGTGTCTCCGGTAAGCAGTCTAGTAGTACTACGGGAAAAATAGTACCACCGTTAGTACCACGGGCAACAAACGAATTGCAATTGTTTCGTTTTCTAGCCCACAAGATTTTCAAATATATGAAGCGTTGGATTACGAATATCCGTTGTCTTTTACGCAATTGTTTTATACAAAGAACTCTTTCACATTAACTGCAGAATTCAAAAATAAAGAAAATTTCTTTTCATCGTAAACAAAATTCATTCAACTCCCAAGTGTTCAACGAAAATCATCAAATAAAACAGAACTACCCTCATAAAAACTTTACGGCTAAATCATTCTGTAGTTTAGAGTTTGATATTATCACCTGTAAGTTGGCAGTACTCCAGGTGAACGTCATTTGGTGTCAACGCTTCTGTGACGTTGGAACCCTGATTGTCATTGGAGTGGCGTTATTTTTGGTCAGTTTCTGTGACCACACTGCGGCCCTTGGCCAAGAATAGTTGTTCCACCTTTACGTTCTTTTAACCTTACGGCGGCAAAAGTTGGTAGTGAGCGCTTAGACGATGCCGATGTCATGCTTTATCATAAAGCATTTTGAATGCTACCGTTAAAACCCGAAAATAAGAGTATAAAAATGTTTATTTGACTAAAGTATGTGTACAGACCTTAGAATAACAACGCATAGAAGAGGCGTCTAAAACAAAACACGAACGATTTCGTGTGTCCACTTTATTTTCTTTGTGTGCGTGAGCCGAATGTGTCTACGTTCTTCAAACGCACACAAATATAGCTTTCAGTGATACCATTACCAGTACCATTACCACAAAAATGGGAAAACGCACTATTATGTTGCTGGATCAAATCAAGTATTTTATGTTATGAAACTAAATAAGATGATGTTTTTTCATGTAATATGACTTATATGACATATATTTACGGAAGGTAAACGAAATGAGATATCGTTTATTGCGTTTAGAATGTTTGATGTGTAATGTGTTATAATGATATTATAGAAATGTATTAATTGCTTGAAAAATCTCGTTTGATATCAATTAAAAGTATGTGTTGTATTTATGAAATAGAAAAATATTATTGAGAACATTACTTAAATGAAAAAAATCTTAATCAATAAAATTGTCATCTTTATGATGCCACTCTTCGAACTAACAGTAACTTTTAGTTATAAAACACTGTAGGTAGTAGCTGTAAATAAATATAGTTTAGTTTGACGCATACATAATTGCCGCCAAAACTATATTTTTTTAAACAAAAATAAGGACAAAAGAAATCAATATGGGTATTTTTTTCCTCACGGATAGCAACATTGAATTGTGATAAGTTAGGTTAGGTACTCAAAGCGCCACAACACCGAACTAATCTGGCCAAACATTCACCCATTGCAAGGATGACTCGTCATTATAACAGTGTATCGGGTTCATCAGGTGACATAGACATCTTTTGTAATACCGTAGGAAAATTTAGGTCATTAATCTGTACACACTTGAGAAGTCTGTGAAGATCATCAATCCCTATTTTAATTTCGTCTGAATCTTTTTATTTATTTTTGCTAAAGTTAGGTTATGTATTTGTAATTTTAGATCAATGTCTAATAAAATTATGTATTTGTTATTTTGATTATTGATGAATGAATAAATAATTGTTAATTAATTAATTAAATAACATAATGTAATTGTATAATTTAATTTTTAATTGTCTGTTAGCTATAATTACTATAATTGTTAAATGATTTATTTGAAATGTTCAATGCATGATGTGGTCTCCTATAATTGAAGAAGCACAATGTTATAAAAATCTGTATATTTATTGTTTTAGCTTGTAAGGTGTATTCTTTGTTGGAGATCCAAATTAAATAAATAAATAAATAAATTAGAATTTTTGTTTGATGGTCGATTTACTTAAATATAATGTATAAAATGTAAGTATTTACTTGTGAAATGTAATTTGATTACACGTTTTTTGTTTTCCTGAAGGACTATGACATCCCTTTACGCTACAAACGGTCGTTTTAAATTATTTACTCGCGAGCTCTGTTCGGCAGAATGTGACCTTGAATACTGACGGCTCGTCGAGCAAAGTTAGCCAAAAATGGCTAAGTTTTAGTTGCCTCACTTTTTGCACTCGTACTATCCTTCTATGCGTTGTTATTCTAAGGTACAGACGCATAAAATAAAAAACTTTTTGGCAAAAAATAGAACCGACTTCCATATAACCACACTACAAAGGCAAAAATAACTTTAATTTCGGAAGGCGGTGTCTTTAGTTTTGTATATATTTTCGTTTTTGACACCGCCTTCCGAAATTAAAGTTATTTTTGCCTTTGTAGTGTGGTTATATGGAAGTCGGTTCTATTTTTTGCCAAAAAGTTTTTTATTTTATGCGTCTGTACCTTAGAATAACAACGCATAGAAGGATAGTACGAGTGCAAAAAGTGAGGCAACTAAAACTTAGCCATTTTTGGCTAACTTTGCTCGACGAGCCGTCAGTATTCAAGGTCACATTCTGCCGAACAGAGCTCGCGAGTAAATAATTTAAAACGACCGTTTGTAGCGTAAAGGGATGTCATAGTCCTTCAGGAAAACAAAAAACGTGTAATCAAATTACATTTCACAAGTAAATACTTACATTTTATACATTATATTTAAGTAAATCGACCATCAAACAAAAATTCTAATTTATTTATTTATTTATTTAATTTGGATCTCCAACAAAGAATACACCTTACAAGCTAAAACAATAAATATACAGATTTTTATAACATTGTGCTTCTTCAATTATAGGAGACCACATCATGCATTGAACATTTCAAATAAATCATTTAACAATTATAGTAATTATAGCTAACAGACAATTAAAAATTAAATTATACAATTACATTATGTTATTTAATTAATTAATTAACAATTATTTATTCATTCATCAATAATCAAAATAACAAATACATAATTTTATTAGACATTGATCTAAAATTACAAATACATAACCTAACTTTAGCAAAAATAAATAAAAAGATTCAGACGAAATTAAAATAGGGATTGATGATCTTCACAGACTTCTCAAGTGTGTACAGATTAATGACCTAAATTTTCCTACGGTATTACAAAAGATGTCTATGTCACCTGATGAACCCGATACACTGTTATAATGACGAGTCATCCTTGCAATGGGTGAATGTTTGGCCAGATTAGTTCGGTGTTGTGGCGCTTTGAGTACCTAACCTAACTTATCACAATTCAATGTTGCTATCCGTGAGGAAAAAAATACCCATATTGATTTCTTTTGTCCTTATTTTTGTTTAAAAAAATATAGTTTTGGCGGCAATTATGTATGCGTCAAACTAAACTATATTTATTTACAGCTACTACCTACAGTGTTTTATAACTAAAAGTTACTGTTAGTTCGAAGAGTGGCATCATAAAGATGACAATTTTATTGATTAAGATTTTTTTCATTTAAGTAATGTTCTCAATAATATTTTTCTATTTCATAAATACAACACATACTTTTAATTGATATCAAACGAGATTTTTCAAGCAATTAATACATTTCTATAATATCATTATAACACATTACACATCAAACATTCTAAACGCAATAAACGATATCTCATTTCGTTTACCTTCCGTAAATATATGTCATATAAGTCATATTACATGAAAAAACATCATCTTATTTAGTTTCATAACATAAAATACTTGATTTGATCCAGCAACATAATAGTGCGTTTTCCCATTTTTGTGGTAATGGTACTGGTAATGGTATCACTGAAAGCTATATTTGTGTGCGTTTGAAGAACGTAGACACATTCGGCTCACGCACACAAAGAAAATAAAGTGGACACACGAAATCGTTCGTGTTTTGTTTTAGACGCCTCTTCTATGCGTTGTTATTCTAAGGTCTGTACACATACTTTAGTCAAATAAACATTTTTATACTCTTATTTTCGGGTTTTAACGGTAGCATTCAAAATGCTTTATGATAAAGCATGACATCGGCATCGTCTAAGCGCTCACTACCAACTTTTGCCGCCGTAAGGTTAAAAGAACGTAAAGGTGGAACAACTATTCTTGGCCAAGGGCCGCAGTGTGGTCACAGAAACTGACCAAAAATAACGCCACTCCAATGACAATCAGGGTTCCAACGTCACAGAAGCGTTGACACCAAATGACGTTCACCTGGAGTACTGCCAACTTACAGGTGATAATATCAAACTCTAAACTACAGAATGATTTAGCCGTAAAGTTTTTATGAGGGTAGTTCTGTTTTATTTGATGATTTTCGTTGAACACTTGGGAGTTGAATGAATTTTGTTTACGATGAAAAGAAATTTTCTTTATTTTTGAATTCTGCAGTTAATGTGAAAGAGTTCTTTGTATAAAACAATTGCGTAAAAGACAACGGATATTCGTAATCCAACGCTTCATATATTTGAAAATCTTGTGGGCTAGAAAACGAAACAATTGCAATTCGTTTGTTGCCCGTGGTACTAACGGTGGTACTATTTTTCCCGTAGTACTACTAGACTGCTTACCGGAGACACCGGTAGTACCACGGGCAACAAACGTTGCAATTCATGTTTAATTATTTACTTCTTCCTGTGGCCTCGCCCGCGTTTAAAGGTATTTAAGCGAAATTAAAGAAGCCTATGTTACTAGCTGATAATATAGCTTTATATTGGTGAAAGAATTTTTAAAATCGATCAAGGAGTGCTTGAGTTTATCGAAACAAAAAATCAAATTTTTGCTCTTTATAATATTACTGCAGATTAATTAACCAACAGCTTCTGAATACAGTATTTTGTGGGTATAAGTATTAATCTTAAAGACTTATACAGTAGCCAATCACAAGACACTAGCATATACTTATTTGTT
Organism: Tholera decimalis; assembly: GCA_943138885.2. Lineage (NCBI taxonomy): Eukaryota > Metazoa > Arthropoda > Insecta > Lepidoptera > Noctuidae > Tholera > Tholera decimalis. The sequence continues at coordinate 8,665,741 of OW964575.2, read as the reverse complement.
AAAACTATAAGCATTGAATAAAATTATTATTGGTAACATTCAATGAAATACACTACAGGTTGACATGATGCTGATTACTGTCAGTATGCTTCAGTTATGTATAACTAGCTACTGCACGCTGTTCCGCTCGCGTGGATTTTTTCTGCAAAAAGGTACCTTATTCCGAAGTCTAATTCGTCTCTTTACCAAATTGCATCAAAATTTAACGTCAAATCTTAACAGATAAACAGGCAGATTTACTTTATAGTATTGAGAAGTGAAATAAAACTGCAAGTCATTTGCCATCAGAAACCTGCTGTTTGTTTCATATCTCCTTCAAAAATAAAATATTATTAAAAGTGACTTGGCAAATTAAATTTACCGAATAAAAAGAAAACAAGTAATCAAATTCTTCATTTTTTTAAATAAACAGTTGTTCGTTAGTCTCACTAAAACTCGAGAACGGCTGGAGCGATTTAATTGATTCTTTTTGTATTATGTACATATACATACTGCCGTCAATAGCATAGTTGCAGTAAGTATGTTCTATTCGGTTTCGAGAAAAACGCGGTATGTATAAGTTTTGGTGACGTACGTCACGTACGTTTGGTGAGATACGTGCTGAGGTCCTCTTTCATTTAAAGTATCAACCATCATAATCAGATTAAAAACAAAGGATTTATCGAAGATTTTCTCGAAACCGTCTAGAGCGTACTTACTGCAACTATGCTATTGACGGCAGTATATATATATAAATGTAACCTGGGAAGGCTTAAAAGGTCAGAAAGATAATGTCTGATGGGTCAGCTAGTACATAAATATTGCTGTGACAACAAGATCAACATACCTAACATATTATATGTGTATATTGATCTTGTTACAACAGCAAGATGTTCCATCATCGGACTACAAGACTAACGGCGATGCGCCATCGTTACATGGTGGACGTCCCACCCATACGCACAAAACGTTATGGGAATACTTTCATTGTGCGTACAGCTAAAGAGTGGAATTTCCTGCCAGAATCTGTGTTTCCTAATAGCTAAAACTTGGGGTTCTTAAAGTCAAGAGTGACAAGTTTACTTCTAGGTAAGCGTGCTTCATCTTCGACCACATTATCGCTTACCATCAGGTGAGATGGTGGTCAAACGCGAGTTTATAACCAAACATAAATAAATAAAAAACATTAAATTTCTAAAATACTTATCATTATATTTATACTAGCGCACAACCCGGCATCGGACGGTCTAATGCAGCTAATTCAAACAAACCTTAATAAATTAAACGCTAAAATCTTCCTCACTCATTGGTAAAACCGCATGAAAATCTGTTCAGTAGTTTTTTTATACATCGCGAACATACAGACAGATGCGACGAGAGAATGTTTACAATATGTAAGGAAGGATGGTCGTGTTGGGTTAGACAATAGGTTGGTTCAATTTCCGGGTCGGGCAAACTTCTTACAAACAAACAACTTATACTTAATATTAGTATAGATTTCCATGCAACACAGACCCATCAGCTGTGTAGGTACATATGAGTAACAACTAAAGTCATATACATCTTAGAGACAGAGGTCAGACCGTGGGTAGAGGTGGTCGAACTGACGTATAACAAAGTGGGCAGAAATGACTGGATACAAAATTCCTGTAGACGTTATTGGTCTGAATATTTCTGCTTAGTAATAATGCTTCGTGTATTTCATGGCAGGATTTTCACTGCTTGTTTTATGTGTAAGTTGGATAATGTAGATTTGCAAGAAAATCCTGTTTTTTTTTTCTCTTTTGTTTGAGCCTTTTAATCTTATGATTACGCACGGCTCATCGTAGCCTAAGGCTCAATTTACACCGCCGCGGAATGGATGGAAGCGACTTTAATTGTACATAGCATAATGAACTTTATGTCAATTGTATGTAAATCTTCCGAATCCGTATAGGCTATATTTTGTCCCGGAAAATAGATAGGATTTTTCGTGGTAGTGAAAATTGTGGAGTAAGGCGTCGAAAAAACTGCCGTACGTTAACGATTCTCGCGAACGCTGCCTATATTTAATATAAACATTGCACCCGTGCGAAGCCGGGGCGGGTCGCTAGTATTATATAAAAAGGTAAAATTTGATTTGTAAGTTTATATGTAGGAATGAATGATCCAATTCTAAAAATTGTTTCATTAGTAGTAAGGTGCGTAATTGACGAGTGCTATAAAACTATAAATTATTACGATATCCGCCGCTCAGTCACGGGCGAACGCGTTATTTAGAAACCTATATCAAAGAGCAGTCAAAAATAATGACCCGATAGAGCCATTACCTGACGGGGTTGCGAATGTCCTGACGAGATACGCTAACCATCAGGCGTAGTCGAGGTCAAGACCGGGTTCATCCGTAAAAAAAAATCAACTGAAGGAACAGTGCGAATTTTTAGTCGATAGAAGTCTGACATTCTATTTCGCCCCACCCTGGCGCAGCCGTGAAACGCACAACAATGTCTAGTACCTAGTTTATTTTGAATATACTTCGATCTTATTAAGAAACTATGGAACATTGCGTTCTAGGTATTAAGCTCAGCGACCGAATACGTAATACGACGATACGTTCCAACACAGAAAATGCCGTAGAAAATTGAAGTGGGATTAGGCAGGCCATGTATGCAGGATGCATCAAGACAGATGGGCTAAAGTCGTTACGCATTGTGAGCCAGATGACGGGCGTCGTCGCCGAGGAAGGCCTAGAAAGTGCTGGCGTGACAACTTAGAGATATTCATGACGAATTGATCGGAAAGGGGAGCCCCCCATCGGGAGGAGTGCAAAGATTTGGAGGGAAAGAACTTTGCCCAGTAGTAGGATAGGTTAAATAAATACAGGGTTATTGGTAAATCACTAACAACTTGTCAGCACGGTATTTCAAGATCCCTTCCGCTTCCTTTTATACTATCAGTTTACCTACATTACTAGCGTTTTCTTTTGCTTCGCAGACTGCATAACATCTGGAGCGTTCTATTGAAACATTTTTATTTTTGTATGAAAATCTGATGAACAAAACTGTGAATTATTAAAAGTCATAGAACAAAAGTTGTTGTTTATGATATTACTAACATAGTGCTGAAAGATTTTTAGTGTTTTACCAATAACCCTGTATATGCCCTCTGTCCGCACCAACTAACGATATTTCTTTTATTCTTTTGATCCAGAGCGGGAAGCCATTCGATGAATTACACCTCGAAAATAACATAGCTGTTTTGGAATCCTTCACGGCAAATTTGGGCATGAAAAACAACACGCAAATCCTATTACGCTCGCATTCGACCTCATTCACTCTCCTCCCAGACAGTAATTTATAATCTAATTATTACACCATCAAGTGTTTACGGTCGGATAAATACAAAATTACCATAATGAACGCCAAGAACTTGATGGGAAATGACAGTTTCCTACAGAAAGTTGAGTTGAGCGGAACTCGATGACGTCATCTCGGATTTAGGTATTACAAAACTGAGCTAGGTATTACATCAGCCTCTGGATTATGACGACAATGAGGCGATTAATTAAGGACGCGTTAGTCTTTCACCCAACTCAGCTGTTTCAGCGAACCACTCTAAAGGACTTGTTTTTGGCTTACTACTATTTTGGTACTGCCAGAACGAACAAAATAAGAATGATTGAAATACGTTATTAATTTTTGTTTAAATTAGCTTTGTGCACTACTTCTCCTCATAAAAATTAACTGAGCTAAATCTCATACTCTTCCGTTGGTGTAATTTTCATAAAAGCAGGGCACAAAGTTTTTGACAACGACGAAACAATGATAACGACTTCAAAACAATAAAAAACACTAAAAAACTTTTTTGCAAAAAATAAAACCGACTTCCATATTAAAACACTACAAAGCCAAAAGTAATTTTAATTTCGGTAGTCGGTGTTATTGGTTTTGTATTTTCTTTTTTTTTCACACCGCCTTCCGAAATTAAAATTATTTTTGGCTTTGTAGGGTTTTAATATGGAAGTCGGTTTTATTTTTTGCAAAAAAGTTTTTATTTTCGTGCTTTTTAGTGGATCAGTGAATTTTCCAAATCGGTTCGTAAATGACGGAGTTATGCGAACAAAAAACGCAATGCAGAGTAAACGAAAAGATCATCAACGTAAATATTTTTTTTAGACTTTTGTTGATTTTTCAGAAACGGCTTGTTCGATTTCGATAAAATTTTCATGGGACCATTTGGGAAGTATACCCTTTCTAACAAGATTTATTTTTTTATTCTAGAAGAATTTTTCAAATCGGTTGGAAAGCGACGGAGTTATGCGCGGACAAACATAAAAAAAAATAATACAAACATCCGAATTGAGAACCTCCTCCTTTTTTAGAAGTCGGTTAAAAAGGCCAAACAATACCTACGGATGAGTAGTTGAAGTCGGTTCCAAGCTAAATGAATAGTTTTCATAGGCTACGGTAAGCCGCATTCCGGGGCACTTACGATGTAATCAACCCAATTCACTTGACTTTGTGACTAGTACCACCCCAGGAGAATAGGCTTTTTACGGGGTTGCGGCAATGTTCTAATGAGATAGGGCCCGGAATGCAAGTGCAACTAAAGGTACAGGGTGGGTTTTTAGTCAGTAGAAGTCTGACACTCCCTTCCGCTCCATCCACAGCGGGAGAAGTCATTTGATTCCCACCCAGAAAAAAAAGTAGTATAGGCTTTCGAACAAAAACAGAATTTTGAAAATCAGTCCACAACGGTGAACATACATACATAAAAAGAAAATACAACTAGCCGAACTTAGTATCCTCACTTTTTGGTAAACATATGGCTATCTTAGAGCTTCCTCTGACGATCATTCTAATTTATAAAAACACTAGCTTCCGCCCGCGACTTCATTCGCGTGGAAGGGGTTTCTCGTTTAAATCCCGATCCCGTAGGAATTTCTGGATAAAAACTATCCTATGTCCGTCCCAGGGTTTTAAACTATTCGCATGCCAAATTTCATCTAAATCGGTTCAGCGGTTTAGGCGTGATAAGGTAACACACAGACAGACAGAGTTACTTTCACATTAGTATGGATCTGACTGCCGTGTATTCCAAAGTGTCTGGTCTTTCCCAGTAAAAGGAAAAAGAACTTCTAAATTAAATTACACAGAGTTCAATGACTTTAGTCAATCAATACATTGCATTTATGCATAAGAAAACTCCCCAGGCTATATTGGTAAAACCAATATGACATCGGTGACGAAAAACATCGTGAGGAAACGCGGTCGCACAATTTAAATCTGAAATCGTCGAGGCATCTTAAGCAAGCGTCGCAATAAAAAAGGGTACTTTGCCCTACCCTGCTTTGTCCACCCGAGTGTATCCATTATCTATATCTTAATATTATTATTGTGAAAGTCTTGCTAACTATCTGTCCGTCTCGCTTTCACGGCTAAACCGCTGAAACTATTTTCATCAAACTTGTCATGGAGATAGTTGAAGACTCATGTTCATACTTTTTTACTATACCAACGCCTAAAGGACTGAAATGGGGCAGGAAAGTTGCGGGAAATTACCAAAAAAAAAAAACAATTGGGAAAGTCGGATTCAATACGTTAGTCAATCAAAATGATGAAACTAATTACAATTACCTTCCAAAGCGTACAACGATATGAAGACCATACAAGAACCATCATACACCTACGCGGATGAACTGTAAGGGAATCAAAGTCGCGGGCAATATTAACCAAATATAATAAAACAGTAAAAGAAGTGTGTCTGTACATTGAATATATTTACAAAAAACTAACCATTTTTCTGTTTGTACACACTAATCTCCGGAACTACTAGACGGATTTGAAGAAACTCTTTATGTTGTGTAGCTATTAACCCTGGGCAACATAGAAGCTATAATTGATTTCGGAAACTGTAATACCTGATACAAAACTATAAACGCGAGTGAAGCCGCAGGGAGAAGCTAGTTATTTAATAAGTTTTTTACTTACAACGCCTATACAGATGACGAGCAACAGTTGAAACTAGAACATACCGTGTGAAGAATTTGACAGAATTTTAGCGTAGTTGCATAATAGACAATCACACATCGATTGTTTTATTTTCTGAACTAGTTCTAGCGTTTCCGGTGCATAGATAATAAATTACACAGGCCGACAAAATTTTTAACCAGAAACCAGACTATATATATTTCCGAAGAACGGAATTTGAAAGAGGAAGACTTGTTCTTTAATATGGTAACCTCTATTTTTTTTAGAAATAATAATTCGTGAGTCTACATAACCTCAAAATCGGGCAAAAACGGTACTTGTTGCACTTTTAGGTTAGGATATCTCAGAAACCTGACGTGATAGAGCAATTGTGAGGTCAGATTTGGATTCAGCGCATCGAAAACCTTCGGAAATATATAGTCTAGTTTCCGGTTAAGAAGTTTGGTTAAATTTTGTTGGCCTGTGTTATTTTACAGTCGCACTCACTTTAACTTGCACTGCTTTCACTTGCATTCTAGTATTACATCACAGTCCAACTGCAAATGGTCTGCTCAGCCTTCACTCAACTATGTTGGGGCTGGCTTCCAGTAGAAGTGGGCAAAGTGTGTCATTTTTGAGATTGGAACATTTGCATCTCGATCACTGAAATGATCTGAAGCACTGATATGTTTCATTTGGCTCATTTGGATCATCGGCTCAAATGACTCAGTGAACGCCCGCGACGCGACGTCATGTATAGAACCGTAAGATTTTTACGTTGCGTCTCGGGCGTTTACTATTGAGACAAAGAAATATTTTGAGGCATCAATACTGAATGTTTTATGTCTACATATTTTTTGTATTAAGTGAGAGTATAAATAAAGTCGATATTCGTGCATACGATACGAGAGTCAATAGTTAAAGTAACTCAGTGTCTCTCAGTCTCCCTCTCTCGCACGCTCACTGCTCAGGCGCCACACGAGCGACGCGTCGCGCGAAATGAGCCAGAGCAAAGAAATGTTTAAGATTCAAATGATGCATTTGAAACGTCGTTACTGAACCAATCTTTTGAATCACTTCAATGATTCGAATCAGTGAGTCGGTTCCGTAAAAAGTTACACACGCCTAGTATGCAGCTAAGTACTAGTGTTTTACATGGAACGACTGCCTACCTGCAGGGCCGCGCTGACCTAAGACAGCTCCTGTATGCAAAATCTATGAAGCGCCTATGATTTTATCCACAGGCATGAGTATTGTCTTGGGGTCACCCAAGACAATACTCACGCCTGTGGTTTAACTTTACACTGTTTGTACCTACTCAATTATAAAGTATAATATATTGTAGTTTTACAAAAATAATTTCAATAATATTAATGCTGGCATTACATCCGGCGCCCTTCTGCCTTGGCGCCTGTGTGCGCCGCACACTTCGCACATAGGGACGGCTCGGCCTTGCCCCTCCAACTAAGCTAACTGTTATGCTTGCGTGTGGAGTGGATTCACGGCGTAATGGCTGGTGTTCAAACCCGTGACCTCTCGATCAAAAGTCCGACAACTTAGCCATTAGGCTATTGACACTTAAAACACGCAGTACTATGAGTGAATGTATAAAACTTCTGTCATAAATTATTTGCTAGCCAGAACTGCTGCCCGGGTTGCGGGAATGTTCTAACGAGATACCGCGGCCCCGGAACTTAAGGGCAGCTGAATGAGCAGGGTGGGTTTTTAGTCAGTAGAAGTCTGACACTCCCTTCCGCTCCACGCATAGCGGGAAGTAAAAAAAGCCAGAACTGGTGGTCTTCCATGCAGTATTCTTCTTCAAAGCGTGTCGATGGCAAGAATATTTTATATTAGATTGGCCCAAAACTTAGCTATACGAACTCCGCTCGCTGATACAGTAATAAGATCGTCAAGAGTGCAGGTGACAGGGCATGCGGAACAAGGTAGGTGTGGCATTGGTCACACCGCATATACATTTCAGATCTGAACCATCTGAAGAGACTATATTTACTACGGGCGAATTGAGCTCGCAGTCTGTTGAGACATTTCCAAGCCGGCCACGGTAACACGTACCCAGATGGAAGGCTCTCAGATGGTTCCCAAACATCAACTAACACAGATAACAAATTCATTTTATTCCGATAAATAAAACGTGTGCCACTATAATCTCACCTCAAGGATTTTCGATTAAGAAGGATTTTCAATATCGTAATAAATTTATATCTTATCAAGACTAAATTACACTTTCAACACAGGAAGCAACTTACAATTAATTATTTAAATTCATTATCTTTACTGTGATCCACTGGAAATTTTGTAAGTACTTGCATTTGTGCAAACAAGTGTATCTGGTCGATAATCGAATATTTTTAAAAATCAGACATATATAATATAAAAAAAGTAATTAAAAAACCCGACTGCAACCTTATACTAAAACTAACTGAAAAGCTAATAAAAACAAGCCCATTTTAAATTAAGTAAAAGTTGGAAGCAGGCGGGGCCCATACCATTATTATAGTTTTAAACTCACATGGGTCCCGCCTGCTTCCAACTTTTCTTTAATTTAAAATGGGCTTGTTTTTATTAGCTTTTCAGGGTCCCGCCTGCTTCCAACTTTTCTTTAATTTAAAATGGGCTTGTTTTTATTAGCTTTTCAGTTAGTTTTAGTATAAGGTTGCAGTCGGGTTTTTTAATTACTTTTTTTTATTTCCAGCTTTTTAGTTTACAGATGTGAAAGATTTTGCAGACGATTTAGTTCTTTATACGTGTTTTTTTTACGATTTGTCACTTTGAATTACTTTTAACCATATAAGTTGTATATATATTTTTGTAATCACCTTTTGAAACCCTTTATTTTGATACCCCACTCGAGAGGTTTTGAAAAAAAAAACTTTTTTGAAGGCATAATATGGCGCCAAAAATCCGCCATTTTGGTTTTTTTTTTATTTTGATATACCCAGTGTCACTCTCACAGTCAATACTCTAACGATACCTCTCAAGCTAAAATCCGTCGAGCCGTTCAGGCCACAGAGCGTGCCAAACAATTATACATACATACTCTCGAAAAAATAACCCTCCTTCTGGCGCAGTCAGGTAAAAAGAAATCGTGTTTCGGCAAACACGTTAAGCCGTTGCAGCCGGCCGTCATTTGTAGGATAGTCAAAAGTCAGACGCCAGAAAGAAAATCTGTCACCTGTCTTGCCAAGGGATAACGTATTACCCAGCCACTGGGTTGCAGAGGTTACGTAGGCAGTCGTTTCATGTGAAACTCGAGTACGCAGCCGTACCCAGTTAGACTGGAAGCTTAGGCCTCGACATAGTCGGGAAATGGCTAAAGCTTTGTTTTCCTAGGATAGCGGTGCCGTCATATAGCGGTGAATGGCGTCACTAGAACGTTGTCTATGTAAACAAAATGGTGCGGTTTCCTAGAGAGCGGTAACTGACACCGTAACGTCAAAAAGCGGTGCCGCCATTTGCATGACGGCCGTCTTGTCGGTGACAGATGGTTTCGTGAACGTTTCATTAATAGCGATGAAGCAGACTGTGTTAAAACGGCCGTGGAACTTTCCACATGTCGTCACCGTAAAGACGGCCGCCTTTTTGCGTCCGTAATATTACGGCCGCTATATGACGGCACCGCTTTCCTAGGAAACCAAAGCTTTAGCAGATGACGAACCCACAAACGTCAACTAGCAAGCCTGGTTCGTAACCAATAAGCCACCACTGCTTCACTGTACCATCCAGGATTTAAGTATCTAATTTCCTAACTGCGGGAGAAAGGGAATCCTTCCGACGGCAAGATGGAGCGAGAAAATCTTCTTGTCTTACTAATATTACAAAATATGCGAAAATTTGTTAGAAAGGATACTTTTAATTCTGGAATTCACACAGGATCGGGATCTACTCGAGAAAACCTTCCCACGCGAAGTCGCGGACAAAAGCTAGTTGTTTATAAAATGCTTGTCCAGTTGTCGTAATGTCGCTACGCTTCTGTATGCTGGTATTTTTAACCGACTTCGAAAAGGAGGAGGTTCTCTATTCGTCGCGTATTTTTTTTTTTCATATGTAGTTACAATACCATCTAGTTCTTACTAAATCGAAAAAATGTGACACAATTTCTGTGATTCGATTCTTATAAGTAATCACGTGTAGGTAGGTATGAGATACACTATCTAGTACCAATTTGATAAATTGGATTGTGAGATTGCAACAATGAACCAAACAGGTTGTTCACCCATCTGGATACAATACCTATACTAAAATTCCACTTTACATTGAAGAAAATCCTTACCAGAATTATCTAAAGCAGTACATGACTACCGATAAAAAGAATTATTACGTGTCGTGATAATGCTAAAAGGATAATATGCAAAATAAAGATAATATTAATTCATTTAACGCTACAAGTAACGCCATCTATGCGGAGCAACGTGAACTAAAATCTTTTAGATCTAAAAGATTTTAGTTCACGTTGCTCCGGTGGTGGTGGTATACGTGGTTAAGAGTTAGAATCATAGTTTATCTTTTTTTAATGTTTTGAGTAAAACCAACCAACCAGTAAGTGGACGTTCCAAAGACGGGATGTCTATGTCTAAAATAAAATACATACGTACCTACCTAATTATTTTCTATGCATACAAATCAATTCAATCGTCTCAGGTCTAAAATTAAAAATCTTGAACCTTTTTCATGGAAAACACTTCTTATCTGATATTATTGTTTTTATTTAAATCATCAGCGTATCTATAACAATCAACATTTGAGTTTTTTCATCAGCATTCAACCATGGATTGTATTTGCAAAAGCATATTTTTATAGTTAAGTATTCCTAATATATTTAAGCTTAAAGTTAATTAAAACACAACTTTTTCAAGTAAAAAACGCAAACACAACGACAAAATAAATGCACTTCAAATTCGTAACCTCCAAATCCGCGCCATCTTTTTAAAATCAAATGTCAAATAATCGCGCGCGAAATCTGAAAAAATGTGCTACTGTAGTCTATGACACATTGACACCATAGTCTACATCATGATTACGAATTACACGAATAGCGATACGTAAAGTTGCTGATAGTGAATAAGACTATAAGAACAAGATAACGCGAAACATAACCTCAAAAAGATCACATGTTATGTCATGGTCTGTGACGCAAATATATACGGAATATGTTAAAACAGTAGCCTTTTTGGTCGTGACTGCGTTACGTCGATATTTAATTAACATTTCCATTATAATTTGGCAATGAAAGAATTTTGATCTGCTGCTATATTAAACGTCTGTGCCAGTTGTTTTTTTTTAAACCAGAAATCGTTTTTTGGAGCAATGGAATAGTATAATGTTCTACTTTTCTGATCGGGTACCTCATTCTTCTTTCATATTTATATTTACTAGTAATCACTTAATTTCTAACCATACGAATTTTCACATTGTAGGCTGTATATACATATACATAGTTACTCTATATTTTACGAATTATCTCGATTTTAGGGCTACACAAATATATAAACCGGTAATTAAATAACTACCTACATGATAAACATTTTTTTTATTATTTTGCTTCCCAATTGTCTCATACGAAATTCCATTCCCTAGTTTAAAGGGTCCAAGTTTTCGATTTTTGTGTTTTATGGACTAATACTAGCTAGCATACCAAATTTCAGCTATTCACGACTTCAGGCGTATTTAGGTATTCAGATGCTTTGGCATCGTGGGAATGCGGTGATATACCTATATTTATGTCGCCTATTATAATGGCAGATTTGATTACCCTAAGAATTTTGATGATTAAAGTGAGCGAGTGAGTCATTCAGTGACGAAAGCGGGGTTTTTTACATGTAAATAAAAACTAAGTATAAGAGCTATGCAATTGAGACTTTATAATTATGTTATTATGCACTATTGTCATATAAACCCAAGTTATGAGGGTTAAAAAACCGGCGAAGAGCTTCGAGAAAAGGTATGTAGTGCCCTTGAGCTCTACTTGACTCGGCTTGGGACTACCGTGCCCCCAGATTAGTTTTGACGTGATAATGCCTAATTTAATCATTAAAAATAAGTTAGTCAAAGGAAATAATATTAATATGGTGAATGGGACCATGAATTTAAAATCAATGACTTGGTTAAATTTATTAATGCAGTTTTTGTCAATGATATCTAATATTTGTTAATTTATCACTTATTTCTTAATATCGTTTATTGATTTAATATCCTACAGAGAATGCTGTACATGTTCTTTCAGAAGCTCCCAAGACCTTGGTAGGTGACATTTTCGGGGAGGCGTCCCCTAATGGGAGACGACCCTCTCCGAAAATGTTTCCGGTGTTAGTTGAAAAACCAGGCAAAGAATAAATATGTAAGTATTTACTAAAATCTTTTCTAAATTCCAAAATAATCGTTGTGCGATCAAGTGCATTCCTAGCTGCCGTTCCCCAGCGACGCCCTAAACCGAGGTCCGTGCACCACAGGGAGTGCTCTTAGCGTGTAGCCCGCTTTATCATAAGCCTTGGCTGTAATTATTATAATAAGGTTGCCACAGGCAAGTCCGGTTAAGCAGCCGACAACCTCATAGGTTGATCATCGACACACCACTCACAAAAGAATTAAAAAAAAACCGTTTACAAAACATAAGGGTGCTGATAAGGTAAATATTATACCTACATTTATGTTTATTATAAAAGTAATTGTACACAAAACGTACCATCAACGTAACTTCCACGTTATAGATTGATAGAATATAATTTATTATTGTACACCAACATCTTAACATAGCTGTTTAACAATATTGCTTAACTTACGACGTTATTTACCGGACTTCCTAATGCAACCGCCCTGAAAGAGGGAACCGGACAAAATGGAGAGTACTATCACAAAGAGTTACAAAGGACTATACATAAGACACGATCTTCACTGCACTGCAGATTACGACCAGAAATAAGGCGATGTTATGTATATGCATAAACAGTAATATGGATCAGGCTGGAGATATTAGATACCTTTCAAGGATTGCTACACGCCGAAGAATTTGTCGCCCACGGCATCTAAGAATGCTTACCAACGAGCACAAATTCTTCAAAACAGTGAGGTCTACGCATGCCCAAAGTAGCTTTTATGCAGAGCTAGGCTAGCTATGAAAGCTAATCAAGCTGCGCCGGTCACTGCTCCGACCCAGTGGCGGAATGGAAACAGGCTTATGCTACTCCCGCCGGCTTCATTACCATCGAGGCGGTCCGGCCATACTCAAAACTGGTTCGGAAGGAGGCACGACTGCCTGTCTTACACAGCGATGAAGGTGCTTCGAAGCATAGCTGCTTCGGGAAGTATCAGCAAAGCAGAGGCAGGGAGCCAGACGCCCGGAGTTATCACTGCGTCCATTTTGGGAAGGACACGGCATGGCATACGCTTGCAGAGAGTGCAGCTTGGGAGCAACCGCGCCGTGTCCTTGTTTCGGAAGTGGGACGTGACCTATCGCCACCGACTGTGATTGATTCCATGGTCGGCAGCGCAACATCTTCGTACGCGGTGATCTTCTTCTACGAAACAGTTGTGTCGCAGAATGAGTCTGCGGAAAAGGAGTGGAGGAGATTTCGTGTGCTCTCCTGGTCTGCAATAAGCCAGGCCCTACAAGGGACATGCAAGAAGTGAAGGATCTCGTCAAATAATACCATCAGGTGAGATGGTGGTCAAACGCGAGCCTATTATAAATAAAATTAAAAAATTAACCGCATGGATCGATCTCCAAGATGAAGTTTACCAAGGTCAGTCCGTCGACATGTGACACATCGGGGTGCCGCCTATTTCGGACAGTACGTTCAGCCGTTGTTCCGGTCTATCATTTATACATCCGGTCTATATGGGTAGTTCGGAAACTGATAGCAGCCTTGCCAAGGGATGCCGTGTTACCCAGTTACCGGGTTGAGGAGGTCTGATACGAATTATCCCATGTAAAATACTGGTAACAGCTGCATCCGGTTTTCTTGACAGGAGGCCATACCCAACACAGTAGGTAGGGAAAAGTCTAGGCAGATGAATTGGAATAAAAACCAAGAACCATGGAAAGATTGCCGCCTTTGCATGGGAATACTAAAAGGCTTATAGGTGACGAAGCGCTAGTGGACAAACTTTATAGCCTGGCTCATCGGCGAACCATTGCTTGCAGTCTACCAAACGTACTGCTGGGTACCACCCACACTTGGTTGATATACCATCTTGTTGTACCAAGCTGTGGAACTCTCCGTCGGCTTCTGTGTTCCCTGCCACTTATGACCTTACAGCCTTTAAAGCAAGTAAATAGGTATGTTCTGGGCTTGCTTGTCCCATTGTAGACTTCATCTATCGCTTACCATCAGATGAGATTGAGTTCAAGAGTGGGCGCATCCATAATAAAAATAGTCTAACAATACATTATAGTATGTTAATACTCACTCCATTTAAAAATTCTATAATCAGTTTGATGTTTAGAAATGCAGTTGACAGTTGATTGACAAGAATGTCAATAACTTGAACCAAATACATAACAAAGGCAAAAGCATGACAAACATTAGTTGAAAGTTATATTTTACTAGTGTTTGAAGTAATCTCAAAGAGTAAAGTAATATACAGGGAAAAGAGAGCCCTCTTACGTGATAAAAATGCAAACCTATTTCAATACGCCATCTGTAAATTGGCCCCAAACTAATCACACACACACACACACACACACACACACACACACACACACACACACACACACACACATAGCTATTTATATGCATGTTATCATGTATAATATAACGTTTCGTCTTATCTTTGTAACATGTTCTAGTAGAACATGCTACAGATATAGGACGAAACAAAATAGTCCTAAGGGAATGTAGATAGTAAAAGGTAGAAAGACAACAAAGAATTGTTACGAGCTGGGGTTCGGGATAGTAATAATTAACGCGAATTAGACCAAAATTAACACTTTAATTAAATAAACACAAAACAAAAATTAGCACAGTTATTCATTCGTCTATATCGCACAGAAAAAAGCGTCTATATCGCACAGTAAAATACAACAATTTCGGAGTACCTAAGGTCCTAATAGTAAGGGGGAGGAACACAAGGCTTTGCACAAGGCTCAAATCGACGCACTAATTATACTTGTGGTAATTACTACGAAATACAACAATACGGATCGGGAATTACAAAACGCACATGCGCAGAACATATAATATGCAACAAACTGCAATTTGTGACGGTTTTTGAAAATTGTTGAAAATGATTCAACAATTTTCAAATTTCATTTGTCAGTTCAAGAACTGTCACTTTATAAATCCTATGTAGAATCTGGCACCAGGTCTTTTTAAATGAGATTGATTTTTGTGCTTTATCAAAATGCATCTCATTTATGTGTATATTTGAATTCGTAAGAAAATTCTAATATTTTTGTCAAAGTTATCTCCAATTAATATTACATCAATAATTTTATTTCAAATAAATATTTTTGATCATGATATATCGCCATCTGTTGACAATTTAACGTACCCGGTAGACAGTAAATAGTACGGGGCCAATTTATAGATGGCAACTCTTTCTTTACTTCGCTGTCAAAATGTACGGAGTGTCCTCCCCCTGAGTAATCTTTTTATACAGCTAAGCTAAAATTCGATTTATTGGTGGTGAGTACCGAGATGAGATCTAAAATTTCACTGACAAGTTTTTCGACATTGCTACAACACTATTAGAAATGCTTGTCAGACTGTTGTCTTGTGTATGGTTGTAGACTTTAATGCAATGTAAACTACATGGCCCATAATAAAGATACCATGATTAAAAAAATAATTTTAGGATCAGTTCTTAAGAATATATACCACCTATACCATATAAGACACGTCTTAACCTCCTGAGTCCGAGGGTATGCTTTTTTGGTTTATTGATTTGATTTTTACAACATGATATCTTACCGTTATATAGATATAAGAAAAAATAAAATAAAAATTATAGCATGTGGAAAACCAATTTTTCGCGATGTTCTATATTAAGAACACCAGTTTTATACAACTATGATCATGAATTTTTGATGTGCTTAATTTAGGATAGTCGTTTCTAATATGGAATGAAACACTTCATACTTAAACATATATTTATTTGATATAATCACTCTCTGCTCCGTAATTGAAATATATTTTAAACGTAAACCACTATTGTTTTGGTTGCTAATCACAAAAAGTCTAATCTTTACCAAAATCTTTGAATGAAGAACAAAAAATAATCAAAAACTAAATAATAACTTTATTCATGAACTTATTATATTGTTTTACTTAACTTTAATCAGTCTCACAATTTTACATAATGGAGATCTTAAATTAATAATTAATCTGAATCAAAATCAGCGGTACACCCATGGAATTGAGCAAAACAATTCCTAAAACTACATAAACATAAGTAGACACGACAAAAAAGGCTTAGCTGTAGTTTTCTTATTGCAGCCTTCCTTGCGACATCTCTGCTGCTTCCTTGTAAATTGTAGCATATGTCGTGCATTCGATGTTCTTTTTTGGACAGTTGGCAAGGGATTTATTGCAGTACGCCTATTTTTTTGCTGGCTTGATAGATCTAAATGTTCATCACATGATTCCTCTTCAGCTAAGGATACCGAGTTTTTCTCTATCAATTTAAAGCCCAATTTTAACTTGTACTCACGCATCTGAGGTATTTTGTGCAAGGGGTCATTCTGAAGCTTACGTTGCTTACGATAAATAATCCAAGAGTTCGACACAGCAATGTCAATCATATGAAAAATGAACCTGATAGTCCACTTACGAGTTCGCACCCGTATTGGGCAAACTGCTATCATTCTGTCTGCCAAATCGACGCCACCCATATTCGCGTTGTACATTTTGATGACTTCTGGGCGTGGAACTTGGATATATCTTTTAGTTATTTTATTCCAACGCTTACATGTATCAACATTTTCGTTAGTTAAACAAGTTGACATTAGTAAAACGGGCTTGTTGTCTAACCATTTTGTTACAGCTATTTTTCCATCTTGCGAAGCACGAACCTCAGTAGTTCCACGGCTCTGTTTTGAGAACTCATTGTCAGGTGTCATAACGCAGTCGCGAGGTACACGATTCTTCATGATAGTCCCAGAAGCATTAAAACCACGATGGGCTAATTCTTGCATCAACTTCATAGATGTGAAGTAGCGATCAAAGTACAAATAATGTCCCGGAACTAATGACGTTGTCAAGTATAAAACAGCGGACTCTCCCAAACTGAAACCATCATAACCTGGAAAAGTCGTTGCTCCCTCGTACACCTTCATGTCACAAATACATCCGTTAGGGTTGGCCAAAACAAATACTTTGAATCCGACGGGATTTGGCTTATTAGGGCAGTACTGCCTAATACCACATTGACCTGAGAATGGTATAATCATCTCGTCTATTGAGAGATGCTCGGACTTTTGTTGAACATGACATCCTTCGCAGATACGGTCAAATAGAGGTATTACTTTCCAGATTTTGTCGATTGCGCGCTGACTGTCTGGGATATCATTATCGAAAACTACCTTTAACCGGGTTCTTAACAAGAAAAATCTGTCACTAGTTATATTATCTGCCACTATTGGAAGTCGCCAAGCTTTTTCCCAGTACATTTTGATTTTAGGATAGCCAATAGTGGCCATAACCATAGATATACCAAAGAATGTCTTCAATTCTCTCAATGTGAGTCCAAGAGTCTTTTGATTCTTCAGCATTTCTGTTTGGTTGGTTGCTGTTACCATTTTCTCTAAAATTGTATCGTCTATATAGTCTTCAAAATATGCAAACATTTCGAAATCATTAAAAGCTCTTTGAACATAATTAGGTGAATGTAAGTTGTGTGTTAGTTGGGCTAAACACTCCAGTCCACGTATTATTGGTTTGATTGTTATCTTGTACAATCCTACCTCTTCGCCGTGCTCGCATGAAACGCCTTCCACCTCTGCGTGAAAATTGTCTTACTCTGGATCCCCGAATCAATGAAGATGATGAAAGCGCTGGCGATGAAAGAAGTGGTGTCGATAACTATAGATCTTCTTCTGAATCAGAGCTATTACACCTATCAGAATGAGAATTTGGTCGAACTTCAGATGGCTCGTACAGGTCATCATCATCAGAAGCACTAAAATCACCCTCACTTCGGTCTAACTCGTCGAGAATTTGATCTTCCTGTAAAACTGAAAGAAAAAAAGAACCATATTTAAAAACGAACGTTCTAAAATAAGTACACCCAAAATGACAACATTACTGTATAGAAACCACATGTACTAAATTAAGGACATTGATCGAATTCCAGTCATGGAGTACGGTTATTTGAGTAAATCGGTGAAATAATTGTGATTAATTACTGTAGAAACATTAGTTAACATGTACAAACTCCGGAAAACTAGCATTTTGCAAAAAAATATACGATTCAAATGGATTAACTTACCCCGTTGTCTTGGCGCACGCGTCCCTCGCTGTTGCGGCGCCATGTTCGGTTTGACAGAAAGGACTGAGTGGGGAGAAACTATTTTTTCATTGAACTAAAAACTACAACGTTTCGTTTCACGAAAAAAACTTGATGCTAAACTGGTGCACTTCGGTAAAATGTTTTATTTTTTTGGTTGTCCTAAATTTAGAACTTCAGTACTCAGGAGGTTAAGCTTGAAGATAAACATTTGTTCAATATTTTTACAAGTTAGTATTTTATGTTAACTGAATATGATTGATAATAATTTAATTGAATCAACAAACTTAATGGAACACTATTATAATTTGTCACCTAGTCATCTGTGCTGTAACTGAAGAAGCACATGTAAATTCAACCTACTGAATAAATGTTATTCATGAATGGAGATCCAAATAAATAATAAAGGATGGGCACTGTCATCAAAATGTATATAGAATCCTCAAGGGACAGCAGCTTCTCAGTTTGCTGGATGTAGTCCAGCAAACCAGAGAACTGCTATTAACTTAGCGGAGTGATATTCTGTAATATATGACAATACCAAAGGAACTATCAAACATATATTTAAAATCTATCCTATTTCCTTCCCAGAGTTTCAAACAATGTTTACCACACAATCTTGCAGAATTAATGTGTTGCTACTGCTTCCAAAGATTACTGATTGTTTCCAATGATAGAGGACAGTCTGACCTGCCCTTACAACTTATGTAATTGCTATGAGAATAACTCTTGATTTCCATGCGAGCTTACCCTGTCAGAAACTACAACATAGCAGATTGAATATAGATGCACAGTTGGGCATGACAAGCATAGTTGATAGTAAAACAATAAAACATAGTAAATAGCAATAAAGAAATTGCTTCAGAAAAATGGAGATAAAAATATCTTACAAGTAGCATTTTACGAATTGTCTATTTCATTTAAGCCAGCCAATAATACTTAAATGTAGGTAATAACAGTTTTATTTATGAATTGTCATGATAAATATGATTGTTGGTAAAATGTTATACATTATCTTAACATGATATCAAAAATTGGGCTAAATATTCAACCTTGGGAAGATATATGAGGGTTATTACTATAATTCTTGTTTAGTATAAAGGGAGTTGAGGCTTTCCTGGCATCCCTCTGAATGACAAATCAGAACATAGGTATTTCATCATCCAGCTATTTCTTCACATAAAACAACACACACAAAAATACAAAAATAATACAAAAATGACAAATAATTTTATTGTGCTTCTAGCTTTCCACTTATGTCAAGTTATATTTTTTAATTATTATTTAACTGTTCATTAATCTTATAATATGTGAAATGCTATGCTGGTACTAAAGCAATAGCTTTAGCAATTAGTAATACCTAGCTAGCCATTGCAATGTTAGTAAGTTTTTTTTTTGTTGTGTTTAATATCTATCTGCCGTGGCAGCCTTTAATTAAGGCTACACTATTGTTTGTAACAATATTTTAATTTTTTCATGTTTATTGGTGTATGCTTTGTTGGTTGTCCTTAAATAAATAAATAAATAAATTGGTCTTAGTACAAAAAATAAATAAGTATACAAGTCAAGCTAAATTAATATAACTCACACTTCCAAGTAGGTTTAAAGAATATTAAAAAAAAAAACTGTTATTTATTCACTTTCATAAAAAGCATTTACACAGTAAGTATAACATGTAAGCCATAATAAATAGGGCTTAAATACTGCATAAGTAAAAAATTATCAAGAAGCAGATTCATTCATGTTCCTTAAAAAATTTAAGAATGAATTAGGCCATCACATTTTAAACAGCGGGAAGATTGTACTATGTGCATGAAGTGTAAATAAGTAAATAAAAATTATGTTAATTGAATAATAACCTTGTGTGTATTCTGCCCATACTACTCACATTTTAAATAAATGAAGGTTAAGTAGTGCTAATATAATAAATTATAGACCACATGAATATTCTATTTAGAAGAGACTTTAAGAGGGTGTCGAGCCTACGAGACGCGCGGAAAATAGGTATTTACTGCAGCGGGCTAGTCGTGTGCGTTGTCACACACACAATGACAAGTTCGCTCGAGGCCCGCTTGCCGTTGCACGACGAAGTTTGCTAACTTTGCATTTTATAATTTTTTGTCGTTATGTTGAATAAACTTGAAAAACGAATATTAATTATTTAGCTGGTTTTATTTATCACACTAATATTATAAAGGCGAAAGTTTGTGAATGAATGTGTCTGTTTGCATGTTTGTTACTTCTTCACGCTCAAACGGCTGGATGGATCTAAATGAAGCAAGTAGGTATGTAAATAAATCACAAAAATAAATTTAATAAATTATACCTATTATATAAAAATTAACGTTTGTTTTTACTGTAGTAATACATTATCCGTTCCCTCACTATTCATCCTATTGCAATAAAACTTTGATTTTATATATTAAACTCCTCAGATTTTTTTTTAAAGAATACTAGCAATGTGGGTACATTTCACATTACTAGCAATCTTGTTAACCCCTCCAACTAAGCTAAATATGCTTGTGTCTGGAGTGGGTTCACGTCAATAGTGTAATGGGTGGGGTTCGAACCTGCGACCTCTGATCACAAGTCCGACACCTTATCCATTAGGCTATTGACGCTTCGAAACTGGGTAAGTAGCAAGTTAGGGTAGATGGGTATGCAGTACTTATTTGAATAATAAAACCAGTATGAAATAAAAAAAATATAATTATGTAATGTCATAATAAAACCAGACTGAAATAAGTTTTGTTTATTAAAATTTCATTTAGTGCTCGTTTAAATTCTGATGTACTGTCATATTTTTAATAACATTCGGTACTTTATTATATACATATACGTGGGGCCATACCAAAAAAAATTTTTTTCATTAATACTGTCTAGCGAACTTACTTCGCAGAAAATATAAGCGTAATTTATTTCATAACAATATATACTATCAAGTGTTATTTATTTTAAAAGAAAAAAATAATAAAAGAAATCTATAAATCTAATGTTATATTGCTTATTATAACATTTTACAAAAATTGGCCAAGTGCGAGTCAGACTCGCCCATGAAGGGTTCCGTAGTAACTATAATAATATAATATAATATGTATATTTACTTGACAAAAACTAAAACTTACAAATTTCTTAAAACTAGCTTATTTACATTTTTTGCAACTACGCCAAATAACTTTGTTTTTCATAGTATTTGTATGAATTACAAAGTTATATTTGCGGTTTTATAAAATATGCTGTATCTCAAAAACTGCTGACTCAATCTCTTTAAAACCAATTTTGATTGAAAGTTTACATTAAGATCTATAGATATATATATATATACAACGTGTAATTGTGCATGGCTTCTTTGGATGATAACAAACGATATGGCAAGGGTTTTAGCTAGGATTCTGTACTAAGCCACAAATTATGCGTTGAGTTCTTTCTGTTTTTGGGTATGCCAAAATATCTATAATAAGTCCAACATCCCACATGTTTAATTTAAACTCTTTAACCAATGATTCCCTTTCATTTTTGTTCTTTACACATTCCATCAGCAAATGTTGCACATCTTCGATTTTATTGCAAGCTTCACAATTAGGCGAAACAGCCTTTCGCATTTGGCAAGGGTTTTGTAATCCTAAGTCTACATGTGTAGAACTTATTACAAATTCCAGTACCTACACTGATACCAGAGACCGAATTTTTCAAATTAAGAAGAACGAAAAGAATTATCGTGTTATTGGCAAGTGACGTGGAAAGTTATTGACCCACGTAGTGCTGTGACACGTTTGTTATGATTGGTATTCAAAAAATATGTGAAACCAATAATTTGGTATCAATTCTTTAAGTCAGTTATTTTGTGCTGAAACTGTGCATAGAGACTCCATACCAAATGTTGTCTTCAGCCCTTTTGGTTAGATATGGGTTTTCCGTTACACGTTGTATATATATATTTATATTTTTCACTCCATTATTATAGAAATTAGAGGGGGGCACACATTTTACCACTTTGGAAGCGTATATCTTTTAAACGATTAATTTTATGAAAAAGTGGTTTTAGAAACCTCAATCTCATTTTAAAGACCTGTATATAGATACCACACATGCATAGGTTTCATGAAAAAAAAAAATATTTTCAGTTTTAGTTCCATGTATGGGGGGGCTCCTCATACATGGAACTAAAACTGAAAATATTTTTTAATTTAATTTAAATATATTTTAATTTTTTCTTAAAATCGGAAAGCGGTTCACAGAATACATCAATCTACCAAGTTTTATATGTATAGTCCTACTAGTTTCGGAATAAAATGGCTGTAACATAGGTACAGACGGACGGATGGACAGACAGACAGACTAGTAGTTGTAGTAGTTATACATATTATATTATTATAGTTACTACGGAACCCTTCATGGGCAAGTCTGACTCGCACTTGGCCAATTTTTCTTTGGCTAATTCCCGTAGTAGACAGACCTTGTTATGGCACTTGGCGTATAATTTGTCGGACATAGAGGGAATGTCAAAGGAAGCTGAAACTTGTTCTAAACCAGAAAACCCGGCTCCTATCGACATAAAACTGCTTACAGAATTATCGTTCTCGGTCTGTAGGGCTATCTATCTGATTCTTTACAATTTATTAATTCTAATTTTTTCGACACATTTGGCAACTAAAATAGAATTTCGATAGAAATCCTTTCTTAGTTGCAACTAGAGAATACAATCCCGAGCATGTTTTTCAATCCCGGGATTACGTGATTCTTGATGCTGAATCCTGGGACCCTGGGGCTATCCCCGGATTAGACTATGTGGTTTCTAATTGGTCTCAAATGTAAAAAACTGGCCAAGTGCGAGTCAGACACGCGCATGAAGGGTTCCGTGTGTAACTATAATAATATAATATAATATTTATATTTATTTGACGAAAAAAACCTCACAATATTCTTAAAACTAGCTTATTTACATTTTTTACAACTACGCTGGATAACTTTGTTTTTCATAGTGTTTGTATGAATTACAAAGTTATATTTGCGGTTTTAGAAAATATGCCGTATCTCAAAAACTGTTAACTCGATATCATTCAAACCAATTTTGTTTGAAAGTTTACATTAAGATCTACAGATACATATTTTTTTAGATTTTTCACTCCACTATTATAGAAGTTAGAGGGAGGGATACACATTTGACCACTTTGGAAGCTTATATCTTTTAAAGGATTGACTTTATGAAAAAGTGGTTTCAGAAACCCCCATGTAATTTTTAAAGACCTGTCTATAAATACCACACACGCATAGGTTTCAAGAAAAAAAAAATATATTTTCAGTTTTAGTTCCATGTATGGGGTAGTAGTATGTTCCTTTATTTTAAATGATTTTTAATTTTTTTCTCAATATCGGAAAGCGTTTCATAGAATACATCTACTTACCAAGTTTCACATGTATAGTCTTAATAGTTTTGGAATAAAATAGCTGTGACATACGGACGGACGGACAGACAGACAGACAGACAGACGGACAGACATGACGAAACTATAAGGGTTCCGTTTTTTGCCATTCGGCAACTGAACTCTAAAAAACGAGTAATTTCTTAAAATATATATTTTTAATTTTGGTACACTACACATATCACAGTATAGTAAGAAAAGAAAAAATGACAAAAAGATACTATACTTTGTAAGAAATAAAAAGACAATAAAACTTATTTCGAATTTTGAAAATACAATCGTAGAAATATCAATGCATCTAAGGTTTTACTTCCAAGCCTGTTTCGTTTATTACCAACATAAGCAGCAGCTGAAAACGCTCGTTTAGGTTTTACACTGGTTGGAGGAATAGACAATAGATACTTATATGCTGTTTCTAAGTGATATCCACTAATTCCTCCATTTTCAAACAGGCTTATTTCACGTCTAATACTATATTTTGCCAACCCCGATTAATTTTGTATTTGTACTTCACGATCTGGGGATTTCATACTCTTATCAATTTCCAGCTATAACTTTTCCTTTAGTGTCAATTGGGGTTGGGATTGGGAGGTTTGTGGCCTTAACTCATCATCTGTTTGTGATCCTGATCTTCCTTCTTCTTCTTCCGTGTCATCTCGACTTTTAAGTTTTTTAACAATACACTTTATTTCCTTCCAAACTAAAGCCTGTGTAGAAACTGGAAATAAGTCATGCCATTCCAAATCCGATAATAACTGATTTTCATCATCTTTTCATGGATTTTGTAATTAATTCAACACACCAGTCAAATCATCACTTCGTCGTTGCTTCATACGTTCCACTAAGGATGTTTTCATTTTTTGGCAAGTGTCAGCACTTGCCAAAAAATGATTATGCTAGATAGCTGTTTTATAAGAAATTTCAAAGCGGAATCAGCTGTGCATAAATTAGCATCTCGCCGACAGATTGCTTCTACTGTCAATTTAATTGGGGTCAGCACATCAACAATTTTATTTACCAATTCAAAATCAACTTCTTCCAAACGAATTGGATGATTGAGATCTATAAGAGCTTTTTGAATGAAGGTTTTTAAAAGATAAAATCGCTCCAGCATTGTTAAAAGACTATTCCACCTGGTTTTACAGTCCAAAAGAAGTGACAGCTCTTTTCCATGTTCAATTTTCATTTATTTTTGAAGTACTGTTTCATTTTTCAATGGTGATCTTTTGAAATACACTCTACAACTTTGCGGATTTTCTTTATCAGCTCATTAATGTTTTCATCTTGTGTTAACTCTGGTATGTGTTATAGCGCAAGGTCATTTTGTGACATTAAGATTAAGTCTGATTCTGGACTGTCTAAGTCTTCTAAATGTTCATCATCATGGATGTCGTCCATATGATCAACAGCCACAGGTGGTTCATTTATAGTATCATCTGAGGTAGAGCTGTCTTGCAAATAATTATGTTTTTCATAAAGCCAGTATCCAGGGAAATATCAAATATACTTAGACGCTCTTTCAATATACGAAGACAATTTTCAGCCATACTTTCATACTTCCATAAATAGGAACAAGTCCTAAATTCCAAATTTGTTTTATATGAATGAACGTTGACAGCCATGTATGGTTTATTGGATGTTGAAGTCCACTTGTCGAAAGAAAGACTAAATCTTTCACCTGCACTTTTCAAATGTTTCAATTCTGCAGTTACGTGCTTTCTGATTTTTTCACTGTAATTCATGACGCGTTTTTGAATGGTGATGGCTGACTTTGGTAAATCCGTGTATTTTGCAAAGACAAATTTTCTCGAATCATCTGAAGTTATGAATATACTGAATGGAAATCCATCTAATGCAATCATTCTTGCCAAAACATCATCGAGGCTATCGTCGGCACTTTTAGTAAAATAATAATTTAACTTTCGCTTGGCTGGCGGCGGTGCTGTGTTCAGATTATCAGAATCTAGACTTGTTGAAGCTGATATAAGCTTAATGTTATGTTTTGATGACAAATGTGTATGTAATCCCTTAGTCGATCCATCCAAAGTCTTGAGAATGGCTGAGCATCGGTTACATTTGGCACTATTCCTATCCTTCGCAACTAAAAAATAGCTCCACATTGACGTCGTATCACTGTGTTTTTTATGTTTAACAAAGTCTCCCGCCATTTGAAATACTTAATTTCAGATAATTGACTTTTAAATTTAAATGACGTAGGTCGTGGGTTTAAATTTAGATAATATCTTGTAATGACCAAAGTTTTCAATATAATTAAGCATATCTTAACACTAGAAACATATCTTACAACTATACAATAATATAGGTTATCCATCAGAATTCAGACAGGCTTTAATGTCCTCTTATACCTAATTAACCGGTATTATAGATACATTGTAAGAATTATATTTTAAAAGAGTAACTGTGGAGTTTCTTGCCGGATCTTCTCCATAGAAAACGACCAATTTCGAACCGTGCCCTGCGCCAAACTGCTGACGTTTTATAAGTGCCCATGTAGGCCTATGTAAAATAAAAAATTTTGAGTTTGAATTAATTTTTTTCTTAAAATTCAAACGCGAGCCAAAAATAAAAAAAAAATCACAAGAAACAGTAGTAGGTATCTCTACTACTATTTTTTAAGAGATAACATAGAGCAATCATGCCAGTAGCGTGCAACCAGCGCACCACGCACTATGAGACCTTAAGTCTAGTTTAAGCATATACTAACGGGAACCCGTGTGAAATTAGTACTTCCCACAATAAGATTATAAATTAAAGCCTGTCTGAATTCTGATGGATAACCTATATTATTATATAGTTGTAAGATATGTTTCCAGTTCTAAGATATGCTTAATTATATTTAAAACTTTGGTCTATACTGTCGTATAGACCAATTAATAAAGCACAATGGAATTACAAATAAAAAATATCCGATAAGTTGGTCATCATGTATGTCATTGATATACAATGTAAAAAGGAAAGGGCCAAGAATTGAACCTTGCGGAGTACTCATCTTGGCTAGGGATCCTGCAGATGTCGCTCCATTAACAATAACTTTTTGTTGCCTGTTTGATAAATATGAAAGAACAAGGTCAGCAGAACATGAATCCACGAACTCCGTAATGGTGTAATTTACAGATCAGTGTTTTGTGGTCAACGCAATCAAAAGCTTTGGAGAGGTCACAAAATATGCCAATTGCATCCTGAGATTTCTCCCAAGATTCCAGAAAGTGACGGATGAGACCTACTCCTGCGTCTGTTGTTGACCTACCTTTCGTGAAACCAAACTGCCGACTATGCAGAATTCCATTTGAGTTAAAATATGATAGCATCTGGTCCAGCATGATTTTTTCGTATATTTTGCTTAATGCTGGAAGCACATATATCGGTCTATAGTTAGAGGGATCACTCTTACAACCCGACTTAAAGATTAGTACTACTTTACTATGTTTCATTAAATCGGGAAAATTACCGCTGTCTATACATTAATTAAATGTGCCTGTTAGGATAGCAGCAATTGAGTCAATAATATTACTAAGAACCCTAACAGATGCACTCCATAAGTCATCAGTGTTTGTTATGTTAAGACTTTGGAATGCTTTTTAATTACATCAATAGAAATGGGCTTAAATGAAAATGTTGGTATATCCTTATTGAAGTTTTCCTTTAAAAAAGATTCTGCTAATAATGGCGAAGAATGTAGAGATTTAGTAACCTCTACTGGAATATTGGTAAAGTAATTTTCCAACTTCTCAGCCACTTTTGACTTATCTGAGATGACCTGATCATCGACGTTCAAAGTCAAATCATTCTAACCCTATTTGTTTGTGTTTCCAGTTTCTTTGTTTATCGCCTTCAACACAGTTTTTATTTTATTGTTAGAAATGCTAATTTTATTACTTTCTGATTTAGATTTAGCTTAGGGCGCATACTCTTTTAAATATCTTTGAGTAGTTTCTTACATAATTATGGAAGGCTTCATCGGAAGTCAATGATTTTTCATGGTATAAGTTGTATACATTGTCTCAGCTTATTCTTATTCCAGCAGTGGCCCATTCATTACATTTAGATTTATTACTCATTTGAAATTTTTTAACTGGACATGTCTTACTAAATTCGTGGCATAGTGAAGAAAATAATATCCTGTAATTTTCATTGGGGTCATGGGAGTCTAAATTGGCCATTGAAAGATTACTTAACATGTTATCATTAAAAACATTAATTTCTTTTTAGTTAGCGGTCTAAATTTAATAGTCTTATTTAATTGCCGCTTTTTAACCAACTCAAAGGATACTAGTTGAGCTGTATGGTCAGACCTAACTCCACTAATTTGAGACGAGTATTTTATGGCACAATTAGTATAAATATTATCTATGCATTGAGCTGATGTTGCTGTTATTCTTGTTGCTTCCTTGTATGTGCATTTTAAGTTAAATGAACCAAACAATGAAGTAAGCTTGCAGTGTTCAGGTGAATTTACTAACAAATCAATATTTAGGTGACCACAAACGAAAACTAATTTATTATCTCTTATAAGCTTAGGTACTTAAAATTTCTCCCATTATCATTAAGAATGATGACAAGTTTGATGCTGGTGGTCTATAAACACTTAAGAAAGTTTGGCCTTCAACTTCTGTACATGCTACCTCACACAAGCAATCAACAGAGCAAGCGGTGATATATTTTTGTTCCTTATATCTAAGAGAATTACTACGTAATATTAAAGTACCACCTCCTACTGAGGACCTGTTGTATGCACTAGTAACAGAAAAATATTAATTTTAAACAACATTCTATCTGGTTTTAGCCAGGTTTCACAAAAACATAAGATATCTATATCATATTTATCTATTAATATTTCCTCATCTAATATTTTGCCGGAGAAACGATTTATATTCTGATGATATAGTAAAATTGTGTTATTATACCTCTCCTTTGTCACATCTAAGGGTTTAAGCAATTAATTTCAGTATTATTAGATACCCTAGATAATACTGAATAGTCACTTAACCTAGGATCAGTTAAATTGTCAATAACCCAGTGTAAATTGCAAGCTAACAAAGTAGCCAATGAATTTTCGTCGTAAATTCTAAAATGAATGTCAGGATTGCAATCGGTATGCCCAAAAACCTATTACACGATGTGTCATGCAATATTTTGCAATCGACCACGTTTGCTGAGCAAGCGATATAATGCGGTCGCACTAAGTTCGCCGCGAGCTTAATGTATTTCGAACAGCAACCGGGTGCACTCATTTTCATCATTTAGCGATAATTTTAGCCCTTACGTTACTTTGTTAATTATACTTAGCAATAAACCCTTGAAGGTTATCAGTGTATTTAACTTAGTAGACACACACGATATCCATATTGAATGTTGGAGAAAAAGTTGCATCCACCAAGGATGCAACTTTTTCTCCAACATTCAATATGGATATCGTATGTGTTTTAAATTGGATTTCAAAATGAAAGCCAGATTTGCAATCACCAACCCCAAAAACCCGTTAAACGATACCCATATCGAATGTGTGAGAAAAAGTTGCATCCGCCATCTTGGATTTTAAAATGAATGCCAGATTTGCAATCACCACCCCCAAAAACCCATTACACGGTACCCATATCAAATGTTTGAGAAAAAGTTGCATCCGCCATCTTGGATTTTAAAATGAATGTCAGATTTGCAATCACCACCCCCAAAAACCCATTACACGATACCCATATCGAATGTTTGAGAAAAAGTTGCCTCCGCCATCTTGGATTTTAAAATGAATGCCAGATTTGCAATCACCACCCCCAAAAACCCATTACACGATACCCATATCGAATGTTTGAGAAAAAGTTGCATCCGCCATCTTGGATTTTAAAATGAATGCCAGATTTGCAATCACCACCCCCAAAAACCCATTACACGATACCTATATCGAATGTTTGAGAAAAAGTTGCATCCGCCATCTTTGATTTTAAAATGAATGCCAGATTTGCAATCACCACCCCCAAAAACCCATTACACGATACCCATATCGAATGTTTGAGAAAAAGTTGCATCCGCCATCTTGGATTTTAAAATGAATGCCAGATTTGCAATCACCACCCCCAAAAACCCATTACACGGTACCCATATCAAATGTTTGAGAAAAAGTTGCATCCGCCATCTTGGATTTTAAAATGAATGCCAGATTTGCAATCACCACCCCCAAAAACCCATTACACGATACCCATATCGAATGTTTGAGAAAAAGTTGCATCCGCCATCTTGGATTTTAAAATGAATGCCAGATTTGCAATCACCACCCCCAAAAACCCATTACACGATACCCATATCGAATGTTTGAGAAAAAGTTGCATCCGCCATCTTGGATTTTAAAATGAATGTCAGATTTGCAATCACCACCCCCAAAAACCTATTACACGGTACCCATATCGAATTTGTGAGAAAAAGTTGCATACGCCATCTTGAATTTAAAAATAAATTCCAGATTTGCAATCACCACCCCCAAAAACCCATTACACGATACCCATATCGAATGTTTGAAAAAAGTCTTCATCATCACTTTCACTTCCTCAAATGGTGCTTTTCGGGAGCAACTGCACAAGGTACTATTAGAAATACCCAAAACGCTATAGGTATGCCTATAATATTTAAAGAGTTCCCTCGCTTTCTCCAGGATCCCATCATCAGATCCTGATTTCATAACAATGGAACCATTCTAACTACCCTTTCAAACGAAAAAAAAACCCAAATTGGTCCAGCTGTCTTCGAGTTTGAGGTTACATACAAAAAAAAAAGTTTAAGACGAACTGAGAACCTTCTCCTTTTTTTTGAAGTCGGTTAAAAAGCAATAATAACATCACAAAATAGAAATACGTACTTTTTATGAGAATGGCTTTTTTTTCGAAAATTTGCGCCAACTTTCTTCTAATAATATATTTTTTTCATTTTCCCATAATAAAACAAATATTTTAAAAAAATGTTAAAGAAATATATATTGAACAATAAAAAGTAATTGTTGGGTATGCATAATAAATCGTACTCAAAAAAACAAAAAATATGACTTATGTTATTCAACGGATTGCTTCAATACATACGTACACAATAGATCGCGAATTATCGTTACCGGCGAAACGCTCCACGATGAGACGTGACCCCTCTCTGAGCTCCCGTGGACGACTGAATTTTCGACCGGTGTACGTTGCGTATGGTTCAAAATAGCGCGCAAATTAGAAGAAAAAATTAAAATTAAAACAACCAAGCGACATTTTTGAAATGTTAAAGCTGTAAATGATAGTATGATAATTAGAGAATAATATGAATTGAAGTTTATGAAAAAATTCAACAGTTTACTATCAAAATTCAGCGACGCACGAGCATGTTTTGTAAGGATTTTTGTCCAACTTTATGTATTTTTGTTTAATAAACTATAAAATATTTTTAAATTTTGCCAACTATGTTTGCTAACACATTTATTCTAGTGTTCATTACATATTTTTGTATGGTAATTAAAGTACTATTATAGGTTATATTCCTTTAGTTGTGAAGACCGTTTTGAGTTATTTTACTCGGCGCAGGCTTAATAAGGAAGCATGTATGCAGAAATAAACTCTTAAACTTATATTATCGATTTTTAAATAAAAATCAAATATAACTTCAGTTTAATTAGGCAGGTAGTATTTAAAAATTGAGTGATAAAAATATAGATTTCCCACCATTTAATATGATATATCAATAAAAATACTTTTAGTATTGCTTTTTAAATTATATATCATATTTTGTACATAAGAATTAGCTTTGTGTCTAACCGGATCCAGCTGTATCAACCATCATGTCGAACAACCAAGGCTATGTCATTTATTTTATAAAGAATTCACATATAATTTTCGTTACACTTTCCTATGGATGGGTAAAGCCCTTACAAGTTTATGGAAGTAGATTTTTTTCATTGAGGTATGTTATATTGTGTTGCTTTTCTAAAGCACAAATAAGACTTCATTGAGAACTCAAATAAGTTCTAACAGTGATAAATAGGTCTACATTAAATTTAATTACACTGCTATCATATTTGAATAAAGGATCTTGTTTATTGTTAAGATCAGTAATCTGCGGTACAATCATCTCAAGTCTGTCTATTACCTAGTTCTTTATTTATTTACATGACCGAAGAGAAAAAAATACAGACAAAAGAGCACAAAGGTGCTGTTTATTTCATAAGACAATACTAGTTACTGTGTTATGAAGTTTAGATCGGCAGTCACACCAAATAAAAATCCAATACTTAGCAGCAACCAATTTCAGAGTTCAAAACGACCCCAGCAACATTACTTTGGAAAAAGTCTAGATAGATGGTAACATAATCAATAAATGAAGAATAGAAACATATAATTGCATCATATCCAAAGTAAAAGCTATTTATCAAGCTATTTGTCAACTTTTTATTTATTATGGTGCAAGAAGATGAAATTGATTGCACAATACAAACACTACAAAGAATGATAGACCTAGTCTCCATGTTTTTTATTTATATTTGATTTCGGTTTAACCATAATCTCACATGATAGTAAGAGATAATATGGTAGGCATTGCAGCATACTTCTCTAGAAGAAACACATTCACTCTTCACTATCAAGAAACACAAACTCTAATAGATTATCTACTAATCCTTTCAGGTGGTCAAAAACAGTTCTAATGACTCATTATCAACTATGCTAATTAATAAAAAAACATTTTTTACTCACCAGAATGCATATGTTACAAATAGGTACATATGTGGAATTCAATGCCGGAGTCTGTTTCACGATAGCTATAGTCTTAAAGTAGAGTGAATAGGTTACTTATAGGTAAGGCTGATTCACCATTGCTTCCAGGTGAGATGGAGATCAAATGTGAGCCAATCATCAATAAATAATAAATACGAAATAATATAGAGCAATCAGTTTTCACATTGTGGGGACTGGTGCCTAAACTAAGCTTTTCAAAATAGAAGAATTAGAAGCAGCTTTTGCGTTTTAATCCAAGGGGCTATTGCACAATAAGACCTTGAAGCTAAAATAGCCTTTGATAGAACATAGCTTCTTAATTATTAACTCTAGTAAATTTTAAAATAAAAATGTACTATCAAACTTTTGTCAAAATATTATCATTGTGAATCTAAAACTTATTTATTTTGTATTGCAATCTGTCTCTTATACAATGATTTTTATCTTGATGTGGATATGTAATTGGCTAATTTCAGTGCTAACTATTGGCCATTACATTTTGTGATCTTGTTTAATGCCACAGCTTACTTCCAAGACTAAGGTATTTCAACAGACTTTGATATATATCTATGGTATCTCTTTGACAGTAGACTTGAGCATACCTTGTATCCATTCGAATAATAATTCATGGTTAGGTGTTTACAGTAACGAAGTAAGTATATGAATGCTGTAAGACAGTACACGGACAATGAGTATATTATATATATGGGAAATATATGAAGAAATACTTGCCAATATGCAACAAACTGAATAGTAAGTCTATATTTTGGGGCTTAGGGTATAACTTGTAAAGTGGAGACTCAATAGTAAATATAAAATCCATTACTAATTAGACACATCTTAATTGAAGAAAAGATATTGAGGAGATTGTAGTTTAAGTCTAAAAATTAACAGTTTTGATACAAATCACGTGTTGTTAATAAAATGGAAAGCATTGTTACTAAATTAAAATGACAATGTATAAAACCGTTAGTTACAAATGAAATACATCATCCTCGCAAATGCTAATAAGAATATTATAAAATAATAACATTGATGGGCATAAACAAGCATGCATTACTGCAGGTTAACCTGAAAAAATCATTTGTAGCAAAGACCTATGCACATAATGGTTAGGAAAAGTGCATACAACACATACATAAACAATTTCTTTCAACATTCAACTATTATTAGAACCAAATTTCATCATTAATGTTATGACATTGTTTTGTTTACATAATAGCACTCACCTGCCAAGGGTTCACTTTAGGTATTGGAGCTTCAACAAACTTCTTCGGCTGGCTCTCAGACGATTGTTGCTGTTGCTCTGGCGTTGGCTGGGGCTCTGTGTGAGGTGTGGGGGCCTTATGAGGGCGAGGCGGAGCCCTGCGCTCAGGGTGCCTTCGCCCCTTTCCAGGACGGCGTCCGTGCGATATGACAGGCACGAACCCTTCCTCCTCCTCGTCTCCCCCATCCTGCTTGATCGGAGGCGCGTCGGGCACCTCGCCCGGCGCGGCCTCAATGTTCTCCTTGTTGCTTTCACCCCCTCTAAAGTTCAACACTGACGCGTAAGAGGGCCCTGCGCCCTCGGCGGACACGCGGGCGGCCATGCCGCCGCTGCCCTCGTTATGTAAGCCCGGGCGCGCGCTCCGCGCCGACAGACGATCACGAGCGCGCCTCCATGCCCCTCAACACGACGGCATGATGGGGTTAACCCAGTAATCGCGAACGAACTTTCCCGATGAAAACGGCCCGATCGAACAGTACGAAGGTCGAATTATTCACGAGTAACTCACACGGCCCAGTGGCGCGCACACACGGCTGGTCGCTGAGAAATATGCGCGAACCTCTCGTAGCACACCGGACTGACCCTGGTTGGACCGTATTTACATCGAAAAAAATGCACTTCCGTCGTCTTGTTCCAACTTTTCTGGCACACTGAACGATCCGTACGCACTTTATCTATCAAAGTCGAGTACCGATCACTATAAAATACGCTTATATTAACATAAAATCATAATAGAACCATAATTTGTTCACTATTCACACATGTGGTCGGACGCCCAAAAAGGGATTTTTCCGCAACACACACGGAACTTACGGAAGGCTGTGACTTCTAATTTTACACAGGACATTTTGACGATAGAGGGCGCTGAAACATCACTGACAATGAAAACGTTCATAATTAACGATAAATAAATGCAATTTTCAAACAAAAACTTAATACTTAAGCTATTTAAACATATACATGTATTTTAAGACATAATTTCCCGTTTTTTTGAGATTAATGAGGCATGTTTTAGACTAAATTGATAAATAGGTTTTAATTCTCATTGAATTATAATTATGAACGCGTCAGTAAAAAAATCACATTTTGGATCTTTGTAATTATGTTTGCAAGTCGCTATTGTTACCTACAAACCCGAATAATTATATATTCAATATCAAAAATTAAAAGAATTTTACTTAAACCAGAAATAGAAATTCATTTTAAAAATAAAGAATAAGATCCGCAAAATAAAAACCAAAATCCATTCATAAAATGTTTCTTCTCTTGTCTATGGCTCATCTATTGATTTCGTTTTGAAATCGATTGTGAATCAAATAATAATCAAATCTTGTAAGAAAACAAGGTTCTTGATAAATTACAAAACTTTATTAAAGTTACACTTACTAGAAAAAAACAGACTAAAAATGAAAATTATTATCAATGAACAATACGCAAACCAAGTCATAAAAAAGCAATGCTGAGCTTTGAATGAAACAGTTATTTAACGATTTAAATCGGAAGGATATATGGAGGTAGTATCTGGATTACTTGGGCAATACATACCTAAAAAGCTTCTACAATTTCTACAATAATGATACACATCTTTACATGACGTTAAAAAATACGGCAAGGGGGCACATATCCAACAGCAGAGTATACATAATATAAATGCACAACAATGCGTGCAAACAGTTACATGAGCTCTTATTATTGTCATACCTGTGAACCCACATTCAGGGCACACGACAGGCATGGAATTATAACCTAAGGAGTAGTTTCTCGTGGGAGGCGGAGGTAGAGCAGGCTCAACGTACACATCAAAAGCGCCCGTATATGTCGGTGGTGGAGTTTGCTGAACGAAAGACGGTGACGGAAAAAATGATCCCATAAATCTAGGTCTTCTTCTCCCTGCAATTTGACGTAACACGAACGAATACGTCGGCGGGGCACTTGTTAAGGAATCGGGTGGTGTTATATCACCCGATAAAAAAGTAAAGCTACGACTCAAATTAGAACGAGATTGTAGTCTAAAATGATTGATAACTGCAAGAGTTAATGAAGTCTCGTTAAGTTTTGATAGGGCCTGTAAAAATAAACTTGCCGGTTGGGTTCCAACGGCGACTGCTACAGAAGCAGGTACTGGGAACAGAGTTATTGAGTGAGGACTTTGAGTAGAAATATTGAGTTTTAGAGGGTCGTTGGACTTGTTGGTACTTATAAAATATCCGTTATTCATGGAGTTTGCCGCATTTGCTGTTGCAGCACACAAGGAGATTCCATACTCAACGTTTATCGAATTTCCCATTAGCTTGGCGACTTCGTTTTTCGGAAACACTGACACGTATTTTGTTGATGCAGCTTCAATCATTTTTGGTGCGATCAAAAGTTCTCTTGAAGTCGATGTTGCATGAAGAGTGGGATCAATTTGATTTTTTGATAAACCTCTCTGTTCGTTTGATGAACATGATTCTTGTTTCTGTGAATCTACCGCTGGTTGGTATTTTGAAGATGTTGGTTGGTCTTGTGTAAATATCGATTGTTTTGGCGAAAATACACGTTGCTGCGTCGAATTGGTGAATTGGTCTTTTGAATAACATGGTTGTTCTTTCGAAAATATGTGTCTTTCTGGTGTTTTATTGGGTTGGTCAGTCGGAAAAATGGATGGATATTTCGTTGCTACGGCTTGTGTTTTCAGTATGGCTGATTGGTCTTCTAAAGAAACTACTCGGTCCGTACAAAAATCGGGTTGCCCTTTCAAATGAATGGGTTGGTCTGTCAATAAAATAGGGTCCTCTTTTATTAAAAGAGTTTGTGTTTTTAAATAAGGTGATTGGTCGTCTGAATGAGCTGGATGCGTTTTCGGAAATACCAGTCGATCTTTTGAATTAATAGATTCGTCTGCCAAATGATTCGTCGAAATAAGGGCTCGGTCTGTGGGACTGGCGATTTTTTCTATCGAATTATTTTTTTGTCCAGGTAAACAAATTGATTGCCCTGGCAAAAAATTAGACTGTTGGGTAGATAAAATAGGTTGATCTATCAAATGAATGGGTTGGTTTGTAGATGAAGTGAGTGGGTCTGTCGAATTAATGGGATCATGTGTCGAATTAATGGTTTCATCCGTCGAATTAATGGGTTGATCTATTATTGGAACAGTTTTTGTTGTTTCTGGACGGTCTTCATGAAATGGTAGCTGATGTTTTGTTAGAACAGATTTTGGTGTAGAAGAATGCTCTTTTGAAAGGAGCAATAAGTCTTTTTGATCATTTGATCCCGTGTCATGCTTTTTCTTTGATGGCTGTTGTGTTATAGGCTCCACTTCTTGACTACATTTGGGTTTTTCATCCATTTAAGCTCTAAAAAAGGCGTTACAATTATTTTTTTGTATCGGATAGCATCTAAATCAGGACTATACTAACAAATAGTTTAATCTAGAAGCTCATTCAAAACAAAGTGAAATTACACAAACAATCATAACCGTGCTGGAAAACATATTTTTGTGTATTAATTCAATAACCAGTTATAAAAATTGTTTTTATGAAACATGGGGACGTATGATTGTGGATAATTTTTCTTTATTTGCAAATACAAAGATAATACAGAATGCACACAATTCAAAAGGTACTAGTACCATTCGTTCACCACAGACGTTTGTATTTAGAAATACTGCATAGCAATTATTTTGTGTGCACTTTAACAGTTTCAATATTTATTTTGTAAACTTTTATGCAATTTTTATTAAAAAAATATTTGTAAATACGTAAATATTAATATATTTTGAAATGTCATAGTTGTTTGTCATTTATCATATTCGAGCAAAGTGAAAACTAATCGCAGATGGCGCCACCACCGTAAGAACCTTTGTCACTGTCAGTGTTAGTTAGATTGTGAGATATTATATATTTATCTGTATCATCTATGGTTATCTGTGGTAATATTTTTTATGTTCATTTCAGTGATTTCAATTGATTTCTGTACAATTTTCCGATTAAAGAACATAATACATGTTCTTTAATCGAAAATTTCTCAATAACTGTCTCTAATTTAGGAATTCATTACTGTTCCATAGAGAAACTGCTTTGATATTGGTAAGTGTGCTACTAGCGCCACTTTGACAGTTGCACGCCCCGAAACTTTTTTACATGAGCTGACTAGTTGTTGCTAGACTCGTTGGCGATTTTCCATTTAGTAATAATATGATTAGTTTTTATGGAAACAAAACACAAATTAAGACAAATATGATTTGTGCATTAGTTTAAACAGTGACACAGCCGTACCTCTAGCTCCACCTATAATCGATAAGTATATGTATGCTGTTTATTTAAGAAATTAAAATTAGATAAAATAGTTAACTTAATTTAACATAAAATACAAACTAGAATAAAGCATAAAAAAACTGATCCTCAACGCTTTCGGCTGGCAACGTACCCAAGATACTGGCGGCATTGCCTCGTTGTATGGCAATGCTTAGCCGTTGACCAAAGAAATAGCCAGCCAGGTTGTGGGAAGCGTCAACGAGCCTTTTCGATATGTCTTTAAAAAGGCTGTGAGCAGACGGACCCCATGGTCCAAGAGTTTCGACCCCAAAAGGCTCGAAAATATAGTTATCACCGAGACGACTATATTTACGCCGCTTGAGGTTTTCCGCCGCCGCAGCGGGAGCGTCAGCACAACATGATGAACTGGGAAGATGGGATGGCGCGACAGTATCGACACAAGTTGCGTCCCACGCTAAAGCCCTACCCATCTTCCAAGGAAACAATGAAATGTCGTCCGGTCTCTTGCCATCGTCACGCGCCAGTCCATTGGGTTTCAATATTGCTGGAACGCCGACGGTGACAAGGGCTCGTCGGATAATGTCGTTTAAATTGGCATGTCGTGCAAAACGACCCGCACTACGGTTGCAAGAGAGTCCATGGAGCCCGAGGCTGTTGACCGCTTCCCCACAAATACAGCGATGAGGGGAACAACAAGGGGCTCCTAGGCGTAGTGAAGCAGCGATGCGGAAAGTGGTGTCGTCGAACAGAGTGCCTAGATTTGAGGACGTTAAAGCGTGTAACCAAAGATCTGATTCCCACTTTCCCACAGCCAGCAGACGTGCACACTCAGCAGAAGTAGCAGACGTGGTTAGTAAATTATTCAGAACTACTCTGCAGAGCGGCTCGTCCCACCGCCTCTGGGAAGATGGTATAACAGATAGGTCAGAATTCGGACAAGCAAGATCCCAGGCATCAATAGCCTCAGTGAAGCACGGCACATTAAAATCAATCAGTGTGGAAGCCAAGATATTCCTAATTAATTTCTCAGTGCTGTGGACCGAGGAAATGAAAGCCGGTAAACTTTTCCGAGCCCTCCCATGCGGATGGAAAGAGAGGCTTGGGCCCAAGCTCGGTCATCCAAAGCCACATTCAAAATTAAGGATAAAGTTCGTCTGATAATTTGATCCATTTGAACTAAAAGTTGATGGTGCTTCCACAAATGGGAAGCACGAAGAGTGTATGTCAATTTAGGGCCGAAACAGCAGAAACGAATTATAGTGATGGCCGAGTGCATATTGATTTGGAGTAATCTTTCCGAAACGTCATTGAATTTATTAATTTATTCTGCAATGAAGTCGGGAAAGGAAGTACCAAAGATTGGAGAACCAAGGAGACGGAGAGAACTTTTCTCAGTAATTTGGATTCCAGGTGCTATTTCATTAAATTTAGAGAGAGTCAGTAGACTGTCAGTGTTATCTGTTAAAAATAATTCACATTTTGAGAGGTTGAGGTCAAGGCCAATAGAAGAAGAAATTGAAATTTTCATTGTTTAAGAAATTTAGGTCTGCTAAAATATTTTCTACATCACCTCCCAAGGTTCCGTCGTCAAGATACCAAACATTGAATTTAGAATTTAGCTTTCGAATTATTGGGTGAATAGCTAAACTGAAAATCACTGGCCCGAGAGGTTCACCTTGTTGACAGCCAACAGCTGATTCTAATTGTCTCGAAACAATAATTTGGAGGGATTTCTATAGCATTGCCAAAGGAAACTATTTTGGGGTAATTCTTTTTTAGTCTCAGCCAACAAAGTGTCCCTGTTAACTGAATTGAAGGCGTTCTTTATGAACCTTCAGAATGGCCTCACTTTTCCCAGAATTTAGGTATGTCGACAAAGCGTGTACGGCAGCCTCACAGCCCCCTTTTGAACCGTAACCAAGTTGCAGGGGCTGAAATTGTTCCGAAATAGCCTCACCATAAAATTTACAGTAAATCTTGGCTGCCATACGACGGTAGGTGGTTCCCACGGCAATGGGGCGAATACCGCCATCTTTCTTGCGTAGCGCACATAAATTGGCGCCATACAGAATATCGATGACAGATTCGTTTACCTTGCCGGAGAGCCGGCGCCGGGGTAGCTGGTGAGTCGCTCTTGAGGGACCTGACGGCTCTAGTTAACCTTATACTAGAGCCGTCAGGTCCCTCAAGAGTGACTCACCAGCTACCCCGGCGCCTGAACAAATGAGGTCCTTCAGGTGCTGCGGACTCAGGTCGTCGAGACCGCCACGCGCCAGCGGAGCCGCTCTGGAACGAGCTAACGGCTGTGATTACCTCTCGACCTGAAATAGTGAGGGAGTGAATATCAGGATCAGGAGGATCGGGAAAAGCAAGATCATACGCTGGGGCAGGGTGTTTGGTCTTCAGAGCTTCGAGAGTCTCTGAAGAACATGGTGCCACCACATCGCTGCTGAAGAGAATCCTGGCAGCACCGCTAATATCACCGTCCCCTAACTTCATTTCTATCAAATGGGATATACTTCGTGAAGAGGTAATTCTAAGAGAGGGAGAATCGAAATCAAAACTTTGAACCGAAACATTACAATTTTCTTTGATTTGAGCAGTTAAAGTCTTTTTTGTGGCCGGATTCTTTTTCACGTGAAGAATTTTGTAGGGGAAGGTAAGCAATTGTTCCCAGGCGCTTTGTGAGTTCTCCCGGACAGCTTGACGAACGCAACTAACTAGGTGTTGACTGTTGAGCAACTAGAGGTTTGGCACCGCGGGGAACTCGCATCAGAACCGGAACGGATTTTTTTAAATTTGAAAGTGTTTTCCAATAAGTGTCGGAAGTGGTATTGGAAGGTGTGGAAATAGGTATGGATGCGGTCTGAAGGTGCATTTTGCGACTTATGTATTTTCTCAATACGCACATTCAGACCCCGCTTACTTTTGAAAAAACGTGCCTGGGTACACAGCGGGCATCTCTCCAGGGTATTCAGCAATGTTGAAGGTTGACTAGCACCACCGTCAACCACATCGCTGTTGCTACTGAACATCAAGAACTAAATCCTTACTAATATTATAAATGCGAAAGTAACTCTGTCTGTCTGTGTTACGCAATCACGCCTAAACTACTGAACCGATTTTAATGAAATTTGTTACGGACATAGTCTAGTCTAGTCTACTTTTTAATGCGAAAAAAGGGCTGTAAAGGGTTGAAATAGGGGATGAAAGCTTGTATGGAAATTACGTCATTTTTAAAGCTAGAAGTTTGAAACTTATTTTTTAGACTTTTGATTAGATATTAATAAATACGACATTCAAATTATGTATGAGTTTTATTTTCAAAATAATTAAAAATGCTGCCGAAAGTCACTATTCCGCGCGGACGAAGTCGCGGGCACAGCTAGTTTAAAATAATGACATTTAAGAAAATATAATAAAACTACATTAAAAATAACTTAAAAATTAAATAAACTAAGAAAACTATAGAATATAAAACAGAAAAGTTCATGTAAAATTGCACTATGTTGAGATTTTTCTAATTTCAGCAGCAGGTATCCGGAATCAGGGCATTTATTTGTTTATTTTAATTACAAATTGCATCATTACAAAATTTAGATCTACTTTGCACAACAGTTTTACTTGAAATAGATTTTTTTTATATTCTGATTATTTCTGATAGATTTAAACGTATTTTCCTTAGTATTTTCAGAAGTCTTTGAATGTTCTTGTCCCTTGTTCTTATGCTTGGGTGATAGTGAATGGTCGCTACTTTCCTTTAGCGGATCTAGTTTTGTTTTCTTTGCAGCAGGAACACTGGGATATCAGTCAGCTTCTCATATTTCTCTTA
Source organism: Tholera decimalis (assembly GCA_943138885.2). Lineage (NCBI taxonomy): Eukaryota > Metazoa > Arthropoda > Insecta > Lepidoptera > Noctuidae > Tholera > Tholera decimalis. The sequence continues at coordinate 8,623,827 of OW964575.2, read as the reverse complement.
GTTCACCAATGTAGGATATGAGTAACATTTACTTCCTAAAACCGGCAGATCACATTATTCGCTATAAGGAGTTGCACACAAAATAAACTTAAACTCTTGATATGTGGCTCTTGTGGAGGAGCCACCATAATTTTGCCAACAACACGTGTGGTCGTGTGTAATACATCTTGGAATAGTAATTTTATTAGTTTTCCGCAAAATAAACAATAATATAGTACTCTGTGACAATAATGAATTATTAGAAAATAAATATCGTCTTAAATTAATATCTCGTTGTTGGACGAGAGTATAAGTATAAATATATTAATCTTTTTTTTTATAACGTGATAAAATCATCAGATGAGTCCTCCCACCGCGGGCAGGGCCGGAGGGACTGTCAGACTTGTACTGACTAAAATCCACGGTATTCCTTCAATAGCCCTTTACGTACCGGGGTCACGGTAATGGGATAAGTCTCACGACCCCGGCAGGCTTCGGCCCTCTACAGGGGGGCCTCGTCATCTTGCTGACGCTCTTTGAATCGCGCGTGGAACACAACGCGCCGTCGACCCGGGCATGGTCCATGGTCGGACAGCGAGTTGCCCTTTACTCGCTGTCCGCATACCCGCGCCTACGGTGGCCGGAGATCGTCGGCCGACGTCCGACGCCGTGGGCGTCTACCGCTGCGGCTGGGCTGGAGGGAGGACGCTATCCTCTCCCGCACGCGGCCCGCCTCCTCCTTTGATAGCATGACTGCTTCGCAGAAGGAAGCGACTGCTTCCCACTCCGTCTTGCCCCGCAGCGTGGCCTCGACCAATGCCGGGCGCGAGAGGTCTCCGCCTATCGCCGCCGTGAGGACACGTCGGTGCTCTGCCCAAGCGGGGCAGTCTTGCACCATATGCTCTACTGTGTCCTCAGGGCGATCCTCGCAGCGGTGACACCCAGGCGTTTCTTCCTTCCCCATCAGACACAGGTACCTCCCGAAACTTTCGTGTCCGGTGTGGACCTGCGTCATGCGGTAGGTCAGGACGCCGTGACGCCGATCTAGCCACTCCTCAAAGAGGGGTCTAACCGCTGCAATTGCGGCGTGCCCGAAATATATTAATCTTAGCAATCAATGAGATTAATAACTACACCCGTGAAAATTTTCCCGTTCATTTCTTTGTATTAATTTAGTCTATGCATCTAATTTTTAATTTATTGAATTTGCACCAATGCGCAATGTGATGTTAAAAGTTGAAATAAATATGATGCAATCTTGAATAAAAAACGTGAATACTTATATTATTATCTGATTATAGTAGTCATTCTCGTACAGACAGTAACGATAATGATGGTGCTATGTTAAATTAGATATTAAGAAAGAAAAAAAATGATGTTTATAAAATATCCGTATGACTGACAAATGAATTTTGTAGTCGGATACACATTTTAAATCGACTAAATTTACTAAGTAGTATGTATGCTTGACTTAGTTTTAACCATTAAGCCTTTGGAACAAAATTGCAAACGACAAGCAGTTGACAAACTTCTTTAAATCAAATGATTCGTACTATAAAATTATTTCATTTATTTTCTTGAAGCAGAAAATAGGAAACAGATTATATACTCTAGCAACGAGTATTTTTTGTGCTGGTTACTGCCTTTTCATTCTGTCAAAAAACCTTTCTAATTTCCGGTCTTTTTACTCCTCCGTGGCATGGCGGATGGTCTTTACCGCCGCTTATAGTGTTTTTTGGAGGAATAACTTCGCTTAGATAGCGAAATGGTAAGTTCAATAGTAACTGATGTGTCTTTCTATCGTTCAATAATGTTAAGTGAATTAATCTGATGAAGTGAAAGTGTCCAGTTGACTGTAATTAGTTGCCGTGCTCGAAACACGTGTTTGATCTTACATTTTGCAAAATAACAAGATTATAATGGTGTATCGTAAGTTCTATGTATAATTCAACATTTATAAGGGTTACGCTATCGTTTTATAGTAGTATTATAATACTATTGTTTTTCAAATGTGTCTTTGGATCAATGAACACATCACGCTATGCACGCATCCCTTGTTTATTATTCGTAAATGATTGTGATCGTTGTTAGAAAACGATACTCTACCTCAAATAACAATCTTTAAATGTAAAATACTTCATGGAACTACTATTTTACAATCATTTTTTTGTTTTGAAAATGTGTGAAAATTTTGAGGTTATGATGGACTGATCACCAAAATGACAGCCGAAATCCTAGACTATCCATGGAAAACAACCTCAAAATGCAACGTGGCTTCATAAATAAACTTCTTACGTCGCAGACAATTCGGTTTTAAAGTAGAAAATGTGGTAAAATCCGCTGTTTTTATTTCTGTTTCTATAACCCCTATACTCTTCCTAGTTGTGCTATTATAGTCTTCTAGGTACATTTTTAAGGGGTAAAGTAAATTGTTCCCGTAGGAAACATGGCTGGTCTATACTTGCTGTGTGTCGACTTGAGGAACACAAACTTTTCTTAATACTCTTTGGTTCGTTTAGTAGTCTAGCTAGTGTGTTTCGACCTGAATTTCTTAAAAGCAACCTTTAAGCCCGATTTACACTTCAACAAGTACAGTAGCGAGTTAACTTGCGTCATCGGCGAGTTAAGTTGTTATTGTAGTTTGAATGGCAAAAGCGAGTTAAGTAGTAGTACATTAACAACTTAACTCCCAATGACGCAAGTTAACTCGCTACTGTACTTGTTGAAGTGTAAATCGGGCTATAGTGACTAGTCAGGTGTGCTAAGTTGGTTTATTTATTATATACCTTATTGTACACCTTATGGATACAAATAACAAAACTTGTGTACAATGGTCGGTCTTATTGCACAGGGCAATCTCTTACAGACAACCTTTGGGTGAAAAGAACTTAGTGATAGATTTAGGGGCTGTCAGTATACAACAGTGTGACTTGTCTCTACACCATGAGTTGTAAATTGAGTAAAGGTGTGTCTTCAAAGAACAGTTCAGTTGAATCCTTCTTTGAAAGAAGTTTGTAATGTTTCTGTGGGATATACACTGTGATGTGGGATGTGTTGACTGAATATTGTTTTCTAAACATCCAACACTATAGACTTTCACTTTGATTATGTGATTAGTTGAAAACAGATTCAAGGTCAACAAACATAACATTTGCACTTTACAAAACATATACACTTGCTGCTTTTTCAACTGAGTCACCAATTGGAAACAAGGAACTTATAACTCAAGATTGCCTAAAGGACCATTTCTTAGTTAAACGATGCTATCTATGGTGCCATAAATCATCAGTAAATTAATGTGTGAGCTGTGTCACTTTTCTTGTAATTACTATTTATTCATTATTTTTAATCATACTAGAATGGTGTATTGGTACACCGAGTTGTATCCTTTTATCAAATTTCATTGCACTGGGTTAAAAAACTAGCTGTAGCGGTAGCTAGTCTTACTAAAGGTTATCAAATTACTCTGTTTTCTAAATAACATAGGCAGGTGGTTTATAAAATTGTACTGGTGTGTACCAACTTGAAATAAACCATATGACCTTTATTCCAGAGTCTATCAGTCGCCCGACCGCTTGTGTCGGTCTACACGGAGAAGAGCGAGGTTGTCGCTGGCGCTTCCCTCCCTCTCCCATTCGTATTCAAGGCCCCCATCCGGCCTGACCTCGTCAACGATGTGCATGTGTCCATGTCTAAGAATGCCAGACAGCCTTACTCCGTCAGCAAGGAGGCCGGTGAGTTAAAAAAAAATGAGGTTATGTCATGCTTATAATTAATAGGGTAGTTTCCTAAAATGTTTTATTTCATCCGTCATATAGTTTAACAACAAACATTGGCCACGTATTTTTTATTTTTTCATGTAATTGAAAAATTAAGACGATACAGTGAGTTGAAATTTCGCGCGACGTCACACTTCGGTATAATTCTTAGCAATGTGTGACGTCAGCAGGCCCCACCTCTGTACTTTGAAGCTTTCCATCTTTGTGAATTTTTCTTGACTTGAAAAAGCAAAAAATACATGACCAATATTTTTTGAAAATCTACCTAATGGACCAAATAAAATAATTATTTTGTAACACAAGAAACTACCCTATTATTGAATAGATTTGTTATCGATAGATTTAGAAAAAAAAACCTCAGCTGATCCAACTGTTACCATAGTAAAGGTTGGTTTAGATTTCACATCTTTTATTTTTATATAGTGGTTAGCTGCCTGCATAACACCACCATCAGCCTTCTGAGCATGTTCATAGACCGGCTGAACTCTACTGTGTCATTGGATAAGAATCCATATCCATTGAGCATGATGTCGGTTATTATTTGTGTATACCCTCCCTCCTAATATTCTGGCCAATAAACTCCTAAAACCATTGGTCAGTGGGTTATCTTAGGGGTGGAGTCTCTTATGGCAAAAAGGCTGAAAAGGAAGAATGTGCTCTAAAAGGCAAACAAGACTTTAAATGTCTTGTTTGCCTTTCGTTGAGGGTAGTGCAATACCGCATAACTAACATTTTCAATAAGGCCTATTTTGTAATGTTAATTCAGCTAAAATTAGCTCTTATCGAAAATGTTAGTTCGTGGCTATGTACTATCCATGACTATTTGTCTCCTCACCTTATCGACATATAGACAATTATCTCATCTGCTCAGTTGTGTGGCTGATTGCAAATTACAAGGGCAAAAAATTGTATACCTCTGTTACTAATATAGCTAGATATTATTATTACATTTACTAACACTATAGATGCAAGTCTGAAATTAATCATTAGAATGTATCAATGGCACTAAATGTCCACACTCTCGGATGATATTGCCGTGGAGCGTTACTGCGGATTAGTGCAACATTAACGTAAAGACATGGCGTTCTGGACCCACTCTGTAGTGGGGACGGGTGCAGAGTTTTTACTACAAATCTTTTATGTAAACATGATAATTTAATAAAATTATAGATTTATTTGTGATCTCGCATGATGCATAAGAAAATTAGAAAAGAAATACAAAATAATTTTAAATATAGAGAAAATATGTAGGAATATAAACAAATGTTACTTTAAGAACTCTGTTTACGTGATACTAGGGAGGCCAGTGGGACAGGGTTCACACATGCTACCCTTACACAATTAGGTTCAGGTGAGACCGATTGCCTCTTACACAACAAGGCTCTTGCAGTCTCCAGGATGGTGCCTAAACAGACATTGCACAGGAAGATCCAGAATTTCTTTGAAGCCCTAAGGCTTTCCTCCATCTTCAGATAGTGACTGAGATGGATTTAGTTTATTTAAAGTCTCGCAATCTTGGTCTTAACATCAAAGACTGAGCGTCTCTTAAAGGTTGTTCAGCAGATTAAGATTTTGATCAGCAGTAACATGCACGAAACTTGGTTTTAATTGATTTTCTAGGACACGTGCCGTTAACTGTTTTCTCTTTTCAAATCAGGTCACCAGACCAGTGCCGAGTCGTGGGGTACCGGACGTGCTGTAGCCCGTATCCCCCGTGTCCGTGGTGGTGGTACCCACAGGTGAGATGTCGACCATTTTGTTGTTTTTATTTATTACTAGGTCCTGTTCGTGACTTCTGTCGTGTGTGTGATTTTTTCCGCGTAAATCTCGATCCTGTAGGAACACCGGGATACAAAGAAGCCTATAATGTTGCTTTAACCTAACCTATCTTCCAGTCAAAGTTCCGTGACGATCGGTTCAGCCGTTCCAGACAAACAGAAAGACAATGATTTCAAAATTTTGTTTGTGTTTTTGTATCGTTTAAATAACTAGAAGCACTTGATCAAACAGTAATTTTAAATCGCAGGCAGACGCATCAATATTATTATATGTATAGTTAAATGTTACGACATATCTTCAAAAAACGTGTTTCCATAACTTGAAAAGTTATGTAACGCCTTTGATTTTAAAAGTTTAGACGGCGCTGTCCGCACGTTTGCTTTTGCGCGTTCACCATACAAGAAAGGGCATTTATATGTTTTCGGTGATACGAACATTTCCAAAAACTGCCGAATGCTCACAAAATCTGTCGAATGCTCCCGAAAACTGTCGATTGCTAACCGAAAACTGTCGAATGCTCCCGAAAACTGCCGAATGCTAGACTAATTTGCTTCGGTCTATGACGAGCCAGTTTGTCATTAGTAACACCTAGTATTTAAGTGAACTCAGTTAACATTCCCGTTTAAAGCTGTTGCAGTAAAAATTACTGTGATTAGTGACAATGGCGGGATACATCAACTTTCTAATAGCGCGGACGTCTACCCTCTGTGGGTAGACGCATTCGATATGTTAGAATACATCTACACTAAACACACCATACATTTTCCTAATTCTCTAAGATGATACTATAATTGAGTACCGTCAACTGTGGCTACTTTACCGTATTTTTTTACATTTTTACTATTTACCACAACATGGAGCTAGATATTTAAACTTTTATTGATTTATTTTGTAAAAAATATGTGTCTCTTTTGGTTGAAGCAATGAATTCTACTAAATCTCACATAGAATCGCCAAAAAAACCAAGAATATGAGCGAGGTAAAATTGACACAAATTTGGCAACTTTACCTAGCGTACTGTTTTTATCGAATGTGTGTTCCAAAGTGCATGCAATGTAAAGTTGCCATAGGTCCAAGCGGTAAAAAGCGATGTATTTTATTTTGAAGTTATCATCTTCGTTTGAGTAACCACTACCAATACATAGGTAAAGTTGCCAACAGAAATTCAAAATTATCATAGAAATGGCCGCATTTCATCAGGGTTGTCGAAAAATAATACACATTTTTTTTAATTATGAACTTTTACTTATGCATTACTTGGCGTCAAAAAATTAAATACTTAGCGTAATTATAATCAAAACTAGGTACCTATTCGTTAAACAGTAGGTATGCAAAAAAAAACCAATCGTAAAATTGTCTCTCCAAAATGAATAATCAAAATACCTAGGTAGGTACATAATTATAATCACAATCTATAAAAGTAATTCAGTCTCTTGTTAACGTAAAAATATTCGTAACAAAAAAAAATTAACACAAATCTTAAAATTCTCTCTCCAACATCAATAATTATTGATGTTGATTATAATCAAAATACCTAAGTAAGTACAGACGCCAGCAGGTCAACCTATTCGAATCTGTCTTTTACCAATCGAATATTAACCTTTAATGTAATAAGGTTGAAAAAAAATTACAGATTTAGGTAGGTTGTTGTTCAGTGGCGTCTGTACATAAAATAATCACAATCTACAAAAGTAGGTAACTCAGTCTTTTGTTAACGTATAAATATCTGTAACAAAAAATAACTAAAACAAATCTTAAAATTCTCTCCAAAATCAATCAGCAATATACCAACGTAAGGTCGCGCTCCTAGACGTCTTCTATTTCTTTGTTTGACGCTTACTTTTGGAGGCATCTTGAATATAACATCTGTAATAGGATATCAGCCAAATTTGTTATCAACTTAATTATATCACATGTATCCCAATATTTCATGAACGAATAATAAAGTTAGTGCTTTGAACAGCTAAACGAAATTTTAAAGGGTTTCCCACATAAAACCAGATTAGTTATGCAAGTTAAATTTGACAACCCTAGTCACAGGTAAAGTTGCCTTCATGCTGAGTTTGGTAACTTTACCTAACCTCAAATAACATTACCTTTTCGAATAACTCAGGAAATGGAAGATTCTTAGAATTAAATCACTGCGATATACCTACATGACAATATACCAAATACTATTTAATATACGCCACTTACCCGCACTTTAATTTACTGTAGGAAACAGCTATCTTTACACGAAGACGCTGCGCACAAAATTGACCGCACATAACGAAAATGCACTCTATTTTGACCGTTTACGAAGTTGCTAGCCTAAAAATCTTTTTGGGCTACCACAATTTATTACAAAATCCACCAATATCTGCGAAATAACATAAACTTCCACAGACAAAACAAAAATTAAGTTGAACTGGTATAGGGTATGCTTAGGTAAAGATACCTACGAAAAGTAAAGATGCCACAGTTGACGGTATTAGTGTTTCACATAGAGCGACTGTTTATCTGACCCTACAAACCAGTATAGCTGAATAAAAGTGTCTGTCTGTCATTTAAAAAATAATTGTCGACCACATCATCGTTTACCATCTGGTGAAATGGTGGTCAAACGTAAGACTATAATCTTTCTTATAGGTAACGCCAAATAACTTGGCAAGAGTCGTTCAATGCGCAGAAGTCGATTTTTAGGTGTCAGCGGTTGTCAGCGGGACGCGGGGTATGACGTAGCGCCGCTCAGAGCGCGCGATTGGTGCGTCAGTAGTTCTCGTTCAATTTGCTCCCGAATACACTTGCGTACACGAAAGTTGTACCCTTTGTTTTTGTTACGAGTTGTTGTTTTCAACCGACGACAAAAAGAGGAGGTTATCAATTCGACGCGTATATATATATTTTTTTTATGTGTGATCATCGAGTACTCGGAGACGGCTGAACCGATTTGGAAAATTCTTTTTTTGTTCGAATGGGTATACTTCTAAATTGGTACCATTATCACCAAAGTCAGGATCTGATGATGGGATCCTGGAGAAATCGAGGGAACTCTTCAAATATTATAGGCACACCTATGGCGTTTTGGGTATTTCTTATAGTAACTTGTGCAGTTGCTCTCACAAAAGTACAATTTGGGGAAGTGGAACTGATGATGAAGACCACAGATGGCCGCCGAAACTACTCAATAATAAGTATTGAGTGGATTGCGATTCGATTACTTGAATATGGATGTTAAGTACTTTATGCTCGTCACAATGCATATGGTGATGTAGAGCTGATGGTGAAGTACCAGGAGAACTTCTCAATAATTAACGGCCCAGCATTGGGAAAAGCAATATTTTGTAAAAGGTTATAAGTAGTTGACATTTAGGCTCTTGTAACTAGGTAAATTAAAAATCATCCAACTAAAAAGAGTGAAATAAAAACTTTTTACCAAAAAATTAAACCGACTCCCAAAAAACACTGCAAAGTGAAAAATAACTTTAATTTCGGAAGTCGGTGCCAAAAACGAAAATACAAAACTAAAGACACCGACTACCGAAATTAAAGTTATTTTTCACTTTGCAGTGCTTTTTGGGAGTCGTTTTTTAAATTTAGTTTTTGTTACGTTGATTACAATGCCAGGACCAAATACCGTTTTACGCAGACTATTAAAACGTCAGAAAGAACAGTTAGACACTATAGTTAAGGAAGGTTGACATTCCGAATTCGTCACTGTCTTTAGGACACCGGGAAAAACGAAGAATAAAAGGGGTAGCAGTTTTATTAACTAATTGTGACGACGAGAACATTATTTTTAATGTTTTTGTTAATTTTTTTTTTTCACTTTTAAATGTATTTATGTATTATATCTTTTATTTATAATACCGAATTGATGAATGAATTCTTCTTCTTTCTTTAACATTCTTCTGAACAGATATGATTAAAAATAAATGATGACAATAACCATAGAATAATGGCAAGCAGTAAAAGTGACCACTTTTTTCTTCCACTAAGTGCACGATGCCCATTACGCCAAAACCTTGCCAAGTTATTTGGAGACAGGTATAGCTTGGTAACAACACGATACCCTCTGGCAAGACTGATGTTCGTTTTTCTAGCGTCTGTATTCCCTGCCACATATGAACCTGGGCTCGCTCATTCGAACATAGACCTCTAAGCACTTACCATCAGGTGTAACATCTGCAACTGGACCCGGACTACCTGTAACAACTGTCACAGATTTACAAATGACAACAGGGATCTAAGGCTTAATGAGCTTATCTGTAGGTTGCAGCTGCTAGTTGTAGGATAGACTGGAGAAGAACCGGCAAGAAACTCCACAGTTACTCTTTTCAAGTCAAATATAATTTTTTCCATTTATCCATAATACAGGTTAATTAGGTATGAGAGGACAGTATAGATCAATTAATCACAATGGAATTACAAATAAAAAATTGTAAAACAAATCTAAGAGTCTTCAGTGTTCTCCCATTCAAAAAAAAGCTTTATACCTATAATATTTAAAAAAACTTGAGAAGCGACAACATTAGACTTTAACCCATTTACGCCCAAATTTAAACGAGTAGTATTTGTTTAGGTATTTCTTTATTAAAGGATTGCTTAGGTCTATAATAAAGGCATTAATAAATAAAAATGAAATAAAAATATTTTGAAGTTAAGCTTTTACGGTGTACTTTTTATAGTACACTGGGCACTTATGCGTGAAAAATCGAAGAACAACCTTTGTCGTTGCACATAGTTTTTTGGCACTTTACGCACTGCCATTATATGCGAGTATGGCACAACACTCGTCTCAACTGTTTGGGTAGCTTCCCTGGATTGTGGCTGTTATTGCTGGGACTTGGGCCTGCTACTACAGAACTAGATGGGCGGCTTTTGTTCTTGTTATTGCGGAGGTACTGGCTGCTACATGTCTTGTAAAATCCAATTGATCGAAGCGCTCATTGTTAGTCAACACATGTAGTCGCCAAGCATTAGATATACACATATTAAACGTGTAGGTGAAAAAGGAACCCCCACAATTTTTTACCTTGAATACTCTCGCGGTATAATGATATAGAACCATCCATCTCTATCAGATCTACACCACCCATGCTTTTATTGTAGCTCTGGCATAAGTGTGGAATGCTCACGTCTACCTTCTGTTTCCTTTGCGAGCACCAGCGTATTACTTTACCAATAGGCATCGGAGCAATAGGCTCGATAGTATCAAAGTTAGTTGCCATAGTATATATGTTATTGTCCTTCCATCTAACAAGCAATACTTCGTTATTTTTGTCTAACTTATGATCATATTCAACTCGTGCTGACTTTTTCATGTCTTTTACAGAACGTAGCGGACAATTTTAGTTTTATTGTCACATATTGTCCCCGTTGCCTTGTACCCAGACTGCTTCAAATCTTTCAGTAAATCACAATTGGTGAATAAGTTGTCAAAGTATGCTGTGTGCTCTTGTGGTACTGCTGGAATTTTTGCTAGCTATTATTCTGTCCTGCATATAGTAAAGTATTCTGTAGAATCAGTTCGTGAATCTCATCATCAAAAATTTTTGCGAAGATCTCTACAGGTGAAATGTTTCGAAGTTACTCTATGACGCTGCTTATCCTTGACAAACATGGATCAGTTGGTAACTCTGAAGTAAAAGAGTAAGTTGGTGCACATTGCCTCCATTTCGGTATTGTGTCCTGTGGGTCTTGGCGTTGTCTTTTGTTAGACAAAGGTTCCTCATCACTGTCTTCCCATTCGGATGTTGATTTTCATGACGAATCACCTCTAACGTCCCTGGTACATCTCGCGGTAATTCTGAAGTTTGCAAATCATCTTCACCTTCTTCTTCGTCAGTTACAACGGCTGGATCAGGTGGTTACAATGACTACATCATATTCATTATCACTATCCTCTTCCACCATAGCATTGACAGCTTCTTCAAGGCCAACAAAGTTGTTTACAGCTCTAAAACACGCCATTGTTTATAAGTCTGCATAAAGTAAAAAAATACATTACTTGTGCCCATTGTACTAAAAAAACGACAGTCAAATAAATCAACCTAAAAGTTTTACAGATTATAAAATATTGCATAGTATTTCGTTACTTAGGTTACGTTTACATATTATCTAGCCATTTCATGGAGATTTATTTATAAATATATATAAAATAAATGAAATATTGCAACACAAATGAACTTACCTCCAAACGTGAAAAATTCCCAAACAGAAATGTCAAAACATGGCGCCAATTTCACTGACAACTTCTTTTTTGTTTTTGTATCAGCTATTAATGACATCTATCCACTATTTGCGAAATTAATTAATTAAATATAATTATGCAGTAGCTGTTTAAATAGGGTTGCAAACGGTGTCGTTTATTTAGTACAGAGGGCGCTAATGGGTTAATAACGAAGAATAAATTAATAATAAAAATGATCCAAAACATCTGTCAAATCGGATGGATTATCGTAGGGGAAATCGTATCTTTTGAGGAAAGATGCAAACAGATCTGAGAAGGCCTGTCGAGCCAGTGCAAGCATTCGACAGATATCTAGTTCAATATTTATTTCCTCTTACTGCCTTGTTGGTCGCAAGCGCGTCCACCGAGCAAGAGGTCTCTAGTTCTATTCCCGGGTCGGGCGAAAAGTGCTAATGAGTTTTTTATTAGGTTTGTTTTTGGTAAAGTCTATTATATAAAGCTAATCTATATTATAAAAGCGAAATACCACTCACTGATTAATCACGAAATCTCAGAAACTACAAGTAGTAGGACGCAGTTTTGCATGGGGGTTCCTTTTAGTACGTAGATGCTCGCTAAGACGAGATTTTGCGAAATTCTCACGGGATCGGGATTTACTCGGGAAAAACTTCCCACGCGTACGCAGTCGCGAGCAACTGCTAGTTTATTATGTTTTCTACAAGGTCACAGCAAAACTTGTTGTTTATGATGCAGTGGCGAAGGCTCCATACAACTCGATTCCTGCCGGCTTCCCTTTTGAAATATGGCAAATATTAGTCTATTATTTTATATATCAATATATAAAGAGTAATCTATTATTTTCAATTAAACAAATAATTATTTACGAAGTTACAAGATTTCGAAGTCAGCCACAGGGCTACAGTTACTGGAATTCACGCATCACACTTGGGCAAGGTAAACATTTTCTGGTCCGGCTTCCCTTTTATGAAAATTCACCCTTCGCCACTGATATGATGTTAGGAATACAGTACTGCCAGGTTGTTAGTGTTTTAACAATAACCCTGTAAATTATGCCCTCTACATTTATTATTATATACTTTATTGTACACCTCACAATATTTCTATGGATACAAAAATTTAAACTAGTGTACAATGGTCGGTCTTATCGCACAGGGCGATCTCTTACAGACAACCTTTGGATGGACAAAAATTAAAAGAGACAGATTAAGGGCTGTCAGTGTACAAACAACATAAATAATATTAATTGAACATAATAATATAAAATACATACATACAATACAAAAATCATATACTAATAAATATTACATGTACCTATAATTGAGAACATACATTATTCTAAGTTGTCCCTCCTCCTCTCAGGTCTGGTCAGGGTGCGTTCGGTAACATGTGTCGTGGAGGTCGCATGTTTGCGCCCACCAAGCCGTGGCGTCGTTGGCACCGTCGCGTGAACCTACGTCAGAGGCGCGCCGCCGTCGCAGCTGCTGTGGCCGCTAGCGGAGTACCCGCCCTGGTTCAGGCTAGAGGTATGTGATGCATCCTTACTTAAGGGCCTATACTACCTCAGCGCTTCTCACTCTTTATCTCGCTCGCACACTACTGGCCGCGGTCACGCGAGCAAGCGAGACAGGGTGGCAGGGAAGACTCCAAGACACCGATAATTTAGTTCATTTCTTTTTACTGTGAAAATAATGGTAATTTAAAAAAAGTAAATAACGTAAGACCTACGTTATAGTTAGTTCAATTAATATGCAAAGTTTCATTATCTACTTTGAAGTTATTTTTTAATACAGCGGTTTATTGTTCGGTTTGGAGCAAACTTTGGTTTTTTTTTTTCTATCAAGAAAATTTTATGGAATCGTGTTTTCGTCAAACATAGTGCCTAATATTAATCCTCAACTTTACCATATATTTATTTCAAAATGATTGCTGCAGGATTTTCGATATAACGGAGGATCATGCCAAGCCATTTGAGGTAGTATAGGCTCTTAACCTTATATTTGTCCTTACATTCAATATAAAAGAAATGATTAAATATAAAAGAAGAATATACGGTACTAGCACTTTGCCCGCGACTTAATTATTAGACGAAATTATTTATAGCAAAATAGTGCATCTTACTACCAATGAAAAAAAAAATTTGAATAGATCATTAGTTTCAGAGATTACCCCCAAATTTTATCTATTTATAATATAAGTAGAGATATAGACTAGCAGTCTTTTTCACCTCGGAAGCGTCAATAGCCTAATGGAGAAGGTGTCGGACTTGTGATCAAAAGGTCACGAGTTTGAACCCCACCCTTTCCACTATTGCCGTGAACCCACTCCAGACACAAGCATATTTAGCTTAGTTGGAGGGGTTAACAAGATTGCTAGTAATGTGAATTCTTTCCACATTGCTTTTTTGCTTGATCTTTCTTTTTTTTTAAACCCTTTTTTTGCGATTGGTTTTTCACCCAGATTACTACTTTCAAAGATTAGAGCCTTTAAATAATCAAACTTTTCCGCTTTAAAATATTAGTATAGATAGAGCAGAGGCCATGTTTAATTTTATTCTCCTTAAAAGCTAATTACAGATGTATATATCTGTCGTTATGTCTATGGAGATACATTAAACTTCCAAGCCAACCATCCGGCTGAATATCATTGTTCAACGCGGACGTAAACTATGGAAGACATTTGAATTCCCATCCATACTAATATTAGGTATAAATGCTAGTCTGTTTTTTACTCTTTCACGGCTAAACCACTGCATTGATTTGGATGAAATTTGAAATGAGAATAGTTGAAGAATAGTTAGGTTTCTTTTTCTAAAATAACCCCTAAAATGTTGAAATGGGGGATGTTAGTTTGTATTGTTTGAGATTTCACCGCGTTCATTAAAAACGCGGGTGGAACCGCGGGCACAGCTAGTCTTAATGTACACATAAGAGGCTAAACTATAAAATAAAGAAGGGCATTGAAAAAAAAAAACTGGTTTATTTTTCCGGCTTTTGTATTCCCTGCCACATATGTCTAGTCAAACTTTAAGGCAAGAGTGAACAGTCGTCTTCTGAGCTCATCTTACACTTACCATCAGGTGTGATCGAGGTCAAAAGCGGGTACATACGTAATTTAAAAAAAGTTTTATGTAGCTTTTACCAAATAACTTGAGAAAATATTTGACTAAAATAAAACTGATGATAATGTAACCACTATCTCACCTGATGGTAAGCGATGATGTGGTCGAAGATGAAGCACGCTTACCTAGAAGTAATCTATTCACTCTTGACTTAAAGACCCCCAGTTTATAGCTATCACACAAAACTCCAGGCTGCCATTTACTAATTTGATTTTGTTTATTTAGGTCACATCATCGAGAAAGTACCTGAGATGCCTCTGGTTGTCTCCGACAAGGTACAAGAGATTAACAAGACCAAACAGGCTGTCATCTTCCTGAGACGCATCAAGGCCTGGTCTGATGTCCTCAAGGTTAGTACAAGACAACATTTTCCAGGGTTGCGAGAATGTTCTAATGAGATAGATAGATATATTCTTTATTGTACACCATAACAGTAAAACAAATAAGGACTTAGCATCTAAAAAGGGTGATACAATGGGCGGTCTTATCGCTAAAAGCGATCTTTCACAGATAACCTACCAACAATACATAAACACAAAAAAAAGAAACAGACATACACAATAACAACAATTTAAGGAGAGAGATACCGCGGCCTTGGAACGGAAGGGCAATTGAAGTCTTACACTCTCTTATATTCCACCAGAGCGAAAGGACTCATTCGATTTTCCTACCAAAACAAAGGTGTTTGACTACACACTCTTACTCCCCTCTCTTGACTAAACGGGGGCTGCATTGAAGAATATTTAAGTGGGAGTGGGATTTTTCAATTGCCTCAACCCCCGGCGCAAGTTTACAAGTTGGTTGAACAAGGGATGCTTATAGTCAGACAGACCCTTTGTCCGCCCCACAGCAAAGGTCATCCATGAGAATTTCCAACATTAAAAAAATATATGTCGCTTACTTTTCAAAACATCTCGCCAACTCGTATCTGGACTGGTCTCCTTGTGTGGAAGAACTTAGTAAAGTCTTTGCTCATCAGGGATGTGATTAATTCTGCCAGTTCTTGACATCTGTTACGATGACAGATTGCCACGCTTTGTGGGTTCAATTCCTACACAGGAACAAATGTTTCCCTATAGATAATATTGTTCTGGGTCTGAGTGTTTGTGCATCTGATTGTTAATGCTTGTAAATACACACCCGATACAAGACATAAATAAAGTAGGCTACAAAAGACTACACACAAAACATACAAATAAAAAGATTTTTCAGCACATCAGTAATTTAGTGCGGAATAATATAGGTATATCTACTAAACCAAACTAGGCTCGCGTGGTAGAGTACGGTCCAGGCCATTCCTATTAGAGGGGAGGGTTATATTCCAGGTCTAAGAATGTTTTAGGCTGAATATTAGTATGTTATAGGTACAGATTTCTCCTTAAAAGCTAATTACAGATTTATATATCTGTCGTTATGTCTATGGAGATACATTAAACTTCCAAGCCAACCATCCGGCTGAATATCATTGTTCAACGCGGACGTAAACTATGGAAGACATTGTCTCAATTTTAATCTCAGATGTCAATGACTGAACAAAGCAGTGACATCAAGATTTTTCTGAAATTTTTAACAATTCAAGTGTATTTTAAATGGTTATTCATTATTTCGCTGAAGGAGGAACTCGTTACTAAATAATAATATTCGCATGATACATCTTTGACAGTTGTTACGGATAGTTAGAAGCCAGAGAATCGGCCATTTGTCTTGCGAAGTCTTGTTACCCAGTTACTGGGTTGTGGAGGTGAGATAGGCAGTCGCTCCATGTAAAACACTAGTACTCTGCTGCATCCAGTTAGACTGGAAGCTGACCTTAGGGCTTCCAATCCCGCAGCCTGAATTCAATCTCGATATTTGCGGGACTACGAATTTTCAATCCCGCGGATCTCGGTATTTGCGGGATCCCGCATATTGAAAATATTCACATTTATATAAGCCAAATAAAACAATGAATTAATCAACTAACTCCACATTTATTTACGTATTACTATTAATATGAGATTAATCAAATTACACCGTTTTTTCTTCTCAAAACAGTTACAAATATTGAATAAAAAATTTTGCTAATATTTTAGGCTACATACTTAGGCTACCACTGACTGAAATTCGGCAATAGTAGGCTACTTAAGCTGTGAAAAACTGCCGGCCGTCAGTCACCGAGCGATCACGCTCGCGGATCCCGCGCCCGTAATCCCGCATCACGCGGAAATGGAAATGACGCGGGATCCCACAATACCGAGATCTCTCGGTATTCCGGGATTGGAAGCCCTAAGCCGACCCAACATAGTTCGAAAAGGATAAGCAGATGATGATGATGACAATAATTATAATCTATACTAATATTATAAAGAGGTAAAATTTGTAAGTTTGTATGTATGGGATAATCTCTGAAACTACCGAACCGATTTTGAAAATTCTTTCGCTTATTTGAAGCTGCATTATCCCTGAGTGCTATAGGCTAAATGTGCTAAATTATCTTTATATCATGCATATTAGCCGAGCTATTATAATCTTTGTCAAGCAAGTCGGGGACGGGATCCCGTGGAATATTTTCGACTTCTACGCGGACGAAGTCGCAGGCAGAAGCTAGTTAGTTATATATTGGGTTTTCACCATTAATTAAGCAATAATACGAATCAAGTGTTTAAATTATTGGTGTACAATAAAGAATATTCTATCTCTCTATCCATCTAGATCAATATGACGATTGTTATATGAATTGAAACCTTATTCCGTTTGCTATAGGTGTACAAATCCCAGCGCCTGCGCGCCGGTAAGGGTAAGATGCGCAACCGTCGTCGCGTCCAGCGCAAAGGACCCCTCATCATCTACCACAAGGATCAGGTAAGGAACTGAAGCTTTGTTTTTTGTGCAGCACTAACCTTGGAAACATGTGAACTCTTTGCCTTAAAACTTCTGAAGTTTATCAAACTTATTGGCACAGTATAAACTATCAGTTGCGTGTTTTAAATACCAACTAGGTAATTACAAGAAAAATATTTGATAATCCAATGGCGATCACGGCTCTATTTTTTTTTATTACGGATGATCCCAATTGACCTCGATCTTGCCTAATGATAAGCAATAGATGAGGTCTACGATGGGACGAGCGAGCCCAGAAGATGTCTATTTACTCTTGCTTTAAAGGCTGAAAGGTCATAAGTGGCAGGGAACACAGAAGCCGGCAGAGAATTCCACAGCTTGGCTGTGCGCACAATAAATGTGGAGGACAAGCGCTTGGTACGACAAGACGGTATACTGCTGAACGAGGTCGTGGTTTATTTATTTAATAAAAAGTATTGGTCCTGGCTGTCATTGGTATATCTTTAATAGTAATTACTGGTCAGAAGCCGGAAAATGTAATACATAACTATCTTGGCAAGAGATATTGTTTTACCCACTTACTGGGTTGTCCAGTTTACTTGTCTGTGTAGGTGTGTACATTCATTTATAGTACAGGCTTTTTTCTTTTCCTTATCGTGGACTTTATCACGATAAAAATATAACCCTCGTTTTTTGCAGTCGGGTAAAAAATGCCTTCCTCAAGCTTTAAGCTACTTCCGTACCAAATTTCATCCGAATCCACCCAGTACTTTTGAAGATTAGCGCGCTTAAACTAACAAACTTTTCCGCTGTATAACAATCATATAAATTTACACTAACTTTCATAACAGTTTAGACATCTGAGTCTACGTTCTCACCCCGGCAGCGTTAGGCTAAAGCGGTTCAAAGCCTTAGCCTCGTTTAGGGGTGAAATCGACGCGGCATAACCGAACCGCGCGCGTATATACGCATAGTGGATCATAATTGTCGCTACAAGTTTACTAACACTAAACGGGATGGTGGTGGTTCTGAGATCTGGCTCTTCTTCTGGATGGCATGTTTGATACGCCAGGCGGTACAGAAGCCCTAAAAATATGGGGTAGAGTGGGTCTTGTTTGCTGACATTGAGGGAAAGAAATTCCCAACATTAACAACATTATTACAACAAGTTACAAAAAATATACATTGCCCGATGTGTACTCGCTTAATCAACGCAATGACCAAGTCCGCTTACAATGTACTGCATGCGTTGCGTCCTCCACACTTCAACCATTGACGTTTCGTCCTTTGCCCTGATTGGCCGTGCAGCATGTTTATCGACAGTGAGCAAGCTCTCGATTTAAGTGTGTAATTTGTGTGCGTAATTCGCATACGTAACGGGCCTCTTGCTTGTAGTGGAGCTAAATAGTGGGAGACAAACGGCGACACGCGTTCTCATACAAATCAGGAACCTAACAAAACCTCCTTTCTAACCTCTTTTATCTGTTCTGTGGTATATACCCATGCAGCCCATGTGTACCTCCTACCAAAAATACTAGGCTAAATAAAGTCAGTCCCGAAATAACAGGGTTGTAATTACTCCTTCGACTTTGAAAAAACCAGAGGAGTCGTTTTGGTGTGAGGAATAGGTATGGTGTTTATTGTGCTAAGCTGTATTTTTTTTCTGAAAATCCTGTTTCTTACCCAGTCTAGGTTAAACCACTAAAGGGAGTTGGTAGGAGGGGTGATTACATCAAGAAATGTATGAGTTATCTAAATATAGTAGGTTATGGTTGTTGGATATGATTATTTTATATTCGCTCGTAACATTTTTTGTGAATGATACTCCTTATTAACATTTTACTATATTATCTATTTGTAATGTAAAGGCATATACAGCGTGAAATCTAAATGGTTGTTTTCCCGCGGCAGGACGGTTACCCATCAGTAGTAGTATCGAAACAAACACTTGAAAAAAAACCACGAATGTTTTTTTTCATATGATTAAAGAAATATTCATAAATTCGAAAACGCGAGAGTCATTAGTAGTTCAGTAGACGTAACGTCGGTACCTACGCGAAACACGCACCGCCGCGCGCTGCCAACAAAGGAAAAGTGATTAATAAATGTTCAGAGCAAAATAAGCTCTCACGCATGGTGATAATGCATTAACTACACTGCGCCATTTTTTGTTTCTAATATTTTATTTGTTTATAAAACGATTGTATTACCAAAACAACCATTAAAATTTCACGATGTATTGCTTTTAAGTCAACAGGCAGTTGCTAGGGATATTGTAAAAACATATTTCAGTCAAAGAAATTGATTCATTGAAGTATATTTTCTCGCATTTTTGAGAGAGAGCATTAATTATCAAGCAATGATGTGGTCCAAGATGAAGCACGCTTATCTAGAAGAGTAACCCTTTCACTGTTGACTTAAAACGTTAACTGTAACCTGGGGGGGTTACAGTTATCAAGAAACCCAGACTAGGCAGATAATTCCATTCCTTAGCTGTACGCATAATGAAAGTAATCCCAAAACGTTTTGTACGTATGGTTAAATGTTCGCGTGTAAGCAACCGACTCCTTTTGTCCAGGGTCTAACCCGCGCCTTCCGCAACATTCCCGGCATCGAAATCCTTAACGTGGACAAGCTCAACCTTCTGAAGCTGGCTCCCGGCGGCCATCTCGGCCGCTTCTGCATCTGGACCCAGTCCGCTTTCGACAGGCTCGGTGAGTACCTAATCTTATTTATTTTTTCGGTTTTATAAAGGTAAGCAATGTGAGTAGAACTCTCGAACAATCTTGTTAACCCCTCTAAGCTAAATATGTTTGTGTCTGGAGTGGGTTCACGGCCATTGTGTAATGGGTGTGGTTCGAACTCGTGACCTCTCGATCACAAGTCGGAAACCTTATCCATTAGGCTAATGACAAAAATAATCTTATTATATTTCATAAAAAAATAATCCCTTTTTTACTTTCAATTACTTAGCTACTTATTAGCTTATCTATACAACATGTAACAGAAAGGGTATATACATACTAAGGGCACGGCTTCTTTGGATGATATCAAACGATATTGGAAGGGTTTCAACTCAAAATAAAATACTCTAAAAATTGATACCAAATTTTCGGTTTCGTAAGTTTCTTAAATTGAAATCATAACAATCGTGTCACCGCACTACGTAGGACAATAACTTTCCACGTTACTTATAAATCTCTTCCGTAATTCTGTGCGCCTAGTACGTAGTGTGTAGTAGCCTAGCGTAAAGGCGGTGTTCTTTTGTCGGCGCGAGAAAGGAGATAGGATTAAAAAACCCTTTCAATATCGTTTGATATCACCCAAAGAAGCCGTGCCCTTGGTATGTATATACCCTTTCCGTTACACGTTGTATAATAAAAATGAATGGCTAAATGTGTTGCCAAGTTCAAAACACGAAAACGGCTGGACCGATTTGGCTGATTCTTTTTTTGTTGTGTTTGGTTTTATCAGGAGAAGGTTATTATGAAAAAAAAAAGTAGGAAGGGTCTCAAGGGTAGGGTACGGTAGGGTAGTGTAGGGTTTGGGTAGGGTAGGGGTAGAGTAAGGTATGTGTAGTGGTATCGGTCGGGTAGGGGTAGGATACCACGCGAGCGAAGTTGTGGTGGGTCAGCTAGTTATGCATATTTACCTAACTACTTCTATTACAATCGCAAACTGTTTCTACAACTTTATTTCAAGTGAGATAAAAATACACTTTACATGAACATAAATACGTATAAAACAGAAAAATATTCTAAAAACCAAACTTTTTTTTATCTGCGCCGCCGCGAAAGCTTCCGACTTCGGAGCGGCAAAGTTACTTGACGCGAACTGTAATATGTCTTGGGTTCTTCTAAACATAACTACGATGCGTAAGTAGGCAATTTTAACCACCGGGTGTCGGACCGAGAGGTCGCAGTTTCGCATCCCACCCATTACAGTATCGCCGTGAACGCACTCCAGACACAAGCATATTTAGCTTAGTTGGAAGGGGTTTACATTTAGGTTGCTAGTAATGTAAATTCTACCCACATTGCTTAAAAAAATATACATATATGTATTTTAGTTTAGATTTTTTTATTTGTTTCCCCTATAAGCCTTACTCGTTTTGTTACATACGAAACGGAGTTACGAATATCGAGGGGTATATCAGAGTTCCCTTAGGAAACATTGGCACCGGCAATTAGTCAGTCAATGTGTCGACCTGTGGAATACAATTATTTATTTACTAGCTCTTAAATGTGTTCTGTGTTAATAGAGCTTATAAACATAATTATCTTTAAAAATAACAATTATAAGATAATATTAGGTTAATAAAACTAAAATCCATTCATCTAGTTTTTTTTAATTATTATATAAAGTAACTTCGTCGATAGTATATTATAAATGTGAAACATTTTGATTATGGATTGATGTTTAATCTTGAAAGCATAAATAACTGAAACGGAGTACCTTGAATATTAGAAATAGATCATAAAACGGGATATTACGAGTTTGAGCAACAATTGTCTTCTCATAAATATCCACAAGCTACAACTTCAGTTCATACGTGATGACGGCGCCTGCAACAGAAAATATCGGAAAATAGAAACAATAAATACACATGGCACATAGTCACCATGTCAGTTTAAATTCTTGCTTCTTGAGAACTGGCTCATCGATCTAGTGGTCGTAAGCGCGACTACTGAGCAAGAGAGAGGTCCCGGGTTTGAATCCCAGGTCTGGCAAAGTGCAAACTCTCACTGATGGTGTCGGATAGCCGTCTCATCGCACTATGAGAGTAAAAGAACAGAAAGTCCTGTAATTAAAGCTTACTTTAAATTCTTAAATACTATTAGTGACATGAGATTAATGCAGGATATAAGTAGTCAACTATCCAGTCTACATTCCTTACCGTTCTTACATTACATTCTTCTTCTACAGACTCCCTGTTCGGCTCATGGAAGACTCCATCCAAGGAGAAGAAGAACTTTAACCTGCCCCAGCCCAAGATGGCCAACACTGACCTGAGCCGTCTGCTCAAGTCTGACGAGATCAGGAAGGTCCTGCGCGCGCCCAAGTATGTATACCTTTTATCATCAACCTTCCACTAGCAGCCTTCGCCCAAATGTTGGGGTTGGTAGTATTTTACATGATGCAACTGCCTATCTGACCTCTAGAAACCAGTAGCTGGGTAACACGATACCTTGGACAGACCAGTTTCTGATTTTCTGGCTTCGGACTACCGGTAATGACTGTCAAAAATGTACAAATGACAGTGGGCATCAATAACTTTAGGTGCTTTCTTCGATTAAGAATATTTTCTAGAAATAAAGCAGAATTTTCTTGTTGTGGGTTTGATTCTTTCATCAGAACAAATGTTTGTATGGTCTACAAATAGTGACACGATAAAGGTTTTACCTATATACCAACAATTGATAGTTTGATTACAGACTAGAATTATATGCTAGTGATTAATTTCTCCATATCATAGTCCATTATTATAGTATTCGAAATGATGATACGCTTTTTCAGAGCATTGGGTTATGAGAACCATGATTACTTACACGTTGACACTTTCTGATCTGTTACCCTTCACACAAAACCCACTCTCCACTTACTGAACATATCTAACCACCATTTTCTCTTGCAGCAAGCGTGTAATCCGTGCCACAAGGAAACTCAACCCCCTGACCAACACCAAGGCTATGCTGAGGTTGAACCCGTACTCAGCTGTTCTGAGAAGGAAGGCTGTTCTTGACCAAGACAGGAGGAACAATATCAAGGCTCTGGCTTTGGCTGAGAAGCGTGGAGTGAGTATAACAATATTGATTATTTAGGATATAAAAAGATTGTGAGGCTGATATTCACCATCTTACGTAATGGTGCATGATGATGGAACAGGCTAAGTGGAATTATATTGTGCTATTCCATCGCACACTCCCTGAAATGAAACCGATAGGCCAGTGCCCCATTTTACTAAAGAGTCCTCAGACCTTTCGTTATCTTTTACTTGAGTAATTAGCCCCAATATGACATAAAATATAGGTGTAACACAAACCTACAATGATGATACGCTTTTTCAGAGCATTGGGTTATGATAACCATGATTACTTACACGTTGACACTTTCTGATCGTACGGCCACATCGCTTCTCAACCCCCAGTCATTGTTCTTCCACTAAAATAACCATAATATTCCCAGATTAAGCTGCCAGAAACTGATCCCGCAGTAAAAGCCGAGAAGCTCCGCGCTCGTCGTGTCAAGTCCGCTAAGGCCGCCGCTGCTAAGAAGCCTAAGAAGCCAGTAGCCAAGAAAACCGCCCCTCCACCCCCCAAGAAAGCGAAAGGTGACAAGAAAGCTGGTATCAAGAAAGTCAAGAAGCCAGCTAAACCTGTAGCGAAGTGAAGGAGTTAATAAATTTATATATTGACACAAAAATTTGGGTTTTATTTTGATAATTATTCTTTTAGTATGGTCAACGAGAAGGGTTCAAATCATTTTTAGGGTTCCGTAGTCAACAAGGAACCCTTATAGTTTCGCCATGTCCGTCTGTCTGTCCGTCTGTCCGCGGTTTAGCTCAAAAACTATTGGTACTAGAAAGTTGTACTTTGGCATGAGTGTACACGTTAATGACGCCGAAAAAGTGGTAAAATAAAATTTTGAAAAAATCAATTATTTAGGGTACCTCCCATACGTAAAGTGGGATGATAATTATTTTTTTTCGTTCTTCCCATAGTGTGGGATATCGTTGGATAGGTCTTTCAAAAATATTAGGGGTTTGGTAAGACCGTTTTTTGATTAAGTAAACCGTTCGTGACTTATCAAGCTTTAAAGTACCAATTTTCGTTAGAGTCAAGTGTCCTCCCCCTCTGTCAACTAAACGGTTGTAGTTAGAAATTCAAATGTCACGGCAGTAGTACTTATATATAACGAAATTTAAAGGAAAACTATCACACATAAGTGGGCTTTACAAGTTTACGAGTAATAGTCGACCAATTGTATTTGACTCGAAAATTTCGAACAACTCTATAGAAATGTCGATAGATGGCGCTAAGCGCCAGATGTATCGTGCTAGTTTCTTGTGACGATTGAGTAGTGTAGCTGTGTGTCTGTATTTAAATTCAAAACACCGG
The DNA here is from genome assembly GCA_943138885.2 of Tholera decimalis. Lineage (NCBI taxonomy): Eukaryota > Metazoa > Arthropoda > Insecta > Lepidoptera > Noctuidae > Tholera > Tholera decimalis. The sequence continues at coordinate 8,599,041 of OW964575.2, read as the reverse complement.
CTATGACAAGTTTTATACAAATCTCTAAAAAAAATTAAAACTCTCCGTGCAAAATTGTCGGATCAGGTGAGGATTTGTATAGGAAGTCAAATTAGTTAGGTAGTCATCTTTGGCTTTTAGTTAGAGCATGGTACAAAACGATCAGTCAGCGAATACGACACGCACTTGGCTGTTATAAAAACTACGGAACCCTACACTGCGCGTGGCCCGACACGCACTTGACCGGTTTTTTATTTGGAGAAATTATATACGATTTCATTTAACATTCTAATCGCGGTCATCTGTATTAGAGGGAGATGATTCGAAAGAGAAAGTTGAATCAGCCATAACTATTGAAGATAATACTCACTCAGCGATGATCGCTTGGTTGTCAGAAGTCACGCCCAGAGATCAACTAACGGTAATTTTTCTACAGTACCACTGAAAGCACGCCGCGAGCGAGTGGGGTGACTAGTTTCCCGTCACACTCGCTTATACCCCAGCCAAAAAGAATGTAATACACTATGTTTTAAGCCCAGCGACAAACCTATCGGACCTACACGCTCGCTTCTAGTCACTCGTTTCTCGTTCATCGTCGGCGGTGGGACAACTGCCTTAATATCTCTTGTCGCTCAGCGACAAAACTAGTGAAGCGAGTCGTCGCAGACAGTGCAACTATTATATTATACTAGTACTCTCGCGGGGCTTCGCTCCCGTGGATTCTATCACGGTAAAAACATAACTCTCCTTTTTTGCAGTCGGGTAAAAAGTAGCCTATAACCTTCCTCAAGCTTCAAGCTACTTCCATACCAAATTTCATCCAAATCCACCCAGTACTTTCGAAGATTAGCGCGTTCAAGCAAACAAACAAACAAACAAACTAACAAACTTTTCCGCTTTATAATATTAGTATAGATTATATTATATAAAGCTAAATTACCACTCACTCACTGACTCACTGACATAATTGTTCTCCCAGATGGTGGATGGGGAGGTGGGTATATTTTGACAGATTCGTAAACAAGTAACTCTCAAACCTACGGGAAAAGTGCCAAACCTCCCCTTTCCCCCCTCCCTATCGTATCTCGGAAACTACGAGACCCGTATTTTTTTTTTTACGGATTCTTATAGAGGAGGCTCGGTAAAGTAAAAACCACTTATCAAAGTCGCCCCCCCCACCCCCCTTCTCACCCCCTTTAGGCGGATCTCGGAAATTAAGAGATTTGGAAATTTTTTTTTCAGATTCATTTAGAGGGGCAATGCTTTAGTCAAAATACTTCTGCAATCACCCCCCCCTTTTTTTTTTTTTTTTTTTTCACAAGCACGCGAGGTGCTTGCACCTCGCGCAACACGCAAATACTAGTTATACTATATAAAGCTAGATTACCACTGACTCACTCATTGACATAATTGTTCTCCCAGATGGTGGATGGGGAGGTGGGTATATTTTGTCAGATTCGTAAACAAGTAACTCTCAAACCTACGGGAAAAGTGCCAAACCTCCCCTTTTCACCCCCCTTCTCCCCCCTCCCTATCGTATCTCAGAAACTACTAGACCCGTATTTTTTTTTTTTACGGATTCGTGTAGAGGAGGCTCGGTAAAGTAAAAACCATTTTTCAAAGTCCCCCCCCCCCCCCCCGCCCCCCTTAGATTAGATTCATTTATTTGCCAGAAATATGGTATTTTACAGATATTATAACAGATACACAATAGTTCTACATATTTCGCCTACTAAATTCGGCATGCAAATTTTGTAACAATATCAGTTTAATATAATTAAACAAAACAATAAAATTACAATGTCAAAAAGTCTAAATATAAATTATCTAAGTAAATTTCAAAATATAAATGTCAAATAAATAAGTACAAATTTGATAAATGTCTTCTATTTAAATTACAACCAAAGAAATTAAATTACAAAATGTCAATAGCTTAAAATCTAATATCAAATTTAATTATCATGTCATACAATTTTTGCCTTTGTCCTAAAAGTCATAAATTCCTTAATGGTATAAAAACAATTTTCAATAAGCCATGCTCTAAGATGCTTTTGAAATAAGCTGGTGCGCAGTTCTCTTATAACCTTTGGTATACAGTTAAATATCTTTATTGCCATTCGACCAGTATTTTTATGCTTTTCACCCCCTTTAGGCGGATCTCGGAAATTAAGAGACTTGGAACATTTTTTTTTCAGATTCATTTAGAGGGGCAATGCTTTAGTCGAAATACTTATGCAACCCCCCCCCCATCTCCCCCCCATCACACCCCCTTTTTTTTTTTTTTTTCACAAGCACGCGAGGTGCTTGCACCTCGCGCAACACGCAAATACTAAAAGCCCCCATCTCCCCCCACCCACCCCCATTTTTTTTTTTCACAAGAACGCGAGGTGCTTGCACCTCGCGCAACACGCAAATACTAAATCCCCCCATCCCCCCCAATCCCCCCCCTTTTTTTTTTACAAACACGCGAGGTGCTTGCACCTCGCGCAACACGCAAATACTAGTTATTATACTATATAAAGCTAGATTACCACTCACTCACTGACTCACTCACTCATTGACATAATTGTTCTCCCAGATGGTGGATGGGGAGGTGGGTATATTTTGACAGATTCGTAAACAAGTAACTCTCAAACCTACGGGAAAAGTGCCAAATCTCCCCTTTTCCCCCCTCCCTATCGTATCTCGGAAACTACGAGACCCGTATTTTTTTTTTTACGGATTCGTATAGAGGAGGCTCTGTAAAGTAAAAACCATTTTTCAGTCGCCCCCCCCCCCTGCCCCCCTTTTCACCCCCTTTAGGCGGATCTCGGAAATTAAGAGACTTGGAACATTTTTTTTTTCAGATTCATTTAGAGGGGCAATGCTTTAGTCAAAATACTTCTGCAACCCCCCCCCATCACCCCCCCCCCCCCTTTTTTTTTTTTTTTTCACTAGCACGCGAGGTGCTTGCACCTCGCGCAACACGCAAATACTAAACCCCCCCATCTACCCCCGTCACCCCCCCCCTTTTTTTTTTCACAAGCACGCGAGGTGCTTGCACCTCGCGCAACACGCAAATACTAGTTAATATATACATCTCTTTCGTTTACACGGAATATATATATATTTTATTGTGCGTTTCTTGAGCGAGAAAATCGCCGATAGTTAGTCGTTTTCTCGCCGGGAGTCTGACAACTGCCTTACAACAAAACTATTGTATACAGCGTGAAATTTAACCCTTATTCAAACGCGAGCCTGTTGAGCCAGTTTCCTAGTGTGTTGAAAAACCATAAGTTTAATTTTTTATTTTGTATTGATGATATGCTCTCGTTTAACCACCATTTCATCCGATGGTAAGCAATGATGTAGTCGAAGGAGAAGCACGCTTACCTAGGAGAAACCTATTTACTCTTGACTTATGTGGAAACACTTGACTCCAGTAAGGAATTCCACTACTTAGTTGTATGCATAATGAATGTATTTAACTATCTAGGTACTTATAACCAAAAAGTTTTGTGCGTATGAGTGGAATGCCCACCATGTAACGATGCCGCGTCGACGTTCGTCTTGTAGTCTGATGATGGAACTTGATGGAATTAGATTGATCTTTCAAGTTTCACACTTCCTGAAATTTATGTAACAGGCTTGCAACACGTCCACCGCGGGAGACGCCCCGGGCGTCGGTCGGGGATCGCGAGCCGATCTCCGGCCATCGTAGACATGAGCCTACGGCAAGCAGGGGTAGCTCACCGTCCAGTAAGGACTAGGACCGGGTCGGCGACGCGCCGTGTTCCGAGAGCAATCAGCAGCATTGACGGGGCCCGACAGGGCCATTGCCCGCCGGGGTTGCGGGAATGTTCTAACGAGATACTGTGACTCCGGAACGCAAGAGGAACTGAAGTAGCAGGGTGGGTTTTTAGTCAGTAGAAGTCTGACACTCCCTTCCGCTCCACCCACAATAGTGCGAGGAGTCATTAAATGATCTTTCCACTCAGAAAAAAAAACACTTCGACGTTATTTTGGAAGCCTGTCTGTTTTCTATCGTTCAGTTTTAACAGTCGCGCAGTGGAAGTAATAAAACGTAGGTAGGTAAAAATAATGTATCTACAAACGAATCATACCTATATTTTATTATTTGCTTCAATAAATATTTCACAATAAAAAAACGAATTAAACTGAAATTGAATCGAAATATTTTCCTTACACCGAGTTAGGACGATGTTGAAATATTTTTGTTTCTATATAATATTTGGGTGTATTTTATCAATATGTACAAGCGATGTATGGGAATCTATCACGCGGGGTGAGTTTTACAGGTTTCTTATTTTTCGTCCTCTCAAAAGTCAACTTGAGATGACAAATATGCAAACAAACTAAAATGAAAAATTCTAACGCCAAGTCTATCGTATGCGTATCCTATATATACAGCCTTGGCCAAAAATATTGAGCACCCATGACATCGTTCAGTTTTATGAGGAGTATCAAATAGAAATAAAACAAAACGTTTTATATAGCTTTATTTTACTATTTATTAATTGAAAATTAATATTTTCTGGGTCCACCCTTTGCCTTAATTACGGCAGAAATTCTTTTTGGTAAAGAGCCAACAAGATTTTTACAGTCTTCAGCAGTAATCACGTTCCATTCTAGGCGCAGGTATACCTGTGTTTCAAATCTTCTCTGTTGTTGATTGTGTGGCGCCTAACTCTACGCTTTAATAAGCCCTATAAGTGTTCTATGGGGTTCAGATCTGGCGACTGGGCAGGCCAGTCAAGAAGCTCTGTGTTATTTTCCCGAAACCATGTCATAGTGCGGGCAGATTTGTGGAATGGCGCGTTATCCTGCTAGAATTTAACACCATCCATGTTCGTGTCGCCGAAAAGTTTCGTGAATAAAGGCAGCAACGCAGTTTCTAGTACATTTATGTACTTAGTAGAGTCCATGCGGCCCTCACACACGAACAATTCGCCGTGTTTTACGGTTGGGATCACACACTCTGGCTTAAATTCTTCGCCCATTCGGCGACGCACAAAGGTCATACCAGGTGTATCAAAAATCTGCAATAAAGAGAAAAATATTGAGTTCCGGAAAAAATAACTTCATCTATGCGTTTGGTTTTTATACCATTTTATATAATTTTATTAGGGCATTAAATTGACTCACTCACCTCAAAGTTTGATTCGTCTGACCACACAGCATTTGACCACTCTTCAGCGGTGAAAGTTTGGTGTTTTAAGGCCCATTTATAAAAATAAAAATAAATAAAATAAAATAAAATCTTTTTATTTCAGACATTGGGTCCATACATTTTCAAAATCATCAATTTTAAGTCATCACACACATGTCACATCGAATAAATAAATAATGACGTAATTTAATTTAATTTAATTTATTAATTTAATTTAATCTATTAATTTAATTTAATCTAACTTAATCTATATACACATTAATTTAATTTAAGTATTTGCCTCCCTCTGGGGCACCGGGCACGCGCACTTGTGTTTGAACCCAGTGTCCCAGAAGGGGGCTTGTGGCTGAGCACGTTCAGGATGGTGTTGGCGCTCCCACGCGTACGGAACATCAGCGAGGCGATGCGGCGCCGCAACACAGTGTGGAAGCCGTCTGTGTGCGCATGCGCAAACATCGCAGACGCACTACAGCAGCGTGCGAGCCCCACCAGCACCCTGAACGCGTTATTATATTGTACTCGGAGAGCGTTGATGGCCCGCTGCGTGTAGTTGACCCACAGATTGCAGGTGTAGAGAGTTTGGCAGTATGCTTTAAACAGCTTCTTCATTATCATCAACATCAACAACATCAGCTTCAACATCTTTACATCTAAACTACACCTAGCAAATCTGCGTGCCATCATGTTACAGCGGACCGCCATCGCCCTCCTCTCCCTTTCGATATCTCTATCATCCTTTAAATCCTCGGTGACCACATGGCCGAGGTATTTAAACTCACTCACTCTTCGAAGAGCGACAGCGTTAAGCAGCACAGGTGCCACATCCCCCAGTTTACGACCCCTGGCTTGAAACACCATGAGCTCGCTTTTCTGCTCGTTGTACAGGAGACCGTGTACTCTAGCATACTCCTCACATACGCCTATCAGCTTCCTGAGCGAGGCCAATTATGGGCTGAGCAACACCTAGCTTTTTGTTGTTGTCGGAGAGCCATGGCTTCTTCCTAGCTTTACAGCCTTTCAGACCAGCTTCCTGAAGTCTTCTATAAGTAGTTCGTGCAGAAATTGATTTCTTAATTTGAAAATGAAATGAAATGAAATATTTATTTTGTAAATTGGTTATAAATAACACTTTTACACGTCATGTTTTTTGCGTGTTAAGTTTAGCTAGATGAGGCCGGTATTTCCTAACTGACTACTCTGAGAAGAAACACCGAAACAAACTCAGAGGTCATAGTCTCTTTTAAAGTCCAGACAATTTGTATTTGTATATGAGAAGCATGTAGGTTCATGTCTGTGGTATTCTTTTGAGGAAGTAACCACGCAAATTTGAGCAGACCTGTCCAGACAGTGCAAGCATTTGTCAGTTATCGTGTAGCTCAACTTAGAACTTAAGGAGCTCAACAATTTGACGAACAATACCAAAGTAAGGACCTTTGGGTAGGCCACACAAGTACTCAAACTGCTTGACATCATTAAATAAATTATAGTGAAAGCAAAAACAATGAAGAAAGAATAACCTACATCGTCCTCACATTTACAATAATGAAATAATTATATATATATAAAAAAAACAACAAACAAAAACAAAAATTAATAGGTATATACAATACTTGAGAAAGCAAAATTTTAATTAATCAAAAATAAATCATCAATCATAATTTTAAAAAGAAATAAAAAAGGCACACGTATATCACTGGAGCATCTCATTCCCAAGCCTTCTTGTCCTCAATATAATCTTTAACACTGTAAAAAGCTTTCTGACATAGCTTACGTTTTATAAACAATTTGAATTTATGAATACTTAGTTCTTGAATATGGCTAGGAATTTTATTATAAAAACGTATACATTGGCATCTAAACGAACGACCTATTTTTTTCAACCTTGTTTTAGGAATGATATATTTGTCTTTGTTCCTTGTATTTACACTATGAATATCACTGTATTTTTTAAACAGATTAATATTTTTGTGTGCATACAAGAGATTCTCATAAATATACTGAGATGGCACAGTCATAATATTAATCTCTTTAAATTTGTCTCTTAAGGAGTGCTTAGGACTTAATTTATAAATTGCACGAATGGCCCTTTTTTGTAATACAAATATTGTGTGAATGTCGGCAGCATTTCCCCAAAGTAAAATGCCGTATGACATCACACTGTGAAAGTAACTAAAGTAGACTAAACGTGCTGTTTCGATATCAGTTAATCCACGTATTTTTCTAACGGCATATGCTGCAGAACTTAATTTTTTTTACAATTTATCTCTATGGGGGCCCCACTGAAGTTTCGCATCCAAAGTTATGCCCAAGAATACTGTGGTATCTTCGGGTTTCAATATTTCGCCCTTTATTGATACACTAGTATTCACTTGTCTAACATGAGGTAACGTAAATTTTAGGCATTTGGTTTTTTTCTCATTAAGAAGAAGATTATTAACATTAAACCAGCTAACTACAGTCGCAAGGGCTCTGTTTACTTCTTCAGTAACCTGTTGTTGACGTTTAATTTTAAATAAAAGAGAAGTATCGTCAGCGAATAACACTATGTCATGATTTTTGATCAGGTATGGCAAATCATTTATATAAATAAGAAACAAAAAGGGACCTAAAATTGAGCCTTGGGGGACCCCCATCTTGACCACAGATCCCGACGATCTTTTGCCGTTCACATCGACTCTCTGAATCCTTTCACTCAAGTATGAGGTTAAAAGATTCAGAGAGGAGTCCCGGAATCCGTAGTGGTGCAGTTTCCTGATTAATGTCTCATGGGGAACTAGGCGTGTGTAACTCTTTACGGAACCGACTCACTGATTCGAATCATTGAAATGATTCAAAAGATTGGCTCAGTAACAATGTTTCAAACGTGTCATTTGGATCTGAAACATTACTTTGCTCTAGCTCATTCCACGCGACGCGTCGCTCGCGAGGCGACTGAGTATTAAGCGAGCGAGAGAGGAAGTCTGATAGTGATACACTGATTCACTTTGGAGCAAAAGTTCCTTGCTACGGAGTCGCAACTTCGCGAGTGAGCGCGCTACATCATTACAATCTGTACAAGTTAGAAAGAGATACAAAATGATATGTATCACTCATACTCTCACAAATTTTCGTTGTCGTTAAAGATGCACGTAAAAATGACCATTAAGGAACTTACGTTGCAAATACTATACGGTCGATTTTTGCAAGTTAGAAAGAGATACAAATAAAATGATATGTATCACTCATACTCTCACAGATTGTCGTTGTCGTTAAAGATGCACGTAAAAATTACCATTAAGGAACTTACGTAGCAAATACTATACGGTCGATTTTTGCATATAATGTTTACACTAACAAATTTTGTTTATGTTCGCTCGCGCCAATTTAGAAAAACATTTTAGTTCTCTCTGTATAGTGTAGTGATTATTGTGACTTACTTTCTTCCTAATTTAGAATTAAAAGACTACGTGAAAATTTTGTGTAAATATAGGTATCTACATTGAATTACGTCAATTATAGGTTTAGTTTACTAGATAAGTGACTTTTGCCTAATAAAGTATGAAGGAAGAACGATTTTATTTATAATCCAACTTATTACAATAAAAAAATTACATATTAAACATTCAGTATTGTTGCCTCATAACATAACATTTCTCTGACTCATTAGTAAACGACCGCGACGTAATGCGTAATGTAACATTCTGTATCTTATATCCTTTGAGTCGATGATCCAAATGATCTAAATGAGCCATATCAGTGTTTCGGATCATTTCAGTGATCGAGATGCAAATGTTCCAATCCCAAAAATGATACACTCTGCCCACCTCTATGGGGAACACAGTCAAACGCCTTAGACAAATCGCAAAAAATGCCCAACGCATCGCATTTATCTTCCCATGCATTATAAATGTGTCCTAAAAGTTCAACACCGGCATCAGTTGTTGAACGACCCTTTGTAAAACCAAATTGTTTATTATGTAGCAATTTGTGTTTATTAAAATATCTTTGCATCTGCATTAAAATAATTTTCTCAAAAATTTTACTGAAAGTGGGCAGTACAGAAATAGGTCTATAATTAGTAGGGTCAGATGTACTACCCGATTTAAATAGTGGGATTATTTTACTATATTTCATTAGATCAGGAAACTCACCGCAATCAATACAATTATTAAATATAACAGCTAATGTAGGAGCAATAATGTGTATAATTGACTTAGTAACTTCAACAGAATTACCCCACAGGTCTGCAGTCTTTTTAATATTCAAAGAATTAAAAGTTTTGATGATGTCATTAGAAGTAACATGTTGGAATTTAAACTCTGAACTACAAACTGGCACATTTTTTTTAAGTAATGTTTCTGCAGCAATGGGAGATGATTTTAGCGACTTGGTTGTCGATACGGGAATGTCAGTGAAAAAATTTTCAAATTCTGTGGCGACTTGCGAATCTAATGTTATTATATTATCATCAATAGTGAGGGTGTAATCAATATTTCGGTTGCAAGACCTTCCCGTTTCGCTTTTTATAATATCCCAAGTCGTTTTAATTACATTACTACTATTTTTAATTTTAGAACTCAAGTAGCGAGACTTGGCAATATAACAGACTTTTTTAAATAATAAATTAAATTCTACCGAGTTAGTGTAAGTCCGCTCCTCATAGAGTTCATAAAGCCGATTTCTACTTTTATAAATACCAGTGGTGGCCCAGTCACTGAAAGAAGTGTTACTATTTACTGAAGCAATTTTGGGAATAAATGTGTTATCGAATTGTTGGCAATATATTTTGAAAAAATCATTATAATGTTTATTAGGGTCCTCATTAGTTAACAAACAGGGCATTTTATTTAAGAGTTTCGTTTTGAATGCTTCCAGGCGATATTTAGTTTTTGGATTTACAGTGATATTCTTTTTTAACATTTTATTGACTTTTTTTGGTAAAGTAATTAATTGCCCACAATGATCAGAGTCTATTAAATTAATTATTTTTTTTGTGAGTCGGTACAACATCCGTAAAAATATTATCTAAGCAAGTGGCACTAGTAGGAGTTATTCTAGTGGGCTCCATAAATAGGTTTACAAGATTGTATGATTGGAATAAACTAATAATGTTAGTGCTCAAACCAGAATTTTCTAATAAATTAACATTAAAATCACCACAAACAATGACATATTTACTCGAGTTACAGATTTTATGCAAAACTTCATCCATTACTTTTTCAAAGCAATCGTACAATCCTGAAGGTGGTCTGTACACACTTAATATAATAAACTGCTCCAATTCAATACAGGCTATTTCAATAGATCGTTCAAGAGAGAGGCTCACAATATCCATTCGGTTCTTGAATTTAAGATTATTACTTACTAGTACTCTCGCGGGGCTTCGCTCCCGTGGATTCTATCACGGTAAAAACATAACTCTCCTTTTTTGCAGTCGGGTAAAAAGTAGCCTATAACCTTCCTCAAGCTTCAAGCTACTTCCATACCAAATTTCATCCAAATCCACCCAGTACTTTCGAAGATTAGCGCGTTCAAGCAAACAAACAAACAAACAAACTAACAAACTTTTCCGCTTTATAATATTAGTATAGATTAATATTAAAGAGCCACCATGTATAGCATTCACTCTGCTGAAAGAACTACCAACCTGGTAATTATTATAATTGAAAATAAATTGATGGCTTTGAAGCCAATGTTCAGTTAGGCAAAGAATATCAATATTGTTAAAATTAAGAAAAAACTCTACTTCTAAATCTTTGTTTAAAAATCCTTGAATATTTTGATGTACCAGGTTAATAGTATTTATTGATTTTAAAACTATATTTGTGTCCTCTTTGCAGTTTAAAAGTTCATTACTGCTAGAGATTCCCTCTGTTGTCAAAATTTCTAATTTAAATTCTCAGTAGTAAAATTGTTTGCAACCAAGCAATTGGTTGAGTTATGTAAACTGTCAATGCAATAATTAATTTCAGTATTATTAGATACCCTAGATAATACTGAATATTCACTTAACCTAGGATCAGTAAAATTATCAATAAATGAGTGTATATTGTACGCTAACAAAGTAGCCAATAAATGTCGACTTTTTTTGGGAAGATACATATATTCCCGAATCAAAACAAAATCTCTAACAAAATTGTTAGTATCAAAATACAATAAATGGTCACTATGACGGCATACTAACATATGCATCAAATTATTAAGTCTAAAAATATATTCATTTTCTATACATGTCAAATTATTAGAATAAGGCAATGCACATAAAATTAATTTGCCTAATTTTAATTTAAGGAGGGTGCCAATACCATTAACAATGTCCTGTTTTGTCACATTAAGGCTGTTTCCAAATAAAAGAATGACTGTAGTCTGCTCATTCAAATTTGATTGTGTAATTTTATGAATAAGCTCAGTGAAATGCAGGTTATGGTAACAATGACTTACTATAGTATGATCACAATAATTATTTAATAGTGAGCCAAAACCTGTGCCTAATCTATCTGAATAAACTAAAATGTTACTTTGAGCTGGGCTTGTGGTTTCCAAAGTATGAGGTAAAATGTGTGAGGATGCAGGAATAATCTGTGGTAACATGATGGCCGGGTGATTTGAAGCACAACTACAGGTGAGGTCATTAGTCAATAACTCATACCTCTCTGCGTTGTGCTTAACCAAGTCCACCAGGTCACAGGCCTCCTGCATGCGCTCATTTAACATTTTTTGGCTAGACTCATACTTACTTTACTTTGTTCTGACAACTCAGCAGCGAGCTCTGAAGATGTTTTTTTTCCTATTTCTTAACGACTCTCTCAGTAACTGACGATCGTGACGGTCTGTGGTGACACGTTTGCACCCGGTTCTTGGTCTATTTTGATGTGATCCGGTAGCAGAGAATCGCTTAATAGCATATTGCACTGATCGGCGCGAACATTTCACAGTTTCGGAAATCTCTACTTGTAATTTCCCTTGCTCATGCAGAAGCTGTATTTCACACGCACACGTTTTTCTAAAGAAAGTTCGTCTCGTTTTGGTATATTGCAACGATAACACTTAAAACTTTGAAATAAAATACCAAAGGCGCACTAGATCACTGGATGTGTTCGGAACGAGCGATGGTAGCGAACTGATAAATAAATACAAAAATTGCAAAAGACACATTTTATTGCACCCAGATGTTTTATTGTGTTCTTTGTAGATGACCGACAAAAGAATACTTCAACAGTAGATTTGGTTTTCTCCCATACTTACCGTGAACGAGCGAAATTTGTAAGGTGCTCAATACTTTTGGCCAAGGCTGTATATATATAAAAGTAATCTGCCATATATAGTTTTTATCTATATCTACTGTATTTTTCAAATTACCCACTAGTTGTTGTAAGCGTTATTTCTGCACTATTATTATAACCTACTAGCTTTTGCCTGCGACTTCGTTCGCGTAGGAGGTTTTCCCGCGTGATTTCCGCTTCCGTGGGAATTTCGGAATATAAACTATCCTATGTTCTTTCCAGGGTCCTAAACTATTTCCATGCCAAATTTCATCTAAATCGGTTTAGTGGTTTAGGCGTGAAAAGGTAACAAACAGAGTTACTTTCGCATTATATTATATAAAGCTAGATTACCACTCACTCACTGACATAATTGTTCTCCCAGATGGTGGATGCATTTCCCCCCCATTTCCCCCCCCTTTGTTTTTTTTTTTTTTCACAAGCACGCGAGGTGCTTGCACCTCGCGCGACATGCAAATACTAAACCCCCCCCCCCATCACCCCCGCCCCCCCCACTTTTTTTTTTTTCACAAGCACGCGAGGTGCTTGCACCTCGCGCAACACGCAAATACTAAACCCCCCATCACACCCCCATTTTTGATTTTTCACAAGCACGCGAGGTGCTTGCACCTCGCGCAACACGCAAATACTAAACCCGTCCCATCTCCCCCCATCACCCCCACCCTTTTTTTTTTTTTTTCACTAGCCCGCGAAGTGCTTGCACCTCGCGCAACACGCAAATACTAGTTATATTATATAAAGCTAGATTACCACTCACTCACTCACTGACTCATTGACATAATTGTTCTCCCAGATGGTGGATGGGGAGGTGGGTATATTTTGACAGATTCGTAAACAAGTAACTCTCAAACCTACGGGAAAAGTGCCAAACCCCCCCTTTCCCCCCCTCCCCTTCTCCCCCCCCCTATCGTATCTCGGAAACTACGAGACCCGTATTTTTTTCTTTTTACGGATTCGTATAGAGGAGGCTCGGTAAAGTAAAAACCATATTTCAAAGTCCCCCCCCGCCCCCCTTCTCCCCCCCTTTAGGCGGATCTCGGAATCTAAGAGACTTGGAACATTTTTTTTTCAGATTCATTTAGAGGGGCAATGCTTTAGTCGAAATACTTGTGCAACCCCCCCCCCCCATCACCCTCTTTTTTTTTTCACAAGCACGCGAGGTGCTTGCACCTCGCGCTACACGCAAATACTAACCCCCCCCCATCTCCCCCCCTTTTTTTTTTAAAGAAAGCACGCGAGGTGCTTGCACCTCGCGCAACACGCAAATACTAGTTTATAATATAAGTATGGATAGTATTAGTATTGATGGATGTTATAATTTTTTAAAAATTACATCTATAGCTATCACATCATAGTGTACACTATCTTTGTAACATATTGCATGTATTATTAATTAGGAAAAATAGTGTAACAACTGTAGATAGGCCAATAAATAAGAGGTTGTCGGCTACGTAACCGAATTTGCCTATGGCACCCTTTATTACAATAATTGAAACCCCCGGCCAGGTCCTATATTTACCTTTCAAACTAGGCGACTACGCGGTAAGGGCAGTGCTTGTGGGGTACGGACCTTCGCTTATGGCGTCGCTGGGGGAAAGCAGCTAGGGACAGGTAGGTGAGGACAAGATGTCGATGTGGTACGGGGATTGAAATAGTTAAAAGTTGCGATGAAATGAATTTAGGAGCTTGTCGCTAAATAATAACAGTCGCACAGATCGATCTGCAACGCTTACCGATGTCGATCCATGAATAAGTGACCATCTCAACATATTAACACGTTGGAGGACTGATTGTACGTCATAATTTAAGATTTTGATATGGCACAACGTATAATGACGTTCAAATAAAAATATTATTTACGACAGTACGTTCATTTCCGATGAACTTTCAAGTTAAAATCCTATTGGATGTACCTTGTGTCACAACATGTGAAATACCCGACACTATAATATCATAGGACTCTACGTACTTATACGTCATATAACTTTGTATGGCCATTTACTGTGTCATTCTAGAACATTCATTCAAGTGGTAGCGTCCGCGAAAGTGTTAAGATTCCTCCGTGCTTCGGAAAGCACGTTTTCCGTTACGGGTAGACAGAAAATCTGACGCCAATCTTGACAAGAGATTTCGTGATGTTGAAGAGGCAGTCGCTCGATGTGAAACGCTAGTAGGTACTCAACAGTATCCGGTTAGACTGTAAGCTGTTCCGACATAGTTGAGAAAAGGCTAATGCGTGAGAGAATGTATTTAGGTAGGTACTGTTCGCTAAATATAATTCCACCCCTCACTCCCATTGTCACTCGAAACTGCTGCTGCACTGAGTTGAGCAGTTTATTAGTATAGCGCCGATTCTTTTTTAATTAAAAATTGGTTCGCGTTTGACCACCATCTCACCTGATGGTAAGTGATGATGTGGTCGAAGATGGAGCACGCTTACCTAAAAGTAACCTATTCACTCTTGACTTAAAGACTCCTAGGTTATAGCTATCGGGAAACACAGACTCCGGCAGGGAATTCCACTCCTTAGCAGTACGCACAATGAAAGTATTCCCAAAACGTTTCGTGCGTATGGGTGGAATGTGTACCGATGGCGCATCGCCGTTTGTCTCGTAGTCCGATGATGGAACGGGCTTGGCGGAATTAGACTGTGTAATTCCATCGAACACTCCCCGAAATGTAACCGATAGAAAACCGATAGACTAGCAACTCGTCGTCGATGTTCAAGGCTCTGGAGCTTTGACTCGACCAGTGCATCGTTGCCCGCTTCTCGATAGACTCAAGCGCGTCCAGTTAGTATTTAGCAGATCCATCCCAAAGATGAGAATTCAGTTCAAACGCAAACGCTTAACATTAAATTAATTCCTACCAAAGGTATTTAGAAGTGTGTGGTCATATTCCGCTCAGGATGGAATGGATAGGAGTGTCAGAGTCCTACGGTCTGAAAACCCACCCTAATTCTTATTTATCATTGGATGAGCTCACTCTTGACCTCGAGCACGACAGGTGGTAAGCGATAGATGAGGTCTACGATGGAACGAGCGAGCCCAGAAGATGCCTGTTCACTCTTGCTTTAAAGGCTGACGTGTCACATGTGGTAGGGAACACATAAGCCGGTGGGGAGTTCCATACCTTATCTGTGTGCACTAAAATGTGGAGCAGAAGCGCTTAGTACGACATGACGGTATATCTACCAAGTGTGGATGGTACCTTGCACTTCGCTAACGATGTTAATCCTTAAAAAAACCTTCAATGCATGCCTTGTTTCAGACTTCACAATGAAAATTTACATGTTTTGGCCAAATGCTTCGGTGCCGTTTTACATAAATCCCGACCATTTTGGTAAGTACTTACATAAGAGTTTTTATTGCCTACTGTGCGCAATATACCTCAACAACTCAACGGTGCGTTACCCCTGTGCCTTGAAAAACACATTAATGGTCGCGGTTCTCATTTGGACACCTTTGATAACCGTTAGGAATAGTCAGAAGCCTAAATCTAGCACTGGTCTATCCAAGAGGTATTTAACACGTTCAGACCGGCGTGTACCACCAGTGGAGCACGGAGTATTTGCTGCCACGGCGAGGTATCCCACCGGTGGCCACGTCACACTATATTTTCAATGGAAATTCGCGCCGATTATATTACGATTACTAGCTTATTAGAAAGAGAGAGAAAGCATAATTCTTGTCTAATCCTGTCCGTGTCCACAGGTGGCGCACCCCGCCTGGCAAGACTTGGGTCATGGGGCGGTGATGTACCACCGGGTGGCCGTATGAAAATTTGCGCCATACCAAGTACCTACTCATAAGGTGCCGGTCTGAACGTGTTAAGGGCCGAGTCACACCGGAATGGCAGCGGCCGGCGGCGAGGCCAGTGGCTCTCGGCGTCGTCGCTGGTGGCCTCGCGTGACCTCCATACACCCCGCGCCGTCTTCTCTTGACTAGTTTAGTTTCTACATTCGGTAAAGCGCGCTCCACATTCTCGCGAGATTCTCGCGTGAATGTGGAGCGCGCATAAGGAATTCGCGTCGCCGCTGGCAGCCGCGGGCAGAACCACCGACAAGACGCGCGTAACGCGGGCGGCCTCGCGACCATTTCAAGCGATACTGGGTCTTTTAAGTATTGTTACGAGCTGGGGTTCGGGATATAAATAATTACGCCAATTAGACCAACATTAACACTTTAATTTAATAAACACAAAATAAAAATTAACACAATTATTCGCACCACAATGCTTGTCACTTCACACTTAAATCGCACTGAAATTCACTTGTAGAGTTTCGATTATATCGCCTCGTATCTTGTAATAAGACTGTCGTCTACGTACCTCTGTGATCTATTTATACCCCGGTCTATGAGTTCTAGAACATTCTTGTAAAATTGACTCACTGCCTATACTGCCAAGAATGTTGCAGAAGCTACTTGAGATATTCAGTACTGCTACTCGCCGCCAGATGGCGTTAGTGTTTCTAACGTATTAGAAGTCGGTCGAAGTTTCTCGATATACTCAGTACTGCTACTCGCCGCCAGGTGGCGTTAGTGTCTCGAACATTCTAGATGTCGGTTGAAGTTTCTCGACGTACTTAGCCAAGCGACTGGTGTAACAGTATGTAGATAAAGTTTAAAATTATTTCGCACTGATAGTGCTCGCTGCGTCGTTGCCGGCCGCTGCCATTCCCGTGTGACTCGGCCCTTACCCAGTTACTGGGTTGTGGAGGTCACACTAGTACTCAGTTGCATCCCGTAACATTCGAAGACGACTCCAAAATTGTTGAGAAACAGCTGAAGCAGAAGATGATAAGAAAGGTCTTGTTACATTTTTTTCTGTTTTTGACAGACGTCGACCAAGCATCAGAGATAAGGAAAGGCTTAGCCCAGGTTGCTTTTAAGACATGCATTAAATTCGCTCCGGTGTTGGCCGCACCCACTGCCGATCAACACGTCATGACATTTCTGAACCCTGATGGTCTGAAGAGGTGCAAGATTCAAGTGCCGGGACATTCCAGCGAACGACCTCATGTGAGTATTTAGTGAAAATAATACCGACCGCCACATATCCCTAGATGCAGGCATAGCCTAGTATCGTTAGATTATAATCGATCGAACTGAAACCGTTTGATTACAATGTGTCACTCGTGAATTTGCCAACTGTCCAAAGGCTGTCTCTGATTGGTCGATTTTTTTTCAGGACGTTCCACGGCTAATTATGGAAGCACAGAGCAAATGACTTTCACTTTATTTATTAAATTTACTTCGCGAGTTGCGTTCCGTTGTATGCCATTTCATAATTTCACTATTTCACTTCATTAGATTATAATAGGCCCCACGACACAGGGAATCCTAGTGTGGGGTCTAGGGTGTATTAACCGTCCGATAAGGACCAGGCCCGGGTCGGCGGCGCGTCGTGTTCCACGCGCGCCTCAAAGAGCTGTCAACACCAGTGACGGGGCCTCATAGGGCCATTGCCTGCCGGGGTTTGCGGGAAAGGTCTACCGAGTTACCGCGGCCCCGGAAATTTAGGGCAGCCGAAGGAACAGGGTGGGTTTTTAGTCAGTAGAAATCTGACACACCCTTCCGCTTGACCCAGAGCGGAAGAAGTCATTCGAAGATTTTCCCACCACAAAAAAAAAAAAACTAAGAATTATGTACTATTTTTAGCACAATAAAGATTATAGGTATATTATAATGGTTTTTTTATTGATAATAGGTTCGCGTTGGACCCCCGTCTCATCTACATTATCATTACATTCTCGCGAGATATATTATAATCTAACGGTTTTTGCTATTTAACGATGACAGGCTAACTACATGATGATGATGTAATAATAAATTAATAGTTTAAAAATCACTAGAAAAACACGCTTTTATAAATACACGTAAAAACAAAAAATTTGTTCGCGCTTTTCCTTTTTTTGTAGTCTCCGTTTTCTTTATGCTGCTGTTTCTTTTTTGTAGTTTTTGCCATATTATTCCCACGAGTAGTGAACAATTAAACGGTCGATCACCCCAGAGGATTTAAAAGAGACATCTATAAAAAAAAATTCTATGGATTACGCGGTAATTCAAAAAAGTTAAGAAAACCGATAACGGATTTTCTTTAGGTTTGTTATAATAACTTTGAAACCTGATCGTGTCCAAAGTCCATTACGTGGCCTTTCTCACAAGTGCAAACACGACTATGATACGATATTCCATCATGGAATGCCAGTGCCTATCTTCCGGCTTTATCATCAGACCTTGAAACCTAATCGTGGTCAAAGTTCATTACAACACTTTTCTAAGAAATCCAAAACAGCTATGATACGATTTTCCATCATGAAGTTCCAGTTCATATCTTCCGGCTCCATCATCAGATCAGTTCGACAGTACCATATTATTGTATTGTCATCAGAACTACATACAGCTGCCAATTTTCATTACGCTACGACCCTTGGAAGATGGTTAAATTAGTTACCTTAGATTTCATTACATAGTTAGTTACATACAGGTCGACCTAATAAAAGCGTGTTAAAAATATCAAATTGCAAGCCTGAATTAAATGCATTTATTATTATTATTGAGAAGTGCAGTATGTTGCTCTGTTTAAAAAAATAGGGTCTCGTGTTTAAGTCTAAACACATAATATGCTATAGTTCTAATGATTGTTTTATTTCAACAGGAAATTATCCTAGGGTACGAGTGTTTAAAGGCACCGGAGATTAATATGATCATTTTGAGAGGACTAGGATTACCGTTTGAGCACAACAGAATGGAAAGAGATGATTTTATCGAAGTTAAAACTCAGAACGTAGAACCACGTAAGTATTAAATTAAAAAAAAGAACGAGTTTAACTATTGCTTCGTATAAGGAATTTGTCCTGTTTGACATGAACATTGATTTTTACGCCATACAAACATTTGTCCCGGTGCAGGAATCAAACTTGTAACACAGAGCGTAGCAACCAATTGCTCAACCACTACGCCAATAGTATCTTTACGTTCGTGAAATTAGAAAATAAAATTAACTCTTCAATTTAACAACTAACTATATAATAGTTACTGCTAAACACAGCAAAAATTTACTTATATTTATAAAAAGTTATTTAAAAAATCTAAAAAACCCGACTGCTCAACTGAAATGCAAGAAATAAGCAGTTTTTTTTTAATTTAAAATAGGTTCGCGTTTGACCACCATCTCACCTGATGGTAAGTGATGATGTGGTCGAAGATGGAGCACGCTTACCTAAAAATAGCCTATTCACTCTTGACTTAAAGAGTGAATAGGACCGGACCCAATTGAACATATTTTTTTTCGTAATGGGATGGGTCCGCCTGCTTATCACTTTTTAGTTTAACCCATGTTTAACGAACCGAGGGAGTTAATTCTAGAATCTTGAAAGCATGATTCAAGATAGATAAAGACATATTTATTATTACGAATGAGCTCGCTCTTGACCTCGATAAAACCTGATGGTAAATGTAAGATGAGGTCTACGATCGAACGAGCGAGCCCAGAAAATGCCTATTCACTCTTGCTTTAAAGGCTGGCTTGCTCTAAATATCCTAGAACTAGTACGGGGGACTCGCTCTAAAGAGAACTAATTCATATGAGCACTTGATTACTATCACATTGTTAAATATATTATTATGAATAAGGTGTGAAATAAAATATTTTCGTAATATTTTTTATTGTTGATAGTCTCACATTTGATGGAAAGCGATGATGTGATCGAAGATGAAGCACGCTTACGTAGAAGTAACCTATTCACTCTTGACTTAAAGACAAGAAGATACATAAATATGGTTTAGAGCCTACAAAACATCAGTCTGGACATGATTTATTGTAATTTTTTAACTACATAAATTGTAAGTTTCTTTCTCTATGTATAAGTACCATTATTCCCGAGGAACTTACTCTATATATCATGTTGAGCCACATATACAGCGAGCCTACAGTGCAGGGTTGATTAGCTGTCATGGCAATATGCTGGAAGCTATTGAGGCTGTGCCAAAAGCGTTTATACAATGTTACCATTTCAGTACTGGACTACAAGACGTACTGCAGGGTACTATCACTATCCACACTTGGTCGATGGACTTGGTCTTGTCGTACCAAGCGGTTCTTCTCCACATTTATTGTGCGTACAGACAAGTTGTAGAACTCTCTGCCGGCTTCTGTGTTCCCTGCCGCTTATGAACTTTCAGCTCTTAAATCAAGAGTGAACAGGCATCTTCTGTGATCGTTCGTTCCATCGTAGACCTCATCTATCGCTTACCATCAAGCGAGGTCGAGGCCAAGAGTGGATTCATCTGGAATTTAAAAAAAATCTGTTACGTGATCTATTTCGTAGCTAAAACTACAGCGTTAGAAGACTAAACAACGCCAGTGCTTTACAGTTTAGCTGGGCGAGACTTGGGGAAGGATTTTGGATTTGAAGCTTCTTAAATTATGATCGATTTACGAACAGTAGTAAGTAATTAAGTAAATTTACACCATTGCCTGTTGTACACATTAAACCATTGCCATAAACCCACTCCAGACACAAACATATAGCTTAGTTGAAGGGGTTAATAAGATTGCTTGTCATTTGAATTCTACCCACATTGTCAGTTGTCTTTAAAAAAAAGAGAAGAAAGAAAGAAATTTTTTTTTTTTTTCTCGCACCATACAATGGTTTTACACATTTTGTACATCAATAATAAACATAAATGTGGTCAGAATTACGCTTAATAAACCCTGATTCCGTTCTGTAGTTTTTATTAATATAAAATCGTTGTCCCATTCTGGGAATTTAAATACACTTACATAAACAACCGGAACAAATATCTGTAGGCTATACAAACATTTGTTCTGGTACTGGAATCGAACCCACAGTAGCTACCAATCATCCAACCACAGCGCCACCCGTGTCGTGTCGTTGAATCGTTTCTACGAGATTAAGCAAGTTTCGTTGCGTTGTTTCTTTTTTGGTTGTAACTTGTGTTGATTCTGGCTCCCCGAAGGTAAAGCGGTTAGAATGACTGCGACGAGCAAAATATAAAACAACAAACTCCAATAAAAATAATTAACAATAAGAACATCCATCATTACCACTGATAACACAACAATATCTTCATAAATAACTTTGATAATAATGTTCACGACAAGATAAATACAATACCTATTTAATTCCCCGATAACTTTGCACAACACAATAATCAGTATCGTAACAGCTGCAGTGAAACAAACATGACTGCTACCGAGTTAAAACTATACGATAATGTGTTCATTGAAACGAATATACAATCGATTGACTATGACGCCGTCATACTGATCTTGTATCCAGAAGAGCAAAACGTGCCGCTACCAAGACATATTGGTAGCTTCATCGATAAAATAACCAAAGTTGATAAGCATGTACACAAAGTCGCTACAGTATGGAATTGTGACTATGTTTCTGGTGGAAGACTTGTGCTGTCGCCAACAGGGAAGATATCTCCATACCATGATGCTAAAGTGATCAAAGATGCAGCGTACAAAGGTATGGTCCGAGCCTTAGAAGCGGGATCGAAGAAACCTCTCTTGGTCGTTCAAGATGTAGTCAACTTCCCAGATGGACAGTTAGTTTGTATCCTCGGCGCTCTAGAAGCCCTCTACATACCCTTACAGATCAGAGAAAGGGATAACACGAAGAACTTCCTCAAAATCGGAATCCACTCCGAAGAAAAATTAAGCGAAAAGTTTGAGAAGACGGTACGTAATGCGCTCGCTTTAGAAAAATCTAGAATATTTGCACGAGACATCGCTGGTGGAGACCCAGAAAGAATGACACCAGCTAACATCGTGAACTACGTTCAAGCGGAATTCGCTAACGATAGTAACATTTCTGTAAAAATAATAGACGACCAGGATATTCTTTTGGAAGACTATCCGTTACTAGCGGCTGTATCAAGAGCTGCCAACCAAGTCGATAGACACAAAGCTAGAATTGTCGAAATTGAGTACAGACCCTCAGACATCGCAAGAGTGACCCAAACCCTGTTACTCGTCGGCAAAGGAGTGACTTACGATACCGGCGGCGCAGATTTGAAGATTACAGGCAAAATGGCTGGCATGTGCCGTGATAAAAGTGGATCAGCGGCCGTAGCTGGCTTCCTAAAAGCCTGCTCTTTAATGAAGCCACCACATCTAAAAGTTATTGGAGTCATGTGCCTCTGTAGAAACTCCATAGGCGAAGATTCGTATGTTCCAGACGAGTTACTAGTCTCCAAAAGCGGTAAGACAGTAAGGGTGACTAACACGGACGCTGAAGGAAGATTCGCGATGGCAGACGCTCTGTTCAAAATGGGGCAGCTTGCTGAGAAAGAGCTGAATCCCCACATATACACAATAGCTACTTTGACAGGGCATGCTAAACTCTGTTACGGGAACTATTCCGCTGCTATAGACAACTACAGCGCTAGAGGAACCAACCACGCCAGTGCTTTGCAGTTTAGCGGAGCAAGGGTTGGTGAAGGATTTGAAGTGTCTTACATCCGTCCGGAAGATTTGTCAGTAAACAATGGAAAATGCAAAGGTGATGACTTGATTCAAGTAGACATGGACGCTAAGTCTCGTCATCATCAACTCGCTGGAGGATTCTTGATCAAAGTTGGGGGTTTAGAAGAGAAGAATGTCAAGTATACTCATTTGGATATAGCAGGAGGTGCAGGGATGCCGCCCTGTGAACCGACTGCCACACCAATTTTGACTCTATGTCACGTGCACAAGGTATTAATGTGAATGTCATAAGGTTTCGGCGATTATCATTTGGATATCAATGTATGAATTTGATTAGATAATGTTTTTCTGTTGCTATAATGTAATCTATTTTTAATTATTGTAATTTTTTGGTCCTTTAAGCTTGTCGTGATAAAAAGAATGAACCCCATAAAGCTTGTATGCATGTTGCCTTGTTATCTCCAATATCTTCCGGTGAAACTCTATAACCAGCCGACGATCAAATCCTTCGAAGTTATGAGAGAACAGAGAACATACATACAGAACAGTTATAACATAACCCTCTATTTCAATTCCCTGTAGTCGGGTAAATGTAATTGCCATTTTAAGATATTTGCAAGTTCTTGGAGAAACCATTATTGTTTTAATACGAGTACATGAGTATATTAACATATATCGAGGTTTATTTCTGTTGTCAAGGCGATGTGTGGAATCGAGAAAGTTATCTTCAGAACCATATCAAGTTTTTTATAAGAATCATAATTATTTTAGTAGTATTTGATACATATTTAATTAGTAACTACATGTTAAATAAATAACTGTTTTTTGAAATTTGTTTTTTATTTTCAGGCAACGTTTAAGAAATCAAGTAGGTTAGAAGCATGGCTTCCGAAATGCATAGTTACGCTGATACCTGTATTTTTGCAACGTTGCCAAACTTATACTGGGATGTCAATCTTTCCAACTGTCGATGTGATGTCATTTTCTACGTGAAAACGTGCTCATATTGTTGCATATACAGGGTGGGACAGAAAGGCGTACGATTTTAAAAACACTTTTGCGTTTGAAGCTTTAGAGAGGGGACTGCGCGGGTGGTGGGGTTAAGTAGCTCGGTTCTCGGAAATTTTGTCGCAATGAATCACTTCACCGGAGCGCAACGTGCATTCTGCTTTAAACATTATTACAAAGATCGCGATTCGTGCGCTATTGTCCGGCGTGAGTTTTGATTACATGACCTAAATCAGTGTCGGAAGGAAAGTGTGATTCGATCGTGGGTCAGAAAGTTCGAAGCTACTGGTTCGACTCTCAAATAGAAGCCTGCGGGACGACCAAGGTCAACAAGAACGGAAGATACAATTGAACAAGTTAGAGCTTCAGTTCAACGTAATCCTGCTCTATCGACTCGAAAGCGTTCAGCCGAACTTGTGGTATCCAGAACATCTTTGCGTCGCATTTTGTTCAAAGATCTGAAATTGCACCCGTATAAAATTCAACTTGTGCAGGAATTACAGCCAAATGAACAAATTTTACGACGAGATTTTGTTGAAACAATGTTGGAACGCTTTCGGAGTTTCAACAATATTCTGTTCTCCGACGAAGCCCATTTTCACATAAATGGGCATGTGAATAAACAGAATTGTCGTTACCCACTGGGCTGCCTACGAAAACCTACGTGCAAAACATGAAAAGCCTCTGCATTCGCCGAAAGTAACCGTTTGGGCGGCCATGTTTACTTTATTTGATTTTAGTTTGTATGAGACGTGTTTACTTGCCTATTTTTGTTGTTCTGTATTTCTTTCGGGGTCTCACATTAATTGCTTCGCAATGTACCCACGACTATCAGCTTTTAGCAGTTCTGTGACCAGGGTAACTGATATAAACCAGTTGTCTATTGTGATATTCCGATTTGATCCATGTATGGGTTTAGCTATGTGACCCGTGACCCGGTGGTCGTGGGTTCGATTACCGCGGGAAGCATACTTTCTAAAGTTGTTTCCAGTTTGGCTAGGACATTGTAGGCATGAACCACCTAATTGTCGGATAAAAAGATGGTTCCGTGCTTCGGAAGGCACGTATAAGCCGGTGGTCCCGGTCGCCAAATGGCGGTCGTCAAAATAGACCACGTCAGAGGCCCTTGAGGCGGTCTAGAAACTCTGACACCAGGGTGTGTGGGGTTGTTTAGACCTTACCACCCACACGATAAGAAAGAAAGACTGGCCAATGGTTCGTTACCGGTGTTAGTATTTTTTCCTAGATAAGGTATAGCGTTGCACATGTATTTTGTATTACAATCCGCCAACAGAAACATGAAAGTATCTACAACTTTACTAAAAAAAACTTTATTATTATATATTCAGAATTACTAACCTTGCGTCACGTTAAGCCGTTGTTCCAAGCTGACGTTTGGACATTTTGAACGTCGTTACGGGTAGTCAGAAACCGGAAAATCTATCACCAGTCTTGTCCAGTGGTATCGTGTTACCCAGTTACTGGGTTATGGAGATCAGATAGGCAGACGCTCCATATAAAACAATAGCAATTAGTTGCATCCGGTTGGTCTGGAAGCCGGCCCCAACATTTTTGGGAAAAGCTTTAGCAGATGCGAAAGTTTGTGAGCATGGGTCGATGTTTTCCGTAAGAACTACTGAACGAATCTGAATGAAACTTGGTATGTTGATTTTTTTTTTGTCGTGGTAAATTATCAAATAAGTCCTCCCACCCCGGGCTGGGCCGGAGAGACTGTCAGACTTTTACTGACTAAAATCCACGGTGTTCCTTCAATAACCCTTTACGTTCCGGGGTCACGGTAATGGGATAAGTCCCACGACCCCGGCAGGCTTCGGCGCTCTACAGGGGGGGCCTCGTCATATTGCTGACGCTCTTTGAGGCGCGCGTGGAACACAACGCGCCGTCGACCCGGGCATGGTCCATGGTCGGACAGCGAGTTGCCCTTTACTCGCTGTCCGCATGCCCGCGCCTACGGTGGCCGGAGATCGTTGGCCGACGTCCGACGCCGTGGGCGTCTACCACTGCGGCTGGGCTGGAGGGAGGACGCCATCCTCTCCCTCACACGGTCCACCTCCTCCTTCGGAAGCACGACTGCTTCGCAGAAGGAGGCGACCGCTTCCCACTCCCTCTCACCCCGCAGCATGGCCTCGACCAATGCCGGGCGCGAGAGGTCTCCGCCTATCGCCGCCGTGAGGACACGTGCTCTGGTGCTCTGCCCAGGCGGGGCAGTCTTGCACCGTATGCTCTACTGTGTCCTCAGGGCGATCCTCGCAGTGGTGACACCCAGGCGTTTCTTCCTTCCCCATCAGACACAGGTACCTCCCGAAATTTCCGTGTCCGGTGAGGACCTGTGTCATGCGGTAGGTCAGGACGCCGTGACGCCGATCTAGCCACTCCTCAAAGAGGGGTCTTACCGCCGCAATAGCGGCGTACCCGTTGGTATATTGATAGCTGAAATCCTAGAATAACACCTAGGCTACTTTTATCCCGAAATTCCCGCGAGAAAACATCGAACCAAGTCGCGCGTCATTTATATACTGCAATGATTGCATAACAATTATGCCAGTGTTATCAATACCTACACAAATATAATTGGACGCGTTATCGCTAGAGTCGGTAATCTTCTCTGTCCAATGACCCTTATTGCTAATCCCTTAGTAACATATTTATTCATTACTGATAGGTACCTACCTGTCAATAACGTTATATATTGTATTTATATATATATATTTGTTAGAGTTTCCGTTTTGAGTATTTGTAGTACACTAATATAGCCCTTCCCAATTTAATTAAAGCTCGTAAAGTCCTTCCAAAGGTTGTCTGAAAGATATCGCTCTCAGCGAAAAGACCGCCATTGTAACCAAATTTTTTACAATATTGTTATTTAAGTGTGATTCTATTATTGATGTACAATAAAGTATATTCTATCAATTTATCTATGCAAATGCTTGTGAGGCTGGCCTGTAGATAGATCATTTATTCATTTATTGCATAATAACTTAGAGATTCCTTCGTCCTTTTTAGGACCTTTACATTAGACTCAGTCTGTCCATCCATATGTCCGAAAAATGTATGCTGTAGATCTTAATGAGAACTTTCAACTAAAATTGGTTTAAGAGCTACAGTCAGCAGTTTTTGAGATACTTATAAACTTATAACACATAAAAAAACTGCAAAATAATAAACTTCGTCATTTATATATTTACTAGCTTTTGCCCGCGACTTCGTACGCGTGGGAAGGTTTTCCCGCGCAAATCCCGATCCCGTGGGAATTTCGGGATAAAAAGTAGCCTATGTGTTATTCCAGGATGTCAACTATCTACTTACCAAATTTCATTCAGATCCGTTCTGTAGTTTTTGCGTGAAAGAGTAACAAACATCCATCCATCCTCACAAACTTTCGCATTTAAATATTAAATTAAATTAAATATAGTAGGAAAAGGAATTAGTAGGATTAGTAGGAAGTAGGATATAACACTATGAATTATATTTATTATATCTTATTATAACTCCACCAGGCGGAGGAGTGATTTGATCATTTTCCATAAATAAAAGCATGAATCTATAGACTGATTCCTCTATTCAACAACTTATACGGGGGACTAGTAATAAAATTGATCATGAGCGGTTAGTCCATTAACTATATGCAGTAAGTATGAGAAAGACTGGTAACTGCAGGCCTTCTGTTGGCAGCGTCTTATTTGAATTGGAGCTTAGATTACAAACAATAATTTTATTTGTTTTATTATTACGTTATCGATAACATAGAGTTAGAGTTCAATATAATTATGTTGGACGTTGCACTCTGTGAACTAAAAGAAATATGTATGTGGTGAAAGTAAAAGGTGAAATTATAATGAAAGTAAAGGAGCTAAATATAATAGCCACAGGGGTCTATCAAACTATTATGTATTTTCTGGTTACAAAGACCCATAGATATACCTTAACCTAAAGTATACATAATATAATAACAATTGTGTTAGTAAATAGAACTCAATAGGTCTATGTTAGTATCACTAAATTGCACTAGGTCTTTGTGCGTTCCGGTGACACATGTCCGCGAAAACGGCGGTATACCACATCCTGTGGCCAAAAGCTTTCTTTGATCACCCGAGGCAGGAAACATGTTGGTAATACGCACTACAAATGCCTTGAAGTTAACTTTGCGATGCAACTCCAGCAGCTGCACTCACGGCGCGTATTTCAAACACACAGTCAAACGCTAAATAGTCGTGTATTGTTATTTGTTTATATAAAATGCGATAGGTTAAGCCCCTTTTAGGGTTCCGTAGTTGATAAGGAACCATTATAGTTTCGCCATGTCCGTCTGTCCATCCTTCTGTCCGTCCGTCTGTCTGTGTTTTTGATTTAGTGATCCGTTGGCGAAATATTATGCTTTAAAATGCTGATTTTCGGCGCTAACACACCAAGTGGTTGTAGGTAGGAATAATCACCAGTAAGTAAATAATACTACTTTCTAGTTTTATATGCATGCTGTCAAACTCTATAATAGACTTCAGAACCCCATATGACATTATTACCATATAATGAACATTGCAAAAAAAACTTTTAGATTTCTTAGAAATAAATAAATAAAAGGAAATCTATACCTAAGTTGGCTTCACAAATTCACGAGTAGGTAATAGTCGACCAACTGTACTGTGTTCTACTCGCTTCCGGACAAATTCAATTGAAAAATATTTAGATCAAGTTCTTGTTTGTGTAAAACAGAGTAGTTTTTTTTTTTGTTAGAGCACAGTACGGAACTCTATCAGCTAATCCGACTCACACTTGGCGTTAAACTACGGACCTACACTCTACGTGGCCTGACCTGCACTTAACTGGTATTTATATTATAAGTGCATGCACTAGCATCAATCATTAAAAGTAAATTTGAACAATGCATAATAATGTTATGCAGGTAAGATCGTTGGAAATTGTTGTAGCGATTTTTTACAGACCTCTGGATGGATTTCACGCAGCAGGAGAAAATAAATACGCAGGTGTAAATACTATGAAAAAAATATGGAAAGGTGCGGGCGCCAATTAAATGTTGCCAGCGATAAGAGATTAATTTTTCCGCAAGAAATTATTAATTTTCTTTATTCCTAATTAATTAAAAATTTACAACAAATGAAGAAAATGAATAATTTAATTTTTGCGCTGCTTCCTTTATATTATTTGCAAGAATGGAGTAATATATAGTTAAAGTATTAATTAAAAAATCTTATGTCCTTCCCCAGATTACATTCCCCTATTCACAAAAGACAGCATTTATCCTGTGGTGCTGCAAAGTTTAACGTACGACATTGATAGCGTCATGCATTTCGGGGAGAGAGACTATAGCAAGAATGGCCACAGAACTATCATATTTAAGGTAATGGTCATTTGTTCATTATCATTTGCTTAGTCTTTTGCTAACTATGTAACTGGAAACCGACCCCGACGGTTTCCAGTCGAGATGCAGCTGAGTATTTTACATGGAATGGCTGCATTTCTAATCTTCACAACCCATTAGCTCTAAGCTGGGTAACAGAATACTCATTGGCTATACTGGTATCAGATTCTGATTTCTGACTACGATTGACAAATATGTTTGATTTTATTTTTTTTTATCGAAAATAGGTTCGCGTTTGACCACCATCTCACCTGATGGTAAGTGATGATGTGGTCGAAGATGGAGCACGCTTACTTAAAAGTAACCTATTCATTCTTGACTCCTAGGTTATAGCTATCGGGAAACACAGTCTCCGGCAGAGAATTCCACTCCTTAGCCGTACGCACAATGAAGGTATTCTCAAAACGTTTTGTGCGTATAGGTGGGATGTCCACCATGTTACGATGGCGCTTCGCCGTTTGTCTCGTAGTCCGATGATGGAACGGGCTTGGCGGAATTAGATTGTGTAATTCCATCGCACACTTCCCGAAATGTAACCGATAGACTTGCAACTCGTCGTCGATGTTTAAGGCTCTGATTTTTTCTTTAGGAGGTATGGAGCCCTAAAAAGAAAAGTCAACATTAGAAATTTATATAAAGGGAGTCTCGCCTTAACGGCTCCTGCTACCACGTCATAGTGTTTCAGTACTTGCAAATTACAATGCAAGTAGTAGTAGCTACTTAAAATAAAAAACGAATTAACGTAAACGCACCTATTACCGCCAGTTTAAGCCAAGCTCACATTTATGTGCAAAAAATAAGCACATGCTTAATAACTGGTGTCATTTTTTATTTTTATTCAAGTACTGAAACTAACGATCTTGTCAGTTAGATATAGAAACAATTCGAAAAAATGAAATAAATATTAAAAAAAAATATAAATTGATGAAAAGGGCTATGTTCCTATTACCGACTCAAACCATGGGTGTGTTCCTATTACCGTTTTTGTGGCACCTATTACCGACCGCTAAATGAACAGAACAAATTCAGTCAAATAAAAATGCTCGTGTGGGTTTAATTCTTTAGAATACAGAATGTTATAATTATAACCAGCCTTTAATCAGTCTTAAGAGATATGCTTCATAATATGAATTACATATTGAAATATAACAGTGAATCCAGTCTATTAAATGGCGTTCTTCGTGCTTGGTGAAGACAGGTTGAACCCCACAATTTTCATTAGAGTACTTGTGATTTCTCTTGTCACGAAGAGTTGTTCTAGGAATCCCAAATCTCTTTGAGGTTTCATAGATACTTGCTCCATTATCGATAGCCATCAATGCAGAGTCAAGTTGATTAGCTGTATATTACGTACGTTTTAATCGTTCCATGTTTCTGAATTAAAATTTACCTAGTCGAATATACTAAACCTTTGCTTAGCAGTGGGTTAAGAATTATAGTAAGTGGAAGTCAATAGGTGATTTTTAATAATAGTTTTTATTGAAAAATGAATTACAGTTTTATATTATTTCTAAATATTTTAAAATGTTATTAATGTTAATTACATTATATTTACCTACTAGGCAAAAAAAAAAATTACTAACACACTATCCATACAAAATAAAAAAAACATACGGACGAATTGAGAACCTCATTCTTTTTGAAGTCGGTTAAAAAGTACAGGTACATCGGTAATAGGTTCTATTGAAGAAATTCTGTATAACCTATTACCGACCCAATGAAATGAATATGTATTGAGTAAATGTATTGTTTTTTAGAATATTTGTATGATTATACAGGTGCCAGTAGCTATGCTAATTTTATTTTAATGGTATTTTAACTATAAAATACAATATTAAAGAATTGTACATCCTACATTCATCAAAACATTTACATAAGAATAAAGTCGATTTTCCTTTGAAAATCGACTTTATTCTTATGTAAATGTTTTATTAGCGCCATACATAATAAGAGTATCGATACTCTTATTATGTATGGCGCTAATAGGTCAAATACAACTTGACACACTAACTAATCAAATTAGTATAGCCGACTACTTATTAATTGATGCATTATAACATAAATAGTAGAAATTAAAATATTCGTCAAAAACCTAACAACGACCTAGGTCGGTAATAGGAATAAAATTGAGATTATTGTTCCTATCACCGCCACATTTTAATATTGAATTTGAAGCAAAATAAAGCTGTATCTCATTAAAATTAGTTATTATTTGTGTTTATGAAAGTATTAAGAAGGTATCAAAATAATTAAAAGGTTCATTAGATTGCTTTACAATTATATATTATGCTAAAAAGAAATAGGTGTACTTACGTAATCGGGAGCGGGACACTACTAAATATGCGCTATATCCGGAGTCCGACGACAAACTGTGCAATTATTCTTTAAATCGTTGGTTTACGCGCACAAGCAAGTGATGAATATTTGCATTACAAATACATCTATATTTTCTCTAAAGCAACGACTTGTCTAACTTTAATGCAACTCTTTAAAATGATAGTTTTATGAAACGGACGGTAATGGGAGCCGATTTTGAGGGGTCGTTATTAGGCGCCTTTACGTTATGTTTTTTTTTACCAATTTCTTACTGTAGGAATATCTGAGACAAAAGTACTAGCAAATATGACCTCGTATTTCCGAAACATTTTGTATATAGGGCCTAGTATGTGAGCTTAGTATCTATACTAAGTAAGTAAGTCCCAAAACACAGCAAGTCTATTGCCAGTTCCACTTCTAGATAAATTAGGGCTTTCTTCAAATTCAAAACATTTATTTCATACTTATTCAGTCCATACCATACTTACTTTACGTTCAACAGAAGCTATAACAACCGCTAAACCTTCGAGTAACTAAGTTTGTATCTAAACCGACCGTTAACTTCACAGAAATCTAAAATTCAGAACAGACTCGGGCTAACGAAGAAAGACGTAATGAAACTTAATTTGATTTATGGACCAGAATGTCGGAAAAGAGATCGTGCACATAAAGTAGAAATATGCCAATCTTATCCTGGAACTCGCAGACGAAAGAGAGAAATCAATGAACTAACCGCAAACAAGAGTTTGAGAGTAAATCGTAACATCACACCTCCCCCACATGTTATAGAAGGTATGACTGAAAATATGGATACAGAGAAACTTCAAGAAATACCAATGAATGGTGCAAGCATGGACGAAAGTCTAGAAATTCTAGGCATAAAAAAGGAAGCTCAAAAAATTAATGAACTTGTTTACGAACTCACTACCCTTGCACTTAAAAACGCTAACAAAAAATATTGTAACATGCCTAGTAATAACGACAAATCTATAACTAAAGAACTCGATAAAACTTCCGATGTACTAGGAGTACTTCATATGATAACAGATTTCGCCAAAACTGTAGTTGATAATGCTGCAGGGAATTCGGCAGAGTTTTGTCTAAATTCAGACACAATAGAAGATTATCAAAGAAATTGTAAATCACATAATGATCATCGATGTCTCAAAGGTTTTAAATCTGAATGTTTAGCAGCTGACCATGATCTTGTACATATTGCCAAAAATAAAGACGACGAAGATGATAAAATTAAGTCGAATGATGATGTAACTAGTACAAGTTTGAAGTCTAAACGAAGAAGAAAGAGAGAAGCTACTAATACAGAAACCACTCTTAAATCAGAAGAGAAAATTTCAGATAAACAAAAGAAGAAGGAAAATATAGAAGAGAAAAATCTGAGTGAAACACAGAAATTGATGAAAGAGAAACGTTTGAAGGAGATAGAGAAAGCCGGCTCTATGACCAAAATAGAGTCAGTGTCGTCTAACAGAGTTCCTCCAATTAAAGGAGATAAAAAAGAACCTGCTAGAAGAGTGTTTACTGACAAAAGTTCCAAGTAAGTTTATTTTTATTAGTTTGCTTGCCAATATTTATTTATTTATTAGCTTCTGCCTGCAACTTCCCACCCATACGCATAAAACGTTTTGGGAATACTTTCATTGTGCGTACAGCTAAGTAGCAGATTTCCGTTCCGATCTGTTTCCTAATAGCTATAACCTGGGGGTCTTTAAGTCTAGAGTGAATAGGTTACTTCTAGGTAACCATGCTTCATCTTCGACAACGTCATCAGTTATCTTCAGGTGAGATGGTAGTCAAACGCGAGCTACGAAATAAATAATAAAGCATGAGCTTGTGAAACGTATTTTTTCCAGTTAAAACACTAGTATACAACTTCATTAGTTAGACAGGAGACATTTTGTATTAGAAAATTAATAACATCGTTCTTATAAGGCGTTTAATCTATGTAAAGAAAACCACAATCAAGTATGTGTGCTGCTTATGTGCGATATAGCTCCGATAGTGTAAACTTAAAAATAATTAAACATTTTTATGTGATTTTCACCAATGGTAAGAGTAGGTAATTCAGGTGGAAGATGTAGCTATATAATTTATTAAGTTTTTGCGTGAATTAGCAGAATGTGAGAATGATAATAATATTTATTTTGCAAATTGGTTATAAACCAGGGGGCACGGCAGTGCCCCCGCCGAGTCGAGTGCGAAGCAAACACGTACCATCCTTTTCTGGAACCATTTCGGCGTATTTTCATGCCCCAATTTGAGGACCTCTGGATAAGGTTTAGAACTATGAATTTATCGTCATCTAGTAAGCTATAATCACACAGTAGAACCACAAAATTTCATGTTTGTAGCTTATTTATTTCCTTAGTTATGCAAAAGCAAAGTTAAAACTAGTACTTCTCATAAACCTAGAGAGGTGAAACTTGGCACAGAGGTAGGGTTTAGTTCCCCTTTAAAGGGAAAACTATCAAAACTAGGATCATGGAAGATCTGGTGTACCTAATGACCCTGAGGAGAAACCGTAACAGACGAGCCACTATTAAAGTTATTGACATGCTGTTTTCACAAAATTTGTCAAGTGTGGTTAGCCCTGACGTTTGAAATAAAAAAATTGAAGATCTGGAGTATCTGATGAAGAAAACTAAGAGCTCTGCTGAACAATGGGAGTTATGGAAATGTGCCTTGACAAAAGTGTGTGAGCTCCTTTTATTGATGTATATGAAACTGGAGTCTGATTTGTGGGCACGGCTGTGCCCCCGCTAAGACGAGATAAGAAAAAACAATGTCTAATAAGAAAACCTAATAATGAAAGGTCTGAAGTGTATAACTAAGAAACTAATTAAGTAAAAAATAGATTTCTGCAAAAAGAAGTGAAATCTCACCAAAAAATCCTGCAAAAAAACTAGCCAAGTCTCGATGGAGCTACTTTTTTCTCTACATACTTGGTCATACATAGTTGGTCGTAGACTTGGATGTGTTAACAAATAAATGTGCATAATGAATGTTCAACGGTATGCCACATAAAATCTAAATGTCCGTAAGGATTGAGGAGCCACATCAGATTTTTCAAATATGATCTCACCATTATTTAGCAGCAATGTAAATTATTTTGCAGGCCGAATTCTAGATTTAGCAGCAAAATATATCACTAGTTATTTAAATGCAAAAGTGGCTCCTCAATCTAAATGTCTGAATTGAGGAGCCACCTAGAACTCGGTAAGTAATAGATGAATATTTATGAAAGTTTTGTATCATTTAGTAGTAATTTTGCATATTACCGTCTAAAAATTTAGCTTCTGTAGTGCTAAAATGAAAGAAATTACAATACTTTTAATATGGCTCCTCAATCTAAACTCAAGAGGTGAATTTCTATTGGATGTGAGCGATCAATTAATATATTCGACATAATGATCATTTAGTAGGTGTTGTGTTTGTTTTTGCAGTATAGGAATAAAATAGTAAAACAGAGTAAATTTTGTAAATGAACGCATTTTCTTTGGCTCCTCAATCCTGACGTTCTAATTATATATGTTTGACTGTAGCCACCTGAGATCTCAACGGAATCTAAAGACAGAGATGCTAACATTTAGCATAAATGTCTGCTAAATATATCTGCACAGTTCAGCAATGTATATATTTTGGATTCTGAAAAAACAATACTTAACTATTTTCTTGTAAATTCAGTGTGTAGGGTGACCACATTTTGGGGGTACCAACAAATTAATATTTCACTTAAGTACCCACAATAATATTTATTTAGTAACAAAACATTCATCAGCGGTGAAATATTCTCGTTTGTACATGAATAATGTTCATGTACGAAATAAATAATTAATTGAAAAATAAAATTAACAACAACAAAACAACCAAACTGTGTGTTAATATAGTCTATCAAACATAGTTTCATATAAACTGAATGGTTGTGCTATGCGAACTATTATGTTTTACGTCAAGGTTTTTGTTGCACAAACTGAGTCTGAATTATAACCGTTAAATAGAGTAAGAATACTAATCATTTTTTAAGCCAAAGTTGGAGAGTTTTGGAACACTCCGTCTGCACCATAGGAGGATTGAGTGTTCTAAATAAACCTACATAAAATCCAAATAAATAGCTAAAATAAATTGAATATTTGTGAATAGTTTTCAAAAATTCAATACAATTATTCCACATAAAAATGTTAACCATATATCTATGTAGTATATATGTTGAAACATGAGTTACAGTATTTTCTCAAACTAGCAGATTGAGTGTTCTAGATAATTGACCATGACTTTCTCACCATAGGTTTCACAATTTTTTTATCTTCACCATGAAGTTTTCACAATTATTTCTTAAATTCTTTCTTGACTTCGTAAAAATATATTTAACTTTTAAAAAGGAGCACTCAATCCACACGCACACATACAATCTGTTATGAAAATATAAATTTAATAAATTACTTATCCTGGTTTCATTAATACGAGTATAATATGGTAACCCTACACACTGAATTTACAAGAAAATATTTAAGTATTGTTTATTCAGAATCTAAAATATATACATTGCTGAACTGTGCAGATATATTTAGCAGACATTTCTGCTAAATGTTAGTATATCTGGCTTTAGATTCCGTTGAGATCTCAGGTGGCTACAGTCAAACATATATAATTAGAACGTCAGGATTGAGGAGCCAAAGAAAATGCGTTCATATACAAAATTTACTCTGTTTTACTATTTTATTCCTATACTGCAAAAACAAACACAACACCTGCTAAATGATCATTATGTCCAATATATTAATTGATCGCACACATCCAATAGAAATTCACCTCTTGAGTTTAGATTGAGGAGCCATATTAAAAGTTTTGTAATTTCTTTCATTTTAGCGCTACAGAAACTAAATTTTTAGACGATAATATGCAAAATTACTACTAAATGATACAAAATTTTCATAAATATTCATCTATTACTTAACGAGTTCCAGGTGGCTCCTCAATTCAGACATTTAGATTGAGGAGCCACTTTTGCGTTAAAATAACTAGTGATATATTTTTCTGCTAAATCTAGAATTCGGCCTGCAAAATAAGCTACATTGCTGCTAAATAATGGTGAGATCATATTTAAAAAATCTGATGTGGCTCCTCAATCCTTACGGACATAAATCTAACTACATTAATATAGAAATCGCTGTAAAGAACCTTAGACTTAAGCCAAGTCTGGCTTTGCTTAGAGAAAAAAAATTGACCAAGTGCGAGTTAGACTCGCCCATGAAGGGTTCCGCAGTATTTATAATAATATAATATGTATATTTATTTGACGAAAACAAATCTTTACAAATTTCTTAAAACTAGCTTGTTTTCTTTTTTTTACAACTACGCCTGATAACTTTGTTTTCATAGTGTTTGTATGAATTACAAAGTTATATTTGCGGTTTTAGAAAATATGCTGTATCTCAAAAACTGCTGACCCGATCTCATTCAAACCAATTTTGATTGAAAGTTTACATTAAGATCTACAGATATATATGTATATATATTTGATTTTTCACTCCATTATTATAGAAGTTAGAGGGGGGGGACATTTTACTACTTTGGAAGCATAATCTTTTCAACGATTACTTTTATGAGAAGGTGGTCTTAGAAACCTCAATGTCATTTTTAAAGACCTGTCTATAAATACCAAACACGCATAGGTTTCA
The DNA here is from genome assembly GCA_943138885.2 of Tholera decimalis. Classification (NCBI taxonomy): domain Eukaryota; kingdom Metazoa; phylum Arthropoda; class Insecta; order Lepidoptera; family Noctuidae; genus Tholera; species Tholera decimalis. The sequence continues at coordinate 8,561,751 of OW964575.2, read as the reverse complement.
TGAAAAAAATATTTTCAGTATTAGTTCCATGCCGCCCCCCTTTATTTTAAATATTTTTTTAATTTTTTCTTAAAATCGGAAAGCGGTTCACGGAATACATCTACAGTACATAAAAGAGTAGAAAATAAATGAGGGCGCCACAATTGCGCAGGTAGCAACCCAGTTAGTACGACCCAGCTGATCTTGATACTTGAATAGTATTATTTATTTATTAGCTTTAAATAATGTGTCATTATTTGAAACTAGCAGAAACGGGCAGAACCCGCGATTTGGGTCGCGCGGAAGTCGTAAGACAACACAATATACTAAAACAACAGCCACATTTTTCTAAAACTGCTCTTTAGAGGTAAGTTCCGCATAGATAGATAGATAAAAGATTAGGTATGAAGTAGTAATAAACCAACAACTCCACTCAAATATAAACTATGTATAATTAGGAAATTACACTAATCTAATAAATCAAAATCTAAATATTCTACACCTTCCATGGGATCACTTAAGTTCGTGTCGTCTATTTTCAGCCTGGCATTGACTCGTCACTGCTTTCTGAACCAATCTCATCGTCACTGCTGTCAGCACCAATCTGAATAACTAAACAGTCTATGTCCTGGTACAATGTTCTTCCACGATCGTAGTATTTCTTCTCAATTTTCTTAACATGCTCACAGCAATTTTTCCAATCCTGAGCTTTTATCAAATTGAATGCCTCTTCGGTTAGCTCTTTAATGTTTTTTGCACCCACATTCTGCGAAGCGACCTTTTGCTTTGCCAGTGCCCAAATTAACTCTATAGGGTTAAGATCACAATGGTACGGTGGCAGCCTTACCACTCTGTGACCGTAATGCCCTATAATATCATCAATTTCGTATTCTGGTTCAGGCTTATGTTTCTTTACCAGTGCCAGAAGCGAGGGTTTTCTCAAGTCTGGGTCGAAAGGCACGTTGTTTTGTTGTAACCATATTCTTATTTCATTAACCTTATTATCTGAAGTCGGAGATTTATTCTTTATAACAGAGTGGTAGGGTGCATTGTCCATCACGATGATTGAGGGCTCTGTGATGTTGGGGATAAGTTTTTCTGTAACCCATTTAGTGAAATTATATTGGTTCATTTCAGAATGATAATTTTCTTGTTTGTTCATACCACTAAAGAGTAGTAGAGCATTAGGTACAAAGCCTTTTTCATTTCCCCCCTTCGAGATGTCCGTAGTGAATCCTTCAGTTTCAAACGATTGCCAGCATTTTTTAAGCTTGTAGCTAGAGTGGATGTAGCTTTCATCCAAATATATTATATCCCTTTGAAGCTCTTCGGGTAAATTTCTGTTTTCCATGATAATTTTTAAATATTGTTCCCTTTTGTGTGCAATAATAGGTTTTTCAATCAATGCTTGTGTATTCGTTTTACATTTTTTGTATCTAAATCCAATCTTTTTTAGAAGTTTCCGCAAATGCTCTCGACTTCCGTCATAGCCTATATTTTCCCTTTTTTTTTTTCAACAAATAATTTAGCAATTGTTAGTACTTCTTTCTTTACAGTATAAAAAAAAATGTATCTTCTGCCGAATTACACATATGTCAAAGTCGTCCAATACTTTTGGGGGACGACCCCTTCTATGTTTAGCTGGTGTCGAGAATTTCCCACCGTTTTCCATGCCGTGTTGCACGATTCTGCGCACTGTGCTTACAGAAACATCTAAAACAAATAAAGCATGGTGTTAACATAAAATATACTGTCAGTCTAACGAAAGAAGTCCCGCGGAAAATATGTGAAAATATTTTCAAATTATGATTCTTTACAGTAGCATGTTGCTTTAACGAATATGCCGTAGCAAAAAATGTATTTCGTAGTAATTATGTATATAAATTACATTTTTTTTTGCCTTACTTTCAACATTGTTTAGTCGCGCTATAACTGCAATAGTATTTGTTTATCTAAGCGTAACCTCAAAAATGGTACACAAATAATCTATAAATAATATTTAGATCGAAAATTTTGCTCCCTGAATGTATTAATCGTTTGTAATTAATATTTGGCGCAACTTTCAATAGTTACTTACCAGTAAAATCTGCTGTACGTTTGTAAACATCTTCGATGTTGGATAGCAGCTTTCCAGCTTGAAATTCTGTCACACACCGATTGAAAAATTTATAAATTATTTCACGGGCACCACCACGAATTACCTTATTCATGATAAATCACTGTTTTCTTGTCCACACTCTGAAGTAAAACACAAAAACCAAAATTCTAACGCAAAACGAAACCGATCGAGAAGAATTGACAGGTCAAGACTCATTTTAAGGTGTTGCTAGAAAATGAAACGTTGTAGTTCCAAAATATTTAATTTCTACTCTTTTATGTCGCACTATACTTACCAAGTTTCACATGTATGATCCTAATAGTTTCGGAATAAAGTGGCTGTGACATACGGACGGGCAGACAGACAGACAGACAGACGGACAGACATGACGAAACTATAAGGGTTCCGTTTTTTGCCATTCGGCTACGGAACCTTAAAAAGTAGCTCCATTGAGACTTGGCTAATTTTTTACAAGATGTTTTTTGTGGGATAACCTTACACGACATGTTTGTTCTAAATTTAAACTAGATGTGGCCCGTGTTTCCTAACTGACAACCCTGAGAAGAAACCTCAAAACAAACTCAGAGCTCAGAAGTCTCTTGGAGTCCATACAATCCGTAATAATCAAATCATATAAGAACCAAGTAGGTTTACGTCTGTGGTGCTCTTTTGAGGATAGAAACACACACATATTTGAGTGACCGATTTGAGACTGATAAGTGCGAAGCCGGGTCTCGTTGTTAGTTCCACTGTGTCTTATTTTGTTTGTATATTTACAAGCTTTTGATTTACTCGCTTAGGTACAGAATCTGCTAAGCCTTCACCCAACTCATAAACCGTCAATAGTATAGTCTAATGGATAAGGTGTCTGACTTGTGATTGAGAGATCACGAGTTCGAACCCCACCATTATATAAGATGATCGGCTCTATGGTTGCCACATATATTGAAATTTAAAACCATTTATTCGGTTATAAACACACACAACAACAGAAACATTACAAACATAAAAAAAATTACACTAAGAATTTCGCTGAGCATGTCTACGCCGAAAGGATTACCAACTCAGCATTTGCTGGGCGAAAGACACCCAGCGCTGGTTTTCAGTTCCACAGGAAAATAAGCACAAGTATCTCCCGCGTAGTTGGGGAAGAGGCAGATGTAGATCTAGGTGTGCCTACTGGGTCGGTCTACGGTCCTGTAGGATATACAATGCATGTGAATAGTGTGTCAAACGTCGTACATAAGTGTAAGGTGTTCATGTACGCTGACGATATGTGTCCGTTTATTCATCCAAGGACATAGCCGAGATACAAAAGTGTATACAATTTGATTTTGAAAATATTAGCAGATGGGCACATGACAATGGCATTATATTAAATCTTGCAAAAACAAAATGTATGCATATACACTCGCCATATAACCAAAAGGCCAAATCTATAAATAAGGAAGATCTCACAGTGATAGGGCATACATACGAATGTTTACATCAAAATAAATGTAATTGTAGCTGCACAAAATTGGAGTTTGTAGCAAAATTTAAATATTTAGGTCTAACAATAGACAAGAACTTTAATTGGAAAATACATGTAAATGATATTTGTAATAGGCTAAGATCAGTATTAAGTAAGTTTTACCAATTAAAAAATGTACTAAATAAACAAACATTAAGAATAGTTTACTTCGCACTTGCCGACTCGCTAATGAGTTATGGACTCCTTGTGTACGGGCGAACCTTTAGAACATATCTAAATGACATTAAAGACATACAAATAAGACTGCTAAAGTACCTCATTAGTAAAAATGTTAAAGATAAGTGTAACAAAGAATATAATAAGTTATTTCCTATTTGCAAAATTGTACCAATAGATAAAAAAGTAGATTATTTGGTAGGACTGAAATATTATTATAACGATGAACACAAAGTTAATGTTAAAAATAAGTACAATACACGTAGGGTTCGAGAAAATAAACTGGTTCAACCCAAGATAACGAATTATTACGGAAAGAGGACATCTAAGTATTTGGTACCTCAAGTATTTAACAAAATAGAGTTATTAAGAGAAAAAATAAAAATAAGTAAAGGAACGCTAAAGAAAAAACTAAAAATATATTGGAATGCTAATCATATATTTAGGTAATTAACACATTGTTACTGTGAGATTATAGATTATAGATATAGGATTGTATTGCAACATATTGTGTAGAAGAAATTCGAATGGTTAATGTTAACGTATAAAGAGCGCCTCTCGCCATCAAACGTAAAAGTTTGGCGAGTTTAGATTTAAGTGATACCTCTGTATATAAATAAATTAACTAAATAAATAAATTAACTAAATAAATAAAAAAATAAATAAAAAAAAGTTGGCACCCCGCAGTGACACGGACGAGGGTAAATAGACTAATGTTAATGAATGTGTAGTGTATCTAAATATATATAACTCAAAGGTGACTGACTGACTGACTGACTGACTGACATAGTGATCTATCAACGCACAGCCCAAACCACTGGACGGATCGGGCTGAAATTTGGCATGCAGATAGATGTTATAACGTAAGCATCCGCTAAGAAAGGATTTTGCGAAATTCCCACGGGATCGGGATTTACACGGGAAAAACTTCCCACGCGGGCGAAGCCGCTGGCACAAGCTAGTTAAATACATAAACAAAATAATATTGTAACGTTTAATATCGTGCTACGTGCTAAAAATAAAAAAAACCTTTAAATTGTAATTTGAAACTCGCCACCAAAAAGCGCGTTAGTTGCCTAGTATCGGGCACGCCGCAATTGCGGCGGTAAGACCCCTCTTTGAGGAGTGGCTAGATCGGCGTCACGGCGTCCTGACCTACCGCATGACGCAGGTCCTCACCGGACACGGAAGTTTCGGGAGGTACCTGTGTCTGATGGGAAAGGAGGAAACGCCTGGGTGTCACCACTGCGAGGGTCGCCCTGAGGACACCGTAGAGCACACGGTGCAAGATTGCCCCGCCTGGGCAGAGCACCGACGTGTCCTCACGGCGGCGATAGGCGGAGACCTCTCGCGCCCGGCATTGGTCGAGGCCATGCTGCGGGGCGAGAGGGAGTGGGAAGCGGTCGCCTCCTTCTGCGAAGCAGTCATGCTTCCTAAGGAGTAGGCGGGCCGCGTGAGGGAGAGGATGGCGTCCTCCCTCCAGCCCAGCCGCAGTGGTAGACGCCCACGGCGTCGGACGTCGGCCGACGATCTCCGGCCACCGTAGGCGCGGGCATGCGGACAGCGAGTAAAGGGCAACTCGCTGTCCGACCATGGACCATGCCCGGGTCGACGGCGCGTCGTGTTCCACGCGAGCCTCAAAGAGCGTCAGCAACATGACGAGGCCCCCTCTGCAGAGGGCCGAAGCCTGCCGGGGTCGTGGGACTCATCCCGTTACCGTGGCCCCGGTATGTAAAGGGTTATTGAAGGAACACCGTGGATTTTAGTCAGTAAAAGTCTGACAGTCCCTCCCACCCTGCCCGGAGTGGGAGGACTTATTTGATAATATTACCACGTTAAAAAAAAAAAAAAAAAAGTTGCCTAGTATCAAACTGCCCGCCAGAGGAAAAAAATAAATAATAACAAAAAAGTGACAAAAAAAAAGTTATTAATGAAATACGGATTATTATTAAAACTAGATAAAATAAAATTGATCAAATAAATTTTACAACAAGTGTTGAGATTTCAAATAACTGCCCTAATACTAAGTTTGTCAAATAAAATTGACTAATTAATTATCTTATTAGAATAGAATTACCTATAGCATATTGTAACTAAATAAATGATTTGTCAATATTTATATTATTAAAACTAGCTTTTGCCCGCGACTTCGTCCGCGTGGAATAGTTACTTTGGGCTAACGTTAAATTTAACCCCGATTTTGAAGCATTCTTCATTGGCGCTCCGCTCCTATTGGCCTTAGCGTAATGATACAATATAGCTGTGCCCGCGACTCCGTCAGCGTAAGTTAATGTATTGGTAATATTGTTTAGATCACGTTCACATGAGGCTTAAGTACCTAGAGAACGCTTCGACCGCAAGACGCGTCGAGCGCGGCGACCGATTCTCAAAAATAATCCTTATAGCATGATTCAGTATTAACGCGCGATGGCTTTATTTCATGTATAACTTTGGTGTTTCTATACCGATTTATATGATTCTTTTTACGGTTTCGTAGCCGAATGGCAAAAAACGGAATCTTTATAGTTTCGACATGTCTGTCCGTCTGTCTGTCTGTCTGTCTGTCCGTCCGTCCGTCTGTCACAGCAATTTTATTCCGAAACTATTAGGACTATACATGTGAAACTTGATAGGTAGATGTATTCTGTGAACCGCTTTCCGATTTTGAGAAAAAAATTAAAAAATATTTAAAATAAAGGGGGGCTCCCCATACATGGAACTAAACCTGAAAATATTTTTTTTCATGAAATCGATGCATGTGTGGTATCTATAGACAGTTCTTTAAAAACGACATCGGGGTTTCTAAAACCACTTTTCCATAAAGTCAATCGTTTAAAAGATATAAGCTTCCAAAGTGGTAAAATGTGAGTGTGGCGGACACAACCTCTAACTTCTATAATAATGGAGTGAAAAATCTAAAAAAATATATGTCTGTAGATCTTAATATAAACTTTCAACCAAAATTAGTTTGAACGAAATCAGTTCAGCAGTTTTTGAGATACAGCATATTTTCTAAAACCGCTAATATAACTTTGTAATTCATACAAACACTATGAAAAACAAATTTATTCGGCGCAGTTGTAAAAAATGTAAAAAAGCCAGTTTTAAGAAATTTGTAAGGTTTTTTTTTTCAAAACAAATTTATTTGGCGCAGTTGTAAAAAATGTAAATAAGCTAGTTTTAAGAAATTTGTAAGGTTTTTTTTTTCGTCAAATAAATTTGCATATTATATTATAGTTACTACGGAACCCTTCATGGACAAGTCTGACTCGCACTTGGCTAATTTTTTTATGGAATAGTTAATAATGTTAACTTTTTCAATTAGGGGTGACTGAGAGTGTTATAAACGTAAGAGTAGACAAATATTATAATCAGAAAGCTTCGAACTGCTAAGCTATCGGGAGTTACACATGTTATTGTGAGTCAACCATAAAAGTTAGACATATGCTGTCGTGGGATATTTTTTATATAATTTTAAGGAGAACATTTCCGTCATGAAATGATTTGTGTAGCTTTAACCATTAAGGTTGCACACGCGACGGAAGCTTAAAAAATGGAGTAACTTCTCCCGTTTTCCCAACATTTCCCTTCACTGCTCTGCTCCTATTGATTGTAGCGTGATGAAAAGTATACTATAACCCGCTCAGGAGTATGACAAATAATTGTACCAAGTTTCGTTAAAATCCGTCGAGTAGTTTTTGTTTCTATAACGGTTATACAGACAGACAGACAGACAGATAGACAGACAAAAATTTAACTGATTGCATTTTTGGCATGAGTATCGATCCTTAATCACCCCCTGATAGTTGTTTTGGAAATATATTTCATGTACAGAATTGACCTCTCTACAGATTTATTATAAGTAGGTATAGATTAATTTGCGACTGAAGGACAAATTTCTTAAGACTTTTCTTAAAAGTATTTAAATTCTTTTGATTTTAATGACCTCGGGGTTTAGTCCCCAGCTCACCCGAGCCGCCTATAGACTGCTGTACTCAACTGCCTATAGACTGCTGTAGCCTTGCGGCAGACGTTGGAGACGTGCGAGTTGAAGGTAAGCCTGTCGTCGATGATAACACCCAGGATCTTCACTTCTTTTGCTAACTTTATGTCGCCCCGCCCATGCCCAGGCGCGGCGTATCAAATTTAAGCTTCCTAGTTATAACCAGTGCGTTGGTTTTTTGTGGAGCGAATTTGAGCTTATTTTTCATACCCCACGCCTGAACATGTTCGAGGGCAGCATTCGCTTTCTGTTCTATTTCCATAGCAGTGTTACCATCGAAGACAAGCACGACGTCATCTGCGAATGCCTGGGCGTAGTCCCCTCTTTGTTCCAAGCTCTTCAGAAGCGGATCTAATAACAGGTTCCAATGTATGGGACCCCCTATCGAGCCCTGCACACATCCCTTATTTGAACCCTTGGCGTACTCCTCCCCGGCATATCGGACCCTCACCCTTCTATCATTCAGATAGCTGTCAATGACCCGTCTCAAGTTTCCCGGACACTTTTCCTCAGCCAGTCGGACCCTAATAGCTGGCCACCAGGCGCTATCGAAGGCTCCCTCTATGTCTAATGATACTAGAGTTACGATGCGTTTTTGGTCAAGTTTTCCACGAATGTACTGCATAGGGACATAGAGAGAGTCCTCGGTGCTTCTTAGTGGCATGAATCCGTACTGGCGAGTACTCATCCTGGGAAGAATATAATATTTGAGACGGGCCATCAACATCTTCTCATAGATTTTTCCAAGAACGGGTAAAAGTCCTATTGGTCTGTATGATTTTGGTATGGAGTAATCGCTTTTTCCTGGTTTCTTTAGCACCACTACCGTAGCCTCCTTCCAGGTTTGAAGAAAATATCCGAACTCTAGACATTTATTTAGGAGGGTCAGGAACGTCTCCGGCACACCAAATACGGCGCGGCTGCATATATCAGCCGTAAGGCAATCCACTCCTGGGGCTTTTTTGGGATTAAATGACCCACACGCTGTTTTTAATTCTCCCATGGTAAAGGGCGGGTCGTTATTGTCGCATTGTTGCCCTTTGTTGCTGCTATCGACCTCTACCCTGACGCGGCGATTTTCTGCATAATTTTCGTTACGGAATTTCTTGATTCGGTCGCCGCGCTCAAAGCCCGCGATAAAAGCTATGCAATAGCTTAAAAACTAAGTTCGGGTCGGCTTCTAGTCCAATCGGATACTGAAGAGTACAGTTATTTTACATAGACCGACTGCCTATCTGATCTCCACAACCCGGTAGCTGGGAAACACGATACCTCGTGACATGACTGGTCTCAGTTTTTCTTAATTCTGAACGTGACAACCGCCGCGACGGGGAGGAGCTCGATTTTTATTTTATTTTATTTTATTCAAGAGAAACGACAAACTGCCAATATAAAACGTAGAGACAATTTATACACAAAACATATAAACAATATTACAGCACACGACGCTGTTCACAGATTAATAATTGGATACGATACAATGAAAACAATACTCGCTAGGGTTACAAATGCATTATATATGTATATGGTAATACTAACTTATTAAAATAACGTTCTGTGACATATATGTATATGTATAATGCGTATGATATAACGTATTTTGCAATTTTGCATGGGGGTTCTTTTTAGTACGTAGATGCTCGCTAAGACGGGATTTTGCGAAATTCCCACGGGATCGGGATTTACACGGGAAAAACTTCCTACGCGAACGAAGTCGCGAGCAACTGCTAGTATAGAATAGCATTCAAGAAAGCTCCTTAAGTATTAGACTTTCAAACCAATAGGGAGAACTTGCAAAAATTTCTATATGTTCAAAAGTCCTATTGTAGGAATCAATAATTGTGCGAACAGGCGAACGCAAGCCTAAATTGGACTTGCAAGTACCCACTGAAAATAATTTGCCAACGCGCACCTTTAAATAATAGTAAAATAAATAGTAAATAGTTTATTCAGGAACAAAAACACAAAACTAGATACAACAAGTCAAACGATGTTAGCTGCAAAAGTATAAACTGTAGCGCAGTTAACAACGCCCTTCTCCGGATACAAAAAAACATGATATAATGCTCCATTTAAAAAGTTAATTAAGAAATAATTTAAACAGAAAAAAAGCAATAATTTAAAAGATAAAAATAAACAACAAAAGACAATGAAATTGGGATGTGTTTAGAAGTAGTAATATAATGTAAGGTGAATATGTGGATGTATGGGTGAGTGTAAATGAGGTGTGTAAGGGGTGTATGTGGAATGTGAGTTGTGAAGCTTTGTTGGGCTGTGTGATGGATGTGTTACACTTCCACGAGCTTCTCAGTCTCCGCATAATTTTGTGATTTTAACCAAGAATCTACTATCTTTTTGCATTTGCATTTGGTTAATGGGTAGATGTGTAAGTTTCTTTCGCTTGTGGATTGTCCTAGGAACTGCATAGCATAACATGTATTATAGAACCGATCTCTGCACTCGTTGCGGCACTTGAAGATCAACCCATACGTCAGTTAATTATTTAGTCACGAGCTCTTCAGGTCATTTCAAATTATACAGTCAAACAATAAATAGTCGTATATTGTTATTTGCTGAAATACTGCTCTTTTATACAAGTGATTGCCAAAACATAAGAGTAAATGAAAGCAATGCATAATAATGTTATTTATGTAGGATAGAAATAGAAATTTTGAAATTGAAAAACATTTATTCGGAGAGACACACACAACAACATACAATAGAAAATTACAAACATAAAAAAATAACTCTAAAAATTTCGCTGAGCCTGTCCACACTGAAATATAATGTATGTGATAGCTATAATATATATGGACTAGCTGTGCCCCGCGGTTTCACTCGCGTATAATCCTACTACTGTTATTAACTCGATAATTTCTGAATATTAATGAATAGATGTTAAAATTTAAGGATACCTATCTAATTCGCACTGAATAGAGAATCGCGAAGTAAAGATAATTGTTAATTATTTTTTTAAGAATAGATTTACAGTATTTCGGTATATACAATATTTTAGTTCTACTTTCTTGTGGTATAATAAGTATGTTTTGGTTTTCCCTGCGTCCGGATCTACATAGATAAAGCAACATATAATTGGCCATGTGAAAAAAAATTGGCCAAGTGCGAGTCAGACTCGCCCATGACGCGTACCGTAGTGGCTACGCCAAATAACTTTGTTTAATCATAGTGTTTGTATGAATAACAAAGTTCAAACGATCCATATTTTCAAAAACCAGGTCAAAGAATACTGCGGTAATTCTCTGATTTCGTGCAAATTGGATGAAACCGCAAGAAAAAATCGAAATTTATTTTTTCTTAGTCATTGAAAATTATGTAATAGGTATTCGTTATTCTGTGATTTAGATGGAATTACACTCATAAATACCAAAGTTATTGATCGATTAGTTTTTTTCGGCTTATGGTAATGAACTAGTGCAAATCTGGTAATGAAACTCATAAATATGGTAATGAGCTTATACTACTGGTTATGAGGAAAAATCAAATCCCATGTTTTAATTTTATCATATTTATTTATTAAAGAAAAACATTAAAAAAATCTTCTCTAATCAACATACAAAACCAAAATATTAAGTTATTTGTACCTAAATCAGTCTCATGACACTTCAGTCTAGTAATTATTATCCATTTTGAAAACTTCGTATGCATTAAAAAATTAACAATACTTATTAAATGAAATGGAAAGTTACTCATCAGTCCCCATAATTTAATGAAAACACTTAGGGCTTATGTACACGACGTCGCCACTGCACCACCACCGTTCCGCCACCGCACCTCAACAGTGTGTGTCACTGCGTGACGCATAAGGTGCGACGGTGAAACAATGGTGGCACGGCGGCGGCGTCGTGTACATGAACTGTTATATTTAGATTTTAAACATTATGTTAATTATTATAAGAGCTTTTTTACTGAATCTTACAAAAAAAAAAAAAAATATTAAACAATTATAATGTCTTCAAACACAAAATTTACTGTAGTGAGTTAAAAACTTAGAATATATCTTCATCTGAAGAATCAAAAAAATTGCGTCTTTGAGATCCCATCGTTTCTCCTTTATTACTAATTGCGATATTATCGTTCTCTCTATTATCTTTTTCTCGCTTAGTTCTTATTTCAGCCTGACTAGGTGACGATATAAAATTTTCAAAACTTTCTTGAAAATCTGAGTTTTGTATTTTTATAGTATTCTCAATGAAGGAAATGTTACTCCAATCAATTTTAATATCAGAAAGTACTGTGATTTTTTTGCTGTCAGGTATATTTCGTGCAGGCAGTTCTTCAATCTGGTTTTCCCTAACGGGGCATAAACAATTAGTCACATCTTGAAGGATATCTTCGGTCAATGTTTTATTTGAATCCAGAAAATCTTGTATCTGAATATGACTATTGTCAGGTATAGGTGGTATCTCCATGTAACCGAGATGATATCCATGGGAGCAAATTTCGCCGTTTTCACACAAGAAACAACTCAATTTTCTAAAAGTCATATGGGTTTTATTATATGCCCAAAGAACTTGATGTACCGACATCGTTCCACAGAAGGTTTAAACCACTGGAGGAAATTTTCGGTCATTAATATCTTTTTCTGACACTGATAATAGTTTGATATTTTTGATTTTTACTTGAATTTGCTTCCAAAAGTCTTCAACTGTGCTGATATCCTTTCCAAATCTTACAATCTGATCTGCAGTTCTCTTTAAAACAGCCCCGATCCCATCTGGTGCTCCCTTACCGTGTCCGGCTTCTAAGTAATTCCAAGTAATTTCCAGTAATTCTGAAAAGTCAAGCTGCAGTTGAGTAATTACATAGAATATAAATTTATTCCTGTACTGGCTTGATGGACTATCAGAAATGAAATGTACTGTATCAATACCTGATGAAATTTCTTTGATATAACCAAGCAATGATATTATATGCGCCCATACAGCAGTTGCATCATGGCGATTACATTCGCTAACACTGCAGACGCTGTAAGTCTTCATTATGCCAGTTTCTGGCTCAATTAAATATACAACCGATGTGTGCAGTGTTAATTGAAGACGACTGCCCCCGAAGTGATAGCTTTGAATTTCCTCGTTACATTTAACTGAATAGTTTTTGGAGAAATCTAAATGAATTATAGCCTCATTTGCTGTTAGAGTTCCTTTAGGACACTTAATTTGTTTATACTGGGCAACTACACTTCTGGACACATCTATTGGCCCACCTTAGAGTTTAGGTTTCGATGGCCCCTACCGAAATATGATTGCTAGATTGAACAAAAACTGTTGATGCAGTTTTAAACCTGATACATTTTACCATCTTTTTCGATCGTATAGTTTTAAATTTGAATTCAGAATACCATACGACATGGACCTACGCCTAACAAGTCGGATATGCGCCTTGTTAAAGGCAATTAATTTTTGAATAAAAAACATGTTTTATCAAATAAAGGTTTAATTTAATAACGCGTGTTGCCTCCATGGGCATCTACCACAGCTCTCATACGATTAGGCATAGAGTTTATCAACCGCTCTATGAAATTTTGAGGGATCATCTCCCATTCCTCTTCTATGGCAGTTTTCAACTCCTGCATCGTCTGGGCAACTGGCTGACGAGCCCTAACACGCCTTTTTAGCTCGTCCCACATGTGCTCAATGGGGTTCATGTCTGGGCTTCTGGCTGGCCAGTCCATAACTGTGATGTTCACATCCCGAAGATATTCCCTGACGATGCCGGCCGCATGGGCTCTTGCATTATCATGCATAAAAAGGAAATTTGGGCCCACATAGTCCGCGTATGGTATCACGTGAGGTTCTAAGCACTCACGAATGTATCTTTCAGCATTTAATGTTGGCAGCCGTGGTCCTGTAACAACCTCAAGTTGAGTTTTGCCGCTCGCGGATATACCGCCCCAGACAGTCCATGAGCCACCGCCATAAGCAACCCTCTCTTCAAAGCAGCATTGTGCGAAACGCTCTCCCTTACGCCGGTAGACCTTCTTCCTTCCATCATTGCCATGTAACACAATTTTAGACTCATCAGAAAAGAGTACACGGCTCCAATCTTGCTGTGTCCAATTTAAATGACTGCGTGCGAAATGAAGGCGCGCTGTTCGGTGGGCTCGCTTTAGTTTGGGCCCATTAGCTGGCTTGTGTGGTACCATATCGCGTTCTTTTAACCTTCTCCGAACAGTTCGAGCGCTCACAGATACTCCGTGGAAGTCGCGAAGTTGGTTTTGTATCTCAATGGAGGTAAGGTGACGATTTCTCAAGCTGGTCGTCACGATGAATCGATCCTGCCTTTCAGTTGTGACCCGAGATCGTGGCCTTCCTTGGCGACGAACAAAGCCGCCAGTCTCTAGGTACCTCCGATAAACATTTCGGACCGCAGATCGACTTAAATTAAGTTGAGCACTCACGTTTCTTTGGCTGTGTCCGGCCTGAATAAGTGCCACAGCTTGGGCGGCGACTTCAGGTGAAGTATCCATAGATTATTGATAGAACCTCACCTTAATGTTAAGAATAAGTAATGTTTGTTGCAAAAGCAAAGATATCAATCACTTTTTCAAGAATTAAATCCAAGTAAACCAATAAAACCAAGTTTTCTTAGTATTCGATTGTTTGATATCAACAAACAGGCTCCAAATTGTCTTTTGTTTCTTTAAATTCTGTGTTCGAAATTCAAAAAAAGACTATTGAATGAAATTGTGAATGTGCCAGGTTCAAAACTGCATAAAAACTTTTTGCTCGACCTAATATAAAATTTTAGCTAGGACCAAACGAAACTGAAAATACAAGGTGGGCCAATAGATGTGTCCAGAAGTGTATATTGGCACAATGTTTAAAATATGAAGTCAAAGACTCTTCTAACTTTTTTATAATGATCTTGGGATATTCTTGCATTAGTATTTTTGTAGTTACAGTTTTAGTTTTTTCTTGACCTTTTATATTGTAATTTTCTTTTTTGCTACACCATTGATAATACTTAATTTTATGTTCATTACTGAATTCTTCATAACTAATTACTCTGTTTTGGCACTCCTTACAGGATCGATTCAAGCATCGTTTATCATTAACATTACAGCAAATACTTTGCAATAGAGCAGTTCCGTTAGTTTCTTTAATGATTCTATTCTGGTTAAGGCTTTTGACTAACAAATCAAAATTCAAGTGCGTCTTATTGCACATGTATTGCGATCAGACTCTTTTGGAAAAACAACCCAAAATGGACGATTTTTGCAAAACATAGAATAACTCACATTACTATTTACGACGTCTTTAAACTTTTTATGTAGATTAGTTAACGTGTCAGTTAAATAACGTTTCTGTTTTTTTACTCCATGTCGCGTTATAAATTCTTTTTAGTATTTTCATCATCTTCAAAAAAATCTTCTATTTGCTGTTTAACAATTCTCTCTGCAACTGAATTTAGACAATGGCGTTGACTTTGATCTCGAACGGTAAACTTAGAAACATGTCCTAAAATCTTGTGTCTTTTTAAACTTTCCTTATTCTTTATAACTATATCGCTAAATTTACGTTTTTCTTTCTTATTTAGAGCTTTATATTCAGTTGTTAAATTTCGAGACATAAATTCACCAAATAATAGCTTCTTCTTTATTTCTTCACGTTTATTTATGTCTACTGTTTCAATCAATTTTTCTACTTTTTGTTCTGTTGATGGTTTATTTCTTTGTTCTCGAAGCTCTTTATTTAATTTCATCACCCTAGACAGCGTTTTTCTTAATGTATTCTTTTCTCTCTCAAGCTTTTCTTTCTCCAATTTCAGTTTTCCTATCTCTTTCTTTGAAGTATAACGTAGTCTATCTATATATTTCTTTTTTATTTGACATTTTGTGCATCGTGACTCGACTTCATTTTGTGACTGATGAGAAAGTCCTTCTAGTGGGTCTTTCTTGGTTTCCAAATTTTTTTCTTGATCACTTGAAGAAGCCGAAGCATTAACTAAAATTTCCGTAATATTCCTACCCTTTTTCTTATTTTCTAAATACCGACTGCTATTCAACCTCCATTTTTTTCTTTGTAGCCGTTTTTCTCTTGGTGTCATGTCAGCAACACTCTTGATTTTTTCTCTTCTTTTCTCTTCAAATACCTTTGCCTCTCTTTTTCTTTTTGGGCTGCGTATTTTTCAGGATCATTTTTTATCTCTTCGTATTTCTTTCTTTTGTGTAGTCTTGCTTGGTTCAGTTTTGTCTTCTCGAGTCATTTTTGCTTTTGTTTTAGGCATGTTGTAGCACCTGAAAATAACATCCCTTGTTAAACAGAAGCTTTTACCCCAATACTGAAAATGGTTTGGGCTCATGTACATGATACCGCCACCGCGCCGCGACCGTTCCGCAGCCGCTGTCGTGTATATGAGCTCTAAGAGTTTTAAGTACGTATACGTACGTACTGCGGAAAAGAGGTTAGATAAGCATGACGTGGCAACAGATAACAAAACAGTTTATTACAGGTCATATTGGAAGACGTAAAGCGTTTTCTACGTAGTCACAACTTTTAGTGGCAGTCACATAAAAACCCAATGTTAATGACAAAATGCTTTTCCCCACACCCGGGCCAACAAACTCTGTCTACACCCATGAGATCAGCTATTATGTACGCAAAAAAGGCAGAGGCGAAAATTTCATTCATTACCTTCAAATTTGTCTCATTACCTTCATCATTAAAACTGAAGGGAAAAGAAGGTAATGAAATAGATGGTAATGAGGTTTTCAAACCTTTTTGGATATTACAAACTTCGTAATAGTAATAAGTGAATATAATTGAATACTAACTATTTAAACGCAAATATACATATATTAATAATGAAAAGACAATAAAAAGCACAAGTACTTACTCTAAAACAACACTGAAGGTAATTACAAATAATGAGTGAAAAACGGAAATCGCCACCTAAATCACTGATTTTTGAAAAAAATTTGCACACTACTGTCCTCTGCACTGTTCGCCGGCCGACTAACAAAAATGTTTGAGCCGCCTCTAAGTTATCTGTACCGGCAGCAGCACACAAAAGTATTTAATTTAATATTTTGTGGTCGCTGAAGGTAGTGAACAATTATTTTTGGTAAAGATGTTTTGACGTCGTAAAGACTAATTTTATTAGATATTTAATTAATAAACGAGTAGTCTTACAGCTTATTAATTGCTTTATACTAAGCTTGCAAAATTACAGAGCTGAAATCTCTATTTCAATATTAATTCACATAAGTTTACAAAATGTTATTGAAAGGACACTGTTGGTAATGAAGTTTTGATATATTTTTATTTTTTTAAAGATATTATTTTATAAATTTCAGGTGTTTTTAATTGGAAAATGTGACTGATATGCTTAATTATATTTAAAAAAATAATGACTGTCCTAAGAGTGCCGTGTTTCGTAAATATTATACCAGACATACGATTTGCACGAAACGAGAGAAGTACCCACTGCTTCTCCATCATCCCGTAATTTTATATGTTTATTGTATATTTATAATTTATTTTATTAGTTAAATGGTTTTTTTTTGTAATTAATATTTATTCACATTTGTGTCCATCATCTCTTATTCAACTCTCCTGTCGCAGGTCTGCTCGATGAAATTTCATATGAAGTAAGCAGCACCTTTGTGCTCTTTTGTCTGTATTTTTTTCTCTTTTATGTCTTTTGTGTTTACATAAAGAAATACATATATTTGCGGTTTCTGAAAATGTTCTATATCTCAAAAATTACTGGCTGCATCTTATTTGAAAACTAACTAAATTTGAGTTAAAATATTTCATTAAAATATACAGTAAGTAAAACACAGTAAGTAAATATGTATCAACGTGTAACGGAAAGGGTATATACATACCAAAGGCACGGCTTCTTTGTGTGATATCAAACGATATTGGAAGGGTTTTTAATCCTATCTCTCACATATTCGGAAGTAATGAGAATTTTTAATACATTAATACCAGAAACCGAACTTTTCAAATTGAAATAAGCACATCACAGAAGAGATTTATCGTGATATTTGCAAGTAACGTGGAAAGTTAATGACCTACGTAGTGCGGTGACACGATTGTTATGATTTCAATTTAAGAAACTTACGAAACCGAAAATTTGGTATCAATTTTTAGATTATTTTATTTTGAGTTGAAACCCTTCCAATATCGTTTGATATCATCCAAAGAAGCCGTGCCCTTGGTATGTATATACCCTTTCCGTTACACATTGTATATATATATTTTTTTTTATTTGAGACTTTATTATTTTAAAAGTTAGAGAGGACACATTTTACTACTTTGGAAGTGTATAAGTATGTTCCAAATGACTGGATTTGAGGAAAAATTATTTTAGGAAACTTAATTTCTTTTTTAAAGATCTCTCTATAGACACCCACACGTACAGGTTTGATGAAAAGCCAATTAAAAGTCCTCACGTTTAGAGGAAGGAAAATCTTAAATTGAACACTTAAAAGGTAGTCTTATTATAACCACTATCATAAATATATAAATTAAAATTACTAAATAGATAGCAGCTATAAATAACACATACAACACAGTAACTACAGATAACTAAAAGGTAAATCTGTAGATACCATAAATATTCGAGGTATTAGTGCCGTTTGTCTAGCCGCTGGTCCAGTGAAAACCATAGCAACTATGACATTGCTTCGAAGGTATTTTAATTAAAGTAACGACTTAGTTAAACCCTATATATTACCTACAAAAAATAAGAATTGAATCCCTATTTATAGGTGCACATGAAATTAAGAATCGTAAAATATAGACCACAAATACGCATTTTTAAACTGTATATATCAATGGAACTAAAATATATTAGTATAGATTTGTTCATTATAATCTTAGACGACTTAAAAAACTTTGCATATGTGCAAATCCATTCTTATATTATTACGGCGGCTAACAATCGCTTTGTCTAATGTCTTTATAAAAGGAATTCTCGGATCTACCAAATAAGCAGAATTATTTCAATAGTTTTCAGTCTATATTTATATAAGTAATTGTTATAGTATCTAGAAGTAACTATGTAGTTTCTTTTTTGTTTGTTTTTAATTATCACCAGTCCAAATGTTGCACCTACCACGCTATCTCTGCACCACCCCTGCGGGCCTAGACAAAATCCATTTTCTGTAAGCGTTAACGCCAACGGAAAAATTAAATTGTATGGAGTTGACATTTACTAACACGTGACAATCACGTGACATGTGGTTAGCAAATGTCAACTCCATACAATTTAATTTTTCCGTTGGCGTTAACGCTTACAGAAAATGGATTTTGTCTAGGCCCGCTGGTTGACTGGTAGCGAATGCTTACGGTATTGAAACTACCTTCGTATCTTGGTCATTTAATGAAATAAATAACACGTCGTCGATACTTACATCAGCTTTGGAGCATACTTTCCTATATTTTACAGCGTACAAGACCGACAAGATGGCTCAGATTTGGACGAGTCAGATACATCCCTAGACAAAAAGAACTTAGAACCTGAAAAATCTTTAAAAAACAAAGATCTACTACAAAAAGTCGTTACCGAAGGAGCTAACGCGATCTTACAAAAAGAAGGAGATGTTGATAGTGGGAGTGCTGAAAAAATAAAGAAAATGGCAGAATCTGCAGAAGAAAATTCTGACATAAGCGAGAAACATGGAACAGAAGAAGATTCTGCAGACAACGATGAAAAAGTACCTTTAGAGGAAATAGACGTTGACGAGTAAGTCCAAATTGATAGCTATTCTATAAAAAAATCGAATACAAATAAAAAACAATAAGTGTCTGTCTGTTATATCATAATCTTCGTGGTCGCCAGCAAGCGGTTCGTGCTGATCCGATTTTTTCTGAGTGGTGCACCCTGAAAACTGGCGTCCCACAAGGCGGCATACTCTCTCCACTTTTATTTTCTCTTTTCATAAACTCTATTACCACTATCCTCAAATGCTCTTACCATTTGTACGCTGATGACCTATAGCTCTACGCGCAAGCTGACGTTGACAACCTGGACAACTGCATCTCATTGCTGAATGCTGACCTTCAGGTTTGGGGTTACTGTCAATGTCAGTAAGTGTCAGGCTATCCTAATCGGTAGCTCATATTTTCTGCGAAACTTGGACACCAGCCAACTTCTCCCGCTTAACTTCAACAATACTGTCATCCCTCTCTCGCCGTACGTAAAAGACTTAGACCTATATATTGACGACAGGTTAAACTTAACCTGTCGTCAATATATAGGTCTAAGGTCTAATAAGCAGATTGCACAGGTTAGCCAGCGGGTAACATTCTCACTGCGATCTCTCTATAGATTCAAGCATTTCCTTCCTTGTAGCACTAAAAACACATTGGTCCAATCACTTGTGCTTCCTATCATTGATTATGCAGATGTTTGGTATTCTGATCTTTCCGAAGAACTTCTTAACAAATTGGATCGACTTCTCAACAACTGTATTCGTTTCATTTTTGGCCTTCGAAAAAATGATCACATTTCTTCCTTCCGTTCTCAGCTTAAATGGTTGCCTATCCGTCAAAGGAGATCCCTCAGATCCCTCTGTATGCTCTTCACTATTTTTAACGAACCTTGTGCTCCTGTTTACTTAAAAAAAAAAAATTAAATTGTTGGGGAGTTCTCATGATCTTAACCTTCGCGCATACAAAAACTTACTTCTTCACATTCCTTCTCACCGCACCGGGTTTCTATCTAATTCTTACGCTATTTCTACTATTAAACTCTGGAATTTGCTACCCCTTGACATCAAGAAGGCTGAGTCAACATTTTCTTTTAAGCTAAAAATTAAAAACCACTACTTAAGGGGCTGTTATTCTTAGTTTAGTCTTCGTCATAATTATTATGAGCTCTCTTAATCAGAAAGAATATTATAAAGCACCGTATCTATTAGTTTGTCATTTTAGCATATATGTGTATTTTATTAGTATTATTATATACTAGCGACCCGCCCCGGCTTCGCACGGGTGCAATGTTTATATTAAATATAGGCAGCGTTCGCGAGAATCGTTAACGTACGGCAGTTTTTTCGACGCCTTACTCCACAATTTTCACTACCACGAAAAATCCTATCCATTTTCCGGGATAAAATATAGCCTATACGGATTCAGAAGAATCCCTCTAAGTAATGGTAAAAGAAATTTTGAAATCGGTCCAGTAGTTTTTGAGCCTATTCAATACAAACATACAAAAATACAAAGGTTTCCTCTTTATAATATTAGTATAGATTAGTAATATATTTATTAGTATTATTAGTATTAAATATATTATTTCATTCCATTTTCTCGTACACCTACCACTGTGTTTTTTTTAAAACCCAAAGATTGACTGGTAGAGAATGCCTTGCTGCATTAAGTCCGCCCATGTAACACTATTGTACATAAAGTTAATAAATGTACATAAAACGTACATAAAAAAATAAATAAATCATAAAAGTTAACAAAATTTTTTTTTTATTGATTATAGGCTCGCGTTTGACCACCATCTCACCTGATGGTAAGTGATGATGTGGTCGAAGTTGGAGCACGCTTACCTAAAAGTAACCTATTCACTCTTGACTTAAAGACCCCTAGGTTATAACTATCGGGAAACACAGACTCCGGCAGGGAATTCCACTCCTTAACCGTACGCACAATGAATGTATTCCCAAAGCGTTTAGTGCGTATAGGTAGGATGTCCACCATGTAACGATGGCGCATCGCCGTTTGTCTTGTAGCCCGATGATGGAACGGGCTTGACGGAATTAGATTTAATTAAATTGTATAACTGAGTTGATACTTGTATGTTATGCTTATTTTGTCACTTGTGCTTATATTTAGTTATTTACAGGATACTAAAACACCAACTTCACTTTGAAAAAAGTGTTGTCTAGCTGAATCCATTTCAATGTGTCTTTCACTGGAAGATACTTATTAGAGGCTATAGATAGGGCATACAGGCCACGTGGTCAGGAATCTCTAATTATAATACACTAGCGGGACTAGCCCTTTGCCCGCGATTCATCTGCGTGTATTTCGAAATAAGTCAATAATGAAACTTAATACTAATGAAATTATTTTTGGATTTTATCATTAGGTCCGGAGATTACCCCCTTTTTTTCTGGGTGGGAGAATCACCAAATGACTCACTCCCCCGCTGCGGGTGGAGCGGAAGAGAGTGTCAGACTTCTACTGACTAAAAGCCCACCCTGCTCCTTCAGTTGCTATTGGGTTCCGGGGTCGCAGTATCTCGTTAGAACATTCCCGCAACCTGAGATTACCCCTACATACAATTTTACAAACAAATTTTATGTCTTTATAATATTAGTATAGACATTATTAATTTTTGTAAAGGTCACAACAGAGGAATACCTACAAGATTGAACGCGTCCGTAAGCCCGGGAAGGTGCCAAAAACTATAGAACTCAGCAAACTTAACAAGGAGTTCTATCACGAAAGAAAATGGCCGGATGGTGACGTCATCTATGTAATCGCAAAGTTGGAGGATTGTAAGTATTACCACAGTGTAAAAAAAACCAGTAATTGAACCAGGCATTATGGCGGGTTTTCTCAACCTTTTTTAATTGATGATAGGCTCGCGTTTGGCCACTATATCGCCGATAAGCGATGATGTAGTCTTAAGATGAAGCACGCTTACTTAGAAGTAACCTACTCACTATGACACAGATTACTAAGTAGTTACTACGTAACAGATACTTCACTCTAATACAAAAGCGAAAATACCTACGCTATAATAGCCTACAAAATCATAATAATAATAGCTGCCAGCTGTTTGCAGCAAGAAGAAATGTACCATAAGTACGCACACAGAGAGTTGAGATTGTTTTGCCCGCCGCGTGACCCACGTGCGAGCGCGTCATCAAGTGAATGTGCTAGGGTTGTACCCACAGTCTTATGATTTTTATACTGTGGTTGTACCTATGATGATATTGGTAATAAAACGAATATTGTAGAAAAACAATTATTTTTTATTTGTTGATCAAGTATGTTTCAGTTTAATAAAATGATAGATGCATTTTTTTCCTTCCCTAAATTCCCGATAATTAAATTTTATCGTCGAAAATATCCGAAACCGCGTAAATAATTTTAATAAATAAGTAATCAAAAGGGAAACAGGAGCAAAGCGAAGGAAAATCAATTGTTATTAGGACGATCCATTATGACATTGTCAAAATTATTTAAAAAAGCTCAAGCAGGCGTGCGGCAGCCCACTGTCGGTTGTTCCGACGGCGATACGCGAAGCTTTAGGCATATAACGCGTGGCCTTGAGCGAGTGAGGGACGCCTGCTATTGACTTAAAGATCCCCAGGTTATAGCTATCAGGAAACAAAGACTCCGGCGGGGAATTCCACTCCTTAGCCGTAAGTACTAAGTACAATGAGTGTTCCCAAAAATAACACTTTTACACGTCATGTTTTTTTGCGTGTTAAGTTTAGCTAGTTGAGGCCGGTACGTATTTCCTAACCGACTACTCTGAGAAGAAACACCGAAACAAACTCAGAGGTCATATAGTCTCTTTTAAAGTCCAAACAATTTGTATTTTTATATGAGAAGCATGTAGGTTCATGTCTGTGGTATTCTTTTGAGGAAATAACCACGCAAATTTAAGCGGACCTGTCCAGACAGTGCAAGCATTTGTCAGTTATCGTGTAGTAATAAATATACTCGTCGACTAGAGTACTAATTATGTCCCGTGCAAAGTATTGGTTCATTTCATAAGTTATCCTAATTCGCATTGCATCCTAGATAATAGGATCTAACTATAAACAGCACTGTATTTAATCTAAATAACAGTAACATATGCAACAACTGCCAAAATAGAAAACAGTTGTGCCAATCTAACAACAACAAAAAAAAAAAAACAAAAATTTAATTTGGAACCAAATCATCTATTCCCGATACCTTTTTGACTAAATTTCTATACATACGATTTAGGTAACATTTGAAACTAAACTACAAATTGCTTTAATATCGACCTTTCGAACCTGGATACCAAGAATGCGCAGTGGGAAACATAGGCCTGTTTCTTTCCAGTCGATCTAGAAGATGTTCGCATGAGACTGGCAGAAGTGAACAGCATATTGCTGGAGAAGACTTGTGTGAGACTTCGAGAGGTAGACGCTAAGGAGGCCCCCGGTTTCGACGACTACATCATCTTGGATGACAGTCCCGATTACGTCACCGGCAAAGTTGGGAGGAAACAGGTACCTATGCTTTTTATATTTATTTTTATAGGATACTCACGCGGCGCTCCGCTCCCGTGGACTTACTTTATCACGAAAAAAAAATACATTTTTCTTTTGCAGTCGGTTAAAAAGTAGCCTATAAACATCCTCAAGCTTCAAGCTACTTGCTATAAAATTTCATCCAAATACATCCAGTATTTTCGAAGATTAGCGCTTTTAAACAATAAAAAAAAACTCAGCTTTATAATTTACGTTTGACCATCCACCACTGAAGCGATGATGTGGTCGAAGATGAAGCACGCTTATCTAGAAGTAATCTGTTCACTCTCTTGACTTAAGGGCTGTGGTTTTTAATATATTTGTTTACTTATTCCCAGATTTGTTCTAAAATTGTTTTAATTCTACTACTAAATTAACGATTTTTATTTTGTGAGATAACAGTGAGGTCCCTAGGTTCGCACGCACATCAAATTGTCGTTCGAAGAAACATGTTTTCTTGGTGCATGCACTGGGCCTGGGCCCCTAGTTGATGCGGGGCCCCTAGGCAGTTGCCTACTCCGCCTAATGACTATTTCGGCCCTGCGGCAGGGAATCACTCTTTAGCTGTACGCACTTTATCTCCTCCCCATTTTATTTCTTTTAGATTTTTACTTATTAAAACACTACACAGTCACATTATCGTAACTGCCCTCGTCCGTGTGTCACTGCTGGGTGCCAACTGAACACCAGCGCTGGGTGTCTTTCGCCCAGGAAATGCTGAGTTGGTAACTTTTTAGTTACGGACGTTCCATTGTTCGACTTTGGCATGTTCGATTTTTAATTATTTTATTCGTCTATTCCTAAACACTTACATCCTCATCATCCTTTCCCATCTATGTTGGAGTCAGCTTCCAGGATACAGCTGAGTACTAGTGTATTACATGGAGCGACTGCCTATCTGACCTCCACAACCCAGTAACTGGGTAACACAATTACCCTTGGTTAGACCAGTGAAAGATTTACTGGCTTCTGACTACCCGTAACGACTGTCAAAGATGTTTACAAATGACAGCCGGGATCACCAACAGCTTAAGAGGAGGCTCCCTAAATTGTATGTAACTTTGCATTAATATTCTGAAACAATCACGCATACAATCAAAATGGAACTTTAGTATATGATTAATTGGATCTTTTTCTTTACATGTCTAAACCAGTTACGTAATTGGAACATTTTCGCTCGATTAATTTTTTAATCGAAAATCATATCTTTTTTAAAGATTATTCAAAATTTAATCAAGATTACTCGGCTTTTATGTCTAAAATTAGTATTGACAGTAAGAAAATATAGTTTATTATCTAGATCAATATTTCTCTAAATCAATTATTGCTTTAGTTATAAACGAAATAAGAATTGAGACTTACGAGATTTAGTTTCGAACCCGAACATGGTGAAAGAGCGCACGCGATATTTAACTTAATTACTGCTGCGTTAGCGTTTAGGGACCGTTCAAGTATTACGTAAGGGGGCGTGGGAGTCTTTGCTTTGCTTATTTATGATGACATGGGGGGTGGGGAGATCTAGATGGTGATTACGTCAGCAATAATTATTTAATTTTTTACACATGTAGCTACACACACTGTCTATGCTTCAAAACGAAATGCATTTTTGGGGATTCCTACAAATAATGAATTGTTGAATTCCGTGTCAGTAAAGTTTATTTAAACGAATATTATGTGCGTTACAGACTTCTATTCCAAACCTATTCCTTATTTCTAGATTTATAACTGCTGCTCATGAATCAATCAATTGTACCAATGTTTACGTAAGCATGGGGGGAGGGGTAAGAGCTTTGCTTACGAGGGGGAGGGGTGGGTTAAAAATTGCAAAAAATGTGCTTACGTAATACTTGAACGGCCCCTTAGCACACAACGGCCTAACCGGGGTGCATGGGGGCGGAGCTTGCGTGAAAATTATTTTGGAGTGCCTGGTCTTATAATAATAATAATAATATTCCACAACTTTCACACAACGCCATCTAGTCCCAAACTAAGCAGAGCTTGTGGTATGAGTACTAGACAACTGATAAACATACATATATATTTTTAAATACATACATGTTATAGATAAATTACACCCAGACAAAGAAAAAATGATCGTGCTCATCACACAAACATTTGTCCTGGGTGGGAATCGAACCCACGACCTTGAGCATAGCAGTCAGGGCCACTGACCACTATACCAACAGGCCCGTCCATAACGTGCTTTAGAGGCACGGGGTCACGCCAACAACTTTCAACTCCGGGCTAGTATTGGGAAATTCCTTACAAAAAAAAATCAAATTGTACTTTTGTCCGATCTGGGAATTGAACACGAGACCTCATACTCAGCAGTCGCGCTTACGAGTTACGACTTCTCGAGAGGTCCCTAATTAAAATCCTTTAATTTTTGTCCATCCAAAGGTAGTCTGTAAGAGATCGCCCTATTCGATAAGACCGCCCATTACACTAGTTTTTTTTTTGTATCCATAGAAATATTGTGAGGTATACAATAAAGTATATCATAATAAATAAAATAAATATAATGTACTTAATTTGACGTTTTCGCGCAGCTGATACTGAAAACGTGTTTATTTGACAAACGTAGATACGAATTAATGATTAATTTTTAATTTAATTAAATCTATATATTAATAGGCGAAGCAGAAATATAGGCAATACCCGTTTTTACGAAAATAATGCGGACTGAGAAGTATGACAATTTTCATAGTCAATGTTTGTATGAAGAAGGAAGAGCACTGAGCAGGAAGCTATTTTTAACCGACTTCAAAAAAAGGAGGAGGTTCTCAGTTTGTCTTGAACTTTTTTTTTATGTATGTTACCTCATAACTCGGAGACGGCTGGACCGATTTGGAAAATTCTTTTTGCGTTTGAAAGTGTATACTTTCTAGTTGGTCCCATTGTTAAGAAATCAGGATCTGATGATGGGATCCTGGAGAAATCGAGGGAACTCTTCAAATATTATAAGCACCCTTATAGTGATTTGAGTATTTTTATAGTAACTTGTACATTTGAAAAGCATAATTTGTGAAGTGGACCTGATGATGAAGACCGCAGATGGCCACTGAAACTACTCAATAATAAGTATTTCGTGGATTGCGATTCAATTACTTGAACATGGATGTTAAGCACTTTATGCTCGTCAGAATGCATATGGTGAAGTAGAGCTGATGGTGAAGTACCAGGAGAACTCCTCAAAAATTAACGGCTATGCATCGGGAAAAGCAATATTTTGCAAAATAATAATAATAATGTTTTATTTTGCCAAAAAGTACATATTACAAGTGACACATTATTACATATGAATTCAAGGAGACATTATGAATAGATATTGTTGGCGCGAAAGGCTAATTTAGTGGACTGTATTTGCGGTGCGGAGCTAAACGATTGACAAACGCTTGGCGTTAGGTAATTCGAGTTGCAGTGGGTGTGGGACAATGGAATACAACCCGAAATAAATAGGGAAGGAAACACAAACCTTTACGGGAGCCACGTGCTCGCGTCGTCGCCGGTGCACCGGTTCACTTTTCCAGGTTCAGGGCAGTTGGGCTTCAAGTTATTGTCCTCACACGTTAAACACAAGCACAAACTATGGATTATAAGTCTTATTACATGCGAAAATGCGGTGATTCTAAAGTTATTAATATTTTTAAGCGGAGCGCGTCGACGCCATTGTCAACTTGTTGCGGAGCGATTCGGAACCCAGTTTTTTCGACAAAATGGCGGGCGAATCTTCTTACTCACTCGCGAGGTATGTGCGGGAAGGAGATGGATATAGGAAATAGCGGATGTCAATCATATTTTGAATGTTGGCGCAACCATTCCCCCCGGTTTGAAGGGTTACCTTCAAAAACTATAAGCGAAACTAATCAAAGAACTAAACTCTGGAGTAACATCTAACTTCTAACCTTATTCCTAAACTATAATATAAAGCGTTACCATAACTACTAAACTAATTTGAAGCCCGCTGCCGATTGGGCAGAGGACAGAGGCGAATAACCGGACGTAAATACGAACCGGTCGCGGTTTTAACCTTTACTATACGCGTTACTCCCTTTGGATCAGGGAAAACTTCCTCCACTACACCTAGAGGCCAGTGTAGAGGAGGCGCACTCTCGGCCATTAAAACCACTACAGTACCAACGGCGACTGGATTCGATGGAGTATTCCATTTTTGACGCGACTGAAGCGTGTGCAAATAATCTGCTCTCCAACGCTTCCAAAATGATTGAACTAATCTATCCTAAAGAGCATGACGCTTTAGGAGATGTAGTCTGTCTTCATCAACATCCATAGCGGGCAAATACTTAAGAGGAGTCGTGGTTAAGAAGTGAGCCGGAGTTAAAGCTAAAGATTCTGAGGGGTCACTAGATAGAGTTCGGCACAGTGGACGAGTATTCATTACTGCCTCTATCTGAGCGAGTACAGTACTCAGCTCCTCATAAGAGAGAATCTGTACGCCTACAACGCGGAACAGATGCGACTTGAGGCTCTTAATATTCGCCTCCCAATTACCACCAAAGTGACTAGCAGCGGGCGTATTAAAATGCCATTCAATACGATTTTCGGCCAAAACGTGAGCGAATTCACTCTGATAATACTTTGACCGTAAGAACGCGTGCAACTCCGAAATATTACGGCGAGCTCCAACATAATTGGTACCGTTGTCAGAATATAAACGTTTGACGGGACCACGGCGCGACAAAAAGCGCTTAAGCGCGGACATAAAACTTTGCGTACTTAAATCACCGGTCAATTCTATGTGAACCGCACGAGTTGTCATGCAAATAAATAGACAAACTTAAGCTTTTGTGGAGCGTATTCCGCGACCACGGGCAACAGTTACCCTAAACGGGCCGGCGAAGTCTGTACCGGTGTGAACGAAAGGTTTAGCGGATTGAACAACACGACAAGAGCGATGATCGGCCATTTCAGGCGCGATAAAACGCGGGCGAAGCTTAAAACAGGGCACACATTTGTGTACTCTAGCACGAATCAAATTGCGAGCGGAAAGTATCCAATACTTCTGTCTAAGGATAGACATCAACAAGTCTGGACCTGCGTGGCAATTCAACCTATGATGATAATCTACAATCAAATCTAAAATATGGTCCTTGCGGGGTAAAACTACTGGATGCTTTTGCTCAAATCCTAAATCGGAATTTCTCAAACGACCACCTACTCGAATAAGACCATTCTGCAAAAAAGGTTTCAAATGTTGAAAGGCGCGGCTACAAGGTTTGTTGGACTCCAAACTACTAATTTCGGATGCGAAATAAAATCTCTGCAATTCACGTAGCACGACTGACTCAGCTTTATCCAGATCAGCGGCGGTTATAACACCGCGCGTGGGTAACAGTTTAAGAAAACGACATACATACACCACACAACGCAAAAGTCTCGACCAAGACGAGACGCGATTAGATAACGATAAAATAATCGACTCTTCACGTAGAACCGAAACTACAAGCGAATGCTTCTTCTCCTCGGGTGGTTCTGAAACGGCAGCTGGATTAAAGGGCTTAACCGGCCATTCCTCGAGCACGCTATGAATCCAAGACGGAGCGCAGAACCACAGCGGATGATCTAAAATT
Organism: Tholera decimalis; assembly: GCA_943138885.2. Taxonomy (NCBI): domain Eukaryota; kingdom Metazoa; phylum Arthropoda; class Insecta; order Lepidoptera; family Noctuidae; genus Tholera; species Tholera decimalis. The sequence continues at coordinate 8,532,168 of OW964575.2, read as the reverse complement.
TGCGAAGGGAGCAACCCACGGGAGAGACAATCGGCGGGATTATCTGTGCCAGCAACGTGAAAGAGATTTTGTGGTGGTAATTCGGACTGGATTTTGGCCACCCTATTGGCGACGAATGTGTCCCAGCGATGGGGCGAAGAATGTGCCCAACACAAAGCTACAGTAGAGTCAGAAAAAGCCATAATTCTATAAATAATACTGCGGTGCCTACAAGCATTGACAATCGAGCTGATTAATTGCACTAACAAAAGTATAGCGCACAGCTCCAGGCGCGCCAGAGAAACGACCTTGCGAGGGGAGACTTTGGATTTAGCGCTTATAAGACTAACCGAAACCTTGTCAGCATCCAAAACGTGAAAATAAACTACCCCCCCGTAAGCCTTTGCACTGGCGTCGGCGAAGCCTACAACAATAACTATACTGTTCGACAATATACCAACATGGCGAGGGATTTTTATTTGATTGAGCAATGGAAGTTCCTTCCGGAAGCGAGCCCACAATTTAACAATATTTTCGGGCGCGGGGTCGTCCCAATCACTATTGGAAAGCCAAAGTTCTTTTATAAGCAACTTGGCATATAAAACGACGGGAGCTACAAATCCCATAACATCCCATATACGTGCTACACACGACAGGATAATGCGCTTAGTACAAATTTGCGGAGTCGAACTAACTTTAAGACTGAACATGTCAGACGCGGGTGACCAACTTAAACCTAGAACCTTGTGCGTATCATCACCATCAAATTCCTTCACCGAAGATAATTGATGCGATAGTGGAATCGAATCTAGAGCGGTCTGCGAATTACTAGTCCACTTCACAAGATCAAACTGACCGGCCTTCATAAGACTTATTACTTGAGCGGCGGTCTCAACGGCATCCGCCTCGCTGGCTACACTATAAACAAAGTCATCCATGTATAGCCCAGTCTCAATAGTGTCTTTCGCTTTCGGGAATCTTTCACCCTCATCAGTGGCTAATTGCTTGATAGTGCGAAGCGCATGGAAAGGACTCGACTTAAGCCCAAAACAAACACGGTTAAACTCGTAAACTCTCAAAGGTTCTTGAGGCGAAAATCTATACAAAAAACGTTGAAATTTGCGGTCGCATTCGCGAATACCAATAGAAAGAAACATTTGCCTTATATCGGCGGAAAGCGCGACAGCAAACAAGCGGAAATTCACAATAATGTCAAATAAGTTACCTTGAAGGTTTTGACCACAATACAAAATATCATTGAGCGATACGGAAGTGCTAGTCTTAGCACTGCCGTCCAAAACCACGCGGAGCTTAGTAGTAAGCTTGTCTTCTCTAACAACTCCGTGGTGTGGGATGATGTAAGATGGATGATCAAGAGTCTCGTCAGTCTCGGCGGTGGATGCAGGTGAGATGTACCCTTTATCTAAGTATTCGGTAACCACCTCATCATAGGCTTGCTTCAACTTCGGAGACGCTTGCATCTTACGTTCTAAACAAGAAAAGCGTTTTTCCGCGGAAGCGTAGGAGTCACCGAGCGAAAAAATATCTCCCTTGAATGGAAGCCCGACAATATAACGACCATCATTATCACGGGTAGTCGTGCCACAATAAATCTCCTCAGCCACCTTATCATCAGGGCTTAGGATAGGCGGGACATTGACCTCTTCAATTTCCCAGAACCTGCGGATGGTAGACTCCAGCGGCGGCTCAACAGTGCAGCAATGTGACACAGTCGAGTAATTATCTAAATGTGCGGGTGCGGAACCAACAATAACAAAACCTAGAACTGTTTCTAGGGCGTGCGGTGCGGGAAACGACGAATGACCTTGAATCTTACGAGATAACTGAAGGTGCGGGAGAATCGATGCGCCGATCAACATATCGACGTCTCCAGGGACACCATAAGATTCATCTGCCAACGGTAGGTCTTTAAATTTGGTCAATAAAGACGTGTCAACCGGGACAGTAGGCAATTGTTCCGTAATTTTATCTACGACAAGCGAATCCATATCAAAACAAATATTAGAATTAAAACGCGATGCAAATTTAATTTTAATCGAACCATGAATGGTTGATTTTAAACCACCGAACCCCTTAACTACTGAGCGGGCTGGTCGGTTATTAATACTAAAACCAAGGCGTTGACAACAATTTTGAGTTAAAAAATTACTCTGCGAAGCGCAATCTAACAACGCTCGAACAAGACACGGATTACCAAAAGCATCATCAACAACAACGTGAGCGGTCGCGAGCACCACGGTAGTGCACGTATTGCTTGCGGCGGACATCGAACACAACGTGACGTCAGTCACGGCGGCCTGCGAGCGGGCAACGTCGCGCGTTGATTGCGGCTGCGGCTGCGAAGCGGACGCAGAGTTCGCACCGACTGACTGCGACGACGTGTCACCGCTTGGTAAACTAACTGTGCTCACATTGGATGCGGCATTATTACAACTTTTCTCTATGTGAAGTAAAGTGTGGTGCTTCGAAGAACACTTACGACAACTTTGACTACTATTACAAGACGTAACCCGATGCTTGTCACTAAGGCAGTTAAAGCACAAATTTTTTTCGCGAACAAACTTATAACGTTCATAGGGCGTAAATTTTAAGAAACCAGAACACTTGTACAATTGCGAATGTTGACTATTACACAAAGAACAACTCGATTGTACAGGAGCAGGTGCTGTATTAACATACGTATGTGTCGACTTTTGTGACTTCGAAGCCGCATCCGTTCGACGGTCGGACTTCTTCGTAACTTCATGGGTTGACGAAGTGCGTTGCAATATTTTAATATGATCGCGAACAAAACATTCTAAATCATTGAATTTTGGCAGTTTACTACTGCGATGGTCTATTTCAAATAAACGAACAGTTTCACTATCTAATTTCTCTAAACCCAAATACAAAAACAAAAAGTCGCAGAGGTCATCGACCTTCAGGTTCTTTACTGCGCGAACAGATGATGCAAAAATATCTAAAAACTTCTCTAAATTATGTTCATTACAAACTGTAATATTTTTCAACTCGAATAGCTGATCTAAATATGCGGTAGCAACTAATCTTTTGTCTTCATATTTCGACTTTAAAGTTTTTAAAATTAATGAATAATTTTCGGCACTAAAAGTAATGCCGGCACAAACAGTTTTAGCTTTACCAGTTAACTTTTCAACCAGATAGTGTAACTTTTCATGATCTGTCAAAGAGACGTTCCCATTTAAGTGATCCCAGATCAAGTGTTTTCAAAACTATCTATAAATAGATTCCAATTGCGAATATCACCATTAAATTCAGGTATCTGAATGGGCGGTAATTTGGGTCGATCGCGAGTGTGATTTGCCTGGCTCTGATGGACAGACGGCTTCTCCAAGCTCCTCGCGACGCGTTTGATGCGACAGAATAAATCATCAAATGACGCCAAAGCCTGATAACTCACAGCGTATTCTGGATTTAATTCTAACTCTAAAACGTTAATATTATGAATTACGGATTCAAATTCCGTGCGCAAACTATCCAAGTTTTCTATAGAACATAAGAACGAATCTCTAATAGCTAGATCAAGTGTTTTAAGTGCATTATCACAAATAGATTGCACGCGAGAAAATATCATGTCTCTTTTAGCATATAAAAGTTTCAATTGAACTTTGATGTCCTTATGAGACATCGTGAATAATAATTATTTATTACAAACAATCAATGCGGTAAACAAGCAAATAAAGTTATTTTAGCAAATAAGCGATGGAGAACAGCGACGCGGACAATATTAAATACCTAAAGTGGGTAGGTAGTTATAACGAACTGCGGGTGAAATAAAAGAACTGTAGGTAGTTTTTAAACAATCTTAATTTACCCACTAGGTTGAGTCTCTGTTTCTGATATACAAATAATTTTAGACTTCCGAATGAATAACTAATACGAGCGATCTATGGCTACGTAGGTATGTAGGTATTACGCACGTACGTAGGTAATAGATGAACAAACAACGAATTGGGTTAGGTACAAGACTGCGGTGCGGTGCGTTTATTCCTTATGGAATAAATACCAATGCGATAACTACAACAAATATGTACCTAATACAAATAAGTACCTAACTATCCGGCTCGAAGGACCAAAGAAAATGTTGGCGCGAAAGGCTAATTTAGTGGACTGTATTTGCGGTGCGGAGCTAAACGATTGACAAACGCTTGGCGTTAGGTAATTCGAGTTGCAGTGGGTGTGGGACAATGGAATACAACCCGAAATAAATAGGGAAGGAAACACAAACCTTTACGGGAGCCACGTGCTCGCGTCGTCGCCGGTGCACCGGTTCACTTTTCCAGGTTCAGGGCAGTTGGGCTTCAAGTTATTGTCCTCACACGTTAAACACAAGCACAAACTATGGATTATAAGTCTTATTACATGCGAAAATGCGGTGATTCTAAAGTTATTAATATTTTTAAGCGGAGCGCGTCGACGCCATTGTCAACTTGTTGCGGAGCGATTCGGAACCCAGTTTTTTCGACAAAATGGCGGGCGAATCTTCTTACTCACTCGCGAGGTATGTGCGGGAAGGAGATGGATATAGGAAATAGCGGATGTCAATCATATTTTGAATGTTGGCGCAACCAGATATGATTAATGACCCCCATGCTAGGAAAACCTGTGTTACAGGGGTCATCCATCCGTCCATCATAAGCGATACAAAAAAATTAAAAAGAAGAGTATACAGTGCACTTTAAAATCACAATAAAAAAGGAATAAATTAAACTAAACTAACAATGTTATGATACAGAAGCAAAATGGTAAGTAATAATTCAATTGTAAAGGAGATCGGGAGATTGATTTTTTGTTGGGTGTGTTCTTTTTAATAAATGTTTATGCGTGTTTGTGTAGTGTATATGTGTGCCTGTGTGTGTTTGTGTATGTGTATGTATGATTTATGTGGGTGGCCTATGTATTGAGTAACCGTTCCGTGTCGTCATAGTTAAGAGCGCGTATTCGATTTAGAATAGGTACAAAATTGCAAGAACGACGTAATATTTATGCACACTGCAATAGTTATTCAGTGTGCGTAAGCTCGAACCTCGAAACCAAACGTTTTGATACTTTTATCTTAAATAATGATTTTGAGTTTATATTCTAAATTGTTTTACGTGATTATTATTATATTAGTACGCATAAACTTCAAGGGTGTGGTCAAATCTTAAAAAACAAATTTCACGACTGTAAGTATGAGGTTTTCTGGAAAACATACCTGGGACAATGTATACCGTAACCGTAAATAAAACTTTTAAACGACTTCAAAAAGGGAGGTTCTGTATTCGAATGTATGTATTTTGTTTGAAAGCATATTTTACAACAAAGGTTTTTAGTGCATAACATATCAGGTTCTGATAAAGATCATCGGAGACAAGTGATGGTACTATTTAATTAATAAAACTTCAAAACTTCCAAAAAAGACTACTAAACTACAAAGCACAAAATAACCTTAGATTGTTTCATTTGGTGTCTAGTTCCGTTTAAAATAAGAGACCTTCTCACCTTCTCATATGGCTGAAGTCAGTACCAAGCCAATGAATACTTTTGATAGACATAGTACCTACAGCTACGCCGCATTCTGGGGGACACCCGAGGTGATCAAACCTATTAATTTATCTTGGCACCGACTTCAGCCATGTGAGATCATGTGTTACCTAGCTCTTATTTTGAACGGAATTAGACACCAAATGAAACAATCTAAGGTTATTTTGCGCTTCAGTAGTCTTTTTTTGAAGTTTTGAAGTCGGTTAAATTTTTAGTAAAAAAGTCTTTTTTTTTATGCTTTTTAGTGTATCATTGTTTGTGTTACTTGAGGTACTAACATACCGTTCGCACAGTTATTTTTAATCGGTTAAAACAGAGAGTTTGCTGTATACGTCTTTTTTACCCACTAAAACGATATTTCAGACGTGATTCAGAAGCTGTGGTGATATTAATAGGCTGATTATGCTAAATAATACATAGAGGTACGAGGGCAGCAATCGCGGGAGATTTGCTGTTTTTAATTGAAGACATCCTTCACTTATCTCTGAAGATCTTTATCTGAACCTGATTTGTTATATACTAAAACCTTTCTTGTAAAATATGCTTTCAAACAAAGAAAACGCTATCAAAATCGGATCAGTAGGTTCTGAGAAAATCGCGGATATACAAACATACATACTAAAATAGCCCCACTAAAAAAGCTAGTTGAGTTACAAAATAAAACAAAATCGAAGATTTCATATTTTATTTCAATATCACACATTTTGATGTCCATTGACAGAATTTTCCTGGGATCAATCATCTCGGGCAAAAGACATTTATATTAGAAATCGAACAGCTAATGTTCCATTTTGGTCACCCAAAACGCATCATCTCTTGGTATCCTTATGGTCTTCAATTGAAATTCATTTCCTGGGCACATTGCAAAAAAAAACAAACGTTTTTCTGGCTGAAAATTAATTACAATTTATAAGAAAAGCAATTTTACCTAACAACTACGTCACTACTTACACTTGATCTACCATACTGCTACAACATAGTGGCGCTGTCAGTGGATGTGGGTATAGCGAAATATAGATGACAGGCCTGTTAATCTAGTGGTCAGTGGCCCTGACTGCTATGCACAAGGTCGTGGGTTCGATTCCCACCCAGGACCAATGTTTGTGTGATGAGCACGATCATTATTCTGGGTGTAATTTATTTATTTATCTATAATATGTATGTATTTAGAAACATATATGTATGTTTATCAGTTGTCTAGTACTCATAGCACAAGCTCTGCTTAATTTGGGACTAGATGGCGTTGTGTGAAAGTTGTGGAATATTATTATTATAGACGATTTATAGGGTGGACTAGAGCGATAATATAGTTATAGTGAATCTCATCTGACATGAAACTGCTCTTGGATAGGAAAGTATCAGTCGTGGTTGGTATTAGTAGTTCCATCGAATTAAAAAACAAATGTATGCTGGCCTGTTCAGCATCTATATTCATGCTGAATATAGACATTTTATTTCGACTAACAGACAATTTCCTTCATCAAACAGACAGAAAAATAAACAAAAGAACAAAGGTCAATAAAAAATGAAGGGTCCCGTAGTAACTTTAATAAATATAATAATAATATATTTAATTGACAAAAAAAAACCTTACAAATTTCTTAAAACTAGCTTAATTACAATTTTTAGAACTACTCCAAATAACTTTGTTTTGCGTAGTGTTTGTATCAATTACAAAGTTATATTTGCGGTTTTATAAAATATACTGTATATCTCAAAAACTGCTGACCCGATTTCGTTCAAACCGATTTAGGTTAAAAGTTTAGATTAAGATCTACAGCATATATATATTTTTTTGTTTTTTCACTCTATTATTATGGAAGTTATTGGGGGGTGGGGGGAGGGGGGGTGGACGCACTTTTTACCACTTTGGAAGCGTATATCTTTTAAACGATTAACTTTATGAAAAAGTGGTTTTAAAAAACTCAATGTTATTTTAACCTATGCGTGTGTGGTATCTATATACCACACACGCATAGGTTTCATGCAAAAATATATTTTCAGTTTCAGTTCCATGTATGGGGAGCCCCCTTTATTTTAAATATTTTTTAAATTTTCTCTTAAAATCGGAAAGCGGTTTACAGAATACATCTACCTACCAAGTTGTACATGTATAGTTCTAATAGTTTCGGAATAAAATGGCTGTGACATACGGATGGACGGACGGACAGACAGACAGACATGACGAAACTATAAGGGTTCTGTTTTTTGCCATTTGGCTACGGAACCCTAAAAAGCACCGTTTTGCACAACGACGATTTCATGACGATCCAGCTGCTCTAGATCCGGTGGGAAAATCATCAAATGACTCCCACTCTAGGTAAAGTGGAAGGGAGTATCAGACTTCTACTGAATAAAAACCCACCATATTCCTTCAGTGGCCCATGTGTTCCGGGGCCGCGGTATCTTATTAGAACATTCCCGCAACCCTAGTATCTCTCCATTTGCTCTATTGCTGTGTTTTCGATAGTTTTACCGTACTCAATGCCACACGAAATTTGTTTTGTCTGAAAAAAAAAACTGGTAAAAATAAGTAGGTACATAATACAAGTATATAGATTTTTGTATATACAGAATATGTATGATTATGTTACACACATAAAAAATACACACAGCCGAACATAGAATCGCCTCCCTATTGAAAATCGGTTCAAAAGTACATAAAGACATGACTCACCTTTTTGCTTGTCTAGCGATAGCCAAAGTATTTTTTTTTTTATTTCCAAATAAATTTCGTTTATAACCCATTTCTGAAAATAGAAATATTAAATTTAACATATAAATTATTTTTGATTGAAATAATAATTATTGACATCATTTGTTGTACACAAACATGTTAAAACTGATTATTAAATAAATTCAGTATATACAAATAATTACCTGCATATAACGTTTTTCAAAATTACTTACCGAATAAAAAATATTAGTTGCTCATGTATCAATACTATTGTGTCGCACTATGTCTCACCGACACTATGTATGTTTATGCGAGCAAGCGGCGGGCGGCGGGAAAAAAGTGATACGTCCTGTCGTTGGGAGGACCCGGCACGAACTGATTGGCAACGTTTTTTTTTTTGTTATGGCCACTTGTAGATCAGCACACTAAGGCTGTGAGTCTACTTAACCGGACTTGCGCGCGTTGATTTATAGTGTTTTTAAAATAATTTTGTAAAATAAACGATTACATGAAATTGACTGAAAAAAATAAGAGTGTATTTGGCAATACGTTTATTTTCATAAAATAAATAAATAATAGTTACGTTTCTATTCAAAACTCGGTTAAAAAAATGTTAAAGAGAACCGATTTTGCATTATTTAAAAATTGTTTCTTTAATATTAAATTGCCATATTTTCGTAATTGGGCTACGTAGTGCACTTTAAGACTATATATTCTATTGGACAAGTACATAAAATAAAATGTGTTGGTACGTTATCATGGTTATTTTCGTCCTGAAAGACGACTCTGACGTCTATTTTCGTAAAACGCGTCGAACAGATTGCCTTGTCTTTAAAAAACTGTCAATAAAAATTATAATGTTACATCGTTATGTACTAAACCAAGACTTAATCTTTCTATAACCGTAATAATCTTTGAATAATCTGTTAACACCATTACGATATAGCTCTTGAAAAAACACCAAAACGCGTTGTTTTCGTCGCGAATGGAATAAGCAGATATTCTTTCACCTTGGACTTACATTGAAACATGCTCAAATTGTGTATCTTGAGAGTGATGTGGAGTTTATTATAAATTAGGGCACCTAAGTAGCGGTTATGCCGACGTGCACAGGTAGTGTTTGTGTAAATTCGGGGGCAAGCTGGCTTAGGTCTTCTTCGGATCGTAGGGCTTTGGTTTTTATTAGGTGGAGTAGTTTTGTGTATTCGCAAGACAATTCGTATGATATACAGCTGCCGAACAGTGTGCGCTTTAAAATCGGAGTATAATCTTTGAGTCGGATATCGGAACGGCTTGCCTAGGAGGACTTTTATAACTGCTCGTTGGGCTTTTTCGGCTTGTATAATAATTGTCTTGGCTGCACCGCCCCACGCCACGACACAGTAGCCCAGTATGGACTCACATAAACCGATGTACACCATTTTTAGTATTTTTGTGTGGGCAGAGGTCCTTAGTTTTTTAAATACGTAAAGTAGCTTTCTCGTACGTGCAGCCAAGGATTCAATATGGGTCCTCCAGTTAAGACAGGAGTCTAGGTAAAGACCGAGATACTTTACTGACGAGACTCCGGACACTATCTGACACGAGCATGTGACGTTTCTTGCGCTATCGTCGCAGACGTGAGCCTTAATTTGTAGAGAAAGATGTGATAGGTGAGTAGAGGATTTGGGGACAAAGGCGATGAAATTTGTTTTGGCGACATTTAAAGTTAAACTATTGTTGCCCAGCCAGACCATAACTTGACTCAAGGATCTTTCGGCAGCATCTCTTGCAGATTTCCAGTCGGGTCCACTGGACAGTAAAACAGTGTCATCAGCGTATTCTATAATTTGGGTAGAGGGAAGCGCGAGTAAGCAGAGATCATTTACATAGATTTGGAAGAGGATTGGGCTGAGCAGACTCCCTTGAGGCACACCGAAATCTAAAACTTCTTCACCACTGATGTATTCGCCCACTTTAACACACTGAGTCCGGTCCGAAAGAAAACTATGCAACAATTTGAAAGCAGTGCCACGTATTCCAATGCGCTCCAGTTTGTTAAGTAAAATGGGGACAGAGACAGTGTCAAAGGCCTTAGATAGGTCCAGAAATATGCCAAGGCATTTGAGTTTGTTGTCAATTTTATTTAAGACAGCATCCAGAAGTGCTGATACAGCATCTTCTGTGGAGACACCTTTTTTGAATCCGTACTGGTTTTCTGCAATAATTTTATACTTTGCTAGATATTTGAGGAGATTTTTATAAATGACTCTTTCCAGTACTTTCGAAATTGAAGGAAGTACAGAAATTGGGCGATAATTGTTAACACTGCCTATGTCGCCAGTTTTGAAGATAGGATGCACGATGGCTTTTTTAAGGAGTTTAGGAAAAATGCCAGTAGATAGAGCGAGATTGCATATGTGTGTTATGGGCGGAATTAGTTTGTGACTTGTAGACTTTAGAAGTTTGGGGGGGATTCCATCCCAGCCAGGTGCACACGGAGGTCTTTTATAATAGCGTCAACCTGTTCCTCGTCTGTCTCTAGTAGGCCCATTGAGTTAAGCATAGTAAATGTACTGCGAGGGCCAGTTGTTGCTTTAATGAGGCTTTGTGGTATGTTGTTAGCTAAATTTCTACCATCACTCTACTCTCGGGGTTTGTTGCGAGTACACGTCTAGCTATTTATTACGACTGTATTTGTCTTCATATATTTTTAGTTTCTTAATATTATTAGTTTGAGTTTTGTGCGTTGGAACTCGGTACCTCTCTTATTATCTTGTGGAGCTGCCCATATACGACCGCCGCCATCATTGATCCTGTATTGCGCCGTCTCGCTCAACAGGCAGTGGGTGAGAATACTTACAAATTTGAATTGCAAGAAACTTAGAAAAAGTCATCGTGTATTTGGCGGGGATCGAACTCTCGACACGCCACGCACGGCAGTCGCAGTCCGGGCCGTTGACCGCTTGACCAGAGATACGTGAGTCGCTCGGCTCAAATTACTTGACTAATATCTTTTAACTCTTGTACCGTCTGTCTTTGTATAGAGCTACTATGCTACGCTCACCAACTAAATGCCACTCAGACACGGATCTTGCGGGTACCAAGATTTCCATTGAAAATGTGACGCAAAGGAAACGGAAACAACCTGAATCCGAGATTGCTGAGGCTATTAATACGCTTTCAATGGAAGTAAATAAAAAACTCGATTTGTTCCGAAGTGACCTTGAGGGGGCCATTAATTCAATATCTACCAACGTCACTAAGATTCAATCAGATCTTGCTGCCATAACTCTATTGACAACAGAAATAAAAACCCAGCTTCATTCTCTCCGTTCTGACCACTCAGCCTTGGAGAAGCGGGTATCTGATTTGGACGCTAACCATAAAGTTGTATTGGGGGACATATCGCAATTAAAAGCTTCAGTACAGTATGCTGCGGACAATTGTTCTGAGTTGAAACGTGAAATTGCTTCTATGCGCACACAAACAATGCAAGCTGATATTGTAAACATTGCAATGACAGCTTTAGAATCAAAAATCGATTCGTTGGAGCAACAGGCGAGATGTTGTAATCTAGAGTTATGCAACGTACCCGAAAAGCGCAATGAAAACTTGATTACGCTAATGGAGAATATCGGCTCTAAGATAAGTTGTTCACTGTCTCATAAATACATAGTCGCCATACATCGCGTGCCACACGCGCATAAAGATAATAAAAAACCGAAGAATATTATTGTAAAGTTAAGTTCGCGCATACTAAGGGATAATTTACTAAGTTCATTTCGACTGGCAAAAGGCGTCAACTCTGATCAGCTGGGATTCTCGGGAAATACACAACGTATTTACATGCATGAACATTTGACATTAAAAAGAAAGCAATTGTTTCGTGAAACCCGAGATACTGCCAAAAAATACAACTTTAAGTACGTATGGGTCAAGCACGCTACAATACTCGTCCGTGAAACTGATACCTCCTCAGCGCTGGCAATACGATCGTCAGAAGATATCAAAAAGATTAAGCCTGGTACTCGCTCTATTATCGGTAAAAGTAATCAACAGTCTGAAAATGATATGTCACAGTTACAGTAATTTATTTTCTAAAGTTTTTAATGTTATTCATGTCTGTCATTGTTTTTTATTTTTACGTATACAGGTAGTAATTATTGATGTAATTTGGTATATTGTCATATATTGGACTTTCGGTCATTCATGGGTACAGAAGTGCTTGTTATTACACTATTCACTAATGTTATATTTCTTATATATTACTAGCAATCAAAAAAATGTTTTCATAACCTTTTCGGAAGTAATTCGTGTCTTTATTTATTTGAAATATATTTTTTTAAATCAATATATTCTTAATGTTGGATAACTTATCAGTCTATTATCAGAACTGCAGGGGAATACGAACGAAACTCAATATCTTATATATGAATATTTTAAGTAACTGTTATGATATAATTATTCTTACTGAGACCTGGCTCACTCCACATATATTTGACCATGAATACATTGACGAACGCTTTGTAGTGTTTAGATGCGATCGTAATCGCACTGCTACAAATAAAAAGGAGGGGGGCGGAGTTCTTGTGGCAGTTCGTAAAACGCTGAATGCTGTGTCCGTGCCGTATGCTACAAATCCCCATATTGAGCACGTACTTCTGCAAATTCCAGGTTTCGGTCACGAAAAATACTACATTGGAGCGACATATATTCCACCAAATTCCTCTGAAGAAACTTATCGTGTTCATTTTGAAAATCTTTACACCACACTAGACGGGTTAGGCTCCAGTAAATTTTACTTACTTGGTGATTATAACCTACCCAATATTGAGTGGCTGCCTAGTGAAAATAACACATCTGAAGCACTATACTGTAGCGGCAGCTCACCTGTTTGTAGACATTTAGATAATTTTATGTCAGTACTCAATGCATTCCAATTTAATAACTTGAAAAATAATAAAGGACGTATTCTAGATTTAATCATTAGTAATAATGATTGCCATGTATACCCACCACCCTCCATATTACTACCTATAGATAATCATCACCCCCCTTTTTGTTCCAGTTTTAGTTATAAATCTGTATTAATATTTAAAAAAGCGAAAATTTCTAAATATAATTTTTATAAAGCTGACTACGAATTAATTAACCAGGACTTGAGTAAAATAGATTGGACCGGTGCTCTAGATGACTTGACAGCTGTTGATTCTGTAAATATTTTTTATGATTTCATTTATCGAACTATAAAGGACCATACTCCTAAAGCAACCACGCGCTCATCAAAATTCCCCGTTTGGTTCTCCAAGTCTTTAATCCGTATCTTCAGGAACAAGAATAAAGCTTGGATAAAATGGAAGGTATATGGTAACATTTCGGACTATGAACAATTTTCTTTCTTACGTAAAAGATTTCAAGTAGAGTGTAAAATCTGTTATAATAAATATATTGACTCGGTTGAAGAAAATATTGGTAAAAATGTTAAATTCTTATGGAGTTATATCTCTGATCGAAAAGCAAATACTAGCATACCCTTAACAATGTCTTATAAAGATCGTAGCTCAAGTAATTCTACTGATATTTGTAATCTATTCTCAGAGTTCTTTCATTCAGTTTACGAACATTCCACCTTTGATATAAATAATTGGTCACCTCCACAAGAATACAATGAAAATAGCATCCTTATCAACAGTGTTACTTTTAGTTATGATAAAATTCTTAAGGCTTTAAAAACACTTGACACTACAAAAGGTCCAGGGCCCGATGGTATACCGCCGCTTTATCTTAAAAGAACTGCGGATATTATATGCGCACCCCTACATATAATATTCAATAAATGTATTTCAGAGGGTTCATTTCCTGAAATATGGAAAACAGCCAACATAACGCCCGTTCATAAATCCGGTTCAAAACAAATTATTGAGAACTATCGTCCCATCTCTATTTTGTCCGCCTTGTCAAAATTATTTGAAAGACTGGTTCACGATGAGATCTATCCTATCATACACAACTCTATAATTCAGCAGCAGCATGGATTTGTTCAAAAAAGGTCCACAGTCACGAATCTATTGGTTTTCACTGACTTTTTGTTTAACAGCATGGACCATCAATTGCAAGTAGATGCTGTTTACACAGATTTCCAGAAGGCCTTTGACAAGGTGGATCACGAACTGCTTCTAACGAAAATAGCTTTCAATGGTATACGAGGCGATTTATTACGCTGGTTTGCATCATACGTCACTAATAGGACTCAGAAAGTAGTCATTAAGGGCTTTGAATCCACATCAATACATGTCACATCCGGGGTACCCCAAGGTTCAATTTTAGGGCCTCTCCTATTTGTTATTTTTATTAATGACCTGAATCAATGTTTCAGACATTCAAAATTTCTACTCTATGCCGATGACCTAAAAATTTTTAGAAAAATTCAAGATAAAACTGATTGTTTTTTGTTCCAAGAAGATCTGGATAGATTCTCGGCATATTGTATTAAAAATAAGTTAAAGTTAAACATTCTAAAGTGCTCATCTATAACATTCACTAAAAACAAGAATATTGTAACTCACACTTACAATCTTAATAACACCTTATTGCATAGAGTCACTGTAATCAGGGACCTTGGGGTACTTCTGGATAGTAAACTTCACCTAGATCAACACATTGATAATATTATAAGCAATGCATTTCGCATGTATGGATTCGTAATGAGATGCATGACCAACTTTAAACGTACTCGCACGTACATTCATTTATATAAATCTTTGGTTAGATCGCAGTTAGAGTATGCTGTAGTGGTATGGAACCCCTTGTACAAAAAATATATAACTAATCTTGAAAACGTACAAAATAAATTTCTTAAAGCCACACATTATCGTTGCTTCCGAAAAAAAGCACCTTACGTTAATTTATTAAAATATTACAAACTGACTAGTTTAAAGAATAGACGCATTTATTTGGAAACAAAATTTCTATATGATCTGTGTAATAACAAGTACGACTGCTCAGAATTGACAAACAAATTGTGTTATATAGTTCCTAGAACTGTTTTGCGGCGTGGGGTGAGAGGATTCCCGCTATTTGCAGTGTCCTCTTGTCGCACCAATGCGGGAGTCCGCGCACCTCTACGACGTTTAGCAAGAAATTATAATACTCTTTTTTCAGACGTAGATTTATTTTCTTTATCAGCTATTAAAATTCGTACTGAGTTACTTCAACTGATTGAAATAGCAGAGGACTAACTTATTTTCAGAAATGTGTTAAGTATTATAAGAGTAAAACTAACTAATCTGTATTATTAATAAGTAACGTTGTACTTGTGATCCTATTTTTAATTCGAATATGTAACTTGTGGATAACGTTGTTAGTTACGCACTAATATACCTAGATTATAAGTTAATATTAACCATGTATAGTGTGTAATTGTTGGTTTTCCTCAATAAATAAAATAAAATAAAAAATAAATAACACCAGCAAAGAACCTATTCACAAGGTTGACTGAAGAGACAGGGTCATCGGCTAGTTTTAGGAGGTCGATAGGTGGTAAAGTTTTTTTATTAGAATCAAGAACATTACGTACGGCGCTCCACAGCTTTTTTGGGTTATTTTTGGCATCTAAGTAAGCTTTTTCCTCATGTGTGACTTTAAAAGGTGATAAGTTGTTGACATTATGGCTTTTGTAACTAGATAAATTACAAACTGACCCACTAAAAAGCGTGAAATTTTTTGTAGAAATGTTCAATTATAAAATTTAAATGAATTATGGCTGATTTCATATATATTGATAGATAGAATATACTTTATTGTACTTACATACTTATTACACGCAAACACAATGTTGCCTTATCCTTGAGGGCGATAACTTTCAGACAACCTTTGGAAGGACATTAGGTAGGTACAAACTTAACTTAATTTGGGGAGGGCTAAATAAGTTTACCTAATCTATACTTACATATAATAAAACAGTAAAAAATGTGTCTCTACATTTAAATTTTATACAAAAATAACAATTGAGGTGAATTAAGAAACAGTAACACAGCAAAAAATTTATAAACGTTTTTTGCAAAAAATAAAACCGACTTCCATATCAAAAAACAAGGCCAAAAAGACTTTAATTTGGGAAGTCGGTGTTATTGGTTTTGTACTTTCTTTTTTTTCAAACCGCCTTCCGAAATTAAAGTTATTTTTGGCCTTGTAGTGTTTTGATATGGAAGTCGGTTTTATTTTTTGTAAAGAAGTCTTTTTCACTCATTTTAGTGGGTCGGTTTGTAATTTATCTAGTTATAAAAGCCAAAATGTGAACTACTTATCACCTTTTATAAAATATTTCTTTTCCCGATGCAGAGCCGTTAATTTTTGAGGAGTAGGTACTCATGTTACTTCACCATCAGCTCTACTTCACCATATGCATTGTGACGAGCATAAAGTGCTTAACATCCATATTCAAGTAATCGAATCGTAATCCACGAAATACTTATTATTGAATAGTTTCGGTGGCCATTTGTAGTCTTCATCATCAGTTCCACTTCCCCAAATGGTGCTTTTCGAGAGCAACTGCACAAGTTACTATAAGAAATACCCAAAATGCTATAGGAGTGCCTATAATATTTGAAGAGTTCCCCCGATTTCTCCATGATTCCCTGCCGGAGTCTGTGTTTCCCGATAGCTATAACGCCTATAACCTAGGGGCCTTTAAGTCAAGAGTGAATAGGTTACTTTTAGGTAAGCGTGCTCCATCTTCGACCACATGATCACTTACCATCAGATGAGATGGTGGTCAAACGTGATGACAATGGGACCAACTATAGTGTATTCACGGAGACGAGTTAGTAGAGCGCTATCTCACTCACACAATTTTTTAACTGCGATTGGTCAGTGATAAACGCTAAGGCGGTGTACACAGTACGAGTACTTTTTAGTCTACTCATACTTCCCGTACTGTGCAGACGTGCTGTGGACTGGAGTGGAGTGGAGAAATGTGGGAGCAATGACTGAAAGATTCATAATAAATGTAGGAAACGACGACAGTAGTGATAGTACGGAGAGTGATGATGATGATATGTTATAAACTTGTATAGGTAGATATTATAATATAATAAAGAAAGTTTAATCATTAACTCCCGATTTTATTTCTTTCCTTCATATCCATCAGATATACAAAAAGTACGTACCCGAAAAAAAATCAAATAAATGTCTCTCAATTTATACGACAGACGAAGCCGTAGGAATAAACTAAGCGAACTTTTAAGAAGCGCAGTGTGAACGTACATTTACATTTCTAAGGTATTGTTAACGCCCACTGACCCTAAAAAAGTTTTTTTTGTCTTTGTCATTTGTATGATAATGTGCAATAGAGAAGGCGCTAATACTAACTCGTCTCCGTGAATACACTATAGAAAGTATACCCTGTCAAACGAAAATTTCCAAATCGGTCCAGCCGTCTTCGAGATTTGAGGTAACATACATAAAAAAGGAGTTCAAGACGAACTGAGAACCTCCTCCTTTTTTTGAAGTCGGTTAAAAAGAAAGTCTGTCTGTTTGTATACGCTAATCTCCAGACCTGCTGGATGTATTTTAATGAAATTTGGTAAGTAGATAGTTGACATTCTGGAATAACACATAGGATATCCTATATTTTTCGAAAATGTAAACTAGATGAGGCCTCTGTTAACTTTGGAGTACCACAAGGAAGTATTTTGGGACCTTAATTATTTCTATGCTACATCAATGACTTATGCCAACTAAACCTTCCGAATTGTAAGATTATCTCCTATGCAGATGACACAACTCTGACCTTTTTTGGAAACTCATGGCCTCACCTGTTTAACTATGCTCAAAAATATTTTAATAAGGTGTGTCATTGGTTAGCTACCCATTCTCTTACCTTAAATCACACCAAAACTCACTTCATAATATTTTCCCTTCGAAATATAGACGCTCCCCAACACAAAATAATAACACACTCTTGTAAGCAATTTCCAACTATAGCTTGTAACTGCCCTCTTATTACTAAAACAAATTACATAAAATATCTAGGAGTAACTATTGATGAAAACTTAAAATTCACTGAACGCATAAGTAATGTAGCTAAGCAAATAATGTAGTAAACTCGCATATATATTCAAACAGTTAAGACTTGTGGCCGACTCCAGGGCTATGAGATCTGTCTATCAGGCGCTTTGTCAATCCGTTCTCACCTACTGTATTTCTTCATGGGGTGGGGCAGCTAAGAGTCATTTATTGGAACTAGAACGGGCTCAAAGGCTGATACTCAAAATTTGTCTATTTAAACCGAGACTATTCCCAACATCACAACTATACAATCTGGCGGAGGTCTTGTCAGTTAGGCAACTGTATATTCTCTCTGTTATCCTCAAACAGCACAAACTATTACAGTACAATTATAATAACCCAGTTTTAACCCGACGCCGCAACTTCCAAGTATGTTTTGCTGCACCATCCAGAACAGCTTTCAGCGGTTATTTCTCCTTCTTTCAAGGACCACAGCTGTATAACTCGGCCAATGAGTTGTATCTATCCCATCACTAATAGGGAATGTAAAGGGAAGATCACTAAATGGCTTCTTGGGCTTAAGTATGAGGAGACAGAAAGACTACTTAAATAAACACAGAGACTTTTGAGGTAAAGGTACACACATACTAGCACATGACACACACAAACACACATAAACGCACACATTCACGAAAACGTTTTCAAAACTAACACACTCCCTCAATTCTAAGTTTCCAATTTGACCTGTTCTGTAATGTGTCTGGTGTCTGGGTTAAGGTGACCAGGAGACCCATAACACAAGTTTTCTTAGTATGGGCTTCTGTCTCCCTACCAAAAAAATGTTTAAAGAAATTTTGTTTTATGTATCTATGTTTTGTTTTATGCTTTTAAAAGCAGCGAGTGACTGAGCTTGTCTTACTAACACCGGCAATGCATTCCACAAACGAATAGCCTGCGAGGTGCAAATATGCGACCATTAGTTAAATTAATTAGTTTAATTCACGGTCAGCCAATGCGTAAATAGTATTTTTCGGCTGACATAATTACTTACCTTCTCCAAATCCCATAAGCCCTCATTCACGCAATCCTTTCATCCTTTTTTAATCGATACAATATTCACCAGCACTCTAATGACCGTAAATTGACAACAGAATAGGTACCTATTTATTACGCCGAAATTGAAATCGTTGACAAATATTTACTAACCCAATTATTGGTATTTATCCATGATTTTAACTCAGACTCACGCAAAAACAAACGCAGGCAATTACGATTATAAGCTACGATGGTAGACATCAATAATTATCTCAAAATATTCAACTAAAAGCATAATAAAATACTAATATAAATTCGTAACTAAAATACGCACGTGGTAGACGTAAACATAAGAAAGAGATAGCACCACATGTCTAACTAAGAGAAAAAAGGATAGAAGTATAAACATTGAAGAGGATAGCAATACAGACAGTTAAAGGTTAATTGCCGTAAGTGTGAGTATGACGGAGAAATGGCGTAGTTGTGACGTCAACGGGTAATTTATGTTTAGAGTTGCTAGTTAATGCGAGTTTCCTATGTTTTGGGGTAATTAATCATAACGTTCGGTGTTGTAGTTTAAATCAAAACTTTGTTATTTATGGGTTAGTAATTGAAATCAAGCCTTTGTTCGGCTACATTTTGAAGAAACTGTTTGTTACCCGAGAGCAACAACTGGGGTCTTGAAAAAAAACGTGAAGTTGCAAGTTTATTAATTTTATGAGCATACACATCACTATAGCGATATGGAAAGGGACATGAATGAATGAATTACATGATGTTCCTTTCGTTAAGAACTTCTCTAAGTTACGGTGAGTATTTTTATTTCTAACTAGCTTTTGGAATTTGGTGTGCCACATAAAGTTTCGTGACAAATCATTTTAAATGAATAATTTAGTTATTTTTTTTAACAATAAGTTCTACCCCGTATCCGAAATTTCTGATGTCTTACTTCAAAACTGATGGATTCCATACAATCTTTGAACCCCTATTATATTAAGAGGACAACCTTTGGAGGTGGAATTAACGAAATTCCTTTCTTAGTACTCATTTAAGCTCAGTGGTTTCGGTTGTGCGTCGACCGCTGGGTGTGTTAATCAATAAACTTACAGTTTTACTATAAACTTCGCCTGTGTGGTGTGTTGATAAAAAGTAGCCTATGTCCTTCCACAGACTTGAGATTATCCATATCAATTTCATCACAAACAGATCAGCACAGCCATGATACATACAATGACTGACAAACTCACTGATTAACAAACGGGACCAATAGAGGTTACTTTCGTTTATTGTTCGTGTCAGTCAAGGATTAGTATGTAATGTTATTGAATTTATTGAAATATGTAAATTACTTCGTTCGGCAGCAGCGAGCAAAACTGAAAGGATTAGAATAATTTACAATATAAGGTAATCTATCAATGTGTTTTTGTTTTAGCGGTCCTACTTACCTACTGCAATATACTCCTGTAAACTACGTTACTTGATTTGTATGTTAGATAAATAAAATTCGCGTATTGCATGTTTATACTCTTGATAACTTCGAAATTAAGTGTCCAAATCGAATAAATTAAAAAGTATTTCGCTGCTTTGCTGCTTTTTTTTTATTGATAATGGGCTCGCGTTGGACCACCATCTTTCCTGATGGTAAGTGATGATGTGGTCGAAGATGGAGTACGCTTACCTAAAAGTAACCTATTCACTCTTGACATTAAGACCCCTAGGTTATAGCTATCGGGAAACACAGACTCCGGCAGGGAATTCCACACCTTAGAGCTATAGCTACTACATAAATGCCCTTGATAAAACTTTTCATTTAGATAAGAATTAATAATGCAATACGAATACAATCAACTTTTGTTTCTATCAGCGATCTAATTAAATTTTGCAACAAAAAAGTTGAAATTGTGACTTAACTATCATAGTTAGATATATTCTCTCGTGGACTTTTTTGTAGGTAATAATAAGTACTTCAATCATATAGCACATCATTTTTGCATAGCATCAATAGTGGCTTAGCTTTAAACTTTACGGGTATCTTATACAAATTTTTCATCCCCAATTTAACCCTCTTCTGGGACGATTTTTCAAAAACGTTGATACATGTAATTATGAATTACCAACCAAAAGGCTAAATATAGATTTTCATGGTTTGAACTACAAAACGAACAAGTTTCCCATTCATCTTTCCAGCCCCTATTTTACGCCCGCAGGGGCTGATTTTCCTAAAACACTGAAATATGTGATTTTTATTTTTTAACCAGACTGATAACCACCAATTTTCATGGTTTAAACTACAAACTCAATCTCAACTCACTATTTAACTCACTTAGGGGTTGAATTCTGAAAAACACTGAAACACGTGCTTATTAATTTTTGACCAGAATACTAACCACCAATTTTCATGGTGCAAACTTCAAAAAAGACGATTTTTCATACAAATTTTCATCCCCTATTTAACTCACATAGGGGTTGAATTTCAAAACAGCCTTCCTAATTCCCTGTTTACATTATAAAGGGAACCTCTGTTTAAAATTTCAGAATTCTTGGTCCAAGGGTTTGGGCTGGGCGTTGATGAGTCAGTCAGTCAGGACTTTTCGTTTTATTTTTATTGATAGATATATAAGCTTTTCGCTTCATTTAAATGCTCCTGTTCTACGCGTTTGGTTGCATTTTGTAGCATGAGGTTGCATTCGCATAGTCTTTGATTACTGAAAAATGTATAGATGATTTCAGGAAGCGGCAAGTTATTATGCTCCTCGGTCACATAATATTAATAAGTTGCATCGACCAAAAAAAACTTACACTCACAAGTCACATCCAATAATAGTTACATTATGTGCATCAAATTATTGAATAAAGTTCCAAGTACCATAAAAGCATTAAATTTAAACGTAGTTTGACGGATTTATTAATTGACAAATGTTTTTATAGCGTACTTGAGTTCTTAGATTATAAGTTGTAAAGGTATTTTAGGTTTTATTTGGTGCATGCATTTTTTTCCTCTGATTTGTATATTATTTTAGGACATT
The DNA here is from genome assembly GCA_943138885.2 of Tholera decimalis. NCBI lineage: Eukaryota > Metazoa > Arthropoda > Insecta > Lepidoptera > Noctuidae > Tholera > Tholera decimalis. The sequence continues at coordinate 8,509,896 of OW964575.2, read as the reverse complement.
ATTGTGACATATTTTATGACATTTTTGTGACATTTGTAATTATTTCTAAAAAAAATATTAATTTATATTTAATAACATTTTTGTAACATTTGCAATAATTTGTGAGCATTTTATTAATATAATAATAATTATATTATTATTAATTAATTTGTATGCAAGCAAGCATGTTCAATCATTTATACACCTTTTCACGCCAATATTACAAGCAAAATAAGAAATTCTCTGACAATTCTGTAAGACTTTTCTGTACCTTATTTGAGCAAATAAATAATTTTGTATTTGAATTTGAATAGAAATGCTCAATATAGAAAAGTAATAAGTCGTTTTATTATACATTGTCTATGAAATAGAATTCGAAAACATTATTATTGACATACAGGGTAAATTTTATTTTGAGTACTCGCCACCCCGTTCTTGAACATTCTCCCGTAATCGGGCTCCGATTGGTCATTGCCATCGAAAATTCTGGACACCCATTGGCCGAGCATATATAAGCGACTGACAGCGCGGGAAACGTAGTACTTTCAAAGTTGATCGGCGGAAAGAGATTATTTTGATTTTCTTTCAAGTGTTCAGTTATTATAATGGTTGCTATTGGCATTGATTTGGGCACAACGTATTCGTGCGTGGCTGTGTGGCGTCATGGAAGTGCTGAAGTGATAACAAATGAACAAGGAAACAGAACAACACCATCTTACGTCGCATTCACACCTACTGAGCGTTTAATCGGAGAAGAGGCGCGAAATCAAGCCGCATTCAATCCCTGGAACACGATTTTTGGCGCGAAACGTCTAATTGGTCAACGCTATGATGATATTGGCGTCCAAATGAATTTGCGTCACTGGCCTTTTCAAGTTTCGAATCAGAATGGTAAGCCAATGATTTTAGTCGATTACAGGGGTGAAAAGAAATTGTTCGCGCCGGAGGAAATCAGTAGTATGATGCTTTTCAGGTTAAAGGAGATAGCTGAAAGTTACCTTGGAACTAAAGTTAATAAGGCTGTGATAACTGTTCCTGCTTATTTCACCGATTCTCAAAGGCAAGCTACGAGGACTGCTGGCTCTATAGCTGGGTTAGAAGTTTTAAGAATCACCAATGAACCTAAAGCAGCGGCTCTAGCATATGGTTTAGATCGAAGACGGGATAAAAACGTCCTCATATACGATCTTGGTGGTGGCACTTTTGACGTTTCAGTTCTATCCATAAATGGTTCTGTTTATGAAGTAAAGTCTACTGCTGGAAACACCAGACTAGGTGGTGAAGACTTTGACAATCGTCTGGTCGCGTATTTCGCAGAAGACTTTCGTAAAAAGTATCATACGGATATTTTAGGGAATGCTAAAGCTCTGCGGAGGTTGAAAACGGCTGCTGAAAGAGCGAAGAGATTTCTGACTTCATATACTGAAGCTACAGTCGAAGTCGATACTCTCTGCGATGGAATAGACTATCTAGGCAGAATCTCAAGAGCTCTTTTTGAGGAATTATGCTCAGATTTATTTAGAGACACGCTGGGTCCAGTAGAGAAAGCTATAGCTGATGCTAAACTCCAAAAAACAGATATAAAGAAGATTATATTGGTTGGAGGAAGTACTAGGATACCAAAGATACAGAGTATGTTGAAAGAATTCTTTGGAGGGAAGAAGTTGACTACAAGCTTGAACCCTGATGAGGCTGTGGCGTGCGGAGCGGCTATACAAGCAGCTATATTAAATGGGCACCGTCATGAGAAAATCAGAGATCAGTTACTAGTCGATGTCGTTCCTCTCTCTTTAGGTGTGGAAACCTCCAGAGGAATGATGTTCAAAGTCATAGAAAGAAACACACCAATCCCATGTCAGAAAACCAAAGAAATAACCACACAAGATGACTACCAAAACCGGATGACCATAGAAATATTTGAAGGAGAGCGAAGTTTAACTAAGGACAATAATTTACTTGGAGTTATTGAACTGACTCGTATACCACCAGCGCCAAGAGGTATAGCTAAAATTGATGTCACTTTTGAAATCGATGCTAGTGGTATTTTAAGCGTGTCAGCCAAAGACAGGAGTACTGGTAACACAGAGAGTATTACCATAAGAAATGAATACAGACTAAACCAACTCCAAATAGGACAGATGATTACAGACGCAACTACATACCGCGAAGATGATATCGAAAGCAAGAGACGCTTAGAAGTTAGAAACCAACTAGAATCTTATATTTACGAAGTAAAAAGAAGTGTAATGGAGAAAAGTGAAATACTGACCGAAAAAGAGAAGGAATTCATGAAAAGGGAATCGGAGGCAGCTTTAGAATGGCTAGATTTGAACATGGATTGTTTAAGAGAAGAGTTTGAGACGCAAATGACGGAACTCATGAGGAGATGGTCAGGGGTCATGAAGAAGATCTATAATCAACCTTGGATGCATAGAGCGAAACGGCAGAGAAGTGAGACTTATGAAGAAATAGAAGAACATGAACGTACTGCGATTGAAGAGGTGCAGGAGAATGAAGAATGAGTAAGACAATGAAGAAGGAATTTAGAAGAATTCCCGCACTAAAATTCCCGAATAGTAGCAGAAATTCGTAATGTGAGCTTTATAATTTTCGATTGTTGTTTAGCGACATTGCATGTTATTTTTATGACATTGTTATTCCATTGATTGTTATGTTTTTAAATAAATAGAGAGCAATCAAAACTCTTTTATTTTTAATCCATATCTCAAATAGCAAAAGCTCGAAGCAACTTTTTCTGGAAACATTGCGTTTTGTCTGTCTTTGCATTGTGATCTATCTATATTATTATTAATTTATTTATTTCAGAAAAAATCCATACAAAGTTTGTTGTTACCTCTACATTTAATTTATTTTTGTATGTTTGTTATCTATACATTTAATATTTATACATATTTAAGTGTCTGTCTGCTTTCAAAATATTTTCTTAAGTACCTATAGTTATTTACTCTATATTAAAACACAAAACTTTTCATTTTTTTTCAGTCTATCTGGCCTTCTGTTTGTTTTTGCTAATGTCTAAAACGGCTGAGTGGATTTTAATGGCACTTTCGCTGGGAGGTAGAGGTCATGGGTCAACATTTATATATATAATTTTTTTTCTATTAGTAATTTCAAAAGCTAGTCAAAGATCTAACATCCCGTAATTTTATATATTTATTATAGGTATATATTTTTATAGCATTAAAATAAATATGTATTTTAAGGACGTAAGTTCGAATCTGACGTAAATAAGCTGTTTTTGGGTGCCTTTTCCGACTAATATAAAGAAATTCAAACAAAACTAACAGTTGCAATAGATAGATTACTTCTTTATCTCCAAAGCAGCCGTGTTTAAAATACAAAAAATATGGTTTTTAGTATTGTAAACACGATTTTTCAAAACCTCTGCATACAAAGTTGAGGAAAAAGGGTTAAGTTTAGGATTCTTTTTCTGCTAAACATTTACATATTTTGATTTTTAAAAAATACCACAGGCTAGCAGATATAATTACCTCATAATGAGCCTATTAATAATAACGAAAATGTAACAAATAGCTTCACAAAAAAATAAAATCCCTTTTAAATTTTTCACATATTTTGCTAAAGCGCATGAATCTTAACTAGTCGCATTAAGAGTTATTTTCGTTGGTCACTGTTTAGATTTATTGGACAGAAAAGTGTAAAGAAATTTTAATACGCGGTCAGCCGCCTTCGTGAGTGGACGCTATGTCGCTTGTCAACAGAAATTTGTCTAAAAATAGATCGCTGTACGAACACAAAATAATTCATAATACTACACTGCTACACAATACTTATTTCGATACTTTACGCATTTTATATGAGCAACTTGAGAAAGTAAGTTTTTTATCTATTGTTTGGGAATAATTGTTATATTTTTTGAATAAATGTCAAAACCCAAGATGATACCGATTTTTTTAATGGGTGCAAACGACTCGGTTTTTTTTTAAATGTATGTTCCCCGATTACTCGTAACTAGACCGATTTGAAAAATTATTTTTATTGTTTGAAAGGCACCTGGTAGGTATATTTCCAGGTGGTCCCATCGTCATCAAGTCAGGATCTGATGATGGAATCCTGTCGAAATCGAGAGAACTCTTCAAATATTATTATTTTTTAAAGTAACTTGTGTACTTGCTCTCGGAAAATACCATTCGGTGAAGTGGAACTGATGATGAAGACCACAGACGGCTACCGGAACTACTCAATTATAAGTATTTCATGGGTTGCGATTCGATTACTAGAATATGGTTGTTAATCACTTTATACTTGTTAACATGTATATGGTGAAGTTGAGCTGATGGTGAAGTACCTGAAGAACTCCTCAAAAATGAACGGCTCTGCATCGGGAAAAGCAATATTTTGTAAATGGTGATAAGTAGTTTACATTTAGGCTTTTGTAACTAGGTAAAGCACTAGTCGACAAACCAAAACACTAAAAACAAAAAAAAATACTTCCAACTTGTTATTTTTGGAAATCTGTCTTATTTTTAGTTAAAATGATTTTTTTCATGATATTTTTTTATTATATATTTATATAATAAACTACAATATATATATATATAATATGTATATTTATTTGACAAAAAAATACTTACATATTTCTTAAAACTAGCTTATTTACATTTTTTGCAACTACGCCAAATAACTTTGTTTTTCATAGTGTTTGTATGAATTACAAAGTTATATTTGCGGTTTTAGAAAATATGCTGTATCTCACAAATTGCTGACCCGATCTCGTTCAAACTAATTTTGGTTGAAAGGTTATACTAAGATCTACAGACATATATATGTATAGACACCGCAGCCCCGGATCACAAGGGCAACTGAAGGAACAGAGTGGGTTTTTATTCAGTATTCGTCTGACACTACTTTCCGCTACACCCAGAGCGAAAGGAGTCATTTTGATGATTTTCCCCCCCAAAAAATTGGCCAAGTGCGAGTTGGACTCGCCCATGAAGGGTTCCGTAGTAACTATAATAAATATAATATACTTAATATATTTATTTGAAAACAAAAAACCAAAAACCTTACAAATTTCTTAAAACTAGCTTATTTACATTTTTACAACTACGCCAAATAACTTTGTTTTTCATAGTAGTTGTATGAATTACAAAGTTATATTTGCGGTTTTAGAAAATATGCTGTATATCAAAAATTGCTGACCCGATCTCGTTCAAATTAATTTTGGTTGAAAGTTTATACTAAGATCTACAGATATATGTATTTTCTAGTTTTTTCACTCCATTATTATAGAAGTTAGAGGGGACACACACACACACATTTTACCACTTTGGAAGCGTTCATCTTTTAAACAATTTACTTTATGAAAATGTCCTTTTAGAAACTTTAATGTTATTTTTAAATACCTGTCTATAGATACCACACACGCATAGATTTCATGAAAAAAAAAATATATTTTCAGTTTTAGTTCTATGTGTGGGGAGCCCTCCTTTATTTTAAATATTTTTTTAAGTTTTTTCTTAAAATCGGAAAGCGGTTCACAGAATACATCTACCTATCAAGTTTCACATGTATAGTCCTAATAGTTTCGGAATAAAATAGCTGTGACATACGGACGGACAGACAGACAGACAGACAGAGAGCTTTGGGGGCTGAGTCACCCGTGTCCGTAAGAGGATACCCGTTTGCAAATCCCTACACGTGGCCCTCGGGTGGTGCTAATCAGGTGACACCAAACAGGTGGCAGGTTAAAACTGCAGGCTTGTGACCACCCACAGGGCAAAGACGTACCGCCAAACGGCCTAGCTGTGTTCCGGTACGATGCCCTGTGTAGCCTATCAAGGAGTTGGGTCGAAGTAGTTGCTTCACTGCTGAAAGACCAATCTGGCTCGCACTAGTGCGGACGTATCGGGAGACTAGTCGCGGAGAGGAGCGGATCCGAGGCACGGTGCGCCGCTGGCCGACCGCAGGTAGTTGGGGGCCCAAGTAGTGTGCCAGCCACACATGACAGGCTGCCTCACCAACTGTCGAAACATCCCGGAATGCACCATCGTGCTGGTTGGCGACCAGATGAGAGGGCCCGATGGTCATTCCCGGGGGGGCTTGGGCGTCCCCGCAGTCTCCAGACTAGTTCCCCAATCAATACCATCCGTCTAGTGTGGGTCTGGAGGTTAACAGCGTGAAGCCTCACTTCACTTCCTTCTTCTCTCCTCTTCACTCTCTAAATCATGAAATGGAATAAAAAGAGCAAAGTTAAACAGCGGCTGCACTCCCTCTCTCTCAAAGTGCACCTCAGTAATATCCGAGGTCTGCACTCAAATCTCGTCGCAGTCTACCACCACCTCGAGACTGAAACCTGCTCTGCTGTTTCTTTCGGAGACGCAGATCAAATGTCCATCAGACGTGTCGTATCTTTCATACCCAGGGTTTACCTTGGAGCACAACTTTAAACCACGTGCGGCGGTATGTATGTACGCCCGCGACGACATCTGCTATTGGCGTCTCCGGAACCTTGAGGACTCCAGGTTTTCTACACTTTGGGCTCTGGTGGACACGGACATAGACAAAATTATCTATGCTTGTGTCTACCGCTCGCACAGCGGAGATCATGAGAGAACCAGGCTCACACAATACATCAGTGAGGCGGCAGATGCGGCCCAGCAGCTCAGTTCGTGTTACTGGAGGACTTTAATGCCCATCACCAGGAGTGGCTCTTCCCATACCAGTGCACGGACCATGCTGGGCGAGAGACGCACAATCTTGCACTTGCGTTAAATCTCACTCAGCTGGTCCAGGGAGCAACGAGGGTGCCGGATGTTGAGTCACACAAAGCCAATTGCTTGGACCTTCTACTGACTACAGATCCAGACCGCTACTCGGTAACGATATCTTCACCGTTAGGTAGTTCCGACCACTGTCTGGTGAAGTCTATACCCGTCTCCTCTCCGCCCGATCTTAGCCTTAAAGTCATTCGGCGGGTTTGGCGATATAAGTCAGCGGATTGGGATGGCATGCGATCTTTCTTTGCATGTTATCCTTGGCAGCCTACTTGCTTTTCTTCAAATGATTCATCGTCGTGCGCAAACGCCGTGGTAGATGTTTTGCGACAGGGGATGGAGTACTACATACCGTTCTCTGACCTAAATTGTTAGGTCAGAGAACGGTATGTAGTACTCCACATTGGTCCGGCAAAAGCTCGACTTTGATTTGGCGCCGAATGTGATCGCGCTGAAGCGCTTAAACACGGGGCATACTTAGCATGGGTCGATGCTCGAAACTGCAAATCAAATGACGTGGATCAGAAGAAGAGAGCCTTCAACAGGGCTGCCAAGTCCAGCAAGAAGGTTTTGCGGAGGGTTCGGTTTGACCACGTTAGCCGAATCGGGAACAAACTCGCTTCATATCCTGCTGGCAGCAAAGCGTTTTGGTCCCTGGCAAAGTCGGTCGAATTCAACTTCTGTCGTCCCTCACGGTAGTGTAGACCCGTCAGGTTTGAGCAGTGGTGGTAACCACTGCTCAAACCAGCAAACTTGTTTGCCGCCCTCTTTGCGGAGTTTTCACGTCTGGATAGTAGTGGCGCTCACCCTCCTGATGCTCCTATTGGATGCGAGACGTGTATGTTGGACATTCGCATCCATCAGAAGGACGTACGTAGAGTGCTGCGTAATCTTGACGTGAACAAAGCTAGTGGCCCCGACGGGATACCAGCAATTGTTCATAGAACTTGTGCGCCGGAATGTCTCCAATCTTGACACGCCTGTTTCGCCATTCGCTAGATGACTGGAAAGGTGCTGAAAGCATGGAAGCTGGCTAACGTTCAGCCTGTACCCAAAAAGGGCAGTCGTGCTGACCCGGCCAACTACAGGCCTATTTCAGTCACGTCCATACTCTGTAAGAGTATGGAGCGTGTACTTAATAGTAAGCTCCAGGCATACCTAGAAGCCAACGATATCCTCAGTGACCGATAATACGGTTTTCGCAAAAAACCGGTCAACTGGGGATCTTCTAGCGTATGCCATTAATATCTGGAGCGACGCCATTGAGAAGCAAGGGGAAGCACTTGCTGTTTCTTCTTCGGCTTTTTGAATTCAACAAGATTTATCTCGAAGCCAGAAGACAATGTCCTCAACAATACCTCAACTGTGGCATCTTTACTTTTCGTAGGTATCTTTACCTAAGCATACCCTATACCAGTTATAACTTAATTTTTGTTTGTCTGTGGAAGTTTATGTTATTTCGCAGATATTGGTGGATTTTGTAATAAATTGTGGTAACCCAAAAAGATTTTTAGGCTAGCAACTTCGTAAACGGTCAAAATAGAGTGCATTTTCGTTATGTGCGGTCAATTTTGTGCGCAGCGTCTTCCTGTAAAGATAGCTGTTTCCTACAGTAAATTAAAGTGCGGGTAAGTGGCGTATATTAAATAGTATTTGGTATATTGTCATGTAGGTATATCGCAGTGATTTAATTCTAAGAATCTTCTATTTCCTGAGTTATTCGAAAAGGTAATGTTATTTGAGGTTAGGTAAAATTACCAAACTCAGCATGAAGGCAACTTTACCTGTGACTAGGGTTGTCAAATTTAACTTGCATAACTAATCTGTTTTTATGTGGGAAACCCTATAAAAATTCGTTTAGCTGTTCAAAGCACTAACTTTATTATTCGTTCATGAAATATTGGGATACATGTGATATAATTAAGTTGATAACAAATTTGGCTGATATCCTATTACAGATGTTATATTCAAGATGCCTCCAAAAGTAAGCGTCAAACAAAGAAATAGAAGACTTCTGGGAGCGCGACCTTACGTAGGTATATTGCTGATTGATTTTGGAGAGAATTTTAAGATTTGTTTTAGTTATTTTTTGTTATAGATATTTATACGTTAACAAAAGACTGAGTTACCTACTTTTGTAGATTGTGATTATTTTATGTACAGACGCCACTGAACAACAACCTACCTAAATCTGTAATTTTTTTTCAATCTTATTACATTAAAGGTTAATATTCGATTGGTAAAAGACAGATTCGAATAGGTTGACCTGCTGGCGTCTGTACTTACTTAGGTATTTTGATTATTGATGTTGGAGAGAGAATTTTAAGATTTGTGTTAGTTTTTTTTTTGTTACGAATATTTTTACGTTAACAAGACACTGAATTACTTTTATAGATTGTGATTATAATTATGTACCTACCTAGGTATTTTGATTATTCATTTTGGAGAGACAATTTTACGATTGGGTTTTTTTTGCATACCTACTGTTTAACGAATAGGTACCTAGTTTTGATTATAATTACGCTAAGTACTTAATTTTTTGACGCCAAGTAATGCATAAGTAAAAGTTCATAATAAAAAAAAAGGTGTATTATTTTTCGACAACCCTGATGAAATGCGGCCATTTCTATGATAATTTTGAATTTCTGTTGGCAACTTTACCTATGTATTGGTAGTGGTTACTCAAACGAAGATGATAACTTCAAAATAAAATACATCGCTTTTTACCGCTTGGACCTATGGCAACTTTACATTGCATGCACTTTGGAACACACATTCGATAAAAACAGTACGCTAGGTAAAGTTGCCAAATTTGTGTCAATTTTACCTCGCTCATATTTTTGGTTTTTTTGGCGATTCTATGTGAGATTTAGTAGAATTCATTGCTTCAACCAAAAGAGACACATATTTTTTACAAAATAAATCAATAAAAGTTTAAATATCTAGCTCCATGTTATGGTAAATAGTAAAAATGTAAAAAAATACGGTAAAGTAGCCACAGTTGACGGTACATCAAAGTGTTTGATGATTATAACATCCAATCCTGTGATCTGAGCACTCAGTTCGGGGTTCCCGAAAAAACGTCGAGCTTTGTTTCTATCATTTGTGGAACTAAATCCTGGCTTTGGCTTGTCCACAATTAATCCCGTTTCATGCTTGAATCGTTGTTTGATTTCGTCTGATCGTTGTTTTACACTTGCTTTTTCCTCTGAAGACCTAGCTTGCCATTTCTTAATATCTAACTTATAACTAATGTGTAAAAAGCACTCAAACGAACGAATCCAAGCATGTAATGTTGACAAACCCAAGCCAAAATTATCTTGATTCATCATTCTGGGAGTGGCCCCACAAATATAGCATTTCTGCGATGAATGTGTCTCTGTCAAAGCATTGCACACTTTTCCATCAGTCATAGTCAGCAGAAGCTTGTGCTTAACAGAAATTTCAGAACCACCAAGATCATAAGATGTAGCCTCCAAGTAGTCGTTTATTTATCCCAAAACCTTATTTGTTTCGATTTTTGTCAATTCCGTTGTTTCTTTGGCAAAAATGAATTTAATTGGACGACAAAACATCGTCGATGATGGACGAGGATTTTGCCAGATAATGTTGTTACTCTCGTCGATTAACCTTAGAGGAACCAACGAATAAACAAAAAGGAACTCATCAGTGCCTTCGCTGTTTTCAAATCTTTGTTTGTAAGCACTATGACCGGAACTTCCGTCACATCCCCATTTACTTATAAGAGATGTTGTGTGATAAACGATGAATTGGGTATTAGATTGGGGAGCACACTTGTGACAACTTCTCTCTGAGCTTCTACTAAACGTTCTGCTGTTTTATTCAAAATAGCTTGTAGCTCAATTTCTGCTCGAGATTGTGTCAAAACAATGTGCTCCTCGGAAGGATAATATGCTTTTTTGATTTAACAATGCAATCATATGATGGAAACACGTGATGCCCGACTTTCATAATCCACTTTCTAGTCTGTTTATATGAGTGAGTTGTTGATTTTGAATCAATATAATTCGCTAATGCCTCGTCATTACTTAGCAGTCTATCACTTGCACAGCACTTGGTTGTTGAAGGCTAATGCATGTACTTGCAGAAGCTGGATTCTCGCGAATGTCCTTTATAACTCTGGCAACGTTTTTATGTCCAGTTGACCGTGCAGTAACCTCTGCAGCTGTCATTACTACCCCAAAAGCCTGATAAGTTCGAAAACAAAGAAAAACATGCCTTTTTTGTGAATTCACAGATAGTGATACGACGTGACAGATTAATGGAGGCAGTCGCGATACTCGCAGTACACATGAAGAGCGTCCGGAAAGATCTGACCAACAGATTTGTAGTACTTTTTGTGGCAGCAATTTGGAAACCACTAATGTTTCAATATATTTTATTGTATTACTGTTTGGTTTGTGACAGAAACACTTTTTAATCAACTTCAAAAAATGGAGGAGGTCCTCACTTATTCGGAATCTGTTTTTTTTTTTATGTATGTTCTCCGATTACTCGAAGACTACTGGACCTATTTGGAAAATTCTTTTTTTATTTGAAAAGGTATACTTTCTAGTTCGTTCCATTGTCATGAAGTCAGGATCTGACGATGGAATCCTGGAGAAATCGCGGGAACTCTTCAAATATTATAGGCACACCTGTAGCAATTTGGGTATTTTTATTAAAAAAACATAAATGGTATTATCAAATTCAAGGGCAGTTGCGTATTACTAGGCAAGACTGGTAAATTAAAGTTTGAAATCATTGAAAAGGACTTTTAATTCTGAAAGGAAAAAATGGAAACCCACTTAATTCGATTTTACAAAAATTGTCTTCTTCCAGAATTGATTGATCCCAAGACGGGTAAGAAATATGGAGTTACGAGCTCATTCCTCATATATTCCAAGAATATATTAAACATAAGAAATTGATTTTTAATATTAAAATATTGTTCCACCCAGCTTTTGTCAAGATCGCTAATGCTATCATACCAAGGAAATGCAACACACGGTGAACAGTTTAATTGGCGAAATCTTTGATTTTGAACCCCATACGTTATTAGCGACCCCGAAAACCACGAAATTACACACCTACCAAACAGAATGGACCCAAACTTGATAAGCTATTCTTATCGTCTAGGATCTTCAAGAGCGGTTGCTGTATTCCTGCAGGCCACTCCACTGAGTTCGTATAATTATAATATCTCATCGTATCTAACAATACAAGCTCGAACTTGGTTGATATACCGTCTTGTCAAGCGCTTCTCCTCCACATTTATTTGCGCACAGCCAAGCTGTGGAATTCTCTGCCGGCTTCTGTTTTCCCTGCCATCTTTGAGTCTTTAAAGCAAAAGTAAATAGGTATCTTCTGAGCTCGCTCGTTCCATTGTAGACCTCATCTATCGGTTACCATCAGGCGAGATCGAGGTCAAGAGTGGGCTCATTCGTAAAAATTGGACAAATGCGAGTCAGACTCGTCCATGAAGGGTTCCGTAGTAACTACGCCAAATAACTTTGTTTTTCATAGTGTTTGTATGAAATACAAAGTTATATTTGCGGTTTTAGAAAATGTGCTAAATCTCAAAAACTACTGACCCGATGTCATTCAAACCATTTTAATGAAAGTTTTCATTAAAACCTACAGCATATTTGGACGTAGTTATGCAAACTAGAACCAACCCACAAAAAGTAATTTTCGAGATTATTAGGTTTTTGTTAAAAAGGTGTGTAGAAACAAATGTGTAAGTTATTTGTGATAAATAACTTTACAATGTTACATACTTTATTGACGAAGACATAGGAAAACTAAATAATTATATTTTTTTATTGTTTAGTATTTGCTTATGATCAAAAACCTGATGGTTCCTTATTGCAAAATTACTTTTTTGTGGGTTGGTTCTTTGTAGCAAAACGTTTAAGGTTTACAAATAGATAGAAACTTAAAATAACTTTCAGATACTTATATTTTAATAACATTTTTATTTTGACTTGAACAACATCTTAAAGAATATTATTAAACGAAGGATACAAACATAAAAATAGCGGGAGATTCAACTGTTGAAATGATGAACAAGTGTGTGCTTACTTACACAAGCAAATCATTGTTCATCACATAGAAGAAGGAGAAGATGGTAATTAAGTAATACCTAATCATCATCTTCAACTTCTAAATCAATTGCACCAGAAAACCCGTCTATGTCATCTTCAACGGTTGAATATCCCGTAAATTTTTTGTAGAATTCATGGGCATCGTTCGGTATGAGATGCATCAAACTTTTCAAATCATTCAGCTTTAGTTCGGAAATGGGTTTTCCGTTATGCCAAAGCGGGTTCATCAGTTCTTTAGTTAATGGGGTTGTATTTCCCGTAAATTTTTCTTTAAATTTACTTCTACATGTTCATCATCTAGGTTTGGTCACATAAAAATCGAAAACTCATTTTCTTTGTTGATCATTATCTTTTTTGTAAGCAGCCATGACACTTTCGATCCATTAGTAGCTTTCTTTCTGTTGGTTTTTTTTTTCTAGGTTAGCACTGGACAAAAAATCTTCTGCTTTCATTATATGAACTTGCAGTGGTTTGTTTTTTTTTGCATGTATGCATTATCCACATATAGTCCTCTGGCATGTATAATCTTTTCTGTAATTTTAGAGCACATTCGATTGGGAAAATCAGTATCATTTGGCAGAAAACTGTGACCGGATTCCAAAAAGCGTTTCCTGATTATTTTAAGTGTTGGATGATTGTGTCATAAAGATTTGAGCATCAATGTTAGTTTAATATTTCGGTTTTGACCACCGCAAGCTACAAGTACATGCTTAATAAGACAGGAACCTACTTCCTGGGATCCCCTACCCGCTTCACCTTCCACCCAAACGTTGCAATGGGCCTGGTCGTCGCTTCCTGAGTGGATTCCTAAATTGTAAACCCATAGCTGTCTTTTATAAAATACGACATTAGTTGGTATACGCGGAAGGGGTAGGGTTTTTTGCAGGTTGAATGTGATTGTTTTAGTGTATTGATCTTCTTTAGCTAATTGCATATCATTTTTCAGTTGCTGTTGCAATGCTTTTGCTTTTGTAAGTGTTCTCTGTTAGCATCTTCCACCAGCGCCTTTTCTTCTTCAGAGGCTTGTAACTTTTTACTAGAATAGTAGTCGCATTTGTTGCATGTATGCTTTTTTAGAGGTTTTGTGCAAAGATTAAACTTAGTAAGTAACAGTAAAATAGTTTCTCAATAAACAAAGGCAAAGCACGATTGTAGATACGTAAATAATCATTATTATGTATTACTGACATAGGTAGATTTTACTATTCATAACAAACATTCTACTTTGTCAAACGCAAAACAAACCCAAGCTTCTTAGTTAATTTTTTGCTTCTGATTTTACAAAATGTATTACTATATGGAACTTGGTTATTTTTAATTATCAAACTAATTTATTTGATACGCGAAAAAGAACCAAACCACATGGTTCTCTTCAAAGAAAACAAAACACAAATAAAATTTGTCTTTTCATTTTCTAGTGAGAACCATGTAGCTTGATTCTATTTTGCGTAACAAAAATGGTAAAGATCTACAAGTACCACGCCACATGAGTCCGTTTAGCTTTTAAAAAGTGACTCTAACTCGGGTTGGTACCTTAGGCGGCTGTTCATATTATGACCATTGCTTGGTATATCGGCCAGGATCTTTTCTGAGGAGATACAAAACATCGTAAGATATCTAACTAATATGTTATTCAATTTTCACTCGATGTGTGGGTTGGTTCTAGTTTGCATAACTACGTCCATTTTTTTTATTCTATTATAAAAGTTAGAGAGGGGGGGACACATTTTACCACTTTGGAAACGTATATCTTTTAAACGATTGACTTTAAGAAGAAGTAGTTTTAGGAACCGATATAATTTTTAAAGACCTGTCTATAGATACCGCACACGAAAAGGTTTGATAAAAAAAAAAAACCCGTGTGGCACTCGGGGACTGCCGCGGTAAAGCTATTGCATAGCATTTTTTATCAACTTATGCAATTATAATTATTTATATATTTTTTTATTTATGCAGTATTTTTTTCTTTGATATTAATTCAAGTTACCGGGTCAATTATACCACATTTTTAGTTTTAAGCTATTTCTCGCGGCGTTGACAATTTAGACTTTCTTTCTCCTATAAAAAAAATGTAAGTGTTTCTTATTTTATTCAACAAAATATTTACAAAATATCTAAATCCATACTAATATTATAAATGTGAAAGTAACTCTGTCTGTCTGTGTGTTACCTTTTCACGCCTAAACCGCTGAACCGATTTAGATGAAATTTGGCGTGGGAATAGTTTAGGACTCTGGGAAGGACGTAGGATAGTTTTTATCCCGAAATTCCTACGGGTTCGGGATTTACGCGGGAACCCCCTTCCACGCGAACGAAGTCGCGGGCAGAAGCTAGTAAGTATAATATAAAAGTACTTTCAATAAAAAAGAAATCATAAAAATATATGATGAGACCCTGGGTTTGATCCAAAATACTGACGGTTACCAATCCGATTCTTTACTAAACACGCTAATAGAACGTTAGTAACCTGAATTGAAATAACTGACCATATTCGACCGTATTAGGTTTTATTTTCGTTACGGAATTTCTTGATTCGGTCGCCGCGCTCAAAGCCCGCGATAAAAGCTACGCAATAGCTTAAAAATATTTTTAGGTTCAGTTCCATGTATGAGGAGCCCCCCTTAAATTTATATATTTTTGTCTATCAATCGGAAAGCGGTTCAACTCGGCGGAACAGAATACATCTACCTACCAAGTTTCACATGTAGGTAGTCATAACAGTTTCGGAATAAAATGGCTGTGACTTACGGACGGACGGGCAGATAGACAGACATGACGAAACTATAAGGGTTCTGTTTTTTGCCAATCGGCTACGAAACCATAATAAAAAAAAAACTGCACATTTACATCTTGTTGTCAAAGAGATCCAGTACCAGTCATCGAAGTGTACCTACAAGTCACTCCAATAATTTCATGACATCAAACAGCACACAAAATAAAAGCAACCATGAAGCCATTAAAAAAAAAATTAAATAATCTAAAGTATCAAAATGACTTTACGTACCCATAATTCGCGGAGCTATTCGTACGTTTGTGTGTGTTTGAGCCTTGTCTATGTAGTGATGCGATTTGATACCTATCAATTTTGAACATGCGTCCTTAACTCTATGTATATGTATATATTTGTTATTATATCATTATAGTTTAATTTACTAGCTAAGTATGTTCTATTTATCGTAATTAGTATTTATACACACTGTGTCTATCATCTCTTCAACTCTCCTGTCGCAGGTCTTACCCGAACGAGATCGCGGGCTCAGATACATAGTATGGTAATATGACTGTGTAAATAATTATTATGATTTTCCATTACAAAATTCTCCGTACCAGGCTGTGACTAGTACAGAACTACAGACAGACTGCAGAGTGCAGACAGACCTTAAAATATAATTCTCTTTGACAGCCCTGGCAATAGATAAGCTTGCAAGCTCGCTACCAAAGGAGAATAGAATAGAATCTATCTCTATGGTTTTATCGCCTACAAGTAACATAAACAATCTCTCAATAGGTTTTTAGCTTTGGTACCAAGACTTTTAAGTGACTCTTTTCTCTGCGCTGTTTCGAACCAGCATCCACATTACGCGTCCAAATCATAACGTAGTGTAGTAGTAGTTCTATTGACTTACTATTTCGAATTTATTTATATTATTAAAAAAAAATTAGATCATTTGTTCCGAAGATTACCCCCCTCTCCCTACAAAATAATAAACAAATGTTACCTGTTTTAATATTAGTAAATAATTTAATTTAATTTTGTAAAAGACCAACCGGGGAGGCAAACTGTCTCTCCTTAATACAGGTTGCCCAGCAACCTAGCTAGGAGAACAGCTGGTCACCCAAAAAAATTGTCGATTTGTAATAGAAACAACATAAATTTTGCTAACATCATGTACAAATACCATTTGATGAAATAAACAATTTTATTATTATATTAGTGTAGACTAGCTGTTGCCCACGACTTCGTTCGCGTGGGAGATTTTTCCCGTGTAAATCCCAATCCCGTGGGAAATTCCAAAAATCCTTTCTTAGTGCTCCCCTACACACCGCAAGGGACATACATACCTTTCAACTTCTTGTGCACAGTACTTAGTTTCGGCTGTGCGTTGTCTGTCTGTCAGTCAGTCAGTAAAGGAAGTGTTTTTGCGCTTAGTCGTTTTTGCACTTAGGCCGTTTTTGCACTCGTGGGCTGATTTTGATTGATAAAAATACATAGCGACACATCCCGGTTTTGCATGAGCTCATTCTGCAAACAAATCCTTAATAAATTACACAATAAAATCTCCACCTTCCTATTCAGTAGTTTTTAAGTTTATCGCAAACATACAGACGGGACGGGAGACTTTGTTTTATAATATGTAAGGATGTATTAGTACCATAGATAAAATGTATTTTTGATTTCTGTGATTAGTACACACACACATATTATGTATTTATATACAACATGTAACATAATTAATGCACATCCTGAAATTCGTTTACTGAAACGATTTATATCATTTTGAATTAAAAAAAAATATCGAAGTTTTTATCCCAAAGCAATTAAATCTACGTAAATTATAAATTACGCTTTCGCTGTATAGTAAAAACAAACGAACTATGGACCGTATTAAAGTAGTAAATAAATGCAGATTTATATAAATTCCATCGTTCAGCACACATTACAGAAAATTTAAACTCATTTAAAGGAAATTAAAGTCTTAAAAAAAACTGTATAAACAAGTAAAACTAAAATTCAGAGTATGTATTATGATAATAACATAATTTTCTAATTGGGGTGTTTGAGGGTGTGCGTTAATTACGATACATGGTGTATAATTTCTATGGGCCTTAGTTTTCTTTTTTACATTAGGTACTAGCATTCTTTTTAACCCCTCCAAGAAACGTATAAATATAATATGCTTGTCTCTGTATTGGGTTCACGGCAATAGTGTAATAGGTCGGGTTCGAACCTGCGACCTCTCGATCACAAGTCTGACATCTTAGCCATTAGACTATTAACGCTTAAAAGCAAGTGTTATTTTGTCTTTCGTGCGCTGTCTCGATCTAGCTTCCAGGAACTTGCATTGTGTCTTTCGCCCAGCAAATGCTGAGTTGGTAACCCTTTCGGTGGAAACATGCTCAGCAAATTTTTATTTTTACTTTTTTATTATGTTTTTAATTTTGTATTGTATGTCGTTGTGTGTGTCTACATCTGAAAAAAGAACGGCTTAAAGACTAAGTTTTCTTTTATTGATTTTAGGCTCGAGTTTGACCACCATCTCAACTGATAGTAAGTGACGCACGCTTACCTAAAAGTAACCTATTCACTCTTTACTTAAAAACCCCTAGGTTATAGCCATCGGGAAACACGGACTCCGGCAGGGAATTCCACTCCTTAGCCGTACGCACAACGAAGGTATTGTGCGAATGGGTGGGATGTCCACCATGTAACGATGGCGCGTTGCCGTTTGTCGTGTAGTCCGATGATGGAACGGGCTTGGCGAAATTAGACTAATCTTTAATATTCCTAACCTGTTCGGTCCGACGTGAAACAGAACGCACCCTTTTGACATAAAGAATTTGATTTTGACATTACTCTGACTTGACAGATAGACTTTGCGCTTGAAAAATGTCGTCCGCGTTTGGGACCAGTTGAGTTAATATAATTGGTAAAATATCGTTGGATTCGCCTGTTGAGACCGATAATTGGGTCGCGAATTATTTGTTGTTTGAAGGTGAAATCCCCACTTGCCGAAAACCCCGGGATATTGTTGAATCATACGCCGTATTGCGTCACCTCGTGGCACGCGGAATTTGTTGGAAATCGAATTGGATCTCACGAGATATGAACAGATTAATTGTGTTCAGTGATTGATTGAACTTTGTAATCTCGGATTAACAAGAATCCAGTGATATTTCTCGGAACACATCGCCTTATTGCCTACCACGCGTAGCGCGCGCTTGCTGGAAACGAGTTAGGTGTGATGCTGGTCAGGACCGCGCCATCTGGAGATCGACGCCTTGTGACCGTCCTAGAACCCGTAACTTACATCACACGTTACAATTACTCATCCCATTGTACATACAAACCACACTTAGGGCGTGACCTTTGAAGGTCGAAGTTGGCGAACCCAGCACATCAGGTTAGTGGTATCATTATTAAGTAACCTTGTTTATTGAAAGCAACGTATGACTCCACGTATCGTGGAAAAGTTCCGGACACGTCCAGTTACCGTTGGCTGGCCTATTGCAGTTCTTGATCAAATTGGTAGCAGAAGCGTGGTCTTATAAGATCCACTGGTTTAATTGGAAGTTTTGAATATTGTTGAAAACTTAAAACTTGAGTTTAATTACTTAACACAACTTATAACTTAATAAGTTTTGAATATATTACCATGTCATCCGGGCTATCTAATTGAAGTTGAATCAATTGAAGTTGTATTTGTAATTTGTACTGTAGCCCTTTATTGCATTGACAGGTAAGATTTATTTGTGAAATTGGGAAGTATTAGGAATTATTGGTATAATTTGGTACATAATTTGGTATTTGTTGCAATTAATAATTGAATGTCATTGATCTGAATTTGAAAGGTTATCTAAATAATAATTACACATAGTCTAACATAATAGGACTTGAATTGTGTGTATTGGTTATTGCATTTATAGTAATTATTGGAGTGTTGATAGAGATTCTCCGGCTCAATATTATGCAGACAATTGTTGTGCTTATTGATGTTTAATTTGAGGTTGATCCAGTATTGTATTATACATTCAATTGTTATTTATTTTGTAACTAGCCATCCTTAGCAAGCTAGATTCATACTTGGAATAAGTGCAGGGTCGGATTTGGGCTTGAAATAATTGAATTTGAATTTTTATTTTGTTGAGATTACTTGGCCGGCTAACAAGTCATTGCTGTTTGTTTAATATTTGATTGTTGGTTATTGATTGTTGTTTTGTATTAATATTTGATTGTTGCAATGGCCTCATTAAGGGCAGTCAGGGAGGCTGCTGCGGGATTGACCTCACAGTTGAGATGGTTCACATCGGCAGCTGCAACTGTTGAGCGTGTGGAATTGGAAGAGCTCACCCTTGCTCGGTATGGGCAAGTGATTGAGAGGATCAAGTCAGCTGATGCTGCGCTCACACGCTTCAACGAGTACATCATGGACGTGGATTTGGGGGTGATGGATCAGACAGCCCGCGATAAGATTTTGGGTGACTATGACCAGATTATCCACCTGGGGGATGTCATATGTCTACGAGCGCGGGAAATTTTGAAGAGCCGGGTGCCTGATGCGGCCAAGCCGCAGACCCCTGTTGTTGCAGGCCCTGGACTATTGAGTAGGCTGCCCACCCTGGAGCTGCCACATTTTGACGGTCGCTTGGACCACTGGCTGGGCTTCCTAGATCTCTTTGAGAGTCTTGTCGATGCACGCTCGGACCTCGGACCTGCCCAGAAGCTGGCCTATTTATTGTCTGTCCTGGAGGGCGAAGCCAGAGCCTTGGTGCAGCACTTGCCGATGACGGATTCCTCCTATCCGACCGCTCTGGAGCTTCTCTCCCGACGGTATCAGAACAAGCGCTGCCTGGCTGATGTGCACATCGACCAAATTTTGGGACTACCGGCTATTGTCAGCACGTCGACGTTGCGCACTGACTTGCTGAACCCGTTGGTCTCAGCGACCAACGCTTTGAGACGCTTGGAGTTACCGGTGGAACATTGGTCCTACTTGTTGGTGCACATAGTGCTGCAGTTGCTCCCCGCGGAGTTGAGGTCACGTTTTGAGCAGGAGTATGGTGGGGATAGTGCCACGCATCTTCCCCCCTTTGACGACCTCCTCAAATTTTTGGAAGACGAGTGTCGGTTTGCGGATAACACTCGTGGCGCTACGGGGTCGCCCCCACTACCTTCTCAGCCCAGAGACCAGGGACGGACTAGGGCCCGGGGGCCTGTTGATGTTCCCCCCGCCCCCCGTTTTGCTGGCGCCCGGAGTCCTCGGGCTAGGGGGCCTGTTGATGATCGCCCCGCCCCTCGTTTTGCTGGCGCCCGGAGTCCTCGGGCTAGGGGGCCTGTTGATGTTCCCCCCGCCCCCCGTTTTGCTGGCGCCCGGAGTCCTCGGGCTAGGGGGCCTGTTGATGATCGCCCCGCCCCCCGTTTGGCTGGCGCCCGGAGTCCTCGGGCTAGGGGGCCTGTTGATGTTCGCCCCGCCCCCCGTTTTGATGGTGCCCGGAGTCCTCATCATTGTGACTTTTGTAAGGCAACGGGGCATGTCATGGCGCGTTGCCCGGATTTTTTGAATTTGCACGTAAGTGCCCGCCGCCGTATTGTCAACGCACGCCGTTTGTGCTTTTCGTGCTTGGGGGCCCACTTCCATCGGGACTGCCCCGACCCCCGCCCGTGTAGAATTTGTGAAGGGTCCCACTTGGAGATTTTGTGCGCCAACGCGAACCGCTCCAGCAGACCAGCTTCTGAGGGGGGTTCGCGCAAGGGGGGGTACCCCGGAGACGAGCACCGGGCTGAGACCCGCGATTCTGTACGCCGCACTCCACCCCCCGCGCAAGTTGAACGGGAGCCCCACGAGCGCCATTTGGTCTTCCCTCGTCAGGGAGAACGCGCATTGGCTGCTAGGCAGCAGTGGCCGGGTCGGCGCCGCTGCCTTTCCCCTCCGTTGGCGGAACGTCCCCGGCTGGAGTCGCGCCCTCCGCCATTCGGGCATTCGGTGGGATATGCCCCTCCAGTGATGGCGAGCGGCTTGGGACACCGCGCGGACGAATGGTTTGATTGTTGGCCTCGTCGTGAACGAAGGCAGCCTGGAAGCGGCGATCGGTCGCCGCCCAGGCATCACTAAGAGATTGACGCCTGCCCCGCTAAAGGAACCCCCCGATCAAGACGGTTTTGTTGCCAACGGCCTCGGTCACGGTCTGGGGACCCTTGGGTGACTCGATTGTGGTCTGTGCCATTTTGGAAACGGGAGTCCGGGGTTGCCTTTTGTCTTCTTGGTTAGCGGGACAGGTTGGCCTGAAGATGAACGACCTTTCAGGCAAGATTTGGGGAATTGGCGAACCGGCTGACACCACTGTTGAGGGAAGGACCTGGTTTGAGGTCACCATTGTGAGTTGTCCTTACCCTAAAATTGGTGCTCCTGCCCTTGTTGTAACTGAACTTGGTACAATTGTTGGTGACTGATCGTCACACTAAGAACTCGCATGCCGGTTGCAAT
Source organism: Tholera decimalis (assembly GCA_943138885.2). Taxonomy (NCBI): domain Eukaryota; kingdom Metazoa; phylum Arthropoda; class Insecta; order Lepidoptera; family Noctuidae; genus Tholera; species Tholera decimalis. The sequence goes on along the minus strand of OW964575.2, from coordinate 8,487,849 downwards.
GCGCTGTTGGCCATTCTGCAGCGAGAATTTTGGATTTTGTCGGCTGATCGCGTCAATGAGACGAGGCCCTTTGCTGGCGTCGTAACGGATTTTGTTGGTCCCCCTTTGTTGAAGACGTCCACCCTTCGTAATAGCAAGATTGTTAGGGCTTATTTGTGTGTTTGTCTGCCTGTCAACCAAGGCAGTACATTTGGAGCTGGTAACCTCCCTCTCGACAGAGGCCTTTGAGGCGACTTTGGAAAGATTTGTGTCTCGCCGTGGGTTACCTTTTTTGATTAGGTCTTATTGCGGTACGAATTACAAGGGTACAAGTAACTATTTGAAGGAGGTATACGCCTTCCTTAATGAGAACCAGGTTGACATTGGTAATAGTTTGGCCCGCCGAGGGGTCACTTGGTTGTTTGACCCGCCAGCCTGCCCCCCATTGGGGGGGTATTTTGGGGGCCGCGGTGAAAGCGGCAAAGGGACGCTGGCGGAGATTGTTGGGAGACACCGTTCTCACCTTTAATGAACTAGCTACGGTATTTGGCCGCATTGAAGCTGTGTTGAATTTGCAACCTTGTCAAGACTTCCAATTGATTAGCGGACGGGTAGGCCCGTCCGGGGGGGGTAGATGTTCGGTCCGACGTGAAACAGAACGCACCCTTTTGACATAAAGAATTTGATTTTGACATTACTCTGACTTGACAGATAGACTTTGCGCTTGAAAAATGTCGTCCGCGTTTGGGACCAGTTGAGTTAATATAATTGGTAAAATATCGTTGGATTCGCCTGTTGAGACCGATAATTGGGTCGCGAATTATTTGTTGTTTGAAGGTGAAATCCCCACTTGCCGAAAACCCCGGGATATTGTTGAATCATACGCCGTATTGCGTCACCTCGTGGCACGCGGAATTTGTTGGAAATCGAATTGGATCTCACGAGATATGAACAGATTAATTGTGTTCAGTGATTGATTGAACTTTGTAATCTCGGATTAACAAGAATCCAGTGATATTTCTCGGAACACATCGCCTTATTGCCTACCACGCGTAGCGCGCGCTTGCTGGAAACGAGTTAGGTGTGATGCTGGTCAGGACCGCGCCATCTGGAGATCGACGCCTTGTGACCGTCCTAGAACCCGTAACTTACATCACACGTTACAATTACTCATCCCATTGTACATACAAACCACACTTAGGGCGTGACCTTTGAAGGTCGAAGTTGGCGAACCCAGCACATCAGGTTAGTGGTATCATTATTAAGTAACCTTGTTTATTGAAAGCAACGTATGACTCCACGTATCGTGGAAAAGTTCCGGACACGTCCAGTTACCGTTGGCTGGCCTATTGCAGTTCTGAACATAACCTTTATATTATTTCGTTTTATTATAGAATATAAAATTACTTAACTGACGTTTCATATTCTTGCATCTCCTTCCAGAACTTCGGCTGCAAAGAGCTCTTTGAAGGAGGTCAGCACAGGCAGCACGCCGCTATGATAGTGATGGCCATGCTGGGGTTCTACTTCGAAGTGTCCCGACATGACAGGGATAAGCATATTAGAGTGCATAACCGGCACATAAGACCAGGTAAGAATTAAATCTCGTAAAGTCCTTCCAAAGGTTGTCTGGAAAATATTGCTCTCAGCGATAAGACCGCCATTGTAACCAAATTTTTTTGCAATATTGTTATTTAAGTGTGCTTCAATTATTGGTGTACCATAAAGTATATTCTATCTAACAGTTGTGGCCTAGTTATATTAGCATCGAGTGATCTCAGGGAAGACGGTGGTTACCGGGGTTGCGCAAATTAAAACGTCCCGTTTCTCCCGTCTTGATATGATCGTGTTAGTGACCATGTCAATTTAAAAACTCATGCGGCGGAAATTTTGTACGTCCGGTAAGGACCAGGCCCGAGTCGGCAGTGCGTTGTGTTCCACGCGCGCCTCATAGAGCAGTCAGCAGCATTGACGGGGCCCGATTGGCCTACTGCCTTACGGGGTTGTGGGAAAGTTCTAACGAGATACCGCGGCCCCTAAACATAAGGGCAACTGAAAGAATAATGTGGAATTTTATTCAGTAGAAGTCTGACACTCCCTTCATCTCCACCCAAAGCTTGATGAATTCCCCACTATATAAAAATAAGGTATGAAAAGCATGTGCCTATTCAGATCCTAGGGAGGACACTGGCATAATAATCACGTGCCACTATGCACAGTGATGCTTAGGAGAGACCCCTTTAAAGTCTTCCTAGGGATGAGCCCAGATTGGCGATGCACAGAGTGCGTTCCGGAGTAGTCTTTTATGAGGTAACGGTACCCCTTCTATGTGTTAATGGTATTCATCAGGGTGGTTTTACTTTTAGTAAGTTAAAAGTCCCACATTCACTGATCGGGTTGAAACAGGGGATGAAAGTTCGTATGAGACACCGCTTCACCGATTTTAACGATTTTTCTTCCTCAATTTAACCCGGGTGAAAAGGAGAGGCAAGGCTAGTTACAAATATCTAATACAATATACATTAGAAAATCCATATTCATCCAAAAATAAGAATAAACTATGATATTTCCTTTTACCTTTCTAGATAAACTACACCACTTTGAGAAACTTAACGAGGAAGCTACATTGGACATTCCGTATGACTTCAAAAGCGCCACCCATCCGTCATGGCAGTTCTGGAGGAAAGAGTGGAAGAAAGGTTTATCAACTCTCGCCACTTATAAAGACCAGGTAACCTGAATAAAACGCGTTTAAGTGTCAATAGTCGTAATGGCTAAGGAGACGGACTTGGGATCGAGCGGTCTAGGGTTCGAACCCCACCCATTACACTATCGCCGTGAACCAACTCTAGATTTATTTAGCTTAGTTGGAGGGGTTAACAGGATTGCTAGTAATGTAAATTCTACCCACATTGCCAGTAATTTTTTTTAAAAAAAGAAGAAAGATACCTTTTAAGAGATACCTACCTTAAGACCTACCTAATTTAATAGCACCACAGATGATAACCTACATACTTTACATATGATTGTACCTATAAGAATTGTATGGACTTTAAAAGAGACATTGACCTAGTGAGTTTCTTTCGGTGTTTTTTCTCAGAGTAGTCAGTTATCTAGCTAAACGTAAATCGGCAAAAAGATGATATTGTATAAAAGTGTAATATATAACCCGTTTTCAAAATAAATATTTCATTTCATTTCAAAGCTCAAGCCCGTTCCCTTATCGACTTTCAAGACTAACGACGATACACCGTCGTTACATGGTGGACATCCCACCTATACACACAAAACGTATCGGGAATAGTTTCATTGTGCTTTAGCTAAGAAGTGGAATTCTGGAATCTCTGTTCTGTTTGCAGAGGTGGTGCTGGCGGTGTTTAAATAAAATCTTGGAACTTATGAACTCAATTTATTGTTAGCGAAAAAATTACAAGATGGCTCTGCGCAATTAACAAAATTCGGCCGTGCGCGTGAGCTCGCGTTTGGTGGCAGACTGGCGGGGGGCCTATGGCTATGTGACACGCAAGTCACGGCTCCGCACTTCTTAAAACTATCTAATTAGCCTATAGCTACTTAAGTAAACACAATGCTTCTAGGTACATACTATACATATAACTAACTAGTGAGCGTGTCGCTAACAATAGCTATAACCTGGGGTTCTTTAAATCAAGAGTGGATAGGTTACTTCTAGGTAACGGTGCGTCTTTTTCGACCACATCATTGTTTACCATCTGGTGAGATGATGGTCAAACGCAGGCCAGTCATCAATAACAAAAAACGATTCTAATAATGGCCGTAGTCCACAGTGCAGTTTTGTGAATGTTGTGAATCCACGTCCTTGACCGTACGCCAGGGGTACGGTGGACCATCTGGAGGACACGGTGGAGCATACAGTGGAGGTGTGCCTCGCTTGGGCGGAGCACCGCCGTGTCCTCGTGGAGGCGATCGACGGCGGCGACCTCTCGCGCCCGGCCCTGGTTCAAACCATGGTGCGGAGCGAAAGGGAATGGGATGCAGTCGCCTACTTTTGCGAAGTAGTCATGCTAGCAAAGGAGGAGGCTGAACGCGTGAGGGAGAGACAACTTTCTTCCTCACGCCCCAGCTGCCGTGGGACACGCCCTGGGCGTCGGGGATTGCGTGCCAATCTCCTGCCACCGTAGATGCATGCGCACGGTGAGCAGGTGTAGCTCACCGTCCGTTAAGCCCGAGTCGGCGGCGCGTCGTGTTCCACGCGCACCTCATAGAGCAGTCAGCAGCATTGACGGGGCCCGATTGGGCTACTGCCTTACGGGGTTGTGTGAAAGTTCTAACGAGATACCGCAGTCCCGGACCGCAAGGGCAACTGAAGGAGCAGGGTGAGATTTTAGTCAGTAGAAGTCTGACACTCCCTTCCGCTCCCCCCACAGCGGGAGGAGTCATTAGATAATATTCCCAACCAGAAAAAAAAATTAAGGGGTACAGTGGGTCTGCAGTGGAAAAATCGATGATATGTGTCATTCACCAACCAACCCAATCACAACCCAATTCTCTCATAGAGAGGAGGTCTCTGTCTCAGTAGAAACGTTAGTTAGAACGTTATAGACTTATTATAATTGGAACCATTCATAGAAAGACGCAATGGTTTCATATCATCTTCCATCTATGATCTAACCATCAGCGGCGTGCACAGGATTATGACACTGGGTATGCGGCGGAGTCTGGTCACAAAAACGTTTTCTTTTATAGATTTTTAGCATAGCCACAGCCACGCGACTGATTTCTAAGTCGGAAACCATGCCAACAGAACAAGTTTTAGATCAAACCATCTTTTAAAATGAACCTTTGTTTCAGGACCCAGACGGCTCAATAATGAAGTCTTTAGGCCAAAATTCAAAAATTTTATCAGAATATGACATATTGAAAATAAACAGTGTGTACGGAGTGGAATGTTTCGAATCAAGTCGTGCTTCGAACACAAAACAGGTGGATATTGAACGTACGAACGAAGAAAGAGTTATTCAATAAAATTATTATTAATAATACACAGTTTTATTATCTGCTAGCAGCTGCCCGCAACTTCGTTCGCGTGGGATGATTTCCTGCGTAAATCCCGATCCCGTGGCAATTCCGGCAATTCCGTGTTATTCTAGGTCTAGGATGTCAACTTTCTACTTACCAATTTTCATTAATATCCATCCAGTAGGTCTGGAGATTAGCGTGTACAAACAAATAAACAGACAGACTTTTTTATTTTTTTGCCGAGTTACTGTTACTTAACCCACCTCAATTATTATTTTTGTATAAAATGTAAATGTACAGACACACTTTTTTATTGTTTTATTTGTATAGATTATTTTTGGAGGCAGTCCTTGTAATTGAAAACACGAAATTCATAGAGTATTATCTCTTGTTATTGTTCCTTTTTTAATATGTATTTTATATTAATGCTTCCTAATCTTTTTTTTTCAATGGATGTTTTAAAACAATGAATATTTTTATGAAACTCACTCGACCTAAATTACGAAGAGGAAAGATTTGTATTTGTGAATGTTTGTAACAATTAAACTCAAAAACTACTAGACCGATTTCAAAAATCCTTCCACCCATAGAGAATCAATGCTACGTTATTATCACTGACTGACATGAGCTTAATTTTTTGCTAAAAAACAAAATATTTTCACGCGATCCCAACCGCGGGCTGAAGATAGACTTCTAATACATGCATCTATTCATATCAATAAAATTGAAGTGTGTCTATGATTTCAAAATAACAGTGTTTTCTCATGTGCTTATAAGTAGTTTTTTAAGCATACAATACTGAAACTTGTTTTTTCGTCTCTCATCTTTCTGTGTGTAGGTACCATAGATTTTATTTCTATGGTGCAGCTGTCCCAGAGATTAGCCTGTAGGTACCTCCTACAGGCTAATCTCTGGGACAGCTGCACCAATGAGGGTTTTCTGTAATAACGTCCACCAGGCGGCAGCACTGAGGCATCAGGTCCGGGCACCTGTCAAACGCTTAAGTTTTTGACATCTGTCAAACTGACATCAATGTCACGTATACATCAAAGATTCGTTTCCAAAATGGAAGATCTCTCGCCTCAGTAGCGCCAACTGGTGGTTTAAATTTTCCAGAAAACCCTCATTTAAATGGGACGTACGCGGGAATAACCAGTCATGCGAAAGATGTGGTGGGCACAGCCAATATTATAATCATTATCTGCTTACTCTTCCCAATTACGTTGGGGTCGGCTTCCAGTCTAACCGGATGCAGTTGATCTGGCTTTCCGAGGCACGGCAGATGTCGGATTTTTAGGCTTCTGACAACCCGTAACGACTGTCAAAGATGTACCTACAATTCCTACTAATGACAGCCGGGACCAATGGCTTAACCATTGATATGAATTCTATATCTATGTGCCTAACTTGCTTTCCGAGGCACAGTTGAACATAAAAAATGAATTGACAAAAAATTGACAGAATAAAACCAAAGAGAATGTAATACACTAACATACAAAGGTAATACAATGACAAAAAATATAATCGGTATATATAGCATCTTGAATTATATACAATCCATTTGATTAAAAAAAAGCACTTAAAGCTATTGAGGTTCGCTATGGTTGTTGACTTGTTTATTTTCTGTAATGTTGATGTCGCTCTTGCTAATTACATCGTAAACGACCAAATCCTCAGCATATATCCGTTTCTTAAACAAGCATTTTTCTAAATATATCATCGCACTGACAGCTGAAAGATAAAATTAATGTTTATAGAAGAAGCGATAATATAAGTATCGAAGTGATCACCCAACTCAAAAGGCGCATACCTAGAGAAGTAGCTTTAAAAAAAAATGCATATTCCATTTCCTATGAAACTGTGATCTAGTATCAAGTATATAGTCAGTCTAGTATTATAGTACTATATATATTATAGTCTATTATAGTCTCATAGATGATACATATAAATAGTCAGTCTGTTTTTATTTACTAATTTCGCACAATATACCTAGTTCTTAGTTCTTCAACGCCTAAATGTATTTTTGGTTTGTTTGTGCACGCGAAAGGGAATTTTAAAGATACTAATGTTTACATATTATAAAAAATCTGTAGAAAATTATCTAAAATATGAATTTAAACTAATAAAAAACCTTGTATCCATAGACTTAAATATATATGTCAATGCTTGTATGTCATACATTAAAAATAAATAAATAAACTTTTTGTTGCAGACAAAAAACTATCTTATCTTATCTAAAAACATTAAATTTTCTTCAGTTTCATTTCTTCGTTTTAGTTGGTGGAGACTGGAGAAGGCCAACCAAATCCCTAATTAATTACTAATGACAGAAAATTATACATCATAGCCTACATGAAATAATACCGTGTTGGATCTTGTTGTCACACACAAGCCTATATACCTATTTTAATAAGCTATTAAATGAATATTATTACAGTAAACACTGTATTTTATTGTAAGAAGTTACTAACCCGGCCTTTGTACAGTAGCCTTTATGATTCTTTCAATCTTATGTTCCTCCTTCCAATGAAAGAAAACCTTTCTTATTATGGCTAACACCAAAGCTATCATAAATATACTGAGACCGAACAGTATCGTGTAGAGAGCCATTCATAAACGTGGAAAATAATACCATTAAATACATTTTGTTGGTGTAGTTTCTATTTTGATTTAACTAAACATAATTTTGACTTACGTCATTATTTGTTATGAAAAAAATAGTCATAATATATTACATCCTCTTTTCGTAAACTTTTTCATATTCCAAGTGCACAGATTATTTATCCGTCTTCTCAACCGGATGGTCATAAAAGTAAGCATTTAATTATGATAATTAAGTATGTATTAAGAATTTATGCTCTAAAGAAAATATAATTATACAATAGCAACAATATTAATTTATATCAGGTAAATACAAAAATACCAGTGCCTAAATCGACAATAAATTAAAAAAATAAACAAGTTATGAATGTCAGTGGTGCCGTGGCGCGAACTTTGTGTTTAGCAAATAAAATAAATTGAGTTATATTAAAAAATCCTAATCATATGAAAATGTTATTTGAAAATTTTTGGTATATTTAAAATTTGTGAACAGGATGAGTTTTAACGACTACGGTGAGAGTTTTCATAACATATTTTGTAGTTATATTAAAAGTAAAGTTTGCTAGAAATTAACTTTTGCTAATAATAAAATTATTATATTTATATTGCATTTTCAGCCAATCATATTTATCAAAAACATCGACTAGCTGTAGCTCTAGCTATATTAAAATTGAAACCAGCGAATATTAAAACTGAAGCATATTTAGAAGAACTAAAATCTAAAACTGATCAACAATTTGATGATGACGATATGTCAGTTTGTAGCGAAGACTTTCTGATGGCAGATGAAGATGAATTAAATGATAGTGTTACTATTTTGAAAGACTTCGCACCTGAATTAGTCAATAATGATGATAAATTGATGGATGACAAAAATATAGCTAGTGAAAAGGTATTTTATGACACTTATATCTATAGATTAAATTAATCAATCTTCTTAGCCTTTCCTTTCCTCAACTATAGCGGGTTCGGCTTCCAGTCTAACTTGATCTGAGTAGGTACCAATGGTAGGTGCAGTGAATGGAATAAAACTAAGACGGTATCCATTTAAGTTGAAACATATTTGATTCGAGTTCAATTGAATTAAATACTACGCACAGTTAAGGAGTGAAATTCCCTGCCGGAGTCTGTATTTCCTGATAGCTATAACCTAGGGGTACTTAAGTCAACATTAAATAAATAGGTCACTTCTAGATAAGCGTGCTTCATCTTAGACCACATCATCACTTACCATCATAACACCGACAATTTTTTTGTTTGGAATCTGGATGTATATCATCGAATGACTGCTCCCGGTCTGGGTAACCCGGAACTGACCGGAAGGGAGTGTCAGACTACGGACTAAAAATCACTTTGTTTCTTCAGTTGCCCATACGTGCCGGGGCCGCGGACCTCGTTATAACATTCCCTCTACCCCGGCAGAATGTTAAACATATGTTACACTACTGTCTTCTTGATCTAGTGATCGCAAGTACTTGTAGGAATCATGAGGTCCTGGATTCGATGCCCAGACTAAGTAAAGTGTTATAAGGTTATATCCATAGAAGCTGACCGCACTAATTCAATTCCGGTTAATGGCAGTGGGCTTGCCTCCGACTACATAATATTCCCAAGTGGGTACAATGACATTGAAGCAACACAAGATATTGACTGGATTTTTTATATTTTAATTGATATAATTACTTATTTTTATATTTGCAGGCAATCACCGAAACTGAAATGATTGACAAAAATATACCTGATGACCTATCACAGATTACATATTATAATAGCTCACAAAATCAATATAATTTTGACATTGTTGGTCCCTTTAATGATTTAACACAATCTCTAGATGTTTATAATCTTAGCCAGAATATAGACATAGAAGAATCTATACCTATAAATATAGCGAGAGAAGTTTTTAATGACAAAACAGCAAATTTTGATCAAAATACTGATCCCATTCGCGATACTATGGTATCACAAGCCAATCAGAAAGCAAACACCAAAGATTCATTACCTAATACTGCTAGCACCAAAGAATTGGACGAAGAAATTAGACATTTTGATAAAAACTCTACACATAAAACGAATTCTAAAGACACAGATAATGTTACAGTCGATGCACGCAGTAGAACTACAGCGCTTACGTCCAAAGATAGCACAGATATAACATTTTATGACTCTCAAAAGACTATTCCCTACACATTGCACGGTTTTACTCAAAATTACACACACTATAGTCCTAGTCAGACTGATATTGTTATACCTAGTAAACACTTGTATAATGTCACTAAAAATAACGACAGTACCGTTCAAAATAAAGATAAAAGCAAAGATGTCCAAACGGTAGCTTTAAATGTGAACGATTTTGAAAACGGAAACCAATTTATTAGTAAAGGTAATCGTTTGAATGTTGAGAAACTGGTGAATAGAGAAGAGTTTGAATATAATCAAAGTGTGAATATGTTTTGCGAAAACAATGATGAAAATTTTGATGAAATACAAACTAATATTCCTCTTACAAATATCGAGAGTCATGAAACTATGAATGATATTAATAATATTATAAATAAAGACACAGAAACCAATAATAATCAAAATGATTATGGTGGCTATTCTGACGAAATTAAAATTCTGAGAGATATTACTAGAAACAGTTTCGCTACCGAACATAATATGGAGAATAATAAAAATAATTCCAAACTAGCAGATAATGTGGTAATGAATAACAGATCTTTAGGATGTAGTCAAAATTATAACTATTTATCACAAAACATGGAAATCAATCACAGCCTAAATGAATCAGAGAAAACAAAATCCAATAATGTAAATTTCACAACAGACCAATCGAATGCAGATAATCCTACCCATAATTCTGAAATTAATAACGAACTTGCAAAAATGCCTTCTGAAAACGATTCTTCCGAAAAAGAAGAACTCCATGAATCAGAAGAGATTATATCGTATAAAGTTTTGGAAGAATTCAATAAAGTGAAATCGTTTTTGAATAGGCAGAATCGACGAATGTCTTGTGATGGGTACTCAACCGATTCTGGATATAGGAGTAACTCGCAAAGAAGCAGTAAAAGAAATGGTAAGTATAACTTGAATACTCTTATCATATTATGTTCAACTGTATACCATATTGTAAAATTAACTTCAAGCTCTTTCCATCTTCGGACTACAAGACGGCGATGCGCCATCGTTTATAGTAATGTGAATTCTACCCACATTACTAGATCTTTTTAAAAAACAATACTTGCATTGTGCGTACAGCTAAAGAGTAGAAATTCCATGCTGGAATCTGTATTTCCTGATAGCTATAACCTTATAAGGGGTGTTTAAGTCAAGAGTGAATAGGTTACTTCGAGGTAAGAGTGCTCCATCTTCGACCACATCATCACTTACCATCAGGTGAGATAGTGGTTAAACTCGAGCCTATCTAGAATAAAAAATTGGCCAAGTGCGAGTCGGACTCGCCCAAGGAGGGGTTCCGTAGTAACTATAATAAACATACTTATTATATTTATATGAAAAAAAAAAAACAAAAAACCTTACAAATTTCTTAAAACTAGCTTATTTACAATTTTTACAACTATGCCAAATAACTTTGTTTTTCATAGTATTTGTATGAATTACAAAGTTATATTTGCGGTTTTTGAAAATATACTGTATCTCAAAAACTCCTGACTCGATCTCGTTCAAACCAATTTTGGTTGTAAGTTTACATTATGATCTACAACATATGGTTTTTTTTAGATTTTTCACTTCATTATTATAGAAGTTAGAGGGGGGGACACATTTTACCACTTTGGAAGCGTATATCTTTTAAGCGATTAACTTTATGAAAAAGTCATTTTAGAAACCATAATGTAATTTTTAAAGACCTGTCTATAGATACCACACACGTATAGGTTTCATGAAAAAAAATATTTTTAGTATCAGTTCCATGTATGGGGAGCCCATACATGGAACTGAACCAGATTTTAGATATTTTTTAAATTTTCTCTTGAAATCGGAAAGCGGTTCACAGAATACATCTACCTACCAAGTTAATAAATTAATAATTAATTAATAGTTTCGGAATAAAATGGCTGTGACATACGGACGGACGGACAGACAGACAAACGGACAAACATGTCGAAACTATAAGGGTTCCGTTTTTTGCCATTCGGCTACGGAACCCTAAAAAGCTATGATCTGATTTTCTCCCCATCTAGGGTTGGCTTTAGACAAAGCTACTCCTCAACAGTCATCTTATCTTTTCACAACTATGTTAGAGTCGGCTTTCAGTCTATCAGGATGCAGCTGAGTACTAGTGTTTTACATGGATCGACTACCATCGAACCTCCACAACCCAGTAACTGGGTACAATACCCCTTGTCAAGACAAATGTTAGATTATCTGGCTTCTGTCTACACGTAACGACTGTCAAAAATGTACAATTGATAGCCGTCACCAACAGCTTAAAGGTGTGTCCAAACATTGAGCAGCGAGAGCGCGGCAGCAATACGCGGCATTTCTAGGACACATTTCTGCCGCGCTCTAGTTAGGACAAAGCCGACTACGGACTAATGTTTGCCCGGCAGTCGTCTAAACACAGGGAGGCGGACCGCGCGCGATTGCCGCTCGATGTTTGGACACACCTTAACGTGCTGTAATCTCGATATGTAGACGGTTGTCCATCTACAGACCGACCTCCGAAAACGTTGCTTACCCTTGTTGATAGATAGATATATTGTTTATTACACTTCTGGACACATCTATTGGCCCACCTTAGAGTTTAGGTTTCGATGGCCCCTACCGAAATATGATTGCTAGATTGAACAAAAACTGTTGATGCAGTTTTAAACCTGATACATTTTACCATCTTTTTCGATCGTATAGTTTTAAATTTGAATTCAGAATACCATACGACATGGACCTACGCCTAACAAGTCGGATATGCGCCTTGTTAAAGGCAATTAATTTTTGAATAAAAAACATGTTTTATCAAATAAAGGTTTAATTTAATAACGCGTGTTGCCTCCATGGGCATCTACCACAGCTCTCAAACGATTAGGCATAGAGTTTATCAACCGCTCTATGAAATTTTGAGGGATCATCTCCCATTCCTCTTCTATGGCAGTTTTCAACTCCTGCATCGTCTGGGCAACTGGCTGACGAGCCCTAACACGCCTTTTTAGCTCGTCCCACATGTGCTCAATGGGGTTCATGTCTGGGCTTCTGGCTGGCCAGTCCATAACTGTGATGTTCACATCCCGAAGATATTCCCTGACGATGCCGGCCGCATGGGCTCTTGCATTATCATGCATAAAAAGGAAATTTGGGCCCACATAGTCCGCGTATGGTATCACGTGAGGTTCTAAGCACTCACGAATGTATCTTTCAGCATTTAATGTTGGCAGCCGTGGTCCTGTAACAACCTCAAGTTGAGTTTTGCCGCTCGCGGATATACCGCCCCAGACAGTCCATGAGCCACCGCCATAAGCAACCCTCTCTTCAAAGCAGCATTGTGCGAAACGCTCTCCCTTACGCCGGTAGACCTTCTTCCTTCCATCATTGCCATGTAACACAATTTTAGACTCATCAGAAAAGAGTACACGGCTCCAATCTTGCTGTGTCCAATTTAAATGACTGCGTGCGAAATGAAGGCGCGCTGTTCGGTGGGCTCGCTTTAGTTTGGGCCCATTAGCTGGCTTGTGTGGTACCATATCGCGTTCTTTTAACCTTCTCCGAACAGTTCGAGCGCTCACAGATACTCCGTGGAAGTCGCGAAGTTGGTTTTGTATCTCAATGGAGGTAAAGTGACGATTTCTCAAGCTGGTCGTCACGATGAATCGATCCTGCCTTTCAGTTGTGACCCGAGATCGTGGCCTTCCTTGGCGACGAACAAAACCGCCAGTCTCTAGGTACCTCCGATAAACATTTCGGACCGCAGATCGACTTAAATTAAGTTGAGCACTCACGTTTCTTTGGCTGTGTCCGGCCTGAATAAGTGCCACAGCTTGGGCGGCGACTTCAGGTGAAGTATCCATAGATTATTGATAGAACCTCACCTTAATGTTAAGAATAAGTAATGTTTGTTGCAAAAGCAAAGATATCAATCACTTTTTCAAGAATTAAATCCAAGTAAACCAATAAAACCAAGTTTTCTTAGTATTCGATTGTTTGATATCAACAAACAGGCTCCAAATTGTCTTTTGTTTCTTTAAATTCTGTGTTCGAAATTCAAAAAAAGACTATTGAATGAAATTGTGAATGTGCCAGGTTCAAAACTGCATAAAAACTTTTTGCTCGACCTAATATAAAATTTTAGCTAGGACCAAACGAAACTGAAAATACAAGGTGGGCCAATAGATGTGTCCAGAAGTGTATATTTTATACTATATAAAGCTAAATTACCACTGACTGACTGACTCACTCATTGACATAATTGTTCTCCCAGATGGTGGATGGGGAGGTGGGTATATTTTGACAGATTCGTAAACAAGTAACTCTCAAACCTACGGGAAAAGTGCCAAACCTCCCCTTTTCCCCCCCCCCTATCGTATCTCGGAAACTACGAGACCCGTATTTTTTTCTTTTTACGGGTTCGTATAGAGGAGGCTCGGTAAAGTAAAAACCATTTTTCAAAGTCCCCCCCCCCCCGCCCCCCTTCTCCCCCCTTTAGGCGGATCTCGGAATCTAAGAGACTTGGAACATTTTTTTTTTCAGATTCATTTAGAGGGGCAATGCTTTAGTCGAAATACTTGTGCAACCCCCCCCCATCACCCCCCCCCTCTTTTTTTTTTTTTTTTTTCACAAGCTCGCGAGGTGCTTGCACCTCGCGCAACACGCAAATACTAAACCCCCCCATCACCCCCCCCCCCCTTTTTTTTTTTTTTTCACAAGCACGCGAGGTGCTTGCACCTCGCGCAACACGCAAATACTAGTTATATTATATAAAGCTAAATTACCACTCACTCACTGACATAATTGTTCTCCCAGATGGTGGATGGAGAGGTGGGTATATTTTGACAGATTCGTAAACAAGTAACTCGCAACACGCAAATACTTGATTTAGAGGGGCAATGCTTTAGTTTTCTTCACAAGCACGCGAGGTGCTTGCACCTCGCGCAACACGCAAATACTAGTTATTTTATACTATATAAAGCTAAATTACCACTGACTGACTGACTCACTCATTGACATAATTGTTCTCCCAGATGGTGGATGGGGAGGTGGGTATATTTTGACAGATTCGTAAACAAGTAACTCTCAAACCTACGGGAAAAGTGCCAAACCTCCCCTTTTCCCCCCCCCCCTATCGTATCTCGGAAACTACGAGACCCGTATTTTTTTCTTTTTACGGGTTCGTATAGAGGAGGCTCGGTAAAGTAAAAACCATTTTTCAAAGTCCCCCCCCCCCCGCCCCCCTTCTCCCCCCTTTAGGCGGATCTCGGAATATAAGAGACTTGGAACATTTTTTTTTTCAGATTCATTTAGAGGGGCAATGCTTTAGTCGAAATACTTGTGCAACCCCCCCCCATCACCCCCCCCCTCTTTTTTTTTTTTTTTTTTCACAAGCTCGCGAGGTGCTTGCACCTCGCGCAACACGCAAATACTAAACCCCCCCATCACCCCCCCCCCTTTTTTTTTTTTTTTCACAAGCACGCGAGGTGCTTGCACCTCGCGCAACACGCAAATACTAGTTATATTATATAAAGCTAAATTACCACTCACTCACTGACATAATTGTTCTCCCAGATGGTGGATGGGGAGGTGGGTATATTTTGACAGATTCGTAAACAAGTAACTCGCAACACGCAAATACTTGATTTAGAGGGGCATTGCTTTAGTTTTTGTCACAAGCACGCGAGGTGCTTGCACCTCGCGCAACACGCAAATACTTGATTTAGAGGGGCAATGCTTTAGTTTTCTTCACAAGCACGCGAGGTGCTTGCACCTCGCGCAACACGCAAATACTAGTTATTATATTATATAAAGCTAAATTACCACTCACTGACTGACTGACTCACTCACTGACATAATTGTTCTCCCAGATGGTGGATGGGGAGGTGGGTATATTTTGACAGATTCATAAACAAGTAACTCTCAAACCTACGGGAAAAGTGCCAAACCTCCCCTTTTCCCCCCTCCCTATCGTATCTCGGAAACTACGAGACCCGTATTTTTTTCTTTTTACGGATTCGTATAGAGGAGGCTCGGTAAAGTAAAAACCATTTTTCAAAGTTCCCCCCCCCCCCGCCCCCCTTATCCCCCCCTTTAGGCGGATCTCGGAATCTAAGAGACTTGGAACATTTTTTTTTTCAGATTCATTTAGAGGGGCAATGCTTTAGTCGAAATACTTCTGCAACCCCCCCCCTATTTTTTTTTTTTTTACCAAGCACGCGAGGTGCTTGCACCTCGCGCAACACGCAAATACTAACCCCCCCCCATCTCCACCCATCACCCCCCCCCTTTTTTTTTTTTCACAAGCACGCGAGGTGCTTGCACCTCGCGCAACACGCAAATACTAGTTATACTATATAAAGCTAGATTACCACTCACTGACTCACTCATTGACATAATTGTTCTCCCAGATGGTGGATGGGGAGGTGGGTATATTTTGACAGATTCGTAAACAAGTAACTCTCAAACCTACGGGAAAAGTGCCAAACCTCCCCTTTTCACCCCCCTTCTCCCCCCTCCCTATCGTATCTCGGAAACTACGAGACCCGTATTTTTTGTTTTTTACGGATTCGTATAGAGGAGGCTCGGTAAAGTAAAAACCATTTTTCAAAGTCCCCCCCCCCGCCCCCCTTCTCCCCCCCTTTAGGCGGATCTCGGAATCTAAGAGACTTGGAACATTTTTTTTTTCAGATTCATTTAGAGGGGCAATGCTTTAGTCGAAATACTTGTGCAACCCCCCCCCCATCACCCCCCCCCCCCTATTTTTTTTTTTTTTTTCACAAGCGCGCGAGGTGCTTGCACCTCGCGCAACACGCAAATACTAAACCCCCCCCCATCACCCCCGCCCCCCCCACTTTTTTTTTTTCACAAGCACGCGAGGTGCTTGCACCTCGCGCAACACGCAAATACTAAACCCCCCCCCCTTTTTTTATGTTGAAGAAGCACGCGAGGTGCTTGCACCTCGCGCAACACGCAAATACTAGTTATACTATATAAAGCTAAATTACCACTCACTGACTCACTCATTGACATAATTGTTCTCCCAGATGGTGGATGGGGAGGTGGGTATATTTTGACAGATTCGTAAAAAAGTAACTCTCAAACCTACGGGAAAAGTGCCAAACCTCCCCTTTTCCCCCCCCTCTATCGTATCTCGGAAACTACGAGACCCGTATTTTTTGTTTTTTACGGATTCGTATAGAGGAGGCTCGGTAAAGTAAAAACCATTTTTCAAAGTCCCCCCCCCCCCGCCCCCCTTCTCCCCCCCTTTAGACGGATCTCGGAATCTAAGAGACTTGGAACATTTTTTTTTCAGATTCATTTAGAGGGGCAATGCTTTAGTCGAAATACTTGTGCAACCCCCCCCCCCCATCACCCCCCCCCTCTTTTTTTTTTTTTTTTTTTTCACAAGCTCGCGAGGTGCTTGCACCTCGCGCAACACGCAAATACTTGATTTAGAGGGGCAATGCTTTAGTTTTTTTCACAAGCACGCGAGGTGCTTGCACCTCGCGCAACACGCAAATACTAGTTATATTATATAAAGCTAAATTACCACTCACTGACTGACTGACTGACTGACTCACTCATTGACATAATTGTTCTCCCAGATGGTGGATGGGGAGGTGGGTATATTTTGATTGATTCGTAAACAAGTAACTCTCAAACCTACGGGAAAAGTGCCAAACCTCCCCTTTTCACCCCCCTTCTCCCCCCTCCCTATCGTATCTCGGAAACTACGAGACCCGTATTTTTTGTTTTTTACGGATTCGTATAGAGGAGGCTCGGTAAAGTAAAAACCATTTTTCAAAGTCCCCCCCCCGCCCCCCTTCTCCCCCCCTTTAGGCGGATATCGGAATCTAAGAGACTTGGAACATTTTTTTTTTCAGATTCATTTAGAGGGGCAATGCTTTAGTCGAAATACTTCTGCAACCCCCCCCCCCTATCACCCCCCCCTATTTTTTTTTTTTTTTACCAAGCACGCGAGGTGCTTGCACCTCGCGCAACACGCAAATACTAACCCCCCCCCATCTCCACCCATCACCCCCCCCCTTTTTTTTTTTTCACAAGCACGCGAAGTGCTTGCACCTCGCGCAACACGCAAATACTAGTTATACTATATAAAGCTAGATTACCACTCACTGACTCACTCATTGACATAATTGTTCTCCCAGATGGTGGATGGGGAGGTGGGTATATTTTGACAGATTCGTAAACAAGTAACTCTCAAACCTACGGGAAAAGTGCCAAACCTCCCCTTTTCACCCCCCTTCTCCCCCCTCCCTATCGTATCTCGGAAACTACGAGACCCGTATTTTTTGTTTTTTACGGATTCGTATAGAGGAGGCTCGGTAAAGTAAAAACCATTTTTCAAAGTCCCCCCCCCCGCCCCCCTTCTCCCCCCCTTTAGGCGGATCTCGGAATCTAAGAGACTTGGAACATTTTTTTTTTCAGATTCATTTAGAGGGGCAATGCTTTAGTCGAAATACTTGTGCAACCCCCCCCATCACCCCCCCCCCCTATTTTTTTTTTTTTTTTCACAAGCGCGCGAGGTGCTTGCACCTCGCGCAACACGCAAATACTAAACCCCCCCCCATCACCCCCGCCCCCCCCACTTTTTTTTTTTCACAAGCACGCGAGGTGCTTGCACCTCGCGCAACACGCAAATACTAAACCCCCCCCCCTTTTTTTATGTTGAAGAAGCACGCGAGGTGCTTGCACCTCGCGCAACACGCAAATACTAGTTATACTATATAAAGCTAAATTACCACTCACTGACTCACTCATTGACATAATTGTTCTCCCAGATGGTGGATGGGGAGGTGGGTATATTTTGACAGATTCGTAAAAAAGTAACTCTCAAACCTACGGGAAAAGTGCCAAACCTCCCCTTTTCCCCCCCCTCTATCGTATCTCGGAAACTACGAGACCCGTATTTTTTGTTTTTTACGGATTCGTATAGAGGAGGCTCGGTAAAGTAAAAACCATTTTTCAAAGTCCCCCCCCCCCCCGCCCCCCTTCTCCCCCCCTTTAGACGGATCTCGGAATCTAAGAGACTTGGAACATTTTTTTTTCAGATTCATTTAGAGGGGCAATGCTTTAGTCGAAATACTTGTGCAACCCCCCCCCCCCCCATCACCCCCCCCTCTTTTTTTTTTTTTTTTTTTTCACAAGCTCGCGAGGTGCTTGCACCTCGCGCAACACGCAAATACTTGATTTAGAGGGGCAATGCTTTAGTTTTCTTCACAAGCACGCGAGGTGCTTGCACCTCGCGCAACACGCAAATACTAGTTATATTATATAAAGCTAAATTACCACTCACTGACTGACTGACTGACTGACTCACTCATTGACATAATTGTTCTCCCAGATGGTGGATGGGGAGGTGGGTATATTTTGATTGATTCGTAAACTCTCAAACCTACGGGAAAAGTGCCAAACCTCCCCTTTTCACCCCCCTTCTCCCCCCTCCCTATCGTATCTCGGAAACTACGAGACCCGTATTTTTTGTTTTTTACGGATTCGTATAGAGGAGGCTCGGTAAAGTAAAAACCATTTTTCAAAGTCCCCCCCCCGCCCCCCTTCTCCCCCCCTTTAGGCGGATATCGGAATCTAAGAGACTTGGAACATTTTTTTTTTCAGATTCATTTAGAGGGGCAATGCTTTAGTCGAAATACTTGTGCAACCCCCCCCCCCATCACGCCCCCCCCTCTTTTTTTTTTTTTTTCACAAGCTCGCGAGGTGCTTGCACCTCGCGCAACACGCAAATACCAATTTCTTTTTTCACAAGCACGCGAGGTGCTTGCACCTCGCGCAACACGCAAATACTAGTTATACTATATAAAGCTAGATTACCACTGACTGACTGACTGACTCACTCACTCACTCATTGACATAATTGTTCTCCCAGATGGTGGATGGGGAGGTGGGTATATTTTGACAGATTCGTAAACAAGTAACTCTCAAACCTACGGGAAAAGTGCCAAACCTCCCCTTTTCACCCCCCTTCTCCCCCCTCCCTATCGTATCTCGGAAACTACGAGACCCGTATTTTTTTCTTTTTACGGATTCGTATAGAGGAGGCTCGGTAAAGTTAAAACCATTTTTCAAAGTGCCCCCCCCCCGCCCCCCTTCTCCCCCCTTTAGGCGGATCTCGGAATCTAAGAGACTTGGAACATTTTTTTTTCAGATTCATTTAGAGGGGCAATGCTTTAGTCGAAATAATTATGCAACCCCCCCCCCCATTTCCCCCCCCCTTTTTTTTTTTTTATTCACAAGCACGCGAGGTGCTTGCACCTCGCGCAACACGCAAATACTAAACCCCCCATCTCCCCCCCCCCCATTTTTATTTCTTTTTTTTTTTCTCAAGCACGCGAGGTTCTTGCACCTCGCGCAACACGCAAATACTTGATTTAGAGGGGCAATGCTTTAGTTTTTTTCACAAGCACGCGAGGTGCTTGCACCTCGCGCAACACGCAAATACTAGTTGTACACTATACAGTAAAACAAATACGGACTTAACAACATGGGCGGTCTTTTACAGACAACCTTTGGATGGATTCGACACAGGAGAAAATAAATGCGTGGGTAGTCCACGTTGTACTATTTATCTATATAAAATACAAAAACAATAAATTACATTCTCAAAACATAGCACAGTACATAGAACTCTTCAGTTGTCAACAGTACTAACAATAAATTTGATTAGAAAATGATGTTTTTTACATTTTAGTTTTATATATTCTTCTAGCTCTACAATTATCAGGAAATTGGCTAAACCAATCTGGATGCTGTCTTTTTAACTACATCATGCAGTGCCCTCTAGTGGCAGGCACAAGAGATATTACTAACGAAATTGCTCAGGTAAGTAAAACAATCAGAGTTAGCTGCCCGCAGTAGCGTATTTACCTGTAGGCCAAGGGGGAATAAAATAATTATGTTTATTTTGCAAATACCAATTGTTTATAAATAAACTTTTACGTCATTTTTTTTTTCGTATATGTCAACTAGAGTAGTCAGTTAGGAAACACCTAGGTCGGTGTTTCCTAACTGACTACTCAGAGAAGAAACACAAATAAACTCACGAGGTCAACGTCTCTTTGAAAGTCCATTCAATCTGTAGTGATCAAATCATATGAGAGCCATGTAGGTTTATTTCTGTGGCGCCCTTTAGAGGACAGAATCACACAGATTTGAGCAGGCCCGTCCAAGCATTTGTCAATTATCGCGTAGCTCAACTTAGAACTTTAAGGAGCTCGAGCAATTTGACGAACAATACCAAAGTAAAGCCATTTGGTAGGCCGTTTAAGGCACTCAAACTGCCAGACAGTGCGGTAATCTACTCATAATATTCGTTGTTTTCCTCAAATTCCATGGCTCTGGCCGGTTAACTGGGGCGGCATCTGTCAAACTGACAGTTTTTAAAGCACTACATGGTCTTGTAGCGGCGTAACTTTGATTCTGAAAAAAACAAAATATATATTTTTCAAGGCCGGGGTGCTAATATTTTCAAGATTGCTTCACTCGCTCTAGTATCCTTGGGTCAATATTTTTATATTATTTTACAAAGTATATCTGCAATAAGAGTAAATTAACATCAAATTGAGCCTATCCAAAGAGTGGTGCAAAATCTTCACATTTATTTTAGCAATGACAATTTGTTTTATTTTTTTAGAAAATCCTATAACATAGTGAATGGTAATGATTTTCTTTTGCTGATTACGAGACGGGCGTGCTCGGCCCGGGACTCCCAATCTTTACGCCACTGGATTACAGTATAAAGCTTTGGTTTCCTAGGATAGCGGTGCCGTCAAATAGCGGCCATAATACAGCGGTGAATGACGTCACTAGAACGTTGTCTACGTAAACAAAATGGCGCGGTTTCCTAGAGAGCGGTAACTGACACCGTAACGTCAAAAAGCGGTGCCGCCATTTGCATGACGGCCGTCTTGTCGGTGTCAGATGGTTTCGTGAACGTTTCCAAAGAGAATGTAATACACTAGATAGCGATGAAGCAGACAGTGTGATAAAACGGCCGTGTAACTTTCCACATGTCGTCACCGTAATATTACGGACGCAAAAAGGCGGCCGTCTTTACGGTGACGACATGTGGAAAGTCCCACGGCCGTTTTAACACAGTCTGCTTCATCGATATCAATGAAACGTTCACGAAACCATCTGACACCGACAAGACGGCCGTCATGCAAATGGCGGCACCGCTTTTTGACGTTACGGTGTCAGTTACCGCTCTCTAGGAAACCGCGCCATTTTGTTTACATAGACAACGTTCTAGTGACGTCATTCACCGCTGTATTACGGCCGCTATATGACGGCACCGCTATCCTAGGAAAACAAAGCTTAACCGGTTGCTATTGAATACTTACCAGTCGGTATTACCCTAGACTGCTTATCTGACCTCTACAACCCAGAAATTGGGTAACACGTTATCCCTTGGCAAGATTTTGTTTTTTAGATTTTGTCTCGTTCGTTTTTTACTCCTGGTAAACCTGATAAACTGGTGTTGTTTAACCTTGAAGATAGACCTTCTAGTAAATTCTAAGGTATTATGTTAATTCCTAGGTGCTAAGCCAATTAATAAACAGACTACATGAAGAGGAGAAATATCCATCATTTTTAGAAGACTTACTTGAAACTGTAGACTTATTATTTCGACAAGTTTATGAAGAGAGCTGTGAAGATGGTGAGGTAAGGATTTTTCAATACACTTCCTCGAAAACTGGCTATTATCGCACTACGATTAGGTTCAACATGCAATGTATTTCACACTCGTGGATTTTTTAAATTTTTCACACACGGAGGTGTTTACCATTCCAGATTTTGCCACAGATAACATTAAACAACTATTCAATTCCCTATATTCGACGGTGATTGTTTTTATTTTTCACAGCAAAGAGGCGCATGTTTTTAAGGCCTTATATTTAATGAAAATTTAAATTGTTTTTATGAACAGAATATCAGAAATAAACATTATTATTTATAAAATAATTTTGCTTTTATCATCATATTAACATTTATTTGTGTTCTAAATAAAAAATAAAAGTATTTTATTTTAATCAGGCTGTTTTGCGGATTCATACCTTTGCTTCTTCTTTTACCCGCGAAGGTAAAGCGCGGGGAAAATTAAATATCTTAATGACAAAAGTACTTTTAGTTCTATTATTTTACTTCTTCGAAAGTGTATTGAAAAAGGTCGTTTGCATTTGGACACACGTGGACATTTGTTACTGCAGTACTCGGCTCCATAAGCCCCTCGCCTTGTGGCTCGGGCGTAACTCCTCCTCGGCCGCAATAACAAACCTTACTCCACTTGTATCAAAATGTACTATTTTGTCCGACTTTAGGAAGAGCAGTGGTGAACTGCAGATTGTGAAATCGAACCCAGTCCGGTACATTACTTTGTGTTATTTATATCATCACCACTGCTCACAAATTGATGAAGGAAATATCGTGAGTAAATCGGCAGGCCCCGGAACGCAAACGCAATTGAAGGAACAGGGTTTTTAGTCAGTAGAAGTCTGACAGTCTCTTGCGCTGCACCTAAAGCGGGGGGAATCATTTAATGATTGAACCCATCGTTTCCTATTCCAACTTACACTTGGCGGGTATTTTCAACACTTACATTTTCTTTTACAGTTTCTGAAAAAAGACGAAAATGTTCAACGAATATTTCTTTTAAACAAATCGATTCATATACAAAGACATAGTATAGAGAAAATGACGAACATACTAGAAACATTTCATTCTAAAATTACTGAAGTAGATTCTACATATGAACTAACAAGTATAGTACAAATCGAAAATATAACATACATTTTTCACATACTAGAAATTTTATTAAAGAAATATTTAAAAAACCGCGAAGGACTGAGTCAAGCCAATACTCAAACATCACAGGACGATGAAAAAGTATTAAAAAAGAGTTCCATAACGGATATATGGAGAAAAAAATGGAATCCAAGTCAAAAAGTGTTTGAGGGTAGTCGTGAAAAAAAGTGTGTATTGAAGAACTGCAGCGAAATTTTGAACAAAATTGTAGTTGATTGTGTCAGTACCTACAGCTTGGTCGCATATTCTGCGTTAAAATGTTTTAATTGTATGCAAATATGAGAGAAAGTAAATGAAACTTGTGATATATCTTAATCGTTACTTTTTTACCCAGTAGAAAAAAAAATGACTTAACGTGAGCGATGCTGCGGGCAGAATGTAGTATTTTATAAATATTGTACAGAAATAGTAAAGTAAAATGCTTGTTAAAATAAAATGTTCTTTAATTTGTTCTCATATGCGAGATTTTCGTCTTATAAATGTAAAAATCTGTATTTTACCTACTTCATCAAAATTATCCCACCTAATCAGAGCACATGACTAGCGAAAATCCAGTTGATAAGCTCTGGCAACATAATTATGTATATCTGGGGGCACGGTAGTGCCCCCGCTAAATCGAGCAAAAAAGCGGCACAGCTGTACCATCCTTTTCTCGAAGCAGTTCAGGCCATTTTCGACCCCCTATAAGTTCGTTGTGAATAAAACTAGAAGCCTGAATTTTCAGGAACCAAGCAGGCATAGTATAATCACGCCACACCTTCTGTCTTAAGTTCTTACGTAATTATCTAACCTAACAACATCTCATAGTGACCATATCAATATTAAAAAAATCTTTAACGTTTTAAATAAATAGATTGACTTTGCAATCGCACTAAACAATCTAATTTATAATATATGTATTACTTGTGACATATATTGTGTTTTCATGCGATGGCCGAGTCAATCTATTTATTTAAAATAGTAATAGGGGTCACAGAGGGTCCACTCTGCAGAGTCTGTATAGTAGAGGATAAGACAGCGGCACACCATTAATATTAAACTTCCCTATTGACCTCGATCACATATGGTAAGCGATAGATGAAGTCTACAACGGATTACCAAGCCCAGAAGATCCCTGTCCACTCTTGCTTCAAAGGCTGATGGGTCATATGTGGTAGGGAACACAGAAACTGGCAGTAAGTTCCACAACTTGGTTGACTTGTGTGCACAATAAATGTAGAGGAGAAGCGCTTAGTACAACACGGTATATCGACCAACTGTGCACGGCCCCGCAGTACGTCTATGATATATTTATCCCTCCCATATGCAAAATACGCGCTTGGTCGTAGAGTTACAGTTACACATGCATAAAATCAATAGAATAACCCACCACATATTAATAATTTAAAACATATCCTTAATTAACTAAAACAAACATACCAACTAATTACACTTTATTGTACAAATAACTTAAACTACTTTCTTCTCTGGCAATCCGAGGAGTTTTCTCACAACTTCTCCATAATTCTTTACGGTAGCATCACTTTCTCCATCGTTCATCAAACTGGATACTGCATTTTTATATTCTTCTGCATGTGGTATTTCGGACACATCAAATGTTTTATACTCGTCATCAGTCAAAGTTCTGCTTTCATTTTTACAACGAAGGTGCCAGTTGACTAAAGACTTCTTAGATGCATTGTTGTCCCAGTCATAATACTCCATATCATCTTCTGTTTTTTCCTTTTCCCAGTCTTCAATGCTCCACGCTTCATGGTAGCAAGCGGTTAACAAATAGTTCACATAATCCAAGTTCTGAGCCCTAGCCGGACACCGATCAGCAGTTATTGTGACCAAATCCGTTTTGCTGTCATATCGGTCACCAACTAGACGTATAAACTTATCTTTTGAGTGTTTGTCTAGATTTAGAGTTGATAGTTTTATGCGGAGGGTAACAATTCTTGCTAATGGGTTACGGATTGTAGGACTAGCATGGCAATAGTCTGAAGTTATGATTTCTAAGGGATAATGCTTCTCGATAGCTTCTTCAGAATTTAGAAGGGATGGCCATTCAGTACAGAACTGCTTGATGGCTTCACATTGGCTTTTGACGACTGGTGGAGTGAGATGAAGGAAGTTAGGTATCTTCATGATCTCTGCGTTGGCTTTTTTGCCTGGTGGGGCTTGTCCTTTAAGGACATAGCCTTGGCGAAGAGGGAGTGGCACTGAAGAAGGGTGGAAGGTCTTCGGTCCTGGCCAAACATTGCCCCAATTCTGTAAATTTAGAAGTTGGATTGGTTCATAACTTTACATAACTATAGGGTCATGTGGCATCCAGCTCTGAGGTTCCACATGTGACGTCAATATAATAAGCGTCGATGCACTAATGTGTAAGGTGTCGGAATTCTGATCGAGAGGTCGCAGGTTCGATTCCCAGCCGTTACGCTATTGGCGTGAACCCACTCTAGACACAAGCATATTTAGGTTAGTTAAAATGGTAAACAAGAGTGCTAGTAATTTGAATTAGATCCACATTGCTAGTTTTCTTTAAAAAAAAAAAAAAAACAATTATCACCTGAAATTAAGCACGGAAAAAACGAAATAAGAGCCTATTATTGGAAAGAATTGGCAAGGGCCAGAAAAACATGAATAACATTAAAGGTCTTGTGTACTAAAGTTGTGTTGATGAAGTCGGCATGTCTTTAGTGCAGCCTTCTTTAGTGCAACTGCAAAAGAAATTTCATATAAACTTTCATCCCCTATGTGACCCTCTGTAGGATATTTTTTTCTCAGGATGCTATCTATAGCCTTGCATAGTTTTATGTAAACCCGAGCAGTTTTGTGAATTTTAAAATACACCCACACATACCCTGTTTTACCCCATTAGGGGATAATTTTTAAAAAACACTCGATTTCCTACCAAAATGATAAATTTTAATTTTCACTTTCCTAACTTTTAGGAATGCTAGGATTCCCATACATACTTTCATCCACAATATCACCCCCTGTGGGATAAATTGTTTGATAAAAGTAGCCTAAAAAACCCCAGGAAGGCATCTATAGCCTTGCCAAATTGTATCAATTTTAATTTTATTAATTTTTTAATTTTATTCAGTAGTTTAGGTGTGTGACGGTAACAGACAGACAGCCAGATTAACTTTAGAATTCATAATATTAGCATGGATTTACAATATAAATATGTCATTTGATTTCACACAAAACTTCAAAAGATAATATATAACTCATAGAATGAAAAGATTAACAATCTACCTGAAGCTACTCTCTCACACCATAGGAGCATATGGAAATCACAGCATTTGAAATTTAAAGGATATTGTACTCTCATCAACCACTGATAATAATCAGTCCGAAAAAGAAGATAATCTATACTAATATTATAAAGCGGAAAAGTTTGTTTGTTTGTTTGCTTGAACGTGCTAATCTTCGAAAGTACTGGGTGGATTTGGATGTGCATCGACGCTTATTATATTGACGTCACACGTCAATATAATAAGCGTCGATGCACTAATGTGTAAGGTGTCGGAATTCTGATCGAGAGGTCGCAGGTTCGATTCCCAGCCGTTACGCTATTGGCGTGAACCCACTCTAGACACAAGCATATTTAGGTTAGTTAAAATGGTAAACAAGAGTGCTAGTAATTTGAATTAGATCCACATTGCTAGTTTTCTTTAAAAAAAAAAACAATTATCACCTGAAATTAAGCACGGAAAAAACGAAATAAGAGCCTATTATTGGAAAGAATTGGCAAGGACGAGCAAAACATGAATAACATTAAAGGTCTTGTCCACTAAAGTTGTGTTGATGAAGTCGGCATGTCTTTAGTGCAGCCTTCTTTAGTGCAACTGCAAAAGAAATTTCATATAAACTTTCATCCCCTATGTGACCCTCTGTAGGATAATTTTTTCTCAGGATGCTATCTATAGCCTTGCATAGTTTTATGTAAACCCGAGCAGTTTTGTGAATTTTAAAATACACCCACACATACCTTGTTTTACCCCATTAGGGGATAATTTTTAAAAAACACTCGATTTCCTACCAAAATGATAAATTTTAATTTTCACTTTCCTAACTTTTAGGAATGCTAGGATTCCCATACATACTTTCATCCACAATATCACCCCCTGTGGGATAAATTGTTTGATAAAAGTAGCCTAAAAAACCCCAGGAAGGCATCTATAGCCTTGCTAAATTTTATCAATTTTAATTTTATTAATTTTTTAATTTTATTCAGTAGTTTAGGTGTGTGACGGTAACAGACAGACAGCCAGATTAACTTTAGAATTCATAATATTAGCATGGATTTACAATATAAATATGTCATTTGATTTCACACAAAACTTCAAAAGATAATATATAACTCATAGAATGAAAAGATTAACAATCTACCTGAAGCTACTCTCTCACGCCATAGGAGCATATGGAAATCACAGCATTTGAAATTTAAAGGATATTGTACTCTCATCAACCACTGATAATAATCAGTCCGAAAAAGAAGATAATCTATACTACTATTATAAAGCGGAAAAGTTTGTTTGTTTGTTTGCCTGAACGTGCTAATCTTCGAAAGTACTGGGTGGATTTGGATGCAATTTGGTATGGAAGTTAGTGTTGGGTAGGACATACAAGAGGCACTTCAAATGTCCCATACAAAATGATTGAATGTCCCATCACCTCAAAAAAATATTTTGTACCGCTTCACTGTGACATAGAAAAATGAATGAATCACGAACTGATGAGAAGTGAGTGGTGACGCAAGGTGAGGAGCGAGTAAGTTAGTGTTGAGTAGGACTTACAAGAGGCAGTACATTTGTCCCGTACATGATGTCAAAATGTATTAATGTAAGAGCGGCTCGGCACTATAAAATGTACTACTTCAAATTTTATGTTGCGGTGCGTGCTTGTCACTCATCATCATCATTTTTGTAATTATTCTGTATAATTAATGACTTTCAATAACTATTTATTATTTAGCTAGTTTGTGTTATTATTTTGGAGTGGTTTATTACTTTTGTATTGGTTTGAGAGAAAAACAGAGTGTAATATTATGACAATACTAACACAATAACATCAAATATCATATTCGTACTGGTTATTTCAAATGTATCGCCGAGCTTCAGTTCAGTACGTCTCGCCTCATTTGAAGTGTCAAGTGGGGCATTGTACTGGCTCAGTACAAAAAAGAGGGTACTCTTACAAACCCTTTTTCAAGTCGTGTCCTACCCAAACTAGTGTCAAGGGTTCAAATTAGATGGGACAATGTCACATTATTGGGATAATGTCCCATTAATGTGACATTGTCCCACCTCATTTGAAGTGGTACAATGTACTGCCTCACCAAACTGAATGAGTTACTCATACAAACTCATCGAAATTGCTTGTCCTACCCAACACTAATGGAAGTAGCTTGAGGAATGTTATAGGCTACTTTTTACGCGACTGCAAAAAAGGAGAGTTATGTTTTTACCGTGATAGGATCCACGGGAGCGAAGCCCCGCGTAAGTACTAGTATAATATATGTATATAGCATATAATATTTATAAGAGAACTATTATTAAAATATTTTTTATTTTAGAAAACTAGTAAAGTGGGTAGTATTCACATTAATAGCAATCTTGTTAACCCCTTTATCTAAGCTAAATATGCTTGTGTCTGCAGTGAGTTCACGGCAAGTGGTACCAAGCGTATATTAATTAACATTAAGGCTTATTATTAGGTTTGAACCCACATCCTGCAACTTGCAATTAAGGCCTGCAACCAATGGACATCCACATTTTTGGATTTAAAATAAGGCTTTAGTGTCGTCATAATCTTCGCTTCTCTTCTATATTTTCAGTCAGGACCGTTTTCTTAAATATTTTTTTATTTATTATATACTTTTTTGTACATCTGTTTTTTCTTCCGGGTGGGAAAATCATTGAATGACTTCTCCCGCTGTTTTACTACCCATTCTACACCTTATGGTATACTTATGTCTATTTGTATAGTCAACCATTTTATTGCTTTTTGAGGGAATCTTATTACCGGAGATACCGCAGACCCGCAACACTAAGATGACGGAATATTGACCGAAGTCTGATACTACCTTCCCTTCACCCAGAGCCCCAGGAATCGTCTAATGATTTTGCCCCCGGAAAAAGGTAATTTTATGGGAGTCAATAATATTAACTTTTCATAACGTTTTACTCTAAATTGGTCTTTTGACCTTGTTTAGATATCTAGTTGATGTGTTCTAATTGTTATAAATAAAAATCAATTAAAAAAAAATACATCTTTAACCAGAACATGTAGATGGATAGATATACTCTGTATTAAACACCATAACAGAATTAAATAAGGACTTAAAAACTACAAATGGCGCTACAATGGGTGGTCTTATTGCTACAATGTAGCAAATACAAATATTCCATCATCGGACTACAAGACAAACGGCGAAGTGCCATTGTTACATGGTGGACATCCCACCCATATGCACAAACCCTTGTACACACAACCTATCCTTCGATATCGAAACTTTAATCCAGGTATATAGTATACTATACTATATCACGAGAAGGGAGGCTGTTGTTTTGAAGTTGGTGGGAGAGTTGTTTATATTTGTTAGAAATATATATTAGTGCAGTTTTATGTGTTATATACGTATTTTGTCTTTTGTGAGAATAAAGATTTTTAAACCTGAGTACAATTTTATTTACCTCAACACTCAATGTGAATTACTGTCAGCTGATGAATTTACATAGTACATAATTCTGTATAACCGTACACTGCTTATGATTAGTCAATTACCTGGTCTGTAGGCATCCTATCAGCCCTATCAGGCTGTATATCAGCTCTACGAACAACTCTTTTCTGGAATCTATCCCTTTTCTTTAAAATGTCGAGCACCCGAAATTCTTCTTCATCCTCGTCTTTTTTTAGTGCAGTATCTGCTGTTGTTGAGTTCATGCGCCATAATTTAGCATTGTAAACTGTTGCCAAGCCATTGGGCTTGTAGTTCCTGATAAATAAACTCATTTTAATAAACTTTTGTGTAAATATTCATTCGGAAGTTAAACTTCCATTTTGAGGTTATCTTAGGGAAGACAATCTGAGTTCTGAGATTGAATAATGGTAAAATCGATTTCCTTTTCGTGTTAAAAAAAAAGTATTATTCTGTCTACTGGCAACTGCTACATAGTAGGCACAGAAAAGTGAAAGGATGGAAAAGAGAGAGATGACTTTGTCCTGCAGTGGTAGACAATAGGCTCATAATAATAACAAATAAAATGAGTCATTTGTTCTGAATGTTTTACAATTAATTTGTGTTTTTTTTTATTTCTAATGTTTTACTTATTAAAGATATAAAATTAGTTCAAAAATGTTTTATTATATTAAAAAAATCGAATCAATCGAGTAAAACAAGAAGAATACATCCCTAGGTCACACAGATAATAAAACAACAGATGATCGTCAGTAACGTTTCGTTGCACGTTTTCATTTACCATGGAATGCATCTTTGAATGTTGTTAAAATCGAAAATAACTTGAAGATGCGCAAATACCTTAATACGATTGGCTTTAGAGAACTATAGTAGACGCAGAGGCACGTTCCAGACAAGTCAATGGGG
Source organism: Tholera decimalis (assembly GCA_943138885.2). Taxonomy (NCBI): domain Eukaryota; kingdom Metazoa; phylum Arthropoda; class Insecta; order Lepidoptera; family Noctuidae; genus Tholera; species Tholera decimalis. The sequence goes on along the minus strand of OW964575.2, from coordinate 8,456,666 downwards.
AGGGCCGACTGAATCCGCAACATCTTTGTTTACGTTTGCCAATTGCGCCACAGTGCAGTAACTCAAGGGTCTACCTATATTTAGTTATGTTATGGTCAGATTAATGGCCTCCTTATTTTACTTTGTTTATTGACCGAGACAGGAAGCCAACTATGTAAATCTAACTGTATATGTTCAGGGCTCTTAACAATCAAGACAAAGTAAACGCTTACTTTTCCTCCGTTCCATCGTGGTGGGTGAAAAGTAGTCCAAAAGCAAACTAGCAGATGAGGGTCCTACCCAACACACTGCTTATGTTATGCATATTACAGCATATTTAGCATTCTAATAGACTGTTATTTAAACTAAACAACGTATATTAGGCAGATAAATATCACGCCACTGAGAGTGAAACAAATTACTTCCCAATCTTCCCATATTTACATGTTGTTGCTTTGTCTTGTGGTATCCATACTATTTAGTCCAGTCAATGATAGCGTTTCAGTCCCTATGTCCACTTTGATGTTTTATTGTTTTTATGTATCCTAATAATTATTTTTCTTTATAGATAAATCTAATTCATTTGAAAATAATACAACTTACCTATACATTTGAACATTTCAGCACTGCTTTGATATTTAAACTACAACCTTGATTTGTTTCTTAAAATTAATTTGATAAAACGGAACGCGTCGTTCGGAGACTTTTGTCACCGACTACCCGACATGCCTTAACCTTACATTCGAATAGTCGAAATATCTAACCTGAATCAACAATGGCGCTAGTACCTACGTGCCAACATGCGTGCCAAACAGAGAGATCCAACTAATTCGTATTATTTTGTAATGACATCTTAAATTTGTGCAGTCGCTTATGTTTTGGAAATTAAATTGGAATTTATTTCACGTTACGTTGTAACTTGGTCGTGTATTGTCTACCGCACGAATTTTAACAGTTTTAACTAAGTTTCATTATATTTAAGTGCATGTGAGATGTTTAAAGTGTAAAAATGGCAGATACATCGAGGAAAAGGTCGAGAAAATCAAAATTGGTGCCGCGAGATTGTACAGTAGACGAAAATGATCTTGAATTGCAGGTAGGAAATACCACCATTTTGACTAAAAGTTTGCACGCGAAAGAACAACTTCCATGTTCGGTTTTTATGCTTTTAATATTGTAGGGATTTTTGTAGAAAAGCTGTAAATAAGGAGTAAAATGATCTTTATACTCATATAAATTAATATTTTGGTAAACAATTACATTATTTTGCAATATTTTTGTGAGTGGGTAGGCGAAAGTCATGCGCTAAAATCTACGTACGAGAAACTAGTACTACGTTCATAAAAACTGACATAATTCTTTCTGATACTACATTGATGCATAATTACGCAATACATAATGATATTTTAAGGATAGTATAGAATTTTATTCGAATTGCTTGAATTTGTAGATGAATGGTCAAATGCACGACCTAATTGCGAATGCCAATGAAACTTTATAGGTAGGTACTTAAAAGCTAATAATTCGACATAATGTAATTGACTAATAATATTTATTTATTAATAGCATACAACTATAAACGTTATGAAATGAAACAAAATGTTTGGGAATGTAGGTAAAATATGTAAGTAGGTACATGCTTGCTAGCTTTATCAAATGGTCATCTTTGTGCCTAAATAAAATTAGTCTTTCATGTTTAAAAACTGAAAGAGGATGTTTTAGACCCAACCTTAGCAGACATTGATTTTAACTAAACTATGAAGACTATAATTTATCAAGGTAGATAGAACCTCATTTGATATAAACCAACTTTTTATTTATTTTATTTACTAATTGAGTGTTAAAATAATTATGATATAATTATTTAGCTATGTTTTGTAAATTAGAAATGAAAATCAGCTCTCAGTCATTTAAAAGTGTAATGTTTTTGTGTAGGTATGTATTGTCCATTATCCCAGCAAGCAACAAGGTGTATTTTGAAATTACATTGTAACACTGCTATCCCATACATTATGTCACTTGTATTTCGGTGACTAGCGTAGCCTTCTCCGAAGTATATTTAGGTTGACTGTCAGTCTACTACCTAAACACAGCTGAGTACTTGTATTTTACATGCCGCAACCTACCTAACTAACCTCCACACCTATGCAGCTGAGTGGTCCTTGGCCCGCCAGATTCTCTGGCTTCAAACTATTCATAACAACTGTCAAAGAAAAACAAATGATAGCCAGGACTTTAACATGCTTTATTCAGAATTGAATCTTGAAGTATAATATTTGAATCTGAGTTAATATTATATATATTGGTATGTATTATGATAAATATGTATGTAAGTTGATTTTAGTTATATATGTATATACTCGTAATAAAACTTTTACTTTGAATATATTATCTACTCTAGTGTTCTTTTTTTGTGCACTTGCCATGTTATCTTTTTACCACCCATGGTTGACTGGTAGAGAGCCTTTGTAGCATTTGTGTTGCATAGTTTTAATAAATAACTAGCTGACCCGCCACGACTTCGTTCGCGTGGTGTCCTACCCCTACCCAACCGATACCCTACCCCTATCCTACCCCTACCCTACCCCTACCCTAACCCTACCCTACCCCTACCCTAACACTACCCTACCCCTACCCTACCCCTACCCTACCCCTACCCTACCCCACCCTACCCCTACCATACCCCAACCCTATCCTACCCCTACCCTACCCTACCCCTACCCTACCCCTACCCTACCCCTACCCTACCCCTACCCTACCCCTACCCTAACCATACCCTACCCTACCACTACCCTACCCCTACCCTACCCTACCCCTACCCCTACCCTACCCTACACCTACCCTACCCCTACACTATCCCTACCCTACACCAACCCTACCCCTACCCTACTCTCCATTTCTTCTTCGTTCGCGTGGGATGTTTTTCCCGCTTAAATCCCGATCCCGTGGGAATTCCGGGATAAAAAATCCTATATCCGTCTCCTGGTTTTAAGCTACCTCCCTACCAATTTTCAGCCAAATCGGTTCAGCCGTTCTCGAGTTATAAATAGTGTAACTAACACGACTTTCTTTTTTTCTTTTATATATATAATAGAAGATAACACTTCTGCCGCTTCATTTTTCATTGGGGTCGGCTTCCAGTCTAGCCGGGTATAGCTGAGTACCAGTGTTTTAAATGTAGTGTCTACTTATCTGAGCTTTACAACCCATTACCTGGGTAACAGAATACCACATGGTAAGACCAGCATAATATTTTATGCCTTTTAATTACTGTAACGACTGTCAATGATGAACTTGAATGACAGTACAACAGTTTAAAATGCTTTCCAAAATACTTAGGAATCTTGATAATAATGCTTTTAAAATTAAAAATAATATAGTTGTCTCTGCAAGTTTTTATTGATGGACATAATTTTGTTTATTTTTATGGAGTGTTCCTTTTGATGTCTATTTTACACATAAAAGTCATAATGATAATAGGTATACACTTTTATAGGAATCTATAACATTCTATAACTTTTTATTAACATATAAGTATTACTATACCAAACGCCACATAAACTTGGAATAAAAGTCATTGACCCTCCTACATTTTTGTTGACTAATTTATTTCAAAAACGGAAATAAAGAGAAATCTGTCTTGAATCCACATCTATCGCGACCCTTTACTTTTTATAGTAATGAAAAACAGTTAATTGCTTGTTTTTCGGGTATCTACGCAGAGATATTAGATAAAGGTCAATGTACTTTATTTCCCGTTTATCTGGCACCTTGTATAGCAGTAGCTCGCGACTTCAGTTGTGTGGGATCTTTTTCCCGTGTAAATCCCGATCCCGTGGGAATTCCGCAAAATCCCGTGTTAGCGAGCATCTACGTACTAAAAGGAATCTCCATGCAAAATTTGAGAGCCCCACTACTTGTAGTTTCTGAGATTTCGTGATTAATCAGTTTCATAATTTCACTTTTATATATACAGATATATATATTGGTATGTATTATGATAAATATAATTATACATTTGTTTCTTGTAATAAAACTTTTACTTTAAATATATTATCTATTTAGTTTTCTTTTTTTTATGCACCTGCCATGTTATCTCTTCATCAGCCATGGTTGACGGGTAGAGAATGCCTATGGCATTAAGTCCACCTTTTTACATTTTGTGATGCATAAAGATTTAATCTATACTAATATTATAAAGCGGAAAAGTTTGTTTGTTTGTCTGTTTGTTTGTTTGCTTGAACGCTCTAATCTTCGAAAGTACTGGGTGGATTTGGATGCAATTTGGTATGGAAGTAGCTTGAAGCTTGAGGAAGGTTATAGGCTACTTTTTACGCGACTGCAAAAAAGGAATCCACGGGAGCGAAGCCCCGCGTGAGTACTAGTAAATAAATATACACATTTTACACTTGATAAATCTAAATATATATAACTCAAAGGTGACTGACTGACTGACATAGTGATCTATCAACGCACAGCCCAAACCACTGGACGGATCGGGCTGATATTTGGCATGCAGGTAGATGTTATGACGTAGGCATTCGCTAAGAAAGGATTTTGCGAAATTCCCACGGGATCGGGATTTACACGGGAAAAACTTACCACGCGGGCGAAGCCGCTAGCACAAGCTAGTGCTTCATATAAATGATTATATTTTCCCTAAAACTTGTACACACATTGTGTTAATCTCTTTCTTGTTTTGACTTCCCTCTCCCAGATATTATACTGGAAGACATTTCTGTTAGAATAAGCATCACCCCCTTATTTTAAACATTCTTTTTTATCTTCGATGTTGATGATTTTTTCGATGCCCTATAATTTCCCTTTTATTTTCGCCTGTATTATATTTGTTTTTATTATTGTGGCAATTATATAATGATGGTACAATAAATTAATTTGTTTTATACATATATGTGTACATAAATTAATAAATAAATTTTGTACCAAGGCTTTTAAAGGCCTTCGTAACTATGACGAAAATTGAAAGCATTTGAAAGTAATTAATTTATTTAAGTAAAACTTCATGTAAAAAAGCAAAGTGGGGGTTTTATTTTATCTTATTCAAATATTTTATTTTATCTGTCTGATGGCTTTTGTTGGTCCGGGCTTAACTTTGGAACTGCTGAGCGAATTTTAATGGGACTTTCACTGGAAGTTAGAGGATGTTATAGGCCAATATACATAAAAGCTAATTTTTATCACAGAATATTTACGGGATAAAAATTAATAGGGGTTCCATATTGTTTTCATAATTGAATCTTTTAACGGGTTTTACTATTTCTCATTGTTACGGCTTTTTTTTTTTAAATAACTGGCTATGTGGGTAGAATTCACATTACTTTTGTTTTTGTTTAAAAGTGCCGCCAGAATAAGAATTTCAAGAGTGAAAACCCCGTGTGAAAATCAAGCTTTTTTAAAGGTTACTAGCAATGTGGGTAGAATTCACATTACTAGCAATCTTGCTAACCCCTCCAACTAAGCTAAATATGCTTGTGTCTGGAGTGGGTTCACGGCAATAGTGTAATGGGTGGGGTTCGAACCCATTAGGCTATTGACGTTTAAGACGCTTTATCTTAAAAATTCCAGGTACCAGCAACAAAAATATCAAAATGCCTGCAACAGACACCATATAAGGTCATAAAGTCCCCAGAACCTGAAACTAGACCTGTAAAATTAGAACCACCAGCTATAAAACATGAGCCAATCCCTATAAAAACGGAACCAGTATGTGACACAAGTGTACTCAAGAAAATTAACGCTTCAGCAAAACAAAACAGCCCAGTAAAGACATCACCCAGGAAATTCGAAATAAACATTGAAGTAGAATCATGTGATGACGATAATGAAGTCGAAGAAGATTTCGTTATATACCAAAATTCTCCAAAACATAAAACTGACAATTCTATTGTAAAGAAAACTGCAAATCCATCACCTATACCGTTAAATGTAGAAACCATTCTAAATGCAGTTGGTGAACTCAGTACAACTAACATAGCTGATAAAATCTTAAATATTCACGTTAGAAACACTATTGGCGATGAGCAACAAAGAGAAAAACTAGTCTGCAGCAGCTTCGAGACTAAAATTCAGCAGAGTTTAGAGAAATGGCGCAATTGGCACTCTCGGTATTTTAACAAAATAGACTTACTTTTCTACAAATGTTACATCTGTAAAAAATCTTACTGGCGCTTAGCAGATTTCCGCATTCACTTAGCATCGAGACACGCGAGAGATAGGAACCTGAGAATCTTTATTGAGAAATATGTGACAGACGAAGCCAATTTAGTTGCTTCCCACACAAGGCTGGGTATTATTAATGATATTTATACTGAGGGTTCCTGCTACCGCTGTGGCAAAGACTATGCTGCCCATGAATTATTAAAGAGATACAAAGAGAAATATTACATGGAACATGGATGTACCAAGCAATTCAGCTCGTGCACCGATATGAGGGAGCATATACCCTCATGTAAAGTGTGCAACATTGCAGGAAAGCCGTTGCAATGTGATATTTGCAAGTCAAAATTTAATACAGAAAATGAACTGGAGAATCATTTGGTGTTAACCCATTCGGTTAGGTCCGATGAGCCTATTGTGAGCTATTACAATAATTGCAGGGGTTGTTTGGAGAGGTATGCGTGTAAATTTTTACACAGGTGTACTGGGAAAACACCGGGACTTAACTATGAATGTCCACACTGCTTTAAGAGTTCCTCAAATTATTTAATGGCAGAATTACATGTGAAATCTTCATTGGAACCATACAAATGTGAAGTTTGTAATACTGTAATGCCGTTTAGCTGTATGAAATATGACCATATGCTATCACATACTGCTAATTATAAGGTTGTTAAGAAATGCATCATTTGTGATGAGCTAAATGTGTTTCTGGATATCAATGATGCGAAAGCCCATTGGATAATCGAACACAACAGTATGGATTTCAAAGGGGAGATTTATTTTCCCAAAGTGAGTATATTTTTTTTTGTATATAGGTATATCTTACTCTTAATAACATTATAAATGCGAAAGTTTGTGAGGAGTATAGATGTTTGGATGTTTGTTACTCTTTGACGCAAAAACTACTGAACGGATCTGAACGAAATTTGGTAAGTATGTACTTTGGTAGAGATAGTTGACAACCTGGAATAGCACTTGGGCTACTAATCCCGGAATTCCCACGGGACTGGGATTAATGCGGGAAACCCCTCTCACGTAAACGACGTCGCGGACAGAAGGATTATAAAAAACGTGTTGTTTTTTTTTTAATTTAGTGATTCCGGATAGAAGCTAGTATAAGATATTTCTGAGAAAATATTTAGAGTCTTACAATTTGTTTTTTTTTCTTTCCATGGTAGCTTTTGTAGAATTTTTGTTAATATAAACTAAATAAAATAAAGAATAACAAATATTCTGCCTCAAGTCTACCTGCCATGTATATTTATCTATATTTAATATTACAAAGAAGAAAGTAAAACGCTAATACAAGAAACTTGATTAAAATCCATAAATGTATTGTTTAGGGTTCCATACCCAAAGGGTAAAAACGGGACTCTATTACTAAGGCTCCCCTGTCTGTCTGTCACCAGGCTGTATCTCATGAATTCTGATAGCTAGACAGTTGAAATGTTCACAGATGATGTATTTCTGTTGCCACTATAAGAAAAAATACTAAAATATAAATAAAATTAATATTTAAGGGGAGTTCCCATACAACAAACGTGTTTTTTTCTTTTATTATAGATTTTACGGAAACCTTCGTACGCGAGTCTGACTCGCACTTGGCCGGTTTTGATTGATGATAGACTCTCGCGTTTGACCACCATCTCACCTAATTGTAAGTGACGATGTGGTCGAAGATAAAGCACACTTACGTAGAAGTAACCTATTCACTCACTACATACCCACAATTGCAAAAAGAACCCTTTAGGACAAAGTCTGAATCTCACTTGGCCAGTTTTTCTCTCTCTCTCTTAAATAATTTACTTCAACATTTCAGGTTTTCGTTCCAACATCCTGTATATCTGAGCATTTATCAGAAATTAATTCGAAAAAAGAAGAATCTTTATCCGAAGTAAAAAAAACTCTACCAAGCTCTGTTCTAGAAGAGCAGGATTCGGGACCAGATGAGCAAAAATGGGAGTCAGATGAAAATATCAAACGAGAATACACAGAATCGGACGTAGATATTAATGAACCTATGCTGGATTTTGAAGTAGACTCTGTTTCAGCACGTTTGCAAGAAAAGCTGGAATCAGCAACAAAATATTCAGCAGTCAAAGGTATGTTTTTTTATTGATAAATACCCAAAGGATAAAAACGGGACCCTATTACTAAGGCTCCGCTGTCTGTCTGTTTGTCACTAGGCTGTATCTCATGAACTCTGATAGCTTGAAATTAAAAAATAATAATTTTAGAAGTACATCATCTGTGAAAGTTGAAATTTTCACAGATGTATTTCTGTTGCCGCTATAAGAACAAATACTAAAATATAAATAAAATTAATATTTAACGGGGGCTCCCATACAACAAACGTGTTTTTTTTTCTTTTATTATAGATTTACGGAACCCTTCGTACGCGAGTCGGACTCGCACTTCGCCGGTTTTTATTGATAATAGGCTCGCGTTTGACCACAAACTCATCTGATGGTAAGTGATGATGTGGTCGAAGATGGAGCACGCTTACCTTAAAGTAACCTATTTACTCTTGACTTAAAGACCCCCAGGTTAAAGCTATCGGGAAACAGATTATGGCAGGGAATGCCACTCCTTAGCCGTACGCACGATGAAAGTATTCCCAAAACGTTTTGTGCGTATGGGTGGGATGTCAACCAAAAGATGTTCACTTGATGTTTCTACCTTCATTCTAAGGGGTGACACAGGTGGCGCAGTGGTTAAGCGATTGGCTACTCCGCTGCGTGACGCGTCTTCGATTCCCGCACCGGAATAAATGTTGCTATGGCCTATAAATGTTGTTCCGAGTCTTGGTGTTTGTACAAATCGACGCCTTAGAGTGAAAACCTCGTAAGTGAAAAAGGAGTAACTTTTCAGGAGGAAGAAAAATCTGCGTGCTATAAAATTTTTGAACGGTTTCTTTTGTTTTTTTTTTTATTAATTTATATGTGAATTTAACCCGTTTTTATATCCAGAACTGTTCGATATTATGTATAATATGATATGAAAAATATTATACATAATATTGAACAGTTCAGAAATGCATAATCCATGGCCTGATTACGCTAAACTGACGACGCGATGACAGTGTTTACGAGGTTCTCACTTACTTTCATAGACAGCGTTTCGAGTATCGAATGAACATATTAGTGAGATCAGGATGTGCGTTGCCAGGATTGCTTTCTGGAAAAGCAATAAAAAAAATTTGGACAAAAATGTACTCCCGAGGTTTTCACTCTAAAAAAATAATAATTATTTTTCGTAAAAGTATGTGCCCAATTGTGCACATTAATAAAACATAATAATAATAATTCAGCCTGTAACGTACCCACTGCCGTGACACAGGCTGAGAGGGACTGGTCTGTAATCCACCACGTGGGTCGCATGTCTTCGAATTTTTGTCACGATGTAAAGCACATTACTTTGTGTAATTTATATCACCCACCACTGCCCTCAAATCAGTGACGGAAAACATGGTGAGGAAACCGGCTTGTACTAGGACCAAAAATCTCAAGACCTGCCCTGACCCGGCCCATTGCCAGGCGTCCGTCACTCGCTCAAGGCCACGCGTTATATGCCTACCGCTTCGCGTATCGCCGTCGGTACAACCGACAGTGGGCTGCCGCACGCCTGCCTGAGCCTTTTTAAATAATTTTGACAACGTCATAATAGATCCACCTAAAACAATGGATTTTCCTCCGCTTTGCTACATTTTGATTATTTATTTGCGCGGAATTATTATTAAAATTAAAATTATTTACGCGGTTTCGGATATTTTCGACACTAAAATTTAATAATCGGGAATTCAGGGAAGGAAAAAATGCAATTATATTATTTTATTAAACTGAAACATATCAACAAATAAAAAATAATTGTTTTGCTATATTCGTTTTATTACCAACTAGCGACCCGCCCCGGCTTCGCACGGGTGCAATGTTTATATTAAATATAGGCAGCGTTCGCGGGAATCGTTAACGTACGGCAGTTTTTTCGACGCCTTACTCCACAATTTTCACTACCACGAAAAATCCTATCTATTTTCCGGGACAAAATATAGCCTATACGGATTCGGAAGAATACCTCTAAGTAATGGTAAAAGAAATTTTGAAATCGGTCCAGTAGTTTTTGAGCCTATTCAATACAAACATACAAAAATACAAAGGTTTCCTTTTTATAATATTAAATATATTATTAAATTAGTATAGATATCATCATATACAACCCTAGGACATTCGCTCGATGACGTGGGTCGCGCGGCGCGCAAAACAATCTCAACTCTCTGTGTGCGTTCTTATGGTACATTTCTTCTCGCTGCAAACAGCTGGTATTATTATTAAGATTTTGTAGGCTATTATAGCGTAGGTATTTTCGCTTTTGTATGAGAGTGATGTATCTGTTACGAAGTAACTATTTAGTAATTTGTGCCATTGCCTCTCATAGAGAGGAGGCCTGTGTCGCAACAGTGAGAACGTAATATCCTGAATTATTGTTATTATTGCATTACAGTCCTATCTACTATTACTGTAAAGTCAAAACAAACCAAAATGTAATGAAAAATCGGTTGTCTGTAAATTCGGTTTACTGACGATAGTTGCACGTGACAACGTCATAAGAAAATACTGATGGGAATGGTTGCATTTTTCAAAAGAAAATTTTAATTTTACATCACTATTACTGCACTTCTCATGACAATGGAAGAATCCCTACACAGTGACGTCATCTCTTAGCGTTTTATGATAGCCTAGTACTTGACTCGTTGAGTCATACATAAATGTCAACTTGTAGATCCAATTTGATTTGCTTTGGAACGCCTCAGAGCGATGGAACGCCTCTGAGCGAGGTAACGCCGCATGAGTCATGTATTTTCGTGCGTGCAGCCAGCTTCATCGAATTATAAGACGTTATCACGTCAATAATAATTTATATTAAAATAACATTTCATTGGCCATTAGGCTGTAGATGCTTACAAACCAATATTGTAGTTTAGTAATAACTAGCTGACCCGCCACGACTTCGTTCGCGTGGTATCCTACCCCTACCCAACCGATACCCTACCCCTATCCTACCCCTACCCTACCCTACCCCTACCCTAACCCTACCCCACCCCACCCTACCCCTACCCTACACCTACCATACCCCAACCCTACCCTACCCCTATCCTACCCCTACCCTAACCCTACCCTACCCTACCCCTACCCTACCCCTACCCTACACCTGACCCTACCACTACCCTACCCTACCACTACCCTACCCCTACCCTACCCTACCCCTACCCCTACACTACCCCTACCCTACACCAACCCTACCCCTACCCTACTCTCCATTTCTTCTCCGTTCGCGTGGGATGTTTGTCTCGCTTAAATCCCGATCCCGTGGGAATTCCGGGATAAAAATATCCTATATCCGTCTCCTGGTTTTAAGCTACCTCCCTACCAATTTTCAGCCAAATCGGTTCAGCCGTTCTCGAGTTATAAATAGTGTAACTAACACGACTTTCTTTTATATATATAGATTACCAATTTTACCATTTTCAGAAGAGCCAGAGGATTCAGATTATAGCCCAAGACTAGTGATCAAAGAAGAACCGTTAGACATAGAAGACAACCAACTATTACAGCAAGAACATGAAACAGAAGATTTAGCAGATCAAATAACTGTTAAACATGAAATAGTAGAAGAAGACGAAGAAGAATCCGACTCATATGAAGGAGACCTCATCAAACTAAACTTCAATATAGAAGATTTACTAATAAAACAAGAAGGTTTGGAATCAGAGGACATAGTATTAAATGAAAGCCAGAATTCGGACGCTGTTGACGATAATTCACAAGAATCTGCATCTCAAACACAAACAAAAGAAAGAAATAAGAATAGACTATATAAGTGTACTAAGTGTGGATTTGAAGCGAGACACAAACAATATAAACAGCATAAGAAAAATGCTTGTGATACTGATTTTATTGATCATAAAAACTTTAAATGTACGAAATGTGGTATAATATTCAAATCAATGAAGAAATACTTACAACACTTAGACCAACATGGTTATATGAGTATGTCGTGTCCGGAATGCCCGAAACACTTCAACGATTACACAGGTTTAGGTCAACATATACAAAAGCATGTACGACAAAATTTTGTCAAATTCAAATTGATCACTTCTTTTGGTGATGCTATGGCTAAGCCGGGTTGTAGGTGTAAAAAGTGTTCGGAACCGGTGCAATCAAAAGATTTTTTTCAACATTGGGAGTCTCATCTTAAAGCTCAACCTTCATTCCATCTTAAAGTTGAACCGAATGGACAGTTACATGAGAGTTCTGTTAAGGAGTGCATTGGTAAGTTATTCACTATACATATATCATCCTTTAGCCTTTTACCAACTATGTGTCCCAAATATGGTCAGCTTTCAGTCTAGCCGGGTGCAGCTGTGTATTAGTGTTTTGCATGTAGCAACCGTCTATCTAACATCCAAAACCCAGAAGCTGGGTACACAATACCCATTAATAAGACCAGTGACAGATTTCCTGGCTTCTGGCTACCCGTAAAGATTGTCAAACATGTACATGATGACAGGCCCGTTGGTATAGTGGTCAGTGGCCGTGACTGCTGTGCGCAAGGTCGTGGGTTCGATTCCCACCTAGGACAAATGTTTGTGTGATGAGCACGGTCATTTGTTCTTTGTCTGGGTGTAATTTATCTATAATATGTATGTATTTAGAAATATATATGTATGTTTATCAGTTGTCTAGTACCCATACCACAAGCTCTGCTTAGTTTGGGACTAGATGGCGTTGTGTGAAAAGTTGTGGAATATTATTATTATAAAGGCTAAACATGAACTTTTCTTAGCTCTTTGGCTAGTTTTTTTACTACATCAACGGGCCAAGCCAAGTCAATGTAGTGGGTTTAAGGTGTGGAATGGGTGTTTTCATTTTCCTCTATCTGCATGAACTTTCTCACTATTCTACAGGTATTCAAGATTGCTGCTTTTTATTATTATTATTATTATATTATTACATATGACAGCTGGGACCAACAACTTAACATGCTTTCCGACGAATATCGATATGTTGACAGCAAGTGTTGCTTCAGAATCTGAATTATTTATTTGTTATACATAGGTAAATATACAGCGTGAAATTTAAATGGTTGTTTTACCACGGCAGGACGGTTACCCATCAGTAGTAGTATCGAAATATACAGTTAAACTTAAAAAAAACTAATGTTTTTTTTTCAAATTATTAAAAAATATTCATAAACTCGAAAGCGCGAGAATCATTAGTACAACTCGTCGGAAGTATCTGCGAACCTCGCTGGAATGCGCTACCCTCGCGCTTCCCGCACCTCGCCCCGTTTTCGCCTATCCAGTACCATTGCCAACGTAAGCGCCGACACACGTGTATCATTTTTTCTTTTAGTAATCGTATTTTTGTTTATTGTTTCTCTGTTTAGTGAAATATTAATAAACATTTAGTGTTGTAAGATGGGTAGGACTATAAGCAGTGCAGAGCGCAATGTAGTGTTCAAAGTATTTTTTTTTTATGAAGAAGATGACGATTACTATAGCATAACGATGTCTGGTATTGAGGCTTTTCCAGAATAGTTTCGCCACTTTCTCTCTACTTTTTTGTGTATTTTTTTTAACCTATACTTTCTCTCTACTTTTTGTGTATTTTTTTAGCCTATAAAGTATGTACTGATTGACCTAATAATAAAAGTGTAAAAAAATAAATAAACAATATTTTATAATTTTACCTCTCGAATTTATTTTTGCTATCTCTCCAGTTTGCATGACGTCATTAAGCCAGGTTCGCAGATATTTCCGGCGGCTAGTAGTTCAGTAGACGTAACGTAGGTACCTACACGAAACACGCACCGCCGCGCGCTGGCAACAAAGGAAAAAGTGATTAATGAATGTTCAGAGCAAAATAAGCTCTCACGCATGGTATGATACTGCATTAACTACACTGCGCAATTTTTTGTTTCTAATATTTTATTTGTTTATAAAACGATTGTATTACCAAGACAAAGCCATTTCGCTATTGGAAAACAACCATTAAAATTTCACGGTGTATATAGGTCTTACATTAATAAGATGTCCACTTAATTTATTATTTGGTATTGGGCTTTTGTGTTGGATATTTTTCAGTAATAGATTGAAGTTGGGTGTGTGATACCCCTGTGCCTCGGAAAGCACTTGTCACCGTTGATAGATAGATAGAATAATATAGGTACTTTATTGTACATACTGAGATAATAATGTACTACGTACTAGAGAAGTCGCCACACATCACTACTGCGTTCCGTTCAAGTGCGGTCAATTGGCCGCACTTCACTTAGATGCTTGCTAGATCTTGAGCGCATAAGTCATTGTATTTATAATTAAAAAAAAAAAGCGTTCAAACGCATTAAATATGCCGTCATGTGTTTTAGGATATTGCACTATTAATTCAACTAATATGGCGAAGTGCAAAGGAATAATTTAATTTTTTCAATTTCCATTTGTCATAGATTAAAATTAAGATGTGACAATTTTGTGTATGTATGTCGGGCGGGTATTCACGCAACTCCACGACCCATGCGCGTATTTTGCGTAAGGGTAAGATTTCTTTTCACTCAATCCATGCCAGATCCTCCAGGAAGGCGAGCAACGCCCTTGTTTTGCTTACCATTTCTCGGAGGGTACCTGGGTTGCCGAAGTATTTAGTCCTGTAATCCGCGACTACAGGGCAGCTCAGTAGCAGGTGTGATGCTGTTTCGTCCTCCTCCATGCAGGCTCTGCAGAGTGGGCTGTCTGTGACTCCTATTACATAGAGGTGTTTATTAAATGATCCATGACCGGTAAGGGTGGCTGTCACCAGCCGCAATTGCGGTTTAGATAGTCTAAGGACCTGCTTCGACAAGCGGCCATCAAGGGTCGGGAGAGCCTCTTTGGCCTGCCTGCACTCACCATGGTCCTCCCATAGTTTGTGGTGTAGGTCTCTGGTGCGTTTCCTTACCAGGTGACGTAGATAACCGAAGGGGAGTGGTGCAATGGGTTCAGGTCCCATAATCGCCATACTCGAAGCTCTTCTAGCGAGTTCGTCCGCTATATCGTTGCCTCGGGAATCGCTGTGTTCTTTGATCGATTGAATAGTTATATTGTTGTGTCTACCAACCTGGTTGAGGAGATTGTGACACTCAAGATCAGCCCGGAGTTAACTGTGTGGCTGTTCAGTGCTTGCAGGACTGCCATGCTGTCCGAAAGTATGCATATTCAGTGGTCCACAACATCCCTGTTTATGATGGCCGAAGCTGCCAGTGAGATCCCCACGCATTCGGCCTGAAACACTGTGTTGTAGACTCCCAATGGTCTGGCTTTACGAATGTTAAGATCCTCCGAAAAGACTCCAGCACCCGTATCAGTACCTGTTTTGGAACCATCGCTGAAGACTCGCACCTCAGAGGGGCACAGCCCCTCGCAGCGGTGATCCTCGTACAGTTGGATTCTGTATTTTTATGTCTACAGCTGCTGTCGAGGTAGTTCTCATGCAGCCCGTTATCGCCATGCAGGCCAGCCTTTGCATGCGTTGCAGTTTGTTTACGGCTATGACAAGCTTGGTGCGGGGCCACCACACCACAGCCCCGTAGGTAATAATCATCGGCCGAATTACAGCGCTGTACAACATTGTGTTTTTTGGGGATCTATTTCAATAATACTATTAGACACATAAAGTCTCGTGACAAATCATTTTAAATAAATATTTTAGTGTTAACTATAAGTTCTACTCCGTATCCGAAATTTCAGATGTCTAGCTTCAAAACTGATGGATTTCATACAATCTTTGAACCCCTATTATATCAAGGGGGAAACCCTTGAAGGTGGAATTATCGAAATTCCTTTCTTTGTGTCTGTGTGTCGACCGATGGGTGTGTTAGTCAATCAAGTTACAGTTTTATTATAAAATTCGCCTGTGTGGTGTGTTGATAAAAAGTAGCATCCCTAGGTTTGAGATTATCTATACCAAATTTCATCCCAACAGATCAGTACAGCCATGATACATACAATGTCACTGATTAACAAACGGGACCAACAGAGTTTACTTTCGTTTATTGTTTGTGTCAGTCAAGGATTTGTATGTACCTAATGTTATTGAGTTTATTGAACACATTGATATCTATAAGCTATATAATCCTATATCGTAAGTATATCAAAATCTATAATAGTAATCCTTCTTAAAACCTTTCATCATAATAACATAGCAACGCTACTTTTGACGATTCTAACGGCTCTACCACAGAACGTGACAGAACTATAGAGGCCTTTCTTTCCTATACTCGACTAGAAAAGATATTCTTTTGTTTGATGCAAGACTACCATTTTCGAAACTAACGTTTTTCATAATTATATAACATAATAACAGATAACTAATCTTTCTAAAACATTTTCATATTTCTATACTTAATAATTCATCGTCTAGCTAGTCGTATTATCTAGTACTTTCGACAAAAAATCCTACTGGAGTATACGTTTAATAATTTGTGAGCATGTTATCGTTCTATAATTATGTTCTAGTTCGACGCTATTTTTTGATATTTTTCATTCATCTCAATAATTTTTTTTAGTTTTCTTCTTTCTCCTAAAGCCTGCATTAAACACATTCTGAATGCTAATAATTCCTTAGAGTTAGGCATCGACCTTTCAAATTTTACTGACCTACAACAACTATAGAGGAAACCTACAGCTGCGCTATTTTGCGTCCATGACGTCAAGCTTTTGTTTGAATACACACACACGCACACTACTACGCCAAAGTTCAGCAGTTTCAGGCTTTTTGCGCACAACAAACGCTAGCCTGAAACCTGTTTTGAAAAAGTTTCTAAGACAAAGGTATTTTTCTACAATCATTTGTAACGGATTTGTGTTAGAAATTAATTATCCTGACAAAAACTATGTAGTTTAGATATTTTTTTAAATTTTCCCCTGACTAGGGATTTATCTCGTATCGTCGATGCATTATATACACCTAGACTTGGAACAACTATTCGTAGGCCATATAAACAATGGTTTTGATTCTGGAATGGAACCCGCAGCACGCAGCTTGCCGCCAACCACTGCCCCAACCGTGTCGTCAAAATTGCAAGTTTATTGTTGCTATAATGTTTCTATAATCGTCATTTCTTAAACCTATTTTTGCTACATCAGAACTAAGAACTTAAATAGATAGATTAAAATAATTAGCTAACTATTAGCTATGTAGGGAGTTAGAACAAGCCATCGGTTTTAGACTTTTTGCGCAAAGTAAACGCAAGCTTGAAACTGATTTTACTATTAACCGCTTTAACTAATCTTACAGTTTTTAACTCAACGCTTTTAAATTTAAACCATTACTGACTTCATCCTAGACACTATTATAGCAAAATAATTACGTTTAAGTTCCTACCTAGTTATACCATTTATGTAACTGTAACCTAAAATTTTAGCGCCAATAAACCTCAGATGAGTAATTTGTTCAATATCTTCAATAATTAAAAACCTTTAAACATGAAGAATAAGATTAAGATGTGAAATCGAATCACCACCAAGTCGTAGCTTCTATGCTATGCTGTCATTGTAATATAAGCTTTTATTCATCCCAATTTTCGAGTCGCAACGGGCTTCTTATTTTCGCAATCATTTCGTTCTACCTTATCTTAGTAAATTTTTTTTACTTCCGAAATTGCCGTCTCAAATTTTATTATCTATAGCGAGTTGGGAGTATTGTCAGCTTTCGCCGACTCCACTCCTGCAGTATTTTCTGGCCTTAAATCCATGAAAACTGAAGAAAAAATTTCGTCTATCTGGCTCCCACCCTTCATGGAGCCCGCACCTGGGAACGTTGCACTAAAAGAGTTTAACGTCAGGACTACCAGATAGTTATAGGTGCGCAAGGCTGGTTTACAGTGCGACATCGGGTGCTTGATCGGGTTGGCGTAGGGGGTTGAAAAGTCTTCCCTCCACGAACTGATCAACCGTCACTTACAACATGACCTTTACCTACCGCTTCGGCCACCCGAGGGCGACCTCCGCAGACCCCACGCACCTCGCCTGTGGCCCTCTGACGGGACACAATGGCCATTTCCTGACCTCGATCTCGCCTGATGGTAAAGCTTTGGTTTCCTAGGAAAGCGGTGCCGTAAAATAGCGGCCGTAATATTACGGACGCAAAAAGGCGGCCGTCTTTACGGTGACGACATGTGGAAAGTTCCACGGCCGTTTTAACACAGTCTGCTTCATCGCTATCAATGAAACGTTCACGAAACCATCTGACACCGACAAGACGGCCGTCATGCAAATGGCGGCACCGCTTTTTGACGTTACGGTGTCAGTTACCGCTCTCTAGGAAACCGCGCCATTTTGTTTACATAGACAACGTTCTAGTGACGTCATTCACCGCTGTATTACGGCCGCTATATGACGGCACCGCTATCCTAGGAAAACAAAGCTTTACACCGTCAACATGACCTTTACCTACCGCTTCGGCCACCCGAGGGCGACCTCCGCAGACCCCACGCACCTCGCCTGTGGCCCTCTGACGGGACACAATGGCTATTTCCTGACCTCGATCTCGCCTGATCGTAAGCGATAGATGAGGTCTAAGGTGGGACGAGCGAGCCCAGAAGATGCCTATTTATACTCGTGCTTTAAAGGCTGAAAGGTCATAAGTGGTTTATCGTTGGTCCTGCGCCTGATAATTCTGCGGTCGTATCGGCTTGCCGACCCATCGGACTATGAGAGTAAAGGAACAGAGTGCATCTGTACCTGCGCACATAAGAAACAATATTTAAATAATGATGTTTATTTTGCAAATCACTACATAGTATAAAACAAAGTCGCTTCCCGCTGTCTGTCCCTATGTATGCTTAGATCATTTAAACTACGCAACGGATTTTGATGTGGGTTTTTAATAGATAGAATGATTCCTGAGGAAGGTTTTAGTGTATAATAAGTTAAGGTTTTGTGTAGATTGAATGAAATACGACGATATTACTTCAACATGTCGGAAAGAATTAAGCCTATCGGGAGCTTTAATCGAAAACGCTGCCAAAACCTTTTGAGTTATAAAAATACAATATTTGGCGGGATTGTTTCTCTTTTATAGATCTACAAAAAAGTAACCGATGGCATATGCCATCGGTTACTTTTATATACATATGTCTGTATGTTTTTTTATAGACATATGTCTATCTCACAAGAATAATCCACAATAACAATTTTTTTTTACAAATTACATTAAAATGATGGGTCATATACGAATCTTTTTTTAACAGTACAGTATTATTCCTTATCCAATTAAATACGTCAGATATGTTGAGGATTTAATGTAGATCAAAATTGTTTTTTACACTATATCAATAAAATTAATATCTTATGAGTTATCGCCGATATGAGTGTGGCAAATTACCGGACGAGAAATTGATTAAGCAAAATCATATATAAGCAAATATAACCTTTATTACCCGAGCGAAGTCGGGCCGGGTCGCTAGTTATAAATAACACTTACACGTAATTTTTTTTCGTAAATGTAAACTAGATGAAGCCAGTGTTTCCTAACTGACTACTTTGAGAACAAACACTGAAACAAACTCAGAGGTCAACGTCTCTTTTAAAGTCCATACAATCTGTAGTGATCAAATCATATGAGAACCTTGTCTGTGGCGCCCTTTAGAAAACAGAATCATACAGATTTGAGCAGGCCCGTCCAAACAGTGCAAGCATTTGTTAAATATCGCGTAGCTCAACTTAGAATCTTAAAGAGCTCGAACCATTTGACGACCAATATCAAAGTAGGCCGTATTAAGCATAGCACTCAAACTGCCAGACAACAAGATTAGTAGTTATGTATGTTTCTTTCTTATTAATCAATCTGTTTGTTTTTAGCTCTCCTATACAAAAATTCTAAGGTTTGTAACCAGTGCAATCGTCCGTTCAAACGCCTCAACGAATGCAAGCGGCACATAATAGAACATCTGTTAGTCGACGCGTACAATCATAAACACATACACAAAGACCTCCGATGTCAGGTTTGTATTTATTTCATATTAAATTTATATTGATTAAATTCGTATTAAGACATATTTTTAACCGACTTCTAAAAAAGGAGGAGGTTCTCAATTCGGATGTTTGTTTGTTTTTTTTTTCTATGTTTGTTCGGGCATAGCTCCGTCGCTTGCTAACCGAATTGAAAAATTCTTTTTTTGTTGAAAAGGGTATACTTTCCAAATGGTCCCATGAAAATTTTATCGAAATCGGACAAGCCGTTTCTGAAAAATCAACAAAAGTCTAAAAAAAGTATTTACGTTGATGATCTTTTCGTTTACTCTATATTGCGTTTTTTGTTCGCGCATAACTCGGTCATTTACGAACCGATTTGGAAAACTCACTGACCCACTAAAAAGCGCGAAAATAAAAACTTTTTTGCAAAAAATAAAACCGACTTCCATATCAAAACACTACAAAGCCAGAAATAATTTTAATTTCGGAAGGCGGTGTGAAAAAAAAGAAAATACTAAACCAATAACACCGACTACCGAAATTAAAATTATTTTTGGCTTTGTAGTGTTTTGATGTGGAAGTCGGTTTTATTTTTTGCAAAAAAGTTTTCATATTTCATTTTTATCATCATTTATCCAGCTTAGAGTTGTAAAAATCAGATTTTTGCTAAGATGTAAAAAATTATAACATACCGTTTAATCAGATTTTTGCTAAGATGAAAAAAATTAAAACATACCGTTTTTTTTTTAGATTAGGGTTTTTTTTTCAAAATTACGAAAGTAAAAATATAGTAAGATGGCTATCATCAAAAATAAGCTGATATTAGATTTATTTTGGTGAATAAAGAAATACCGTGTATTTTTTTTATTAAATATTATATAAATATCTCAAAATAATTGGAGCAATATTCATTGAAGTTTACATTTTTACGGATGGGGATTTCCCCAATCTTTGTTTGGTTTATGTTTTGTTTGTATTGACTGCAGACTGCCGAGGGCTTGAGACAGTGAGAGTTACTTTTTGTTGAGTGTGAGTTTAAGTTCATAATAATATGTATAGTCCTCGGCACGTAGTTGGTAAGGATTTGGCGTAGTGGGGGTAAGTTCGCGCATCGTGCACTTAGTGGAAGAAAAAATTGGTCACTTTTATTGCTTATCATTGTTCTATGGTTATTGCTATCAATTATTTTCAATCATGTTTGTTTTGAAGAAAATTATAAAGAAAGGAGAGAAATTCGTGACTTTATTAGGTGTTATAAGTAAAAAATATACATTTAAAAGCTGTTCTTAAATTACCCTAGGCCGCTAAAATTTTATTTAAAACTTTCTTTTATGGGCCATCGAATTTTGTCTCGGGGAGGGAGTTGAGGGGTGGGGGGAGTAATCCCACACCCCTTGTACCATCCCCACCCTGCGGAACCCCGTGGTCATGGAGAAACAGTAAATAGACTTAGGAATTCATGGTTATGAAATATTGGAATTGTGTTTAGAAAGATAAAGTATAATATAGTAAGTAAGTAAGATAAAGTATAAGACAGTGACAAAACTTTAAAACAATAACAATAACTCGTAACAAAAACAAAGGGTACAAATTTCGTACACGCAGTGTATTCGGGAGCGAACGGGGTGTAGACACAGTGCGAGGCCTTGAGTCTACTGACGCACCAATCGCGCGCTCGGGTTGAGTCCCGCTGACAACCGCCGACACCTAAAAATCGACTTCTGCGCATCTAACGACTCTTGCCAAGTTACGGGCACTTATACTTGTATGTATAATCTTTCTAATTTCATTGATTTCAACATAATTCAAATTCAAATTCTTTATTGAGAACTAAGTGTACAATATATTTTTGAGGATGTTAACAATAGGAAGGTTCTTAGAACTTAGTTTATCTTATAGTCTATCTTAGTTTTCTAACAGGTTACATTATATTAATTACTGATTATCATTTTTTTATTATATCACAGTATTTACGTCACTTAATATTTAATATCACAATTGTTTTAATATTTTTAAATTATAATTTTTCTTCAAGGAATTCTTTTATGGAATAATATGCTTTTTTATAAGGAAGTCTTTTAGCTTCCTTTTAAAAGTACTAATTGAATTTAACTTAATTTCTATGGGTAACTTATTATACATATATCTTTATGGCCATACAAAATATACTGTTGCTATACACTTTAGTGTGGGATGATTTATTGCGTAATATATTCTTAAGTCTACTGCTTGTTAATGTGTCATAGCTACTGATGTCCGATTCAATTAAAATTGAAGCCGCATAGATATAAAAACAAGGAAGGGTTAATATCTTGAGGGTTTTAAAATGGGGTTTACATGAATCTGTTTGGTGTATCCCACATATAGATCTTATACACTTTTTTTGAGCTTTAAACGCAAATTCCTTATCAGTTGAGTACCCCAATATAAAATCCCATACAATAGAGTGGATCCCACGTAGGTATAATAAGCATTTAGTAGTGTAATTTGGTTAGATACTTTTTTGAGCATGTCTAAACTAAATCAATTCTCCTATGCCCTCTGGCATAGGAGAATTGATTTAATTTGCTACATACACTATTTACATGTGTTTTCCATGAAAAATTAGAATCTATATGCATACCTAGAAATTTTGTATTTGTAACCTCAGATACCGTTTCATTATTGTATTTAATAGTTAAAGGAGTTGATTTAGCATTTTTATTTTTGAAATTCATGTGATGGTTTTTTTTAAGATTTATTTTAAGATTATTAATATTTAGCCAATTAATAACGTTAGATAAGGAATCATTTATTTCTAATTCATGAGTTTTGTTTTTATTATTTGTTTAAATAGCCGTACTATCATCTGCAAATAAAACCATTGGCTGTAGAATAGCATTAGGTAAATCATTTATATAAATGAGAAATAATTTGACTTGATTTAAAAATAAACCAATCAGTTTTATTCTATTACATTTATTTTATTCACTTTTTCTGTTAAAAAAAAACCAAATTTAGAAAAAAGACGACGGTAGCAAGATTTTTCATGTTTTTTTTTCAAGGTTGTAAAAAAACAATTTGGTTTTTTTACATCTCTAATTCAGCTTGATGCACTTGTATCTATCGATAAACAGGCCAAGAGGCTCATTAGCAACAAGAGACTGGTCGAGACAAAGCTCCAGAGCCTTGAACATCGGCGACGTGTTACTATTAGTTATATATCGGGGAGTGTGCGATGGAATTGCTCTATCTAATTCCACCAATCTTCGGACTACAAGACAAACAGCGATGCGCCATCGTTACATGGTGGACATCCCACCCATACACACAAAACGTTTTGGGAACAATTTCATTTTGCGAAAGTGAAAAGGCTAACGCTATCCATTTTAATTTAATAATTTCTTGGTGTAAATTTCTAAAATATGTAACTTTACACTAAGGGTGGGTTTTTACTCGGAACAGAGAGCTGTCAATCTGGTCCACTCTACCAGTGCTGGACGAGGCATTGGATGAGAAACAGAAGGTTTTTTATCTAAGAGCTATACTACCATATTTTTAGGATTTCGTACCCAAAGGGTGAAAACGAGACCCTATTACTAAGGCTCCGCTGTCTGTCTGTCTGTCATCAGCAGTGATCGGTGTAGGTAGATTGATTTTTGGTACTTGTATCATAAATGCACACAAAGAATAACATGGATAAGCCATTTTTCCGGAAAGTAATTCCGGTATTTCCGGATTCAATTAAACATTGTTAATGTTGGTAGTGATATTATTCCTACTCAATTCAAAATTTAAAGGAAGGTATAAAAACTAAATTAATTCATTATTTATCTGTAATTTTTATTGTTTATATGTAATTTTATTTTTATCTGTAATAATATTGCTCATTTTATTACAATTCCTACCTTTTTTTTGAGGATGGCAAATCATCAAATGACTCCTTCCACTCTGGCAGAATAAAATTCCTACATAAGTTCCGGTTTTTTTTTAATAATCCACCAATTCCGGAGGAATGTCCATATTAATATATACGTTTCGGATCAATGACCCCATTTCAATCTACCTACTCCGATCACTGGTCATCAGGCTGTATCTCATGAACCATGATAGCTAGACAGATATTCTTACAGATGGTGTATATCAGTTGCCGCTGTAACAAAAAACAGAATAAAATAAATATTTAAGGGGGTTCTCATACAATAGACATGATTTTTTTTTGCCGTGTTTTATAGATAATGTACGGAAGTCTTCGTGCGCGAGTTTGACTCGCACTTGGCCGGTTTTTTTATGTTCAAGAGAACTAGCAATGTGGATAGATAGTGTAATGGGTGGGGTTCGAGCCCACGACCTCTTGATCACAAGTCCGACATTAGGCAGACATTAGGCTATAGACGCTTCGTGAATCCTGTTGTCTCAATGTTCGATTATTCTCTTACAGATTTGCGCCAGTGGGTTCCCAACATCGGATAAGTACAAGCATCATATGCGTGATCACGCCTCCCTTCCGGTTTACCAGTGTGAACTGTGCAATAGAGCCTTCAGTGATTCCAGCAACTTTACGAAACACAAGAAGGTTCATAATTTGAAATGCGTAATTTGTAATCTGTGCGGGAAGAAATTCCAGACAAAATTGTCTTTGGAGAAGCATATTGAGGTTTGTTGTAAATTTTATAATAATTGTCCTTCTGATGGCCTTGGCCTCGGCTGTAATTTGTGCACCTTTAGCTGAATACTAGTTTTTACATGTACAACTGCCTGTATGAACTCCACAATCCAGTACCTGGATCACACAATACCTTTTGGCAAGATTGATGTCCGATTTTCTGGCTTCTGACTAACCTGTAACGTCTGTCAAAGTTGTAAAAAGTATCGGCCAACCCGTGCGGCTATTTAAAATGTTAAATAGCTCACAGTTAAGATATTATTACTATATTATATAAGAGATATACTGTAACTTCAAGATGGGCGTTCCGCAAGGTTCAATTCTTGGCCCTTTCCTTTTCTAGTGTACATCAATGACCTTACCATACATGATGACGAACTTATCGGATATAATTTTATTCGCTGACGACACTTATCTCATTTTTTTAAATATATATAGAAAAGATAGGGATGTCTTACATGTTAATGAAACTCTTTCACTTGTGAAATGGTTCGCTGCTAATAATCTCGCACTTAATGCGAACAAAATCAGTCAAGTTTTCATTTCCTAATGTACATGTAATGTAAAGAATTACTACCAGAGATAAGAAAATTAATCTAAAATATCCTCCACAGCAACATCGTAACGCGGAGCCGATAAAATGCAATATTTGCTGCAAAGAATTTGACTTCTTTGCTATGTACAGACGACATTGCAAAAATATGCACGACAAACAGGCAACAGCGTACAGATGTGTTATATGTGGCGACCGCTTTAAGACGCTGAAACAGAAATGGGACCACATGTGGGACTTGCATAAAGAGCGAAAACACATATGTGATTGTCCTGTATGCCATACATCATTTAGGAAATTCTCAGATGTTCGTACCCATGCAAGATCCGTTCATGGAGTGGAAATCCGTCGGAATGGTATTGAATCTGTTATCTCCGTCAATCCCGAAAAAAAGTCACCAACAACGAAGAAAAATAACGTTAAAAACCTCTGTTATTTAAATGATACTGTTGCTACGCCGATTACAATTAGCGATGAAGTAGAAACTTTGATCATTTATGACTCTGATTAATTTAAGTGTACAACGCCATCCACAGAGTTGATACGACAGTACGACATTCCTTTAAACTGACTATACTACCTGTTGAGTTTTGGTACACAGCATGAAAATGGTATCTCCATTTTCATGCTGTGTACCAAAACTCAATTAAATGGGAGCAGTAGGTAATGAATTTTTAAGTTTTTGCCCCGTTTGAACACGATGTATCTTTCGTAACATCTGATTATGTCTATACCTTAAAACCTAACATAAAACCCCCGCACCCGCCTCGATACGAGATATCACAGTCGTGCGACGTTGCCACTTTGTTGCCTACGTATCTAAGTTCAGTCACATTTATTTACAAAGTGTGGTTGTGTTTTACTCTGATTTGTAAGCTATGTAGTTTGTTTAAAAAAAGCATCCTCATTTTTGGCGCTTTTTATTTTTATACCTTATCGAATTCGTACTAAACACGTAGTAATCCGTAGTGTAATTTAATGCCCATCTGTCGTATCAACTTTGTATACAGCCATACATGAACTAAGTTCAGATCTAACGTCACTCAAATCAAATATGGCGGATTTGCTAAGATGGCTGATTAAGGTTTTTTAAACATACGACCCATAGAGTTATTATAGAAAGAAAAGGGATAACATAGCTTTTAAATGGAAACGTCCGAAGGTTAGAAAAAGAGGGAAGATCTCGGGTACCCTATCTGTCTCACTCTCTACTGAAGTAAGACATTGACATATGGAATTTGAAATGCCAATTAATAAAATACGTTCCGTTTTTGAAAATTTGTGGCTTTGGACATGACGAATACTATTTAGCGACTAAAAATAAGCCGGTAAAATAAAAATAATACAGTTTTATTGTACGGTTACCGGCACATCAACCTACTCCATTCTGTCAAAATAATTTAATAGATTTACAACTTTATTACAACATGAGAAGGTTCAAACTCCAGGTTCAAATTGGGTAACACCACCAGAAAGGTTAGGCAAATCGAAACGAAATTGATTGCGAGATTAAGTTAAAATTTTAAGTTCTTATGATATAATCAATGACCATATTAGCTTAAATCTTACAAAGTGAATTATGTTAATAAAAGTTTAAGTCGAAGTGTCAATGTTAAAATTTCTTTTACTTAAGATTTTCGAATGCTCTTTTATATTTATTTTTCCGGTGAAAAAATCATAAAATAACTTCTCCAGCGCTGGGTGGAGCGGGAGTGTCAGACTTCTACTGACTAAAAACCCAGGGCGGACTTTTTCTTCGATTGCCCTTTACTTTCCAAGACAGCGGTATCTCGTTAGAATATTTCCGCGACCCCGGATGATATTCTAATTATCTAACCTATGGTTTTGCTATACCCCCGCTCCGCGTAGTGATGGATGAGTAGAGAGAGAGGTTGATAGAGTACCGAGAATCTTCTCTCTCCTTTTAGTTAAAAGACAGCTTGTGTCCTAAGGCCATACGATGACGTGTTAAAACGTGAGTCGTTCGAGCAAGAAAGTGGAATAAAGCTATGCACGCTATATAGCTCAATCCCTCTTTCTCGCTCGAACTACTCACGTTATAACACGTCATAGTATGGCCCCTGGTACCCCAAAACTTTCTATAATTCCTCTAAAATACGACCACGTGTTTCGCAAACGTAGATAGTATTTTTGTTTTATGCAACTTAAAAATTGTGTAGAATGCATGTTTGATTGTCAAAGTTATTACTCGCTTTGAAAATACATATTTCTGTGATACAAAATAATAAGACGACTTCGCATTTGTAACGTGGAAGGAAAATTATATGAATGTATTTTTTTATTATATAAGTAATATTATTACTAGTTATAGAAAATAAATATCCAAACCGTTTTTTTTTTTCAAGTATTTGATGAATTTGTGAAGCTTTCAAGTTGATAAATAGAATAAACTTCCGTCCATACCTTTAAAAACTGCGTTATTACGAAAGAGACCGATTTTTCTTTACAGTGCTTTTCAACTGCTATTAGGAAAAACTTAGCGCCATATTGTGACGTCTGAGCTGTCAAATCGAACCATTGGGGTAAAGTGAACAAAAGAAGGATTTATTAAATTATTTATTTACAAATATTGAGCGAAACAAAACTAGTCCCCTCTCCATATTTTGGTGGCCAAACGCTAGGCTGTCAACAAAAATAAAATAATGATTTAATAATTTTGTCTGGCTTCTGGGCCTTTGCGCCATGCGTTCTCTTTACTTTCGGGCGTATTGGTGCCAACAATGAAAATAAGAGAGAAAAATAAGTTTAATAAAAAAACTAATTATGACTTTAAATAATTAAATATTATATTTGAATTTGATGTGAGACTCTGTTAAACAAAGTAAAATAAACCGTTATTATTTTTCGCCATTAAGTTTTCTTTGCAAACCGTACTTTATGAGTGACATTTGACAAGTAAAGGTCATTGAAATTCCTACGAGCATTTGAAACGCATAGTACTAGCTGTCCTGATAGATGTTATCTTTCTGTCTTCTATATCTTCCCTGTATGAGCAAAACTCACCTACTCCTTCAATTGCCCTATCTCGATATTCCCATAACCCCGGACAAATACTACCCGCGAATAAAAATACTTTATGAAATCGGTCCAGCCGTACATAGGCAAGCATGTTTTATTCATACTCATATTTTTATATTATATAAAAATATGAGTATGAATAATCAGGGAAAGGAAGTATCCGCTAGTATTATACAGTGTGTTAACTAACAGAGGGCGTTCCCGTTAACCCGCAATAGTATAGCATCCATACATGCTAAAAAAATATTACCATTCAAAAACAAAATGTTTTAATTTTTTTTTAATATTAAAATATTCACTAAATATACTATGTACACGCGTACTTGAAGGACGGCAACGTCGCAATTTATTTATGAATGCGTACGCGTGTACAGAGTTTCTTTTACGTATCAATTTAACATTTTTAGTTAATATTTTAATGTAAAAAAAAAAACATTTTGTTTTCAAATGGTAATATTTTTTTTAGCATGCATGGATGCTATACTATTGCGGGTTAACGGGAACGCCCTCTGTTAGTTAAGATACCGTATACTTTTTTGGATTATTTGTAAGCTTTATTCATTTATGTTAGCTATAGGTTCCTGTGTATTTTTTATTGATTTTGTATTGTTTTGCATAAATATTAAATTAAATATTATAAATAAGATGTGAATTGAAATTGGAGAGCGAGTTTTCGTAGATGTTACGAGTTATAAATTGACGATTGAAAGAAAACACGGTGAAGGAAAACTTGGTGAGGAAACCGGCATTTTCTAGGACAGGAAAATCTGAAGACATGCGACATCCACCGAGCCGCACTATTCCGGTGGATTACGTCACATTCCCTCTCTTAATGAGGCACCTTGTATCCCAGCACTGGGAACGTTGGCTGGTTATGTTATGTTAAGAAAAGATTTTTCTTTATTATCTTGCACTTATTATTTGTTATCCCACCTAAAATTGTACGTTAATAACGAAGTTTAATTATATGCCTGTGTTTGGTTTTCAAATAAGACCATTTTTGTATACAATATAAACTATACACTCACTCTATTCACCATCACACACCACAGTACACACACACACACAATATACACTTACCATCAGGTCAGGAGATGGTGGTCAAACGCGAGCCTATTTATTAATAAAAAAAATCTCTATGTAACATCACTCGATTTAACGACAAACTCCATAAAGCGTCGTAATCACTCCACTTTGATTAGTTTACCTTGTCTTGGATACAATGATATACTCTATATAGCATTACACCCACTCTCAATAACGACCACAGTTAAACAATAAAAAGTACGTACTTTTTAAGTTGCAAAAATGAGTAAACACTCGCAGCTGTGTACGTTCTTTTGTCGCTTTATAATATACAGTATGTTAACTAACAGAGGGCGTTCCCGTTAACCCGCATTAGTATAGCATCCATACATGCTAAAAAAAATATTAACATTCGAAAACAAAATGTTTTAATTTTTTTTTAATATTAATATATTCACTAAAAATGTTAAATTGATACGTAAAAGAAACACTCTGTACACGCGTACTTGAAGGACGGCAACGTCGCAATTTATTTATGAATGCGTACGCGTGTACACAGTGTTTCTTTTACGTACTGCTGACAATTCTGTGTGGATGTAAACAAAATAAAAGAAAGCTCTTTGTATCTTTGGCGACCGACTCCGGTTGCAATATCTGCATGGAATTCCTAAGAATTTGTTAAAGTTATTAATTAAAACCAGTCGCTACACCCGAACTCGGCGTTATATCCAAAGTCACTATAGCGATATATTTTGCACTTAAGTATGATTTAAATTCAAGGGACTAAGATCTAAGTCGTTGTAGAGAAATGGTCGCTGCAACCAGTCGTAATAAATGAAATCCACTCTAGTTATAAATAACACGCACGGCACACGCTATGCATAGTTATTTATGCAGTTAGTAATCATTGTGTCGGTTGCAAGAAAACATGAATTATATTTTACAAATTACTAATACAAAATATTATGTACCTTGTAGGTACTGTTCTAAATGAAATTGATTAATGAAAATGTTCTAAGGTTGAATATAATTGCAAACCTGTTGTAACCTTTTGTCAATAAAATGTATTTGTTACAAAGAAATCGTGTTGATTTTTTTTCGATATGGTGGTGAATGGGAGTTGATAGATTCTATACCAGACGTACTGCAGAGTACCATCCACACTTGATGTACCGTCTTGTCGTACTAAGCACTTCTTCGTGGAATTGCGCCAGCTTCTGTGTGCACAAATGTGATCTATTTAACTAGCTCGTTTCTACTCAGCCAGGGCTCCGTCACTCCATGTACTTGCGCGCTATAATTACCTACCGCCCGGTCGAGCGGTCTCGGGCCGTTTGCGGACCAAATTCAGTGCGGTTTTCGCAAGCGAAGCGCAAGCACGTTGTTCAATTTTAATCATTACCTACATTCGTTTGTACACGTACCTACGACGCGATGCCGTCTGGTGCCTTATGTGCTATAGATGGGTGCAAATTAAGTAAAAGAAGGGATAAACACCCAACATTTTTCCATTTACCTGTCAATGAAGAAAGGTAAGTGATAAATAAATAAAATAAATGTAGCAAGAAGCATACCTGTCCTGGCTTTGTTGCTGAATTACAGAACATTCCTGATTTAAATGAATCTACGAATAGATTGTTTATCAATTTTAAAGCATTCAACAAAACATCGTATTTTTACGGAAAGTTAAAAGTGCCAACAGATGCGTTTCATAATTATGTAAGAGAACTTGAGACTATGTTTATTAATAATTTTGAAAAAAAATATGAAACAAAGGCCGGGTAGTACTCTTTATGAAATTTTAAATAACATACATTTTGATTCTCCCTGCCCTTGTTTCCCAAAACAATATCTAATAAAACTTAGATTCAGGATATTTTCTACACTAAAATTTAATAACCGAGAATTTAGAAAGGGTAAGAAATTTATATAAAATTATATAAAAATAAAACGTAAATTTTAAGATTAAGATTTTTTTTTATTTTACCCACACACTGACCTCTATAACTATGTTTTATCTAGATGTATTGCACAGTCAGCACCAATTTATAAAAAAAATATTTTATAAACGATACAATTTTAAACTATAGTCAGAGCATATTCACAGTTCTCAATAGCATAGACACAAAAAGTTATGTTAATTTAATTTTATCGAAGAGGCAGCCCTGCGATTGCTGTGGGATCGCGCGGTGCGAAAGCAATCACAACTGTACGCTTGAACATTTAGGCACATTTTAGCATGCAGCGGTTGCTGATGCGACCGAATAGGCTATTATAGCAGTAGATATTGGAATTTTTTTACTGAGTGAAGTATCTGTTACGTAGTAACTATTAACCTTTTCACCGCCAAGCACTTCTATAGAAGTTCGGGATTTTCGTGCCACCAGCGCCACAACTTCTATAGAAGTTGTTCATTTTAACTATCTTATTAAAATAAATTTACTGTGATTAAAAGTTTTGTTTCATTTTATTATTTAAGATAGCACTGTCTACTACCCTGTTTATTATTTTTCTACACAAAATAAGCCCTAGTTTATCCTAAAATCGGCAAAAACAGAAACTCCGAATTTTGTTACTTTCCTCAGAACGCCAATCACTTCATATCAAGTTGGCCAGTGATGTGCCGTGAAAGGTTGATTTCACCATTGAAATATTTATAAATACAGAAAGTTACGAATATCGAAAACAATTTGAGGTCAATAAAATATGAACTTAGTTATCTACTTCATTACAAAGGATAGTAGATGAATTTCGACCTTCAGGTAGATGTCGATACGTAATTAAAAAGTTGTTACCAATTCTTGTCGATAGTTATTTTCCCATCTCTACAAAACAATTGGTCGTCTATGCCTCTGTGCGCCACCGAGTGCCACGAACTACTATAGAAGTTGGGTCAGTGACGTCATAGGCGTGCGGCTGTCAAGGTCACTTTGGCATAGTGCAGCACAAAATCGGATTCGCGCGCACGCATCTTTCTTTCTTTCACTTGATAACAAATAGAAAAATGAGTGAAGAACTTGATTAGGACGAACTTCTTAAAATTTTGCAAGGTGTGGTATCGGACTCGGAGTATTTTGTGGAGAACATCGAACCAGAAGATAATTCTGAGGTATGTCTAACTGGATGATAATAATAATGTTTATTCGTCAAAGAGTAGGAATTCAATAAGTATGTAAAATGTTCGGTGAGCCCAGTATCTCCAGATGCACACACAGGAATAAACAAAAATAGAAGAAAGAAAGACCATAGACCTCATCCCTGATCAGAATCGAATTCAACGTGCCCTCAGTGCCAATAACTTGATATGAAGTTAAAGAATGAGATCATGAAACAAATAGAGATGTACCCCATTCCTTATAGTTCTAATTGAGTTATGTATTAGTTTCTTTGATACTCATAATTTATACTGTTTTTTCTTATTAAGGATACTGTGAAATAAAACAAATCTGGAAATATTTAATCAGTTTTTATTTATATTCGTAAAATCAACTTTAAATCTTAACTTTACGCGTACAAATCTTATTCATCGATATGACGATATCCCCATCACTACTGTTTACTGTATATTTAGTTATACATTTATAGCTTGGCGCTCGGCGAGGCATTGCGTTTTGTGTACGTTGGCGGCGAAAAGGTTAAGTAATCTGTGACTCAGCTACGACCATCGGTTAAAAAACATGCCGCTGGGGGCAACGTTACTCCAGCGGAATTTATTTTTCGTGAATATCTTTGGATCGGCTGGACGCACAAATTCTAAATTTCGGGCACATTTACACGTGATGGGATACTAATTATCTGTCAAGCCGAAATCCTGAAAAGCGACAACATTCTGCTGAGGTAACGCACACCACATATGATCCGTCAGCCTTTAAAGCAAGAGAGGGAATCTCCTGAGCTCGCTCATTCCATCGTAGACCTCATCTATCACTTACCATCAGGCGTGATCGAGGTCAAGAGCGGGCTCATCAATAATAATAAAAAAATGGTTCTGCACATAAATAAATAAAAAGCCTTCTTTATTATTAGAAATACAAATACAAATATTTATTGGAACAAAAATCAGTTTACAAAAGTTTGTGTACGTTAACAATCACATTAGTATGAAATACTGTGTCGCGCCCACCTCCAAGAGGGGAGACTACAGTGTTCCATGAATTAATATAAAAGGAAAAGACACAAAAAATATTTTTTTTAAATTTTGGAATGAATGAGTGTGTGTATGCGTGGAATGTATGTGTAGTGTATGTATGTGTAGGCGTGTGAGTGAATGTGTATATATGTAAAGGTAGGAAGGTGCGTATGTTCGTTACCCTTGCGATTTGGAAGGCAGTGAGGAATGAAAGGGACGTTACCAATTTTTATTTATGTCTTTTTATTTTAAGCTTTCACAACATCTTCAAGCTCTTCATAAGTCAAAGAACTGAGCCACTTATGTGTTTTTGATTTACATTCGCGTGAAGTAAGGGGGTAAATGTTCAAAATTTCATTTATTTTGTTATACAAAATTGGGCTTATGAAGATGTATTGTCGTCTAACTATTACAATGCGAGCTACTACTACTGGGCAGACTTTAACAGGTCTACGTTTCCGCCTACTCTGGCTGCTAAAGCTGTGGTCGAAACTAAGTTCAGTATGTTTTCTTAAAATTAAGTTCAAAAGGAAACTGTGTCTTACCCTAGGTACTTGCAACAATGCATACAGTTCCTCAGTTGGAAAACGAACTGGTATAACTTTAAGAACCGCTCGCTGCGCTCTTTCTAAACGAAGCATTAAACACTTTCCTGAACTACCCCATGCGGTTATACAATAGTTCAGGATGGAGTTGGCTAGTGCATAGTAAACTGTCTTAAGCGTAGGGAGGTCCGCTGAGGATCTTAATTTTTTAAACACGAATATCAGTTTCCTAACCCGTGCAACTAATGAACCAATGTGCTCGTTCCAGGACATAGTGCTATCAATTGTTACGCCTAAGTATTTTATACTATTTGTTCGCGAGATAGATTTGCAACAGCAGTTATTATTATTTACGGAAAGACAATTGTGGATAATCAAAGCGAAAGGAGAAGCTGGTTGAGAAGCTATACGTGGAGCAAATGTTATAAATTGAGTTTTATCCATGTTCAGAGTAAGCAAGTTATTCGATAGCCAGTTAGAAACCATTCGTAATGCGGATTCTGCATGTGAGCGGGTCTCATGCCAGTCTCTTCCTTGTACAATTATTGCCGTATCGTCAGCGTAGACTAAAAGTTTCGAATTTGGTATATTGAGTCTGCAGAGCTCGTTAATGTAGATTAAGAATAAGGTAGGTCCAAGAACACTACCTTGTGGGACGCCATAGCACATACTTTCTTCGCTGCTCATATGGTTTCCTATTTTTACAATCTGGGAACGATCACTAAGATAACTTCTAAAAATATCATGCGATAATCCTCTAATGCCAATTTTTTGGAGTTTATTCAGCAAGAGAGAAACAGAAACAGTGTCAAAAGCTTTTGAAAGGTCTAGGAATATAGCAATTGTTTTGAATTTGCTGTTTAAGTTTTTAGCCACAGTACCAGTCAATTCCAGAACAGCATCTTCTGTGTTTTTACCCGATCGAAATCCAAATTGGTTTTCTGCCAGGATATTTTTCGAGTTAAGATAGTTAAGGAGCCTAAAGTTGATATTTTTTTCCAAAATTTTAGATAAGGTTGTTAACACAGAGATTGGTCTATAATTATTGACACTGCTTCTGTCCCCACTCTTGTGAATAGGATGCACAACAGCTCTTTTAAAGACCGTGGGGAAAACTCCTGTCAACAAGCAGAGATTGAATACGTGGCAAATTATTGGAACAAGAACGTGTCTAGCAGCCTTAATCAGAGTGGCAGATATACCGTCCCAGCCCACGGCACTATTAAGTTTAAGACTGAGTATTGTCCTCTCTATTTCGGCAGTATCCGTGCTAAAAATGGCCATTGAGCCAGGGTCAGTGCTTTTCACATCGGGGTCGTGAGAACTTATAGGCTGACCATTTTATGGCGTAATTTTGGAAGCGAGAGTCTTTCCCACACTAGCAAAGTGCTTGTTAACGACATTAAGCGAAGCATGTGGGTCCGGAGTAATCGTCAGCAGTTCATTAGTACACGATTTGCTTGTCTGTAGGTTAGAATTTTTTTTTATTAGATTCCAGGTAGCTTTAGGATTTTTACGATTTTTATTAAATTCTTCACGTTCGTATAATCTTTTCAGTTTTTTTAGTAAATTATTACAAAAATATTTGTAAGGCGTATAAGTCACTTTAAGGATATTATTATCAGGATCTCTCTTAGTTCTACGAAACATTTTGTCGCGGTATCGTATGCACTTCAGAAGACCGGGGGTCACCCAGGGCTTTATTATTCGCTTCCTGCTAGGCACAACAGTGGTGGAAGTATTTTTGAGAACCACATTGGATATCCTGCTAACTAATTCAGTAGCTGCATCATTGGCATCGTAACAAGTAAATATTGAAGTAAAATCAGTGTCTTGGAGTTCTGCCACACAGGCAACGATATCAACGCGGCAAGATGTTACAGGGGCTTTAGGAATACGATTTTGGAGTTTGCAGAACACTACAACAGGAGCGTGGTCAGTTATAAAAGAATCAATAACCAGAGTGATAGCAGGTTTGTCAGACTTAATGATCGCGTGATCAATGCAGCTATTACCACGGGTCGGAAAAAGATGCCCGGGTAGCATTCCATGCGATGCAACAGTATTTAAGTATGTGTCCGAAATTGAGTTAGTATTATTAGGCAATATATTCAAATTTATATCTCCAAGTATAATGACTGTTTTAAAAGGGCTGAGTGCCTTAAGGCAGTTGTCTAGGCTATCAAGAAAGTTTTGGGCATTACGGTGTGAGGGCGAACGGTAGATTGCCATTAATGCAACGTCTTGTTGAAATTTTATAATCAAACAATTAGCATCTACCAAGACTTGAGCTTCAACAGTAAAGGGTATATTTTGCCTAACATATACAACTATGCCCTCATTTTGATTATTATATTCAGACATTAAGGAGTTAAAGCCAGCTATAGGAGGAAGTGATGGACATTTACTTAACCAACACTCAGACAATACAATAATGTCGAACTGCAGTTTAGTTCTGTGCAACAGTATAAGCAAATTATTAAAATTAACCGAATTACCTAAACTTCTTATATTAAGATGGAAGATTTTTAGGCCACTAGAGGCATCATTTATGTAACCACTACAATCTTCAGGGGAGCAAAAATATGATTGTGAAACGTTTAACCGCTCCATATCTTCTGCAATATAAAATGCTTCACTATCCATGGTTAGAAAGAGTAAAAAGGACGTTCGTATTTAAGTGACATTGAAAATCAAAAATGCATAGTAGAGCTCGTGAAATTATTGTGGTTTTTTTGTTCCTTCCATTAGAGTATTTTTGTGTATTTGTCAGTGTGAGTGTTAGTGTGTGTGTTTTGTACAAGTTAGAATTTACAGTAGTTAAATTTAAGGTTTTAAGAGCTAACAAGAAGTTAATACAATTCAAAACAAAGTAAAACTTGCAGATATGTAGACAGATATTTGCATAGTAAGATAGTCACTTGGTATTCGCTTTAGAAATGTCTGATTCCGTTTTAATTAGGATATGAGGAGCTCCCTCTTTTTCACGCGGGAAAATCTTTCCATTAGAAACCCAGCAGAAACGATAATTATTGCTACTGGCAAAGTCCTTGGCAAGAAACAAGAGTCTTTTCAATTTTGCTGTTAGATTTTCTGAGACAAAGACCGGTTTAGGTGTTCCATTAATTTTCAGGTGTTCAGTGGATAGTTTTTTATTGCTTTCCTTCCCTTTATTAAAGGCCTTATATTTTCGTATAAGATTTTCCTTTTTTAGATTGGAGGTAAAATTGACAATAATCGTTCTATTATATCGTTCTATATTTCATGCGGTTGTATTGGAGTATTTAGAACAGCACCTAGCTTGGCAACATTGTTTAGTAGGTATTCTTTGGTCTCAGACTTAACAATAGGGATATTTCGAATTTCCACACAGGACGACCTTGCACTTTTCTCCATTTTATCCAGTTTTTCCTCCAATGACCTTGTATATGCGGCGTTATTTTTGCGTTCAGTATCGTGTTTAATCTCCAGATCGTCTATCTTAGACTTTAACATATCGTAGTATTCCGACAAAGAGGAAACAGTATCTTGTATCTTGGCGTTTTGAAGTTTTATCTCCTGCATAGAATTAAAGATCTTCTCAATTTTGCTGCTTTGCTCCTCCTTCAACTCGCTGAACATTGATCTCATTTCACACATAAGGTTAGATAGTTTGTTCTCCTCTTCAGAAATTGCCTCAACACATTTGCGCTTAGTACGTTGTGTGATACTAGAAAAATCACAGTCAACATTTACCACCTCCGTTTCCCGTATGTTCGGCTCAGATATACTGAGATGAAGCGGACTCATGAAGAGTGGCGAGGATAACGAAGCGTGTGACGTAATTGGCGGCGGTGATCTGTTAATCGGCATGTTTCTCAAGCAGGCTCAGGTACGCAGGAAATTGGTAGGAGCTTTTTTACGGTGACTGTGACGGGGGGTAGAAAACTAGTCACGTATCGAGCAATTATTACAGTTTTACAGTCGGCCACTCAAACTTGACCTCCAGGAAACAAATGCAGGAAATTATAATGTCGTGATCGTGTAGTCGAGTAGATTTATACTTCCGCTAAGATCTTAATATGTCTGCGCTCCTACACTTCGGGACACTATGTATGTCTTAGGAAATTAGGATTATGTGTCTCAAACACTTTAGTCCTCATAAAAAGCGCAAAAAAGTGTTAATAAACTTCAAAACAAAAGCAGCAAAAACCAGAAAAACAATATTGATACTAGCAAAAAATCGCTAGCAGATGCGGGATTCGATTTTGAAACCTCTGACACGGGTGTCTGCCACAATGACCACTCAACCGTATGCTCTGGTGACAAGTTTGGTAAAATAAATAATCTGTTCGGAGAGTATCTTTTAACGTGTGACGTGTGGAATGCGTAATCTAATTTGGTGGCCAAGTACCCACACTTTTTTTAAAACACAAGTCATCCGTCACCACACAACACTTGTTATAAAAAACTGTTTCTATTCACTTATGTACGAGTTTCGTATGCAGAGATTTTACTAAAACACTGGCTTGTACACTTGTCCATTCGGTCTTATAAATTTTATATACAGAATATAGGTTTAAACTTGATTTAAAAATAAAAACATAGGAGCTCTCAGAAACACGACTGTTCGCCGCGACGGTCGGACGGGGGGGGGGGAAAAACTGGAAAATCTGGGGATAAGAGGCACTCAGCTATCTTTATTTCAGAACTACCTTGAGAATAGATCTCAATGTGTAAAGATAGGGTCTCATATCAGTTCATCGTTGCAAATTGCTTACGGAGTGCCTCAGGGCAGCATCCTTGGATCGAGCCTGTTCTTGTGTTACATAAATGAGTTATGTAATCTCTTCATAGAAAACGGAGAAATTTTTTCCTATGCGGATGATCTTCTTCTTCTTCTCGGTTTGGTTTCCGCACTTAGTCTCTGCACGAGACCATTGTGCGTGAGCCGTGTCGGCCGTCACTCCATCCAGCCAACCTCCTTCCAGAAGCAGATCAGGTCTCTCGGTCTGTTCAGGATGTCTGTAAGGGAATTCAAAGACCCGAGGGTTTGCTTTCGTATGTCAGTGATTTCCGTGCACTCTAGGAGCACGTGTGCCACCGTTTCCTCCGTCTCCATGCAGGCCCTGCATAAGGGACTGTCCGTTACACCTATTGTGTGGTAGTGTTTGTTCAGTGAGCAATGCCCGGTGATGGTCCCCGCCACCATTCGCAGGCTTTTCCTGTCCATGTGTAGGAGGCGCCTGCTTAGTTTTTTGTCTAGGTTTGGCATCGCCTCCTTGGACTGCCTGCAGCCTGGTGCCGAGGACCAACATTTCTGGGCTTGAACGTGTGTGTGTTCTTTTAACCATGTGCGCAGCTGGGTGGGGGGGAGCGGCACGATGGGCTCTGGTCCGAAAACCGTCGTGTTGGACCCCCTCCTAGCCAGTTCATCCGCCGCATCATTGCCGAGTGATCCGCTGTGCCCCTTTATCCATTGTAGTGTCACAGTGTTGCGGTTCTCGACCGCCGAGCGTTGCAGCGCGTTGTGACATTCTAGTATGAGTTTAGATGTGATATAGTTTTTCCCTAGGGATTGTAGTACTGAGGCACTGTCGGAAAGTATACGGACGTGACTATCCGTAACTCTCCTGGCTTCCAAGGCATGGATCGCTTGGATAATACCCACACATTCCGCCTGGTATACGGTGTTGAGCTTGCCTAGCGGTCTGGATATCTTTATGTTGAGATCGTTGGAGAAGACTCCAACTCCAGTTCCAGTGTCTGTCTTTGAGCCGTCAGTGTAGATTCTAAGCTCCTTGGGTCCTGAGTTGTCCTCTGGCTCCGGCATGAGCTGTATTTGGTAATTTTTTTGGAAGTGGTGTGTCTTTGTAATCTTATCATAGGGTGGTCGTTTGACAGAGTCCTCCATGATGCGTGTGTGCTTGATCCTGGAGTCCCTCAAGAGTGCTCCGGATATGGCGAGTCTGAAGGCTGCCAGGGCAGCCTCTTCTCGTACTATAAGGTGCAGTGGTGGTAGTCCCAGCATGGCCTGTAGAGCGGCAGTGGGTGCAGTTCTCATGCTGCTGGTGATCGCCACACATGCGAGTCGTTGCAGCTTCTCGAGGTCTTTTTGTGCTGTACCTAAGTCTGTTCTGGGCCACCAGACAAGGGAGCCGTACGTGATGATTGGTCTTATAACTGTTGTGTATAGCCAGTGGGTTGTTCTGGGGCTGATGCCCCAGTTCCTGTTCAGCATACGTTTGCACTGCCACATGCAGATGCTAGCTTTCTTGGTGGTGTGTTCAATGTGTTTTGCCCAATTCAGTTGCGGATGATACGGCAGTCGTTTTTTCGTCGGGATGTTGGGCTGAAACGTATCAACTAGCACAGAAAGGTTTTGATGCTGTTAATGACTGGCTTAATCTTAATCTACTTACCCTAAGGATCTTTAAATATCTTAAAAAAATAACTTTATCCTCGTCCTGCCCATTGTGATTTTAAAATCACAAAACATCCTTCACGGTTCCTGCCCAGCTAAAATATTATAAAATTCTAAACTCTGCCCACTGTCCTTCAAAAATCACATATTCTAATTTCGCGTCTAGAATTTGTATTTTCTACTCAGCTGTCGTTTTTGAAGTTTCCTAAGATTGGTTAGGTTATAACCAATAAATGAACCTTAAATCTATTCGAGTAATAGACAACAGATTAACATCAGAAGCCATTCACGTGTTAAAAATGGAGTCACGTCGGAGAAGAGGTATGTTTAATCTCTTACTATCATTTAGATCGGTGGCTTTTCTTTATTAAAAATAATCAGGATTAAAGTTAAATAACCAATACTTTGACTTTTGTAACTATTTTTGATTTTCGTTAATAATTGTATTTTTAGTAAACATAAATAATATTATGTGATGCAAAAATCACATTGGGCAGAACTTTTTGGTAAATTGTGATTTTTTTCGCAGAATTGGAAGATGAAGCCATCGGCAATCTGTTAGAAGATTCCGATATTGGGGACTTCATACCCTCCGATGATGATTACGACGATCCGGAATTCGTACGACCAGAAACCAGTATTAGTTCTACGGAGGAAGAAAGTGATGGACCTGATGTAAGTACATCATTTATACAAGCTCGCGGAAGGACTAGGCGAGGTACGCGGGGAGTTTCTCGTGGACTGTCAAGAGGAAGGTCGCGTGGGCGTACACGTAACAGCACTGGCAGCAGAAAAGACAATAATATACTGTCAACTACATACGAGGACTGGTCTCAGCAAGAATTTTCCCCGATTCAACGTTTTCTAACAGAACCATCATACCTGCCCTTTCATTCAGAACATTTTTCCAAGATGACTAAAGAGAAAATAAAAGAAAGAAAAGAGATGAAAATTCAAGACTGATTAAGAATACATAATAAATAACATAAAAAGTTACTTTTGTTTTATTTACCCCATTGTACCCAGTGTCTTTTATGAAGGACAAATAAAATACAGCTGATTTTGGTAATTCTGCCCAGTGTACTGTAAAAAGAACAAAATGTATGATTTTCAAAATAGCGTGAATCGTTTCATTATGATCTATTTACTGCTATACAAAAATATAAAAAAATTATATCTTATGCATGACCTTTTTTTTGTTCTAATTATTCTGGGCAGGAAGCACTTGTAAGATTTTGTACTTTGAAGAGAACAGTGGGCAGAATTACCAAACAGGTCCTAATTTGCTTGGGCAGGACGAGGTTAAAAAAATACTCGTATTTTTATCAGGGTACACTTAAAAGTGAAAATGCCCATATGATTTATTGGATCTTTTTCTTTACATGTCTAGACCAGTTTCGTAATTGGAACATTTTCAATCAATTCATTTTTTAATCGAAAATCATGTTTATTTTTTATAAAGATTATTCAAAATTTAATCAAGATTACTCGGCTTTTATGTCTAAAATTAGTATTGACAATAAAAAAATATAGTTTATTATCCAAACATAAGATATTTTTTCTCTAGATAAATTATTACTTTAGTTATAAACGAAATAAGAATTGAGACTTACGACATTTAGTTTCGAACCCGAACATGGTGAAAGAGCGCACGCGATATTCAACTTTATTACTGCTGCGTTAGCGTTTAGCACACAACGGCAGTTTCGAACCCGAACATGGTGAAAGAGCGCACGCGATATTCAACTTTATTACTGCTGCGTTAGCGTTTAGCACACAACGGCAGTTTCGAACCCGAACATGGTGAAAGAGCGCACGCGATATTCAACTTTATTACTGCTGCGTTAGCGTTTAGCACACAACGGCAGTTTCGAACCCGAACATGGTGAAAGAGCGCACGCGATATTCAACTTTATTACTGCTGCGTTAGCGTTTAGCACACAACGGCAGTTTCGAAACCGAACATGGTGAAAGAGCGCTCGGGATATTCAACTTTATTACTGCTGCGTTAGCGTTTAGTATACAATGGCCTAACCGGGGGTGCATGGGGCGAAGCTTGCGTGAAAATTATGGTCTTAACATCAAAGCGCAAGTCAATGCACGATCGTCTGCATCTAGAAACTTTTTCTCTGAGCGCTGCGTTGACGCTCGCTGACGCGCGTTAACGCTCGCGCATGTGATCGGTTATTAGGTATACA
Source organism: Tholera decimalis (assembly GCA_943138885.2). Lineage (NCBI taxonomy): Eukaryota > Metazoa > Arthropoda > Insecta > Lepidoptera > Noctuidae > Tholera > Tholera decimalis. The sequence continues at coordinate 8,413,961 of OW964575.2, read as the reverse complement.
ATATGTTAGTTTAAACGAAGGACATATTCAAACCTACAATAGTATATGCTTACATGATACTAATATAAATATGAACAAAAAAAACACTGATAAATAACAGACAGAACCATACCAAAAGTCCTCGGGGGGACTCCCGCGGGGGCGGAGTTTACACACGAGCTTCCTTTTTGGCAGGATCGGGCCGTGTTTTGCCACGTGATTAGGTACTGTTTACAAGTTCATTCACCTCTTGCGGCTCAGTGTACATGATAAATGTATTATATTGGACAATTACGTCAAAAATTTAAGTTATAGGTTTTTCACATATTTGGGACGAGAATCGAATACTGAATACCTTCCCTCAATAAGTCCCTCGTTTATCCTAACACACTGTATATTAGGATGTCTAACCGCGCGATTTGAAAACGCGCGTCAAAATTTTGCCATCTGAACATAGCCTAAAGCAGGGCTTCCCTAACGGTGCGTCGCGACGCCCTGGGGCCCCGCGGTATTATCCCAGGGGCGTCGTGAGGCGATCTAAATGTTTTGTTCTTTATTTTCTAATAAAAAAATGTTTATGCTATTTGGAGTTTTTCAGACAAATTGTTATTAAGCTAGAACTTCCAACTAGTATTCATTCATTTTCATTCATTCATTCATTTATTTATTTCATAAACAATTTTTACATTGTGTTGAAATGTATGGCATAAAGGCCAGGCTTATAAGGCTTTTCAAACGTTTGCTTAGACCGCCGTAACGGGGTTCCCACTTGATATTCTACTACATATTGCGTCAATATAATTAACTATACAATTATATCACATGTTGTTGATGTTCGTAATAAGATGAGAGTTCTTCTTCAAGTTTATCCTTTTCACAAACTTCGCGTAAGTGGCGATTCAGTTTACTTTTGCCCTGCAATAAAAAAAGAACGTTAGGATCTCGAAAAAAAATTAAATCTCGTACATTTTTGTTTTTGGTTATACCAGCTTAATCATATACATTTTTCTTCATAATTGTACTGTATCCCGTGGGAATTCCGGGATTAAAAGTAGCCTATTTGTTATTTCAGGATGATAACTATCTAATTACCAAATTTCCCTTAGATCCGTTCAGTAGTTTTTGCGTAAAAGAGTTACAAACATCCATACATCGATTCTCACAAACTTTCGCATTTATAATATTAGTAAGACAAGATAAGATTTGCAAAATGAACATCCTTATTTCAATAAATAATTGGTGTATGAAACGCATGTAACCAAAAGAGTGGTGGGTTTCAATATTAGATGGATGAGTTGTGCGAGGGATGATATGAACGCAAAATTAGACACTCATTTTACTACTTTGGAAGCGTACATCTTTCAAACGATTAATTTTAAGAAAAAGTGGTCATTTGTAATACTAACAAAACTATGGATTAGCTTGTGGTCTGAAATAAAATATTTTTCTTTTATATATACCTCAATGTCATTTTTAGAGACCTGTCTATAGATACCACACACGTATAAGTTTGACAAAAAAAAATATTAGTTCTATGTACAGGTAGCCCCCTTAATCCACACTAATATTATAAATGCGAAAGTAACTTTGTCTGTCTGTCTGTTACCTTTTCACGCCTAAACCGCTGAACCGATTGCGCCGAAATTTTACATGGGAATAGTTTAGGACCCTGGAAAGGACATAGGATAGTTTTTATCCCGGAATTCCCACGGGATGGGAATTACGCGGGAAAAATCCATACTTCCATACTAATATTATAAATGCGAAAGTAACTCTGTCTGTCTGTCTGTCTGTTACCTTTTCACGCCTAAACCGCCGAACCGATTGAGCCGAAATTTGGCATGGTAATAGTTTAGGACCCTGGAAAGGACATAGGATAGTTTTTATCCCGGAATTTCCACGGAATAGGGAATTACGCGGGAAAAACCTTCCACGCGAACGAAATCGCGGGCAAAAGCTAGTTGGTTATAAATAACACAATTACACGTCATGTTTTTTGTATGTTTAGTTTAGCTAATTGAGGCCGGTGCTTCCTAACTGACTACTACTCTGAGAAGAACCACCGAAACAAACTCAGAGGTCAACGTCTCTTTCAAAGTCCATACAATTTGTGTTGGTCCACCAATCATATGAAAAGCATGTAGGTTCATGTCTGTGGTGTCTTTGAGGAAATAACCACACAGATTTGAGAGGACCTGTCCAGACAGTGTAAGCATTTGTCAGTTATCGTGTAGCTCAACTTCGAACTTAAGGAGCTCAACATCTTCTTCTCTCTCATTCTCTTATTCAAGAACTCTCATTCTTTAACATTATTTTATTTACCCTCGTCAGTGTGTTACTGCAGGGTGCTAACTGAAAACCAGCGATGGGTGTCTTTCGCCCAGGAATATTTTTGTGTTATTTTTTTATGTTAGTCATTTTCTATTGTATTGTTACGCCAGTCGCTTAGCGAAGTACGTCGAGAAACATCGACAGAAATCTAGAATGTTCAAGACACTAACGCCATCTAGCGGCGAGTAGCAGTACTGTGTATATCAAGTAGCTTCTGGAATATTCTTGGCAGTGTAAGCGGTGAGTCGATTTTACAGGAATGTTCTAGAACACAGATCGGGGTATAAATAGATCGCAAAGGAACGCGGACAGTCAGTCTTATTTCAAGATACGAGGCGATATAATCGAAGTTTTACAAGTGAATTTCGATGCGATTTAAGTGTTAAGTGACAAGTATTGTACTGTGAATAACTGTGTTAATTTTTGTGTTTATTTAATTAGTGTTCATTTTGGTCTAATTGGCGTTAATTATTTCTATCCCGAACCCCAGCTCGTAACAGTATGTTCTTGTGTATGTTAGTGGTTTTCAATTTCAAAATAATTGGTAATTTACCTTAAAACTTGTTCCACAAAGATGGCAAACAGCTACTTTGGCAGGAGTTGGTGCGATGTGCGCTCTTTCGTGTCTTGTCAATGACTTCCTACTGCTATACCGGGCATTGCATGTGTGGCAATGGAACTGCTTTGTCGTGGAGTGTACGGTGGCAATGTGTGAAGATAGGGAGCGTTCGTTGGCGCAGGATCTGTTGCAGATAGGACATTCGTATCTGTGGGTTGAGAGAGTATGCATTAGACAGGGTAAGATATTGTAGAATAATAATGACAGTGTGACTTATCGAAAGGTCTAAAAAAAGAACTACACGAATTTGTTGTGATGAAAAAAAACTAACTTTGTGCACTAACAAAAAGAAACGCCCGAACAGGGACTTGAACCCTGGACCCTTGGATTAAAAGTCCAATGCTCTACCGACTGAGCTATCCGGGCTTGGATAATTGGCTCGAAATAAGTATGTGTATGTAATTATTGATTCAGCTTTAGTTAGCTGCTTTTGTTAATAATTTTATAGTTTTTAATAATAGCGAATTACGTTACTAACACACTTGTACAAACATAATTATGCCATCTGACACAGTTTTTATTTTTACAAAAAAAAAATGATAACATTGGCCCATGTTGGATTATAATCTAGCTATAATAACCTGGGGTTCTTTAAGTCAAGAGTGAATAGGTTACTTCTAGGTAAGCGTGCTCCATCTTCGACCTGAGATGGTGCCTGTTACTCAATAAAAAAACACCATTATTTCGGTGGGAAAATAATTTAATTTGATATGTCTTATTGGTACTTACTGTCTTACATAGGGCATTTTTACAAAAATGACAAATAATTTTATTTTGCTTCTAGCTTTCCACTTGTATCAAGTTATATTTTTTAATCATTGAACTGTTCATTCGTCTTATAATATGTTAAATGCTATGTTGGTACTAAAGCAATAGCTTTAGTAATTAGTAATACCTAGGTAGCCATTGCAATGTTAGTAAGTTTTTTTTTGTGTTGTTTTATCTCTACTTTCACGCTTATTGTTTAATGCATGCCGTGGCAGCCTTTAATTAAGGCTACACTATTTTAACTTTTAACATGTTTATTGGTGTATGCTTTGTTGGTTGTCTTTAAATAAATAAATAATGAGTCCTCCCGCTTCGCTATGGAATGTCACTGTACTGACAAAAAACCCACCCTGTACATTCAATTGCCTGTGCGGGGTTTTTTTTCCAAAAACCTATTTCAGGCACCAGTCTCTCGCAAAGAATACAGCTTATGAAATTGTACCTAGATTACCTATGTATAAGGCAACTTTGTGAAGAGAGAATAAATGATTTATGGATTGATTGGTTGAGTGTCATTGTTTTACGTGGTTGGGCCACAGTTATAACTCACGGCCAAAGTCATATAATCTTTATAAAGATTTCCATCACGAGATGAAAAACGGTATCTAACGTTTTGAACACACCTTAAGTTTTTTATTTATTTATGTATCCACATGAAAATTAAAAAAGAAAAACCGGTCAAGTGCGTGTCGGGCCACGCGCGGTGTAGGATTCCGTAGTTTTTTTAACAGCTAAGTGCGTGTCGTATTCGCTGACTGATCGTTTCGTACCATGCTCTAACTAAAAGCCAAATATGACTACCTAACTAATTTGACTTCCTATACAAATCCTCACCTGATCCGACAATTTTGCACGGAAAGTTTTAATTTTTTTTAGAGATTTGTATAAAACTTGTCATAGCCGGTGTTTTGAATTTAAATACAGGACACAGAGCTACACTACTCAATCGTCACAAAAAAATAAAATTGGGGAAGTAGTTTGCTGGGGGAGCTTTCTTTGATATTACATAGCAAAATAATAAATAAATAAATTAAATATGAAACTAGCGCGATACAACTGACGCTTAGCGCCGTCTATCGACATTTCTATGGAGTTGTTCGAAATTTTCGAGTCAAATACAATTGGTCGACTATTACTCGTAAACTTGTAAAGCCCACTTATGTGTGATAGTTTTTAATATATAGTAGTAGTTTAATATATAGTTTTTTTAAACTTCGTTATATGTAGGTACTACTGCCGTGACATTTGAATTTCTAACTACAACCGTTTAGTTGGCAGAAGGGGGACACTTGACTCTAACGAAAATTGGTACTTTAAAGGTTGATAAGTCACGAACGGTTTACTTAATCAAAAAACGGTCTTCACAAACCCCTAATATTTTTGAAAGACCTATCCAACAATATATATATATTATCATCCCACTTTATATGTAGGGGAGGTACCCTAAATAATTACTTTTTTCAAAATTTTATACTCATGCCAAATTACAACTTTCTATTACCAATAGTTTTTGAGCTAAACCGCGGACAGACAGACAGACAGACGGACATGGCGAAACTATAAGGGTTCCTTGTTGCTAAAAGAAGATTATGCCCTATATACAAAAAAAAATACTTCTTTATAAGTATAGATTACAAATGTCACTCACGATCTCTGCTGGTGGCTGGCAGATAGTCTCTGGTGCGCCAATAGACCCTTTCTGCTAGAATACCCGATGCCACACGTTGTACAGTAGTGCTCTTTACTTTGTCCAGTATCTGTGACGGTATGCTTCTTCTTATGTTGCGCAAGAGTGTACGGACTACTGAAGATCGAAGGACATTGGTCGCAGCTGAATTTCCGATGAATGTGTTTTCTGAAAAAAAAAACCAAACATCGAGAATTCTTTTATTGTTAATAGGCTGATGTGTTCGAAGATGAAGCATGTTTGACTAAAAGTAACCTTCACTCTTCACATAAAGACCCCCAGGTTATAGCGATCAGGAAACACAGACTCCAGCAGGGAATTCCACTCCTTAGCAGTACGCACAATGTTTTTTTAACCGACTTCAATAAAAGGAGGTTTACAATTCGTCTTGAACTTTTTTTTTTATGTATGTTACCTCGTAACTCGGAGACGGCTGGACCGATTTGAAAAATTCTTTTTGCGTTTGAATGGGTATAGTTTCTAGTTGGTCCCATTGTTACGAAATCAGGATCTGATGATGGGATCCTGGAAAAATCGAGGGAACTCTTCAAATATTATAGGCACACCTATAGCGTTTTGGGTATTTCTTGTAGTACCTTGAGCAGTTGCTTCCAAAAAATACCATTTGGGGAAGTTAAACTGATGATGAAGACCACAGATGGCCACTGAAACTCCTCAATAATAAGTATTTCGTGGATTGCGATTCGATTACTTGAGTACGGATGTTAAACACTTTATGCTCGTCACAATACATATATGGTGATGTAGAGCTGATGGTCAAGTACCAGGAGAACTCCTCAAAAATTAACGGCTGTGCATCGGGAAAAGCAAAATTTTGTAAAAAGTGATAAGTTGTCGACATTATGGCTTTTGTAACTAGATAAATTACAAACCGACCCACTAAAAAGCGTGAAATTTTTTTTTTTTGCAAAAAATAGAACCGACTTCCATATCAAAACACTACAAAGGCAAAAATAACTTTAATTTCGGAAGGCGGTGTCTTTCGTTTTGTATATATTTTCGTTTTTGACACCGCCTTCCGAAATTAATGTTATTTTTGCCTTTGTAGTGTTTTTATTATTATTATACACCTTTATTTCTAATTATACACATATAAATTACATTTTTAAATATTTCTATAAAACACAAAAAAACATTTAAAAATATAAAAAATAGTAGCCCACCGGTATCGGGAACAGGGTCCAAGCTACCGGTAGTCAGGGCTCTAGAGAGAGGAACCTCCTAACGATACGCGCCGTGTCCAGGAGTACCGCTTTCTGAAGCAAGCCCTTGATCCAGCCGCCTAACGAGAGCCTCCTAAGGTGTTGGTCGAGGCTCTTGGCTATTAAGCCATTGGCTGAGATGACTATCGGTACAATGACTGCCGAGTTCACATCCCACATGTCGACAATCTCATGCGCCAAGTCAAGATATTTGATTTGCTTATCTTTCTCGGCTTTCACGAGGTTCTCGTCATGCGGGATGGTTATGTCGACAATCATGGCACGCCTCTCGTTTCGGTCCACCACCACTATATCAGGCTTATTGGCTACAATAGTCCTGTCAGTGATGATGGACCGATCCCAGTATAATGTGATAAGGCCATTATCGAGAACTGGGTCGGGCACATACCTATAGTACGGCACTTCCGATTCCACAAGAGAATATTTCAGAGCAAGTTGCTGATGAATAATCTTGGCTGCAAGGTTGTGCCTATGCAAGTATTCTCCATTAGCAAGACGAGAACAACCAGAGATAATGTGACGGATTGATTCACCCGGACGGTGACATGCCCGACACATGTCAACCGTGCCATCCTTCACAATAAATTTCCGGTAGTTGTTCGTCATGATAACTTCGTCCATAATTGCACAGACAAAACCTTCGGTTTCCCCAAAGAGGTCACCGAAGCGCAACCAAGCTACGGACGCTAATTGGTCTACATCGGGCCCATGAAGGGCCCGGAAAAAACGTCCGTGTAGCTCCTTACTCTGCCATATCCCCCTTCGATCGTTAGTGTCCAGCACTGCAGGTTTGCGCCAGTTCTCATTAGCCAAGGAAAGCGGGGTGAGTCCCTTGTCCACTGCTACTACATCTCGATGCATACCCACTTCAGAAGCAAGGAAATGTTCCCTGAGACTGTATACCTCGCGGTTGTGGAGAGTTTTAGCATTCAAAAAGCCTCGACCTCCACATTTCCGCGGGATATACAGCCTCATCACTGACGAGCGTGGGTGATGCATTCGATATGCAGTCAGCAATGTACGAACTCGCCTATCCAGGGCGTCAAGTTCAGTTTGAGTCCATTTGAGTACGCCGAAAGAGTATATTAACACTGGCATGACCCAACCGTTGAAGGCACGCACCTTATTTCCGCCCGATAGAAGGCTTTTAAATACCTTCTTTAGGCGTCCAAAGAAGCGCTCCTTCAGCGATTGCTTCATGTCAACTTCATTGATACCTAACGCTTCCGACATTCCCAAATACTTATAGGTTTCGGTTGGGGAGAGGCTTCTCAGGTTTATGGAATTCGAGGGTTGAGATCCCACGGATTCCACAATCTCCCCTCGCTTTACATGCATAATCGCACATTTGTCGACACCAAACTCCATCCTAATGGCACTACTGAAAGTTTCAGTTACCTTCAGTAGTTCCGTCAGTTGTAGACTAGTGGCGCCAAAAAGTTTTAAATCATCCATGTAAAGGAGGTGAGAAATAACCTGACCACCTCTTTTCAACCTATAGCCTAGGCCTGAATTCTCCAGCAGTGTGCTTAGAGGATTCAAGGCTAAGCAAAACCAAAGCGGACTCAAACTATCGCCCTGAAATATACCTCGCTCGATCCTTACCGGTTCGCTGTACCTTGGGATATATCGACATCCTGGATAGCGAAGAACTGTCCTCCATTGTCCCATACATGATGTCAGAAAGGTGCGTAAAGTTGCATTAATTTTATACAATTCCAGCACCCTCATGAGCCATGTATGGGGCACTGAGTCATAGGCCTTCTTGTAATCTATCCAACATGTCGACAGATCTTTTTTGGAACGTCGAACCTGTTGGCTAATGGCCATATCAATGAGGAGTAGCTCCTTAGTACCGCGGGATCCATTCTTACATCCATTTTGAGAGGTAGACATGATGTGATTGTCTTCAATGTGTTTGTTAATTTTAACCCTCAAAATGGATGTCAGAACCTTATAGACCGTTGGTAGACACGTGATTGGTCTATAATTTTTGGGTTCCGCGGTGCTACCAGATTTGTGGAGCAGGTGGGTAACTCCAGTGGTAAAGAACTCAGGTAGCGAGCCAGATTCTAGGGCAGATTGGTACTGAGACGCCAAGCGGGCGTGCGATCTTGTTAGCCACTTGATCCAAAAGTTATGCAGTCCATCCGGCCCTGGAGACTTCCAATTAGGCAGCGGACGGACTGCATGGGCTACATCTTGGGGGCTGATAGTGATTGCCCCCATTTCTGGTATTGGATCGCACACTCGCTCGACCTCCCGAGTCCAATCGCCTTCGGTGTGACTGACAGGTACCGACCAGATGTTGCGCCAGAATGTACATAAGGCGTCATCATCAGGTAGGCACATATCAGTCGCACCTTGCTCCGGTCGCTCCCAAGCCCTATATACGCACCTTTCGTTACTTCGGAATGTGCGATTCTGGACGAATCGCTCCACACGCCGTCCATACCTCCGAATACGGTTTGCCCATGCATACACCTTCTGCTTTAGGAAGTCGATGCGCTCTGTGACACAGGACATATAATTTTGTGGGTGAATATTGGTTCCCAAAAACGCCCGTCTCACAAAGCGCATCACTCTCGGGCGATTGTTGCCCCCCCTAAAGCAAAGAAGTTTTCCGATGAGTGCCCTGGCCTCACCAATACGGCGCTCGATCCTACACTGCCAAGCTGGCACAGCGGGTTTAGGTCGTGTAGCTATGTCATTAGGAATTTTAACATTAGCTACACGACATGCCGCGACAGCTGCGCAGTATAAGACAGAGTGGGTATCGGCGAGGTCTTCGCAGTTATCAAAATAGTCTGACAACTGCGAATCCAGAGCAGCCACCAGTGCCCTATTCCTATTATGCATGGGCAAACGAGGTAAGCGTGGTCTTATTTCAGGCGGCATGTTGCGATATTCCCGAATAGCACACTCCAAAGCACTCCTCAATTGCTCATTATACTGGGTACTTACGTTTGTAACTCTGTCACTACTCTCCTCAACTTGGATGTTGGGCTGTGGTGGTACCACCACAGTCGGCGTCGGATGTGAAGTGACACAGCTACTCATTTCCGAACGGAGGCGATCAAGTACGGCTTCATCCAACATATGGTTACGTTGGATGACACGCACTTGATCCGATAGACGCTGGGCCGAAACGTTGACAGTTGGCTCAAGTACCTGAAACAGAGAGAGCATCCGACCACGGTACGCAGTCAGGTTAGTTCCCCCCTCTGTAGCCCCATAGTATGAGCGCATGACGTTCTCATTAATGGATTGAGTCCATCGCATGCGCTGCACACTTCCACCGGCAGCGGGAACCCTATCAGAAGCCGGCGGGCCTCGGGATTCCAAGCTGGCCGGAGGTCGGCCTCTTCCCCGTCGACGCGCAGGTGGTGGTGTCGTCGGCGGCGAGAAGTATTCGTCGCTCGAGCTCGACGCAACTGCAGCGGCCGGAGTCTCTTCACTCACGGCTGGAGCTGGTCCCGGCGGCTGCGAGGCGGAGCTGAGCGACGAATCCGAAGATCTTGGGCGTGTAGTTCTGAGCAATCGTGCCCGGTTTCTGGTCAACATGGTTTTCAATGCACGATGTTTTCTTTCGCATTAGTCCATTTTTATAGATATAGTATATAGTGGATGTAGTGTGGGATTAATAGTAGTAGTAGTAGTCGTTTTTTTTTACTATTTTCGTTTTATCGAACATTTTAAATAACTATTTTGTATCAAAATTATTAATAAAATCGGGTTGAAAAAATTTTTGACGTGCTTGTTGACAGCCGGGCCACAGATTATTATTATTATTATTATTGTTTTAATTTGGAACAACATAGGAACCATTTTTGTTAGTACACACCTTAAATACTACAACTTATACACTAGGGTTAGTAACACATACAAATACAAATACAAATACAAAATAAACATTATTGAGTCATGTACTTACGAGGCATTTCATGCGGACAATGATTCCGCATGAGATGCCTCAGCACAGGAGCTCTCGGGTCCTCAGCCAAGGCTTTCAGGATGCTATTGCCACTCCCCCGCATCCTCGTTCTTCTATTTTTCGTTCTATTTTATGCAAAAAAAAAATTTTTATTCCATAATGTTTTGTACAGTCGGCCAAGAAAGTGGTGTACCACCCTAAGGTTGAATATCGCTTGCAGATTCATAGGTGATAAAGATTAGTTTCGCTTGCAGATCGATCTGACAACTTCTATTGCTGTCTTTATCTGATTATTGATAACGACTATTACTGTTTGTAACGTGACAGCTGTTCTTAGTTTGAACTTGATGGAACCAATGACGTCGTAAAATCAACGGCGGGGGGCTGTAGATTTTGATGACAAAATTGTATCTACAAATTCAGAATTGTAATCAACAAGTTACATAAAATTGTAAAGGCACAAGGCGAGTCCACAAACCTACAATTTCTGTAAACTTGTAATTACAATATCAATAAAAAAACAAGCTAAAAATAGATTTATCCTTTTATTAAATTTCTACAATCAATTTTAAAATACTTATAACAAACAAAAACATAGCATATATAGTAATATTTAGAAGATATTGAAAATTTTTAAAAATTAGAAACGTGTGTAACCGCCGTTGGCCTCTATAACCTCTAAAAGACGAGACCTCATTGAACCAACAAGCCGTGAGCAAATATCGGTTCCCCGCATTTCCTCCCAGATATAATTACAGTGACTAATAAGAGCTTGTTTGGTTCTTTCATTTTGATGCGACCATCGTTGGACCATAAGGCCCCAAAGATTTTCTATCGGGTTGAGGTCCGGCGATCTTGAGGGCCACTGAATTACCCTTACGTCAGTGTGTGAACGAAACCAGGCTCTTACGATCCTCGCATTATGAATTGAACAATTATCTTGAACAAAATCAAATTGTGGCACTTCGTTCTCCGGGTAAACATTACGGACTGTCGGTAGCATTGCATTCTGAAGCACGTCGATATAATTTACAGCCGTCGCTCGAGGAGGTAGAGAACACAATTCTCCTACACCATCCGTACTCATCCAGCCCCAAATATTTACGGAAATTCGACCTGATTCTCTATTTGGGATTACATGATCATCTTTATACCGTGTTGAATTATATCGCCAAAGGTGAAGACGTCCATGCTGACTGGATTTAAACGTTTTTTCATCACAAAACACTGTATTAGACCAATCAAACTCTAAGTGCTCTCTGGCGAAGTTCAGACGAGCAAGTCTGTGAGCATCCGTCAAATATATTTTCTTGGCGTAATGCCTGTGGTGCAACCCCATGTAATGTAGATGATTCCTTATTGTTTGGGCACTCACATCGAACATCTCCGCAAAATGTTTTGTGGGCTTAAAACCATTGATTTCATATTCCCGTCTCATGAATTCTCTATCGTTATTGGAGAGTGCAGGCCGGCGACCACTTCTTCTGTGATCCAACAAACTTCCCTCCTCTCCTTCACGACGAATCCAAAAGCGGACAGAACGCCTCGATATATTCAAATTCCGGGATATCGCACTGATACTGTTTCCTCATTAAATTGGGCAATTATTTGTGCTCTTTCGGCAATGGTCAAGTTGGCAGGCATTGAGATGATTTTATATGCAGTTGATTGAAAAATAACACGGAAAATATATCGATTTTTTGCATATATTTGACAAAATGTCAATTGTCAGTTTTCTTTTTCAAATGGAATTCGGTTGTCTAAATAGTTTTTATTACTTTTGTTTGGAAACATTTCAATTGCTTTGTAGAAACTAATGTCCTTTTCATTTATACTAAAGGTTAAAATGTCATGTACTTATATGTGACATATGACGTATGAATACTAAATACATAGGTTTACGTCATGATAATGTTGTCTCTTTCAGTAATATCTTTTTATAACGAACCTTGTTGTAATTTTCGATGACCGGGAAACTAAATCAAAACTGGTACACCACTTTCTTGGCCGACCGTACGTATGGATGGGATGTCCACCATGTAGCGATGGCGCATCGCCGTTTGTCTCGTAGTCCGATGATGGAACGGGCTTGGCGGAATTAGATTGTGTGAACCGATTGAAAAACCGCAACTCGTCGTCGATGTTCAAGCTTCGACCAGTGAAATTAAATGAAATATTTATTTTGTAAATTGGTTATAAATAACACTTTTACACGTCATTTGTTTGTGTTTTAAGTTAGATTAGGCCGGTGTTTCCCAACTGACTACTCAACTCAGAGGTCAACGTCTCTTTTAAAGTTCATACAATTCGTATTGGTTAAATTATGTGAGAAGCAGGTAAGAGGTTCTATAATAATAAATATATTGAATACTGTTAGAACTTAAAACGAGACATTTACCATGAGTTTCATCCGTGGCCATGGTGCTTACAACAGTGCCGAAATATCAGAAATTTTAAACAATAAGTAAACATTGTTATATCCCGTTTTAAGTTCTAATGATACTGTTAGTCACCATGTTAGCTTAAGAAGTTATAATATATTGAGTACCTACTAGCTGTGCCCCGCGGTTTCACCCGCGTAAATTTGAGGAAAAAAAAAGTTACTAAAATCGGTTAAGCTGTTTAATTTTTCATACAAACTTTCATCCCCTATTTCAAACTTTTAGGGGTTCATTTTGAAAAAAAAAAAAGTTGGCTACGTTTGAACCCAGGGTCTTCAACTATTGTCATTATAAAGGAGATGTTTCATTTTTATATGGAGCTCCGGCCATAACATGTACATTTCAGCAAAGCTGGGAAACTCACCCCTGAATAGAATAAAGTAACATTTTTTTCATAATATCAAATTGTTTTTATGTACAAAATAAAAATTAAAAATGTTTGATGTTTAAGATAAAAAAATAAAAATGTTTGATTTGTCCTAAGAGTTATGATAGCTATGACAGATTGTAGAAATGACGTTTACTTAACCTTGTTTTGTTTTTGTTCATCAGAACTAACCCACAGAACACTACTCGTATTACCCTAGCGGGGATCTGACTGACTGATAGAGTTTCAACTTTCAAGACAACAAGCGGTTATTTTGAATTCGTTCAGAAACACATTTCAAAAATGGAGACTAAAGGTTTTTTTAATGACGAAATCTTCACACACAAGAGAATAATAGTAATTTATTTTTAACACCAGAAGAATACACACCTTTTCAACCGACGACCAAAAGAGGAGGTTATCAATTCGACGCGTATATTTTTTTTTTCTCTTTTTTTTTTTTATGTATGATCATCGATTACTCGAAGACGGCTGAACCGATTTGGAAAATTCTTTTTTTGTTTGAAAGGGTATACTTCGAAATTGGTACCATTTATCACCAAGTCAGGATCTGATGATGGGATCCTGGAGAAATCAAGGAAACTCTTCAAATATTATAGGCACACCTATGGCATTTTGGGTATTTCTTATAGTAACTTGTGCAGTTGCTCTCAAAAAATACCATTTGGGGAAGTGGAACTGATGATGAAGACCACAGATGGCCGCCGAACCTACTCAATAATAAGTATTTCGTGGATTGCGATTCGAATACTTGAATATGGATGTTAAGCACTTTATGTTCGTCACAATGCATATGGTGATGTAGAGCTGATGGTGAAGTACCAGGAGAACTCCTCAAAAATTAACGGCCCAGCATTGGGAAAAGCAATATTTTGTAAAAGGTTATAAGTAGTTGACATTTAGGCTCTTTTAACTAGGTAAATTAAAAATCGACCAACTAAAAAGAGTGAAATAAAAACTTTTTACCAAAAAATTAAACCGACTCCCAAAAACACTGCAAAGTGAAAAATAACTTTAATTTCGGAAGTCGGTGCCAAAAACGAACATACAAAACTAAAGACACCGACTACCGAAATTAAAGTTATTTTTCACTTTGCAGTGTTTTTGGGAGTCGGTTTAATTTTTTGGTAAAAAGTTTTTATTTAATTATCTTCTATGTAACATTGATTTGATGAGACATGATTTCAGAATGAATGAAGTATGCAAGCAAACGAGACGTCATGTTGAATAAAACATGGCAATAATTGAAAAACTATTATTTTTTGTACACAACAAATCAGGCTCAAATTCACAAGAGAATATTTTTGCCTGATGAATCTGAATGAAAGTTGGTAAGTAGTTAGTTGACATCCTCCACAGAAATCAAAAATACAGGAGAAGTGGTAAGGGGGCGTATCGGTGTCCGCGCGACATGGCCACAGGGCTCATGTCACAGGCAAGTGGCCGTCTCCGCGAACAAGTGCGCTTTCGACGGCGATCGTGATAACATATATGAATGCCGAGTTGTTCTGTGGTATCTTGTAAAAACCGAAGCCAAAATCAAATCTATGTGAATCATGGAATCACTTACCATATGTAAGTACAAGTATTTTACAATATTTGTCTTTAAAATCATGAAAAACAATAAATCGTAAAATATTTCTTGGTTTTACTATATTATCTTTGTTTTCAAATATCAGAGCGACTGTACTCCTTTTGCTATAAATACATTGCTCCTTAACCACTACCTGAGTTCGTCACTAAGTAACTGGACAAGCAATGTAAACATAACATACGAAACTGTATTACGCGGATTCATCGCGTAGTGAGGCCGCCACTTCTTGCGACGAATTAGTGATGTGCTTGTGCAGATCCACTAACGTAGGCTATCGACAGCAATGTCGATTGACGAATGAAATATTGATATTATAGTTTAGGGGTTTTTCAACCGACGACATAAAAAGAGGAGGTTATCAATTCGACGCGTATATTATTATTATTTTTTTATGTATGATCACCGATTACTCGGAGACGGCTGAACCGATTTGAAAAATGCTTTTTTTGTTTGAAAGGGTATACTTTGAAATTGGTCCCATTGTCACCAAGTCAGGATCTGATGATGGGATCCTGGAGAAATCGAGGGAACTCTTCAAATATTATAGCACACCTATAGTGATTTGAATATTTTTTATAGTAACTTGTGTAGTTGCATTCGAAAAGCACCATTTTGAAATAGACCTGATGATGAAGACCACCGATGGCCACTGGAACTACTCAATATATAAGTAGGAATAATAAGCAGTTCATGTGTTCCGCTTCAATTACTTGAATGTGGTTATTAAGCACAATATGCTCGTCACAATGCATATGGTGAAGTGAAGCTGATGGTGAACTACCAGGAGAACTCCTCAACAAATAACAGCCCAACATTGGGAAAAGCAATATTTTGTAAATGAATATAAGTAGTTGACATTTAGGCTCTTGTAACTAGGTAAATTAAAAATCGACCAACTAAAAATAGTGAAATAAAAACTTTATAACCAAAAAATTAAACCGACTCCCAAAAAACACTGCAAAGTGAAAAATAACTTTAATTTCGGAAGTCGGTGCCTAAAACGAAAATACAAAACTAAAGACACCGACTACCGAAATTAAAGTTTATTAGCATGCGTAAGGAGTTCCGACGTCACCATCGCTACAATAGTTTATTTTTCAATCTGTCAACCGTTTTAGCCCGGTTGGAAGATCGATGTAAATAATGTTTTTTTACTTATTTTGATTTTTTTACAGTTTTACAGTTTTACAGTAGTAGAGAAATGCGTAAGCAATATTCGTAAAGTAAGTTACTTTAATTTTAGGTTAATAATCGGTGGTGTTTTTCGGTTTAGAATTATCGGATGTTATGCCTTATCCTCATGCTGTTTCTTTATTTTTTATGGTTTTTGTATTTTGCTTCCATTGAAGCTTCGAATGCGTTATAATAATCGGCATGGTTCAGATAATATATTTGTGAATTGAGCTTAAAATAAGTCAATATATTCATGCTATTTATTTGTTATGCATGGATGTGTGTTTGTTTTCATATATTTAACAATTTCTCTACTAACTAGGATTATTCTTATAACAAAAACCTATTATAACCTACTAAACTATTACCTGCGGTTACCCCGCAGGTAATAGTTGCGTAACACACTATACAGTGGGAATCGGTTTCATTATGCTAAATCAACAACACTTACTGCGGTATTTACGTTGTTGAGCAGACCAATATTTCGAACATATGAAGCAATGGATTAGCAATATACGTCAAAATCATTCAGATCTTGATTTATAGTTATTTATAGTGTATAGTATTTATACTTTTCAGCTTCCCAAAAGATGGTAACATAAAAAAGGAATGGATTGATGCCACAGGCATGCCACCTAACTGGTACCCTACAAAAAATAGTACCATATGCTCGGTTCACTTCAACGCAGAAATGTTCTAGTCTCTAAAGAAAAGTCGCAGGCTTTTTGAATGGACAATTCCAAAATTAAGAGTACAACTGATTTTTGCAGAAGTGTGTTAAATTTTATTTTATTACTGAAAGCTATTCTCATGATTTAGGGTATTCATAAAATCAGTCATTCAACTTTTCAGGATTCTATACAACCTATACGGCTGGTATGTTCCGATCAAGAGCGTAATGTAAGTTAACATCGACTTCTATTTGACCTATCACTATGATAATTAAATATTAAGATTTAAGTCGAAAGCGCCAGGGTAGCCCTTAATACTTAGTAGGTAGTACTTAATAATAATTATGTAATGTTATGTTCTTAATAATGTGTTTATTGTTATTGTAATATTTTCTGGACATGCCATTTTTTATTTGGTTCATTTTCAGGTGCCCAAAAAAAATTTTACAATAATAAATGGAAGAATCGATAACTTTCCCATTTAGTCAATCACTAGCGTATATGTAAAATAAATTGCATTTGCACAGCACAACGATAGCGACCGATGTTTTTGTGTGGGTAAGTTCTACGGTGCATGGTAAATACACGCTGTGTTTGACGGAATAAGGTTTATTATTGATTGTATAGTACGTTCTGATTTAAGAAATGCGGGTGTGTGCGCGAGTGCGTATCTATTGATTTTATTAAACTGCATGTGTAGTTGTTGCCCCGCCCAGCGCCTAACTGGAGACACACGGTTTCGATATAATTTCGTCTGTTGACCAAATCTACTTATTTATTTTATCTATGACATCCTCCATAAAAAGGATAAATATATGGCTATTATTTAACTTTTTAAGTTTATTTCACACAAAGGTTACTTTTTATCCCGGAATTTCTACGGAATCGGGATTTACGCGAGAAAACCCTCCCATGCGAACGAAGTCGCAGGCAGAAGCTACATATAGTATATTATATTAAATTTCCAACTGCGTTGCTTCGTATATAAGTTATATTATTATATTATTTTTCCATAAATCTTTAGTCAGAGGCGGAGAAGACTGAACTTCTTTATCCATTTTGAATAAACGATACGATAATTGATGAGCAAAGCAAAATGCAAAATGTCTAAATTTGTAGAATATTTGAGGTTAAGTTAAAATATTTTTAAAGTTATAAGTTGATTTTTATGAAAATATCAAAGTATTCAGCAGTGAAAAGATGCAGTAATAATTTACAAGATAAGTTAAAGTCACTTAGTGTTGGGCAGTTCTCATAGTCTTAAACTTCACACATCAAAAAACTTACTGCTTCACATTCCTTCTCACCGCACCGGGTTTATATCTAATTCATATGCAATTTCAATCATACAATTAAACTCTGGAACATGCTACCCATTGGCATCAAGAAGGCCTAGTCTAAATATTCTTATAAGATAAAATGAGAAACCACTACTTAAAAGCCTGACATGTTTCGTTTAGTCTTCGCCATACTTATAATTATTGTGAGTTCTCTTAATCAGAAAAAAGAAACACTCTGTATACGCGTACTTAAAGGACGGCAACGTCGCAATTTATTTATGAATGCGTACGCGTGTACAGAGTGTTTCTTTTACGTATCAGTTTAAAATTTCTAGTGAATATTTTAATATTAAAAAAAAAAACATGTTTTCGAATGGTAATATTTTTTTAGCATGTATGGATGCTATACTGTATATATACCCTCTGTTAGTTAAGATACTGTATATATGTATTATTTGCATATTATATCGACAATTTATGACATTTCATTTACTTGTACACCTACCTCATTGTAGTCTTTTTAACCCAAAATGTTGACTGGTAGAGAATGCCTTTTGAATTAAGTCCACCCATGTACCACTATTGTACATAAATTTTAAATAACTAAATTATAGTACAAGGAATAGATTATACTCACATCATATGCGTTCGTACAGCCGCTTGCTTGTTGTAGCTCTTTCCACAAACACTGCAGGAGTAAGTTCTATTGCTTGTCTTGGTCATGTGAAACCTCTTTAGATGCTGCTGTAACCCGCTTGCGTCCCTGAAGTAAAATAAATAATAATTAAAACCTGGTGGTCAAACGCGAGCCTATTATCAATTTAAAAAAAGAAATTTTTAATTTTGCGGACTCCACGTACATGCAGCTTCATTTCTTCAGGACATATAATCTTTTGCAGTAGAGTTTTTGTTTTGTCACTAGATTTTAATTTATCTCTAGGATAAATTGCTACAGAGCTCAAGTTATTTGGTCGCACGAAATTATTGGACCCCTTTTTCACCATGTCAGCAAATGAAGTATTTTCCGTTACACCGAACTCCTTAATAGTGTGCTTGAGCTCTGAAATTCGTTCCGCTCGGTTGCGTTTTTCTTTCAATTCATCGATTATGTTGACGGATCGGTGGGCTTTCTGCTTCAGGGACTGGTACAGAACTGCCATTTGTGAGGCATCAGATGCAATATTACGGCACAGGTACGAGATATTGAATGGGCCTGCGGGCTGTGAGCAATGGGTAGCTCGCCGCCCAACTGAAACCAGGCCCGTGCAGACGGCGCGTCGTGTTCCACGCGCGATTCAAAGAGTGTCAGCAAAATTGTCAGGGCCCACGAGGTGGCTGTTGCCTGCCGAGGTTTCAGAATGCCCAGATCGGGAGACAGTCGCCTTGGATGATTTCTCATCCTTAAAACAAAAAGGATCGAAATCTTCAATTTCTTCTCCGAGTTGAGTTTGCTAACCGTGGCAATAGAGCAAACCTCATTTAACTGCTGGTCCATGTTTGCTATCCACTTTGGATCTCGGGTGTGGTTGCAACTTCTATAGAGAAATCAGACACAAACCTTTTTGCTGGCGAGGTATTGTGATCACTTGAATTGTCGGAACGGCTATCCATTTTTCAACCAATTCAATGTTTCCATTATTTACTAAGCTAACAAGCACGTCTGTATACTACGAACGTCTCAAACAGAATCAACTATAACCTCCCTTAAGCTTCAAGCTACTTCCATGCCTAATTTCATCCAAATCCACCAAGTACTTTCGAAGATTAGCGCGTTTATTAAACAAACAAATATTTCCGCTTTATAATTATAGTTTCTTTTTTTATTGATAATAGGCTCGCGTTTGACCACTATCTCACCTGATGGTAAGTGATGATGTGGTCGAAGATGGAGCACGTAAAAAAATTCGCTCGCGACTTCGTTGGTGTGAAACTTTCGAACATTTTCCTATATTGAAAAGTAGCGTAGGTACGTGTGTTTTATGCCTGTGCTATTATAATTATTTATCCCTATGCGAAATGTCAACCATATCCGTTGAGCCATTTTTGAGTGATTGAGTAACAAACATCTATACATCTCAACGTTTACATTAATAATATAAAAGTAAAGATTTAATCAATCGAATTATTTCAATTTGTTTTTGAAACCTTTACTATCGAAGATTTATTTAACATAATCTTTAAAACTTAGAATTAACATTTTAATATTTTTTTAAAGAACATAGTTGCATTTACTGCACTTGTCAGTTGTTAGCAAAATTATTATATTTTTTTAATATTTTATTTTAAAAAAATGTAATTAAAAATATTAATAAAAACAACAAAAAGTTGTCGCCCGAACAGGGACTTGAACCCTGGACCCTTGGATTAAAAGTCCAATGCTCTACCGACTGAGCTATCCGGGCTTCGAAAGAGCGGCCGAAATATGTAAACATTACTAATGATTCAGGTTTTACTACCGATGTATCGCTGAGATGGCAAATAGCATGTCGAAACGATACTACGGATAGTAATGAATAAAATATATTGATATTTAATGACATGGAATTATTGGTTATTA
Source organism: Tholera decimalis (assembly GCA_943138885.2). Taxonomy (NCBI): domain Eukaryota; kingdom Metazoa; phylum Arthropoda; class Insecta; order Lepidoptera; family Noctuidae; genus Tholera; species Tholera decimalis. The sequence goes on along the minus strand of OW964575.2, from coordinate 8,393,295 downwards.
ATTATATTTTTAACATTTGTTTGTGTTGTCCAATACATTCAATTTTTTTACGAATTTAAAAAAGCGAAGCAAACAAATGTCCAAGCTGTTTATACAATGCTATGTTGTCCAGAATAAAGATGAGCGCGACTCGCTGCTCAACGAGTTTAAGTTAAATATACTGGATGTGGGATTAATTCAAAGTATTGTTACGCCAGTCGCTTGGTGAAGTACGTCGAGAAACTTCGCCATAAATCTAAAATGTTCGAGACATTAACGCCATCTAGCGGCGAGTAGCAGTACTGAGTATATCTAGACGAGACACTAACGCCATCTAGCGGCGAGTAGCAGCACTGAGTATCTCGAGTAGCTTCGAGAATATTCTTAGCAGTGTATGTATGTGCATGTTCTAGAACTCATAGACCGGGGTATAAATAGATCGCAGAGGAACGCAGAGAGCAGTCTTATTACGAGGCGAATACGCGATATAATCGAAGCTTTACAAGTGAATTTCAGTGCGATCTAAGTGTTAACTGTTAAGTGACAAGTGTTGTGGTGCGAATAATTGTGTTAAATTTTATTTTGTGTTTAATTCATTAAAGTGTAAATTTTGGTTTAATTGGCGTTAATTATTTCTATCCCAAACCCCAGCTCGTAACACTACTATAATGGGTATCCATATTATAAAGCGCATTCACTTTGTTATAAAGTATGATGGAGTTTGGAGGATGCCCTTATTGGACAAACACCTCCACTACTACTCGACTAGTGTTCGAGAGATCTCGTGTTCGAACCCCACCCATTACATTATTCTCTGAACCCACTTCAGAAACAAGCATATTTAGCTTAGTTGAAGGGGTTAACAAGATCGCTTGCCATGTGAATTCTACCCACATTAGCAGTTCTTTTTTTAAACTAGTGACCCTGTTCGGCTTCAAACGGTCTCATTCTGATAAATCACACTAAATCTTAATTTTGACACCCTGGGGTAGAAAGGTCTTATAAACCATTTTTACCCAAAATGAGTCATGAATTTTAAACAAATTCTAAACAAGACTACATTCATAACTCATTTTGGGTAAAAATGTTTTATACGTCCTTTCTACCCTTTTTTTTTTTTTTAACGTGGTAAAATTATCAAATAAGTCCTCCCACTCCGGGCAGGGTGGGAGGGACTGTCAGACTTTTACTGACTAAAATCCACGGTGTTCCTTCAATAACCCTTTACATACCGGGGCCACGGTAACGGGATGAGTCCCACGACCCCGGCGGGCTTCGGCCCTCTGCAGAGGGGGCCTCGTCATGTTGCTGACGCTCTTTGAGGCGCGCGTGGAACACGACGCGCCGTCGACCCGGGCATGGTCCATGGTCGGACAGCGAGTTGCCCTTTACTCGCTGTCCGCATGCCCACGCCTACGGTGGCCGGAGATCGTCGGCCGACGTCCGACGCCGTGGGCGTCTACCACTGCGGCTGGGCTGGAGGGAGGACGCCATCCTCTCCCTCACGCGGCCCGCCTCCTCCTTCGGAAGCATGACTGCTTCGCAGAAGGAGGCGACCGCTTCCCACTCCCTCTCGCCCCGCAGCATGGCCTCGACCAAGGCCGGGCGCGAGAGGTCTCCGCCTATTGTCGCCGTGAGGACACGTCGGTGCTCTGCCCAGGCGGGGCAGTCTTGCACCGTGTGCTCTACGGTGTCCTCAGGGCGACCCTCGCAGTGGTGACACCCAGGCGTTTCCTCCGTCCTTTCTACCCTAAGGTATCAATATATTGTACGCTAAAACCGTCCTTATGTTTTTTAGCGTACAATATAATAAAGGTTTGTTAGTGAGTTATTCGAGTGATATTCCATATTTGTTAGGTGATAGCGTCGACGAGAGTGCCAAAGTACTTTCCCTGCAACGGCCTAACCAGAGGTCCTTCTTACCCCACAGGGGGTGCCCTTAGCGAGTAGTCGCGTAATTTGTAAGTTTTTTTTTTTTTTTATTTAGAATAGGTTCGCGTTTGACCACCATCTCACCTGATGGTAAGTGATGATGTGGTCGAAGATGGAGCACGCTTACCTAAAAGTAACCTATTCACTCTTGTTGGCTAAGTTGGCTTGGCTGGAGGCTTTAGAAAATGTTAGTTCCCCTGCCGGAGTTTGTTTCCTGAAAGCTATAACCTGGGGGTCTTTAAGTCAAGAGTGAATAGGTTACTTCTAGGCAAGCGTTCTTCATCTTCGACCACATCATCACTTACCATCCGGTGAGGAAGTGGTCAAACGCAAACCTATCATAAAAAAATGTAATTTTATTTATTGTGTACTGACCTTACTCCGTTTCACTTTAGTGGTATTTTTTCTTTTATTACTGACCTGCCTGATATTTTCAGTCTGTGATTTTTACAAATATTATAAAGTGGAAAAGTTTGTTTGTTTAAACACGCTAATCTTCGAAAGTACTGGGTGGGTTCGGATAAAATTTGGCATGGAAATAGCTGGAAGCTAGAAGAGTAAGGTTTACGTCAACTTTTTATCCAACTGTTAAAGGTTATGTTTTAACCGTGATAAAGTCCACGTGAGCGAAGCCCAGCGTGACTATTAGTTTCATAATAAAGCTGTGTTTTCGCAAATGTAATAAAGAGTATACAGGGTGACCCGAAACTCAACGTCAAGCGGATACGGGGCGATGGGCTAGGTTGTACCAGATCTAGCAAAGAAAATCGAAGTGACATTTTTTCTGTGTGGGAAAATCATCGAATGGCTTCTCCCGCTCTGGGTGAAGTGGAAGGATGTGTCAGACTTCTACTGACTAAACGACGACCCTGTTCCTTCAGCTACTCTTAAGTTCCGGGGCAGCGGTATCTCGTTAGAACATTCCCGCATTCCTGGCAAGCAATTTTACTGATTTGTGATCATAGTACTTCACTTAACCAAGTCACATGGTTTTTTTATTTTTATTTTTTGCTAGAACAGGTACAACCTAGCCTATCACCCCGTACCCGCTTGACGTTGAGTTTTGGGACACCCTGTATATATATATATTTAATTTTAGTGATGATGTGGTCGAAGATGGAGCACGTGTATCTATTTTGTTTACTGTACTTACTGAAACACTCTCCCGCACAAATGGCAAGTAGCAGCAGACGTCTTATCGTGGCAGTACTTAGCATGCGTGTGAGTTTGTCGAGCCCGTATGTATTGCGAGCAGCGGGAGCAACGGTAGCGCACTGAGTGGAGAGAAGCGTGCGAGCGAAGTACTGCGCCCGTTGCGAAGCGGAGCGAACATAGCCTGCAGAGGTATTCACCGTTTGACTGGAAAGAGAGATAAGACAGAAAACATTATTATACATATAAGTTTTTAAGCTAACATGGTCACTGACAGTATCATTAGAACTTAAAACGGGATATATACGATGTGTATCTTTTGTTTCGAGTTTCGATATTTCGGCACTGTTGCAAGCGCCATGATCACGGATGAACTAAAGTAATTGCGTGTGGACGTTTATGAGCAGACGAATCGGTCTACCCTCTTTCTCGTTCGTTTTTTGTGATCGACACCGCTATAGTTCTCGTCAAATAACTTGGCAAGAGTCGTTCAATGCGCAGAAGTCGATTTTTAGGTGTCGGCGGTTGTTAGCGGGACGCGGGGTATGACGCAGCGCCGCTCCGACCGCGCGATTGGTGCGTCAGTAGTTCTCGTTCAATTTGCTCCCGAATACACTTGCGTATACGAAAGTTGTACCCTTTGTTTTTGTTACGAGTTGTTGTTTTAAATTTAGTTTTTGTTACGTTGATTACAATGCCAGGACCAAATACTGTTTTACGCAGACTATTAAAACGTCAGAAAGAACAGGTAGACACTATAGTTAAGGAAGGTTGAAATTCCGAATTCGTCACTGTCTTTAGGACACCAGGAAAAAAAAAAGAATAAAAGGGGTAGCAGTTTTATTAACTAATTGTGACGACGAGAACATATTATTTTTAATGTTGTTTTTTTTTAATACATTTTTTTCACTTTTAAATGTATTTATGTATTATATCTATTTTATTTATAATACCGAATTAACGAATGAATTCCTCGTCTTTTTTAACATTCTTCTGAACAGACATGATTAAAAATAAATTATGGCAATAACCATAGAATAATGGCAAGCAGTAAAAGTGACCACTTTTTTCTTCCACTTGTGCTCGATGCGCGAACTTACCCCCACTACGCCAAAACCTTGCCAACTTACGTGACGAGGACTATACCACTGTCACATGTATCACTAAACACTCGATTCTGTTCCCGACACACAAAACTCACCGTGTCGACTCGCGAACATTTTAAGGAACTTTTTCGGTTTTTAATAAAATATACACATGGTAAATATCCCGTTTTTTTTGTTTTTTTTTTTTTTAAATCTAAATATATATAACTCAAAGGTGACTGACTGACTGACATAGTGATCTATCAAAGCACAGCCCAAACCACTGGAAGGATCGGGCTGAAATTTGGCATGCAGGTAGATGTTATGACGTAGGCATCCGCTAAGAAAGGATTTTGCGAAATTCCCACGGGATCGGTATTTACACGGGAAAAACTTCCCACGCGGGCGAAGCCGCTGGCACAAGCTAGTTTTACATAGATGTGGGGAGAATTCGCATTACTAGCAATCTTGTTAACCTCTCCAACTAAGCTAAATATGCTTGTGTCTGGAGTGGGTTCACGGCAATAGTGTAATGGGTGGGATTCGAAACAGCGACCTCCCAATCACAAGTCCGACACCTTAGCCATTAGGCTATTGACGCTTTAAATTAATTAATTCGAATCGCATAGTAATTTATATTATCACCACTGCTGTCAACTCGGTGACGGAAACATCGTGAGGAAACCGGAAAGTCTTTTTTTTGGAGTGTCAGACTTCTACTGACTAAAAACCCACCCTGCTCCTGCGTTCCGGGGCCGCGGTATCTCGTTAGAATATTACCGCTACCAGGCGTCCGTCACTCGCTCAAGGCCACGCGTTATATGCCTACCGCTTCGCGTATCGCCGTCGGTACATCCGACAGTGGGCTGCCGCACGCCTGCCTGAGCCTTTTTAAATTATTTTGACAACGTCATAATGGATCGATCTAAAAACAATTGATTTTCCTCGTGTGCTTTGCTCCTGTTTCCCTTTTGATTATTTATTTGTGCGGAATTTTATTAAAATTAAAATTATTTACGCGGTGTCGGATATTTTCGACATTAAATTTAATAAACGGGAATTCAGGGATGGAAAAATGCATCTATCATTTTATTAAACTGAAACATATTTGATCAACAAATAAAAAATAATTGTTTTTCTATATTCGTTTTATTACCAATATCATTATATACAACCCTAGGACATTCGCTCGATGACGTGGGTAGCGCGGAGGGCAAAACAATCTCAACTCTCTGTGTGCGTACTTATGGTACATTTCTTCTCGCTGCAAATAGCTGGTATTATTACTAAGATTTTGTAGGCTATTATAGCGTAGGTGTTTTCGCTTTTGTATGAGTGATGTATCTGTTACGAAGTAACTATTTAGTAATCTGTGCCGCTACCCCGGAACTAATATCCTAGGACCAAAAATTCGAAGAAATCTATCAACACATACTGGGCACGCGTGGTGGACTACGGCTCATCCCCTCTCATAGAGAGAGAAGGCCTGTGTGTGAGAAAAGTGCATAAAAATGTTTTTAACAACTTACCTCTTCATGCCTCATCATATGTGCTTGATAGGTATCTTTAAACAGAAATCCTAAGGCACAGTTGTAGCATTTAAACTCTGCTTCTAAATACTTCTTGCTCTTTCTTTGCGCTTCTAACTCTGCTTTCTGCTCTTCTGTAGAAAGAAGAATCTTCTCGAAATCTTTGTTCTTTGACTTTTTATTTTCTGTCGCATCTGAAATAAGATTTTAAATTGGGTATAAATTACCTAGAAATCAATTAGTATTAATAATAATCCGTTACTAAAACGTAATTTAGTTTATATGTCAAGGTCAACGATTCACTGGTCGAACGAAAGCTCCAGAGCCTTGATCATCGACGACGAGTTGCAAGTCTATCGGTTACATTTCGGGGAGTGTGCATTGGAATTACACAATCTAATTCCGCCAAGCCCGTTCCATCATCGGACTACAAGACAAACGGCGATGCGCCATCGTTACATGGTGGACATCCCACCCATACGCACTATATTAGTATTCCCAAAACGTTTTGTGCGTATCGGTGGGATCACCCATACGCACAAAACGTTTTGGTAATACTTTCATTGTGCGTACGGCTAAGGAGTGGAATTCCCTGCCGGAGTCTGTGTTTCCTGATCGCTATAACCTGGGAGTCTTTAAGTCAAGAGTGAATAGGTTACTTCTAGGCAAGCGTGCTCCATCTTCGACCACATCGTCACTTACCATCAGGTGAGACGGTGGTCAAACGCGAGCCTATTATCAATAAAAAAAAATGTTTCATGAACTGAATTTGCCACTGAATGAATACTAAATCTTCATCTATTTAGCCTCTTTGCCACATTATTGAGGTCGGCTTCAAGTTTAAACTGATGTAGCGTACTAGTGTTTTACATGACCGTTGATGGTGTGATAACCCCCGTGCCTTGAAAAGATTGCAGTCCCATCGGGCTATGAGAGTATAGGAACCTGCACATATGCACCTGCATACTTGTGCACTATATCTCATGCGCAGATGGCTAATCTCCTCTGAGATTGGCCGGACTATATTAGTACTTGGATAAACTTACCAATTTCGCCATTAGGTTCTTCATTACCGCACTCATTTCTAATTTCATCCAAACATTCATTACGTTGTTCTTCATAGTATTCGTAATTTATTTCACTTGCTTCTTCATCTTCTACTTTAGACTCCAAATCATCTTCTGGTTCTTTGTCCGATTGATAATCAAAACAGTTTTCGTCACCAGAGTAATGTGTATCTCTATTTACAGACTGTTCATCGTTATTCGCTGTCTCATCATTAGTATTCACAAGTTCACTATTTTTCACAAATTCTTTATCATTGTTCACAAATTGTTTACCATTGTTCACAAATTCTTCATCATTTTTCATAATATGTGCATCTTTATTCGAAACTGTTACTTCAATGTCTTTAGTTGTATTCTCACGGAAATAATCTTCAAAATCATTGTGACTTTCTTCCAATTTCGTATAGTCATAACTATTTATGCTTTGATCTCTATTGTCAACGAAAAGTTGTGATATGTGGGTAGGTAGACAGTTTTCTTCAGAACATATTATGACTGTTTCAATTTTATTTCTTTGTAAGTTTATTGTTCCTTTTTCACTGTAAATGTTAAGGTTTCGATTAGATTATTTTTGTTACGTAGGTATTTCAATATCAGCTTAGATCGAGACCTGATGTTATGCAATGCTGCACACACTATTAACTATAACACTACAATCACCATTTCCCTTCATCTTTTCCCCACTATGTCAGGGACGCCTTCCAGTCGGTTGCAGCCGAGTACTAGTGTCCTATATGGACCAACTGTCTATTGGACATACACAGCCAAGCAGCTGGGTAGGTAGGTCGTGGGTAGGGCTTCCAATCCCGCAGCCGGAATTCAATCTCGGTATTTGCGGGACTACGAATTTACAATCCCGCGAGATCGCGGTATTTGCGGGATCCCGCATATTGAAATTATTCACATTTATATAAGGCAAATAAAACAATTAATTAATCAACTAACCCTACATTTATTTACGTATTACTATTAGTATGAGATCAATCAAATTACACCGTTTTTTCTTCACAAATACTGAATAAAAACTTTTTTAATTCGGCTATATTAGGCTACTTAAGCTGTAAAAAACGTGCGACATCGGCCCCCGTGTTGTTTGCAACACTGCCGGCCGCCAGTCACCGAGCGATCGCGCTCGCGAGTGGTCGCATGCATGCTTTTTTTCAGTCCCGCAAATCCCGCGGATCCCGCGCCCGTAATTCCGCATCACGCAGGATTGGAAAATGACGCGGGATCCCGCAATACTGAGATCTCGGTATTCTGGGATTGAAAGCCCTAGTCGTGGGTACGAGGCCAAGCAGACACATTATCTTTCTGTAATTTTCATTGAGAACACCATTTGGTGAAATAAAACATTCTGAAGAAGCCCGCATGTCCTAGGACTGAACAATCGTAAGACGATAAGAAGATGCTGCTGACACTTTTTGGAAAACACGGCGCCGTCTACAAGCCCCTGGTTTCAGTCGGGCGGCGAGCTACCCATAGCTCGCAGCCAGCAGGCCCACGCCTGCGGTGGCCGGGAGTCACCCTGCGACTACCGACGCCCGGAGCGTCTCCTACGGCAGCGGGATGTTATAGGCTGATATATTTATGGATTTACGCAAAGTAATGACTAGATTCCATCTCCAACAGTGTGAAAATAATCAGGCGAGGAGGAGGAAGAAAACAATTGCTTTTCAAACATTGCCATTCTCTAGTATCATAAGTGAAGTGCATTTTCAAAACCCCCAGAACCGACCTATTTCCTGTTCAAACATTTGTTTTGAAGCAAGAATCAAATCGACGACATACATTGCAGCACTATCATCAAAAGCTAGGACACAATACTTACCTAAAGAGTACTGGATATTCCAAACTTCTTTTTAAACATATAGACCTGAATAGCCATAGTTTATGTAACATATGACAACAGATATAGCATAAGTGGGAGTCAGGACACAGCTGAAACAAAAATTGTGAATTCTTTAAAAAAAATATTTGCAAATTATTTTGTTACTGATTAAAAAGGCAACATTTTGGTCATCTAATCCTTTAGCACTTTTTCCCACCTTTCTTGGTCTAGAGGTTGCAAGAGAGCAAGGGCGGATCCAGCTTTGGTGCCAGGGAGTGGGGGGGTCACATAATCATGGTCAAGTCACAAGAAGTTATAATTTGTATTTCCTGACTCTGCTGCCACTTGGCCGTCCACTGCCGATACACTGCAGTATTATCTAGTAACAATGTTTAAAAATTTTAATTAGTGGTCTACCTAGGTCCTGGACCCAGCCCAGAGGGGGTCATGACCCCATGACCCCCCTCCCCCTGGATTCGCCCTTGCAAAAGAGACTGTTAAGCAACAGGGTCTCAGGTTTGATGTTACTATTATTATTTATTATAGAGAAGGCTTTAAGATTATTGGAAAATGTGTGGGTAGTTAAAATTTTTCCAATCCTTCAGGCAAACTCCATAAAATGGATTGGAGACACAAGCATGTCAAACAAGAAAATTATTTTAAGTTGAGTTGAGTATAATTATTATGGATGTAAAAAAATGTCTGAGCTGCTAACTTAACTAGTTCCAAATTCAAATTATCTGTAGAAAGCTTGAATACTTTTCACCAATCAATTAATGAATTAGGAATGATATTCATTGCACTTAGGGTTGCTATCACCAAAAGCAAAATTTTTTTGCAAATAAATCTTTGACTTTGACTTTAAAATTGCCGGCCCCAGACAAAGACTTATAAACCCCGGACATTTGGGTAAAATCACAGTTTTTCCCCGGACACCGTAAAAAAAAATACATTTTTGAACTTGAAACTAGAAACAATCATATTTAATTATGTTTTTTATTTACTGATAAAGTGATAACATTGTAGAGCTTTAGAACTTTTTTAATAACAGAATCTTCCTTTTCATTTAATCAACGTAACATAAACAATGAGATGAAATACCATAGGAAAATAATAATAAAGATTGTGCTTTTTGGTACCCATAAGACCAATTTGTGTCCGGGTTTTACCTGGACACTTATTGGGAAAATCCACCTGGATGCTCTCCAAACTAGGACAAATCCGGGAAAACCCGGACGGATAGCAACCCTAGTTGCAATCAATGCTAAATAATGCCAACGCAGCATCTAGGTCTTTTGATTTTTTTTTTATTACAATAGGCTCGCGTTTGACCACCGTCTCACCTGATGGTAAGTGATGATGTAGTCGAAGATGACGCACGCTTGCCTAGAAGTAACCTACTCACTCTTGACTTAAAGAATCCCAGGTTATTTATTAATAAGTTTGTTTAATTCAATTCATTCAAACAGACTCACGTTAACGTTTAAGAACTACTTGACTATTATACTCATAATTCGATAAATAAACTCAGTATCTTTGTCTGGCGGTGCAAGCATTTTAGCTTAGAACCAGTCGACAGGGGAAAAAAGTCAAATCTAATTAAGAAAATAAATTGAAAGACTTAGCAAGAATTGGTATTTACATTCATTCCGACGACTTCCCTGTATTTGTCTCTTGTCTCCTCATTGGTATCCGCGTTCACCGTGTTGTGGCAAATAAAACATAGGAAAGAAGACATTTTTCATTTAAGTTTTTCTATTTCTAATACTGTTTTCGCATTTTCCAATTTCCTTGTAAACAAATACAATTTGTCATCGGGATTCTGGTTCTTATTTTCCCGAAAGACAGATAATAGACACTGACAGAACTGAATAATTGACAGTCACTGTCACTAGGGATGTAACTGAAACAGATTATCGGAAATATCCATGTCTTGTTAGAAAAAATCGATTTTAAAATATACAATATCATTATTTATGTCAATACTTGTTCTTTTGTTTTTTTCCCTGGCCTTTAAAAGAGGTCACCACAGGATTGTTCGGTTAATTAGTAACTAGCCTTAGTGTGCTGAGCTACGAGTGGCCTTATCAAAAAAAAAGTTTTGTTTTAGTTTCTTTGATAATAATAAAATCATTTCCAATAAGTTTAATGTTCTACCTAACTAACACATATAAAGAAAAGGCAATTTTCCATTTCTTTATTAAAATGTCGGGGAGGCCTTTACGTAGAAGTGGGACTTAATAGGCTTACGTCCCACTTCTACGTAAAGGCCTCCCCCACATTTGTTTCTTGAAAATTGGTTATAAATAACACTTTTAGTCGTTTTTTTGTTTTAAATTAAGTTAGATGAGGCCGGTGTGTAAGTACAACAAATGAGTTTGTTTAGTAAACTGTGTTTTTTAAGCTATTGCATAGTTTTATCGCGGGCTTAGAGCGCGGCGACCGAATCAAGAAATTCCGTAACGAAAATAAACCTAACACCCCCCACTCCGACCGATACAGCGGGGCCGCGGCGTTGAAAGCCGTGCATCGCCTAATATCGTTTCAGGTCGGCAGACTTCGGCACGGTGTTTGTGTGCGTGCGACTAGACGTATGCGTGTAGACTAGCTGCTAACTGCTCATAACTGAGTCCACGAGTGAGTTGAGCCCGCGACTGGTTGAACCTTAACGTGTATGTATATGATATGACTGTACGAAGCTCGCACGGATCGAGACGAGCTGCTCCGAAATCGGAAGAATACGTAAGCAACTGTTTGTGAGAAATGATATAGGTGTATAAAGTCTGGCAAACGAAAGTAGAGACTGAAAAAGCGCGGCAAATTTAAAAAATATCAGCATAGCAACCCTAAAACTACTATGAATTACCTGGAATAACCTTATTTGATACTTTAGAATTATCTATTTTATTTCATCAGAATAAAAACACAAGAGGTATTTTAGGTAGGAAATAGTTTAGATATTGAGTCTTAATTCGATTTAAAAAAAAACAACAGTATTCTAAAAAAGTTCTGATTTATTCACTATAATCTAAATCTGAATGTAAGACTTCCATGTGGAAAGATTCATTAGTCACTACAATCATTGTTTCCTGCGCTAATGTTATATTTTTCTAAATTATTTTCTGTAATTCCGTCCCTTTCTTTATATTTATTTTCAACATGGATGATATGATCAGTCATTTTCTTTCCCTCCTCGGGAGTTATATTTTCAAACGACTCTTTTATAACTTTCTCTAACTCCACTGCAGGCAGAGCAATATTTTTAATTGCCACTTTACGTTTAGCCAAACTCCATGCTATAACTCAATGGCATTTAGATCACAGTGGTTGTGGGGAAGTCGCAATACCTCGTGCCCATTCTGCTTCAGAATTTCATATACTGGCTCTGGTGTGTTTCGTTTTAAACTTGTTTTCTAACGATATAAAATTCGTTAATTTTGTTACGAAGAGCATCTATGTCGAAACTATCTAAGTCGGACACTGTGAGTTTATACGGCCTTTACGCGCACCTTCCTTTTTAATTCTTTTTAATGTAGTAACGCTCACTTCTGTAAGGAATGGTAAAACAGAATGATTAGGTTCTGCAAATCATAAATTCAATTACATCTTTATAAAAGTTATGTATTCCTAGTAAAAACTTACCAGTGAATGAAGCTATTTCATCCAAGTACTGGTTCTGGGTTCTTATCCTATCTTTCTGCTCTAAATCCGTAAGTTTTCCAATAGTTTTCACTATCTCATCAACCTCTGCTATATCCACCAGAATTTCTATAAAAGAAAAAAAAAATTGTTAAAAACCTTGCAACATTTAACAGTATATTAAATAAGCATAATGCATTATTATGAAGGTTTTTAACATACTATAAAATGAATGTGAATCAAAATGGATAAATATTTTTCCTCGCTAAAAGATAAATATAAATTATGAATTAGGACAAAGTATCAACTTAGTAGCGTCATACTAACTTATGAAATCGAACACCACACGTCAGCAATCTTGTTTTTGTTTGAATTCGGCGTCTTTCTCCTGTTGTTTTTCTTGATATTTAGAAATCATGCAAAACAACATCTCCAGTACTCCACTTTTGATAGTTTTGTTCATTTTTCGCTGAATAAACGCTATTAACAAGATCACAACAAATCACCAACAACACGCCATCTTGTTTTGGGAAAATCGAGTTTGACAAATTGACATTTGTATAGCATTGCCATATAAAAAGTTTGCAAATAATTCGAGTGTCTACTTTCGTTTGCCAGACTCTAAGAATCTATCATCTATGTACATACAACAGTGAATAGCTGTACGCGTAAAATTAGTGTATAAAGTGTTTTAAATATGAATAAACAAAGTGCATTTATTAATGAAGAAAGTGATGAAAAAAATACTGCATAAATAAAATAAATAAATAATTATAATTGCATAAGTTGATAAAAAAATGCTATGCAATAGCTTTACCGCGGCAGTCCCCGAGTGCCTTACTAAATTTTTATTTTGCTTCTTGACATTGCGTCTACGACAGCAACATTCATATTTTGTTTGGAGTAATAAATAATTTGTTTGTAAAAGGAACTGAAAATAATTTATAATTTTAAAAGATCGATTGTTGTAATGCGCTTTTTGTTTTTCATTTTGCGTTTATATTAGTATCAAAAATGTCTGGTAAATAAATTGCTTAGACTTCAATTTTTCGTGTCCCTATGCATGTATGATGAGACTTTGCTGAAAGAGGAGATCGTAGCTAAATAATTACACTCACTCAGGTTTCTGGAATCATATTGTTTGATAAGAAGCAGTGAAAAAGCTTCAATAGCTTAATGGCTAAGGTGTCGGACTTGTGATCGAGAGGTCGCGAGTTTGAATCCCACCCATTACAGATGCAAGCTTAGTTGGAAGAGTTAACAACATTGCAAGTAATGTGAATTCTAATCTCATTTCTAGCCCTCTTTATAAAAAAGGTACAATTCATATATGGTTTAAGTTCCGGTACTATTGAATTTTATACTTAGATAAGTTTGTATTTCGCTAGATTTTTGATGATTTTTTGTCTTTTCTACAGAACTCATTGTAAGCCACGCCTCAGCTGGAAATCCATAAGAATAATTATATTGTAAATAGAGAGTACAATATAATGATTAGTGTACGACGATTATTCTCAGGTCGATCTTTATGGTTTTTACGCAATTCCTGCCGATGACGTTTTGCGAATGGGTGATCTTCCGGAGATTACTACGGGCCTCGGAGTCGTTAGTCCTTGCTGTGATTTGTACACATTTGGCAGTCGTTACGGTAGTCATAAGCCAAAAAATCGGCTATTGGTTCTGCCATTGTGTTTGGATTGTTTGGATAAGTAGTCGCTAGTAAGGTTATGTAAGTGTGTTCCAATTTTTGGTGTACAATAAAGTATATTCTATCTTCTATCTATCTATCTATCTATCTAGTAGTCAGCTTCATCTGGTTACACTGAAAGTAGATCCATACCCAACTAAGTTGGAAGAAGCTTAATAAGACGATTTATGTGACTTCTGTTCAAAGTGATATTAGTGTAAATACTGTATTCGAAAAGAGTAACCATCCCCAATCGTCATGATAGATTAAATCATCTGATTGCTGAAAATAATTAATTATGGTTACGGTCATGGTATAATAATATACTCCACCTGGTATTCTTTTCACGCATCAGCTGGGTCACATGATTGGCCTAAGAATACGTCATTAGCTGTGATGCGGTTCTCAAACTTTTTTAGTTGGGAACATGATAAAAATAACACAATATGTACTCTTGGTACTTTTAATCACCACATAATAAATACCTATATTTGATGTTCACGCATCCCTTAAAAATTGCACTGTTAAGGAGCTATCATATCCCTGGATTACAGACACTCACAATCAAGTTCATGATATCATTACGACACAGAGCATTAACTCGATTTAGTAATTCTAAGTCGGAAACAAAAAGCTTATGCCAGTTAAAGTTTTTAGCAGAATGTTCTTTGTATCGTGAAAAAATAGCATACTCTAGGCACAATATAAATTATAGAATTAGTAATCCTAAATTACCATGGAACAATATTAAATCCACGTTTGCACCAACAAACGGTGATGGCGGTCAAACGCGAACCTATTGTAGTTAAAAAAAATCAAAGCAAAGACAGGATCTGGATCAGGATTGATCATTAGAATATGCTTCAATGGTTTGTTATGATAGTCAGATGAAAAAAATGAACTGAACACATGTTATTTGAAAGTTGAATCAGCAGAAAAAAAGTTGAAAATGGCGGCTATATTTTTGAAATTTGAGAACATGTTCCGTATAAACTAGTTAGATTAAGTTAAGTGTTGAGGTAACTATGCCTTATATGGAATTTTAATTTCGTTGATAAACGAAATAATGTGTAGTAAGTTATATATCAGTTCTTATAATTGTTTTCGGTCTACAATATTGCAGCCACGCATATATTGGGTTTCGTGGATATTAGGCAAATAATAAGTACCCCGTTATTCTTGCCACGCGATACTCTAGTATATTACCTAATAGCGAATATTAGCAATCACTCACTAATACTTGATATTAGGTAATATAGCTATATTAGTATAATACTCTAATATTTTGATTTTAGATAATATACTAATATGGCTATATCGACTAATACGAAAAATATAGAATAGTAAGATGCACGGACGCCGCTTGGTAATGCGGTGCCGATACGAGTCAATGAGCAAGATGGCACGAAAATGGCGAAATTCTTGGCATATTATTATTATTTATTTCAGGCTTCTAAGGCCTATAGAAAATATACATATGTACATAATAAGTAACAACAGACTAATACATATATTTTTCTAATTACATGATAGGCCACTTGGTCCATACAAATAAAATACATTCTATTACACAATAAACTATACACTAACACATATTTTCATAAACAATAACATTATCATGATCTCTATGCACGAAGTGGCGACGTCGTGTTACGCTGTTGGGTGTCACTCTTCTTTGAGAAGTCTCCAGTTGGAGGGTCGGAACTCGTACCACGAATGATTTGAAATTCGTATTGTGGCGCGGCTCTAAATTCACTACCCTCAAAGTCTAGTTGGTCTTCACACGAATGCACTCCACGATCTCCTCAGCCTTCGTGGAGTGATGCAATCTGGCCACATACAGCTGTGTTGTTGGTACAGCTGCATGAAGCAGCGTGTTGGGACCTGCCAGCGCGGTACCGCACTGGTTCTGACAAAGAGGCCTCCTCTACTTCTTCTTTTCCACTTTAACAAAACCATCTTTGTCTCAATTGTCCTTCCTTGAATCACGCTGGGGCTCCTCAGGGATGGTTTTACTGCGGCTCTGTTTCCCCTGTTTCGCTTTATGCGATTGCAACACAGTGGGTTTATTGGTCGTTGCAACAGCTCCGTAGGCACGTTTCGGGGTCGACGTACCTACGCATGACGTAGCCTCGGACGGTGTCGATACAGACCCGGCGGCGGCGGAACAAACTGCTTCGCTTGCACAATTGGCGGCCAGTGACGCATTTGGTGCACCGGCTCATACTCAAAATCGCTGATGGAAGCATTTTGCGCCGTACGACGAAAGTCTACATTGAAGGCTTCCGGTGACCTACCTGACGAAACAGTATTCGGCAACAATACTACCTCGGCACGCAGTTCTCCAATGGTGTTATTTGACACCTCTAACTTGGACTGCAGCTCAGCCACGCTTAACTTAAGTGACGTTAAGTCCTTCAGCAGCCTGGTGAGATCGACGTGATCAAACGTAACAGGAAGCAGCTTATGTAGCTCCTTCGCCAAGAATATAAGCGCGTGATGACGCCTTCAACAGGGTGATGATGTCCTGGAGAATAATAATAAAAAGATAATAACATGTTATTATGTGTGTCTCACATACGCAGAAAAAGTGAAACAGTTAATGTTTCTTACTGTGATTTATAAATCTAATTTTAATGTAAAAATTTTTTTAATAATAGTCATTGGGATTAAGTGATTAACTTTTTAAATACGCCAACGTATTCATCGTTGACAGTCCTAAGCCTAATAAGTATAAAGAAAAATTTACTTACTTTTTCATTATGTTATTTTGTTCACGAGAACACGCTTAAGGACGCATTTACGTTTATCACTCGCTCAATTTTAGGTATCCTAGTAGCAACACAACAACATTGCGCGCACACACACTTACAAACCATTGTTCGCCCGATTTTATACATTATTTAACTAATATTGATACTTGAAGGTAATATTATATTTTCTTTAATATTGTTTGATCATAATAAGTTGTAACTTATTGTTTACAAAGGGTTACATGCTTATTGATTAGATGTTAGTTCCAATTTTGTATTAATGTGTTTGACGCCCGATTAGGAGTACTAGGGGACTTTGGAAATAAAATACTCATATGTGATAAAAAGATTAATAAGAAATAAAAAAAAGTTTCGTCATGCCTGTCTGTCTGTTTGTCCATCCGTCTGTATGTCACAGCCATTTTCAACCGACGAAAAAAACGGAGCAGGTTATCAATTAGACGCGTATATTTTTTTTAATGTTTGATCACCGATTACTCGAAGACGGCTGAACCAATTTGGAAAATTCTTTTTTTTATTGAAAGGGTATACTTCGAAATTGGTCCCATTGTCACCAAGTCAGGAGCTGATAATGGGATCTTGGAGAAATCGAGGAAACTTCAAATATTATAGGCACACCTACAGTGATTTGAGTATTTTTTATAGTAACTTATGTAGTTGCATTTGAAAAGCACCATTTGTGAAGTGGATCTGATGATGAAGACCACAGATGGCCATTGGAACTACTCAATATATAAGTAGGAATAAGAAGTATTTCATGGGTTCCGCTTCGATTACTTGAATATGGTTATTAAGCACAATATGCTCGTCACAATGCATATGATGAAGTGAAGCTGATGGTGAAGTACCAGGAGAACTCCTCAACAATTAACGGCCCAGCATTGGGAAAAGCAATATTTTGTCTACTTTCTAACTAATTTCGGAAGTCGGACACCGCCTACCTACCGAAATTAAAGTTATTTTTCACTTTGCATTGTTTTTTGGAAGTCGGTTTAATTTTTTTGGTAAAAGTTTTTATATTCCGAAACTATTAGGACTATACATGTGAAACTTGGTAGGTAGATGTATTCTGTGAACCGCTTTCCGATTTTAAGAATTTTTTTAATAATTATTAAAAAAAAAATTCAGTTTCAATTCCATGTACCCCACATGGAACTGAAACTGAAAATATATATTTTTCATGAATCTTATGCGTGTGTGGTATTAATAGAGAGGTCTTTAAAAATGACATATGGGTTTCTAAAACCACTTTTTCATAAAGTTAATCGTTTAAAAGATATACACTTCCAAAGTGGTAAAATGTGTCACCCCCCCTCTTACTTCTATAATAATGGAGTGAAAAATGATACAAAAAATATATGCTATGATCCTTAATGTAAATTTTCAACCAAAATTGGTTTGAACGAGATCGGGTTGGCAATTTTTGAGATACAGCATATTTTCTAAAACCGCAAATAAAACTTTGTAATTCATACAAACACAATGAAAATAAGGTTATTTAGCGTAGTTACTACGGAACGCTTTTGTACGAACTGAACATTTTGGCATATTGAACCGTATGAAGTAAGCCTAACAAAAAGTAACTGTTGTATATCGTTGAGGAATTCCCTCGACTGTCTATGGTCTCCATCATAAGACCTGTAATGGCACTTATAACCCATATGGGTGCAAAGTTCTCATCAATATAAATGAATTAAGTCCAAACACAAGGTAGCTACTGTAAACCGTTGAGGAGTTCCCTTAACTGTCCTTCGTCTTCATCATCAGACCTCTAATGACAGTCACAAACTATCTAGGTGTAAAGTTCTGGTCAATTCAAATTAATCAAGCCCAAACAAAAGGTTACTGCTGTAAATCGTTGTGGAGTTCCCTCGACTGTCAGGAGTCAACCTGATGAAAGGCTCCATCATCAGATCAACTCTAGACCTACCTTAATTTGTAGTACTTTAAGATACTTAATGAAAAAAAAAACATTTATGCGGTCGAAATGCGAAACCTCCTTATTTGAAGTCGGTTAAAAAAAAATTGTTGTTTCATGCTAGGTTCAGTAACCAATATCCATCCAATTCTAAAAATAAGTATGATTCTCGTTCTTACTTTTGTTTCGGTACGAAAAAGTATCAACTTATTCTAGTCACAGTATACAAGACGCCACTGTCTTTATTATAGGTTTCGACGTATTTATTTTTTCGAGGAAAGCGATACACTCCTGCGTTCACGAGCGCGTCTGAGCGCAGAATGACGGTCGGAGCCGTGCGTTCGGTAGAAAAATGTATGAAGAAATTTGAGACCGATTTTATTTTTTTCCATAAATCATAAAGTTTTTTATGTATGTTCAAAATAATTAGCTTAACGTATAGATAAATACATAGGCTATAATTTCTTGTTATTTTGAAGTTAAGAATATGCTCCAGATTTGGCTTACAGGTACGTATTGAGACCCCATTTTTTGTAATTTTCTACGATTATTGCGGCGATAAAAACGTATTTGTGTGAAAAATATGTATAGGTCTGTGTAATTATAATGCATTCAATGTGGAGATGAATAAATTATCTTGAAATTAATACCATAACATTGTAAAAATTTTAACTCCTTATGTATCAAAATGGTACCAGAAAAACATTGATATTTGCGAGAAAATGTAAATGCGTCCTTAATATGGATGAATGCTAATATTGCCTAAACTAATATTTGACTAATATCCAGTAAAAGGTATGGTGCTGATACGTATGTACGAGCGAACGTTAAATATGTATGAATATTGATAAGAATATGAATAGAGTCTGGCTAACGAAAGCGTGACCTGGAGTTTTCTTAAAAGTTTAATATGCCAACGTTATTAAGCTGTCAAAATCTGTGATTACAATTGTCAGTAATTTGTAAACACAATTAATATTCAACAATAATCGCTTTAATATGGGTAAAACAATAAAAAGTAACGTGCGAAAGCTGCTACATACTATGATCAGTAAGTTTAAACAAAAACAAGAAGAGAAAGAAATTGTTTTTCAAGAAAAACAACAATGTTTACATGCGATCTCGGATTTTTTAGGTTAGTACGACTTTTAATGTTGATCCTTGGTGGCTGATTATTAGATATACCTATTTACGATATTATGATACTTTTTCTTATCTTTATAGATAATATTGGAGATATTCAAAGAATCTGTGACTTGTTGAAACGTTAAAAAATTTGGAGAATAATCTTTAATAGAAACTCAGACTAAGTTCTTAGAAGAAATATCTTCATTAACTGGTACGTATGTTACGGATAAGCATGTTTTGTTGATGAGTTGTGTATTTGACATTATCAAATTGTTTGGGTACCTTAATTTTGTAATATGAATTTTATACTTCGTTTTGCAGAAGTTGGTGTCACATGTTTGATATTGATTCAACAAGAAATAAAATCAATGGATTTTATACTGTGAGAAAGGAGGTCCCAACATTGCGAACATTGCTAGAAAAATTACATTCTAGCATTGGCTTTAGTGGATGTAGAGAAACTCTGCGTGAAATATTAATTGCTAATGGGTATGAGTTCAAGAAAAATAAAAATGAACGAACGGTTCTTGTCGAATATTGCTGCTTGGAGGCATCTTTACCTAGAAATTGCTGCTAAACGAATGGAAGGAAAACGAATCATCTATTTAGATGAAACATAGGTACACAAAAATTATAAGCCTAAAATGTCATGGCAAGATCTTACAAAACGAGTGGTGCCCCTAAAACAAAATAAAACACTGATAAAAACCTCATTTGGCTGAATAGCTGCAGAAGATTGAAAGAAAAATGACAAATCATGTAATAAATGTGGAAAATAAAATAATACAAACAAAGAGATCACATAACAGAAAAAGTATTGGAAAAAATCATAATAAGTGTAGGTGATGACGACTCCACTGATACAGAAGAATCCTTAGAGGTTGAATTTTTGGACTCGGATTTTGAGTACGATGATTAAATAATTATCATACTAAAAACGCCTCGAGTTGATTTAAAAAATTGTTGAAGAAATTTAATAAACTACTTACTTACATGTTAAGTAGGTTAATATTACGTATATACTAATAAATAAATCTACACATTCGTTTTTTTAATCAATCCATGACAGTCTAGGCTCCGAGACACCAAACGGAGTTTTTAAAAACATTATGTGGTATTATCCCTAAATTAGAAATTAGTTCGTAAACAATTATTATATAAATTGATTGTCGTAAATACATAAAATTTCCAAGTATCAAAACATTTTTCTCCTACTATAGTCAGTAATACCACATAAAGATTTTTTGAATTTGCCGCGCTTTCTCAGGTCACGCTTTCGTTAGCCAGACTCTATTGGATAAACTAATATTTTACTAATATCCAGTAATAGGTATGGTATCCTAATATCAGATTACTAATATATGCAATATTATGAATATCAAGATTTGACGCTAATATAACGTCTCTAGTCGACTGACGCACCAATCGTGCACTCGAATCGACGCCACTTCTAGACATGTGTCGTTATGAGTTTTTCTAATAACGTAACGAAGCCGTTGTCCGTTGTCAAATAACGTTGTGAAAACTATCTATTTTGACAACTATCTATTTCGACAACGTCTCGTGTAGAAGGCGCCTTATAACGTGATATCTGTTGCAGTTACAATTGATACTAAACATACAGTCAACTTTCTTTCGTACTTATCCAGGCTTAGGCTTAGGTTTTTTGCAATAAGTAAGTACTTGATATTGTCAAAAGAGTTAGATTTATTTACAATTATTAACACTATAGATGAAAATTACTTATTGTTCAATTCAACAAACATACAAAATTTAACGACTTTAGAAAAAAAAAATGGCCAAGTGTGAGTCAGACTCGCCCATGAAGGGTTCCGTAGTAACTATAATAATATAATATAATATGTCTATTTATTTGACGAATAAAAAAAAATCTTAAAGACTTCTTAAAACTAGCTTATTTACATTTTTACAACTACGCTAAATAACTTTGTTTTTTATAGTGTTTGTATGAATTACAAAGTTATATTTGCGGTTTTAGAAAATATGATGTATTTCAAAAACTGCTGACCCGATTTCGTTCAAACTAATTTTGGTTGAAAGTTTACATTAAGATCTACAGACGTATATTTTTTTAGATTTTTCACTCCATTATTATAGAAGTTAGAGGGGGGACAAACACATTTTACTACTTTGGAAGCTTATAAATCTTTTAAACGATTGACTTTATGAAAAAGTGGTTTTAGAAACCCTTATATCATTTTTAAAGACCTGTCTATAGATACCACACACGCATAGGTTTCATGAAAAAAAATATTTTCAGTTCTAGTTCCATGTATGGGGACTCCCCTTTATTTTTTATTTTTTTTTTTCTTAAAATCGGGAAGCTTTTCACAGAATACATCTACCTACTAAGTTTTACATGTATAGTTTTAATAGTTTCGGAATATAATGGCTGTGACATACGGACGGACGGACAGACAGACAGACAGACAGACGGACAGACATATCTAAACTATAAGGGTTCCTTTTTTTGCCATCCGGCTACGGAACCCTAAAAACAATCGTGGAGAAATGGGAAATGGAACACTTGCGGGTATCAAGGTCAACACCAAACTCAATTTTCAAATAATATTTTTTAAGTGGCGAAAGTTACTCATTCAATTATCGACGTTCGTGTTTATAAGATTCGTCACATTATGCAATAAATCATAACCATCCATCTTTGCTTTTGTGCGAACGAGACGCGCTACCTTTCCTATATTTTTCTCGCTCTAACCGTTGCGATACCGCTACGTAGCCAACTTCAACTACGATATCTATTGCGTGATTTCTAGAGCGTTGTGAGATAGCTACGGTTATTATGCGCTACAAAACAACCGATGGTTGTTACAGCTGCAGTTATTGTCATAACGTACGTTGTGAAAATAGATAGTTATGCTTGGTTAGAAAACGAGTGATGGTTGTAAACTCAAATAGATAGTTGTACAACTATTGATGTTACAAAACGGCCATCGCTAGCCACTTCATGCCCCGCGTCCCGCTGGACAACCAATGACACCTATAGACGACTTCTGGCGCATCTAGCGACTCTTGCCAAGTTACGTGCCGGGCACTTGTGTGTATATTATTTATACCAGGGTTACGGTTGCGTCATTGTTCTAAGGTTACGGTATTGTTTTTTTTTTATGTTTATGCTAGAGATCTCGGACCAGATGTATAGTAAACACAAAGCATGTCGTTGCAATCCCTAAATTAAACACCCTCCGCTAGTATATGCAAAAGTTAAGAAAGTAGACCACAATCGTAACATGATAGGACGCAACATAATCATTATTTAAAATCTTATTGAAATTACGAAAATACAGATAACGGCGCATGTTAAAATATTTGTTTATGTTTTGTCTTTGGAAATTGCGTATTTTCGGGCTGTATAGCAAATTAGTAAGTTAGTAACAATAAAGACTAATCTACTCAAGAAAAATCTACTAAAGAGGATAATCTTGTTTTTTTTTTAAAGAGCATGTTCATGTATTTGATTTCCTTGTAATAAATTAGGTGTAAAATGCCAAACTTTGTGTAGATATAATATTTAAGATACACTTGGTGTATGCATAGAATTATTTTGTTCATGTAAACATTTTCGTCTTAGTGATCTAAATCGACTAAAAATGTTAACAAAAACCAAACTAATAAGGGCAGCGCCATAACGTCACGTCAGAATCAGAATCGGAAAAAGGATAATTTTGTGCCTTGAAGCATATTATTTCAATAAAAATTAACATTGTTTCGTCACAGTTTTATAAACAATACGGCTATCGTAATTAGGACAGTAAACTGTGCATTCCCTGTAAAACTATTGTGTTGTGGGTGCGTTCTTCCGTTTTTATCTAAGTTTGAATACGGTTTTGGTGTTTCACAAATAAGCGGTTGTATCGTATGAATTGGCATAGGACTTTATAATTAGCCGTCTGCGTCGTCTACTACATTGTGCGTGCGACAATTGCCGGACGTTTAATTCTCTAGACTGTTATTTATTAGTCAATCGTGTTAAGAAATGTGGCTTGCCGTAATCGTAACGAATAATTTGCGTTCAAAAGAAGTTTGATGAACAGTTTCTGGGAGAATATCAGTGATATTCACAGTAAGTATTCTTTTTTAAAATTGGCTTCTTTTTTTAAGTAGTGATCAGGTAATATTATATCACAAGGTTTTTGTTTTAATTCAATTAGGTGAGCACTGGTATTAGGTCAACAGCTCAGAGATAATAGAATAAGATTCTTATTGGACATTTCTAAGTTTAAGCAGTTTTGGCTTTAAGTATGCATATTTAATTATTTTTCCAACAATAACCTGCTTTATAGTGTAAATGAAACAAGTGTAATGTAAAGAGTTTTTATATCATTCACTTTTATGTGAAAATTCTACTTTTTATATATATGAAGAGCAATTTAAACACATATGGAAATGAATAATCATCGGCCCATGATATAGGTGGTGATTACTAGTGATAGACCATTCTGTCAGTTGATAGCAATATGATGAAGACTATCGTCTGAATGGACGGACGTCGGATGGAAATCTGTATATTAATATGTGGAGTTTTCTTTTTTTAATATTTATTTCCAATCATGCGATCGGTTCTTGAACCATAAGCAGTTGTTTATGAATGTGTTTCACATGTTAGGCTTGCCCTCTCATTGTTAGGCTGCCTTTGGATATTTATTCTTTTATGACGTCTTGTGGAGTAAAAATGTTTTACAAATATTTACTTATGCAAACGGAGGAGTTTGAAATTTAGCACAGTTAAAGTTTTATGTAGAAAGATTGTAAAAAGCTAAGCTTTTTTAAATATTCAGGTTTCGTCTAACAATATGTTCAATTTAATTTAAATTATGGTGGAATTTGGATACCTTGGTGACTGACAATAATTGGTATGAATTAAAGGAAATATTTATATTGTAAATTGGTTATAAATAACACTTTTACACATATTTTTTTTTTGTGTTTTAAGTTAAGCTAGATGAGGCTGGTAAATTAATGTATATGTACTTATTTGTTGAGCCTTTGGAAACTTTAGGTTCTTTCAGTTGCTCAATGTACTCACCCATGTCAGGATAGATTGAAAGGCTATCCCTTAGCAGAGTGCCAACTAGGTAGTCGATATAGGTAGATAAGCCGTGATTAAGTACCTTATATCTAATGCTGACTATAAGTCTTGCTAAGATTCAAGAATGGTTGGCCTGATTTGGCAAATTTTTGTTATAGGAAAATAAAAATCTGGTATCAAGTTCACCAGGTTAGTTATGGTAGTATACATATTGACTTGATGAGTTGTGGGCCTAAATGACCACTTTCTGGGGCTCTCAGGGTGACCTCACAGGAACCATAGGATAAGTAATATTGTTGTGTGTTTAAATTTTGGTTTGTAGTATATTTGATCTATCTATCTCAGGTCTCCTACGAGCACCTAGGGCTTCCCTCCATGTGCTGATGGTGACCCCCAGGGTGGTTTCAGTGAGGTTTTAAAATTCTACACTCCTCAGTTTTATCCCCAAAGAGCAAGGGCCTTTTGAAGGTTTTGATAAGAAAAAAAAAAGGAGTTATAAACCAATCTAAAAGATTTTTAAATTGATAAATTAATAGCAATATCTTTAGTGACAGACTTAAGTAAAAAAAGTGTGTCTGTACATTTAAATTTTATATGAAAATAATAATTGAGGTGGGTTAAGAAATGGTAACACAATGGCAAAAAAAATGTCTGTCTGTTTGTATACGCCAATCTTCAGACCTACTGGATGGATTTAAATGAAATGTTATATGTATATAGTTGACATCCTGGAATAACAGATAGGCTACTTTTTATCCCAGAAATCCCGTGTAATGTCTGACTCTATCAGTTCAAAACCACATTAGATACATTTTGGGTAATTTATATCAACTTCACTGCCCTTAAATTGGGAAACATTTTGCAGAAACATTTCATTTTCCTTCTACTTATGACCTTTCAGCCTTTAAAGCAAGAGTAAATAGGCATTTTCTGGGCTTGCTAGTCTCATCGTAGACCTCATCTATCACTTACCATCAGGCGAGATCAAGGTATAAAAAAATCAAAAACTGGCTTGTCCTAGCATTAAAAATCTGTAGACATATGACATCCACCAATCTGCACTGGGCCCATGTGGTGGATTGTGGACGGACCATTCCCTCTCACAGAGAAGAGTGAAAATGTTATGCGCTGAGTTATTGTTATTATTCTATCTCTTAGACGCCCTACATATCCTCGACGATAACATTTGTTTAGCATTTTTAGTAATGCCCTGCTATTCATGAAATTTGAGATGTTTGAATAGTACCGACTGATGGATTTCAGGTTGTCATTCATAAAAAAATAATAGCATTCAGAAAACTGGTGCGGAGAAGTAAAAAAGAAAAATGGTTTGTGACTAATAATATAAGCATTAAGTCGGCTCATGTAACACTATTCACACCACAATCTGACAAGAGAGTAGTAGGGAAACTAGCACTCTTAGAAAACACATAAACAAAATGCGTTCCGTATTCCGGCCTGGCCCACGAGGCCCATCACAACATCCGTGTACTTGTAACCTTAATCCTCCCCGACCTAAATTTACAGGTCACCACAGGATCGTCCGGTTAAGTGAGTTGGTGGTCAAATGCGAACCTATTCTAAATAAAAAAATAAAAAAGTAGTAACCAGCCTTAGTGTGCTGAACAAGGAGTGGCCCTATAAAAAAAAAGAAATGTAACACTATTAATGTACATAAAGTTTATATAAATAAATTAGTTGTCCTCCTGACCTGAAATTATCCTTTGAAAAGAGTAACCGTGGAGTTTCTTGTGGGTTCTCCATGTACAGTAGCTTCTAATATTTAATCTCTTGAATATGAACAGTAGAGCTCACTAGATAGAGTCACTAAACCCAGGTACCCTCCGAGAAATGGTAAGCAAAACAAGGGCATTGCTCGCCTTCCTGGAGGAAATGGCATGGATTGAGTGAAAAGAAATCCTACCCTTACTCAAAATACGCGCATGGTCGTGGATACCTCGACATACATACATGGAGTCACTAGAGCGAATCTCAATTCAAATCTATTTATTTGTGAGCATAAGTGTACAATAGATGTTACAGTCCTATAATATATAAGAACCACTATGTCCTACCATTTGATGATGTACAAATACAACGTTAATATACGAAATTTGAAGCAGGCTTAGATTAAAATTACAGCATTCGATGAAATATTAACAATCATAGATAAATTCCATACAAAAAATAATAAGGATGTCAGGAACATTTATTAGAATAAATACATACATTTTGTGGCAATGGAATTTAAATAAAGTCTACTTACAATGTCAATTTTTTTTTGATCTTTTAAAAAGCTATCAATTGAATAATAAGTATTGTCTACAAGGAATGAAAATAACATTTTTTAATCAAATTGGTAGTTGCTGCAGTCTTGGTACATTTCGGAAGCTTATTATACAATTTAGGTGCCATGGCGAAAATGCTTTTCTTAAATAATGCAGTTTTATTTGGGATCATGTAAGTGCCATATAGGCATGTGTGAAATTAAATATGTTTGATATTGACCGAGTCTGGCCGCGGTGGCCAAACTCAGTGTAGAATAACTAGCCAGCGGCGTGCAGGAGCACTCTCTGTTCCTTAAGGCGGGTACAGACTGCTGTAACGTAATATACAATGTAACATGAAAGGAGCATTTCATAAGTGTGGACGCAGCGCACGCACGAACCGAGCATGTACCTACTCGCATCTGTTTCCGGCATGCGCGCGGCGAACATAGCTCAGTCTGCCGAGAACACGCGAAGAGAATGGATTGTGTCGTTCCGCAGTACAAACACACACAACCCGTCCACACTGGCGCTCCGTGCACACTGCGCGCCCCTTTGTGTTCGGCGAAAAAACTGACAAATGGATCGCGGCGCGCACGACTTGAAATGCTCTGTTTGTGCGAGTAGTGCGCAAGGCGGACGCCTTGGTAATTCTGTTACATTGCATGATACATTGCGTGTTACATTGCATGTTACATTTCGTAAGTCTGTATCCGCCTTTAATCTTATACTCCGATAGGATGACAATCTGCCACGACCTGAGAGAGATCAGGCGCGGGACAACGGGTTGGGTTATCGTGCTTTTCAAAGGACCGGTATATCTCACCGCCAACTTCCAAACTCTGGGTATTGAGAAACTTTAGAGTAATAGAAAAACCTATTAAGAGTTTGTCCGATCCGGGAATTGAACCGGAGACATATTGCTCAGCAGTGACACTTGTGACCAACGAAGCTTCTAACTGCTTAACGTGTGTTTAGCTGGATGATCACCCATTCATGGAATCTCTGTCAAGATCGGCTTAACAGGCATTGCATGACCTATGCGGTTCTGTTCTGTTATTATGGACAAGCTCGTCAGTTCCAGAGCTTTACCATTATTGTCTACTTAGCCTTTTTCCAACATATAGTTGGGTTTGATTTTCAGTCTAAACGGATGCAACTGAGTAATAATGTTTTACTGCCCATGTGTCCTTCTCGATGCAGTAGCAGAGGAACACCATAACCCATGACAAGATTAGTGGCAGATTTTCTGGCTTACGACTACCCGTAATGACTGTTAACACGCTGAACGCCAAGAAAAAAGAATGCATCTTTCCGTTCAGGCCGCGTCGGTCAGTGATGGCCGACAACTAGACTTGCCGTTCGAGCCGCGTCGGTCAGTGCTGCCCGGCGTTTAATATCTCCATAATTAATTACTAAAGTTGACTTTTGTTTAATGAAAACATACATTTGGACATTAGATATAAGTATCTCATTTTTTTTTGAGTTTGGCTTTCCGTCAAGCCAACAATTAGGGACTACGCACACTTATTCAGCTCTATTCGCGTTTCGCTGAACGATTTTGGTCACACTTATACAGTTCTACTTCTATCAGCCGTGTACGGCGGCGTAATAGTGTTATCTCCACTAAAATGCTTCTATCTACTACGTACGGCGCTGAATATGCTGCGAAGACGGTCAGCTACTCAATTAGTATTGTGTTCTATGTGCGATATTTTTGTCGTTTCGCTACTTGCAGAAGAAATAGAAATAAATAACCGTAAAAAATTAAAACGCAAACGACAGTGGATCGACCCACTTTGGGTAAATAGAAATTTGGTTGGAGAATACGCGACATTGGTACCCCAATTAAAACAAAATAATATTAAATTTAAAGAGCATTTTCGGATGGATATTGCAAAATTTTACAAGATTGTGGACCTATTACGACCCGTGTTACAAAAGCAAAATACAAAATTTCGGCTTTGAGAACCATACGTGTGCAGCGTTGTTCCGCCGCATTCAGCGTCGAACGCGGCGGAACAATGCTGAACGCGACAGAAAAGCGCTGAACGCGGCAGAACAGCGCTGAACTCTATCTAAAGCACTCGCATGATAAAAACACATTTGTCCTCATTTTATACTTATTTGCCGCGAAAGCTGAATAGACGCGGAAAGCTGAACGGATGCGTACGCATCTCCATACAAAATCGTTGTTTTCTATGGGCATAAGCTGAATAGGGCTGAATAAGTGTGAGTAGTCCCTTAAAAAAACATTTGGTCTAAATTTGGATAGAACTGTGATTTTTTCTTGGCCTAAAGGGAAAGCTCACTGTCGGTCAGCACTGACCGCGTTGGCGTTCAACGTGTTAAGGACGAAAAGATAGCCGGGACTACGTTTGAACGTGGTGTCCGATGCAGGCGAGGAATCTCAATATATTTAGAAACCATTGCAGGAAACGATCTCGGGAAATGCTTAATCTTTAAGACCGATCCGTACTTTTTGTTACTTTTTTTCCGGGTGGGAAATTCATCGAATGACTTCTCCCTTTCTGGGTGGAGAGGAAGGGAGTGTCAGACTTCTCCTGACTAAAAATGCCCCCTGTTTCTTCAGCTGCCCTTAAGTTCCGGGGCCACGGTATCAAGCGATAGCCCTATGGGGCTCCGTCACTAGTGCTGACGACTCTTAGGCGCGCGTTGAACACGACGCGCTGCCGATCCGGGCCTGGTCCTTACCGGACGGTGAGCTACCCCTGCTCCCTGTCCGCAATTCCACGCTTACGGTGGCCGGAGATCGGCACGCGGTCCGCGACGCCCGGGGCGACTTCCACGGCGACTGAAGGGCGAGGAAGAGAATTGCCTCTCCCTCGCGCGTTCAGCCTCCTCTTTTAGATCGACCCGTGCTACTGTTATTATTTATTTAGTTTGTTATTATGCACGAGCCCCTTAATATCCTCTGTACACTTTTCCCATAAAAAAAACTATTCATAGCTATAAGAGAAACAAGTTACCACTTTCAATTAGCTTCAATTAGAATGACTGTTGTGTAGTCCAATTATACTAATTGGTGACGTCATAGACAAACAATACTTCCCTCCGTTATATATAGATAGGGTGGCCTAACTCTGTTCTTGGTATAAATTTATGGGAATACAAATTATAATTCTTCGTGAATCACTCTATCCATGGTTGAAAACTTTTCTTTCAGTTTAAAAATTCACTATCAGTCGCGCGGAGCTCCGCTCCCGTAGTCTTTATCATGATAAAAAGATAACCCTTCTTCGATTTTCGTGCCAAGCTACATCCAACCAAATTTCATCCAAATCCAACCAGTACTTTCGCAGATAAGCGCGTTTTAACAAACTTCTCCGCTTTATAATACCATGATATGTATGTAAGGATTCTCCTTTTATTCAAGTTACGTGCATTGTATGAACCGTTTACTGTGATGTCGCGTCGCCAAAAGCTATGGTAATTGAAGCCGAGCCATGGATCAGTGACCATGTTTTATATACAGACGTTTTCTATGAGTCGTTTTTATACGAATCGATATTTCAGATAGATATTTCAGACCTAGCCGAGATATCTCGCGAGATTTACAAGAACACTCGCGCGCTTTACGAGAACTCGCGCGAGATTTACGTGAACTCTGGCAAGGTACGAGATCTTTCGCGAGATTTACAAGATATTTCGCGAGATTACGAGATTTACGAAATCTGGTGGGAGTGGATTTTTCACTGGAAAGTTATTCAAACGCCATGCATTACATTTAACGATTATTTATCAAATTGTGAAATAAAAACTGTATGTAGTAGTGATTCATTACAGCAGCGGTGGCTAAGTGGTTACAGGCACGACTTGTTGAACTTGTAGGTCGTGACTTCGCACCCAGGCAAGCACATTAATAAGCCTTCTATACAGGCAGTAAAACAGGCTGAATTATAAAATAGAAAAGCGATGTTAGGTTTTTTTCAGTGTCGACGTAAATATAGTACTTTATCGTCGTTTGTTTGTCAAAGTAGAGTTTACCCTTGACCCGAGTTGGTTAGATGGATTGCCTAATCTAGATACGAGACGAATTGTCACGGAATATTTGATTAATTATGTTCGAATACAGTTGGATTTTCAGCTATTTTGATGCTTGCTTGCTGCGAAATAGAACAGCTGTTTTGAAGTTAAATCTGTACATCTAAATATTTATACTTATAAATTAAATTGAAGTATCTGTCTGTAATTTCAAATTAACCGTATTTTCTCAAGTTATATGATGGTAAACAAAACAAAAAGTTATGTTTTTCTGTTTGTTCGGGCTAATCTCTGGAATAGCTTAACTTATTTTAATGGGGGCTTTCACTGGATAGACGATGTATTATAGGCTTACATAAAGGATACTTTTATCCTGGAATTTCCGCGGAAAATACTTTCCACGCGATCGAAGTCACGGGCACAAGTGGTATAAAACAAAAACGGCCAAGGGCATGTGAGGCCACGCTCAGTGTAGGGTTCCGTATAAGTCCATTAAGTATGAATAAGCCGAATATTGATCTGACGTAAGATAAGTAAGATTGAAGGACAAACTTAACTTACCCGTTGAAATAATTATTTCTTATACATCGTTGCGCGTCATTGCAACAACTGCAAATATAAGTTTGTAATAATTAAAAGAATATGTTTTAAACTATGAGCAGTGGTGGTAGCCCGTTGGTTACTGGTAGATCGTGGGTTCAACCCCAAGCAGGTAATATTACTTCGTGTAATTTTCATCATCAACATCACCACTCTCAAGCCAATGAAGAAAAAGATGATGAGGAAATGGGCTTGTCCTAGAACCTAAAATCTGGAGATATGGCACATCCACCAACTAACCCATTTCCTTTCATAGAGAGTAGACCTCTGTCCCGGCACTGGAATCGATGCCCTTTTACTACCGGTCTACCAGACGTACTGCAGCGTACCATCCACACTTGGTTGATATACCGTCTTGTCGAACTAAGCGCTTCTCCTCCACATTTCTTGTGCGCACAGCCAAGGTGTGGAACTCTGCCGGCTTCTGTATTCTCTGCCAC
The DNA here is from genome assembly GCA_943138885.2 of Tholera decimalis. Lineage (NCBI taxonomy): Eukaryota > Metazoa > Arthropoda > Insecta > Lepidoptera > Noctuidae > Tholera > Tholera decimalis. The sequence goes on along the minus strand of OW964575.2, from coordinate 8,361,197 downwards.
ATCAGCCTTTAAAGCAAGAGTGAACAGGCATCTTTTGGGCTCGCTCGTTCGATCGTAGACCTCATCTTACACTTACCATCAGGTGTGATCGAGATCCAGAGTGGGCTCATTAGTAATAAATAAATAAATATTAAGATACACAGACAGGCTGACTATGTATCCCAGAGTGACCCCTTTGCAGTCTCTCGGGAGATGACCCCTAATAGGCCTTAAACAGAGAGCTCTGGGCTCCGTAGTGGTCATTTAAGAGGAACGGGGCTACTATAATGTGCTGATCGTGAACTTTGGGGTAGTTTTAGTGAGGAAGAAATCCCATACTCCCTGGTCTTTTCTGCTCAACTCCAGGCGACTTTTGAAGGCTTTCCCACGATAATAGCAAAAAAGTCGTGGGGTCAATCCCAAGTAGGCAACATTACTTTGTTTCATTTGTTTTTTAGTTCTCTCAAAACGGTGAAGAAAACGATCATGAGGAAACAGGCTTACCCTAGGAACGAAATTTCGACGCCATGCGACGTCTACCAACCCGCCCATTCCCTCTCATAGAGAGGACTGAGGAGGTCTGTGTCGCAGCAGTGAGAACGTTAACATAAACATCCTCTATACCAAGTTATGGATAGTTATCCATTCACAGAACTGTTTTATTAAACTAAGTTCTCACTTTGCCGCTTATGCATAAGCAACCATTCTACAAACTGTTCCACTAAAACTTCCACTGGTTCAGTGCGATTCTACTAAGAATAGGATCGACTTAACGCCATGCTGTGAGTGTGTGTTACGAATTATGTATTGAATATTTATTGAGCAAAAAGGAATCAATCTTCTTTCCTTATTTTGTTGGTCAATCGCTTGTCATCAATAAAAATAAAAAAATATCTTTTGTAATTTTGCCATGTAACATACATCCATACATCTATATATCCCGCCTCAAAAACTTTCACATTTATAATATTGGTGGAGTAAGAAAGAAAAAGAAAATACAAGTCTTGCGCGTTCATATTCATCTGCCTGGTTTACCGTTATTTTAAGCATTCTTAACATGACGAATTGCTTGCTTTAGCAACTACCACCAATCAAAATAGGTCAAGTATGAAGAGCTACCAAACAATTAGTGATAAATGCACTAACATGTTTAATTAATAATGTTAGCTTGGCCAATTGGGTTACTAGATCATCTGTATAGTATACACCTCAAGCAAAAACTTCGTAGGTACGTTTTTACGAAAATTACGCAGTTGGAAGAGTATGAAATTGGGCACAGATAGATTATAATCTATCGAAGTGATACCGTGAAATTGTGAAATGGTAATGGGTTGAACGTCATTTGTTCCGTGCGTAACTCCATGGTCACAGAACGTCCTACAGCAAAACAGACCAATCTGGAACAGCCTTTGGACTGTTGGCAATTTTAAACGCAAACGGTTCGATAGATTATTATCTAAAAATAATGCGTTAAATTGCAAGCAGTATGGTACGGATCACATATATATCGATACATAATAGATATCTCACGAGATAGATTAAAATGTAACGGATTTTGCATTTTCACGGGAAAATAGCACATACTTTTTTTTGAAGGATGCGGAATCATCCTATGACTGTGTCCTGATCTGAGGAGGGTGTGTCAGACTTTTACTGACTCAAACCCATGCGTGTTCCGTCATATGCCCTTCGTGTTCCGAGGCCGCGGTAACTCTTTCGAACAACTCCGCAACCCCGGCAGGCAACGGCCCCCTAGTGGGCCCTGATTATTTTGCTGACACTCTTTGAGGCGCGCCTGATTTCTGTCGGGCGACAAACTACCCCTTGCCCGCAGCCCGCAGGACCGCGCCTACGATGGTTGGGAGTCGCCCTGCGACTGTGAGGGCCTTGAGGCACGCCTCTCCCTCGCGCGTCCCGTCACCTCCGCTTGCATTACTGCTTCGCAGAATGAGGTGACTGCTTCCCATGCCTCCGTGCTCTGGACCATGGATTGAACCAAGCCCGGGAGCGAGAGCGCCGCCTATCATCCGTACGAGGACACGGCGGAGCTCTGCCCAAGCGGGACAAGCCTCCACCGTATGTTCGTTCAACCGTGTCCTCAGGGCTATCCTCGCAATGGTGACACCCGGGCGTTTCCTCCCGCTGAATCCGATACAAGTAGCTCCCGAAACAACCGTGTCCGGTGAGCATCTGCGTGAGGCGGACGCCGTGACGCCTCGTTAGCCACTCCTCGAAGAGGGGACTTACCGCCGCTATTGTGGCGTGCCCAGATAGTACATACGTGAAGCGTAAACTTGGAATCCCCGTTCTTACAGACATTACGCGGACAGAGAAGTATGAGATTTGGCATAGTTATAGTTTTTTTTATAAGAAGTACAATTTGTTTTTTTTTTTTGTATAATGATGCGTTCCCAATCATTTAAATTACAGTGGAATGTCGACCACTACTCTCTACCAGAGTTGTTTACGACACTCATCTTCTGCTTAACCTTTTTAGTACTAGTGTTTTAATTGGAGCGACTGCCTATCTGACTTCCACAACCCAGTAACTGGGTAACAAAAATTTAAAACTGTTTAAGATCTGTAAGTTCTTACTATGATCTTTTGGTACTGCTAAAACAAAACAAATACATACATGACAACTTTCATTTTCCATCACATTTCAGTTATCTGATAAAAATTCTAAAAATCATATTTTCCTTTTTGTTTGTTACATCGGTCGTAAACATAAACCATGTCGTTTGTTTTTTTAAAGAGGCAGTCGTATTTTGTTTCAAAGATATTATTTTACCGTTTTTGTTTTTAATCATAATATCGACGGTTAAAAGGAAATAGGGTATAAGCGTCATTTTGGACTGGTATTGTTTTGAAAGCCGACTGTTTCTTGTGTTCTATTATCTATACTAATATTATAAAGCGGAAAAGTTTGTTTGTTAGTTTGTTTGCTTGAACGCGCTAATCTTCGAAATTACTGGGTGGATTTTGATGCAATTTGGTATGGAAGTAGCTTGAAGCTTTAGGAAGGTTATAGGCTACTTTTTACGCGACTGCAAAAAAGGAGAGTATGTTTTTACCGTGATAGAATCCACGGGAGCGAAGCCCCGCGTGAGTACTAGTCTTTTGTACAACCACTGTGAAAAGTACCTTATCCTTCTTTTACTCTGTGTCTGATGGGAAAGGAGGAAACGCCTGGGTGTCACCACTGCGAGGGTCGCCCTGAGGACACCGTAGAGCACACGGTGCAAGACTGTCCCGCCTGGGCAGAGCACCGACGTGACCTCACGGCGGCGATAGGCGGAGACCTCTCGCGCCCGGCATTGGTCGAGGCCATGCTGCGGGGCGAGAGGGAGTGGGAAGCGGTCGCCTCCTTCTGCGAAGCAATCATGCTATCGAAGGAGGAGGCGGGCCGCGTGAGGGAGAGGATGGCGTCCTCCCTCCAGCCCAGCCGCAGTGGTAGACGCCCACGGCGTCGGACGACGGCCGACGATCTCCGGCCACCGTAGGCGCGGGCATGCGGACAGCGAGTAAAGGGCAACTCGCTGTCCGACCATGGACCATGCCCGGGTCGACGGCGCGTTGTGTTCCACGCGCGCCTCAAAGAGCGTCAGCAACATGACGAGGCCCCCTCTGCAGAGGGCCGAAGCCTGCCGGGGTCGTGGGACTTATCCCATTACCGTGACCCCGGTACGTAAAGGGTTATTGAAGGAACACCGTGGATTTTAGTCAGTAAAAGTCTGACAGTCCCTCCCACCCTGCCCGGGGTGGGAGGACTTATTTGATGATTTTACCACGTTAAAAAAAAAAAATCCTTCTTTTACTATAACACTTATTCAACTGCCTGATGTTTTAATAAAAGAATACATCAGTTTTTCTAAAATTCTAAATTTGATTGGCTCTCCTAAACATTTCTTTTTTTTGTCGCTTATACCCTATTTCCTTTTAACCGTCGCTATGTACGGCTTTTATAATTGAGAAACAATTATTCTTTTTTTAAATCTTAATGGCAAAGCGAAGCTTGCCGAAGTCGAAGGGAGGATGGATGACCAAATTGCCTTCCTAACAGATTCCTCCGTAAATCGGAAAGCGCATTAAGCAGTTGGTTCCGGCTGTCATATACAGAGCCGGATTAACCCTGTCAGAGGCCCTAAGGCGATGGCATTCTCGGGGCCCCTTTTCTTACTTTGACTGACCAAATCGTGTGTGAACTTGGGAAACACACATTAAGGGCTGTGGTTTTTAATATATTTGTTTACTTATTCCCAGATTTCTTCTAAAATTGTTTTAATTCTAATACTAAATCTAACGATTTGTATTTGATGAGATAACATTGAGGTCCCTAAGTTCACACGCACATCAAATTCTCGTTCGAAGAAACATGTTTTCTTGGTGCGTGCACTAGGCTTGGGCCCCTAGTTGATGCGGGGCCCCTAGGCAGTTGCCTACTCCGCCTAATGGTTAATCCGGCCCTGGTCATATATAAATCTTTGACAGTCGTTACGGGTTGTTGTTAGAAGCTAGAAAACTGACACCAATATTGCCAAGGGGTTTATTACTCTCCATGCAAAACTATACCAGGACTTTCAATTCGATGCAGTAGACTGTCAATTTCTGGGTTGTCAGATAATGACGACTACGAAATTGTGACGTCACTAAATTAATCGATTCGGGAATAAAATCTTTTTTTTTTTACGAATGAGCACGCTCTTGGCCTCTATCACACCTGATGGTAAGTGTAAGATAAGATCTACGATGGAACGAGCGAGCCCAGAAGATGCCTGTTTACTCTTGCTTTAAAGGCTGACGGGTCATATGTGGCAGGGAACACAGGCCGGCAGAGAGTTCCACACCTTGGCTGTGCGCACAATGAATGTTGAAGAAAAGCGCTTAGTACGACAAGACCGTATATCGACCAAGTGTGGATGGTATCCTGCGGTACGTCTGTAAGACCGGTAGTAAAAGGGATCTAAATCGGTGTGAAAATAAGATAAAATAAAATGTGGTTATAAAGGGGCGTGAAATATAAAACAAATAGATCATGATAATAATTTTTATTTTTTGCAACAGGCCCCTGTACCTGTACCCATTTCAACGGGGTTTAATTCGCAGTAGTGCGGGGGCAGTCTTTTTAATAGTAATCCCGCGCCATTTTTTAAAATAATCACATGAAACAATTTGCAAAAGAGTGGCTTTTATCATGTCTGGTTAGATATAGATTTATCTATAATAAAATCTAGTTACTAAATAATAAATGATAATAGTATACATTTTAACATTCATTTATATTTCTCAAGATTAAAAATCGCTCATTTATTATTCGCTTGATAAAATCCATTACTATTAGGCTAAAAATGGTATCATTATATTAATAAGTGACTTACTGTATCGAATTTAAAGTCCTGATATAGTACATACTTGGGAAAAGGTGAGGTGATGAAAATTCACTTCTGCTAAGATTATTTTAAAACCTACATATAAATTAATATTTCACGGTCAATTGATTTCCTATGTCACGATGACGCAAAAAACTGAGTTTCCGAAATATCTTCTAAACATCGTTAATTTTTTAAAAGTTTACATTAAAACGATAATATTTACAAAAGCAACTGATTATTTTGTAAACTAATAAAAACATGAAAGAAGTGCCCAGTTTTAGATACAATAAACTGATTGTTGACACGAACAGAGTGTTAAATACTTTTCTGTGTACCATACAGTTAGGGAATCGAGAACCGGTTCAGTTTTGAAGAACCGGGATTTTCGAGACAGTACCTCAAAGGAACCGGGAAAAACCGGGATTTTCGGGACTTTCGGTACTTTTTTATTTTTTTAAGTTTTTTGACGTAATAACATGTATTAAATAGCAAAATAGGAATATAATAATAAAAATAATAAGATATCTTTAATGCAGAGTATTTATTCATCTAATCTTATAAAAATCAACAGTCTTTTATAGGTTTATAATCAGTCTAGACTTAAATTTGCTTTTTAGTGTTTTTTACATACACAAATGCTAAACAAACAACTTAACAATCTTTGGATATTTATGGTTCACTTTAGTATCTAACATATAAAAAGTCATGTGGTAACAAAACAAGATCTTATGAGATCAGTTTTAGTATGTTAAGTATGTTAAAAAAATAGCTACTGTAACATAAATTAAGCTTCATCCATTAGTTAGTAAGTATTTTTTACATTTTAATAAACAATACAAATAAAATAAAAACTGTACTCTAACTGAATAGTAAAAATCTTAAAATCTTTTAAATCAAACAATAGGTATACAAATTATTTACTTTTAAGAGCTCTTTGTTCATTGTAATAGGTTCTCAGGAATATGAGTGAGTCTAAACTTTTGTCACTTAATCGTGATCTAATTTTATTACACAGCAATCCAGCCGCGGAAAATATCCTCTCCGGTTCGACACTGGTAGGTGGAATTGATGAAAGATGGTCATATGCTTGAGATAAATACCGCCCGCGATCGCCTCCGTTCTCAAAAAGTGCCATTTCGAATCTCACAGTAGTATAGAGATCATCTTCATTGGCAAGCTTACGTTTCTGGTTTGTAGCCTTTTGTAACTCGGCGTCTAGCTTTTCTTTGTTTGATGATAACCCACTTATTTGTACCTCAGAATGGTCTTCCTCTTCATTTTGAATTGATAATGAATCATGGGGTGTTGGAGGAGGAGGGTTTACGCGTTTCAGGAGTGTTACTATGTTATTGCACATTTCATCACTGTTTGGGCGCAAAAATACTGTACTGTCTTCATCATTTCTCTCCGAAAAATATTTGTCGGGGTTTTGCAAGTAACTTAGAGTTGCTGCTTGTACTAGACGTCGTTCGCCGTATCTTTTCTTCAAAGCTTTCAACATTTTTTTGCTCAGGGTGTTATTATTCTCTTCCAATTTTTTCAAAGCAAATTTAATCGCTATATCAGCTGTTAATAATGTCGCATCTCGTCGGCATAATGCTTCTAAAACAGTCTTGATTACGTCCAGTATTTCATGCAATTGCTCAATTTCTGTCCATTCTTCCCCAGAAAAACTTACTTCCGACTTTAAATCAATAAGCGCTTTTACTATGCAACTTCGCAGTTTCAAGAATCGCTGTAACGTATCAGCTAGGCTACTCCAGCGTGTAACTGAGTCGCAAATCAGTGAGTATTCTTTTTTGAACTCTGCAATTACATACTTCTGCAACACTTCGTCATTTTTGGTTGGCGATTTGCGAAATAGTTTCACAACCTTTTTTACTTTTAAAATTATTTCATGGTACTCAAGTTGGCGTTCGGAAACAGAAGTCGTTGGATTTGATGAGAACTCCGCACCATCTGTATCATCATCAGAATCGTTATCTGAAGCAACTTCCTCTCTATGAAATAGGCGTCTCAATTCTGACAGGGGCATATCTTCGTCTATCGATTCGAAATCTGTCTCAGGAAGATCTATTTGGTCTTCGTCTTCTATGTCACTTTTCTTGTAAAAAACATCATTTATGGCGAGCTGCAGAGCATGAGCAATGCATTTTTGATGATAAGACGACAAAAGTTTGCCGAATTTTGTCATCATACTACATCCATCTGTAGCCTCGGCAATGATATCCGTTTCAAGGGATACGCCAAATTCATATAATTTGCGTTTTATTTCTTCGACGCATTTTTTTGCTGGCATGGACCCAAAAACCCTGATGAGTCCAAGATTTTTAAAATTTTTGCCTCCGGAGAAATGCTTCGAGTGTAAATTCAAACTGATATATCGTCGGTTCCGGATTGATGTCCACTCATCAAAAGACATCGAAAATTTTTTACCTTCTTTTAATAATTTTTGTATTTCAATCTTTAATTGCTGTTTTATTTTGTCAGCTTCTTTGACTACAATACTTTGTATTGTATCAGCAGTTTTTGGTAGCGCGTGGCCTGATTTCTGAAATAATCTTCTTAGATCTTCACATTCTATAAAAGTCCGAAAAGAGTAGCCATTCAAGGCAGCCATACGAGAAACCATAAGTTCCATGTGTGGGTTTGTTTCGGATGCATAGTAGTCGGTTAATTTTGCTTTTTTCTTTGGTACTTCCTCCTTACTGGTTGACTGAATTACAGCACTGTGTGGTTCACCAGCTAAAGTATCGACAGCTTTCAGACTTATTTGATGTCGATTTTTCAAATGTTTTTGCAAGCCACCGGTACTTCCTCCACCACATTTTAAAATACTTTGGCATTTTTTACATTTGGCGCTCATTTTGTCGCGAGCGCGAAGAAAATAGTGCCAAACCGATGACTTATCATTTGACTTGCTGCAAACTTCTTCAAAATCCATAACCTATAACAAAAATAATATAAGGTTAACTAAACTAAGAAAGGAAACTAAATATGAAAGTGCAATAAGCAACAAATGTATCGCACACGAAGGGTTCCTTGCCATTATCTATAAAAACGGCTAAAAATTCATGTCTGTTATATGGGAGCCCCCTTAAATATTAATTTTATTTTAATTTTATAATTTATTTTTAAACTTAGTATATAACACAATGTTCTGTGAATATTTCAAGCGTCTACCTGTTGCTGTTATCAATCAATATCCATCCAGCAAAAGCGAGCAAAAAAATCACATTTGTTGTATGGAAGCCCCCTTAAATATTTATTTTATTCAGCTTTTTAGTATTTGTTGTTATAGCGGCAACAGAAATACATCATCTGTGAATATTTCAACTAACTATCACAGTTTATGAGATACAACCTGGTGACAGACGGACCGACAGACAGACAGAAGTCTCAGTAACGGAGTCTCGATTAACCCTAAAAAGGATTAGCCGAATCGGTCCAGCCAGCCGTTCTCGAGTTTTTCCGTTAGCAACACATTTAGCAATTATTTTTTATTTATACAGATATCTACTTTGCGTAACGGTATGTAAAAAACTGTTAAAATGAGCATAAACAAAAGTGTACCACCAGTTCTATAACCCAACTGCAACCATTGACCCTACGAGTACCAAACAAGAAACCCCAAAATATAACCTAAAAATAATAAAATTATCAGCTACAGAGCTAAAACGAAGCATATTTTAAAAATATACGTACAATACGAACACATAATAAGCATGATTAATGCATAATCTACTTAAGTACTTACCGAGAGCAACTTGATGTTATATTTTGATGGAAGGAAACATTTCAAGTCAGGCACGCACGACACCAAACCAACCACTTACATTGCAGATTACAAATCGACTCGTGGGCGGCAGCAGGTATGGCAATAAAATGACTGCCGCCAGGTACCCCTCTCCCCGCGCGATCCCTGTCAGTGTCATCCACTTGTATCCGAAAATGTTGACGCGTTTACAAAGACAGTGAAGAAATAACTCTCGTAAATTTTTTTTATTTTTATTAAAAGAATTTGAGTAAAAGTTTAATAGATGTTAAAATGTAGGTGTATAAATTAAAAATATTTTTTTTTTGAGAACCGAAAATCCTGAAATTCCCGGTTCTCATTTTGAATTCCCGGTTCTATCTGTAACTGAAAAGAACCGGGAAATCCCGGGATTTTCGGGACCGGGATTTCCCGGTTCTATACCCTACATACAGTGTACACTAATAAATAATAATTCATAAATTTATTCAAGTAAAAATAACCCACAATGTGAACAATTTAACTTATGACTATAGTAAACTGAAATTAATAAATATCAGACATCACAAACAGCACATCGATAAACTGATGCAATTCTAGCAGAAAGTTTGCAGCACCGATTCACAATCGCGCAATCCAGTCGGCTGGGGATCATCTTCAGAATGCTGTTGGTGATGCCTCGCACCCTGTGTACCAAGGATGCGCATCTCTTACGCATTACTGTGTAAAAGCAATCTAGCGGGCTTCTTCAAACATCCCTTAGGGACCGTTCAAGTATTACGTAAGCACTATAGGGGGGTGTGGGGGTCTTTGCTTTGCTTATTTTTGATGACATGGGGGGTGGGGATCTAGATGGTGATTACGTCAGCAATGTTTATTTAATTTTTTACACATGTAGCAACACACATTGTCTATGCTTCAAAACGAAATGCATTTTCGGGGATTCCCACAAATAATGAATTGTTGAATTCCGTGTCAGTAAAGTTAATTTAAATGAATATTATGTACGAGGGGTGATCCAAAAGTAATGATAATCGGATATTTCCAGTTCTAAGGAAAATCCAAAAAAAAAATTTTTTTATAGCTTCTTTAACCACTAAGTCACCATGAAAAAATCATATAAATAGACCACGATTCCAGGGAGTTGCATTCATTTGAATACAAACCGTCGAAGTTGAAACATCAAAATGGAAAAAAACTAAATTAGAGCTGTGATCAAGTACCTCTGTATGAAAAAAATGTCTACTAAAGACATACACAGCGACTTGGTGGAAGCATTGGGGGACTCTGTTCCTCCATATTCTGCAGTTGCACGATGGGCCAAGGAGTTTAGCCTGGGCAGAATATCCACTGAAGATGAACATCGCGAGGGACGCCCATCCACGTCTCTCACTGAAGAGAACGTTAAAAAAGTCGAAGATATTGTAATGGCAGATCGAAGAGTGACCATCAGGCATATAGCTGAGGTTTCAGGGATCTCATATGGCTGCATTCAAAGAATGCTTACGAACGAATTGCAAATGAAAAAGGTATCTGCGCGTTGGGTACCGAGAATGTTAACCGAAGAGCAAAAGAAGAAACGAGTCGACATTTCGAGGACGAATCTCGAATAGTTCCAAGCAGATAAGGAAAATTTTTTGTCACGTTTTGTGACCATGAATGAAACCTGGATTCACCATTTTGATCCTGAAAGCAAGCAACAATCGATGACGTGACACGAGCCTCCTCACCGACGCCGAAGAAATTCAAGGTGTCAAGTTCGGCGGGGAAGGTTATGGCATCCGTTTTTTTGGGACGCTAAAGGAATCATTATGGTGGAATACTTGCAAAAGGGAGCCACTATAACAGGCTCTTACTACGCAGACCAAATAAGAAGATTGCGGGAGACTATCAAGGAAAAAAGACGCGGCAAATTGCGAGCTGGAGTGTTGTTTCAGCAAGACAACGCACCCTCTCACAAAGCCGCAGTTGCGATGGCTGCCATTCAAGAAACGGGTTTCGAATTGCTCGATCACCCCCCTATTCGTCAGATCTAGTCCCCAGTGACTTCTACCTCTTTTCTCGGCTCAAGGAATACCTCCGAGGTCGAATATTTGAAGACGATAGTGAAGTGATGGCTGCTGTTAAGGCGTTTTGGGAGAGTCAAGATAAAGATTTTTTTTCTAAGGGAATCCTAGGTTTAGAAAAAAGATGGACTAAGTGTATTGATTTGTTAGGAGACTACGTTTAAAAATAAATTATTTTTTAAATCATAATTACCGTGTTTTATTATGATTATCATTACTTTTGGATCACCCTTAGTACGTTACAGACTTCTATTCCAAACCTATTCCTTATTTCTAGATTTATAACTGCTGCTCATGAATCAATCAATTGTACCAATGTTTACGTAAGCATGGGGGGAGGGGTAAGAGCTTTGCTTACTTTTGCTGACGAGGGGGAGGGGTGGGTTAAAAATTGCAAAAAATGTGCTTACGTAATACTTGAACGGCCCCTTAAACACTTCAGAAACAGGGCAACCTCATCAGCACATTGTACAAAAAAAAAACCATTTACCGGATATTGTCGTGGTAGCGAAGCAACGCTTGCCGTGGACGCTCCGAGGATGGGTATTAACATATATCGAGGTTCCTGTTTGGTTCTCGCTGTCATTTGTACATCTGGCTGTCAGCATAGTTAGTCAGAATTAGTCAGAACTCTGACACTTGTCTTGCAAAGGGTTATCGTGTTATCCTGCTGCTAAGTTGTGGACTATCGATTGTGTGGATCTCGGCAAGCGTTGCAGATAGACCCGTTTGGCTGTTATTACGTGGCAGCATCCAGGACTGGAAGCCAACCCCGTCATACATAGTTTGGAAAAATTGGCCAAGTGCGAGTCAGACTCGCCCATGAAGGGTTCCGTAGTAACTATAATAATATAATATGTATATTTATTTGACGAATAAAAAAAACTTAAAAATTTCTTAAAACTAGCTTATTTATATTTTTACAACTACGCTAAATAACTTTGTTTTTCATAGTGTTTGTATGAATTACAAAGTTATATTTACGGTTTTGGAAAATATGCTGTATCTCAAAAACTGCTGACCCGATTTCGTTCAAACTAATTTTAGTTGAAAGATTACATTAAGATCTACAGACATATATGTTTTTTAGATTTTTCACTCCATTATTATACAGGGTGTCCCGTAAATAATGGATCAAACGTAACGGGTATGTAGCTTACCTAATTTCCAACAACTAATTTGAATATTAAAAAAAAAACCGTTACAGTAACCAAGATATTATTTTTTTTTCGAATTTTACCATTTTGTCTTCCAGAATTAAGGTTTTTAATGCTGTTGCTGCAAATGATGACATTTTTAGGTATGATTTTTATCTAACATTTCTGAATAGCTTACTAATGTTATAAGATACCATTTTTTTGAATACCGTTTTATTTGCCTTAGAAAAAAAATCTTGAGTTGAAAAGTTTTTTCTTTACGATGTTAGGACCAAAATTGAAAAATTTCTCCTGTAAAAAAATGTATGACACCGAAGACGACCATTATTTTAAAAACTTGTACATTTAATAAGGTTTGCAAATTCGTATAAAACTTACGTCTAGTCCTTATCGTTACAAAGATATTGCTATGAATGTGACGAAGAAGACAGAAAATAAATTAAATTGGTACTATTCCATTTTTTCCTTTTCGTTATGGCTTATGCTTGAATGCTTGTAATCGAGGCAGGTAGTTAAGCGGCTAGCATAATTCCGACCCGATGACGTCATCTGTCCGGAATTTGGGACCGCTACCTGTGGCGGAGTTGCACCTCAGTCAGTGTGAAGGGGATAGATAGCGCCGCTTTTGTATTTTTGGTAAATGGGTATGAAGTTGTACATTCTAGTCCTTGTCGTTACAAAGATAATTGCTATGAATCTGAGAGGTGCTCCAAATCAACGTTAATAAAATAAATAAAAAAGTGTGTACATTTAAACTTTTTTCTTTAAAATGTGTAACTGTAGTATTTCAGAGGCAATGTTCATTGAATTATTGAGGCGTATGAAAAGAATTAGGAGGCCGTACTAAAAAAAACAGTTAGTTCAAATAAATCGTTTTATTTGGTTTTTACAATAAATGTTCGAATTGCCTTCCCCCTACAAGAATGTAAAGTCTGCATCTCCTAATAAAGGAAGCTCTTATCCGACGGACAAAACGGCTTTGGTTTATTTCTGATGCAGCAGTTTGGATGCGCTGTCGTAATTCTTCTTCCGACGTTATTGGTTTCTTGTAGACCCTGTCTTTTAAACATCCCCAGTAAAAAAAAAATCTAGGGGATTTAAATCCGGAGATCGCGGAGGCCACAAAACTGGTCCTAATCGGCCGATCCATCTGTCCGGATAACTTTCATCAAGGTGCGCCCTTACTGCCGTCGCATAGTGAGCGGGGCACCCATCATTTTGCAACCACATTGCTTGCCGTACGTCTTCTGGAACGTTTTCTAATAACCTTGGCAACTCATTCCTTAAAAAATTGAGATAATATTCGGCGTTTAGAGTAGCTGGTAGTTCAAAGGGCCCTATTATTTGCCCATTGATTATTCCCGCCCATAAATTTATTTTAAATTGATGTTGGCTCCTATCCTCTCGCATCAAATGTGGGTTTATCAGCTGCCAACTGTGCAAATTATGCAAATTTAAATATCCATCTCGGCGGCATGAAGACTCGTCACTCCATAAAATCTTGTTAAAAAACTGCGGGTCCGCCCGAATCATTCTAAGCATCCTTTGGCAAAATTCTATTCTTGGCTAGTAATCACGCGACGTCAGCGTTTGAACACGTTACACGTGATATGGGTGCAATCGGCACCGTTGTAGCACTCGATGCACCGTCGATCTAGAAATTCCTACGCGTCGCGCTATGACGCGAACGGAGACTGACGGATCTTCCTCGATTTCTCGAAGAATGACTTCGTCATTAAATTGTCGCGGTCGTCCTTCACTGGTACCACCAACTCCGGTGCCAAGAATTCTGCCCTCAAGAAGCGCGTTATGCACTCTAATAAAGACGCGATAATCGGGATAACGAACCAGGTTCGGGTATCTTTCACGGTACAATCTTGCAGCCGCCCTGGCATTACCTCTTGCTTCTCCGTAGATAAAATGCATTTCGGCGTATTGCCGTGGCGTGTACTCATAACGAAGCATTGGGCTGAATAAGGTTTCAGCGCTACTGCACACACGTACAAGCACACACAAACGAATGTTTTCGGAGTCCGTAGGATCGCCAAGTCGTTTGTCCAATACGCAAAGAGTTCCAAATCGATAGGCAAAGCAAAGTCCAAATACACAGCACAAGTCAAATTTTACAGAAGAAAACACCGAGCCACTGAGCGGGAGCGAAAGTTGTCTGACGTAGCAACTCGAAGAGAGACTAGTTCGAACTAAACTAATAAAATCAAGCAACAATGAAGCCTGTACGAGTGAAGGGCGCAGGAAAGAACAAAAGAACCTGCGCAACTTCATACCGATTTACCAAAAAGCGGCGCTATCTATCCCTTTCACACTGACTGAGGTGCAACTCCGCCACAGGTAGCGATCCCAAATTCCGGACAGATGACGTCATCGGGTCGGAATTATGCTAGCCGCTTAACTACCTGCCTCGATTACAAGCATTCAAGCATAAGCCATAACGAAAAGGAAAAAATGGAATAGTACCAATTTAATTTATTTTCTGTCTTCTTCATCACATTCATAGCAATATCTTTGTAACGATAAGGACTAGACGTAAGTTTTATACGAATTTGCAAACCTTATTAAATGTACAAGTTTTGAAAATAATGGTCGTCTTCGGTGTCATACATTTTTTACAGGAGAAATTTTTCAATTTTGGTCCTAACATCGTAAAGAAAAAACTTTTCAACTCAAGATTTTTTTTCTAAGGCAAATAAAACGGTATTCAAAAAAATGGTATCTTATAACATTAGTAAGCTATTCAGAAATGTTAGATAAAAATCATACCTAAAAATGTCATCATTTGCAGCAATAGCATTAAAAACCTTAATTCTGGAAGACAAAATGGTAAAATTCGAAAAAAAAAATAATATCTTGGTTACTGTAACGGTTTTTTTTTTAATATTCAAATTAGTTGTTGGAAATTAGGTAAGCTACCTACCCGTTACGTTTGATCCATTATTTACGGGACACCCTGTAGAAGTTAGAGGGGGGGGGGACACATTTTACCATTTTGGAAGCTTATATCTTTTAAACAATTGACTTTATGAAAAAGTGGTTTTAGAAACCCTTATATCATTTTTAAAGACCTGTCTATAGATACCACACACGCATAGGTTTCATGAAAAAAATATATTTTCAGTTCTAGTTCCATGTATGGGGACCCCCTTTATTTTAAATATTTTTTAATTTTTTTCTTAAAATCGGAAAGCGGTTCATAGAATACATCTACGTACTAAGTTTCACATGTATAGTCTTAATAGTTTCGGAATAAATTGGCTGTGACATACGGACGGACGGACAGACAGACAGACAGACAGACAGACGGACAGACATATCGAAACTATAAGGGTTCCGTTTTTGCCATTCGGCTACGGAACCCTAAAAAGGCTAAGCACTTCTTCAAGCGAATTCAATGTGCCCTGGTGGAAAGGAGTATGAAGTTGACTCAAAACTAGGATAAAAATGTTGGGAAACATCGTCGTCCTCCTCCATAGGATACAGAGGCGAGTTTTCGAGACACGAGGGTATCACACGGCGAACTTCCAAACTCCGGGCTAATAAGTACTGAGAAGTTTCTAATAGAGAAACCCCAATAGCACCTTTTGCCGCGCTTGCGATCATTAGACCAGTGAGGCAGTGATTTTTAGGGTTCCGTAGCCGAATGGCAAAAAACGGAACCCTTATAGTTTCGATATGTCTGTCCGTCTGTCTGTCTGTCCGTCCGTCCGTCCGTATGTCACAGCCATTTTATTCCGAAACTATTAGGACTATACATGTGAAACTTAGTAGGTAGATGTATTCTGTGAACCGCTTACCGATTTTAAGAAAAAGCTTAAAAAATATTTAAAATAAAGGGGGGTCCCCATACATGGAACTAGAACTGAAAATATTTTTTTCATGAAACCTATGCGTGTGTGATATCTATAGACAGGTCTTTAAAAATGATATTAGGGTTTCTAGAATCACTTTTTCATAAAGTAAATCGTTTAAAAGATATAAGCTTCGAAAGTGGTAAAATGTGTGTCCCCCCTCTAACTTCTATAATAATGTAGTGAAAAATCTAAAGAAATATGTGTCTGTAGATCTTAATGTAAACTTTCAACCAAAATTAGTTTGAACGAAATCGGGTCAGCAGTTTTTGAGATACAGCATATTTTCTAAAACCGCAAATATAACTTTGTAATTCATACAAACACTATGAAAAACAAAGTTATTTGGCGTAGTTGTAAATAAATGTAAATAAGCTAGTTTTACGAAATTTGTAAGGTTTTATTTTTGTCAAACAAATATACATATTATATTATATTATAATAGTTACTTCGGAACCCTTCATGGGCGAGTCTGACTCGCACTTGGCCAATTTTTTATTAATATTATCACCACTGGTCTCAAAACGGTGAAGCAAAACATCCTGAGGAAACCAACATGTGCTAGGACCGATGAAGACGTGCGACATATACAGAGTTGATACGACCGAGGGGCTTTCCTTTAAACTGCGTATACTAGCTACCATTTTCAAGCTTTGTACCAAAAATCAATTAAATAGGAGAAGTAGTTTAGTCGCAAATGATTTTGATGAGATGCACCTTAAAGGGATAAATCTGACCAAGACGAGATAACACACGCCGCGCTACGTTGCCATGTTACTTAGGTATTTAAGGTCAGTCACATTTATTTACAAAGGGTGGTTGCGTTTTACTCTGATATAAAATATGGTATTATATTCTGGGGTTATTCCACCAATAGGGATATGGCATTTAAGGCGCAAAAGCGGTGTATTAGGGGTATGTTTAACATCCACCAGACCGATAGCTGCAGACCATATTTTATCAAGCACAATATATTAACTCTGCCTTGTGTCTACGTTTATGAGATTGCTGTCTTTGCAAGAAATAATAAACATCTATTTAATAAGTTTAGAAGTAAGCGACATATTGATAAAATTTGGGGCAAACCTAAAACGACGGCTTTGTATGCTAAAAGTATTTTCAGTATGGCACCGCGTATTTACAACCACTTACCGAAGTCTATAGTAGAAACTCCATCCATCAATGTGTTCAAAAAGAAATTGAAAAGATTCTTGCTTTATAAATGTTATTATACTGTTCAGGACTACTTAAGAGAGGATGTAAGGACATATGTTAATCCCATAAATAATGCTGTTGGCGTGATATGATAATGTAACATAAATTTTAAATATTGACATTGTTATATATTACTTTAATATTTATCAATAAATAATACATATATCTTGACATTCTCGTTTAAAACTTTATGACATTTTAATTTTTTAAGTGACATTATAATTATTATTGTTCTTTTTTATTACTTTCTAATGTTTTACAATTAATAATTTTTGTACTAATGTAACTATGTTGTAATTGCTTTAGATTTGCATGCCGCAAGGCGTAATAAGGTTGAACTGTGCTCTATTTCTTTTACCAACTGTATACGCATAACCCATATTAGCAAATAAATGAAATTTAAATTTGAATTTGAATTTGAATTTGTCAGCTATTTAATTTGTTTGAAAAAAAAATTCTTTTTTGGCTCTTTATTTTTTTACTGTATCAAATTAACACTAAACACGTATAGTATACGTAGTGTAATTTAATGCCCCTT
The DNA here is from genome assembly GCA_943138885.2 of Tholera decimalis. Classification (NCBI taxonomy): domain Eukaryota; kingdom Metazoa; phylum Arthropoda; class Insecta; order Lepidoptera; family Noctuidae; genus Tholera; species Tholera decimalis. Next base: position 8,343,253 of record OW964575.2, on the reverse strand, counting down.
TGTCGTATCAACCCTGTATACCTACCCGCACTGGGCCGGCCTGGTGGGTTGGCCCATTCCTTCATATTGAGAGGAGACCTGTGTCTCATCAGAAAGTACGTCATAGGCTGATCACACGGGTAGTTCTTCAAGGTCTACTTTCGACAAAAAATATCTTAATATACAACGTGTAACGGAAAGGGTATATAGGGATTCAACTCAAAATAAAATACTCTAAAAATTGATACCAAATTTTCGGTTTCGTAACATAAATTGTAAATTCGTAAATTGAAATCATAACAATCGTGTTACCGCACTACGTAGGTCAATAACTTTCCACGTTACTTGCAAATATCACGATAAATCTCTTCCGTAATTCTGTGCGCCTAGTACTGTAGTAGCCTAGCGTAAAGCCGGTGTTCTTTTGTCGGCGCGAGAAAGGAGATAGGATTAAAAACCCCTTCCAATATCGTTTGATATCACCCAAAGAAGCCGTGCCCTTGGTATGTATATACCCTTTCCGTTACACGTTGTATAGAGATGCCTCTGCTTCGGAAAGCACGCTTGGTCCCGCTTACCATTTGTAGTTTGTACATGTTTGACACGTGTTACGGCCAGAAAATTTGACACTGGTCTTGTAAAGGGGAATCGTGTTACCCAGCTTCTCGATTGTAGAGGTCTGATAAGCATTAGCTCCATGACAAACTCTAGTAGGTTGGTACTCGTTCGCGAAGGATATTCATGAGGATTTCCACTACCTCCCAGCAGCGGTACCGTTATAGACTAGATAGATTGTACCTATGTGCACTGAAAAAAAAAAACAGTTACCACAATCAAGACTTTGTTTAGATTGATCATGTAAGTTGTTTGCATCTGAGCCTATCAAGCACAATGATCACAGCTACCAATTTTATTTGATTGAGGGATCTTGATTGGAGTTATCACAAAACCTATTTGCAGCAATCAAGTCAAAACATAGTTTCTCCAACCAAGATTATTATGTATTTGATAAACACAATCAAGGAACTTATTTAGCGCAAACATTAAACGCAAGGTTTGATCAAGTTGTATGATTAATACAATTCAACTTAACAAAGTATCAATGATCTTTATTGAAATAAACAAAATGCTTGATTGACACAACTAACTTACTTTGTTACAGTTATCATTTTTTTAACTTGTCTCTTTCTACAATGATGTCATGTTAAGGGTAATCGCTATAACCTGGGAGTCTTTAAGTCAAGAGTGAATAGGTTACTTCTAGGCAAGCGTGACTCATCTTCGACCACATCATCACTTACCATCAGATGAGATGGTGGTCAAACGCAAGCCTATTATCAATTTAAAAAAAAATCGAGAATCTTATTTGAGCGTTCAATCATTTGAACTAGTATTGCTGCAATCATGTCGTGATGATCAACTTAACTAAGATTTTGATTAATCTAAACAAGATATCGTCAATCAAGCTAAAAAGTCACTTGATTGGCTTGCATTTTTTTCAGTGTGTATTAATATTAGTAAAGACGATGAAGCAGCTGTACATACATTTAGCTTCGCCGCAGTCTAGCATAAAGATGACGAAGTAACTGGGTATACAAGGTGCCTTTTTAGGGTTCCGTACCCAAGGGGTAAAAACGGGACCCTATTACTAAGGCTCAGCTGTCTGTCACCAGGCTGTATCTCATGAACCGTGATAGCTTCTCAAAGCCGCTATAACAACAAATACTAAAAATAGAATAAAATAATATTTAAGGGGGGCTCCCATATGACAAACGTGTATTTTTTTCGTTTTTATGGATAATGGTACAGAACCCTTAGTGCGCGAGTCTGACTCGCACTTAAAGTACCTTTTTTATTTTCATTTTTCATACAAAATAATTCGACAAAGTCACGATTATCAGTGTAAAACACCATTACGTGAAATATGACAACGTATTAATGGTTGGTTTCAATGAATATGAATTACTCGTATTTATCAATGTAACTTAGATACCTGCACACATCGAGATTCTAGTGTTAGTATTTTGATGATTGATGAAATTTTCGAAACTATGCATTTCTGGCCCACATATTCTAGGACAATTTTGTTTTATTTTTACTTATAGAATATATCGCTAGAGTTATGGGATATAAGAAAAAAACACATTGTATAATATGTAGGTACTACCATCCGTATCCGACGATTCGATCGAGTATAACCAGGTAGACTGTTACCAAATAAAACTGTACAAAAAGAAATCAGCTGAATAAATACCACTTTTTAATTCAAGGTTGTGACCTAGGTCGAAAGCCAGACCGATTGTACGCTGTTTAGTGTGTATACAGCCTTCAGGCACGCTAGTCTGGCCCGGCCCGCTGGAGTCATCAAGGCGGGAGTAAAGACGTAGGAATTATTTATAAGGTTTATTCACCAATAACAGCAGTGGTAGCCCATTGGTTATGAGTCCAACTTACGAGTTGTAGGTCGGTCAGGCACATTAATTTATATATTAATATTTGCAATATTTTAAACAAAAGCAAAAACTATTTAAAAATTATCTCCAGTCCTTATCGTATCAAAACACTGAGGATCTCGTGGTGAAATACTTTCAGGGATTTAATAAATAATTGTATTGTACTAATTGAACATCCACATTTTTACACCTACACTCTAAGCAAACACTTCATTGCACTCTGAAACATTTTTTTTGTATTTCTTTATTGAAGTTTAGGTTAAACCCAATCCATTTTTCTTTTTTTTTTCTTTTAGTTCTTACTGTGTTCCATTTAATTGTTCATAATTATGGCTTATTGTTAAGAAGAATCACTGACCTCTAAGTTACAAGTTACACCTAGTTCTAAGTGTCAGAGGGTGTGAATATTGTCTATGTCTATAAGCCTGTTGTGTTATATTTTTGTTATTGGTAATTTAAATCATCACTACTGTTCCAAAAACGGTGACGAAAAATATTTTGAGAAAATCGGCCATGTCATGTCTACCAACTCGTACTGGATTCGCGTGGGTGATTGCGGCCAATTCCCTCTCAAAGAGAAGAGACCTGTATCCCAGCATTTAACTAATTACCCATACCAATGCTTGAGGAGATTGTGGCTAAATAAAAACAGCCCCACGGGTTTATCTTGAAGGCCAAGCAACGATTCAACTACGCCAAGGCCGATTGGGAGTTGTTTACAAGGTCGATAGATGACGCCCTTTTGGAAGTCTTGCCAACGTTGCAAAACTTTTTTTTTTATTAAAAATAGGTTCGCGTTTGACCACTATCTCACCTTGATGGTAAGTGATGATGTGGTCGAAGATGGAGCACGCCTACTTAAAAGTAACCTATTCACTCTTGACTTAAAGACTCCTAGATTATAGCTATCGGGAAACACAGACTCTGGCAGGGAATTCCACTCCTTAGCCGTACGCACAATGAAGATATTCCCAAAACGTTTTGTGCGCATGGGTGGGATGTCAACCATGTAACGATGGCGCTTCGCCGTTTGTCTCGTAGTCCGATGATGGAACGGGCTTGGCGGATATAGACTGTGTTCCATCGCACACTCCCCGAAATGTAACCGATAGAAAACCGATAGACTTGCAACTCGTCAACTTGACGAGACGACAACTGTTACTAATATCGACATGACTCATAATCGTAATAAAAAAATTGGCCAAGTGTGAGTCAGACTAGCCCATGAAGGGTTCCGTAGTAACTACGCCAAATAGTATTTGTATTTGTATGAATTACAAAGTTATGTTAGAAAATATGCTATATCTCAAAAACTGCTGACCCGATCTCGTTCAAACCAATTTTCGTTGAAAGTTTACATTAAGGCGCTCCAGACGCGAAAATAGGTTTAAACGCGAGTTTTATAATGCGTTAAAGTATATGATTCACTGCAGTTAACACAATCAGAAAAATATATGATATTCTTCAGGATATAATCTAGTTAAGTAGTGTGTTGAAAACATAATACAACAAATTTTAATTCATAGAAAAAAATCACAAAGATACCTCTAAAAAAATCTTTTAACGAATAAAAACCATATTAAAATACATACGATCATTCTGATTTTTTGACAAATTATTCAACAAGAAACATACTAACGAAATAGTGTTTTATTTTTTTAATCCAATCAATACATTTTCTGTAAATCGCGTATTATTATTTCGCAATATAATACGTACGCATGTGTGCGTAAACGCCTGTGTACCGACAGTGCCGGCCAACGCCTGTTGCTATATGGACGTGTCGCTTTTCTCGCCGATTTATTTCGACTCGGAATTGTTTGTAGTTATTGTAAAGTTTCGTCTGTAAATTCATTATTTTATTTATAAAATTCATTTTTTATATCAATTTTCTATAAATAATCTTCTTTCTTGTAAATATAAAATACTTCAGGTTAAAATAGCGTAACTTGATTTCAATTTTATTTTATAAATATGGGAAATAAAGTGAAGCCAGCTAAAAGGACTAAAAAACGTTCATATAAATCAAACGCCGTACATATGAACGATGTTAAAAGGTAAGAATATTTTAGATTACTAAATTATTTCTAAAATATTATGACACATTATTGGAACCATCTCAGTATTGAGCACTTTATTTTACTCGAATACGGTCAGTTATTTCATCACAATTCCTAAGTTCTATTAGCGTGTATAGTAGTGAATCGGATTGGCAACCGCCAGTGTCCTGGATCAAACCTAGGGTCTTATTCTGTCTTTTTGTCACTTCTATTTTATTGAAAGTACTTTTATATTATATTTAGATATTTTTGTAAATATTTTGTTGAATAAAAAAATAAATGTTTTCATTTTTTTTTATAGGAGAAAGAAAGTCGAAAATGTCAACGCCGAAGTTATTTTCAATGAGTAAGTATCGACACATTATCTAGGCTATAATAAAGAATAAAACAAAGTAAGAAACATTTTGTTTCAAGACCGCGGTTTATTGATATGGGCAGTAATGTGCATGACAAAATATCTGATTGATCTGAAAATTCAGATGTTGCTTATTCTCATACATAACTAAGTAAGAGAATAGGTATGTACCTAACTATGAATGTTAGTTGCCTAATCTTTTATTTGTAGCTCAACAATTTTACGAAATGAATACAAAAAATTGGCCAAGTGCGAGTCAGACTCGCCCATGAAGGGTTCCGTAGTAACTATAATAATATAATATAATATAATATAATATAATATAATATAATATAATATAATATGTATATTTATTTGAAGAATGAAAACCTTAAAAACCTTAAAAATTTCTTAAAACTAGCTTATTTACATTTTTATAACTACGCTAAATAACTTTGTTTTTCATAGTGTTTGTATGAATTACAAAGTTATATTTGCGGTTTTAGAAAATATGCTGTATCTCAAAAACTGCTGAACCGATTTCGTTCAAACCAATTTTGGTTGAAAGTTTACATTAAGATCTATAGACATATTTTTTTTTAAATTTTTCACTCCATTATTATAGAAGTTAGAGGGGGAGACACACATTTTACCACTTTGGAAGCTTATATCTTTTAAACGATTGACTTTATGAAAAAGCGGTCTTAGAAACCCTCATATCATTTTTAAAGACCTGTCCATAGATACCACACACACATAGGTTTCATAAAAAAAAATTATTTTCATTTCTAGTTCCATGTATGGGGTATTTTATTTAGTTTTTTTCTTAATATCGGAAAGCGGTTTACAGAATACATCTACCTACTAAGTTTCACATGTATAGTCTTAATAGTTTCGGAATAAAATGGCTGTGACATACGGACGGACGGACAGACAGACAGACAGACAGACAGACGGACAGACATATCGAAACTATAAGGGTTCCGTTTTTTGCCATTCAGCTACGGAACCCTAAAAAATGAAATCTAAAATGTACCAACTTCTGAACCACAGAACTAGAAAATTTAGAATTGATATTTTCACGCAGTTTTAAAATTGACATGGTCACTAAATCTGTCTTAAAACGGGATATTTACTACTATATTTTGGCACAAGTAATATACAGGGTGGCAGGGACATCGACGCACAAACGCTTACCAGGGATTTGGTACATGATTCTGGACCCCCTGCGTTGGAATCTTTCGTCGTTTTTTTTTAATTTTTCAGGATTTTTCAGTATTTTTTACTGAAAACTGTATAAAATCATTGTTAATTAAAATATAAAATTCACTTGTTTCACTTGAAACAGCAATGTAAATAAAATTCGAAAGAGCTACCTGATCAGCTGTTTTGCTAGGGTTAATTTGCGAGATCAACATAACTAATCAGGTAGCCTTTTCGAGTTTTGTTTACATTACTGTTTGAAATAAGTGAATTTACTGTTTTTTTATTGCGTCGGATTTTTCGTAATTTTATGAAATTAAGAAAAAGCCGACGAAAACTATCCACGCAGGGGGTCCAGAATCATGTACTGAATCCATGGTAAGCGGTTGCGCGTAGATGTCCCTGCCACCCTGTATTTGTTGTTTATAGTTTCATCATGTCTGTCTGTCTGTCTATCTGTTTCTGTCTGTCCGTCCGTCCGTCTTCCGATAAACCGCTTTCCGACTTTGAGAAAAAAAAAAAAAAATTAAAATACATGGAACCTCCCCATACATGGAAGGCTCCCCATATATGGAACTAAAAACTGAAAATATTTCTTTACATGAAACCTATGCGTGTGTGATATCTATAGACAGGTCTTTAAAAAATGAGATTGAAGTTTCTAAAACCATTTATTCATAAAGTAAATCGTTTCCAAAGTGGTAAAATTTGTCTCTCCCTCCCCCCCCCCCCCCCCCTCTAACTTCTATAACAATGGAGTGAAAAATCTAAAAAAATATATGTCTGTAGATATACACTTTCAACCAAAATCGGTTTGAACGAGATCGGGTAAGCAGTTTTTGTATTACAGCATATTTTCTAAAACCGCAAATAGAACTTTGTGATTCATACAAACACTATGAAAAACAAAGTTATTTGGCGTAGTTGTAAAAGTGTAAATAAGCTAGTTTTAAGGAATTTGTAAGGTCTTTTTTTTGTCAAATTAATATACATGTTATATTATATTATTATAGTTACTACGGAACCCTTCATGGGTGAGTCTGACATGCACTTGGCCAATTTTTTTCAGTTGTTTCACAATCGAAACTCGAAACAAATAACAAACATGGTAAATAATGTCCCGCTTTATTTTGTAATGAATTTCATTATCACAAACTTTTTGTATTTTTAGATTGGAAACTGTGGCATCACAGAATGATCACGGTCGTGAAGTTATTGATAAAAGTACATATTCATCTGAGCAAGTACTAAAAGAAACCTTTAATACACAGGTAACTTCAACCGCACGTTACAGTAACATAATTTTGCGAGTTGTGTAGAATTAGTTTTATAAATAAAAATGGTATAATTCAATTTTAGGTGGCTAGTGCTACTGAAGAAAGTCATTGTGATGTCCAACCTGAAAACCAAGAAACTGATGGGTTAAATTATAGTGCAGAAGTAAGTTATTCCGTGAAAACATACTTATTTAAAATTATTTTAAGTTAAAACAATGTTTTATGGTATAAAAAAAAAATATTCATTTATTTTTACAGACGGAAAACTATACTCCTAAAAAGAACATACAAATTGGACGCAGGATTATTAATGTTTCCTATTTTTTTTTAAAGTTGTGTGAGATCTCAAATCACGGACCATTAGACTGCGGGCTATCTTCTCTTGAGTTAGTTGGTGAAAAGCTTCACGGCTTATCTTCCAAATTTACTTTTTTATGTAAAATGTGTAAACAACAATTTGTTATCATTAACGACAATGATAATTGTTTATCAATAAATACATGTGCTGTAGCTGGTACAATTTCTATTGGTTGTGGTCATTCTCAGCTACAAGAATTTTCATCAGCCATGAATTTGCCAATGATTTCCCAAAAAACATACCAAAAGAACCACAAATTACTGTCGGAAAACTGGCAGCAACTGACACAACAGTCCATGGATCAAGCAGCTGAGGAAGAGAAAATTATGGCTATAGCAGAAGGCAGGGTCACAAAGAATGGTACGCCTATCATAGATGTGATAGCAGATGGTGTGTACGGTAAAAGGTCGTACAAAAAAAAATATTCAGCTTTATCCGGCGCTGCTGCAATCATAGGTAGAAAAACAGGCAAACTTTTATATTTGGGAGTCCGAAATAAATATTGCTACCATTGTGATCGTGCCGAAAAGAAAAAAAACAACAGTGCCTGAACATTTATGTTCGAAAAACTATTCCGGTCCGTCCACAGGAATGGAGAGCGAAATTATAGTGGAAGGTATTAAGCAGTCATTATCTACCCACGGTTTGATTTACGGACGACTAATATCTGATGGTGACTCAAGTACTTATTCCAAAATTTTGCAGGCAAGACCTTACCTTGATATTACCGTCGAAAAAGTAGAATGCAGAAATCATTTACTGAGGAATTTTTGTAACAAAATGATGACATTGCAAACTGAAACCAAATATTTAAAAAGTCACAGAAAATTATTGACCATATCGCGAGTTTTGAGCATGAGATCCTGCATAACCAAAGCAATACAAAAAAATAAAAATGATCCCTGCCCAGAAGAGCAAAAATTATTTGAGGACATTTTACAAGCACATCATCACGCTTTTGGAAACCACCTTGAATGCAAAACACATTTCTGCAAAAAAACGGGAGATTTGGAGCAAAATGATGTTCCAAGTGACTTTCAGCTAAGTTCTTTGTGGCAGAGAATTAGTATAATGATACAAAGTATTGCTGGCCATGCTCGAAGTTTACTTCATGACGTGGACAGTAACGTTGTAGAACGCTATCATACATAGCATAATAGCAAAATATGTAGGAGGAAAAAGAGTTAATTTTTCCCTCAAAAACTCATATCAGACGCGATGCATTGCGTCAGCAGTGTCGTTCAATGAAGAAAATGCACTTTCGAAGCTTTATAAAAAAATTACCAATAAGAGCCCAAGAGGCAAACTGAATAAATGAATTTGAATTTGAATTTGAATTTGAAACTGTGGGAAGAAAGAAAGAAGAAACAAAAACTCCCTAGTAAAAGATATATAAAAAGAAAAAGAAGGCTTGTTTTCAGTAAAAAACAAGACGATAAGGATTATAGCCAGTCCTGTGAAAAGCCCGATATGCTGGTAGAAATACTGGATAAACTGAAAAACGAGTTTATGAAAAAAATTAAAAAGTCTGATTTGGAACGAGCAACAATTGAAAGAAAAACTGTTTTACAAAGTGATAGTGGAGAATGGCTAGAGATGAGAAGATCGTTATTGACTGCATCCAATTTCGGCAGAGTTATAAAAAGGCGTATTAATACACCATGTGCTAATTTAGTCAAAGATATTCTTTATCGAAACAAAATTGACCACGTGGAATCTATTAGACATGGCCAATTGAATGAAAAAATCGCACTTGCACAATTGGCTGTATAAGAGCGCAAAACGATTAGACCCTGTGGTTTATTTATAGACCAAGAACTATGTTTCTTGGGTGCAACGCCTGATGGATTAATTGGAGAAAATACTGTTGTTGAAGTAAAGTGTCCTTTGACAGCCCACAAAATGGGCCTAGCAGCAGCAATTGAAAATAAAAAAGTAAACTTCTGGCAAAAAACAAAAACTAGTGAACTAGCCATCAACAAAAAACATGCTTGGTATTACCAAGTTCAAGGACAGCTACACGTAACCCAAAAAAAAAATTGTTTGTTTGCCGTATGGGAGAATGAAAAAGAAAAGCTGAAGACGGAAATCATTCAAAGAGATGATACATTTTGGGAAAGAGAAATGAAAGAAAAATTGAAAAAGTTCTATTTAGACTGTATTTTACCTGAGATACTTGATCTCCGAATTTCAAGAAATATGAAAATTCGTGAACCATACGTAAAAAATAGAGATGAAAATACAGATAGAGATAAAAGTGACAAAAAAGACAAAAGCGAAATGGAATGAAAGCAAACTGTTCCGGTGCAGCAGTTTGTTTTTTCTCTGCACGAGCACATACAAGGCAGTATTTGTTTTGGATGCCTAAAAACAAAACTTGTTGTAGTAGAAAACTAAATTTTGAAGATTTGTGAAATGAGTAATTTTTTTCCAAAATTTGTGTATTAACATTGCGCTCCGTATGCGTAAATACGTCAAAAAATCACAAAATAAAATTATAATAATTAGCTTGTTTAATTTTTATGTATCCTTCCTGTTCGTTCACCTGTCCATCCATCCACCCAGTCCGTATCCCACCCTTTCATTCGTCTCTCCTCGCATCCGTAGGTATGTTCACTTCACACGCTGTATTCTTATAAACCGTATATTGCGAAAATAAAAATAACGAAAATAAACTGCTATTTTATACAAAAAGTTTATTCCCTTGGAAAAAAATAATTGAAACAGCTGTTTTAATTGCGATTTCAGAGCTGGTGCCATAGTAAAACTTGTTCATAATTATGAGTACAATAACCTCCTTTGGTATTACTTAAACTCTTTTGTAACACCCTGTATATTATTTTTCTTCAGAATCCACCATCAAACTTTTTGGATGTTTTCTTTTTCATTATATTATTCTTGATTCTGAAATAAAATATCTATAGGAATAAAAATTATTGTTTTTAACCGACTTCAAAAAAAAAAGGAGGAGGTTCTCAATTCGTCTTGAACTTTTTTTTATGTATGTTACCTCATAACTCGGAGACGGCTGGACCGGTTTGAAAAATTCTTTTTGCGTTTGAAAGGGTATACGTTCTAGTTGGTCCCATTGTTACGAAATCATGATCTGATGTTGAGATCCTGGAGAAATCGAGGGAACTCTTCAAATTTTTTTCTTCTTATAGTACCTTGAGCAGTTGCTTTTGAAAATTACCATTTGGGGAAGTTGAACTAATGATGAAGACCACAGATGGCCACTGAAACTACTCAATAATAAGTATTTCGTGGATTGCGATTCGATTACTTGAGTACGGATGTTAAGCACTTTATGCTCATCACAATGCATATGGTGATGTAGAGCTGATGGTGATGTACCAGGAGAACTCCTCAAAAATTAACAGCTCTGCACCAGGAAAAGCAATATTTTGTAAAAGGTGATAAGTAGTTGACATTTTGGCTTTTGTAACTAGATAAATTACAAACAGTCCCACTAAAAAGCGTGAAAAAAATTTTTTTGCAAAAAAATAGAACCGACTTCCATATAAAAACACTACAAAGGCAAAAATAACTTTAATTTCGGAAGGCGGTGTCAAAAATATAAAAGAAACTACAAAACAAATGATACCGACTACCGAAATTAAAGTTATTTTTGCCTTTGTAGTGTTTTATATGGAAGTCGGTTCTATTTTTTTGCTAAAAATTTTTTTGATAACCTAATGTATATTGCGTTTAGTTTTGTTCTCTTATTTTTTATTTAATACATTAGGTTATCAAAAAAATTTTTAGCAAAAAAATAGAACCGACTTCCATATAAAACACTACAAAGGCAAAAATAACTTTAATTTCGGAAGGCGGTGTCAAAAATATAAAAGAAACTACAAAACAAATGATACCGACTACCGAAATTAAAGTTATTTTTGCCTTTGTAGTGTTTTATATGGAAGTCGGTTCTATTTTTTTGCTAAAAATTTTTTTAATAACCTAATGTATTAAATAAAAAATAAGAGAACAAAACTATGCACATATTTTAAAATAATAACAACACGAAAATATGTAAATATCTATAAATACATAATATTTAATAAATAAGACAACAAAAAGCTATACCGCGAATGAGATTCGATCTTGGTGATCGCCGCGGAAACGCGGCGCGAAACCCGAACGGGGACACATTGGACCGCTTGAGCTCTGTAAACTAGCCGCGAAATTACGATGTTAAATGTAATGAAAAACACGCATCGACGAAATTCGCGCGGTGCACCCCGCAGTAGGCGGGACTACTCGTGTCCCACTTCATCTGCTTCACCCCCTCAAATGAGGGGGTGCGCGGGGCATTCTCTGTGATGTGTCTGTGTGCGCCCGTTTGAGCAAGGTCAACGGGATTATATTGCGTCTTAAGATCAACAGCATATAATTTTTTAGACTTAACACTCCATTATTAAAGAAGTTAGAGGGGGGTTACTACTTTGGAAGCGTATATCTTTTAAACGATTAACTTTCAGAAAAAGTAGTTTTAGAAACCTTAATGTCATTTTTAAAGACCGGTCTATAGATACCACACACGCATAGGTTTCATGAAAAACAATATTTTCAGTTTCAGTTCCATGTATGGGGAGCCCCCCTTACTTAAAATATTTTTAAATATTTTTGTATTTTTTTCTTAAAATCGGAAAGCGGTTCACAGAATAAATCTACCTACCAAGTTTCACATGTATAGTCTTAATAGTTTCGGAATAAAATGGCTGTGACATACGGACGGACGGACGGACTGACAGACATGACTATAAGGGTTCCGTTTGTGCTATTCGGCTACGGAACCCTAAAAAAGCTTGGAGTACTATTCGAAAGCTGACTAATGAGTCCCTTCATCCCTCTCCACCAAGCCACTGCCAACCAGGTAGCACATCAACTTCTTGCAAACGGCAAACCAACACGCCATCCCAGTAAGATCCGCTAATCAAGCAACGCTTGATCAACAATCAGCTTATCATATCTAGATTTCTGTACCTCGGAAAGTACGTAGGCTGTTGATTCCGGCAGTCATTTGTATATCTTTGACAGTACGGGTATTCAGAAGCCATGAAATCCGATACCAGTATTGCCGAGGGGAATACTGTTACCCAGTTACTGAGTTGTGCAGGTCATAGGCATTATAAGCCTGTAGTGTCCCACTGCAGGGCGTAGGCCTCCTTTCCTTCCTTCCACTTTTCTCTGTCCACTGCCATATCCGACCAATCTTTCAGGTAGGAATCTAGTTCGTCACGCCATTTCCTCCTACTACTACCGCATCCCCGGTTTTTATTATTCAGAGCCCAGTCAGTAGCCACTTTTGCCAAATTCTGCTGCGACATGCTGTAGATGTGACTAGCCCAGTTCTACTTCAGCTTGGCAGCTATGATGCTTGCAAAGACTATAAAACCACTTGACCGCGCATACAGCGCCCCGAGACGCACGAAAACTATGAGTCTTTTTATATTGGCTACGGTACACGAACCATTTTAGTTGTGACCAAGTATTAGATCTGTGTGTATGCTAAACATTTTAATTTTTTTTAATCCTATTTATAACGCATTCCTTTCAGATAGTTGTCATAAAATACCTATCTACATTAATCGACTTTAAAAAAAGGAGAATGTTCTAAAGATTTTTCTTCTGTGTGACATGCATGTTTTCATTTAAGAGATCCGAAGATTAAAGAATTAAAATTACAGTGGATGGATAAGGTTACTAGGGAATATTGGTTTCTAGTTTTTTTTATTGATATAATGTTGAGAAGAGTCAAATCGTGAAAATAAGATACTTCAATTCAATCTTTTTAGGCTTCAAATAGTATGGCGGACTCAAATACTAATTGTTAACTTGGGCCTTAATTAAAATGTTTTTACTATGGGATTTTAACTCGGTATTTTTACAATGTTAACATCAATTTTATCGATATCGACTACTTTCCCTTAATCAAGTAAACCAATCTCTAACCAGGCATATCTACGCAACTTGACCTTGACCTGACCAATTACAGCTCTGCATTTCTCTCTCCCGCCCAACCCAAAACAGTGAGTCGTGTTCTTCAAAGAAATCGGCCTATACGCTCTCAAGTTGTTATATACTCTCTGGATGCTTACGTCTGCGATTTGATATTATACTTATGCGATTTGATATTTACGGAGCGCAAACGTGGTCATTAACGAAACGTCAAAAGTCCGGTCTCGGCGTCTGCCAGCGACCAATGGAGCGAAGTATACTCGGAGTCAGACTCAAAGACCGAATAAGAAACAGTATACTTCACTCCAAAACCCAAATCGCATAGGCATTAGCTCCATAAAAAGTCTAATTGGTACCCACATAGATGGATAATTATTCTCTTTATTGTACACTATAACTGAAACAAATAAGGACTTATTACTAAAAAGGGTGATGCAAAATGTGTAATCCCACCTAATTCACATTACTAGCAACCTTGTTAACCCCTTCAAGTAAGCTGAATATGCTTGTATCAGGAGTTGGTTCACGGCAATAGTGTAATGGGTGGGGTTCGAACCTGCAACCTCTCGATCAGAAGGCCGACACCTTAGCCATTAGGCTATTGGCACTTGTCCCTTATTTTTGTTTTTAATTGTAATAGGTTCGCGTTTGACCACCATCTCACCTGATGGTGAGTGATGATGTGGTCGAAGATGGAGCACGCTTGCCTAGAAGTAACCTATTCACTCTTAACTTAAAGACTCCTAGGTTGTAGCTGTCGGGAAACACAGACTCCGGCAGGGAATTCCACTCCTTAGCCGTACGCACAATGAAAGTACTCCCAAAACGTTTTGTGCGTATTTTGGATATCGATTCTTGCTGTTGCTATTATTCGGCAACGAGACACGGGGTTCAGATAGTACAAAGAAATATATTACTAGGTATAGTTTTCCACGAACATCTTTTCTTTATCTTATAAAAGAATTTTTCGTGATCCATCATATTTTGTTATTAGGTAAACGTGTGACATTTGATGTTATCTTTTGGTGGCTATCTCTCTTGTAGGTAACCTACATCGAAATGATTCGTAGAGTTATTAACTTTACTATTTTATTACATACATAAATACGTACATACATATTTTTATATGTATGTACGTATTTATGTACCTATGTAATATTATTTATTACACAACAACACACAACACGTACAACACACACTTACAAACACACAACACAAACACGCAAGCATAGGTATATACTCTTATACACATAGTTAATTTTGTATTACTCAATAGTTTATAATGATGTATTAAAATTTAGGCTAGCCACTACTGTACTGAGGAACACTGACTCCCATAACACAGATTACTCTAGCTTGGGAGTCAGCAGACTCACACTTTGTATATTTTCCCTTCCAAAAAATGTATGTACTCTTTGACTTTTGTAATGTTATTTGGTTGTTAATAAAGTTAATAAAGTTAAAGTTAATAAAGTTTATTGCCTCATATCTCCAGAACCGCTAAACGGATTTACATAATTGAGGTATCGTTAGATTCGTCTTAGCAGCCCAATCTAATGATACCTCAATTATGTAAATCCGTTCAGCGGTTCTGGAGATATCTATGAGGTAATAAAAAATATTACATACATACAAGATACGCGCGAAATACATAACCTTTCCTTTCCAGTGGGGTAAAAACGGAATAAAAATATATTTTAGGGAGTTCTTGTACATAAACGTATTTTTTAGCCATTTTTTATAAATAATGACACGGAACCCTTCGTGCGCGAGTCCGACTCGTACATGGCCGGATTTTTTTTTGTGTTGCCGAAAATCCAAAGAAATTTGATATACACCGTAATGTATGTATTATGATTATAAAATCATTTTCTAATTAAGGTGTTTGAGGGTGCGCGTTAATTACGATACGTGTTGTATTTAGGTTGTTATGTTCCGTATCTGATACACAAGTAATTAAGAAAATGTAATAATTATATGAAACATAATTATGTGAAAAATTCAACCGAAAATCTATACATATAATAAAACAGTAAATAAAGTGTGTCTACATTTAAATTTTATACAAAAATAATAATTGAGGTGGGTTAAGAAATGGTAACACGGCAATTGTGACCAAATATATTGTTATTTAAGCGTGATTAAATTATTGGTGTACAATAAAGTATATTCTATCCATCTATCTAATAATAAATGTTCTATTGTGCTTAATTGCGAAATTCATTTTCTGTCTCTTATATTTGTAGATAAAATCTAAATCCATTGTTTCTTGTTACAAAATGTGTCTGCTTGACTATTTTACTGACGTAATGAATGTCGTTGAATCATACAAAAATCTATAACAATACCCGTTTCTATTCCCACTCCTCCTTTCGACTGTGGAACTCGCTTACCGCTAAAATCCGCAAAGCTAAATCAATTAGTATTTTCAAAAAAAGTTATTTAAAAAATCTAAAAAACCCGACTGCTCAACTGAAATGCAAGGAACAAGCACATTTTTATTTTAAAAAGTGACATGCAGGCGGGACCCAATTGAACGTACTTTTTTTTTAATTTGACGGGTCCGCCTGCTTGCCACTTTTTAAAATAAAAATGTGCTTGTTCCTTGCATTTCAGTTGAGCAGTCGGGTTTTTTAGATTTTTTAAATAATTTTTTTTTTAACTTTTCAGTTATAATATTAATTAACATTTTTAAAATTTTCCTGGTCGTGTCACATTGGCACCCCACCGGATTCAGAAAGTGAAAGAGCTCAAGTCCATATTTTTAAACTTTCTCTTTGTATTATTTTTGCTAGTATTACAATAATGATAAATATGATATACCTTTTTGAAATCCTTTCGATAAGCCCTTTAATTTGATACCCATATTTTGGTATTCGAAAAAAAATTTTTTTTCACTATGTAGGTATAATAACTTCGCACAGCCGCCATGTTTGATTTTTTCTAATGACAACAAATCTAACGATACCTGAATTATGTGAATCCGTTCAGTGGTTCTGGAGATATGAGGTAATAAAGAATATTACATACATACATACATACATACAAGATACGCGCGAAATACATAACCCTTCCTTTGCAGTCGGGTAAAAAGCTGGTCAAAGGTAACATCCCGTAATTTTATATATTTATTATATATTTTTATAGCATTAATATAAATATGTATTTTAACTCTATGTATGTATATATTTGTTTATTATATCATTATGATTTAGTTTATAAGTTAAGTATGATTTATTTATCGTAATTAGTATTTATACACACTGCGTCTATCATCTCTTCTTCAATTCTCCTGTCGCAGGTCTGCTGGAAGAAATTTCGTAGGAAATAAGCAGCACCTTTGTGCTCTTTTGTTTGCGTTTATATTTTTTCTTTTGTAAGTGTCATGTGTGTACATAAATAAATAAAAAAGAAATATAAATATAAATTACAAAATATCGTTGCTAAAGAGGCCGTTAAGTTGAAGTTGGCCTGGGCTGTCCTGGGCCAAAATTACCACTTTCTGGAGCCCTGACACAGCTAGAAGGCGTCGCGGTAGACCTCGTAGGAGACGACGGGACGAGCTGGATCAAACTAACGACCAGTGGACTACTTTGGCCCTGGACAGAACCACCTGGTAATCCATGGGGAGAGCCTTTGCCCAGCAGTGGGATGAAGCAGGCTAACAGTATTTTTTTTATTTTTAGGCTTTGAAATCGGTGGTGTTTTTACATTTCCTTTTTTTTATCGTATCTCCCAAGTTAATAACTATATGTACTTGAGAAAACGCACAGAGTCGTAATAACTATACGCACTGAGTCGTTTTCAAATCACAAACAAACACTTCAGTTATATTTATTTATAGAACGTGTAACGGAAACCCTATATCAATCCACAAGGGCTGAAGACAACATCTATGCAAAGTTTCAGCTCAAAATAAGTGACTCACAGAACTGACCCCAAATTATCAGTTTCATATGTTTCTTGAACACCAATAATAACAAACGTGTCACATCACTATGAGGGTCATCACTTTCCACGTCACTTGCCAATAAAACGATAATTCTCTTCGTTCTTCTTAATTTGAAAAATTCGGTCTCTGGTATCAATGTATTGAAATTTCTAATAAGCTCCACACATGTAGACATAGGATTACCAAACCCTTGCCATATCGTTTGTTATCATTCAAAGAAGCCGTGCACTTTGTATGTATATACCCTTTAAATTACACGTTGTATATAGATGGTGCAGATAGAGGAGCGTGTGTCTAAATAATAACAACCGCATGGGTCGATCTTCAAGGTGAAGCAACACTTGCTGAGGTTGATCTTGAGGGTGACTATTTTAACATTTCGAGATTCTTCCGTGCTTCGTAAAGCACGTTAAACCGTTTCTTAGTGGGACTATCATTAGGACATCTTTGCCAGTTGTTACGGGTAGCCAGGAAATGTGACACTGCAGGTCTTGCCAAGTGATACCGTGTTACCCAGTTACTGGTTGTGGAGGTCAGATAGGCAGTCGTTCCATGTAGAACAATAGTATTCACCTGCAATCAGTTATACTGGAAGCCGACAGTAACATAGTTGCGACAAAGCTAAGCAGATGTTGTGTTTATGTCGCAGTCATCTGGTAGAATCTGCTATTTGGTTGAATGACTAGTGCGTTCATTGAATGACGACATTTAATTGAATGATTAGGCCGAACGCTGATTGAACAAGCGTCACTCAACGGATTGTAACATAGCCCTTTGAACAAAGCGGACATAAAATCAGTCAGGTGATTCAATTTGACAGGCCCGTTGGTATAGTGGTCAGTGGCCCTGACTGCTGTGCGCAAGGTCGTGGGTTCGATTCCCACCTAGGACAAATGTTTGTGTGATGAGCACGATCATTTGTTCTTTGTCTGGGTGTAATTTATCTATAATATGTATGTATTTAGAAATATATATGTATGTTTATCAGTTGTCTAGTACTCATACCACAAGCTCTGCTTAGTTTGGGACTAGATGGTGTTTTGTGAAAGTTGTGGAATATTATTATTATTGAATGACGATATTAATTTGACACCCCTGGGAAAATCCGCCCGGAAGCTCTTCAAACTAGGACAAATCGGGGAAAACCCGGACGGATGGCAACCCTAATTGTTGTGAACGTCAGAGAAGCAGTCGGTCCATCTTAAACATTGGTATTCAGCTGCAACCAGTTAGAAAAAGGCTGAGTAGATGATAATGTAATGTATGGAAGTATAGATCGGTGTAGCCGCTGCAGAATGACTGAAGTGGATATTTTAAATTACCATAGAATTATCTATATGTTGTCCTTATCAGTGTGGCGTTGTACACGAGGGTCTCTATAGATAACCCGTAATACAGTGTGAGACTTTATAATGTGCACATATCGAAATGAGGGAATCTTTACTTAATTTTATCGACGGTAAAAATATAAAAGAATCTAAATATTTATTTTTTATGGATTTTTTTTTAGTTTTGTTCGCTACTGTTACCTCAGTGTAAACAAAACGGTGTATCTTTTAAAATAAATGATCTAATACGATGAAACAAACTGCGTAATTATTGGAAGTAATTAGGCGTCCTCATTAAATGAAAATTATGGAAAAAACTACCCACATTTGAAAATAAATATGTTTTTTTTTTTATAAAAAATCTGTAAAGTAAAGGTTCCCCCATTTCGATATGTGCATATTATAAAGACTCACACTGTATTTGCCTTGTTATATTATTTTTTGCTAAGAAATCTGTGTGTTTCTTTCCTTAAAAGAGCAACACGGGTATTAACCTGCATGGTACTTATATGGATTGACTAGTACGGTTTGTATGGACTGCAAAAGAGACGTTGACCTCTGAGTTTGTTTCGGTGTTTCCTCTCAGGGTTGTCTGTTAGGTCAACATCTGACTCATCGAGTTTAAATTTGGACATTTCTCAACTAACTGTGTAACTTTGAATAGTCCTTTTTGTCATGTTTATCAGCAATTTACCACAAATATAAAATACTTAATTGTTTTCGATCATAGTAAATATATTATTCTTATCTGTTAAAATTTACATGAAATATCTTATTGTTTTAATTTTAGTGGCTGACAGGGGACTATTTACACGTTCTTGGGACAGTTTTTGTTTATAATTTACAAAGATTACAAAAATGTAATCGACTTCAAATCAAACAAAAACACTTCTGCACTACAAAGCAAAAAATAACCTTAAAGATTGTTTCATTGGATGTCTAAATACGTTTAAAAGGCTAGGTACCTACTCACATGGCTGAAGTCAGTGCCAAGATAAATGAATAGTTTTGATTACCTCGGACGTGGCCCAGAATGCAGCGTACTTAGCCTATCAAAACTTGTGGTTCCAAGCATACTTCATTGGTTTCAATTGATTGGGTTCAAATGTTTATCATTTGAAGTTCTATTTTTCACTATACAAATTAATAAAAATTGGCCAAGTGCGAGTCAGACTCGCCATGAAGGGTTCCGTAGTAACTACGCCAAATAACTTTGTTTTTCATAGTGTTTGTATGAATTACAAAGTTATACTTGTGGTTTTGGAAAATATGCTATATCTCATAAACTGCTGACCCGATCTCGTTCAAACAATTTTCGTTGAAAGTTTACATTAAGAATTTAAATAAATAAATAAAATAACATTCATTTATTGCAGGTCCATGACCCATAAATAATATTAAATTAAAACAATCATGTTACTATTGCTTACAATCATAAATTCCAAATGAAATCTACAGCATATATTTTTTTAGATTTTTGACTCCATTATTACAGAAGTTAGAGGGGACACACACACATTTTATCACTATGGAAGCGTATATAAAGGTTGTCTGTAAAAGATAGCTTTTAGCGACAAGACCGCCCATTGTAACGCCCATTGTAGTTTTTAAGTCCTTATTTAATTCTGTTATGGTGTACAATAAAGAGTATATCTATCTATCTATATCTTTTAAACAATTGACTTTAAAAAAATGTGGTTTTAGACCTGTCTATAGATATCACACATGCATAGGTTTCATGAAAAAATAAATATCAGTTTCAGTTCCATTTCTGGGGAGCTCCATTAACTATAAATATTTTTTTCTTAAAACCTACCAAGTTTCAGAATAAAATAGCTGTGACATACGCACGGATGGACAGACAGACATGACGAAACTATAGGGGATCCGTTTTTTGTCATTCGGCCACGGAACGCTAAAATGACAAAGAACGCGTCAAGGATCAGGAGAGGAGGCTGTTCACGTCACTTGTTTCTAAAAAGTGTAACAAAGCGTGACGTCACGTCACATTTAAACTCGATGTATTGATCCCATTTTTTTATTACTTTATTTATTACTGAATGGCTTGCGTTTGACCACCATCTCACCTGATGTTAAGCGATGATGTGGTCGAAGATGGAGCACGCTTACCTACAAGTAACCTTTTCACTCTTCGAGTCCTAGGTTATAGCTATCAGGAAACAGAATCCGACAGGGAATTCCACTCCTTAGCTGTACGCACGATGAAACTATTAGTTAGAGACGTATTTTATAGATTATTTTATGAAAATACGCTGTTCTGCTTACTTTGTCGATTACAGGCAAGTGATTTAGTGTTTCGCCTATCGCTGCTGTAAAAACGGTCCTATCCCTTTTTCAATTGTGCTTTTGGCAACTGTGCTTATTAATTTGTAAATGTCCCTTATTTTAGCTCAACTGAAGTCAGATGTAGCAAAAAGATTTAGCGAGTTGGTGTACTATAATGATTGGAAGTCTCCTTTAAATTTAAAATATGAAAACGTTGTTTTGTAGAAGTATGTGTTCGGCATGATGGGGTTTGCGTATACATTGAAACCTCAATTAAAAAGAGAAAGAAATCTCTTCGTGCCTATTGAGTTTAAAGTGGGTAGTATCATCTTCCTGCCCTTATTCTAGTTACTTGGTGTCAGCAAAACACGATTTCTACTTCCTTCCTCCCCTGTCAGACGTCACGGCATCATTTACTCCTTTTTAACCGACTTCAAAAAAAGGAGGAGGTTCTCAGTTCGTCTTGAACTTTTTTAATGTATGTTTCCTCATAACTCAAAGACGGCTGGACCGATTTGGAAAATTCTTTTTTTATTTGAAAGGGTATATACTATCTAGTTGGTCCCATTGTCATCACATTAGGATCTGATGATGGAGTCATGAAGAAATCGAGGGAACTCTTCAAATACTATAGGCACACCTATAGTGTTTTGGGTAGTTCTTATAGTAGCTTGTGCAGTTGCTCTCGAAAAACACCATTTGGGGAAGTGGAACTGATGATGAAGACCATGAGATGAGATGGCCACCGAAACTACTCACTAATAAATATTTCGTCATTTACTTGAATATGGATGTTAAGCAATTTGTGCTCGTCACAATGCATATGGTGATGTAGAGCTGGTGGTGAAGTACCAGGAGAACTCCTCAAAAATTGACGGCTCTGTATCGGGAAACGCAATATTTTGTAAAAGATGATAAGTAGTTGACAGTTTGGCTTTTGTAACTAGATAAATTACAAACCGACCCACTAAAAAGTGGAAAAAAAACTTTTTATTTTTTGCTTAAAAGAGTTTTTTTCTTTCATAATATCATTCCTCACACAATCCATCCATCTTTTCGTTGGCCTTCTACATTTCCATCCATTAACATGCAAACCTATCACACTTTTAGGTACCTACATGCGTGTCATGCGGGTATCGTGTTACCCAATTACTCGGTACGTGAGATAGGCAGTCGGGCCATGTAAAACACTAATACTCAGTCCAATTAGACTTAAAGTCAATCCCAATATAGCTGGGAAAAGACTGGACAAGTCATGAATTTTTAAGACACAACAAGTTTTTGAGAGACACTAGGAATTTCTTCTGTATCGTGTGTGTAGTCTTATGTTTTTGGTTATGCAAGGCAAGAAATAATGTCCACACGTTCGACAAGTTCGTCGAACGCCAATGCAGACGAGCAATGTAGAAGAGGGTCTGTAGAGCTGCCCACACGTTGACCGAGCGCAGGCGAGCGCCTTTGATTTGTGACCAAAAACCGACACCGATCCGAAGTGAGGCAAGTGATCACGAGCAACGGCGAGCGAAGACAAGTTGCACCAAATGAGCTCTATACACGTTGGCGCTGGCCTCCACTCGGCCAACTAGGCAAGTGAAACCGAGCGATAGCAAGACAAGGCAAATATACTGTCTACATGTTGGTATTGACAACTCTCGGCCAACATGTATTGCAGGCTTTACAAAACACCCAGACACGGAACAACTATTTATAGGCCGTAAGTTTCGATGCGGGGATCGAATCAACCCCGCGCAGCGCAGCGTTCAAACGCTCTACCACTGCGCCAGCCTTGTCGTCATTATTTAAAATTAACTGTGCCCGCGACTTCGTCCGCGCGGAATAGTGACTTTCGTAAAAAAACTCATACATAATTTGAATGTTGTATTTATTAATATCTAATTAAAAGTCTAAAAAATAAGTTTCAAGCTTCTAGCTTTAAAAATGACGTAATTTCCATACAAACTTTCATCCCCTATTTCAACCTTTTACAGCCTATTTTTCGCATTAAAAAGCAGCCTGTGTCCTTTCTCAGGCTCTAGAAGTCTAGACTATGTCCGTACCAAATTTCATTAAAATCGTTTCAGCATTTTAGGCGTGATTGTGTAACACACAGACAGACAGAATTACTTTCGTATTTATAATATGTAAGGATTATTATTTTCTTTTTCCCGATAGCTATAACCTAGGGGTCTTTAAGTCAAGAGTGAATAGGTTCCTTTTAGGTAAGCGTGCTCCATCTTCGACCACATCATCACTTACTATCAGGTGAGATGGTGGTCAAACGCCAGACTATTATTAACAAAAAAAATACTAGCAATATTTGTAGAATTCACATTAGCAATCTTGTTAACCGCTCGTACTAAGTTAAATTTTCTTGTGTCTGCAGTGGGTTCACGGCAATAGTGGAATGGGTGGGATTCGAACCCAGAACCTCTCGATCACGAGTCCTTACCTTAGCCATTTAACTATTGACGCTTATAATAGACGCGCAGAATTCACTCGCTCAACAAGTTTTCAAAATACCAAAAGAATATCAATCGGTATGAGCGTAGTATAAACATCGATATTATACGATGACCAAGTCAGTTTACTGATATGGCTAAGCCAATCATTCGTTCTTATCATAGCCATTGATAACAATCAATTGACACAGCTTATCAGACTATTGGTTACACCTCGCATATGACTGCAATGATTAGCACAAGAAAGAAATCAAATTGAATAAAAAATGCGTTGATTATAGAGCTATGATGGCAGAGTAAAGGCACAACTTAGACCTGACTCTAATTTTCGTCGACACCACTGCTAACAAAACGATGAACAAAAACAGCCTGAAGAAGCTATATATAGCTAAAGCGAGGAGTCATTTGATGGTTTCCCCCCGAAAAAAGAAAAGTTAGGTATATTTATTCATTTCTCAATATAGGATAGGTGTTGTCCATAGGCTAAGTCTATGGATTTGTTATCTATGTAAGTTATACATAACAAATGTCTATAGACTTCAGCGTTTGTATTTTTTCAAACACCAATCAAAATCATATCTACCTGCCTATTGGAATAAATAAATATAAACTTTCTTTAACGTGTTTTAGCGTGTTTTAGTTTAACGTACATTATTTCTTCAAATATAATTTAAAAAAATATGTCAAAAGAAGAGAATATTTGAATAATGTCAATAAAATAATGTTGTGTTACCATGTCACCGACGCTAATAGGGGAATTTTGCTGATCTAGCAACATCCCGTTTAACAACAATAATTATTTTTTCTTCTTTCTTTTTTTTTCTTTCTGCCCAAAACTGAATTTTAGAAATTAGTTACTGACCGGCCTATAGCAACATCTATCTCGCAACATTCGAACTAACTTTAGAAACCCTGTATCGCGCAAGCAGAGTACCGCACAACTAATTTGCATTAAATTTACCCGATAAATCGGGTAATTGCCCACCAGACAAAACACCTGTCCGGTCGGAAGATCCTCCCTTTTCAACGGGATTGCGAGAGTCTACACTTTATTTCTTATATCCCAAAACTGGTGACCCCCCGGGCATGAACATCAGCGCAGCCATCGTGCAGAGCTAGTTCCGCGTGACGTTATAACATTTCCTTCAAGATTTCAAGCAGCGAGTCATTCAGCCAGCCAGTATCCTCGGCTTCTACGGGTATCCTGACCACCAGAATGCAGCGACGTGCATACTTGGTCATTACCTTTAGCCTATTTAGCAACCTTGCCACAGCACACTGCACGTGTGCCGGTTATCAACCAAATGAGGAAAATGCCCCTATGTGCGACGTTTGATCACCTTTTCAGTAAAGCCAGGCGTGATGTTATTTTTGTTTGATCATTTCCTGCCATAGAATAACTGATCGGTCTATTTTTATAGCCTATGGAATTATCTTGTTGAGATAAATATCACGCACATTGTGTCAAGTCATAAAGTGCGATTATAGTACAGGAGCTAGGTTAGTATTTTTTTACATCATCTTTTGCTCGGTTGTTTTTTAGGAATTATTATGGTTCCGTACCTCAAAGGTGGTACTGCCATCACCTCATTTGCTGGCGCAAGACAAAGGCAAGCCAAAAACCCCGGACATTTGGGTAAAATCGACATTCTTCCCGGACACCCTAGATTTAAAAAAATAAATGATTTATAAATTATGGTTCTTATTTGCTGATAACATTGTATTACCTATGGCATTTAAAGTCTTTACATTTAAAGTTTTAGTAAATAAATAAATTGTAAAGCTTTTAAACATTTTAAAATATAATCGTCTCTTTATCAGTCTTATCTTAATCAACTTAACAAAAACAATGAGATGAAATACCATTGTAAAACAAAGACACCGTGCTTATTGGCACACGTAAGACCCATAATGTGTCCGGGTTTCGCTCGGGCGCTTATGGGCGAATTTCCACCGGACGTCCACGGACGCTCTTCAAACCAGGACAAATCTGGGGAAATTCGGACGGATGACAGCCCTACTCGAAGGGAAAAACAGACACACAATCGTAATGCTAGATTCACATCAGTGTGTTGCGATGTGTCGCGACAGATCCCCCACCACTTCTCTGGCGCGACCGAGAGCCGAGCGATATGTCCCACGACACACGCCGCCATAACACGTTGCGACACACCAATGTGAATCTAATCACAATATATGAACGAAACCGATAGCATTCTGTCGCGCCACGACACACTCCGACAGAGCAATTTGAACCTAGCTTTAAGGACGCATTTACGTTTTCTCGCAAATATCAATGTTTTTCTGGTACCATTTTGATACATAAGGAGATAAAATTTTGACAATGTTATGGTATTAATTTCAAGATAATTTATTCATCTCCACATTGAATGTATTATAATTACACAGTCCTATACATCTTTTTCACACAAATACGTTTTTATCGCCGCAATAATCGTAGAAAATTACAAAAAATGGGGTCTGAATACGTACCTGTAAGCCAAATCTGGAGCATATTCTTAACTTCAAAATAATAAGAAATTATAGCCTATGTATTTATCTATACGTTAAGCTAATTATTTTGAACATACATAAAAAACTTTATGATTTATGAGAAAAATAAAATCGGTCTCAAATTTCTTCATACATTTTTCTACCGAACGCACGGCTCCGACCGTCATTCCGCGCTGAGACGCGCTCGTGAACGCAGGGGTACCTGTTAGCCAAATCTGGAGCATATTCTTAACTTCAAAATAACAAGAAATTATAGCCTATGTATTTATCTATACGTTAAGCTAATTATTTTGAACTTACATAAAAAACTTTATGAGTTATGAGAAAAATAAAATCGGTCTCAAATTTCTTCATACATTTTTCTACCGAACGCACGGCTCCGACCGTCATTCCGCGCTGAGACGCGCTCGTGAACGCAGAGGTGTATCGCTTTCCTCGAAAAAATAAATACGTCGAACCCATAATAAAGAGAGTGGCATCTTGTATACTGTGACTAAAATACGTTGATGCTTTTTCGTACCGAAACAAAAGTAAGAACGAGAACCATACTTATTTTTAGAATTGGATGGATATTGGTTACTGAACCTAGCATGAAACAATATTTTTTTTTAACCGACTTCAAATAAGGAGGTTTTGCAATTCGACCGTATAAATGTTTTTTTTTTTCATTTGTATCTTAAAGTACTACAAATTAAGGAATGTCTAGAGTTGATCTGATGATGGAGCCTTTCATCAGATTGACTCCTGACAGTCGAGGGAACTCCTCAACGATTTACAGCAGTAACCTTTTTTTTGGGCTTGATTAATTTATATTGACCAGAACTTTACACCTAGATAGTTTGTGACTGTCATTAGAGGTCTGATGATGAAGACGAAGGACAGTTAAGGGAACTCCTCAACGGTTTACAGTAGCTACCTTGTGTTTGGACTTAATTCATTTATATTGATGAGAACTTTGCACCCATATGGGTTATAAGTGCCATTACAGGTCTGATGATGGAGATCATAGACAGTCGAGGGAATTCCTCAACGATATACAACAGTTACCTTTTGTTGGGCTTACTTCATACGGTTCAATATGCCAAAATGTACAGTTCGTACAAGAACTAAAAAATTGGCCAAGTGCGAGTCAGATTCGCCCATGAAGCGTTCCGTAGTAACTACACCAAATAACTTTGTTTTTCATAGTGCTTGTATGAACTACAAAGTTTTATTTGCGGTTTTAGAAAATATGCTGTATCTCAAAAACTGCCAACCCGATCTCGTTCAAACCAATTTTCGTTACAAGTTACAAGGGGGGACATTTTACCACTTTGGAAGTGTACATCTTTTAAACGATTAACTTTATGAAAAAGTGGTTTTAGAAACCCGTATGTCATTTTTAAAGATCTGTCTATTAATACCACACACGCATAAGATTCATGAAAAAAAAAAATTATTTTCAGTCTCAGTTCCATGGAACTGAAACTGAAAATATTTTACTTTTTTTTTTAATAATTTTTAAATTTTTTTCTTTAAATCGGAAAGCGGTTTACAGAATACATCTACCTCCCAAGTTTCACATGTATAGTCCTAATAGTTTGGGAATATAAAAACTATTTACCAAAAAAATTAAACCGACTTCCAAAAAACACTGTAAAGTGAAAAATAACTTTAATTTCGGTAGGTAGGCGGTGTCTGACTTCTGAAATTAGTTAGAAAGTAGACAAAATATTGCTTTTCCCAATGCTGGGCCGTTGATTGTTGAGGAGTTCTCCTGGTACTTTACCATCAGCTTCACTTCATCATATGAATTGTGACGAGCATAGTGTGCTTAATAACCATATTCAAGTAATCGAAGTGGAACCCATGAAATACTTCTTATTCCTACTTATATATTGAGTAGTTCCAGTGGCTATCTGTGGTCTTCATCATCAGATCCACTTCAAAAATGGTGCTTTTCGAATGCAACTACACAAGTTACTATAAAAAAATACTCAAATCACTGTAGGTGTGCCTATAATATTTGAAGAGTTCCCTCGATTACTCCAAGATCCCATTATCAGCTCCTGACTTGGTGACAATGGGACCAATTTCGAAGTATACCCTTTCAAACAAAAAAAGAATTTTCTAAATTGGTTCAGCCGTCTTCGAGTAATCGGTGATCAAACATTAAAAAAAATATACGCGTCGAATTGATAAACTCCTCCGTTTTTTTCGTCGGTTGAAAATGGCTGTGACTTATAGACGGATGGACAAACAGACAGACAGACAGACAGGCATGACGAAACTTCTTTATTTCTTATTAATTTTTTTATCACATATGAGTATTTTATTTCCAAAGTCCCCTAGTACTCCTAATCGGGCGTCAAATACATTAATACAAAATTGAAACTAACATCTAATAAGCATGTAACCCTTTGTAAACAATAAGTTATAACTTATTATGATCAAACAATATTAAAGAAATTATAATATTACCTTCAAGTATCAATATTAGTTAAGTAATGTATAAAATCGGGCGAACAATGGTTTGTAAGTGTGTGTGCGCGCAATGTTGTTGTGTTGCTACTAGGATACCTAAAATTGAGCGAGTGATAAACGTAAATGCGTCCTTAAACATACACACACTACTCTTTAAAAAATATGGTCAAAAATCACTATATCATTTTTATCATTACGCTTCAAAAACGAAGTGGTAGCCTATAAAGTTCAAACTGCTGGGACACAGATCTCCACGAAATGAGGGGAATGTTTAATCCACCACGTGGGGTTCAGTGTAGGTTGGTAGATGTTGCATTTCTTCGGATTTTCAGTCCTTGGACACGTCGGTTTCATCACGATGTTTGCCTTCACCGTTTTGAGAGAAGATAGATAGATAGATAGATATATTCTTTATTGTACACCATAACAATAAAAACAAAATTATGGACTTAACAATTAAAAGGGTTATACAGTGGGCGGTCTTATCGCTAAAAGCGATCTTTTACAGACAACCTTTGGATGGATTTGACACAGAAGGAGAAAATAATTACGCGGGTAGTCCACGGTGTACTAATTATCTATATAAAATACTAAACAATAAATAACGTTCTCAAAACATATATATGCACACAAAAATTAAAAAAAGAAAAAGAAAGAAACAAAGACATACATAATAACAATTTAAGGAGAGAGATAAAGATCTTTTACTAAGTTTTTGAAAGAAGATAGTGTTTGAGCTTGTCTTACTGACACGGGTAGAGCATTCCACAGCCGTACTGCTTGAGCTGCGAACGACTTACCATAGAAATTGGTGGCGTGACTCGGTACCGCAAGCCTTAAGTTTTCTGATGACCTCAGAGGTTGATATAAATTATACATAGTAAATATGTCGTGTTTGTAACACACATCACTGTTTTCTGATAATGATAGGCCACATTTTTTTCAGGCATTTGCCATATTAACGTTTTCCTTTCTTAAAAAAATAGAACTAGTAATGTGGGTCGTATTCACATTACTAGCAATCTTGTTAACCCCTCCATTTAAGCTGCTTGTGTCTGGAGTGGGATTACGGCAATATTGTAATTGGTGGGGTTCGAACTAGCGACCTCGCGATCACAAGTCTGACACCTGAGCCATTAGATAACATAAAAATATTCTATCCTTGCTGATGAATAAAATTCATTAAAAAATAACATATTTGGATTAAAAATTAACGCGATATCTGGTGGTATCGAATTCCGTACACATACCTTTATCGTGTTCGCGTATGTTATCAGTTATTATATCACGCGTATGTTACCTTATTTTATCATGAATACCTACTGGTAAAAGTTGACGTAAATAAAAATAGTTTATAATATATTTTACGTTTTTCTACTCTATATGTAAATTGACGGCTCGACGCGCTGAATTCAAATCTGACATCTGAAATTTGCGAACACGTCGGAATATTCATAAAACTTTTAAAGATATGTAAGTAGCAAAAGTTCGATTTTTGAGTAATCGAAGAACCAGGATATAATTTAAGATCACAGCATAACTTTGCTGAATCCGATTAGATCAGAAGCCGACTCTAACATAATCGGTAAAAGGTAACGCAAGGTACGCAAGTAATTAGCTTTTTGGATTTTCTTTATAAGCAACAATTTTATATGACACTGGTGCTAGCTGTCTACCTTGAGAATGAAACTGAAAAACCGAAACAAACTCAGATAAAAGTCTTTTTTGAAGTCCATATAATCCGTACTGGTCAAATAAGATTTTGAGATTTATTCAACTGACTTTTGAGAAATATTCTACTTCTCCTTGTGGAACCTATTTGCCTGAATAAATGTTTTGGAAATCGTAGGTAATATAATAGTGAAATTAGTAACTTATGCTAATGTTGTCAAATACCGTCTGTTACGCTTTTATGACTAAACCGATGTACTCATTTTTATGAAATTTGGCATGGAGATAGTTGAAGACCGGAAATCTGACATAAGCTCTTTCTTATCCCAGGATTATGTACACTAAGTTCTGTGGGCTTAGTAAGAGTTTGAAATACACACATCAAAAGTGTCTAGGGATCAACATATATTTTTGCAATAACTTTTCTCCTGATTGATATTAATTAAAATTTTCTTTAAGGATTCATTAAATAAATTGTTTTCGTTTGTCACAGTAACGATAAACCAAGTCACCTTTGCATTAATAAAGAAATTTGCCATTTTCCTAATAAAGGGATTTTTGACATTTGACCCACTAACATTAAAGTTCGAAAAAAAGACTGAAATAACAGTTTTCTTTAAAATTTTATTGGGTAACTTAAACAATTAATAATCCGTGTTTCTACCGCGAACACTAACAACACAAGAACATCGGTTTGGCATACTCAAAATGAGTTCATCCAAATCACGCTGTGGAATGGCCGCCCATGTTCGTTGCAACAACAAAAAAAGTCTTCTTGCGACTGGATACCCTCCATATTCGGCAGAGCTCTTCTCTGTAGCATATCCCATGCATGCTCAATCGGGTTCAAGTCTGGCGACTGAGCAGGCCAGAGCAGGACATTGATGTTAGCTGCGGCGAGAGTCTGTCTTACAACTCTTGCGGTGTGCGGTCGTGCATTATCATGCATTAACTGAAATAAGGGACCGATTTGCACTTGTAGAGGAATGATGACGTCAGATACAATCGTCTCAGCATAAATTTGAGCGTTGAGGTTGCCTCTGATCTAAATCAACTCAGTTCTTCCGCCGATCCAAATACCCGCCCATACCATGATGGTTCCACCACTATAAGGATGGACTTCCTGGCAGGATTTTAATCGCTGTTGGCGTCCAGGGGTTCTCCAGTGTCGTATACGTCTTGTATCCGGTCTCATACCAAAACGAGACTCATCAGAAAAGCACACGAAACGCCATTGTTCTTCTGCCCAATTTCTGTGTTCAAGAGCCCATTGATATCGAATCCTACGATTGTGCATTGCTATAGGTGGTACCCGTAGCGGTCTTCGGGAATGAAGGTTCACTTCATGCAAGCGGTTTCTGACTGTTTGGTCGCTAATTAAGTTCCCTGAAGAGTGATGAAGCCTCACGGCTAACATCATGGCGGTTATTGTTGGAGCTCTTCGAGTTAAGATTTGAATGTATCGGTCTTGTCTCCGTCTGGTGCAGCGATACCGTCCTCCATGGCGCTCAGCCACGGTACCAGTGCTTCGGTAACGTGTCCAAAGTCGACTGATAACACTCTGACTTGTATTCAGAGCTAAAGCCACAGTACGTTGCCGGGAACCAGCTTCTATCATTGCCACGGCTCTGAGCATTTCTTCCCTGCTTAAATGACGTCGCCGCTCCATAATAACGTTGGTTTTAATCAGTAGTAGGGAAACAGTAGCACTAATAATGTCTTCAATGCGTTGTATGTTTTTATAGGGAAAATATTGACAGCTGATTTTCATCTTTTACTCGAATTTGATTAACAGTTCCTGTTTCAAATTATGAAATGCACCAAAAAGGATCCATATAAATTTATAAAATCATAAATTTATTACAAAGCCACATCTCAATCTCAAGAAATCCGCATAAAAATGCTTGATCCCTAGACACTTTTGATGTGTGTACTTTACTCGTCTTCGAAAACTATTGCTGTCTCTTTCGCATGCGCCAAATTTGTAGATGAGTGTGAAAGTGACAAAGCGATAGTTTTCGAAAACCATAATGGTATTGCAAATATTTTTCATTTTAAAGACTCAGCAAATTATCTGCACAAATATAGTCTGTGAATAGCGTCACCTTACACCATAGAGCTTAGCTAGGTAGATCATGATAAAGTATATTTTCACGAAGCTGCAAGTTTTCAAAAACAAAACCGTAATGGGCTGAAAAGGGGTAAAGTTTCATTTTCATTGATGATGGCTCGCGTTTGAACTCCATCTCACCTCATGGTAAGCGATGATATAGTCAAAGATGAAGCACGCTTACCTAGAAGTAACTTATTCACTCTTGACTTAAAGACTCCCAGGTTATAGCTATCAGGAAACATAGTTACCGGCAGGTCATTCCACTCCTTAACTGTACGCATAATGAAAGTATTGCCAAAACGTTTTGTGCGTATTGGTGAGATGTCCACCATGTAACGATGGCGCATCGCCGGCCATCTTGTTGTTCGATGGTGGAACGGGCTTAGTGTAACATTTGTACGAAAAATCGTGTGAACGAAGCAGCGGGCAACAACCAGTGTAGGATAAATAGGAAAAAAATGTCTTAACATTACACAAAGGACATAAAAATTCACCTAAATGTTACCAGAGTCATGTAATTGGGTTCATGTTACTTTATTTGGTCTGTGATCTTCAAAAGGAGCCTTTTTACGAAAAACGACATCATGTTTTGTTATATTGTAATAAGAATTATTCCAAAAATATTGTCCAACAACCCCTCTTTTCTGTATTATGAATTTTACTGGAGTATTTTTTCGTCTAAAAGCATGTAGGTACATCTTTTTTTAAATTGATAATAGGCTCGTGTTTGACTACCCTCTCACCTGATGGTAAGCGATGATGGGGTCGAAGATGAAGCACGCTTACCTAGAAGTAACCTATTCACTCCTGACCTGAAGACCCCTAGGTTATAGCTATCAGGAAACACGGACTGATTTTAGCTTAGCATTCTCAATTAAAAAAACTATAGTTAGAAACACTATGTTTACATAGTCGTGGAGAAGCTCATGGTTAAATAATAACAGCTAGACGGGTCCATCTTGGAGGTTAAGCAACGCTTGCCAAAGTCGGTCTGTGAATTGGTGATAATCTTAAGCCAGCAATATACATGTTGGCCGAGCGTTGTCGAGTGAAGGCCAATACCAACATGTAGACGGTATATTTGCCTTGTCTTGCTATCGCTCGGTGTCACTTGCCTAGTTGACCGAGTGGAGGCCAGCGCCAACGTGTATAGAGCTCATTTGGTGCAACTTGTCTTCGCTCGCCGTTGCTCGTGATCACTTGCCTCACTTCGGATCGGTGTCGGTTTTTGGTCACTAATCAAAGGCGCTCGCCTGCGCTCGGCCAACGTGTGGGCAGCTCTACAGACCCTCTTCTACATTAGTCGTCTGCATTGGCGTTCGACGAACTTGTCGAACGTGTGGACATTATTTCTTGCCTTGTACCTATGTGCCAACGCTCGCGTTGGCCTACGCTCGGCCAACATGTATTGCAGGCTTTAGCGTATCGAAATTTCTCCGTGCCTCGAAAAGGACGGTAAGCCGTCAGTTGTTACGGGTAGTCAGAAGCCCATAAATATGACTGGTCTTGCCAAGGGGGTTTCCTGTTACCCAGCTACTGGGTTGTGTAGTGAAATAGGCAATCGTTCCATGAAAAACACTAACCCTCAGCTGTATCTCGTTCAAACCAATTTTCGTTAAAGTTTTCATTAAGATCTACAGGATTTTTAGTTTTATCGCTCTCTTATTTTAAAAGTCGGAGTGGGAGGACACATTTTACCACTTTGGAAGTGTCTTTATCTTTCAATCGGCTTTGAGAAAATTGATTTTAGAAACCTAAATGTCATTTTTAATGACCTATCTATAGGCACACAGGAATAGGTTTGATTACTTTTTTGTTATAATAAAAATCCCTTAAATAGTTAAGCTAGTTTTCCAACACCAAAGTATCAAGATGACACTATTTTTAACGTCGCCATCTCTTCGCCTACTTAACTTTAGTTCAGTAGCGAGTAGACATGTCATAAACGGCAGGTGATATATTACCTGTCGCTAATTAAGTTACCTTGAAATCCTTCAGTTTTGTTTAGTGACTGCCTCAGTACACATCTGTGGAAGATTTCCTAATCTAAAATAAATTTATAACGTGCCTACTAGCGTTGGGAAGTGTGAAAAATTATAGTGGTCCAATAATTGATTTAGAGAGTTTTCTAGACTGTGTGCTGTTAAAAAAGTGTTAATTTTGTTGGTGTTCTATACTAGTGTTTGTTTATAACTAATTAATGCCAGTTATCTTGACGTAGCTGTAAGTGAAGGAAGAATTTGGGTCAAATAGCTCAACTAAGTGCAATTTTGATACAGTGTGATAAAATTTCTATTTCTCGTCATACTTAACAACGGCACAACAAGAGAAACAAATCTATAAGCTAAAAACCACGTAACGAAGAAGGTTAAAATTAAAATGTCGACAAAAATCTTCAACCGTCTCGCCCAAATGGGTGTGAGTCTAGCCTTAGTTGGTGGAGTGACCAATAATGCCCTTTTCAACGTAGATGGCGGCGAAAGAGCTGTCATATTCGATCGATTCACCGGCATAAAGAAACAGGTCGTCGGAGAAGGCACGCATTTCATAATACCATGGGTTCAGAAACCAATAATTTTTGATATCAAGTCTAATCCGAGAAACGTGTCCACAGTCACCGGTAGCAAAGACTTGCAAAGAGTAGAGGTCACGCTAAGAATTCTATTCAGACCAATGGCTGATGAATTACCAAAGATTTATACTACTTTAGGCGAAGATTATGACCAAAGAGTCTTACCATCTATCACTGGCGAAGTTTTGAAAGCTGTTGTCGCACAATTCAATGCTAGCGAGCTGATAACACAACGAGAAATGGTGTCCTTTAAAGTCAACGAAAGTCTCACTGAAAGAGCTCGTCAATTCGGTCTTATATTGGACGATATAGCTTTAGTACATTTGACATTTGGCAGAGAATTTCTCCAATCTGTAGAATTGAAACAGATTGCTCAGTTGGACGCCGAAAAGGCAAGGTTCATGGTAGAAAAAGCTGAACAAAAGAAAAAAGCGGCTATTATATCCGCTGAAGGTGATACACAACAAGCAGTGTTACTGGCCAAGGCCTTTGGAAGTGCTGGAGAGGGCCTGATAGAACTAAGGCGTATAGAAGCCGCTGAGGATATAGCGTACCAGTTGTCTAAGTCGAAGAATGTGACCTATTTGCCCGATGAAGGCGGATTGGTGAATATTAAGAATTAGATGAGGTAAGTACGTCGCAGGAGTCGGTGTTTAAGATTACGCATCGATTGCTATAGTGAATATCGATAGCATATCTAATTCTTCGATTGTTATTTGTTTTAGCTACCATTTTTTTAAAATGGATACTGTGTTATGTGGGTTGTATACAGTCGCTTATTTGATAATATATACTTAGTGATAGTGTACCTTTCTATATGTCCTCTTCAAAATCGTATCTATATATAATACTAGCAATTGCTCGCGACTTCGTTCGCGTGATCGCGTATCTCAAAAACTGCTGACTCAATCTCGTTCAAACCAATTTTCTTGAAAGTTTACATTAAGATTTACACCATATACTTTTTTAGATTTTTCACTCCATTATTATAGAAGTTAGAGGGGGAGGGAGGACATTTTACCACTTTGGAAGCGTATATCTTTTAAACGATTAACTTTATGAAAGTTTTAGAAACCTCAGTGTCATTTTTAAAGACCTGTCTATAGATACCACACGATCATAGATTTCATGAAAAAAAAACATATTTTCAGTTTCAGTTCTATGTATGGGGGAGCCCCCCTTTATTTTAAATATAATTTTTATTTTTTCTTAAAATCGGAAAGCGGTTCACAGAATACATCTACCTACCAACTTTCACATGTATAGTCCTAATAGTTTCGGAATGAAATGGCTGTGACATACGGATGGACGGACGAGATCTAAGATAAGATCTAAGATCTCAGTTCTTTCTCTACTTACCTCATCGTCTGCTTTAGCTTTCAAGTTTTAAGCTTAGCATGATGAATTCGCAAATTTTCCAGTAGGAAAGGAATTTGACTCGGAAGAGATGCGCAGTCATGCAGACGAATGTTTGACGAATCTTTGTGAACCAGGTTTTGCTTCATTGATAGTAGAGGTGGCCAGTGCACGAAATTGACCATAATTTAAATTATTTCTAATGCACTTTTGTATACAAATATTAGCTTTCTACACTCCTCCATATCGTAAACTTTTTGTGCCAATTTTCATACTCCTCCGTCTGCGTAATTGTCGTAAAAAGGGGTACAACGTATTTGTTTCACGTAAGTATTAAAATATCGATTAACTAGCACTTCGCCCGCAAATTCGTCTTCGCGTAGATTTCAAAATAGCCGTATAACACTCACTAGTAATGCACCTTACTACAATAATGAAAAAAATATTAAAATTGGTCATTATTTGCCTGTCGGTTTTCTACAGATTGTACTTTGGGGAGTGTGCGCAGGAGCTCCATGACCCGATTCCTCCATCTTCCTTTCACTACCGGTCTACCAGACGCACGGCTGGGTACCACCCACACTTGGTTGATATACCGTCTTGTCGTACCAAGCGCTTCTCCTCCACATTTATTGTGCGCACGGCCAAGCTGTGGAATTCTCCGCCGGATTCCGTGTTCCTTGCCACTTATGACCTTTCAGCCTTTAAAGCACGAGTAAATAGGCATCTTCTGGGCTCGCTCGTCCCATCTTAGACCTCATCTATCGCTTACCATCAGGCGAGATCGAGGTCAAGAGAGGGCCAGTCAGTAATTTAAAAAAAATACTCATTAGTTCCGGAGATTAGGTTCTTGAGTTTGTATTAACCTTACAAAAAAGTTTTACCTCTGTATAGTAATAGTATAGATTGATAATTAATGTAGATACATAATCCGCGAGTTGACAACTTTGTAAAAATTGTTTGAAACGCTTCGAAGCGCTTCATGTGTACTCGTAAAATAATATTTTATTCATCACTTAACCTTTCAATTAAAATATAAGTAATTTTTTAATTTATTAAAAAACTATGGCCTAAATCGTGGCATTGTGGTCACGTGACTATGTATGACGTCATCGTTCAAAAAACAACTTTCCTGGCATTTGGCACATAAATGTACTTCGGGTATTTTATGATATTTTACTCTATTATGAACGTGAAAAATTATTATCAGTGTTGTGCAGTACCTTGTTGTGGGAATACTACTATAAAAACGCCAACGAAACTATTTATTCATGTCCCTTTAAAAAGAGATATTCGCAAGAAGTGGTTAGAACTTCTGTGTCAAATCCATCCAAAGGTTGTCTGTAAAATATCGCTTATAGCGATAAGACCGCCCACTGTATCACCCTTTTTAGTTGTTAAGTCCATATTTGTTTTACTGTTATGGTGTACAATAAATAATATATCTATCTATCTGCTTTTTTAAAAAGACAAAAAAGGAACTCATCGAACAACTATTACAGGACGATAAGACAAATGAACCAGAAGAGAGAGAGTTAGTTATGAAATGAAATGAAATATTTATTTGTAAATTGGTTATAAATAACACTTTTACACGTCATGATTTTTTGCGTGTTTAGTTTAGCTAGATGAGGCCGGTATTTCCTAACTGACTACTCTGAGAAGAAACACCGAAACAAACTCCCTCTGAGATTGTCGTCAACGTTTCTTCGTCATTCTTTTGAGGAAATAACCACGCAAATTTGAGCGGACCTGTCCAGAACTCCAGACAGTGCAAGCAGTTAGTTAGTTATTTCTTATTTTGTCTTACGCACCAACTAAAGATAACCAGTCAGCTGTCAAAATATTGAACGATGACGTCTCGTTTTCTGATTGGTGTTTCTAATCACGTGACTCACAGATAAAAAGTCTCATTTTCTCAAGGGAAAATAAAATAAATAATTAATAATCTTTTCTTCATTTGTACTATTTTGTGCTTCATATCAATAGATTTACATAATTAAATAGTTATTTTAAATTTTTAAACATATTGTCAACTCACGGATTCTATAGATGAAAGCATTCGGGTTTTTGTACCGAAAACTTATTAGTCACTCAGACAAAACGTTTTGGGAATACTTTCATTGTGCGTACAGCTAAGGAGTGGAATTCCCTGCCGGAGTTTGTATTTCCTGATAGCTATAACCTGGGGTCTTTAAGTCGAGAGTGAATAGGTTACTCCTAGGTAGGCGTGCTTCATTTTCGACCACATCATTACTTACCAGTAGGTGAGATGTTGGTCAATCGCGAGCGAAAGTAGTCAAGTCAAAAAACAATTGTAAGTGCGCACTCAGCTGGCATTCGTACTTGTACGGTTTGGCGCACTTGACGCAATTTTCTTACGAACTCTGATCACCTTCGAGATATGTGTTAGTATTGCAATAATGTACATTTTATTGTTTTAATAAACGCCGTACAATAAAACTATGTATCACTAGCTTTTGCCTGCGATTTTATTCGCGTAGAAGGATTTTTCCGCGTGAGTACTGATCCAGTGGGAATTCCGGAACGAAAAGTAGCCTATGTGTTATTTTAGGATGTCAACTATCTACTTACCAAATTTTATTCAGATCCTTTCAGTAGTTTTTGCGTGAAACGGTAACAAACATACATACATCCTCACAAATTTGCGCCTTTATAATAATTAGTAAGATTAGTTGTAAGAAGTAAGATAAGACTCATTAAAAATTCTTAATGTCATGACAGAATACACCTTACCCTATAACCTGGCTATTACCTGTGGTCTTTAAGTCAAGAGTGAATAGGTTACTTCTAGGTAAGCGTGCTCCATCTTCGACCACATCATCACTTACCATCAGGTGAGATGGTGGTCAAACGCGAGACTATTGTCAATAAAAATAAAAACTACAATTTTATTTGAATTAAGAACTTTGTCTAGTGCGTCATAAAGTTTATTGCTCTCAACGGGCCATCAATTCATTACGTCACACATTACGGGGGGAGAGCTGTCAACGTATTGTGACGTTGTGTGACAAGGGGTGGGAGGGGTTCTAACTTTCGTGACGTCACAATTTAAAATCTATACAGACTGCAAAAGAAGGAGGTAATGTTTTTTATTGTGATAAAGTTATCTAAGTATTAGAACACCCTGCCGGGGTTGCGGGAATGTTCTAAAGAGTTACCGCGGCCCCGGAACATAAGGGGGTTA
This sequence comes from Tholera decimalis, assembly GCA_943138885.2. NCBI lineage: Eukaryota > Metazoa > Arthropoda > Insecta > Lepidoptera > Noctuidae > Tholera > Tholera decimalis. Next base: position 8,303,706 of record OW964575.2, on the reverse strand, counting down.
CAACAGTGGGTTTTTAGTCAGTAGAAGTCTGACATACCGTTCCGCATCACGAAGAGCGGGAGAAGTCATACGATGATTTTCTGGAGTCTGTGTTTCCTGATAGTTATGACCTGGGAGTCTTTAAGTCAAGATAAAAAAAGTCTAACTTAAATCTGCATGCTGTTATGCAATAGTAGGAAGTAATCTTGTAGAACAGTAAGGACTTCTCAGTCATAATCCTTACTCCGTATGTTGGCATGTCTATTGACATCTTATAGCGTAATTAAATTTATAAATAATGAATATATATTTAATTAATAATAAAATAAATTTATAAATATATTTTATTTATCATTAACTAGCTTTTGCCCGCAACTTCGTTCGCGTGGGAGATTTTTCCATCGTGAATCCCGATCCCGTGGGAATTTCGGGATAAAAAGTATCATATGTCCGTCACCTGGTTCTATGCTACCCCCCTACCAATTTTTAGCCAAATCGGTTCAACTGTTCTTGAGTTATAAATAGTGTAACTAACACGACTTTCTTTTATATATATAAGATTATAGGTACGTCCACTAATTACTATAACTAATAACATGTTTTTGTTTCAGGAAAATCCTAATATGTATTTCCATTTCCCTAACTAAATTTCCTATACCATTCCAAATATTAATTATAAACTATAACTTCCAAAATTAAAATAATTTGTAAATATAATTAATTAATGTAACCCTATTTATTTCTTCATTCCAATTTCATTATTAAATTAACGAATGAATATTATAATAATAATTAATTTTAAAGCAATATATTATTAGTGTTATAATAGTAGAACGTATTTGAAATTACTATAAAAAAAAAACGCCTTAAAATCATTACACAAAAAAAAACAACGAACTATCAATCACAATTGAAAAGTACAACGATAGACTACAACAACATAACTGTTGTATTTATCATCCCCTCATCATTTACCCACGTCATGTTGTACCTATAGTTGTCGTTACCCATATCCCCCCTCTTAATGTGATCCGTCATGATCTGACCCCCTCCCACAATGTCGTCATCCCCAGCTGTCGAGCCGTCATCCCCTTCCACGACCCCGTCATCCCCTGCACTTCGTGCTGACAGCGCTCAATTCCAGACTTCGACGCCTTACTATACTGGACGGGTATGTAATTGTTCTTTTGTTTTTTTTAAACTATAAACTGCATGTTATTTTGATTCACTAAGGAATTGAAAAGGAATCGAATTGGTGAAGGTAAACATCGTAAGAAAACTGGCATGTCCTAGGACCAAAAATTCCTGGGGTTGCGGGAATGTTCTAATTAGATACCGCGGCCCCGGAATGCAAGAGCAACTGAAGAAGCAGGGTGGGTTTTTAGTCAGTAGAAGTCTGATACTCCCTTCCGCTCCTATAGTGATTTGAATGAGTGTTTGAATGATTTGAATGAGTCATATAATGATTTTCCCACCCAAAAAAAAAATGTGGAGGTTCTTTTCATGCACTTAAGTGTATATGTGGTGCTGATCCACAAAGCATGGTTCACGTAATTCCCTGTTCTGCGTGTGCTGCAGGACTTTATGGAAGGTTCCGACGGTGCCAAACTTGTTGCCCAGTTCTGGGCAGACTCAGTTTAGGCCATTTGCTATTAACACCCTAATAAGATCAAGATTTATAATATATCTTAATTGCATATCGATGTGGACTTAAAATTTTGTTATATTTTTAACCGACTTCAAAAAAAGGAGGTTTACAATTCGTCTTGACCTTTTTTTTTGTGTTTATGTATGTTACCTCATAACTCGGAGATGGCTAGACCGATTTTGAAAATTCTTTTTTGTTTGAAAGGGTATACTTTCTAGTTGGTCCCATTGTCGTCACGTTTGGATCTGATGATGGGATCATGGAGAAATCGAGGGAACTCTTCAAATATTATAGGGACACCTATAGCGTTTTGGGTATTTCTTATAGTACCTTGTGCAGTTGCTCTCGAAAAGCACCATTTGAGGAAGTGGAACTGATGATGAAGACCTCAGATGGCTACCGAAACTACTCAATAATAAGTATTTCGTTGATTGCGATTAGATTACTTGAATATGGATGTTAAGCACTTTATGCTCGTCACAATGCATATGGTGAAGTAGAGCTGATGGTGATGTACCAGGAGAACTCAAAAATTAACGGCTCTGCACCGGGAAAAGCAATATTTTGTAAAAGGTGATAAGTAGTTGACATTTTGGCTTTTGTAACTAGATAAATTACAAACCGACCCACTAAAAAGCGTGAAAAAAAAACTTTTTAGCAAAAAATAGAACCGACTTCCATTTAAAACCACTACAAAGGCAAAAATAACTTTAATTTCGGAAGGCGGTGTCTTTGGTTTTGTATATATTTTCGTTTTTGACACCGCCTTCCGAAATTAAAGTTATTTTTGCCTTTGTAGTGTTTTTATATGGAAGTCGGTTCTATTTTTTGCTAAAAAGTTTTTTTATTTAGATGAAAACTTATGTATTAGTTAGTTGTGGAAACTACAGGTCTTATTTCTTTCAGAAGCAGCCACAGCCGCCCCTGAACGTTATCTTGCCAGTTACAGCACCGGCCACACCCCCCACTTACGGTAAGTTATATTTTAGTTTATTTAATAATAAAATAAAATATTGTAAATAATAAAATTTTAATTAAAATAACATGAATACCGAAAAAGTACGTATAGTTTTTAAAGTAAATATATATATTCGTTCTTAAAGGGTAAAATAATTATTTATCTTAAATTCTAAAATATAACGCTCAGTGTAATGTACGACCTGCCTGATGTAGGTTTATAAAAACCTATGTTTCAGGCCATCACTTTACATCGATAATATGAATTGAAAACAATAAATTAAATAATCGCTTGTTTAAAAAGAAGATACAATAATTATAGTGACTAATGGATTAGGAACTAATACTAAATTATTTTAAGACTAGCTTCTGCCTGCGACTTCGTCCGCGTAGAAGTCGAAAATATTCCACGGGATCCCGTCCCCGACTTGCTTGACAAAGATTATAATAGCTCGGCTAATATGCGTGATATAAAGATAATTTATAGCCTATAGCACTCAGGGATAATGCAGCTACAAATAAGCGAAAGAATTTTCAAAATCGGTTCGGTAGTTTCAGAGATTACCCCATACATACAAACTTACAAACTTACAAATTTTACCTCTTTATAATATTAGTATAGATAAACAACAACTGTGGGTAAACAGATAGAATAAATTCAATCGAAATATTATTCTATTATTTTTGATTAACCTCTCCGAATGCTAGTAAAACTGGGCAGATGACGCTGATAATTAGGTATATTGAATTATTAATTTAGGACAGGCCTGTTGGTCTAGTAGTCAGTGGCCCTGACTGCTATGCTCAAGGTCGTGGCTTCGATTCCCACCCAGGACAAATGTTTGTGTGATGAGCACGATCATTTGTTCTTTGTCTGGGTATAATTTATCTATAATATGTATGTATTTAGAAATATATATGTATGTTTATCAGTGTCTAGTACTCATAGCACAAGCTCTGCTTAGTTTGGGACTAGATGGCGTTGTGTGAAAGTTGTGGAATATTATTATTATTATCTGATGTTTTTCTTTTCTCAGTTCTTTAGGCTGGTTTCAGCTACATTTACGGACCAAGGTCAAGTAATTAGTAGTTAATTAGTAGTAGTTAGTATTTAAGATGGGAGTCTGTTTATTATTTTGTGTGTGTGGAGTGTGTTAGTTATTATTATTATTTCACTTAATCAAACCGAACCCACAGTTTTTTTATTTATACCGACCAAAAACTGCACAGGTCTAGAACTAGCAGAAATTATCTTAAAACAAGGGTATAATAATGGATCTAGTATGAAAGATATTCAGGATGGCGCTCAAGCCACGATAAAAAACATCATTCCACGGGAATTTTATATTAGTTATATTTTATTGACGATAGCTTCTGCCTGCGGCTTTGCTCGCGTGTAAAGTTGTGCATCAGGTGTTACAGATTCTGGAATCAATTATAGCCTATATGTTGCCCAGACTTAATAGCTATATAATAAAAAAAGTTTCATTCAAATCCGTCAAGTAACCTATGATAGTTCCGATGATAATCATCGTTGTCCACGCTAATCATTAGCGTAAACTAGTAGCATAAACTTAGTAGCATAAACTAAATTTTTTTCGGTCTTCTTCTGTTAGTTTTTGTTAACATTCCTGAATTATTATTTTTTTAAATACATTCAATGTACAGACACACTTTTTTAACTGTTTTTTATATGTATTGATAGGCTCGCGTTTGACCACCATCTCACCTGATGGTAAGCGATAATGTGGTCGAAGATGGTGCACGCTTGCCTAGAAGTAACCTATTCATTATTTGCCTAAAGACCTCCAGGTTATAGCTATCAGGTAACACAGACTCCGGCAGGGAATTCTACTCTTTAGCAGTACGCATAATGAAACTATTCTCAAAAAGTTTTGTCCGTATGGGTGGGATGTCCATCATGTAACGATGGCGCATTGCTGTTCATCTTATAGTCCGATGCAATGTAAGTTGACGCCGTTGGAGTTGGTCGTCCACCCTCTTCCTCGTTCGTTTTTGTGATCGACATCGCTACCACTGTCACTCGTATCACTCAAAACACAATTATTCTGCACCTGACGCACAAAACTCACTCTGTCCACTCTCTCGCTCTGTTCGACCACATTATCGCTTACAATCAGGTGAGATGATGGTCAAACGAGAGCCTATTATCAAAAAACTTGAGTTTATCCGCGATCATGGCGCTTGCAACAGTGCCGAAATATCGGAAAGTCGAAATCACATACACATGGTACTGACCGCGCGAGAGAGGGCAATTCTCTTCATTGCGCCCCAGCCGCCGCGAGAGACGCCCCGGGCGTCGGGGATCGCGAGCCGATCTCTGGCCGCCGCACTATGGAAAATAAAGGTCTGTTTCTGATTAAAAATCAATAACTTTTTTATTTCTGAATATTATGTTCTAAAATTTTGCACAAATATAGAATAGTGTATATGGCTTCAAATGGAATGTAATTTTTTATGACTGGATTTGAAACCATACATTAAAAAATAAAACAAATTCAAAATTATCAAAAATGTCCAATATTTATTTTTTAACAATGAATACTATTATTTTAATGTTTACAAAAACCAAATATCATATAGTACATCAAAATACAAATCAATTCAAATAATAAAAACATTTTTTTTTGAAAAAAAAAAAGTGGTTAAAATCGAACGCAGATTAATTATTAATTAATTGTAATGTTTACTAAATTTTATGTTATTTATACTTGATGAACTTCGGGATCTAAAATTAATTCGTTCACTTTCAAAAGATCTAAGGTGTCTTCATCAAGTTCCTTCACGTTTTTAGTATATGGTTTTCTAATGCTGGTTATGTAAGGATCTGAAGTATAAAGAAGAATATGAAATACATCCTCGTTTGTAGCGGATCTTGAGCATTTTCTAGCATGATGTAGACGAATTTTTTTCCTTATTACGAGATTCTTGTGCATCTTCCGAAAGTTGACCAATAGGAAGTATTGCAAAATGCTTTATGACACTTTCTCCATGAATCAAAATTTTGTGAACTGAAGATGGCATGTAGTACCAGTCATAATTGCTCACATAGATCCTGGCAGTCTCCAGAGCATAACTGCCAAATTTATCAGCATTTATCATTACACCCGATGAAAGAGCTTGCAGAATTATGTGAAGTCGTTTAATCAAATTTATATCCACTCCTGTAATTTCAGCAGAGCAGCTTGCATTGTGAAAAAATCTTGTGGCAGTATTACCGTCATTAGAATTACCACTTACTTGTCTTGGTTTGTCGACGATTAATCCTAGCTCTTCACGGAAACGCCTTTGTACCAGGGTTTTCTTCTCTTACTTTAGTCGTTTCTTTTCTTCGCTTGTGGCTGACCATGTTTGGAAAGACAGATTATAGGAAATATGTAAAATTATTTCCATACAACGAATCCAGGCGTGCAAAGTAGACAGTCCGTACTGATAAGAATCTTCATTTTCAGGCCTAGCAGTCACTTTAGTCAAATCGTTCATTTGGCGTGGAGTAGCTCCACATATTGTACATGTGGAACCCGAAGGCGTATCTGTTAATACCTGAGCTACTTTGCCATCTATCATTGTAAGAAAGAGATCATGCTTCACTTGCACTCCCTCACCTTCTTTGTTAATTAATGATGGACCCAAAGAATTTATTTAACCTTTTATTTCATCCACAACAGCTTTAGTTTTCTCGGGAGTTTCTTTGCAAAATTCTATTAATATAGGCCGGCAAAAACGAACAGATGACGGTACCGGATTTTTCCAGGCAACACACCTGTTAGCTCGTTAATTAACTTAATAGGCACCAAAGAAGTGATAAATAAATTTGCATCAGAAATTAGTTCAGACTCTTCAGGCAGTTTCTGTTTGTACTGGCTTTGACCGGATGAGCCATCACAGCCCCATTTACTGTATAGAAGTAAGTTATTCAATCCATTCCTATACACTGAATCTATTTTCAATATTCTAGCTGCAGTGTGATCTAATAAATCTTGAAGTCTTAATATTTTTGCACTTGTGTCTGTAATTTCTATAGCTGAAGATGGTGTATAGCAAGTAGTTTTAACTTCTTGCACTTTGTAATATGGTGGAAACACAAAACATTTTCGTTCGTTCGTTAAATTTCTCAAGTACAAATACTGTGCTTTCGTTAAATCCAAGTCAATAAATACGCTCAATGCCTCTTCATCCGTTAACATTTTTGTCTGCCTTGCTTCTTCTATGAGAATCGAGAATAAGGTCTTATTTTCAGTTTCAGCAAACCTTAATGTTTCCACAAGTTTAGCTTCTGTTCCTTCTCCTATCGAACGTAACCCTTGAAGATATGCATTATAGACGTGTTCAAATCCATATTCATTAAGTAACATTGTATTTTTTCTTCTTTTACTGGATTCTGATAAGTCTGGATAAGATACGCACGGTCTCCCACGTTTTCCAGAAGTAGATGGTGTGGAGACGGTTGTAACGTCTTCAGTGTTCGGTAAAGTTACTGAATATTCTGATTCTAACCAATTACTGTTTTTCATTAAAAAACTATCCTTTTTCCGCGAAGCTTCTGTCCATCGTTTATTAAAAGCGGGAATAATATGTCTTTGAAAATCACTGAGGATGAAACATAAGTTGTCTTCAGATACATGATAATTTTCTTTTAAAACTGTTGATAATGCGTCTAATGATTTTCCTCCTTCGATATACGAAAGTATTATTTCACGTTTAGAACACTTGAAAGTAGACATTTTGAAGAGTCAACAAAACACGTAGTTAGTTATATTGTATTCGTTACAATTACACTTCTTTCACGTTAATTCACCACTATTCTGTTATTTACAATGAAATGAAACAACAGTTTATATACTATATGAAATATGAGGGTAGTGTGCATCTTGTTGATTAATATTTTCACACGCAAAATGAGTGCATTAAAAGATAAACGCCCTAATATCAATGATAAATTACAAAACTTATCGCAAACTATTGATGTAAACACCAACATTTCAAACCGCAATAGATAGCGAGCGTTTTTCCGTTTTCTGACTTTTATCACATTTTTACTAATTACTCCGAAAACCGCAAATTTCCGCAGCTTTTTTTTATTTGGTTATGTTTATGGATAGCTAGGCTACAAATCAACATTAAATGTAAAGCAGGGGTAAACGTGGGCAACTGTCAAAAGTCTCGATGAACTTTAAAAAAACTTTTTTTTCAGCATATATTATTTTGCAATTATTTTAAGGTAAATGTTAACATAATATTAAATACATATTAGTTGTTTCATATATTTCAAAAGACGAGGTTTCCAGAAATATATAATACATTATACCTTTTCCTGTAACGTATAACAATAAAATCAATTTGAAAGTGATGAAGTGAACGGGCTTAACATGTACGTCCATCAAAACTATAAAGTTTGTGGTGTTGTAAAAAAATAATTTCATATAATATGTATAATTTTTTGATATTATAGTCTAGTTTGGTCCTTAAACTATTGATTAAAATAAAAAAAATCATAGCAGTAGCGACATTGACAAAAACCATTTTTAATCAGCAGTTGTTCTACGATTTTCCACAGTGCGCCGTAGGCGCGAGCTTGTGGATGGCGAGCAGGGTTAGCTCACCGTCCGGTAAGGACTAGGCCCGGGTCGGCGGCGCGTCGTCTTCCACGCGCTCCTCAAAAAGTTGTCAGCACTATTGACGGGGCTCCATAGAGCCATTGCCTGTCGGGGTTACGGGAATGTTTAATGAGATGCCGCGGCTACGGAACTTAAGGCTAGCTGAAGGAACAGGGAAGTTTTAGTCAGTCTGACACTCCCTTCCGCTCCATCCAGAGCGGCAGAAATAATTCGATGATTTTTCCGGAGAAATAAAAATTGTACTTTTATCTCGTTTTAAGTTCTAATGCTAATTAATCTCACTTCTGTACATGTTTCAGGTGAAGCGACTCTAACTCCACCTCCCCGATCACCAGGGGTCCCTACAGTTTCCAGTCCTCTCTCGGCCTCCGGAGACGGTAGATCGCATCCACCTGACGGCACTTCTTCAGACAAGGTAAACAGATCGGTACCTCTATTTCATCTGTTCAGCCTTTTTCCAGCTATATTGGGGTTGACTCAGTCTTACAAGATGCACCTGGGAGTTGACGCAGCAAAATAGATGCATTTTTGTTAGGTTTAAACAAGTCAAATTATATTGGCGAGTGGCATCCAAGGTCAGGTAGAAGGGTTTACTAAATATTATACTAATAACATTATAATAATATGTAAAAACCTAAACACAACTATATAAAATTACATGATCCACATCATTGCTGATGACACACTTGTTCTAAATGGATCAATGTCATGTTGCCAGCACACCTCATTAAAGCTCCTGCTTGCACGCAACACATACGACTTCTGTCATATATTTTATGAAATAAATTACTTTTGATTTATGATAAGCATGTTCGTAGCCAGATAGAACAAATGGCCTTTCACCCAGTATCTCATATCGAAACGTTATCAGCTACCGGACATACCCTTTCCGTTTTAAACGCATAAAACGTGATACTATTGACTACTAGTTGTTAACCATGTTACTTCAAAAAAAACAAGCGCTTCTCTACATTTATTGTGTGCACGGCCTATGTGTGGAATTCTCTGCCGGCTTCTGTGTTGCCGGCCACTGACCTTTCAGCCTTTAAAGCAAGAGTGAACAGGCATCTTCTGTGCTCGCTCGTTCCATCGTAGACCTCATCTTACACTTACCATCAGGTGTGATTGATGTCTAGAGCGGGCTCATTGGTAATAAAAAAAAAAACAATCAAATCAAAATTATTTTCCTTTACATAGGCCTACTTGGTTCGAAATTAGTTGTTTCCTATGGAGAAGAACCGGCAAGAAAATCCACTATTTTTTATTTTCCAATCTTTGTATAATAGATACATTTTTTAGGTATCAGAGGACAGTACAGACCACAAAGAGACTTAGGTTAGATAAAAAGATAATGTATGTGGTATGATACCCTACACAGGCATTGAGGTAATATGTACTACGTATAATACTCGGCAAAAATCTTGAGCGCTGACCTTCACCTGCGCAGAAGCGAATTTTGGGTATTTCATTGTATTTTGCCTACGATGCGCAAAGCGATCCCCTACTGTTTGTTTACTGTTTACTGAGTGCTCAAGATCCGTGCCGGTATCTGTACGTACTTAAATTACCTTAATGGACACAGGCCGTCTCTCTATCCGGGGTTGGGAGAATGTTCTAACAAGATACCGCGGCCCCGGAAGGTAAGAGCAGTTGTTGGAACAGGGTGGGTTTTTAGTCAGTAGAAGTCTGACACTTCCTTCCGCTCCACCCATAGTGGGAGAAGTCATTAATTTAAAAAATCAAAAAGTAGGTTTTCTTCTTTATTTTTATTTTATTTTAATACAAACAAATATTGTCCTGACAATAACGAACACAAAAAATAATTATCTAATTTCGCGTACATAAATTCCGACGGTTCATTTTTATGTATAGCCAAAAAGCTGGGCATCCTACAGAAAGTGAGGCGATACTTCACACCTGGACAGCTTTTGAATTTATATAAAGCACAGGTCCGTTCCTGTATGGAGTATTGCAGTCACTTGTGGGATGGCTCAGCCAAATACCAGCTAGCTGCACTTGACTCGATCGAACGCAGAGCTAAAAGGCTCATAGGTGACGAGGCTCTGGCGGGTAAGCTTCACAGCCTGGCTCACCGGCGAAACGTTGCTTGCCTGACTATCTTCTACAGATTGTACTTCGGAGAGTGTGCGCAGGAGCTCCACGACCTGATCCCTTCATCCCCCTTTTACTACTGGTCTACCAGACGTACCGCAGGATATCATCCACACTTGGTCGATATACCATCTTGTCGTACTAAGCGCTTTTCTTCAACATTCATTGTGTGCACAGCCAAGGTGTGGAACTCTCTGCCGGCTTCTGTGTTCCCTGCCACATATGACCCGTCAGCCTTTAAAGCAAGAGTGAACAGGCATCTTCTGGGCTCGCTCGTTCGATCGTAGACCTCATCTGACACTTGCTATCAGGTGTGATCGAGGTCAAGAGTGGGCTCATTCGTAATAAAAAAAAAAACAATATATAGATTAAGATATACCTTCATATTTTTCTAAAAAAAAGGGTCGATTCAAACCGATAAAAAAAGAAAGAAGTAAAAAAATTCTTTCACCCATCTTTTTACATCAAAGGGTCACGATTAATGAAAAAAAAAATGGAACTAATAACTTAATGAATAAAACATAGGACAAGTATACCATTGTTTAATATTGCAATAATTTTTATTTTTATTGTTTCTCTTGTTTCCAGTCTTCTGAAACAGCAGTTGGCGGCATATCTCGCACGGCAAGCACGGCACTCTCCCGCAAGGAGAGTTATAAAGCACAGAGACAGCATTACAGAAGAGAAAAGAAGAGAGCAGCTTCTGCACTGTTGCACTCGATAGAAGATCCTTCTGTTGTGGTGCTAGCTGATTGGCTTAAGGTAATAATTTACAAAGAATATAAAATTGTTTGAAACAGATGCGAGGGTACACAATAATTAAAAAATATATTAATAAAATAAAAACAAAAAAAGCCGGCCTTGTGATCGAGAGGTCACGGGTTCGAACCCCACCTATTATATTATTGCCGTGAACCCACTCCAGACAAGCATATTTAGCCTAGTTGTAGGAGTTAACAAGAGCTAGTAATGTGAATTCTACCCACATTGCTAGTTTTTATTTTAAGAAATAAAAAAAAAAACTTTATTACGAGAAAGCTAATATTTCTGTATAATAATGCTTCCGAGATAAATTAAATTATGGACGATGACTGGGCGACTCTTTGAAGACACAAGAAGTTAAATAATAATATAATATAAACTTTATTTCAGACTTTGATTTATTGTTACAGGTACAAATTTACACATAATAAAACACTTCACTCATCAAAACAGACAACAAAACATACATAAGACACAAAAGGAACATAAACAAATAAATATAATAACTAATGAGCAGTGTGCAGGCGTATCCAGTGGCACAGCATTGGAGAGTCCCACCTATCTGCGAACACTTTTATAATGCTATTTTTGCTGGACCTAACACGATTCAGCAGCGACGCACATTGCTTCCGTATAAGAGCATGAAACCCATTAATAGGCTAGTTTTCTAAAAAAATTTATTTAGTTTAACCAAAAACATTGGATACGTATTTTTTATTTTTTCACGTAATTGAAAAATTAAGACGATACAGTGAGTTGAAATCTCGCGTGACGTCACACCTCGGTATAATTCTTAGCAAAGTGTGACGTCAGCAGCCCCCACTCCACTCCTGTACTTTGAAGCTTTCCATCTTTGTGAATTTTTCTTGACTTGGAAAAGCAAAAAATACGTGACCAATATTTTTTGAAAATCTACCTATTGGACTAAATAGAATAATTATTTTGTAACCGTATTATTATCATTCGATTAATTAAAACTCAAATCGTTTTGTTTCAGGTTCGCGGCTCACTCAAATCATGGACAAAGCTATGGTGTGTGTTGAAGCCTGGACTATTGTTGCTCTATAAAAGTCCAAAAGCCAAGGTGATCCTTTTTATGATTTTCTGCTTAGTCTTCTCCCAACTATGTCAGTTTCAGCTCCTAGTCTAACTAGAGGAAGTTGAGTACTAGTGTCCGTTCCTGCGTGGGGTATTGCAGCCACTTGTGGGATGGCTCTGCAAAGTACCAACTTGCTGCACTGGACTCGATCGAGCGCAGAGCCAAAAGGCTTATAGGCGACGAGGTGCTGGTGGACAAGCTTCATAGCCTGGCTCACCGGCGAACCGTTGCTTGCCTGACAGTTTTCTACAGATTGTGTACTTCGGGGAGTGCGAGCTCCATGACCTGATTCCTCCATCTCCCTTTCACTACCGGTCTACCAGACGCACAGCTGGGTACCACCCACACTTGGTTAATAAACCGTCTTGTCGTACCAAGCGCACACTCGCTCCACATTTATTGTGCGCACAGCCAAGCTGTGGAATTCTCTGCCGGCTTCTGTGTTCCCTGCCACTTATGACCTTTCAGCCTTTAAAGCACGAGTAAATAGGCATCTTTTGGGCTCGCTCGTCCCATCGTAGACCTCATCTATCGCTTACCATCAGGTGAGATCGAGGTCAAACGTGGGCCCATGAGTAATAAATGGGTAGCATGATACACCTTGGCGGTGGGTATCTTTCGCCCAGAAAATGCTGAGTTGGTAACCCTTTCGGTGTGGACTTAGCGAAATTTTTAGTGTTTTTTTTTGTGTTTATAATGACAGCTTATTCCAACGGCTTTCCAAGGTACAGAGGAATCTCAATATGTTATAATGGTAACTCATCCATGTATCGACCTTGACAAACGTTGCTTAACTTTAAAGATCAACCTTGCTGTTATTATTTAGGATCAACGTGGATAAAAGCGAGAGGCGTTAAATTACACCACAGATAGGCAAATAACTTGGCAAGAGTCGTTCAATGCGCAGAAGTCGATTTTTAGGTGTCAGCGGTTGTCAGCGGGACGCGGGGTATGACGTAGCGCCGCTCCGAGCGCGCGTGCGGTGCGTCATTAGTTCTCGTTCAATTTGCTCCCGAATACACTTGCGTACACGAAAGTTGTACCCTTTGTTTTTGTTACGAGTTGTTGTTTTAAATTTAGTTTTTGTTACGTTGATTACAGTGCCAGGACCAAATACCGTTTTACGCAGACTATTAAAACGTCAGAAAGAACAGTTAGACACTATGTTTAGGAAGGTTGTAATTCCGAATTCGTCACTGTCTTTAGGCCACCGGGAAAAAAGAAGAATAAAAAGGGTAGCAGTTTTATTAACTAATTGTGACGACGAGCACATATTATTTTTAATATTTTTTCAAATACATTTTTTTCACTTTTAAATATATTTGTGTATTGTAACTATTTTATTTATAATACCGAATTAACTAATGAATTCCTCTTCTTTCTTTAACATTCTTCTGAACAGACATGATTAAAAATAAATGATGGCAATAACTATGGAATTATCTCGTACACCTACCACAATGTGTTTTTTATTAACCCACAGGTTGACTGGTAGAGAATGCCTTGCTGAATTAAGTCCGCCCATGTAACACAATTGTACATAAAGTTTAAATAAATAAATAATGGCAAGCAGTAAAAGTGACCACTTTTTTGTTCCACTAAGTGTTTGATGCGCGAACTTACCCTCACTACGCCAAAACCTTGCCAACTTACGTGCCGAGGACTATACTATACGTGCTTACGGAACTATTAAAAAAAAAGTTTACGAGAAAGAAATACAGGTAAAAATTTTTTCAAAAAACTTAAATAGCTGAATAATAAAACCTTAATTTTAACTTTAATTAAACCTTATCTGTCTTCCGAACTTAAGATGCAGAGCGGCATCATAGCGTGAATTTTGCCCTAGATAACTACGCATAAGTAAAGGTGTCTCAGAATGTTTTTCGTTTTTAGATGTTAAATAAAAAACAACAATATCAATTAAAACTTATTTTATTTATTGTTAAATTAAAGAGCAGTTCTTTAGGTTTATTTATGTAAAACAACCGTTTGCAAATGCTTGCACTGTCTGGACAGGCCCGCTCAAATTTGCGTGGTTATTTCCTCAAAAGAATACCACAGACATGAACCTACATGCTTCTCATATACAAATACAAATTGTCTGGACTTTAAAAGAGACTTTGACCTCTGAGTTTGTTTCGGTGTTTCTTCTCAGAGTAGTCAGTTAGGAAATACCGGCCTCATCTAGCTAAACTAAACACGCAAAAAAACATGATGTGTAAAAGTGTTATTTATAACCAATTTACAGAATAAATATTTCATTTCATTTCATTTCAAATGCGCACCGTTCACTTGTTCACACTCATTAAACCTGGAGCTAAAATGTTCAATCACTCGCTGGAGCATCGCTCTTGGAATAGAGTTGATTTCTTCAGTGAGTCTTTGCCTCAAAACATTTATATTGGGTGGCAATGGATTGTAAACTTTACTTTTTAGGTAGCCCCATAGGAAAATATCAGCAGGCGTTAAATCAGGGCTCCTCGGTGGCCAGATGATGTCTCCTCGGCGATTTATCACTCTTCCAGGGAATAAACGTGAAGAGCAGCTAATGAGTCATTTATAACATGAGAAGTAGCTCCATCTTGCTGGAAAATGGTGTTGCGGTTGTAGCCATACTGGTCTTTAATTTCTTTACCCAAAAATGTCCGGATCATATGGCAATATCGATCAGAATGAACGGTCTGAGTTCGACCTCGGTCATGCTCAAAAAAATAAGGACCGATAATTCCTTGACTTGATATGGCAGCCCAAACAACAGGGTTTCTGATAAAGTTCTAGCGGATTCTCGGAAGCCCAGTATCTTCAATTTTGTTTATTCACGTGACCGTTGATGTGAAAATTCGTTTCGTCGGAGAACCTGATGTTATTGAAACTCCTAAAACGGTTTTTCATTATCCTGCAGAATTCGACTCGTTTATCAGGATCATAAGGCTTCATCTCTTGAACAATAACAATTTTATAGTGGTGAAAATGTAAGTCTTTCGAAATAATGCAATGAACCGTAGATTTGTTCAAATTAAGAGAAGCTGCGCGTAATCTCAATGACTGTCGTGGGTCGTCCATGACAGACTGGCGAACGCGGTCGACGTTCTTGCTCGTTCTTGATGTCCTTTTGCGCCCAAACGATTTGTCCGGCATTGTATTCCCAGTCTCTTCAAACTTGCACACCCAATGCTTAATTAAATTGACACTTGGCACATGTTTTAAGCTTGTTAAATTAAAATGTGTCCTGTAGAGACTACGAACAATAGTGTAGGAATCGTTGTTTTAATAAAACGTTCGCACGCAAAACGCGCGCTGCGGTCCCGTGAAACGATTCATGGGTACTAAACTTAACAAGCCGGCCAAGCGTTTGAGACCACTCCCCTCCTCCTGCTACCTGCGGTTGGCGCGTATTAGTGAATTCAAAAACGAAAAACATTCTAAGACACCCTGTACTTAGTCAGCTGCTCGGAAAGATACATCGTGTTTTAACTAAGAAAAAACTTCAAAATGTCCCGTGACTAAACTATTGCTTCTATTGGTCTGATTTTTAGTGTGTAGTCTGAAAATGATACATAATTATTTAATGCCTCTCGCTTTTATCAACGTTGTATAGTATATATTTAAAAGCAAGTTGCTGGTGAATAATCCTGGCTACAACATTGTGTCTATGCAAGTAGTCTCCGTTACCCAGACTAGAACAACCAAACGAAATGTGTAATTAATAATTTATTGTTTTTCTATTTACAGAGTAGCCACTGGGTCGGCACAGTCCTGCTAACATCTTGCCAAGTGATAGAGCGACCTAGCAAGAAGGACGGGTTTTGCTTCAAATTGTACCACCCGCTAGAGCAGAGCATTTGGGCACCTCGTGGGCCGCACAACGAGACTATAGGTAAGAGCTTTAATCTGCTACGTTTTTAGATGAAGTAATACAATGTGTAACGGAATGGGTATATACATACCAAGGGCACGGCTTCTTTGGGTGATATCAAACAATATTGGAAGGGTTTTTTAATCCTATCTCCTTTCTCGCGCCGACAAAAGAACACCGCCTTTACGCTAGGCTACTACACACTACGTACTAGGCGCACAGAATTACGGAAGAGATTTATCGTGATATTTGCAAGTAACGTGGAAAGTTATTGACCTACGTAGTGCGGTGACACGATTGTTATGATTTCAATTTAAGAAACTTACGAAAAAAAAAAACCTACGAAACCGAAAATTTGGTATCAATTTTTAGAGTATTTTATTTTGAGTTGAAACCCGTCCAATATCGTTTGATATCATCCAATGAAGCCGTGCCCTTGGTATGTATATACCCTTTCCGTTACACGTTGGATAGAAGAGCGAATATAATGTTGTGAACGTATATCCATACTCCCATACTTAATATTATAAATGCGAATGTAACTCGGTCTGTCTGTCTGTTAATTACCTTTTCATGCCTACACCGCTGAACCAATTTAGATGAAATTTGGCATGGGAATAGTTTAAGACCTTGGGAAGGACACAGGATTAGTTTTTATCCCGGAATTCCCACAGGATCGGGATTTACGCGGCAAAACTCCCACGTGAACGAAGTCGCGAGCAGCAGCTAGTTATAATGTCAATAGTTAGTAAGAATGCCATATTGTGTCTAAATAAATAAAAAAATCCCTTACAGGAGCCGTAGTCCAGCCATTGCCGACAGCTCACCTGATCTTTCGAGCTCCGTCTCAAGCGGCCGGACACTGCTGGCTCGACGGCTTGGAGCTCGCATTGCGATGCAGCAATGCTATGCTCAGGTTAGTTACAATATCTTAATTAATTAGTTTCAATAATTAAAAGCGTCAGTAGTCTAATGGCTAAGGTGTAAGACATTTTTTTCTAAGCTAAATATGCTTGTGTTTAGAGTGAGTTCATGGCGTATCAAAATCAGAAGTATGAGAAGAGCAGAATAAGACAATACCCACCCATTTACTGAATGCCATTTGAGAAGTGCGTGGCTTAACAATATGAGGTCGATCTCAACGTTAAGGAACGTTAAGATAAGATAAGATAAGATAAGATGTAATTCGGTCCGTAGATGAATAGCCACCTTAACCAATTGAGATCCTACCGTGTCTAGAAGCACGTTGAGCAGTTGGTCCCGACTAACATTTGCACATCTTTAAGAGCGCACCGAGTTTCTTGCGCTAATCGATTGTAGGTATTCTATGCGCTCCGTGTGTGCGTGAGCTGGCTAGGCTAGACTGATAAAAACACGGCGGGAATCGCGCGCCGGTCGACTGAGATTCCTGGTTTTTCGCCAACCCCTTCCCTGTCTTGATTTCTTTACTTTGTTCCCCATTTCAAATACGCTACAATGAATTTTCATTCAATTTTCATCGTTATGTTACTAAATCCGTGCGTAAGCGCAAGCGACACAAGCTCCCCGTCCGATGGCCGACGCAGGACTAAAGCGGACAAGACAGCGGCGAGGCGGCTTTGGATAAAAAACTTTTTTGTAAAATATGAAACCGACTTCCATATGAAAACACTACAAAGCTAAAAATAATTTTAATTTCGGTAGTCGGTGTTATTGGTTTTGTATTTTCTTTTTTTTTCACACCGCCTTCCGAAATTAAAATTATTTTTAGCTTTGTAGTGTTTTGATATGGAAGTCGGTTTCATTTTTTGCAAAAAAGTTTTTATTTTCGCGCTTTTTAGTGGGTCAGTGAATTTTCTAAATCGGTTCGTACATGACGGAGTTATGCGCGAACAAAAAACACAATGCAGAGTAAACGAAAAGATCATCAACGTAAATATTTTTTTTAGACTTTTGTTGATTTTTCAGAAACGGCTTGTCCGATTTCGATAAAATTTTCATGGGACCATTTGGGAAGTAGGTATACCCTTTTCAACAAAAAAAGAATTTTTCAATTCGGTTGGCAAGCGACGGAGTTATGCCCGAACAAACATAAAAAAAAAACAAACAAACATCCGAATTGAGAACCTCCTCCTTTTTTAGAAGTCGGTTAAAAATGGGCGAAACTCGCGCGAATTTATGTATTTCCTTCTTATTGTTAAACAAATCAACATTTTGAAAATGTAAAATGTATACGTTGTGTAAAACATGTAGTTTTGTTATTATTCAAAAACTGATGACCTTCCGCGAAGTATTCACGCTGTACTAAGCGTTTGTTGTGTTTTTTAGAGGTAACTTTGTGAATTTATTATATCAAGCTAACTTTATCAAATCATATTTCCATCGTGTATACCGCCTAGTATATATGCCCAATAGTACCAGTTTATTTCCTTAGACTTTAATTTAATTGCTACTTCAAACAACCGTTATAAAAACGCGTTTTTGTGTATAAAAAGCTCGGTGCTCCGTTAACAGTCGTTACGGGTAATCACAAGACAGAAAATCTGTCACTGGTCTAGCCAAGGCTGTCGTGTTACCCAGTTACTGAGTTGTAGAGTTCAGGTAGGCAGTCGCTGCATGTAAAACACTATACCCGGACTTTTAATTCGATGCAGTAACCTGACATAGCTAATGTCACTTACTTAAATAATGATACCCTGTTTAACCTAATGGTGATGGATTCAGTCTAATAATAAATGAGCGATTTTTAATCGTCAGAAATATACAAAGTGGAGCAGCGGGCCTAGACAAAATCCATTTTCTGTAAGCGTTAACGCCAACGGAAAAATTAAATTGTATGGAGTTGACATTTACTAACACGTGACAATCACGTGACATGTGGTTAGCAAATGTCAACTCCATACAATTTAATTTTTCCGTTGGCGTTAACGCTTACAGAAAATGGATTTTGTCTAGGCCCGCAGGACGATTGACATTCCTTTGAACCACTTAAAGAGTGGCATGCTCTTTATCCGTATACAAAAAATCAATCAAATCCAATGAATACTTTAGCCACAGGAAATTATTTATCATTTTCTTATTTTTCAACATGATGTAGATCTGAGTCCGTAATAATAGGTAAACGTTGTAAGGTTTTTTTTTTCGGCAAAAGTCCTTGACTCCGTTACTCGGTAACTATGTCAGTGCATAGCGGCGCCCTTTGAGGAGAGCACACGCCTACTTTTTTATAACAAGACGAGCCGCGCGCGCATTGTCGTGACTTTTCGTAGATAAAGCGTGTTTACATTTTATGCAGTTGATTCTGCTATTTATTTTGTTTGAAAATTGCAATTTTTTAATTTTACATTAACTACTAATCTTCGTGATTTAAAATGTTTTGATGGACTAGTACTGTGCTCGTTTTAATTTAATGTCGTAATTCCAGATCCACATTGTATAAAAAAATGATAATATTTTCTTTTATTTTGAAGTAGTAGGTACCTTGCTTTTATTATGAATAAATATATTTTAATTAAAAATATTCATATCTAATCAGACATGATAAAAGCCACTCTTTTGGAAATTGTTTCATGTGATGAATACTTTAATAAATTGCGTGAGATTACTATTAAAAATGCTGCCCCAGCACCACTGCGACCTAAACCTCCTTGGAATGGGTACAGGTGCCTATTGCAAAAAAATAAAAATATTATCATGACATAAGTATTCGTTTTATTTTTCACGCCCATTTATAGTCACATTTTACATTTCGTTATTTTCACACGATATTATTTAAAAAAAATGTTTACATCGCTATTCGATTTAATTCCTAAGTCGATTAATTTAATTACATCACAATTTCGTAGTCGTCATTATCTGACAACTCAGAAACTGTCGATCTACTGCATCGAATTAAAAGTCCGGGTATAGTACTCGCTGCATCTTGAAAGCCGACCCGAACATTGGAAAAAGGCTTAGCAGGTTATGATCACCGCAGTTTACCTTCTCTTAGCTTTTCCGTATACTATCTACTTATTAAAACACTGACAGCCCTAAATCAGTCTCCTCTCATTTCTGTCCATCCAAAGGTTGTCTGTCAGAGATTGTCCTGTGCGATAAGGGTGTCACCACACCAATCGATCGATCGTTGATCGATGCCATCGATCGATGGTAGAATGGACTAGTCGAAATCGATCGATAGTTTCTACCAGTCCAATCGATCGACTGGCGATCGATGGTAGAATGGATTAGTTGTCGTCAATTACTTGTGTAAGATAAGCGATCTTTAGCTTTAAAAAACGGTCGCATCCAGAGTATTCTGCGTTTGCGTCTCCGTAATAATAGTACGAGAAACATCGTACTGGCCAACAACAACGCGTCCTCTTGTGAATACATTTCGAAAGAAACTGGTGGAATATAGCCGGGGTTAATCGATCAACGTTGACCGATGCCATCGATCGGCAATTGATCGATTGATTAGTCGACCGGTATCCGTCGATCAATTAAAGCTACCACACCAATCGATCAACGTCGACCGATGTCGATCGATGGCATCGATCAACGTCGACCGATGTCGATCGATGGCATCGATCGACGATCGATCGATTGGTGTGGTAACACCCTTTTTTTTTTTTACGTGGTAAAATTATCAAATAAGTCCTCCCACTCCGGGCAGGGTGGGAGGGACTGTCAGACTTTTACTGACTAAAATCCACGGTGTTCCTTCAATAACCCTTTACATACCGGGGCCACGGTAACGGGATGAGTCCCACGACCCCGGCGGGCTTCGGCCCTCTGCAGAGGGGGCCTCGTCATGTTGCTGACGCTCTTTGAGGCGCGCGTGGAACACGTTGCGCCGTCGACCCGGGCATGGTCCATGGTCGGACAGCGAGTTGCCCTTTACTCGCTGTCCGCATGCCCGCGCCTACGGTGGCCGGAGATCGTCGGCCGACGTCCGACGCCGTGGGCGTCTAACACTGCGGCTGGGCTGGAGGGAGGACGCCATCCTCTCCCTCACGCGGCCCGCCTCCTCCTTCGGAAGCATGACTGCTTCGCAGAAGGAGGCGACCGCTTCCCACTCCCTCTCGCCCCGCAGCATGGCCTCGACCAATGCCGGGCGCGAGAGGTCTCCGCCTATCGCCGCCGTGAGGACACGTCGGTGCTCTGCCCAGGCGGGGCAGTCTTGCACCGTGTGCTCTACGGTGTCCTCAGGGCGACCCTCGCAGTGGTGACACCCAGGCGTTTCCTCCTTTCCCATCAGACACAGGTACCTCCCGAAACTTCCGTGTCCGGTGAGGACCTGCGTCATGCGGTAGGTCAGGACGCCGTGACACCGATCTAGCCACTCCTCAAAGAGGGGTCTGTAACACCCTAAGACTGCTCATTGGACACTGGTTTTATTATTAGTATCATTAAGTTAAATGTAAGGTGTACAATAAAGTATATAATAAATAAATAAAATGGATGTTTATTTTGTCTGCAGATGCTCCCGATCCCGTCCCGAACAAACAGTAGCGGCGGATTCTCCGGCGACACAGACGAACCTATCGCATGAAGACCTTGAGAAGCATTTCAATGAGCACGGTCAGTTTAGATGTAGTTTCAGTACTTATATGTCGTATAAACTGGAATCAACATGCTTATATCCGTGGGAATGACATCAAAAATTTCTGGTTCCGTAGTAGCTATTCAAATAACTTTGTTTTTCATAGTGTTTGTATCAAAGACTAAGTTATATTTACGGTTTTTGAAAATGTGCTGCATATATTTCAAAAACTAATATCTCGTTAGAACCAATTTTCTTTTTTGAACCAGTTTTTGTAAAGACCACATGCACATTTTTTAGATTTTTCCCTCTATTATTTAAAAAGTTATAGGGAGCAGGGCGACACATTTTACGACTTTAAAAGTGTCTATCTTTTAAACGATTGAGTTTGAGAAAAAAAATATTTTAGGAACCTAATTGTCATTTTTAAAGACTTATCTATAGACACCCAGCACTTATAGGTTTGATGAAATAATTTAGGTAGCCCATTGGAATTCCGAGTTACAATGTGGTAGCGAAAGTCCTATTAAAATCGGTTCTAGAGTTTAACCCGGACGGACCAAAGTCAGATAATACCTACTTGTTAGTCTTACTACTGCTAGACGGATTTTATTAATTCATTTTATTGGATTATATTTCTCCTCATACAGCCGATATTTAAAAGCTCAGGAGCCAAGTTAAGATAACGAATATAAGCATGTTGATTCAGTTTAGATCTAGCACTGCAAATGAGAATTTAAAAACTGTACGGATTTGTAATGTCGACACCAACGTCTTAGGTGTTATCAGATATGAAAGTATTTTGAGGAAGGAATAGTGAATTACAGTCAATGACGGGGTTAATAAAACTAAAAGCATAATTGTGAATGAAGACACAGAACAAAACTGGGGCAAAATGTTGGTCTTCCATTACGATTCGGACAGTTTTCACAAATAAATACAATATGGTATTTATTTTTACTGAGGCCATTTCAATACTTTGCGTTATTTCAATATGTGCGCAAAACGGAGTGGATTATAAATGAATTATAGACTGAGATACGGTAGGATTTTAGTCTTTCTTTACAGCATTCACAAACATAATTGATAACAAAAGAGAGAAGTAGAATAAAATTCAAACTTAAAAATGATTCATTACTATGTTAATTATTTATTTTAATCGATACATTTACTCTACTTGTGGTGCAATTAGTTTGCTGTCGACTTTTTGATAATATCCATTAATATCCATTTGTTTTCTACTCCGTGATGACTACTGAAATCTGATCGAATATATTGGTATATAAAAATTCTACGAACATTATAACTTTCATGTTATGTATTGGTTATATAAAAATTTACTCACAACATTACTGTTTAGAGCGCAATTTAGATTTCTAAGCGACAACAACAAAAAGGTAAAATTTTTAATATTTTTATCCAACTACCCACCTTTGCACTTTACGCTAAGTAGTGCTAAAAATATCTGAGCCATCATCCTGTAGCTCACCTCTAATGTCGATATCGGATTATTCCCCTAAAAAAACCAGTTGTATCGATAGAAAAGTCGTCTACCAAGTGCAAAAAAAAGCGAAAACTCGTAAACCAAAATGGGCTCAGTTCATGGAGTCTATAGAGATTTTATCTAAAGACCACGATTCTAGCGATCCCCCATCGCCAGAGAGAGATAACAGATTCTTAGATTTCTTAAGAAAGAAAGAGACGCATCTAGGTCGCAACACTGCGTCTACATCTTCAGTGAGAATGGAAAAAGAGCCGAAGATTAAAAATCAAATGAGCAAAAGTCTCGCTTCGAGCCCATACAAGTTTGAGATAAAAAAATCACCGTTATTGAAATGTTTAGAACTACCGAAAATGACGTCTGTAGACCGTTCTAAAGACAAAATGTCCCCTACATCGATGATTGAAGAGAATGTCATGAAATTCATGTCTTCCTTTCCGAAACGTCGAAGCTCCACCCCTTTGACTTTTAGTCAAAAACGCATAAGTGAATTGAGGGAATCTGGTATCAAAACTGATTCAGAAAATGATGATGTGTTCATAAAGGCCAAACGCAAGCTTTATAAAGGCTCTGAAGTCATTTGTGACACCCCTGAGAATATTATAATTAAAACAGCGCCATCTGTTGAGAGAGTCAGGGAATATACTTCTTCCAGCGATGAGGAATATAGGTGGGTTTTTATTTTCAACTTTATTGCGAATAGTAACAAGGTCGATATTTGATTGACTGGTTTGAACGTCTGACAGTCAAAGCGCATCCATGCTTAGACTTTTGAATAAAGAACTTTGAGTGCAAAGCTTTCTGGTATAACAAAATCTTTTCCTTCGCATTGCTGGTATAACAAAAGACTACGATTATCTTCTCTAGTCCTCAATAGAGAAATTACTTCAGACCAATATGCAGCTACCTGCACAGCTGTTATTGGTCTCGTTTAAATCCTGAAACGTGCAGGTGGCCGTGCGCGATGAACATGACAGGAGGTGGGGCATAATATCCTGTAAAAAGGCTCCATATTGGCAATTGCAATCAATTGCAATGGGTCAAGGATACCCTATTTTGCCAGATTATATTTACAGTGGCCAACCAGGGCCTGCAGCCGTCATTTTCCGTGCGATATATAGGTAAACTTCGACCGACCTATAGTTTTAGCGCGAGAGATACAATGATACAGAGAAACTAACACTGTCTCTTTCTTACTTTAAAGCCGTATCTCCCCTTGCCAAGCAACTTTTAATGTCACCGGAAAATTGCAAAAACTATTAGTCATTTTAATCTGTAGATAAATTGAGGCCATGAGAGCCAGAGAAGCCTAACTGTAATTTTTCAATACTGATTTTAATTGCTAAAACTGCTCTAAACGGTAAAAATCATAGCACCACAGTGGCCTAAAATTTAGTTTAACATTTTTTTTTATTGAAAATAGTAAAAAAATGAATTGAAAAAAAAAAATGAAATTTTATTGATTTTTTTTATTTTGACTATTACTAAAGCTCCGCTGTATCTCATGAACCGTGATAGCTAGACAGTTGAAATTTTTGAGGCCTTGAGAGCCAGAGTGGCCTAACTGTCATTTTTTCAATACTGATTTTACAGTTAGGCCTCTGGCTCTCATGGCCTCAATTATGATCCGTACTATACTGCTTTTAAAACATTATTTTTCGAGAGATTATAATCTACCGAACTGAAACCGTTTGATTACAATCTTTCACTCGTTAAATTGGTAACAGTCCAAAGGCTGTCCTTGATTAGTTGGTTTTGCTGTTTTACAGTTTCAGTTCGATAGACTTAATCTATAGAGAAATAATGCGTTAAATTGTAAGCAGTATGGTACGGATTACAATGTATCGATAGATTACAATCTCGCGAGATATATTATAATCTAACGGTATTTTGCAATTTTACAGTGCCATATGCATGTTTAATTACATTGCATTGTAAAAATATTTGTTTAATATCTATCGTTTCTTAAAACATTTATAATAACTGTTATAGAAAATCTCACTACCCACAATTAAAAATAACGCCGGACAAGTACTCAGTGATAGACTACGAAAAACTTCCCTCGGCGAGTTTTAAAGCGAGTAACTCGGAGCGTCGCGACGAAAGGTTCATATCGCAGAATGTGTATGTCGCTGGCAAGATTGTGAGGACCGGTGAGGGTTGAGTACTCCGTGTGAGGGAGATAGAGTAGTGCTCGAAGTAACGCTAGCTTATACTCCATCATCAGCTTAGTCTTTCCGCAACTATCTTGGGTCGGTTTCCAGTCTGTCAGGAAGGGTGTGTCAGACTTCTACTGACTAAAAACCCACCCTGTTCCTTCAGTTGCCATTGTAGTCCGGGATCGCGGTATCTCGTTAGAATATTTCCGCAGCCCCCATAGGCATCGATTTCCAGTCTAATTTCTCGAGAGTGTAATAGCTTCATTTTAATATAAAGATTTTATGTATGTCTTATACAGTATGTTAACTAACAGAGGGCTTTCCCGTTAACCCGTAATAGTATAAGCACATCAATTAGATCGCCGCACACGCGGCCCGTCATTAATAAACAAATTGCGACGTTGACGTCCTTCAAGTACGCGTGTACGGAGTGTTTCTTTTACGTATCAATTTAACATTTTTAGTTAATATTTTAATATTAAAAAAAAGATTTTATTTTCGAATGGTAATATTTTTTAAGGTTCCGTAGCCGAATGGCAAAAAACGGAACTCTTATAGTTTCGACATGTCTGTCCGTCCGTCCGTCCGTCCGTCCGTCCGTCCGTCCGTCCGTATGTCACAGCCATTTTATTCCGAAACTGTTAGAACTGTACATGTGTAACTTGGTAGGTAGATGTATTCTGTGAACCGATTTCCGATTTTATGAAAAAAAAAATAAAAAATATTTAAAATAAAGGGGGCTCCCCATACATGAAACTGAAACTGAAAATATATTTTTTCATGAAACCTATGCGTGTGTGGTATCTATAGACAGGTCTTTAAAAATGACTATGAGGTTTCTAAAACCACTTTTTCACAAAGTTAATCGTTTAAAAGATATACGCTTCTAAAGTGGTAAAATGTGTGTCCCGCCCCCTCTAACTTCTATAATTATAAAGTGAAAAATCTAAAAAAAATATATGCTATAGATCTTAATGTAATCTTTCAACCAAAATTAGTTTGAACGAGATCGGGTCTGCAGTGTTTGAGATACAGCATATTTTCTAAAACCGCAAATATAACTTTGTAATTCATACAAACACTGAAAAACAAAGTTATTTGGCGTAGTTGTAAAAATTGTAAATAAACTAGTTTTAAGAAATTTTCAAGATATCTTTTTTTTTTCATATAATTGTATTAAATTATATTTATTATAGTTACTACGGAACCCTTCATGGGTGAGTCTGACTCGCACTTGGCCAATTTTTTTAACATGTATGGATGCTATACTATTTCGGGTTAACGAGAACGTCCTCGGTTAGTTAACATACTGTATAAACTTAAAAAGAGAGTACATAAAAACAGCTTACAACCTATTTATAGAAAATAATATAAAAGAAATTCATTATCTGCTTGTTTTCCCCCAACTATGGGTCGGGGTCGGCTTCTAGTCTTAACTGGATGCAGCTAGTGTTTTACATGGAGCGACTGCCTATCTGACCTCCAGCACCCAGTAACTGGGTAATACGATACTTCTTGTCTAGGCCAGCGTCATATTTTCTGGTATCAGACTACCCGTAACGACTGTCAAATATGCATGCGCGTGCACAGGATTATGACAGGGTCAGCGGCGGAGTAATCGGTCACAAAAACTTTTTCTTTTATAGATTTTTAGCATAGCCACAGCCACGCATCGCCACCATGCTACGATGCGTGGCTGTGGCTATGCTAAAAATCTATAAAAGGCAAAGTTTTTGTGACCGATTACTCCGCCGCATACCCTGTCATAATCCTGTGCACGCCCCTGCAAATATGTATAGATGACAGATGGAATCAGCGGCTTAACGTATTTTCCGAGGCACAAGGCCAAGGGGTATTGTGTTACCCAACTACTGGGTCGCGGAAGCCAGATAGATAGTTGCTTACTAGTACTCAGCTGCATCCGAAAAGAATGAAAGACCAAAAAAATAACGTTAGCCATGTGCTGAAATCAAGACTAATGAATCTCTGTGCTGATTTTCATCTAGATCCGTTCAGGCATGTATTGCGTGATTGACCAAGAAACATCCATACATCGAAACTTTCATGTTTATAATATTGTTACGAGCTGGGGTTCGGGATAGAAATAATTTACACCAATTAAACCAATATTAACACTTTACTTAAATAAATATCAAATAAAAATTTCCGAAACCGCACCGAAATTCACTTCTAAAGCTTCGATTGTATCGCCTCGTATCTTGAAATAAGACTGCCGTCTGCGTTCCTCTGCGATTTATTTATACCCCGGTCTATGAGTTCTAGAACATTCTTGTAAAATCGACTCACTGCCTGTACTACCAAAAATATTCCAGAAGCTACTCGAGATACTCAGTACCTACTGCTACTCGCCGCTAGATGGCGTTAGTGTCTCGAACGTATTAGAAGTCAGTCGAACTTTCTCGATATACTTAGTACTGCTAAGCGACTGGCGTAACAATATTGCTAACCAATTTGCAAATTGATCATGCGTAAATCCCGACCCCGTGAGAATTCCGGTTTAAAAAGTAGCCTTCGTTTTATTCCAGGATGTCAACTATCTACATACTAAATTTCAGTTGTTTTTGCGTGAATGAGCAACAAACATTCATTACATCCTCAGCCTCACAAGCTCGCAATTATAATATTATTAGGATAATAAAGCATATATTTCGTTGTGGGGAGTAATCTTCGTATACATAAGACATTATTAGTAGGATAGAAATATTTATTCGTATTATTTTTCAAGCTCAAATGTGTGTGCTGCACTGTTACGAAGAACAAATTGATCCTCATTGATTTTAATCAATTGTATGGTCATTATTCTTCGTTCAATATTTATAGGAACTATGCTCTTTTTATCATATGTTTGCAACTGTTAAATGTAACACATTAGCGTTTTGTAGCTTTACGAACTGTTTTTCGGTTTTGAGTGTTATTAGCTTTAGTTCATAAAGCTATTAATTATGTTTAATTTAAGCATACAAAAGAAAATCATAAAAAACGCTGCCTAAAAACCTATTTATAGAAAAAGTAATCAAAAAAATTAACAACCCGACTTTGGACTGAAACTGCAAGAAACAAGCACATTTTTATAAAAAAGCGATAAGCAGGCGGGACTCGTCCCATTTTTACCCGACTGCGCGACGTAAAGGAGGGTAATGTGTTTTTTTATATGTATCTGGCGTTGTAGAGGCCAAACGCGTGAGCTGATTTTAATTATTCTTATGTCAATCGGTTCGTCTTAGCCATGGGAGTGTCAGTCATGACAGTAATCAAAATTCACCACAACGTCAACCAGACGCCATATTATCGAACTGGAAAAATAAAAAATCGATAAACTACCTATGTCAAGCGGGGTATCGTTGATGAAACTTTTCTTTTCTTTCCGTCATGACATCCTTCCCGGATATAACAAGACTAAATTTAAAATCAGTGATTCCCAATCAATAGCCAAAACTTACAGGTACAAAGTATGGAATCTTTGTGAGAATACCTCTGTCGAGGTATTCTCACAAAGATTTCATACTTAATACGCACTTCCAAAAAAAAACATGCCCGAATAGAGTCGTCATATACAACAGCAAGTCAAAAAATTTTGAAATCAAAAGGAAGGCGCAATTAGATGAAAAACGTGATGACCTAGAAGCTAGACCTCCCATTGTTCCCCCCTACAACCCCCAGTACCCCTTACAACGTTGTTAACGCTGTTCTTATATGTCCTCTTTGTTCTCGGATTTTTTTCAAACAAAGTTGGATGTGTTAGTCGCCGGAGAGCACATAAAAGAGCAGCTCACCAAAGCTCCAATCAACCACCATAAAAGCCATTGATTGCAGTCGCTGTGGCCGAAACCAGCTAGATGGCATCATCATCAATTATCACAGACTTTCCTATGGACGAAGGATCATTGCTATGCAAATCGCCCTTCATATTAAGTGTTCTTCATTTCGTATCACCATTGACTGACAACTAAAATAAACTTAAATAACTAACCGTACACAGATTGGAATAGGGATTTAATCGACCTTCGTGCTTGCATTTGACAGCTGTCATCGATATTGGCATGACATTCACAGTTCCAACGGGAATTTACATAGTACCGCCCGGCCCGTGTGGAAAATTTGTGAGGTTACGATTGCCTTTGGTTTGTGGTGGCCTGAAAGATTTAT
The DNA here is from genome assembly GCA_943138885.2 of Tholera decimalis. Taxonomy (NCBI): domain Eukaryota; kingdom Metazoa; phylum Arthropoda; class Insecta; order Lepidoptera; family Noctuidae; genus Tholera; species Tholera decimalis. The sequence continues at coordinate 8,274,324 of OW964575.2, read as the reverse complement.
TTATTTATTTCAGGAATCAAAGGCCCATAAAAATGTAATATATGTCTTAACCAAAAATAATTATAAACTAAGGAGTGGAATTCTGTCTGTGTTTTCTGGTAGCTATAACCTGGGCGACTTTAAGTCAAGTGTGAATAGGTTACTTCTAGGTCCTAGTTCATCTTCGACCACATATCGCTTACCATCAGGTGAGATGGTGGTCAAACACGACCCTATTAACAATAACAAAAAAAAAAAACAAAGAATAGGCATAGATTCTATAATCCTCTAAAAAAACTATAGGCACGTCAGCTCTAGAAAATGAGTAATCTATCGACAGAAAATTTGTTGTGTCCTAACAGACTACCCTGAGAAGAAACATCGAAACAAACTCAGAGGTCAGTCTTTTTGGAACTCCATACAATCTTTGCTTGTGAAATTATATGAGAACCTTGTAGGCTAATGTCTGAGGTATCTTCAGAGGAAAGATGCCCACATATTTGAGTGGGCCTGTCCGGACAGTACAAGCATTTGTCAGATAACGTATAGCTTAACTTAGAACTTTAAGACCTTTAGACCAAAGTTACATTTAGGCAAGTCGCAAAAAGTACTTGTAATCATTTTACTATTTGTTGTTGACTTGAAAATACAACTTAATTGTTAGGTCTACGCTCATGATTTTGTTTCTCGTATGAGGTCATTATTAGGCATATTTCAGATGTAAACATTAATATCTCAGTCGGCTTCTGTGTTCTGTACCACATAAGACCCGACAGCCTCTAAAGCAAGATTGAACAGGCATCTTCAGGGCTCGCTCATTTCATCGAAAAACTCATAAATCGGTTACCAGTAGGCGTGATCGAGGTCATGAGTCAAAAACGTCCTTTCGACCACGGTAGGCAATCTTAAAGGGGCATGAGTATGTGCACACATACAGAGGATTCACTCTCTGTTCCTTTACTCACTTAGTCCGATGGGACGGCAAGCCGACCCTACTAGGGAAAGATCAGGTACAAGACCAACGGCCTAACGTACTTTCCAAACTGGCGCGAATCGAAAATACGGGGACCGATAGCGCCATTGCTTGCCAAGGTTGCAGGAACGGGCTCTAACGAAAAAGCGCGGCCCCGAAAACCAAGGGCAACTAAAGGAAGAGACTTGATCTTTAGTCAACTGAAACTACCTTCCCCTCTAGCCAGAGCGGGAGGGCGTCATTTGATTTTCCCACTGGAAAAAAAAGATTGGTCAAGTGCGAATCAGACTCGCCCATGAAGGGTTCCGTAGTAACTACGCAAAATAACTTTGTGTTTCATAGTGTTTGTTGGAATTACAATGTTATATTTGCGGTTTTAGAAAATATGCTATATCTCAAAAACTGCTAACCCGATCTCGTTCAAACCAATTTTCGTTGAAAGTTTACATTAAGATCTACAGCATAGACTTGAGATTTTTCACTCCATTATTATAGAAGTTACAGGCGGGGGTACATTTAACCACTTTGGAAGTGTATATCTTATAAACGATTAACTTTATGAAAAAGTGGTTTTAGAAACCTCAATGTCATTTTTAAAGACCTGTTTTTAGATACCACACGAGCATAGGTTTCACGAAAAAAACATATTTTCAGTTTCAGTTCCATGTATGGGGAGTCCCCCTTAATTTTTTTTTCTTATAATCGGAAAACGGTTCACAGAATACATCTACCTACCAAGTTTCATAGGTGTAGTCCTAATAGTTTCGGAATAAAATGGCTATGACATACGGACGGACGGACAGACAGTCAGACATGACGAAACTATTACGGTACTGTTTTTTGCCATTCGGCTACGGAACCCTTTCCCCTTTTAATTCGGGTAAGGACGATAGGACATCAGGCGCACGACTATCAGCTTTACGTGCCTTCTTAACTCTGCTCGACCCGGAAATCGATCCTAGGACCATACCGTCAACAGTAGCGGATGTCTACAAGCTAGATGTATGCATGATGTTTATGTAGCCGATAATTCTATAAAATGACCTCCATACATGGCTTCCGTGCTACACAGGAAGTTGTTATTGCAGTTTCAAAGGACGCTAATATGACTGATGTCAAATTATACTTTACGTGCGTCAAAAGGTACTGATAAGCTGGTAATTGCATCATAAAGGAATAATGTAGGCTCACATTAGAGCTTACGATAGTAAACATAGTGATAGCAATGTAATATCTTTTTCTTTCGGGTAGAAAATCATCTGAATTTTCCCGTTCTGGGAGCAACGGAAGAGAGTCTCAGACTTCTACTAATTGAAATCGGTCCTGTTCCTTTTGTTTATTTTTTTTTATTTAATTAATCATTTATTTTCAGGTTACAAAGACCCATAGATACCTAAAGTATACATAATATAATAACAATAGTGTTAGTAAATAAAGCTTAATACTATGTTAGTATCACTAAATTGCACTAGGTCTTTGTGCGTTCCGGTGGCACTTGTCTGCGAAACCGGCGGAATACCACACCCTGCGGCCAAAAGCTTTCTTCCATCACCTGAGGCAGGAAACATGTTGGTATGCGCACCACAAATGCCTTGAAGTTGACATTGCGATGCGACACCAGCAGCTGCACTCTCGGCGCGTATTTCTGCCTTTGGCGCACGTACGTAACGATGTCTTCCGCGTCAGTGGTGTAGTGAAGACGGGAAATGTACACCGGAGTATTCGGAGGGTTCCTTTACTTACCTGAGCAATTTTCGTCATCTGAACGCCTAGCCTTTTCTAAACATAGCAGTTGAGTATTAGTGTTTTATATGGAGCGAATGCCTCTTACCTCCACAAGGCAGTAGGTAAAACGATACCCCTTCATTTATTACACAATCTAATTCCTCCAAGCCCGTTCCATCATCGGACTACAAGACAAACGGCGACGCGCCATCTTTACACGGTGGATATCCCACCCATACGCACAAAACGTTTTGGGAATACCTTCATTGTGCGTACGGCTAAGGAGTGGAATTCCCTGCCGGAGTCTGTGTTTCCAGATAGCTACAACCTAGGGGTCTTTAAATCAAGAGTGAATAGGTTACTTCTAGGTAAGCGTGCTCCATCTTCGACCACATCATCGCTTACCATCAGGTGAGATGGTGGTCAAACGCGAGCCTGTTATGGATAAAAAAAAATTGTATTATTTACTGGCTTCTGACTAGTTCTGACTACCCGTAACGACTGCCAAAGATGTCCAAATGACAGCCGGGACTAACAGCTTCACGTGCTTTCCGAGGCACGGGCGTATCACACCGCCAACTTCCAAACTGTGGAAAAACTATAGAAAAACCAAATAACACATTTTGCCCGTCCCGTTAGTTCAAGTTCTTTATTTCATAACAAAAATACATTTGTGTTGAAATATTTACACAGTAAGTACACACAAATAAATAATAAACAATTATAATAGGTAACAAAACAAATTCCCTAGCAGATAATGCTACAAAAAACATTTAATGTCAAAATTTTAATAAAAAAAGTAAAAATTATAAAAAATTTAAATTAAGTTTAATTTTATACTAGTTACAAGATTTTCTGTCATTACAATATTCGTCAATGCTGTAATAGGCTTTATTGATTAACAATGCCTTGAGTTTATTTTTAAACATGTTCACATTCTGAATATTCTTTAATTCTGCTGGTAATTTGTTGAACAAAATGACAGACTGCACACGTGACGAGTGTTTGACAACGTTAAGCTTTGCCTGCAGAATAGTAGGAAGATCTTTTCTGCGAGTACCTACTCTGTTTTTTCTGTCGTCGTCTGTTTCAAACTCGTTTAAGTATTTATTAAAATGAGTTAGGAGAACTAAAATATAAAGACACGGTACCGTTAAAATTCTAAGTTTAACAAAATGATCCTTACATGATTCTGTTTGATTTAAATGAAGTATGGTTCTTAATGCTCGCTTTTGTATAGTAAAGGCTGCCTTAACATTATAGTTATAGCTGTTTCCCCAAAACATAATGCTATATCTAAGTTTAGATTCAACAAGAGCAAAATAGACAGTACGAAGTTGGGCAGTAGACAAAATATCCCTGAGAGTTCTGATTGCATAACATGCACTACTTATTGTATTCGTAATTGAATCTAGTTCTGGCTTCCAATTTAGTAAACTATCAATTTGTACCCCCAAAAATCTTAAACTTTCTACCATATCAAATTTCCTGCCTAATGATTCTACATTTACTAAATATTTGTTCCTAACTGTAGATCTAAATATCATACATTTTGTCTTACTTATATTTAATTTAAGATTATTTATAGAAAACCAGCTTTCACAAGCAGCTATTAATACATTTAACTTATATTTTAAGGTCTCTATATTGTCAGCAGCTATAACACCACTCGTATCGTCAGCAAATATTATCAAGTCAGCATCTGGTAAAATGTTTTTAATGTATTTAATTAAATCGTTAAGAAATATTATAAAGAATATGGGGCCCAGCACCGAACCCTGCGGAACACCTCTAGTTATAGTAAATAATTTCGATTTATGAATTTCTTCCACACCTTCCTGAAGTGATTTAATTTCGACGTACTGTTTTCTATTGGTCAAATAAGAACTCAAAATTTTTAAAATATTTCCTCTTATACCGTAATGCTCTAACTTATCTATTAGAATGCAATGTTCTACAGTATCAAACGCAGAACTTAAGTCTAGGAATAAGCCTGCAACTTTTAATTCATTGTTCAGCTTATTTACTACGTTATTAACTAACGAGTCAATTGCATCTAGTGTCCCTTTACTTTTTTGGTATCCAAACTGGTTACGGTTTATTACTTTTAGACTAGTCAAATGGCTTACAAGCCTGGATTTGGTCACTTTTTCAAAAAGTTTGGATAGAACCGGTAACAAAGAAATAGGCCTGTAATTGCTTGGATCTGTTTTAGCACCTTTCTTAAATAGTGGTAGAACTCTGGCTAATTTAAATTGGTCAGGAAAGACGGCCTCACTGACGCAGTTATTTATCATTTCAGATATTGGGTATGCCAGTATATCAATATTATCTTTGATTACGCTCAGCGGTATTTCATCGTGCCCAAATGACTTTTTACTATCCATACCCTTTACCATATTGTAAATCTCTATCGGCATGACGGGATTAAAAGCCATAGACTTTTCAACTCTGTCAGTATTTTCAATTAAATGCTTCTTAGCCAGTTTTGGATTACTAGTGTTTACACCTTTACCATTGTCAAACTTTTCTGCAAAAATGTTAGCAATGTCTATAGGGTTACAAATTATCTTATTATCATGTTTAAGTATTATGTTATCATTTTCAAAATTATTATCAATTTTTTTTCGAGTTTTGTTGACTATTTTCCATATTTATTTACTAGAGTTAGCCGCTTTATTTATTTGATTAGTTACTTCCTTCTTTTTAGCGTTCCTAATCACTTTTTTATAAATTCTAAGATACTGTTCGATGCTCGATCGAATCATCTAAGTTTCCCACGGAATGGAAAATGGCAAATGTTGTTCCGGTTTTCAAAAAAGGAAATTCCGATGACGTGCAGAATTACCGTCCCATTTCACTCCTTTCTGTGTTTGCTAAAATTTTTGAATCCCTGCTGTGTCCTTTACTTACAACACTTATTAATCCTCAGTTAGCAACCCAACAACACGGTTTCTGTGTTCGCAAATCCACTACTACTAATTTGGTCCACTATGTCAATCAAATCGGTGTACTGATGGATTCTGGCGCGCAGATTGACTCGATATATACTGATTTCAGCAGTGCGTTTGACAAGGTGGATCATTTTATCCTGTTAAAGAAGCTTGAAGGGTTTGGCATATTTGGTCACTTACTCCTTTGGTTTAAGTCTTATCTTACAGGAAGACAACAGAGAGTGGTTGTTAAAGGATATGAGTCACCAGCTTATATCTCGACATCTGGAGTCCCGCAAGGCTCTCACTTGGGTCCAATTTTGTTTTTAATGTTCGTAAATGACGTAGTCCTGGCAGTTAAACACAGCAATTGCTCTGTTTTTGCTGACGACTTGAAAATTTACAAAGAAATTAATACAAACGTTGACGTGCAGTTGCTCCAGACAGACCTTGACTCAGTTCACGATTGGTGCATACAAAATCGGATGTCCCTCAATGCGAAAAAGTGCTACCACATAACATTTACAAAGAAACGTAGGCCATTACCAACATCATATGCAATTAACAGGGTTACACTACAAAAAGTGGACACGATTCGAGACCTTGGCGTGCACTTAGACTCGAAACTGTCTTTCATTAATCATATCGACCATATCACTGCCAGGGCTGCAAAAATGGCTGGCTTTATCAAAAGAATATGTCGGGATTTTCAATCGATCTCAACCTTAAAGGTTCTCTTCAATACCCTTGCGAGAAGTCTCCTGGACTATGCATCTCCAGTTTGGAACCCTACTTATCGTGTCCATGTGAACAGGATTGAGCGTATCCAAAGAAGCTTCACAAGATATCTTTGTTTTAAGAGCACAGTTTGTCCACGGGATTCCTCTTATAATGAGAGACTTAGCCATTTCAATATGTGCACACTCGAACACCGACGAGACGTGACAGACCAAATCTTCCTCTACAAAATAGTCAACGGTTTAGTCAATGCTCCGGATCTTTTGGCTGAAATTAGAATAGCTGTACCTCGACAGCAAATTCTCAGAACTAGTCGTGAAAGCATAACCTTTGCGACGACCACAAGTCGTACTAAGCTTGGGAGCACCGCGCCCATGAACCGCCTCATGAACAAATATAATAAAATCGCTGCACGGACTAGTAGCATCGACATATTTTCAAACCCCTTCCGTCAATACCGTTCTAATCTCGTGTCCAACTCCGAATCTCAGGACGTATGCGATATATGAAACACCTTATAACGATTGCATTCTCTTTCATTCACTTCCCCTTATCAACCCTTTATATAAATGTAACCGTATTAAATTAATCTACCCTTATCAACCCCTTATTATAACATATGTACTGTGCTATTCTTAATGTTAAATGAATTAAATATAATTTAAAATTATAATTATCGATCACACTTTAATAAGATTGTAATTAAATGATATTGTAGTGTAATTTTAAGGTAATAGAAATGTTATTTTAATGTAATTTAATTGAATAGAAATGTAACGTAATTATAATGTTAATTGAATGTTATGTAAAAGGAAATGAAATGAAATGAAATGAAATGAAATATTTATTCTGTAAATTGGTTATAAATAACAATTTACACGTCATGTTTTTTTGCGTGTTTAGTTTAGCTAGATGAGGCCGGTATTTCCTAACTGACTACTCTGAGAAGAAACACCGAAACAAACTCAGAGGTCAAAGTCTCTTTTAAAGTCCAGACAATTTGTATTTGTATTTGTATATAAAAGTGTTAAGCACGCAATGCTGTGAATGCTGAGCACTTCTATAAGTGACGTGCTCACTATACCTACAACTGTTTGTGATTTCTGTGTATGCTTTAGTGAGTAAGTCGTTGAAGTGCCTAATCAATAAATAAATAAATAAATAAATAAATACTGTTCACGATAGCTTAATAAAGATTTGTCACACTTAGCTTTATTTATAAAATTCAGAATTCTCTTCATTTTGCTTGATGTCCTTATTCCTTTCGTTAACCATTTAGATCGGCTAGATTTTTTAATGTTGATTTTAATTTTTGCCTTTTTAAAAGTACCAGAATGTAGTTCTTTTATTTTTCTTATAAACGTGTTTGTATTTAAATTCCAGTCGTGGTCCAGTAGTTTCTGTCTAAAAGCATTATTATTTTTCTCATTATATAATATTCTCTCTATAAATTTAAAACCAACGCATTGTGTAGTACTAACTTTTTCCAAATATGCAGTACAGAAGAGGGCTGCATGTCCATCCGCTAATCGATTGTGGTCAATGTCTGTACTGCCAATATTTCTATCACAGGTGTTGGTCAATATATTATCTATACACGATTCGGAGTTATTTCGCACAAATGTAATTGAATCAAATAAATATCTAAAATTATAGCATTTCAACAATGATGTAAAAGAACTTCTTTTTTTGTCCTGTTTTGACAAGTCAATATTAAAATCTCCACAGATAAAGCATATTTTATTGATAAAGTACTGAAGTAATTGTTCTAATCTATCTAGAAAATCATCAAAGTTTTTATTTACGGGTGTTCTATAGCAACAGATTATGTATGAGTTCGTCTCAACGTCTCTTACTCCAGAAACCTCAAAGCTAACCGTTTTATACAGCTTTTTACAAATGTCCAAGTCCTCAACTTGCCTGTTTTTATGTGTTAATACTAAAGTACCACCTCTTGTTTTATTTAACCTTGTGTTGCAAGAGCCTACGATATAATTAGGAAAATCAAATTGTGATACCATTATTTTGTTTAAAAAATGTTCACTAATACAAATAAAAGCTTAATGCGTTAGGTAATTCAGTGACATACACTTCGAGTTCATCCTTCTTATTATTTATTCCGCATAAGTTTTGGTGAAAAATAGTAACATGTGAGTGACTGTCCTTCAATATAGCCGCATTGTTCAAACCACCAGCCACGGTACTAATCTCGAAAAAGCTGACTGTGTTGTTCAGCTTCCTCATAGGAAGGATTCGAATATTCAGAATATGTTTCAATTTCAAATATAAGTTGCTGAATTTGTTCAAATATACTAGATATACCTCTAATATTAACATTTCCCTGTTTATTATAAGACATGAAATCATAAGTCAGGTTTAAGTTTGAATCAATTAAATAGATATAGTTATGCGTTAAATTGTCATTATAAATTATATTATTAAATGCTTCTATTCTCCAGTTATACATCTCTTTATGATAGTGATTTTTAAAAGTAGGTACGCACAGTATTATATTTGTATGCTTAATAGGCATTACTTTATCCCGTATTTGTTTCACCATCTTAGTGTAGTCGCATGAGGTCTTGAAATCTTCGTCTCCAATTTGGATGACTCAGTAATCCTTTAAGGTTAATTCTCTTAGTTTATCCTCCAATCCGTATATTAATTGTTCTATACCACAGTTTGTTTTTATGTAATGGCATATTTGAAAAGTATCGCCGAATATTCTGCTAGCAATTGGTAGAATTTTGCTGGTTGAGTTGGTACTGAGGATCACAAGCTTCTTGTCCTTTTCATTCCTAAAGTAATTATTATTTCTAACATACTTTTTCTCTCCACTTCTCTCTTCCATCATATTGTGCCCGTCTGCGATAGGACATATCTGAATAGTAAATTCCAAGACCTCGTGCTCGTCAACTAGACCGTGCAAGGCAATTGTTTTATAATGTACAGTATGTTAGTTTAAACGAGGGACATATTCAAACCTACAATAGTGTATGCTTACATGATACTAATAAAAATATGAACAAAAAAAAAACACTGATAAATAACAGACAGAACCATACCAAAAGTCCTCGGGGGGACTCCTGCGGGGGCGGAGTTTACACACGGGTTCCTTTTTTGGCAGAATCGGGCCGTTTTGCCACGTGATTACTTTAGGTACTGTATACAAGTTCATTCACCTCTTGCGGCTCAGTGTACATGATAAATCTATACTAATATTATAAAGCTGAAGAGTTTTTTTGTTTGTTTGTTTGCTTGCTTGAACGCGCTAATCTCAGGAACTACGGTTCTGATTTGAAAAATTCTTTCAGTGTTAGATAGCCCATTTATCGAGGAAGGCTATATATAGGCTATAATATATCATCACGCTAAGACCAATAGGAGCGGAGCACTAATGAAGAATGTTTCAAAATCGGGGGATTTTTTTTCCACGCGGACGAGGTCGCGAGCGTAAGCTAGTGTATTATATTGGACAATTACGTCAAAAATTTTAGTTAGGACGAGAATCGATTACTGAATACCCTCCCTCAATAAGTCCCTCGTTTAACCTAACACACTGTATAAAAATAAGGATAGTAATACACGTTAATGTCATCACAATTTAACCTTACACTTTGTAATTACAACCGGTACATACAAAGTTAGTTTTTAAAGTAAATATTACATTTACCTCGGTAGGATTTGTTGCAAAAACATGACTCGTTTTGTTTGTATTTCAAAGGTCATGGAAGCAGTTATTGTTCATGATTATTGTTTTGTTAAAATGTTGGTTTTATTTTTGCATTTTGATTTTATGAACACGAGGCCTGACAGTTGATAAAAACCTAGCGAGTTTCGCATTTGTTTTGCTAATTTCTAACGTGCAAATGTGGAAACCTAGACGCACTGCTGGGTACCATTGACACTTGTTCGATATATCGTCTTGCCGTATCAAGACTTTTTCGTCCACATTTATTGTTCACACAGCCAAGACGTTGAACTCTCAGCTGGCTTCTGTGTTACTTGCCACCTAAGTCCTTTCAGTCTTTCAAGCAAGAGTAAACAGGCATGTTCTGGGCTCGCTCGTCCCATCGTAGACCTCATCTATCGCTTACTATCAGGCAAGATCGGTCAAGGGCGGGCTCATCCTCAATTTAAAAAAAATACCTAGATAATTTCCTATCCTACCTTCACAATGCTTAAAAAACTTTAGGTACTAAAATAATTGTTTCAACAAACTGTAACAGCTCTGTCTTAAATAATAAGTGAATTGCCTATTAATTAGCTTACTTAAATTTTCTGAGTGGGAGTAAAAGATAAATTAAAAATTCTGCTTGTCTGGCGAAGTCACCCACGCCATTGTTTTCTTTTAAAGTCTAGCCAAAGACCTAGTTTTGTTTCAATTTTTTTTTATAACTAGCAATGTGGGTAGTATTACCATTTTGTAGTGGCCCGAAATAAATGATTTTTAACCGACTTCTAAAAAAGGAGGAGGTTCTCAATTCGGATGTTTGTAATTTTTTTTTTTATGTTTGTCCGCGCGTAACTCAGTCGCTTTCCAACCGATTTGAAAAATTCTATCTTGTTAGAAAGGGTATACTTCCCAAATGGTCCCATGAAAATTTTATCGAAATCGGACAAGCCGTTTCTGAAAAATCAACAAAAGTCTAAAAAAATATTTACGTTGATGATCTTTTCGTTTACTCTGCATTGCGTTTTTTGTTCGCGCATAACTCCGTCATTTACGAACCGATTTGGAAAATTCACTGATCCACTAAAAAGCACGAAAATAAAAACTTTTTTGCAAATAAAAAACCGACTTCCATATCAAAACACTACAAAGCCAAAAATAATTTTAATTTCGGAAGGCGGTGTGAAAAAAAAAAGAAAATACAAAACCAATAACACCGACTACCGAAATTAAAATTATTTTTGGCTTTGTAGTATTTTGATATGGAAGTCGGTTTTATTTTTTGCAAAAAAGTTTTTTTTATTATTAACATTACTAGCAGTCTTGTTCCTCCGGCTAAGTTAAATATTCTTGTGTATGGTGTGGGTTCACGCCAATAGTGGAATGGGTGGGGTTGGAACCCGCGACCTCTCGATCACAAATACGACTCTAGCCATTATTAGGCTCTAGACGTATCATGTTACCCAGTTACTGGGTTCTGGAGGTCAGATAGGCAGTCCCTCCATGTAAAACACTAGTACTCAGCTGCATCCAGTTAGACTTAGACTGGGAGCCGATCCCCACATTGTTGCGAAAAGGTGGTGATTATTTCCACCTGGGCTTTTCCAACTTCTGTGCAAGAACACACAGAGTTTGTGGGAGGCTCATATTTATGAATTTGAATGCTGAAATCTGGTGGAGGTTGTGAGGACTCGTACTTACAGGAGCAGGTCGAATCAAAGCTCCAGAGCCTTGAACATCGACGACGAGTTGCTAGTCTATCGGTTTTCTATCGGTTACATTTCGAGGAGAGTGCGATGGAATTGCACCATCTAATTCCGCCAAGCCCGTTCCATCATCGGACTACAAGACAAACGGCGATGCGTCATCGTTACATGGTGGACATTCCACCTATACGCATTAAACGTTTTGGGAATACCTTCATTGTGCGTATGGCTAAGGAGTGGAATTCCCTGCCGGTGTCCGTGTTTCCCGATAGCTATAACCTAGGGGTCTTTAAGTCAAGAGTGAATAGGTTACTTTTAGGTAAGCGTGCTCCATCTTCGACCACATCATCACTTACCACTTGGTCAAACGCGAACCTATTATCATTAAAAAAAAATAGGTGAAGTTTGTCTTGCAAGTATTTACTAATTTCGCAAACAATAATAGTTTTCAACACGCTTTTATTAGGTCGAGCTGTAACAAACTAAGTAACTATGTAATAAAATCTAAGAATCTGAATTACACGCGCTTCAAACTGTTGTATCGTCATTAAACTTGGCAATTATCTGTAAATTAGATGATAATAATATTACGGTACTATCGAGCTGGTCTAATGGTGGAACTGGAAGGTGGCTGATGGAACCTTGGACTGCCTACTAATAATCATATCGAGATCATTAGTTCATTTTAAAATATTCTGTCCATTGGCTTTTTACTGCAGTAAATAGAAGGGTGTTATTCATCAAACTATTAATTTATTTCAAGAAATCAAAAATAAATTTGCCAAAGTAAAATCAACTCTATGTCGAGGTTTGACAAGTTAGTTTAAACATGCCGCACATTCATCATCGTAAGATTGCTCAAATGTTTCCTTTATCTGATGTATTGACGCTTTTGGCCGTTATTTATGATCTGTCAAAACAATCGACGACCCAAGAATAGAAAATTTTGTAAGCCGTAATCCAAATCCAATTGGCAAAACCATTGGTTAGGCATTGGTTTTGCCCATTGGATTTGGAAACGTGTATGCAAGTTAGCCTTTAGCTGAGTAACTAGATGTATACTGGTATTGTATGATACATTTTTCTAAGATTTGAAAGAGTAGTAGTATGTCAAGCAGTTTGAGTACTTGTGTGGCCTACCCAAATGTCCTTACTTTGGTATTGTTCGTCAAATTGTTGAGCTACTTAAGTTCTAAGTTGAGCTACACGATAACTGACAAATGCTTGCACTGTCTGGACAGGTCCGCTCAAATGTGCGTGGTTTCCTCAAAAGAATACCACACACATGAACCTACATGCTTCTCATATACAAATACAAATTGTCTGGACTTTAAAAGAGACTTTGACCTCTAAGTTTGTTTCGGTCTTTCTTCTCAGAGTAGTCAGTTAGGAAATACCGGCCTCATCTAGCTAAACTAAACTTAACACGCAAAAAAAAAAACGTGACGTGTAAAAGTGTTATTTATAACCAATTTACAAAATAAATATTTCATTTCATTTCAGTAACTTGAAGTATCATTAGAACTTAAAACGAGATATTTACTATGTGTTGCTTTTTTTCGCGACTGCCTCGTTGGTGTGTAGTGGTCGCAACTGCTGACAATGAGATCTCGAGTTCGATTAACGGGTCGGGTAAAAGGTAATGTGAGTAAACTACTCAGTAGTAGTCTGTTATTCGGTCATCTTTGACATTCATTACGGGTAGTCAAAAGCCAGAAAATTTGACACTGATCTGGCCAAGGGGTATCGTGTTACCCAGTCACTGGGTTGAGGAGGTCAGATAGGCAGACGCTTCATGTAAAACATTAATACTTAGCTGCATCCGGTAAGTCTAGAGGGAAAAGACTAAGCATTTGATGTTTGTGATTGACGCCGGTAAAATGAACGAGGAAGAGGGTAGACCGATGTGTCTGCTCATAAACATCCACCCGCAGTATCTACAATGAATGCGTGATCATGGCGCAACATCGTTAGGGTGTGTCCAAACGTCGAGCGGCAATCGAGCGCGGCCCGCCGCCCTGTGTTTAGACGACTGCCGCGCAAACATTAGTCGGCTTTGTCCTAACTAGAGCGCGGCAGAAATGTGTCCTAGATATGCCGCGTGTTGCTGCTGCGCTCTTGCTGCTCAATATTTAGACACACTCTAAAAACCGGCCGCGGCATGTCCTAGGACCGAAAACTCCGAAAACAAGGCCTGCGGAGGCCTTTCGGCCCATTTCTTCTCACTGAGAGAAGGCTTATGTCCTGTGGGAACGTTATTTATTTAGACATTTAATTCAGATTAGGTACATCCATAAATAGGTTAGTAATACTTACATCTATGTTAGTAGTTAAAATTATATTGGAGAACATTATTAATTACGAATCAAATAAAAATAAAACAATTACAATTAAATTTCGAAATAGCATAATAAAAATAAAACAATTAATTAATCAAATTCCGAATAAAATGATCAAGTTAGTTTAAATAAAAAATAGCACCGCTGGAAACGTGGACAGTATTCCAGTGCTTCACCACAGGACAATCCAGTCTATCCAATATGGTGTTCAGAAGGCTGCTGGCGCTACCGTGCACACGCTGCATCAGGGAGGCAACTCTTTTACGTGCTATTGCTCTAAAGTAGTCAATATTGGCCTCCGTAAACATACTTGATGCACTGCAAAAGCGAGGCAACCCAGCAACATTCTGAACCCATTATTGTACAGGACACGTAGGGCGTTGAAAGTTTTCTGCGTATATCTGACCCACAGGCTGCAGGTATAAAAGGTCTGGCAATACGCCTTGAATAGTGAAATTTTAACATCCTTAGTGCATCTCGCAAACCTGCGCGTTGCATCTCACTTATACGGAGAGATCCTCAGTGATAATCTGGTTTTGTATCCATGGATGTATGTCATTGTACTGATGATTCAATTTTCTATATAATATTGCGTCATAGTCACAAGTTAATAACAAAAAACGTCGCACATTCGTGACAATATACATACATACTTAAATATAAAATCATGTACTACCTAACTAAGCTCAAATACGTAAGGTGACACCTTTCTTAAACAAATATTTGTGCAGAAGATTCACTTATATTTTGTAAGTGAATTAAAAAAATAAACACAAGGCTCTCAAGAATTTTACCGAAATTTTGAACATTTTCCCGGGAAAAGTAGCCTATCTTTGACCCCAGGTATTCAACTATCTCGATGCCAAGTTTAAAAAAAAAAGTTTGGTCAATGAATTTTGTAAATAATGACAAAATTACAAGCTTACTTTAATCATCACCAGTTGTCTTTTCCCAAATATATTTGATTCGGCTTCCAGTTTAATTGGCAGTTGAGTTACAGTATTTTACATGAAGTCACTGCTATTCTGACCTCTACAACCCAGTACCTGGGTAACGCGAGAGCTCTTGGCTAGACTGGTGTCAGATTTCCTGGCTTCTCAATACCTGTAACGACTTTTAAAAATGTGCAAATGACAGCTGGGACCGACGGGTTAATGTGCTTTCCAAGGGACGGAGTAACCTTTATAATGTTAGGATAGTCGCGCAGGGGTAGCTCACCGTCCGGTAAGGACCAGGCCCGGATCGGCGGCGAGCGGCGGTTCGTGATCCACGCGCGCCTCAAAAAGCTGTCAGCAGTAGTGACGAGGTCCCATAGGGCCATTGCCTGCCGGGGTTGCGGGAATGTTATACCGTGACCTGGGAACTTAAGGGCAGCTGAAGGAACAGGGTGGGTTTTTAGTCAGTAGAAGTCTGACACTCCCTTCCGCTTCACCCAAAGCGGCAGAAGTTATTCGATGATTTTCCCACCAGGAAAAATAAAGGATAGTCGCCCATCCACGGACATCTGCACAGGAACAACCCATGCAGCTGTTATTAATTAGCCACGAGCTCCTCAAAGTTATTTCAATCAAATAATTTAGTTCACTTAATTGAGTGACTTACTTTTGAGTTGAGTGAACCTTCTTTCTTTTGATTTCTACTTGACATTGCACACAAATACAAAATGTTTTAGTTTAAATATGCAAATCGCAGCCTTTGCAAAAGTTTAGTCATAATACAAAGGCGTGTTTACTCTGCTGATATTTTTAGTTTTTTTTTTTTATTATACTATAAGTCCCTTATTTTTCGAAAGGAATATCATTTAGTGACTAGGGACCGTCAGACTCCTACTGACAATAAACCCACCTTGTTCGTTCGGTTGCCTTTGAGTTCTCAGGCGACGGTATCTCTTTAGAATATTCCCGCAACTGCGACAGGCTTTGACCCTATCTGACCCCGTCACTGGTGCTGACTGCTCTTTGAGACGCGCGAGGAACACGTCCAGCCGACCGAACCTGGCCTGGTCCTTATCGCACGTTGAGTTACACCTGCTCGTCGTCCGCAATCCCGCGCCTTTGGTGACAGGAGATCGGCTCGCGAACCTCGACACTCGAGGCGTCTCCCGCGGTAGCTGGGGCGTTGGGAAGAGAGTTCTCTCCTTCAAGCGTTCCGCCTCCTGCTTCGCTAGCATACATATGTATTAGGTCTTTACATATGAATTTTAAAATGAAAATTGCTATTAAAAAGTGTGAACCATTAATCCTTATAATAACTCCTTTGCTATGAAAATGTGGGAGTTAGAATCAATTAAATGTATGAAGGCTGTTTTGACTTACTCATCGGAATTGATTAGTTTTCCTTCTAAGAAACTGTCCCATTATCACATTTGTAAATCCCCCCTCTCCCTAGTGTGACTATATTTTGCAAGACTATGTTTAAACCTAGAATTTATTAGTTACATTATCTCCTTATGTGTAAATGCAAACTGTGCCCGCGAATAGTTCGGGTGTATCCGTTCGGATCTCGGATATTTTTTATCCCGTAGGAATTCCGGGATAAAAAATATCCTATTATGTTGCCTCAAAACATCCTCAATCTTTCATTGAAATCCCTATTCAAATCGGTTCCAAAGTTATATAATTGTGTACCAACTAATAAATTCGATATTTTATTTTACTCCATCTAATAAAATTCCGACTGCAACTTGCTATAATATATTTCTAGAACCTGTTTTATCAAGTCTAAGATACTGTAACTCAATAAAATCCAAAAATAAAATCAATAAAATGTAACAATTTCTTCATTTGCTTCTGACGACTACTATGGCAATACAAGTTATTCACGATTATTTATTGTGTATATTCTACTTGTATATGAAACCTAGCTGGCTTGATAACTTATAAAATTACCTTTAATTTGATACCAAACACTGAATTCTAGAAACAGAAAAAAATAGTTTTTTTTAGTTACAGTGTATTGGATTTACACGGTACACTGCTGTGCCCCGCGGCTTTAGTAGATTAGGTTTTTCCTCGTGTAAATCCTGATCCCGCGGGAGTCCCCAAATAAGTAGTTTTAAATTTCGTGTTTTAATACTTAATATCAGTTTTAAATTTCGCGTTTTAATAATCTTTAGATTACGTGTCGTCAAAAAAGTTCATATTGTATTTTC
This sequence comes from Tholera decimalis, assembly GCA_943138885.2. NCBI lineage: Eukaryota > Metazoa > Arthropoda > Insecta > Lepidoptera > Noctuidae > Tholera > Tholera decimalis. The sequence goes on along the minus strand of OW964575.2, from coordinate 8,257,107 downwards.
GACTAAAAAACACTATTCAAGTTATTACACACGACAATCTAAATATATATAACTCAAAGGTGACTGACTGACTGACATAGTGTCTATCAACGCACAGCCCAAACCACTGGACGGATCGGGCTGAAATTTGGCATGCAGGTAGATGTTATGACGTAGGCATCCGCTAAGAAAGGATTTTGCGAAATTCCCACGGGATCGGGATTTACACGGGAAAAACTTCCCACGCGGGCGAAGCCGCTGGCACAAGCTAGTTTAGCATAGAATTTGATGCGTCACCTATTCAGCCACCTTTTGTTTTGACACGATTAAATAGATTATGTAAATTGTGTATATTAAATACTAGCGACCCGCCCCGGCTTCGCACGGGTGCAATGTTTATATTAAATACTAGTACTCACGCGGGGCTTCGCTCCCGTGGATTCTATCACGGTAAAAACATAACTCTCCTTTTTTGCAGTCGGGTAAAAAGTAGCCTATAACCTTCCTCAAGCTTCAAGCTACTTCCATACCAAATTTCATCCAAATCCACCCAGTACTTTCCAAGATTAGCGCGTTCAAGCAAACAAACAAACAAACAAACAAACAAACTAACAAACTTTTCCGCTTTATAATATTAGTATAGATAGGCAGCGTTCGCGAGAGTCGTTAACGTACGGCAGTTTTTTCGACGCCTTACTCCACAATTTTCACTACCACGAAAAATCCAATCTATTTTCCGGGATAAAATATAGCCTATACGGATTCGGAAGAATCCCTCTAAGTAATGGTAAAACAAATTTTGAAATCGGTCCAGTAGTTTTTGAGCCTATTCAATACAAACATACAAAAATACAAAGGTTTCCTCTTTATAATATTAGTATAGATTGTTTGTACCACGGAATAGAAAATACAGTGGAAGTGCCCTTTAGATATCGCACGCGTGTCAACATTAAGCACAGATGCGCGACATTAGCTTATTCGCTGTCAGATTCATGTCGCGATTGGTTGTCTCTAAAATACACGAAATATTAGAAATTATGCCTTGTTGTGCGGTTTGGACCTGCAAAAACGAAAGCAGTAAATAAAATGTATCTTGTGGAGGCGTATCGTATAATCGATAAGTATTAAAGTTTGTTAATTTTAAATATATTTGATATTAATGACAATACCGCATTTCATGACTCCAATGCAAACTATAAAGAACCTTATTTTCAATAGCACAACGTTTAAATCTACTTGGTCGTTATCTGGAGGAACATACTATAAATTCTAGTAACTTCGACGCTACTCAATTAGGGATGGGACACATTCGTAAAGTAGGTCTGTATCGATAATTTTTATTTATTTCTAACTCCATTTCATAGCTGGATTCAGAAAATTGATTTCGGACGGTTTATGTGTAAAATTCATAAATGTTTAACTGAGATTGCACAGAAATGTCGACGTTTTAACCACACGTAGCCTACATCCGTCTGTAGTAGATACGGGTCGCTAATCACACCGCCTATTGTACACTCATTTTTATAAATGATTGTCCTGTGTTAAATTGAGGTGTACAATAAAGTATATAATAATAATAATCACACTAATATTATAAGTCAAAAGTTTGTGTTTGTTACTTCTTCACGCTCGAAAGGTTGAACGGATTTCAATGAAACTTGGTACATGGATAGACCATGTCCTGGAATAGAACATATGATTTTTTCGTGAGACTATGTTCCCTTGAGATAATTTTATACTTTCACGCGGGCGAAGCCGCTGGTAGCAGCTAGTAGTTAATAAAGATAACATCACATAATGTAAACCGTAATACATCAATTTCTGGATATTGATCTCAAAAAATTTAAAAATTTCAGTTTTCCCCAAGATCCTTTTATTAAGGAAAATGGATGTTTATTGGGTTGTCAATATTCCAAAACATAATCTATCATCAGTTAGGGGAATTTCCTACGTCTAATCATATTACCGACTTAATGAAAGCCATCACGACAAAATATATTAATATACGCTTTCATCACCTATTCAAATTAAACATAAAACTATCAAAACGGCAATTATTAAACAAATATGTATAAATTCAAGGTCAATAAATATTTTTAATACTATCTATTAACATTTAATTGAAAACTAGCTTGTGCCAGCGGCTTCGCCCGCATGAAATTAATACTTTGTTATATGATTTACTAGTACTCACGCGGGGCTTCGCTCCCGTGGATCCTATCACGGTAAAAACATAACTCTCCTTTTTTGCAGTCGGGTAAAAAGTAGCCTATAACCTTCCTCAAGCTTCAAGCTACTTCCATACCAAATTTCATCCAAATCCACCCAGTACTTTCGAAGATTAGCGCGTTCAAGCAAACAAACAAACAAACTAACAGACTTTTCCGCTTCATAATATTAGTATAGATAGCCTATCTATAGCACTCAAAAATAATGCAGCTACATATTAGGGAAAGAATTTTCAGAATCGGTTCAGTAGTTTTAGAGATTTCCCCTACATACAAACTTACAAATTTGATCTCTTTAATTTTAAAATAGATTCTATTTTTTTGAAGATGGTCAACCTTTTTCCATTGCTGACCATTTGTATGATGTCGATAAATTATTACATTGCTCACACAAATAAAAAAGTAACATCGATATTAAAGTATCAATATTTGTCTACATCTCTATCTGAGTAGCAAAAGACATTACATGTGCATGCAAATATGACATCTATTTCAAAGTACTTAGCGTTCCGAATAGAATAAATTGGTTACAGTGCCATCTAGCGTTGAGTAGCTGAACTCATTGTAAATTGTTGGAATTATGTTTTTTAAACGATAAACGCCTTTATTGATTATGTCATGTCAAATAATAACAACTTTCGGTCGTTGTAATAAGACTCAATATTTTTGACAGCACTAAGAAGATGATTTGTTAAAGTTTCAACTTTGTAGCCAATTATATCACTGTTTTTTATGTGTGTTATGGACATTTTGATTTGCAAATGTGTGAGTTTGGCGACACTGGTTCTCGTTTTGAGAGAGCGTAGGGGCACTTCTACTTAATTTTCATTTCTGTGGTTTGTACTCACAATTTACAAAGGTGTTCTCCAATAGTTGTTAAGTATGTGATAAATACACGATGGTACTAGCCTTTAACGTTACCAGTGCAGGGATACAGGCCTCTCTATGAGAAGAAATGGCGTTATCCACCAAGCGGGCCCAATGCGAGTTGGTGCAACTCACTTCTTCAAAGGTTTGTTACTAGACCACGCCGGTTTCCTCACGAAATTCTCATTCACCGTTTTGGACACCGCAAATCAAGAGAGATCCACGGGCTTCAGGTTATCAATCCCAGATAGATTCCTCAAGATTAGCGACCTGCTGGATCGTTATTTTGATTCCCTAGGCATTATGCTGAGCGTTGCGTTGGCTAGTTCTGTGTTTCCTGCAAGCTATAACCTGGGAGTCTTTAAGTCAAGAGTGAATAGGTTGCTTCTAGGCAAGCGTGCTTCATCGTTGACCACATCTTCCCTAGTCACTCAATTATGCTGAGCGTTGACTAGTTCTGTTTCCTGATAGCTGTATTCTGAGGGTCTTTAAGTTAAAAGTGAATAGGTTACTGCCAGGTAAGCGTGCTTATCTTTGATCACGTCATCGCTTACCATCAGGTAAGATAGTGGTAATAGTAAAAAAATTACGTAGATATACTGAGATTACTTGTATAGGTCATTCATTTAGTTTGTATTTCCTTATAATATTATGCGTCATGCATGTCGCAAAAAACCAGACTTTGTCCTTTATTTTATCTATAGACTAATGTTATAAAGAGCTAAAGTTTGTTTGTATGTAGAGGGTAATCTCCGGAACTAATTATTCAATTCTAAATTTTGTTTCATTGGTAGTAAGGTGCATTATTTGTGAGTGCAATAAATAGGCTATAAATCACTTCGATCCACGCGGACGAAGTCGCGGACGAATTGCTAGTTTTCATTATTTGGCTAACAAACAGCTATACAGTATGTTAACTAACAGAGGGCGTTCCCGTTAACTCGCAATAGTATAGCATCCATACATGCTAAAAAATATTACCATTCGAAAACAATTTATTTTTTATTTTTTTCATATTAAAATATTCACTAAAAATGTTAAATTGATACGTAAAAGAAACACTCTTGAAGGACGGCAACGTCGCAATTTATTTATGAATGACGGGCCTCGTGTGCGGCGATCTTATTGATGTGCTTATACTATTGCGGGTTAACGGGAACGCTCTCTGTTAGTTAACATACTGTATACTTAAACATAATTATAATAAAATAAAAAAGTTGTAATATTTATTAGGTTACTGAAACAATTTCTTAAAGTTTAGCACCGTATGCCCTACAGATGTAGTAGGTGTGCCACAAACACTATGTCTATTATAAAATTAATGTACAATTATAATAATTCAGGCTATTATGTTCCCTCTCTTATAGAGAGGAGGACACATGCATCCTCTATAAGAGAGAGGGAATGAGAAGAAGAGGGAATAAGCTGTACATCGCTATTAGGGTTGCCAGATTTTTTTCAGCCCGTAAGGGACTAATTTCATTTTTTTATCCGGGATCATTAAAATACCAAATTACACACATCAAAAGTGTCTAGGGATCAACATATATTTTTGCAATAACTTTTCTCCTGATTGATATTAATTAAAATTTTCTTTAAGGATTCATCAAATAAAGTGTTTTCGTTTGTCACAGTAACGATAAACCAAGTCACCTTTGCATTAATAAAGAAATTTGCCATTTTCCTAATAAAGGGATTTTTGACATTTGAACCACTAACATTAAAGTTCGAAAAAAAGACTGAAATAACAGTTTTCTTTAAAATTTTATTGGGTAACTTAAACAATTAATAATCCGTGTTTCTACCGCGAACACTAACAACACAAGAACATCGGTTTGGCATACTCAAAATGAGTTCATCCAAATCACGCTGTGGAATGGCCGCCCATGTTCGTTGCAACAACAAAAAAAGGTCTTCTTGCGACTGGATACCCTCCATATTCGGCAGAGCTCTTCTCTGTAGCATATCCCATGCATGCTCAATCGGGTTCAAGTCTGGCGACTGAGCAGGCCAGAGCAGGACATTGATGTTAGCTGCGGCGAGGGTCTGTCTTACAACTCTTGCGGTGTGCGGTCGTGCATTATCATGCATTAACTGAAATAAGGGACCGATTTGCACTTGTAGAGGAACGATGACGTCAGATACAATCGTCTCAGCATAAATTTGAGCGTTGAGGTTGCCTCTGATCCAAATCAACTCAGTTCTTCCGCCGATACAAATACCCGCCCATACCATGATGGTTCCACCACTATAAGGATGGACTTCCTGGCAGGATTTTAATCGCTGTTGGCGTCCAGGGGTTCTCCAGTGTCGTATACGTCTTGTATCCGGTCTCATACCAAAACGAGACTCATCAGAAAAGCACACGAAACGCCATTGTTCTTCTGCCCAATTTCTGTGTTCAAGAGCCCATTGATATCGAATCCTACGATTGTGCATTACTATAGGTGGTACCCGTAGCGGTCTTCGGGAATGAAGGTTCACTTCATGCAAGCGGTTTCTGACTGTTTGGTCGCTAATTAAGTTCCCTGAAGAGTGATGAAGCCTCACGGCTAACATCATGGCGGTTATTTTTGGAGCTCTTCGAGTTAAGATTTGAATGTATCGGTCTTGTCTCCGTGTAGTGCAGCGATACCGTCCTCCATGGCGCTCAGCCACGGTACCAGTGCTTCGGTAACGTGTCCAAAGTCGACTGATAACACTCTGACTTGTATTCAGAGCTAAAGCCACAGTACGTTGCCGGGAACCAGCTTCTATCATTCCCACGGCTCTGAGCATTTCTTCCCTGCTTAAATGACGTCGCCGCTCCATAATAACGTTGGTTTTAATCAGTAGTAGGGAAACAGTAGCACTAATAATGTCTTCAATGCGTTGTATGTTTTTATAGGGAAAATATTGACAGCTGATTTTCATCTTTTACTCGAATTTGATTAACAGTTCCTGTTTCAAATTATGAAATGCACCAAAAAGGATCCATATAAATTTATAAAATCATAAATTTATTACAAAGCCACATCTCAATCTCAAGAAATCCGCATAAAAATGCTTGATCCCTAGACACTTTTGATGTGTGTATTTACTTAGATGTTTTTTTTTTATAATTTTCAGAGGAACGCGCATGTTTTAACATATTGTTGGTGGATTTAACATATTTAAAACAATCAATATAATTATAATCATAGTTAAATTACGTCATTAATTCGCTTCTTATTCAGTTGGGGGTACATTTATTTCGTACATCAGTCCACTTCAACACCATTTATGAAAAATACCGTTCTACGAAGCAATTAGAACTAGGGATACTGAAAAAGAAAGATAGGAAGTGATTTTTTTTTTTAATTTTTTGCTCGATTTTCTTTGCTAGATTTTGTCACGGATCCCGTGCATTTCCGCGAGCATTTCGGCAACTGACAGAGTATCGAGAACATTACTTTAGGAAGAAATGACAAATATGCCAGTCTTTTTCTCTTCCTCCTCAGAGTTAATTATATTGTCTAATAAACGAGGGCATTCATTGCGGAATTGCCAAGTGGATGTACGCAGTATAGAGCTGTTGGTGGGTGGGGGAATGAATACATACGAAATTGAATTGATATATGGGACAGTCTGTCCCGGCGGGACATTTGAATTTATGCCTGAAATACAGGACCTTGAGAGCATGGGTGATTATATAAAGAAAAGTAATGTGTCTGACTGGGTTCGAAACCATCAAATTTAATTAGTGTAGGTACCGTTTATTTATTTGTTTTATTTACAATTATGCACATAGGTACAAAGGCGGACTTAATGCCGTAGGCATTCTCTACCAGGCAAACATGAGTGGTGAAGAGATAGTGGAAGGTGCATATAACGTGAAAATTATATTAGAAAAAATAATGATAATAATAGTGATAACACAAAAAAACGTAATATCATAAAATCGAAGTATCATAAAATAGAAATCTAGGTATGTTTTATCAAAGTATTGAAATATGATTGCAAAATTTAAACAACGAATCACAGCCGTAATTAATTAGTTGATATCACGTTGATTAGGCTACCTAATTACACAATTGATTTGTATTAAATCGTTTATCGTGTAAATATGAAATAACGGACTGTACTAAACTTATTCAACACTTTAAAATGGCTCATATTACATCGGTTTTAGGTTCATAATAATTTGTGTTTAATTATTTCGATCACTGTTTCTACATAAGTGTGTTGAAACATGTCGTTTTATACGTGTAATAGCAGTTGCAGTCGGTCAAAAAGTATCCTATAACACAACCTATAACCGTTTTCAAGCTTCAAGCTAACTTACTTCCATAAAAAATTTCATCCAAACCCACCCAGTGTTTTCTAAGATTAGCGCGTTTAAATAAACAAACAAACTTTTCCGCTTTATAATATTAAATATAGACATGCCATTGTTTTTCGGACCCATTACAATCCCGCCATGATAGTAAAGATAAGCTTTGCACATTTGTATCAAAACAAAAAACGGCTGTTGGATAATACAGAAAGTATTCGTAAGTAAAGTATCCAACAGCCGTTTTTTTTTCCTCGATGTAAAATCCCTCCTGGGTAATGGAAACCTTCATGGGTATCCTTCATGGAAACCCTCATGGGTATCCTTCGTGGAAACCATCATGGGTATCCTACATGGAAACCCTCATGGGTATCCTTCATGGAAACCCTCATGGGTATCTTATATGAAACCCTGAGTCCCCTCGGCGCCGGGGGCTGAAGGAGCACATGTTTTTTTTACAGCATTCAACGCAGCCTTGTAAATTCCCGTCCTGAGTCCATCACAAAATTAAAAAGGGGCGCGTATAGCGAAAAGTTAAATCTTAGCAATGAAAATACGGTCTTACAATCTTCAACAAGCCTCACAATGTTTCCAAAAAATCTAAAATGTTACTCTTCTAAACAGGTGAACGGTTTCCGCGAAACGCTAAACTCAACATATTTCCTATGCGGTTTCAAAACGAGATCACCTTGTCAGCAATATGTACACACCTTTACAAATTAACAAGCTAATATTTTTACGAACACCAGTTTGATATGAAACCCGCTACAGCGCGGACGTGTACTAACAATTTATTTTGTTTACGACATATTACGTGATAAGCTTGTAACATTGTTTAACGTACTCATTACAATTTGTTAAAAGAACTCTTTGTGTGACTGCGAAGTGTTAATGAGTGTTGTGGTAATCAAACTTGATAAGTGTTGTTTTATGTGTTTTGTTTGTGTGTTAATTATGCTGAGGTTTTAAGAAGTGTTTGGTTTTGTTATAGCAATATGTGGTGTTATTTTAATCATAGGTAATATAATCAAGCTATATTTTGGAGTAACGTAATTAGTAACTTTTTTTATTATAAGCTCGCGTTTACCCACTATCTCACTTGATGGTAAGCGATGATGTGGTCGAAGATGAATCACGCTTACCTAGAAGTAACCTATTCAGTATTTAATTAAAGACAGACATTCAGGTTATAGATACCAGGAAACGTAGACCCCGGCAGGGAATTCCACTCCTTAGCTGTACGCACAATGAAAGTATTCCCAAAACGTTTTGTGTGTATTCTACTCTATTATTCGTCGAAAGGTCTATTTTTGTAAATTCCAATATCATCTGTCAGCCTTTAAAGCAAGAGTGAAGAGGCATCTTCTGGGTTCGCTCGTTCCATCGTAGACCTCATCTATCGGATACCATTATGTTTGATCGAGATCAAGAACGGATTCGTAACTATAAAAACAACATTGATACGACTTATTACTTAGGTACCTGTAACTGTACTTACCTGAAAGAAATTGATATATAAGCCCATACCTAAATGTATTGGATGTTTTCTCATACACATATTTCTATCACTTTATTCAATGTAGGCGAGCGGAATAAATAAAATATTGTTTATATTTAGACACAGGACATACAAAGTCAAAGTTAGAGAATATCGGGTTAGTTGATGAACATAATTATGTAGAAATGTGATGCATGATGCAAAAACAATACGCATTTCGTCTGTAAACATTACTTTTTAAAAGTGTACGTTTTTGACAAAAACTTAAGGCACATTGATTCAGCTATATACATATATACTAGCTCTGCCCGCGATTTCGTTCGCGTGGGATGGTTTTGCCTCTAAATCCAGATCCCGTGGGAATTCCGAGACAAAAAGTAGCCTTTGTGATATTCAAGGATGTCAACTATCTACTTACTACATTTCATTAAAATCCGTTCAGTAGTTTTTTGCGTGAAAGAGTAACAAACATCCATACATCCTCACAAACTTTCACATTTATAATATTAGTAAGATTACAGATGGGTTATTCCAATGAGTAGGTTACCGCACTATCTGGCAGTTTGAGAACTTAATTAATTTATTTATTTATTTATTAGGTTCACCAACGACTGTTAACACTGATAATAATACTTAAAAACTATGGATATCCGAGAGTAATAGTGCCACATGTACACATTAATCTTATTTTAGTAATCTAACATTAACATTTGGCCTTTGTAATACAATAAAATTAACTACATCTATAAAAATAATATATGTCTAATAAAATAAAATAAAAAACCGGTCAAGTGCGTGTCAGGCCACGCGCAGTGTAGGGTTCCGTAGTTTTTATAACAGCCAAGTGCGTGTCGTATTCGCGGACTGATCGTTTCGTACCATGTTCTAACTAAAAGCCAAACATGACTACCTAACTAATTTGACTTCCTATACAAATCCTCACCTGATCCGACAATTTTGCACGAAAAGTTTTTAGAGATTTGTATAAAACTTGTCATAGCCGGTGTTTTGAAATTAAATACGGACACAGAGCTACACTACTCAATCGTCACAAGAAACTAGCATGATACAACTGGCGCTTAGCGCCATCTATCGACATTTCTATAGAGTTGTTCGAAATTTTCGAGTCAAATACAATTGGTCGACTATTACTCGTAAACTTGTAAAGCCCACTTATGTGTGATAGTTTTCCTTTAAATTTCGTTATATATAGGTACTACTGCCGTGACATTTGAATTTCTAACTACAACCGTTTAGTTGATAGAGGGGGAGGACACTTGACTCTAACGAAAATTGGTATTTTAAAGCTTGATAAGTCACGAACGGTTTACTTAATCAAAAAACGGTCTTAGCCAACCCCTAATATTTTTGAAAGACCTATCCAACGATATCCCACACTATGGGAAGAACGAAAAAAAAAATTATCATCCCACTTTACATGTATGGGAGGTACCCTAAATATTGTTTTTTTTTTCAAAATTTTATTTTACCACTTTTTCGGCGTCATTAACGTGTATACCCATGCCAAAGTACAACTTTCTAGCACCAATAGTTTTTGAGCTAAACCGCGGACAGACGGACAGACAGACGGACATGGTGAAACTATAAGGGTTCCTTGTTGACTACGGAACCCTAAAAAACACCTAGGTTATCATGAATCGGGCATTGATTTCATGATAATTGATTTAAGCTTTGCCATAGAATCGTACTGTATGTCGATTAAATCGCTAGAACTATTTATGACCTTACAAAATTCGTCAAATCTTTCGAGCGAAATTTTATGATACTCAAAATCTGCCGATGTTTGAATAACTGGCTCTTGATTTTGATGACGAATAATTGAGTCGTAAGCACGGGCGGCTAACCCTTAATTGCGGTCGTGTGCTCAACTTCCTACATTTTCAAAGATTAATGTCCAAAACTATTCTGCTTCGCAATTTTGATGGGATGAACATTGATTGTCTTCGAGAGGATGCCAGCAACATTGACTGGACGCCTCTGGTTGATTCGTCATCAGTCGACGAACAGGTTGATTTTTTGACTACTGCACTAATTCAGCTTTATGACAGACATGCACCTATTCGAGCTGTGAGGGTTAAGCATCTTCCGGCGCCTTGGCTGACGGATGAAATAAAACTTTTAATCCATAAAAAAGCAGCGGCGAAATTTAAGTTTAAAGTTAGACCTAGTGACGCCAACAGGGAGAAATTTATCTCAATTAGAAATCACAGCAGCAAGGTGTGTAGAAATGCAAAACGCCAACATATCCATAATTCGGTTCAGAGTAGTGATCCAGCTAAGGTCTGGAAATTTCTCAAAACATTAGGTGTCGGGAAAAAGTCTCATGAAACGATTCCTAAAGACATTGAATTAAACTCAATTAATAGTCATTTTTCTACTTCGCCATCAATAGATAGGGCTACTAAAACTGCTACTTTAAGTTATCTTTCTAAACTTCCGATACCTGATTATTCTCCTTTTGTCATACGTCAATTTACTGCTTGTGATGTTAAAAGGAGTGTTATGTCGATTACGTCCAACGCTGTGGGTAGTGACTGTGTCAGCCGTAAGATGATCATTCCCATCCTTGATAACGTTCTTCAGTTCATTCTATACATCCTAAATTTCTCAATTTCTAGTAGTGTCTTTCCACAAGCCTGGAAAGACGCCCAAATTATCCCTTTACCCAAAAAAACTCGTCCTGCATCTTTTTCTGACTACCGACCTATTTCTATTCTCCCATTCCTATCCAAAGTCCTTGAAAAGCTTGTCCACCAACAACTTAGCTCGTTCCTTTCTAAGTACAATCTTCTGAATCCCTTCCAATCTGGTTTTCGTCCTGGTCACAGCACTACTTCTGCACTCGTACATATTTCGGACGATATAAGGTCTGGCATGGAGATGGGGAAGTTAACTGTACTTGCACTACTAGACTTTAGTAATGCGTTTAATACAGTTGACTTCGACATTTTGCTTGACATTCTCCGCTCGTTTAACATATCTCCATCGGTAATTGACTGGTTTCGTAGTTACCTGTTTGGTCGTCGGCAGCGTATTACCACTGAGGACTCCTTTTCTTCTTGGTGTGATACCTCTGCCGGTGTGCCACAGGGTGGCGTTTTATCTCCTTTACTTTTCGTACTTTTTATAAATGCTATCACTCAACGACTATTTTCTTTCTACCACTTGTATGCTGATGATCTCCAAATTTACACCCAAGCTCCACTCGTAGAGTTAGCTGATGCCATTAAAGCTATTAATATGGACCTTGCTCGAATTGGTGACTGGAGCGCTGAGTTTGGGCTGAAAATCAACCCTGCTAAGACTCAGGTTATTGTTGTTGGTAGTTCTCGTACTATCTCCAGGATTGATTGGACGGCACTTCCCCAGGTTTCTTTCAATAACACCGTCATACCTTTCAGTCACACTGTGAAGAACCTGGGAATACACATTGACGACACCCTTTCTTGGACTAAACAATTACAGGAAGTTAGTCGTAAAGTATTTGCGTCTGCAGGCTCCTTGAGACGCCTTCGTAATTTTCTTCCCATCTCCACTAAAATTGCAATTGCACAAACTCTCCTTCTCCCTATTCTGGACTATGCTGATGCCAGCTATCTCGACTTGACCCAAAACCAATTGGACAAGCTAGATCGTCTTCAAAATCTCTGTATCAGGTTTATACAGGGTGGGCCATGAATTAGTTAACATTTAAATGTAACTTACCGCGCAAACTATTGCCGCGCGGGGCGCGGGCGCGGGCGGGGGCACTAGCTCGCTTCTTGGAAATTTAGTCGCAATGGATCGCTTCACGGGGCCGCAACGCGCTTACTGCGTGAAATAGTTTTATTCAAACAACTTTTCGCTCATTACTGTGAGATGCTTATTTCGCGTTGAATATGGTTTACACGACTTAAGTCAGTGTCCAAGTGCTCCTTTAATAAAGAAATGGGTGAAGAAGTTCGAAGAGACGGGATCTACACTAAATGTGAAACAAACCGGCGGCCCGCGGACTTCTCGGAGCGAAGAGAACGTGCAGCAAGTTTCCGCTTCTGTTCGACGTGATCCAGATTTATCGACACGCAAACGTTCGGCTGAATTAGGATTATCCCGCACATCATTACGCCGTATTTTGATATTAGATTTGAAATTACATCCATATAAGATCCAGCTAGTGCAAGAACTAAACCCTAATTATTTAAATTTGCGTAAGTCATATGCCGAAACAATGTTAACTCGATTCAGTAATTTTCACAACATCTTATTCTCTGACGAAGCCCATTTCCACCTGAATGGACATGTAAACAAACAGAATTGCAGGTATTGGAGCAGCGAAAATCCTAAAGCTAAACATGAGAGGCCACTTCACTCTCCTAAGGTAACTGTTTGGGCTGCAATTTCAGCAAAAGGAATCATGGGACCTTACTTTTTTGAAGATTCTCGAGGCCGTTCAGTTACTGTTAATTCTGCCGAGTATGTGAAAATGTTACGGGAGTTCTTAGCACCGATGCTACTGGAATTTGCTGGCTATAATCGTAACACATGGTTTCAACAAGATGGAGCCACGTATCACACATCGAACGAGTCCTTGCCGGTGGTCAAAGACATGTTTCCGGAAAAGCTGATATCCATACGGGGTGACATCCCATGGCCACCCAGAAGTCCAGATCTATCACCAGCAGACTTCTTTTTATGGGGTTATTTAAAGAGTCGTGTCTACATTGATAAACCGAATACACTGCGTCAACTTAAAGAAAAAATCATCGAATAGATGTCGGCGATCTCGCGGTCTCTTTGCAGAAGAGTATTCGAAAACTTTAGGACTCGCTTAGATGAGTGCAAAAACCGAAACGGTGGTCATTTAGACGAAATAATTTTTAAAAAATAAATTACAACTAATTAGCTTTCTCGTAAATAAACTATTTCTAAAATATGTTAAATGGTTTTTTTTATACGATTTTTTCAAATGTTAACTAATTCATGGCCCACCCTGTATTTGGCTTGCGCAAATATGACCACGTTTCTGATTTCCGTGCTCAGCTCAAATGGCTTCCTATTAGGTTTCGCCGGAATCTTCACTTACTTTCTCTACTTTATAATGTGCTATTTAATCCTTTCACTCCTTTCTATCTTAAGGAACGTTTTCAGTTCCTCTGTGACACACATTCTAGATCCTTGAGATCATCGGAAAATCTAGAGTTGAGTATTCGTATGCATTCCACTTCTTTCTTTGACAAATCTTTTACCATACAAGCAGCTCGTTTGTGGAATGCATTACCCATAGAAGTGAGGCGTGCTCAAACGCTACCAGCGTTCAAAAGAATGGTGAAGGAGCATTACCTCTCCCTATAACTTTTTCCCTTCTTTCTCAATTATACATATAATATTTATTAGTATATAATTTTGGTATTGTATGTATTTTATATTATTATGTTCAATTATATGTTTGTACACTGACAGCCCTTAATCTGTCTCCTTTAAGTTTGTCCATCCAAAGGTTGTCTGTAAGAGATCGCCCTGTGCGATAAGACCGCCCATTGTACAGTAGTTTAATTTTTTGTATCTATAGAAATATTGTAAGGTGTACAATAAAGTATATAATAAATAAATAATGCATTGTCATCATGTTAGGATTTGATGTTGGAATCATGGAGAAATCGAGGGAACTCCTCAATTATTATAGGCACACCTATAGTATTTTGGGTATTTCTTATAGAACCTTTTGCAGTTGCTCTCAAAAACCACCATTTGGAGAATTGGAACTGATAATGAAGACCACAGATGGCCACTGAAACTACTCAATAATAAGTATTTCGTGGATTGCGATTTGATTACTTGTATATAGATGCTAAGTACTTTATGCTCGTCACAGTGCATATGGTGAAGTAGAGCTGATGGTGAAGTACCAGGAGAACTCTTCAATAATTACAGAAAAGTAGTTGGCATTTTGGCTTTTGTAATTAGATCAATTACAAACCCACCCATTAAAAAGTCTTGTACAACGAAAAAACTTTTTAACAAAAAATACAACCGACTTCCATATCGAAACACTACAGAGACAAAAATATCTTTAATTTCGGAAGGCGGTGTCAAAAGTAAAAGAAAATACAAAACCAGTAACAACAACTACCGAAATTAAAATTATTTTTGTCTTTGTAGTGTTTTGATATTTTTTGCTAAAAAGTTTTTTCCGTTTTACAAGACACTGGTTAGCTTCAAAAGTTATGACATTTAAAGCTGACGTTGATAGTTGGTTTATGCATTGTTTACTTATCTGGTTTATTATTGGTTGGTCTTGTGGTCGTAGCAGGGTTGCAGGTTTGTTCTAACGAGATACCGCGGACCCGGAATTTAAGAACAGTGAAGGGACAGGGTGGGCTACTGACTAAAAAGTCAGTAGAAGTTTGGATCTCCCTTCCGCTCCCAGGGCGGGAGGAGTCATGGATTATTTCCCACCAAACAAAATGGTCTAGTGGTAAGCTAAGCTATGAGGTAACGCAAACATACACACAGACGCGGTGAAAGACATTGTTTTGTAACATGTAAGCAAGGACAGTAATATTTAGTAACAAGATAAGTGTATTTTTCTTTTTTTTTTCAAAATTACGTATATGTACAGAGAGTGTTTACATAATTTATAGATAATGGTTTTTCAATACACTTCTTCGAAAACTGGCTCTTATCGCACTACGATTAGGTTCAACATGCAATGTATTTCACACTTGTGGATTTTTCATTTTTCGCATCCGAGGGTTAACCATTCCAGATTTTGCTACAGATAACATTAAACAACTATTCAATTCCCTATATTCGGCGGTGTTGTGTTTTTTTTTTTTTCACAGTAAAGAGGCGCATGTTTTTAAGGCCTTATATTTTATGACAATTAAAATTGTGTTTATGAACAGAATATCAGAAATAAACATTATTATTTATAAAATAATTTTACTTTTATCAACAAATTAACATTTGTTTGTGTTTTAAATAATAAAAAAAATATATTTAAATATCAGGCTGTTTTGCGGCTTCATACCTTTGCTTCTCCTTTAACTCGCGAAGGTAAAGCGCGGGGAAAATTAAATACTTTAATGACAAAAATACTTTTCGTTCTATTATTTTATTTCTTCGAAAGTGTATTGAAAAACGTCGTTTGATACACGTGGACATTTGTTACTGCAGTACTCAGCTCCCTCGCCTTGCGGCTCGGGCGTAACTCCGCCTCGGCTGCTATAACAAACTTTCTCCACTTGTATCAAAATGTACTATTTTCAACCGACGACCAAAAGAGGAGGTTATCAATTCGACGCGTATATTTTTTTTTCTCTTTTTTTTTATGTATGATCACCGATTACTCGAAGACGGCTGAACCGATTTGGAAAATTCTTTTTTTGTTTGAAAGGGTATACTTCGAAATTGGTACCATTTATCACCAAGTCAGGATCTGATGATTGGATCCTGGAGAAATCGAGGGAACTCTTCAAATATTATAGGCACACCTATAGCGTTTTGGGTATTTCTTATAGTAACTTGTGCAGTTGCTCTCAAAAAATACCATTTGGGGAAGTGGAACTGATGATGAAGACCACAGATGGCCGCCGAACCTACTCAATAATAAGTATTTCGTGGATTGCGATTCGAATACTTGAATATGGATGTTAAGCACTTTATGCTCGTCACAATGCATATGGTGATGTAGAGCTGATGGTGAAGTACCAGGAGAACTCCTCAAAAATTAACGGCCCAGCATTCGGAAAAGCAATATTTTGTAAAAGGTTATAAGTAGTTGACATTTAGGCTCTTTTAACTAGGTAAATTAAAAATCGACCAACTAAAAAGAGTGAAATAAAAACTTTTTACCAAAAAATAAACCGACTCCCAAAAACACTGCAAAGTGAAAAATAACTTTAATTTCGGAAGTCGGTGCCAAAAACGAAAATACAAAACTAAAGACACCGACTACCGAAATTAAAGTTATTTTTCACTTTGCAGTGTTTTTGGGAGTCGGTTTAATTTTTTGGTAAAAAGTTTTTATAAAGTTTACAATTTTTTTTGTTGCATTGTGGTTAGAATTCACATTACTAGCAATTCTGTTAACTGCTCCAACTAAGCTAAATATGCTTGTATCTGGAGTGGGTTCACGGCAATAGTGGAATAAGCGGGGTTCGAACCCACGACCTCTCGATCCCAAGTACGACACCTTAGCCATTAACGTGGTCATTAACGTCGGCGGTTGATACTTCAGCCGGAATGTTAGTTGGTCGGCCGTTCGGCGGTGTAGTGTTTCTTTGGAGGATTAATATTAGGCTATAACGCTTACTTTATTTATTTAATTCTATTTTACAGTGATATTGTTTGATTACGGTACTGTCAGGATTTAATTTAGTAAATTGTAAATCACGTTCTTGTTTTTAAACAACCTTGCTTTACACTATAAATTACTAGGTGTTTGTGCAAGTGAATTTAAATGTTTGTAAGCGCACCCACGGTACAGGAAAAAATCCTCGTGTAGGGCAACATAATATCTATATATACAACGTGTAACGGAAACCCCATATCTATCCAAAAGGACTGAAGACAACATCTGGTATGGAGTCTCTATGCAAAGTGACTCACAGAATTGATCCCAAATTATTGGTTTCATATGTTTCTTGAATACCAGTAATAATAAACGTGTCACAGCACTATGAGGGTCATCACTTTCCACGTCACTTGCCAATAAAACAATAATTCTCTTCGTTCTTCTTAATTTGAAAAATTCGGTCGCTGGTATCAATGTATTGAAATTTCTAATATGCTCCACACATGTACACATAGGATTAGAAAACCCTTGCCATATCGTTTGTTATCATTCAAAGAAGCCGTGCACTTGGTATGTATATACCCTTTAAATTACACGTTGTATAAACCAGATAAGTCATCATTATCTGCTTAGCCTTTATCCAACTATGTTGAGATCGGCTTCCAGTCTAACCAGCAGCCGAGTATTAATGGAATGGAATTACAACTGCCTATGTTATATCTCTATACCAAACGCCACATAAACTTGGAATAAAAGTCATTGACCCTCCTACATTTTTCTTGACTAATTTATTTCAAAAAAACTTTTTACCAAAAAATTAAACCGACTCCCAAAAAACACTGCAAAGTGAAAAATAACTTTAATTTCGGTAGTCGGTGTCTTTAGTTTTGTATTTTCGTTTTTGGCACCGACTTCCGAAATTAATGTTATATTTCACTTTGCAGTGTTTTTTGGGAGTCGGTTTAATTTTTTGGTAAAAAGTTTTTTTTTTCACTCTTTTTAGTTGGTCTATTTTTAATTTACTTAGTTACAAGTGCTTAAATGTCAACTACCTTTGACAAAATATTGCGTTTCCCAATGCTGGGCCGTTAATTGTTGAGGAGTTCTCCTGGTACTTCACCATCAGCTCTACATCACCATATGCATTGTGACGAGCATAAAGTGCTTAACATCCATATTCAAGTAATCGAATCGCAATCCACTCAATACTTATTATTAAGTAGTTTCGGCGGCCATCTGTGGTCTTCATCATCAGTTCCACTTCCTCAAATGGTACTTTTTGAGAGCAACTGCACAAGTTACTATAATAAATACCCAAAACGTCATAGGTGTGCCTATAATATTTGAAGAGTTCCCTCGATTTCTCCAGGATCCCATCATCAGATCCTGACTTTGGTGATAATGGTACCAATTTCGAAGTATACCCATTCGAACTAAAAAAGAATTTTCCAAATCGGTTCAGCCGTCTTTGAGTAATCGATGATCATACATAAAAAAAAAAAAATTACGCGTCGAATTGATAACCTCCTCTTTTTGTCGTCGGTTGAAAACGGAAATAAAGACAAATCTGTCTTGAATCCACATCTATCGCGACCCTTTACATTTTATAGTAATGAAAAATAGTTAATTGCTTGTTTTTCGGGTAGATGCATGATGAGACGCAGAGATATTAGAATAAGGTCAATGTACTTTATTTCTCGTTTATCTGGCACCTTGTATACAGTATCTTACACTTAGACTACATACAGTAATGTACTATCGGCCAAAGATACGCATGCTCACTTATGAAAATTTTTCTGTGGAAGTGAAGCTAGTGACAAACCACATCCCTTCCTGGTTTCGCCCAATTAGTGACAATATACATTTTGTGAGTACAGGGCGTGTAACATTATAATAATACTTACTATTACGAACACTACTAAAATACGCTTCGTGCATCCTATTTATTGATTCAAAAAGGTTCACCAACAGCTTCTGTGTATAAAATATTTTAACAATAGGAAACAAATCGTTTTAGGCTTACACAGTAGCCAATTACAGGTTAACCAGCATTCTTAGTAGAAGTGATAACTAACTTAAGCAAATATTCTTATACAGTTACGAAAACAAAATAATAAAAGACAAATTATAAAATTACATACCTACCTAAATCAAGAATTTTATTTTATTAAATTAAAAAAAAATAAGATGAATGAGATCAAGCATAAGCTAACAGCTAACTAAGAAACAGTTATAGTTCAACAATATTATATACTATATATCTTAACAAATTTGGGATTTTGGGTCTCGGGATTCTAGTAATTAGGTTTTAAAGATAGTTATAGAATCATGATGTATATCAACCTCTGGAACGGATTTTATAAATGAATTCATTTGCTGAGCCTATTAAGAAGTGAGTTTACTCCTATATTTCCTATTGGTCAAAATACATGCATTGGACGATCGAGTTGTGAGCCGTACTATGCGATTATAGCCTTAAAGGTGAGCATGCGGAAGATTGGTCGATAGTGCATACAGTAAAGTGCATACAGTATATCTGACCTTCACCACCCAGTAGCTGAGTAACACGATACCACATAACAGATAAAAGAGGTTAGAAAGGAAATATTTCCTGATTTGTATGAGAACGCGTGTCGCCGCTTGTCTCCCCACTCTTTAGCTCCACTACAAGCAAGAGGCCCGTTACGTATGCGAATTACGCACACATATAAATGAAACATACTTAAATCGAGAGCTTGCTACTGATTGTAACTCACTGTCGATAAACATGCGCCGTGCATCACGGTCAATCAATCAGGGCAAAGGACAAAACGGCAATGGTTGAAGTGTGGCGCATACAGTACATTGTAAGCGGACTTGGTCATTGCGTTGATTAAGCCCGTACACATCGGGCAATGTATACTTTTGTAACTTGTTGCAATAATGTTCTTAATGTTCGTAATTTCATAGTGATCAGAATATTTTTATGTTTTTTACAAATAAAATTGTAATTAAACGCGGTGAATGAATTAATCGGTCGCGTTATGATTTTCGTATCATAAATATGGCGCGCTCGCCACGCCCACATTACCATTCCAACCTTATTGATCTATTCAGTACACAATGCTCACTGTCAAGACCAGTGTCAGAGTTTTTAGCTTCTACCTATCCGTAACGATTGCTAAAGATGTCCAAATTTGGTCGAACAGTCGGGAAAAACGGCTAAACGTGCATTCCGAGGCACGGAAGAATCTTGATACATTAAAATGGTCACCCCTCCACTCAACGACCTCGGCAAGGGTTGCTTAACCTTGAGAATCGAACGTGTGGCTGTTATTACTTAAAACTTTTTTGCAAAAAATAAAACCGACTTCCATATCAAAACACTACAAAGCCAAAAATAATTTTAATTTCGGTAGTCGGTGTTATTGGTTTTGTATTTTCTTTTTTTTTTCACACCGCCTTCCGAAATTAAAATTATTTTTGGCTTTGTAGTGTTTTGATATGGAAGTCGGTTTTATGTTTTGCAAAAAAGTTTTTATTTTTGCGCTTTTTAGTGGATAAGTTTTAATTAATCTACAGTTACTTAGTTAGTTAGTACTAGTTACAAAAGCCAAAATGTCGACTACTTATCACCTTCACCAGCAGAGTAAACGAAAAGATCGTCTATGTAAATATTTTTATCAGACTTTTGTCTAGTTTTCAGAAACGGCTTGTCCGATTTCGATAAAATTTTCATGGGACCATTTGGAAAGTATACCCTTTTCAACAAAAAAAGAATTGTTCAAATCGGTTGGCAAGCGACGGAGATATGTCCGAACAAACATAATAAAAAAACAAACAAACATCCGAATTGAGAACCTCCTCCTTTTTTAGAAGTCGGTTAAAAATAGTTTCTATTTCTGAAGCCAGGGCAAGTTGTCAGTCCACGATAAATAATAGCAAATGTTCAATCAATCCGATTACACTATCGCAATCTGCCTTTTCAGATAAGTATGTGATAATACGTTTGTTACCACAGAAGCTATGTGCTTCAGAATTGTAATGAGTTGATGCAACAGGTGGCTTGCCTCTTGATATACAATTTTTCATATGAAAGCTACCTCTTTTAACTGCTTTTTTTAGGGTTCCGTACCCAAAGGGTAAAACGGGTCCCTATTACTAAGACTCCGCTGTCCGTCCGTCTGTCACCAGGCTGTATCTTATGAAGCGTGATAGTTAGACAGTTGATAGTAGTGGGTTTAAAAAACAGTAAGTAATACCTACAGCAAGAATTATAAAATTATCTGTGTCTTTATCTGTTTATCTCTTTGAACACGCTAATCTCCGGAAATACTAGAGGGATTTGTACAATTTTTCAACCGACGACAAAAAGAGGAGGTTATCAATTCGACGCGTATATTTGTTTTTTTTTTTTTTTTTTTTTTAATGTATGATCATCGATTACTCAAAGACGGCTGAACCGATTTGGAAAATTCTTTTTTTGATTGAAAGGGTATACTTCGATATTGGTCCCATTTTCATAAACGTCAGGATCTGATGATGGGATCCTGGAGAAATCGAGGGAACTCTTCAAATATTATAGGCACACCTATGACGTTTTGGGTATTTATTACAGTAACTTGTGCAGTTGCTCTCAAAAAGTACCATTTGAGGAAGTGGAACTGATGATGAAGACCACAGATGGCCGCCGAAACTACTCAATAATAAGTATTGAGTGGATTGCGATTCGATTACTTGAATATGGATGTTACGCACTTTATGCTCGTCACAATGCATATGGTGATGTAGAGCTGATGGTGAAGTACCAGGAGAACTCCTCAACAATTAACGGCCCAGCATTGGGAAAAGCAATATTTTGTAAAAGTTTATAAGTAGTTGATAATTAGGCTCTTGTAACTAGGTAAATTAAAAATAGACCAACTAAAAAGAGTGAAATAAAAACTTTTTACCAAAAAATTAAACCGACTCCCAAAAAACACTGCAAAGTGAAAAATAACTTTAATTTCGGAAGTCGGTGCCAAAAACGAAAATACAAAACTAAAGACACCGACTACCGAAATTAAAGTTATTTTTCACTTTGCAGTGTTTTTTGGGAGTCGGTTTAATTTTTTGGTAAAAAGTTTTTATTTTAATATCTATTAAGTTAGGGCGACATATTATTGTATTTTTTTGTTTATTTATTTATAGGGACTTTAACGCATAGCGTATGTCAGTCCCATCGTATCCTGAAAAATGTACCTTCACAATATTTATTTATTATGTACTTTATAATATTTTTATGGAAAAAAGTAAAACTAGAGTACAATGGGCGGTCTTATTGCACAGGGCGATCTCTTACAGACAACCTTTAGATGGCTGTAATTAATTTCGGAAATTGGAACATCTGATACAGTCTTTTACACGAGAACGAAGCCTCAGGCTGCATCTAGTACCAAATAACGAACAAAGGTATTCTAAAATCCTATTAAAATAAAAACAGAATCAGCCTGTTTCTCAGTAACTTTTGTATAGCTACATATTTTCATAGTACATAATTATAAACACGACAGGCCGATGTTACAACTTTCATTAAGAATAAACTTTTATTTGATGTTGTACTTTGTAGTTTTTAATGATTGATGAAATTCTAGAACTCTCGATACACTACTTAAAATCTAGAGCTGATAGACATAGTTTCTTAAAAGATTTAAATACACGTTATGAGTGGGTACTTTTTTATAAAATTAGCGGGGACGACGCTATCCGTGCTTGCGGGCTACAAGCCCACGCCGGGGGCGGGAAATTGGCTCACGACCCACGACGCCCGTCACCATCGACGGACGTCTCCCGCGGCGGCTGGGGCGTGAGGAAGAGAGTTGTATCTGCCTTAAGCGTTCAGCATCTTCTTTCACTGCTTTGCTTTATTAATGTACCTTTTATACCAAATATACAACGTCTAACGGAAACCCCATATCTATCCAAAGGGGCTGAAGACAACATCTGGTATGGAGTCTCTATGCACAGTTTCAGCTCAAAATAAGTGACTCAAAGAATTGATACTAAATTATCGGTTTCATAATTATGTTTCTTGAATACTTGAATACCAATCATGACAAACGTGTCACAGCACTACGAGGGTCGATAACTTTCCACGTCACTTGCCAATAACACGGTGATTCTCTTCGTTCTTCTTAATTTGAAAATTCTGCCTCTGGTATCAATGTATTGAAATTTCTATTATACTCCACACATGTAGACATAGGATTATAAAACCCTTGCCATATCGTTTATTATCATCTAAAGAAACCATGCCCTTGGTATGTATATACTTTTTAAATTACACGTTGTATACATAGTCCTCCTAACCGATATCGGACACGGCGGCCAATCTCAAAATTGATTAGTCATCTGCGCAGGAGATATTATAATGCAAATATGTGCAAAGGTACAGGTGCACTCTCTGTTCTTTTATTATCTGTGTCCGATGGAACGGCAATCCGACACGACACCGAGAGAGATCAAGCTCAGGACCAAAGACTTCACGTGCTTTCCAAGGCACACCACCAACTTCCAAACTCCGGGCTACTACTGAGACATTTCTAACAGATACCATCATAGTATAGTACTTTTGGCCCGACTCGGAAATCAAACGCGAGACTCATGCTCAACAGTCGTGTTTGCGATACTACACTAACGAGACAGTTACTACTTAGAATGACATAAGATAATTATACGCGCTATGTATGCACGAATAGAATCCTGGTTTTACCACTTTGGAAGTGTCAATCTTTCAAACGATTGACTTTAGAGAAAATATCGCACGCTTAATCCAATACTGTCACTATCCAAAATTTTGCCGAATCGACTTTTTAATGTCATCTGTTGAGAACTACGCATAATCGCGCTTACACTAGTCTAAAAGTAACAGAAATAACCGCTATACGGGCAGTCACTAAACAAAAATGTTCCCATTCTCATTCCATTTTTTGCCTCTCCTGAAAAGTTGACTTTTTTGGATAGTGACGACAGTATTGGATTAAGCGTGCGATATGGTTTGGGAACGTCAGGCTGTACGATATACGGACAGACAGACCCATAGAGGGACAGACAGGCAGACATGACTAATCTTTAAAAAAATTATAATATAACAAAACAAATTATAAAGTAACTAATTGCTATACAGTTGCTATCCAGAACTGATAAACATACATATATATTTCTAAATACATACATATTATAGATAAATTACACCCAGACAGAGAACAAATGATCGTGCTCATCACACAAACATTTACCCTGGGTGGGAATCGAACCCACGACCTTGAGCATAGCAGTCAGGGCCACTAACTACTAGACCAACAGCGGGCCTAGACAAAATCCATTTTCTGTAAGCGTTAACGCCAACGGAAAAATTAAATTGTATGGAGTTGACATTTACTAACACGTGACAATCACGTGACATGTGGTTAGCAAATGTCAACTCCATACAATTTAATTTTTCCGTTGGCGTTAACGCTTACAGAAAATGGATTTTGTCTAGGCCCGCAGGCCTGTCAGTTTGTTTTGTTTGTTTTGTCAATTGTTCACTTACTTATTAATTTCTCTTGAGTCACGCTACATGTGGGTAGCTAGAGAGACGTATATTCTAAATGCGACAAGTGAATTATTTTGGAGTATCTATCTATTGTATTTCTCATAATAAGTGAATGGTATTCTTTTTGAGTTTTGAGAAATCAATATCTTAAACCGTATAAGGGTTCTGTTTTTTGCCAAGGTGTACAAATGTTTTACTTCACATACATATTAATATATAGATTTGTGGACAGTTGACATCGAAAAAACCCGACTTCTAATGTTGACTGATGATTCAGTTTAATACATAATTGATGTACGTTACATATTGTATTATATTTGCTTCTTGCTTAATATTTATTTACGAAGTTTTCCTCTATACGACAGGCAAATACGATATTGTTATTATCAAATTTAATGTAAAGAATAACGAGAATTATTGTTTAATAATTGTAATACAGCCCAGCGTTCCTACTGCTCGGACATAGGTCTTCTATCTATCTATGGGATTGGGCCGTAATACACAACGGGTTTGTGTAGGACACATGTCTTCGTATTTTTGATCCTGGGACATGCCGGTTTGCCGGGGTTGCGGGAATGTTCTAACGAGATATAATATTGTTTAACATCAATAAAAAAAATTTTTCGCAAAAAAATAGAACCGACTTCTATATAAAAACACTACAAAGGCAAAATAACTTTAATTTCGGTAGTCGGTCTCATTTGTTTTGTATTTTCTTTTTTTTTTGACACGGCTTTCCGAAATTAAAGTTATTTTTGCCTTTTTAATGTTTTTATGTAGAAGTCGGTTCTATTTTTGCAAAAAATTTTTTTCGCGCTCTTTAGTGGGTCGGTTTGTAATTTATGTAGTTACAAAAGACAAAATGTCAACTACTTATCACCTTTTACAAAATATTGCTTTTCCCGGTGCAGAGCCGTTAGTTTTTGAGGAGTTCTCCTGGTACATCACCATCAGCTCTACTTCACCATATGCATTGTGACGAGCATAAAGTGCTTAACATCTATATTCATGTAATCTAATCGCAATCCACGAAATACAGTTCCACTTCACCATCATCAGTTCCACTTCCTCAAATAGTGCTTTTCGAGAGCAACTGCACAAGGTACTATAAGATATACCCAAAACGCTATAGATGTGCCTATAATATTTGAAGAGTTCCTTCGTTTTCCCCATGATCTCATCATCAGATCCAAACATGACGACAATGGGTCCAACTAGAAAGTATACCCTCTCAAACAAAAAAAGAATTTTCGAAATCGGTCCAGCCATCTGCGAGTAATGAGGTAACATAGGTACATTAAAAAACACTTTTTACCAAAAAATTAAACCGACTCCCAAAAACACTGCAAAGTGAAAAATAACTTTAATTTCGGTAGTCGGTATCTTTAGTTTTGTATTTTCGTTTTTGGCACCGACTTCCGAAATTAAAGTTATTTTTCACTTTGCAGTGTTTTTGGGAGTCGGTTTAATTTTTTGGTAAAAAGTTTTTATTTCACTCTTTTTAGTTTGTCGATTTTTAATTTACCTAGTTAAAAGAGCCTAAATGTCAACTACTTATAAACTTTTACAAAATATTGCTTTTCGCAATGCTGGGCCGTTAATTTTTGAGGAGTTCTCCTGGTACTTCACCATCAGCTCTACATCACCATAATATGCATTGTGACGAACATAAAGTGCTTAACATCCATATTCAAGTATTCGAATCGCAATCCACGAAATACTTATTATTGAGTAGGTTCGGCGGCCATCTGTGGTCTTCATCATCAGTTCCACTTCCCCAAATGGTATTTTTTGAGAGCAACTGCACAAGTTACTATAAGAAATACCCAAAACGCCATAGGTGTGCCTATAATATTTGAAGAGTTCCCTCGATTTCTCCAGGATCCCATCATCAGATCCTGACTTGGTGATAAATGGTACCAATTTCGAAGTATACCCTTTCAAACAAAAAAAGAATTTTCCAAATCGGTTCAGCCGTCTTCGAGTAATCGATGATCATACATTAAAAAAAAAAAGAGAAAAAAAAATATACGCGTCGAATTGATAACCTCCTCTTTTGGTCGTCGGTTGAAAAGAAGTTCAAGACGAATATTGAGAACCTCCTCCTTTTTTTTGAAGTCGGTTAAAAATAGATGAGGTTGTCGTGGCATAAAAGTAACAGCCGTAAAGGCTTGTCTTTAATGTTAAACATTACGGCCCAAGGGGCAATTTCATTATTTTTTATTGAATTGACGATTTTTGTTTTTTCCTCTTACATAAAACCTTCACCTTATAAAAAACCAAATGCTTTAGGCTCATCTCGATACCTAAACACAACTTCTCTAGATAATTCCCACAATATAGCCAGAGGTTTGATGAAACGATAGATTAAAACCTTAAATCAAAACGCCCTACTTACTAATCTTTTTATCTTGAACATGTTGATAGATTTACTTATTATAATTAATTTTTTTTTATTGATAATAGGCTCGCGTTTGACCACCATCTCACCTGATGGTAAGTGATGATGTGGTCAAAGATGGAGCATGCTTACCTAGAAGTAACCTATTCACTCTTGACTTAAAGACCCCTAGGTTATAGCTATCGGGAAACAGACTCCGGCAGGGAATTCCACTCCTTAGCCGTACGCACAATGAAGGTATTCCCAAAACGTTTAGTGCGTATAGGTGGGATGTCCACTATGTAACGATGGCGCATCGCCGTTTGTCTTGTAGTCCGATATATGTATATTTTATTTTAATCTTGCCGTCTTAATACTGAAGGTTGCTCGGCGAGAATCATCTGCGTAGCCTTTCCACACTATGTTTTTTTTTTCAGTCTAACCTGTGCTTCTGAGTACTAGTGTTTTACATGGAGCGACTGACTATCTGACCTCCACAACCCAGTAACTGGGTAACACGATACCCTTATGCAGGACTGTTGGTGGCCCATTGTAACTTTTTACTTCGTAGTTTTCAAGTCCTTATTTCATTCTGTTATGGTGTACAATAAGGCTCAATTTACACCGCCGCGGAATGAATTGGAAGCGAACGAAATTGTACATAGCATAATGAACTTTATGTCGATTGTGTAACATACAAACTATTTTTTTCTTTTAATTGATAATAGGCTTGCGTTTGACCACTATCTCACCTGATGGTAAGTGATGATGTGGTCGAAGATGAAGCACGCTTGCCCAGAAGTAACCTATTCACTCTTGACTTAAAGACTCCCAGGTTATAGCGATCAGGAAACACAGACTCCGGCAGGGAATTCCACTCCTTAGCAGTACGCACAATGAAAGTATTCCCAAAACGTTTCGTGCGTATGGGTGGGATATCCACCATGTACCAAATAAAATAGGATTGTAATAAAATAGGAGCCAAAAAAGGTCGCGCGTCTTCCGCGGAATCCTCGCGCATTCTCGAGAATTCCCCTAGCTACTGTCGTTTGTATGTTATACAATTGACATAAAGTTCATTATGCTATGTACAATTTCGTTGCAAAAAGTCGCTTCCATTCAATTTCGCGGCGGTGTAAATTGAGCCTAAAGAGTATACCTATCTGGTGACGAGATTTTTGGCTTTTGAATACCTATTATTATTATACAACGTGTAACGGTAAGGGTATATACATACCGAGGGCACGACTTCTTTGGATGATATCAAACGATATTGGAAGGGTTTCAACTCAAAATAAAATACTCTAAAAATTGATACCAAATTTTCGGTTTCGTAAGTTTCTTAAATTGAAATCATAACAATCGTGTCACCGCACTACGTAGGTCAATAACTTTCCACGTTACTTGCAAATAACACGATAAATCTCTTCCGTAATTCTGTGCGCCTAGTACTGTAGTAGCCTACCGTCCAGGCGGTGACTTCATTACTTCCGAACATGTAGAGATAGGATTAAAAAGCCCTTCCAATATCGTTTGATATCACCCAAAGAAGCCGTGCCCTTGGTATGTATATACCCTTTCCGTTACACGTTGTATACTAGTTTTACACAATTTCTACACAATGGATATTGTTCTGAAATAAATGACTTATGACCCGTAATGACTGTCAAAGACTTACAGATGGCTCACGGGATCAGCGACTTGACGTGCTTTCCGATGCATGGTAGAATATCGATATGTTTAGATTGTCACCCATCCGCGAATTGACCTCGGTATTGTTGCTTAACCTTGATGATTACCCGTGTTATTATTTAGCCACGAGTTGCTCTTGCTAAACTGCTATTGTGTTCCCTGTAACGTATGACCTTTCAGCCTTTAGGCCGTGTTCAAACCAAACTGACTGTCAGCCGCCGAATGTGAGCAGGCTCACTATGAGCCCCAGTGTAAACGTAATAAACGGTATTTTTCGTTCACAGTATGCTGACAATACGCTATAGCTTACAAATACGCCAACGGTGTGAACAAAACAGAGGGCTTGTATACGTTCACACCGTATGCGTACGCTGAGCGGCTGATTATTTTTCACATAAAAGAGCTCAGTGGTTCGCAATTCTCTCAGTTCACGTTTCAAGAATGGTGACTGGGGTGCAAACTAAACATGTTCGTAAAGATATTTTTCTGTGTCGAACATAATGAAACACGAAATGTCTGTTTCGTGCAAAATTCTTGACTGAATAGAGTCCGCCGGTTGAGCTGGATCCAATACGCTGACGTTTAGGTACGTAGCCAATCAGCGTCCCCGGAGCGTAATGACTAGTGTTGCCCAAACGAGAGTCTCGCAAGAGTCTTGCAATTAGCGATTATCCTATTGCTATTTATTAAACGGTAGTTGAGATCTCAGAACAATGTAACAGACTCTGTTACATTGTTCTGAGATCTCAACTACCGTCTTCTCTCCGTACTTCTGAGATCTCAGAACAATGTAACAGAGTCTGTTACATTGTTCTGAGATCTCAACTACCGTTTAATAAATAGCAATAGGATAATCGCTAATTGCAAGACTCTTGCGAGACTCTCGTTTGGGCAACACTAGTAGTGACACGCTAAATTAATCGGCCGCCGAATGTTAGCGTCTACGCTTAGCGTAATAACGTATCGTCGGTTAGATGTGAACGAAAAAGTGAATATGTATGGAAATACAATAAACTGCGTAACGTTCGCTCACTTTCGGCGGCTGACAGTCAGTTTGGTTTGAACACGGCCTTAAAGCAAGAGAATATGACATCTTCTGGGCTCGCTCGTCCCATCGTAGACCTCATTTATCGCTTACCGTCGGGCGAGATCAAGGTCAAGCAAGAGTGGGTTCAACCGTAATAAAAAAAAAACACTTCCAAGTTCGAATAAGAGGTTTGGCCTCTTCTGGTTTCTTCTCTCTTCCTAGGATCACTTCCTTGTCCGTCTGTCAAGACCTTTTATTTCTAACCCACGACGCAAAAAGAGGAGGCTTATAAGTTGCACGTGTCTGTGTGTCTTTCTATGTCATTGTAATCTCCTAAACGAATGGACTGATTATGATACGGTTTTTGTTAGACAGCTGACGTAATCGAGATGGTTCTTAGCTACAATTTATCAAGATCTGTTCAGGTGCTTCAAGGTTGTCGGCGGTTACTTATAAAAATAAATAACCGCCGACAGCCTTTTTATATAAACACGGTTTGGCGTCGTTCGGTGGCGTGGAGGAATCTCTACAACATTTTTAGGAACAACTAATGTTGTGTATATTAAGGGCCTATCCTACCTCAAATGGCTTAGGATGATCCTCCGTTATGTCGAAAACACAGCAGCAATAATTTTGAAATAAATATATGGTAAAGTTGAGGATTAATGTTAGGTACTATGTTTGACGAAAACACGATTCCATAAATTTTCTTGATAGAAAAAAATTCCAAAGTTACCTCCAAACCGAAAAATAGCTTCTAATTAGATAATGAAACTTTGCATATTAATTTAACTAACTATGAAGCAGGTCTTATGTTATTTAGTTGTTTTTAAATTACCATTATTTTCACCGTAAAAAGAAATAACCTATATTATCGGTGTCTTGGAGTCTTTTCCCTGCCACCCTGTCTCGCTTGCTCGCGTAACCGCGGCCAGTAGTGTGCGAGCGAGATAAAGAGTAAGAAGCGCTGAGGTAGTATAGGCCCTTAAGATGGCCTACCCATTAACAGATCGATTTTGTTTTATTTTTTAGACTAAACAGACATGCGTTCATTGACCTTACCCGTTCACTTTAGTCCTATATGCAAATATATTCGTTCGCAGCAACTTCTAAGGTAGGTTAGTGCTTATTATAATATTATTGTCATTTGGCTAATGTAGATGGCCTTTAACTACTTGACATTGAAATGACAATTTGTGTCCAGTTTTAATCACACTGACCCAGATTTTATGTAGCAAATGTTCGCGCCCAGGTAAGCAAATTAATGTTTATTTCATTTTGCTAATAGGTTATAATTAACACTTTTGTACGTCATTTTTGTAAACAAGGCCGATGTCTCCTAACTGACTGAGAAGAAACACTGAAACTCAGAGGTCAGTCTCTTTTGAAGTCAATACAATCCGTAGTGATCGAATCATATGAGAACCATGTTAGTTTATGTCTGTGATGCTCTTTAGAGAACAAAGTTACACAGATTTGAGCAGGTCCGTCCAAACAGCGCAAGCATTTGTCAGTTATCGCGTAGCTCAACTTAGAACTTTAAGCATCTCGAACGATTGACGAACAATACCAAAGCAGGGACATTAGGGTACGCTGTATAAAGTAATCAAACTTCCAGACATTGCGGTAATCTACTTTTAATTACTTTGTGTAATTTACATCATCACTACTGCTCTAAACATTGTGATGGAAGATATCGTACCCCTACATGAAAACCTCACTAATTTAAAAAGTACTCATATTGAGTTGATGGCGTTTTCAAAATCCCCACGAAAATACATACGCGGAGTTAAAACTCATGTTACGATAACTTATACAGAGTTGATACGACCGAGGGGCTTTCCTTTAAACTGCGTTTACTAGGTACCATTTTCAAGCCTTGTACCAAAAATCAATTAAATAGGAGAAGTAAACCTTAAAGCGATAAATCTGACCAAGACAAGAGATAACACATGCCGCGCTACGTTGCCACTTTGTTACCTAGGTATTTAAGGTCAGTCACATTTATTTACAAAGAGTGGTTGCGTTTTACTCTGATATGTAAGCTATTTAGATAGTTTGAAAAAAAAAATTTTTTTTTGCTCTTTTTTTAACTGTATCAAATTAACACTAAACACGTATAATATACGTAGTGTAATTTTATGCCCCTCTGTCGTATTAACTCTGTATATACGATAAAGTAAGGTAATTCTACTTACGATACAAAAATGATGCCTTTTACCTAAAGTAGACTAAATAACTAAAAAAATAAATTTTTTTCAAGTTTCGGGGGGATAGTTTAAAAAATATTTAATTGAACAGGCTTTAGAGCATATAACTTCATGTATTAATTACTGATTTCTTGACATCACTAATGAATATTCCAAAATCAGTTTTTGGTCATTTCTGAAAAAAGAGGTTTTTCGAATTCCCGGAGTTTTCATCTAGTGGTGCGATAACGTGAGCAAAACTGCATGTCCTAGGGCCGACAAATCTGAAGACTTATGACATGTACAGACGCCAGCACATGAAGCTACCCGAAACTGTCAATTTTTCCCAATCAACCTTGAACCTAATTTCTTTAACAATAAAGTTGAAAATCCATTAAAGAAATTTGACAGATTGTTGTAGCTTGATGTGCTGGCGTCTGTACCAATCCACACTGGGCCTGCGTGGAGGATTACGGCACATTCCCTCTCATAGAGAGGACGCCTGTGTCCCAGAAGTTACAACGTTATAGGCTGAATATGTTATGTTATTGTGTCATTGACATTATATTGAGAAGCTCTTTGCCAATTAATAACAGCCGCACAGTTCGATCTTCAAGGTTTAGCAACGCATTTCGTCTGTGGATAGATGACAGTCTTAAAGCCTGCAATACATGTTGGCCGAGCGTAGGCCAACGCGAGCGTTGGAAAATAGGTACAAGGCAAGAAATAATGTCCACACGTTCGACAAGTTCGTCGAACGCCAATACAGACGACCCAATGTAGAAGAGGGTCTGTAGAGCTGCCCACACGTTGGCCGAGCGCAGGCGAGCGCCTTTGATTTGTGACCAAAAACCGACACCGATCTGAAGTGAGGCAAGTGATCACGAGCAACGGCGAGCGAAGACAAGTTGCACCAAATGAGCTCTATACACGTTGGCGCTGGCCTCCACTCGGCCAACTAGGCAAGTGACACCGAGCGATAGCAAGACAAGGCAAATATACCGTCTACATGTTGGTATTGGCCTACACTCGACAACGCTCGGCCAACATGTATTGCAGGCTTAACATTCGAGATTACTCCGTGCTTCGCAAGCAAGCAGTTTATCTTTGACAGTGTCGTTTTAACAAGGACTACAAGACAAACGGCGATGCGCCGTCGTTACATGGCGGACATCCCACACATACGCACTAAACGTTTCGGGAATACTTTCATTGTGCGTACGGCTAAGGAGTGGAATTCCCTGCCGGATTCTGTGTTTAGTGATAGCTATAACCTGGGTGTCTTTAAGTCAATGAATAGGTTACTTCTAGGCAAGCGTGCACCATCTTCGACCACATCATCACTTACCGTCAGGTGAGATGGTGGTCAAACGCGAGCCTATTATCAGTAATAAAAAAAGTTACTGAGTTGTAGAGGGCAGGTAGGAAGTCACTTTTTCATTTTCTTGCCCTAATTCCATTTACTTGTGGACGGTCCAATACGTTTTCCTCTTCTATTTTCCCACGTCACGGCAGCATTAGCTCCTTTTCATCGCCTTTAAGATTCCATACAAAGGTAATACGGAACTTTTGTAATATCACTTTAATCACTAGGGGTATTTTAATCAAGAGTGGATAAGGTTACTTCTAGGTAAGCGTGCTTCATCTTCGACCCCATCATCGCTTACCATCAGGTGAAGTAAAATAAATAAAAATAATCTTAGTTTTTCGTCTGTCTGTCAAAGCCCTTTTTTCTCAGAAGCGCGTAGAGATATTAAACTGAAATTAATAGTAATGAAGTCGTTAAAATACATCTTGCTTAGACTAGAAACCGATCCTAAAATAGTTAGTAGAAAAAGGCTAGGAAGATAATGAGATTGTGCCATTGATATGAGAAAAGACAATAAAATGTCACTTAATTCACCTTATCGCCTTAGACGTCCATAAACCTTGTACTAGGGCTTTCAAGGGCGCAGTAGATAGCAATACCATCTTATCACTGCGTAGAGCCAAGCCTTTTACCATGAATATCATAGGCGCTTCGTTCGTATGGGAGGTTTTTCCCGCGTAAATCAGTGGTATGAAAAGGATAAGCCTGGATATTACTCCATTACCTTCTCTACCTTCAAGTCCATTAAAATCTGTCCACCCGTTCACCATTAAAATCTGTCCACCCGTTCCAGAAATAATCCCAGGCAAACGGTTAGATGGGCCAGAAAAGACAATTAAAAAAAAGTTTGTTTTTGTATGTTGTCAATAACTACATATTATTATTATCACTTGAGAAAACAGTTATTTTGAAATCACAAATCGGCACGTTAATTTTTTTATATAGGACGAGCTTAGATAACACGAGCTGATATCGTTTTTAAGGTTGCGTAAATTGTAATTACTATACAACGTGTAACGGAAAGGGTATATACATACCAAGGGCACGGCTTCTTTGAGTGATATCAAACGATATTGGGAGGGCTTTTTAATCCTATCTCTACATGTTCGGAAGTAATGAAGTCACCGCCTGGACGGTAGGCTACTACAGTATACTAGGCGCACAGAAAGAGATTTATCGTGATATTTGCAAGTAACGTGGAAAGTTATTGATCTACGTAGTGCGGTGATACGATTGTTATGATTTCAATTTAAGAAACTTACGAAACCGAAAATTTGGTATCAATTTTTAGAGTATTTTATTTTGAGTTGAAACCCTTCCGATATCGTTTGATATCATCCAAAGAAGCCGTGCCCTTGGTATGTATATACCCTTTAAATTACACGTTGTATAATAGGATCACTTCGTTTTCCGTTAGTTTGTCAATTTAAGTTTGTCTTCTAACACTTACCATCAGGTGTGATCGGGTTCAAGAGCAGGCTTCCCGGGAACGCGTAGAGATAACAAACTGAATCTTTACTAACATTATAAAGCGGAAAAGCTTTTATTTTTTTGTTTAAATGCGCTAGTCTTTGAAAGCACTGAGAGTGGATTTGAATCTGGACATTTACCTGACTGCAAAAGAAGGAGAGTCATGTTTTTATCGCGATAAAGTCCACGGGAGTGAAGCCCAGCACGACTGCTAGTGTTATAATCAGAGATCGGAATAGGTAGAGCTGTTTTATGTACTTGCCATAGGTTAGAATAATATGGATACTCCCCGGGTCCCGGGATTTGGTTTTTATGTAGTAATCATAAAAAAAAAAAACTATTCTCGCCTTCGGGACTAATGAAAGATTACACTTCCTTTCTGACGGGTAAATACAAGAAGGACGGGATTAAGGATAGTATAATAAATAGATAAACTTGATTCATTAAACCACATATATTTTTTACGTACCTATCAATTTCTTATTCAAGAATCAACAATCATTTAAACATTTTTATTCTGAAGTTTTACAAAACCATTTACAGTTGTAAAATTTACCACGTCGCTCATGCGCTTATTGGCTTACATAAACAATTTTTTCGTGTGGGCAAATCGTTGATTCACGTCACCCGCTTGCGGTGGAGCGGAAATTAGTGTCAGACTTCTACTGACTAAAAACACACCGTGTTCCTTCAACTGCCCTGGCTTTTACAGGGGCCTCGGTATCTCGTTAGAAAATTACCGCAACGCCAGCAGGCTATGATGGTACTGTCATATAATAAATACTCAGGTCTACGGTCTCTTAGCTGTGAGAAAATTAAGCTTTAGGTAAATCAACGCGATTAAAACATATGACCGTTTATTTTCGCATAACTTGTTGGGATTTCACAAGGGAATCAAAACATGTAAATTATTTCTGTTGACCTACACTCATGAACTTTTAGGGGAAGCAATCTCTTACAGTGCATGTAATTGTAAAGTAAAAAATCTGAAAACCTTTCTATTGTAGTACTAAAATAAGTTAAGTTTTTACGCAATCATGGTCACTAACAGTATCATTAGCTAGCACTTAAAACGGGATATTAAAAAAGAAATATCGGATACTCAAAACAATAAATATCCTGTTTTATGTTCTAATGAAGATAAGATAATAGATAACTTTATATAGAATTTTATATAGATGACTTTATGTAGCCCCTCCACTATCTTCCAGTCAAAGGCCCATTAAAATCGGTGCAGTTCCGTTTTAGATATTAAAAACGTGTATCGGACGTTCAGCTTCGTGTAAATAACAACATAATTAAAAGCACTTGAGAAAACAGTTTTAACACGCTTTTATTAGGTCGACCTGTATGTAACTATGTAATGGAATCTAAGGTAACTAATTTAACCATCTTCCAAGGGTCGTAGCGTAATGAAA
Organism: Tholera decimalis; assembly: GCA_943138885.2. Taxonomy (NCBI): domain Eukaryota; kingdom Metazoa; phylum Arthropoda; class Insecta; order Lepidoptera; family Noctuidae; genus Tholera; species Tholera decimalis. The sequence goes on along the minus strand of OW964575.2, from coordinate 8,220,848 downwards.
ATTGGCAGCTCTATGTTGTTCTGATGACAATACAATAATATGGTACTGGTATGGTACTGTCGAACTGATCTGATGATGGAGGCGGAAGATATGAACTGGAACTTCATGATGGAAAATCGTATCATAGCTGTTTTGGATTTCTTAGAAAGGTCTTGTGACTTGTGTGTGTGTGAAACTTTGATCACGATTAGGTTTCAAGGTCTAATGATGAAGCCAGAAGATAGGCACTGGCATTCCATGATGGAATATCGTATCATAGTCGTGTTTGCACTTGTGAGAAAGGTCATGTAATGGACTTTGAACACGATCAGGTTTCAAGGTTATAACAAACCTAAAGAAAATTCGTTATCGGTTTTTTAACATTTTTTTTGTTTTTACACGTGCATTTATAAAAGCGGGTTTTTCTAGTGTTTTTTAAACTATTCATTTATTTCGAAATTACAAACGGACTCTTCAATTTTATTGATACGTATAGGTACGATATACTCTTACGATAGATATACACTACTAATTTTTAATTAGTACAAATACTTAGAGGGCGTATTAGAAAAGGTCTTGTTATTATATATGTAAAGTCTCACTATATAATATTGATAAATAGCAAAGTTATTAGCGTTTGTTTATATCCCAAAATGTCACTCAATTTACGGACATATTGTACAGGCCATTCATGTATTCATTAATCGTGATGTCGCGGTCACGCGGTCTCGCTCAAACTTGCCCCGCCTCCAACAGCTGTTATCGTAATTGTAGGTAGCTTAGACGCATCTTTAAGCTTTACGATAAAAAAAAGTAAAATAGAAGGTTTACGAAGAATAATAGGCACTTATTCAATTCAAACTTTACCTTCATACTTTTATTGGACTTAGGACCAACAAAATTAGCAACTTTTTTACAAATAAAACAACTAGGTAACTAAAGTAAAATGAAATCAAATCAAATCTTTAAAACTTGTTTGAAAAGTAATTTTGGCGTATTTAAAAGGTTTGAATCAGCTGATATTTACAATAATGAACGTTTACAAAACTTAAAAACAACTTACAGGTATTTTAATTGTCCTTCGAAATGTCCACCACCATTATCAATGCAAAGACGGGCACGTTTAATTAAATTATTTTTTAACGATAAAAGTATGTTTCGCTCACTTTTCACTAGGTCAAATGCGTCCAATATCTAGGTACTCTTCCCTGTACGTACGAACAGCGGCACTAGCGTTTTCACCAGACAAAACGTACACACGCAACATAGCCACGTACTCCCGAGATGAAAACTGGTAAGCCATCGCGACAGCAAAACGTAACAATTTAGATTAAAAAGCACGCGCACGTTTCCGCTAACAAATTGGCACTGTTAGTTCAGGTTCACTCAGTGTTGCCGTTTAGGAATAAAAAGAGTCCCCAGACGTCGATGCAAAAGTCGCTAGATTTTGAAAAGAACAATATTAAAAAATCCGCTAGAAGTCGCTAAATGGTAGCAAAATATGGTGTAAATAAAAGCAAATTTCCATAATCAAGCTTTTAATCATAGTAATGATATCCCTATAGGTTTAACAACTAAAAATTTCGTTATCTATTGCGTCATTTTCGACTTCGACAACTTCTAATGGCTAGTCTTGTGCATGCTCGGTCATTTTTGAGATTGCTCCGTACTAGTTCATTTCGGACAGTAAACTATTTAATTTTATTAGTTCTAATAGCTCTAATCGGTCATCGCTTTCAGCAGTCAGCGGTCACTAGAAATGTCTCGCGTGTTCGGGTGATAAGCTAAATTAGACATTATGCAATTGAAATAACACGTATCTTATCTCATTCTTGCGAATTCAGTCGGTAGGATTCGGGTAGCATCGTCATTAATCGGCTACTCTCTCCCGTTCTCATTCATTCACAGGCATCGAATGGATTCGTATAACGCTTCTGTCAAACAATCAGTGACTGTATTTCAATTCCCGTTCGCACATTACGATCGCGTGGTTTAGAATGTACATCTGTACGATATCGAAAAAAATCGAAAAAAAATGTCGCTAAGCACATAAAAAAACCGCTAGATCTAGCGACAAAGTCGCTAGAACGGCAAAACTGGGTTCACTCCGCGATAAAGGATCGCTCGCCAGCCGAAAGGAGGGGGCGTGGCTTGAGCTTAGACGCGAGTTTGCCGGGATCTATGAATGGCGATCGAACTGGACTAGCACTGCGCGTAATATTTTCTAGTAGTAATTGTTATGAATGATTGATTCAGTTATGAGTTTACCAGTTATGGCAAATTTTCGTAGACAATTTTGGGGTTTCGTTTTTTTTACTTTTGACTACGTAAATATGATCAGTAAAGTGTACGGATAGAACCCCATTTTTTTTTGTACTAATTAAAAATTAGTAGTGTATATATAATACTCTTTATTGTACACCATAACAGAAAACAAAAATAAGGACTTAACTACTAAAAAGGGTGATTTAATGGCCGGTCTTATCGCTAAAAGCGATCTTTTATAAGATACCTATTATATTTTAATTGATTTAAGTTAACATAAAAAATGTTGTCATCAAATTGATAGCAGATTTAAATTACTTATATTAGCAAACTGAAGGTAATTTACGTTAAAACAAATGTCTCACAGCTACGTTATAAAATGTTACAACGGAACTGGTTCCAAGCCTCTGTGTACTTCATCATTACTTCATTATGACGTCATATATATCGTACTGCTCAATCTAAACTGAGTTAACTCAACATTTTAGATTTTAAGGTTATTGTTGCATTTGTCAAAAACTACTATACAATAAGTATAATACACCCTTTTTTAGCTCAAAATAGCTATAAGTTTCTTTGGACTAAACTACTAATGACTTCATTAATTGAGCTTTGACTAGTGAATTTCTACAGGGAAAACTACGTATTACAATCAGGAGAATGACAAGGAAACAATTGTGTATAAATATATTTTAATGACTTGATATTTTTATTGACATGATATTGATATTTTATTGAATTTAACAATAATATTTATACCGGAACTTTCGACAGAAAGTATGTGAATTTAATATGATCGACTATTTAGAACTTTTTATTATTGTTCGTATTTTATTACATAAATTCACAGATCCTGTCACATTCGTATAACCAACATGACAGAACGCCTTTTTAACCGACTTCTGAAAAAGGAGGAGGTTCTCAATTCGGATGTTTTTTTTTTTTTCTTATGTTTGTTCGGGCATAACTCCGTCGCTTGCCAACCGATTTGAAAAATTCTTTTTTTGTTGGAAAGGGTATACTTCCCAAATGGTCCCATGAAAATTTTATCGAAATCGGACAAGCGGTTTCTGAAAAATCAACAAAAGTCTAAAAAAAATATTTACATTGATGATCTTTTCGTTCACTCTGCATTGTGTTTTTTGTTCGCGCGTTTTTACTTTTTTGTAGTTGACATTTTGGCTTTTATAACTAGATTAATTACTAATTGACCCACTAAAAAGCGCGAAAATAAAAACTTTTTTGCAAAAAAATAAAACCGACTTCCATATCAAAACACTACAAAGCCAAAAATACACTTCTGGACACATCTATTGGCCCACCTTAGAGTTTAGGTTTCGATGGCCCCTACCGAAATATGATTGCTAGATTGAACAAAAACTGTTGATGCAGTTTTAAACCTGATACATTTTACCATCTTTTTCGATCGTATAGTTTTAAATTTGAATTCAGAATACCATACGACATGGACCTACGCCTAACAAGTCGGATATGCGCCTTGTTAAAGGCAATTAATTTTTGAATAAAAAACATGTTTTATCAAATAAAGGTTTAATTTAATAACGCGTGTTGCCTCCATGGGCATCTACCACAGCTCTCATACGATTAGGCATAGAGTTTATCAACCGCTCTATGAAATTTTGAGGGATCATCTCCCATTCCTCTTCTATGGCAGTTTTCAACTCCTGCATCGTCTGGGCAACTGGCTGACGAGCCCTAACACGCCTTTTTAGCTCGTCCCACATGTGCTCAATGGGGTTCATGTCTGGGCTTCTGGCTGGCCAGTCCATAACTGTGATGTTCACATCCCGAAGATATTCCCTGACGATGCCGGCCGCATGGGCTCTTGCATTATCATGCATAAAAAGGAAATTTGGGCCCACATAGTCCGCGTATGGTATCACGTGAGGTTCTAAGCACTCACGAATGTATCTTTCAGCATTTAATGTTGGCAGCCGTGGTCCTGTAACAACCTCAAGTTGAGTTTTGCCGCTCGCGGATATACCGCCCCAGACAGTCCATGAGCCACCGCCATAAGCAACCCTCTCTTCAAAGCAGCATTGTGCGAAACGCTCTCCCTTACGCCGGTAGACCTTCTTCCTTCCATCATTGCCATGTAACACAATTTTAGACTCATCAGAAAAGAGTACACGGCTCCAATCTTGCTGTGTCCAATTTAAATGACTGCGTGCGAAATGAAGGCGCGCTGTTCGGTGGGCTCGCTTTAGTTTGGGCCCATTAGCTGGCTTGTGTGGTACCATATCGCGTTCTTTTAACCTTCTCCGAACAGTTCGAGCGCTCACAAATACTCCGTGGAAGTCGCGAAGTTGGTTTTGTATCTCAATGGAGGTAAGGTGACGATTTCTCAAGCTGGTCGTCACGATGAATCGATCCTGCCTTTCAGTTGTGACCCGAGATCGTGGCCTTCCTTGGCGACGAACAAAGCCGCCAGTCTCTAGGTACCTCCGATAAACATTTCGGACCGCAGATCGACTTAAATTAAGTTGAGCACTCACGTTTCTTTGGCTGTGTCCGGCCTGAATAAGTGCCACAGCTTGGGCGGCGACTTCAGGTGAAGTATCCATAGATTATTGATAGAACCTCACCTTAATAAGTAATGTTTGTTGCAAAAGCAAAGATATCAATCACTTTTTCAAGAATTAAATCCAAGTAAACCAATAAAACCAAGTTTTCTTAGTATTCGATTGTTTGATATCAACAAACAGGCTCCAAATTGTCTTTTGTTTCTTTAAATTCTGTGTTCGAAATTCAAAAAAAGACTATTGAATGAAATTGTGAATGTGCCAGGTTCAAAACTGCATAAAAACTTTTTGCTCGACCTAATATAAAATTTTAGCTAGGACCAAACGAAACTGAAAATACAAGGTGGGCCAATAGATGTGTCCAGAAGTGTAATTTTAATTTCGGAAGGCGGTGTGAAAAAAGAAAATACAAAACCAATTACACCGACTACCGAAATTAAAATTATTTTTGGCTTTGTAGTGTTTTGATATGGAAGTCGGTTTTATTTTTTTGCAAAAAAGAGTTCTAAAATACGAATGAAATCTGATAACATTTTTACAGAACGAGCCATGTAAAAACGTTGTTTTTTTTTTTTAATGGGCCTCGTGACTGCGGTTCAGTTATAAAAGCATTCTGAAAACTATTGCGGAGAATGTTTATTCTCCTATTGTGAGACATTTTGTGTGAGTGATGAACAAGTAAATACCTACCTGTTAATCCCTCACAGCAAAGTACTGATTTATTTAGATCAATTAATCGTATTTCTTGTATTTTTTCTCCATTAAAATTAGTTTTAAGCATGTTTTTAACTAACATCGTGGATTTATGATGTCCGACCTAAATAAACAAATTAAAAATTAAATTTCGCTACATTTTCCACGGAAATGATTTTGGAACAGAATTTACACAAAATCAGAGTTAGGTAAGTTTCATTCTCAGATTGCGAATAGCCTAATATGTACTAGAAACGTAGGTATATGATTCGGCAATTATAACTAATAAACGATAATTATAAACCTTTTTTGCCCATGTTTTCCTTGTGTGGCAAGGACGTTTAGCAGGTATGGATTTTTTAGTTATCTTTTTGGTTAAAGATGTTGACGGTATGTTCTTGAGAATGACACTAGAATATGGAATTAAGTAGTTTGAAAAAAAAAAACAAAAGGATTTTATGCAAATCAGGCTGAGTACCTGATCTTTAAAAATAAATAAATAAACCTTTGAACGTCATACATATTTACGTGAAGATAGTCTGATCTTTAAAAATAAATAAATAAACCTTTGACACGTCATACATATTTACGTGAAGACAGTCCCAAATATCAAAAGTAATTTATGCAAATTATGCTGAACACCAGGAATTTAAAAAAATAAAAAAGTCGTGGTGTTTTTATTCTGCATGAGCTCACTCTTCATCTCGATCTCGCCCGACGGTAAGCGAAATATGAGGTCTACGAAGAAACGAGCGAGCTTGTAAATACTAAACTAAAGACTCACCAGCAACACATCGGTCTGTTAAGTTTTAAAACTTGAATTTAAGTAATTAATGGTCGCGCTGTGGTCGAAATTCGACATCAGCATCTACTTAGACATAACTTAGTTACTATCGGCATCCATCATAGTATAATTTTAATGCTTGTGTTTATCTGTTTTTATTATGGAGTCATGATAAAATACAAACGTCAATCCATCAATCAATCATTTATTTTTGTGAACATAAGTAAAATAGGTGGTAAAATATATGTCATTAGTAACTATCTATGTTCTGCTGTAAAAGCATACAAAAATATTAAGATTACATTAATTTAAATTAAATTACATCATAACAAATTAAACCAAATCACATCATATTGTATTAAATTGAATTACATCATATTATATTATATTGACTTACATCATATGAAATTAAATAAGATTACATCAAGATATCAAAAACTAAAATAAACAATATTATAATCAAATGTCAGCTATGTCAATATTAAAATTATGTATTTACATGAGATGTCAGGAAATAATAAACTGTCGGTCATAAAATTCATTAATACTTGTCATTTAAAAAGTCTTCAATGGAGTAGTATGTCTTTTCAACTAGAAATAGAAGTAATTTAGAGGTATTCCTCGAAGCGCTACCATTTTGAAGCGCACCTAATGAAGCGCTCCTTTTTTATTCCTCGGAGCGCTCCTTTTAGTAGCGCTCCCGATACCATGTTATCGGAAAAGGAGCGCTTCATTAGGCGCGCTTCAAAATGGTAGCGCTTCGAGGAATATCTCGTAATTTACGCTTAAAATGGCTGACATTTTCCTCACTTCTGATACCTTTTGGCAATTTATTATATATTTTTGGAGCCATTACGAAAATACTGTTCCTATAGAACAAAGTCTACAAAAAGCCTCGATATAAGTCAAAGTTTGCCCAGCGATTTCTTTTCTTCCTAGCGTCATATATTTATTATAATTTTAATGTCATCTTAAGTTTCCGAAGATACAATTCACACATATTTAAAAATATCTTACGAAAATACTTACTCACCTTAAACTATAATAGTACTGAAGACACCTTTAAAGTTCTACAATAGCAAACTTCATACATTACGTACTTTAAAATACACTTAATACACACACCCACACACATCTTCTCATATACACACACGAAATCACAGCAAAGCCAGAATAATGTTAAGTTTAAGAAAAATTAGTTATAAGATTATCTTCTATTGTTTATTTTTTCTCCTGTGCAAAAGGAGCTTAGTTACAACTTAACCATAAATAATTATGTTTGTTGAATATGGGTCACGGCAATGGTAATTAATACCTCACCGTAATACAGTAACAACTAGTACGGGAGGTATTGTGACTGTTCCTGGCGGCCTTATATATTAAAACTAGCTTTCGCCAGCGACTTCGTCCGCGTGGAAAAAAATTCCCCCGATTTTGAAACATTCTTCATTAGTGCTCCGCTCCTATTGGTCTTAGCGTGATGATATATAGCCTATAGCCTTCCTCGATAAATGGGCTATCTAACACTGAAAGAATTTTTGAAATCAGACCTGTAGTTCCTGAGATTAGCGCGTTCAAGCAAACAAACAAACAAACAAACAAACTCTTCAGCTTTATAATATTAGTATAGATATAATGTCAATAGGTAGTAAGAATGCCATGTTGTGTCTAAATAAATAAAATCCACTATAAGGGATTGCCAAAGATCCCATCTTGCTATGGAGCCCCATATGATAGAAAGTGCTGAAAATCGATCAGTAGGCTAGGGGAAAGAGTCCATTGTGTGTTGACAATTTGATAGCCGGCGCGAGTAATAAATAGTCCATGTACAATGTATTTGAGATTTTTTGGCTGGTGTTAAAATAGCCACCACGTGTGGTTACAGTATTTCATTAAAATAAGCAAGTGTATTCTTCAAAATTAATGGTGCTATTCAGTAAACTTTTAAAGATCATATAGGTAGTGAGGTTTTAGATCCAACTGTTTGTAACTGGTCACAACGACGTTGACTAAGTAGTCTAGAAAATTTATGTAAATTATTTTTGACGAACATAGATGTTTCGTATATATATATAATGAAGGAACTGTTAATATTTTCATATCTTTAAAGAGTATTTTGCAACTGTTTGTACTCTTTAAATTGCAAATCGCTCTAATGCATCTTTTTTGGCACTTAAATACCTTATCTTTACCTGTTACCAAATAATATCATAGTTACCTGTAATTATGATATTATTTGACTGCATATAATATGCAGTCAAATAATATCATAATTATCTGCCTGTCTGAGCTCCACAGCCCTTTAGCTGGGTAACATGATACCCCTTAGCCAGACCAGACAGCCAGACTAGCTAAATGACAAAAAAATAAACAAAGTTATTTTGCGTAGCTACTACGGAACCCTTCACGTACGAGTCCGACTTGCACTTGGCCACTTTATAGGGTTCCTTATCCGCAGCGTAAAAACGGGACCCTACTATTAAGACTCTGCTGTGCGTTTGTCTGTCACCAGGTTATATCTCATGAACTTTTGAAAATTTTGAAAAAATTAAAAAATTTTCACAGATGATGTATTTCTGTTGCTGTTGTATCAACAAATACTAAAAGCCGAATAAAAATATTTAAGGGGGCCATACAACAAACGTGATTTTTTACCGTTTTCCATAGATAATGGTTAAGGAACCCTTCATGCGCGTTTCCGACTCGCACTTGGCCAATTTTTTTAATATAGAAGCCGATGGCTTTTTGTGATTTTTTTTCCATCGATCATTTTGTTCACAATTACATAATTAGTTAACAGTTGAATTGTACAGCAGAGGTTTTGGCATGTTTGTTCATACAAGTGTGTTTTATCTCCCAGATAAGCTGTATTAATGTATCAGGTGCTCTTTATATTTAGAATGCGTGTTTGTATACTGTGATTGCGGTTCGTAGTTATATGGAAATTTTATGTGATTTTTTGTTTCGTTTCGTATTTCGTACATGAAATGGGTATAATGATGCCTTTGATTTTCGTTTGATAGTCTGCCCTTTTTCTTAGAACGTGTAGAGCCATCAAATCTAAATAATCACCAGCAGCCGCGCGTAGCTTCGCTCCCGTCGACTTTATCACTATAAAAACATAACCCTCCTTTTTTGCAGTCAGGTAAGTAGCTTATCACCATCCTCGGGCTTCAAGCTACTTCCATGCCAAATTGCATCCAAATCCAACTAGTATTTTCGATGATTTGCGCGTTCACAAAACGTTGCACAAAACGTTTTGGGAATACTTTCATTGTGCGTACGGCCAAAGAGCGGAATTCCCTGCCGGAGTCTGTGTTTTCTGATAGCTATAGCCTGGGGGTCTTAACTCAAGAGTGAATAGGTTACTTCTAGGCAGGCGTGGTTCATCTTCGACCACATCATCACTTACCATCAGGTGAGATGGTGGTCAAACAAATAACAAAAGCTAGTGCATAATTCTAATTGGTCATTTCCCACGGAGAAGAACTGGCAAGAAACTGCATGGTTTCTCTTTTCAAAACAATGATTTCCGCAGCGTTTCCATACTACAGTTTTTATACGTATGAGAGGACAGTATAGACAAATTAACATTTAGAGCAATAAAAATAAGAATATTTTTTAAAAATAAGAATAATTTTATTTGATCTTAAAGTACTTACAACAAAGAAAAGTGACTAAAATTATGAGCATTGCAGTACATAAATTTATGGTTGTACATCAAGATATATGTGATCTACTAACTCCCAAAATCAGTCAAGCTTGTATTTTGAGAGCTAGTAGTTGAACCTCCTCCTCCTTTTTAAATGTAATTATATATTAATACGTGAAAAATACCTTTGTTTTTTATATTATTCATAGGCTCGCGTCTGACCACCACCATCTCACCTGATCGTAAGCGATGGTGTAGTCGAACATAAAGCACGCTTACCTAGAAGTAACCTATTCACTCTCGACTTAAAGATCTCTAGGTTATAGCTATAAGGAAACGTTTTATATGTTCTGTTTATGAGTTCTGACCATTGAATAGGAGTTAAATAGCTCAATTATATTATTGAGTGTAATGTTGTAGCACAATTAAAATAAATGTTTTGACTTTTAATCTGACCTGGCACTAATTACTGCCTAAGAAATATGTTAAAATGGTGCAATTGTACAAATATGAGCATTATAAAGGTGTCGCTAAGAAATAACCCAGAACAATTTAATTATCCCTCAGCACAAATAAAATTAAAAATGTTTTATTTCACTTATTTATTTATTTAGATTAGGAGGACTTACAGATAATTAAAACTTCAATAAGAGTAATAAATAGTTGCCACAGAACCAATAACAAGTCATAACCTTTAGACTTTACAAATTTACACAGTAAGAAATAAATAATATATAAAGATTTAGGCCTACATGGGCGGGCACTTATGAAACGTCAGAAGCTTATACACGGTTTGAATTGGTCGATTCCTATGGAGAACCCATAAATCAATATTAAAATATGAAACATAAAACTTAATATTTCCAAGTCTATCTGTATGAATATAAGCTTAAACATCATTGGGAAAACTAATTTCAATTCTAAAGTTTGTGGTGTTTAGGTAGTTGTCCCACCGCCGACGATGATGTTGTGAAAGCTTAAAATAAAAATACATAAAAAAAATTGGTAACGTCCCTTTCATTCCTTACTGCCTTCCAAATCGCAAGGGTAACGAACATATGCACCTTCCTACCTTTACATATATACACATTCACTCACACGCCTACACATACATACACTACACATACATACACTACACATACTTTCCACGCATACACACACTCATTCATTCCAAAATTAAAAAAAATATATTTTTGTTTCTTTTCCTTTTATATTAATTGATGGAACACTGTAGTCTCCCCTCTTGGAGGTGGGCGCTAATGGTCGCGACACAGTATTTCATACTAATGTGATTGTTAACGTACACAAACTTTTGTAAACTGATTTTTGTTCCAATAAATATTTGTATTTGTATTGTATTTGATGAACGAGTAGCGAGTAGAGCTAGCATCTGAAAACGAGTTGGCGAGCAGCGAGTGTATTGTTCCGATAGTTCAGTCGATAAGCTATCATCTGGTTGGTCTCTCAGCGTGAGTTCTGACCGCCAAGTGATCGCTGAGCGAGTATTATCTTTGACAGCTCTTCTCGCTCAGCGACAAAACTAGTGAAGCGAGTAGTCGCCGGCAGTGTCAGTCAGAGAGCAACAATTAATAAATGCATCTCTTTCGTTTACACGGAATGTATATTTCATTGTACGTAAATCGCCGATAGTTAGTCGTTTACTCGTCCGCATTCGAACAACTGGCTCAGTGATCACTGATCATAGATACTTTATTAGAAGTTACAAGTTAAAACTGAAACTTCCAGTCTATCTATCATATCATCATCAATATGTTGGTTTCGAATTCCAGTCTCACAGGCACGGTTGCAGCTAAGTACTTCTGTTTTACTTTAAGCCCAATAGCTGGGTAACACTACCCCTACAGAAGACTGCTGACAGATTTTCTGGCTTTTTACTCCCCGACCGTCAAACATGTACTTTAGCCAGCCGGGACCAATGGCTTAACTTACTTTCAGAACGATGGAACCTCTATATGTTAAGATAACCACTAATCTACGAACCGACCTTGGCAATCGTTGATTACTTTGAAGACTCTTGCGGCTGTTTTTTATATATATTTATTAATATTACTAGTACTCACGCGGGGCTTCGCTCCCGTGGATTCTATTACGGTAAAAACATAACTCTCCTTTTTTGCAGTCGCGTAAAAAGTAGCCTATAACCTTCCTCAAGCTTCAAGCTACTTCCATACCAAATTTCATCCAAATCCACCCAGTACTTTCGAAGATTAGCGCGTTCAAGCAAACAAACAAACTCTTCAGCTTTATAATATTAGTATAGATTTTAGCCACGAACGTTTTACCGCCTTACCTACTCATTTCCTGTATGCCTGCGAAATTCTGAAAAGAAGTAATCGTAAACACAACCGAGTCAGTCCCCAACAAAATCTGAAATAAATACCTGTTTATTCAACTTTCCGCCCCAAACAGTACTATAAGTACGAAGGTCCGTTGGCACCACAAATATTCGCGTTCAGCGCTGATCGTAATCTAAATATCGTTCCATTGCTGTCAAATATTCCTAATTGACAGACACAGAATGATGTTTGAAACATGCTTGGCGTTAAACGCAGATTAGCGGTCCAAACGGCCTTAAAAGTATTCAATTCAATCTTAACGACAGATATTTATTTCAGACATTACGCCGGAATACATAGGTCCAACCAAAAGTAAAGTAAACACTTCATCCTGGCTCCTAAAACGGAAAAGAAGAAGGAACCTATCGTTTGCAAGTGCGACAATGAACACCAACAGAATGTAGAACCTACTAGACTCTTAAGCGTTTTGACGGGCAATACATTGCGAAGTGCCTTGAAGGTGCCCAGTACGCTGATAGAACCAAGTGCCCGTATCCCTCAGAAAGTATCAAGTGCCCAAAGAATCCCACACGCCCGGACTCTTCAAAAAGTATCAAGTGCCCTGAAAGATCTGATTGTCGTTAAAGGTACTGAACTCTTTCTAACTTTTACGGGCATAGCGTATGTAGAGACTGATTGACAAGACTACTCACGTTGTAGAACATTGATTCCCATGTTAAAACTAGTAAAAAAATTCACTGCTTCTTAAGTTAAATTATTTTGAAACTAGCTGCTTCCAAGACCACGTTCGCGTCGGAGGTTTTTCTAATTTCGGAATAAACAGCAGCCTATGTGCTATTCAGATGTATAAGCTATATTACTGTAGAGTTTCACATAAAGGCACAGCGATCACATGATACCGTGCACAGCAAGACTCAGGTGTATTTTACAGTCTCTCCAAGAATATCAGGCGTTGCACAGAGAGGGTTCATAAGTGGTCTTATTCTTATAGTTTATTTATGTACACACATGACACTTAAAACAGAAAAAAGACAAATACAGATAAAAGGTGCAGCTTATTTCAAAAGAAATTTCTCCAGCAGACCTGCGACAGGTCTTTATAGAGGTAGCGGTTTCCTTTCGGTATGGTGATGGTGATCATCAGGGTAGTTTTAGTGAGCTAAATATTCTACATCTTACCTTTTTTTCTGGGTGGTAAAATCATGTAAAAACTCCTCCAGCTCTAGGTAGAGTGGAAGAGAGTGTCAGAGTTCTACTGACTAAAAACCCACCCTGCTCCTTCAGTTACCCTAGGATTCAGGAACCGCGGTATCTCTTTAGAAAATTCTCGCAACCCCGGATCCTACATCATAACTGTACCTGGTAGGAAGTAGGAAGGTATTTTAGCCCTCGTACTAAATAACGGTGGCACTCACACGCAGCCCTCTATCTCAACTTTGAAATCAATACACATGTTATTTTTTTGTTTTGCTCTAACGACATATCATTTTGGAGGTCCTCCCTTTCTGAATTCAAATCCGCCCTAACTTTAAATTTCCCGATGATTTCAAGGTTCTAGAATTTGAGTCTTAGAGGAACTGAAAGCGATCTTTACATATTCTTATTTTTCGATATTGCATTGAACGTCTGTAACACTACACTCACTTACACGGCTTTTTCCAAAGAAACTCTACTGTATTTTACATAAAGCTTTTCAAGCGCTAAATTCAAATCTGACGTCGAACTTTTCTAACATCAAAAAGTCTTCGAAAAACGTTTCAAACTTTCACGTAGAAAAAATCTATGACATAATATTCTTTAGATGTTATTGCAACACATTCTATTGAGGCAGATAAGTGCAAAAATCTGAACAATTTTGTAAACATATATTTATTTATGTATACTTTCGGAGCAAATAAAGCACTATTCTATTCATAATAAGATTTAAATTATGGTATTTCAGTCGTTTCATCATTATCGTCCACAGACTTCACCCATTGCTGGATATAGGCCACTCTTCGCTTGTGCCAAGCTCCAGGTTCCTGTGCCAGTCTCATCCAGGGTATACCCTCGATGGCTACAATTTCAACATCATCAATATCATCTATAGCCTGATTTCACCCACTGCTGGGTATTATATGCCTCCCTTCGCTTGTGTCAAGCTCCAGGTTCCTATGCCAGTCTCATCCAGGGTATACCTACGATGGATACAATGTCATCATCATCATCCACAGCCTGTCTTCACCCACTGCTGGGTATAGGCCTCTCTTCGCTTGTGCCAAGCTCCACGTTCAAGTGCCAGTCTCATCCAAGGTAACTGTCATCTGCCCATCTCGCTGGCGGACGACCAAAACTCCTCTTTCCAGTCCTTGGACGCCACTCGTTCACAGCTATACTTCTCCTTTCTGCCGCGTACCAACATTGTCATTACGTTTGCTTCCCAGATGTAAAATTATTCTCATAATAATACAATCTCAAATAACGGTATATAGTTACCTACTTTAAATTATCTTCAAGATAATGTTAATAATTGTTAACTCGATAAGATGATAAGAAAATTGTCGTGTTTTATCTTTTATTATCAGCGTTGTGGCGTAATTATGAAGTTTTAAGTAATACTAAGATGGATACAATTTGAAAGTTGGTATCAGTTCATTTTGTACGAACATAGCTGTTGTTTTTGAGAGGAGCTCGTGGCTAAGTAATAATAGCGGCAGGGGTTGATTTTCTAGATTAAGCAACGTTATTCAAGGTCACTCTGTGGGTAGGTAACCATCTTAACGTATGGAGATTCATCCGTTTCTCGTAAAGCATGTTATGCCGTGGGTCTCGGCTGTCATATGTAGGTACTATCGACCAATGTTCCGCATGCTCACCTTTAAGACTATATTCGCATAGCACGGCTCACAACTCGATCGCCTTATGCATGTATTTTGACCAATATGGATTCACGAAGCGTATTTTAGTTGTGCTCGTAATAGTAAGTATTAATATAATGTTCTAAATTCTGTACGCACAAAATGCATATTGTCTCTAATTGGGCGAAACCAGGAAGGGGTGTGGTTTGTCACTAGCTCAAGTGAGCATGCGTATCTTTGGCCGATAGTACATGACAAATGAAAGCTGGGATCAATGGATTTGACAGTCTTTACGGCTGATGACAGGTCAACAAATCCGACCTCAGGCTTACCAAGGAGCATCGTGTTACTCAGCTACTGTACTGTTAAACTGGAAGCAGTAAGAAGAATATTCAAGATAAACATGATTGTCTGGCAGTTTGAGTACTTTTTGCGGCCTACCTAAATGTTCGTCAAATCGTTGAGCTCCTTAAAGTTCTAATTTGAGCTATATGTTACCTGACAAATGCTTGCATTGTCTTGACAGGCCCACATAAATCTGTATGCATTTTTCCTCAAAAGATCGCCTCAGGTATTAAGCTACAAGGTTCTCATATAATTTGAAAAGATCAGAAAGTCGATCCTCTGAGTTTGTGCAAAATAAAGAACATTTAACTTCTTTTTTTTTGTTCCGAGGTGGAAATCCTCATGGATCTCCTCCACCCTGGGGCGGGCGAAGGGGTCTGTCAGACTCATACTGACTAAAACTACCCCGTGTTCCTTCGTACACATGCGTCGAGGGTGCGGGAACACATAAGTATTCTTCAGCGCGGCCCCCGACTAGTGCCGGCCCGCCTCTGCGGGCCTCATCTCTTTAAGCGGGGGGAGTGAGGTGTCTTGCTCCCCCTGTGATTACTGAGAAGGGCGCGCGTGGAATAAAACGCGCCGCCATCTCGGGTCTCGTGTTATAGGGGTCGGCGGGCATCCCCAAATCCACCGTCCCTAGACCCATTTAGGGGCGCCAAAAGAGGGCATTGTCTGCCCTCTGTCGACGCCCGGTGCACCTTTTGCGGGGTCTGAAGCCTCCTTCTGAAGAACATTTATCATAAGCCAACCCCAACATATTTTGGAAAAGTCAAAAGCAGATGATGTTAGCAGTTGGGTTTGTCTATTCAGCCGTTGAAGTTTCAAATTCGTCGTTTCAAAGAGTCAATAATGGCTAAGGTGTCGGAAATCCTATGGTGTTAATTCCTCCTATGTGCTTGTACAGCATAAATAAATATGAATCCCCTTTTCCTTAATCAATCAAATTATTTAAAAGACAATAGGCAAATGTGTATCAACTATTACAAAAACAATTGATAGTCTGTGCTTCTGGCGTCAATTGAAATCAAATAACACATCAATGAGTTTAAAACCAATCAAGCCGTCTAGGCTAAAGTTATTGCTACAATAACTGCGTTATTATTAAGCCATAATTTTCAAAGGGTGGTTTTGCGAATATAAAATAGAGGAGAATTCTATTCAATGACAGCTATTGTCATTAGGGAAAAGCCCCAGTCATTTTTGCCCTAAGTCCTTTACTATTCACAGGCCATTACACCTACGTAATATGTATTGATTTAAAACTATCCGTGGCATCTGCCTCTAATATTTGTTTTGATTGAAATGAAAATGATCTGCAAACATTTTAACTCTATATAATTGAATTGAAGCGTCAGTGATCGAGAGGTAGAGGGTTCGAATCCCACCCATTAGCCTATTGCCGTGAACCTAATCCAGACACAAGCATATTTAACTTAGTTGGAGGAGTTAACAAGATTGCTTGTAATGCGAACTCTACCCACATTGTTAGCTCTCTTAAAAATTCAAGTATATCAAAGTATATCCTACATATACATACGTGTATTGTTGCAAATTGTAGTCCAAATCAAAGACAATCCAACGGTGTTGCGGTTTTATAAGATAACTAGTATTTGCGTGTTGCGCGAGGTGCAAGCACCTCGAGTGTTTGTGAAAAAAAAAAAAAAAAGGAGGGGGGGGGGGAGATGGGGGGATTTAGTATTTGCGTGTTGCACGAGGTGCAAGCACCTCGCGTGTTTGTGAAAAAAAAAAAAGGAGGGGGGGGGGGATGATGGGGGGAGATGGGGGGGTTTAGTATTTGCGTGTTGCGCGAGGTGCAAGCACCTCGCGTGCTTGTGACAAAAAAAAAATGGGGGGGGAGATGGGGGGGTTTAGTATTTGCGTGTTGCGCGAGGTGCAAGCACCTCGCGTGCTTGTGAAAAAAAAAAAAGAAAATGGGGTGGGGGTTGATGGGGGGGGTTGCACAATTATTTCGACTAAAGCATTGCCCCTCTAAATGAATCTGAAAAAAAAAATTTCCAAGTCTCTTAATTTCCGAGGTCCGCCTAAAGGGGGTGAGAAGAGGGGTGGGAGAGGCGACTTTGATAAATGGTTTTTACTTTGCCGAGTCTCCTCTATACGAATCCGTAAAAAAAAAATACGGGTCTCGTAGTTTCCGAGATATGAGAGGGAGGGGGGAAAAGGGGAGGTTTGGCACTTTTCCCGTAGGTTTGAGAGTTACTTGTTTACGAATCTGTCAAAATATACCCACCTCCCCATCCACCATCTGGGAGAACAATTATGTCAATGAGTCAGTGAGTCAGTCAGTGGTAATTTAGCTTTATATAATATAACTAGTATTTGCGTGTTGCGCGAGGTGCAAGCACCTCGCGTGCTTGTGAATAAAAAAAAAAAAGGTGGGGGTGATGAGGGGAGATGGAGGGGGTTTAGTATTTGCGTGTTGCGCGAGGTGCAAGCACCTCGCGTGCTTGTGAAAAAAAAAAGTGGGGGGGGGGGTGATGGGGGGTTAGTATTTGCGTGTTGCGCGAGGTGCAAGCACCTCGCGTGCTTGTGAAAAAAAAAAAGGGGGGGGGGGTGATGGGGGGGCTTTAGTATTTGCGTGTTGCGCGAGGTGCAAGCACCTCGCGTGCTTGTGAAAAAAAAAGTGGGGGGGTGATGGGGGGGTTTAGTATTTGCGTGTTGCGCGAGGTGCAAGCACCTCGCGAGCTTGTGAAAAAAAAAAAAAAAAAGAGGGGGGGGGGGTGACGGGGGGGGGGTTGCACAAGTATTTCGACTAAAGCATTGCCCCTCTAAATGAATCTGAAAAAAAAATGTTCCAAGTCTCTTAGATTCCGAGATCCGCCTAAAGGGGGGGAGAAGGGGAGCGGGGGGGGGACTTTGAAAAATGCTTTTTACTTTACCGAGCCTCCTCTATACGAATCCGTAAAAAGAAAAAAATACGGGTCTCGTAGTTTCCGAGATACGATAGGGGGGGGAAAAGGGGAGGTTTGGCACTTTTCCCGTAGGTTTGAGAGTTACTTGTTTACGAATCTGTCAAAATATACCCACCTCCCCATCCACCATCTGGGAGAACAATTATGTCAATGAGTGAGTGAGTGAGTGGTAATCTAGCTTTATATAATATAAGATTTTTAAACCACTTTTAATTATTCATTCTTTTATATCTCTTGAGACCCAGAACAGAAGAAGTGTCAGTCACTTAAAATAATATTTATTTATTTATTTAGACATTTAAATCAGACTAGGTTTTGCCCGCGACTTCGTTCGCGTGGAGCTTTTTCCCGCGTAAATCCCGGTCCCTTGGGAATTTCGGGATAAATACTATTCTTTGTCCTTCCCACGGTCCTAAACTATTCCCATAACAAATTTCATCCAAATCGGTTCAGCGGTTTAGGCGTGAAAAGGTCACATACAACAAGGTCAGGACACACAGACAGACAGAGTTATTTTCGCATTTATAATATTACTATGGATTAGGTATATCCATAAATAGGTTAGTAATACTTACATCTATGTTAGTGGTTAAAATTATGTTGAAGAACATTATTAATTAGGAATCGAATAAAAAAAATAATTAATCAAACGAATAAAATGATCAAGTTATTTTACTTTACATTAAAAATAGTACCGCCGGAAACGTGGACAGTATTCCAGTGCTTCACCACAGGACAATCCAATCTGTCCAATATTGTTTTCAGAAGGCTGCTGGCGCTACCGCGTACACATATTGCTTTTTATTAGGTATTTAAGATTAGGAAATTTTAAAGCGGAATAGTTTGTTTGTTTAAACCCGCTAATCTTTGAAAGTATTGAGTGAATTGCGATGAAATTTGGTGTGGAAATAGCTTGAAGCTTGAGGAAAGTTATAGGCAAGTTTACCCGACTCAAAAAAGGAGGGTAATGGTTTTATCGTGATAAAGTCAGAGCAAAGTCCTGCGCGACTCCTAAAATAAGTCGCCAAATGTGTTGCTAGGCTCAAAACTCGAGAACGGTTCGACCATACAAGCTGTTCCTAGCTATCCAATAATTGTTAGATAAAAAAAAAAAACAAAAGAAAAGTATTACACTCTTTATCCCGAGAAAATGTAATAATACAGCTAGTATTATTAATAAAACTGAGAATTTCAAATGTTTGTAATTACTAGTGTTTTAATTCCGCTCCAGCACTGAATAAATCTTTGATAAATACTCGGAATAAATGTCGTAGTCTCGCTGTAGTAAAATACAAAGATTACTCTACAGTTAGATCTAGAAAATTCACATGTAGCTTGGGTGCGATTACAAATATTTAAATACACATGCACAAACACCCAGACACGGAAAACTGTCTGTAGACTATACAAATCTTTGTTCCAAATCGACCACGCGTCTCACTTTTTTGTCGAGGTGGAAATTTCCATGGTTTTTGGGGTTCCGTAGCCGGTCGAGAAACTGGCAAAAAACGGAACCCTTATATATATTCGTCGTCTGTCTATCTGCCCGTCCGTATGTGACAGCCATATTCTGAAACTTCATAATATAAGCAAAAAAATCTGATTTACGGAAATATCCTTTATTTGATACTAGCGCCCCAGCCCGGGTTCGCCGTAGTTTTTGTAAATATAGTAATATTTTTAAATTTTTTATTTAGAGATAAAATAGTTATTATTAGTCAATCTTCACCTTAGGAGATAGATATATGCTATCGCGCACTTTTTTATAGGCCTTTTTATGATATACATTTCCGTAGTATATTATTTTGATGTATCTCATACGGGTTAGCTTACAATGTAAATGAAAATAGATCTTTTTACGGCTTCATCACAAAATATGGAATTTTCTCTATTTTACAAATACTTAATTAGAATGGTTTGTATGTATAAACCTTTGGGATTAAGTTGTCTAAATAACAATGTAAACTGTTTAAAAGAAGAAATTCTAGAAACAGACAGACTGAGGCGGATGGTGTTTTTGTTTTATACCATGTTTTTTTATTGGATAGTCTCGCGTTTGACCACCATTCTCACCTGACGTTAAGCGATGATGTGGTCGAAGATGAAGCACGCTTTCCTAGAAGTAAACTATTCCCTCCTATACCTCTCTGTAGTGATCTATTTTGAACACGAGAACCAATCATGTATTTATTCGTAATCGTAATCGTAATCTTGATTAAAGAACTCATATTTCCCATAAGGAAATAAATAATTATTTGGTTGATTGGACATGATGTTTTATTTTTCTCAATAATTAATGTTTGAATAAAGAATATCGTTTAAAAAAGCAACAGCAATGTTCGTTTGTTAAATTAATAAAGACATTTTATGAAGACTTTTCGAGGTTTAGTTATTCAAGATCGCATGGCAACGTCGTTCAGTTTTTCTTGTTAGTGTGCCTTCGTTGTAAAGTGATTCGAATAGGTGAAATTAGAGATTTAGTGATTCGAGATCTCATGGCTACTGCGTTAGGTTTTTCGTGGTAGCGTTGTCGTGACGTGTTTTCGGTGCTTCACTTTTCGAAATCACGTATCACACCCGAAAGAACCATTGCTGCAAGAGACGGCTCCGAAACATAAGGGTTAGTGATGGAACAGGGTGGGTTTTTACTTTTTAGTCAGTAGAAGTATGAAATTGCCTTCCGATCCAACCAATGCGGAAGGAGTCATTTGGCGATTTTCCCCCCGAAAAACTAAATGCATTCCCTTATCTATAAAATTAATTGGTCTGATTACGATAACCGGTCATTCGGCCGTTGCCAAGAGTATTAAAATAATGTTGATAAGATATTTATTTGAATAATGATTACGTAGCATTTTACATGTAGTTTTCATATGTTGGGGTCAGCTTCCGGTCTAACTAGATGTATTAATTAACTTTAACCAACAGTTTCTGTAGATACCCCGGTATTTTACCTAAAAGACTACTAAGGAATCATTGTGGAGTCAAGTACAGATTTAATCGGATGTGGCTCAGTATTTTACACGGAGTGGAATGCCTGACTTCCGCAATCCATGACATGGCAACGCGAACCACTTGACAAGACTTTTATTTTTATTTATTTACTAGCTGACCCGCCACAACGTTCGCGTGGTATCCTACGCCTACCCAACCGATACCACTACCCCTATCCTACCGATACCCTACCCATACCTTACTCTACCCCTACCCTACCCAAACCCTACTCTACCCATACCCTACCCTACCCTACCAATACCCTACCCCTACTATACCCTACCCTACCGTACCGTACCCTACCTCTACCCTACCCTACCCCTACCCTTGAGACCTTTCCTACTTTTTTTTTTCATAAGAATCTTCTCCTAACAAAACCAAACACAACAAAAAAAGAATCAGCCAAATTGATTCAGCTGTTTTCGTGTTTTGCGCTTAGCAACACATTAGCAATAGATTTATTTATACCACTTCAAAAAAAAATACATAAATCAAAATTATGCACTGAACCCCACACTAGGATACCCTGTGTTGTGAGTTCCAGCCTCCTTCGTCACATTTTGCTCTAATTATGTAAGACAAATACAAACTGAATTTGTCTTGTATTGTTACAGATTTTTTGTAGGTGATTGTGTGTGTGTATGTGTGTTGAAGAGTGTGCGTGTGTGAGAGAGTGAAGTGTTTAGTGTAAAAGTGTAGTTCGTTAGGGATACATTCTGCCGCGCTAGCGATATCAGCAGTAAGTGAAATTTTTGACAAAATGAGTTAAATATTGATCCCGAATCAGCTCAATGAGATGATGAACCAGATGTGCTGACTCCTGTTTTAATAGATTATCGGGAACCAGTAAATTTCGTTAAGGATAAAGGCAGTAAGTCCAATAAATGAAAAATCTTCCTTAACATAACAACAGTAAATATAGTTACTCCGGGTTAGCAAGTAAAGCTCTATCCTTTAGGTTTTACTTTTACTTAAGTTATCTGCAGTAACTGTGTATACTGTCGATGTAATAAGTAAAGCATGGTTTTTCTTTTGCCTTAATTACTTAGGAGAGATATAATAAAATAAGGTCTATGATTTTAAGGACTTCGTTGATGCAGTGCAGCAAGCTAACTCAAGAAAAACCTTTGTAAAAATAATGGAAGTCGATAATTTTTACAATTATATCGACCTATCTTCGCAACATGAAATGAGGAAAGTACAACTAGAGTGTACCTTAAGGATATTATGGTTTTAGTCGCAAATCGAGACGAGTTCACACTGCAATACAAAACTAACCATGCTGACAGACAAGTACAAAGTTTAGACTTTAAGAACTTTTCCTGAAATCAGTTCAAAATTGACACCCAGAGGAATTCCAGAATATACGAAGACTGAGATTTTAAAGAAACTGTTAGAATTAATGCCAGATAACAGAAAGGGGTTTTGTTTAAATTTACCGGTTTCAGATAAAGTTTATAGTATTAAGTTTTGCTAGATAGTTTTATGTGTTTTGTTATTTCATGACACCCCAAAAAAAGGTTTTGTTATTTTATTTCATACATTATGTTTGATTTTTTTTAATTTTAGTATTTTAACTTAGTTTGATTTCAAATTGTGGACAAAGAAAGGCTGTTTTTTTTGTTTGTTACTTTGAAATGTGGCTAACTTGCCAATGATTATATATCTTTTAAGTTTTTTGAAATAATATACGAGAGTACAATGGAGCTCAATAAACATTCATAATTATTTTATAAGATTTTCAAAGTAAGAAAGACTGATTTAAACTTGTATGATAGTTTATATTTTTAATATTTTATTGTTCTCATATAGTGAAACCTCGTTATTTAATATACTAATAATACGTAAGTAAAGAAATATTAATAAACAGAAACGTTTTTCATCTAACACTTTGTAATAAAAACAACCTAAGCTATAACCTAACCCTAGTATGAGTTGCTTATAATAACAGCAGTAACTTACTACTTACTGCTATTATTCTAAGCAATTGATATTTCAGTTGCTTCAACTAACACTAGATATAAAAGGAGTTTCGTTATTTAAAACTATTCAAATATATATACAATTTTATTGAGTGAAAAATATAAAAGCTCTTTATTTGGGCTACACGTTTCAACCATCATAATTAATATAACTTAAAAATAGAAGTCGGGAAAAACAAAATTGTAACAAAAACTTTGCACGCCAATTACTCAAAACTATGCAAAACATACTGCTCTTATCGCTAGCGCGGCAGCATTGTGTGGCAGTGTTTTGTATGTTAGTGCGTATAGTTTAGACACTAATAAAAGCTTCAGTTTTCAGTCCAAATCTAAAAGCCATGCTGTTGCATTGGTTTTACAAACTCGTCTAGTCATGCGTATAATATTTCGGTCCACATTAATTTTGGAGTACAGGTGGGGGCCCATAAAAGCAAAGTCTTTTTTGCCGAAATTCAGCCTGTATAGCTGTTTTTTTTTTTCAATTTGATCATCTTTGCGAACGCTCTGATATAATCACATCGATAAGTGCGCTTTTGTGGCTGATTTAATATATTCTTGCGTCTGACTACCCGTAGTTGAAAGTCAGCACCAATGGCTTAACTTGCTTCCGTTGTGTGTACAACTAAGGAGTGGGATTGCCTGTCAGAGTCTGTATTTCCTGATAGCTATAATCTGGGCGTCTTTAAGAGGAGGCTCCCTAAATTGTATGTAATTCTGTATTAATATTCTGAAACAATCACGCATGCAATCAAAATGGAACTTTAGTATATGATTTATTGGGTCGTTTTCTTTACATGTCTAGACCAGTTTCGTAATTGGAACATTTTCGCTCGATTCATTTTCTAATCGAAAATCATATCGTTTTTAAAGATTATTCAAAATTTAATCAATATAACTCGGCTTTTATGTCTAAAATTAGTATTGACAGTAAGAAAATATAGTTTATTATCCAAATATAGGAATTTTTTTCCCGAGATCAATTATTACTTTAGTTATAAACGAAATAAGAATTGAGACTTACGACATTTAGTTTCAAACCCGAATATAGTGAAAGAGCGCACGCGATATTCAACTTTATTAATGATGCGTTAGCATTTAGTATACAACGACCTAACCGGGGTGGATGGGGGCGGATCTTGCGTGAATATTATTTTGGACTGCCTGGTCTTAAAAGAGTGTCAAGTCAAGAGTGATCTATGTAAATCCCGTTTCCTTGGGAATTCCGGGATAAAAAGCTTATATGTTGTCCTATAAATTCCACTATCGTCCAATGAATGTCTCATTAAAATCAGTTTCGGAATTGTCAGGATTTCTTGACCGTTTTATAAATCCGTTCAATTCCGGACAAATATTTAGAAAGACAAACAATTTTGTTTGTGTTTTTAACCGACTTCAAAAAAAGAAGGTTCTCAATTCGTCTTGACTTTTTTTTTATTTTTATGTATGTTACCTCATAGTTACCTTATCTCGGAGACGACTGGACCGATTTGAAAAATTCTATTTGCGTTTGAATGGGTATACTTTCTAGTTGGTCCCATTGTTACGAAATCAGGATCTGATGATGGGATCCTGGAGAAATCGAGGGAACTCTTCAAATATTATAGGCACACCTATAGCGTTTTGGGTATTTCTTATAGTACCTTGAGCAGTTGCTTTCGAAAAGTACCATTTGGGGAAGTTGAACTGATGATGAAGACCACAGATGGCCACTGAAACTCCTCAATAATAAATATTTCGTGGATTGCGTTTCGATTACTTGAGTATGGATGTTAAACACTTTATGCTCGTCACAATACATATGGTGATGTAGAGCTGATGGTCAAGTACCAGGAGAACTCCTCAAAAATTACGGCTATGCATCGGGAAAAGCAATATTTTGTAAAAGGTGATAAGTTGTTGACATTATGGCTTTTGTAACTAGATAAATTACAAACCGACCCACTACAAAGCGTGAAAAGATTTTTTTTGCAAAAAATAGAACCGACTTCTATACCAAAACACTACAAAGCCAAAAATAACTTTAGTTTCGGAAGGCGGCGTGAAAAAAAAAAAGAAAATCCAAAACCAATAACACCGACTTCCGAAATTAAAGTTATTTTTGGCTTTGTAGTGTTTTGATAAGGAAGTCGGTTATATTTTTTGCAAAAAATTTGTTTAATCCTTACATACTTAAGAAAATACAGTTAGTTAGAAATCACAGACACACACTCCAATTTTATTTATACATATATATTATCTAAATATTATTTTCTTCGAAACGTAAACTCCAATGTTCTCAGTAGATTGTTTGACCTTACACATGCTTAGTTTGAGGTCACGGTTTACAACGTAATGCCAGGCTGAGCTAATAGTTAACTAGAATATTAGTAACATTAAGGCGTGTAGTAAATAATAACTTTATTTCATGTAAACTTTTATACAAAAATCCAAACTAAAATATAGCGTTAATAAATTCGTCCTCAATTCTGTCGCCTGGTAATTTGCCCAAGAGGCTGGCGGCAGTGGAGGCATTGTCATGTTGTATGGCAATGCAAAAGCCAGCTATTGGGTCACAATTTTGAAATTAGTTTCAAAAAGCTGTGAGTACATGGGTTCGAAACTGTAGTAACTAGTAAGTAATAGCACAGTATACTTAATAGCCTTATGTTTAGCTGCTAACGATTGCTTGCAACTTTGATCGCCTGGCAATATGATTGGAAAAAACCGTAACCGACTGTAAAAAATAAAGATGTCTTTTCACATGTATATAACATGGATAAATTAAATGTTTTCATAGAAGAAACGCATTTTGTTTGGTCTTCACGGAACCCTTCGTGAGTGAGTCTGGCTATTTTTTGAACTACCCACGCAGTACAAAAACAAGCGTGAAAAGGAATCTTATATCTTTACGTATGTTTTAAGATGTAACTGATAATTACTTATCCAAGCGAAGACTTAATTCTTTTTAAATTTACAAAAAGCAAACACTTCAACCTCAGCATAATTTATTAAAACGAACATGTGCCTAGTAGATAATAAAACAGACAAAACCTTGAGACTAAGTGCCAAATCAACAAAGTGTTAATAAGTACTAAACTAGCATTAACGAAGTCGCAAAGTGTGCAAATAAATGTGAAGAAAATTCCAAGGATAAACAAACGAAAATCACCACTATGTGAACCAACGATAAGATCAACACGATTGTGTAAACCAAAGAGATTTTTACCTAAACATTTACAAACAAATGCAAAGAAAAATCACCTCTATGCCACACAACTTAAGGACTTCATCGAAAATGCAACTACCCGCATTCTAAAGCAGAACAATGGAAATAGAATCAGATATAATATTGACAGCAAAAATGAAAGACAAACAAACAGAAAGGAGAAGATCGAGCATATTCTCGATTTTGCGAAAGAAGAAATTGACCAGACAATTTTCAGAGCCGGGCATCTTCACGCTGAATCGTAAGTATTCGGCTGATTCCGCCATCCTGTCGGATTTTACGAAGACGGAAGATGGCAGTTACAAGATGTGTTTGGTGCAGCAAGCTGATCATAGAAATTCTATCGTCTCTAATGGCGATGCCGAATCAGGTTAGTTTTTGGTTACAACATCTTGAGGTTTTTTTTGTGAGTGGCTTCTCGCAGTTCTTATTATGAGCTTGTCGTCTGCTTAACCAGACTTGTCTGTGGTGGCCTTTATTATAGTAATTAAAGTGCCTAGCCAGGGCTTATAGTCATCAACATCAGGCTTATCCTTTTTAACCGACTTCAAAAAAAGGAGGAGGTTCTCAGTTCGTCTTGTACTTTTTTTTTATGTATGTTACCTCATAACTCGAAGACGGCTGGACCGAATTGGATTTTGTTTTTTCGTTTGAAAGGGTATACTTTCTAGTTGGTCCCATTGTTATGAAATCAGGATCTGATGATAAAATCCTGGAGTAATCGATGAAGCTCTTCAAATATTATAGGCACACCTATAGCGTTTTGGGTATTTCTTATAGTACCTTATGCAGTTGCTCTCGAAAAGCACTATTTGAGGAAGTGGAACTGATGATGAAGACTACAGATGGCCACCGAAACTACTCAATAATAAGTATTTCGTGGATTACGATTCGATTACTTGAATATGCATGTTAATCACTTTATACTCGTCACAATGCATATGGTGATGTAGAGCTGATGGTGAAGTACCAGGAGAACTCCTCAAAAATTAACGGCTCTGCATCGGCAAAAGCAATATTTTGTAAAAAGTGATAAGTAGTTCACATTTTGGCTTTTGTAACTAGATAAATCAGAAACCGACCCACTTTGGAAGGCGGTGTCAAAAAAAAAAATGAAAATACAAAACCAATAACACTGACTACCGAAATTAAAGTTATTTTTGGCTTTGTAGTATTTTTATATGGAAGTCGGTTTTAGTTTTTGCTTGTTTTTTCCAACTGTTGTTTTTTTCAGCTTTCAGTTGGGTCGGTTCGGTCTGATCGGCCGAATGCAACCGAGTATTAGTGTTCATGGAGCGACTAGGCATTTGACCTCCTCAGTAGCTGGGTAAAACGATAACTCTTAGCTAGACCTGTGTTAGATTTACGGGCTTCTGAGTATCCAGGCTTATAGTAATTATAATTCAGTCTATGGCGTTTATACTGTTGGGACATAGGCTTCCTCCTTTATGAGAGAGAATGGGCTATAATCCATCACGCGGATACAGAGCGGATTGGTGGATGTCTCATACCTTCGGATCCTTCTGATCCTTGAACATGCCATGGATTTCTCATTATGTTTCCCTTCATCGATTTGAGAGCTGTGGTAATGTGCCCAGGTAATGTTAGTAATGTACCTATCTAGGTTCGAACTCACGCCCAACATGTTGTAAGTTGCGTCTATAACCACTGGGTCCTAAGCGTTACCTACATAGATATGTATATCAATCATTTTTTAATCCAGATGGCCTTCGAAGGAATTCCTCATGGATCTTCAACTGTCTGAGTCAATGCACTTTTGCTTATATGTAGTTTATTTTTATGTCTTGAGTATTTGGAGTCAAAATAAAAGTAGATTCAGAAGGTTAGCTTTAAACGTAAACAGAAAATTTACATATAGGTTATTTTCAAATAATCTAAATAATACAGGTAAAAGTATGAAATTGACGTTTTATAGTGAAAGATGCTTTGAATTGACTTAAAACCTTCATGGTGTGAGAGTTTTTTGTGCTTAAAGCTTAAACGCAAGATATTTGACTATGTGTTGGAAGCACAGTAGCTAAATAGAGCCTGTGGAAAAATATGAAAATAGAAAAAATATCCTGAATACATCTTTTTGTACGAACTAAGGAGATCATCATTGAGGCTATGGTAAATTTATGATCGTATTGTCTTCTCTACTTTGTATACAACGTGTAATTTAAAGGGTATATCCATACCAAGTGCACGGCTTCTTCGGATGATAACAAACGATACGGCAAGGGTTTTGTAATCCTATAACTACATGTGTGGAACTTATTAGAAATGTCAATACATTGATACCAGAGACCGAATTTTTCTAATTAAGAAGAACGAAGAGAATTAATCGTGTTATTGGCAAGTGACGTGGAAATTTATTGACCCTCGTAGTGAGTGCTGTTGCACGTTTGTTATGATTGGTATTCAAGAAACATATGAAACCGATAATTTGGTATAAATTAAATCACGTATATTGAGCTGAAACTGTGTATAGAGACTCCATACCATTAAACCAAAATTAGAATATATAAAAATCAATGAATGATAATAATAACTCCATATAATAATTTATAAATACAATATATAGCAAAGACATAACATTATCAAATAATAAAAAAAGATTTCCTATTGTGGAAAATCAAACAAAGCGCTCTTCCTCTCTCCTACCTATTTTAAATTTTGCTGTGCCCGACAGGGTCCATAAGGCCGTGCGCGCACTGCGTTGCGTTTTGGAAACGCAAAATTTGTGAAGTATGGAGTGTCATAGAAGTGCGCGCACTGCGGTCAGTCTACCGGTGCAGTAGAACTACCGGAATTGCGGCCACCGCAAGGCAGTGCGCGCACGGCCTAATTGTTTCTTATAATTTTATTCCACCTGTATGTGTACATTATGGATTGCAAATAAATACTTGAATACTTAAATACCAGATTTTGTCTTCATCCCTTTTGGAGAGATTTGGGGATTCCGTTACACGATGTACGTTGTAACACGTTGTAAAATATTTATTTATCTCAGGCCATTGATCCATATAGTGTTAATAAAACCGTTTTATGAACTTGACCTTTTGCAGTTAACTGCGATGGACTTTGAATAAAAATGTGCTTAGTAACTGATGTTATAAATGGCGGTTTATAGAGCATTCAGTGATTGACGTAGGTATTTCAGTAACGAGTCGGCTGAGTTTGAAACAGTATGGAAAAATAGGACTTCTTTAGAATCACATGTGTTGATTTATACAAATACTTGTACTGTAAGTGTGAACGTATTCTGACGGGGCGCGATAGGGCCAGTGTCTGCCGGGGTTGTGGAATTGTTATAACGAGTTACCGCAGCCCCGGTACACGAAGAAGGAGTCTGACACTCCTTTCCACTCCACCCAGAGCGACAGAAGACATTTTATATTCCCAACGAAAAAATAAATGTAGGATATTTATGCTGTATTCTGATTAACGGTATTGCAGGCATATGAAACAGTAAGCTTTTGCCCGCGGGCTCACTCGCGTGAAAAGTTCGTTTTAAACGGAACAAAATGTATTCACTCAGTACCTATGCCACTTTCCAACCTTTCAACTATCTCCACATCAAACATTATTTCGATCCGTTGCTCACTTTTGATGTCAAAGAAGATTCATATAAATTATGAATGGTTCAAATAATTCGTATATTGAAAATAAAAAACAATTTAACTAAATGTCTAATTGTGAGTTACTCTTTTATTATTTAACTAGTTTTTTATTTTTTTTTATTTTACGAATTATTTGAACCTATCATAATTATTTATATATTTATGGACACTAGCCCTACTCGTGTGTGAAGTTAATGACACCATTCTAACGCCACGTTGTAGATTAAAACGAAATGCGAAGTGTTTTTTTTTTTTAAATAACATTAGATTTAATTGTAATTGTCTTTTTCAAACGCATATTGGTATTTACACGATACTAAAACACTAAGAAACATTTTTTTATTATGCCTGTACATCTTTCTGTTTGTCTGGGATATAAGTCATTTATTTCGGAAGAATATACATTGTGTAGAAATTGTGTAAAATAAAACAGTACCATTAAAATATATCAAACGAAAATAGTCAAAGATAAGATAATAAAAATAATAATTTTATAATATTGAAACAATTGTGATAGTGTATTGTAGTAGCTTGTTTCTTGCAATACAGTTGAGCAGTCGGATTCTTTAAATAACTTTTTTTTTATATCCCTGTTGTTGATATCTACGTACCGTAAGAAGGACACATTTTTCAATATCAATATCATTTTATTCTCAAGTATCATAAGACTCATACAAATTATCAATTACATGTCAGTCACAATTAAAATACAATTAAATAACATTAAATTAAATTAAACAATTATTATTAAAATTCAAATTAAAATATTACATTTTTTTTTAATTACTAAAAATACTCTATAAATATGTTCCATCCCTGCGTGTAATGTGCAACCTACAACAGTGAGTGATGTACGCACAATCCAGCCTACCCGCGAGCGCGGCCATCAAGATACAGACTGACTTTCTTGATAGTTACCAAAATTTGTTTTCATTATATAATTTATAAAAAAACACGGTCAGTCCGTCTGTATGTTTACAATAAATTATAAAACTACTGAACATATTTTCATACGATTTTAAAAAAGAAAGAAAAGGTAAAAAAATTAGAAAGGAAAAGTGAAAAGGAAACGGAAAAGTAGAAGAAAAGGTAGCAAGGTTTAAGTGTAGGTATAATTTATTAAGATTTAATGTGAATCAGCGGAATGAGATCGTGGAAAGCTGGGCCGGAGCGCTAATTATATTATGAAAACGCGTACCCAACATACCTAAGGGGTATACCAAAGACACTTGATTCGCCCTAAAACTTTAAGGCCTTGACCTTACACCTAGTATCTATATATAACCTTTTTTTAGCCGTATTCCATGTGGAAATACTTCTTAAGCTAGCTAGTGTGACCAGCTAAAGAATCTTTATTATCGCCAGTGTAACTTGATAAGTTTTTTCCAGGAGGTTAAGTCTTCTAAAACCTCCTTTAAAAAGGAGTACCTGGTCTAGAAAGGTCTCTAAAAGCAATGGCCATTGCTTTTTTTAAGTGAGTGGCTTCTCAAAGGTCAAACGTTTGAGGTTGTCGGCTGCTTAACCGGACTTGCCAAACTGCCTTAATTATAGTCATTAAAGTCTCCAGCCAGGGCTTATTTTAAAGTTACGCTAAACGCTAAAGGCACCCCCTGTGGGGTACAGAGCTTGGCTTAGGGCGTCACTAGGGGAGGGCATCAAGGGACAGGCTGGTGAAGACAGTAAACCTGACTGTTTTACTTACTTATGGTTTAGTATTACCTCCTTGTTGTCCCACAGGGGATGCCCCCTGCTGAGTACGGACCTCGGCTTAGGGCGTCGCTAGGGGAGGGCAGCTAGGGACAGGCTAGATTGGACAAACCATAGCTAATGCTCGATTTTTGTATATACGCTAGTCGTGCAAAAACTTCGCTTGCGCAATGCAGGACTTGTGTGACGTCGTAGTACGTGTGTTGCGTTGTACAGTGCGATTCACCTAAGAATAGGATCGACTTAGCGACATATTGTCATAGCTGTCAAATCTAATACTATAGCTGAAAAAATATATTTGGAAATATAATTCGAAAAAATGTGGTGATCACACGCGAGCTTAACATCACTAATTTAATAATATTGGACAAGACTTCTGTAAGTATGGTTTAAACAAAAATCTAATGATGAATTTATATAATTAAGTATTATATTTTGATGTGAGACTCGATTAATAAAAGTAAAATAAACCGTTTAATAACCGTCTGCCTTCAAAGCAAGAGTAAACAGACACCTTGTGGGCTCGCTCGTTTCATCGTAGACCTCATCTATCGCTTACCATCAGGCCTGGTCGAGGTTAAGAGTAGGCTCATCCAGAATAAAAAAAAAGAGAAAGAAAAGCCACCAGCAAGGACTTGCTAGGGATAGTCAATGCTAAATGATTTTTGTATATACGCTAGTCACGTGAAAACTTTGCTTGCGCGATGCAGGACTTTTGTAGTACGTGTGTTGCGTGATAGATGGCACCACATGTACGTAGCTAAGTACACAGTAGAGCTGCAGCTAACTCACGCACACCACCCTCTCTGCCTACCCACAGAGCTAGCAGGCGCCGCGTCAGATTCCGACAGCGACGGCTCCAGGAACGGCATGCCGACCTCGCGACCTTCCGAGATCAAGAAGAAGGAAATCCTTGCTGATATCGAGACTAATTATGTTCCTGATACTAATCTGGATATTGGTGTGGTGAGTAGACTTTGATTTTATTTTTAACCGACTTCTAAAAAAGAAGGAGGTTATAGATAGATAGACAAATAGAATTACTTTATTGTACACCAATAATTGAATCACGCTAAAATAACAATATTGTAAAAAATTTGGTTACAATGACGGTCTTATGGCGCATATTTATTGTGGGCACAGCCAAGTTGTGGAATTCTCTGCCGGCTTCTGTGTTCCCTGCCACTTATGACCCTTCAGCCTTTAAAGCAAGAGTATATATGCATCTTCTGGGCTCGCTCGTTCCATCGTAGGCCTCATCTATCAGGCGAGATCGAGGTCAGGAGGGCGATTACGTAATAAAAAAAGAGCGATATCTTCCTTTGGAAGGACTTTATGAGCTTTTCAATTTAATAATATAATTTTATTATGAAATCATCGCGTATATATTTCTTTTTATGTATGTACACCGATTACTGGAAGATGGCTCGACCGATTAAGATGATTCAAAATTTTTATAGAGAACTAGCAATGTGGGTACAAATCACATTACTAGCTATCTTGTTCACCCCTCCCAACTAAGCTAAATATACTTGTGTCTGGAGTGGGTTCACGGCGATAATGTAATGGGTGGGGTTCGAACCCGTGATCTCTCGATCACAAGTCCGACATCTTAGCCAGTAGGCTATTGACGCTTTATCTTAGACTAGCACTTAGCCCGCGTGGATCCTGAAATAATTTATAGCTTCAACAATCATGCTTCTTACTACCAGTGAAAAAAAAAGCATGAGTTCCGTAGATTAATCACTACATATAAACTTGTAAACCAATTTTACCTCTTTATTTTAATCATCATCAATCAATATACAAGGTATAACAGTATAAGCGCAATACCTCAGACACCCCAAATAGAATATTAAATTATAAGTCTAAAACAACATCCGTAACTAAATAAATTGAAATCAAACCTAGACATTTTTATAAAATAGTTATCCTACTAAACGCAAAACGTATATATGAGCGTCATACAATATTCTTACGCAGACGCATACACTCATGCAATGTTAGCGGCCGACACGCACACGAGCGCATTTCCTTGAATTAAGGATTGTATTAATTTGTCATGATACTGTGTTTCCCTTTTAAGTTGAATAAAAGATTTTTCCGTCAAAATCTAACACCTATTTTTTATGATGGAAATTGATTCAGAAGCCGATTCTGAACTTTCAAGAATTGCGTTTATTCTGTTACACTGTTACACGCTTCCGTTACTGACTGACTGACAGACAACCTACAGCCGAAACTACTGGGCGCAAGAAGATGAAATTTAACATGTATGTTCCTTGGGGTGTGTAGGGGAGCACTAATATTACTATAATTTTACTGGTACCAGTAAAATTCAGACACAAACAACAAACAAAAATACTATTTATACGAAATATGCGTAGTACCTTTACATGGAGATTTTTTTATAAAACCTCTTAAGACTTAGGTAAGATCCTACCATGGCAGGTATCCAAAATATTACAATAAGGTAATAATATTTCATTACATATATGGTCACTAACCGTATCGTTAGAACTTGAAACGGCGGCATATTTACCATGTGTATTCATCCGATATTTCGGCACTGTTGCAAGCGCCATGATCACGGATGAACTGAAGTCAACACTGTCTTGGAAGTGTTTTGAATTTTCAAACTTAATAAAAGAAATTAAAAACTTAAATTGTGATTTTATCACGTGTAACATATATTTATAAATAATGAGCTAAACTGCGATGAGTCGCGCATAATTTATCGTTTTTTTATGTATTAAAATTAATTACATATAACTTATAAACTAAGCCCCACAAAACCGTAGTAGTGGTTTGACTTTAGGGTCGGCGAGTCTCTATGTACAATTATTTAAAATCTCTAATCATTTAATCTCTATTTTAAAACTTAAAAACTAATAATTATTTATTTATTGGTAGCATTTAGTTTTAGCAGTACCTTGTGCTCCATCACTCACTTCAAGAGCCTGTTTTTGAAGTTATTTCGAGGAATTGAGTCATTTTAATTCAGAAATCTTATTAAATACTTATGTAGAAATAGCAGCTTTCCAGTCCATAGAAAAAATCAAAATTTAAAACAATAATGAAAAGGTAGTAAATATGCCAGTAAATAGTCAAACTCAAGCATAAAAATATCTAAATTAAGCCTCTATAGCTGGCTCGTTGGAATGTGCAACGAACGCAGAACGCATTAGTGATAAATTATAATGACGTCATTACTCATTTATTCTTCTTCTCCGTTCCAGGCAGGAGAGCTAGTAGAAGAGGTGGCAGAAGAGAACAAGTCTCTTCTGTGGTTCTTAGTGAAGCAGGTCCGACCTGGTATGGACTTGAGCAAGGTGGTGCTACCTACGTTCATTCTGGAACCACGTTCCTTTCTTGACAAGCTGTCAGATAATTACTACCACGCCGACCTACTGGGACAGTGAGTACCATCATTTACCATAACTATGTAAAAATAATAAATCATATATTTTCTAAATATGTAACAATAAAACTTAGGTACACGTTTTAGGGGTCCGTACCTCAAAAGAAAAAAAAAATGAGTGTGGCACTCGGGGACTGCCGCGGTAAAGCTATTGCAAAGCATTGTTTATCAACTTATGCAATTATAATTATTTATTTATTTATTTTATGCATGCAGTATTTTTTTTTCTTTGATATTAATTCAAGTTACACTTTTTGAGCGTGGTGACCGATAAGAAGACATTTTTTTTCTTTTATTGAATAAATGAGAAGTTAATATTGTTTAAAATATTTTTATTATCTTACAAGACATGTAGGTTATTCAGGAATTTTTATTAGCAGCTAGTCTACACACACAAACACCGCGCCGAAGTCTGCCGAACTGAAACGACGTTAGACGATGCACGGCTTTCAACGCCGCACCGCTGTGCCGGTCGGACTGGGGGGTGTTAG
This sequence comes from Tholera decimalis, assembly GCA_943138885.2. NCBI lineage: Eukaryota > Metazoa > Arthropoda > Insecta > Lepidoptera > Noctuidae > Tholera > Tholera decimalis. The sequence goes on along the minus strand of OW964575.2, from coordinate 8,185,079 downwards.
GTTTATTTTCGTTACGGAAATTCTTGATTCGGTCGCCGCGCTCCAAGCCCGCGATAAAAGCTATGCAATAGCTTAAAAAAACGGAATCCTTATAGGATCACTTTGTTGTATGTTTGTCTGTCGTTGTTTATGATGTAATTAATACAGTCCTGCGAGGTTGCTGGTGTTTTATCAATAACACTGTATATCATAACTGCTTCAGAACAGTTATGATATAATCGGCCAAGGAAAACATTGTGAGGAAACTTACATGTCCTAGAACTGAAAGTTCGAAAACATAATACCAGCCCGTACTGAGCCCACGTTGTGGATTACGGCAAATTCCCTCTGATAGAGAAGAAACCTATGATAATGTCCCAATAGTGGGGACTTTATAGGCTGCTTATGTTTTTTTATATAAGGGAACTAATTTTTTGAGCTGTTATTGTGATCAGTTGAAAAACATATTGAGCAGTTATTTAATTTAATGGCGGTTGATTAATTATTGCGACAGTAAAACATGGACAGTAGTAAAAAATCAATTAGTCGGTTATTTTATCATACAATGTCAATTCTAAAAATAATTGAGCAGTCCAATAACTGCTTAAGCGGTAAAAATAATGGCCTCATATATACCTGCGTCAGATCACTTCTATTGTTGGTGAATCATTTGACTTAGATGCGGCTAGAATGAGATTTCTTACCGACAAATTCCGATTTATTACTGCCCACACGTAACCGCTCGTTCAATAATTATATAAATATTATATATTCACTGATCCATTTCATTATTTTTTACTACTCATTTTTGTTTACTTTACTACTTGTTTAGTTTTAACTGCTGAACTAGTTAATAAACATGCCATTTATAATTTACCTTAACACCTTACTTACCAAAACCGCTATTTACAACTGCCTCTTTAAATCAGTGCCTTTATATAATAATAACTCAACTAGCAAAGTAGCAATGTCTGTAGAATTCACATTACTAGCAATCTTGTTTACCCCTCCAACTAAGCTAAATGTGCTTGTGTCTGGAGTGGGTTCACGGCAATAGAGTAATGGGTGGGGTTCGAACCTACGACCTCTCGATCACAATTCAGACACCTTAGCTATTGACGCTTCAAAAGTGTTAGCGTATGTCATCTATTTTCTCTTCTAATTTATTTCCAGAGCCCAACTAATAGAAGACCCATACCAAAGATTCGTGGCCGTGGTTCGTTGGTACCTATCAGGCCTGTACCGAAAACCCAAGGGTCTGAAAAAGCCATATAACCCTGTGCTGGGTGAGACCTTCAGATGCTGTTGGAAACATGGAGTGGGAGAATCTTACACTTACTATCTGGCTGAGCAGGTAAGCTATACCTATCATGGGGTTGGAGTAATTTCTTTTTATAATTCCACCAAGCCCGTTCCATCATCGGACTACAAGACAAACGGCGATGCGCCATCGTTACATGGTGGACATCCCACCCATACGCACAAAACGTTTTGGGAATTTTTTCATAGTACGTACGGCTAAGGGGTGGAATTCCTTGCCCGATGTTTCCCGATAGCTATAACCTAGGGGTATTTGATTCAAAAGTGAATAGGTTACTTCTAGGCAGGCGTGCTTCATCTTCGACCACATCATCACTTACCATCAGGTGAGATGGTGGTCAAACGCGAGCATATCATCAATATTTTTTTTTGCTGAGGTAAAATCATCATATCCCGCTCTGTGTAGAGAACAAGGGAGTAGCAGACTTTCGCTGACTAAAAACCTAACAAAAAGTATCATATATCCCGCTCCAAAGTCCAATCTACCAAAAATCTGAAGACGTGACATTCACTAGCCCGTACTCGGTCCGGGTGCTGGATTACGGCTCAATTTCTCTCATAGAGACGAGGCCTGGTCCTAATTGACTGAATACTTTGTTTTATGACAATAATAATAATGGTTATAACAAATTAAATAAAAACTTCCACATCTACCCATTATCTAAAAGCAAATGGAATATGATAGTAGATTCTTGGTTAAAATCACAAAATTATGCGGAGACTGAGAAGCTCGTGGAAGTGTAACATTCATCATCACCAGTGATCGGAGTAGGTAGATTGAAATGGGGTCATTGATCCGAAACGTCTATATTAATATGGACATTCCTCCGGAATTGGTGGATTATTAAAAAAAACCGGAACTTATGTAGGAATTTTATTCTGCCAGAGTGGAAGGAGTCATTTGATGATTTGCCATCCTCAAAAAAAAGGTAGGAATTGTAATAAAATGAGCAATATTATTCTTTATTCTACCCTTAATGCAAATTACCATGACCACTATGAAAATATTTAAATTTAATTGCAACAATTTATGTCTATCTATAAAAGTTCTAGCCATAAAAGGCTAAAAATAAAAAAATAAAAATTAAAGCTTCGATCGGAATTAGATTGTTTTTATTATTCAACAGATAAATAATGAATTAATTTAGTTTTTATACCTTCCTTTAAATTTTGAATGGAGTAGGAATAATATCACTACCAACATTAACAATGTTTAATTGAATCCGGAAATACCGGAATTACTTTCTGGGAAAATGGCTTATCCATGTTATTCTTTCTGTGTGCATTTATGATACAAGTACCAAAAATCAATCTACCTACTCCGATCACTGATCATCACACAGCCCAACAAAACTTCACAACTCACATTCCACTTATACACCTCATTTACACGCACCCATATATCCACACATTCACATTACATTACTACTTCTAAACACATCCCAATTTCATTATGTCTTTTGTTGTTTATTTTTATCTTTTAAATTATCGCTTTTTTGTGTTTAAATTATTTCTTAATTAACTTTTTGCATGGAGCATTATATCATGTTTTCTGTATCCGGAGAAGGGCGTTGTTAACTGCGCTACAGTTTATACTTTTGTAGCTAACATCGTTTGACTTGTATCTAGTCTTGTGTTTTTGTTCCTGAAATACAGTATACAGTATGGATACGACATATGACCAATAAATGATAGCACTAGCAATAGTCATCGTAATGAACATCTTTTTGTATGGCACCAACACTGGAATCGCGAAAAAAAAAACAACTGTTCAGTACATTTGGTCGACTTAGGGCAGTCTCAGTTTTTTTGTGTTTTCAGTGTTGGCCTTATATAAAAAGTTGTTCATTATGATGAGTATTGCCAGTGTTTTCATTTATTGCATACTAGTGCTCACGCGGGGCTTCGCTCCCGTGGATTCTATCACGGTAAAAACATAACTCTCCTTTTTTGCAGTCACGTAAAAAGTAGCCTATAACCTTCCTCAAGCTTCAAGCTACTTCCATACCAAATTGCATCCAAATCCAACCAGTACTTTCGAAGATTAGCGCGTTCAAGCAAACAAACTTTTCCGCTTTATAATATTAGTATAGATTTTATCGTAAACACACTGTATATGAAAACAACATCAAAAATCTATTTTCATCAGTAGCTTAGCTAACTTAACAATATTATGAGTATTTATGTCTATAAAAGGAGAAAATATAACTAATAATAAGAATTGTAAGTGTTTGAGCGAGAGTGAGTGTGTTGTTGTTGATTTAGTAAGTAGTAATGTGATAATGGGGTGTGTGTATGATATATTTGGATGAGTGGGGAACTGTCTTAGACATGTGGGAAGATCAGCTTTGTGATTTCTCCATCAGCCATTTTCTATTTTAATCGTTGTTTCTTCCGCAGGTATCCCACCACCCCCCCGTTTCTGCCTTCTACGTGTCGAACAGGAAGGAGGGGTTCGTCATTGAGGGCAGTCTGTTAGCTAGGTCCAAATTCTATGGTAAGTAAGCTAAAATTTCCCCGGCACGCATTAGTCCTATCGCATGGCTCGGTCACTAGTTCTGGCTGCTCTTTAAGGCGCACGGAGGCACTCAGAACTGGAACAGCCATTTGTTGGTCATACAAAATTTTTTGCGGCGCGGGAATCGATCCTACATCTTGCACCACAGCAGCCAATCGCTTTAACACTGCGTCAGCCGTGTTTTCAGATCTATTTTGGGTTACTGTACGATAACCTTTGTTTACTCACGCTATGGCGGTGCTGATTAGGACACCATAGACTCTGTCTGTAGTGTATTTGTAGCATTTCCTTTTTGTTATCTGGTTATTAACATGCATAGTTTATATGAACAATTTTGTGAGAAATTGGTCATAGTTTTCATAAATAATTTATTTATTTATTTATATCAAAATCCACAGCTCTTAAAACAATATTTTATAGTAACTTATATCTAATCTTACAGCCAATTACGGATTTACAATTTATTCACTAGTAACAAACATGTAAGAAATTAAGAAGTGTGCATGGGGAGTATTAAATGAATGTGTCTTAGTATGTGTGTGTGTGTGTGTGTATGTAGGTATGTGGTGTATGATGAATGCCTGTAGTGTACCATACTTAATCTCATACTATTTTACTTCTGTTAGGATTACGATTAAACGAGGTAACGATTATTATTAATATTCCATTTATTTAAAGACACATGACACTTAAAAATGAATATATACATTTAAAAATATAAAAAAACATTAGCCCGCCGGTATCGGGAACAGGGTCCAAGCTACCGGTGGTCAGGGCTCTTGAGAGAGGAACCTCCTCACAATACGAGCCGTGTCCAGAAGTACTGCTTTCTGGATCAAGCTCTTGATCCAGCTGTTCAACGAGAGCCTCCTCAGATGTTGGTCGAGGCTCTTGGCTATTATACCATTAGCTGTGACGACTATAGGCACAATTATTACTGTATCCACTTTAATTATTAGTAGTATAACCTGTTGCTGACACAACTATTGCATATCACTTACCTACTAGCTGCAATAATCTAAATAAACAAGAGTTTGTTTTTTGAGTTTGATCACTCCTGATTTAGTTTTAAAGTATTTAAGCTATTTAGTTTTATTATTACAAAATATAAAGATAATTTTACCATTATGAATTTGTTAAATATTGTTTAAAAACCTCCGTCCACTTTAAATTACAATGTTTGTTGGAGCTCCTTCCGTCCGTAATACAGGATTAATCCTAGTACAAGCATTACCGTTGTAAGTCTTACATAGGTTAATTAAGATTAATTTTGTAATTGATTTATTATGATTATTGGAATAAAGATTATTTATTTACATCGTTTCAGGTAATTCGACATCAGCCATCTTAGAAGGCATCGCTCGGATACACCTTCTCAACTGGGGAGAGACTTACATCACTACAGCGCCGTACGCTCATTGTAAAGGCATCGTTATCGGCACACTTAGCATGGAACTTGGTGGAAAGGTACGTACGTAAATGTCATTATCGAAAGAATATCCACTCCATTACTATAGAAGTTTGAGGGGGGGGACATTTTACCACTTTGGAAGCGTATATCTTTTAAACGATTGACTTTATGAAAAAATGGTTTTAGAAGCCCCTGTTTCATGAAAAAAAAAATATTTTCAGTTTTAGTTCCATGTATGGGAAGCCCCCCTTTATTTTAAATATTTTTTTCTTAATATCGGAATACGGTTCACAGAATACATCTACCTACCAAGTTTCACATGTATAGTCCTAATAGTTTCGGAATAAAATGGCTGTGACATACGGACGGATGGACAGAAATGACGATACTATAAGGGTTCCGTTTTATGCCATTCGGCTACGGAACCCTAAAAAGATAGACCGTTGCTGCTGTTATTACTGCTACTTTGGCATTGTTCGTCAAATCGTACGAGCTCCTTAAGCTTCTAAGTTGAGCTACGCGATAACTGACAAATGCTTGCATTGTTTGGACGGGTCTGCTCAAATCTGTGTGATTCTGTCCTCTAAAGGATGCCACAGACATAAACCGACATGGCTCTCTAATTATTTGATCACTACAGATTGTATGGACTTTAAAAGAGACGTTGACCTCTGAGTTTGTTTCGGTGTTTCTTCTCAGAGTAGTCAGTTAGGAAATACTGGCTTGATCTAGGTTACATTTACGAAAAAAAATGAAGTGTGAATGTGTTATTTATAACCTATTTGCAAAATAAACATCATTATTTAAATTATTTTGTTAAATAAATAAATCTATATTTTTTCAGGTTCATATAATGTGTCCAGACACGGGCTACCAAGCGGATGTTGAATTCAAACTTCGAGTAAGTAAAACATTTTACATTTTATTTCTACTAACAAAAACCGGTCGTGTCGGCTTGCCGTCCCGTCGTACTATGAGAGTAAAGGAACAGAGTGCACGTCCTGTACCTGCACATACTAGTGTACTATAGTATTTATTTATTTATTTAAACTTTATGTACAGACGCCAGCACATCAAGCTACAATAATCTGTCAAATTTCTTTAATAGATTTTCAATTTTATTGCTAAAGAAATTAGGTTCAAGATTGATTGGTAAAATTTGTCAGTTTCGGGTAGCTTCATGTGCTGGCGTCTGTACAATAGTGGTACATGGGCGGTCTTAATGCAACAAGGCATTCTCTACTAATCAATCTTTGGGTTAAAAAGACCACAATGTGGTAGGTGTACTATTAAATAAAATGTTAGTATCGAAAGAATATACAAATAATATGTATATACAGGGTGTGTCGTAAATAGTGGTCCACCGTTAAGGATTCGATTTACCAGGTAATTTACTATAACCTACTACAGTTTTAACCATTTTTTTTATCTAAGGGTTCCGGAGATATATACCTTTTCTCATTTTTACGAAATTTTTACCTTTGATTACAAAGGTTGTATTCAAAAACATCCTTTTCTTATTTTTATTTCTGTTAATAACTGCTGAATACTAGAGCTATCGTGAAAAAACATGTTTTTTGTAAGTACATTTCGAGCTTTTATATAACACACCCTGTATATAAAATAAAATACATATATAGGCTAAAATAATAGATGAACAAATACGTTGCTTTATAATAATCTTTCTGATTTAGAGAAATCATACTAAAATTATATTTTTGACGAAGACCAAACTAAAAATGACAGGCTTTTAAAAACTACTGCGTAGATAGCTATAATCGCCGTTGAGATAGGCCGCTGCAGTCGAAATATCGGTTTGTAGCATATTAAAGAGGTATAAAAGGGTGGTGGATTAACGGTGTCCCAGTGAGAGTCTTCGAACTTTTTTTTTTGTTATAGAGGGAACCTTCAAAAGGCGCCTGGATTTTTAGAGAATATAAAAGACCAGGGAGGGTGGGGTTTTTTACCTCATTAAGACTACCCTAGTGATCACCATCAACTAGGGACACGGTATCGATATGAAAGTATCGATATTGTACTCATGAGTATTATCGAAAAGAAAAATATCGTACTCATAAATGTATCGAATTAAAAGTATCGATACTTCAAAGTATCGGGTACTTTTCTTAGGGCTTAATGCGCATACGTCAGGCCGTCAGTGTCAGTCAGTAACGTCAATTTAGCTTCAGTACAGTAAGACAGAAGAACAAAACATCAACACTAATGGTATTGGTACACTAGTGTAATAATAGTACTATAAAAAAGAAAACTGTAACTTTACAATATATTTAAATAATTATATTGTTTATTCCTTTAGACACATATTATAGTACCCATTCCTCCTCCGTACAATCGCTAATAGATACACAGCACGAAACAATAGGTACTTTTAGATGGCACACATTCACATTTAATAAGTTAAATAATAATCAAACACAGTAACGATCAACCGGAGATAAACAAAATGCGAGACGAACACGAAGAATAATACAAATAATACGCTTTTGTGGGATATCGTTGTACATTATAAGAACTACATTTTACCTTATAAACAATAAATAAATAATAATAACAAAATAATTTTCTAACGGCGAACGATTGAGTGATTGAATAGTGAAGGAAAGATCTAAACTGTGAACAGAAAGACTGAAGGAACGATTTCGAGCTCAATGTAATGATTTAGAAAATTCAGTCTAATTGAACCAGATGGCATTGCCGTCCAAGATTTATTCGATACGATACCTGTCAAAAAGTACTCATTGAGTAAAAGTATCAAATTTATAGTATTGGTATCGAAACGAAAAGTACTCGATACCACAAAGTATCGATACTTTTTTCGTGTCTCTACCATCAACACATAGATAGGGTCCCGATACTTCTTAAAAGATCACTACGGAACCCCTCTGTGCAACGCCTATTAGGGCACATCGCTCGGGAGATTTCGATACCTACTAATTGAATCCCTATGTATATAATATTTAGCAATACAAGCGTCAATAGCGTAATGGCTAAGGTGTCGGTTTGTGATCGAAAGGTCGCGGGTTTGAACCACAGCACATTACACTATTGCGGTGAACCCACTCAGACACAAGCATATTTAGCTTAGTTGGAGGGGTAAGCAAGATTGCCAGTAATGTGAATACTACACACATTTTTTATTTAAGATTTTGTTAATCAGCTTTGTGCGTTCGTTTGTTAATATGTTCTGGCTAAATCTTGCAACTGAATTTTGGAACAGTTATCCTCAACCAATTCAGATGAAATTTGCATACACGTTAGTTTCGACGAAAATAAAAATAATAAAAATGCAGACTTCTAAGGCCCATAATGTTAGTCTTATAAATTTCTTAAAAACTTTGTTAGTAAGAACCAATTAGGCATACACAGACAGGACAAAACAAAAACAAACAATTCACATTCAAAGGAAGGTTTATCAAGCCCCATGTCCAACATTTAGCTTGATAAACCTGTAGATTGTACGTCCTTCTAGTCTTTCTGTGAAAACCTTCAGAACACTATTGCTGCTTCCTCTCACTCTGCGTATTATAGACGCGACTTTTTTGAGCATGATTGCATAATAATCATCCGTATGTTCGCGGATACGCGCGAACATCCCAAACGCTCTACAGTAAGGAGGAAGCCTCAACAGCGCTCTGAAAGCATTATTGTATTGAAACAATGCATGGTTAGTTAACTTAGCTAAAGTTACGTAACTTTAAATCTAATATGGCGGATGGCTTAAGACGGTGGGCAAATAAATTATATATACTTCATTGCCGTGATATGGACTACCATATGAAAGGATTTGAAAAAATAAAATAGATTAAAATGTGAAAAAATATATGACCCATTGAGGCATCCATCTTCATACGACCCAATTCAAATTTTTTTTTTTCATTGGTTGAAGTTGCCTTATTTGTGATTGCTATAGGCCATATATTATTTCTAAATCCACACGCACGAGAAATGCTTGTGTTAATATTACTATGCGTTTCAAATGCTAATGGGAATTTCAATTATCTTTATCTGTCAAATGTCACTCAAAAAGTACGGTTTGCAAAGAAAACTTAATGGCGAAAAATAATAACGGTTTATTTTATTTTGTTTAACCGAGTCTCACACCAAATTAAATATAATATTTAAGCCAAAATTAGTTTTTTTAAACATACTTTTCTCTCTTATATTCATTGTTGGCACCAATACGTCCGAAAGTGAAGAGAACGCATGGCGCAAAGGCCAAGAAGTCATGTCAAATATATTAAAACTTTATTTTAATTTAATTTTGATGATAGGCTCGCTTTTAGTCACCAAAATATGGAAAGGGGACTAGTTTTGTTTCGCTCAATATTTGTAAATAAATAATTTAATAAATACTTGTTTTGTTCACTCAACACACATGGTTCGATTTGACAAGTAAGACGCTATATGGCGCTAAATTTTTCCTAATAGCAGTTGAAACGTACTGTACTGTTAAACATTTTATTTGTACAATCCACTTAATTTTCTTTCTCTTTCTGCAGTCGTTCTTAGGCGGATCAGATCAAACGAACTCCGTCTCCGGCAGAATAAAGCGCGGCAAAGAAACTGTGGCGGTTCTAGAAGGTTACTGGGATGGCAAGATTGATATTAAAGATAAGAAGTCTGGGGTAAGATATACCTTTTTAAGATAAACAGACAGACAGAATATACTTTATTGTACACCAAAAATTGACACACACTTAAGGACATAACATTATTGCTAAAATCTTCGGTCTTATCGCTGAGAGCGATATCTTCCAGACAACCTTTGGAATGACTTTACAAGCTTAATTGAAATGGGGAGGGTTAAGTTAGTGTACACACAAATAATAGTAAGATATACCTTTTTTGGATGGGCTTGTTCTTGACCTCAGTCTAGGCAAAATAGTAAGCGATAGGTGAGGTCTACGATGAAACGAGCGAGCCCAGAAGATGCCTGTTCCCTCTTGCTTTAAGAGGAGGCTCCCTAAATTGTATGTAACTTTGTATTAATATTCAGAAACAATCACGCATACAATCAAAATGGAACTTTAGTATATGATTTGTTGCATCTTGTTCTTTACATGTCTAGACCAGTTTTGTAATTGCAACATTTTCGCTCGATTCATTTTTTAATCGAAAATCATGTCTTTTTAAAGATCTTTCAAAATTTAATCAAGATTACTCAGCTTTTATGTCTAAAATTAGTAGTATTGACAGTAAGAAAATATAGTTTATTATTCAAATATGGGACATTTTTTCCTCTAGATCAATTATTACTCTAGTTATAAACGAAATAAGAATTAAGACTTACGACATTTAGTTTCGAACCCGAATATGGTAAAAGAGCGCACGCGATATTCAACTTTATTACTGCTGCGTTAGCGTTTAGCACACAACGGTAGTTTCGAAACCAAACATGGTGAAAGAGCGCACACGATATTCAACTTTATTACTGCTGCGTTAGCGTTTAGCACACAACGGTAGTTTCGAACCCGAACATGGTGAAAGAGCGCACGCGAAATTCAACTTTATTACTGCTATGTTAGCGTTCAGTATACAACGGCCTAAATGGGCTGCATGGGGGCGGAGCTTGCGTGATAATTATTATGGACTGCCTGGTCTTAAAGACTGACGGGTCATATGTGGTAGGGAACACAGAAGCCGGCAGAGAGTTCCACACCTTGGCTGTGCGCACAATAAATGTAGCGAAAATGCGTTTCTTACGACAAGACGGTATATCAACCAAGTGTGGGTGGTACCCAGCCGTGCGTCTGGTAGACCGGTAGTGAAATGGAGATGGAGGAATCAGGTCATGAAGCTCCTGCGAACACTTACCGAAGTATTGTTATTATTAAGTGCCTCGGAGAACACGTGGGACCCGGCTGTCATTTAGACCTCTGACAGTCGTTTCGAGTAGTCAGAAGCCAGAAGATCTGACACTGGTGTTGCCAAGGGGGGTATGACGTTACCTAGCTGTTGTGGAGGTCATATAGACAGACGTTCCATGTAAAACACTAGTACTCAGCTGCGTCCTGTTAGACTGGAAGCTGTTCCAGACATAGTTGGGAAAAAACGAAGTAAATGATAATGAGTAAGATATTGTAAAAGGAGATAACATTTTTTCTGTTAAGAGCCTATACTACCTCAAATGGCTTAGCATGATCCTCCGTTATGTCGAAAATACTGCAGCAATAAATTTGAAATAAATATATGGTTAAGTTGAGGATTAATGTTAGGTACTATGTTTGACGAAAACACGATTTCATAAAATTTTCTTGATGGAAAAAATTCCAAAGTTACCTCCAAATCGAACAATAAACCGCTGGTATTCAAAAATAACTTCAAATTAGATAATGAAACTTTGCATATTAATTGAACTAACTATAAAGCAGGTCTTATGTTATTTACGTTTTTTTTAATTACCATTATTTTCACCGTAAAACGAATTAAACTAAATTATCGGTGTCTTGGAGTCTTTTCCCTGCCACCCTGTCTCGCTTGCACTCGTGACCGTGGCCAGTAGTGTGCGAACGAGATAAAGAGTGAGAAGCGCTGAGATAGTATAGGCCCTTAAATAAAAATGATGATGACACCGAATATCTCCTTGTATCACTTTCTTAGCAACATTTATTACTCTTTCCGCTCCGTTAACATACAATATGTACGGACGCCAGCACATCAAGCTACTACAATCTGTCAAATTTCTTTAATAGATTTTCAACTTTATTGTTAAAGAAATTAGGTTCAAGGTTGATTGGGAAAATTTGACAGTTTCGGATAGCTTCATGTGCTACATACATATAGATTATGCCGATGATTATGATTATGCTACTGAGGAGCTATTAAACAAGCTTGAGCGCTTGCAAAATCTGTGCATTCGCAAAAAAAAAAAAAATGTGTTTCCTCTTCAAAATTTTACACAACCCGTTTTACCCTTCCTACCTGCGTGAGCGTTTTTCTTACTCTCATTCTAGTGACGTACCGTGTAGATCACACCTTAGTTCCCTCCTTAAATCTCATCCTCATAAAACAAGCTACTACTCTTATTCCTTCTCTGTCCATGCTGGAAGATTGTGGAACTCACTTCCGCCTAGTATTCATGATTTAAAAACAATATCTTTATTCAAATGTCGATTAAAGGAGCATTACCTTTCCTCTTAACTGTGTTAATTATTTATGTATATATTTATATTATATGTTTATATATTCTAACATTATGTATTTATTTAAGTATATGTTATTTTTATTACATTATAAGTTTGTGTAGGTATATTTAATATTTTAGTTTCAGACTTCACATATTCATATTTATTTCTCTTCTTGTTCTCACTCACTATTGTCTACATTTCTTTTTCACTTCTCCTTTCGCAGGTCTGCTGGAAGAAATTTCTTAAGAAATAAGCAGTACCTTTGTACTCAAATATTATCGACGATGGAAAGGAAAAATTATCCAAGCGACATTTTTGGCCATTTTGAGTTATATACATTGTTGGAATCGCCTGATTTTTCTGCGTCGTTTGGTCTTACTCACGTCCTTCTACGACGACTTTTGATGTCGCTTCGACATTTCGAAGTTCGCGAGAGTTCACTTTTTTTTCCTTACTAAACGACAAAATTTTCGAGCATTTTTGAAAATTTGGTGGTTGTTGTAATTGTGAAATGCTAAATTTGCCTTTGGTCAAGTTTGACATTTCTGTTCGTACGGTAATTACTCCACTTAGTTAATTTTTCCAGTATCTGGCAATATAGTGTTAGGCGCATGGTATATTTTTTCCTCAGAAAGGATTTGTTCTTTTATCACTTGGGTAATTTTGACTTATTTGGTTTTTTTCCTACATGGCGTTTAGTTGAAAGGGGTGCAAATGAAATCGCAAGTATTCTCCACAGTTACATAAAATATGTGGATGAAAGAGAAAATATAAAACACCTTCTTCTATACTGCGACTGTTGCCCTGGGCAGAATAGAAATCGCACTGTCCTAGCCATGATACATTCTACTTTGTAGGAGTGTAATAATTTTCAGACGATACAAATTAATTATTTACTAACAGGACACACATATATGCCTGTTGACAGTGTACACGCCGTTATAGAGAACAACCTTAAAAAAACTATAATTCATGCGCCTTCGCAATGGTACACTGTATTTGCTATGGCATGAAAAGAACCTTTTCCGTATGAAGTTTTTATTTAGGAAATTTTAGGTTTTTTTTTATATTAAATTAATATTTAGGTTGTTTTGCCTCAACTTCCACATGTTTTTTATTTTGGTAAGGCAACTTTTACTCTGATGTAAACTCTAAAAAAAGATATATATTACATTTTTACCGTACCTTCCTTAATCAAAGCTTGTTGGTTAGTCAATTTTTCCCGTTTCTACTTTTAGGGAAAATTTTACTAAGCGACACTAACTTTAAAACTAAGCATTATTTTTAATAGTTACGTATACTATAATGTAGATAAAAAATATCCAAATAAATTTCTAAGAATTAGGCTTTCTGGACCATTACAAGAATTTACACGTTTTTTTTTCTGAAAATTCAAACTTTAAACAGCTCTATTGTAAAGTTAGTCTGATGTCGCTTGGATAATTTTTCCTTTCCAGCGTCGTTATAATTATGTTGTATCCTAATGTATTTTACTGTGTGTACATAAATAATAAAATAAATAAATTGTTCAGCTAACGCCCAATCATTCACTATTACATACATCACACTCACGCTCAGAACATACATCACACTTCATACGGTAAACATATACACATATCGCACTTCACATTTTAATTATAAAGTAGATTAGGTAATATAAAAATAAAAATGTGGACATCATAAGTATTTAAGTAAAATGCGGTCTCTTATCGTTCATTGTGGGAATTAGGGACTGGTGGACCTTAATACAGGTTACTATGTAACCTAGCTAGGCCTCCGGAGCCACTTATAATTGTTACGTACTTTTAATTGTTACTCATTTAATAGTAAATTTTATTATGTATGTAACAGACTGTAACAACCTTATGAAATAAAAAAAAAGACATGGAATTGTAGAAATGGTTTAATTTTCTTGTTTTTCTATATTCCAGGAAGAGTCGCTTCTCTTTGATGTGGCGCTCTTAAAGGAACAGAGGTTGCCGCGTTTCCTAATGAATTTTGACAAGCAGCAAGACTTTGAATCTGCCAAGCTATGGTCCAAGGTGTCAGAAGCCATCGCGAATGAGGACCAGGTAATTTTTTTTTTTTATACAGTGTGTTAGGTTAAACGAGGGACTTATTGAGGGAGGCTATTCAGTCTCATCCCAAATATGTGAAAAACCAATAACCTAAATTTTTGACGTAATTGTCCAATATAATACATTTATCATGTACACTGAGGCACAAGAGGTGAATGAACTTGTAAACAGTATCTAAAGTAATCACGTGGCAAAACACGGCCCGATCATGCCGAAAAGGAAGCTCGTGTGTAAACTACGCCCCCGCGGAGGTCCCCCGAGGACTTTTGGTATGGTTCTGTCTGTTATTTATCAGTGTTTTTTTTTCATATTTTTATTACTATCATGTAAGCATACACTATTGTAGATTTGAATATGTCCCTCGTTTAAACTAACATACTGTATAATAGGCTCACGTTGCACGTCACCACCATCTCACTTGATGGTAAGCGATGATGTGGTCGAAGATGAAGCACGCTTACCTTTATGACTTCTCCCGCTCTGGGCAAAACGGAAGGGAGTGTCAGACTTCTACTGACTAAAAACCCACCCTGCTCCTTCAGCTGCCCTTAAGTTCCGGGGCCGCGGTATCTCATTAGAACATTATCGCAACCCCGGCAAAGCACGCTTACCTATAAGTAACCTATTCACTTGTTTTGTGTGATAAATAAATATACAACGTGTAACGGAAAGGACTGAAAACAACATCTGGTATAGTCTCTATGCAAAGTTTCAGCTCAAAATAAGTGACTCACAAAATTATTGGTTTCATATGTTTCTTGAATACCAGTAATAACAAACATGTCACAGCACTATGAGGGTCATCACTTTCCACGTCACTTGTCAATAAAACGATAATTCTCTTCGTTCTTCTTAATTTGAAAAATTCGGCCTCTGGTATCAATGTATTGAAATTTCTAATATGCTCCACACATGTAGACATAGGATTACAAAACCCTTGCCATATCGTTTGTTATCATCCAAAGAAGCCGTGCACTCGGTATGTATATACCCTTTAAATTACACGTTGTATTATTATTTATTTTCTTTATTTCCAATATATACATACATATAAATTACATTTTTAAATATTCTCTAAAAAAAACATTTAAAAATATAAAAAATAGTAGCCCACCGGTATCAGGAACAGGATCCAAGCTACCGGTGGTCAGGGCTCCATAGAGAGGAACCACCTGACGATACGCGCCGTGTCCAGGAGTACCGCTTTCTGAAGCAAGCCCTTGATCCAGCCGCCTAACGAGAGCCTCCTGAGGTGTTGGTCGAGGCTCTTGGCTATTAAGCCATTGGCTGAGATGACTATCGGTACAATGATTGCCGAGTTATTATATTATTAAAGGCCCACAGGCTATAGCTATACCCGGACTTTTAATTCAATGCACTAAACTGACAGTTTCTGAGTTGTCAGATAATGACGGCTACGAAATTGTGATGTAAACAAATTTATGGATTCAGGAATAAAATCGAATAACGATGTAAACAATTTTTAATAATATTGTGTGAAAATAAGAAAAAGTAAAACGTGATTATAAAGGCGCGTGAAAAATAAAACGAATAGATCATGATAATATTTTTACTTTTTTGTAATAGGCCTCTGTACCCGTACATTCTAACGGGCTTTAGGTCGCAGTAGTGCGGGGGCAGTCTTTTTAATAGTAATCTCCCGCAATTTATTAAAATATTCATCACATGAAACGACTTGCAAAAGAGTGGCTTTTATCATATCTAGTTAGATATGAATATTTTAAATAAAAATAGATTTATTTATAATAAAATCTAGTTACTTCTTAAATGATAATAGTATAAATTTGGTCATTTATTTATATTTCAAACGATTAAAAATCGCTCATTTATTATTCGATAGATTGAATCTATCATTGTTAGGTTAAATAGGGTATCATTATTTTAGTGACATTAGCTTATGTCAGGTTACTGCATCGAATTAAAAGTCCGGGTATATTTGAAAACACAGATTCCGGCAGGGAATTCCACTCCTTAGCTGTACGCACAATGAAAGTATTCCCAAAACGTTTTGTGCGTATGTGTGGGATGTCCACCATGTAACGATGGCGCTTCGCCGTTTGTCTCGTAGTCCAATGATGGAACGGGTTTGGCGGAATTTGTGTAATTCCATCGCACACTCCCTGAAATGTAACCGATAGAAAACCGATTGACTTGCAACTCGTCGTCGATATTCAAGGCTCTGGAGCTTTGACTCGACCAGTGAATCGTTGCCAATGAGACAACTAAAGATGCAAAGTACTAAATATGGGTGACTTCGTATTTGTTATGTATATCGTTTGCAATTCCTCTAGGAGTTTATTAATAAAGTAAGGTACTGCATACTCTGAAACCCTAGTACCAAACACATTTTAGGGTTCCGTATCCAAGGGTAAAAACGGTACCCAATTACTAAGACTCCGCTGTTTGTTTGTCTGTCTGTCACCAGACTGTATCTCATGAACCGTGATAGCTAGACAGTTGAAGTTTTCACAGATAATTTTTTTAATGTTGCCGCTATAACAACAAATACTAAAAATAGAATAAAATAAATATTTAAGGGGGGGGGGGGGGGGGGGCTCCCATACAACAAACGTGATTATTTGCCGCGTTTTATAGATAATGTACGGAACACTTCGTGCGCGAGTTCGACTCGCATTTGACCAGTTTTTGTGTTTAGGTACGCTATACTTATTTTATAAGACAATATTTCTTACGGAATTCGGCCTTGTTTTTTTTTGTTGGCAGCTCGGGCCTATTAACTTCTGTGAGGATGGAGAATTATTGGTCTTTAACTTTGCAATATCTCCATAATATCAAAATGTTATCTTCTTTTTTCAGATAGCAGCAACAGAACAGAAGACAATAATAGAGGAAGCACAGAGAGTCCGCGCGCGGAATCTGGTGTCACCATGGGTTCCGAGGCTGTTCCATAAAAACCTGAACCCAACACCACCTGAAGGTCTGTATCGTCATTTAGTTCTACTTCTTAGATGGACAGATACAGGGTGGCCCGTTTACAGTGGTCCAAAGATTTTTTTCAGCTTGAGAGCATCATAAGTGATCATTTAAAACATACGTTAGTTAAGCGAAAACTTATGGTTTAGAAATTATGTTTTTTTTTTTTTTAAATTACCTGAATTTTCAATATTTTTGACACAAAACCACTCTGTTATGAAAAGTACTGGACCGAATCGAATGAAATTTGGTATAAGCATATTGCAATAATCTACTTATCGCGCTATAGGCTTATCTAGTGTAAATAACTAGACTAGAATATTTAAAAAAAAAACATAATTTCAAACCATAAGTTTTCGTTTAACTAAAGTATGTTTTAAATGATCACTTATGATGCTCTCAAGCTGAAAAAAATCTTTGGACCACTGTAAACGGGCTATCCTGTATAAAACGTTGATAAAAGCGAGAGAGAGTATTAAATTATCTTAAACCACATCATCACTTACCATCAGGTGAGATGGTGGTCAAACGTGAACCTATTATCAATAAAAAAAAAAGCATTTTCTATGTATCATTTTCAGGATACACACCAAAAGAAACAATAGTTTAGTCACAGGAAATTTTTTGAAGTTTTTTCTTAGTTGAAACACGATGTATTTTTCCGAGCAGCTGACTAATCATTTACGCATAGTTATTAGAGGTGGGCAGTGTTTCATTTTTGATATTGAAACATTTGCATCTCGATCACTGAAATGATCCGAAACACTGATATGGTTCATTTGACTCATTTGGATCATCGGCTCAAATGACTCCGAAGTAAACGCTCGCGACGCAACGTAATGTATAGAAACTTAAAATTTATACGTTGCGTCGCGAGCGTTTACTAAGTACTGAGTCATAGAAATCTGGCTTCAAGGTTGAATGTTTTATGTATACATATTTAGTGTAAGTGAGATTATGAATAATAATAATAATATTCCACAACTTTCACACAACGCCTTCTAGTCCCAAACTAAGCAAAGCTTGTGCTATGAGTACTAGACAACTGATAAACATACATATATATATAATACATACATATTATATATAAATTACACCTAGACAAAGAACAAATGATCGTGCTCATCACACAAACATTTGTCCTGGGTGGGAATCGAACCCACGACCTTGCGTGAGGGCCACTGACCACAATACCAACAAGCCTGTCTAAGTATACGGCCTGAATATAGTCGATCTTCCTTCATACGAGACGCGAGAGAATAGTTAAGTAACTCAGTGTGTCTCAGTCTCCCTCTCTCACTCGTTCAGTGCTCAGTCTCCTCACGATCGGCGCGTCGCGTAAAATGAGCCGGAGCAAAGTAATGTTTCAGATCCAAATGATGCATTTGAAACGTTACTGAACCAATCTTTTGAATCACTTCAATGATTCGTAGAGAGTGTGCGACCCTAGATAACTATTAGTAGTTATCTAGGGTCGCACACCTTAAAACGAGTTTTAACAAAGGCTGTTAAAGTTTTACTTTGATTATTGATTATGACTGAGTTTGTTTCGGTGTTTCTTCTCAGGGTAGTCAATTAGGAAACACCGGCCTCATCTTGTTTAAATTTACGAAAAAAAGGACGTATAAAATTGTTATTTAACCCATTCATTGCCGTTGCGTTGATCGAGAATACTACGTCATGCCACCAACGCACCATTTGCGTTGAGTGATCTGATGACGATTTTTCGCATTACTTTTTGAAATTGAAATTGAAAACCATTTATTCGGTTATAAACACACACAACAACAGAAAATTACACTACTACTACTACTTAAAAAAAAATAGAAATTTATTTAAATTTTTGACAACATTTACAGTTAGAAATAATTTTTACTTGATTACTGATGGTTTTTGCTTTGTACTGTCAGTCTTGTTTTAATAATGAAAAGCGGTTGGTTTACACATTCAATTACACCTTTCCTATTGTAATCGACAAAATTAAAAAGAGGCACCCAGGTGATGTTTGTATAATTTAAGTAGCAATGAATGGGTTAATAACCAATTTTCAAAATAAAGGTAATTTATCATTTACTCAGCTATTCAAGTTCTTTGAAAAAACTTTTTTTTTTCGTATTTTTCCCGTGATCTTATTATTAATTGTTTAAAATTAACCGTCAGCACATATAATATTATATGTGGTTTAATTAAATACCTCTCGTTTTTATCAACGTTGTATATACTCTTTATTATACACCATAACAGAATCAAATAAGGACTTAACAATTAAGAAGGGTGCTACAATGTGCGGTCTTATCGCTAAAAGCCATCTTTTACTGGCAACCTATTATATTGGCATTTAGTCCTGCTTCTTTTATCTAATCTTAAGTAATGCATCAAACACTTGGTCCTTTGTCGCTAGAGAAGCTCGTGGCTCAAACTCGAAATAATTTACTTCACATAGGCCCATGTAGGCCTATTTTATTTTATTTATTTGGGAAAATAAACAGTTACACACTAAAAATAATACAAATACAATTCATATAGGGTGACCCATGACATTTTTCACGGACTATACAGTTATGTTAACTAACAGAGAGCGTTCCCGTTAACCCGCAATAGTACAGCATCCATACATGCTAAAAAAATATTACATTCGAAAACAAAAGGTTTTTATTATTTTTAATATTAAAATATTCACTAAAAATGTTAAATTGATACGTAAAAGAAACACTCTGTACACGCGTACTTGAAGTACGGCAACGTCGCAATTTATTTATGAATGCGTACGCGTGTGTAGGGTGTTTCTTTTACGTATTAATTTAAAATTTTTAGTGAATATTTTAAAATAAAAAAAATAATAAAATATTTTTGTTTTCGAATGGTAATATTTTTTTAGCATGTATGGATGCTATACTATTGCGGGTTAACGGGAACGCCCTCTGTTAGTTAACATACTGTATATGGCGTACCTCAAGCGTCGAATAAAACTCACTTCTATTTTACAGGTCTCGTTGATCAAGGATGGGTGTACAATCATTTAAATACTGCGTAAGTAACAATTCATATTATAATAATATCTATAATATACGGCCTACCGAAATGTCCTTACTTTGGTATTGTTCGTCAAATCATTTGAGCTCCTTACAGTTCTAAGTTGAGCTACACGATAACTGACAAATGCTTGCACTGTCTGGACGGGCCTGCTCTAATCTCTGTGATTCTGTCCTCTAAAAAGCACCAGACATAAACCTACATGGCTCTCATATGATTTGATCACTACAGATTGTATGGACTTTAAAAGAGACGTTGACCTCTGAGTTTGTTTCAGTGTTTGTTCTCAGAGTAGTCAGTTAGGAAACACCGGCCTCATCTAGTTTACATTTATGAAAAAAATGACGCTTGAAAGTGTTATTTATAACGTATTTGAAAAAAAAAACGTCGTTATTTCATTAAAACTTCAAACAAAAACTTAGTACTTCTTTTTACGAAAACTACGCCGACGGAGGAGTATGTAACTTGAAAGAGTGCAGAAAGCTAATTTTGTATAATAATGGTTTTGAAAATATATATATGGTCGAATTTTGACCACTAACGAACACTAGTATTGAATTAATTGACTTAATAAAAACGCATTTGTCAATTGCAATAGTTTTTTTTTAAGTGTTAGTAAGTTTAAGTGTAAGTTAGTAGTCAGAATTTAGGAGATATATTTTATTAAAAGCATTTAAGAATATGAATGTTTCATTTTCGCACACTTAGGCAGCTACCCGAAACTGTCAAATTTTCCCAATCAACCTTGAACCTAATTTCTTTAACAATAAAGTTGAAAATCTATTAAAGAAATTTGACAGATTGTTGTAGCTTGATGTGCTGGCGTCTATAAAAACATCAGTGCTGCCTTGGCTCTTGTACTAGGACAACCTGTATCACAAGAGCCAGACCTCTCAAGATACATAGTATATGTGAACGCCAGAAAAATAATGAGCAGTAAAAACATTAAATAAGTTTACATATTTAACTAACCTTGTTGGTCCGTTCGTTAGTATGTACGGGTCAAACTGAATTTTAAAACAGTTATCATCAACCGATTAAGATGAAATCCAGTTTTCAACTGGACCTTATGCAGGGACTTAGGGAGCTTGAACTGTGTTGTGTGTGTGTGTTTGTATGAGAGTATGAGTGTGTGTGTGTGTGTGAGAGAGAGGGAGAGAGTGTGTGTGAGTGTTAGCTGTGAAGAATAAGAAAAAAAATGAAAAGCTTGTTAAAGCATATTTTTTTTGCATTGTTCTTAAGATAGTTTTAAGTTTTAAAATACATAAAACAATTAATAGTTTTTTCTTCTTGTCCCACAGGCCATGGCAAACGGAAGAGATGCTTGAATACGAAGACGAATTCGTGATCAAAACCCTCAGGGAGGGATTGCCCTCCGTGAAACCCTCCAGTGAACTGAGGAGGGAAATTGGAAGGAGGATGTCAGATTCTGACAGCCATGACGAACTCACCAGGCCTAAGACTTCCGCGTCAGTATAGCTTTTTTCATATTTTTATTGAGTTTTGCGTTTGACCACTATCTCACCTGATGGTAAGTGATGATGTGGTCGAAGATGAAGCACGCTTACTTAGAAGTAACTTATTCACTTTTGACTTAAAAACCCCCAGGTTATAGCTATCAGGAAACAGACTCCGGTAGGGAATTCCACTCATTAGGTGTTAACCGGCCCCGATACAGTTGAGAAACGATGATAGATATGGGTAAAAGTGTAGAATATTTTTTTATTCTGTTCTAATGATGTGATTTAAAATGCTTTAGAACGTCATTTCTGCATTATAATGTGTTTGTTCAAGAAAAAAGTCTGCACAAAAATCGTTTGGGTAAAATTATGTCACTTGACATTTTTAACGGACTTCAAAAAAAGGAGCAGGTTCTCAGTGATGATGGGATCCTGGAGTAATCGAGGGAACTCTTCAAATATTATAGGCACACCTATAGCGTTTTGGGTTTTTCTTGTGGTACCTTGTGCAGTTGCTCTCGAAAAGTGCCATTCGGGGAAATGGAACTGATGATGAAAACCACAGATGGCCACCGAAACTACTCAATAATAAGTATTTCGTCGATTGCGATTCGATTACTTGAATATGGATGTTAAGCACTATATGTTCGTCACAATGCATATGGTGATGTAGAGCTGATGGTGAAGTACCAGGAGAACTCCTACAAAAATTAACGGCTCTGCATTGGGAAAAGCAATATTTTGTAAAAGGTGATAAGTAGTTGACATTTTGGTTTTTGCAACTAGATAATTTAAAACCGAGCCACTAAAAAGCGTGAAAAAAACTTTTTAGCAAAAAATAACGAAATTAAAGTTATTTTGGCTTTGTAGTATTTTGATATGGAAGTCGGTTTTATTTTTTTACTAAAAATTTTTATCAATATACAATATGAATGAATACTCGAAAACGGATATTTACTATGGTTACTTTTTAGTGACTTCAGAAGCATTTTGTTTAATTCTAAAACATTTTTTTTTCTGCATTTCACTTTGTCTAAATTATTTACTAAATAGCTGTGACAAAAATCGTTTTAAACAGTCTTACATAAGATTTCATATCATAAGTGTCTCTTAAGAGTTATAGAAGAAGACTGGCTTTCTACCTGAATCCTTACCGATATCCATATTCCCTTCCTCTCTCTTCACTTCAAGCAAATTCAAATTGCAAGCAGTACGGTACTGATCACAATTTATCGATAGAATATGATCCCGCGAGATATATATAATTTCTTAACGGTTTTTTGCAATTTTATGCTTTTATATTTAGATATATAAAGTGAAAAGGTCAATCCCAATTATTATGCCTCTCGACTCTGTATAGTATCGAAAAGAAATTATTTATGACATTTTGGTTGGACAGTGAACGTGTTAAGTAAAATCCCCCCGTTTTCAGGGCGTTAATGCAAGATAAAAGTACCCCCCTAAAATTGGAGATCCCTCTAGATAAAGTTACCGCCGTCACTTCAGATATGCGTGTATTACAGAGATTATCCAGGTGAGCTTATTGTTGTATTCTTGTTTGTAGGGGCCTCGGAACGCAAGGGTAGCTGAAGTAACGGGGTGGGTTTTTAGTCAGTAGAAGCAGGCGTCCGTCGCTCTTTCAAGGCCACGAGTTATATGCCTACCGCTTCGCGTATCGCCGTCGGTACATCCGACAGTGGGCTGCCGCACGCCTGCCTGAGCCTTTTTAAATAATTTTGACAACGTTATAATGGATCGACCTAAAAACAATTGATTGTCCTCCGCTTTGCTCCTGTTTCCCTTTTGATTATTTATTTGCGCGGAATTTTATTAAAATTAAAATTATTTACGCGGTTTCGGATATTTTAGATACTAAAATTTAATAATCGGAAATTCAGGGAAGGAAAAAATGCATCTATCATTTTATTTAACTGAAACATATTTGATCAACAAATAAAAAATAATTGTTTTTCTATATTCGTTTTATTACCAATATCATCATATACAACCCTAGGACATTCGCTCGATGTCGTGGGTCGCGCGGCGCGCAAAACAATCTCAACTCTCTGTGTGCGTACTTATGATACATTTCTTCTCGCTGCAAACAGCTGGTGTTATTATTAAGATTTTGTAGGCTATTATAGCGTAGGTATTTTCGCTTTTGTATGAGAGTGATGTATCTGTTACGAAGTAACTATTTAGTAATCTGTGGTAGAAGCCTGACACTCCCTTCCGCTCCACCCAGAGGGGGAGAAATCATTCGATGATTTTCCCACCGAAACTTGACACTTTCTAAAAATACAAACGAGGTAGTTTCTCCGTCATCAGAAGTGGAATCGTCTTTATTTCGGTGGGAAAACATCAATGACTTCTCCCGCTCTGGGTGGAGCGGAAGGGAGTGTCAGACTTCTGCTGACTAAAACCCACCTTGTTCCTTCAGTTGCCCTTGTGGTCCGGGGCCGCGGTATCTCGTTAGAACATTTCCGCAACCCCGGCAGGAGATTTACTTACCCTAACCTAACAATACCTAAAGGTAACCAACTATTCCCTCTTCCCACCTATTTTCCCTTTCCTCAGGGTAGAAATGTCAAACAGACCGTCACCTCAGACGTCAAAACACGTCATTCTGTCGCCGCAGACGTCGAAACATGTCGTTCTGTCAGAAAGTAGACGAAATAGCAGTTTAGAACATCGCAGCAGGATTTTTACGTGAGCAGTATTTTGTAACTTTCTTTAACCGAGTTATTTTTTGGTAATAAAATAGAGGATAGTCATATTGAACAATGGTGTAGTTGTACGTAGATAGAAAGAATACACTTGACAACATAAAAATTTGGTTACAACGTCGGTCTTGTGGCTGAGAGCGATTTCTTCTAGACAACCTTTGGTAGGACTTTACGAGCTTTAAGGCTCAATTTACACCGCCGCGGAATGGAATCGACTTTTTGCAACGAAATTGTACAAAGCATAATGAACTTTATGTCAATTGTATGTGGTTGAAGATGCACGCTTGCCTAGAAGCAACCTATTCACTCTTGACTTAAACACAGACTCCAGCAGAGAATTCCACTCCTTAGCTGTACGCACAATGAAAGCATTCCCAAAATGTTAGTAAAACCTTGTCTATAAAAAATAACTAATATACAACATTTTTTTTTACAGACGGACCTTGAAGCAGAGCCTTTTTGCCATAGACACCGCCCTAAGAGAGCAAACCTTAGCCATAGAAAGACTTACAAGAAACGTGGAAACGTTAACTGAAGGCCAGAGACAAGCCTCGGCTTATAGACCCCAAAATGTTGGCAGAGTACCAACCTCTAGCCACTCATGGGACCTCTTTGGTGGGTTCGTCCTAGCCATGGTGTTGCAAGCGTTATTGAATTGGATTTTCTACCAAAAAGACTGAAGTGTTGCCACTTTAAAAAATTGTTCAATGTGATTGATAAAAAAGTTTAAGTATTTTTTAATACTAAGGGATTATTAATTTTTGATGCTTTGACGATTGTTCGCTTGGCTTTTCACGCGGTTTCGGCTGCGAGGGGAATTTGAAAAAATACTTGAACTCTTTACCGAAAGGTAAGTTTTGCAGTTCAGATTATTTACTACATCCTGTTGTAGATATTATAAATATATTTTGTTCTTATTGTTAAAAATTTCTCTCGCAGCTAAATGTGTGTCTTAAGAAAGCCTTTTGATTAATTAAATAAAATATAATCAAAACGAATCATTTTCACGGATTAATAATCACTTTATCCATTTACTAGGTGATTTTAAACATTACGTATACAATGGGGCAAAGTGAATAATCCTTGCAATTTAACTCGTTTTATTAAATGCGTTGATAGCGAAAATATAATTATAATAATGAACAATAAATAAATTACCGGACATTTTACGATAAATAATAATAATATATTATGTAATGTTTGAAAGTTTTAATTTAAATTGAATTGCAGTGTTGCCAGTTAATTTTAGTTTAATACGTACTATAACATCGACCAATTATTTAGTTTTAATTGTTTATGATGTGTGTGATTTCGTTAAGTGGTAGTTTTGTGCTAGAAACTGTAAAAATAAACAAAGCACCTATGCCTCGGTGTATGTGTTTATAAAGTTTCCTTATAAAATAAAAATGACTATGTGTCATCGTTCATTCATTCAAATTGACGGCCAGCGACAATAGGAATGTTGCCTGAGTAAAAAAAAAAACAAGCAGGAATCTATGTAGTATATGTCTCATTACCAAATAACTATTGGACACACTATTATATAGTTTCTTGGTCAACAATAGCGATCATTCTAACATAAAAAATTGGCCAAGTGCGAGACAGACTCGCCCATGAAGGCTTCCGTAGTAAATAATATATATTTGACAAAAAAACCTTTAAAATTTCTTAAAACTAGCTTATTTACATTTTTTACAACTACGCCAAATAACTTTGTTTTTTAAATGTTTGTATGAATTACAAAGTTATATTTGCGGTTTTATAAAATATGCTGTATCTCAAAAACTGCTGAACCGAAACCAATTTTGGTTGAAAGTTTACATTAAGATTTATAGACATATTTTTTTTAGATTTTTCACTCAATTATTATAGAAGTTAGATGGGGGACACATTTTACCACTTTGGAAGCGTATATCTTTTAAACGATACGACGAACGAAATTAACTTTATGAAAAAGTGGTTTTAGAAACCTCAGTATCATTTTTAAAGACCTGTCCATAAATACTACCCACGCATAGGTTTCATGAAAAAATAAATTTTCAGTTTTAGTTCTATGTATGTAGCCCCCCTTTATTATAAATATTTTTTATATTTTTTTTTTCTTAAAATCAGAAAGCGGTTTGCAGAATACATTTACCTACCAAGTTTCACATGTATAATCCTAATAGTTTCGGAATAAAATGGCTGTGACATACCGACGGACGGACAGACAGACAGACATAACGAAACTATAAGGGTTCCGTTTTTTTCCATTCGGCTACGGAACCCTAAAAATATATATTTAGTCCATCAGTTACATTATCAGGAAATATCAGGACACGTAGATATTTTTGCTTTATCATTTCAATAAAAATTGGCGTAGAAACGGCGCATCTAACAATACTTCTAGGTAAGGAAACAATCTCTATATTCGTTATCTTACACCAATCTTCAATCCACCAATTGCAATCTATCCGTGTAAAATACTAATATTTAGCTGATTAGACTGGAAACTGATTAACACAGGATATGGCTACATAGATTACCAGTAACTTTTTTTAAATTGCAAAACACTACAGTGATTCCGGCCTGAACCGCCATTTTGACATAAGTGTAATACAAATTAATCGGTTCCTTATACAAGTATTCGAGCACACTACTGCCACTTTCGGCTAGCGGGGGATTTTGGAACTAAACTGTGAGCGACTGGTTTAAAAGACAAGTGTGGAATTTAATGTAGAAGTGATATTTCAGTTCCTTGTTTGTACAATCGTGTTCTTCTTGAGACAAATAGTGGTCTATACGTATGACCCGACTGGCTTCAAAGTAATACTGAACAGAGCTCGCTTGATCTATGAAAAGCGAAATGAAAACTAAATAGAAGAAATAAAATCACGATGGTACGAACAAGACACATTGTTGCCTAAATTAAGTAATAAAAATTCTACTAGAAAACGCTTTGGCTGACATATTTTTAACATAGATATAAAATTCTGAACAATACGTGTATGAAAGTTGACGCTAGATTTCATGTAGTTTCATTGAATGTCATTGTATGAGACAAGTTTTGAGTGGAAAGGAACGACTTTTTGCAGTGTGACTTAGCAATATTTCCATATTTTGCAATCCCTTAAAAAAATTTAAACTATCGCTCCCATTTCTGGAACGACAGTAAGGATGATTCCTGGAAAAATTTCAATTTCTATTCAGCCCATCAGTTAAATTATCAAAAACAAGATACATGCTTTTTGATTCATGAAATCAATCTCGACTGGGGGCTTCGAAGTATAAAGTCATACACCTTTTACATAGAATTCACGTCACACGGAATGTTAAAATTGTAATTCTTTCGCTAAGATAAAACACGTTTTCATTTACTTCTTTTTATTTCACGTCATTCCTCACAACAATCCATCTTTTCTTTGGACCTTCCTTTACCTCTCCAATCATATTCTATTATTTTTTTGTTAATTCTACTGTTGGGCTTAATTTCTTTTTTTAATCTACCCTCTAAACAAAGCGAAAAAAATCATCCTCAAACTTGCATGAGTCGTCAAAGATTCGTTTCAGATACCGCTATTAAATTTAGCGTTGGCTTAAAAACTTACGATCAACTTATTGAAAAAAAAAAATAGGGAAATTGGTACAGGAATTGATTTTTAAGGAATAAAATAATTAATAAAAATTGTCCTTCTAATTGTGTATTTTTAACCGCTCAAATCACGGAAGGCCACCGGTGGCCACAAAGCGGTACATTTTGTGACGTTTCAAATTTGAAGGCTACGAAATGTTAGTGTTGTGTTTTTCGTACATTCACCGCTTAAAGTAACCTGAATTGTTGTAAATATATGATGAATGAATATGGACTTAGCTTCTCCTTTCCAAATCTGAACTGAAGACGAGCTTCAATAATGTGACTTAAATGAAGCTATCGTACCTCTCGTTTTGTTCTACAATAGAGTATTTGAGTACAATCAAGTGTCTACACAATAAATACTAATAAATACTTATTCGAAAGATGATACTAAAATCATACCATTACTGAAAAAACCGATAGCTCCGTACAAAACTTATCTTAGTAAATTTGAATAGGACGGAACCAACTACATATTTACGGTTCTCAGTTATTTTTCTGCTATGTGCTGTATAACATTGTTTCTTGCCAAATTTCAATGATTCTAGGTCGACGGGAAGTAGCCTATAGGTAGGTCCCTTGTGAAATCTCATTTACCACTTTAACGGTCAAATAGCAACGAGTCCAACGGAATAAAAAATGTAGGACTCTTGCTTTGTGCCATTTATAACTTCCCATTAATTTTTGAGTTGCTCGTCTAAGTCCAGAAAATATTGGAAAGCCATCCAGAAAATATTAAATTTGACCGACCAGTATACGAAATAACACAATTTAAATATCGAATTGCTTGAATATTCCTTTTTAATATGAAATTATTATGTACTTTGCCCTGCAGATCATTTTTAATATAATAATAAACATTGTGAATAGTGAATAATTTTTAATTAACTAGTGATGTTGAATATTGAATGCAATTTATTTTCCCTAAGGTGAATTGGGCAGTTGTCATTTAATTAACATATTTTATTTTCTTGTAGATTTTGCTTGCAATTTAATTATTTTGTGTCCCACCGGAAATAAACGCCGGTAGTCTACTTCCTACTGTGATTTTATCGAAATCAAATAGTATGTTAATAGATTTTGAAATATAATTTTGTTACATGTATATATTGTCTGATAACAATTGAAACGATAAGGAATCAGTCTTAACATGTTTCTTAAACTAAAATAATATTCTCTACATTTGGCTCTTGTCTTTTCTTTTGTAAAATTTGTAATTATTCTAATATTGCTTTGAAAATCTTGTACGCTTGCGGGGTTTATAAATATTTGTATGAATTTAAATTCTTTGGAGTCGAGACTTCTGTAACTCAGATTCCAGTACAGTATATTTGAAATCGTCGCATACTTCTTTATTTGTCGTTATGTCAGACTTAGAAATATACAAGCACTTCTAGAAGTATACAACCTTTCATAAAAAATACCTCTACGGTACTTCGTTGTTTGGCAGATTATCCATTATACGATTTGAATCTTCTTAAATGAATAACCAACCATCTTTTAGTGGTCATCTTAGGTGTGAAGTTTGCATAAAAATAAAAGTTTACTAAAATATCTTTTTAATAAAATTATATTTAATTTCTATTATTTTTGTAAGGTTTTTAAATTTTATTTTGCCGTCACTGTTTACATATTTTTTTTAATAAATAATATTTCTATTGAAATAAAGCACATTAATATAGTAACAATTATATCCCCGCAAGCTAAAGAAGAGTAAAACATATTTAACGTAAAATTATCATTAAAAAATCAAAATGTTGCCAGAAGAAATATTTTTAAAAGGAATCTCTGTATTCATAGAGACTTTTAAATAAACGATGTTGCCATTCTCCTAAGTATTATTTCTGTATGTTGTAAATAATTTTGATTTTATTCGTGTCTGAGATTACAGCTTAAGAGATATAAATTGCAGATAATAAAAAAACTAGGATTTAAAATATTGTTCCTGTATTTTTGAGCTAAAGATGGTAATTAATAGCCTTGCTCGAAGCTGACTATAAAAAAATGTTAGGATCATCTTTTAATAAAAAAGTAACGGCAATACTGTTATTTTATGAAATCCTAGTCTTACATAAAAAATGTTATATCAAATCATTGATTTGAAGTTTCTCATCTTTAAATTTGTAACGCAATTTTAATCTCTTCGTGTTTTTTTTTTAAAAGCCCTTTTGTTTGCAAACATACAACAACTGTTGTCTATGAAGTTTGAAAAATGTATTGCCACACAAAAAAATTCGAGCTGTAATCTTCGAAATGAATTTATTATAATTTGATAGATTATAAAATGAGTATGGAATTTTATTCGACACAATTTATATTTTAAATAATTATGTCTCGTAGATTTGTTGATATTTTTTGTTGTTACTCCAGTGGAATTATATTATTATTTTCTCCATTATATTGTGTTTTTATTTTTGTTTTATCTTGATATTGAGTTCCCTTTTTTTTCATAAATACATATAACACGATTACGCTTGAAACTATGACATACGGACGGACAGACAGACAGAAATGACGAATCTATGAGGGTTCCGGTTTTAGCCATTCGATTACGGAACCGTAAAAACAAAGTATTTTATTTCACATAGGCCTACATGGGCACTTATGAAATGTCTGAACTTAGTGCACAGTTCGAAATTGTTCGTTTCCTAGCGAAAAGAACCGACAAGAAACTTCAAGGTTATTCTTTTTAAACTCTTCGCCAACGCGCCTATTTAACATGTAAAAGAATTAATGCACATCCTGATTTTTTTTGTTTAGTGTTGTTTAATGAATTGATTTCTATCTTTATGATCCCGAGTAACGTATTGGTGTGAACTGGACCTAAGATATGGAAACCCAGGGAAGGGTGTCAGACTTCTACTGACTAAAACCCACCTTGTTCCTTTACTGCCCAGGTTCTGGGGCCGCGGTTTCTCGTTAAAACATTACCGCAACCACAGCAGGCAATGACTATCGGGCCCCGTCAATGCTACTGACAGCTCCTTGATGCGCGCGTGGAAGGGTCAATTTATACTAGCGCAGAGTCGAAGCGCATCGAATCGTTAAATTCTTTACAACAAGCGAAGCCGCACTCTTATGTGTAGTAATGGATATAGTTGCAAAACTTCTGAATAATTCCGGAATACTTCTGGGAAAGTTCCTTTAAATCAGAATTATTCAAAATGAATTTGGGCGCCGCGCCGCGCGTGCCTGACTGCCACGAGTCGTGCGTGCAGGCGATGGCGGTGCAGGGTGCGGTAAGAGGGGAGATGATCCCCGGAGAAGTTTTCCCCCCCGAGAGAAAGATTCGTACCCCGCAATCGAATGTATCCGCCGAATATTTCGCCCGAATAATTCAATGGGAATAAACGTGTTTGTTTGTTGTGTGGTGGGTGAGTTAATTATTGTTCAGTGCGAGAGTACGTACGATACGAGAGTAAAACATAAATGTTTATTTTATTATAAATGGGATTGATTAAGTATATGTTGATATTTTTATAGGTAGATATGCTAGCCTGCGATTAACAGGATTTTTATTCTTTTGTTTTTAGGTAGGTAAGTACCTACTTATTTCGAAATCGAATGCTATTTTTATAAATGTCAGTTGTGGAATAAAATCCAGGCCTAGCATATTTGATTTGTTTTTTGAAAAAGGGTTGCCTATATTTTTGGTTAGTTTGTATGTAGCTCTGTACGCATCGCGAGTATTCGCGAGTCGCATAGGTAGGTATTAATCAATACCTACCTACTTAACGTGTATCATAGCCCAGTCAATAAAAACAAATAAAGGCAAACCTTGCAAGCAAACACGTTTTGATGCGGTTTTCAGAAAAGTATTTGTTATACTTAGGAGCGGGTTTTGGTATACTTATTAACCGACTTCAAAGGTAGATTTTCCTGGTTTTTTTTTTGGACAGTTGAAATATTCCCAAAGTTTCGGAATATTTCGGAATACTTCCGAAGTATTCGACGGGAATGATTCGGAATTTTTCCCACCAGCATCGATAGTAATGGGCATCAACAGCAGTGCTATTGAATCACTTGCCAGTTGACTCTCGTAGCTGAAACGTGTGTAAAATGGTTGGCATTGATCTTGCTATGATATTTCTTATACCGGAAGTTGAAGAAGAAAAAAACGAAGAAAAAGAAAGCGGAATTATAGTGTTCCGACTGATGACGCGTAGGTTCGTTAGTGGGCGCATGGATACGCGAGAATGCGCGTTGTTCACGCACAGACGCGCGAATTCTGAAGAATGCGCTCGTCTTTTTAAAATCTCAGAAGTAATGTGGGCGTTACGCTGCGGAGGTAAGGTTCAATTTGTTATGTTCAGTTTTGGAGAGACGCTTCGATGCGCTTCGACTCTGCGCTAGTATAAATAAAGGATATCGGACGGTGAGCTACCCCTGCTCGCCGTTCGTAGGCCCGCGCCTACGTTGTCCGTAGATCGGCGAGATATGAAATCCCTTGCAAATCAGATATGAAAAATTATTATTAGTTAGAACAAGCTTTTTATTAGTACCTATCTTATTCTTCTCAGTCAACACTTTCCCTCGCTTTACTTGATACCTGTCATGCTCAAAAAGTAAGAAGTCTGCCATATTGTATTTAAAATGACGTAATATAGCTAAATATACCTAATCATCGAAACTAAACGTAACTGCAAAACTCAGGTGACCCGGACATATTTACTAACGAACGAAACAACAAGCCAAGTTAAATAAAAGCTTGTAAAATTAAATACTGCCGAATTGAGAACCTCCTCTTTTTTTTAAGTCAGTTAATAATTGCCAGTAATGATGAGTAAATATAAAACATGTTTTGAGTTTTGATTAGATTCTGTTCTATATTTTAGAGAATTTACAGAAATAAAAATCAGATACCTTAAATATTTAGCAGAAGCATATTATACAGGCTTATTCATAAAAAAAATCAAACCGTAAGTTTAAA
This sequence comes from Tholera decimalis, assembly GCA_943138885.2. Taxonomy (NCBI): domain Eukaryota; kingdom Metazoa; phylum Arthropoda; class Insecta; order Lepidoptera; family Noctuidae; genus Tholera; species Tholera decimalis. Next base: position 8,151,908 of record OW964575.2, on the reverse strand, counting down.
GAGCGTCGGCAGTAAAAATACCTTTATTAGCCAGGTGTGGGGCGGTTTTAGTCACAAACGCCGATGGGCGTCCTCTGCACCTCATAAGGATAATATAAAACGCCGATTGGCCTTTTCAGTACTGTTTAAAGAAATTGATCATTCTTACGCTAAAATCTTAAAAAAAAAATGCACATATTGCAAATATTTTTATTTGTGACTGGTTTTGGCCAAGATATAACCAATTATAAAAAGACGCCGATAGGCGTATTCAGCACCTGAATATTAAATCAAAAAACGCCGATAGGTGTCCGCCGCAACGAATGGGTTAATTAATACATATATAGAACCTAATTTCAATTTTGAATTTGAAATCTTCTAATAAGTTTATTAATTAATAATCCTGTTAAAATCTAGCTTTGTTAACAGTAATGGAAGCACAATAAAATTATATTCTAATTGAAAATTCCTAACTTATGATATTCGCCTTTTCCAGAGTATACCTAAAGTAAGAAAATTTATGAATTGTGTAAGTACGTAACATGCTAAAATTATATAAATAATATGATCGTTTTTTTAATCATATAATTTAGGTAATTTGTTAACGGATTGGCGTGACGGGGAACTATAAATAAGTATGTATATATGACTAATTTTATTTTAGCAGAATAACAACTTTGGGTAAGTCTTGAAGTTAAGAGTCAAGCTTGTCCCGCTATCTACCTACATATAACACTGATTTTAATTTGAATTAACTGCAGTTGGCAACAACCTATCGGTTGTGTGTTACTTCAAATGAGAACGACTGACGACACCTTTAGTGCAGTGGTTGAGTAGTTCGGTTCCCGCACCAGGACAAATGTTTGTATGGCCTACAATTATTTGGTCCGGGTCTGAGTGATTGTGTTAATCCTTCCACGATACATGAGAATATCGTAGTGTAAAAAAATAAACACACATTGCCCATGAGTGTTTATTTTTAGTGTTCTCGCTCTGTAGGTATTATCTATATTCATATTTTCATTATTTCTTTTTCCTTTGTTTTCGTCCCTCGTTTCACGCAAAGATGACATTTTGAACTGACCTTGAAATTCGGTTTTCAGAAATCAATTTTATTTTAATTATTTATTCTTTTCTTTTTTCCTGCACACGAACTGTGAGATTTGTAAAAAAAATGCTTATTATTATTAATAATAAATTGAGATACCTAAATAATAATAATGACAAGCAATTGTATTATTAAGAGTTGAGAGACTTCCAAATAAAGCAACAATAGTTTTCCATTAGAAAAAGGAATTGTTAAATAATTATGTTTAATTAAGAACTAGTAAAATTAATTATCCTATATTCCAAGTCAAAGTATCCTCGAACTCGACTCTACCGGGGACCTGTCAATTTAATGATTTAAGAAGAAGAAGATCATTAAATTGACAGGTAGATATTCTATTATATTATTATGTTTGGCATATCTATGAAAAAAGCGCTTAGACCAAAGACAACGAGCAAATAATAATATTTTAACAATTGGCATTAAAACCAGGATGATAAGTTACTGAAGAAATAAAGAATATAATTTAATGTCATTTCAAAGATAGCCAGAGTTTCGTGTAGAGTATACTTAGATGTTTACTGACATAGATAGTCCTGTGGAGGTCCTAGAAACTGACTTGGAATACGGGCTTTTGACCCAAGTTCTGGAATTAAAATGATCGTAAAATCAATATCAAAATGGTCAGCATCTGTGTTTGGCCGAATCTATCTTCAAAAGATGGCGCATCACAGGAGTTGCGTTTAATTTATGACGCGTCAATATTTTATCTCCAGAAACACGGGAAATTTATTTTATATTTTTTGTCCTAATAGTTGAATTTATATTTATTTGGGGACGAAACTATGATGTCGCCTTCGAGCCTAAATTTAAAACTGTACACTGGAATCAGCAAAGCTATGTTTTAGTTTTGGTTAAAAAAAATTAAGGCTTTAAACTTAATCCGTACTTTTAGAGGTTTAAAAAAATATTGAGATAAGAAACTCTATTTCCATTGTAATAAATTTGCAACATACTGGCTGTGGGTGAATGATAATTGAAGAACAATGCTCGACCTAAGAATTAAAGCATCCCACGAGCTAGAAAACCAAGTTCGTCCCCAAATATGATACGCGAAACCTTAGCTTGAAAATTATAGTGTACATTGATATAAATGTAAAGAAAACTAAAATTATTTTCAAGCACTTGAATATTTATAGTTATGATAATAAAATTTATTAACGATTAATCTCTGTCTTTAACTTTAAGTCTTCTTTCCAACTCTTCTCTGGCTCTCCTCTGTTCCATTTACCTCTTGGAAATCATTCAGTTACGATCTTGTTCCACTTTACCTGGTCCCAACTGGTGGAGGGTTGGTAGAGATTGACTGCAATGAAAGAGGTTAGACGAGGCCTGTGTATAGAGGCACTGAACTTCAGAGACATCTTATTTGTTTATTACTAAATGGAGAACCAACACCTAATCTACATAGATTGCAGTGGTATTATAATCAACATAAAGTCAATTACAGGTTCTCACGAGTAAAAATAATATAAAGAGTAACAGAAGATTCGAATTGTGATATGCAGTAAAAAATACGCATATCACAATAATAACAACAAAATAGAAATTCATTTAAAAGTAGTGTGAAGTTTGTTTATATTGTTTAAAAGGTACTACAATGGGGTTGACGTGGATACGTCAAATCCACAAGGATTTGTGGATAAAAATCCCCAAACAAATAAAGATTAAATATACATAAACATATCTATCTCTAAAGCTCCACAAAAAGCCAGCATTCAGCCGATTACGCGCAGAATATGTTATTGGTATTGAAGAGTTGAAGTCTTTACTTGCTTGACTTACCTATATTCGAGTGATGAAATATTAAAAGTTGGCCAAATAGAAAAGTTCAGGAAAAAAGGTTGATTGATTTGATTAAATCTGCCTTTTATTACTACAGAGAACAATCGTGTGCCAGTGTTTACAGACATTTTACTTTGTCTAATTTCCATAAATTCTCTGCTCTCACGACGGTGAACGAAACCATGATGTAACCGGCATGGACTGTGACTGAAAATCCAAAGACATGCGACATCCATCAATGCGTTAAGGACTCGCAAAGTGGATTTTCCATTCCCTCTCATATATGTATATACGAGGCATGCCTTTTAAGTTCTGTCGTTTCCATATTTCCCGGCAATTCTGAATTTGGAACTGTCCTATATTCGAATGTGTTTAAATTTTGAATCTCAAAACAGTTGAAAGTATTAGGATTAATGCTATTGTTTAGTCACAGCTAAAAAATAGTGTATTACATTCTCGTTGGTCACAGCGTCGATTGGAATCTGTCAGGTTTCGTACGAAAATGAAAGTTTCTAAGGAAATGTTCGTGCAATAATTTTCTACAACTTTAGAAGAGGCCTGACACAGCTTCACTGTTTTGAAGAGCTAACATCTGTGTTCAGTGATGAAACCCCATGTCTGCGGACTGTTGAACGCTGGTATTTAGAATTCCAGCGTGGACATACTAGTATTAGAGACAAATCTCGCGAAGGATGCCTAAAATCCGCCTTCACTGAAGATAACATCATTGCTGTGTGACAACTAATTCTCGAAGATCGTCGTGTGACATATCGAGAGATAGAGGCTCTATTAGGCATCTCAGGGACAACCATTCAGAAGATCTTGCAGAAGCGCTTTCCGTTAGCGCGTTAGCGTTAGCGTTAGTTTCCGTTAGAAAGCTAGTTTTCCGTTGTATACCGCATCTGCTTTCCGACAATCACAAGACGACCCGCGTCAGATTGTGTAAGAAAACTCTGCAAAGGTTCAACTGAGTTGAGTCAAATCACGTCTAGGACATCATCAGTGGTGACGAATCTTGGATCTAGGCCTACGATCCTGATTCCAAATAACAATCTATAATCTGGGTCTTTCAAGACGAGTCAAAGCCGACTAAAGTTTTTCGTTCTCGAAGCACTTCAAAGAAGATGGTGGCCACGTTCGTTGGAAAAACCGGCCATGTCGCGACTATTGCACTTGAAGATTAACGCAGAACGGTTAACGCAGAGTAGTATACCACAGTTTGTTTACCACAAGTCATCGCCGAACTTCGAAAATCTAACTCAAAGCGACGCATCATTCTGCACCACGATAACGCAAGCTCACACAGCGCTCGTCAAACGATTGAGTATTTGAAGCAGGAAAGAGTAGAAATTCTTGACCATCCTCCATACAATCCTGACCTAAGCCCTAACGATTTCTTTACATTTCCTAAAATTATGAAAAGTCTTCGTGGTCAAAGGTTCCAGTTCGGTGAAGAAGCAGTCGACGCTTTCAAGTCAGCCATTTTGAACACCCCCACTTTAGAGTGGAATAAATGTTATAATAACTAGTTTGAGCGAATGGAAAAGTGTATTAAGCTACGTGGTGAATACTTTGAAAAACAATAAAAAGTACTATAAGTTTCTAGTTGTGTTTTTATCTTCAAACGACAAAACTCAAAAGGCATGCCTCGTCTAGTCCTCCTGACCGATTTCGGCACGACGGCCGATCTCAGCGGAGATGTACCTCTGTTCCTTTACTCTCATAAACGATGGGACGGCAACCCGACACGACCTGAGAGAGATCAGGCGCAGGACCGACGGCTTAACGCGCTTTCCAAGACATGGGGATATCACACTGGCAAATGTAGGCTAGTTATTAATGCGCCCTGCTCTGGTTCAGACCATGGTGCGGAGCGAGAGGGAATGGGATGCGGTCGCCTCCTTCTGCGAAGCAGTCATGCTAGCGAAGGAGGAGGCCGAACGCGCGAGAGAGAGGTAACTCTCTTCCTCGCGCCCCAGCCACCGCGGGTGATGCCCCGGGCGTCGGGGATCACGAGCCGATTTCCGGCCACCGTAGGCGCGGGCCTGCGGACGGCGAGCAGAGGTCGCTCACCGTCCGGTAAGGACCAGGCCCGGGTCGGCGGCGCGTCGTGTTCCACGCGCGCCTCAAAGAGCTGTCAACACCAGTGACGGGCCTCATAGGGCCATTGCCTGCCGGGGTTTGCGGGAAAGTCCTACCGAGTTACCGCGGCCCCGGAAATTTAGGGCAGCCGAAGGAACAGGGTGGGTTTTTAGTCAGTAGAAATTTGACACACCCTTCCGCTTGACCCAGAGCGGAAGAAGTCATTCGATGACTTTCCCACCCCAAAAAAAAAGGCTAGTTACTAAATTCATTCGAGGAGCTCATAGGTAAGCATGAACAGCCGCATGAGTCGGTAAAATCCACGAACGAAAAAGAACAAAGAAATAATCGATTGCCAATATTTCAGAAAATATTTTCAACAAAAAAAAAAAAAAGAATTTAATTGTGGCAAAAGCAGCGTGCTCAGCAAATATTCAGCAGTGTGGAACATATTCACAGCAGTGGTGTACACAGCAGTCTGTTCGATATAGTGTTACTCAGTTACTGGGTTGTGAAGGTCAGACAGGTCAAGTCACTCCATGTTAAACACTAGTACTCAGCTGTTAAAATGGAAACCGAACCCAAAATACCTTAGAGAAATCGAGGCAGATGCATGCAGATCTAGGACAGGACATATTGGGAGCAAATCAAGATCAAAAGTATACTTGAAAACAAAAACAAAATATTTCAAAGAAGTTTTATTAACTAACTAACATTCACTAACTTATTTCCGAGGCAAATAATTCTTCAAAGTGTCAATCAAACTCGTCGCTACAGTGTTAGTAGCTTTTATCCTATCAAACAAATCTAAAACCTTTTCGTCATCCCAGATATGTTGATGTAAATTCATATCATTCCTTAACTTTTTCAGGTTTACTTCTAAAGTATCTATCGTTGCTATGATATAACCAATCCTATAATGATCGTCATTTGACAAAGCAATTTTTATATTCGTCAACGGTTTGATTTTTCTCTCTACTTCATCAAAAGTATCTTCTAGGTAAGAAAGCAATTTGTCTTTAACTTTTGAAGTTTTAGCAACATATTGAGGAGGAACCGCCATCATCGAAATCATTCTTCTACCATTTACAGCTGTATCATTTATGGCGTTCTTAGAACGCAAGACTTCAGTTTTAACAGTCTCGTTTTTAGCTATAACTTTTTCAGTAACCGCTACTGGTCTTTCCGTTGTAGTAACCATTACTGTAACGTTATTTTCGGTAGACGTTGTGTTTGTATCTGTTTCATTGGTTACATCTCTTTTGTATCTTCGTTCATGTTTCACGGCATCTACGGTTAGTAATTCATCATTGTTGAATTTAATCAGTTCTTCCTTGATTTTGTCTAGCGCGCCTGTGACTTCGGATAGGACTTCATTAAACTGCCGTTTGTCTCTTTTATTATAATTATAATTAAGGTTGTTGGTATCTTCAACACTTTCACTGCTTTCTTCGCTGTCCGAGGCCCTCTCTTCGAATAAAGAATGGAGGTTGGATAGAATTTGATCGTATCTCTGTTTTGAGGATCTGTCGTAATTTGGAAATTCAGCTTTTTTATACATATCTCGTTCGTAACCAGATTCCATGGCGCTGATCGTTGTTAGAAAAATAATATCTGAAATTATTAAAGCAATGTTTTTGAGGATTTCATTGATTAATACGGTTAGGTAGGTGAAAAATGCGACTTTCGAACTCTCCCCAAATGCTAAATAAGCGCTCCCTTTAGACATTAAAAATATCTATAGTAAGTATTTGACAAAACTTTCCTTTTAAATAATATAGTGGCGGAAAAAAGTAAAGAATTTATACGTATATTTTTCCTTTTCACATCAATAGAAATTGAAAGAGCTTAAACAGTGTTAAGAAGCGAGGGCTAGTGACGTCACTTCTTGCTAACAGTGAAACACGGCGTGATGTCATGTCACATTTCAACTTACTGTATCGTCTCTATTATTCTGTAAGTCACAAAAGAAAAAAAAATATTGTCCGTATTCTTTTGTAAGTTAGCGCTAGAGTTTAACCACCGTCTCACCTGACCGATGATGTGGTCGAAGAAACACGCTTGCCTAAAAGTAACATTCTTGTCTTGAACACAGACTAGTTACGGTTGTTAATTCCACTCTTTAGCTATAAGCACAATGAAAGTATTCCCAAAACGTTTTATGCGTATGGGAGGAACTCTTTTGTTTTTTCACATCTAACTTGAACGAATTTGTATGAAACTTGGAACAGGAATAGAGTAAGTTATATCTTGGATAATAATAACAATATTACATACATTTATTTTTCTCTACAAACTTATAAAATATAATGACAAGATTCTTTTTGCCTTGAGAGATTTTGGCGCGGATTCACAAACCCTAATCGATTTTTTATATTGAATAAACTCACTTGAGTGAGCTCCCCTAGATATTAAAATACTCATTATATATTTGGTCGAAATGCAATCCATAATTCATTAAAAGTTTGAACGTCATTATAATAAACTAGGTTTTACCTTCAGTAATCCTTCTCCATATAAACTTTAACGGTGCCGAATTTCATTCACCTCCGTCCGCATAATTTTCGTAAAAAATGGGTACAAAGTTTTATGTAGGTACTAATATATGGATATCTTTGGATAGTTTTTTTTTTTAAATTGGTGGGATTTTTGATAGTAATTTATTAGATTTACTTTATGAATATGTTTCTGCCTTCTAGAATATAAGTACCTGATATATCCTCAAATAAATGTACATTAAAACAAACCGTCTTGCTACAAAAACTTTTTATGAGTTAAAATAAAAACTTACATAATATAAAAAGCTGCAGCATTCTCTCTATAAAATAGCTAAAACTACCCATGACTATTTACAAAAACTAAATGAAAGCAAAATCATTTTGTTGGAAATGAATGTCGCCAATTTAGAAGAACATCAAGCAATCAATTTTTACAAGCAATAGTACAATCGTGAGCACAGATTTCGAAGAAATTTCTTTTTAAACACGTGTTTTTCTAGTTTAATTTCGAATTTGATCCCAAACAATTTTGGTGCAGCCAAAACGTTTGTAGGACATAACTTAAACATCCCTAGTCTAGCTGCATGTATACAAAACTATAAAAATATATAATGTAATCGTATGGCCTTAACTGTACGTAAGGTCGATTAAGCGAACTGTGAACCTTGCTAGATGTATCTAGCAAGGTTCAAGCAAGGAAGTCTCTTCCTCACGCCCCAGCCGCCGCGGTAGACGCCCCGGGCGTCGGGGACGCGGGCCGATCTCCGGCCACCGTAGGCGCGGGCTTACGGACGGTGAGCAGGGGTAGCTCACCGTCCGGTAAGGAACAGGCCCGGGTCGGCGGCGCGTCGTGTTCTACGCGCGCCTCAAGGAGCTGTCAGCATTAGTGACGGAGCCTCGTAAGGCCATTTCCCGCCGGGGTTGCGGAAATGTACTAACAAGATACCGCGGCCCCGGAACTTACGGGCAGCTGAAGGGACAGGGTGGGTTTTAGTCAGTAGAAGTCTGACACTCCCTTCCACTTAACCCAGAGCAGGAGAACTTATTCGATGAATTTCCCACCCAGAAAAATAAAAAAGGGAGAAGGCTGCAGTGGAAATGTAATAATTTGCTCATTTGTACCCGAATAAGTCACGCAGATACAAAATGCTTGTTCTAGTTCTAATAATCAAATGATAAATGTTTTTTTTTTCAGGTAAATGAAAATTACTTTATCTGCCAAGCTTGCTGGAATCATGCTAATGATTAAAATAGACCAGAAGAGAGTGAATAGACAACTATAGGATACCGACGACTCTTCTCTTCTGAGAAGAGTTCGTTGCCATACTGCCACACTGATACAGTGCAAGAACAGGGGACATGGATACTCGAACAATAATTATTATGATAATCTTAATGAAGAAGGTGATTAATAAAATATTTATTTAAATATATCTGAGATAACATCAAATGCCCTAGTAGATACAATATTAAAAAATGGAAGCCAGAGTGATGTCAATGGGCCTTGTCTAATATGTTTATTAGACAAGGTCCATTGACAAGTTTTCGGCTGAGGTTTTCAGTAAGATTAATCAGATAAATCTGAAGTCACTCCCTAAGCGCTTTTTATATACCTAAAACCTCATCGTGATACATACGCTGCACCACAGCGCATGGACGTTCCATATTTACGTGGAAAACAAAGCCATAAAAAACCCCTTTTTTTATAAATAACTCGAATAACCTAACCTAACTAAAAATATAAACACAGTATTTTTTTTTAATTTCACCATTGCTGGGAAACCTGAAAATTTGGCACATGAAACCTTCCTAAATACTGTAATTCATGTCCAAATTCCAGCACTGTAACGCCAGGCCCAAGTTTCTATGGAGTTTGCTACACATTAGGCTACTTTTTAGCCCGGAATTTCCATGGGAACGGGATTTAGACGGGAAGATCATCTAACGCGAACGAAGTCGCGGGCATCAGCTAGTTATTTGTAATAAAAATCGTACACTAAACTGCAATATCCTATGAACCTGCAATACCTAATATTATCGAAACATATTCTTCTATGGCTGTTACGTATTAAAAGTAAATATTACGCATAGCTTCAGTTCTTAGAATGTTATGACGCACTAAACTTATTTCAAAACAATAAACGTGTAATTTTACAAATTATTTTTTGCAAAAAAACACGACATCTTGATTGAACATTGCGACTCAACGTTTTCTGTTATCGCTGCATAATTTAACGGTTCTGCGTGAACATTTTCGCGCCAATAAACGGTGAAGGAAAACAATATACACACAAGCGGCAATAGCGTAATCGCTAAGGTGTTGGCCTTGTGATCGAGAGGGTTCGAATCCTAACCGTTACGCTCTTACCCAGCTACTGGGTTGTAAGGATGACGGTCCGTGATAATAATAATAATAAATAAATTCATTTATTTTCTCACCACAATATTGTTTAGCAATTATATTAAACTGCAATATTGTGGGAGACTGGTGCCTAAGCTAGGCTAATAGTCTGTTTTATAGGACACCAGGTCCCCATCCCGATTAACAATGTCAGGTCGTACTAGAGCAATACACCTTTAGTTGCGGCAAGTTCAGTGTTCTGGGAGGTAAGTAATATGAGGGGTGTGTTAGGTGTAAGTGAAGTATGTGTGTATGGATGTGTGTATGTGTGTGTGTATATGTGTGTGTGTTTGTGTGGTGTTAGATTGCTGTACGCCTAGATAATGATGTTATAGAGAATAGTTGTAAAAGGTATATTATAACATTAAGGACTATGAGTTAACTATAAGGACCCGTTCAGTACTATAATGTATATAATGAAGTAGTATGATAATGAGTTAAACAAGTGCCTTCATTGGAATATCGTATATTACTAATCATCATAGCGTACATTCGTTAGTATAAGTATTGATTCTTAACATTAGAATACATGAGCACACATATGTACATGAGTCTTACACACTACAGGGTTGTGGAGGTCAGATAAGAAGTAGTTCCATGTTAACTAATACTCAGATACATCCAACTGGAAGCCGACCCAAACATAGTTGGTGAAGAAGGCTAAGAAGATAACGATGAGGATGCATAGATAGGGCCGTCAGAACTTTCACCTTTGGAGAAACACAACCGCCACACTTTAGAACTCTTTTATGTTTATTGAGGGGAATCCTTCAAGACCCCTGTCTGGTGATAATACCACGTATTATGGGGTTTTTACCTCACTAGGATATGGAGGGAAATACCTATGGAGGAAAGCCTCGCAGCTTCTCCTAACAGATCTCCTAATAGGACCCGTGTCCTGCTAGGAGATCTTACTTTGCAATGACTGTCAAGGCACCTGTCGCAACATAACGATACGAATTGAACTAACGATAGAAATCCTGTATCGCGCAAGCATAGTTCATAACTAGCCTGCATACAAATCACCGGACACCAAACATCGGGCAGTTGCCCACCAAGCAAGACACCTGTCAGGTCGGAGGATCCTCCTTTTTCATTGGGATTGTGAGACCTTACACCCTGTTCCGCATATCTCCTTTTCTGGAAGACTGTGGAAATATGTAGGTTTCAGCTGAGCCTCGCAGTGCCCTGCGTGCACCAGAAATTTAGGGTAGCTAATAGACTGTATTTGTATTTATTTACTACAAATTGACACACACGTTTAAAGATTCGAGTTCACTCAAACTGATAATTGCTTTCGATTTTAGATGTAAGTCTAATTTAATTCGTATTATAAATATTCGTTTCCAAACGTGAACGAACTCTTTCCATTCCGGTGAATTGGACTAAAATTTGACTACCATGCCATCGGTCTTCCTGGGGTTACTTTGTGGGCGGCCTGAGTACCCATTTTGAGGAGTTACGACCCCAAACACTTCCTGCCTTCATTTACAACCGGGTTTTGATAAAAAATTAGCTACTGCCCGCGACTTCGTCTGCGTTTGTACCTCGTTTCCGTATAATTATCCAAACATTTCTTTCATACAAACCTTCTCCAGATAATAACAAACACAACATAAAAGAATTACCCAATTTGGTGCAGTCGGTCGGAAGTTATCTGCGTACAGTTAAGTTATTAAAAAAAATGTCAAACCGCAGTTCTTTTGTAACTCCCCTCCCTCCTCCCCCTTAGCGTAAACCTGGGCCCGTGCCTTTTCATCTTGTAGCTTTCTGGTTAAATATATTATTTTATTCTTTCTGTTCATGTCTGGCCTCCGGTGTAAAGGAATGAAGCTTACTTCAAATATTTTCATTGCGCGACGTATGCCGCACAGACAGACACACTTACGCTTATTTTATCAAATAAAAATACCAAAAAAGGACAAAAATTTAATGAACAGCTAAAGAAAGAATTACATCAAGATTTTTAGAGACAATCGACCGACTGTTTTCATCAAGAGACTTAAGATTCTTCGTGACATGTTTCACGATCGCCTTCATAATATCCTGAATGTCATTTGTTGTACCATCAGCGAAGTCTTCAAGAGATTTCTTAATTTCAGTCCATTTTAAAGCATTGGTTTTGTTATTAGGTATCTGAGTGTCTAATAAGTCGACCACCTCTAACAGTGCTAGCGTGGAATTCACGATACTTCTTCGTACGTCATAATTACTCACAATCATCGGTTTATTTTGGCTCATAACAGTATTCTTTAAAATTGTAACCATAGCTCTTAACATCTCAATATTTTCTTTTTCAATCTTGTCAATTATTTTTTTCAGTTTATTCTCTGTATGCGGCTCCAACAGATCATGGTATTGTATATTTTTCATGACCTCAGTGAAAGCATCAATACTTTGTTTGAATCTCTTGTCGTCACATTTAAGTAATATGCCCATTATATGGGCTAGGAATGATGAAAATCCTGAGCCACTACGGCATATGCCAAACTTCCTACAAGCATGAAATAATTGCAGCTTATGCTCCACTTCTATTGCTTTTTGGAATCTACTTGTGGTACCAGCGTTGTGTCTAAGTATTCCCTTCTTGTCTAAATCACTGACCATGAAATTCATTACTCTTCTAAGTAAGCGGTTGGACGTATCGATAGTATTTAGAATGACCTTTTGTGTTCCCAGTCTCGTCTTGATTTTCTGCCCGAAAGTATCGTTGAGAAAATCTTTGAATTTATCTCGATAGCTTTTCGCTAGGTCATCGATTTTTTCTTTCAAATGATCTTGATTAGTTTTTTCCTTAATAGTATTGAATATATTTATTGTTTGTTTATATAAATGATTGGTGAACTCTAATAATTTTAAATCGTCTTTTACTTGGTGTATGTGGGTGAATATATCTGCCGTTCTAACAGTCGTTACTTTTGTAAACTTTGGATCTTCTGTTTTATTTTCTACATGCATTGATTTGTTAAATAAGTTTTGCAATGTTTTCTGTATAAGTATTTTAGAAGAAGATGTTGAGGAATTTTCCATTCTTATAATGTTTACCGCGGAGTCTTGATTAGATGACGAAGTATCGTTATCTTGTCTATCAACACCTTGTCTTGTTTTATCCTTAAAACTTGCAGGTATTTCTAAAGAACTAGGTGAGTCTATGTCACGAGAGTCTAAGTTCTGGTCTGTATCTGAATATTCTGATGCGTCTCGTAGTATTTTTTTGGGATTCTTAGTTGTGTCTTCCTCGTCGATGATCATCACAGTTCCTCTTTTTGGATTTTCACTGTCGTCACTTTCGTCACTATCTACACTATCAGTCACAGCTTCTGTAGTTGCTGTTGTTTTTGTTCTTACCGTTTTGGGGACGTTGGTATTTGGAATGTAATGGATTTGAGAGTATTGGTCGCGACCCTGTCTCTGGTCCATTTTAGGATTCTCGGCTTCCTTGCGCAATCTCTCTGCCTCTTGTCGTAGTACCTGCTCTGCTAATTGCAGGTGATCGCCATCTCTTTCAACCCTTGCAGTGTCCTCATCCTTTTGGCGAGCAATTTTATCCTTATAGTGAGCGATTTCCTTTTCTCTTTGTCGAGCTATTTGTTTTGTCTGATCGTGAGCAGTTTCCTCAACGCTTTGTCGCGCGTTTTCTTCGATGTTGTCATCAGCAGTTTCATTATTCCTTTGGCGAAGCTGGTCACTTGAATCAGTTCTAAGGACCCGGTATTCATAACTCCAAGTATCTCCTAAGTTTAGCAGCCCATCTATCTTTAGACTGATTGTTTTGATTAAAGGTATGGCGCCTGAAAAAAAAATCATTAAATATTTGTAATCTAAGAAGTTGATAATTTGACTGGAATGTTTATATGTAGCTATAATCATCTGATCTCTTATATATATACCTACCTACATCATACTTCATAATTTATCAATTAAGGTATTTAGCGTATTAATTATCAAGACGAAAAAATGTGACGCGTCACGATAAATATAATATATCCAACAGGAAGACATAAGGTCAGTTTACAAACGAACATTTTAAGTTTGTTTGCTCAATCGTCAAAGTCTCATCAGTTGCTTATCTTATCAAATGTATTTTTTGTGAAATTATTTATACATTTGCAGTCGCGTGGGGCTTTGCTCCCGTGTATTACGATAAAACATAACCCTCCTTATTTGGCAATCGGATAATTATTAGCTAATAGTCTCCGTCAAGTTTCAATACCAAATTTCATCGAAATCCCCCAGTACTTAACCCTTCTTCTTTGGCAGTCGGGTAAAACGTAGCCTATAGGTAACCTTTCTCAAGGTTCAAGCTTCTGCCATAATAATTTCATCCAAATCCACCCAGTACTTTCGAAGATTAGCGCATTTCAACAAACCAACAAACATAATTTTCCGCTTTATAAAATTAGTATGAAATGATAATTAGACAAAAGCAATCATTCCATTTAAAATTATGATAAAATATGATGTCCAACACTACATGCTACTTCAGTGAAAGCAGCTGTAATTGTTGAAGATTAAAATAAACAGCAGTAAACAACTGTCTTGCACTATGGCTAAATAGCGAGAAAATCCTACTATCCCACTTCCTACTAATATTAAAAATGGGAAAGTTTGTAAGAAAAGTTTGTCTCTTTCATGCGCTTCTGAACAGCTGTGAAACTAGGTATTCAGGTAGTACTTTTTATCTCGGCATTGTTACCGGGTCGGAATCTACGCGGCAAAATCTCGCACGCGATCGTATTCGCGGGTAGATTTTTTTTTTTTTTTGTTGATAATAGGTTCGCGTTTGACCTCTATCTCACCTGATGGTAAGTGATGATGTGGTCAACGATGGAGCATGCATACCTTTAGGTATCAAGTTGGTAGGATCAAGAGTGAATAGGTTACTTTTAAGTAACCTATTCACTCTTGATCTAGAAATGCCTATGTTTCCATCTGTCTATTTTTAGTTTTTGTTTTCATTAGTAAATATTAGAGACGGTGTATTTTTGCATTCACTGTTACTTTCGCATTCACTGTTACTTTCACCACACTCGCCACTTATCTCTTTACTGATAATGTACGAGAACACAACGACTTTTTGAACAACGAAATTTGATTTAACTTGTAAGTGATATACATTGATAGTCCTCCTTTTAATAAATCAATGGTGATATACCATTTTTTTAATCGTAATGTTTCCTATATTTCTTATGCAAGTGATGTGCACGCCTTCAATTCATATATTCTGCAATCTCTGTTTCAATTCATGTTAGTTTAATGATAGTTGAATATATCTATCGTTAGTGTGACGATATATCTATACTTATAATAAATCTGTAGAGAGGTCAATTCTGTACATTAAATATATTTACAAAATAACTATCAGGGGGTGATTAGGGATCGATACTGATACCAAAAATGCAATCAGTAAAATTTTTGTCTGTCTGTCTGTCTGTCTGTCTGTCTGTCTGTCTGTCTGTCTGTATAACCGTTATAGAAACAAAAACTACTCGACGGATTTTAACGAAACTTGGTACAATTAATATTCATACTCCTGAGCAGGTTATAGTATACTTTTCATCACGCTACAATCAATAGGAGCAGAGCAGTGAAGGGAAATGTTGGAAAAACGGGAGAAGTTACTCCATTTTTTAAGCTTCCGTCGCGTGTGCAACCTTAATGGTTAAAGCTACACAGAAATCATTTATGACGGAAATGTTCTCCTTAAAATTATATAAAAAATTTCCCACGACAGCATATGTCTATCTTTTATGGTTGACTCACAATAACACGTGTAACTCCCGATAGCTTAGCAGTTCGAAGCTTTCTGATTATAATATTTGTCTACTCTTACGTTTATAACACTCTCAGTCACCCCTAATTGAAAAAGTTAACATTATTAACTATTCCATAAAACAGAATCATATAAATCGGTATAGAAACACCAAAGTTATGCATGAAATACGCTAATAATAAGCCATCGCGCGTGAATACTGAATCATGCTATAAGGATTATTTTTGAGAATCGGTCGCCGCGCTCGACGCGTCTCGATTGGCCAAGTGCGAGCCAGACTCGCCCATGAAGGGTTCCTAAAAACCTTTAAAATTTCTAGAAACCAGCTTATTTGCATTTTTACAACTACGCTAGATACCTTTGTTGTTCATAGTGTTTGTATGAATTACAAAGTTATATTTGCGGTTTTAGAAAATATGCTGTATCTCAAAACTGCTTACCCGATTTCGTTCAAACCAATTTTGGTTGAAAGTTTACATTAGGATCTACAGACATATATATTTTTTTTAGATTTTTCACTCCATTATTATAGAAGTTAGAGGGAGGGGGGGACATTTTACCACTTTGGAAGCTTATATCTTTTAAACGATTGACTTTATGAAAAAGTGGCTTTAGAAACCCTTATATCATTTTTAAATACCTGTCTATAAGTACCACACAAGCAAAGGTTTCATGAAAAAAAAAAATTTTTCAGTTTTAGTTCCATGTATGGGGATCCCCCTTTATTTTAAATATTTTTTAATTTTTGTCTTAAAATCGGAAAGCTGTTCATAGAATACATCTACCTACTAAGTTTCACATGTATAGTCTTAGTAGTTTCGGAATAAAATGGCTGTGACATACGGACGGACGGACGGACAGACAGACAGACAGACAGACAGACGGACAGACATATCGAAACTATAAGGGTTCCGTGTTTTGCCATTCGGCTACGGAACCCTAAAAAGGCGGGGTGTCCGAGCGCGAGGTTCGCGGTTGAGTAGTGACCAGCCTTAGTGTGCTGAACTACGAGAGGCCCTATCTAAAAAAAAAGTGCGGGCTTCATACAATTTTTTAAAATAAGATTTGACCTAAAGGTCCAGTTACCAGGTCATAAAATCCCAAAAAAAAAACATACAATTTTTGCCTGTTGATCCCATTGAGATAGGAAAAGTATGGTTGATCCGAATAGACATTCAGAGCGTTCGACCTTATTGACAGACAATACCATAGAGTACTTTCATATATTGGACAATACTTATAAGACAGATATTAACAAACCGTGCTTATCAGCGCGACTTTTAGTCGTTGATAATTTATTTTTAGATTCGTTTTGTTGTTATTTTATAAAATAGGTATTAGTTATTTTAGTATAATGATAGGTAAGTTTTGGCTAATTTACGTTCACTTTTTTTATATTAGTTTTATTTTCACCCAGTTGCAACAAAATATAATCGAGGCTCAAATTTTAACAGGTTGCGGTGCAGGAGAAACCGTCTTTATTCCCAGAATTCCCATAATACCAAATAATTTTCCATTCCAATTTAAAAGAACGCGATTCCCAGTATCGGTGTGTTATGCAATGACAATTAATAAGGCTCAAGGGCAGACTTTTCGTGTTGCTGGAGTAGATCTCGGTGTCAGTTGTTTCTCGCATGGTCAGTTGTACGTCGCTCTTTCCCGGGTTAGCAGTTCTAGAAATCTTTATGTTCACGTGCCGGACGGGTCAACTTTCAACATAGTTTACCCGGAAGCTTTGCGCTGAAGTATTTTCGTTCTATAGGTACTTAAGCCTCATGTGAACGTGATTTAAACAATATTACCAATACATTAACTTAATAACACATAAGGAGTTACATGCTGACGGAGTCGCGGGCACAGCTATTAACAATAATATTGTGCGGTTCCGCATTGCGATATTTTTCAACAGTATTATAGACTGACATATTATATTTCCCTACTAAATTATGAAAGTTAATCTGTCTGTTACATCAAAATCACTGAACCGTGAGGAAGGACATAGGCTACTTTTTACGAAAAACGACGGAAACGCGGACGAAGTCGCGGGCAACAGCTATCTATACTAATAATATAAGGCTGAACAGTTTGTTTGGTTGAACGCGATAATCTCAGGAACTACTGGTTCGAATTGAAAAAATAATTAATTTTTAATTAAATAGTCAATGTATAGAGAAAGGCTATAAGCTATATATCATTACGCTAAGGCCAATAGGAGCGGAGCGCCAATGAAGAATGCTTCAAAATCGGGGTTAAAAACGTTAGCACAAAGTAACTATTCCACGCGGACGAAGTCGCGGGCAAAAGCTAGTAAATAAATAAATTCACTTACACAGAATCAGAAAACACTTCGTTGTACAATACATTCCATGTCCTTATCGAAACAGTTTCAACGGCACATTATTTTTATTGAAGAGTTTTATTGTAACAATCTATGAAATTGTTAAAATCGCTTCCGTTTTGATTTGTTAACACGAAATAATAATTGAGAGTGCTAAAGAATTCGACTCTTCTTGACAAACATGTAGTGGATAATATAACCAAAGCCATACACTTTTAAGGGCTAACTCAAATGGCTTAGCATGCTCCTCCGTTATGTCGAAAATACTGCAACAATAATTTTGAAATAAATATATGGTAAAGTTGAAGATTCAATTCAATTCAATTCAATTCATTCTTTATTGCAATAACATGTGTTAACAAGATCTTAATAATATATAGGTAATAGCTCACATGAACCCTGTGGGGCACAGCAATTTTACATATTGTATAGATTAGAGTGGCTTTATACAAATTAGAAAATCAAAATAAAAATTATCACAATAATTAATGTTGCAAAGCTCTAAGTGGAATAATTCATCAGTCAAATTTAAATAGGTATTTTAAATAAATGTCAAATCAAATTAGGAAATTTAAATAAATGTCAAATTAAAATAGCAATGTCAGTATCAAGGGTATACAGTAGGGTCAAATTATTACATTACGCATGTACTATGTCACAAAAAAATATAATAAAATGCAAATGTCTTTCGGTATTATGTTGTAAAGTCAGAGTCAAAAAAATCATTCAATGTATAATAGCATTTATCGATGAGTAGTTTTTTAACGCGTTTTATAAATATTTTATCGTTTTGCTCAGATTTCATGTCATTCGGTAGTTTATTGTATATTTTAATGGATGTCACAAGAGGGCTCGTGCTGTGTAACTTTAATTTTGATGGGGTATTACAAGCGTATGTTTAAATCGTGAACGTTGTGCGTATCGGCGAGGTAGATCTATAGTTTTTTGGTAAAAGTTTGGGTTCTGTCGTACAAATTTACAGTTTTCTAGAATATAGATAGATGCTAGAGTAAGAATTTCTTGTTCCTTGAAATGCGGTCTACAACCCAGGTAGGAAGGAGACGTCCAGTGACCTTAATGCGAACTTCCATATTTACGTCAATTGTACGTCACATACGTCACAGACCAATATGACACGTCTAAATGACGTTAGTTTTACGACGTAATAAAAACGTCAAAAATAGTCCCATAAATTGACGTCATTTTTAACTTCACAGACGTAGCGGTCCAATAAAAAACGTGATAGGGACGTCTTCGTTTAAATATTAAAAGACGTCATAATTGTTCATATTATCTAAGTTTGAATGGCGTCTGTTTTACGTCACTAATAAATACCATGTTTATCATGATGACTGCAGTAATGTGGACCTACTAGGTAGGTACTAAACTTTGCATTATGTAGCGGGACTCTATACAAACAAGAAAAAATAAAAACAGAAAAAAAATAGTTTCGCATTCTTTTCTGTTTGGATGTAGCTGGAAGGGTCACGGTTTAAGTAAGTTATATCGGGTTAGAAGCCATGTCTACATCTTCTATGGGGTTAAGGTGATTTTCGAAACGATAGATGATAGTACGGTGGCCAGCGCATGAAGTTAAATCAAACTGTTAAATTTCTTCAAATGATTTTAAACCTTAAATCGTTACACATTAAGTTCAAAATTGATTGCAAAAATTTGACAGTTTGTGGTATTTCTTTGTAAAAATATTTGGCCCTATAGCTGAGTGGTCTGGATGTGGTGGTGGCTCTGGATGCTAAGGTGATCCTTGTTTTTATTGAATCATCGTGTTGGGAGCCACCAGACTAAAATATGCCTTGACTGTCCCGAGGACAGTCAAGGCATATTTTAGACCCGGGGACCCAAGGAAAAGATCGTGACATACCCGACCTAATCATAATGGTGGATACTTACTAAAGTACTGTATAGATGGTCTGACTCTTTATTTTAGTCGGTTATAAAATTCCCTACATTTCGACATGGTACCAACGAGTCCTACGACAACCCTAGAAGTTCTTAATCTGTGAATTAAAAAATATTTTTCACTCACTTGGTGGATACTCCAGCTCCAGGGTAGCCCGCGAAATTCAATTTTTTTTTAGTTTTTTTAACGACTGTTTAATTGATAAATACGTTCCTCGACCTTTATGAACTTGGTACTTGGAATTGATGATTATAACTCTGTAACTGCATACGTCTTACAGCCGCGAATCATATTTTAATCAATATACAACCTAGCACTGTACCGTGTAAATCCAAAACACTGTATCTTAAGATACAGTGTTTTGAATTTACAACGCTCATTCGATTTCTTTTAGCCTGATCTATCGTCCTGCATTCACACATTTTTTACTTTGTATGAAAAGTTCTGAGATATGACTATGCTAATAACACTGTATTTACTTAAAAATACAGTTTTACTATAACAAAACACGGCAACTTAAGATACCGTGTACTGCCAAAATAATTTTCGTGCGTTGCAAGATACAGTGTTTTGTCAAAACAAAGTAGCATGCTTGCGCGTTGCGGGCGCGCCAATCAGGAGCGAGAATCGGTGGCAATCTCAACGGTTATTGGATAATTTGACAGAGAACGAACAGACGACTGCCGGGAGCAGGGATCAGCTGTAATATTTTTTTTTTGTATAGAGACAGACTGAGACTGTTTCCTTTATTTTCCAAGACTTTAAGAGGGTGTCGAGCCTACGAGACGCGCGGAAAATAGGTATTTACTGCAGCGGGCTGGTCGTGTGCGTTGTCACACACACAATGACAAGTTCGCTCGAGGCCCGCTTGCCGTTGCACGATGAAGTTTGCTAACTTTGCATTTTTTAATTTTTTGTCGTTATGTTCAATAAACTTGAAAAACGAATGTTAATTATTTAGATGGTTTTATTTATCACACTAATATTATAAAGGCGAAAGTTTATGAATGAATGTGTCTGTTTGCATGTTTGTTACTTCTTCACGCTCAAACGGCTGGATGGATCTAAATGAAGCAAGTAGGTACGTAAATAAATCACAAAAATAAATTTAATAAATTATACCTATTATATAAAAACTAACGTTTGTTTTTACTGTAGTAATACATTATCCGTTCCCTCACTATTCATCCTATTGCAATAAAACTTTGATTTTATATATTAAACACCTCAGATTTTTTTTTAAAGAATACTAGCAATGTGGGTACATTTCACATTACTAGCAATCTTGTTAACCCCTCCAACTAAGCTAAATATGCTTGTGTCTGGAGTGGGTTCACGTCAATAGTGTAATATGTGGGGTTCGGACCTGCGACCTCTCGATCACAAGTCCGACACCTTATCCATTAGGCTATTGACGCTTCGAAACTGGGTAAGTAGCAAGTTAGGGTAGATGGGTATGCAGTACTTATTTGAATAATAAAACCAGTATGAAATAAAAAAAAAATATAATTATGTAATGTCATAATAAAACCAGACTGAAATAAGTTTTGTTTATTAAAATTTCATTTAGTGCTCGTTTAAATTCTGATGTACTGTCATATTTTTAATAACATTCGGTACTTTATTATATATACGTGTGGCCATACCAAAAACATTTTTTCATTAATGCTGTCTAGCGAACTTACTTCGCAGAAAATATAAGCGTAATTTATTTCATAACAATATATGTATGTATCAAGTGTAACTCAATTTAAAAGAAAAATAATAAAAGAAATCTATAAATCTAATGTTATATTGCTTATTATAACATTTTACAAAAATTGGCCAAGTGCGAGTCAGACTCGCCCATGAAGGGTTCCGTAGTAACTATAATAATATAATATAATATGTATATTTACTTGACAAAAAACTAAAACTTACAAATTTCTTAAAACTAGCTTAATTACATTTTTTACAACTACGCCAAATAACTTTGTTTTTCATAGTATTTGTATGAATTACAAAATTATATTTGCGGTTTTAGAAAATATGCTGTATCTCAAAAACTGCTGACTCAATCTCTTTAAAACCAATTTTGATTGAAAGTTTACATTAAGATCTATAGATATATATATATACAACGTGTAATTTAAAGGGTATACACATACCAAGTGCATGGCTTCTTTGGATGATAACAAACGATATGGCAAGGGTTTTGTAATCCTAAGTCTACATGTGTAGAACTTATTACAAATTCCAGTACACTGATACCAGAGACCGAATTTTTCAAATTCAGAAGAACGAAAAGAATTATCGTGTTATTGGCAAGTGACGTGGAAAGTTATTGACCCTCGTAGTGCTGTGACACGTTTGTTATGATTGGTATTCAAAAAATATGTGAAACCAATAATTTGGTATCAATTCTTTAAGTCAGTTATTTTGTGCTGAAACTGTGCATAGAGACTCCATACCAAATGTTGTCTTCAGCCCTTTTGGTTAGATATGGGGTTTCCGTTACACGTTGTATATATATATTTATATTTTTCACTCCATTATTATAGAAATTAGAGGGGGGCACACATTTTACCACTTTGGAAGCGTATATCTTTTAAACGATTAATTTTATGAAAAAGTGGTTTTAGAATCCTCAATCTCATTTTAAAGACCTGTATATAGATACCACACATGCATAGGTTTCATGAAAAAAAAATATTTTCAGTTTTAGTTCCATGTATGGGGGGGCTCCCCATACATGGAACTAAAACTGAAAATATTTTTTAATTTAATTTAAATATATTTTAATTTTTTCTTAAAATCGGAAAGCGGTTCACAGAATACATCAATCTACCAAGTTTTATATGTATAGTCCTAATAGTTTCGGAATAAAATAGCTGTAACATACGGACGGACGGATGGACAGACAGACAGACTAGTAGTTGTAGTAGTTATACATATTATATTATTATAGTTACTACGGAACCCTTCATGGGCAAGTCTGACTTGCACTTGGCCAATTTTTCTTTGGCTAATTCCCGTAGTAGACAGACCTTGTTATGGCACTTGGCGTATAATTTGTCGGACATAGAGGGAATGTCAAATGAAGCTGAAACTTGTTCTAAACCAGAAAACCCGGCTCCTATCGACATAAAACTGCTTACATAATTATCGTTCAGATTGAGGTCTGTAGGGCTATCTATCTGATTCTTTACAATTTATTAATTCTATTTTTTTTCGACACATTTGGCAACTAAAATAGAATTTCGATAGAAATCCTTTCTTAGTTGCAACTAGAGAATACAATCCCGAGCATGTTTTTCAATCCCGGGATTACGTGATTCTTGATGCTGAATCCTGGGACCCTGGGGCTATCCCCGGATTAGACTATGTGGTTTCTAATTGGTCTCAAATGTAAAAAATTGGCCAAGTGCGAGTCAGACACGCGCATGAAGGGTTCCGTGTGTAACTATAATAATATAATATAATATTTATATTTATTTGACGAAAAAAACCTTACAAATTTCTTAAAACTAGCTTATTTACATTTTTTACAACTACGCTAGATAACTTTGTTTTTCATAGTGTTTGTATGAATTACAAAGTTATATTTGCGGTTTTATAAAATATGCCGTATCTCAAAAACTGTTAACTTGATATCATTCAAACCAATTTTGGTTGAAAGTTTGCATTAAGATCTACAGATACATATTTTTTTTAGATTTTTCACTCCACTATTATAGAAGTTAGAGGGAGGGATACACATTTGACCACTTTGGAAGCTTATATCTTTTAAACGATTGACTTTATGAAAAAGTGGTTTCAGAAACCCCCATGTCATTTTTAAAGACCTGTCTATAAATACCACACACGCATAGGTTTCAAGAAAAAAAAAATATATTTTCAGTTTTAGTTCCTTGTATGGGGTAGTAGTATGTTCCTTTATTTTAAATGATTTTTAATTTTTTTCTCAATATCGGAAAGCGTTTCATAGAATACATCTACTTACCAAGTTTCACATGTATAGTCTTAATAGTTTTGGAATAAAATAGCTGTGACATACGGACGGACAGACAGATAGACAGACAGACAGACGGACAGACATGACGAAACTATAAGGGTTCCGTTTTTTGCCATTCGGCAACTGAACTCTAAAAAACGAGTAATTTCTTAAAATATATATTTTTAATTTTGGTACACTACACATATCACAATATAGTAAGAAAAGAAAAAATGACAAAAAGATACTACACTTTGTAAGAAATAAAAAGACAATAAAACTTATTTTAAAAATACAATCGTAGAAATATCAATGCATCCAAGGTTTGACTTCCAAGCCTGCTTCGTTTATTACCAACATAAGCAGCAGCTGAAAACGCTCGTTTAGGTTTTACACTGGTTGGAGGAATAGACAATAGATACTTATATGCTGTTTCTAAGTGATATCCACTAATTCCTCCATTTTCAAACAGGCTTATTTCACGTCTAATACTATATTTTGCCAACCCCGATTAATTTTGTATTTGTACTTCACGATCTGGGGATTTCATACTCTTATCAATTTCCAGCTATAACTTTTCCTTTAGTGTCAATTGGGGTTGGGATTGGGAGGTTTGTGGCCTTAACTCATCATCTGTTTGTGATCCTGATCTTCCTTCTTCTTCTTCCGTGTCATCTCGACTTTTAAGTTTTTTAACAATACACTTTATTTGCTTCCAAACTAAAGCCTGTGTAGAAGCTGGAAATAAGTCATGCCATTCCAAATCCGATAATAACTGATTTTCATCATCTTTTCATGGATTTTGTAATTAATTCAACACACCAGTCAAATCATCACTTCGTCGTTGCTTCATACGTTCCACTAAGGATGTTTTCATTTTTTGGCAAGTGTCAGCACTTGCCAAAAAATGATTATGCTAGATAGCTGTTTTATAAGAAATTTCAAAGCGGAATCAGCTGTGCATAAATTAGCATCTCGCCGACAGCTTCTACTGTCAATTTAATTGGGGTCAGCACATCAACAATTTTATTTACCAATTAAAAATCAACTTCTTCCAAACGAATTGGATGATTGAGATCTATAAGAGCTTTTTGAATGAAGGTTTTTAAAAGATAAAATCGCTCCAGCATTGTTAAAAGACTATTCCACCTGGTTTTACAGTCCAAAAGAAGTGACAGCTCTTTTCCGTGTTCAATTTTCATTTATTTTTGAAGTACTGTTTCATTTTTCAATGGTGATCTTTTGAAATACACTCTACAACTTTGCGGATTTTCTTTATCAGCTCATTAATGTTTTCATCTTGTGTTAACTCTGGTATGTGTTATAGCGCAAGGTCATTTTGTGACATTAAGATTAAGTCTGATTCTGGACTGTCTAAGTCTTCTAAATGTTCATCATCATGGATGTCGTCCATATGATCAACAGCCACAGGTGGTTCATTTATAGTATCATCTGAGGTAGAGCTGTCTTGCAAATAATTATGTTTTTCATAAAGCCAGTATCCAGGGAAATATCAAATATACTTAGACGCTCTTTCAATATACGAAGACAATTTTCAGCCATACTTTCATACTTCCATAAATAGGAACAAGTCCTAAATTCCAATTTTTTTTTATATGAATGAACGTTGACAGCCATGTATGGTTTATTGGATGTTGAAGTCCACTTGTCGAAAGAAAGACTAAATCTTTCACCTGCACTTTTCAAATGTTTCAATTCTGCAGTTACTTGCTTTCTGATTTTTTCACTGTAATTGAATGGTGACGGTTGACTTTGGTAAATCCGTGTATTTTGCAAAGACAAATTTTCTCGAATCATCTGAAGTTATGAATATACTGAATGGAAATCCATCTAATGCAATCATTCTTGCCAAAACATCATCGAGGCTATCGTCGGCACTTTTAGTAAAATAATCATTTAACTTTCGCTTGGCTGGCGGCGGTGCTGTGTTCAGATAATCAGAATCTAGACTTGTTGAAGCTGATATAAGCTTGATGTTATGTTTTGATGACAAATGTGTATATAATCCCTTAGTCGATCCATCCAAAGTCTTGAGAATGGCTGAGCATCGGTTACATTTGGCACTATTCCTATCCTTCGCAACTAAAAAATAGCTCCACATTGACGTCGTATCACTGTGTTTTTTATGTTTAACAAAGTCTCCCGCCATTTGAAATACTTAATTTCAGATAATTGACTTTTAAATTTAAATGACGTAGGTCGTGGGTTTAAATTTAGAAAATATCTTGTAATGACCAATGTTTTCAATATAATTAAGCATATCTTAAAACTGGAAACATATCTTACAACTATACAATAATATAGGTTATCCATCAGAATTCAGACAGGCTTTAATGTCCTCTCATACCTAATTAACCTGTATTATAGATACATTGTAAGAATGATATTTTAAAAGAGTAACTGTGGAGTTTCTTGCCGGATCTTCACCATAGAAAACGACCAATTTCGAACCGTGCCCTGCGCCAGACTGCTGACGTTTTATAAGTGCCCATGTAGGCCTATGTGAAATAAAACATTTTGAGTTTGAATTTTTTTTTTCTTAAAATTCAAACGCGAGCCAAAAATAAAAAAAAATCACAAGAAACAGTAGTAGGTATCTCTACTACTATTTTTTAAGAGATAACATAGTGCAATCATGCCAGTAGCGTGCAACCAGCACACCACGCACCATGAGACCATAAGTCTAGTTTAAGCATATACTAACGGGAACCCGTGTGAAATTAGTACTTCCCACAATATGATTATAAATTAAAGCCTGTCTGAATTCTGATGGATAACCTATATTATTATATAGTTGTAAGATATGTTTCCAGTTTTAAGATATGCTTAATTATATTTAAAACTTTGGTCTATACTGTCGTATAGACCAATTAATACAGCACAATGGAATTACAAATAAAAAATATCCGATAAGTCGGTCGTCATGTATGTCATTGATATACACTATAAAAAGGAAAGGGCCAAGAATTGAACCTTGCGGAGCACTCATCTTGGCTAGGGATCCTGCAGATGTCGCTCCATTAACAATAACTTTTTGTTGCCTGTTTGATAAATATGAAAGAACAAGGTCAGCAGAACACGAATCCACGAACTCCGTAATGGTGTAATTTACAGATCAGTGTTTTATGGTCAACGCAATCCAAAAGCTTTGGAGAGGTCACAAAATATGCCAATTGCATCCTGAGATTTCTCCCAAGATTCCAGAATGTGACGGATGAGCGCTACTCCTGCGTCTGTTGTTGACCTACCTTTCGTGAAACCAAACTGCCGACTATGCAGAATTCCATTTGAGTTAAAATATGATAGCATCTGGTCCAGCATGATTTTTTCGTATATTTTGCTTAATGCTGGAAGCACATATATCGGTCTATAGTTAGAGGGATCACTCTTACAACCCGACTTAAAAATTAGTACTACTTTACTATGTTTCATTAAATCGGGAAAATTACCGCTGTCTATACATTAATTAAATGTGCCTGTTAGGATAGCAGCAATTGAGTCAATAATATTACCAAGAACCCTAACAGATGCACTCCATAAGTCATCAGTGTTTGTTATGTTAAGACTTTGGAATGCTTTTTAATTACATCAATAGAAATAAATGAAAATGTTGGTATATCCTTATTGAAGTTTTCCTTTAAAAAAGATTCTGCTAATAATGGCGAAGAATTTAGAGATTTAGTAACGTCTACTGGAATATTGGTAAAGTAATTTTCCAACTTCTCAGCCACTTTTGACTTATCTGAGATGACCTGATCATCGATGTTCAAAGTCAAATCATTCTAACCCTATTGGTTTGTGTTTCCAGTTTCTTTGTTTATCACCTTCAACACAGTTTTTATTTTATTGTTAGTAATGCTAATTTTATTACTTTCTGATTTAGATTTAGCTTAGGGCGCATACTCTTTTAAATATCTTTGAGTAGTTTCTTACATAATTATGGAAGGCTTCATCGGAAGTCAATGATTTTTCATGGTATAAGTTGTATACATTGTCTCAGCTTATTCTTATTCCAGCAGTGGCCCATTCATTAAATTTAGATTTATTACTCATTTGAAATTTTTTAACTGGACATGTCTTACTAAATTCGTGGCATAGTGAAGAAAATAATATCCTGTAATTTTCATTGGGGTCATGGGAGTCAAAATTGGCCATTAAAAGATTACTTAACATGTTATCATTAAAAACATTAATTTCTTTTTAGTTAGCGGCCTAAATTTAATAGTCTTATTTAATTGCCGCTTTTTAACCAACTCAAAGGATACTAGTTGACCTGTATGGTCAGACCTAACTCCACTAATTTGAGACGAGTATTTTATGGCACAATTAGTATAAATATTATCTATGCATTGAGCTGATGTTGCTGTTATTCTTGTTGCTTCCTTGTATGTGCATTTTAAGTTAAATGAACCAAACAATGAAGTAAGCTTGCAGTGTTCAGGTGAATTTACTAGCAAATCAATATTTAGGTGACCACAAACGAAAACTAATTTATTATCTCTTATAAGCTTAGGTACTTAAAATTTCTCCCATTATCATTAAGAATGATGACAAGTTTGATGCTGGTGGTCTATAAACACTTAAAAAAGTTTGGCCTTCAACTTCTGTACATGCTACCTCACACAAGCAATCAACAGAGCAAGCGGTGATATATTTTTGTTCCTTATATCTAAGAGAATTACTACGTAATATTAAAGTACCACTTCCTACTGAGGACCTGTTGTATGCACTAGTAACAGAAAAATATTAATTTTAAACAACATTCTATCTGGTTTTAGCCAGGTTTCACAAAAACATAAGATATCTATATCATATTTATCTATTAACATTTCCTCATCTAATATTTTGCCGGAGAAACGATTTATATTCTGATGATATAGTAAAATTGTGTTATTATTCCACTCCTTTGTCACATCTAAGGGTTTAAACAATTAATTTCAGTATTATTAGATACCCTAGATAATACTGAATAGTCACTTAACCTAGGATCAGTTAAATTGTCAATAACCCAGTGTAAATTTTAAGCTAACAAAGTAGCCAATGAACTTTCGTCGTAAATTCTAAAATGAATTTCAGGATTGCAATCGGTATGCCCAAAAACCTATTACACGATGTGTGATGCAATATTTTGCAATCGACCACGTTTGCTGAGCAAGCGATATAATGCAGTCGCACTAAGTTCGCCGCGAGCTTAGTGTATTTCGAACAGCAACCGGGTGCACTCATTTTCATCATTTAGCGATAATTTTAGCCCTTACGTTACTTTGTTAATTATACTTAGCAATAAACCCTTGAAGGTTATCAGTGTATTTAACTTAGTAGACACACACGATATCCATATTGAATGTTGGAGAAAAAGTTGCATCCACCAAGGATGCAAATTTTTCTCCAACATTCAATATGGATATCGTATGTGTTTTAAATTGGATTTCAAAATGAAAGCCAGATTTGCAATCACCACCCCCAAAAACCCATTACACGATACCCATATCGAATGTGTGAGAAAAAGTTGCATCCGCCATCTTGGATTTTAAAATGAATGCCAGATTTGCTATCACCACCCCCAAAAACCCATTAGACGATACCCATATCGAATGTTTGAGAAAAAGTTGCATCCGCCATCTTGGATTTTAAAATGAATGCCAGATTTGCAATCACCACCCTCAAAAACCCATTACACGATACCCATATCGAATGTTTGAGAAAAAGTTGCATCCGCCATCTTGGATTTTAAAATGAATGCCAGATTTGCAATCACCACCCCCAAAAACCCATTACACGATACCCATATCGAATGTTTGAGAAAAAGTTGCATCCGCCATTTTGGATTTTAAAATGAATGCCAGATTTGCAATCACCACCCCCAAAAACCCATTACACGGTACCCATATCGAATGTTTGAGAAAAAGTTGCATCCGCCATCTTGGATTTTAAAATGAATGTCAGATTTGCAATCACCACCCCCAAAAACCCATTACACGGTACCCATATCGAATTTGTGAGAAAAAGTTGCATACGCCATCTTGAATTTAAAAATAAATTCCAGATTTGCAATCACCACCCCCAAAAACCCATTACACGATACCCATATCGAATGTTTGAAAAAAGTCTTCATCATCACTTTCACTTCCTCAAATGGTGCTTTTCGGGAGCAACTGCACAAGGTACTATTAGAAATACCCAAAACGCTATAGGTGTGCCTATAATATTTAAAGAGTTCCCTCGCTTTCTCCAGGATCCCATCATCAGATCCTGATTTCATAACAATGGAACCAACTAGAAAGTATACCCTTTCAAACGAAAAAAAATTCCAAATTGGTCCAGCTGTCTTCGAGTTTGAGGTTACATACATAAAAAAAAGTTTAAGATGAACTGAGAACCTTCTCCTTTTTTTTTAAGTCGGTTAAAAAGCAATAATAACATCACAAAATAGAAATACGTACTTTTTATGAGGATGGCTTTTTTTTCGAAAATTTGCGCCAACTTTCTTCTAATAATATTTTTTTTTACATTTTCCCATAATAAAACAAATATTTAAAAAAAAATGTTAAAGAAATATATATTGAACAATAAAAAGTAATTGTTGGGTATGCATAATAAATCGTACTCAAAAAAACAAAAAATATGACTTATGTTATTCAACGGATTGCTGCAATACATACGTACACAATAGATCGCGAATTATCGTTACCGGCGAAACGCTACACGATGAGACGTGACCCCTCTCTGAGCTCCCGTGGACGACTGAATTTTCGACCGGTGTACGTTGCGTATGGTTCAAAATAGCGCGCAAATTAGAAGAAAAAATTAAAATTAAAACAACCAAGCGACATTTTTGAAATGTTAAAGCTGTAAATGGTAGTATGATAATTAGAGAATAATATGAATTGAAGTTTATGAAAAAATTCAACAGTTTACTATCAAAATTCAGCGACGCACGAGCATGTTTTGTAAGGATTTTTGTCCAACTTTATGTATTTTTGTTTAATAAACTATAAAATATTTTTAAATTTTGCCAACTATGTTTGCTAACACATTTATTCTAGTGTTCATTACATATTTTTGTATGGTAATTAAAGTACTATTATAGGTTATATTCCTTTAGTTGTGAAGACCGTTTTGAGTTATTTTACTCGGCGCAGGCTTAAAGTTATTGTGTAGATGAATATATGAAACCGTGTAGTTGGTCTCATTTCCATAAGACATTATAAATTAGCTTCCTTATAATTCTTTCGATTTTGTACAATATATAAAGACGTAGCTACAAAACACGGAAGTGGCTGTGACTTATTCAAAAAGTTATGATCGTCTTTTCAAAACCTTGTCTTTTGCTTTAAATATAATATTATGATCTACTTACTTAGTTTATTTTTTTATGCATCTGCCATGTTACCTCTTCATCACCCATGGCTGACTGGTGGAGAATGCCCAAGACATTAAGTCCGCCTTTGTACATTTTGTGTTGCATAAAGTTTTAATAAATAAATAAATCCAGAAGGTTTCCATGTTTGCTAATGATTATGGAAGGAGAATATAAACAAATACATTTCTTGAAAAGAAAGGATGCACAAAACCTTTTAGTGAAATTGCAAATGGCAAACCAATCTACTCCATTCATTACCTACTAATTTTGTTGTTCTTGTCGCTAAATTAATTTTGATGATTAATTATTATGTAAGTTCATAAAATTTTATTGTCCTATTAGTTTTCTATTATTTTCCAGTTTTTATATGAAACTGTAAGACTGATTCTGTTGCCATAATAGTTAAAAAAATATTTTACAAACTTTTTGTAAAATATATACCTAATTGTGAACCTACGAGTCTTTTTAACTCGATATTTTATTTTTCAATACATATGATAGACTCCATCTAATAAAAAATCCGACTGCAAATTCCTATGATATATTTCTAGGCCCTGTTTTATCAACTCAATACACTGTAACTCTAAAACATACAGTGTTTTGTCATAACAATTTCTTCATTTGCTTCTAGCAACTATTATGGCAATTCAAGTTATTCAAGATTATTTGTTGTGTATATTCTACTTGTATATGAAACCTAGCGGGCTAGATTACTTATAAAATTACCTTTAATTTGATACCAAACACTGAATACTTGCCAAAGTAACTTTTGGAGTAATCTTCGAAAAACAGAAAAAAACTATTTTGCTCAATTTCTCAAATTTTGTTTTTTGTAGTTACAGTGTTTTGGATTTACACGGTACCACTGGCCTGCAAATTGCAAATAACGTAAGAAAATTTGAATTTCGCGGGCTGTCCTGACGCTTTTACCTAGTTTGAACGCATCACTGTTGGCTGGTGTTGTCCCGCCCGTGCTTTTTTTTCATTTAGATTCCAGTGTTGCCAACTCAGTAGATTTTCCACTAGTTCTGGTGGTTTAGACTATTCTATTAGCAAATAAATATTGGATTTAGTGACTAGTGAATTTTTCTAGTGACTGATTGCTTCAGTTAGTGGTACATATGGTATCACAACAACCATCAACAACTAGTACGTTTTCAAAAATACTCTGCGACATTTGTTATATCTTTATTGGTTTTACCGCACTCTAACGCTGATGTAGAGCGTTTGTTTAGCATGATGAACGTTGTCAAGACTAAACAGAGAAACCGGATGAAGATAAAGCTCTATCTTCAATTGTCACAATTCGTGCTGGTTTAGAACGTGAAAGCAAATGCTGCAATAACAATATATTACCAAATAGTGTAGTGCAAAAAAATGGAAATTACGGAGATATTTATTTCTCAAAAGAATTACAAATTCACTTACAGAGAAAAACAAAAGGATTGCAATGTTATCTGCCAGTAAGCGTAGATAAAAGACAGACAAGCAAATAAAATGTATCTTAAAACAATACCATTGGGATAATACTTCGACTTAGCATCGTTTTAGCCAGTAAGTAAGTACAAAATTATCAAATTAAAGAAGGTAAGTTTACACACAAGAAACAAAGAAACAACACAAAAGTTTGAGCGATGAGGGTAGGGTGCAATTAAATAGTTAATTGTTGCGTGTTTACTAAGGCCTACGACACAGTGCAGAACATAAAGCGATTCATTAAAATGTTTTTGGTTAATACTTGTACTTATTCCATCTTATATTAAATTTGTTTGTATTTTATGTTTTTAAACATGTATACACATTTTTTTTTTTTAATTTGCTGTGAATTATCTTTATATATTTTTTTAAAGTTTTCTTGTATACGTATGATGATTTGATCTCTTTTATATCTTTAGGTAGTTTGCTAAAGAAGTTGGCTCCTTCGTACATAATATTTCTCTTTCCATACTTAGTCCTAGGCTGGAAATTAGGAATTAGGAAATCTATTCTTCACTAACTGAAAATGCAAATGAAAGCGACTCTTCTGGAGATGATCAACGTTATTAGGCAGCTCTATTTTGTGATTACAAAAATAAATCCTTATTTCTTTTTACAATATTGTTGTTTTATTTCCAAATAACATTTAAGGGTATGAGCACTTAGCCCGGAATTGGTTGAGTTGAATTAATGGTTTTCTGGTGGTTTGCGAGACCGGTAAGCACAGAACTTAGATAATATACTCTAGCGAGCCGGTAAGCTTAGTGGTTTACTCACACGAACTCACATTTGGTGGGTTCGTAAAAATAAAGTTGGCAACACTAATTTAGACATTGTACAATGGATGGTGAATTATTTATTACTTATTGAAATCCAATATTACTGTAAGTATGTTTTCGGTTATCCAATTCGACGAATCTGACGGTGGCAGTGTATCCATTGTACTTAACAAATGGCTTACGCCACGGCGCCGCGAAGTACATTGGCCGCCGATTAAAGATGGAAAATCATTTAATCGTCTACTTACCCAAAATATCGACAATTCCCCTGATGATAGCTGGAAATTATATGGTGTAAAGCGCATCTTTGCGGAAACTGGTAAGTGATAAAGATGAAGATAATTAAGGTGATTGCTTCAGGGTAGCCATTTGTTTACGTTTTTTGCAATTTGCAGGCCAGTGCTAGGGTGTTTGTTGATGAAAATTTGATTCGCGGGTGTAAGACGTATGTAGTTACAGAATTATAATCATCAAAATCATCAATACAACCCTCCAAGTTCATATAATTCGAGAAACTACTTTTTCGAGGTCAAAGTCATTCCTCGAATTAAATGAACTTGGAGGGTTGTATTAATGATTATAATTCTGTATCTACATACGTCTTACACCCGCGTCTAACATTTCAATCAACATACAACCTAGCACTGGCATGCAAATTGCAAAAAACGTAAGAAAATTTGAATTTCGGGGCTACCCCGAATTTCGGTAGCTTTGCCAGCCTTAAGAGGTCCTGAATAATCTCATCATCATCAAAAACCCACAGAAGTCCACTGCTGCAGATAGGTCTTCCAATAAAAGGGGGGATTTGGATCGTAATACGGCACGCTGCTTGAGGGGTGTTGCTGTTGGCAGATGGTTCACCAGAGCCTCGATCACTTGATTATTCCTACACCCCACGGTTGGTTCAGTTTGGAATGCAATTTTGCATCTGCTACATGTTTAGTACTTACCTACTTCTTACTCTTACATTACCTACAATGCAATATGTGTTTAGTCAAAAAAAACCACATGGTGGAGGCTTTTGTTTTAAAATCTTTGGTTTCTACAGCATCTGTGTTGGTTATGGTCTGCATCTTCTGCATGTTTATTACTTCAATTGCATTACATATAATGCAATCTGTGGTATGTCTGTCCTGATGTGGCATGGTGGGGCTTTTGTTTCAAATCTTTAGTTGGCAACTTGGCAGTATATTAAAGTACCTAGTTTATCAGCATATGTATGTCAGTATCAAGTTCCCATAGGAAGACTTTACTTTCAATTTGTGCTTATTAACTGCATGACAATGGTTTAACGCTGACCGGTGCATTCTGTTTTTTTAGATGATTTAGAAAAGGCTAAGAAAAAGTTAAAATTATCAGAGGTAACATCAGATTTACAAACTGATGCAGAGACCGAAACAGAAAGGCCAAAACGTAGAGCTGTAAGAACGAAACGTTACATTTCCAGTGATGATGATGATAATCCACCACCTTTGAAAAAGCATTTTGCAAAACGTAAGTGTAATGCTAACTGTATAGATTTGAATCTATAAACTTTCTGCTTATGACTTCACTCACAATATCTGCTGCCAGTATTAATTTTTTTTTGTTACATTACAGGTATTGAGAACGAACAATCAGTTACTGTTTCACCACCTATATTACACCAAAGAGTTGATGAAACAAGAAATGATGATTTAAATCTAAGTGACTCTTCAGATTCAGTAATTCAAAATACTCCTAGAAGAGATTCTTCACCATCACTCAGAAGTGAAGTAAACAAAAATACAGCTAAGAGAGTTCCTGTTTTGAAATCCTGTGCAGTCTCTAGCAACATAAAGTCATACACTGCTTTGGCATCTAGATCACATCCCAGATTTGATGATGAAATAAGAAATGAAGATGCTTTCAATCTAAATGAGTTTGAATTGGATTCAGTGATCCAAAATACTCCTAAGAGAGTGTTTGCTTCACCATCCTGTGCATTTGGAAGTCATACAAAGAAAAACACAGGTAAAAGAAGATTCTAAAAGCTGACACCAACATCACAGCTTAGATTCTGTCGCTTTTCAGCTTTCTGATTGGCCAATACAGCCACTATCTAAAACTAGCTAAGAACAGAATCAAAACCGTGACATAATTATTATTGCCAGCCTATCCCTCCTGTACACTGCAAGAAAGTTGTTTGTAATAGAGTTAACTACCTTCTACCAGAAGCTTTGTCCACATAGTACCTCAGTTAAAAAGTAGCTATTGTCCTTCTTATGATATAAACTAAATCCATGCCATTAAAATCCTTTCAGCCGTTTAGTCATGATGAAGTAAAAAAGATATAGTTACTTTCGCTTTTGAACCCCAACTAAAAAGAGTGTATTTATAAGTTTGAGGCTATAGTGTGTCTGTCTGTTTGTCTATAGCCTCACGAGTATTGCCAAATTATTTTTTCTGTTCTGCTCTCTTTAAGGTTTTGAAGAAAAAGTGCTTGGAGTACTAGCAAGTATTAAAGCGCAAAATGAGCAAATAATCTCACTTCTAAAGAAAGAAACCACTCAAGATGCCGCACCACCACTGAAACCTAATATCAAGTTCCCTTTAGAAACCTCTGAAGACATATCACAAATAGAAACTTATCTTCAAGATGAAGACAATTCAAAACTTCTAGTAATATATTTGTTTTTTTACATATATATTCAAGCCAGAATTACCAACATAAATGTTCATGAGTTCCATTCCAGTTTATTACCATCTAAATCCCAAATGTTGGCATTTGTTCCAACAGTGGACACGTACAATAGGCTACTGATTATATTAATTATGAGATGAATTCATAAGAAAATTTAAATATTTTTTTCAGATTCGTTACTTAAGCTCCCTAGGAGGACGAGATGTTGCAACAAAAGTGTACAGAGTGTTGAAGCATATAATGATCGACTGGCTTGCTTCACAATATAACTTCTATGGCAAGCGATCAACAAAAAAACCGTTTTGCAATATGAAGCTCAAATCTGTGATAATAGGTATGCTCCATAATAATAATAAATCATTGTCTGTGATAATAGTAACTTCATACAATATAGGTACAATAATATTATTTAGGAATGTGTGTATGTTATAATTTAATTTAATAAAAACTGACCATGTCTACTGTTTGTGTGTAGTCTGTAAGTTTTGTAGGTATGCATTAATTTAGGCAGTTAAATCTTTTAGAATTGATACAAAAATAATTTTATTTTCAGAGAGCATCAAATGGTCATCACCAGGATCAAATAATAAAGATATAGAAGACTGCATAAAAGTTTGGCTAAAACATGCACCGGAACGGCTGAAAAGGCACAGCAATAAGTGAAAAATAAGGTATATATTGTTTTCTTTGTGGTTATATTGACCTTGTACAATAATACAACAATATTATAATGTGTGTAATTTCATTGCAAAAAAGCAAGTTCAGATAGGTACCAAGTTGCCACTTTCATTGATTACATTAATTAGACAGTAAAATTTAAATTAACATGAATTAATATAAAAATAATTTTAATTTCAGACAGCATCTATAAAACTAATCGCAAATAAATAACTCGTCCACCAGGACTAGGATTTAATAATAATGATATTGAAGACTGCATGCACGAAGGCGGCTAAGAGGCAATGAGTGAAAAAATTACAAAAATTCCTTACAAACATAAGGTAGATGTAGGTCACCGGCAGATGCAAAGACGGACAAGGGCCATAAAACTTGAGATTGTAAAGGAAATACAGGCGACTGCGGCCGCTAGAAACGATCATAGTAATAATAATTTAGAAATAGTTGCCCGTAATTATTATTGTAACAATCATAACATATGTTCAAACAACAATGTTAATTTATTTTCTAATAATTGCACTGATGTTAATCACGAATCACTGGAGCAAACTAGTGCTGTGCAACCAGATCCATGCTCAGATACATCAGCTAGGAACATTAGAATTAACCTCAGTAATGATCAGAGACCTGTTACACAACATTATGATGTACAAAGTGTTCAGCTATTTATGCCACGAGAGTGATGTACAGCAGTGTTCTGAAAGTCCATCTTCCACTGATCTAAAGAATGTAGAAAACAAAGATTTACCTTTCCGACTACGACAATGGGGTGTTCATCATAGTATTTCACAAACAGCAACAGATAGTCTTTTAAAAATCCTTGCACCAATATGCCCTGAATTACCAAGCAGTAGTCGTACATTGTTTAAAACTCCTTTACAAATAGAGATAAAAAGTTTAGACTCGGGAGAAATGGTTTACCTCGGTTTACAAAATCAATTAGAAAATATATTAACACATTGCGATCTATCGTTTATAGACCATAATAATAAAATTGTAATGTCATTTAATGTGGATGGTCTCCCTCTTTTTAAAAGTAAAAATTCACAATTGTGGCCCATTTTAGGACTAGTTAAAAATTGTTGTAATGCTAAGCCTTTTATTATTGCCCTGTATTATGGAAACACGAAACCTTCGCCTTTAGACACGTATCTTAAAGACTTTGTTGATGAACTTTCGCAATTACTTCAAGCAGGATTTTTCTTCAAAAGTAAACATTATACAATTAAAGTACACAGTTTTGTTTGTGATGCACCTGCAAGGGCAATGGTCAAATGTACCAAATCCCATGGTGGGTATTCCGCTTGCGATAAATGTTTTGAAGTAGGTGAATATGTTCAAGGGCGCGTAGTATACAAAAGTGTCACAGCTACCCGCAGAACTGATTCACAATTTCGTGAACAAACTGATGAAGATCATCACATTGGTGAATCTCCCTTATTAAGGCTTCAAATTGATTTAGTTTCAGTATTTCCAATTGACTATATGCATGCTGTTTGCTTAGGACTTATGAGAAAGCTGTTGAATGCTTGGGTTGGTGGTGATTTGAAAGTTCGTTTACAAAGTCGATTAGTGAATAGCATATCTGATAGACTTGTTATTTGTCAAAAATATATGCCAATAGAATTTAATCGTCGACCTCGTGCTTTAATCGACTTGGCTCGTTGGAAAGCAACCGAGTTTCGTATGTTTTTGTTATACCTTGGTCCCGTAGTCTTAAAAGATATTTTATGTACTCCACTGTACAAATATTTCCTTTTACTTCATTGCGGTATAAATATATTATGTTCACAAAAACATACTACAAACTTGGGTTATGATTTTGTAAGTGAAATTTTAGTAATGTTTATCAAACATTCCGAGAAGGTGTATGGATCAACGTTTCTCATTTACAATGTTCATGTTTTATGTCATATAAGTGATGATGCAAAATTGCATGGGGTTCTAGATAATTTTTCAGCATTCCCTTTTGAGAATTATCTAAAGACACTCAAAGGCTTAGTTAGGTCACCTAATAAGCCTTTACAACAAATATACAGACGTTTAAAAGAAATTGATTCGGCACCTGAACACAGTAATAATTATTGTAAAAAAGAAAATTTGCTTTATTATGAACATAGCTCAGGGCCTGTCCCAACTAACGACTATAATTATAATACTTTTATGAAACTTCTCTGTAAAGGTTTTACTATTTATGTATACTCACGACGTGTAGCTGACTGTTACTGTTACACTAATAAAAACAAAGTAATCCAAGTTCACAATGTGCTAGAATGTTGTCATGACAAAAAAGTATACCTTTATGGAAAAGAATTTAATACTTACTCTTGTTACTATGATTATCCTTTTGATTCTTCTATACTAAATGTTTTTGAGGTAAATAACATTTCTGAAGACTATAAAATGATTGCTGTAAGCGATATAATATCCAAATGTGTTTTAATTCAAGACTCGAATAATAAAAGTATATGTTTTCCGTTGTTCCATTCAGAGGCGACATAGAATTCATGTGACTGACACTGGCAGGGCCACCACCATCAGGCATTTTAATTTTGATAACACAAAAATTTAGTCGCTAATTAGTGGAAATTAGTCGTTAAATATCAGAATTGGTCGGTCACTGGTTCAAAAGATATAAGGGTTTATAGGTGGCCGATCTTGAAAGAGCCTACCCCAGCAGGGTCACATATAAATCTCAAAAATTAGGGCACCTAGCGAAGATCTGTTTTCTCCCATATTTAGTCGCCAAGTTACAGATTCAGTCGATGTGTAATTAAAAAGATATTAAAGAATTCACAGTGGTACAAGCAAGTACAAAATACTTTTAAGTAGTTGTCTAGAAACTACTTAAAGTATTTTGTGCTTGCTTGTACCACTTTATGGGGAAATTGAATTCTTTAATATCTTAATAATTACACAACGACTGAATTTGTAACTTGGCGACTAAATATGGGAGAAAACATATCTTCGTTAGGTGCCCTAGTTTTTGAGATGTAAATGTGGCCCTGCTGGGGTAGGTTCTTTCCAGATCGGCCACCTATAAACCCTCATATCTTTTGAACCAGTGACCAACAATTCTGATATTTGGCGACTAATTAGCGACAAAATTTTTGTGTTAACAAAATTAAAATCCCTGATGTCTCACGAATAGTATTAGAAATGTATATAACATAGATGTACCTCTACTATGCATACTCATTTGAAAATTGTAATAAATTGTTAACTGTCTAAAAAAAATGGTATCATTTACTTTCTTAATGATAGTGTGATGTTTACTCTACACATTGTGCCAACCCTACCCAGAACAAGCGCGCATTTCTTAAACATTATTTGTTGTTTCAATTTCTGGAGTTAGCATAACACTGTCACTTATATGACCCCTGGTACGCACGAAAATTTACCGTCTTATAGGTTCTTTTAAAGTCGTAAACAAGTCATATTTTAGTTTAGAAGACGTCGCATCTAGGTAATTTTTTGGTCCTTTATAGGTACCAAATTGGTCGTCCATACGTCCTCTCATTA
Organism: Tholera decimalis; assembly: GCA_943138885.2. NCBI lineage: Eukaryota > Metazoa > Arthropoda > Insecta > Lepidoptera > Noctuidae > Tholera > Tholera decimalis. The sequence continues at coordinate 8,111,549 of OW964575.2, read as the reverse complement.
GTCCCACAAACGTAAGTGGGAGACGACCACACGACGTCAAATATGACGTCGTGTGCCCGTGACATTTTAACGTCACTACGAGGGCCCTCAGACGTCATCCCCGGACGTCTGTTACGTCAGTGACCGACCTTGATGTAACGTCTTAATGACGGAAAATTCCTACCTGGGAACTTTCGTCAGTGTGAATGTTTACGATTATTCTGACACATTTTTTCTGAAGTATATACAAGTCGTTGCTATCTACACTATTTCCCCAGAGAATTATGCCGTAATTTAGCCACGCGTAAGCATATGCATAATAAGCAGATAGCGCTGTTTTAATATCGGTCGTTTTTTTAAGTTCACGTAACGCGTAAATAAAACTAGATAGTTTTAACTTGATTTTATTTATGTGTGCTTTCCAGGTCATGTGAATATCTAAATCCAGACCAAGCAAAGTAAACGTGTCTGCGCATTCCAGTTGAATATTGTTAAACGTAAAATTGATATTTAAAGGACTTTTTTGACGAGGTCTAAATTGCATTAGTTTGGTTTTTGAAAAGTTAATTTCTTAATTATGGTCCTTCATCCAATGTTGTATATTTTGTAATATATTTGTTAGATTTGCATTTAGATTTTGAGAGTCAGTACAGGAAGTAATCAAAGATATGTCATCAGCAAACAGTACACACGAATCAGTCATAACTTTTGGGAGGTCATTAATATAAATCAAGAACAGTAAACACCCGACTACACTACCTTGCGGGATAGAATGTCTAATCCTAATTCCATTCGAACGTATTAGGTTAAGTTCGCCAGAGTTTTCATTGAAATGTTCAATTTCTACAAACTGCTGTCGGTTGTGTAGGTAAGATGTGAACCACTTATGTGCTGTACCTCTTATACCGATACCGTATAGTTTGTCTAGTAGTATCTTATACTGAACTTTATCGTATGCTTTGGTCATGTCAAGCAAGATACCAATAGCGTATTTTTTATTGTTTAAAATGTTAAGTATTTCTTGCGTGAACTTATATGTCGCTAAAACCGTTGACCGTTTTTTCCGAAAACCATTTTGACATTCATCAAAAACATTGAATTTTTCACAGAAATTATAAACGCGTTTACACATAGCCTTTTCAAATATTTTAGATGACGTAGGTAATAATGCGATTGGACGGTAGTTATTAGGGTCTAACTTCGAATTTTTTTTGTGAATTGGCTTTACAATGGTTTTTTTTAAAGCATCTTGAAATTCTCCTTCAGAAAAAGATTGATTTACTAACAAGTAAAAAGGCAATGTCAGTTCCTCAGCACACGTTTTTATTAATATCGGGGGTAGTTCATCTGATCCGTGACTATGTTTACTTTTTAGATTCTTAATAATATTTTTTATTTCTTGCGGTGTGGGTGGATCAAGAAACATAGTGTTTACACTGGGTCGCAGCACGGGTCGGCCGCGCGGCTCTGCGTCATTCTGCCTAATTCGCCCAACTGATGCGAAAAAGTCATTTAACAAGTTAGAAACGTGTTTTGGGTCGGACGTAAGTTTATTATGGATTTTTAGTGTAATATTTTGTCGAGTTTTATACAGGTTTTTATTCGTACGTTCCTTAATAATTTTCCACATCGCTTTAGTTTTATTAGTTGAGTTTTTAATTTGATTAATATATTGTAACTTTTTTGATCTATTGACTATCTTTTTTAATGTTTTTTCATATATTTTGTAATGGTTTGTTAATACCGGATCTTTACAATAAGAAGTAAGAATTTTGAGCAGCCGCTTATTTTTACATGATATTTTAATGCCACGTGTCAACCAATTTTTTCTTTTATTTTCATTTAATTTTATTGTTTTTGTGGGTATACAGTCATTTAATATTGCAAGTAATTGGTTTTCAAATGAGACATAGTTTTCATTCATGGTTTTATCCAAACTTATTATTAGATTCCAGTTTATTTTTTGTAGTGCTAATCTAAATTTCTCCATGTTTTTACTATTAAATAATCGTTTTTTAGCTTTCCATATTTTAATTTTTGAGTTTATCGCGTCATTTCTTTTTAAGTTTATTATTGTTCCTTTATGGTCAGAGAATCCGAAATCATTTACGTGAGTAGTTGCTAATTTAGGGTCAATGTTTATAAATATTAGATCGAGACAGGTGGACGTGGTTTTTGTCACTCGAGTAGGGTTTGTAATACATTGAATGAAGTTATATTCTAACATTAAGTTTAATAGTATTTTAGATTGCAAACTTTTATCCAAGACATTTACATTAAAATCTCCTCCAAATATTATTTTATTTTTACAATATTTTTTTAAGATCAATTCTAGTATTAATTTTAATTGTTTATAAAATACATCAGGCTGTCTGTTATTCCAATACAAAGTAATGAGTATAGTTTTAAGTTTAGGCAATTCTACGGCACACACTTCTATAATGTATTCGACCGACATATCCATAATATCCCTACGTTCGATAAATTCGATGTGTTCTTGTAGCAGTATGCATACTCCGCCGCCTCCGTAGTTCTGTCGACAGTATGATGTAGCGAGGACGTATCCATTGCAGTTAACTGTGTCTTTTTTTGCATGTGATAGCCACGTTTCCGATAAGCATAGAGCTTGATATTTTTCTTTATTTTCATCAAGAAACTCTTCTAATAAATCGAGTTTATTGTTAATACTTTGCACGTTTTGAAATAATACTGTGAAATTAATATCTTTAGGAACGAAAGGTGCTCGTTTCAACTGTGTTAGCCCGTGAGAAGTCTGTGTTACGTTTATTGGAGTTATTTGTGTGTCCGTTTTTTTGGAAGTCAATAGTTTGATTTAATTCTGTTGTTTTCTTTTCGTCAATAGTCTTGTCTGTATTGGGGTAGTATGGTTTGCCGTCTATTATTAATTTATTATTTTTGATAATTGCATGATGTCCTTGTTGTCTTGCTAAACGTAGCTGTTCTTGTAGTGCTTTTTTTTGTCGAAGTCCAGTCTCATTTAAGTACTCGGATATGAAAAGTCCAGTTTGGTTAAAATACATTGCGTTATCTAATAGGTATTTCGTCATTCGCTTGCTTATAAGCTCAATAATAATAGGTCTTCGAGGGTTGCTGAATTTTCCTATTCGTGAAAGTCCTTCAATATATCCAGTCAGGTCTACATTTAATATGTCTTTGAATGCTTCAATAATGCGATACTCTAATTGGTTCTCAGATTCTTGGTCATATTCCGTGAGTCCAAATAATACTATTTTTTTTACATTGGTGTCCCGTTGTTGATGGTCGATTGTTATCAACTTTTGTTGGATTTCCTTTAATTGTAGTTTTAATTCGTTATTTTCTTTATTGAGTGTTATTAATTTCTCGTTAAGTGTGTTTATATTATTCTTAACTATTTCTTGCTCACGTGCTAGTTTATGAGTATTTTTTAAAATGTCTTCTTTTAACTCTACAATACTCTTTTGAATTTCAATTTGGATGGTGTTTTTCAGTACAGAAAGTAGAGATTGATTATTTTTTTCTAGTTTTGAATCAAGCAGTTTACTGAGGCTGTCCAAGGTGATAGAAGAACCTTCTGATGCAATTTCTTTTATTTTGGTGGTGAGTTGATTATTCTGAACAGGGGTTATACACTCGGAACTGGTCGTAATGTCTATGTTAGATTCGTTATTTGCGTCGTCAATTGACATTGTAGTGTCGTTTAGTGAGGATGATTTAAGTGTCCGAACGGGAGTATTATCGTGTCTTAAGCGACGAGTGATATTTACGCAGTCAGGGCAGCGCCAGCTTTTTTGAAGTTCAAAATTGTTCTCTAAAAAATAGGCTGATGTCATATTGAGGCACGCATAATGATATTTAGTAGAACACCCTGTGCATTTTAAAGCCTCTCCAGCATATTGTATTTTTCCACGGCAAGCTGGGCAGTTCATTTTAAAAACAATTCAATTTATTTTATATTTTGAAAGTGTAGTATGCTTCTATCGAAAGATCCTTAAAGGGTTGGTGTCCAAGTTCATTAATTATAAAGTTTTTAAGTTTCTGAACGACGATATTTATGTCAAAACTTCAATAGTCCGTGCTGAGATTTGATTGGTCAATTCATAAGTCAGCAAATAATGAGTCAGATATCGTTTGTTTACGTTTTGTGAAATCTGTACATTTGAAATCCCAACTGATTCTTGAGAAAAAATATATAAATTTTGTTGTTATTTCATTGTTAATTTCACCGTTTTTTAATGAATCAATATCACTTTAGTACTTATGTATGTTTAATTATGCTTACAAATCTTCGTTTTGCTTCCAAAGTCGCCAACAGTCACATAATTTCTTAATATCACTTTCATCAAGATTCGCAATTGATCACCGAGATAACACTTCCACTGGTAATTTATCCTAAGTAAAGTGTATCCGTTTACGTTTTAGGTTCATTAGTGAAAAATAACATAATTAAACAATTATTTACCACGGAGCAATTTAAACCTTGGTCAGTGTTGCCACTCTCTCTTCAGATTCTCTCAGATTAATTAAGGTACTATGTTTGACGAAAACACGATTCCATAAAATTTTCTTGATAGAAAAAAAATCCAAAGTTACCTCCAAACCGAACAATAAACCGCTGGTATTCAAAATTAATTTCAAATTAGATAATTACCATTATTTTCACAGTAAAAACAAATAAACCAAATTATCGGTGTCTTGGAGTCTTTTCCCTGCCACCCTGTCTCGCTTGCTCGCGTGACCGCGGCCAGTAGTGTGCGAGCGAGATAAGATAAAGAGTGAGAAGCGCTGAGGTACATAGTATAGGCCCTCGGCACACACGTGTTGAAATAGCAACCGTGGAGTTTCTTGCCAGTTCTTCTCCATAGGAAACGACCAATTTCGAACCGTGCACTAACTTCTGAGGTTTTATAAGTGCCCATGTAGACCTATGTGAAATGGGAGGAACTCGTGCTTAAACACAGACGGGCCCATTTTCAAGTTAGGCGAGGTCGATCTGTGGATCTTTTTTTTAAGGATTGGAAAACATCCAATGACTGCCTCCCGGTCTGGGTGAAGCGGGAGGGTGTGTCAGACTTTTACTGACTAAAACCCATCCGTGTTCCATCATATGCCCTTCGTGTTCCGAGGCCGCGGTAACTCTTTCGACCAATTCCGCAACCCTGGCAGGAGGGCGACCATCTTAACATATCGAAACTCCTCTGTGTCTCGAAAAGCAAGTTAAGCCGTATGTCGCGTCTGTCATTTGCACATCTTTGACAGTTGGGTAGTCAGAAAAGCTGACTATGAGTGGCTCCACGTGTTAAAGTAAAACAGCTGCGTCCGGTTATAGTAGCTGGAAACTGACCCCAAAATAGTTGGCAAAAGGCTATACATGTGATAAGCATAGGGTTGCCATCACCAAATTTGCTGGCCCCAGACAAAGACTTATAAACCCCGGACATTTGGGTAAAATCACAGTTTTTCTCCGGACACCGTAGAAAAATATATTTTTGAACATGAAATTAAAAACAACTATGTTTAATTATGGTTTTTATTTACTGATAAAGTGATAACATTGTAGAGCTTTAGAACTTTTGTAACAAGAGTCTGTTCCTTTTCATTTAATCAATGTAACATAAACAATGAGATGAAATACCATAGGAAAATAATAATACAGATCGTGCTTTTTGGTACTCGTAAGACCAATGTTTGTCCGGGTTTTACCCGGACGCTTATTGGGAAAATCCCCCCGGACGCACCCGGACGCTCTCCAAACTAGGACAAATCCGGGAAAACCCGGACGGATGGCAACCCTAGATAAGCAGATGATGTAGGCCTATGTGAACTAAAATAAGCTTGACTTTGACTTTAGTATCGCGATCAAACACCTCATTCCACGCTAGACCAGACGAGTCCCGTTGCTACATCCAGTACACGGTCTCCTGTACAATGAGCAGAAAAGTGAACTCATGGTATTTCAAGCCAGGGGTCGTAAACTGGGGGATGTGGCACCTGTGCTGCTTAACGCTGTCGCTCTTCGAACATGGCCGAGGTATTTAAACTGACTCATTTAAATACCTCGGCAATGTGGTCATCGAGGATGGCGGTCCGCTGTAACATGATGGCACGCAAATTTGCTAGGTGTAGTTTAGATGTAAAGATCACTCTGTTTAAAGCATACTGCCAAACTCTCTACACCTGCAATCTGTGGGTCAACTACACCCAGCGGCCCATCAACGCTCTCCGAGTACAATATAATAACGCGTTCAGGGTACTGGTGGGGCTCCCACGCTGCTGTAGTGCGTCTGCGATGTTTGCGCATGCGCACACTGACGGCTTCCACACTGTGCTGCGGCGCCGCCGCATCGCCTCGCTGATGTTCCGTACGCGTGGGAGCGCCAACACCATCCTGAACGTGCTCAGCCACAAGCTGGACAGCCCCCTTCTGGGACACTGGGTTCAAACTCAAATACGCGTACCCGGCGCCCCAGAGGGAGGCAAATACTTAAATTAAATTGAAATAATAATACAATATTAATGATATAATAAATTAATAATATAAATATAATAATGAAATTGAAAATGTATGGACCAAATATGTCTGAAATAAAAAGATTTTTTTTATTTTATCTATTTTATTACGATTTCCACCTCAAGAAAAAACCAGCTTGAACCTTGACGTGTGGCGCTAAGCATAATGTAGATTACCACCTTAGAAGGACACTTGCAGTGCCCGGGTTTGTGAAAAAGGAAGCGGCCTGTCCCTAGACTAACTGACAAAGGCTTGCACTGATGGGACAGATCCACTCAAATCTGTGGTTCTTTCTTTAAAAGGCCATTCTGGACACTAATCTGCATAATCTTTTAAAACTATTCATAATGTGTATATAGATTGTGATACTTGTCTGACAGTTTGAGTACTTAGATAATTTATGCGGCGTACCCAAAGGTCCTTATTTCGCTATTATTGGTCAAATTGTTGATAAGACCGCCCATTGTATCACTCTTTTTAGTTGTTAAGTCCTTATTTGTTGTACTGTTATGGTGTACAATAAAGAATATATCTATCTACCTCCTTAAAGTTCCAAGTTGTATTGTAGTTCCTATACACTGTCTGAACAGGCCCACTCAAATGTGTTTGCATCTTTGATCAAAAATCACATCAAATATTAACCTGCATGGTTCGCCCCTGGTAATCCTGCGGCATCTGCTGCAGGCCCCAGCGCGGGTGTCGGTCCTGCCGTGGCGAAAACCGCAGCAAGGACCAAATCTAAGTCCCTACGTAAACAAAGGACCTCGGAGCTGCAAGGGACCAGTACCGAACCTTTTTACGCCAAGGCGAAAACGGTGTCGACTAACGTCACAGCCGGAACTAGCCTTGCCAAACAACCTTCACCTCCCAATGTGGCTCCTCAAGCCACAGCCTCCGAGGCGGCCACATCCGGTCAAACGGGGACGGCCGTCAGCGCTAGTGACGACTTCAGCTGCAACTGGCGGATAGCTACGCGCAAAGGCAAGGGCAAGGGTAAATCTACTCAACAAACCCTTCGCCCAGGCATAGGCCCTTCAGGCCAGAAAGCTCCCATCGACGAGGGCAAGAGGAGGGAAAGGCTGACGCGTAAGGAGCGGCGTCAGGAACGCAGGAGGGCACACAAGAGTAAAATCACCCCTCCCAATAAACAGGTAGCATCTACTAGCTCGGCCAATACGACCAAGCCAGGTAAGCTCAGCTTCTCTGTGGGGAAGCGGTCTCAGGATGAAGCCGGCAACAGCCAACCCAAGCCCACCCAACCGCAACTTAATTCAGCAGGAGGTTCAGGCGAGGTAGCTACCAAAAAACACCAATCCGCAGGGAACGATCAGGTAGCGGCTAAGCGAGCTCTCAACGAGAGTTTAACACCTCGGGGTGAGCATAAGTGGCCGTGTCTTGATCAGTCCAAACGGATTGACACCAAAAGCTACGCCCAGGCTGCTAGTGAGTCTCTTAACGTCGCGATTACCTGTGGACGGACGGGATTCACAGGATTAACAGGTTTTAGCGGCGATTCACGAGCAGTTAATGCTTGCGGCCTTCGCCTCTTCACAGGGCGCTCCAGGGCTTACCTTTCACGCTAAGCCCGTCTTCGCCGGAGGTGTCCTCAAACTGTGGTGCGGCAACGACCACACCTTGGAATGGCTAAGGAAGACAGTCTCGGGGCTGACTCTCCCGGCTAGCACCTCGCTAGTCATCAAGAGTCAATCGGAGATCGAGAAACGCGTGCGTTGCGGTATTGCAATCCCTGACGACATGGATCTGTACAAGGACCCGACCTACATCGGGCGAGCCCTCTGGTTCCAGAACCAGTGGGTCGACGTCAGGAGGTGGGTTCTTCTGCACGCCGAAAAACAAGCAGCATGCTGGTTCGTGGTGCTGGCCATTCCGGAGGAGCAGGTACCGATCCTGATGGTGCATGATCGCCGACTCTCAATTGGTCTAGGGTCGGTATACATCAAGTATCAGGGCGCAAATGGTAGGTATACCGACATCCCTCCAGGATGGGACCAAACCGCACCACCACTAGGTGCGCAAGACAACCCGGCTACAACCACGGTGGACCCAGCTACTAAAGCAGAACCAGCCAATGTGGACGCCGTCCTTGCATCGGGAGGGGAGTTGGATGACATCACACTGTCGCCAGCCTCTCTCCCGGGTGGGGGTGACTTCGACGACTTGCTAGCCGGGCTAAGACTGGGGGTGGACGACGAGGGTTCCGTCAAAGATGGCTCCCAATTCGTCCAACTGTAAAGTCGTGCAGGCGAACCTCCACCACAGCCAGACCGCGACGGCTCAACTTCGCAAGTGGCTGGAGGTTCAACATACGGCCATTGCCCTGATCCAGGAGCCGTGGGTCAGAGGAGGCCACGTACAAGGACTCTCCAATCTCGGAGGTAAGCTTCTTGTTAACACGAACCATGACAAACCGAGGGCGTGCATCTACGTCACAGGTAATGTTAAAACACAGTTCTTATACGACTTTTGTTGCAGAGATGTCTCTGCAGCAAAGATGACCATACAGCAGGGGCAAGCGGAGAGAGCGATCGTCTTTGTCTCGGCTTACATGCCTGAGGCGGAGGCACCGCCCCCTCGGGAACTGGCCCGCCTCGTGACCCACTGTGAATGCAGGGGGGATGAGGTCGTCATCGGGACTGACGCTAATGCACATCACCGCTTATGGGGCATGGATACACAAAACGAACGGGGTAAGGCTTTAGTAGAATTTTTGTTCACAACTAACCTATCCCTTCTGAATACAGGCTCCGAACCAACTTTCGTAACCAAACGCAGTCGAACAATCATTGACCTAACACTGGCAACGGAGGGTGCAGCGGAACTCATCAATGGGTGGCAGGTATCTGACGAGGCTTCTTGCTCTGACCATAGGTGGATCCGTTTCGACATCCAGGTCTGTGTTACTCCTAAACTTCCACGACGTAACCCGCGAAATACGGATAGAGTGGCATACACACGCAGCCTTGTTACAAGGCTTGTACACACAAGCGACCTGGTGACACTGGTTGACGCGAATCAAATAGACGCGTATGTAGGCCAGCTCACCGAATCACTGATCAGCAGCTACCACTCTGCATGCCCAGAAACCATACCGCGCGACACACCGGGTAAACAGCCCTGGTGGGGCGCAGATCTGGAGCGCAAACGCAAGAAGGTAAGAAAGGCATTTAATAGAGCCATGAATACATGTAGGGAGGATGACTGGGAGGTTTACTATGCCGCCAAATCCGCCTACAAAAAAAGCATCAGATTCAGACGAAACACTGGGTGGCGAAAATTCTGTGGTGAAATTGAATCATGCCAACAAGCAAACAGGGTAAGGAAGATACTGGCACAGCAGACCACTTCTGGGCCAGATTCACTTCGTAAACCGGACAACACACTGTCCACATCACCGGAAGAAACGAGGCGCATCCTAATCGAAACACACTTCCCAGGTAGCGTCCTCGCACAGGTAACCGAATGGACGGACGTAACCCGAACGCCATCGGACGAGGATTGGCAATACGCTCGCAAGATGATCACGCTGGAGAAACTCCAGTGGGCCATCCGAAGCTTCCAACCTTTTAAGGCGCCAGGCCCCGACGGAGTCTTCCCGGCCTTACTTCAATGGGGGGGCAACTCTGTTGTGACGAGACTGGTGCCCCTAATGAGAGCGTGCCTGGCATTTAGATACGTTCCAAAGGTATGGAGGGAAGTGAAAGTCATATTCATCCCAAAGCCAGGTAAGAGTGACTACACGAACGCAAGATCATACCGCCCAATCAGCTTGACCTCCTTTTTGTTGAAAACAATGGAGAGAGTGTGTGAAAGGGAGCTACGAGACGGCGCTCTAAAAACAGTACCACTGCATGGCAACCAACACGCGTACAGCGCTGGTAAGTCGACCGAATCCGCTCTTCACCAGGTAGTCACCGTGATTGAAGAATCGATTAACCAAAAGGGTTCCTGCCTGGGTACGTTCATAGACATCGAAGGAGCCTTCGACAAAACAAACTTCTCCAGCATAAGCGCCGCACTCTCCAGACATGGGGTACAGCAGGTACTTATTGATTGGATTACAAATATGCTAAGCAAACGTGTGGTTCGCCTTGAGGAAGACCAGCAGGTAGCCTTAATAGCCAGAGGCTGTCCACAGGGCGGCGTACTATCACCTCTCCTCTGGAATTTAGTGATCGATGACCTCATCACACAACTCAACGCTCACCGTTATTACACAATAGGCTATGCAGACGACCTCGCAATCCTCGTGCCTGGGAAGGTAACAGGAACCATCTGTAACCTCACCCAGCAAGCGCTACGCATCGTGGAGCGATGGTGCAGGGAGTATGATTTGTCGGTAAACCCCACTAAAACCGAATTAATCTTATTCACCCATAAACGAACTCTAGGCCTTCATCGCCTACCTAAGCTGTTCAATACAGAACTCCAGTTGTCTAGTGAGGTTAAATACCTGGGGGTCATTCTGGACTGTAAACTAAACTGGAGCAACCATCTAGACTACAAATTAAACAGGGCATGCATCACCTTCTGGCAATGCAAGAAAATGATAGGTAAGAAGTGAGGCTTATCCCCAAAAAACACAATGTGGTTGTACAATGCTGTAATTCGGCCGATGATTACCTACGGGGCCGTGGTGTGGTGGCCCCGCACCAAGCTTGTCACAGCCGTAAACAAACTGCAACGCATGCAAAGGCTGGCCTGCGTGGCGATAACGGGCTGCATGAGAACTACCCCGACAGCAGCTGTGGAGGCTATGCTGGGGCTCCCGCCGCTCCATCTGTTCATACAACAGGAAGCGACGATGGCAGCAGTGCGTCTTAAAACACTGGACCTCTGGGGTAAGAAAGAAACACAGCACACTGCTCTGCTTGAGGAACTCAACAACGAGCTCCCCATAACGAAGGCAGTTAATGACAGGGTGCCCAAACAAATCGTTTTTGACAAAAAATACAGAATCCAACTGTACGAGGATCACCGCTGTGAGGGGCTGTGTCCCTCTGAGGTGCGTGTCTTCACTGATGGTTCCAAAACAGGTACTGGTACGGGTGCAGGAGTCTTTTCGGAGGATCTCAACATTCGTATAGCCAGACCTTTGGGGGTCTACAACACAGTGTTCCAGGCCGAATGCCTGGGCATCTCACTGGCAGCTTCGGCCATCATAAACAGGGAAGTTAAGGACCACTCGATACGTATACTTTCGGACAGCATGGCGGTCCTGCAAGCACTGAACAGCCACATAGTTAACTCCGGGCTGATCTTGGAGTGTCACAATCTCCTTAACCAGGTTGGTAGACACAACAATATAACCATTCAATGGATCAAAGGACACAGCGACTCCCGAGGCAACGATGCAGCGGACGAACTCGCTAGAAGGGCGTCGAGTATGGCGATTATGGGACCTGAACCCATTGCACCACTCCCCTTGGGTTATCTGCGTCACCTGGTAAGGAAACGCACCAGAGACCTACACCACAAACTATGGGAGGACCATGGTGAGTGCAGGCAGGCCAAAGAGGCTCTCCCGACCCTTGATGGCCGCTTGTCGAAACAGGTCCTTAGACTATCTAAACCGCAAATGCGGCTGGTGACAGCCGCCCTTACCGGTCATGGATCATTTAATAAACACCTCTATCTAATAGGAGTCACAGACAGCCCACTCTGCAGAGCCTGCATGGAGGAGGACGAAACAGCAGCACACCTGCTACTAAGCTGCCCTGTAGTCGCGGATTACAGGACTAAATACTTCGGCAACCCAGGTACCCTCCGAGAAATGGTAAGCAAAACAAGGGCGTTGCTCGCCTTCCTGGAGGAACTGGCATGGATTGAGTGAAATCTTACCCCTTACGCAAAATACGCGCATGGTCGTGGAGTTGCGGACACCTGCCCGACATACATACATACAACCTGCATGGTTCTCATACTTAGACAAAGGTTCTCATATGATTTTACCCGGATTTGAACAATCCTACCTTCATATTGTAAAAGTAGTTGACTTCTTCAAAAGAGGCTTTGACCCCGGAGTTTGTTTCAGTATGTTTTCTTAGGAAGAACTTACCGGCTTCATGTAGTTTATATTATATTCGAACAAAACAACGTGTTAAAGTATTATTTAATAAACAATTTGCAAAATAGGAATACTTATAAAGCAAGAAGGAATATGAAGAATAGGAAGGAAGACGGAGATAGCAGTGATTTCATTTTACCGAAATGTCATGTCGCACAAGGAGATCACTGCGTCTTACACGTTGCACTGCTGACCATGGAATGAATCACAGCCGGGAGCTTGAATGAGTAAATGATATTTATTTTTCAAATTTTTATTAAATATAACCCTGAACTTACTGCCACCTATTTATATTGGTTAGATACGTAACTTCCTGCCCGAGACCACAGGGACTGTGGCTCCTACCTAAGAAACTATGTTTTATAATATAATAGGGGTTGCTATAGTAAGAAAAAAGTAATAAAACGCATATATGATTCAAATTATTTTATTTAACTAAACACAACGTTTTCTTTATTAAATGCGTAATATTAACAATCGTCTTCAGATAATGAGATCAATTCAAAAAAAAAAAAAAATACGGCACCTTTTAAAAAAAAAATCCCTAATCTTATGAAGACAGGATGTTATCTAACATACAGAAGAGCTGTAAAAGTTCCACGTTGTTGTTTGAAAGCCTGACTCATGACTGAAGCTCAGGTAGTATATTGTTTTCTTCTAGATATCGTGACAATTGCTGACACAAAGTCTTTTCCGCAATTTGAGATAGGCAAGACAGAATACTAATGGGTCCTTTCTTAAGGAGGGAAATCATCCAATGATTGGCTCCCATCTGCGCGAAGCGGGTGTGTTAGACTTTTACTGACTAAAACCCATCCGTGTTCCGTCTTTACCCTTCGTGTTCCGAGACCGCGGTAACTCTTTCGAACAATTCCGCAACCCAAGCAGGCAACGGCCCCCTAGTGGGACCCGACAATTTTGCTAACACTCTTCGAGGTGTGCGTGGGATACGATGCGCCGTCTATCCGGACCTGGTTTCTGTCGGGCGGCGAGATACCCATTGCTCGCAGCCTGCAGGCCCGACACTAATGAGTTTGGTCTTTTAATTCTACCGGATTCGGTTTCTTTTTGGCAATGGTCGTGCGGTTACAATTTTCCACGTTTCAGGAAACGTTGCAGACTATTGAGCGGTTAACAGTTTCTGTGATGGTTGTTAGAGCTATGTGGTAAGGTGAATACTGTGAGATGTACAATAAAGTATATAATAAATAAATAAGCATGTTTTCTTAATGATAATAGACTCGCGTTTGATCACCATCTCACCTAAAGGTAAGTGACGATGTGGTCGAAGATGGAGCACGCTTACCTAGAAGTAACTTATTCACTCTTTACTTAAAGACCCTTATGTTATAGCTATCGGGAAATACAGACTCTGGGAGAGAATTCCACTCCTTAGCCGTACGCACAAAGAAGTAAAAAAGTATTCCCAAAAAGTTTTGTGCGTATAGGTGGGATGTCCTTCATGTAACGATGGCGCATCGCCGTTTGTCTGGTAGTCCGATGATGGAACAGGCTTGGCGGAATTAAATTGTGTAATTCACACTCACCGAAAAGTAACCGGTAGAATGTTTAGTGTGATCTGGTCGGTCTTCAGCGTTTGATTTCAGCTGGCCAAAGTATCGCAAGCTTTGATCGGAACTTACTGGCATCAACCCAAAGTGAGTATCGCCAAAACGGTTAGATTCAAAGAAGGTGCGTTACGATATATTACATATTGGGTTACAGGGAACCCTTAAAATATATTTTAAATCATTTTATCATTTTAAAGTTGAGAGGGACACATTTTAGATAACTGTCTCTACACCAGGTGCAAACTTTGGCAGAACCCGTGTACACAACATCCAAAATGTTGTTTCTTGTATGGGAATCGGCCGTACGGCCTTAGCTTTAAATCTATGGGACAAAAAAGTCAGTTTAATTTTTTGGTAAAAAGTTTTTATTTCACTATTTTTAGCTGGTCGATTTCTAATTACCTAGTTACAAGAGCCTAAATGTCAACTACTTATAATCATTTACAAAATATTGCTTTTCCCAATGTTGGGCCGTTAATTGTTGAGGAGTTCTCCTGGTACTTCACCATCAGCTTCACTTCACCATATGCATTGTGACGAGTATATTGTGCTTAATAACCAAATTTATGTAATCGAAGCGTAACACATGAAATACTTATTATTCCTACTTATATATTGAGTAGTTCCAGTGGCCATCTGTGGTCTTCATCATCAAGTCCACTTCACAAATGGTGCTTTTCGAGAGCAACTGCACAAGTTACTATAAAAAAATACTCAAATCACTAAAGGTGTGCCTATAATATCTGAAGAGTTCCCTCGATTTCTCCATCCCATCATCAGATCCTGACTTGGTGACAATGGGACCAATTTTGAAGTATACCATTTCAAACAAAAAAGAATTGTCCAAATCGGTTCTGCTGTCTTCGAGTAATCGGTGATCATAATAAAAAAAATATACGCGTATTTTGCTGACAAGGGGGAGGGTGGGTTAAAAATTGCAAAAAATGTGCTCACGTAATACTTGAACGGCCCCCGACTCGGAAATCGAACCCGAGATCTCATGGTCAGCAGTCGCGTTTGCAACCACTATACCAACGTGTGCTACGTTGGTATAGTGGTTGCAAACGCGACTGCAGCAAGCAAGGAATCAAATAAAATAAACACATATTTATGAAACATTATAATTATTTCATATTTACAAAAAATAGTTAACACTATTATAGCCTTATGCTAACTTACTAATTAAGTTCTAATATTAACTTGGGGAGACCCTATACCTATAGAGCCGAGGAAAACCTGGCGAGACGTGCGTCGACATGCAAATATCAACCTTACGAATTGCGAAATAAACTTCCATCAAAGTATACTTAATTAACGCGATTAACCTTATTTATTCGACCTTAAACTGATAGAAATAGAGTTGATATTCTTAGCACGCATCGACAGATTCGCGTCGGCCAATATATTTCTTAATTAAAAAAACCTATTACAAAATTAGAGACCCATCTCGGATTATCCCCATATTTGTTTGAAAAAAGTTGCGTCATGTACTTTAGTTTTTATGATGCGTATGCGCAGGCAGTTCAATGCATAATGTATTGTGTATCTGCATTATCAAACTTTTATGGAAATATCGTCCAATGAGACAGTGAGAGATAAAATCTCGCATTAACGTCTAAAATATTATTTAAAGTCAATACAGAAGAATTTTAGAATGCAAAAATGATGCTGATTTTAAAATGATGCGAACGTGCTTGCAAAGGCACGTAGGTATCACACCAACTTCCAAACTCCGGGTTACTACTAAAAATTTATTTTAGAAAAACCCAATAGCAAATTTTGACCGACCCAGGAATGGAACCCAAGACCCCTGCTCAACAATCGCGCTGGCGACAACTCGACCAACGAAGCAATCATGATATATGCAAATGATGGAATTTTGTCAATAGATAACTCAAAATCTAGAGCATATACATAATTTTACAGGATTTATACCTGCTGTGCATAATTCTAGTTTTGTAGGCTTGCGTTATCAATATAATTCGATCTCTGTATATTTATACATATACAATATCGTGATAATTATTAATCATATATATTTTTAATTAATAATAATTAAACATATTGCAAAAGAAGCTGCGATAGAACAATCAACTCAAAATAGAACTAAAAAATTATTCAACAAAACTATAATTAATCACATATAATTTTTTACTCTGGAACAATAAATTCTGTATCATAGACATTTGAGTGTATGATCAATTGATTTGACTCAGGTGTCATAAAATTGTATTATAATTAGCAAAAAAAAAGATTAATTATATACAGGTGTTCCAAAAAAGCGTGACCATACAAAAATCCTCTCATCAAGTTATTTCTTTTTTTTATTTGGCCAGCAACTTTTGTAACAGATGTAGAATTTATTACTGCCTTTTATAATTCGTTTAAAAACCAGTGATATTATATTATACTAACTTCTGCCCGCGACTTCTATTATAATTATTTTTAGTAACATTTTCTTGAATAAAAACTTTGTTCTGAGATTTACGTACACAAAAAGAATCATCCAATTTAGTGTAGTCGTTTCGAGATTATGCCTGTACATACACATATCGCATCATATACATTTCCACGTCTACATTAGACCAAGCTTCGCTTCGCTTAATACCATACAAGCAATACTTGTCAAAATTATCCAAGCTTGGCCAGTTTATTTAATAATATACTAGGTATAAACACAGTTGATACAACCGAGGGGCTTTCATTTAAACTTTTCAAGCTCTGTACCAAAAATCTAGTAAATAGGAGTAGTAGTTTAGTCGCAAATGATTTTTACGTTTTTACCCCGTTTGAACACAATGTATCTTAAATCGCTAAATCTGAGTATAATCTACGATACTTTGTTGTCGCTCTGACTCTACCGCCCGCGTCACTCGCGCACGTTGCCACTTTGTTACCTAGGTTTCTAAGGGCAGTCACATTTATTTACAAAGGGTGGTTGCATTTTACTCTGATTAAGCTATTTAGTATATTACATGAAAAAAAAAAACTCATTTATGGCCCTTTTTATTTTTATACCATATCAAATTAATACTAAACACATAGTACATATAGTGTAATTTAATGCCCCTCTGTCGTATCAACTCTGTATATACCCGGCATGCGTTTCAATGCCATTGGAGTAATAAAGCGTTCGTTTTTCAACCAAACAAATCAAAATATGTGCATGTAGCAACAATAGTCTCTTTTTACATAAATTCTCATAATATTGTAATATTGTGTTTGTGACAGATAGATTGTGAAGTTAGCCTAGACACTGGTGCTAGTGCAGATTGGTAGATGTCACATAGCTTCAAACTTGCTAGGACATGCAGGTTTTCTCACGATGCTTTCCATTACCGATTTGAGAGAAGTGGTGATTGGGTTCGAACCCAGTACCAGCAACTCTCAAATTGGGCCCGTAGCCTTTGGGCTTCTTTTGGGTATCTTTTTATTCAGGTAAAATGTGAGAAATATTGACGCGAATTTTACATTATTGCTATTATTATTATTAGATTAGTTGGAGGGGTTAACAGGGTTGCTAGTAATGTGAATTTTACTCACATTACTAGTTATCTTAACCCGGCGCCAATGACGCTGGATCATATTGACCCGAGGTGATTTCAAACGGACATATTTTATATTTTATGTGCTTTGTGGTTTTGAACGTTTTAGTAGCTGGAGATACAGCACTGCTCCACCCGCACCGCTTGTGAACTACGTGCGACGCCGCCTGCGCAGGGAGATACACGTGCGTCAAGCCAAAACGGGTAAATATGACCCAACGTCATCAATGACGTACTGTTTTCGTGACATATTTTTATTTGTGTTTATTAATAATTTTTCTTGTTTGCTTTTAGGAATTTGACAAATATGTCTTTCACGAACCGCTCTGAAAGAATATTAGAAATCTTAGAGGAATCGGACTCCAACAATGAAATGTATGTAGCTTCCTCGGACAACGAAGATGAAGATCACGTATCAGAATGCAGACAAAGTAGCGGGACGGTACAAAATGCAAGTGACACAAATGTAAACTTGGACTCATCAAGCTCGGATTCGTCAGATGTTGATCTTTTGACCCTCCAAAGTGAACTATACCAACATTGTTTCAAAGGAAAGAATGGAACACTGTGGCAGAAAATACCACCTCGACCAAACGTACGTACAAGATCTGAAAATATTATATCCGAGACTCCAGGTGTAAAAGGTGAAGCTCGCAGTGCAAAAACTATATCAGAATGCTGGAACTTATTCGTAACTTGTGATATGCTGAGTGAAATAATAACATGTACTAATTTACACATACAAGAAAGAAGAGAAAGGTGTGTAGATTTGAGTAAACACAGATACATGGGCGAAGTAAGTACCAGTGAGCTAAAAGCTTTTATCGGTCTTTTGTACATTGCTGGTTTTTATCGATCTAATCGCCAAAATTTGGTAGATTTGTGGCAAGCTGATGGTACTGGTGTAGAAATATTTCGGCTAACTATGTCGATTCAACGATTTTATTTCATACTCCACTGTCTACGTTTTGACGATCTATCTACACGTGTTGAAAGACAACAAATTGATAACCTGGCACCCATACGCAAACTATTTGAGGCGTTTGTTCAACAATGTACAAAAATGTATTCGCCGGGGGAGAACTGTACCATTGATGAGATGTTGCTGGCATTCAGAGGACGTTGTAAATTTCGGCAGTATATTCCATCAAAACCAGCAAAATATGGAATAAAAGTATTTGCTTTAGTCGATTTCAAAACGTTCTGTGTGCAACATGGAGATTTATGCCATTTTAGATGTAAGCACCCAGATGGTCCTTACTCAGTCAGCAACAAGCCATTTTACTTCGTGGATCGCATTGTGTCGCCCATCTCGAAATCCAATCATTGCGATTGTCAATCGAATGCGAATCACTTTCGATAACTGGTTCACTAGTTACGAATTAGTAGCTCATCTTCTAAGAGAACACAAATTGACCACAGTGGGTACCCTACGCAAAAACAAGAGGCAAATTCCACCTGGATTTATTACGACGCGTGGGAAAAACATAAACTCGTCTACTTTCGGTTATCAAAGAGACATTACCATAGTGACTTACATTCCCAAAAAAAAATAAGGTGGTCCTATTGATGTCGAGTTTGCATCACGATGGAAACATTGATGAACCTACAGGTGACAGCCGGAAACCAGAAATTATAACCTACTATAATTCTACCAAGAGTGGAGTGGATATAGTTGGCGAACTTTGTGCTACTTATAATGTGAGTAGAAACTCGAAAAGATGGCCACTCACAATATTTTTGTAATGCTGAATATATCGGACGTAAATGCAAATATCATACATCGAAAAAGGCGTCATTTTCTGAAGACCTTGGGACTTAGCCTCATTCAGGACCATTTGCAGGAACGAAGAACCCGTGAGAATTTGCCAAGGCAATTGCGCATAAGAATCACAGAATTTGCGGGGGCAGCCTCTGAAGAACCTCCCCGGAATGTTCCTGGAGCTCGGAGATGTCAGGTGTGTCCTTCAAAGAAGGATAAAAAACTAGCCACACATGCAATGCTTGCCAGATATATATATGCCCTGACCATTATATTCCATACTGCGAAAATTGTAGCAGTTCCATGGCCAGGTTTTATTGGTATACAGGTATTACCAGGATTAAATTTAATAAATAAAAAATATTGTAATTGTATCATTTAAAAAAATTATTATTGAAACCAAAATTTAATTAAACTCTTCTAAATGAATTAGACAAATGTGTACTTTATCATCATTTATTTTTGAGCCTTTAAAACTTTAACTTCACTTTAAACCTTTAAAAAGGTTTAATACTTAAAACTTTGTTTTGTTATCACTTATTTGCATTATATCTGAGGATTAAATCACACATCGACATAAAAAAAATCAATTCTTTAAAACATCTATCATTTTATAATTAATTAAAAAAAAAACATTGGGCACGCATTTCTCCTTTTATCACGAAAAAAAAAATGACTACACAGTGCGAGTTAAAGTTTCTCGTGACTTCACATCTATGTAAACATTGAAACACTTACAAAAACGGCAGTAGACTAATGGCTAAGGTCGGTCTTGTGATCGAGAAGTCACGGGTTCGAATCCCATCCATTACATTATTGTCGTGAACCCACTCCAGACACAAGCATAATTAACTTAGTTGGAGGGGTTAACAAGATTGCTAGTAATCATGGCCACCACACATATCACAAGTCAGACCTTAATGGCTATTGACGCTTATTTGTGACCAACCTGCATGCTTTTGGTACTTATTTTTCAACACAAGGTCCAGCCAGAAAACATTATTTATAATGTATTTTAATAATCTCGAGATCTAGAACAGATATAGGGGTATATTGGCGGCCGAGCCAGAAAACCACGAAATGACCTTCTGATATTTGACTACTAAATCTGAGTGTAATTAGATGAAGTACATGACACCATGATTAAGCAAGGAAGTGACAATTTTGAAACACATTTATTTATTAATATTTATTTTATTTTATGTAAAATATAATTCTGCCTTGTCTGGTATTTTACTTTTGAAAAACTCTATACATTACATACTCTATAATTAGATTTAGTTCAAAAAGTCAGTGTGTCTCATATCAAATTTGGTTTAACGCACAATTTCAACTTGACACAAAACGTGCACTTTGAAAAATTTGTATTTACTTGTACAAATTTTTACTTTACGCAAAATATGTTTTCGCTAAATGTCTACTTGACGCAAAATGTCCACTTGTCACGAAATGTCTACTTGACGCAAAATGTCCACTTGTCACGAAATGTCCACTTGCCGCAAAATGTACACTTTCAAAATGAACACTTCAAAATGGTAGTGATAACTTCACGCTCGCAAACCCAGTGGAAAGAGACAGATAGGGTACCGTAATCTTCACTCTTTTGCTAAACGTCGACGTTTTCGCTTACAGGCAATCCTATGACATATCTACTATAATATAAAACCTTTATGAATATTTTTTTGAAGACTTAAACACTATGTGGACTAATTATTATCTTTTAAATCTAGGATACTTTCCTAACGTCGTTTTATAAAATCAATATAAAAAAATATTGGTTTTGCCGCGTCGGCAACGAAGAGGCGACATGACTGGTAAACTAAAGATGAGCATAGATTTCGATTGGATAAACCATAGTCAAAATAGTGTGTTTTCATAGTCAAAATAGTCTAGTTGGAATTTTTTTGATGGATCATAGTCAAAATAGTTTAGTTGATATATGTTTTAATAGACCATAGTCAAGATAATCTAGTTGACATTTTTTTAACAAGCATTAACACATTCAGCGCCACTGAAAGATACCTAAGTCTAAATATATAGCTAGTTAAAACTTAAATATGTAAGTAACATAATTCAATAATTACTATTAAAAAAAAAGCATTGTTGAGTAAATTTAAAAGTCAATAGGTAGAGGCTGTCTTTATATTGCTTGTAATTTCGACTCAAATTATCAAAGATTTTAAAGTTCAAGGTCAGTATAATTATATTACGATCACAAATTAAAGTATTTTAGACTTGTGTAACTTTCATTCTAAGACTGCGATATGTTAAACTAACTAGGGTTAGACCTAGGTACCTTGCACACCAATATAATTAAAATCGGCTCAATCTTGCCAGGAGTGAGCGTTTTAAGCACAAATTTTACACGAAAAAATCAAGTTAATAAAAAAATAATCATCTTGTCTATAGTCACGATCCGTCAATTTCTATAAACTAATGACAACACTAATGCTCAATTTGTATGGAAAATCATGTCTATGCCTACTCTTACCGTCACAGCGTCTTTCTACCCTATAACCCCAACACTAGACAAATTCTCAATTAAAAAACGAATTAATTTCCTCTTAAGCATCAAAATTAAAGTCTTGATAACCGGTCATATCACTACTTTTAGTTGAAATAAAATCATCCAGCCCGATTTTATCGTTCAAATTCTCATTAGCCTGATCTCGGCAGTTCGTTTGTTCCCGAGAATTCTCGTTACTGTTACCGATTTGAGCGTCTAACGCCTCCATGAGTTTAGTATCGTCCATTTCTTCGGAATCTGTAGTCGTTTTGTCTTTTCCACAGTTGACGATTACGCTGATTGCGTTTTTATAATCTGTCTCCGTAACATTGTCATTTCTCTGGTTTTCTTCGCTTTCACCGTCAATGTCTTGGGTGCTATCAGTTTCTTTCGCTTCCAATTCTGGCGTCTTAGAATCTTTACTTACATCAACAACTATATTTGATTTTTTTTCTTCAACTTCTGAATTTTGTTCTGGTAGTGATGTAGCTTTATCGACATCGTTAGTCGACTGTTTTTCTTTGTCGATTACATCACTTTGTGTATTATCATTGAGTAGGCTCTCGCTTACAGCACCAATGGAATTAGAATCTTGACTATTTTCGTAATCAATTTTCAATTCTTCATTTTCAATCTTATTTTCGGATTTACTTACCACTTCGCCGTCAAAGTAGTCGAAGCTCATACTATTGATACCATTATTAATTTTATCATCTATTCGCTTATTATTATCATTATTGCTACTTATATTATTATTTGAACCGTTTGTATCATTGTTCGTACTATTATAGTTTTTAGTCGCACTGGTGTCTATGTTTTCACTTAATTTAGCATCATTTTGTGCGGTTTGTTCAGTTTCTTCTACTCTATCAATATTGTCAGCTAAACTGACATTTTCATTACTTTTCTCGTTTTCATCAACATTAGAAACGTCTTTATCAGAAACAACGGCGTCATTCTCATCTTTGTTATCACTTACATCCATACTTTTGTCAGTATCATTGATCTCTTTACTCTTCTGACTTTCATCACCCTCCTTCTGGCTCTCACTGCCATCCTTCTGATTTTCTCCGTCAAATTCATCGTCATCATCACCCAAATTATCAATGATATTATTAATATCTCTCGTCACATCATCTTCTGTGCCCGCAAGAAGAGAATCAAACATCTTTTCGTGCTGGACTCTCCTCTTTTTCTTTGGAACCTTACCCAAGCAGCGTTTTGAGAAGAGAGTTTTTAAAGTCAGATTGGCTAGAGTATCAACTTTCTTCTTCTTGGGTTGAGGGGTTAGCACTAAGCTGGGGCTGCTACAATGTTCGTCTTCAGATTCAGTATCTTCTGAATCCCAGTGAATATAATCTTCTTCTGGATAAAATTCTTTGATTTCGGCGTTTATGTCTACCATTCCGTCAGGATCAGATTTTATACGTAGCCGGGAATACGACGAAATGTATGGATAGACGCAGTTTTTGTCCAAACCAAAGTCCTATGAACAAAAGAATTTCATGAGCTTTTTTAACAAAAAGTAACAGATTTTTGAGGTTTTAATTTAAAAAAAGTACCTTAAATCTGCGATTCAATACCAAAGTTCTAAATAATAATTTAAAAAAGCAAGCATATAAATCTAAGATTAAATGAAGTATGAAGACCTAATAGAAAACATGTCTTTTTAACATAGCATCGTGCTGAGATAGGAGCATTTTTGGTCTTGCACAGTATTTTTTTTTAATATGTATTATTTGTATAATTTGGATTTTAGAAGTCAAATTATAGTTGTGCTTTTAAATAAAAACCTGTAGTTTAAATACTATTCTATTATACTATATTTAAAGTGAGATATCCCACAAGGTCCCGCGTGGGATTGATCAATCCCGCCTATCGATCCCGCGGGATTAGAGGACCTGCGGGACTGCAATCCGTACCAGCAGCATCCTGAACGCATTATTATAACATAGACATAAGTTAAACTGTTCTAGTTACGTTACTTGAATAAATAAATGAATTATTATGATTCTATTGAACATGCATATCGCTATACCAGGACTTGGTCTTCATATACGGTTTTACTTACCGCTGTAACATTGGAGACATCGTAGTGTTCTTGCTTATGGTTAGTCAGAAGAGTATCGCAACGAGACACACGTATTTGTATCGGCTTCACCTTGCTTAGCAACACTGGGTCAACTTCAAATTCTCCTGTAAAAATGATACATAGATATATATACAACGTATAATTTAAAAGGTATATACATACCAAGGGCACGGCTTCTTTGAGTGATATCAAACGATATTGGAAGGGTTTTTTAATCCTATCTCTACATGTTCGGAAGTAATGAAGCCACCGCCTGGACGGTAGGCTACTACAGTACTAGGTGTACAGAATTATGGAAGAGATTTATCGTGATATTTGCAAGTAACGTGGAAAGTTATTGACCTACGTAGTGCGGTGACACGATTGTTATGATTTCAATTTATGAAACTTACGAAACCGGAAATTTGGTATCAATTTTTAGAGTATTTTATTTTGAGTTGAAACCCTTCCAGTATCGTTTGATATCATCCAAAGAAGCCGTGCCCTTGGTATGCATATACCCTTTCCGTTACACGTTGTATAAAGAGAAATGAGGGTAAAATTCACATTACTAGCAATCTTATTAACACCTCCAAGGTACATAAATGCTTGTCTGGAGTGGGTTCACGGCAATAGTGTAATGCGTGGGATTCAAACCCGCGACCTCTCGATCACAACTCCGACACCTTAGCCATAAGGTTATTGACGCTTTTTTATTTATTTTATTTATTAAGTATATAGCTTTTCTAAGTCTTGTTCCAGGCTTGTGCGTAAATGCGTACTATATTTAAGCGTAGTTGTATCATTATCATCTGCTCTTAGTCTTTTTCCAACTTACTTTACACAACTAGTATTCCTGGGAATGTGTTAAGGATTTTGATTGAAAATGAACTTTAATGAGTAAGAAATAGAGTTGGAAATTGCCTACGTGTACAAAATCTGCAGTGTCAAATATTCTGGCGCTTAATCACTGCGCTAACACAGTCATGAGGATTATAGGCAGTAGTCACACCGCCGACGATGAACGAGTAGCAAGTAAAGCTAGCATTTGAAAACGAGTTGGCGAGCAGCGAGTGTGTTGTTCCTATAGTTCAGTCGATAAGCTATCATCTGGTTGGTTTCTCAGCGTGAGTTCTGACCGCCAAGTGATCGCTGAGCGAGTATTATCTTTGATAGCTCTTGTCGCCCAGCGACAAAACTAGTGAAGCGAGTAGTCGCCGGCAGTGTGAACAGTCAGAGAGCAACTATTAACCTCTAGAGCCCCAGCGGCACAAAAACGTGCCAGTAAACAAGTATTAGTTGAGCCCCGCTGGCACAAATTTGTGCCATCAAACCCCGACCGATTTAAAACTGTATTTGTAGTAAAGATAAGTCTTAAAATCGTTTGTGAGTGGGGTCAGATTAAGCTTACGATAAGAGCCCGCCCGCGGTGCTTGACGGATGGTAGACGTAAATAATGGCGGTCCTTGAGAGGTTATTAAATGCATTTCTTTCGTTTACACGGAATTTATATTTCATTGTGCGTTTCTTGAGCGAGTAAATCGCCGATAGTTAGTCGTTTACTCGCCGACAGTCGGACAGCTGCCAAAGTCTAGAATATCATAGGCTACATTTTATACCAGAAAAATCAATTCCAATACCCGTATAAAATATTCCAACAAGTCAGGATTGAATTCGATCAAAAATAAACAATATTCTTCTGTAGGTAAAAGATCTCGTGGCATCCCTGCTGTCATTTGTACATGTTTGACATTACATGTCGTTGCGGATACTACCGGAGGAAGCCAGAAAATTTGACACTGGTCTATCTAAGGGGGATCGTGTTACCCAGTTACTGGGTTGTGGAGGTCAGATAGTCAGATACTCGATGTAAAACACTAGTACACAGCTGCTTCCGGTTAGACTGAAAGTCGATCCCAACATAGTTGGAAAAAGGCTAACCAGAAGATGATAATGAACTAGGTACCACCCATGGTTGACTGGTAGAGAAAGCCTATGGCATTAAGACCAGGCAGTGCAAAATAATTTTCACGCAACCTTCGCCCCCATCCACCCGTTAGGCCGTTGTACTAAACGCTAACGCAGCAGTAATAAAGTTGAATATCGCGTGCGCTCTTTCACCATGTTCGGTTTCGAAACTGCCGTTGTGTGCTAAACGCTAACGCAGCAGTAATAAAGTTGAATATCGCGTGCGCTCTTTCACCATGTTCGGTTTCGAAACTGCCGTTGTGTGCTAAACGCTAACGCAGCAGTAATAAAGTTGAATATCGCGTGCGCTCTTTCACCATGTTCGGTTTCGAAACTGCCGTTGTGTGCTAAACGCTAACGCAGCAATAATAAAGTTGAATATCACGTGCGTTCTTTTACCATATTCGGGTTCGAAACTAAATGTCGTAAGTCTCAATTCTTATTTCGTTTATAACTAAAGTGATAATTGATCTAGAGAAAAAATGTCCCATATTTGGATAATAAACTATATTTTCTTACTGTCAATACTAATTTTAGACATAAAAGCCGAGTAATCTTGATTAAATTTTGAATAATCTTTAAAAAAGACATGATTTTCGATTAAAAAATGAATCTAGCGAAAATGTTCTAATTACGAAACTGGTCTAGACATGGAAAGAAAAAGTTCCAATAAATCATATACTAAAGTTCCATTTTGATTGTATGCGTGATTGTTTCAGAATATTAATACAAAATTACATACAATGTAGTGAGCCTCCTTTTAAGTCCGCCTTTGTACTTTTGTGTTGCATAAAGTTTTAATAAATAAATAACATTGAAATATTACCTTTTTTCTTCGCTGCACAGGTTTGTTCATGCGTTTTCAGATTCTTCAGTAAAGCATAACTTCTTTTACACTTACTGCATTTACCTGTACCAAAGAAAATTTAGAATACAAATTAAAAACTGACATTCTTAGTTTGGTCTTCACCATAATTATTATAGTTCTCTTAATCAGAAAGATTATTATAAAGCACCATAATTATTAGTTTATTATTTTAGCATACAGTGTGTTAGGTTAAACGAGGGACTTATTGAGGGAGGGTATTCAGTATTCGATTCTCGTCCCAAATATGTGAAAAACCTATAACTTAAATTTTTGACGTAATTGTTCAATATAATACATTTATCATGTACTAGCTTTTGCCCGCGACTTCGTACGCGTGGGAAGGCTTTCCCGCATAAATCCCGATCCCGTGGGAAATTCGGGATAAAGTAGCCTATGTGTTATTCCAGAATGTCAACTATCTACTTACCAAATTTCATCCAGATCCGTTCAGTAGCTTTTGCGTGAAAGAGTAACAAACATCCATCCATCCTCACAAACTTTCGCATTTATAATACTAGCTTCTGCCCGCGACTTCGTACGCGTGGGATGGTTTTCCCGCGTAAATCCCGATCCCGTGGGAATTTCGAGATAAAAAGTAGCCTATGTGTTATTCCAGAATGACAACTATCTACTTACCAAATTTCATTCAGATTCGTTCAGTAGTTTTTGCGTGAAAGAGTAACAAACATCCATCCATCCTCACAAACTTTCGCATTTATAATATTAGTAGGAAGTAGGATAGGATTAGTAGGATACAACGTGTAATTTAAAGGGTATATACATACCAAGTGCACGGCTTCTTTGGATGATAATAAACAATATAGCAAGGGTTTTCTAATCCTAAGTCTACGTGTGTAGAACTTATTACAAATTCCAATACCAGAGACCGAATTTTTCAAATTAAGAAGAACGAAGAGAATTTTCGTTTTATTGGCAAGTGACGTGGAAAGTGATGACCCTCATAGTGCTGTGACACGTTTGTTATTACTGGTATTCAAGAAACATATGAAACCAATAAGTTGGGGTCAATTCTATGAGTCACTTATTTTGAGCTGAAACTTTGCATAGAAATTCCATACCAGATATTGTCTTCAGCTCTTTTGGATATATATGGGTTTTCCGTTACACGTTGTATGGTATATATATAGTATATTAGTAAGACACTGAGGCGCAAGAGGTGAATGAACTTGTAAACAGTACCTAAAGTAATCACGTGGCAAAACACGGCCCGATCCTGCCAAAAAAAGGAAGCTCGTGTGTAAACTCCGCCCCAGCGGGAGTCACCCCGAGGACTTTTGGTATGGTTCTGTCTGTTATTTATCAGTGTTTTTTTTTTGTTCATATTTTTATTAGTGTGTTTATGTGAGCATACACTATTGTAAGTTTGAATATGTCCCTCGTTTAAACTAACATACTGTATATGTATTTTATTATTATACATTTATTATTTGTATATTCTTTCGATAATGACACTTATTTTACTTGTACACCTACTATACTTATATATACCTACTTTACTTTGACTTTGTTGTCTTTTTAACCCAAAGGTTGATTGGTAGAGAATAATGCCTAGTTGCATTAAGTGCGCCCATGTACCAGTATTACAATACTGGTACAATAAATAACATAGAAGTTGAAATAAAAAAATAAAACATATTTTATTTCACAAAGGTCTAACATGGGCACTTATAAAATGTCAGAAAATAGTGCACGGTGCGAATTGGTCGTTTCCTATGGAGAAAAACCAGAAAATTAATGCAAATCTATTCAAAACTTATTTGATTTTCACAATATATGGGTATGAGAGGATATTATAGACCAATTAACATTGCACAAAGTAATTACATATCAAAAACCATCGCGATAAATATAATCTCAAGGTTTACATCATAAAAAGTGGCAAACTCGTCCATGAAGGGTTACGTAGTAGCTGATTAGCGAAAATAACTTTGTTTATATAGTATTTGTATGAATGACAAAGTTATATTTGCGGTTTGTGAAAAAGTGCTATATCTCAAAAACTAGTGACTGTATCTTGTTCAAACCAATTTTCGTTGAAAGTATTTATTAAGATCTAAAATATAAATTATCTTTTAAAAGATGGATGGGGGGGACATTTTACGACTTTGGAAGTGTCTATCTTTCAAACGATTGACTTAAGCAATAATGATTTTAGGAAGCTCAATGTCATTTTTAAACACAAATAGACACACATTTAGGGTTGATAATTCGTTCTTTTTTTAATTTAAATTACAGTTCCATATATGGGGAGTCATATATAAAAATAGAAAAACGGTTAACAGAATACAACAACCAACCAAGTTTGAATTAATTAGGCTTAATGGTTCGGAATAAAGTGGCTGTAACATACGGACGGACTAACAGAAATTACGAATCTACGGAATCCTAAAAACATGGAGAGGTATAGCGCAAAATATTGTATAATATATAAAAAATAAAAAATACTAAATATAGAGCTAATTGATATCTATTTTTTCGCGTTAGATTTGTAGCGAGTATAGGGTGTTCAAGTAAAACTCCAGATGAATGTAGAACTGTATCGAACGGTGTACTGAATAGCAGTGCTCTATTAGGTAAAATAGGTGCATATTTATAGTCTAACGTTTTGCATGTGTGGCAGCTACAGATTCATTTAAATATCTGTAATAATTTCTGAGAAAAAATAAAATAACCTTAGGAGTTTGTTACCCCATATCTCCCTTGTGAATGGAAGCAGAGAGCTTTAGAAGGTTAAACTATGTCTAAAGACGTCAGAGCATTTTCCATATGGTAAGTCTGCTTGACTCTTTGACATTTGTATTTTTTTAGGCTAATAAAATGTATTACTGATTTTCCTAAGGGAGACTTACCGCCTGGTCTATAGTCCTCTCCCAAACATTTATGGTCATCTAGGAGCTTGTTTGTGGCGAACAGATTCCAGCACACATCGCATTTCACGTCGGGCACCTCGTTAAATGGTATGCAATCGTTGTTTTCAAAGTGTCTGAAAGGAAAATGTGGTCTTCAGATAAAATTTTTGATTGGGTTATTGGTAAAACACTAACAATCCGTGACTATGTAAATAACATCAAAAACAACAACTTTTATTCCTTGATTCTTAATAATTCATCATATTTCAGTTCAGCACATTATCATACAATTATAAAAAAAAATTAACGCTCTAGACGTTACGCAGTCTGCGTAGCAAAAAAAAGCGCTTAGTACAAAAGTTTGTTTTTGGTAAAAGTATAATTTTTCGGCAGTGTTGCAAACAACGCGGGGGGCGATGTCGCCCGTTTTTCACAACTTAAGTAGCCTAATATAGCCGAATTTCAGTCAGTGGTAGCCAAAGTATGTAGCCTAAAATATCAATAAAGTTTTTTATTCAGTATTTGTTACTGTTGTGAAGAAAAAACGGGTGTAATTTAATTGATCTCATACTAATAGTAATATGTAAATAAATGTGGAATTAGTAATTCATGGTTTTATTTGCCTTATTTTTTTTCAATCCCACGGGATCCCGCAAATATTGAAATGAAAAGGGAATAATAATCGTGAACTGACAAGGAAGTCCCTGCTCAAGCGTGGTGTCGACCACACTTGGGTGATGAATCTACAACTAAGTAACGATCTAGAATAAAGCCGTACCCGGCTGAAATATGTTCAATGAATCTGTACTTAAGGAACATATTCTAAAATTAAATCTCGACTCAAAACTAGTTTTAAACAGAGATCAGTGCTCGAGTTTCGTTCTGTAATACGGGCCTTAGATTTATTGACGAAGATTTGAAAAAAAATATATACATTTCTGTTTTGTTTTAACTATAACTTTGTTTTCTTTTAATATTTCTATTGATAGTTTTTTTTTTTTTTTACCAAACCATTATTTATTTGAATAAGTACTATTTATTATATTATAATCAGTGAGTAATTTATAACAACACTGTCACAGATATTATTTAGGATCCTTTGTGTTCCACGACCGAGTTACACTTGCTATATTTTTATATGTTAGAAAAGATTGCCTTAACACCATTCACATTTTGTATGTCGGGAACAGAATCGAGTTTTTAGTGATACATGTGACAGTGGTAAAGAGGGTAGACCGATTCGTCTGCTCATAAACTTCCACCCGCAATTACTTCAGTTCATCCGTGATCATGGAGCTTGCAACAGTGCCGAAATATCGAAACTCGAAACAAAAGATACACATCGTAAATATCGCGTTTTAGGCTCTAACGATACTGTCAGTGACCATGTTAGCTAAATAAAAATTGGCCAAATGCGAGTCAGACTCGCCCATAAAGAGTTCCGCAGTATCTATAATCTATATTAATATTATAAAGCGGAAAAGTTTGTTAGTTTGTTTGTTTGTTTGTTTGTTTGTTTGCTTGAACGCGCTAATCTTTGAAAGTACTGGGTGGATTTTGATGAAATTTGGTATGGAAGTAGCTTGAAGCTTGAGGAAGGTTATAGGCTACCTTTTACCCGACTGCAAAAAAGGAGAGTTATGTTTTTACCGTGATAGAATCCACGGGAGCGAAGCCCCGCGTGAGTACTAGTAATATAATATAATATGTATATTTATTTGACAAAAACAAATCCTTACAAATTTCTTAAAACTAGCTTTAGCTTTTTTTACAACTACGCCCGATAACTTTGTTTTTCATAGGGTTTGTATGAATTACAAAGTTATATTTGCGGTTTTAGAAAATATGCTGTATCTCAAAAACTGCTGACCCGATCTCATTCAAAGCAATTTTGGTTAAAAGTTTACATTAAGATCTACAGATGTATATTTTTTTTCTCCATTATTATAGAAGTCAGAAGGGGTGGGGGGGGGGGCGACACATTTTACCACTTTGGAAGCGTATATATTTAAAACGATTACTTTTAGGAAAAGGTGGTCTTAAAAACCTCAATGTCATTTTTAAATACCTGTCTATAAATACCACACACACATAGGTTTCATGAAAAAAAAATATGATCAGTTTTCGTTCTATATATGGAGAGCCCTTTTATTCTAAATATGTTTTAATTTTTTTCTTAAAATTGGAAAGCGGTTCACAGACTACATCTTCCTACCAAGTTTCACATGTATGATCCTTATAGTTTCGGAATAAAATGGCTGTGACATACGGACGGACGGACGGACAGACATGACGAAACTATAAGGGTTCCGTTTTTTGCCATTCGGCTACGGAACCCTAAAAAGGGAAATCGTTACATAAATTACATCTGCTTATGTACCTACTATAAAATAAATGAACTACTTACTCGTCATAAGCCGAAAGACTTCTGAAATCAGTTTCGCATCTCCTACACTCATATGGTTTGGACTTGTTCTTGTGCCTCCTGTGATGGGCGGTAGCCTCATCAGCTGTGTTGAACCACAGACCACAGGGGTTGCATGCCACCCTAGAAACAACAACATTATATTATTTGATCAAGGAGTACAAAACACTATGCTGCATTCGGAAGACAGAAACAATGGGAACAAAAAGTATGATCAATACATATAATAAAACAGTAAAGAAAAATGTGTCTGTATATCTTTACTAATATTATAAAGCGGAAAAGTTTGTTTGTCTATTTGTACGCGCTAATCTTCGAAAGTACTGGGTGGTTTTGGATGACTCTTTTTTATTGAAAATAGGTTTGCGTTTGACCAATATCTCACCTGATGGTAAGTGATGATGTGATCGAAGATGGAGCACGCTTACCTAGAAGTAACCTATTCACTCTTGACTTAAAGACTCCCAGGTTATAGCTATCAGGAAACACAGACTCCGACAGAGAATTCCACTTCTTAGCCGTATGCAACTACTAGACGGATTTGACTGAAACTTTTTTGTACGGAAACTAGAAAACCTGATACAGAATTCACACAGGAGTGAAGTTGTAGACAGAAGATCCACAACTTGATCCCTCCATCTCCCTTTCACTACCAGTCTACCAGTGGTACTGCTGGGTGCTACCCACATTTGGTCAATATACTTCGTCTTTTCATACTAGTCGCTTCTCCTTCACATTTATTGTGTGAACTCTCTGTCAGCTTCTGTGTTCCCTGCCACATATGACCCGTCAGCCTTTAAAGCAACAGTGAACAGGCATTTCTGGGCTTGCTCGTTCCATTAGGCCGTGCGCGCACTGCGGTCAGTCTACCGGTGCGGTAGAACTACCGGAATTGCGGCCACCGCAAGGCAGTGCGCGCACGGCCTTATAAACTCATCTATCACTTACCATTCGAACGAGACGGGAAGAAAACGTTTGGATTTAATGTAAGACTAGCAAATCCAACAGTATGACTTCTCAGATGATTGCCATTGGCTTGCGAGTTCTTGTTAACTACCTAACTTCCGGGCGGTAAACTTACTTGACGTGAACTGTAAGTATGGATGACTTCTAAGACTAGTGAATCCAACAGTATGACTTCTCAGATAATTGCCATTGGCTTGCGAAGTCTTGTGAACTACCTAACTTCAGGGCGGTAAACTTACTTGACGTGAACTGTAAATATGGATGACTTCTAAGACTAGTGAATCCAACAGTATGACTTCTCAGATGATTGCCATTGGCTTGCGAGGTCTTGTTAACTACCTAACTTCAGGGCGGTAAACTTACTTGACGTGAACTGTAAATATGGATGACTTACCTAAGACTAGTGAATCCAACAGTATAACTTCTCAGATGATTGACATTAGCTTCCGAAGTCTTGTTAACTACC
Organism: Tholera decimalis; assembly: GCA_943138885.2. Taxonomy (NCBI): domain Eukaryota; kingdom Metazoa; phylum Arthropoda; class Insecta; order Lepidoptera; family Noctuidae; genus Tholera; species Tholera decimalis. The sequence continues at coordinate 8,077,956 of OW964575.2, read as the reverse complement.
TAACTTCAGGGCGGCAAAGTTGCTTTACGCGAACTGTAAGTATGGATGACTTACCTAAGACTAGTGAATCCAACAGTGTGACTTCTCAGATGATTGCTGTTGCCTTGCGGAGTCTTGTTCTTTACTCCACACACTGGACACTTGTGTGATAAGCGAGGGGGCGATGGTGCCCTCTTCGGTGACACTTTCTGTGGTTTTTGGGGCTGAGTGCGTGGAGATGAGGCCAGTGGAGATTTGTGGGTCGGCGGCGACGGTTTCACTGCGATCCTGTTGGAAATGGGAATGATATCTGAACCGTAAGTTACTGTACAATGTCAATTTTCTTAATATTCATTCGAAAAAAAAAAGACATCAAAAAGCCTCCTTTTTCGTTGGGAAATTACCAAAGGAGTCCTTCCATTCTGGGTGGAACGAAAGAGAATAAAATCCCACCCTGTCCCTTCAGTTGCCCTTGTGGTCCGGGGCCGCGGTATCTCTATACAACATTCCCGCAACCCCAGTCAAAAGAGGGGCCTATCTTTAATATGTTATTAAATTTATGATATGATATTAATATGTTATTAAACAATGTCGCTGTTTAATTACGAAGCAAACTTATCAAATTGAGTACAGTAAGAAATAACAATGAACCAATAGAAGGAAAATATAACATGTAACGGAAACCCTAAATCTATCCACAAGGGCTGAAGACAACATCTGGTATGGAGTCCCTATGCACAGTTTCAGCTCAAAATATGTGACTCAAAGAATTGATACCAAATTATCGGTTTCATGTTTCTTGAATGCCAATCATAACAGACCTGTCACAGCACTACGAGGGTTAATAACTTTCCACGTCACTTGGCAATAACACGATAATTCTCTTCGTTCTTCTTAATTTGAAAGATTCGGTCTCTGGTATCAATGTATTGAAATTTCTAATAAGCTCCACACATGTAGACATAGGATTACAAAACCCTTGCCATATCATTTGTTATCATCCAAAGAAGCTGTGCACTTGGTATGTATATACCCTTTAAGTTACACATTGTATATTCATACATACAAAATATTTTGGGAATACTTTCAATGTGCGTACAGCTAATGAGTGGTATTCCCTGCCTGTGTCTGTGTTTCCTGATCGCTATAACCTGGGGGTCTTTAAGTCAAGAGTGAATAGGTTACGTCTAGGTAAGCATGCTTCATCTTCGACCATATCATCGCTTACCATCAAGCCTAGTTTGTAAGTTTTGAATAAACCCTGGCTGGTGGCTTTAATTATAATTAATTAAGGCAGCCATAGGCAAGTCCGGCTAAACAGCCGACAACCTCAGAGGTTGACTTGCGAGAAGCCACACACAAATAGAAAAAGGCTAGGCACGCGTTTGACCACCATATCACCTGATGTTAAGCGATGATTTGGTCGAAAATGAAGCTCAAGTTACCTATTCACTATCAATATTGAATTAGACTCCCAGGTTATAGCTATCAGGAATGACAGACTCCGACAGGGAATTCCCCTCCATAGCTGTACGCGCAATGAAAGTAAACTTAAAATATTTTGAGCATGTAAATGATACTAACTTTACTCTCTTGGTGGGCGTATCCAATCTGGTAGGCTCCTTGTCTCTGGTTCGCTTCAGGCGCGGCGATAGCAGCGAATTATCATCATTCTGTTAAAAATAACCATTAATTTAACTACCTGCCTGATATGTAAAATTCTTGGAAAACCAACTCTATCTATACTAGTTATAAAGAGAAAATATTTTTTTTGTTTGTTTGTTTGTACCCGGTATAGGCTCCGAAACTGCTGGACCGATTTGAACCATTTTTTCACCAATAGAAAGCTTTGTTATAGGAATAAAACATAAGCTATAATTGATTGTGAAAACCATAGAGATCTTTAAGGAAATTGCAATAATGTAACCCGAACAGCAAAATTATGCCTATAAAAAATTATTATTTGGCTTGTGTTGAGAAAACTATTGATGTTACATAAAAATTATGTACTACGATGTGATGGTTGACATCGTGAAATAACAGATAAGTTATTTTTTATCCCGGAATTCCCACGGGATTGGGATTTACGCAGGAAAAATCTCCCACGCGAACGAAGTCGCGGGCTGATGCTAGTGACAGATATAAGAAATTACAAATTTGTTTGCACCCCGTTGCTTTTTGAGATCCTTTTAATACAAATCGCACCTTTAAAGTAAAACCGTTACTATACGAAATTATCAAATTTTACAGGAGAGCCAATATTTGAAACAGTTCAGTATCTTAATTTAGTCTAGGTAAGTCTAAGTACAAGTACTTTATGATTTCTTATGAGTTTATATGATAGTTATCTGTTTACTGTATACATGTGTATGTTAAGTTTTTCTTTATTTACTTACAAAAATATTTTTTAGATTTATATTTTTTTTTTTTGGTAACGATATGATTTAACGCTAGATGGCGAAAAAGACGATATTTTGGAATAATTACAAGTTTAACCTGCAGTTTACGTATATTTTAGATTGATGGTATAAATAACTCAATTCGTGAAAATTTTCGTTTAGTAACGGTTTTACTTTTAAAGGTGCGAAATGGTCATATAAAAATTTAAAATTTAATATTATAGTTGTCGCCGGGGTATCGCTATGTAATAAACTTTAAATATCGATTCTGAATATGCGACACCCCGCCGCGACTATTTTTATTTTTAAGGGATGTTTTTTAACTACTTATAATTATTTCTTTCGAAGAGGGTTTTTTTTTATTTAATTTTTATTCTAAGCTTTTTAAACTTTTCACCTACCAGTTTTTGTAATATAGTATGTGTCGTTCCGTCGGGGGTTAAAAAGTAATCTTAAATAAACAGAGATAATGTCGAACTTGAATAGGCGATGATAGATTCAATTCTAATATCTATAGTTATATTATATAGTGGAAAAGTTTGTTCGTTTACTGGTATATTTTCGAAAGTACTGGGTGGATTTGAATGAATTTTGATATGGAAGTACCTCAAGGAAGGTCATAGGCCAAAAGGAGTCTCCGCGCGACTGCTATTCTATACATACATATAATAAAACAGTAAAAAAGTGTGTGTATTTCATATTTTTACAAAAATAATAATAGAGGGGGTTAACAAACAGTAATATAGGAAGAATTAAAGTCTGTCTGTACACGCTAATCTCCGGACCTACTGGATGGATTTTAATGAAATTTGGTAAATAGAAAGTTGACATCCTGGAATAACACATAGGCTTTTTATCCCGGAATTCCCACGGGATCGTTTTAAATATGATAGAAAGATTGTTTAGAACGTTTTAAAATGCACCAATACCTTAGTTTCCCGTTTCAAAATAGATTTAGGAGCCGACTTCGGCGAAGGCTTAGGCGATGGCTTAAACGACGGCTTAGGCGACGGCTTAGGCGACGGCTTAGGTGACGGCTTAAGCGACGGTTTAGGCGACGGCTTAGGCGACGGCTTCGACCTATCCTGTAATGGAGAAAAAATATGTATTAAAACTATATCATCATCTTGTATCTATGTAATACTAGCTGACCCGAAAGACGTTGTCCTATCATAACTATGAATATTGAATTCGAATCGGTATAATAAAAAAAAAAAAACGAAGATGATATTTGCAGCATGCATTCTGTCAATGTGATGTCAAACGCCATAAGGTTACATCAAAAAAGTTTATATTGTCAAAAGAGCTAAGTTTACATTAGAAAAAAAAATGTGGTGGTTAAGTATTCTTCAAGGATCTTCTACCTACTAACTGGATTGCTTACGAATGACTCAAAGAATACAGAAAGTCTTTCTTAGCTGTTAAACAATAGAGTATAAACTTGCACGTATAAAACTGAAGGAACTATTCGTTCCGAGCGAGACAGTGCCGTGTGTGGACTGTGTCCCTTTCTTCTGTGTGTCAGATTAAAAATATTTATTTCAATGGTAATTTTTTCGACCTGTCTGTTGTAGTAATAACACCTAGTTTTAAACTTCTTTGGAATTCTATCTTTAAAATGAATTGCCATTATTACTATATGCATATTAATGAAAATTAAAGTTATTTTACCATGCAAACACAAGATGTTTAAACCAAAAAAAAATGGAATTTGCAAGAATTAGTAGTGATATATTATACTATACCTGGCAATTACTACGTTGCCGACTGACGTTTACTTGACATCTGTATGTTTGTAAATTTGAATAATATTTAATTTTGTGAGTTTTCGTAATATTAAAGTGCAAGTTATTGTAACCATGGTAAGAACGTGTTTTGTGGTTAATTGCAAGAGTGAAAAGGGTACCCCGGGTCTGGAATTTCCTTTTTTAAGTAAGTTTTGTGACTTTGTTTACAAATTGCATTTAGGGTGACTATGTTTTCAATGTAAAAGTGGATGTTCTTCTCTTTATTCTTCTTATTTATTATTTTTCTTTCTTCTCATTATATATTATTTTTTGTTATTTTAAGCTTTCCTAAAAATTATGATCTTCGAGTCCGGTGGCTCAGTGTTCTACACAGAAAAGGGTCAGAAACGGTTCCAAAATTTGTAGCCGCCATTTCAAGCCCGAAGTAATATTGAATTTCGAAACAAGATCAAATGATGCAATTCCGTCCATTTTCCCTAAAGTAAGTTATCAATCTTTACAAATGACATGAAGATCACCGTTTCGAAAAATGTGGAATATGAGCATAGCAAGATGAATTTTCATTTTGAATATATCTTAACCATAAATACTACAATTTTGTTCTCATCAATCTATTATTATTTTAGATTCCTGTCAGCGAAACAAATAAATGTTTCAAGTACTATAATATTAAAACCCACTAAAGAAAAGAATATACAACCTGTACTGGGCACATTCAAAGATCTGGTAAGTGAAAGTTATGAAAGGAGTCAAATTAATGAGCATAAAAGTCGACATTTTAGTTGTTTTATTTACTTTTGCTTAGCAAATTGATGGCAAAAATATTTTATATCATTTTGGCCAAAAACTCAGCTACGCAAACTTGCTTACAAGTGTAGTTTATTATATTAATAATTAATTATAACTTAATTACTTAACTTTTATCCACTGCAGTTAGTTAATGTCGACAAATAATAATCTATACTAATATTATAAAGAGGTAAAATTTTTAAGTTCGTATGTATGGGGTAATCTCTGAAACTACCAAACCGATTTTGAAAATTCTTTCGCTTACATGTAGCTGCATTATCCCTGAGTGCTATAGGCTATAAATTATCTTTATATCATGCATATTAGCCGAGCTAATATAATCTTTGTCAAGCAAGTCGGGGACGGGATCCCGTGGAATATTTTCGACTTCTACGCGGACGAAGTTGCGGGCAGAAGTTAGTAATTCATAATTTAAAGATTATTTCCATACTTTTAACTAATAATAGTGTAATACATTTTTAGGGTTGTGTGTCAAGCCAATCTTGTAACAAACCTGCAGCTGCAACATATGAGGAACTAGAAAATATAGAACCAACCTAATAATAATAACCTTATAATTATCATTCGATCTGCCTCCTTTATGTTTAGAATTATGTATGTTAATAATATTGATTTCTAACCTTAAATAGCACATGTGGTGTTAGCCTGTAATTAATTTTTACACTTATAAATGTAATATGACTGTTTCATACAAATGTATAGTGTAAACAATTGTAGGTTAACCTAAATAAATATATACCGAAATAAATTATATCTCTTCTGTTATTCTTTCTATTTATAATCATCGTCTTTCATGAAGGGTTTTAGTAGTTTTAATTATATATAAACATTGCATCATTTTATTTTAGTCTACTGGCTCTAACCGTACAAGTGTCGAATAAACATAGATTACCAATTAATGTACGTTTGTTTGGACGTCTATACCACTGCCTATCAAGGCCAAGCCTTCGAAGAATTGCCAGCTGGTGATTCTGTTATTAATTCTGTATCTGCAATAATTGTATTTGTATCACGGGTCTTAACCACTTTGAAAGTTTATAATTCAACGCAATAAAGTTTGCAAAACCAATTTTGCATTTAGCCCGCATAAGGAAGGGTTTATTATAGAAATTAGCGCGCTCAATATAAGTTCCTCAGATATATATATTGAGAACTAGCTTTTCGCCCACGTAGAATTCTGTAATATCGCGCTACCGAGCAACTGTTCAAAAATCTGAGATAGAAAGAACCCTATATAGTTCCCAGGGTTTTAAACTATCTCCATGCCAATTTTTTTCGAAAGCGGCTCTGTGATTTAACCGTGAAAGCGTAACAGACCGATACAGACCTTTGTATTTATAATTGAATTTATTTCTTTCTTTCTATTTAATACGTTGTTAAGAAAAAAACTGGCCAAGTACGAGTCGGACTCGCACATGAAGGGTATTTTTATAGGTAGGTAATGAATGGTACGGAACCATTACCTATAAAAAGCACCAAAAAAATCACAACTGTTGTATGGGAGTCTCCCTTAAATATTTATTTTAATTAATTTTTAGTATTTTTTGTTATAGCGGTAACAGAAATACATCATTTGTAAGGTTAATAATAAGTGTCTAAAAAAACCTGCAAATATTGCATCAAATAAAATTGTCCTTACGTTTATCGCGAATTGATATCCACACTACTAGAAAGAGATAGCTAGGTCCTTCGAGGGTATACTCTTCGGAACGGATTTGAGCTTCGCGTCCGCATTCCAGTTTAGGTACAAGTTCCTTGGTATTCTTACATTTTCTCAATTTTTTCTTTCATAAGAACGCACGCATTCTGTCAATGTTATGTCAAACGCCATAAGGTTAAATCAAAAAAGTTTATATTGTCAAAAGAGCTAAGTTTACATTAGAAAAAAAAATGTGGTGGTTAAGTATTCTTACATTTTCTCAATTTTTTCTTTCATAAGAACCTTCTCCTGACAATAACAATAGCCGTTAACGCGTGATGCCGTGACCAACGAAAATACGGATTAATTTTTCTATATAGATTATAAAGCGGAATAGTTTGTTTGAACGCATTTATCTTTGAAAATACTGGTTGGATTTGGTAGTAACTTGAAGCTTTAGGAAGGTTAAAGGCTGCTCTTTACCCGACTGGAAAGAAGGTTATGTTTTTATCGAGATAAAGTCGCTATACATTATGTTAAACAGAGGACGTTCCCGTTAACCCGCAACAGTATAGCATCCATACATTCTAAAAAAAATATTACCATTCGAAAACATAATATATATTTTTTTAATATTAAAATATTCGCTAAAAATTTTAAATTGATACCAGGGGGAGGACACTGCGTACATTTTGACAGCGAAGAAAAGAAAGAGTTGCCATCTAGAAGTTGGCCCCAGTACTATTTACTGTCAACCGGGTACGTTAAATAATCAACAGATGGCGCTATATAGTGATCGAAAATTTTTATTTTAAATTAAATTATTGATGTAATATTAATTGGAGATAAGTTTGAGAAAAATATTAAAATATTCTTACATATTGAAATAGACACATAAATGAAATACAATGTGATAGAGCACAAAAATATCAACTTTATTTAAAAAGACCTAGTGCCAGATTCTACTTAGGAAGTATAAAGTGACAGTTCTTGAACCGAAAATAAACAATCACAATATGGCGGCTTGTAGCATTCTGCGTATTGCGTTTTTGTAACATATGTATAATCATTCTTTGTTTTCTTTCTACCTTTTACTATCTACATTCCCTTGGGAATATATTGCTTTTTTTTTTAAACATTGTGTCCTATCTCTGTAACATGTTCTAGTAGAACATGCTACAGAAATAGTACGAAACGTTCTATTAGACATGTTACATGCATACAAATAGCTAATATGTGTGTGTGTGTGTGTGGGTACGTGATTAGTTTGGGGCCAATTTACAGATGGCGTATGGTCAAATAGGTTTGCATTTTTATCACGTAAAAGGGCTCTCTTTTCTCTATATATTACTTTACTCTTTAATTGATACATTAAGTCCCGCATTCCCATTGAAAAGGGAGGATCCTCCGACCAGACAGGTGTTTTGTCTGGTGGGCAACTGCCCAATGTTTTATGATCGGGTGATTTGTATGCAGGCTAGTTGTGCTGTATACTTTGCTTGCGCGATTCAGGATTTCTATAGTTTAGTTTGTATGTGGCGAGATAGATGTCGCTACACGTAAAAGAAACACTGTACACGCGTACTTGAAGGACGGCAACGTCGCAATTTATTTATGAATGACGGGCCGCCTGTGCGGCGATCTAATTGGTGTGCTTATACTATTGCGGGTTAACGGGAACGCCCTCTGTTATTTAACATACTATATAATAAAATAAACAAAAAAAAATCCAATATATAACTTATCACAATTACAACCAAAACTGTTCGTACATTTCTTCAAAATCATACATATGACGAAACAGAAAAATACTTAAATTAACGTATTACAAACTATATTGTATTGTACCACACACCCAATACTTATACCCACGCTGATTCACTCCTCTTTCATCTACACACACTCGCAAAGCCAAGGTTCCACGCACATACGCGCTCATTTACACGTCCACATATACACTCACATACACAACAATATGTTCTAGAGTACTTCTCAGCAACTACCTACCTTGCATAAATTGTAGCACTTGTTAATTTTTTTTAATAATACCTTACAATGTACTAAACATATTTGACACTGTTAACAAGAGGGGCTCCGCACTGTACTCCTTAATACAGGCTATTTTGTAACCTAGCTAGCAGAAAAGCAGTACACCCACTTAGTTGGAGATTTAAGTTTATTTTATAGTAGGTACATAAGCAATGTAATTTATGTAACGATTTCCCTTTTTATGGTTCCGTAGCCGATTGACAAAAAACGGAACCCTTATAGTTTCGTCATGTCTGTCTGTTTGTCTGTCCGTCCGTCCCTATGTCACAGCCATTTTATTGCGAAACTATTAGGACTATACATGTGAAACTTGGTAGGTAGATGTATTCTTTGACCCGCTTTCTGATTTAAAAAAAAAATAGTTAAAAGGGGAAAAAAAAAAACACAGTTTTAGTTCTATGTATGGGGGAATACATAGAACTAAAACTGTGTTTTTTTTTTCATGAAACCTATGCGTGTGTGATATCTATAGACAGGTAGTTAAAAATGACATTGAGGTGTCTAGAACCACTTTTTCATAAAGTTAACTTTATGAAAAAGTGGTTCTAGACACCTCCAAAAAATATATAAAATAAAGGGGGCTCTCCATACATGGAACTGAAACTGAAAATATTTTCTTTCATGAAACCTATATGTGTGTGGTATCTATAGACAGGTATTTAAAAATGACATTAAGGTTTCTAAAATGACTTTTTCATGAAGTTAATCGTTTAAAAGATACACGCTTCCAAAGTGGTAAAATGTCCCCCCCCCCTCCCCCCTAACTTCTATAACAACGGAGTGACAACAAAAAATACTGTAGATCTTAATGTAAACTTAACCAAAATTGGTATGAACGAGATCGGGTCAGCAGTTTTTGAGATACAGCATATTTTCTAAAACCGCAAATATAACTTTGTAATTCATACAAACACTATGAAAAACAAAGTTATTTAGCGTAGTTACTACGGAACCCTTCATGGGCGAGTCTGACTCGGCCAATTTTTTTATATAAATAAAGATTATATTAACAAAGTCCACGGGAGCGAAGCCGCGCGCGAATGCTTGTCCTAGTTATTGTGGTCGGCGCAATACGTTTTCTTCTTCTATTCCCCCCTGTCAGACGTCATAGCATCATTTACTCTTTTTGCTTTCATATCATTCCTCACACAATCCATCCATCTTTTCTTCGGCCTTCGTCTACCTCTCATCCATCAACATTCAAACCCGTCAAACTATTGCTCACATGCAATAAAAAATAACAATAATTATAAATAAACTCATACATATTACCGAAGTGTCGTGGAGTTGGTGGACTCTAACCCAACCCATTAGACTATTACCGTGAATCCACAGAAGTAATGTGAATTATACACACATTACTAACAATCTTGTTAATCCGTTCAACTAAGTTAAATATGCCTGTGTCTGGAGTGACTTCACGGCAATAATGTAATGGGTGGGGTTCGAACCCGCTACCTCTCGATCACAAAACCGACAACTTAGCCATTAGTCATAGTCATAGTCATTTATTCATAAACAAGTAATTTGTATCTGAATTTACACACATAAATAAATTACAATATTACAGTTTTACAATAAAATAAAATAAGTAAATTTGGATTTTTCTATGTATATCAACAATTTAAAAATAATAAATTTAAATGTCATAAAAAAATTAAACAGGGTCAAACCATAAAATTTAAAATAAATTACATTAAAAACATTAGTAACACATAAAAAAGCAAATAATGTCAGAATGAATTAAAAATAACAATTATAAAATGTACAACTAAATTAATGAATAAAATCCAATAAAAAGTAACACAATTATACACCAATAACTTAGAGTTCTTCTACAGCATATAGACATTTATTCAATAGGAATTGTTTTAATTTTAATTTGAAAGCGGTACTATAGACAGCACTTTTTATGTCTAAAGGCAACCTGTTAAATAATCTTACGGACTGGTATCATGAACAGTGTTTGACAATTCGTAGGTTATGATTAGTTAAATTTTTATTATTCATATCTAGTCTACGGGTGCCTTCCCTAATCTGCCGCTCTTCTTCTAACTCATAGTCTTGAATGTATTTGGCCATATTACTTAAAAGTACTAGTACATAAAGACCTGGGACTGTAAGAATGCCTAAATTGATAAAATGTTGTCGGCAACTTTCCCTTTGTGAGATTCTGACCATGGTCCGAATTGCTCGTTTTTGCAATATGAAAGCTCTTCTGTAATTATATTCATAGCTGTTTCCCCATAAAAGTATGCTATATCTAATTTTGGACTCCACTAGCGCAAAATATACCATTTTTAGTTGTTCTATATTGATTTCATTTCTAAGGGCTCTCAGAGCGTAACATGCAGACGATATAGATGCATCAATTGCCTTTAATTCTGGTTTCCAATTTAAGAGTTGGTCAATATGTATGCCTAAGAATTTAACTTCGGCAACGGTCGTAAGTTCAACTTTATTTAAGGCAACATTTAAATTATCTGTGTTCCGGGCTGTAGTTTTAAACAACATTATTTGAGTCTTTCTACTATTAATAAATAATTTATTTGCCGTGAACCACACATGAAATGCTTGTAACGTAGCATTTACTCTTTCAGTTAACTCTACCATGTCATTAGCTGCCACATTACATAGCATTCGTGTCATCCACGAAAATTACTAAATGAATACCCGGTAAAATTGTATTTAAATAATTAACCAAGTCATTAATAAATATTAAAAATAAAATAGGTCCAATACGCCCTTTGATATGCATACAGTTTTAGATTTGTATCTTTTCTTATAATTATTCTGAGTTTTGTCAATTTCAAAGTACATCCGCCTGTTTTTTAAGTAGGAAGAGAATAGTTGCAAAGCATTTCCTCTGATTCCGTAATGTTTCATTTTAGTCAAAAGAAATTCATGATCAATTGTGTCAAATGCGGAGTTTAAATCCAGGAAAATCCCTGCAACTCTCATTTTATTATTAATTTTTCTTATAACATCATCTAATAACGTATAAATCGCATCAGAAGTTCCAACACCCTGCTGATACCCAAATTGCCTTTTATTTAACACTTTTTGTTTACTCTCAAATGTACTAAAAGTCGAGTTTTAAGAATCTTCTCAAATCATTTTGACAGCACTGGTAATAGATAGATGGGCCTATAGTTTTTAGGATCAGATTTACTTCACTTCTTATAAACAGGTATAACTTTCGCGATTTTTAGTTGTTCTGGGAAAATAGTCTCCTTTATACATTTATTGAAGAAGTCAGATAAAGGCTCGGCTAATATGGCTATGTGCTCCTTGAACAGACTAATTGGAACTTCATCATACCCACAGGAATGTTTGTTTTTCATTTTAACTATGGAACAAATCTCATCAGGAGTGGTAAGAGAAAATATGCATGTCACTAATAACCTTGTCCGTGTGTGATTGTGTGCATTAGGCTATAGACGCTTCAAATTAGTGTTGAGGTCGGATTCCAGTGTAAGTGTAAGTGTTTAGCTGAGTGTTAGCGTTATTGCCTACTACCTATCTCCACAAAACCACCTAGGGCTTCCAATCCCGGAATACCGAGATCTCGGTATTGCGGGATCCCAGGTCATTTTACAATCCCCCATGTTGCAGGATGACGGGCGCGGTATACGCGGGACTGAAAAAAAGCATGCATGCGACTTCTCGCGAGCGCCATCGCTCGGTGACTGGCGGCCGGCAGTGTTGCAAGCAACGTGGGCGAATTTCAGTCAGTTGTAGCCAAAGTGTGTAGCCTAAAATATCAGTAAAGTTTTTTATTCAGTATTTGTTACTGTTTTTTGTGAAGAAAAAGCGATGTAATTTGATTGATCTCATACTAATAGTAATACGTAAATAAACGTGAAGTTAGCTGATTCATTCATTGTTTTTTTTTTTGTGATAAATAAACGGTGTAATTTGATTTATCTCATACTAATAGTAATACGTAAATAAACGTGGTGTTAGTTGATTCATTCATCATTTTTTTGTGATAAATAAACGGTGTAATTTGATTGATCTCATACTAATAGAAATACGTAAATAAACGTGGAGTTAGTTGATTAATTCATTGCTTTATTTGCCTTATTTAAATGTTAATATTTTCAATATGCGGGAGCCCGCAAATACCGAGATCCCGCGGGATTGAAAATACGTAGTCCCGCAAATACCGAGATTTAAATCAGGCTGCGGGATTGTAAGCCCCAGGCCAAATAAATATCAGATTTTCTAGCTTCTGACTTTCGGCATCGACTGTCAAAGGTGTGCAAATGATAGCCGGGATCAATGGCTTAACGGGCTTTCCATGGTACGGAAGACTCTCCTCAATATGTCAAGATCCACAGACCGTCCACGTGAAGCGTTGAAGTGGGACCTCGAAGTGGAACCCGTACGGCTGTTATCACTTCGTACTAAGCACTTATTTACATTTATTGTGCGCACAGCCAAGGTGTGGAACTCTCTGCCGGCTTCTGTGTTCCCTGCCACATATGACCCGTCAGCCTTCAAAGCAAGAGTGAACAGGCATCTTCTGGGCTCGCTCGTTCCATCGTAGACCTCATCTATCGCTTACCATCAGGCGTGGAGTCGGCTTATCAGTAATAAAAAAGGCACAAGCTTCTTGTTGCAATCACTTTATCTATCAATAAGTGCTGTATAATATGTTAATCACTTAAATATTCGTGTACTGAGTAATCGCACTTCTTTAGTCAAAGGGGACCGTTCAAGTAAGCACTATAGTGCGTGGGGCGTTGCTTTGCTTATTTTTGATGACATGGGGGTTGGACGTAATCACCATCTAGATTCCCAGATGGTGATTACGTCAGCAATAATTATTTAATTTTTTACAGATGTAGCAACACACATTGTCTATGCTTAAAAACGAAATGCATTTTCGGGGATTCCTACAAATAATGAATGTTGAATTCCGTGTCAGTAAAGTTTATTTAAATGAATATTATGGGCGTTACAGACTTCTATTCCAAACCTATTCCTTATTTCTAGATTTATAACTGCTGCTCATGAATCAATCAATTGTACCAATGTTTACGTAAGCATGGGGGGGGGGGAGGGGTAAGAGCTTTGTGTGGTGTGTTAAAAATTGTAAAAAATGTGCTTTCGTAATACTTGAACGGCCCCAAATTCTCTATCATACCTTCAAGCGACTGGTTGAAGCGTTGTCTTCTTTCGAGCTGGTGCGATGTCTCGTCATTCTGGGCGGCGTGGGAGATCGCTTAGTGAAGCGAGTCGACCGGGATTCGATCAGTACCCTGTTTTCAAGCTGTAAATGAAATAAATAAAATTATCCATCTGTTTCCTGATTCTTTAAGTCAAGAGTGAATAGGTTACTTCTAGGTAAGCGTGCTTTATCTTCGACCACATCGTTGCGGAACATCAGGTGAGATGGTGGTCGAACACAAGCCTATAACAAATAAAAAATAGTATCTCCTTAACGAATCTACTGGTTATGATGAGGTGTTTTTGTTTGAAAGCTGACGTGAAATTAAATATTTTGTAAATTGCTGATAAATAACACATTTACACGTACTTTTTAGGGTTCCGTAGCCAAATGGCAAAAAACGGAAACCTTATAGTTTCGTCATGTCTGTTCGTCTGTCTGTCCGTCCGTATGTCACAGCCATTTTATTCCGAAACTATTAGGACTATACATGTGAAACTTGGTAGGTAGATGTATTCTGTAAGCCACTTTCTGATTTTAAGAAAAAAAAATATAAATATTTATAATAAAATAAATACATAGAACTAAAACTGAAAATTTATTTTTGCATGAAACCTATGCGTGTGTAGTACCTATAGACAGGTCTTTAAAAATGACACTGAGGTTTCTAAAACCACTTTTTCATAAAGTTAATCGTTTAAAAGATATACGCTTCCAAAGTGGTAAAATGTGCCCCCCCTCTCTCTAACTTCTAAAATAATGGAATGAGAAATCTAAAAAAAAATCTTATTGCAAACTTTCAACCAAAATTAGTTTGAACGAGATCGGATCAGCAGTTTTTGAGATACTTACAGCATATTTTATAAAACTGCAAATATAACTTTGTAATTCATACAAACACTATGAAAAACAAAGTTATTTGGCGTAGTTGTAAAAAATGTAAATAAGCTAGTTTTAAGAAATTTGTAAAGTTTTTTTTGTCAAATATATATACATATTATATTATATTATTATAGTTACTACGGAACCCTTCATGGGCGAGTCTGACTCGCACTTGGCCAATTTTTTTTCCGTTATTAGTAACGGAAAACAAACGGTTAGCTGAATACTCTAAAGCTTTGGTTTCCTAGGAAAGCGGTGCCGTCATATAGCGGCCGTAATATTACGGACGCAAAAAGGCGGCCGTCTTTACGGTGACGACATGTGGAAAGTTCCACGGCCGTTTTAACACAGTCTGCTTCATCGCTATCAATGAAACGTTCACGAAACCATCTGTCACCGACAAGACGGCCGTCATGCAAATGGCGGCACCGCTTTTTGACGTTACGGTGTCGGTTACCGCTCTCTAGGAAACCGGGCCATTTTGTTTACATAGACAACGTTCTAGTGACGTCATTCACCGCTGTATTACGGCCGCTATATGACGGCACCGCTATCCTAGGAAAACAAAGCTTAAGAAAATACAATCCGTACTAGTCAATTATGAGACAACCTGTCCAGACACTGCAAGCACTACAATTTTTTTTGTTTCTGTCTACTGTTGCGTAACCTTAAATTGACCTTAAACTTAGATTGCCCGTGCTGTTGTTTTATTTAGCCACGAGCTTCGCCCTAAGTCTAAGAATTAAATTGTAGTTACGTAGTTGGCCTGCTTATGGTACACTAGCTTTTGGCCGCGACATCGTTTACGTGGGAATGTTTTCCCGCCTAAATCTTGATCCCGTGGGAATTCCGGGATATAAATTACCCTATGTGTTATTCGAAGATATCAGCTATCGTCTTACCGAGTCTCATTCAGATCCGTTCGGTCGTTTTTACGTGAAAGAGTAACAAAAATCCATCTATCCTCACAAAGTTTCGTATTTATGATATTTGTAAGACTAGCTTTTGCCTGCAACTTCGTTCGCGTGGGAGGTTTTTCCCGCGTAAATCCCAATCCCGTGGGAATTCCGGGATGTGTTATTCCAGGATGTTAACTATCTACTTACCAAATTTCATTGATTTTTTTTTTTTATTGAAAATAGGTTCGCGTTTGACCACTATCTCACCTGATGGTAAGTGATGATGTGGTCGAAGATGGAGCACGTAGTAGTTTTTGCGTGAAAGAATAACAAAAATCCATTTATCCTCACAAACTTTCGCATTTATAATATTAGTAAGTAAAAGAATTAGTATGAATGATTAGAAAGATAGATTATACATACCCTCACTTTCAGCTCCGGTTCCTTTTTGACCTTGACCTTGGGATTGACCTTCTTCTGCTTAGAAAGCGGCTCCCCATCTGAATCTTCGTTAGCGAACACCGGTTCAGCAAGACCAAGAATGCATTCACCAGCATCGGGCTGAAAAAACAATATTTGATAAGTCATTGTCTGCTTAGCCGTTTTCCTATGTCGGGGTAAGCTTCTAGTCTACCGTGATGCAATTGAGTACTAGTGTTTTACATGGAGCGTCTGACCTACACAACCCAGTAACTGGGTAACACCCACCATTTGGATAGACCAGTGTCAGATTTACTAGCTTCAGACTACCCATAACGACGGTCAAAGATGAGAGCCAAGACCAACAGCTTTACGTGCTTACCCCCGAATATAATAATAAGTACTAATATACGTTTATTTGGACTTATAAAGCATGCACGGACAAACATTTACACTTGTGCTATGGGTACCAGCATTCTCTAATTAATTAAATTCAAACATATTTGACATTCAATATATTGGTTTAAGTTACTAAATATTATTTAAATAATCTACTTAATCATTTTGAATTTTGAAATGGACGGCTGTGGCTGTATGTGAGTGTGTATGCGTGTGAGGACCTGTTTGCGTTGTAAGGTAGTGTGAGTGTGTGTGTGGTTGCGTGCGTGCGTGTGCATGCATGCGTGTGAGTCCGAGTGATTTTCGGTGTCCTCGTAATTCTGTGATTGAAGCCATACAAGAACTTTTCTTTTACATTCACGTAAAGTGTTAGAGTAAATGGGACAGCTTTTATTGATTTTTAAACGACTTCTAAAAAAGGAGGAGGTTCTCAATTCGGACGTTTGTATTTTTTTTTTATGTTTGTCCGGGCATAACTCCGTCGCTTGCCAACCGATTTGAAAAATTCTTTTCTTGTTAGAAAGGGTATACTTCCCAAATGGTCCCATGAAAATTTTATCGAAATCGGACAAGCCGTTTCTGAAAAATCAACAAAAGTGTAAAACAAATGTTTACGTTGATGATCTTTACCGACTACCGAAATTAAAATTATTTTTGGCCTTGTAGTGTTTTGATATGGAAGTCGGTTTTATTTTTTGCAAAAAAGTTTTATTATATATATGACTCCCAATCCCGTAGAAAAGTCGCTTAGCGAGTGCCGTTCTACAGCGTTGGGTAGGGCACATACCCTATAAACATTGACGTTTGTCTTAAAAGCACGTAAAGCTGTTGGTCCTTACAGAAAAATCGAATAGCACTTTATGTCCAACCCGGGATTGGAACCCGAGAACTCGTGCTCAACAGTCGCGCTTGCAACCACTCGACCAACGAGTTAATTAAGTGTCATATTATTATTTGTTGAACCTGCTGCAGGGTACTGTAGTCGAATAACAAAAAACTGAACGCTTGTAGATTCGTCATGTCTGTGTATCTGTCAGAACGTATATCAGAGCCGCTTTATTCCGAAATTATTAGGAATACAAAGTTGAAACTCGGTAGGTATCTGTATTCTGTGAACTAAAGATTTGACTACAAAAATAAAAAAATAAAAAAGTTATGGGTGCTCGGCTCTGGAATGTAATACAAGGAACTGAAGCTAAAAATAATAATTTTCATCAAACCTAAATGTGTAGGATGTCTATAGATAAGTCTCTAAAATGACATCGAGGTTTCAAAACTATTTTTCCTCAAAGTCAAAAGGGGCTATAACCTGGGTGTCTTTAAGACAAGGGTGAATAGGTTACTTCTAGGTAAGCGTGCTCCATCCTCAACCACATCATCACTTACCACCACCACTATTATCAATAAAAATAACTTTGATGTAACCTACATTATATAAGCTTACCGCTCCTTTAGGTACGGATTCTGCGGGCAAACCGAGCCGCATTCTAGTCCTCTTGTTAGTTTGTCGACACATCTCTAAGAACTCATAGAAATCGTTGACCTTGTCTACGCAGAGCTCACAGATGAGAGGAGGCATCTTATCATCTTGATGTATCTGAAAGAAAGAGAAATAACATATAAGAATAAGTATACCAAAAGTCAAAGATAAAGTAAGAAGTAAGACATTTTTTTTTGCATTATTTTGCTAGAGCTTACAACGCTATCCGCGTCCAGTATAATAACGCTTTCAAGGCGGTAATGGGGCTGCCCCGTTACTGTAGCGCCTCTGGTATGTTCGCAGATGCTTACACCGACTGCTTTTACGCGACTATGCGTTATTGTGCCGCGTCCTTGGTGCGCAGAGTGCGGGCCGTTCTAGCGATGATCGGGGAAAGGTTGGACTGCCCTTACCTCCGGCATTGTTCCAGCAGACATGTCGCTGTACCAATGCCGGGGAGAAGGCTATAATTTATTATTTTAATTTAAGAGATTTATTATGTTGTTTATTTGTGATGATGTATTTTAATTTGTATTTTATTTTATTGATTTGATTTAATATTATGTTTAACTATTTTATTAAAATAGTAAGTATTTGTTATTTAAATTAATGGCAATGGGTAAATAATAAATACTTGAAATAAATGAATTTATTATATTTAATACTTTTTCGAGGAGAGTTGTTGGCAAAAATGTTTTTTTTTTATCAGGTACGCGAACTCCTCTCGCTGATGCAGATATAAGGTCATCAAGTGTACATATGACTTGCGGAATTGTTCGAGAGTTACCACGGTCTCAGAACATGAAGGGCATATGATGGAACACGGATGGGTTTTAGTCAGTAAAAGTCTGACACACCCTCCCGCTTCGCCCAGATCAGGAGGCAGTCATTGGATGATAACCTTGCTTAAATAAAATGCTTACAAAAAAAGTGTACATGTGACAGATGCGGAGTCAGAAATTGGACCATTATCTGTGGAATCACACTGCATATACATTTGAGATCTGAGCTTTCTGTCAATCTCCATCTGTGGAGATTATCTTTTCTTCTTGGATTCACAGTCGGTTAAGGTATTACCAAACTGGCCATGGTAACATGCAGGGGCGTGCACAGGATTATGACAGGGTATGCGGCGGAGTAATCGAACACAAAAACTTTTTCTTTTATAGATTTTTAGCATAGACACAGCCACGCATCGTAGCATGGTGGCTATGCATGGCTGTGGCTATGCTAAAAATCTATAAAAGAAAAAGTTTTTGTGACCGATTACTCCGCCGCATACCCTGTCATAATCCTGTGCACGCGCATGGTAACATGTACCAAGATGGAAGTCATCCATCGAGAACCATCAAACCGTCGTGAGTCTTAAATAAACGCCACTGTTAACCTTTTCACCGCCACGGACTTGTATAGAAGTTCTGTATTTTCGTGAAATAAATAAAATAAAATATAATAAAAATAAATTTACTGTATTTACAGTAAATTTATTTTTTTTAACTTAGCTAAAATTAAGAACTAATGAAGTCGTAGCGCTGGTGGCACGAAAATCCAGAACTTCTATACAAGTCCGTGACGGTGAAAAGGTTAATATAGTCTGTATGAGGTGGTACTACTAGAACCTACCTCTATCCCTGAAGAGCAAACTCATTGAAACATCCATACTGCCGTCTTAACCTATGATGCACAAACATAGTCCCTAACCAAGTATCAAAATTCCAAACTTAAGGTTTGCCAAAGGGTGATGGCACATAACATTCAAACTCAGCAACTGAATACATAATAGAATGATTCATTCCAAAACATGTATCACAAATCTCGATACTAATAATAATCTTTCGTTTTAGTTATTGTTGTTTAAAGTATTAGGTTGTTTTGATATTGTAACAATTTAAAGAAACAACCTTTTAAGCTAGCACAAGGAAATTAATACCTACATGATACTTTCCATGGACTAAAATCATGAAATTTGGCACATCTTACATGTCAAGAAATAATATCGTAAAATGTTTTGACGGACAGTATTACTCTACTCTCTACTCTACAGTATCATGTTGTGACACTACACAATTTAAGAAGTATCATCTATCTATGTTTGCATAGGATACACCTGTTTGAATTTTTATTTCCCCTATGATATGGACAGTAAAAGTTGAAAATGCCATCTGTTGTGACTTTATAAAATAACACTCCTTGCGTTAGTACAGAAAATTAAGCACCATGAGATATACTGCTTGTATATAACACTTTTTGTGTTATATTTTGTAGAAAAAAAATGTCGAGAAGCATTACTTATGTCCCTCAATGTGTTAAATATGTAGTTAGTTTAGTATCTTATATTCTTAAATATATATGTATTCTGTACATATTTATCTTCATCAATAATAGATAAAACATAAAAATTACCCCATAATTTTTTTGTATTCTATTATTAATTCTTTTTGTATAGTGTTCCCTCTCATACAGGTAAGGTTTAAAAGGTGAGACATAATCAATAAGAATATATTGCTGTGTGAAGTTCGCGGTCAGCTAGAATTTTCATATAATTATGCCATAATTTGAAATTAAATATTTATTTTGTAAATGGGTTATAAATAATACTTTTATGTGTATTTTTTTTGTGTTGAGGTTGGTGCTTCCTAACTGACTACTCTAAGAAACATTGATAACCTCAAATAAATTATTTAAATTATGGACTTATTTATTTATTTATTTATAAAAATTTTCTTATTCTTCTTCTTATCTTATTTCAACTATAGGTTGAAAAGTGTTTTGAATACTCCCCAACTTTCCGAAAAACATCTATGCCAGTTACCGATCGCCTGGAGCTTTTGGGCATGGAGTTGACCTCAGACCTCAACTTTAGCTCAACCATCAAGTCCAAAGCTCTGAATGCAGCAAAAAAGCTGGGAATCCTAACACAAGGTGAGACAGTACTTCATGCCTGGACAGCTTCTAAATCTGTATAAAAACAGGTCCACTCCTGCATGGAGTATTGCAGCCACTTGTGGGATGGCTCTGCAAAGTACCAACTTGCTGATTGGACTCAAACAAGTGCAGAGCTAAAAGGCTTATAGGCTACGAGATGCTAGTGGACAAGCTTCATAGCCTGGCTCATCAGCAAACCATTGCTTGCCTGTTGGTTTTCTACATATCATACTTCGGGGAGTGTGCTCTGAGCTCCATGACCTGATTCCTCCATATCCCTTTCACTACCGGTCTACCAGATGCATGGCTAGGTACCAGACAATATATCAACCAAGTGTAGGTACACTTGGTTAATATACTGTGTTATCGTACCAAGCGCTTCTCCTCCACATTTATTGTGCACACAGCCAAGCTGTAGAATTCTGTATCGGCTTCTGTGTTTCCTGCCACTTATGACCTTTCAGCCTTTAATACACAAGTAAACAGGCATGTTCTAGGCTCGCTCGTCTCATCATAGACCTCATCTATCGCTTACCATCAAGCGAGATTGAGGTCAAGAGCGGGCTCATCAGTAATAAAAAATGAATAAAAAAACGAGTATATATCACGAAATTAGAAGAACCACTTTTAATTTCCTCATAGATATGACCAAAATTTTAGACCAAAGAATATATGGATGGACTGCAACAAGAATGTACCTATAAAAACGACATGACAGTATCGTCGAACACTTCTAATGCACTACTTGTAAAGTTCTAAAGCCATAGGCAGGCCTAAACCTAACCTACTTTCAAAGAAGATTTTAAGAAGAAAAATAGGTGTGAATCATGAGAAATATAACACTTATTTACATTATATAACTACCGCAGTAATATTTTTGTGAGTGTAATTAATATTTTGAATAGTTTTTGACCAATTTTAACAAACTTTCCCTCATTTGTTTGACAACAAACAAAATATTTTCAAACTATATTATGTACTATAAAATATGAATGAGAAAGCTTGAATTAAGCCTCAAATGGCTGGCAATATATTCACAAATATGACAAACAAAGTATTTTGGTTATAATTACCTCAATTTGTGTACATTCGCGAACCTTTTGCTTCAGCTCCACTTCGGTGTCATCCACATCAACTACACTTTGAATTATCGGCATTTTGTAGCCAGCACCGGCTCCACAGAGGCGACATGCTCTGTATATCTCGTAAATTGTATCCTTGTCCTTTTTAGAATTCAATTGGCGATCCATTTTCGACATTTTAGCATTTCAATGCAATTCAACAGCTATGACGACGATTGCCGCTTTTCCGCCATTAGAAATGATACCACAACCAAAAACATAAAATCACAACTGTAAAAAAACTACCAATATCTAAAAATCGACTAAAATGACTACAACTCACAATTTTCTTATTTTTATAGCTCAATGATTTCTAAAGGTCCAGTATTCCTAAAGATATTTTATATAACTAAATTAACCGAGACCTCATCACAAACACTGTTGTTTGGTTGGGTTTAGGGAATACAAGTATCCCGTATCACTGTAATATCTGCGACTTTCCGCACTTCGAGTAACCCTGTATCAATTTCCAATTAATATTGTTATACACAGAACCGGATTAACCATGTCGGGACCTCTAGGCAATCTCAGGGCCCCATTACCATAAGATACATAAGTTACAAAAATTCTATCGACGTAATTATTACAGAATTAAAAAACGTTTTAACATAAGATTAGAGATTTTTTTATTTTTAATGATTGAAAAAAGAATTTTTAAAAAGATTGCAATCATAATGCGTTTTGAATTGATTTGAAAGAACCGCTGAAATGACAGGTTAAATGATATTTAAATTTTATTCATGATATCAGATGCGATGTGTGTATTTCAAGGTGCAATATCTAGTATAAGCCTTTCATACAATTATAATTATATTATATCAAATATTAAAAAAAAAATATGATCATGATTACCGATTACTCGGAGACGGCTGGGCCGATTAAGATAATTATTTTTTGTGTGAAAGACGACTTGTGTGACTTTAGAGGTGATCCAATTGTCACCAACAGTGATCGGAATAGGCTTAGTATATTTACCTAAAGTTTAAAGAACAGAGACAGGAATCGGAGAATTCCTTATGACAATTTCTTTTTATAGTAAAATTTGCTGGAACCTTAACTATGTAAATTTTTACATCAAATTAATACAATTAGCTAAACATTCTTCCTTAGAACATTTTACACATTTTTTTATTATTTTCAACTAAGTTAAAAATACACATATGTTGCATCATTTCTCAGGAGTCAGGACTCAGGTAACAATTTTGACGATTCTTTTAACCTTTTTGTTTCATAGTAAAGATCATAGTCAATAGCTATTAATTAATATTTATTCATTTTATTTCAAACTAATAGATTGACTAGTTGTTGCGCGTGGCTCCATCCGTGTGGATATCAGTCGTGGCGTAACTCTCAAAAGATAATTTCCCGATTATGCAACAATTTTTATTAATACTTTGCTCTCATAGATCTAATCAAATGTTAGATCGATCGATAGAATTAAATAGACTATCCAACACAAAAATATTTTTTCAATTCGAACTAGTAGTTTCAGAGATTAGCGTGTTCAAGAAAACAAACAAACTCTGCCACTTTATAATATTAATGTTTGCTCTTACGGGCACGCCGCAATTGCGGCGGTAAGACCCCTCTTTGAGGAGTGGCTAGATCGGCGTCACGGCGTCCTGACCTACCGCATGACGCAGGTCCTCACCGGACACGGAAGTTTCGGGAGGTACCTGTGTCTGATGGGTAAGGAAGAGACGCCTGGGTGTCACCACTGCGAGGGTCGCCCTGAGGACACAGTCGAGCACACGGTGCAGGACTGCCCAGCTTGGGCAAAGCACCGACGTGTCCTCACGGCGACAATAGGCGGAGACCTCTCGCGCCCGGCCTTGGTCGAGGCCATGCTGCGGGGCGAGAGGGAGTGGGAAGCGGTCGCCTCCTTCTGCGAAGCAGTCATGCTTTCGAAGGAGGAGGCGGGCCGCGTGAGGGAGAGGATGGCGTCCTCCCTCCAGCCCAGCCGCAGTGGTAGACGCCCACGGCGTCGGACGTCGGCCGACGATCTCCGGCCACCGTAGGCGCGGGCATGCGGACAGCGAGTAAAGGGCAACTCGCTGTCCGACCATGGACCATGCCCGGGTCGACGGCGCGTCGTGTTCCACGCGCGCCTCAAAGAGCGTCAGCAACATGACGAGGCCCCCTCTGCAGAGGGCCGAAGCCTGACGGGGTCGTGGGACTCATCCCGTTACCGTGACCCCGGTATGTAAAGGGTTATTGAAGGAACACCGTGGATTTTAGTCAGTAAAAGTCTGACAGTCCCTCCCACCCTGCCCGGGGTGGGAGGACTTATTTGATAATTTTACCACGTTAAAAAAAAAAAATGTGTTATACAACCGTGGAATATAAATTGGTATATAACAATATTTACATGTGAAATCGATAATATTAAGTATTAATTTTAATTATTTATTAAAATAACTGAATAGTGACGCGGGAAAGGGGAGGTTCTTGCATTTTGTATTGATTGTATTGGTATTTGATCAACCAACAAATAAATGTGAACGCTTTAATTTATAACTTATGTGTTTCTTAAGGTTTGTAGTCTTTTGTTTGTACATATGCATCTTTATTAATATATACAAGGTGTAACCGAGCAGTTATATTCATACCAATGGCACGGCTTCTTTGGGTGATATCAAACGATATTGGAAGGGTTTCAACTCAAAATAAAATACTCTAAAAATTTATACCAAATCAGTTTCGTATGTTTAAATTTGTGGTCAATAACTTTCCACGTCACTTGCAAATATCACGATAAATCTCTTCCGTAATTCTGTTCGCCTAGTAAGTAGCCTACTGTAGAGGCAGTGTTCTTTTGTCGGCGCGAACTTACGAAATAAAAGACGCCGCCGCGCGCCGCCGCGCCGCCAACGCGATGACGCGCGCGCGCAATAAACCATACCTATCTACTTTGTTTACCGTGATGTAAAAATTAATTCATAATTATTGATTTACAGTTTACTCGTTAATATCAAGCCAGAAATTGCACGTAAACATTGAGATAACAAAACATACGTAAAAAATCGAAACAAAGTTTAGGTAGGTTAACTACTTTCATCCTTTATTATTACTTATTACCGAGTAAACAGTAAAATCTTAAAGCTTGGCTTAATTTAGTAAACTGACTTACATTTTTAAAGATGGGGTTCGATGTGGTGACCTTGGTATTGTATGTACAAGGGCGCTCGCTTTTAATGGATACCTGAACATTGCGTAGCGTTGCGTTATTGTCCTGAAAGCGGCCTCAATCCGCACTTTCATTAGGTCCATCGTATCACACTGCACTGCATACACTACATACACTAAATTACCTTTTTCGGCTCCGACACACACCCCTAAGACGAGCCACTGACCAGACATTTTGCAAACACAACAAAAAAAATCAATTACGTGTAGCCGTACTGAACTGATACGCGTATTACAGGGATAAACACGAGTGCAATAGCTAAACGCGGAATGTCGACTGACTAGCAAACCAATAATGCTAAATAAATAAAGCTCTGCTATCCTGGTACCTAAATATTATTTCGTTGTAGGGTAGCTGTTCTAGTTACTGTCCATCCACTACTATTAAAAAATATTGTTCAAGAATTCAAGATTATCTATACATATAATAAAATTGTAGAAAAGTGGTGTCTGTACAATGGAAATATATAAAAAAGAAGTAGCAGGGGTTGTTATTATATCGATGCCGAACCCGAAATAGTAATTAATTTTTTTTTGTCTGTTTGTCTGTGAGTTTGTGCACGCTAATATCAGAAACGGCTTATTAGATTTAGATGCGGTTTTCAGTAGTATATTTTAGTAAGCTTCACTTAACATTTATTGTTTATTTTATGTCAATCGGTTCATAAATAAAAAAGTTATGTCAATTTAAAGAATCACGGCGAACATTTGTTAAGGTATTCTATCAGAGTACATACACGCCTCGCGCCTGCGCGTCCGTGGCTATATAAAGCGCGCTGAGAGCAAAGATTCAGGACCGGTTAAGTAGACGCACAGCCTTAGCGAGCTGATCTACGAGTGGCCCTACCTATAAAAAAAAGGATTCAGTTATTCGTAGCGAACGCACGTATCCTGGAGAGTATAGACGAATAGTTGCATTCGATTATTGCGATTCACTTGAATACTGACTGTTTGCATATTTCATTTATTTATATATTAGGGTTTGTAGGCTAGGTTCTTTTTCTAAATTTTCTTTAAAAAAATTTAAATAAATATTGTAAGTACTTGGTATAGGTTAGGCGGTTCTTTCCTTGATTTTTGGGTATTTACTTATCTTAATTTTTATTTAGGGTTTGTAAATAAATATTGTAAGCATTTGTTATAGGTTAGGCATTTCTTTCCTTGATTTTCGGTATACTTATCTTAATTTGTATTAAGGGTTTGTATAGAAATATTATAAGTATTTGGTATAGGTTAGGCATTTCTTTTCTTGATTTTCTTTCTTAAGTATAAGTTCATTATCTCAGGTTAGTAATTAATTTTTCTAGCAATTCTTTTGTTTTATATAGTTAGTACGTTTGGTTTACACGTCTTAACACTTATTACTTAAACTGTGATAATTTTAGACTGTATCTGTAAGTATTTGTAATTTAATTGTTTACGATAGTACGTGTTTACTAAATAACTGTGTGTTAAGTAGTAAGCATTATTTTATTGTAAGAATGCCTCGAAGAAGATCCAACCTCTCCCAATGTAGCAGTAATGCTAAAATGATGAGATTAGTTAGATCACAGGAATCTGAGAAAGGTCGTGAGGCAAGGCTCTCTGAAACTCGGGAACATCAGGCTAGGTTTCGTGCTGCAGAAACTTCGACTCAGCGAGAATCTCGACTGAGTTCAAATCGTTCTCGAATGATGACAACTCAAAATAGGGAAAACGGGGAACAACGAAAGGCACGTTTATCTGTCGATCGCAGCGATAAAGCTAAGGTTCTTCGTGATTGTAGCCTTATTATATGGGATGAGTCCACAATGGCCAATCGAATTACATTATCCCTTTGCTGATCGTAGGACACCGGTATACGCCTGTTTTCTGGATCTTTCCAGAGCCTTCGATCTGATAAATTACGATGTACTCTGGAGAGAGCTTGAGGACAGGGGTGTATCGGCAGGAGTCCTCAGGATCCTACAGTATTGGTATGCGAACCAAGAAAATGTTGTTAAGTGGTCCAATGCACAGTCTGAGACTTATAGGTTGGAATGCGGTGTGAGACAGGGTGGTCTGACGTCTCCTAGGCTATTTAGCACATACATAGATGGCCTAATCGTGTACCTCAGCAATATGCGGGTCGGATGTAGCGTTCATGGTGTAACAATAAATAGTATCAGCTACGCTGATGACATGGCGTTGCTGGCGCCGACGGCAAGTGCTGTAAATGAAATGCTGCGGGTCTGTCAGGCGTATGCTGCCTCGCACGGACTTGTTTATAATGTTAAGAAGTGCGAATACATTGTCTTTAAGGCCAGCGGTGAATGCCCAGATTTTATACCTGATATTACTCTAAACGGCTTGAACGTCAAAAGAGTGACGAAATTTAAATATCTAGGGCATCTTCTCACTGACGACCTTAAGGACAATGTCGATATTGAAAGGGATCGTAGGGCATTGGCGGTCCGAGGTAACATGTTGGCCCGAAGATTCGCTCGGTGTAGCAGTCTTGTGAAAGTAACACTATTTAAGGCGTATTGCCAGTGCTTTTACACGGGGAATCTTTGGGTCACCAAAAGAACGCTGGATGACCTACGGGTTCAGTATAATAATATTTTTAGGATGCTGTTGGGACTGCCACGATGGTGCAGCGCATCTGCTATGTTTGCGCAAAACCGAGCTGACGGCTTCCACGCCGTCATTCGCAAGAGAACCGCGTCGCTGTTGTCAAGGTTGCGGGCGAGT
The DNA here is from genome assembly GCA_943138885.2 of Tholera decimalis. NCBI lineage: Eukaryota > Metazoa > Arthropoda > Insecta > Lepidoptera > Noctuidae > Tholera > Tholera decimalis. Next base: position 8,050,132 of record OW964575.2, on the reverse strand, counting down.
GGCAACAGGATTCTAAAAACTGTGGCGGAGAGTATCGACTCTCCGATTATTAAAAGTTTTGTGAGAAGGACAATCACTAATCATTAATTTGGGGATGTCCTTTTCACAATACTATTTGGTCTGTCTTCTCTTCTCTATTGTATTTTACTACTAACACTAGTAATAAGTTATATTATTGTTTACTAACACGCTGGATCATTGTTGTCTGAAAATAAAGAATTATTATTATTATTTCCTTTATTCAACACATATCTCAAAAATTACATTTTTAAATATTTTTCTATAAAAACTTACAAAAAAAAAACATTTAACAATATAAAAAATGGCAGTCCATCGGTGTCGGGAGCAGGGTCCAAGCTACCGGTGGTTAGGTCTCCAGAGAAAGGAACCTCCTCACAATGCGAGCTGTATCGAGGAGAACTGCCTTCTGTATCAGGCCCTTTATCCAGCTGTGCAACGCCAGCTTCGACAGATGGTCGTCGAAGCTTTTAGCTATCAGCCCATTGACTGACATGACAATCGGCACAATGACAGCCGAGTCCACATTCCACATGGCAACAACCTCATGAGCTAAGTCGAGATACTTTATGTGTTTCTCTTTCTCAGCTTTCACGAGATTCTCGTCATGTCGGATGGTAACATCGATTATCATTGCGCGGCGCACTAATCGGTCTATCACCACTATATCAGGCTTATTGGCAACAATAGTCCTGTCAGTGATGATAGACCGATCCCAGTACAACGTGACATGGTCATTTTCGAGAACTGGGTCGGGCACATACTTGTAATACGGTACCTCAGAATCGACAAGTTTGTATTTCAAAGCAAGTTTCTGATGGATAATTCTGGCTACTTGGTTGTGTCTATGCAAGTACTCGCCGTTAGCAAGACGAGAACAACCGGAGACAATATGTCTGATGGACTCACCAGGATGATGGCATGCCCGACACACGTCAATCGTCCCGTCCTTCATTATATGTCTCCGGTAATTATTCGTCAAAATAACTTCGTCCATAATTGCACAGACAAAACCTTCAGTTTCTCCGAAGAGATCCCCGAAGCGTAGCCAGGCAACCGAAGCTGTGAAATCTACATCGGGCCCATAGAGAGCCCGATAGTAGCGACCATGAAGCTCCTTGCTTTTCCATACCTCCTTGCGGTCATCTGCGGTGAGTATAACAGGTTTGTGCCAGTTCTCTTTAGCCATGGTCAGCGGGGTGAGTCCCTTGTCCACTGCAACCACATCTCGGTGCATACCCACATCGGCTTGAAGGAAATATTCCCTGAGACTGCAAATCTCGCGGTTGTGGAGAGTTTTGGCGTTTAAAAAGCCTCGACCTCCACACTTCCGCGGGATGTACAGTCTCATCACCGATGAACGTGGGTGATGCATCCGATTTGCGGTTAGCAGTGTGCGGACCCTCCTATCCAGGGCGTCCAGTTCGGTTTGAGTCCATTTGAGTGTGCCGAAAGAATACATCAACACCGGCATGACCCAACCGTTGAAGGCGCGCACCTTATTTCCTCCCGACAAAAGGCTGTTTAATACCTTTGTCAGGCGGCCAAAGAAGCGCTCCCGCAACGATTGCTTCATGTCAGCAATATTAATGCCCAAAGCTTCCGACATACCCAAATACTTATAAGTTTCGGTCAAGCAGAGAGATCTAAGGTGTATGGAGTCTGAAAGTTGAATTCCCTTAGATTCCATAATCTCTCCTCGTTTTACATGCATGATTGCGCATTTGTCCGCACCAAATTCCATCTTTATGGCGCTACTGAAAGTTTCAGTTACCTTCAGTAGTTCCATCAGTTGCAAGTTGTTGTGGGCAAAGAGTTTCAAATCATCCATGTAAAGGAGGTGGGATATACTTTGACCTCCTCTTCTCAACCGATAGCCCAGGCCTGAGTCCTCTAACATTGTGCTTAGAGGATTCAGGGCCAAGCAAAACCAAAGTGGACTCAAACTGTCACCCTGAAATATTCCCCGTCTGATCCATATAGGCTTATCATTCCCTCGGATCGGTCGACATCCTGGATAGCGAAGTACCGTCTTCCATTGCCTCATACATGACTCAAGGAAGGTGCGTAGAGTTGGATCTATTTTGTAAAGCTCTAGCACCTTCATGAGCCAGGTATGAGGAACAGAGTCATAGGCTTTTTTGTAGTCTATCCAGCATGTTGATAGATCTTTGCGGGATCGAGGAACCTGTTGGCTAATGGCCATGTCAATGAGGAGTAGCTCCTTAGTGCCACGGGACCCTTTCCTACATCCATTCTGAGAAGCGGACATAATTGAGTTGCACTCAATGTGCATATTTATTTTCACTCTCAGAATGGACGTAAGAACCTTATAGACCGTAGACAAACAAGTAATCGGTCTATAGTTTTTGGGTTCCATGGGACTACCACTCTTATGGAGCAGGTGGGTACAGCCAGTCGTAAGAAACACTGGTAGAGACCCAGCCTCTAAGGATGCCTGGAATTGAGAAGCCAAAAGCGCGTGCGAGCTGCTATACCACTTGAGCCAGAAGTTGTGCAGTCCATCCGGTCCTGGAGACTTCCAGTTTGGTAACGGATGAACTGCTTTGGCTACATCAGACTTATTGATGGTTATTTTATCCATTTGTGGTATAGCTTCACATACGCGTTCAACTTCACGCATCCAGTCACCCTCAACATGACAGACGGGTACCGACCAGATGTTGCGCCAGAATAAATTCGTGGCGGTATCATCCGGGCGGCACACGTCAGTCACATTTTGATTGGGTCGCTCCCAAGCTCTGTATACCCACCTCTCATCGCTCTGGAACATGCGATTCTGTGAGTACCGTTCAACCCGCCGCTTAAACCGTCGGATACGGCTTGCCCATGCACAAATTTTCTCCTTCAGGAAGTCAATGCGCTCCGTAATGTGGGGTGTGTATTCTCGAGGGCTGATTCCAGTCCCCGAGAAAGCCCCCCGTACAAAACGCATAACACGTGGGCGTGCATTGCCTTCCTTGAAGCAGTATAGTTTGCCAATGAGTGTTCTGGCCTCATTGATACGCCTCTCGATCCTATACTGCCAGGCTGGTACAGCAGGTTTTGGTCGAATAGCTTCGTCGTTATTAGGGAATTTAACGTTAGCTAAGCGACATGCTGCAACAGCCCCGCAATACAGGATTGAGTGCGTATCAACAAGGTTTTCGCTGCTCTCAAAAATGTTCTCAAGCAGCGAGTCCAAAGCACACACCAGCGCCCTATTTTTTTTGTGCATAGGTAACCGTGGTAACCGGGGTCTAAGTTCCGGCGGAGCTGATCTATACTCGCGAAGCGCATCCTCCAGTGCGCTCCTCAGTCGATCGTTGCATTGGCTACTTACCGTGACAACCCTATCATCTAGCTCATTATTATGACTATAGAGCCGCGATGTCATTGCGCTACTAGTGGGCGCTTGTACCACGGCTTGTGTCGGGGACGAGATGATATGGTTGCTCAGTACCTCTGAGCGCAGCCTATCAAGTGTTGCGTCATCCAGCCTGTGGCTACGCTGGATGACCCGCACCTGATCCGACAGTCGTTGGGCCGAGACGTTGACAGCTGGTTCTAGGTCCTGGAACAGAGACAGCATCCTGACACGATACGCAGTAAGGTTAGTTCCCCCCTCTGTAGACCCATAATATGCGCGCATGACGTTTTCGTTTATGGACTGAGTCCATCTCATGCCCTGCACACCACCGGCAGCGGGGACCCGACTCGGGGCCGGTTGGCTCCTAAGTCCCAGGCTGTTCGGTGGCCGGCCTCTCCCCTGCCGATGCACAGGTGTTGGCGACGTCGGCGGAGAGAAATACTCGTCGCTCGAGCTCGACGCGGCTGCAGCCGCCGGTGACATTGGTAATCCTAAGTCCGGCGGCGGCGAGGCGGAGCTGAGCGACAGGTCCGGGGATGGTGGGCGTGCACGTCGCGAAGCTGCTCTCGTTAGCATCATCCAAGTTTTGTTTGTTTACATTATTTCTATTTCTCGCATGTTTTCATTATTGGTGACAATGACAGAGGATTTGACAGTTGCCGATGGAATATTTTTCTTCATTTTCATTATAATATTGGTGGTTTTTTAAGTTGATATTATTTTTCTTGGTTCAATCGGTCCTCTTTTCGTATAAGTTGAAAAATTTGGGTGGGGAAAACGTATCACAATTTTTTGCGGATTTATTTTGTACGAACAGAAAACAAAACTTGATTTGACGGCTAGTGTTGCCAGCTTATTATTATTATTATTGTGTGTGTAATAACGTAATCAGGGTTCTGTAAGCAAAGGATTTTTAATTTGGCATTACATACGGTCCTAGTACTTTTTATTAATTTATTTCCACAGATAGATGCAGTTTTGCGACATTTTTTATTGACTTAATTTTGAATTAAATAAAGACTAAACTAAGGCTCAAACCAATAAAACCCATTTACTACGCAAATAGTACCGACAAAACGTGAACTTCCGATAATTATTTCGGTTAATCCTACAGACAAAAATCATGCGTGCTTGCTATTATTTTGTAATAAAAAAAAAATATTAACTTGTTGTTAATCATTTTCGTCATAATTATTTTTAAAAAATAACTTTATTTTAAATATTACGAACGGAACCCACTGTAATTTTATTTGTACCAGGAGAGGAATAAATTCCGAAGAGGTGCATTGAAATGATGTTTTGGGTTCAGTTGAACATTAATTGTTACATTTAGTAACCTTTTTCTATTCTAAGTTCTAATGGCAAATAATGATGTTTATTTAAGCAATTTGTAGTAGGATGCACGTAAGGATTCCATTTTTATTATCAACTAGTACTCACGCGGGGCTTCGCTCCCGTGGATTCTATTGCGGTAAAAACATAACTCTCCTTTTTTGCAGTCGCGTAAAAAGTAGCCTATAACCTCCCTCAAGCTTCAAGCTACTTCCATACCAAATTGCATCCAAATCTACCCAGTACTTTCGAAGATTAGCGCGTTCAAGCAAACAAACAAACAAACTTTTCCGCTTTATAATATTAATAAGTATAGTAAAAAAATAACTTTATTTTAAAAATTACGAACGGAACCCACTGTAATTTTATTTGTACTAGGAGAGGAATAAATTCCGAAGAGGTGTATTGAAATGATGTTTTGGGTTCAGTTGAACATTAATTGTTACTAAATTATTTTTCTATTTTAAGTTCTAATGGCAAATAATAATGTTTATTTAAGCAATTTGTGGAAGGATGCACGTAAGGATTCCATTTTTATTATCAATTCAATGGTACGAGCTGACGATTTTTCGAAACAATAAGCAACTCGATTCAATAGTAAGGTGAATCGAATCTCCTGGATCGTATGTGTAAAAATTATTATGATAAGGGCATATAAATAAGTTCATATTTGCCCAAAGTATTGTGCTGACAATCATAAACAGCGAATAGGTAGGTTTATCTATTTCAAACAAGATTAATTACATAATCACATTAATCACACACACACACAATTTTTAACTTGTCCGCATTGTTTATGTTAGCACTAAGCAAAGATTGAAACATTTTACGGTTTGATAGAAGTTCTTATTTCGAATGACATAGCTGTATTTTATAAATTAATCGCTCGGCGTCGGTCGTATTCTGTATTAGTTTAGTTAGTATTGTTATGTTAACAGACTACATCTGTAGCTGTACCATCTGTATGAAAGTCATTAAATTACACCGGAAAGGTTATCAATTATTATTTATTAAAAGTTTAGACGTACCTAACTACCTGACTGGCAACTGTAAATATGTCATAAAATAAAGGTGTGTTAAATGTTATTTAAAATTTTGATTACGATTTTTAATGAATTTTTAGAAGATCGATTCAAGACCACGGGATTAGATCTCTGAATTGAATAAATAGGGGGGGTGGAAGATTACTTTGTAAATAATAATTATCTACAAAGTAATGTTCTACAAAAGGACAACTACGTAAAAAACCAACAAGTGTGTAAATGATACACGTGATAATGCAAGCAGGTTTATTTAGATAAATTTGATACCTAGACTAATTAATTGTATTTTAGCTAGTTCCCAAAAATAATCAAAGTTTAGGAAAAGTCAGTAATAATATTTTGTAAACAAAAAGTAAAACATGCGGAACCTTTTATTCAGAAATACCAGCAGTAAGAGGTTTATTTTTATTTACAAATAGTTCACTGACACCGATCAGCTGACTTAGTGCTAGTAATGTGCTTATTTCAATTTGAAAAGTTCGGTTTCTGGTATCAATGTATTAAAAATAGGCTAGTTTCCTGTGTTACAAAATAATTATATTACTTAGTCCATTAGGTAGTTTTTAAAAAAATATTGGTCACGTATTTTTTGCTTTTTCAAGTCAAGAAAAATTCACAAAGATGGAAAGCTTCAAAGTACAGAAGTGGGGGCTGCTGACGTCACACCTTGCTAAGAATTATACCGAGGTGTGACGTCACGCGAAATTTCAACTCACTGTATCGTCTTAATTTTTCAATTACGTGAAAAAATAAATAATACGTATCCAATGTTTTTTGTTAAACTACGTGACGGACTAAATAAAATATTTTAGGAAACTACCCAATTATCATTACTTCCGAACATGTAGAGACAGGATTAAAAAACCCTTCCAATATCTATTTATCAATTACCTATATTTATCAATTATCTATTAATCGATTACTTGAATATGGTTAGTAAGCACAATAGGCTCGGCACAATGTATACCTATAGTGAAGTGAAGCTAATGGTGAAGTACCAGTAGAACTTCTCAACAATTAACGGCCCTGCATCAGGATAAATAATATTTTGTAAAAGTTTGGTAGGTAGTTGACATTTAGGCTTTTGTAACTAGGTAAATTACAAAGCGGCCAGCTAAAAAGAGAGAAATAAAAATTAAACTGACTTCAAAAAACACTAATTACAAAGTGAAAAATAACTTGACTTCGGAAGTCGGTGCCAAAAACGAAAATACAAAATCCAAAGACACTGACTCTTGTTTAAGTAATTTTTCACTCTGCAGTGCAGCACTTTGCTTTGCAGTCTTTTGTAATATATTTATTTTTATTTATTTATTTTATTATTTATGTACACAAAGAAAAATACATTAAGATAAGCATAATTATAATATCTGAGTACAAAGGTACTACTTATTTCTTAAGAAATTTCTTCCAGCAGACCTGCGAAAGGAGAAGTGAAAAAGAAATGTAGACAATAGTGTGTGAGAACAAGAAGAGAAATAAATATGAATATGTGGAGTCTAAAACTAAAAATAAAATATTAAATATACTTACACATACTTACAATGCAATAAAAATATCATATCTATACTTATAATAAATCTGTAGAGAGGTCAATTCTGTACATGAAATATATTTCCAAAATAACTATCAGGGGGTGATTAAGGATCGATACTCATGCCAAAAATGCAATCAGTTAAATTTTTGTCTGTCTGTCTGTCTGTCTGTATAACCGTTATAGAAACAAAAACTACTCGACGGATTTTAACGAAACTTGGTACAATTATTTTTCATACTCCTGAGCGGGTTATAGTATACTTTTCATCACGCTATAATCAATAGGAGCAGAGCAGTGAAGGCAAATGTTGGGAAAACGGGAGAAGTTACTCCATTTTTTAAGCTTCCGTCGCGTGTGCAACCTTAATGGTTAAAGCTACACAAATCATTTCATGACGGAAATGTTCTCCTTAAAATTATATAAAAAATATCCCACGACAGCATATGTCTAACTTTTATGGTTGACTCACAATAACACGTGTAACTCCCGATAGCTTAGCAGTTCGAAGCTTTCTGATTATAATATTTGTCTACTCTTACGTTTATAACACTCTCAGTCACCCCTAATTGAAAAAGTTAACATTATTAACTATTCCATAAAAAAATTGGCCAAGTGCGAGTCAGACTCGCCCATGAAGGGTTCCGTAGTAACTATAATATAATATGCAAATTTATTTGACGAAAAAAAACCTTACAAATTTCTTAAAAGTAGCTTATTTACATTTTTTACAACTGCGCCAAATAAATTTGTTTTGAAAAAAAAAAAACCTTACAAATTTCTTAAAACTGGCTTTTTTACATTTTTTACAACTACACCGAATAAATTTGTTTTTCATAGTGTTTGTATGAATTACAAAGTTATATTTGCGGTTTTAGAAAATATGCTGTATCTCAAAAACTACTGAACTGATTTCGTTCCAACTAATTTTGGTTGAAAGTTTATATTAAGATCTACAGACATATATTTTTTTAGATTTTTCACTCCGTTATTATAGAAGTTAGAGGTTGTGTCCGCCACATACACATTTTACCACTTTGGAAGCTTATATCTTTTAAACGATTGACTTTATGGAAAAGTGGTTTTAAAAACCCCGATGTCGTTTTTAAAGAACTGTCTATAGATACCACACATGCATCGATTTCATGAAAAAAAATATTTTCAGGTTTAGTTCCATGTATGGGGAGCCCCCCTTTATTTTAAATATTTTTTAATTTTTTTCTCAAAATCGGAAAGCGGTTCACAGAATACATCTACCTATTAAGTTTCACATGTATAGTCCTAATAGTTTCGGAATAAAATTGCTGTGACAGACGGACGGACGGACAGACAGACAGACAGACAGACGGACAGACATGTCGAAACTATAAAGATTCCGTTTTTTGCCATTCGGCTACGAAACCGTAAAAAGAATCATATAAATCGGTATAGAAACACCAAAGTTATACATGAAATACGCTTATAATAATAAGCCATCGCGCGTGAATACTGAATCATGCTATAAGGATTATTTTTGAGAATCGGTCGCCGCGCTCGACGCGTCTCGCGGTCGAAGCGTTCTCTAGGTACTTAAGCCTCATGTGAACGTGATCTAAACAATATTACCAATACATTAACTTACGCTGACGGAGTCGCGGGCACAGCTATATTGTATCATTACGCTAAGGCCAATAGGAGCGGAGCGCCAATGAAGAATGCTTCAAAATCGGGGTTAAATTTAACGTTAGCCCAAAGTAACTATTCCACGCGGACGAAGTCGCGGGCAAAAGCTAGTACTTAAATAAATACATAATGTTAGAATATATAAACATATAAAAAAATATATACATAAATAATTATCACAGTTAAGAGGAAAGGTAATGCTCTTTTAATCGACATTTGAATAGAGATATAGTTTTTAAATCACGAATGCTAGGCGGAAGTGAGTTCCACAATCTTACAGCATAGACAGAGAAGGAATAAGAGTAGTAGCTAGTTTTATGAGGATGAGATTTAAGGAGGGATCTAAGGTGTGATCTACACGGTACCAACACGGTACGTCGCTAGAACGAGCGGGAGAAAAACGCTCACGCAGGTAGGAAGGGTAAGACGGGTTGTGTAGAATGTTGAAGAGGAGACACAAAATCCTAGTGTTCCTGCGAAGACGGATTGGGAGCCACTTGAGTTGCTTGCGAAGGTGAGAAACATGGTCATACTTTCGAAGACCGAAAACATATGTATATTAAATATAATTTATATGTATAATAAAAACATTAATTTATCGTTATGTGATGTAATTAAAAAATTCTTAAGATGCTTGAGTTTTTAAGTTTAGTAGAACCAGTTTTCGACTATTCTTTATGTTACGCCTGTATTAATGCCATAGAGCAAAGCCATAAATATTAAAAATTCTAAAACTCTTCATTGACTCATTGTCTGTGGTTAAGTTGTCAATGTGCAATGGTTTTGCGTGGTGTTTACTCGCTGAATTTTGCTGTAAAGTGTTTTAATAACTGTGTTTTCACATTATTTCAGAAGAACGTGTCGGCGCGTGCCGATTTGACGTTTTTCAGTGTATTGTTCCTAGTAAGTATTGCCTTTGTTTTGTTTAAAACTGTCTGTTTGTATAAACCTACCGATTTGAACAGTGTAACCGCCTTTTTGTTTGCGCACATTTTTCTTGTCATGATTGCACTATTTACCTTATTTTCAAGAATCTTGTGAATATTCTGAGTAATATTGAGCTTACACAAATCTTTTCGAAAATATAACATATGTTTGTAACTTTGCACCTTGACCCAAATGAGAAAATATTCATTTTATACTATTTGTTTGACCTCCTCTGCGCTTAATTTGGTCGCCTAATGTCATATTTTGGAATGTCTGATAAAATTATTGTGTTCTTTTTTAGTTAAAACCTATACAAAATCAAACAAGTAATTTGGCTAACGAAATTGCAGTGATTTTTTTTATTAAATTTAGGGTTTTATTATTTTTTAAACTTAAAAATTGTTTCGATGCGAACATTTCTCTCAAATAAGGTTATACAATTGTAATTATTTTTATTACAATTTAAAAACTACTCTGCGTAGAGAATTTATATATTTACAAAGTATAGAGTCAGTTGAAATTACAAAACCAAAGCTGTAAATGATTATTATCAGAAAATGCATGTTTTTGGAGACATCCAAATGGACTGAAAAGCAGCCTATGAAAATGAAGCCATCAGTGACTCAAAGAACACTAATAAGATCTGTATCTACATATATAACCTATAATCTTACTTTTTTTAGTATTAACCCATTGAATGTTGAAGAAAACCATCAAAGCATTATCATTGATCACCAGACATGGTCTGCCGTGTAATCCTTCGTACTAATGTTATAAATGTGAAAGTTTGTGAGGATGTATGTATGTTTTTTGCTCTTTCACACAAAAACTACTGAATGGATCTAGATGCAATTTGGCAAGTAGATAGTTGACATCCTGAGATAACACACAAGCTACTGTTTATCTTGGAATTCCCACGGGATTGGGACTTACATGGGAAAATAACAGAAGTTAGTACTACTTATACAAAATATTGCTTAGCTGGCATCAGTAATAGTTATTTATTTTGTTTATGATGCTTATCTCTGAAATATTATTAACAATATTGAACATCTACACGATATAACATAGTGCACCTGTACACTGTAATATCTTCTACACTGATGGGTAATATCTGCTGAGATTGGCAACCAAGGCCTGAATCAGTTAAGAGGAATATCTATGAAAAAGTAGGCAGTTAATGGGTTCCCACAAACCCTCCCCTGGCTTTGCAATCCTGCCAATTATGTACATAAATTCATAATTATCACTCTGCATGATTTTATTTTCTTTATAAAGAGAATTACTAGCAATATGGGTAGAATTCACAATACTAGCAATCTTGTTAATTCTTGTCCAGCCCATTCATAGCTGCCATAGCCAAGCTACACCTTAATACAATGTTCTTATGAGGATGCCCTTAGCATGTAGTTAGTCACTTTGTTTGTAAGTACCGTCAAAACCGAATATAACAACGTCACTTATAACGATGGTTCGGTTATTACGACTTAAAGGCAAGGTCCCGGCTTAAAGTAAACATACCGCCTATAACAACATCGGATATAGCGACATATCGCTTAAAATGACGAAAATTGAAATGCATCAGGTTTAGCGACCAACTGTCACATTTTCGGCCCAGCAAAACAAAACATTTAAGGATTATTTTGACTTGTCACTGCAATTTTTTAAAGATAATTTTTCTTTTCCAATATTTTATTTGATTCATACGCTGACTACTGAAATCCTACATATTTGAAAATTAAAAACATATTAAATTCCCACACATACATGTTTGTCTACTTGTGTATATTATGTATTGCTTATAACAACTACCGGCTATAGCATCCGAAGTTGTATGGTCCCTTCAATGTTGTTATACCCCATTTCGACTGTATGTATTTTAATAAATAGCTGTGCCTAGCTCTTTCACCTGGGTTAATTCGAAAATCAGTTAAATGGTTTAGATTTCTCATAGAAACTCATCCCCTATTACAACATTAAGGGGTTGAATTTTGGAGAAAATGTAGCCTGTTTGATCCTTTTGTCTTCAACTAGTTATTTTCATTCCAAATTTCATCTAAATCAGTGCTGTAGTTAAGCTGTGAGTATGTAACAGACAGACAGACTTGGGCATTTATAATAGCTAGCTTCTATCCGCGAATTCGTATGCGTGGCATGGTTTTCCCGCGTAAATGTCGATCCTGTGGGAATTCCAGGATGAAATGTAGCCTTTGTGTTATTCCAGGATAAAAAGTAGCCTATGTGCTATTTCAGGAGGTCAACTATCTATTTACCAAATTTCAAACAGATCCATTCAGTAGTTTTTCCCTGAAAATTATATATCCATCCTCACAAACTTTCAGATCCATATACTACATATATATTATACTAGCTTCTGCCCGCGACTTCGTACGCGTGGAAAGGTTTTCCCAGGCAAATCCCGATCCCGTGGGAATTCCTACTGACTATGACTACAGAGTTGAAATTTCGTAAATACACAGATGTATTCTGTGAACGACTTGTGGAAAAAATCATTATCAAACCTACATAAAATGATCTTGAGGTTCCTAATACCGTATTTTCTCAAGTCAATCTTTGTAAAATGTGCATCCCCTCTCAACTTTTAAGCCTGCGCCGAGTACAATAACTCAAAACGGTCTTCACAACTAAAGGAATATAACCTATAATAGTACTTTAATTACCATACAAAAATATGTAATGAACACTAGAATAAATGTGTTAGCAAACATAGTTGGCAAAATTTAAAAATGTTTTATAGTTTATTAAACAAAAATACACAAAGTTGGACAAAAATCCTTACAAAACATGCTCGTGCGTCGTTGAATTTTGATAGTAAACTGTTGAATTTTTTCATAAACTTCAATTCATATTATTCTCTAATTATCATACTATCATTTACAGCTTTAAAATTTCAAAAATGTCGCTTGGTTGTTTTAATTTTAATTTTTTCTTCTAATTTGCGCGCTATTTTGAACCATACGCAACGTACACCGGTCGAAAATTCAGTCGTCCACGGGAGCTCAGAGAGGGGTCACGTCTCATCGTGGAGCGTTTCGCCGGTAACGATAATTCGCGATCTATTGTGTACGTCTGTATTGCAGCAATCCGTTGAATAACATAAGTCATATTTTTTGTTTTTTTGAGTACGATTTATTATGCATACCCAACAATTACTTTTTATTGTTCAATATATATTTCTTTAACATTTTTTTTTCAATATTTGTTTTATTATGGGAAAATGTAAAAAAAAATATTATTAGAAGAAAGATGGCGCAAATTTTCGAAAAAAAAGCCATTCTCATAAAAAGTACGTATTTCTATTTTGTGATGTTATTATTGCTTTTTAATCGACTTCAAAAAAAAGGAGAAGGTTCTCAGTTCGTCTTAAACTTTTTTTTATGTATGTAACCTCAAACTCGAAGACAGCTGGACCGATTTGGAATTTTTTTTTCGTTTGTAAGGGTATACTTTCTGGTTGGTTCCATTGTTATGAAATCAGGATCTGATGATGGGATCCTAGAGAAAGCGAGGGAACTCTTTAAATATTATAGGCACACCTATAGTGTTTTGGGTATTTCTAATAGTACCTTGTGCAGTTGCTCCCGAAAAGCACCATTTGAGGAAGTGAAAGTGATGATGAAGACTTTTTTCAAACATTCGATATGGGTATCGTGTAATGGGTTTTTGGGGGTGGTGATTGCAAATCTGGAATTTATTTTTAAATTCAAGATGGCGTATGCAACTTTTTCTCACAAATTCGATATGGGTACCGTGTAATGGGTTTTTGGGGGTGGTGATTGCAAATCTGACATTCATTTTAAAATCCAAGATGGCGGATGCAACTTTTTCTCAAACATTCGATATGGGTATCATGTAATGGGTTTTTGGGGGTGGTGATTGCAAATCTGGCATTCATTTTAAAATCCAAGATGGCGGATGCAACTTTTTCTCAAACATTTAATATGGGTACCGTGTAATGGGTTTTTGGGGGTGGTGATTGCAAATCTGGCATTCATTTTAAAATCCAAGATGGCGGATGCAACTTTTTCTCACACATTCGATATGGGTATCGTGTAATGGGTTTTTGGGGGTGGTGATTGCAAATCTGGCTTTCATTTTGAAATCCAATTTAAAACACATACGATATCCATATTGAATGTTGGAGAAAAAGTTGCATCCTTGGTGGATGCAACTTTTTCTCCAACATTCAATATGGATATCGTGTGTGTCTACTAAGTTAAATACACTGATAACCTTCAAGGGTTTATTGCTAAGTATAATTAACAAAGTAACGTAAGGGCTAAAATTATCGCTAAATGATGAAAATGAGTGCACCCGGTTGCTGTTCGAAATACACTAAGCTCGCGGCGAACTTAGTGCGACCGCATTATATCGCTTGCTCAGCAAACGTGGTCGATTGCAAAATATTGCATCAAACATCGTGTAATAGGTTTTTGGGCATACCGATTGCAATCCTGACATTCATTTTAGAATTTACGACGAAAGTTCATTGGCTACTTTGTTAGCTTACAATTTACACTGGGTTATTGACAATTTAACTGATCCTAGGTTAAGTGACTATTCAGTATTATATAGGGTATCTAATAATACTGAAACTAATTGTTTAAACCCTTAGATGTGACAAAGGAGAGTTATAATAACACAATTTTACTATATCATCAGAATATAAATCGTTTCTCCGGCAAAATATTAGATGAGGAAATGTTAATAGATAAATATGATATAGATATCTTATGTTTTTGTGAAACCTGGCTAAAACCAGATAGAATGTTGTTTAAAATTAATATTTTTCTGTTACTAGTGCATACAACAGGTCCTCAGTAGGAGGTGGTACTTTAATATTACGTAGTAATTCTCTTAGATATAAGGAACAAAAATATATCACCGCTTGCTCTGTTGATTGCTTGTGTGAGGTAGCATGTACAGAAGTTGAAGGCCAAACTTTCTTAAGTGTTTATAGACCACCAGCATCAAACTTGTCATCATTCTTAATGATAATGGGAGAAATTTTAAGTACCTAAGCTTATAAGAGATAATAAATTAGTTTCTATACGACAGTATAGACCAAAGTTTTAAATATAATTAAGCATATCTTAGAACTGGAAACATATCTTACAACTATATAATAATATAGGTTATCCATCAGAATTCAGACAGGCTTTAATTTATAATCATATTGTGGGAAGTACTAATTTCACACGGGTTCCCGTTAGTATATGCTTAAACTTGACTAATGGTCTCATGGTGCGTGGTGCGCTGGTTGCACGCTACTGGCATGATTGCTCTATGTTATCTCTAAAAAAATAGTAGTAGATATACCTACTACTGTTTCTTGTGTTTTTTTTTATTTTTGGCTCGCGTTTGAATTTTAAGAAAAAAATTAATACAAACTCAAAATGTTTTATTTCACATAGGCCTACATGGGCACTTATAAAACGTCAGCAGTTTGGCGCAGGGCACGGTTCGAAATTGGTCGTTTTCTATGGAGAAGATCCGGCAAGAAACTCCACAGTTACTCTTTTAAAATATCATTCTTACAATGTATCTATAATACAGGTTAATTAGGTATGAGAGGACATTAAAGCCTGTCTGAATTCTGATGGATAACCTATATTATTTTCCAGTTTTAAGATATGCTTAATTATATTGAAAACTTTGGTCATTACAAGATATTTTCTAAATTTAAACCCACGACCTACGTCGTTTAAATTTAAAAGTCAATTATCTGAAATTAAGTATTTCAAATGGCGGGAGACTTTGTTAAACATAAAAAACACAGTGATACGACGTCAATGTGGAGCTATTTTTTAGTTGCGAAGGATAGGAATAGTGCCTAATGTAACCGATCCTCAGCCATTCTCAAGACTTTGGATGGATTGACTAAGGGATTACATACACATTTGTCATCAAAACATAACATCAAGCTTATATCAGCTTCAACAAGTCTAGATTCTGATAATCTGAACACAGCACCGCCGCCAGTCAAGTGAAAGTTAAATGATTATTTTACTAAAAGTGCCGACGATAGCCTCGATGATGTTTTGGCAAGAATGATTGCATTAGATGGATTTCCATTCAGTATATTCATAACTTCAGATGATTCGAGAAAATTTGTCTTTGCAAAATACACGGATTTACCAAAGTCAGCCGTCACCATTCAAAAACGTGTCATGAATTACAGTGAAAAAATCAGAAAGCAAGTAACTACAGAATTGAAACATTTGAAAAGTGCAGGTGAAAGATTTAGTCTTTCTTTCGACAAGTGGACTTCAACATCCAATAAACCATACATGGCTGTCAACGTTCATTCATATAAAAAAAATTTGGAATTTAGGACTTGTTCCTGTTTGTGGAAGTATGAAAGTATGGCTGAAAATTGTCTTCGTATATTGAAAGAGCGTCTAAGTATATTTGATATTTCCCTGGATACTGGCTTTATGGAAAACATAATTATTTGCAAGACAGCTCTACCTCAGATGATACTATAAATGAACCACCTGTGGCTTTTGATCATATGGACGACATCCATGATGATGAACATTTAGAAGACTTAGACAGTCCAGAACCAGACTTAATCTTAATGTCACAAAATGACCTTGCGCTATAACACATACCAGAGTTAACACAAGATGAAAACATTAATGAGCTGATAAAGAAAATCCGCAAAGTTGTAGAGTGTATTTCAAAAGATCACCATTGAAAAATGAAACAGTACTTCAAAAATAAATGAAAATTGAACATGGAAAAGAGCTGTCACTTCTTTTGGACTGTAAAACCAGGTGGAATAGTCTTTTAACAATGCTGGAGCGATTTTATCTTTTAAAAACCTTCATTCAAAAAGCTCTTATAGATCTCAATCATCCAATTCGTTTGGAAGAAGTTGATTTTGAATTGGTAAATAAAATTGTTGATGTGCTGACCCCAATTAAATTGACAGTAGAAGCAATCTGTCGGCGAGATGCTAATTTATGCACAGCTGGTTCCGCTTTGAAATTTCTTATAAAACAGCTATCTAGCATAATCATTTTTTGGCAAGTGCTGACACTTGCCAAAAAATGAAAACATCCTTAGTGGAATGTATGAAGCAACGACGAAGTGATGATTTGACTGGTGTGTTGAATTAATTACAAAATCCATGAAAAGATGATGAAAATCAGTTATTATCGGATTTGGAATGGCATGACTTATTTCCAGTTTCTACACAGGCTTTAGTTTGGAAGCAAATAAAGTGTATTGTTAAAAAACTTAAAAGTCGAGATGACACGGAAGAAGAAGAAGGAAGATCAGGATCACAAACAGATGATGAGTTAAGGCCACAAACCTCCCAATCCCAACCCCAATTGACACTAAAGGAAAAGTTATAGCTGGAAATTGATAAGAGTATGAAATCCCCAGATCGTGAAGTACAAATACAAAATTAATCGGGGTTGGCAAAATATAGTATTAGACGTGAAATAAGCCTGTTTGAAAATGGAGGAATTAGAGGATATCACTTAGAAACAGCATATAAGTATCTATTGTCTATTCCTCCAACCAGTGTAAAACCTAAACGAGCGTTTTCAGCTGCTGCTTATGTTGGTAATAAACGAAGCAGGCTTGGAAGTCAAACCTTGGATGCATTGATATTTCTACGATTGTATTTTCAAAATTCGAAATAAGTTTTATTGTCTTTTTATTTCTTACAAAGTATAGTATCTTTTTGTCATTTTTTCTTTTCTTACTATACTGTGATATGTGTAGTGTACCAAAATTAAAAATATATATTTTAAGAAATTACTCGTTTTTTAGAGTTCAGTTGCCGAATGGCAAAAAACGGAACCCTTATAGTTTCGTCATGTCTGTCCGTCTGCCTGTCTGTCTGTCTGTCTGTCCGTCCGTCCGTATATCACAGCTATTTTATTCCAAAACTATTAAGACTATACATGTGAAACTTGGTAAGTAGATGTATTCTATGAAACGCTTTCCGATATTGAGAAAAAAATTAAAAATCATTTAAAATAAAGGTACATACTACTACCCCATACATGGAACTAAAACTGAAAATATATTTTTTTTTCATGAAACCTATGCGTGTGTGGTATTTATAGACAGGTCTTTAAAAATGACATGGGGGTTTCTGAAACCACTTTTTCATAAAGTCAGTCGTTTAAAAGATATAAGCTTCCAAAGTGGTCAAATGTGTATCCCTCCCTCTAACTTCTATAATAGTGGAGTGAAAAATCTAATAAAATATGTATCTGTAGATCTTAATGTAAACTTTCAACCAAGATTGGTTTGAATGATATCGAGTTAACAGTTTTTGAGATACAGTATATTTTCTAAAACCGCAAATATAACTTTGTAATTTATACAAACACTACGAAAAACAAAGTTATCTAGCGTAGTTGTAAAAAATGTAAATAAGCTAGTTTTAAGAAATTTGTAAGGTTTTTTTCGTCAAATAAATATACATATTATATTATATTATTATAGTTACACACGGAACCCTTCATGCGCGAGTCTGACTCGCACTTGGCCAATTTTTACATTTGAGACCAATTAGAAACCACGTAGTCTAATCCGGGAATAGCCCCAGGGTCCCAGGTTTCAGCATCAAGAATCACGTAATCCCGGGATTGAAAAACATGCTCGGGATTGTATTCTCTAGTTGCAACTAAGAAAGGATTTCTATCGAAATTCTATTTTAGTTGCCAAATGTGTCGAAAAAAATAGAATTAATAAATTGTAAAGAACCAGATAGATAGCCCTACAGACCTCAATCTGAACGATAATTCTGTAGCAGTTTTATGTCGATAGGAGCCGGGTTTTCTGGTTTAGAACAAGTTTCAGCTTCCTTTGACATTCCCTCTATGTCCGACAAATTATACGCCAAGTGCCATAACAAGGTCTGTCTACTACGGGAATTAGCCAAAGAAAAATTGGCCAAGTGCGAGTCAGACTTGCCTATGAAGGGTTCCGTAGTAACTATAATAATATAATATGTATAACTACTACAACTACTAGTCTGTCTGTCTGTCCATCCGTCCGTCCGTATGTTACAGCCATTTTATTCCGAAACTATTAGAACTATACATATAAAACTTGGTAGATTGATGTATTCTGTGAACCGCTTTCCGATTTTAAGAAAAAATTAAAATATATTTAAATTATTTTTAAATATTTATATTATATATATTTAAATATTAAAATGTATTTAATTTCTATAATAATGGAGTGAAAAATATAAATATATGTATACAACGTGTAACGGAAACCCCATATCTAACCAAAAGGGCTGAAGACAACATTTGGTATGGAGTCTCTATGCACAGTTTCAGCACAAAATAACTGACTTATAGAATTGATACCAAATTATTGGTTTCACATATTTTTTGAATACCAATCATAACAAACGTGTCACAGCACTACGAGGGTCAATAACTTTCCACCTCACTTGCCAATAACACGATAATTCTTTTCGTTCTTCTTAATTTGAAAAATTCGGTCTCTGATATCAGTGTACTGGAATTTGTAATAAGTTCTACACATGTAGACTTAGGATTACAAAACCCTTGCCATATCGTTTGTTATCATCCAAAGAAGCCATGCACTTGGTATGTATATACCCTTTAAATTTTTTACGTTACGTTGTATATATATATATATATATATATAGATCTTAATGTAAACTTTCAATCAAAATTGGTTTTAAAGAGATCGAGTCAGCAGTTTTTGAGATACAGCATATTTTATAAAACCGCAAATATAACTTTGTAATTCATACAAATACTATGAAAAACAAAGTTATTTGGCGTAGTTGCAAAAAATGTAAATAAGCTAGTTTTAAGAAATTTGTAAGTTTTAGTTTTTTGTCAAGTTAATATACATATTATATTATATTATTATAGTTACTAAGGAAACCTTCATGGGCGAGTCTGACTCGCACTTGGCCAATTTTTGTAAAATGTTATAATAAGCAATATAACATTATATTTATAGATTTCTTTTATTTTTTTTTTTTTTAAATTAAGTTACACTTGATACATATATTGTTATGAAATAAATTACGCTTATATTTTCTGCGAAGTAAGTTTGCTAGACAGCATTAATGAAAAAATGTTTTTTTGGTATGGCCCCACGTATATATAATAAAGTACCGAATGTTATTAAAAATATGACAGTACATCAGAATTTAAACGAGCACTAAATGAAATTTTAATAAACAAAACTTATTTCAGTCTGGTTTTATTATGACATTACATAATTATATTTTTTTTATTTCATACTGGTTTTATTATTCAAATAAGTACTGCATACCCATCTACCCTAACTTGCTACTTACCCAGTTTCGAAGCGTCAATAGCCTAATGGATAAGGTGTCGGACTTGTGATCGAGAGGTCGCAGGTTCGAACCCCACCCATTACACTATTGACGTGAACCCACTCCAGACACAAGCATATTTAGCTTAGTTGGAGGGGTTAACAAGATTGCTAGTAATGTGAAATGTACCCACATTGCTAGTATTCTTTAAAAAAAATCTGAGGAGTTTAATATATAAAATCAAAGTTTTATTGCAATAGGATGAATAGTGAGGGAACGGATAATGTATTACTACAGTAAAAACAAACGTTAATTTTTATATAATAGGTATAATTTATTAAATTTATTTTTGTGATTTATTTACGTACCTACTTGCTTCATTTAGATCCATCCAGCCGTTTGAGCGTGAAGAAGTAACAAACATGCAAACAGACACATTCATTCACAAACTTTCGCCTTTATAATATTAGTGTGATAAATAAAACCATCTAAATAATTAATATTCGTTTTTCAAGTTTATTCAACATAACGACAAAAAATTAAAAAATGCAAAGTTAGCAAACTTCGTCGTGCAACGGCAAGCGGGCCTCGAGCGAACTTGTCATTGTGTGTGTGACAACGCACACGACTAGCCCGCTACAGTAAATACCTATTTTCCGCGCGTCTCGTAGGCTCGACACCCTCTTAAAATAAGAGAGTGAGAATTCTAAAAAGAATATATGCTGTAGATCTTATTAAAAACTTTCAAAGAATATTGGTTTAGACATGACAAAGTCAGCAGTTTTTGAATAAACCATATTTTCAAAAGCTGCAAATACGTTTGTCTTTTTTAACCGACTTCTAAAAAAGGAGGAGGTTCTCAATTCGGATGTTTGTATTTTTTTTTTTTTTTTTTATGTTTGTCCACGCATAACTCCGTCGCTTGCCAACCGATTTGAAAAATTATTTTTTTGTTGGAAAGGGTATACTTCCCAAATGGTCCCATGAAATTTTTATCGAAATCGGACGAGCCGTTTCTGAAAAATCAAAAAAAGTCGAAAAAAATAATTTACCTTGATGATCTTTTCGTTTACGCTGCATTGCGTTTTTTGTTCGCGCATAACTCCGTCATTTACGAATCGATTTGGAAAATTCACTGACCCACTAAAAAGCGCGAAAATAAAAACTTTTTTACAAAAAATAAAACCGACTTCCATATCAAAACACTACAAAGCCAAAAATAATTTTAATTTCGGAAGGCGGTGTGAAAAAAAAGAAAATACAAAACCAATAACACCGACTACCGAAATTAAAATTATTTTTGGCTTTGTAGTGTTTTGATATGGAAGTCGGTTTTATTTTTTGCAAAAAAGTTTTTATTTACAGAGTTATTTTGCGTAGCTACTACGGAACCCTTCAAGGGCGAGACCGACTCGCACTTGCCCAATTATTTTTTCAAAAATAACTTATGCTTTATGGCTTATTTGAATTTATTCATGTAAACATTTTTTTTTAAAGAGTAGTTCGGTGGCCATTTGTGGTCTTCATAATCGATTCCACTTCCCCAAATGGTGCTTATCAAGAGCAACTGCACAAGTTACTATAAGAAATACCCAAAACGCTATAGGTGTGCCTATAATATTTGAAGAGTTCCCTCGATTTCTCCATGATACCATCATCAGATCCTAATGTGATGAACTAAAAAAAAATCCAAATCGGTCCAGCCGTCTTCGAGATATGAGGAAGACGAACTGAGAACCACTTCCTTTTTTTGAAGTCGGATAAAAAGTAACCTTGAACTACATAACTACACAATGTTTATAAACATAGATTGTATAATCAGAATGGCTGACGTAAATGCAATCCTGAGAATCGATTTCGCAATCTTTACAAAATATTGCGAAATACTATAACACTTTCGAATTTGGAATTTCCTTTCGCGCTCTTAAAACCTGTAAACCAAGTAAAAGTCTACTTAGTTTATTTTTAATCCATCTCCCATGCCATGTTATCTCTTCACCATCCATGGTTGCCTGGTAGAGAATGCCTATGGCATTAAGTCCGCCTTTGTACATTTTGTGTTGCATAAAGTTTTAATAAATAAATAAATCATAATCAGCTAAAGAGATTACGTGATTTAAGTACCTAATTGTAAATTTCGTTAATATTTAAGTAAGTACGTATTGTTCGTCTCACATTTTATCATTTTGCACACCACTTTATTTTGTTGCATAACATTTCGTTATAAGGAAAACCTGGCGAGTATATAAAGCCTCTGTATTGCAAATTTCGTTCAGTCCAACCGAGTCGCATTCTAGTGCTTCTGGTTGATTTAACAAAACCCGTTGTATGAGGTTGAAATTATACTACACTATAGATTTCGACAAACACACAACCAAAGTCCCAAAAATATCTTCCAAAAAGAAAAATTTAAAAAAAATTGTGGTTAAAAAGTTACGTTCATATATATATTGTTCAGTTCTATAAAACTATTTATTTAAAAATCATAACTTTTATTGTTATGTATTTTTTGCAAGTAAGTCATTTTCGTCAATTTTCTTAATTACAATTAGTATATTTTTGTTCATCTATTACTTATTATAATGTGTACATAATTATTAAATATTTTTATATTTATTTAGCCTGTGCAGAAATTGCGTAATCTTTTTGGTGAAACTCTTTGTTTCTAAAAATAAACTTGTTCAACAGTAGGTTAACATACAGTTCAACGAACTTAATGTGAACCAGCTTTGAACAAGAAAAAACAATAACACGCTATTTAAAATTCCCATATCTCTGAGGAGCTTTTCTCTAAGGCTTGTCAAAGGATTGCATTATTTTAGCAATTATTATGTACTAGCTTTCTGCCCGCGACTTCGTTCGTGTGGGACGGTATTCCCGCGTAAAATCCCAATCCCGTGGGAATTCCGGGATAAAAATCAGACTATGTGTTATTCCAGGATGTAAACTATCTACTTGCCAAATTTGATTCAAATTCGTTCAGTAGTTTTTGCGTGAATGAGTAACAATTTTTATTAGAGATTCCAATTTTTTTTTTGAACTTGTAATATAGCCTATGTCACTCAGTGAAGATGCAGCTTTCTAATGCCGGCTCTTCACGTTGGCCTACATAGTGGCGAATGTAGTGGCCAATGCCTATTGGCCAACGTATAGACGGGGTGTTTGTGCATCTTGGGTTGTATTGCACCCCCTCTACACGTTGGCCAATAGGCATTGGCCACTACATTCGCCACTGTGTTGGCCAACGTGAAGAGCCGGCTTATTGGTGAAAGAATTTTTGAAATCAGTCCAGTAGTTTTTGTGTGAAAACGTTACAAATATACAAAAACACAAATGTTTCCTCTTAATAATATTAGTTTAGATGAGTTATTATCGACTTTGCCTTTTCCGAACTATGGGGTTGGCTTACAGTCTAACCGAACTATCTGACCTCCACAACACAGTAGCTGGGTAACACAATACTCCTTGGCCAGACCAGTGTCATATTTTCTGGCTTCTGACTGCCCGTGACGACAGTCAAAGATGTTCAAATAACAGCCGGGACCAAGGGTTTAACGTGCTTTGCGAGCTGGGAACGCGGTTATCACACCGCTATCTTCCAAACTCCGGGCTACTAGTTAGTTCCTGATATAAAAATCCAACAGCTTTTTTGTCCATCGCAAGAATCGAACCCGACACCTCATGCTCAGTAGTCGCGTTTGCGACCACTAGACCGACGAGCAAGGGCGGATGACCCAGCCCAGCCCGGGGGTGGGGGATTCCAGGACCTAGGTGGACCACTAATTAAAATGTTTAAACATTATTACTAGATCATACTCCAGTTTCTTTTGTAAACGAATATCGGCAGTGGATGGTCAAGTGGCAGCGGAGTCAGGAAATACAAATTATAACTTCTTGTGACTTGACCACGATTATGTGACCCCCCC
The DNA here is from genome assembly GCA_943138885.2 of Tholera decimalis. Taxonomy (NCBI): domain Eukaryota; kingdom Metazoa; phylum Arthropoda; class Insecta; order Lepidoptera; family Noctuidae; genus Tholera; species Tholera decimalis. The sequence goes on along the minus strand of OW964575.2, from coordinate 8,025,999 downwards.
CCCCCCTCTGGCAACAAAGCTGGATCCGCCCTTGCCGACGAGGCAGTTATTGTGTATGTGTATGGAAATCATATAGAAAGTCATTTGAAATGAATCCAGAGACGGCGAATTCGGTACGTCCGCTGCCCCTTATTATGCCCCTTATTATGCTCCGAGGTAGCAACGTGTATTGTTCCACGCGCGCTCCTCGCTCCTTACACGTCGCGGGGGAGTCACACATCTTACTCTCCTCGCTTGACTAGACGGCACCAGTCGGGAGCCGTCTCGAGGAGTTAGGATTTAAGTGCTCTTGCAGCCCACGGCCATGTTAATAAAGTAGTTTCCTAAAATATTTTATTTAGTCCGTAATAATGGAATCGTACATTTATTTTTTCACGTAATTGAAAAATGTAGACAATACAGTGAGTTGAAATTTCCGTGACGTCACGCTGTGGTATACTTTTAGCACTGTGACGTCTGCAGTCCCACTCCTGTACTTTGAAGCTTCTGATCTTTGTAAAGTTTTCTTGATTTGAAAAGGCAAAAAATACGTGAACAATATTTTTTGAAAATTTAACTAACGGACCAAATAAAATAATAATTTTGTAACACAGGAAACTACCCTATTATGATCCGGGTCAGCCAGGCCAGTCTAGTTTGTAAGTTTTTAATAAGTTCTGGCTGCTTTAATAATAATTAATTAAGGCAGCCATAGGCAAGTCCGGTTACACAGCTGACAACCTCATTGACCTGCAATATGCCACTCAAAAAACTCGGCTATGCAAGTGTGAAGAAGAAACACCGTATAGTTTTAGTCAGTTAGAGTCTGCCAGACTTCTTAGCCCGACCTAAAGCGTAGGAAATCCATTGAGATTTCCGATCCTAAAAAGCGAAGGCAGTCGCTCCATGTGCAATGCTGACTGAAATGTCTTGAAGCTGATTCCAACATAGGAAAAATCTTATGCCTTGTTGGCTTAAAAGTCGCATGCATAACAGGTTTGAGTGGAGAGTCCGTAACTGCCAATGAAACTATATTTCTTTCGCGTTATCTCTTAGCAGTGGTGACTCAGTGGTTATAGGCAGGCACTTTATGTACTTTTCATCATCACCACTGCCCTCATAACGGTGAAGGAAACAGGCATGTCCTCGGATTTCCGATCCGAGGACATGCCTGTTTCTTTCGCCGTTGTTATTCACCATCAGCTCTACATCACCATATGTATTGTGACAAGTATAAAGTGCTTAGCATGCATATTCATGTAATCGAATCGCAATCCACGAAATTCTTATTATTGAGTAGTTTCGGTGGCCATCTGTGGTCTTCATCATTAGTTCCACTTCCTCAAATGGTGCTTTTCGAGAGCAACTGCACAAGGTACTATTAGAAATACCCAAAACGCTATAGGTGTGCCTATAATATTTGAAGAGTTCCCTCGATTACTCCAGGATATCATCATCGGATCCTGATTTCATAACAATGAGACCAACTAGAAAGTATACCCTTTCAAACGAAAAAATAATTTTCTAAATCGGTCCAGCTGTCTTTGAGTTATGAGGTAACATACATTAAAAAAAAGTTCAAGACGTACTGAGAACCTCCTCCTTTTTTTGAAGTCGGTTAAAAAATAAAGCTCACGTAAACTGCCTCTTTGGTCTAGCGGTCGCAAAAGTAACTGCTAAGCATGCGGGCAAAAACTGCTATTGGGTTTTTCTATAAGGCATTTTCTCAGTAGTAGCCCGGAGTTTCGAAGTTGGCGGTGGGATATCCCCATTCCTCGTAAAGCACGTTAAGCCGTTGGTCCTTTCGCTGTCATTTGGGCATCTTTAACACGTTGAACGCCAAAAAAAAAATGCATCTTCCCGTTCAGGCCGCGTCGGTCAGTGGTGACCGACAACTAGACTTGCCGTTCGGGCCGCGTCGGTCAGTGGTGATCGACAACTAGACTTGCCGTTCGGGCCGCGTCGGTCAGTGGTGACCGACAACTAGACTTGCCGTTCGGGCCGCGTCGGTCAGTGCTGCCTGGCGTTAATATCTCCATAATTAATTAATTAATGACTAAAGTTGACTTTTGTTAATGAAAACATATATTTGGACATTAGATATAAGTATCAAATTTTTTGAAGTGAAAACTTCTTTAGCATCGTTGTGATTTGAAAATTTATGAAACGAAAAAGCGACAGTATTTTTTTGTTCATATGAAAAAAAAAGCCAAAATTTTTGAAGGTTTCGTGTGAATTGCACACATGTTTCTTTTTTGAAGTTGGCTTCCCGTCAAACCAAAAATTAAAAAATCATTTGCCTAAAGGACATGGCCAATTTTACTATGGACGTCGGCATAGTTATCGAATTTAGTGTACACCAATTATTTTTGGTGTTTTATATTCATGAATATTGACTCATTAAATTGCTATAAATAAAAAACTCAGAAATCTTGGCATTACACCAGACTAGACAAAAAACAGTTACAGTAAACCTTTTAATCAGATCGCTAGCAATAAGGTGTTTAGATTATAATTTCGCTATTAAACACTTAAAGGCGCTTTAAAATAGTGAACAGTTGTGAATTATTGCGTATAACTGATATAGTTTTAGTATTTAACCAATAAACAAAGTAAGGATTTTAAACTGAATATTGACTAACATTTTATTAAACTGGGTAATAGTCTCAAAAAATGTGACAATAATAACAAACATTAACATAACATCGCGCCTGTATTCCCCGAAGGGTTGGGCAGAGGTGTACCTATAGTACACACAGATTTCACCAGTTATTTTGAGTAACATTTAATAGGGGAAGAGTCTTATTCTATTAACCAGGCACAAATCTAGACTCCGGGCTGCTACTGAGAAATTCCTGATGAATAAACCCAATATCACTTTGCTCGACCTGGGAATCGAACTCAGGACCTCATGCTCAGCAGTAGCGCTTGCGACCATTAGACCAACGAGGGAAACACAGAATAAAACAAAGGAGTAAAAATTATTATTTATTTACTTATTAGAGAAAATAAACAAAAATATTGACATATTATAATTATTATATCTTAAATGCTTACGAAGATAATATACATTAGAGCAATGCAGCGATAGTGTTAATAAAGAGACCTAGGGAGGTCAATTAACCAGCTTGGATAGAACAGAGCATTTTTATTTCACCAATACACTAACCTGGATTAAGTGTAAATATAGGGCTTCAGTAATTACATAAATAACTGCTTTAAACATAACCAGACTTGTTAAAAAAAATACAATCATAGATTTATTTATTATTATTTTATAATTGTGATTACTGTTCCGTGAGAGAATTATCGAGACATTTTCAAAGTTCAAAATATTAGCTTTTGACTTCATAATATTAATTGTCTTTTATATGGATAGCACTTAATGTAGAATGTGTCTCATTCATTTGAGGTAATAAATGCCATTGATCGCTGTACAAATGTGTTTCACACACTCTACAACTGCGAGGAACATAGAAACTATGTTCCTGCAAAAGCATTCTTTTGAGGGATTGCGGGACCAAATGTACCATTCTGTTTCTGCATTGTTGAAATATACTGTGAACAGATGTGATCGAAGCTCGCTTGTAATTAGGTAATGATATGGTATTACTTTCCCATGGCCCTCTTTGAACAGGCGGCAACAGTGGTGGCTCTGGTGGGCTAACAACTTGGCTAACATTAGGGGCTGCTGCATCATTATCCAAAGCCAATTCTTGCATGTCTCGTGATGAGTCATGCACTGCCTGTCTATTTGCTCGCATCCAACACACATGGCAAACATAGTTGTTTCTTGAAGGCTGAAAATAAACCACAGTTAGAATAAACACAATAATAAATTAATTCAATCATTAGATAATTCTTATGTTTATATAATTTTTAGTAACAAGGGTATCTTTTTAAATATCTCTTTATGTTTTCAAGTACTATGTTATAGTAAAATGAGCAGTACTATGTTACACATGCCTACTTTAGGCAAGTATATTATGTTAAAGATGAAAAATACAAAAAACACAGATATAACAATCATACATACATAGTATGAAAGCTCATTTTTTTTATAGATTAATACAACTAGGTATTTATAATAATGAAAAACAAAATGCTTACCACATAATTAGTATTTTGTGATAATAGAACAGCCAGCAACGGAAAACCATGTTTTGCCCCAGTAGTCTCTCTTGTTCACCAGTTTCGGTGTTTAATAATAATAAGCATGGATGACAAATAAATGTATCAAGAGGCAACTGAAAATAAGATGCACTGTAAGATTTCGCATACCAGAACTATATAAAAATAAATCAGGTTAAGTTTTTTCTAGTCCAACTTCTTACCTGGGTTGGGCATTGGTTATCCAACGCGAAAGTCTTGTTTGATTGTGTGCAGAAAGCGAGGATATGAGATGCCTCTGCAACCTTTGCATGGCTATTCCGCAGTTGATGCACCTCATATTGATCCACAAAACAAATCCACAACGCAATGTAAATCAGAGTCCAGTATTAATAGCAAGGTAATCGGGTGGTAGAAGGTATCAGTACGTTGAAATAAGCAGGGGTCAAAAATATTAGAAAATAATCGCAAAAACAAACACAGGACGCAATGTAGAATCTACAATTATGTATCATCTATGATCTGATTCTGCAATAACATAATATTGACATTTGACATAGACAATGACACATTGTCAAACAAGGAACGCGTTCCGTTTTCCGATTTTTTTTTGTGTGAAATATTTAAAAACTATCTTACGCATCAACATTATGAAAAGATAATTTTATTAAATGCCAAAAATACCAACGAAGAGAGTTTCGTATAAATAAAATGTGTTTTTAATAATAGCGTTTTGTCGTCCATATCACACGTCTATGTGATATATGCAAGTAGTATGCTTGATGTGGAACACCCATTATTATATTTATCTTACTCTATGGTCCATTATGGCGAACGTTGACAAATGGTACTTTGAATTCATCTTGATTACTAATTATTTTGAAATAAACACTGACGAGACCAGAGAGGTTAAGAACTACGTATTAAATCATTTTTCTATTTTTAATATACAATATTATTTACTATGTATGTGTACATGGAATGTACTTTTTTGTCCATGTCATTTGGATGGAACTGTGATTTTTGCTTGGCCTAAAGGGAAAGCTCACTGTCGGTCAGCACTGACCGCGTTGGCGTTCAACGTGTTAACAGTTGTTACAGGTTATCAAAAGCCGGAAAATCTGAACACTGGTTTAGCCAAGGGTAGTAAGTATCGTGTTTCCCAGTTACTGGGTTGTGGAGGTCAGATAGGCAGTCGGTCCATGTAATACACCAATATCCAACTGCGTTTATTTCGACTGGAAGTCAATCCCGATATAGTTGGTAAAAGACTAAGCATATGTTGAGAAAATATAGCTTACCGAGCTTGGATCTGGGAGCCTAGTGGTTACGGGCTGAATTACCGAGTTTGAACCCAGTCAGGCACATTAATTCGGATAATTAATACCATCACCTCTGCTCACAAAACAGTGAAGAAAAACATCGTTAGGGAACTATGTCTTAGGTCCGAAAAATCCGGAGACATGCGACATCCACCAATATATTATCACCAGAGGTCGGAATTAGGTAGAGTTATTTATGTACAGACGCGCACATCAAGCTACAACAATCTGTCAATATTCTTTCATAGATTTTCAACTTTATTGTTAAAGAAATTAGGTTCAAGGTTGATCGGGATTTGATAGTTTCGGGTAGCTTCATGTGCTGGCCTCTGTACTTGCATCGAAATGTTGATATTAATATGGACCTTCCCGGGATTTCTAATAGACAATCCCGTGTGACCAATAATATTATGTAAATTTGGCAACGTCGCGCGTGCAGTGGTTTAAATTGTGTAAAAGTAAATAACTTTTTATTCAATAAATCACGGGATTTTTCTGCTCTTCAAAATTAATCCCGGGATTTGGGGCATATCCACTTTATTCTTTCGTTGTATGAAATCAGTGTAAGTACATAAATAACTCTACCTAATTCCGACCTCTGATTATCACCCATCTTTCAATAATTTCTTATCAATATATATAATCATTCAATAAGAAAGAAAAAGACATTTATTGAATATGTTTTGTAATGTGTAATTTACTTTTTGAATTATCTTTCTGGTAGTAATAATAATTTTCTTTTGTTTCAGAAAATGATACTCGCAGTCTAATTTAGTTGTAAGAGAAGGGAAAAGTGAATTATAAGGAAAACCTGTAATAATAAGTCTGCACAATGTTCCAAAAACCGGCTTTCGGAGCAACTACCGCCAATTTTGGTAAGTACTTAAATATACTATACAAGATTTTAAGTTTCCCACTATCTTTGCTAAACGCTTTGGCAAACGTGGTTTTGTCATATAAATTACTAGTACTCGCGCGGGGCTTCGCTCCCGTGGATTCTATCACGGTAAAAACATAACTCTCCTTTTTTGCAGTCGCGTAAAAAGTAGCCTATAACCTTCCTCAAGCTTCAAGCTACTTCCATACCAAATTTCATCCAAATCCACCCAGTACTTTCGATGATTAGCGCGTTCAAGCAAACAAACAAACAAACTTTTCCGCTTTATAATATTAGTATAGAAGATTTTTAGTGAAAAAATAAATAGCCTACGACCATTGTCAGACCTATTGAACTTGCCTTACCTTACACACGAAAAAAATCATAAAAATCGGTCAATCTGTTTAAAAAGAATTTGGTAAAAAACACTGTGACACGAGATTTTTATATATTTATATATTAAATTACAAAGAGGTAAAGTTTGTCAGTTTGTAAGAAGTAATCTCTGCATATAATGAACCATTTTTGAGACCCAAAAATGTGTTACTGCGCATTCAAGGTCATAGTTAACTTACGTGTCCCGTACTGTACTCAGCTGTATAATGGCGGCTCCACATTAGTGCCGTGAATTCACGCGCGAATTCTCGCCGTGAATTCACGGCACAAGTCGTGCCCTCCACATTCACGGGATACTTCAATCGTTCGTGAAACCTGCCGCGAAATGGACGTAGAAGCTGCTGCTACATAATATAAAAACAATCCCCTTTAAATTGCAAATGACTTGAAAAAATATCTGCTTAGATTGACCATTGCTGTAAAACATTGTACCATTATCATCTAGCATAGTGGCTTGAGCTCTATGTACATTTGATGTCCATGATGATGTTATTAAACTGACTGATGCCTGATATCATACTACTGCATACGTCCGTTCGACTTTGTAGTCCAGAGTAAACTGGCATGGGGCCGTAAATGTGGATGTGTACGCGTGAACGCCGCGCGAAGGGGGCGCGAACCCTTTGTCGCGGGACAAAATACTGCGACACTGATCGGGGAACAGGCGTGAATGCGCGTGAACCCCGCGAAAACCGTCCACATTTACGTTCACGCCTGTTTACGGGGCTTCACGGCACTAATGTGGAGCCGCCATAAGGTTAGACAGGGAGCCGATCACAACATACGTGTAGCTGGGAAAAGGCTAACATTTGATGATTGTTTTCATATAATAAGTGTTAAGAATTCTTTTTAGTCGTATTCTTCATTGCTGAAGGTCTCTTATGAGTGCTGCGTCGATATAGCTGATGCAGATGCAACACCATTCCTCCACACCACTCTGTCATCGGCTTTCCGTATGGCTGTCGATACGCTATGACCAGTGATGGTTTTTATTAAGTTGGGTAGGTGAACGACTCCGTCGACGCTCTCCATCTCTCTTCCTCACAATGACCAACTTGTCCAAGCTGTCTGGTTAAGAATTACTAGTATCGGTATTAACTGTTTATGAAACTATCTTAATATTAAAAAAAAGTAATACCTACTAGTAATCATTTTCATGTTGAGATAATGTTTTAATACGACATTTACGACGCAATTAATTTTGCGCAGTTAGAGAAATTTTCCGTGACGTAATTTGAAAACATTGATGATTCATAATAATATTATGCAAATATACGTATGTATGAGTCATGTTGGCTTTATGACGCAGAGTTTGAAGAAACCATACTGCATGTTATTAGTTCGATTACAGTGTTGAGGAAAAAGGTTACCATTTCCCTTTCACTACCGGTCTACCAGACACACTGCTGGGTACCATCCACACTTGGTTGATATACCGTCTTGTTGGACTAAGCGCTTAACTCTTTGTCTGTGTTCCCTGCTACTCATGACCTTTCAGCCTTTAAAGCTAGAGTGTACAGGTATCTTCCGGGCTCTCTCGTTCCATCGCAGATCTCATCTATCGCTTAACTTTAGGCGTGATCGAGGTTAAAAGCGGGTTGTGTAAGGACACACGAAAAAAATCATAAAAATCGGTCAATCTGTTTAAAAAGAATTTGGTAAAAAACACTGTGACACGAGATTTTTATATATTTATATATTAAATTACAAAGAGGTAAAGTTTGTCAGTTTGTAAGAAGTAATCTCTGCATATAATGAACCATTTTTGAGACCCAAAAATGTGTTACTGCGCATTCAAGGTCATAGTTAACTTACGTGTCCCGTACTGTACTCAGCTGTATAATGGCGGCTCCACATTAGTGCCGTGAATTCACGCGCGAATTCTCGCCGTGAATTCACGGCACAAGTCGTGCCCTCCACATTCACGGGATACTTCAATCGTTCGTGAAACCTGCCGCGAAATGGACGTAGAAGCTGCTGCTACATAATATAAAAACAATCCCCTTTAAATTGCAAATGACTTGAAAAAATATCTGCTTAGATTGACCATTGCTGTAAAACATTGTACCATTATCATCTAGCATAGTGGCTTGAGCTCTATGTACATTTGATGTCCATGATGATGTTATTAAACTGACTGATGCCTGATATCATACTACTGCATACGTCCGTTCGACTTTGTAGTCCAGAGTAAACTGGCATGGGGCCGTAAATGTGGATGTGTACGCGTGAACGCCGCGCGAAGGGGGCGCGAACCCTTTGTCGCGGGACAAAATACTGCGACACTGATCGGGGAACAGGCGTGAATGCGCGTGAACCCCGCGAAAACCGTCCACATTTACGTTCACGCCTGTTTACGGGGCTTCACGGCACTAATGTGGAGCCGCCATAAGGTTAGACAGGGAGCCGATCACAACATACGTGTAGCTGGGAAAAGGCTAACATTTGATGATTGTTTTCATATAATAAGTGTTAAGAATTCTTTTTAGTCGTATTCTTCATTGCTGAAGGTCTCTTATGAGTGCTGCGTCGATATAGCTGATGCAGATGCAACACCATTCCTCCACACCACTCTGTCATCGGCTTTCCGTATGGCTGTCGATACGCTATGACCAGTGATGGTTTTTATTAAGTCGGGTAGGTGAACGACTCCGTCGACGCTCTCCATCTCTCTTCCCCACAATGACCAACTTGTCCAAGCTGTCTGGTTAAGAATTACTAGTATCGGTATTAACTGTTTATGAAACTATCTTAATATAAAAAAAGTAATACCTACTAGTAATCATTTTCATGTTGAGATAATGTTTTAATACGACATTTACGACGCAATTAATTTTGCGCAGTTAGAGAATTTTTCCGTGACGTAATTTGAAAACATTGATGATTCATAATAATATTATGCAAATATATGTATGTATGAGTCATGTTGGCTTTGTGACGCAGAATCGGAGAAACCATACTGCATGTTATTAGTTCGATTACGTTGTTGAGGAAAAAGTTTACCATCTCCCTTTCACTACCAGTCTACTAGACAAACTGCTGGGTATCATCCACACTTGGTCGATATACCGTCTTGTTGGACTAAGCGCTTCTCCTCAACATTTATTGTGCGCACAGCCAAGGAGTAGAATTCTTTTCCGGCGTCTGTGTTCCCTGCTACTCATGACCTTTCAGCCTTTAAAGCTAGAGTGTACAGGTATCTTCCGGGCTCTCTCGTTCCATCGCAGATCTCATCTATCGCTTAACTTTAGGCGTGATCGAGGTTAAAAGCGGGTTCATTCCGAATAAAAAAAAAAAATAACTTACAGGCAGTCACATTGTGTATCTTCATCATCACCATTGCGGTGAAGGATAACATTGTAAGGAAACTGGAATGTCCTAGGTCCTAATCCACCAACCTGCACTGGGCCAATGTGGTGTAAACGTTTTGGGAAAACCGTCATTGTGTTTTGAAGTCCCGTAGGTAAAAGGTTAAGTGTCTAACAAGATTATGTCTCCCATTCGGTGGCTTCAAGCACACTACTGGCACTAGCGTGTTTGGTGCTCCACCCGCCTTTGGCGCCGCTACATCCACGCAGCCTACGGCTGGTGGAGGTATGTATTAATGGTTTCCTAAGTGTCTAACAAGATTATGGATCTTAGCTAGGTTACAGCGTGCTCAGTCTTCGACCACATAATCGCTTACCATCAGGTGAGATGATGGTCATCCCGGAATTGAGATTGAAACGGGAAAACCTTCCCACGCGAACGCAGTCGCTGGCAGAACCTAGTATGCAAAATTATTACATTGGCAGTCAATAATTTTGCATATAAAAGGAGTGGAATTCCCTGTCGGAGTCTGTGTTTCCTGATCGCTATAACCTGAAAGTCTTTAAGTCAAGAGTGAATAGGTTACTTCTAGGCAAGCGTGCTCCATCTTCGACCACATCATCACTTACCATCAGGTGAGATGGTGGCCAAACGCGAGCCTATTATCAATAAAAAAAATGGAGGTCCTTAAAGTTCTGAGTTGAGCTACGGTTTCGCCGACAATTGCTTGCACTGTTTGGACGGGCATGCTGAAATATGTGTGTTTCTTTCCTCAAAAGAGTACCACAGACATAAACATACAAGGTTGTAATATGGTAATGGTATGATTTGCCGTACGGATTATATCCGTATATCGATGGTCTAGAAGACAAATGTGCTAATTACAAAATTTTGATAATGTAAGATTTTAATGCCAAAAGTATTCATTGATCATTTCAATATTTTTGGCATTAAAATGTTACATTATTAAAATGTTGTAATTAGCACATTTGTCTTCTAGATCATCGATATATGGACTTAAAAAGAGATGTTGAACACGAAGAAATACCGAAACAAACTCAAAATTTATAACGTAGGCGCACTCACAAGTAAAACACCTTACTTCCATTGAAATTTTAAAATTGGATTTTTAGTTCTGGAGATTACCCCTACATACAAACAACAAATTTCACCTGTTTATAATATTAGCATAGATAGGCCAGAAATAAATGAATATATTATTGGTATTATTTCTACAGGTACCTTCAACTCGGGGACATCAACGGCGTCCCCTTTCGGTGGCTTCAAGCCCACTACGGGCACTAGCGCGTTTGGTGCTCCCCCCGCCTTTGGTGCCGCCACATCTACGCAGCCTACGACTGGTGGAGGTACGTATTAATGGTTTCCTAAGGCTAAATGTCTAACATGATTATGTATCTCATTCGGTGACTTCAAGCCCACTACTGGTACTAGCGTGTTGGTGCTCCACCCGCCTTTGGTGCCGCTACATGCACGCAGCCTATGACTGGTGGAGGTTCGTATTAATGGTGTCTTAACCTTTTACCTACGGGTGTCAACTATTGTTGATTTAGCGATGTCGTTTCTGAATACGGGAGGCAACTATAGATGATTTGCGAAAGGGTCTGTTTGAAACCTTTATATTGAAAAAACTAGACTGTATTTCCTTGAGATAAAGATCACTATGTGGAGTCGATAAAATTATGACTCTGTTGAAAAAGTTCCCATAATTATATTTACATAGATGGCAATAAAAATAAATCATAAACAAAAAACTAGGTTTTATTCTGGCCACCTTTGGTTATCGGAAAAACTAGTTTATTTTGAATAATTATGGTTAAGTTCAGTGTTTTTGTTAAGTAATATGTTAAAATACTATTAACCTCATATTGATTGTAAATAAAATAAAATTCTGATAAAAAACAAGTGATGTTTCGCCGAATACAGTGATTGATTCTGATGCTTAATTTTTTGGCAATTACGTAAACTTTTGTGAATAAACTATAAAATCTATAACATTTCTCAAAGGTAAGTGAAATAATAAATCAGTTTGTGAAATTTGAAGTACCTAGGTATTGTGCTTCAAAAAATGTAGACAAATAAAAACATAAATGACTGCGCAGTTGCGCGCCAAAAAGTACCCGTATTGGGTGATGACATCGCTTTTGAAGTCCAGTAGGTAAAAGGTTAAGTGTCTAACAAGATTATGTCTCCCATTCGGTGGCTTCAAGCCCACTACTGGCACTAGCGTGTTTGGTGCTCCACCCGCCTTTGGTGCCGCTACATCCACGCAGCCTACGGCTGGTGGAGGTATGTATTAATGGTTTCCTAAGTGTCTAACAAGATTATGGATCTCAGCTAGGTTACAGCGTGCTCAGTCTTCGACCACATAATCGCTTACCATCAGGTGAGATGATGGTCATCCCGGAATTGAGATTGAAACGGGAAAACCTTCCCACGCGAACACAGTCGCTGGCAGAACCTAGTATGCAAAATTATTACATTGGCAGTCAATAATTTTGCATATAAAAGGAGTTGAATTCCCTGCCGGAGTCTGTGTTTCCTGATAGGTATAACATGGAGGTCTTTAAGTCAATAGTGAATAGGTTACTTCTAGGCAAGCGTGCTTCATCTTCGACCACATCATCGTTTACAATCAGGTGAGATGATGGTTAAACTCAGTGTATTATCAATAAAAAAAATTACATTTCTTTAAACATAACCATAACCGTTATAATTACAAGAAGTCCATTCTCTTCATTGCCAAAACAAATGACTAAGAAATTGTTCCCTTTTCCAGGTCTTTTCGGCGCAACAAATACAAGTGGAGGGCTCTTCGGTGGTTCCACGGCGTCGACTTCCACCGCCGGTTTCGGCGCTGGCTCTTCGGGCTTCGGCTTTGGGGCTGCGCAACCGACCACCGGAGGCCTGTTCGGAAATACTTCGACAGTCGGCGGGGGCGGAGGCCTGTTTGGAACTTCGCATAATCAGACCGCTTTTGGGGCTAAGCCTACTGGTGAGTTTTTTTACTTTTATTGTTTAAAACGCTTGACGTGGGGCTGTGGACGGGTGATCATCAATCAATCAATCAATCAAAATATTTATTTGCTAGAATATGGTACATAAGGTGTTACAGTAGATTAGTTTCAGCATATCCTGCCATAATATGGCGTGCAAATGTGTTCACAAGCAGTGTTGTCAATTACTAACTACTTGCCGATTACAGATTCTATTGATTTGTCTTCTAAATAGTCCTTAACGGTACAATATCTTTTAAATAATAGCAGATTGAAAAGTATGTTTTTAAACATTGTCAGTGGTAAGTCTTGTAAGCTATTTGGTAAATGATTGTAAATAATAATCGACATGCAGTATACATTTTTCTTAAATAATTTTAGCCTTATTTGTGGCAGTCGAAGTCTGTTTTTATGCCGTGTTCGGCTATTTGGCCTGTCAGTGTTCGTCTCGAATAAATTGTAGTTTTTCTTAACAAAAACACATATTTCAAAAATATATAAGCATGGCAACGGTAGAACTTTAAGTTTTTGAAATAGTGGCTTACAGCTGTCTAAAAAGTGAGCTCCACAAATGGCTCGAATACATTTTTTTTGAGCTTTAAAAACTCTGTCAAAGTCTACATCGAAACATAACCGACTGTCATTTGTATATAGATTATATATTCTTTATTGTACACCATAACAGTAAAACAATAAGGACTTTACAACTAAAATGGGTGATACAATGGGCGGTCTTATCGCTAAAAGCGATCTTTTACAGACAACCTTTGGATGGATTTGACACAGCAGGAGAAAATAAATACGCGGGTAGTCCACGGCGTACTATTTATCTGTATAAAATATAAAAACAATAAAAAAGAAACAAAGACATACATATTTTGCATGTGTGTCATGAACTTGAATCGTTCTTTAAGACAAGTGGGTGTTTTAAGATTAAACAGAACACTGTAAAGCAGAGACAAGATGTGTAAGATTTGTATATATAGCTTTGGCGCCGTTCAAGTATTACGTAAGCACATTTTTTGCAATTATTAACCCACCCCTCCCCCTTTTCAGCAAAAGTAAGCAAAGCTCTTACCCCTCCCCCCATTACGTAAACATTAGTAAAATTGATTGATTCATGAGCAGCAGTTATTAATCTAGAAATAAGGAATAGGTTCGGAATAGTAAAGTCTGTAACGCACATAATATTCATTTAAATAAAGTTTGCTGACACGGAAAACAATTCATTATTTGTAGGAATCCCCGAAAATGCATTTCGTTTTGAAGCATAGACAATGTGTGTTTCTATATGTGTAAAAAAAAATCTGCTGACGTAATCACCATCTAGATCCCCCCACCCCCTTAAAAAACAAAAGCTAATAAAAACAAGCCCATTTTAAATTAAATAAAAGTTGGAAGCAGGCGGGACCCATTTGAGTTTGAAACTATAATAATGGTATGGGTCCCGCCTGCTTCCAACTTTTATTTAATTTAAAATGGGCTTGTTTTTATTAGCTTTTCAGTTAGTTTTAGTATAAGGTTGCAGTCGGGATTTTTAATTTTTTTAATTACTTTTTTTCTATTAGACTGCGACAGGCCAATCACTTTTGATAGAACAAAATATGTCGAGGCAGCTATTAACATAAAAAAAAAACAATATTACTTTGTCTCTTAGAGAAATAAGGCAGAACAAGGTCTGCCGGGACAGCTAGTTGTTAAAAAAAATGGCTACAATGGCGGTCTTATCGCTCAGAGCGATATCTTCCAGACAACTTCCTCGAACTGCTGATGTAGGGCTATACATATTTTTATATATTTTAATTAAAGCTTGTAAAGTCCTTCCAAAGGTTGTCTGGAAGATATCACACTCAGCGATAAGACCGCCATTGTAACCAAAGTTTAAGCAATATTGTTATTTAGTTGTTTCAATTTTTGGTTAATAATAAAGTATATTCTATCAATCTGTCTATCTATCTATCTATACCTATTAAAATATATTTTTAATCAGGTTTCGGCTTCGGTGGAACCACCACGACTGGCGCAGCCCCGGGTGGTCTCTTCGGTACCACTCCCTCAACTGGAACTGGTCTCTTTGGTCAGCAAACGAACACCCTCGGAGGTGGTGGACTGTTCTCCAATAATACTGGTAAGTGAAGATGTCTATTGCCACCTGTTTTACTTTTTTTTTAATTGGGGTGAGCTCTCTCTTGACTTCAATCTTGCCTGATGGTAAGCGAGGTCTATGATGGAACAAGCGAGCCCAGAAGATGCCTATTCACTCTTGCTTTACAGGCTGAAAGGTCATAAGCCTTCTAAAAACAATAATATGCAATTAGGATCGTTCATTGGCAACGAGAAACAGGTTGAGACAAAGCTCCAGAGTCTTGCACATCGGCGATGTGTTGAAAATATTAATAATAATATTCCACAACTTTCACACAACGCCATCTAGTCCCAAACTAAGCAGAGCTTGTAGTATGAGTACTAGACAACTGATAAACTAAACATACATATATATTTCTAAACATACATATTATAGATAAATTACACCCAGAAAAGAACAAATGATCGTGCTCATCACACAAACATTTGTCCTGGGTGGGAATCGAACCCACGACCTTGCGCATAGCAGTCAGGGCCACTGATCACTATACCAACAGGCCTATCTATCAATTTTCTATCGGTTACATTTGGCGGAGAGTCTACGATGGAATTGCATAGTCTAATTCCGCCAAGCCCGTTCCATGATCGGACTACAAGACGAACGGCGATGCGCCATCGTTACATGGTGGACATCCCACCCATACGTACAAAACGTTTTGGGAATGGTTTAATTGTACGTACGGCTAAGGAGCGAAATTGTTTCCTGAGGAGTCTTTAAGTTAGAGTGAATAGGTTTCTTCTAGGCAAGCGTGCTTCATCTTCGACCACATTATCGCTTAAAATCATGTGAGGTGGTGGTCCTACGCAAGCTTATCAACAATAAAAAAAGGTTCGTAGATAGATTAGGGTTGCGAAGGGGCAAAAATTATACTATAACTAGATGATAATTTATTTTATATTATCCATATTCTGTCATCTCTAAACCTTCCCTGGACCTCTCCAAATATTTTAAAACTAAAATTAGCTAAATCAGTCCAGCTGTTCTCGAGTTTTAGCGAGACTCACGAACAGCTATTGGTTTTTTTACAGGGTTATTGGTAAAACACTCACAACAGTAACATCATAAAACAACAAGTTTTGTTCCATCACTTTTAATAATTCATCAGATTTTCATACAAAAATAAAAATACTTCAATTGAATGCTCTAAATTATACGCAGTCTGCGAAGCAAAACAAAATGCTTTTAATGTAGGTAAAGTTATAGTACAAAAGGCAGCAGATGGGATCTTGAGGGTTTGTGTTTGGTAAATGTAATACAGTCCTTTTTTTTCCGTGGGTGGGAAAATCATCGGATGACTTCTCCCGCTCTGAGTAAAGCGGAAGGGAGTGTCAGACTTCTACTGACTAAAAACCGCCGTCCGCAAGCCCGCGCCTACGGTGGCCGGAGATCGGCTCGCGATCCCCGACGCCCGGGGCGTCTCCCGCGGCGGCTGGGGAGTGAGGAAGAGAGTTGTCCCTCCCTCGCGCGTTCGGCCTCCTCCTTCGCTAGCATGACTGCTTCGCAGAAGGAGGCGACTGTATCCTATATTCGCAAGATCCGGCCCCACCCTCTCCAGGTGCCCGACGTGACGGTTTGCAATAAGTCTTTCAAAGATTTTGCCCACCTCGTCGAGCAGCACAATAGGCCGGTATGCAGACGGAGTGTCCGCAGGGCGCCCCGGTTTCTTGATAAGGACCAGTTTTCCTATTTTCCAACGTTGTTAGTGTTTTGCCAATAATCTGTTATACTAGATGGCGTTGACGTCGAATTAGATGTCGCTATGGTTTCGTTACCGCGGATTATAGGTGTCTGAGAAAACCTAGGCTCGATCTACCCACAGAAGCTGGACATAGGCCTCTTCTATTAATATTTTTGACAGCGAAAGTCGTTGATTTCAACGGCTCGCTTTTATTAATTCATTGGTACAGTTATTATCAATTATGTATATCTAATCTATATACATATTACATTACGTTGGTAGACGACGGAGAAATTTGTAAAGTCAAACTCGGTATTTTAAAATTTTTGTTTTAAAGTACTGAGTGGATTTGGATAAAATTTAACTGGGAACGCTTATTTAATTGGTACGGAAGTAAGCTTGTAGTATACAGGATAAAATATTGTAAAGCCATCTGAAGTGAAAGTACTCTTAATAAAATTTTACTCAAAGAAAACATTCCTTTATTTTTGAATAGAAAGAAAACTGCATTCAAAGATTTTCGAAAATTCGCTTGCCACATCCGGGAATTAAACTGACTAAAATCTGTAAAAATACACCTTGTACTTTTATTGCATTGATCGTTAGGATCAGTTATAAGGATGAAACAAAACCCTCTAAGAAACTTGATAAATTAAATGAAAGGAAAAGAAAACCATGAAATCTGGACTTATAAATTGAATGAGTCAAGTTAAAACTCTTAACTCAAAGATCCATCTGTTTACAAAATTCTACCCTGTATACTAGCAGTTGGGCGGGGCTTCGCTGCGGTAGAATTTATCACGACTAAAACATTACCCTCCTTTATTACAGTCGGGTAAAACGTAAACCTATAACCATTCTCAAGCTTCAAGCTCCTATACCAAATTTCTTCCAAACCCACCCAGTACTTCTGAAGATTAGGGCGTTGAAACAATCTTTTTTTTATTATAAAGGGTCTTTCAAATAAGGCGAGCCGATGTTGCCAGTTTGTAGCGACCATGTTGTTTTGAGGGCATCTGTCAAATGCGTTGTTATTTCATCAGTTACTGATGCCAAATCACCATGGCAAGTTACATGATTGAGCAGCACGTCCAAATGATAAAACTTTATTATCAAAATGAGTGTTCGTTAGTACAAACGTTGCGCACATTACGTTCATTTTACGGCAGACGCGGTGGCCCTTCAAAGTCGACTCTCCAACGTTTGGTGACCAAATTTGAGACGACTTTAAACGATGACATATTTTTTAAATAATGGCATAAATGGGCCTTTCAAATAAAAAAATAATTTCTTTAATATCTCACATACAGCTTGATTTATTTAATTTCAACATCGAACCGTCCTTGTTGAAATACCCTTTATGTGTATATTCGGTAGGTCTGAGAATCGGTGGTAATCTATTTTTCATACCCCTAAGTGATAAGGGTGGTCCACCCCGAACATTTATTTTCTGGTCAATTATTTATTTTTCTTTTTTATTATGTGGCATTAAAAATACACACAACCCTTAATTTTCACTCTTCTATCACCAACCTATTGTTAATGGCAAAACAACGTTTGCTGGGTCAGCTGGTATTAGTATAGATTAATTGTTCAATAAATCCAAAAGGCCATTTCAGACTGTAATCTGCATAATCTTCGTGAACTATCGTGAATATGCGAACTATGTAGGTTGTTTTATTCGAGTTAAACATGATTGTCTGGCAGTTTAAGTGCTTTTTGTGGCCTACCCAAAAGTCCTTACCTTGGTATTGTTCGTCAAATCGTTAAGCTTGTTCTAAGTTGAGCTATACGTCATCTGACAAATGCTTGTACTGTATGGACAGGCACACTCATCTCTGTGAGCATCTTTCCTCAAAAGATCGCCTCAGACGGTAACCTACAAGGTTCCCATATATTTTTAACCAGTATAGATTGTATGGACTTTAAAAGAGACGGACCCCTGAGTTTGTTTCGGTGTTTCTTCTCAGGGTAGTCAGTTAGGAAACACCGACCTCATCTAGTTTAAATTTACGAATAAAAATGACGTGTAAAAGTGTTATTTAATAACCAATTTGCAAAATAAAGATCATTTATAAATAATATTTGAAGGTGCTTAAGCCTCAAGTTTTTGAAGTATTAGTGGTTACGTTAATATTATGCTGTTGACTCATTGCATTGCTGTGTAAATTGTAACTTTAATTTGTAATCAGCTTCATTATTGCTTGTTTGTATGTTTATAACTTTATTTTAGTACTAGCTGTTCCCCGCGACTTCGTTCGCGTCGGAGGTTTTTCCCGTGTAAATCCCGATCCCGTGGGAAATTCGAAAAATCCTTTCTTAGTGCTCCCCTACACACCCCAAGGGACATAATACATGCCAAAGCGCGCAGGCTGTCCGTTGTCTGTCAGTCACTCAGTAACGGAAGCGTTTTATATGCAATGTGTAACAGAATAAACTCAATTCCTGAAAGTGGTTGGTTCAGAATTGATTTCCGTCATAAAAAATAGTGTTAAATTTTGACGGAAAAATGTTCCATTTAACTTAAAATGGAAACACAGTATCATGACAAATTAATACAATCCTTAATTTGAAATTGTGTGCGTGTCGCGTCGGCCGCTAACATTGCATGAGTGCATGCGTCTGCGTAAGGGTATTGTATGACGCACATACGTTTTGCGTTTAGTAAGGATAACTATTTCATAAAAAAAGTCTAGGTTTGGCTTCAAGTTATTTAGTTCCCGGATGTTGTTTTAGACTTATAATTTAATATTCTAATTGGGGTGTCTGAGCTATTGCGCTTAATCTGTTACACATTGTATATGTTAAGTCTAAACGTGAGGACTTGTTATTGGCTCTCTGGCGATTATGTATTCCTCTTTTTATGTTTTAATTAGCTGTAAGTCCTCTATAAAGTGAATAAATAAGTATGATGTATCTATCTTGGTTCTCAGCAGGTGCCTTCGGCCAGCCACAACAGCAACAGACTGGCACAGCACACGTCAAGTACAATCCCGTGGTCGGAACAGATGTGGTCGTGAAATCCGGCACTTCGCAAAGCGTCAACATCAAACATCATTGTATCACTTGTATGAAGGTAAGACATGACATTGAAGCTTTCTCTATTTTTCAGAGTGTAATCAGGCGTTACTTTGCGGAAATCCATACAAAGATTTTTTTTTAAATATTGATAATAGGATCTCACCTGATGTTAAGTGATGATGTGGTCGAAGATGGAGCACGCTTACCTAAAAGTAACCTATTCACTCTTGACTTAAAGACTCCTGTGTTAATTAGTGTCAATTCCGCCAAAAATAATAATAATATAGAAACTCCATCCACCATAGTGTTCAAAAAGAAATTAAAAAGATTCTTGCTTTATAAATGTTATTACTGTTCAGGACTACGAGAGGATGTAAGGACATATGATAATCCCATAAATAATGCTGTTGGCGTGATATGATAATCTATATAAAAAAAATGAATCGCTAAATGTGTTGCTAAGCGCAAAACCCGAAAACGGCTGGACCGATTTAGCTTATTGTTTTTTGTTGTGTTTGGTTTTGTAAGGTTCTAATGAATAAAAAAAAAAGTAGGAAGGCAGTGTAAGGTATGGGTAGGGTATCGGTAGGATAGGGGTAGGGGTAGGATACCTCGCGAAAGAAGTCGTGGCGGGTCAGCTAATAATGCATAATTCTAAATACTGACATTGTTATATATTACTGTAATATTTATTTACAAATAATACATAGTTATGTCTTGACATTCTTGTTTAATACTGTATGACATTTTAATTCTTTAAGTGACATAATTATTATTGTTGTTTTAATTACTTTCTAATGTTTTATAATTAATAATTATTGTATCAGTGTAATTGCTTGAGATTTGCACGCCGCAAGGCGTAATATGGTTGAACTGTCCTCTAATTCTTTTAACAACTTTATACCCATAACCCAAGCAAATAGATGAAATTTGAATTTGAAAACTAGATAATCAATCTTGCATGCAGTATGATGCAGCACCGCATGCAAATATATAATAATAAATATTAATAAGACGTTTATTTCAGACGTATCCATATAGTGTTAGTAACAATAACTTACAATCTAGTGTTGGTACTTATCAATCTATTATTAAAATGGCTAAGAATTGGCGAGTTAAAAGCTCCCGCCACCGATTTCACCATGCACATGCAGAAGGGATACATTAAAAATGTTTCGCTAAATGTTATGATTATCTTGATAGGGTTCCGTAGCCAAATGGCAAAAAACGCAACCCTTACAGGATCACTTTGTTGTCCGTTTGCCTGTCTGTCTATCGATAACCTTTATTTCGGGTAAGTGTGGGGATATCGAGTTGAAATTGAAACCATATACTCAAGTCTACCGACAGTGCCTTGAAGCTCTGAAAAAATCAAACTATGAACGTAAAAAATGATATGGCGGTTTATGTCGCAAAAAACGCGTATTTTAACATTCTCAAGAGAATCAAAATAACTAAGAAATTAGGCAAGTATCATCGTTTTACAGTACAAGTTCAAGGAAAAATCTGAAAACTACAACTTTGTGATTGGAAGGGCTTGATGTTTATATCCCAAAACATATCATAATTATTTTTTACGACGCATATATTCTTATTTATAATGAAAAATATCAATAAATACCATACCATACTCCCTTCAGTATGGAACTCTTAAACTTCAGCGATATTATTGTATATGGATGATTATTACTATTTAAAGACCTAAAGATGTTAATATTTATCATCAACAGTAACATACCTTCACATATAAAATAGAGTATAAATGTTTGTATATATCAATATTTAGATAGACTCATAATAACAATAGTTTAAAACGTGGTTTTTGTTTGCTATTTAGTATGAGTAATCTTGTATTATTTTTTATAAATGGTAAAGAAATAAAAAACTTATGATTATGTACTAGTATTAAACAGTAAGTTTGTTTGCAGGAGTATGAAAACAAGTCGCTAGAAGAGCTTCGTCTTGAAGACTACGTGGCCGGAAGGAAAGGCAACACAAGCGGAGTGTTTGGTGGCTTTCAAGCTCAGACGGAGAATAAACCGCTCTTTGGGAACACTTGTGAGTATTAATTTATTTATTTAAAATTAATTAAAACGATAAGACATCAATTAAATTAATTAACATACAAAAGAGTATTGTAGCCTCTTGTGGGATGGCTTTACAAAATACCAAGTTGCTGCACTGGACTCGATCGAGCGCAGAGCCAAAAGGCTTATAGGCGACGAGGTGCTGGTTGACAAGCTTCATAGTCTGGCTCATCGGCGAACCGTTGCTTGCCTGTCGGATTTCTACAGATTGTACTTCGGGGAGTGTGCGCAGGAGCTCCATGACCTGATTCCTCCATCTCCCTTTCACTACCGGTCTACCCACACTTGGTTGATATACCGTCTTGTCGTACCAAGCGCTTCTCCTCCACATTTATTGTGCGCACAGCCAAGCTGTGGGATTCCCTGCCGGCTTCTGTGTTCCCTGCCAGTTATGACCTTTCAGCCTTTTAAGCATAGGCTCTTCTGGGCTCGCTCATCCCATCGTAGACCTCATGTATCGCTTACCATTAGGCGAAATCGAAGTCAAGAGTGGACTCATCTGTAATAAAAAAAAAACATATTAGAAAAGAATAATTAATTGTGATTGATACTTGAAACTATATAAGATAAAATTAAATTAGAACAGTAGACACTCTCACATACTTCCTCTCAGACATGCACGCATAATTTTACTCCATTCGTCGGCAAATACATCACATTCAGGGTTGGCAGTCATGAGGGCATTGAGCATCCTTAGAGTGTGACATATTGGGGATTTCATGTTCTGTAATTGATAAAAAAAAAGTGGTTTACACTATCAGTTCCCGGGCAGTAACCGGGCACTTTCCTACCTATTATCGCCAATCTACCGGGTTGTATCGCCAATTTACCTGAAATCCTGCCAGAGTTGCGGAATTGTTCGGAAGGGTAACCGCGGCCTCGAAACACGAAGGGCAAATATTGGAACACGGATGGGTTTTAGTCAGTAAAAGTCTGACACACCCGCTTCACCCAGATCCGAAGTCATTGAATGATTTCCAATCCTTAACAAAAACCTTAAATAACTTACGCTATCATCTGGTATTTGTCCTCAACACTATTGGATTTTGGCTATGTTAACTCTTCTAATCTAATAATGTAAAAATCCAAATGTCACTTTTTAATCACTTGTCAATGTTCTATATATTTAGCTTTTTAATTTTTACCGCCAATCTGGGGGCACGGCAGTGCCCCCGCCAAGTCGAGCAAAAACGCGGCACGGCCGTACCATTCTTTTCTCGAAGCAGTTCAGAACTTCGTTGTGGATAAAACTAGAAGCCTGAATTTTCAGTAACCAAGCAGGCATTGTATAAACGCGGTATATTTCAAATTTTATTCAATTTGAACCAGTAGTTAAAGAATTATAACGAGTCAAATTTTTTTAATTTTGTCACTCACTGACTGACTGACCGATCATCAAAAGTCTAAGGCACTTCTAGCAGACATAGAAGCTCCAAATTTAGAATACAATTAGTGTTTAGTGTATGAATCAAGGAAAAACTAAAATATTTTTCAATTTCGGTTTTTTTAATGATAATAGGCTCGCGTTTGACCACCATCTCACCTGATGGTAAGTGATGAGGAGCACGCTTGCCTAGAAGCAGAACTATCTACAATATATATCAATATTAAATCTGTAACGTTTTGAATAAATAGATTGACTTGGCAATCACACTAAACAATCTAATTTATATATGTATTACTTGTGAGATATATTGTGTTTTCATGCGAGGGCCGAGTCAATCTATTTATTTAAAACGTTAAAGATTTTTAATATTGATATTGTTAGGTCACTATAAGATGTTGTTAGGTTAGATAATTACGTAACAACTTAAGACAGTAGGTCCCTTAAGTAGGGACTGAATAAATTAATAACCGACTTGGATCTCACTTTTTACGGTAGAAGAATTGAGTTGCGAGACTTGGTTTTTTAACCGACTTCTAAAAAAGGAGGAGGTTCTCAATTCGGATGTTTGTATTCTTTTTTTTTTATGTTTGTCCACGCATAACTCCGTCGCTTGCTAACCGATTTGAAAAATTCTTATCTTGTTAGAAAGGGTATACTTCCCAAATGGTCCCATGAAAATTTTATAGAAATCCGACAAGACAAGTTTCTGAAAAATCAACAAAAGTCTAAAAAAATGTTTACTTTGATGATCTTTTCGTTTACGCTGCATTGCGTTTTTTGTTCGCGCATAACTCTGTCATTTACGAACCGATTTGGAAAATTCACTGACCCACTAAATGGCACGAAAATAAAAACTTTTTTGCAAAAAATAAAACCGACTTCCATATTAAAACACTACAAAGCCAAAAATAATTTTAATTTCGGAAGGCGGTGTGAAAAAAAAAGAAAATACAAAACCAATAACACCGACTACCGA
Organism: Tholera decimalis; assembly: GCA_943138885.2. Lineage (NCBI taxonomy): Eukaryota > Metazoa > Arthropoda > Insecta > Lepidoptera > Noctuidae > Tholera > Tholera decimalis. Next base: position 8,001,697 of record OW964575.2, on the reverse strand, counting down.
AATTAAAATTATTTTTGGCTTTGTAGTGTTTTGATATGGAAGTCGGTTTTATTTGTTGCAAAAAAAGTTTTTATTTAACCGACTTCTAAAAAAGGAGGAGGTTCTCAATTCGGATGTTTGTTTTTTTTTATGTTTGTCCACGCATAACTCCGTCGCTTGCCAACCGATTTGAAAAATTCTTATCTTGTTAGAAAGCGTATACTTCCCAAATGGTCCCATGAAAATTTTATCGAAATCCGACAAGCCGTTTCTGAAAAATCAACAAAAGACTAAAAAAATGTTTACGTTGATGATCTTTTCGTTTACGCTGCATTGCGTTTTTTTGTTCGCGCATTACTCCGTCATTTACGAACCGATTTGGAAAATTCACTGACCCACTAAAAAGCACGAAAATAAAAACTTTTTTGCAAAAAAATAAAACCGATTTCCATATCAAAACACTACAAAGCCAAAAATAATTTTAATTTCGGAAGGCGGTGTGAAAAAAAAAAGAAAATACAAAACCAGTAACACCGACTACCGAAATTAAAATTATTTTTGGCTTTGTAGTGTTTTGATATGGAAGTCGGTTTTATTTTTTTGCAAAAAAGTTTTTATTTGACAAGTATTGTTTTTTATGGGATATACCGTTCCTTACACTACATTATGTATATTAACGTGTGACCGTGCCTCGGAAATAACGTAAGGCCGTTGGTCGTGCTCCTGATCTCCCTCCGGTCGTGTCGGATTGCGTCCCATCGTACAGTCGGCCAAGAAAGTGGTGTACCACCCTAAGGTTGAATATCGCTTGCAGATTCATAGGTGATAAAGATTAGTTTCGCTTGCAGATCGATCTGACAACTTCTATTGCTGTCTTTATCTGATTATTGATAACGACTATTACTGTTTGTAACGTGACAGCTGTTCTTAGTTTGAACTTGATGGAACCAATGACGTCGTAAAATCAACGGCGGGGGGCTGTAGATTTTGATGACAAAATTGTATCTATAAATTCAGAATTGTAATCAACAAGTTACATAAAATTGTAAAGGCACAAGGCGAGTCCACAAACCTACAATTTCTGTAAACTTGTAATTACAATATCAATAAAAAACAAGCTAAAAATAGATTTATCCTTTTATTAAATTTCTACAATCAATTTTAAAATACTTATAACAAACAAAAACATAGCATATATAGTAATATTTAGAAGATATTGAAAATTTTTAAAAATTAGAAACGGGTGTAACCGCCGTTGGCCTCTATAACCTCTAAAAGACGAGACCTCATTGAACCAACAAGCCGTGAGCAAATATCGGTTCCCCGCATTTCCTCCCAGATATAATTACAGTGACTAATAAGAGCTCGTTTGGTTCTTTCATTTTGATGCGACCATCGTTGGACCATAAGGCCCCAAAGATTTTCTATCGGGTTGAGGTCCGGCGATCTTGAGGGCCACTGAATTACCCTTACGTCAGTGTGTGAACGAAACCAGGCTCTTACGATCCTCGCATTATGAATTGAACAATTATCTTGAACAAAATCAAATTGTGGCACTTCGTTCTCCGGGTAAACATTACGGATTGTCGGTAGCATTGCATTCTGAAGCACGTCGATATAATTTACAGCCGTCGCTCGAGGAGGTAGAGAACACAATTCTCCTACACCATCCGTACTCATCCAGCCCCAAATATTTACGGAAATTCGACCTGATTCTCTATTTGGGATTACATGATCATCTTTATACCGTGTTGAATTATATCGCCAAAGGTGAAGACGTCCATGCTGACTGGATTTAAACGTTTTTTCATCACAAAACACTGTATTAGACCAATCAAACTCTAAGTGCTCTCTGGCGAAGTTCAGACGAGCAAGTCTGTGAGCATCCGTCAAATATATTTTCTTGGCGTAATGCCTGTGGTGCAACCCCATGTAATGTAGATGATTCCTTATTGTTTGGGCACTCACATCGAACATCTCCGCAAAATGTTTTGTGGGCTTAAAACCATTGATTTCATATTCCCGTCTCATGAATTCTCTATCGTTATTGGAGAGTGCAGGCCGGCGACCACTTCTTCTGTGATCCAACAAACTTCCCTCCTCTCCTTCACGACGAATCCAAAAGCGGACAGAACGCCTCGATATATTCAAATTCCGGGATATCGCACTGATACTGCTTCCCTCATTAAATTGGGCAATTATCTGTGCTCTTTCGGCAATGGTCAAGTTGGCAGGCATTGAGATGATTTTATATGCAGTTGATTGAAAAATAACACGGAAAATATATCGATTTTTTGCATATATTTGACAAAATGTCAATTGTCAGTTTTCTTTTTCAAATGGAATTCGGTTGTCTAAATAGTTTTTATTACTTTTGTTTGGAAACATTTCAATTGCTTTGTAGAAACTAATGTCCTTTTCATTTATACTAAAGGTTAAAATGTCATGTACTTATATGTGACATATGACGTATGAATACTAAATACATAGGTTTACGTCATGATAATGTTGTCTCTTTCAGTAATATCTTTTTATAACGAACCTTGTTGTAATTTTCGATGACCGGGAAACTAAATCAAAACTGGTACACCACTTTCTTGGCCGACCGTACTATGAGAGTAAAGTAACAGAGTGCTCCTGTACCTGCACATACTCGTGCACTATAATATCTCTTGCGCAGATGGCTAATCAATTATGAGATTGGTCGCCGTGACCGAAATCGGTTAGAAGGACTATTATTTCCTCCTCAGCATTTTATGATAAACCCATAAAATAAATAACACTTGTACCTTAATAGAAACAAGAAAAAGAAGTACAGCTATGAGATCTCAATACCAGAATTTACTGCACACAGGCGTATTTAAAACTACCTTAATGAAAAGAAATGTGATTTGTATGGCTCCTAAAATCTATAATAGAATACCTAACAATATTAAAAACTTACCGTTGCGAAAATTTAAAAAACACTTCACACAATTACTTGTTAATAAATGTTATTATTCTGTGCAAGATTTCCTAAATGACAATGATTTGAATTAATTTCTGTTTGCATTAATATTTTATTTTATTTGTTGTAATCAATTTTATTTGTTGTAATCAATTTTATTGTTGTGATCAATTTTATTTGTCGTAATCAATTTTATCTGTTATAGTCAATTTTTATAGCACTTTTTTATTTGCAACATAATACACTAAGGCAGAATGTACATGGATTCTTTTATGTATTTTACAATTTATTTTATGTACCTACATTCCAAGCAAATAAAGACTTATTCTATTCTATTCTTATTCTATACAGCATTCGGCCAACCAGCCACTACAAGCGCCCCCTCAGTGTTCGGGGGCGGAGGCCTAGGTGGCACGGGCTTCGCAGCGCAACCGTCATCGTTCTCCTTTGCCAATAATGCTCAGACCACAAACACGACCGGGCTTTTTGGAGCTAATAAGTCGGCCTTTGGCGCTGCTCCTACCACTGGTAAGTTATTTGTAATTTTTAAGGGACGTTTTACTATCGCTCATGAAATAAAATAGAAAAAAATATATATGTGACTGTAAAATTACAAATACCGTAAGTTTATAATCTATCGCAAACATAACGGGGCTTTTCGGAGCTAATAAGTCGGCCTTTGGCGATGCGCCTACCACTGGTAATTCATTTGTAATTTTTAAGACACCTTTTACTATTACCCATGAGATAAAAAAGAAAAAAAATGTATATGTGACTGTAAAATTACAAATACCGTAAGTTTATAATCTATCGCAAACATAACGGTGCTTTTCGGAGGTAATGAGTCGGTCTTTGGCGCTGCGCCTACCACTGGTAAGTCAATTAATTTTAAGACACCTTTTATTATCACTCATGAGATAAAAAAGAAAAAAATATGTATGTAATTGTAAAATTGCAAATATCATTAGATTATAATATTTTATATAAAATTGTGATCCTTTGAATACGGTTCACAATTTAACGCATTATTTTTCGTTACACTATAAGGTGACTGTAACTAACGTAGATTAAATTATTTTTGGGATAATAATTGAATGGAAAAACCTGTTTAATTATAAAAAAAATAAAAAACAATGTCTCCATCTACGTCTGCAGTCTTAGAGACTGAAGTAAAGAGTTAATATGCAACTTGCACTTTCACAAATCTTCTGGTTTATCAATAACTTTGATAACCTTTAAATCTAATAAATAGAAAAACAAAATCGCCATTTTATTATGAACAAACCTATTATTTGAGACAGAGTGAATGTCTGCATCTGTGCTAGTATACACTGTTACAGACACAGAATTGTTCGAAAGAGTTACCGCGGCCTCGGAACACGAAGGGCATATGATGGAACACGGATGGGTTTTAGTCAGTAGAAGTCTGACACACCCTCCCGCTTCGCCCAGGTCGGGAGGCAGTCATGGAGGATTACCCTTCCTTAAAATAAGGCTTCCTTCCTTTTACAGTTAATTTACAATTTGCTGCACTTCGTAGCGGTTTTGTAGATATAAAAACTAATAACTATTTTAACTGGACGCGCTTGATTCTATCGAGAAAAGGGCCAACCGTCCTTCAAGCACGCGTGTACAGAGTGTTTCTTTTACGTATCAATTTAACATTTTTACTGAATATTTTATTATTAAAAAAAAAAAAACATTTGCTCAGAAGTAGCGCATTTTTTTTTTTAAATTAAAAATAGGTTTCGTTTGACCACCATCTCACCTAAGTTAAAAAGTAAGTGATGATGTGGTCGAAGATGGAGCACGCTTACCTAAAAGTAACCTATTCACTCTTGACTTAGACTCCTAGGTTATAGCTATCGGTAAACACAGACTCCGGCAGGGAAATCCACTCCGTAACCGTACGCACAAGGAAGGTATTTCCAAAACGTTTTGTGCGTATGGTTGGGAAGTCCACCATGTAACGATGGCGCATCGCCGTTTGTCTCGTAGTTCGATGATGGAACGGGCTTGGCGGAATTAGACTGTAATTCCATCGCACACTCCCCGTAATGTAACCGATAGAAAATCGATAGACTTGCAACTCGTCGTCGGTGTTCAAGGCTCTGGAGCTTTGACTCGCCCAGTGCATCGTTGCCAATGAGTCTCTTGGCCCGCTTCTCGATAGATTCAAGCGCGTCCAGTTGGTATTTAGCAGATCCATCCCAAAGACGAGAGCAGTACTCCATACACGACCGTACCTGGGCTTGATAGAGATTGAGCAACTGTTGAGCAACGACTCGACCAACGATTTCATCCTAAGTGAACGCTCATAAATTATACTATTGGTTTCAGGTGGCACAGGTCTATTCGGCGCTACCACAACGCAAGCGCCTGCTTTTGGTACCAACACCGCCACATTTGGGTTTGGTAACACCACTCAGAATCAGGTGAGATCATTTTGTTTGTTTCATCAAAATTGGGTTATTTATATTAGGAGTTGACGTTTTGACTGTCTCACTAGTCGCAAGAGCGGGAATCGAACCAGGGAATGATCAACAGTAGCGCTTGCGACCGCTAGATCAATGTGACAGACTACAAACTGCATCAATGAACAAATAAAATAATTAAATAGTTCAGCTTAGCTTAAAGATGTCTTGGTTTTTGGTGCTTGGTATAATTGCTCACACCTAAATACTCTCACTCTTCTCATACCACTGTTCAACTAAGAAATTACACGTATTTTTAACCCCCGCCGGAAACAGAGGGGTATTATAAGTTTAACGTGTGTATCTGTCTGTGGAACCGTAGCTTCTAAGCGGGTGAACCGATTTCGAGATGTCGTGTATATTACAATCAGATATGTTTCACAAAATTTGGTTCAGCTATTTACTAGATATGGAGAGTGAAAGTGGGGATGAATAATTGAATATTTTCAAATATACCCGAGTGGCGTATCAATTGAAAGGGAACGACGCGTACTATGTTACAAAAACTGTCCATTCCATGAAATTGGTCAAATTGACAAAAGCTATGGTAGGTGAAAAGTTTAAAAAGTTTATAATAACAATTAAATTAAAAAATTTAAAAGCACCCCACGCAAAAAATACTTATAAGTAGTTTAAGAAACATACTTAAAAAAAAAAATTGTCGCGGCGGGGTATAGCCAATTCAGAATCGATATTTAAAGTTTGTTACAAAGCGACACCCCATCGCAAATATTATTTTTAAGTATTTACATAAGTATTTTTTGTGTAGGGGGTATTTTTAAATTTTTAATTTAATTTTTTGTCTTGCTTTTACAGCAACAACCTGGTGGGTTACTTTTCGGAGCCGCCAAGCCCGCTACAACGGGCTTTGGGGCTCCGCCCGCTAGCTCGGGCTTCGGTGCATTTGGTACCGGAGGGGTCTTCGGCGCCAAGACACAAGCGCCCAGCTTTGGCACGCAGGCTCCTGGTGAGTTTATTTATACTTGATCCACTGGTAGAGAATGCCTTAGAAATTGTTAAGAATCCACATATTCATATTCTGAAATAGAAGAAACTAATATGTTTTAGTTCGTGATAAAATTATGTAATCATAATCATTTATTTATTTGCGAATATGGGTACAAGATAAAAGGTCTAATATATACAAGTGTCCATTAGCCATATCCTACCATAAGGCATGCAAATATATAAAATACACATACATATTTTATTTTAACAATATTTTTTTAAAATAAAATATAGAAAACATTTAAAATATCGCATCGAGTAACATTATGTACCTATATCAAAGTAATACATATAATAGAAAAGTAAAAAAAAGTGTGTCTGTACATTTAAATTTTATACAAAAATAATAATAGAGGGGAGTTAAGAAACAGAAATATAGGAAGAATTTAAAAACAATTCTGCCTATTTGTACACGCTAATCTCCGGACCAACTGGATGAATTTTAATGAAATTTGGTAGCTTGCATCCTGGAATAACACATAGGCTACTTTTTATCCCGGAATTCCCACGGGATCGGGATTTACGCGGGAAACCCTCCCACGCGAACGAAGTTCCTAGTTGTTTATAATTATAATCTTGCTGATATTATAAATGCGAAAGTTTGTGAGGATGTTTGTTACTATTGTACGCAAAAACTACTGATTGGATCTGAATTACATTTGGTAAATGGATAGTTAACATCCTGGAATAACACAAGCTGATTTTTATCCCGGAATCCACATGACATTAGGATTTACGCGGGAAATCTCACTCTCACTGATCCACTGGTAGAGAATACCTAAGCATACTTGGGTCCACTGATAGAGAATGTCTAAGTATACTTCGTCCACGGGTGGAGAATGCCTGAATGATCTGTCAGCTATCTAATTAAGCCACTGTTGCTATTAGATGATAAATGATCTTTATTTTTCAAATTGGATATTAAATAACACTTTTACATATGTAATATTCCTATTGTATTTATGGTTCTTTTGGTTTCGGTGGCTGGTTGCACAGCAAGCATATTATGTCACCGTAAAATTGCAATAACCGTAACATTATAATATACAGTATGTTAACTAACAGAGGGCGTTCCCGTTAACCCGCAATAGTATAGCATCCATACATGCTAACAAAATATTACTATTCGAAAACACTTTTTTTAATATTAAATTATTCACTAAAAATGTTAAATTAATACGTAAAAGAAACACTCTGTACACGCGTACTTGAAGGACGGCAACGTCGCAATTTATTTATGAATGCGTACGCGTGTACAGAGTGTTTCCTAGTTAACATACTGTATATCTCGCGATGTTGTAATCTATATTAATATTATAAAGCGGGAATTTTTTCTTGTTTGAACGCGCTAGTCACGAAAGTACTGGGTGGATTTAGACTTGAAATTAGGTATGAAAGTATTTTGAAGCCTGAGTACTTTTTAACCAACTGCAAACAAGGAGGGCTAAGTTTTTATCGTGATAAAGTCCACGGGAGCGATCCCCGCACGACTGCTAGTTTACAGGGTGTAACAAAAACCCTGTCCGATCCAATAAAGGCGTATTCCTGGTTCAAATATGTACTAAAAAAAAATGATTTAAAAATGTAACTCATAAAAACCAAAAGTTATTGATTTTTTATTTTTATAATCCATGCGAAGTTTAACACTGAATATGGCAAATTTTCATAAGCTGACAACACTCCATCCGCTCAGGCGTATCTTTGACATAAAACTGTAGGTAGTAACATGTGAACATCAAGGAACTTGTACCTAAACTGGAATGCGGACGCGAAGCTCAAATCCGTTCCGAAGAGTATACCCTCGAAGGACCTAGCTATCTCTTTCTAGTAGTGTGGATATCAATTCGCGATAAACGTAAGGACAATTTTATTTGATGCAATATTTGCAGGTTTTTTTAGACACTTATTATTAACCTTACAAATAATGTATTTCTGTTACCGCTATAACAAAAAATACTAAAAATTAATTAAAATAAATATTTAAGGGAGACTCCCATACAACAGTTGTGAATTTTTTTGGTGCTTTTTATAGGTAATGGTTCCGTACCATTCATTACCTACCTATAAAAATACCCTTCATGTGCGAGTCCGACTCGTACTTGGCCAGTTTTTTTCTTAACAACGTATTAAATAGAAAGAAAGAAATAAATTCAATTATAAATACAAAGGTCTGTATCGGTCTGTTACGCTTTCACGGTTAAATCACAGAGCCGCTTACGAAAAAATTTGGCATGGAGATAGTTTAAAACCCTGGGAACTATATAGGGTTCTTTCTATCTCAGATTTTTGAACAGTTGCTCGGTAGCGCGATATAACAGAATTCTACGTGGGCGAAAAGCTAGTTCTCAATATATATATCTGAGGAACTTATATTGAGCGCGCTAATTTCTATAATAAACCCTTCCTTATGCGGGCTAAATGCAAAATTGGTTTTGCAAACTTTATTGCGTTGAATTATAAACTTTCAAAGTGGTTAAGACCCGTGATACAAATACAATTATTGCAGATACAGAATTAATAACAGAATCACCAGCTGGCAATTCTTCGAAGGCTTGGTCTTGATAGGCAGTGGTATAGACGTCCAAACAAACGTACATTAATTGGTAATCTATGTTTATTCGACACTTGTACGGTTAGAGCCAGTAGACTAAAATAAAATGATGCAATGTTTATATATAATTAAAACTACTAAAACCCTTCATGAAAGACGATGATTATAAATAGAAAGAATAACAGAAGAGATATAATTTATTTCGGTATATATTTATTTAGGTTAACCTACAATTGTTTACACTATACATTTGTATGAAACAGTCATATTACATTTATAAGTGTAAAAATTAATTACAGGCCAACACCACATGTGCTATTTAAGGTTAGAAATCAATATTATTAACATACATAATTCTAAACATAAAGGAGGCAGATCGAATGATAATTATAAGGTTATTATTATTAGGTTGGTTCTATATTTTCTAGTTCCTCATATGTTGCAGCTGCAGGTTTGTTACAAGATTGGCTTGACACACAACCCTAAAAATGTATTACACTATTATTAGTTAAAAGTATGGAAATAATCTTTAAGTTATGAATTACTAACTTCTGCCCGCAACTTCGTCCGCGTAGAAGTCGAAAATATTCCACGGGATCCCGTCCCCGACTTGCTTGACAAAGATTATATTAGCTCGGCTAATATGCATGATATAAAGATAATTTATAGCCTATAGCACTCAGGGATAATGCAGCTACATGTAAGCGAAAGAATTTTCAAAATCGGTTCGGTAGTTTCAGAGATTACCCCATACATACAAACTTAAAAATTTTACCTCTTTTTAATATTAGTATAGATTATTATTTGTCGACATTAACTAACTGCAGTGGATAAAAATTAAGTTATAAGTAATTATTAATATAATAAACTACACTTGTAAGCAAGTTTGCGTAGCTGAGTTTTTGGCCAAAATGATATAAAATATTTTTGCCATCAATTTGCTAAGCAAAAGTAAATAAAACAACTAAAATGTCGACTTTTATGCTCATTAATTTGACTCCTTTCATAACTTTCACTTACCAGATCTTTGAATGTGCCCAGTACAGGTTGTATATTCTTTTCTTTAGTGGGTTTTAATATTATAGTACTTGAAACATTTATTTGTTTCGCTGACAGGAATCTAAAATAACAATAGATTGATGAGAACAAAATTGTAGTATTTATGGTTAAGATATATTCAAAATGAAAATTCATCTTGCTATGCTCATATTCTACATTTTTCGAAACGGTGATCTTCATGTCATTTGTAAAGATTGATAACTTACTTTAGGGAAAATGGACGGAATTGCATCATTTGATCTTGTTTCGAAATGCAATATTACTTCGGGCTTGAAATGGCGGCTACAAATTTTGGAACCGTTTCTGACCCTTTTCTGTGTAGAACACTGAGCCACCGGACTCGAATATCATAATTTTTAGGAAAGCTTAAAATAACAAAAAATAATATATAATGAGAAGAAAGAAAAATAATAAATAAGAAGAATAAAGAGAAGAACATCCACTTTTACATTGAAAACATAGTCACCCTAAATGCAATTTGTAAACAAAGTCACAAAACTTACTTAAAAAAGGAAATTCCAGACCCGGGGTACCCTTTTCACTCTTGCAATTAACCACAAAACACGATCTTACCATGGTTACAATAACTTGCACTTTAATATTACGAAAACTCACAAAATTAAATATAATTCAAATTTACAAACATACAGATGTCAAGTAAACGTCAGTCGGCTACGTAGTAATTGCCAGGTATAGTATAATATATCACTACTAATTCTTGCAAATTCCATTTTTTTTTGGTTTAAACATCTTGTGTTTGCATGGTAAAATAACTTTAATTTTCATTAATATGCATACAGTAATAATGGCAATTCATTTTAAAGATAGAATTCCAAAGAAGTTTAAAACTAGGTGTTATTACTACAACAGACAGGTCGAAAAAATTACCATTGAAATAAATATTTTTAATCTGACACACAGAAGAAAGGGACACAGTCCACACACGGCACTGTCTCGCTCGGAACGAATAGTTCCTTCAGTTTTATACGTGCAAGTTTATACTCTATTGTTTAACAGCTAAGAAAGACTTTCTGTATTCTTTGAGTCATTCGTAAGCAATCCAGTTAGTAGGTAGAAGATCCTTGGTGAACATCAAGCGATCAGTGTTGCCTTTGGTCAGTTTTAATTTTTTATTTAAATTTATTTATATTCACTGGGGAAAAATATTAATCTGAAATCCATTAAATGGCTACGTATATGTGTACGCAGTACGATGCCGATTAATACTCTTAAGGATCGGACAGGGTTTTTGTTACATGCTGTATAGATAAATTGTGATCCTTACCATACTGATTGCAATTTAACGTTTATTTTTTTTGTTTCTTTTTATCTGTCACTCCGTTAATTATTATTTTTTAAAGATTAAGAAGCAATGAGGGTAGAATTCACATTACTAGCAATCCTGTTAACCCCTCCAACTAAGCTAAATATGCTTGTATCTGGAGTGGGTTCACGGCCATAGTATAGTAATTTAGTAGTAACAATTGCCAGCTGTCCAGACAAATAAGGCATTTCAGTCTTAGTTAAAATAAAATAAATCTCTTTTCAGCTTTTGGCTCTATGACAACGGGAGCTTTTGGCACCACGACATCTAGTGCGGGTGGCATGTTTGGAGGAAACCAGACCTTCGGAAAGCCCACTATGGCCCCAAATTTCGGATTCAACACACAACAAACTGGACTTGGTAAGTCATCAATCTTTCATCTTGGACTTAAGATAAGATAACTTTATGTGTTCAAAACACGAGTATACACACACATGGCATGCAAATTGTTACATAAAATTAAATCGGTCATGTTTTGCCTCAACGGCGCACAAAACATATCGCACGCTTAACCCAATACTGTCACTATCCCAAAAAGTCTACTTTTCAGGAGAGGCAAAAAACGGAATGAGATTGGGAACATTTTTGTTTAGTGACGAAGCGGACTACTGCCCGTATAGCGGTTATTTCTGTTACTTTTACACTAGTGTAAGCGCGATTACGTGTAGTTTTACGTTTCCCAACAGATGACATTAAAAAGTTGCTTTGACAAAATTTTGAATAGTGACAGTATTGGATTAAGCGTGCGATATTATATGCTGAATAACAATAATAAGTCAAGTTATAATTAAAAGTATAATAGTCAAGTAAAAGTAATTATTAAATTAATGGATAATTAAAAATAAAAATTATAATTAAATTACAAACAAAAAATAAAAGATAAATCTAAAAATGTCAATATTAGTTAAACAAAGAAAACGTGTTGCGCCGACCACAAGTAACTGGGATAAGGCAGCTGTCCGACTGCCGGCGAGTAAACGACTAACTATCGGCGATTTACTCGCTCAAGAAACGCACAATGAAATATACATTCCGTGTAAACGAAAGAGATGCATACATGAACAGTTGCTCTCTGACTGTTCACACTGCCTGCGACGACTCGCTTCACTAGTTTTGTCGCTGAGGGACACTGAGCTGTCAAAGATAATACTCGCTCAGCGATGCTCGCTTGGCCGTCAAACCTCATGCCCAGAAACCAACTAGCGGTCCAGCGGACCAACTAGTGAGTAATCTCCCGTCGTTATTCGCACACTCGGTTAAAGCCCAGCGACAAAACTATCGGAATTCGCTCGCTGCTCGCCGCTCGCCAACTCGTTTACAGATGCTAGCTCTACTCGCTACTCGTTCATCGTCGGTGGTGAGACAACTGCCTAAGGGCAGAATGATGATGATGTTATCTGCTCAGCAGTTTCATCATCAGACTATACCCGGACTTTTAATTCGATGCAGTAAGCTGACATAAGCTAGTGTCACTTACTAAAATAATGATACCCTATTTAACCTAATAGTGTTGGATTCAATTAATCGATTAATAAATGAGCGATTTTTAATCGTGTGAAATATAAATCTATACTAATATTATAAAGCGGAAAAGTTTGTTTGTTTGTTTGTTTGCTTGAACGCGCTAATCTTCGAAAGTACTGGGTGGATTTGGATGCAATTTGGTATGGAAGTAGCTTGAAGCTTGAGGAAGGTTATAGGGTACTTTATACGCGACTGCAAAAAAAGAGAGTTATGTTTTAACCATGATAGAATCCACGGGAGCGAAGCCCCGCGTGAGTACTAGTAAAATATAAAATTTATACTATTATCTTTTATTTTGAAGTAGTAACTAGATTTTATTGTAAATAAATCTGTTTTTATTAAATATATTCATATTTAACCAGACATGATAAAAGCCACTCTTTTGGAAATTGTTTCATGTGATGAATATTTTAATAAATTGCATGAGATTACTATTAAAAATACTGTCCCCGTACTTAAAAATTGTTTACATCGATATTCGATTTTATTCCTGAATCGATTAATTTATTTACATCACAATTTCGTAGTAGTCATTATGTGACAACTCGGAAACTGTCAGTCTATTGCATCGAATTAAACGTGCGGGTATACAAGATACTAGTGTTCTTGATTGCCATCTCATGTTGGCCGAACGAAGGCCAACGCGAGCGTTGGTAAATAGGTACGAGGCAAGAAATAATGTCCACACGTTCTACAAGTTCGTCGAACGCCAATGCAGACGACCAATGTAGGAGAGGGTCTGTAGAGCTGCCCACACGTTGGCCGAGCGCAGGCGAGCGCCTTTGATTTGTGACCAAAAACCGACACCGATCCGAAGTGAGGCAAGTGATCACGAGCAACGGCGAGCGAAGACAAGTTGCACCAAATGAGCTCTATACACGTTGGCGCTGGCCTCCACTCGGCCAACTAGGCAAGTGACACCGAGCGATAGCAAGACAAGGCAAATATACCGTCTACATGTTGGTATTGGCCTTCACTCGGCAACGCTCGGTCAACATGTATTGCAGGCTTTAGAATGTGATATGTTTGTGGTTATAATTACCTGTTTAGCGTTTTTCCAACTGTTGTGGTCGGTTTCTAGTCTAACCAGACACAGCTAAATATAAGTGTGTTACTTGTAGTGACTGCATAACTGCCCTCCAGACAGATGAACAGACAACATTTTAAAAATATGTACCTTATATCGTGTAAATAACTAAAAGCACTTGACAAAACACAGACAGACACCTTAATTGTAATTATATGTATAGATGTTTAGTTTTTTATTGTATTTTAAGCTATTGCATAGCTTTTATCGCGGGCTTTGAGCGCGGCGACCGGATCAAGAAATTCCGTAACGAAAATAAACCTAACACCCCCCACTCCGACCGGCACAGCGGTGCGGCGTTGAAAGCCGTGCATCGTCTAACGTCGTTTCAGTTCGGCAGACTTCGGCGCGGTGTTTGTGTGCGTGCGACTAGACGTATGTGTGTAGACTAACTGCTCATAACTGAGTCCACGAGTGAGTTCGAGCCCGCGACTAGTTGAACCTTAACGTGTATGTATATGGTACGACTGTACGAAGCTCGCACGGATCGAGACCATTAAAAAATGAAACCAACTATGACAAATTTGTAAAGAATCTCAAACAAATATTAGCTAATAAAGCATACTACACTGTAAACGAGTACTTAAATGACAAAACAATAATGATGCATAAATAAATACATTACATAATAATATATGATTTGAAATTACAAACTGATCTCACTGAATTTGATAATGTATCTAATTTAATTAATATTTCCTAAAATTGTTTATTGTTGGTTTGTGTTGTTTTTTATTATTATTAAATAATATCTCCTATAATTATAGTTTGTTAATATGTTTTGTTAATTTTTTCTTTTCTTCTAAATTGTCTATAAAATGATTAAGTTAATAGTATAAAGTATTTTATTGAAAATTATTTAATTTATAGTAAATGAGTATTGTGATATAACTTTGGAATAAAATCAAATAAGAATATAATATAATATAATTTAATTTTAAGTAATTTGCTGTGCCCGACCGGGTCCATGATGATCATATTTTGTAAACCTACCACCTAAGTTCACATTGTGGAATGCAATAAATAATTGAGTATTGAGACGAGCTGCTCCGAAATCGGACGAATACGTAAGCAGCTGTTTGTGAGAAAGTATATAGGTGTATAGGTATCTATCATCTATGTAAAACAGTGAATAGCTATACGCGTAAAATTAGTGTATAAAGTGTTTTAAATATGAATAATCAGAGTGCATTTATAAGATAAAAATTAATTAAAACAGGATACAAATTAAAAAATAAAACATTTAAAAATTATGATTTACATATAAGTTAAGTGATACTATTAAGATAGCAGCTCAATTGTGTGCGTGTGTGAGTTTGTGTGTTTATTTGTGCATCCATATTTATAAGCGCTTTTTTAATTTGCAGGTACAGGTTTGGGTGGTGGTCTGGGTTCCAACACGTTTCAAACTAAGCCTGCCGCTCCCGCCTTTGGTCAGTTAGGCTCTTCCATGTTCTCACAACCAGCTCAGAACAATACCTTCAAGACTGGTGAGATTTAAAATTAATCTTTCTCTCAAGCGACATTACCCTAATGTCACAAACAGATAAAAGAGGTTAGAAAGGTAATAATTCCTGATTTGTATGAGAACGCGTGTCGCCGCTTGTCTCCCACTCTTTAACTCTCTACTAGCGACCCGGCCCGACTTCGCTCGGGTAATAAAGTTTATATTTGCTTATATATGATTTTGCTTAATCAATTTCTCGTCCGGTAATTTGCCACACTCATATATCGGCGATAACTCATAAGATATTCATTTTATTGGTATAGTGTAAAAATCAATTTTGGTTTACATTAAATCCTCAACATATCTGACGTATTTAATTGGATAAGGAATAATACTGTACTGTTAAAAAAAGATTCGTAAATAACCCATCATTTTAATATAATTTGTAAAAGAAAAATATATATATATATAAACACTTGCTCTACATACAGTATGTTAACTAACAGAGGGCGTTCCCGTTAACCCGCAATAGTATAGCATCCATACATGTTAAAAAAAATATTACCATTCGCAAACAAAATGTTTTTTTTTTTTTATATTAAAATATTCACAAAAAATGTTAAATTGATACGTAAAAGAAACACTCTGTACACGCGTACTTGAAGGACGGCAACGTCGCAATTTATTTATGCATGACGGGCCGCGTGTGCGGCGATCTAATTGATGTGCTTATACTATATTTATATTTATTAACTTTTATATTTATTACTTATTTTATATTTTTTACAAGTTGTCCCTTTATACAAGTTATTCTATAACTTACTAAGGACGCTGGTTGCAAATCCTACGTGCTTTAGTTAATTGTAATAGGCTATAAAAATGATTTTTTAATTTGTTTTTAATTTAATTTGCAGGTCTCGACAGCGGTTTGGGCGGCGGTATGTTCGGAACCAACACATCTTTGGGCGGTGGTCTAGGCATGGGTATGGGCAGTATGCTCAACAATCAGAATCAGGGGATCAAGTAAGTACAACTCTGTTGATCTTGTTATACAAATACGAGTCCTAAATTAAAATCGCTGACTGGAAGCATGTTTTTATTTTATCTTTTTTTGTGCCTTTTAATCTTGTGACTATGCCAGGCTCATCGTAGCTTAAGGCTCAATTTACACCGCCGCGGAATGGAATAGAAGCGACTTTTTGCAACGAAATTGTGCATAGCATAATGAACTTTATGTCAATTGTGTAACATACAAACTAAATAGGAGCTAAAAAAAGGTCGCGCGTCTTCCGGGGAATCCTCGCGCATTCTCGAGAATTTTTGGCTCCTATTTAATTTGTGGTACTTTTCGAGGTTTCGTTATTCAAGATCGCATGGCAACGTTGTTCAGTTTTTAACCGACTTCTAAAAAAGGAGGAGGTTCTCAATTCGGATGTTTGTTTGTTTTTTTTATTTTTTTATTTTATGTTTGTTCGGGCATAGCTCCGTCGCTTGCCAACCGAAATGAAAAATTCTTTTTTTGTTGAAAAGAGTATACTTTCCAAATGGTCCCATGAAAATTTTATCGAAATCGGACAAGCCATTTCTGAAAAATCAACAAAAGTCTAAAAAAATATTTACGTTGATGATCTTTTCGTTTAATCTGCATTGCGTTTTTTGTTCCCGCATAACTCCATCATTTACGAACCGATTTGGAAAATTCACTGACCCACTAAAAAGCGCGAAAATAAAAACTTTTTTGCAAAAAATAAAACCGACTTCCATATCAAAACACTACAAAGCCAAAAATAATTTTAATTTCGGAAGGCGGTGTGAAAAAAAGAAAATACAAGACCAATAACACCGACTACCGAAATTAAAATTATTTTTGGCTTTGTAGTGTTTTGATATGGAAGTTGGTTTTATTTTTTGCAAAAAAGTTTTTATTTTCGCGCTTTTTTCTTGTTAGTGTGCATTCGTTGTAAAGTGATTCGAATAGGTGAAATTAGAGATTTAGTTATTCGAGACCCCATGGCTACGACGTTAGGTTTTTCGTGGTAGCGTGCATTCGGTTTCGTATTGGTGAACTTACGAGGACGTGTTCTTCGGTGTTTCACTTTTCGAAATCACGTATCACACTCGTAGGAGTAAAACTATATTTAAAACAAATAACTGTTGAATGGTTAGCACCTTACATGACATGTAGAGCTGGTGTGTGGGAAATCTGAATGGTCGAAAAGTTCACGACTTTTAAAACTAGTTTGACGCGTTCAAGGTGCAGTAAAATTGACTAACCCGCGCCACCCCAAGACATGCAGTATTTAAGCATAGATTGTCACAAAGCCAAATAAACCTGTTTAATTAATTTAACATTAGCTATGAATGAATTGAAAGAAAGATCGGTTGAATTTCGGGGAGTAAGCGATGGATTTGCACAGACATAATTCTACCAGGTCTGTTCTATCATCGGACTGCAAGACGAACGGCGATGCGCCATCGTTACATGGTGGACATCCCACCCATACGCACTAAACGTTTTGGGAATACCTTCATTGTGCGTACGGCTAAGGATGGAGTTCACTGCCGGAGTGAGGAGCTACAACCTGGGGTTCTTTAGTCAAGAGTGAATAGGTTACTTCTAGGTAAGCGTGCTCCATCTTCGACCACATCATCACTTACCATCAGGTGAGATGGTGGTCAAACGCGACGAGCCCATTATCATTATTAATTTATTATTATTTCCTTTATTTTACATATCTCTCAAAAATTACATTTTTAAATATTGGTCCTGTTGGTGTAGTGGTCAGTGGCCCTGATTGCTATACGTAAGGTCGTGGGTTCGATTCCCACGCAGGACAAATGTTTGTGTGATGAGTACGATCATTTGTTCTTTGTCTGGGTGTAATTTATCTATAATGTGTATGTATTTAGAAATATATATGTATGTTTATCAGTTGTCTAGTACTCATAGCACAAGCTCTGCTTAGTTTGGGACTAGATGGCGTTGTGTGAAAGTTGTGGAATATCATTATATTTATTATTATTACAATTTTTCTTTAAAAAAAAAGTGACAATAAAAAAAAAGCATTTAAAAATATAAAAAATATTATTATCAATAAAATAAAACTTGTTGCAGCAACAGTCTGTCCGGGTCCTCAGCTGGTGGTAATGTTCACGAGCAAATACTTACGTTGGCCGCGAGACCTTACGGCGACTCGCCGCTCTTTAAGGACCTGTTACCGGATTCATGTGAGTACATTTATTTAAGGATTGTTAATCAGTAAAGGTGTGACACTCTCACACTTTAAAACATTCTCTATCTTCCAGTGAAAGTCCCAGTAAAATCAGTTCAGCCGGTCCAGAGATTAGCTCGACAAACAGACGAATTTTTTAGTTTGTTTTTTGTAAATTACTACAAGCATTTAAAAAAATAATAGTTATTTTGAAATCGTAGACAGACAATTCACTTTTGTTTTGTGTATAGTTTAAAATCTCTCATTGTTCGTCGTTTTAGTATACTTTCATATAGTTTTTTTTTTATGTTAATTGAATAAAGTTTTGTACATATTTTGTATTTTTCAAACTCTACAAGTTAACTTTGAAATAAGGGGACGGGTATTTGGGGCTGAAATATAGGTCTATGCTTAGTTCAGACCCTATAGCTAAAATTTTTGTGTACTTAATTATAACAAACCACAGTGTTAGGCAAAACAATGTACATTTTATTCGTAGATATCCATACTAATATTATAAATGCGAAAGTCTATCGTGTCCGTTTGCTTGTCTGTTACGCTTTTACATCTAAATTAATGCACCGATTTGGATAAAATTTGGAATGAAAATAGTTAAAGACCCCAAGTCTGATCCGGATGAAAGTTTGTATGAGAAATCTAAACTGCTTAACCGGTTTAAATGAATTTTGTCTTTCTCCTCAAATTAAAGCTGGTGAAACCGCGGGGCATAGCTAGTAAATAAATAAAGTAGTTATAATAACTAACCTTGTTTACAGCAACCACAGCGGAGGATGTTTTGAAGCCAACAAACCCGGCCGCCGTAAAGGCGGTACTCGACAGTAGTGCCGCTTATCGCGTTTCATCGCCAACAGCGTTACGACTCACCGTCACACCGCGAAGCAGTACTCGCAGAGACGACAAGGTAATATACAAGGGAAAATACAATGTGTAATTTAAAGGGTATATACATAACAAGTGCATGGCTTCTTTGGATGATAACAAACGATATGATAAGGGTTTTGTAATCCTATGTCTACATGTGTGGAACTTATTAGAAATTTCAATACATTGATACCAGAGACTGAATTTTTCAAATAAAGAAGAACGAAGAGAATTATCGTGTTATTGGCAAGTGACGTGGAAAGTTATTGACCCTCGTAGTGCTGTGACACGTTTGTTATGATTGGTATTCAAGAAACATATGAAACCGATAATTTCGTATCAATTCTTTGAGTCACTTATTTTGTGCTGAAACTTTGCATAGAGACTCCATACCAGAAGTTGTCTTCAGCCCTTTGGATTGATATGGGGTTTCCGTTACACATTGTATAATTATTATAGGTAGAATAATACTCTTTCTTGCACACAAATAATTTAAACACACCTGATTCACAATAATACATTAATTAATGCATTATTGTTTATTTATTTTGGAAAAAGTCCATACTTACATATTTAGCTTGTGTCTGTGTAATGGGTTGGGGTTTGAACTCGTGACGTCTCGATCACAAGTCCGACAATTAACTAAAAACTAATTCATGTATTGTCCCGTCAAATTGCTTTCATTGTCATGTATACATCAAAGATTCGTTTCCAAAGAAGAAGACCTCTAAGGTTTAAATTTTCCAGAAAACCCTCATTATTATATTCTTTGTATGGGCCAAGTTGCCTGATTTTTTAAATAATTTTTTGTTCTTACAGAAATCTCTTTTCGACGGCTTAGAGGAATCGGA
Source organism: Tholera decimalis (assembly GCA_943138885.2). Classification (NCBI taxonomy): domain Eukaryota; kingdom Metazoa; phylum Arthropoda; class Insecta; order Lepidoptera; family Noctuidae; genus Tholera; species Tholera decimalis. The sequence goes on along the minus strand of OW964575.2, from coordinate 7,981,352 downwards.
CGCTAGTTTAGAAGATAAGCTGTGTCTGAAACCGTCTCGCAAGCGTTTGGTGCTACGACCCAATCAGAAGGCTAATGACAGTAATCACGACTCAGTTGACCACGGTAACGACACTGGCAGGTGAGTGAGATATAGTTAATATACATATAATAAAACAGTAAAATATACAATATGTAACAAAAACCCTGTCCGATCCAATAAAGGCGTATTCCTGGTTCAACATACGTACTAAAAAAATGATATAAAATGTACTTAACTCATAAAAACCAAAAGTCAAATCCATTAAATGGCTACGTATATGTGTACGCAAAACGATGCCGAATAATACCCTTAAGGATCGGACAGGGTTTTTGTTACATGCTGTATACAACGTGTAACGAAAGGGTATGTATATACCAAGGGGACGGCTTCTTTGGGTGATAATATTAAACGATATTGGAAGGGTTTTTTAATACTATCTCCTTTCTCGCGCCGACAAAAGAACCCCGCCTTTACGCTAGGCTACTACAGTACTAGGCGCACAGAAGTACGGAAGAGATTTATCGTGATATTTGCAAGTAACGTGGAAAGTTATTGACCTACGTAGTGCGGTGACACGTTTGTTCTGATTTCAATTTAAGAAACTTACGAAATCGCAAATTTGGTATCAATTTTTAGAGTATTTTATTTTGAGTTGAAACCTTTCCAATATCGTTTGATATCATCCAAAGAAGCCGTGCTCTTGGTATGTATATACCCTTTCCGTTACACGTTGTTTACCACAATAAACATGCCCAATGAGTTGTGAGCCATAATTGCCACTTTCCGGAGCTCTGACACAGCTAGAAGGCGTCGCGGTAGACCTCGTAGAAGATGGACAAACTAACGACCAGTGGATTACTTTGGCCCTGGACAGAACCATCTGGAAATCAAATATATTTAAATTGAGTATTGTAATAATCTTATTCCTTCATTAACAGATCTCTAGAAGAGCCCCCTCAGTCTAACGGCGGCCCGCCAACCCGAGAGCTACCTTCGGAGCAGCCGAACATTGACGAAGTTGACCGAAGGCAGGACGAGTTCGTTTCTTTGAAGAATGCCGGCTCTGGTGGCTGGAGTAAGTGATTTTATATCCTCTCTCAACATTACCAATCTATCTATCCTTTTTCCCAACGATTTTCTCGCAAACCCAACTGATAAGGCGCGTCGTGAAACTTCGTTCGCACAGAAAAGAAAGTATGGCCCCGAAGATTAACGAAAGAACGCTTAAAACTTACAATCAACCTTAGATCACTACTATAAGGTTCATAATACACTGCAGCTGTTAGTTCGCCTCACTCACGTCACGCGTCGCGCGCTAACATGGCGGCAGCTGCCGACCAATAGCGGTGAAGTAAACGAAGCGCGGCGCGAACATTCATGTTCTGTGCAGGTACATCGGTAAGCCATATCAGTTGGGTACTACTGTACTTCTTTTGATCTTGGCAACCTAATGGTAAGCGATAGATGAGGTCTACGATGAAACAAGCGAGCCAAGAAGATGCCTGTTCACTCTTACTTTAAAGGTTCGGGGAACACAGATGCTAACAGAGAGTTCCTTAATTGCAAGTGATTTTATAACGTCTCTCAATCGATTCAATCAAGCCTGTTTCATCATCAGACTACAAGATAAACGGCGAAACGCCATCGTTACATGGTGGACATCCCACCCATACGCACGAAACGTTTTGGGAATACTTTCATTGTGCGTTCAGCTAAGGAGTGTAATTCCCTGCCGGAATCTGTGTTTCCTGATAGCTATAACCTAGGAGTCCTTAAGTCATGAGTGAATAGGTTACTTTTAGGTAAGTGTGCTTCATTTTCGACCACATCATCGCTTACCATCGGGTGAGATGGTGGTTAAACGCGAGCCTATTATCAATAAAAAGAGCTCCTCACAGCCACCACATTATATTGTGTAAATTACTTCATCAAAATTGAAAGTTTTGCTTGTGAGAAATAAACAAATTTATTTTGTATTTCATACGTGAGCGCATCCTTCTTAAAAACATTAGGTTTTTAATCTATTGATTTTCCGTTTCTTTACAGCAGCCGATGCAAGCTCAGGTACCAAAAGACACGGCAGTTGGTGAGTTTTGACATATTTTATTTTATTATTATTTTAACCTATACATGTGAAAATGACATTGAGGTTCCTAAAACCATGTTTTCCCAAAGTCAATTGTTTGAAATACAAACGCTTCCAGTTGTAAAATCTAGCCCCTCTAGAGTACAAAAAATATGCAGTAAATCTTAATAAAAATTTTCAACGAAAATTTGTTTGAAAGAGGTATAATCAGCAGTTTTTGATATATATACAACATGCAACAGAATACACGCAATTCTGAATCGATTTCCTTCATAAAAATCTTTCATTTAATTTAAAATGGAAACAATATCATGACAAATTAATACAATCCTTAAATCGAGGAAATGCGCTCGTTTGCGTGTCGGCCGCTAACATTGCATGAGTGTATGTGGCTGCGTAAGGATATTGTATGACGCACATACGTTTTGCGTTTAGTAAGGATAACTATTTTAAAAATGTCTAGGTTTGGTTTCAATTTATTTGGTATCGGATGTTGTTTTAGACTTATAATTTAATATTCTAATTGGGGTGTCTGATGTATTGAGCTTAATCTGTTACACGTTGTATATACATATTTTAAAAAACCGCAAATATAACTTTGTCATTGTGAAAATCAAAGTAATTTTGCTACTGTAGAACCCTTCATGGGTGAGCCTGACTCGCACTTCTTTTATTTTTCACACCACTTTTTGTATTACGTGAACAAAGAAAAAGTACGTGTCCAATATTTTTTTGGTAATTAATTGAAGGAGTTAATAACATATTTTAAGAATATATCCCATAGCATATCTCTGGTCGAAAAGTATCAAATCAAATAATTTATTCAAATATAATTTATTGTTCATTATCAACACTTTAAAAACTTAAACAAAAACCTTAAAGTACATATATACATCTAAAAATAAACTAAAATATGGCATCCAGAAATTCGTACGCATCGCTGTCCACTGGTAATGTGCCCAAAAGACTGGCGGCATTGCCACGTTGTATGGCAGTGCTTAATCTCTGTCCAAGGTAAAAGCCAGCCCTTGGGTCACGCGAAGTGTCAACTAGGCGTCTGGATGGATCATTAAATAATTTGTGAGCACTCGGATGCCACGACCCCAAGGTTTCAACCCCAAACGGCTCGAAAATATAATTACCAACAAGGTTATTATATTTCCGCTGCTTGAGAATGATGAGAAGATGGGATGATGCAAGAGTATCGACACAATTAGATGTATACTTACAGTCTTGCTTAGCTTAAGGTAAATAAATACATGACTGTGTGTGAACTAGGTAAACATATATGACTCACTGTTATACTTGTCGACCAGAGATATGCTATGCTATGTTTCTGTGGAAGCGTTTGATGTCCATTAGACATCAACATCACTTTGCTATGGTAATTTTTTTATTTTATTTTCAGGCAGAGCTCTCCTAAAATGCCGTGGAGTGAAAAAGAGAAACCTATTGATGGAGAGCCAACTCCGCGACTGTATCCTAACTTAGGTAAGTAATCTTAGTTCTTACTAATATTATAAATAAATGCGAAACTTTGTGAGGATAGATTTATGTATGTTTGTTATCCTTTTACGCGAAAACTACTGAACGTTTCTCAATGAAATTAGGTAAGTAGATAGTTGACATCCTGGAATAACACATAGGGTACTTTTTATCCCGCAATTCCCACGGGATCGGGATTTACGCGGGAAAACCCTCCCACTCGAACAAATTCGCGGACAGATGCTAGTTAGTTTTATAAGTTGTTTGTACATCAATCAAATGGATTTTGTCCGAAATAAAATAATTTTATCAATCACTCAAATTCACATTGACAAATATTTTTATAATAAATTACATAAACAATAGTAGCCTAAAACCGTTTAATTAATTTCCTTTTACATCAACTTTTGTAAAGACATTCAAATCAAAATGATTCGCAGATAAAAATAAAAAGATTTTATTTTTATTTTTTATTTTTATTTTATTTATTAGAACTTAAGACGGGATATTCACCGGGTGCATTAATTATTTCGAGTTTCTGATATACCCGTTTAAGTTCTAATGATACTGTTAGTGATCAATTCGCTAATGCCATTATTTCTTAATGCTTTCAGACAAAGACATACAAACACAAGTATCAGAGAGGCGAGCTAGTTGGCTTACGACCAAAACCCTTCGCCCTCCATTGGTTAACAACCCTGATGCTGCCGAAAACTCGGTGCGAGAACTAGCCGTAAGATCTGAACGGTCACACGACAAGGAGAATATTGATACTCTATCTTGTAAGTATTCTATTGAAACCCTGTCTTTACGTGTGTACCCTAAACCACCCTCTACCACCCTTTCACCAACCCAAGTCTGCTGTAGTAAAAATATTCTCCATAGATGAGGATTAAAGATGGCTCAGATCTCAAATCTTTTCAAAGTAGCAATGCGTGTAGAATCTACATTACTAGCAATCTTGTTAACCCCTCCCTAAGCTAAATATGCTTATGTCTGGAGTGCGTTCACGGCAATGAGTAATGGGTGGGGTTCAAACCCGCGACCTTACGATCACAAGTTCGACACCTTAGCCATTAGTCTATTAACCCTTCAAGTGTCAACGGTACACCGTTTGTACATAACGTCACGGCTCGCATTGGACGATGTATTTTACGTTTATGTTGCAAGTAACACGATGTGGCTGTATCATTCGACTAATCGATTCATACTTGACCGGTTTTAGTAACATTTTAAAGGGAACACCACTAAAATGATAGAAAAAAAAATGTTTACAAAATGCATCTGTGGTTTTTGTTGTGACGCCGCAGACTTTTTCGTTGTGTTATCAAATAGTTTTTATTACTTTTTACAGTGTCTAAGTGGAATAATTTGTGTTAACATTGCCTACACATTATTGTGTTATCATGTGTTTTTTTTTCGTGTCTATGACTTCAAATGTGAGTGTAAATTATAAAAGTGAAAACATATCACATCATTGCGAGATAAGGTTAGTTTGATATGCTTATTGAATGATATAAATAGTTAGATAAACTCATAACGAAGCCAGGAAGGTATAATATATACCATGATAATGGCCATAAATTGCCGATTTATCATTTTTTCTGAAGTCCTACCCAAAAATCAAAAGTACATTAAACATGCGACATTCGAGGGGTTAACGCTTCAAATGTATGAGACAATGGCCCACCTTGTATCTTACTCCGCTTGCCCTGTCATCTGTACACTTGATGATCTTATGTTTGCATCAGCGAGCGGATTTCGCTTAGGCGAGTTTTAGGCCAAACTTATTTAAAATATTTTTGCCATCGACACTCTGAGAACAAGAGACTACGACGGCTCATCTCAACGGAGTTGGGGCATCTGCGCAAGAGATAAAGCATCAATAGCCTAACACAATTGCTGTGAACCCACTCCAGACATATTTAACTTAGTTGGAGGGGTTAATAAGATTGCTAGCAATGTGAATTCTACCAACATTACTGGTTCTCCTTAAAAAAATATTACGAAATTTAAATAAGCATGTTAACACGTTGAACGCCAAGAAAAAAAATGCTACTTCCCATTCGGGCCGCGTCGGTCAGTGCTGCCCGACGTTTAATATCTCTATAATTAATTAATTAATGACTCAAGTTGACTTTTGTTAATGAAAACATACATTTGGACATTAGATATAAGTGTCTGATTTTTTTTTGAGGTTGTGTTCCCGTCAAACCAACAATTAATAATTATTGCTTTATCCAAAAACACTAGATAAACACGCTTTTAAAAATCCACGTAAAATAAAAAAAAAGTGAACAATTAAACGGTCGATCCCCCCGAGGATTTGAAAGTGACATCTATAAAAAAAATGATCTATTGATTACGCGGTAATTAAAAAAAAAAAATACGTTGCCTTTCTCACAAGTCCAAACACGACTATAATACGATATTCCATCATGGAATGCCAGTGCCTATCTTCCGGCTTCATCATCCTTGAAACCTAATCGTGGTCAAAGTTCATTACTTACAAGACTTTTCTAAGAAATCCAAAAGAGCTATGACACGATTTTCCATCATGAAGTACCAGTTCATATCTTCCGGCTCCATCATCAGATCAGTTCGACAGTACCATATTATTGTATTATCATCAGAACTACATACAGGTGCCAATTTTCATTACGCTATGACTCTTGGAAGATGGTTAAATTAGTTACCTTAGAATCCATTACATAGTTAGTTACATACAGGGCCTCAAGTCTGCTATTACAATAGTGTCAAAATAGTCTATCATTGATTTCAAAATTGTTCATTTTGACAAGTTTGGTAATCTACTAATATAATGGCTTTCCAATGGTCAACCACTGACACTTCATTGAACGAAATAATATGTAAAATTAAATAGAAATAAAATTTGGCATGAATAAATGTTCAAATTTAGGGGTAGTTTTTCGAAAATCATTACTACTAACGAGTTTTATAACAATGGCAATACGGCAATGTCATTCTAATACGAGACTACTGACCAACCATTATGAATTTAGTAGATTACGAACTATTAGCAAAATGACAATGGGATCGTGATGGAATGACAAATTTATAAAAATAGCAGACTTGGGGCCCAGGTCGACCTAATAAAAGCGTGTTAAAAAAACATTTGGTCTAAATTTGGATAGAACTGTGATTTTTGCTTGGCCTAAAGGGAAAGCTCACTGTCGGTCAGCACTGACCGCGTTGGCGTTCAACGTGTTAATGTAATAGCTAATGTTCAGCCGTTTAAAAATTAGCAGCTCTTCTTTCAACTTATTATTATTACGAATAATAATAAGATGAAAGACGCTAACGCTCTTGACCCTGTTCACACCTGATGGAAAGTGTAAGGTGAGGTCTACGATGGAACGAGCGATCTCTGAAGATGCCTGTTCACTCTAGCTTTAAAGGCTGACGGGTCATATGTGGCAGGGAACACAGAAGTCGGCAGAGAGTTCCACACCTTGGCTATGCGCACTATAAATGTGGAGGAGACTGCATAACTGCAACCAATGTAATGTCTTGGTATTTTCCTTTCCTTCCTAAATCCCCTTCCTTTCCTACCAGTAACGTCGCTATGTGTCACTGGAGGCGATCGTCTACAATTCTGTCGACACCGTTGGGGTGACCTAGCGGGATGTTCGCGCTGTGAAAAGATCACGCATCAAATTGGCGGATTATACGGTTATGTTTCGATGTTATTTTGTAGACGTTTGTTTTATCGGTATACAGTATGTTAACAAACAGAGGGCATTCCCGTTAACCCGCAATAGTATAGCATCCATACATGCTAAAAAAATATTACCGTTCGAAAACAAAATGTTTTTATTTTTTTTAATATTATAAATGTTAGTTAACATACTGTATTCATTAGATGAGTGACCGTTTTAACATATAAGATTTCTCCGTGTCTCAGAAACCACGTTATGTCGTTGGTCCTGGATTTTATTTGATCATCTTTGGCAGTCATTACTGATAGCCGAAAGCCATAAAATCCGACACTGGTCTTGCCAAGGCGTATAGAATTACCCAGTTTCTGGATTGTGGAGGTTAGATGGCCAGACGATCCATGTAAAAAAAAGATTGTGAAAACAAGTATAAGTGAAACGGCAGTGGTTGTAGAACTTCTACAACTACTGAAAAAGAATATACAATGTGTAACTTAAAGGGTATATACATATCAAGTGCACAGGTTCTTTGGATGATAACAAATGATATGGCAAGGGTTTTGTAATCCTATGTCTACATGTGTGCAACTTTTTAGAAATTTCAATACATTGATACCAGAGACCGAATCTTTCAAATTAAGAAGAATGAAGAGAATTATCGTGTTATTGCATGGTTATTGCCAAGTCACGTGGAATGTTATTAACCCTCGTAGTGCTGTGACAGGTCTGTTATGTTTGGCATTCAAGAAACATATGAAACCGATAATTTGGTATCATTTTTTGAGTCACTTCAGCCCTTGTGGATAGATATAGGGTTTCCGTTACACGTTGTATAATAAAAAAAAAAATCTAAACGATTTCTGAATTGATGAGAAGTCACTCTTCAATACATACGAAACTACTGTTATCCCTAGAAATAAGTTGTTAAAAAAGGGGAGGAAACCCTCCTTCTCACCATAATCCTCTTTTTAGCCTTATCTTGTGGTCGGCGCAACACATTTCCTTCCATTCTCCCCTGTCAGACGTCACAGATCATGTACTCCTTTTTCTTTCATATAATTCCTCACATAATACTTCGCCTTTCTCTACCTTTCCATCTACCTATGTTCATTACCCCCTTTTACATGTGATATAAAGTAGTGTATGTAACTGAATAATATACAGGGTTATTAGTAAAATACTAACAACGTCGCAGGACTGTATTACTAGTTTCCTACCATCATAAACAACAACTTATATTGTATGAACTATGACTTTTTAGAAAATATTTCATTTTTTTTTATTACGAATGAGCCCACTCTGGATCTCGATCACACCTGATGGTAAGTAAGATGAGGTCTACGATCGAACGAGCGAGCCCAGAAGATGCCTGTTCACTCTTACTTTGAAGGCTGACGGGTCATATGTGGCAGGGAACACAGAAGCCGGCAGAGAGTTCCACACCTTGGCTGTGCGCACAATAAATGTGGAGGAGAAGCGCTTAGTACGACAAGACGGTATATCGACCAAGTGTGGATGGTATCCTGCGGTACGTCTGGTAGACCGGTAGTAAAAGGGGGATGAAGGGATCAGGTCGTGGAGCTCTTGCGCACACTCTCCGAAGTACAATCTGTAGAAGATAGACAGGCAAGCAACGTTTCGCCGGTGAGCCAGGCTGTGAAGCTTACCCGCCAAAACCTCGTCACCTATGAGCCTTTTAGCTCTGCGTTCGATCGAGTCAAGTGCAGTTAGCTGGTATTTGGCTGAGCCATCCCACAAGTGACTGCAATACTCCATACAGGAACGGACCTGTGCTTTATATAAATTCAAAAGCTGTCCAGGTGTGAAGTATCGCCTCACTTTCTGTTGGATGCCGAGCTTTTTGGCTGCAGTCTGAGCTTTAGACTCATTTACCAAAAACAAATCCTTAACCTCCTCAGACCTGAGATCACTTTGTGTTTGCTAATGAAATGAATTTTTATAGGTAGACTTAGAAGGACACTAAGTGAGGAAAAAATAATGTGATAAAAATAATTCGATGTCTTATTTATTTTTTATTGCGTGTCTCCTATACAAGACTTTGGGTTTTAACATGTCGGTTTTTATAGTGAAGAAACTAAAAAATATTAATTAAAACATTTATTTAAAGCAGAAAGCAACAGTTACTTATATGGATTCATGATAGCGTTTGTAGCAATTTCTTCCCACTACAAGGCATAAATGCATGTTACATGTAGAGCAATACACTCTAGCTTTCTTGCTTTTACAGCCTGGCATTCGGCATCTGTGGTTATCATTTTGCTCGTCAATCAATGGCAAATGACCGGCCTTAGATGTCCTCAGTTGACCTGGAGGTTGAAGCACATATTTTCTTTTACGGCTGCCAGGTTCTGCTTCTGTTGACGGGTCATCTGAATCGACTTCTTGAATTATTTGTATCTGTTCCCTCGCTGGTGTGAAGAAAAGCAAAGAATTTGCTACTTCCACCATGAAATCTAAATAATCCAGAATGTTTTTTTTTTGGGCGTTCTAATATTTTTGCTTCGTTTCGGTACACGAGCCATCCTGCAGCTACCGCACAATCAAAGAAATGAAAAATCATCCGAACAGTCCATTCATTAGAACGTGCTTTAATTTTGTAGAAACTGATAACTCTACATATCCACCCCTCCCATCATTGTATTATATTGTTCAATTGTATATGGTCTGCTAATTTCGATATATTGTCTTGTTTTTTTGCACCAACGTCTGCATTTGTTGATGGGTTGTTTGGAATCAACAGATGATGCCATTATTACTGGTTTGTTATCAAACCACTTCAGACATGCCACATTTCCATCATTCCGAACGAGTTGGTTTGTAGAACCACGTCCTTGTTTTCTCAACTCATTGTCAGTTTTGAAATTACAGTTTTTGGGTAAGTTTGCCTTTCGAAGGGTACCTGTTGCTTGAATCTTCTTTGCACGTAATTTGTCAAGTAAATTCATTGAGGTAAAATATCTATCCATGTATAATTTTACTCCTTCAGGCAAACTTTAAGATAACTTCAACACAGCTTTTCCGCCAATATCAAGACCTTCAGCTTCATTGGTTGTTATTGTATCTCCTTTGCCCTCGTACATAAAGAAATCTAGAGGCACACCATCTGGAGTGGTGCATACAAAGTTTTTTAGACCGCAGGGGTTTGGTTTTCCTCTAATAAACTGGCGCATCGACACTTGACCCCAGAAGGGTATCATCTGCTCATCTACACTAATATGTTGGGATCTTGGAGTTTCTAAGCAAGCTTGTCTCACAGTTTCAATCAAAGGGTTAATTTTCCAAAAGAACAATGGCATACTGCCATACATAAAATTAGTTGAGAAGAAATGGTAGCGTCTATATGTCAAAAATACCTTAAAATGTTGAGCGTGAGTCCCTGAGTAACTTTGTCAATGAATTTTGTCTTGAGAGGGCTTCAAAAAAAAGATATTTAGATTTGAACTTTTTTAGGTTATGTCTTATGTTTCTTGGAGAAAGTCATGCGTCCTGTGGTTGTTTGCTTTACTAAATTCTTAACATAATGTACCCACATAGTTAATCTTTTTTAGATTGTTTCTCCATTATATATTTATACTAGCATCCGCCCGCGACTTCGTCCGCGTGGAAAAATATCCCCCGATTTTGAAACATTCTTCATTAGTGCTCCGCTCCTATTGGTCTTAGCGTGATGATATATAGCCTATAGCCTTCCTCGATAAATGGGCTATCTAATACTGAAAGAATTTTTCAAATCAGAACCGTAGTTCCTGAGATTAGCGCGTTCAAGCAAACAAACAAACTCTTCAGCTTTATAATATTAGTATAGATAATAATTGTATATTTTTGGCTTCAAGTCATCCTGTAGGTACCTACTGGGAATTAAGAAAAATATATTTATATGTACACCGTTGGGGATACTATTTTATTGCTCAAAAGTATGCCTGTAAGGTTAATAGTTTTGTGATTAATATATGGAATAATTGCAGGAAGTTCTTTTGAAGGAACTTATTTGTGACCATATCATTTTTATCTTTTATTATTACTGATGGATTAGTAATACTGAATTCCTATAATAATATTTTTAACCATTATGTGATTCTTACAAGTATACACCAAAACAGTATGAATTTAGTAAATGGCAACACTTGAATAGTGTATTTATTGTATTGCGTTGTAGTCATTACGTAGTCATTTGATATTCCCTAATGTGCACATGTTTTTTTCTGTGGCTCTAATTAAAATACATTTTTATTTGAAAAATCATAGAAAAATAATTAATATCATTTTATATAACAGACATTACTAGACGCTAAAATTTTTGTCAACTATTATACTGCCTTTGTTCTTTATTTCGCTTAGAAGCTTCGTCTACGTCAAGATCATTAACAAGTTTCAAATTTGACCTAATTTTAAAATAACGGTCTCTAGTAATGCGGTCTGCTATCATTGCAACTCTCGTCCTATTTGCCCAATACATTCTAATCCTTGGCAATCCCAAATAACTCATAGCTACAGATATGCCAAAAAACAATTTAATTTCTTCCTTAGTTGTGTTTAGATTTTGACCTTTCCTTAATAAGTAAGTCTGGTTTGAATTCGTACTTATTATTTCAAACATTGCCTCAGGAATATATCTCGAAAAATATTTTATTGGTTCTTGTAACAAACGAACACAACTTGCAGCTAAAGGTTGACAGTACATGCCTGGTGGATATGGAGTGAAATCCAGTACATGCCTGGAGGATATGGAGTGAAATCATCTTCGTGCTTGAAATATAGTCGACGATTTGAAGTCTGACGAGCAGCAACAGCAGCCAGTGGTTCGTCGTCATCGCTTGAGTCGTCATTCGATTCTTCATACTCTAGTTCTTGCAGACATAGTTCAAGATCTTTGCTGACTTCGAAGTCATCATCAGATAGGCCCTCAACAGTGGAATCAAACTCTAAAAGTCTTTCTTTTTCACTATTACTCATACGCACTGCAAAACAAAACAAGTACGATCAGATAAAAACGAATAAAATATCTATAAAAATATTTAGTCTGAGACCTAGTGTCCCCTCTACGGGACAACCATGTAACGGGTGAGATATTCACCAAAATATTTGTGGAAATTTAAATGTAATATGTTAATATTATCTTACACATTCTATAAATTAATAAAAACATTCGTTTTTATATTAAAATGTATTAATTTCAACAAAATTTATTAAAAACTTACCACTGGTAGTCATTTTTTGCAGAAAACTTTAACCACTAACTTCGAACTGTCAAAATTTCACGAATTTTAGCGCGAAACACAATAATTCAAATTTTTACGGAAGCGTCATCTTCATTTTCGTAAGTGTACATATAAATATACAAAGTTATATTGTGATAAACGCTAGAGGACGGCACTAGAAAAAAGGTCTTGTATAGGGGACGCCAGGTCCTAGGAGGTTAAAGATGCCACTGCCTTTTGTATTATCAGTTTACCTACATTACTAGGGCTTTTGCTTCGCAGACTGCGTAACATTTAGAGCGTTCAATTGAAATATTTTTATTTTTGTTTTAAAATCTGATAAATTAAAATATGATGAATAATTAAACGTCATTGAACAAAAGTTGTTGTTTATGATGCTACAACATGGTCCTGAGAGGTTGTTAGTGTTTTAAAAATAACCCTGTAGTTAGTTATTAAAAATTATTTTGTATCATAACTTCTAAACAACTTAACCTCTTTTATTTTACCAACAGTGTCAGAAGAAGAAAATGTAGCACCGCGGGAATTACCACCGCATCCGACCGGCGTGAAACTAACGCGTCCAGGTTATTACACCATACCTAGTTTGGACGAGATGATTGGTGAGTACCAACTTTCCTTATCTGGTCTAAAAGTGATCAAAATCCATATTCTAAATATATATAACTCAAAGGTGGCTGACTGACTGACGTAGTGATCTATCAACGCACAGCCCAAACCACTGGACGGATCGGGCTGAAATTTGGCATGCAGGTAGATGTTATGACGTAGGCATCCGCTAAGGATTTTGCGAAATTCCCACGGGATCGGGATTTACACGGGAAAAACTTCCCACGCGGGCGAAGCCGCTGGCACAAGCTAGTAATATTATAAATGCGAAAGTAACTCTGTCTGTCTGTTACCTTTTCACGCCTAAACCGCTGAACCGATTTTGATGAAATTTAGCATGGAAATAGTTGAGGACCCCGGAAAGGACATAGAATATTTATCCCGAAATTCGCACGGGATCGGGATTTACGCGGGAAAATCCTCCCACGCGAACGAAGTTACGGGCAAAAGCTAGTTAATTAGTTATTATTATATATTAGAATATTAAATTTTATTTGTATCCCCAGCATACATGCGTCCGGACGGTTCCTGCGTAGTTCCTCACCTCACCATTGGCCGCAAGAATTACGGAAATGTTTACTACGATACCGAAATAGATGTAGCCGGCATGGATTTGGATAGCTTGGGTGAGTACTGTCGTATCTTAGTAATTAATATTTCTGGACAATGGTTACTGTTAATTCCCTTTTATAGCTGTGTGAAATGTTGTCTTGTACTGGAATGTTGGGCGTTATATAGGTATATGACAGTTATCGTTAGACTATAATCTATCTCGCGAGATTGTAATCTACCGATAAATTGTGATTTATTGTGAATAAAAGTGTTAAAAATGCTCCGCGGTTGTTCGGGAAAATCAAAAAACTAAAGTAAAGAATAACAAAAAAAAAATAAAAGTAAAAATAATCTCGGATTTTATTTCAAATTATTGTATTTCTCGTACAACTGTGGCATCGGAAGTGGTAGTTAGGTATTATTAAACAGAACGGTTAAAGGAATGTACTAATAAAAAATTAATATGACAAAGTTAATGTGCTGCTACATGTTAATCACTTTCACTCACTGGCATAACACCAAACCTGGGAAATCAGTTATATTATTTTGTTTTAAAAAGTAATTGTAAACGTCAACTCTCATTCACCTACCTCTCTCCTAAAAGTTCGTTGTGGTGGGCTTATTTTCTTGATATTAAATTAAATGATCACATATTTGACGGAGACATCAATTCTAAAATTTCGTGCGTGATTGTGGACTATGACAGTGCGAGGCGGAGTGAAACTGCGTGGTGGCTAGCGTCGCCGCGTTGTTATGGTTACGCACCGCACAACATACGCACTTCGATTGAGACCCAAAAATGTGTTACTGCCATTGATTTAAATAGTAAAGATACGGTCGTCAGAATATTTGACGGACGCGGTCACCCTACAAAACACACTAGCGCCATCTATTATAACTAAGATGTCAATCGGCGTGGTCTACTCCTAGACGTAACCTTGTAAGATCAGGGTGTGGTATTTTTCGAGGTACAAAGAAATAAAAAATACCTTTTACTTTTCGAAATTTATATTTGTTGTACATAAAAATACATTTTAATTTACTTTTACCAAACAATAAAAAATAATTTTGTACATAATTCAATCTTATAGTAATACTAGTATTTGCGTGTTGCGCGAGGTGCAAGCACCTGGCGTGATTGCTTTAAAAAAAGGTGGGGGGGTGCACAATTATTTTGACTAAAGCATTGCCCCTCTAAATGAATCTGAAAAAAAAATGTGCCAAGTCTCTTAATTTCCGAGATCCGCCTAAAAGGGGTAAGAAGGGGGGCAAGGGGGGTGACTTTGAAAAATGATTTTTACTTTACCGAGCCTCCTCTATACGAATCCGTAAAAAAAAATACGGGTCTCGTAGTTTCCGAGATACGATAGGGAGGGGTGAAAAGGGGAGGTTTGGCACTTTTCCCGTAGGTTTGAGAGTTACTTGTTTACGAATCTGTCAAAATATAACCACCTCCCCATCCACCATCTGGGAGAACAATTATGTCAATGAGTGAGTCAGTGGTAATTTAGCTTTATATAGTACTAGTACTCACGCGGGGCTTCGCTCCCGTGGATTCTATCACGGTAAAAACATAACTCTCCTTTTTTGCTGTCGCGTAAAAAGTACCTTCCTCAAGCTTCAAGCTACTTCCATACCAAATTGCATCCAAATCCACCCAGTACTTTTGAAGATTAGCGCGTTCAAGCAAACAAACAAACAAACTTTTCCGCTTTATAATATTAGTATAGATAATTATTCAATCTTTTCATTTCATCAGCTATAACGCGCGCCGCTGCAAAGTTATGTCGCAATTTTATGCGGCTTCGCGTCATCTTGGCCAAAGGTTGAGACAAACAAGAATGAAAATTGTTTTAAATTATTTTAGAAGTTGATTTAATGACATATTTTTAACTTACCGGTGATATGAAATGTTATCTTTTTTTTATTGTGGTTTTTGTCGTATTTCACGCAACCCTTCACGACACAACTGGGCGTTTTTGCTTGTGAAACTTACGACCGCTCCCGAAGATAGCCGATCGCGGTCTAGTTCACTTCGATAAAGTTAAGACCACTTTGGGACCAAGTTCGTGGCGTCATTATAACATGCGGTCCGCCCAGTCCTTACGCAGTAATATATATGTCAATGGTTACTGCGCATTCAAGGTCATAGTCCAACTCACGTGTCCCGTACTGTACTAGTGTTTTACATGGACCGACTGCCTATCTGACCTCCACAACCCAGTAACTGGGTAACACGACACTCCTTGGCTAGGCGAGTGTCAGATTTACTGGCTTCTGACTACCCGTAACGACTGTCAAAGATGTTCAAATGACAGCCGGGACTAACGCATTAACCTGCTTTTCGAGGCACGGGATTTTCAAAACGCCAAATTCCTATTGGCAAGAAACCCAATATTTATATACAGTAGTACCCAACTGATAAGGCGCGTCGTGAATCTTCGTTCGCACAGAAAAGAAAGTATATACATATATATATATATATTCCACAACTTTTTCACACAACGCCATCTAGTCTCAAACTAAGCAGAGCTTGTGGTATGGGTACTAGACAACTGATAAACATACATATATATTTCTAAATACATACATATTATAGATAAATTACACCCAGACAAAGAACAAATGATCGTGCTCATCACACAAACATTTGTCCTAGGTAGGAATCGAACCCACGACCTTGCGCTTAGAAATCAGGGCCACTGACCACTATACCAACGGGCCTGTCCGGGTATGACCCCGAAGATTAACGAAAGAACGCTTAAAACTTACAATCAACCTTAGACCACCACTATAAGGTTCATAATACACTGCAGCTGTTAGTTCCGTCTCGCTCACTCGTCTCGCGTCGCGCGCTAACATGGCGGCGGCTACCGACCAATAGCGGTGAAGGAAACGAAGCGCGGTGCGAACATTCATGTTCTGTTCAGGTACATCGGTAAGCCATATCAGTTGGGTACTACTGTACTGTAACTAGGCCACCGAGGCATTTAATAAAAATTATGTAATAATTAATAAACGTCAATAGTGTACTGACTTGAGTGTTGGACTTGTGATCGGGAAGTCGCGCGTTGGAACCCCACCCATTTATATTGCTATTGCTGTGAACCCACTCCAGACACAAACATATTTAGCTTAGTTGGAGGGGTTAACAAGATTGCTAGTAATGTGAATTCTACCCACATTTCTAGTTCTCTTTAATAACACTAGTTTACAAATATCTTTTGTTAGTTAGTCCTATTAACAATACTAAACCTTCAAGAAGGTTGTTGAAGGTTTCTTGAAGGTTTTCAGTGTCCTGAATTAAGATCAGACGTCATAACTTTTTTAACACGTCAGGTTTTTGAGTTGTCTTGGGCTAAAAGTACCAAAATCTTGTTTTTTTTTTTATTACGAATGAGCCCGCTCTTATTTCGATCACACCTAATGGTAAGTGTAAGATGAGGTCTACGATCGAACGAGAGAGCCCAGAAAATTCCTGTTCACTCTTGCTTTAAAGGCCATATGTGGCAGGGAACACAGAAGCCGGCAGAGAGTTTTCAGATATCACAGCACCAAGAAAAAATATTTTCACGAAAAACTTGTCATGGTCTTTAAAAGTACTACTATGCATCACATACATTATAAAAAGCTAAATTACCGCATGTATATTTTTGTATTTTGTAACGGTTATCAATATATACGAAGTAATTTTTTTTTATAGAATTTGCTTGCAAATATTCAAACTCGATTATTCGGAGATGAAAACAGATATAAAAAAGAATTAAATTGGATTATTATGAGGGAAATGAAAGCTTTAAGTCATCGCAGCCGATTTTTACCGAGCTTATTAAACTTATGGTATAACAGTGCTTTGAAACTGGAGAGCTCACTTCTTTGAGCAAAGATATATAGGTAGTCTGATGTGTTGGAATTTTTGTAACATCAGAATTCAATTCAGCACATCTAAAACCCTCTTAAACAATAATATAATGACAGGGACAGAAACCTTGTAAACTAGTGTAATTAATAACATGTTTTTCTCATTCCAGTCCATTTCTTGAACAAGGAGGTGATAGTGTACCCAGAGGATTCGGTGAAGCCTCCATTGGGTGAAGGACTGAACAGGCGCGCCTACGTCACTCTGGACAGAGTCTGGCCAAGAGATAAGAGTGAGAAGAGACCCATTACAGAGCCTGAAAGGTGAGTGCATCTACAAGGCGATTCAACTAAGAATAGGATCGACTTAGCGCCATATTGTGACGTCAAATCGAAGAATTTACTAAAAATATTTATTTACCAATATTGAGTGAAAAAATAGGTCACTTTTTTATTTTCATTAATCTATATATATAAAAACTAGCTTCTGCTCGCGACTTCGTTCGCGTAGATGTCGAAAATATTCCACGGGATCCCGTCCCCGACTTGCTTGACAAAGATTATAATAGCTCGGCTAATATGCATGATATAAAGATAATTTATAGCCTATAGCACTCAGGGATAATGCAGCTACATGTAAGTGAAAGAATTTTCAAAATCGGTTCGGTAGGTTCAGAGATTACCCCCTACATACAAAATTACAATTTACAAACTTACAAATTTTACCTCTTTATAATATTAGTATAGATGAATTGCTGTTCGTTCGTCTCGCTAAAACTCGAGAACGGCTGAACGGATTTATCTTATCTTGGTTTTGAAATGTTCGTGGAGGTCTAGGGAAGGTTTAAAAGTTGAGAAAAATAAAAAATGAAAATTGCCGGGAAAACCGTGAAAACAGCTCTTTTCTATTTCCTATACAAACGTTTTCTAAATAAAATGGAGAGTAGGGTAGGGTTGGTGTAGGGTAGGGGTAGGGTAGGGATAGGGTAGGGTATGGTAGGGGTAGGATAAGAGTAGTGTAGGGGTAGGGTCAGTGTAGGGTAGGGTAGGGGTAGGGTTTGGGTAAGATAGGGGTAGTGGTATCGGTTGGGTAGGGGTAGGATACCATGCGAAGTCGTGGCGGGTCAGCTAGTAAACAATAAAAGTAAATCATTAATAAATTTACCATGGCTTCTGGGCCTTTGCGCCATGCGTTCTCTTTGCTTTTAGGTGAATTGGTGTTAACAATCAAGAGAGGAAAGTATGGTTATATAAAAACTAAATTTAACTTTCAATAATTTGATGTGAGACTGTGTACTGAGAAGTAAAATGCAACATTATAAATTTTCGCAATTCAAGGTTTCTTTGCAAACCGTACTTTTCCAGTGATATTTTACGCAGAGAGGTCATTGACGTTCCTATTCTCATTTGAATCGCATAGTACTATTTATTATCTGGTTTTTTATTCAAAATCCATACATAAGTGTATTATTATGAGGCAGCCCTATTTAACAATACCAATCGTTAATATAATAGTTATAGTGAGGCCGACAAACTAATTCCCCTGTTTTACATTTACATAATGGTGATTAATAAACTTAAAAATGAAATGAAAAACGAACTCCTTAAGGTTCTAAGTAGAGCTACACGATAACTGACAAATGCTTGCACTGTTTGAACCGGCCTGCTCAAATCTGTGTGATTCTGTTCTCTAAAGGGCGCCATAGACATTAACCTACATGGCTCTCATATGATTTGATCACTACAGATTGTATGGACTTTAAAAGATACGTTGACCTCTGAGTTTGTTTCAGTGTTTCTTCTCAGAGTAGTCAGTTAGGAAACACTGGCCTCATCTAGTTTACATTTACGAAAAAAAAATGATGATGAATGTGAAAGTGTTATTTATAACCTATTTGCAAAATACACATTTCATACAAAGTAGACCCACTCCAGACACAGGCATATTTTAGTTTAGTTGAAGGGAAGAAGATTGCTAGTAATGTGAATTCTACCCACATTACTAGTTATCTTTAAAAACATATATATTTTGTATTGTACATCATAACAGAATTCAATAAGGACTTAACATCTACTAAGGCTATTACAATTGAATTTCTTATCGCTTAAAGCGACCTTTTTCAGACATCCTTTATATTTGTCTTTTAGATAATGATGACACTGCTACTAATTCACTTTTAATAAATATTTATAATAATTATAATTTATTTCACTTAATAAATATTTGTAACTAGCTTTTGCCCCCGGGGTCTCGTTTGCGTGGGAGGTTTTTCCCGCATAAATCCCGATCCCGTAGGAATACCGGGATAAAAAATATCCTATGTCCGTCTCCTGGTTCTAAGCTACCTCTCCACCAATTTTCAGCCAAATCGGTTCAGCTGTTCTTGAGTTGTAAATAGTGTAACGAACACGACTTTCTTTTATATAAATAGATAATTATAATTTAATTCACTTCTTCAAAAACATTTACTTTTTCCACAGGCTACTCAAAATGGAATACGAGAGCAAACTCCGTCGCGTTTGCGATAAGCACAACACCAAATTCATAGAGTACCGACCGCAGACTGGGAGCTGGGTGTTCCGAGTGGAACACTTCAGCAAGTACGGGCTGACGGACTCTGATGAGGAAGACGATCCTCAGAAGCAGCTGGTTACTAATGTACTGCAGGGTAGCGCGCCTCCAGGTCTGTATATCCAGTTCTTCAGTTATTTTTTGGGCTGAAGTTAGTCACTAGTGGTGCTGCAGTTATTAATTTTAGGGACTACAGTTCGCGTCAAGCAACTTTGTCGGCCTGAAGTTAGGTAGTTAACAAGACTTCGCAAGCCAATGGCAATCATTTGAGAAGTTATACTGTTGGATTTGTGTTTGGTCTCGTTTGAGGTGTGTATAGGGCGAGGGAGACAAGTGAAACGCTCGGGTGTTAGAGACCAACTGTTTATTACAATATATAATTATATTCTAATACACACGTCACACACATATTCACAAAGTCGTAAGTTGCACGCGTCATCATTCGCACACCTATGCAATACCCCACAATATTCCCCACTTTTTTTTTTTTATTATATATTTTTGCATGTTTACACAACACTAGGTATTCCATCATGTAACATTATTCATTTTATATAAGTAAGGCATATACAATCATAACATTAATTTGACATGACATGAACATAACATGAATCAAATTACTGAATACTTGAACTTTGTTTCTTATTTTACCGACTGTCTTAGGTAAGTCATCCATACTTACAGTTCACGTCAAGTAAGTTTACCGCCCTGAAGTTAGGTAGTTAACAAGACTTCGCCAGCCAATGGCAATCATCTGAGAAGTTATACTGTTGGATTCACTAGTCTTAGGTAAGTCATCTACAACGTGTAACGGAAACCCCATATCTATCCAAAAGGGCTGAAGACAACATCTGGTATAGAGTCTCTATGCATAGTTTCAGCACAATATAACTAACTCAAAGAATTGATACCAACTTATTGGTTTCATATATTTCTTGAATACCAATAATAACAAACGTGTCACAGCGCTACGAGGGTCAATAACTTTCCACGTCACTTGCCAATAACACGACAATTCTCTTCGTTCTTCTTAATTTGAAAAATTCGGTCTCTGGTATCAGTGTATTGGAATTTGTAATAAGTTCTACACACATAGACTTAGGATTACAAAACTCTTGCCATATCGTTTGTTATCATCCAAAGAAGCCATGTACTTGATATGTATATTATACCCTTTAAATTACACGTTGTATAGTGCAAGAGTGAACAGGCATCTTCTGGGCTCGCTCGTTCGATCGTAGACCTCATCACTTACCATCAGGTGTAATCAGGGTCAAGAGCTGACTCATTCGTAATAATAAATAATAAAAATTAAAAAAAATACTTGAATGAAGTTGTAGAAGCAGTTTGCGTTTATGAGAAAAGTAGATAAATAGGCATACAAAGAAAATAAGTACCTAGGTAATTGAAGTAAGGGACTGTGCTCACTAAATAAGTCTATACAACGTGTAATTTAAAGGGTTTATACATTCCAAGTGCATGGCTTCTTTGTATGATAACAAACGATATGGCAAGGGTTTTGTAATCCTATGTCTACATATGTGGAACTTATTAGAAATTTCAATACAATGATACCAGAGACCGAACTGTTCTAATTAAGAAGAACGAAAAGAATCATCGTGTTATTGACAAGTGACGTAGAAAGTAATCGTAGTGCTGTGACACGTTTGTTATGATTGGCATTCAAGAAACATGAAACGGATAATTTGGTATCAATTCTTTGAGTCACTTATTTTGAGCTGAAACTGTGCATAGAGACTCCATACCAGATGTTTTCTTCAGCTCTTTTGGATTGATATGGGGTTTCCGTTACACATTGTATAATGAAATAATCAGCCTATAATGTTTCTAATGCTGGAACAGAAGTCTTCTCTCTGTCAGAGAGAATTTTCCCGGAAAACGTCTCGCGGGCTCGATGCGGATTGGTGAATGTCACATGTCTTCGACCTTTTGAGCCTAGGGCCTTTTGTAACTACGTACTCCAAAACATAAGTTATCAAGAGCTAACAACAGTCTCCTCTCTCTCCACAGCGTCGAAACCCCCTGTACCGCCGCCAACAATAGGTCTTGGCGGTCTAGGACCAACCTCGACACCATCGGCGCCTCTCGTTGCTGAAGACAACCTGTTTGCGATGCAACAGACCTCATTGAACCTACTCAACGGAGCCGCTAAAGGTATGTAGATACATCTTGGACACGATAATAAGTGCGTTTTAGACCGTTTGTCCGACTGCCGGCGAGTAAACGACTAACTGTCACAATAAAATATACATTCCATGTTAACGAAAGAGATGCATATATTAATAGTTGCTCTCTGACTGTTCACACAACCGGCGACTACTCGCTTCACTAGTTTTGTCGCTGAGCGACAAGAGCTGTCAAAGATAATACTCGCTCAGCGATGCTCGCTTGGCTGTCAAACCTCACGCCCAGAAACCAACTAGCGGTCCAGCGGACCAACTAGCGAGTGGTGCGAGTAATCGCCCATCGCACTCGCCCACTCGCTTATGGCCCAGCGACTTCGTTCGCGTGGGATGAGTTTCCCGCGTAAATGCCGATCCCGTGAGAATTTCGGGATAAAAACTATCCTATGTCCTTCCCAGGGTCCTAAACTATTCCCATGCCAAATTTCATATGAATCGGTTCAGCGGTTTAGGCGTGAAAAGGTAACAGACAGAGTTACTTTCGCATTTATAATATGTATTAGTTTAGTATGGATGGATTAGGTAGGTCGTTAGGGCGAACCCAGTCAGGCACATTACTTTGTGTAATTTATTTCATCAGAAAAACGTTGGAAGGAAACCGGCGTGTCTCTAGATTGTTAATTTGAAGAATTGTGACGTTCACCTTCTTATAGCGAGGAGCCAGCAGTGCGAACATTAAAAGCTGATTATGTAAGGGTTGCGTTTGACCACCATCTCACCTGATGGTAAGCGATGTTGTGGACGAAGATGAAACACGCTTACCCAGAAGTAACCTATTCACTCTTGACTTATAGCTATATATCTATCAGGCTGGCTATCGGGAAACACAGACACTGAGCGAATTCCACCCCTTACCTGTACGGTACCTGTAAGTATTCCCAAAACGGTAACTATATTAGCTCAGATTATATATAAGATCGTTGTAATCCGATACTGATTCAAACAGTTTGATTCCCCCATCCCAACAGGCAACCAAGCGACGAATTACAGTTTTAACCCAACATACGGACCTCAGCGTGGGGTACGATACCACCCCATTGGGGTACCACAGTACTCCGGCGGGGTAACACAGTACTCCGGTGGGGTAACACAGTACCCTGGCGGTGTGACTCACGCCAACAGTGGGGTATTTAATGACCCCGAAATGCCGTCAGCGCCATACAACGAAGAATTTATTCTACAAAAAAAAGTAGCCAAAGCTATGCTTTGTACCAATATGTGTTTGATAACTGTAGTACTTATTGTGGTTATTGTCTCTTTCGCTTTTGTATTTTTGTTTTTTATGTATTTTGGTATGTAGCGTTTAAAAATAAAATTTATTTAATATTTTTGTAGAATTGATAACACATTTATGTTCACTATGTGTATGCTGCAACACAGTTAAAACAAACGCAAAGCTAGAGAATTCGTTAATGTATATGTTTTATGAAGCTTTCGATAAATTATTACTTTAGTTTAATTACTTTGTAGTGCTTCGACACAATCTATAAAATAAGAAATCACATATTTACTTAATAAAACAGGGTTATTTATAACTCAATTTACAAAATAAATATTTAATTTCATTTCATTTCATTAGGCATTAAGTTTGCGATTGTACCTTTTGTGTTGCATTAAGTTTTAATAAATAAATAACTTTTATTTCTTAGAATTAAAAATATATATCATAACATTACATTTTACTCGCAGTTTTTAAGAAGTGCGGGCAAACAATGCGGTATTTATTTATTTAAGGCTGATGTTCCGTATGTAACATGCATTAACGAAATATGTGCAAAAGTACAATATAATAATTTATAATATATGTATATAAAATAGCTTAATACTATGTATTGATAAGAATAATTAAATATTTTACCCATTAGATTAATTCTTTACTTAACTGTATATTTTACTATATAATCATATTTTTATGCTATTCGTAACTTTAATATCGATTATAAGTTATCATTTGTATTGACATTAAAAATAAATAATCAAGTAAATAAAACAAACAAGGTTATTGAAATATATCCCCTTTGCACATATTATTATTTTACATTTAAAAAACACATATACACACTTATAAAATGATTTCTATTGCTGGGGGGAACAAAAGGCATCCACTCTGTAAAGGGAGTTGTACGTAAATAATCACGAGTACACAATTTGAGAAATACTGCAGGGTACCATCCACACTTGGTCGATATACCTTCTTGTCGTACTAAACGCTTCTCCTCCACATTCATTGTGCGCACAGCCAAGGTGTGGAACTCTCTGCCGGCTTCTGTGTTCCCTGCCACATATGACCCGTCAGCCTTTAAAGTAAGAGTGAACAGGCATCTTCTGGGCTCGCTCGTTCGATCGTAGACCTCATCTATCGCTTACCATCAGGCGAGATCGTGGTCAAGAGTGGGGTCATCTATACATATAATAAAACAGTAAAAAAAGTGTGTCTGTACATTTAAATTTTATACAAAAATAATAATTGAGGCGGGTTATGAAACGGTAACACGGCAAAAAAAAGCCTGTCTGTTTGTACACGTTAATCTCCGGATGGATTTTAATTAAATTTGGTAAGTAGATAGTTGACATCCTGGAATAACACATTGGATATTTTTTATTTTATTTTATTTATTTAGAAAACCAACCGCGATACATTAAACGAATGATAAAATATGTATAATACAGTTTTGTATGGCTAATAATAGGTTTCCCTGTTTAACTTATATAAATTTAGAACATGCGAACGAACTTAATAGCAAAACTCAAAAATATTATATAACAAACATTGAGGTAATATGTACTATAACAAACAGCATAGGTAGGTACATTTTATACAAATTTACAGAAGTAGTTACTAAGGCTAATTTGCTATTTATCTTTAAATAATTTTTTTATTAGCGCTTTGAATTTAGGTTTTGTGTAATTGAATAAATCTATTTGTGCGAAATTTGTGTTATATGTTCGAGCAATGCGGGTCAGTACACAATTCTTAGCGTAATTAGACGAGTGCCGAGGTACATGTAACATTGGCGTGTGACGTGTGCGCCTTATAGGCGTATTAAACCTTATCTGTTCGACCAACTCCGGGCAATCCAGACGCCCATTGATTATATCGAAAAGTAAACACATATCCAGTACTTTCCCTTTTTATATCCCGGAATTCCCACGGGATCGGGATTTACGCGGGAAATCCTCCCACGCGAACGAAGTTGCGGGCAGCAGCTAGTCCGGAATAAAACATTAAAAATAAAATAAAACCATGTAAGTACGTTAAAGTCCGAAGTGGATTTTAGAGGAAAGCAATACACATAAGAGTGGACCTGTCCAGACAGTGCGAGTATTTGTCAGTTATCGCATAGCAACATCGGACTTTTAGTAAATCTAACGATTCGATGATCAATACCAAAGTAAAGCATCAGTAGGCTAATGGCTAAGGTTTCGGATTTGTGATCGAGAGGTCGTTGCTTCGACTACCCAGTTGCACACTTAAGTACTATTCAACGCGGCCCCAACTATCCTCTGCGGACCACGTCTAATTTCTCAACCACTTCGCCAATCATGTCGTCAATTTTATCCCATGTGGTGAATCGTGCCTACCTATTCAATCTAAATCGGGTTCCTTAGCATAAATAGTAATGCTTGCTTCTACTTAGTCTTTTCACAACTATCCAACATTCAGTCTTACCAGATCCGGCTGAGTATTAGAGTTTTACGTGGAGCGACTGCCTCTTACTCTATTGCCGTTTTCCCACTCCAGACACAAGCATATTGTTACGCCAGTCGCTTAACGAAGTACGTCGAGAAACTTCGATCTAGAATGTTCGAGACACTAACGCCCCCTGGCGGCGAGTAGCAGTACTGAGTATATCGAGAAAGTTCGACTGACTTCTAATACGTTCGAGACACTAACGCCATCTAGCGGCGAGTAACAGTACTGTATATCTCAAGTAGCTTCTGGAATATTCTTGGCAGTGAGTCGATTGTACAAGAATGTTCTAGAACGCAGAGCGGGGTATAAATAGATCGCAAAGGGACGCAGAGAGTCAGTCTTATTTCAAGATACGAGGCGATAATCGAAGCTTTACAAGTGAATTTCGGTGCGATTTAAGTGTTGAGTGACAAGTATTGTACTGTGAATAACTGTGTTAATTTTTATTTGGTGTTTATTTAAGTAAAGTGTTAATTTTTAACCGACTTCAAAAAAAAGGAGGAGGTTCTCAATTCATCTTGAACTTTTTTTTAATGTATGTTACCTCATTACTCGCACGGTGGCGGGACCGATTTCGAAAATTCTTTTTTTGTTTGAAAGGGTATACTTTCTAGTTGGTCCCATTGTCGTCATGTTTGGATCTGATGATGGGATCATGGAGAAATCGAGGGAACTCTTCAAAAATTATAGGCACACCTATAGCGTTTTGGGTATTTTTTATAGTACCTTGTGCAGTTGCTCTCGAAAAGCACCATTTGAGGAAGTGGAAATGATGATGAAGACCACAGATGGCCACCGAAACTACTCAATAATAAGTATTTCGTGGATTGCGATTAGATTACTTGAATATAGATCTTAAGCACTTTATGCTCGTCACAATGCATATGGTGAAGTAGAGCTGATGGTGATGTACCAGGAGAACTCTTCAAAAAATAACGGCTTTGCACCGGGAAAAGCAACATTTTGTAAAAGGTGATTAGTAGTTGACATTTTGGCTTTTGTAACTAGATAAATTACAAACCGACCCACTAAAAAGCGTGAAAAAATTTTTTTTTGCAAAAAAATAGAACCGACTTCTATATAAAACACTAAAAAGGCAAAAATAACTTTAATTTCGGAAGGCGGTGTCAAAAAAAAATACAAAACAAATGACACCGAAATTAAAGTTATTTTTGCCTTTGTAGTGTTTTATATAGAAATCGGTTCTATTTTTTGCTAAAAATGTTTTTGGTTTAATTGGTGTAAATTAATTCTCTCCCGAACCCAAGCTCGTAACAATATTTAACTTAGTTGGAGGAGTTAACAAGATTGATAGTAATGTGAAAACGAATTCTACCACTGACATTCATTTTTCAAAAAGACGAAAAGTTCGTGGCTAGCACGGCTCGATCTTAAAGGTTAACCAACGCTTGTCGAGGTCGCTTCTGGGATGGGTAACCGTCTCAATAGATCGAGATTCTTCCTTGCTTCGTAAAGCACGTTTATCAGGCGATTCTTGCTATTAATTGTACGTCTTTGACGGCCGTTACGGTTGCCCAGAGGTATAGTATCACCTGGCTACTAGGGTTATCAGCGATGTAACCGTGCCGATAACCGATCGTATTGAGCTTCTTGGGGTAGCTCTAACTTCAACCCTCAATTTTGGTCAGTTTATCGAGACTAAGGCTCAACTAGCAGCGAAAAAGTTGGGAATCCTAGCAAAGGTGAGACGGTACTTCACACCTGAACAGCTGCTCAATATCTATCAAGCCCGGGTTCGGTCGTGTATGGAGTACTGCTCTCATCTTTGGGATGGATCTGTCAAATACCTACTGGACGCGAAATGGGCCAAGAGATTCATCGGCAAAAATTCAGTGGTCGAATCAAAGCTCCAGAGCCTTGAACATCGACGACGAGTTGCAAGCCTATCGGTTTTCTATCGGTTACATTTCGGGGAGTGTGCGATGGAATTACACAATCTAATACCGCCAAGCCCATTCCATCATCGGACTACAAGACAAACGGCGATGTTCCATCGTTACATGGTGGACATCCCACCTATATGCACAAAACGTTTTGGGAATACTTTCATTGTCTTTGATTGGAGTCTGTTTCCTGATCGCTCTAACCTGGGAGTCTTTAAGTCAAGAGTGAATAGGTTAGTTCTAAGCAAGCGTGCTCCATCTTCGACCACATTATCACTTACCATCAGGTGAGAAGTGGTCAAACGCAAGCCTTTTCTGCATAAAAAAAGCTGAATTCAGTTAGACTAGAATCCGGCCCAGACACAGTTGGAAAAAGTTAAGCAGATAATATGATGATTGTGAACAAAGTAGGGACGTTTGGGTAGGTCGCAGTGTTCGGAGAGGTGTTTTTCGAGGTAACAGGGTACTATATGCTAATAGTTATCACCGGGGTCGTTATAGTGAGATAAGAATTCCACATTCACTGGTATTTCCCCATAAGTCGAGGCGCCTTTTAAAAGTTCCTTCTCGATGAAAAAAAGGCCGCTGAACTGTTAGAAAAACATGAAGTCTTTCCCTGATATAACAACCTACTAAGACCTTGTCCAGAAGAAGCGAATTCGTCGCGAAACGTTTCGCGCGAATTCATTCGCGCGCTAGTGAGATACTAGGCACCAATACATCGCGTCCACAAGCATCGCGCGAATTCAAATTACGCGCGTAAATCGCGTGCACAACTCCAGACCCTCGACTCGCGCGTGATGCGCGCGTATTGCGCGCGAGTCGAGATACTAGGGACCCCCACGCGCGAGTCGAGGGTCTGGAGTTGTGCACGCGATTTACGCGCGTATTTTGAATTCGCGCGATGCTTGTGGACGCGATGTATTGGTGCCTAGTATCTCACTAGCGCGCGAATGAATTCGCGCGAAACGTTTCGCGACGAATTCGCTTCTTCTGGACAAGGTCTAAGCTAACCACAACGCGACCGCTTCGTTCAACTCCATGCTTGCATGCAAATGCTCGCGCGTTGGTACGCTCTTTCTGGACGCAACGATCGCGCGTGATTCGCACGAGAGAATCGCGACGAATTCGCCCTTTCTGGACAAGCCTTTAAACGCGCGAACTCCGGCCGAGTGGACGTATCGGGAAAAATAGAGCGCCAAAATTTTGATACGGAATTGTTTATAGACGAAATACATTCTATTTTCCCTCCGTTTTTGTCTCTTCCAGCGACGGTAAGCTAACCAAAACGCGACCGCTTCGTTCAACTCCATGCTTACTACTGACTGATCACTGAATTCGTCCCCAAATGGTCGCGCGTTGGTACGCTCTTTCTGGACGCAACGATCGCGCGTGATTCGCACGAGAGAAACGCGACGAATTCGCCCTTTCTGGACAAGCCTATAGTCCTTGTAAGCTACAATTATTATTATAATCTGAATGTAAGAGCAGTCTGGGAATACAACCAATATTATTAGTACGCACTGTCTCTCCTTTCTTTGGTATTGTTCGTCAAATCTTTCCAGCTCATAGTTCTAAGTTGAGCGACGCGATAACTGACAAATGCTTACATTGTTTGGTCAGGCCTGCTCAAATCTGTGTGTGTGTTTCTGTCCTCAACAGAGCATTACAGATATAAATCTATATGGTTCTCATATGATTTGATCAGTACGGATTGTATAGACTTCAAAAGAGACGTTGACCTCTGAGTTTGTTTCAGTGACCCTTCTCAGGGTAGTCAGTTAGGAAACACAGGCCTCATCTACTTTACATAAAAAAAAATACATGCAAAAGTGTTATTTATAACCTATTTGCAAAATAAAGTTATTTCAATCACAAAGGGTAGACGAGAAGTGCAGATTTTTTTTTGATTACTGATGGGCCCACTCTTAACCTCGATCTCGCCTGATGGTAAGCGATAGAGGAGGTCTAAGATAGGACGAGCGAGCCCAGAAGATGCCTATTTACTCGTGCTTTAAAGGCTGAAAGGTGGCAGGGAACACAGAAGCTGGCAGAGAATTCCACAGCTTGGCTGTGCGCACAATAAATGTGGAGAAGCGCTTGGTACGACAAGACGGTATATCAACCAAGTGTGGGTGGTACCCAGCCGTGCGTCTGGTAGACCGGTAGTGAAAGGGAGATGGAGGATTCAGGTCATGGAGCTCCTGCGCACACTCCCCGAAGTACAATCTGTAGAAAACCGACAGGCAAGCAACGGTTCGCCGATGAGCCAGGCTATGAAGCTTATCCACCAGCACCTTGTCGCGATAAGTATAAACAAACAATATGTACAATTACATAACGTAATAAAGAAAATAGAATAGTGAAACATTTATACAAATAGGACACGCATAACTACTACAATACAAAGTTACAAATATATGAAAATAACAACAAAAATTGCGCTGAGCGTGTCCACACTGAAAGGGTTACCTACTCAGCATTTGCTGGGCGAAATTGACACCCAGCGTTGGTTTTCAGTAGCCACCTCGTAGTGTCAGTGCGGACAAGGGTAAATAACATTTAAAAAATATGAGAGAATGTGTAATATTATTTTAAATAATACCTAAATTGTGTGCACATAGAGAACATTTTTTGGTGTATAAAATATGCCATCGTTAGTTGTGGTGATGATGAAAATTCCACAAAGTATTGTGCCGGCCTAAGTTCGAATCCACCACCTATAAATGCTGACATCTTGTTAATAATTAATGCTTTTTATGTTTGTTTCAGCTTTTGAAATGGACACAACAGAAGATAACACGGAGTCGCAGAGCCTGTATTTAGACAGCAAAGGTAACTTTGAGATATCTACATGTATAAAACTTAACAAAAACATAACCGACTTTAAAACAAACACTACTGCACTAAAAAGCGAAAAATAACCTTTAAGACTGTTTCATTGGTTTTCTAATTCAGTTTAAAAGAAGGGCTTGATACCTTTTTTAAGGAAGGGAAATGATCCAATGACTTCTCTCGATCTGGGCGTAGTGGAAGGGTGTGTCAGACTTTCATTGACTAAACCCCCATTCGTGTTCAGTCATTTGACCTTAGTGTTTCAAGGCCGCGATAAAGAGGGTCTAGATACCTACCCACCTGGCTGAAGTGGGTGCCATGCCAACAAAAATGCTCATAAAATGAAAAATACTGGGCCAAACTGAATTAAATTTCTATGGTAACCAAATAGAAAAAAAAGACTACACTGCATGTAACAAAAAAATCGTGTATCAGATCAGAAGTCTAGGCATAATCGATGCATATACATAACAAAAACCAACCGAATTGAGAACCTCGCGAAAACTCGAGTACGGCTGCACCGATTTCGTTAATTCTTTATGTTCCCTCTCATACAGGGAATGATTAAAACGTCGGAAAGGCAATGTCGGGTCTGTTACTCTTACATCTTACTAATATTATGAATGCGAAAGTTTGTGAGGATGGATCTATAGATGTATGTAAAAGAGTAACCGTGGAGTTTCTTGCCGGTTCTTCTACATAGAAAACGACCAATATCGGACCGGGCACTAACTTCTGATGTTTTGTAAGTGCCCATGTAGGCCTATGTGCAAATAAAACATTTTGAGTTTGAGTTTTTTGGATGTTTGTTACTCTTTCACGCAAAATCTAATGACCAGATCTAAATAAAATTTGGTAAGAAGGTAGTTGACACCCTCAATTAACATAATAAACGCGGGAAAAGCCTCCCACGTGAACGAAATCGCTGGCTGAAATCAGTATAATATAAAAATCAATTTCTGTCCGTTAGTCACACTAAAACTAGAATGCAGCTGGACTGATTTGGCCAATTTTGGTATTAAAATATTTGTGAAAGTCCCTAACGAGCTACATTGGAACCGGAACGTAAGGGCAATAGAAGGAACAGGGTGGGTTTTTAGTCAGTAGAAGTCTGACACTCTTTTCCGCTCCACCTAAAGCGGTAGAAGTCATTCGATGATTTTAATTCAATTCGTTGAATTTATATTTTTTTTATACCTGCGTATCCCCCGATCCCTTAGGGAAACTGGTAGCCTATATTATGCCATATAATATCCCATTAAAATCGGTTCAGTCGTTTCAGATATTAGCTGACCGAAAGATAGACAAAAATATTAATAATCTATACTAATATTATAAAGAGGTAAAATTTGTAAATTGTAAGTTTGTATGTAGGGGGTAATCTCTGAAACTACTGAACCGATTTTGAAAATTCTTTCGCTTACATGTAGCTGCATTATCCCTGAGTGCTATAGGCTATAAATTATCTTTATATCATGCATATTAGCCGAGCTATTATAATCTTTGTCAAGCAAGTCGGGGACGGGATCCCGTGGAATATTTTCGAATTCTACGCGGACGAAGTCGCGGGCAGAAGCTAGTAATTTTAATAAAGGTATGTAAAGATTGTTTATTTCTGTTCCAGCTTTCGGCGTGAAAAGTCCAACGAGTGAGTTGGCTCGATTGGAACATAGGCAAAGTCATCACGTCCAGTTGATGAAAGCCTCTCTGTACGCGGATACTGGTATGTTTATATTATTCTAACAGGTTTTGATTACTGTTGACCGCGCTCTTTACCTCGACCACGCCTTATTTTTTATTGGTTTTTAATTTTTAGATTTAGCCCAAAATGAAACATCTCCTTTAATTTTCCCCAAAATGTGGGGAAAATGGAACTGTTCTAATTTTGATAAATTCACTGCACAGTACATCATTTTTTTTTTTACGAAATTGCGCAAGCTTTTTTCGGTAATACTTGGTGTTGAGTACTGACGCGCCAAAAGTCGTAAGAAGCCCTAAAAGACTAACTTGAAATGGCTTCACTATTGCGGTTCTAAGCCTTTTCAATCTATGGTAGCCTCGTGCTCAGAGAAGAGCCTTTTTGGTCTCGCACAGGTAATTGTTTTACATGTTTTTTGTTGCTATTGGTTTTCTAAACTATATTTTATTTCCTCACAGAGATGGAAGACGACAACTCAATCTCGACAGGGGACCAATTGGTGCCCGTATCAGTGCCTCTTCTATCGGTACCTTCACTCCCGCCCACCATAATGCGAGATGATCAGCACATATCCGAGATCGAAGTTACACACATCACAGGTACTAATTAATCTTCTTAACCTCTAGAGCCTCAGCGGCACTAAAACGTTGAGGGGCTCAAATTTGTGCCACCAAACCCCGACCTATTTAAAACTGTATTTGTAGTAAAGATAAGTCTTAAAATCGTTTCTGAACGCTTACGATAAAAGCCCACCCGCGGTGCTTGACGGATGGTTGACGTAAATAATGGCGGTCCTTGAGAGGTTAAATGCGAAAGTTTGTGAGGTTGAATGTTTGTTAATCTTTCAAGCAAAAACTACTGAACGGATCTGAATGAAATTTGGTAAGTAGATAGTTGACATCCTAGAATAACACATAGGATACTAATTTTTTTGCTGGGAATTTACACGGGATCGGAATTTAGGCAGTAAAAGTAATATTTTTACTAGCCGTCGCGTGGGGCTCCGCTCCCATGTACTTTATAACGATGAAAATATAACTCTCCTCTTTTACAGTCGGATAAAAAGTAACCTACAACCTTCCTCAAAATTCAAGCTACTACCATACCAAATTTCATCCAAATCCACCCAGTACTTTTGAAGATTAGCGAGCTTAATGAAACCAACTTTTCTGCTGTACAACGTGTAACATAAAGGTTATATACATAACAATCGCACGCCTTCTTTGGACGATAGCAAATAATATGGCAAGGTTTTTGTAATCCTATGTCTATCCTAAGTGCACGGCTTCTTTGGATGATAACAAACGATATGGCCAGGGTTTTCTAATCCTATGTCTACATTTGTGGAACTTATTAGAAATTTCAATAGATTGATACCAGAGGCCCATTTTTTCAAATGAAGAAGAACGAAGAGAATTATCGTGTTATTGGCAAGTGACATGGAAGTTATTGATCCTCATAGTGCTGTGACACGTTTGTTATGTATAGTATTCAAGAAACATATGAAACCGATAATTTGGTATCAATTCTTTGTGTCACTCATTTTGAGCTGAAACTGTGCATAGAGACTCCATACCAGATGTTGTCTTCAGTCCTTTTGGATAGATATGAGGTTTCCGTTACACGTTGTATAATATTAGTATAGATATGAAAGTGTGTTTGTTTGTTTCTTTGACGTCAAAACGGAGTAACTAATCGATGTGATTTCTGATGTAGATAGGTTGTCCAAATTAATAGCCGGACAGACCTGCCAGTTTTGTCGGACATTTGTGTGAAAAGGCCGGACACCTTAAATTATTAAGGATTTTGTGTCTTATTATTAATACGATAATTAATTATTACTTAGATAATTTATTATTTACCATAAATCTTTTTAAGGTGATCATGGGAACTATTTATTTTAATTTTTACTGAATTTTAACTATTCTAATTTTATGTTGATGCATGTACCTATTTAAAGCTACTAAGCAAAAATTTGTTTCCGAATTTTAATTAAAACGTATTATTTTGTAAAATTTGCATGCCAGTAAGGTAGATCAAGAAGAAAGAAATTCAATGTAATGTTAACACCACTGTGTATACCCAAATAAATGAATTATGATTATCAAATTTACAAAGCCGGACAAGCCGGACACCGTTTATTTTGGCCGGACACACATTCAAAAAGCCTAACTATGTCCGACTTTATCCGGACGCCTTGCAACGGTAGATGTAGAGATACTTGAAGCACTGGAGGGTGACATACATCATTTTATTTTCGTTAATAAAAAATGAGTGTGGCACTCGGGGACTGCCGCGGTAAAGCATAGCATTTTTTATCAACGTATGCAATTATAATTATTTATTTATTTATGCAGTATTTTTTTTCTTTCATATTAATTCAAGTTACACTTTTTGAGCGTGGTGACCGATAAGAAAACATTTTTTTTCTTTTATTGAATAAATGAAGAGTAAAAATTTTTTTAAATATTTTTATTATCTTACAATACATGTAGGTTATTCAGGAATTTTTATTATTGAAACTATAGGTTTATTAGCAGCTAGTCTACACGCATACGTCTAGTCGCACGCACACAAACACCTGCCGAAGTCTGCCGAACTGAAACGATGTTAGACGATGCACGGCTTTCAACGCCGCACCGCTGTGCCGGTCGGAATGGAGGGTGTTAGGTTTATTTTCGTTACGGAATTTCTTGATTCGGTCGCCGCGCTCAAAGCCCGCGATTAAAGCTATGCAATGGCTTAAAAACTATATGAGAAAAGCCGTGTAGGAGCTAGTATGCAGTAAACATTATCGTCTGCTTATCTTTTCCGAACTATGTTGAGTCGGCTTCCAGTCTTAAGGCAGCTGAGTACTAGTGTTTTACATGGAGCGACTATCTGACCTCCACAACCCAGTAACTGGGTTAGCAAAGCTGGTGTCAGATTTCCTGTTTTCTGATTAACCGTAACGACTGTCAAAGATGTACAAATGACTACCGAGACCGATGGCTTTGTGTGCTTTTCAAGGCACGGAGAAAACTCGATATAAGTAAGCCAAGCTGTGGAACTCTCTGCCGGCTTCTGTGCTCCCTGCCACTTATGACCTTTCAGCCTTTAAAGTAAGACTAAATAGGCATCTTCTGGGCTCGCTCGTCCCGTCTTAGACCTCATCTATCGCTTACCATTAGGCGAGATCGAGGTCTAGAGTGAGCCCATAAGTAATTAAAAAAAAAAACACTAAATAGGTGTTTGACGACGAGTTGCTTTTCTATCGGTTACATTTCGGGGAGTGTGTGATGGAATTACACAATCTAATTCCGCCAAGCCCGTTCCATCATCGGACTACAAGACAAACGGCGATGCGTCATCGTTACATGGTGGACATCCCACCTATACTCACTAAACGTTTTGGGAATATCATTTTCAATTATCAGTTCCATCATCGGATTCAGACAAACGGCGATGCGTCATCGTTACATGATGGACATCCCACCTATACTCACTAAACGTTTTGGGAATATCATTTTCAATTATCAGTTCCATCATCGGATTCAGACAAACGGCGATGCGTCATCGTTACATGATGGACATCCCACCTATACTCACTAAACGTTTTGGGAATATCATTTTCAATTATCAGTTCCATCATCGGATTCAGACAAACGGCGATGCGTCATCGTTACATGATGGACATCCCACCTATACTCACTAAACGTTTTGGGAATATCATTTTCAATTATCAGTTCCATCATCGGATTCAGACAAACGGCGATGCGTCATCGTTACATGATGGACATCCCACCTATACTCACTGAACGTTTTGGGAATATCATTTTCAATTATCAGTTCCATCATCGGATTCAGACAAACGGCGATGCGTCATCGTTACATGATGGACATCCCACCTATACTCACTAAACGTTTTGGGAATACCTTCATTGTGCGTGCGGCTAAGGAGTGGAATTCCCTGCCGGAGTCTGTGTTTCCTGATAGCTATAACCTGGGAGTCTTTAAATCAAGAGTGAATAGGTTTCTTCTAGGTACCTAAGTGTGCTCCACCTTCAACCACATCATCATTTACCATCAGGTGAGATGGTGGTCAAACGCGACCCTGTTGTGAATTAAAAAAAAAAATCGGTGGGAAAATAATTATAACTCCTCCCGCTAAGAAGCATCAGAATTCTCATGAAGGAATAGGTTGAATCTGACTAAAAAATCACCTTATTCCTCTTTAGAACATCCCCGCAAATTTAATGCTGCTTGACACAGTTACGACTTTAAAAACCTATAAATTTTCCCTGATGTACTAAGGGTACCCTAAAAATATCGGTTTATTGTGCTAATGTGTTTATTTTGTCCTCAGAAACGCCAATGAAACCTCTGATCGTTCGGCCACACACCATAGTACTGAAATACCACAGGAAAGTGCCTCCCTTCAAACAAACTATCGCTGGTAAGTTCATATAACTTACTTATCCTTACATATTATAAAAGAAAGTGTCCCGCCGCGTCTATCTGTCTGTATGTTCGCGATAAACTTTAAAACTATTTTACAGATTTTCTGGCGGTTTTCACAAATGGATAGACTGATTCATGAGGAAGGTTTTGGTGTATAATTTATTTAGGTTTTGTGTGAATTAGCAGAATGAAAGTGAGCGAAGCAGAGTCTCTAGTACAAGTTTAAACCCAATACATATTTTTTGTGTACAACTATCAATATTTTCTTTAGTGAAAGTAAATTCAGGAAGCAAATCCGTGCATTTATTAAGGACCAGCTGACCCGCCACGACTTCGCATATCCTACCCCTACCCAACCGATACCACTACCCCTATCCTACCGATACCCTACCCCTACCCTACCCTACCCTACCCTACCCTACCCTACCCTACCATACCATACCCTACCATACCGTACCCTACCCCTACCCTTGAGACTTTTCCTACTTTTTTTTTCATAAGAACCTTCTCCTGACAAAACCAAACACAACCAAAAAAGAATCATCCAAATCGGTCCAGCCGTTTTCGTGTTTTGCGCTTAGCAACACATTTAGCGATTCATTTTTATTATATAGATTGGCAGTCGAGTTTATTTTTTATTTATTTTTAAAGAGAACTATCAATGTGCCCATTGTACACTAGTTTAATTTTTTTGTATCTATAGAAATATTGTAAGGTGTACAATAAAGTATATAATAAATAATAATAATAATAATAAATGTGGGTAGAATTTACAGTATTAGCAATCTTGTTAACCCCTCCTACTAAGCTAAATATGCTTGTGTCTGGAGTGCGTTCACGGCTATAGTGTAATGAGTGGGGTTCGAACCTGCGACCTCTCGATCACAAATCCGACACCTTATAGTTTCAATTATGTTTTTTTTATCTTCACTTTTATCACGTTTTTTTTTCTCCTTATGTTGTCTGACTGTGCTGTGTCACTCTGGTTACGAGTTACGAGAAGATTTATGTCAACCTCTGCTTTAACATTGGGCCACCAAGATACAGGCTGTATTGCTAAGTGTTTTGTGTTCTGTAACTTTGTGCATCATATTTACTGGCTGTATTATTGTAACGTGTGTGTGTAAATAAATAAAAAAAAATGGGTTGCACTCCGGGAGTGCTGGCAGAAGTGAAAACTTGAATATTAACGTTGTGCATTTTTGATATTTTGGAATGGTTAGGGAATAATTTTGCACGAATTGCTTTAATTATCAGTATAAAAGTACTATCATTTATGTGGTAGAATACAATATATATTTATTGCGCTATCGTACACAAACATGACAATTTATATTACATTAAAAAGTTTATCTCTTTCAATCACAACGCCATCTAGACAGTTTTCTTATAACTATTGTAACGAAGTAATTGATGCACGCTTGTAGCTTTGACTGTGGCAAACAAAGTCATTTGGGGCTGTATTAGTTTCAATAAAGTCACATAGATGTCACTGTAGTAAAAAGTGCCCGTCTTACAAATTTTCACGGTCACGTGACCCTGACGCGAGTTTAACAGTTTTTACCCATTACAAAAAAGTGCACAGCGCCGCTAAAGAAGTTTTCACTTCAAAAACCCGTTTACTACAATACCGCTTTGCCTTCCACAGGTCGTCTCGGTGCCTCTTACATATCAGATATGTCGGTTTGTCGTGCGCGCCACTCCCGCGTCGGCTTTGGACCAAGCGGGGCATTCACATTCACCACATCCTACGATTCCGTCAATGACCTGCCAAAATGTGAGTATATTGTGTCTTGCTAGCCTGTCGTAGTATCCGATTCAAATAAGAATAGGAACGTCAATGACCTCTATCCGTCAAATATCACTTGAAAAGTACGGTTTGAAAAGAAAACTTATTTGCAATAATTAAAAACGGTTTATTTAAATATAATATTCAATTATTGACAGTCATAATTCGTTTTTTGTTAAACCATACTTTTCTCTCTTTTTTTTTGTTTGCTCCAATTCGTAACCGTTCGTAACACCTGAAAATAAAAAGAGAACGCATTGCGAAAAAGCCCAGAAGCTATGGCAAAATTATGAAAGAAATATTTTTACTTTTTTTGATGATAGTTTCGCGTTTGACCACCAAAATAAAGAAGGGGAAAATTTTTCGCTCAACATTCGTAAATAAATATTTTAATAAATTCTTGCTTTGCTCACCCTGCCCATTTGGTTTGATTTGACAGCTATGACGTCACAATATGGCGCTAAGTGGATCATATTCTTAGTTGAAACGCACTGTACCATTTTGGTGATGTGCGGAACA
This sequence comes from Tholera decimalis, assembly GCA_943138885.2. Taxonomy (NCBI): domain Eukaryota; kingdom Metazoa; phylum Arthropoda; class Insecta; order Lepidoptera; family Noctuidae; genus Tholera; species Tholera decimalis. The sequence continues at coordinate 7,942,168 of OW964575.2, read as the reverse complement.
GGGTGTAAAGTCCCGCAATTTTTTTCAAGAGAAATTGTATTGTCGGTATAAATCGCATTACTACCAATCTTGTTAAGTACTTCAACTAAGCTAAATGAGCTTGTGTCTTTTGAAGTGAAAACATCTTTAGCATCGTTGTGATTTGAAAATTTATGAATCGAAAAAGCGACAGTAAAAAGAGACACACATAAATTGCCGAAATTTGGAATTCTGTTAGGGCCAAGTGGTAGAGCTTTTGATGCCCTTTAAAATGAGCCCAAACTCGGCTATCTTGCGACCACGGGAACGAAGTTAGGGCACGGGGTGTGAGGTAGCCCTGAGAGGGGGCGGGGAGGGGGAAAGGGGTCTCGTGGGGAGTCTAAAAAGAGACAGACACATAATTTTTTTTTGAAGGTTTCTTTTCTACCACATGTGAATTGCACACATGCTTTTTTTCTGTGGGGGAAAATCATCAAATGACTCCTCCCGCTGTGGATGGAGCGGAAGGGAGTGTCTTCTACTAACTAAAAACCTACCCTAGTCCTTCAGTTGCCCGGGCCGCTGTATCCCCGTAACCCTCGTGTGTAACCCCGGCATTGTGCACTAGTTTTACTCTTTGTATCCACGGAATAGATGAATACGGTTGGAATGGGAATGTGGGCGTGGCGAGCGCGCCATATTTATGATACGACAATCATAGCGCGACCGATTAATTCATTCACCGCGTTTAGTGCGCTTCGGAATACTTCGGAACATAGAGCTCTGCTTTAAAATGCCGTGTTGTGCAATTATAACCTGTAAAACAAAAAGTCAGACCGCAAGTATAGAGCGAGGAGGTATATCTTTCCATCGATAAGTCGAAAATAACATTTAATTACTATTTTATTTCTAAAAAACATAAAAATATTCTGATCACTATGAAATTCCGAACATTAACAACATTATTGGAACAAGTTACAAAAAGTATACATTGCCCGTTGTGTACTCGCTTAATCAACGCAATGACCAAGTCCGCTTACAATGTACTGCATGCGCCACACTTCAACCATTGACGTTTTGTCCTAAGCCCTGATTGGCCGTAATGAACGGCGCATGTTTATCAACAGTGTGTTACAATCAGTAGCAAGCTCTCGATTTAAGTGTGTGTAATTTATATGTGTGCGTAATTCGCATACGTAACGGGCCTCTTGCTTGTAGTAGAGCTAAAGAGTGGGGAGACAAGCGGCGACACGCGTTCTTATACAAATCAGGAACTATTTCCTTTCCAACCTCTTTTATCTTTTCTGTGTTTGTATCCATAGAAATATTGTAAGGTGTACAATAAAGTATCCAGTATGTTAACTAAGAGAGGGCGTTCCCGTTAACCCGCTATAGTATAGCATCCATACATGCTAAAAAAATATTACCATTCGAAAACAAAATGTTTTTCTTTTTTAAATATTTTTTTTTTAAATAAAAACGTAAAAGAAACACTCTGTTCACGCGTACTTTAAGGACGGCAACGTCGCAATTTATTTGTTTCTTTTACGTATCAATTTAACATTTTTAGTGAATATTTTAATATTACAAAAAAAACATTTTGTTTTCGAATGGTAATTTTTTTTTAGCATGTATGGATGCTGTACTATTGTTAACGCCCTCTGTTAGTTAACATACTGTATAATAAATAAATAGTAGTAAGAAATCTATCCGCCAAGTAAGGCCTTATTCCATTCTCAATGGACATTGTTTGTCCACAGCGGCGAAACTATCGAAACTTGGCAAATACGTGCGCGGGAGAGCTGCCGACGATTGGTCGGAACCAGTGCTCGTGAGGATGGCTATAGGACAGCCGGAAAAAGACGATGTCATGCTGGTAAGTTGTTCAAAATTGATAGGGTAATTTTTTTAACAAACAAAGACGAAATAACATTTTTTGCGACTGAAAACGATATGCATATAAACTTAAAAAACTTCATCAAAGTTACTTCAATTTTGTTACTAGCTCCCGTAGCTTCTTCTATTCATCCAAAGTTTGTCTGTAAGAGATCGCCCTGTGCGATAAGACCGCCCATTGTACACTAGTTTAAAGTTTTGTATCCATTGAAATATTGTAGGATGTACAATCTATACTAATATTATAAAGCGGAAAAGTTTGTTTGTTTGTTTGTTTGTTTGCTTGAACGCGCTAATCTTCGAAAGTACTGGGTGGATTTGGATGAAATTTGGTATGGAAGTAGCTTGAAGCTTGAGGAAGGTTATAGGCTACTTTTTACCCGACTGCAAAAAAGGAGAGTTATGGTTTTACCGTGATAGAATCCACGGGAGCGAAGCCCCGCGTGAGTACTAGTAAAATATATAATAAATAAATAAAATAAGCATACTATAACGACTATAGTGTGCTTTATCAGTCTACATAGCAGATTAGATTCAGATTATAATCTACTAAGAACTCGGGAAAAACTATAACTATTAATACAAAAAATTGTAATCTAAAAATCTAAAGCCCATTCCATTATCGGACTACAAGACAAAAGGTGATACGCCATCGTTACATGGTGGACATCCCACCCATACGCACAAAACGTTTTGGGAATACTTTCATTGTGCGTACGGCTAAGGAGTGGAATTCCCTGCCGGAGTCTGTGTTTCCCGATAGCTATATAACCTAGGTGTCTTTAAGTCAAGAGTGAATAGGTTACTTTTAGGTAAATGTGCTCCATCTTCGACCACATCATCACTTACCATCAGGTGAGTCAATCGCGAGCATATCACCGATAAAAATAATAAAAAGATAACGAAAATACTTGAATAAGTTTAAACTAAAATGACACAAATCACCAATTAAAATAAATAACACTAATACAACAAAATCAAATTATTTAGCCTAAATAAATCTTAAAATGATTTTTAAATCTTCTTTATTTAAGATTTTTATAACCAGTTTGAATAACAAATATCATTTAATTTTCTTAATTTTACATTTATTTTGATAATCTGACATTTAATAACTTACCCTATATTTCTTTTGTATTTTATTAGACATCGTAATTTGATTTTTTTTGTAAGCAATAGCAATGAGTGTTAATATGTGTAATATTTTATTTTATACTAGCTGTTGCCCGCGACTTCGTTCGCGTCGGAGGTTTTTCCCGTGGGAAATTCCAAGAATCCTTTCTTAGTGCTCCCCTACACACCCCAAGGAACATACATGCCAAATTTCAGCTTCTTGTGCCCAGTAGTTTCGGCTGTAGGTTGTCTGTCAGTCAGTCGGTCACCTGAAATAAATGAATTTTATTTTTATTTATTTACTAGCTTTTGCCTACGTCTTCGCTCGCATGTAAAGTTTTATCAGGTGTTCCAGTTTCCGAAATCAATTATTAGCCTATTTAGTCCCTTGAAAGCTTAATTGAAACCCTTGTAGTAGTTCCGGAGATTAGCGTGTGCAGACAGACATTTTTTTCCAAATCTTTGCTCTGTTACTGTATCTTACTTACAAAAAAATATTGAGGGGGGTCCTCAATATTTTTTTGTAAATATATTCAACTAGCTTGTACCCGCGACTTCGTTCGCGTGGGAGGGTTTTCCCGCGTAAAATCCCGATCCCGTGGGAATTTTGGGATATAAAGTAGCCTATGTGTTATTCCAGGATGTAAACTATCTACTTGCCAGATTTCATTTAGATACGCTCAGTAGTTTTTGCGTGAAAGAGTAACAAACATCCATCCATCCTCACAAACTTTCACATTTATAATATTAGTAAGATTAGTAAGATAGTAAGATGTTAAGATACATTTATTTTTACTTATTTTGATAAAATGATCTTTATTTTGCAAATTGGTTTTTAAATAACATTTTTACACGTCATTTCTAACTGACTACCCTGAGAAGAAACACCGAAACAAACTCAGATTGATCTTGATTTACGAATACTTAATTTTTTTCCACAGGAAGTACTAAAGAAACACTTGGCAACTCTGCTAGAGCACTCTACCTTCACTCAGACGGATGAGTCTCAATGCGCTCGACTGAATCTATCGGCGTCAGCTCGTGATAGACATGCGGTGTTATCGCAGTACCTTCGAGACGTTAGTGGAGCGAGGACGAGATACAGGGTATGTAATGCCCTTCTATTTCTCGAGGTGGATATCCTACACCCTGGAGCGGGCGAAGAAGGTCTTTCAGACTCTTACGCCTTTTTTTAGGGTTCCATAGTCGACAAGGAACCCATATCAGGGTATGTAATGCCCCTTTTGTTGTTGTGGATATCCTACACCCTGGAGCGGGCGGGTCTGTCAGAATCTGAGTTGTTTTATTAGGGTTCCTTAGTCGACAAGGAACCCTAATTGTTTCGCCATTTCCGTCTGTCTATATCCGTTATAGCGAATAATTACTAATAAGTATGTATAGCATAATATTGTAGAGACATGTTTGACTTAATTTTCCTTATGAAACTAGTAACAGGCTCTTTGAATCGTCCTAAGTTGCTCAGTAAATTGTATTTTCATGTGCCACGGAATCTACCAAGAGAACTAATAGGAAACTATTCGGGATGCCAAGTCATACAAATTTAAGGCAGTACTGCTCAATGTCTAGAATGTATACTGTGTATGAAAACAACGATGAAAACAGTGATTGATTCCATACACCTTTACCTTCTATGAAGACAGTTTTAAATTGTATTTAGAGAAATAATTTGTTAAAACATAATTGTAATTCATTAATTAATTTATTTTGTTTAACCTCTCGAATGTCGCATGTTGAATTTACTTTTTGATTTTTGGGTAGGTTTTCAGAAAAAATGATTAAACGGCAATTTATGGCCATTATCATGGTAAATATTATACCTTCCTGGCTTCGTTATGAGTTTATCTAACTCTTTATATCATTCAATAATCAAATCAAACTGATCTTATCTCGCAGTGATGTGATATGTTTTCACGTTTATAATTTTCATTCACATTCGAAGTCAAGTCATACACACGAAAAAACACATATTCACGAAAAAAGACACGATAACACCATAATGTGTTCACAACAAAAACCAACAGATGCATTTTGCAATCATTTTTTTTTCGTTCATTTTTGTGGTGTTCCCTTTCAAATGTTCAAGTATGAATCGATTAGTCGAATGATACAGCCCCATCGTGTTACTTGCAACATAAACGTAAAATAGCATCGTCCAAGCGAGTCGTGACGTTATGTACAAACGGTGTACCGTTGACACTTGAGGGGATAACAGTTTACGCGTATAATATAGTGCATGCTGTGCTCTTCTCTAAGTGATGGGGCACTTAAACTCGATTAAGATGTAAAGTTGTGTATGTAATAGTGTTTTCATTGTTCAAGAGCCAAATAAAATAAAAGTAAATAGTTATACAAAAAATGGATAAAGTATACAGCACAATATTTTGTCAACAGTTTGGCGTGTCCGGTGATTATGCCTTCGAAGTTTGGAGACTGTGCGACGCTCTGTGGGGTGCTGACCTAGAAAATGATGGTGAGTTCAATTTACTCTGCATAAATTACTACTGAAACCAAAATGCCAATGTTTGTACTTTTTATTTAAAGATACATTCTTCTGCCCTCGACTATATCGGCGTGGCAGGGTTTTCCCGCATAAATCCCGATCCCGTGGGAATTCTGGGATAGAGAAAAAGATGTCAATTATCTACTTTCCAAATTTCATTCAGATCCGTTCTGTAGCTTTTGCGTGAAAGAGTAACAAAGATACATCCATCGTCACAAACTTTCGCATTTATAATGTTAGTAAGAAAAATAGAGTAGGATGTATATGCGCCATTCGCATTATTTTATCTATACATATTGTTAGTATTTTATCAGGAACGCATACTTTTCTTTTTCTCTCTGGGTGGGAAAATCATCGAATAACTTCTCCCGCTCTTGGTTAAGTGTATCTGTAAGTACACAGTAAGTGTCAGACTTCTATTGACTTAAAACCCACCCTGTCCCTTCAGCTGCCCGTAAGTGCCGGGGCCGCGGTATCTTATTAATACATTTCCACAACCCCGGCGGGCAACGGCTCTATGAGGCCTCGTCACTAATGCTGACAGCTCCTTGAGGCGCGCGTGGAACGCCCTGTCCTCCGGAATGAACACATACTTGCAACATACACTTCACTCACTTGAGAAGGATCTTTCATTCAAAATCGATTCCTTACTCCCTCTTCCTTCCTGTTCGTTCATTGCGAACACTCCCCGCTCCTCACTCACTCGCAAACCCGCTCGGTAACTAGCGACACGTATCATCGTGCGCCCGCGCTCCCCGCCAAATCTCTAAAAAGTAAAAACTAAAGGTGCCGTGTAGTGACTCCTCAAACTCTCTCCTCTCGTGAACTTGTAGAAAATATCGTCGGAATCGGCGTGCTGGGTACCCAACTAGCACAAATGGGCTGCATTAGGGCTTTGGAGCGTATCCGATTATTACTTATGGTAATAGACGTAAGCGCAAGAGCGTCTACTACAGACTTAAAGCAGCCGCTTTAGCGCTATTTGGGCGCCATTTTATTTACCATTTTATTTACTTTAAGGCCTTAGTTACACTGATGATTTTTTTGTAACTATAGTATGCATAAGAGTTTCTATTATTTCTATAATGAAACTTATAGTAGTATAGTAGTGGTTACTATAACTATAACCTATAAAAGTTACAATGGAAACCACTGTGCAGCTGTGAGTGCCAGAATGACCTTCGTAACTCTCATATAAAGGTGTAAGTGGTAAATGAGTTCTACCGTGGACTACTGTGAAGGCTAGGGTAGTATTTGATTCAGCTTATAGCACCTTAAGTAACTTTTATAACTATAGACGTTTACGGATGCAGATATGCAACTCTGAACTGCTTTTTGAACCCTTAAACCACTATTTTACAGCCCAAAGTAACAAAATAGGCTGCTATTTCCACTAATGTGCTCGTTGGGTACTCATTTCGAAGGGACTCATAATCTACATCATCCTGTAAGTACCTACCTTTCCTCTCCAGGATGTTTTTGCCAGTATCAATGTATGAGATGGTAATGGTCGATCTGTCAGTCGATTATGTAACAGTTATCAGAAGTAATACATACTCTCCGTTTTCATTTGAAAATGTACTGAATTGTGCTCGCTCAATTAGCCGGAGCCGCAGACGTCATTCTGCGGCTCCGGCTAATTACAATGAATTAAATACACATTTATTTAAAGAGTTAGCTATGTGGGTAGAATTCACATTACTAGCAATCTTGTTAACCCCTCCAACTAAGCTAAATATGTTTGTGTCTGGAGTGGGTTCACGGCTATAGTGTAATGGGTGGGGTTCGAACTCGTGACCTCTCGATCACAAGTCTGACACCTTAGCTATTAGACAATTGACGCTAAAACATTAATGCAATTTTTTTTTTAAGAATATACCCTTCACTAAGAATTGCTCTTTATTTTCATTATGGTGGATGCATTTGTATAAATACCTATACTTTAAATATCGCACGCTTAAACCAATACTGTCACTATCCCAAAAAGTCAACTTTTCAGGAGAGGCAAAAAATGGAATGAGAATGGGAACATTTTTGTTTAGTGACGAAGCGGACTACTGCCCGTATAGCGGTTATTTCTGTTACTTTTAGATTAGTGTAAGCGCGATTACGTGTAGTTTACGTTTCTCAACCGGTGGCATTAAAAAGTCGATTTGGCAAAATTTTGGATAGTGACAGTATTGGATTAAGCGAGCGATATCTATCTGTAAGTAGGCCATAAAACCATTTTTCGTCATCGCGTCATCGCTCAACCGCTACGCCAACCGTGTCTTCATGATGTTTTCGTAATAATTTTATCTAATTTTTTATATGGTAACCTGGGAGTCTTTAAGACAAGAGTGAATAGTTACTTTTTATAGTTGATAGGCTTGCGTTTGACCATAATCTCACCTGATGGTAAGTGACGATGTGGTCGAAGATGGAGCACGCTTGCCTAGAAGTAACCTATTCACTCTTGGCTTAAAGACTCCCAGGTTATAACTATCAGGAAACACATATTCCGGCAGGGAATTCCACTCCTTAGCCGTACGCACAATGAAGGTATTCCCAAAACGTTTTGCGCGTATGGGTGGGATGTCCACCATGTAACGATGGCGCATCGCCGTTTATCTTGTAGTCCGATGATGAAACGGGCTTGGTGGAATAAGACTGTGCAATCGTCTAGGCAAGCCTGTTTCATCTTCGACCATCAAGTAAGACCCCCTCCCCTCCCCTCCCTCCCTCCCTCCCTCTAACAGGGTAATGTATACATTAGTTATAAGCCATGCCTGTAACTGCGTGTACATTGTGCAATGAATAAATAAATAAGATGGTGGTCAAACGCGAACCTTTCAACAATGTTAATTAAATATGTACTTTTTAATTTCAGGTGTACCCGGTACAGACCCACTATCAACAGTGAACCGACATAGAAAGTTCTTGGAGTGGCTCAAAACGGCTGTTGCGGAAGCTACTGATGAGGACCTTTCTAAGCCGAGGCCTGGAGAGACTGAGGACGGTAAGGAAACTTTATTGTTTACACACACACACACAACACACGCCTACATATCCGGACAGGCCCGTTGGTATAGTGGTCAGTGGCCCTGACTGCTATGCGCAAGGTCGTGGGTTCGATTCCCACCTAGGACAAATGTTTGTGTGATGAGCACGGTCATTTAATTTTGTTCTTTGTCTGGGTGTAATTTATCTATAATATGTATGTATTTAGAAATATATATGTATGTTTATCAGTTGTCTAGTACCCATACCACAAGCTCTGCTTAGTTTGGGACTAGATGGCGTTGTGTGAAAATGTTGTGGAATATTATATCCACACCCTCACACACACACATACATATCCACAGACTCACCCACTCACAATAGGAATGGAAATACTACTACTCAATAAAAATTAACATTTTTTGTAGTAAGTATTTACTATTATAACTGGTACTAAAGTAACTGGTGCTTATAGCACAGAAATCCTAGTTTAGGACAGTTGAACATGTATGGATCTTGTCAGTTATACTTACATAATAATTTAAAGTACAATAATTGTATGGTTTGAGTCTTGAACAATTAGTTAATATTGTTTAATTATAAAAATCAATTGCTGTTCGTTAGTCCCGCTAAAACTCGATAATGGCTGGTCAGAAAACGGTAAGTTAAGCACTGAATCTGAATCTAGATACTTATGTTAAGATTATGATGGACATACATCTCTGATCATCCTAAGCTACCATTGCTTAAGGGCCTATTGTACCTCAAAGGGCTTAATGTATGGTAAAGTTGAGGTTTAATTTTAGGTACTATGTTTGACGAAAACACGATTCCAGAAAATTATCTTGATAGATAAAAATTCCAAAGTTACCTCCAAACCGAACAATAAACCGCTGGTATTCAAAAATAACTTCAAATTAGATAAATAAACTTTGCATATTAATTGAACTAACTATACAGCAGGTCTTATGTTATTTACTTTTTTCAAATTACCATTATTTTCACCGTAAAAAGAAATAAACTAAATTATGGGTGTCTTGGAGTCTTTTCCCTGCCACCCTGTCTCGCTTGCTCGCGTGACTGCGGCCAGTAGTGTGCGAGCGAGATAAAGAGTGAGAAGCGCTGAGGTAGTATAGGCCCTTAATCTTGGATATCTACAAGTGCCACAAGCTCTTTATTCTGTATAAAAAAGAAAAAAATCTCAATTGAAATATTATTATACTAGTTTCTCCCCGCGTAAATCCTCATCCCGTGGGAATTCAGGGATAAAAAGTAACCTATGTGTTATTCCAGGATATCAACTATCTACTTACCTAATTTCATTCAGATTCGTTCGGTAGTTTTTGCGTGAAAGAGTAACAAAAATCCATACATCTAGCCAACATCGACACAAACTATTATATTGTATTTATAATATAAGTGAGATGTACAGTACGGCCGTTCTAACTTGGCGAGCGTGAAGTTAGGCTCTGCGAACTTTAGCGCTTGTGCACTCGTACAAAAATAAAAGTTAAAAAAAAATAAATGCCAATAACAGTTGTTAACAGGAATAACAACTGCTAATTGCATATATTTTTTAAAACCTTTATTTTTGTACGAGTGCACAAGCGTTAAAGTTCGCAGAGCCTAACTTCACGTTCGCCAAGTTAGAACGGCCGCATTGTAAGAAAGTTATTATTTTCTACTACAGAGGCTGACGGTCACAGCGCTCGTGTTTGGACGCTACTTCTCGGCGGACGGATCCTGGAGGCATGCAAAGTTGCCAAGGAACACGGCGATCTCAATATGGCAATACTGATTGCTCAAGCTGCTGGTAAGTTCGTATTATTGGTAAAACACTTAACAAGCTCGCAGGACTGTATTACTAGCATCAGAAACAACAACTTTGTTGTAAGACTTTTAGAAAACATAATTTATTAAAAATTTAATTTAATTTATTTCAGATCCAAGACCCATATCAAATAAAATAAAAAACACAAATTCTAACAATTGCTCGGCTTCCTAATTTAGAATACAAATGGAGAAATTTACATACAAAAAGATTCAAAGATATATTAAAAATCAATAATAGGTTCGCGTTTGACCACCATCTCACCTGATGGTAAGTGATGATGTGGTCAAAGATAGAGCACGCATACCTAGAAGTAACCTATTCACTCTTGACTTAAAGAACCCCAGGTTATAGCATACAGGAATGACAGACTCGAGCGAGGAATTCCACTCCTTAGCCGTACGCACAATGAAGGTATTCCCAAAACGTTTTGTGCGTACGGGTGGGATGTCCACCATGTAACGATGGCGCATCGCCGTTTGTCTTGTAGTCCGATGATGGAACGGGCTTGGTGGTATTAGATTCACACACACTTTCCGAAATGTAACCGATAGAAAACCGATAGACTTGCAACTCATTGTCGATGTTCAAGGCTCTGGAGCTTTGACTCGACCAGTGTATCGTTGCCAATGAGTTTTTTGACTCGTTTCTCGATAGATTCAAGTGCGTCCAGTCGGTACTTACCAAAATAAAAACCTTCAAGATCCCTTCCCCTGCCTTTTGTACTATCAGTTTACCTACATTACTAGCGCTTTCTTTTGCTTCGCAGACTGCGTAAGATTTAGAGCGTTCAATTGAAGTCAGTGAAATATGAAGGATTATTAAGAGTCGTAGAACAAATGTTGATGTTTATGATGTCTAGACTTCAGGTTGTTGCGAAAATCAGTATCAGCATCACCATCCGCTGAACTTCAGCATCATTTTCTATATCAGCATCAGCATCAGCATCCGCATTGATCGATGCTGATTATTAATGCTGAAGTTCGAGTCGTGACATGACCGCAGAGGAGGCGGGCCTTAAATCACGTGTAGTTTTTGCTTGCGAGTTTTGACCAATCAAAGGGTCGACCGCGGGGATTTCGATTGCAAACAAACACAAACTTGTCTCATTACGTTATAATTCATCACTGCGCGTGAAAGTTTTTGATTTTTTTAGGTAGTCTAGGTACTACCTAGACTACCTAAAAAAATCTAAACCTAGTACTATCTCAAACTGTTGTGATTGATTATATTTTATATTAAAATTCCCAAAATTATTAAAACAATCTTTTATTTGAGCACCAAGGAAAAATATGCAACTTTTAGATGTATATTTACAATGGTAACTACTTTTCTCCTGTTTTTTTTTTTAAGAAAATAATTAAAATCAGCATCAGCATCCGCTGATGTCAATGATAAAAGGTCAGCATCAGCATCAGCATCCGCTGATGTGAAAAAAATATGCATCAGCAACAACCCTGGTCTAGAGTGAATTTGTCACGTATTATAACATTAGACAGAAAAGTACATAATTATAGACTATAAAATAGAACTGAATATGGAAACAAAAAAGAATAATAAAATTTAAAATAAAGAAATAATTACATTAATTTATTCTATTGGTCAAAAGACGGTTGCCACTGTGGGACAGTACCAATAGTTTGTGAAACAGCGATAGCTTGTTAGCAAAGATGTCAATGCTATTGGAACGTGTATGGAGCTTATTGTATGTCCTCATCAACCTGTTCATTGGTGCCGAATGTCCGAGGTTAGTTTTAAATGGGCGTGGAGTGAACAAATCTAGGACGCGTTCCGATCTGGGTGTACAATGGTACACCCAGATCGGATTGCAGTTTCTTAGTATTTTACCCATAACACTGTATACTAGCATTCGCACTGGGATTCGATCCCGTGGACTTTATCACGATAAAACATAACCCTCCTCCTTTTATAGTAGGTAAAAAGTAACCTGTAACCTTCCTCGACCTTCAAGCCACTTCTATACCAAATTTGATCCAAATCCACCCAGTACTTTCGAAGATAAGCGCGTACAAACAAACTTTTCCGCTTTACAATATTATTTATTTATTTATGCAAGGCACACCAACGATATATTTGCAAATCTATACTAATATTATAAAGCGGAAAAGTTTATTTGTTTGTTTGCTTGAACGCGCTAATCTTCGAAAGTACTGGGTGGATTTGAATGCAATTTGGTATGGAAGTAGGTTAAAGCTTGAGGAAGGTTATAGGCTACGCTTTTTACGCGACTGCAAAAAAGGAGAGTTATGTTTTTACCGCGATAGAATCCACGGGAGCGAAGCCCCGCGTGAGTACTAGTGCAATATAAAGCCGGGACCGCTGCGACGTGTTTTCGTGTTTGCAAACAAACAGTATAACATTGCCGCGTTCGCCTGCGGGGAGGGAAAGTGACGCATGTTGTGTTCGCGCTCACTAGAAGAAGACGGAATCGTTCGAAGAGTGTGTTGATTGTGTATGAAAATTCTCTTTGGTTTGTGATGGAGTGGAATAAAGAAAATACTTTGTCTTTTAATGCTTTGTTTTCTTCTCTATATCTGGTAAAATTAATGATAACAGCTCTTGATAATCACTTTCTGAACATCTAAAACAATTTTTATACCGAACCTATCATAATACAAGCAGACTAAAGTTTCAGATTTAGTTCAAATATATCACTTTCATGTATGCACATCATTCTAAGTGAAAGATAAAAAGTATAGTTCTCATTATGTTTGTTCACAGGCGACCCTACCTTCCGTTCCCTGATCACGCGGCAGTTGTCTCTGTGGCTGGAATGCGGCGCTGAGTCCCTGATATCGTCCCACCGCTGGGCAACGCTGCAGCTCATTGCTGGGCAAAGCTCGCCCCGCGATAAGCTGCGAGAAACTGACTGGCTTAGAGCGCTGCATGCTACTGCTAGGTGAGTTGAACATTTCTCTAAAAAAACTGTATCAAGATGAAGCACGCTTACCTAGAAGTAACTTATTCACTGAAAGATTCCCAGGTTATAGCTATCAGGAAATACACACTCCAGCAGGGAATTCCACTCCTTAGCCGTAATCACAATGAAAGTATATATCCCGTTATAAGTTAGACACCTAAATATTTATACGTTGACTAACTGACCCGCCGTACTTCGTAGCGTTATTTTTTTTCTTATCCATATATTTTCTCATCAATTAAACCTTCCCTGTATGAGAGGGAACATAATAACAAAAAGAATTAATGAAATCGGGACACCGTTCTCGAGTTTTAGCGAGACTAACGAACAGCAATTCATTTTTATATACAACGTGTAACAGAATAAACGCAATTCCTGAAAGTATTAGGTTCAGAATCGGTTTCTGAAATTATTTCCGTCATAAAAAATAGGTGTTAAATTTTGACGGCAAAATCTTTCATTTAACTTAAAATGGAAACACAGTATCATGACAAATTAATACTATCCTTAATTCAAGGAAATGCGCTCGTGTGCGTGTCGGTCGCTTTCATTGCATGAGTGTATGCGTCTGCGTAAGGATATTGTATGACGCACATACGTTTTGCGTTTAGTAAGGATAACTATTTTATAAAAAATGTCTAGGTTTGGTTTCAATTTATTTAGTTACGGATGTTGTTTTAGACTTACAATTTAATATTCTAATTGGGGTGTCTGAGGTATTGAGCTTAATCTGTTACACGTTGTATAAGATAATGTTATGTTTACAGGTACCTCTGCTCCCACATACCTACCCTAGAACAAGTGACTCGCACATACGAAGGTTTCTTCACCGACGAAAACCAAGATGGCGACGGGGACATTGACCTGTCATTGATAGAGAACGACGAGATGAGTATGAGACTACCTCTGCCGCCCTACGTCACCCATTATGACATCACTGTGGTTAACGTAAGTATTATCTGCTTTACCTTGCGCAACTATGTCTGGCTCGGGTTCTAGTATTACTGGATGCAGCTGAGTATCTGCCTATCCAAGGGCGGATCCAGCTTTGGTGCCGGGGGGGGGGGGGGGGGGGGTCACATAATCGTGGTCAAGTCTCAAGAAGTTATAATTTGTATTTCCTGACTCCGCTGCCACTTGGCCATCCACTGCCGTGTTCGTTTACAACGACAGAAACTGGAGTATTATCTAGTGACAATGTTTAAAAATTTTAATTAGTGGTCCACCTAGGTCCTGGACCCAGCCCAGGGGGGGTTATGGCCCATGACCCCCCCCCTGGATCCGCCTTTATGCCTATCTGACCTCAACAACCCAGTACCCGGGTAACACGTTACCGCTTAGCAAGAGCAGTAGGTTTTCTGGCTTCCGACTATCTGTACAGACTGCCGAAGATGTTTGTACAGACAACAGCACATGAAGCTAACCGAAACTGTCAAATTTTCCCAATCAACCTTGAACCTAATTTCTTTAACAATAAAGTTGAAAATCTATTGAAGAAAGGAGATGTTTCATTTTCGGCCATCAGATGTACATTTATCGAAAAGGAAGGAAAAAATACTACGAATTGGGGAAAAATATTCTCTGGCGAATTTGGGCCCGATTTGTTGTGTACAGAAAAATATTGGTTTTCAATTATTGTCATGTTTTATTCAACATGGCGTCTCGTTTGCTTGCATACTTCATTCGTTCTGAAATCATGTCTCATCAAATCAATGTTACGTAGAAGATAATTATAAAATGTGTGTATTCTTGTAGTGTTAAAAATAAATTTCTATTATTCTCTTGTACATAGTTTTAAGTAAACATAATTAAGTGTGATGATTTCATTGTTACAAAAATCTTTAGTGTTCATTTTTGAAATGTGTTTCTGAACGAATTCAAAATAACCACTACTTTTGTCTTGAAACTCTATCAGCAACTAGCCAGTCAGGTCCCCGCTAGGGTAATAGTGTTCTGTGGGTTAGTTCTGATGAACAAAAACAAAACAAGGTAAGTACACGTCATTTCTACAACTTGTTATGGCTGTCGTAACTCTTAGGACAAACGTCAAACATTTAAAAAAATTATTTTGTACATAAAAACCCATTTGATATTATGAAAAAAATGTTACTTTATTCTATTCAGGGGTAAGTTTCCCAGCTTTGCTGAAATGTACATGTTATGGCCGGGGCCCCATATAAAAATGAAACATCTCCTTTGACAGATTGTTGTAGCTTGATGTTCTACGTCTGTACAAATGAAAGCCAAGACCAATGTCTTAGCTCTCTGAGGCACGGAGAAATCTTGGTATGTGGAATCTTGATAGCCCACCATCCCACCCATCCACGGTCCATTCTTGACAGGCATTGCTTAACATAGAAAATGGACCCGTGCAGCTGTTAAAGTTTAGGCAGTTGTCCCATCGCCGACGATGAACGAGTAGCGAGTAAAGCTAGCATTTGAAAACGAGTTGGCGAGCAGCGAGTGTGTTGTTCCGATAGTTCAGTCGATAAGCTATCATCTGTTGGTCTCTCAGCGTGAGTTCTGACCGCCAAGTGATCGCTGAGCGAGTATTATCTTTGACAGCTCTTGTCGCTCAGCGACAAAACTAGTGAAGCGAGTAGTCGCCGACAGTGTGAACACTCAGAGAGCAACTATTAATATATGCATCACTTTCGTTTACACGGAATGTATACAACGTGTAACGGAAACCCCATATCTATCCAAAAGGGCTGAAGACAACTTCTGGTCTGGAGTCTGTAAGCACAGTTTCAGCACGAAATAACTGACTCAAAGAATTGATACCAAATTATTGGTTTCATATATTTCTTGAATACCAATCATAACAAACGTGTCACAGCACTACGAGGGTCAATAACTTTCCACGTCACTTGCCAATAACACGATAATTATTTCGTTCTTCTTAATTTGAAAAATTCTGTCTCTGGTATTGTGTATTGGAATTTGTAATAAGTTCTACACACGTAGACTTAGGATTACAAAATGCTTGCCATATCGTTTGTTATCATCCAAAGAAGCCATGCACTTGGTATGTATATACCCTTTAAATTACACGTTGTATTTCATTGTCGTTTTCTCGCCGACAGTCGGACAACTGCCTAAGCCACGTGTTTTCTTTTCATGTCCCATAACTCTATGGTTACATTCTATAAGTAAAAATAAAACAAAATGTCATAGAATATTTGGTCCAAAAATGTATAGTCTTTTGATGATTGATTATAAAATATGATCAATCATCAAAATACTAGCACTAGACAAGCGTGTAGGTATCTAAGTTTCATTGCTAATACAAGTAATTCATTTAAAATAACGAAAGTGCGACGTTGTGATGTTCCACATAAGGTGTTTTACATTATTTCGAATTATTGTAAACTAGCTGACCCGCCACGACTTCGTTCGCGTGGTATCCTACCCCTACCCAACCGATACCACTACCCCTATCCTACCGATACCCTCCCATACCTTACTCTACCCCTACCCTACCCAAACTCTACAATACCCCTACCCTGCCCTACCAATACCCTGCCCCTACCCCTACCCTACCTCTACCCTACCCTATCCTACCCCTACCCCTACCCTTGAGACCTTTCCTACTTTTTTTTTTTTCATAAGAACCATCTCCTGACAAAACCAAACAACAAAAAAAGAATCAGCCAAATCAGTCCAGCTGTTTTCGTGTTTTGAGCTTAGCAACACATTTAGCGATTCTTTTTTATTATACGGAGTTGATACGACCGAGAGGCTTTCCTTTAAACTGCGTATACTAGGTACCATTTTCAAGCTTTGTACCAAAACTCAATTAAATAGGAGAAGTAGTTTAGTCGCAAATGATTTTGATGAGATGCACCTTGAAGCGATAAATCTGACCAAGACAAGAGATAACACACGCCGCGCTACGTTGCCACTTTGTTACCTAGGTATTTAAGGTCAGACATATTTATTTACAAAGGGTGGTTGCGTTTTACTCTGATTTGTAAGCTATTTAGTTTGATTGAAAAAAAAATTTTTTGGCTCTTTTTATTTTTTAACTGTATCAAATTAACACTAAACACGTATAGTATACGGAGTGTAATTTAATGCCCCTCTGTCATATCAACTCTGTATAGATGAAGACTAGTAGAGTCCTAGTAGATTCTTTTATATGGTCCCATTCTTAGCCTAGAGTTATGGGATACTAGCTTCTGCCTGCGACTTGGTTCGCGTGGGAGGGTTTCCCCGAGTAAGTCCCGATCCCATGAGAATTCTGGGATAAAAAGTAGCCTATGTACTATTCCAAGATATCAGCTATCTACTTACTAAATTTCATTCAGATCCGTTCAGTAGTTTTTGCGTGAGAGTAACAAACATCTATACATTTACAATATGTAACATAATTAATGCACATCCTGAAATTAGTTTGTTCAGAATCGTTTACTGAATAGATATTTATCGCTTTTAATTAAAAAAACTATCGAAATTTTTATCCCAAAGCAATTAGATCTACGTAAATTACAAATAAGACTTTCGAATCGCTGTATAGTAAAAACAAACTAACTATGGACCGTAAATTAAAGTAGTAACTTTTTAAAGGCAGATTTATATAAATTCCGTCATTCAGTACACATTACAGAAAAATAAAACTCATTTAAAGGAAGTTAATAAGGTCTTAAAAAAAACTGTTTAAACGAGTAAAACTAAAAATTCAGAGTATGTATCATGATAATAACACAATTTTCTAATTGGGGTGTTTGAGGGTGTGCGTTAATTACG
This sequence comes from Tholera decimalis, assembly GCA_943138885.2. NCBI lineage: Eukaryota > Metazoa > Arthropoda > Insecta > Lepidoptera > Noctuidae > Tholera > Tholera decimalis. Next base: position 7,924,180 of record OW964575.2, on the reverse strand, counting down.
ATACATGTTGTATACATACAACCTCACAAACTTTCGCATTAATAATATTAGTAAGATAATTGAAATACATACAGTACTGTAAGGTATACAAAGTATATAATAATAGCGTATCTTCCACAGAACGGCAAACGACGTCGAGTACTTGACTTGCGGTACGAATTGATTCGCGCACGCGCTTTCAATTCACGACCGAAGTTACGACCGGCTTCTTACACGCCCGACCCCTTGGATTATAGCTTATGGTAAGTAACTTACATCTGCTCGCCCAAGCCCACGACAGGCGTCCGTCACTCGCTCAAGGCCACGCGTTATATGCCTACCGCTTCGCGTATCGCCGTCGGTACATCCGACAGTGGGCTGCCGCACGCCTGCCTGAGCCTTATTAAATAATTGTGACAACGTCCTAATGGATCGACCTAAAAACAATTGATTTTCCTCCGCTTTGCTCCTGTTTCCCTTTTGATTATTTATTTGTGCGGAATTTTGTTAAAATTATTTACGCGGTTTCGGATATTTTTGACACTAAAATTTAATCATCGGGAATTCAGCGAAGGAAAATGCATCTATCATTATATTAAACTGAAACATATTTGATCAACAAATAAAAAGTAATTGTTTTTCTATATTCGTTTTATTACCAATATCATCATATACAACCCTAGGACATTCGCTCGATGACGTGGGTCGCGCGGCGCGCAAAACAATCTCAACTCTCTGTGTGCGTACTTATGGTACATTTCTTCTCGCTGCAAACAGCTGGTATTATTATTAAGATTTTGTAGGCTATTATAGCGTAGGTATTTTCGCTTTTGTATGAGAGTGATGTATCTGTTACAAAGTAACTATTTAGTAATCTGTGCCCACGAGCTCCTTAGATCATGCTAGTAGAATAGCGGGACAGGCTTTTGCGCTCTTTCGCGCCAAGGTGCCTAAACTTTGACATCAAAAATTGGCCAAGTGCGAATCAGACTCGCCCATGAAGGTTTCCGTAGTAACTATAATAATATAATATGTATATTTATTTGACAAAAAAGACCTTACAAATGTCTTAAAACTAGCTTATTTACATTTTTTACAACTACGCCAAATAACTTTGTTTTTCTTAGTGTTTGTTTGAACAAAATTATATTTGCGGTTTTAGAAAATATGCTGTATCTCGTAAACTGCTGACCCGATCTCGTTCAAACCAATTTTGGTTGAAAGTTTACATTAAGATCTACAGATATATATTTTATTAGATTTTTCTCTCCATTATTATAGAAGTTAGAGGGACACACACACACACACACACATTTTACCATTTTGGAAGCGTATATCTTTTAACTCTATGAAAAAGCAGTTTTAGAAACCTCAATGTCATTTTAAAGACCTGCCTATAGATACCACACACGCATAAGTTTCATGAAAAAAAAAATATATATATTTTCAGTTTTAGTTCCATGTATGGGGAGCCCCCCTTTATTTTAAATATTTGTAATTTTTTTTTCTTAAAATCTGTTCACAGAATACATCTACCTACCAGTTTCACATGTATAGTCCTAATAGTTTCGGAATAAAATGGCTGTGACATACGGACGGATGGACGGACAGACAGACAGACATGACGAAACTATACGGGTTCCGTTTTTTGCTATTCGGCTACGGAACCCTAAAAAACACTCTAAAATATCAAAAAACACTCCGTGGACCGCTCGGTACAACGCTTATGGGGCTAGACATTTTTAATTTTATTGTTTACTATCTTGTGCCAGCGGCTTCGCCCGCGTGGGAAGTTTTTCCCGTGTAAATCCCGATCCCGTGGGAATTTCGCAAATCCTTTCTTAGCGGATGGCTACGTCATAACATCTACCTGCATGCCAAATTTCAGCCCGATCCGTCCAGTGGTTTGGGCTGTGCGTTGATAAATCACTATTTCAGTCAGTCAGTCAGTCACCTTTGAGTTATATATATTTAGATAGGTTCACGTTTGGTACCACCATCTTACCTGATGGTGAGTGATGATGTGGTCGAAGACGAAACATGCTTACCTAGAAGTATCCTTTTCACTCTTGACTTAAAGACCACGTTATAGCTACCAGGAAACACAGACTCCTGCAGAGAATTCCACTCCTCTGATCTCGTAAATACATGTAAATTAACATGTGTTTTGTCTCTATAGTTTCCTCCTCGGCACTTGGTTCGGCAACCCGACCATAGAAAGCATCACTGGCATAGCGGATCAACTAGAGGCCAGCGGGAACTGGCATTTGGCGGTGCAAGCTCTGTCTTATCATCCCGACGACATAGCGTGAGTATAAGATTTGATTTTGACTTGTACTACAAATAAATGAATAGAATTTAATTGAACTTGTGTTCAAAAGGTCGCGGGTTCGAACCCCACCCATTACATTTTTGACGTGAACACACTACAGACACAAACATATTTAGCTTAGTTGGAGAAAAACGCCAAGAAAAAAAAATACATCTTCCCGTTCAGGCCGCGTCGGTCAGTGATGGCCGACAACTAGACTTGCCGTTCGGGCCGCGTCGGTCAGTGATGGCCGACAACTAGACTTGCCGTTCGGGCCGCGTCGGTCAGTGATGGCCGACAACTAGACTTGCCGTTCGGGCCGCGTCGGTCAGTGATGGCCGACAACTAGACTTGCCGTTCAGGCCGCGTCGGTCAGTGATGGCCGACAACTAGACTTGCCGTTCGGGCCGCGTCGGTCAGTGATGGCCGACAACTAGACTTGCCGTTCGGGCCGCGTCGGTCAGTGATGGCCGACAACTAGACTTGCCGTTCGGGCCGCGTCGGTCAGTGATGGCCGACAACTAGACCTGCCGTTCGGGCCGCGTCGGTCAGTGATGGCCGACAACTAGACTTGCCGTTCGGGCCGCGTCGGTCAGTGATGGCCGACAACTAGACTTGCCGTTCGGGCCGCGTCGGTCAGTGATGGCCGACAACTAGACTTGCCGTTCGGGCCGCGTCGGTCAGGGATGGCCGACAACTAGACTTGCCGTTCAGGCCGCATCGGTCAGTGATGGCCGACAACTAGACTTGCCGTTCGGGCCGCGTCGGTCAGTGATGGCAACAACTAGACTTGCCGTTCGGGCCGCGTCGGTCAGTGATGGCCGACAACTAGACTTGCCGTTCGGGCCGCGTCGGTCAGTGATGGCCGACAACTAGACTTGCCGTTCGGGCCGCGTCGGTCAGTGATGGCCGACAACTAGACTTGCCGTTCGGGCCGCGTCGGTCAGTGATGGCCGACAACTAGACTTGCCGTTCGGGCCGCGTCGGTCAGTGATGGCCGACAACTAGACTTGCCGTTCGGGCCGCGTCGGTCAGTGATGGCCGACAACTAGACTTGCCGTTCGGGCCGCGTCGGTCAGTGATGGCCGACAACTAGACTTGCCGTTCGGGCCACGTCGGTCAGTGCTGCCCGGCGTTTAATATCTCCATAATTAATTAATTAATGACTAAAGTTGACTTGTGTTAATGAAAACATACATTCGGAAATTAGATATAAGTATCTAATTTTTTTTTGGGTTTGGCTTCTCGTCAAACCAGCAATTAAAAAAACATTTGCTCTAAAGGATAGAACTGTGATTTTTGCTCGGCCTAAAGGGAAAGCTCACTGTCGGTCAGCACTGACCGCGTTGGCGTTCAACGTGTTAACAAGATTGCTAGTAATGTAAATTCTACCCATATTGCTAGTCCTCTTTTAAATAATAAAAAAAAAAATAAGATAATCAAGATCTGCTTAACTTTGCTCCAATCATGTTGGGTTAGCTTCCAGTCTACCCAGACGCAGCTGAGTTTTTCTGCAAGACTATTTTCCTTGAAATAAGTTTCATTCTTTTTTCATTTTCATATAATGACGCAATTTGCATAAAACTACATTTAAAAAGATTTTAGCTTGATTTCGATTTAGATTGGTGTCCATTTTGGTTTGTTTTACTGTACAGCGATGTGTGTCTGAATGTAGGCAATTATAGGAAAAAATAATGTTACGCCAGTCGCTTAGTAATACTAAGTACGTCGAGAAAATTCGACTGACTTCCAGAACGTTCGAGACACTAATGCCACCTGGCGGCGAGTAGCAGTACTGAGTATGTCGAGTAGCTTCTGGAACATTTTTGACAGTATTGGCAGTGTGTCGATTGTACATGAACGTTCTAGAACACATACATCGCGCTGACGGTCACTCTTATTACGAGACACGACGCGATATACTCGGAGCTCGACAAGCGAATTACAGTGCAGTTAGAAGTATTGTAGTGTGAATAATTATTTTGGTATAATTAGCGTAAAATATTTTTATCCAGTACTCCAGCTGGTAACAATAAGCTATATTAAAATACTAGAAATCGATTCAGTAAACGATTCTGAATAAACTTAATTCAGGATATGTATTAATAATGTTATACAACGTGTAAGATAAGATAAGATAAGATAACTTTTATTTGTTCAAAACACGAGTATACACACACATGGCATGCAAGATGTTATATAAAATTAAACCACAGTCATGTTTTGCCTCAACGGCGCACAAATACATGTATGCTAAATAACAATAATAAGTCAAGTAGGTAATTATTAATGTGTATAATTTAAAGGGTATATACATACCAAGTGCGTGGCTTCTTTGGATGATAACAAATGATATGGCAAGAGTTTTGTAATCCTAAGTCTACGTGTGTAGAACTTATTACAAATTCCAATGCACTGATACCAGAGACCGAATTTTTCAAATTAAGAAGAACGAAGAGAATTACCGTGTTATTGGCAAGTGACGTGGAAAGTTATTGACCCTCGTGGTGCTGTGACACGTTTGTTATGATTGTTATTCAAGAAATATATGAAACCGATAATTTGGTATCAATTCTTTGAGTCACTTATTTTGAGCTGAAACTGTGCATAGAGACTCCATACCAGATGTTGTCTTCAGCCCCTTTGAATAGATATGGGGTTTCCGTTACAAGTTGTATAGAATTCCACCAAACAATTTAATTCTTCTTTTCACAGACGAGGCCACTTAATACGCGGCGTACTATCACGCCACGCCCCCGCTAAAGCTGACACAGCCGACTTGAAGGCCAGACTAGAACTAATCAGAAGACTGAAAGTACCTGAGCAATGGTTATTGTTGGCGCAGGCACATAGAGCGAAGTACGAGGTAAGGAGTTGATTAAGTATCCTTCCGGCGTTGCGGGAATGTTCCAACAAGATACCGCGGCCCCGGAACTCAAGGGCAGCTGAACGAACAGGGTGGGTTTTTAGTCAAAAGAAGTTTCCTCACCCGGAAAAATAGATTGATTAGGTATGGGGAAATAGAGGGTGTGTGTTCCTCCAGTTTCGTACCCCTCTTGTAGTGTACTTTCTATTGAGGAGGTCGTATGAACTGAACACGAACTGCAGTGGCCAATCTGGAAATCAAAGTTTAAAAAAATATGTATTATGCGATTCAAATAAGAATAGGAAATTCAATGACCTTTTTCTGTCAAATGTCACTTGAAAAGTAAGGTTTGCAAAGAAAACTTATTTGCGAAAATTAATAACGGTTTATCTCACTTTGTTAAACTATTGAATTGTTTAATTCATAATTAGTTTAAGGTTGTCCGTAAGAGATCGCCCTGTGCGATAAGACCGCCCATTGTACACTAGTATTACTTTTTGTGTCCATTGGAATATTGTAGGGTGTACAATAAAGTATAAAATAAATAGTTTTTTTTAAACCATACTTTTCTATCTCTTATTTTTATTGTTCGCATAAATTCGCCCGAAAGTAAAGAGGATGCATGGCTTCAGGGCTTACATGGCAATTACTAAAGTTTTTTTTTTATTTATTTCATTGATGAATAGGCTCGTGTTTGATCACCAAAATAAAGAAACAGGACAATTTTTTTTAATGACTTGTTTTATTTGCGTGTGGTATTTTGTATTGCATCCCTTCCGCATGTGCATATATTTGCGGCAGGGACGGCGGTGCTGCATACTGCATGCAAAAATGCGGAATTATTATTAGTTTTTTTCTGTATAAGAATTAAGTTTAAATTATTCCAGGATGTCAACTATCTACTTACCAAATATCATTCAAATCCGATCAGTAGTTTTTGCGTGAAAGAGCCACGCATACGCACAAAACGTTTTGGGAATACCTTCATTGTGAGTACGGCTAAGGAGTGGAATTCCCTGCCGGAGTCTGTGTTTCCCGATAGCTACAACCTAGAAGTCTTTAAGTCAAGAGTGAATAGGTTACTTCTAGATAAGCGTGCTCCATCTTCGACCACATCATCACTTACCATCAGGTGAGATGGTGGTCAAACGCGAACCAATTTTAAATTAAAAAAAATCATTGTACATTCATCCTTACAAACGTTCGCGTTTAGAATATTAGTAAGAATGTTCTAACAATGAATGTTGTGTTCCAGCATTTACCGGCAATAGAGGCGGAACACTTGGTCGGCGCGGGACAGTGGAATGCGGCGCACAAAGTGTTACTAGAAGAATTACTGCCGGAAGCCGTGTTAGCTGGTAATTTATTTATTTATACTATACCTCCACGGAAAGTGCCTTATTACTTTTTAAAAAGTTTGACAGAAAGGACGTCATTACTGTAGTACAAATGTGCGGGTCGCAAAAGTGTATGAGAATTCATTACTAACGCGCTGTTTTTTTTTTATTTAGACCAATTCAGTAACTTAAAAGTACTTATAATGCCAAAAGACAAAAAGTTTCTATCACCAAGAGAAAATGATACTATCCACATAGTATTGCTCAACATTGATTTAACATTACTCCGACACGCTGCTGAACAAATTCAGGATTTAACATCAAGTTTCAGCATTCGAACATAATAAGAATAACATAACAACAATAGTTTTTTTTATTTTCCTCGTAGGTATAGTATAAAGCACTATTTATCACTCGAGAGAAAGTGCGATTCCCAACTCGTGTGTATTAAGGCCTTCAGCTGCGCTTCGGGCCTCAAACTATCGTTGGTAATCGGTCACTTTCTCCCCTCGATGAACAATGTACTATTCTTACTAGCTTCTGTTTGGAAGGTTTTCACGCGTAAATCCCGATTCATTGGGAATTCCGGGATAAAAAGTAGCCTCTGTATTATTCCAAGATGTCAACTATCTACATACCAAAATTTATTCAGATTCGTTTAGAAGATTTTCCGTGAAAGAGTAACAAACATCCATACATCTATAAACCCATCCTCACAAACTTTCACGTTATAATATTAGTAAGAAGTAAGCTTTTCATATACATAGATGATACAATTTTATTTAGTTTTATTTCGGACTCGTAATCACGCGGGGCTTCGCTCCCGTGGAATCCACGGGACACAATCACACACTCACACACAATCCACAATCACGATAAAAACATAACTCTCCTTTTTTGCAGTCGCGTAAAAAGTAGCCTATAACCTTCCTCAAGCTTCAAGCTACTTCCATACCAAATTGCATCCAAATACACCCAGTACTTTTGAAGATTAGCGCGTTCAAGCAAACAAACAAACTTTTCCGCTTTATAATATTAGTATAGATGAACCGCTCTTGACCTCACTTTATAACGCCTGTTGGTAAGCGATAGATTATGTCCACGATAGAATGAGAGAGTCTAGATGATAGATAGATAGATATACTCTTTATTGTATACTGTTACGAGCTGGGGTTCGGGATAGAAATAATTACGCCAATTAGACCAAAATTAACACTTCAATTTAATAAACACAAAATAAAAATTAACACAATATTATTCGCACCACAATACTTGTTACTTAGCACTTAAATCGCACTGAAATTCACTTATAGAGTTTCGATTATATCGCCTCGTATCTTTTAATAAGACTGCCGTCTGCGTTCCTCTGCGATCTATTTATACCCCGGTCTATGAGTTCTAGAACATCCTTGTAAAATCGACTCACTGCCTATACTGCCAAGAATATTCCAGAAGCTACTCGAGATACTCAGTACTGCTACTCGCCGCCATGTGGCGTTAGTGTCTCGTACATTCTAGATGTCGGTTGAAGTTTCTCGGCGTACTTAGCTAAGCCACTGGCGTAACAATACCATAGCAAAAAAACATATCATCATTGCTTACCATCTGGTCAGATAGTGGTGAAACGCGAACCTGTCATACAAAAAAAAACAAGTAATACACATTCTTAACCTGTATTTTTGTTTGTGTAACTTTTTAGTGTGTAACTGTGTATGTCCTTGAATAAATATAATACAATGTCTATGTAATGTTTCAGATGATTTACAAAGCATCGCACCGCTCCTAGAGAAAATGAACGAAGCCGCGCAAAGGCATGAAGTGAGCGGTTGGGAAAATGGAGGGCAGGCATTACATCATTATCTACACGTCTGTGATGAGGTACAACACTATACATCCATTAGTTTTAAGTGTATCCAGCGAGCTTGACATACTCATGGCTAAATAATTGAAGCGTGAATAGTCTAATGGCTAAGGTCTTGTAATCGAGAGGTCGCAGGTTCGAACCCCACCCAATACACAATTGCCGTGAACTCCAGACACAAGCATATTTAATTTAGTTGGAGGGGTTAACAAGATTGTTGGTAATGTGAATTCCAGATTGCAAGTTCCTAATAGTGAATGGTTTCTGGCTACTTAGACTGACTACACGCAGAAAAAGTCGCGGGCGCAGTGCTAGTTTTAAATAAATCTATTTCTATTAAACATAATCTAACCAGACATGGTACAAACCGCTCTTTTGAAGATTGTTTGTTTCACCAGATGAATATTTTAATAAATTACGAGTGATTACTATTTAAAAACCTGACTCGTTATTGCGACCTAGACCCCATTGAAATGGAATGAATGAATGGAAGGTAATAGGGCATGTTGTAAAATATAAAATATAATCATAATTTTATTTTTAGTTAGTTCACACAACATTATTAAATAAATTGTTTTAATAAATCGATTTTATTCCCGAATTTAGTAACATCATAATTTCGTAGTCGTCATTATCTTACAACACTGAAACTGTCAGTTTACTGAATCGAATTAAAAGTCCTAGTATTGTGTATCGGCGTACACTGGTCGAGTCAAAGCTCCAGAGCCTTGAACACCGATGACGAGTTGCAAGTCTATCGGTTTTCTATCGGTTACTTTTCGGGGAGTGTGCGATAGAATTACACGAATCTAATTCCGTCAAGCCCGTTCCATCATCGGACTACGAGACAAACGGCGAAGCGCCATCGTTACATGGTGGACATCCCACCCATACGCACAAAACGTTTTGGGAATACCTTCATTGTGCGTACGGCTAAGGAGTGGAATTCCCTGCCGGAGTCTGTGTTTCCCGACAGCTATAACCTAGGAGTCTTTAAGTCAAGAGTGAATAGGTTACTTTTAGGTAAGCGTGCTCCATCTTCGACCACATCATCACTTACCATCAGGTGAGATAGTGGTCAAACGCGAATCTAATTTCAATAAAAATAAATATTACTTGTGTTTTTTCCAGATTCGTGGTCTAGTGTCGTCTGCGGAAGCCCAGCGCGACAGGGCGAGCGTGCACGCGCAATTGGAAGCCTTGCGACCGAAAGTCGCAGCTGCGTGTCGAGCCTTAAGCGGGTTACAACCCAAGTCAGTGAATCTTTACTTATTTTACATCTGCTTTTTGCCTTTTTATGGTGGGAAAACATTCAAATGACTCCTCATATTCTGGGTGGAGTTGAAGAGAAGTGTCAGTCTTCTAATGGCTAAAAACGGACTTATTCCTTTGGCTTCTTAGATATACAACGTGTAATTTGAAGGGTATATACCAAGTGCACGGCTTCTTTGGATGATAACAAACGATATGGCAAGGGTTTTGTAATCCTATGTCTACATGTGTGGAACTAATTAGAAATTTCAATACATTGATAGCAGAGACCGAAATTTTCAAATTAAATAGAACGAACAGAATTATCATGTTATTGGCAAGTGACGTGAAAGTGATGACCCTCGTAGTGCTGTGACACGTTTGTTATTACTGGTATTCAAGAAACATATGAAACCAATAATTTGGGGTAAATTCTGTGAGTCACTTATTTTTAGCTGAAACTTTGCATAGAGACTCCATACCAGGTATTGTCTTCAGCCCTTTTGGATAGATATGGGGTTTCCGTTACACGTTGTAGATGTGCCAGGGTTGTGGGAATATTCTAACAAGATAAAGCAGCCTTGGAATGCAAGGGCACCTGAAGGAACGGGGTGGGTTTATAGTCAGTAAAAGTCTGACACTTGCTTCCACCGCACCCAGAGTCGGAGGAGTCTTTTTAAGATTTTCCCCCCTAAAAATAAATGTATCTGTAAATGTACGAGATGCAGGAGATTCGTGATTTTTTTTTATGGTTATTATTATTTTGTAAAGAGAACTAGTAATGTTAGTAGAATTCACATTACTAGTAATCTTGTTAACCCCTCCAACTAAGCTAAATATGCTTGTGTCTGGAGTGGGTTCACGGCAGTAGTTGTACTAGTATTTTCGATCCAAATCTAGAAGTTTGTTAAAACAAAATATGTAATCACTTACAAGATTACCAAGATGGAAAACTGATAAAAGGTTAAACAGGTATAATTACGTAACATTGTTATACATATTTTTATAGTTAAAACTGTTTTATTGAACGCATAAATGTAATTAAAAGTTTAAATATTTTGTAAATTGTAGAACTATTCCGACAGATGCGCTCGCCTTGTATCAGTACTTAACAGTTCTGCAACTGCTTTGTCAGTCAAGAATGTTAATTATTTTAAATGATTTTTCAAAAAGAACTTTGTTTTGTAAATCAAATTTGTTAGGAATAATCACTCATGATAACACTGACTGAATCTGATTCCCTATACATCCCTAGTATTTAGTGAGGTTGTAGAACATCACTACTGTGGGTTGTCTTTGTCTTTGGTGTGCGTCATGAAAATAGCTTACTCTGTATTGTGCTCTTTTGTATTTAATAAAGCTTCAAGATTTATTGGCCACTGATTTATTTATATCCATAATATACAACAAAAATAAAACAATAAATTTAGATGACAATTATTAAAATTTTAGTGTAGTAAAAAAGTAAATTTTGGCAATTATTCATGAAAAATAATGTCTGATAAATGTCCACTACGACCACGGTCTATTTTGCTTTACTATGTTCCTTAATAACCTACTTTACGTCTTCCCTAGGAGCGTGGGCGTACGATTCGCCCGCGCCGAGATGGGGGCGAGACTGGTCCAGTGCACTCTGGCCGCGGGCGAACCTCCCGCGCACCTAGCGGCCTTGTTACGAGCGCTCAAACTTCCACCCGATACTACGCATGCCGCTACTCATAAGGTAACTTGCTATGTCTATGTTTCATGTCCAAATTATACAATACATACCAGTGGCGAAGGGTGAATTTTCATAAAAGGGAAGCCGGACCAAAAAATGCTTACCTTGCTCAAGTGTGATGCGTGAATTCCAGTAACTGTGGCCCTGTGGCAGACTTCGAAATCTTGTAACTTCGTAAATAATTATTTGTTTAATTGAAAATAATAGATTACTATTTATATATTCATATATAAAATAATAGACTTAACATCTGCAATATATCAAAAGGGAAGCCGGTAGGAATCGAGTTGTATGGAGCCTTCGCCACTGATACATACGCACAAAACGTTTTGGGAATACCTTCATTGTGCGTACGGCTAAGGAGTGGAATTTCCTGCCGGAGTCTGTGTTTCCTGATCGCTATAACCTGGGAGTCTTTAAGTCAAGAGTGAATAGGTTACTTCTAGCTAAGCGTGCTCCATCTTCGACCACATTATCGGTTACCATCAGGTGAGATGGTAATCATACGCGAGCCAATTATCAATTTTTAAAAAAAATTGCACAACGTAAAGTAATTGTAGTATTTATGACCTGGGGGTCTTTAAGTCAAGAGTGAATAGGTTACTTTTAGGTAAGCGTGCTCCATCTTCGACCACATCATCACTTACCATCGGGTGAGACGGTGGTCAAACGCATGCCTATTATAAAAAAATAATTTAGATACAACTACATAACTCATACTGAAAAAATCTACAAAGACACACAACTTATGTACCTACTTAAACGTGGTTATGTACCTACGTTACGTGGATACGACATATGAACAATAAATAAGCAATAGTCATCGCAATGAACTTCTTTTTGTATGGCACCAACACTGGAATCGCGTAACAAAAAAAAAACAACTGTTCAGTACATTTGGTCGACTTATGCACACAGAAATGTATTAGATAGATAGATAGATAGAATATACTTTATTGTACACCAATAATTGAATCACACTTAAATAACAATATTGTAAAAAAAAATTGGTTACAATGGCGGTCTTATCGCTGAGAGCGATATCTTCCAGACAACCTTTGGAAGGACTTTATGAGTTTTATTTAAAATGGGGAGGGCTATATTAGTGTACTACTGTACAAATATTCATTAATAACGGAAAAACTAATAAAAATACAACAAAAAATATATATACAAATACATAAGTACATAAAATAAATAAATATATAATGTGTTCTTTAACATCGTGTGGAGAAAGCAAAGGAATAATCATAAGTTTGAAATAAAATGATTGGCAACCGAGCTTTTAAAAACAGCAAGTGACTGAGCTTGTCTTACTGACACCGGCAATCCATTCCACAACCGAATGGCTTGCACCGTAAACGACTGGTCGTAAAATTTTGTGGAATGGGTAGGCATCAAAAGTCTCAAATTCTCTGATGATCTCAAATCTCTAACATGTGTGTCATGAAGGAACTTAAAACGTTCTTTGAGGTAAAAGGGAGTCGTTGGATTGAAAAGAATACTGTAGAGTAATGATAAAATATGTGCATTCCGGCGAAGGCGGATAGACAGCCACTTGAGTTTAGTGCGAAACCAGAAACATGAACATTGTATTATTTAATTTAATTTATTTATTGCATTCGGACAACATAAATCCATGATGTTAGTAAATATACACGCTTAAAACTAATGTTAGTATGAAAAATCAATTACAAGTACAAATAAAAAATAATAATAAAATGAAATAATTAATAAGTCGAGTACATCTTGCATGAGGGATGAACAGGCAAGTATTTAATTGTTCATCACCCATACAAAATGTCTCAAAACAGGGGAGTAAAAATTCTCCGCAACAGTTTTCAGAATGCTATTATTACTGACCCGCAACCTGGTCACGAGAGATGCCGTTTTTTTGCGTAAGAGGGCTTGAAACCCATCGGTTTGGTACTGCGCAAACATCTCAGACGCACTTCAGTAGCGGGGCAGTCCTAACAGCACTCTAAAAATATTGTTGTACTGGACACGTAGGGCATCTAGAGATCTTTTGGTGTAGCCGACCCACAGACCACCCGTGTACAGGCCCTGACAATAAGCCTTAAATAGGGTTATTTTGACCTGGTCCGTACAGCGAGCGAATCTGCGCGTCAACATATTACCTCTGACCGCTAGTGCCCTACGCTCCCTCTCAATGTCTACACTGTCCTTAAGATCGTCGGTAACACAGAAAAAAAAATTAAGTAGAAGTGCCCCTACACTCTTTCAAAACGAGAACCAGTGTCGCCAAACTCACACATTTGCAAAACCAAAATGTCAATTACACACATAAAAAACAGTGATATAATTGGCTACAAAGTTGAAACGCAACTTTAACAAATCATCTTCTTAATGCTGTCAAAAATATTGAGTCTTATTACAACGACCGAAAGTTGTTATTATTTGACATGACATAATCAATAAAGGCGTTTATCGTTTAAAAAACATAAATCGAACAATTTACATCGAGTTCAGCTACTCAACGCTAGATGGCACTGTAACCAATTTATTCAATTCGGAACGCTAAGTACTTTGAAATAGATGTCATATTTGCATGCACATGTAATGTCTTTTGCTACTCAGATAGAGATGTAGACAAATATCGATATTTTAATATCGATGTTACGTATTTTATTCGTGTGAGCAATGTAATAATTTATCGACATCATACAAATGGTCAGTAATGGAAAAAGGTTGATCATCTTCAAAAAAATTTAATCTATTTTAATATTAAAGAGGTAAAATTTGTAAGTTTGTATGTAGGTGTAATCTCTGAAACTACTGAACCGATTCTGAAAATTCTTTCCCTAATATGTAGCTGCATTATTCTTGAATGCTATAGATAGGCTATAAATCATATAACAAAATATTAATTTCATGCGGGCGAAGCCGCTGGCACAAGCTAGTGTTCAATGAAATGTTAATAGATAGTATTAAAAATATTTATTGACCTTGAAATTATACATAGTTATTTGTTTAATAATTGCCGTTTTGATAGTTTTATGTTTAATTTTAATAGATGATGAAAGCGTATATTAATATATTTTGCCGTGATGGCTTTCATTAAGTCGGTAATATGATTAGACGTCAGAAATTCCCCTAACTGATGATAGATTATGTTTTGGAATATTGACGACCCAATAAACATCCATTTTCCTTATTAAAAGGATCTTGGAGAAAACTGAAATATTTAAATTACTTTTTTACTTTTATGAGGTCAATATCCAGAAATTGATATGTTACGGTTTTACATTATGTGATGTTATATTTATTAACTACCAGCGGCTTCGCCCGCGTGAAAGTAGAAAATTATCCCAAGGGAACCTCAGGAAAAAATCATATGTTCTATTCCAGGACATGGTACCAAGTTTCATTGAAATCCGTTCAGCTTTTCGAGCGTGAAGAAGTAACAAACACAAACTTTTGACTTATAATATTAGTGTAATTATTATTATATACTTTATTGTACACCTCAATTTAACACAGGACAATTATTTATAAAAATTAGTCTACAATAGGCGGTGTGATTAGCGACCCGTATCTACTACAGACGGATGCAGGTTACGTGTGGTTAAACATTCATAAATTATACACATAAACCGTCCGAAATAAATTTTCTGAATGATGGTGCCAGCTATGAAATGAATAAATAAAAATTATCGATACAGACCTACTTTACGAATATGTCGCATCCCTAATTGAGTAGCGTCGAAGTTACTAGAATTTTTAGTATGTTCCTCCGGATAACGACCAAGTAGATTTAAACGTTGTGTTAATGAAAATAAGGTTGTTTATAGTTTGCATTGAAGTCATGAAATGTGGTATTGACATTAAAATCAAATATATTTAAAATTAACAAACTTTAATACTTATCGATGATACGATACGCGTCCACAAGATATATTTTATTTACTGCTTTCGTTTTTGCAGGTCCAAACCGCACAACAAGGCATAATTTCTAATATTTCGTGTATTTTAGAGACAACCAATCGCGACATGAATTTAACGGCGAATAAGCTAATGTCGCGCATCTGTGCTTAATGTTGACACGCGTGCGATATCTGAGGGGCACTTCCACTGTATTTTCTATTCCGTGGTCGGTAATTATGTGCCCGAGATATTTAAAATTATTTACTTTCTTTATGTGCAAGCCATTTAGGGTAAAACTAGGTGTATAATCTAGGCATTTACCGACGACCTTAAAGACCATGTATTCACTTTTACGTACGTTGTACACAAGTCCATGCTCAGCCGCATATCTCTCACACACCCTAAGCATTTCCGCAATAGATCCCGCAGTGGGGCCCAGCAGCACCATGTCGTCTGCGTAGCTGATATTATTTATACTGACGCCACCCACCCGACATCCTACACGCATGCTGCTGAGCTCCACTATAAGGTCATTAACATACAAGTTGAAGAGCAGTGGAGATGTTAGCCCCCCCTGCCTCACACCGCACTCCAACCCGTATGAAATAGACAGCGTTTTAGCCCATTTAGGCCCATTTAGGGCAGTCTCAGTTTTTAGCGATTTCAGTGTTGACTTCATATAAAAAGTTGTTCATTATGATGATTATTGCCAGTGATTTTATTTATTGCATATAGTATGTCGTATATATACTGTATTTCACAAATCTGTTCTTGGATATTTGCGTGTAAAAGTATAAGGACTAAAATAACATCAAAATCCAAAAGTCCAGTAAAATCACATAGCTACTGCAGGCTTATAAATTAATAATTATTATAAGACTAATATATTTCTTATTATAGGGTGATTCATACATAACAATTTTTAATTTTTATAACTCTCAACTATGTCTGTGTCCTTTTTGTTTGAAAAATCACATAGCTATTTTGCACGCTCAACAACGATAATCTTTTCTTACTCCTTATTAATATTATAAATGTGAAAGTTTGTGTGGATGGATGTATGTGTGTTACTCTTTCACGCAAAAACTACAGAACGGATCTGAATGAAATTTAAATATTTGACATCCTGAAATAACATATTTGCTACTTTTTATCTCGGAATTCCCACGGGATCGGGATTTACGCGGGAAAACCCTCACAAAGAAGGTAGTTACCTAAATATATTAAATAGTTTTTGTGTATGTGTACAGGGTTATTGGTAAAACACTAACAACCTCGCAGGACTGTATTACTAAAATCATAAACAGCAATTTATGTCTCCTCCACATTTATTGTGCGCACAACCAAGCTGTGGAATTCTCTGCCGGCTTCTGTGTTCCCTGCCACTTATGACCTTTCAGCCTTTAAAGCACGAGTAAATAGGCATCTTCTGGGCTCGCTCGTCCCATCTTAGACCTCATCTATCGCTTACCATCAGGCGAGATCGAAGTCAGGAGTGGGCCCATCAGTAATTTAAAAAAAATGTTCTATGACTTAAAAAAACATAATACATTTACCAAAAAACAAAACCTTCAAGATCCTCTCCACTGCTTTTTGTACTATCAGTTTACCATTTGATTTGATTTGATTGAATTTTTAATCTTTTAAACGAATAACTTTATAAAGAAGTGGGTTTAGAAACCCCAATGTAAGACATGTCTATAGATACAACACATGCATAGGTTTCATGAAAAAATATATTTTCAATTTTAGTTCCATGTATGGGGCCCTTTATTTTAAATATTTTTTAATTTTTTTCTTAAAATCGGAAAGCGGTTCACAGAATACATCTATCTACATACCAAGTTTCACATGTATAGTCTTAATAGTTTCGGAATAAAATGGCTGTGACATACGGAAGGACGGACGGACGGACGGACAGATAGACAGACGGACAGACATGACGAAACTATAAAGGTTCCGTTTTTTGCCATTCGGCTACGGAACCCTAAAAATGACGTGTAAAAGTGTTATTTATAACCACTTTACAAAAAAATATTTCGTTTCATTATTGATATATAGTTATTGGTAAAACACCAACAACCTCTCAGGACTATGTTAGTAACCTCATAAACATCAAGTTTTGTTCTACGACTTTTAATTATTCATCATTTATTTTGGTTCATCGCTTCCAAAGTGGTAAAATGTGTGTCCACCTCCCTCTAACTTCTATAATAATGGAGAGAAAAATCTAAAAAAATATATGTCTGTAGATCTTAATGTAAACTTTCAACCAAAATTTGTTTGAACGAGATCGGGTCAGCAATTTTTGTGTTACTACATATTTTCTAAAACCGCAAACGTAACTTTGTAACGTTAATAAGCTAGTTTTAAGAAATTTGCAAGGTTTTTTTAGGGTTCCGTAGTCAACAAGGAACCCTTATAGTTTTGTCAAATAAATATGCATATTATTATAATATTATAGTTACTCCGGAACCCTTCATGGGCGAGTCTGACTCGCACTTGGCCATTTTTTTTGTGTTTTAAATTAAGCTAGATTAGGCCGGTGTTTCCTAACTGACTACTTTTAGAAGAAACACCGAAACACACTCAGAGATCAAAAAAGCAACTATAGTAATTGTGTCTTTAAAAATATGTTATCTTTCTTTTACAGATAAGCTCCCTGTTAGCGTCTCGAGCAGCTGAATCGTGCGGCATTTCAGCGGTCAGTCCTTCATCCACACGAGCATTGGCGAGCTAATATCACACTATCTACTAGTAATTTAATTAATTAATCAATTCAATGGTCAATGAAAAATCAACTTTAAGTATACAAGGATAGATTCGAATTCCAATCGAGTCGTATCATAATAAGTCATTACATTGTCAACTTTAAGTATACTATGATAGGGTCGAATTAGAATTGTCTTTCACAATCAAACTGTTTAATATTCTCATTTAATGTGGTTATAATGCCAGCTCCTTCTCTGCGCTTGCATTAGCTAGCTAATACCACACTACCTACTATTACTATGATTGATTAATTTAATGGCCAATGAAAAATCAACTTTAAGTGTATAGCGTTAGAGTCGTATTCCAATCGAGTAGTATCATAATGAGCTATTCAATGACCGTAGAAAAATCAACGTTAAATATACAACTTAGTCCAATTCCAATCGAGTCGAATCACAAAGAAAGAAACTGATGAATGTTTTCATTTACAGTTTTTGTAACCTACTAGTAATATAATTAATAATCCATTCAATGGTCAATGAAAAATCAATTTTAAGTATACAGCGATAGAGTCTAATTCCAATACAGTCGAGTCACAAACAAACTGACCGTAACTTTATCATTCAGCACCTAATGCGACGCACTGTCTGCTAGTAATAAACTGAACTATTAAAATGCCAATGAAAAATCAACTTTAAGTGTATTTTGATTGAGTCGAATTCCAATCAAGTAAAAACACAAAAAAATACCGTTATATTGTTATTTTCTGTTGGTACACTTCCCAATATCCTCTGGAAATAATAATAGAATGTCTGGGACAAAAACCTTGAAACAATAGTATGTTTTGTTAATTAAATTTACTTAAGATAGATAAAATTATAATAAAAAAAAATACAGTCACAGTGGGAAATAACAGTTAAGTTAATTGTGAAAACGCTGTTTTCAATAATCTAGTAACATAGAGAGATGTTTAGAATTAATTTAATTTATTTCGGTCTAGACGAGACTGCAGTTTCCTAAAAATCAATCTATGTAATCCATTAATTTTTTTACGTAAGAATCTAGATTCGTTATTATGGTCACACATGGTTATCGGCCGCGGCAATCATTGCTAATTTTCTAGGTTAGAAAATCGCGAGAGCTGTGCGTCTGTTATTAATTAGCCACGATTTCCTTATTCCTTTCGTTATAAATGTCATGGTTAAATTGTAAAAACCGTCAGATTATTGTATGACTCGCGAGATTGTAATCTATCGATGAATTGTTATCCGTACCATACTGCTTGCAATTATAATAATAAATATGCAGAGCTTAAAGAAGAGGTAACTAGAATTTGGAGACAAGAAAAAGTATACGTTGTTCCAATTGTTGTCTCCACTACAGGTGTTATACCTAACCACCTGCCATCATAGCCTCAAATTAATAGACCTGAAAGATTCCATTTACATCACACTCCAAAAAGCAGCAATCTTGAATACATGTAGAATAGTGAGAAAGTTCATGCAGATAGAGGAAAATGAAAACACCCATTCCACACCTTAAACCGCTCATCACACACTACATTGACTTGGCTTGGCCTGTTGATGTAGAAAAAAAAACTAGCCAGAGCTAAGAAACAGTCCATGTTTAGCCTTAATAATAATAATAATATTTATAAAACGTACTTATTATTTTTAGATAGATTATAATCTAAAATTGCACTATTGCCTAGCAGCCACGCCAGACACAAGCATATTTAGCTTAGTTGGAGAGGTTAACAAGTAGTAATGAGAATTCTATTTAAATAAATAAATAATACCGCGTGAAATTCGAAACAGTACGGTAAGAACCACAATTCGTCGATAGGTTACATTCTAGCGAGATCTATACTAATATTATAAAGAGGTAAAATTTGTAAGTTTGTATGTATGGGGTAATCTCTGAAACTACCGAACCGATTTTGAACTTCTTTCGCTTTTTTGTAGCTGCATTATCCCTGAGTGCTATAGGCTATAAATTATCTTTATATCACGCATATTAGCCGAGCTATTATAATCTTTGTCAAGAAAGTCGGGGACGGGATCCCGTGGAATATTTTCGACTTCTACGCGGACGAAGTGACAGGCAGAAGCTAGTAGATTATAAAGAAACGGTTTTTGTAATTTTACGGTGACATAAATATTAAACAGGAAGGGGGAGGCATTGGATAATAATTCTTATTCTTACATATTGGGTCGAAAGATATAAAAAAATCGTCTTCCGTAAAAAAAATATGGACCGTTAGCTGTACAGCTTGCAAAGGGAATAGTTATTTGTATAAAAAATTCAATCTTTTGACTTAAATGTCAACAAGCATTATATCAAATTAAATATTATTCAGAATCAATATCAAGTCACAACTTTATTGAAAGTTTTCATTTGTTATTATATTCAGTGGAGACTCGATTATCCGGACTTCCAGTCGCTTTATACCTTATATAAGTCAAATTTATGTACAGAGCGATTCAACTAAGAATAGGAATGATTTCGCGCCTTTGAGTTGTGAGGTCATAGCTGTGAAATCGAACCAGTTGGGTAGTTCTTCTGTGTGTGTACGAATATGTAGTTAGTCGCGATATAATGACCTTATACAAGTCGAATCTATGTACAGTGCGATTGAAATAAGAATAGGATTGATTTAGCGCCATATTGTGACGTCATAGCTGTCAAATCGAACCAGTTGGGTAGTTTTCTGTGTGTATACGAATATTGAGCTAGTCGCGATATGATGACCTTATACAAGTCGAATCTATGTACAGTGCGATTCAAATAAGAATAGGATTCATTTAACGCCATATTGTGACGTCATAGCTGTCAAATCGAACCAGTTGGGTAGTTTTCTGTGTGTATACGAATATTGAGCTAGTCGCGATATGATGACGTTATACAAGTCGAATCTATGTACAGTGCGATTCAACAAAGAATAGGATTCATTTAGCGCCATATTGTGACGTCATAGCTGTCAAATCGAACCAGTTGGGTAGTTTTTCTGTGTGTGTACGAATATTGAGCTAGTCGCGATATGATGACCTTATACAAGTCGAATCTATGTACAGTGCGATTCAAATAAGAATAGGATTCATTTAGCGCCATATTGTGACGTCATAGCTGTCAAATCGAACCAGTTGGGTAGTTTTTCTGTGTGTGTACGAATATTGAGCTAGTCGCGATTTAATGACCTTTTATACAAGTCGAATGTATGTACAGTGCGGTTCAAATAAGAATAGTATTGATGTAGCGCCATATTGTGACGTCATAGCTGTCTAGTCGAACCAGTTGGGTAGAATTTTCTGTGTGTGTAAGAATATTGAGCGAAAAAAAAAAGGGAAATTATAAGTCCAGCCAGAGCCACAGATTTATTTACCGGCCACATGGTCAAACTTCTTATTTTATAACTAAGCAACGGGAAAATGAGATAGCCCCTAGTAAACTAATTAGTCTTTTACAACGCCAACTAAATATTCTACATAAAGCGACAAGTAAAGATAGGGTAGTTTCCTGTGTTACAAAATAATTATTTTATTTGTTCCATTAGTTAGATTTTCAAAAAATATTGTTCACGTATTTTTTTGCTTTTTCAAATCAAGAAAAATCCACAAAGATGGAAAGCATCAAAGTACAGGAGTGGGAGCTGCTGACGTCACACATTGTTAAGAATTATACCGAGGTGTGAAGTCACGCGAACAGTTAACTCACTGTAACGTCTTAATTTTTCAATTACGTGATAAAATAAAAAATACTTGTCCAATGTTTTTGTTAAACTACGTAACGGACTAAATAAAATATTTTAGGAAACCACCCTATTATCTTAACTTGTCCTTTTTATTTAAATATTGCCACCGTATTTACTAATTCAGCCACGGATTTTACATCTCATCACCATGTTACGGTTTACAGCATCAACACAAGGTCCTCATAGGTTAGGTTTTTTTTAATTCACTGGCTCCTCCATCGACGAAGACCTAATCTAACTAAATCTCATGCATTCCAGTTCTTGCAGTTATTAAAGTCGCACTTTTATACTTCATAAAAGCATAAAATAAGCGTTAGGTTATGTTAGGTTTCTTTTTTGGTTGTCATATATTAATATTTTAGAAGTTTACTGCTTGAATTCATGTTAAAAATTTTGATGCTAAAAATAACCACCATGCTGAGTTGTAGTTACAGTGGCTTACATAGAAGATTACTAGTCTAAGATAGTGTCATTCAGACGCTCGTTAATTGTGGCTGACTTAGTAATTTAGAAGGCAATGTAGATTTTTAGAGGCGAATGATGATATTAAAAAGCCCTCTTTCCTTATTTTGGTGGTCAAATCGAGCCTATAATTAATAAAATAAAATACACTATGTTAACTAACAGAGGGCGTTCCCGTTAACCCGCAATAATATAGCATCCATACATGCTAAAAAATATTACTATTCGAAAACAAAATGTTTTTTTTTTTATATTAAAATATTCACTAAAAATGTTAAATTGATACGTAAAAGAACACACACACACGCGTATTTGAAGGACGGCAACGTCGCAATTTATTTATGATAATGCGCGTGTGCGGCGATCTAATTGATGTGCTTACACTATTGCGGGTTAACGGGAACGCCCTCTGTTAGTTAACATACTGTATATCTTTAATACCTGTTAGGATTGTAGTATGCGAATAAATAAATACTTCTGGGCCTTTGCGCTATGCGTCCAGACAGACAGAAAAGTATGGTTTAATAAATAAAATACCTACTATTTATGACTTTAAATAATTAAATATATATTATATTTAAATTTGATTTGAGACTCGGTTAAACAGAGTAAAATAAATCGTTATTAACTTCCAAATTAGTGTTCTACGCAAACCATACTTTTCAAGTGACATTTGACAGATAGAGGTCGTTGACGTTCCTATTCTTATTTGAATTTCTTAGCATGAGATTATAGACGTGTTGGTACTGGCAGTAGGCACTCTCCACTTTCAGATTCAATATTGAAGTATGCCAGCAAATTAAGAGGGAAAGCAAGAGTAAATATGCATCTTTTGGGATCGCTCGTTCCATCGTAGACCTCGCTATCGGATCCTCGGATCTATCGCTTACCATCAGGTGAGATTTTGGTCAAGGGGGGGCTCAAGCTGAATAAAAAAAAGTTTATAGTTGATGAGAGTAAACATCGATCGAAGGCAAATAAACAAACAAAATATTTTTTAAAGAAACTCAGTATTGTTGGTATTTACAAAACGATCAATTTTGCAACCGACATCTCGTTCTGTGAACTGTGATACAGTATTAAATAATCCCATTCGCACAAAACTTTTTGGGAATACTCTCATTGTGCGTACAGCTAAGGGGTTGAATTCCCTGCGGCAGTCTGCGTCTCCTGATAGCTATAACCTGGGGGTCTTTAAGTCAAGAGTGAATAGGTTACTTTTAGACAAGCGTGCTTTATCTTCGACCATATCATCGCTTACCATCAGGTGAGATGATGGTCAAATGCAAGCTTATCAACGAATAAAAAAGCCTTTTCTTTATTTGATTATCCGAATATTCAATTATTTTACCAAATTCTTAACGACAACTATTGTCCGGCTAATCGAGTTTCCACATTCGAAAGTTTACTGCAAAAACATTTAAAATGAAGTCCAAAGCGTTGAAATTGCAATGTATTCAGTACATTGCGCACTCAAAAATTACTATATCACAATTTAATGGGATTATGTGTAACCGTTTTGTAAGTTTTGCGTTACGATGTTTTTGACACCTTGTATAGAGGCCAAAAAAAAACAGCTACTTTTATGTACAATCTACAAATTGAATCACTGAAACCATCAAAATAACAAAGACTTAGACCGCACTTAGGAAGTTTTAAATATGACAGATTACAAGTTCGTTACCATGGAAATGTATGTTTACGCGAATGTCGACCTAATTGTGTTTGAATGTCTGTAGGAAAATAAGCTTATGGTGGGTGATGATACAAATTTGTCGATTGTACTTAAACCATTTAAAAGAATTCTTTTAGCAGGTTTTTGCAGTAAACACTTGAAATATAGTCTGGCTAATTATGTTATGTGAGAAAGAGTGTTATATCTCCATCCTGCTCTAATGCTAATTACCTCTCACTCTAACATCATGAAGAATGTATGTACGCTAATAAAATTTAAATGTGTATGTGTTCTTTGTAGCTGAAACAATGATTTTTCATAAAGAACTATGGATAGCGTTTATAATCAAATAAGTAGTATGTCTTAGCTGTAGATTTTGAGTAATCTGTTATTGTCTTGTCGTTCCAAGCTTTTCTCCTCCACATTTATTATGTACACAGCCAAG
This sequence comes from Tholera decimalis, assembly GCA_943138885.2. Lineage (NCBI taxonomy): Eukaryota > Metazoa > Arthropoda > Insecta > Lepidoptera > Noctuidae > Tholera > Tholera decimalis. The sequence goes on along the minus strand of OW964575.2, from coordinate 7,899,925 downwards.
GTGTGGAACTCTCTGCCGACTTCTGTGTTCCCTGTCACATATGACCCGCCAGCCTGTAAAACTATATCTAGGGCTCGACCAGAATAAAAAAAAGTTATTATTAATGTAATTGTAAACTTTATTGTACACCTACAATATTTATAAGGAGTTTCTTTTGGTACAAAGGCATAAAATATGCGAAAACGACAAAATTCTAACGGAATACTTGAAATCTAGACCTGATAGTATATAGTTCCTTAAAGCTAATATATGCTATGCTTCTTTATGAAATTGACATTGTTTTAGTTGCATCAAAAAAGAAGTAAATTTTGTTGGTTAGTAATTATTTTAAAATAAGACATTTTTGTGAGAGTTCAAACGACGCTTCCAAGTCAGTAACTTTTAGTAATAAACCGACTTTTAAGAAGAGCGAGGTTGTGTGTCCAACGAGTTTTTGTTTTGTTATTATCGTTGGTATTGTATGCGAACATCGTTCGGACTCCAAATATTTGTAGAATATAATTGTTATAATTTTTAAGACATTAAGTAAAAGATTTTCAATTTAATAAAGATTATTTTTTAATTAATTGTTTAATTCTATTTCTCTTCAATTGGTCCCCACAGTGTTTTTTTCCGGCGGGAAATAAATCTTCAAATGACTCCTCGCTTTGGGTGGATCGTAAGGGAGGTCAGACTTGTACTGACTCAAAACCAAAAAGTAAAGTAATATATAGGGAAAAGAGAGCCCTCTTACGTGATAAAATTGCAAACCTATTTGACCATACACCATCTGTAAATTGGCCCCAAACTAATCACGTACCCACACACACACACATTAGCTATTTTTATGCATGTAACATGTCTACTAGAACGTTTCGTCCTATTTCTGTATCATGTTATACTAGAACATGTTACAGAGATAGGATGAAACGTTAAACAAAACAAAATATTCCCAAGGGAATGTAGATAGTAAAAGGTAGAAAGAAAACAATGAATAAATATATTACAAAATAAAGTATATTACAAAATACGCTAATGCTACAAACTGCCATATTGTGATTGTTTATTTTCGGTTCAAGAACTGTCACTTTATACTTCCTAAGTAGAATCTGGCACCAGGTTTTTTTAAATAAAGTTGATATTTTTGTGCTTTATCACATTGTATTTCAATATGTAAGAAGATTTCAATATTTTTCTCAAACTTATCTCCAATTAATAGTACATCAATAATTTTATTTCAAATGAAAAAATTCATCACGATATAGCGCCATCTATTGATAATTTAACGTACCCGGTTGACAGTAAATAGTACGGGGGCCAACTTATAGATGGCAACTCTTTCTTTTCTTCGCTGTCAAAATGTACGTAGTGTCCTCCCTCTGCTCAAAACTCAGCCTGTTCCTTCAGTTGCACTTATGGTGGAGACGCACGGTGGGCTGAAAATCGGCTTTCATAGACTTAGGCATTTTATTTTGCAAGTGCGAGTTTTTTTGCCGGATATCACTTCTATTAGTTATAACAATATACAAAAATGACACCAGAATTGATTCTGCACAGAAACGAAGGAATTATAATTTTTTTACGAAAATTTTGTATGGAGCTAGTATGAAAAATCGAAATATCTCTAAAACGGCAGCGATAACCGTAATATCCTTATAGGGGGTTATAGTACTAATTATTTATGATTTTTTGACATACGTTACATAATGGTTGTAGATGCCTTTTTTTTTAAAAAATCGTCAAAATATTTTTATTTATTTTTACATATTTAAACGTTCCTTTTAGTGTTTAAGTTGAAGAATTCAGAGCTTTAACAACTCTTATCATAAAATAGCATCACCCCTATAGACCTGAAGGACTAGACAGAGGTGTGTAGTGTCTTGTTGATCTTGTAAGATTTCCAACAATACCAAATAGTTGAATATCAGTGTCAAAGTGCCCATGCTGTCGCTTCTTTTTGAAAGATAGGGGAATGAAATTGTTAATTGATCATACCCTAAAAGTATGATTACAACATAACCGGACACATAATAATAATAATATCCTTATAGGGGATTATAGTACTAACATTATTTATTTTAACATATGAAACTGTTCAAAACGATCCATGAACTGTGTCAAAGTTAAGAACATCGTTAGGAAGCATGCTTTTTCCCCAAATATTAAGAATATGTGAAAAAAAAAAGACTGTATATAAACTTTTTATTGATAGGTAATTTAAATAAAACAGAAGTAACAAAAATAATATCTAATAAATTCAATTATACAAAATACATATTTGAAACTATAATTTATGAAATTATTAACTAAACATATTGGTACAATAAACTAACATAAATAACAAAAGAACATAAAGAAAAATAATTAAATTTTACAAATTTTCTTTACAACTTTCGTTGTCGGACTCCAATTCCGAGTCAGAATCCAGATCGGATATACCTACAAACTCGAACTCAGTTTCCGGAAACTGTATTAGGTCGAGAGTTTCAGCAAAAAAGGTTGTCTTCCTTTTGGCATCTAACTTCGGCCTTTGTGCACTTAGAAAAGGATCCGAAGAAACAACAAGCATATTTAGGATATCTTGATTAGAATCTTGCCTGCTTCTTTTCCGCGAATGATGTTCCCGGAACCTCCTAAAATCTTTGTTTCGAGACTCTGAGGCTTCTTCCGAGAGAGTCCCAATCGGGACAATATCATTTTTTTCGATTATGTCAGCTCCGTGTATTAATAGTTTATGTACGGTTGATGACATGTAGTACCAGTCGTATAATTCCACGTACTTTTCTGCTGTTTTGCGAGCAAAATCTTTAAATTTGATGACATCGATCTTCTCACCAGATGTTATTGCTTGCAAAATAACAGCAAATCTTTTTATCAGGTTTTGATCCAACCCAGTAATAACTGCAGTTTTATTGGGAAACTCGAAAAACTTCCTTGCGGTATTCCCGTCATTGGTAGTTCCCGAGCCTTGTTTTACTATATCAATTAACAGATTGAGCTCCTCTTTAAATTTATTTTGAATGTTTTTTTTTCTGTTTTGTAACATATCTTTATGCTCATTACTTCTTGCTGCCCACTGTTTGAAGTCAAGTCTGTACGCAATGTGTAACAGACATTCCATGCAATTTATACGGGCATGTAGGGATGATAGGCCAAATTCATATATGTCAGAACACACAGTTTTTGATGTTACAGCATCTAAGTGGTTCATTTCTGTTGGTTTTGCTAAGCACAGGTAGCATGATGCATTTGATCTAGCTTCAGAAAGGTACGTGCAGACTTTTGCGTCGATCATTGTCATCATTAGTTTATGAGTCACCCTGTTACTATTAATGCACTCTGTGGGGTTAAGGGCCTCAATTTCCTCATCCATTTTTCTTTTGTTATCAATGACAACTGCATGGCTTTCTTTTACAAAAGTGAACTGAACCGGACGACAATAAAAAGTTGAGCATGGTTTCGGGTTTGTCCATATAGTATTATCTCCATCTGTCAGTTTCAGTGGCACCAAGGAGGTCATGAAAATGCTTGAATCATCATGCTCGCCGTCCATTTTCTGCTTGTATCGGCTTTGATTGGAAGCACCATCAAAGCCCCACTTCGATATCAGCTTTAACTGCTTATTTTCCACATTATCAGAAAGACTTTGAAGAATCCGCTTCACCGTGATGTCAAGTAAAGCTTGAAGTGTAATTCTAGCTGATGAATCCGTAACTGATACTGATTGATTAGGAGGGTAGCATGCAAGGTTAGTTTGTTGCAGTTTATAGTAGGATGGGTAAATATCCTTAGCACCTTCCCGAATGGCAGTCTCTCGCAACGTAATATATTGCCACTTTGAAAGCTTAAGTGAAAGAAGCAATCCAAGTGCTTTCTCTGGTGTAAATATTACTGTTTTCTTAATGCTTTCCTTGATTTTAACGGCAGCTTCTGGATTTTTGATCATATAATTGATTACAGATGCGATATCTTCATAATCTTCTTCTTTTAAACGTGCTGCAGCTGCATATGCCAATTCACAGGAATCCTCGCCTATGTGCTCACTAGATCTTCTCTTTTTCTGTTTGCTTCCCAGATCTTTGAATGGTTTTCGGGACCTTTTTGTCATTGTTCCAACAGTCGATGATGTCGAAGGTTCTGGAGAGACTGAGCGTGCTCTTGGTATCTCATCAACAGTTGGTTCTTGATTTATTAAAGTTTGCACGCAACTCGGCCAATCAATATTTGCTTGCAACCACTCTCCGTACGTATTTCTAAACTTATCAAAGAATCGTTTAGATTTCTGCCAGCTGTTTAAAGCAGCTCGCGTGAATCTCCGGCAAAATTCTTTGAGAGTTACTTGATCTTCGGCAGAAAGGCAATCGCCTATGCGGGACACAATTGCACTAAACAATACTTCATGATTAAATGAAGGACACTCACTTTTTAGAAGAACAAACAAATCTAAGTTGGTGATTAAACTTTCCATTCTAAGATTTTGTAGTCGCAAAGCAAATAGTTTTAGTGTTAGCAGTTACACGGTTGTGAACAATCTAAATTATGGAACAAAATTATAGCCCTTTTATTGTATAAAGTCAATAATTAGTTAACTACCCTCATTAAAGTTATAAAAGATATGATAATAAAAATTTATAATCGTCAAAAACATTTCGTAGAACTCATAGTAGAACTAATCAACATTAGCAAATCACATTAGCTCACTAATTATAAAAAGGTGAATGCAGTTCTTAGTTGGTATTGTTGCGAGATATTTCAAATCATTTAATCACTTAATAGGCTCATTAGAATCAGAAGACTACAACCATCATTCTAATTACTTAATTACTTGTCATCAGACTCATTAGATGACTACACAATATGTTATTTTGGATTTTGAACGTATGCAAGGTTTTAAAATTCCTTTTGTGTCGATATTATTATGTGTCCGGTTATGTTGTAATCATACTTTTAGGGTATGATCAATTAACAATTTCATTCCCCTATCTTTCTAAAAGAAGCGACAGCATGGGCACTTTGACACTGATATTCAACTATTTGGTATTGTTGGAAATCTTACAAGATCAACAAGATACTACACACCTCTGTCTAGTCCTTCAGGTCTATAGGGGTGATGCTATTTTATGTTAAGAGTTGTTAAAGCTCTGAATTCTTCAACTTAAACACTAAAAGGAACGTTTAATATGTAAAAATAAATAAAAATATTTTGACGATTTTAAAAAAAAAAGGCATCTACAACCATTATGTAACGTATGTCAAAAAATCATAAATAATTAGTACTAAAACCTCCTATAAGGATATTACGGTTATCGCTGCCGTTTCAGAGATATTTCGATTTTCCATACTAGCTCCATACAAAATTTTCGTAAAAAAATTATAATTCCTTCGTTTTTGTGCAGAATCAATTCTGGTGTCATTTTTGTATATTGTTATAACAAATAGAAGTGATATCCGGCACAAAAACTGGCACTTGCAAAATAAAATGCCTAAGTCTATGAAAGCCGTTTTTCAGCCCACCGTGAGACGCCCCGGGCGTCTGGGATCGCGTGCCAATATCCGGCCACCGTAGGCTCGGGCCTGCGGACGTCAAGCAGAGGTTCCACGCGCGCCTCAAAGAGACGTTAGGACTAATGACGGAGCCCCATAGGGCCATTGCCTGTCGGGGTCCTGGAACTTTAGGGCAGCTGCCCTTAAGTTCCAGGACCGGGTTCCGCCAGCAGTACCGCATCCAGGTGGTGTTTGTAATCAAACCCGCGTTTGCTTGAAAAAGAGCCACACCATTAATGTGCGGTACACAAGATGTTATGTTAACTTCTAAGTCATTGTGGCTCAACTTTACTCGTTTTTTGAAGAAATCTGAATATATTTAATGATATGACCAACAAAACCTGTCTCATGTTTTATTTCTACTGTATCCTCATCACTCGATAGAACTCAGTCCATAAGTCTCATTTTCAAGTATCTATCTAGCCTTGGTTAGCTGGTGTGTAGGGTAACCAATCCTTACAATTTGGCGCCCAACGTGTTCCTGGTGGGTTTTTAGTCAGTAAAAGTCTGACACAGAGATCGGGAGGCAGAGATCCTTGAAAAAAGGCATAGGTCGGCCCCCATCATTGGTGCTACTCTTTGAGCTGACCTGAGACTGGTCCTTAACGGATGGTGAGCTGCCCTATGTCCACAGTTTGCTACAGTAATCATAAATTATTTATTTACTTAAAATGTGGTAGGTAGAGATGTTATAATACATTCAGTGCATCACACGTTTTGCCATTTAGAATCGGCATGCAAATAAGAGGAAAGAGAGATTCGAGTCGACCGAGTCAAGTGCAGCTAGCTGGTATTTTGCTGAGCCTTCCCACAAGTGACTACAATACTCCATACAGGAGGAACGGATCTGTGCTTTATATAAACTCAAAAGCTGTCCAGGTGTGAAGTATCGCCTCACTTTCTGTAGGATTCCCAGCTTTTTTTTTAGTCTGAGCTTTAGACTCAATGGTTGAGCCGAAGAGGTCAGACGTCAACTCCATGCCCAAGAGCTCCAGGCGGTCAGTAATAGGTACAGATGCACCTCTAGGGTTATCTGAAAGTAGCATTATCTTTTAAACTACGTAACTATTCGTTCTGATACATATTTGGCGACTAATTTCACACGGTTTATTCCCGCTGTCACACCACTTAGGTAGTTACTGTTGGAATTAAATAAAACACCGTACTACAGTACAGAGTGTTAAAGGGAAGAGGCGTCGCGGAACTACTGATTTTACTGCAATAATTATAACCTTTACTACGGATCTATTTAAGTACCTACCCATATGAGACGGCCCATAACCTATTTACGGTGTTTTACCTAATTCCCATACTTACCTACCTACTTAACACTTACACATAGTCTCTTCATTATACAACTCGCATCACATACCTACTTTTCTCTCTCCACTTTCAAAGATTTATAGGTAGCCTCATTGGCGTATCTAGAGATATTTCCCAGGGGGCGCCTGGCCCCCAGTATTAGAAGCGATGTTCGCTTATCAGTTCCGTCAACTCTTAACGTACGAAATGAAATTTATCACATAAATTAATTTAACATGTATCGCATAACGGACCCTTGTATGAGTGAGTCCGACTCGCACATGGCCAGATTTTTAAAATTTTCAGCCATAATTGTTGGTTAGTAAAATTCTCGGGTGACCATTGATTGTGACCAGACCAGACCATTCTGGGGTGGGCACGGCCCACCCGGCTCCCCCCCTTCCTACGCCTATGGTAGGCCTACCTACTTACATACACACACACTTTAAATCCTTAATCTTGTTAATAGTGACATTCGATAACTTTTGTATTGGTATTAAGGACTTATGGCTGAACACTACCCCCTGAGATACAAGCCACCCAAGGAGCACCACAAGCTGTATAAAAGCTGTATTTTAGTTTATTTTTATACCACAGGCTGTATAGTGAGGCTGTACAAGGGCTGTATCAGCGCTTATACAGCCCTTATAAGTAAAAATTGGGCCCATTCTTATACAGCCTAATGCGTTATTATGGCTGTACAGTAGCTGTAGACGTAAAAAATAGGCTGTAATATAGCTGCAGTGGAGCTGTAGTATGGTGTAAAAGGAAACCACAGGAATATAGTTATCTTCTTATAAATGTCTTTAAAAGATAACGGTTCTTAATCGGTTTTTTAAGAGAATCACAAAAGGAAAATTTGTGAAACTTGTCAAATATTTCTATTTTAGATACATAAATGGCGATCGATTAATATTTCATGCAAAATTATAAGTCAAGTAATGAGCTTGGACTTTCGGTGTGATAATTTGTAGATTCGACGTGCCGATTTAATTTTGTTGTGATATTGTGTATAGTTTTGTGTCAAAATATTCACGCGCCTGCAATATAATCAAGATTAAGTAAAAAATATAACTAAAACGGGTAAGTAAGTTTATGGTTTTGAGGTTAGAATAATATAATATGCTTGAAAATACTGCATAATATTAGAGTATACTCATTATTTTAGCTGTAAAATTACGATAGCAGCTGTAGCTATTGTCAAATATCGTTTGATTTGTATTATGTTTTGTTTTTGTTTATTCAAAAATGGCGATAAATATTAAACAGCCTAAAGTATATCTGGAGAGTATTATGGGTCCTGTAGCTTTACTTAGATTCCATTGTACCGCTATTGCCTTTAAATAGGCATCATATTAGAATATTTTCAATATTTAGGCTGTATATCAGTTTTCAAAACATAAATTGTACAGCTCATTAGAGATACGTATTCAAAATGAAAAACCATGTATAATATATCGCTAGCAATTGTTAGATTTCGCCGTTTACATCGCTCGCGGCTTACACAACGTGTTTTTTAAGTGTGTAATATGCCGAAGGCAAATTGAAGCAGTTTGATAGAATCAACAGACGACGCACCTACTGATACACACATTACTTGTAAACAAACAACCGTGTAGGTAACATCGTCCATACAACACACACACACAGAGCGAGACAGCAGCGTCACATTACAAGCAACGCGATTAGTTTATAGGTAGTGCCTGGACAGCGTGCACGCATTTATTTGTTCTTTTCGATCCTTTGTTTGCCACGTCGTAAAACTCGTAGGTAGGTCAAAAACAAAACAAAGCGTTAGAAAACGGTAGTTCGTTTTAAAAAAATATTTTACTAAGAAATAGTTCTTAGTAAAATATTTTTTACACATAGGTGTTTTTAGTGTGTGGTGTTGTGTGCCTATTTTTTTTCATATGTTTTTCAATATTTTTCAGGAAAATATGCCGTTTAAAATAATTGAAACAATAGAAAAAGGCCAAAAACTACTGTGCATTATACCTAGTTTTTGGGAGTCTAAGGGTATTTTAAGATGGCCAAAAAAGGGATTAGATATCAATAAATTGGACACGGACGAATATTTACAGCCTGTAGATAATTGGTCTTCTTCACATTGCTGTGTCAAAAGACAATTATTATCATCATACGACGAAGCAACATGAGAACTAGATCTTATGCTACAAAATAGCGACACCAAATTTGATAATCAGACAGAAGTAATCACAACAAATAGTAATATTAACTTCAGTAATTACAATACTCTAGCTGGGCAATTGGTAAGCATTATTTTGTTACTTCATTATTAGTTAGCCTTCCCCGCATGTCTATTAGGCGTGACTTTATGAGTGTTTAATATATGTATAGTATGCCAACTCCATATCCAGACTACGGTCTCTCTAAAAGTCAAAATGTTTGCATAGCGATTGACAAAAACATCATTAATCCATTTTATGTGTGATTTCAGGCACTTAATCAACCAAAGAAGTCATTAACTTCATCTACAGCTACAACATCCACACCGGTTCTTCCAACAACTGCAGCTGAATACGTTATTCAATATATAAATGACTCTGATGTGGCAACACAAAATACTAATTTCGAAACACAAATTCCAACACAAATACAGCAAAACACTGATGTGAATCAGATTGAAAATGACCTAAAATGGATTTTAGACAATCAAATAAATATGACACAAACAATAAATGTTCTAATGGATAACCAGAAAAAAATGTTACACAAATTGGCAAGTCTATCAGTGCAAATAGATTACGAATTTTTCAAGTGTGACCATACTAAAAATACAGACGTGGTTACACTGGGCAAATCCAACGAGATTGAAAATGATACTTTTGTCATAAAACCTATTGATTCAGTTAAATAGCTAGAAGAATTGGCATTTTCTGGGGTCGCTCGTTCGATCTTAGACCTCATCTTACACTTACTATCAGGTGTAATCGAGGTCAAGAGCGGGCTCATTTGTAATAAAAAAAAAATCACTTTTAACTGACAAGCAGCAAAAAAATAAACTGCTGAAGCAATACTCTTTCGTATGTTCACAATCGGATGGAATAGGTGGAACCTGTGCATACAAAATATTAGATATGTTTTTTACTCTTGATTTCTTATGCAAGTGTTCCTGGACTGGTGGTAGTAGAGGTAGTGATAACGTAAAAAATCCTCTAAAGGCTTATAAAAACGTCCTTAAGTTTTACTACGAACTGATACATATCTGGGACCAAACTTATACCATTGAAAATAATGAAAACTTTTTAAAAACTGTTCTTAAAAATTCTGTAAAGAGAAAACTCAGCAAGAATGAAAGAGCGTCAACAAAACGTAGGAGAACAAAAAAAGATACACTTAAAAATTCCAATCAAACAAATCAAATCACCAACCAAGTTGAAAGCGTCATAATTGTTGCAGACGACGACGCTACAAATGAAACAAAAAATACCACGGAAGATGTTATTACAGAGGAAAGAGAAGAAGACGAGGAGAAGGAAAAGTCCCTTTGTTAGATCACCCATCAGAAAAAAATCTCTATCTTAATAACTACATTTTCATTTATATTATTGGGCAATGTTATCGTTAATAATTTTATTTTATTAACTTAACCCAATCTAAGTTTATCATAAAAACTTGTTTATTTTTGGTTACCTAGCTTTCTAAGAGTGCTTACGTTTACAAACTACATTTAAATCTTACTTGGCTAACGACAGGTGTTGATTGCAGAAACTGGATTTGCAGGTGGGGTGTGTATTATGCGGATACTCTTAGCATTTATAAAAACACGTAATCTCGTGACTGTGATTGTCCTTAAGACACCAAATTATGTGACTGTTTTTTTGCCTACCTAGTAAGTAAGTATAACAAAGAAACTATTTGATTATGTCCATGCGACAGTGTTTTATAGATCAGTTAGCATTTAAGAAGAAACACGTAATCTCGTGACTGTCATATATTGTCCGTAATTATGTGACTGTTTTTATTGCCTATCTAGTAAGTAAGTAGAAACTATTTGAGTATGTCCATGCGACAGTGTTTTATAGATAAGTTAGCATTTAAGAACAAAACACGTAATCTCGTGACTGTAGTTGTCCATAAGACACCAAATTATGTCCAGTGGTGTTTGTTTATAGTTCTTTGAACATCTGCGGGTTTTGCAAAGAATAAAAATAAAAACACATTTTCTTGATTTCAAAGTGTTTTATTTAAACTTAAATTTGTCATTATCAGTTTCCCAAGGTTTTATTAAATTTTCACTTTCAATATCAATGTTTGACGTTTTTGCTGCGGAACCTTCGTAAGACGTCGACTGAAGTGGCGCTTGACTGTAGATTGCTCGATTCATGACTACATTCTTTTCATTCTCTATAAATGACGACTCAGTATCACTAGTTTCATTTGGTTGGTAATTTGTTATATTTTTATATTCTCTTTTAATCTTCCTTTTGACTCCACCGGACCTTTTTCCTTTTTTCCGCATATTTGTTCCAGAATTACACGTTTATTTACTATTGCAAAGATAGACGACTGACAATAAAACAGACTAAAGCTGTACTATAGAATTAATTTATTATTATAGTGTTTTAACATCATATTTGTCAGAAGTCATAAAACTCTAACACTTACAAGGGTGTATAATTACGCAATAATAATAAGTTTTATAAAGGAGTTTGCATATACCATTATACAGAATCAAGTATAGAGTGATACCATATTAACACATAAAGCTGTAGTAATTAAGTGATCACATGCAAAATACAGCCTCTGTGCAGCTTGAATAATAAACATTAGCTTAAAGTGTCAAAAATTCTTAAAGTTTTAAAGTAGAGTTTTAATATTCCGTTTTAAAACCTTTTGTTTACGCGGATTCTTTTATAAAGATTTAGTACAGCTTGAGCTGTATAATAACTGGTAAATCAACCTTATAAATATAGAATCTTTTCTTGACACCCTTGTACATCTCCAAAAGAACTCTAAGTTCTATAAGTGCTGCATATTTGATGTCGGTAACGCCTAAGTGCTCCTTGGGCACCTAGTCCAGGGGATAGGGTAAATGGTAAAAAATTGGCCAAGTTCGAGTCAGACTCGCCCATGAAGGGTTCCGTAGTAACTATAATAATATAATATGTATATATATTTGACGAAAACAAATCTTACAAATTTCTTAAAACAAGCTTATTTACATTTTTTACAACTACGCCAAATAACATTCTTTTTCAGTGTTTGTATGAATTACAAAGTTATATTTGCGGTTTTATAATATATGCTGTGTCTTAAAAACTGCTGACCCGATTTCGTTCAAACCATGCTTTAAGATCTACAGACATATATTTTTTTTAGATTTTTCACTCCATTATTATAGAAGTTAGAGGAGGGGGGCGGACACATTTTACCACTTTGGAAGCGTATATCTTTTAAACGATTGACTTTATGAAAAAGTGGTTTTAGAAACCTCATTGTCATTTTTAAAGACCTGTCTAAAGATACCACGCACGCATACGCATAGGTTTCATAAAAATATAAAGGGGTTTGGGTAAAAGTGGCATGTTTTTTTAAATACGCGGCCACTTATGAAAAGTGTTTGGTTAAAAAGAACACATTAAGTCGTTAATTTTTTTCTATGGACGTTACTTTCCCACGTTCATCGAAGCCGAGATATTTAAAGTAAATAATCTATAAAATCAAATAGCCATTTGCTATAAATTGTGTTTATTTCATTCATTACATTGTAGTTTTACTTCTATTTCTCTTTATAACTCGTAATTAGCGATAAACAACACCACAAAAGCCGTCCATGAGCCCACTAAAAGCACCGATCTCCTCACCCAATCATAGCACAGGATTCGTTTACCTGAGTCTCCGAGTCACACACAGGCGCGCACGGCGCGGTGGCGTACCGACCCTCACTCCCCGTTTGGCGATAGTGTTGAGTGCGAGTGTGTTTATTTGTATCCGTTTTAAATCACAACGACTTGGCTTACTTACTGGACTTTGTTATTTTCTTACTTTGTGATTTGGCATTAAGAACATGGATGAAGTTAATATTACAAGTAAAATATGTGTCTGTTGCCGACGAAGTTTAAACCGTATTGGTGGGGCTCGCAGGCGATCGATGATCTTAACAACAGAGCTTATACAAAACCACCCATTTTTAATGTCGTACTGCTTAGAAGTTATCAACATACATCAGGTAAGAATATTATTGCTATGATTAAGTTCAAGTTATTTATTTCATAACAAAAATACGTTTGTGTCGAAATATTTGCACAGTATTATGATCCGCGTATTATCTTATTTTGTTTCGAAATACTCCTATCGAAATATTTATAACACTAAGGTCTCTGAGAGTCTATTACGTGAGTAGGAATGTTCCAGACGTGTGTTATAAAAGACTTTTAATTATGTATCTGAGGGTCTATTACGAGTTTTTTTTTACAATAAGTAATTAGTGTAAAATAAACTCGTACCCCTCAGATATCAACTAATAATTGCTTACATGTTTTACATAATACATACTTACAATTTTATAATAATCAAATGTGTTAATTGTCTAATATTTACTACTAGAAACATAACGACGTCGATAACGCGAATAATTGTGTTGTTGCTGATGTATAATAAATTATAGTTTATCTTATATCTTCCAGTTTGACCGAAATGATCGAATATGTCGTCCATGTTTTCAACGAGTTCAGCGTTATGCTGAGAGTAATCCATCTCCACGAGACATACTGGACCAACCAGAAGAAAATACGTCAGGTCAACCTGCTCAAGAGATCCAAGATGTATCGATGCGAGAAGTTGTAATTGGCGACAATCTCGAACCAGAACCACCTAATCTTCTCGTAAATGAAAATGTGCGTGATCAAGAAGTGCAAGTAAGTAGACCGCAGATGATAGAAATATCTGGGTACACGCGAGCACCATTTAATTCGCAATTATGTGTTTTTGCTGACTGTGCCAACAGAAATCTTCAGAGAATTCACGTTGATTTAAGAGCCACAATCCTTCAAGAAAAATGTTTCTATTTACCACGTGGGATACGTGTATGTGAAGAGCACTCAGTTGTGGCAAAATATTGAAACAAGTACACGCCGAGTATTTAGTACTTTCTCGGCTGTACAAGTTAAAGACATGATGGATATTTTGAGGAAACGTAAGGTTTTTTTAGACTTTGAAAAACTATCATCGAGAAATAATGGCGTATTTCACTATTACATAGGATTTTCAAAAGAACATTTTGAACAAATCATTCAAAGAACACCAAGTCTCACACAGCGGTATAGAAAAAAGCCGAGAACAGCCCTTGCGACAGTCCTTGCTAAACTTCACACTGGGGAGTCAAATGAAAGACTGTCTAAGGTATTTAATATGACCAGAAAGACGTTTGAGAAGACAATGCGACTGGTTATACAAGATTTAACCGCAGAATTCGTGCCACTTTTACACAATTATTCTTTCAGAGTGTTGGCTAAGCAAAGTGTCGCATATTCCCGTTCTAGCCGGATACACTTCTGTAAAGTCTGGCTTTGAAAATCAAAACGATGGAGTTATTATCTATATTCGAACCGAACTAAGTTACACGATATCTGAGCCTTCGATTGAGGACGCCAACTGCCTTCTTTTGAGGCTTGGTTCGGATACAGCAATCGTGGCAATTTATCGTTCTCCCTCTTTTAGAAGAACTGATAGATTCATAAGCTCGTTAAATGATATTTTGCCATCACTAGCAACGTATAACTCGGTGGCTATAGTGGGTGATATCAACATCAATATTGTCCCCAACAATAATGACACCCATTCAGATGACTACTTGTTGGCCGCTGCTTTTCACGGTCTGCTTCCGGCCCACAATTTTCCTACACGTGGTGACAGTTGCCTTGATCATGTACTATTGAGAACAAATAAAAAATCTACAACTCTTGTATTTGATTCATATTTTACTGATCACGCCCCTATATTACTGTGCTTAGACTCAATGAACTCTGTAGAAAAAACGAAAAGTCTGTACAGACATATAAACCTACCAGCGGTCGTAAATTGCATAGAACAATTCGATTTTTATCCTATTCTCGAATGCATGGATCCTAACCGTTGCGCAAATCTCCTTGTTTCCTTGTTGTCAAGCGTCGTAAATAAACACTCTACTATAAAGAAAATTACAAACAGAAAGAAAATTATTAGACCGTGGATTACTCCTGGCCTTCTAAGATGTATTCGAAATCGTGACCATCTTCACCTAAAATCAAAAAAAGAGCCTGATAACATGATTGCAAAAGTCACTTATACGAGGTACAGAAATTACTGCAATAACCTCCTTAAGAACATGAAAATTGAATACGATAAAAAAGAACTTCAGAGAGCCAGGGGTAATCCAAAAGCTACGTGGGATATTATAAAATCAATCAGTTATAGAAACAGTGTATCACAAAGCGATTCTTCTGCCCTTCTTAGCTTACGCGATGAACCCAACGCCTCGGTTGATGCCGTCAATAAATATTTTGCTAATGTTGGCATGAATTTGGCGGTAAAAATACAATCTTGCCAACATGCTAGTCGGATTGGTTGTAATGACGATGTTACAAATCCGAAAGGTAATTCGCTTGTCCTGTTAGAAACTGACCATACCGAAATAAATTCTATAATTATGGATCTTAAAACTAGCTGCGCCTTGGGGTACGATGGAATTCCCGTATCTGTAGTCAAATCAGCTCGGCACGTATTGGTTCCCGCCGTCACACACCTATGTAATATCTGCTTAACAAGTGGAGTATTCCCAGAAGCTTTCAAAAAAGCGTTAGTAACTCCAATTTTCAAGGCTGGGGACAGAGCTCGTGTCGAGGACTATAGGCCTATATCTGTGTTGACTATTCTATCCAAAATACTGGAAAAAGTTATGAATAGAAGGTTGCTCAGTTATCTAGAGAAAAACAAACTACTATCCCAAAATCAGTTCGGTTTCAGGTCTGGAAAATCAACAGAAGATGCTGTAATGGAATTAGCAAACCATGTTGTTAGGAACCTTGATAACAAAACAAAAACTATTGGCATTTTCCTGGATCTAGCCAAAGCCTTCGACACGGTATCTGTTCCCATCCTTTTACAGAGAATGGAGAAGCTTGGAATAAGAGGAGTTGCACTAAAAATATTCCAGGATTACCTTACGAATAGAAGCCAATGTGTAAAAGTAGGGAGTTACATTAGCTGTGATGAGAGCCTCACATTTGGGGTGCCACAGGGCAGTGTGTTGGGTCCCACGCTTTTCCTCATATATATTAATCAGCTCTGCCAACTGTCAATACCAAACTGCAAAATTATTGTCTACGCAGATGACACGGCACTTCTTGTCAGCGGTGAGACGTGGGACTCAGCTCACCTTCGTGCTGAAAAGGCTCTCACAATTGTTTTGGACTGGTTGGCTTCTAGTTTACTTACGCTAAATGTAACAAAAACCCACTACATCCCCTTCTCAGCAAACAATGCGACACAGCCATCCTTATCAAATATCAGGGTACATAGCTACGGCTGTAACTTCGCTTCACGCGATTCCTGCCACTGTCCTCATATACAAAAAACGTCTTGCATCAGATACTTGGGAATCTATATTGATAATACCTTGAGCTGGCGCGAGCATATTGATAAAACTGTATCGCGTGTTCGTAAGCTCATGTTTCCGATGAAGAAATTGAGGAGGGTGGTAGACCTACCGCTTTTAAAAACTATATACTTTGCACTTGTCCAATCTCTTGTAGCTTATTGTAAAGCGGTTTGGGGTGGCACTTTTAAGAATTCCATGCTTCGGTTAGAGAGAGCTCAAAGAGCTGTCTTGAAAGTAATGATTAACAAACCATATCGCTATCATACTAGCCAGTTATACAAAGATATTCCCGTTCTAACAGTGAGACAGCTCAGTGTGCTCCACATAATTTTACGTACGCACTCATCACTACACTATGATCCAGAACGGCTACTGAACAAACGGCGGAAAGATTTTGTATGCCCAAGCGTCCAATGCAAAACAGTTTTGGCAAGACGCCAATACTTCACGCTAGGCCCCTTTCTTTATAATAAAATTAATGGGCTCTGTAATGTGTTCCATTTAAACAAACGTAAATGTATATGTGTAGTAACAACATTTTTACAGAATTTATCTTATGATGAGACTGAAGGCTTGTTCACGAGATTATCATAATTACAATTACACACAAACATTCACTCACTCACACCACTCTCCCACTACAAATACGCACACACTAACACACCCACCCATACTCACACACATATATTATTACAATTATATACACGTTTTCTTTTTATATTATTATAATTTTAAGTGTACATACTTACATAGTTTATACTTCGACAGATCTCAAGCACATAATTTATTAACTCTAAGAAACATTGTTCTGTAGGTACTTGTTGTTATATTGTGTAGGAGGAAGGCGCCGGTGTCTGTCACACAGTTAATACTAGCTCAGACACCGTCGTTTACTCTATCTGTACTTAATTTATACGTTAAGAAAGAAATTATCTGTGTTTGTCAAAGATAGAAAAATTATGTAAGCACTATTTGAAATAAATACTTGAACTTGAACTTGAACATGACCCGTGAAGAGGTTATATCCAGATGTCTATCCATTCCAAATGCTCTATTTGGAAATCCAGATGCCCCTATAGGTGATCGTAGAGCCATTATTATACTATACACACACACACATACGCACATACGTTTACTTGCAAAAAAGCAGTAACTATTATTTTCAAAGAAAATCTTATAGCCTTCATAAATTCCGTCACCTACTGAAACCATTTCTGTTAGTTTGCCCCGATGGTCATATAATTGATATCTATGGATTATACGAAGCAACTAAGTCTGATGCTATCATTCTGTCGGAGATTATGAACAATCAAACTGATCCGTTTCATTGGTACTTCCACACAGACGATGTGCTAATCTTGGACAGAGGCTTCAGAGACTGCATAGAAACAGTAGAGTCCCGTGGGTACCGAACACATATGCCAGCCACAAAAGATGAAGCAGAACACCAGCTTACTGTACAGCAGGCTAATGAGTCTAGGAAGGTTACAAAGTGTCGCTGGGTCGTAGAAACAGTAAACGGTAGATTAAAAAATCAATTTCGTCAACTACGATCTCAAAACTTTAATGTCGCTGCGTCGCACTTATTTGATGAAATTAAAATTGCAGGAGCATTACTAAATGCTTTCGGTGCGCCTTTGACCGATCACAGACTAGTCAATGAAATAATAAGTAGACTAACAGAAAATAATTATGATCAAAATCGGCTAGGTGAATATGTCTTAGATAATAATCTTAATCGAAGACGAGCTCATTTTCAGCCTATAAATGCAGTAATCCCTGATGGCGATGAATTTCCAGTATTGAGTGCGGATGACCTCATCATATATGCTTTGGGTACTTACCAAATTCATCAAGCTCGCAGCTATTATGGTGAGCATATCAAAAACGGAACGTACTTCATAGAAATATATAAGGAGCCCCACATAAACGAGTTTAGAAGATGGAATCCCGAGTATCATGACCCATGGCTGCTGAGGGGAAGGATATAGTCCCGTCATGTATCTAGCAGAATACTATGTGTATATTTTGATACAACGAGGGTGCCAGGGAATAAATGCCATAATATGACATTATTGTTCATATATTGTAGGGAAACGCACACTAGGTTGTTGTTCCCACATTATGGCTATCATATGGTATTTAGGGTGGGGGAGATTCAAGAAAATCGGTCTCCTCCAGCGCAGTTCCTCGGCAGCAATCAGGCATGATATAGCAGAAGAACCATAAAACACCCGAAAATTCGTTTTGTATCTATTTAAGTAATTGAGGTTCGTGTAAAAATATAGTGATTTTATAGTAATCATGTTTTTTATTTAATTGTCGTATAATAATGCCGTACATACTCCTCCAATAACACGCGTAAGTTTATGAATGTATGTATTGTACCAAGCGTGCTGTATTTTTTCACAATACATATACGTGGTTACGTCTTTATTTAGACGACATGATGTTGAAATTCTTCCTACTTCGATATCATATATTTCAGCTCCGATAGTACTTAGGGCAAAGTTCTTTTATGAGTAATTATTATTATGTATATCACTATACGTTCGCAACAATAAATTAAGTGGCCGCTCAAAAGAAAAAACATGCCACTGTTTCATACAAAATTACCCAAACCCCTTTACAGTTTTAATTCTATGTATTTTAATTATTTTTTTTTTCTTAAAATCGAAAATCGGTTCACAGAATACATCTACCTACCAAGTTTCACATGTATAGTCTTAATAGTTTCGGAATAAAATGGCTGTGTCATACGGACGCACGGACGGACAGACAGACAGACAGACACGGACAGACATGACGAAACTATAAGGGTTCCGTGTTTTTGCCATTCGGCTTCGGAACCTAAAAAAGTGC
Source organism: Tholera decimalis (assembly GCA_943138885.2). Classification (NCBI taxonomy): domain Eukaryota; kingdom Metazoa; phylum Arthropoda; class Insecta; order Lepidoptera; family Noctuidae; genus Tholera; species Tholera decimalis. The sequence continues at coordinate 7,880,637 of OW964575.2, read as the reverse complement.
ACTATCTCAGCTACCATTGTGTAAATAATGTTCCTCATTATCTGCTTTGTGTTTTCCCAACTATGGGGTCGGATCCCAGTCTAACTGGACGCAGCTGAGTACTAGTGTTTTACATGGAACGACTGACTATCTGACCTCCACAACCCAGTAACTGGGTAACACAATACCCCTTGGGTAGACCAGTGTCATATTTTCTGGCTTCTGACTGCCGGTAACGACTGTCAAAGATGTACGAAGGCAAGCCGTGACCAACGGCTTACCGTGCATTCCAACGCACTGGGGTATCAGACTTCTCTCATCCTACCACCTTTATGCTGACTATTTGCGAATTTATTCGCAAGCTCCCGTAGAAGAACTGTCTGATGCGGTGATCATTGTGAATAATGACTTAGCACGTATTTCTCAATAGAGCTTGGATCATGGTTTGAAGGTTAATCCTGCGAAGACTCAAGTCATTGTGGATGGCAGCTCTAGAATGCGATTCAAAATTGACTGGATGAACCTTCCCCAAATTGTTTTCGATGGTGCAGTAATGCATTATAGTGATGTAGTGAAAGACTTGGGTATTTACAAAGATAAGGACTTGTCTTGTGGTCCCCAGTTGCGAGAAGTGAGTCGCAAACTGTTTGCATCTGCGGGGTCTTTACACAGATTGCGGAATTTCCTGCCGACTGCTACTAAAACTGCGCTCGCCCAATCTCTCCTTCTCCCTATTCTTGACTATGCTGATGCAAGTTTTCCAGACCTCACTGAAGTGCAGCTAGATAAACTTGAGCGACTCTAAAATTTCCGTATCAGATTCATATTTAGTTTGCGCAAATATGATCATGTTTCTGAGTTTCGTATTAAGCTCAAGTGGCTGCCTATCCGTCTTCGCCGGAATTCGCATATTTTATCATTACTATACAATATTCTTAAAGTCCATCCAAAGGTTGTCTGGAAGATATCGCTATCAGCGATAAGACCACCATATTTTGCAGTATTGTAAATCAAGTGTTTGTTTAAATTATTGGTGTATTAGAGTATTCTATCTATCTATAGACCGCCAACTTCCAAACTCCGAGCTACTAATGAGTGATAGCTTATAGAAAGACCAAATAGCGCTTTTAGTCCAACCCAGGTATCGAATCCGAGACCTCATGCTTAGCAGTAGCGCTTGCTAACACTTGACCAACGAGGCAGTTCATTTTGTAGTGATAATATTTTTTTTTTATTAACGAATAATTCTGGGTGTGATTTCATATTCAGGACCGTACCAAGCCACGAGGTGCCCGTGCCACACAAAATCTAACAACTCAAACTCCACGACCTAATAGTTGCAGAATTCATCTCTGAACAAACAAAGCAAACACTCTCGTCAGCAGTGCGCTCATACAAGAAAAAATACAACCTAATTGGGTGCTATATGTTTGAGCCGTTTGGGGTTGAAACTTTGGGACCATGGGGTACGAGTGCGCATCGACTCTTTCGTGACATCAGCAAACATTTAGTTGACTCCACAAGTGACCAGAGGGCTGGCCATTTCTTTGGACAGAGAATCAGCATTGCCATTCAACGTGGCAATGCGGCCAGTGTTCTGGGCACATTTCCCATTGATAGCGATGTTGATGAATTTTTCGATGCCCTATAATTTCCCTTTTATTTTCGCCTGTATTATATTTATTTATTTATTTAAAAATAGGACAAGATGATCCCTCCCTTTCACTTGCATTTACACTTGGTTGATATACCGTCTAGTCGTATTATCTTTTCCTCCACTTTTATTGTGCGTACGGTCAAGGTGTGGAACTCTCTGCCTGCTTCTGTGTTCACTATCACAAGTGACCCGTCAGCTAAGTAAGAGTCAACAGGATTTTTCTGGGCTCGCTCGTCCTATCGTAGACCTCATCTATCGCTTACCATCAGCCGTGATCGAGGTCTAAAGCGGGCTCATCCAAATAAACACAGCAGACATATGCATACCCTGTGATCGCCATCTTGTGCACATATCTAGCTAATAACATGTTTTGTTAGAAAATTGGCGCAGCGGACCCGGCTTAAGAGTAGACAAATACTATAATCAGAAAGCTTCGAATTGCTAAGCTATCGGGAGTTACGTGTTATTGTGAGTCAACCATAAAAGATAGACATATGCTGTCGTGGGATATTTTTTATATAATTTTAAGGAGAACATTTCCGTCGTGAAATGATTTCTGTGTAGCTTTAACCATTAAGGTTGCACACGTGACGGAAGCTTAGAAAATGGAGTAACTTCTTCCGTTTTCCCAACATTTCCCTTCACTGCTCTGCTCCTATTGATTGTAGCGTGATGAAAAGTATACTATAACCAGCTCAGGAGTATGAAAAATAATTGTACCAAGTTTCGTTAACATCCGTCGAGTAGTTTTTGTTTCTATAACGGTTATACAGACAGACAGACAGACAAAAATTTTACTGATTGCATTTTTGGCGTCAGTATCGATCCCTAATCAGCCCCTGATAGTTATTTTGGAAATATATTTCATGTACAGAATTGACCTCTCTACAGATTTATTATAAGTATAGATGACTATTATGCTATACAAATGTAAAATGTTATAAGCACAATATGGTGCAAAAATAAATTAAATTATTATTAAATTACTAGCTTTTGCCCGCGACTCCGTCCGCGTGGAATAGTTACTTTGGGCTAGCGTTAAATTTAACCCCGATTTTGAAGCATTCTTCATTGGCACTCCGCTCCTATTGGCCTTAGCGTAATGATATATAGCCTATATATAGCCTTTCTCTATAAATTGACTATTTAATAAAAAAATAATTTTTCAATTCGAACCAGTGGTTCCTGATATTATCGCGTTCAAACAAACAAACAAACTCTTCAGCCTTATATTATTAGTATAGATAGCTGTTGCCCGCGACTTCGTCCACGTTTCCGTCGTTTTTCGTAAAAAAACGTAGCCTATGTCCTTCCTCACGGTTCAGTGATTTTGATGTAACAGACAGATTAACTTTCGTAATTTAGTAGGGAAATATAATATGTCAATCTATAATACTGTTGAAAAATATCGCAATACCGAACCGCACAATATTATTGTTAATATCTGTGCCCGCGACTCCGTTAGCGTGTAACTCCTTGTGTGTTATTAAGTTAATGTATTAGTAATATTATTTAGATCACGTTTACATGAGGCTTAAGTACCTATAGAACGAAAATACTTCAGCGCAAAGCTTCCGGGTAAACTATGTTGAAAGTTGACCCGTCCGGCACGTGAACATAAAAATTTCTAGAACTGCTAACCCGGGAAAGAGCGACGTACAACTGACCATGCGAGAAACAATTGACACCGAGATCTACTCCAGCAACACGAAAAGTCTGCCCTTGAGCCTTATTAATTGTCACTGCATAGCACACCGATACTGGGAATTGCGTTCTTTAAATTGGGATGGAAAATTATTTGGTATTATGGGAATTCTGGGAATAAAGACGGTTTCTCCTGCACCGCAACCTGTTAAAATTTGAGCCTCAATTATATTTTGTTGCAACTGGGTTACTTTTAGCCGAGTTCCATTGCAAAGTTGTGGTGGTTTTAAATTTCGGAGCAGAATAATAATCAGAAAGCTTCGAACTGCTAAGCTATCGGGAGTTACACGTGTTATTGTGAGTCAACCATAAAAGATAGACATATGCTGTTGTGGGATATTTTTTATATAATTTTAAGGAGAACATTTCCGTCATAAATGATTTCTGTGTAGCTTTAACCATTAAGGTTGCACACGTGACGGAAGCTTAAAAAATGGAGTAACTTCTCCCGTTTTCCCAACATTTTCCTTCACTGCTCTGCTCCTATTGATTGTAGCGTGATGAAAAGTATACTATAACCAGCTCAGGAGTATGAAAAATAATTGTACCAAGTTTCGTTAAAATCCGTCGAGTAGTTTTTGTTTCTATAACGGTTATACAGACAGACAGACAGACAGACAGACAGACAGACAGACAGACAGACAGACAGACAGACAGACAGACAAAAATTTTACTGATTGCATTTTTGGCTTCAGTATCGATCCCTAATCAACCCCTGATAGTTATTTTGTAAATATATTTCATGTACAGAATTGACCTCTCTACAGATTTATTATAAGTATAGATTATTACCCTGTCACTTATGTGGGTTACAAGGCTGCCAGACTGAAGTGGGTTTGGGTGGGTCATGACTGTATGTAGAATGCATCAGGACAGTATGAGCTAGAGTCGTTACATAGGTGTCAAAGGACGGGCGTCATTACTGAGGAAGGCTTTATAAGTCGGAGCGGGCAGTAGGAAGAGTGGAAAGCTAAATTTGTCTTTTAACCTTTTAACCGCCTACGTCGGATTTTTACGACAAATATTTTCGAGAGAGAGAGAATATGTCGAGAAACTTCGACTCGTAACAGTATCTTTGTCTCGAAAAAGAATTGTAAAGAAAGCACTACCTTGCCACTGATGTAGACCTTAATCACAGTTTGTGAAATTGCTGAAAAAGTGATTAAAAAGCATACTTTAAAGCAAGAAGTAAATTATTGGAATTACATAATCATTATTTTTCACGCAATTTTTATTCTCTTACACAATCACCTATAAGTATTAAGTTCGTTTATACGACTAGCTACATAACTACACTGAAGAGCGAGATTCGAATGAAAAAGTCAGAAATAAAACATCACATAAGATCGCAGACACATGCCTCTTTTTTATGAGATGGAATGGCCTAAAATCCCACATTGGCTCAGTGCGGGTTAATAGATGTCTTCGGATTTGCCGGCTTCTGTCACCGATTTGTGCTGTGGTGGATGATATAAATTACACAAAGCCTGACTGGATTCGATCCGGACCTTGATTCGGGCCAGCACTCTCCTTTAATTCTGCTCTCAACAATATCCAACTCATATATCTGAGAAAAAGTGTCTAGTATGGACTGGTCCAGAAAAGGTATTGTAATCTGTTCAGGAAAGCCATAAATAAAACAACCATTTAATAGTTATAAAATTAATTCATTTATTAAAATTTCATTGTAAAATGATTTCTCATTTGGAAATTATTCTTATATATCATGATTTATCAATACACCACTCGTCATTCACAATCGTTGTCAGGCACGCAAACCTGAAAAGAAAAAGACAAAAATATTAATCATAGATAACATCATGGCAAAAAAGGGTAAGAGGTACACATGCCACGAATAGTGATTTGGCCGAATACCGAATTTTCTACTACGCTCTTAGCCGAAGCGCCGAATATGCGGTGACAGCAGTGTGCATTTCACGCTTGATAGGTGTCACGACTTGTCTAATTGCAGCGCGTCCGATCTGTACTAATATTGTAAAGATGTAAAATATTTAGTAAGTTTGTATGTAAAGGGTAATCTTCGGAACAAATGATCCAATTCTTAAATTCTTTCATTGGTAGTAAGTTATTGGTGAGTGCTATTTATAAATGGGGAAGTAACTCTGTCTGTCTGTTTCTGATACCTTTTCACGCCTAAACCGCTGAACCTATTTATATGAAATTTGGTATGGGAATAGTTTAGGAGCCTAGGAAGGACATAGGATAGGTTTTTATCCCGATATTAGGTTCTCGTGGGATAGTTTTCGAATTGCACGCAGCGCAGCCGCTTGCAAAAGCCAAATAAATTAAATAATAAGCTAAATTATTTAAATTTGATTTTTTAAATTGGTATTTGAATAGTTTAGGACCCTGGGAAATACATAGGATAGTTTTTATCCCGGAAATCATCCCTAAAGGATGTTAAAAGTGTGTTGGAATTTCGTATAGGGAATCAACAATGTCCCTACCCTCCCCGCACACATAATACACTTAACCTTTTAACCGCCTACGTCGGATTTTTACGACAAATATTTTCGGGCCCATTTCGCCAGAGTCGTATATATACGACAAAAATATCACAGCTCGTTTAATGTACTTTTTTGTTTAATTACGCTGTATTTTATCAAAACGATGTTTATATTGGGTAAATAGTTAATTAAGTAATCATTTAACAGTTTAATAAACTTTATATTGCACTGGTGTTTTTGTTGTAGGTATTTATTTTTCGATTCACTGTGCCGGGCGCTGGGGGCCCGACAAACGATTTGAAGTCGGGCGGTTAAAAGGTTAAAACACTGAACTGATTTAGACGAAATTTGGTATGGAGATAGTTTTAGACCCTGGAAAAGACATAGGATAGTTTTTGTTAGTATATATATAGTTAGTATAGTTTGAAATCATCCCTAAACGATGTAAAAGGGGTATTGGAACTTTGTATTCCCCCTATCAATTCATTCAAATCGCGTATTCAAGAACCACTCGGAACAATTTGTTTTAAACGACACAACTACATGTAGGCTATACAAATCTTTGTTTAGGGCTGGGGTCGAGCCCATGTCATGCACCAGTCAACCGTGTCGTTTAAATTTTAACCAATCAAGTTAATATACGAATGATTTCTATTTTTTTAAAGTTTAATATGTACTTACACTTTTATCTACTTTTATATATAATATCTAGGTATCAGTCTATAATATACTTGCAGATTAATAATAGACACATACTTAATTAGGTATCTCAGAGACATAAATATATAGGTATATTATCAATTTTTATGTACGTAGACCTACTCACAGCGGCGGCCAGCCGCCTGCCGCCATGTGATAATTTAATAAACCACGTTTATTCGGATTTGAAAACAAATATGAGGAATAGCGAATGACTGCGTGAAAGAGCAATTTTGGCACCGACTAACAAAATTGTAGGGCAGATCAACGAAAAGAATATCTCTCATGTGGATGATGATTTTGTCGAGTATCTGTCCGTCGACAATGTCATGGATATAGAGCAAGTGACGTCGTACCCTGTAGTTTCTCAACTCTCTGGAATTGCCAGGGGTACCATCACATAAGTTAGGGCTTACACTTGGTGTCCCAGTCCTGTTGATGCGTAATCTGGGCGCACCAAGGTTCTGTAATGGCACGCGACTACAAATTACACTGGACGCAATGTTGTGCAAGCAATAATTATGACAGGAACAGCAAGCGGTGAAAACATATTTATTCCTCGCATTCCAATAATCCCGACCAATTTGCCATTCCAGTTTCAAAAGACTCCAATTTCCCTTAAAAGCAGCATTCACAATGACCATAAACAAAGCTAAAGGGCAGACTCTGAAAGTCGCAGGTATACATTTAGAAAAATACTGCTTTGAGTGGCATGCTCACGAGTATCAAGCCCACAAAATCTACGTTTTAGCGAAGGATGGGGAAACCAGAAACGTTTTGGTTTTAAAAAGATACATTTTAAATACTATCTGTCTGTTTTTGGGGATAGATGGACCCTGGTGATGGCTTTTTTATATTATATGCGTTTTTTAACCACCCAAAAAGGTGTACCGATTGGCAACAAGAATTATTGATAAGTGTAAATTAACGCGGGCAAAAGCTAGTAGGCTATAAATTATTTCAAAGTTCAATCTAACGAAATTGCGGACGAAGTAGTTACTAGTGCTTCATATACGTGCATTTGTTCATAAGCGTCTAGCTCGTGTCACGACACGTTTCATATGTTCATTATAACACATAATGTGTTACCGTTCTTACTTAATCCTAAAATAGATATACTTTTCCATAATCCGAATCATGCCGCATAGCATGTAGTATTCTGCTGAATACCGAAATTTAGCCGAATATTTGTGGCATCTCTATTAAGAAATGGTGAGGGATATTCGCCAGTAGTGCTGTCGAGAGCTCAAGAATTTCCTAAACATACTTGGCTGGAAATGCTATATCCATGATGGGTCCAGAGACCATGACTTGGGGACGACTACCAGCCCCTAAATTAGCGGCGCGTATTGTTCCACGCGCGCTCCTCTTACACGGGAGTCAAACACATCACTCCCTTGACCAGGCGCCACCAGTCGGGGTCCGCGTTGAAGAATGTGTCAGTGTTCCCACAGCCTCGGATACATATGTGCGAGGGAAGACAGGGTGGTTTAACTCAGAGTCTGACAGACTCATCTGTTCTTTCTTGCGCTCTACAAAAATCTCCACACGAAAACCCCACTTAAGTCGGTTCAGCCCGTCACAGATAGCCCCGAAATACAGAAAGACACACGTACAAAAAAAAAAAAAGAAGAAATCACAGAAGATAACTTTTAAGCTTTAAGAGACAGTTATTTTGAAACCACAGACCTTAAATTTTATTTATACGTATATAATGGATACATGCTCAATTATTGTGGTTTCATTCATTTATTATCTGGGTAATACTGTATTACTGTTATTCATAACTAATTATAATTGTTCCATTTATAAACCTACAATGTGAGTTATTATAATAATGTTGACAATGTTAAGCTTTGTTTTCCTAGGATAGCGGTGCCGTCATATAGCGGCCGTAATACAGCGGTGAATGACGTCACTAGAACGTTGTCTATGTAAACAAAATGTCGCGGTTTCCTAGAGAGCGGTAACTGACACCGTAACGTCAAAAAGCGGTGCCGCCATTTGCATGACGGCCGTCTTGTCGGTGTCAGATGGTTTCGTGAACGTTTCCAAAGAGAATGTAATATACTAGATAGTTATGAAGCAGACAGTGTGTTAAAACGGCCGTGGAACTTTCCACATGTCGTCACCGTAAAGACGGCCGCCTTTTTGCGTCTGTAATATTACGGCCGCTATATGACGGCACCGCTTTCCTAGGAAAACAAAGCTTAATACAGCGGTGAATGACGTCACTAGAACGTTGTCTATGTAAACAAAATGTCGCGGTTTCCTAGAGAGCGGTAACTGACACCGTAACGTCAAAAAGCGGTGCCGCCATTTGCATGACGGCCGTCTTGTCGGTGACAGATGGTTTCGTGAACGTTTCATTGATAGCGATGAAGACAGTGTGTTAAAACGGCCGTGGAACTTTCCACATGTCATCACCGTAAAGACGGCCGCCTTTTTGCGTCCGTAATATTACGGCCGCTATATGACGGCACCGCTTTCCTAGGAAACCAAAGCTTTATAATGTCCTTCGAATATTTTATAACAATATACTTTTTTTTCTGGTTGGGCAAATCATCAAATAACTGCTCCCGCGGTGGGTGGAGCGGAAGGGAGTCTCAGACTTCTTTTACCCGTGTAAATCCCGATCCCGTGGGAATTTGGCAAAATCCCGTCTTAGCGAGCATTGACATACTAAAAAGTACCCACCCCCATGCAAAATTTGAGGGCCTTACTACTAGAAGGTTCTAAGATTTCGTGATTAATCAGTGAGTGGTATTTCGCTTATAACAAGGCGGCATACTCTCTCCACTTTTATTTTCTCTTTTCATAAACTCTATCACCACTATCCTCAAATGCTCTTACCATTTGTACGCTGATGACCTACAGCTCTACGCGCAAGCTGACGTTGACAACCTGGACAACTGCATCTCATTGCTGAATGCTGACCTTCTAGCTATCAGTGATTGGTCAAGCAGGTTTGGTGTCACTGTCAATGTGAGTAAGTGTCAGGCTATCCTGATCGGTAGCTCATATTTCCTGCGAAACTTGGACACCAGCCAACTTCTCCCGCTTAACTTCAACAATACTGTCATCCCTCTCTCGCCACACTTAAAAGACTTAGGCCTATATATTAACGACAGGTTAAGTTGGAATAAGCAGATTGCACAGGTTAGCCAGAGGGTAACATTCACACTGCGATCTCTCTATAGATTCAAGCATTTCCTTCCTTGTAGCACTAAAACCACATTGGTCCAATCACTTGTGCTTCCTATCATTGATTATGCTGATGTTTCCTATTCTGATCTTTCCCAAGAACTTCTTAACAAACTGGATCGACTTCTCAACAACTGTATTCGTTTCATTTTTGGCCTTCGAAAATATGATCACATTTCTTCCTTCCGTTCTCAGCTTAAATGGTTGCCTATCCGTCAAAGGAGATCCCTCAGATCCCTCTGTATGCTCTTCACTATTATGAACGATCCTTGTGCTCCTGTTTACTTAAAACAAAATTTTAAATTGTTGGGCAGTTCTCATGATCTTAACCTTCGCGCATCCAAAAACTTACTTCTTCACATTCCTTCTCACCGCACCGGGTTTCTATCTAATTCTTACGCTATTTCTACTATTAAACTCTGGAATTTGCTACCCCTTGACATCAAGAAGGCTGAGTCAAAAATTTCTTTTAAGCGCAAAATTAAAAACCACTACTTAAGGGGCTGTTATTCTTAGTTTGGTCTTCGTCATAATTATTATGAGCTCTCTTATTCAGAAAGAATATTATAAAGCACCGTATCTATTAGTTTGTCATTTTAGCATATATGTATTTTATTAGTATGTATTAGTATGTATTTTATTAGTATTATTATATATTAGTATTATATTTATTAGTATTACTTAAATATATTATTTCATTCCATTTTCTTGTACACCTACCACAGTGTTTTTTTTTAACCCAAAGGTTGGCTGGTAGAGAATGCCTTGCTGCATTAAGTCCGCCCATATAACACAATTGTACATAAAGTTTAAATAAATAAATAAATATAATATAGATTACAAAATCTGTAATATTTACAAGATATAACAACTGAATCTATAATTTTATTCAATATAATGATCAGTTAATATAATAAACGATTGATATAATTTTAAAGCAACTAATTTTTATAAGCATAACATAGATTTAATATAAAATCGTTTGATATACCACTCAAAAGACATAAAACCCATTTAGTCTATTTTTTTGTTATCATATGTGGTTTTTATTTCCTTGTAAAAAAGCATGCAAACAAGCATACACCATGCATGCAGCAGGCATGCAAACAAGCATACCCTATACATGCAGCATGCAAGCATGCATGCAACATGCAGCAGGCATGGCTTCTGTCACGGCTCCGGCTTTCCCATGCGAGCTTATCGTCGCAGATGTGTTTCACGCTTACCACCGCGGCTTCGGCTTGCTGCGGCGAGTGTTAAAACCACCTGCTCTTCAGCTCGCGGGCCGCCTCGCCCTTCTACGCCTACGCGATTTTAAATAACACTCTAGGCAATATTATATATTTTAAACGATAGGCCTAAAGATTTTCGATTAAAGAAACGTTATATCCAATAACGTTATACGAAATAAGTTTCAGAGTATATAAATGTTATATCTAAAGAAATTATATCAACAGTTGGTATAACTCACGTTTATTATATCTTGTGAACGTTATTGAAATGAAAATAATTATAACAAATAACTTTATATGAAAAATTTTGCACATGCAGCTGTAAGCTTTTTGGTTTAGAAACCTTTTCGTGCCTCCTCTTAACACCCTGCTAAAGTTTCATCACAATTTGAGCGATGGTTTAAGAAAGCATACAGGACAAACATACACACATTAATTTTTATTAATACAGGTAGATAGATAAAATTATATTTTATATATCTAGTTACTAATACGGCTTTTAGACTTTATTTCACAGTCCAAATATCAAAAAATGAAAATATTGACGAATTGCCAATTTACGTGCATTCCACCATCCATATTTTCCTTAAAGATTAATCATATTATTATATTTCTCAATTCCGAATGGGTGGGCCGATTCATTGGATGTTCGCCCAAATAGTTGTTGAATTATTGAAACTTCCTCTGTGATTAGAGTGGCAATCACAATCCAGGAATTTTGTTGACAACATGAAATATTTTAATCCGAACACTAAAACCAATGACACGGTTGGCCTAGGGGTTAAGCGATTGGCATCTGAACTGAATGTCGCAGGTTCGATTCCTGAACCGGGACAATTGTTTAATGGCTTATAAATAGTGTAGCTGCCTCGTTAGTCGAGTGGTCGCAAGCACGGCCGCTGAGCACGACGTCTCGGGTTTGATTCTCAGGATTGGCAAAAAGTGCCATCGGGATTTTCTGTAAGGAATTTCGACACGCCCTATCAACAATGTAGGATCTGAAAATATGCAACTTTCCAGCAGAGCAGTTTAAAGTTTAAAAGCATGATAAAAATGTTATTTTATGGATTACGATTATATATATGTATATTGGATATATGACACTCATTCCAAAATTCAAAATCGTAATCCATAAAATAACATTTTTATCATGCTTTTAAACTTTAAACTGCTCTGCTGGAAAGTTTCATATTTCCAGATCCTACATAGTTGATAGGGCGTGTCGATTTCTCAGTAGTAGCCCGGAGTTAGGAAGTTGGCGGTGTGATACCCCCTGCCTCGGAAAACACGTTAAGTCATTTGACAGTCGTTACAGGTAGTCAGAAGCCAGTAATTTTGACATAGTAACCCAGTAACTGGGTATCATGATACCCAGTTACTGGGTTGTGAAGGTCAGATAGACATTTGCTCAATGTAAAACACTAGTACTCAGCTGCGTCCAGTTAGACTCGAAGCCGACCCCGACATGGTTGGTAATGGCTAAGCAGAAGCAGAAATAGTGTGGGGCAACTATATGAAATGAAACTAAAAAGGGCAAATTAAAAAAATAGTTTTTATATCACTTAGTAAGAGCATTACAACCTTCACGGTGCCTTATAGAAACTTTCAATCTTTCTTGGAAATTAAAGAACCAATCTAATGAGACTTGGTACACATACAGAAAATACCTAGGTCTAAATAGTTAATAACTTTTCAATTACAGTGTGCAGTTTGATTTTCATACGATATTATTAACAAAAAGTTTGGATACAATGACTTCGCTTATTGTCATGTCGCTTGGTTATCCAGTATAACTATATTTTTAGAGTGCTGTTAGGACTGTCCCGCTACTGTAAAGCCTGAGATAATTGCACAGTACTAACTGATGGCTTTCAGACCACCACACGGAGAAAAAGGCTTCTCTCATGACCAGGTTGCGGTTCAGTAACAACAGCATTCTGAAAACTGCTGTGGAGAATTTTAACTTTTTGTATGGGTGATGAAAAAGCCAATACCTACCTGCTTATCCCTCATACAAAATGTACTCAACTAGATACAATAATTAAATAATCATTTTACTTGTAACCGTTTTTGTTCCTAGCATTAGTATTATTCATGTACTTACTAACATGATGGATGCATGTTGTCCGAATTCAATAAATAAATAAAAATTAATCTTCACGCATTTTCATAAATCAATAATCTATTCTAAGGACGTAGATTAACCCTTTGACCGCCACGGGCCGCGCAGCGAAAGTGCACGCTGTACGTCAAGCCATTTTTTATCACAGTAAGCTAGTGATGAGGTTAAACTCGGGTAGGTATTACTAAATATCGATAAAATTATAATGCGTAATCTTTATTGATTTTCCATACGTAAAAGCGCTATATGTATGTATTAATTTAATAAATAAAAGTTGCCATGGTTTTCAATTGTAATTTAATAAAGGAACTATCACTTGAAATAACAATCACATATAAAAACTAAAATTACAAATTTATCGTTCATAACACGTCCTTACTGTCGCTTAAAAGCGACGATGGCTGACTACTCCAAAGAAAATTTTAATATTTTAGGGTTGTTAAACATAATCAACGAGAGTTCGTATTTTTAACAATTTCGGTGAATCTGAAAATTCAGCGTCATGTGGTCTAAAATGCAGCATACCTAATATCATGAAATATCTATTTCGAGACATCAAGTTGGAAAAAAATGGGGCATTTAGAAGAGGGTCTTTTGACCAATATTCCTCGATAAATGTGTCTATTTCGTGCAAATAACATTGTAACGGCAAAGAATAGGTACATTTCCGGAACAGATACATCGTACTATTTTTAACCCCCGACGCAAAAAGAGGGGTGTTATAAGTTTGACGTGTCTGTCTGTCTGTGGCATCATAGCTCCCGAACGGATGAAGCGATTTCAATTTAGTTTTTTTTTGTATTAAAGGTGACTTATGTGCGAGTGTTCTTAGACATGTTCGATGAAATTCGGTTGAAAAAAGTTCTGGGGTGTGAAAGTGGGGATGAATAATCGAATGTTGTCAAATATACCCAAGTGGGATATCAAATGAAAGGGCACCACGTGTACTATATTGCAAAAACTGTCCATTCCATGAAATTGGTCAAAGTGGCAAAAATATGGTAGGTGAAAAGTTTAAAAAACATAAAACAAAAATTAAATTAAAATTTTAAAAAGCCCCCTACGCAAAAAAATACTGAGTAGTTTTTATGTAGTATTTTTTGCATAGAGTTTTTTAAATTTTAAATTTTTGTAATCTGGAATATTCCCTTAATGTGCGGGTTCGTAAAAAATATTGGTGATATCGATATTGACTTTAACCTCATCACTAGTGTCGCTTTAAAGCGACTATGGCGTCTGTTGGGCCTATATTTTTACGAGTTTACAGATGGTTCTGGAAAAAATTAAATTTCAAGATTATACGCCAAAGAACAAGCTTTTATTTTATTTGCTTTAATTTAATGAAGTATGGAGAGGATATTAAAAAAAAAAACTGTTAAAATAATCATTGACTTTATTTACTGTAAATAAGGGACCAAATTGGTGTCGCCTAAAGGCGTCGTTGGCGGTCTGGATACTTTTTTTGTTTAAGACTGTAGGCGTCGTTGGCGGTCAAAGGGCGCTCGGCGTGTCGCTTGATTTTACATACTATGTACATACCAGCTATGTCCCGCGGTTTAACCCGCGTTAATTTGAGGAAATAATGTAATACAAACTTTCATCCCCTATTTCAATCCTTTAGGAGACTATATTTAAAAAAAAAGGTAGCCTATGTTTGACCCTGAGTCTTCAACTATTTTCATTCCAAATTTCATCCAAATTGGTGCTGTGGTTTAGCCGTGAAAGCGTAACAGACGGACAAACTTTCTATAATATTAATATGGATAAATAAAAGTATGTCTGTGATTTCAAAATAACCGCGTTTGGCAAGTGCTTATAGATATTTACACGACACTAAAACTAAAAAAGCTTTTTATATTTTTTCATTTCAGTTTGTCCGGACTAATGTCTGGAAAGACTGAACAATTTTATTGGGACTAGACTTTCGCTTGAAGATAGACGAGATTATTGGGCAACATATGGGCTTTTTAACTCCGCAATACCAAGGGGTTGGGTTACATAAAACGCTTATACTCGGCTGCATCAGGTTACACTGGATGGAATGAAGGCTAGGTGGATAATAACTATAAGTTTAATTAAACAACGCCTCCACTAACCTTATTCAACCGCCGACGTATCCATACTAACATAACTGGACCCCATATTCTCACGGTGACGCGCCGAAACCACATGCTTCTTCGCCGTCTCACCTTCTTCAACATCAGAATCACAAACACCACACTTCAAACACCCAAATTGATAATACACATATTTGTTGCGAGCCAACATATTAATGTTATGCTTCAACTCCAGGTAAAAACGGAACATGCTCTCAATAGCCGGCTTCTCGTTGAAATGTCCTGCGTATACCAAATGTGTCAGCAATGACCTGATGGAATTAAAAACTCCTTGGCAATCAACACAAGTGAAAGTAGATCCTTCACTGTGTAAAATGTGATTGCCTTTCATGTAAACGCTTATAATATCTCCTTTGTTAGCGTTGATTTTCGCTTCAGCTGCAGCAGTTTGGTGGCCAACGCTGCTCAAAATATGCTTCACAGCCTCACTGTTGCTTTGGAACGTAATACCACAAAGTTCGCATTTCAAGTCAGCGCCAATTTTGTTTGCTGTCAAAAGCTCTTGATCGGCATCGTTGTATAAAGCAGTACGGATCAATTTCGACATTGTGTCAAAATGAGAAGCACCCTCAAAGTGCTCGACCATCGCTGAGAGCGATGGGACGGCTACATATTCCGGGCAGATGGTGCAAACGTAAAAATTGCCGAAGCTAGCAAAATATTCGGAAGGGCGGCAATGGTTCTTGTAAAGCATGGACAGCTTACGAGGTGCTGCGTTTCTCAAATGCTTCTTCTGGCGAATATGGTTGAAGAGCAACTGCCTAGGTCCCTTCAGGGTCATATCGCAGCAGGTGCAGTAGTTCCCGACCTTCCCCGAAGGTTTGATAAAGTTTTCTATAATGACATGGTCACGGCTGTTATGCGGCTTACCGACGCTAGCTAAGTACTTCGTCCAGTTCAAATCTTTCGGACCCCATTCTTCGGGGATCGTACGGTCGGCATCCGACTCTTTCATTCGAATGTATAGTTCGTCAGAAAGCTTAGCGAGATGCTTCTCGTCTAGGATATGCAGTATGGAGGCTTCAATGGAATCTATGGTCGTGTTGCACAGACGGCAAAACAACCCGTTAGGAGTAAAAGTTATATCATGGCTAAGGAGGAACTTTTCGTTCACCTCCTTTATTTTGTCAATGGAAGGTTCAGTCATTGAGAAAGAAATGCTCTTATCAGACTGCAGGATACAAGACAGGTTGTGAATATGAGTTTCACTAAATACATGGTTCAAAACACTATCATAATGGAATCGTAGAGTATAATACTCGCAGGCGATGCAAAAGAATGCCAGTTTTCCAGTTCTGTCATCAACTAAAGACAACAACTTATGGTTGACGAGCAACTTGACAATCAGAGCCTCAATAGGTCCATAGTAGCGATACTTCTTCGCCTGATTCTTAGGCTTTTCAGCTGTTTGCTCATTTTCGTCATTATCAATACTCTTGTTTGCATCAGCAGCGAAGTTTTGGTAAACATTATCCTTAATACTCATAATAATAGGAGCTACAGAAGACGTTTGTGTAGAAAAGTCTATAGCGGAGACATCGGAACATAGCTTGTCGTATATGTCTTGATAAAACTTGAGCGCAGCGTCCACACTTGCTTCGGAAGCGTCCGGCAGATGTTTCATTAATGCAGTGCTAAGTTTAGACGAGAAATTACGTTCCAATTTCTCAACCGGTTTAGTAGTAATGCTAAGTTCTTTGATCTTCGGCAGCTGAGTCTCCCCCAAAGCGGAAAGACGTCGAGACATGGTCGGTAGAATAATAGGCTCAGCTACATCGATACTATCTCGTTTCAACTTAGGCAAGTGGGCGTCAGAATTGAAGTGTTTCTGAAGAGACTCCATCAGGGGCTCTTCGTCGTTCAGTTCTATCTCTATGTTGCAGTCGGTGCAAATATGCACTTGCTTAGCATCTTCAGAAGTGAAGTTAAGCAATTCAGCTTTTAACAGCTCAGGAACTTCGCTGACGGGAAGGCTGTTGAACCTCTGCCTCTGGAGGTTACTCTTCTTCTCCGTAGTAAATATATATTCCACTTCCACATAATCTCGTTTTTGTAAATATATCTTTTTGTGCGTGGAGTCTAGGCTCCTCAGGTAGGAATGGAGAGTTTTGTTCTGTTGCGTCAATGGGTGATTGACGACATTTTGGAAGTGTCGCGCGAGACGTTTAATGTCTTCAGACTTTCGAAAAGATAACACAGTGAGGTTTTCCATCGTTGTGATGTACTAGTGTCAACCCACAACTGAATGCCTGTATCTTGATACCAAGAATTAACGGCCGCGCTTATAAAGCTTATTATTAACAGTTTTGAAGTTATATGCTGTCTCGTTCTGCCCGTACTTTGCCGAATAATAATTTTGGATACCCAAAAAATGTTTGTTAGGATTTGGACTTGAAAATAAAATGGTGAATTTTTTATTTGATTGTCACTGCATTTCAAGATCTGGAAAGAGAGAAAAACAATTGGTTATTATAAGAATACAGATACTTTCATAGATTTAAGAATGTGTTTAAGCGACACATAAAAGAGTTGTGACGTAGATCTATCTTAGTGGCCAGAGCTAGCGTCTAACACTGGAGACTGGAGGTCAGTAGAATTACGGAAAGTTCTTCTTCGTGTCGATGGCACGATAATCTCTACATTTTTCTTAGAACAGAGCTGGAGAAGCGTCAATTGCTTAGTGGCTAAAGTGTCGGACTTGTGATCGAGAGGTCCCGGGGCTCGAACCCGACCATACACTATTGCCGTGAACCCACACCAAACACCAGCATATTTAGCTTAATTGCGAAAGTAATGTGAATTCTACGAACTGTGTTAAGAGTAAGACGATACTTAACAAAAACACACACGTTTTTCTTTTGTATTTTTGTTTGTCTGTTTGATTCTGTCTGTCTGTCTTTCCGTTTGTCCGGGCTTATCTCTAAAACATCTGAACCGCGCGTAGAAAGTCGCGAATAAAGGTAGTGGGAAATAAATATCGTTTCTTAACCTTGAATCGATCCGTGCCGCTGTTATTTATCCACGAGCTACTTCCAATACAGTTCATATCCAATATTTCATGTATTTATGTCCGCTCAACGTATAGATAAAACACGAGCACCACATTTGGCATTCATTTAAAACGTCATTTTAAGGAAAAAAGAATAGTTTCAATCCGAACGATTTGAGGAGAATTAGTTTCATTGTAGCAAATACATAAAGAGGCAAGAGAGCCAGAGGTCGCTCGCGAACCAGATGATCTGACCAAGTTAAGGATGCATCAGCTTCAAAGAAATTCCAGCCGTCGGTAAGGCCAGCGACCGGTGGAAGACCATTATCAGAGCATGGCTGGCTTTTGCTGCTTTGATGATGGTCCATCCTCAGTAATGAAGGAACGATCAAACTCAAAATACTTTATTTCACATAGGCCTATATGCGCGCTTATAAAACACCAGACGCTAGTGCTCGGTTCGAAACTGGTTGTTTCCTATGGAGAAGAACCGGTAATAAACTCCACGGTTACTCTTTTCCAAACATTTGCACAATGTATCCAAAATACAGGATCGAAGAGAGAAATAGAAATAGGTGAGGGTACATTGAGATTTATACCCTAACTAGCTTGTGCCAGCGGCTTCGCCCGCGTGGGAAGTTTTTCCCGTGTAAATCCGAATCCCGTGGGATTTTCGCAAAATCCTTTCTTAGCGGATGCCTACGTCATAACATCTACCTGCATGCCAAATTTCAGCCCGATCAGTCCAGTGGTTTGGGCTGTGCGTTGATAGATCACTATGTCAGTCAGTCACCTTTGAGTTATATATATTTAGAGATGTTTTCTTTCAGAGAACTAGCATTGTGGGTAGAATTCACATAACTAGTAATATTTTTAACCCCTCCAACTAAGCTAAATCTGGTTGTCTCGAGTGTTCCCAATCACGGCAAAAATGTAATGGGTGGGATTCAAACCCTCTTGATCACAAGGCTAGAATAGAGGGCATCCAAATCAGTCCTCCATCGCGATCGATCAATAGGCTATTGACGTTTCAAAATACGCGATGCAAAACAATATGAGATTCCTACCCACATTTGTATTTTCTTCACCCGAATATTCAACTAGCACGCCACTACTTTATGTCAGACAGTTAACTCAAGCCATTTATCTTGGGGGAGGCAATAATACAGGGCTATAACATATTCCTTCTACTAACTGTCCCGCACGCCGGTTACGTACAACGAATCTGACCTTTTTCAAGGACAGAACGCAACGATTTGTGTTTAGCTTATAAATTTTCCACACTATTGCGCATTTATTGAGTTTAAGGATTACCAACACAATACAGAAAATCTTTAAATACACAGTACATCATACCACCATTTCATCCTACTTTCTACTAATCCTACTAATAATATTATAAATGCAAAAGTTTGTGAGGATGTGTGTATGTTTGTTGCTCTTTCACGCAAAAACTACTGAACGGGTCTCAATTAAATTTGATAATAGATAGTTGACATCCTGGATAGACTACTTTTTATCCCGAAATTCCCACGGGATCGGGATTTACGCGAGAGAAAACTCCCACGCCAACGAAGTTGCGGACAAAATAAATAATAATAAGACGTTTATTTACAGATCACAGATCATTTACAACAATACATTTTAATTCTACCTCTTAAACTAGGAGTTATTCTGTATTTTAAGAGGTAGTTGCGAATTATATAATACAAAATATACAGCAAAAACCTGGCTCAAGTGGACTGTGTCAGTCAGCCAAATACATAATATGTTACGGATATAAATAATTCTATTAACAGAAACCAATTAAAAATAGTTGAAATATAAATCTAAATTAAATATTAAAGAGAATTTAATTTTTAAGAACTAATTACTAACAATGAGTATATATATGAAAGCGTGAAAGTGTGCATATGTGCGTGTGTGTAGTCGTAAAGCTAGTTTATTATAAATTCGAAAGTTTGTGAGGACGGACGTTTCACGCGAAACTACTGAACGGATCTGAATGGTATGTAAATAGCTGAAATCTTAGAATAACACTAAAACGGTGAAGAAAATCTTGAGGAAACCTAAGCGCGTGTCTTACTTATAGTTGGTTCACTTAAGAAAACAGTGACCAGTTGCACTTGCAGATCCATTGGCGAAACGGTCGTCTTTTATGCGTTATACATAAAATAAGTTAATTTAATTCATTTCTATTAAATTGGTGCAGGCCCAAAAAAATTAAGTTGGTGTCAAAACTCAACATTCAAAATGAGTGATGTAAAAAAATATATTTTGTGACGCAATAACTTTAATAATAGACGGTAATCGATGGAAGAAATGCTGCGACCACATAATACAAGATGAAAAGCTTATGTGAAATTCAGACGACGTCATAGAGAACGCAGAACAAAATTCTTTCATAATAAATACAAATGAAGATTCTAGTGACACTGATTAAAAAATATTACTAATTTAAGACAATTTTCTTACCGACGACCTTAAAGACAATGTTGACATTGATAGGGAGCGCAGGGCGCTGGCGGTTCAAGGAAACATCACGGCCCGGAGATTTGCTCGTTGTAGTAATGAAGTCAAAATTACGTTGTTTAAGGCCTATTGCCAGACTTTCAACACGAGCAGTCTCTGGGTCAAGCATACCAAGAAGGCGCTGGATGTCATGCGCATCCAATACAATAATATCTTCAGAATGCTGTTGAGACTTCCCCGCTTCTGTAGTGCGTCAGAGATGTTTCCGAAGACGCATACAGATGGGTTCCACGCCATCATGCGCAAAAAAACTCTGTTCGCTGGTCAGCAGAGTGCGGGCGAGTAACAACAGCATTCTGTCGACTGTGGCGGAGAGATTAAACTCTCCTTTCATGATTCACTTTATGGGAATGACTATCAACCGGGGCACGTTTCCCATAAATTGATGGTCCTTTCCATAAAGCTAGTTGTAACTAATTTTGTAGATATTATGTACTAACACTAGCCTAAGCATTATACTTATTCCGAAATAAAGAATTTGAATTTGATTTTTATCCATTAAACTTAATCTTTTGAAATATAAATTTTATTTTGAATTTTTACTCCATTGTGAAAACACCTTTACCCTGCAGTTGCACTGATGACGTCACTATTTTCTTAACGTGAACCAACTATAGAACCGAAAAATCCGGAGATATGCGACATCCACCAATCCACATTGGACTCGCGAGCAGGATCACGTCACATTCCCTCTCATAGAGAGGGCGCCTGTGTTTTAAGCTGGTTATGTCCATATGAAATTATTTTCTTCCATTTGTTAAAAGGAAGCAATTTTAAAGTATAGAGATAGGACCATAGAAATGGACATAGAATTCGTTGGAGTACGTTTTCTAGTGTTATTATTGCCATTAGTGCAGATGAAGGCGGTAGTATTACACATATGTATTTATAAGTATTTTTTTATCAACACAATGCATTTATAACCATTAATATTCATCGTGTTCATGGTAACTGAGAGGAAATTGAAACAAGGAAAATTATAAGTGCAATGCCGATTCAGTACAATGTGTTTGTATAGGGAAGAAATCAAAACGCACGAAATAGCGACGGAAATGATTCGAGAGACGCCTGTATTATCTATATATATAAATACCACTCACTGATCAATCACGAAATCTCAGAAACTACAAGTAGTAGGGCTCTCAAATTTTGCATGGGGTTCCTTTTAGTACGTAGATATGAAATTCCCACGGGATCGGGATTAACACGGGAAAAACTTCCCACGCGAACGAAGTCGCGAGCAACTGCTAGTATACATATATGACACAAGAAACGCGCGGGGTTTCGCTCCTGTGGACTTGATCACGATAAAAATATAACTTTACTTTTTTCTTTTTTGCCTATAACCTTCCTCAAGCTTCAAGCCACTTCCATACCAAATTATATCTAAATCCAGCCAGAACTATCGAAGATTAGCAGTTTTAAACAAACAAATAAACTTGAGGAATGTGGAGTTGTCGAGGACCTACAACATTTATCAAGGACTCTGAATTTGAACAGAACTGATGTAGGCATGTTCCATACGATTCTCTCCCAAACAAATGGCGACGCTGCAAAGGATTTGGTCAAATTCATGGCCCACATAAATTGAAAATGTGGAGGTACAATTGTTCAGGATACGATGGGACTGACATACGCTATGCGTAAAAGTCCCTTTAAATAAAATAAAAATTTAAATAAAATCTTGTCAGCTTTATAATATTGGTATAGATACGTTCCCACTGTTGGGACGCACGCCTCCTTTCTGTGAGAGGAAATGTGCCGTAATCCACCACGTGGTTTGAAGGATGTATGCATGATAAAAGATAAATGATCTTAATTTTGCAAATTGGTTATTAAATAACACTTTTACACGTCATTTTTTTCGTACATATTAACTAGATGAGGCCGGTGTTTCCTAACTGACTACCCTGAGAAGAAACACCGAAACAAACTCAGGGGGTCCGTCTCTTTTAAAGTCCATACAATCTACACTGGTTTAATTATATGGGAACCTTGTAGGTTTCAGTTTGAGGCGGTCTTTTAAAGAAAGATGCCCACAGATTTGAGTGGGCCTGTCCATACAGTGCAAGCATTTGTCAAATGACGTATAGCTCAACTTAGAACAAGGAGCTTAACGATTTGACGAACAATACCAAGGTAATGACGTTTGGGTAGGCCGCAAAATGCACTCAAATTGCCAGACAATCATGTTTAACTCGAATAAAATAACCTACATAGTTCACATATTCACAATCATTTATAAGGATTATGTAGATTAGTCTGAAATGGCCTTTTGAGGAAAGAACCACACAGATTTGAGTAGACCCGTCCTGTCAGTGCAAGCCTTTGTCAGTTAGTCTGTAAGCTCAACTTTGGATTACTAAGGAGCTCAACGACCTGACGAACAATGCCAAAGACGGGACATTTGATTAGGTTGCGAAAGTACTCAAACTGCCAGATATCGTCGTGTCATGTGTTCGGTCCAAGGACAAGCCGATTTCCAAACGATCTTTTCCATCACCGTTTTGAAAACCGTGGTGAGGATGAAAACTACACAAAGTAATTTACCTATATGCCTGCCTAAATTTGACCAACTGCGACTTAAAACTCGTAAGTCGAGTTGGTAAGCTTCTGAAAATTTCAGAAAAATCTTAATTTCACTTTGTTAACCAATGGGCCAACACTGCTCTCGAAAATTTCAGAAAGAACTTTATGTCACTGCCTACTCCAGTTATTACCATCTGAGTTTTAAATCGAAGATGTCTTCCATAGTTTACGTCCGCGTTGAACAATGATATTCAGCCGGATGGTTGGCTTGGAAGTTTAATGTATCTCCATAGACATAACGACAGATATATACATCTGTAATTAGCTTTTAAGGAGAAATGTGTACCTATAACATACTAATATAATCAGCCTAAAAAGTTCTCACTGCTGTTTCACAGGCCTCCTTTCTATATGAGGGAATGGACCTTGATCCAAAACGCGGGTCCAGTCATAAAATCTTAAAATTTTTAGTCCTAAGACATACCATTTTCGTCACGATGTTTTTCTTCACCGTTTGGAACAGTGATGATATAAATAAAACCAAGCAAAGCGCCTATGGTTCGGACCTACACCCAGAGCAGTAACATTCACGGGGCCGAACTCAGCCATTGCCTAATTAGTGATCCGATTAGGGCTGAAACGCACTAGCGGCAGGCCGCGATGCGGCGTGCCGTTGCGGTTGGCCGCACTTCAATTTTTATATGAAGACATTGTATGCAGGGCGCGCGGGTTATGGAATTTGATACAGAAACATTTATTTTTGAGATCAAAGAACGCCCTGCTATATGGGATAGTAAATGCGCTGATTACGCAGACAGAAATAAAAAGTTAAAATGTTGGGAGAAAATAATTAATATATACGCATAATTTAAATAAATAACTACTGCAACTTCTACGTCCATCATGACCAACATTTCTAGAAGCACTGACGACGAAATGCGGCGGACCGCTACAGAACCGAGACGATACGGTTAGCCGGAATATGGCGTGCCGTTGCGGCAGACCGTTTAAACTGCGGCCAACCGCAACGGCACGCCGCATCACGGCCTGCCGCTAGTGCGTTTCAGCCCTTCGGGTTACGGAAATGTTCTAGCAAGTTACCGCGGCTTCGGACTACTCGTAAAGACTGACTAAAATGCACAAATGATAGCCGAGGCTAACGACTTAACGTGCTTACCAAATAAACGAAGGTCAAATCGCGTTATGTTCTAATGGTCGCCCAACCCTAGACTTCAGCAAACATCGCTTAACCTTACAAGATCGACCCTTGTGGTTGTTATTATTTCGCCTCAAGCTCCTGTGTATATTGTATATAGATGTAAAAAAAAACTCTTATTATTTGAGATTTCTAAAAGTTTACTGGAGAAAGCGCGACCTTACGCGACGGCAAAGTTATTAGAGTCGAAGCCATTTAAGTGAAAAGTCGTTCGCAGTCTCCGATTACCCGTATTGCGAGTCTGTGGGAGGAAACCCGCATTGCTTATTGGTGGGCTAACGCCTACACAGCTTTTCAACTATTGATATTCAATATACCAGCTTTAAATGTCAGTCCAAACTTAGAATAAACGGAACATGGATTGCCTGGCTCCCAAGTTTTGGGTGCCTCAGTAACAGCTAAGAAGTGGAATTCCCTGCCGGAGTCTGCGTTTCCTGATAGCTATAACCTGGTGAGTCAAGAGTGAATAGATTGCGCCTAGGTAAGCTTGCTTCATCTTCGACCACATCATCGCTTACCATCAGGTGAGATGGTGGTCAAACGCGAGCTTATCATCAATAAAAGCTAGTGCGTCTTGGCATTGAGATGAATTCTTTTAACTGGGTAATTCTCAAACTATTAGAAGAGCAGAAGTAATAACAGCCACATTGGCATTTAAGTGAAGCAATGTTTACCTGGGTTGGTTGGTTGGCAATGGGTTCCCATCTTTTTATTTTTTTTATTGATAATAGGTTCGCGTTTGACCACTATCTCACCTGATGGTAAGTGATGATGTGATCGAAGATGGAGCACGCTTACCTAAAAGTAACCTATTCACTCTGGACTTAAAGACTCCTAGGTTGTATCTATCGGGAAACACAGACTCCGGCAGGGAATTCCACTCCTTAGCCGTACGCACAATGAAGATATTCCCAAAACGTTTTGTGCGTATGGGTGGGATGTCCACCATGTAACGATGGCGCTTCGCCGTTTGTCTCGTAGTCCGATGATGGAACGGGCTTGGCGGAATTAGATTGTGTAATTCCATCGCACACTCCCCGAAATGTAACCGATAGAAAACCGATAGACTTGCAACTCGTCGTCGGTGTTCAAGGCTCTGGAGCTTTGACTCGACCAGTGCATCGTTGCCAATGAGTCTCTTGGCCCGCTTCTCGATAGACTCAAGCGCGTCCAGTTGGTATTTCGCAGATCCATCCCAAAGATGAGAGCAGTATTCCATACACAACCGAACCTTGGCTTGATACAAATTGAGCAGCTGTTCCGGTGTGAAGTACCGTCTCACCTTGGCTAGGATTCCCAACTTTTTTGATGCTAACTTAGCCTCGATATACGGGCCAAAATTGAGTGTGAAAAAATCGTCGTGTATCATGGAATGCGTTCATTTGTAGGTTTTGTACCTGTTTTTGTTTGTGTTTGTAACTGTGACACTCGCTTCCGCTCCTCGGGATCGGGAGGAGTCATTTAATTGAGATGAGACCTGGTAAGTCACTGTGCCTCATATATAACTAGCTTTTGCCCGCGACTTCGTTCACTTGGGATGTTTTCCCCGCGTAATTCCCGATCCCGTAGGAATTCTGGGATAAATATCCTATGTCCGTCTCCTGGTTCTAAACTACCTCCCTACCAATTTTCAGCCAAATCGGTTCAGCCGTTCTTGAATTATAAATAGTGTAACTAACACGACTTTCTTTTATATATATAGATGTATAGTCCTCCTGATACGGCGGCTTATCACAGCGTAGATTGCCCACCTGCGCTGGAGACCTTTATTTATTTATTACTAGCTTTTGTCCGCAACTGCGTTCGCATGGGAGGTTTTTCCCACGTAAATCCCTATCCCATGGGAATACCGGGATAAAAATCGTAAATCCCTATCCCATGGGAATACCGGGATAAAAATCGTAAATCCCTATCCCATGGGAATGCCGGGATAAAAATATCCTATGTCCGTCTCCTAGTTCTAAGCTACCTTCCTACCAATTTTCAGCTAAATCGGTTCAGCCGTTCTTGAGTTATATATAGTGTAACTAACACGACTTTCTTTTATATATACACTACCGTCCAAAAGTTTGGAAACACCCTATTTTCATTAAATTAAAAAAAAAAATACCGCAAATTAATCTTTAAATGTACACGTTCTTATTAAAGTTCATTTATTTTTACAATCGTGCTTATAACAATAATGAACGAAACTACTTATTTCTTATCAGTTATTCCGTACTTTGAAAAAAGACCGGCACACATGTTTTATGTCCACAAAAGTTGCCACACTGCCAATTGTTAATTTCTTAGAATTGGTGGATACAAACATTGTTTTTGTTTTAAATAGAGATCAGTTCTTTAAAATAAGTATAAAATTCCATTAAGTATTTAGCTTAGAGTTCAGTGTATTTAGTGACGTTCATGTGATAGTAACAACAGTTGATAACTGCATAAAATGGCAAAAAGGAAACAGATTTCTCTTGAAGAGCAAAGTGTTATTTGTACTTTGAACAAAGAAGGATATTCTATACGCCAAATCGCAAAAAAGGTTGGAGTTTCATGTAAAGGTGTACATTATACTCATACACGAAAGCGAGCTACGGGAGAAAAACGAGACAGGAAGAGATCTGGACGTCCCAAATCTACAACAAAGCAGGAAGATCAGTTTATTAAAGTGTTATCGAAACGAGATCGAGGTTTAACTACGCCAGAAATTGCTGCTACTTTAAATAAAACACGAGAAAAGCCAGTTTCAATCACAATTGTAAAGAGACGTTTACTGAATGTTGACTTAAGAGGATGCGTTGCAGCCAAAAAACCAAGACTAACTATTACCCATAAGAAAATAGACTAGAGTGGGCTAAAGCACATAAAAACTGGACGGAAGAAGACTGTAAAAAAGTCCTTTGGACGGATGAGTCTAAGTTTCAAATTTTTGGACTTAATAGACGTGTTTTTGTGCGCCGATCAAAAGACGAACGGGCTTTAGAAGCGTGTACTGTGCAGTCCGTTAAGCATGGTGGTGGTAGAGTAATGGTTTAGGGATGCTTTGGTAACAATTAACCCGGTCATTTGATTAAAATTGACGGAAAACTGAATAAAGAAGGCTATCTGAAAATACTGCAAGAAAATGCAATTCCTTCTGGAATGAATCTGAGTGGATGAAATTTTAATTTTTCAGCAAGACAACGACCCAAAGCATTCATCAAAATAATTTCAGGGCTTCCTACAGCAAAAACAAAAGGAAAAACCGGTCAAGTGCGTGTCGGGCCGCGCGCAGTGTGTGTTCCGTAGTTTTTATAACAGGCAAGTGCGTGTCATATTCGCTGACTGATCGTTTCGTACCATGCTCTAACTTAAAGCCAAACATGACTACCTAACTAATTTGACTTCCTATACAAATCCTCACCTGATCCGACAATTTTGCACGAAAAGTTTTAATTTTTTTTTAGAGATTTGTATAAAACTTGTCATAGCCGGTGTTTTGGACATAGAGCTACACTACTCAATCGTCACAAGAAGCTAGCACGATATAACTGGCGCTTAGCGCCATCTATCGACATTTCTGTAGAGTTGTTCGAAATTTTCGAGTCAAATACAATTGGTCGACTATTACTCGTAAACTTGTAAAGCCCACTTATGTGTGATAGTTTTCCTTTAAATTTCGTTATATATAGGTACTACTGCCGTGACATTTGAATTTCTAACTACAACCGTTTAGTTGATAGAGGGGGAGGACACTTGACTCTAACGAAAATTGGTACTTGGTAATGGTTTACTCAATCAAAAAACGGTATTACCAAACCCCTAATATTTTTGAAAGACTTATCCAACGATATCCCACACTATGGGAAGAATGAAAAAAAAAAAAATTATCATCCCACTTTACATGTATGGAAGGTACCCTAAATAATTGTTTATTTCAAAATTTTATTTTACCACTTTTTTGGCGTCATTAACGTGTATACTCATGTCAAAGTACAACTTTCTAGTACCAATAGTTTTTGAGCTAAACCGCGGACAGACGGACAGACAGACGGACATGGCGAAACTATAAGGGTTCCTTGTTGACTACGGAACCCTAAAAATTATGAAAGAGTCATCACAATTGCCAGATCTCTCACCTATAGAATTAGTATGGGATGACCTTGATGGATGGATGGATGGAACTTGATAGAAGAGTTAAAAATCGGTATCCATCGAGCTCAGCACAGTTGTGGCAACATTTACAAAGTGAATGGAAGTCACTGGACCCCGAATACTTCGGTAAATTAATCAAAATAATGAGTGAAATTTGTGAAGAAATAATTAAAAATAAGGGTGGTCCTTTAACGAGGCCAAACTTTAATGAAAATTATATTATTTTTGCAATTATTTGTACTCAGTATTTCTTACTTGATGTTAATCTAACGTTTGATTAAGATTTCAGATGTCATAAATCATGAATTATTTATTTTATTGTTGTTTTTATTTAAATTACTATGGTGTTTCCAAACTTTTGGACGGTAGTGTACACAGAAATCAAAAATACAGGAGAAGTGGTAAGGGGGCGTATCGGTGTCCGCGCGACATGGCCACAGGGCTCATGTCACAGGCAAGTGGCCGTCTCCGCTAGTGTTG
The DNA here is from genome assembly GCA_943138885.2 of Tholera decimalis. NCBI lineage: Eukaryota > Metazoa > Arthropoda > Insecta > Lepidoptera > Noctuidae > Tholera > Tholera decimalis. The sequence continues at coordinate 7,851,587 of OW964575.2, read as the reverse complement.
TAAAAATACCGTATAATACCAAAAGGCTATGTATTAAACAGGTATTTTATTATAACTTACGGTATTATTGGTATTTTATGTATTTTATATTTTGATTTGACTTTTTAAGATCTTGCAATATTACGAAGAGTTTTAGTTTAATAAATTAAATATATTTTAAGTTTCGATTGTATTCTATATTTTAGAATGACTAATTCTAATTTAATGATTACTTAGTAATTAAACTTCACAGATATTCGTCGCCGTCGACACCACCGCGCTGCGTTAGCGCCGTGTTAATGTCGTCGCATTGACGTGATTTTCTAATTGGCTTCTTCTTTTTCCTTTAATATTTTCATTTTTTCTGTGCTTTTCCACCGTAATCAGTACTTAGGTATTTTAATGATTACTCAGATAATTTACATAAAAAATATAGAAACAATCGATTTATACATAAAATACCGTAGCAAATGGTATAATACCGTATTATACGGTATTTTTCGTTTAATACATTTCAATACAAATGGTATAATACAGCACTTACATCTCTAGTCTCCGCGAACTAGTGCGCTTTCGACGGCGATCGTGATAACATATATGAATGCCGAGTTGTTCTGTGGTATCTTGTAAAAACCGAAGCCAAAATCAAATCTATGTGAATCATGGAATCACTTACCATATGTAAGTACAAGTATTTTACAATATTTGTCTTTAAAATCATGAAAAACAATAAATCGTAAAATATTTCTTGGTTTTACTATGTTATTTTTGTTTTCAAATATCAGAGCGACTGTACTCCTTTTGCTATAAATACATTGCTCCTTAACCACTACCTGAGTTCGTCACTAAGTAACTGGACAAGCAATGTAAACATAACATACGAAACTGTATTACGCGGATTCATCGCGTTGTGAGGCCGCCACTTCTTGCGACGAATTAGTGATGTGCTTGTGCAGATCCACTAACGTAGGCTATCGACAGCAATGTCGATTGACGAATGAAATATTGCTATTATAGTTTAGGGGTTTTTCAACCGACGACATAAAAAAGAGGAGGTTATCAATTCGACGCGTATATTATTATTATTTTTTTATGTATGATCACCGATTACTCGGAGACGGCTGAACCGATTTGAAAAATGCTTTTTTTGTTTGAAAGGGTATACTTTGAAATTGGTCCCATTGTCAACAAGTCAGGATCTGATGATGGGATCCTGGAGAAATCGAGGGAACTCTTCAAATATTATAGGCACACCTATAGTGATTCGAGTATTTTTTAAAGTAACTTGTGTAGTTGCATTCGAAAAGCACCACTTTGAAGTAGACCTGATGATGAAGACCACCGATGGCCACTGGAACTACTCAATATATAAGTAGGAATAATAAGTAGTTCATATGCTCGTCACAATGCATATGGTGAAGTGAAGCTGATGGTGAACTACCAGGAGAACTCGAGAACAGCCCAACATTGGGAAAAGCAATATTTTGTAAATGAATATAAGTAGTTGACATTTAGGCTCTTGTAACTAGGTAAATTAAAAATCGACTAACTAAAAATAGTGAAATAAAAACTTTTTACCAAAAAATTAAACCGACTCCCAAAAAACACTGCAAAGTGAAAAATAACTTTAATGTCAGAAGTCGGTGCCAAAAACGAAAACACAAAACTAAAGACACCGACTACCGAAATTAAAGTTATTTTTCACTTTGCAGTGTTTTTTGGGAGTCTGTTTAATTTTTTGGTAAAAAGTTTTTTATAACATACGGAAACCTCTAAGAAAATATGTTTAACTTTTATTTTACATGAGATGACAGAAATAAAAATACGTTGAAAAGTCAAGTGTACAAAAAAGTAAAAAAAAAATAAACAATTTATTTTACGCCCGCAGCATGCATAAGGAGTTCCGACGTCGCCGTCGCTACAATAGTTTATTTTTCAATCTGTCAACCGTTTTAGCCCGGTTGGAAGATCGATGTAAATAATGTTTTTTTACTTATTTTGATTTTTTTTACAGAGTAGTAGAGAAATGCGTAACCAATATTCGTAAAGTAAGTTACTTTAATTTTAGGTTAATAATCGGTGGTGTTTTTCGGTTAAATAAAAAAATAAAGAAACAGCATGAGGATGATAAGGTATGAGGATAAGGCATACCTTATCCTCATGCTGTTTCTTTATTTTTTATGGTTTTTGTATTTTGCTTCCATTGAAGCTTCGAATGCGTTATAATAAACGCCATGGTTCAGATAATATATTTGTGAATTGAGCTTAAAATAAGTCAATATATTCATGCTATTTATTTGTTATGCATGGATGTGTGTTTGTTTTCATATATTTAACAATTTCTCTACTAACTAGGATTTTTCTTATAACAAAAACCTATTATAACCTACTAAACTATTACCTGCGGTTACCCCGCAGGTAATAGTTGCGTAACACACTTACAGTGGGAATCGGTTTCATTATGCTAAATCAACAACACTCACTGCGGTATTTACGTTGTTGAGCAGACCAATATTTCGAACATATGAAGCAATGGATTAGCAATATACGTCAAAATCATTCAGATCTTGATTTATAGTTATTTATAGTGTATAGTATTTATACTTTTCAGCTTCCCAAAAGATGGTAACATAAAAAAGGAATGGGTTGATGCCACAGGCATGCCACCTAACTGGTACCCTACAAAAAATAGTACCATATGCTCGGTTCACTTCAACGCAGAAATGTTCTAGTCTCTAAAGATAAGTCGCAGGCTTTTTGAATGGACAATTCCAAAATTAAGAGTACAACTGATTTTTGCAGAAGTGTGTTAAATTTTATTTTATTACTGAAAGCTATTCTCATGATTTAGGGTATTCATAAAATCAGTCATTCAACTTTTCAGGATTCTATACAACCTATACGGCTGGTATGTTCCGATCAAGAGCGTAATGTAAGTTAAGATCGACTTCTATTTGACCTATCACTATGATAATTAAATATTAAGATTTAAGTCGAAAGCGCCAGGGTAGCCCTTAATACTTAGTAGGTAGTACTTAATAATAATTATGTAATGTTATGTTCTTAATAATATGTTTATTGTTATTGTAATATTTTCTGGACATGCCATTTTTTATTTGGTTCATTTTCTGGTGCCCAAAAAAAATTGTACAATAATAAATGGAAGAATCGATAACTTTCCGATTTAGTCAATCACTAGCGTATATGTAAAATAAATTGCTTTTGCACAGCACAACGATAGTGACCGATGTTTTTGTGTGGGTAAGTTCTACGGTGCATGGTAAATACACGCCGTGTTGGACGGAATAAGGTTTATTATTGATTGTATAGTACGTTCTGATTTAAGAAATGCGGGTGTGTGCGCGAGTGCGTATCTATTGATTTTATTAAACTGCATGTGTAGTTGTTGCCCCGCCCAGCGCCTAACTGGAGACACACGGTTCCGATATAATTTCGTCTGTTGACCAAATCTACTTATTTATTTTATCTATGGTAGTGTATATATAGATTTGTGTGTTTATTTTTTGTTTATGTGTAAATGTATCTGTATATGGACTTTGGTCTGAAAATAAAGTATTTTATATATGGTAATCGGACGGGGTAGCTGAAGAAGCTCGCGCTCGGACGCCCCGCCTTTTTTTTTATACCTTAGGCCGCGAGACGCGCCGCGACCGATTCTCAAGGGCATGATTCAGTAGGTAGGGTAGGGTAGGTAGGGTAGGCGCGATGGCTTATTATTAGCGTATTTCATGTATAACTTTGGTGTTTCTATACCGATTTATTTGATTCTTTTTTATGGAATAGTTAATAATGTTAACTTTTTCAATTAGGAGTGACTGAGAGTGTTATAAACGTAAGAGTAGACAAATATTATAATCAGAAAGCTTCGAACTGCTAAGCTATCGGGAGTTACACGTGTTATTGTGAGTCAACCATAAAAGATAGACATATGCTGTCGTGGGATATCTTTTATATAATTTTAAGGAGAACATTTCCGACATGAAATGATTTCTGTGTAGCTTTAACCATTAAGGTTGCACACGCGACGGAAGCTTAAAAAATGGAGTAACTTCCGTTTTCCCAACATTTCCCTTCACTGCTCTGCTCCTATTGATTGTAGCGTGATGAAAAGTATACTATAACCAGCTCAGGAGTATGAAAAATAATTGTACCAAGTTTCGTTAAAATCCGTCGAGTAGTTTTTGTTTCTATAACGGTTATACAGACAGACAGACAAAAATTTTACTGATTTCATTTTTGGCATCAGTATCGATCCCTAATCACCCCCTGATAGTTATTTTGGAAATATATTTCATGTACAGAATTGACCTCTCCACAGATTTATTATAAGTATAGATAGATATACTTTATTGTACACCTTACAATACACTTAAGGATATAAATAATAAAACTAGTGTACAATGGGCGGTCTTATCGCACAGGGCAATCTCAATCTCAACCTTTGGATGGACATAAATTAAAGGAGTTAGATTTAGGGCTGTCAGTGTACAACATCATACATAATACTAATTAAACATAATAATATAAAATACATACCACAAAATATAATATACAAATATATACTAATACATATTAAATTCATAATAGAGAAAGGTGGGGAAAAAATATAGTGAGAGGTAATGCTCCTTCACCATTCTTTTGAACGTAGATAATGTTTGAGCACGCCTCACATCTATGGGTAATGCATTCCACAAACGGGCCGAGTGTATAGTGAACGATTTATCGAAGAAAGAAGTGGAATGCATACGCGCAATAATGCACAAGTATGTATACACGTACAGGTGCACTGTCTGTTGCTTTATTCTCATTGTCCGATGGGACGGCAATCCGACACGACCGGAGAGCGGAGAGAGATCAAGCGCAGGACCAACGGCACTGTTATTTAGAAAAGTATCTCACATTATATCACACAAGTAATGCCGTTTATTTTGCTTCACAAGGGGTTCAAACCCTCAAAACCTATAGGGCATTCCCGTTGACATTGAATCATAAAATTTGGCAACTAGCCAAGGTTAAACAAGTAAAGGAAACACTCTGAATTCCGTAAATATGTAGTTATAGCTAGTTCATGTTAAGAAAATAGTGACGTCATCGTTGTCCGCCAGCCTAGACCAATCAGGTCGCAACAAATTAGAAAGCCAAGTTCACAGTGACCAGTTGACTGCAGCAGATCTTTTGGCGAAAGGGTTGTCTTTTATGCGTTACCTACATAAAAATTATTTAATTTAATTTAATTCTATTGAATTGGTGTCAGCCCAAATAAATATATATGTATGTGAGCCCAAAAAAAAATATGTTGGTGGCAATAACTCAACATTTAAGATGAGTGATGTAAAAAAATATTTTGTGACGAAATAACTTTAATAGATGCTAATCGATCGAAGAAATGCTGCGACCACGTGATACAAGGAAATCTTATGTGAAATTTGGATCACGTGATTGAGAACGCAGAACAAAATTCTTTCATAATAAATACATAATATTATTAATTTATTATTTCTGAAAAGAAATTCTAGATAGAAAGATTCTAGTGACACTGATTCAAAATATTACAAATTCAAGGCAATTCATTTGATTTTTATCCATTAAACTTAATCTTCTGAAATATTTAATTTTATTTTTTTACTTCATTGTAAAAACACCTTTACCCTGGAGGTGCACTGATGACGTCACTATTTTCTTAATGCGAACCAACTATAGTTGCGTACTATTGAAATAATAATATTATTTTATTAACTTTAATTTGTACGCCGTTAAGGCAAAACATGACTCATATTATTTGATTTAAGGTGTCTGCCCACTATCCCGTAGCATACCATGACCGTACTAGGACCGTTTCAGACAAAAAACTATTCTTTGTATTGAGAAGTATGAGACTATGCCCACTAGAACGTTCCGTCACCGGCCGACACCGTAGCGTGCCATGCACGGGCCGTCAACTATTCGTCGGAGGGAATATTTTGCCGGTGCGGACACGCTACGTGCATGGCACGCGACGTTGCCAGACCGCTGCGCGCAGGCGGCTAAACGGTGACTGAGCGGGGATTTGAATGTACACATTGGGAAGTACTGAAAAAACTTTTCTTCGTCATCAACTAAGTGCCTGAATAATGTCCAATATTCTCCTTCCGTTTTGCGTTTTTTTATAGAATTGTGAATCCAGTAGCGTCGAGTGTTTTTTGGGCATTCCTCTTCCTCTTCATCCAAAATGATAGCAATCATTGCCAGTTGTTCAATCGTTAGTTTCCTTATAGCCATAACGTATATTAGTATAGCCATAACATATTTCAATATTTCACCACTTTAACGCGTCTACGCAACACTGATATTTGTACGAGAATGAACCGATGCTTTACGAGTGTATTGCAAGGATTCCTGCCGTGTTACATACGGGCATCATACAGATTAAATACGGGTTGTAAACGGGTTCAGAACGCTGTTGGCCCGCTGCAGTGGGCGAAATAGAGCGTATGGGATTGCTTTCCGTGCCGGATACGTTCCTAGCACGGTCATGGTATGCTACGGGATAATGGGCAGAAAGCTTTAAACATCTTGCATGCCACGTGTATATCTTGCACTCATGTTTTGAACAAATATCCTACAAATCTATACATATAATAAAACAGTAAAAAAAGTGTGACTGTACATTTAAATATTATACAAAATAATAATTGAGGTGGGTTAAGAAACGGTAACACAGCAAAAAAAAATTAAAAAGTCTGTTTGTACACGCTAATCTCCGGACCTACTAGATGGATTTTAATGAAATTTAGTAAGTAGACAGTTGACATCCTGGAATAACACAGGCTTTTTATCTCGGAATTCCCACGGGATCGGGATTTACGCGGGAAAACCCACGCGATCGAAGTCGCGGGTAGGTGCACGAGCCCAATTCGACCGATTTAACTCCACTGGGTTATTTTTAAAGCCCAGTATTAAGTCAACAGATACAACCCACCTGTACGCACTAAACGTTTTGGGAATACCTTCATTGTGCGTACGGCTAAGGAGTGGAATTCCCTGTCGGAGTCTGTGTTTCCCGATAGCTATAACCTAGGGGTCTTTAAGTCAAGAGAAAATAGGTTACTTTTAGGTAAGCGTGCTCCATCTTCGACCACATCATCACTTACCATCAGGTGAGATGGTGGTCAAACGCGAACCTACTATCAATAAAAAAAAAAGTCTTGTATGAAAACAAACCAGGATTAAAAATAGTCAAGATAAGTAATACAGAGACAGGTCATTGACATTGTAATTTACTAACAGTTTTATGAGTCATTTTTAATGTTTTTATAGTTAATGCCTTCCGATAATCTGCCTAACACATTATTTTGGACCGGCTTCTATTCTAGTCCAGCTCAGTAACTGTGTGGCGCAAAACCCGAACAGAACTGGTGTGAAATTTCCTGAGTTTTGACAACCCGTAATGAATGACGGTCAATGAACTACAAACGACACGAGGCACAGGTGCGGCTCTATGAAAAAGATGGTCAGCCATCAATGCGCTGACCTTGGAAAACATTTATTTTAATAAAACATGTATGCAGGTGGTTGCATTTTACAAAAACTCAGAAGAACTATTTGTAGGCCAAACAAACATTTGTACTAGTGATGCAACGAATACTACTTTAAAGCCTGCAATACATGTTGGCCGAGCGTAGGCCAACGCGAGCATTGGCAAATAGGTACAAGGCAAGAAATAATGTCCACACGTTCGACAAGTTCGTCGAACGCCAATGCAGATGACCAATGTAGAAGAGGGTCTGTAGAGCTGCCCACACGTTGTACGAGCGCAGGCGAGCGCCTTTGATTTGTGACCAAAAACCGACACCGATCCGAAGTGAGGCAAGTGAGCACGAGCAACGGCGAGCGCAGACAAGTTGCACCAAATGAGCTCTATACACGTTGGCGCTGGCCTCCACTCGGCCAACTAGGCAAGTGACACCGAGCGATAGCAAGACAAGGCAAATATACCACGGAAATATACCGTCTACATGTTGGTATTGGCCTTCACTCAACAACGCTCGGCCAACATGTATTGCAGGCTTTACGAATACGAATATCAAACCTATTATTCGGCGAATACGAATACAAATACGAATATCTCGCCATGGTAATAAAAGACTTATTTATTTGATGAATGTTTACTCTTCTAATAATTAAAATTTACAACAGGATTTTTTTTATTTAAAAAACATAATATTTGTAGATTTTCTGGTTTTAGGCGTTTTCTTTTTTCAGTCTGGGTGTTCCCAGCCGTTGAAAAAAGTCTTTCCGAGGCGACTGTACATGGCTTCAGTGAAAAATATTTTTGGGCGAGTTTTTTCAGACTTGGAAATTTTTCAAATCTGCAGTAAATAGAGTTGCGTGCAAAAATATTAGTTTTTAAATATTCGTATTAGTATTCGCCGAATATGAATAGTCGGTAAATGTCTACTATTCGGCGAATACGAATATTTCGTATTCGTATTCGTTGCATCACTAATTTGTACCGGTGCGGGAATTTGATTGTTTGATTTGAGTGCTTTGAAAAGCACGTTAAGCCGTTAGTCGTCGCTGTCATTTGTACAGACACCAGCACATGACGCTACCCGAAACTGTCAAATTTTCTCAATCAAACTTGAACCTAATTTCTTTAAAAATAAAGTTGAAAATCTATTAAAGAAATTTGACAGATTGTTGTAGCTTGATGTGCTGGCATCTGTACATCTTTGGCAGTCGTTACAGGTAGTCAGGGTTATGGTTTTGTCGTGATAAAGTCCACAAGAGCAAAGCCCAGCGCAACTTCTTGTTATATAGGGTCAAAAGTACCCTAACAGAAAGAGATGACGTCATCATCTTCGAACATAACCTCGCCGAATCGGAGTGCCCCAAATTACGTTTGGGTAGTTTCCAAAACATTTTATTTAATCCGTCACTTAGGTTTTCCAAAAATATTGGATACGTATTTTTTCTTTTCTCACGTAACTGAAAAATCGACAATGCAAGAACTCGGTAATGTGCTATTATGGGCTTTATGCTGCTATGTCAAATTTGGCATCTATAGACTGCAATACACCTTAGCAATTTTTTTTTAGATTTTTCCTAATGATATTTACAAAGTTATCATGACACACATGATATTTTATCTACTTATGTATAGAATTTTAGGTTTTTTTTTTTCTTAAATAACAAGTTTTGAATAAAAGGAATTTCATATCAATGACACAGTGACCATTTCCCAAAAAATGCTTCCATTTAATACATCAATGACTTCAATAATCCCACTAGTTAAAACATATTTGATAACATCAAAAAATCATTCCTGCTGTAAAATTTTGATTTTTCGATTACCGAGTTATTGCTTGGGGGATCGAAATGTAGACGGTACAATGATTTGAAATGTCACTCTGTGACGTCGGCAGCCTTCACTGAATTGAACTTTTGATCTTTATAAAATTTGATTGATTTGAAAAGGCATAAAATACGAGTACAATATTTTTTTGAAAATCTAACTAAGGGACCAAATACCCTATTGTTTCAGTGAAATTCATCTGCTTCGCCATTTCTAGGTATATTAGGGTTAACTTCCAGTTTAACCAAAGGCAGCTAAGTACTAGTGTTTTACATGGGGACCGTTCAAGTATTACGTAAGCACTATAGGGGGGCGTGGGGGTCGTTACTTTGCTTATTTTTGATGACATGGGGGGTGGGGGCATCTAGATGGTGATTACGTCAGTAGTAATTATTTAATTTGTTACACATATAGCAACACACATTGTCTATGCTTCAAAACGAAATGCATTTTCGGGGATTCCTACAAATAATGAATTGTTGAATTCCGTGTCAGTAAAGTTTATTTCAATGAATATTATGTGCATTACAGACTTCTATTCCAAACCTATTCCTTATTTCTAGATTTATAACTGCTGCTCATGAATCAATCAATTGTACCAATGTTTACGTAAGCATGGGGGGAGGGGTAAGAGCTTTGCTTACTTTTGCTGATGAGGGGGAGGGGCGGGTTAATAATTGCAAAAAATGTGCTTACTCAATACTTTAACGGCCCCATGGAGTGATGGCCTCTCTGATCTCCGCAACCCAGGAGATGGGTAACATGATACCCAAAGGATCTTGTAGTCAGAAACCAGGAAACCTAACACTGTCAGATTTCCTGGCTCCTTGTTTGAAAGATCAGATACTTTAGCCGCAGCTTTAGTTATGATAATTAAAACCTCCAGCCAGGGCTGATATTTAACTTTTAAACTAGGCAACCACACACCAAGAGCAACCCCTTTTGGGGTTGATCAACGCTGAGGGCATTGCTGGGGGAGAGCAGCAAGGGACATGCTGGATTGGACCAGTTTGGTCTGGAATAGCACACATGCTAACTTTTATCAAGAGAGAATGAATATTTCCACATGAACAGAGGTGCAGTCAGTAACACCTAGTAGGTAGATAAATAGAATATTTTTGTTTGGTTTATCAAAAGCAGTGATAAATTAAGCTACAGGGGATATAATCACACCACATTTGTGTTTCTTGAAAGTAAACAGAGCTGTATCTAAACTCAGACACTCGACTGAGCATTACAATGCAATATGTCTTTTACCTCAGAAGGCCCTTCATCATGATGCTACCTGCTATGTAATCCTGATTAATGTTTCCGAAAACTGTAGCTTAAAATTTACAGCCAACTGCTTCAACCCAAAGGAAAAGTATTTTATTTCCAACCAATTATTCAATATTAATACTTTGCTTAGTTTTGAATGAGACCAGTTTTACTGAAAAAACATAAATAGCAAAGATTTGTTTTTTATATTTTTTACTGGACTAAATATGACTGGACCTATCGCATGATTCTGATTTGATGTGACTACTGGAACATTGTGTATATTTCTGAGTATTATTGAAAATAGATTTGATATTTTAAATGAATAGAGTATAAAAGTGTTCCTAGACTTAATAATAGCAGTAAACAATAATATTGATGAACTTTGCAAACAGATAAAGAAACATGTGGGCCAGTATAGTGAAAAATCAATAAAATATGATAGTAGATAAATCTAATCTCTTTGTAATATAAAGATACATAGTAAGCTGTCCCAACCCAAATATGGATTTTGAATGTATTAACACAGACCACACTGCTAATTTTATATATCTAAAAAGATATATGCAAAGGCTAAATTTTATTCTGATGAAGAAAACCTACATTTTTGTTTCAATTTTAAATAACATGAAAAATTGTAGACCTAATACCCTGAATATCATACATAATTTACGACATGATCTTGTCTGTATAAATATGTTAATCAGTGTAGCAAAAACATCTGAATAACACTTTCATTGGATTCAAACACTGAATTCTTGAATTATAATGCCCACAATTTTGAATAAAAAACACGTAGTTCAAGTCCTATAACACGAAAGAAATAGGCAGAGATCGACACATCTAGAAAAATAAGGAAAATGTATGTCCGAGTGCCGTTTCTGTTCTATATGCCGCAACAAACACCACAGATTATACAAGATTATGTACATAACAAAGTTATGGAATGGACTTGATACCCACACCTACATTGTAATACACTCAACCTACTGACAAGATTTATAAAACTACAACCAACTTAATAAGTAATATTACAAGATAATGTTAGCCAAACATCTTATCTCCACAAATACAAAACACATCCAAAAAAAAACACGTAAAAATTGGAGGTTATAATGATGAGGCAAATATCACAAAAATTGGTTTTTAAGTAAAAAATATACGGAGATTTATGAAAATATATGTTAATTTACCTGAAAGTCTTGATTTTGTGCATGGCAGCGTGTAGCAGCCTAATTATTTTTTATTTAGTACGGGCAAAAACTGACAGCCTGTGGTGACATGACAGACTAGAATTTTTTGACGTTTCAAACGTGATTCGATGCAGTGGTCTCAGGGTGACCAGGTAATTGAGATATGCCTGAAAATGGGTAAATTGGCGCAAATGTTTATCAATACAGACTAAACATAGTAAAATAATTAAATTGACATACTTAACTAGTTCTAATTTATTTAATGACTAATGTCCATCATTTATAGGGTTCTGTAGCCGAACGGCAAAAAACGGAACCCTTATAATTTCGTCATGTATGCCTGTCCGTCTGTCTGTCCGTTCGTCCATATGTCACAGCCATTTTATTACGAAACTATTAGGACTATACACATGACACATGGCAGGTAGACGTGTTTTGTGAGCCGCTTTCCGATTTTAAGAAAAAAGTAAAAAAGAATTTAAAATTAAGGGATCCAAAGATCCATACATGGAACTGAAACTGATTTCTTTTTCATGATTCTATGCGTCTTTGGTATCTATAGACAGGTGTTTAAAAATTAAATTGAGGTTTCTAGAGCCACTTTTTCATAAAGTTGATCGTTTAAAAGATATACGCTTCCAAAGTGGTAAAATGTGTGTCCCCCCTCTAACTTCTATAATAATGAAGTAAAAAATCTAAAACAATCTGTAGATCTTAATGTAAACTTTCAACCAAAATTAGTTTGAACGAGATCGGGTCAGCACTGCTGACCCAATCTCGTAGAAAATATGCTGTATCTCAAAAACTGCTGACTCAGCAGTTTTTGAGATACAGCATATTTTCTCAAACCGCAAATACAACTTTGTAATTCATACGAACACTATGAAAAACAAATTTATTTGTTGTAGTTACTCCGGAACCCTCCATGGGCGAGTCTAACCCGCGTTAGACTCGCTCATGAAGGGTTTCATGAGCGAGTCATCGATAAGAGTGTCGTCTTCAATAACTCTGAAAAAGCAGAATGCCTAGCCGACAGCCTAGAGTCCCAGTGTTCTCCCAGCTCTCAACCAGTAGACAACGCCCACCTCGATATGGTGAATGCCGAAGTCGAACGTAGAACTTCCCTTCCGCCCATTGAAGATCCTGATAATCCACTGGCCCCCATCACTCCTGATGATATCATTAAAAGTCTCCAACCACGAAAAGCCCCTGGCACCAACGGCTTCACCAATAGGGTTTTCAAACTTTTCCCCGCCCCGCTTATAATGCCAAAGACTGCCATCTTCAATGGCGCATTGAGCAATAATATGTTCCCCGCAACCTGGAAACAGGCCACCGTCATAGGTATCCCCAAACCAGGCAAGCCCAAGTCTGACCCGTCTAGCTACCGTCCCATTAGTTTACTCAACATCCTCGGCGAAATCTATAAAAGGCTTATATATGTAAAAGCGCCTCAAAGATTTTTCCGCAGCAAAGAGTCTTATACCCAATGAGTAGTTTGGATTTAGAACCAAACACTCATGCATCCATCAAGTCCACCGCATCGTAGAACACCTCTGCGACGACTTCCAACGGGGCGCGATAACGGGAGCCTTATTCTTCGACATAGCGAAAGCGTTCGACAAAGTCTGGCACAAGGGCTTAATCTATAAGCTATACCAACTCGGCGTGCCTGACAGTCTCGTGCTCATATTACGGGACTTTTTATCGAATCGCACCTTCCACTATAGAATTGAGGATGAGCTTTCCTCCCCCCATACCATTCGCGCAGGAGTTCCTCAAGGCTCCGTACTATCTCCCCTCGTTTTCACGCTGTTCACTAGCGATATCCCCAGACATAAAAATACTCAGCTAGCCCTATTCGCCGACCTGGGGGCCTACCACCAGCTCTTATAACAGTATTATTATAATCTTACTTTGACTTTTCGTACCATGACGTCCTTAAAATAACCTAACTTTAATGTTGAAACAATGTTATATTATTAGCGATTTTGGTGACGTCACCTCTAAAAGTTCATTCAATTCGTACCATGACGTGACTTTTGACAACTAGCAATATTGTTTTAGTGTCAAATTTAGCAATCTTAAAAAAGTTCCTCGGACTCGACGGAAATATTATTGTTTTGCAAATTTATATTAACTAAGAACATTTTCGTGGCATATAAAGTAAGTTAAATATATTTATTTACGTAAACTTGCTGAATGAATTGTGTATGTAGAGATTTTAGTACATAGTTAATTCATTTATTGTTTGATTCTAGATGGCGAATGCATACGAAATATTTGAGTTTTTGGAAGCTGACAACGCAAAGTTAAGAATACAAGAAAGCGTCGTCGTGTGCAGCTACGTAAGGAATGCGACCCCTTCAATTTAGACGAAGCTGAGTTTGTTAAGCGATACAGACTGACAAAGGTTCTAGCATATAACCTGTGCAATGAGTTGAGGCAAATGTTGAAGAACCCTACAAAATCTACAGACTTGTCTGTAGAGACGAAGGTAATAACCTTATTTCTACCGCGAATACCACTAAAGTAGTGTATTGTATATTTGTCATTTACCACTTTTATGTACCTATATACTTACTAAGTTATATTACTTTTGTCTAGGTGTTAATTGCATTATCATTTTATGCAACTGGTTCATACCAACGTCCAGTAGGCAGTAGTGAGGGTCATTTTGTGGCTCAGCAGACTGTCTCTTGAGTCATCGCACAGGTTACTGCGTGTCTTAACTCACTGCAGATGAGACAGAAATATATCAAATTTCCAGTGAATGATCAAGAACGTAACAGAATTAAAATGGAGTAAGTATATACCTTTTTTATTACAATATTATGTTAAGTCCTTGTTTAGGTGTAGAATGAGGCACTTTGCTAAATGATAACAAATAACAACAAAGAATAGTTAATAAAAACTTTTTACCAAAAAATTAAACCGACTCCCAAAAACACTGCAAAGTGAAAAATAACTTTAATTTCGGTTGTCGGTGTCTTTAGTTTTGTTTTTTCGTTTTTGGCACCGACTTCCGAAATTAAAGTTATTTTTCACTTTGCAGTGTTTTTGGGAGTCGGTTTAATTTTTTGGTAAAAAGTTTTTATTTCACTCTTTTTAGTTGGATGATTTTTAATTTACCTAGTTACAAGAGCCTAAATGTCAACTACTTATAACCTTTTACAAAATATTGCTTTTCCCAATGCTGGGCCGTTAATTGTTGAGGAGTTCTCCTGGTACTTCACCATCAGCTCTACATCACCATATGCATTGTGACGAGCATAAACTGCTTAACATCCATATTCAAGTAATCGAATCGCAATCCACTCAATACTTATTATTGAGTAGTTTCGGCGGCCATCTGTGGTCTTCATCATCAGTTCCACTTCCCCAAATGGTACTTTTTGAGAGCAACTGCACAAGTTACTATAAGAAATACCCAAAACGCCATAGGTGTGCCTATAATATTTGAAGAGTTCCCTCGATTTCTCCAGGATCCCATCATCATATCCTTTTGATACGACTTTGGTGATAATGGTACCAATTTCGAAGTATACCCATTCGAACAAAAAAAGAATTTTCCAAATCGGTTCAGCCGTCTTCGAGTACTCGATGATCATACATAAAAAAAAAAAAAAAAAAAAAAAATATATACGCGTCGAATTGATAACCTCCTCTTTTTGTCGTCGGTTGAAAATGAGTAACAGTTGATAATTGAATTGTAAGGCATGTTTATTTGTGTGGCATAATTTTAGAGTGACTTATATCCAGCAGTGGACTATGATAGGCTGACATAATAAAGAGTTAAATATTATCATCATTAATGGTGATTTTAAATTCTTTATTTTGTTTATTAGTAACTAAGGTATATTTGTAAAAAAATACCATCTATTGCAGATTTTAAATTAACTTATTTGTTGCAGATTTTACAATAAATTTCGGATTCCCGGGGTTCTGGGTTGTATAGATTGTACCCATGTAGTTATAGTACGCCCAGTACTACATGAGGAGCGCTACTTCTGTCGGAAGCATTACCATTCATTGAATGTTCAATTGGTAAGTGTTTGATTATACAGTATAGATAATAAAGTAACAAAAATGAGTAATTTTAAACAAAAATGTAAAAAGTTCTCTACTCATTTATTACTTAATATAAGAGATCATACATACAAGTCTTAAGTTATACTATAAATGTGGCACTTTACAGTCTTTCAGATATTAATTTAAACATTTTCAGGTTTGTGATGCGGACATGCAAATAATAAGTGTAGATGCAAGTCATGGTGGTGCAACTCATGATTCTTTTATATGGGCTATTCATCCACTAAGAGCTCACTTGGAAGATCTTAGCAACACAGAAGATACTTGGTTTCTTGGTGTGTATTGCATCCATTTGATCTTTTATTAAAAAAATATTTTGTATTTAAATTCAACTTATAACTTTGGTCAATAATAATTTAAATTAACTTTGTTTTCAATAGGAGATTCCGGATATCCTTTGAGAAAGACCATGATGACACCAATACTGGATGCGGCACTTGACTCACCGGAAGCACACTACACTGACTTGCATGTCCGTGCAAGGAATATCGTTGAGCGCACTATTGGTCTTCTCAAAACACGTTTTCGTTGCTTACTTGTTTACAGAGTCTTACACTATTCACCAGAAATAGCTGGCTCTATTATAAATGCTTGTGTTATATTACACAATATTTGCAATAGGGCTAACGTATCTGTGGAACAATTGGACAATGAAGATGTGCTTCAAGGAGTCCAATTACAGCAACAAGACAATGCGAGTGAGCAGCCACGTCGTAATAATATCGCTCTGCAGCAGGGTTTGGCTACTCGTGATTCTCTTGTACAGCGGTTGTGGGAAAGGCGGCATTTAAGATCCTGAAACACAAAATATACAATATTTTATTTTCATTTATATGTATATTTTTTAAGTTACATCGTCTTTTTACTGTATTTTTGTTTGTTTAATTAAACTTGATTGCTATTTTAACATTTTTTTTACTTATGTCATAGTAGACACATTTAAAAAAAACCCAAATTCTATTAATATCTACATATGTGCAAGGTCGTGGGTTCGATTCCCACCTAGGACAAATGGTTGTGTGATGAGCACGATCATTTCTTCTTTGTCTGGGTGTAATTTATCTATAATATGTATCTATGTATTTAGATATATATATGTATGTCTATCAGTTGTCTATAACTAGTACTCATAGCACAAGCTCTGCTTAGTTTGAGACTAGATGGCGTTGTGTGAAAAATGTGAAAAAAAAAATTCTATACTCAGTTCTGGATAGTACCTATATAGTTTATCGGCGATTTAAAGAAGGTAGACATATTTAAGTTTTGTACCTTTCAATCCTCGTTGCTGTATTTCCAAATGCTGTCAATCCTCACAGCAGACTCGGAGTGTAGTTGTGTGGAACGGACGAGCGCGCGTCTGGCAGCCTCCAGTGACTGTGGAGGCGCCTTCGACGTCGCGGGCAACAAGGTAGGAGTTCTGCGGGAGGAGCGAGCTGGTGGATCTTGGACTATAAGTTCCAGAGGTACATTTTGAGGCGGTGGGTTTAAGATGGGCTCAAAATTTACATTTTGGTTAGGTAAAAGGACTGTTGGATCTAGGAGCGAATGGACATTTTGTAGGATGGATTCTGAAGCAGGGGAATCTTGTACATCCGCATCTATTATAGCAGCACCAATCTCTGGAGGCTACAAAGAGAAAGCATAAGAGTTATGTTTTTAATATTATAAATGATGCTAAAGAGCGTGCATTCTGAAAGTGGGCAACACCGCAAATAACTCAAATATTTCGCTGTTTTGATTAATTTGGCAATATTACTAGTTTGTATTTATGGATGTTTGTTACCCTTTCACTCAAAAACTACTGAATGGATTTGGATAAGATTTGGCACACAGATAGTTTATAACCTGGATTAACACATAGGATACTGTTTATCCCGATGAAGCCACGGGATCGAGATTTATGCAGGTGAAACCGCGGGGCGTAGCTAGTTATTAATATTTTAAGTCTCTAATTAGTAATATTTCATATTTCCATACATTAATAGTAACAAATTAATAAAAACGGGTAAATATTTGACAGCTATTTGCTACGTTTCCAACTTTTAGAAAATACGCTCATAAGTACTCATGTTTTCTTACTATTTCCACCTGAACACTTGGCAAACCCTGGCCAATATCTTCTCCTGTATTTAGAGGACTTTTCAAGGGCCTCTCAGTGGAAGGCCCTCCCCTAGACTGCACATGAGAAGTCCGTAAAACAGCAACCCGCTTTTTAAGTTTGGCCTTGTAATCTACCCAGTACTGAAATAAATATTGTTTAATTTAATATTGATACGTTATATGTATCTACATAATTTAAATTGACAAAATAAAAAGTAATATAGTTATTTTGCTCCAGCCAGCCCAATCTTTATGAACGCCTTCACCTTGCGAGTTCAATATTTCCGCAATCTCGTGCCACTTTCTTCGTGAGTACCTACTCCTTGGCTTGTAGAGAGCGATTATGCGCAGTAGCTATAGATTTGTTTGAAATTAAAAATTCCCAGAGTATCTCTAGCTGCCGCCCGGAAACCCGATTAACTCTTCGGCTGCAAAATTAATAATTAAACACTAATCACAGTCTGACCACACAATGGTTCGAACTATCTTCGTCAAAACATTACAGAAAAATATTTCTTTGTTTTAAATCGTATTCACTGAGTAAACGTATTTACCTTATCTTGATTCCAAGTCGACTTTGTAGCCAGTTAGATCAAAATATATTATAATAAGTTCAGCCACTAACAACCACTTGTAAACAAAAAAATCGTCACATTGAGTATCAAATTGCGTTCCAGATAAGAACACATTTTGTTCCGATTCATATCATATGACAACTTAGCCGTAGCTTATTTTTATTTTATTCAATTGTTTTATCAGTTTTCAAAGCAAAATCTTTTAATATTTTTGTCAATTTCATGGAAATTACTCATAAAAAATAGATTCTAATGTTAAGTAATATTTTTTAAGCAAAAGAAAATAATATTTTGCTTCAAGACCATACTTCGTTGCAGCGATTCGGACCAACGTGTGAAAACTAATGAAAAGGACAGCGCTATACAATTCATATAGCGTTGTTTCTTTTCTACTATAGCAGGCAATAGACAAATCTTACAAATAGTTCATTCTTTCCCAGCACTAAGCAGGTATAAAACAATATTGAACGATGAAGGTCATGGTACGAATATGAGTAATGTTATTGCAGGCTTGAAACAAAACTCTCTTGAAATAAGATTGTTTCGTAAAACATTGTGGTAGGCCTGCTGAACCGAAATCTGATGCCATCGCTCGCACTCTCCAAGCTTTCGCAAACAATCTGGGCTAATAGTTCCGGAAGTGGAGAATCGAAGTCAATCCAGACAATAGCCAGGCGGTCCTATTTTCTAAACCACGGATAAACCCACCCTCCCCGCGTCCGATTACCATGTACGGCAAGCCGATCCCTTGGGAAAAGCAAGCCGAATACTTAGGCATCGTCCTCGATAGACACCTCTCCTTAAACCTCTCCTCTCATAAAGCAGGAAGGTTCGCGCGCCGCTTTCGCTCTAGGTAGGCTCCACTTCATTCTTAGCTCCCGCAGCAACTATCACTCAGGTGCAAGCTGCGTATTTTCACCGCAGTCATCCGTCCCATCATGACCTACGCCTGCATTGTTTTCGCACACGTAAAACCCCACCTCCTCCACAAGATGCAGACCCTCCAAAACCGATTTCTCCGAAGAATAACGGGAGCCCCCTTTTATGTTCGAAATGAGCTTCTTCACGTAGACTTCAAGATGCCCACCGTCCAGCAGTTCATGAAACGCGTCTCCAAGCGTTTCTTTGATACTGCAATCAAACATAGGAATACCTTATCGCATCGGCCGCTCGATACGAACCCTCCCGCATTTCCAAGATTCGCCGACCAAGGCATACCTTAGTCACTCCCGATGACGCAATCACACTGCTCCAAGAGAGCCGTAGCGAAACAAGCACAGTGTACAAAAGCAAAAACCGACCGTCCTTCCGTCCTCACCACCAAGGCCCATCGCGACGTCCCCGTAATTGTCCGCCCCGACTCTTACCAGAGCCAACCCGCGACGCTGAGCCAGTAGCTTTAAATTCCCTTATTAATAATAATAATGATATGATCCAGCCTGTCCCTAGCTGCCCTCCCCCTACGACGCCCTACGGCTTTAAGCCGAGGTCCGTACCCCACAGGTGGTGCCCTTAGGGTGTAGTCGCCTAGTTTGTAAGTTTTATAATAAGCCCTGGCTGGAGGCTTTAATTAATTAATTAAGGCAACCACATGCAAGCCTGGTTAAGCAGCCGACAACCTCAGATCTGCGAGATGCCACACACAAAAAAAAACTTCGGAGCCAGTATTTTGGTCGACTTGATATAGCAATGTCGTCAGCCAGCCTCCGCATCAGTGCTGCTCCTCTAACACCGTGGGCTGCTGTTGGCCGGTCACCGCACTCACCGCTCAGTGCACGGCTTACATACATAGATGGCATAGATGGCATCTATGTATGTAGGCCGGTACAAAATCAAGAGTATTGAAAGGTAAAAAGTAGGTTTAACATTTTGTTGGTCCAAATTTCCAGGCCCTACTGTATAATTATGAATATTTTCATTTTATTATTATTCAACCAGTAATTAATAATACAAACTAACTCCCTTGATAGTGAGCGGTCTTTTAGTCACCAATGGAGCACTGTTGCTGATTTTGATTTTCACTCGTTGTGACATAAAAACTAAAGTTGTGGCTATCAGGAAACAGATTCTTGCTGATCCTCTTAGCGAATCTTCTTAGAGGATATTATTATGACAGACTGGACATTTCTCCGTCAACGTTTTGAGGATTATATTATGTGTATAATTGTATAACCCTACTACTAGGACGTAGGTGTCATCTCTATGAAATTAATATGCCTGACTGAGTTCAAACCTACGGCATAAAATCAGTAGGTAAGTCATAACTTCTTACTACTGGGGCAACATTGAACTGTATAAAGCTATGTATGCACTAATATTACAGTTTACTCATTTCTTAAAATTCTCTCAGTTTTTAAAAATACCTACAGGAATAAACGCTCTCAGGTCACTACGGAATCTGCGTACCTAAATCAGAAAATATAGTGCAAATAATGACATTCAATGTTTTCGTCACTATATGATCATGTACTTATGTTCAGGTAATGGGTATCAAGTCCTTACTTAAACCGGTATCATCTAGTTAAAACTGACAAAAAAATTAAGACACAAAATTAAAAAAATATATATTTACAAAATAAATATCATTTATTCCTTTTCGTAAACTGCATTTCACAATATTGTTAACTATTATTGTAGTCTCTCTCTACTGCACACAAAATAACTGGCCCTAGTGGTGGTCCAGAGGTTAAAATACGACCGTAAATAAAACTGAGATTGTGGTCAAACGCAAGCCTATCAACATTAAAAAATTACTTTTTGCACTTCTCCATATAAACTTTAACTGTGCTTTAATTTCATTTCCCTCTGACCGCATAATCTTTATAACAAGAGGTTCAAAGCTTTTGCTTCACATATAAGTATATAAACGCATCCAGAATTGTTTTCGAGTTATTAAATAACATTACCAAAATATACAACCCATGAAAAACTCCTTAAAAATTACCAGCCTTAGAAATAAATCTCCCGTAAATATTTTGATACAGATAATATATCACTGCGTCATTTTTAGCTACGTGTCGTGTAACGAAGCTATGTAAACATTAAGTTTAATCACAAAGTTATTTCTGTCATAAATTAGCCATGGTATTTATAATGGATGACCTTGTTAACAGATGTTTTATTTACTGATGATTCATTTAATTAACACATTATTTGATAACAGTGTTGTTTTTCTTGCTTTTATTTTTTGTAGGACTTGGTAACAGAATGTCAATAATGTCATAGGCCGCCATTGTTTGCTGCTCGTGTTTACAGTAATATCGTTATAATTCTTTCGGGAGCTGTAACCAATGTAACCATGCGTCAGCATTTCCATTGCAAAACTAGTTATTGTATAAATTTAACTATATTCTACTCGACGACTTGATTTTTAAAAGAGAATGTAAAGATTTATTGATACATAAAATAAATAATATGTAATAAAATGATAACTTTTATTTGATATTCAAAACAGCGAACTTAATTTATGTCCATCCATTTGTAACAGACTTCAAAAAAAGGAGGAGGTTCTCAATTTGATTGATTTTTAAAAAAGAAATCTGATTGCTTTACCTCATAACTCGTAGATGGCTGGACCGATTTAGACAATTCTTTTTGTTTGAAAGGGTATACGTACTTCAAGGATCCCATTGTCATCAAGTCAGGATCTGATGATGGAATTCTGAAGAAATCGAGGGAACTTTTTAAATATTTCGTGAAGAAGAACTGATGATGAAGACCACAAATGGCTACCGGAACTACTCAATAATAAGTATTTCATGGGTTGCCGGTCGATTACTTGAATATAGTTGTTAAACACTTTATGCTAGTCATAACGCATATGGTGTAGTGGAGCTGATGGTGAAGTACCAGGAGAACTCCTAAACAATTAACGGCTCTGCATCGGGAAAGGAAATATTTTGGAAAGGTTATAAGAAGTTGACATTTAGGCTTTCGTAACTAGATACTCGTACATTAGAAACCGACCCAATAAAAAGTAAGAAATAAAAAACACAAAAAATAAAACCTATTTCGGAAATCGGTGTCAAAAAACAAAAATACAACGACCAACGAAATTAAAGTTATTTTTGTTTTTGCAGTTTTTTCAAATATACAGAATTTTTTGTTCTGATATGAGAAGTTCTTTTAATGAGTCGTGTCTGGATTCTATTTGCCTTTTAGTATAACTTTGATACTAAAAATAAATAAACTGGCAGAGTGTAGAATTCACATCCTTCCTACTTCCTACTTCCTATCCTACTTCCTACTTCCTATCCTTCCTACTTCCTACTATCCTACTAATATTATAAATGCGAAAGTTTGTGAGGATGGATGGATGTTTGTTACTCTTTCACGCAAAAACTACTGAACGGATCTGAATGAAATTTGGTAAGTATATAGTTGGCAGCCTGGAATAACACATAGGCTACTTTTTATCCCGAAATTCCCACGGGATCAGGATTTGCGCGGGAAAACCTTCTCACGCGTACGAAGTCGCGGGTAGAAGCTAGTTACTTATAAAGCAAGCAATCTTGTTAACCCATCAAACTAGTTAAATATACTTGTGTTTGGTGTGGGCTCACTGCAATAGTTTAATGGGTGGGGTTCGAACATGCGACATCTCGATCACAAGGGCGACACCTTACCTATCCATTAGTTCCGGGCTTCCCAAACTGAGCAACGCGACGCCCTGGGGCTCTGCGGTATTATCCCAGGGGCGTCATGAGGTGATCTAAATGTTTTGTTTTTCAGTTTTGCTTTTTATTATTACCTATATTAAAAAAGGTGCTATTTGGAGTTTTCCTGACTAATTGTTATTAAGCTAGAACTCCAACTAGTAGGTAAATGTATGGCAAGAAGGGCAGGGCGTCGCAAAAATATGGCAAGTCCCAAGGGCGCCACAGTTAAAATAAGTTTGGGAAGCATTAGTCTATTGTTGCTTGTTTGCTCTGTTTTAGATAAAATAAGAACACACGTTCACAGGGGCATATCTACCTAAGGGCTAATTGGACTGCAGCCCAGAGCCCCGCGTATGTAAGGGGCCCTTTAGTGTTCATTCAGTGTTCAGTGCTCATTAAAACAAAAAACGATAATTGTTTTTAACTAAAGTAAGTATATAAAATTCGTATGCGCAACTATCGGTCGAGTATAGAGTATTTTTATCCAACTGCGGCTTAGCAGCTATATAAGAATACAAATGCAACGATTAAGATAATAAAATATGTGTATGTCTGTTCCACTTAGGTTTTCTACGCGTTCGTTGATCAGTTACTTCTGAGAATTGCAGTTTTATGGAATTTTAGCAGCACAGACAAGCTTCACAGTCTTAGCTCATCGGCGAAGCGTTGCTTGCCTGTCGTTTTTTTAATAGATTGTAAGGCATAAGTCATTTATTTCAAAAGAATGTAGGTACATTGTGTAGAAATTGTGTAAAACAAAACAGTACCATTAAAATGTATACCAAACAAAAAAAAACATATCAAATATAATAAAAATAACAAATTGAAAACGATAATAATACACATTCAATTTAAAATAATGAATAATACAATAAAACAAATAGTCAAATAAAAGGAAAAACGAAAATTAAATGAGTAAAGATCAAGATCAGTGATTTATGACTTCTAGTTTTATAAGACTATGGGGACTGTGCGCAGGAGCTCCATGACCTGATCCCTCCATCTCCCTTCCATTACCGGTCTAACAGACGCACTGCTAGGGACTTTCCACACTTTATTGATATACCGTTTTGTAGCACCAAGCGCTTTTTCCCACATTTATTGTAAGTACAACCTAGTTGTGGAACTCTCTGGCAGCTTCTGTGTTCCCTGCCACCAGGGCCGGATTAACCATTACGCTGAGTAGGCAACTGCCTAGGGGCCCCGCATCAACTAGGGGCCCAGGCCCAGTGCACGCACCAAGAAAACATGTTTCTTCGAACGAGAATTTGATGTGCGTGTGAACTTATGGACCTCACTGTTATTTCACAAAGTACAAATCGTTATATTTAGTAGTGGAATTAAAACAATCTGGGAATAAGTAAACAAATATATTAAAAACCACAGCCCTTAATGTGCGTTTCCTCAGTAACACACGATTTGGTCAGTCAAAGTAAGAAAAGGGGCCCCGAGAATACCATTGCCTTAGGGCCTCTGACAGGGTTAATCCGGCTCTGCCTGCCACCGGCACCTATGGCCTTTAAAACAAGAGTGAAAAGGCATCTTGTGGGCTCGCTCGTTCCATCGTAGACCTCGTCTATCGCTTACCATCAGGCGAGATCGAGGTCTAGAGTGGGCTCATCCAAAATAGAAAAAAAAAAACACTGAGAAAATGTATAGTTGGCGCTCCGTAAGAAACCTAGTCTCTCTGTACTGTAAAGCATATCTGTGGGGTATCGGAGACCTAATATATACCTCTTTGAGCCCGTTCAAAGATATGACCCCAAGATAATGATGCAGTAACTGAGTATCGACTGACATAAAGCCTGGCAGTTTATTATTTAATATTGTATGAGTGTCAGCTATCGATCTTAATCTCCTAAGATTTTAGAGAGCTGAAAAATCGTAAGTTATTATTCAAACTTAAAGCCTGAAAATAAAGAAACAAACATATTTTCTTGCATTTCAGTTGAACAGTCGGGTTTTTTAGATTTTTTAAATTACAATTTTTATTTCACTAGCGAGAGCGTGTTGTTACGAGGAACTACCCGCAGCGCAATTGCGTCGGGTGGTACGGCTGCAAACTGCAGCCGCTGCAGTTTTGTTTTTGTCGTCAAAATGCAAAGATACAAACTTACTGCGTAATTGTTACAACTGTGTGTGTATGTGTGGGTAAAAATTATAAATAACAGAACTGAGCCTTGAAGAATTATCTCACTTATAATTGAAAGTAATCTGATTATGAAAAGTTTATAAAATGCTACTAATTTAGAAGATTATAAACATTTTTTAAAGTTTCCATTTTAATATATTTAAATGAACACATCTTATTTCTTAAAATAAAATTGTTCGTAATTAAGGATTTTGTAGAAAATGCAGAAAGGTCGTAACTTGTTGCATTTTCTACAAATTCCTTAATTTTGCTCGTCACAAAACCTTTGTTAAGTTACAATTTATAGAAAGAACTGACGAATGGTTTAGACAGTCAGTAGTTTGACATTATTGTCATATATTTGTTTTCTATATAATACGAATGAATACGATATTTTGGTGAAAGAGCGATCCGCTTCACAGCTATTGATTGGTAATGTCAAAACGATTAATACACACAGGAAAATTATACATAGGTACAGGAAAAAATTGGATTAAATTCAAAACAGAAAACAGTTTCTTGTAGTAGAATAATTAAACTAACAATAAAACTGTAAACTTACACTAGTTTACAGTACATCTGTTGCCGAAGAAATTTTAGCTGTTGCTGACTACATAATATGATATAAAAAATAAATATAATTATTATAAAAAATAAAAATAGAATTAGAATATTTTGAAGTGAAAACTTCTTTAGCGGCGCTGTGCACTTTTTTTGTAATGGGTAAAAAATATTAAACTCGCGTCAGGGACACGTGACCCTGATCGAAAATTCGTAAGACGGGCACTTTTTACTACAGAGACATCTATGTGACTTTATTGAAACTAATACAGCCCCAAATGACTTTGTTTGCCACAGTCAGAGCTACAAGCGTGCATCAATTACTTCGTTACAATAGTTATAAGAAAACTGTCTAGATGGCGTTGTGATTGAAGTTAACGTGTCGAATATTCTAAGAGATAAACTTTTTAATGTAATATAAATTGTCATGTTTGTGTACGATAGCGCAATAAATAAATATTGTATTCTACCACATAAATGATAGTACTTTTATACTGATAATTAAAGCAATTCGTGCAAAATTATTCCCTAACCATTCCAAAATATCAAAAATGCACAACGTTAATATTCAAGTTTTCATTTCTGCCGACACTCCCGGAGTGCAACCCGTTTTAATTTTTTTTATCAGCTCTAGTTTCTGAGCTTCAGCTATGTAGGTATGTACCTACTAAACAGAAAAAAACATGTATTTACTTACTAAGAATTTTTTTTGGCACATGTAGAAAAGCAGTTTCCGTCTTTATCTAGTGATTTTACAAACTGGTTCATGATGCCCAGTTTTATATGTAATGGTGGAAGGATAATTTTGTCACGAGCTACATATGAATTGTGGACTGTATTTTGCTTTCCAGGCTCCATATTTTCTCTCAAGGGCCATTATTTTCTTACCCAATGCTCTTGTTTAGCTCTGGTAGAAAGGGCAGAGGAAGACCGCCAACCACGTGGTGGATAACCGCTACCAAAGATATGGAGCGAGCTCAGCTGAAAGCACATGCAACCCAGGACAGAGTGTCCTGGCGCCTTAAAACGGGGAGGACTGACCCCAAATAAAGTGAGCAAGCATTGAAGAAGAATAGATTTTTTTTAAAGATTACTAGCAATGTGGGTAGAATTCACATTACTAGCAATCTTGTTAACCCCTCCAACTAAGCTAAATATGAATTAAAATGCCCCCGAGCAGTTGTAGCCCAGGGCCCCACAAATTCACAATCCGCCCCTGCTGACGTTCAAAAAACATTATTGTTTAAATAAAGTGTGTTTTTGTATTTTGGATGTTAATGAGGTAACAGATAATTTTAAATTGATTGAATAGCGAGAACCAAAAAGAAAAACTTACTTCGGGAACAAAAAAAGTAAGATTCGAGTAAGCATTATTTTGTTAGTTAAATATTCCAGCAGTATAGCTTGCTGACAATATTAAAATTTTAACTTTATCAACATTTAAAACGATTTTCATTGAAGGTTGATCTTTCTAGATAGAAAGTAATAGATCAAGCCGGTGAATGTTAGCTCCAACTTGTGTTTCGCATGTAGGGACACATGTGTGACTAAGCATTTGGTACAGTCATAGTGCATTATGTATACGTGTGTGTGCCTACGCGCGGCTGCGCCAGCGATCTTATGATATATTTTAGAGTCGCATTAAAGCATTCTACTAGTAACATCGTTCCGTGCAGAGCCGGATTAACCTTGTCAGAGGCCCTAAGGCAATGGCATTCTCGGGGCCCCTTTTCTTACTTTGTCAGACCAAATTGTGTGTGAACTGAGGAAACGCACATTAAGAGCTGGTTATATTTGTTTACTTATTCCCAGATTTGTTCTAAAATTGTTTTAATTCTACTACTAAATTTAACGATTTGTATTTTGTGAGGTCCCTAAGTTCACACGCACATCAAATTCTCATTCGAAGAAACATGTTTTTTTGGTGCGTGCACTGGGCCTGGGCCCCTAGTTGATGCGGGGCCCCTAGGCAGTTGCCTACTCCGCCTAATGGTTAATCCGGCCCTGGTTCCGTGTATCATTTGACGCTCCTTAGACATACCTAGAACAGACATTCAGATACGGTAAAATAGACATTTCTAAACGCATATTAGGCTAGTTTCGAACTCGATTAACGTAAACCTCTACTGTGCTTCTCTATTTTCAGTAGGTTTGTGTCAATGAAAGTACTCTGTGGTTTGTGTTACGTTTGACTGTCAATGTCAATCTTGGTAGGGATGAAACGATACCATCTGGGTATCGATATTTTTTCTCGATACCGTATCGGTCACGAGGTATCAGTACACACGGTATTGAATGAAAAGTATCGATACCTACTTGTATCGGTCAATTTTTCCGTTGGAAGTATTAGAGGCAAATAAGAACAGCAGTGTCAGAACATGGTATAGTCTTAACCCTTAAATGCATGATTTGTTCTAATTACGTAGGAAAATTATATGTAGTAGACATGTTTATGTCTAGGCAGGGAAAAATAATAATATAAATAAAAAGATATTTTTTATAGGTTTTTATTTAAAAAAAAAAAAACTGTTGCATAAATACAACACTATGCATTTACTAGAAATAATTATATGTGAAAATTAAAAAAAATCCTAGATTTACTAAGGCAAAGGGCTATTCCACACTTCTCACACTTTGTTTGTGTATATCTTTAGGTGGAACATGCTGAACTGGTCCCCTGCTTTTCTTGGCTTGTATTGCTATTTCAACACTGTTACTGGTGCTAGGTCTTCCTCGTTTGTTACAGAGTTCAGATGCATTATTTATATTAGCTAGAACCTCAGCTAGTTCCAGTCTATATTGACACAAATTCAGAACTGATGAAGTTGCTTCAGTACCTTTAAAGTCTTTATAAACTAGCCAGGAATTTATTACTGTCATATCCAACAGATGGTAAAATATACGTAGATACCACTTACGGCTTCTCATTGATATACGATACCTACCAATGAAGCTATCCAGAAGATCCACGCCGCCCATATGGGCATTATACTCTTTTATTACATGTGGGCATGTAATCTTGATCCTGGTCTTATTAGCTTTGTCAAATCTTTCTACTATAGAAACAGGTTCTGTACCAACATATGAAGATAGGAAAGTAACAGGTTTATTGTCCTTCCAACTTACAGCTGTTGTGGAAAGCCAGAAGCTAAGCGATGCAGCGAAATTGAACCTTGTGTTGACGAAGCTAGGAAAAAATGCTATACAACAAGTGAGCGATCTGCTGTTCGCGCCGCCGGAAACACGAATTTTCGTGTTTCCGGCGTTGAAGGACAGGTTATTGGAAGTCTTCGAGGAGACAGAGACCAGAAAACTTCAAAAATTGATTGCTACTAGCTACTACGAAGAATGCGGGACCTGGCCAGAGAAAAAGTGTCGGATGAGATCTTGCGTCTGTTGTGGCAGTCGCACTTGCCGACAGCAGTTCGAGCCATACTTACGGTAACGGATTCGAAGAACCTCAACGTCCTCGCGGCGGTAGCAGACAAGGTGCTGGAGAGCACAGCAGGCAGTACAGCACAAGTCTCCGCGGTTAAAGCATCGGAAGCGCCGTCGTCAAGTTAGCAGACACTTGCTGGAACGTCGGATGCAAACCTAATCATGGGAGAGCTGGCGAAAATCAACCTGCGGCTCAAAGATTTGGAACGTAGCAGACCTGAAAAACGCTATGGGCAAGAACAGAGATTCGGATCGGCATCGAGGAGCGGCAATTCATCACCTAGAAGGAGAAACGCTAGTTGGCTGTGTTATTACCATTTCCGTTATAGAGAGAATGCAACAAAGTGTATCAAGCCCTGTAATTGGAAGGGAGCCCAGCTGAAAGCAGCGGAAAACTAGATCAGGTGCAGCATATGGCGGGACGCTGAACAACGCACAACCGCCTCATAGTGTGTGATAGGATATCAGGTATGAGATTTTTAATCGATACCGGGGCTAATGTGTCTGTTATACCTGTAGATAAGAATTGTGTACATAAATATAGAAGTGATAAGTGTATTTATACGCAATATATAATATAATTTATACGCAGCAAACGGGACGTTAATTAAAACTTATGGTGTAAGAACCTTAGCATTAGATTTGGGTTTGAGACGTTCGTATACGTGGGATTTTATTATTGCAGAAGTCAAAAATCAGGACATAAAAAACGGCGATAACAACATCATTTGGCTTATATGAGTTCACGCGTATGACTTTCGGATTTCGAAATGCGGCGCAAACCTTTCAGAGGTACATGAATAACACTGTTTTACAGGGTCTAGAAACGCAATTTAAGGCAGAAGGAAAGGAAGATATTATTGTGGCCAGTGAAACAGCGGATATTCATGAGCGTCACCTAAAAGCGATTTTCGAGCGGTTGGATAAGTTTGGAATCACTATCAACTTACGGAAGTGTTGTCATGGGAAAGACAAATTAGAGTTTCTAGGTTATGAAGTTACGTCTGAGGGGATTAGCCCATTAGCCGACAAGGTACAGGCGATAGTTGATTTCCCGAAGCCAAAAACTGTTAAGTTAAGGCGCTTCTTGGGAATGGTAAATTTTTACAGGTCTCGTTTACCTAGGGCCGCAGAATACCAAGCGGTTTTAAATAGATATTTACAAAACGCTAAAAAGAAAGATAAATCGCTCATTTTGTGGACAGACGAAGCGTTTGCAAAATGTTAAAGTAACTTACAGAATGCAACCGTCTTGAGTTACCCAACAACAAGTGCAGAGCTTGCGATTATGACGGATGCATCGAATGACTGCGTAAGTGGCGTGTTACAAATAAAGGTCGGCACACACTGGAAGCCTTTAGGATACTTCTCTAAGAAAGTCAGTGATGTGCAATTAAAGTACATATAGTACCCACGATAGGGAATTATTAGGAATATATTTATCGGTACAGCATTTTAGGTATTTGGTAGAAGGTAGATCTTTCGTAATTTACACTGACCATAAGCCTTTGAAATACGCATTTTCAAAAAAATCCAGCGATAAAGAGACGCCCAGACGGATTAGGCAACTTCTATTCATTAGTGAGTTTACGACGGATATTCGACACATTAGCGGGCTCGATAATATTGTAGCAGATGCATTATCGGGAATCTCTATGATTGCTAGTCCGAATGCCCTCGACTTCGCGGAATTAGCGATAGAGCAACGGACGGACGGGGAGCTGTGTAAGTTGTTATCGGAACCCACCGGACGATTGCAATTCAAGGGAATAGTTTTGCCCAATGAGCAGAATGAAATTATATGCGAGGTATCAACTAGCGTTGCCAGGCCGTACCTACCTGTGAGCTTTAGAAAAAAGGCATTCCATGTAGTCCATGATATATCGCATCCGGGGAATCGAACCACTAGGAAATTAGTTTGCTACTAATTTCCGAGTGGTTCATTAAGTATTTTTGGCCAGGCATGAATGCAGATATACGAAAGTGGGCTAAAACCTGCATACAACGCCAAAGATCTAAATTAATTCGGCACACGGTTTCTGGATTAGGTCAATTCGAAGCTAGCGGTCGGTTTGAACATATCCATGTAGATTATGTAGATGTAGGTTGGCCGGAAGCGTTTGCTCTGAAAGATATGTACGCCAGTTCGGTAGCCAAGGTACTGTACGAGGGCTGGGTTACACGTTATGGCTGTCCTGTGAGAATCACGACAGACCAGGAGAGGCAGTTCGAAAGTAGTTTGTTTGGGGAGCTCACTAAATATCTAGGAATTTATAGATTGAGAACTACGCCGTATCATCCACAGGCGACTGGAACCGTGGAACGATTTCATCGCGTACTGAAGGCGGCGGTTATGGCCAAAAGTGATAGCGGTACGTGGATCGAAGAATTAAATACGGTTTTATTTGGATTCCGAGCAACACCATGGAGCGATACGGGTGTTAGCGCGGCCGAGTTAGCGTTCGGCAAAACGCCGAGGTTGCCCGGCGATTTTTACGATGGCACAAGTATAACTATTAGCGATAGTAATGAGTATGTTAATAAAATCGGGGAAGTTATAAGTAATCTCAGACCGAAACCCACTCGTCAAAGGGATTCTCGTACTATTTTTGTTCATACGGATTTGCAATCCTGTTCACATGTTTTTGTACGAGTAGATTTAATAAAAAAATCTTTACAACCACCATATGATGGACCTTATAAGGTCATAGACAGGTGTGAAAAATACTTTCGTATACAAATGGCAGACAGACAGGTAAAGGTTAGTATAGACAGACTTAAACCGGCTTATATGTTTAACGAGGGCTCTACCACTCAATAAGAGAATGATAGTTTTTTATAGGATAGTAGTAAGAGATAACTTAGGCAGTAAGATAAACGATGGTGCAGCGAGCGATAAGCTCACCACCTACACTACACGCAGTGGCAGGGCCATCAAACGCCCGATAAGATTTAGGATATGAGACGTTATGTTATGTGTTAATGGGGTTTATATTGCATATTTCATGTCTCAATAGTTATGCGCATTACATACATAGGTCTAGTACTGGGGAGTACACCATATTTGTAGCATTGTACACATCTTTTTGTTGGAAGGGCAGTGCTAAAATATTGAACCAGGGAACTTTAGGTTGTAACTTTAACCACTGAGCTACTCAGGCATGAGTAGGTACTCTTTCAGAGTGGAGGCAGGCGCAGTTGCTAGCGCGGGCGCGTGTAATTACGTACGTAGGCAAACGACAGTTGCGTTCACAGTGCTCCCGCGGGCCGCGCGTCTTCACGAGGCGGGCGCGGGCGCGGGTGGCGCGGGTGCAAGGCTGCCAGATGTACGATTTTAATCGTACTCCTACGATTTTTTGGCATTTTTACTCATGTACGATCGCTAGACCAAGATCGTATGAAACATGTACGATTAAAAACTCTTTAAAATCCCTTCAAAGCTTCTTGCCTTTCAAAACTAAAATCTCTTTAGCTCAAACTTTAATCCAGCCGATTATTGATTATGCCGATGCCTGCTATTTGGATGCCACTGAGGAGCTCTTATATAAGCTTGAGCGCTTGCAAAGCTTGTGTATTTGCTTTGTTTTTGGTCTGAGGAAATACGATCATGTCTCTCAGTTTCGCAAGGATCTCAAGTGGCTCCCTATCCGTCTTCGCAGGAACACTCGAATATTATTCCTTTTGTACAACATCCTATTCAACCCCGCATATCCTAACTACCTGCGCGATCGTTTTTCATTCACTCCTCCTACTGACGCACTTTGTAGATCCCACCTTAAACTCCATCTCAATTTCCCATCCCATAAAACCCGTTTCTATTCCCACTCCTTCTCCTTTCATGCAGTACGACTGTGGAACTCACTTCCATCCATTAATATTTTCAAAAAGCTGGTCAAAGATCATTACCTATCTAACATCCCGTAATTTTATATACCATTTATTATAGGTATATATTTTTATAGCATTAATATAAATCTGTATTTTAATTCTATGTAGGTATATATTTGTTTATTATATCATTATAGTTTAATTGTATAGCTAAGTATGTTTTATTTATCGTAACTAGTATTTATACACACTGTGTCTATCATCTCCTCTTGAACTCTCCTGTCGCAGGTGTGCTGGAAGAAATTTCTTAGGAAATAAGCAGCACCTTTGTGCTCTTTTGTTTGTATTTAATTTTTTTTGTAAGTGTCATGTGTGTACATAAATAAATAAATGAAACGAACGTACTCCACTGGCAAGTTTGAGTTTCGGGGAATTCCCCAACAACCTAACACGTACTAGATCTTGTACTTGAATGAAGACTCTTTGCTAAGTCATTTAAAGGCTGTATTTGTTTGCAGTTTTACGAAACTTATAATTTTTTTCTTTCGGTAATAATTGCGACTTGTCAAAAACCTGTTTTCCTCGCCAGCCTCGATCTGTACGTAGTATAAATATCCTATTTGAATCTGTATAGGTAGTGTCTTGTGTGCTTTTTGTGTTTTTCGTTTGAAGAAACGAAAATTGCACGAAGTTTATTGGTGAACGCAGACCTAGCCGCACCGCACGCGCCGCAGTGTTTGCATTCGAATTCTTTATATGAAGTTCTATGCCACCTCGCACACCTACCCGCGCCGCAGTCGCCGCAGTCCCTGAAACGACCGAACTCCCCTAGCCGCAGCTGATGACGTCACCCGCACGCAGCGCGGATGACGTCATTCGCATCCACGGCGCGCAGTGTTGCCAGAGTTATAAAGTAGACAGAGAATCTCTGTCAACGGTTTATAATAAAATTACTTATTCTCGTATAAATAATTACTTGCTTATTCCCTATTATAGCACCTACAGATAAAATTACACAAAAGAGCAAAATACCAATACCAAATACAGATTTTATACAGATTTTTTAAATCTTCGGTACAGATAATGCTTTCAAAAATCTGGCAACACTGACGGGAACGACTGCAGCGACTGGGGCGCGGATAGATGTGCGAGGCCATTAACAAAAAGCGATGACTGCGGGGACTGTAGAGACTGCGGTGCGGCTAGGTCTGCGTTCACCTTAAGCCAACAACAGAAATGTTAAGCAATATGACCACAGAAAATTTGTATAAATCTAATAAATAGTTTTATTGCATTTCTTTTCTAAAACTTAACGAATTTTAGTTATTTCGTATTCCTAAAAGCTGGGGAATAAAATGGATGTGACATACGGACAGACAATAAGGACATCAAAGTCATGGACAGACCAAAAACAGGA
The DNA here is from genome assembly GCA_943138885.2 of Tholera decimalis. Taxonomy (NCBI): domain Eukaryota; kingdom Metazoa; phylum Arthropoda; class Insecta; order Lepidoptera; family Noctuidae; genus Tholera; species Tholera decimalis. Next base: position 7,817,003 of record OW964575.2, on the reverse strand, counting down.
GTCATAACAATATGTCTCGTATTTTTGGTCTGATTCAGATTCAGTTATTTATAATAAAAAAAATTGTACCTACTTCTAGGTTGTGCGATCATTCCATTTCAAACCGTGGCATAGGTACGATTTTGTTGTAGTTATCGTACGATCACACATTTTTTTCACTTGGCAGCCCTGCGCGGGTGTTTCTAATGCAGTGTGACCGGATTCAGTATTTTAATACTTTTTGAGTATATTTTAGTAAGTTTTCCAAGAGTCAGTATTTTTAAAGGTATATTGGCGGAAGCCAGTATTTTTGGGTATATTTTGGAAAAAAGTTATGGCAATACCATAGCCATGTCATAAAATTATTAAAAAAAACTGCGTACATAGATGTTCAGGGGAATTTCCGGATTTAGTCTATATTTCATTTTGGATCAAAGATCAGTAAGTTACAGATAGGACATGACAGGTGGGCCCCCTAGAATTACAAATAGTATCGAATCATCTAGTCACAAAATGATTTTCTGTTCTGCACTTGGCTTAATCTTTGAAGGTTTGGTTTCAAACTTTCAAATTGAAACTTAGGGAAATTCCCGAATTATTCAATAATTCGGGATTTTCCCTAAGTTTATATTGTACGTGTTCGTCGTAATATAAATAGAGCGCGCGATTTTTGTTGTCATTTTACTTCATGCTAATACGCTGTTATCTGATACGCAATTCAGAATCCAGAAAACATGTCTAGTTTTCAGCAAAGTTATTTGGCTAAATGGGAACAAATTCCGGAGTTTTCTTCATGGCTTTCACGTTATAAAGATGACGAGTACGCTGCGTTTTGTAAAGTGTGCAGTGCGAAACTCCAAAGTAGATTAGCATCTATAAAACAACATGCAAATACTGAAAAGCATAAATCGAACTTGAACAAATATAAAGGACAGTCAAAGGTAAGTTTAACTTGTTTTTAGTTTTTAGTAAAATTAGAATTACTGTGCCTAAAGTCGAGAAATTCGGAGGTACTTTATTTAGTGTATGATCATAATGTATAATTTATGTTTTTACTTGTTTCCAGGTTGACACATTTTTCAAAAAGGCACCACTGAAAGACGAAGTCAAGAAAGCGGAGCTGCGTTTATGCGGTTTTCTTTCAGAACACAACATCTCTTTTAGAGCTATGGACCATCTTAGTGATGTTCTAGTGAAATGTTTTCCTGACTCCGAAATTGCAAAAGAATTTTCCTGCAAGAGAACCAAAGCAGCAGCTATTACCTATAACGTTTTAGGACCCGAATTTGAAAAAGTTATGATTGAAGATACACTTCGTACTGTATCTCCGTCAGGTAAACCAGTATATTCAATTGTAATCGATGAAAGTACAGATGTCACCACAATCAAAGTGTTGGCGATAGTAATCAAATACTTCTCTGAAGCCAAATGTAAAGTACAAACCAAATTCCTTGATTTAGTTGATTTAAGTGGTAAGACTGCAGATCTTTTATTTGATGCTTTGTTATCAAAGTTATCCGAGTTAGGTTTAGATATAAAAGATGTGATGGGGTTCGCTGCTGATACTACGAATGTGATGTTTGGTCAACACTCTGGCATTGTTACAAAAATTAAAGAAGTGAACCCAAAGTGCTTATTCATAAAATGTGTTTGTCATTCTGCAGCTTTAAGTATTAGTCATGTTTGCAAAATACTACCTAGAAATTTAGAACAGATAGTAAAAGAAGTAGAATTCTATATGGATATTTTTATCAAAGCAGCAAGCGTCAAAGAGAATTTGTTGAGTTCCAAAATTTCACTGACACTGAAAAACATAGACTACTGCGTCATTATGATATAAGATGGCTATCGCTTCATGCTTGTGTTAATAGAATAATTGAGCAATGGAGAGCACTGCAGTTGTTTTTTCAAGACCAATATTTGAGTGATTGCATTATGTGATCAGAATTTTTGTATCATTCTTTTAATAATGATATAAACAAATTATACTTTTACTTTTTAGACTACATTTTGCCGATTGTAAACAAATTTTATATAATTTTTCAAGGCGACTACCCGTGCATTGAAAGATAATATGATGAATGCTTCTAGTATGTATGTACTTGTCGATTTTGGGTTGCTATATGAAAACTAATTATATAAAAAGCACGGACAACGTATTTACATTAGACCCAAAATCTAGTGTGAATTATTTGCCATTGAATAATATGTACTTACGGATTCAAGTGGGTCAATAATTAATTAAACATAGGGGAAACATAAACATGAAAGAACAAATTGCTGATTTTTTCAGAAAGTGCCAATCATTTTTAATTGAATTGAGCACGCAATTGAAATCACGTTTGCCTTTTGAAGATCAAATTTTCCGAGAACTGAAATTTCTTGACCCACACACTGCCCTGAAATAAGAATTTAGTAGTTTAAGAAATGTTATGGAAACTTTCCCATACGAAGTACAGCCAGAACAAATGCAGATAATTGACGAAGAATATAGAACACTCACTGGAGGAGGCTTTTACCCAAAAGGGATCCATATCCAAATAATATAGAATTCTGTTCATTTGTAAACACGCATGTAATGAAGAAAATGGAATAAATTAGCTTTAAAAAAAATAGAACACTCAAACATGATCGCGAATTAAGTAATTTATTACAAGCTTCGAGTGCTGGGTCACCCCTTTCTTGTGAACCATTTTGGTTGGAAGTTGGGAAAATTTCTAACAGCGATAGTACATTAAAATACAAGAATATATCTAGTTTCAGTAAATCTCTGTTAAGTATACCAGTGTCGAATGCTGCATACGAGCGCATATTTTCACAGATTAATTTAATAAAAACGGAACAAATAAACAGATTCATAAACAAAAATGTATCTGCAATTATAAAAACCAAACAAGGTATAAAAGATGAAGGAGCCTGTGTGAATTTTAACCCATCAAACAGAATGTTAAAATATAATTCTAATATTTATTGCGATGTTGATGATGATTAATAAATAAAAATATGTTTTGAAAATCAGTATTTTTATTGGTATAGGTACTAGCTGCTGCCCGTAACTTCGTTCGCGTGGGAGGTTTACTCGCGTAAATCCCGATCCCGTGGGAATTCCGGGATAAAAAGTAGATAGTAGCCGATTCTCAGACCTACTGAATATGCATATAAAATTTGGTAAAAATCAGTAAAGCCGTTTCGGAGGAGTAAGGTAACTAACATTGTAACACGAGAATTTTATATATTAAAAATTAGATTTTCCCTGTGCTAGTTGGTATATTTCAGTATTTTTTTGACGAGCTTCGGTTTTTTTTGTAAAATTTAATCTGGTCACACTGTTGTCAAAATATTAATTAAATTATTTATTGTCGAAGGTGTAAATTTGGATTTGTATACTACAATAATGAAATTAAATTGAAAATACATGTTATGGTAACGTAAAAGCCATAATTATGACTACGGAAGCGCAGCACGAGGAAATAGTTGAGGCGTTGGACGAAGAATTCTATACCGCTGATGTTGATACAACTTGTACGATATGCCAAGCAGAATTCTTAGATGCAGAAGATTTAACGTTGCATCTACATCAAATTCATAATATAACAAGCACCGGTTCGAAGCAATGTTGGTTCTGCTCATATTATTACACGGATTTGGTTGATTTTGCCAATCATTTCCGAGACACACACTTGGCTAATCTGGTTTATTGCCAATACTGCCTTCGTGCCTTTTCTGATGAAAACGAGCATATGATACACGAGAAAAAGCACAAGCGTAGCTATAAGAAGGTGTTCTGTTGCTCCCAATGCTCTGCGAAGTTTGGCAACACAAACGACTTGAGAAAACATGATATTCAAGAACATAACAACAATGATGATGGAATTATGATGCAGCCCCATTTAGCATACCTCTCATCGGTTTTAAACGTAAAAGCTGAGACTGTTCTACTCTCTGTACATACAGATACCGTCTACATTTGTGTTGCATGTAGCTATTCAACAGCAAACATACATCAATTCATCGACCATTCAGTATCTGGCAAATGTAGTACTCTCGTTTGTGAGAAATGCTCAAACGTGTACAGGAGACGGTGCTCAATGAACCAACATCTGACAAAGTACTGCGAGAAGCAGGTAAAAAGTCTTAAAAAGTTGCAGTGCCCAGATTGTAAGCTCTTCTTCAATAAGTATTTATTTAATAAGCATAAAAAGGTTTGCAAAGTTATTAAATGTCGTACCTGCAACATTGAATATGATACGATGTATGAGCTGTCCGAACACCAATCGCGAGAGCACCCACTGTCTGTAGAATTGAAAGCATGCACATTTTGTTGGAAACAATGTGTTGGCAGTGTTGCGTTGCAAAAACATATGGACAGGTCTCACAAGGCTAATCTTCACTTATATAAATACATGTGCGTTTACTGCAAGACCCCTTACAAGCATCCACAGAAGTTATTTGGGCATTTTTTCACAAAACACAAAGATTTAGAGCCTTATACATGCAAGATTTGCACCAGAAAGTTCCGCTTACGCAAGAGATTTACACTCCACATCAAGTTGGAACATAATAGTGAAGGTTTCGTTGAATTTGATGAGAACTACAATGTATTTTTTACTGATAAAAAATCGGAGAAACCATTTATTCCTAAAAGCTTGTTTGAAGACAAGACGAATAAAGATGCTGTTCTTGGTAAAGACAATGAATCTAATATGACTTTACTGAATATGAACTCGGAAATTAGTGTTACCGAGACAGAAGGGAATCAGACAGAAGTGGAAGCACCACCAAAGCCAACATTGAAACGTAAGAGAGGACCTAAGCCACGTAAAAAGGAATCCAATGAAACTATAACTATAGAGTCTTCCGATGATGAGTCTCTTTTAGTTGTTAAAAAGAGAGCATTGAAGCAACAGAAAGTAAGCCTAAAACAAACAACAGTTGGTGGTAAGTGGAGCAAAAAACAGCAAATTAGGAACAGAAAAAGGTTTACATGCAATATTTGTAATAAATACTGTTATACATTTCAAAACTACAATCACCATATTTCCTTACATTCAAAGAAAGATTTGAAAAAGTGCATCAAATGTTCGAAAGTTTTTAAAAGTAAAGAAAAGTTGAATCAACACATTGCTTTACAGCATTCCTCTTCAAAGTTGACAGACACTCTAAAATACTTGTTAGAAAAACGTAAAAAAGGTGAAAGCATAACTGATGATCTGCCAATGTCTGAGAAATTCAGACGTACAATAAAAAAAGTTGAATGTGAAGAGGTTAGATCTTCAGCTAAAATCAAGGAGGTCGATAACAGTCTCTCAGTCCAAAAGTTCATTGAGAACTTTACTCCAGAAGCAGAGAACAAAATTGACGTAGTTATTAACAACACAGCTACTTTAAAAGTAGTATATGGCAATGCGAGAGAACCTGCAATAAAAATGACTAAATTTGAAGTCAAACCTGCACTTACCACTACAAAACTATCCATGCCTGTGAAATTTAAACCAGTACAGTTAGGCCAGTGTGAAAAGGTTACAGCGACCATCAAATTAGTTAAATCGGTGCCTGTAGTTCAAGAAAATAGCCAGGATAACGATTACCAAAACTATGATGATGATACATTCAATTTTATGGACCGAAATGACTCTATACCAGAAGTTGCTGAAGAGGTTATGTTAGAAGGAACCGAGGAAGCACCAAAGTCATCTTATATCCCTCACAAAATTGTGATACCAAAGCTGCCTGCGGAATACAAGGACCTAAGAATAGCCCATTTGCTACCTCAAGCACCATTCTACAAGATTGTCAAAGTGAATGAAGTCTTCAAAAAACATAACGATAGCATAAGAGCAGACAGTACTAAGCATACTGATATTAAATTGCCCGATGGCACTAAATTGGTCAGTACTAACCCACTAGCGCATTTACTCGGCAAGACTCCAATAGAAAAAGTTTTGGAACCTCTGAAAAATAAGTACTATAAGTCTAAGGTGAGGAATTTTCAAGGTATGTTGGCGGAAGCGCTGAGTAATCTGGATAAACCTGCTCCTAAGAAAAAAAAGGAAATGAAAGATGAATTAGGTGTATTAGAAATAGATTAGAGTGTAAGTTTCCTCTTGCTTTGTTTATGGTAGAGTATAGGTTTGGTTTGCTTGTTGCAAAGATTTGCCATTAATTTGTTGGAATAATTATATTTATATTAAAATTGGTTAAAGGTAACACTTTTACACAATTTCTTTCATACTCTTTTGAAGTCCATACAATCTGTACTGGTAAAATCATATGAGAACCATGTATGTTAATCTCTGCGGTGTCTTTTTGAGGAAATTTGAGCATTTATAACTGGTTCTGGATGTATTGATAAATAATTTTATTTATTTATGGTTTATAAAAAGAAATTACAACTAATAATGATTTATGTTTAGTAATCTTTGAATAGACAATACTATTAAATAGACACCTATTTAAAGGTTAACATCATATGTTTACTTTAATTATATTTTTTCATATTATTATTCTTATAATTAAAATTAAATTATTAAATGATTAATTAGGCAATTACAGGTGTCGCTTATACACATACAGCCCAATCATGAATAACTTTGATTTAAAAGTTTCAAAATCAGCTATTTTTTGGTGATTCATCAACTTCATTAGCAGGCTCTTTTACCGTGAGACACTATAGATAACTATAAAAAAAGAAATAAAATAATATTAATTTATTGCAGGCAAACAGTCCCATATAAAAAGAAATAAAATTTAATTCAATAATAGTAATTCCATTCAATAATGTCCAAATTATACTAAATTAAATTCAAATTATATTAAAAATTAAACAAAAAGCGAAATTAATCAAATTATTTAATTAGCAGGAATATTGACAGCCGTATACGAAGAAGAAATTAGCTTCATATATGGCTCTCAATATTCCATTGTCAGAATTATGAACACGGCTCATAAAGGAAGCTCTCTTTGCGTAATACAGCGTGGAAACCATCAACTTTTCTCAGTGAACAAGCCAGACGCACTACACCGCCATGGTAACCCAAATATGTATCTAAATGCGTTGTATATTGCACGCGCAATGTACGCACGCTGTGTGTGCTTGTGCCAAAGGTGGCCAGTGTATAGCGACCGACAATACGCATTGAACAGAGTAATTTTTACCTGTTTGGTACATTTAGCGAAACGCCGTGCAAGCATGTTACTCTTAGCAGCCAACATTCTTCTCTGCCTCTCTAACTCATCGTCATTTCGCAGTTTTTCCGTTACGATATGATCAAGATATTTAAAACCAGTACTTTCCAGTTTAGTCTTCTTCTTAGTGTGTCGATGGCAAAAATATTTGTGTTTATCCCAAAACTCAGCTACGCGAACTTCGCTTGCTGATGCAGAGATAAGATCATCAAGAGTGCTGGTGACATGGCATGCGGAATAAGATAGAAGGTGGCCCATTGTCTGAGGGGTCACGCCGCATGCACATTTGAGATCTGAGCTATCTGTAAATCCTCATCTTTGCTTCGGCCGACTATGGCTTGCAGTCTACTAAGGCATTTCCAAGTCGGCCACGGTAACACGTGTTACATACGATATATCAGTTTATACGCAAGCACTAAGGATGTTAGCTTAAAAAAATCACTGCTAAACTGTGACCAGAGCCGGATTAACCCTGTCAGAGGCCCTAAGGCAGTGGCATTCTCGGGGCCCCTTTTCTTACTTTGACTGACCAAATCGTGTCTGAACTGAGGAAACGCATATTAAGGGCTATGGATTTTAATATATTTGTTTACTTGTTCCCAGATTTGTTCTAAAATAGTTTTAATTCTACTACTAAATCTAACGATTTGTATTTTGTGAGATAACTGTGAGGTCCCTAAGTTCACACGTACATCGAATTCTCGTTCGAAGAAACATATTTTCTTGGTGCGTGCACTGGGCCTGGGCCCCTAGTTGATGAGAAGCCCCTAGGCAGTTGCCTACTCCGCCTAATGGTTAATCCGGCCCTGACTGTGACAGAATTAGACGTAATGCTAAGTATATGTATTTTGCACTATATTGTTGTTAAAGATCATTATCACAATTTAAAAAATCCTGTATTAACATTCAATCTTTTATCAACTTGGCTGTAACACTCAGAATTATAGTACCTATAATTATGTTATTTTTAAATTATAGCAATAAATCGTTCTCTTGACTATATTTTTGTTTTATTGTAAACTATGCACATCAAGCTTATGAAGGTGTATACCGTATGAGGAATAATGTATACCGTAACCTTATGAGAAAATTTCACCTTGTATTACATTACCTCCACCATCCCGTGACTTGGCTGAAATGCTTACTCCTTCTGTTTGCGAAGAAAATCAAAATCCAGAAATTCTCAATTAATTCTTTCAGAATTTCTGGATTTTGATTTTTGTGGCTTTTATTTTTTTTATCGTTTCTTTTTTTGTACTGCAACAAAAATCCAGAAGAATAAAAAACTTTTTAATTCATTCTCAATCCTTTTTAGTTGTTTATTGTTTTTTTTTTTTTTAATAAAGAATAAGTGCTTAAATACTAGTTATATATATATAGATATAAAAGCCGTCGTCTAGACAGGCAATGGGATTATGTTTTCCCACATGTTTTTTTTTTCAGGTTTTCATGTATGTACCTAATTTTCTGAATATAACTGATAAAATCTCATATCAAACGTTATCACTCATCTAAATCTACAATGAAATCATTATTACTGCAGGATTTGTCCGAGGACTGGTAAAGGTTAAAAATTTTTTATTGTATTGTATATGTACATATTTTAATTTGATTTCATGTATCTAACATATTTGAAGTATACTCGTAAAAAGTTGTCTGGAAGATATCGGCGATAAGACCGCCATTGTAACCATACGTAGCTAAGTAATATTGTGTAACAGAACGTGTGTTTACATTATTGGTGTACGAATAAAGAATATTCTATTCTATAATTACTCATATTGTTCGTAATAATTTAACTTCCGTCTGTTTGTTTTTTTTTTTATAAATGAAATCTCTCGCATCACAAACCACAATCACATAACAGCACATCGTTATATTTCTGCGATTCTGTGGTGTAAATATTATTTGCTATTGTTTATGTTTACCTTATAGTTTATTAGAAGAAAGTAGACAATTACTTTCTGTCACAGTTGTCATACCATCTGTATTTTTTTATGCAATAAACCCATATACCTATCTCAAATAGTTTCCTATTTTATCTCGCCTTCTCTCGTATCAATTTATTGCATAAAAAAATACAGATGGTATGACAACTGTGACAGAAAGTAATTGTCTACTTTCTTCTAATAAACTATAAGGTAAACATGAACAAAGGCAAATAGTATTTACACCACATTCACCCCCGCGTCAGAGAACGTAATCCTGAAGACGAGCTGGAGCTCTCTTCTCTCTTGTGGAGCACCGCGTTGCTGTGGTTTCGTGTCGCTGAGAGTTCTCGGCTGTTGTTAATTCTTGAACCTGTACAGCAGGTATCTCCGCTTCACCCTCTGCATCCTCATAAAAAGATAATATTACGGGTAGAGCGTCTAGAGCTATCAAATTATAAATATGATATAATCTACCGTCCGGGTAAAGATAATATTACGGCTGATACCCTCTCCCGTGTGTGCTCAAGTATGACCACGGATAGACTAAATGAGTTACACAATATCTTGGGACATCCCGGTATTGTACGAATGTTTCACTGGGTACGGTCTAAAAATCTGCCGTACTCTCTAGACGATATCAAGAAGATGACATCTAAGTGTCGTATTTGCGCAGAAATCAAACCTAGGTTTGTTAAAAAGCAAGGAACGCTCATAAAAGCAACCTCTCCATTCGAAAGACTCAACATCGACTTTAAAGGACCTCTACCTACCAACACTCAAAATCGCTACATCTTGACAATTGGACGTAGTTAAGCGAAAAGGATCCAATCCACACCCAGTTACTTTTGAGATATTGACGTTTGAAGTTCAAGAGGTATTTTGTCATTAGTATTTGTTTTAAAATTAACAAAAAGTATATTTTTTCTGTGGAATATTAACACTTTTTTTTATAAGTAATGGTATATTTATGCATAGAGTCATATTTTCAGAGTTAAATGTAAATATGTAGGTATGGATCCTTTTTGTGAAATTACTATCTCCATAGAGCATGCTCTAGTCTCAATTTCGGCAAAATGATCCACATAATAAATAATCACATAAAACTTATATTTTAATAAAAATAAATACAAGATACTTAAAAAAACTTTACCCTTTGCCTAGTTAAGTCAATAAATACTGCTGACAGGTGTTAAGTAGTAGTGATTTATCAAAATGAATAGCAATAAGTCATTGTTGAGTTTTTGAGGGTAGAAGTTTAACATGCATTTCTTCACTGGTATTAATTTTACAATGAATTGAACATCCAATTTTATTGTGAAATATTAACATTTCTTTGTTTACAATAGTATTTTCAGGTGTAGTGTTATATTTTCTGAATTTTTTGTAAATATATAGATCTGGATCCTTTTCGTTAAATTTTAGTTTCTGTAGTATGTTCTCTAGTCGTAATTTCATTAAACGATCCACATAATAAAGTGTTTAAAAACTTATTAAAATTTCATAAAATAATATTTAATGAAACAAAACAATACTCATACAACTTTATTTAAAGCTACAACATAATTTTGTAAAACAAAATCTTAAAAACCCCTCTAAACTTTTCTTTATACTTCCATATTAATAAATCATTTTACAATAATCAACAATCAGTTATCAAAACATAAAAAGGAAATTTCTTCTTATTATAATAATGTCCATAATTAATCAATCTTTTAATCATCTGTCTCAACAAACTCTCTGGACAAAATCGAGCTCTCCATCGTAACCATCTACATCTTCTGAAATGTTATTATTCCCCTTTAGTGATGTATAAAACTCCTGACAGTCCTTTGGGATAAGTTCCAACATTGACATTAGATCGTTGAGTTTGGCTTGCGGTATTTCCTTGCCGTCAGGCCATAGTAAACTAAGATCATCCTCAGATATGTCCATTTGATTGCCTCTACATTTTGGATGTAAATTGAATCAACAAAAAGTGACTAAACACTGTGAGTCGTTTTTGTTGACTGATTTATGGGAATAATAATTGAAAATGAATTTCTCGAAAAAGATCCAAGAGTTCTGAATTGTTTTAATTATATTATTTAGATGAAAGTGTATTCATCAAAAAGGTCCCAAGTACAATGGATCATTTTTGTAGTTTTGATCAGTGAAGATAATGAATAAATTGCAATTACGCAAAAACAACCCAGAATTCTTGAATCGTTTTACCTAATCTATTAGAAATACTAGTTCAGAACCAGGAAGTTTGGATTGTTTATGCTGAAAAAAAAAATAAGAAGCGCTATACATGTGGACTGGTTCTGAAGTTTAAGTATACAAAAATAGAGCTATATTTAGCTGGGTAGTTTTTACTGACCCTTAGTATCTATATTTTAGATCAGTTTGGTGCACTTAACTCATTTTTGACCAAGTTGTGGATTGGACCCTTTTCGCTTAACTACGTCCAATTATAGATGAATATTCAAGATTCCCATTTGCCTACCCATCCAAAGATGTGTCTGCCGGCACCGTCATTAAATGCCTGAAGGACTTATTTTATACTTATGGTGTTCCACAATATATTCATTCGGATCGTGGATCAGCCTTCATGTGTACCGAATTAAAGAACTATTTAGTAACAAATGGAATTGCATGTAGTCGAACCACGCCATATAATCCACAAGGAAATGGTCAAGTTGAGCGTTTAAACGGTACTTTATGGAAAACAATAAAGCTATGCTTGACAACCAAAGAACTTGAAACAGTTAACTGGGAGCAAGTCTTACCATATGCTCTCCATTCAATCCGCTCATTGCTGTGCACGGCCACTAACGCTACACCCCATTAAAAATTATTAGACATACACGACGTTCCGCAAATGGGGAATCGACGCCAACTTGGCTTTTGGAGCCAGGACCTGTATTGATGCGTAAAAATCATAGAACGTCAAAATACGATTTCGAGGTGGAAGAAGTGGAACTCTTGGAAGCTAATCCATCTTATTCTCATGTAAGATTACCGGATGGCCGTGAAACTAACATTTCGAACAGACAGCTAGCTCCTCTTCCTATGCCGTCACTAGAGAGTGATAAATCTGAATTCGAAGATTACTATGAGGATGCAGAGGGTGAAGCGGAGATACCTGCTGTACAGGTTCAAGAATTAACAACAGCCGAGAACTCTCAGCGACACGAAACCACAGCAACGCGGTGCTCCACAAGAGAGAAGAGAGCTCCAGCTCGTCTTCAGGATTACTTTCTGTCACTGTTGTCATACCATCTGTATTTGGACTTATTTTATACTTATGGTGTTCCACAATATATTCATTCGGATCGTGGATCAGCCTTCATGTGTACCGAATTAAGGAACTATTTAGTAACAAATGGAATTGCATGTAGTCGAACCACGCCATATAATCCACAAGGAAATGGACAAGTTGAGCGTTTAAACGGTACTTTATGGAAAACAATAAAGCTATGCTTGAGAACCAAAGAACTTGAAACAGCTAGCTGGGAGCAAGTCTTACCATATGCTCTCCATTCAATCCGCTCATTGCTGTGCACGGCCACTAACGCTACACCCCATGAAAAATTCTTAAACATACACGACGTTCCGCAAATAGGGAATCGACGCCAACTTGGCTTTTGGAGCCAGGACCTGTATTGATGCGTAAAAATCATAGAACGTCAAAATACGATTCCGAGGTGGAAGAAGTGGAACTCTTGGAAGCTAATCCATCTTATTCTCATGTAAGATTACCGGATGGCCGTGAAACTACCATTTCGAACAGACAGCTAGCTCCTCTTCCTATGCCGTCACTAGAGAGTGATCAGTCTGAATTCGAAGATTACTATGAGGATGCAGAGGGTGAAGCGGAGATACCTGCTGTACAGGTTCAAGAATTAACAACAGCCGAGAACTCCAGCGACACGAAACCACAGCAACGCGGTGCTCCACAAGAGAGAAGAGAGCTCCAGCTCGTCTTCAGGATTATGTTCTCTGACGCGGGGGTGAATGTGGTGTAAATACTATTTGCTATTGTTTATGTTTACCCATTGACATATATATTACTTCGTAAGGACTGGGCGGATCGCATGTCATAATGACGCCTCGAACTTGGTCCCAAAGTGGTCTAACCTTTATCGAAGTGAACTAGAACGCGATCGGCTATCTTTGGGAGGGGTCGTCAGTTTTACAAGCAAAAATGCCAAATTGTGTCGTGAAGGGTTGCGAGAACTACGACGTAAAGCACAATAAAAAAAATTACCATTTCATATCACCTGTAAGTTAAAAATAAAACCGACTTCCATATCAAAACACTACAAAGCCAAAAATAATTTTAATTTCGGTAGTCGGTGTTATTGGTTTTGTATTTTCTTTTTTTTCACACCGCCTCCCGAAATTAAAATTATTTTTGGCTTTGTAGTGTTTTGATATGGAAGTCGGTTTTATTTTTTTGCAAAAAAGTTTTTATTTTCGCGCTTTTTAGTGGGTCAATTTGTAATTAATCTAGTTATAAAAGCCAAAATGTCAACTACAAAAAACTAAAAACGCGCGAACAAAAAACACAATATAGAGTAACCGAAAAGGTCATCAATGTAAATATTTTTTTTAGACTTTTGTTAATTTTTCAGAAACGGCTTGTTCGACGTCGATAAAATTTTCATGGGACCCTTTCCAACAAAAAAAGAATTTTTCAAATCGGTTGGCGAGCGACGGAGCTATGCCCGAACAAACATAAAAAAAAAAAAAACAAACAAACATCCGAATTGAGAACCTCCTCCTTTTTCAGAAGTCGGTTAAAAATATGTCATTAAATCAACCTCTAACATTATTTAAAACAATTTTCTTTCTTGTTTGTCTCAACCTTTACATAGACAACGCGAAGCCGCGTAAAAGTGCACATAACTTTGCAGCGGCGCGGCGCGCGTTGCAGCCGATGAAATAAAAAGATTTAATAATATTACTATAAGATTAAATTATGTACAAAATTAATTTTTATTGTTTATTAAAAGCAAATTAATATGTATTTTTATGTGTAACAAATATAAAATTCAAAAACTAAAAGGTTTTGTTTTATTTCTTTGTACGTCGAAAAATACCACACCCCGCTCTTACAAGGCTACGTCTAGGAGCAGACCACGCCGATTGACATCTTAGTTATCATAGATGGCGCTAGTGTGTTTTGTAGGGCGACCGCGTCCGTCAAATGTTCTGATGACCGTATCTTTACTATTTAAATCAATGTGTTTACCTTATAGTTTATTAGAAGAAAGTAGACAATTACTTTCTGTCACAGTTGTCATACCATCTGTATTTTTTTATGCAATAAAACCATATAGTTATCTCAAATGGTTTCCTATTTTATCTCGCCTTCTCTCGTATCAAATTCCAGCAGCCGCTAGAAGCTCATTGGAAATTACAAACTTTTTCTGTATTGTCCAAGAAATCTATGCATTTTTTTCAGCATCATCAGGTAGAAGATCCTTGGCATCATCACGCTGGGATGAAATTTTAATGTCAAAGTAGGTATCTGTTTCATAAACCTCTTTTTCATGTTCCTCTTTCAAATACGCGTTGGGAAAGTAGATTTGATGCTCTTAGAGTACTCCGTTTTAACATGGATAAAATTTACGATGCATTATACCATATTTTTACAAATAACAAGTATGACAGCGACACAAGAAACATAGCGAGTTCATTAATAGCCAAATTAAAGTCTTATAGATTTATATGTTCAGTAGTTATATGGTACAATATTTATAGTAAGCAAAAATTAGCAAAAATCGGACGTAATTATTTCAGAAGCTACCAAAATGATTAATCTGGTTAAAAAAGATTTGGAGAAATACCGCACCGATAGCGCGTTTGAATAGTTGTTATCTGATGCAAAGTTGATTACTGAAGAATTAGAATGTGAAACAGAATTTAAAGAAACTGCTCGTCCACGTCCCCGAAAAAGACATTTTGATTACGAGGCTGCAGATGAGCCCATTTTAGACCCAACCAACAAATTTAAAATCAGTTTTTATTTTTTTCTACTGGACACTGCTATCTCGAAATTAAATGAGATTTGATTTGCTGACGGAACACAATTCAGTTTTTCACTCTTCCAAAACATTGAATGCTGGAATAAATTTAGAGATGCATGAAAAAAAATCTCAGTGTTATCGGCTCCAAGAAAAAGTAACATTTAAAAATAGATTTGATATTGACGGGGAGGATTTATATAATGAATGATTGCCAATGAATTGTTGCCAATATTTTTTCCCAATGCATCAACAAGTACTCCCACTGATATTTTAAGCTATATATATTCTAATAATTTAATTTCCTCATTTCCCAATATCTCAACAGCTCTGCGTAGGTATATATTTAACATTGCCTGTTACAGTAGCAGAAGGTGAAAGATCCTTTTCAAAATTAAAGTGAATAAAAAATTATCTTCGTTCAACCATGACCCAAGACAGACTGACAAACTTAGCCATTATAAGTATAGAATCCAAAATTGAGATAAAAATAAATGATTTAATTAAAATCTTTGCCAACTCAAAAGCAAGAAAAATTGAGTTTGTTTGATGTATGTGTATGTACATGTAATAAATAGATATTTAGTAGGTAATCGAAGTTTTAAGTTTATTTTTGTTTTTTAGAGTCATAAATTATCAAAATTACATGTATTGTGTTTTCTTGGTTGACTAGGACCCCTTTCATACTGCAGTGTGTCGTCGCTCGGTCGTGTGCCACGCTGCAGTGTAAACAAAAAACGAGGGCGCAGGCTGAGTCCCGCACCCCGGCGCAGAATAGATTTAAGTCGGCCCTGATCATGACTAAAAATATTTTAAAACAATTTGTTTCCTAAAATATTTAAACTATCATGAAATTAACCAGGACAATTTGATAATTTTTAAAAAGTAACTATTCATGTGTTTTTAGGTAAACTATATTCTTTAATCAACATTATTTTCTTTATTTCAGAAAAGAACATACTGCCAGCTGAGTGCACACAAACTGCGGACACAATTTTTTTTTTGACGAGATTTTTGTGTCATTCACATGTCCAAGAGAAGTATGGCTAGAACTTCATCGGTTATTTGATGGAGATAATGAGAATCGAGCTCATAATCTCTACTTAGATTTCTTCGAATTTAAATTGAATGATTCTGATGATATGGTCACATATTTGCAAATTGAAGACTCTCTGGTGTCATTTGAATAGAGATAGAGATTGATAAAGATGATCCCAATATTAAACTACCAGAAATATTACTTATTTGTAAAATTCTGGACACATTAGATCAGAAATATTTCGAATTTAAATCAAGTTGGTTGTTGTTAGCCAAAGAACAGGGGACAGTAGAAGGTTTGACAAGTAACCTTTGCGCTCATGAGAAGTCACTTGAAAATAATTATGGTGAATCGAGTGAAGAGGTATTAGTGACGACACAGAATAGCACGATTCGTTCGTCGAAGACAAGAAGAATAAGGATAAGCGAAAGGAGGAGAAGCGATAATATGAGATGCAATTACTGACTGCCATGAGATGGGACATCGAGTAAGATCCTGCCAGAAGTGGATGAAAGATGGTCGCCCTTCAAAAGACAGTAATAACAAACTATGTTCGAGTCAAAGTATGAATATGACTATTATGAGTGTGGATGTCATGGCATTCACATCGCAAGATAAAGAGTCATGGTACGTGGACAATGGCGCGACTAGTCACGTGACCAACAGGAGTGACCTGTTCCAAATACTTCAACAGTTTGACGTGAACCAAGGAGTTACTACAGCGAATGGTAACATTGTTCAAGCAAGTGGCAAAGGAACAATTCATTTGGAAGCAGATGTCAAAAGAAAAATTGTGAACATAGCACTCACGGATGTTTGGTATGTACCAGAGATCCAGCGAAATCTGTACTCAGTGTTAGCTATGCATGATAAACAGAAGAATAGCAAGTTCGTCTCGACTCTGGAAACTTGCGAAGTATTTTTGAATGGGGAAGTAGCAGTTGTTGGCAAGCGTAACCACTGTGGAGGACTTTTTAAGTTGAAAGTTCGCAGTTCCTGCCGCCAGTACCTGTACTTGCTACTACTACAACTGATTCGATGCAGCTCTACTACGAGAGATTAGCGCATCAAAACAAAATACATGTTAAGGAAGTCATTCAGAGAGAGTTAGGATTAACACTTCCAATAAACAAAGAATTATGTGAAGCTTGTATCTACGGAAAGATGCATAGATTTTAGTTTGGAATACGAGAGAGATCTACACAGCCAGGAGAAATAATTCGTTCAGATGTTTGTGGTCCTTTCCCAGTGAGTTTTTCAAAATACAGTTAATAATAACGGTATTTTAAAAATACCAACACGTATAAGTACTATTTAAAGACGACTTCTCCGGATACTGCATAGTTTATTGTATGAGAAATGAAAGTGAAGTCAAAGACAAATTGAGCATAATGCTACAAGAAGCGACGGTCACAGGACATGTAATCAAAACACTGTTGAGTGATAACGGAATCGAGTTTAATAACAAGGAAGTCAGAGATATTTTGAAAAAAAAAAGGAATAAAGCAACGTCTTGTTATGCCGTACATGCCAGAGCAGAATGGCTGTAGCGAGTGCCAAAACAGGACATTGGTAGAAACTGCAAGAACATTGATGAATGCTCAGAGAGAACTACCAAAAGCGTTATGGGCAGAACTTATAATGACAGCAGTTTATATTTTAAACCGAACAGGTGCTACTAGAGAGAAAGACAAGTCACCTTACGAGTTATGGTATGGGAAGAAGCCTAATATAAAGCATCTGAGAATTATTGGAAGTACGTGTTATGCCCATGTTCCGAAAAACAAAAGGAAATATTTGGATAAGAAAGCAAGTAAAGGCATTCTCATAGGATACGACAATGATGACGGTTATCATATCTGGTATGAAACACAGCATAAAGTTGACAATCTGATCCGATTTAGAGATGTAATCTTCGGAGAGACACCTATTTCAGGGATTGAAGCTAAGGCTTCAGGAATGGTTGCTAAATCTGACCCAAAACCGATAGAGAAAGAGTGGATCGTGTCATACGACACAGCTCCTGCAGAAAATATTCAACAGCATTCGCAAGTTATTAATCCCTTGAATCAGGAAGCCCAATCTGAACAGAGATTGTGTGTGAGAGTTTGATTAGAGAGATGTTTCATTAGAGAGAGAATTAGAAGAAGATAGACATTTAGAGAGGCCTATTGAGACATCAATAGCGATAAGTAAATTAGGAGATCAAAGACAGTCAGTCCAATTAGAGGGAGAAAGAGAAATAGAGTTTATAGAAGATGAAACCGCATTTTCAGACAGTGAAAATGAAGAAGAATTCGCAGATGCTGTTCCTACTTATGTTAAGATAGAAGAGAATTCAGAGGGAGACGTTTCGCAATCGGACGTTCCAAGATACAATCTCAGGGACAGAAGTACTCTACGATATCCACGTAAATTGGATGACTATAGTTTATTCCTAGTCGATACTGAAAAATATCGACTGGAACAAGTAAAGATAGATGGTTAGAAGCGATGAGGAGTGAAATCGATTCTTTGCAAAGATTAAAAGTTTGGGACTTGCAGAATCTACCGTGCAATCGAAAAGCTCTGCCATGCAAATGGATTTATAAAGTGAAAACCAACCCTGACGGCACAATAGAAAAGTATAAAGCCCGTCTAGTTGTAAAAGGGTTTAAACAGAAGAAGAGTTTTGACTATAACGAAACGTTTAGCCCAGTAGCGAGGTTAGCTACTATAAGATCTTTGCTCAGTGTTGCAGCAAGAGAGAGACTTCATCTTATTCAGTTTGATGTTGCAACATCTTTCTTCAATGGAAATTTAACCGAAGAGATTTATATGATGCAGCCATATGATGATATGATGATAAGATGGAACATCCAGACTATGTCGTCTAAAAAAAAAAGCGTCTATGGATTGAAGCAAGCACTACGGTGCTGGAACTACTGTTTTGCAGAAACACTTGAATCTTTAGGCTTCAAGACAAGCGACGCTGATCCATGCCTGTATACCAAAATTTTAGGAGATAAGAAAAGGGTAGTATTAAAAGCTCCGACAAAAAAAGAAGAATTGTCCTTACTCGAAATATTAAATCTACTGCCTAAAATACTAACTTTCCGACTACTTTTGTCCGAATAAAAATGACGAAACGACCGAATGAGATATTGAAATCTTCGAAAAATAAACATGACTGTTTATTGCTCTAATACTTTTCTACCAGCATAAATTACGTTCTACTGAAAACTATGCTTTGTATTTTTTATCTTTACTTACCTACTATTAATTCATAAATTACCTTTCATATTTCATAGACTGTGGTGCTATTTTAACTGTAACATTATACTGAAAATATTTTTATACAGAAACTTATAAAAAATATAAAAATGTACTTGTAACAATAACTTTTACTTGCATCATATATTATGAATGAAATAGGTTTAAATCATTTATTCTCAAAAAGACATAACAAGCCACTTACATGAGAACATAAAATAAAATGTAAATTTAAATTAATAAACTAACTTATACCCGTTATTTTTATTATATGTTCTCCGATAAATATATTTTATCGAAAAACACGTAGTATCAGATCTCTCTTTCCTTTTAATCAAGTGTCAAAACGTTTTAACCCTGCACTTATCAGTATATTTCCTAAAATGTTACGATTCACTTTGTCTTTAACATAATAAGACTTTCGTATCTGTACGATATAATAACCACATAGGTAATTGTGTTCGTTTCTGCATTTTCAGTTGCTTCTGGAACATCCTTCCACAGCAGATTGAATGCTGTACGACCATTCTGTAACAAACGTCTATACTTACATCCTTCACAACTATAATGTTAATGAAATATTAGCGAAAAGTGCGATTTTTTGTGGCTTATGCTGATCCATATATGAGTAGTACATACCTTAAATCTTTGGTACATTACAAAAAAGTATCGCAATAAGAAGTATAATTATATTATTGTGTTATGCAAATAAATGTTTTGATTTGATTTGACAGATGACCAACAGACACACAACTGAATGGGTATTTTTTTTTCCTTTTCAGATATAGGACTTTATAATCGAGTAATATGAAACTTATTTGTTTTGGGGACTAAGTTCCATTGTCAAATCCTATCCTTCCTATCCTACTTCCTACTTCCTACTAATCCTTCCTACTTCCTACTTCCTTCCTACTAATATTATAAATGCGAAAGTTTGTGAGGATGGATGGATGTTTGTTACTCTTTCACGCAAAAACTACTAAACGGATCTGAATGAAATTTGGTAAGAAGATAGTTGGCAGCCTGGAATAACACATAGGCTACTTTATATCCAAAAATTTCCACGGGATCGGGATTTGCGCGGGAAAACCTTCCCACGCGTACGAAGTCGCGGGTAGAAGCTAGTTAATTATAAAAGTACATAAAAGGAGCAAGGGCCGTCCTTGCTCCTTTTATGTACTTTTATAATTAATTTGTACTTTTATATTATTTACTGACGACAGCATGGATACCATTGATTGTAAAGACAAGCAACTTTATGATTCTAACATTACACATTACAATATATTCTAACACACAATTATAACATGGCTTAATAACAATAATCTTAAGATAAATATTGACAAAACTAAATTAATGACATTTAACCTACGCGAAAATATACCATTATCAATTCAATACAACGATAAAAAAAATTACACAAGTAAGCACTTCGAAATTTCTAGGCTTAACAATAGATCAACGACTAGACTGGAAAGCACACACATTAGACTTGGCGAACAGGTTCAGGAAGTCGGCTTATGCTTTATACATATAAACTAGCACCAGTCATAGGAATAGATGCTATTGTAACGGCATATCATGGCATGACTGGTTCGATTCTACGATACTGCGTTATTATTTGGGGAAACTCCACAAACAGGGAACTTATATTTAAAACCAAGAAAAAGTGCATCAGAGAAATGTTTGGTTTAAAAAGCACAGTAACATGTAAACCTTTCTTAAAATGTAAAATACTGACATTACCCTCTTTGTACATTTTCGAAGTTGCAGTATTTGTAAAAACGAATCCAAATTTATTCACCACGTTGTCCGACAGAAATAACCGCAGTCGACGACATATCTATATGTTGTGCTCTAGGCAGTCTAAAACACCTTTAATGAGAAATAGTGTTTTTCGCATGGCACCAATTATTTATGACCATATACCAGATGGCATTAAACATACATTTATTTAAACAACATTTAAAAAAATCTTATAAGCAAATCTTATTATGTTTCGGAGTTCCTGAATGATAAAACACGGCTGGTAATCATTATTATTTTTTTAAGTATTCTAATTCTATCTTTCTATGACATTTTATAAAATAATGGTAATGACTTGTTTAAATTGTGATCTGAAATGGTATTTTTGACTATGTTTCAAGTGTTGACATCGATATTTATAATTGTGAATTTAGTAATTTAATATTGTATTCTATCATCTTATTTTGACTTTATTATGACTTGAGTAATTACTTATTGTTAATTAAAACGATAAATTATCTATGTTAGCCCTACGGGTAGACTTTTGAGCACTTTTTATTATAACTGATATTCTGTAAATTACCAAGAGTCACATGAATAAATGATTATTATGATTATAAAAATAAGAAATCGTGTTTAAAACTGTGTTTGAAGCGTCAATAGCCTAATGGCTAAGGTATCGGACTTGTGATCGAGAGTTCGCGAGTTCGAACCCCACCCAATACACTATTGCCACGAACCCACTCCAGACACAAGCATATTTAGCTTAGTTGGAGGGGTTAACAAGTTTGCTAGTCATGTGAATTGTTCCCAAATGGCTTCTTTTATTTAAATAATAATTGTAGAATGCTGTGTATGTTTATAACATAATTAAATTCCAGGATTATCTACAGAACGTGTACCTTCATTTAAATCTGAATTCTTTTTTTAATATTTAAATTGCCAATCAATTTACACCCTTTTTTTGTCAGGTGGGAAAATCATCGAATGACTTCTCCCGCCCTGGGTTAAGCGGAAGGGATATGTAAAGGGCTTACTGGACGGTGAGCTACCCCTGCTTGCCGTCTGCAAGCCCGCGCCTATGGTGGCCGGAGATCGGCTCGCAATCCCCGACGCCCGGGGCGTCTCCCGCCAAGGGCGGATCCACCGTTGTGTGCATGATGGGCATGCCCACAACCCTAATAGACTTGTGACGTCACTCTTTCACGGTCTATTAAGATTCATAGGCTGATGAAAAGCCTTAAAAAAACCGGCTATGCGTGTATCGGCTTACGCGCAGTGTAAGGTTCCGTAGTTTACTACAACGCCAATGTGAGTCTATTAGCGAATTAAGTCTCGCCTGGTACTTCTCACTTGCTTGTCATAGTTACGACTCCTGAGAAAACGTCAAGATAGGTATCTATTTAATACTCTAGTGTTCCTATATTGACTTACTGGCTACTAGAAAAGAAGAAGATCACTTTGTCAATCGGCTGATATCATTGACGTGTCAGGAGACGTGGCTATTGCCACACGACGTAGCCTTCCTAGGAACTATCCATAATGAGTTCGCATTCACGGGCAAGTCTGCTGTAGATACGTCAAGCGGTGTAGTGCGCGGGCGGCCGTATCGTGGTGTGGCGTTGATCTGGAGAAGAAGTTTGTTTACATCGGTCTCTGTCATTAAGTGTAACAGTGTGCGGCTAGTGGCGGCTACTCCCGTGGCGGCTGGGGCGTGTGGAAGAGTTGCCTCTCCCTCGTGCGCTCGGCCTCCTCCTTCCCTAGCATTACTGCCTCGCAGAAGGAGGTGATCGCATCCCATTCCCTCTCGCTCCGCACCATGGTCTGAACCAGGGCCGGGCGCGAGAGGTCACTGCCGCTGATCGCCTCAACGAGGACACGGCGAAGCTCTGCCCAAGCGGGGTACACCTCTACCGTATGCTCCACCGTCTCCTCCGATCAATTTACACCCTGCTCCTCAAACCTCAATAATTGCTAACATTCATTCATAGATGGCGCTGTCACAAAACAATGTGAATTCAAAAGCCAGTATAATAATTAAAGCCTCTAGCCAGGTCTTATAATAAAACTTACAAACCAAGTCACTAAATGCTAAGAGCACCCCCTGTGGGGTACGTACTTCGGCTTAGGGCGTCCCTGGGGGAGGGCAGCTAGGGACAGGCCGCCCGGCCATGAGAACGTTACAGGTGTAGACAGAGAAACCATGTTACAGGTTAATTATGCTAATGATGTTGCCAGACGAAAAATAAAACAAAGATATTGCATAAAACAACACTATAATACATATTCAATCATATTATCGTTGTGGAGTAGTCATATTTAAAATTCATGGCGTTTAGTACACTTATAAATTTTATGCCTTCGTGGTCATCGTTTTCGTATTTTCGTTCATTTCAGGGTTTATGGTAGAGGTGTTTTGTATTTTGCTATTGTTTCATCTTCTTCGGTTTCAATTCGTCAATATCGTCTTTTCCTGGTAATTTTTCTAGCGGAATGATGGCTGGAGAACTCTTATTGTCACATGTACAGTAGCAATTCTTTCCTTTGGGTCCTTGTGGCAGTAGTAGGATTTTTAGACGCATTTTTGTTTCTAATGCGGTCATTATATCTGCGGAATGAAAAAAAAAAACATAATAATCTCTACATACATAAAATAATAATAACGACTGTTTATTTCCATAATAAAAATAAATTTTCAATTATAATATGGCTTGATCGATTATTTTACTATTTCTTTTGTGTATATTTGGTAGGTCTGAGAATAGGTCGTAGCTAGGACTTTTTTTCACTTGAAATAATTTATATCAGCAAGTGTAAAATTCTTGAATATTATAATAATATTCATTTTTTTCATTATTTATTAAGGACTTATACATACATATACATATACTTAACAGCATTCTATTTTCTTCATAATATTGCAGAGAAACATATACCTAAAACTATTTGTTTTTCTTATTGAAAAACTGCATGCATTTAAAGTTAGTAATTTAAATCTCTAATTAAAATGTCATACCGTCATAACGTCTTTCCTTTAGGGAGCCGTTGATACCGGCTATCGTTTTTACCTACCTACCTATCGTTATCGTTACTACCTGTTACGACAGTCAGAGTACTCAGCTGCATTTTGTGGGGCTTACCCAAACGTCCATACTTTGGTATTGTTCGTCAAATCGTTGAGCTCCTTAGGTTCTAAGTTAGCTACACGATAACTAACAAATGCTTGCACTGTTCAGACAGGTCCGCTCTAGTGTGGTTATTTCCTCAAAAGAGCACCACAGACATGAACCTACATACTTTTCATATGATTGGACTAATACGAATAGTAAGGACTTAAAAAAAAAACGTTGACCTCTGAGTTTGTTTCGGTGTTTCTTCTCAGAGTAGTCACTTAGGAAACACCAGCCTCATCTAGCTAAACTAAACTTAACACGCAATTTTATTATTTATAACCAATAATTTTCAAAATAAATATTTCATTTAATTTCATCCGGTTAGCCTGGCAGCTCTATTATGTCAGGGTCGGCTGATAATGATGATGAAGACGCAGTTCCTTAATTAATTGGATAAAAATCTCACCTTTCCGTCCTTGATCCAAACATAACTTTCCACCTGCCTTCGGAACTTCGACCTCAGTTTCAATTTTGATTGCTGGTATTCCAGGGGGCTTTGGCTCAGCTGCGTACGTTGTAGCTTCTAAATATGTTGATTCAGTAATTCCTTCTTGTTTTATTGTGGTTGCTTTTTCTTCTATGGATGATTCTTCTAACGATGAAGATTCTTCTGACGATAAAGATTCTTCTGATGACTCGAATCCTCCAGAATGAGTCGGTTTATCAGTGGTTTCTGGTTTTGGTGTTTTCTGTGATTCTGGTGGTCCAATAGGCTTTTGTCCATATTCAACTTCATAAGAATCGTGATTTCCTGTTTCTGGTTGTTTAGTGTAATTTTCTGTTGTGGTAGCTTGCTCTGAGGTAACATCTTGCACAGTAGTGGTGGCTTCGTTTGTGGTAAGCGCTTGCTCAGCTGTGTTACCTTCCTCAGTGGTTTTAGCTTGCTCAGTGGTGGAACCTTGCTCGGTTGTGTGAGTTTGCTTAGTTGTGGTATCATAATCTGCTGTGGTACCTTCCTCAGTGGTTTTAGCTTGCTCATTGGTGGAACCTTGCTCGGTTGTTTGAGTTTGCTTTGTTGTGGTATCATAATCTGCTGTGGTACCTTCCTCAGTGGTTTTAACTTGCTCAGTGGTGGAACCTTGCTCGGTTGTGTGAGTTTGCTTTGTTGTGGTATCATAATCTACTGTGGTATCTTCCTCAGTGGTTTTAGCTTGCTCAGTGGTGGAACCTTGCTCGGTTGTGTGAGTTTGCTTTGTTGTGGTATCATAATCTGCTGTGGTACCTTCCTCAGTGGTTTTAGCTTGCTCAGTGGTGGAACCATGCTCGGTGGTGTGAGTTTGCTTTGTTGTGGTATCATAATCTGCTGTGGTACCTTCCTCAGTGGTTTTAGCTTGCTCAGTGGTGGAACCTTGCTCGGTTGTGTGAGTTTGCTTTGTTGTGGTATCATAAGCTATTGTGGTACCTTCCTCAGTGGTTTTGGCTTGCTCAGTGGTGGAACCTTGCTCGGTTGTGTGAGTCTGCTTTGTTGTGGTATCATAATCTGCTGTGGTATCTTCCTCAGTGGTTTTAGCTTGCTCAGTGGTGGAACTTTGCTCGGTTGTGTGAGTTTGCTTTGTTGTAGTATCATAATCTGCTGTGGTACCTTCCTCAGTAGTTTTAGCTTGCTCAGTGGCGGAAAATTGCTCGGTTGTGTGAGTTTGCTTTGTTGTGGTATCATAATCTGCTGTGGTACCTTCCTCAGTGGTTTTAGCTTGCTCAGTGGTGGAAGCTTGCTCGGTTGTGTGAGTTTGCTTAGTTGTGGTATCATAATCTGCTGTCGTACCTTCCTCAGTGGTTTTAACTTGCGCAGTGGTGGAACCTTGCTCGATTGTGTGAGTTTGCTTTGTTGTGGTATCATAATCTACTGTGGTACCTTCCTCAGTGGTTTTAGCTTGCTCAGTGGTGGAAGCTTGCTCGGTTGTGTGAGTTTGCTTTGTTGTGGTATCATAATCTGCTGTGGTACCTTCCTCAGTGGTTTTAGCTTGCTCAGTGGTGGAACTTTGCTCGGTTGTGTGAGTTTGCTTTGTTGTGGTATCATAATCTGCTGTAGTACCTTCCTCAGTGGTTTTAGCTTGCTCTGTGGTGGAACCTTGCTCGGTTGTGTGAGTTTGCTTTGTTGTGGTATCATAATCTGCTGTGGTACCTTCCTCAGTGGTTTTAGCTTGCTCAGTGGTGGAACCTTGCTCGGTTGTGTGAGTTTGCTTTGTTGTGGTATCATAATCTGCTGTGGTACCTTCCTCAGTGGTTTTAACTTGCTCAGTGGTGGAACCTTGCTCGGTTGTGTGAGTTTGCTTTGTTGTGGTATCATAATCTACTGTGGTACCTTCCTCAGTGGTTTTAGCTTGCTCAGTGGTGGAACCTTGCTCGGTTGTGTGAGTTTGCTTTGTTGTGGTATCATACTCTGCTGTGGTACTTTCCTCAGTGGTTTTAGCTTGCTCAGTGGTGGAACCTTGCTCGGTTGTGTGAGTTTGTTTTGTTGTGGTATCATAATCTGCTGTGGTACCTTCCTCAGTGGTTTTAGCTTGCTCAGTGGTGGAACCTTGCTCGGTTGTGTGAGTTTGCTTTGTTGTGGTATCATAATCTGCTGTGGTACCTTCCTCAGTAGTTTTAACTTGCTCAGTGGTGGAACCTTGCTCGGTTGTGTGAGTTTGCTTTGTTGTGGTATCATAATCTACTGTGGTACCTTCCTCAGTGGTTTTAGCTTGCTCAGTGGTGGAACCTTGCTCGGTTGTGTGAGTTTGCTTTGTTGTGGTATCATAATCTGCTTTGGTACCTTCCTCAGTGGTTTTAGCTTGCTCAGTGGCGGAACCTTGCTCGGTAGTGTGAGTTTGCTTAGTTGTGGTATCATAATCTGCTGTGGTACCTTCCTCAGTAGTTTTAACTTGCTCAGTGGTGGAACCTTGCTCGGTTGTGTGGGTTTGCTTTGTTGTGGTATCATAATCTACTGTGGTACCTTCCACAGTGGTTTTAGCTTGCTCAGTGGTGGAACCTTGCTCGGTTGTGTGAGTTTGCTTTGTTGTGGTATCATAATCTGCTGTGGTACCTTCCTCAGTGGTTTTAGCTTGCTCAGTGGTGGAACCTTGCTCGGTTGTGTGAGTTTGCTTTGTTGTGGTATCATAATCTGCTGTGGTAACTTCCTCAGTGGTTTTAGCTTGCTCAGTGGTGGAACCTTGCTCGGTTGTGTGAGTTTGCTTTGTTGTGGTATCATAATCTGCTGTGGTACCTTCCTCAGTGGTTTTAGCTTGCTCAGTTGTGTGAGTTTGCTTTGTTGTGGTGTCATAATCTACTGTGGTACCTTCCTCAGTGGTTTTAGCTTGCTCAGTGGTGGAACCTTGCTCGGTTGTGTGAGTTTGCTTTGTTGTGGTATCATAATCTGCTGTGGTACTTTCCTCAGTGGTTTTAGCTTGCTCAGTGGTGGAACCTTGCTCGGTTGTGTGAGTTTGCTTTGTTGTGGTATCATAATCTGCTGTGGTACCTTCCTCAGTGGTTTTAGCTTGCTCAGTGGTGGAACCTTGCTCGGTTGTGTGAGTTTGCTTTGTTGTGGTATCATAATCTGCTGTGGTACCTTCCTCAGTGGTTTTAGCTTGCTCAGTGGTGGAACCATGCTCGGTGGTGTGAGTTTGCTTTGTTGTGGTATCATAATCTGCTGTGGTACTTTCCTCAGTGGTTTTAGCTTGCTCAGTGGTGGAACCTTGCTCGGTTGTGTGAGTTTGCTTAGTTAAGGTATCATAATCTGCTGTGGTACCTTCCTCAGTGGTTTTAGCTTGCTCAGTGGTGGAACCTTGCTCGGTAGTGTGAGTTTGCTTAGTTGTGGTATCATAATCTGCTGTGGTACCTTCCTCAGTGGTTTTAACTTGCTCAGTGGTGGAACCTTGCTCGGTTGTGTGAGTTTGCTTTGTTGTGGTATCATAATCTACTGTGGTACCTTCCTCAGTGGTTTTAGCTTGCTCAGTGGTGGAACCTTGCTCGGTTGTGTGAGTTTGCTTTGAAGTGGTATCATAATCTGCTGTGGTACCTTCCTCAGTGGTTTTAGCTTGCTCAGTGGTGGAACCTTGCTCGGTTATGTGAGTTTGCTTTGTTGTGGTATCATAATCTGCTGTGGTACCTTCGTCAGTGGTTTTAGCTTGCTCAGTCGTGGAACCTTGCTCGGTTGTGTGAGTATGCTTTGTTGTGGTATCATAATCTGCTGTGGTACCTTCCTCAGTGGTTTTAGCTTGCTCAGTGGTGGAACCTTGCTCGGTTGTGTGAGTTTGCTTAGTTGGGGTATCATAATCTGCTGTCGTACCTTCCTCAGTGGTTTTAGCTTGCTCAGTGGTGGAACCTTGCTCGGTTGTGTGAGTTTGCTTAGTTGTGGTATCATAATCTGCTGTGGTACCTTCCTCAGTGGTTTTAACTTGCTCAGTGGTGGAACCTTGCTCGGTTGTGTGAGTTTGCTTTGTTGTGGTATCATAATCTGCTGTGGTACCTTCCTCAGTGGTTTTAACGTGCTCAGTGGTGGAACTTTGCTCGGTTGTGTGAGTTTGCTTTGTTGTGGTATCATAATCTGCTGTGGTACCTTCCTCAGTGGTTTTAGCTTGCTCAGTGGTGGAACCTTGCTCGGTTGTGTGAGTTTGCTTTGTTGTGGTATCATAATCTACTGTGGTACCTTCCTCAGTGGTTTTAGCTTGCTCAGTGGTGGAACCTTGCTCGGTTGTGTGAGTTTGCTTTGTTGTGGTATCATAATCTACTGTGGTACCTTCCTCAGTGGCTTTAACTTGCTCAGTTGTGTGAGTTTGCTTTGTTGTGGTATCATAATCTGCTGTGGTACCTTCCTCAGTGGTTTTAGCTTGCTCAGTGGTGGAACCTTGCTCGGTTGTGTGAGTTTGCTTTGTTGTGGTATCATAATCTGCTGTGGTACCTTCCTCAGTGGTTTTAGCTTGCTCAGTGGTGGAACCTTGCTCGGTTGTGTGAGTTTGCTTTGTTGTGGTATCATAATCTACTGTGGTACCTTCCTCAGTAGTTTCAGCTTGCTCAGTGGTGGAACCTTGCTCGGTTGTGTGAGTTTGCTTTGTTGTGGTATCATAATCTGCTGTGTTACCTTCCTCAGTGGTTTTAGCTTGCTCAGTGGTGGAACCTTGCTCGGTTGTGTGAGTTTGCTTAGTTGTGGTGTCATAATCTGCTGTGGTACCTTCCTCAGTGGTTTTAGCTTGCTCATTGGTGGAACCTTGCTCGGTTGTTTGAGTTTGCTTTGTTGTGGTATCATAATCTGCTGTGGTACCTTCCTCAGTGGTTTTAACTTGCTCAGTGGTGGAACCTTGCTCGGTTGTGTGAGTTTGCTTTGTTGTGGTATCATAATCTACTGTGGTATCTTCCTCAGTGGTTTTAGCTTGCTCAGTGGTGGAACCTTGCTCGGTTGTGTGAGTTTGCTTTGTTGTGGTATCATAATCTGCTGTGGTACCTTCCTCAGTGGTTTTAGCTTGCTCAGTGGTGGAACCATGCTCGGTGGTGTGAGTTTGCTTTGTTGTGGTATCATAATCTGCTGTGGTACCTTCCTCAGTGGTTTTAGCTTGCTCAGTGGTGGAACCTTGCTCGGTTGTGTGAGTTTGCTTTGTTGTAGTATCATAATCTGCTGTGGTACCTTCCTCAGTGGTTTTAGCTTGCTCAGTGGTGGAACCATGCTCGGTGGTGTGAGTTTGCTTTGTTGTGGTATCATAATCTGCTGTGGTACCTTCCTCAGTGGTTTTAGCTTGCTCAGTGGTGGAACCTTGCTCGGTTGTGTGAGTTTGCTTTGTTGTAGTATCATAATCTGCTGTGGTACCTTCCTCAGTGGTTTTAGCTTGCTCAGT
The DNA here is from genome assembly GCA_943138885.2 of Tholera decimalis. Classification (NCBI taxonomy): domain Eukaryota; kingdom Metazoa; phylum Arthropoda; class Insecta; order Lepidoptera; family Noctuidae; genus Tholera; species Tholera decimalis. The sequence continues at coordinate 7,786,883 of OW964575.2, read as the reverse complement.
GATGGAACCTTGCTCGGTTGTGTGAGTTTGCTTAGTTGTGGTATCATAATCTGCTGTCGTACCTTCCTCAGTGGTTTTAGCTTGCTCAGTGGTGGAACCTTGCTCGGTTGTGTGAGTTTGCTTTGTTGTGGTATCATAATCTGCTGTGGTACCTTCCTCAGTGGTTTTAGCTTGCTCAGTGGTGGAACCTTGCTCGGTTGTGTGAGTTTGCTTTGTTGTGGTATCATAATCTGCTGTGGTACCTTCCTCAGTGGTTTTAACTTGCTCAGTGGTGGAACCTTGCTCGGTTGTGTGAGTTTGCTTTGTTCTGGTATCATAATCTACTGTGGTACCTTCCTCAGTGGTTTTTGCTTGCTCAGTGGTGGAACCTTGCTCGGTAGTGTGAGTTTGCTTTGTTGTGGTATCATAATCTGCTGTGGTACCTTCCTCAGTGGTTTTAGCTTGCTCAGTGGTGGAACCTTGCTCGGTTGTGTGAGTTTGCTTAGTTGTGGTATCATAATCTGCTGTGGTACCTTCCTCAGTGGTTTTAGCTTCCTCAGTGGTGGAACCTTGCTCGGTTGTGTGAGTTTGCTTTGTTGTGGTATCATAATCTGCTTTGGTACCTTCCTCAGTGGTTTTAGCTTGCTCAGTGGTGGAACCTTGCTCGGTTGTGTGAGTTTGCTTTGTTGTGGTATCATAATCTGCTGTCGTACCTTCCTCAGTGGTTTTAGCTTGCTCAGTGGTGGAACCTTGCTCGGTTGTGTGAGTTTGCTTTGTTGTGGTATCATAATCTGCTGTGGTACCTTCCTCAGTGGTTTTAGCTTGCTCAGTGGTGGAACCTTGCTCGGTTGTGTGAGTTTGCTTTGTTGTGGTATCATAATCTGCTGTGGTACCTTCCTCAGTGGTTTTAGCTTGCTCAGTGGTGGAACCTTGCTCGGTTGTGTGAGTTTGCTTTGTTGTGGTATCATAATCTACTGTGGTACCTTCCTCAGTGGTTTTAGCTTGCTCAGTGGTGGAACCTTGCTCGGTAGTGTGAGTTTGCTTTGTTGTGGTATCATAATCTGCTGTGGTACCTTCCTCAGTGGTTTTAGCTTGCTCAGTGGTGGAACCTTGCTCGGTTGTGTGAGTTTGCTTAGTTGTGGTATCATAATCTGCTGTGGTACCTTCCTCAGTGGTTTTAGCTTGCTCAGTGGTGGAACCTTGCTCGGTTGTGTGAGTTTGCTTTGTTGTGGTATCATAATCTGCTTTGGTACCTTCCTCAGTGGTTTTAGCTTGCTCAGTGGTGGAACCTTGCTCGGTTGTGTGAGTTTGCTTTGTTGTGGTATCATAATCTGCTGTGGTACCTTCCTCAGTGGTTTTAGCTTGCTCAGTGGTGGAACTTTGCTCGGTTGTGTGAGTTTGCTTTGTTGTGGTATCATAATCTGCTGTGGTACCTTCCTCAGTGGTTTTAGCTTGCTCAGTGGTGGAACCTTGCTCGGTTGTGTGAGTTTGCTTTGTTGTGGTATCATAATCTGCTGTGGTACCTTCCTCAGTGGTTTTAGCTTGCTCAGTGGTGGAACCTTGCTCGGTTGTGTGAGTTTGCTTTGTTGTGGTATCATAATCTACTGTGGTACCTTCCTCAGTGGTTTTAACTTGCTCAGTTGTGTGAGTTTGCTTTGTTGTGGTATCATAATCTACTGTGGTACCTGCATCAGTGGTTTTAGCTTGCTCAGTGGTGGAACCTTGCTCGGTTGTGTGAGTTTGCTTTGTTGTGGTATCATAATCTGCTGTGGTACCTTCCTCAGTGGTTTTAGCTTGCTCAGTGGTGGAACCTTGCTCGGTTGTGTGAGTTTGCTTAGTTGTAGTATCATAATCTGCTGTGGTACCTTCCTCAGTGGTTTTAGCTTGCTCAGTGGTGGAACCTTGCTGGGTTGTGTGAGTTTGCTTTGTTGTGGTATCATAATCTGCTTTGGTACCTTCCTCAGTGGTTTTAGCTTGCTCAGTGGTGGAACCTTGCTCGGTTGTGTGAGTTTGCTTTGTTGTGGTATCATAATCTGCTGTGGTACCTTCCTCAGTGGTTTTAGCTTGCTCAGTGGTGGAACCTTGCTCGGTTGTGTGAGTTTGCTTTGTTGTGGTATCATAATCTGCTTTGGTACCTTCCTCAGTGGTTTTAGCTTGCTCAGTGGTGGAACCTTGCTCGGTTGTGTGAGTTTGCTTTGTTGTGGTATCATAATCTGCTGTCGTACCTTCCTCAGTGGTTTTAACTTGCTCAGTTGTGTGAGTTTGCTTTGTTGTGGTATCATAATCTACTGTGGTACCTTCCTCAGTGGTTTTAGCTTGCTCAGTGGTGGAACCTTGCTCGGTTGTGTGAGTTTGCTTTGTTGTGGTATCATAATCTGCTGTGGTACCTTCCTCAGTGGTTTTAGCTTGCTCAGTGGTGGAACCTTGCTCGGTTGTGTGAGTTTGCTTAGTTGTGGTATCATAATCTGCTGTGGTACCTTCCTCAGTGGTTTTAACTTGCTCAGTGGTGGAACCTTGCTCAGTTGTGTGAGTTTGCTTTGTTGTGGTATCATTATCTACTGTGGTACCTTCCTCAGTGGTTTTAGCTTGCTCAGTGGTGGAACCTTGCTCGGTTGTGTGAGTTTGCTTTGTTGTGGTATCATAATCTGCTTTGGTACCTTCCTCAGTGGTTTTAGCTTGCTCAGTGGTGGAACCTTGCTCGGTTGTGTGAGTTTGCTTTGTTGTGGTATCATAATCTGCTGTGGTACCTTCCTCAGTGGTTTTAGCTTGCTCAGTGGTGGAACCTTGCTCGGTTGTGTGAGTTTGCTTTGTTGTGGTATCATAATCTGCTTTGGTACCTTCCTCAGTGGTTTTAGCTTGCTCAGTGGTGGAACCTTGCTCGGTTGTGTGAGTTTGCTTTGTTGTGGTATCATAATCTGCTGTCGTACCTTCCTCAGTGGTTTTAACTTGCTCAGTTGTGTGAGTTTGCTTTGTTGTGGTATCATAATCTACTGTGGTACCTTCCTCAGTGGTTTTAGCTTGCTCAGTGGTGGAACCTTGCTCGGTTGTGTGAGTTTGCTTTGTTGTGGTATCATAATCTGCTGTGGTACCTTCCTCAGTGGATTTAGCTTGCTCAGTGGTGGAACCTTGCTCGGTTGTGTGAGTTTGCTTAGTTGTGGTATCATAATCTGCTGTGGTACCTTCCTCAGTGGTTTTAACTTGCTCAGTGGTGGAACCTTGCTCAGTTGTGTGAGTTTGCTTTGTTGTGGTATCATTATCTACTGTGGTACCTTCCTCAGTGGTTTTAGCTTGCTCAGTGGTGGAACCTTGCTCGGTTGTGTGAGTTTGCTTTGTTGTGGTATCATAATCTGCTGTGGTACCTTCCTCAGTGGTGTTAGCTTGCTCAGTGGTGGAACCTTGCTCGGTTGTGTGAGTTTGCTTTGTTGTGGTATCATAATCTGCTGTGGTACCTTCCTCAGTGGTTTTAGCTTGCTCAGTGGTGACACCTTGCTCGGTTGTGTGAGTTTGCTTTGTTGTGGTATCATAATCTGCTGTGGTACCTTCCTCAGTGGTTTTAGCTTGCTCAGTGGTGGAACCTTGCTCGGTTGTGTGAGTTTGCTTTGTTGTGGTATCATAATCTGCTGTGGTACCGTCCTCAGTGGTTTTAGCTTGCTCAGTGGTGGAACCTTGCTCGGTTGTGTGAGTTTGCTTTGTTGTGGTATCATAATCTGCTGTGGTACCTTCCTCAGTGGTTTTAGCTTGCTCAGTGGTGGAACCTTGCTCGGTTGTGTGAGTTTGCTTTGTTGTGGTATCATAATCTGCTGTGGTACCTTCCTCAGTGGTTTTAGCTTGCTCAGTGGTGGAACCTTGCTCGGTTGTGTGAGTTTGCTTTGTTGTGGTATCATAATCTACTGTGGTACCTTCCTCAGTGGTTTTAGCTTGCTCAGTGGTGGAACCTTGCTCGGTTGTGTGAGTTTGCTTTGTTGTGGTATCATAATCTGCTGTGGTACCGTCCTCAGTGGTTTTAGCTTGCTCAGTGGTGGAACCTTGCTCGGTTGTGTGAGTTTGCTTTGTTGTGGTATCATAATCTGCTGTGGTACCTTCCTCAGTGGTTTTAGCTTGCTCAGTGGTGGAACCTTGCTCGGTTGTGTGAGTTTGCTTTGTTGTGGTATCATAATCTGCTGTGGTACCTTCCTCAGTGGTTTTAGCTTGCTCAGTGGTGGAACCTTGCTCGGTTGTGTGAGTTTGCTTTGTTGTGGTATCATAATCTGCTTTGGTACCTTCCTCAGTGGTTTTAGCTTGCTCAGTGGTGGAACCTTGCTCGGTTGTGTGAGTTTGCTTTGTTGTGGTATCATAATCTGCTGTCGTACCTTCCTCAGTGGTTTTAGCTTGCTCAGTGGTGGAACCTTGCTCGGTTGTGTGAGTTTGCTTTGTTGTGGTATCATAATCTGCTGTGGTACCTTCCTCAGTGGTTTTAGCTTGCTCAGTGGTGGAACCTTGCTCGGTTGTGTGAGTTTGCTTTGTTGTGGTATCATAATCTGCTGTGGTACCTTCCTCAGTGGTTTTAGCTTGCTCAGTGCTGGAACCTTGCTCGGTTGTGTGAGTTTGCTTTGTTGTGGTATCATAATCTACTGTGGTACCTTCCTCAGTGGTTTTAACTTGCTCAGTTGTGTGAGTTTGCTTTGTTGTGGTATCATAATCTACTGTGGTACCTTCCTCAGTGGTTTTAGCTTGCTCAGTGGTGGAACCTTGCTCGGTTGTGTGAGTTTGCTTTGTTGTGGTATCATAATCTGCTGTGGTACCTTCCTCAGTGGTTTTAGCTTGCTCAGTGGTGGAACCTTGCTGGGTTGTGTGAGTTTGCTTTGTTGTGGTATCATAATCTGCTGTGGTACCTTCCTCAGTGGTTTTAACTTGCTCAGTGGTGGAACCTTGCTCGGTTGTGTGAGTTTGCTTTGTTGTGGTATCATAATCTACTGTGGTACCTTCCTCAGTGGTTTTAGCTTGCTCAGTGGTTGAACCTTGCTCGGTTGTGTGAGTTTGCTTTGTTGTGGTATCATAATCTACTGTGGTACCTTCCTCAGTGGTTTTAGCTTGCTCAGTGGTGGAACCTTGCTCGGTTGTGTGAGTTTGCTTTGTTGTGGTATCATAATCTGCTGTGGTACCTTCCTCAGTGGTTTTAGCTTGCTCAGTGCTGGAACCTTGCTCGGTTGTGTGAGTTTGCTTTGTTGTGGTATCATAATCTACTGTGGTACCTTCCTCAGTGGTTTTAACTTGCTCAGTTGTGTGAGTTTGCTTTGTTGTGGTATCATAATCTACTGTGGTACCTTCCTCAGTGGTTTTAGCTTGCTCAGTGGTGGAACCTTGCTCGGTTGTGTGAGTTTGCTTTGTTGTGGTATCATAATCTGCTGTGGTACCTTCCTCAGTGGTTTTAGCTTGCTCAGTGGTGGAACCTTGCTGGGTTGTGTGAGTTTGCTTTGTTGTGGTATCATAATCTGCTGTGGTACCTTCCTCAGTGGTTTTAACTTGCTCAGTGGTGGAACCTTGCTCGGTTGTGTGAGTTTGCTTTGTTGTGGCATCATAATCTACTGTGGTACCTTCCTCAGTGGTTTTAGCTTGCTCAGTGGTTGAACCTTGCTCGGTTGTGTGAGTTTGCTTTGTTGTGGTATCATAATCTGCTGTGGTACCTTCCTCAGTGGTTTTAGCTTGCTCAGTGGTGGAACCTTGCTCGGTTGTGTGAGTTTGCTTTGTTGTGGTATCATAATCTGCTGTGGTACCTTCCTCAGTGGTTTTAGCTTGCTCAGTTGTGGAACCTTGCTCGGTTGTGTGAGTTTGCTTTGTTGTGGTCTCATAATCTGCTGTGGTACCTTCCTCAGTGGTTTTAGCTTGCTCAGTGGTGGAACCTTGCTCGGTTGTGTGAGTTTGCTTTGTTGTGGTATCATAATCTGCTGTGGTACCTTCCTCAGTGGTTTTAACTTGCTCAGTGGTGGAACCTTGCTCGTTTGTGTGAGTTTGCTTTGTTGTGGTATCATAATCTGCTGTGGTACCTTCCTCAGTGGCTTTAGCTTGCTCAGTGGTGAAACCTTGCTCGGTTGTGTGAGTTTGCTTTGTTGTGGTATCATAATCTACTATGGTACCTTCCTCAGTGGTTTTAGCTTGCTCAGTGGTGGAACCTTGCTCGGTTGTGTGAGTTTGCTTTGTTGTGGTATCATAATCTACTATGGTACCTTCTTCAGTGGTTTTAACTTGCTCAGTGGTGGAACCTTGCTCGGTTGTGTGAGTTTGCTTTGTTGTGGTATCATAATCTACTGTGGTACCTTCCTCAGTGGTTTTAGCTTGCTCAGTGGTGGAACCTTGCTCGGTTGTGTGAGTTTGCTTTGTTGTGGTATCATAATCTGCTGTGGTACCTTCCTCAGTGGTTTTAGCTTGCTCAGTGGTGGAACCTTGCTCGTTTGTGTGAGTTTGCTTTGTTGTGGTATCATAATCTGCTGTGGTACCTTCCTCAGATGTTTTAGCTTGCTCAATGGTGGAACCTTGCTCGGTTGTGTGAGTTTGCTTTGTTGTGGTATCATAATCTACTGTGGTACCTTCCTCAGTGGTTTTAACTTGCTCAGTTGTGTGAGTTTGCTTTGTTGTGGTATCATTATCTACTGTGGTACCTTCCTCAGTGGTTTTAGCTTGCTCAGTGGTGGAACCTTGCTCGGTTGTGTGAGTTCGCTTTGTTGTGGTATCATAATCTGCTGTGGTACCTTCCTCAGTGGTTTTAGCTTGCTCAGTGGTGGAACCTTGCTCGGTTGTGTGAGTTTGCTTTGTTGTGGTATCATAATCTGCTGTGGTACCTTCCTCAGTGGTTTTAGCTTGCTCAGTGGTGGAACCTTGCTGGGTTGTGTGAGTTTGCTTTGTTGTGGTATCATAATCTGCTGTGGTACCTTCCTCAGTGGTTTTAACTTGCTCAGTGGTGGAACCTTGCTCGGTTGTGTGAGTTTGCTTTGTTGTGGTATCATAATCTACTGTGGTACCTTCCTCAGTGGTTTTAGCTTGCTCAGTGGTGGAACCTTGCTCGGTTGTGTGAGTTTGCTTTGTTGTGGTTTCATAATCAGCTGTGGTACCTTCCTCAGTGGTTTTAGCTTGCTCAGTGGTGGAACCTTGCTCGGTTGTGTGAGTTTGCTTTGTTGTGGTATCATAATCTGCTGTGGTAACTTCCTCAGTGGTTTTAGCTTGCTCAGTGGTGGAACCTTGCTCGGTTGTGTGAGTTTGCTTTGTTGTGGTCTCATAATCTGCTGTGGTACCTTCCTCAGTGGTTTTAGCTTGCTCAGTGGTGGAACCTTGCTCGGTTGTGTGAGTTTGCTTTGTTGTGGTATCATAATCTGCTATGGTACCTTCCTCAGTGGTTTTAACTTGCTCAGTGGTGGAACCTTGCTCGTTTGTGTGAGTTTGCTTTGTTGTGGTATCATAATCTGCTGTGGTACCTTCCTCAGTGGCTTTAGCTTGCTCAGTGGTGAAACCTTGCTCGGTTGTGTGAGTTTGCTTTGTTGTGGTATCATAATCTACTATGGTACCTTCCTCAGTGGTTTTAGCTTGCTCAGTGGTGGAACCTTGCTCGGTTGTGTGAGTTTGCTTTGTTGTGGTATCATAATCTACTATGGTACCTTCCTCAGTGGTTTTAACTTGCTCAGTGGTGGAACCTTGCTCGGTTGTGTGAGTTTGCTTTGTTGTGGTATCATAATCTACTGTGGTACCTTCCTCAGTGGTTTTAGCTTGCTCAGTGGTGGAACCTTGCTCGGTTGTGTGAGTTTGCTTTGTTGTGGTATCATAATCTGCTGTGGTACCTTCCTCAGTGGTTTTAGCTTGCTCAGTGGTGGAACCTTGCTCGGTTGTGTGAGTTTGCTTTGTTGTGGTATCATAATCTGCTGTGGTACCTTCCTCAGTGGTTTTAGCTTGCTCAGTGGTGGAACCTTGCTCGGTTGTGTGAGTTTGCTTTGTTGTGGTATCATAATCTGCTGTGGTACCTTCCTCAGTGGTTTTAGCTTGCTCAGTGGTGGAACCTTGCTCGGTTGTGTGAGTTTGCTTTGTTGTGGTATCATAATCTACTGTGGTACCTTCCTCAGTGGTTTTAACTTGCTCAGTTGTGTGAGTTTGCTTTGTTGTGGTATCATAATCTACTGTGGTACCTTCCTCAGTGGTTTTAGCTTGCTCAGTGGTGGAACCTTGCTCGGTTGTGTGAGTTTGCTTTGTTGTGGTATCATAATCTGCTGTGGTACCTTCCTCAGTGGTTTTAGCTTGCTCAGTGGTGGAACCTTGCTCGGTTGTGTGAGTTTGCTTTGTTGTGGTATCATGATCTGCTGTGGTACCTTCCTCAGTGGTTTTAACTTGCTCAGTGGTGGAACCTTGCTCGGTTGTGTGAGTTTGCTTTGTTGTGGTATCATAATCTGCTGTGGTACCTTCCTCAGTGGCTTTAGCTTGCTCAGTGGTGGAACCTTGCTCGGTTGTGTGAGTTTGCTTTGTTGTGGTATCATAATCTACTATGGTACCTTCCTCAGTGGTTTTAGCTTGCTCAGTGGTGGAACCTTGCTCGGTTGTGTGAGTTTGCTTAGTTGTGGTATCATAATCTGCTGTGGTACCTTCCTCAGTGGTTTTAACTTGCTCAGTGGTGGAACCTTGCTCGGTTGTGTGAGTTTGCTTTGTTGTGGTATCATAATCTACTGTGGTACCTTCCTCAGTGGTTTTAGCTTGCTCAGTGGTGGAACCTTGCTCGGTAGTGTGAGTTTGCGTTGTTGTGGTATCATAATCTGCTGTGGTACCTTCCTCAGTGGTTTTAGCTTGCTCAGTGGTGGAACCTTGCTCGGTTGTATGAGTTTGCTTTGTTGTGGTATCATAATCTGCTGTGGTACCTTCCTCAGTGGTTTTAGCTTGCTCAGTGGTGGAACCTTGCTCAGTTGTGTGAGTTTGCTTTGTTGTGGTATCATAATCTACTGTGGTACCTTCCTCAGTGGTTTTAACTTGCTCAGTTGTGTGAGTTTGCTTTGTTGTGGTGTCATAATCTACTGTGGTACCTTCCTCAGTGGTTTTAGCTTGCTCAGTGGTGGAACCTTGCTCGGTTGTGTGAGTTTGCTTTGTTGTGGTATCATAATCTGCTGTGGTACTTTCCTCAGTGATTTTAGCTTGCTCAGTGGTGGAACCTTGCTCGGTTGTGTGAGTTTGCTTTGTTGTGGTACCTTCCTCAGTGGATTTAGCTTGCTCAGTGGTGGAACCTTGCTCGGTTGTGTGAGTTTGCTTTGTTGTGGTATCATAATCTGCTGTGGTACCTTCCTCAGTGGTTTTAGCTTGCTCAGTGGTGGAACCTTGCTCGGTAGTGTGAGTTTGCTTAGTTGTGGTATCATAATCTGCTGTGGTACCTTCCTCAGTGGTTTTAACTTGCTCAGTGGTGGAACCTTGCTCGGTTGTGTGAGTTTGCTTTGTTGTGGTATCATAATCTACTGTGGTACCTTCCTCAGTGGTTTTAGCTTGCTCAGTGGTGGAACCTTGCTCGGTTGTGTGAGTTTGCTTTGTTGTGGTATCATAATCTGCTGTGGTACCTTCCTCAGTGGTTTTAGCTTGCTCAGTGGTGGAACCTTGCTCGGTTGTGTGAGTTTGCTTTGTTGTGGTATCATAATCTGCTGTGGTACCTTCCTCAGAGGCTTTAGCTTGCTCAGTGGTGGAACCTTGCTCGGTTGTGTGAGTTTGCTTTGTTGTGGTATCATAATCTACTATGGTACCTTCCTCAGTGGTTTTAGCTTGCTCAGTGGTGGAACCTTGCTCGGTTGTGTGAGTTTGCTTTGTTGTGGTATCATAATCTACTGTGGTACCTTCCTCAGTGGTTTTAGCTTGCTCAGTGGTGGAACCTTGCTCGGTAGTGTGAGTTTGCTTTGTTGTGGTATCATAATCTGCTGTGGTACCTTCCTCAGTGGTTTTAGCTTGCTCAGTGGTGGAACCTTGCTCGAATGTGTGCGTTTGCTTAGTTGTGGTATCATAATCTGCTGTGGTACCTTCCTCAGTAGTTTTAACTTGCTCAGTGGTGGAACCTTGCTCGGTTGTGTGAGTTTGCTTTTTTGTGGTATCATCATCTACTGTGGTACCTTCCTCAGTGGTTTTAGCTTGCTCAGTGGTGGAACCTTGCTCGGTTGTGTGAGTTTGCTTTGTTGTGGTATCATAATCTGCTGTGGTACCTTCCTCAGTGGTTTTAGCTTGCTCAGTGGTGGAACCTTGCTCGGTTGTGTGAGTTTGCTTTGTTGTGGTATCATAATCTGCTGTGGTACCTTCCTCAGTGGTTTTAGCTTGCTCAGTGGTGGAACCTTGCTCGGTTGTGTGAGTTTGCTTTGTTGTGGTATCATAATCTGCTGTGGTACCTTCCTCAGTGGTTTTAGCTTGCTCAGTGGTGGAACCTTGCTCGCTTGTGTGAGTTTGCTTTGTTGTGGTATCATAATCTACTGTGGTACCTTCCTCAGTGGTTTTAACTTGCTCAGTTGTGTGAGTTTGCTTTGTTGTGGTGTCATAATCTACTGTGGTACCTTCCTCAGTGGTTTTAGCTTGCTCAGTGGTGGAACCTTGCTCGGTTGTGTGAGTTTGCTTTGTTGTGGTATCATTATCTGCTGTGGTACTTTCCTCAGTGGTTTTAGCTTGCTCAGTGGTGGAACCTTGCTCGGTTGTGTGAGTTTGCTTTGTTGTGGTATCATAATCTGCTGTGGTACCTTCCTCAGTGGTTTTAGCTTGCTCAGTGGTGGAACCTTGCTCGGTTGTGTGAGTTTGCTTTGTTGTGGTATCATAATCTGCTGTGGTACCTTCCTCAGTGGTTTTAACTTGCTCAGTGGTGGAACCTTGCTCGGTTGTGTGAGTTTGCTTTGTTGTGGTATCATAATCTACTGTGGTACCTTCCTCAGTGGTTTTAGCTTGCTCAGTGGTGGAACCTTGCTCGGTAGTGTGAGTTTGCTTTGTTGTGGTATCATAATCTGCTGAGGTACCTTCCTCAGTGGTTTTAGCTTGCTCAGTGGTGGTACCTTGCTCGGTAGTGTGAGTTTGCTTAGTTGTGGTATCATAATCTGCTGTGGTACCTTCCTCAGTGGTTTTAGCTTGCTCAGTGGTGGAACCTTGCTCGGTTGTGTGAGTTTGCTTAGTTGTGGTATCATAATCTGCTGTGGTACCTTCCTCAGTGGTTTTAGCTTGCTCAGTGGTGGAACCTTGCTCGGTAGTGTGAGTTTGCTTAGTTGTGGTATCATAATCTACTGTGGTACCTTCCTCAGTGGTTTTAGCTTGCTCAGTGGTGGAACCTTGCTCGGTTGTGTGAGTTTGCTTTGTTGTGGTATCATAATCTGCTGTGGTACCTTCCTCAGTGGTTTTAGCTTGCTCAGTGGTGGAACCTTGCTCGGTTGTGTGAGTTTGCTTTGTTGTGGTATCATAATCTGCTGTGGTACCTTCCTCAGTGGTTTTAGCTTGTTCAGTGGTGGAACCTTGCTCGGTTGTGTGAGTTTGCTTTGTTGTGGTCTCATAATCTGCTGTGGTACCTTCCTCAGTGGTTTTAGCTTGCTCAGTGGTGGAACCTTGCTCGGTTGTGTGAGTTTGCTTTGTTGTGGTATCATAATCTGCTGTGGTACCTTCCTCAGTGGTTTTAACTTGCTCAGTAGTGGAACCTTGCTCGTTTGTGTGAGTTTCCTTTGTTGTGGTATCATAATCTGCAGTGGTACCTTCCTCAGTGGCTTTAGCTTGCTCAGTGGTGGAACCTTGCTCGGTTGTGTGAGTTTGCTTTGTTGTGGTATCATAATCTACTATGGTACCTTCCTCAGTGGTTTTAGCTTGCTCAGTGGTGAAACCTTGCTCGGTTGTGTGAGTTTGCTTTGTTGTGGTATCATAATCTACTATGGTACCTTCCTCAGTGGTTTTAACTTGCTCAGTGGTGGAACCTTGCTCGGTTGTGTGAGTTTGCTTTGTTGTGGTATCATAATCTACTGTGGTACCTTCCTCAGTGGTTTTAGCTTGCTCAGTGGTGGAACCTTGCTCGGTTGTGTGAGTTTGCTTTGTTGTGGTATCATTATCTGCTGTGTTACCTTCCTCAGTGGTTTTAGCTTGCTCAGTGGTGGAACCTTGCTCGGTTGTGTGAGTTTGCTTAGTTGTGGTATCATAATCTGCTGTGGTATCTTCCTCAGTGGTTTTAGCTTGCTCAGTGGTGGAACCTTGCTCGGTTGTGTGAGTTTGCTTTGTTGTGGTATCATAATCTACTGTGGTACCTTCCTCAGTGGTTTTAACTTGCTCAGTTGTGTGAGTTTGCTTTGTTGTGGTATCATAATCTACTGTGGTACCTTCCTCAGTGGTTTTAACTTGCTCCGTTGTGTGAGTTTGCTTTGTTGTGGTATCATAATCTGCTGTGGTACCTTCCTCAGTGGTTTTAGCTTGCTCAGTGGTGGAACCTTGCTCGGTTGTGTGAGTTTGCTTTGTTGTGGTATCATAATCTACTGTGGTACCTTCCTCAGTGGTTTTAGCTTGCTCAGTGGTGGAACCTTGCTCGGTTGTGTGAGTTTGCTTTGTTGTGGTATCATAATCTGCTGTGGTACCTTCCTCAGTGGTTTTAGCTTGCTCAGTGGTGGAACCTTGCTCGGTTGTGTGAGTTTGCTTTGTTGTAGTATCATAATCTGCTGTGGTACCTTCCTCAGTGGTTTTAGCTTGCTCAGTGGTGGAACCTTGCTCGGTTGTGTGAGTTTGCTTTGTTGTGGTATCATAATCTACTGTGGTACCTTCCTCAGTGGTTTTAGCTTGCTCAGTGGTGGAACCTTGCTCGGTTGTGTGAGTTTGCTTTGTTGTGGTATCATAATCTGCTGTGGTACCTTCCTCAGTGGTTTTAGCTTGCTCAGTGGTGGAACCTTGCTCGGTTGTGTGAGTTTGCTTTGTTGTAGTATCATAATCTGCTGTGGTACCTTCCTCAGTGGTTTTAGCTTGCTCAGTGGTGGAACCTTGCTCGGTTGTGTGAGTTTGCTTTGTTGTGGTATCATAATCTACTGTGGTACCTTCCTCAGTGGTTTTAACTTGCTCAGTTGTGTGAGTTTGCTTTGTTGTGGTATCATAATCTACTGTGGTACCTTCCTCAGTGGTTTTAGTTTGCTCAGTGGTGGAACCTTGCTCGGTTGTGTGAGTTTGCTTTGTTGTGGTATCATAATCTGCCGTGGTACCTTCCTCAGTGGTTTTAGCTTGCTCAGTGGTGGAACCTTGCTCGGTTGTGTGAGTTTGCTTTGTTGTGGTATCATAATCTACTGTGGTACCTTCCTCGGTGGTTTTAGCTTGCTCAGTGGTGGAACCTTGCTCGGTTGTGTGAGTTTGCTTTGCTGTCGTATCATAATCTGCTGTGGTACCTTCCTCAGTGGTTTTAGCTTGCTCAGTGGTGGAACCTTGCTCGGTTGTGTGAGTTTGCTTTGTTGTGGTATCATAATCTGCTGTGGAACCTTCCTCAGTGGTTTTAGCTTGCTCAGTGGTGGAACCTTGCTCGGTTGTGTGAGTTTGCTTTGTTGTTATATCATAATCTGCTGTGGTACCTTCCTCAGTGGTTTTAGCTTGCTCAGTGGTGGAACCTTGCTCGGTTGTGTGAGTTTGCTTAGTTGTGGTATCATAATCTATTGTGGTACCTTCCTCATTGGTTTTAGCTTGCTCAGTCGTGGAACCTTGCTCGGTTGTGTGAGTTTGCTTAGTTGTGGTATCATAATCTGCTGTCGTACCTTCCTCAGTGGTTTTAGCTTGCTCAGTCGTGGAACTTTGCTCGGTTGTGTGAGTTTGCTTTGTTGTGGTACTATAATCTGCTGTGGTACCGTCCTCAGTGGTTTTAACTTGCTCAGTGGTGGAATCATGCTCAGTTGTGTGAGTTTGCTTTGTTGTGGTATCATAATCTACTGTGGTACCTTCTTCAGTGGTTTTAGCTTGCTCAGTCGTGGAACCTTGCTCGGTTGTGTGGGTTTGCTTTGTTGTGGTATCATAATCTGCTTTGGTACCGTCCTCAGTGGTTTTGACTTGCTCAGTGGTGGAACCTTGCTCGGCTGAGTGAGTTTGCTTTGTTGTGGTATCATAATCTGCTGTGGTACCTTCCTCAGTGGTTTTAGCTTGCTCAGTGGTGGAACCTTGCTCGGTTTTGTGAGTTTGCTTTGTTGTGGTATCATAATCTGCTGTGGTACCTTCCTCAGTGGTTTTAACTTGCTCAGTGGTGGAACCTTGCTCGGTTGTGTGAGTTTGCTTTGTTGTGGTATCATAATCTACTATGGTACCTTCCTCAGTGGTTTTAACTTGCTCAGTGGTGGAACCTTGCTCGGTTGTGTGAGTTTGCTTTGTTGTGGTATCATAATCTGCTGTGGTATCTTCCTCAGTGGTTTTAGCTTGCTCAGTGGTGGAACCTTGCTCGGTTGTGTGAGTTTGCTTAGTTGTTGTATCATAATCTACTGTGGTACCTTCCTCAGTGGTTTTAGCTTGCTCAGTGGTGGAACCTTGCTCGGTTGTGTGAGTTTGCTTAGTTGTGGTATCATAATCTGCTGTGGTACCTTCCTCAGTGGTTTTAGCTTGCTCAGTCGTGGAACTTTGCTCGGTTGTGTGAGTTTTCTTTGTTGTGGTATCATAATCTGCTGTGGTACCTTCTTCAGTGGTTTTAACTTGCTCAGTGGTGGAACCTTGCTCGGTTGTGTGAGTTTGCTTGGTTGTGGTATCATAATCTGCTGTGGTACCTTCCTCAGTGGTTTTAGCTTGCTCAGTGGTGGAACCTTGCTCGGTTGTGTGAGTTTGCTTTGTTGTGGTATCATAATCTGCTGTGGTACCTTCCTCAGTGGTTTTGACTTGCTCAGTGGTGGAACCTTGCTCGGTTGTGTGAGTTTGCTCAGTTGTAGTTGCTTTCTGTGTGGTTGTAGCTTTCTCGTGTTTTGTATATGTCCCTTGCGTAATTGAAGTATCCACAAGACCACAAGGTTCCATAGTTGTAGTTGTTGTCGTTTTGTTTTTCCTATAACATGGCGGTATATACTCTGTTGCCTTTTCATTACTTTCCTTAGAGTCACTATCATAGTATTCTTCGCTGGATAAATCTTTTTCTGATGTTTTTTTCGGTTTAGTTGTGGTTGTTCTCTTTGTTTTGGAAGTTGTTGAGCATTTGGTTTGAGGCTTGTTCTGTTTTATATAGTGAATTGCTTGCAGTATTGCTGAAAAATTTTTTTTTATTAGTTGGATTTTGAGGAAGCTTATAAACTTTACTACTGCTCTTTTAAAACAATTATAGTCATTTATTCATTAACATACAAATTTGTAGAATATAAAAAAAAACCGGCCAAGTGCGAGTCGGACTCGCGCACGAAGGGTTCCGTATATTTCTCTATACAAAACGGCAAAAATAATCACGTCTTATGTATGAAAGCCCCCTTCAGTATTTATTTTATTCTGTTTTTAGTATTTGTTCTTATAGCGGCAACAGAAATACATCATCTGTGAAAATTTCAAATGTCTAGCTATCACGGTTCATGAGATAGAACCTGGTGACAGACATACAGATAGCGGAGCCTTAGTAGTAGGGTCCCGTTTTGACCCTTTGGGAATCCTAAAAATGGATCTGTTGAATCCTTTTAATTTAGCACACTTGCTCAATCACCCATTTCGCGTATATATATGTCGTGGATTGATGGCGTTATGGTGCGCCGGACATCTAACAATTAAGTTGGTGAACTAATAAATCGTTACTGGAAACGCAAGCGGAGCCCTTCCGCTTGGACACGATCATCGGTAGAGGAGATGTAGCGAGGACTGGCGGGAAGACGGAGTGACACAGTCTACCTTGGACAGTCTTGGCATACGCTCAGTACCAACGCACGTGTTTGTTTCAATATTGTGAAAACCGTTAGTAAAATAAAGGTATTTTGATTTAAAATATCTTTCGTTCGAGTACCCAAGTCAGTGCCCACATTTACCTAGAACTATGTCGAATCGTGATGAAGATCTGATGTTTCGCATCTCGGCCACCCATGATGCGACATTAGCATTGCCAGGGGTCCTGATAAAGCCGGACATAGGCTTTTTGAATGCGTGTCCGGCCAAAATTTTCGAGTTTGTATTTGGCAGAATATTCGACATCGCCTTGCCATATATAAAAATTAAATAGAGTTTTTATTCTCAATAATTAAAATATTATTTCAGATTTTTTATGTGATTAAATGCGATTATTGTTCACCACATATTGTTACTATTTTAGTATAAAAAAGAATGCAGAAAACAATAAAGGATGTGAAATAAAAAAACTGATTAATAAGTTTAATTGTAGCATACTGACAACTCAACTTATTTTTGACAATTTCCGGTCAGCTATTTGCTTATTAATAAATCAATTCTATTGGTAAAAGTTCTCGAAAGAAATTAAATATAACTTTATAGTTTAGATTTTTTGTATAGATTCTTATACATCTATACTAATATTATAAACGGAAAAGTTTGTTTGTTTGTTTGCTTGAACGCGCTAATCTTCGAAAGTACTGGGTGGATTTGGATGCAATTTGGTATGGAAGTAGCTTGAAGCTTGAGGAAGGTTATAGGCTACTTTTTACGCGACTGCAAAAAAGGAGAGTTATGTTTTTTCCGTGATAGAATCCACGGGAGCGAAGCCCCGCGTGAGTACTAGTCCTACTCCTACTAATATTATAAATGCGAAAGTTTGTGAGGATGGATGGATGTTTGTTACTCTTTCACGCAAAAACTACTGAATGGATCTGAATGATATTTGGTAAGTAGATAGTTGGCAGCCTGGAATAACACATAGGCTACTTTTTATCCCGAAATTCCCACGGGATCGGAATTTACGCGGGAAAACCTTCCTACGCGTACCAAGTCGCGGGTAGAAGCTAGTTAAAGATAAAATGGCCGTGCAATTTTAAATTAAAAAGTTGTGTAGGCCAGGATTTGTCTTTGTTCTTTAGCAAGTATGTTCCTTAGGGAGTGTAGGAGTAGACAGTCGAAAAGTACGTTAAGCGTTGGCCCGGCTGTCATCTGGGTATCTTTGACAGTCGTTACGGGTAGTCAGATCCAGAAAATTTGACCCTATATCCTATATCTATATATCGTGTTACCCAGCTACTGAGTTGTGGAGGTCAGATAGTCGCTCCATGTTAAACACTCAGCTGCATTTGTTAGACTGAAAGCCAAACCCAACATCCAAGGGCGGATCCAGCTTTGGTGCCAGGGGGGGGGGAGGGGTCACATAATCGTGATCAAGTCACAAGAAGTTATAATTTGTATTTCCTGACTCCACTGCCACTTGGCCATCCACTGCCGATATTCGTTTACAACGACAGAAATTGGAGTATTATCTAGTAACAATGTTTAAAAAATTTAATTAGTGGTCCACCTAGGTCCTGGACCCAGCCCAGGGGGGGGGGGTCATGTCCTCATGACCCCCCCCTGGATCCGCCCTTGCCAACATGGGAAAATGCTGAGCAGATAATGAGTATTGCAGGGACCTAGCAGAATATCGCCAGGTTTTCATATCGTATGCAAGCGAAGGAGGAGGCGGGACGCGCGAGGGGGAGGCGAGTTTTAAGGCCCTCACAGCCCTCGCACCCCAGCCGTCGCAGGAGACGCTCCAGGTGTCGGGAGTCACAGGGTGACTCCCAGCCACCGTAGGCGCGGACCTGCGGGCTGCGAACAATGGGTAGCTCGCCGCCCGACTGAAACCAGCCCCGTGTAGACGGCGCGTCGTGTTCCACGCGCGACTCAAAGAGTATCAGCAAATTGTCGGGGCCCATAAGGGGGCCGTTGCCTGCCGAGGTTGCGGAATTGTTTGAAAGAGTTACCGCGGCACACACCGCACTCTTTTTACGTCTCTTTTAAACCTCTTTTTTAACCGACTTCAAAAAAGGCGGAGGTTTCTCAATTCGACCGTATATATATAGATATCTTTTTTATGTGTGTTCGCGGATAACTTCGTCGTTTATGAACCGATTTTGATGATTCTTTTTTGTTGGAAAGGAAATATCCCAAGGGTGGTCCCAGGATCTGATGATGGCATCCCAGAGAAATCGAGGGAACTCTTCAAATATTATAGGCAAACTTATAGCGATTTGGGTATTTTTCATAGTAACGTGTGAAGTTGCTCTCAAAAAACACCATTTGGTGAAGACCACAGACGGCTACTGGTACTACTCAATAATAAGTATTTTAGTGGTTGCGATTCGATTACTTGAATATGGTTGTTAAGCACTTTATACTCGTCACAATGCATATAGTGTTGTGGAGCTGGTGGTGATGTACCAAGAGAACTCCTCAACAATTAACAGGTAAAGTAAAAAATAGCGAAAGGAAATATTTTGCAAAAGGTGATAAGAAAGTGACATTTAGGCTTTTGTAACTAGGTAAATTACAAACCGACCCACTAAAAAGCTATAAAAACAAACTTTTTAACAAAAAAATAAAACCGACTTCCCAAAAAAATACTGCAAAGTGAAAATAACTTTAACTTCGGAAGGCGGTGTCAAAAACGAAAATATGTACAAAACTAAAGACACCGGCTACCGAAATTGAAGTTATTTTTCACTTTGCAGTGTTTTTTTGGAAAGTCGTGTTGTATTGTATTGTCTTGTGTTATATCAAATAAACGTAGTATCGATCATGTTTATGTACATTTTATAGTTAATTGATTGCATAATACATATTTTGTCATGCGTATTACCTATTATGTTGAGTAATGTAGGTACTTACTTTTTTGGCCAGTCGCTCTCTTAAGATCTTTCAAGGCATCTATAAAATCTGAAAAAACAAACAAACAATTTAAATTTAAGACAGAGTCGAGACAGATCGCTAATCTCTACTAATATAATAAATAAAGTTGACCATGTGTTCGGCCTCAGACTCCGTCCTTATATAGGGTGCAGTGGTTTAGCCGTGAAAGCGTAACAGACAGGCAGACGGACAGACTTTCGCATTTATAATATTAGTATGGACGGATGTATAGAAGATATAACTTACTGTCAGTCGAAGTGTAGTCTTCAGTTACAAAGACCGCTTCTTCTAAATCTGTTGACAAGTAAATGAAAATATTATTATGATGTTGACACTTGAAAGTAATTAATCATGCTGCAGGATACCAATCAATAAACTTGTTTAATAAACACCCGGACAATTTTCTACTACTACTACAAGCAAAAAACATACACACATACACACATATTATATACAAAATAAAATATATTTTTTATTCGTGATGAACCCAATCTTGACCTCAAACTCGCCTGATGGTAAGCGATAAATCAGGTCTACGATGGAACGAGCGAAATAAAAAAATAAATAAACAAAAAATATCTGTACTTTTTTGTTCAAAATTTAATACAAGATTTGTTTGATTTTTATTAAATAATGCAGTATAACATGACATGTAAAGATATTAAGTATTTAAACTAAAATATATAAAAACTAGAATAAGCATCAAAAAAAATTTTTTTTAAGCGATTGGGTTACCACTGCTCAACATTATTTGGGTCGATTGAAACAAAATATGAAAAATTCAAAACCAATTTTTTTTTTCCATCCCTAGCAGCATTTTTATATTTTTTTAACACGGGGTTATTATGTACCTTTGCTACTACTTTTTATGTATCTCAGCTTTGTTTTTTTTATGTAAATGTGTATTGAGTATGTAGGTTATTACTTATTTATTGTATAAAAGTACTACACTACGGACTACTCGCGTATTTATTTTCTCCTGCTGTGTCAAATCCATCCAAAGGTTGTCTGTAAAAGATCGCTTTTAGCGATAAGACCGCCCATTGTAACCCTTTGTAGTTTTTAAGTCCTCATTTAATACTTTTATGGTGTATAATAAAGAGTATATCTATCTATCTATCTATTATCCACATGGAGAAGCCAACCCCTATGTTACGATGGGGTTCTATTACACACATAATTAGTTCTAATTCTTATCTTTCACCTTTCGGCAATAGCCTGGCTGACAGTTGTCGGCCTTGTGATCGAGATATCGCAAGTTCCAGACACAAGCATATTCAGCTTAGTTGGAGGGGTTAACAAGATTGCTAGTGATGTGAATTCACCCGTAAATGAACTAATTTGGGAGAGAGAGACTCATCAATTAGATAGCCTTGACTAGTTAACCTATTCGGCTAACTGCGATTATGGTCTTTTTTGTTTTAAACCAGCATCATTTTTTTCTTGGTGGGAAAATCATCAAATTATTCTGTGGGTTGAGCTAAAAACCCAAACCTGTTCCTTTTGTTGCCTTTGCGTGTCGGGGCCCCGGTATTTCATTAGCAAATCCCCGCACGGAACCGTTCAAGTATTACGTAAGCACTATAGTGACCCCCATGCCTATAGAGCGTGTTTGCTTATTTTTGATGCCCCATGTCATCATCGTGGGGGGATCTAGATGGTGATTACGTCAGCAGTAATTATTAAATTTTTTACACACACATTGTCTATGCTTCAAAACGAAATGCATTTTCGGGGATTCCTACAAATAATGAATTGTTGAATTCCGTATCAGTAAAGTTTATTTAAATGAATATTATGTGCGTTACAGACTTCTATTCCAAATCCTTATTTCTAGATTTATAACTGCTGCTCATGAATCAATCAATTGTACCAATGTTTACGTAAGCATGGGGGGAGGGGTAAGAGCTTTGCTTACTTTTGCTGACGAGGGGGAGGGATGGGTTACTAATTGCAAAAATGTGCTTACGTAATACTTGAACGGCCCCCAACCCCGGTAAGAACCAACGGAACCATAAATCATTAAGCGTCAATAGCACAATGGCCAAGGTGTCAGACTTGTGATCGAGAGGTCACGGGTTCGAACCCCACCCATTACACTATTGACGTGAACCCACTCCAGACACAATCATATTTAGCTTAGTTGGAGAGGTTAACAAGATTGCTATTAATGTGAATTCTACCCACATTGTGAATTATCTTTAAAAACAAAGTGGTGGTACTTACGGAATCCGTTGCTAATTGTGATAATATTTTCAAAGAACTTGACTACATCTGGAAAAAATAGAAATAACATATTTTTATTTGGTTTACTAACAATTGTTACATCAATGCTTAATTACAGCATATAACATTTATACTACACTAGCAGTAGCACGGACTTCCATGGACTTTTTCCACGATGAAACCATAACCTCCTTATTTTACAGTCGGGTACAAAGTAGTCTATAACCTTCCTCAACTTCAAGCTACTTACGCAATACTTTCGAAGATTAGCGCGTTCAACAAACAACCAAACTTTTCCGCCTCATAATATTAGTACAGATATACATACAATATTAAGAAGTATACACTTCATGTTACATAATAATACATATGAAAATTGAAGTATCTATACCAATATTATAAAGCTTTTGTTATTAGATTATTTGTAACACGCTTATCTTCGAAATTACTGGAACGATTAGGATGTTTGGTATGGAATTGGTTTGAAGCGGAAGGTAATAGGTTATCAGCTAAGCTAAGACATTAAGTTGTTATTAAGAGTGGTTAATGATGAAGCCACAACCAATACTTCGAGAGATAAATCAACAGGATTTTTTTTCTCTAAATTTTTTTTTATAGTTCGTCATAAATACATAGGTATGGCTGATTCAACATTTTTTCGAATCATCTTCCTCTAATACAGATGACGGCGATTAGAATAGTAGTCATATGAATGAAAATTGTATATAATTTCTCCAAATAAAAATGTTTTGAACCTCTGAAAGCTCGTTTACATTTGGTATCGCTTCTCGTTGGCCGTACTTTAGGTGACTTAACATTCCGACGAGTTCATTAAAATAGTCGTAGTTAATTAATTACACATATAAAAACAAAGTACATACCTATTTCAGTAACTTCATGTAGCACCCGAATGATATTGAAGAAACCTGAAAATGAGAAAAAAATCGACCATTAGCACCCACCTTCATGAGGGGAAACAACAGCGTTCCAGGCGTTTACAAAGATAGGAAAAAGAAACAGAAAATATGTTTTCGGTGTTGGTATTTGTGAGTGTAGGTATCACCGTAACATGAAAAAACCGTTAGATTATAATATGCCTCGTGAGTTTGTAATCTATCGATACATTGTGATCCATAACATACTACTTGCATTTTAAGGCATTATTTTTACTAACTGTGTGGTGTATTTGAATTACTTTTATAGTCTGTAGTTTCTAGTTTTAATTATAGGATTTTTGGATGAGGCAACACTCGCTCTCTGGTGTGCTAGTCGAAGTGAATAAACGTGCGATTATGAATAAATGTCTTTAATTAATAAAACAACAGTCTGAAGTCTACAAACCCTAGTTCTTACCAACAAGAACACAACAAACTGAAACCGTGAAATTGTGAAAAGGCACACAACGTAACGCAACTTGCGCGCTGATTGGTTGAACGATTCGTAACTCTATGGTTGGTCACAGAATGCCTTACAGCGAAATCGACCATTAACTGAAACCGTGAAATTGTGAAAAGGTATCATACAACGTAACGCAAGTTACGCGCTGATTGTTTAAATGATTCGTATAGTGCCCGGCACGTAACTTGGCAAGAGTCGTTAGATGCGCAGAAGTCGTTTTTTAGATGTCGGCGGCAGGGCCGGATTAACCATTAGGCGGTGTAGGCAACTGCCTAGAGGCCCCGCATCAACTAGGGGCCCAGGCCCAGTGCACGCACCAAGAAAACATGTTTCTTCGAACGAAAATTTGATGTGCGTGTGAACTTAGGGACCTCACTGTTATCTCACAAAATACAAATCGTAAAAGTAGTAGAATTAAAACAATTTTAGAACAAAACGTGGGACACAGCCACAGCCCTTAATGTGCGTTTCATCAGTTGACACACGATTTGGTCAGTCAAAGTAAGAAAAGGGGCCCCGAGAATGCCATTGCCTTAGGGCCTCTGACAGGGTTAATCCGGCTCTGGTCGGCGGTTGTCAACGGGACGCGGGGTATGACGTAGCGTCGATCCGAGCGCACGATTGGTGCGTCAGTCGTCGTTCGTTTCCGATTACACTTTCATGCACGAAAGTTATACTTACCCTTGGCTTTTGTTCAGTTTTTGCTACGAGTCATTGTTATTGTTTTTAATTTAGGTTCTGTTACGAGTTGTTGTTATTTATTTATTAATTATCATTATTTATATTATATACCGTTTTAAGCAGACATGCCAGAAAAATTTAGGTATACGCTATGAGTACTGTTTCATGGAAAAAGAAGCTCAAACTGAAAAAGAGGCCGTAAACTGATTGTGTCGACGATACACATAATTTATAATAATATTTTTTTTTTTTTTTTAATATTGTTTTTTTTTTAACTTTTAAATGCATATCTTTATAACACCTAATAAACACACGAATTACTCTTCTTTCTTTAACGTTCTTCTAAACAGACATTATTAAAAATAAATGATGGCATTAGCCATAGAATAATGATAAGCTATAAAAGTGACTACATTTTTGTTCCACTAAGTGCACGATGCGCAAACTTACCCCCACTACGTCAAAACTGTGCCAACTTACGTGCCGGGGACTGTAACTCTATGACCACAGAATGCCCTACAGCAAAATAGGCCAATCAGGGAAAACCTTCGGACAGTTGGTAATTTAACGACTGACAGATTGTAATCAAACGGATTTTGCAATTATACTTGTCGGACTTGTGATCGAGAGATCATAGGTTCGCACCTCACTTAGTACTCTATTGCCGTGAATCCACTCCAGACACAAGCATATTTAGCTAAGTTGGAGGGGTTGACAAGATTGTTACTAACGTGAATTCTACCCTCATTGCTAATTCAAAATGCACACGTCATATATTTCTTTTCCTTAATAAGAAGAAAAAAAATGTGTATTTTATTACGACATGTATGTGTAGGAGTGTAATCATAAAGCAATGGAATTTAAACCGTATGACATATGACATAGAGTCCATATTAAACTGTCCTTACCATCAATACCACAGAACTTGGTCAACATAGAAGCGGCGACTCGAATATTAGTAGTATTAGTAACTCTAAGTAGAGTTTCGAAAAACACTATGATTTCCACGCTGGTGTACTTGTATACCATTTCGAAGAACACGAAAATATCTGAAACAATAAATTAAAATTTATTTATTTAAATCCAAAGGAGCTAAATAATAACATCCTCAAGAGTCGATCTTAGCGGTTAAGCAACAATTCGAGGTTGGTATTTGGAAGGGTGACCATATCTAGATTCTTCCGTGCCTCGAACAACATGTCAAGCTTATAGTTCCCGGTTGTCGTATTTGTTTAATAGTCTTATTATAATTGACAATTCTTCGGAACGTTCGTGCTTTTTTTCTTCTTCACAAGTTACAATATAACTTGTAGTTTACGTTAAGAAAATTGTGACGTCATCGTTGTCCGCGCCTCTCGACCAATCAGGTTACAAATTAAGAAAGCTAAGTTCACAGTGACCAGTTGACTGGAGACCTTTTGGCGAAACGGTTGTCTTTCTTGTGTTACCTACTTACATTAAATAATTTAATTAAATTCAATCCTATTGAAATGGTGTGGGCCCACATAAAATAAAAAGTTAGTGCCAATAACTCAACATTCAAGATGAGTGATTTAAAAAAATATTTTGTGACGCAATAACTTTAATAGATGCTAATCGATGGAAGAAATGCTGCGACAACGTGATACAAGAAGAAAATTTTATGTGAAGGATGACGCCATAGAGCGCAGAACAAAATTCTTTCATAATAAATTTAAAAGAAGATTCTAGTGACACTGTTTAAAAAATGTTACTAATTTAAGACAATTAATTTAATTTATTCAATTAAACTTAATCTTTTGAAACATACTTTTAATTTTGAATTCTTTTTTACTCCATTGTGAAAACACCTTTACCCTGCAGTTGCATTGATGACGTCACTATTTTCTTAACGCTAACTATAGCAAAAAAACAGCTTAAAAGTAGGCTTATACTATTCGGTCTATCTAGAAGTGAATTTCTAAATTATACTTATAAATCTTCGTCTTCGGCTAAAATGACCAATGACCCATTCTATTAAATATTATGTATTTCGTAATGTTACTAACATATTTTTTAAGCATGTTCTACTAACCATTTTTGAGCAAAAGTTACTTTAATAAATAAAAATTCTATTTAAAATTCGATCGGACTCTAAATCTTAACTTACCTGTTACCGTCGTCACTTTTATAATCACTTGCCAAGCCTCTTGAACAGCTGAAAACGAAAGAAATCGATATTAATAATTTATTTTTATTTATTGATTTTATGCTATGTAAGAATTTCACTTATACCGCGGCTTTTAACTCGATTCAGTAAACTGACATAAGCTAATGTCACTTTACAAAATAATGATACCAGACTTAACCTAATAGTGATGGATTCAATCAATTGAAAAGTAGGTGAGCAATTTTTAATCCTTTTTAATATTTTTATTTTGAATATTTGTCATCAAAATTTAATATTTTATTTTGTCATCAAAATTTAATATTTTATTTTGATTCAAAAACAAAGTTCTTGTTGAAAACCCTTTTAGAAAAAGGTTTCCCGTTGGTTACTTAAAAAACCCTAAAAAGTAGCGATGCAGTTCTAAAGAGACTTATTGTACTTACATTTAGTCCCAGTAATAGACATTAGTCGTTTGAAGAAGATTATTATATCTCCGTGTCCCGATTTGATGCGGATGTCTTGAAGAATGTCGAAGATACTCACTGAAAATATAAAAAGAGGTGTTTATAAAAGTGAAATGTAAGAAAAAGAACATAACACAACACTTAAATGTATAGGCGTTTCTTACTAACATTGTAAGTCACGTACATATATCCATAATTTTGTTAATATACAGAATGTTAACTAACAGAGGGCGTTCCCGTTAACCCGCAATAGTATAAGCACAACAATCAAATCGCCGCACACGCGGCATTCATAAATAAATTGCGACGTTGCCGTCCTTCAAGTACGCGTGTACAGAGTGTTTCTCTTACGTATCACTTTAACATTTTTAGTGAATATTTTAATATTAAAAAAAAAAAAAATGTTTTCGAATGGTAATATTTTTTTAGCATGTATGAATGCTATAATATTGCGGGTTAATAGGAACACCCTCTGTTAGTTAACATACTATATTACGTGTAATACTAACAAAATTATCGATCTTGTAATCAGAAATAAAATAATTTAATTTATTTTTATAGAAAATATTATTATTTATTTTAAATTCGTGCACTGAGAATTACGTACAAAATTAATGTGCTTACTTATTTAGCCCCACTTTAACTAAAATTGTAAAGTCCTTCCAAAGGTTGTCTGGAAGATATCACTCTCAGCGGTAAGCAATATTGTTAAATAGGTATGTTTAAATTCTGATATACAATAAAGTATATTCTATCTATCTATAAGTTTAATATTATGGAACTCGAAGGAGCTCGTGGTTAAAGAATAACAGTCCCTCGGGGTCAAGTTTCGAAGATAAGCAACGCTAAGCGAGGTCATTCGTGAATGGGTGACATACAGAGTTGATACGACAGAGGGTCATTCAATTACACTACGTATACTTATACGTGTTTAGTGTTAATTTGATAAAGTTTTATTTAAAAAAAATTTAAACAAACTAAACAGCTTACAAATCAGAGTAAAAAGCAACCACCCTTTGTAAATAAATGTGACTGACCTTAAATATCTAGGTAACAAAGTGGCAACGTAGCGCGGCGTGTGTTATCTCTTTTATTTTTTTTTAAATTTAATTTATTTTATTTATCTTGTCTTGGTCAGATTTATCGCTTCAAGGTGCATCTCATCAAAATCATTTGCGACTAAACAACTTCTCCTATTTAATTGATTTTGGTACGAAGCTTAAAAGTGGTACCTAGTATACGCAGTTTAAAGGAAAGCCCCTCGGTCGTATCAACTCTGTATATTTTTAATATTTTTATTCTTTAAATATTTTGATTTTTTAGTACCTTTTGCTGTCGCTGGAATTTTATCGTGAGATGGATTTCAGTATAGGCCAGATCTAATTTAAAAAATATTTAATACTTACTTTCTTTAACCGTAAGAGTTACGATGGCCTTCACAGCTTCCCTGACGTTAGTAGTCTTTGTAACATCCAGCAAAGAGCTCAGGAAGTATAAAGCGTCTTGACTCTTAGTCACTTTGTTGATTTTGTGGATTACGTGCAGTATGTCTGTGGAAAAAATATATTAATTTTAATTAAATTTTATCAAAATACAGAGGTGTCACTTAAACTCGTCAAACTTTTACGTTTGATGGCGAGAGGCGCTCAAATAATAAAACCGGGCAAGTGCGAGTCTGACTCACGCACGAAATGTTCCGTACCATTATCTATAAAAATCGGTAAAAAATCACGTTTGTTGTATACGAGCCCTACTGATATATTTGTTTTATTTTAATTTCATTATTTATTTTTAAAGTGAATATATAATTAAACTAGCAGTTGCTCGCGACTTCGTTCGCGTGGGAGGTTTTTTCCGAGTAAATGGACACCCAGCTTAGAATGGAATTTCATTAATCTTTTCACAGTGAATTATTAATACTTATCTATATTGACTGTATTTTAATTTTAATTGAATAATTACAGCGAATTTTATGTCTTTATTAAAATTTTATGCATACAAAGGCGGACGGCAGGCATTCTCTACCAGTCAACCAAGGGCGGTGAAGAAATTTTGTAATGAATGTCAGTAATACAAAAATATTTGAACGACTGAAAAGTCGGATATAGTGAGTCCACGTATAGCTCAACTTAGAACTTAAGGAGCTCAACGATTTGACGAACAATAAGTTAAGGATGTTTGGGTAGGCCGCAAAAGTACTCAAACTGCCAGACAATCATATTTATCTCGATTTACGGTCATTATCAATTTTAGGTAGTTATCGCTATCGAAGATCTTAACAATTTGACAGTGCGTGATAAACTTTATAAACTTTCTCCCGTGGGATTTATCACAATTATCACGATAAAACATAACCTCCTTCACTTCCATCCAGCACTTTCGACGAGTAGCACGTTTAAACAAACAAACGTTTCCGCTTTATATTATTAGTAGAGATTAACTTACTATCGGTGCCAAAGACTTCTAGAAAGACCTCTTGAACTTCCAACAAACTCTCACAGCCACCAATCTTGTAGAAATTCTCTATGATGACACTCAAACCTGAAAAAATAAAAAAAAATAATATAGAAAGTACTTTACAGTAAAATGTACATTTTTAGGGTACCGTAACTCAAAAGGAAAAAACGGAACCTTTTTTTTTTCTTTTTTAAAGATTACTAGCAGTGTGGGTAGATTTCACATTACTAGTAATCTCGTTAACCCCTTCAACTAAGCTAAATATGTTAGTGTCTGGAGTGGGTTCACGTCAATAGTGTAATGGGTGGGGTTCGAACCCGTGACCTCTCGATCACAAGTCCGACACCTTAGTCATTGGGCTATTGACGTTTTAAGATCACTTTATCGTCCGTCTGTTTGTCAAGACCCTTTGCATAATGACATCATAAACGCCTAGATCTCGGCTAGCAATTTACTTGCAGGTTTTAATAACTTTGCCGGGGTTGGTTTTGGTTGAGAACAGGGTGAGTTTTTTTTAAATTAAATATAGGTTCGCGTTTGACCACCATCTCACCTGATGGTAAGTGATGATGTGGTCGAAGATGGAGCACGCTTACCTAGAAGTAACCTATTCACTCTTGACTTAAAGACTTCTAGGTTATAGCTATCGGGAAACACAGACTCCGGCAGGGAATTCCACTCCTTAGCCGTACGCACAATGAAGGTATTCCCAAAACGTTTAGTGCGTATGGGTGGGATGTCCACCATGTAACGAGTTTTTAGTCAGTAGAAGTCTGACACTCCCTTCCACTTCTTCAGCGGGAGTAATAATTTGATGATTTTCCCATCCAGAAAAAGGTTTTAATAAACTTTTACTATGCGAGTTTCATTAACATTTAAACAACTGCCTATTATATATATATATTTACTCAGAATGATCTCACTCTTGACCTCCATCTCGCCTGATGGTAAGCGATAGATGAGGTCTACGATGGAACAAGCGAGCACACAAGATGCCGGTTTACTCTTGCTTTAAAGGTTGAAAGGTCATAAGTGGCAGGGAACACAGAAGCTGGCAGAGAATTCCACAGCTTGGCTGTGCGCACAATAAATGTGGAGGAGAAGCGCTTGGTACGACAAGACGGTATATCAACCAAGTGCGGGTGGTACCCAGCCGTGCGTCTGGTAGACCGGTAGTGAAAGGGAGATGGAGGAATCAGGTCATGGAGCTCCTGCGCACACTTCCCGAAGTACAATCTGTAGAAAACCGTCAGGCAAGCAACGGTTCGCCGATGAGCCAGACTATGAAGCTTGTCCACCAGCACCTCGTCGCCTATAAGCCTTTTAGCCCTGCGCTCGATTGAGTCCAGTGCAGCAAGTTGGTATTTTAGATCTTTTCATCTATAATTTACGTACTTCTGACATTATAATATTACGTAACTTAGGTAAAAAAAAGTACTTACTGCCTCGATTTAGCGCTTCGGTTAACTCTTCCAACGCGTATTTAAATTCTGAAACATTGAGAAAATTTTATTTGAAAAGAGTAACTTGTCAGTAAAAATTTACTATATTTACTTCAACATAATTATAAAAACAAATATAATACAGGCGAAAATAAAAGGGAAATTATAGGGCATCGAAAAATTCATCAACACCGCTATCAATGGGAAAAGTGCCCAGAACACTGGCCGCATTGCCACGTTGAATGGCAATGCTGATTCTCTGTCCAAAGAAAAGGACAGGCCTCTGGTCACTTGTGGAGTCGACTAAACATTTGCTGATGCCACGAAAGAGTCGATGCGAGAAATTAAGAGAAATTAATTTCTATATTTATTTAAACTTTATGTATAATGGTAGTACATGTATTAATGCAACAAGGCATTATCTGCCAGTTAATCTTTGGGTTAAAAAAAACAAATTGTGGTACGTGTACAAATAAATTAAAAGTCATAAATTATCGAAAGAATATACAAATAATATACTTAAAAAGAATACATATACATGCTAAAATAATAAACTAATAAATACGGTGCTTTATAATAATCTTTCTGATTAAGAGAACTTACAATAGTTATAATTATGGCGATGAGTAAAATAAAAATGACAGGTTTACAGTGGTACCCAACTGATAAGGCGCGTCGTGAATCTTCGTTCGCGCAGAAAAGAAAGTTTGGCCTCGAAGATTAACGAAAGAACGCTTAAAACTTACAATCAACCTTAGATCACTACTATAAGGTTCATAATACACTGCAGCTGTTAGTTCCGTCTCACTCACGCGTCTCGCGTCGCGCGCTAACATGGCGGCAGCTGTCGACCAATAGCAGTGAAGGAAACGAAGCCATATCAGTTGGGTACTACTATACAAGCTTTTATGCACATAAGGTTTTGAAATATTTTTTTAATATTATGTTCACAATTTTACTAAAACAAACAATAAGGTCTATGATAGCTTAGACCTCCTTCTTGCTTGTTTTGATTTTACTTCATTAATATATTAACGACTAGTTTCTGTCCGCGGCTTCACTCGCATGAAAAGGCTATTTTCAGCGAAATTAAAGTAGCCTATGTTACTTGCTGATAACGTAGCTTTATATTGATGAAATAAATTTTGAGATCGGTCCAGTAGTTTTTGAGTTTATCCACACAACAAAAAAACAAAAAATAAATAACTTTTTTTTTTAAATTTGTGTAGTTAATGTGATGCTACGGGCGAAAGGCTTGTTATAATGATATTAAGGAGCTAATTTATACAACTATGATGTCGCCTATGTATGTAGCCATTTATTGGTATGTGTATGTGTGTGAGGCAGTGATAAAATATATGGTGGAAACTTGTGTTTATGTAAGTCTGTGTGTGTTTCTTTATTGCATATAGGTTCGCGTTTGACCACCATCTCACCTGATGGTAAGTGATGATGTGGTCGAAGATGGAGCACGCTTACCTAGAAGTAACCTATTCACTCTTGACTTAAAGACTTCTAGGTTATAGCTATCAGGAAACACAGACTCCGGCAGGGAATTCCACTCTTTAGCTATACGTACAATGTAAGTATTCCCAAAACGTTTTGTGCGTATGGGTGGGATGTTCACCATGTAGGGATAGATGGATGGATGGATGGAGATGAATACTTACGTGTCGTCTTGGTAACAGTTTTCAGTAGGATTATACTCTCTGTCAGCGTTTTGGTTTTCAGCAAACGATTGACAGTAGTAATAGCGTCTCCGATATCTGAAAACAATTTAATACAGGTTATGAAAAAACCGGCCAAGTGCGAGTCGGACTCACGCACGAAGGGTTCCGTACCATTATCTATAAAAAAATGGAAAAAAGAACACGTTTGTTGTATGGCAGCCCACTTAAATTATAGCCCCCTTATGTTATAGTGGCAAATATATCTGCGGTGTCTGGGAGAAACCTGATAATTCCTTTTGCGTCATTATTTAGTTTGGTACTATATTGTTATTAAAAAAAAAACATATTTTATTTTGGTCTATTGCTGATAAGTGTAACTATCATAGGAGTGGGAGAATCGTAGCGGTAAAAACGTGACTATACAAGATTTTTTTATTAATGGTTTGCTACAAATTCGATAACTAAACTCTTATACTGACAAATTACGTTTTTGGACTTAACAGGATTCTCCCAGACACCACAGATATCATCTGTGAAAATTTCAACTGTCTAGCTATCACAGTTCATGAGATACAGCCTGGTGACAGACAGACATCGGAGCCTTAGTAATGCGGTCCCGTTTGTACCCTATGAACCCTAAAAAATTCCAGTAGCTGTAATCTGTGCGTGGAGCGGAAGGGAGTGTCAGACTTTTACTGACTAAAAACCCACCCTGCTCCAGCTGCCCTTAAGTTCCGGGGCCGCGGCATCTCGTTAGAACATTCCCGCGACCCCGGCAGTCAATGGCCTTATGGGGCCCCGTCACTAGTGCTGACGACTCTTTGAGGCACGCGTGGAACACGACGCGCCGCCGACCCGGGCCTGGTCCTTACCGGACGGTGAGCTACCCCTGCTCGCCGTCCACAAGCCCGCGCCTACGGTGGCCGGAGATCGGCTCGCGATCCCCGACGCCCGGGGAAATAATAAGGAAGCCTAATGGCCTAATAATAACCTGTCGGACTTGTAATCGAGAGCAGTTAACAAGATATTTTATAATAACGTGAAATCTGCCCACATTGCTAGAACTTTTTTTTTTATTAAAAATAGATTCGCGTTTGACCACCATCTCACCTGATGGTAAGTGATGATGTGATCGAAGACGGAGCACGCTTGCCTAGAAGTAACCTATTCACTACTTGACTTAAAGACTCTTAGGTTACAGCTATCGGGAAACACAGACTCCGGCAGGGAATTCCACTCCTTAGCCGCACGCACAATGAAGGTATTCCCAAAACGTTTTGTGCGTATGGGTGGGATGTCCACCATGTAACGATGGCGCTTCGCCGTTTGTCTCGTAGTCCGCTGATGGAACGGGCTTGGTGGAATAAGACTGTGTAATTCCATCGCACACTCCCCGAAATGTAACCGATAGAAAACCGATAGACTTGCAACTCGTCGTCGATGTTCAAGGCTCTGGAGCTTTGACTCGACCAGTGCATCGTTACCAATAAGTCTCTTGGCCCGCTTCTCGATAGATCTCTTTAGAAATAAACTTCCAAGGCATTATTAACATCCCATCCGGCCTCATCCCATCGTCTTGTGCTAAGGCTTTGGATAAATAAATAAAATTAAATATTTCAACAGTTTTTTATTACTTACCAACAGTTCGAGTTCCTAATATCATAAGGTTGAAAGCACCTTTCATATCTGTAAAAAAAATGAACTAACTTAGTAAGTGGAATGAAGTAATGATCTATATTAATATTATAGAGAAGTAAATTTTGTTTGTAAGTTTGTATGTATTATATAAGAATTTCACAGGCTTTTTGACAGGCCTGTTGGTCAAGTGGTCAGTGGCCCTGACTGCTATGCGCATAGAAGTCTCTCAGCACTCCAGACACAAGCGTATTTAGCTTATTTTGAGGGGTTAACAAGTTGCTAGTAGATATATAGAATATACTTTATTTTACACCAAAAATTGAAACACACTAAAATAACAATATTGCTAAAACTTTGGTTACAATGGCGGTCTTATCTCTGAGAGTGATATCTTCCAGTCAACAAAAAAAAGGCTACAACAATCTGTCAAATTTCTTTAATAGATTTTCAACTTTATTGTTAAAGAAATTAGGTTCAAGGTTGATTGGGAAAATTTGACAGTTTCGGGTAGCTTCATGTGCTGGCGTCTGACCCACGGGATCGGGATTTACACGGGAAAAACTTACCACGCGGGCGAAGCCGCTGGCACAAGCTATTAAAATATATAAGTATACTAGCAGTTGCTCGCGACTTCGTTCGCGTGGGAAGTTTTTCCCATGTAAATCCCGATCCCGTGGAAATTTCGCAAAATCCTTTCTTAGCGGATGCCTACGTCATAACATCTACCTGCATGCCAAATTTTAGCCCGATCCGTCCAGTGGCTTGGGCTGTGCGTTGATAGATCACTATGTCAGTCAGTCACCTTTGAGTTATATATATTTAGATAAATATAAATACAATACATAGTTAGATTATTCCATACTGCTACTGTTCTCTTTATACTCATACATACATATAAATATTATACCGAATACATAATTACATACCAATTTCGGGTAACAGCTCCTTCAAAAGATTCGGGAATTCCGCCGGACCAATACCACTGGTTAGCTTTAATATCTCCAATTTTAGCCCTTCCACACCTGAAAATAAAATAAAGATCACATTTATACAAACTATTTAATCTTAACTACAAACTATAGTACAAAAATTCGTCCTCAACGCTGTCGGCTGGTAATGTGTTCAAGAGACTGGCGGCATTGCCACGTTCTATGGCATTGCTTAGACTCTGGACAAAGTAAATAATAATAATCAGCTCTATTTTGAGACAACAATATCCACAATAATAAATACTGTTTCTTTTAATAACAGGATGCTCCCTATGAGGTACCTGACAATAGGGTTTTCATCATGCCTGTCAGCTATAAATCTCAGAAGGCTGTGACGACTGTCCTTCAATCTGGCCGGAAGAGACGCATTCAATTGGGAATTTTTAATCACAATAATTCTAAATATAAACTAGTATTAACGAACTGGCTACTAAAATGAACTACACAAAAACAGAAGAGCTACTTGAAATAAAAGATAATAATGGGAATTAACAGACACGCTCTTACAAGTAAACATACATCTAGACAAACACATAAACGCACACACACACCAATAAACTATTCGCACCGTACACACCTTGAACATTTCAACCAAATTTGAGATTTTATTATTAGAAATGCTTATGTTCTTTACTTATTTTTATTAATTTTACATTTTACTTATTCGCGTATCATTTTCATGAGGAGGCTCATTACATGCTCTTACCAAGATAGGCGAATTACTTTAAAAAATTTCTGCAATGGGCACCATTTGAACGTATCCCACCGATAGAAAAAATGACAATCGCTCCATGTCAAATAACCTGTTATAGCTGCGTCCAGTTAAAATCGAAACCGACCAATATAGTAAAGAACAGGCTAAGAATATTGAGTAATTTCTTACTACGTATGAGCCCCTTCATGACTTCGCCAGCCTAGATTTTAGAACGTTAGATGAGGTCTACGATAGAACGAGCGAGCCCAGGAGGTTGTTCATTCACTCTTGCTTTAAAGATTGAAATGAAATGAAATATTTATTGTGTAAATTGGTTATAAATAACACTTTTACACGTCATGTTTTTTTGCGTGCTAAGTTTAGTTTAGCTAGATGAGGCCGGTATTTCCTAACTGACTACTCTGAAAAGAAACAAACTCAGAGGTCAAAGTCTCTTTTAACCTCTCAAGGACCGCCATTATTTACGTCAACCATCCGTCAAGCACCGCGGGCGGGCTCTTATCGTAAGCGTAATCTGACCCCGGTCACAAACGATTTTAAGACTTATCTTTACTACAAATACAGTTTTAAGTCGGTCGGGGTTTGGTGGCACAAATTTGTGCCAGCGGGGCTCAACTAATACTTGTTTACTGGCACGTTTTTGTGCCGCTGGGGCTCTAGAGGTTAAACTCCATACAATTTTTATTTTTATATGAGAAGCATGTAGGTTCAGATCTGTGGTGTTCTTTTGAGGAAATAACCACGCAAATTTGAGCGGACCTGTCCAACAATTTGATGAGCAATACCAAAGTAAGGACATTTGGGTAGGCCACACAAGTACTCAAACTGCTTGACATCATTAAATAAATTATAGTGAAAGTAAAATCATTGACGAGACAAGATTGACGGGTCATAAGTAGTAGTGATACAGAAGCCGACAGAGAGTTCCACAATTTGGTTGTACACACAAGTAATGTAAAGGAGAAGCGCTTAGTACAACAAGACGGTATATCAACCAAGTATGGATGGTGCTCTGCGGTACGTCTGATAGAACGGCAGTGAAAGGGTGATAGAGATAACTTTTTTTTTGCATGTACGTTATATTATGTACAAATAACTTACCACCGGTATTTGCTACACGCTTGAAGTAATCGCCAATCTCGTGCGGATCTGAAATGTAACACAAACATTATATTCACGAAAAACATAAAAACAAACACAAAATGAAACTGACACGCGAACAAGACTATCTAAAACTATACCGATCCCACACCAACTATTATACATTAAAGGACTCAAATTATTTAACAAAATACTAAAAGCACTTCATGAAAAAAAAATCTATAACCACATTAAAAAAACTACTGAAACATTTTATAATAACTAATTCACAATCTGTAAAAATAGTATTTGGCCACTGACAGCTGAGTACATGTATCGAACGTAAAATTTAATTTTGTGAATTTACTGTCTACCCTCAAAAATACTTTTCAACGTCTATATTTTTGTTAATCTACCAACATTATTAGATTTGTTTATTTTTAGTTTAAGTATTCTTATGTATGTGAATTGTTGTATTCAATCATTGTTGAATAAAGATATCTGTCTACCCTCAAAAATAAACCATGTTAACGTCTAGATTTTTGTTAATCTACCAACATTATTAGATTTATTCATTGTTAGATGAAATATTCTAATGAAAGTTTGTATTCATTCATTGTTGAATAAAAATATCTGTCTACCCTCAAAAATTAATTACGTTAACGTCTAGATTTTTGTTAATCTACCAACATTATTAGATTTATTTATTTTTAGTTTTAAATATTCTTATGTAAGTGGATTGTTATTTTCTTATGAGAATAAAGGTATTTCAAACCTCATAAAATTTCATGACTAATCAATTCCTTAGACAAAGCCAAAAACTTTTTAATATATATAGATGCAAAGACGACGGTAAATAAGCCTAGACGATATCGAATTTCCTAGTGATTTCGGTCGAATTAAGACGTAGGTTCGATTGAGCAATTCCATACGGGATTTTGAACTGAGTAGTCAGTATAAATTAGGTGGACTTTATGATTGTAAAATTATTTGCCAGAATTTGTGATTGTAAAAAATCTTTACCGACATCTATGATTCCTTGATATATTTCCAGATATGAGTTTTTAAGCTAACATGGTCACTAACAAAATCATTAGAATTTAAAACGGGTTGTTTAGCATGTGTAATTATTGTTTCGAGTTTTTGGCACTGTTGCAAGTAAAAAAAAACATGGTAAATATCCCGTTTTAGTTCTAATGATACTATTTCCCAGAATCTGTGAAAAATATTTTTTTTATTGATAATAGGCTCGCGTTTGACCACCATCTCACCAGATGGTAAGCGAAGATGTGGTCGAAAATGAAGAACGCTCACCTAAAACGAACGCATGTTTGTTTCTTTCAACAAGAATAAGGCCTTGAAAGTTTGTATAGAACACCGTGAGGTTTAAAAAACGAAATTTTTAACTTACTTCTTTCTCCGGATATCTTTTGCAGACACTCAATAATGCCATCGAAATCGTCATGTCCAATCAGCGGCTTCAAAATATCAAACGCCTTGAGTACGTCTGAAAACAAAAAGGTTTAATTAAAAAAGTCTTCTCAATCAATAAATGTGTATGGGGAAGATTTTTTTAATAATATTTTCTGATGTGTGGCCAGTCAATTCAAGTTTTCTTTCCGTAGATTCGATGACAATGGCCAGCCAGAAAGGCATACAAAACTTTTTATAAATATTTATTTGGGAAGTGTGTTGGCACAGCTACAGGCTTAATTTGAGTACGTGAGTTCAAACCCGGTCAGGCACATTACTTTTTGTAATTTATATCATCGTAAATTCTTAATAATTTAGGGTGTCCGGCCTTTACACCCTAATGTCCAGCTAAACTGGCTGGTCTATCCGGCTAGCGCATTTAAGGGTTAAGCTTGACGACCTGGCAACCCTACACAGAAAGGAGGCCTGTTTCCCAGCACTGGGAACATTATAGGTTGATTATATTATATTGCACTTACCACGTTCGTTTGTAATTTGTGTCAGTAGCTCCACAATTATACTTATATCTGTAAAAATAACACAACATAATTTTAATTATAAGTTTCTAAGCAATATTAAAATAGCGAGAAAACGTTTTTTGGGAAATTTAAATTCAATACAACGACTCCTTTTGATCTCAAAGAATGTTTTAAGTTCCATCATGACACACATCTTAGAGATTTGAGATCATCAGAGAATTTGAGACTTTTGATGCCTACACAATCCACAAAATTTTACGAATAGTCGTTTACGGTGCAGGCTATTCGGTTGTGGAATGCATTGTCGGTGTCAGTAAGACAAGCTCAGTAACTCGCTGTTTTTAAAAGCTCAGTTGCCAATAATTTTCTTTCAAACTTATGATTATTCCTTTGCTTTTCTCCACATGATGCTAAATAACACATTATATTTTTGTGTACTTATGTGTTGTATATATATATTTGTATATTTTTATTAGATTTTCCGTTTTTATTTATTTAAAATAGGTTCGCGTTTGACCACCATCTCACCTGATGGTAAGTGATGATGTGGTCGAAGATGGAGCACGCTTACCTAAAAGTAACCTATTCACTCTTGACTTAAAGACTCCTAGGTTATAGCTATCGGGAAACACAGACTCCGGCAGGGAATTCCACTCCTTAGCCGTACGCATAATGAAGGTATTCCCAAAACGTTTTGTGCGTATGGGTGGGATGTCCACCATGTAACGATGGCGCTTCGCCGTTTGTTTTTTTATGAATATTTGTACAGTAGTACACTAATATAGCCATCCCCTCTTTAATTAAAGCTCGTAAAGTCCTTCCAAAGGTTGTCTGGAAGATATCGCTCTCAGCGATAAGACCGCCATTGTAACCAAATTTATTTACAATATTGAAATTTAAGTGTGATTCAAATATTGGTGTACTATAAAGTATATTCTATCTATCTATTTATCTACATAATATTTCAAAAGATTGCGGTCAAATTTAAGAGTGATGTTCCGTCTCTTATATACAGTAATGGTCAATTCCCAGTTCTTCAGCTACGTCGTAACTACTGATATGACGACCTTGCTTCACTTTTTCAAAAATGGCGTCCATTTTATCCGTATAGTTAGTTCCTAGTTCGACTGATGTAACCTATATAATCAATGTTTATCCACAATAAAGTTAGTATCATTTCATACGAGCTTGCGTTTGAATCTATTCTCAATCCCAACATTATAATAAATTGCAGGGTGTACACGGACCAATTCAATCAACTCTTCGTCGTCCATCTTGAAACACTGCGACCGTCTCAGGCAAAATATTGTTCGCTACAAATTCACGTCGGATCACGGCGAATGTCGGTGCAGCACTGACATCACTGAACGTCACTGTCACTGACGAGTACGGATAGCGTCATACAAAATGTATGGTACAATATCATATTTCACTGACACTGATCGATACGTTACTGATCGGCACGTGTCGGCACTGTAATGTGCGGAGAGGCCTTAAAGATCCCACTTTTTAACTGCCTCAGTGACCAAGTGCGCAAGCGCGACTGCGGAGCAAGAGATCTCAAGGGTCGGGCAATATTAAAACAGCGAGAAAACGTTTTTTGGGAAATTTAAATTCAATCCAACGACTCCTTTTGATCTCAAAGAATGTTTTAAGTTCCTTCATGACACACATGTTAGAGATTTGAGATCATCAGAGAATTTGAGACTTTTGATGCCTACACAATCCACAAAATTTTACGTATAGTCGTTTACGGTGCAGGCTATTCGGTTGTGGAATGCATTGTCGGTGTCAGTAAGACAAGCTCAGTAACTCGCTGTTTTTAAAAGCTCAGTTGCCAATAATTCTGTACGGAATTTCTTAGCAGTAGCCCGGTGTTTGTAATTTGGCGGTGTGATACCCCGTGCCTCAAAAGCACGTTAAACAGTTGGTCTCGGCTGTTATTTGAACATTCTTGACAGTCGTTACGGGTAGTCAGATGCCAGAAAGTCTGACTCTGGTCTGGCCAAGTGGTATCGTGTTACCCAGTTACTGGGTTGTGCAGGTCAGATAGGCAGACGCTTCATGTAAAACACTAGTACTCAGCTGCATCTAGTTAGACGAATCTGACTGCGACATAGTTGGGAAAAACCTAAGCCGATATTTGCCTTGAGTACCTATTTCATACATATTGCGGTAGTGTAAAATAAAATATAAGAAATTTATTTCAAATACTGCTTACAATAATGGTATATTTAGTCAAATAAAGTATATACAGGCGAAAATAAAACTAAATTATAGGGCATCGAAAAATTCGTCAACATCGCCATCAATGGGAAAAGTGCCCAGAACACTGGCCGCATTGCCACGCTGAATGGCAATGCTGATTCTCTGTCCAAAGAAAAGGACAGCCCTCTGGTCACTTGTGGAGTCGACTAAACGTTTGTCGATGTCACGAAAGAGTCGATGCGCAGTCGGACCCCATGGACCTAACGTTTAAAATAAAATAAAATAAATAATAAAAAGACAACAAGGTATACTCACGTGGGGTCGTGTCCATTTGCTTCAAGAAATTTAACACGGACCAGAAACTCCTGGAACCTTTGCATTTTCTCAGGAATATGAAGACCTGGTCCTTTTCTGCGGATGTAATAACCCAAGTCTTAGTCAATAGTGCTACACTTACTATCGTGATACCCAGATACTGGGTGTGGAGGTCAGATAAGCAGTCGTTCTATATAAAACAGTAGTACTTTGCTGCATCCAGTTAGTCTGGAAGGCGACCCAGACATTTTTTTTTTTTTATTACTTCTGGGCCCACTTTTGACCTCGATCTCGCCTGATGGTAAGCGATAGCTGAGGTCTAAGATGGAACGAGCGAGCCCAGAAGATGCCTATTCACTCGCGCTTTAAAGAAGGTCATAAGTGGCAGGGAACACAGAAGCCGGCAGAGAATTCCACAGCTTGGCTGTGCGCACAATAAATGTGGAGGAGAAGCGCTTGGTACGACAAGACGGTATATCAACCAAGTGTGGGTGGTACCCTCACTGCGTCTGGTAGACCAGTAGTGAAAGGGAAATGGAGGGATCAGGTCATGGAGCTGATCCCTCACAACACTTCTCACATCATCTCATACTTTATCTGTCAAAATCTTTAGTTCAACTCGCTGACACGCTCGCAAGGGTAGTGCTAGTGTAAATTCGAATTAACAACCGAGTTTTTAGAATGCCAATCAATAAACTCACAGCGGATTCAGATTCTAAGTTTAGAATGAGGTCTTACAGAATAACACGGCTGCTCAGGAATTGCAATTCACTTGCCTCAGAGTAAAAAACTGTTAAATAGATTGAAAACTAGCACTTCGCCCGCGAGTTTGTCTTCGTGGATTTCTAAATAATTAATAGCCTAAAAATAAGTTTAACTTATTTTAACTGTGACGACCTTGAGAAGCTGCCATATTTTGCGACGCCCTGGCCTTCTTGCCATACATTTACCTACTAGATGTAGTCCTAGCTTAATAACAAATTATCAGAAAGATTATATATATATCAGAAAATATAAACAAAACATTAAGATCGGCTCACGACGCACCTGGCACAGTATAAAAAATATGGACAGACAGTACGGAAACCACCTACAAACGCTCGAAACGGCACACTCACACAGACATGCGCACCGACGAGACTCCTAAATGCGGGTCGCGGTGCACACAGTACTGAGAGCACCGCACTGAGTCTCGTCGGTACGCATGTTTGTGTGAGTGTGCCGTGCCAGGGGATAATACCGCGGAGCCTGGGATAATGCTATAGGCCTTATAGCATTCACCAATAATGCAACTTACTACCAATGGAATAAATTTTCGAATCTAATCATTAGTTTCGGAGTTTACCCTTACATACAAACTTACAAATAAATGTTACCTATTTATAATATTAGTGTAGATTATTCACTAACCTTTGATTCCTGTTATGTCTTCCACGTATTTCAACGCTGACTCCTCATCTGAAAACAAAAAAACAGTTTTAAATATCTTTGTAAGCAGTAGGAACTCACTATTAAGTACCTAACTACATCATAATATCGCATTGTTAACAAAAATAGTTTGTAAACTACCCTTTTGTTAGTTGTAGAATGTACTATGCTGTTCAAATAAGAATAGGAATGTCAATGACCTCTATTTGTCAAATGTCACTTGAAAAGTACAGTTTGCTAAATAAAACTTATTTGCGAAAATTAATAACGGTTTATTTTACTTTATTTAACCGAGTCTCACATAAAATTTAAATTCAATATGTAATTATTCAAAGTCATACATAGGTAATCAGTTTTTTAAACACACTTTTCTCTCTTCTTTACATTGTTGGCACGAAATCGCCTGAAAGTAAAGAGAACGCAAAGGCCCAGAAGCCATGACAAGATTAGTATTTTTTTTAATTGATTATATAGGCTCGCTTTTGACCACCAAAATAAGGAAAGACGACACATTTTTTTTTTCGCTCAATATTTGTAAATTAATATTTTAATACATTCTTGTTTTGTTCACTCTACCAACTGGTTGGATTTGACGGCTGATATATGACGTCACAATATGGCGCTAAGGTTAAGGTGGCGCGCTTGGTTGAAACGCATTGTATTGTTATGGGGGTGATAGTACTATCTCAACATCGACTGTGTGATAAAATCCCTATCAATAAATAAGTCTAAAAAATAGATATATCTTTGAATTACTGTCACATTAGGCAAAGCGAGGGTCTCCTTTATGAGCCGTGTTCATGATTCTGACAATGGAATATTGAGAGCCTTGAGATAAAATGTTGAATCTAATTGCATCTTCTATACGAAGATACAATTACGACGATACGGCTGTCAATATTCCTAATAAAAAACTAATTTAGTTGGTTTTGTGTTTTTTAATATTATTTCATTTTAATTCCATTTGAACATTATTGAAATGAATTCTAAATTTTTGACTTGAATACCCCTAGGTTATAGCTATCGGGAAACACAGACTCCGGCAGGGAATTCCACTCTTTAGCCGTACGCACAATGAAAGTATTCCCCAAACGTTTTGTGCGTATGTGTGGGATGTCCACCATGTAACGATGGCGCATCGCCGTTTGTCTTGTAGTCCGATGATGGAATGGGCTCGGTGGAATTAGATTGTGTAATTCCATCGCACACTCTCTGAAATGTAACCGATAGAAAACCGATAGACTAGCAACTCTTCGTCGATAAAAAACTAACCAGGCGCTTCCTACACATGGAGAGAAGAAGCCTGCGAATGGTGGCGGGGTCCATCACCGAGCACTGCTCAATGAACGAACACTACCACACAATAGGTATAACAGACATTCCTCTGTGCAGGGCATGCATGGGGACGGAGGAAACGGTGGGACACGTGCTCCTAGAGTGCACGGAAATCATCGATATACGGAAACAAACCCTCGGGTCATTGAATTCCCTTACAGACATCCTGAATAGACCGAGAGACCTGATCTGCTTCTGGAGGGAGGTTGGCTGGATAGAGTGACGGCCGACACGGCTCACGCACAATGGTCTCGTGCAGAGACTAAGAGCGGAAACCTGAACAAAGAAGAAGAAGAACTCTTCGTCGATGGTCAAGGCTCGGGAGCTTTGACTCGACCAGTGCAGTGCAATAGGCTGATTATGTTATGTTTATTTTAACTAAGGCGGTACAGAGTTCACCGGCTTAGCTAGTTTTTAACATGCTTTTATTAGTTCGAGCTGTAACAAACTATGTAATAAGATCTAAGAATCTGAATTATACGCACTTCTAATTGTTGTATCATCATTAAACTTGGCAATTATATGTAGATTAGATGACAATACAGTATTATGGTACTATCGAGCTGATCTGCTGTGTTATTCTGTAAGACCTCATTATAAACTTCGAATCTGAATCCGCTGTGAGTTTATTGATTGGCATTCTAAAAACTCGGTTGTTAATTCGAATTTACACTAGCGCCACCCTTGCGAGCGTGTCAGCGACTTGAACTAAAGATTTTGACAGATAAAGTATGAGATGACGTGAGAAGTGGCATTCGGTAAGGTATTAATTTCAGAATGCAAAATCAAGGTTACTTTGAACCATATGCGAAGCGACAGTGAATAGCTATGTGAGATGCGAGTTCGAATTTTACAGAATCTACGTACTGGTGATGGAATCGGAAGGCGGCTGATGGAACCTTGGACTGCCTACTACGAGTTTGGGCTCATTAGATCGTCGTATAACATATTCTGTCCATTTCTCCTGATGACGAGGTCATATGATAAGCGTGTTTTTAATTTTTTAAACTATTCATTTATTGATAGTAAAACTAAAACAAGAGTAGTGAAAAATGGGCGTTACTTTGCCTCTACTTCCTATGGCGGTTTAAAAAAATCATCATGACAAACATTAATATTTTCTTTGTTTAAAAATGTCTGACTGCATCGTTAATACTATGAACTAATTAATATTAATTTACTGAGTGCACAGATGCAACTAAATAAATATACCGCCAGTTATCCGTATTTGCTTATTTCTTTTATTTACTAGAATTTATTTGTGTTTCAAAGGTCATATTTAAGGTCGTAGCACGTATGTATCTAGGTGCCTACATATTTATATCAACTCGGAAAGGGGTCTTTTTTCTTTTTCTTCTTTGGCAACTGAGCCGGTGTCGACTATTCTGCCAGTGTCATGTTATGACGGCTTCGTAACGTATAGGCACTTAGGCAGGCCGTCGAACTTTGTACTTTGTGGTAGCTGTTAGTTCAGCTGCAAGGACAATGGAAAGGGGTCGTTATTGTATCGCCTATCGCTTCGCCGTCAGATGTCTATCTCAAGTAAGCAAGTAACTAGGGATGTAACGGAGTTGCTTTTCTCGGAACCGAACTTAGAATCGCATAATTAAAATAATGTAATTAAAAATGTCGCCAAGTCACAAATAAAAGAAACTCGTCTTGGCAACATTTGACATGAAAGGTTTTTGGTTTGATTTCACTTCTTTTTGTAAGTTGCTTAACACGTTTGCTGACAGTACGTCGTTAGGCGAGAAACTAAAATAGTGCGTTATTATGACAGTACGTCGAAGGACGAGCCACTTATTTTTAAGAGTACATCGTCTCACGATAATTTTTCATATAAATATTATGAAGAGCAGTATCCACTGTCATATTATGAGCAATTTCATATTTCTACTGCCGTAACAGGAGTATTTTGTGGGTAGTTTCATATTGCTTGCTTGTGCACGAGTACTACATTGATTTGTCATTTAGTATGGAAAATTCTACTGTCCTAATGTGGTGTCAGGGTAAGTGCTCACTGTCAGCGAACGTGTTAAGCGAAGCGCGTACGGAT
The DNA here is from genome assembly GCA_943138885.2 of Tholera decimalis. Taxonomy (NCBI): domain Eukaryota; kingdom Metazoa; phylum Arthropoda; class Insecta; order Lepidoptera; family Noctuidae; genus Tholera; species Tholera decimalis. Next base: position 7,741,999 of record OW964575.2, on the reverse strand, counting down.
AACTTTTATGCAATAAGACGTAATCGGGTTTCATCTCTGTTAGACAGAGTACAAGGTAGCAGAAATGACATCCTGAAGATTATATCTACCAATTATCAGTTTCCGATATACTCGCTCTGGGTACAAATTGTAGTTACTAACATACATTATAAGTATCAATTTATTGTTAGTAACAAATATGGTTCTTGATATCTAATTTTGAATTTGAATTATGACATTAACTACATGTTTTGTCAATATATTTTACAGCAAATTTAAATTTTTAACAGAGTTTTTATTATTCTTGGTAAGCTCGCGTCTCACTCTCACCACCATCTACCTACTTACGCAAAACCCGCAAGTTATAGCTATCATGAAACACAGACTCCGGCAGGGAATTCCAATTTTTAGCTATACTCACAAGGGAAGTATTATCAAAATTGTAGCGGGTGGATTTGGATAAAATATAATATTCGGTGTGGAGACTTCCACACCAAATTTTATCCAAATCCACGCGCACGCGTTTGAAGCTTGAAAACGAAGTTGGAGAAAACGAGTATGTGACGTCTACCAACCCACACTGAACCCGTGTGGAGGATCATTACCCCCCCATAGGGAGGAGGCCTGTGTCCCAGCGGTGGGAATGTTATAGGCTGATTTAAGTTATGCATATGTTAACTATGGCGGTACAAAGTTCGCCGGCTTAGCTAGTTTTTAACACGCTTTTATTAGGTCAAGCTGTAACAAACTATGTAATAAAATCTAAGAATCAGAATTACACGCACTTCTAATTGTTGTATCATCATGAAACTTGGCAATTATATGAACATTAGATGACAATACAGTATTATGGTACCATCGGTCAGCTGGTCTGCTGTGTTATTCTGTAAGATTCTAAACTTCGAATCTGAATCCGCTGTGAGTTTATTGATTGGCATTCTAAAAACTCGGTTGTTAATTCGGATTTACACTAGCGCTACCCTTGCGAGCATGTCAGCAAGTTGAACTAAAGATTTTGACAGATAAAGCATGCGATGACGTGAGAAGTGGCATTCGGTAAGGTAATTCCTCCGTCACTTCGACGCTGTTTACAGAATGCAAAATCAAGGTCACTTTGAACCATAAGCGAAGTGACAGCTATGTGAGATGCGAGTTGTTGTTCGAATTTTACAGAATCGACGTACTGATGATGGAATTGAAAGGCTGATGGTACCTTGGACTGCCTACTACGACTTTGGGCTCTTTAGATCGTCATATAACATATTCTGTCCATTTCTCCTGATGACGAGGACATATGATAAGCGTGTTTTTATTTTTTTAAACTATTCATTTATTGATAGCAAAACTAAAACGGGAGTAGTGAAAAATGGGCGTTCCTTTCTACCTCTTCTCTCAATACTAAACATGAATATTTGCAATAAGGCTAACCGTCTACTGTATTTTATACTAAGACATACTAAACCATTTAAACATCCGCAAACTTTGTTAATTCTGTACTATTCCCTGATAAGATCTATTTTGGAGTATTGCTCGTCTGTATGGTCCCCAATATATAACACTCACATAGATCGCATAGAATCAATACAGAGAAGGTTTGTTAGAGTTTTAAGTGCGAAATATGGCCTGAGACGTAAACTACCCAATTACAATCAGCGTCTCACTCACTTTCACATAAAGAGTCTAGAGAGAAGGAGATGGGTTGGTGATTTAACACGTTGAACGCCAAGAAAATAAATGCAGCTTTCCGTTCAGGCCGCGTCGGTCAGTGATGGCTGACAACTAGACTTGCTGTTCGGGCCGCGTCGGTCATTGCTGCCCGACGTTTAATATCTCCATAATTAATTAATTAATGACTAAAGTTGACTTTTGTTAATGAAAACATATATTTGGACATTAGATATAAGTATCTAATTTTTTTTTCGAGGTTGACTTCCCGTCAAACCTACGATTAAAAAACATTTGGTCTGAATTTGGATAGAACTGTGATTTTTGCTTGGCCTGAAGGGAAAGCTCACTGTCGGTCAGCACCTACCGCGTTGGCGTTCAACGTTTTAAGTATACTGCATAAAATTGTTAATGGCTCCTTTGATATTAAATTACTTGGTCAGATAAACTTTAAAATTCCAACTCGCTCTGTGCGCTCTCTACAATTGTTCAGTATTCCCTCTAGTAACAATAATATTTCTGAAATCATGAATCCGTTGTCCAGAATGTGTAGTCAATATAATGTAATATTCTCTAATTTAGATTTGTTTTTGAACAGTTTTAACGAATTTAGAAAAGACATTGTTCGATTTTGGCCTATATATATAACCGATGTGAATATAAATTACATGATAATTTTCATTTCTTTTTATACTGCTTGTAACATATTTTAGTATTCCACGGATACTTCAAATAAATAAATTCAAAATAAAAAGTTGGGTCACGATTGACGAATGCGTGGTGTCATAAAAAAATGTCTATTGGCCAGCTAGTGTTGCCGATTTACGGGATTTTTCCCCGATTTCGGGAAATACGGAAGAACAGTGGGCTGTTGTGCTCACATAATGACTATTACCTGGTATTTGAGCTGGGCGAGATACCAAAATCTAATTGAACTCAATGCACAGTTCTTAGATGATATATTAGTGAAAAATATTGATGATTAAAAAACTGTTATTGAATATACATATTGTTTTTATTGATCATGTTAGAAAACCTCTTTTATTCTTATTGATATATCTTACTATAACTTTTAGGCTAATGATTCTTATGTAGTTTTTATTCTCGCAATTATGATTGTATCTTCAAGTGTCCGTTAGTAAAAATTGATTTACTATGATTCCATAAAATATTTAGAGTTTATCTAAGTCATTTACGATTCAAACGATTCTTAGGCGTGACATGTATGGAGCCGGAACAATGTCCTTTGCTGTATAAAATGTAATTACAACCATAATTATCATTTAGCAACCGTCACTAATGAAGTATATTAAACAATGAATGCTGTGTACAGTAATAATTGGACCTCAGATTTATATAATGTATATTGTTATAGTTGTACTAAATGCCTTAGTCTGTAGTCTGTCTCTGAACATATTAAAATAAAAAATAATAAAAAAATATTTTTGTTTGAAAATGTCTGACTGCATCGTTAATACTATGAACTAATTAATATTAATTTACTGAGTGCACAGATGCAACTAAATAAATATCTATACCACCAGTTATCCGTATTTGCTTATTTCTTTTATTTACTAGAATTTATTTGTGTTTCAAAGGTCATATTTAAGGTCGTAGCACGAATGGATGTAGGTACCTACATATTTATATCAACTCGGAAAGGGGTCGTTATTGTATCGTCTTTCGCTTCGCCGTCATACAGATGTTTATCTAAAGTAAGCAAGTAACTAGGGATGTAACGGAGTTGGTTTTCTCGGAACCGAACTTAGAATCGTATAATTAAAATTAAAATAATAAAATTTAAAATGTCAGCCAAACCACAAATAAAAGAAACTCGTCATGGCAACATTTGACACGAAAAGGTTTTTGGTTTGATTTCACTTCTTTTGCAAGTTGCTTAAGCGAAGCGCGTACGGATGACTTTTATGCAATAAGACGTAATCGGGTTTCATCTCTGTTAGGCAGAGTACAAGGCAGCAGAAATGACATCCTGAAGATTATATCTACCAAATATCAGTAAACACAGACTCGGGCAGGGAATTCTAATTCTTAGCCGTACTCACAAGGGAAGTATTATCAAAATTGTAGCGGGTGGATTTGGATAAAATTTGGTATCGAAGTCGCTTGAAACTTGAGGAAGGCGAAAAAGGAGGGGTTATGTTTTGAACGTAATAAAGTTCTATACTGACATTATAAAGCGGGAAAGTTTGTGTATTTGTTTAAACGCTAAGCGCGTTTTCTTTGGAAGTAGTAGAAAGTGGGGTTGGATGAAATTTGGTATAGAAGTAGGTTGAAGCTTGAAGAAGTTTAGAGAGCGCGAGAAAAGCCCCGGGTACTAGCTAGGGTTTAATAAGTCTACTATTGACATCATATACTGAGACTTGTGTTTATCTGGTGAACTCCAACCCAAGTTATGTAGTGTTCATGCGCTCCGCTTGGCTCGTAGTGGCGATATAGATATTTACTTTCTTTGCTAAAAGTACGACGCGCCATCGTTAAATGGTGGACATCCCATCCATATGCACAAAACGTTTTGGGAATTCATTAATTGTGCGTACGGCTAGGGAGTGGAATTCCCTGCCGGAGTCTGTGTTTCCCGATAGCTATAACTTGGAGGTGTCCAAATCGAGAGTGAATTGGTTACTTCTAGGTGAGCGTACTGCATCTTCGACCACATCATCACTTACCATCAGGTGAGGTGATGGTCAAATGCAAAAAAATTGTATGCACTTTCTCGAAAAATTTCACCCATTGGCGCAGCCCTCGTCTCGAATATATTATTATTTTTTTCGACGTAATTTACTCAAATGTTTTATTGACTACGTATTTCGACCTCGCCGTATAACAATTGTTTAAACCGAACTGTGGATAGGTAAACATTTGATCCAATTAACGCTAATTTAAATAATTAATTAGGAGGAAAATAAGTATACTAATTTTTTGGTGTCGCTAAGACGGCCATTTTAGGTATATATATTTTTTTATAATTACTTTTTAAAGAGAACTAGGAATTTGGGTAGAATTCACATTACTAGCAATCTTTTTAACCGCTCTAACTAAGCTAAATATGCTTGTGTCTGGAGTGTGCCCAAGTAACACAATCGCGTCTAAAAACGGACTATTAGATATCTAATAGAATTTAATTTTATCGTCTACCTTAAGGGACTACTCACACTTATTCAGCCCTATTCAGCTTATGCCCATAGAAAACAACGATTTTGTATGGAGATGCGTACGCATCCGTTCGACGCTGAATGCGGCGGAACAGCGCTGCACACGTATGGTTCTCAAAGCCGAAATTTTGTATTTTGCTTTTGTAACACGGGTCGTAATAGGTCCACAATATTGTAAAATTTTGCAATATCCATCCGAAAATGCTCTTTAAATTTAATATTATTTTGTTTTAATGGGGTACCAATGTCGCGTATTCTCCAACCAAATTTCTATTTACCCAAAGTGGGTCGATCCACTGTCGTTTGCGTTTTAATTTTTTACGGTTATTTTTTTCTATTTCTTCTGCAAGTAGCATAACGACAAAAATATCGCACATAGAACTGTCCATGTTAAGGGCACAATACTAATTGAGTAGCTGACCGTCTTCGCAGCATATTCAGCGCTGTACGTAGTAGATAGAAGCATTTTAGCGGAGATAACACTCTTACGCCGCTGTACGCGGCTGATAGAAGTAGAACTGTATAAGTGTGACCAAAATCGTTCAGCGAAACGCGAATAGAGCTGAATAAGTTTGCGTAGTCCCTAAGAGTATAAGCCGACGATCTCCGGCCACCGTAGGCGCGGGCATGCGGACAGCGAGTAAAGGGCAACTCGCTGTCCGACCATGGACCATGCCCGGGTCGACGGCGCGTTGTATTCCATGCGCGCCTCAAAGAGCGTCAGCAAGATGACGAGGCCCCCCCTGTAGAGGGCCGAAGCCTGCCGGGGCCGCGGGACTTATCTCATTACCGTGACCCCGGAACGTAAAGGGCTATTGAAGGAATACCGTGGATTTTAGTCAGTACAAGTCTGACAGTCCCTCCGGCCCTGCCCGGGGTGGGAGGACTCATCTGATGATTTTAACACGTAAAAAAAAAAGTAATATTCAAGTACGCTTATAGACACAGTTTAGTAAAAGTGGGCACAACCTTATCCGTTCTCATAAGAATGAGTTAAGAAAACATGAATAGTTGTAAATTTTCTAATTGTCTGTAGACATTTTTCTAGTGTCTCACAAATTTTACTAGTAGATAGTTTATAGATAAAGTTGAGACCTTTAAAGAAGTCTTTACTCGTCAAGTTTTTAAACCAACATTAACTCAAGACTAACAACTTTAAGTTAAATTTGATTTGTAATAGACAACGACAAATAATGGCGAAGAACTTACAAGAGTTATTTAAACTTATTATTGTACTAGCTTTTGCCCGCGACTTCGTCCGCGTGGAATAGTTACTTTGGGCTAACGTTAAATTTAACCCCGATTTTGAAGCATTCTTCATTGGCGCTCCGCTCCTATTGGCCTTAGCGTAATGATACAATATAGCTGTGCCCGCGACTCCGTCAGCGTAAGTTAATGTATTGGTAATATTGTTTAGATCCCGTTCACATGAGGCTTAAGTACCTAGAGAACGCTTCGACCGCGAGACGCGTCGAGCGCGGCGACCGATTCTCAAAAATAATCCTTATAGCATGATTCAGTATTCACGCGCGATGGCTTATTATTATAAGCGTATTTCATGTGTAACTTTGGTGTTTCTATACCGATTTATATGATTCTTTTTACGGTTTCGTAGCCGAATGGCAAAAAACGGAATCTATATAGTTTCGACATGTCTGTCCGTCTGTCTGTCTGTCTGTCTGTCCGTCCGTCCGTCTGTCACAGCCATTTTATTCCGAAACTATTAGGACTATACATGTGAAACTTGATAGGTAGATGTATTCTGTGAACCGCTTTAGGGGGGCTCCCCATACATGGAACTAAACCTGAAAATATTTTTTTTCATGAAATCGATGCATGTGTGGTATCTATAGACAGTTCTTTAAAAACGACATCGGGGTTTCTAAAACCACTTTTCCATAAAGTCAATCGTTTAAAAGATATAAGCTTCCAAAGTGGTAAAATGTGTGTGTGGCGGATGCAACCTCTAACTTCTATAATAATGGAGTGAAAAGTCTAAAAAAAATATATGTCTGTAGATCTTAATATAAACTTTCAACCAAAATTAGTTTGAACGAAATCAGTTCAGCAGTTTTTGAAATACAGCATATTTTCTAAAACCGCAAATATAACTTTGTAATTCATACAAACACTATGAAAAACAAATTTATTCGGCGCAGTTGTACAAAATGTAAAAAAGCCAGTTTTAAGAAATTTGTAAGGTTTTTTTTTCAAAACAAATTTATTTGGCGCAGTTGTAAAAAATGTAAATAAGCTAGTTTTAAGAAATTTGTAAGGTTTTTTTTTCGTCAAATAAATTTGCATATTATATTATAGTTACTACGGAACCCTTCATGGGCGAGTCTGACTCGCACTTGGCCAATTTTTTTATGGAATAGTTAATAATGTTAACTTTTTCAATTAGGGGTGACTGAGAGTGTTATAAACGTAAGAGTAGACAAATATTATAATCAGAAAGCTTCGAACTGCTAAGCTATCGGGAGTTACACGTGTTATTGTGAGTCAACCATAAAAGTTAGACATATGCTGTCGTGGGATATTTTTTACATAATTTTAAGGAGAACATTTCCGTCATGAAATGATTTGTGTAGCTTTAACCATTAAGGTTGCACACGCGACGGAAGCTTAAAAAATGGAGTAACTTCTCCCGTTTTCCCAACATTTCCCTTCACTGCTCTGCTCCTATTGATTGTAGCGTGATGAAAAGTATACTATAACCCGCTCAGGAGTATGAAAAATAATTGTACCAAGTTTCGTTAAAATCCGTCGAGTAGTTTTTGTTTCTATAACGGTTATACAGACAGACAGACAGACAGACAGACAGACAGACAGACAGACAGACAAAAATTTAACCGATTGCATTTTTGGCATGAGTATCGATCCTTTATCACCCCCTGATAGTTATTTTGGAAATATATTTCATGTACAGAATTGACCTCTCTACAGATTTATTATAAGTATAGATTGCATCATGGCGTAACAAATTTCTTATTTCATATATACTTACGTTTTAGCTAGTTATTAATGGGTAAACAAGCAAATCTATATGCGATTGAAATTCTATCGTCGATTATTATGTAATTAGCAATGTGGTTAGAATTCACATTACTAGCAATCTTGTTAACCCCTCCAACTAAGCTAAATATGCTTGTGTCTGGAATGGGTTCACGGCAATAATGGGCGGGGTTCGAACCCGAGATCTCTCTATCACAAGTGAGAGTCAAACAACATGAGACGAAAATAAAAAAATGACATCTTTTTATTATTTTTTTTTCGCCTGATGGTAAGCGATAGATGAGGTCTATGATGGAACGAGCGAGCCAAAAGCCTGTTCACTCTTGCTTTAAAGACTGACGGATCTTAGTGGTATATCAATGTAATTTTTTTTTATATGAAGCCCAAGAAACTTAATGGACACTATTTTAAATTATATAAGTATTTACAAAGATGATTAGATATATAATTAATTGAAATTATACATACTAGGGGTCACTTAGAGGCCGTATATTTTGTTTTAATTTGATCGTTATTATAAAAATACGAGCTGACGAGGCAAACCTTGTTTTAACATATAAATTATTTCTAGTGAAAAAAGAATAACCTACGTATATTAGGTAGGTCTGGGAATGGGTTTTCCAGACCTACCTAATATACACAAAAAAAAAAAAAAATCTGTCAAGCGTTTCGGAGAAGTTTGAAAACAAACGCAGTTGTTGATTTGTTCTTTTCGGGTAGAAAAATGATCGAATGACTTCTGCTGCTCTGGATGGAGCGGAAGGGAGTGTCAGACTTCTACTGACTAAAAACCCTCCCTGTTCCTTCAGCTGCCCTTAAGTTCCGGGGCCGCGGTATCCCTCGCAAAAAAAAGACACTTTGAAAATTTTATTCATATATTTTATCAGTACCTATACCCTTAGAGGTCAAAAAATGAGATAATATCATGTGCTACACCCATATATATGAAATAAGTTTTGTAGGTTTTCGCAATAATCCCTCACATTTATTCACTAGATTTTATGGAATTGGAATTTCCGCACATAAATATAAAAAAGAGGCAAGAAATCACTGTTTAAATTTCTCTTTACAATGAGAGAAGCAGATGAAGTAGAAGAATGAGAGTACTTACCTCTGTGACCAGTCAGATAATGCAGAAGTTCACTGCTTTCTTTATGACCTGAAAAAGAAATAAATTTAATAATTTTTTTGCTTAATTGCCTAATTGTGGCCAATGGCCCTTAACCAGTTTGGGGATATGCGGAACAGGGTGTAAAGTCCCGCATTTCCCATTGAAAAGGTAGGATCCTCCGACCAGACAGGTGTTTTGTCTGGTGGGCAACTGCCCAATGTTTGTGATCGGGTGATTTGTATGTAGGCTAGTTGTAGTATTAGAACTTTGCTTGCGCGATACAGGATTTCTATCGTTTAGTTTGTATGTTGCGAGATAGATGTCGCTACAACCAGGCAGTCATATTGCTTAGTACTGCATGTCTTTAAGTCAAGAGTGAATAGGTTACTTCTAGGGAGGCGTGCTTCATCTTCGACCACATCATCACTTACCATCAAGTGAGATGGCGGTCAAACGCGATCAAATCTATTATCAATAAAAACAAATATAGCTGCTGAAATAAATCTAGGGTTGGCTACAGCAACTTTTCATCGATTTATACTTTTTGCTTTTCGGGTGAGAAAATCATCAAATGAATTCTCCCGCTCTCGGTGGAGCCGAAACCCTGTTCCTTGCAGTCCTTAAGTTCCGGGGCCGCGGTATCTCGGTAGAACATTTCCGCAACCCCGACCTGAATAACATCCAACAACCCGTACTGAGTCTGCGTGGTGGATTAAAGGTCATTATGCATAGCTCATAGTTATAACGGCTAGTTAATTTGTTCTGTTATATTAATGTTTCAAGAGATTAACTAATACTCACTTCGGGCCCCCAAGATTAGCCTTAAGTCATTAGAGATGTGATGTTCTGGACCTGTAAAGTAAAACATTTTTTGAATACAGTTATACCCCGACTTACGCTACCCCGTTTTACGCGAATTCAGAGTTACGCGAGCACCGAGTGTTTTTGAGCACAGTGCGACTCGAATCTCCTTGGGCACCAGAAATAATATATACAGCCCAAGCAGCAAAATTGTACTATAACCAAAGCTTATTTCGCCAAAAAGTTTTGTAAACGTTATATAGCGGTGTTTATGTTGGTAGCATGTTGAATAAAGGCGTTTGACTATACCTTTTTGCTCTATAAGCTTATACAGCGAAAACGTTCTATAAGCTAATGATGTAAACATTTACATTACCATTTTGTACAACTGTTATACTACTTAATTTGTTATAATAATAATAATGTTATAAGGCTTAAAGAAAACATCTATAAAACTACTTTGCTCTATATATTTGTTGATCGGTGCCCTTTTGTATCTAATTTGATCTGTAAAACTTATATATTTACCGTTATAGGCCTGGTTCATTAACGGTTATTGAAATTTGGCAATACCGCGATTTGGTGATAAAGTGGGTTTTTAAGTATCTGCTATAGCACAAAGTGTTTTAATAGTCACGACTGCTCAAAAATAGAGCAATTTGGTGATATAACTGAGTTTTGTGTTACTCCTTATGTGAGAATTTTACGCTACAAGAGTTTTTAAAACCCTCTATATTAACCTTTCTATACTGGTTATGAAGACACTTGTTTAGAGCAGAATTCTTTTGTAACAGAGTTTTAGATATCTATAATAGACCGTAATTTTTTTTATTAGAGTTTCTCTCTCTACTATAACATCATAATGATACATAAAGGAAGCAAACGGACACTATTAAATAACTAATGTGATTTAAACAAGAGTTAGCATTTCCATTTTAATACTTAACTGCGGGTTAATCTTATCGTGACATTTTAATTTATAAAATAAAGCTATGGACTTAACAGCGTGGAAAAGATATAAAAGAAGTGGAGGTTACAGGAGAGAAGTGATGAAGCGATACAAACAGGTAGTATCTATATCAACTAATAATGGAACTACTGCTAGCAATCAAAGTCAAGTTGAAAATACAAAAGCGGAAAGTGGTCCCGTACAAAATAAAATTTTCATTTCAAGAAATCTGGATGCGAGCGAAGAGAGAGAGATTGTAAATAATTCAAGTGCTATTATGGACTTCAGCTATACAGATGAAAGTACATCTGAATACTCACTGTGATACTGAAGAAAAAAACGAGCAATTATGCGATGGACTGAAGAATCGGGCTATTGAATTTAACATTTCACATGACGCTATAAGAAGTATAATTCAAGTGATAAATAATAGAATACATTTAACATGCATGAACATGTACGTTACTATAATTAAGTACCTACTTATTATGATATTACAGTAAAAAAATATATTTTGTATTGGTATTAAATTAAAAGTTTTATATTTTGGCACAGTAATCACATTCATCGCTGGGGTAGTGGTCGTACACGGCCTTATCACCACAACCTCTACACCAGAAAAAGTCTAGGAATAATAATATTTGCAGATAGTTTTTGTGAATTGTAAAATGTTCTGGAGATAAATGGGTATAAAATCCACAGGAACTACATTTTGTTGATAATATAAAATGTGTTCTTATCCAGGGCCATTCCAATTCAGATAATTGCTTGAAATCATCTTTACTAAGAAATTTATCGACGTTCATAAAAACAACCATTTTCTTTTATTATGAAGACACTGAAAAAAATAAAAAAGTGTGTTTTAATTTACGAAAGTTGTTTAAATTATGATTTCAAAGGAACCCTAATTTATTTAACCACAATGGCGGTCACTAATTTGATCATAGTACTATAGAAGGCCTGTAGTCGCCAATGTTACACTTTTTGCTCTATAATAGAAAATTATGGAACTAATCTACGATAAATTTATTTTAATTTAGATAAAACTTATTAATTTGGGAGGGGCATTAAAAATTAGTTAGTAAACTATGCCTACTTTGTCAATAAAATTATGATCGTAACACTATTTCAATGCCTGGGTTGCTACTACTAGCGCATTTTGCTACTGGATAGACGCCATAATAAATATTTTGATATTGTAATTTTACTTACGCCGATTTGTTGAAATTAGTAATATAAGTCTAACACACAAACACTTTAATAACACTGACAGTATGAGAATGAACGAAAGATTGAACGATTTGTTGTGATATGGTAATGTAAAAGAACCACAACCACTTCTTTAAAACATAAAAGAACAATAACAGCGTTGCAGTGACTACTACATCACCGTTCGGTGACATCTCTCACTGTAATATCAATCTTACAGGTCAAAAATGGTACGCCAAAGCTGCTACAGATCTGTTATATCACCGATTAACGATATAACTGCGCCCAATCCGGGTTATGTAAACGTTCTTTGGTCTTTTATAGAACCGCTCAGCAACATCAATTAGTTCTTTGAAAAACGTTCTATGGGCTGCTTTAGGACAAGGTTTTGCTGCTTGGGAGGGTGACTTAGGTTGAAATTCACGTCAAGCCGGAATTGGGTCAAGTCATAAAAAAAAAAACTTTACTGTTTTTTTTTACAAAATTACTGGCATTTATAAAAAAGTCGAGGTAATTTACTCTCCAACACGAGTTAAAAGACCGTCACGGAAAGTTAGTTTAGCAATTTTTTTTTTCACTTATTTTATTTTATTAAAGTTAAAAATAGTTTTAACTTTAATATACATAGTTATGTACAGACGCCAGCACATCAAGCTACAACAATCTGTCAAATTTCTTTAATAGATTTTCAACTTTATTGTTAAAGAAATTAGGTTCAAGGTTGATTGGGAAAATTTGGCAGTTTCATGTGCTGGCGTCTGTACTAAAATACTTAAAATACAAACTAGAATAAAGCATCAAAAAATTGATCCTCAACGCTGTCAGCTGGCAACGTACCCAAGATACTGACAGCATTGCCTCGTTGTATGGCAATGCTTAGCCTTTGACCAAAGAAATAGCCTGCCCTTGGGTCACAGGAAGCGTCAAGGAGCCTTTTCGATATGTCTTTAAAAAGGCTTTTTTTAATTTGAATTGAAAATAATTTGCATGACTTTATAAATATGAAAAATTTGACCCCGATTTAATTGGTCTCATGGGGTTTCACTGTATTTTCCGAATGACTTATCTCGTTCTGGGTGGAGCGGGAGCGCTGCGGAGTCTTGTTCCTTCAGCAGCCCTTGCGTGCCGAACCGGTCCTGGTCCTAAATGAATGCTCTAGATTGATGGGACGAGCGGTACAACGAAGAAGAATTTCACTTACCTTTGTGGCTAGGTAGATGATCCAAGGGCAGACTGCCATTGTTGTCTCCGTGACCTGTGAAAAGCAGTCGATTTTATTATTTTTATTCTTAATAGCAGGCAGAAGACTTTAAAAGAGACGGACCCTCGAATTTGTTTCGGTGTTTCTGGAGAGAGAACGGAGACCGCTTGCACAAATTTGTTTGCTCCACCGAGTTCCAAAACTTTCGCCAAAGCTGAATCCCCAGTAAGTCGTACTCTAAGGATGCTCAATGCCCTCCTGACTACCAACCTTGAACGTGATATGTTTGCCGACGAAAGAATAAAATTATGCGTGCATGTAAACCAGTAGTTGATTGCACTGTTTTAAGTGCACAAATATTATGAATTTTAAAAAATATATTGAAATAATAAAAGAGGCATCAAATCAGTTTTGTTGACTTATTACCATGACAGGAGAGAGGGAGATAAAGAAGAATGTCAGAACTTACCTTCGGGGCCAGGTGGATGAGGCAGGGGCTGGCTGTCATTTTTGGGGCCTGAAAAAGTTGATTATATTATTTTTCTGCTCAATTACCGAACCAATGTTCCCAAACCAGGTAACCAATTGGTCTGCGTAGTCTTTTCCCAAATTTGTCGTGATTGCCTTCCAGTCTTACCAACCGGTAATGGAGTACCACTAATTTACATGGAGCAATCTCCTATTTGGAGTTATGGGGGGGGGGGGGGGGGGGGGCACAAATTTTACAACTTTGGATGTGTCTATCTTTTAAACGATTGACTTTGAGAAAAAGTAGTTTAGGTTACAGACACACTTGTTTCAGTTTCATGTAATTGTGAAGCGTCCATAGCCTAGTGGCAGATGTGTCGGACGTGTGATCGGGAGGTTGCGGGTTTGAACGCCACCCATTACACTATTGCCGTGACCACACTCCAGACACACGCATATTTAGCTGAGTTGGAGGGGTTAACAAGATTGTTAGTAATGTGGATTGTACCCACATTGCTCTTTAAAAAGTAAAAAAACGAAAACTCAGCTGCATCCAGTTAGATTGAAAGCCGATCCCAACATAGATGAGAAATTATATAAATAGATGAGAAACAGATGATAATGATTACCATGATATGAGAGAGAGATAGACAAGAATAGCAGAACTTACCTGTCTGGCCAGGTGGCTGAACGTCACCTTTGTGTCCTGAAAAAAGTTAATTTAATTATTTTTCTGATTAACTACCGAGACAGTGGTTCTTGGTGAGATTTCACTGTACTTCACTACTTTTTAGGGTTCCGTAGTTGACAAGGAACCCTAATAGTTTCGCCATGTTCGTCTGTCCGCGTCTCAGCTCAGAAACTATTGATACGAGAACGTAGTAGAATTTTGCATAGATATACATATTAATCACATTTTTTGGGAGGTAAAGCTAAAAGGAATGATTTTTTATAGTGCGGGGTATCACTGGATAGGTCGTTCAAAAATAATGGGAGTGTGGAAAGATCAATTTTTGATTCAGTGTGTAAAACAAAGAAGTTTGTTTTTATAAGAGCATGGCACAGAACTCTCGGTCAGTTAATCCGAGTTGTACTTGGCGTTGTAGTTAATTACGGAAACTTTTATATTATAGCTAAGAAGGAACTGCTGCCCCCGACTGCATTAGCGTTTGATAAAAACACACCGGGATCATAAATCATACACGTTTTCGGGATAAAAAGGTGATTCATTTAAGGATTATGAGCGGTATTATGAAGAAAAATGTCTGAACTTACCTTTGAAGACAGGTAGATTATAGAAGAACTCTTTGACGTCTTTGATAACTGCGAAAGGAGATATTATTTTTGCTGTTTAATTACTGAGAGCAGTTGTGGTTAGTGCACTAAAATCAGGCAGCCAACGTTAGAGACACTGTCCCCTAAGATACAGGCCTTGTTGGAGTATAGCAAAAACAAATCAATATTACTTCAACATCTATCGTTCGCTTTCTAACCCATAAATATTGTTTTTAATGGTCCGAGCCCCGTGTCACCACTTGACTGATATTCCTTGTGTGAAGCAGTCAGTACTGTTTCACTTACTGTTTACTGTTTTCCCTTAACCCTGCTTGGGATCACAAGTCTGACGTAATATTATTGATACACACCTCCCGATATATAAAGTAAAAGATAATGAACTATTATTATTTAAATCCTTGAATCGGTATATCCTTTGGTATTCACCCCTTAACCCCAACAGGCCTTGCCTTATTTAAGGGACAGGGTTGAGACTATACCAGATGACTTTTTTATCGTCTTGAAAAGAATAGGTCATTCAATAAATTTATTTTCAATCATTCATTCACATCACAATACAATAGGTGAACGAAGTATAAAAGAAGCCTGTGACATAGAAAAAAAATACAAAGAAATGGACCTATCTATAAATAGGTACTACTCATTTGAACTAAATTTTTAATAATAGAAAAAAAACGGAAATAAAAAATATTTATTATAAATCGAGAAAAAATAAATCAAAATTCAAATTCTACGCACCATACTAACTGTGCAGAGTTTATGAATGAATTTATCGCGCTATCCTATTGTTTGAAGTCGGTCGATACGTCGGTGTAGAGCATACTCGTTGTATACCCACGATTAGCTGACCATACTAATAAGAATAAACTATTCATGTAAGTTCGCGTAAACACCTGTGTCCCTGACAACCTGTATATGTCAATAACTTACCTTCACCCACCCTCCTTTGAATTTTTCCTCTCCCATGCCAGAAACTCTCTTGCCCATCTTCCCCCTCTTCCTCAGAGGACGAGGAAGAAGACGAAAACGAGGACGAGGATGTGGAAGAGGACGAGGAATCTTTTTCGTCCGAAGGTTTTTTAGGCTGTGCTGTGTGTGCTGTATTGAAGACGATTACATAATTATAATCATATACATACTTGTTACTTTCTAGTGACACTAAGTATATTTCTTTTACAATAACATACATAATATATTATGAGGCCTAGGTACTCATACACACAGATATACTCACAGAAGCTTAGTATCTACATTAAATCGTTAACTGATTGTTTTTATTTTTAACCCCCGATGCAAAAAGAGGGGATTTTATATGTTTGACGTGTCTGTGTTTATCTGTGGCATCGTAGCTCCGAATGATCCGATTATGATGCGGTTTTTTTCGTTAGAAAGCTGAAGTGATCGAGATGGTACTAGGCTACAATTTATCAAGATCTGTTCAGGTGTTTCAAGGTTGTCGCGGGTTACTTTTGACTTTTTATTTTACCGTATGCAATACTGTAAGGCAATTCTTTGAGAATCGTACATTTGTTGTGCATGTGGTTTATTGAATAAAGAAATATACACTACACTATTAGAGACTCTGTACTGTAGGCATGCAGAACTTTTAGTCCGTAATATAGCATGAAGAAGTAAAGAAGGATTGTTACTTACGCAATGGCTCGGCTACTGCCAACGTCACTTGTAGCTAGAACAGAATAATGATATTTATGGTTAGAATTAAAAACGGGATATTTACAATGTGTATCTTATGTGTCGAGTTTCCGATATTTCGGCACTGTTGCAAGCGCCATGATCACGGATGAACTGAAGTTTTTTTTTTTAATTGATAATAGGTTCGCGTTTGACCACTATCTGCCCTGATGGTAAGTGATGATGTGGTCGAAGATGGAGCACGCTTACCTAAAAGTAACCTATTCACTCTTGACTTAAAGACCTCTAGGTTATAGCTATATCGGGAAACACAGACTCCGGCAGGGAATTACCCACCTTAGCCGTACGCAAAATGAAAGTATTTCCAAAACGTTTAGTGCGTATGGGTCCAATGACGGAACGGGCTTGGCGGAATTAGATTGTGTAATTCCATCGCACACTCCCCGTAATGTAACCGATAGAAAACCGATAGACTTGCAACTCGTTGTCGATGTTCAAGGCTCTGGAGCTTTGACTCGACCAGTGCATCGTTGCCAATGAGTCTCTTGGCCCGTTTCTCAATAGACTCAACCGCGTCCAGTTGGTATTTGGCAGATCCATCCCAAAGATGAGAGCAGTACTCCATACACAACTGAACCTGGGCTTGATACAGATTGAGCAGCTGTTCCGGAGTGAAGTACCGTCTCACCTTTGCTAAGATTCCCAACTTTTTTGATGCTAGTTGAGCCTTAGCCTCGATAAACGGACCAAAATTGAGGGTGGAAGTTAGTGTTACCCCAAGAAGCTCAATACAATCGGTTATCGGCACGGTTAGACCACGGAAAGTAGGAGCCAGTCCGAATTGGCTCCTTTTTAATCACCAGATACAATTAAAAATGAACAAAATTGTAATATATCTATGCTATACATATAATAAAACAGTAAAAAAAATGTGTCTTTACCTTTAAATTTTATACAAAAATATTAATTGACGTGGGTTAGGAAACGGTAACACGGTAAAAAAAAATGTCTGTATAATTGTCTGTTTGTACACGCTAATCTCCGGACCTACTGCATGGATTTTAATGAAATTTGGTAAGTAGATAGTTGATATCCTGTAATAACACATAGGCTTTTTATCCCGCAATTCTCAAGGGATCGGGATTTACGCGGGAAATCTTCCCACGCGAACGAAGTCGCGGGCAGCAGCTAGTTTATGAATAAATTAAAATAATTTCGTATGATGTAAATAAATATTTCACTGAAATTAATGTAGGAATATAAATATTTCACTAAATTGAATAAATAAAATATTGAATCGTAAAATAATATAGTAATAGTTACAGTAATACTCATTCTATTTATACTTATAATAGAGGGCTATTCCTCTATCCTAATTTGCTGCGCCCGACAGGGTCCACAATAATCTATATCTATGTATACAGTATGTTAACTAACAGAGGGCGTTCCCGTTAACCCGCAATAGTATAGCATCCATACATGCTATAAAAAATGTTACCATTCGAAAACAAAATGTTTTATTTTATTTTGATATTAAAATATTCACTAAAAATGTTAAATTGATACGTAAAAGAAACACTCTGTACACGCGTATTTGAAGGACGGCAACGTCGCAATTTATTTATGAATGACGGGCCGCGTGTGCGGCGGTCTAATTAATGTGCTTATACTATTGCGGGTTAACGGGAACGCTCTCTGTTAGTTAAAGTACTGTATTTTGTATGTACCTACCACCTAAGATCACATTGTGGAATGCAATAAATTATTTGAATAATATATGACTGGTAGGCAACTAAAGCGTCAATAGCCTAATGAATAAGGTGTGGGACTTGTGATCAAAAGGTCGAAAACCCCACCCATTATTGCCGTGAACCCACTCCAGACACAAGCATATTTAGCTTAGTTGGAGGGGTTAACAGAATTGCTAGTAATGTGAATTGTACCCACATTTCTAGTAATTAAAAAAAAAAAACTGAAAAAGGTGTTGAGTACGATTTGATGAAAAATTCATCAGCGGCTTATAAGCTGATCGGTTTTCTATTCTGATGCAATAGAATTACACAATCTAATTCCACTAAACCCGTTCCATGATCGGTCTACAAAACGAACGGCGATGCACTATCGTTACTTGAAGGACATCCCATACGCACAAAACGTTTTGGGAATACTTTCATTGTGCGTACAGCTAAGGAGTGGTCCCTGCCGGAGTCTGCGTTTCTAGATAGCTATTATTTGGAAGTTTTAATTCAAGAGTGAATATGTTATTTCTAGGCAAGGGATCTTCATGTTCGACCACATCATCGCTTACTATCAGGGGAGATGGCGGTCAAACGCGAGCTTATCTATAAATTTAAAAAGAAGACGTACATTTCACCTATCACAACAAACTAAGAGGACATAACTGTTCTTAATTTAATTTTGTATAATTTTGTCATTTCTTAAGTTAATTTAATTTAATATAATTTTGTGATTTCTTAAGTTAAGTTCTTAATTGTGTGATGGCTTTTAGTTTACAACATTTGGTGAGGATTGGCGCTTATAACCGAAGTACAGGCACTGCCTAGTTCGGTTACAGATTGCTCGATTCTTTTGTTAGCACATAAAATTGCCAAATAAAATAAAAAACAAATTGTAACCTAGTGCTAAGATTTTTTGGAACCATTAAATTAAAATATATTAAATTAAAAAAATTAAATAAATTTGACTGTGAGGTGAAAGATTCATTCATTAATTTTTAGCATCATCTCTCAAGTTCTAAGTATTTTTGTATGTGTTATAACACTTTACACAGTTTAACACATATAATTACCGCAATAATTTTGTTAACAACATCATTAATTACTGGAAAACCACTAGATGCAATTCCTTTTTTCGTGGGGAAAATCATAAAATGGTTCCTTTCGTTCTCGATGGAGGGAAAGGTAGCTGTATTTCGAGGCCGCGTTATATTCTTTCCGTACGAACTACACACCATTTTACAAACAAATAAAAAAAAAAATTGGCGAAGTGCGAGTCAGACTCGCCCATGAAGGGTTCCGTAGTAACTATTGTAATATAATATAATATGTATATATATAATTTGACAAAAAGAACCTTACAAATTTCTTAAAACTAGCTTATTTTCATTTTTTACAACTACGCTAAATAACTTTGTTTTTCATAGTGTTTGTATGAATTACAAAGTTATATTTGCGGTTTTATAAAATATGCTGTATCTCAAAAACTACTGGCCCGATCTCGTTCAAACTAATTTTGGTTGAACGTTTACATTAAGATCTATAGAAATATATTTTTTTTTTAGATTTTTCACTCCATTATTATAGAAGTTAGAGGGGGGACACGCATTAACTTTATGAAAAAGTGGTTTTAGAATTCTCAGTGTAATTTTTAAAGAACTGTCTATAAATACCACACGCGCATAGATTTCATGAAAAAATATTTTTTTAGTTTTAGTTCTAGGGCTCCCCATACATAGAACTAAAACCCTTTATTTTAAATATATTTTTTATTTTTTTCTTAAAATCGGAAAGCGGTTCACAGAATAAGTCTACCTACCAAGTTTCACATGTATAGTCCTAATAGTTTCGGAATAAAATGGCTGTGACATACGGATAGACAGACAGACAGATAGACAGACAGACGGACAGACATGACGAAACTATAAGGGTTCCGTTTTTTCCATTCGGCTACGGAACCCTAAAAATACACACACGCATACTTAAAGAAAAATGACATGAATACTTACAATTAACAACGCTATTAATCCAATGTGCGAGCGCATTGTGAATAATATTTTAACACCCTCCTAGTGGACAGATAAACACTATCTGCTAACCACTGTGCAGTAACAGTAGTTTCACATGATTTATATTACTTTAACAGGCAAATATAAGACAGCTGCGCAAACGCATTGTTTGCGTTGGATAAATACTAATTTTCGTTCGGTTCTTGGGGTGTGACGTAGGGGCCAATCATTTGAGGACTGCATGCTGGCTTCGTCGGATAGTTAAGCCTTCATTATCATCTCAGAAAGATATATTTAAGCCTTATTTTTTTATAATGTTTAATAGGCTTGCGTTTGACCACCATCTCACCTGATGTTAAGCGATGATGTGGTCGAAGATGGAGCACGCTTGCCTAGAAGTAACCTATTCACTCATGACTTAAAGACTCCCAGGTTATCCAGGCCATCAGGAAACACAGACTCATGCAGAGAATTCCACTCCTTAGCGGTACGCACAATGAAACTATTCCCAAAATGTGTATAATATCGTTACATGCACTACTAGCATTACCTCTGTAACATAAACAAAAGCAATTGACTACAAAACAAACAAAAATACTGCTGCACGAAAAAGCATAATTTATAGCCCACAGATGGTGCTTTTTCAAGACAAACGAATTTGAATCGAACAATTTAACGTTTCGTAAAATACGTTTGTCTAGTAAGTTTTCAAAACAGACGAAAAATATTCTTACTTTAAAAACCGTTTGTTTGTGGTGTGAATTTACTAGATAAGTGTATGTTCTTTGCTATTTATTGTAGATATTGAATAATATTCCGTATTTTTTTTTTTAAATAATTGTCATTTTGTGTTTGTGCCAGTTCTGGTACATTGTGCATTTAGTGTCATACATTGAGCACTTTTTTATTGTTGTGACAGAATGGCATCCAGAGGTCTAGGAGACCAACAAATAAGGGAGTTCCTCTTTGATTATGCAGAGAGTGAAGATGAATTCGACGGTGATGACGACAGCATCGCAGATACTGATTTTGTTCCGGATTTGGAGGTGCCATTAGAAGTGGATGATTTTGAATAGGTTAAATATTGAGAATTCAAGTAATGCTTCCCAACCACCAACTTCGTCTGAAACCGTTCCTCAACCAGGACCATCCAAACCTGGATCATCAGAACGCAGTCAAGCCAAGCAGAAATTGAATTTACGTTGAAACAAAAAGAGAACCTTCAGTTAAATGAGCAGCAACTCTACTTTACAGGTGACGACGACTTGCCAGCAGAGTTTCTAGAACTTGATAGTCCGGTACAGTTCTTTTACAAAATATTTTCCAAGGAACTTTTTATAGAAATTGCCAATCAAACTAACCTTTACATCGTACAGAAAGATGCTAACATGCCATTCCCGGTCACAGAGACAGATATACAGCAATTTATTAGTCTGGTTTTCATCATGTCGTTAGTGCATCTACCAACCAAGAGTGAAAAAACATTGGATTGGTAGTTTAGGAACACCTCTAGTAAAAGACACAATGAACAAATTTGAAAAAATCAGAAGATTTATTCACTTCAACGATAACTCGAACATGGTTCCTCGCGATCACGCAGACCATGACCGGCTCTGTAAAATCAGGCTAATTGTGTCGAAACTAAATGAACCTTGCCCCAATGTCCTCTTTGAGAAGTACCTTTGCTTGGATGACAGATTTGTTTCACGAAAGCTAGACACAACCTCAAGAGGTATAATGCTAAGAAACCCCATAAATGGGGCTACAAAATCTATG
This sequence comes from Tholera decimalis, assembly GCA_943138885.2. Lineage (NCBI taxonomy): Eukaryota > Metazoa > Arthropoda > Insecta > Lepidoptera > Noctuidae > Tholera > Tholera decimalis. The sequence continues at coordinate 7,719,958 of OW964575.2, read as the reverse complement.
TTCTGAGCGGTGTGAGCCAGCAACTGGAGCTGAAAATATAAATGGCCCCAATGAGTCGAACCTGGTTGCTGCAGCCAATGTCGTCGTAAGGCTAGCTCGTGAAATACCACGTAATAAAAATGACCGCCTATATTTTGACAACTACTTCACATCGTCGAAAAACGTATCCGCTGCAAGTTCCCTAAATGCTCCGGCAAATCACAGACCATTTGTGAAAAGTGCGGAGTTGCATTGTGCAACAACAAACAAAACAATTGTTTTAAAACATTCCATACTTCCTAGTGTAACACATTGCAGTAATGTACCACCCGTAATGGTACACTCCCTTTTTTTCATTTCGTAATGTAAATGTTAAAATTTTGTGAATTAAAAACATACTTACCTGTTTTTTTTATTTACGAAATCCTATCCTAACTGCTACTTTTTAGGGTTCCGTAGCCGAATGGCAAAAAACGGAACCCTTAGAGTTTCGTCATGACTGTCTGCCTTTACATTTTGCGTAGTTACTACGGAACCCTTCATGGGCGAGTCTGACTCGAACTTTGCAAATTTTTATTAAATAATATTTTATTGAGTTATAAAGGGTTAAAGACGGTTACATTGGATGTCTTATTCCGTTTAAAATAAGGACTAGGTATACACACGCCCGTCCACACACGCATCCATGGTTTCAACTACATTATTTGGGACCACAAACACAATACTTAATACGCTTAAGTAATAATTTTTATGGCTTATCAATAAAATAAAATAAATAAAAATTGTTTATAATAATTGTTTATTTCATCAACGGGTATTTGTACATGATGTTAGCAAAATTTATGTTGTATGTATTACAAATCAACAAATTTTTGGGTGACCAGCTGTTCTCCTAGCTAGGTTGCTGGGCAACCTGTATTAAGGAGAGACAGTTTGCCTCCCCGGTTGATGAAATTATTTACTAACTAAGATTATGTTATACATTATTATTAATTAATAGATTGTGAGCAAAGATGAAATTTATAAAAGAAAATTAACATGTTTCTTTTTTTTATGTATTGTAAGTGAGTCGTGTGAGTGTAAAAGTGAGGAGGGAAGTGTGAGTCGGATATGTTAGTGTGTATATATGCGTGTGTATGTGTGTGGGTGTATTGGTGTCATTGAATAATTCGTTTTGCAGTGGATTAGGAATAGAGAACTTTTTAGGACAGTGTTAGTAAGATTTGTTCAGTCTCACTATATGTTTTGGAGAGAAGAAACGAACGAACAGTTGTTTTGCATTTGGAATATGGCAAGGCATGGATTGGTAAACTTGCATTAAGCTTATTGTACAGATATGGACCGATGTAATATCATCGAATGACTTCTTCCGCTCTGGGTCAAGCGGAAGGGTGTATTAGATTTCTACTGACTGAAAACCCACCCTGTTCCTTCGGCTGCCCTAAATTTCCGGGGCCGCGGTAACTCGGTAGAACTTTCCCGTAAACCCCGGCAGGCAATGGCCTTATGAGGCCCCGTCACTGGTGTTGACAGCTCTTTGAGGCGCGCGTGGAACACGACGCGCCGCCGACCCGGGCCTGGTCCTTACCGGACGGTGAGCGACCCCTGCTCGCCGTCCGCAGGCCCGCCCCTTCCTACGCCTATGCATGTAATAAGTAGTAGTTGTGTGGAAGAATTTGATTTTTTAGGAAGGTTTGTGATACGTTTTATTGTATCCCATAAAGTTTTGGGATTCATTTCAGCTTTACTGAGTTCTTCAGAATCAAATTGTATTATAACTTTTTTTTTAAGATTTTATTGTAAAAGTTTCTGTATCGTTTGTAGCTTATTTCGAGGGTAGTATTGCCGGGTGATCTTTTAACTTTCTTATGCAGCGAATCCCTGTGTTTCATACACCGTAGCAGCCCAGGAGTGATCCAGGGTTTTATAATTCTTTCTCTTGCTGGTAATTTTGTATCCCTCGTACTTTCAGAAATAGCTTTATATAGAACATCCACCAGAGTTTCAGCTGCAATATTTGCATCTTTCACAGAGAACATGTGCGTCAAATCTATTTCTTTCATGGATTTATCTAGTTTGACAAGGTCTAATTTTGGAATGGTATTGAAATTGAAATTGAAATTGAAAACCATTTATTCGGTTATAAACACACACAACAACAGAAAATTACAAACATAAAAATAAAAATAAAAAAATTACATTAAGAATTTCGCTGAGCATGTCTACACCGAAAGGGTTTGTATTCACATCGACTTTAATTTTTTTGACACTCAATAAGGACGAATAGTGATCTGTTGCTGTGGTATCGAAAACAAGTGAAACTGATGGAGATTTAGTCTCCAGTATTATGTAGTCAAGACAGTTAGGGCCTCTGGTGGGTAAGTTATGCGCGGGAAGAAAGCCATGGAATGCCAGCACATTAAGATAATCCTGAGAGCGAGAGTCAAGCAAGGGTGTTTTTATATCTAAGTTAATGTCACCGGTCAAAGCAACAGATTTGAATTTAGAGAAGTTGGATAAAATATCGTTAAGAGTAGAAGTAAATCCATCAGTGTTTCCATTTGATGGCGATCGATAGGATGCAGAGTATGGCGATATCTGATCCCACCTCCACAACCAGACCAGTAGCGCAGCTATTCAAAGCTAACTCTTTGCATGTGAAATTAAGATCGTTTTTAACATATACGACGACCCCGTCACTTTGGTTTAAATTATTCTTAGTACTAAACATTGAATAATTATCTAAGAATGGAATATAAGTATTACTGGAACACGAGAGCCAGCATTCCGTCAATACTATAAGGTCACAGTCTACGGGAATTCGATGAAGAATTGTTTGTAAACCTAGAAAATTACAGCATATCGATCTTATGTTCTGTGTGAAGATTTTGCTGCTTGAAGAGTTGCGCCTGCTCTGGACTACATGAGTACGATTCTGATACAGATATTTGGTCAATATTATCCATATGTACGTTGGAATTATCAATCATTTTTAATATTATGGGTCTGGGTCAAAAGGTTTTTATAAAGCTGAAATAGTTGTTGATATGTTGTGAAGGGAAGGTATGTGTATGGTGTGAGTGCAGAGCAAAGGTGTGTAGTATGTGAGTTATGTGTGTATGTTTGAGTAAAAGTATCAGAATTTATTGAAATTAAAATTTAAATAATAATTGAGAATAAGCAAAACAAGAAACGAATAACTACAGTCTACTAGTCGACAGCTTGTTTTAATTGTTGTTCATTTTTAGTAATAATATGTTGACTATCTACGTTCTTCTTAATCATGACCAGTCCATTTGATGTCCAACAAAAGGTATAATTGTTTATCTTGGAAAAGTTTCGTGCAAGGTAATATAATTTCCTTGAGAGCGAGGTGAGTTTTTCGGTGACGTAAACAGGTGTACGTGGCACATGAAAGCCCAAGTGAGTCGAATTTGTTATATTGTCGGGATTCCTGTTATTAAACTGTTTGGCAGATGTCAGTAAGGTACTTTTTAGTAGGGTATTAGAGAACTCAACGCTGATGTTCCATGTTCTACTTTCTTTTTTAGAGGGCAACCTTGAGACATCCCGTATGTCGGATAGTTGAATATCGGTTTCTAATTGTTTTGAGAGATGCTGTACTATCGTATACAGAGTATTCTTATTTTCTTGTGTTATTTTAGGTACGTTACATAGTTCAATGCATATTTGAATACTGTTTCGCTTAATAAAATCAATTTTCTCTTCGAGGGAGCACAAGTATTTAGTCATGGTACTACGGTCATTTTCTAATGCTGTTATTTTTACTTGTAAGGATGTCATCTGATCCGATATAGTGGTTACGGATTTTTCGATTTCAAGACACATTCATAGAGTCCGAATAGTCACCCGAAGGCCGGCGACGCTTTGTGCGCTGGGTAATGTAAAAAATATGTAGGTAATAGAAGTGCAGGAGACCTGCATGGTGTCCTGAAGTACTTGTTTCTAACTTAGTTCAGGCACTAGTCTACTACAATACGAAAACTGAATGTCTTAATAGTGGAAACCTAATTATAATACTTGTATTGTGGTGAGAAATAAATAATTATGATTATATCTTGGATGAAAAGAGAATTACATCAGCATTTCTGTTAACTTGGATAAGTGAACAAAAATGCTCATAAAATGAAAACGTCTGGGCCAAACTGAATTAAATTCTTGTGGAACTATATGACATCTAATCCTCATCGAACAAAAAAATTATCACGCAAATCGAATCAGAAATCTCGGCGTAATCGATATATATACATAAAAAAATAACATGTGTGCAATTCACACGTGGTAGAAGTGAAACCTTCAAAAAATTTATGTGTCTGTCTCTTTTTACTGTCGCTTTTTCGTTTCATAAACTTTCAAATCACAACGATGCTAAAGAAGTTTTCACTTCAAAAAACTAACTGAATTGAAAAAGTCCTACTTTTCGACGTGGGTCAAACATAAACTTAGGCGTCGAAGTACTCCTCCAAATCGCTGTCATCCCGAAACGTGCCCAGAAGACTGGCAACGCTGACACGTTGTATGGAAATGCTTATTATTTAAGCAAAGAACACGCCAGCCCTCTGGTTACGTTAGAAATCAATCACCGGCGATACATATGTCTTTAAAAAGAAGACATGTACTCGTGCCCCGTAACCCAATTTAATATTTAAGTGGTTTTATTTCAAAAACTATGACCAAACGGAAGGCATACGTATACAATCTTCCATTTGCGTCAAATTGGCAAGGTAAAAAAGCTTGACAAATGGGTGTCACACGAATTCAATGATCGTCAGCGCGAAGTACGCGAAGAGACGCGCTTTTCGTGGCACAAATAATTTTGTACCACATTGTTATCTGCAACAAAAATTGTATTCTTATCGACAGTCGCAAGCGCTCAGCAAGTTCGTCGGATCCTAGTTCAACACCTAAACAATTCCCTTAACGAAAACTGACCCCAAGAAAAGTGATGGTCTCTGTTTGGTAGTCTAACGCTGGTGTAATTCATCAGAGCTTCTTACCAAACGGGATGAAGATCACTGCAGATGTGTACCGTGAAGAACTGAACTGAACCAGCTTTGGTCAATCGCTCGGCTCCACATTGAGGTATTATGTAGAGTACATATTACCTCAAGGCGGCTCCACTGCTCCTGTACGACAATGCGCTACTTCATACTACATAGCAGACGGTCTCCAAGTTACAAGAGCTGGGGTTAGAAGTTCACCACCATACGTCGTACTCAATAGATCTTGCGCCTACATACTTCTACTTTTTCCAGAATATGACCAAATTCTTGGCGGAAAAAAATCAACACCCGAGAGGCAGTACAAAATGCCTTTGAGAAATTTGTGTCGAGCTGATTTATTCAAGAAGGGCATCAAAAGGCTACCACTGTGTTGGCAAAGATGCATCGATTGCATGGATAATTACTTTGATTAAATAATATAGAAAAAAAATACTTTAATTTATTTAATGAAAACAGCAATTTCATAGGTAACTACCTAATATTATCTCCCTTTACATACAGGTCTACTAGACGTCTATCACCCACACTTGGTTCGTATACCGTCTATCGTACTAAGCGCTTCTACTTATTCTATATTAATCGTGCGTACGGCCAAGGTATGGATCTTCCCGTCTGCCTTTAAAGCAAGATTGAACAGGCATCTTCTATGCTCGTTCGTTTCTTCGTAGACCTCGTCTTTCGCTTACCATCAGGCGTCATCGAGGTCAAAAGCAGGAACATCCGTAATAAAAAATATATATTCCCCACCAATTTCAAAGAAGCTACAGCAATTCAACTGTAATAAGACAATAAAAATGACGTCTATACTTACATTTACTTATTCAGTTCAAATAAGAACCATGACAATAATAAAATTTAATTAATTATATTTGCTGTAATTATACCTACTCGTATATTGGTCGAGATGGCTTACGTTGTACATTCATATTCTTAATTATTCAGCTTAGTCTTACTCAAACTAAAAAACATTTGATTACACGTAGACTTACGTGGGTACTTATAAAACGTCAGAGACTAGACCAATTAACATAATACAGTGTAATTAAGTTTTCAAGCTAACATGGTCACTAACAGTATCGTTCGAACTTAAATCGAACTTAAAATCGATGTACTCTCGGATCTTAGTTAACGGTGTCGACCACAAAAAATAACGTATAAGAGTAAATATCCCGTTAAGTTCTAATGATAGGTACAGTGTAATTATGATAGAAAAACGACTCTACAGTGTTCTCGCATTCACATTAAAAATGAGCTGATAAAATTGCAAGATTAGATATTACTAATGATTAATTGAAACTAAAGCAAATAAAGAAAAATATATTAAAAATAACATCTGTCATATATGTCACCGTCGTTGCCAACAGGTTGGACGGCCCATTTTTGCGGCATTGGCGGGCCATACATGCCCCCGTGTATAAGTCATGGAGCAGATAGGGTATGAATTAATATGTTCATTGTGTAGTGTGCGTATTATGTGTACTTTGTGTTTGTTTGTATGTCATTTGTATTGTGTTTAATTATGTGTATGTGGATAATTTTTGTCTGAAATAAATGTATATAATAATAATAATATGATAAGAAAAATAACAACTAAAAGCACACAAAAACACACGAAGAACACAACAGAGAATTAACATAATTATCGTAACCACTCTTCTTCTTCTTTCTCCTCTCCTGCTCCCATTTATTTGGGTTTTCCTCACTCTCCTGCGCCAGGATATTCTATCCTGCATTGTCGGCTCTGACAATTGGGCTAACTTGAGGTCTCTCTCAATTTTGGATAACCAGGTCAATAACGGACGGCCTCTACCTTTTATGAGTTCTGGCAGATTTAGCGCTACTCTTACTGAGATGACATAGTTTTCGTTTCTTCGTTTAACGTGTCCATACCATCTGAGGCGGTTTTCGGTAAGTAAATCGTAAACACTAATCAGCATATAACGCTCCAAATGGGCCGTAACCCCCTTTTTTTTTTTTTTTGGGTGGGAAAATCATCGAATGACTTCTTCCGCTCTGGGTCAAGCGGAAGGGTGTGTCAGATTTCTACTGACTAAAAACCCACCCTGGGCCGCGGTAACTCGGCAGAACTTTCCCGCAAACCCCGGCAGGCAATGGCCCTATGAGGCCCCGTCGCTGGTGTTGACAGCTCTTTGAGGCGCGCGTGGAACACGACGCGCCGCCGACACGGGCCTGGTCCTTACCGGACGGTGAGCGACCCCTGCTCGCCGTTCGCAGGCCCGCGCCTACGGTGGCCGGAAATCGGCCCGCGATCCCCGACGCCCGGGGCGTCTCCCGCGGCGGCTGGGGCGGGGCCGTAACCCCTGGACCCAGTGCGAGTTGCTCACATGTCTTCGAATTTTTCAATTGTAGAACATGTCGGTTTTCTCACGATGTTTTTCTTCACCGTTTTGAGTGCAATGGTGATGATGTAAATTACCTACAACTCGTAAGAAGTGCCTGTAACCACTGGGCTATCTTAGGAAAACTCTTAATTAATTAAGGGCCTATACTACCTCAAATGGCTTAGCATGATCCTCCGTTATGTCGAAAATACTGCAGCAATAATTTTGAAATAAATATATGGTAAAGTTGAGAATTAATGTTAGGTACTATGTTTGATGAAAACACGATTCCATAAAATTTTCTTAATAGAAAAAAAAAGTCCAAAGTTACCTTCAAACCGAACAATAAACCGCTGGTACCTATTCAAAAATAACTTCAAATTAGATAATGAAATTTTGCATATTAATTGAACTAACTATAAAGCAGGTCTTATGTTGTTTACTTTTTTTAAATTACCATTATTTTCACCGTAAAAAGAAATAAACTAAATTATCGGTGCCCTGGAGTCTTTTCCCTGCCACCCCGTCTCACTTGCTCGCGTGACCGCGGCCGGTAGTGTGCGAGCGAGATAAAGAGAAAGAAGCGCTGAGGTAGTATAGGCCCTTAATTACAAAATCTAGCGATACTAATTTAATGAATACCTTAGTCTCCATCATCTACTACGCCATTTGCCAGATATGTTGGGGCCAGCTTACAGTGCAACTGGAAGCAGCTGAGTATTAGTTTTAGGCGCTTTACAGATGAAGCAACTATTGCAGCAACTAGCAAGCAACTAGCTGTTTACATATAGGTATTTCAATTGGACTGCGCACACATAGCAACTCGAGTTTCGAGTTCCGATGATCGTCAACAGTTTTCAGTTGCTGTAATCGATGACTAAGTTAGTTAACTAGCAACTGTTAAATATTATACCGGTTTTTAAAGTTGCCGGTTTGCTCAACGGTCAATCGTAATACGTCGGGAGATTTCACACCCTCCCTCCCTCTCCCTGCGCCCGGAAATGCCGGACTGAGCAACTCGGCTATGAAAGTTGGTCACAGATTGCCATAAAATTGCGGCAACCGTAAACGTTATAGCAACTATCAACTTATTACAGGAAACTTTTAAAAAGTTGACAGTTGCCTTAAGTTGCTCCATGTGCAAAGCCCCTTACACGGATCGACTGCCTATCTCACCCCCACAAGCTAGAAGTTGGTTACCACGATACCCTTGCAAGACCAGCGCCAGTGTTGGATTTTTTAACTTCTAACCGACACGACTGTCAAATATGTACAGACGCCAGCACATCAAGCTACGACAATCTGTGAAATTTCTTTAATAGATTTTCAACTTTATATTTAAAGAAATTAGGTTCAAGGTTGATTGGGAAAATTTGACAGTTTCGGGTAGCTTCATGTGCTGGCGTCTGTGCCTACAAATGATAGCCAGGACCAAGGGCTAGACGTGCTTTCCGAGAAAGAGAGGAATATTGATGTATTAAATTTGTCACCCATTCTGTGTTATTGTTATTGTGTAACTGCCTCGCTGGCCTAGTGATTGCAAGCGCGACTGCTGAATAAGAGGTCACGGCTTCAATTCCCGGGTCGGGCAAAGTGTTATTGGGTTTTTCTGTAAGAAATTTCTCAGTAGTAGCCCGGAGTTTGGAAGTTGGTGGTGTGATAACACCCGTGCTTCGGAAAGTACGTTGATCCGATGGTCCTAAACCTGATCTCTCTCCGGTCGTGTCGGCTTGCCGTCCCATCGGACTATGAGAGTAAAGACATAACAGGGTAGTTAATAGGTACGGGAAACTATTGGACTTAGTCATTTCAAGTAGGTTTGCCTGTGTTAGTGAGTGTTCTGACCCTCTAGTGCCTATTGATCCCTATCATCCGGCTTTGTTAATTAATATTGATACCTTTGAACTTCCTTCCCTCGACCATGCGCCGCGATTGCGATATATCTATAGTAAAGGTGATTTTGAGTCTATAAATAACGAGATATATGCTATTAACTGGGAGCGTGAGTTCTCAGCCAGATCATTGGATGACTCCGTTGGGTACTTTATAGACAATATCAGACAGTTTCAAAACAAGTATATACCGCAAAAGCTAGCACGTAATAAATCATACCCAATCTGGTACAGCACATCCCTTATTAGAACAATTAAGGAAAAATATAAATACTTGAAAAGATTCAAAACTTATGGCAACAAGTCTGATGAGTTTACTTTTAAATGTTTGCGTGAAAGAGTGAAGACTATGGAAGCCTCATGTTATAAGTGTTATCTCAATCAAACTGAAAGCTCAATTAAAAACAACCCTAAACATTTTTGGACCTTTGTTAAAAATCGCTACAACTCGAATGCTATTCCCAATACATTAAAGTATAATGATGAAACATTGCTTACAGGAGAATCTATTTGTGAGGCTTTTTCTTCTTACTTCTTATCGACTTTTCTCGATAACACTTCAGCTAATAGTCCCCCCAGCTCAGCCCCTTTCCTCCCTCTCGACAGTGATGAAATGTCTTCTGACATTTGTCACATAGAAATAAATATCGATGCTGTTGCCGGTCTACTTCGCAACTTGGATCCATCTAAAGGAGCCGGGCCTGATAACTTGACATCTACATTTCTTATTAAATGTGCGCCTTCCATTGCCGTTCCTATCTCAATATTATTCACTAAGTCTTTGTCTCAAGGTGTCGTCCCTAAACTATGGAAATCTGCATTTATTACACCCGTTCAAAGACTGAGATTACCAATTATAGACCTATATCCAAACTGTGCATTATTGCCAAAATATTTGAGAGGATAATCTATAACCAGTTATACCCCGCCCTTTCAAACTCATTGAGCACCTTCCAGCATGGATTTCTAAAGGGACGGTCTACGAGTTCTAACTTGATCCTATTTAACGATTTTATTACAGATGCTATGGACAATGGTAAGCAGGTTGATGTGGTTTACACGGACTACAGTAAGGCATTTGATCGGATCGACCATGATTCCCTAATAATGAAGCTGAGACGCATAGGCATTCGTGGAGACCTGCTGAGGTGGTTCGCTTCGTACATTGATAACAGGTCACAAGCGGTAGTAATTAATAACTATACGTCTAGCTGGGTGAATGTGCCTAGTGGGGTGCCTCAGGGATCGCTGCTCGGTCCTTTCTTATTTGTGGTATATGTGAACGACATTGATCTGTGCCTCCATGCATCCAAACTATTATGTTTTGCTGATGACATGAAAATTTTTGCCACTATTGAATCGGCTGATGATATGTTGGCACTTCAAGCTGACTTATGTCGGCTTGAAGAGTATTGTCAGATCAATAAATTGGATCTCAACCCATCAAAGTGTTCCGTTATCACTTTCACTAGGAAACGTGCGGTCCTGGTCACCACTTATACTTTGGAGGGCCAAAACTTGCCAAGGTGCAATACTATCCGTGACTTGGGCGTTTTTCAAGATAGTAAGTTAGTTTTTGATACTCACATTGACGCCATAGTCAAAAAAGCATCGAAACTGCTGGGATTTATAATGCGTCTTTCTAAATGCTTTACAGATGCTAAAACGCTCAAAATATTGTATTGCACTTTTGTAAGAGGTCAGCTCGAGTATGCGTCTCAGATATGGAATCCAAGGTATCATAAATACATCGACCGGATTGAAAATATACAGAAACGGTTCATCAAATATCTTTGTTTCCATCAAAAGATTCCATATCATTCAGCAGGTTATCATCAACTCTGTAAGAAGTACCATCTGTTGCCACTGGTAGATCGGCGTAATATTGCAGACTGTTTGTATTTATTGAAAATCCTCCACAATAATATTGATAGTCCAGAACTACTTTCTAAATTTTATTTTAACGTACCTAACAAAATATTGCGCTTTAATCCTCCTATATGTATACCTCATTCATCATCTAATTATAGGCAAAATAGCTATATTGTGCGCGCAAGCACAACTTTTAATGAGATATGCAAGCAGTATGATTTGGACCCTTTCACAACTAGTGTGAACTCAGCCAGAAGGTGCTTAAGCTTAAACTTTTTCAAGCGTTAGTGGTTATGTTATGCTGTTGACTCATTGCAAGCAAATCTTTATATATTATGTATTCTTACTATGTAAATTGTATCTTTAATTTATAATTAGATTTATTATTGCTTGTTTATTGCTTATAACTTTATTTTAGTATAAGTCTAAACGTGAGGACTTGTTATTGGCTCTCTGGCGACTATGTATTCCTTTTTTTTATGGTTTTATTAGCTGTAAGTCCTCCATAAAGTAAATAAATAAATAAATAAATAAATAAATAAAGGAACAGAGAGTGCCTCCTGTACCTGCACATACTTGTGCACTATAATATCTCCTGCGCAGATAATATAAATGTCGTCACATCGCACTATGAGAGTAAAGTAACAGAGAGTGCCTCCTGTACCTGCACATACTTGTGCACTATAATATCTCCTGCGCAGATAATATAAATGTCGTCACATCGCACTATGAGAGTAAAGTAACAGAGAGTGCCTCCTGTACTTGCATACTTGTGCACTAAAGAAAGAGTGAAGACTATGGAAGCCTCATGTTATAAGTGTTATCTCAATCAAACTGAAAGCTCAATTAAAAACAACCCTAAACATTTTTGGACCTTTGTTAAAAATCGCTACAACTCGAATGCTATTCCCAATACATTAAAGTATAATGATGAAACAATGCTTACAGGAGAATCTATTTGTGAGGCTTTTTCTTCTTACTTCTTATCGACTTTTCTCGATAACACTTCAGCTAATACTCCCCCCAGCTCAGCCTCTTTCCTCCCTCTCGACAGTGATGAAATGTCTTCTGACATTTGTCACATAGAAATAAATATCGATGCTGTTGCCGGTCTACTTCGCAACTTGGATCCATCTAAAGGAGCCGGGCCTGATAACTTGACATCTACATTTCTTATTAAATGTGCGCCTTCCATTGCCGTTCCTATCTCAATATTATTCACTAAGTCTTTGTCTCAAGGTGTCGTCCCTAAACTATGGAAATCTGCATTTATTACACCCGTGCATAAGAAGGGTTCAAAGACTGAGATTACCAATTATAGACCTATATCCAAACTGTGCATTATTGCCAAAATATTTGAGAGGATAATCTATAACCAGTTATACCCCGCCCTTGCAAACTCATTGAGCACCTTCCAGCATGGATTTCTAAAGGGACGGTCTACGAGTTCTAACTTGATCCTATTTAACGATTTTATTACAGATGCTATGGACAATGGTAAGCAGGTTGATGTGGTTTACACGGACTACAGTAAGGCATTTGATCGGATCGACCATGATTCCCTAATAATGAAGCTGAGACGCATAGGCATTCGTGGAGACCTGCTGAGGTGGTTCGCTTCGTACATTGATAACAGGTCACAAGCGGTAGTAATTAATAACTATACGTCTAGCTGGGTGAATGTGCCCAGTGGGGTGCCTCAGGGATCGCTGCTCGGTCCTTTCTTATTTGTGGTCTATGTGAACGACATTGATCTGTGCCTCCATGCATCCAAACTATTATGTTTTGCTGATGACATGAAAATTTTTGCCACTATTGAATCGGCTGATGATATGCTGGCACTTCAAGCTGACTTATGTCGGCTTGAAGAGTATTGTCAGATCAATAAATTGGATCTCAACCCATCAAAGTGTTCCGTTATCACTTTCACTAGGAAACGTGCGGTCCTGGTCACCACTTATACTTTGGCGGGCCAAAACTTGCCAAGGTGCAATACTATCCGTGACTTGGGCGTTTTTCAAGATAGTAAGTTAGTTTTTGATACACACATTGACGCCATAGTCAAAAAAGCATCGAAACTGCTGGGATTTATAATGCGTCTTTCTAAATGCTTTACAGATGCTAAAACGCTCAAAATATTGTATTGCACTTTTGTAAGAGGTCAGCTCGAGTATGCGTCTCAGATATGGAATCCAAGGTATCATAAATACATCGACCGGATTGAAAATATACAGAAACGGTTCATCAAATATCTTTGTTTCCATCAAAAGATTCCATATCATTCAGCAGGTTATCATCAACTCTGTAAGAAGTACCATCTGTTGCCACTGGTAGATCGGCGTAATATTGCAGACTGTTTGTATTTATTGAAAATCCTCCACAATAATATTGATAGTCCAGAACTACTTTCTAAATTTTATTTTAACGTACCTAACAAAATATTGCGCTTTAATCCTCCTATATGTATACCTCATTCATCATCTAATTATAGGCAAAATAGCTATATTGTGCGCGCAAGCAGAACTTTTAATGAGATATGCAAGCAGTATGATTTGGATCCTTTCACAACTAGTGTGAACTCAGCCAGAAGGTGCTTAAGCTTAAACTTTTTCAAGCGTTAGTGGTTATGTTATGCTGTTGACTCATTGCAAGCAAATCTTTATATATTATGTATTCTTACTGTGTAAATTGTATCTTTAATTTATAATTAGATTTATTATTGCTTGTTTATTGCTTATAACTTTATTTTAGTATAAGTCTAAACGTGAGGACTTGTTATTGGCTCTCTGGCGACTATGTATTCCTTTTTTTTATGGTTTTATTAGCTGTAAGTCCTCCATAAAGTAAATAAATAAATAAATAAACTATAATATCTCCTGCGCAGATAATATAAATGTCGTCACATCGCACTATGAGAGTAAAGTAACAGAGAGTGCCTCCTGTACCTGCATACTTGTGCACTATAATATCTCCTGCGCAGATAATATAAATGTCGTCACATCGCACTATGAGAGTAAAGGAACAGAGAGTGCCTCCTGTACCTGCACATACTTGTGCACTATAATATCTCCTGCGCAGATAATATAAATGTCGTGACATCGCACTATGAGAGTAAAGTAACAGAGAGTGCCTCCTGTACCTGCACATACTTGTGCACTATAATATCTCCTGCGCAGATAATATAAATGTCGTCACATCGCACTATGAGAGTAAAGTAATAGAGAGTGCCTCCTGTACCTGCACATACTTGTGCACTATAATATCTCCTGCACAGATAATATAAATGTCGTCACATCGCACTATGAGAGTAAAGTAACAGAGAGTGCCTCCTGTACCTGCACATACTTGTGCACTATAATATCTCCTGCACAAATAATATAAATGTCGTCACATCGCACTATGAGAGTAAAGTAACAGAGAGTGCCTCCTGTACCTGCACATACTTGTGCACTATAATATCTCCTGCACAGATAATATAAATGTCGTCACATCGCACTATGAGAGTAAAGTAACAGAGAGTGCCTCCTGTACCTGCACATACTTGTGCACTATAATATCTCCTGCACAGATAATATAAATGTCGTCACATCGCACTATGAGAGTAAAGGAACAGAGAGTGCTCCTGTACCTGCACATACTTGTGCACTATAATATCTCCTGCACAGATAATATAAATGTCGTCACATGGCACTATGAGAGTAAAGTAACAGAGAGTGCCTCCTGTACCTGCACATACTTGTGCACTATAATATCTCCTGCACACATAATATAAATGTCGTCACATCGCACTATGAGAGTAAAGTAACAGAGAGTGCCTCCTGTACCTGCACATACTTGTGCACTATAATATCTCCTGCGCAGATAATATAAATGTCGTCACATCGCACTATGAGAGTAAAGTAACAGAGAGTGCCTCCTGTACCTGCATACTTGTGCACTATAATATCTCCTGCGCAGATAATATAAATGTCGTCACATCGCACTATGACAGTAAAGTAACAAAGAGTGCCTCCTGTACCTGCACATACTTGTGCACTATAATATCTCCTGCGCAGATAATATAAATGTCGTCACATCGCACTATGACAGTAAAGTAACAGAGAGTACCTCCTGTACCGCACATACTTGTGCACTATAATATCTCCTGCGCAGATAATATAAATGTCGTCACATCGCACTATGACAGTAAAGTAACAGAGAGTGCCTCCTGTACCGCACATACTTGTGCACTATAATATCTCCTGCGCAGATAATATAAATGTCGTCACATCGCACTATAACAGTAAAGTAACAGAGAGTGCCTCCTGTACCTGCACATACTTGTGCACTATAATATCTCCTGCGCAGATAATATAAATGTCGTCACATCGCACTATGACAGAAAAGTAACAGAGAGTGCCTCCTGTACCTGCACATACTTGTGCACTATAATATCTCCTGCGCAGATAATATAAATGTCGTCACATCGCACTATGACAGTAAAGTAACAAAGAGTTCCTCCTGTACCTGCACATACTTGTGCACTATAATATCTCCTGCGCAGATAATATAAATGTCGTCACATCGCACTATGACAGTAAAGTAACAGAGAGTGCCTCCTGTACCTGCACATACTTGTGCACTATAATATCTCCTGCGCAGATAATATAAATGTCGTCACATCGCACTATGACAGTAAAGTAACAGAGAGTGCCTCCTGTACCTGCACATACTTGTGCACTATAATATCTCCTGCGCAGATAATATAAATGTCGTCACATCGCACTATGAGAGTAAAGTAACAGAGAGTGCCTCCTGTACCTGCATACTTGAGCACTATAATATCTCCTGCGCAGATAATATAAATGTCGTCACATCGCACTATGAGAGTAAAGGAACAGAGAGTGCCTCCTGTACCTGCACATACTTGTGCACTATAATATCTCCTGCGCAGATAATATAAATGTCGTGACATCGCACTATGAGAGTAAAGTAACAGAGAGTGCCTCCTGTACCTGCACATACTTGTGCACTATAATATCTCCTGCGCAGATAATATAAATGTCGTCACATCGCACTATGAGAGTAAAGTAATAGAGAGTGCCTCCTGTACCTGCACATACTTGTGCACTATAATATCTCCTGCACAGATAATATAAATGTCGTCACATCGCACTATGAGAGTAAAGTAACAGAGAGTGCCTCCTGTACCTGCACATACTTGTGCACTATAATATCTCCTGCACAAATAATATAAATGTCGTCACATCGCACTATGAGAGTAAAGTAACAGAGAGTGCCTCCTGTACCTGCACATACTTGTGCACTATAATATCTCCTGCACAGATAATATAAATGTCGTCACATCGCACTATGAGAGTAAAGTAACAGAGAGTGCCTCCTGTACCTGCACATACTTGTGCACTATAATATCTCCTGCACAGATAATATAAATGTCGTCACATCGCACTATGAGAGTAAAGGAACAGAGAGTGCTCCTGTACCTGCACATACTTGTGCACTATAATATCTCCTGCACAGATAATATAAATGTCGTCACATCGCACTATGAGAGTAAAGTAACAGAGAGTGCCTCCTGTACCTGCACATACTTGTGCACTATAATATCTCCTGCACACATAATATAAATGTCGTCACATCGCACTATGAGAGTAAAGTAACAGAGAGTGCCTCCTGTACCTGCACATACTTGTGCACTATAATATCTCCTGCGCAGATAATATAAATGTCGTCACATCGCACTATGAGAGTAAAGGAACAGAGAGTGCTTCTATACCTGCACATACTTGTGCACTATAATATCTCCTGCGCAGATAATATAAATGTCGTCACATCGCACTATGACAGTAAAGTAACAAAGAGTGCCTCCTGTACCTGCACATACTTGTGCACTATAATATCTCCTGCGCAGATAATATAAATGTCGTCACATCGCACTATGACAGTAAAGTAACAGAGAGTACCTCCTGTACCGCACATACTTGTGCACTATAATATCTCCTGCGCAGATAATATAAATGTCGTCACATCGCACTATGACAGTAAAGTAACAGAGAGTGCCTCCTGTACCGCACATACTTGTGCACTATAATATCTCCTGCGCAGATAATATAAATGTCGTCACATCGCACTATAACAGTAAAGTAACAGAGAGTGCCTCCTGTACCTGCACATACTTGTGCACTATAATATCTCCTGCGCAGATAATATAAATGTCGTCACATCGCACTATGACAGTAAAGTAACAGAGAGTGCCTCCTGTACCTGCACATACTTGTGCACTATAATATCTCCTGCGCAGATAATATAAATGTCGTCACATCGCACTATGACAGTAAAGTAACAAAGAGTGCCTCCTGTACCTGCACATACTTGTGCACTATAATATCTCCTGCGCAGATAATATAAATGTCGTCACATCGCACTATGACAGTAAAGTAACAGAGAGTGCCTCCTGTACCTGCACATACTTGTGCACTATAATATCTCCTGCGCAGATAATATAAATGTCGTCACATCGCACTATGACAGTAAAGTAACAGAGAGTGCCTCCTGTACCTGCACATACTTGTGCACTATAATATCTCCTGCGCAGATAATATAAATGTCGTCACATCGCACTATGAGAGTAAAGGAACAGAGAGTGCCTCCTGTACCTGCACATACTTGTGCACTATAATATCTCCTGCGCAGATAATATAAATGTCGTCACATCGCACTATGAGAGTAAAGGAACAGAGAGTGCCTCCTGTACCTGCACATACTTGTGTACTATAATATCTCCTGCGCAGATAATATAAATGTCGTCACATCGCACTATGAGAGTAAAGGAATAGAGAGTGCCTCCTGTACCTGCACATACTTGTGTACTATAATATCTCCTGCACAGATGGCTAATTAATTATGAGATTGGCCGCCGTGACTGAAATCGGTTAATTAGGACTATTATTCTTGTTTAGCCATGCACTCCTGTTATGTCGTGCCCAGTCCAACTTGAGTTGGGTAGCTTTTTTAGCTACATCAGCTATATTTGTTTAGGAACTCAGTTTTGTATTTAGAACACGATCCCTGGTCACTAACTTGGTCTTTGACAAACATCCAAAACTTCAAACTAAGGGTTTACCAATGAGCAATGGAACGCAGTATACTAAGTGTTAAAATGTAGGTTATATCAATTGAACATAATAATAACTAGTGGTATAAATACTACGAGCCCCCCCCCCCTGTAGAGGGCCGAAGCCTGCCGGGGTCGTGGGACTTATCCCATTACCGTGACCCCGGTACGTAAAGGGTTATTGAAGGAACACCATGGATTTTAGTCAGTAAAAGTCTGACAGTCCCTCCCACCCTGCCCGGGGTGGGAGGACTTATTTGATAATGAAACCACTTAAAAAAAAATGGTATAAATACTAGCTCTTCTAAACGTTTTTTCCATATAAACTTTCACTGTGCCGACTGTCAAAGCCGAGAAACCTACAAAATGACAGGCTTAACGTATGTTACGATGGTTGCCCATTCACGAACCGGCCGCAACAAACATTGCTTCACCCTAAAGATTAACGCGTGCGGCTGTTATTAAAACAATATATAAGCTCCTCACGTGTGACGTGATCGTGATATTTCACGACACGTGATCATTTCTTTATTTTGCCTAAAATGGCATCAATCGCATTTGATGCTCGAATTAATGTAAAAAGATTTTTGTCTACAGTTTCAGCAGCAGTTTTTTAAGCTGATAGTCCAAAATTTGTTTTTTCATGACGTATGGAATCAGAGATAGAGTAAGAAATGAGCATATTCGGAGTGCAAACGTGGTTGACAAACTCACTGAAACTCGTCTACGGTGGTATGGTCATATTATGCGGCGCGAAAAAGCATATGACAAGAGATGTCATGGACATAGAAGAACCCAAGCGAGGCCGAAGTAAACCGCCGACTACCTGGATGGAGAGTATAAAAACGACTTAAAGAAGACGGGACTACCACCGGAAATTACACAGCTGCGCTCAGAGTAGCGAAGGGAGACTAGGAGAGCCGACACCAAAAGACATGGGAAGTAACAGCACGGACAAAGAAAGAGAGAGTATTGAGCCACCGGAATAACTATTTTATTGGCCTCGTTTAAAATTGGCAACGTTGTGGGCCTTTGGGAACTGAAATCCATCCTCCCTCCATCTCTCATTCCCTACCGGTCTACCAGTCGTACTGCAGGCTACCATCTGCACTTCGTTAATACACCGTCTTGTCATACTAAGCGTTTCTCCTCAACATTTTTGTGTGCGTAGCCAAGATGTGGACCTCTTTACTGGCTTTTGTGTTGCCTACCACATATTACCCGTCAGCCTTTAAAGCAAGAGTGAACAGGCATCTTCTGGGCTCACCCGTTTAATAGTAGACCTCATCAATTACTTACCAAAAGGCGTGACCGAAAATGAAAGATAATTAAACGAATTTAACTCTAAAAAACACCGAATTCGCGTAGTGACTCTATTAATTATACGTAAAAGTCTAAACAGTTGCGCAAATAGCACGTTGTTTTTGCAATGTAATCTATTTCGCGTCGGTTGTGTAAATATGCGCTTTATGATGTCCCGCCAATAAGGAATTAATACATGTATTACAAACATGTTTTCCATATTAATGCAATTTAAAATCGATAAGTGATCTCGAGGTTATACGGGATATAGAACCGGAGCGCAGAGCGCAGATACCTATAACATGCTGGCTCCAAGGACACGCTTGTCTAGAAGTAACCTATCCACTCTTGACATGAATACTCCCAGGTTATAGCTATCAGGAAACATAGACTCCGGCAGAGAATTCCACTCCTTAGCTGTACGCACAATTAAACTATTCCCAAAACATTTTGTGCGTATGGGTGGGATGTTCACCCATACATGTAACAATGGCGGATCGCCGTTTATCCTGTAGTCCGATGATGGAACAGGCTTGGTGGAATTAGATAGATAAATAGATATACTCTATTGTGCACCATAACAGTATTAAATGAGGACTTAAAAACTACAAAGGGTCTTATCGCTAAAAGCGATCTTTTACAGACAACCTTTGGATGGATTTGACACAGCAGGAGAAAATAAATACGCGGGTAGTCCATGGTGTGTACTATTCACTTATATACAATAAATAATAACCTACATACTCAATACACATATACATAAAAAAAACAAAGCTGAGATATATAAAAAGTAGTAACAAATTAGAGAGATAGAGATCTTTTACCATGTTTTTGAAAGAAGGAAGGGTTTGTGCTTGTCTTACTGACACGGGAAGAGTATTCCACAGTCGTACTGCTTGAGCTGCGAACGACTTACCAAAGAAATTGGTGGAGTGACGCGGTGCCTCTAGCCTCAAGTTTTCCGACGACCTCAGAAATTTGGCATGTGTGTCATGGAGGAACTTGAAACATTGGGGTTTTAGGATTGAACAGAATACTGTAAAGCAGAGACGAGATGTGTAAGTTCCGGCAGACGTATAGGAAGCCACTTGAGCTTCGTACGAAATTCGGATACGTGATCATATTTGTGCAAACCAAATATAAATTTTATGCAAAAAAAATTTAAGTCGTTCAAGTTTATTAAGTTGTGCCTCTGTGAGATCAAGATAACTGACATCAGCGTAGTCTAGGATGGTATGTAAAAGAGACTGTGCTAACGCAATTTTAGTGGCAGTTGGCAGAAAGTTACGCAACCCGTCTTAGGGAACTCGCAGAAGCAAATCATTTGCAACTCACCTCTTGTTATTGGGGACCCCACGAAAGATATTTGTCCAACCAGACTGCAAGGTTCTTAACTTTTTGCTTAGTGGAATAGCTGTGCCGTTGAAACTAACCTGAGGAAGCTGAGACCAGTTTACCTTAGATGCCAACCTAGAGCTGCCGACTACAATGACCTGGGTCTTTAAAGGGTTAACCTGCAAACCATGTGCCTCACTCCATTCGCAAACTGAAGCCAAGTCCTGGTTTATCACATTTATTGCAGCATCTAAATCAGTATAAGGCGCTTGTCTGTAAATTCGCAAGTCATCAGCATAAAGGTGGCAGGAGGATTGAAGTTTTTTGGAAATAGAATTTATGAATATTGCGAAGAGTAAAGGAGATAACACGCCACCCTGAGGAACATCGGCTGCATTACTACACCATGAAGAGCAGGACTCATCTATGCAAATACGTTGCCGGCGGCCATACAGGTAATTACGAAACCAGTCAATCGCTGTTGGAGATATGTTAATAGAGCGAAGTATGCTGAGCAAAATATCGAAATCGACGGTATTAAAATTAGATTGTGCAATATCATTAGAACTTAAAACGGGATTATACCATGTGTATCTTTTGTTTCGAGTTTCCGATATATTCGAGAGAAAGAGGGTAGACCGATTCGTCTGCCCATAAAGATACACCCGCAATTACCCGTGATCATCGCGCTTGCAACAGTCCGAAATATCGGAAACTCGAAACAAAAGATACACATGGTAGTTCTAATGATACTGTCAGTGACCATGTTAGCTTAAAAACTTATAGATTGGTTTGCGCGATGTACTGATGACGCAAAGATCACATTATTTAGAGCATACTGGCAGTCTCTGTACACATGCGCCCTATGGGTCAGTTACACTAAACGCTCCTACAACGCTCTGCGAGTCCAATACAACAATGCCTTCAGGGTAATGTTGGAGCGACCGAGCTTTTCCAGTGCGTCGGGGATGTTTGCGGAGGCAGGTATGCCTGATTCTTATACATTAAGAACGTAAGTTCCAATTGGACGTAAATAAGCTGTTTTTGGGTGCATTTTCCGACCAAACGAAAGAAATTCAAACAAAATATCGTCGCGTATAATATCCTTGATGCGGCGAGTGCGCTCCAACAGCCTGATAGGTATCGTCGCCGACTGTATGAATAGTCCAATAATGTGGCACTGGGTGACGACAACAGAGTCATTTACATACATTAAATAGTACCTACCTACCTACTTATTAAATGTTTTAATGTTATTTGTTTTATATTTATTTTGTGTCAAGTGTAATTTTATATGCATTATGGCCTGACAATAAAGTTTTTATTATTATGTTATTCTTCGGCCCACTTTATGTTTGAATCGAATGGACACGAAGGACTACAAGACAAATGACGATGCGCCATCGTTACATGGTGGACATCCCACACATACGCACAAAACGTTTTGGGAATACTTTCATTGTGCGTACAGCTAAGGAGTGGAATTCCCTACCTGAGTCTATGTTTCCTGATAGCTATAATCTGGGAGTATTTATGTCAAGAGTGGATAGGTTACTTCTAGACAAGCGTGCTTTATCTTCGACCATATCATCGCTCAACATCAGGTGAGATGGTGATCAAACGCAAGCCTTTAGTTTACAGATATTTCCTTGAACTTTTACTATAAAACAATGTTATTTGCCAAATTGCATAGTTCTAGCTCAACGGGAATAGTGTGAAGAGTGTCGAAATATGCGTTGTTTGTGGTATAAAGAAGTTCTAATTTTAGATAGTTCCGCGCATTCCCGAAAATTAGGTTCTTGACAGACAGACAGACGGACGTAATCCTAAAAGGGATCCGGTCTTTTTCCTTTGAGGTAAGGAACCCTAAAAACATTGATTGAATCATTCAGCTTAGAAGTCACCAGTGCGATAATATATATATATATTATGTACATACAGATATCGACGGTTAAAAGGAAATAGGGTATAAGCGACAAAAAAAATGTTCAGGAGAGCTGTTCAAAGTTTAGAATTTTAGAAAAACTGATGTATTTTTTTATTAAAACATCGTGAAAACTAAAACAGTTTTTAATTTTCCAATCGGGAAATATGACAAAATAAAAGATAATAGAACACAAGAAACAGTCGGCTTTAAAAACAATACCAGTCCATAATGTCGCATTTACCCTATTTCCTTTTAACCGTCGATATAGAAGTTACTTTTAGACGTGAGGCATTCTAAACCTTAAGTCTTGGTAAATAAGTTTCAAGTTTATTTATCACTACCGACAGCCCCATTTTTGTAGAATACCACTTGACTGTTTGGTGCTCTACCGATGTACGGCTTAACCCTTAAATGCATCATGTTGTAAAATTACTACATACCATTCAAACGGCCTCAAAATCATCGGTATGTGTTTAGTGCATGCTGTTGTAGAATTATCACTAACAGGATAACATATTTTGTCGAATGGGAATACATTTTATTCCTTCACGACTATCAAATGTCAACTTGGCAGTGACAAAGCAAAAGACTATTGTGAATTCTGGAGCAGGTGAAAAATGTGTTGTTGTTTTGTAGTGTAATTAATTGATTGTTGAAGGTGAGTACAAATAAAAATGGTTTTTATATCGAACAATTCATCTTTTTTTCGATACAGTTATTAGTTTGGAAAATAAGCATTTGGTTTTTTATGAAATCTCGTGGATATTGATGTTGTAAATCTACAACACTATGCATTTACTTGAGAATGTCGCTGTTTAGGTTCTGATCACCAATTTCTTATTATTTCAGATGTCATCCTTGAATCAGAAGCAAATAGAAAAATATTTAACTCAAATTAATGACGGAGAGAGATCTGAAGATGATCTTGAGGAGTTTGATGCAGAAAAACATGATTTTTTATGAAAACCCAGAAAAGATATACTTCATGATCTCGAGAATCCTATTGAGGAGGAAAATGATGATGATGATGATCCTATCTTGGCAGAAGACCAACCATTGACAAACGAAAACCCTGCAAATGAATGGTTTCAATATGAACCAGATTTTGGACCAGTGGGGAATGTTGTCATCCGGCTAGCCAGAGATGTCCCAAGGCATATCAACCACATAATATATTTTGATAATTTTTATACTTCTGTTCCACTAGTTACCCATCTTGCCAAACAAGGGATCTATAGCCTGGGTACTGTACAATCTAACAGACTTGTAAACTGCAAACTACCTGACAAAAAATCACTGATGAAGAAATCTGTTCCCCGGGGTAGTTATGAAGAGCAAATGACTAGCTTTGAAGGTGTTGATTTGAAAGCTGTAAGTTGGAAGGACAATAAACCTGTTACTTTCCTATCTTCATATATTGGTGCAGAACCTGTTTCTCTAGTAGAAAGATTTGACAAAGCTAATAAGACCAGGATCAAGATTACATGCCCACGTGTAATAAAAGAGTATAATGCCCATATGGGCGGGGTGGATCTTCTGGATAGCTTCATTGGTAAGTATCGTATATCAATGAGAAGCCGTAAGTGGTACCTACATATAATTTACCATCTGTTGGATATGACAGTAATAAATTCCTGGCTTGTTTATAAAGACTTGAAAGGTACTGAAGCAACTTCATCAGTTCTGAATTTGTGTCAATATAGACTGGAACTAGTTGAGGTTCTAGCTAATATAAATAATGCATCTGAACTCTGTAACAAACGAGGAAGGCCCAGCACCAGCAACAGCGTTGAAATAGCAATACAAGCCAAGAAAAGTAGAGGACCAGTTCAGCATGTTCCACCTAAAGATATCAGGACAGATAATGTTGGTCACTGGCCTGATGATTGCTCCCGCAGTAGTTGCAAAATGCCTGGGTGCAAGGGATATACACAAACAAAGTGTGAGAAGTGTGGAGTAGCCCTTTGCCTTACTAAATCTAGGGATTGTTTTAAAAATTATCACACGTCATTATTTCTAGTAAATGCATAGTGTTGTATTTATGCAACAGTTATTTTTTAATAAAAACCTATAAAAAATGAATTTTTATTTTTATTATTATTTTTCCCTGCCTAGTCATGTACATGTCTACTATATATATTTTTCCTACGTAATAAGAACAAATCATGCATTTAAGGGTTAACGAATGCTTCCGTCTTGTTCAGACTCTATTAATATGAGAGTTTCGATAACTATAAGAAATTATTCGGTAATAGGGCAGCGGCTATTATTTAAGACATATTTGGAGCGGGTAATGATTAGGTATTTTTATTAATTTTCGGAATTATTATAATAGAATCAGATATAAATTGACAGATGAGTCAACTGTAGACCTCGATCTCGCCTGATGGTAAGCTATGACGTCTACGATGGGACGAGCGAGCCCAAAAGATGCCTTCACTCTTGCTTTAAAGGCTGATGGGTCATATGAGGAAGGAAATACAAAAGCCGGCAGAGTTTCACACCTTGGGGTCATTAAAAGTATAGTGAAGTGGTAGTATACAGTATGTTAACTAACAGAGGGCGTTCCCGTTAACTCGCAATAGTATAGCATCCATACATGCTAAAAAATAATATTATAATCTGAAAACAAAATGTTATTATTTTTTTAATATTAAAATAATCACTAAAAATGTTAAATTGATACGTAAAAGAAACACTGTACACGCGTACTTGATGGACGGCAACGTCGCAATTTATTTATGAATGCGTACGCGTGTACAGAGTGTTTCTTTTACGTATCAATTTAACATTTTTAGTAAATATTTTAATATTAGAAAAAAGTAAAAAGAATATTTTAATATTAGAAAAAAGTAAAAACATTTTGTTTTCGAATGGTAATATCTTTTTTAGCATGTATGGATGCTATACTATTGCGAGTTAACGGGAACGCCCTCTGTTAGTTAACATACTGTATATTATATATATACTTCCGTACTGTGTTACTCCCTCATGGATTCAGTAGTGTAAAAAGGTAATTATGAAAAGAAACACAAAACATACATTTTAAAATAATTTCTTTAATATACTTTGGTACATGTCTATAGGTACACAATTATGTATTTTTAAATGATTAATCTTTGATTAAATATCAACCGTTTACATTTCTTTTGCTATAATAAATTTATGTCAAACTCATTACTCTACTTATAGACGGGTAGATTATTGTTTTAAAAATAGAACGATTTTAATGAAAAAGCGTTGTCCCATTGTCGCTTCGTAACCTGTCTGCAGGTGCCATATAAAGAACTTTTGCGAACGTTTTTCAAGCTGAATTTAACATAAATTGACGATAGCAATTACATTAATTCCTTTACAATTATATTGTGACAGTCGTTATTAGAAAACGAGGACGATCATATGGCCTATCTCGCATTTCCTTAAAAAAACTGAAGTACGAAACGGTCTCTCACATGAAGGGTTCCGTGCAAAAAATCATAAAAAAAATCTTGAATGTGGTAGGTATTTGAGTTTTTATTATTTGTTTTCACAGCTACAATATATTATAAACACTTTAAAAATGGTTATTTTTTTATTGAAATGTTGATTAAATTGAGCATTTCCTATTTCACCTCACATAATAGACGTTGCTTTTTTACTTGTCATATCACAATAAGATGTTGATAACTATCGAGACTATATCGTTTAAAATGATAATTATATTTGAGCTCAATATAAAAAAAAAACACTATATTACAAATGCGAAAGTCTGTTGAATTTTCCTGCTGTCCAGACAAAAGGATTTTATGAGGGTTTAATTACTACCATTTGGTTACGGAACCCTAAAAATGTGATTTAGACCATTCTATCGCTGTCTCAAAAAGCCTTTTATAATTCATTAGATAACTACCCCCATATTTAATCAACGATTCAAAAGATATGATGCAATAATTAACTTGATTTACATAGAAACTACGATCGACTAAAAAATAGTCTAAAAATAAGACAAAAAATGCTTACGCCCGTTTTATGCAAAGATATTCTCGGGGAAATTGAGCGATATGATTTGCGGTCCAATACCCTTTAAAATGGACACACGAGCTGAGGTTATGTACGAACTTACGAAATTAACTTTTTGCCTCCATCCAAATTTTAACGGGAGATTTTACTACTTAAATACAACAACTTTCTGATTTAAAAAAATCCATTTACTAGTAGAATAATCTATTAAAATTTAGACTGTGTCAAAAAAGTCGACTTGTACACATTGTTACATTAATTTTTCGATAAATATCGTTCTATAAACTGGGCTTAAGCATTTGAAAATAAATTTAGCTAAGCGTAATTAATGAGTGCACATAATTTTTGTGCAATTTGATTCGACGATTCAAGTTTTGTGCTAACGTTTGCAATATGGCAGAATTATATAAGTCGGTATTACTTCTAAACAGTTTTTATGCAAGATATTTTTTTTTATATTCAAAATGAATTTGCGACAGTAGAAGTTATAAAATACACTAATCAAAAAATTATATGCAAAATTTTCGGATTAAAGGTCCCATCAAACGTCACAAGATTGCACAAACAAAGCGAAAATTTTTATCCTTTTAACAATTTCAGTTTTATTTTTAACCATACAAGCATTACGCTCGTCTGTGTGGACCTTTATGAAATATTTAAAATTAAATCATTCTTGATCTTGAAGTTTTTGGCTTTTAAAATTCTTTAACATAACTTCACTTTGAAATAAGACAGCAAATATCCTGATCAGCGTAATTTTAACAATGTTTGCGGAATAATACACTATATCCTAAGTTAATACAGGATTTTGTGCACCTTCACGATTTACTGTGCAATTTAACAATTAAAGTGCAAACTTTGTGCACTCCAGTTTTTGTGCAATTTTTGCGCACTCTGTCTTAACAACGAAAACTACATCTACAAAAAAAAAGTTACAATAAAAAAATAAATTTCTAATAAAAAGTATAATAACTTTGGTATATTTTTGACGTAATCGTTAAAAATAGAGAGAAGTCTGAATTATTACTTAAAAATATCTAGTACTCTGGTTTTCAGCACAATTGATTCACAAACTATGTAAATATTAATACCTACTAATACTTATACTTACTATGAGAAGCTAACGGTTTATTTAAATAGGAAGCTTAATACCTTCAAAATAGGGTTCACACTCGTATGAATAGGAAGAGGACACAATAGTCCATAAATGCATTGTGAGATTTCATTCAAAAAGCTTCTTTTACCACAGTACTAGATAATTTTAACCTTATTTGTTTCTAATTAAATATATTTTTGCTAACATCAATGGCATAACACTGAAGGCGAAACATTTGTGTCAAAACATAACCTCCGTTTGGGCTCCATCGCAGTCGGTTAAAATGTATAAGTAGACTAGATATTGGAAGACTAAGAAATTAAATTATTTAATAGTAAGGTTTTATGATGGCGGGGATATTAAAAGAAAATATTTGGTCCATTTTGTAAATCGGTGGGTTGAATATTCCTTTTTTGGATTATTGTAAATCTTTGGTCAGGATTTTTTAAAAGAGATTCTAACATATTTTTAGGAATAAAATAGGCCCCAAAGTAAGTAAGTATCGGACAAATTATTTTACAAAGTCGAGCACATACTTTTGATGTGAACATGTTTTATTTTCTTTTGTGCTAATTAAAAGTATTCTGCTGCGTTTGCGGAAAATATCAAGCGATAAAGATATAGTAGCCTCATCGTTTACTATATTTGGCTCAAAGGCTATCGGACAAATTATTTTACAAAGTCGAGCACATACTTTTGATAAACATGTTTTATTTTCTTTTGTGCTAATTAAAAGTATTCTGCTGCGTTTGCGGAAAATATCAAGCGATAAAGATATAGTAGCCTCATCGTTTACTATATTTGGCTCAAAGGCTATCGGACAAATTATTTTACAAAGTCGAGCACATACTTTTGATAAACATGTTTTATTTTCTTTTGTACTAATTAAAAGTATTCTGCTGCGTTTGCGGAAAATATCAAGCGATAAAGACATAGTAGCCTCATCGTTTACTATATTTGGCTCAAAGGCTGGCTTTTACTTTGGCCAGAGGCATTGCCATAAAACGTGGCAATACCGACTATGTTTCAGTCTCACTACAGCGTTCAAGACGAATTTATGTTTTAATGTCAATTCGTAGTTGAGATTACAATATTCTGAATTTCATTTTCAAATATAGCTTGTTTTTTTTTCTTTTTGTACTATAATAAAAAAGTAATTAACAAATGTTTCCGCCCTCAGTATGATCTACTTAGCCTAGCATTTTACATACGACGATACGGTTACGATTTGAATTGAGAATTTGATTTGAATGTTCTACTAATAAAAGGCCAAATAAAATTACCAAAATAAATTAAAGTATTTATACTTTTTTTACGTAATTAAAAAAATATTTAAGCTTCAGAAGCCTAATGGCTAAGATGTCAGACTTGTGATCGAGAGGTCACGAGTTCGAACCCCACCCATTACACTATTTTCGTGAACCTACTACAGACACAGAGCCGGATTGACCCTGTCAGAGGCCCTAAGGCAATGGCATTCTCGGGGCCCCTTTTCTTACTTTGACTGAACAAATTTTGTGTGAACTGAGGAAACGCACCTTAAGGGCTGTGGTTTTTAATATATTTGTTTACTTATTCCCAGATTTATTGTAAAATTGTTTTAATTCTACTATTAAATTTAACAATTTGTAGTTTGTGAGATAACAGTGAGGTCCCTAAGTTCACACGCACATCAAATTCTCGTTCGAAGAAACATGTTTTCTTGGTGCGTGCACTGGGCCTGGGCCCCTAGTTGATGCAGGGCCCTTAGGCAGTTGCCTACTCCGCCTAATGGTTAATCCGGCCCTGTCCAGACACAAATATATTTAGCTTAGTTGAAGGGGTTAACAAGATTTTTAGCAATGTTATATTCTACCCACATTGCTAGTTCTCTTAACCTCTCAAGGACCGCCATTATTTACGTCAAATATTAGTTGAGCCCCGCTGGCACACAAATTTTGTGCCAGCGGGGCTCAACTAATACTTGTTTACTGGCACGTTTTTGTGCCGCTGGAGCTCTAGAGGTTAAAAAAAAAAGATTCAATTGGAAGTCAAACCTTGCTAACTCGATAATAATGCAGTCGTATCGTGATCATATCGTCGTCGTCTCTTCAAAGCTAAAATCTTAATATACCACAAATATATAACAATACCTTTTAAGGAAGCGACTGTTACCTACTTTAAATAGAGATTTTAATACAAAAGAAGGCAATATTATATTCTTGTTCTTATAAACAGGGTCTTAATCACTTCTGGTGAGAACTCGATATGTAAAGATGGTTAATAATTTCACGGACCGACCTGGTGCAATTGTGCAGATGTTATTATTCGTGGTTCGTATTGTGGCTCGTCAGGCCATTACAAAATAAGAAGCGTCAATAACTAAGGTGTCGGATTTGTGATCGAAGTCGCGGGTTCGAACTAGGGCTTTCAATCCCGGAATACCGAGATCTCGGTATTGCGGGATCCCGCATCATTTTCCAATCCCGCGTGATGCGGGATTACGGGCGCGAATCCGCGGGATTTGCGGATCCCGCGCCCAGTTCATTAATTTATTGCTTTTTTTATGATAAACGGTGTAATTTGATTGTTCTTATCCTACTATAAGTAATTCTTAAATAAATGTGGAGTTTGTTAATTAATTCTATGTTTTTTGTGATAAATAAACGGTGTGATTTGATTGATCTCATATTAATAGTAATACGTAAATAAATTCGGAGTTAGTTGATTAATTCATTGTTTTATTTGCCTTATATAAATGTGAATATTTTCAATATGCGGGATCCCGCAAATACCGAGATCCTGCGGGATTGAAAATTCGTAGTTCCGCAAATACCGAGATTGAATTCAGGCTGCGGGATTGGAAACCCTAGTTCGAACCCCAACCATTACACTATTGCCGTGAACCCACTCCAGACACAAGCATATTTAGCTTAGTTGGAGGGGTTAACAGGATTGCTAGTCATGTGAATTCTACTCACAAAACACAACTATTTCGCGTTTTACCTAAATATGTAATTGTGTTGTTTGTTTAAATAATTATCAGCTTATTTTTGTAAGTGTGTGCATAAGCCAAAACTTGAACAGTAAATGACAACAATGCATAATAATGCTATGTAA
The DNA here is from genome assembly GCA_943138885.2 of Tholera decimalis. Taxonomy (NCBI): domain Eukaryota; kingdom Metazoa; phylum Arthropoda; class Insecta; order Lepidoptera; family Noctuidae; genus Tholera; species Tholera decimalis. The sequence continues at coordinate 7,688,977 of OW964575.2, read as the reverse complement.
GTACGCTAACTAGGATTTGTTCACGGACATGGACACGGACATTCATGCTTAAATTATTTACGAACTTCTGAGGAGAGTAAGGTAAGGACAGTCGTAACGGCATCCTGAGTACGGTGAGTGAGAGTGTGTCCTCTCCTATTATGAAACAGTTTGTGCGGAGGGTGATGGGTACTAAGACTAGATATAGATCATCCATACTAATATTATAAATGCGAAAGTAACTCTGTCTGTCTGTGTGCTACCTTTTCACGCCTAAACCGCTGAACCGGTTAAGATGAAATTTGAGATGAAAATAGTTTAAGACACTGGGAAGGACATAGGATTTATCCCGGAATTCTTACGGGATCGGGACGAAAAATCCACCTACGCGATCGAAGTCGCGTGCAGAAGCTAGTTAGGTATAAGTTACTAACATTTTATGGATTTTGTGGTCCGAAATAAAAAGATTCTATTCTACAACGTGTAACAAAAAGAGTATATACATACCAAGGGCACGGCTTCTTTGGATGATATCAAACGATATTGGAAGGGTTTCAACTCAAAATAAAATACTCTATAAAATTGATACCAAATTTTCGGTTTCGTAAGTTTCTTAAATTGAAATCATAACAATCGTGTCACCGCACTACGTAAGTCAATAACTTTCCACGTTACTTGCAAATCCTACTAATATCCTATCCTACTAATATTATAAATGCGAAAGTTTGTGAGGATGGATGGATGTTTGTTACTCTTTCACTCAAAAACTACTGATCGGATGTGAATGAAATTTGGTAAGTAGATAGTTGACATTCTGGAATAACACATAGCCTACTTTTTATCCCGAAATTCCCACGGGATCGGGATTTGCGCGGGAAAACCTTACCACGCGTACGAAGTCACGGGCAAAAGCTAGTATTACGATAAATCTCTTCTGTGATGTGCTTATTTCAATTTGAAAAGTTCGGTTTCGGGTATCAATGAAAGCGAAGCGAAGCGCCATCGTTACATGGTGGACATCCCACCCATACGCACAAAACGTTTTGGGAATACCTTCATTATGTCTGGAGTCATGGAGTCTGTGTTTCCCGATAGCTATAACGTTACTTTTAGGTAAGCGTGCTCCATCTTCGACCACATCATCACTTACCATCAGGTGAGATGGTGGTCAAACGAGAACCTATTTTATATAAAAAAAAAATAAAAAATCAATGTATTAAAAATTCTCATTACTTCCGAACATGTAGAGATAGGATTAAAAAAACCCTTCCAATATTCCGTTTGATATCACCCAAAGAAGCCGTGCCCTTGGTATGTATATACCCTTTCCGTTACACGTTGTATACTATTAACATGGATTGACATGGTTCCCGGGTGAGTGTTAAAAGTGCTATTGGTTTCTGTTAGAAATTCCTCAGTAATAACCCCCATGCATCGAAAAGCACGTGAAGCCATCGGTCCTACGTCTGATCTCCCTCCGGTCGTGTCGGATTGCGTCCCATCGTACTATGAGAGTAAAGTAACAGAGAGTGCTGCTGTACCTGCACATACTCGTGCACTATAATATCTCCTGCGCAGATGGCTAATCAATTATGATTAAACAATTTTAAATATTGCCTTCTCTTACATAATATATTCTTCACATTAAATTCCATTATCGTCTAAAATCTAAACACAACTATAATTAATAATAAAACGTATTTATTTACAACAGTATCATCATTTTTATTCAATTTTTAAAAACTTCAAGTTTATCTTTTTTTTTTAAACAGAAAACGGGCAGTATCTTTTTTAAACAGTCTTTTTTTTGTCAAATGTTTTTTTTTTTTTTTTTAAAGAAAAGTTTGGCTGCGCAAGTCTATGTGGGATAAATTTAAAGAAAAAGTTTGTTCCTTGATTCAAATTGGTTTTAGATCAGCAACTGATCGACATATATATATATATATATATATATATACATTATGTTAACTAACAGAGAGCGGTCCCATTAACCTGCAATAGTATAAGCACATCAATTAGACCGCCGCACACGCGACCCGTCATTCATAAATAAATTGCGACGTTGCCGTCCTTCAAGTACGCGTGTAGAGTGTTTCTTTTACGTATCAATTTAACATTTTTAGTGAATATTTTAATAATAAAAAAATAAAAACATTTTGTTTACGAATGATAATATTTTTTTAGCATGTATGGATGCTATACTATTGCGGGTTAACGGGAACGCCCTCTGTTAGTTAACATACTGTATATGTATTTTATTATGTATATATTATTTGTCTACTCTTCCGATAAATTATGACATTTTATTTACTTGTTGCACATTGTGGTATTTTTAACCCAAAGGTTGACTGGTATAGAATGCCTTGTATATTAAGTATAAATACAGTTTAAATAAATACTGAGAAACGTATAAAATATCTGTTAAACGTTTTTCAAACCGAGTTAGGGTCGGTTTTTTCTCCAATATGTAACTTTAATTCACAATAATCTCAATCCATAACCACTAACACGAGTTTGAATTTTAGTATTATGTTTTTTAAGTAGATTTTAAGGTGACAAATTCGTTTTTAAAAGGCCCTTAATCGGTAGGAATAGAATTTGATCTTTGTGACATGGAGTTTAAGGTTTTTTTTCCTATAATTGGTTGGTTATTTGGAATTCAATTAATTTTGAAAGGTTGTTTATTTGCCTTTTTTTTTAATTACTGATGAGCCCTCTTGACGTCGATCTCGCCTGATGGTAAGCGGTAGATGAGGTCTACGATGTGACGAGCGAGCACAGAAGATGCCTATTCACTCTTGCTTTAAAGGCTGAACTCGCTGAACACCCATACGCACGAAACGTTTTGGGAATACTTTCATTGTGCGTACGGCTAAGGAGTGGAATTCCCTGCCGGAGTCTGTGTTTCCTGATAGTTATAATCTGGGAGTCTTTAAGTCAAGAGTGAATAGGTTACTTCTAGGCGAGCGTGCTTCATCTTCGACCACATCATCGCTTAACATCAGGTGAGATCATGGTCAAACGCAAGCCTATTAAATATTAAAAAAAAAACTTAATTGCTTTATATCAATCAGTTGCAATTTCCACGATTTTCTTAAGGAACAATAGTTTAAATCTAGATACTTAACATAATATTAGTTATTGCAGTTACAATTTATGCAATGGTAGTCGCCTGTCTTTTAATATCATCATTTTGTGAATATAAAAGAATCAACTATGTATAGCCTCTTTTTTAGCAACTCTTAGGTACGATTCAGACCAACCGGCTCGCATCGGGCCGGACCGGGCGGCATTTTACAATGCGGTAAAGAACATTGAAATGTATCAACAGTAATTACAGTTCATATTTGCATGCAACTTACGCATAGTTACCTCCTCGTGGCGACGTGTCGCAGAATGCGTTCGGCTGTCGCGACGGCCGACCGGCTCCGACCGACTCCGAACGGCGCCGTCGGCATCCAATCGGCTGCCGTCGGGTCCGTTCGGAGCCGGTCGGCCGTTCGTCGTGGAATACGAACGGAGATTACGGTGCAGCAACTAGCGAATCATTCAAGTTGTGTTACGGCTCCGTTCCGATGCGGCGCGATGCGAGCCGGTTGGTCTGAATCGTACCTTATAGATTAAGAACTGGTTTCCGGAAGTAAAATTATCGTTACGTCCATTATAGTAACGTCATATCTGTCTGTCTGTCCATCCGTAGCCTTCATTTAAGCCAAATTATATTCAATAAGTGTGTATTTTAATGTTATAAATTTAGTTTGTCAGCTTTTATGATAACAACATTATTTATCCATCCTTTTTTAAAAGAAAGGCAGAAGAAACGCGATTTAAAAACTCGAAACTACACTGATTCCAAAACACACACAATCTTAAATGTTTAGACCCGGTTACATGCACAAAAAAGATGAACACGTCCCAATAAGTAATGTTAAGTAAACACCTAAAAGTGAATATGTTTAATGGACACGGAATGGAGATAGCGTTAATAATGTTATTATTAGACGAATATAGATTCTATTTACTAAGAAATAATGTTGCAATTCCTTGGAATCGTGTAAAACTACCGTCACAAAACTACGCCATCCCAACCCATCTTTAAAAAAATATTGATGATAGGTTCGCGTTTAAGCACCATCTGACCTGATGGTAAGCGATTATGTGTTCGAAAATGAACCATGCTTACCTAGAAGTAACCTATTCCAATGAAATTTCGAGTTCATAGATCGATAGTAAAGCTTTAAAGATTTGACTGTTTTTAGTATAGATAATAATTATTAAAGTTATATGCTTTTTCTAATACACATATTATGCTATAAGTCTATTTATAAGAGTATGTTGATACGAATAATATAGATAGAAACTTTTATCTAATAAAAAAGATTTTTGAATATTGGAAACAAAACAATTCGTAATTTCAAAAACTCAGTAAAACATTTTCGTATAAACATACCCACACAAAAAATATCATACGTAAGAATTAAAACTTAATATTACAATGAGTATTTTCAATTTTTAGACCACCAGCGCTGTAGTGGCGAATAGCGGTACTAAATAAATCCGTCTCACTATCGCCGCGATGGCGGATTGGAGAACTAAACGACAGTAGTGCCACAGTGGCAAGTAGGAGAACTAAACCACACTAGCGCCACAATCGGCAAATGCAAGAACTAAAGTACGGCCAACGAGAAACTATACCAAATGTAAACAATCTTTCAGAGGATTCAAAACATTTTTATTTGGAGAAATATAGGTATAAAATTTTTAGATCGATAGAAGTGGTAGAATTAGCCATACCTACTTATGTCAAAACTATTGATTGTATGGGATCACTGTTTGTTCTAAAAATTATTCTCTACTTTTATGATTTCTCCCTTTCTCAGTAGATACATTTTGGATTCCTTCTTGTAGCGCATCAAATTATGAAAAACTTTTTAGCAAAAAATAAAACCGACTTCCATATCGAAACACTACAAAGCCAAAAATAACTTTAATTTCGGTAGTCGGTGTTGTTGGTTTTGTATTTTTACTAAAAAGTTCTGTTCACGCATTTTAGTGGGTCGGTTTGTAATTTATCTAGTTACAAAAGCCAAAATGTCAACTACTTATCACCTTTGTCAAAATATTGCTTTTCCCGATGCAGCCGTTAATTTTTGAGTTCTCCTAGTACTTCACCATTAGCCCTACATCACCATATGCATTGTGACGAGCATAAAGTGCTTAACATCCATATTCAAGTAATCAAATCGTCATCCACGATATACTTATTATTGAGTAGTTTTGGTGGCCATCTGTGGTCTTCATCATCAGTTCCACTTCCCCAAATGGCACTTTTCGAGAGCAACTGCACAAGTTACTATAAGAAATACCCAAAACGCTATAGGTGTGCCTATAATATTTTAAGAGTTCCCTCGATTGCTCCATGATTCCATCATCAGATCCTAACGTGATGACAATGGGACGAACTAGAAAGTATACCCTTTCAAACTAAAAACGAATTTTCCAAATCGGTCCAGCCGTCTTCGAGATATGAGGAAGTTCAAGACGAACTGAGAAACTTCTCTATTTTTGAAGTCGGTTAAAAATAATGAAGGCTTTCTCTATAGCCCTTGTTGATACCCTCATACCTGCTGTAATACACACCCTCACTCACTATCACACACACCCACACTACTCACCTATCTGTTGTTTTTTGTACCTTATCTGTTTTATTATTAATGTCAAAATTATTAGTGTCTTCTTTGTCTTTTTAAAGTAATTTTTCTATGTTTATGTAACTTTCATTGCCCTAGCAGAACGGTGTTTGGTTAAGACTTAATGAGTTGTATGAGGCACCAAAATACAGGCTGTGCCTAGTTTGGGACCCGCTGTGTAAACCTGTGGCATGTAAATTAAATCTATGTCAACTAAATAAATAAATAAAATAATTGATCCTAACTTCTGCAGTTACCGCTCCCTTGTACCATGAATCACTATTGTTTACGAAAGATATGGACAGAGATAATAATCGCTTCCTATCGCAATGTAACTCTGTAACGGTGCGATTGTTTACGGTTTGTATCTCATCTCGCTGGCCTTACATTAATCAGAATATCGCCACAGCGGTTAGTAAAACAACCAATCACTACTTGCAGAACGTTCACGATTATTTTACTAATCATTTACCAAAGTGATCCTAATTTTAATACGCATAAGGTAGCTATTTGGTTGCTGTTAGAAGTATGATAACTTTGAACGCACTGAACTGTTTTTATACATAATTTTTCAAATCCTGTTTAATTGATATAAGTACTAAATAGACTTACCACACTAGCGCCACAGCGGCGAAAAGTGGAACTAAAGCATTTGCTTCTTGCAACTTTCTTGGTACTACTATATATAGTACTAGAACTAAACAATTAGCATTCAAACCTCCTTGGGTACTTTTTTCTTTACTTAATTTTTTTCTTTCTTTAGTTGGTCGAAGTCTCTTTGCGTGCTGTAAAGGATACTATCGAACGTATACCTTTTACTGAAGTCTGAAAGAGAAAAAAGAGAAATTCTGAAAATGAGAATGTGAAGTAATTGGTTAGTTATGCGGCTAAAATGAGAGTAATGAATAGATTTGGAAATTTTCGAAATTGAGATTTACGAAATTGGAAATTTATGAAACTGAGAGTTTGATTCTGAAACTAAACAGTGCAAAAATGAAACAAAATTATGAAGGAGTAAACCTTATGGAGTACTAAATACATATAGATTTTTTATACATTTAAATATTTATGAAACTGAAAGCATAATAAAATGCCGAAAAACAAAAAAGGAACATTTTAAAATGGTTTTTTCTACGATTTTCTAGAAGTCTATAGATGAGATCTAATAAATGAATGACTGGTTTAATGTTATACGAACCTTTTTCTTTGAACCATTCAGGTAATCCTTGTACATTTCGGATCTTAAGTACCTTGAATAACTGTCGGATTTCATCAAGTGGTACACGTGAGCCTGAAATGTATATATAAAAAAAAATATTAATTTGATTTATTTTTTCTTCTCCCAGTTTTTTGAACGGAAAAGATATTACAAGGCCAGGAAATCTCAATTGTAATCTATACTTATATTATAAAGAGGTAATATTTGTTTGTAACTTTGTATTTTGATAATCTCCGGAACGAATGAACCAATTCTAAAATTTTTTTCATGTGTAGTAAGGAGCATTTTTGATGAATGCTATAGGCTATCAATCACTTCGAAATCCACGTGGACGAAGTCGCGACCTAGTTCTAGTATGTAACTAGTCTAATCCTTACTAATATTATAAATGCGAAAGTAACTCTGTCTGTCTGTGTGTTACTCAATCACGCCTAAACTACTGAACCGATTTAAAAGAAATTTGGTACGGACATAGTCTAGAGCCTGAGAAAGGACATAGGCTGCTTTTTAATGCGAAAAAAGGGCTGTAAGGGGTTGAAACTTTGTATGGAAATTACGTCATTTTTAAAGCTAGACGCTTGAAACTTATTTTTTAGTTATTTTGATTAGAAAAATGTACTTAAATAAGCTATTAGCAGTAAAATATTGTAAATAGCTTATTTATGTATGAGTTTAATTTTCAAAATAATTAGTCTCAAAAATTAAAAATGCTGCCGAAAGTCACTATTCCGCGCGGACGAAGTCGCGGGCACAGCTAGTTAGGCAATAAAGAAAATAATAAAGAACAAAGTAGAAAGTGAAAATAGTATTTGGCATTTTTTTTAAGAGAATTTACAATGTGCACACCAAGTTTTTGTCTGGAGTGCGTTCACGGCCATAGTGTAATGGGTGGGGTTCGAACCTGCAACCTCTCGACCACTAGGCCGACACCTTACCCATTAGGCTATTGCCAATTAATGTATTTTCGAGTTTATTCAATGTGGAATTTAAAAATAAAATCCTTATACTTTTTTTCCTCCATTCGTTGTATCTTATTAAATACAAACCTCTGTATTTAATTATACAACGTGTAACGGAAACCCCATATCTATGCAAAGTTTCAGATCAAAATAAGTGACTCACAGAATTGACCCCAAATTATTGGTTTCATATGTTTCTTGAATACCAGTAATAACAAACGTGTCACAGCACTATGAGGGTCAACACTTTCACGTCACTTGCCAATAAAATGATAATTATTCTTTTCGTTCTTCTTAATTTGAAAAATTTTTAATAAGTTCCACACATGTAGACATAGGATTACATAACTCTTACCATATCGTTTGTTATCATCCCAAGAAGCCGTGCACTCGGTATGTATATACCCTTTAAAATACACGTTGTATACTTTAAAATTATATTCTTATATTATATACTTTATAATCTGTAACATTTACGTTTTAATGCGGCAGTCAAAAATTATTCATTTGTTGGACAAAGTCAGAAAAGACGTGAGTTATCAACATTTACTCTGTAACAATTACGTTCTAAGGCAGCTATTAAAATCGTTTTATTTATTGGACAAGCTATAGTCTGTAAAGACCGAGGTTATTTTATTATGAGATTACAGACACCTGGTGTTTGGCTGATTTAAGCAAAAATTAACTAATCGACTGTTAAATTTGTTGTCAAGAGCCATTTGTGTTGCTACCACCCGGATTCTGAAAATCTTGTCAATGAAGGTTTTCTGTAATAACTTCCACCAGGCGGCAGCACTGAGGCATCAGGTCCGGGTACCTGTCAAAAGCTTAAGTTTTTTGACATCTGTCAAATAGACGTCTATGTCGTGTATCCATCAAAGATTCGTTTCCAAAGAAGAAGACTCTCGCCTCAGTAGCGCCAACTGGTGGTTTAAATTTTCCACAAAACCCTCATTCAGTAATCAACTAAATCAACTGTCAATGTTGTCACATTGCTTTTAGCAACGGAAATTGACAAGAGATTTAACGGCTGATTAGTTAATTTTTACGTTAATTAGCCTTTCAGGAACCAGGTGACAGAGAGCGTCTCTACGGTAAGGTATAAATACAAGTGACTCCGGAACTCACAAAGACCTAGTGCAATTTAGTGATACTTTTTTTTATTAAAAATAGGTTCGCGTTTGACCACCATCTCACCTGATGGTAAGTGATGATGTGGTCGAAGATGGAGCACGCTTGCCTAAAAGTAACGTATTCACTCTTGACTTAAAGACCCCTAGGTTATAGCTATTGGGTAACACAGACTCCGGCAGGGAATTCCACTCCTTAGCCATACGCACAATGAAGGTATTCCCAAAACGTTTTATAGTACCTATTACGTTTTATTTACTAACACAATTGTTATTATATTATGTATACTTCAGGTTAAGGTATATCTATGGGTCTTTGTAACCTTCTTCGTATCGATGGTAAATCGCGTACTTTATATGTATTGGGCCCAATAGGTAGTTACGCTGGTCGCGTTTTCAGTGGCGTTTATAAGGTCTTCTAATGTACTATCGACGAATCTTCCGCATGCTCACATTTAAGGCTATAATCGCATAGCACGGTTCACAACTCGATCGCCTAATGCGCATGTATTTTGACCTATAGGATGCACGAAGCGTATTTTAGTAGTGTTCGTAATAGTAAGTATTAATATAATGTTACACGCCCTGTACTCACAAAATGCATATTGTCTCTAATTGGGCGAAACCAGGAAGGGATGTGGTTTGTCACTAGCTGCGCTTCCACAGAAATACGAGGGCGGTTCAAATATGGTCGGGACAAATGCTCTGACACGTTTATATACCATCGAAAAAATTTACAAAAATTTACAGCTTTTCTAGGTACTTTCCCTCACTAGTTACGCATTTTGTCCACCTTTTCGGAAGCTTTTTGATGCCGATATCGAAGAATTCCTTGGGCTACTTGGACAGCCATGTGCGCACGAACTCCTCTACCTCGTCGTCGGTGTTGAATCTTTGACCTCCGAGGGCTTCTTTCAGTGGTCTAAACATGTGGTAGTCGCAGGGTGATAAATCCGGACTGTAGGGGGGGTGTTCCAGTACTTCCCACCCCAATTCCGATATTGTATCGAGTGTGAGACGCACGGTATGAGGGCGCGCGTTATCCTGGAGAAGAATCGCACTTCGTACTGGAATTTCACACGTTTTTTCAGAAGGTTAGAATAGTATGCGGCATTGATGGAACGTTGAAATTGATGAAATGAGTTGTTCTACGCGGCGAATGTTGTCTGGTGTGATGCTGGTTCGCGGTCGACGATCATGCGGCTCATTCTCGACGGTTTCGCGGCCATTCTTGAATGCTTTGGCCCATTTAAACACAGTAGCCCTACTCAGGCACTCACTACCGAACTGATTTCGCAAACGCTTAAAAATTTCCGTGTTCCGTGAAACATGCGCCCATTGGCGTATCTAGAGATATTTCCCAGGGGGGGCCTGGCCCCCAGTAGTAGAAGCGATGATAGCTTATCAAAGTTGCGTCAACTCTTAACGTACGAAATGAAAATTTTCACATAAATTAATTTAACATGTATCGCATAACGGAACCTTGTATGAGTGAGTCTGACTCGCACTTGGCCAGATTTTTAAATGTTTCAGCCATAATTGTTTGTTAGTCATATTCTCGGGTGGGCACCAGACCATTCTGGCCCACCCGGCTCCCCCCCTTCCTACGCCTATGCATGCGCCCCCGACGAAAACTATGCCACACTGTTCGTAAGGGACCCTTTTATTAAATACTTAAGCCATGACCTTCAAAACAAACATGAGCGCCATCTACAGCGTTTGCCTCTATCATATTTGAACCGCCCTCGTATTTTCTCAAGTGAGCATGCGTATCTTTGGCCGATAGTACGTGTTCTTGGACAATTAGGACATTCCAGCAGATGAGACATTGTTTGGTCAGGAACGCCGCAATCGCACTGGGTGTCAGTTTGGCATATAATACTCCACATGCTAAATTGTGCTACCACCGGTCTACTTGAGTTCGCAGTCGATGAGAATAAATGATTAAATAAATAAATAAATGTTACCTGAGCTTGATCGAAGCAATATCTATCGGCGGTACCAGATTCCACTTTCTGGCGAGTCAGCTCCCTGTAACATACAAATTACACAATTAAACACAACATATTACATTACAGCCTATAATGTCCCCATTGCTAGGAAACCGGCCTCCTTTCTACGCTTACCCAGAAGTAACCTATTCACTCATGACTAATTAAAGAGGTTATAACTATCGGGCAACACACACTCCGGCAGGGAATTCCACTCCTTAGCTGTATGCACAATGAAAGTATTCTCAAAGACTTTGTTTTATAATATACTAGCTTTTGCTCGCAACTTCGTTCGCGTGGGAGGTTTTTCCCGCGTGAATCCCGATTCCGTGGGAATTTCGGGATAAAGTATCCTATGTCCGTCTCCTGGTTTTAAGCTACCTCTCGCTACCAATTTTCAGCCAAATCGGTTCAGCTGTTCTTGAGTTATAAATAGTGTAACTAACACGACTTTCTTTTATACAACGTGTAATTTAAAGGGTATATACATACCGAGTGCACGGCTTCTTTGGATGATAACAAAAGATATGGCAAGGGTTTTGTAATCCTATGTCTACATGTGTGGAGCATATTAGAAATTTCAATACATTGATACCAGAGACCGAATTTTTCAAATTAAGAAGCACGAAGAGAATTATCGTTTTATTGGCAAGTGACGTGGAAAGTGATGACCCTTGTAGTGCTGTGACACGTTTGTTATTACTGGTATTCAAGAAACATATGAAACCAATAACTTGGGGTCAATTCTTGAGTCCTTTTGGATAGATATGGGGTTTCCGTTACACGTCGTATATATAGATTAGGATGTCCATGCCTAGGGTATAGTTACCTGCTAGCCGCGTCAATATTGATGGGCGACGCGGCATCACTGGCGAGGTACTCCTTCCAGATCTCCTTAGCTCGAGCCGATACGCGGCGAATAGGAAGCGCTTTCAACTCTTGAACTGCGAGCCAGAATCTGTGGAAAATATTAGGATATTATGATTGACAATATCTTGTATGAGTAATTCACATCCTGTAATAATTTGGTTCAGAATCGGTTTCTATCATTTTTAATACGGTAAAATAGTCCTAATTTGCTCCTTTGTAGGTAAATGCTCCAATTCTGTAAAATAGCTGCGTTAGCGTTTAGCATCCAAGGCACTAAAATAATTTTCACGCAAGCTCCGCCCCTATGCATCCCCGGTTAGGCCGTTGTGTGCTAAACGCTAACGCAGCAGTAATAAAGTTGAATATCGCGTGCGCTCTTTCACCATGTTCGGGTTCGAAACCAAATGTCGTAAGTCTCAATTTTTATTTCGTTTATAACTAACTAGCGACCCGCTCCGGCTTCGCACGGGTGCTATGTTTATATTAAATATACTATAGAATGTCTTTATATACAACGTGACAGCCTTTTTGTCATTCAACAATACATACATGTTCTCTTTAGTAGTCTTAAAAGTGCGATATATAATTGACCATGGGACAAACATTCAACGCTCAAATCTAAGCCTGCAACGTTGAATATTTGACCCTGGGATTTGTTAATGGTCATTGCAAAAGATATCCTTAACGGAAATTGTAGATGTTTAAATTGGAACGATAAATCCGATGGTAACAGAGGAATCCGGGGAATCAATACATCTTCTCCGGTACCACATCAGGTGAGTATTGTGCACTCTATTCTGAAAGTTTCAGCGATTTTACCAGCAAACGCGTGCCATTGCAAAGTTTAGGTGGATTCAGGTTTCTTAATAAAATAACAGGACAACCTACTTTCAACACCATTCTATGAGGAGGGAGTCTAGACGGTTCAAAGAATTATGAAATTCTTTAGGAAAGTGAACAGCTTCTTGCAAATCTAGAATAGTATCAAGTACTTGTTCGATAGTGGGTGTTAGAGCCGCCCTTTCTTTAAACCAAGATATAGCCTTACAAATTATGTTATCAATGTCTCTATAGACATTCTTGATCAACTCTTGGAGGCTGTCTATCAAAATACAAAAGTTTTCTAGGTTAATCCTTCCATCACTTTGTGTTAACTCTCCATTGCCAACAATTTGACAGGCCTGTTGGTCTAGTGGTCAGCGGCCCTGACTGCTATGCACAAGGTCGTGGTTTCGATTCCCACCCAGGACAAATGTTGTGTGATGAGCACGATCATTTGTTCTTTGTCTGGGTGTAATTTATCTATAATATGTAAGTATTTAGAAATATATATGTATGTTTATCAGTTGTCTAGTACTCATAGCACAAGCTCTGCTTAGTTTGGGACTAGATGGCGTTGTGTGAAAAAAAAAAAAAGGCCTGTTTTCACGTGAAATTTTTTTAGGCTGTTCATAATAACAGCCGCACCGTCGATTTTCTAGGTCAAGCAACGCTTGGCGACGTCTGTCTGTTGATCTCAACATATTCGAGATTCCCCCGTGCCTCTGTAAGTTAAGCGGTCGATCCCAGCTGTCATTTGAACATTCTTGACAGTCGTAGACCAGTAAGGTAGTCAGAAGCCAGTTTGACACGTGCCTAGCTAAGGTGTATCATGTTACCCAAATAGTATCTGGGTCATATCACTGCAATTTGGGCAGAAAATTAATGAGCTACAGCTCTCGCTTGAAACATTTTAATCTCATGAGTCTAGAAAATCGTCGTACGATCTTAGATAATCTCTTTCTATACAAATGACAGGCCCGTTGGTATAGTGGTCAGTGGCCCTGGCTGCTATGCGCAAGGTCGTGGGTTCGATTCCCACCTAGGACAAATGTTTGTGTGATGAGCACGGTCATTTGTTCTTTGTCTGGGTGTAATTTTCTATAATATGTATGTATTTAGAAATATATATGTATACCATACCACAAGCTCTGCTTAGTTTGGGACTAGATGGCGTTGTGTGAAAAGTTGTGGAAAGTTGTGGAATATTATTATAAATTATTAAACAATCACATTGATTGTCCGCGGTTACTCAGTCTGATAAACATAAATGCGCCTTATAAACTGCCTCGTATATCTAGATATCAGTTACTTCGCGCTAAGGGTTTTAAAACCAATCTGGGTCATTCTTCCACCATAAACAGAATGCAGGTTCAATATAGTCGCTTGTCTTCCTTACCTAGTGTCGATATTGATATGTCTTATTCCTTACACAAATTCAAGTCTGTCTTACATAGGGCATTTATACAATAATGACAAATAATTTTATTTTGCTTCTAGCTTGCCACTTATATCAAGTTATATTTTTTAATTATTATTTAACTGTTCATTAATGTTATAATATGTGAAATGCTATGCTGGTACTAAAGCAATAGCTTTAGCAATTAGTAATACCTAGCTAGCCATTGCAATGTTAGTAAGTTTTTTTTTTCGTTTTGTTTAATATCTACTTTCACGCTTATTGTTTAATGCATGCCGTGGCAGCCTTTAATTAAGGCTACGCTATTGTTTGTAACAATATTTTATTTTAATTTTTAACATGTTTATTGGTGTATGCTTTGTTGGTTGTCCTTAAATAAATAAATAAACATGATACCGTCTGCTAACCCAGTAGGGTTGTGGAGGTCAGATCGGCAGTCGGAGACAGTGCAAGCATTCGTCAGAAAATGTATAGCTCAACTTAGAACTCTAAGGAGCACAACGATCTTACCAACAAAAAAAAATTTTTAGCAAAAAATAGAACCGACTTCTAAAAACACTACAAAGGCAAAAATAACTTTAATTTCGGAAGGCGGTGTCAAAAACGAAAATATATACAAAACTAAAGACACCGCCTTCCGAAATTAAAGTTATTTTTGCCTTTGTAGTGTTTTTATATGGAAGTTGGTTCTATTTTTTGCTAAAAAGTTTTTTTTTCACGCTTTTTAGTGGGTCGGTTTGTAATTTATCTAGTTACAAAAGCCAAAATGTCAACTACTTATCACCTTTTACAAAATATTGCTTTTCCCGATGCAGAGCCGTTAATTTTTGAGGAGTTCTCCTGGTACATCACCATCAGCTCTACTTCACCATATGCATTGTGACGAGCATAAAGTGCTTAACATCCATATTCAAGTAATCAAATCGCCATCCACGAAATACTTATTATTGAGTAGTTTCGGTGGCCATCTGGGGTCTTCAACATCAGTTCCACTTCAAATGGTGCTTTTCGAGAGCAACTGCACAAGGTACTATAAGAAATACCCAAAACGCCATTGGTGTGCCTATAATATTTGAAGAGTTCCCTCGATTTCTCCATGATCCCATCATCAGATCCAAACGTGACGACAATGGGACCAACTAGAAAGTATACCCTTTCAAACAAAAAAAGAATTTTCCAAATCGGTCCAGCCATCTCCGAGTTATGAGGTAACTACATAAAAAAAAGTTCAAGACGAATTGTAAACCTCCTTTTTTTGAAGTCGGTTAATAATACGGTGACAAACAAAAGGACGTTTGGGTAGGCCGTAAAAGGACTCAAATTGCTAGACAATCATTTTTATCCCGAATAATAATTACCCCGCAAAAACATAAATGTGAAAATGGGAGCCAAGTTCAATTATCGACTTCGCCGACAAAAGACTTGAGATCTAAATGTGTGCCAAGTTCTGTAAACAATCCTGAAAGTTATTTATAAGAACGTATAACTGCTTATTTAAAAATATTCAAATTGAATAGTCGAATTATATACACAATGCAAATAACTTATGATCTATTGATCCTCATCATTTGACTTGGCTAGTTTTTACCAGCAAATCAAATATTTAGAAGAATAGAACCTTACAGTGGAAAAACAATAAGTTGCAATAACATAAAGTTCCACATCGTCACTTACCATCAGATGAGATGGTGGTCAAACGCGAGCCTATTATCAATAAAACAAAGTTGATAAGTTGTTTAGCTAAATATAAGATAAGTAGTATGTAAAAATTAGCCAAGTCAAATGATGAGGTTTTAATTGATCTACTTATAAAATATATTTTTTGCGTTTACGCTGTGTAGTTTTGTAATTAGAACTATTTTCTATACTTTCTTGAATGTTTGAAATATTAGAACGCATTGTCCATTAATTATCTGCTATTTTTTTAGACGTTTTCTGCATATATGCTTAACCTGGCTGCGACGAAATTAAAAGGGTTTCTAAAAACGTTAAAAACAACTATTAGTGGTCGGAACTTATTTTCCTACGAAGAATACGATAGATACAAAATATGGCATTTTTGCTCTTATAATTTAGCAAGGCGCTACCTTACCTTCTAATAAAATCGATTGATTGGAAAAAAATTCAAATCCGATAAATTCACTGTTTTCTGATTTTTCCTTTGTATACACACAATTACCTAGCTGGATACCAAACTTGAATTTTCTAGGTCATCCGAAGTGGGTTAGGTTTTGTATCTATCTATAGATCAGTCAGTCAATCAGTCATAAAAATGACGATTTTTGGATGTTAATATCTATGTAACTGTTTAAGCTGTATTTATAAAATTTGGGTTACTAGTTTATCTAGGGGATCTCATTATATAAACCAAATTTGGTGTGTTAAAGTTGAATACTTTTTGAGTTATAAAGCGGATAAAGGGGTCAAACGTGGCTCCAAATGGTTCGTGTAATATTACACACGGCCGCTGCTCGCCAGTTCTATTTGCTTGAACTTGGCTTGACACGCTGCCACGTGTCTAGATAAATAAGCTGTATAACATTATATTACTTTTGGTATGTTACTCACTTGAGATTCTCCCCGCTGAATTCCTTAGACAGGAACTTAGCGAAGTGTTCCTTGCCAGCATTGTCTTGTAAGAGCTCCCGTAAACTGAACGACCAACGACGAACGCGACGTAGCGGCAGAGGCTCTTTGCTGTAAAACAGATATAGAAAAAATCAATTGTTTTATACCACCATCTCACCTAATGTTAAGCGATGATGTGGTCGGAGATGAAGCACGCTTGCCTAGAAGTAACCTATTCACTCTTGACTTAAAGACCCCCAACTTATAGCGATCAGGAAACACAGACTTCGGCAGCGGCGGTCGGGTATGTGTCCGCAACTCTACGACCGAGCGTGTATTTTGCGTACGGTTATGACAAATACAACATTTGATCCATCCTAGCTCCTCCATGAACGAGCAACGCTCTGGTTTTACTTAACATTCCTGGGTAATAGAATAGAATGCATTTATTTCTCAGAATATTCTACCGTTTCCGGTGTACAAATATGTAAAATTATGGTTTAAATCATTAAATTAGAATTAAATTAAATTAGAATGGAGTTTACAAATACATAAAATTAATGGTGCCTGTAATTTGCGATTACAGGGCAGCCTAGTTGCGGGGCCCGATTACTTGCCGCGGTTGCGCGATTGAACGAACGTGGTGGGAGTTGGGACTTTAGTCAGTAAAAGACTGACACTTCCTTCTAGATATGGGTAACTCAGGAGAGATAGATACAAAAGATATGAATCACTCCGTTTCCATCAATCACTCTTTATATCCTTTCACATCCGAATGTATCACTGTATCACTGTATCTTTTCAACTCATTCACTTACGGCGGCTACTAAGGACGATTTTGGAAAGTTCAGACGTCTCTCTCGCACCTCCCTATTTAGAATGTTCTGTCGCGCTTTCTTAAGACAGAGTGAGTCGTTTGACCATTGTAAGCTGACATACGTCGGCACAAAAAGATAAATTGATAACTCTATTACTGGTACGAAGGGCTCAAAGTCGTTAAACGGTAACGGAACATTACGTATTATACTGGTTTTACCTACACGTGTACTTTACTTTGCCTTTAAAAAGTTTTAGTAAACTATGCAAACTAATTTCAGTCATATAACCATCGTTTTAAGGATCAGGATAAAAAGTAAATAAAAAGAAATTTGTAATTTACAAAATTAAACAAAATATCAGTTCAATCGGTAGACTATAGAATATATTTTTTTCTACAAATAAGTAAAAGCAAATACCTACCCTAAGTACCAATGTTATATTCGGTAATCATTAATTTCATTATTTATTATTTTAAACAAAAATTACAGTTAATTTTTCAAATACCTATTTAATACTTATCAATCAAAACAGATACCTAGAAAGAAACAGCAGCCCACAGGCAGCCCAATAAATTAGAAAGATACCTAATGTAACGACCAAGCAAAGTGCAAACAGATATACTTATCTATCGCTCACTGTATTCTAAGATCGCTCATAATGATTAATTGGATCGAGTTGAGCGAAGCAAGCCATGCTGAGCAGCGAGTTGCGTGCGCGAGTGTGAGCTACTGATACATATGGATACAAAGATATGAAAGAGTAACATATCCCTGTGATCGAAAGATACATTTCAATCTTTTCTTTTTAGTGATACATTTTGCCCATGTCTACTTCCTTCCGCTCCTCCCAGAGCGGGAGATAATATCCCACAGAAAAAAAAGAAGTGATAAACAAGACATACAAAGCAGCCGTTACATTTATTTAATTATACAAATATGTATAAAACTCGTGTCACGGTGTTTGTGAAAACTAAAAACTTGAGGATTATTCCGGGGGAAAATCATCTTATGACAGGATGGAGCGGAAGAGAGTGTCAGACTTTGACTGACAACCCCACCGTTTCGGGGCCTGTCGGGCCGCGTCAATTCTGCTAACGATCCTTACCGGACGGTGAGCCACCCCTGTTCGCCGCCCGCAAATCCGCCCGGAGGTGGCCGGAGATTGGCTCGCGATTCCCACCGCTCGGGGCGCTTTGTCACTGCCATATCATGTTAATATAAAGTGTAAACAAATTAAACAGTACCTCTGTTTCTCCTGATCCCACATGTCGGTAGTGTCGCTGAGCCAAGGGTTGGGCCACTCCGGCGCAGTGAAGAACGCGTCGTATTCCGCGTACTGTTCACAGTACGCTATCAGCCTGCGGACAAGTAAGTACACTTTAAACATGTTTAAGAGCAAGCAGAAAATTTAAACAACCTATCTTTTTAAATAGGTTATTTTTTTATATTATGTAGGTACTTTATTTTAAACCTTTTAATATTTTTTGGCTGTAAATTATAATAATAATAGTCCTCGTAGTATTAAATAGTTCTCGAGAACCTCGTGAAAGCCGAGAAAGATAAGCAAATTAAGTAGGTATCTTGAACTGGCTCGCGAGATTGTCGGCGTGTGGGATGTGGATACAGCAATTATTGTGCCGATAGTCGTCTCAGCCAATGGCATAATAGCCAAGAGCCTCGACCAACATCTGAGAAGCGCGTATTGTTAGGAGGTTCCTCTCTCAAGGGCCCTCACCACCGGTAGCTTGGACCCTGTTCCCGATACCGGTGGGCTACTGTTTTTTTTTAATTGATAATAGGTTCGCGTTTGATCACCATCTCACCCGATGTGTCGTGATGTGGTCGAAGATGGAGCACGTTTACCTAGAAGTAACCTATTTACTCTTGACTTGAAGACCCCTAGATAATAGCTATCGGGCAACCCAGACTCCGGCAGGGAATTCCACTCCTTAGCCGTACGCACAATGAAAGTATTCCCAAAACATTTTGTGCATATGGGTGGGATGTCCACTATGTAACGATGGCGCATCGCCGTGTCTTGTAGTCCGATCATGGAACGGGCTCGGCAGAATTAGATTGTGTAATTCCATCGCACACTCTCCCAAATGTAACCAATAGAAAACCGATAAACTAGCAACTCTTCGTCGATGGTCAAGGCTTTGGAGCTTTGACTCGACCAGTGCATCGTTACCAATGAGTCTTTTGGCCCGTTTCTCGATTGACCCAAGTGCGTCCATTTGGTACTTGGCAGATCCGTCCCAAAGATGAGAGCAGTACTCCATACACGACCGAACCTGGGCTTGATACAGATTGAGCAGCTGTTCCGGTGTGATGTACCGTCTCATCTTTGCTAGTATTCCAAACTTTTTTGATGCTAGTTGATCCTTAGCCTCGATAAACGGACCAAAATTGAGGGTGGAAGTTAGTGTTACCCGAAGAAGCTCAATACGATCGGTAATTGGCACGGTTACACCACAGAAAGTAGGAACCGGTTCGAATTGGCTCCTTTTTGCGGAGAAGAGACACGCCTGGGTCTTAGCTGCATTAAACTTGACCAAGTTGATTATATTTTATATTTTTTTTAATGTTTTTTTTTTCTAGAATTATTTAAAAATGATTTCAATATGTATATACAACGTGTAACTGACACCCCATATCTATCCAAAAGGACTGAAGACAACATCTGGTATGGAGTCTCTATGCAAGTTTCAGCTCAAAATAAGTGACTCACAGAATTGAACCCAAATTATTGGTTTCATATGTTTCTTGAATACCAGTAATAACAAACGTGTCACAGCACTATGAGGGTCATCACATTCCACGTCACTTGCCAATAAACCGATAATTCTCTTCGTTCTTCTTAATTTGAAAAATTCGGCCTCTGATATCAATGCATTGAAATTTCTAATATGCTCCACACATGTACACATAGGATTACAAAACCCTTTCCATATCGTTTGTTATCATCCAAAGAAGCCGTGCACTCGGTAAGTATATACCCTTTAAATTACACGTATAATTTAATAAATGGAAAATAAATAGCCCTCTTAACCGATTTCGGTCACGGCAGCCAATCTAATGATTTATTAGCCATCTGCGCAGAAAATATTTTGATTCCCTGGAAATTCTGGGATAAAAAAGCCTAGCCTATGTGTTCTTTCAAGTATCTACATTCTACATAAGCACCAAACATTCAGATCCGTTCAGTAGTTTTTGCGTGAAAGAGAAACAAATAATAATAATAATATTCCACAACTTTCACACAACGCCATCTAGTCCCAAACTAAGCAGAGCTTGTGCTATGAGTACTAGACAACTGATAAACTTACATATATATATTTCTAAATACATACATATTATAGATAAATTACACCCAGACAAAGAACAAATGACCGTGCTCGTCACACAAACATTTGTCCTGGGTGGGAATCAAACCCACGACCTTGCGCATAGCAGTCAGGGCCACTGACCACTAGACCAACAGACCTGTCAAATAATATCCATCCATCTATGCATCCTTATAAACTTTCGCATTTACTAACTATGCCCCGCGGTTTCACCCGAAAATGTGTGTGTTTAGATTTCTCATAAAAACATTCATCCCCTTTAGGGGTCGATTTTTGAAAATGAGCCTATGTTTGACCCCGGCCTTTAACTACTTATTTTCTTTCCTATTTTTATCCAAATCAGTGCTGTGGTTTAGCGGTGAAAACAGACAGACACGCTTAATATTACTATGTATTTTTTTTATTGATAATAGGCTCGCGTTTGACCACCATCTCACCTGATGGTAAGTGATGATGTGGTCGAAGATGGAGCACGCTTGCCTAGAAGTAACCTATTCACTCTTGACTTAAAGACTCCTAGGATATAGCTATCGGGAAACACAGACTCCGGCAGGGAATTTCACTCCTTAGCTGTACGCATAATGAAGGTATTCCCAAAACGTTTAGTGCGTATAGGTGGGATGAAAAAATAAGATAAATAAATTTTAAGCAAGACGATACCTGTGTTAATAGTTTCCGCTTTTCCTTAACTAATCTATGTTAATAAAATTACACTTAAAGCCTTAACTAAACAAGCAAGAAGGTAATTAAAACACAATAAAACAAAACACATGTTTGTTTCTGTACTTTGAATAATAATGGATGTGTAATAGTGCATAATTATGTGTCTATAATAGATGCATTATAAGGAAATACGTTCATATTATAATTAATATTGTCACCTTCAACTAGATTACATAAACAAGGTGAATTCAGTACAGACAAACATAATTAAATGCTCAGTTGTATATCTCAATAAAAACTTTCAAAGAAAATTGGTTTCAACGATATACAGTCAGCAGTTTTTGAGGTATAAAGCATATTTTCAAAAACCGCAAAAATTACTCTGTCGTTAATACAACGTGTAACGGAAACCCCATATCTATCCAAAAGGACTGAAGACAACATCTGGTATGGAGTCTCTATGCAAAGTTTCAGCTCAAAATAAGTGACTCACAGAATGCACACCAAATTATTGGTTTCATATGTTTCTTGAATACCAGTAATAACAGACGTGTCACAGCACTATGAGGGTCATCACTTTCCACGTCACTTGCCAATAAAACGATAATTCTCATGTATTGAAATTTCTAATAAGGTCCACACATGTAGACATAGGATTACAAAACCCTTGCCATATCGTTTGTTATCATCCAAAGAAGCTGCACTCGGTATGTATATACCCTTTAAATTACACGTTGTATAAACACAATGAAAAATTTGCTAATCTATGCTTGTTACTATGTAGTCCTAATAGCTTCGGAATAAAATAGCTGTGACATAGAGACGGACAGATAGACAGCCATGACGAATCTATAAGGGTTCGTTTTATGCCATTCGGCTACGAAACTCAAAAAGGGTCAATAACACTTATAATCCCCTGGTGATCTGTAATACAGGGCCAAAGCTAACTTAAGGGGCAGATATTCGATTTTCGATGATTTTTAATCCAAGATCACGTCTAAACGGCTAGTCGGTATGCTTTGAAAAAAAATAATGATAAACTAGACTATTTCCTTAATAATTTGATATATGAATATTTAAATATTTTTTTGTAAAACATTGTGTAATTTATTTTTAAATGTACGTCTAACGCGGGCATAAAAGCGAAGATCAGGCAACAACCATTCGGTTTATTTTTATGAAACTTTCACAGTTTAAAAGATAATTTAATTGCCAATCTTTTAGTATACGGCTTTTTTTCATATTGTGTTTGGTAAAGTCATGGTGTATTATTATTCGAATAATCTAGGTGCGCAATGAATCGGGGGCTCTTGCGGGCGACGGGCGGCAGTGCATCGCTGACCACTGTCACGAGTAGACGCTAACGCTCCGCGCAAAAAATACAAAATGATTTTATTCGCATAGAAATTTAACGCCAAAATGGTTGGTAAACCCAAAACACTAAAAAAGAAACGCCTTACAATGTTAAAAATAGATTAATGAAGTAACGAATTTTAATTATTTATATAATTTACTGCCGCCATGGTCGAGTGGTTTAGGGGTTTAACTTGTGTGTAGTCGTGGGTTCGATTCCCGCGGGACGCATACTTTGTAAATTTGTTTCCACTTTGGCTAGGACATTGCAGGCCTGAATCACCTGATTGTCTGATAAAAAGATGGTTCCGTACTTCGGAAGACACATATAAGCCGGTAGTCCCGGTCGCCAAATGGCGGTCGTCAGAATAGACCACGTCAGAGGCTCTTGAGGCAGTCTAGAAACTCTGACACTAGGGTGTATGGGGTCATTAGACATTACTACCCACACGATAAGAAGAAGATTATTTATATAATCTCTATCAATAGTTTAAATTAGCATATTGGAATAAAATAAATGTGATTTAAATGTAGTAAACAAACTTTTATTTTATTGAAATAATTATGTTATTTCCTTTTAGGAGAACACAAAATAGTAAAGATTCTTGAGTCAAAAATGTAGAGACAGGGTGAGTATTGAAATGTAATTTACGAGTAGGTAACCATATTGGAGCGTAGTAAGGACAGTTCGATTAGAGTTTCAAAAAATACTTGAGTGTTGCTGATATTGGAATAGTTGTAGGTATAGCTCTTGATACGTAAGTAGCATGACCTTGAATGCGGAGATCTAATATTTAGTAGGTACTTACTTAAAATTATTTTAATTTTATTCAAATTATGTTTTATTTTTTGGAGTATATCAAATAACTTAGATTCTCGCCGCGAAAATGCAGAGACGAGGTAAATATTGCAATGTAATAGCACCATACTACAGCGTCGGTACTAAGGACAGTCCGGATTAGAGTATCAAAAAATACTTGTGAGCTGATATTGACACGAGTTGTAGGTATAGGTCTAGGGTAGGTACTTATGTAGCATGACCTTGAATGCGGAGATCTAATGTTTAGTAATTTTTTATTTCATTGAAATAATAGTGTTTTTTTGTGGTGAGTACGAGGTGAGTATTTAACTATAATGTAACCATACTACAGCGTAGTAAGGACAGTCCAGATTAGTTTAAAAAATACTTGAGTGCGGTTTTTGACATAGTTGTAGGTACTAATAGCTAGCTATGGTACGAAAGTACCATGACCTTGAATGCGGAGATCTAATGTTTTGTTTACGCACAACTCTCCAATATTCCAACTTTCGCCCATATGGTCAATCCTACTTTCGCGCCCGTGCCTATAGTTACCTAAATTTAATTTATATTATATAACTCGCTTTATATTATATAGATCGCATCGAACTTCTTGAGGTTACGTTGACATCCACCCTTAATTTTGGTCCGTTTATCGAGGCTAAGGCTCAATTGGCTGCCAAAAAGTTGGGAATCCTAGTAATTACACCCTAACTATTGATGATAATATAATAACATTAGATTCACAAGTCGCCACAGAGTTTGAAAATTGTTTCACTGACATACCCGTATCGACAATCAAGTCGCTAAAATCATCTGCCATTGCTGCAGACATATTACTTAAAAAAAGTGTTCCAGTTTGTAGTTCAGGGTTTAAATTCCAATATGTTACTTCTAATGACATCATCAAAACTTTTAATTCTTTGAATGTTAAAAAGGCTGCAGATCTGTGGGGTAATTCTGTTCATGTTACTAAGTCCATTATACACATTATAGCTCCTACATTAGCTGTTATATTTAATAATTGTATTGATTGCGGTGAGATTCCTGATTTAATGAAATATAGTAAAATAATCCCACTATTTAAATCAGTTAGTACATCTTACCCTACTAATTATAGACCTATTTCTGTATTGCCCACTTTCAGTAAAATTTTTGAGAAAATTATTTTAATGCAGATGCAAAGATATTTTAATAAACACAAATTACTACATAATAAACAATTTGGTTTTACAAAAGGACGTTCAACAACTGATGGCCGGTGTTGAACTATTAGGACACATTTATAATGCATGGGAAGATAAGTGTTGGTAAGTGTTGGGCATTTTTTGCGATTTTTCAAAGGTATTTGACTGAGTTCCCCATGAGACATTAATCAGGAAACTGCACCACTACGGATTCCGGGGCGCCTCTCTGAATCTTCAGACCTCATACTTGAGTGAAAGGATTCAGAGAGTCGACTTGAACGGCAAAAGATCGCCGGGATCTGTGACGTCAAGATGGGGGTCCCCAAGGCTCAATTTTAGGTCCCTTTTTGTTTCTTATTTATATAAATGATTTACCGTACCTGATCAAAAATCATGACATAGTGTTATTCGCTGACGATACTTATCTTTTATTTAAAATCAAAGTTAACAGCAGGTTACTGAAGAAGTAAACAGTGCCCTTGCAACTGTAGTTAGCTGGTTTAATGTTAATAATCTTCTTGTTAATGAGAAAAATACCAAATGCCTAAAATTTACGTTACTTCATGTTAGACAAGTGAATACAAGTGTATCAATAATCTTTTATTTAAAATCAAAGTTAACAGCAGGTTACTGAAGAAGTAAACAGTGCCCTTGCAACTGTAGTTAGCTGGTTTAATGTTAATAATCTTCTTGTTAATGAGAAAAAAACCAAATGCCTAAAATTTACGTTACCTCATGTTAGACAAGTGTATCAATAAAGGGCGAAATATTGAAACCCGAAGATACCACAGTTTTCTTGGGCATAAATTTGGGTGCGAAGCTTCAGTGGGGCCCCCATATAAATTGTCAAAATAGCCATGTTCTGCAGCATATGCCGTTAGAAAAATACGTGGATTAACTGATATCGAAACAGCACGTTTAGTCTACTTTAGTTACTTTCACAGAGTGATCTCATACGGCATTATACTTTGGGGAAACGCCGCCGACATTCATACAATATTTGTATTACAAAAATGGACCATTCGTGCAATTTATAAATTAAGTCCTAAGCACTCCTTAAGAGACAAATTTAAAGAGATTAATATTATGACTCTGAATGACTCTGACTATGAATATTAATCTCAGTATATTTATGAGAATCTCTTGTATGCACACAAAAATATAAATCTTTTTAAAAAATACAGTGATATTCATAGTGTAAATACAAGGAACAAAGACACATATGTCATTCCTAAAACAAGGAAAAAAGATTGGTGGATCGTTTAGATGCCAATGTATACGTTTTTATACTAAAATTCCTAGCCATATTCAAGAACTAAGTATTAATAAATTCAAATTATTTATAAAACGTAAGCTATTTCAGAAAGCTTTTTACACAGTTACAGATTATATTGAGGACAAGAAGGCCTGGGAATGAGATGCTCCAGTGATATACGTGTGCCTTTTCTATTTAGTTTTAAAACTTTGATTGATGATTTATTTTTGATTGATTAGAATATTTGCGTTCTCAAGTATTGTATATCCTTATAATCAATAAAGAGAAAAAAAAAGTATTGTATATACCTATTAATTTTGTTTTTGTTTATTGTTTTTTTTTTATATACAACGTGTAACGGAAACCCCATATCTATCCAAAAGGGCTGAAGACAACATCTGGTATGGAGTCTCTATGCACAGTTTCAGCACAAAATAACTTACTCAAAGAATTGATACCAAATTATTGGTTTCATATATTTCTTGAATACCAATCATAAAAAACGTGTCACAGCATTACGAGGGTCAAACTTTCCACGTCACTTGCCAATAACACGATAATTCTTTTCGTTCTTCTTAATTTGAAAAATTCGGTCTCTGGTATCAGTGTATTGTAATTTATAATAAGTTCTACACACGTAGACTTAGGATTACTAAACCCTTGCCATATCGTTTGTTATCATCCAAAGAAGCCATGCACTTGGTATGTATATACCCTTTAAATTACACGTTGTATATAAATATAATTATTTCATTATTGTACTTGTGAGGACAATGTAGGTTATTCTATCTTCGTAGTTTTTACTTTCACTATAATTTCTTTAATGATGTCAAGCAGTTTGAGTGTGGCCTACCCAAATGGCCTTACTTTGGTATTGTTCGTCAAATTGTTGAGCTCCTGAAATTCTAAGTTGAGCTACACGATAACTGACAAATGCTTGCACTGACTGGACAGGTCCGCTCAAATTTGGTTGGTTATTTCCTCAAAAAATACCACAGACATGAACTTACATGCTTCTCATATACAAATACAAATTGTCTGGACTTTAAAAGAGACTTTGACCTCTGATTTTGTTTCGGTGTTTCTTCTCAGAGTAGTCAGTTAAGAAATACCGGCCTCATCTAGCTAAACTAAACACGCAAAAAAACATGACGTGTATAAGTGTTATTTATAACCAATTTACAAAATAAATATTTAATTTCATTTCGTTTCAAAAGTGAGACGGTACTTCACACCGGAACAGCTGCTCAACCTCTATCAAGCGCAAGTTCGGTCGTGTATGGAGTGCTGCTCTCATCTCTGGGACGGATCTGCCAAATACCAGCTTAATGCACTTGAGTCTATAGAGAAACGGGCCAAAAGGCTCATCGGCAACGAGAAACTGGTCGAGACAAAGGTCCAGAGCCTAGAGCATCGGCGACGTGTTGCAAGCCTATCAGTTTTCTATCGGTTACTTTTCGGGGAGTGTGCGATGGAATTGCAGTCTTATTCCACCAAGCCCGTTCCATCATAGGACTACAAGACAAACGGTGATGCGCCATCGTTACATGGTGGACATCCCACCCATACGCATGAAACGTTTTGAGATTACTTTAATTATGGGTACGGCTAAGGAGTAGAATTCCCTGCTGGAGTCTGTTTCCTGATCGTTATAACCTGGAAGTCTTTAAGTCAAGAGTGAATAGATTACTTCTAGGCAAGCGTGCTTCATCTTCGACCACATCATCGCTTAACATCAGTTTAGATTATGGTCAAACGCAAGCCTATAAACTATTAAAAAAAAAATCAGCTCTGGCTGTATACAAAAGGGAAAACTCAACTCAGCATGTCGAAAATGAGGACATGATTGCTGACAAGTAAATTCATACTTATTTCAATGTTATTAAAACTTAATTATTTACGAGTATCAAATGAGTCTCAGTAGCGTAGCCACATAGTCATTTTTATATATATAGATAGATAGATTTACTTGTCTAAATACACATAGTAGTTTTCAATGACCAGACAATTAAAGTCCAGAAAAAATTTGGATGGTGATAATAAATGAGGCAGTACAGTCTTTACTATTTGAAACGTATGGTTACCTTACGAAATTTCGAGCTTGCGTTGCGGGGGTGCATTGCGCGGTCGCGGGGAGTGACGCAAGCTTCTCCCCAGTCGCTCAAGGTCGCTGCCATATAATGTCGCCTTAAACCCCAGCTCTCACATAACATATTAAGTTATTTTTAGGGTTCCGTACCCAAAGGGAAAAAATGGGACACTATTACTAAGGCTCCGCTGTTTGTCTGTCTGTCACCAGGCTGTATTTCATGAACAATAGCTAAACAGTTGACATTTCCAGATAATGTATTTCTGTTGCCGCTATAACATCAAATAATAAAAACAGAATTAAATAAATATTTTAGGTGGCTATTATACAACTAACGTGATGTTTTTGCCGTTTTTTATAGTTAATGGTACGGAACCCTTCGTGCGCGAGTCCTAGTCTTTTTTTTATTACGGATGAGCTCACTCTAGACCTCGATCTCGCCTGATGGTAAGCGATAAATGAGGTCTACGATGGGACGAACGAGCCCAGAAGATGCCTGTTCGCTCTTGCTTTAACACTCGACTCGACTCGTACTTAGCCCGTTTTTAATTTAAATGTATATTATATCTTAACATAGTATAAAGCAAAGTCGCTTCCCTGTGTCTGTCCCTATGTATGCTTAAATCTTTAAAACTACGCAACGGATTTTGATGCAGTTTCTTTCAATAGAAAGAGTGATTCAATAGGAAGGTTTTTAAGTATATAACATGCATAATATAGTAGAGGAACACTGATAATTTTTGAGGTATCTAATGTGTTGTCGCAAATAAACACATTTTTTTGCGCTTGCTTTGCAAA
The DNA here is from genome assembly GCA_943138885.2 of Tholera decimalis. Classification (NCBI taxonomy): domain Eukaryota; kingdom Metazoa; phylum Arthropoda; class Insecta; order Lepidoptera; family Noctuidae; genus Tholera; species Tholera decimalis. The sequence continues at coordinate 7,660,023 of OW964575.2, read as the reverse complement.
CGCTGGCTGAACCCTACGAGATAGATCAAATTAATGTACTACAGTATTGCACACCTTAAAAAGGTCAACAAAAATGTCCTAGATGGCATCTGTCTATCTCTTATCGATAACCCACAACAACTATTTTTATCCTTTACTTTTTACGAGAAATACGAGCATATTTTACGAAGCGATTTTAAGCAATACAGCATTAATCCTTATCCATAAGTACATTGTGCACTTAATATAAATCAATATTGCCCTTTACAGAATATAATTTAAATAAATAGTTACGAAGATATTACAGATTTAAAATGCAAGGACATAGCGGTTGCGGCGCGGTGCCGGCGGAGGCACGGCGCGCGTGCCTATGTTGCTTAGATTTGAGCGTTGAATGTTTTCCCATGGTTAATTATGTGTCGCACTTTCAAGAATAATTACTAAAGAGAACATGTATGTCGAATGACAAAAAGGCTGTCAACGATGTATATAAAGACATTCTATAGTATATTTAATATAAACATTGCACCCGTGCGAAGCCGGGGCGGGTCGCTAGTTACTTATAAAACGTGAGAAGCACGTTTCGAATCCGTTGTTTCGAATGGAGAAGTACAGACAAGAAACGATACGGTCTTTTCAAATTTTATCTCACTAACAATCTGCTAGTAATCGCAAGCGCGACTGCCAAGCATGAGGTCTCGGGTTCAATTCCCGGGTACGGTAAAAAGTGCTATTGGATTTTTCTGTTAGAAATTTTAACTCGGAGTCTGGAAGTTGGTGATGTGATAGTGTACTGCGCTTAATCTCTCTCCGGTCATATCGGCTTGCCGTCTCATCGCACTAAGAGAGTAAAGGAACAGAGATTGAACTTGCCATGGCCGACTTACGATTATTTTCATTTATTACGTTTTATACACATTTTTAAATATTCTTATAACAAAAACATTTAAGAATATAAAAAGCAGTAGCCTACCGGTATCGGGAACAGGTTCCAAGCTACCGGTGGTCAGGGCTCTTGAGAGAGGAACCTCCTAACAATACGCGCCGTATCCAGGAGTACTGCTTTCTGGATCGAGCCCTTGATCCAGCTGCTCAACGAGTCTCTTCAGGTGTTGGTTGAGACTCTTGGCTATTAAGCCATTGGCTCTGACGACTATCGGCACAATGATTGCTGTATCCACATCCCACTTGTCGACAACCTCGCGAGCCAGATCAAGATACTTAAATCGCTTATCTTTCTCGTCATGAGGGACTGCTATATCAACAATCATTGTGCGATGCTCTAATCGGTCTATCACCACTATGTCAGGTTTATTCGCAATAATAGTGGAACATAGGCAGTTGTCCGACTGCCGGCGAGTAAATGCACAATGAAATATACATTCCGTGTAAACATAAATAAATAAATAATAAATAATAAAATAAATAATAAATTATAAAATAAATAAATAATAATAAAATAAATAAATAAACGAAAGCGATGCATATATTAATAGTAGTGTTGAGTAGGACTTACAAGAGGCAGTACATTTGTCCCGTACATGACGTCAAAATGTAAGAGCGGCTCGGCATTATAAAATGTACCACTTCAAATTTTATGTCGCGGTGCACGCTCGTCACTCATCGTAAGGGTGAGAGAGACAGAAAGCGCGGCACATGCTGCATTAGTACGATATTTTTCAATGAACCGATGGACGAATCAAGATGCGACTCGAGATGTAATGATATATTTTATTCACTCTAATGCTAAATAAATGTACTACGATGAGGCGTGAATTGAAACGTGTAGGTACGATTAAATTTAAAATTTTGAATCTGCATTCAAAATTTTAATGCAAAAGTTTTGATAAATTATTGTTTTTAATTATTTGTCATTGCGAAATAAGTTAATAAGTATTCTATCTAATTGACAATTAATATTCATGTAAGTTTTTGTAATTATTCTGTTTAATTAATGACTTTCAATAACTATTTATTATGCTTGTTTAGCTCATAGGTATTAGTTTGTGTTATTATTTTGGAGTGGTTTATTATTTTTATATTGGTTTGAGAAAAAATCAGAGTGTAATATGACAATACTAACACAATAACATCAAATATCATATTCGTACTGGTTACTTCAAATGTATCGCAGAGCTTCAGTACGCCTCGCCGTGGCCTCGCCTCATTTGAAGTGTCAAGTCGGACATTGTACCGGCTCAGTACAAAAAAGGCTACTCTTACAAACTCTTTATCAAGTCGTGTCCTACCCAACACTACTGGTTACTTCAAATGTATCGCTGAGCTTCAGTACGCCTCGCCTCATTTGAAGTGGGACATTGTACCGGCTCAGTACAAAAAAGAGGCTACTCTTACAAACTCTTTTTCAAGTCGTGTCCTACCCAACACTAATTAATAGTTGCTCTCTGACTAGTCTTGTGTAGTACGTGAACGATGAACGAATAGGAGCCGAATCTTTGCACTGTACTAAAAGAACCGTTTCCGAACGCTGGCTTGTAATCGTTCTAACAGCTCTATTCGTACTCGTACATTGCCGTACATTCTAAACCGTGCGATCGTAATGTGCGAACGAGAAATGAAATACAGTCACTGATTGGTTGACAGAAACGTCATACGAATTCATTCTGTACCTGTATGAATGAGAACCGTTTCAGATTCACATTTCAATGGTAAAAATATCTCTGTTTAAATTATACATAATCCTAATATTATGTCAGCTATTTACGCTGTGGTAATACAGAGATAAATAAATACGGTGTCTTTGATAGTACCTACATTTGCTATGTGGTCCGCGCTATGCTCTGAGAGTCAGAGCACAGCGCGGACCACTCTATTAGTTCTAACAGCTCTATTCGTTCTTCGCTCTCGGCGGTCCGAGTCTGAGTTACGGACCGCCGAGAGCGAAGAACGAATAGAGCTGTTAGAACTAATAGAGTGAACTTGTTCACTGTCCGAAATGAAATAGTACGGAGGGATCTCCAAAGTGACCGAGCAGGCACAAGACTATCTCTGACTGTTCACACTGCCGGCGATTACTCGCTTCACTAGTTTTGTCGCTGAGCGATAAGAGCTGTTAAAGATAATACTCGCTCAGCGGTCACTTGGCGGTCAGAACTCACGCTGAGACCAACCAGATGATAGCTCAGCGACTGAACTATCGGAACAACACACTCGCTGCTCGCCAACTCGTTTTCAGTAGCTAGCTCTACTCGCTACTCGTTCATAGTCGGCGGTGGGACAACTGCCCGAGACTTAGAGGATTATTATTACTAGTAATAGTGTAATAGTAGTAGTGTGGACTTATTCATTGAATCTAAGAACGATTTCAAAAAAACAAGTTTTGTTTGAATTGTTATCATAATAGGCTAATCTAAAATCTCAAACATTATACTAAATGGTTGGGTATCTAGTTAGTATATATTTTCATTTCTATATTTATATTTTTCTTCATATAAAGAGTTGATACGACCGAGGGGCTTTCCTTTAAACTGCGTATACTAGGTACCATTTTCAAGCTTTGTAAAAAAAATCAATTAAATAGAAGTAGTTTAGTCGCAAATGATTTTGATGAGATGCACCTTAAAGCGATAAATCTGACCGAGACAAAAGATAACACACGCCGCGCTACGTTGCCACTTTGTTACCAAGGTATTTAAGGTCAGTCACATTTATTTACAAAGTGTGGTTGCGTTTACTGATTTGTAAGCTAATTAGTTCGTTAGAAAAATAAAAATATGGGTCTTTTTATTTTTTAACTGTATCAAATTAACACTAAACACGTATAGTATACGAAGTGTAATTTAATGCCCCTCTGTCGTATCAGTTCTGTATATTTTGCATTTGTAATATTTGTATCTATTATATGATATATATTATATCCTTCATGAAGATTATATACTGATCTCTTCAAACTGCCCAATCATCTTTAACATAAATATTAAGACTGATCTGCCTTAAATATCTTTTGTGGATAACTGTTATTGGCTACTCATGTAATTATAGATAAGTACCTATTTAAGAATTGTATGCTGTTGTTATCCCTAATAATAAATAAATAAATAGTACTTACATGTCATGAACTTTGCTCAATCGTACATTCCGTCGCTCCAAGCGAGCCTTGAGCATAGACACTTGTCTTCTGGCCGTGTCTATTTGCTGCTCTATGGAAGGTGTCTTCACGCGCAGTTCTGGGAGGCAGCTCACTGAGATATCTGGTTGGGAGGTTTCACCTGTAAAATGTAAATAAATAGGATTATAATTAACTAGCTTTTGCCCGTGACTTCGTCACGTGGGAAGTGGGTATTCCGGGATAAAAAGTAGCTTATGTGTTATTCCAGGATGTCCACTATCTACTTCCCAAATTTCATTCAGATCCGTTCCATAGTTTTTGCGTGAAAGAGTAACAAACACACATACATCTATTCTCACAAACTTTCACATTTATAATATTAGTAAGAAATTTTAATTTTCTCACCATTCTCCTTAATTGTGTTCTCATTCTTCTTCTGAATCTCCTCCTCACTTTCCTGAGGATTAGTGATCGTCACTATTGGGTTGTTCTGTAAAGAAAAATATATTACATTACATTTCAATCACAGATTTGATGAGCTATCGTGTTACGCAGATATACAACGTGTAATTTAAAGGGTATATACATACCAAGTGCACGGCTTCTTTGGATGATAACAAACGATATGGCAAGGGTTTTGTAATCCTAAGTCTATGTGTGTAGAACTTATTACAAATACCAATACACTGATACCAGAGACCGAATTTTTCAAATTAAGAAGAACGAAAAGAATTATCGTGTTATTGGCAAGTGACGTGGAAAGTTATTGACCCTCGTAGTGCTGTGACACGTTTGTTATGATTGGTATTCAAGAAATATATGAAACCAATAATTTGTTATCAATTCTTTGAGTCAGTTATTTTGTGCTGAATCTGTGCATAGAGACTCCATACCAGATGTTGTCTTCAGCCCTTTTGGATAGATATGGGGTTTCCGTTACACGTTGTATAGATAGGTACAGTAGTACCCAACTGATATGGTTTACCGATGTACCTGAATAGAACATAAATGTTCGCGCCGCGTTTCGTTTCCTTCACCGCTATTGGTCGGCAGCTGCCGCCATATTAGCGCGCGACGCGTGACGCGTGAGTGAGACGGAACTAACAGCTGCAGTGTATTATGAACCTTATAGTAGTGATCTAAGGTTGATTGTAAGTTTTAAGCGTTCTTTCGTTAATCTTCGGGGCCATACTTTACTGCGCGAACGAAGATTCACGACGCGCCTTATCAGTTGGGTACTACTGTATAGTCTTTATTGTATACAATAATAGCCGGTCTTCAAGGTTATGCGACGCTTTCCACTCAAATGACTTTTTTTTTAATTACGGATGAGCCCGCTCTAGACCTCGATCTCGCCTGATGGTAAGCGATAGATGAGGTCTACGATGTGACGAGCGAGCTCAGAAGATGTTTATTTACTCTTGCTTTAAAGGCTGAAAGGTCATAAGTGGCAGGGAACACAGAAGCCGGCAGAGAATTCCACAACTTGGCTGTGCGCACAATAAATGTGGAGGAGAAGCGCGGCAAGACGGTATATCAACCAAGTGTGGGAGGTACCCAGCCGTGCGTCTGGTAGACCGGTAGTGAAAGGGAGATGGAGGAATCAGGTCATGGAGCTCCTGCGCACACTCCCTGAAGTACAATCTGTAGAAAACCGACAGACAAGCAACGGTTCGCCGATGAGCCAGGCTGTGAAGCTTGTCCACCAGCACCTCGTCACCTATAAGCCTTTTAGCTCTGCGCTCAATTGAGTCCAGTGCAGCAAGTTGGTACTTTGCAGAGCCATCCCACAAATGGCTGCAATACTCCACGCAGGAACGGACCTGTGCTTTATATAGATTGACCATCTTAAAATATATTTATGCTTTAGTCCCAGCGTCATTTGTTCTTCTTTGACAGTCGTTACGGATAGAGAACTAGAAAATCTGACTTTGGTCTTGCTAAAGAGCGTTGTCTAATCCCGCCAAGCACGTTCCATCTTTGGACAACGAGACAAACGGCGATACGCCATCGTTACATGGTGGACATCCCACACATACGCACAAAATGTTTTGGGAATAGTTTCATTGTGCGTACAACTAAGGAGTGGAATTTCCTGCCGGAGTCTGTTTCCCGATAGCTATAACCTGAGGCTCTTTTTGTCAAGAGTGAATAGGTTACTTCTAGGTAAGCGTGCTCCATCTTCGACCACGTTATCATTTATCATCTTCTAGCTGTACGCACAATGAAACTATTCCCAAAACTTTATGTGCGTATGTCCACCATGTAACGATAATAAAAATTAATAATAAGTTCTAAAAATCGGTTATTGAAAACTCTGCTTCCACTATTTGTCTAGAAAATTATTCCGCAACTTTCGCTTAAATGCGTATTGATTGGTGGCCCCGTCCTGATATCAAGAGAAGAATAATAAAAAATAATAGTCCTCCTAACCGATTTCGGCCACGGCAGCCAATCTCATAATTGGACGTAGATACGCAAAAAGGATCCAACCCACAGTATGGTCGACAATGAGCTGAGTATGCCAAATTAGTCTCTATGGTCTATATTTCCGATTAATAAAAACACCCTAGTTAAAATATGTGAATTTGACCTTTTTATGTATGGGGTACCAACCCACATCTATGGCAGGTTTATATTTTAATTCCGCAAAAACGATCCAACCTTCATGGGTCATTAACATTATAGAGAAATTATACGATGTTGGTAAGATTGATCGGATCTGTAAAGATTGTCTACCTTCTTACAAGTTTTTTAGAGGTAATACCAATCTTCAAGACGATTTCGAAGGGTTTGGGGGTGAACCAGACTTTAATATTGAAATGGAGGAAGTTGAATAAAGTTAAATGATGACAAATCATTGCAAACAGAAGTAAAACTGATCTCAGGTTTTATAGATTCATAAGTATTTTTTTTGTATTCAGATACATAATCAAAATTCAATAAAGAAAATTTACTATTTTATTATATAAATACATAATTACATAACAATTCGCCATGCTGAATCGTTACTGCGAAATGCAATATAAGCTTAGCATAATTGAAATTGCCTTTTAACTAAAACGATCCGACCCCATATTTACTTAAATATCTCTAAAAATATTTATTTATTCCTAATAAAACATATTTCTATAAAACGGACACCAATTTTAACAACTATGTCCCAATTAACAAAATCACAAAATAGAATATCAAAGAGCAAATACAACTTAAACTTCAAACTTCATTATCTCAAAAGTGACATTTTGTGGGTTGGATCCTTTTTGCGTATCTACGTCCAATTGATTAGCCATCTGCGCATTATAGTACACAAGTATGGTCAGGTACAGGAGCACTTTCTGTTACTTTACTCTCATAGTACGATGGGGCGGCAAGCCGACACGACCCGAGACAGATCAGGTGCAGGACCAAACAGCCTTACGTTATTTCCGAGGCACGGGGAAATATTTGTGCCAACTTATAAACTCCGAGCTCCTTATGAGAAATTTCTATTAGTAAATAAATACCCAATAGCACTTTTTGCCGAACCCGGGAAACACAAGAAGAATAGACTGTATACAGCATGTAACAAAAACCCTATCCGATCCTTGAGAGTATTATTCGGCATCAAACTGCATACGCACACAACGTGTAATTTAATAGTAGATTTTACAACAAGTGCACAAAACAAACCATTTTTATCCGAAACTTTTAGCAGCCCGAGCCGAAGGCAAGGGCTGATAGTAATGTCGAGGATAAAAATGGTTTTGTGGACGAGTTATAAACTCTGCTTTTCACTTCGATTGCGAGGAAATAAAACAGTAGTATAACATAACATTTCTTTAATTAAAATTCAAAGTAAAATTAGAACAGTTTTGAATACTGAAGGAAATTGTTTTTTCTTTTCTCCAATTTACAAAATTATCGTAAACTTTGAGATATTTTTCCCGAGACTTTGGCGGTAATATCTGTTGCACAACTCTCTGTGCATTCATTTCCATAAACGTATTAGGAGAGACTGTTAAATCCTCTTCTTCACTGGACATTTTAACAATTTTAGCAAATTGAAGAAATTAATAAATGCACGAAAAAAGAACAAGAGCTGTTTCCCGCCGCTTTATTTTTTTTTAAATCTTATGACATTGATATTAGGCTGCAGACCTATATATACAGCCTACTATTAAATTAATTTTGTAATAATAATTTTCTTAAATCAACTAACCTACCGTACTTGAATTAAAATTTTAATATCTATTATATCTTAAAAAACACATAAGGCAAATAAATTAAAGTAAATATTATATAATAACAAATTCTATCTATGAACTTCTTATTGCATTTGGCTGTATGGCTCATTTTCTTTGCCTTAATATAATACATTTATGAGTAGATACGTTAATGCCCTTGTGCACAAAATACAATTTTGTGCAGCCTATACCCTGCACAAAGAAGCACTTTCAGAGCATGAGAAGTAAAAAGGGTATATACCTACCAAGTGCATGGCTTCTTTGGATATACGATATGGCAAGGGTTTTGTAATCCTAAGTCTACGTGTGTAGAACTTATTACAAATTCCAATACACTGATACCAGAGACCGAATTTTTCAAATTAAGAAGAACGAAAAGAATCATCGTGTTATTGGCAAGTGACGTGGAAAGTTATTGACCCTCGTAGTGCTGTGACACGTTTGTTATGATTGGTATTCAAGAAATATATGAAACCAATAATGTGGTATCAATTCTTTGAGTCAGTTATTTTGTGCTGAAACTGTGCATAGAGACTCCATACCAGATGTTGTCTTCAGCCCTTTTGGATAGATATAGGGTTTCCGTTACACGTCGTATACGTAGCCATTTAATGGATTTGATATTATTATTTTTCCCCAGTAAATATAATTAAATTTAAATAAAAAAATAAAAACTGATCAAAGGCAACACTGATCGCTCGACGTTCAGTCAAGGATCTTCTACCTACTAACTGGATTGCTTACGTATGATTCAAAGAATACAGAAAGTCTTTCTTAATTGTTAAAGAATAGAGTATAAACTTGCACGCATAAAACTGAAGGAACTATTCGTTCCGAGCGAGACAGTGCCGTGTGTGGACTGTGTCCCTTTCTTCTGTGTGGCAGATTAAAAATATTTATTTCAATGGTAATTTTTTCGCCCTGTCTGTTGTAGTAATAACACCTAGTTTTAAACTTCTTTGGAATTCTATCTTTAAAATGAATTTTTAACCATTATTACTGTATGCATATTAATGAAAATTAAAGTTATTTTACCATGCAAACACAAGATGTTTAAACAAAAACAAAATGGAATTTGTAAGAATTAGTAGTGATATATTATACTATACCTGGCAATTACTACATTGCCGTCTGACGTTTACTTGACATCTGTATGTTTGTAAATTTGAATTATATTTAATTTTGTAAGTTTTCGTAATATTAAAATGCAAGTTATTGTAACCTTGGTAAGAACGTGTTTTGTGGTTAATTGCAAGAGTGAAAAGTGTACCCCGGGTCTGGAATTTCCTTTTTTAAGTAAGTTTTGTGACTTTGTTTACAAATTGCATTTAGGGTGACTATGTTTTCAATGTAAAAGTGGATGTTCTTCTCTTTATTCTTCTTATTTATTATTTTTCTTTCTTCTCATTATATATTATTTTTTGTTATTTTAAGCTTTCCTAAAAATTATGATCTTCGAGACCGGTGGCTCAGTGTTCTACACAGAAGGGTCAGAAACGGTTCTAAAATTTGTAGCCGCCATTTCAAGCCCGAAGAAACATTGCATTTCGAAACAAGATCATATGATGCAATTCCATCCATTTTCCCTAAAGTAAGTTATCAATCTTTACAAATGACATGAAGATCACCGTTTTGAAATAGATTATGAGCATAGCAAGATGAATTTTCATTTTGAATCTATCTTAACCATAAATACTAAAATTTTGTTCTCATCAATCTATTATTATTTTAGATTCCTGTTAAAGCGAAACAAATAAATGTAATAAATAAATGTTAAAGAATATACAACCTGTACTGGGCACATTCAAAGATCAGTAAGTGAAAGTTATGAAAGGAGTCAAATTAATAAGCATAAAAGTCGACATTTTTGTTGATTTATTTACTTTTGCTTAGCAAATTGATGGCAAAAATATTTTATATCATTTTGGCCAAAAACTCAGCTACGCAAACTTGCTTACAAGTGTAGTTTATTATATTAATAATTACTTATAACTTAATTAATTAACTTTTATCCACTGCAGTTAGTTAATGTCGACAAATAATAATAATAATTCATAATTTAAAGATTATTTCCATACTTTTAACTAATAATAGAGTAATACATTTTTTAGGGTTGAGTGTCAAGCCAATCTTGTAACAAACCTGCAGCTGCAACATATGAGGAACTAGAAAATATAGAACCAACCTAATAATAATAACCTTATAATTGTCATTCGATCTGCCTCCTTCATGTTTAGAATTATGTATGTTAATAATATTGATTTCTAACCTTAAATAGCACATGTGGTGTTAGCCTGTAATTAATTGTTACACTTATAAATGTAATATGACTGTTTCATACAAATGTATAGTGTAAACAATTGTAGGTTAACCTAAATAAATATATCTTACTAATCTTACTAATATCTTCTTACTTCTTACTAATCCTTCCTACTAATATTATAAATGCGAAAGTTTGTGAGGATGGATGGATGTTTGTTACTCTTTCACGCAAAAACTACTGAACGGATCTGAATGAAATTTGGTCAGTAGATAATTGACATTCTGGAATAACACATAGGCTACTTTTTATCCCGAATTTCCCACGGGATCGGGATTTGCGCGGGAAAACCTTCCCACGCGAACGAAGTCCCGGGCAGAAGCTAGTACATAAATAAATTATATCTCTTCTGTTATTCTTTCTATTTATAATCATCGTTTTTCATGAAGGGTTTTAGTAGTTTTAATTATATATAAACATTGCATCATTTTATTTTTAGTCTACTGGTTCTAACCGTACAAGTGTCGAATAGACGTAGATTACCAATTAATGCACGTTTGTTTGGACGTCTATACCACTGCCTATCAAGGCCAAGCCTTCGAAGAATTGCCAGCTGGTGATTCTGTTATTAATTCTGTATCTGCAATAATTGTATTTGTATCACGAGTCTTAACCACTTTGAAAGTTTATAATTCCACGCAATAAAGTCTGCTTAACAAAACCAATTTTGCGTTTAGCCCGTATAAGGAAGGGTTTATTATAGAAATTAGCGCGCTAAATATAAGTTCCTCAGATATATATTGAGAACTAGCTTTTCACCCACATGGAATTCTGTTATGTCGCGCTACCGAGCTACTATTCAAAAATCTGAGATAGAAAGAACCCTATATAGTTCCCAGGGTTTTAAAGTATCTCCATGCCAAATTTTTCGAAAGCGGCTCTGTGATTTAGCCGTGAAAGCGTAACAGACCGATACAGACCTTTGTATTTATAATTGAATTTATTTCTTTCTTTCTATGTAATACGTTATTAAGAAAAAAACCGGCCAAGTACGAGTCGGACTCGCGCATGATGGGTATTTTTATAGGTAGGTAATTAATGGTACGGAACCATTACCTATAAAAAGCGCCAAAAATATCACAACTGTTGTATGGTAGTCTCCCTTAAATATTTATTTTAATTAATTTATAGTATTTTTTGTTATAGCGGTAACAGAAATACATCATTTGTAAGGTTATAATATAATAATAATAATATATTTATTTGACAAAAACCTTACAAATTTAATAATAAGGTTAATAATAAGTGTCTTAAAAAAACCTGCAAATATTGCATCAAATAAAATTGTCCTTACGTTTATCGCGAATCGATATCCACACTACTAGAAAGAGATAGCTAGGTCCTTCGAGGGTATACTCTTCGGAACGGATTTGAGCTTCGCGTCCGCATTCCAGTTTAGGTACAAGTTCCTTGCGTTCAGTCTACAGTTTCGTGTCAAAGAAGCCGCCTGAGCGGGTGGAGTGTTGTCAACTAATGAAAATTTGCCATATTCAGTGTTTTTCGCATGGATTATAAAAATTAAAAATCAATAACTTTTGGTTTTTATGAGTTACATTTTTAAAACATTTTTTTCTCGTACGTATGTTAAACCGGGAATACGTCTTTATTGGATCGGACAGGGTTTTTGTTACATATTGTATAACCAGGGTTGGGCAGTATTTGAATTACTTGTAATTAAAATACGTAATTGAAATACAAATACGTATTTGGTATTTGTATTTCAATTACTTCTTTTAAATGTAATTTGTAATTCGTATTTCAAATACCTGACGCCGAGGTATTTTGTAATTAGTATTTCAAATACTTGAGGCTTCAAAATACATTTTAACATTAAAATCTATTTAACCTTCATTCATTACCCGACTACGGCAAAGCCAAAGGAGGGTTATGATTTTGACAGGCTATGTATGTATGTGTGTATGTTCATCTGTTACCTCAAAGCTACTTATCGGAACTCGACAAATGAGGTATCGTTAGAACCGTCTTGACCGTCCGCTGAACATAGGCTACGTGACGTGTCACAAAACCTAATGTGACGCCCTCCAGCGCCCAAAAAGTGTTGTGTTAAAAAATAAAAATAAGATAAACACATCGTTTTTGATATCATTTGAAAGGGCGTCACATGCACATTTCCAAAATATTGCTTAAATTTAAAGAGGCGCCCTCTAGTGGACAAAAAATCATGTCAAAAAATTAAGATAAATACACCGTGTTTGATATCATTTGAAAGGGCTTCACTTGTACTTATCAAAAATATTTGACAGGCCTGTTGGTCTAGTGGTCAGTGGCCCTGACTGCTATGCGCAAGGTCGTGGGTTCGATTCCCACCCAGGACAAATGTTTGTGTGATGAGCACGATCATTTGTTCTTTGTCTGGGTACACCCAGACAAAGAACAAATGATTATCTATAATATGTATGTATTTAGAAATATATATGTATGTTTATCAGTTGTCTAGTACTCAAAGCACGCTCGAGATTTAACACCAAAATAGTTTAAATAATAAAAAGTAAAAAAAAACTAAAATCATACTTTTTCAGCGTCGATTTTTTTGTCGTTCTCGGGTTTTAGTTTTTTTACGTTTTTTTTAGCGATCGTGAGTGTGAGTGCGAGGCGAGACCACGTGAGTGTAATGATGGTAAAGCAGCCACAAAACGCAAAAAATGGACTTACGTCAAATTGTCAATGTCAAGTTAAGATGTCAATTTGTCAAGTCATAACGGTTTGTTTAAGTTTTTCCAAACACGGAATAAATAAAGCTTCTGTTCTGTGTAGAACGAACGAAAATGTGTTCAAACAATTTAACACAAGTTTGTGCTCATCAGGACCTGTAGAAAGATTGTTTTTTTACCAGGTTTTATTCATTCTCCAACAAGAGGCTGTTTGTCTGACAGTACATTTAAAAATTTAGTGTTCATGAAAGGAAACTGGTTTTACTGATTAATTCATGTTGTTTTCCTCTACTTTTCAGCCCGTGCTGGGCGTCAAGTCTGCTATTGCAATAGTGCCACAATAGTCTATTATTGATCATTGAGGTAATATGTACGTACGTAGTACAGTCATATTACCTCAATGTTATTGATTTCCTAATTGTCGATCGATGCCATTGTCATTTTGCTAAAAGTTCATAATCTGTTAAATTCATAATGGTCTCCTAGTAGAATTGTGTTATAAATTGACATAGTTGTATTGCCATTATTATAAAACTTGTTAATAGAAATGTAGTAAAACTGTATAGTTTTACTACATTTCTTGCGATACAGCTAATGTATTATTGAATTGTATTCAATAATACATTAGCTGTCAAAGTCAAATGTGGCATTACTGCTTACTGACGTTTTATCTGTTTTTTATTTTTAGCGGCCGGTGTTTTGATTTATGTGCGTTAAATTAACTTTAATAGAGAAGCCTATATTTATTACAATACAAAATGGTGCTAATTGACCAAATTTCGGTTGGAACTGTAAAAATTTTAGCAGATTACCGCGTAAGTCAGTAATTCATTTGTCATTGTGTACGAGATTACCATTCTAATGAAGCCATAAAAAAAGCCATTTCTTTTAATGGAGTTTTAGTGGTTGAACATTATAATAATAGATTACCAAACTTGTCAAAATCTACAAATAAAAAATTGGCCAAGTGCGAGTCAGACTCGCCCATGAAGGGTTCCGTAGTAACTATAATAATATAATATAATATAATACGAATATTTATTTAACGAAAGAAAACCTTACAAATTTCAAAAACTAGCTTATTTACATTTCTTACAACTACGCCAAAAAACTTTATTTTTCATAGTGTTTGTATGAATTACAAAGTTATATTTGCGGCTTTAGAAAATATGCTGTATCTCAAAAATTACTGACCCGATCTCGTTCAAACCAATTTTGTTTGAAAGTTTACATTAAGATCTACAGACATATATTTTTTTTAGATTGTTCATTCCATTATTATAGAAGTTAGAGGGAGGGGGGGGGGGGGGGAGGGAGAATAAGACACATTTTACCACTTTGGAAGCTTATATCTTTTAAACGATTGGTTTTATGAAAAAGTGGTTTTAGAAACCCTTATGTCATTTTAAAGACCTGTCTATAGATACCACACACGTATAGGTTTCATGAAATAAATATTTTTACTTTTAGGTCCATGTATGGGGGACCCCTTTATTTTAAATATTTTTTTAATTTTTTTTTCTTAAATTTGGAAAGCGGTTCATAGAATACATCTACCTACCAAGTTTCACATGTATAGTCTTGATAGTTTCGGAATAAAAAGACTGTGACATACGGACAGACAAATAGACAGACAGACGGAAAGACATGACGAAACTATAAGGGTTCCGTTTTTTGCTATTCGGGTACGGAACCCTAAAAATCAATGATCCACCATTCCGACACTATTGCAATAGCAGACTCGGGCCCTTGGTCTAGGTTACTTATTTTGTATTTTGTATTTCAATTAAAAATAGCTAAAATACTGTATTTTGTATTTTATATTTCAAATACCTTACTTAAAGATATTTTGTATTTCGTATTTTAATTACTTGCGATACAGTATTTTGTAATTTGTATTTCAATTAAAGCAAAGCATGTATTTTGCCCAGCCCTGTGTATAACACACACAAACAACTCAAACAAAACACAAACGACTCTGAATGTTTTAAACATTACAAAACATTATCTGTACCTGATAAGGAAAAGTATAGCATCTTGAAAGAAAAAATATTCAATACTTCACAATACAGCTCGATAAATGTCATTCTGTAATCTGTATATAAGCAGAGTGTCGCACAAAAAAAAAAACTCGTTACTATACCGGCTAAGAACTTTTACGGCTCAAAGACGAGTGCGTATCTACTACCTCGACTAATAAATTCTTTACCTACCGACACGCGCAATACTATAACCGGAAAAAAAAAAAAAAAAATTGAAAACATATTTCTTCTCAGTTTTATAACAGAACATTGTCGAATACTTTTAAGTATCTACCTACATTTTAGTTCTAGTAAATTGTTTCTATATGTATTAAGTATATGAAAGACGGACGAATAGAATAAATTGTAAAGTATTAAACACAAACCCGAGAGGTTTATGTGGTACTAGATCAAAATAAACATGTAAACTTTCTTTTGATAAATAATCACTACACAGTATAAAACAAAGTCGCTTCCCTGTCTGTCTGTCCCTATGTATGCTTAGATCTTAAAAACTCCGCAACGGATTTTGATGCGGGTTTTTTTAATAGATAGAGTGATTCCTGAGGAAGGTTTTAGTGGATAATATAAGTTAAGGGTTTGTGTAGATTGAATGAAATACGACGATATTACTTCAACATGTCGGAAAGAATTAATCCTATCGTGAGCTTTAATCGAAAACGCTGCCAAAACCTTTTGAGTTATAAAAATACAATGTATCGCGGGATTGTTTTTCTTTTATAGGTCTACAAAAAAGTCCGCGATGGCATATGACTATCTCCCAAGAATAACCCACAATAACCATGTTTTTCTTTTACAAATTACATTAAAATGATGGGTCATTTACGAATCTTTTTTTAACAGTACAGTATTATTCCTTATCCAATTAAATACGTCAGATATGTTGAGGATTTATTGTAGATCAAAATTGCTTTTTACACTATATCAATAAAATGAATATCTTATGAGTTCTCGCCGATATATGAATGTGGCAAATTACCGGACGAGAAATTGATTAAGCAAAATCATATATAAGCAAATATAACCTTTATTACCCGAGCGAAGCCGGCCCGGGTCGCTAGTAAATAATAAAAAGAAGAGTGAACAAAATCAGAACAATGAAAATAAAAGATTACCTTTAGATTGTGTTGTAATATCAGCTCTTGGCACTGTCGCAGCCGCTTCGCTTTGAGCGCGTTAATTCGAGACAACTTCTTCGGATCTATCTCAGTAGTGTTCACACAGCCAGGCTGGAATAAAGTTACTTTATTTATTTATTTAAGAAGTATGGAGGACTAACAGCTATTAAATAAAAAGAAATATATAGTATAGTAGACAGTGAGCCAATTAAAAGTCCAAGTCAAGCGCAAATTCGGTCGTGTATGGAGTACTGCTCCCATCTCTGGGACGGATCTGCCAAATACCAGCTTGTTGCACTGAGTCTATTGAGAAACGGGGCAAAAGGCTCATTGGCAACGAGAAACTGGTCGAGACAAAGCTCTACTTTCATTCTGCATCTTCTGGGCTCGCTTGTTCCATCGTAGACCTCATCTATCGCTTACTATCAGGCGAGATCGAGGTCATACTGAATAAAAAAAAAATTTAAAAAAAATTGGAGGAGGAGAATAACCGCTTTAAAATTCATTTGCAAGATACTAAAGAACGAAATATAAACCCAGATTAAATACCACTTGTAAAAAAAAAGCGTAAGTAGTTACGTATCGAAAAATAAGTAATAATAAAAAACCAAGATTATTTTTTTAAATTAATAAATTAAGTAAGAAGTTGTTATTCTTAGCCTTTAAAGCAAGATTGAACAGGCTCGCTCGTTTCATCGTAGACCTCATCTATCGCTTGCCATCAGGCGAAATCGAGGTCAAGAGCTCATACTTATAATATTATAAACAGGTAAAATTTGTAAGTTTGTAAATTGTAAGTTTGTATGTAGGGGGTAATCTCTGAAACTACCGAACCGATTTTGAAAATTCTTTCGCTTACATGTAGCTGCATTATCCCTGAGTGCTATAGGTTATAAATTATCCTTATATCATGCATATTAGCCGAGCTATTATAATCTTTGTCAAGCAAGTCGGGGACGGGATCCCGTGAAATATTTTCGACTTCTACGCGGACGAAGTCGCGGGCAGAAGCTAGTAATAATTAAAAAAAGAACATTCATACCGTTTATTAGTGAGGTATATCTGTAACTGTGAGATATTGATACACAAGCCCATAAATGTATTTGATGTGTTCCCATACACATATTTCTATCAGTGTATTCAATGTTGGCGAGCCAAATAAATATTCTCATTCTTAATCCATACATATTATAAAACAATAAAAAAAGTTTGTACACTTAAATCAATATATGATTATATAAAACGCTTACGTTACTGACTGACTGACAGACAGACAACGCACAGCCGAAACTACTGGGCGCAAGAAACTGAAATTTGCATGTATTTTGTTCCTTGAGGTGTGTAGGGAAGCACTAAGAAAGGATTTTTGGAATTTACACGGGAAAAACCTCCGACGCGAACGAAGTCGCGGGCAATAGCTAGTCCTACTAATCGTACTAATATCGTACTAATATTATAAATGCGAAAGTTTGTGAGGATGGATGGATGTTTGTTACTCTTTCACGCAAAAGCTACTGAACGGATCTGAATGAAATTTGGTAAGTAGATAGTTAGCAGCCTGGAATAACACATAGGCTACTTTTTATCCCAAAACTCCCACGGGATCGGGATTTGCGCGGGAAAACCTTCCCACGCGTACGAAGTCGCGGGTAGAAGCTAGTATTATAAATGCGAAAGTTTCTGAGGATGGATTGATGTTTGTTACTCTTTCACGCAAAAACTACTGAACGGATCTTAATCAAATTTGGTAAGTAGATAGTAGACATCCTGGAATAACACATAGGCTACTTTTTATACCGGAATTCCCACGGGATCGGGATTTACGCGGGAAAAACCTACCACGCGAACGAAGTCGCGGGCAACAGCTAGTTTTATATAAAAATAATAATTGATGTAGGTTAAGAAACTGTAACACGACAAAAAAAATGTCTATTTGTTTGTCAGTTTGGCCACGCTAATCTCCGAACTTACTGGATGGATTTTAATGAAATTTGTAAGTAGATAGGTGACATCCCGGAATAACACATAGGCTACTTTTTATCCCGGAATTTCCACGGGATCAGGATTCACGCGGGAAATCCTCCCATGCGAACGAAGTTGCTGTTTGTTACTATTTCACGCAAAAACTAGGTACCGAACGGATTTGAATGAAAATTGGCTCAAAAAAAGCAAAAGCTAGTAATAATTACCATGGGTCGGTGAACATCCCAGAAGGCTCGCTCTTGACTGTCCAGCACTTTTCTCTCCAATTTATCGCGTTTCTTGTCCACCTGAAAACGTACGTAGTCGAGTTTAATTAATTTTATTTTACGCTTTTTAGTTAACGAATATTTCTAAGAATCTAAAATGGTAACCTTTAAGATCACAATGCTTTATAACCATATCATAATAATTGTAAAACCAACATTATTTTCAACACGCTTTTATTAGGTCGACCTGTATGTAACTATGTAATGGAATCTAAGGGAACTAATTTATTCATTTTCCAAGGGTCGTAGCGTAATGAAAATTGGCAACTGTATGTAGTTCTGATGACAATACAATGATATGGTACTGTCGAACTGATCTGATGATGGAGCCGGAAGATATGAACTGGAACTCCATGATGGCAAATAGTATCATAGCTGTTTTGGATTTCTTAGAAAAGTCTTGTAATGAACTTTGACCACGATTAGGTTTCAAGGTCTGATGATGAAGCCGGAAGATAGGCACTGGCATTCCGTGATGGAATATCGTATTATAGTCGTGTTTGCACTTGTGAGAAAGGCCACGTAATGGATTTTAAACACGATCAGGTTTCAAGGTTATAACAAACCTAAAGAAAATCCGTTATCGGTTTTCTTAACCTTTTTGAATTACCGCGTAATCCATAGATTTATTAATTTACTAGCTTTTGCCCGCGACTTCGTCCGCGTGGAATAGTTACTTTGGGCTAACGTTAAATTTAACCCCGATTTTGAAGCATTCTTCATTGGCGCTCCGCTCCTATTAGCCTTAGCGTAATGATATATAGCCTATAGGCTTTCTCTATAAATTGACTATTTAATTAAAATATATTTTTTCAATTCGAACCAGTAGTTCCTGAGATTATCGCGTTCAAACAAACAAACAAACTCTTCAGCCTTCAATTACATGACGCGCAGATTTGGATTTGGATTTAGAGCCGGTTTGTCTACTGAAAGTGCAATCCTGTGCCTCAAACAGACTGTGCAGTACTACACTGACCGGAAGACACCAGTGTATGGCTGCTTTCTGGACCTGTCAAAAGCTTTTGACCTGGTAAACTATGACATTTTGTGGCAGAAATTATCGGATGATACCGAGCTACCTGCAGAGTTCATTAACATATTTCAATATTGGTATAAAAATCAAAAGAATTATGTCAGGTGGGCTGATGCTCATTCTGAGTTTTACAGGCTAGATTGTGGCGTTGTGGATTGTGGTGGTGTGGAGGGTTAACTTCACCCAGTCTTTTTAACCTATATATGGATCGGCTGGTTGGTGAGTTGAGCGGCACCATGGTCGGATGCTCTATTGATGAAAGAATGATCAACAACATAAGTTATGCTGATGACATGGTGTTGCTCAGTCCATCAATCTGTGGCTTAAGGAAATTGTTGGCCGTCTGTGAGAGTTATGCGGAGGCTCATGGCTTGAGGTATAATGAAACTAAAAGCAAAGTAATCGTTTTTAAAGTGCGCAATAAGGCGTAGGCATGTGCGCACAGGCGTGCATGTCACCAATTAAATTGATGGTATGTTTTAATTTATTGTACCAACAATAGTTTAAGTTTTTTACTAACACTCTATGGATCAATGGTCTGAGACAAATAAATAAATAAATAAAATTATATTATTAGTATAGATATGTCAATCTATAATACTGTTGAAAAATATCGCAATACCGAACCGCACAATATTATTGTTAATAGCTGTGCCCGCGACTCCGTCAGCGTGTAACTCCTTGTGTGTTATTAAGTTAATGTATTGGTAATATTGTTTAGATCACGTTCACATGAGGCTTAAGTACCTATAGAACGAAAATACTTCAGCGCAAAGCTTCCGGGTAAACTATGTTGAAAGTTGACCCGTCCGGCATGTGAACATAAAGATTTCTAGAACTGCTAACCCGGGAAAGAGTGACGTACAACTGACCATGCGAGAAACAACTGACACCGAGATCTACTCCAGCAACACGAAAAGTCTGCCCTTGAGCCTTATTAATTGTCATTGCATAACACACCGATACTGGGAATCCCGTTCTTTTAAATTGGAATGGAAAATTATTTGGTATTATGGGAATTCTGGGAATAAAGACGGTTTCTCCTGCACCGCAACCTGTTAAAATTTGAGCCTCGATTATATTTTGTTGCAACGGGGTTACTTTTAGCCGAGTTCCATTGCAAAGTTGTGGTGGTTTTAAATTTCGGAGCAGAATAATAATCAGAAAGCTTCGAACTGCTAAGCTATCGGGAGTTACACGTGTTATTGTGAGTTAACCATAAAAGATAGATATATGCTGTCGTGGGATATTTTTTATATAATTTTAAGGAGAACATTTCCGTCATAAATGATTTCTGTGTAGCTTTAACCATTAAGGTTGCACACGCGACGGAAGCTTAAAAAATGGAGTAACTTCTCCCGTTTTCCCAACATTTCCCTTCACTGCTCTGCTCCTATTGATTGTAGCGTGATGAAAAGTATACTATAACCAGCTCAGGAGTATGAAAAATAATTGTACCAAGTTTCGTTAAAATCCGTCGAGTAGTTTTTGTTTCTATAACGGTTATACAGACAGACAGACAGACAGACAGACAACAATTTTACTGATTGCATTTTTGGCATCAGTATCGATCCCTAATCACCCCCTGATAGTTATTTTTTAAATATATTTCATGTACAGAATTGACCTCTCTACAGATTTATTATAAGTATAGATAGATGTCACTTTCAAATCCTCTGGCTACCGTTTAATTGTTCACTACTCGTTGGAATAATATGGCAAAAACTACAAAAAAGAAACAGCAACACAAAGAAAACGGAAACTACAAAAAAAAAAGGAAAAGCACGAACATTTTTTTTTGTTTTTACGTGCATTTATAAAAGCGTGTTTTTCTAGTGATTTTTAAACTATTAATTTATTTACTTTAAACTATAACGTCTCCATGTCGCCATTTTTTTTTAAAGACATTTATCTTAGAACACTGTTTTTTACCGGGTGGGAAAATCATCGAATGACTTCTCTCGTTCTGGCTTAAGAGGGTGGGTTTTTAGTTAGACTTCTACTGACTAAAAACCCACCCTGTTCCGTCAGCTGCCCTTTAGTTTCGGGGCCGCGGTATCTCGTTAGAACATTCTCGCAATCTCAGAACACACTTTGGTTATCAAGACGTGTCTGACGATATCTTAATTTATAAATCCGCTCAGTGGTTTGGTGGCACATACATACAAGATACGCGCGAAAAACGTAACCCTTCCCTTGCAGTCAGAGTTTTATGATTTTGAACGGTATGTATGTATTGTTACTCCAGTCGCTTAGCGAAGGACGTCGAGAAACTACGCCAGAAATCTAGAATGTTCGAGACACAAACGCCATCTAGCGGCGAGTAGCAGTACTGAGTATATCGAGAAAGTTCGACTGACTTCAAATACGTTCGAGACACTAACGCCATCTAGCGGTGAGTAGCAGTACTGTGTATCTCAAGTAGCTTCTGGAATATTCATGGCAGTATAGGCAGTGAGTCGATTGTACAAGAATGTTCTAGAACGCAGAGCGGGGTATAAATAGATCGCAAAGGGACGCAGAGAGTCAGTCTTAATACAGAAGTAGAAGTATGTAGAAGATCCGAGGCGATACAATCGAAGCTATACAAGTGAATTTCAGTGCGATTTAAGTGACAAGTTTTGTAGTGTGAATAATTGTGTTCATTTTTATTCTGTGTTTACTTAATTAAAGTGTTAATTTTGATTTAATTGGTGTAAATTATTTCTATCCCGAACCCCAGCTCGTAACAGTATGTTCATTCGTCCTCTGTTCCCTCACAACTTCTCAGCTTATCATCTACTTAGCCTTTTCGCAACTATATTGGGTCGGATCTTTTACAGACAATCTTTGGATGGATTTGACAAAGCAGGAAAAAATAAATAAAATGTTCCAGGGAAGACACTAATGAGCGTGATAAAAGATTATCTGGAGACCGATTTGGAAGTAAGTTATGACAACGCAAATGATATCTGGTCTAAGTTTAAAACCTGGTACAGGACAAAAGCGGCAGGGATCTTAGGAGTCTCCAAATATCGGAATCAAAGAGATCAAAGAGACCCTAGCGAATAAAATGATCTAATCTAGCGAAAGATAAGGACTGATATAAAGTGGCGAAGCAAAATGCTAAAAGATGTATAGCACAAGAGGTCACCAAATGCAATCAAACGATCTATGAAAGTCTGGAGAGTGCTAAAAATGCGAACGAGGTACTGAAATTAGCAAAACGCAAACAGAGCATCCATGAACATAAAAGTAAATTGACGAGAGATGGTTGAATAGGGTTCCTTCTATTTGGCAGAATCTCGATACTCCGACATTTATTTGGCATAAAACACTTGGCATAATATTCTTTAATCGAATATTTTAAGGCATAAAAATTATTTTGCGTAACTATAGTTTGGCAGAATGTTTACGAGTCCGAATTTACAACCGCATACTTTAAACATGGCAGAATTTTATTTGGCATAATTACCATTACCATATTTAATATTACGCATAGTTTTGTTTAGTATAATATTTATTTAGAGAAATGATTATTTGGGGAACCGATCACTTTTCCGATTTTTTTGTTAGAATTTAATTTTACCGAAACCTATTGACCGACGTCCTTTTTGCTGGTCGATGAAAAGTATAGTAAAGTATCGATAGAAGCGTATAATTTAATAACTCACCTTGCTTTGAGCCTCAGCTTGCATGAATATAAACTCCCATTTCCTGCTGAACATTTTCTGAAGCCGCGCTAAAGACTCCGCCTCATAATCAGCTAGTTCTAGCCGCGCTTTATTCTGCATTGTACGCTTGCACAGGTATACCGCTGTAAGCATTAGTTTTTTATTATTTAAATTTCTCTTAAATTTATACAATTTTCTATTAACCTATGTGAAATAACAACAATCAGAACACAAAACAGCATAAAGAGATAACGTTGCCGACTGTACTAGTATGAAGTGTATCACAGTCGACAGCGCCTCCCACCCTAATGTATTACAATTAAAATTCATTGTTTTATGCACAACATTACTTATTAATATATCTGAATCGTAAATAAAAAATTAAAACTGGAGAACTAATAAATTAATCAACATGAATATAATAATAAAAAATAATAAATAAATAATAATTACAGCTACATATGGGTGGTATAGAGTGTTTTTTATTCGCTCTTACTTACTATGCTACACAGATGTGTAGCATAGTAAGTAAGAGCGAATGTGTAGAGGAGTGTATTAGTTGAATTTGAAATGCGTGTAAGTGGTATTATAAATTGATACGTTATAATTTTTATTTATTGTATCAACTACTGTTAATCGATCTGTTTATCAAAATATTTTTACTAGTAATCTGATCTTTAAGCCGAGAGTGAATAGAGACCACATCATCGCTTACCATCAGGTGAGATGGTGGTCAAAAATATATTATTTGCGTTAACAATTGTTGGCTAACCTAAATAAATACGTGAATTTAGTTATTTATAAGAGCAGCAATGGCCCAGTGGCGCAAATGTTAATAAGAAATTACAATCAGGAGTCTAAATAAATAACAGCCACACGGCTGAATCTTCAAGCTAGGGTTGCCGAGCACAGTAGAGAGAGAGAGAGAAAGAGAGAAAAAGAGAGAGAGAGAAAGAGAGAGAGAGACAGAGAAAGAGAAAGAGAGAGAAAGAGAAAGAGAGAGTGAGAAAAAAGAGATAGAGAGAGTAGAAGGTTGACCATCCACATAACGAGATTCCTCGATGCCTCTGAAAGCACTTTAACGGGTTGGTCACGGCTGTTATTAGTACATCTTGGACAGTCGTTACAGGCAAAGATATATAATAAACTATAGATGCGTTGTCCGCGCTCTGGAATGGCAAGTTAAAATCAAGGTAAGTGACTCGAGTCCCTTTAGTTACGCGCGAACTTGGGACACTTACACATCTTAAAAAAAAATGTGTTTTAAAAGAAAATTAAGAAAAAAACATGACTGTGTGTTTTCCGACATTGTACTAATTATACTACTTCCACGAGAGGCCAAAATATGTCATTTCATACGTAAATATCAACAGAAATAGATTTTTTATTTTAGTTTTTCAACACGGCTAATGGCGGCTAGCTTATGAATGAAGTCAGTCACGTGACGTTAGGGGAGATTGTGGAACTTTTGTACCAGTTTATTTATGTTGTTAATTATTATATTGAATGAATATAATAGTTTCATTATATTCCATGTTATACTAATTATAGTGTTTATTTACATTTTAGATTGCCGACACAACCCACCCCATTTTTTAGTTTATCTATAATTTATGATTAAGATTTTTTATGTTTGTTTTATAATAATTGCTCTCACACAGCAATTATATAACGGTTTATAAACTTGTGTAACACGATAACATTACATAACAAGTATAACATAAAAAAAACTTAACCTTTGTTACAATTTATTAAAAAGTTCCATGCAGCAGTTATATAATATACAACATTATATAACTGCACCTTAACAATAACTACTGCTGTGAAATATTGCATTAATATTTATAAATTAAAAATATTATTTTACACAAAAATCTAATGTCCTTTTTTCCCCACATGCCCTTGATTGCTACGTCACACTTGCGCTTGACCAATAAGCATGCAGCGTTTCATCGGAACGTAACTAAAGATGTATATTCATCTCTCTCTAACATAAGGTGTACCTAAAGATGGCATTAATTTTCTTTCCGTTTCTTTACACGTATTTGATAGTAATTCTGTAAGTGTGTGTTTCGTGCGTTTTTGAGAGGTGCATTGTGGGAATGTGGGACGCGTCATGCGTCTAGATATTATAATACGTCATTGGTTACAGGTAGTCAAATAGGTTGTCGTTCCATGTAAAACACTAGCACTCAGCTGCATCCCGTAATACTGAAAGCTGATCCCGACATAGTTCGGAAAAGGCAGATGGTGAACATTTGTTTGCATTAAAAATACTTACCATAGTCAGTGTTCTCTGGTTCCCACTGGTTGGATGGCCAAAAATATGGTGTCTGGAATCTGAAATATATTTTTATTTTCGATCAAATATTTTCGTAGAATGACATAATTATGTGGTTTGTAATAAATAAAGCAGTACAATGTCTATCAAATAATGGCATATTTAGTCAAATAAAGTATATCGCTAGTTTGCGAGAATATTGACATAACTTGAAATCCTGTCCAATTTAACTAGATACTTGTGTGAAATAATCATAAATTTAAGTATAACATCGTGAACTGAAACACAATGCCAATTTTATAAATTTTTTTTTTTTACCTGTAGTAAGTACCGTCATTCTTGACGGTGAGACAGTGGTCGACTATAGGCAACAAGTAGCCGCCTTCTACACTCAGTGACAATTACTGTGTGCGAGCGAGACAGCGACATCGTGTATACTGCTCTCACCTGTAGTAAGTGCTGTCATTCTTGACGGTGACTCAGTAGTCGTCTATAGGGAACAAGTAACCGAAGGCGATGTTTATCGACTTCCACTCAGTGACGATTACTGTGTGCGAGCGAGACGGCGATATCGTGTATACTGCTCTCACCTGTAGTAAGTGCTGTCATTCTTGACGGTGAGTTCAGTAGTCGTCTATAGGGAACAAGTAACCGAAGGCGATGTGACTCAGTGACAATTACTGTAAGCGAGCGAGACGGAGATATCGTAAGCCCTGCTCTCACCTGTAGTAAGTGCTGTCATTCTTGACGGTGAGTTCAGTAGTCGTCTATAGGGAACAAGTAACCGAAGGCGATGTGACTCAGTGACAATTACTGTAAGCGAGCGAGACGGAGATATCGTAAGCCCTGCTCTCACCTGTAGTAAGTGCTGTCATTCTTGACGGTGAGACAGTGGTCGTCTATGGGGAACAAGTAGCCGTGAGCTGCAAGCAGATGCGCGATGTGAATCGCCTCCCAAGCCTCGTCTAGATTCAGGTGGCGGTTTATCCAGGCAATTAGATCTGAGCCAGTGAATACCTATGGAGGAAATAATCCGCGAGTTGACAGTATGTATAAAAATTTAAAATAACAATTTAATTATGTAAATCTATTGATATGAAGCACAAAATAGTACAAATGAAGAAAAGATTATTATTAATTTATTTTATTTTCCCTTGTGAAAAATGAGATTTTTTATCAGTGAGTCACGTGATTAGAAACACCAATCAGAAAACGAGACGTCATCGTTCAATATTTTGACAGCTGACTGGTTATCTTTGGTTGGTGCGTAAGACAAAATAGAAAAGAATAACTAATAGCTTGCTACTAATATAGTAATCTGTGTAACTAACTAACTGCTTGCACTGTCTGGACAGGTCTGCTCAAATTTGGGTGGTTATTTCCTCAAAAGAATACCAAAGACCATTGGCGTATGTAGAGATATTTCCCAGGGGGGCCCTGGCCCCCAGTAGTAGAAGCGATGATCGCTTATCAAAGTTGCGTCAACACTTAACGTACGAAATGAAAATTTTCACATAAATTAATTTAACATGTAACGCATAACGGAGCCTTGCATGAATGAGTGTGACTCGCACTTGGCCAGATTTTTTTATTTTTCAGCCATAATTGTTTGTTAGTCAAAATTCTCGGGTGGGCACCAGACCATTCTGGGGTGGGCACGGCCCAGCCGGCTCCCCCCCATCCTACGCCTATGCCAAAGACATGAACCTACATGCCTCTCATATACAAATACAAATTGTCTGGACTTTAAAAGAGACGTTGACGACAAACTCAGAAGCAGTTTGTTTCGGTGTTTCTTCTCAGAGTAGTCAGTTAGGAAATACCGGCCTCATCTAGCTAAACTAAACACGCAAAAAAACATGACGTGTAAAAGTGTTATTTATAACCAATTTACAAATAAATATTTCATTTCATTTCATAACTAACTCTCTCTCTTCTGGTTCATTTGTCTTATCGTCCTGTAATAGTTGTTCGATGAGTTCCTTTTTTTGTCTTTTTAAAAAAGCAGATAGATAGATATATTCTTTATTGTACATCATAACAGTAAAACAAATATGGACTTAACAACTAAAAAGGGTAATACAATGGGCAGTCTTATCGCTAAAAGCGATCTTTTACAGACAACCTTTGGATGGATTTGACACAGAAGTTCTAACCACTTCTTGCGAATATCTCTTTTTAAAGGGACATGAATAAATAGTTTCGCTGGCGTTTTTATAGTAGTATTCCCACAACAAGGTACTGCACAGCACTAATAATAATTTATCACGTTCATAATAGAGTAAAATATCATAAAATACCCGAAGTACATTTATGTGCCAAATGCCAGGAAAGTTGTTTTTGAACGATGACGTCATACGTAGTCACGTGACCACAATGCCACGATTTAGGCCATAGTTTTTAATAAATTAAAAAATTACTTATATTTTATTTGAAAGGTTAAGTGATGAATAAAATATTATTTTACGAGTACACATGAAGCGTTTCGAAGCGTTTCAAACAATTTTTACATAGTTGTCAACTCGCGGATTGTACTAATCAAAAGTATACATGTACGGGCTAATGTGGAAATATTATTTCATTTTTTTTTACATTCTGTTATTTTTTTTTTCTGTGTGTGTCTTATAACTTGTAATTAGTTTACTGACTTTTTGAATTGTATTAATAGAATTTAATTAATTTATTTATGTAATAGAATATACCTAACCAAACCCAGGGCACTTAGGCGCCAAAAAAATGACCCTAAACTATGGTTTTTCAAAGTCACTTTTAAAAAAAAATAGTGCACTTTCTAAAAATAGGTATAATTATGCTGTAGATCTCAATGAAAACTTTCAACGAAAATTGCTTTGAACAACATAAAGTCAGCAGTATTAAAAATACTTATAGCACATTTTCCGCAATATATAACTTTTATTTTATACAAACACTATGAAAAACAGAAGGTTATTTTTTGCGAGGCTATGCCTGCTGAACCCTTCACGAGCGAGTCCGACTTGCAGTTCAATTTTCCGATGTCTGACTTCGTAAAAATAAAAATGAAAGATTACTTCTTTTATTTTTGTATAAATATCGTAAAGCGGTTCACAGAATACATCTACCTACCAAGTTTCAATTCTAGTCTTAATAGTTTCGGAACTAAGAGGCCGTGTCTTACGGACGGACAGACAGACAAGACGAATCTATAAGGGTTTCGTATTTTGCCAATCGGCTACGGAACCCTAATAAACTATGACGGTTTGAAGATAGTAAATATCAGACAGACAAGACGAATCTATAAGGGTTTCGTATTTTGCCAATCGGCTACGGAACCCTAATAAACTATGACGGTTTGAAGATAGTAAATATGACTTACCGACGGTATCTTAGTCATAAAGCTCTTCACTGTCTTGACAGGTACGCCGGTACTCTCATCTTGCATCTTCTCAATGATGGCCTCCATCTGTAAAAAATAACGTAACATTTCATCATCATCACAACCTGTACGTGTATATATCTAAAAAGATTATTAGTATACAGGGTGTAACAGATTAAGCGCAATACCTCAGACACCCCCATTAGAATATTAAATTATAAGTCTAAAACAACATCCGTAACTAAATAAATTGAAACCAAACCTAGACATTTTTTATAAAATAGTTATCCTTACTAAACGCAAAACGTATGTGCGTCATACAATATCCTTAAGCAGACGCATACACTCATGGAGTTATAGCGGTCGACACGTACACGAGCGCATTTCTTTGAATTAAGGATTGCATTAATTTGTGTTGATATTGATATTTGAAGGTAAATAAAAGATTTTTCCGTCTAAATTTAACACCTATTTTTATGACGGAAATCGATTCAGAAGCCACGTTGTATAGGCCAAAGTGTTATTGTTATGTAACTTTTTTTTAACACGCTTTTATTAGGTCGACCTGTATGTAACTAACTATATAATGGAATCTAAGGTAACTAATTTAACCATCTACCAAGGGTCGTAGCGCAATGAAAATTGGCAGCTGTATGTAGTTCTGATGACAATACAATAATATGGTGCTCTCAAACTAATCTCATGATTTAGCCGGAAGATATGAACTGGAACTTCATGATGGAAAATCGTATCATAGCTGTTTTGGATTTCTTAGAAAATTCTTGTAATGAACTTTGACCACGATTAGGTTTCAAGGTCTGATGATGAAGCCGGAAGATAGGCACTGGCATTCCATGATGGAATATCGTATCATAGTCGTGTTTGCACTTGTGAGAAAGGCCACGTAATGGACTTTGAACACGATCAGGTTTCAAGGTTATAACAAACCTAAAGAAAATCCGTTATCGGTTTTCGTAACCTTTTTGAATTACTGCGTAATCCATAGATTTGTTATTAGGTCGATCTATAACGATCTAAATATGCAATAAAATCTAAGAATCTGAATTAAACATACTTCTAATTGATGTATCATCATGAAACTTGGCAATTATGTGTAGATTAGACGACAATACAATATTATGGTACCATCGAGCTGGTCTGACGATGGAATCGGAAGGTGGCTGATGGAACCTTGGACTGCCTACTAGTAAACATTTCTAATTTCTGCTCATTACATTAGTCTTAAAAGCGTGTTTTTGGTTTTTTAAACTATTTTTTAATTTTACATTGTCTTTTTATAGGCTCGCGTTTGACCGCCATCTCACCTGATGGTAAGTGATGACGTGGTCGAAGATGACGCACGCTGACCCAGAAGTAACCTATTCACTCTTGACTTAAAGAACCCCAGGTTATAGCTATCGGGAAACACAGACTCCGGCAGCGAATTCCACTCCTTAGCCGCACGCACAATGAAAGTATTCCCAGAACATTTTGTGCGTATGGGTGTATTGTACCTACATTAACATTTGTCATGTCCTGTGTATTTGTTGGAAATCCTTGTAAATAAATAGAAAATCTACTAATCTTTTTAACTACGAGTACAGTCTAACTGGATACAGGTGAGTACTAGTGTTCTACATGACGCGACTGTCTACCAGACCTCCATAACCGTAGCTGGGTAACGTTTTGTGCTAAGCGCTTTTCCTCCATCTTTATAGTGCGCACGGCCAAGGAGTGGAACTCTGCCGGCTTCTGTGTTCCCTGCCACATATGACCCGTCAGTCTTTAAAGCAAGAGTTAACAGGCATCTTCTGGACTCGCTCGTCCCATTAAAGACCGAGGTGAACGAGATCAAGAGCGGGATTATAAAATTGATGTTACCACTATAATTAAGGTAGTAAAATATGTCGGGCCAATAAAATGTAACTTTTGTGTTGTCCCAGATAAAACAATGTTATTTTCATGAACAACTATGCATAGCGTATATCATCATCTAAGCAACTATATGTATGTCTCTTAGCTCTAAAGTTTGCGTACCTAATTTGTTTTCAAGTGCTAGAATTTCAAGCTGTGTTTACAGGAAAAAGAAGAGTCCGCAGTAAAAAATTCGACCTTCACAATATAGCCATCAAATTTTATTATTTTTTATGTATCTCAAAGAAACACGCGCGCCACTGAGACACATCAAACGACGTATCATTTATCAAAATCGGTTCACTGGTATAATAGTTACGAGGGAACAAAGGAACGGACATACGCGCTAAAAACAACCCTCTTCCTTTCAGGCTTCGCCGCAGTCGGGTGAAATAAGTATCAAATACTTTAGGTAACCAAACTCATCATTATCTACTTAGCTTTGTCCCAACAATGTTGTAGATAGATAGAATATACTTTATTTTGTACACCAAAAATTTAAACACACATAACTTTATTTCTATAACTTTGGTTACAATGGCGGTCTTATCGCTGAGAGCGATATCTTCCAGACAACCTTTGGAAGGACCTTCCAGTCTTTAGGCTGCGTTTCCACCAGAGATGTGCGATGGAAATGTGTCGTGCGAGGATGTCTAGCTGTGCTGTGAAAATGTGTGGGGGTTTCCACCAAAGCTGTGCGATGAAAATGTGCCTACGAGGATGTGTAGCGGAGCTGTGAAAATGCGCATTAGGCTGCGTTTCCACCAGAGATGTGCGAGGATGCGTAGCGAGGGATGTGTTTGTAAAGAACCAATAGAATCGCTTCATTTACCTCGCCTCGGTCTGCACAGCTCTGGTGGAAACGGAGCCGTTTCCAGCGTAGCGGAGCTAGATTTTTGCGCATATAAAACAAGCGAGGGACGTGTGCGAGGGATGCGTGCGAGAGATGTGTTGCGAGGGATGTGTTGCGAGGAATGTGTGTTGAGAAGGATGTGTTGCGAGGTTTGCGCATCCTTGCACCAAACATTAATGCGCATTTTCACAGCTCCGCTACACATCCTCGTAGGCACATTTTCATCGCACAGCTTTCGTGGAAACGCCCACACATTTTCACAGCACAGCTAGACATCCTCGCACGACACATTTCCATCGCACATCTCTGGTGGAAACGCACCCTAAATGTGTGGTGCGAGGATGCGCAAACCTCGCAACACATCCTTCTCAACACACATTCCTCGCAACACATCCCTCGCAACACATCTCTCGCACGCATCCCTCGCACACGTCCCTCGCTTGTTTTATATGCGCAAAAATCTAGCTCCGCTACGCTGGAAACGGCTCCGTTTCCACCAGAGCTGTGCTGACCGAGGCGAGGTAAATGAAGCGATTCTATTGGTTCTTTACAAACACATCCCTCGCTACGCATCCTCGCACATCTCTGGTGGAAACGCAGCGGATGCTGATGAGTGTTTAACATGGAACGACTGCTTATCTGACCTCCAAAACCCATTAACTGGGTAACACGATACCCCTTGGCCAGACCAGAGTCAGATTTTCTGGCTTCTGACTACCCGTAACGACTGTCAAAGATGTTCAAATGTCAGCCGAGAGCAACGGGTTACTGTGCTTTCCGAGGTACAGGCGTATCACACCGCCAACTTCCATACTCCGGGCTACTACTGAGAAAGTAATAGACAAACCCAATAACACTTTTTGGTCACCATCAGGCATTGGACTCGATCGAGCGCAGAGCTAAAAGGCTTATAGGCGACGAGGTGCTGGTGGACAAGCTTCATAGCCTGGCTCATCGGCGAACCGTTGCTTGCCTGTCGGTTTTCTACAGATTGTACTTCGGGGAGTGTGCGCAGGAGCTCCATGACCTGATTCCTCCATCTCCCTTTCACTACCGGTCTACCAGACGTACGGCTGGGTACCACCCACACTTGGTTGATATACCGTCTTTTCGTACCAAACGCTTCTCTTCCACATTTCTGTAGGTGAAAGGTGAAGGGCCTTAAGTCACATTTTATAAAGTATTCAGTAGAGCTCATTAAAGATGTCCATACCCGAAATTTGACATTAAAATCGACAGAGTATAAAAAGTAATTATCGTATCATTGTCGAATAAAAAGTATGATTATGGTGGGTACTTAAGCTATTATATTGAGATATTTTTTTAACATATATAGTTCCTTAAGGCTGTATTATCGGACTTAAGGTTCTTTAACTTTGAAGCTTTACTAGATATCTTATAGTATGACGGTACTTACGTCTCTCCTGTATCAATAATGTATAGTAAATTTTATTATTTCATAAGTTAGGTACGATTCAACATCATAGAAAATTTTATTAAAAAGTTTTAATGACAAATAACATTATGTTTTATTTAATAAAAATTAAAATCTTTGTATTTTTTTTAATCTTTAGTAAAATAAATGATATTAAACAAAACACTTAATGTTATTCTGGTAAGTCACATGCTGTTCCCTCATGGGCTAATGTATTATAAAAATTATGAAAAATGGGTGGAATCCATTGCAGACCTTTCTGTGAATCCTGAAATTTTTTAGTGCTTATAGGTTTGTGGCCTAATCGAATAGGCTGCAATATAGGCATGGCAAAGTCTTTTAGGGATCTCCTTCTATTTCTTATTAAGGATACCTTTTCGAATTCTTGTTGATAAAAAGATTGTGACGAAGACTCATTGTGCCATACTCTTCTTTTTCAAATTTAATTTATTGTTTTTATTTTTTATTTATAATAGGCTCGCGTTTGACCACCATCTCACCTGATGGTAAGTGATGATGTGGTCGAAGATGAAGCATGCTTACCTAAAAGTAACCTATTCACTCTTGACTTAAAGACCCCTAGGTTATAGCTATCGAGAAACACAGACTCCGGCAGGGAATTCCACTCCTTAGCCGTACGCACAATGAAGGTATTCCCAAAACGTTTAGTGCGTATAGGTGGGATGTCCACCATGTAACGATGGCGCATCGCCGTTTGTCTTGTAGTCCGATGATGGAACGGGCTTGACCGAATTAATTTGTGTAATTCCATCGCACACTCCTCGAAATGTAACCGATAGAAAACCGATAGACTAGCAACTCATCGCCGATGTTCAAGGCTCTGGAGCTTTGATTCGACCAGTGTATCGTTGCCAATTAGTCTTTCGGCCCGTTTCTCAATAGATTCAAGCCCATCTAGTTGGTACTTGGCAGATCCATCCCAAATATGAGAGCAGTACTCCATACACGACCGAACCTGGGCTTGATAGAGATTTAGCAGCTATTCGGGTGTGAAGTACCGTCTCACCTTTGCTAGGATTCCCAACTTTTTTGATGCTAGTTGAGCCGTAGCCTCGATAAAAGGGCCAAAATTGAGGGTAGAAGTTAGCGTTACCCCCAGAAGCTTGATATGATCGGTTATCGGCACGGTTACACCTCGTAAAGTAGGAGCCAGTTTGAATTGACTCCTTTTTGCGGAGAAGAGACACGCCTGGGTCTTAGCTGCATTAAACTTGACCAAGTTGGCATCGCCCCATTCGGAGACAGCCTTCAAGGACAAGTTCAAGCGCCTAACCATGTCCTCACGGAGAGACTGGATCTGTGACCCACCAGCACGCGCGTTGGACACATATCTCTCAGCAACAGTGCTGTCGTCTGCATACCCAAAGGTACCGGGCATAAGCAGATCATTAATGTGCAGCAAGAATAAAGTTGCTGAGAGAACCGACCCCTGACCCCGGCATTATTTATTTATTTATTTATTTATTTATCATCATACAATTATCATTACAGGCTTATCACCTAATGCGATAATGTAGTCAACTTTCATACATATTTAAGAACTACAGCTAAACAATTATTATTACTATATTATTATTATTATAAAGTAAAAGTAACAGCTTTCGATCCTTGTACTTTGTTACTAAGTACATTCTCCATGTCTACATCACAACAGGACCGTAACATATCTCATAGAGAGCTCTCACTATGAACCCACCCAGAGTACAACAAAATAAGTCTATGCCTTCTGCTATATTGTTGAGGATACGGATTGCACGCGTAAACGGTGCTTCATTCACTAGCTAGTTAATTGCCAATTGGCCAGATGAGCAGTCATCAATGACCACTCGAATGGACCGATCTCTCAGGAAGTCTTCAATCCAAACGCAAAGTTGGGTGGGTAAACCGAAAGAAGGTAGCTTAGCAATAAGGCTATCGTGTCAGACCCTGTCACAGGCCTTAGAGATGTCAAGGGAGACAGCAAGTGCTTCCAAGTGCTTCTCGATGGCCTCACTCTAGATATGAATAGCATAAGCTAGAAGTTCCCCTGTAGACCGGTTTTTTCGGAAGCCGTATTATCGGTCACTGAGGATGTCGTTGGCTTCTAGGTATGCCAGGAGCTTACTATTGAGTACACGCTCCATACTCTTACAGAGTATGGACGTGACTGAAATAGGTCTGTAGTTGGCCGGGTCAGCACGACTGCCCTTTTTGGGCACAGGCTGCACGTTAGCCAGCTTGCATGCTTTCGGCACCTTTCCAGTCTCTAGCGAAAGGCGAAACAGGCGCGTCAAAATTAGAGACAGTTCAGGCGCACAAGTTCTAAGAACAATTGCTGGTATCCCGTCAGGGCCAATAGCTTTGTTCACGTCAAGATTACGCAACACTCTACGGACGACCTTCTGATGAATGCGAATGTCCGACATACACGACCCGCATCCAATAAGAGCATCAGCAGGGTGAGCGCCACTACTATCCAGACGTGAAGACTCCGCAAAAAGAGCGGCAAACAAGTTTGCTTTTTCCTCAGCGGAGTGGGCCAGAGACCCGTCAGGTTTAAGCAGTGGTGGTAGTGAGGGGCGACACAAGTTCGATTCGACCGACTTTGCCAGGGACCAAAAAGCTTTACTGCCAGCAGGGTATGAAGCAAGTTTACCTACATTAACATTTGTCATGTCCTGTGTATTTGTTGGAAATCCTTGTAAATAAATAGAAAATCTACTAATCTTTTTAACTACGAGTACAGTCTAACTGGATACAGGTGAGTACTAGTGTTCTACATGACGCGACTGTCTACCAGACCTCCATAACCGTAGCTGGGTAACGTTTTGTGCTAAGCGCTTTTCCTCCATCTTTATAGTGCGCACGGCCAAGGAGTGGAACTCTGCCGGCTTCTGTGTTCCCTGCCACATATGACCCGTCAGTCTTTAAAGCAAGAGTTAACAGGCATCTTCTGGACTCGCTCGTCCCATTAAAGATCGAGGTGAACGAGATCAAGAGCGGGATTATAAAATTGATGTTACCACTATAATTAAGGTAGTAAAATATGTCGGGCCAATAAAATGTAACTTTTGTGTTGTCCCAGATAAAACAATGTTATTTTCATGAACAACTATGCATAGCGTATATCATCATCTAAGCAACTATATGTATGTCTTTTAGCTCTAAAGTTTGCGTACCTAATTTGTTTTCAAGTGCTAGAATTTCAAGCTGTGTTTACAGGAAAAAGAAGAGTCCGCAGTAAAAAATTCGACCTTCACAATATAGCCATCAAATTTTATTATTTTTTATGTATCTCAAAGAAACACGCGCGCCACTGAGACACATCAAACGACGTATCATTTATCAAAATCGGTTCACTGGTATAATAGTTACGAGGGAACAAAGGAACGGACATACGCGCTAAAAACAACCCTCTTCCTTTCAGGCTTCGCCGCAGTCGGGTGAAATAAGTATCAAATACTTTAGGTAACCAAACTCATCATTATCTACTTAGCTTTGTCCCAACAATGTTGTAGATAGATAGAATATACTTTATTTTGTACACCAAAAATTTAAACACACATAACTTTATTTCTATAACTTTGGTTACAATGGCGGTCTTATCGCTGAGAGCGATATCTTCCAGACAACCTTTGGAAGGACCTTCCAGTCTTTAGGCTGCGTTTCCACCAGAGATGTGCGATGGAAATGTGTCGTGCGAGGATGTCTAGCTGTGCTGTGAAAATGTGTGGGGGTTTCCACCAAAGCTGTGCGATGAAAATGTGACTACGAGGATGTGTAGCGGAGCTGTGAAAATGCGCATTAGGCTGCGTTTCCACCAGAGATGTGCGAGGATGCGTAGCGAGGGATGTGTTTGTAAAGAACCAATAGAATCGCTTCATTTACCTCGCCTCGGTCTGCACAGCTCTGGTGGAAACGGAGCCGTTTCCAGCGTAGCGGAGCTAGATTTTTGCGCATATAAAACAAGCGAGGGACGTGTGCGAGGGATGCGTGCGAGAGATGTGTTGCGAGGGATGTGTTGCGAGGAATGTGTGTTGAGAAGGATGTGTTGCGAGGTTTGCGCATCCTTGCACCACACATTAATGCGCATTTTCACAGCTCCGCTACACATCCTCGTAGGCACATTTTCATCGCACAGCTTTCGTGGAAACGCCCACACATTTTCACAGCACAGCTAGACATCCTCGCACGACACATTTCCATCGCACATCTCTGGTGGAAACGCACCCTAAATGTGTGGTGCGAGGATGTGCAAACCTCGCAACACATCCTTCTCAACACACATTCCTCGCAACACATCCCTCGCAACACATCTCTCGCACGCATCCCTCGCACACGTCCCTCGCTTGTTTTATATGCGCAAAAATCTAGCTCCGCTACGCTGGAAACGGCTCCGTTTCCACCAGAGCTGTGCTGACCGAGGCGAGGTAAATGAAGCGATTCTATTGGTTCTTTACAAACACATCCCTCGCTACGCATCCTCGCACATCTCTGGTGGAAACGCAGCGGATGCTGATGAGTGTTTAACATGGAACGACTGCTTATCTGACCTCCAAAACCCATTAACTGGGTAACACGATACCCCTTGGCCAGACCAGAGTCAGATTTTCTGGCTTCTGACTACCCGTAAAAACTGTCAAAGATGTTCAAATGTCAGCCGAGAGCAACGGGTTACTGTGCTTTCCGAGGTACAGGCGTATCACACCGCCAACTTCCATACTCCGGGCTACTACTGAGAAAGTAATAGACAAACCCAATAACACTTTTTGGTCACCATCAGGCATTGGACTCGATCGAGCGCAGAGCTAAAAGGCTTATAGGCGACGAGGTGCTGGTGGACAAGCTTCATAGCCTGGCTCATCGGCGAACCGTTGCTTGCCTGTCGGTTTTCTACAGATTGTACTTCGGGGAGTGTGCGCAGGAGCTCCATGACCTGATTCCTCCATCTCCCTTTCACTACCGGTCTACCAGACGTACGGCTGGGTACCACCCACACTTGGTTGATATACCGTCTTTTCGTACCAAACGCTTCTCTTCCACATTTCTGTAGGTGAAAGGTGAAGGGCCTTAAGTCACATTTTATAAAGTATTCAGTAGAGCTCATTAAAGATGTCCATACCCGAAATTTGACATTAAAATCGACAGAGTATAAAAAGTAATTATCGTATCATTGTCGAATAAAAAGTATGATTATGGTGGGTACTTAAGCTATTATATTGAGATATTTTTTTAACATATATAGTTCCTTAAGGCTGTATTATCGGACTTAAGGTTCTTTAACTTTGAAGCTTTACTAGATATCTTATAGTATGACGGTACTTACGTCTCTCCTGTATCAATAATGTATAGTAAATTTTATTATTTCATAAGTTAGGTACGATTCAACATCATAGAAAATTTTATTAAAAAGTTTTAATGACAAATAACATTATGTTTTATTTAATAAAAATTAAAATCTTTGTATTTTTTTTAATCTTTAGTAAAATAAATGATATTAAACAAAACACTTAATGTTATTCTGGTAAGTCACATGCTGTTCCCTCATGGGCTAATGTATTATAAAAATTATGAAAAATGGGTGGAATCCATTGCAGACCTTTCTGTGAATCCTGAAATTTTTTAGTGCTTATAGGTTTGTGGCCTAATCGAATAGGCTGCAATATAGGCATGGCAAAGTCTTTTAGGGATCTCCTTCTATTTCTTATTAAGGATACCTTTTCGAATTCTTGTTGATAAAAAGATTGTGACGAAGACTCATTGTGCCATACTCTTCTTTTTCAAATTTAATTTATTGTTTTTATTTTTTATTTATAATAGGCTCGCGTTTGACCACCATCTCACCTGATGGTAAGTGATGATGTGGTCGAAGATGAAGCATGCTTACCTAAAAGTAACCTATTCACTCTTGACTTAAAGACCCCTAGGTTATAGCTATCGAGAAACACAGACTCCGGCAGGGAATTCCACTCCTTAGCCGTACGCACAATGAAGGTATTCCCAAAACGTTTAGTGCGTATAGGTGGGATGTCCACCATGTAACGATGGCGCATCGCCGTTTGTCTTGTAGTCCGATGATGGAACGGGCTTGACCGAATTAATTTGTGTAATTCCATCGCACACTCCTCGAAATGTAACCGATAGAAAACCGATAGACTAGCAACTCATCGCCGATGTTCAAGGCTCTGGAGCTTTGATTCGACCAGTGTATCGTTGCCAATTAGTCTTTCGGCCCGTTTCTCAATAGATTCAAGCCCATCTAGTTGGTACTTGGCAGATCCATCCCAAATATGAGAGCAGTACTCCATACACGACCGAACCTGGGCTTGATAGAGATTTAGCAGCTATTCGGGTGTGAAGTACCGTCTCACCTTTGCTAGGATTCCCAACTTTTTTGATGCTAGTTGAGCCGTAGCCTCGATAAAAGGGCCAAAATTGAGGGTAGAAGTTAGCGTTACCCCCAGAAGCTTGATATGATCGGTTATCGGCACGGTTACACCTCGTAAAGTAGGAGCCAGTTTGAATTGACTCCTTTTTGCGGAGAAGAGACACGCCTGGGTCTTAGCTGCATTAAACTTGACCAAGTTGGCATCGCCCCATTCGGAGACAGCCTTCAAGGACAAGTTCAAGCGCCTAACCATGTCCTCACGGAGAGACTGGATCTGTGACCCACCAGCACGCGCGTTGGACACATATCTCTCAGCAACAGTGCTGTCGTCTGCATACCCAAAGGTACCGGGCATAAGCAGATCATTAATGTGCAGCAAGAATAAAGTTGCTGAGAGAACCGACCCCTGACCCCGGCATTATTTATTTATTTATTTATTTATTTATCATCATACAATTATCATTACAGGCTTATCACCTAATGCGATAATGTAGTCAACTTTCATACATATTTAAGAACTACAGCTAAACAATTATTATTACTATATTATTATTATTATAAAGTAAAAGTAACAGCTTTCGATCCTTGTACTTTGTTACTAAGTACATTCTCCATGTCTACATCACAACAGGACCGTAACATATCTCATAGAGAGCTCTCACTATGAACCCACCCAGAGTACAACAAAATAAGTCTATGCCTTCTGCTATATTGTTGAGGATACGGATTGCACGCGTAAACGGTGCTTCATTCACTAGCTAGTTAATTGCCAATTGGCCAGATGAGCAGTCATCAATGACCACTCGAATGGACCGATCTCTCAGGAAGTCTTCAATCCAAACGCAAAGTTGGGTGGGTAAACCGAAAGAAGGTAGCTTAGCAATAAGGCTATCGTGTCAGACCCTGTCACAGGCCTTAGAGATGTCAAGGGAGACAGCAAGTGCTTCCAAGTGCTTCTCGATGGCCTCACTCTAGATATGAATAGCATAAGCTAGAAGTTCCCCTGTAGACCGGTTTTTT
The DNA here is from genome assembly GCA_943138885.2 of Tholera decimalis. Lineage (NCBI taxonomy): Eukaryota > Metazoa > Arthropoda > Insecta > Lepidoptera > Noctuidae > Tholera > Tholera decimalis. The sequence goes on along the minus strand of OW964575.2, from coordinate 7,619,416 downwards.
CGGAAGCCGTATTATCGGTCACTGAGGATGTCGTTGGCTTCTAGGTATGCCAGGAGCTTACTATTGAGTACACGCTCCATACTCTTACAGAGTATGGACGTGACTGAAATAGGTCTGTAGTTGGCCGGGTCAGCACGACTGCCCTTTTTGGGCACAGGCTGCACGTTAGCCAGCTTGCATGCTTTCGGCACCTTTCCAGTCTCTAGCGAAAGGCGAAACAGGCGCGTCAAAATTAGAGACAGTTCAGGCGCACAAGTTCTAAGAACAATTGCTGGTATCCCGTCAGGGCCAATAGCTTTGTTCACGTCAAGATTACGCAACACTCTACGGACGACCTTCTGATGAATGCGAATGTCCGACATACACGACCCGCATCCAATAAGAGCATCAGCAGGGTGAGCGCCACTACTATCCAGACGTGAAGACTCCGCAAAAAGAGCGGCAAACAAGTTTGCTTTTTCCTCAGCGGAGTGGGCCAGAGACCCGTCAGGTTTAAGCAGTGGTGGTAGTGAGGGGCGACACAAGTTCGATTCGACCGACTTTGCCAGGGACCAAAAAGCTTTACTGCCAGCAGGGTATGAAGCAAGTTTACCTACATTAACATTTGTCATGTCCTGTGTATTTGTTGGAAATCCTTGTAAATAAATAGAAAATCTACTAATCTTTTTAACTACGAGTACAGTCTAACTGGATACAGGTGAGTACTAGTGTTCTACATGACGCGACTGTCTACCAGACCTCCATAACCGTAGCTGGGTAACGTTTTGTGCTAAGCGCTTTTCCTCCATCTTTATAGTGCGCACGGCCAAGGAGTGGAACTCTGCCGGCTTCTGTGTTCCCTGCCACATATGACCCGTCAGTCTTTAAAGCAAGAGTTAACAGGCATCTTCTGGACTCGCTCGTCCCATTAAAGACCGAGGTGAACGAGATCAAGAGCGGGATTATAAAATTGATGTTACCACTATAATTAAGGTAGTAAAATATGTCGGGCCAATAAAATGTAACTTTTGTGTTGTCCCAGATAAAACAATGTTATTTTCATGAACAACTATGCATAGCGTATATCATCATCTAAGCAACTATATGTATGTCTTTTAGCTCTAAAGTTTGCGTACCTAATTTGTTTTCAAGTGCTAGAATTTCAAGCTGTGTTTACAGGAAAAAGAAGAGTCCGCAGTAAAAAATTCGACCTTCACAATATAGCCATCAAATTTTATTATTTTTTATGTATCTCAAAGAAACACGCGCGCCACTGAGACACATCAAACGACGTATCATTTATCAAAATCGGTTCACTGGTATAATAGTTACGAGGGAACAAAGGAACGGACATACGCGCTAAAAACAACCCTCTTCCTTTCAGGCTTCGCCGCAGTCGGGTGAAATAAGTATCAAATACTTTAGGTAACCAAACTCATCATTATCTACTTAGCTTTGTCCCAACAATGTTGTAGATAGATAGAATATACTTTATTTTGTACACCAAAAATTTAAACACACATAACTTTATTTCTATAACTTTGGTTACAATGGCGGTCTTATCGCTGAGAGCGATATCTTCCAGACAACCTTTGGAAGGACCTTCCAGTCTTTAGGCTGCGTTTCCACCAGAGATGTGCGATGGAAATGTGTCGTGCGAGGATGTCTAGCTGTGCTGTGAAAATGTGTGGGGGTTTCCACCAAAGCTGTGCGATGAAAATGTGACTACGAGGATGTGTAGCGGAGCTGTGAAAATGCGCATTAGGCTGCGTTTCCACCAGAGATGTGCGAGGATGCGTAGCGAGGGATGTGTTTGTAAAGAACCAATAGAATCGCTTCATTTACCTCGCCTCGGTCTGCACAGCTCTGGTGGAAACGGAGCCGTTTCCAGCGTAGCGGAGCTAGATTTTTGCGCATATAAAACAAGCGAGGGACGTGTGCGAGGGATGCGTGCGAGAGATGTGTTGCGAGGGATGTGTTGCGAGGAATGTGTGTTGAGAAGGATGTGTTGCGAGGTTTGCGCATCCTTGCACCACACATTAATGCGCATTTTCACAGCTCCGCTACACATCCTCGTAGGCACATTTTCATCGCACAGCTTTCGTGGAAACGCCCACACATTTTCACAGCACAGCTAGACATCCTCGCACGACACATTTCCATCGCACATCTCTGGTGGAAACGCACCCTAAATGTGTGGTGCGAGGATGTGCAAACCTCGCAACACATCCTTCTCAACACACATTCCTCGCAACACATCCCTCGCAACACATCTCTCGCACGCATCCCTCGCACACGTCCCTCGCACACGTCCCTCGCTTGTTTTATATGCGCAAAAATCTAGCTCCGCTACGCTGGAAACGGCTCCGTTTCCACCAGAGCTGTGCTGACCGAGGCGAGGTAAATGAAGCGATTCTATTGGTTCTTTACAAACACATCCCTCGCTACGCATCCTCGCACATCTCTGGTGGAAACGCAGCGGATGCTGATGAGTGTTTAACATGGAACGACTGCTTATCTGACCTCCAAAACCCATTAACTGGGTAACACGATACCCCTTGGCCAGACCAGAGTCAGATTTTCTGGCTTCTGACTACCCGTAAAAACTGTCAAAGATGTTCAAATGTCAGCCGAGAGCAACGGGTTACTGTGCTTTCCGAGGTACAGGCGTATCACACCGCCAACTTCCATACTCCGGGCTACTACTGAGAAAGTAATAGACAAACCCAATAACACTTTTTGGTCACCATCAGGCATTGGACTCGATCGAGCGCAGAGCTAAAAGGCTTATAGGCGACGAGGTGCTGGTGGACAAGCTTCATAGCCTGGCTCATCGGCGAACCGTTGCTTGCCTGTCGGTTTTCTACAGATTGTACTTCGGGGAGTGTGCGCAGGAGCTCCATGACCTGATTCCTCCATCTCCCTTTCACTACCGGTCTACCAGACGTACGGCTGGGTACCACCCACACTTGGTTGATATACCGTCTTTTCGTACCAAACGCTTCTCTTCCACATTTCTGTAGGTGAAAGGTGAAGGGCCTTAAGTCACATTTTATAAAGTATTCAGTAGAGCTCATTAAAGATGTCCATACCCGAAATTTGACATTAAAATCGACAGAGTATAAAAAGTAATTATCGTATCATTGTCGAATAAAAAGTATGATTATGGTGGGTACTTAAGCTATTATATTGAGATATTTTTTTAACATATATAGTTCCTTAAGGCTGTATTATCGGACTTAAGGTTCTTTAACTTTGAAGCTTTACTAGATATCTTATAGTATGACGGTACTTACGTCTCTCCTGTATCAATAATGTATAGTAAATTTTATTATTTCATAAGTTAGGTACGATTCAACATCATAGAAAATTTTATTAAAAAGTTTTAATGACAAATAACATTATGTTTTATTTAATAAAAATTAAAATCTTTGTATTTTTTTTAATCTTTAGTAAAATAAATGATATTAAACAAAACACTTAATGTTATTCTGGTAAGTCACATGCTGTTCCCTCATGGGCTAATGTATTATAAAAATTATGAAAAATGGGTGGAATCCATTGCAGACCTTTCTGTGAATCCTGAAATTTTTTAGTGCTTATAGGTTTGTGGCCTAATCGAATAGGCTGCAATATAGGCATGGCAAAGTCTTTTAGGGATCTCCTTCTATTTCTTATTAAGGATACCTTTTCGAATTCTTGTTGATAAAAAGATTGTGACGAAGACTCATTGTGCCATACTCTTCTTTTTCAAATTTAATTTATTGTTTTTATTTTTTATTTATAATAGGCTCGCGTTTGACCACCATCTCACCTGATGGTAAGTGATGATGTGGTCGAAGATGAAGCATGCTTACCTAAAAGTAACCTATTCACTCTTGACTTAAAGACCCCTAGGTTATAGCTATCGAGAAACACAGACTCCGGCAGGGAATTCCACTCCTTAGCCGTACGCACAATGAAGGTATTCCCAAAACGTTTAGTGCGTATAGGTGGGATGTCCACCATGTAACGATGGCGCATCGCCGTTTGTCTTGTAGTCCGATGATGGAACGGGCTTGACCGAATTAATTTGTGTAATTCCATCGCACACTCCTCGAAATGTAACCGATAGAAAACCGATAGACTAGCAACTCATCGCCGATGTTCAAGGCTCTGGAGCTTTGATTCGACCAGTGTATCGTTGCCAATTAGTCTTTCGGCCCGTTTCTCAATAGATTCAAGCCCATCTAGTTGGTACTTGGCAGATCCATCCCAAATATGAGAGCAGTACTCCATACACGACCGAACCTGGGCTTGATAGAGATTTAGCAGCTATTCGGGTGTGAAGTACCGTCTCACCTTTGCTAGGATTCCCAACTTTTTTGATGCTAGTTGAGCCGTAGCCTCGATAAAAGGGCCAAAATTGAGGGTAGAAGTTAGCGTTACCCCCAGAAGCTTGATATGATCGGTTATCGGCACGGTTACACCTCGTAAAGTAGGAGCCATTTTGAATTGACTCCTTTTTGCGGAGAAGAGACACGCCTGGGTCTTAGCTGCATTAAACTTGACCAAGTTGGCATCGCCCCATTCGGAGACAGCCTTCAAGGACAAGTTCAAGCGCCTAACCATGTCCTCACGGAGAGACTGGATCTGTGACCCACCAGCACGCGCGTTGGACACATATCTCTCAGCAACAGTGCTGTCGTCTGCATACCCAAAGGTACCGGGCATAAGCAGATCATTAATGTGCAGCAAGAATAAAGTTGCTGAGAGAACCGACCCCTGAGGGACCCCGGCATTAATTGCCAATTGGCCAGATGAGCAGTCATCAATGACCACTCGAATGGACCGATCTCTCAGGAAGTCTTCAATCCAAACGCAAAGTTGGGTGGGTAAACCGAAAGAAGGTAGCTTAGCAATAAGGCTATCGTGTCAGACCCTGTCACAGGCCTTAGAGATGTCAAGGGAGACAGCAAGTGCTTCCAAGTGCTTCTCGATGGCCTCACTCTAGATATGAATAGCATAAGCTAGAAGTTCCCCTGTAGACCGGTTTTTTCGGAAGCCGTATTATCGGTCACTGAGGATGTCGTTGGCTTCTAGGTATGCCAGGAGCTTACTATTGAGTACACGCTCCATACTCTTACAGAGTATGGACGTGACTGAAATAGGTCTGTAGTTGGCCGGGTCAGCACGACTGCCCTTTTTGGGCACAGGCTGCACGTTAGCCAGCTTGCATGCTTTCGGCACCTTTCCAGTCTCTAGCGAAAGGCGAAACAGGCGCGTCAAAATTAGAGACAGTTCAGGCGCACAAGTTCTAAGAACAATTGCTGGTATCCCGTCAGGGCCAATAGCTTTGTTCACGTCAAGATTACGCAACACTCTACGGACGACCTTCTGATGAATGCGAATGTCCGACATACACGACCCGCATCCAATAAGAGCATCAGCAGGGTGAGCGCCACTACTATCCAGACGTGAAGACTCCGCAAAAAGAGCGGCAAACAAGTTTGCTTTTTCCTCAGCGGAGTGGGCCAGAGACCCGTCAGGTTTAAGCAGTGGTGGTAGTGAGGGGCGACACAAGTTCGATTCGACCGACTTTGCCAGGGACCAAAAAGCTTTACTGCCAGCAGGGTATGAAGCAAGTTTGTGCCCGATTCGGCTAACGTGGTCAAACCGAGCCCTCCGCAAAACCTTTTTACAGGACTTGGTAGCCCTGTTGAAAGCTCTTTTCTTCTGAATCACGTCATTTGCTTTGCAGTTTCGAGCATCGACCCATGCTAGGTACGCCGCGTGTTTAAGCGCTTCAGTGCGATCACATTCGGCGCCAAACCAAGCTTTCGATCGAGCTTTGCCGGACATTGTTAGGTAACGGAATGTAGTACTTCATCCCCTGTCGCAAAACATCCGCCACGGCGTCTGCGCACGACGATGAACCATTTGAAGAGAAGCAAGTAGGCTGCTAAGGATAACATGCAAAGAAATATCGCATGCCATCCCAATCCACTGACTTGTATCGCCATACCCGCCGTGTGCCATTAAGGCTGGGATCGGGCGGGGAGTTGATGGATACAGACTTCACCAGACAGTGGTCGGAACCCTGGGTATGAAAGATACGACACGTCTGACGGACTTCTGATCTGCGTCTCCGAAAGAAACAAAAGAGCAGGTTTTTCAGTCTCGAGATTGTGGTGGACTGCAACGAGATTTGCAGACCCCGGATATTGCTGAAGTGCACTTTGAGAGAGAGGGATTGCAACGTCTTCGAGTACGTCTAGTATTGCACGAAACAAAAATCAAACTAAACTGAGCATGCGCGGGGGCGCGTCGGGAATCGTACGTACGATGCACCCGAGCAAATTTAACCCGCGAGCGTAATGGTAAAGAACAGTAAGTCCCACATACAATCATTTAACATTTATCTATATTTATTGTTTAAATAGTGAACAATATTAAGTAACCATATGGTCATTTACTTTTTCTCGTCTAGGGACTTAATGTTATTTATAATTTTACATCTGCGAAATTAGCGGCTGTAAGACTTTATGGCTTTTACCATTTGATCAATTGGGGTATTCTGAATAAGTATCATTTAAAATATAAAAATGTCAAAAAATGGACTTAAGGTCATTTAGCTTTCACCTACAGATTTATTGTGCGCACAGCCAAGCTGTGGAATTCTCTGCCGGCTTCTGTGTTCCCTGCCACTTATGACCTTTCAGCCTTTAAAGCACGAGTAAATAGGCATCTTCTGGGCTCGCTCGTCCCATCTTAGACCTCATCTATCGCTTACCATCAGGCGAGATCGAGGTCAAGAGTGGGCCCATCGGTAATAAATAAAATAAAAAAGAGGTCACCAGGCGTATTTTACGTTGACTTTTTGCCCAAGAATGGGGCGTGCAACTGTCAAAGTGTCGCTAGTAGCACACTTACCAATATCAAAGCAGTTTCTCTATGGAACACTATGGAAATTAAAGTGAATTCCTAAATTAGAGACAGTTATTGAGAATTTTCCGATTAAAGAACATTTATTATGTTCTTTAATCGGAAAATTGTAAAGAAATCAATTGAAATCAATGAAATGAAAATAAAAAATACGAAGCGTGTAAATGTTTAGCTCACCACAGATAACCATAGATGATACAGATAACTAAATTATCTCACAATCTAACTAACACTGACAGTGACAAAGGTTCTTACGGTGGTGGCGCCATCTGCGATTAGCTTTCACTTGCACGCCCCATTGCTTCCCTATTGCTTCTATTTGGTTCCTATTCTCAAACAGTTGCTTTCATCGTATTACAGAAGAAAAAAAAACATTTAAAGGGTGACCGTTCATTCTGATGTCAGGACGGCCGGTCACCGAGTCGTACTTCCCGATTACTTCTCTCAATGTTAAACAACGATAATACTGTAACTATCACGGCAATAAAGATATCGACAAAAGTGTTGTATAACAATATTTTTAGTGCCTGACGAAAAAATAAAAGCAAAACTCTTATTTAACATTGCAGTTATGCTTGAGTATTGTACCGGTGGCCTACAGCTAAGTATTATGTTAATAAAAAGAAGTGCCTATCGTATTTAGTGACAAAAATTCATACAAATGAAATAAACACCTTTAAAGATAATATTTCAATTCTTAACTTCCTGGGGACTGTTCTTATAGGCGCTAGCCACTGTACATACGGCTAGACATCAAGCTATACATTTCCAGTTTTAGTTGACCTCGCATTTTATAAGTTTTTCGTGTAAAGAAAGAAAAAAAATTGCGTTTATTGGCACAAAGAAAACACATTATATACAAATTTAAAACTAAAAAGAAGACATCGTTGTGCCAAAAGGGCCTCAGCTCAGCATAATGTCAGGTGGCAATCCTAAATATTACCGCCTAACTCTGATTTTCAGCCGCAGCCCACGGATGCCACACGCTCGAACGTGCAATACACACGCGTAAACATTTTAGTAAACACCGCTTGAACGATAAAAAATTGAATTACTCGTTATTAATATGCATATATACTAATAAATTTATTTTAATATTCTCATATTGTTCTTGATGTTCGAGTAAATACTGTTTTAGTTTTAACTTAAATGTTGGCCTACTCCTACAGTATTTTATAGGTGGAGGAATATTATTCCAACATTTACTCGCCGCATACCGAAAACTACCTCTGAACGCTGCCGACTTGTGATGCGGTGTCAAAAGGCTCTGAGAACATAGTCTTCCCTGCCGGTTATTACTTTGTCGTTATTACTCTATTTTATCATTGACAGTTTCTGTTTATTACTGGCATGTTGTGATAGTTTAATATTATACCACCACTGTACCACTTTTTGCCCTTTTTGCTTTTTGCCCGGGCATTGAACACGAAACCTAAGCTCAACAGTCTCGCTTCCAACCACCCGACCAACGAGGAAGTTTTTGCTAAACAAACTAACGGATCTAAATAGTTGTAGTTATTGTTTATATATTACAATATGAGTACGCAAACATTCTTTAAGGACATAGCGTACATCGATGTCATAGTTATTTTGCATAGGAAATGAATCCATTCCTATTAAGCAATTGCTTCCGCCGACATAGTATCGCGTCCGTCGTTGCATGGCTAATGGAAATGTCAACAAAAAAATATTACTGTACTTACTATATCCATATATCAGTCTAGCCTCTCTCTAACTAGAAGCCAACATTATTATTATTTTTTTACTAGCTGACCCGCCACGACTTCGTTTGCGTGGTATCCTACCCCTGTTTAACCGATACGACTACCCCTATCCTACCGATACCCTACCCATACCTTACTCTACCCAAACCCTACACTACCCCTACCAATATCCTACCCCTACCCTACCCTACCCCTACTCTATCCCTACCCTACCCCTAACCTACCCCTACCCTACCCCTACACTACCCCTACCCTACACCAACCCTACCCCTACCCTACTCTCCATTTTATTTAGAAAACGTTTGTATAGGAAATAGAAAAGGGCTGTTTTGAGGGTTTTCTCGTTTTTATTTTTTAATTTTCTCAACTTTTAAACCTTCCCTAGGCCTCCACGAACATTTCAAAACCAAGATAAGATAAATCCGTACAGCCGTTCTCGAGTTTTAGCGAGACTAACGAACAGCAATTGATTTTTATATATATAGATAAAAAGAACTAGAAATGTGGGTAGAATTCACATTACTAGCGATCTTGTTAACTCCTCCCACTAAGCTAAATATGCTTGTGTCTGGAGTGGGTTCACGGTAATAGTGTAATGGGTGGAGTTCCAAACCGCGACCTTTCTATCAAAGGCCGACACCTTACCCGTTAGGCTATCGCCGCTTCACATACATTACGATTACTACTCTCAGAATAGTACATGTCTACTAATATTATTAACGGGAAAATAACTTGGTCTGCTACACTTTCTTTGTCTAAACCACTAAATTGATTTTGATGATATTTGTTACAAAGATAGATTAGACCTTGCATAACGACAAACATTGCAAAGCTAATTTTATATTTGCTAAGAAACCTAATCACGCCAGCGAAGCTGCGGGAAGTCGCTAGTAGCAGATAATCTGGGTAAAACGGTTAAACAGATCATAATATGTGTCACAGGGATAGATTAGTCTGGAATAGCACATAATCTACTTATTATTCCGGAAAAAAATGTGCGACTTTTCTATGTGTACGAAATCGCGGGAAAAATCTAGTAATCTTCTTCTTATCGTGTGGGTAAGTGAGGTCTAACGACCCCGCCATTTGGCGACCAGGACTACTGGCTTATACGTGCCTTCCGAAGCGCGGAACCATCTTTTTATCAGACAGTCAGGTGATTCAGGCCTGCAATGTCCTAGCCAAACTGGAAACCACTTTACAAAGTATGCTTCCCGCGGGAATTGAACCCACGACCACCGGGTCACAAGGCAAACGCCTAAACCACTCGACCACGGAGGCAGTTAAAATAAGTAATAAATAAGTTATACGAAAATATTTCCGTCTTTTAGGGTGTTGACAATTTTCTGCGGTTTTACTTCAACATAGACCCTAGTTCTTTTTATATTCTTGATAAGCTATCAAGCTATAATAATATATAAGCTAGGGCACATTTGACCACCATCTCACTTGATGGTAAGCGATGATGTGGTCGAAAATGAAGCACGCTTGCCTAGAAGTAACCTATTCACTCTTGACTTGAAGACTCCCAGATTATAGCTATCAGGAAACACAGACTCCGGCAGGGAATTCCACTCCTTAGCTGTACACACAGAAAGAAAATATTCCCAGAACGTTTTGTGCGTATGAGTAGGACCCTAATGGAAAATATGTCCCGACTTATAGGTACTCGATTAGTGCTAAGTTCTTCATGCGATGACGCCTGTTCTGTTTTTAATTGAGACTTTGCCCTGTGATTTCTAGTTATTGGAAAAACACATCAACACTATTTCTACATATTTTTTCTTTTTCGCGATCGATGCATCCTTACTCTTCAACTCACTCTAATCAGGGCCTATACTACCTCAGCGCTTCTCTCTTTATCTCGCTCGCACACTACTGGTCGCGGTCACGCGAGCAAGCGAGACAGGATGGCAGGGAAAAGACTATAATTTACTTTATTTCTTTTTACGCTGAAAATAATGGTAATTTAAGTAAATAACATAAGACCTGCTTTATAGTTAGTTCAGTTAATATGCAAAGTTTCATTACCTAATTTGAAGATATTTTTGAATACCAGCGGTTTATTGTTCGGTTTGGAGGTAACTTCGGATGTTTTTTCTATCAAGAATTTTTTTTATTTTTTATTATTTATTTAGTTAATTTATTTACATACAGAGGTATCACTTAAATCTAAACTCGCCAAACTTTTACGTTTGATGGCGAGAGGCGCCCTTTATACATTAACATTAACCATTCCAATTTCTTCTACACAATATGTTGCAATACAATCCTATATCTATAATCTCACAGTAACAATGTGTTAATTACCTAAATATACCTAAACATATTTTTTAGTTTTTTCTTTAGTGTTCCTTTACTTATTTTTATTTTTTCTCTTAATAACTCTATTTTTTTTTCACGTAGATGAATAATTAAGACGATACAGTGAGTTGAAATTTCGCGTGACGTCACACCTCGGTATAATTCTTAGCAATGTGTGACGTCAGCAGGCCCCACTCCTGTACTTTGAAGCTTTCCATCTTTGTGAATTTTTCTTGACTTGAAAAAGCAAAAAATACGTGACCAATATTTTTTGAAAATCTACCTAATGGACCAAATAAAATAATTATTTTGTAACATAGGAAACTACCCTATTATACACACACTAGCTTCTGCCTGCGACTTCGTCCGCGTAGAAGTCGAAAATATTCCACGGGATCCCGTCCCCGACTTGCTTGACAAAGATTATAATAGCTCGGCTAATATGCGTGATATAAAGATAATTTATAGCCTATAGCACTCAGGGATAATGCAGCTATAAATAAGCGAAAGAATTTTCAAAACCGGTTCGGCAGTTTCAGAGATTACCCCATACATACAAACTTACAAATTTTACCTCTTTATAATATTAGTATAGATATCTCATGAGTTCATGACAGACATGAGATGATGTTTTATTTTACATTGAAAAATAAAATCAAAATCAGGTGAGATTATGGTCAAACGCAAACCTATCAACTATAAAAAAAAAAACACATATTATAAAATAAGTTTGTTATATTTGAATATGTAAAATATGATTTGTTATGATGGTCAGCCATCTACAGTCTGACCTCCTCGAACCTCGAAGACGTACCCGTGCGGCCTTATTATTTAGCCACTAGTTCCTAAAAACTAAGGCCGCGTGTCCACGGCAAGAAAAATCGCCGGGTCTATGCAAGAATTCGTGTCGTTTCTACACACGACTAGTGTACACTGCGTCGGCGCTGCACAAGACAAAAATCTTGTCTGCGCCAGACACTACGCGATCTGTAGGGGGCGGGGGGCGGTGTGTACAGTAGAGTTGCCCAACTATCGATAGTTTCACTATCGATAGTTGACCTCGAAAACTAGTAACAATATCGATAGTGCTATCGATAGTATCGATACTATCGATATCATAAATTAACTAATACTATTGATTGGAAACAATAGTATCGATAGTATCGATTTTTTTAAAGTAATACTATCGATACTATTGATAGTATCGATAGTATCGATAGTGGAATGTTGGAAGGCAATACTATCGCCATTTATAAAACTATCGATAGTATTGCTCCTAGACATATGCTGGTCTTCGATAGTATCGATACTATCGATACTATTTTTGTATAACAATACTATTGCCTGTATCATATTATAGATAGTATCGATACTATTGATAATATCGATACTATCGATAGACTATCGATACTATTGATATGACGTCAACTATCGATAGACTATCGATAGTTTAGCGATAGTTGACTATCGATAGGCAACACTAGTGTACAGTGCCCATGAGAACGTTTAAGCGTGTGGACCTGTGTTGTTTACGACAGTTTGTTTACGTTTTTATAAAAGAAAAACGAAGTGATTTTCATACGAAAATAAAGGACGAACTTTTCCTCATACTGTCGCAGTTCAAAGTAGAAGTTAGCAAACTCATGTTTTTGACTTAACATAGGATGCACCCAGTATTTTCTCTTGGAGTTAGTTTTCTTTTTCAATTTTCTATACATATAATAGGCAATCACCATTTTTTTTTTGCGTGGTAGTTAACATTATTTCCCACAGTTCACAACACAACACGAAACGATGTACACCCTACAATGTCTAAATCATGACTGAACGAAACAATTCGTACCGTGTACATACTTGATTTTTTCTTGTCTGCTACAGACACGACATTCTTTCGTGCACAGACCTGACAAAATTCTTCTCATGTACATGAATATTTTCATCTTGTCTGTAGCCGACACGAAAAATTTCTTACCGTGGACACGCGGCCTAAAGATGACTGAACTATTAACTATTTATTTTTTGTACAATCCTAAGCGCGCTTTTTCTTTCCTTCAAATTTTTTTTATTGATAACAGGTACGCGTTTGACCACCATCTCACCTGATAGTAAGTGATGATGTGGTCGAAGATGGAGCACGCTTAACTAAAAGAAACCTATTCACTCTTGACTTAAAGACTCCCAGGTTATAGCGATCAGGAAACACAGACTCCGGAAGGAAATTCCACTCCTTAGCCGTACACACAATGAAAGTATTTCCAAAACGTGCGTATGTGTGGGATGTCCACCATGTAACGATGGCGCATCGCCGTTTGTTTTCTAGTCCAATGATGTAACGAGCTTGGCGGAATTAGATTCTGTAATTCCATCGCACACTATCCGAAATGTAACCGAACATAACTCTATCCTATAATGTCATCATATTAAAATACAGACAGTTTTAACATACCTTCTTATAAACCAGGTAGTTAGGAGACTCCTCCGGTGACGGAATGGTGGACATCAGAGCTTGCACCTGAGGCGGCAAGTTTGATGTTGGGTTCTCCTTCTTGTCTCTGTCCTTTTCTTTTTCTTCTTTTATACATTTTGAATTGTCTCTGGAATTGTTAATAGATATTGTTTTAGATTACAAATAGCTGGGCTATTTTTGTACTAAGTTTGATCTGTATGTATTCAAATGATGATGTTCAAATAAAGCATAGAAGACATTTATACCTCTAAATAATTTTTTCTTCTGGATAATTATGTTAACTACAATTTTACATCTTTATATAATATTTGCTGGACACCATAGTGTACTCTTTTTAACAAAAAGGTTGACTGGTTGCAAATGAATTTTTGCATAAAGTACATATGCACAACTAGTGTACAAAAAGCTTAAATGTTGTTCATAATTTTGCAAATGAATTTGTATCCCTGAAACCTTAGTTACTCAAACATAACTAATTCTTCAGAAAAATATCTAGTGGTAATCCCGCGAAGAAAGACTAATTAAGAAATAAACACTAGAATTTGATTAGATATTATTAGAGTAGTAGTCACGCAGGTCTTTGCTCCCATAGACTTTATGACGATAAAAACATAACCATCCTTCTTTTGTAGTCGGGTAAAAAGCAGCCTATACACTTCCTCAAGCTTCTGCAAGTTATATTCCAAGCCAAATTTCATCCTACTCCATCCAGTACTTTCGAGAATTAGCATGTTCAAACAAACAAACTTTTATGCTTTATAATATAAGTACCTAAGTACCTATAGATTAGAATTATAAAAACTTTTTTGCATAAAATAAAACCGACTTCCATATCAAAACATTACAAAGCCAAAAATAATTCTAATTTCGGTAGTCGGTGTTATTGGTTTTGTATTTTCTTTTTTTTTCACACCGCCTTCCGAAATTAAAATTATTTTTGGCTTTGTAGTGTTTTGATATGGAAGTCGGTTTTATTTTTTGCAAAAATGTTTTTATTTACGCGCTTTTTAGTGGGTCAGTGAATTTTCCAAATCGGTTCGTAAATGACGGAGTTATGCGCGAACAAAAAACGCAATGCAGAGTAAACGAAAAGATCATCAACGTAAATATTTTTTTTAGACTTTTGTTGATTTTTCAGAAACGGCTTGTCCGATTTCGATATAATTTTCATGGGACCATTCGGAAAGTATACCCTTTTCAACCAAAAAATAATTTTTCAATTCGGTTGGCAAGCGACGGAGCTATGCCCGAACAAACATAAAAAAAAAACAAACAAGCATCCGAATTGAGAACCTCCTCCTTTTTTAGAAGTCGGTTAAAAACGGGGTATTTTTCTAAAGTTTTACTTTGGTATGGATTTCTGCAGAGTAACCCCTGATTCCAATCTGTTTATTTATGCCGTCGGCATTCTCTACCAGTCAACCATGAGTGGGGAAGAGATAGTGTGGGAGGTGTAGTATGTACGTGAAAAGTTAAATTAGAAAAAAAAATATGTATATAATAGTAATAACACAAAAACCCTAGGTATCATAAAAAAAAATAGAAATCTACATAAATAATATATATGAATACTACTTATTAATCCAAGTCAAACTACATATAGTTATTGCGGTTGAATGTCACCCATTTTACAATATTGCAATATGTGTATGTTTTAATTTACAAATCATACCTCTATAACAGTGCCAGTTACTATTAAATTTATTTGGAAAAGGGTAGACCTAACTTGTATAAGGATATAAGATAATTGAAAAGCAGTAGTGGGACAGTGGTTATATGCATGATTTACGAGTTGTAATTCATGAGTTCGAATCCAGGCAAGCACACACATAGTTAATTAAATTTTCATCTTCACCACTAATTTCAAATTGGTGAATAAACATCATATGACTCCTCCTGCTGTCGGTGGAGCAGCATATCCTAAGACGGAAAATCCAGAATTGAAACTCCACCAACCTGCACCTGTCCAGAACGTGTAGAAAGGCAGCCTATGTCCCAGCAATGGGGATGTTATAAGCTGGTAATGTTAATGTTAACATGAATCGACAATCAGGGGGCTTAGTACAAGCTTGCAATACTGTTATCCTTTTTTGAGAACTATCGCTTTACTTTTTCACACGCACCTACAAGACTGGTCATGTGAAAGAAACAAAGATACCAATAAAGATAAATTTCGAAAACGAAAAAAGTATTGTAGTGTCAATAGCCTAATGAATAAGCCATAACCCACTCCAGACACGAGCATATTTAGCTTAGTTGGAGGGGTAACAGGATTGCTAGTAATGTGAATTCTACCCACATTGCTAGAAATCTTTAAAAAACTCAACCTCATACTAAGCTCGCAGGAGGAGCTTGTGCGATGCAATGAGAAAATATTTGAAGTATTGTGTTATGTAAGATATTTGTTTACTTTTATACGAGTCTAGCCAGCAGCAAGACTATTGTTTCATAACAGAATGTTTGATAATAGTAACCACAATTAGTTAAAGTAATTGAATAACAATATTAAGTACCAATAAAAACTACCTCAACTCTTCTCAACTATATATTCTAAACTATATTGTGAATCAGGTATGTTTAAATAATTGGAGTGCAATAAAGAGTATTCTATCAATCTAACTTTATTGACATTCCTCTAGTCAACCGTTTGAAGCTACACCAGTATTTGAAGTGTATATTCAGCCTGAAATTTAATGATGGTTTGTACAAAAATATTGTGATTAGATTACCACACTGTGTGGCAGTTTGTGTATTTTATTTTATACAGCCTACCGAAATGCCTTACTTTGGTATTGATTGTCAAATCGTTTGAACTCCTTAACATTCTATGTTGAGTGTTTTTTAGGGTTACATAGTCAAATAGCAATAAAATGGAACCCTTATTGATTTGTCATGCCTGTTTATCTGTTTGTATGTCACAGCCATTTTATACACAATCTATAGGACTACGCCGTTGAAACTTGGTAGATGTATTCTGTGAACCGGTTCACAATTTTTATCCAAAAAAAATATTATATCATTAAGAGGAAAACATTTTTTTAAATCAAAACAATATCTTAAGATAGGTCTTAAAAATGCCATTGAGTTTTCTAAAACTATTATTTCTTAAAGTCCAACTGACTTTAAGAAATTATAGTTTTAGAAAGATGACACTTCCAGTGGTAAATTGTGCCCCACCCTTAATTTTACCATAACAGAGCGAAAAATAAAAAACGAAAGTATTTATTTGTGAAACTTGTAAATAAATAAAAATATTAGTAAATCAGTTTTGACACAAAGAGGTAATTTTAATATCAAAGCTGATTAATGCAGTTATTCTTTTTTTAGTTTTAGTAACTTACCTGGATGGCCCTTGCTGACAGGCCTTTGATGCCGCCTTTTCCGATGAATTCATCGTCACCATTTTAATTTTCAAAATACAAATTCATCACACGACAAAATATTCAACTTTTCAAAATTGTTTTTGTTGGCGCCAAATTTTTATGGCATTTAACTTTTATTACGATTTTTTGGCACCGATCGTCGATTGTTACCGCTCTCTAATTACCGCTTCTGTGGCTAAGTTTACAAAGCCACAAATAGATAATATAAACTACAGAAGGTTTGGAAATTATCTGAACACTGTTCACTTCAAATAGACATTATAACAAACAATAAATTACGTCGAAATTACACATACACGGGAAATTCACTTCATATCTTATTTACAAAAAGACTACACATTTTCAAGCTTTGAAAATAATGTTTTCTCTATCAAAATCTAGAAATAGAGTATTCTTACAGAATCTAAATAGACCAAGGGAATACGTATATGTTAATAATCAACAGTTTTATACACATTTTCTAGATTTATTTGTGATTATTTGACCCACTTCACTAGCCATTTTCCATTAATGTTTTTACAGTTCAAGCACCTCAAACGGTCAGCGAACAGTCACTGGAATCTGATTTAAGCGGAAAACCATCTTGTTTTATTTATAAAAAGTAAATAATAACAACCGATAACAGAATTTAACATTTTGATAATAGCACGAAATGTCAAGACCGTTCGCCATTTATCATCATTGCTAGTGCGAGAGCTTTTTGAAAAGAGACAACAGATTCGAAGAGTACTTGTGCGAGTGAGAAAACAAATCTATGGTAATATAATGCGAATAAAGTGAAAAGTCGATGCGTCCACAATTGAAATGCCTACGAAATGACCTACTAAATTTTGTCGTTTGAATAAATGAATAGACGGCGCATGTATTTAGAAGTTTATCGAACGCCGTATTTGGTGCTATTTTTAGATCGTAAAAAACAACACAAATAGTTATTGTATAGTTTTTTTTTAAATAGAACACTATTTTCCGATAAGAATAAAATAATAATATTTCGTTGTTTGATATTAAGTATTGTTGTCCATTGTTTTACGAAAACTATATATTTTTTAGTAACTACAATAGATGGCAGCACATGTTCGCTAAGAAAAATATACCGCTCTTTTTAACCGACTTCAAAAAAAGTAGGAGGTTCTCAATTCGTCTTGAACTTATTTTTATGTATGTTAAAACTCGCAGATGGCGTGACCGATTTGGAAAATTATTTTTTTGTTTGAAAGGGTATACTTTCTAATTGGTTCCATTGTCATCACGTTTGGATCTGATGATGGAATCATGGAGAACTCTTCAAATATTATAGGCACACCTATACCGTTTTGGGTATTTCTTATAGAACCTTGTGCAGTTGCTCTCAAAAAGCACCATTTGAGGAAGTGGAACTGATGATGAAGACCCCAGATGGCCACCGAAACTACTCAATAACAAGTATTTCGTGGATTGCGATTAGATTACTTGAATATGGATGTTAAGCACTTTATGCTCGTCACAATGCATAAATGGTGAAGTAGAGCTGATGGTGATGTACCAGGAGAACTCCTTAAAAATGAACGGCTCTGCACCGGGAAAAGCAATATTTTGTAAAAGGTGATAAGTAGTTGACATTTTGACTTTTGTAACTAGATAAATTACAAACCGATCCCCTAAAAAGCGTGAAAAATACTTAGCAAAAAATAGAACCGACTTCCATATAAAACACTACAAAGGCAAAAATAACTTTAATTTCGGAAGGCGGTGTCAAAAAAAAAGAAAATACAAAACAAATGACAGACTACCGTAATTAAAGTTATTTTTGCCTTTGTAGTGTTTTTATATGGAAGTAGTTTCTATTTTTTGCTAAAAAGTTTTTTATTTTAAAGTTATGATCCTATGCAGGTTACGATTATGGTACCTATATTATATGATCAAAACTATCAAACGAAATATACTTACACATTTTATTCTAAATCAACTTAGGTATTGAATTCTATGAAAAGACATAATAAGGTAGATCAAATCAAGTGCGGTCGCAGCCTGTACTTTTGGAGGAGGTCACTAATAATATAATATGTTGAGTAAATTAGATGATAGTCTGTCGACTGATCAGACAGTCCTCTCACAGAGCTCTGCTCTACTTCTACTGTAACTCTGAGTCAGAGTTGCAGTAGAAACTCTCCTCTCTCCCATGAATAATCAGTTCAGTCAGAGTCTGACTGAACTGACTATTCAAGGGAGAGAGGACCTTTATATATCACAACATTATCTCATTTTCATTAAGGACACTAACTACATATTCAGAGGTCACAATAACATCATTTAGTATCATTTAGGATTCAAACAAGTCGTTACTCGAATTGATGAGTACAGTAAACAATCGATTAGTACACTGTCGTACTTATCAATAACTAAGCATACATTACACAAACTCAGAGGCCAACATTTGTTTTTGAAGTCCATACAATCCGTAGGTACCTAAACCTATTGATCAAATAATTCATGAGAACCATGTAGGTGTATGTCTGTGTGTGTGTGTGTGTGTAAAAAAAAAAATAAAGGATTTCACGAATCACACCAAAGTAAGGACATTTGGGGTAGGTTACCTTTTTTTTTTTTTAACGTGGTAAAATTATCAAATAAGTCCTCCCACTCCGGGCAGGGTGGGAGGGACTGTCAGACTTTTACTGACTAAAATCCACGGTGTTCCTTCAATAACCCTTTACATACAGGGGCCACGGTAACGGGATGAGTCCCACGACCCCGGCGGGCTTCGGCCCTCTGCAGAGGGGGCCTCGTCATGTTGCTGACGCTCTTTGAGGCGCGCGTGGAACACGACGCGCCGTCGACCCGGGCATGGTCCATGGTCGGACAGCGAGTTGCCCTTTACTCGCTGTCCGCATGCCCGCGCCTACGGTGGCCGGAGATCGTCGGCCGACGTCCGACGCCGTGGGCGTCTACCACTGCGGCTGGGCTGGAGGGAGGACGCCATCCTCTCCCTCACGCGGCCCGCCTCCTCCTTCGAAAGCATGACTGCTTCGCAGAAGGAGGCGACCGCTTCCCACTCCCTCTCGCCTAGGTTACCTAGCACCAAATCAGCAATCATGCAGTTCAACTCAGGACTACTAGGAAGCTCAGCAATTTGATGAACAATACCAAAGAAAGTACTTTTGGGTAAGTATCTATATATTTATTAGTAGCTTCAATTAGGTAGGTAACTATTTTTTGTTCATTATTGATAATCAAACAGCTTTTGCATGAAATTACTTATAATATGTCCGAATAAATGTTTTTCAATTTCAAATAATAAACGAATAAAGATGACAACGACTGCCGTCGGCTTTGAGAGAGTAATAAAATTGAAACACTGCATTAAAAATGTATTTAGATATTATAAGTGTCGAACGAATTTCTAAAAAAATTGGCCAAGTGCGAGTCAGACTCGCCCATGAAGGGTTCGGAAGTAACTATAATAATATAATATAACTAGTACTCACGCGGGGCTTCGCTCCCGTGGATTCTATCACGGTAAAAACATAACTCTCCTTTTTTGCAGTCGCGTAAAAAGTAGCCTATAACCTTCCTCAAGCTTCAAGCTACTTCCATACCAAATTGCATCCAAATCCACCCAGTACTTTCGAAAATTAACTCGTTCAAACAAACAAACAAACAAACAAACTTTTCCGCTTTATAATATTAGTATAGATATGTATACTTATTAAAAAAAAAACCATACAAATTTCTTAAAACTAGCTTATTTACATTTTTGCAAGTACGCCCAATAACTTTGTTTTTCATAGTGTTTGTATGAATTACAAAGTTATATTTGCGGTTTTAGAAAATATGCTGTATCATAAAAATTGCTGACGATCTCGTTCAAACCAATTTTGGTTGAAAGTTTACAATTTTTCACACCATTATTATAGAAGTTAGGGGGGACACATTTTACCACTTTGAATGCGAATAACTTTTAAACGATTAACTTTATAAAAAAGTGGTTTTAGAAATCTTAATGTCATTTTTAAATACCTGTCTATAGATACCACACACGCATAGGTTTCATGAAAAATATATTTTCAGTTTCAGGGAACTGAAACTGAAAATATTTTTTTCATGAAACCTATGCGTGTGTGGTATGACAAATATTTAAAATAAAGGGGGGCTCCCCATACATGGGTACGGGGAGCCCCCCTTTATTTTAAATATTTTTTAATTTTTTTCATAAAATCGGAAAGTTTCACATGTATAGTCTTAATAGTTTCGGAATAAAATGGTTGTGACATACGGACGTACGGACAGACAGACAGACAGACAGAGAGACGGACAGACATGACGAAACTATAAGGGTTCCGTTTTTTGCCATTCGGCTACGGAACCCTAAAAACCCGCCCTGTTTTTTCAGTTGCCCTTGCGTGCCGGGTGCCACGGTATCTCTTAAGAACATTCTCGTAACCCCAGTCAGCACTAATTAATAGGCAAACAATGTACCTATTCATTAGTGTTGACTGCTGAACGATAAAGATAGCCGTCTCGAAAGGCTACGCTCCCGTGGGCTTTATCACAATAAAAACATAACTCTCCTTTTTTGCAGTCGACTACACCTTACCTTCCTCAAGTTTCAAACTACTTCCATACCAAATTTCAACCAAATCCACGCAGTACTTTCGAAGATTAGCGTGTTTAGACAAACAAATAAACTTTTCCGTTTTATAATATTAGAATACAACGTGTAACAGAAACCCCATATCTATCCAAAAGGGCTGAAGACAACATCTGGTATGGAGTCTCTATGCACAGTTTCAGCACAAAATAACTGACTCAAAGAATTGATACCAAATTATCGGTTTCATATATTTCTTGAATACCAATCATAACAAACGTGTCACAGCACTACGAGGGTCAATAACTTTCCACGTCACTTGCCAATAACACGATAATTCTCTTCGCTGAGGGTGTCGAGCCTACGAGACGTGCGGAAAATAGGTATTTACTGCAGCGGGCTAGTCGTGTGCGTTGTCACACACACAATGACAAGTTCGCTCGAGGCCCGCTTGCCGTTGCACGACGAAGTTTGCTAACTTTGCATTTTTTAATTTTTTGTCGTTATGTTGAATAAACTTGAAAACCGAATATTAATTATTTAGATGGTTTTATTTATCACACTAATATTATAAAGGCGAAAGTTTGTAAATGAATGTGTCTGTTTGCATGTTTGTTACTTCTTCACGCTCAAACGGCTGGATGGATCTAAATGAAGCAAGTAGGTACGTAAATAAATCACAAAATAAATTTAATAAATTATACCTATTATATAAAAATTAACATTTGTTTTTACTGTGGTAATACATTATCCGTTCCCTCACTATTCATCCTATTGCAATAAAACTTTGATTTTATATATTAAACTCCTCAGATTGTTTTTTTAAAGAATACTAGCAATGTGGGTACATTTCACATTACTAGCAATCTTGTTAACCCCTCCAACTAAGCTAAATATGCTTGTGTCTGGAGTGGGTTCACGTTAATAGTGTAATGGGTGGGGTTCGAACCTGCGACCTCTCGATCACAAGTCCGACACCTTATCCATTAGGCTATTGACGCTTCGAAACTGGGTAAGTAACAAGTTAGGGTAGATGGGTATGCAGTACTTATTTGAATAATAAAACCAGTATGAAATAAAAAAAAAATATTATGTAATGTCATAATAAAACCAGACTGAAATAAGTTTTGTTTATTAAAATTTCATTTAGTGCTCGTTTAAATTCTGATGTACTGTCATATTTTTAATAACATTCGGTACTGTATTATATATACGTGGGGCCATACCAAAAAAACATTTTTTCATTAATGCTGTCTAGCGAACTTACTTCGCAGAAAATATAAGCGTAATTTATTTCATAACAATATATGTATCAAGTGTGACTTAATTTAAAAGAAAAAAATAAATAAAAGAAATCTATAAATCTAAAGTTATATTGCTTATTATAACATTTTACAAAAATTGGCCAAGTGCGAGTCAGACTCGCCCATGAAGGGTTCCGTAGTAACTATAATAATATAATATATTATGTATATTTACTTGACAAAAAACTAAAACTTACAAATTTCTTAAAACTAGCTTATTTACATTTTTTGCAACTACGCCAAATAACTTTGTTTTTCATAGTATTTGTATGAATTACAAAGTTATATTTGCGGTTTTAGAAAATATGCTGTATCTCAAAAACTGCTGACTCGATCTCTTTAAAACCAATTTTGATTGAAAGTTTACATTAAGATCTATAGATATATATATATATATATATATATATATATATATATATATATATATATATATATATATACAACGTGTAATTTAAAGGGTATATACATACCAAGTGCATGGCTTCTTTGGATGACAACAAACGATATGGCAAGGGTTTTGTAATCCTAAGTCTACATGTGTAGAACTTATTACAAATTCCAGTACACTGATACCAGAGACCGAATTTTTCAAATTAAGAAGAACGAAAAGAATTATCGTGTTATTGGCAAGTGACGTGGAAAGTTATTGACCCTCGTAGTGCTGTGACACGTTTGTTATGATTAGTATTCAAAAAATATGTGAAACCAATAATTTGGTATCAATTCTTTAAGTCAGCAGTTATTTTGTGCTGAAACTGTGCATAGAGACTCCATACCAAATGTTGTCTTCAGCCCTTTTGGTTAGATATGGGGTTTCCGTTACACGTTGTATACATATATTTATATTTTTCACTCCACTATTATAGAAGTTAGAGGGAGGGATACACATTTGACCACTTTGGAAGCTTATATCTTTTAAACGATTGACTTTATGAAAAAGTGGTTTCAGAAACCCCCATGTCATTTTTAAAGACCTGTCTATAAATACCACACACGCATAAGTTTCATGAAAAAAAAAAAATATTTTCAGTTTTAGTTCCATGTATGGGGTAGTAGTATGTTCCTTTATTTTAAATGATTTTTAATTTTTTTCTCAATATCGGAAAGCGTTTCATAGAATACATCTACTTACCAAGTTTCACATGTATAGTCTTAATAGTTTTGGAATAAAATAGCTGTGACCTACGGACGGACGGACAGACAGACAGACAGACAGACAGACAGACGGACAGACATGACGAAACTATAAGGGTTCTGTTTTTTGCCATTCGGCAACTGAACTCTAAAAAACGAGTAATTTCTTTAAACATATATTTTTAATTTTGGTACACTACACATGTCACAGTATAGTAAGAAAAGAAAAAATGACAAAAAGATACTATACTTTGTAAGAAATAAAAAGACAATAAAACTTATTTCGAATTTTGAAAATACAATCGTAGAAATATCAATGCATCCAAGGTTTGACTTCCAAGCCTGCTTCGTTTATTACCAACATAAGCAGCAGCTGACAACGCTCGTTTAGGTTTTACACTGGTTGGAGGAATAGACAATAGATACTTATATGCTGTTTCTAAGTGATATCCACTAATTCCTCCATTTTCAAACAGGCTTATTTCACGTCTATTTTGCCAACCCCGATTAATTTTGTATTTGTACTTCACGATCTGGGGATTTCATACTCTTATCAATTTCCAGCTATAACTTTTCCTTTAGTGTCAATTGGGGTTGGGATTGGGAGGTTTGTGGCATTAACTAATCATCTGTTTGTGATCCTGATCTTCCTTCTTCTTCTTCCGTGTCATCTCGACTTTTAAGTTTTTTAACAATATACTTTTTAACAATAATGTAACAGACTCTGTTACATTGTTCTGAGATCTCAACTACCGTTTAATAAATAGCAATAGGATAATCGCTAATTGCAAGACTCTTGCGAGACTCTCGTTTGGGCAACACTATATGGTTTATTGGATGTTGAAGTCCACTTGTCGAAAGAAAGACTAAATCTTTCACCTGCACTTTTCAAATGTTTCATTTCTGCAGTTACTTGCTTTCTGATTTTTTCACTGTAATTCAACACACGTTTTTGAATGGTGACGGCTGACTTTGGTAAATCCGTGTATTTTGCAAAGACAAATTTTCTCGAATCATCTGAAGTTATGAATATACTGAATGGAAATCCATCTAATGCAATCATTCTTGCGAAAACATCATCGAGGCTATCGTCGGCACTTTTAGTAAAATAATCATTTAACTTTCGCTTGGCTGGCGGCGGTGCTGTGTTCAGATTATCAGAATCTAGACTTAATGAAGCTGATATAAGCTTGATGTTATGTTTTGATGACAAATGTGTATGTAATCCCTTAGTCGATCCATCCAAAGTCTTGAGAATGGCTGAGCATCGGTTACATTTGGCACTATTCCTATCCTTCGCAACTAAAAATAGCTCCACATTGACGTCGTATCACTGTGTTTTTTATGTTTAACAAAGTCTCCCGCCATTTGAAATACTTAATTTCAGATAATTGACTTTTAAATTTAAATGACGTAGGTCGTGGGTTTAAATTTAGAAAATATCTTGTAATGACCAAAGTTTTAAATATAATTAAGCATATCTTAAAACTGGAAACATATCTTACAACTATACAATAATATAGGTTATCCATCAGAATTCAGACAAGCTTTAATGTCCTCTCATAGGTATAATACAGGTCAATTAGGTAATTAACCTGTATTATAGATACATTGTAAGAATGATATTTTAAAAGAGTAACTGTGGAGTTTCTTGCCGGATCTTCTCCATAGAAAACGACCAATTTCGAACCGTGCCCTGCGCCAAACTGCTGACGTTTTATAAGTGCCCATGTAGGCCTATGTGAAATAAAACATTTTGAGTTTGAAAAAATCACAAGAAACAGTAGTAGGTATCTCTACTACTAAGTAGAGATACCTACTACTGTTTCTTGTGATTTTTTTTTATTTTTGGCTCGCGTTTGAATTTTAAGAAAAAAATTAATTCATTTCAAATTAATTCAATTAAATAATTAAATTTCAATTTGAAATTAATTTTTAAACTGGCATGATTGCTCTATGTTATCTCTTAAAAAATAGTCTTTTTAAGAGATAACATAGAGCAATCATGCCAGTAGCGTGCAACCAGCGCACCACGCACCATGAGACCATAAGTCTAGTTTAAGCATATACTAACGGGAACCCGTGTGAAATTAGTACTTCCCACAATATGATTATAAATTAAAGCCTGTCTGAATTCTGATGGATAACCTATATTATTATATAGTTGTAAGATATGTTTCCAGTTCTAAGATATACTTAATTATATTTAAAACTTTGGTCTATACTGTCGTATAGACCAATTAATACAGCACAATGGAATTACAAATAAAAAATATCCGATAAGTTGGTCATCATGTATGTCATTGATATACACTATAAAAAGGAAAGGGCCAAGAATTGAACCTTGCGGAGCACTCATCTTGGCTAGGGATCCTGCAGATGTCGCTCCATTAACAATAACTTTTTGTTGCCTGTTTGATAAATATGAAAGAACAAGGTCAGCAGAACACGAATCCACGAACTCCGTAATGGTGTAATTTACAGATCAGTGTTTTGTGGTCAACGCAATCAAAAGCTTTGGAGAGGTCACAAAATATGCCAATTGCATCCAGAGATTTCTCCCAAGATTCCAGAATGTGACGGATGAGCGCTACTCCTGCGTCTGTTGTTGACCTACCTTTCGTGAAACCAAACTGCCGACTATGCAGAATTCCATTTGAGTTAAAATATGATAGCATCTGGTCCAGCATGATTTTTTCGTATATTTTGCTTAATGCTGGAAGCACATATATCGGTCTATAGTTAGAGGGATCACTCTTACAACCCGACTTAAAAATGAGTACTACTTTAATATGTTTCATTAAATCGGGAAAATTACCGCTGTCTATACATTAATTAAATGTGCCTGTTAGGATAGCAGCAATTGAGTCAATAATATTACCAAGAACCCTAACAGATGCACTCCATAAGTCATCAGTGTTTGTTATGTTAAGACTTTGGAATGCTTTTTAATTACATCAATAGAAATGGGCTTAAATGAAAATGTTGGTATATCCTTATTGAAGTTTTCCTTTAAAAAAGATTCTGCTGGTAATGGCGAAGAATGTAGAGATTTAGTAACCTCTACTGGAATATTGGTAAAGTAATTTTCCAACTTCTCAGCCACTTTTGACTTATCTGAGATGACCTGAGCATCGATGTTCAAAGTCAAATCATTCTAACCCTGTTGGTTTGTGTTTCCAGTTTCTTTGTTTATCACCTTCAACACAGTTTTTATTTTATTGTTAGAAATGCTAATTTTATTACTTTCTGATTTAGATTTAGCTTAGGGCGCATACTCTTTTAAATATCTTTGAGTAGTTTCTTACATAATTATGGAAGGCTTCATCGGAAGTCAATGATTTTTCATGGTATAAGTTGTATAAATTGTCTCAGCTTATTCTTATTCCAGCAGTGGCCCATTCATTAAATTTAGATTTATTACTCATTTGAAATTTTTTAACTGGACATGCCTTACTAAATTCGTGGCATGGTGAAGAAAAAATATCCTGTAATTTTCATTGGGGTCATGGGAGTCAAAATTGGCCATTGAAAGATTACTTTACATGTTATCATTAAAAACATTAATTTCTTTTTAGTTAGTGGCCTAAACTTAATAGTCTTATTTAATTTCCGCTTTTTAACCAACTCAAAGGATACTAGTTGACGTGTATGGTCAGACCTAACTCCACTAATTTGAGACGAGTATTTTATGGCACAATTAGTATAAATATTATCTATGCATTGAGCTGATGTTGCTGTTATTCTTGTTGCTTCCTTGTATGTGCATTTTATGTTAAATGAACCAAACAATGAAGTAAACTTGCAGTGTTCAGGTGAATTTACTAACAAATCAATATTTAGGTGACCACAAACGAAAACTAATTTATTATCTCTTATAAGCTTAGGTACTTAAAATTTCTCCCATTATCATTAAGAATGATGACAAGTTTGATGCTGGTGGTCTATAAACACTTAAGAAAGTTTGGCCTTCAACTTCTGTACATGCTACCTCACACAAGCAATCAACAGAGCAAGCGGTGATATATTTTTGTTCCTTATATCTAAGAGAATTACTACGTAATATTAAAGTACCACCTCCTACTGAGGACCTGTTGTATGCACTAGTAACAGAAAAATATTAATTTTAAACAACATTCTATCTGGTTTTAGCCAGGTTTCACAAAAACATAAGATATCTATATCATATTTATCTATTAACATTTCCTCATCTAAAATTTTGCCGGAGAAATGATTTATATTCTGATGATATAGTAAAATTGTGTTATTATAACTCTCCTTTGTCACATCTAAGGGTTTAAACAATTAATTTCAGTAATATTAGATACCCTAGATAATACTGAATAGTCACTTAACCTAGGATCAGTTAAATTGTCAATAACCCAGTGTAAATTGTAAGCTAACAAAGTAGCCAATGAACTTTCGTCGTAAATTCTAAAATGAATGTCAGGATGGCAATCGGTATGCCCAAAAACCTATTACACGATGTTTGATGCAATATTTTGCAATCGACCACGTTTGCTGAGCAAGCGATATAATGCGGTCGCACTAAGTTCGCCGCGAGCTTAGTGTATTTCGAACAGCAACCGGGTGCACTCATTTTCATCATTTAGCGATAATTTTAGCCCTTACGTTACTTTGTTAATTATACTTAGCAATAAACCCTTGAAGGTTATCAGTGTATTTAACTTAGTAGACACACACGATGTCCATATTGAATGTTGGAGAAAAAGTTGCATCCACCAAGGATGCAACTTTTTCTCCAACATTCAATATGGATATCGTATGTGTTTTAAATTGGATTTCAAAATGAAAGCCAGATTTGCAATCACCACCCCCAAAAACCCATTACACGATACCCATATCGAATGTGTGAGAAAAAGTTGCATCCGCCATCTTGGATTTTAAAATGAATGCCAGATTTGCAATCACCACCCCCAAAAACCCATTACACGATACCTATATCGAATGTTTGAGAAAAAGTTGCATGCGCCATCTTGGATTTTAAAATGAATGCCAGATTTGCAATTACCACCCCCAAAAACCCATTACACGGTACCCATATCAAATGTTTGAGAAAAAGTAGCATCCACCATCTTGGATTTTAAAATGAATGCCAGATTTGCAATCACCACCCCCAAAAACCCATTACACGATACCTATATCGAATGTTTGAGAAAAAGTTGCATCCGCCATCTTGGATTTTAAAATGAATGCCAGATTTGCAATCACCACCCCCAAAAACCCATTACACGATACCTATATCGAATGTTTGAGAAAAAGTTGCATCCGCCATCTTGGATTTTAAAATGAATGCCAGATTTGCAATCACCACCCCCAAAAACCCATTACACGATACCTATATCGAATGTTTGAGAAAAAGTTGCATGCGCCATCTTGGATTTTAAAATGAATGCCAGATTTGCAATTACCACCCCCAAAAACCCATTACACGGTACCCATATCAAATGTTTGAGAAAAAGTAGCATCCACCATCTTGGATTTTAAAATGAATGCCAGATTTGCAATCACCACCCCCAAAAACCCATTACACGATACCTATATCGAATGTTTGAGAAAAAGTTGCATCCGCCATCTTGGATTTTAAAATGAATGCCAGATTTGCAATCACCACCCCCAAAAACCCATTACACGATACCTATATCGAATGTTTGAGAAAAAGTTGAATCCGCCATCTTGGATTTTAAAATGAATGCCAGATTTGCAATCACCACCCCCAAAAACCCATTACACGGTACCCATATCAAATGTTTGAGAAAAAGTTGCATCCGCCATCTTGGATTTTAAAATGAATGCCAGATTTGCAATCACCACCCCCAAAAACCCATTACACGATACCTATATCGAATGTTTGAGAAAAAGTTGCATCCGCCATCTTGGATTTTAAAATGAATGCCAGATTTACTATCACCACCCCCAAAAACCCATTACACGATACCTATATCGAATGTTTGAGAAAAAGTTGCATCCGCCATCTTGGATTTTAAAATGAATGCCAGTTTTGCAATTACCACCCCCAAAAACCCATTATACGATACCCATATCGAATGTTTGAGAAAAAGTTGCATCCGCCATCTTGGATTTTAAAATGAATGTCAGATTTGCAATCACCACCCCCAAAAACCCATTACACGGTACCCATATCGAATGTTTGAGAAAAAGTTGCAACCGCCATCTTGGATTTTAAAATGAATGCCAGATTTGCAATCACCACCCCCAAAAACCCATTACACGATACCTATATCGAATGTTTGAGAAAAAGTTGCATCCGCCATCTTGGATTTTAAAATGAATGCCAGATTTGCAATTACCACCCCCAAAAACCCATTACACGATACCCATATCGAATGTTTGAAAAAAGTCTTCATCATCACTTTCACTTCCTCAAATGGTGCTTTTCGGGAGCAACTGCACAAGGTACTATTAGAAATACCCAAAACGCTATAGGTGTGCCTATAATATTTAAAGAGTTCCCTCGCTTTCTCCAGGATCCCATCATCAGATCCTGATTTCATAACAATGGAACCAACTAGAAAGTATACCCTTTCAAACGAAAAAAAAAATTCCATAGCGGTCCATCCGTCTTCGAGTTTGAGGTTACATACATAAAGAAAAGTTTAAGACGAACTGAGAACCTTCTCCTTTTTTTTGAAGTCATCAACATCACAAAATAGAAATACGGACTTTTTATGACAATGGCGTTTTTTTTTCGAAAATTTGCGCCAACTTTCTTCTAATAATATTTTTTTTTACATTTTCCCATAATAAAACAAATATTGAAAAAAAAATGTTAAAGAAATATATATTGAGCAATAAAAAGTAATTGTTGGGTATGCATAATAAATCGTACTCAAAAAACAAAAAATTAGACTTATGTTATTCAACGGATTGCTGCAATACATACGTACACAATAGATCGCGAATTATCGTTACCGGCGAAACGCTCCACGATGAGACGTGACCCCTCTCTGAGCTCCCGTGGACGACTGAATTTTCGACCGGTGTACGTTGCGTATGGTTCAAAATAGCGCGCAAATTAGAAGAAAAAATTAAAATTAAAACAACCAAGCGACATTTTTGAAATGTTAAAGCTGTAGATGATAGTATGATAATTAGAGAATAATATGAATTGAAGTTTATGAAAAAATTCAACAGTTTACTATCAAAATTCAGCGACGCACGAGCATGTTTTGTAAGGATTTTTGTCCAACTTTATGTATTTTTGTTTAATAAACTATAAAATATTTTTAAAATTTGCCAACTATGTTTGCTAACACATTTATTCTAGTGTTCATTACATATTTTTGTATGGTAATTAAAGTACTATTATAGGTTATATTCCTTTAGTAGTGAAGACCGTTTTGAGTTATTTTACTCGGCGCAGCCTTAATTTAAAAAATTCGGTCTCTGGTATCAGTGTATTGGTATTTGTAATAAGTTCTACACAAGTAAGGATTACAAAACCCTTGCCATATCGTTTGTTATCATCATCCAAAGAACCATGCACTTGGTATGTATATACCCTTTAAATTACACGTTGTAGATAGATAGAATGGACCTTAAAAATTAAGCTGCTGAAAAGCCCTTTCCCTTGAAATATTATACTGAAAATTTCTACTGTCTACCGACTAAGTTAGTAAGTAAGGTAAAGTAATATAATATAATTAACAAATGCTTCCTCTCTCCTAAATCACTTAATTTTGCTGTGCCCGACAGGGTCCATATGATCTAATTAAAAGTTTACCTACCACATACATAACGAATGCAATAAAAGTATTGAGTATTGACTAAGGACGAACACCAAACGTCCAGTATAGCGTTCTTGCTTTGGTTAGCGTTCGTACAGATCATCATCAGGTGAGATGGCGGTTAAACGCGAGCCTATTATCAATAAAAAAAACCAAGAACCCAAAAACACTAAAAGAGTTCCAGTGTTTACAAACAAAGGAATGCTTTAAAAAAACGAGTAGAATGTAGCACGAAGGTCGTAAGTGAATGTTGATTGCGTTTTCAGACACGGAACCAAGGATCTTCTACACGGAACAGTTATTAAGTTGGTAGGTTTGGTACAATGCATAGACCATAGAGCAGGGAGCTGACTTAGTGAATAGAAGTGGCATTGTCAATATTCAATAATCGCTACATAGTAAAAAACAAAGGTCTTTTACAAATTACAATAAAATGATGGGTTATGTACGAAGCTATTTTTAACAGTACAGTATTATTTATATCCAATTAAATGCGTTAGATACGTTGAGTATTTAATGTATGACCGAAATGAATAACTCTACCTAATTCCGACCTCTGCTTATGAGTTATCGCAAAATAAAAATTACCCGACGAAATATTAAATAGTTAAAATATCGACGAAGAGAAGCGAAGACGTCGCTCACAATTATAAACTCTATTACCAGAGCGAAGCCGGGCCGGGTAATATTATAAATGCAAAAGTTTATGAGGATCTACGTATGTTTGTTGCTCTTTAACGCAAAACCTCCAAAACGGATCTCAATTAAATTTGGTAAGTAGATAGTTGACATCCTGGAATAACACAGGCTACTTTTTATGCCGGAATTCTCACGGGATCGGGATTTACGCGGGGAAAACATCCCAAGCGATCGAAGTCGCGGACCAAAGCTAGTTTTATAATATTACTAGCTTCTGCCCGCAACTTCGTTCGCGTTCAATACCTACCAAATTTCATTCAGATCCGTTCAGTAGTTTTTGCGTGAAGAGTAACAAACATACATCCATCCATCCATACATCCTCACAAACTTTCACATTATAATATTAGTAAGATAAGATAATCTTCTCTATAGTATAATCTTCCTGCCTAGATGGCCTAGTGGTTGCAAGCGCAAATGCTGAGCAAGAGGTCTTAGGTTCGTTTCCCAGGTCGGGAAAAAGTGCTATTGGATTTTTCTATTAACAATTTCTCAGTTGAAGCCCGGAATTTGGAAGTTGGCGGTGTGATAGCCCTGTACCTCAGAAAACACGTTAGACCTTAAGCTAGATAATTTATTTATTTAGGTTTCCCAACAAAGAATACACTTACATGCTAAAATATCTTATAAAACTATATCACCTTGTGTTTCTCCAATTATAGGGGAACACATCATGCGTGAGTATATAAATTACAAGAAAAAATTAAATACATGAAAAATCATTAAATACACGAAAAAAAGTCCCTATTCATACTTTCTTTAAAAAAATTAAAATTATGTTATACAATTATTAACAGGATAAACTGTGCGCTACTTTATAGCGAACAGCGAAGAAAAAAAATAACAATAAAAATTAAGATAATTTAAGACTATAATGTGGTTAGCATTAGTGAGTATACCTATTACATAATATAATAATATATCTGGTATGTCAACACATATCATATCGTCGAGGCAGTAATAAATAATGCCATCTCTAGAGGCTATCGGCGCTTCCAAACTCTATGGCCCAATGCATCTAGATAACTTTTGACGCGTAGCTGTCTATTATTAAATACTTTATGTACTGTTACTTTTCATATTCAAGGTCCTTCGCCTTTTACAAATGATTTGTTGAAGGTTTTTTTTTAGAAGATTTAGCGTATAGCCTTTATATATTGATTAAAAGTAAGTTCAAAAAATTATAGCTCGAGTATTTTAATAAATCACGGTCTAAAAGTACCTATTAAACGAAAAAGTATAAATCTTGTTCAAAATTGCATGCTAGAAACTAGGGTAAATACGCCAAAAGTCGGCCCCCTAACGGATTTTCTGACTGGGGATCGCTCTGGCGCCATCAGTTTGCAACAAAGGATAGCTTCTGATGCGGTTTTGGATAGTTTCATATGTCTATTTCATGTTTATAGGCATAAGGTTGTTATTTCTATTAAAATAAAAAAGTTTTAAGGTTTAGATGAGTCGAGAACGAAAAAACCCTAAAGTCGGCCATTCACGGCCCATGGTCGGTCGCGTTTTTCCCAAATGTCGGCCGGGTATAGGATGTTTTAAATTAAGACTGACAAATATTATTAATATGATTTATTTTGGCAGGAGTCTAATATCACACTAAGTATACATTTGTAATTGTATTTTTTTATTACTAAAATATATTTTTCCCCTCAACAATGTTAGGTACTAAAATAATAACAAAGTAAAACATCACAATAAAATAAAATACTTGCAACGTTGTTCGTGGGATGCCAAATAGTTTAATGCACGAATGGACATCCATACCTAATGCCCCAAGAGCTTCTTTTATTTTATTGCGATCGTAACCGCATAATTTTCTTTGCTTTCGCGAAAGCCTTGCATCTACCTGCTCTGTCATTGTAGTACCTCAAATTAAAAGCATTAAGTGAAAACGAACGAGCTTTTTGTCACGTGCAGGTTAATGAATCAATGAAAGTAAGTAAACTTCAAAGATATTTTTTAAGCTAATAAACAAGGGTTTCATAGATAGCAAGTTCTAAAGAGCAATTTATATTTATATCCCAAATTCCCAAACCATAATTAGCTACCATAAATATGTTTTCAATATTGTCAATACCTATATTAAAACTAAACTTCTTAATAATATTAATAAAATATACTTGTCATAATACATATTTAAATGTGAGAAAATAAGTTTGATAAATAAATTAAAAATTACTAGCTACCACCCAATCAATGAAAAAATACAAAAGTAATCAGCCTGTATAGTGGCGTCCGAATTTGAGGCTGGTCGACATTACGATCTTTAGTATTTCTAATGTCGGCCCCTACTTCGTGTACCTTATTTCTCGAGATTCAACTAATATCACCCCGGCCGGTATTTGGCAATTAAACGTAAAATAGATTTATTTGCCTGTAAGCTTTGCAAATTCTCTTGTTAAACCAATGGAATTGGTAGAATTGGAATTTATAAAACAGACTGCATTTACTTTAAGTCGGCCACGGCCGAGAATCGGGTTTTGAGTCATAACTGGCGCTCTATTGACGGCCTCCTATTTTGCCCTTAAAACAATATGCAAAACGTTGAAAAAACTATCTCAAAATATAGTAAAAATAACGTTTTAGTGATAAAAAGCTCAAAACAAAAGTAAAGAAATGTCTTACCGTAGTAATATCAATTCCCGAAGTATGGGTGGGACGCTTCAACGGCGCAGTCGCGACTTACGTTCAGTGTGCGAAGAGCGAGTGACGTAATCGAATAGTAACGGTTTGTACATATAGAGTATGAACTAAGGTTGTAATTCAGGTAGCAAAATTGTCACTTAATTACCTTTTGAATGAACGCAAGCTGAAAACGTACAGACGGCCGAAGATTGGGGGGGGGGCCGACGTTTAGCGTATTTACCCTACTTTATTGTCTACCTTTAGTCGCGTGGGACTTCACTTCGTGGACTTTATCATGATAAATAAATAAATAAAATAAAATAAGTAAGTTTATTACATGTAATTTTGGCTTACATTTCATGATAAAAACATAATCCTCCTTCCTTTAATTTTAATTTAATTTTTGTTTTATTGGGACATAAAACACTAAACAGTTACATGTTACAATTTTAGTAAATATCAAACTAGTGTAATAGAGGTAAACATGATGTAACCAACACCAATGTCCGCGGAATAATCTATTAAGTAGGGTAAATAAAGTGATAATAAAGCTCAAAATAAAAATAAAGAAATGTCTTACCGTAGTAATATCAATTCCCGAAGTATGGGTATTCACATCAGGTAAATTACTGACTCTTCAACGGCGCAGTTGCGACTTACGTTCAGTATCAGTGTGCGAAGAGCGAGTGACGTAATCGAATAGTAACGGTTTGTATGTACATATAGAGTATGAACTAAGGTTGTAATTCAGGTAGCAAAATTGTCACTTAATTACCTTTTGAATGAACGCAAGCTGAAAACGTATAGACGGCCGAAGATTGGGGTGGGGGGCGACGTTTTCACACATCTGGAGGCGATTTGGGTTAGTTAGAATAAGTAATAATTATTGTGCAAGCAATTGAATAGCCATCCTTTTAAATTTTGTTTGAAATAATTAAAATATATCAAGATATTAAGTAATATGGCCAAATACATTCAAGACTATGAGTCAGAAGAAGAGCGGCAGATAAGGGAAGGCACCCGTAGACTAGATATGAATAATAATAATTTAACTAATCATAACCTACGAATTGTCAAACACTGTCCACGATACCAGTCCGTAAGATTATTTAACAGGTTGCCTTTAGACATAAAAAGTGCTGTCTATAGTACAGCTTTCAAATTAAAATTAAAACAATTCCTATTGAATAAGTATAGTATATGCTGTAGAAGAACTCTAAGTTATTGGTGTATAATTGTGTTACTTTTTATTGGATTTTATTCATTAATTTAGCTGTACATTTTATAATTGTTATTTTTAATTCATTCTGATATTATTTGTTAATTTATGTGTAATTAATGTTTTTATTGTAATTTATTTTAAAGTTTATGGTTTGACCCTGTTTAATCTTTTGATGACTTTTAAATTTATTATTTTTAAATTGTTGACATAGCTACATAGAAAAATCCTTTACTTACTTATTTTATTTTATTGTAAAACTGTAATATTGTAATTTATTTATGTGTGTAAATTCAGATACAAATTATTTGTTTATGAATAAATGACTATCGAAAAAGTGTGTGTTATTATATGTTTCTAAGAAACGACCGTGGGGCGCCCTTGCGCCAGCATTGGTTCTGCACTTCACTTTACTTCTTTTGCTGTCGGATTAAAAGTATGTACCTACCCTATAACCTACCTCAAGATTCAAGCTCTAATTCCACCCAGTATCTAACTACGTTAACTCAAACAGTATGTCATTAAGAACACAGCTATTAAGATAACAAAACAATGTACCTAATGCACAATAATATGTCGATATCATACCTACCTACTCCAAGTAAAAATCTGTCAGCTACTGGACTAAACCCACCTTAATTATGTATTTATTCGCTAAGTGAACAATGTATGTTCTTTTAGGATAAATAAAGCATCTTTGAACCCAAACAAACAAACTTTTCCGCTTTAACATTTATATACAACGTGTAACGGAAACCCCATATCTATCCAAAAGGGCTGAAGACAACATCTGGTATGGAGTCTCTATGCACAGTTTCAGCACAAAATAACTGACTCAAAGAATTGATACCAAATTATTGGTATCACATATTTCTTGAATACCAATCATAACAAACGTGTCACAGCACTTTCCACGTCACTTGCCAATAACACGATAATTCTTTTCGTTCTTCTTAATTTGAAAAATTCGGTCTCTGGTCTCAGTGTATTGGAATTTGTAATAAGTTCTACACAAGTAGACTTAGGATGACAAAACCCTTGCCATATCGTTTGTTATCATCCAAAGAAGCCATGCACTTGGTATGTATATACCCTTTAAATTACACATTGTCGATTAAATAAACTCGGCAGTGGTAGCCCATTGCTTACAAACACGATAGTGGATCCAAAACCAGTCAGGCACTACCTAATACTTATCGCAACATCTCACCATCGCCACTGGTCTTAAAACGGTGAAGGGAATGCGTGAGGAAGCCAGCTTTTACTAGGACCGGAAAGTCTGAAGACCAGGTACGGTCGCAGCCTGGAATTTTGGTCACTAACAATAAAATATGTCGAGTAAATGAGTTTTCTTTATTGCACAATACAAATTGTATCGCACACATATATACACCTAATTCCTCCATCTCCCTTTCACTACCGGTCCACCAGACGCACGGCTGGGTACCACCCACACTTGGTTGAAATACCGTCTTGTCGTACCAAGCGCTTCTCCTCCACATTTATTGTGCGCACAGCCAAGCTGTGGAACTCTCTGCCGGCTTCTGTGTTCCCTGCCACTTACGACCTTTCAGCCTTAAAAGCACGGGGACTACGCACACTTATTCAGCTCTATTCGCGTTTCGCTGAACGATTTTGGTCACACTTATACAGTTCTACTTCTATCAGTCGCGTACAGCGGCGTAAGAGTGGTATCTCCGCTAAAATGCTTCTATCTACTACGTACAGCGCTGAATATGCTGCGAAGACGGTCAGCTACTCAATTAGTATTGTGCCCTCAACATGGACAGTTCTATGTGCGATATTTTTGTCGTTACGCTACTTGCAGAAGAAATAGAAAAAAATAACCGTAAAAAATTAAAACGCAAACGACAGTGGATCGACCCACTTTGGGTAAATAGAAATTTGGTTGGAGAATACGCGACATTGGTACCCCATTAAAACAAAATAATATTAAATTTAAAGAGCATTTTCGGATGGATATTGCAAAATTTTACAACACTGTGGACCTATTACGACCCGTGTTACAAAAGCAAAATACAAAATTTCGGCTTTGAGAACCATACGTGTGCAGCGCTGTTCCGCCGCATTCAGCGTCGAACGCGGCGGAACAGCGCTGAACGCGACAAAAAGGCGCTGAACGCGGCAGAACAGCGCTGAACTCTATCTAAAGCACTCGCATGATAAAAACACATTTGTCCTCATTTTATACTTATTTGCCGCGAAAGCTGAATAGACGCGGAAAGCTGAACGGATGCGTACGCATCTCCATACAAAATCGTTGTTTTCTATGGGCATAAGCTGAATAGGGCTGAATAAGTGTGAGTAGTCCCTAAATAGGCATCTTCTGGGCTCGCTCGTCACATCGTAGACCTCATCTATCGCTTACCATCAGGCGAGATCGAGGTCTAGAGTGGGCTCATCAGTAATAAAAAAAGGAAGTCTTCTATTTTTAACCGACTTCTAAAAAAGGAGGAGGTTCTCAATTCGGATGTTTGTATTTTTTTTTTATGTTTGTCCGCGCATAACTCCGTCCCTTGCTAACCGATTTGAAAAATTCTTATATTGTTAGAAAGGGTATACTTCCCAAATGGTCCCATGAAAATTTTATCGAAATCGGACAAGCCGTTTCTGAAAAATCAACAAAAGTCTAAAAAAAAATATTTACGTTGATGATCTTTTCGCTTACTGCATTGCGTTTTTTGTTCGCGCATAACTCCGTCATTTACGAACCGATTTGGAAAATTCACTGACCCACTAAAAAGCACGAAATTCCGAAATTAATAATATTAATTTCGGAAGGTGGTGTGAAAAAAAAAAGAAAATACAAAACCAATAACACCGACTACCAAAATTAATATTATTTTTGGCTTTGTAGTGTTTTGATATGGAAGTCGGTTTTATTTTTTGCAAAAAAGTTTTTATTGACAAATCGGGTGATAATATTTGGAACGTCTTATTTTGCAATATTTTAGAAGATTTTCTATTTGGGGTGTTCGATTTTGGGGGGAGGAGGGGGGGGTCATATCCCCTGTGACCTCAATGAAATTTGGTAAGGAGACAGTTGACATCCTGGAAAAACACATAAGCTACTTTTTATCCTAATATTATAAATGCGAAAGTAACTCTGTCTGTCTGTTACCTTTTTACGCCTTAACCGCTGAATCGATTAACATAAAATTTGGCATAGGAATAGTTTAGGACCCTGGGAAGGATATAGGATAGTTTTGATCCCGATATAAGGTTCCCGTGGGATAGTTTTCGAATTGTATCTTTGTTGCTTTTTCACGCAAATACTCCTGAACGTATCTCAATGAAATTTGGTAAGGAGACAGTTGACATCCTGGAAAAACATATAAGCGCAAAAGGTATCCATACTTTAATACTTTTATTATAAATCCATATCATACTATCCATACTTACTTACTTACTATACTTACTTACTTACTAATATGAAAATAACTCTGTCTGTCTTTCTGTCTGTCTGTCTGTTACCTTTTCACGCCTAAACCGCTGAACCGATTTAGATGAAATTTGGCATGGGAATAGTTTAGGATCCTGGGAAGGACATAGGATAGTTTTTATCCCGATATAAGGTTCCCATGGGATAGTTTACGAATTACACGCGGACGCAGCCACTGGCTGTGCAAAATTGCTGCTAAATCAAATTGATTAAATTTGATTTTAACATTGATATGGGAATAGTTGAGGACCCTGGGAAAGACAGGATAGTTTTATCCCGGAAATCATGCCTAAAGGATGAAAAAAGGGTGTTGGAATTTCGTATAGGGAATCAATAATGTCCCCGCCCTCCCCGCACACATAATACACTTAGACCGCTGAACCGATTTTGACGAAATTTGGTATGGAGATAGTTTTAGACACTGAAAAAGACATAGGATGGTTTTATCCCATAAATAATCCCTTGAGGATGTAAAAGGGGTGTTGGAACTTTGTTTCCCCCCCTCCCAATTCATTCAAATTGCTAATTCAAGAACTACTCAAAACAATTTTTTTATACTACACAACTACATCTAGGCCATACAAATCTTTGTTTAGGGCTGGGGTCGAACCCACGTCATGCACCAGTTAATCGTTACGCCAACCGCGTCGTTTAAATTTTAACCAATCAAGTTAATATACGAATCATTTCTATTTTAAAATCGGGGCAATATGCAGCTGCCCTTTTGAAAATAGGAGAAGATCGTGTGGTAACAGATATCAACGCGATGATTTATTTGAGCACTGAATTCTGTAACATAGTTCAAGATACAGATAATTTAATAAACCACGTTTATTCGGATTTCAAAACAAATATGAGGGATAGAGTATGACTGCGTGAAAGATCAATTTTGGCACCGACTGATGTAATTGTAGAGCAGATCAACGAAAAGATTATATCTCATGTGGATTGTGATGTTGTCGAGTATCTGTCCGTCGACAATGTCATGGATATTGAGCAAGTGACGTCGTACCCTGTAG
Organism: Tholera decimalis; assembly: GCA_943138885.2. NCBI lineage: Eukaryota > Metazoa > Arthropoda > Insecta > Lepidoptera > Noctuidae > Tholera > Tholera decimalis. Next base: position 7,578,829 of record OW964575.2, on the reverse strand, counting down.
AGTTTATCAACTCTCTGTAATTGTCAGGGTACCCCATACCATTATTTGAGGCTTAAACTTGGTGTCCCAGACCTGTTGATGCGTAATGTGGACGCACCAAGACTCTGTAATGACACGCGACTACAAATTACACACCTTGGACGCAATGTTGTTCAAGAAATAATTATGACAGGAACAGTAAGCGGTGAAAAGGTATTTATTCCTCGCATTACAATAATCCCGACCGATTTGCCATTTCATTTCAAAAAACTCAAATTCCCTAAAAGCAGCATTCGCAATGACCATAAACAAAGCTCAAGGACAGACACTGAAAGTCGCAGGTGTACATTTAGAAAAAGACTGCTTCTCCCATGGGAAACTGTATGTGGCGTACTCACGAGTATGATAAGCTCACTAAATCAACACGTTTTAGCCAAGGACGGGAAAACCAGAAACGTAGTTTACAAAATGTGTTGTAAATTACGTTTTTGGTTTTAAAAAGATAAATTTTAAATACTTACTGTCTGTCTCTTTTTGGGAATGGATGGACCTGGCTTTTAAAATATTATATGCATTTTTTAACCACCCAAAAAGGTGCAGTACACCTTTTTGGCAACAAGAATTATTGACAAAGTATAAATTAACGCGGGCGAAGCCGCGGACAAAAGCTAGTAGGAAATATTTATTTAACATTGGTTATTGTTATGTATAATTGTATATACCTGTGCAATTATTATTATCATTCATTTAGTTTTATTCTAACACTAGCTTTTGCCCGCGGCCCAAGTTATTCTTATTTGGCCAGGCTATCAACCTGCCCAAATAAGAGTAACTTTAAGATATTATTAGAACTTCAAACGGGATATTTATCATGTGTATTTTTTGTTTCGAGTTTCCGATATTTCGGCACTGTTGCAAGCGCTATGATCACGGATGAACTGAAACATTACGGGTGGACGTTTATGAGCAGAAGAATCGGTCTAATAATACTGTTAGTGATCATGTTAGCTTAAAAACTTATAACTCTTGATATTATAACAGGCTACAACACAATAAGGAAAGGGTTGCAACAAGCTGGTAGGCCGGTGACCTCGGGCTCGAAAGTAAATGACCTTACATAGTCTGTGGTCGGGCTAACGCATTCTCTTGACAAACCTCCTTTGTCTTTTTGTAACAACTTTTTTATGGAATATCGATTAATATGTAAGGATGTGTTTAATAAAAACCTTTTTACCAAAAAATTAAACCGACTTCCAAAAACACTGCAAAGTGAAAAATAACTTTAATTTCGGTAGTCGGTGTCTTTAGTTTGGTATTTTCGTTTTTGGCACCAACTTCCGAAATTAAAGTTATTTTTCACTTTGCAGTGTTTTTTGGAAGTCGGTTTAATTTTTTAGTAAAAAGTTTTTATTTCACTCTTTTTAGTTGGTCGATTTATAATTTACTTAGTTACAAAAGCCTAAATCTCAACTACCTACTTATAACCATTTACAAAATATTGCTTTTCCCAATGCTGGGCCGTTAATTGTTGAGGAGTTCTCCTGGTACATCACCATCAGCTTCACTTCACCATATGCATTGTGATGAGCATATTGTGCTTAATAACCATATCCAAGTAATAATAATAATAATAATTTTATAATAATAATTTATTGGTTTAAAAAAAAATAGTATAGTATCAGTAATCGAAGCGGAACACATGATGAAATACTTATTATTCCTACTTATATTACCTATATTGACTATTGAGTAGTTCCAGTGGCCATCTGTAGTCTTCATCATCAGGTCTACTTCACAAATGGTGCTTTTCGAATGCAACTACACAAGTTACTATAAAAAATACTCAAATCACTATAGGTGTGCCTATAATATTTGAAGAGTTCCCTCGGTTTCTCCAGGATCCCATCATCAGATCCTGACTTGGTGTCAATGGGACCAATTTGGACCGTTTCAAACAAAAAAAGAATTTTCCAAATCGGTTCAGCCGTCTTCGAGTAATCGGTGAACAAGCAAAAAAAAAAATAATATACGCGTCGAATTGATAACCTTTTTTTGTCGTTGGTTGAAAATAGCCGCACAAATCGGTATTCATGGTTAAGCAACACTTCCCTAGGTCGATCGGATGAGTGACCATCTAAACGTATCAACATTTCCTTAAGCCCGATTTACACTTCAATAAGTACAGTAGCGAGTTAACTTGCGTCATCGGCGAGTTAAATTGTTATTGTAGTTTGAACGGCAAAAGCGAGTTAAATAGTAAGTTGTTGATTAAGTTGAATTAAATAGATCGCGATCCTATTTTTCGGCGAGTCCAGTGCGAAGTAACTCTCTCGCGTCTCCCGCACCCCTCCAACTTAACTGGCTGGCATGTAGACGGGCGAGTTTAGTACAGTCCATATTTGTAGTTTGCGGCCGCGAACACGTGTTATTTTCTTTTCTTCTTCTTGGGCAACTTATGACTACTCACTCGCCTACGTTTGGACGCTACTTACAACTTACTACTTATTACTTAACTGTCTGAGTTCTTAACTAGCTACTATACTTATTGAAGTGTAAATCGGGCTTTATTGCCTCGGAAAGCACTCTAAGATCTTGGTCTCGGCTCTAATTTGTACATGTTTGACAGTCGTTACTGATTGCCAGAACACGGAAAATTTGAAGCCAGTCTTGATAATTATTATTAAGACGTTTATTTCAGACGCATCCATATAGTGTTAGTAACAAAAACTTACAATCTAGTGTTAGTACTTATCAATCTATTAATAAAATGGCTCAGAATTGGCGAGTTAAAGCTACCCGCCACCGTTTGGAGCATGCTGTTGGGACTCTCTCTCACCCGCCTTAGCAAAGATGCCGTCTTTTTGCGCAGAATCGCATGGAAGTCATCGGTGCGGGCTTGCGCAAACATCTCTGATGCGCTGCAATAGCGAGGTAGTCCCAACAACATCCTGAAACTATTATATAGTGTATTATGTTGTACACACAGGGCATCTAGCGATCCTATCTAGGGTTATTCTTTTACGCAATCATTGTGTTACGGAGATTAAATACGCAGCCGCTCCTTGTAAAATACTGTTCATAGTTGTTATAAAACTAGGAAGATGGTTTAATAACCCGAGAAAAGTGAAACTATTATTATATTGTACACTCAGGGCATCTAGCGATCCTATTTAGGGTTATTCTTTTACGCAATCATTGTGTTACGGAGATCAAAGAGGCAGCCGCTCCTTGTAAAATACTGTTCATAGTTGTTACAAAACTTGGAAGATGATTTTATAACCTGAGAAAACCTGATGGTTGTGTGAAAGTGTTTGGTGGAACACTAAGTACCTGATGGTAGTGTACACTTTTCCCGTTTGGTCGGAGGATCTTGCTTTACAAGCTGTTTTAATAACAAGGTGTTTTAATAAACTCCCTGTAGAATTTAAGACCTTATACATATAATACTAGCAGTTGCTGCGACTTCGTTCGCGTGGTAAGTTTTACCCGTGTACGTACCTAAATCCCGATCCCGTGGGAATTTCGCGAAATCCCGTCTTAGCGAGAATCTGCGTACTAAAAGGAACCCCCATGCAAAATTTGTGAACCCTACTGCTTGTAGTTTCTGAGTTTTCGTGATTAATCAGTGAGTGGTATTTCGCTTTTATTTTTATTTTTTTTTAATTATTCAATGTAAGCAACAACTGAAATCGTTTCTTGTAGAAAAATACTATTATGCTGTTGATGAGTTTCTTGCTAACTGACGTGTTTAATTAGACCTCATAAGACCATTTTTAATTATTTTTATTGATGATTATTGACCATATTATTGACATTCAATTTTATTTGTATTAGGATATAATTGTGACATTACTTTTTTTACCTATTAATTTTTATTAATTTGTAAATTATATTATAGTACTTATGTTTTTATTAATTTAAGTAATATATTTCCACACAATGTAAAAATTGTTTATGAACTAAATAAATCAATCAATCAATATTTTCAATGGAGTCTCTTACCACTTCAATAGAGGCTACATGACTTTGATTCCTGTTCCACATACCTCCACGGGACTCCGATTAGTATATTGAAATATGATTAAATTGGCCCTGGATAATATCAAACATCATTGCTTTTATTTTTAACTTCAAAAATATATTTTTCTAGCGTGGCCGGGGAAAAATTACGATTTTACCTAAATATCCGTTGTTTTTGAAGTCTTTGTCTGAGGCCGGCAATTCAGGTGATGGCAGTCCTAGCCGTGAACTACTTACCAAAGAAATTGAGGTGACTCGGTACCTCCTTAAATTTTCCGATAACCTTAAATAGCAAAGAGGTATAAATGTGCCTATGAAACTTATAGTGTGTACTACTAATGCTTAGTCTTTTCCCCAACTACATATGTTGGCAGGCATGGTTCGAAAGGGGGGTCACGGGGTACATGACCCCCCCCAAATTCGTACACACCAAATAGAAAATCTTCTATAATTTTGCAAAATAAGACGTTCCAAATAAAAATAGAAGACTTCCATTTGTTTTATAATGTTTGCGATAAAATTTGTATTGTGCAATAAAGAAAACTCATTTACTCGACATATTTTATTGTTAGTGACCCCCCCCCCCCCCCCAAATTATAGGCTGCAACCGTACCTGTATGTTGGGGCCGCCTTTCAGACTAAATAAACGGATGGAGTTGAGTACTACTTGTTTTACATAGACCGACAACTAACCCAACATCAAGCTTGCAGCCTCAAGTGCAAGCTCTGATGTCCGCCATTCCGTCACCGGAGGAGTCTCCAACTACCTGGTGTATAAGAAGACTAGTACTCTCGCGGGGCTTCGCTCCCGTGGATTCTATCACGGTAAAAACATAACTCTCCTTTTTTGCAGTCGGTTAAAAAGTAGCCTATAACCTTCCTCAAGCTTCAAGCTACTTCCATACCAAATTTCATCCAAATCCACCCAGTACTTTCGAAGATTAGCGCGTTCAAGCAAACAAACAAACAAACAAACAAACAAACAAACTAACAAACTTTTCCGCTTTATAATATTAGTATAGATATGTTAAACTTGGAAAACATTCAACCAATCTTAGTCTCAATTTACACCGCAGCGTAATGGAATGGAAGCGACATTTTGCAACGAAATTGTACATAGCATAATGAACTTTATGTCAATTGTATAACATACAAAGTCAATAGAAGCCAAAAATTCTCGAGAAGGCGCGGGGATTCCCCGGAAGACGCGCGACCTTTTTTGGTGGTGTAAATTGAGCCTTAGAGTTTTATCACAGAACAGATAAAAGAGGTTAGAAAGGAAATAGTTCCTGATTTGTATGAGAACGCGTGTCGCCGCTTATCTCCTACTATTTAGCTCCACTACAAGCAAGAGGCCCGTTACGTATGCGAATTAGGCACACAAATAAATTACACACACTTAAATCGAGAGCTTGCTACAGATTGTAACTCACTGTCGATAAACATGCGCCGTGCATCACGGCCAATTAGGGCAAAGGACGAAACGTCATTGGTTGAAGTGTAGAGGACGCAACGCATGCAGTACATTGTAAGCGGACTTGGTCATTGCGTTGATTAAGCGAGTACACATCGGGCAATGTATATTTTTTGTAACTTGTTGCAATAATGTTGTTAATGCTCGGAATTTCATAGTGATCGGAATATTTTTTATGTTTTTTATTTTTTTTATTTAGAATAGGTTCGCGTTTGACCACCATCTCACCTGATGGTAAGTGATGATGTGGTCGAAGATGGAGCACGCTTACCTAAAAGTAACCTATTCACTCTTGACTTAAAGACTCCTAGGTTATAGCTATCGGGAAACACAGACTCCGGCAGGGAATTCCACTCCTTAGCCGTACGCACAATGAAGGTATTCCCAAAACGTTTGGTGCGTATGGGTGGGATGTCCACCATGTAACGATGGCGCTTCGCCGTTTGTCTCGTAGTCCGATGATGGAACGGGCTTGTTGGAATTAAATTGTGTAATTCCATCGCACACTTTTATGTAATTAAATGTTATTTTCGACTTACCGATGGAAAGATATACCTCCTCGCTCTATACTTGCGGTGTAACTTTTTGTTATACAAGTTATAATTGCACAACACGGCATTTTAAAGCAGAGCTCTGTGTTCCGAAGTAAACCGAAGCGCACTAAACGCGGTGAATGAATTAATCAGTCGAGCTATGATTGTCGTATCATAAATGTGGCGTGCTCGCCACGCCCACATTACCATTCCAACCTTATTCATCTATTCCGTGAGTTTTATGGTCTCTTGCAAATGGGCTTATGATCTGTTTAGGCTTTTTCGCAACTATATCAGGGTTGGCTACCAGTCTAACCGGAGGCAGCTAAGTATTAGTGTTTTACATGCAGCGTCTGCCTATCTGACCTCCACAACCCAGTAACTGGGTTACACGATAACCCTTGGCAAGACTGTTGTCAGATTTCCTAGCTTCCAACTTCCCATAAAGACTGATGAAGATGTTCTAAGCTAGGACCAACGGCTTAGGGCCGAAACTACGTAAAGCGGTCGCCCGCGCAGTCCCATACAAAAGTGCTCCGCTGCGGGAACCCGCACGGGCCACCGTCGCGGGGATCCAGACCGCGCGCCCCCTTTTTGCTACGTAATAAATATTAAGTTTTCCATCGACTGACTACATGCACACCTTTAAAGTTGAACTGCGCAGGTAATAATCCGGTTTATGGGGCTACTTTAACAGTGCGCCAAATAATGATTTAAACGTGTGCGAAACGAACGCTAGTGACCTTGATTGGTGAAACTAGGGGCTACAACTCTGAAAGAATTCGACACAGAAGAGGAAAGAAATTGATTCATGAACCAGGTACAGTCAGCGTCAAATAGATAGTGACACTCAGGGTATTCAAATATATAGACGCAACCAAAAAATCAATAATATCGGTACAAACAAAGTTCCCTTATTGTTGTCAACAATATATTCGCTCAAAAAGTCGAGACGTTTAAAACGTCTTAGAAATCGGTTCAATCAAACTGCCATAAATATAGTTACAGTCATCCAGCCAATGGTATCTAAGCATTCTAGGTGTTCAAAAATATGGAGCACATTAGGAAAATAAACTTTACTGCTATATATTTTAAATGTTATTTCTCGCATCAATTAATTTTATAACATTTTTACTCAAAATAAAAGGGATAGAAACTACTGCTGTCCTTTTCATTTTAAGCATGACGTCATAGACATGTCTTTTGTTTTGGAAAGAATTTCGTGCATAGCCGTTTACAGTACTTATATTGTAAATAATAAACATTAAACAGCCGAGTGAATGCAAACCTCATTGATAATGAGTATATATATCATAGAGCAAGAGTCATTCAATATTATGTTCATGTCAAAAATTGAAATAAATTCGAAATTATTTCATATTTAATTTTACTTGTATTTTGTGTATTTTATTGTACCTAATTGAAATAAACACATTCCATTTTAATGTCACTTTAGAACATACAGAACACTCAAAGCTTTCATCGGTTGAAAAATAAACAATAATTTTAGATCTGTATATCTTTATTTTTATAATTAAAATCGAGTGTAGCCCAATATCTTAAGGTGATTCGACCGCTGCGATTGTTAGGGAGGACATTTCTTTCATCATACCTTGTGTTCGATGATCGGTATAGAGATAATCGTTCCTGGGCAGACGAACAAATCCTTTTTCATCTACAAATATTACATTATCAAAATTGAAATTGAAATATCATCGTGCGAATTGTAAACGCTGCGCTTTAAGCTTCGGTGTTAATATAAGCTTTTTAGCAGGAATACGATGGCGTAATCCATGTTCTTGCAGATTTCACAGACATACTCCTGGAGTTTATAAAGCGATTGCTAATAGCTCGCTGCACTATATTAAAACATAGTGTATTACATACTCTTTGCACTATATCTCTATCTTGACTTGTACTAGTTTGACGTGGACGACCAAATGAAACATGGTTTTGCAATCACTTTACGGATATTCCCAGTTCGTTTGAAATATCTGTTACGGAGACACCTTCCTCCCTCAAATATATAATTCGATGTTTTGTATCGTGTCTAATGCAATATGTAGCCATAATTAAACATGAAACACTATTACACTATTATTGCTTCAATATTTCTTGCTTGACATTTTAATTGACATGCAATGATCAAATCATCAAACAACACAAGATCAAAGAGTATGTAATACACAAGATTGCCTAAAGAGGTTTTCATCTTCTGGAAACCGTTTATTTCTATAACATGTTAGCTTATTTTTCTAATGTGACCATATTTTTGAACACTTGAATGCTTGGATACCATTGTCGAGATGACTGTAACGATATTTATGGCGGTTTGAATGAACCGATCTATATGTCATTTAAAACGTCTTGACATTTTGAGCGAATATAGTGTTGACAACAATAAGGAAACTTTGTTTGTACCGATATTATTGACTTTTTGATTGCGTCTATTAATTTGAATACGTTGAGTGTCACTAATTATTTGACGCTGACTGTACACAGATATCTATAACACGCCAAGGTATCCCACGCCCAACAACAAATGATGTTCCGGAAATGGAAAACGATGACACAGTTGATGATACTGTCTCGGCTGTCATGGAAGTCCCGATCTTCGAACCTATACCTTTAACTTCTTCTTTGCCGCCTACGACAGGCCAGACTTCTTCTGATGACGATGTTCCTTTGAGTGATTTTTCTCGTAAAAAGAGATTAAGGGGCAAGCAGAAGAATAAGGAGAAAAGCAATAAGAACAGCAACCTCTGTTACATTTGTAAATGTGATTTCCAGTTCTACTATCATCCTGCTGACTGGATTTGTTGCATCAGTTGCTAAAATTGGATTTGTGGCATGTGTAACAAAGGCTCAACCAATCCGTCCTATGAATGTATGGTGTGCGAGGACACAAGTTAATAATTATTTTTAGATTTTCTATTGTTGTTAAAAAATGTTACGATTTTTGAAAGATGATTGTTGTAATGCCAATTTGTATTGATTCCAAAGATAATAATTACAAGACTGATTAACTGCCTATATTTCTGTAACCTAAGTGATAATAAAAATTACTGGTTAATCTCAATAACTCGTTGTTTTTATTTCTATTTCCCCTAAAATGCATAAAATATTAATTTATTTTTATCAAAATGATGTCAAAGTAATCCTTACACTTTAGATCTTTGACGTTGATTGCATTTTAATGCCTTGTCAAAGAAACCCCACTTCGGGATTACTTTGACACATGAAAAATAAAAGTATATATAATTGTGGGGGGTCTGTAGGGCTTGATATTGGTATGGGATTGATAGCTAAAGGACACATTGTTCTGTTGGAACAAAAACATAATTAATTTTGGTTGTTAAAAAAAGTAATTCCCAAAAAACTATCGAAATATGTGCAAAGTAGACCCGTTTTACGGTGCCCGTCGCGGGTCCGCTTTACGCAGTTTCGGCCCTTAACGTGCTTTCCGTGGTAAGGAGGAATCTCAATTTGTTTAGATGGAATTGCAGTCTTATTCCGACAAGTCCGTTCCATCATCGGACTACAAGACAAACGGCGATGCGCCATCGTTACATGGTGGACATCCCACCCATACGCACGAAACGTTTTGGGAATACATTAATCGTGCGTACAGCTAAGGAGTGGAATTCCCTGCCGGAGTCTGTGTTTCCCGATAGCTATAACCCGGGGGTCTTTAAGTCAAGAGTGAATAGGTTACTTCTAGGCAGGCGTGCTTCATCTTCGACCACATCATCGCTTAACATCAGGTGAGATTATGGTCAAACGCAAAACTATCAACTATTTAAAAAAATAGTCACCCATCCATACCGAGCGTAGTAGACCGTGCTCGGCAATAAAATAGTAGAAAAAAATATTGTTAGTCAAATTAGTAAATTTTTAGAACGTATATATTGTCAGACACACAGTATGGGTTCCGGAAAGGGCGCAGTACTATTTCAGCTCTAACATCATTTGCCGACTATGTTAATGAGAGTCTGGACTCTGCAAAACAGCTGATAGCGCTCTTCATTGATAACAAAAAGACATTTGACACACTGGATCACGACGTGTTTATATATTTGAAGCTGCAGTATTTGTAAAAAATAATATTGGCATGTATAATTACTACACGCGTATACGGCGCAAGGACCAACTCCGAACAGAATCTAGCAAGACTCACCTAATGCATCAGAGTATCTTTTGTACAGCTTCACGTATTTATAATAATATTCCGGGGCCGATTAGAATAATTCCGGAAATGAGACAATTTAAAAAGAATCTCCATGATCTGTTAGTAAACAAGTGCTACTACTCTGTAAAAGACTTCCTGTTAGACAAATCACTGCTCCAATACAGTCTCCCTCAGTCTTCATGTGTTCAGTGACCAACTGATATGTACCTATGAATTATTATTTTTTTTGCTTAATTTTCATATGTAATTCCTATTAATAAGCAATTTGAGGTAATAATGTTTTAATGTAATTTAATTTATTTTATGACTATTGTATGCCCTAAGGGCGGGACATAGCTGATCTGTATTATTATGTAAGACCTGTATTATGTACTACCTATGATCCACAATAAAATATTTGATTGATTGATTGTGTTACTGAAGGCGATGGATGAATGTGGAATACGCGGTCCTACGAATAAGTGGTTTGAAAACTATCTGAGTAACAGAAGAATTAGAACGATCATAGGGGGTGTGACTGGGGAGGAGGCAGTAGTGGACCTCGGAGTACCAACCGGATCAGTTTTTGGACCAGTAGGACATATAATGCACGTGAACAGTGTGTCAAATGTTGTAAACAAATGTCGAGTGTTTATGTATGTCGACGATATGTGTGTAGTATATGTTTCGAAAAATATACTAGAGGTACAACAGTACGTTCAAGAGGACTTCGAAAACATAACCAAGTGGGCACATGGTAACGGAATAATATTAAACTAGACAAAAACAAAATGCATGCATATACACGCGCCATACAACCTACGAGCTAAAGCTGTGCTCAGAGATAATTTAGATATAACAGGACATACATATGAATGTTTACATAATGACAACGTTAATTGTGGGTGTGTAAAATTGGAGTACGTTAGTTAATTTAAATATTTAGGTCTTAGTATAAGTAGATACGAACTTTAACTGGAAAACGCATGAAACTGAAATTTGTAATAGACTTAGATCTGTGTTAGGTAAGTTTTATCAGTTGAACAGGGTAGTGAATAAACAAACGCTATTCGTTGTTTATTATGCACTTGCAGACTCACTAATGAGCTATGGACTTATTGTGTATGGGCGAACATTTAAAACATACTTAAAAGATACAAAAAAATTACAAATAAGACTGCTGAAGTACCTAATTAGTAAAGACACTAAGAAAAAATGTAACAAAGATTATGAAAAATTATTTACCATTTGTAAAATCTTGCCAGTGGATATGAAACTCGTTTATCTAATAGGGTAGGATCATTATTGTAGTGATGAGTACAAAGTGAGTGTTAAAAGTGAGAAAAGACTAGTTCAACCAAAAATAGCAAACTTCTATGGGAAAAGAACGTCTAAGTATTTGGTGCCAAGTTTTTAATGACATAGATTTATTAAGGAATAACCGGAACTTAAGTATAGGTGTGTTGAAATCTAGGCTTACAAAACTGTTTCTCGGGGACGGAGGCACAGCATCGGGCTGTGATGGGCAGTGGACAGTGCTAGGGTGATCAGCACCCGCTGACCACTCTGCTGTGCCCACTCCAATATCATCCAGAAAAACTGCATTGAAGTGATCAAACTAGTATTATTATCCTTGAGAAATATTTCTTCCAGATAGGTATCAACATTTCAGATCATAATAATAAGTAGTTAATAAAAAAAAATGATGTTTAGTTCTTCAACCTCATAATGTTTTCATACAGCAACCCAGTGTCTCCAAGCAAAAGAGCGTTACAAAAAAAAGCATAAAGAAGAAACTACTCACATATTTACAGTTCTTGTTACGCAACAAAAAAACGTAACAAATCGTTACAAAAATGAAATTAACCATAAGTTGAATAACAATCCCAAACATTTGGAGATTAGAAATAATACTATTGGAATTATCCAGCTTCTTTTTAGTAGTTGGTCAAAATTATTCTTTCAATTTACGCAAAATTTATAAGAGATAGACCAATTTTGAAAATCACCCAAATACCTACTTGTAAAATGCATAATTATGTCATGTAAACATAAATGTGAGTAGTAAGTAAGTAGTTAGTAAGTTTATTGCTATTTGGTTTAATGTAAGTAACGAGCGATTCTCGCCAACAAACTGCGAAGTTTGACGAGTAAAATATAATTATAAGCCTATTTTAATAATGCAGAAAAATTTAATAAAAAAAAGCGTTACTTAATCTAGAAGATCAAACCGTGTGCTTATTACTCTTTAGCGTCAAGCTCCTCTATTTATCTAAGTAGGTACTACATAATGTTTTAGTAAAACACATTCCTCAGTCAGGCGTGGCAAATCTTACGATTTGAATTGCTAATTTATACACGACTTCTACCGTTGATGTATTTATAGAAAATAAATTATGCATGTTACCTAATTTTCAAACTAGACTCAGCAGAGAACTAAGTATGTGACCTATGTGTTTATGTAGGATCAGCACTGATATGCTAAATACCAACTGGACGCGCTTGAGTCTATCGAGAAACGGGCCAAGAGACTGATTGACAACGATGCACTGGTCGAGTCAAAGCCCCAGAGCCTTGAACATCGTCCGCCATTGTAACCATAGAATTAAGCAATATTCTTAAATAGGTGTGTTGAAATTTTGGTGTACAATAAAGTATATTCTGTCTATCTACCGACAGTCTGTCGGTTTTCTATCGACTGCATTTCAGGGAGTGTGCGATGGAACTGCTCAAACTAATTCCTCCAAGCCCATTCCATCATCGGACGACAAGATGAACGATGATGCGCTATCGTTACATGGTGGACATGCCACCTATACGCCCACGTTTTGGGAATACTTTCATTGTTAAGAAGCACAGCTAAGAAGTGGAATTCCCTGCCAGAGTACGTATAAGTAGTACCTAAATCTTTTATTTAGATATGTTCATGTAATTATATAGTGTTTACTGCTTAATATTGTACAGACGCCAGCACATGAAGCTACTCGATACTGTCAAATTTTCCCAATCAAACTTGAACCTAATTTCTTTATCAATAAAGTTGAAAATCTATTAAAGAAATTTGACAGATTGTTGTAGCTTGATGTGCTGGCATCTGTACATCTAGTTAAAATGTTATGTTGTATTTTAATTAAGCATTGATGTAACAATTGTTACTAAACTAAATAAATAAATAAAAAAAAGGAGAACTTCAGAAAACTTCCCTACATGGTCCTCAAATGACTTGATCAGTACAGATTGTGTGGACTTCAAAAGAGACGTACTGACCTCTGACTTTTTTCGGTGTTTCTTCTCAAAGTAGTCACTAAGGAAACGGCCACGCCTACTTTATTTAAAAAAAAAACGCATAAAGTGTTATTTTTAACCTATTTCCAATATAAATATCATTTACTCATAACTTGTATGGGGATCAAGCAGGTTGCTACAATACCTACAGTAAGAATTAAAATTTAACTCTATTGAAATTTAGATCGAGAATTGTGTTTTTAACCAATGTTTCGAAGGTGTAGTCCTAATCGTTTCGGAATAAATTGACATGACGAATCTATAATGGTTCCGTTTTTTACTATTCTGCTACGGAACCCTAAAAAGAGGTAAGTAAATGTTTTAATACCTTATTTTATTATGCAGTTATACTAGTTATTAGTTACACTACTTTATCTTATCTCTTCAACAGCATCTAATCTAACATAATATGTACCTAGTTTAAAATGTGTGTGTAAATATGCAGTACATTTTTTTTCTCGGTGGGAATATTATCGAATGACTTCTCCCGCTCTGGAGTGGAGCGGGAGTGTCAGAGTTCTACTGACTAAAACCCACCCTGCTCCTTCTGTTTCCCTTGCATTCCGGGGCCGCGGTATCTCATTAGAACAATTCCCGCAACCCGTAAAGTAATGGCCCTATCGGACCCCGTCAATGCTTATGACTGCTCTATGAGGCGCGCGCGGAACACGGTGCGCCACCGACTCGTGTCTGGTCCTTACCGGACGGTAATAGTAGTATCCCTGCACCCCGTCCGCAGACCAAGTACGGTCGCAGCCTGGACTTTTGGGAGAGGTCACTAACAATAAAAGATGTCGAGTAAATGAGGTTTCTTTATTGCACAATACAAATTTTATCGCACACATTACAATTATAACAAATGGAAGTCTTCTATTTTTATGGACAAATCGGGTGATAATATTTGGAACATCTTGTTTTGCAAAATTTTAGAAGATTTTCTATTTGGGGTGTACTATTTTGGGGGGGGGGTCTTGTCCCCTGTGACCCCCCCTTCGGACCGCGCCTGCCGCAGACCCGCGTCTATGGTGGCCGGAGATCAGCTCGTGATCCCCGACGCCCGAGGCGTCTCTCGCGGCAGCTGGGGCGTGAGGAAGATAGCTGTTTCTCCCTCACGCGTTCCGCCTCCTCCTTCGCTAGCATGACTGCTTCGCAGAAGCAGGCGACTGCATCCCATTCCCTCTTGCTCCGCACCATGGTCCAAGGCCGGGAGCGAAAGGTCGCCTCCACGAGGAACATAATATGTACCTAGTTTAAAATGTAGTAAATTATGAAATACGCTGTGCTTCAATAAATATTGCAAAAACGGACATTGTTACACAGATTTTTTTATTGTTTGGTTTGTATAATAATGTTTGTGTTATTATTTAAAATAACCAGCATGTGATTTCTATCAACCAGAAAAAAAAAAGAAAAACAAGAGGTAAATAAAGTAGGTACCTATGCCAACAAGTTTTAAATTTATTTATATTTCTTGAATTATAATTTGCAATTTCACAGAGAGTGAATATACTTACATAAAATAATCATTCATTTATTTGGAATGCCAACTGAGTTAACACCGATACATTAACACCACAAAATAGAATATTATAGTTAATAGCAAACCTAATTACAGGCAACCACAAAATGCGCACAATTTTTTAAACTTATAAACAATAACAGACTCTGACAGAATCAGTTGAGAGAATCGCTAAAAATATCTACATATATTAAGTACTTTTTATCCTGTTCTGTAAACAGATCATTATACGTACTATATCGAGGTACTGTCAAATCTTTCCCAATTGCTTGTATTTATTGGGATTTAATACATTACATTTTAAAAACACTGCTAAACCTAAATATAAAAATACATTAAAAAAAAACTTATGCGTCAAAGTATATCGATGTCGTCCGGAAACGTGCCCAGAAGATTGGCAGCATTGCCACGTTGTATGGCAATGCTTATTCTTTGGGCAAAGAACGAGCCAGCCCTCTGGCCACGCAAGGAATCGATCAAGTTAGTTCACACAAATTAGGCCAAGTGCGGAGTCGGACTCACCCATGAAGGTTTCCGTTGCAGCTATGCAAAATAACTTTATTATTCATATTGTTTACATGTACATACAAACGACAAAGTTATATTTAAGTTTTTTTTTATTTGCTATATCTTAAAAAGTGCTGACACCTCAATAAGAAAAATCGATGAAAGTTTGCTCTACGATAAGATCTCAAACCATGACGGATTTATGTCAATTCAAAGTATCTATTACTATAAACCGGCAATTTCAAAATTTAACCACTATTATCTGAAAAAGAAATCGAGGTATTCCCAGACCTCTTGACAATTCTACTATCTTGGACTTCCTATTCTTACACTATGTCCTTATTTTTCAAGAAAACTGTAGATATAATTTCGCCATAAAAATTAAATCACTTTGTTGATATTAACCCAATAGCACCACAATCTCCTTTGTGGTCTACAGTGACAGTCGCGCAATCTTTTAGATATCAAGCTCCTTTGGAACTAAATCTTCCAAAAATCCGTACTTAATATTATAAATGCGAAAGTAACTCTGTCTGTCTGTTACCTTTGCACGCCTAAACCCGCTGAACTGATTTAGATGAAATTTGGCATGGGAATAGTTTAGGACCCTGGGAAGGACATAGGATCGGGATTTACGCGGGAAAACCCTCCCCCCAAAAGCTAGTTACATTATACATTGTTTCAACCTAACATGATCGTTTTGAAGAGCAGCGGAGTGGTCCATTGCCTCTACAAAATAAATACAATAATGATAACTTTTATCGCTGTTACAAACTGCATTACATAAGTACATAAAGAAAGTAAGTACACTAAATGGGCAACGAATTAGATAAAAAAAATCGGAAAATTTAGAGTTAAGTATCCGTATGCATTCCACTTCTTTCTTCGATAAATCTTTCACTATACAAGCGGCCCGTTTGTGGAATGCATTGCCCATAGATGTGAGGCGTGCTCAAACATTATCTACGTTCAAAAAAATGGTGACAGAGCATTACCTCTCACTATTTATTTTGTTAAATTAGTATTATGTATGATGTTGTACACTGACAGTCCTAAATCTATCTCCTTTAATTTCTGTCCATCCAAAGGTTGTCTGTAAGAGATTGCCCTGTGCGATAAGACCGCCCATTGTACACTAATTTTATTATTTGCATCCTTAAGTAAGGTAAGGTGTACAATAAAGTATATCTATACTATAATATTATAAAGCGGGAAAGTTTGTTTGTTTGCTTGAACGCGCTAATCTTCGAAAGTACTGGGTGGATTTGGATGCAATTTGGTATGGAAGTAGCTTGAAGCTTGAGGAAGGTTATAGGCTATTTTTTACGCGACTGCAAAAAAGGAGAGTTATGTTTTTACTGTGATAGAATCCACGGGAGCGAAGCCCCGCGTGAGTACTAGTAATAAATAAATAAGAGTGCGCAAAGTACATAATGCAATTTTAGCTATGATAACATTTACTAATAAAAAATCGCGTCAGATTATCAATTAATTACTTATATCGTTATCTTATTGTTTTTTGTTTGGTCAGACTGCTACTGACTGTAAACCCAACCAGTTCCTTAAAAAAAATGACAAAGCTATGGCCATCCACTGTCTCTTAACATACAGGTATACCCTAGTTTAAGAGGTTTGTACACGCTAATCTCCGAACCTACTGGATGGATATTAATGAAAATTGGTAAGTAGATAGTTGACATCCTGGATTAACACATAGGCTAAAAAAACGTAAATATAACTTTGTTCCTCATATTGTTTACACGTACAAACGACAAAGTTATATTTACGTTTTTTTTTAATTGCTTTATCTTACAAAGTGCTAACTAGACCTCATTAAAAAAAATCGTTGAAAGTTTGCTCTTTGGTAAGATCATCATTTTTTAGATTTTTACTCCGTGTCCATGTGTATGTTAGCAGTCTTCCAATCATCCTGGATCTATTCAATTTTACTTTTTTTTAATATATTGTATTTTCAATTAAGTACTTAGTGTACGCACTAATAAGAAATATATTTATTAAAACCTTGTTGATTAATTCAAATAAAGTATATACAAGCGAAAATAAAAACGAATTATAGGGCATCGAAAAATTCGTCAACATCGCTATCAATGGGAATAGTGCCTAAAACACTGGCCGCATTGCCACGTTGAATGGCAATGCTGATTCTCTGTCCAAAGAAAAGGTCACTTGTGGAGTCGACTAAACGTTTGCCAATGTCACGAAAGAATCGATGCGCACTCGGACCCCATGGTCCTAACGGTTTTTATTTTCATAATAATATGATTTTGTTTGTTTCTTGTAATTTTATTTTACTGTGTGTACCTACTTGTGGCATGTGTCAATAAACGTTTTTTCTTTCTTTCTTATAAACAACTCACACTAAGCTATATTATATACAACGTGTAATTTAAAGGGTATATACATACCAACTGCATGGCTTCTTTGGATGATAACAAACGATATGGCAAGGGTTTTGTAATCCTTAGTCTACGTGTGTAGAACTTATTACAAATTCCAATACACTGATAGGTACCAGAGACCGAATTTTTCAAATTAAGAAGAACGAAGAGAGTTATCGTGTTATTGGCAAGTGACATGGAAAGTTATTGACCCTCGTAGTGCTGTGACACGTTTGTTATGATTGGTATTCAAGAAATATATGAAACCAATAATTTGGTATCAATTCTTTGAGTCAGTTATTTTGTGCTGAAACTGTGCATAGAGACTCCATACCAGATGTTGTCTTCAGCCCTTTTGGATAGATATGGGGTTTCCGTTACACGTTGTTATGCTTGTGTCTTAAATTGAGTGGGTTAACGATAATAGTGTAATGGGTGGGGTTCGAACCCGGGACCTCTCTATCACAAGTCTGACACCTTAGCCTTAGGCTTTTTCGCCGTCTTGTGGCTTATAAACAGTATCAAAGTGCAGACAGCACTAAAGACTGGGCTCGATAGCTACTGGCTGCCGGTGTTGCGACAATGTTCTAATCAGTCAATAATATCGTACTGTATCTGCTGCTGGGGAGGTACTCACCAAACTACCCTAAAACCACTGGAAATCGCTCATAGAGCTATACTTAACACGTTCGCTGACAGTACGTCGTTAGGCGGGAAATTAAAATAGTGCGTTATGACAGTACGTCGAGGGACGGGCCACTTATTTTTAAGAGTACGTCGTGGAAAATTCTACTGTCGTAATGTGGTGTCAGGGTTAGTGCTCACTGTGAGCGAACGTGTTAAGGTTGCCACGTCTCGCCCCTATATTATATCCAACTACTGAGCTCTATAAAAACTGTGGTGTTTTGAACGTGCGGCAGTTATTTATATTTAATACAATCCTGCTACAACACCGTAAACTAGTTACAATTTTTTGTATCCATATAAATATTGTAAGGTGTACAATAAAGTATATAATAAATAAATAAATAAATGACGTAAAGATTTAATTTTTAGTTTACCCCCAGCGAAATTTATATTTACGAAGAGATTTTTTGAATATTTAGGCCCCTTTCCTTATAATAAAATTAACAGACATATCTACATCTATAAGTTTCCATACTACAAATGTATCCAAAAAAAAAAAGATCTATCCAAACGCCTAGTTGACACTTCGCGTGACCCAAGGGCTGGCTTTTACCTTGGACAGAGGTTAAGCATTGCCATACAACGTGGCAATGCCGCCAGTCTTTTAGGCACATTACCAGTGGACAGCGATGCGCACGAATTTCTGGATGCCATATTTTAGTTTATTTTTAACCGACTTCTAAAAAAGGAGGAGGTTCTCAATTCAGATGTTTGTATTTTTTTTTTTTTTTTTTTTTATGTTTGTCCACGCATAACTCCGTCGTTTGCCAACCGATTTGAAAAATTCTGATCTTGTTAGAAAGGTTATACTTCCCAAATGGTCCCATGAAAATTTTATCGAAATCGGACAGGCCGTTTCTGAAAAATCAACAAAAGTCTAAAAAAATGTTTACGTTGATGATCTTTTCGTTTACGCTGCATTGCGTTTTTTGTTCGCGCATAACTCCGTCATTTACGAACCGATTTGGAAAATTCACTGACCCACAAAAAAGCACGAAAATAAAAACTTTTTTGCAAAAAATAAAACCGACTTCCATATCAAAACACTACAAAGCCAAAAATAATTTTAATTTCGGAAGGCGGTGTGAAAAAAAAAAATACAAAACCAATAACACCGACTACCGAAATTAAAATTATTTTTGGCTTTGTAGTGTTTTGATATGGAAGTCGGTTTTATTTTTTGCAAAAAAGTTTTTTAAAGCAGAGCTCTGTGTTCCGAAGTAATCCGAAGCGCACTAAACGCGGTGAATGAAGTAATCGGTCGCGCTATGATTGTCGTATCATAAATGTAGCGCGCTCGCCACGCCCACATTACCATTCCAACCTTATTCATCTATTCCGTGAGTTTTATGGTCTCTTGCAAATGGGCTTATGATCTGTTTAGGCTTTTTCGCAACTATATCAGGGTTGGCTACCAGTCTAACCGGAGGCAGCTAAGTATTAGTGTTTTACATGCAGCGTCTGCCTATCTGACCTCCACAACCCAGTAACTGGGTTACACGATAACCCTTGGCAAGACTGTTGTCAGATTTCCTAGCTTCCAACTTCCCATAAAGACTGATGAAGATGTTCTAAGCTAGGACCAACGGCTTAGGGCTTAAACTACGTAAAGCGGTCGCCCGCGCAGTCCCATACAAAAGTGCTCCGCTGCGGGAACCCGCACGGGCAACCGTCGTGGGGATCCAGACCCTGCGCCTCCTTTTTGCTACGTAATAAATATTAAGTTTTCCATCGACTCGACTACATGCACACCTTTAAAGTTGAACTGCGCAGGTAATAATCCGGTTTATGGGGCTACTTTAACAGTGCGCCAAATAATGATTTAAACGTGTGCGAAACGAACGCTAGTGACCTTGATTGGTGGCGCGGGACCGCTCCCGAAACAAGGGGCTACAACTCTGAAAGAAATCGACACAGAAGAGGAAAGAAATTGATTCATGAACCAGGTACACAGATATCTATAACACGCCAAGGTATCCCACGCCCAACAACAAATGATGTTCCGGAAATGGAAAACGATGACACAGTTGATGATACTGTCTCGGCTGTCATGGAAGTCCCGATCTTCGAACCTATACCTTTAACTTCTTCTTTGCCGCCTACGACAGGCCAGACTTCTTCTGATGACGATGTTCCTTTGAGTGATTTTTCTCGTAAAAAGAGATTAAGGGGCAAGCAGAAGAATAAGGAGAAAAGCAATAAGAACAGCAACCTCTGTTACATTTGTAAATGTGATTTCCAGTTCTACTATCATCCTGCTGACTGGATTTGTTGCATCAGTTGCTAAAATTGGATTTGTGGCATGTGTAACAAAGGCTCAACCAATCCGTCCTATGAATGTATGGTGTGCGAGGACACAAATTAATAATTATTTTTAGATTTTCTATTGTTGTTAAAAAATGTTACGATTTTTGAAAGATGATTGTTATAATGCCAATTTGTATTGATTCCAAAGATAATAATTACAAGACTGATTAACTGCCTATATTTCTGTAACCTAAGTGATAATAAAAATTACTGGTTAATCTCAATAACTCGTTGTTTTTATTTCTATTTCCCCTAAAATGCATAAAATATTAATTTATTTTTATCAAAATGATGTCAAAGTAATCCTTACACTTTAGATCTTTGACGTTGATTGCATTTTAATGCCTTGTCAAAGAAACCCCACTTCGGGATTACTTTGACACATGAAAAATAAAAGTATATATAATTGTGGGGGGTCTGTAGGGCTTGATATTGGTATGGGATTGATAGCTAAAGGACACATTGTTCTGTTGGAACAAAAACATAATTAATTTTGGTTGTTAAAAAAAAAGTAATTCCCAAAAAACTATCGAAATATGTGCAAAGTAGCCCCGTTTTACGGTGCCCGTCGCGGGTCCGCTTTACGCAGTTTCGGCCCTTAACGTGCTTTCCGTGGTAAGGAGGAATCTCAATTTGTTTAGATGGAATTGCACAGTCTTATTCCGACAAGTCCGTTCCATCATCGGACTACAAGACAAACGGCGATGCGCCATCGTTACATGGTGGACATCCCACCCATACGCACGAAACGTTTTGGGAATACATTAATCGTGCGTACAGCTAAGGAGTGGAATTCCCTGCCGGAGTCTGTGTTTCCCGATAGCTATAACCCGGGGGTCTTTAAGTCAAGAGTGAATAGGTTACTTCTAGGCAGGCGTGCTTCATCTTCGACCACATCATCGCTTAACATCAGGTGAGATTATGGTCAAACGCAAAACTATCAACTATTTAAAAAAAATAGTCACCCATCCATACCGAGCGTAGTAGACCGTGCTCGGCAATAAAATAGTAGAAAAAAATATTGTTAGTCAAATTAGTAAATTTTTAGAACGTATATATTGTCAGACACACAGTATGGGTTCCGGAAAGGGCGCAGTACTATTTCAGCTCTAACATCATTTGCCGACTATGTTAATGAGAGTCTGGACTCTGGAAAACAGCTGATAGCGCTCTTCATTGATAACAAAAAAACTTTTTAGCAAAAAATAAAACCGACTTCCATTTAAAAACACTACAAAGGCAAAAATAACTTAAATTTCGGTGGTCGGTGTCATTTGTTTCGTATTTTCAATTTCTTTTTCGACACCGCCTTCCGAAATTTAAGTTATTTTTGCCTTTGTAGTGTTTTTAAATGGAAGTCGGTTTTATTTTTTGCTAAAAAGTTTTTTTTTCACGCTTTTTAGTGGTTCGGTTTGTAATTTATCTAGTTACAAAAGCCAATATGTCAACTACTTATCACTTTTTACAAAATATTGCTTTTCCCAGTGAAGAGCCGTTAATTTTTGAGGAGTTCTCCTGGTACATCACCATCAGCTCTACTTCACCATATGCATTGTGACGAGCATAAAGGCTTAACATCTACATTCAAGTAATCTAATCGCAATCCACGAAATACTTATTATTGGGTAGTTTCGGTGGCTATCTGTGGTCTTCATCATCAGTTCAACTTCCCCAAATGGTACATTTCGAAAGAAACTGCTCAAGGTACTATAAGAAATACTCAAAACGCTATAGGTGTGCCTATAATATTTGAAGAGTTCCCTCGATTTCTCCAGGATCCCATCATCAGATCATGATTACGTAACAATGGGACCAACTAGAACGTATACCCTTTCAAACGCAAAAAGAATTTTTCAAATCGGTCCAGCCGTCTCTGAGTTATGAGGTAACATACATAAAAAAAAAAAGTTCAAGACGAATTGTAAACCTCCTTTTTTTGAAGTCGGTTAAAAAAGGCATTTGACACACTGGATCACGACGTGTTACTGAAGGCGATGGATGAATGTGGAATACGCGGTCCTACGAATAAGTGGTTTGAAAACTATCTGAGTAACAGAAGAATTAGAACGATCATAGGGGGTGTGACTGGGGAGGAGGCAGTAGTGGACCTCGGAGTACCGACCGGATCAGTTTTTGGACCAGTAGGATATATAATGCACGTGAACAGTGTGTCAAATGTTGTAAACAAATGTCGAGTGTTTATGTATGTCGACGATATGTGTGTAGTATATGCTTCGAAAAATATACTAGAGGTACAACAGTACGTTCAAGAGGACTTCGAAAACATAACCAAGTGGGCACATGATAACGGAATAATATTAAACTAGACAAAAACAAAATGCATGCATATACACGCGCCATACAACCTACGAGCTAAAGCTGTGCTCAGAGATAATTTAGATATAACAGGACATACATATGAATGTTTACATAATGACAACGTTAATTGTGGGTGTGTAAAATTGGAGTACGTTAGTTAATTTAAATATTTAGGTCTTAGTATAAGTAGATACGAACTTTAACTGGAAAACGCATGAAACTGAAATTTGTAATAGACTTAGATCTGTGTTAGGTAAGTTTTATCAGTTGAACAGGGTAGTGAATAAACAAATGCTATTCGTTGTTTATTATGCACTTGCAGACTCACTAATGAGCTATGGACTTATTGTGTATGGGCGAACATTTAAAACACACTTAAAAGATATAAAAAAATTACAAATAAGACTGCTGAAGTACCTAATTAGTAAAGACACTAAGAAAAAATGTAACAAAGATTATGAAAAATTATTTACCATTTGTAAAATCTTGCCAGTGGATATGAAACTCGTTTATCTAATAGGGTAGGATCATTATTGTAGTGATGAGTACAAAGTGAGTGTTAAAAGTGAGAAAAGACTAGTTCAACCAAAAATAGCAAACTTCTATGGGAAAAGAACGTCTAAGTATTTGGTGCCAAGTTTTTAATGACATAGATTTATTAAGGAATAACCGGAACTTAAGTATAGGTGTGTTGAAATCTAGGCTTACAAAACTGTTTCTCGGGGACGGAGGCACAGCATCGGGCTGTGATGGGCAGTGGACAGTGCTAGGGTGATCAGCACCCGCTGACCACTCTGCTGTGGAAGTCGCTGTCTATTGCAGATTTGGCGCCGGTCTATCGTTGTCGAGGGATGGTTTTCTTAGCCTAGATATCATATGTGTAATAAAATAGAATGTTTGTTGTAATGTATATGGGTGATTTTCAAAATTTTTGTACATTTTGTTGTGTGAAAACGTCCACTCCAATATCATCCAGAAAAACTGCATTGAAGTGATCAAACTAGTATAATTATCCTTGAGAAATATTTCTTCCAGATAGGTATCAACATTTCAGATCATAATAATAAGTAGTTAATAAAAAAAATGATGTTTAGTTCTTCAACCTCATAATGTTTTCATACAGCAACCCAGTGTCTCCAAACAAAAGAGCGTTACAAAAAAAAAGCATAAAGAAGAAACTACTCACATATTTACAGTTCTTGTTACGCAACAAAAAAACGTAACAAATCGTTACAAAAATGAAATTAACCATAAGTTGAATAACAATCCCAAACGTTTGGAGATTAGAAATAATACTATTGGAATTATCCAGCTTCTTTTTAGTAGTTGGTCAAAATTATTCTTTCAATTTACGCAAAATTTATAAGAGATAGACCAATTTTGAAAATCACCCAAATACCTACTTGTAAAATGCATAATTATGTCATGTAAACATAAATGTGAGTAGTAAGTAAGTAGTTAGTAAGTTTATTGCTATTTGGTTTAATGTAAGTAACGAGCGATTCTCGCCAACAAACTGCGAAGTTTGGCGAGTAAAATATAATTATAAGCCTATTTTAATAATGCAGAAAAATTTAATAACAAAAAGCGTTACTTAATCTAGAAGATCAAACCGTGTGCTTGTTACTCTTTAGCGTCAAGCTCCTCTATTTATCTAAGTAGGTACTACATAATGTTTTAGTAAAACACATTCCTCAGTCAGGCGTGGCTTACGATTTGAATTGCTAATTTATATACGACTTCTACCGTTGATGTATTTATATAAAATAAATTATGCATGTTACCTAATTTTCAAACTAGACTCAGCAGAGAACTAAGCATGTGACCTATGTGTTTCTGTAGGATCAGCACTGATATGCTAAATATCAACTGGACGCGCTTGAGTCTATCGAGAAACGGGCCAAGAGACTGATTGACAACGATGCACTGGTCGAGTCAAAGCCCCAGAGCCTTGAACATCGTCCGCCATTGTAACCATAGAATTAAGCAATATTCTTAAATAGGTGTGTTGAAATTTTGGTGTACCTACAATAATGTATATTCTATCTATCTACCGACAGTCTGTCGGTTTTCTATCGGCTGCATTTCAGGGAATGTGCAATGGAACTGCTCAAACTAATTCCTCCAAGCCCATTCCATCATCGGACAACAAGATGAACGATGATGCGCCATCGTTATATGGTGGACATGCCACCTATACGCCCACGTTTTGGGAATACTTCCATTGTGCGTACAGCTAAGAAGCGGAATTCCTGCCAGAGACCCAGAATACGTATAAGTAGTACCTAAATCTTTTATTTAGATATGTTCATGTAATTATACAACGTGTAACTTAAAGGGTATATACTAATATACATATCAAGTGCACAGCTTCTTTGGATGATAACAAATGATATGGCAAGGGTTTTGTAATCCTATGTCTACATGTGTGGAACTTATTAGAAATTTCAATACATTGATATCAGAGACCGAATCTTTCAAATTAAGAAGAACGAAGAGAATTATCGTGGTTATTGCCAAGTCACGTGGAAAGTTATTAACCCTCGTAGTGCTGTGACAGGTCTGTTATGATTGGCATTCAAGAAACATATGAAACCGATAATTTGGTATCAATTTTTTGAGTCACTTATTTTGAGCTAAAACTGTGCATAGAGTCTCCATACCAGAAGTTGTCTTCAGCCCTTGTGGATAGATATAGGGTTTCCGTTACACGTTGTATAGTGTTTACTGCTTAATATTGTACATCTAGTTAAAATGTTGTGCTGTATTTTAATTAAGCATTGATGTAACAATTGTTACTAAACTAACTAAATAAATAAAAATAGAACTTCAGAGAACCTATACCTACATGGTCCTCAAATGACTTTATTAGTACAGATTGTGTGGACTTCAAAAGAGACGTACTGATCTCTGACTTTTTTTCGGTGTTTCTTCTCAAAGTAGTCAGTAAGGAAACGGCCACGCCTATGTTATTTTACAAAAAAAAACGCATAAAGTGTTATTTTTAACCTATTATACTATATAAAGCTAAATTACCACTGACTGACTCACTCACTCACTGACATAATTGTTCTCCCAGATGGTGGATGGGGAGGTGGGTATATTTTGACAGATTCGTAAACAAGTAACTCTCAAACCTACGGGAAAAGTGCCAAACCTCCCCTTTTCACCCCCCTTCTCCCCCCTCCCTATCGTATCTCGGAAACTACGAGACCCGTATTTTTTTCTTTTTACGGATTCGTATAGAGGAGGCTCGGTAAAGTAAAAACCATTTTTCAAAGTCCCCCCCCCCCCGCCCCCCTTCTCCCCCCCTTTAGGCGGATCTCGGAATCTAAGAGACTTGGAACATTTTTTTTTTCAGATTCATTTAGAGGGGCAATGCTTTAGTCAAAATACTTCTGCAACCCCCCCCCCCAATTACCCCCCCCCCACTTTTTTTTTTTTCTTTTTTCTAAAGCACGCGAGGTGCTTGCACCTCGCGCAACACGCAAATACTAAACCCCATCACCCCCCACTTTTTTTTTTTCACAAGCACGCGAGGTGCTTGCACCTCGCGCAACACGCAAATACTAGTTTCCAATATAAATATCATTTACTCATAACTCGTATGGGGATCAAGCAGGTCGCTACAATACAGTAAGAATTAAAATTTAACTCTATTGAAATTTATATAAATCGTGTTTTTACCAATGTTTCGAAGGTGTAGTCCTAATCGTTTCGGAATAAAGTGGCTGTGACATACGGACGAACAGTCAGACATGACGTTTTTTACTATTTGGCTACGGAACCCTAAAAAGAGGAAAGTAAATGTTTTAATACCTTATTTTACATATTATGCAGTTATACTTTATCTAATTTCTTCAGCAGCATGTACTCTAACATAATATGTACCTAGCTTAAGATGTAGTATATTATGCAATACATAGGCTGTGCTTCCATAAATATTGCAAAAACGGACATTGTTACACAGATTTTTTTTTAATTGTTTGTATAATATTTTTCGTGTTATTATTTAAAATAACCAGAATAAGATTTTTATCAACCAGAAAAAAAAGAAAATCAAGAGGTAAGTAAATAAATTAGGTACCTATGCCAACAAGTTTTAACTTTATTTATATTTCATGAATTATAATTTGCAATTTCACAAAGAGTAAATATACTTACATAAAATAATCATTCATTTATTTAGAATGCCAACAAAGTTAATAACGATACATTAACACCACAAAACAGAATATTATAGTTAATAGCAAACTACAGGCAACCACAAAATGCGCACAATTTTTTAAACTTATAAACAATAACAGACTCCGACAGAATCAGTTGAGAGAATCGCTAAAAATATCTAGGTACATATGTTAAGTATTTTTTATCCTGTTCTGTAAACAGATCATTATACGCACGATATCTAGGTACTGTCAAATCTTTCCCAATTGCTTGTATTTATTGGGATTTAATACATTACATTTTAAAAACACTGCTAAACCTAAATATAAATATATATTTAAAAAAAAACTTAGGCGTACACGCTGTCATCCGGAAACGTGCCCAGAAGACTGGCAGCATTGCCACGTTTTATGGCAATGCTTATTCTTTGAGCAAAGAACGAGCCAGAATTAAGGAAGAAATCGATTAAGTTCACACAAATTAGGCCCAGTGCGGAGCCGGACTCACCCATGAAGGTTTCCGTTGCAGCTATGAAAAATAACTTTGTTATTCATATTGTTTACATGTACATACAGACGACAAAGTTATATTTAGGTTTTTTTTAATTTGCTATATCTTAAAAAATGCTGACACCTCATTAAAAAAAATCGATGAAAGTTTGCTCTACGATAAGATTTATAGTAAATAAATAAATAAAAAGTGTTTATTTCTCACCACAAGCCAAAAAAATACAAACAATATTTTTCATAAAAGAAGTAGTCAATTGATTTTTGGTTGTGGATCGCTGGTGCCTGTGGTAGGTTGTAAACACCTGTAATACAGGTCACCAGGTCCCCACCTATTCATTGTAACATATTATACATCAGTTATCACACGAAGTATAGTTTCCAAATAATAAAACAAAGAAAAGAAAAAAAAAAAAAAACACTATGAAACAGAATAAAACTAAAAACTAATTAATTAAGAATACTAAAATAAAATTTGTTGGGAGATTGTTATAAATGTAAACATGTGTGTGTGGCGGTGGTTGACTGTATGTGTGTGGGTGTTTGAGTGTGTATATGTATGTGTGTGGCGGTGGCTGACCGTATGTGTGCGTGTGTGCATGTGTGTAAGGGTGGTTGAGTGTGTGTGTGTGTGTAGGTGGAGAGAAAAATTGTGGTGGATTCCGATTAAACTAACACGTGAAAGAGAG
This sequence comes from Tholera decimalis, assembly GCA_943138885.2. NCBI lineage: Eukaryota > Metazoa > Arthropoda > Insecta > Lepidoptera > Noctuidae > Tholera > Tholera decimalis. Next base: position 7,550,270 of record OW964575.2, on the reverse strand, counting down.
CTTCCGTAGCAGTATAAGATTGACTTTGTAACCAGTCTTGTAGAGTGGTTTTAAGATTGTGTTTATTCAAAGAGTGTAGGGAAAGAATTCGGTTTAATTTATTATATAGAAAGGGACCGAGGAAAATAAAGAATCTGTGACTAAAGGAGGTTCTAAGGGGAGTACAGGCAACTTTATGGTTACGGCGATTAGTTTCCTGAGAATAGGTGGAAATAGAGTGTTGTTTGCTAGCAGTGGCCAGTACAAACAATTGCCTAACTGTAAGGACTTGGCAATGTTCATACAGCTTAGCGGTGGGATACAGTCTTGGCTTAGAGCAGCACACCTTAAGAACCGCTCTCTGTGCACGTTCAATCTGAATATAGTACGATTTGGCTGCACCGCCCCAAGACGAGATACAATACACCAGAATTGATTGACACAGTGCCTGGTACGTCATTTTCATAACAGCAGCATCTGCTGAATTGCGTAATTGTTTGAAAACGTACATCAGTTTGCGCACTCTGTTTGAGAGGTGTATTATGTACTCTTTGAATGTAAGGTTTCAGTCAATTATTATCCCAAGATATCTTATTGACATGACTCGTTCAATGTTACAATAATCATGAGTGCCGCTGTCGTCATTAGTACCCTTAGACTGTGGCAGCCGGGCGGCAATGTTTAGTGTGCTTGTAACTGACGCATTGATATTTCGAATCGAAAAATTAATTATTTTAGTTTTCGATATGTTCAGGGTAAGCAAATTCCTCTTAAGCCATTCACTGACTGTATCGAAACCATTTTGGGCATAACGATATGCCTCTTCCCAGCTGTCCGAGGCAAACACGAGTGCTGTATCGTCCGCATAGGAAAATATAGTACCGCTTTCTAGGCCAAGGCTACACAGGTCATTCATGTATATTAAAAACAAACTGGGGCCAAGAATGCTGCCCTGTGGCACACCAAAAGTTACATTTAAGTCGGAGCTGTAGTAGGTTCCAATTTTGGCACTCTGTCTTCTATTTGTGAGATAGCTCCGAAACAGGGACAGCTGGATACCTCTTATACCTAAGCGTTCGAGCTTAGATAATAAGATGGGAATCGAGACCGTGTCGAACGCTTTCGCGAGATCTAGGAACAGTGCAACACATTTCTTACCGCTGTCAAGTTTCTGAGCTATGTGATTAACCAGTTTGTGTACAGCATCAGCAGTGGATAGATTTTTTCGAAAGCCAAACTGGTTAGTCGACAAAAGATTGCGTGCCTCTAAAAATGCAACCAGCCTTGTGTTTATTATCTTTTCCAGTATCTTGGACATCGCAGGCAGAACTGATATGGGCCTATAGTTTTCGACACGGTCACGATCTCCAGCCTTAAAAATAGGGTGAAGAATGGCCTTCTTAAACCAGTCCGGAAAGACACCAGAGTCAAGACATAGGTCGCAAACATATGTCAGCGGCGGTACAATAATATTTTTATATCGTTTTAGGAAATTAGAGGAAATACCGTCCCAGCCGACTGCACAATCATTCTTAAGTGACATGATTAAGCTGTCCACCTCTTGCTCATCTGTATGTAGCAGTACAAAAGAGTCCTTTTTAGGGTCAGGTAGCATTATTGATTGAGGGTCTCTATGTATTTTATCAGCTAGATGTCTCCCTACATTCGCAAAATAGTCATTAATTTGATTCATAGTGTCCTGTTTTTCGTGACTATTTGCTATGAGATCATGAGCATGTAATCTATAAACCAGCAATTTCATAAATTAACCACAATTATCTGAAAAAAAATCGAGGTATACCCAGACCTCTTGACAATCCTACTAGTTTGGACTTCCTATTCTTACTCTATGTCCTTATTTTTCAAGAAAACTGTAGATATAACTACGCCATAAAAATTAAAGAAGATGCACTTTGTTGATATTAACCCACATATAGCACCACAATCTCCTTTGTGGTCTACAGTGACAGTCGCGCAATCTTTTAGATACCGAGCTCCTTTGGAACTAAATAGGTACGCCACTCTTCCACAAATACATACTACTTATTATAAATGCGAAAGTAACTCTGTCTGTCTGTCTGTTACCTTTGCACGCCTAAACCGCTGAACTGATTTAGATGAAATTTGGCATGGGAATAGTTTAGGACCCTGGGAAGGACATAGGATCGGTATTTACGCGGGAAAAACCTCCCCCGCGATTAAAAGAAAAGCTAGTTACATTATACATTGTTTGAACCTGACATGATCGTTTTGAAGAGCAGCGGAGTGTTCCATTGCCTCTTTACAAAATAAATACAATAATGATAACTTTTATCGCTGTTCCAAACTGCATTACATAAGTACATACATAAAGAAAGTAAGTACATTGAATGGGCAACGAATTAGATAAGAGTGCACAAAGTATAATGCAATTTTAGCGATGATAACATTTAATAATAAAAAATCGCGTCAGATTATCAATTAATTACTTATATGGTTATCTTATTGTTTTTTTGGGGAAAATATCTGCAAAAGACTCGAAGGAAGGAGTGTCAGACTGCTACTGACTAAAAACCCAACCAATTCCTTAAAAAAAAATATGACAAAACCCTATAGCCGTCCACTGTCTCTATATATATGGTATACCTACCCTAGTTTAAGAGGCAGCGTACGTATATTGTCAACAGATGTACATCGCCTTTTACCATAATGATCTATATCTATACAGGTACATATAATAAAATAGTAAAAAAGTATGTCTGTACATTAAAAATTTATACAAAAATAATAATTGAGGTGGGTAAAGAAACGGTAACACGGCAAAACAATTAAAAAAAGTCTGTCTGTTTGTACACGTTAATCTCCGGATCTACTAGATGGATTTTAATGAAATTTGTATTTTAGTACATAAAGTAGATAGTTGACATCCTAGATTAACACATAGGCTAAAAAATTCGTTAGTCATATTGTTTACATGTACTTACATACAAACGACAAAGTTATATTTACATTTTTTTTTAATTTGATTTAGCTTAAAAAGTGCTAACTACACCTCATTAAAAAAAATCGTTGAAAATTTGCTCTACGATAAGATCATCATAATATGTATTTTTTTTTAGATTTTTACACCGTGTCCATGTGTATGTAGCAGTCTTCCAATCATCCTGGATCTATTAAATTTTACTTTTTTTAATATATTTTACTTACTTAAGGTTGCCACGTCTCGCCCTATATTATATCCAACTGCTGAGCTCTATAAAAACTATGGTATTTTGAACGTGCTGCAGTTATTACAATCCTGCTACAACACCGTAAAACTCCTTACTGCCAAATCAACAAATGACGTAAAGATTTAATTTGTAGTTTACCCTCAGCGAAATTTAAATTTACGAAGAGATTTTTTGAATATTTAGGCCCCTTTCTTTATAATAAAATTAACAGACATATCTACATTTAAGTTTCCATACTACAAATGTAAAAAAAATTGTTCATAATCCTCGGAACGCAAGGGTAACTAAATAAATAATAATTTATTGAATTCAAGTACAGATGAAAGTAGAAATCTTAAAGTAGGAAATATGATGAAATATACCTGTTCGCAACTTCGTTCGCGTGGAAGGATTTCCCGCGTTAATTCCGACCCTGTGGGAATTCCGGGACAAAAAGCCTATGTGTTAATCCAGGATGTCAACTACCTACTTACAAAATTTCATTAAAATCCATCCAGTAGGTACGGAGATTAGCGTGTACAAACAGACAGACTTTTTTAAATTGTTTTGCCGTGTTACCGTTTCTTAGCCCACCTCAATTATTATTTTTGTATAAAATTTAAATGTACAGTCACACTTTTTTACTGTGTTATTATATCTATATAGATATAGATCATTATGGTAAGAGGTGGTATACATCTGTTGACAATGACTAGTAATACCTGTATTTTAAGAAACAGTGGACGGCCATAGAGTTCTTTCATATTTTTTTTTCAGTAGCAGTAGTCGGTGGGTTTTTAGTCAGTAGCAGTCTGACACTCCTTTCTTCGAGTCTTTTGCAGATTTTTCCCCAAAAAAAAAAAAAAAAACAATAAGATAATGATATAAGAAATTAATTGATAATCTGACGCGATTTTTTATTATTAAATGTTATCATCGTTAAGATTGCATTATGCACTTTGCGCACTCTTATCAAATTCGTAGCACATACAATGTATTTACTTTCTGTATGTAATTATGTAGAGTAGTTTGGAAAAGCGATAAAAGTTATGATTTCTGTATTTTATAACGAGGTCATGTTAGGTTCAAATAATCTATACCAATATTATAAAGCGGAACAGTTTGTTTGTTTGTTTGAACGCGCTAATCTTCCAAAGGGTTTTAAAGGGCTTACTGGGTGGATTTGGATAAAATTTGGTCTGGAAGTAGCTTGAAGCTTTCGGAAGATTTTATGCTAGTTTTTACTCGACTGAAAAAAGGAGGGTTATGCTTTTATCGTAAAAGACCACGCGAGCGAAGCCCCACGCTGCTAGTATTGAATGTAATCTGTGGGCAAGTGGCGTATCAAGTCCCGATTCTCAGCAACTCTGTATTTATTTATTTATAACAAAATTCACAGCTCTTAAAACAATGTTTTGTAGTAACTTATATCTAATCTTACAGCCAGTTACGGATTTACTATTTATTCGCTAGTGACTAACATGTGTCTAAAATGTCACCCGTCTGTCGGGAAGTCTCGTGGTTAAATAATAACAACTGCATAGATCGAATTTCTATGTTAACTTCTTGCCAAGATTGATCGGTGGATGGGAGACAATCATGACATACAGTATGTAAACTAACAGAGGGCGTTCCCGTTAACCCGCAATAGTACAGCATCCATACATGCTAAAAAAAATATTACCATTCGAAAACAAAATGTTTTTTTTTTAATATAAAAATTTTCACTAAAAATGTTAAATTGATACGTAAAAGAAAAACTCTGTACACGCGTACTTGAAGGACGGCAACGTCGCAATTTATTTATGAATGACGGGCCGCGTGTGCGGCGATCTAATTGATGTGCTTATACTATTGCGGGTTAAATGGAACGCCCTCTGTTAGTTAACATACTGTACTGATATCTCTCCGTGCCTCGAAAAGCAAGTTAGGCCACTGGCAGTCATTTGTTCATCTCTGACAGTCGTTATCGGTAGTTGGAAACCAGAAAATCTGACAAATGTGTTGTCAAGGGGTATACGAGTATATAATATATTTTTGGTATGTATTATGATAAATATGTATGTAAGTTTATTCTAGTTATACAGTATGTTAACTAACAGAGGGCAACACTCTGTACACGCGTACGCATTCATAAATAAATTGCGACGTTGCCGTCCTTCAAGTACGCCTGTACAGAGTGTTTCTTTTACGTACATTTTTTAGTGAATATTTTAATATTATAAAAAATAAAAACATTTTGTTTTCGAATGATAATATTTTTTTAGCATGTAATGTAGCACTATTGTGGGTTAACGGGAACGCCCTCTTTTAGTTAACATATTGTATATACACTTGTAATAAAACTTTTACTTTGAATATATTATCTACTTAGTTTTTTTTTTATGCAACTGCCATATTATCTCTTTACTACCCATGGTTGACTGGTAGAGAATGCCTCTGGCATTGAGGACGCATTTACGTTTTCTCGCAAATATCAATGTTTTTCTGGTACCATTTTGATACATAAGTAGTTAAAATTTTGACAATGTTACGGTATTAATTCCAAGATATTTTTTTATCTCCACATTGAATGCATTATAATTACACAGTTCAATACATCTTTTTCACACAAATACGTTTTTATCGCCGCAACAATCGTAGAAAATTACAAAAAATGGAGTCTGAATCTGGACCTGTAAGCCAAATCTGGAGCATATTCTTAACTTCAAAATAACAAGAAATTATAGCCTATGTATTTATCTATACGTTAACCTAATTATTTTGAACATACATAAAAAACTTTATGATTTATGAGAAAAATAAAATCGGTCTCAAATTTCTTAATACATTTTTCTACCGAAAGCACGGCTCCGACCGTCATTCCGCGCTCAGACGCGCTCGTGAACGCAGGGGTGTATCGCTTTCCTCGAAAAAATAAATACGTCGAAACCTATAATAAAGAGTGCGGCGTCTTGTATACTGTGACTAGAATACGTTGATACTTTTTCGTACCGAAACAAAAGTAAGAACGAGAACCATACTTATTTTTAGAATTGGATGGATATTGGTTACTGAACCTAACATGAAACAACAATTTTTTTTAACCGACTTCAAATAAGGAGGTTTCGCAATTCGACCGTATAAATGTTTTTTTTCATTAAGTATCTTAAAGTACTACAAATTAAGGAAGGTCTAGAGTTGATCTGATGATGGAGCCTTTCATCAGATTGACTCCTGACAGTCGAGGGAACTCCTCAACGATTTACAGCAGTAACCTTTTGTTTGGGCTTGATTAATTTGAATTGACCAGAACATTACACCTAGATAGTTTGTGACTGTCATTAGAGGTCTGATGATCAAGACGAAGGACAGTTAAGGGAACTCCTCAACAGTTTACAGTAGCTACCTTGTGTTTGGACTTAATTCATTTATATTGATGAGAACTTTGCACGTTCTTTGCATGTTCCAGTTCACTGTACATGGAACTGAAACTGATTTTTTTTTAATATTTTTTTAATAATTTTTCAATTTTTTTCTAAAAATCAGAAAGCGGTTCACAGAATACATCTACCTACCAAGTTTCACATGTATAGTCCTAATAATTTCGGAATATTAAAACTTTTTACCAAAAAAATTAAACCAACTTCCAAAAAATACTGCAAAGTGAAAAATAACTTTAATTTCGGTAGGCGGTGTCCAACTTCCGAAATTAGTTAGAAAGTAGACAAAATATTTCTTTTCCCAACGCTGGGCCGTTAATTGTTGAGGAGTTCTCCTGGTACTTCACCATCTGCTTCACTTCATCATATGCATTGTGACGAGCATATTGTGCTTAATAACCTTATTCAATTAATCGTAGCGGAACCCATGAAATACATCTTATTCCTACTTATATATTGAGTAGTTCCAGTGGCCATCTGTGGTCTTCATCATCAGATCCACTTCACAAATGGTGCTTTTCGAATGCAACTACACAAGTTACTATAAAAAAAAACTCAAATCATTGTAGGTGTGCCTATAATATTTGAAGAGTTCCCTCGATTACTCCAAGATCCCATTATCAGCTCCTGACTTGGTGACAATGGGACCAATTTCGAAGTATACCCTTTCAACAAAAAAGAATTTTCCAAATCGGTTCAGCCGTCTTCGAGTAATCGGTGATCAAACATTAAAAAATAATATACGCGTCGAATTGATAACCTCCTCCGTTTTGTTCGTCGGTTGAAAATGGCTGTGACATACGGACGGATGGACAAACAGACAGACAGGCATGACGAAACTTTTCTTTATTTCTTATTAATTTTTTTTATCACATATGAGTATTTTATTTCCAAAGTCCCCTAGTATTCCTAATCGGGCGTCAAACACATTAATACAAAATTGAAACTAACATCTAATCAATAAGTATGTAACCCTTTGTAAACAATAAGTTACAACTCATTATGGTCAAACAATATTAAAGAAAATATAATATTACCTTCAATTATCAAGATTAGTTAAGTAATGTATAAAATCGGGCGAACATTGTTACTTTTGCATCCCCATATTTTTAAGAAAATGATTAATAATATTCCACAACATTCACACAACGCCATCTAGTCCCAAACTAAGCAGAGCTTGTGGTATGAGTACTAGACAACTGATAAACATACATATATATTTCTAAATACATACATATTATAGATAAATTACACCCAGACAAAGAACAAATGACCGTGCTCATCACACAAACATTTGTCCTAGGTGGGAATCGAACCAACGACCTTGCGCATAGCAGTCAGGGTCACTGACCACTATACCAACGCTGTGCGATGCGCCGTGAGATTCACCTTCTCAGCATTCCGATAGCGTGGGATCGAACACTGTTCAGTAGCAGTGATTAATGTTAATTTTGTGTTTAGTGCTTCACTCTTGTTTCTCACAGCAAACAACTGTCACGCAACGTAGTTGTATCGATTTTTAAATGTAATTTTTACATTAAATTAAATTCATTAAGCAAATTATCGTCGTTGCGCTTGCAAAAGGCGCTATGTGGTGAATAGTCAATTTTCGTTCTTTTAAGAAGTTTTAATCGTTATTTTAGTACACACATGCTGTAAAAACAGCTATCTGATAAACGCAATATTGAAAGGTAACTCTTTAAATATTTCGTTTATTAGATAGCTGTTTTACAGCATGTGTGTATTAAAATAACGATTGAAACTGCATAAAAGAACGAAAACGAATATTTACCACATAGCGCCTTTTGCAAGCGCAACGACGTTATATCGGTTTTATATGCAACCCCATCTGCAGCCGAACGTAATTAACGCAATTTTTGTTGTTATTTTGACAAATATTCGTAACTTTCTATTACATGTAGTTGTTGAGTGTCTATATTCGAATAAACATGCATTTCAATTCTATTATTTTCTATGCCCTTTCAAGAACTTTTTGGAAATCGTAATTTTTTTTTTTTATATAATTTATTTACCACAAAAAAATACATGTTTACGTATGTACATTGACTTTTTGTGGTAAATAAATTATATTAAAAAAAAAATAATAATTAATAGGTTTGACGAATTTTCATTGTTAGGTTTTATCAATATTAAAATTGTATTTTGCACTTTGCGCACTCTTATCGAATTTGTAGCATACAATGTACTTACTTTCTTTATATTATAGGTACCTCTTTATGTAATACAGTTTGGAACAGCAATAAAAGTTATGATTATTTTGTTTATTTTGTAACGAGACAATGAAACACTCAAACGGTCATGCTATTAGGTTCAAACAATATTTAATCTGTGGGCGAGTGTCGTATCTCGTACCAAAAGGGTCCCGTATCGCCACAACACCAAGTGCGAATCGGATAAGCTGACCGAGAGTTCCGTATGCTCTAACGAATTCAGTTTTACACAAACAAAAACTTGATCTAAATATTTTTCAATCGAATTGTCCGCCAGAGTTAGTGTTTCCTGATACCTATAACCTGAGGAAAAGGTTACTTCTAGGCAAGCATGCTTCGACCACATCTTTGCTTACCATCAGGTGAGATGGTAGTCAAACGCAAAACCTATAAACAATAAAAAAAATTGGCCAAGTGCGAGTCAGACTCGCCCATGAAGGATCCGTAGTAACTACGTAACTACCAAATAACTTTGTTTTTAAAAAAATAGGTTTTAGAAAATATGATGTATCTCAAAAACTGCTGACCCGATCTCGTTCAAACCAATTTTCGTTGAAACATTAAGATCTACAGCATATTTTTTTTTCACTCCATTTTTATAGAAGTTAGAGGGGGGGGGGATACATTTTACCACTTTGGAAGCGTATATCTTTTAAACAATTAACTCTATGAAACAGTGGTGTTAGAAATCTCAATGTCATTTTTAAAGACCTTTCTATAGATACCACACACGCATAGGTTTCATGAAAAAAAATATTTCCAGTTTCAGTTCCATGTATATGGGAAGAATAATTTTTTTTTCTTAAAATCGGATAGCAGTTCACAGAATACATCTATCTACCAAGTTCACATGTGTAGTCCTAATAGTTTCAGAATAAAATGGCTGTGACATACGGACGGACAGACAGATAGCCAGATAGATGTGACGAAACTATAAGGATTCCGTTTTTCGCCATTCGGCTACGGAACCCTAAAAACAATCTAAAATATACTCTGTAATTCAAGTACAGTCGTATCAAAAACACTATATCGTAATAGATTTATATGTATTTCAAGATCATTCATTAGGGGACGCCCCACTGAGGATTAGCTAAATAAATATATACTTCAAAATGATAGACAGATAAGAGTAACTTCTTAAGAAAAGTAACTAATATTTTCTTTTCTTATCTAATTTTTCTTATCTTTCCAGCGTCAGCGCGTATCGTTGGTAATAAATACGTACCTAAATTATCAATACCTACACAGATTTTTTTTTATGATAAGTTTAATAACAAATTATGATATTACGTAATATTCTTGAAATGCATTCAATGTAATTTAGATAAATATTAATTGGTGACGAAAAATCTTTATAACCATTTTAATAAAATACGCGGACCGGAAGTGAAATTTTTAGAGCTTTCTTCCTCAATCTTATAATTATTTACACGATACTAAAATACAAACACACTTTTTTAATTTGGCTGTCCGTCTAATTTACTGGGAATGGTTGAACCGATTTGAATGAGACTTTTATTGGAATTTTATTGTGCGATGGAATTACACAATCTAATTCCTCCAAGGCCGTTCCATCATCGGACTACAAGACAAACGGCGATGCGCCATCGTTACATGGTGGACATCCCTCCCACACGCACAAAACGTTTTGGAAATACTTTCATTGTGCGTTCGGCTAATGGCTGCCACACACGCTACGGTCCACCGGAAAGGTTCACCTGTGCAGGTACGCCTGCGCAGGTAGACCGGAATGTGTGTGGGAATAGACCTGTGTAGTTTTTTGAGCCTGCACAGGCGACCTGCGCAAGATCGAAAATCAATTCTTTCGAGTGACACCGTACGGTGTACCTGTGCGTGTGTGCGTGTACTCCGGTCGCCTGCGCAGGTCGCGTTAGTTATTTTCTAGTGTTTCTTTCGGACGGTTGTCTCGTCGCTCGCATCGTATTGCCGCCACGAATGCCACGTAATTCAGCAATAGAAAGTGGTGCCACCAGATTCAACTAAACAAATTCTTGAAGATTTTATCCAATTTTTTTTTAAAGATAATTAGCAATGTGAGTAGAATTCACATTACTAGCCATCTTGTTAACCCCTCCAACTAAGCTAAATTTGCTTATGTTTGGAGTGGGTTCAATAGTATAATGGGTGGGGTTCGAACTCGTGACCTCTCGGTCACAAGTCCGACACCTTATCCATTAGGCTATTGGCGCTTATCGAATTATCGAAATAATTATCGAAATTTATAGAAGTCATCCATGTCTTTGGCAAATTAAAAACAAAGATTATCATAATCGAGACAAAACAGAAGCTGCTTATAGATTACTTATAGAAAAATTGAGAGAAATTGAGCCAGATGCGAACAAAGAAGTAGTTGTGAGAAAGATCAATAATTTAAGAAGCAATGTTAGGAAGGAAAAGAAGAAATATGGACAATCTTAAAGTAAAGTCTGAGGCATCTGCTGATGATGCGTACCGTATTAAACTGTGATACTACGATTTGTTAAATTTATTTATTTTTTTAAATATATTTCTTTTATCTTCAAATTTAAAGCAAGGCCTAGCAATGCCAGCGCGTCATTGTCCTCATTCGATGCCATCGCAAAAAGAACTAAAGACCGCTCCTCCGGTACACCGGAACGTCCCCATACACGCTACCAATGTTCGGTTGAACTGCGCAGGTACACCTGCACTGATAACCTCTCCGGTAGACCGTAGCGTGTATGGCTTGCATTAGGAATGGAATTCCCTGCCGGAGTCTGTGTTTCCTGACAGCTATAACCTAGAAGTCTTTAAGTCAAGAGTGAATAGGTTTCTTCTAGGTAAGCGTGCTCCATCTTCGACCACATCATCACTTACCATCAGGTGAGATGGTGGCTAAACGCGAACCTATTCCAAATTTAAAAAAAATAGACCGGTGATCGGGAGTAACTAACAGAAACGTAATAAAATACAAACTATGCTAATATCACAGATAGTTTTAAATACAATAAATACCACTGCCATTGGCAAACGTGGCAATTCTGACAGTCTTATGGATCTGTTTTCGATAGACAACAATGTGGTGGAATAGGTATTTTGAAGCTTTGCCGGGGTTGCGGGAATGTTGCAACGAAATACCGCGGCCCCGGAAAGTAAGGGCAGTGAAGGGTGGGTTTTTATTTAGTAGAAGTTTGACACCCTTCGGTTCCACCCAGAGCGGGAGGGCTGGAGGAACCATTAGATGACTTTACTACCAAAAAAAATAGCTGTGACATACGGACGGACGGACAGACAGACTGACAGATAGACGGACAGACATGACGAAACTATAAGGGTTCCGTTTTTTGCCATTCGGCTACGGAATCCTAAAAAGGTGTTTTGAAATTTAAGTTTATTTCGTTTTGTATATTAACTAGCTTGTGCCAGCGGCTTCGCTCGCGTGGGAAGTTTTTCCCGTGTAAATCCCGATCCCGTGGGAATTTCGTAAAATCCTTTCTTAGCGAATGCCTACGTCATAACATCTACCTGCATGCCAAATTTCAGCCCAATCCGTCCAGTGGTTTGGGCTGTGCGTTGATAGATCACTATTTCAGTCAGTCAATCAGTCAGTCAGTCAGTCACCTTTGAGTTATATATATTTAGATAACATGTAATTAGGTTAAGTACCTACTTAGGTGTAAATAATTGAATAATTTTATTTACTAGTAACCTACTCACATAGCACCAATATTGTGAATAAGTGAAGATTAGAATTACGTAAACAATATACAGTATGTTCATTAACAGAGAGCGTTCCCGTTAACCCGCAATAGTATAGCATCCATAGGGGAAGCCCGGGCAAGACGAATATGTTAAGGGGCAGTGTAAATAAAACCACTATCTAATAATCAATAGATCTCTTCGTACTTTTAATTTAAACTATGTTTAATCATCTTTGGAAAATAATCATTAGAATTAAAAAACTTAAACAATATCTATATTAATTTTGAGAATTAACAAAAAGTATCAATTATCCGTTTTGCCCGGTGGGGTCGGGCAAAACGGATACGCGCCAAGGGCAAAAAGGATAAGTAGAATTAGTTTAGATCAGTCTTCGTATTCATCACAGAAGTAGCTGCCAACTCCTACATAAGAAGTGCTGTCTTCACGCGCCCCACTTTTGCACTGATTACACTGAATCCAATCTTCCACTGGTAGTTCAGTGTATTTGTCAGCGCACACTAAACAGTAAAAATCTGGTTTCGGATTTTTCTTTTGTTTCAATACAGGAGGAGGAGGATCTTTTAGTTTTGCTGGAGCCAGCTAAGTCAGAAGTCGTGGTCTTCTTAATATTTGCCTTCTCAAATTTTAAAGCTTGCTCAGCTTTGACAGGAGTAGACGTCAACAGCTCTGATTTCTGCCTCTTGTGTTTTGCGGCCTATTTTAGGAGCAACCATAGTTGGAACAGGTCTAATTTGAAATGGCGTAAGACTCGCTGCTGGCGGTGGATATTTTTCTCCTAGTGAAAGAGCTGATCCTTCTTTCAGTGTATTGGAATCAGGCAAAGGTGTAGTAGACCTTTCAGTCTCTATTTCTGAAATTATAACGGACTGTGTGGAAGATTCAGCTACAGCCACCTCTGCGGTAACAGATGCAATTTCAAGTAGAACCGGGTTAGTTTAACTAATTAATTTTAATTTTTTTTAATAAAAAATATAATAAAATAATTAATTAACATTAGTTATCTTAAACCTGTTAAAATATTTCTTACAAAAAGGAGATAATGAAATAACTAAACGGGCAAAACGGATACATATCCGTTTTACCCATATCCATTTTGCCCAACGTGCTAATTTTAGAGACAAATCAAGACTTGAAATGTTTTTAATAGGTAAACAAAAAGTAATGATCGCAAATAATACTTAAATAAACGTGCAATTGAATAAACAAAATATATTTACAGGCAACTGATGACTAATACAAAAAGTTTGTATACAAACTTTTACAAAAATCGTAACAAAACACCGATAATCCTTTTTTTTTCCTTCCAAAACAGATGCACTCGCTTATTGTTTTGGTTGAACTGTCATGGCACTGCCAGTTGCACGTGTCACGACTTAAGAAAGTGTTAATAGCGCCATCGATTATATATTTATGGAAAAATCTGTTATTCTTCTTACCCGCACTATGCTTCTTGCCCGGGCTTCCCCTACATGCTAAAAAAGTATTACTTACCATTCGAAAACAAAATGTTTTTATTTTTTTAATATTAAAATATTCACTAAAAATGTTAAATTGATACGTAAAAGAAACACTCTGTACACGCGTACATGAAGGACGGCAACGTCGCAATTTATTTATGAATGACGGGCCGCGTGTGCGGCGATCTAATTGATGTGCTTATTACTATTGCGGGTTAACGGGAACGCCTTCTGTTAGTTAACATACTGTATAAATAATATAAGGTTCTAAGTTGAGCTACGCGATAACTAAAAAAAACTTGCACTGTTTGGACGGGCCTGCTCTAATCTGTGTTATTCTGTCCTCTAATGGGCGCCACAGACATTAACCTACATGACTCTCATATGATTTGACCACTACAGATTGTATGGACTTTAAAAGAGACGTTGACCTCTGAGTTTGTTTCAGTGTTTCTTCCTTTGGTTTCTTCTCAGAGTAGTCAGTTAGAAGACACTGGTCTCATTTAGTTTACATTTACGAAAAAACTAATGACGTGTGAAAGTGTTATTTATTACCTATTTGCAAAATAAACATAATTATTTCATTATGATAGGTATTTTCTGCCAATATTCTATTTTTTCAAATAGGGCTGACTTACTGCTAAGAAACCTAGTTACTACTAATTAGAACCTTCAGTTTCCTCTACATTTATTGTAGGCACAGCCAAGGTGCGACTCTCTGCCAGCTTTTGTATTCCCTAACACATATGATCCGTCAGCCTTTAAAGCAAGGGTGAACAGTAGTGTTGCCCAAATGAGAGTCTCGCAAGAGTCTTCAAGAGTCTCAATTAAATTGATTCATTTGGTTGGCCTATGTCAATTCAAGCTCAAAATGTACCTACTCTGTTACATTGTTCTGAGATCTCAACTACCGTTTAATAAATAGCAATAGGATAATCGCTAATTGCAAGACTCTTGCGAGACTCTCGTTTGGGCAACACTAGTGAACAGGCATCTTCTGGGCTCGCTCGTTCCATCGTAAATCTCATTTAACAATGATAGGTTACTGATTTTTTTTCGGTGGGAAAATCATCAAATACTGTTAAGTGCAATTACCCATGCGGTCCGAGGCCGCGGTATCTCATTAGAAAAATTCCCGCGAATAGTTTAATGTCCTCAAATATTAACAAAGGATGTGTGTTAAGTTGATAACTTTCAATCAAAATAAAAACATAAACAGAGTAGTCTGTTGTCTATGGAACAATTATATTGGCGAGTGCGACATGAATTATCTATTACTGATGCCATATCCGTTTCCGGTGATAAATTAATTGTATAATATAACAATGTAATTGATTGTAATTAGCATTTATTTTCAATTATTTTCGAAGACTTCTAAGTAGTTTTTTTTAATTACTGGCAACGTGGGTAGAATTCACATTACTATCAATCTTATTTAAGACTAGTACTCACGCGGGGCATTGCTCCCGTGGATTCTATCACGGTAAAAACATAACTCTCCTTTTTTGCAGTCGCGTAAAGAGTAGCCTATAACCTTCCTCAAGCTTCAAGCTACTTCCATACCAAATTGCATCCAAATCCACCCAGTACTTTCGGAGATTAGCGCGTTCAAGCAAACAAACAAACTTTTCCGCTTTATAATATTACTAGTACTCACGCGGGGCTTCGCTCCCGTGGATTCTATCACGGTAAAAACATAACTCTCCTTTTTTGCAGTCGCGTAAAGAGTAGCCTATAACCTTCCTCAAGCTTCAAGCTACTTCCATACCAAATTGCATCCAAATCCACCCAGTACTTTCGAAGATTAGCGCGTTCAAGCAAACAAACAAACAAACAAACAAACTTTACCGCTTTATAATATTAAGTATAGATGTACAATGACAGCTGGGAGTAACAGCTTTTTTTGCGTTTGACCACCATCTCACCTGATGGTAAGCGATGATGTGGTCGAAGATGGAGCACGATTACCTAAAAGTAACCTATTCACTCTTGACTTAAAGACCCCCAGGTTATAGCTATCGAGAAACACAGACTCCGGCAGAGAATTCCACTCCTTAGCAGTACGCACAATAAAAGTATTCCCAAAACGTTTAGTGCGTATGGGTGGGATGTCCACCATGTAACGATGGCGCATCGACGTCGCGCTTTCCGAGGCATGGCGGAATCTTGATATGTTATGGTGGGCACCCATCCACGAGAAGCGATGATTAATTAACCTTGAAGATGTGGAGTTTATTGACTGCTTTTTCAAAGGCCAAGAATCTTCACAATAAACACAATCTATTATTTTCAAGTGTTTTGATATCAAACGATATCGGTAACACTCCGATATTTAGGTTAACAGATTTCACAATTAATATTTAATCACAATTGCATTGTAGTCTTTATCATTTTCTTTGTTTATCGTGGAATTACCCGAACTCGAATAAAAGGCTGCTTACTTAGTACTTTAGTATTACTGTTTTAAGCGAACCCTGAAGATGCCTGTTCACTCTTGAAATGAAATGAAATGTTTATTTTTGTAAATTGGTTATAAATAACACTTTTACACGTAATTTTTAACCGACTTCTAAAAAAGGAGGAGGTTCTCAAATCGGATGTTTGTATTTTTTTTTTTTTTTTTTATGTTTGTCCACGCATAACTCCGTCGCTTGCCAACCGATTTGAAAAATTCTTTTTTTGTTGGAAAGTGTATACTTCCCAAATTGTCCCATGACAATTTTATCGAAATCGGACGAGCCGTTTCTGAAAAATCAAAAAAAGTCGAAAAAAATAATTTACCTTGATGATCTTTTCGTTTACTCTGCATTGCGTTTTTTGTTCGCGCATAACTCCGTCATTTACGAATCGATTTGGAAAATTCACTGACCCACTAAAAAGCGCGAAAATAAAAACTTTTTTGCAAAAAATAAAACCGACTTCCATATCAAAACACTACAAAGCCAAAAATAATTTTAATTTCGGAAGGCGGTGTGAAAAAAAAAAGAAAATACAAAACCAATAACACCGACTACCGAAATTAAAATTATTTTTGGCTTTGTAGTGTTTTGATATGGAAGTCGGTTTTATTTTTTGCAAAAAAGTTTTTTTGTGTTTTAAGTTAGCTAGATGAGGCCGGTGTTTCCTAACTGACTACTCTGAGAAGAAACACCGAAACAAACTCAGAGATCAACGTCTCTTTTAAAGTCCATACAATTCGTATTGGTCTGATCATAAAAGAAACATGAATGTTCATGTCTGTTGTGTCTTTTCAGGAAAGGAGCACGCAGATTGGAGCGGACCTGTCCAGACAGCGCAAGCATTTGTCAGTTATCGTGTAGCTCAACTTCGAACTTTTAAAGAGCACAACTTTAAAGGCTGCACTGTTCATATGTGGTAGAAGCACAGCCGGCAGAGAATTCCACACCATGGCTGCGGCTTCACCCACGTTAAAAAGTTTGTTTTCAGCTAAATTTTAAGTAGCCTTTGTCACTCACCAGCCTTTCAACTATCTCCAGACTATCGAATCGTACAGTCGCTGTGTTTTGAGGTGAAAGAAGGAGAAACATACGAAAGTACATTTATTATGCGCACAGCCAAAGTTTGGAACTCTCTGCTGGATTCTGTGTTCCCTACGTACCACTTATACTACCTTATATACTACCTTTCAGCCTTGAAATTAAGAGTGAACAGGTATCTTCTGGGCTCGCTTGTTCCATAGTAGACCTCATCTCACGTTTACTATCAGGCGTGATCGGGGTCAGGAGCTGGTTCATCCGTAACAAAAAAACCACCCTGTGTCAGTTTCGCTTTAATAATCTCCTTCCACCTTTAGGTACTTGTCCTTGGCCTTTAAAAGAGCATTGTACAGTTTGGCATACCAAATTGCAAAAATGTGGTCAGACCACCTAATTAAGCTACGTATGTACGCCCTTGAGCCATCATTCCGTGTTAACACTCACTCATAGCTGTGTTAAATGTTAAAATCCTTTACTAGCAGATGGAAGAGACCTTTTTTTTACATGGGTGGTAAAATGATCAAATGACTTCTCCCGCTGTGGGTGGCGCGGGAGGGAGTGTCAGACTTCTACTGACTAATGGTGAACGCAGACCTAGCCGCACCGCAGTCTCTACAGTCCCCGCAGTCATCGCTTTTTGTTAATGGCCTCGCACATCTATCCGCGCCGCAGTCGCTGCAGTCGTTCCCGTCAGTGTTGCCAGATTTTTGAAAGCATTATCTATCCGAAGATTTAAAAAATCTGTATAAAATCTGTATTTGGTATTGGTATTTTGCTCTTTTGTGTAATTTTATCTGTAGGTGCTATAATAGGGAATAAGCAAGTAATTATTTATACGAGAATAAGTAATTTTATTATAAACCGTTGACAGAGATTCTCTGTCTACTTTATAACTCTGGCAACACTGCGCGCCGTCGATGCGAATGACGTGATCCGCGCTGCGTGCGGGTGACGTCATCAGCTGCGGCTAGGGGAGTTCGGTCGTTACAGGGACTGCGGCGACTGCGGCGCGGGTAGGTGTGCGAGGTTGCATAGAACTTCATATAAAGAATTCGAATGCAAAGACTGCGGCGCGTGCGGTGCGGCTAGGTCTGCGTTCACCATTAGGCTGCGTTTCCACCAGAGATGTGCGATGGAAATGTGTCGTGCGAGGATGTCTAGCTGTGCTGTGAAAATGTGTGGGGGTTTCCACCAAAGCTGTGCGATGAAAATGTGCCTACGAGGATGTGTAGCGGAGCTGTGAAAATGCGCATTAATGTGTGGTGCGAGGATGCGCAAACCTCGCAACATATCCTTCTCAACACACATCCCTCGCAACATATCCCACGCAACACATCTCTCGCACACATCCCTCGCTTATTTTGTATGCGCAAAAATCTAGCTCCGCTTAGCCGTTTCCACCAGAGCTGTGCTGACCGAGGCGAGGTAAATGAAGCGATTCTATTGGTTCTTTACAAACACATCTCTCGCTACGCATCCTCGCACATCTCCGGTGGAAACGCAGCCTTAAAACCCAACTACAAGACAAACGGCGATGTGCCATCGTTACATGGTGGACATCACACCCATACGCACTAAACGTTATGGGAATACTTTCATTGTGCGTACGGCTGTTTTCTGATCGCTATAACCTGGGAGACTTTAAGTCAAGAGTGAATAGGTTACTTCTAGGCAAGCGTGCTCCATCTTTGACCACATCATCACTTACCATCAGGTGAGGTGGTGGTCAAACGCGAGCCTATTATCAATAAAAAAACCAAGTGTTGGCGATCGCCGCGCTCTCTTTACAAAGTTAAGAGTGACATCACCGGAGCGGCATGGTGGCACCTGGTGAAACGAGCTGCGTGCGTTGCTGAATCCCGAGCCGGACGTAAATATTGATAAGATGGAATCAAACTTCACCATGGGAACAAAAGCGTTCTCATGGACTATGGAAGTGTGGTGACGATTGTTAGGATTGTATGGGTACTCTTCGGGAGACCTTCGTAAGAGGAGGTCGATCTAGATTTCTGTTCCTTTGTCTTGTTAAAAAGTAATATATTGTTATATGGTTACTACAGTGGTTTTAATTAATACACAGTAAATGAACTAAGTACATAATAATATATATAGTTTATATCAGAAGTGGCACGCTAAACCCACACGTAGCTATGCGTAAACAAAGTAAGCGTAATAAACGCCTAAAACAAAAAAGACGAATACGTTCAAGTTCAAGTTGTAGCAGCAGCGGTAGTGCCAGGACTCCGTCATCTCCGCCGAAACATAGGAAACAGGTATCACGTAAGGCTGACACCTCAACTGTGAGTACAAGTAACACTTTAAATAATATTATACCTGAGTTCGATCCGCTGAGAGACGATGTGAACGCTTGGCTTATCACATTATCAAGTCCTATGCTCAAACTTTTACATGGACTGATGAAATGATCCGTTATCAAGCTCTCAGCAAACTAAAGGGTTCCGCAAAAGTGTGGTACGATTCAGTATTACGATCGGATAGTCATTGGCCTACGTGGAAATGGAAGGACTGGACTCGTAAGTTGGCTTCCAGTTTTCAAGTCCGTCGGAATATGTACGATCTCTTAAAAGATATTATTAACAAAAAGCCGTTAGAAAACCAGTCGCTTTACGAATTTTATTTTGAACATAAATGTAAAATAGATCGTTTATCTATGGAATTTTCGAAACAAGACGTAGTTTCTATTATTGTAGGCAATATAGGAGACAGTAGTATAGGCGCATCAATTGAAGCGAATAATTTTATAACATGCGATAATTTAGCTAGTTTCCTACATGGTCGAACATATACATCAAAAAGCCCAAAACAGATAAGCGCAATCATGCGTGATGTCCAGACAAAACTGACCAGTCAGAATCAGGTATCTGCGACCACGACGTCAGTCACTGTACCCTCAGCAACCGGAAGTAAGCCTGCTTCTGCTAATTATAATCAAGACGTGGGTCAGGGGCAGAGTCGGAGGCAGGTCAAGTGTTTTCTGTGCGGCGGTAATCATAGAAAAAGTCAGTGTGATGCAAATAAATGCGATTATTGCGGTAAACGAGGTCATTTAGACTCGACATGTTACCATAAAAAGAACGCGGTTAAACCACAGAAACAAGAAACAAAATGTGTCTCATTATCGGACCCGCGAAATAAATTTGT
Source organism: Tholera decimalis (assembly GCA_943138885.2). Lineage (NCBI taxonomy): Eukaryota > Metazoa > Arthropoda > Insecta > Lepidoptera > Noctuidae > Tholera > Tholera decimalis. The sequence continues at coordinate 7,529,632 of OW964575.2, read as the reverse complement.
GAAAATAATATGTATTAATAATCTATATCAAGAAGCATTCATTGATACGGGAAGCAGTTGTTCATTGATATCTGAATCGCTCGTTAAAGATATTCAATGGCAATCATTTCGTTGACCACACCAATTTTATTGCGCGGTTTCTCAAAAGAAAATTATAAATCTGTAACTCACAAGATAACAGTTGATCTGAAAATCGATTCGGTGTGCCTACATCTGGTTGATTTCTATGTAATCGACAACTTGGCAGATTGTGAAATATTGATAGAAAGAAACGTGACGGAGCGCTCTGACCTGGTATATTCGCGAGTGGCTGACAAATTTAAATTTGAGTATGCGAATAAATTTGTGAGTTTTGTAAAACAATTCGTAATTTCGAGTTTGATGGCGATTCCTGCCAGAATGAACTAATGACACTTTTTCAAAAATATGAAGACTGTGTAGCGTCAAATATCAAAGAATTAGGAAAGTTAAACGGTCACGAAATGATAATTAACGTAACTAGTTCTCAACCAATTCAATGCAGACCTTTTAGGTCTTCTTATTCAGACAGAAAGACAATTCGCGAAATGGTGGAGGAGCTTCTGACAAATAATATTATACGTGAAAGTAAATCACCATACGCGAGCCCTGCTTTACTAGTCAATAAAAAGAATGGAGAAAAAAGACTCTGCATTGATTATCGAGCGCTAAATAAGATAACAATTAAAGACAAATATCCAATGCCGCGTATTGAGGATCTTGTAGATAGGCTTCGGGGCTATAAATGCTTTACCAGTCTAGATTTAAAAAGTGGTTATTATCAAATATTAATGCAAAACCAATCAATAGACAAAACCGCCTTTATTACTGAAGATGGGCATTATGAATTTTTAAGACTTCCGTTTGGGCTGGCTAACGCGCCATCCTGCTTCCAACAAATGATGAATAATGTGTTGGGAAATTTAAGATTCGAAAATGTCATTTTATATTTGGATGACGTATATTTAGTGACGGAGACAGTAGAGGAAAATATAAAATTACTAGAACGAGTTCTACAAATCTTTAGGAAAAACGGGCTCACGTTGATTCTAAAGAAATGCCATTTTTTCAAAAAAGAAATCGAATTTTTGGGATATAAAATCAAGCAGGATTGTGTGATGCCAAATCAGCCCAAACTGGAGGCTATTCAAAATTACCCCAATCCCAAAACAGTACACCAACTTCGACAGTTTCTCGGCCTAGTAAGCTATTTCAGGAAATTTATTAGGAACTGCGCTATGATACTGCTCCACTCTCAAAACTGTTGAAGAAAAACTCTGTCTGGGAATGGGGTAACGTACACGAAGACGCATTTAAAACACTAAAAAGCAAGTTAACTTCTGAAAGTGTTTTATCAATTTTTGACCCGAATAAAGATAGCGTATTATATACGGATGCTAGTAGGGACGGTGTAGCTAGTATACTCATGCAAATCACCGATGAAGGTGAGAAACCAGTCCATTATTATAGTAGACAGACTACGGAAGATGAAAAAAAGTACCATTCATTTGAATTAGAGTTATTGGCGATTGTTAGTTCACTTCAGAAGTTCCGATTATACCTAATCAGATCACCTTTTAAAATAGTAACTGATTGCAATGCCGTACGGTACGCACTGAAAAAGAAAGAGATTATTCCTCGGATTGCACGTTGGGTTTTATCTACACAAGAATTCTCGTTTGATATCGTTCACCGAGAAGGCACGCGAATGCAACACGTAGACGCCTTGAGTCGTAACCCCATGCAGTCCGGAGAAAAATCGGAAACCGAGATTATAATGTCTATAACGGAAGCAGATTGGTTGCTTTCGGTACAACTACAAGATGCCGAGTTACAATGTATTCGAGCAATTATTGAATCAGGAGAGGCCGAGGAAAATAAAGACGTTTTTAAAAAATATGTTGTCCTCGGTGGTAAAGTCTACAGAAGAACATCCCGAGGTCGCCGATGGGCGGTTCCAAAGAATTGCATTTGGCAAATAATTAAATGTAACCATGACGATCTCGGGCATTTCTCTGTTGATAAAACCATAGAACGAGTGAGCAATCAGTATTGGTTTCCTAGAATGCGACATATAATAAAGAAATATATTAAAAACTGCATAAATTGCATATATTTTAAGAATAAGGGCGGGGGCACACGATCTGTTGCGGCGCCGCACCGCAACGATTTCACCATGTCAGTGGGCACACGAGCGGTGCGGCGCCGTAACGTTGTTATGTCGTAGTGGCGCCGTAGCAGCGTTGGACAGTCTGTTGACAGACAATCGAAACGAGCGAGCGTATGTCCTTCCTTGTGACGCAAAACAAGTGAGCGGTGCCGCTCCGACGTCGCAACGCATTCACCCCTCCCCGCCTCGTCTTGGTGGTTGCAAGTCCGGTGCGGCGCCGGAGCGCATCGTGTGCATGCCACAGATATTTCTATGTAAGACGACGCAGCGACACCGCTCCGGCGCCGCACCGCCGCCGCAACGCATCGTGTGCCCCGGCTCTAAAGGCGGTCCAAAGGAAGGAGAGTTGTACCCGTTACCAAAGTACGCACAGCCTTTTCACACTCTGCATATCGATCATTTAGGACCTTTTGTTACGACTAAGGCCAAAAATAAATATTTATTGGTCATCGTAGATGCTTTTACTAAATTCGTGTTCGTTATGGCGGTTCGAACAACAAAATCCTCTTGTGTAATTAAAGAATTAGAAACTATTTCTAAGACATTCGGAAACCCTCAAAGAATCATCACAGACGCCGCGACATGCTTTACTTCTAGTACCTTTACGCAGTATTGTACAAATAGAAACATACGTTTACACACAATTACAACCGGTATGCCTCGCTCTAATGGCCAGGTTGAGCGTTTTAACAAAACTATTCTAGAAGCACTAAAATCAGTAGGTGCTAACGATACAGATGATAGGTGGGATAAGTATATAAAAGCCTTACAACAAGGTATAAACAGTACAATTCATAAAACAACAAAAACTGTTCCTAGCGAAGTTTTCCTCGGAAATAGATTACGCACGGATAGTGATAGTTTGGCTCCGGAAATTGGTAACGGGCATAGGATTGATGTAACTGAATTGCGCGAGAGGACAGAGACAAATATTAAGTCCAATGCGGAATCACAAAAACAGCGATTTGATAAAAATCGTACTAAAGCACGGGTTTACACCGAAGGAGACTTAGTACTCATTAAAATACAAAGCCAGACCAATGACGGGCAAAGTCAGAAATTGTTACCTGTTTATAAAGGCCCCTTTCAAGTAAAGAAGGTATTGGGGAATGATAGATATGAGGTGACGGATGTAAAAGGCAGTGAAAGGAGCACTAAGAAGTATACAGGCTTAACCGCTGCCGAGAATATGAAACCATGGATACATATTGATGATTGGGAGATAATTTAAAACTACGCTCTAACTTAAACCATTTCTGCTCGTGTTGGCGATGAAGGTAATTTTAATTTATCAAACGCTTAAGTACGAGTCAAGATAAAATGCTTTGAGTATTTGTAAATGTTCCATATTGTAAATTACACATTAGAAGCCGAGTGGTAGGTTTAAATGAAGAACAAACTTGGAACGCTCAAGAGTGGAAAGGCCCTTTGAGTGCAAGTGGTTCTGGAATGAACTTGGTACGCTTAAGTGAGGTTAAGGCTCTATGAGTGCAAGTGGTTCTGGAACGAACTTGGTACACTTAAGTGAGGTTAATCCCCTTTAAGTGCAAGTGGTTCTGGAACGAACTTGGTACGTTTAAGTGAGGTTAAGACCCTTTGAGTGCAAGTGGTTCTGGAACGAACTTGGTACGGTTAAGTGAGGTTAATCCCCTTTAAGTGCAAGTGGTTCTGGAACGAACTTGGTACGCTTAAGTGAGGTTAAGACCCAGTGCAAGTAGTCAAACAAAATTTTATTGTTGCTTTATATGCACATGATTTAATGTTATTAAATCCTACCCTCGGACTCACTGATGAAAATGTGTAATTATAAATGACAGTTCTAACCCAAGTCGAACACCAATGCATATGCAACTGACAAACTGATAAATGATTGATAATTTGTGTTTCAGCACTTTATCTGAACTCGTGGAGTACCTGGTGGGACAGGCACCTGGTAGGACGGCCGTGTTGGTGATCGCCGCGCTCTCTTTATAAAGTTAAGAGTGACATCACCGGAGCGGCATCGGCATGGTGGCCCCTGGTGAAACGAGCTGCGTGCGTTGCTGAATCCCGAGCCGGACGTAAATATTGATAAGATGGAATCAAACTTCACCATGGGAACAAAAGCGTTCTCATGGACTATGGAAGTGTGGTGACGATTGTTAGGATTGTATGGGTACTCTTCGGGAGACCTTCGTAAGAGGAGGTCGATCTAGATTTCTGTTCCTTTGTCTTGTTAAAAAGTAATATATTGTTATATGGTTATTACAGTGGTTTTAATTAATACACAGTAAATTAACTAAGTACATAATAATATATATAGTTTATACAAGATGCATTTAAAAGTTAATAGAAATAACTCAAATTTTAATATTACTAAAAAGATAACGGTTACCGAATCAACATCCTCATCCCGCCTCATCTAGCTTAATTTAAAACACAAAAAAATTACGAGTAAAAATGTTATTTATAACCACTTTACAAAATAAATACTTCATCATTTAATTTCATTTTCACTCGAGTGAAGCTGCGGGCGGAAGCTAGTACTATAATCATCGATCAATCAAAATATATAAAACGCTTCCGTTACTGACTGACTGGCAAGCAACGCACAGCCAAAACTACTGGGCACAAGAAGCTGAAATTTGGCATGTATGTTCCTTGGGGAGTGTAGGGGAGCACTAAGAAAGGATTTTTTGAATTTCCCCCGGGATTTATCACGATAAAAACATAACCTTCCTTTTTTGCAGTCAGGTACAACTAGCCTATAACTTTCCACAAGCTTCAAACCACTTTCTTAGGTACCAAATTCATCCTAATCCCCCCTGTAGATAGATAGATAGATATACTCTTTATTGTACACCATAACAGTAAAACAATGAGGACTTTACAACTAATAACCTCCTCCTATTTTTGTCGTCGGTTGAAAAGGGTGATACAATGGGCGGTCTTATCGCTAAAAGCAATATTTTACAGACAACCTTTGGATGGATTTGACACATAGGAGAAAATAAATACGTGGGTAGTAATTTCGAATATTACCTAGCGCATTCCAACAAACAAATAAACTTTTCCGCCTCTATAATATTAGTATGAATATCATTAGTTAGAACTTATAAATATAAATCACATAATTCGTCTTTGGTTGATACGCAACGCCAAGATTTGTAGGTATTCAGGTTTTTTTAACCGTTGTCTCAGCAGACATTTTCGTTCACAATTCATTTAAAATATCTAAACGTTCGCTCTGGCGCATGGCGCTGCCGCTGCAGTTGCAGAGAACCTCAAGCGGACTAGAAATATGATAACATTTTTGGTAATTATATTTCCGAGCCGTTTGGGGTTAAAACCTTGAGGTCGTGGGGTGCGAGTGCTCACAAATTATTTAAAGATCTATCCAGACGCCTAGTTGACACTTCGCGTGACTTAGCACTTCCATACAACTTGGCAATGCCGCTAGTCTTTTGGCTACATTATGTACCAGTGGACAGCGATGCTCACGAATTTTTAGATGACGTGTTTTAGATTGTCAAAGGAACCTCTCTGCAAAATTTCAGCTTTCTAGGTTCAAGTGTTTGGGCTGGGCGTTGATGAGTCAGTCAGTCAGGACTTTTCTTTTTATTTATAGATTATTTGTAGATTTATGTAGTTTAGGGTTTTTATTGAAGTATTAAGAATTTTAAATCAAATAAAAGTTTTACATGCCTAATTACCAACTCTCCGTATACATACCTAAGTATATATTTTATTTTAATCAAACGATTTTGCGATTACAATTGGACAGCGATGCGCACGAATTTCTGGATGTCAATTTTACATTTATGTAGTTGAGGATTTTTATTTAAGTACACTAGCTTTTGCCCGCGGCTTCGTTCGCGTGGGGGATTTTTCCCGCGTAATTCCCGATCCCGTGGGAATTTCGGGATAAAACTATCCTATATTCTTCCCAGGGTCCTAAACTATTCCCCTGCTAAACATCTAAATCGATTCAGCGGTTTAGGCGTAAAAAGGTAACAGACAGGCAGCCAGAGTTACTTTCGCATTTATAATATTAGTATGGATAATATATATATAATAATATACCTATTGTATGGATGGATTTTAAATCAAATAAAAGTTTTCCATAATTCCAAATACCTAAAACAATAAAACACTCCGTGAGCAGGATATATAAATATATATATTATATTTTAATCAAATGACCTTGACAGAGCAACATCGTAACATATATTTTGCAGAAACCAGATAAGGGGTTATTTAATCACAAAGTTTACACATTAAAAAATACTTATCGATGCAACGTAATACGTACCTAATTACTTACTTACAATATTATTATTAACCTTTTCAACCGACGAAAAAAACGGAGGAGGTTATCAATTCGACGCGTATATTTTTTTTTTGTATGATCACCGATTACTCGAAGACGGCTGAACCGATTTGGAAAATTCTTTTTTGTTTGAAACGGTACCTATACTTCGAAATTGGTCCCATTGTCACCAAGTCAGGATCTGATGATGGGATCCTGGACAAATCGAGGGAACTCTTCAAATATTATAGGCACACCTATAGTGATTTGAGTATTTTTTTATAGTAACTTGTGTAGTTGCATTCGAAAAGACTACACATGAAGACTGCAGATGGCCACTGGGCACTTAGAAATAATAAGTATTTCATGGGTTCCGCTTCGATTACATAAATATGGTTATTAAGCACAATATGCTCGTCACAATGCATATGGTGTGGTAAGTGAAGCTGATGGTGAAGTACCAGGAGAACTCCTCAACAATTAACGGCCCAGCATTGGGAAAAGCAATATTTTGTTAAAGGTTATAAGTAGTTGAAATTTAGGCTTTTGTAACTAGGTAAATTATAAATCGACCAACTAAAAAGAGTGAAATAAAAACCTTTTACCAAAAAATTAAACCGACGTACAAAAAACACTGCTAAGTGAAAAATAACTTTAATTTCGGAAGTCGGTGCCAAAACCGAAAATACAAGACTAAAGACACCGTTTTTCACTTTGCAGTATTTTTTGTACGTCGGTTTAATTTTTTGAGATTACCTATCGATAGGTAAATGTTTGCAAACCAGTATGCGTCATATTCACGGACTGTGGTCATATCATATCATGAAACATAGCACACGAAACTAAACAATAGTCCCCTTGACCGATTTCAGCCATGGCGGCCAGTTTCAGCAGAGATTCATTTAGCAGGAGATATTATAGTGCACAATGATGTGCGCACGTATAGGTTCACTCCCGGGTTTGCGGGAATGTTCCAACGAGATACCGCACCCCGGAACGCAAGGGTAGCTGAAGGAACAGGGTGGGTTTTTAGTCAGTAGTTGCCTGACACTCCCTTCCGCTAAAAATAGAATAAAATGGTGTATTGTGCAATAAAGTCAAATTTACTCGAATTATTATTAGTGATCCCCCCCCTCCCCCCTAAAATTGCAGGCTGCGACCGCGCCTGTATCCAGCTTTTGTTAGGCTTTTTACATGTGACCAATTATGTATGTCGCAGTATGATAGATAAAGCCGTAATATGGTTATATCCCTAGGGATATAATTATATACCGTAACATAGTTATACGAAAGCGATTCATTACTATCTTACGGTCGCAATCTAGTAATATGTTTATCTGACTAAACTAATCTAGTTAAATAGTTATAAATCTACCACAAAATCAAATAAAACAATATATTTTTAAACCACCCAGAAAAAAAAAATAACCACGAAGGCTAAGGCGGGAGCGAAGCGGAGCGGAGCTCCCGCCTTAGCCTTCTAACCTAACCTATCCGAGTCGGGGTGTTAACCTCCGCCGCACCCCCGCACTACACTCCTACAATTATTTCACTAAACTTAATCCAGTAATATAATTATAACACTAAACTTGAATGGTATTATAATTATATTCCTAGTAAGATAGTAATGAATCGCTTCCTTTTATCTATGTTACGGTATATAATTATATCCCTAGGGATATAACCATATCACGGCTTTATCTATCTTACTGCGACATGTACATACTTCGCAAGTGGAACCCTGGAAGCGCGACTCGCGAGATAGACTGATTTTCCATTCGAATTATTTTTATTTCATTAGAATTTAAGAAGATTTATGGTAAACCAGACAGACTAACTGATAAAGGCTTGCACTGACAGGACGAGTCTACTCAAATCTGTGTGGTTCTTACCTCAAAAGGCCATTTTCAGACTAATGTACATAATCCTCATAAACGATTGTGAATATGTGAACTACGTAGGTTATTTTATTCGAGTTAAACATGATTGTCTGGCAGTTTGAGTGCTTTTTGCGACCTACCTAAACGTCCTTACCTTGGTATTGTTCGTCAAATTCGTTAAGCTCCTTGTTCTAAGTTGAGCTATACGTCATTTGACAAATGCTTGCACTGTATGGACAGGCACACTCAAATCTGTGAGCATCTTTCTTCAAAAGATCGCCTCAGACTGAAACCTACAAGGTTCCCAATATAATTAAACCAGTATAGATTGTATGGACTTTAAAAGAGACGGACCCCTGAGTTTGTTTCGGTGTTTCTTCTCAGGGTAGTCAGTTAGGAAACACCGGCTTCATCTAGTTAATATTATCGAAAAAAATGACGTGTAAAAGTGTTATTTAATAACCAATTTGCAAAATAAAGATCATTTATCATTAAACTAGCTTTTGCCCGCGCCTTCGTTCACGTGGGAGGTTTTTCCCGCGTAAAGCCCGTGGGAATTTCGGGATATAAATTCCTATGTCCTTCCCAGGGTTCTAAACTATTCCCATGCCAAATTTTATCTAAATCGGTTCAGCGGTTTAAGCGTGAAAAGGTGACAGACAGACAGTCAGACAGAGTTACTTTCGCATTTATAATATTAAGTATGGAATAGATAAACAAAAAAGTCTGGGTTTACACACATTTTTGACACAATACCCTTAATAGTTTAGGGTGTCCGGCCTTAAAGCTGGCTGGTCTGACCAGCTATTAAGCTTGACGACCTGGCAACCCTACTCGCGCCTTAGTGGCTAATTGATGGTGTAAATTTCCCTGGAACTCCTCATTGCCACCATACTGTATCAGCCTGCTTCAACCCACAAAAGTCTATTATATCATTAACTTTATCAGACAAAACATCTTCGCGATGACGATGACGTAGCGTATGAATGTGTGACGGCCCTTACGTAGTAATAAAATAATAATACATATATTACATCAGGAGTTATCAAAGCTTATAATTAATCACGCTGCTAAAGTCCATAAAATACCTAGCTAGTTGATTTCCGCATGCAATAGAGTTTTAGACACTTACTTTACATTATACTATATAAAGCTAAATCTACATATACATATAAATAAAATCGAAGAGTCCGTTTGTGATGTCAAATGAACTATCTTATTAAGTGCTTATTATTATTTATTTACCCGATACTTAAATACTAACAAACTTTCTATTAATATTTGTCTGTTTGTCGGTCTATCTTTCTTTATACACCTGACAATATTACAATGGATACAAAAAATAAATCTTAATAATAAATTTTCTTAATATATCATTATCATTTTCGTGTTAATCCGGGCTAACTTCTGGAACGACGAACCAATTTTAATAGGACTTTCACTGAAGTATAGAGCACGTTTTTATACCGTCTTCTTTATTTTTTATTTGATCACAGGCTAGCGTTTGACCACCATATCACCTGCTGGTAATTGATGATGAGGTCGATTACCACGGAATCGGGATAAACCGCGTAGGTAATATTGACCCAACTAGCACAAATGGGATGCATTAGGGCTTTGGAGCGTATCCGATTATTACTTAAGGTATTAGACGTAAGCGCTAGAGCGTCTACTACAGACTTAAAGCAGCCGCTTTAGCGTCATTTGGGCGCCATTTTATGCAGCCTAAAGTTCTATTTAACCTGCACAACGGTTGCATAAAGGTTCCTCAATAGCTATAACGATTTATTAACGCTATACTAAAGCTCTCGTAGCGCTACTTTTGAATGATTTTGAACTACTTTGAACGAATGAATTGGTTATAGTTCTTTATTATATATCTTCAATTGATATTACTTGTAATGTTTTGGTGAAGTGTTTTCGTCACCATCATTAAAATAAAACAAAAGTAAGTAAAAGTTTGTGTTCTGTATTAGTAAGATATATAAAGAGACTTAAAACGCTTTCCAGTTTACTGTAGATATATAAGATAATTTTCGAGTAATTTTGATGCGCTTTCATGATTTAAAAAAAAAACAAATGTTATGTGATATTTTTTATTGGTTATACAGAATAAATTTTATTTCCGTATTTTTGCGTATCGATAACTTTCTATTTGCAAGTGGCCGATTGTTTACCGGTATATTTAATGCACATTTAACTGAAAAACATACGTATAGTAACTCAATTTTGCAAGTGTATTATAAGTTTTCTTAAAAAATCATGGCTTCATTGTAATGCATTCATAACCTGCAGTTTTAGCTCTAATAATTCCCTTTTGTGAATTAGAGCGCTAATTTTCACCCTTCTAATGCTTCCAGTGATTCTCCTAGTGCAATTCACAGCCACAAAAGCTCCTGTTTTCCTGTTTTTGTGGTTATAAGATCTAATTTTCAAGGACTCCATTTTTAAACATGGCAATTTAAAATAAATCTTGCATTTCATATTTCCACTCATTTATTGCCATGTCATTTATTGTTACAGTGGCATATTAAAGTATATTAGACCTTACAAAGGCAATTACACTAGGTTCCAAATGAACTGCAATAATGACTCTTGAGCAACTACAGGTGATAAATAACTTATATATACTACTTATTTAATACTAAAGGTGCCAAATAAGGAACAATTACCACCTATTAGGGCACGGTTCTTTAGGGGAGATTTTAAGATGTCATATGCTTCTTTGAGTTCTAAAAGAAAATTGAAACCTTTATGCGTCTATAAGTAATAAATTCGGCTTAATGCCACCATAAGTTATAAAGCAGGAACAAAAATCACTCAAAAGCAACTGTTAGTGATAAGAGTTACTCATATGCAAATTCGAGTGCTGTTTGCATCTAAAAGTAATACCGTACACTCTTGCATCACTTATATGCTACCTACAGTTGCCAAATAAATTCCAAACTTCACTAACGTGCTACTTGGGGATTCCTTTGCGAACGAAGTCGCGGGCTCAGCTGGTACTTACTTAATCTAAAAAATAATTTAAAACTACCTAAATTTTTAAGCACTTTTGAAAGAGTCGATCAATTAGTTTCAGAAAGTTTTTAAGACACAACTCATGCAATACTAAATATTACTAACTAAATCCTTGAAACACACTTGACAGTATTAAAAAACATTTCTCACTTTAAAAAAAAAACGTAAACTTACAAAAAAAATCATATTTTTTATAAAGATGTTAATTTTTTTTGTAAGTTTACGTTTTTTTATAGAGGCCAAATTTTTTGTGAGTTTACTTGTATGTAATCTAATCGGGACTATTGATCCAATAATAAAAATCTTTTTTGTTGATTGAAAGTTACATTACTGGGCAGGGCAGTATAGGATATAAATTATTCCGAAATTCACGCAGACGAAGTCACGGGTGAATTTCTAGTACGTTATAGAGACAGGACAGAATATTAAGACAATATTTATCACCATTAACATTATTTAATTAGCATTATTGCAACCGAACACTAAGTAGGCAAGTCAGGAAGTTATATATGACACACCTAAAATAACTGTAACCAGGAAACGTAACATAATAGCAGTATTAATATAAAGCCAATCAATTTACTTTATAAACATCTCGTCCGCTACGCTCGCCATTCGAACCTCAGTAATAAAAGAACGTCAATTGACCTTGACATTTGCCGCCATTATCGATGACATTTATAAGCGCGCGAAAGTTACATTTTTTAAAGAGCATAGACCAAAGGATGACACGTTTGCAAATGAGGTGTGTTTACGAAGGTGTTATATTATTGTGGAAAATACCTACTGGGTTTGTACTGCGTGATAAATAGAGCGTGGATTGAAAGTAATGATTTTATTTTGAAGAGGCGATTTGGTTGGTCGATTAGCTGTCTCGTTCCTTTGTTGTTTGGGTCATCCACCCGCGGTTCAAACTGTACTAGATTCTTTAAAGGATTTATACAAAAAGTTATGATGTCATTATGCGCCTTGCGATGATTGCTCACTGCATGTACCTAGAAAGGATTCTGAACTTGAATTCTGACGAACGAAATTCAGATATTAGTTCAGAATTTTACGGAGTCACTTTCAGTACTTTTTCACAAACGCCACAGCAATAACTACATAAATATCTAGTTTACTAGTCATTGTTACATTAAATAAATGACCGCACGACCTGAGGAACTTGTAGCTAAATAATAACATGGATGTGTAAACATCTTAACAAATCGAGAAGAGAGAAATGGGGGAATCGTTTCTTGGAAAGCACGTGAAGCCATTGGTCCCGGCTGCTATTTGTACAGACGCAGACTACAACAATCTGTCAAATTTCTTTAATAGATTTTCAACTTTATCGTTAAAATAATTAGGTTCAAGGTTGATTGGGAAAATTTGACAGTTTCGGGTAGCTTCATGTGCTGGCGCCTATACCTATATCTTTGAAAGTAGTTAGGGGTAGTCAGAAGCTAGTAACTCTGACTCTAGTCTTACCCAGGGGTATTATGTTATCCAACTGGGTAGTGTAGGTCAGATAGGCAGTCGACTAGTGTATTAACAACTCCACTTTCGTGAGTGTGACTTTTTATTTTCTCCTCCGATAATCCATCCGTTTTGAAAGATTTTTTCTGTTTCATTTTTATTATTAATTTATACTTCATTATTGAAGTCTAATGTTGTCGCTTCTTAAGTTTATTTTAATATAAGAAAGCATTTTTGTGAATGGGAGAACATTGTAGACTCTCAAATTTGCTTAACAATTTTTTATTTGTAATTCCATTGTGCTGTATTAATTCGTCTATGCTGTCCTCTCATACCTAATTAACCTGTATTCTGGATACATTGTAAGAATGATATTTTAAAAGAGTAGGTAACTGTGGAGTTTCTTGCCGGTTCTTCTCCATAGAAAACGACCAATTTCGAACCGTGCCTTAACTGCTGACGTTTTGTAAGTGCCCATGTAGGCCTATCTATACTAATATTATAAAGCTGAAGAGTTTGTTTGTTTGTTTGTTTGTTTGTTTGATTGAACGCGCTAATCTCAGGAACTACGGTTCTGATTTGAAAAATTCTTTCAGTGTTAGATAGCCAATTTATCTAGGAAGGCTATAGGCTATATTTCATCACGCTAAGACCAATAGGGGCGGAGCACTAATGAAGAATGTTTCAAAATCAGGGGAATTTTTTTCCACGCGGACGAAGTCGCGGGCGGAAGCTAGTGTGAAATAAAACATTTTGAGTTTGAGTGTGCTCCATGTAAAACACTAGTAACTAGCTTCATGCGGTTACACTGTAAGCCGACCGCGACATATGGTAAATGGATAAGCTGTTGATAAACGGGATCGGACAACTTCTAGAATCCAGTTTCTGGCAAAACTACACCCTTTGGTGATCTTTTTTGTAAGAATATGGAATCACCCAATGACTGCCTCCCGATCTGAGCGAATCGGGAGTTTGTGTCATACTTTTACTGACTAAAACCCATCCGTGTTCCGTCATTTGCCCTTCGTGTTTCGAGGCCGCGGGAACTCTTTCGAACAATCCGCAACCCCCGCAGGCAACAGTCTCTTTGTGGGCCCCGACAATTATCCTTTGGTGGTCTAAAATTGGTTATTACGATTGCAATGCAAAAAAAGTTAAAAGGTTTTTATTTCACTCTTTTAGTTGGTCTATTGTTAATTTACCTAGTTACAAGAGCCTAAATGTCAACTACTTATAACCTTTTACAAAATATTGCTTTTCCTAATGCTGGGCCGTTAATTGTTGAGGAGTTCTCCTGGTACTTCACCATCAGCTCTACATCACCATATGCATTGTGACGAGCATAAAGTGCTTAACATCCATATTCAAGTAATCGAATCGCAATCCACCCAATACTTATTATTGAGTAGTTTCGGCGGCCATCTGTGGTCTTCATCATCAGTTCCACTTCCTCAAATGGTACTTTTTGAGAGCAACTGCACAAGTTACTATAATAAATACCCAAAACGTCATAGGTGTGCCTATAATATTTGAAGAGTTCCCTCGATTTCTCCAGGATCCCATCATCAGATCCTGACGTTTATGAAAATGGGACCAATTTTGAAGTATACCCTTTCAATCAAAAAAATAATTTTCCAAATCAGTCCAGCCGTCTTCGAGTAATCGATACACATAAAAAAATAACAAATATACGCGTCGAATTGATAACCTCCTCTTTTTGTCGTCGGTTGAAAATACATAATATCCTTTGTTTGTTTTACGAGTACCACGCTTATCGGCCTACATACCTACTCATGTTAATCCTAATAATCATTAAAACAAATTGGTTAACGCAATTAAATTTTAAGTAAGCACCTAATTATCACGATAGAGTTACAAAATTCGTTGGTTGATGTCATTCAGTATAGACGTTTTAAGCGAAAGTTGCGGAATTATTTTCTTAAGAAATAGCAGAGTTGGATCAAACCCCCTTTCTATTTACTAGACCCCTTTTTATACTGTTCATATTTAATAAAAAATATTATAAACTTTAAATGAAAACTGAAAAGAAAAAACAAGTTTAGTCCAGTGCACACGACTTTACAGTCGGGACCCATTAAATAATCTAGACTCAAATCTTCCTACCTGTAGTTTGTGAACTATAACCTAACACATAAAGATGACGTTGTCTCGAGCACCCGGGTTGCAGGTAGACAGTTACGTGAGAGCAACCGCCCACGGGCGAGGACGGACGTCTACGTATATACTGGTGTGGTAACGAGCCAATTAACTTACCTTTGTGACACGGAAGACTACACTACCCAATATGGACAGATTTTTCATTTTTATCAGTCATGTTGGACATCCCACCCATACGTACAAAACGATTCGGGAATACTTGAATTGTGCTTACAGCTAAGGAGTGGAATTCCCTGCCAGAGTCTATGTTTCCTGATAGGTTACTTCTAGGCAAGCGTGCTCCATCTTCGACCACATCACATCATGTTTGTGCAGCAACGAATCTATACCTATACATATAAAGAAAGTGTCTTGTCTGTGATTTCGATTTAACTATGTTTTCTCAAATGCTTATATGATAATATGTATTTATTTACTTAATAGCAAACAAACTGTTTTTAAGTTAATGTCTGCCTGTCGGTTTTTCTGACCGTCTGTCTTTCTGTTGTCAAATCAAATCAGTTATTTTTGCAGAAAACAATGTTACTTACAATGGTGTTATAAAAATTTACATGTTTCAAGTGATTCTACCGTAAGGCATACAAATTGTATACAATCATAAAATACAATTAACAAATAAATAAAAACAATCATAAAATACTTTAAGATATTAAATTAATGCAATGTCATACAGATTAATTATTTATTTAATAATACTAATATTTAAATTTTTTCAATGTCGTTCCTAGAATTATGACAATATTTAAAGATACATGCATAATAATTTGTTATTATTTGTTGTCACTGTGAGGTCTTAAGTTTGGAAAAGTTATCGTTTAAGAAGTCGTTCAAGTTATAGTAATTATTAACTAAAAGGCTCTTTAGACTTTTCTTAAATAAGACAATTTTCATTGCCCTTATTTCTTCAGGTAATTTATTGAAAAATACAGGAGCCATGTGAAACACACTTTTGTGCATTAAAGCGATATATGTTCGGTGGACACAGAGGCGAAGAAGAATTTATTATTAATCTTAACAAATACTGTGAACTCATAGATATAGGTTTGGGAGAGTTAAAATGTTGTACTCCTGGAACTAAGATTTACAGGTTTCGATCATTTGAAGCCCAAACATAGCCCTTATGCTACGTTTTTGTGCTTTAAAAAATAAATCAATATCGGTAAAATTTCCCCAAAAAATCACATCAAACCTCAGAACTGAAGCAACTAAACCATGAGCATATCCAGCCTAAACTCTTAAATGGCTGGGTTGATTTTCGTTTCAGTTATGCGGACGAAGGAGTATGAAATTTGTTACAGAAAGCTATATTATTGTTACGCCAGTCGCTTAGTGAAGTACGTCGAGAAACTTCGACAGAAATCTAGTATGTTTGAGACACTAACGCCATCTAGCGGCGAGTAGCAGTACTGAGTATATCGAGTCGAGACGCTAACGCCATCTAGCAGCGAGTAGCAGTACTGAGTATCTCGAGTAGCATCTGGAATATTCTTAGCAGTGTAAAGAGTGAGTCGATTTGACAAGAATGTTCTAGAGCTCATAGACCGGGGTATAAATAGACCACTAAGGGACGCAAAGAGTCAGTCTTATTACGAGGCGAATACGTGATATAATCGAAGCTCTACAAGTGAATTGTGTTTAGTGACAAGTGTTGTGGTGCGAATAATTGTGTTAATTTTTTATTTTGTGTTTAATTAATTAAAGTGTTAATTTTGGTTTAATTTGCGTTAATTATTTCTATCCCGAACCCCAGCTCGTAACATTATAATAGTTTACATGGAAAAGTTGCAGATTGCTAATATTTTTATATAGAATACTATTTAAAATATTTTCGTCAGTAGCCTAATGGCTAAGCTGTAGGACTTGTGATCGAGAGGTCACGAGTTCGAACCCAACCCATTACACTATTGCCGTGAACCCACTCCAGATACAAGCATATTTTGCTTAGTTGGAGGGGTTAATAAGATTGCAACGAATGTGATTTCTACAGACATAGCTAGTACTCTTAAAAAAAAAAAATTAAACAATACGTAAATATTGCATTAAACGCTCGTGCCCGGCTTAGGGTAATCGAGTAAAATAATCTTCATGTATTTTTCAACATAAAACAGATAAAATAAATAAATACCCATCGATCGATGCCCGATAACACATCTTGAGCCTGCAATCCTGCACTAAATTAATGCCTCTGATGTTGGAACTTTCCTACTGGAGACGAACAATGAAGCAGTGAACCATTGATTACAAAAGAGGAAGATGTTTGTGGAATCTCGTAATCATATTTTTTTTTAAAGATTACTAGTACCTAATGCCAATGTGGGTAGAATTCACATTGCTAGCAATCTTGTTAACCCCTCCAACTGAGATAAATATGCTTGTGTCTGGAGTGGGTTCACGACAATAGTGTATTGGGTGGGATTCGAACCTGCGACCTCTCGATCACAAGTCCGACACCTTATCCATTAGGCTATTGACGCTTTGAATCCTTATGTGCTTAGCGTTGTCCTATTTGGGAAAATGATGTTAGATGCAGTTGAGTACAAGTATTTTACATAAAGGGACGGTCTGTCTGACCTTCACTAGTTTCACTACCCAGTAGCGTTTTGTCGCAGCCGTAAGGCACAATGATGTGGGGAACCGGCACAGAGCAGCACAAAGCTTTTGTTGCACAAAAAAATGCATAAGAGCAATGTACGGGATGCAACCCGAACAATCGTGCCAACCAATTTTTAAGAAGCTTGGTTTGTTATCTCTACCGTCACTTTATACAACGTGTAATTTAAAGGGTATATACATACCAAGTGACGGCTTCTTTGGATGATAACAAACGATATAGCAAGGGTTTTGTAATCCTATGTCTACATGTGTGGAACTTATTAGAAATTTCAATACAAATTGATACCAGAGTCCAATTTTTTCAAAGAACGAAGAGAATTATCGTTTTATTGGCAAGTGACGTGGAAAGTAATGACCCTCATAGTGCTATGACACGTTTGTTATTATTGGTATTCAAGAAACATACGAAAACAACAATTTGGGTTCAATTCTGTGAGTCACTTATTTTGAGCTGAAACTTTGCTAGAGACTCCATACCAGATGTTGTCTTCAGTCCTTTTGGATAGGTTTCCGTTACACGTTGTATATCGTCGCTGCGCCTGCCAAATTCCATTTGTGCATTTTTTCATTTTTATGTGCACTTTTTTGCTTAAAAAAATTCTAGCCCTTTAAATGACTGATAGTTTTGGCAACTTTTGTATTTTTATAATATATTAAATAAACGTCTGTGCTGTGGTATCAATAATTTAGCCGAGATTTTTATTTTCAATTCAATAACATGTTATTTGTTGTTTCCCAAAACCTTACAAAAATCACTTATGGAACTTGGCAGGCGCAACGACGATATATGATATATGAAACATTATATTCGTATCAAATAACAGAGATTTACTTAAAACTGCTAATGATGTGAATCAAAGAAATCGCAGAGATCCATTCAGACTTGTACATGAAATTCCTAGGTCTACAATATACAATAAGAACTTTTTGGCAATGTGTGTACGTATTAATATAATACCTAATATAACCAGTAATTTTAAAACATTGACCTCTAAAGTATTTAAGTATAAATGGTATAAATGGCTACACACAGAACTTTTATTCTATTAAAGACTTTGTAGAGACTAAACATGCCCCAATAATAATGTGATGTAACGCATACCTATAAGTTTGCATGCTATGTATCCTTATCTAGTGTCGATATTGATATGTCTTATTCCTTACACAAATTCGAGTCTGTCTTACATAGGGCATTTATACAAAAATGACAAATAATTTTATTTTGCTTCTAGCTTTCCACTTATATCAAGTTATATTTTTTAATTATTATTTAACTGTTCATTAGTCTTATAATATGTGAAATGCTATGCTGGTACTACAGCAATAGCTTTAGCAATTAGTAATATCTAGCAAGCCATTGCAATGTTAGTAAGTTTTTTTTTTAATCTCTATACTTTCACGCTTATTGTTTAATGCATGCCGTGGCAGCCTTTAATTAAGGCTACACTATTGTTTGTAACAATATTTTAATTTTTAACATGTTTATTGGTGTATGCTTTGTTGGTTGTCCTTAAATAAATAAATAAAAACATATACGCACTTATTTTGATGTAACAACTGTACTACCATGTTTGAGGCAAATAAAATGAATTTGAATGTGATATTATCTCTGTTATTTTTCTGCAGGACTGCCTAGTTTGACTACTGAGCTTGAGGATCCACGATCGACGACGATTCCACGATCCCATCCGCATATGCAAGAATTACCTAACAACCCTTACTCTAGTCACTCCGGCTGACGCTGTCACCCTATTCCAAGAGAGTCGAAGGGAAACCAGCACAGTACACAGAATCAAGAACTAACCTACCTTCCATCATCGGCATCATTGGCCGCAGTGGCTTTGGCCTTTTTTACGAAGTAACTATTTAGTAATCTGTGCTTTGGCTGCTACGCTGCATTCCGGGGTTCGATTCGTGTACTGGAACAAATGTTTGTCCAACCTACAGATTGGTAGATACTACGGGTTTAAGTGTTTAAGCAAGTGAATTTAAATTTTTATAAATGAACCCACAATGGCGCGGGCCTGCGGATGGCGAGCAGGGGTCGCTCACCGTCCGGTAAGGACCAGGCCCGGGTCGGCGGTGCGTCGTATTCCACGCGCGCCTAAAAGAGCTGTCAACACCAGTGACGGGGCCTCATAGGGCCATTGCCTGCCGGGGTTTGCGGGAAAGTTCTATCGAAATACCGCGGTCCCGGAACTTTAGGGCAGCCGAAGGAACAAGGTGAGTTTTTAGTCAGTAGAAGTCTGACACTCCCTTCCGCTCCACCCAGAGCGGGAGAAGTCATTCGATTATTTTCCCACCCAGAAAAAAAAGGACACATTCCTAGAGTGGAATAACGATTTTTATTTAAAAATAACCCTACCTACACTAGTTTTACCTTTTTTATCCATATAAATATTGTAAGGTGTACAATAAAGTACTTACAAATAAATAAATAAAGGACATAACGTGACATAGTATAATTAGACCATAACGTCACCACAGCTGTGACACAAGCCTCCTCTCTATGAGAGGGAATGGGCCGTGATCTACCACAGGCCCAATGTGGGCTTTGCGGCATGTCTTCGGATGTGTCGCTCTTACGATATTCCAGTTCCTGATTCAGGAAATCCGTTTTGAGAGTAGTGGTGATGATGAAAGTTACACTAAGTTACGGACTAGGTTCGAACCCACTACCTACAACTCGTAAGTCTTACCCGTAACCACTGAGCCTTCATTGCCGACACACACATGTATGTTTTGTGTATGTCTATACGACATGTGAGAATCGTTTTACGGTTAATATTTTCCAATGGTACGTCATTTCACTTACTTAAACCATTTGTGCAAATAACTACCTATCTTATCTACATGCAATTTTAGTTATAGTTTTAGTTGATTCAAGCTCGGTTGCTAATCATTTCTTTAAAATGTTTGATTATTCTTTAGTTTTCTTTTCATATGATGAGTTAAAGAACACTTTATATTTATATATATATAATTATATAATATGTATTGCATTATATTTATATATTGGTATAGCTACATATATATATTTACTTATGTAGTACACTAATGTAGCCCTCCCCCATCCCACTTTAATTACAGCTTTGAAAGTCCTTCCAAAGGTTGTCTGGAAGATATCGCTTTCAGCGATAAGAGCGCCATTGTAACCATATAATTAAGCAATATATTGTTAACCCTAGAAGCCCAATCATATTTAACTAGCTATAAAGCCCAATCATACGTGAAAATGACGTGTAAAAATAAAACTTCAGTTTTCCTATTTTTTTCTGTTAATGAACTATGTTTTTGCATGAGTTATTATAATTGAAGTTTTAATTAATAAATAAAATACATTTTAAGTTAAAAATACTCTTTATTAATACAATTATGGCACTTTAATCAAATCTTAGACAAAAATCAACAAAAAAATCAAGCCTCTAACACTTTTTCTTAAAATTATGTAATTGTAAAAAAAATCAACTAGTTTTAAATGTTTTCATAAAATTAAATCAACTTGTAATAATACTTTATAAGTCTCTTAGAAAAAAACAGTCTTTATATACAGTCTTGACAGCAATATTGTGTTCTCCACATATAGCCTTTTTGCATTTTCAACACTGCGCTTTGGTCAACCGCCTTTTTTTATATGAACAAAATCCACAATAGCATCGTTTCTTTGGTTCTGGCTCATCACTTATATTTTCCAGAGATGGCGGTACCACATTTTCTAAAACATTTGTTATATTGTCGCGTAGAGTCCTCTTCAAAGTAGGTGCTTGTAGTCGTTCTTGCATCCAAGGTGTCGTCAGATCTGTGCTTAATTTTTTCATGAATTCTTTGCTTTTGGTTGGCTCATTGGTTTTTCTTGTTTATTAATCTTATTGTGACAGTATATTATATAGGAGTTCACAAACGCCATATCTAACATGCCGTGAAAACCGCCATCAGCTGTCCTGTTAGCAGACATAGACTTACACATCTGATCAAAGGAACAACGCCGCCTTTTGTTTTTTTTTTTATATTTATATTATATATGTATATTATAAAACGAAGTCGACCATCGCGTCCTCGTTATCACTCCAGACATCATCTTCAACTACACGATCTTCTTCCTCGGAGTCCGAATCCAGCGGAGAATAATCCTCATCATTTTCTAAAATTGTAGCTATTTCGTCCTGGTTTAGCCGTTGACGGGACTCCATTTTGTATTCAACCTGAAAATATTAATATTATGTGAAAAATGTAACGAAACAATACGATTAACTCAAATGAATCACAAAAATAAAAAATTAGAAACAATTTCAAAAGTTACACAAAGCCCAATTATACGTCAAAATGACGTGCAACCTCTCTATTACAACAAAATAGCGGCACTTACCGAGATGACGCAACTGCGTCCTGCGAGGTCTCAATGGCTACTGAGTTGGTTCAGAAGTTAGTGGCGATCCGACGGTAAACGTGAAAGAGGCAGAGATATTTCGCCGCGGTATACGTCAAATTTACGTAGATTGGGCTTCTAGGGTTAAATATGTTTAAATTTTGGTGTACCATAAAGTATATTCAATGTATCTATCTAACATTAAAACGAAGCATTGCATTTCAATATCAGTTTACAATAAATTGTTCAGTATTCCCGCTAGCAACAATAATGTTTCTAAAAACAATAGGTACCTACGTTGTCCCGAATGTGCAGTAATTATGCTCTGATTTAGATTTGTTTTTGAACAGTTCTGAACGCTGTGTACAGTAATAATTGGACTTCAGATTTATGTATTGTATATTGTAATAGCCGTATCATTAGAACTTAAAATGTGTACCATGTGTATTTATTGCTTTCAATTTCCCATAGATAAAATAAATAAGCAGATTTGGTCAACAGACGAAATTATATCGGAACCGTGTGTCTCCAGTTAGGCGCTGGGCGAAGCAACAACTACACATGCAGTTTAATAAAATCAATAGATACGCACTCGCACACACACCCGCATTTCTTAAATCAGAACGTACTATACAATCTATAGGTACTTATAATAAATCTGTAGAGAGGTAAATTCTGTACATGAAATATATTTCCAAAATAACTATCAGGGGGTGATTAGGGATCGATACTGATGCCAAAAATGCAATCAGTAAAATTTTTGTCTGTCTGTCTGTCTGTCTGTCTGTCTGTCTGTCTGTCTGTATAACCGTTATAGAAACAAAAACTACTTGACGGATTTTAACGAAACTTGGTACAATTATTTTTCATACTCCTGAGCTGGTTATAGTATACTTTTCATCACGCTACAATCAATAGGAGCAGAGCAGTGAAGGGAAATGTTGGGAAAACGGGAGAAGTTACTCCATTTTTTAAGCTTCCGTCGCGTATGCAACCTTAATGGTTAAAGCTACACAGAAATCAGTTCATGTCGGATATTCTCCTTAAAATTATATAAAAAATATCCCACAACAGCATATGTCTATCTTTTATGGTTGACTCACAATAACACGTGTAACTCCCGATAGCTTAGCAGTTCAAAGCTTTCTGATTATAATATTTGTCTACTCTTACGTTTATAACACTCTCAGTCACCCCTAATTGAAAAAGTTAACATTATTAACTATTCCATAAAAAAGAATCATATTAATCGGTATAGAAACACCAACGTTATACATGAAATACGCTAATAATAAAAGCCATCGCGCGTGAATACTGAATCATGCTATAAGGATCATGATAGAGGCGGGGCGTCCGAGCGCGAGCTTCTTCAGCTACCCCGTCCGATTACCATATATAAAATACTTTATTTTCAGACCAAAGTCCATATAGAGATACATTTACACATAAACAAAAAATAAACACAAATCTATATACCTATATAAAAGAAAGTCGTGTTAGTTATACTATTTATAACTCAAGAACGGCTGAACCGATTAAGCTGAAAATTGGTAGGGAGGTAGCTTAGAACCAGGAAACGGACATAGGGTATTTTATCCCGGAATTCCCATGGGATCGGGATTTACGTGGGAAAAGCCTCCCACGCGAACGAAGTTGCGGGCAAAAGCTAGTCAATAATAAACCTCATTCTGCCAAACACAGCGTGTATTTACCATGCACCGTAGAACTCACCCACACAAAAACATCGGTCGCTATCGTTGTGCTGTGCAAAAGCAATTTATTTTACATATACGCTAGTGATTGACTAAATCGGAAAGTTATCGAATCTTCCATTTATTATTGTACAATTTTTTTTTTGGGCACCTGAAAATGAACCAAATAAAAAATGGCATGTCCAGAAAATATTACAATAACAATAAACATATTATTAAGAACATAACATTACATAATTATTATTAAGTACTACCTACTAAGTATTAAGGGCTACCCTGGCGCTTTCGACTTAAATCTTAATATTTAATTATCATAGTGATAGGTCAAATAGAAGTCGATGTTAACTTACATTACGCTCTTGATCAGAACATACCAGCCATATAGGTTGTATAGAATCCTGAAAAGTTGAATGACTGATTTTATGAATACCCTAAATCATTAGAATAGTTTTCAGTAATAAAATAAAATTTAACACACTTCTGCAAAAATCAGTAGTACTCTTAATTTTGGAATTGTGCATTCAAAAAGCCTGCGACTTTTCTTTAGAGACTAGAACATTTCTGCGTTGAAGTGAACCGAGCATATGGTGCTATTTGTTGTAGGGTACCAGTTAGGTGGCATGCCTGTGGCATCAATCCATTCCTTTTTATGTTACCATCTTTTGGGAAGCTGAAAAGTACGAAAAGCACTTATTTATCATTTACATACATCCTAAGCTACTTCTAAACGTCACCATATAATAAGCATCGCAATAATTACGTAACACACTATAAATCAAGATCTGAATGATTTTGACGTATATTGCTAATCCATTGCTTCATATGTTCGAAATATTGGTCTGCTCAACAACGTAAATACCGCAGTGAGTGTTGTTGATTTAGCATAATGAAACCGATTCCTACTGTAAGTGTGTTACGAAACTATTACCTGCGGGGTAACCGCAGGTAATAGTTTAGTAGGTTATAATAGGTTTTTGTTATAAGAAAAATCCTAGTTAGTAGAGAAATTGTTAAATATATGAAAACAAACACACATCCATGCATAACAAATAAATAGCATGAATATATTGACTTATTTTAAGCTCAATTCACAAATATATTATCTGAACCATGCCGATTATTATAACGCATTCGAAGCTTCAATGAAAGCAAAATACAAAAACCATAAAAAATAAAGAAACAGCATGAGGATAAGGCATAACATACGATAATTCTAAACCGAAAAACACCACCGATTGTTAACCTAAAATTAAAGTAACTTACTTTACGAATATTGGTTACGCATTTCTCTACTACTCTGTAAAAAAATCAAAATAAGTAAAAAAACATTTTTTACATCGATCTTCCAACCGGGCTAAAACGGTTCACAGATTGAAAAATAAACTATTGTAGCGACGGCGACGTCGGAACTCCTTACGCATGCTGCGGGCGTAAAATAAATTGTATATATTTTTTTTATTTTTTTGTACACTTGACTTTTCAACGTATTTTTATTTCTGTCATCTCATGTAAAATAAAAGTTAAACATATTTTCTTAGAGGTTTCCGTATGTTATAAAAAACTTTTTACCAAAAAATTAAACAGACTCCCAAAAAACACTGCAAAGTGAAAAATAACTTTAATTTCGGTAGTCGGTGTCTTTAGTTTTGTATTTTCGTTTTTGGCACCGACTTCCGAAATTAAAGTTATTTTTCACTTTGCAGTGTTTTTTGGGAGTCGGTTTAATTTTTTGGTAAAAAGTTTTTATTTCACTCTTTTTAGTTGGTCGATTTTTAATTTACCTAGTTACAAGAGCCTAAATGTCAACTACTTATATTCATTTACAAAATATTGCTTTTCCCAATGTTGTGCTGTTATTTGTTGAGGAGTTCTCCTGGTAGTTCACCATCAGCTTCACTTCACCATATGCATTGTGACGAGCATATTGTGCTTAATAACCACATTCAAGTAATCGAAGCGGAACACATGAACTACTTATTATTCCTACTTATACACGATTAATTTTACATCGTTCTGGAACCGAAACACAGTAACTCCAAATGAGTAATAGGTACTATTGGCATTGTTATTGTTTTTTTAGGACATCTCATAAAGAAGTTAGAAATTTATCACTTTTATTCTGTCATTCGAGTTAAATTTTAGTAGCACTGCCACTATTTCATTCATAAACGCAAGATCGTACGCGATCCGCTCGTTGATGACGTAGCGCGGCACAGCTGTTCGTGTGCAAATCAGTTGATAGCGCACTCGCGGTGGGTC
This sequence comes from Tholera decimalis, assembly GCA_943138885.2. Taxonomy (NCBI): domain Eukaryota; kingdom Metazoa; phylum Arthropoda; class Insecta; order Lepidoptera; family Noctuidae; genus Tholera; species Tholera decimalis. The sequence continues at coordinate 7,503,669 of OW964575.2, read as the reverse complement.
AACAGACGTCGGACGAATAACCGGCTGCAAGTAAGTACCTACAAGTAGGTATTTCATTTCAGGTATGATTTAGGTTGGTGTAAGTCCATTTATCTTCATTATTTCTCGTTGTATCGTAAGCACGGCACGATGTTTACCACTAGCACATCTCCCCATAAACGAGAGAAATTAATTGACATTTAATTCACCACTCTCGCATCACGAAATCACCTACTAATCGTACTATTCAACTAGACACAAATAAAGTCTGAATTCGCTTTTCGTATTTTTATTTATGTACCTATTTATCTACAGCATGTAACAAAAACCTTGTCCGATCCGTAAGGGTATTATTCGGCATTACGTAACCATTTAATGGATTTGAGATAATAATTTTTCCCCAGTAAAAACGACAAAGTTCACGTGTTTAGTACTTACCTAAAGTTTTGAGTCAAAGAAGCCGCTTGAACGAGAAGGTTTTTACGATTCTTTTTCGCGCGCCGCCAAACAAACGTACCTACCTATAACGAAAGATACCTACGCTACGTCATACCTTAGAGGACGCGTAGGTATCAGCTGACATTGCTTGTAGGCATAGTGATCCGGATTTCAGACCTAATTCTGTGTGTTTATCAAGAAACAATTAAGTTATTAAATTAAACGTAACCCTGATAAGGGTTTTTTTACGTGATGTGCTTTTAGCAATGTACTTACCTACTGTAGGTATCAAGTTCATTAAAACATTGACTTGTTGGTCAGTGGGTAGTCTTATGGTGAACGCAGACCTAGCCGCGCCGCACGCGCCGCAGTCTTTGCATTCGAATTCTTTATATGAAGTTCTATGCAACCTCGCACACCTACCCGCGCCGCAGTCGCCGCAGTCCCTGGAACGACCGAACTCCCCTAGCCGCAGCTGATGACGTCACCCGCACGCAGCGCGGATGACGTCATTCGCATCCACGGCGCGCAGTGTTGCCAGAGTTATAAAGTAGACAGAGAATATCTGTCAACGGTTTATAATGAAATTACTTATTCTCGTATAAATAATTACTTGCTTATTCCCTATTATAGCACCTACAGATAAAATTACACAAAAGAGCAAAATACCAATACCAAATACAGATTTTATACAGATTTTTTAAATCTTCGGATAGATAATGCTTTCAAAAATCTGGCAACACTGACGGGAACGACTGCAGCGACTGCGGCGCGGATAGATGTGCGAGGCCATTAACAAAAAGCGATGACTGCGGGGACTGTAGAGACTGCGGTGCGGCTAGGTCTGCGTTCACCATTAGGAGGTTGTTGCATACTTCGGCGTTCGTGCTTCACATGTCCACATCACATTCGACACCTTTTCACACACGTGGGGTCCGCGGCAAACGTATCCAGCACTTGTTCCTTGATTGCCACATTGCGCTACCAGGTCCACGAGGACGGGTAGACCACAAGGAATTCCAGCATCAGTGGTCTGCACTCGTGCCCATGAACACTGTCTGTGGTGTACACACATTACACACGGTTATGCAGGCGTTGGAATGCACGCTCCGAGGTACTGTCACACCTGGCTTATTTGCAAAACGCACCTCATACGTTCTACGCGCAGCTGCATAATTACAGTCGGTCTTGCCTAAGCATATCAACAAAATTTTCCTGATTGGAATACGACATTGTTCGCGAAATGATAGCGGCACGTGATACGCACAGACGTCCGATCAAAAGCAACCCCCACGAAAGACTGGCGAAGCAACAAGTAGAGCTACTAGACTCTAGAGAGCGTACCGGCACGGGTACCGGTAGGTAGCTAGTCGGCGACATCAAAGAGTCGGCGACTAGTTAAAAGAGTGCCTACAACTCGGTCCTGTAGGGCGGTGTTCTTTGAAATAAAAATAGATTTTTCAATGGGTACCGTTCGCATGTGTTGCCGTTTGGCGATACGTTTTACACGCACATAAACATTGATCGCAAGGAAGCGTTACTTCGGGTTCTCATTATTTCACAAAAATAACAATTAATTTAATATTTCGTAAACTTTTTTATTGTTATTTATTGAAAATAATAGACTCAATCGATTCGAGTTCGATGATCGAGTTCAGAACTTTCGGTTCCAGAACGACCTAAAATTAACCGTGTATATTGAGTAGTTCCAGTGGCCATCGGTGGTCTTCATCATCAGGTCTACTTCAAAATGGTGCTTTTCGAATGCAACTACACAAGTTACTATAAAAAATACTCAAATCACTATAGGTGTGCCTATAATATTTGAAGAGTTCCCTCGATTTGTCCAGGATCCCATCATCAGATCCTGACTTGGTGACAATGAGACCAATTTCAAAGTATACCCTTTCAAACAAAAAAAGCATTTTTCAAATCGGTTCAGCCGTCTCCGAGTAATCGGTGACCATACATAAAAAAAATAATAATAATATATGCGTCGAATTGATAACCTCCTCTTTTTTATGTCGTCGGTTGAAAAACCCCTAAACTATAATAGCAATATTTCATTCGTCAATCGACATTGCTGTCGATAGCCTACGTTAGTGGATCTGCACAAGCACATCACTAATTCGTCGCAAGAAGTGGCGGCCTCACTACGCGATGAATCCGCGTAATACAGTTTCGTATGTTATGTTTACATTGCTTGTCCAGTTACTTAGTGACGAACTCAGGTAGTGGTTAAGGAGCAATGTATTTATAGCAAATGAGTACAGTCGCTCTGATATTTGAAAACAAAAATAACATAGTAAAACCAAGAAATATTTTACGATTTATTGTTTTTCATGATTTTAAAGACAAATATTGTAAAATACTTGTACTTACATATGGTAAGTGATTCCATGATTCACATAGATTTGATTTTGGCTTCGGTTTTTACAAGATACCACAGAACAAATCGGCATTCATATATGTTATCACGATCGCCGTCGAAAGCGCACTAGTTCGCGGAGACGGCCACTTGCCTGTGACATGAGCCCTGTGGCCATGTCGCGCGGACACCGATACGCCCCCTTACCACTTCTCCTGTATTTTTGATTTCTGTGGAATTTCCTATATTTCGGCACTGCGGCAAGCGCCATAATCTCTCGTCATAATCCATGTTAGCTATATTGTAATATCTTAGTCTGTAGTCTGTCTCTGTACTTATTAAAATAAAATAAATATGGAGACAGTGGCGTAGGCGTAGCCAACGCGGGTGCACTCGGTGCGGATACTGTATTTTCACCCCAAAAATAAATCAGAACTGTTAAAATAAAACATTAAAGTAATCATATTTAGTGTTTTATTAAATGATTTTTGCACACTTTATTTCGTATTTTTTTTATTTATTAATATTGAATATACATCCCTAAACCTAGTCTAGTCACTCTTTTTTTTTAACTTTGTAAAATCATCAAATAAGTCCTCCCACCCCGGGCAGGGCAGGAGGGACTGTCAGACTTGTACTGACTAAAGTCCACGGTGTTCCTTCAATAGCCCTTTACGTTCCGGGGTAATGGGATAAGTCCCACGACCCCGGCAGGCTTCGACCCTCTACAGGGGGGGCCTCGTCATATTGCTGACGCTCTTTGAGGCGCGCGTGGAACACAACGCGCCGTCGACCCGGGCATGGTCCATGGTCGGACAGCGAGTTGCCCTTTACTCGCTGTCCGCATGCCCGCGCCTACGGTGGCCGGAGATCGTCGGCCGACGTCCGACGCCGGAGGCGTCTACCACTGCGGCTGGGCTGGAGGGAGGACGCCATCCTCTCCCTCACACGGCCCGCCTCCTCCTTCGGTAGCATGACTGCTTCGCAGAAGGAGGCGACCGCTTCCCACTCCCTCTCGCCCCGCAGCATGGCCTCGACCAATGCCGGGTGCGAGAGGTCTCCGCCTATCGCCGCCGTGAGGACACGTCGGTGCTCTGCCCAAGCAGGGCAGTCTTGCACCGTATGCTCTACTGTGTCCTCAGGGCGATCCTCGCAGTGGTGAGACCCAGGCGTTTCTTCCTTCTCCATCAGACACAGGTACCTCCCGAAACTTCCGTGTCCGGTGAGGACCTGTGTCATGCGGTAGGTCAGGACGCCGTGACGCCGATCTAGCCACTCCTCAAAGAGGGGTCTTACCGCCGCAATTGCGGCGTGCCCGGGTCTAGTCACTCTAGTCTAGTATATATCTAAAACTCAAGTATGGCGACTAGTACTGTCCACTAGTACCTAATGTGCCCAAAAGACTGCATTGCCACGTTTTATGGCAATGCTTAACCTCTGTCCAAGGTTGGTCCCAGGTAAAAGCCAGCCCTTAGGTCACGCGAAGGGCTTATTCCCAACGGCCACCACTAAAACTGCCACCACTGGTGGTCGTTGGGATGAAATTTTAAATTTGTTCCCAACCGCCACCAGGCGGTTGGGAACAAATAAATAAATAACAAAAACATACATTCACTAGAATTATTTTTTTGGAATTATTATTATGTTATTTATTCGGTATGCAACTTAAATTATATAATTTAAGACATGATAAAATACGTACTTCATTTTCCTTTCCTGTTCAAGTGGCGACTCGTTCAATTGTTTTAGGGGATAATACGAATAATGGGAATGTCATAGTAACAATTACGCTAAGTGCGGTTTAAATAACATTATGCTGTGATTTACAACTGCAAACTCAAACCTTGATCCCCGGGTACTTTGCTTTTGTTATACCAATCGGTTATCCATTTTTATGGTCTTATTTTGTTGAAGTAGACCAAAAGAATTTGAAAAGTTGGACCCAGGTGTTTTATTACCTCTCCTAATGCTTGCCGACTAATTGTTTATTCCTAAATATATTCATAATATAGAAATATTTGCAACTAAGAATATATGTAAGTAACTAATGCAGTAGTACCTATCGGGCTGTTTACCGGGCATTATATCAGATTTCGGTGGAGCAAGTACTTCCTCAGGGAATATACATTTCAATTTTATTCAAAGAAATGGTGGTGTTGTTCGAGGGGGGTGGGTATCTAAAATGCGATACTGCAATGTAGAAGAAGTAGAAGTGCCAGGTAAATTTAAAGAATTTCGTTTGGCAGATTATTTGCATGATAAAAACCGTATAATACCTACCTAGTATTTACAATAAAAGAAGCAAGAGAAGTCATTCCTCAATGTAAAGATTTTTTTAGCGATGGTACATTCAAAAGCTGTCCTAAGCTTTTAGCAAAATCTATACAATCCATGGAGATTTAAGAAGCCATCACAATTTCACAAATATTGTACAACTTATTTACGTTTTCATGACACGGCGGGATGCTGCATCTTACGAGATTTTATTCAATTTAATAAAGAGTCAAATACCGAGTTGGGATCCAAAAACTTACAAAACAGATTTTGAGAAAGCCGCCATGAAGTTCATTAAGAAAGTATTACCATCAGCTAAACTCAAAGGTTACTACACACATTAACTATAAAAAAGCATATGGAACAAAGTCCGCGAATTGAACTTGATCGATTTGTAGTTATATTGTATTTTTATACTATCCGGGGATTAATATGATTAAAAATTGTGATGATTTTTTAATGTACAAATACTGATTTTAAACTTTTATTTACAACGTCTATGGCAGCCGTTGGGACAATATCTAAAGCTTTGTTCTAACTGCCACCACTGGTGGCAGTTTGGTGGTGGTCGATGGAAATAAAATTACAAGTTATGTCTCATCGACCGCCACTGGGGGCGGTTGGTAACAAATATAAAATTTTGTTCCTACGACCACCAGTGGTGGCAGTTTTATGGTGAACGCAGACCTAGCCGCACCGCACGCGCCGCAGTCTTTGCATTCGAATTCTTTATATGAAGTTCTATGCAACCTCGCACACCTACCCGCGCCGCAGTCGCCGCAGTCCCTGAAACGACCGAACTCCCCTAGCCGCAGCTGATGACGTCACCCGCACGCAGCGCGGATGACGTCATTCGCATCCACGGCGCGCAGTGTTGCCAGAGTTATAAAGTAGACAGAGAATCTCTGTCAACGGTTTATAATAAAATTACTTATTCTCGTATAAATGGTTACTTGCTTATTCCCTATTATAGCACCTACAGATAAAATTACACAAAAGAGCAAAATACTAATACCAAATACAGATTTTTTACAGATTTTTTAAATCTTCGGTACAGATAATGCTTTCATAAATCTGGCAACACTGACGGGAACGACTGCAGCGACTGCGGCGCGGATAGATGTGCGAGGCCATTAACAAAAAGCGATGACTGCGGGGACTGTAGAGACTGCGGTGCGGCTAGGTCTGCGTTCACCATTAGTGGTGGCCGTTGGGAATAAGCCACGCGAAGTGTCAACTAGGCGGTTGGAAAGATCTTTAAATAATCTGTGAACATTCGGACCCCACAATTCCAGGGTATTATTAATCATCTTTTTTTGTAATTAATGAACTATGGGAAATAAAAATTAGTCACTACGAATTGAAAAAAGTTGATCAGTAAATATATTCTTCTTAAGAAGGAAGAAATTTAAATACTTTGACGTTATTTCAAAATAATGTAACCAAAAATTTTATTTTGCGTTGCTTCATGTTCTAAGATAACGTTAAAATGCCAAGATTGTTTAATCTGGTTTCAGTCATTGCAAGTAATTTTGTGATGGCTCCTCTCACATGAAGCAACTGTTATAAATGACCTTCTTTATGTCGGGTGGGAAAATCATCGAATGACTTCTCCCGCTCTGGAGTGGAGCGGAAAGGAGTGTCAGACTTCTACTGACTAAAAACCCACCCTGCTTCTTCAGTTGCCATTGCGTACCAGGGCCGCGGCTTCTCGGTAAAACATTCTCTCAATCCTGGCACCGATAATTTAGGCCTGAATATTGAATTCTTGATTAGAATGCTTAGAATATCGTGGACAGAATTCCGCACGAACGTGTCAATACTTCAGGAGCTCGGCATGACGCAGCGTCTGTCGGCTAGTACAGTCGCGCATACTGCAGTACTTTGGTCACGTCTCCAGCCGGGGGAACGACTCTATAGAGCGGCTGGCCGTTCAAGGAAAGGTGGAGGGAACCAGGTCGCGTGGCAGGTCACAAATGCGCTGGACTGACCAGGTGAAATCAGCACTGGGAAGCGGCGTATCTGAGTGCGCCAAGCACTCTGCGTCTCTGCCAACAGGGACAGATGGCGGGACATCGTGCGAAGAGCTGTTTCCGCCCCTACCACCAACGCGGAAGCCTCAACGTGACCATGACCGCTCTGTCAAGAGCTAAGTGACAAGGAAGATTTAATTCTTCCCGAAAGTCCAAGATAGGTATTGTCCCTGAATTTGACATTGCTAGTTTAGTCATTCAGTCAAGGGTGAGCTGTCACTCCAGAGATATACCCTAGCAGGCTTTTCAGAGGGTGCTTTGGAGCGGTCTACTAAGAAGACCTGGAGCTTGTCTCCATTTAGTGGCCTTAGTTGTACGCACAATGAAACTATTCCCAAAACGTTTTGTGCGTATGGGTGGGATGTCCACCATGTAACGATGGCCGTCCGCACAATGAAGGTATCATTAAGCGGACGGCTAAGGAGTGGAATTCCCTGCCGGAGTCTGTGTTTCCCGACAGCTACAACCTAGGAGTCTTTAAGTACAGAGTGAATAAGTTACTTTTAGGTAAGCGTGCTCCATCTTCGATCACATCATCACTTACCATCAGGTGAGATAGTGGTCAAACGCGAAACTATTTTCAATAAAAAAAAAAATAGGAATCCTGCGTCAGCTATTGCACTCGGGGATTTAGCTGTCATGTCAAGTAAAACTACTTAAACCCACTATTGCGAGCAAAGACTATAAAACCACTACTCTCTGATTGCGAGAGACTCTCGGAATCCTGGGTGAGGTAGGTATGGGAACCGTTTTATTTCAGGAGAAAATCCTCAAATAATGTGGAGCGGAGGAGATTGTCAGACTCCTACTGACTAAAATTCCATCCTGTTACTTCAGATACCCGTGCGTTCTAGGACCGGTATCTTGTTGGAACATTCGTTCAACCCCGTTAGTAATGGCTCTATCGATCTCCGTCAAAGTTGCTGACAGCTCTTTGAGGCGCGCGTCGAACACGACGACGACGCGCCGGTGACCAGGGCCTGACCAGACGGCGACTGCCGCTCGCAAACTATAAGACCGGGCTTGGCGTGGCCAGAGTTTGGCTCGCGATCGCCGACGCCTTGGGCATGAGGAAAAGAATAGGGTATGGGAATCCTGGGACAGTTATTGTACCTGAGGGTATAGTTATCAAGTAGAACTTGTACTAAACCCACTGAACTATAAACTCTTGGCACATAATAACATATGTAAGTAAGTACGTTAGCTAAGTATAAGACAGCGGAAAGTGAAAGGAACTGAAGGTCGCACACTTTTATATTGCCGCCTTGTTGAGTTTGTCGCTTAGGTGAAACCTGTTTTGTTTGATATTGAAAATATTTATTAGTTAGTGATTATACATAGTTACGTCGCATTCTTGGTTTCCCGGTCTAGAATATTCTTTGAGATTTTCAAGGATTTTTGGATGTCCTAAGTTAATCTATTCATCATATAAATAAAACTGAAATGTCTTTCTGATTTCAAAATGCTGTGTTTTCTCAATAGCGCATAGTTATCTGGACTTTCACTGAAATATAGAGAAGGCAAAATATCTATATTTTTTCCTGAATTTCCACGGGATCGGGATTTAGGCGGGAAATACCTACGTACCTACATGAATGAATAATGATATACCTACTTACACATAAATAAAATTTGAGTCTTTCTTTAAAAGTAATCGACCATTGAGAAATCGGACCGAGAGATAGAAATATCTGCTAGTTTAATTATCTCTTGTTACCTTGTAACTTAAAAAAAATAATTAAACTCTAGCAGATATTCAATGGTCCGATAACTTTTAAAGAAAGACTCCAACTTTATTTGTGTATATGATTTATGTAGATACAGAAGATGTATAGATTATTAGAAACAAGTAGACTCAACTCAACTTCTACTTTTGCGTCAGGTAAAAAGTAAGCAAGCTTCAAGCTATTCTCATACCAAATCCAAATAGACCCAGCACTTTCAAAGATTTAAAAATTTAAAATTAATCCGCTAAGTAATATAATAACTAGGTATTGTAATACTAAAATACTAGGCTCCTCACTGCTGAACGATAAAAACTAAACTACATACACAGTCCTTTTGCTTTCTTCGATTTTGGGTTTACAACTTTATTATATTATAGTACCTATAGATTGATGCAAAGCGTAACTAGCCAGTCGAATACTTTTTATATTTTAACAACGAAACGTTTGGATTGTTACTAACACGAAAGGTTAAGAAATAGGCTAGCTCCCTGAAACAAAAAACTAAAGATACAAAACATCTTTGGTTCTTCGCGTCAACCTGCGTGGAATAACTTAAAAGGTTAAGGCATTTTCCCTTCAAAGTAAACGCCTACATATACCTTGCAGCGAGTTACTGCATAGCCTAAGGTTCAGTGCCCTATGCTGTGTTGTGAAGGTTGGACAGAATTCTAAGCACGTATGGCCATACATTACAAACAGTTGGGCCAATGTTTTTCAAACATTGTTTTCGATTTTTGTTCGCCGTTTAGAAAGACATTTCTAAATGACGCATGAGTAGGGTTTCCATACGACCGGAATTTTCCGGTCATGTCCGGTAATATAGGTGTTTGTTGGGAATGCGGAGGGAATCCTAAACCGTCCGGAATGTATACAATTTAATGAAAGAGTGAAACAAAGAAAAATATAATATTTTTATTTCAAATTAAAGTGACCCAAAGGCTGGCTTTTACCTTGGACAGAGGTTAAGCATTGCCATACAACGTAGCAATGCCGCCAGTCTTTTGGGCACATTACCAGTGGACAGCGATGCGCACGAATTTCTGGATGCCATATTTTAGTTTATTTTTAGATGTGTATATGTAGTTTAGGGTTTCTTATTTATGTAATGTTTTAGTAATTATTCTCAAATAAAATAATTACCTTAATTAAAGAAAGTCATCAAATGTCCGGAATCCGGAATTTACTCCGGATTTTCAATTTTTTTATCTGGCAACCCTACGCATGAGGAGCTCGCTGCTAAATAATAATAGCCACATGGTTCGATCTTCAAGGTAAAGCAACGCTTGACGAGATCGAACCATGGATGGGTGACGATCTCAACTTATCTTGGTTCGTCTATGCCTCGGAAAGCAAGTTACGGTTCCGGCTGTCATTTTTACATCTTTGACATTGACAGTTATTATGGAATTTTTTTTTTTTTTTTTTCTTTCTTCTTTGGCAACTGAGCCGGTGCCGACTATTCTGCCAGCGTCAAGTGTTGACGGCTATTAGGTGAGGTGAGCCGTCGAACTGTGCAGGAATTTTATTGTTGATCAGCTCGCGTTCGACCAACATCTCAACTGACATAACGACGCCTTAGAGTGAAAACCTCGTAAGTGAAAAAGGAGTAACTTTTCAGGAGGATGAAAAATAAATAAATAAATCTTTACTTCAGACCATTATCCATAATTATTTTATAGCATCTGAATACGAATAAATTGTTTCAGGATATTTGAGTCCTGTTTATCCGCAATGACCTGCAGGATGCTGTTAGTGCTAGCCCGGACTCTGCTTAATAATGATGCGACCCGCTTGCGTATGATAGCATGGAAGCCATCTACCCTGGCGTCCGCAAACATACCGGAGGCACTACAAAAGCGGGGCAGCCCTAACAACATCCTAAATCCATAGTTAAAATGTGCGTGCTATAAAATTTAGTACGGTTTCTTTTATGTTTTTTTTTATTTATTAATTTATATGTAAATTTAACCCGTTTTTATATCCAGAACTGTTCGATATTATGTATAATATGAAAAATATTATACATAATATCGAACAGTTCAGAAATGCATAATCCATGGCCTGATTACGCTAAACTGACGACGCGATGCGAGTGTTTACGAGGTTCTCACTTACTTTCATAGATAGCGTTTCGAGTATCGAATGAACATAGTAGTGAGATCAGGATGTGCGTTGCTAGGGTTGCGTTCTGGAAACGCAATAAAAAAAATTGGACAAATATGTACTCCCGAGGTTTTTACTCTAAGGCGACGATAAGCGAAGATGAAACACGCTTGCCTAGAAGTAACCTATTCACTGTTGACTTAAAGACCCCAGGGTTATAGCTATCAGGAAACAGACTTCGGCTCCCGAGGTTTTCACTCTAAGGCGACGATAAGCGAAGATGAAACACGCTTGCCTAGAAGTAACCTATTCACTGTTGACTTAAAGACCCCAGGGTTATAGCTATCAGGAAACAAACAGACTTCGGCTAGGAATACCTTAGAGAGACGAATAATAAATGTATTCCCAAAACGTTTTGTGCATAGGGTGAGATGTCCACTAAGTAACGATGGTGTATCGCCGTTCATCTTGTATTCCAATGATGAAAAGTACTTGCTCGATGATGAAATTGGCTGTGGGACCACATAAAGTGTCTTACTATTCTATTGTGATGAATTTCGTATGCAGAATCCAGGGTAGTAGCATCGTTTCTTCCGACTTATCGCTTTACTGGCCTTTGATCTTATTATTATTGTAGAAAACAAATCAACTTAAAAAGCTGTAACCCTTAAATTAAAACCTTTCTAAATAATTGGAGTTTATTAAGTTTTGTAGAAGGCGATGCGCCATCATTACATGGTGGACACCCGACCCATATGCACACACAAAACTTTTTGCGAATACATTCATTATGCGTACAGCTAGGGAGTGGAATTCCCTGCCGCAGTCTATGTTTCCTGATAGCTGTAACCTGGGGGTCTTTATATCAAGAGTGAATAGGTTAGCTCTAGGCAAGTGTGCCTTATCTTCGACCACATCATCACTTACCATCACGTGTCACGTGGTCAAACGCGAGCCTGTACGACGAGGGATTTATTTTAAGGTCAACATAATGCATCCCATCCAAGCGCATTCGTTCCACCACCTGAGAATCTACGACCTGGTCATGAATTGTCATGGCCGAGCTGGAAGTCTTTAAACAGACTCCGTACCCAGGTTGGTCGCAGCTAAGGAAATCTGTTCAGGTGAAGATTTATTGGAGACTCTGCCTACACTATATGTGGTGCTTCACTTTCTGTCCTGCGTGCTCCATCAACTGTTTCCTGCAGGACTTGATGGAAGCTTCCGACGGTGCCAAACATGTTGCCCAGTTCTGGGCAGACGCAGATTCTATTTAGTCATTTGCCATCGACACACTGAGTAGAAGAAGAGTCAGAATGAATCGCAAACAAACTTTTAATGCTTGGGATTCCCAAACTCTTTCCAGCGTGTAAAGAGAAACTATACCTATAACTTGTAATAAGTTGGTTTCTCTTCACAAGTTGGAAAGAGACTGAATTCCACAACACAGAATCCTAGTGTGGGGTCCAGAAAAATCCTTGTTATGTAGATACCAGAAAACTGAACTGAATAAATTCTTTTTATGTATAAAAAAAACCGAATGTCGAGATTGCCCCAAAAAACGTAGATTTTTTTTCTTCTATAAACAGAACAACGGTAAAAGGTCAGAAATAAAATTTAGATAACGGATATGCCACGAAAAATCGTCGAAATGCCGTCTCGATACATCGTGAGCGGAATTTTAAAGTTGACAATCAAATGTCAAATGCCGCAAAGCGACCGTCTAATGTCATGGCCACTGCAGGCTAAGCCGCGGCGCAATAAAAGAAAAGGAACTTCTTCACACACACACAGCGACGTCAGCGACGTGTATAAATACACTCCCTTACAGTCTACACACACAGACTTATGAACTGCGTGAATTTACAATACCTACATTTACAATAATTGCATTAATTTTAGTCCAATCATAGATTTAATGAATTACTTACCTGTGTCGTTTTTCCCGACTGCAAAGGAAGGGTTATGTTTTTCTCGCGTATCTTGTATGTATGTATGTATGTATTTATGTATGTATGTATGTATGTATGTAATATTCTTTATTACCTCATATCTCCAGAACCACTGAACGGATTCACACAATTGAGATATCGTTAGATTTGTCTTAGCAGCCCAAGTGTTCTTAGATAGGTGACATTTGAAAAAATTAAACATGGCGGCTGTGCGAAGCCATTACACACAGTGAAAAAAAAAATTTTTTTTTCGAATACTACAATATGGGTATCAAATTAAAGGGCTTAATACAAGGATTTCAAAAATGTATATCATGTTTATCACTAGTGTAATACTAGCAAAATAATACAATGAGAAAATTTAAAATATGGACTTTACTTTCTGAATCCAGTGGAGTGCCAATGTGACACGACCGGGAAAACTAAAAAATTGTTAATTAATATATTAACTAAAAAGTCGAAAAAAAAAATCTTTTAAAAAATCTAAAAACCCGACTGCTCAACTGAAATGCAGCAGTCGGGTTTTTAGATTTTTTAAATAATTTTTTTTGCGTTCGTTTTTTCTGATAGGTAGTCACGGTTTATTTTTTTATTTTTGTGATTCTTTCTTTACTAGATACTCTCTACGATATAGAACACGTAAGTATGTATGACGAATTGACGATATATTTGTTTAATATAATCTATTACATGAAAATGTAGTTAGGCCAGAATATGTGTATAAAACGGTTTTCGTAATTCCTTAAGTGCAAATGAACAGACCATCTCAGTTTAGTTACTCAAAAACGCGGCAAAATTGGAGCGGGTCTGGTCTGGCCATATCTGCTGTCAGCAGGCAAAATGAGAACTCCTTAGGCCGGCCGCAAACGTTCGGTTTCCGCATTAGGTTTCCTGATCAGGAAAAAACCTGTTTACATACAAAATATTCAGCAAGGCGCACATTATTCTTATTTTTTCCGTTCGGAATTGTTCGCCTTGTTGAACATTTTGGTTTCTGAATCTGAATTCCTGATCAGGAAACCTAATTCGGAAACCGAACGTCTGCGGCCGGCCTTAGATTTCGGGAAACTACGAACTAGAACAAACAAATATACCGTACTAAAAAATATAGGGATGATATTTATACCACCTACCTGCTATTGTTCCTACATTAGACAACGCGGCCCCGGACCACAAGAGCAAGTGAAAGGAACAGGGTGGGTCGGTAGAAGTCTGAGGGGAGTGTCAGACTTCTACTGCCTAAAAGCCCACCCTGCACCTTCAGCTGCCCTTGGATTCCGGGGCCGCGGTATCTCGTTAGAACTTTCCTGCAACCCCGGCAGCAATCACGCCTGACCTTACACAGATTATATGAACTTTAAAATGTAACCTTTTGAACTTCCATAGACAATAAACTCTTGCATATTGACATTTAGGTCGTAATATTCGTAATGTATTTATTACAAAACCCGCTAAACAGGTTTCTTAACACGACTCTGCGTGCCGGGGCCGCGGTATCTCGTATGAAAATTTCCACAACCCCGGCAGGTGACTGTCACACCTGACGCTATACAGATTATAATATGAACTTTAAAATCTAACCTTTTGAACTTCAATAGACAATAAACTATTGCATATTGACATTTAGGTCGTAACTCGTAATATTCGTAATGTATTTATTACAAAACCCGCTAAACAGGTTTCTTACCTCGACTCAAACCACAATCGAGGTATTACGAAAATGTGATCTTGCACCATACTGAAATTGCAATCTTGATTTGTAATACTAATTTTTGAATCTCGAATATTGTTTTGTGGTCAGTGCATTTTTTTTGGACTCACGCAGGACCGCAACTGTCTAAAAATACAATAGTTTTTTTTATTGATAATATGCTCGCGTTTGACCACCATCTCGATGGTAAATGATGATGTGGTCGAAGTTGGAGCACGCTTACCTAAAAGTAACCTATTCACTCATGACTTAAAGACTCCCAGGTTATAGCTATCGGGAAACACAGACTCCGGCATGGAATTCCACTCCTTAGCTGTACACACGATGAAAGTATTCCCAAAACGTTTTGTGCGTATGGGTGGGATGTAATGTCTTTTATATTTATATAATCATTTATATTTTATACTAATAAAAAAATTATTGAATACTAGATATTTCCTTTGTTGTTGCGTCCTATTTCACGCTCAATTTCCTGTGTAAAGGAAAAACTTTTGTTACATGCGTGACTCAAAGTATTAGGTTTATTTATATTCATCCAAAGAGTTTCGTCATTAAAAAAAATAAAAAAGACTCGTTTAAAAAAGTACTTTAATTATTTTATCATTAAAAGGAACGATAATATAATATGTATATATAATCTCATATTTATTTATTTTATTATGACTAAGTTAAGTACACAATATAATACAAGAGTTTATGTGATTCAAATTGTACCGACCACTATTTACATGTGTAAATTTTAGTCTAAATAAAATAAAAACACAGATTTTAAATGACATTCCATAGCCAATTTTGTATTTGTTAAATAGCAAACGCAATAGACAATAATTTGAATTCAAAAATGGCTTCGATTTTCTCAGACTGCTTTTAAAAAAAGGAAGCCATTTTAGATGAAAACTTTTCAAAATCTCAATGTGCGTCCTTATTAATACCTCAATTGCAGCAATTGACAAGAATTTAAATAACGGAAGCCATTTTTGTTTCGCAAAATCAGCATTGCATACACATAGTAGTTGAAACAATTTCAATAACAAACGCAGCTATACTTACGCTATGGAAAACTTCCCTTTAAAAAATAAAATAAAAACAGGAATGCAATTATGAGATATATTTTATAATACATTCCTGATTTCTGAATTATTAAAACTCTATAGTTTTATAAAAACCCGGTCAATTGTTGGCATCAAAAAGGGTTTCGATACGTTCTTATCTTAAAATATTTAATTCAGAAATCGGCAAAAGAACTCAATTACGATGAAAAACAGAAAATTTGTAGATAAAAAAATTAACAAAAAAGTTTAAATATTTGCAAATTAAAAAACAACAAAATGTGTAAATTAAACGTAAAATTTCAATTGCATTTCTATTTTTAACACTAGGTTTTCCTAGCTAGCTATCCTAATACAACGTAATTTTAATATCACCATCTGATTTTTTTCTAAGAAATAAATTCATCAAAAACAAAGCTCAAATTTCTCGACTACCCTCTTTTTCTTAATTCGTATCTTTGATCAATTCATGTCTAAAAATGTTCAATGGTGTTAAAATAACTTACCAAGTATGTTATATTTTTTACATTGCTTATAATTTATACAATAACGCTAGGCTATATCAGCTAAAAATTTATATTATGACAATCTATATACATTGTTCCCTAAAACTTTGAAATCGCTGCCGTAAAACATACTAAGTTACTTACATATAGAATGGACAACCGAAATAATGTCACGAAATTTTCCGCGCTATAGAAAGAGACAGAGCTATTGCAGCTTGTACATGTCTCTTTTCTGTAGGTAGTGATGATGACCCACCAAACAATAATGTGGCCCAATCAAATGAAGAACGGGCCGCACGATGTCTATATTCTTTCAACACTTTTCTTCCTTTATTCAGGCTAAATCAGAAGGGATCGGCCATTACGAAACACATAATAAAACTTCCATGCCATTTTTTATTTGGCCAAAATATATTTATATTTTATAAAGGTAAAGTCCATAACACTCTGACATTTGGGACGATCGGTGCGATGGTTACGTAAAGGGACCTAATGCTCAAGCACCAGGTAGCAGTGTTCAGTAAAAAACGCGAAAACCAAAAGCAGGTGTGTCTATCTACCAAAATTTCATACAATAATAAGTATTTTTAAGATTGTTTTGCACCCCGTTAGCGTGTTTTGACTTGAACCCGGAAGCCAGGTGCTGGGGATGGTTACGCATCTGCAATGTAGCTATGCATGCCTGCATGGATCCGACCCGAGAGACGAGTTGTCCGCACAGTAACGATTTACAGTTCGACCTAGGAGCCGGGTTTCGACAATAAATGTGTTAAGAAAGTATCCTTGGAGTGCGGATTACAGTCCCTAGAAGGAAAGTAGTATGCTTCGTATGGCACTGAGCATTTCTTATCTTCCGCATGCCACAGGAGAATTGGACGATAGTAACCATAGGTCTTAAACCTTAGAAACTGGCGTCGCGGTAGATCCAAAGAGAAAAGGAGGACTTGCCTTATCGTTTGGGTTTAGATTGCCCAAAATGAACCGAAATAGAAAGAGATCTTGGTCATCTTGGGCAATCTGAGCCTAAGATAGCCCAAAATGAACCAATATAGAAAGAGATCTTGGTAATGTGAGCATTGATGGAACATATTTGCCCTACAGTGGGATATTCCGGGCATATGTTAGTGCATAATGTACTTACTCAGGGAACGCTGTATCCATTCTGTAGTAAGTACAATACATTGAATTTTAAAATAAAATAAATTTAGTATTGTGATGATTTCTTTAAAATTCTTATGTACATAATTAAATTGCATAATGCGGCAGTAAGGCAATTATTTTTTTCGTCTATATCTTCGTATTGGCAGTCATTTAGCTTTATACCTCTTATCTTTTAATTAACCAAAGAGCGTATCTTTCGCGCGAAAACATAATTTATCGGCAACATTTCCTATTTAGATAGCGCAGGATATTTTTTTATGTCATTTGGAAAATTCGTTTGTGCGATCTTCGCGATTAGAGATAAGATAAGAGATTATCGCGAGAAAAATTAATAAGGGTTAGTTTGTCTAATAACGTCTAATTAGGCCAATATAATAGGGCTGTTTTTGTGCGCCAAATAATGTATCCTTCTTAATTTCATAGAATAAAATAAACATATACCGAGTATATTGCCTAGGAGGCAAGTTAATCCAATGACAAAGTTATCATTAATATATGCATACAAAACTTATAAAACCCAAGAAAAATAATCTGGTTTTGAAATATTTAACTACGAAACTGTTTATTAGAACTGGAACAAAATATTTGAAAATATAAATATATTAGCTTGTGCCAGCGGCTTCGCCCGCGTGGGAAGTTTTTCCCGTGTAAATCCCGATCCCGTGGGAATTTCGCAAAATCCTTTCTTAGCGGATGCCTACGTCATAACATCTACCTGCATGCCAAATTTCAGCCCGATCCGTCCAGTGGTTTGGGCTGTGCGTTGATAGATCACTATGTCAGTCAGTCACCTTTGAGTTACATTGAAAAAATTAAAAGTGCCTTTTATTTTGAAACTAACAATATATTTTTAACGGCATTAACCTACTACAGTTAATAAAATATTTTAAAACTAATAGTCGCGCAGGGCTCCGCTCGCGAGGACTTCATCACGATAAAAACATAACCGCCCTTCTGCAGTCAGGTAAAACGTATCCTATAACCTCCCTCAAACTTCAAGCTACTTGCATACCAAAATTTCATCCAAATTCACTCAGTACTTTCGAAAATTAGCGCGTTTAGACAATATAAAAGTACAGATGAGTAGAAGAGTCATCTAATTTTTTAAAACGGGTAAAACTCTTTTATGAAAAGCAATTAATATATTTGCAGACAGAGTTTTCCTCGTTTTGGTGAACACGTAAATAATCTAAAGCATTTATTAAAAAAAAACAAACAAGGAAATAATGATTTTCGCTATCATTGATTAAAATCAAATTTAATCAATCTATTTTATCTTTTAAGATAACAAAATTACATCACCATGTTGTTTTTTTTTTATAATCAATAATCATTTGGGCACTATTATGAGAGAGCGTAGGTAATATTATAGTGCCTCATCGAAAGGGGGTCAACCGCTAAACAGGTTTGGAGTCCAAAACAAGACTCACTCACGACCTTGAGAAAAAAGCGAATATTCTGCACTAAATACCTATAACACAGTAACAGAAAAAGATTGATATTGAAAAAAGACTTGTCTTTGATTTAAAAAGTAAAATACTATTACAGAGTGAGTTCTAATCTTTAAAAATATTATAAAAAAAAGAATCCGTCAGTCTGTCTGTCTGTATGTTTCTGGTAAACTCAAAAATTCTGAACAGATTTTCATGTACTTTCTTCCAGTTAATAGAGTGATTCGTGAGGAAGGTTTTAGTGTATAATTTATTAAGGTTTTGTATGAATTAACTGAATAAGACCGTGCGAAGCCGGGCCGGGTCGCTAGTTTTAAAATATTAACTAACTTTTACAAACAACTTCAGTTGCATGTTAGTTGGATATTAAACCAAAAAAATATCCTATATTCTTCTGTATGGTTCCATTTATGATAATAGTATTACTGTCGTTTTATAATTCAGATATAATCTGTAATTCTGTATTAGATGTAGTAGAATGTGATAATTCCCGCGAAGCACGCCAAAAATAGTTTATCCTATTTTAGTCCTAATTTACTATTTTTTAAATCGATATAGCCATGCCATATTAAATATAAATCATCTATAGTCAATAAATGATTATTATTGCCAAATTTAACAAATATAAAAGCTAAGGTTTTTGATTTCCAAAATATAATGGAATACTCTAAATGAGCTGCATCATAAACTCATTAGAAATAATGTATAAGAACTAATAAACTAATTATTGCTTTAATTATTAGCAAATTATATAATAATTACATTTCTTACTAAATAATGACTTAAATTTCCACATCACTTTGTCCTTTCAATAGAGAATTTAAAATAAAAATGTAAAATAAATTCATTGAATTTTTAAATTTCAGATTAATTTATCCAGTACTTAGTGTTTTATAACTGGATATTTTATAACAGGATTTTTTGTAACTTTTATAAAAACTTTAACAACCAATTTTTTATACTATTTTTTTTTGTAAAGATCTATTCTAGTGGTTACCATTCGTGCCATTGGTTCCGTTTGTTCCGTTTGTGCCATTGACTCCATTACCATTCAAAGCAGATTCCTGGAGGCTTTTCAAGTGAAACGGACTGATAGTGAAAACCTCTCCACTGACTAAGTCTTGAAGATTCTCCCCTCCATAAGAAAGAAGTGGAGAAATCTCCACATCAATGTGATCTTCCACAACTCCTCCAGCTTCCCTGACATACTTTCGGTGCAACCGTAACAAATCCTCCCTAGCAGTTGACGGACAGTCTTTCTTTGCAGCATCAGCATTCTTTAAGGCAGAGAATTCAACATCTCTAGCAACTTCCAAGCAAATAAAGTTCTCAGCGAACTCAAAAACATCAAAAATAAACTTCTCCATTTTAATTCCATTGGGTTCTGTTGGCTTCTGACGAATGCCTTCGTGGTCTACGTACGGGATCTTCTTTTTGGCAACATGGAGCTTGAGCTTAGTTTCGAAGTTGCAGATTTTAGATAAAAAGTCTGCAGAGAAATAGTGGTTGCAGATGTTTCCAGCGGAAAATGTTAATCTACCATCTGCCGTACGACTTTCGGCAGCTTCGTCGGTCAACTCTGAATATTCCACAACCTTGTAATGTCCATTCACTCGGCACACAACACCAACGGCTTCACTTGGAGTTGACTTCTGAACAACTTTGGCAGCACAATCTGCATTTTTGCTCTTGCAGTAACCAATGAACACTGGATCGGCAACTTTGATCAGAATGTTGTCAACTGAATGAGCATGTAAGTGCTCAACGCCTCGCTTGGCAATGTCAGCTAATATTCCTTGAGATTTTAATGCTCTGTAGAGTCCTCCGTTCCCATCGGGAGCTGACGACACATGGTGCTTCTCATCCAGGAATATTTTCCCTTCAAAGTCAAAACACGGAAGTGTTCCTTGTTCAAAGTAAACAATATCTTCCTCGTTAAGTCCAAAGTAAGAATGACTTCTAAAATAGTCAGCAGTTGGTCCCTTAGTGTGAGCAGAAGTCATAATATACCAGGTAATCTTTCCCTGCTTTCCGTACTTCTCAGCAGCCATTTGTTGCACTCTGACGATCCTCTCAGCCTGGATTTGGAATAGCGTCTTTCTTGATGGTAGGCCCACATCGTACATACCTTTGGGGTGACCAAAACCAAGTCTTGTTGCTTGTCCACCAGCAAGAAGTAACACACCAACTTTGCCATCACTGATTTCCTTTAAACCAATACTTTCATATTCATCAATTTTCTCGTTTGTCAAATTAGGAACAGCTTCATAATGAGAATCAGGAATAGGTTTTAAATCTTCAACTTTTTCAGCAATAACTTTAGTATTGTCGTTCGCGCGCCTAAATAATTCATTCACTTCGGCGAAGTCGATTTTTTTTAAATCACTGATTAGTTGCTCCCGCTCTTTTTCGTTCAATTCCGGCCAGTATTTTAGAAGATGGCCTTGACCGTGCAAATTTAAGTTTTCGAAAAAATTATCGTAAGACATTTTATTATCGTGGTATTATGTCTGCCCGCCGCGATTAGAAAGCGAACACTGGCTCATGGTTACGTTACAAACAAGATAACATTTTCACAAATTCTCCCACCACTGTTGTTGAACATACACGTCGGCTCTATCTGACATTTACAGACATTTTTGTATACAAATCTTGTATTTACATTTTTGTTATCGTACCACGATGCTGTCACATCGACGATTTAGATTTTTGTGTTGTACATTGCTTCTTCTCTTACATTTTTTCAACAAAATAATACCAGTAAAACGACATTGGATGATGTATCTGAATTCAAAAACAATTGTTTTGTAATTTGTTAATTATTTATTACCAGCCTTTGGTATGTTTTGAAATATACTACAGCAGAAATGTATCCACTATTTTGACATTAGTGTCATAGGATTGTAATTTTTTAACAAAAATAAATGAAATTTTTGAGCATAACAAAGGCGCCATTAAATTTTTAAAATTATTGCTCTTTTACTTATCTTTGCCTCTCAACGCCTTAGCCAAAGAGAATATAATATAGCCTTAGCAATGCCAAGAATTTTCTGTATGTTGAATCGAATGACTCAGAATCACAGCTCAGAATGA
The DNA here is from genome assembly GCA_943138885.2 of Tholera decimalis. NCBI lineage: Eukaryota > Metazoa > Arthropoda > Insecta > Lepidoptera > Noctuidae > Tholera > Tholera decimalis. The sequence goes on along the minus strand of OW964575.2, from coordinate 7,481,824 downwards.
TAGTATTCGAACGAACTTCATAGTTTCGTCTACTTCGGCACTGTTAGACATTTTAGCTTTTTAATTAGCATTAATTAATTTATTTAAATCAATCAAAAACTCATTTTTATAATGAAAATAAATCTGATAGAAATAGCAATCCAAACTTTTCTTGGTTTCTGTAAGAGTAATTTTTTTTTTATTCTCTTTGATCTAGAAATGTGTTGCCAATCTTATAAGTTTCTAAAAGGTAGCTGTAATTCAGAAAATAGCCTCGTTACGGCTATGTTATTCGTCTGCACGAAATCCAGATAGTGATTTCCTAAATACCTTAGCAATCGTCAAAAGAAAGAAAGCTGTTTCTTTTCATCAGATTACCTCAAAAAGAGGGTTAAAATTACATAATTATATTGATTTGCAAATTTATTATAAATAACACAATATTATTATAAGTGTCTTATGAAAAAAAATCTAGATGAGGCCAGTGTTTCTTAGCCAACCACCCATAGAAGAAACACCGAAACAAACTCAAAGGTTATTGTCTCTTTTGAAGTCCATAATATATTCTCTTTTGATTAAATCATATGAGAAACATGTAACTAGGTTTAAGACTGTGGTGCTCTTTTGAGACAAGAAACATACTGATTTGAGTAAACTTGTTCAAGCATTTGTTAGCTGACACTGACAAATGCTTTTTGTAAGTTATCACATAGCTCCACTTAGAATATTATGGAGCTCTTCCGATTTGACGAACAATACAAAGGTAAGAGCTTTTGAGTAGGCCATATAAAGTTCTCAAACTGCCAGACAGTGCGGTAATCTACCGTATTTTTTCCACATTGCTCTCACATTAACCTTGCAAATTTGAGAACAATTTGAGACCCCGATTTTCTTGACCATAGTTTAAATAAACTGAACAAATAGCTCTTTTCTGTAAAACAAAAACTAGCAGCGGCATTTCCCTAAAAAAGAATAAGTACCGTACGATAATCATGACATTGACACATCTATGAACACACATGACATGATCATCATCTATGAACATAACTAAAGTAAACCAAACAGGCTATCACAGACTACAAATCAGTTAAATTTTTAACTTTTCTAAATGCTTACCTAGAGCAAATTTTTTTTTGGTAAGTGTTGGTGTAGAATTTTATAAGTTTTATGTTGTGGTATTGGGCCTCCTTTGCATAGCTGGCAGCTTAAAAAATAGATGAGTAAATGGTAGTTCAAAGTTTTTTAAAAGAAAAAAAAAATTGACTGATCTTGTGAGTATGGAGCAGTATGGTTATAGAAAGATGAAGGTTTATTACAGAAGTGTATTGATTTATAAGATTTCTTATTAGATAAAAAATTGATGGTGAACCTAATGATTTATGTGAGGGTTGTTGTTATTGGAATTCCTAAAATGAATAAATTATTGTAAGTACATACATGTCAAAGAAAAGTTTCATTTATAAGGGGGATCCTGGGTCATGGGTACTATACCCCTTTAACAGTAAGTTATCTATACGTGGATTCCATTGAAGGTTTGCATCTACTAGAGTAATGCCCATGAACACTGTGGCATTTTAGGACTCATCTCTTTATCCTTTCTAAGAACAGTCGAGGTTGTTATTGCGTAAACTCTATTTTTTAATCACTATATTTTACTGCGTCTTTTTTAATCTATTAGAGACATTGTGAAATGAGAATATTGTAATTTGAAATATTTTTTTGAGTTATATAAATAGAAAAATGACACAATATTTAAAGAAAATCAAAATCATATTACCGAGTTCTCAGCTATTTGTGCTGTTTGAATGATATGGAATGGTCAGATAGCTAATAAAACAGCTATCTAGGTATCTAGCGCGATAATTAACCAAAAATAGTTGGCTTAACCTTTTTGTTTCGATGATATATCTATTTAGCCATTTTTGTTTAAGCTGGCAACTAGCTGTATGTCAGCAAACTTCAATCAAATCGAGAAAAATCTATGCTCTATGGCCGCCATGCGGGCTCTCTGTCATAAAAGATGTCAAATGGCATCATTCAGGAAGCACTGTATTTATTGTTGATTGTTAATGAATTCGTACTTGGCATTGTGTTTAGTGTGATAAACAGTATATTTTTTGTACTAAAGTTTTTATTACATTACGTTTTTAATGTAAATATGACCGAGTCAGCGAAAAAACGGAAGAGAAATTCAAATGAACAACATAACCAAACTGTTGGTCTCCGCGGTGTTATAGATGCTAACTGGCAAAAATTCCTATCAAGCAGCATAATAATGGACAAGAAAACTGAAAAGCCAGCACAGGAAAATAGTAAAGCCCAATTTTCCGGCACTTTCCGCCGCACAAGGAAGAAAAAGGCAAAAGACCATGAAAATGTTCAAAACATGAAAACTCTAAACTTGGCATCAAATGCTGAAACTTTAGTCAATAGCTTAGATTTAAAAGCAAATAGTGAGTCAAATAACGTAAACGGTGTTGTGAAAAGGAACAATCAAAATCGTATTACCAAGTTTTTAGCTATGGATTGTGAAATGGTAGGCATAGGATACGATGGGAATGACCACATGCTAGCTCGTGTGTCCATAGTCAATAAATTCGGCGACTGTATCTATGACAAGTTCGTGAAAGCGCGGGAAGAGGTGAAAGACTATAGAACTGACATTAGTGGGGTGAGAAAAGAGGATTTACTAAACGGTGAAGATTTCACAGTTGTGCAGAAAGAAGTCTCAGAATTATTAAAAAACCGTATCTTAGTCGGACATTCGTTGAAGAATGACCTGTCTGTATTGTTCCTGTCCCATCCTAAAAGAAATATAAGAGATACGTCAAGATATAAGCCATTTAGAAAGGTAAATATGAAGAACTGTAGCATTCATATAACTGCTGTGTTGTGTGTTGCGGGTGTTTGATTCCTGCACCAGAACAAATGTTTGTTTGGTCTACAGATATTTGTTATGGATCTGGGTGTTTGTGCAAGTCTTTTTAACCACCCGTTATACATATCGTTTGTCGGGCCCCCAGCGCCCGGCAAAGTGAATCGAAAAATAAATACCTACAACAAAAACAGCAGTGCAATATAATTAGGACTTCTGATTAAGAGACTAAAGTTTATTAAACTGTTAAATGATTACTTAATTAACTATTTACCTAATATAAACATAGTTTTGATAAAATACAGCGTAATTAAACAAAAAAGTACATTAAACAAGCTGTGATATTTTTGTCGTATATATACGACTCTGGCGAAATGGGCCCGAAAATATTTGTCGTAAAAATCCGACGTAGGCGGTTAAAAGGTTAATTGTTGATAGTCGGCGTTTGACCATTATCTCAACTGAAATTAAGTGAAAGTAATTTAATAATAATCAGTTTAAGTATTAGTTTAGAGTAAATTGGTTACTTCTAAGTAAGCATGCTTCATCTTTAACCACATTGTCGCTTACCATAGGGTGAGATGGTGGTCAATCGCAATCCTAATTAATACTATTAATAAATGAAAAAAAAACATGTTCAAAAGTTCCAACGCATGCAGTTGTGCATAGCATCAAATCTGTGATACTATTAAAATAAATATCACCACTTGTTTGCGAAATTTCTGGTTAAGAAGGCAGTACAATATAAAATTATAGAAATTGCAATATTTGAGGGTATGTGCAAACTCTACTCTTCGCTTTAGAAGGCATACAGCCACTGCACTACACCATATTATTCAATCATACACATTTGATTAATTTATCATAAATTTTATCCATTGTATTGATTTGTCATCCATTTGATTTCATGACATTTCCCAGTCACAAGTTGTGTAGAAAATAGCTATAGCATGTAAAATACTGATATACAGTGAGACTTGAAACCAATCTGGAAGAGAAAGGCTACACAGATAAAAGTGTGGGTACTTGTTTCAATTAGACTTGGAGGCTGTTCTTTATCATGTAAAATAATATTAACCATGACTTTACTGAAATTTTATGACCTCTACTCACTTTTATGATCCAAAGTCATCACAAAAGCTCACATACAAAAAATGCCAAAAAAATTTAGAATTTTAATAGTCAAAGATACTAAATAGTTGATCAAAGTGAAGAATTATAAGATAAAAATGTAATAAATGTGGTTGAACATAGTATAATTATTATCATAATTCATCATCAGTTCAATAGGGTCTTATAAAATTGTTTACTCACTACTGAATAATAATAATTATAAGAAGATAGTATCAAAATAAGTTCCTAAAAATTGTACTTTGAAAAATTATAATGAAAAAACCACAAAAACATGCATTAATTTTTGCTTTTAGATTCTTACGTAATACATATCATACAATAAACAAGGGGTTCGGACTATTCCTGGCAAAAATTGTTTTCATAATATATGGAAGGCGCCATACCGCATTTCTAAATAGTTACTTCGTAACAGAGACATCACTCGTATACAAAAGCGAAAATACCTACACTATAATAGCCTACAAAATCTTAATAATAATACCAGCTGTTTGCAGCGAGAAGAAATGTACCATAAGTACGCACACAGAGAGTTGAGATTGTTTTGCCCGCCGCGCGACCAACGTGCGAGCGCGTTATTCAGCGAATGTTCTAGGGTTGTACCTATGATGATATTGGTAATCAAACGAATATAGAAAAACAATTATTTTTTATTTGTTGATCAAATATGTTTCAGTTTAATAAAATGATAGATGCATTTTTTCCTTCCCTGATTTTCCGATTATTAACCTTTTAACCGCCTACGTCGGATTTTTAACCGACTTCTGAAAAAGGAGGAGGTTCTCAATTCGGATGTTTGTTTTTTTTTTTTATGTTTGTTCGGGCATAGCTCCGTCGCTAGCCAACCGATTTCAAAAATTCTTTTTTTGTTGGAAAGGGTATACTTCCCAAATGGTCCCATGAAAATTTTATCGAAATCGAACAAGCCGTTTCTGAAAAATCAACAAAAGTCTAAAAAAAATATTTACATTGATGATCTTTTCGTTTACTCTGCATTGTGTTTTTTGTTCGCGCGTTTTTATTTTTTTGTAGTTAACATTTTGGCTTTTATAACTAGATTAATTACAAATTGACCCACTAAAAAGCGTGAAAATAAAAACTTTTTTGCAAAAAAATAAAACCGACTTTCATATCAAAACACTACAAAGCCAAAAATAATTTTAATTTCGGAAGGCGGTGTGAAAAAAAAAGAAAATACAAAATCAATAACACCGACTACCGAAATTAAAATTATTTTTGGCTTTGTAGTGTTTTGATATGGAAGTCGGTTTTATTTTTTTTTACGACAAATATTTTCGGGCCCATTCCGCCTGAGTCGTATATATACGACAAAAATATTACAGCTCGTTTAATGTACTTTTTTATTTAATTACGCTGTATTCTATCAAAACGATGTTTATATTAGGTAAATAGTTAATTAGGTAATCATTTAACAGTTTAATAAACTTTAGTCTCTTAATCAGAAGTCCTAATTATATTGCACTGATCTCTTTGTTGTAAGTATTTATTTTTCGATTCACTGTGCCGGGCGCTGGGGGCCCGACAATCGATATGAAGTCGGGCGGTTAAAAGGTTAAATTTTAGTATCGAAAATATCCGAAACCCCGTAAATAATTTTAATTTTAATAAAATTCCGCGCAAATAAATAATCAAAAGGGAAACAGGAGCAAAGCTGAGGAAAATCAATTGTTTTTAGGTCGATCCATTATGACATTGTCAAAATTATTTAAAAAGGCTCAGGCAGGCGTGCGGCAGCCCACTGTCGGATGTATCGACGGCAATACGCGAAGCAGTAGGCATATAACGCGTGGCCTTGAGCGAGTGACGGACGCCTGGCCATACCTACTCTTGATTTCTGAAGACCAATACTAACCCAACCATTCTCCAATTTTCAGATAACCAAAGGAAGCACTCCGTCACTGAAACGCTTAGCTAAAGAGATCCTCGGTATCGACATCCAGTCCGGAGAGCACAGTTCCGTTGAAGATGCCCGGGCCGCTATGAAACTGTACTGCAGTGTGGCTCGTCAGTGGGAACCAACTCTTGTCGATAAACGTGGCAAGAGGAAAGTGAATCCCAATGACGATTAGACTTAAGGCCCCCCGAGACGGTCCAACGGTTTGACTCGAACGTAAATTTTGATTTGACTCAAATCATTTTGATCGTTTACAAAGGTAGTTTGAACGGTTTGTCAAACATATACGAGTTTGAAGCACGTTTGATGAAATTTCATATATTTGTTGTGTTTGACGCGCCTTTTGATCGTGTTCCGACGCGTTTGAACAAACTCGGCATAGTTTTGCGTTGGATTTCGTAGCGTGAGCTTGTGTGTGACGAAAATGTCAGACTAAGATATTGAAATTGAAACCAAACTGTGCTGTTTGACAAACCGACATCAAACGGTAGCATCAAACACGTAAGGTTTGAATCAAACCCTTGGACCGTCTCGGGGGCCCTTTAGATTATTTAATTTTTTCAAACAGCGTCATTAGCCTAATGGCTAAGGTGTTAGACTTGTGATCACGAGTCACGAGTTCGAACCCCACTCATTACACTCTTGCCGTGAACCCACTCCAGACACAAGCATATTACTAGTATTGTGAATTCTACCCACATTACAAGTAATCTTAAAAAAAAAATTACCCTCAAATTCTGTACATAAAGTGGAATATTTGCCAAACTCTTCTCAAAAACTTTTATAAAGTTTAGAAATTATGGTTTGGTACATCCTAAGCTTCAAATTCTCATTTTAAGAACAATTTAACAGATGGCCCTATAAAAGTATTTTTTTCTTGAAATATTTTATTTAGTCTGTCAGTTTTAATTCAGAATTTGCGGGTAGTCGATTAAATGCCGAAATTTGAAATGGCGTGCACATGAAATTTGACAGTAATAGCGACTTTAATCGCTAAGTTTGGAGCTCTGTGAACCTTAGAAAAGTATCATATAACTTTATAGTAAATTGTTGTTAAAAGAGGTATAGGTTAATTCAAATTTAATGACGGCTGGAATCTACCCCACCACTTACGCCCGCTGTCATATAATCTTTCTACTGCATAGTATCACGTGGGCAGTTCCGAATTGCCATTAAGTTTGATGCTACCTGTACAATGTACATAAGTATGGATTGTACTGACAGGACCGGATTTTGCAATGATAAGGGAAATTGAAGTGACAGTGAAAAGGTCTAATTTTCATATAGCAGTCGTGCAGTCTTCGCTTCCGTGAACTTTATCACGATGAAAACATAACCCTCCTTCTTTTTCAGCCGGGTAAAGCTTTAAGCTACTTCCATACCAAAGGAGAATGCCAAAGCTTCCTTCAAGACTCGGCCAGAACCGACAAAGACGAACTATATATCATAAAAAAGGAAAATAATTATATAATTTGACTGTATAGTTAGTTTTCTATAAGAAGTACACAAAAAAAGATATAGTTCTTTGACGTTGACCACTTAATACTTTTAATTTTGAAATAACATGAAATAACCTATAAAATTTTTGAATAATGACTATTGAATTCGTTTTCAACAGCCAAGGTAGTCGTTAGTAATACAGAAATCGGAGTCCGGTAACAAAGCAATAAACAACACAAAACTCAAAAAACACATAAGACACTTCGTCGTTCGTCATAAAACGCGGGAAAAGTATAACTTTTGACAATTATCAGTGACAACTACAAGATTAAGTGCTACCAGCACTAAATGACTATTCTAAACGGTATCGATAATTTTATTGAATTACTTTAAATTATTATAAGATATTAAAAAATATAACTAAAAATTATTAATAATTATAAGAATTACAAGTTATGACTTTTGTAACTAATAAATTCACTTACGTAGGTTCATAATTATATTAAGGTAATCGTTTTGCAAGTGCAATTTCGTATCGATATTATTTTATTTTGGCATTGGCAACATTTCTAATTGAAATTGTAGATAGAAAACGTGTTGATAAATTGAATAACTATTTAAAATGACTTAAACGGTGTACTTCTACAGATTTTATTTATACTGTATAATTCTTACAGTTTTATATAATGAATTATCATTAATTTAGAAAGTGTCAGACGCTACATGATTCGAGCCGAAACTTGGCGTTCACCACCCACCCAGTACTTTCGAAGTTCAGCGCGGTTTAAACAAACAAGCCTTTCTGCTTTATAATATTAGTGTAGAATATGATGAATCTTATTACAAAAATACTACCTTACAGCACACCTCTATATAAACTTTAACTGTGCCAAATTTCACACTGCTTCGGCTAAATAATTTTCGTAAAAAGAGGTTTTCAAAGATTTTTTATGTGAGTGACCGTTTCCAGTCTAGTCGAAAACAACTTCATTGGTTATTATTATTATTATTTTTATTTCAGACCTAAGGGCCCATAGAAATCATTACAAAATAATGTTAGTAGGTTGTTAGTAGGTACAAAAAGCATTATATATAAGTTAGTATATTGTTATGAAATTATTTCGAGTGCTTAACTCGACTTGTCTAAGGCGCCTTAATAATAATAATTAAAGCCTCCAGCCAGGGCTCATATGAAACGTACAAACTAGGCGACTACACGCTAAGGCCACCTCCTGTAGGGTACCGACATCGGCTTAGGGCGTCTCTGGGGGAAGCAGCTAGGGTCAGGCTGGATAAGACAAGGGGTACAAAGTCATCTAGTGATTAAAAAGTGCTGAGTAAAAAGTACTATATTGGGTTTATCGTTGAAATTTAGTAGTACGGAGTTTGGAAGACAGAGATAGCAATATTCAAACTTATATTTCACGCAAATATGATTCTTAAATACTCGAAAAGCGCTTCAATTTTCCATAGCGCATTGCAGAATGAGCTCCGCCATGACCCTTTGGTGATTTTGTTCATCCGTCATTACTTTCGCTTCTTAAATCAAAGATGTTGATTGTTTCTTTGATAAATAAACAAATGTGTTCTCTAGTACAGTTGAAATTGCTGAATGAATATATTTTTATATTATGAAATGTGTCGTTTATTATCAATACCTGTAGTAACTAAGTCCCTATACGTAAATAAGGTATGTAGGTCTGATAGCTGGGATTTGTTCATATTTTATTCTTTTTATTGATAGTAGGTTCGCGTTTAACTACCATCTCACCTGATGGTAAGGGATGATGTGGTCGAAGATGGAGCACGCTTGCCCAAAGTAACCTATTCACTCTTGACTTAAAGACCCCTAGGTTATAGCTATCGGAAAACACATACTCTGGCAGGGGATTCCACTTCTTAGCCATACGCACTATATTAATACAATTATTTCTAGTAATAAACTTTTTATTATTTGCCCAACATTATCGGTCTTTGGGTAGAGAGCAGGCGCGTGCATAGGATTATGACAGGGCGGCCTTCAGGGTGGCATCGCCACCATGCTATGATGCGTGGCTGTGGCTATGCTAAAAATCTATAAAAGAAGAAGTTTTTGTGTGTTTTTACTCCGCCGCATGCCCTGTCATAATCTTATTCACGCCCCTGGTAGAGAGTAGTATATTCCTCGCTATCCGTTAATCTTTCCACGAGAGACCGAGTATGGTATCATCTCATCTGTAGTTAATAAAAAAATGTATTTTGTTAGTAATTTTTTTTTTAATTGTCCAATATATGTGATGTGGCTGTATTTAATTTAAATTTAGAGGCTACATTTTCACTTTATACACGCGAGCCCATTATTCTTTTAATAGATACACAAACTTTTTACTTTCGTTAAAAATGGTTGTGTATCTGGTCCAACCAATTAGGAATTGATCTGGTCGTTTTTTATTCGATTTCCTTGTTTTAATTTAATGTAAATGTTAGTTAATTTTATTCATTTACTAGCTTTTGCCCGCGACTTCGTCCGCGTGGAATAGTTACTTTGGGCTAACGTTAAATTTAACCCCGATTTTGAAGCATTCTTCATTGGCACTCCGCTCCTATTGGCATTAGCGTAATGATATATAGCCTATAGCCTTTATCTATATATTGACTATTTAATTAGAAAATAATTTTTCTATTCGAACCAGTAGTTCCTGAGATTATCGCGTTCAACCAAACAAACAAACTGTTCAGCCTTATATTATTAGTACCTATAGATAGCTGTTGCCCGCGACTTCGTCCGCGTTTTCATCGTTTTTCGTAAAAAAAGTAGCCTATGTCTTTCCTCACGGTTCAGTGATTTTGATGTAACAGACAGATTAACTTTCGTAATTTAGTAGGGAAATATAATATGTCAATCTGTAATACTGTTGAAAAATATCGCAATGAGGAACCGCACAATATTATTGTTAATAGCTGTGCCCGCGACTCCGTCAGCGTGTAACTCCTTGTGTGTTATTAAGTTAATGTATTGGTAATATTGTTTAGATCACGTTCACATGAGGCTTAAGTACCTATAGAACGAAAATACTTCAGCGCAAAGCTTCCGAGTAAACTATGTTGAAAGTTGACCCGTCCGGCACGTGAACATAAAGATTTCTAGAACTGCTAACCCGGGAAAGAGCGACGTACAACTGCCCATGCGAGAAACAACACATGACACCGAGATCTACTCCAGCAACACGAAAAGTCTGCCCTTGAACCTTATTAATTGTCATTGCATAACACACCGATACTGGGAATTGCGTTCTTTTAAATTGGAATGAAAAATTATTTGGTATTATGGGAATTCTGGGAATAAAGACGGTTTCTCCTGCACCGCAACCTGTTAAAATTTGAGCCTCGATTATATTTTGTTGCAACTGGGTGAAAATAAAACTAATATAAAAAAGTGAACGTAAATTAGCCAAAACTTAACTATCGGTATACCAAAATAACTAATACCTATTTTATAAAATAACAACGGAAGGAATTTAAAATAAAATTATCAACGACTAAAAGTCGCGCTGATAAGCACGGTTTGTTAATATCAATTAAGTATTGTCTGTCAATAAGGTCGAATGCTCTGAACGTCTATTCGGATCAACAGGCAAAAATTGTATGAAGCTCGCACTTTTTAGGGTTCCGTTGCCGAATGGCAAAAAACGGAACCCTTATAGTTTCGACATGTCTGTCCGTCTGTCTGTCTGTCCGTCCGTCCGTATGTCACAGCCATTTTTTTTTAGGTAGGGCTCGCGCTCGGACGCCCCACCTTTTTAGGGTTCCGTAGCCGAATGGCAAAACACGGAACCCTTATAGTTTCGATATGTCTGTCCGTCCGTCCGTATGTCACAGTCATTTTATTCCGAAACTACTAAGACTATACATGTAAAACTTAGTAGGTAGATCTATTCTATGAACCGGTATTTATAGACAGGTCTTTAAAAATGATATAAGGTTTCCTAAAACCACTTTTTCATAAAGTCAATCGTTTAAAAGATATAAGCTTCCAAAGTGGTAAAATGTCCCCCCCTCTAACTTCCATAATAATGGAGTAAAAAATCTAAAAAAAAATATATGTCTGTAGATCTTAATGTAAACTTCAACCAAAATTGGTTTGAACGAAATCGTGTAAGCAGTTTTGGGATACAGCATATTTTCTAAAACCGCAAATATAACTTTGTAATTCATACAAACACTATGAAAAACAAAGTTATCTAGCGTAGTTATAAAAATGTAAATAAGCTGGTTTCTAAAATTTTTAAGGTTTTTAGGAACCCTTCATGGGCGAGTCTGGCTCGCACTTGGCCAATCGAGACGCGTCGAGCGCGGTGACCGATTCTTAAAAATAATCCTTATAGCATGATTCAGTAGGTATTTACGCGCGATGGCTTATTTTTTTTTATTTTTTATTTTTTTTTTTATTTAGAATAGGTTCGCGTTTGACCACCATCTCACCTGATGGTAAGTGATGATGTGGTCGAAGATGGAGCACGCTTACCTAAAAGTAACCTATTCACTCTTGACTTAAAGACTCCTAGGTTATAGCTATCGGGAAACACAGACTCCGGCAGGGAATTCCACTCCTTAGCCGTACGCACAATGAAGGTATTCCCAAAACGTTTGGTGCGTATGGGTGGGATGTCCACCATGTAACGATGGCGCTTCGCCATTATTAGCGTATTTCATGTATAACTTTGGTGTTTCTATACCGATTTATATGATTCTTTTTTGTGGAATAGTTAATAATGTTAACTTTTTCAATTAGGGGTGACTGACAGTGTTATAAACGTAAGAGTAGACAAATATTATAATCAGAAAGCTTCGAACTGCTAAGCTATCGGGAGTTACACGTGTTATTGTGAGTCAACTATAAAAGATAGACATATGCTGTCGTGGGATATTTTTTATATAACTTTAAGGAGAACATTTCCGTCATGAAATGATTTCTGTGTAGCTTTAACCATAAAGGTTTCACACGCGACGGAAGCTTAAAAAATGGAGTACCTAACTTCTCCCGTTTTCCCAACATTTCCCTTCACTGCTCTGCTCCTATTGATTGTAGCGTGGTGAAAAGTATACTATAACCAGCTCAGGAGTATGAATATTAATTGTAATATTTATTGAATTTATTGAGAAATAATTGTACCAAGTTTCGTTAAAATCCGTCGAGTAGTTTTTGTTTCTATAACGGTTATACAGACAGACAGACAGACAGACAGACATACAAAAATTTTACTGATTGCATTTTTGGCATCAGTATCGATCCCTAATCACCCCCTGATAGTTATTTTGGAAATATATTTCATGTACAGAATTGACCTGTCTACAGATTTATTATAAGTATAGATTATGGGAATTCTGGGAATAAAGACGGTTTCTCCTGCACCGCAACCTGTTAAAATTTGAGCCTCGATTATATTTTGTTGCAACTGGGTTACTTTTAGCCGAGTTCCATTGCAAAGTTGTGGTGGTTTTAAATTTCGGAGCAGAATAATAATCACAAAGATTCGAACTGCTAAGCTATCGGGAGTTACACGTGTTATTGTGAGTCAACCATAAAAGATAGATATATGCTGTCGTGGGATATTTTTTATATAATTTTAAGGAGAACATTTCCGTCATAAATGATTTCTGTGTAGCTTTAACCATTAAGGTTGCACACGCGACGGAAGCTTAAAAAATGGAGTAACTTCTCCCGTTTTCCCAACATTTCCCTTCACTGCTCTGCTCCTATTGATTGTAGCGTGATGAAAAGTATACTATAACCTGCTCAGGAGTATGAATATTAATTGTACCAAGTTTCGTTAAAATCCGTCGAGTAGTTTTTGTTTCTATAACGGTTATACAGACAGACAGACAGACAGACAGACAGACAAAAATTTTACTGATTGCATTTTTGGCATCAGTATCGATCCCTAATCACCCCCTGATAGTTATTTTGGAAATATATTTCATGTACAGAATTGACCTGTCTACAGATTTATTATAAGTATAGATTATGGGAATTCTGGGAATAAAGACGGTTTCTCCTGCACCGCAACCTGTTAAAATTTGAGCCTCGATTATATTTTGTTGCAACTGGGTTACTTTTAGCCGAGTTCCATTGCAAAGTTGTGGTGGTTTTAAATTTCGGAGCAGAATAATAATCACAAAGATTCGAACTGCTAAGCTATCGGGAGTTACACGTGTTATTGTGAGTCAACCATAAAAGATAGATATATGCTGTCGTGGGATATTTTTTATATAATTTTAAGGAGAACATTTCCGTCATAAATGATTTCTGTGTAGCTTTAACCATTAAGGTTGCACACGCGACGGAAGCTTAAAAAATGGAGTAACTTCTCCCGTTTTCCCAACATTTCCCTTCACTGCTCTGCTCCTATTGATTGTAGCGTGATGAAAAGTATACTATAACCTGCTCAGGAGTATGAATATTAATTGTACCAAGTTTCGTTAAAATCCGTCGAGTAGTTTTTGTTTCTATAACGGTTATACAGACAGACAGACAGACAGACAGACAGACAGACAAAAATTTTACTGATTGCATTTTTGGTATCAGTATCGATCCCTAATCACCCCCTGATAGTTATTTTGTAAATATATTTCATGTACAGAATTGACCTCTCTACAGATTTATTATAAGTATAGATTTATTAAAACCTTATGCAACAAAAAGGTACAATAGTGGACTTCTTAAACAGTCAACATTCATTGTGTAGTGGTGAAACTTATTTATAGTGAAGTGATGCATGCTAATTAATAGAAGGGCTCTTATGTCTGAAATACTTTATTTATCTAGTTCAGACACAGATGCTCATCACTTTGATCTTAGTATAAGCTTCAATTAAGAATGTATATAACAGTATTAATAATGAAAGAGCAATAGGAAGGGCCCCTAAATTGTTTAAGCAAAACTTTGTAAAATATATCTACTGCATATATTGTTTTTAGATTTTTCTCTCCATTATTTAGAGGATAGAAGTTAGAGCGGGGGGGGGGGGGGGGCACATAGTCCACTTTGGAAGCGTATATCTTTTAAACGATTGACTTAAGGAAAAAATGGTTTTAGAAACCTCGAATGTCATTTTGAAAGACCTGTCTATGCTTTCATGGAAAAATATATTTTCAGTGTCAGTTATGTATGCGGAGCCCCCCTTAATTTTAAATATTTTTTTCTTAAATTCAGACATACATGACGAAACTATAAAGGTTCCGCTTTTTGCCATCGTATTTTTCCCCGTTTAAGCGCGTTACGCGTTTTATTTAATTCCGGTTCAAACGTTATTGCATTTTAATACAATACAATCTAGTTCTTCTGATTATTTATTGCTTAATTAGTTAGATTTGTGAAAAGACTGAGTGAATGAAAGGAAAAGACATTATCCCAGCGGAGCTATGAAAAGAAAAAGTAAACAGAAATAAACAGACAGGTTATAAAAATGCAATTTTCCTCATCATTTTGAGGAGGATTGAGGAAATAGATAAATTAGCACAATAAGATTTTTAGGTTCTGTCCAAGTTCTGTAATTTTTTCTTCACTGTTTCAAATAGTGAATAAAAAAATGTGACAACAGTTAAGCTTGTTTCTAAAGCTCTACAGCATGAAAATAATGACTGACAGAAAGCTAGCATTTTATTAAGTAGGTAATCTTTTGAATACTGCACTACAGCGAAATAAGAAGTCAAAATTCAGTCAATAGTTTGCTAAATGAGTCGAGAGATTTAGCAAAAGAGTGAGGGGTAACAACTGTTTAAAAAAATAAAAAGCGAAAAATAATGAAGCCTTTTTTTGATGAGTATTTACTCTCAAACTAAACAATGATTTCAGGCAATCATTCTCAGCATCAATCTGAAATCATTGTTTAGTTTGTGGTCTGAGTAATATGTCGAAGTATTACAACCGGAGAAACTCCGTATCTTCTTCAAACAAAGAGATAAAAATCGCTTCCAGAAAACTGACGGTTAAAAATAGTAAAGACTTCTCAGTTAATCTGAATGAACAATTAATTGCTCTGAAAACATGCTTAAAATCTGAAATTAAAAAAAATAATTCCATTAAAGAACTCATGGAATTTTTTCTGACAAAATTCGATAGCCTTGCATCCAGTTTTCCGGAGGTAATAACTGCATGATAAAGTCATTTTTTTTTGTAAATTGAAACTAGATGAGGCCGGTGTTTCCTAACTGACTACCCTGAGAAGAAACACCGAAACAAACTCAGGGGTCCGTCTCTTTTAAAGTCCATACAATCTGTTCTTGTTAAATTATATGGGAACCTTGTAGGTTACCGTCTCAGGAGGCCTTTTGAGGAAAGATGCTCACAGATTTGAGTAGGCCTGTCCATATAGTGCAAGCATTTGTCAGAGAAAGTATAGTTCAACTCAGAACAAGGAGCTTAACGATTTGACAAATAATACCAAAAGGACTCAAACTACCAGCCAATCATGTTTAACTCGAGCAATACAAGCATTTTAGTTTTTTCTTGTGAGTAATGTTTACCCTTCATTTGCCCCCAAAACTATTTTCCCCAAAACGTTTTCTGGCTCTAAGCTACCTCCCTACCAATTTTCAGCCAAATCGGTTCAACCGTTCTTGAGTTATAAACAGTATAACTAACACCACTTTTTTTATATATTTAGATTGTAACGACGAGAACATATTATTTTTAATGTATTTTTTTTAAATTCCTTTCATTTCACTTTTCAATGTATATTTTTATTTATAATACCGAATTAACGAATGAATTCCTCTTCTTTCTTTAACATTCTTCTGAACAGACATGGTTAAAAATAAATTATGACAATAACTATAGAATAATGGCAAGCAGTAAGTGACCACTTTTTCCTTCCACTAAGTGCACGATGCGCGAACTTTCCTCCACCACGCCAAAACCTTGCCAACTTACCTCACGAGGAGTATAATGTAGTTTGCGCGACTGTATTACGGCAGACAGACGCTGCATGATACTAACTTCCTTTTTTTTCTTGGTGGGAAAATCATTGAATTACTTCTCACAATCTGGGTGGAGCAGGAGGAGTGTCTGACTAAAGACCCACCCTGTTCCTTCAGCTGCCCTTGCGTTCCGTGGCCGCTATATCTCGTTAGAACATTCCCGCAACCGCGGCAAGCAATGGCCCTATGGGGCCCTGTCCCTAGTACTGACAACGCTTTGAGGCGCGCGTGAACACGACGCGCCGCCAACCCGGGCCTGGTCTTTACCGGACGGTGAGCTACCCCTTCTCGCCGTCCGCATGATACTAACTTCCGAGAGTATGGACACGTTGCTGCGGAACTCGGTCCACAATATTCTGAGCATCCTCCTCTAGCACCAAATCTCCAGAGCATCTATCTTCCACATTTCCGACTCACGCACTGTCCACGACTCTGCTGCGTGTAGAAAAATGGGGAATATTGGAGTGCGTACGAGCCTGATTTTGGTGGCTTTTGTGATACCACGATTCCCCCACACTTTCTCTAACTACTCTATGGTAGTTTTAGTTATGGCCGTTTGTCGTTTCACATCATCTAGATCAGATCTCTAGCATGAAATAAAATTTGTTTGTAAAAAAAACAAACCTCTAACCATGTAGGTACGGTCGAGCCTGGAATTTTGGGGGGGTCACTAACAATAAAATATGTCGAGTAAATGAGTTTTCTTTATTGCACAATACAAATCTTATTGAACACAGTGCAACAAATTTAAAAATGTGCGCAATAATTGCAGAAGCTGGGCTACTAATTATCTATAAGATTTAAAAGACTATTTTCGATATTATTTTGCTAGGATAACGCACACTGACATATTAATTTTGTTATTTGTATAAAGGAGTCCCTATAAATGTCTACAAATTTTCAGACCTCTCTACCATCCAAGCTTGCGGAAGTCTCATGCGAAACTCCATCCTCTAGTTTATGGGGTTAGGGGTAACCATAGAGATATAAGAATAGAGTGCAGAAGTGCTACACTAGCCTGTAAGTGGGAACGATAGAAGCGAGGAGAGAGAGACGCCGACTATTCATCCATCTCTCTCTTGCAGAGCGTTGTGATTGGCCCTACTGAAGATGGTGAAGTGGGAGTTTTAACAGTAACTGTTTTTGCGTTGTCAATTAGTTACCTTTACTTACTAACTCGTTTATAAATGAAAACAAAAAGGTGCCTATATAGGTACTATATACGGTATACGTATGTATACACGATTTTCAAACAGTTCCGCGTCTGCTACTCCCAATATACAAGCGAAGCGATAGGATTTGCTAGCAAACACTGCTCATTAGCCAATCACAGTACTCTGCAAGAGAGAGACGGATGAATAGTCAGCATCTGTCTCTCTCTTCGCCTCTATCGTTATTTAACCGTTTCTGCACTCTATTCTTAGGCCGTGCGCGCACTGCCTTGCGGTGGCCGCAATTGCGGTAGTTCTCCCGCACCGGTAGAATAACCGGGGCCACCGGTGACTCTACCGCACGCGTTTATTCCACCGCAGTGCGCGCACGGCCTTATATCTATGGGGGTAACCAACTTATTACCTATGTAATAACGTTTTGTTCTACTAAGTACCTATATTATTTTCGTTTCTGTGTTCGGAGGATGTTGAGGAACGAAACGTAGTTGTCATAAGGGGTAAAAGTGAGAAGTTTTATATTTTTCTTTGTTGTTTGTGTGCTAATACTAGCTTACATACCAAATTTCAGGTTTATAAGAGTTCAGGAAATTCCCTAAGAATGTTCATTGATCATCAGTGAGTGACGAAATCGGGTTTTTATAGATATCAATAAAATCTAAAGTCATGAGCTACCTATGCGATTGAAACATATATGTTTAATAATTCAACTATTGACATTATATCCGAGAAATGTGTTTATCTACTATAATCCAAACCCAAGCTATGAGGGTTCCAACAAACGACGAAACGCTTCAAGAAAAGATGTGTATTGCCCTTGCACTTCGTTTGGGTCGTCTTGGCGGGGACACTATCGTGCCTCCAGATTAGAAACTGTTTGTAGTAAACGGTCGATCATTATAACAATTAAATAAAACTATAATTTCAAAACGGTCTGCACTTTATTATGTCATTTATATTATTATAAATTTTCATTATATTATTATGCCACCATTAAAATTCAATTTTCGACGCTAACTAGGTATTTTACAAACTAGTTTTTTTAATTCTTCGTTGCTTGCTCAAAATGTATGGATGGACATATTTAATTTATTAATATTTAACATTGATAAGTAGCACGAATCATTTTGACGTTCGTAAGTGAATTTTGAATTGAAAATTACATTAACTAACATTACATTAATTAAATAACAATTTTTATTTATACTAATTCAACTGAGCGATTTGCTCCCAAAAATAGACATAAGCTGTTTTGAGGAAAAACAATAGCCTACAGAAAGTATTCCCAGGTCTGACTTTTTCTTTAGGTCAGTTAAATACTAAAATAGAATAATTATGATTATTGCCATTTCAAAATTTACTTACATCACTGTCAAAATTATTGGAGCTATAAAATTTTACCTACATGACATTGTGGTTTTCTAACATTTACGCCGAGCTGAAATTGGCAGTTGACCAATTTAAAACTCTATTGAGAATGGTCAAATCCCAGTTTCCGCAACTTAAGATCAGTGAAATTAATTGTTTACTTTTTCAAAGTTTAATGTCACTGTCAAATTACTTATTCAGTTTGTTACTTCTAAGTGTTCCCGAGAAAAAGTGTAATGACAGACACAAACCGAGAATTTTCATGTTCTCACAATGTACCGTCGATTCTCTGCTCGTGCATTTTATACTCAAAAAATAAGTGACGTATAGCAGCTCTAAGACTGTTTGTGGAAATTTTATTCCGAGTTTCCAAAAGGGTTAAGCAATTAATTTCCCTGATCTATTAATAAAATAAAGTTGTATTACTCTTCTTCATTGTTAAAACTGTGCTAAAACAAAATGTACTCATTGTAGTACAGATATCTCCTAAATTAAGGCATTTGGGCATTTTTGGTTATCAATACATTTCAAGATTCAAAATTACGTACTTTTAAAATCAGGTACACAAACGCCATTCACTTAAATTTTGTCGTATAAAATTATTAAGTAATTGGGTTTTGCTTACCTGCCTAAAAGGCCGATTTAGCTTCAAACGTCTATTAGAGTGCGTTTTGAAAGTTGGCAACATTGCATTTAGCGGTCAAATATTTGAACGGCTTCAATTATTAGTATGCGTTTTGTCGATATTACTAAATTAAATTGTAACATAACTCCACCAAATATTTATACAAATGTTAAAGAAAAGAATGGCCTGTGTAATATTAAATGAATATTACACAGGCCATTCTTTTGCAATTAATGAAATTATAATTTCTAAGAACTTCCATATTTCCGAAAATAAAATTGTCCACATTGTACAAAGCCATGAAATCAAAAAATATGAAATTTTAGGCAACAAATAACTCAAAATCTTAAGCTAACAGTCATTTTGATTTCTTCGAGGATTATACACGCTATGCATAGTTATTTAAGAAATATTGTTTCATCTGTAAACAAAACGGTGACATTTTGTACACCTGTAATATTCATCTAGCTGTTCAATAAATAAACAACGAAATATTTGACAGCTCTTTGCAGTGTTGCCAACTTTCAAAAAGCTACCTTTTCAGAATTTGCACGGTGAAAATCACTGGCTTAAACTTGGCACAGATGCTCAAATATCCGTGGCATAGAGACCTTGATAGTGATAGGTTATTTTGAAGCTATATCTAGCGACGGTAAGGGGGTTATTGTCTCAGAGACATTATTTACATTTCTTTATGTAAGGATCTACATATCAACGACATTTATATATCACGTATTCAGGCCCATATTTCCCACTGGGCAGTCTACTTGTGGCCAGGACAGGTCGATAAACCCTCCAATTTCTGCAAGATCACCAGACGCCATAGGCTATTGCTTATTTTTTGTGAGTGGCCTCTTGTGGGTCAATCTAGGTCTTAATTTGACATTAGCGAACATTTACGTCAAGGTGAACGAGCGAGTACACAAGCCCTACGTCCTCCGACGTGCATATATTGTCTGATCCAGCCTGTCCGCCCTAAACCCAGGTCCGTACCACACAGGGAGTGCCCTTAGCGTCTAGTCGGATAGTTTGTAAGTTAAGTAAAAGCCCTGGCTGGTGGCTATAATGATTATAATTAAAGTTAAGTTGTTGACCTACTAGGGCCATACACAAAATAATGAAAAAGAGGCTTTTAGTAATAAACGCATGCCTTTTGTGAGTACTAAGCACTTGCCCTTAATTGTAAGTAAGCCATAAATGTCATTGATACACCCAATTTTTATCTGAAGAAGTCAGTGAAATTCAGTTTTTTGTGCAAATACAAATATAGTATTCGAGACGACTATTAGAAGACAATTTGGTTCAAAATAATCATTACTAAATAATAAATACATCTCTTCAGGTTAAAAGTCATACAAAGATTTTTTGGCGCCAAATAAGAACTTATACCGCCATCTTGGTTTCACCATAGACAATGTCGTTTACCCTCCAAAAAGTTTTACTATCCGCGCATAGAGAAAATTGATTTCAAAATAACTGTTTTTCATTGAGTATTGAGTTTCAAGTTCTTATAGTTATTTACGCGATACTAAAACACAAACAACCTCTATTTCAATTGTTGTCCGTATGTATGGCTTTATGTTTGTCTCTAGAATGCCTGAACCGATTTTATTGGGACTTTCACTAGAATATAGAGGAAGTTATAGGCAACATATACACTACTTTATTTACTACTTTTTATCCCGGAATTCCCGCAGAGTCGGGATGCGCGGGAAAAACTAATTGGTAAACAGTTAGGTTTTATGGAGAGTCTTGGCAATACATTTTATCTTTGTTCAATAACGAGCCAAAAGATCCTTGTCCCACTGTACTGTCGAAAAATTTAGGCTTTTATTGTCATAGACCGCTAGGGAACATTGAAATCAACTTTTAAATATAATTATGTTTTATACACTTTTGTTATAAATAGATATTTTAGTACAAGCAACGCAATGACTAGGAAGTACAAATTCTCGAGTGTCGTCTACACCATGGTCTAGGCTGGCCCAACATGGCCTATCATTTAAGAATTTTTTTCATAAAAATTTTACGTAAACTGAAAATCACTGCCTTATTCTTAGAAAGCATAAGCGAGTACCCACAATTTTCCATTAATTGAAATTATAAGTATTAACGGCCTTGCTGTCAAATTGACACTTATCCGGACCATAGACGCACATCGATGCAAAAACCATAGACTATGTTGCCAGCTTGAACCATAGTGTAGAAGACTCATTAATTAAATAATAAGTTTCTTTTTTCAATTATTTTTACAATACTTTTCCTACTTATTGTGCATGAATAACGTTCTTATATTGTTCGTAGAGTAATGATTTACATGTCAGTTTTTGGTCAACAAATTAAGTAGATATGTTTAAAAAATGACTATTATCTATAATATACAGCGATAATGTATCTATAATGGCAGGCTGGCGACGTTGCCAGAATGCACCTGGCATTCTAGACTCCACAAAGTGACCCGTTAGTCGTGGCTACGCTTGCAAATTAGCGACGTTGCCAAACCGTCACAGAGTGAATTGGCGACGTTGCCAAACCGTCACCGAGTGAGTTAAATGCCATTAGACTGTTTGAAAGCAATTTAATTTCACCTTTTTGTCTTCTTATAAATATGTTTTTCAGTAATTTGTTCTTCACATCTGAAGCTCTCAGTGAAAGAATTTGCGCAATAAAAACAAAATAATAACGTCTTTAACATGTAAACCTTTTCTCTTATAAATTGGAAAACAATATTAATACAAGATAATTTTTTAATATTAATAACAAACAACCGTACTCATAAAAAAACGTTTTACCAAATTCTTAATTTAAATACAGATTAACAGATTCTGAACTCAAATTCTGTACAATATTTTTGAATAAAGAATCTGCTGTTCTATATTATTTAAACTAAGCATATGGTTGTATTTTTTTATATGAATTGGTCTGTTAGAGTTTCGCACCATTTTTTGAAAAATTAATCAGTGAGAACTTTTAGCAGAAATATTGACTATTCGAGACAGTTTTTGAGAATATTCAGGGATTTGTTTTAATATTGTTGTCATTTCATATATCACAACGCCATGAATGTGATGTATTATAATCAACGACTTTACGCTGATTACCCTTTAGAGATAAGGAGAAGTTTGGAGAAATCCAACAAATCTCGCTGCACACATGTTAATGTGTCTGTATGGGTTTGACCTACAACTCAGTAACTCGTGACTGTAACTACTGGGTTAGCACTGCTCTTACTGGGCCACAACCCAGTAACTGGGTAATTTGAGGCGCGTAGGTCTCTCGGTGTGTCTGTGATCGTCGCCCATTTATGTATTGACCTAGACTAACGCTGCTTAACCTGTAAACTAGACCAACGGGCTCATCTATAAAATAGTCATATAATTTACTACGCTTTATTCGAGTATCGAGATAAGGATTAAAGCTATCGATTTAAAATCTAAATTCATTTAAAAAAAAAATCTAAGTGTCATGTCAATCATTCGAGCCTTAGAGAGAGATAGAGCTATGTGTCACTATTACGAGAGAAAGAGACATCAATATTTTCTGTTTAATAATTTTTTAAATGACAACACTATTAAATTTCTTGTAATATAATACATAGGACGGTATCTTTAAGATTAAATGAAATTAAATGGTCAATATTTCTGCTCATACAATGAAATATAAAAAAAATCACAACTCTAATATTAAATAACGGAAAACAGGCCAACAACACCAATTGGCGACATTCAAATTATCTATATTTCCGACATCGGTGTACCTACCCCATAAGACATTTAAATAATACATTATTATCAACAATATATATACAGCTAAGTAATAAGTACATTTTTAATACGTAATGTTGCTATCGTTAAAAAAAACTAACACTATAGTAGCATTTTTTGTTTCGTGGCAACACCTTAAAATTGGTCTACAAAAACGTACCATTCGAGATTTAGTGACAGAAAACGTCCTGTTAAAAAAAAGATATATTGATGGATTGTTAAGCAAATATAGAGTAAAAAAAAAGATCTTTCGTTTGACATTACAACATTTTAACTAGACTGCCATCTTTAGCGAAAATTAAAAAAAATCAAAACACGTTGTATTTTTAATGACTTAAAGTTTTTGTCACAATAGATAATATAGATGACAAAATATTCTTTATGCAACCAGTTTACCATAGTATAAGACACTGATAGAGAAAACAGAATGGAAATTGATCGAAAAACTAAATAATTATAAAATTTTTCAACAATCTGTCTTTTATTATTACTGATGAGTCCACTTTTGACCTCGATCTCGCCTGATGGTAAGCGATAGATGAGGTCTACGATGTGACGAGCGAGCACAGAAGATGCCTGTTCTCTTGCTTTGAAGGCAGACGGGTCATATGTCTCTCTCGCGAAAACGCTTTTTTCTGCAGCAGCTGTATGAGCGTTATAGAATTTGAAGTCAAAGTCTATGTCGGACTTCTCGTTCCAATTTTCAACTTTAAAGCTTTATTACTTCGTCAGTGATGAAGATATTTAAAAAAATATTTCGTAATCGCTCACTAAACCTAATAAACTGTTATAATTTAAAAAAAAAAAACATGTATACAGGGTGGCCCGTTCACAGTGGCCCAAAGATTTTTTCAGCTTGAGAGCATCATAAGTGATCATTTAAAATAAATATAAGTGAAATTTACACTATATGAGCCTATAGCGCGATAGGTAGATAATTGCACTATGCTTATACCAAATTTCATTCGATTCGGTCCAGTACTTTTCATAACAGAGTGGTTTTGTGTCAAAAATATTGAACTTTCGGGTAATTTACAAAAAAAAACATAGTTTCTAAACCATAAGTTTTCGCTTAACTAAAGCATCTTTTAAATTATCACTTATGATGCTCTCAAGCTGAGAAAATCTTTGGACCACTGTAAACGGGTCACCCTGTATATCCCTATTCAAGTTTTTATACTAGTTTTCAATTATCAATAACGGACTAATGAGAATCATAGATTTTCCTTTTCACACATAAAAGAGTCATATTAAAAAAGGTGGTTTGAGATTGGAATAACCTCCAACGAAATTGGCGCCAAATTTTTCTGACGTTTAATTAAAGATGGCAGAAGAGTTAATAATTATTTAGACTTAAATTTGTGCAAATCAGGTGAAAGAACATATTACAATTATTCCTTAAACATCTTAGTTATATACTTATTGAGACTCTGCAAATACCTGGTGTTTGTATATTTCTAAAAATAATAATTGTATTTCGTCCATCAGTTAGGTTTTCTAAAAAGAATGGAAATCTTCTATATGGATTAAACACAATAAAGAACAGTGATCTAATTAACGTAACTAATTGGTAATAAGTTGACAAGGGCGTGACATCATTAGAAAATTACAATTTTTGGTTACGCGATCACAGAAGAATTAATTCCAATATTTTTTGATAATCTTACTGATGGATCAAATAGATCAAATCTGATAGAATATGTTGTGAATTATTGAAAAATAACAACAGAATTATCAGATTTCACCATTAGCTGCAGCATTAAAATTAGCTGTCAAATTTGAAAGATATCATTGATGTTCTATGTAAAAAAAAACAAGAAAAACTGGCCGGCTAATTTAAAAGACCCCGTACATGAGAAACAAGATTTTGATATCAATCTGCATAGAATTAAGGTTCATTTTACTTCGACAGGATGTTCAAGGAAGTGTTCCGTATATAAAAGCGTGTGGAATGTATGTACAGGTGTTGTTACGCGTAGTATATGTTAAGGCGCGGCTGACGACCTATCCTCGTCATGTTGGCGCATAGTTCTTGATCTCTGAAAGGTAAAAATAAATAATTAATAACGATGTTATTTCTACTGATTGGGCTTCGAGCAATAAGAACCGGCGACGCGGTAAGCCCCGGAGGAGATGTCTTGACGATTTAGATTCCTAATACTTTTATTGCGCTTGACCACATTTGATGGTAAGCGATGATGTGATCGAAGATCAAGCACGCTTACCTAGAAGTAACCTATTCACTCTTGACTTAAAGACCTCCAGGTTATAGCTATCGGGAAACACAGACTCCGGCAGGGAATTCCACTCCTTAGTTGTACGCACAATGAAACTATTCCCAAAACGTTTTGTGCATATGGGTGGGATGTCCAACCATGTAACGTTGGTGTATCTCCGTTTGTTTTGTAGCCGAATAATGGAACAGGGTTGGAGGTTGTCGTTTCTGACAGCATGAAAACCTGGGTAAATGTATATTTAGACTCAGGCTGTAAGTTTAACAGTTACTCATTCAGAAGTTCTCCCTTTTACGTTAGCAAAGAGAGTCTATACTTTGAGGCCTTCCTCAAAAAATGTTGTTGTTGATGTTCCGAGACAACTTTCTTCCTCATGCCTTAACTGCTGCGAGCTGATCTCCAGCTACCTCCGAGTGGGTTTGCGGATGGCGAGCTGGAGTAGCCCACCGTCCGGTAAGGACCAGGCCCAGGTCAACGGCCGGCTCAAAGAGCAGTCAGGGTCGTTGCCTGTATTTGTTGCGGGAATTTGCGGATCACAGGGGCAGACGGAACACTACTGATACTGATCCATCTAGCTACTGAAGGAACAGGGTGGGTTTATTTATAGTCACTAGAAACGATTTGAAAAGAACATCTACATTTTTATTTCTATACAAATCTTTGGTCCGTTCCCAATTGGAACTCGCAGTACCGATCTGGAGTCCCATTTTTGATATTTATATAAAAAGATTGGAAATGGTTAAAAAAGTATTTGCGTGCTATGCAATACAAATGCACCAAGTCTAAATTATATTATTCTCAATTACTGACGCGTTATAAACTTCAAAGCTTGGAGTCAAGACGCAGCCTACTAATGGCCATGATGCTTCATGGTCTGTGTAATAACAGATTTGATTGTCCAGATATCACCAATAACCTATGTTACATTGTACCTAGAACTGTTGGGTTGAGAGGCGCGTGTGCCTCAGCTTTTCCATACCGCAAGGTGCAGAACTCACGCTGGTGCACGGGCGCCTCTACGACGCATTGTTGATACGTATAATACCCACTTCATTGATTTGGATATATTCGCGCTTACACACTTTAAGTTCAAAAAGATGGCTATTGAATCTTTAGAATAGCCCTTTTATACTCACTATAATATAACAATACGCACGAGTAGATACTTCTTACTTTTCTGTAATAACAACGCACGCATTAAATTTATCCTTAAACCATTATTCCGCGGACATTGATGTGGGTTACACGTTTACTTATTTATAAATTTTATTTCGTCACACTTATATTGTAATATGTGTAACTGTTTTATGTCCCAATAAAGTAAAATAAAATAAAAAATAAAAATCTGACACTCCCTTCCACTCTACCTAAGGCGGGATGACTTATTTGATGATTTTCCCAACGAAAAGAACCAATACTACATGTCTCCATGTAAAATCTTTCAGGGAAAGTTTCATTAATATCGGTTCAGCCGTTCCAGAGATTAGCTCGGACAAACAGAATTTAGTTAAGATTAGTACATGTCTTACCTAATGTCGCCCCACCCTCCGTTTCCTTTGACGAGTTTCTTATTATGCTTCGCGCCGCCAGCTGTGACGGTCGCGCTCACTCGCGTAGGAAACATGTAAGGTTTAGCGTTTTGAAGCAGTTTTTGTACTTTGCTGATCACTGTAGACGCGTTGCAGTTCGATTTCTTGTGGTGAATACCGCTGGAATTGAGAAATTATCGTGTTACAAGTAGAAATTACATTAGCTAGCAAAACTACAATGGGAATATAACGATAATTTATTTGCATTAAAATGTTTGACACAATGTTGGTACATGAAATACATTAAAAAAATTGTGAACATAATATTAACGAGGTACCACTTGTGGAAGAACAACTTGTGTTACAGAAGCCAGGCTCCAACTTAAATCTTTATTGCTTAGCTCAAAATATCCTATAACCTTTCTCAAGCTTCAAGCTACTTCCATACCAAATTCTTTCAAATCCACCCAGTACTTTCGAAGATTAGCGAGTTCAACCAAACAAACAAACTTTTCCGCTTCATAATATTAAAATAGATAATATGATGACAAAGTCTTTAATCAATTGTCTCTTTTATACATGTAAAAGACAGTTGAGTTTTCGTTACAATAAAAATGTTAAGGTGTATAATAAACTAGCTTTAAAATTTAAGGACATTTTATGATATTAGATGTTCTTTTTTCTTACAAAAAATTACCCGTTAAGTAATATAACAATAAACCTAAAATAAAATAAAACAAAAATACTAAAAAGTCCCAAAGTAACTGTAAGAATATGTACAAAAATAATAAGATGGCGTCCATTATTTCTCTTTGTAGAATATTATATTAAGATCACGAAATAGAAACTCACCACTCTCCAATATGAAATACTCTCGGCCCCTTGCACACAATGACCTTAAACTTTTCCTTGCCAGGCATATTTTGGGACAAATGTAACAATGAGTAGTCCCAATTATAGTCATCGTAGGCACAAAACTGACTCTGCTGCTTCATTATATGTCCCCAAACAGTTCTATTGAAGGCAAACCCCATATTATGCATGCTAGAATGCCATGGTGTTATTTCTACCTGAAAACAGAATTTTTACTTCATTTCATGGTAGAAATTTTGGTTTCTGGGCTGGCAACATTTGTTCTTTTTTTATTCTGGCAATGTTGGAGCTGTCAAATTTTGGAGGCAATTTTGATATTTCACAAATGACGTTAAATTTAAATATGGATACAAACTACCTACTTTAGTATTTACAATACAATTTCACTACTTATCTAGAACTCTAAAACCAAATAATATGTACACAAAATATAATACTTTACTCTCTCAGTGATAGCTTAATAATCGTACATCAATAGAGTCTATTATGGTTTAAATCATAGAATAATTATTAGGCTCATGAAAATGCAATGTTATCATTTGATATTTAAATTATAAGCGAATTAAAGGCAAAGAAAAGCTTTCACCAAACCCATGAAAAATATTTATTATACATTGCTGTTTAAACAAATAATACACAGAATCAAAAAATCATTGTTGATATGAGGTAGCGAATAGAGAGACAGTAAGGTATTTACATTCGTCTTAAAACTAAGCATGCTTTTAAAAAGCTAGGCATTTAATACTTTTTACAGCTTATGAAATAAAATGTATACCTACACTGCATACAAGGTTTATTTCAAATAAAAATCTATTTGCAAAAAAGAAAACAATCTCGTCTTGTTCATGAAAATGTCTCTGAACTGTCCATAGATATTGAATTAAAAATATCTAAAAAAAATTGCAGAGATTCTTATAAATAAAACTGTTGACAAATTCAATTCATTGGAGATGAAATGTATCTTAACCTGAGTTTAAAAATAAATACACAAATTACGATAAGAAATACACCTTGTATTGATCTGTTTAGAAGATAACTGCATTTACATGCTTTCCAAACTCAACCAACATTATTTAGGTAATTACTATAACATTTGTCTAAGCACTTAGTCCATGGAAGTCAATATAATTAGTAATATTCCTTGGTTAGAATCTTAAAAATCACACGACAGAAAGTCTGCGCTGGTATCAAAAAATACTACTATAAAAAAATTACGCAGTCTAGTGCGGTTTAAATTCTATACATTCATTTAAAACGTAAATCTGTTGTTTCGGAGGCCACGAAGGAGTTTCTGTTCTTCGAGGCTTGTAGGAACTCTACCCCTTCAATAGTGGTATAGAGGTAGAGGTGATCCTGGTGTAGTGAAACACCAGCCTCGAGCTTAGCTTAGACACAAGTCTTCCACAGTACCTAATAGGTATAGGTAGGATATAGGTACTACCTATATCCTCACCTAAATGTACCAATGTCCAATCTGAACAATGTTATTGTCGTATATCGTGGTGAGAAAAATAAGTTTAATATTAAAAAGTAGCTTTATATAAAACGACTTTGTTTTCTGGGTTTAGTTGTTTTTTTTCTTAGTATAAATGGGCTATCATGGACGAGGCGCTTAGGAGTACGCAATCAGAAAATTAAATATTGCGCAAATTTTAGATTTCAAATGCAATATATTATACTAGTCAATACTAGTATAATATATTGCATTTGAAATCTAAAATTTCTAAGACCGGAGACTTTTCGAGGCAGCCAATTTCTGATTGTACCATCAAACAGGCCTAAGATTGTATCAAACATCTATAATACCCATATAATCATGCGCATCAAAGCGTATAAATTACTTCCTGATAAACGTTACCATACATTAAAGTTCCTAAAGGTTAAATGACACTTGCTCCGAACGTTTGGTGGATCGGTAACCTTCTTAAGGCAGTTGTCCCATGGCCGACGATGAACGAGTAGCGAGTAGAGCTATAGCATCTGAAAACGAGTTGGCGAGCAGCGAGTGTGTTGTTCCGATAGTTTAGTCGCTGAGCTATCATCTGGTTGGTTTGGCATGAGTTCGGACCGCCAAGTGATCACTGAGCGTGTATTATCTTTGACAGCTCTTGTCGCTCAGCACCGACAGCTCTCACTGAAAGCTATTAAGGATCGGTCCATTCGATATTAGTTCGATAGCTTCCAATCAATTTGCTAAAATCAACTAATATCGATTCAAAACTAAAACTGCGAATCGGCAACTGCCAGATGTCACCACCCACTGTCAGAAACTGACGTACAACTGAATGACATTTGGAATGTAAACACAACCACAACTTGATTACGATTTAATCTCTATAATTTATTGTGATAGCTTATAAGAGAAGTGATTCAACGTCAGAAAGTGTTACCAAAGAGTCCAGTGATGAAGTACAGATGAAGGGATGTTCCTTTTCTATAAATCGCTAGCCAAAGTCCTTTGCACAAACTACATTGAACATTTCACTTGGAAACCTTCGAGATCAATATTGGAAACCACACAATTTATAACGCATGTCAGGATAAGGTAAGCCAGGATAAAAAAAAACAACGTAACAGTACCTCCCCAACCGCTGAGCGCAACTATTGCTATATGCATCTCTTTCGTTTACACGAAATATATATTTAATTGTGCGTTTCTTGAGCGAGTAAATCGCCGATAGTTAGTCGTTGACGCGCCGGCAGTCGGACAACTGCCTAACGAATCTAGATAATTTCGAGCCTCGGCAAGCGCCGTTGGTCATTTTTACATATTGTCAGTCGTTGTGGGTAATCAGAAGCCAAAAAGTCTGACACCTCTCTTGCCAACAGGTATCGTGTTGCCCAGTTGCTAGAGTGAGTAGGTCAGGCAGCCGCTTCATGTAAAATACTGCCGACTTCAAAATTGCAGAGAAAAGGCTAGAAAGATGATATGGCTAATGTCATCATCAAATATATCATCGATTGAATAAAAGTCTAATGGACATTCTTTAATACAATATTTACAACAAATATACAAAATTATGTACTAAAATACAAACTACAATAAAGCATCAAAAAATTCATCCTCAACGCTGTCGGCTGGCAACGTACCCAAGATACTGGCGGCATTGCCTCGTTGTATGGCAATGCTTAGCCGTTGACCAAAGAAATAGCCAGCCCTTGGGTCGCGGGAAGCGTCAACGAGCCTTTTCGATATTTCTTTAAAAAGGCTGTGAGCACACGGGCCCCATGGTTCGAGAGTTTCGACCCCAAACGGCTCGAAAATATAGTTATCACCGAGATGACTATATTTACGCCGCTTGAGGTTTTCCGCAGCCGCAGCGGGAGCGCCAGCACAACATGATGAACTGGGAAGATGGGATGGCGCGACAGTATCGATCGATAGTCTAATCAGATGCAGCTAACTAGCAATATACAACGTGTAATTTAAAGGGTATATACATACCAAGTGCACGGCTTCTTTGGATGATAACAAACGATATGGCAAGGGTTTTGTCATCCTATGTCTACATGTGTGGAACTTATTAGAAATTTCAATACATTGATACCAGAGACCGAATTTTTCAAATTAAGAAGAACTAAGAGAATTATCGTTTTATTGGCAAGTGACGTGGAAAGTGATGACCCTCATAGTGCTGCGACTTTTTTTTTTTTTTTTTAAATATAACTAGTAATGTGGGTAGAACTCACATTACTAGCAATCTTGTTAACCCCTCCAACTAAGCTAAATATGCTTGTGTCTGGAGTGGGTTCACGGCAATAGTGTAATGGGTGGGGTTCGAACTCGTGACCTCTCGATCACAAGTCCGACACCTTATCCATTAGGCTATTGACCCTCATAGTGCTGTGACACGTTTGTTATTACTGGTATTCAAGAAACATATGAAACCGATAATTTGGGGTCAATTCTGTGAGTCACTTATTTTGAGCTGAAATTTTGCATAGAGACTCCATACCAGATGTTGTCTTCAGTCCTTTTGGATAGATATGGGGTTTCCGTTACACGTTGTATTGCATGGAGCGACTTCATCTGACCTGCAGGGCTTAGCTACGGATAACCGCCGATAATCAAACTGACTACCCATAACGTTTAAGATTTTTAATGTATGGTAGCGCTTACAGATTTACCCTCATGATCAATTTTTGTATTTACATTGTAATGTGAATTCATTGTTTTAAATTGAATATGAGAGAAATATGAGTAGGCGAATACTAAACTTTTAACTATTTACAAAAGGGATGCTAAAATAAAAGATAAATTACTTTAAATAACGAAAGAAATCTATTCTACACTTGAATATGTTTGAATTTTGTATCTGAAAAATCCAAAACCCACCTAAATTTACTAAGAATTTTTACTCTAAGTAACTATTGCTAATAAACGGTTACAATAAAATTCCAACTTTATCATGCACCCCATTAAGTTTAGAATCGTATTTGATTTGATTCTAACTCTCTGATGTATCCATGGTTCGAAAATAGCTTGAAGTAAAAACATCTACAAAATTATAGAGGGTGGATTTGGCAATAGAGTCAATAATAAAATGAAAAACAAAAACTGTAACTCTAAGCAAATTGTTACAATATGATTTAAGTATGCTTTAGCTTACTCTACACGAAAAATAGTTAAGATATTGGAAACCAAAAACTTTCTAATATGTCCGATTTCACATATAAGACCATTTCTTTCCAAAGGCACCGTATTTGCATGCTTGTTCATGCCCCTGGCAACCCTATGCTTAAAAGCTTTAAGCAAAGCAAAAAACTCATTTGAAATAGTTTTTAGTGCATAATAATTATACTCTTCACAATTTTCATACACACTTGCAGTCTTTAATCTTGAACATGAATTAACCATTTTTTTTTAATAAATAAAGTTCAGTTATTTATTAGGGTGTAATAGTTACACCTTGTATATCAGCTACAGAACATTACAACTAACCATTACCACGCAATTAAAAAAAAAAAGAATAAAGTTCAATATTTTTTAATTAAAGAGCAGTTATTTACTTTCTAGACTTCGAAATTTTTCTCCATCTGTTATTTCTTGTTCGAATTACATTCGAACTTCTTAAATCTTGTGTAGGCGTATGAATTAAATTTAAAATGTTTCATTAATTGTTCAGGTTAAGTACTTGCAAATTTGTATCAAATATTATCATAGTAGACTGACGGACCCAAGATAGTCAACGACGTGGATACGTTGCTAAATGGTTAATATTTCAAACATGGCATGAGCTTATTATATAGTAGTACTCAGATACAAGAACAGAAGAATTAAAAAGCTTTTCGCCACCAACACTCAAGATTTTTCCCAAAATATGTACAGTAATTAATAAATATAATAATAAAAACTGGTCTAAAAACATTTTCACCAAATGCGAAATAAATCCTGTCTTGATAAACAAGTAACAAAACATAAAAAATATGTCATTTTTAGATTGGATCGTATAGTTTTTATCAGTTTTTATTCCATATTATTCTAAATACCAGTTTCCAAAAGGCATAGCTTAAAGCTGGCATGCCATTTAAGTTTCATACAATACGCATTAGCAGCGAATAAGCTTACTCTACAGTGACGTAAATAATGATATGATATGACGTAAATATGAATAATGATCGCCAGAAAACAGTCCGTAATGTAAAACCAGGCTGGTAAACAAATAAGCACATCATAAAATTAATGACAGTGACACTGACACTTGACAGGTGGAATAAAATGTTGTCATGACTAAAACAAAATTTCTACCATTTTTATTCATACCAATATTTTTTGGCTATCATCCATTTACGTCACTCTACATAACAAATCTATTTACAGATTATTTTAAAAAGTATAGTCCAAAATTCAATCATGACGAATATAAACCAGATTATGTGGATTACTTGTCAACATTAAGCTGTGCATGGTCCCTACTTTATTTAAAAACCCTGAACACCACAAAATAGATGAGTAAGTAACATCTTCAAATAACTTTCTATTATGTAGTAGTAGTTTTATATATATAGCAGTCAAAAACTGTATTACTTTAATAGAACCCAGCGCAGTTTAGTGTCAATGAATAACTCTTAGCCCCCATGCACCACAATCTTTTAGTTTTTAGGTTGCAGTATAGATGGCGTTACAACAAAACATATTTAGTTGATCTGCTGTGCGTATGGGCCTGTTGATCCACACATTTTAGGGCCCTAGTCGAGACGTGAGCTTCGCCCTTAGTGTATTAAACAGTTCATATAAAATGTATGTCCTAAATTTAGTTAAAATGAACGCACGCCGAGTTCATATAAAATGGACGCACAGAGTGCATTTAAAATGTACGCACTAAGTTCATATGAAACGAACGCAGTGAGTTCATTTAGAATGTATACATTTGAGCTCCTGGCGGAACACGGCCCTGAAATGTCTGGATCAACCATTAATCTAAAGATAAATAGAACAAAAACCTTTTGCGTCGTGGTATACAAATTCGGGTAGACTTGGAAATTCCAAGTGGGATTATTCTCCTTCTTCTTTCTCCGTTCTTCGTTCGCCGCCTTTACTTGTTGTATGTAGTTGAGGTTTAGGTTCTTCTTGCGCTGTTTTTACGAGGAATTTTATGAACAAACACATTAAGACTTATAATAATTAATAATGATTCGTATTGAAGAGTAAATTTAAGGAGAATCATATACCCTTATGCTGTAATATTGGTGAAATCACAAATTAGTGATGACAATAGAATGACGCCGCTTTAGAATGACGCCGCAAATTGTCAGATTATTTCGCTTCCCAAAACATGTTATTTTAATAGTCTTGAGATCTGGATTACATTTAATGTTAGGTAATAAAAATAATACATATTCTATATGTTCAAACTGAATTCATATGTTGAGATAATTAAATTTAATCACATAGTTTGCGATTTCTTAATAATCCGGTAATCCAAGTCTTTTTTATTCCTCTAATCAGTCACCACAGAACAACAAACATACGTGTTTGACAGCTGTCAAATGTGATAGCTGTCAAACACGACAGCTGTCAAGTGTGGGCAGTTTACACACTTACCTTGTCTCCATTCGAATGGTATTGATAAGTTTTAAGATACGTTCCGAGGCTTAGTATCTCACATTGTGGACAGCTCTTGTCTGCCGTTGATTTCAGAAGACTTAGCATGTGCAAGAAGTCTTCTGCCACGTAATGATCTTCCTCTAAGAAGAGTACGTACCCTGGAAATATTAAAAAGGAATGTTGATATCATTCTTCTTTTTCATTTTTTTTGCTTTAAATGTATGAAAACAGAATAATATGTTGGTACGGTTGGATCATGGATGGGAGACACTCAGCTTGGTACTCAGTTGCATCGGTTAACTAGAAGCCAACCCAAAGATGGGAAGAGACTAACAGATAACAATTGATTAAAAACTAGCGCTTTTCCCGCGATTTCATTCGCGTGGATTTCGATATAATTTATAAGCTCTCACCAATAATGCACTTCTAAATTGGATCGTTAGTTCCGAAGATTATCCCCTACATACAAAGAGACGATTCACTTGTCGAATCAAAGCTCCAGAGCCTTGAACATCGACGACGAGTTGCAAGTCTATCGCTTTTCTATCGGTTACATTTCAGGGAGTGTGCGATGGAACTACACAATCTAATTCCGCCAAGCCCGTTCCATCATCGGACTACAAAACAAAAAGTTACATGGTGGACATCCCACCCATACGCACAAAACGTTTTGGCAATACTTTCATTGTGCGTACGGCTAAGGAGTGGAATTCCCTGCCGGAGTCTGTGTTTCCTGATGGCTATAACCTGGGAGTTAAGTCAAGAGTGAATAGGTTACTTCTAGGCAAGCGTGCTCCATCTTCGACGACATCGTCACTTACCATCAGGTGAGATGGTGGTCAAACGCGAGCCTTTTATCAATAAAAAATAAAAACGGTTGTCTGTAAGGTCGGTTTACTGACGATAGTTGAACGTGACAACGTCATAAGAAAATACTGATGGAATGGTTGCATTTTTCAAAAGAAAATATTAATTTTACATCACTATTACTGCACTTCTCATGACAATGGAAGAATCCCTACACAGTGACGTCATCTCTTAGCGTTTTATGATAGCCTAGTTAGGGCATCGGAACCGGTTTTTCCCGGTTCCAGAAGAACCGGGAAATCCCGGTTCTGAGGGTCCTTGAAATAACCGGTTCTGTAGAACGGAGAACCGGTCGTTTCGGTTCTTTCGGTTCGTTCTTAAAATAAATTTAGAAATAATATTATCTCTATAATAATCTTGATGCTAAATATCAAGTTATCCAAACAGAATAAATACTGTTATTTCACTGTTAAATTAATAAATAACATAACATGATGATTTACAAGTATCTTCTTTAACAAATGTGGAAGAACTTAATAAGGAAATAAGTCAAGCTACTGCTTCTGCTCCTGAATCGACATCAAATGACATCAACACTGCACTGATGTAAGGGTAGAAATGGCTCTGTTTGAAAATGGTGGTCAGTGACAGCGAGGACGATACCTATCGCTGGCTTACCAACATTTACTATCAATTCCACCCACTAGTGTAGAGCCGGTATGTATATTTTCTTCCACCGGGATAGTCTTCAATAGACTCCGTTCGTCGGCGACAAAACTTTAGACGCACTTATTTTTTTACGTTCCTTTTCGATGCCTCCCACGTACGTTGTTGAAACCCATAAATTGCAATATTACAGGAGAGCGTTTCAAAGATACTAATAGCAATAAAAACTGCATTTTTCAATTAGTCTTTATACAATTCAGTATTACTAACTTTATTCACATATTGAATTGTATAAAGATTAATTGAAAAATGCAGTTTTTATTGCTAATAGTATCTTTGAAACACTCTCCTGTAAAATTGCTATATGTGGTTTACAACAACTTACGTGGGAGGCATCGTTTTATTTAGGTAAGAAGAAACCCAATACGTAATGCTCAATTTAATAATTAATTTTATTGATTGGTTTTTGTTAAGTCCATATGGAACATATTTTTTTTTATTTATATCATTTATTTACGACTTTTGTGTGTTTTTTGATTTATTTTGAGTTGATTTGTGAAAGTTCCTATTTCTAGCTTGTAAGATTGTTAATTTTCTTAAAGTTTAATTTTTATTATTTCATAGCTACATTTTGATCTCTTTAGTGTAGTGAATTATAAACAATGTGGTTGTGAAAATACTGAATTTTAAATAACTGATTGTTGCCAAAAATACTTTAAACGATGTCGTAAATTTGTAATTTAAGTATAACTTTAAAAAATATTTACCATACTTTATTGCTTACCAATAAAGTGATTTTTAGATTAGATTAGATTAGATCCTTTATCCCTTTATTCGTTTTGGTAGTAGGAATTCTATATAAAAGATAGCCTTGAAAAGCATACCTTTTGAACATACATAACAAAATACCCGAAAGAACCGAAAAAATCGGGTACCCGGTTCCGGCTTGAGTTTAGAACCAAAAGAACCGGTTCCTAAAATAGGGCCGGTTCTCGATGCCCTAAGCCTAGTACTTGACTCGTTGAGTCATACATAAATGTCAAAGAATCCCTACACAGTGACGTCATCTCTTACCGTTTTATGATAGCCTAGTACTTGACTCGTTGAGTCATACATAAATGTCAACTTGTAGATCCAATTTGATTTGCTTTGGAACGCCTCAGAGCGATGGAACGCCTCAGAGCGAGGTAACGCCGCATGAGTCATGTATTTTCGTGCGTGCAGCCAGCTTCATCGAATTATAAGACGTTATCACGTCAAAAACCACTAATAAGTATAAGTTAAAAAGGTATAGACTAAAATGTTGTTCAGTATATTTATGAACACCCTATGAATACGGATAAAAACTTCAGGGAATACTTTCAGTATGCGTACAACTAAGGAGTGGAATTCCCTGCCTGCCTGCTGAACAATAATAGGTCGTGTTGTACACCCGAATCGGATAAAAATTTGCAATAGGGATTTTTCAATTGGAAATTTCTCAGATAGGACTTTGGAAGTTGGTGGTGCTTTTCCACCTCTGTGGTACCTCCGTGCCTCGGTGTGCACGTAAAGCCGTTGGTCCTGCTCCTGATCTCTGCACCTGAGTGGAATTCCCTGCCTGCCTGCTGAACAATAGGTCGTGTTGTACACCCGAATCGGATAAAAATTTGCAATAGGGATTTTTCAATTGGAAATTTCTCAGATAGGACTTTGGAAGTTGGTGGTGCTTTTCCACCTCTGTGGTACCTCCGTGCCTCGGTGTGCACGTAAAGCCGTTGGTCCTGCTCCTGATCTCTGCACCTGTACTCTCTACTACTCTCTCTCTCTCTCTCTCTGCACAGGTACCTGCACATACTTGTGCACTATAATATCTCCTGCGCAGATGACTAAAGGCTTTTTCAATCGACGACAAACAAAAGAGTAGGTTATCAAGTCGAAGCGTATATATATATATATATATATATTTTGTATTTTATGTATGATCACCAGTGATCGGAGTAGGTAGATTGATTTGGGGTCAATGAACTGACACGTATATATTAATATGGATATGCCTCCGGAATTCCGGGATTTTGTAATAATTAAGATTTTTTTAGGAATTTCAAATATTGTAATGTGTAGGATGAAGAATATATCAATATGAATAAGAAATGTTAACCCTTTTGCTGTCTTTTTAATAGAATATGTGATCGGCCTTCTATAATAAAAAAAAACTATGACATGGCTAAACTTGAGTAAAAACGTAGCAAACGTAAAGTGGGATTCTACTAATAATAGTTAATGTGCGTGCGTGCGCCGAAAGACGGGAATAAGCAGTACCTTTGTACTCAAATATTATAATTATTATGCTTATCCTAATGTATTTTGCTGTGTGTACATAAATAATAAAATAAATATATATAATATGTAATAATTACAAGCAGCAGATAATAAACATGCAAGAAATAACTACTAAATTATTCATATGAAAGTTTCACTTTAAGGTCACTTTTTTAAGGTCACTTTATGACTTGATAAATAAGAAAAAAAAAACATTCTAAACGTTTAACTATCGCATTGTATAAATTTCAAATTTAGTAAGTAGTTTAAAAATCTTTACATTCACAATATTTGATTCAATCACGTAAGTACCAAAATGAAATCCCGGTAAAAAGGCTTATCCATGTTATGATTTCTATGACTATTCATGATGCAAGTACGTAAAATCAATCTACCTACTCCGATCACTGATGATCACCGATTACTCGAAGACGGCTGAACCGATTTGGAAAATTCTTTTTTTGTTTGAAAGGGTATACTTCGGAATTGGTCCCATTGTCACCAAGTCAGGATCTGATGATGGGATCCTGGAGAAATCGAGGGAACTCTTCAAATATTATAGGCACACCTTTAGTGATTTGAGTATTTTTTATAGTAACTTGTGTAGTTGCATTCGAAAAGCACCATTTGTGAAGTGGACCTGATGATGAAGACCACCACAGATGGCCATTGGAACTACTCAATATATAAGTAGGAATAATAAGTATTTCATGTGTTCCGCTTCGATTACTTAAAGGGGGGTCTTAAGCACAATATACTCGTCACAATGCATATGGTGAAGTGAAGCTGATGGTGAAGTACCAGGAGAACTCCTCAACAATTAACGGCCCAACATTGGGAAAAGCAATATTTTGTAAATGATTATAAGTAGTTGATTATTATTTAGGCTCTTGTAACTAGGTAATGTAAAAATCGACCAGCTAATAAGAGTGAAATAAAAACTTAACTTTAATTTCGGAAGTCGGTGCCAAAAACGAAAATACAAAACTAAAGACACCGACTAGATATTAAAGTTATTTTTCACTTTGCAGTGTTTTTTGGGAGTCGGTTTAATTTTTTGGTAAAAAGTTTTTATTTATTGTTGGTAAGCGTGCGTTCGACCATCATCTCACCTGATGTTAAGCGAGGATGTGGTCGACAATGAAGCACGCTTGTCTAGAAGTAACCTATTCACTCTTGACTTAAAGACTCCTAGGTTATAGCTATCGGGAAACACAGACTCTGGCAGGGAATTCCACTCCTTAGCCGTACGCAC
The DNA here is from genome assembly GCA_943138885.2 of Tholera decimalis. Taxonomy (NCBI): domain Eukaryota; kingdom Metazoa; phylum Arthropoda; class Insecta; order Lepidoptera; family Noctuidae; genus Tholera; species Tholera decimalis. Next base: position 7,441,887 of record OW964575.2, on the reverse strand, counting down.
AATGAAGCTACTCCTAAAACGTTTTGTGCGTGTCTCCGCTGATATTGGCCGCCGTGACCGAAATCGGTAAGGACTATTATTGACGTGGAAGTCTTCAAAATAGACTTTGCACCCAGGTTGGCATCACTACCTATTGTTCCCACCTAGTCAAGTGCGAGCGACCAGCACCTTGACCCCTGTGAGGCTTGCTATCGCCCCGTCCCTGGCCTATAATACATCCCGAGCGCGTGCGGCAGGGAAGCTCAGTTTGCTGAGCGTAAACTGGTCGTGCGCTTGGCCGTTTGACCGAGCATGACAACAGCTAAAAATCAATTATGTTTATACCAGTCAAAAGTATACCTATTTTATAAACTTTCAAAGGCGAATTGTAGCCTAATAAAGTGTTTTTGATCTTTGAAATTGACCCAGGTTGGTCGCAGCAAAGAAAATCTGTTCAGGTGGACATTTATCGATGACTCCGCCTTGGAGTGTATTTGTGGTTCTACTGCACAAACCATGGCGCACTTAGTTTCCTGTCCTGCGTGCCCTGTCAACTGCTCACTGTAGGACTTGATGGAAGCTACCGACGACGATACCAAACTTGTTGCCCAGTTCTGGGCAGACTCCATCTAGCTATTTGCTATCGACACGCTAAGAAGAAGAAATATTATTATTGTTACGAGCTGGGGTTCGGGATAGAAATAATTTACACCAATTAAACCAAAATTAACACTACTTAAATAAACACAAAACAAAAACCAAAACTGTTATTCACAGTACAATACTTGTCACTTACACTTAAATCGCACAGAAATTCACTTGTAAAGCTTCGAATTATATCGCGTCGTATCTTGAAATAAGACTTACTCTCTGCGTTTCTCTGCGATCTATTTATACCCCGGTCTATGAGTTCTAGAACATTCTTGTAAAATCGACTCACTGTTTATACTGCCAAGAATATTCCAGAAGTTATTCGAGATACACAGTATTGCTACTCGCCGCTAGATTACGTTAGTGTCTCGACTCGATATACTCAGTACTGCTACTCGCCGCTAGATGGCGTTAGTGTCTCGAACATTCTAGATTTCCGTCGAAGTTTCTCGACGTACTTCGCTAAGCGACTGGCGTAACATTATGATTACCAACCTGTATGTCCTGCTGTGCACTGCAGTTGATTGAAGATCCTGTTAGCCTTCCACCACCAATGGTGTTTCGTCTGCGTATACTTCGCCTCGCGATAATGCCCGTGCAGATCTGGGTACATGGCGTTGTTGCATTCTAGTTTTACGGCCCTGGAAAATAAAGTGATAAATGATTTTTATTTTGCAAATTGGTTATTAAGTAACTCTTTTCCACGCCATTTTTTTCTCAGGGTGACTACCCTGAGAAGAGACACCGAAACAAACTCAGGGGTCCGTCTCTTTTAAAGTCCATACAATTTATACTGGTTAAATTATATCGGAACCTTGTACGTTACCGTCTGGGGCGATGTTTTGGGGAAAGATGCTCATAGATTTAAGTGTGCCTGTCCATACAGTGCAAGCATTTGTCAGATGACGTATAGCTCAACTTAGAACAAGGAGCTTATAAGACAGCCATTGTTAAAAAATTGGCTATGTGCGAATCAAACACGCCTTCGAGGGTTCCATACCGAGGGAGGACGGTATTTTTAACATTTTTCCTTGAATTTTTACTATAAAACGGTGCTATTTGCCATATTTCATAGTTCTAGGTCAACGGGAAGTATCCTATCAATTTAGATTCCTTTTGAAAGTGTTGAAATTCGCATTTTTTGCGACATACGACATTAAGTTAGGAATTTCGGTAACTTGACTGTAGACCTGAGTATATGGTTTTAATTTCAACTCGATATCTCCACGCGTTCCTGAAATAAAGGGACCTGACAGACAGACAGGCGCACAACAAAGTGATCCTATAAGGGTTCCGTTATTTCTTTTTGAGGTATGGAACACTAAAAAGGAACACTGCACAAAGGTTTTGGGTAGCTCACAGTCCGGTAAGGACCAGGCTACCGGAAAAGAACTATTAAAATTGCAGCCTGAGGACTCTCGCTTTTAATTTGTTCGATGTTGAATGGTCTACACTGTACCCTAATACCCATTGATACATTAATGTGAAAACATTGTGAAAATAAATTATTTTATTTTTCAACCGACGACAAAAAAAGGAGGAGGTTATCAATTCGACGCGTATATTTTTTTTATGTATTTCTTCTTTTTTTGTTTGAAAGGGTATACTTCGAAATTGGTCCCATTGTCACCAAGTCAGGATCTGATGATGGGATCCTGGAGAAATCGAGGGAACTCTTCAAATATTATAGGCATACCTATAGTGATTTGAGTATTTTTTATAGTAACTTGTGTAGTTGCATTCGAAAAGCTCCATTTGTGAAGTGGACCTGATGATGACGACCACAGATGGCCACTGGAACTACTAAGTATATAAGTAGGAATAATAAGTATTTCATGTGTTCCGCTGCGATTATTTGAATGTGGTTATTAAGCAAAATATGCTCGTTACAATGCATATGGTGAAGTGAAGCTGATGGTGAAGTACCAGGAGAACTCCTCAACAATTAACGGCCCAACATTGGGAAAAACAATAGTTTGTAAATGAATATAAGTATTTGACATTTAGGCTCTTGTAACTACGTCAATTAAAAATCGACCAACTAAAAAGAGTGAAATAAAAACTTTTTACCAAAAAATTAAACCGACTATTTACTACTACCGGTTTTTTGGGAGTCAGTTTAATTTTTTGGTAAAAAGTTTTTTAATGAGTACACGTGGAATTTCTTGCACTAGCTTTTGACGTTTTATAAGTACCCATGCTGGCCTATCTTCACTACTATTATAATAGGGGAAACTTTCGATTTTTTGTTTGTTTGTTCTGGATAAACTCAAAACCGACAGAATCGATTTCAAAGATTCTTTCACCAATATAAAGCTACATTATCAAAGCTACTTTGATTCACTGAGTCTTTTTATAAAAGCGAAGCGGCGACCAGGAGCTATTGTAAAATAAAACAATTTTGATTACTTATTAATTGTTTTACTTGAGGACTGCCTTGTTTGCCGAGTGGTCGCAAGCTCGATTGCTGAGCACGAATTCTTGGGTTCAATTCCCGGGTCAGGCAAAAAAATGCTATTCGGTATTTTCTGTAAGGAATTTCCCAGTAACAGCCCGGAGTTTGGAAGTTGGCGGTGTGGCCCGTACCTCGGAAAGCACAATCGTTACGCGTAGTCAGAAACCAGTATATCTGAACCTTTTTTTTTTTGTTCCGAGTTGGTAGTCCTCATGGATGTCCTCCAGCCTGGGGCCGGGCGAAGGGTTCTGTCAGACTCATACTGACTAAAACCACCCCATGTTCCGTCGTACACATGCGCCGAGAGCTGCGGGAACACATAAGTATTCTTCAGCGCGGCCCACGACTAGTGCCGGCCTCTTTAAGCGGGGGGAGTGAGATGTTTTGCTCCCCCTGTAACTACTGAGAAGGGCGCGTGTGGAACAAAACGCACCGCCATCTCGGATCTCGTATTATAGGGGTCCCGTCCCCGTCCCTGAACCCATTTAGGGGGACCGCCAGAGGGCGTTGTCTGCCCTCTGTCGACGCTCGGTGCACCTTCAGCGAGCCGGGAGCTTGTTTATTTTTTGTTTTACTTACTGTTCAAACTTGGTGTCTCGGGGACAGTCGTTGGGATCCATGCCGGGAAACTCGTGCGGATGAGTCTGTATGGAGTACGGGTAGAAGATCTGCATCACCTGGAAACCGTGTAGCAACAGATGTTTAGCATTTTGAACTATATTTTATATCGGTAGGCGGCTGTTTGGGGAGGAGAAGCCAATCTCCTTAATCATAGATCTTGTGATGGACATGTGGTGACGTGGTTACCTGAGCTACTTAGTTAACACAAAAAATATATATAACAATAAAAATATAAAAAATATGTATAGTAATAAAAACTATTGTATTAAACTATTGCATTATATTAGTACATATAAATCGACCAATCAGGGAATCGGCACTGTCTCTCCTTAACACAGGCCGACTTTTGGCCTAGCTAGGAGAACAGTATCTCACCTGTTTTGTATCGCGTTGTATAGAACCTAAAATTACAGAATTCCAACAGATGTGAACATGGCAATCTCATTATGGAATTAAAAAAAATACTATTACTTAGTGAGTAATGAAAAAATATCCATTTGTTATAAATGATCTTTATTTTGCAAATTGGTTATTAAATAACACTTTTACGTCATTTTTTTGTGTGTGTTTCCTGACTACAATGAGAAGAAACACCGAAACAAACTCAGGGGTCCGTCTCTTGTGTACACTTATTTAAAAAATTTATATAACGTGGCGCAATAATAGCGACATATTTTCACACACGGGCAGGGCTAGTTTATATACAACGTGTAATTCAAAGGGTATATACATACCGAGTGCACGGCTTCTTTGGATGATAACAAACGATATGGCAAGGGTTTAGGGTTTTCTAACCCTATGTCTACATGTGTGGAGCATATTAGAAATTTCAATACATTGATACCAGAGGCCGAAATTTTCAAATTAAGAAGAACGAAGAGAATTATCGTTTTATTGGCAAGTGACGTGGAAAGTGATGACCCTCGTAGTGCTGTGACACGTTTGTTATTACTGGTATTCAAGAAACATATGAAACCAATAATTTGGGGTCAATTCTGTGAATCACTTATTTTGAGCTGAAACTTTGCATAGAGACTCCATACCAGATGTTGTCTTCAGTCCTTTTGTTGTATAGTATTATGACAGGTTCAAATAATTCGTAAATTTAATGTTTTTTGGTAGGTCTGAGAATACAACATAGGCTATTTTTTACTACAAATAATTTATATGGGATAACAACGTTTGCCGGGTAGCTTGTAGATATAAATTTGAAATTGGTAAGTATCGGAATAATATTATAAGATTGTCTTATTTTTTTTTTTTGTAATTATTAATTGCAACTTAAGATATTTTCCTTGAATTGAAAAGTATCAGCTATAAATATAAGTTTACATTTAATTTGCAGTACAATTTAAATTTTAGTTTTTTGATGAAGAAATTGGGCTTTGACGCCCAACAGAGAGTATATAAATGACGCCCAAGTCCAATATACAGTCTAAAACTCCTTACTTTAGGTCGATTATTCTCACTATATTGATGATCTCCTCATCGTAGTAATCTTTAGCGCTTAACAGATATGTTCTGTCTATCGCCCTCGCTTGATTTATCGTATTACTCGACTATCTGTTTAAGCGTTATTAATTTTAAGTTCATTTTTGAAGGATTACTTTTAAAACTAACTTAAACAAATTTCCATTGCATTTAAATTTAAACATCGAGTACACAACAAAGAGCACCAAAACTACTTAGGTATTTTAGCAAAAAGGAACCTAATATAAATATATCTTACTAAAAGTCGATGCTTCTTACTAGATTATTTATCTCCTTATCATAGCAATCGTGAGGGAATATCAGGAGGGTTCTGCCTATTTTCCTTCTACACAACTATCTCACCTAAGCGTCATTGATTTTATGCTCCTTTTTGAGTGATTATTCGCGAAAAGAACTTAAATACATTTATTTCTGTTGCGATGGAATTCAAAATTTATCACCTACAACATAGACTTAATAACTCCTTACCTTAGTAAAGTCGATGCTCCTCACTAGGTTGTTTATCTCTTCATCGTAGTAATCGTGAGAGAATATCAGGAGGGTTCTGTCTATCTCCCTCGCTTGAGCTAGCGACACTATGAGATGTCGAAGATAGGTCAGGCGAGTGTGTACCTGGCGACGAAGTATAAGAATATTAAATTATTAATAAATATTATAAAGAAAAAAAAGAAAAAATATTGAAGGGATAAATATTACGAGTTAGTGTTATGTTTTTTACAAGTTTTTGGCTATTCCATTTAGCCTGATAAGAATTCTGTTCAGATACTTCAATATTTACGGGTGCTTCAGAAATGTGTTAGAAGTATGGATATGAAACTGGTTTTTTGCCTTAATGCTATTTGATTGAGTAATTGGGGCACTGTTAACACGCGAAGAGCAGCATTATCTGGAGCTAATCCTAGATGGAACAACAAGTCATACTTCTGAAAAGTATTATCACCAGAACTTAAACCACACGTAATATTTTAAGTCAGTAGTTTTTTAAGCAATGTAACCTCAGATTTACAAAAATTGGCCAAGTGCGAGTCAGACTCGCCCATGAAGGGTTCCGTAATAACTATAATAAATATATATTAATATATATAAAATACAATTTTTACAACTACGCCAAATAACTTTGTTTTTCGTAGTGTTTGTATGAATTACAAAGTTATATTTGCGGTTTTAGAAAATATGCTGTATCTCAAAAACTGCTGACCCGATCTCGTTCAAACCAATTTTGATTGAAAGATTACATTAAGATCTACAGTAGATATTTTTTTTAGATTTTTCACTCCATAATTATAGAAGTTAGAGTGGGGGGACACATTTTACCACTTTAGAAGTGTATATCTTTTAAACGATTAACTTTATGAAAAAGTGGTTTTAGAAACCTCAATGTCATTTTTAAAGACCTGTCTATACATACCAGACACGCATAGACAGACACATATAGACACGCATTTTCAGTTTCAGTTCCATGTATGTGGAGCCCCCCTTTATTTTAAATATTTTTAATTTTTTTCATAAAATCGGAAAGCGGTTTACAGAATACATCTACCTACCAAGTTTCACATGTATAGTCCTAACAGTTTCGGAATAAAATGGCTGTGACATACGGACGGACGGACGGACGGACAGACAGACATACAGACGGACAGACATGTCGAAACTATAAGGGTTCCGTTTTTTTTCCATTCGGCTACGGAACCCTAAGAAGCCAGTTACATAAAAAATAAATGTATATATTTCTTTTTCTGTAATGTTTTTCGTCTATAGTCTAAATAGATCTAAAAAAAAATCATTATTATGATAATGTCATAGTCATAGTTTGTCGAACAGATTCTGTACCGTGCCCCCTTTTTATTACGAAAAAATACGCAGTCACAGGCCTATGAAATTTTGTATAGTTAAATGGTGACGAAGCGCAGGAAGCTAATATTTGTATATAATAACTAGTATTTGCGTGTTGCGCGAGGTGCAAGCACCTCGCGTGCTTGTGAAAAAAAAAGTGGGGGGGGTGATGGGGGGGGTTTAGTATTTGCGTGTTGCGCGAGGTGCAAGCACATCGCGTGCTTGTGAAAAAAAAAAAGGGGGGGTGATGGGGGGGGTTTAGTATTTGCGTGTTGCGCGAGGTGCAAGCACATCGCGTGCTTGTGAAAAAAAAAAAGGGGGGGGGTGATGGGGGGAGATATGGGGTTTAGTATTTGCGTGTTGCGCGAGGTGCAAGCACCTCGCGTGCTTGTGAAAAAAACTAAAGCATTGCCCCTCTAAATCAAGTATTTGCGTGCTGCGCGAGGTGCAAGCACCTCGCGTGCTTGTGAAAAAAGAAGTGGGGGGGAGATGGGGGGGTTTAGTATTTGCGTGTTGCGCGAGGTGCAAGCACCTCGCGTGCTTGTGAAAAAAAAAAAAATGGGGGGGGTGATGGGGGGGGGGGTTGCACAATTATTTCGACTAAAGCATTGCCCCTCTAAATGAATCTGAAAAAAAAAAATGTTCCAAGTCTCTTAGATTCCGAGATCCGCCTAAAGGGGGGAGAAGGGGGGCGGGGGGGGGGGGACTTTGAAAAATGATTTTTACTTTACCGAGCCTCCTCTATACGAATCCGTAAAAAGAAAAAAATACGGGTCTCGTAGTTTCCGAGATACGATAGGGGGGGGTGAGAAGGGGGGGGAAAAGGGGATGTTTGGCACTTTTCCCGTAGGTTTGAGAGTTACTTGTTTATGAATCTGTCAAAATATACCCACCTCCCCATCCACCATCTGGGAGAACAATTATGTCAGTGAGTCAGTGAGTGAGTGAGTGGTAATTTAGCTTTATATAGTATAATCAGGGACCGAAAGGTTAACCCGTATGAGGGTTTTAAACCGGTTAATTTTTAGGATTAGGTTACAAAACCCTCAATAAAGGTTAACCCGTATTATAGGGTTAATCAGCCTATAAGAACCGGTTTCGACATAAGGTGCATTTTAGCACATAAAACATCTGCAAGAAAGTGACAGAGATAACTACCACGCGGTGTTTGATCGTGTACCGACATGACTCTCGTAGTCACCGCGTAGAATGCATTGAACTTTGAGCCCTATTAATGTTGCACAATACTGTTTTTAATATTGACTAAAGTTCGACGCTAAAATATTAAAAATAATATTTCGATTCTAGCGCATTTCACCGACCGACACGGTTGAATTGTGAGTGTGTTTGTACTTGTACATATCGTCGTTTGTCGTAGGTACTTAGTAGAACTTTGATATTTTTAACAGACTTCAAAAAAAGGAGGTTCTCAATTTTATTCGTCTTGAACATTTTTTTTTTTAATGTATGTTAAGTACCTCATAACTCGGAGACGGCTGGACCGATTTGAAAAATTATTTTTGCGTTTGAATGGGTATACTTTCTAGTTGGTCCCGTTGTTACAAAATCAGGATCTGATGATGGGATCCTGGAGAAATCGAGGCAACTCTTCAAATATTATAGGCACACTTATAGCGTTTTGGGTATTTCTTATAGTACCTTGAGCAGTTGCTTCCGAAAAGTACTATTTGGGGAAGTTGAACTGATGATGAAGACCACAGATGGCCACTGAAACTCCTCAATAATAAGTATTTCGTGGATTGCGATTCGATTACTTGAGTACGGATGTTAAACACTATGCTCGTCACAATACATATGGTGATGTAGAGCTGATGGTCAAGTACCAGGAGAACTCCTCAAAAATTAACGGCTATGCATCGGGAAAAGCAATATTTTGTAAAAAGTGATAAGTTGTTGACATTATGGCTTTTGTAACTAGGTAAATTACAAACCGGCCCACTAAAAAGCATGAAAAATTTTTTTTTTGCAAAAATTAGAACCGACTTCCATATCAAAACACTACAAAGCCAAAAATAACTTTAATTTCTATATGGAAATCGGTTCTAATTTTTGCTAAAAAATTTTTTGATCTCATAATTAGCACATACATAAGTAGCGTTATTACCAACCTGTTTTGAAGTCAAAACTTCTTTAGCATCGTTGTGATTTGAAAGTTTATGAAACAAAAAAGTGACAGTAAAAAGAGACAGACACAGGAATTCATAAGAAAAAAAAGCCAACATTGAAGGTTTCACTTCTACCACGTGTGAATTGCGCACATGTTTTTTTTTTATTTTTATACCTACGTGAACTTATAGTGATCTGATTAAGTATGCCTAAAACCAGGCGTCCGTCACTCGCTCAAGGCCACGTGTTATATGCCTACCGCTTTGCGTATCGCCGTCGGTACATCCGACAGTGGGTTGCCGCACGCCTGCCTGAACCTTTTTAAATAATTTTGACAACGTCATAATGGATCGACCTAAAAACAATTGATTTTCCTCCGCTTTGCTACTGTTTCCATTTTGATTAATTATTTATTACAATTATTTACGCGGTTTCGGATATTTTAGACGTTAAAATTTATATAATCGGGAAATCAGGGAAGGAAAAAAATGCATCTATCATTTTATTAAACTGAAACATATTTGATCAACAAATAAAAAAAGAATTGTTTTTCTACAACATTCGTTTTTTTTACCAATATCAGCATAGGTACAACCATAGAAATATAATATTATATTTATGGGTACAACCCTAACACATCGTGGGCCGCGCGGCGGATAAAACAATCTTAACTCTCTGTGTACGGAATTATGGTACATTTCTTCTCGCTGCAAACAGCTGGTATTATTATTATTAGGTACCCGCGCTCGCATTGAGCTGCATTGCGCCAAGATATCATCTCCGTGAGCGGTGTCTATGAGATAGATTGACTTCTGAACCTATCTATTTTGTGGCTGCACAGTGGGACGGCACCGCGTGCCTATCAATTATTGGTCGTTAGCTTAGATGTAGCGCTCGGCGGCAATGTTGCTTACTGGTTTTGCATTACAAGATAAGGACCAAGCTAACACAATCAATGTACAAAATATAAAATCCCACCAAAACATCCTGTAAAAAATTAGCCAAGCCTCGCCTAAGCTGCTTGTTTCTCTATAAAAAGTAATGAAATCTCTAAGCAAAGCGAAGCCAAGTCTAAGGATCTTTACTGCGATTTCCTTATTAATATAGTTAGATTTTATGTAACCGGCCGTTGAACATACTCTGTGCACTTTTTTTTACTAGTTAATACATCGAAGTCAACGGCCAAGTCACCGTGCATTTATGGGCATAAAGGTACAATATATTAAAAACGGCATTATAATCATACGCACTTTAGCGACAGAGGAAGTCTACAGAAGTCAAGCAAATTCAGCGTATATTCACCAAACTTTACTGCGTTAACAGAAAATCCTGATGACATAGTTTGCAGAATTATGTATAATCTCTTGATCAACTCTTCATCGATACCCGTGATTTCTGCAGAACATTGATAGGTTTGGAAGAATCTCCTTGCCGTATTTCCGTCATTGCTGTTTCCAGAATCTTGACGAGGTTTATCAATGTGTAAACCAAGCAATTTCCGGAAGCGAGTTTGAACGTGCTTCTTTTTCTCTTCTTTGATCTTTTATTCTCTAGAGTCGATTCAGGCCACTTTTCAAATCCTAGGTTATAAGAAATATGCAGAATCATTTCCATACATCTTATCCAAGCATGTAAGGTAGACAGCCCGTATTTAAACGTATCTTCATTCTCAATTCTTGCAGTTACTTTTGTTATATTGTGCATCTGTCTAGGTGTTGCTCCACAAACAGTACATGAAGCACTCGATGGAGTCTGCGTTAACACTTGAGCAACTTTCCCGTCGATCATTGTCATAAACAGCTCATGTCTTACTCATGTTACCTTCTTTTGCTGCAGGCGTTCGCGTTTCGAATTAATTCATTAATTTTTGCTTCAAGTTCACTTACAACAGCTGTAGTTTTTTCAGGAGTTTCTTTTGCTAATTCCAGAGAAATGGGTCTGCAATATCTAACTGAAGAACATGTTGGATTTTGCGATATAACTACTTTACTTTATTCATCCACTAGTCTCAATTGTACAAGTGAAACTATAAACATATTAGCATCCGATATTTGTTCATTTTCTTCCGGTAAAACTTGTTTATACTCACTTTGTCCCGAGGATCCATCGCAACCCCATTTGCTATACAGTTTGAGACGGGTGAACTTTTTCGAAACCGACTCTATTTTTAAAATACGACAGGCAGTATGATCTGAGAGTTCTTGAAGGTTCACTTTAGCACTTATATTCGTTACGGATATGCTTGACGCAAGAGGATAGCAATCCTTCTTTGCTTCAGCCAAAATTTGGTATGATGGAAATACCGAAAATAAGTTTTTCTCAACAAGTCTCAGCCTCAGGTAGGAATATTGAGCTTTGGATAGATCGGTTTCAATATATATACATAATGCTTCTTCTTTGGTATGGGAAGGTACACCATCTGGACTTCGTAAAATGACTTTTTCTCCTCCTTTTCTGTATTTCTCGTAATACTCTCAATCAAAGCTTCATCATTTTCACCCATAGATCGTAAACCTTGAACATAAGCGTAATGCACATGTCCCATTCCATACTCCTGGAGTAATTCCAAGTTTTTACGTTTTTTTCGTACTCTCCGAACACGTCAGGATTTTCTTTTTTTTCACGTACTCTAAACTCGCCATTTAACCAATTTGTGTTTTGGCTCTCGAAGCAATCTTGTTTTCTTTGAGCTTTCACCCATTTTTGGTTACAAATCGTAATCAAATTTCTTTGAATACTTTGCATAACCGTGCTCACATCTGTTGTTGATAAATGGAAATTGTCCAACAAATATTTTCAATAACTGAAGTACTTTTCCCGCTTATTATCTGAGCACATACATATATCGCGTCGAAAACACACAAATTCACTCATTTTAAACTTTTTTCAGCAAATTCACAGTTACCGAAGGAAGGTATCCGGACACTGATGAACACGCTGCAAACCCGAGTATTTATAGGACCCTAGTTTCAGTAACTTGTGCAAAACCAATAAGAAAATTGATAAAAACAGTTTTCACACTAATACTTATTATAATTACAACAACAGATAAGAACTATGCAACATGATTTTTATCATACGTGTGGTTAAAATGGTTACCGCAAAAAAATATCGTGTGAAAATATATTTAGGTCGACATTTTTGCTTCTAGTTCGAAATGGCGCAGCAATGACGCAGGTTTTTTTGTATTACTGAATAGGTAAGGTATCTAAACATGTCATTAACTTGACATCGGGAGCCATCGATAACAAGGAAACCTCAACTTGAAAATTAAATAGACGTAAAATTTCCTTATGACAATTAAAAATTATATTAAAAAATTCGAAAATATATTTTTCATCACAAACTAACGTAGTTATGAACTAGAAATCTTAAGTTGAACTTCCGTAACGAGTAGTCTAGTTAATATCAAATTATCAAAGTATGAAGTTTGGGTGTAATTTAATGTACCTAAAAGTTTTTTGTATTTTTTTTTACTATTATATCGGTTGGCTTTATCATCTTAGAATGTAAAACAATCAAAACAGTTTCAAAAACACGACTTTTGTCCCAACTAATTTTGAGATGGAAAATACCGGTTGGTCCCATAGTGCGTCGCGCCGTGCGCGTCTAGTGGCGTGCTGCGTGACCTGTGTTGTGCGCCGTATCATTGCGTATATATGCTACTAAGTGTCCAACTTGTAACTTCTTTTTAAATATTTTTGGGGCAAAAACAAAAAAGGTTTATAAAATATTAGATTCGATTTAGTTACTTATTCCGAACGAACTATATTCACATTTCGCATATATATATAACATAATATAATGTTGTAATATATAACATAATGTTGTATACTTACGGGTAAAACATTCCCACCTCGGAACACCTTTCAGGTGTGTAATATACAGAACAAAGTAAACCAATAAATATAGTAAAATAAATAAAAAAAATTGGCCAAGTGCGAGTCAAACTCGCCCATGAAGGGTTCCTTAGTAACTATAATAAATATAATTTAATATATTTATTTGAAAAAAAAAAACTTAAAAATGTCTTAAAACTAGTTCATTTGCAATTTTTACAAGTACGCCAAATAACTTTGTTTTTCATAGTGTTTGTATGAATTACAAAGTTATATTTGCGGTTTTAGAAAATATGCTGTATCTCAAAAACTGCAGACCCGATCTCGTTCAAACCAATTTTGGTTGAAAGATTACATTAAGATCTATAGCATATATTTTTTTTCATATTTTTCACTCTATAATTATAGAAGTTACAGTGGGGGGGGGACACATTTTACCACTTTAGACGCGTATATCTTTTACACGATTATCTTTATGAAAAAGTGGTTTTAGACACATTTATATCATTTTTGAAGACCTGTCTATAGATACCACACACGCATAGGTTTCATGAAAAAATATATTTTCAGTTTCAGTTCCATGTATCGGGAGCCCCTTTTATTTTAATTTTTTTTTTTCATAAAATCGGAAAGCGGTTCACAGAATACATCTACCTACCAAGTTTCACATGTACAGTTCTAACAGTTTCGGAATAAAATGGCTGTGACATACGGACGGACGGACAGACAGACAGACAGACGTACAGACATGTCGAAACTATAAGGGTTCCGTTTTTTACCATTTGGCTACGGAACCCTAAAAAGATACCTAACCTGTTCTACCGTCTAACTATCTACTTACTAAAAAAAAATTTTTAGCAAAAAATAGAACCGACTTCCATATCAAAACACTACAAAGGTAAAAATAACTTTAATTTCGGAAGGCGGTGTCAAAAACGAACATATATACAAAACTAAAGACACCGCCTTCCGAAATTAAAGTTATTTTTACCTTTGTAGTGTTTTGATATGGAAGTCGGTTCTATTTTTTGCTAAAAATTTTTTTTCACTCTTTTTAGTGGGTCGGTTTGTAATTTATCTAGTTACAAAAGCCATAATGTCAAAAACTTATCACCTTTTACAAAATATTGCTTTTCCCTGTGCATAGCCGTTAATTTTTGAGTTCTCCTGGTATTTGACAATCAGCTCTACATCACCATATGTATTGTGACGAGCGTAAAGTGTTTAACATCCGTACTCAAGTAATCGAATTGCAATCCACGAAATACTTATTATTGAGGAGTTTCAGTGGCCCTCTGTGGTCTTCATCATCAGTTCAACTTCCCCAAATGGTACTTTTCGGAAGCAACTGCTCAAGGTACTATAAGAAATACCCAAAACGCTATAGGTGTGCCTATAATATTTGAAGAGTTCCCTCGATTTCTCCAGGATCCCATCATCAGATCCTGATTTCGTAACAATGGGACCAACTAGAAAGTATACCCATTCAAACGCAAAAAGAATTTTTCAAATCGGTCCAGCCGTCTCCGAGTTATGAGGTAAGATACATAAAAAAAAAGTTCAAGACGAATTGTAAACCTCCTTTTTTTGAAGTCGGTTAAAAAGACACCTACCTACTTACCTGCCTACATTTCTCAATTTGCTTTTGTCATTGAATTTTTAATGTTCACCATACACTTACCTACCAAACATTTTCATTCCACTGTGCGTGGTTACGCACATAATTTTGAATAAGTGCAAAATTCAACAAAAGAGCGACAAATAAACCTGAGCAACATTCAGCCGCGTGTGACGTAAGATACCGCGACGCAGCCGAGATTGTGCAACTTACAGGTTCTGTCTCTTTCATTCAGATTAATCAGCAATATTTTATAGATTAACCTTTATAGTATACAGGTTAACCCGTATAAAGGTTAATCAAACAAATGGGTTAAACGTCTAACCGGTTAACCTTTTAATCCGATTAATGGGTCCTTGAGTATAATACATTATAAATTAATATACAAGGAGGTTTCAATCAGTGTTTACGTCAGCTCGTTTCACCAGGGGCCACCATGCCGCTCCGGTGATGTCACTCTTAGCCCGGCCGCAGAGGTTCGGTTTCCGTATTAGGTTTCCTGATCAGGAATTCAGATTCGGAAACCAAAATGTTCGACAAGGCGAACAATTCCGAACGGAAAAAAACGAATGATGTGCGCCTTGTTGAACATTTTGTATGTAAGCAGAGCATTCAGGTATTTTCCTGATCAGGAAACCTAATGCGGAAACCGAACGTCTGCGGCCGGCCTTAACATTGTAAAGAGAGCGCGGCGATCCTGACTTATTTAAAGTTATCTGTGGTTTCAATCCAAAACTCTTACGTTATTAACCTTGCAAGATTCTTAAAAAAAACCCACATGACCAAAGAGAATGTAATACACTATGTTTTACACATGACAGCAGATCTGTCAAACCAAATCATAGCGAAGTATTTATATTTTATTTATAACTGTTTATTATTATTATTTTATCATAACAAGATGTCGGATGTTGGCGAAAGCGATGCTAGTTCGGTAAATATTACATATTTTATAGTATACCAGATGAGAAGAACACACAATTTGAGTGCGAGGACCTAACATATACAAGACGCAGTTGAAACATATGGCGAATTTATAATTGTAAATATTTAGTATTTCTGCTAAAATTAAATCAAGTTAAATATTTATTAAGACAACATAGATCCATATTCAACACATTAAAATAATACAATACAAACACTTAATAAACTATAATTAACAGCGATCTAGGCCGCTGCGTCAGTAAGTATATTAACTATAGGACAGGATTGGCATACAATTGTTACGAGCTGGGGTTCGAGATAGAAATAATTAACGCCAATTAAACCAAAATTAACACTGTAATAAACACAAAAATAAAAATTAACAGTTATTCGCACTACAATACTTGTCACTTAACACTCAAATCGCACTGAAATTCACTTGTAGAGTTTCGATAATATCGCCTCGTATCTTCTAATAAGACTGACTGTTTGCGTTCCTATGCCAGCTATATGTGTTCTAGAAAATTCATGTACAATCGACTCAGCCAATACTGCTAAGAATGTTCCAGAAACTACTCGACATTCTCAGTACTGCTACTCGCCGCCAGGTGGCGTTAGTGTCTCAAGCGTAGTAGAAGTCGTTCAAATTTTTCGATATACTCAGTACTGTTACTCACCGCCAGGTGGTGTTAGTGTCTCGAACATTCTAGATGTCGGTCAAAGTTTCTCGTACTTTGCTAAGCGACCGGCGTAACACAATGCAGGACGTTGTGCGTACTCCCACGCAACCGACTGAGCAGTAATGCGGTCTTTTTGCGCCAGAGAGCTGCAAAGCTCGCATCAGCAAACCCACCAGCCTAGCCTTTTCCTATTATTATTTGCGGGATTGGTACCAGTAAAGACAAAGACTTCATAAACCCCGGACAACATGTGAGTAAATTCGCAATTTTTCCCCGGAGACCGTAGAAAAATACATTTTTGTTCTTGAAACTAAAAACAATGATGTTTAATTATGGTTTTTATTTACTGGTAATATTGTAGACAGTTAGAAGTTTATTAATAATAGGCTTTTTTAATTAATCAACGTAACGAAAACAATAAGATGAAATACAGAGATCGTGCTTTTTGGTGCCCGTAAGACCAATGTGTGTCCGGGTTTTACCCGGACGCTTATAGGAAAAATCCCCCGAACGCCTCCGGACGCTGTTCAAACTAGGACAAATCCGGGGAAACCCGGACGGATGGCAGCCCTATACCAGTCTAATCTGTTGCAGCTGAATACCAGTATTCTACTATGGGGCCATCTCCACGAGCGAGAGAATCGCGACGGATCCGCGCTTCTATCGTCGGGTCGTCTCCACGAACGAGCGATTATTCCGCCAGCGTAGCGTCGCGACTGGTTACAGAATCGCCGCGTGCCCGCGACGACTCGTAACGGAATCGCCGTGTTTCCGCGACCAGGCGCGAAATGACGCTGTGTTTGACAGCGCGCTCGCCGCGCGCTCGCTGCGAGAGCACCGCGTTCTGCGGCGAGCGCGTGGCGTGCGCGCCACCAGTAGCGACGATACCGCGGCGATACGACGACGTTACGCGCGCACATTGCCACTCGTCGCATCGCCGCGATAACATCGCCGTGTGGAGACGCGTTCATAGAGAGTGTATAGATATACGTGGCACGACGATATTATCGCCGCGATTCTCTCGCTCGTGGAGACAGCCCCTATAAGCTATTGCCTAACAAAATTCCTCCGTACATCGGGAAGGACTTTGAGCCGTTGGTCCCAGCCGTCAAATAACATCAGACAATCGTTACGGGTAGTCAGAACCCGGAAAATCTGACACTGGTCTGACCAAGGAGTATCGTGTTACCCAGCTACTGGGTTGTGGAGGTCAGATAGGCAGTCGCTGCATGTAAAACACTAGTTCTCAGCTGCTTCTAATAAGGGCCACAGCACACATATCAACTCAGGAGCAGATCGTCACCGCCTCGCCTTTCCCCTTGGCGTCAAACAGGCGTCCACGTAACGTAAGCAGATCAGAAGCTCCGGCACGTCGACTCGGCTACATCTAGGCAACGCCGCGCTTACGGCTCACCGACCGCTGGTTGACGGCTAGGCGGCACGACTGTAAGCTGCCTTGTGAATGACAGCCAAAGAAAGTGCGTTTGGCAACGCAGACCGCGGGAGGGGCGTGGACGATGAGACGTAAGCTAGGATACGGAGAGCCGTAAGCTAGAGTACGGAGAACCGTAAGCGCGGGAACTGCAAATCGACCACGCACCGCACCGCGGTGGCGATTACGTTACGATTCCGATTAGTTTGCGTTGCAGTAGGGAGTTTCATACAAATAATACTGAACGGCTCGAGTTGATATGGTGACGATCCCTTTCCGAGTTGATACGTGTGATACGACCTTAAGATTGAAAGCCGACCCCGACATGTTGGAACAAGCCTGAGCAGATGATGAACAACGTTTAATCTCAGGTCTTACAAAAACCGGAGGAACAACCGCGAGTCAGAAGACGACCTAAAAAGATCAAGATACCGCATCGAGAGAAGTCCATGCAAATAAAACCTAAAAAGGAGCTTATAATGACGGCGGGTATTAAGGACGAACCTGTGTAAGTAACTCTAACAACCGCATTGATTTTTTTTAACCGATAATAGGCTCGCGTATGTCCACCATCTCACCTGATGGTAAGTGATTATGTGGTCGAAGATGGAGCACGCTTACCTAGAAGTTACATATTCACTCTTGACTTAAATAACCTAGGTTATAGCTATCGGGAAACACAGACTCTTCAACTACTTAGTTGTACGCACAATGAAAGTATTCCCAAAACGTTTTATGCGTATGGGTGGGATGTCCACCATGTAACGATGGCGCATCGCCGTTTGTCTTGTAATCTGATGATGGAACGGGCTTGGCGGAATCATTTATTTATTTAAGAAGTATGGAGGACTAACAGCTATTAAATACAGAAAATATATAGTATAATAGACAGTGAGCCAATTAAAAGTCCTCACGTTTAGAGGCAGGAAAATGTTACAGTGAATACTTAATAGGTATTTATATAATCTTAATATACCCATATCATACATACAATATTCAAAATGACTGAATAGATAGCAGATATAAATAACACATACAACACAGTAACTACAGAAAAAATCAAGGCTTAAGCGTCTTCTGGCTGCAATCACACTGGTTGTAAACGGATCAAGATCGTGCTGCTTACACCAGTTATTAAAGCTTCTGCTTGCACGCACAATAAATGAATTCTGCCTATACTTAGTCGAGATTGAGATTGTGTAATTCCATCGCACACTCCCCGAAATGTAACCGATAGACTTGAATTACATACATAACCAGTGTATAACGTTCTCACTGCAGCACAGGCCTCGTCTCTATGAGAGTGAAAGGACCATAAAGCACTACGTGGGTTGGTGGATGTTGCATGTATTCGGATTTTAGGTCTTAGGAGCTAATTCCGCCAAGCCCGTTCCATCATCGGATTACGAGACAAACGGCGAAGCGCCATCGTTACATCCATCCATACGCACAAAACGTTTTGGGAATACCTTTATTGAGCGTACGGCTAAGGAGTGGAATTTGCTGCCGGAGTTTGTGTTTCCCGGTAGCTATAACCTGGGAGTCTTGTAAGTCAAGAGTGAATAGGTTACTTTTAGGTAAGCGTGCTCCATCTTCGATCACATCATCACTTACCATCAGGTGAGATGGTGGTCAAACGCGAACCTATTTTCAATAAAAAAAAAAGGATGTTTCTGACTGGGTTCAAACTCACGACATATTATAATATGTCTAGAGTGTCCAGAATCCAGACATTTTGAGAATCTGATGATTTGCTGAATAGATGTCCTGCTATACAGACCATCTGCTAGATGGACGTTTTGCTACATGGACATTTTGCTAATTAGACTAACATAATCCTTCGTTGTGTGGCGAGCAGGCTAGACTGTGTGTTCGTGAATCGCTGCTGCAAGCTCTCCACGTCGGTGTTGAGCTTGTAGCTTCGATTCGCGAACCAACCTTGTAATTTAAGTTAAGTACTAACATAGGATTAAGGTATTTTGTTACTAACCAATTGAGTTTGTTACTTGGAAATAAATGAAATTGAAATTAGACGTTTCCTGCTGTTGGACATTTAGCTGCTTAGACCTTCTAATCAGGAGGGCTCGTAAGTCCGACGCGTAGTCATAAAATGCCTTAATACTTGTTTTGTATTCCTTTCAGAAAACTAAATCAATGCATGGTAAATCCCCTGACTTTGTACGAGCTTAGCGCTAAAGTTCTTGATAAGCTGGATTATCCTAACCCGTTTCAATGGAATGAAGAACTAGTCGCTGATTGGATGGAAAAAGTGGTCGGCTTACCCCAATATAGGGTAAGGACAAATAAGTGGTCAGACTCAAAATTTGACACTGGTCTTGCCAGAGATGTTTGTAATATAAAACAGATTTGCAAAATAAATATCATTTATCATACATACATCAGGTTGTTTCCGTTTAGACAGCTTTTCGTATCGATAGATTTTTATTTCGTCAGATTTTCGTTTAGCCAGGTTCTTGTTTTTCGTATCGACAGATTTTTATTTCGACAGATTTTTATTTCGACAGATTTTTATTTTGTCAGATTTTTGTTTCGACAGTAAAAGTAAAATTACAACGAGTCATAGATTTAGTTAAAGTGATCTATTTATCACAAGCACAATACAATTATTTATACATATTTCAGCGGTAACTTTGTAAATACTTTTATTAGGATCTGCATATTATTTATACAAGTTTACAAAGGCTTTTATTTTACACAAGTTTATTAAATTCTTTATACTAAACTATTGGCTGGAAATTCTAATGCGTAAATTTTATTTTAATGATTAAATGATTTTTAAGAAATTGAGTACTAGTGTATTTTTTGTTTTAGATTTGTATTTTGTCGCATATTTGTGACGTTGGCGTCCAGGGCAAGATTTCGTTTGTCACATATACGTGACAATGGCGTTCAAAAGGCTGATATACCTGTCTTTTATTTTGTACTTAGCTGTACGTTGGCGATAACAAAGTGACACGCTGTCGAAACAAAAATCTGTCGAAATGAAAACAAACCCATACATCCCAGTCATTGGTCAACATCATAACCCTTCTTTTTGCTTCTCCGTTGTAGTTAAAAAGATAACCATATTCATTACAGGAATGTATCATAGACAACCATATAAATGGGAGAAGACTCTTGAGATTGGAGGACCCTTCAGTGTTACCAGAAATAAATATCCATTATTTTGAACACATCAAAGTCAGTATTTAATTTTGGATAGCAAAATAAATCCTCTATAATGTAATGTATCTATCTATATATTAATATTATTAACCTAGCTTCTGCCTGCGACTGCGTTTGCGAGGGATAGTTTGTTCTATTTTATCACTAAAACCATTCTACATGTGAGGTCTAAACCCAACGCCCTCTAAATGGCAGCTATTGTTGTATTTTAGCTTTTTTGACTTTTTCGTAGCGTCCGTACTAAAAGTTACTTAACTTTGGGATTTAATGCCCGATTATCGTAAAAAAAACTTCCCATAACGGAAAAGTATTAACAACCAGATTAATAAATCAAATAATTATAATAATTACTGTATCATATTAAAATAAATGCTAAAAGATCAAATCAAGATATAAAAATAAAAACTGGACCGTATAACCAAGACTCTGCTGTCTGTCTGTCACCAGGCTTTATCTCATGAGCCGTGATTGCTAGACAGTTGTTTCCACAGATAATGTGTTTCTGTTGCCGCTATAACAACAAATACTAAAAACAGACTAAAATAAATATTTAAGAGAGGCTCCTATACAACAAATTTTTTTGCCGTGTGTTATAGATAATGTACGGAACACTTCGTGCGGGAGTCCGACTCGCACTTGGCCATTTTTTTTGTTATTTAGTTTCTTTATGTTTTTTTTTCTAAATTACGAATTATTTATTTATTTGAACCCGTCATAATTTATATGATTAATGGGCACCAATTAATGGCAATGGCAATTAATGTCACCATTTTTGCGCCACGTTGTATATGTGTATGTCTTTCAGAAAATAACGAGAGAAGTCAGAAAACTTTTTGCTAGTGACTACGTCCGCTTTGCAAGGAGCGTCGGCTTGCCCTTTCGAAAGCCTTTAACTTACTGCAATTGGTTCAAATCTAGGACTGGACCTAACTGGGGGATTCGGGAAAATTGGACCAGGTACCTACAGTATCTCTAAATACTCTGGGGTTGTGGGAATGTTTTAATGAGATACCGCGGCCCCGGGCCACAAGAGCAACTGAAGGAATAGGGTGGGTTTTTGGTCAGTAGAAGTCTGACATTAGTCAGTACAAGTCTGACATTCCTTTCCGCTCGGGAGGAATCATTAGATCATTTTCCCACCGAAAAAAACGCTCAGTCCATTCTTCTTTTTCTCCTCTGACTAATAACCGCAATTTTGAATTCAGAAGCGATATACTTCGTTGGATGAAGATTGTTATGCCGAAACCTGTCTACCTTGACCACTGGGACTTGGTATGGTAAGCATTACTTTCCCGCTTAAAGTACACGCTTATGGTTGAGCAACACTAGGCGATGTTTTTTTATTTATAATAGGTTCGCGTTTGACCACCATCTCGCCTGATGGTAAGTGATGATGTGGTCGAAGATGGAGCACGCTTACCTAGAAGTAACCTATTCACTTTTGACTTAAAGACCCCTCCCTGCATTCAGAAAGCACATTAGTGCACAATAAGGAGTGAGTATAAAGTATTTTATTGACTTAAATTCTTATTCTTTAAAAAAAAAAAAAGAAAATTCTAGCAATGTGGGTAGAATTCACATTACTAGCAATCCTCTTAACCCCTCCAACCACAGAAATCTTAATAATAAGGCAATAGAAGTCGCAAAGATGCGTGACCTTGTCGCCGCGCATGTGACACGTTGGCCACAAGTGCGCGTGGACCGTTTGTTGCGGTTACTTGTGTTGTATGGGACGTGGAGAGGTAAACATGGTGTTTTACAGCATATCCAACTGCAGAAACTCTTCCAAAATTTGTAACTTTATAAATAAAGGGATAACATTTCATACGTAAGTACATATTTTTGGAAATAATATCGTTTTTTATAAATATAATCAAATCAAATATTTTCGCCACCATTACTACGATTATCACAGAAAACGTTATTTTTTCTCAATTCAATTACCATTAATACTTAAGCATGTTCATGCCTACTATTACAACTACTAAAAGCAGCAATGAAATATTATAGTCATGCGCAATAAACAATATCGTCGTTTACGTACATTCCAGGAACACGCCGCACGAGTTGGCCGCGAATTAGTGACGTGCCACTAATATTTTGTATCGGTAATCTATTTACCTTTAGCTTAATAGTCAATACGTAGTTTTACCGAAATTCGAATGAAATATAATTTTTCGTTAAATATTTCAATACGTATTTTCATTAAGCATGTTTTTTTCCTGTTTAAATAGTTTATAAAAAGTAGTTTTTGAACGATTATATATCTGTTAATTCGTACTTTTTAACTATTTTTTCATTCAGAAAATTAATAGGAGGTAGGCTTATTATTGTTATGTACGTAAAATAACAGTCTGCGTTGGGTATCCTTGTATCATTGAAGTGTTCAATATTTATCTTTTTTATGACAAAATAATTAAGGATACATATTATTATGTATATTGTAAGTATAATGGATTAAGTTGGATCGGATCGATACGTTTTCATTTATGCATCTGTTTTACTTTATCCAATGCTATTATTACAGGTTTCCGAAAGATCCGGATATCACCAATCCATCCTAAGATTGTCTAGAATATATCGCTATAAGCGATAAGACCGCTATCGTAACCAATAGAATTTACGTTAAACAGTTGTGTAACAATTTATTTTGATGAACAATAAAGTATATTCTTCATTGTTCGGTATTAAGTTGTGCCATTATTGCTCTATTTGATTTGGTCATTCTTTTTTTCCATAAGGTGAAGTATTGGAGAGCCTTTAAGATTTGTATAACTAAATAATAAAAATATATACTTGCACTTAACGTTTTATTGTATTCCTTTTTCACCTAAATAAATCGTCTAAAAGCGCTTCGAGGAATAAAAATAAATTAGTTATCTATTGTTACGAGACATCTTGGCTATTACCGCTCAACAGAAAATTATCGATAATAATATGAGCATTACGAGCTTTGCACTGCACTATTCCTAAGTAAGAGTGAGCGCGCGATATCTTTCTCTGCTTTTCGTACACGTTACGCCACCTGAGATTAGGCGTTTTTAGAAAATATTGCGTAATGTCATCGCTTAAAGTTTAATGTTGTTGTAATAATGCAAAATGCATGTGTATGCGAAAGTGTGTATCTATTGTTTGTTTATGTGATGGTAGCTGCGAACCGGCGACATGCGTTCCAGTATTAAATGACAGTAGATAGCATTTCTATTGCCTTATTATTAAGATTTCTGTGCCTCCAACTAAACTAAATATTCTTGTGTCTAGAGTGGATTCACGGTAGTAGTGTAATGGGTGGAGTTCGAACCCGCGACCACTCGATCTCAAGGCCGACACCTTAGCTTTTAGGATTTTAACGCTTGTAAATGTAAGGGCGCCTTCAAATTAGCCGCGCTGCTTTGTTAATCCATACAAATAAATGCAAATAAATTACGCGCGGCCGTAGCGCGACAGCAGCGCTGCCGCTGTGCGTTTATATTTATATGGATTTTCAACACAGTGCGGCGGCAGCGCTGCAGCCGCGCTGCTGCCACGCGACTAATTTGAAGGCGCCCTTATGTCAGATTTGTATATTCGCAGGTATCAAAAACCGGACTTCCCAAAAGCGATGATAGCACGAGTCGCACCACCAAATAGAAGGCCAGAGAATATCCCTCGATTTTTGCCGCCTGATGATGAGGTCTGCAATGAGTATATGGTAAGTTCTTCTAAGGAGTGGAATTCTCTGCCAGTCTGTTTCCTGATACCTATAACCTGGGAGTCTTTAAGTCAAGAGTGAATAGGTTATTTCTAGGCAAGCGTGCTTCATCTTTGACCACAGGTGAGTGGTGGTCAAACGCGAAACTATTAACAATAATAATAACCCTTAGGCCCTTTTAAGGATGAGCCCTCTCTCGATCTCAACACGCCTGATAGTAAGCGATAGATGAGGTCTACGATGGAACGAGCGAGCCCAGAACATGCCTGTTCACTCTTGCATTAAAGACTGAAGGATCATATGTGGCAGGGAACACAGAGGCCGGCAGAAAGTTCCACACCTTGGCTGTGCTTTGTGGTTGGTTTCTGGGAAAGTCTGTTACGCTTTCAATGCTAATCCCCTGAACTGATTTTGACATGGAGATTGTTGTAAAGCAGGGCTCAAGTACGGCGAATCAACCTCTAAGGAGCCAAAGCAACAATTAGCTAGTTTAATTACATCATATCAAGTTTAATAGGAGATTACTACTAGCAATCTTGTTATCAAAGAATTAATGCGAATAGAAATAGTAATGTGAATTCTATCCACATTACTAGTTCTCTTTTGGAAAACAGTCGGACTCGCTATCGAGGGCTCCGTACCGTTATTAAATATTTTTCATCATAAATAAGAATTTCTGAGTTGTAAAAAAAATATATGTTTTGCATATTCCATGCACATCAAGCCCTTTCATATGATACCTCATTTGTAGCTTCAATTTTATTTTTCGACCCCTTATTTTTTATGATAAGTCTATTTTTAACACGCTTTATTAGGTCGACCTGTATGTAACTAACTATGTAATGGAATCTAAGGTAACTAATTCAACCATCTTCCAATGGCCGTAGCGTAATGAAAATTGGCAGCTGTATGTAGTTCTGATGACAATACAATAATATGGTACTGTCGAACTGATCTGATGATGGAGCCGGAAGATATGAACTGGAACTTCATGATGGAAAATCGTATCATAGCTGTTTTGGATTTCTTAGAAAAGTCTTGTAATGAACTTTGACCATGATTAGGTTTCAAGGTCTAATGATGAAGCCGGAAGATAAGCACTGGCATTCCATGATGGAATATCGTATCATAGTCGTGTTTGCACTTGTGAGAAAGGCCACGTAATGGACTTTGAACACGATCAGGTTTCAAGGTTATAACAAACCCAAAGAAAATCCGTTATCGGTTTTCATAACCTTTTTGAATTACCGCGTAATCCATAGAATTATTATTAGGTCAATCTGTAACGGACTAAATATGCAATAAAATCTAAGAATCTGAATTAAACGTAACTACTTCTTATTGTTGTATCATCATGAAACTTGGCAATTATATGTAGATTAGACGACAATACAATATTGTGGTACCATCGAGCTGGTCTGACGATGGAATTGGAAGATGGCTGATGGAACCTTGGACTGCCTACTAGTAAACATTTCTAATTTCTGCTCATTACATTAGTCTTAAAAGCGTGTTTTTGATTTTTTTAAACTATTAATTTATTTATGATTTCAAATGTTTAGTTTTCAGATTTTTTTCTTGAATTGGTACTATATAACGATATTACTTGCCAAATTTCACAGTTCTCGGTTAACGGGAAGTACCCTATTAATTTTGATTCCTTTGAATGCGTCGAAAATATGCGTTTTATGCGGCATAAGCAGCGGTATCGTTTTTACGTTAATTTAGAAATTGGAATGGAAACCTTAAAGACTGTAGACCTGAGTATATTGTTTTAATTTCTATTCGATATCTCCACGCGTTCCCGAAATAAAGAGTATTGACCGTCAGACAGTCAAACGGACAAAAAAGTGATCCTATAAGTGTTACGTTTTTTTTCTTTTGAGGTATCTTAAAAACAGCCAAGTGCAATGCGAATTCAGACACGAATGGCTCTGCACCATAAACTGAACTTAAATTTGTAGCACGTCCTCGTTATAAATAAGAATAGACTAAAAATAATTAAATAAAGGAACCTTGTAAAGCCAGTGTCAGGCACTTTGCAGATGTCTAGCATTATACTGAACTGGGCCTATTTGGCACAGACGTGATGCACACACAATACTGTTTCTTATTTAACTAAGTATTTATTGAGTGTCCTAAACTGGGTCAAATAAATGCGTATTCATAGCGACATAATATTTTATGAATTACAGGCACCAAGAAAATTCATCATCCAAACAGACATACCAAGAGACGCCCAGTTTATTTGGATGGAGCATCTACCCGGCTCACCCAGAAGAAAAGAACCAAAAAAGAAAAAAGATAAAGGAGTCGAAAAGATTGTTTCAGCCCGGTTTTTACCACAAAAGATAAATTTAACCGGCCTTGTTGGCAAAGAATTGATCCTTGCTAGAAGGAAGATGCCTAAACCGAAGTTTTTGCCTTGATTTTTTACTAAAGCCCCCCTCAGCGCCTTCACGCTACATCGAATGTTCATGGACACATTGCATCGTTGTCAAATTTATCGCAATAATCAAACGTTAAAGACAAAATAGACGCCGCGGTCGCTGTGTATTTTATGGCAGCGTATAAATTATTTACTACTTTAGTGTCATCAATAATAAAAAGCAAGAAAAAGGCGACAATTTTTTTTAATTGATGATGGTCTCGCTTATGCGAAGCGATGATGTGGTCGAAGATGAAGCAAGCTTACCTAGGAGTAACCTATTCACTTTTGACTTAGACTCCTAGGCTATAGCTATCACAAATACAGACTCCGGCAGGGAATACCACTCCTAAGCTGTACGCACAATGAAAGTACTTCTGAAAGTATTCCCAAAATGTTTTGTGCGTATGGGTGACATGTCCACCATGTAACGATGTAATTAGATATAATTTTTAAAATTTTCCAAAGTACTCCAATCCATGTAGAATACGTCTTTCTAAATACGTCAGCTAAACACGATGGATTTGAGCCCACTGAAGTTTGGCCGCGTAAACAAATTTCAGTGTTAATATGCTTAGATGTGCGAGGGTTTACTGACAGCGAAGCGAAGTGTCCGAACCTTCGCCCAAAGTGACCGAACCTTCGCCCAGTGACTGAACCTTCGCCCAAAGTGACCGAAACTTCGCCCAAAGTGACCGAACCTTCGCCCAATGTGTCCGAACCTTCGCCCGAAGATTCGAAGTATTTGACCGGCTACATACATCACGATTACTATTTGCCTAGCCATAAGAAAGAAAGGGAACATGGAAATTGGCATAGAACTAGACATATTAAAACTTATTCAATTAAAAACTGGTTTATTTGAAGTAGAATTTGTCTTTTGTTTCAAGTCGGAGTTTTCCGGGATCTGTCCGTGGATGGCCATTTAAACATCGAGATTTCTCCATGCCTTAGATGTCATTAATTGGTTCCAACTGTCAATTATCATTTACATCTTTGTCAGTCTTTATGGGTAGAGAGATGCCAGAAAATCTGACAGACTTGCCAAGGGGGGGTATTGTGTAAAGCCACAGATTACTAATAAGTTACTAACGTAACAGATCCATCACTTCCCTGCAAAACGACAAATACCTACGCTATAATTAACTAAACTTTCTAGCTGTCAAACGACACGAGGAAATATGAGCTTAACTGCTTTGACTCAACGGCGCGTTTCAAGTGCACAGCGGGCGATGACGTTGGACGGTATGAAAATACCTTAGGATTAACCCAATTAAATAAAATACAAAAATGTTTTATAAATGATTTAATTTTATAAAATGGTCAATTTGCTTTTCAACCGACGACCAAAAGAGGAGGTTATCAATTCGACGCGTATATTTTTTTTTTTTTTTTTTTTTTATGTATGATCATCGAGTACTCGAAGACGGCTGAACCGATTTGGAAAATTCTTTTTTTGTTCGAATGGGTATACTTCGAAATTGGTACCAATATCACCAAAGTCAGGATCTGATGATGGGATCCTGGAGAAATCGAGGGAACTCTTCAAATATTATAGGCACACCTATGGCGTTTTGGGTATTTCTTATAGTAACTTGTGCAGTTGCTCTCAAAAAGTACCATTTGGGGAAGTGGAACTGATGATGAAGACCACAGATGGCCGCCGAAACTACTCAATAATAAGTATTAAGTGGATTGCGATTCGATTACTTGAATATGGATGTTAAGCACTTTATGCTCGTCACAATGCATATGGTGATGTAGAGCTGATGGTGAAGTACCAGGAGAACTCCTCAACAATTAACGGCCCAGCATTGGGAAAAGCAATATTTTGTAAAAGGTTATAAGTAGTTGACATTTAGGCTCTTGTAACTAGGTAAATTAAAAATCATCCAACTAAAAAGAGTGAAAAAAAAACTTTTTATCAAAAAATTAAACCGACTCCCAAAAAACACTGCAAAGTGAAAAATAACTTTAATTTCGGAAGTCGGTGCCAAAAACGAAAAAACAAAACTAAAGACACCGACTACCGAAATTAAAGTTATTTTTCACTTTGCAGTGTTTTTTGGGAGTCGGTTTAATTTTTTGATAAAAAGTTTTTTTTACCTTCTCTAAACGTTGCATTTGTAAATTTGATAACGGCAAAAATTCTGAATCTAATAAAAAGTTTGATCAAATAATCATGTGGGAAGCATGGACAGAAGGACTTAAATGATATTGATTTTCAACCGACGACCAAGAGGAGGTTATCAATTCGACGCGTATATGTTTTTTTTTTTTTTTTTTTTATGTATGATCATCGAGTACTCGAAGACGGCTGAGCCGATTTGGAAAATTCTTTTTTTGTTCGAATGGGTATACTTCGAAATTGGTACCATTATCACCAAAGTCAGGATCTGATGATGGGATCCTGGAGAAATCGAGGGAACTCTTCAAATATTATAGGCACACCTATGGCGTTTTGGGTATTTCTTATAGTAACTTGTGCAGTTGCTCTCAAAAATTACCATTTGGGGAAGTGGAACTGATGATGAAGACCACAGATGGCCGCCGAAACTACTCAATAATAAGTATTAAGTGGATTGCGATTCGATTACTTGAATATGGATGTTAAGCACTTTATGCTCGTCACAATGCATATGGTGATGTAGAGCTGATGGTGAAGTACCAGGAGAACTCCTCAACAATTAACGGCCCAGCATTGGGAAAAGCAATATTTTGTAAAAGGTTATAAGTAGTTGACATTTAGGCTCTTGTAACTAGGTAAATTAAAAATCATCCAACTAAAAAGAGTGAAAAAAAACTTTTTAACAAAAAATTAAACCGACTCCCAAAAAACACTGCAAAGTGAAAACTAACTTTAATTTCGGAAGTCGGTGCCAAAAACGAAAAAACAAAACTAAAGACACCGACTACCGAAATTAAAGTTATTTTTCACTTTGCAGTGTTTTTTGGGAGTCGGTTTAATTTTTTGTTAAAAAGTTTTTGAATTTTATGAAGTTTTGTATAAATGCAATTTCTAATCTTCTAACATAGTCATTGAACGTCTCCGGTGGTACTTTCAAACCACCATAACAGGAAGAGCTCTTGTTATATGCTTTGAAATGTGTGAACACAGGCGGGCGTGCGGCGCCCCTCTGCCACTTGTGCGTTCGAACACACGGCTAGCCGGTAGGTACTTATCGCGCGACCTTGAGCGAGTGACGGAGGTCTGGTAAAGCTCCGTACTCACATACGGTTTTACTCGATCGAGCTATCATGTCGAGTAAAAACCATGGCATAGGCTTTCGTCCACACATTCAGCATTAATCTATCGAGTGACGCGCACCGTTCAGTATTCACCGAACCGTACGAGCCAAAACATGTCTGTTCGACAAAGGAGACGGTGGCTGCTACATTTAGCAAGTCTCGCAGTTCTTAATTATAAAATAATTAAAGAAAATGAAAAGAAGAAACATAAAAGGAGGTACTGGGTTAAAGATTGGTTAGGTCGCCGCCCTGATTACAGCCACGTGAACTTGATTAAAGAGCTGTGTCCCGAAGATTACGGCGACGTACACACGCTTGAGTCAAGCTCGACGGCTCGCTTCGAGTAGGTGCGAAGGAAATTACTTTTATTTAATTCCATCGAGCCGGCTCGATGCGAGCCTTCGAGCTGTGAGTTTTGCGGTCCACACGTTAATATTTACTCGTTTTGGAGTAAAACCGTACGGAGCTTTACGCAGCTACTGGGTGAGGTCAGGTAACTAGTCGCTTCATGTAAAATTAAATTAAATACACTGGCACTCAGCTGTATCCGGTTACATTAGACTATTTAAATATTATGTTGGACCCAGTAGGTAGCCACGCTAGTCGCGGCATTTCAGGTCATTAATGGAGCACGTATTTTTGGCACTTTGGACACTCCAGCTGATGGGGCATGGTTTGGTCAGGAGCAGCAATTATACTGAGTGTCATTGTGTTCAAATATTATGTTGGACCCAGTAGGTAGCCACGCTAGTCGCGGCATTTCAGGTCATTAATGAAGCACGTATTTTTGGCACTTTGGACACTCCAGCTGATGGGGCATGGTTTGGTCAGGAGCAGCAATTATACTGAGTGTCATTGTGTTCAAATATTATGTTGGACCCAGTAGGTAGCCACGCTAGTCGCGGCATTTCAGGTCATTAATGGAGCACGTATTTTTGGCACTTTGGACACTCCAGCTGATGGGGCATGGTTTGGCCAGGAGCAGCAATTATACTGAGTGTCACTGTGTTCTAAGAGTTCATAGTTGGCAAAAGGGTAAGCAGGTGAAGAGATTGCTCACAAACATAGTTGGGAAAATTTCAAGCAGATGATATTATTTATTTTAACTTTATGTACACTAGTGTTACATGGACGGACTTAATGCTGCAAGATATACCGTCTTGTACTAAGCGCTTTTCTTCAACATTTATTGTGCGCACAGCCAAAGAGTGAACTCTCTGCCGGCTTCTTTGTTCCCTACCACGTATGACCCGTCAGCCTTTAAAGCAAGTGTGAACAGGCATTTTCTGGGCTCGCTCGTTCGATCGTAGACCTCATCTTATACTTACCATCAGGTGTAATCGAGGTCAAGGGCGGCCTCATTCGTAATAATAAAAAAGGCATTCTCTATCAGTCAATTTTTGGTTAAAAAACACTAACCTTACCCCAACTATGTAACTGTAACTAGGTAGATTAC
This sequence comes from Tholera decimalis, assembly GCA_943138885.2. Classification (NCBI taxonomy): domain Eukaryota; kingdom Metazoa; phylum Arthropoda; class Insecta; order Lepidoptera; family Noctuidae; genus Tholera; species Tholera decimalis. Next base: position 7,410,227 of record OW964575.2, on the reverse strand, counting down.
TCACCTGTATTGCTATAATAATAGTGTCGTTTTGTACTGCTCCGAATATATCCTCGTTGTATATCGTCTGCGCGTCATTGTACCTCTTGATAGCTCTCTTAATCTCTGTTATATTTTTAACTGCTATGCGCTCCGTGGAATTTGCTGAAATATCAAAGAAGAATGTTATGATTTAGAAGCGTCAATAGCCTAAGCTATGGTATCGGACTTGTGATTGAGAGGTCGCAGGTTCGAACCTCATCCATTATACTATTGCCGTGAACCCACTCCAGACAAGCATATTGTTACGCCAGTCGCTTAGTGAAGTACGTTGAGAAACTTCGACAGAAATCTAGAATGTTCGAGACACTAACGCCATCTAGCGGCGAGTAGCAGTACTGTGTATCTCAAGTAGCTCTGGAATATTCTTAGCAGTGTAGGCGGTGAGTCGACTTTACAAGAATGTTCTAGAGCTCATAGACCGGGGTATAAATAGATCGCAAAGGGACGCAGAGAGGCAGTCTTATTACGAGGCGAATACGCGATATAATCGCAGCTTTACAAGTGAATTTCAGTGCGATTTAAGTGTTAAGTGACAAGTGTTGTGGTGCAAATAATTGTGTTAAATTTTTATTTTGTGTTTAATTAATTAAAGTGTGAATTTTGGTTTAATTGGCGTTAATTATTTCTATCCCGAACTCCAGCTCGTAACAATATTTTACCTTAGTTGAAGGGGTTAACAAGATTGCCAGTAATGTGATTTCTACCCAAATATCTAGTTCTTCTTTAAAAAAAAATATGCTTGGGAGATTCAGTGTTATTTAGTTTTAATTTCGGTTGAGCTCATTCTTGACTTCGATCACGCCTGATGGTAAGCGATAGACGAGGTCTACGATGGAACGAGCGAGCCCAGAAGACACCTGTTCAATCTTGCCTTTTGTTGGGCAGCATATTTTGACCTGATTGACCATGTATTTAGCAGAAGTAGGAATCGCTTTGGCATAAAGTAGGTATATCCAATAATAAACGACTCCAAAACATCGGATAAGCACGAGTTGTGTTTGCGCACCAAGGGTTCCGTACAAACATTATCTATGTATCTATATTTACTAATATTATAAAGTGGTAAAAGTTTGTTTGTTTACACGCTACTCTTCAAAAAACTGGGTAGATTTAGTTACCGGACTGCAAAAAGTAGGGTTACGTTTTATCGTGATAAGTAGTAAGTCCACCGAAATGAAGACCCGCTAAAACTCGAGAACGGCTGGACCAATATTGCTAGTTTTGGTTTAAAATATTTTTGGAAATCCAGGGAAAGTTTAAGAGATAAATATGGAGAAAAAATATGGCGGTACCAAGTTTGCTGAGTCAGCTATAGGTATATAAACTTGCATATACATAAGTTCAATAATACCGGACTACCTACATTATTTATCCTTTACTTGTTTCCTTTGTGAATTCGCAAAATATGAGACATACACGGTCATATCTTTTGATAGCGTTGACTTACTTATTTTTTCGCCACTGAAAGTGACCTTAGACCCGAGTATTTGGTGCCTGGCTTCGAACATGTAAGTCCTCTCGTTAATTAAATCATTTTTGACAAACCTGTAGAATTCCTTGGATGTACTGTCAGGTACTTGTGTAACTCGGGAGGCACGAGCGCAAGCACCTGCTCCGAAGTGTCGTTAGCATTCATCAGCTCTTCTGAAATCAACCATATAGTCATAAGCATAAAGTTCAAATTACATTGTGCTGCAACTAGCAGTTGAGACATTTTGTAGTGAGTGAGAGAGATGGCGATGAAAGGGTGAAACAGAACACACACAGAAGAGAACAGACAGAACTGTACGTTAGTAGTTCCATCCTCGATAGCGAGTTATAGTAAAAACAATTTTAAAGCCATATAAATAGAGTTTCAATTACATTGTGGTGTAGAGTGAAATGAAATTTGAATGTATAATTCGACATAATTACGAACCAACGTCACGATTTTAAATATCAACTTTAGGACAGTTAATTTTAAGTTGATTTTCAAGTGACCTTTTTTACAAAAGAAGTATGAGTTGTAACGAAATTTGGACTTTGTCACCTATTTTATAGAGTTTGTTATTCTATCGCAAATTCTTTATACAAATTAGATAAACTATGAAAGTTTATAAAACGTCTTATTTTGACGTTTCTTGTTTCCTTCATTATTCTCAATATCAAGGCATAACAATAAATAAATCATTCATAAGTCAAACCTTTTGTGATTTATAAATATTTATTATTACTGTCAAGCCGAAAAAATACAAGTAGGTACAATACGCTCTCAAAAAAAATTTGGTGCTTAAAATAAATTAAGATAGAACTAATTACTTGTGACGTCACTAACGACGTTTTGCTTGACAAGAATTTTCAAAAGCATATTCGTATTATAGTAACTATTTATCCACCGAATCTAATTACATATAAATTGTTTTCATTGATTATAGGTTCGCGTTTGAGTACCATCTCACCTGATGGTAAGTGATGATGTGGTCGAAGGTGGAGCACGTTTACCAAAAAGTAACCTATTCACTCTTGCCTTAAGTACTCCTAGGTTATAGCTATCGGGAAACACAGACTCCGGCAAGGACTTTTTATTTTTTTTATTTAAGTAACACCTTTCAAATTACTTCAATTCATTTTTAAATTGTGTTTTTTTATCCACTCTAATGCCCCAATCGCTCAGTCAGATGGCGCTACATTTTACCAAACTAAAATATCATAAATGTCAAATTAACTTTGTCTGTCTGTCACAGACACGTTTGAATGGCTGGACGGATATGCATGCAACACCGAACACGGGTAGACTATGGGCCAAGCATAGGATACTTATTTTTTATGAGGCTGATATAAGGCTCGCGTTTGACCACCAACTCACCTGATGGCAAGTGATGATGTGGTCGAAGAATGAAGACGAAGCACGCTTACCTAGACCTAACCCATTCACTATAGACATAAAGACCCCCAGATTATTGCTAATCAGGAAACACAGACTCCGGCAGGGAATTCCACTCCTTAGCCGTACGCACAATGAAAGTATTCCCAAACGCACGTTTTGTACGTATGGGTGAGATGTCCTTTTTATCATAATCATAATTATTTATTTACATAAAACTTGGTATATAATAGTGCAAAATATAATAGGAAAAATGTTGATGATGTGGTGGATGTTTAGCTAGGTTTAAAACATAGCATGCAAAATTTCATTTCTTGACAAATTAATGGATGTGAAATGCTGATTCTTCACACACACATTTCCTATCCTTAAATTCCTTCAAGCTGTAAATATTACAATCTTTTAGTAGAAGTAAGCTCCATTTGGATAATTTACGAAACAGATGCGAGCAAAACTGCTAGCGAAGACAAGTGTGGCAGCACAAATATCTATCTATTCCACGTATCATTCATATCGTGGGAAATGTGTCAAGTATGTACTCCAAAATAACGTGAACTAGGCTTATTGCCAATTTTTCTACTGATTAAATAACTTTACAACTAATTGCATAATTTTAATGTGGTGTAGCGTAATGAATGGCTTTTAGGCTCGCTTTTGACCACCATCTCACCTGATGGTAAGCAATGTTGTGGTCGAAAATGAAGCACGCTTACCTAGAAGTAACCTATTCATTCTTGACTTAAAGACCCTAGGTTATAGCTATCAGGAAACAGAGACTCCGGCAGGGAATTCCACTCCTTAGCTGTACGGACAGTGTAAGTATTCCCAAAACGTTTTGTGCGCATAATTTGATGATGAATAGCAAGACATGTGTTAGATATTCTGGCTTGACTACCCGTAACTACTGTCAAATATGTACAAATTACAGCCGGGACCTGCTTAACGTGTTTTCCAAGGCAAGAAATATCACACCGCTACCTTCAAAACTTTGGACTACTACTGAGAAACTTCTCAGAGAAAAACCCAAAAATTAAATGATAACTAATGTGGTGTAGCGCAATGAAGGATCATTTTCATGGGTAGCAAATTTTTGGACAACAAAAGCGTCATCCGCTTTCTGAATTGAGGCAAATTGGAAAAAATTGGACAAGTGCGAGTCAGACTCGCCCATGAAGGGTTCCGTAGTAACTACAATAATCTATACTAATATTATAAAGCGGAAAAGTTTGTTTGTTTGTTTGTTTGTTTGAACGCGCTAATCTTCGAAAGTACCGGGTGGATTTGGATGCAATTTGGTATGGAAGTAGCTTGAAGCTTGAGGAAGGTTATAGGCTACTTTTTACGCGACTGCAAAAAAGGAGAGTTAAGTTTTTACCGTGATAGAATCCACGGGAGCGAAGCCCCGCGTGAGTACTAGTATAATATAAAATGTATTTTTATTTGATGAATAAAAAAAAACCTTAAAAATTTCTTAAAACTAGCTTACTTATTTACATTTTTACAACAACTACTAAAGTTTTATTTGCGGTTTTATAAAATATGCTATCTCAAAAACTGCTGACCCGATTTCGTTCAAACCAATTTTGGTTGAAAGTTTACATTAAGATCTACAGACATATATTTTTCTTAGATTTTTCACTCCATTATTATAGAAGTTAGAGGTGGGGGACACACATTTTACCACTTTGGAAAATTTGGTTATCTTTTAAACGATTGACTTTATGAAAAAGTGGTTTTAGATACCCTTATATCATTTTTAAAGACCTGTCTATAGATACCACACACGCATAGGTTTCATGAAAAATATATTTTCAGTTCTAGTTCCATTTATGAGGACCCCCCTTTATTTTAATTTTTTTTTCTTAAAATCGGAAAGCGGTTCACAGAATACATCTACCTACTAAGTTTCACATGTATAGTCTTAATAGTTTCGGAATAAAATGGCTGTGACATACGGACGGACGGACAGACAGACAGACAGACGGACAGACATATCGAAACTATAAGGGTTCCGTTTTTTACCATTCGGCTACGGAACCCTAAAAAACTTAGCCTTTTCACAACTATGTTGGGATCGGCTTCCAATCAGCGACTGCCTGTCTGGCCTTGTGGAGACCAGATAGCGCAGAATACAAAAAGAACCCTAGAAGCCGAGAGCGCCCCTAATATTGAAGCAACAAAAACTACTCCTAAATGGTGTAGTTTGACGCGCAGTCGATCAGTTGGTCTGTGAACGTCATTTCGCGTGACGTGTTTTACCGGTGTCCAATTTATTTAAATTATGACGTCTTGTGTCATCCCTACCTGTAAAAATGCAGCGAGGCTTAAAAAAACAGGATGGGATCACATTTCACGTGTAACTAGCGCATTCACTTATCGTCTTATTTAATTGCTGAATAAATTGTTTAGTTTGTAATTGTTAAAGAGAATGATGCATCCATCTAGTTAGTGTTGCCAATATAAGAGTTTTGATTTTCACATCTTTTTATTACCTACTGAGGGCTTTCATTCTTTGTAGTAAATTAATAACTAAGTATTTTAATCAAAAAATATTTTAACCGACTTGAAAAAGAAAGGTTATCAGTGCGACCCGTATATTAGTAGTGTCCGACCGAAAGTTCGGTTTCGGTTTCGGCCAAGTTTCGGCCAAAAATCAAGTTTCAGCGGCAGTTTCGGTTTCGGCTAAAATTGGCCGAAGCTTTTGCCGAAACCGAAACTGATTTCGGAAGTTGTCGTGTACGCTCGCCTAACTTCGTTTCTCGCGGCAACGCTTTGGCGGACGCTGGCGGCCCTTTAGTCAAGTCATGTCCTTAGCGTGAACGGAAAACGCTTGAACAGAAAACGCTTGGATTTTGTCTAGGCTTGTTCGGGAATTGTCGTGCGCCGTTCGGATAGCTCTGTAGCAACAAAACTTAGTCAGTGCGTTATCGCCCGACGCAAACATACTTTAGAGGTTATGTTTTGATGGAACTGCTTACATGTAAGTTTTTGTTTCGTTTCTGTACTTGAATGATTTATATAGTTAAATATTGAGTCAGTAACTTTGTTTTGTTGTTATTAACAAATCAAGTCACATGTAAAAAAGAGATTGTAAAATTGTAATAAGATTTCAACATACTAATACTTAGTATTTAATGAAACAGTAACAATTAGTGATTTGATTATTGATAACTGATAATCATTTTGCTATGAGAACTTAATTTGAAAAAATAATAAAAATATTATTAATAACTTTTTATATTATATTAAGTAAATAAATGATTACAACAAAATTAATATACTGTGTTTCCATTTCATGTCCTAATTAATGCAGAATAATGGGTAAAATGCACCAAAGGACATGTTAGGTTTTTCTATGGAGGCTGGGATTTTATTCGAAACTGCTGTGAACAGGGAAGAGATTATGTTTTTGTGAAAGTACATAAATTAAGGATACTTCGTATATATTTTTTATTTTTTTTAAAAGCACCCTTTCGTAGTTATTGTATTTTTAAATAATTATAATTAAAAAGTTAAATTGCAACCCACATTAATTATTTATTTTGGCAACATTGTTCTGTTAGATGTCATTGTTGTCATCGTGAGCGTCAAATCAAGTGTCAAATTCAATTCAATATTCAACGGACACAAGTGATTTGAATTTGTTTGCGAGTGTTTTTGTTATTTTTGTCTTGTTAAGTTTCTTCTTATAAGTTTATCTTTATTTGACCTGGCTTATAATTTGGATTCTTTGATACTGCACACGATTTGAAAACTCGACGACCGGCGATACTGACGACCCTGATTTTTCCCTCGGACTTGGATTTTGCACACGATTAACATCCATTTATCGCTGCTGTGTAAGGTTAGTATCTATTTTGTACGAATTCTAACAAACGATCAAGTCGCAGACATGGACTATAAACAAGTACTTCATAAGGTCTGTTGTGTTCAGATCTGCCTTTTAAAACAATGAATTTGATTACCTACCGTAGACCAACTGAAACCACACTAAGTAATGTTTTTATCTTTCAGGTAATCCTCACCATCATGCCTCGCTGCATTAATTGCTGGATTGCTATTCCAATTACACAACAATATCAGTACAATGCAACCCATATGGATCTTGAAATTATCTCTGTATTAGAAGAATGGATTGCCAGACAGGTATGTAGCTAAAAATCTGCATACACATAATTTTAAAACTAGACTCCATGTTATCTACTCATCAGTTTAATAATACTGATTTTTATTTGCCAATTATAGTGTATTTACTATTGATTTTTACACATTTGTGCAAGCAATTGTCTTCTTGGTTTTTGGCAGTATCATATCATAGTAATTATAAACATCATTAACTTAAAAAAGAGCATATTCTGGTATAAATTAAAATACGACGTTTTTCTTGTTTTAGGTAATTGATGAAGACCACCTTTGTCAAGAATGTGTTAGCCTATTAATTCATGAATCAAATAACAGGAATGAAGGCAATATAGGTGGACGTCAATTTGGCCATGATGCAGTATGTGTATGTTGTGGCATATCCATTTCCAGAAGAACTGGGAGGCGCTCTCGTCAATTAAATTATGGTGATGCTGAATGGATTTATTTTGCAAATATAATCAGCCCGCTTGAAGTAAGTGTACCTGCTTGTTGTATACATTATTCCTACTTTATTGACTTTAATTAGTTTAAAAAAAATGTATACCATAATAATATCAACTTATTTCAGCAATTCAAGCTTAACTTGACCAGCTTCTGTACTTGTACTCACTTTTTCTGTTTGTATAAATATTCCCCACATTAGAATTACTAAAACTAATTGTAACTTCAATTGCAGATGCCGTCTAACGCCCGGGTATGTAATGCTTGTTGGTTAAGAGCTCATCGGCAACCACCACCACCTGCAGAAAGTGGATCTGGATTATCCGTAATGAGTACTGCCAGCACCGAAAATGAGGATATTCTGCAAGAACCAAATCCAATCATCAGTGGATCCAGCTCTGTTGCGGAGCCTCCCAGTTCTGCCAGTACAGACATTGAAAATGTTCTCCGAGAACCAGTTATGAGCATTACATTAGATGGTTATAGTCGCACTCCAGATACCACTACTCATTGTTTTGTTCCGGATTGTGTGAATCGCGAAAGGAAACGTGTGCCATTGTATTTAAAGAAAAATATTCTAAAACATCAAAAACTGTACATCACTCAAAATGCTCGGGTGTGTGAAGAACATTTAAGCGTATACAATTGGGACTTTCTTGCTGAATTTGAATTTGTAACTGAATTCAACCCAGGGCATATTACTAAAATGCTTGACTTATTAAGGAGGGATGTAAATAACACCATAGACTTTGAAAATGTTGAACACATGAGTAATATTACTTGTCGATACTGGACAGGCTTGACTGTTTTGAACTTTCTGGCAATATTAACTTGTATACCTCAATTGTCCAATATATGTAAAAACCTAAAACAGCACTTGGTATGTATATAATAAAAATAAGGACTGGGGAACCTTTTCGACGCATTGCATCTTTGTTTCGTTTATCAACTTATACAGTCTGCCAGTATGTAAAGAAGGCCCGTGGCTGCTTATTGGATTCATATGTTCCATTACATTTGGGCATTAATAATATTCCAAGGGCCAGCTTGTCCAGTAGAAATCTTTTGATTCCACAGGGTCTTTTTGGCACACAGGAAAGTAATCCTATAGTAATCTTTGATGGCACATATATATATTTGCAAAAGTCGTCTAACTACCTATTCCAAAAAAAAACCTACAGCTTACATAAATACGCCAATCTATTGAAACCTTTTATAATGGCAACCACAGATGGGTTTATTTTAGATGTTTATGGTCCGTATGCTGCTACAACATCTGATGCCCAGATAATGAACCAGCTTTTTGCACCCAGTGGTGCTCTCAGAAATTATTTTAGAGAAAATGATGTGTTTTTGCTAGATAGAGGGTTTCGGGATGCTATAGGACTACTTACCTCATTAGGATTCTCAGTACACAAGCCAGAGACTCTAGATGTAGGTGAAACACAATTGTCCACAATAAAAGCAAACAAATCTCGGCTTGTAACCTTGTGCAGATGGGTAATTGAAGTAGTGAATGGTCGGTTTAAACGTGATTTCAAAATGTTCAGGAATAAATATTTTAATGTAGCATCAAGAAACTTGATGAGTGATTTTAGAATTTGCGCAGCAATATTGAACAATTTCCATCCGCTTATAACCGACCGTTCTGATGCTCAAGCAATCTTAGACAGAGCAATGCAAAGAGTAAACTTATTTAGGTGATTATGTGCTTGAGCATCAATTAAATAGACGCCGAGCCAGTTTCATAAGAATAGACAATGCCCAATTACCACAAATAAATATGTTCCCTGTAATGGAAATGTCAGACTTGATTTTGTTCAGTCTTGGAATTTACCAAATAAAGCAAGCTAGATCATATTACGGGGAGCATATTCGTGCAAATGGGACATTTTTGGTTGAAATAAGTGAAAGCTTAGAAATCACAAATGTCCCAGGCATAATGTCATCACATGAGACAGTATTGCTTAGAGGCAGGATCAGATCAAGACATCAAAGCAATAAAGTATATTATACTTATGTTTTAATAAAATTAATAGAGTCAAATAATTGGGAGGAGAGAATTCCTGAATATTACTGCAGCTGTATAGTAGGGAAGCGAACTGTCGGAAGCTGTGCTCATGTGATGACGATCATATGGTATCTTGGGTGGGCTCGGCATCAAAACAACATATTACCGCCTGCACAGTTTCTTGATGATGTAATTGTTAGGGAAGATGTAGAAAATGAAGAAGTAGAATAAATATAAGTGAACACATTATTCTTTTATTTCTCTACCTAATACACATGTTCACCTATTCCGACCTGCTGGAGTGACTATTTACAAAAGGGTAACAGATCCAATCTAGTCTGACTGGTTTACTGACCCACCGTGGAAGAGACGCATAACCTTCAGTAGTCATTCTGTAGTTTACCGACTTCTTGGTCATAATGTCCCAAATTGTAGGAGAAAAAGATCTTTATATCTTATATGATTTATTATCCTTATCATAAATCATTTATTCTAAGGGAAAAGTACGAAATCAACGCAGGCTAAGAGCTAGTTGTTAATAATAGCGCTTCTGCGTTAACACAGTCGCTAACAGTAAATAAAATGAATTCAGCCCATTAGGTACTGTCCCATTGCTGGGCATGGGTCTCTTCTCAGAATGAGAAGGGCGAGGCCGTAGTCCAACACGCTGGCCTGGTGCAGGTTGATGGACTACACTCCATCCATCAACTTACAATGGCGATTTTGACATACATAGCATTTCTGCCTACCCCATGGCCAGAATCAAAGAGTAAAGTAATATACAGGCCAGAATCTAGTCTTGTAGGTAAACAAACAACTGTCAATGTGTCAAGTGTTGCAACCATTGACACAGGTAATGTTTTCAAAGGCGGCAAAGGAATCAATGTCATACATCCAAATCATGGAGATTATACGGTGGTTTTAGTATAAAACCATTTAATAATGTTTTTGTATAACACAAAGGCGTATAATATGCTTTAAAATAATATTAAACAGCTTTTTCTTTGTTTTAATGTGCCAAAATAATTTATTACGATAAAAAATATCTAGGTTTAAAATATTTATTTATTAAATAATGGTGCTTTTATTTATTTTTTTGTTTTTGTAAGGCCATCCTGGATAATTTTCCCTACCAGAAAAACCGCACATGATAGTTGTTCAAGAACAAAATTATTTTAAGCCCATTTCCTAACATGTCCTTTCAGTATTTTAAGGAATTTTATACTTGACCACGTGAGTTTCGGTTTCGGCCTGAAAACCAGTTTCGGTCGGACTCTATATATTAGTAATTATGTATATAATATTCATTCGAAACAAATTTACAAAATTTGTGGTGTGTGTGTGTGGAAGGGGGAGGAGTGTATGAAATTATGTTTCTATGTAACATTAGAACTATCTAAAATTTTAGCTTCCCTGCTGAAGAATTTACCCCTAAAACGGACAAATAATGTCTGAGCTAGCAACATTACGCGGGTGGGAAGTGAGGCTAGCGGGGGACAGTTGTCTTGTATTTGGACACAGAGCGCGGCTTGCAAATACAGTTGAACGCGGTTTCTGGGGTTCTTTCTGTATTCTGAGCCAAATAGGTAGTCGTCCACTTGATTTGATTTTGAGTATCTATTAGTTTGTCATTTTAGCATATATGTGTATTTTATTAGTATTATTATATATTAGTATTATATTTATTAGTATTAAATATATTATTTCATTCCATTATCTTGTACACCTACCACAGTGTGTTTTTTTTTAACCCAAAGGTTGACAGGTAGAGAATGCCTTGCTGCATTAAGTCCGCCCATGTAACACAATTGTACGTAAAGTTTAAATAAATAAATAAATACATAAATTTCACCCAGCGACATCAACAAAGCATTATGTTTGTTTTACAGGAGCTAGTTACATGATTATTATAGCTATCACTTATGCGTTGAGAGGCTCAATATTATCTTTAGCTATCACAGGGCCGACCGCACGTTTATCTGACACCAAATGGCCCGTAGTTGGTCCATCTACGTCGAAGCAAACTCTTTGCGCTGTCAGTAATCTTCAGGAGTCATCGTGAGCGAGACACATTAAAAATTTCGTACTTATGTGGTTAACTAGTATTAGCAACGATACTGGGGGCTTAATATGAGTTTGCAATACTATCAACGTGTTCGAAAACTATTGCTTTGTCTCTTTCACAGTCATCTACAAGTTGGTACATGTGAAAGAAACAAAGCAATAGTTTTCGAAAACGAGAACAGTATTCAAATTCATACTACGCCCACTGATGTCCCCGCCTTAACTATTGTTATTTTGGATGACCCCACTGCTGATCTCGATCTCGTCTGATGGTGAGCGATAGATGAGGTCTACGATGGAACGAGCGAGCCCAGAAGATGCCTGTTTACTCTTTCTTTAAAGGTTGACGGGTCATATGTGGTAGGAACACAGAATCCGGCAGAGAGTTCCACATCTTGGCTGCGCACAAAAAATGTGGAGGAGAAGTGCTTAATAGGATAAGACGGTATATCGACCAAGTGCGCATGGTACCAGTCTGTCTTGTAGACCGGTAGTGAAAGGGAGACGGAGGGATCAGGTTGTGGAGCTCTTGCTCACACTCTCCGTAGTTCAATTTGTAGAAAACTGAAAGGCAAGCAACGTTTCACCAATGAGCCAGGTTTTGAAGTTTGTCTACCAACGCTTCAACACATATGGGCCTTTTAGAGCTTCACGATTAAAATATATACAGCTTATTACGAGCAAGATTTAAAACATCACTATGCAGTAGCTCTGTGCATACACGTAAACACGGAAGACATAAAGTAATGTAAATTAAAATTGTAAATACAGAAGATATGTACAATCATAAATAGCAATATTCAGCCTTTTACGACCTCACTGCTGGAATCCAGGTCTCTTCTGTATTTCAGAGAAAGGGAGTGGGCCGCAATCCACCAAGAAAAGGTCACGTCTTTGAATTTTTAGTTCTAGGACATGGCGTTTTCCACACGATGTTTTGCAGTCCGGTAAAAAGCAATAAGTACAATTTACGAAAATAAAACGAATAGACAAACACATAAATAAAATGAAAATAATAAAAAAAACCTTGATATGGCAACATTAGTAGTTCCGAATCCAATGTTAGGTTAGTATCGGAGGCAGTATGGGAATTGTTATCTGAAAATTGTAAAATTATCCTTAGCATAGTAATAATAAGGTAAACAATCCAATAATGAGTAGTATCAGTTTTGTGAGCTTGATGAATTTATAAAAGATCATTTTAAATCCTGCACTCAACTCTCTACCTTAGTAATGATATTAAAGGTTGATTTTAAAGTGACCATTTGCCAGAGGCAGTGGCCAGAGTTACCAATTTAAAAAAATCGGTTGCAATGGAATATGAATTTGCGTAATGGGACCGACCATTACCGTGATTATGGTACCGAAATATGATAACAATCTCGAATTCTGAATTCAAATTTGTAGGCGTGCCGATTAATTATATCTAGTAGAAATTACTACAACTATATTGTTATAAACACATTGGAGATTACGGTTTGAGGGATTGTTCAAAGGAGATAACACAGCCCCGGACCACAAGGGTAACTGAAGGAACAGTGTGGAGTTTTAGTCAGTAGAAGTCTGGCCCTCCTTTCCCCTTCACCGCGCGCAAAAAAGAAAAAGAGTTACCATCCATTTGCTTGTCACAGTGAACGCCTATCTGTTTCACAAACTAGGAACTGGGTAACACTAACCCCGAAAATCCCAATTAAAGTTAAATTTTTAATTGATTACTGTAGTCTTAGGCCCTTTTTGCAATAAAACAAATAATTTAAATCTTCTTCTTAGCGAATCAGCTACGTGAACTCCGCTCGCTGATGCACATATAAGATCATCAAGAGTACAGGTAACAGGGCATGCGGAGCAAGATAGAAGGTGGGCGTTGTATGGTGAAATTGAGAAATATTGACAACAGATAATGGGCAAGTGAAGAAACAGGGTAGATTTTTAGTCAGTAGAAGTCGGCCGGAGCAAAGATAATCTCTACAGATGGAGACTCACAGACGGCTCAGATCTCAAGTGTATATGCGGCGTGACTCTACAGTCAATAATTTATATAGGTAGTAATACAGATAAAAAATATATATTTACAGCAAGTGTTAGGGTAAAAAAAGTTTCTTTGTTTAAACTTTTGTATAAAAGAAAATTTTATTCAAACCAAATTTTTATTTTCTTTTAATTCCTAAGCAATTTTTTTTGTATTGTTGGTAGGCTCGTGTCGTGGTCGAATTTGAAGCAGGCTTGTCTAGAAGTAACCTAATCACTCTTGACTTAAACAGTTATAGCTATCAGGAAACACAGACTCCGGCAGGGAATTCCAATCCTTAGCTGTGCGCATAATGAAAGCATACCCAAAACGTTTGGTGCGTATAGGTTTGACCTTATAGTCAGTAAAATAAGTATAAACGAAGAAAATAAGTTAATTCAAAAGATAATAAGAAAATAATTTAAGTTGATTGTATCATTACGAATTGTAAACATAATCCAAAACAAAAAGAGAATAAAAACAACAAATTAGTAAGAAATGTATTTGCCCGGATTAAAAAAAAATACAAAAGAAGCCCGATATTTTTAAATCAAAATATTTAACAACCTGATTTATAATCGTTTGATAAACTTTTGATTAACATGCCCCGCAAATTAATGTAATTTTCAGTGCCTGAAATAGTAAAAAGAAAATGTGTAATATCACTAATATCTTAATCTTATTTAACTTACTTCTTACTGCGAAGTTAAATGCAAAAGTTTGTGAGGATAGGTGGATGTTTGTTACCTTTTCATGCAAAAACATCAGCACGGATCTGAATTAAAATTAGTATGTAGATAGCGCAACGACTGGAAGAACATATAGGTTACTTTTTATCCCGGAGTTCCCGCGGCAACAGGATATACACGGGAAATAGCTCAACACGCAATAACGCGTGAAAATAGCAATGAAAGTTCACTTTCTTTAGCTGCACTATTGCCAATAAAAAATATTTTTGAAAATAACCAATTAGATTTATACCACGACTTTTAAATCGATTAATTAAACTGACTTAAGCTTATGTCGCTTTATAAAATAATTAAGTATACCATACTTATCCGAAATAAATCATTAATTTTTAATCAAGCGAAATATAAATAAATTATGAAAATTACACCATAATCATTTATATATTTAGTACCAGCTGTATTTTATTATAAATAAATCTATCTGTATTAAAAATATTCAGTTCGAAACGGACATAGCCATAACAAAAGCTAAACTAAAGCAGAAAAAATATTAAAATAATCAGATACGGTCCATACATAAAAAAAACTATTTTAAGTTTTATGCGCCCTGTATAAAAAAATGCAAAAAAGAACATACCTCCATCTCTGTACATGCCCCCGCTAGACGCTGAGAGCATAATCTGTAGCCAAAGACAGAAGAGCCCGAGTATGACAACAACTCTGGCAACCGACGCATATTTTAAGCGTGGCATCTCGTTTAGCACTCAACAGATGGCGTCAGTTGCATCTTACGTAGTCCGCCCATTGGCCGATAGATGGCGCTGTTTCATATTTCGTTCAGGTCATTGTTTTTGTTGGTTATTCTGTGAAAAATGAAATAAAAATTGGTTAATAACTATGTTCAAATAAGATACATCATGAAAATCGTTCTATTTAATACTAGCTGTTTGTTTTGGAATTTTTCCCTTGTAAATCCTGATCCCGGGAAAAAAGCCTATGTGTTGCCCTATATAACCTCCTTTACCAGTTAAATCCCATACATATAAATCGGTTCAACAGTTTCAGAGATAAGCACGAAGAAACAGAACGACAGACAGACAGACAAAAAGATTGTGTTTTTGTAACGTGTAAATAGCTCTAAGCACTTTTTTTAACGTGGTAAAATTATCAAATAAGTCCTCCCACCCCGGGCAGGGCCGGAGGGACTGTCAGACTTGTACTGAGACTAAAATCCACGGTGTTCCTTCAATAGCCCTTTACGTTCCGGGGTCACGGTAATGGGATAAGTCCCACGACCCCGGCAGGCTTCGGCCCTCTACAGGGCCTCGTCATATTGCTGACGCTCTTTGAGGCGCGCGTGGAACACAACGCGCCGTCGACCCGGGCATGGTCCATGGTCGGACAGCGAGTTGCCCTTTACTCGCTGTCCGCATGCCCGCGCCTACGGTGGCCGGAGATCGTCGGCCGACGTCCGACGCCGTGGGCGTCTACCACTGCGGCTGGGCTGGAGGGAGGACGCCTTCCTCTCCCTCACGCGGCCCCCCTCCTCCTTCGATAGCATGACTACTTCGCAGAAGGAGGCGACCGCTTCCCATTCCGTCTCGCCCCGCAGCATGGCCTCGACCAGTGCCGGGCGCGAGAGGTCTCCGCCCATCGCCGCCCTGAGGACACGTCGGTGCTCTGCCCAAGCGGGGCAGTCTTGCACCGTATGCTCTACTGTGTCCTCAGGGCGATCCTCGCAGTGGTGACACCCAGGCGTTTCTTCCTTCCCCATCAGACACAGGTACCTCCCGAAACTTCCGTGTCCGGTGAGGACCTGTGTCATGCGGTAGGTCAGGACGCCGTGACGCCGATCTAGCCACACCTCAAAGAGGGGTCTTACCGCCGCAATTGCGGCGTGCCAGAGCTCTAAGCACTTAGAAAACACAGTTATTTTGAAATTACAGACAGTTTCATTTTATTTATATGTATGTATAGAAGAATAAAGATATATAGATTCAAGACATGCAATGTTTGGTCAAAATTCAGTGACTCGGTGATGAATTATGTATGAAATATTACAATTATGTACATTGGAATGCTTCGTTCGCAGCATGAGGTCTTTTTGATGTCCAATTCGGGTAAAGTTAGTATTTTTTTTTTAAACTACCAACCAACCCGGATATAGAACTAAACACTATTACATGCGAAATCCATGGAGGATTAAGGCGCAATGATATATGTATTTATAATATAATTCCCACACATAATATTATAAATAAAGTAAACTAACAAACATGAAACACGTTTGTTTTTTAATCACGATATCCCAAACGTTAGCTGAACCATTGAATATTGCTAAACACGGGTTAAATTGGTAGGTATTGAGGTCCCCCATCCGTGGAATACAGTTAGATCCAGTTGACTCCCTCCGTGGTCCAGTGGTTAAGGCGTTTGCCTTGTGACCCGGTGGTCGTGGGTTTGAATCCCGCGGGAAGCATACTTTCTAAAGTTGTTTCCAGTTTGGCTAGGACATTGTAGGCATGAACCACCTAATTGTCTGATAAAAAGATGGTTCCGTGCTTCGGAAGGCACGTATAAGCCGGTGGTCCCGATCGCCAGATGGCGCTCGTCAAAATAGACCACGTCAGAGGCCCTTGAGGCGGTCTAGAAACTCTGACACTAGGGTGTGTGGGGTCGTTTAGACCCACACGATAAGAAGAAGTTAGATCCAACCCCCGCTACACCCTGTATATGTTAATGTCGTAAAATGGACAGATTTTTAACTGAAGAGTACAAGCTGTGTGGCGTAAGGCAACACACACACACTATAACGTAATAAGATGCAAGCGGGTGCCATCTCTTTTAGGCAGAGTACGAGGCAGCAACAATGACATCCTGAGGTTGTTATGTACCAAATATCAGTGTCCGATACACTCGCTCTGGGTAAAAATTACCACAATTTGTACCCAGAGCGAGTCACTGGCGGAAGAGCGGGCACTGTGGAATAAGAGAAGATTTCACGACCATGTGTTTACCTACTAAGCACTAACAAAGTTTATGAGTATCAATTTTACTAACAATTATGAATCTAGGTCTCTGAGAAACTCAGAAATAAATAAATTGTATTGAATACGCTTACGTCGTTATAACGTTATCTTCCTAATATCATCATTGATTTTCGCAAAACAAGGCTTCAAAACCGTCATCCGCTTAGCCGTTTACCAACTAGTTTTGGGATCGGGCCGTGTTTTGCCACGTGATTACTTTAGATACTGTTTACAAGTTCATTCACCTCTTGCGGCTCAGTGTACATGATAAATGTATTAAATTGGACAATTACGTCAAAAATGTAGGTTATAGATTTTTTATATATTTGGGACGAGAATCGAATACTGAATGCCCTCCCTCAATAAGCTAACCTAACCTAACACACTGTATATAGTTACTTATGTATTGTATTGTATATAAATATATTTGTATACATATACAGGATTATTGGAAATACGTCCCGATCCTGTTAAGGGCATGTAGATGAGGTAATTAACTAACAAATCAACCCTAAGTTTCTAGGCCTAACGTATACCATTATCAAGAATTTTTTTTTAAATATTAAAATAAAATAGGACTTTATCTCTTTTAAAAATTTATAAAAACAAAAAACGAAAACACGTTTTAGCAAGCTTATTTATTAAATAGCTAAAGAATTAAGTTGTGTATAATAAAAAAAAAACATAAAACAATTAAAAACCTCCGTACTTTTGAAAAAAGAGATCCAATACTTATTTTATTTTTATGATTTTTGCAACGTCTTATGAAATAAATATTTTTTTTTTCTCCTAAAAATCACTAATCTATTTTGACGGCGGAACATTTTATTTGTTAGTTAATGACCTCATCTACACGCCCTTAACAGGATCTGGACAATGGACATATTTCCAATAACCCTGTATATATATTATTTTCTGTTTAATGAGTATATTTATGTAGTACACTAATTTAGCCTACCCCACTTTAATTAATGTTTTGAAAGTCCTTCCAAAGGTTGTCTGGAGACTGGAAGATATCACTTTTAGCGACAAGACCGCCATTCTAACCATAGTATTAAGAAATAATCTTGAATAGGTGTGTTTAAATTTTGGTGTACAATAAAGTATATTCTGTCTATCTAATATACCTATTGCTGGACCGATTTTAAAATGTCTTTCACCACTATAAAGTTACATGAATAACAATTGACATTTTAATTTCGCTGAAAAATAACCTTTACACGCGAGTGAAGCCGTCGTCAGACACTAGGTAACAATTTTTCAAAACTAATAAAGTAAAGCGAAAAAGTTTATTTGTTATAACGCATTAATCTTCGAAAATACTGTGAGGATTTGAATTCAATTCAGTATGGAAGTAGCCTGAAGCTTAAGGAAGGTTATAGGCTACTTTTTAACCGACTGCAAAAAGGAGGGTTATGTTTTTAAAGTGCTAAAGTCCACGTCAGCGAAGCTTCGCGCGACTACTATTAACTTGTAAACTATAAATATGAAATTGTACCTAATGTACCTAACGCATAACATACTAAATAATAATAATCTATTTAGCAAAAAAACTGTTTTAAAAAATTAATCTGGTGTAAGTGGGGAAATTGGAAGATCGCCAATACAAAGTAGTGATCTCCGGCTTCCACTGCACACATGTTACACTATAAGCACTAAACGTTTAACTACTAATGTACGGAAGTAACCGAAGGAACCGGGTGGTTGGGTCAGTAGAATCAGTAGAAGTCTGGCACTCCCTTCCGCTCAGAGAGCGTACGCTCTACGTAGTTGCGTTTTTTTTTTACCGAAAACACAGCCAAAGTTTGGAACTCTCTGCCGGCTTCTGTGTTCCCTGCCACATATGACCCGTCAGTTTTTAAAGCCAGAGTGAATAGGCATTTTCTGGGCTCGTCCGATCGTAGACCTCATCTTACACTTACCATCAGGTGTGGACGAGGTCAAGAACGGGCTGATTCGTAAAAAAAAACCCTCATCGTGCCGTAGGTTAAGTCTGACTAGTAAAGATAATTCTATATCATTGGATACTACCAAGAAACTAAAGTTCTTAAGCCTGCAATACATGTTGGCCGAGCTTAGACCAACGCGAGCCTAGACAAATTAACACAAGGCAAGCGTTACTGTCTAGACGTTCGGCAAGTTTGAAGGAAGCCAATTCATATGGCCAATATAGACGAGTTTTGAGATGCCCACACGTTGGGCGCTGTCAGTTTTTATTGACCGAGCGCGCGCGAGCGCCTTTGATTTGAGCAGAAAAACCGACACCGCTCCGAAGTGAGGCAAGTGATCGCGTGCGACTGCAAGTTCTGACAAGCTACCTCAAATGAGGTCTATACGCGTTGGCGCTTGTCTATACGCAACCAACTAGTCAAGTGACACCGAGCGATAGCAAGACAAGGTAAATATACCATCTACATGTTGGTATTGGCCTTCACTCGCCAACGCTCGGCCAATATGTATTGCAGGCTTTAACATGACACGAGATTTCTCCGTGCCTCGGAAAGCACGTGAAGCCGTTGTTCCCGGCTGTCATTTGGACATCTTTAAAGCCTGCAATACATGTTGGCCGACCGTTTCCGAGTGAAGGCCAGTACCAACATGTAGACGGTATATTTGCCTTGTCTTGCTATCGCTCGGTGTCACTTGCCTAGTTGACCGAGTGGAGGCCAGCGCCAACGTCTATAGAGCTCATTTGGTGCAACTTGTCTCGCTCGCCGTTGCTCGTGATCACTTGCCTCACTTCGGATCGGTGTCGGTTTTTGGTCACAAATCAAAGGCGCTCGCCTGTGCTTGGCCAACGTGTGGCGACTCTATAGACCCTCTTCTACATTGGTCGTCTGCATTGGCGTTCGACGAACTTGTCGAACGTGTGGACATTATTTCTTGCCTTGTACCTATTTGTCAACGCTCGCGTTGGCCTACGCTCGGCCAACATGTATTGCAGACTTAACAGTCGTTACGGGTAGTCAGAAGTCTGAAAATCTGACACCAATCTTGCCAAGTCGTACCGTCCCAACTAGCAAAAATTATCTTATAAATATCCCAAGACCATATTTTTTTCAGTCTTATATCACACTTATAGACATATAAAAAAATAAATGCCAATAACAGTTGTTAACAGGAATAACAACTGCATTTATTTCTTTAAAAACTTTATTTTTGTACGAGTGCACAAGCGTTAAAGTTCGCAGAGCCTAACTTCACACTCGCCAAGTTAGAACGGCCGCATTGTACCCTCAGTAAAGACTGCTACTGACCTGATCTTTTTCAAACCAATTTTGGTTGAAATTTTACTTTAAGATCTTTTAAAATAAAGCCTGAAAAGTTAGATATGAAACCTTGTCAGTGACGGAATTGTATGTGCAGAATATTTCCTTTAAAATGCATATATATTACTTTAGTTTTTATCTTTATAAATGTCATCATCGCGCTATTCACGCTACACTTACGCCACACTGACAGGATTCATATTTCTCTTGTCGGGCTCTACAAATGAGACTGAAAAATGATTACAAGGAAGCTTTACGATTGAGAGTACAAAATGATTATGATTATGGGAAGAAAATGAAAATAAATAATTCAAACATATATGTGTATTCTCGTTTTTTTTCTATTTTGCTTCACATTTACAAAGTGCAACAAAAGTATGAAAATAAGTTCTGAGTTGTGCTCAATTTTAACTAATTTACATTTCACATTAGAAACTTCACATACAACTATAATTTTATAATCGTCGTTATAAGTAATCACCGCATTTAAATATTCAAAAATGAAGACTTCAGAGGCTTATCAAAAACGTCATAAATGTTTTCAATACGATATCCATGTATTAAAATGTGTTGGGCATCTTCTTTATTTTTGACAAATATCAATTGCAATTCAATAACATGATCTTCATTGCTTAGAAACCTATGTTTTGCTCTTCTGGCGATAGCATAAAGGAGTCGAAGTTTTGTGTAAATGTTGATTTAATTTTGTTTTTACATTTTTTTACGAAGGGATATTTTGTTTGGTTCTGCTCAATATTTTGTATTTCTAAATATAATCTTTCATTTAATCTTCTAGCAACTTGTTCGAGAGGCTTATTTTCTTGTCTAATAAGGTTTTTTATGACATACAGTTTGTTTTCGAAAGGATTAGCGTTATAACTTTGTAGTATTCCAAATTTTCTTACTTCATCAACTAGATGAGTTAAATTATGTACATTACTAGACACATAGTCCTTCCCATAATTTTTTTTAAACATTTCAACAAATTTCTCCATTGCCCAAAATTGCTTTCTTGAACTATTGTATAGTGGTAAATCGTTCGATGTTTATATTAAGGGAAATAACATTTGGCATAACAACCTTGTCAAATATTGTTCGCAATTGTTTTATTAGGCCATTATGCCAATAATGCCCAGTATCCAATGCAATAATACGTATTTTTTGAGCGGTTGTTTGGAATAGCGTGCGGGCATCCTTGGGTAACATGTGTTTGACTTCGTTATTCAGAATTGCAGCTAGTTCATTATAAGCTAATTATGTTATATTATATTTTATGGCCCATTTTTTATATCTTCTCGAAACTGTATTTTTTTTTTTTTCATAATCCGTAACCTAAGATTCATTTTCACTACTTCGGTCACTGCAGTCACTATTACTACTTCGTTCAATGCCACCAAAAAAGTCGTAATTATTTTGTACGGAACCATCAGAGATACTGATTTTTGTATTCATTACAAGTATTTTCTATTTATTTTTCTTCGGTATGCTCCACTTCTCTTAAACCGCTTCCATTTTTGAAAATCCATTGGTGAAAATCCTTAAACAAACAGATATTTTAGCAGAGTAATATATCAGCAATTTGGCAAATTTTATTGGCCGGGAACGACCGCAACTCTTTAGATTATTAATTTATTATTAATAGAAACTTAATCATAATAAATGTACAAAATATTAAAATAGTCTATTACTTGATTTTAAAACAATTTCTCGTGTCAAACACAATACGGGAAATAAATAACCCTTAATAGAGAATTGTTAAGACGCTTGTAAGACTTTTAAAGTGCTTCTAGTCTTTAATATGTCTTAGGTGAGATAATCACACTTATAAAACACTCGTTTTACAGAAGTCTAATAAAACACTTAATATAGTCACTTATAAGATTAAATGTACTTAAAAAATGTATTTATAAGTTTTAATTAAGAATCAAAGGCAATTAGACTTGTAAAAGGCGCTTATAAGACCACTGCTCTTATTAATATTATATAACGTTTTCTTATATACGTCTATAAGAATAATGTTACAAGTATGAATGCTCTTAAAACTTAAATAGACTTATAAGATAACACTATAAGAGTTTCTGGATTAATCAGAACACATATAAACCTTATATGAAACCATAGCTCTTACAAGCTTTTGTTTGTAAGGGTTCTAAGGGTTTCTGGCTTAATCAGAACACGTATAAACCTTATATGAAACCAGAGCTCTTACAAGCTTTTGTTTGTAAGGGTATTTTGCTAGTTGGGGTGTTACCCTGCTACCGAGTTGTAGAAGACAGACTGTCAGTTACTTCGCGTAAAACTACTAGAACTCAGCTGCATCCGATTACACTGGACAGTGTTTGGACGACTGCCGCGTAAACATTAATCGGCTTTGTCCTAACGAGAGCGCAGCAGAAACGTGTCCTAGAAATGCCGCGTGTTGCTGCCGCGCTCTTGCTGCTCAATGTTTGGACACACCTTTACGAGATACCGTGGCCTCTGAACGCAAAGGCAACTGAAGGATCAGGACGAGTTTCGTCTGACAAGTCTGACACTCCCTTCCGCTCCACCCAGAGCGGGAAGAAACATTTGACGAATTTCCCACCAAGAATAAAAAAAAGATGTCACCCACTATCAACGGATAAACTGCACCAATCCTTGCATAACCTTGGCGTCGACCCTCACGACTCTTATCAATAGCATAAAAATCCGTCGGCTAAAAAATGATAACAACCTAATTGTCGCATAAATGTCAATGGCTAATTTTAAATAATATTCCACAATTTTTCACACAACGCCATCTAGTCCCAAACTAAGCAGAGCTTGTCGTATGGGTACTAGACAACTGATAAACATACATATATATTTCTAAATACATACATATTATAGATAAATTACACCCAGACAAAGAACAAATGACCGTGCTCATCACACAAACATTTGTCCTAGGTGGGAATCGAACCCACGACCTTGCGCATAGCAGTCAGGGCCACTGACCACTATACCAACGGGAAAATGCATGAGTTTTCTACTATCTACAGTTTGCATTTAGTGCAAAGGTAACTTTGCATTTAGTGGTGGCGCCACTTGCAAAGGATAGCTGTCTAAGAGCTGTCAAATCTAGTACAATCAATTTTAGTTCCCAGTTTCGCCACGCGCATCGATAACTTTGTCGCCGTATTGTGTTAACGTTGTGCTATCTTTGCTGTTTTATGCCTTGTGTATGCAAATTAAGTTTTTAATAGTACTCAATCTAATCGTTGGTTAATTATGCTGTGGTAATTCGACTATTTTGCCTAAAAAGGATGGCGGTCTTAAATCTGGGCGGTTGGTATTTTAAATTAAATGGAATTTTCTAGAACTTGGTAACTCTGGTAATTTAGGAGGTCAAAGTAGGTTGTTTTCGAGCACTTTTAGCGGTAGAACGGATTAGCCGATTTTGAATATTTTTAGCAAATAGGTAGATTGTATGTTGAAGAAAGACTTAGATTACAAAAATAAGACATTGGAACTTGAAATAGAGGGTGAAAAGTATTATGGGAAAATGATTAATTTTCAAGTAAAGTAAACAATAGGTGTTTGTTATATTTGAAATATGTTCTTTGATATTGTTAATTTATTTATTTATTTATGCTCGCAATGGTTGCATTGCAACTATAGTTGCAAAACTTCTGAAAAATTCGGAATAATTCCGGAATACTTCTGGGAAAGTTTCTTTAAATCAGAATTATTCAAAATGTATTTAAATAAGGCCCTCTGTGCACTGCCGCCGCGCTGTCGCCGCGTTGCGCGCGCTGCGATGGCGGTGTGGGGTGCGGTAAGAGGGGAAATGCTCCCCGGAGAAGTTTTCGCCCCCGCGAGAAAGATTCGTACCCCGCAATCGAATCACGAATTTTTCCGAATATTTCGCCCGAATAATTCAATAGGAATTAACGTGTTTGTTTGTTGTGTGGTGGGTGAGTTAATTATTGTTCAGTGCGAGAGTACGTACGATACGAGAGTAAAATATAAATGTTTATTTTATTATATGAATGATTAAGTATATGTTGATATTTTTATAGGTTTTAGCCTGCGATTAACAGGATTTTTATTCTTTTGTTTCTAGGTAGCTACTTATTTCGAAATTGAATGCTATTTTTATAAATGTCAGTTGTGAAATTAAAAACCAGGCCTAGCATATTTTATTTGTTTTTTCAAAAAGGGTTACCTATGTTTTTGGTTAGTTTGTATGTAGCTCTGTACGCATCGCGAGTATTCGCGAGTCGCATAGGTAGGTATTAATCATAACCTACCTACTTAACGCGTATAATAAGCCCAGTCAATAAAAACAAATAAAGGCAAACCTTGCAAGCAAACACGTTTTGATGCGGTTTTCAGAAAAGTATTTGTTATACTTAGGTAGGAGCAGGTTTTGGTATATTAACCGACTTCAAAGGTCGATTTTCCTGGTCTTTTTTGACAGTTGACATATTCCCAAAGTTTCGGAATATTTCTGAATACTTCCGAAGTATTCGACGGGAATGATTCGGATTTTTTCCCGCCAGCATCTATAATTGCAACCACCAAAGGAGAGCTGATTTTGTCAGAATCCAACATTCTGCGCGCAGTGGTCTTGCTCAAATCCAATAGATGATGGATGGATTGTGTTTGTGGGTCACACGCGCTCACTTGCACAGCATCAGGCCACCACATCTTCAGTTTTTCATATAAAAAGCCATGTCGCACACATACTCGTAGTAAAATAATGTTGGGAATTGATGGGTTTTCCAGGTTTACAGATGACGACCAATAGAGAATTATTAAAACGTACACGTTTTGTACCATTTAATAATTCTCGATTTAAAAATAATTTGTTAATCATAAAACGTTGTACAAATCGTTTTGGGAATAGTTTCATTGTGCGTACAGCTAAGGAGTGGAATTCCCTGCCGGAGTCTGTGTTTCCCGATAGTTTTAACCTAGTCATAGGTTAGTTTTTGGCAAACATGCTCCATCTTCGACCACGTCATCGCTTACCATCAGGTGAGATGGTGGTCAAAGGCGACGAGCCTATCAACAATACAAAAAAACAGCAGCCCAAATTATAACAACCACAGGGTTCTACGGTTAAGCAAAGCTTGGCGTGGTCGATCCTTGGGTGTGTGTCCATTTTTTGGCCTCATCTAGTTTACATTTACGAAAAAAATATGACGCGTAATATTGTTATTTATAACCTACTAGCTGTGCCCGCGACTTCGTACGCGCGAAATAGTGACTTTCGGCAGCATTTTTAATTTTTTAGGATAATGATTTTGAAAACAAAACTCATACATAATTTGAATGTCGTATTTATTACTATCTAATCAAAAGTCTAAAAAATAAGTTTCAAGCTTCTAGCTTTCAAAATGACACAATTTCCATACAAACTTTCATCCCCTATTTCAACCCCTTACAGCCCTTTTTTGCATTAAAAAGTAGCCTATGTCCTTTCTCAGGCTTTAGACTATGTCCGTACCAAATTTAATTAAAATCGGTTCAGTAGTTTAGGCGTGATTGCGTCACACACAGACAGGCAGAGTTACTTTCGCATTTATATTATTTTTTATTGAAAATAGATTCAGTTTGACCACTATCTCACCTGATGGTAAGTGATGATGTGATCGAAGATGGAGCACGCTTACCTAAAAGTAACCTATTCACTCTGGACTTAAAGACTCCTAGGTTGTAGCTGTCGGGAAACACAGACTCCGTCAGGGAATTCCACTCCTTAGCCTTAGCATATTAGTAAGGATTTGTAAAATAAACATCATTATTTCATTATCATCGGGATTCCTCCGCTCCTCGTAAGGCTCATTACACCGTACCTCCCGGCTGTCATTTGAACATCTTTAACAGTGGTTACGGGCAGTCAGACGCCAGAGAACTGTCACCAATCTTGTCTAAGGGTATCGTGTTACCACAGCTACTGGGTTTTAGAGGTCAGTCGTTTCATGTAGGGGTGGATGATACAAATCGTATATAGATACAATACTTATGTATCGGTACAATATCCAATACCTATATAGCGGACGGCACTGAATCTATATATCAGGTATCCGCGTACCTAATGCGTTGATGTTGGTATGATGAGTCACAAAACAAAAACACCACACAATATCGGTATCGCACTATGATATTCGGTTCAAACTGATATTGTGATTCGGGTGTTCGATGCGCGCGGGAGTGTTGTGTATGCTATAGGTGAACGAGCGAAAGAGAGAAATACGCTAATGTGTAATACAAATTTTAAACAGGAGCATAGAGTTTAATACCGTATACATTATTTTCTAAACACTTGTAAACAGGAAACCATAATTAAACGTCAAAGGATTTTAAATCCTAAGGTAATTTCGATAAAAAATACTAGGTTCATTATTGACTGCCATATTATCAACACTACACAAAAAATACATTCACTGATTTCGAGTATACAGTTACAAATAAAATAAAATGATTTAAATATATCGAACAAAACCGAAACCTAAAAATCACAGTATTTTACGTAGCAGTTTCGTTTCGGAGTTCCACACAGATTCAGCCAAAATATAAATATTGAAATATATAGATGCAATATCCGATATTCAAAACCGATACATAGGTACGATTTGATACAGAGTAAAACCGATATTACCCATGCCTAGTTTCATGTAAAACACTAATACTGGTAGACGAACCCAACGTAATTGATAAAAGCCTAAGAAGATGTTGTCCGATAGAGAAGTATTTATAGAATAGAATCTTTTTATTTCGGACCACAAAATCCATAAAATGTTAGTAACTTATACCTAATAGCTTATTATCTAGTGTTAGTACCCATCACACTCCGCACAAACTGCTTCATAATAGGAGAGGACACACTCTCACTCACCGTTCTCAGGATGCTGTTAAGACTGTCCCTTACTCTCCTCAGAAGTGAAGCCGTTTTCTTACGTATAATTGCTTGAAACGCGTCCACAAATCACATTAGGACAAGAGCAAGCGAACGATGTGTAATCGAACTGGTGTCAGTAAGGTATTCTAACAATTACCTACAGAGCCAAAGGGGTCGCGTTTCTTAGATTTTTGGCTATCAGCCACTCTAATCTTTCAACAACCGATCAGGGAGTACCTCTAGGCAGCTACTTAGGTTATATGATGTTTGCTTATTTTTCGAAACCATTGCCTCACACAAGTATTTCTCCTGTATCATCCATAGATAAAATAAATAACTAGATGTGGTCAACAGAAGAAATTATATAGGAACCGTGTGTCTCCAGTTAGGCGCTGGGCGGGGCAACAACTACACATGCAGTTTAATAAAATCAATAGATACGCACACACCCGCATTTCCTAAATCAGAACGTACTATACAATCAATAATAAACCTTATTCCGTCAAACACAGCGTGTATTTACCATGCACCTTAGAATTTACCCACACAAAAACATCGGTCGCTATCGTTGTGCTGTGCAAAAGCAATTTATTTTACATATACGCTAGTGATTGACTAAATCGGAAAGTTATCGATTCTTCCATTTGTTATTGTACATTTTTTTTGGGCACCTGAAAATGAACCAAATAAAAAATGGCATGTCCAGAAAATATTATAATAACAATAAACATATTATTAAGAACATAACATTACATAATTATTATTAAGTACTACCTACTAAGTATTAAGGGCTACCCTGGCGCTTTCGACTTAAATCTTAATATTTAATTATCATAGTGATAGGTCAAATAGAAGTTGATGTTAACTTACATTACGCTCTTGATCGGAACATACCAGCCATATAGGTTGTATAGAATCCTGAAAAGTTGAATGACTGATTTTATGAATGTCCTAAAACATGAGAATAGCTTTCAGTAATAAAATAAAATTTAACCCACTTCTGCAAAAATCAGTTGTACTCTTAATTTTGGAATTGTCCATTCAGGCTGGAACATTTCTGTGCTGAAGTGAACCGAGCATTTATGGTGCTATTTTGTGTAGGGTACCAGTTAGGTGGCATGCCTGTGGCATTAATCCATTCCTTTTTTATATTACCATCTTTTGGGAAGCTGAAAAGTACGAAAACCACTTATTTTTCATTTACATACATCCTAAGCTACTTCTAAACGTCACCATATAATAAGCATCGCAATAATTACGTACCACACTATAAATCAAGATCTGAATGATTTTGACGTATATTGCTAATCCATTGCTACATATGTTCAAAATATTGGTCTGCTCAACAACGTAAATACCACAGTGAGTGTTGTTGATTTAGCATAATGAAACCGATTCCTACTGTAAGTGTGTTACGCAAATACCCCGCAGGTAATAGTTTAGTAGGTTATAATAGGTTTTTGTTATAAGAAAAATCCTAGTTAGTAGAGAAATTGTTAAATATATGAAAACAAACACACATCCATGCCTAACAAATAAATAGCATGAATATATTGACTTATTTTAAGCTAAATTCACTAATATATTATCTGAACCATGCCGATTATTATAACGCATTCGAAGCTTCAACGGAAGTAAAATACAAAAACCATAAAAAAATAAAGAAACAGCAACATAGGATAAGGCATAACATACGATAATTCTAAACCGAAAAACACCACCGATTATTAAGCTAAAATTAAAGTAACTTACTTTACGAATATTGGTTACGCATTTCTCTACTACTCTCTAAAAAAAACAAAATAAGTAAAATAACATTATTTACACCGGGCTAAAACGGTTGACAGATTGAAAAATAAACTATTGTAGCGACAGCGACGTCGGAACTCCTTACGCATGCTGCGGGCGTAAAATAAATTGTTTATTTTTTTTACTTTTTTGTACACTTGACATTTCAACGTATTTTTATTTATGTCATCTCATGTAAAATAAAAGTTAAACCAATTTTCTTAGAGGTTTCCGTATGTTATAAAAAACTTTTTACCGGTCTTTAGTTTTGTATTTTCGTTTTTGGCACCGACTTCCGAAATTAAAGTTATTTTTCACTTTGCAGTGTTTTTTGGGAGTCGGTTTAATTTTTTGGTAAAAAGTTTTTATTTCACTCTTTTTAGTTGGTCGATTTTTAATTTACCTAGTTACAAGAGCCTAAATGTCAACTACTTATATTCATTTACAAAATATTGCTTTTCCCAATGTTGGGCTGTTATTTGTTGAGGAGTTCTCCTGGTAGTTCACCATCAGCTTCACTTCACCATATGCATAATGACGAGCATATTGTGCTTAATAACCACATTCAAGTAATCGAAGCGGAACACATGAACTACTTATTATTCCTACTTATATATTGAGTAGTTCCAGTGGCCATCGGTGGTCTTCATCATCAGGTCTACTTCACAAATGGTGCTTTTCGAATGCAACTACACAAGTTACTATAAAAATACTCAAATCACTATAGGTGTGCCTATAATATTTGAAGAGTTCCCTCGATTTCTCCAGGATCCCATCATCAGATCCTGACTTGGTGACAATGGGACCAATTTCAAAGTATACCCTTTCAAACAAAAAAAGAATTTTCCAAATCGGTTGAGCCGTCTCCGAGTAATCGGTGATCATACATAAAATAATAATAGTAATATACGCGTCGAATTGATAACCTCCTCCTTTTTTGTCGTCGGTTGAAAAACCCCTAAACTATAATAGCAATATTTCATTCGTCAATCGACATTGCTGTCGATAGCATACGTTAGTGGATCTGCACAAGCACATCACTAATTCGTCGCAAGAAGTGGCAGCCTCACTACGCGATGAATCCGCGTAATACAGTTTCGTATGTTATTTTTACATTGCTTGTCCAGTTACTTAGTGACGAACTCAGGTAGTGGTTAAGGAGCAATGTATTTATAGCAAAAGTAGTACAGTCGTTCTGATATTTGAAAACAAAAATAACATAGTAAAACCAAGAAAGATTTTACGATGTATTGTTTTTCATGATTTTAAAGACAAATATTGTAAAATACTTGTACTTACATATGGTAAGTGATTCCATGATTCACATAGTTTTGATTTTGGCTTCGGTTTTTACAAGATACCACAGAAAAACTCGGCATTCATATATGTTATCACGATCGCCGTCGAAAGCGCACTAGTTCGCAGAGACGGCCACTTGCCTGTGACATGAGCCCTGTGGCCATGTCGCGCGGACACCGATACGCCCCCTTACCACTTCTCCTATATTTTTGATTTCTGTGGTATCATCAGTACCTTTTTTAGAGTTCCGTAGCCAAATGGCAAAAAACGGAACCCTTTTAGTTTCGACATGTCTGTCCGTCTGTCTGTCTGTCTGTCCGTCCGTCCGTATGTCACAGCCATTTTATTCTGAAACTGTTGGAACTGTACATGTGAAACTTGGTAGGTAGATGCATTCTGTGAACCGCTTTCCGATTTTATGAAAAAGAAAAAGAAAAAATATTTAAAATAAAGGGGGGCTCCCCATACATAGAACTGAAACTGAAAATATATTTTTTCATGAAACCTATGCGTGTGTGGTATCTATAGACAGGTCTTTAAAAATGACAGGGGTTTCTAAAACCACTTATTCATTGTTGGCGCGAAAGGCTAATTTAGTGGACTGTATTTGCGGTGCGGAGCTAAACGATTGACAAACGCTTGGCGTTAGGTAATTCGAGTTGCAGTGGGTGTGGGACAATGGAATACAACCCGAAATAAATAGGGAAGGAAACACAAACCTTTACGGGAGCCACGTGCTCGCGTCGTCGCCGGTGCACCGGTTCACTTTTCCAGGTTCAGGGCAGTTGGGCTTCAAGTTATTGTCCTCACACGTTAAACACAAGCACAAACTATGGATCATAAGTCTTATTACATGCGAAAATGCGGTGATTCCAAAGTTATTAATATTTTTAAGCGGAGCGCGTCGACGCCATTGTCAACTTGATGCGGAGCGATTCGGAAGTTAATTTTTTCGACAAATGGCGGGCGAATCTTCTTACTCACTCGCGAGGTATGTGCGGGAAGGAGATGGATATAGGAAATAGCGGATGTCAATCATATTTTGAATGTTGGCGCAACCATTCCCCCCGGTTTGAAGGGTTACCTTCAAAAACTATAAGCGAAACTAATCAAAGAACTAAACTCTGGAGTAACATCTAACTTCTAACCTTATTCCTAAACTATAATATAAAGCGTTACCATAACTACTAAACTAATTTGAAGCCTGCTGCTGATTGGGCAGAGGACAGAGGCGAATAACCGGACGTAAATACGAACCGGTCGCGGTTTTAACTTTTACTATACGCGTTACTCCCTTTGGATCAGGGAAAACTTCCTCCACTACACCTAGAGGCCAGTGTAGAGGAGGCGCACTCTCGGCCATTAAAACTACTACAGTACCAACGGTGACTGGATTCGATGGAGTATTCCATTTTTGACGCGACTGAAGCGTGTGCAAATAATCTGCTCTCCAACGCTTCCAAAATGATTGAACTAATCTATCCAAAAGAGCATGACGCTTTAGGAGATGTAGTCTGTCTTCATCAACATCCATAGCGGGCAAATACTTAAGAGGAGTCGTGGTTAAGAAGTGAGCCGGAGTTAAAGCTAAAGATTCTGAGGGGTCACTAGATAGAGTTCGGCACAGTGGACGAGTATTCATTACTGCCTCTATCTGAGCGAGTACAGTACTCAGCTCTTCATAAGAGAGAATCTGTACGCCTACAACGCGGAACAGATGCGACTTGAGGCTCTTAATATTCGCCTCCCAATTACCACCAAAGTGACTAGCAGCGGGCGTATTAAAATGCCATTCAATACGATTTTCGGCCAAAACATGAGCGAATTCACTCTGATAATACTTTGACCGTAAGAACGCGTGCAACTCCGAAATATTACGGCGAGCTCCAACATAATTGGTACCGTTGTCAGAATATAAACGTTTGACGGGACCACGGCGCGACAAAAAGCGCTTAAACGCGGACATAAAACTTTGCGTACTTAAATCACCGGTCAATTCTATGTGAACCGCACGAGTTGTCATGCAAATAAATAGACAAACGTAAGCTTTCGTGGAGCGTATTCCGCGACCACGGGCAACAGTTACCCTAAACGGGCCGGCGAAGTCTGTACCGGTGTGAACGAAAGGTTTAGCGGATTGAACAACACGACAAGAGCGATGATCGGCCATTTCAGGCGCGATAAAACGCGGGCGAAGCTTAAAACAGGGCACACATTTGTGTACTCTAGCACGAATCAAATTGCGAGCGGAAAGTATCCAATACTTCTGTCTAAGGATAGACATCAACAAGTCTGGACCTGCGTGACAATTCAACCTATGATGATAATCTACAATCAAATCTAAAATATGGTCCTTGCGGGGTAAAACTACTGGATGCTTTTGCTCAAATCCTAAATCGGAATTTCTCAAACGACCACCTACTCGAATAAGACCATTCTGCAAAAAAGGTTTCAAATGTTGAAAGGCGCGGCTACAAGGTTTGTTGGACTCCAAACTACTAATTTCGGATGCGAAATAAAATCTCTGCAATTCACGTAGCACGACTGACTCAGCTTTATCCAGATCAGCGGCGGTTATAACACCGCGCGTGGGTAACAGTTTTAGAAACCGACATACATACACCACACAACGCAAAAGTCTCGACCAAGACGAGACGCGATTAGATAACGATAAAATAATCGACTCTTCACGTGGAACCGAAACTACAAGCGAATGCTTCTTCTCCTCGGGTGGTTCCGAAACGGCAGCTGGATTAAAGGGCTTAACCGGCCATTCCTCGAGCACGCTATGAATCCAAGACGGAGCGCAGAACCACAGCGGATGATCTAAAATTTGCGAAGGGAGCAACCCACGGGAGAGACAATCGGCGGGATTATCTGTGCCAGCAACGTGAAAGAGATTTTGTGGTCGTAATTCGGACTGGATTTTGGCCACCCTATTGGCGACGAATGTGTCCCAGCGATGGGGCGAAGAATGTGCCCAACACAAAGCTACAGTAGAGTCAGAAAAAGCCATAATTCTATCAATAATAATGCGGTGCCTACAAGCATTGACAATCGAGCTGATTAATTGCACTAACAAAGGTATAGCGCACAGCTCCAGGCGCACCAGAGAAACGACCTTGCGAGGGGAGACCTTGGATTTAGCGCTTATAAGACTAACCGAAACCCTGTCAGCATCCAAAACGTGAAAATAAACTACCCCCCCGTAAGCCTTTGCACTGGCGTCGGCGAAGCCTACAACAGTAACTATACTGTTCGACAATATACCAACATGGCGAGGAATTTTTATTTGATTGAGCAATAATAATAATAATAATAATATAATATTCCACAACTTTTCACACAACGCCATCTAGTCCCAAACTAAGCAGAGCTTGTGATATGGATACTAGACAACTGATAGACATACATATATATTTCTAAATACATACATATTATAGATAAATTACACCCAGACAAAGAACAAATGACCGTGCTCATCACACAAACATTTGTCCTAGGTGGGAATCGAACCCACGACCTTGCGCATAGCAGTCAGGACCACTGACCACTATACCAACGGGCCTGTCGTTCTTTCCGGAAGCGAGCCCACAATTTAACAATATTTTCGGGCGCGGGGTCGTCCCAATCACTATTGGAAAGCCAAAGTTCTTTTATAAGCAACTTGGCATATAAAACGACGGGAGCTACAAATCCCATAACATCCCATATACGTGCTACACATGACAGGATAATGCGCTTAGTACAAATTTGCGGAGTCGAACTAACTTTAAGACTGAACACGTCAGACGCGGGTGACCAACTTAAACCTAGAACCTTGTGCGTATCATCACCATCAAATTCCTTCACCGAAGATAATTGATGCGATAGTGGAATCGAATCTAGAGCGGTCTGCGAATTACTAGTCCACTTCACAAGATCAAACTGACCGGCCTTCATAAGACTTATTACTTGAGCGGCGGTCTCAACGGCATCCGCCTCGCTGGCTACACTATAAACAAAGTCATCCATGTATAGCCCAGTCTCAATAGTGTCTTTCGCTTTCGGGAATCTTTCACCCTCATCAGTGGCTAATTGCTTGATAGTGCGAAGCGCATGGAAAGGACTCGACTTAAGCCCAAAACAAACACGGTTAAACTCGTAAACTCTCAAAGGTTCTTGAGGCGAAAATCTATACAAAAAACGTTGAAATTTGCGGTCGCATTCGCGAATACCAATAGAAAGAAACATTTGCCTTATATCGGCGGAAAGCGCGACAGCAAACAAGCGGAAATTCACAATAATGTCAAATAAGTTACCTTGAAGGTTTTGACCACAATACAAAATATCATTGAGCGATACGGAAGTGCTAGTCTTAGCACTGCCGTCCAAAACCACGCGGAGCTTAGTAGTAAGCTTGTCTTCTCTAACAACTCCGTGGTGTGGGATGATGTAAGATGGATGATCAAGAGTCTCGTCAGTCTCGGCGGTGGATGCAGGTGAGATGTACCCTTTATCTAGGTATTCGGTAACCACCTCATCATAGGCTTGCTTCAACTTCGGAGATGCTTGCATCTTACGTTCTAAACAAGAAAAGCGTTTTTCCGCGGAAGCGTAGGAGTCACCGAGCGAAAAAATATCTCCCTTGAATGGAAGCGCGACAATATAACGACCATCATTATCACGGGTAGTCGTGCCACAATAAATCTCCTCAGCCACCTTATCATCAGGGCTTAGGATAGGCGGGACATTGACCTCTTCAATTTCCCAGAACCTGCGGATGGTAGACTCCAGCGGCGGCTCAACAGTGCAGCAATGTGACACAGTCGAGTAATTATCTAAATGTGCGGGTGCGGAACCAACAATAACAAAACCTAGAACTGTTTCTAGGGCGTGCGGTGCGGGAAACGACGAATGACCTTGAATCTTACGAGATAACTGAAGGTGCGGGAGAATCGATGCGCCGATCAACATATCGACGTCTCCAGGGACACCATAAGATTCATCTGCCAACGGTAGGTCTTTAAATTTGGTCAATAAAGACGTGTCAACCGGGACAGTAGGCAATTGTTCCGTAATTTTATCTACGACAAGCGAATCCATATCAAAACAAATATTAGAATTAAAACGCGATGCAAATTTAATTTTAATCGAACCATGAATGGTTGATTTTAAACCACCGAACCCCTTAACTACTGAGCGGGCTGGTCGATTATTAATACTAAAACCAAGGCGTTGACAACAATTTTGAGTTAAAAAATTACTCTGCGAAGCGCAATCTAACAACGCTCGAACAAGACACGGATTACCAAAAGCATCATCAACAACAACGTGAGCGGTCGCGAGCACCACGGTAGTGCACGTATTGCTTGCGGCGGACATCGAACACAACGTGACGTCAGTCACGGCGGCCTGCGAGCGGGCAACGTCGCGCGTTGATTGCGGCTGCGGCTGCGAAGCGGACGCAGAGTTCGCACCGACTGACTGCGACGACGTGTCACCGCTTGGTAAACTAACTGTGCTCACATTGGATGCGGCATTATTACCACTTTTCTCCATGTGAAGTAAAGTGTGGTGCTTCGAAGGACACTTACGACAACTTTGACTACTATTACAAGACGTAACCCGATGCTTGTCACTAAGGCAGTTAAAGCACAAATTTTTTTCGCGAACAAACTTATAACGTTCATAGGGCGTAAATTTTAAGAAACCAGAACACTTGTACAATTGCGAATGTTGACTATTACACAAAGAACAACTCGATTGTACAGGAGCAGGTGCTGTATTCACATACGTATGTGTCGACCTTTGTGACTTCGAAGCCGCATCTGTTCGACGGTCGGACTTCTTCGTAACTTCATGGGTTGACGAAGTGCGTTGCAATATTTTAATATGATCGCGAACAAAACATTCTAAATCATTGAATTTTGGCAGTTTACTACTGCGATGGTCTATTTCAAATAAACGAACAGTTTCACCATCTAATTTCTTTAAACCCAAATACAAAAACAAAAAGTCGCAGAGGTCATCGACCTTCAGGTTCTTTACTGCGCGAACAGATGATGCAAAAATATCTAAAAACTTCTCTAAATTATGTTCATTACAAACTGTAATATTTTTCAACTCGAATAGCTGATCTAAATATGCGGTAGCAACTAATCTTTTGTCTTCATATTTCGACTTTAAAGTTTTTAAAATTAATGAATAATTTTCGGCACTAAAAGTAATGCCGGCACAAACAGTTTTAGCTTTACCAGTTAACTTTTCAACCAGATAGTGTAACTTTTCATGATCTGTCAAAGAGACGTTCCCATTTATAGTGTTTTCAAAACTATCTATAAATAGATTCCAATTGCGAATATCACCATTAAATTCAGGTATCTGAATGGGCGGTAATTTGGGTCGATCGCGAGTGTGATTTGCCTGGCTCTGATGGACAGACGGCTCCTCCAAGCTCCTCGCGACGCGTTTGATGCGACAGAATAAATCATCAAATGACGCCAAAGCCTGATAACTCACAGCGTATTCTGGATTTAATTCTAACTCTAAAACGTTAATATTATGAATTACGGATTCAAATTCCGTGCGCAAACTATCCAAGTTTTCTATAGAACATAAGAACGAATCTCTAATAGCTAGATCAAGTGTTTTAAGTGCATTATCACAAATAGATTGCACGCGAGAAAATATCATGTCTCTTTTAGCATATAAAAGTTTCAATTGAACTTTGATGTCCTTATGAGACATCGTGAATAATAATTATTTATTACAAACAATCAATGCGGTAAACAAGCAAATAAAGTTATTTTAACAAATAAGCGATGGAGAACAGCGACGCGGACAATATTAAATACCTAAAGTGGGTAGGTAGTTATAACGAACTGCGGGTGAAATAAAAGCACTGTAGGTAGTTTTTAAACAATCTTAATTTACCCACTAGGTTGTGTCTCTGTTTCTGATATACAAATAATTTTAGACTTCCGAATGAATAACTAATACGAGCGATCTATGGCTACGTAGGTATGTAGGTATTACGCACGTACGTAGGTAATAGATGAACAAACAACGAATTGGGTTAGGTATAAGACTGCGGTGCGGTGCGTTTATTCCTTATGGAATAAATACCAATGCGACAACTACAACAAATATGTACCTAATTCAAATAAGTACCTAACTATCCGGTGAGAGGGACCAAAGAAAATGTTGGCGCGAAAGGCTAATTTAGTGGACTGTATTTGCGGTGCGGAGCTAAACGATTGACAAACGCTTGGCGTTAGGTAATTCGAGTTGCAGTGGGTGTGGGACAATGGAATACAACCCGAAATAAATAGGGAAGGAAACACAAACCTTTACGGGAGCCACGTGCTCGCGTCGTCGCCGGTGCACCGGTTCACTTTTCCAGGTTCAGGGCAGTTGGGCTTCAAGTTATTGTCCTCACACGTTAAACACAAGCACAAACTATGGATCATAAGTCTTATTACATGCGAAAATGCGGTGATTCCAAAGTTATTTAGTTTTTTTAGTTATTAGTTGGCGTCGACGCCATTGTCAACTTGATGCGGAGCGATTCGGAAGTTAATTTTTTCGACAAATGGCGGGCGAATCTTCTTACTCACTCGCGAGGTATGTGCGGGAAGGAGATGGATATAGGAAATAGCGGATGTCAATCATATTTTGAATGTTGGCGCAACCATTCATAAAGTCAATCGTTTAAAAGATATACGCTTCCAAAGTGGTAAAATGTGTGTCTCCCCTCTAACTTCTATAATAATGGTGTGAAAGATCTAAAAAACCTGAGTAAGGCTGTAATATATTTCGAAATCCACGGAACGAAGTCGCGGGCGAAGTGCTAGTATGTATGTTTATAAACACGTATCATACAAGCGTAAATCCAAGAGCAGTCTTAAAAAAATCTTGTTATGTAGTATTGTGTAAGACAATTCTAAACAAAATTCCATCGCATATTTAAACGTAAACACACTTGAATTATGCTCAAACGAAACATAACTTACATTCTTTTAGAAAGCAACCGTACAATTGTTTGGTAATAAAGAGTAGGTACTTAGATAAGTATGTAGGTACTTATGTTAGTAATCTGTATGCTATTAATTATAATTAAATTAACTGGTTTCATTACCAGTTTGTTGAACTGGTTTTTCGTGTTTATTTCTATCCTTTTTTTTCTGGTTGGGAAAATTATCGTTTGACGTCTTCCGCTCTGGGTTAAGCGGAAGGGTGTGTCAGACTTCTACTGACTAAAAACCCACCCTGTTCCTTCGGCTGCCCTAAAGTTCCGGGGCCGCGGTATCTCGATAGAACTTTCCCGCAAACCCCGGCAGGCAATGGCCCTATGAGGCCCCGTCACTGGTGTTGACAGCTCTTTGAGGCGCGCGTGGAACCCTACAGTAGCCTTTAACCTCAAGCTACTTCTAGGTATACCAAATTTCATACAAATCCATCCAGTACTTTCCGAGATTAGAGCGTGACAGACAAACTTTTCCGCTTTAGGCGGCCCAGCAGTTGGAACTTTATAGGCAGAACTATAGCTATAATATTACTATACAACGTGTAACAGAATAAACGCAATTCCTGAAAGTAGTTGGCCTTAACAGTAAAAGATAACAATGTGAGCCTAAAGGCTGCGCCAAAAAGGTTCATTCAGCATTTTTTCTTTATTTTTATAATTTCTTTATAATTTCAAGTCAGTCTTGTTCAAATTCAAGGCTGATATTAAACTATTTTTGGCGGACTCGGATCGGTCGGACACAGTCCACCAATAAATGGTGTAAGTCTTGAACAACTCCACATTGATCACTTGGGCAAAGTAGTTTTTCTCATTCAGCAATGTTTACAGACAGATGCCGTCTGACGCTTGTCTTGCAATAAACCTTGAGTAACACGTGAAGCAAACGGTTTCGAATCAAATATAAATTTTCTCTAAATCGTTTTTATTTCGGATGAGCCTGCCTTGACTTCACCCCTAATGGAAAGTGATAGATGACGTCTACAATGAAACGAGCGAGCCCAGAAGATGCCTGTTCAATCTTGCGTTAAAGGCTTGACAGACCGTATGTAGAAGGGAACACAGAACCCGGCAGTGAGTTCCCCACCTTGGTCGTGCGCACTATAAATATGGAGTGAGGAGAAGCGCTTTATACGAAAAGACGGTACGAGTAGAAAGTAATAAGTATCAAATGTGGGTTGACAAAAACCTGTCTTGGAAACAATGGAATCAAACCCGACCCAGTTGGGAAAAACACTTACTTAGCAGTTTGTTTGAAGATCTTGAAACAAACTCTTGCGTTATAATTTGCGACATACACGCGGCCGAAGCCGATAACAATACGTTTTCATTATGGACCAGCTGTGACTGCGTCTTCGTTCGAGTTAGAGTCGATATCTACGCGGTTTTAGTCGCGCAAATTTATTTATTAAAACTTTATGCAACACAAAAAGTACAAAGGCGGACTTAACGCCATAGGCATTCTCTACCAGGCAACCATGGGTGGCGAAGAGATAACATGGCAGATGCATAAAAAATAAACAAAGTAGATAATATATTTAAAGCAAAAGACTTATTACAAGTATAAAATAACTAAAATAAACTTACAAACATATTTATCATAATACATACCAAATATATATAAAATATATTAATAAAAATTCATAGAAAGGAGGTTATGAAAATTCTGCTTCCAGTATTTGTTTTGAAAATAATCCCGCAGCTTTCTCTGAAACGCATACTGACTGGTGGCCGTCCTGATATCAAGAGGTAGTGCATTCCACAGAAGAATGGACTGTATATAAAAGGAAGAATTAATAAAATCAGAAGTGTGAGAAGGACAGAGTAAGAGAAGATTATTGGAAGAGCGCAGACTTTTAGCGTGTGAAAAACATAGAAATCGAAAATGAGAAATAATGTAAGAGGGAGGGGTAAGAGAGTTCCATGAAAATACCAGGATAAAATTGCCCATGTGTTGTGTCAAATTGTAGTCAGATCCATTTAGCCGTTATGACGTGATTGAGAATATTACATTCCTGGATAAAAACTAGCCTAAGTGCTATTTACCAAATCAGATTCAGAATCGTTCAGTCGTGGCGTGATTGAGTAACAAACATCCGAACACCTAATATATAATGTGGCTGATCTAATAACATATCAACAATAAAAAAAAACATTTTTTTTTAAATTGTTGATAGGTTTGCGTTTGACCACCATCTCACCTGATGGTAAGCGATGATGTGGTCGAAGATGAAGCACGACTGCCTAGAAGTAACCTACTAACTCTTGTCTTAAAGACTCCCAGGTTTTAGCTGTCAGGAAACTGACTGCGGAAAGGAATTGCACTCCTTAGCTGTACGCATAATGAAACTACTCTCAAAACGTTTAGTGCGGATGGGTGGGATGTCCACCATGTAACGATGTACACAATAAGCCTTTATGTTGTCCTAAAACTGCCTCTATCTTTAAGTGAATGTTCCATTAAAAACCGCAGGAAATTAAGCCAGAAAAACAGATAGACATTTTTTTAAGTTTGTGTGTATTTATTTATTTATGTACTTGTACACACATGTCACTTAAAAAACGAAACTTAAAAAAAAACGACAAATACAAATAAAAAAAAGCAGAAAGGTGCTGTTTATTTCAAAATAAATAATAATAGTATCAACTAAGTATAAGCACTTGAGTAAACACAGTTATTTGCACAATTACTGTGTTTCATCACAGCCAGGCACTTCCATTTGTAAATGCAAATATGTACTTAATTTATTTATTTCTATTCGGTTTCTTTTCTTTTGTATACTTTGTGTTGTGTGCTTTGTGGCACGTGCCGAGTAAATATTAAAAATAAAAATAAAAAATCATTTATTTCAGGTCTGTGACCCATATAAAATAGGAAACTAACACATGTGCTATTGGTCGGCTTACACAACTATACACATAATACACGCAAAAAAAAATTTACTGTTATTGAAATTAAATGAAATTGAATTATAGAAAATAAATATACAAAAATATCAATAAAATAAAATGAGAAATGTCAAAAAATAAATAAAAACAATTTCAGATTAAAAATGTCACAAAAAATGTTTTTCTTTCTTTCTTTTCTTTTCATTTTATTTATATGTTTCTACTAGCTTCTGCCCGCGACTTCGTTCGCGTGGGAGGGTATTCCCGCGTAAATCCTGATCCCGAGGGAATTCCGAGATAAAAATGTGTTATTCCAGAATTTCAACTAACTGCATGTAACATTTCATTCAGATCCGTTCAGTAGTTTTTGAGTGAGAGTAACAAACATCCAAACATACATCTACACATCCATCCTCACAAACTTTCGCATTTATAATATTAGTAAGACAGTAAGTAAGACAAGCAGTGGCGCGGCCCTTTATCACGATAAAAACATAACCCTCCTTTTTGCAGTCGGGTATAAAGCCTATACACACATAGCCTATTCACAGAAAACGAGATGACATTATTAATCTTTCTTACACAAATTTTTATTTTATTTTATTGCAATTATATTATATAAAGCTAAATTACCACTCACTGACTGACTGACTCACTCATTGTCATAATTGTTCTCCCAGATGGTGGATGGGGAGGTGGGTATATTTTGACAGATTCGTAAACAAGTAACTCTCAAACCTACGGGAAAAGTGCCAAACCTCCCCTTTTCACCCCCCTTCTCCCCCTCCCTATCGTATCTCGGAAACTACGAGATCCGTATTCTTTTTTTTTACGGATTCGTATAGAGGAGGCTCGGTAAAGTAAAAACCATTTTTCAAAATCGCCCCCCTTGCCCCCCTTGTCACCCCCTTTAGGCGGATCTCGGAAATTAAGAGACTTGGAACATTTTTTATTTTTCAGATTCATTTAGAGGGGCATTGCTTTAGTCGAAATAATTGTGCAACCCCCCCCCCCCCCATCAACCCCCACATTTTATTTGTTTCTTTTTTCAAGCACGCGAGGTGCTTGCACCTCGCGCAACACGCAAATACTAGTTTTCTTATAAAACGAGATGTCATAAATCACTGATCTTAATCTTTGTTAATTTTATTTTCGTTTTTTTCCTTTTATTTGACTATTTGTTTTATTCTATTATTCATTATTTAAAATTGAATGAGGATTAGGTATTATCGTTCTCAATTTGTTAATTCATTATTCTTGACATGTTTTTTTTTTGTTCTCTCTTTGTTTGATATATTTTATTTAATGGCACTGTTTTGTTTTACACAATTTCTACACAATGTATATTGTTCTGAGATAAATGACTTATGACTATGTAGTATGTAAGTTAGGATATATTCCAACCTACAATAGTGTATGCTTACATGATACTAATAAAAATATGAAAAAAAAAAAACAATGATAAATAACAGACAGAACCATACCAAAAGTCCTCGGGGGGACTCCCCCGGGGGCGGAGTTTACACACGGGCTTCCTATTTTGGCAGGATGAGGCCGTTTTTTGCCACGTGATTACTTTAGGTACTGTTTACAAGTTCATTCACCTCTTGCGCCTCAGTGTACATGATAAATGTATTATATTGGACGATTACGTCAAAAAATTAAGTTATAGGTTTTTCACATATTTGGGACGAGAATCGAATACTGAATACCCTCCCTCAATAAGTCCCTTGTTTAACCTAACACACTGTATATAACCTTCTCTAAGCTTCAAGCTACTTCCATACCAAATTTCATCTAAACCCAACCAGTACTTTTGAAGATTAGCGCGTTCAAACAAACAAACAATTGTGGATTTGGATGTAATTTGGTAAGGAAGTAACTTGAAGCTTGAAGAAGGTTACAGGCTCCTTTTTAACCGACTCCAAAAGAAGGCAGTTATGTTTTTTATCGCGATTAAGTCCACAGCAGTGAAGCCCCGCCACTGCCTGTAGATTATAGTAAAGATAGATGAGTACATGCCCATCCCTACTAACTCGATCGAGTGTCATTGCGCATACGCATTCGTTTCATCATCAACGAATTGTATAAGAGCCCAATGGACCGTGATGCGGTGTTAACGAGACAGTCAACTTTCACTTTTAGTCATTAAAATTGTAATATTTTGTGTTTTAAACTGTTTTTGTTTTGTTCGCAGATAGTTGGTTAAATTACACGTAGACTTTTAAAGGAATCTTTTTTTTTTTGTTTTTTCCGTTTGACCACAATCTCGCCTGATGTTATGTGATGATGTGGTCGAAGATGAAGCACGCTTGCCTAGAAGTAACCTACTCACTCTTGACTTAAAGGCTCCCGGGTTATAGCTATCAGGAAACACAGACTCCAGCAGGCATTTCCACTACTTAGCTGTACGCACAATGAAACTATTCGGTGGGATGTCCACTATGTGACGATGCGATGGCGCATCGCCGTTTGTCTTGTAGTTCGATGAGGGATCTTACTAATACTATAAA
Organism: Tholera decimalis; assembly: GCA_943138885.2. Classification (NCBI taxonomy): domain Eukaryota; kingdom Metazoa; phylum Arthropoda; class Insecta; order Lepidoptera; family Noctuidae; genus Tholera; species Tholera decimalis. The sequence goes on along the minus strand of OW964575.2, from coordinate 7,366,306 downwards.
TGCGAAAGTTTGTGAGGTTGTATGTATGTTTGTTGCTCTTTCACGCAAAAACTACTGAACGGATCTCAATGAAATTTGGTAACTAGTTATTTGATCCCGGAATTCCCACGGGATCGGGATTTACGCGGGAAAACCTCCCACGCGAACGAAGTTACGGGCAAAAGCTAGTGATGTATAAAAGTGTTATTTATAACCAATTTACAAAATAAATATTTAATTTCATAGTGTCAAAGTCGCGGGCGAAGCGCTATTTCTATATAAAACAACTCTTTTTACGACAAAACAACATAATTTACGACGTAAGAACAATAGGGACTTATATGCTAAGTAGTACATAATGTACTTAAATGACTCGAGCAGTAAAGCACTGTGACATCGAGACCTTCGCTTTTTATAGCACCTTTAATGAACCAATGTTACATTCATTAATATTTATTAGCAAGATGATTAGATATATACTGATGAGTAATTTCCTTAGACTACAAGACGAACAGCGATGCACCATATCGTAACGTGACGGATATATCCCACCCATACGCACAAAACGTTTCGGGAATAGTATTCCATTTAGCGTAGGAACGTATCGTTGGGCACGAACTGATCGGAAATCTATTAAGCACGATGATTTGTAGTGTTTTTAAAAATAAATTCTCAAAATATTATAAAACAAAGTCCCCCGCCATGTCTGTCTGTTTTTCTGTTCGCGAAACTCATAAAGTACTGGACCGATTTTGTTACAGATTTCACCAACAGATAGAGTGATTCCTGAGGAAGGTTTTATTGTATAATAAGTTAAGGTTTTGTGTAAATTGGATGAAATACGACGATATTAGTTCAATATGTTGGGAAAAATAAGCCGATCGGGAAGCTTTAATCGAAAGCGCTGCCAAAACTGAGAGTGAGTTATAAGAAAACAATGTATGGTGGGATTGATCCTCTTTTATAGATCTACAAAAAAGTCCGCGATGGCATATGTCTATCTCCCAAGGATAACCCACAATAACCATTTTTTCTTTTACAAATTAAAATAAAATGATGGGTTATTTACCAAGCTATTTTTAACAGTACGTTATTATTCCTTATCCAATTAAATACGTTAGATGCGTTGATCATTTAATGTAGATTTAAATAGCTTTCTACACTATATCAATAAAATGAATATCTTATGAGTTATCGAAAAATAAAACTACCGGATGAAAAATTAAATAGTTGAAATATCGATGAAGTGAATACTCGAGCGAAGCGGGCTGGGTCGCTAGTAAAAAAGAAAGGAGTTCATGAAAGTAACTGTAAAAATCAGTGTATATTCTAATCCAAAGCTGTTTTTTTTATTAATAACAGGTTCGCGTTTGTCCACCATCTCACCTGATGTTAAGTGATGATGTGGTCGAAGATGGAGCACGCTTACCTAAAAGTAACCTATTCACTCTTGATTTAAAGACTCCTAGGTTATAGCTATCGGGAAACACAGACTCCGGCAGGGAATTCCACTCCTAAAGCTTTGTTTTCCTATAGGAAAGCGGAGCCGTCATATAGCGGCCGTAATATTAAGGACGCAAAAAGACGGCCGCCTTTACGGTGACGACATGTGGAAAGTTCCACAGCCGTTTTATCACACGTTCTGCTTCATCGCTATCTAGTGTATTACATTCTCTTTGGAAACGTTCACGAAACCATCTGACACCGACAAGACGGCCGTCATACAAATGGCGGCACCGCTTTTTGACGTTACGGTGTCAGTTACCGCTCTCTAGGAAACCGCGCCATTTTGTTTACATAGACAACGTTCTAGTGACGTCATTCACCGCTGTATTACGGCCGCTATTTGACGGCACCGCTATCCTAGGAAACCAAAGCTTTAGCCGTACGCACAATGAAGGTATTCCCAAAACGTTTTGTGCGTATGGGTGGGATGTCCACCATGTAACGATTGATAATTTATGCACTAAATCGCATCGCAATGAAACGCAATCAACATGTCGCTGTCGAAAATCATGTTAGTTACTCGGTTTAAAAACATTTTTTTAGGTAGGAAGACAGCTACAAGATATTATGTAGTTCCTACTTGTACCAAATAACAAATAACCGTTCGCGAGAGGTCGCAGCCACCGACCACCTCCACGAGGACACGGTGGAACTCCGCCCAAGCGGAGATATTATGTATAACGTGACCATTAATTCTTTGACTCAAAACCGGACGGTTTATTTAGGTCAATTAACAGATAGTCAGTGAAAAAAAATCCTTGTTCAACCGACTACAAAAAGAGGAGGTTATCAATTCGACGGGTATATATATATTTTTTTAATGTATGATCACCGATTACTCGAAGACGGCTGAATCGATTTGGAAAATTCTTTTTTTTATTGAAAGGGTATAAGGGGTTCTTTGAAATTGGTCCCATTTTCATAAAAGTCAGGATCTGATGATGGGATCTTGGAGAAATCGAGAGAACTCTTCAAATATTATAGGCACACCTATGACGTTTTGGGTATTTATTATAGTAACTTGTGAAGTTGCTCTCAAAAAGTACCATTTGAGGAAGTGGAACTGATGATGAAGACCACAGATGGCCGCCGAAACTACTCAATAATAAGTATTGAGTGGATTGCGATTCGATTACTTGAATATGGATGTTAAACACTTTATGCTCGTCACAATGCATATGGTGATGATGTACAGCTGATGGTGAAGTACCAGGAGAACTCCTCAACAATTAACGGCCCAGCATTGGGAAAAGCAATATTTTGTAAAAGGTTATAAGTAGTTGACATTTAGGCTCTTGTAACTAGGTAAATTAAAAATAGACCAACTAAAAAGAATGAAATAATAACTTTTTACCAAAAAATTAAACCGACTCCCAAAAAACACTGCAAAGTGAAAAATAACTTTAATTTCGGAAGTCGGTGCCAAAAACGAAAATACAAAACTAAAGACACCGACTACCGAAATTAAAGTTATTTTTCACTTTGCAGTGATTTTTGGGAGTCGGTTTAATTTTTTGGTAAAAAGTTTTTTTAAAGTTATTTATTCAGAAAAGTCAGTCAGCTTAAAAGTTACAAATTAAAAAATATATATACCCGAAACATTTAGTTATATTTATCAGAGGAACAAATCTGCTTTAATACAGGTGATTTTAAGTAAGAATGAAACTCTTGCTACGTTTATTTTTTAGGGTTCCGTAGCCGAATTCCAAAAAGGGAACCCTTATAGTTTCGATATGTCTGTCCGTCCGTCTGTCTGTCTGTCTGTCTGTCTGTCTGTCTGTCCGTCCGTCCGTATGCCACAGCCATTTTATTCCGAAACTATTAAGACTATACATGTGAAACTTAGTATGTAGATGTATTCTGTGAACCGCTTTCCGATTTTAAGAAAAAAATTAAAAAAATATTTAAAATAAAGGGGGGTCCCCATACATGGAACTGGAACTGAAAATATTTCTTTTCATTACACCTATGCGTGTGTGGCATTTATAGACAGGTCTTTAAAAATGATATGAGGGTTTCTAAAACCACTTTTTCATAAAGTCAATCGTTTAAAAGATATAAGCATCCAAAGTGGTAAAATGTGTGTGTGTCCCCCCTCTAACTTCTATAATAATGGAGTGAAAAATCTAAAATAAATATATGTCTGTAGATCTTAATGTAACTTTCAACCAAAATTGGTTTGAACGAAATCGGGTCAGCAGTTTTTGAGATACAGTATATTTTCTAAAACCGCAAATGTAACTTTGTAATTCATACAAACACTATGAAAAACAAAGTTATTTAGCGTAGTTGTAAAAATGTAAATAAGTTAGTTTTTAAGAAATTTTTAAGGTTATTTTATTCGTCAAATAAATATACATATTATATTATTATAGTTACTACGGAACCCTTCATGGGCGAGTCTGACTCGCACTTGGCCAATTTTTTTATATTCCCCTTAATTATCAACATCGCCTTTAGAACTGAAGAGCCGGCTCGACTACCCAAATTTTTGCACGGTTTCAGAAACGGGACAATTTTGCGTCCCATAGTTCATTTCGGGGACACCGGGACTTGTAACTATAATAAAAACTTTTTACCAAAAAATTAAACCGACTCCCAAAAACACTGCAAAGTGAAAAATAACTTTAATTTCGGTAGTCGGTGTCTTAAATGTTTAAAATTCGCAAGTAGACCGATAGTAAACAGTAGGTATGTTACAGCAAAATATCAGTACAGCACATACAGAAACCATCATTGTGAGATCGACATTAACCAAGGAATATTAAAATGTGGCACAGAAGAAATCTGTATGGATTGTGGATCATCAGGATAAGTCTACTGCCTGAAGAAAATTACCCTTCGTCCTAGATCGGAAACCATTGAACCAGTAAGTTTATCACAAAATTTGGGACAAAAGCGTCGGTGCTTGTTTATTGAAAGAACGGATAGTGATCATCCATGGATAATGGCATGCACCCTGGTGAGCCCACAAATACTTCAGTAGTGAGGATTTTAAACCCAAGTAATGAAGAACACATAATTAAAAAGTGAACATTGATGGGCACCTGTGAGGAAGTTGCCTGGATACGCAGATGCCAAGAAATATCCAGTAGCAATAAACTTAATAGCACATATAATGTGTCATCCCTTCTAGAAGGTTGGTACAAGGATCTGTCTGAAGACTAAGACGAAGAAAGAGGTAGAGGCCATGATTGAAGGGATGGTAAAGGATGGTGTGATAGAACCTTCTGCCAGTCCATGGTGTTCTCCCGTAGTGCTAGTCAAGAAGAAGGAAGGCAACTTACGTTTTTGTGTCGATTATCGGAGGTTAAACGATGCAACAAAGAAGGACAATATAATAACAAAATATTGCTTTTCCCAATGCTGGGCCGTTAATTGTTGAGGAGTTCTGCTGGTACTTCACCATCAGCTCTACATCACAATATGCATTGTGACGGACATAAAGTGATTCACATCCATATTCAAGTAATCGAATCGCAATCCACGAAATACTTATTATTGAGTAGGTTCGGCGGCCATCTGTGGTCTTCATCATCAGTTCCACTTCCCCAAATGGTATTTTTTGAGAGCAACTGCACGAGTTACTATAAGAAATACCCAAAACGCCATAGGTGTGCCTATAATATTTGAAGAGTTCCCTCGATTTCTCCAGTATCCCATCATCAAATCCTGACCTGGCGACAATGGGACCAATTTCGAAGTATACCCTTTCAAACAAAAAAAGAATTTTCCAAATCGGTTCAGTCGTCTTCGAGTAATCGGTGTAAATATTAAAAAAAAAATATACGCGTCGAATTGATAACCTCCTCTTTTTGTCGTCGGTTGAAAAAGGACAATCCCGTTCAAAACGGGACGTCTGGTCACGTCAATTATGTAGTACCTACTTGTACCAAATAACAACATTAGTAAAAATAATTTTACTGCCTAATCAGTCAATCAGTACGGATTGGTGGAAGACGTATGATCGATTTAAATAAAAATATTTAATTTAGTCTTTAATTGGCACACTGATGGCACACACACTGATTGTTTATCGATTTTTGTGTTCATCACTACACTATTATATGTGGTATCATTATTTCACAAAATGACAGTAGCTAATGTCAAATCTGGAATCGAATTAAAATTCTGACTTTAGACAGGATATCTAAACCTCGTGGTTTTGTAATACGACGTTTTAAATAAATACCTACACATAATATCAGGATAACTCTCAGACCAAATAAATAAGAAGACGGAACTCTGCGAACATGAAAGTGAGGCCGGTTTTCTAAACATGTGGTGCGTGGGCCGGTGTTGCCATGATAATTCAAATTACCCCAAAATAACGTTACTAATTAATAACGTTATGTTAACGTTATTAGTTAGTAAATTAAAAACGTTATAACATGATGTAAGAAGTGTACTGAGCCAGCAGTCTCGACGTAGATAACGACGCTGTCGCACACTTTCGATCATTCGCGATCGATCTTGCGAAAATTCGGTTGCAATAACGATGCTCGCGACAAACACATCCTGGATGCAACCGATTTTATCGTTAGTAATTAGCGATTAAAAGTTTGCGTCATCGTCGATATCTATGTCGAGACTGCCGGCGCCCTGGTGATCTCGTGAATCTAAAAAAATAATGTAAAGCGGTAATTATTACTGGCTATAGGTACTATTAAGCATGAAAGGGTAACAAACGCTTTTACAATATAATTAATACAATCTTATAAATAAACTGCCAATTAACATAAAAAATGCAAAATCTATGACAATATTAAAGAAACCTAAAATTACATACCTACAATAAAAATAAAGTGAGCGTACCTTAGTACAATATTTACCACATCTAGTAATAATAGCTACTATTAAGCATGAAAGGGTAACAAACGCCTTTACAATATAATTAATACAATCTTATAAATAAACTGCCAATTAACATAAAAAATGCAAAATCTATGACAATATTCAAGAAACACCTAAAATTACATACCTACAATAAAAATAAAGTGAGCGCACCTTAGTACAATATTTACCACATCTAGTAACGCGCGTTCCGTGTATGTTTACATTTTGCGTTTTTGTATTCAATAGTTTTTAACATTTCTCATATTAAGTGAAATAAAGATTTCTTAAACCTCTTATTAATATGGAAAAATTTTATGGTGGTATGGCACCATAATTTTTTTTCATATATTATGACCTATTTAAAGAAAAAATAATCATAAAAATCGGTTCACAAACGGCGAAGATATCGCGTAGTCATAAACATCAAAAAAATACAGTCGAACAGAGGACCTCCTCGTTTTGTGTAGTCAGTTAAAATATGTACACTGATAACTATCCTATAAGAAACGAGTAACATTACATTACGTCTTACATTATTACTCAATAATAGGGTAAACGAAAACATTTCATACTGACAACACTTGTCTTAAACAATAACCTCAAAGTTTTATTTTGATTTATTGAAAATATGGGTTTCCAAAATAACTTACGTGTGATATGTGATTCCATCCAGCTTTTTATCTTTTGCGGAGTGATTCGTACACCCTTTCACTACACAATTCGGCATTTTTCAGTGATAAACACCCACGAGCTGCGATAGCTAGACTGACAAGTCAAGACGTAATTTCGTTGTACGTGTGTGCGTGTGGTTGTGTATGTACACGGCAAGACGTAATTTGGCCGGCCTCACTTTGCTGTTCGCAGAGTTCTGTCTTCTTATTTATTTGGTCTGAGAGGATAACTATTATAAAAAATTGGTCAAGTGCGAGTCAGACTCGCCCATGAAAGGTTCCGTAGTATAAACTACGCTAAATAACTTTGTTTTTCATAGTGTTTGTATGAATTACAAACTTCAGTTTAGTTTGTATGAGCTACAAACGTCGGTTTTAGAAAATATGCTATATCTCAAAAACTGCAGACCCAATCTCGTTCAAACTACTCGTTGAAAGTTTGCATTAAGATCTACAGATATATATCGGATTTTTCAGTCTTAAGACACGCTGGTTTTCTGATGAAGTTTTCTTTAATTGTTTAGAGAGCAATGAGACGTGATGTTTAAAATTACACAAACTAATGTGCCTGGGCTAGGTTTGATTCGATCCTACGACTTGAACTCATAAGTCTTGCCTGCTGAAGAAAACAGGTTTCTATAGCAGCTTTTCTATCGATTACATTTCGGGGAGTGTGCGATGGAATTGCTCAATCTAATTCCACCAAGCCTGTTTCATCATCGAACTACAAGACGAACGGCGATGCGCCATCGTTACATGGTGGACATCCCACCCATACGCACAAAACGTTTTGGGAATACTTTGATTGTGCGTACGACTAAGGAGTGGAATTCCCTGACGGAGTCTGTTTTTCCTGATAGCTATACCCTGGGGCTCTGTAAATCAAGATTGAAAAGGTTACTTATACAACGTATAATTTAAAGGGTATATACATACCAAGTGCATGGCTTATTTGGATGATAACAAACGATATGGCATGGGTTTTGTAATCCTAAGTCTACGTGTGTAGAACTTATTACAAATACCAATACACTGGCACCAGAGACCGAATTTTTCAAATTAAGAAGAACGAAGAGAATTATCGTGTTATCGGCAAGTGACGTGGAAAGTTATTGACCCTCGTAGTGCTGTGACACGTTTGTTATGATTTGTATTCAAGAAATATAATATGAAACCGATAATTTGGTATCAATTCTTTGAGTCAGTTATTTTGAGCTGAAACTGTGCATAGAGACTCCATACCAGATGTTGTCTTCGCCCCTTTTGGATAGATATGGGATTTCCGTTACACATTGTATATCTTCGAACAAATCATCGCTTACGATCAGGTGAGATGATGGTCAAACGTCAGCCTACCATCAATAAAGAAAATGTTGGTTGGAAAAGAAAAGGTGCTAGATTATTTTTTATTGATAGTTCATTCTTTGATTCCGAACGTTCAAATTGCATGCCCTTATATTCAGCGAGCCATAACCCTGTTTGACAGGGTATATTATATACCCTACTATTATGCCATACCATTACCACCACAATGATCTCATTTTGGTATCTAACCGCTACTTTCTGCGCTGACGCATCTAATAAGCGATACAAATAATGTCAGTTTGGGTGGGGTCACCACAAACCTATCTAATAATCTCGGGACAAGTGAACTGTGAGAAAAGAATATCAATAATAACATGGTACGCAAATGATATGGTCGAAGATGAAGCACGCTTGCCTAGAAGTACACTGAAAAAAATGCAAGCCAATCAAGTGACTTTTTAACTTGATGGACGATATCTTGTTTAGACTAATCAAAATCTTAGTTAAGTTGATCATCACGACATGATTGCAGCAATACTAGTTCAAATGATTGAACGCTCAAACAAGTTTCTAGATTACCCTTAACATGACATCATTGTAGAAAGAGACAAGTTAAAAAAATGATAACTGTAACAAAGTAAGTTTGTTGTGTCAATCAAGTATTTTGTTTACTTCAATAAAGATCATTGATACTTTATTGATTTGACTTGATAGCATCTATCATTGCAATTAATTGTATTAAACATACAACTTGATTAAATCTTGAGCTAAATAAGTTCCTTGATTGTATTTATCAAATACATAATAATCTTGGTTGGAGCAACTATGTTTTGACTTGATTGCTGCAAATAGGTTTAGTGATAACTCCAATCAAGATCCCTCAATCAAATAAAATTGGTAGCTGTGATCATTGTGCTTGATAGGTTCAGATGCAAACAAGTTACGTGATCAATCTAAACAAAGTCTTGATTTAGGTAACTGTTTTTTTTTTTCAGTGTATCAGGAAACACAGGCTCCGGAAGGGAATTCTACTCCTTAGCCGTAAGCACATTGAAAGTATTCCAAAAACATTCGTTTTGCTTGAGTGAAGTTAGAATCTCACACTTCCTGATCTTCTCTTCAAAAGGCGTTTTGAAGGTTTCCCCCGATAAAAAAAGAGGCTTTGTTTTTTCACAAAGTTTTCCTGCACAATATAAAAAAACAATAAAAGACACACAGAGAATTCTTTACGTCCACAAATATCCGAACATATAACAGTGGCATGGTTATCGTAATCGAAATGTGAATCATTTTATAATTAGGTAGGTATATTTAGTTCGGTTTGTTGACCGTACGAATACGATACACTCGCGTAAATTGGATGCCATCATGTCAATTAGCTCGTAATAAAATACCCGTATGTATAACTATATGTAGGTAATAATAATGGGGACTAGTGTGCTAATTTCCTATGTGAATTCATCATCACGAGTCTTATTCTTCTTCGAATCGATGGTAGTAATAATGGGAACTTTGGACACTCTAACAGTCTAGCAGATAGGCATGGTTTGGTCTGGAGTACCGCAATCCCACTGGGTAGGGCTACCATCACCAAAATTGGTGGCCCCAGACAACGACTTCATAAACCCCGGATATTTGAGTAAAATAGTACTTTTTCCCCGGACACCGTAGAAAAATACATTTTATCTTAACACGTTGAACGCCAAGAAAAAAATGCATCTTTCCGTTCAGGCCGCGTTGGTCAGTGATGGCCGACAACTAGACTTGCAGTTCGGGCCACGTCGGTCAGTGCTGCCCGGCATTTAATATCTCAAAAATTAATTAATTAATGACTAAAGTTGACTTTTGTTAATGAAAACATACATTTGGACATTAGACATAAGTATCTATTTTTTTTTTGAGGTTGGCATCCCGTCAAACCAACAATTAAAAAAACATTTGGTCTAAATTTGGATAGAACTGTGATTTTTGTCTCTCACTGTCGGTCAGCATTGACCACGTTGGCGTTCAACGTGTTAATGTTTATTTATGGTTTTAGTCAGTGATAACATTATAGAGCTTTAATTTTTTTTAACAAGTAATTTGTCTCTTCCTTTATATTTGGTACCTTACTTTTTGGTAACCGTAAGACCAATATGTGTCCGGGTTTTACCCGGACGCTAATAGGGAAAATCCCTTCGGACGCCCCCGGACGCTCTCCAAACTAGGATAAATCCGGGGAAACCCGGACGAATGGAATGGCAGCCATCACACTGGGTATCATTGTGTTCTGTGATGCCCTACTTATTTAGATTGTGCCTGTAGCGACCTACCGGGGTTCGGAGTCTATTGACCGCTTTTCAAACTGGCCACTGCAGGTCTCGTCTGGATGACAGATGCTCTTCGGGCTAAACGAAGTCAGGCGGTGTTGGAAGCACTTTTTCCCTCAACTCTTTTCTTGCCTGTCGAGTTGCTCTTGGATGGACTGAGTAAACGTCACTATTGTTTTAACGTTTTTAGTTTTTTTTATCTAGCTAAGATGTCAGTAGCGATTTGTACTGTGACTGTAAAACCATTTGCACTGTTTTTCTATATAACTGTATTTGTCACTTATCCTAAGGTTTTATACCGTGTGTTAATAAAGTTATTGATTGATTGATTGAAAATTTACCGTTGTTTAAACTTTTTGCCTGAACCACTGCCTCTTAAATTAAGGTTCTCCTTTTTTAAGAGGCATGGTCAATTAATATGTGTACAAAGATTGTTACTGTATATCGTTAGAACTATATTTGTAAACCATTAAATATCTATGTACCATCGTTACATGGTGGACAGCCCACCCATACACACAAAACGTTTTGGGAATACTTTCATTGTGCGTACGGCTAAGGAGTGGAATTCTCTGCCGAAGTCTGGGTTTCCTCATAGCTATATAAGGTGTATCTATTCATACACGAAATATTTTAAGAGACATACCTATAGCTGGAAAAGAAACAATAAACACGAGAAAAAATTTTAATTCATTTTTTTTTATTTTAGGTACTTAATTATTATAAATTTCATATGATCAAAGAGAAAAACTCTCTTAGATAATCATAAAAGCCGCGCACCGTCACAAATACCGCCGCCGCCCGCGTAAACTGGCGTATTGAATGTCAAAAAATATGAAGGATTCAGTATTTATTATGTGTGTCAAGGAATATAAATTAAAAAAATGAGTGTGGCACTCGGGGACTGCCGCGGTAAAGCTATTTCATAGCATTTTTTATCAATTTATGCAATTATAATTATTTATTTATTTTATTTATGCAGTAGGTATTTGTACAGTCGTACCATATACGTTAAGGTTCAACTAGTCGCGGGCTCGAACTCACTCGTGGACTCAGTTATGAGCAGTTAGCAGCTAGTCTACACGCATACGTCTAGTCGCACGCACACAAACACCGTGCCGAAGTCTGCCAAACTGAAACGACATTAGACGATGCACGGCTTTCAACGCCGCACCGCTGCACAGTGGTCTGGAAATCGAGCTCCATACTCATAGAAACTTAAAGTAAAGAATTAAAAAAACAAAAATTCTAATGGCTCTGGTATACCTCCCTTTACATAATATTAACGTATGGATGGTACAAGTCACACTACGCGTGAGAAAAAAAGATTCATGTTTTTTTGTATGGGAGAAAATACTAAACGTACGTTTTTTCGAAACTTAATGGAACTGTTAGGCTGCTGCTTACACGAGCTATAGTCCCATACACGGCAATCAAGATGACATACAATTCATGTACCTTTAGGCACCGCTTCGCACGTAGCAAATTTTTGAAATTTTGAATTTTCGAAATGTGATTTTTCAAATCTTTGCCGTGGTTAAATAACGGTGCCGATCGATTAACTTATATTATAGTTAGATTTAGCCTGCTAATGACCTTTATGATGACAATCATTGAAAAATATATTGATTGTATAGGTTTTTTTTTTATTTCATTCCAAGAACTAACTCATTTGTTAATCACCGTGATTAAGGTTAAGATATTATTAGATACTAATGAAATGAGCATTAACTAGCTCTAGCGGGGCCAAATGGACCCTAGTCACAATACATTTCTAATGTCTGTAATATAGGTAACTAATTAGAGAATAGCGAACGATAATTAGGGTAGTTGTTTAAAAACAGGACATTTGAATCTAATTTTATCAGTAGCTCTCAGTACTTGTGCGCGCTAACTTATTACCTTATACCTATTTGTTATTGTGTTGTGATGGAAGGTTTTGGTACCAATTTGGATATTTTCATGTTTGTGGCAAACAACAGTAGTTTTTCACAGCCCAATGTTTTATTGAAGCTTTTGAGAATACTGTTGAATTGTCAGAAAATGAAAAGATGGAATTGAAACAATTCTGTCAGAGTTATGTCAGTAACTTGAGGAAGAAATGGATCTCGTGTAATCGCACGAGACATACATATATAAAAAAGTATGTGACATGGCTGCAAGAGAATATCAAATGGCCTGAGGTCGTGAGGAAAAAAATTACTACTTCTGTAGTGTCGTCAGAGCAGCCACTATGTTCCAGTTCCAACTTTAGTGTAAATGAGGGTACATCAACATCCTACACACCGGAGACGTGCAGTGTTGGAACATCAAAATCAGTTGTGACGCCGAGAAAACCATTCGTGGAGCTAAGCCCACACAGAAGAGAAGGAGAGTGAAAGAGCTCCTAACGCAGCACTGAAAGCCTTGCTCATGCAACTGGTTTGAAAGCACAAAACAAGAATGTAGCAGATATCATTAAACTGGTATTGGAGCATCCCGAAGAGGCTACAAAGATAAAGAAATTGTTAAATAAAAAGAAAACTGTACCTATATATTCCGCTGACAAAGCTTTAGGTATTTTGAACTCATTGAAGCTTTCGCAGTGGCAGTATATAACATTAAGATCTTGTGCAAAAGAAGAAGGAATACCACTGTATCCTTCTTATACTGTCATCCTTGAGGCGAAGAAGGACTGCTACCCCCCAAAAGATACCATTGACATCACGGAAAGAGAGGTAAAAGTAAAGCTTCAAGCAATTTTGGACAAAACTGTGACTAGGCTTGGAAAATTCTTACGTGTGGAATCTTCGCTGGATGGTAAAGAGTACTTATATGCAAGTGGGGGCTTTGATGGTGCTTCAGGGCAAAGTTTGTATAAGCAAACTATGGCAGACGAAGACGATTCCAGTATTTTTATGTGTTCTTTTGTGCCTCTGCGCTTGGTTTGTGGCGATGAAAAGGTATGGGAGAATCCAAAGCCATCTTCCACCATGTTTTGCAGACCTATTTATTTTAAGTTTTCAAAAGAAAACAAGTTAAACACCGTGGAAGAACAGGCTTTGATTGAGGCTGAGATTGAAGCACTTCAGGCTTCTATTATGGGAAGCCATGTTGTAAAGCACTCAATGCTTATGACCATGGTAGATGGCAAAATCATTTCACAGCTATCAAATACCTCATCGCAGACATGTGATATATGTAAAGCGACTCCTTCGGAAATGAATAAGTTGGAGAAGATCTCAAAGTGAGTTTTCAATAATTTAATAAATTAATGTCACTGCAGTACTTCAATATTTATATTATTTTTATTAATTTAACCATTTCATTTTCAGAAAACCGGTTTCAACAGAAATGTTCAAGTACTCTTCATGCTTGGATCAGGTGTATGGAGTGCCTTCTCCATATTTCATACAGACTGGACTTTAAAACATGGCAAGCCAGAGATGCAAGCAGTAAAGAGTCATAGAAGATTAGAAAACAAATCATACAGCAGAAGTTCCGTGATGAAATGGGCCTCCTGGTAGACACCGTCAAACAAGGTGAGATAAAATAACTTTTAAATCTACATTTTTTCAAGTAACATTATTCATTTAAATCTTTTTCCTGCACAGAGTCAAGAATTTTTGTTTTGTTTCAGGTTCGGGAACTACAAATGATGGGAACACAGCTAGGAAATTTTTTAGTGATCCTGCGAAAACCGCAGCTATCACAGGATTGGATTCCTGTTTGATCCAAAGATTTTCAGTGTCAGTGTCAGTCAGTGGGGAGCCTATAAATATTGACGCATTTGCAAACTTTGCACACGTTACTGCAGAAATGTACGTGGAGCTCTATGGCTGGTATTACATGCCTTCGAGTGTCCACAAACTTTTAATGCATGGTGCTGAAGTTATCAAACACTTCAATATTATGCCCATTGGCAAATTATCTGAAGAGGCAACGGAAGCCAGAAACAAAGAGAGAACACCATTCAGGCAAATTTTGCCGTAAAGCGACAAACGAAGACATTTTCAATGCTCTCCTTGTATCGTCAGATCCCTACCTGTCCAGCATAAGACCTGTGCTACGAAAGTCCACAAAAAGAGCTGTCACTGATGATATGAGACCTCTTCTCATTAGTGACGATTCAGATGTAGACAAAGAGAACATTGAATTTGTCGATGTTAATGTTAGTGCGTTAATTAGGGACTCCGATTTAGAGGACTCTGATGAGGGCGAAGATACTGTCTGTTAGCAGTACTTTTTATGTGTACTATAGATAGTAGTCAAAAATATGTAAATAACTATAATTAAATATAGTAGTCAAGAGTTGTAAAAGTGGTAAAAGACCGCTAAAATAGTAATGAATGAACTAATGCTTATTTTGTTAATATTTACCTATTTTTATAATTTTAATACTGGATTTGTTATTTATTTTTGTTGTCCTTGCTGTAGATATTTGTAGTGGATCATAATATTATAGATGTACTTTGTTGCAATGTCTTGATATAAGTATAATTTTATAATAAAAATTATATTTTATTTATTTCTACAAAATCGTTTATTTTTTCGAGATACTACGCATTTTTTTCTTTTAAAATGAATGTTTATAAAGTCATCGGAAAAACCACATACTTAAAATTCATGACCTCAAAAACTGCTACGTGCAAAGCGAAACCCAAAGTTGCATTACATTAATGCTCATGTCATTAGTATCTAATTATATCTCAACCTTAATCACGGTAATTAACAAATGAGTTAAGTAGTTCTTGAAATGGACAAAAAAGCTATACAATCAATATCTTTTTTAATGATTGTCATCATAAAGGTCATTAGCAGGCTAAATCTAACTATAATATAAGTTAATCGATCGGCAACGATATTTAACCACGGCAAAGATTTGAAAAATCACATTTCGAAAATTCAAAATTTCAAAAATTTGCTACGTGCGAAGCGGTGCCTAAAGGTACATGAATTGTATGTCATCTTGATCGCCGTGTATGGGACTATAGCTCGTGTAAGCAGCAGCCTAACAGTTCCATTAAGTTTCGAAAAAACGTACTTTTAGTGTTTTCTCCCATACAAAAAAAAACATAAATCTTTTTTTTCTCACGCGTAGTGTGACTTGTACCATCCATACGTTAATATTATGTAAAGGGAGGTATACCAGAGCCATTACAATTTTTGTTTTTTTAATTCTTTACTTTAAGTTTCTATGAGTATGGAGCTCGATTTCCAGACCACTGTGCGCTGTGCCGGTCGGAGTGAGGGGTGTTAGGTTTATTTTCGTTGCGAAATTTCTTGATTCGGTCGCCGCGCTCAAAGCCTGCGATAAAAGCTATGCATAGCTTAAAAAAAAGCCATACAAATAGCGTTCGCGACAGAGTTCCGGTCCCGAATGGCTCCGGACTCTCTTGCACTGGGTGACCACTAGGGCAGTGGAAGGAACATAGTGGGTTTTTAGTCAGAGCAGGAGAAGTCTTTTGTTGATTATCCCACACGGAAAAACGCTTAATTACAAACAATCACTTTATTAGTAGATAGTTTTAAGCAGCCAGCTACCTATTTGCATAAACCTCGCATGCATACTTCGACCTTGACAAAACTGGGTGTTACTATGACTCACCCCTGAAACATACCCTAATCGTTGTTTGTGCAAATAATATGGCTTGTTGCCATTTTAACTTGCAATTCTGTGAACTTTACCTTTCATTAAAAAGGTTATATAACAGCCACATAACATCACTGGAAACGTTCGACCATTACATGTTAGACAACCTATAAGCACAAAACGTTTCACAGTGTTTGATCGGACCCAAAAAAATTCCCTATGCTGTTTATTATGTAAACTGATCAAGAAATGCATTTCAAATGCAAGACTAGAACACCCAAGTGTCTATTTCATATACTTTTTATAATATAAAATAATAAAACTTACGTGAACTTTAACCTAAAAACATGTTAAATATTTTCTGTAAATTTAATGAACCAAGATAATGTTTTCAAATAAATACAGTCTAATGGAGAATCTTTAGGCGCATGTTTGTTAGTTTTTATTTTTAGAAAATCACTTCTAGATACTAAGTAATTTTTTTTTTTTCATATTTTCGTTTTTATTTTTTTTTTCTCCATAAAAACTCAAAAGTGCGACTTGCGACTAGCATAGAAATATTCCTCGTAATAAGGCCTATCACTGATAAAAAAACCAGGTTGCACAATTGCGGCCTTTGGGAATTATGTGCCATTTAGTTCAAAGGTCAAATGGTACGAAATAGGGTTGTCGCTTAAAGGTCAAACAAATATAGGTATATTTTTTGTAAATAATAAATAAATTTCAACATGGTACTGACACCAAACTACTTTAAGACATCATTGGTTAATACACTTTTTATTTTGGAACCACATCCAATAAATAACCTACTCATACAAATCGCTTTCGTTGCTTAATATTAATGTGCAGCCATCATCATCTGCATTATCATCATCCAATGATGATGAATGATGAGTTTTCGTCTTCATCTTCGCCTCCTGCTAATTGCAAATTTTCTTCGTGAATTGGTTTTAAAAGTTCGCGTACATCTCATCTGGCACACAAAGCCGCTTATATGAACTTCGACGTGAAATGTGGTGTGACATAGAAATCAATGGGTCTGATGATTCTAATGCACGGTGAAAGAGGTCGACCATGGTTTGTATCCTGTTTACTTTGCGGCAGTGACGTTCCCTATCAGACCGCCAGAATTTGTTGCGTGATTCGGCCGCTTGCTCTGAGAGCATCCCGACAGGAAGTGAACTGGATTCAATAATCTCTTCTCCGTGCACTAGAATTTTGTGAATAGTGACAGTCATCGGGTGCCAATTATACAATTGAACGTACTTTTCTGCGAGCGTGCGGCAAAAATTGCCAAACTTTTTTGCGTCTATAGGATATTCACAAGATATTGTCACAAGGATAATATGCAATCTGTCGACTAACCATGCATCCAGACCTAAAATCTCAGTAAATGTGCCACGGTATTTATCTGATAGTGCTTTCCGGGCTGAATTGCCATCATTTGTCGTTCCGGCATTAGGTTTTACTACGTCCACTAATAATCGCATCCTCTTTCTTATTTCAGTCTGAATGCGTTTCTTTCGTTGCTCAACTATTTGGCTTTCAGGGCTACCCTTACTGATTCTCAATTTTTGTACCAACGGATTATTTTTATAGCTAAGATGCAACAAAAACTCAAAAACACGTATCCACGCATGAAGTGGATTGATACCGTGTCGCATATTTTCTTTTATGGTTGGTTTTTGATAAGACATTTCCAAATCATTGAAATTACTAGCTGTAAGCTTACAAAATGGGCATCTTAACTGTGAAGATGTTCCAGTAATTATATTGAGGACCTTACCATCAATAACGCTTAATGTCAAGTCACAATCAAATATTATGTTGTGACCTTCTGAAGTTTGTGTAGTTATTGGTTTCAAACTTCTGATCTGTTCTTCTACAAATGTTTTTTCGGAAAGTATAAGATCACCTGATTCTTTTTTGTACTGGATATGCAGCGGTCGACAAAATCGATACGATTGGGATGTAGGATTGAGCCAGGCAATGAAATGTTTCTCGAGTACGATTCGTAAAGGAATAAAAGTTGTGGCGAAAAGGCTACTTTCGTTGATGGAGATATCTTCTTCAGATTGTGGGAAGCATTGCTTATATAATGATTGGCCTGAGCTACCATCAAAAAACCAGGACCCTTCAAATATAGCTCAGATACTTTGCGTGCCTTTTCTATTGCAATATTCGATGAAAGTTGCCTCACAACTCCGAACAATTCGTTGCAAAGTGTGTGTCAGTAGTCCCTGCAACGAAACTGACGCTTCGACTTCAGAAACTTTTAAGTCTTCAGTTGGATAGCATGCTTTTCTTGCAATTAAAATTTCATGGTAAGGTGGGTAAGCAGGGTATCCTCGACTATTCAAATCCCGCCGCAAGAGTTTATAAGTCTCCACACTCAGTTTCTATCAATAATGACACCTAAAGCTTCCTCTGGTGTAAAAGGTTTGGTGACTGTCGAAACTTTTTTTAAAACCATGGACGCTCCCTTTGGTGACTCTAAACAAAGTTTTATTACTTTTTCTAAATCTTTTGAAGCCTTTGATGTTATCTTGCTTCCATAATCTGGGGAGACCGTATAAAAAAAAGATTTTATCACTTTACTCTGCGGTTCGCCTTCTAGTGACTTCATGATTCGTTTTCTGATTTTAAGGTCTTGTTTGTAGCTTATACTAGGATCACTGGTTACTTGCGGAAGTTGTGAAGTACTACACTGCAAACTGAATGGATTACTCGTTGCTTCCAGAAGTTGTGAAGTACTACACTCCAAACTGTATGGATCACTGGCTGCTTCCGGAAGTTGTGAAGTACTACACTCTAAACTGGATGGGTCACTGGTTGCTTCCGGAAGTTTTGAAGTAGTACACTCCAAACTGGATGTCACACAATACGCAGCCTGCCTCTTGAATTCAGCTGGTATATCATCGATGAACTGTTTGTTCAACTAAAGTCCATGTTTGTCCATGAACCTTTTTTTGTTCCTTCTACATTCTTTATAAATTCTCAAGGTTTTTCTGAGAAATGGCTTAACAATTTCGCCAATGAGTCTATATTTTTCGCTATCCGAGAGATCTTTAAGATGGTGACCTATTTCTCTGTAAATTATGAGCGAAAAATCCGATGATGTTAGTTCGTCAGGTGAACTGTTCTTTTTATATTTTTTGCTTTCCTCACAGAAGCATTCAAAAATGTGTAATCGCGTACAATCTCCTAGCGTATTTGCGGATACTTCCGGAGTTAGAAAAGTACCGGCTGTGGCACAATCCACAGCATCACTTGCCACTCGTGTACCAACATGAGGGTTGGCGCCCTCATGCCCCCCTAACAGTAAGTCCTCCGGTCGGGGCCCGGATGGACATCCCTCAGCAGGTTGGATAAGCCCCTGCCGAGGCAAAGTGGCGCCATGGGTCTGTAACGGCTCCATGGTGCCTTACCCCCGTTCCTCTAGGTCACATGTATCAGCACGGGGTTTTAGCTTAAGCCTGACGAAGGTGGACCCCTTCCCGTGCTACATGTGACTCTTCATCGAAAACACAACACAACACAACAACACAACTGCCGGAAGCAACCAGTGATCCATCCAGTTCAGGGTGTAGTACTTCACAACTTCCGGAAGCAGCCAGTGATCCATTCAGTTTGGAGTGTAGTACTTCACAACTTCTGGAAGCAACGAGTAATCCATTCAGTTTGCAGTGTAGTACATCACAACTTCCGCAAGTAACCAGTGATCCTAGTATAAGCTACAAACAAGACCTTAAAATCAGAAAACGAATTATGAAGTCACTAGAAGACGAACCTCAGAGTAAAGTGATAAAATCTTTTTCTTCTACGGTCTCCCCAGATGATGGAAGCAAGATAACATCAAAGGCTTCAAAAGATTTAGAAAAAGTAATAAAACTTTGTTTAGAGTCACCAAAGGGAGCGTCCGTGGTTTTAAAAAAAGTTTCGACAGTCACCAAACCTTTTACACCAGAGGAAGCTTTAGGTGTCATTATTGATAGAAAACTGAGTGTGGAGACTTATAAACTCTTGCGGCGGGATTTGAATAGTCGAGGATACCCTGCTTACCCACCTTACCATGAAATTTTAATTGCAAGAAAAGCATGCTATCCAACTGAAGACTTAAAAGTTTCTGAAGTCGAAGCGTCAGTTTCGTTGCAGGGACTACTGATACACACTTTGCAACGAATTGTTCGGAGTCGTGAGGCTACTTTCATCAAATATTGCAATAGAAAAGGCACGCAAAGTATCTCCGTAGCCGTATTCGAAGGGTCCTGGGGTTTTGATGGTAGCTCAGGCCAATCATTATATAAGCAATGCTTCCCACAATCTGAAGAAGATATCTCCATCAACGAAAGTAGCCTTTTCGCCACAACTTTTATTCCTTTACGAATCGTAGTTGACAAACGTTTCAATGCCTGGCTCAATCCTACACCCCAATCGTATCAATTTTGTCGACCGCTGCATATCCAGTACAAAAAAGAATCAGATGATCTTATACTTTCCGAAAAAACATTTGTAGAAAAACAGATCAGAAGTTTGAAACCAATAACTACACAAACTTCAGAAGGTCACAACATAACATTTGATTGTGACTTGACATTAAGCGTTATTGATGGTAAGGTCCTCAATATAATTACTGGAACATCTTCACAGTTAAGATGCCCATTTTGTAAGCTTACGGCTAGTAATTTCAATGATTTGGAAATGTCTTATCAAAAACCAACCATAAAAGAAAATATGCGACACGGTATCAATCCACTTCATTCGTGGATAAGTGTTTTTGAGTTTTTGTGGCATCTTAGCTATAAAAATGATCCGTTGGTACAAAAATGGAGAATCAGTAAGGGTAGCCCTGAAAGCCAAATAGTTGAGCAACGAAAGAAACGCATTCAGACTGAAATAAGAAAGAGGATTGGATTATTAGTGGACGTAGTGAAACCTAATGCCGGAACGATAAATGATGGCAATTCAGCCCGGAAAGCACTATCAGATAAATACCGTGGCACATTTACTGAGATTTTAGGTCTGGATGCATGGTTAGTCGACAGATTGCATATTATCCTTGTCACAATATCTTGTGACTATCCTATAGACGCAAAAAAGTTTGGCAATTTTTGCCGCACGCTCGCAGAAAAGTACGTCCAATTGTATAATTGGCACCCGATGACTGTCACTATTCACATAATTCTAGTGCACGGAGAAGAGATTATTGAATCCAGTTCACTTCTTGTCGGGATGCTCTCAGAGCAAGCGGCCGAATCACGCAACAAATTCTGGCGGTCTGATAGGGAACGTCACTGCCGCAAAGTAAACAGGATACAAACCATGGTCGACCTCTTTCACCGTGCATTAGAATCATCAGACCCATTGATTTCTATGTCACACCACATTTTACGTCGAAGTTCATACAAGCGGCTTTGTGTGCCAGAAGCTGTATGCGAACTTTTAAAACCAATTCACGAAGAAAATTTGCAATTAGCAGGAGGCGAAGATGAAGACGAAGACTCATCATTGGATGGATCTGTTTCATTGGATGATGATAATGCAGATGATGATGGCTGCACGTTAATATTAAGCAACGAAAGCGATTTGTGTGAGTAGGCTATTTATTGGATGTGGTTCCAAAATAAAAAGTGTATTAACCAATGATGTTTTAAAGTAGTTTAAGTCAGTACCATGTTGAAATTTATTTATTATTTACAAAAAATATACCTATATTTGTTTGACCTTTAAGCGACAACCCCATTTCGTACCAACCTTTGAACTAAATGGCACATAATTCCCAAAGGCCGCAATTGTGCAACCTGGTTTTTTATCAGTGATAGGCCTTATTACGAGGAATATTTCTATGCTAGTCACAAGTCGCACTTTTGAGTTTCTATGGAGAAAAAAAATAAAAACGAAAATATGAAAAAAAATTAAATTACTTGATATCTAGAAGTGATTTTCTAAAAATAAAAACTAACATACACGCGCCTAAAGATTCTCCATTAGACTGTATTTATTTGAAAACATTATCTTGGTTCATTAAATTTACAAAAAATATTTAACATTTTTTTAGGTTAAAGTTCACGTAAGTTTTATTATTTTATATTATAGAAAGTATATGAAGTAGACACTTGGGTGTTCTAGTCTTGCATTTGAAATGCATTTCTTGATCAGGTTACATAATAAACAGCATAGGGAATTTTTTTGGGTCCGATCAAACACTGTGCATCTGTCGGAGGTTGAGTTAGGTGTCAAAAATGTATTGCATGCAATACATTTTTGGACTTTGACTTTGAAATAAAATGAAAGGTCAAGTTGAGTGATAACGCTAATCACTATGTTTTGAAACTTAATTCCTCCTAAGAGCCTCAATAGTGGAACGTGGTTATTTTATCAGTGATAGGCCTTATTACGAGGAATATTTCTATGCTAGTCACAAGTCGCACTTTTGAGGTTTAATGGAGAAAAAAAAATAAAAAAGAAAATATGAAAAAAATTAAATTACTTGGTATCTAGAGGTGATTTTCTAAAAATAAAAACTAACAAATATGCGCCTAAAGATTCTTCATTATACTGTATTTATTTGAACACATTATCTTGGTTCATTAAATTTACAGAAATTATTTAACATTTTTTAAGGTCAAGGTCACGTAAGTTTTATTATTTTATGTAATAAAAAGTATATGAAATAGACACTTAGGTGTTCTAGTCTTGCATTTTAAATGCATTTCTTGATCAGTTTACATAATAAACAGCATAGGGAATTTTTTTGGGTCCGATCAAACACTGTGCGTTTTGGGAATACTTTCATTGTGCGTACAGCTAGGTGTGGAATTCCTTGCCGGAGTTCGTTTCCTGATAGCTATAACCTAGGAATCTTTAAGGCAAGAGTGAATAATATACTTCTATGTAAGCGTGCTTCATTTTCTACCACATCATCGCTTACTATCAGGTGATATGGTGGTCAAACGCGAGCCTATTATCAATAAAAAAGAACCTATATTTATAATAAAAAGTTTAGGTTTATAATAAAAAGGTGGCTTCAACCGGGGTCCTCAACTATCAACATTTGTTCCGATGCGGGGTTTGAACCCGTGACACGCAGCGTAACAGCCCATCCCTCAACCACTGCACCAACCGTGTCGCCATTACTTTTTCAACGTCTTGACATCATGTCTATAAAAACAGGCATAGATCTTTGTTCTAGCCTTTTTTGTATTTATTTTATTATCCGGGTGGGAAAATCATCGAATGACTTCTTCCGCTCGGAGTGGAGCGGAAGGGAGTGTCAGATATCTACCGACTAAAATCACAACCTGTTTCTTCAGATGCCCTTGCCTTCCGGGGCCGCAACCCCGACAGGCAATGGCCCTATGGGGCCCCGTCACTATGTTTGTACGAACCTGGGATTACCTTACTATATCACAAACAGGAAAATGTCTCAAAACCCAACCACAAACTATTGTTAAAGTAAATACATTCATACATACATCATCGTGAGCGTTTTTCCCATGGCTAGCATTAAACCCGTTAAACACGATTGCCGACATAGGCTTACCTACACTGACTGGACAGGTCCCCTCAAATCTATCTGGTTCTTTCTTTAAAAGACCACCTCATTCACAATTTGCATGGTTCTCATTTATTATTTATCAAAACTTTATGTAGGCAACACAAAATGTACAAAGGCGGACTTAATGCCATAGGCATTCTCTACCAGGCAACCATGGATGGTGAAGAGATAACATGGCAGGTGCAAGTAGAATATACGTTCAAAGTAAAAGTTTTATTACAAGTATACAGGGTGGCGATTAGTTAATTTATTATTACATTAAATTGTACAGCAGGTATTACAAGTCCGTTAAAATAATAAAATAAATAATTTACTAAAATTAAGAAAATGCATTTTTCAAACAAAATAAATGGCATTATTGGTAAAAAATAAATAATCCTTTATAATATTAATTTACTGACCTGTAAAAGCGGCAAAGCCGCGGCGTCGGCGGAGCACGCGCCGTGTGATTGATCAGCTGATTACGTTGATGATTACGATATACATGATGTTGTAAAATATTGAAATGGGAAAAAATGTCCCACGGTTATAATATTGTTTAATATTAAATTATTTTAATTGTATATGATAAAATACCTAATATAGAGTATGTACGTGGTTTCAATTAATGTGATAACCTAATTGCCACGCTGTATAACTAAAATAACTTACATAAATATTTATCATAATACATACCAATATAATATATAAATAAAAAGTTATAGAAAGGGGTTTATGAAAACTCTGCTTCCACTATTTGTTTAGAAAATACTCGTAACCCCGAAACTTTCCTTAAATGCATATTGACTGGTGGCCGTCCTAGATAACGAGACGTAGTGAATTCTACAGAAGAATAGACTGTATATAAAAGGAAGAGTGAATAAAATCAGAAGTATGAGAAGGACAGAGTAAGATAAGCTATATTGTGAAACAATGTGGGATAACAACGAATATTATGAGTAGATTATCGCACTGTCTGGCAGTTTGAGTACTTTATACGGCCTAGCCAAATGCAATACTTGGTATTGTTCGTCAAATCGTTCGAGCTCCTTTAAGTTCTAAGTTGAGCTACGCGATAACTAACTCAGCTAAACGGGTAGTTTTGTAAACATTATTAAAGACAAAGCTCATCCATTCATAACACATACATAACACTAGCAGTTGCTCGCGCCTTTGTTCGCGTGGGAAGTTTGTCCCGTGTAAATCCCAATCCCGTGGGAATTTCGCAAAATCCCGTCTTAGCGAGCATTTACGTACTAAAAGGAACCCCCATGCAAAATTTTAGAGCCCTACCTACTACTTGTAGTTTCTGAGATTTCGTGATTAATCAGTGAGTGGTATTTCGCTCTTATATACAACATGTAACTTAATGAATGCACATCCTGAAATTAGTTGTTATTGTTCAGAATCGTTTACCAAATCGAATCAATTTTTATCGTTTTTAATATCGATAATTTTTATCCCAAAAAAAAAATTAAATCTACGTAAATTACAACTTACACTTTCACTATATATAGTAAAAACAAACTAACTATGGACCGTAAATTAAAGTTGTAATTATTTAAATGCAGATTTATATAAATTCCGTCATTCATTACACATTACAGAAAAATGAAACTCATTTAAAGGAAGGTTAAGTCTTAAAAAAAACTGTTTACAAGTAAAACTAAAAATTCAGAGTATGTATTATGATAATAGCATAATTTTCTAATTGGGGTGTTTGAGGGTGTGCGTTAATTACGATACATATTGTATATCGACGCCTTAGAGTGAAAACCTCGTAAGTGAAAAAGGGGTAACTTTTCAGGAGGAAGAAAAATCTGCGTGCTGTAAAATTTTTGTACGGTTTCTTTAGTTTTTTTTTTAAATTAATTTATATGTAAATTTAACCCGCTTTTAACCCGCTTTTTCAAAGAACACAAAGTGTTAACACTGCCCTGTATATATATTCTGGAAATGTGCAAGTTTGCTAGACACAACCAACACCTATTCACTACACGAGAAAACATACAAACTCGCTATACATTACGACACAAAAATAGGCTTAACTTACCTGGTGGTTCTAAGCTGAAAATACACTCTACAAGCACATTAGCTATGTCAGTAAAAGTCTACAATAAATTACCCGATATACTTAAAAATGTACAAAAAAACAATATATTTATAAATAAATTAAAACAATTTCTAATTAATAAGTGTTATTATGATATAAATGAATATTTTAATGATAAATAAAATAAATAAAATATAGTATTGTAATAAATGTATAAAATAGTAAGTAGTTAAAGTAATATTTAATAGTAATACTATCGTAAACAATATTTTTTTTTTTTGTAAAATGTGTTTTGTTCCAATAAATTATCTTATCTTATCTAATACAAATTCTATATAATTATAATAATTGTAATAGCGCTCTTTCCTCTTTTTTAATCTGCTGTGCCCGACAGGGTCCACAATGATCTAAAACTATGTATATATTGTATGTACCTACCACCTAAGTTCACATTGTGGAATGCAAATAAATGTATTGAGTATTGAGTATTTTATATCCAGAACTGTTCGATATTATGTATAATATGGACAATTTTATACATAATATCGAACAGTTCAGAAATGCATAATCCATGGCCTGATTACGCCAAACTGACGATGCGATGCGAGTGTTTACCTTTACGAGGTTCTCACTTCACTAGATAGCGTTTCGAGTATCGAATGAACATATTAGTGAGATCAGGATGGAGGAAAAAATTGGACAAAAATTTATTTTCACTTTCCGAGGTTTTCACTCTAAGGCGACGATATAGATAATCAGCATATAACGTGCCCATTGCTGGGACCAGGTCTCATGAGAGGAAATGGGCCGAATTCCACCACTCGGGGCCAGAACGGGATGATGGACATCGCATGACGTTGACCCGAACCACAAAATTTTTAATTGAAACCAGTCTCTGGAGCATTAAAAAATTAACTCTAACTAGAAAATAATTGGACTGTGAAAGTTTTTAATTAATCCGCGTTATCGTGTGGTGTGACGTCAGAGCAGTGACTCATAATCTGACGCCTATATTCCCAGATGGGACGAGCAGAGTTTTTATGGTCACTGCTTACATAGTAAATTGAGATCAAGTATTTACAATCATGAAAACACGTATTTACAAGCCTGTAGTGTCTATTTATTGGGCAAAGGCCTCCCTTCCTTCCTTCCACCTTTCTCTGTCTACTGCCACATCCAACCAATCCTTCAGGTAGAAATCTAGTTCCTCACGTCATCTCCTCCTTGGCCTACCGCATCGCCGGTTCTTATTATTCGGAGCCTAATCAGATCCACTTTTACTATTTTTTTCCTTTTTTTTTTTCTAAAAATCAGTAAGCGGTTCACAGAATACATCCACCTCCCAAATTTCACATGTGTAGTCTTAATTGTTTCGGAATAAAAATGACAAACAAATCCTTGACATACGGACAACGGGATGGACAGACAGACATGAGGAATCTATAAGGGTTCCGTTTTTTGCTAATCAGCAACGGAACCCTAAAAATTATATATAACAATCTCGCGAGAAATATTACAATGTTAACGGTTTTGCAATTTTACGGTGATATATGATTATATATCATATCATTAACTGTATCCTGTGTCATAACTATTATGAAATGTACTTACAGTATTAAAGTCCTGTGAAATAGGATACTCGCCAATTGCCATGGTCGACATAATTATACATAAATGTCGGTATCTAGAGCGACCTTTCCTATGAACTTGACATTTTATACACCCCTTATTAACACGTCCTTGCCATTTAGAGACAGTTGGTCCCACTGCCAACGATGAACGAGAAACGAGTAGAGCTAAAAACCAGAAAGGAGTGGCGAGCAGCGAGAAGCGAGCGTGTAGTTCCGATAGTTTTGTCGCTCGGCTATAAGCGAGTGTGCCAGTGTGACGGGTGATTACACGCTAGTTGATCCGCTGGACCGCTAGTTGGTCTCTGGGCGTGAGTTCTGATCGCCAAGCGAGCATCGCTGAGCGAGTATTATCTTTGACAGGTCTTGTCGCTCAGCGACAAAACTAGTGAAGCGAGTCTTCGCAGGCAGTGTGAACAGTCAGAGAGCAACTATTAATACACTTCTGGACACATCTATTGGCCCACCTTGTATTTTCAGTTTCGTTTGGTCCTAGCTAAAATGTTATATTAGGTCGAGCAAAAAGTTTTTATGCAGTTTTGAACCTGGCACATTCACAATTTCATTCAATAGTCTTTTTTTGAATTTCGAACACAGAATTTAAAGAAACAAAAGACAATTTGGAGCCTGTTTGTTGATATCAAACAATCGAATACTAAGAAAACTTGGTTTTATTGGTTTACTTGGATTTAATTCTTGAAAAAGTGATTGATATCTTTGCTTTTGCAACAAACATTACTTATTCTTAACATTAAGGTGAGGTTCTATCAATAATCTATGGATACTTCACCTGAAGTCGCCGCCCAAGCTGTGGCACTTATTCAGGCCGGACACAGCCAAAGAAACGTGAGTGCTCAACTTAATTTAAGTCGATCTGCGGTCCGAAATGTTTATCGGAGGTACCTAGAGACTGGCGGCTTTGTTCGTCGCCAAGGAAGGCCACGATCTCGGGTCACAACTGAAAGGCAGGATCGATTCATCGTGACGACCAGCTTGAGAAATCGTCACCTTACCTCCATTGAGATACAAAACCAACTTCGCGACTTCCACGGAGTATCTGTGAGCGCTCGAACTGTTCGGAGAAGGTTAAAAGAACGCGATATGGTACCACACAAGCCAGCTAATGGGCCCAAACTAAAGCGAGCCCACCGAACAGCGCGCCTTCATTTCGCACGCAGTCATTTAAATTGGACACAGCAAGATTGGAGCCGTGTACTCTTTTCTGATGAGTCTAAAATTGTGTTACATGGCAATGATGGAAGGAAGAAGGTCTACCGGCGTAAGGGAGAGCGTTTCGCACAATGCTGCTTTGAAGAGAGGGTTGCTTATGGCGGTGGCTCATGGACTGTCTGGGGCGGTATATCCGCGAGCGGCAAAACTCAACTTGAGGTTGTTACAGGACCACGGCTGCCAACATTAAATGCTGAAAGATACATTCGTGAGTGCTTAGAACCTCACGTAATACCATACGCGGACTATGTGGGCCCAAATTTCCTTTTTATGCATGACTAGCTTCCGCCCGCGACTTCGTCCGCGTGGAAAAAAATCCCCCGATTTCGAAACATTCTTCATTAGTGCTTCGCTCCTATTGGTCTTAGCGTGATGATATATAGCCTATAGCCTTCCTCGATAAATGGGCTATCTAACACTGAAAGAATTTTTCAAATCAGAACCGTAGTTCCTGAGATTAGCGCGTTCAAGCAAACAAACAAACAAACAAACAAACAAACAAACAAACAAACTCTTCAGCTTTATAATATTAGTATAGATAATGCAAGAGCCCATGCGGCCGGCATCGTCAGGGAATATCTTCGGGATGTGAACATCACAGTTATGGACTGGCCAGCCAGAAGCCCAGACATGAACCCCATTGAGCACATGTGGGACGAGCTAAAAAGGCGTGTTAGGGCTCGTCAGCCAGTTGCCCAGACGATGCAGGAGTTGAAAACTGCCATAGAAGAGGAATGGGAGATGATCCCTCAAAATTTCATAGAGCGGTTGATAAACTCTATGCCTAATCGTATGAGAGCTGTGGTAGATGCCCATGGAGGCAACACGCGTTATTAAATTAAACCTTTATTTGATAAAACATGTTTTTTTTATTCAAAAATTAATTGCCTTTAACAAGGCGCATATCCGACTTGTTAGGCGTAGGTCCATGTCGTATGGTATTCTGAATTCAAATTTAAAACTATACGATCGAAAAAGATGGTAAAATGTATCAGGTTTAAAACTGCATCAACAGTTTTTGTTCAATCTAGCAATCATATTTCGGTAGGGGCCATCGAAACCTAAACTCTAAGGTGGGCCAATAGATGTGTCCAGAAGTGTATATGCATCTCTTTCGTTTACACGGAATTTATATTTTATTGTGCGTTTCCTGACCGTGAAAATCGCCGATAGTTAGTCGTTTTCTCGCCGACAGTAAAACAACTACTTAAGAGACCAATTTCCTTAACTCATCGCAGATGCAATGCCAGTGTGGAGCCCCTGTACAATATATATCCCACCTCTTGCATGACTTAAAGACTCCCAGGTTATAGCTATCAGGAAACACAGACTCCGGCAGGGAATTCTACTCCTTAGCCGTACGCACAATGAAAGTATTAGCCAGTTACTGGGTTGTGGAGGTCAAATAAGTACTCTCCATGTAAATCACTTACAATAATTTATAAACGACTTGAAGCCGACCGCAACATAGCTGGAAAAAGGGTAAGCTTGTGTAAATATGCTTGTGTCTGGAGTGGGTTCACGGCAATAGTGTAATGGGTGGGGTTCGAACTTGCGACCTCTCGATCACAAGTCCGACACCTTATCCATTGGGCTATTGACGCTTACATACAAAACAATTAAACAAAAAAGCTTGCATTGTTTGTACAGGTCCTCTCCAATTTGTGTGTTTCTTTCCTCAAACGAAGCCCTTAGTCATAAACCTACATGCTTCTCATATAGGGTTGCCATCCGTCCGGGTTTTCCCGGATTTGTCTGAGCATCCAGGGGCGTCCGGGGGGATTTTCCCAATAAGTGTCCAGGTAAAACCCGGACACACATTGGTCTTACGGGTACCAAAAAGCACGGTCTCTATTATTATTTTCCTATGGTATTTCATCTCATTGTTTATGTTACGTTGATTAAATGAAAAGGATGAGACTGTTATTAAAAAGTTCTAAGGCTCTACAATGTTATCACTTTATCAGTAAATAAAAACCATAATTAAAAATCGTTGTTTATACACACATCAAAAGTGTCTAGGGATCAAGCATTTTTATGCGGATTTCTTGAGATTGAGATGTGGCTTTGTAATAAATTTATGATTTTATAAATTTATATGGATCCTTTTTGGTGCATTTCATAATTTGAAACAGGAACTGTTAATCAAATTCGAGTAAAAGATGAAAATCAGCTGTCAATATTTTCCCTATAAAAACATACAACGCATTGAAGACATTATTAGTGCTACTGTTTCCCTACTACTGATTAAAACCAACGTTATTATGGAGCGGCGACGTCATTTAAGCAGGGAAGAAATGCTCAGAGCCGTGGGAATGATAGAAGCTGGTTCCCGGCAACGTACTGTGGCTTTAGCTCTGAATACAAGTCAGAGTGTTATCAGTCGACTTTGGACACGTTACCGAAGCACTGGTACCGTGGCTGAGCGCCATGGAGGACGGTATCGCTGCACCACACGGAGACAAGACCGATACATTCAAATCTTAACTCGAAGAGCTCCAACAATAACCGCCATGATGTTAGCCGTGAGGCTTCATCACTCTTTAGGGAACTTAATTAGCGACCAAACAGTCAGAAACCGCTTGCATGAAGTGAACCTTCATTCCCGAAGACCGCTACGGGTACCACCTATAGCAATGCACAATCGTAGGATTCGATATCAATGGGCTCTTGAACACAGAAATTGGGCAGAAGAACAATGGCGTTTCGTGTGCTTTTCTGATGAGTCTCGTTTTGGTATGAGACCGGATACAAGACGTATACGACACTGGAGAACCCCTGGACGCCAACAGCGATTAAAATCCTGCCAGGAAGTCCATCCTTATAGTGGTGGAACCATCATGGTATGGGCGGGTATTTGGATCGGCGGAAGAACTGAGTTGATTTGGATCAGAGGCAACCTCAACGCTCAAATTTATGCTGAGACGATTGTATCTGACGTCATCGTTCCTCTACAAGTGCAAATCGGTCCCTTATTTCAGTTAATGCATGATAATGCACGACCGCACACCGCAAGAGTTGTAAGACAGACTCTCGCCGCAGCTAACATCAATGTCCTGCTCTGGCCTGCTCAGTCGCCAGACTTGAACCCGATTGAGCATGCATGGGATATGCTACAGAGAAGAGCTCTGCCAAATATGGAGGGTATCCAGTCGCAAGAAGACCTTTTTTTGTTGTTGCAACGAACATGGGCGGCCATTCCACAGCGTGATTTGGATTAACTCATTTTGAGTATGCCAAACCGATGTTCTTGTGTTGTTAGTGTTCGCGGTAGAAACACGGATTATTAATTGTTTAAGTTACCCAATAAAATTTTAAAGAAAACTGTTATTTCAGTCTTTTTTTCGAACTTTAATGTTAGTGGTTCAAATGTCAAAAATCCCTATATTAGGAAAATGGCAAATTTCTTTATTAATGCAAAGGTGACTTGGTTTATCGTTACTGTGACAAACGAAAACACTTTATTTGATGAATCCTTAAAGAAAATTTTAATTAATATCAATCAGGAGAAAAGTTATTGCAAAAATATATGTTGATCCCTAGACACTTTTGATGTGTGTAGTTTCAAGTTCAAAAACGTATTTTTCTACGGTGTCCGGGGAAAAACTGTGATTTTACCCAAATGTCCAGGGTTATAAGTCTTTGTCTGGGGCCGGTAGTCAGCTAGGAAACACCAGCCTCATCTAGTTTAAACATACAACGTGTAACAGAATAAACGCAATTCCTGAAAGTAGTGGTTCAGAATCGGCTTCTGAATCGATTTCCGTCATAAAAAATAGGTGTTAAATTTTGATGGGAAAATCTTTCATTTAACTTAAAATGGAAACACAGTATCATGACAAATTAATACAATCCTTAATTCAAGGAAATTGTGTGTGTGTCACGTCGGCCGCTAACATTGCATGAGTGTATGCGTCTGCGTAAGGATATTGTATGACGCACATACGTTTTGCTTTTAGTAAGGATAAGTATTTTGTAAATGTCTAGGTTTGGTTTCAATTTATTTAGTTACGGATGTTGTTTTAGACTTATAATTTAATATTCTAACTGGGGTGTCTGAGGTATTGCGCTTAATCTGTTACACCTTGTATATTGCTGTATTTAGTATGTACCTATAGATGTACATAATATAATAGATATTTATTCATGCCTTAATCAACATCATGTAGGCACTAACAAACGAGACACTGCACATTAAAATACGGCCTTCTATTCGTTCATATTATGTAAGTTTATACCACCTACGGCCTACATCAAGAAATGATGTACCAACTGATTTGATTGTTAAGAATGTTGTTTGCTCCTAACACGGGCTGACATGAATGTCTTAGTAATCTAGGTAAATAATATGTACATAATCTACCGTGCCCTCTAAGGGGCTGTTGACTGCCAGGGTTGCGGAATTGTTCGAAAGTGTTACCGCGGCCTCGGAACACGAAGGGCAAATGACGGAACACGGATGGGTTTTAGTCAGTAAAAGTCTGACACACCCTCCCGCTTCGCCCGGATCGGGAGACAGTCATTGGATGATTTCACATCCTTAGGAAAAAGCCGTTGGAACTGAACCTGATCTAGCTCTCCGGTTGTGTCGGATTGCATTCTCATCGAGCTATGTGAGTAAAAGGAACAGAGAGTGCATCTGTACCTGTGCAATACTTTTTTTTTAACGTGGTAAAATTATCAAATAAGTCCTCCCACCCCGGGCAGGGTGGGAAGGACTGTCAGACTTTTA
Organism: Tholera decimalis; assembly: GCA_943138885.2. Lineage (NCBI taxonomy): Eukaryota > Metazoa > Arthropoda > Insecta > Lepidoptera > Noctuidae > Tholera > Tholera decimalis. Next base: position 7,332,948 of record OW964575.2, on the reverse strand, counting down.
CTGACTAAAATCCACGGTGTTCCTTCAATAACCCTTTACGTTCCGGGGTCATGGTAATGGGATAAGTCCCACGACCCCGGCAGGCTTCGGCCCTCTACAGGAAGGGCCTCGTCATATTGCTGACGCTCTTTGAGGCGCGCGTGGAACACAACGCGCCGTCGACCCGGGCATGGTCCATGGTCGGACAGCGAGTTGCCCTTTACTCGCTGTCCGCATGCCCGCGCCTACGGTGGCCGGAGATCGTCGGCCGACGTCCGACGCCGTGGGCGTCTACCACTGCGGCTGGGCTGGAGGGAGGACGCCATCCTCTCTCTCACACGGCCCGCCTCCTCCTTCGGTAGCATGACTGCTTCGCAGAAGGAGGCGACCGCTTCCCACTCCCTCTCACCCCGCAGCATGGCCTCGACCAATGCCGGGCGCGAGAGGTCTCCGCCTTTCGCCGCCGTGAGGACACGTCGGTGCTCTGCCCAAGCGGGGCAGTCTTGCACCGTATGCTCTACTGTGTCCTCAGGGCGATCCTCGCAGTGGTGACACCCAGGCGTTTCTTCCTTCCCCATCAGACACAGGTACCTCCCGAAACTTCCGTGTCCGGTGAGGACCTGCGTCATGCGGTAGGTCAGGACGCCGTGACGCCGATCTAGCCACTCCTCAAAGAGGGGTCTTACCGCCGCAATTGCGGCGTGCCCGACCTGTGCAATACTTGTGCACTATAATATCTCGTGCGAAGATGGCTGATCTCCGCTGGAATTAGCCGACGTGGCCGGAAACGCTCAGGGGGACTATATATGCATATAGTTTCCCGTAATAAGATAAGACTTGATTATTTGGTCCACCCATGTGTACACATACAGAATAAAAACGCATGTGAGATAACATAAAAATTAAAATAAAGTTCGGACATAACATGTTTGCCTATACGATGGCGTGCAAATGTTTAAAATAATCAATATAAAATTTTTAATTTAAACCCAATAATATAAATTTATAGAGATTAGCAATAATTAAAAAATAAATTTCAAAAATATACATCTCAAAAGTAAAAATATTAAATGTCAAAATATATACAACAAAACAGAACAAAAGTAAAAAAATATGTCCAAATAAAAATTAAAAATTTAAATATCAGAAGTAGACATGTCAAGATTAATAAAACACAATCTTAATTCGATCTATGTCACACTACAGTAAATTGTTCTGAACCCTTGTGGCTCCACAAACAGGTCTTTGTAACTATACACCGGAAATTCATTAATTTTGCTTTGCATACTGCTAGCCAGATGACGGAGTACCGTCAGAGGATGCCCATTATAACAATTAACTATGAATTAGCGTTGACAAACGGAAATCGGTACAGCGAGTTTATGAGGCTAAATGGAGATGGTAAGTGCTTTATAATGTCAACACATCGACTTGTATTCTAACTGCAGTATTTAAATGGTCGCCCATTTTTATAATGCAAGTATCTATGGGCCAGACTAACGGGCTAAAACCACCCCGTGTCGCACAGATACGCCGGGTGTGTGGCACCTCGCAGGTCAAACTCTGAGGTTGTCGGCTGCTTAACCGAACTTGTCTACGGCTGCCTTAATTAAAGGCAGGGCTTATTAAAGACTTATTCACTAGGCGACTACACGCTAAGAGCACCCCCTGTGGGGTGCGGACCTCGACTTAGAGCGTCGCTGGGGGAGGGCAGCTCAATCGGATCATAACAGTTAAATAAAAAGCTAAAAGCTCCTTGAAGTTCCAATTTGAGGTACGCGATTACTGACAAATGCTTACACAGTTTGGGCGGGTCAACTCAATTGTGTGTGTTTCTATTCTCAAAAGAGCACCACAGACTTCAAAAGAGACGTTAAGCTCCGAGTTTGTTTCAGAGTTACTTCTCAGGGTAGTCAGCCACCCATTTTTTACGAAAAAAATAATTACGCGTAAATGTTATTTCTAACCTATTTGCAAAATATTTATTTATTTACACTTCACGCACATAGGTACAAAGGCCCACTTAATGCCATAGGCATTCTCTACCAGGCAATCATGTCAAAATAAAAATAATTATTTAATTATAGGGCAGCACTTAAGATAAGATAAGATCATTTTATTTGTCCAAACATGAGTATACACACAAAAGAAAAGCATGCAAGTTGTTGAGAGATAGTTTACACAGGTTGTCATGTTTGCCATATTTATACAATGGCATACAAATATTTAAGGTGAGTATATGTAAATTATAATTATTCATAATTTCGTATTAAATTACACAGCTAATAAAGTTATTTAAATAATTAATAAAAACAATTCAATTTTATATAATTCTTTAATTAAAAATTTTTTAACAAAAAATAGAACCGACTTCCATATCAAAACACTACAAAGCTAAAAATAACTTTAATTTCGGTAGTCGGTGTTATTGGTTTAGGATTTTCTGTTTTTTTCACACCGCCTTCCGAAATTAAAGTTATTTTTAGCTTTGTAGTGTTTTGATATGGAAGTCGGTTCTATTTTTTGTTAAAAATTTTTTTTCACCCTTTTTAGTGGGTCGGTTTGTAATTTATCTAGTTACAAAACCCATAATGTCAACAACTTATCACCTTTTACAAAATGTTTCTTTTCCCGATGCATAGCTGTTAATTTTTGAGTTCTCCTGGTACTTGACCATCAGCTCTACATCACCATACTCGTATGTATTCCGACGAGCATAAAGTGCTTAACATCCGTACTCAAGTAATCGAATCGCAATCCACGAAATACTTATTATTGAGTAGTTTCAGTGGCCATCTGTGGTCTTCATCATCAGTTCAACTTCCCCAAATGGTACTTTTCGAAATCAACTGCTCAAAGTACTATAAGAAATACCCAAAACGCTATAGGTGTACCTATAATATTTGAAGAGTTCCCTCGATTTCTCCAGGATCCCATCATCAGATCCTGATTTCGTAACAATGGGACCAACTAGAAAGTATACCCTTTCGAACAAAAATAAATTTTCCAAGTCGGTCCAGTCATCTCCGAGTTATGAGGTAACATACACAAAAAAAAAAAAAAAAGTTCAAGACGAATTGTAAACCTCCTTTTTTTCAAGTCGGTTAAAAATATCACAGTCACAGTTGACTTGTATAACATAGTCAAAACAAGTAAGTAAAGTTATAATAGTCATAAATTAAAATTATTTTTAACCGACTTCAAAAAAGGAGGTTTACAATTCGTCTTGAACTTTTTTTTTTATGTATGTTACCTCATAACAAGGAGATGGCTGGACCGATTTGGAAAATTATTTTTTTGTTTGAAAGGGTATACTTTCTAGTTGGTCCCACTGTCGTCACGTTTGGATCTGATGATGGGATCATGGAGAAATCGAGGGAACTCTTCAAATATTATAGGCAAACCTATAGCGTTTTGGGTATTTCTTATCTTCTCGTACCTTGTGCAGTTGCTCTCGAAAAGTACCATTTGAGGAAGTGTAACTGATGATGAAGACCCCAGATGGCCACCGAAACTACTCAATAATAAGTATTTCGTTGATTGCGATTAGATTACTTGAATATGGATGTTAAACACTTTATGCTCGTCACAATGCATATGGTGAAGTAGAGCTGATGGTGATGTACCGGGAGAACTCCTCAAAAATTAACGGCTCTGCACCGGGAAAAGCAATATTTTGTAAAAGGTGATAAGTAGTTGACATTTTTTTGGCTTTTGTAACTAGATAAATTACAAACCGACTCACTAAAAAGCGTGAAAAAAAACTTTATAGCAAAAAATAGAACCGACTTCCATATAAAAACACTACAAAGGCAAAAATAACTTTAATTTCGGAAGGCGGTGTCTTCAGTTTTGTATATATTTTCGTTTTTGACACCGCCTTCCGAAATTAAAGTTATTTTTGCCTTTGTAGTGTTTTTATATGGAAGTCGGTTCTATTTTTTGCTAAAAAGTTTTTTCACATAAAAAATCATTAATCGTGTAGTAAGCTCTTTCGGCTTTGAACTTTTTTAACTTTCAATTTAAACTGCACATCAGTCAAAAGCTTCCAACTTTTTGGCAATTTATTATAAATGATTGGAGCAATGCAAAAGACACTCTTGCGCATAAGAGCAGGTCTAGCTTGTTGTAAGCAAATCTGAGTGTTGTCTGTCTATTGCGTGGAAATACATCAGCCATGCTCGGAAACAGATTAGGGTTGGACCTCACAAACATTGCATTTTCTATGATATATATGGCAGGTAATGTCAAAATTTTATATTTTTCAAAATAAGGCCTACAACTCTGAGTAGTTTCTAATTTAAACATGGACCTAATACATTTTTTGTGCTTTGAATATCGTGTCCTTATCAGTTGAGTTACCCCAAAAGATAATCCCGTATCGTAGGACAGACTCCACCAACCCATAGTATGCGGTAAGCAACGCATCTACATTTGTTATTTCGGCTAGTGTGTAAAGAGCATAAGCTGAGGAATTTATTTTCTTTGTTATGATCTCTATATGTGCTTTCCAATTTTATTTTGTGTCGATAATTAATCCTAATAATTTCGTTGTGTCAACAGAGTCAATGATAATATTATTAAATTTTATGTCAAGTTTATTCATTATTAATTATCCCCGAGTCCGACGTTTCTAGACCCGTTTAGGGGCATTATTTGCCCTACTTGTTATCTTCTTGCCCTAAAGTAAACAGGCTGTTTCGGGAATGCTGGAACTGTACAAATAAATTTCACCAAGTCTGTTCCATCATCGGACTACAAGACGAACGGCGATGCGCCAACTAGGGCGTGCAAACCCGGTTTTGCTAAAAACCGGAAACCGGACAAAAATTACTGATTTTTGAAAACCGGGATTGAGACAAAACCGAAGTTACCTCCGGTTTTGTATTAGCAGTTGTCTTGCACTATTTGCACGATTGGGAAGACTTCTCCACACAAGATGACGATGATACTTTTCCCAAACCCAATAGTGCTTACATATCTGATACTATTACAAACTTATTGCAGCTAAAATGTAAGCCCAAGGACTCTGATACCATCCCCTTCTCTCCGAGCAGTCCGTGTCATCGTTATCGTTATCATCTGACGCTGAAGTTTTAGCTGATGAGCTAACTCTTCAAGACCAGCTTGATAAGAATTTGGATAAATGCAGGAAAACCCCTAAGAATCTGTCTGATTTCTGCCTTGCATGATTTTTCAAGGTAGAGCAAGCCATGTATGAAAGCGGAGGGCATCAGGGTGTGTATCTCACAGAAGCTTACAATTATTTGATGTGTGTACTACCAACAAGTGTTGAGATTGAGAGGACTTTTTCGAGTGCTGGGTACTTTTGCAACAAAATAATAAGTACGCTATCTGATATGTTATTGCATAGTTATGTTAGATGCACTTCTATTCTTAGGAACACATTATCAAGAACAGCGATCTCTTGAAAAAAAAAAAAATATTTAAATTAGTGTATGGCACACAGTTGATTTGATTTCGTTTTATGGTCAAATATGAATCCTTTAATAATGTTGTTAGTAGTTCGTAATTAAAGAGCTCAACACCAGAGTACCAAAAACTTGTTGTTGATTTGATTTCAGTTAGTTAATCTTTATATTATTATAAGTTTATATTATCCAAACTATTAATGTGGTCTACTTGGTATTGTTAATTGGTGTTGTTGTGTAATGGTTGATTAAAAAGAGGTACATTTGTTTCATTTTGTATTGTTTTCTTGTTAAAATTCTACTATATAAAAAATATAAAAGTCTCCAAATCCGGGGCTAACACCGGTTTTCGGTTTTAAGGCCCTGAAACCGGAATTCAAAACCGGTTTTGAAGATCTTCCAGTTTTGCACGCCCTAACGCCAACGTTACATGGTGGACAACCCACCCATATTCACAGAACGTTTTAGGAATACTTTCATTGTGCGCACAGCTAAGGAATTCCTTGCCAGATTCTGCGTTTTCCGATAGCCATAACTTTGGGGTCTTTAAGTCAAGAGTGAACAGGTTACTTCTCAGTAAGCGTACTTCATCTTCGAACACATCATCACTTACCATCAGGTCAGATGGTGGCAAAATGAGGCTATCAACAAAAAAAATACTCGGTCATACTTGAGGAATGATACTTTGTTTCTGATGTTCCCGGCTGTCATTTTCACATCTTTCACAGTCATTACATAACAGATACCTATATACGCAAGCAAAACCGAAGGCAAAGCCTAGTATCTTAATGACCAATTGGAAGCATAGACTTTACATTTACCGTTCAATTAACCGCATCAGCTACAGAATCGACCTTGTGACGAATTGGCTTCAATGAATACGGACGAAAGACGAAAAAAACTGTATTGATTCGTACAAAAAACACAGTTTCGCTTGTTACATCTGTGCCAAGGACTGAACGGTGCTTATGCTATATTCGATACCGATTTTTAAGTGGTTACGTGACTTAGTAATAGAAGCCACATTTACTGTGCGCACAGCCAAGCTGTGGAACTCTCTGCCAAGTGCCAGCTTCTGTGTTCCCTGCCACTTATGACCTTTCAGCTCTTAAAGCAAGCGTAAATAGGCATCTTCTGGGCTCGCTCGTCCCACCGTAGACCTCATCTATCGCTTACCATCAGGCGAGATCGAGTTCAAGAGTGGGCTCATCCGTAATATAAAAAAGCCGGTCTAAACTATGATCATCTGCTTATTCTTTTCGCAACTACATATTGTTACGCCAGTCGCTTAGCGAAGTACGTCGAGAAACTTCGACAGAAATCTAGAATGTTCGAGACACTAACGCCATCTAGTGGCGAGTAGCAGTACTGAGTATCTCGAGTAGCTTCTGGAATATTCTTGGCAGTGTAGGCGGTGAGTTGATTTTACAAGAATGTTCTAGAACTCATAGACCGGGGTATAAATAGATCGCAGAGGAACGCGAGTCAGTCTTATTTCAAGATACGAAGCGATATAATTCGAAGCTTTACAAGTGAATTTCGGTGCGATTTAAGTGTTAAGTGACAAGTATTGTACTGTGAATAGCTGTGTTGATTTGTTTATTTTAGTAAAGTGTTAGTTTTGGTTTAATTGGTGTAAATTATGTCTATCCCGAACCCCAGCTCGTAACAATATGTTGGGATCGGTTTCCAGTATAAACGGATACAGCTAAGTACTAGTGCTTTACATGGCACAACTGACTATCTGACCTTCGCATCTGAGAGTCAGATTTTCTGGCTTATGACTACCCGTAATGACTGCTAAAGATGTGCAAATGATAGCAGCGGCCAACCGCTTAACATGTTTTACGAGGCACAGAGGAATCGGTCGAGGAAGCGGTGTGACCTATGACATGGCCTCCCCAAAGACCCGATCTTAACCCTATAAAGCTTTTGTGGGAAGAGCTTGACCGAGACGTTCGGGAACAATGTCCTTCATAGCAGGCCATGTGGAATGCATTAGAAGAAAGCTGTAGGTATATCTCGCAAAATACCATAAATAAATTAATTGCTCTCATGCCAAGGTTGTTTAAACAGGTCATAAAATGTAAAGAAGGCTATTTTGATGGAAAATGTGTATGAAAGCTCTTGTGTATTTTTTTTAAACATTGTATTCATCAAGACTTCAAGTATTTTAAATTTTTAATCTTGTGTGCAACATAAAAATAACAAACTGTTTTTCAAAAAGTTTTGAAAATATTGAGATTTTCTTTTTCTCAATTGTTACAGTGGTCTCATACTTTTGACTGGCAGTGTATACGTACTTATTTTGGTATTGTTAGTCAAGTCGTTAAAATTCTAAGTAACGCTAAACGGTCATCGACAAAAGCTTGCACTGTTTGGACAGGACCAATCAAATCTGTGTTTTCCTCAAAAGAAGACCTTCGAACCACCCACCCGGGTCTGGTCTTGACCGGAGGTTGATTCCGGTGAGGACTAGACCCGGGTAAGTGGCACGTCGTGTTCCACGCACACCTCAAAGAGCAGTTAGCAGAATATTGATAGCCCCGATCTCTTATCTAAAGTTAATTTAAACATTCCGACTAAAACCCGGTATAATCCACTTTTACGGGTACCTTTCAGCTCAACCAAGTATAGGCAAAATTCATTTATTGTGCGTGCAAGCAGAAGCTTAAATAACCGGTGTAAGCAGCACGATTTTGACCCGTTTACAACAAGTGTGATTGCAGCCAGAAGACGCCTAAGCCTAGATTTTATCAAAAACTAGCTGACCCGCCACGACTTCGTTCACGTGGTACCCCTACCCAACCGATACTACTACCCCTACCGTACCCCTACCCTACCCTACCCCTACCCTACCCCTACCCTACCCTACCCCTACCCTACCCTACCGTACCCCTACCGTACCTCTACCCTACCCTACCCCTACCCTTGAGACCTTTTCTACTTTTCTCAACTTTTAAACCTTCTCTAGACCTCCACGAACATTTCAAAACCAAGATGAATGAAATCGGTCCAGCCGTTCTCGAGTTTTAGCGAGACTAACGAACAGCAATTTATTTTTATATATATAGATTAATATCTGTAGTTACTGTGTTGTATGTGTTATTTATATCTGCTATCTACTTATTCAGTTTGAATATTGTATTTATGATTATATATTAAGATTATACACCTTTTAAGTGTTCAATTTAAGTTTTTCCTGCCTCTAAACGTAAGGACTTTTAATTGGCTCACTGTCTACTATACTATATATTTTCTGTATCTTACTTCTTAAATAAATAAATATTGCCTGCCAGTTGTGGGAGTATTTTAATGAGATACCGCGGCGCCGAAGCGCAAAGGTAACTAAAGGAACAAGGTGGGTTTATAGTTTGAAGTGAGTAATTTGATGATTTTCCCCTGGAAAAATACACGGATAGTCATCTATTTGTTACCTGTTAATTAAGTGTTATTCATAACAAATTTGATAAATAAATATCATACTGCTTGAAATAACAAAGTTATTCGTAAACAGGAAAGTACTTAATGCAGCTCTAAGTGCATATTTAAACTGTGTTGCTATGTAGGTTAGTTGGTTGGGCAATGGTTTTACTAAGAAATAAGTATACTAGTAATATTCCCTTTTTTCAGGGGAAAGATCCTTAAATGACTAGGTGGAGAGGAAGAGAGTGTCAGACTTCTTTTTTTTATTAATAATAGACTCGCATTTTACTACCATCTCACCTAATAGTAAGCGATGATATGGTCGAAGATGAAGCACGCTTACCTTGAAGTAACTTACTCATTTTTGACTCAAAGACTCCAGGTTATAGTTATCAAGAAACACAGACTCCGGCAGGGTATTCTACTCCTTAGCCGTATCTAAGCACAATTAAATTATGTATTCCCTAAATGTTATGTGCGTACAGGTGTTCCACCATGTAATAACGGCGCATTGCCGTTTGTCTTGTAGTCCGATGATGGATTGGTGGAATAAGCTTGCGCAATTTCATCGCACACTCCCCGAAATTTAACCGATAGAAATCCGATAGACATGCATGACGTCGCTCGATGTTCATTTCTCTGGAGCTTTGACTCTATTGACTATAAAAAACTTTTTACCAAAAAATTAAACCGACTCCCAAAAACACCGCAAAGTGAAAAATAACTTTAATTTCGGTAGTCCGTGTCTTTAGTTTTGTATTTTCGTTTTTGGCACCGACTTCCGAAATTAAAGTTATTTTTCACTTTGCGGTGTTTTTGGGAGTCGGTTTAATTTTTTGGTAAAAAGTTTTTATTTCACTCTTTTTAGTTGGTCAATTTTTAATTTACCTAGTTAAAAGAGCCTAAATGTCAACTACTTATAACCTTTTACAAAATATTGCTTTTCCCAATGCTGGGCCGTTAATTGTTGAGTAGTTCTCCTGGTACTTCACCATCAGCTCTACATTACCATATGCATTGTGACGAACATAAAGTGCTTAACATCTATATTCAAGTAATCGAATCGCAATCCATGAAATACTTATTATTGAGTAGGTTCGGCGGCCATCTCTGGTCTTCATCATTAGTTCCACTTCCCAACATGGTATTTTTTGAGAGCAACTGCACAAGTTACTATAAGAAATACCCAAAACGCCATAGGTGTGCCTATAATGTTTAAAGAGTTCCCTCGATTTCTCCAGGATCCCATCATCAGATCCTGACCTGGTGACAATGGGACCAATTTCGAAGTATACCCTGTCAAACAAAAAAAGATTTTTTCAAATCGGTTCAGCCGTCTTCGAGTAATCGGTGATCATACATTAAAAAAGTATATATATATACGCGTCGAATTGAAAACTTCCTCTTTTTGTCGTCGGTTGAAAAACCCACCCTGTTCCTTGCCTTATTTCATTCGATTTACTATTGATTATTTATTTATTTGCTTCAAAAAGATACATTCACAAAAAAAATTGCGCTGAACACACTAGGATACCGTGTTGTGGGGCCAGCCTCCTTCGTCACATTTTTCTTATTAAGTATATAAAATAAGTGTAAAGTGTGTAGTATAAAAAATAAATAAAAAAGTAAATAAATAAGTAAATTGTAGCTAAGGAAAGCATAGAGGTATACAACGGTCTATGTTTATTGAGGCTCTATAAAATCAAGTTTCTAGATCAACGCAATAAAAAGAAAAAAAGCGGCCATTTATGCGATATGTTTGGTTACATCGCGCTCTTATCAAAACCAGTTACGTCTTCCAAGAAACAAGAAATGTGGCAAAAAGTAAGTTTTAATCATATTTATTTATCAAAACTTTATGCAACTCGAAATGTACAAAGGCGTTAAGGCCTCAGGCATTCTTTACCAGTCAACCGTGGCTGGTGAAGAGATAACATGGCAGGTGCATAAAAAATAATTTAGGCCGGCCGCCCATTACAACTTTTTGTCACCGTGACTTATTGTTACTGTCACCTGCTGTCACCCACGATGCGCTCACTGAGGTGACTTCTTGGGAAAAAAATCACGTTGATCGCGTTCACTTTTGTAATGGACTTCAACGAGGTTGTCAAACTAATCTGCTTATACGCTTATTTTAAATAACATGTTTTATTATATGCTTTTCGTTTAAACGCCCATCTTTACGGCTGAGTGACAAAAAGTCACCAGTGAGCGGACTCTCATAGTAATGTACAGGGCGAGTGATAGTCACGTCACTCCGGTACTGCCTGTCGCTGCAACTTTTTGTCACCATAATGAGCGCACTCAGTATAGTTTTCATAGCACTTGACTAAGTGACAAAAAGTCACAGTGACAAAAAGTTGTAATGAGCGGCCGGTCTTAGATAGATAATACACACATCAAAAGTGTCTAGGGATCAAGCATTTTTATGCGGATTTCTTGAGATTGAGATGTGGCTTTGTAATAAATTTATGATTTTATAAATTTATATGGATCCTTTTTGGTGCATTTCATAATTTGAAACAGGAACTGTTCACGTTACCAAAGCACTGGTACCGTGGCTGAGCGCCATGGAGGACGGTATCGCTGCACCACACGGAGACAAGACCGATACATTCAAATCTTAACTCGAAGAGCTCCAACAATAACCGCCATGATGTTAGCCGTGAGGCTTCATCACTCTTCAGGGAACTTAATTAGCGACCAAACAGTCAGAAACCGCTTGCATGAAGTGAACCTTCATTCCCGAAGACAGCTACGGGTACCACCTATAGCAATGCACAATCGTAGGATTCGATATCAATGGGCTCTTGAACACAGAAATTGGGCAGAAGAACAATGGCGTTTCGTGTGCTTTTCTGATGAGTCTCGTTTTGGTATGAGACCGGATACAAGACGTATACGACACTGGAGAACCCCTGGACGCCAACAGCGATTAAAATCCTGCCAGGAAGTCCATCCTTATAGTGGTGGAACCATCATGGTATGGGCGCGTATTTGGATCGGCGGAAGAACTGAGTTGATTTGGATCAGAGGCAACCTCAACGCTCAAATTTATGCTGAGACGATTGTATCTGACGTCATCGTTCCTCTACAAGTGCAAATCGGTCCCTTATTTCAGTTAATGCATGATAATGCACGACCGCACACCGCAAGAGTTGTAAGACAGACTCTCGCCGCAGCTAACATCAATGTCCTGCTCTGGCCTGCTCAGTCGCTAGACTTGAACCCGATTGAGCATGCATGGGATATGCTACAGCGAAGAGCTCTGCCGAATATGGAGGGTATCCAGTCGCAAGAAGACCTTTTTTTGTTGTTGCAACGAACATGGGCGGCCATTCCACAGCGTGATTTGGATGAACTCATTTTGAGTATGCCAAACCGATGTTCTTGTGTTGTTAGTGTTCGCGGTAGAAACACGGATTATTAATTGTTTAAGTTACCCAATAAAATTTTAAAGAAAACTGTTATTTCAGTCTTTTTTTCGAACTTTAATGTTAGTGGTTCAAATGTCAAAAATCCCTTTATTAGGAAAATGGCAAATTTCTTTATTAATGCAAAGGTGACTTGGTTTATCGTTACTGTGACAAACGAAAACACTTTATTTGATGAATCCTTAAAGAAAATTTTAATTAATATCAATCAGGAGAAAAGTTATTGCAAAAATATATGTTGATCCCTAGACACTTTTGATGTGTGTATATTTAAAGAACGAGGTTTATTACAAACTAAAATAAAGTTACATACATTTATAATATGTATACTAATATTATAAAGCGAAAAATGTGTTTGTTTAACACGTTGAACGCCAAGAAAAAAAATGCATCTTCCCGTTCAGGCCGCGTCGGTCAGTGATGGCCGACAACTAGACTTGCCGTTCAGGCCGCGTCGGTCAGTGATGGCCGACAACTAGACTTGCCGTTCGGGCTGCGTCGGTCAGTGCTGCCCGGCGTTTAATATCTCCATAATTAAATAATTAATGACTAAAGTTGACTTTTGTTAATGAAAACATACATTTGGACATTAGATATAAGTATCTAATTTTTTTTTGAGTTTGGCTTCCCGTCAAACCAACGATTAAAAAAACATTTGATCTAAATTTGGATAGAACTGTGATTTTTGCTTGGCCTAAAAGGAAAGCTGACTGACTGTCAATCAGCACTGACCGCCTTGGCGTTCAACGTGTTAAACGCACTAATCTTCGAAAGTACTAGGTGGATTTGGATGAAAAGTTGGTATGGAAGTAGTTTGAAGCTTGAGAAAAGTGATGGGCTAACTAACTCAACGGCAAAAGAAAGTGGGTTATGTTTTTGTCGTGATAAAGTCCACGGGGGCGAAGCACCGTACGACTACTAGTAATCTGTGTTTCCTGATCGCTATAACCTGGGAGTCTAAGTAAAGAGTGAATAGGTTACTTCTAGGCAAGCGTGCTGCATCTTCGACCACATCATCACTTACCATCAGGTGAGATGGCGGTTAAACGCGAGCCTATAATCAATAAAAAGAAAAAACTATTAAAATCAGTGATAGAAAGGGGTTTATGGAGTCGCTGCACATCATAGGTGATCATAGGTAGGTACTATCGGCCAAAGATACGCATGCTCAGTTAAGAAAATATTTCTGTGGAAGCGCAGCTAGTGACAAACCACATCCCTTCCTGGTTTCCAATTAGAGACAATATACATTTTGTGAGTACAGGGCGTGTAACATTATATTAATACTTACTATTACGAACACTAATAAACACGCTTCGTGCATCCTATCGGTCAAAATACATGCATTAGGCGATCGAGTTGTGAGCCGTGCTATGCGATTATAACCTTAAAAGTGAGCATGCGGAAGTTTGGTCGATAATACATACATGGTTAAGTTTATTTGCAATTACAAAGTCCTATTTGCAGTTATACAAAAATCATCATTGCTTGCCTTGCATGCTTAGCCTTTTCTCAACTATGTATATCGGGGTCGGTTTCGAGTCTAACTAAATGCATCTGTGTACTAGCGTTTTACATGGACCGGCTGCCTATCAGACCTCTACAACCCAGTAGCTGGGTATGGGGTAACAACACGATACCCGATGGTACATGATATGATGATACCCCTCCACCTGGGAAACGCAAGCCACTAACCGCTCTAAACGGAGAAGGGATGTTCAGAGCAGCGTTGAGTAGTTTGAACATCAGAGACAGCGAGAATTGGACGCTAAGCGAGAATACGTCAAAAAATAAACCGCCGTCTAACATCCAAGGGCGGATCCAGGGGGGGGGGTCATGACGTCATGACCCCCTGGGCTGGGTCCAGGACCTAGGTGGACCACTGATTAAAATTTTTAAACATTGTTACTAGATAATACTTCAGTTTCTGTCGTTGTAAACGAATAGCGGCAGTGGATAGCCGAGTGGCAGCGGAGTCAGGAAATACAAATTAGAAGTTCTTGTGACTTGACCACAATTATAATTATGTGATACACCCCCCCCCCCCCCCCCCCCCGTGGCACCAAAGCTGGATCCGCCCTTGCTAACATCTCCTACTATTACGTGAACGGCGTCCTCACATATCCCCATTTGTACTCGCACGTATGCTTATAAAATTGGTAAGGTACCTACATCAGTCATGTGAGGACACATAAAAACTAACAGGAATGCAGTCGCTGTGACCGAAATCGGCTATGAAATCATCATTCATCACCCGATGGTAAGATTGGCGTCAGATTTTCTGTCTTCTGACTACTGACAAAGATGTACAGATGTACAGACGCCAGCACATGAAGCTACCCGAAACTGTCAAATTTACCTGAAAGAAACCTAATTTCTTTGACAATAAAGTTGAAAATCTATTAAAGAAATTTGACAGATTGTTGTAGCTTGATGTGCTGGCGTCTGTACTATATCCGGGACGATTGGCTCAACGTTCTTTAATGGCCTATACTACCTCAGCGCTTCTCGCTCTTTATCTCGCTCGCACACTACTGGCCGCGGTCACGCGAGCAAGCGAGACAGGGTGGCAGGGAAAAGATTCCAAGACACCGATAATTTAGTTTATTTCTTTTTACGGTGAAAATAATGGTAATTAAAAAAAAGTAAATAACATAAGACCTGCTTTATAGTTAGTTCAATTGATATGCAGTTTCATCATCTAATTTGAAGTTATTTTTGAATACCAGCGGTTTATTGTTCGGTTTGGAGGTAACTTTGATTTTTTTTTCTATCAAGAAAATTTTATGGTGTCGTGTTTTCGTCAAACATAGTAGTTACCTAACATTAATCTTCAACTTACCATATATTTATTTCAAAATTATTGCTGCAGTATTTTCGACATAACGGAGGATCATGCTAAGCCATTTGAGGTGGTATAGGCCCTTAAGAGGCGTGCATCTACGGAACGACCTTGGAACGCCACGCTTAATCTCTTCTCTTCGTTTAAAGTTCTGCGTTATAGTAATCATCATCGACTTACTCGTCAGACTAATTGACTAGCCTATGTCAGGATCCACTTCCAGTATATTCAGATGCAGCCGGATAGCGACTGTCTGACCTCCGCAACCCGGAAAAATTATTCAACTGTGACATCCAACATCGGTAATACACTTGACCGGATTCTTAAAACAGCTATCGTAGAACTCTCAATGTCAAGCGTCAATGGCATAATAAGGTAGTTCCCTGTGTTACAAAATAATTATTTTATTTGGTCCATTACGTAGATTTTCAAAAAATATTGGTCATATATTTTTTACTTTTTCAAGTCAAGAAAAATTCACAAAGATGGAAAGCTTCAAAGTAGAGGAGCTGCTGCTGACGTCACACATTGCTAAGAATTATACCGAGGTGTGACGTCACGCGAAATTTCAATTCACTATATCGTCTTAATTTTTCAATTACGTGAAAAAATAAAAAATACGTGTCCAATGTTTTTTGTTAAACTACGTGACGGACTAAATAAAATATTTTAGGAAACTACCCTATGGCTAACGTGTCGGACTTGTGGTCGAGAGGTTGTGGGTTCGAGCCCCGTCCATTACACTATTGCCGCGAACACACTCCAGATTAGTCCAGATACGAGCATATTTGGCTTAGTTGGAGTGGTTAACAAAATAACGGTAGAGAAGGTATATTACAGGACCGAAGAATTTTTATCTGAAAAATGGACTTGATTTTTATGTAAACATTTAATTTTTTATCAAGACATTGTCAAACAGTTTTAGATTTATCTTCTACTAGCTTCTGCCCGCGACTTCGTACGCGTGGGAAGGTTTTGCCGCGCAAATCCCGATCCCGTGGGAATTTAGGGATAAAAAGTAGCCTATGTGTTATTCCAGAATGTCAACTATCTACTTACCAAATTTCATTCAAATCCGTTCAGTCGTTTTTGCGTGAAAGAGTAACA
Source organism: Tholera decimalis (assembly GCA_943138885.2). Lineage (NCBI taxonomy): Eukaryota > Metazoa > Arthropoda > Insecta > Lepidoptera > Noctuidae > Tholera > Tholera decimalis. The sequence goes on along the minus strand of OW964575.2, from coordinate 7,316,728 downwards.
AACATCCATCCATCCTCACAAACTTTCGCATTTATAATATTAGTAAGATTTTTGTATTTAATTTAATGTTAATTCCTATTTTTAATTGTCTATTAGTTGAATTACTTATTTATTACTTGACTATAAATATTGCTTGATTTATTATTGTTATTCAGCATATAATTATATTATTACTGTGTATTCGTGCGCCGTTGAGGCAAAACATGACTGTGATTTAATTTTATGTAACATCTTGCATATGTGTGCGTATACTCGTGTTTTGCACAAATAAAAAGTTATCTTGACTTAGTTATCTTATCTTATCTAGTAATATAAATTCTACCCACATTGCTAGTTTTCCCTTTTTTTATTGTCGAATTTCGTGATCATATTCCGATACCTCTTCAACTAAACGGTTGGAACGAAGCGTTTCTTTGAGATTTTTCTGTAACGTTTAATTGTGGAACCATAGACCATTATACAAAGTGGAGTAGACAATACGACCATAAATTTACCATAGCCTAGATGATGATCTCCTTAGTCTGTACAAAAAATGTATTCAGATTTTTTTTTCTATTTTCTTATTTTTCCACAGGCTCTATTTAGCTACTGTACTTCAACGCAGGGTCAAATATACTACGTTTAAGCACAAAAAACTCTCCACCATGAAGGTTTTAAGTCAATTCAACGCATATTTCACTATAAAACGGCAATTTCATACTTGTACCCGTATTATTTAGATTATTTGAAAATATTTTTTTATCATTTTATTTTATCCTCACTATGTGTTCCTCGGGATTAGTGTAGTCGGTGTTTTCATTTATTGTCGTATCATCTTCCGCACCTTGTATATAAGTCCCTCATTGGCAACGAAGGACTAGTCGCGTCAAAGCTCCAGAGCCTTGAACATCCACGACGTGTTGCAAGCCTATCAGTGTTCTATCGGTTACATGTCGGGAAGTGTGCGATGGAATTGCACAATCTAATTCCACCAAGCCCGTCCTATCATCGGACTACAAGACAAACTAAATTACATGACATAGTTATGAAACAACATTTTTAAACATATTTATGTAAACTAAGCTAGTTGAACACTGGTACCCAAAGTAAGATTTAACTCGTGTTTTAGGTACCAGAGCTCTCGCAATTTAACAGGACATAAACTTAAGTCTATAAAACTAGGTCGTGTGAGTTACATTAAAAAAATTCATTGTTTTAAACAGTAGCAGAAAAAAAAGAAAGCATTAATATAAACTTATTTTTTTTTAAAAAGGAGCTGTAACAAGAGTGATTAATCATGTATCAAATAAATTATCAGTAAAAAGAGTATTCTAGCGCTATAGTGGTGTGTATAAAAGTGGTTGAGTATGGGTGGCGAAGGGTGAAAAGTGTAGATAACAATATGATGTGTAAGTGAGAACGTTGTGTATGTATTTGTAAATGTAAGTTGTAATGTAGATGAAATACAGATAAAACATTCATTTCCTAGCGGATGGTTTTTAACAGGTCTTCAGTTTCAGCATAAGTAGTCTTAGACCATCGCTTACTACCAGGTGAGATGGTGGTCAAACGCGCTAGGTAATTTGAATACAGCTTATACGTATAAGAACCTATCTTTCCTTTTAACCTTCAAATGTAAAAAAAATACAGTTAGGTACATTGTACCGCAAAGATGTGCGCTATTTTAGATAAAAAAAAATGTTGTTGGACGAGTTTTGCATTAATTAAAATATATAACCAATTTGTATGTGATTTCGAGATAGTTTACGTATATACCTACAACATATTTTAGGTATAAAACTTACGTACAGTCTGTTTTTTAATCTCAGAGACAAAGTTGACATTACGACGGTTACCAGATTTTTGCAATAATTAACCGACTTCAAAAGGAGGTTCTGTATTCGACCAGTATGTATGTATGTTTGTGATTTTCTCAAAAACTACTGATCCGGTTTCGATCGCATTTACCTTGTTTGAAAGCATATTTTGCAAGGAAGGTTTTAGTATATAACACATCAGGTTCTGATGAAGATCTTCGGAGATAAGTGATAAAACTCTTCAAAAATAAACAGCAAATCTCCCGCGATTGCTGCCCTCGTATATCTATGTACTGTTTAGCATAATCTGCCTATGAATATCACCACTGCAGAAGCACAGACCTTCTCTACGGATAAACACTAACAAGAATCGTCTAGACAGAACCGACTACGCAAGCCCAATGCGGATTAGTGGGTGCTAATGACTGCAGCCGAAACATGGCATAAGCGTGCCTTCTGAAGCACAGAAAAACTCGAGATAACAAGTTTTGGATCATCGATTCGATGACCGGCCTCTGCGAACACTGCTTAACTCATCAAAGCCTAGCGTGCTTTACCGTTTACGTCATCGAGCTCCTCGAGTTTGGTTTAAACCTTTCCATAACATAAAATTGGTCTGAAATATGGTTTTAGGGAGTAAAAAGATGTGTACAGCCATTGATATATTAAAAGGAGGAAGATACGGTACTAGATACAGCGTTTGGTCCTACAAAACTAAGTGATTGCCCGTAGTTGGCGGGCGCTCACTCTCAGTCGCGTACGGAACGTTGGTGATCAGACAGCTCAAGAAATTCTCGTCTCTTCGTGTTTTTAAGGATTTTTTTGTAATAAATACGCATCAAAATGACTTCTTGTATAGATAGACAGTGTTTCAATTACACCAGGAAGAAAAATAAGAGACATGGGTCATGGGATCACTTATTATTATTACGTACTTACCTAATACATGCAATCTTATTTCATTCATAAGCGCAAACATTCGGCAGCTGAGGCGATTTCGCTCGCACTACAGCGCCGTCTCCTATGTCTATCGGTAACTGTAGGTTTGGGACTGATGACGACACTGAACACAGATGTGTGAGTTACCGTGCATGTATTTGTGCGCCAAGCCCAGGTTTACTGATTGCAATGTTAGAGAGTAACATCTAACATATCTTCCTCCTTTTAATACATCAATGTGTACAGCACTCTCTTTTTTAACCGACTTAAAAACAAGTGTGAACGGTATGTAGGTATCTCAGGTAACACAAAGATAAGATAAGTAGTGAAAAGCATAAAATAAAAACTTTTACAAAAAATTGAACCGGCTTCAAAACAAACGACACCACTCCTGCACTGCAAAGCGAAAATTAACCTTATGTATTGTTTCATTGCATGTCTAATTCCGTTTCAAATAAGGGCTACGTATGTACTCAAATGAATGAAGTCAATGCCAAGATAATTGAATAGGTTTGATTACCTCGGGCGTGCCCCAGAATGCAGCGTACTTAAAATCATCACCACCATAATAATATTATAAGTCAAGGAAGAAGGAATACTTAATTCCAACTTTATTTTGTTTTTAGTTTAGTTAGTTAAGGTATCGAACTAATGATCGAGAGGTCGTGACTCGCAGGTTTAACAAGATTTCTAGTAATATGAATTCTACCTTCATTGCTAGTTCTCTTTATAAAAAAGACAAATTCAACGATACTTGTTAAAGTTTGCTGATTTTTAAGCTAATGCATAGCTTTTCGTTACGGAATTTCTTGATTCGGTCGCCGCGCTCAAAGCCCGCGATAAAAGCGTTTGTTGCAACGTTTTTTTTTTTTTTTTTTTTTTTTTTTTTTTTTTTTTTTTTTTTTTTTTTTTCGATAGGGCCACTCGTAGTTTAGCTCGATAAGGCTAATATACTACTTAACCGGGCGATCCTGTGGTGACCTCTAAAATTTAAAGGCCCTCAGCCAGGGCTTACAAACTAGAATTTACATTTAAACAACCGCGCGCTAAGGGCACTCCCTGTGGAGTACGAGCCTCGGCTCAGCGGGGTCGTTGATGGTGGACAGCAAAGGGTCAGGCTGGGTCATATTATTTAAGGGAGTATTTATTGCTACTGGCTCAGCATCGCGGGCTGGCTCGTTTGGCAAAGGTCGGGGAGGGTTGACGTTACAAGAGCGCGGACGTCGCGATGGGCCTCGACGGCGAGGCCGGTATACAGAACGCGTTTTGTTTATGTTTTTAATTAGAGTGCTAGTTTCCCTACTGCTCTCTTGACGGATAGTGGTGGGATCATCGGGTTCGTCAAGGACAAGGCGGGGACGACGAACCCGGGAAATTTTTGAGAGTGTGTACCGGGCGGCCGATACAATCAGGGGGTTTGTGTGTTTTTCAGCAGAGGTGAAATAACGCGCTGACTGGCGTTTTAACACTTGCTTTATAGTCGGGATTTTGAGGTCTACATGAAGATCCTCGTTCCTCAAGTACCAGGGCGCGCCCGTGGCATTTCGGAGAAAAAATTGTTGCAACGCTTTTATCGCGGCTTATAAATAAACCTAACACCCCCCACTCCGACCGGCATAGCGGTGCGGCGTTGAATGCCGTGCATCGTCTAACGTCGTTTAAGTTCGGCAGACTTCGGCACGGTGTTTGTGTGCGTGCGAGTAGACGTGTGTGTAGACTAGCTGCTAATAAACCTATAGTTTCAATGATAAAAATTCCTGAATAACCTACATGTATTGTAAGATAATAATAATATTTTAAACAATATTAACTTCTCATTTATTCAATAAAAGAAAAGAAATGTTTTCTTATCGGTCACCACGCTCAAAAAGTGTAACTTGAATTACTATCAAAGAAAAAAAATACTGCATAAATAATTATAATATGTATAAATTGATAAAAAAAATGCTATGCAATTGCTTTACCGCGGCAGTCCCCGAGTGCGACACTCATTTTTTTTTATTATTAACTGTCATGTCTTGAGTGACACTCGCATAGTTAAGGCGTATCGATTAACGTGAGAATTATTCAAATCGGCCCACGTGTTTGGCCTCTACAACATCACATAGGTACAGACGCCAGGAAATGAAGCTACCCGAAACTGACAAATTTTCCCAATCAACCTTGAACCTAATTTCTTCAACAATAAAGTTGAAAATCTATTAAAGTAATTTGACAGATTGTTGTAGGTTGATGTGCTGTCGTCTGTACAATCATAGACTGTGAAACACATTACCTTCCTTTGCGTTACGCAGTCGGGCAAAAAGTTACGATTCAACAAACCGGTATCGTAGTACAACACTGCACAAAAGAACGTGCATCATTATTTGAAACTTTGACATTGCATGTGTCAATTCTGTCTCTGAGTTTATTTTATTTTATTTTATTACGGTTGAGCCCGCTCTTGACCTCGATCTCGCCTGATGATAAGCAATAGATGAGGTCTACGATGTGACGAGCGAGCCCAGAAGATGCCTATTTACTCTTGCTTTAAAGGCTGAAAGGTCATAAGTGGCAGGGAAAACAGAAGCCGGCAGAGAATTCCACAGCTTGGCCGAGCGCACAATAAATGTGGAGGAGAAGCGCTTGTTACGACAAGACGGTATATCAACCAAGTGTGGATGGTAGACAGCCGTGCGTCTGGTAGACTGGTAGTGAAATGGAGATGGAGGAATCAGGTCATGGAGCTCCTGCGCACACTCCCCGAAGTACAATCTGTAGAGAACCGACAGGCAAGCAACGGTTCGCCGATGAGCCAGACTATGAAGCTTGCCCGATAGCACCTCGTCGCCTTTTAGCCAAAAAACAAGGTATAATTGATTACGTAGGGCGGAGTTTGTTCGTCTATCTTATTAACACGGACTAAATATGAGAATAATTGCCGTCATACCCTTCATCATCAGCTTAGTCTTATCGCAACTGTTTTATTATTTTATGTAAATAAAATGGCTGTGACAAACGGACAGACAGACAGACAGACATGACGAAAGTATACGGGTTCCTTTTTTGCCACGGGCGTGGCCGTTTTCGGCTACGGAACCCTAAAAAAAGTTAATTTTCGATTTGTTTGGATAACTATCAGGGTTTCTTAGTGCAGTTACCAGTCTACCACAAAGGAAAAAGTATTATTTGTATGTATTTATTTATTTATTATATACTTTATTGTACACCTTACAATATTTCTATGGATGCAATAAAATATACTGGTGTACAATGGGCGGTCTTATCGCACCGGGCAATCTCTTACAGACAAACTTTGGATGAACAAACTTAAAGGAGACAGATTAAGGGCTGACAGTGTACAAAGATCATAATATTAATTGAAAATAATAATATAAAATACATACATACATACAATACAAAAATCATATACTAATAAATATTACATGTATAATTGAGAAAGAAGGGGAAAAGTTATAGGGAGAGGTAATGCTCCTTCACCATTCTTTTGAAAGCTGGTAGCGTTTGAGCACGCCTCACTTCTATAGGTAATGCATTCCACAAACGAGCTGCTTGTATAGTAAAAGATTTGTCAAAGAAAAAAGTGGAATGCATATGAATACTTAATTAACTCTATTTCTCCTTTCAAGGATCTAGAATGTGTGTCACAGAGGAACTGAAAGCGTTCCTTAAGATAATAATTGGCCAAGTGCGAGTCAGACTCGCCCATGAAGGGTTCCGTAGTAACTATGATAAATATAATTTAATATATTTATTTGAAAAATAAAAACTTAAAATTTTCTTAAAACTAGTTTATTTGCAATTTTTACAACTACGCCAAATAACGTGGTTTTTCATAGTGTTTGTATGAATTACAAAGTTATATTCGCGGTTTTAGAAAATATGCTGTATCTCAAAAACTGCTAACCCGAATTCGTTCAAACCAATTTTGGTTGAAAGTTTACATTAAGATCTACAGACATATATTTTTTTAGATTTTTGACTCCATTATTATATATATAAGTTAGGGGGGGGGGGGGGGGGGGCTTTATATCTTTTAAACGATTGACTTTAAGAAAAAGTGGTTTTAGAAACCCTTATATCATTTTTAAAGACCTGTCTATAGATACCACAAACGCACAGGTTTCATGACAAAAAAAAAATTTTTGTTCTAATTCCATGTATGGGGACCCCCTTTATTTTAAATATTTTTTTAATTTTTTTCTTAAAATCGGAAAGCGGTTCATAGAATACATCTACGTACTAAGTTTGACATGTATAGTCTTAATAGTTTCGGAATAAAATGGCTGTGACATACGGACGGACGGACAGACAGACAGACGGACAGACATATCGAAACTATAAGGGTTCCGTTTTTTGCCATTCAGCTACGGAACCCTAAAAAGGATTAAAGAGCACATTATAAAGTAGAGAAAGTAAGTGAAGATTCCGGCGAAACCGAATAGGAAGCCATTAAAGCTTTGGTTTCCTAGGAAAGCGGTGCCGTCATATAGCGGCCGTAATATTACGGACGCAAAAAGGCGGCCGTCTTTACAAGTGTCAGTTACCGCTCTCTAGGAAACCGCGCCATTTTGTTTACATAGACAACGTTCTAGTGACGTCATTCGCCGCTGTATTACGGCCGCTATATGACGGCACCGCTATCCTAGGAAAACAAAGCTTTACGTATAAATACCTAGAATAAGTAGTTGAAGTTACCTTTGTGGAAGAATAATAATAACTATGTTGGGTCAGCTTCCAGTCTGACCGGCAACAGCTGAGTACTAGTGTTTTACATGGAGCGTCTGCCTGTCTGACCTACACAACCCAGTAACTGGGTAACACGACAGCCCTTAGCAAGATCAGTGTCAGATTTTCTAACTACCCGTAACGAATGTCAAAGATATACTTTACATACTGTTGGTCTAGTGGTCAGTGGCCCTGACTGCTATGTGCAAGGTCGTGGGTTCGATTTCCACCCAGGACAAATGTTTGTGTGATCAGCACGATCATTTGTTCTTTGTTTGGGTGTAATTTTATCTACAACATATAATAATAATATTCCACAACTTTTCACACAACGCCATCTAGTCCCAAACTAAGCAGAGCTTGTGGTATGGGTACTAGACAACTGATAAACATACATATATATTTCTAAATACATACATATTATAGATAAATTAACATGTAACATAATTAATGCACATCCTGAAATTAGTTTGTTCAGAATCATTTACTGAATCGATTTTTATCGTTTTTAATATTGATATTTTTATTTCCCCAAAGCAATTAAATCTACGTAAATTACAAATTACACTTTCGCTGTTAGTAAAAACTGGAAACATAACTATGGACCGTAAATTAAAGTAGTAAGTAACTTTTTAAATGCAGATTTATGTAAATACCGTCATTCAGTACACATTACAGAAAAATGAAAGTCATTTAAAGGAAGTTAAAGTCTTAAAAAAAACTGTTTAAACAAGTAAAACTAAAAATTCTGAGTATGTATTATGATAATAACATAATTTTCTAATTAGGGTGTTTGAGGGTGTGCGTTAATTAAGATACATGTTGTATAATATGTATATATTTAGAAATTATATATTTCTAAATACATAGTACATATTATACAACGTATGTTTATCAGTTGTCTAGTACTCATAGCACAAGCTCTGCTTAATTTGGAACTAGATGGCGTTGTGTGAAGGGCGTGGAATATTATCTCCTTTATTATTATTATTACATATGAAAGCCGGGACCAACGTCTGAACCTAGTTTCCGAGACACGGTGCACCGTGCCATGTCGAGATTCCATGGAATCTCGAGAATGATAAGATAATAAATAAGAGAGACCAAACACACAAAAACTTTTGGGAATACCTTCATCGTGCGTACGGTTAAGCAGTGGAATTCCCTGCCAGAGTCTTTATTTCCTGATAGCTACAACCTAGGAAACTTTAAGTCAAGTCAAGAGTGAATAGATTACTTCTAGGTAAGCGTGTTTCATCTTAGATAACATCATCGCTTACCATTAGTTGAGATAGTGGTCAAAAGCGAGCCTACTTCCAGTTAAAAAAAAATTTGCTCACCCATCGACGAACTGACCTTGGCAAGCGTTGCTTAACCTAGATCGGTCCGAGCGACTGTTATTATTTAGCCATTACCTCTTACTCGTCTCTACGTGTTATCAGGGATATATACAAACAGCTGATGGTACGTTTTTCTATAATGTTTTTTTTTACTATGCATGTCGGCAAGTCATACGTGATTGAATGTGCATTTTGTGGAATTGTGTCTTGAATTTTAATTTAAACTGTCTTCAGCGGAACAAATCAACAATAAATGGAAGTCCAGCGGCTATAGGGCAGTGGTTCCCAAAATGTGGTTTGTGGTCCACCCGTGGTCCAATTACGGTCCGCGAACGATGTCATATTTCGCGGGCGGCTACGGGAATTTATTGAGCTTACTATCAAAAATGTTATTGTTTTTTCATTTACGTTACGTGAGTCTTTGATCTTTGACAGTCATAAAGGGTAGTCAGAAGCCAGTAAATCTGACACTGGTCTAGCCAAGGAGTATTGTGTTACCCAGTTACTGGGTGGTGGAGGTCAGATAGGCAGTCGCTCCATGTGAAACACTAAACACAGCTGCATCAGGTTAAGAGCAGGCAATCTAAAATAATGTTCACGCAAGCTCCGCCCCCATGCACCCCGGTTAGGCCGTTGTGTGCTAAACGCTAACGCAGCAGTAATAAAATTGAATATCACGTGCGCTCTTTCACCATGTTCGGATTCGAAACTGCCGTTGTGTGCTAAACGCTAACTCAGCAGTAATAAGTTTGAATATCGGGTGCGCTCTTTTACCATGTTCGGGTTCGAAACTAAATGTCGTAAGTTTCAATTCTTATTTCGTTTATAACTAAAGTAATAATTGATCTAGAGAAAAAATGTCATATATTTGGATAATAAACTATATTTTCTTACTATCAATACTAATTTTAGACATAAAAGCCGAGTAATCTTGATTAAATTTTGAATGATCTTTAAAAAAGACATGATTTTCGATTAAAAAATTAATCGAGCGAAAATGTTCCAATTACGTAACTGGTCTAGACATGTAAAGAAAAAGATCCAATAAATCATAAACTAAAGTTCCATTTTGATTGTAGGCTGATTGTTTCAGAATATTAATGCAAAGTTACATACAATTTAGGGAGCCTCCTCTTAAACTGGAAGTCGAAGCCAAAATAGTTAGAAAAAGACAAATCAGATAATGATGATTGCACCTTCATTATAGTCCCCGCTAACAACAAAGAATTTAAAGTGGTCCGTTGTCAAAAAATGTTGAGTACCAGTGTACGATTGCTATACGGCATTGAACTATGATACGTTTTGAAATAAAAAAAAACAACACTTTAATGTATGCCTACTGTGCTATTCACACACAGCCACAAATAAATAATTTTCTTTCCTTCTTTCTAGCCATTTTCCATTTTCAAGGCCCGTTACAGCGTGCAAAGTTGAAAATTGAACCGTTCGCTTCAATTTAAGTTTACAAAGACATGTTCCAGCTTCACAATTCACTATTCTAAAGTACCTATCGATCAATACATACAAATAAAATTGAAATGTCAGGCTGTAATTCCAAAATAACTGTGTTCTCTCAGATACGTGACATATTATAAACTAGCTGTACACGCGTCTTCGTTCGCCCGGAAGGTTTTTCCCTGCTTAAATCTCGAGCGTGTGGGAATTCCGGGATCAAAACTAGCCTATAACCTCCTCTATCATCCATTAAAATCGTTTCAGCCGTTCCCGACAGACAGAGAGATAAGTTTGTCATGATTTTATAACCTATACTTATAATATAAAGCGGAAAAAATTGTTTGTTTAAAAGCGCTGATCTTGCATGAAATCTGGTAGGTATACTAGTAGCGTAATGCTTGAGGAAGCCGCGTTGAAGAATACTTATGTGTTCCCGCAGCCCCTGGCGCATGTGTACGACCACACGGGGTGGTTTTTAACCAACTTAAAAAAAGGAGGTTCTCAATAACTCTTGAACTTTTTTTTTATATATGTTACCTCATAATTCGGAGAGAGCTGGACCGATTTGGAAAATTCTTTTTGCGTTTGAATGGGTATCCTTTCTAGTTGGTCCCATTGTTACGAAATCAGGATCTGATGATGGGATCTTGGAGAAATCGAGGGAACTCTTCAAATATTATAGGCACACCTATAGCGTTTTGGGTATTTCTTATAGTAGCTTGAGCAGTTGCTTCCGAAAATTACCATTTGGGGAAGTTGAACTGATGATGAAGACCACAGATGGCCACTGAAACTCCTCAATAATAAGTATTTCGTGGATTGCGTTTCGATTACTTGAGTACGGATGTTAAACATTTTATGCTCGTCACAATACATATGGTGATGTAGAGCTGATGGTCAAGTACCAGGAGAACTCCTCAAAAATTAACGGCTATGCATCGGGAAAAGCAATATTTTGTAAAAGGTGATAAGCTCATGATAAAAAAAAAATTGCAAAATTTTTTTTAGTCAATATGAGTCTGACAGAGCCCTTCGCCCGCCCCGGGGCGGAGGACATCCATGAGGATTTCTACCTCGAAATAAAAAAAGGTCTGCAAAAACGGAGTGTTATTTTTTATCGTGATAAAGTCTGCTACACGTCTCGCAAGTCTGCAGACTGCTAGTAGTATAAATAAGTATTAATAAGCACTTGAGAAAAGAACTTTATTTTGTAATCACAGACCAACTCTTCAATTTAATTAATAGGTGTACAAAGACTAGATGACACGCATGTGACTAGAAGAGTGATGGGTTTTCATGTTAATGGATGGACGGGTAGGGGAAGACCAAAGGAATGACGGATGGATTCTTTATTTCTTTTTCCCGACTGCAAAGGAAGGGTTATGTTTTTCGCGCGTATCTTGTATGTATGTATGTATGTAATATTCTTTATTACCTAATATCTCCAGAACCGCTGAACGGATTCACATACTTGAGGTATCGTTAGATTCGTCTTAGCAGCCCAAGTGTTCTTAGATAGGTGACATTTGAAAAAATCAAACATGGCGGCTGTGCGAAGCCATTATACGTAGTGAAAAAAAAAATGTTTTGTTTCGAATACCACAATATGGGTATCAAATTAAAGGGCTTATTGCATATTTATCATTAGTGTAATACTAGCAAAAATAATACAATGAGAAAGTTTAAAAATATGGACTTAGAGCTCTTTCACTTTCTGAATCCGATGGGGTGCCAATGTGACAGGACCGGGAAAATTAAAAAATTGTTAATTAATATTTTAACTGAATAGTTGAAAAAAAAAGTTATTTATAAGATCTAAAAAACCCGACTGCTGCTGCGGGACCCAATTGAACGTATTTTTTTTTTAATTTGATGGGTCCGCCTGCTTGTCACTTTTTTAAATAAAAATGTGCTTATTTCTTGCATTTCAGTTGAGCAGTCGGGTTTTTTAGATTTTTAAATAACTTTTTTTTAATAAAGATTACTACCAATGTGGGTAGAATTCACATTACTAGCAATCTTGTTAACCCCTCCAACTAAGCTAAATATGCTTGTGTCTGGAGTGGGTTCACGGCAATAGTGTAATGGGTGGGGTTCGAACCCGTGACCTCTCGATCACAAGTCCGACACCTTGGCCATTATTAGGCTATTGACAAATAGGAGTAAATGATACCGTGACGTCTGACAGGGGAGAATGGAAGAAGAAAATGTGTTACGCCGACCACCAGTAACTGGGATAAGAGCAGAAGGATAATGATGTATAGAATAGATATACATATACAGGGTGAAAACGTTTAAGTAAAACGTTTTGGGAATTGTTTTACTGTGCGTACAGCCAGGCGCGTGCATAGGATTATGACAGGGCATGCGGCGGAGTAAAAACACACAAAAACTTCTTCTTTTATAGATTTTTAGCATAGCCACAGCCACGCATCGCCACCATGCTACGATGCGTGGCTGTGGCTATGCTAAAAATCTATAAAAGAAGAAGTTTTTGTGACCGATTACTCACAAAAATTTCTTCTTTTATAAATTTTTAGCATAGCCACCATGCTACGATGCGTGGCTGTGTCTATGCTAAAAATCTATAAAAGAAGAAGTTTTTGTGACCGATTACTCACAAAAACTTCTTCTTTTATAAATTTTTAGCATAGCCACAGCCACGCATCGCCACCATGCTACGATGCGTGGCTGTGGCTATGCTAAAAATCTATAAAAGAAGAAGTTTTTGTGCGTTTTTACTCCGCCGCATGCCCTGTCATAATCCTATGCACGCCCCTGCGTACAGCTAAGGAGTGGAATTCCCTCCAGGAGTCTGTGTTATCTAAGAGTCCTTAAGTCAAGAGTGAATAGATTACTTCTAGGCAAGCGTGCTTCATCTCCGACCACATCATCGCTTAACATCAGGTGAGATGGTGGTGAAACGCAAGCCTATCAACCATAAAAATAATATGTTAACAACATCATAAACAACAACTTTAGTTTATCAGATTTTCGTACAAAAATAAAAAAACATTTCAATTGAACGCTCTAAATGTTACGCAGTCTACGACGCGCGACGCACAAGAAAGCGCTAGTAGTGTAGCTCTGATAGTACAAAAAGCAGCGGAGGGGATCCTGAAGATTTTTTTTTTTTTTGAAAAGTATTATGAAATGAAATACTTATTTTGTAAATTGGTTATAAATTAACACTTTTACACGTCATGTTCTTTGCGTGTTTAGTTTAGCTAGATGAGGCCGGTATTTCCTAATTGACTACTCTGAGAAGAAACACCAAAACAAACTCAGAGGTCAAAATCTCTTTTAAAGTTCAGACAATTTGTATTTGTATATGAGAAGCATGTAGGTTCATGTCTGTGGTATTCTTTTGAGGAAATAACCACGCTTTGAGCGGACCTGTCCAGACAGTGCAAGCATTTATCAGTTATCGTGTAGCTCAACTTAGAAATTAAGGAGCTCAACAATTTGACGAACAATACCAAAGTAAGGACATTTGGGTAGGCCACACAAGTACTCAAACTGCTTGACATCATTAAATAAATTATAGTGAAAGTAAAAACAACGAAGAAAGATATGTTTTATAAAGTCATAGAAGCTATGTATGAAGCTATGTATCCTTAGCAAAACATGTACGCACTTATTTTGATGTAACAACTTTAATACCATGTTTGATGCAAATAAAATGAATTTGAATTTGAAAAAAAGTTGGTTCATGATGTTAGTAATACAGTCCTGCGAGGTTGTTAGTGTTTTACCACTAACCCTGTATACTGTAGTGAAATGCTCAACTCAAGAAATGTTATGAACTTGTTTTGTCAACATTTATAGTATTTTATGTCATGTAAATGAGCAGACGAACAATTCCCTCAGCGTAGTTATTGCTACGGAATATAAATACTCGATTATTACACTAGAATGCCATGTCAAAGAATGCAAAGCAATAAGCTATTCGTCATCCGCTTAGCTTTTCCCCATCTACGTCAGTCAGAGCTCTTTATTTTTATATGAAATGAAATGAAATATTTATTTTGTAAATCGGTTATAAATAACACTTTTACACGTCATGTTTTTTTGCGTGTTAAGTTTAGCTAGATGAGGCCGGTATTTCCTAACTGACTACTCTGAGAAGAAAGACCGAAACAAACTCAGAGGTCATAGTCTCTTTTAAAGTCCAGACAATTTGTATTTTTATATGAGAAGCATGTAGGTTCATGTCTGTGGTATTCTTTTGAGGAAATAACCACGCAAATTTGAGCGGACCTGTCCAGACAGTGCAAGCATTTGTCAGTTATCGTGTAGCTCAACTTAGAACTTAAGGAGCTCAACAATTTGACAAAAAATACCAACGGACATTTGGGTAGGCCACACAAGTACTCAAACTCCTTGACATCATTAAATAAATTATAGTGAAAGTAAAAACAACGAAGAAAGAATAACCTACATTGTCCTCAGATTAACAATAATGAAATAATTATACTTATATTAAAAAAAAAACAAAAAATAGGTTCGCGTTTGACCACCATCTCACCTGATATTAAGCGATGATGTGGTCGAAGATGAAGCACGTTTGCTTAGAAGTAACCTATTCACTCTTGACTTAAAGACTCCCAGGTTATAGCGATCAGGAAACACGAGACTCCGGCAGGGAATTCCACTCCTTAGCTGTGTGCACAATTTACGAACTAAAAAGAGAATTCCACTGGGTCGGCTTCGAGTCTGATCGGATACAGCTGTGTACTAGTGTTTTACATGGAGCGACTGACTATCTGACCTCCACAACCCAGTAACTGGGCTTCTGACTACTCGTAACGACTGTCAAACTTGTCTAAATGACAGCCGGGAGCAAAGGTTTAATGTGCTTTACGAGGCACAGGGGTAACACACCGCCAATTTCCAAACTCCGAGCTACTACACAGCTGCATCTGGTTAGCATTGGCGTAGATATATTTCCCAAGGGGGGGGGGGGGGGGGGGGGCTGGCCTCCAGTAGTAGAAGCGATGATCGCTTATTATACGAAATGAAAATTTTCACAAAAATTAATAAAACGACATCTAGTGGCGTCAGTTACTACTATTTACGGCTAAATCTTTATTTTGTTCTAATCTTTGTATGATACCAGTTAACTAGCACAGTGATATTATATATATGATAAAAAAAATCAAGTTAATGCCCTAGGTTTCGCATATAATAAAGTTGTCTATTAAAAATTTCTATGTTAGGTGTAAATATTGAAAATGTTCGAAATTGTGGATGTGTCGCCATCTAGCGACAAAATGGCAGGGAGATCATTCATCCATCCACCTTAACATGTATCGCATAACGGAACCTTGCATGAGTGAGTCCGACTCGCAAATGGCCAGATTTTTTAATTTTTCAGCCATAATTGTTTGTTAGTAAAAATTCTCGGGTGGGCACCAGACCATTCTGGGGTGGGCAAGGCCCACCCGGCTCCCCCCCTTCATACGCCTATGCTGGTTAGACTGGAAGCTAACCCAAACATGGTTGGGTAGGCTAAGTAGATAATGATAATTATTGAAGATGTTTAGAAAATACTTCGGTGTTACCTGTATACGCGGTGACGTTACCACTGTCTACGTGACCTGCAATACGCAGGGCTGGACACATGCATGGAATATTAATTGTAAGTTCCTTCACATTATTCTGACGATATCGCTTTGCTTTGTTTTGGACTAGAACAATTTCCACACTTTTAATAAAGAACCTCTAGATCTACACGTCACAAACATCTATACTTATAATAAATCTGTAGAGAGGTCAAGTCTGTACATGAAATATATTTCCAAAATAACTATCAGGGGGTGATTAGGGATCGATACTGATGCCAAAAATGCAATCAGTAAAATTTTTGTCTGTCTGTCTGTCTGTCTGGTGTGTCTGTATAACCGTTATAGAAACAAAAACTACTCGACGGATTTTAACGAAACTTGGTACAATTATTTTTCATACTTCTAAGCTGGTTATAGTATACTTTTCATCACGCTACAATCAATAGGAGCAGAGCAGTGAAGGGAAATGTTGGGAAAACGGGAGAAGTTACTCCATTTTTTAAGCTTCCGTTGCGTATATAAAGCGATGAGTATAGCTGAAAAAGTGTAGCGGTCCTTGGGACACTAAAAAAATGTATGAAGATATTTTTAGCAATGTTTTGGCACCCAAAAAATATACTCTTTTAATGAAAATTTAAGTTAAAATACGAGGCTAATCTTCATATCAATAGACAGATATAAGAACAAAGTGCGGAAAAAGTAAATATATCATAACATTAAATATTTATTTAAATATGAAATAGCAGGACAAGAAATAAATCCAAATGTACACCTTTTCTGAGTATGACCCTATAACGATTATTTTTGAGAATCGGTCGCCGCGCTCGACGCGTCTCGCGGCCGAAGGTATAAAATTTCATTCTATAGGTACTTAAGCCTCATGTGAACGTGATCTAAACAATATTACCAGTACATTAACTTACGCTGACGGAGTCGCGGGCACAGCTATTAACAATAATATTGTGCGGTTCCGTATTACGATATTTTTCAACAGTATTATAGATTGACATATTATATTTCCCTACTAAATTACGAAAGTTAATCTGTCTGTTACATCAAAATCACTGAACCGTGAGGAAGGACATAGGCTACTTTTTTTTACGAAAAACGACGGAAACGCGGACGAAGTCGCGGGCAACAGCTATCTATACTAATAATATAAGGCTGAAGAGTTTGTTTGTTTGTTTGAACGCGATAATCTCAGGAACTACTGGTTCGAATTAAAAAAATACTTTTTAATTAAATAATCAATTTATAGAGAAAGGCTATAGGCTATATATCATTACGCTAAGGCCAATAGGAGCGGAGCGCCAATGAAGAATTCTTCAAAATCGGGGTTAAATTTAACGTTAGCCCAAAGTATCTATTCCACGCGGAGGAAGTCGCGAGCAAAAGCTAGTATAAAATAATAGACTAATATTTGCCATATTTCAAAAGGGAAGCCGGTAGAAATCGATTTGTATGGAGCCTTCGCCACTGATACACACACACACACCTCATACAAACATGCTACTTCATTACTTTTATTTTTCATTTCGTAATTTTTCCTCTTAATTAACTTTTTATAATAATGAAGGATTGTTGCATAAAACTACATAAATATTAAGTTAATACATCAACTATGAATTAGTACTGTTTTATTCACTTAAACATGTATACGGGTAATTCTACGATAAGAGGTAACTTGTGCGGCAATCAGTTTAAAATAGAAATTTTATTCTATATGTTGTTATTTTTTGCAATGAAACACATCACCTAAATGTACTTTATTAAATAACGTCACGTTTAAATGCCTAATTAAAGCATATTTTTCTGAAATTCCTTATAAAGTCTAAAAAAGTATCTACCCTGGCCTGTCCCCCTGTCGGTTTCAGTTTAATTTGCAAACGATAAATACCTTCTTTGCATCAGTTATTAAACTAAAGTATGTTAAACACAAATTTCAATAAATATATTTAAGTATTGTTATGGAAAAATAGAACAATATTTATTTATTTGCAATATTTATTAAACTTAACTTTTGTCCCACTTTTTTTCGGTATCTACCCTGGCTAATTTCATTACGCTACTACAAACACAAATATCAAACGGCCATATTCCAAATAGCGCTCAAGGTCATCTATCGATGTGAAGTTAGCAATGCAAAACACGTGAGCCATTAAGAACGCCGCCATTTGTTAGTTGTTGCGACGCGTTGGTTCAAAGTAGTGGTTTCGCGAGGTCATTGTTTCTCTCCACTGGTAAGTCATAAAAGTTATATTATTCATTTAATTTATTTGCATTTACTGGTCTCATTTAATAATAATGTAATAGTTAAAGTGTGATACATAATGTACCGAAACATTTCTTATGTCAATTAAAACAATAAAATTTATCATGAAAACGTCTCTTCCCTGGCATATTTCCCCTGGCAAGATAAGTGCCAGGGGAGAGACTTATTGATCAGGGGAAATAATGTTAGTGCAAACAAACTTAGATATAGCATATTTTTTATCAAAGAACAGTTTAAAATAATTCAAATAATTTTGGTAAATTCTTAAAACTGAAATATAAAGGAGTTCTCAGTAGACATTGTTATTATATGATTGTTTAATATTGTTACAGATCATGACACCACGGAAAAAGTTAAGACGTGTAGAAAGAATACAGAAGAAACGTGAAGCAGAGAGACTGCGATATGGAAGAATTAAAAATGATCCTGAAAAATATGAATTGCAAAAGACTATACTATCCTTGAGAAATACTCTTTAATTGCTAGTGCAAAAGAACAAATAAAGACTTTTCTCGGTACATTGCATTCTACTGTTTCAAAGAGTCTGTAAATGTGTTTGAGAAAGCTTAAGCATTCATTTTTTGTTAATATAGGCAAGAGAGTGCCTTCAATTTATTTTTTATTTTATGATTAAAACATATTCATTTAGTGAAATGTAGCATAGGTACAGGTAATATGAAAATTATTCTAGTTATCGCAAGTCTGATTATTTGTATTACTTAAAAGACGCTATAATTAGTATTAATAAAAGTATATTTTATTATTTGTTGTAGGTATAATGCCATATTAATTTCATATATTATTGTGTAATGACACTAAAGACACTTTTGTTTTAAAATTCAGAAAAGGCTGAAATAATATAGTCTGTTAATGTTTAATATGATTAGTAAAAATGATAATCACATTATATGTTAATTACAATGTTTAATTAAAGTTGATTTTACTAGTTTTGTTACTTTAATTGCTACAAATTCTCTGTCCTGGCCAAATAATTATCTTCCCTGATCTTGGTGTCTCTACCCTGCCCAATGTATTTACCCTGGCCTTGTAAAAAGTAATAAAATATGCATTAAGTGACTTGCCCTTACGTGAAAAGATACATAAATAGGACAAAAATCGTAATATAAGTGTTTAATGTAAAAACAGCAACTTTTCTCCGTGGCCGTACCTGAACTGAAAACCTCTTATCGTAGAATTACCCATACAACGTGTAACGGAAACCCCATATCTATCCAAAAGGGCTGAAGACAACATCTGGTATGAAGTCTCTATGCACAGTTTCAGCACAAAATAACTGACTTAAAGAATTGATACCAAATTATTGGTTTCACATATTTTTTGAAAACCAATCATAACAAACGTGTCACAGCACTACGAGGGTCAATAACTTTCCACGTCACTTGCCAATAACACGATAATTCTTTTCGATCTTTTTAATTTGAAAAATTCTGTCTCTGGTATCAGTGTATTGGAATTTGTAATAAGTTCTACACACGTAGACTTGGGTTTACAAAACCCTTGCCATATCGTTTGTTATCATCCAAAGAAGCCATGCACTTGATATGTACCTATATACCCTTTAAATTACACGTTGTATACACACAGAATTGAATATAATACATGCATGCGAGATCTTAAAGTTTGATTGGTTCACGACATGTCTACCATTTCTCATGGCGTGCAAATATGTTGACATACAATTATTATTATTACATCAAAGATTATTATTTTTAATTTTACACTTACAATAAAAAATTTTTAAATTAAATCATTTAATATGATTATTTATTCTAACTCATTCCTCGTCCAATTCCTTGTCAAAGTCCTTTAAAAATTCTGTAATACTATGATATATTTATATTATAAAGCGGAAAAGTTTGTTAGTTTGTTTGTTTGTTTGTTTGTTTGCTTGAACGCGCTAATCTTCGAAAGTACTGGGTGGATTTGGATGAAATTTGGTATGGAAGTAGCTTGAAGCTTGAGGAAGGTTATAGGCTACTTTTTACCCGACTGCAAAAAAGGAGAGTTATGTTTTTACCGTGATAGAATCCACGGGAGCGAAGCCCCGCGAGAGTACTAGTACTATGATATACTTTTTGTGCCAAAAATAATTTCATTGTTTGTTTAAATCTAGGTATTGTTTTTCTGTCTAACTTTTGGGCAATTTGTTGTAGATAATTGTGCCATGCAAAAAACACTCGTGCGCATAAGTGCAGTTTTTGATGCATGAACACGTAACATGCTATCATCACGTCTATTTCTTGGAAATTTGTCTGCCATACGAGGAAACAAATCGCTCGTTTGCGAGAATTTCGACATAACTCGAAATGTTGTCCAATTTAACTAGATACTTGTATGAAATAATCATAAATAAAATTTGACATCGTGAACTGAGACACAATGCTAATTTTGCACCGACGTTCATCAGAGACTGGGCCTGGGTTTGAATCAAACCCAGGCCTAGTCTCTCTCACAGAAAAGCTTTGCATGCTTAAGTTTTAAGCAAATCGTGTTGGATTCCATATTTAAAATAACATCGTACCTATATTCTATGTTTTATGCAAATAAAATATAGTGTTTTGTCTCAAATGAATAATAACACTGTTTCTTTCTGATGAACGTCGGCGCAAAATTGGCACTGTGTCTCAGTTCACGATGTTATACTTAAATTTATGATTATTCCACACATGTATCTAGTTAAATTGGACAGCATTTCGAATTAAGTCGATATTCTCGCAAACGAGCGAAATGTGGATTAGTTTTTACTAACATTGCTATTTCCAATATATAAAGTGAATATAATATTTAAAGATTTATTTTTTACAGTTTTTGCAGCTTTCGACGGTTAACGCGTTTAAACAAACAAACATTTCCGCTTTATAATATAGATATGTATGTAGTATAGGCATAGATGATGTATACCACACGGTGAACAAAACGCAACTTGACTCACAGAGTCTCAGTGTGAATAATCCAGCAAAACTACTTACAAAATATACCAAAAAGTCGTGATAACCGATAAGCTATCACGCTTTTATCTCTCTCTCAGTATTTACCGATAACACTGATAACAAACTACAAATAGCGACAATCCTTTAGATAAACAGCCACAATGTTACAGCAGATTTATCTTGATTTTTCAAATCATAACATTTTCGCTACCTCATCTTTTTGGATTCCGCAGTTAATAATAATATCTTTATTATTAACCACTGTCTGTGACAATAAACAACTTTTGACTTGACTTGACTTGAAACACAGCCAGAAAATACATGTATCATATAATAGCTAAAATAAGTACATGAATTTGACAGTAATACATAAGCCTGCTGTCCCCCAAACTAGGCAAAAACCTGTATCTTGGGAGGCAGTATAAAAGTGAAAATTTTATATTCTTTATTCATAGCCCCTGTAAGACGGTGTGAACTTCAAACAGATTAGGTAAAAATGAAAAAAGAAAACAAACTACAAAAAAAAATACAGAAAATCGATAACAAAGAAAAATCCCTAAAAATAAATAATCTTTATTATATATATAAAAGAAAGTCGTGTTAGTTACACTATTTATAACTCAAGAACAGCTGGACCGATTTGGCTAAAAATTGGTAGGGGGGTAGCTTAGAAGTAGGAGACGGACATAGGATTTTTATCCCGAAATTCCCACGGGATCCGGATTCACGCGGGAATAACCGCCCACGCGAACGAAGTTGCGTGCAAAAGCTAGTATTTACTAAAAATATTTTAACAAAAGCATTGCCTCACACAGAATTTCTCCTGCTTCGCGAGTTTTACAAACACCCAGACCGGGTACATATGGGTACCTATCTGTAGGCCATACGAACATTCACTCCGATGCGGGAATCGAATCGACAACACACAGCGCAGAAGTCAATCGCTCAACCACTGAGCCAACCGTACCAAATGACACTAAACATCAATTCAAGGCCATACTTAATATTTTGATAACATTACACAACATGTTTGAGAATCTTATTAACGAACACGCAACGGCGTAACAATTACAAGAGTATTTACCAAACATCGCGTGGTAAAATTCTGCAAACAAACGTCTATCAATACTTTAACTTCGAAAACCAACTTTATGTCTGGTAGATTAAGGTACATACTAGAACGGCCGGGACCGCTCAACTGAGTGTACTACCAAGATGTAGTGCGCACACGCAGAAATGCATCAATGAGAGGAAACTGAGTCATATTTTGAATTAACCTCGTGCCAGGTTTTCCATTGAATATCTTTTGTTTTGTAATCTATCTTACTTCTTATCTTACTAATAGGTATTATAAATGCGAAAGTATGTGAGGATGGATTAATGAATGGATCTGAATGACATTTGGTAAGTAGATAGTTGACATCCTGGAATAACACCCAGGCTACTTTTTATCCTGAAATTCCCACGGGATCGGAATTTATAAACCTTAAAAAAATATTAGTCTGTCTATCCGGTCTAATCTCTAGAACGGCTGAATATAACTTTAAGGGTCTTTCTTCACTGGATAGAGAAGGTATGGGAAAACATACATGCTTTTTACCTGGAATTCCCACGAGACAGAGATTTACGCGGAAAAAACCGCGTCTTAGCGAATCAATACCTATCTTAAATTATGTTTTACGAACAAGATAAAATTTTGCACATTTACTGGGCATGCGGCAGACGTGGTTAGACCACTTCAACTTAGCGGCCTGTTTAGCAACGTCAGCAATTTGCGTCTTGGAGCGCAGTATGGTGTTGCGTATGTGATCACTGATCAGTTAGCTTGACGCTTAGGATGCTGGGCACGTTGGCAGACGAACACCACATATTAATAAGTGAGGCGAAAACTTTGTACCCATTTCTACAAAAATTACTCGGGCGGAGAACTACGAAAGGCACAATTAAGGTCTATATGAGATAGGATTGCAGAAAAATAATATTGTTCGACCCCAAGCCCAGCCAACGGTAACTGGTATGTCGAACTGTCCGCGATTACGCGGAGCCCTACGTTGTGGTAGGCTCTTAGGCCTTATTTCAATAAACAAAATGTACCACTAACCTGAGTGCTGGGGACGCCAAGTTCGACCTTCCAAGGTCACGCTCCAAGTGTGGTTTGTATGTGATATGAGGTGAGTAATTGTAACGTGTGATGTAAGTTACGGGTTCTAGGACGGTCCCAAGGCGTCGATCTTCAGATGGCGCCGTCCTGACCAGCATCACACCCAACTCGTTTCCAGCAAGCGCGCGCTACGCGTGGTAGACAATAAGGCGATGTGTTCCGAGAAATATCACTGGATTCTTGTTAATCCGAGATTACAAAGTTCAATCAATCACTGAACACAATTAATCTGTTCATATCTCGTGAGATCCAATACGATTTACAACAAATTCCGCGTGCCGGCCGACCGACGACAAGGCGGCGTATAATTCAACAATATCCCGGGGTTTTCAACAAATGGGGAATACACTTCAACCAACAAATAATTCGCGACCCAATTATCGGTCTCAACGGGCGAATTCAACAATAGTTTACCAATTACAATCAAATCAAAGTCCCAAACGTGCGGACATTTTTCCAACAAGCAAAGTCAATCTGTCAAGTCAAGAGGTTAAGTCAAGTCTCAACATCAAAGACAATAGAATGTTGCCACACCAAAAGAGCGTTCAAAATTACATTTGGGACGCAACATCTACCCCCCCCCGGACGGGCCTACCCGTCCGCTAATCAATTGGAAGTCTTGACAAGGTTGCAAATTCAACACAGCTTCAATGCGGCCAAATACCGTAGCTAGTTCATTAAAGGTGAGAACGGTGTCTCCCAACAATCTCCGCCAGCGTCCCTTTGCCGCTTTCACCGCGGCCCCAAAAATACCCCCCCAATGGGGGGCAGGCTGGCGGGTCAAACAACCAAGTGACCCCTCGGCGGGCCAAACTATTACCAATGTCAACCTGGTTCTCATTAAGGAAGGCGTATACCTCCTTCAAATAGTTACTTGTACCCTTGTAATTCGTACCGCAATCAGACCTAATCAACGAAGGTAACCCACGGCGAGACACAAATCTTTCCAAGTCGCCTCAAAGGCCTCTGTCGAGAGGGAGGTTACCAGCTCCAAATGTACTGCCTTGGTTGACAGGCAGACAAACACACAAATAAGCCCCAACAATCCTGCTATTACGAAGGGTGGACGTCTTCAACAAAGGGGGACCAACAAAATCCGTTACGACGCCAGCAAAGGGCCTCGCCTCATTGACGCGATCAGCCGACAAAATCCAAAATTCTCGCTGCAGAATGGCCAACAGCGCATTGCAACCGGCATGCGAGTTCTTAGTGTGACGATCAGTCACCAACAATTGTACCAAGTTCAGTTACAACAAGGGCAGGAGCACCAATTTTAGGGTAAGGACAACTCACAAGGGTGACCTCAAACCAGGTCCTTCCCTCAACAGTGGTGTCAGCCGGTTCGCCAATTCCCCAAATCTTGCCTGAAAGGTCGTTCACCTTCAGGCCAACCTGTCCCGCTAACCAAGAAGACAAAAGGCAACCCCGGACTCCCGTCTCCAAAATGGCACAGACCACAATCGAGTCACCCAAGGGTCCCCAGACCGTGACCGAGGCCGTTGGCAACAAAACCGTCTTGATCGGGGGGTTCCTTTAGCGGGGCAGGCGTCAATCTCTTAGTGATGTCTGGGCGGCGACCGATCGCCGCTTCCAGGCTGCCTTCGTTCACGACGAGGCCAACAATCAAACCATTCGTCCGCGCGGTGTCCCAAGCCGCTCGCCATCACTGGAGGGGCATATCCCACCGGATGCCCGAATGGCGGAGGGCGCGACTCCAGCCGGGGACGTTCCGCCAACGGAGGGGAAAGGGAGCGGCGCCGACCCGGCCACTGCTGCCTAGCAGCCAATGCGCGTTCTCCCTGACGAGGGAAGACCAAATGGCGCTCGTGGGGCTCCCGTTCAACTTGCGCGGGGGGTGGAGTGCGGCGTACAGAATCGCGGGTCTCAGCCCGGTGCTCGTCTCCGGGGTACCCCCCCATGCGCGAACCCCCCTTAGAAGCTGGTCTGCTGGAGCGGTTCGCGTTGGCGCACAAAATCTCCAAGTGGGACCCTTCACAAATTCTACACGGGCGGGGGTCGGGGCAGTCCCGATGGAAGTGGGCCCCCAAGCACGAAAAGCACAAACGGCGTGCGTTGACAATGCGGCGGCGGGAACTTACGTGCAAATTCAAAAAGTCCCGGCAACGCACCATGACATGCCCCGTTGCCTTACAAAAGTCACAATGATGAGGACTCCGGGCACCATCAAAACGGGGGGCGGGGCGAACATCAACAGGCCCCCTAGCCCGAGGACTCCGGGCGCCAGCCAAACGGGGGGCGGGGCGATCATCAACAGGCCCCCTAGCCCGAGGACTCCGGGCGCCAGCAAAACGGGGGGCGGGGCGATCATCAACAGGCCCCCTAGCCCGAGGACTCCGGGTGCCAGCCAAACGGGGGGCGGGGCGATCATCAACAGGCCCTCTAGCCCGAGGACTCCGGGCGCCAGCAAAACGGGGGGCGGGGCGATCATCAACAGGCCCCCTAGCCCGAGGACTCCGGGCGCCAGCAAACCGGGGGGCGGGGCGAACATCAACAGGCCCCCTAGCCCGAGGACTCCGGGCGCCAGCAATACGGGGGGCGGGGGGAACATCAACAGGCCCCCGGGCCCTAGTCCGTCCCTGGTCTCTGGGCTGAGAAGGTAGTGGGGGTGACCCCGTGGCGCCACGAGTGTTATCCGCAAACCGACACTCGTCTTCCAAAAATTTGAGGAGGTCGTCAAAGGGGGGAAGATGGGTGGCACTATCCCCACCATACTTCTGCTCAAAACGTGACCTCAACTCCGCGGGGAGCAACTGCAGCACTATGTGCACCAACAAGTAGGACCAATGTTCTACCGGTAACTCCAAGCGTCTCAAAGCGTTGGTCGCTGAAACCAACGGGTTCAGCAAGTCAGTGCGCAACGTCGACGTGCTGACAATGGCCGGTAGCCCCAAAATTTGGTCGATGTGCACCTCAGCCAGGCAGCGCTTGTTCTGATACCGTCGGGAGAGAAGCTCCAGAGCGGTCGGGTAAGAGGAATCCGTCACCGGCAAGTGCTGCACCAAGGCTCTGGCTTCGCCCTCCAGGACAGACAACAAATAGGCCAGCTTCTGGGCAGGTCCGAGGTCCAAACGTGCATCGACAAGACTCTCAAAGAGATCTAGGAAGCCCAGCCAGTGGTCCAAGCGACCGTCAAAACGTGGCAGCTCCAGGGTGGGCAGCCTACTCAATAGTCCAGGGCCTGCAACAACAGGGGTCTGCGGCTTGGCCGCATCAGGCACCCGGCTCTTCAAAATTTCCCGCGCTCGCAGACATATGACATCCCCCAGGTGGATAATCTGGTCATAGTCACCCAAAATCCTATCGCGGGCCGTCTGATCCATCACCCCCAAATCCACGTCCATGATGTACTCGTTGAAGCGCGTGAGCGCAGCATCAGCTGACTTGATCCTCTCAATCACTTGCCCATACCGAGCAAGGGTGAGCTCTTCCAATTCCACACGCTCAACAGTTGCAGCTGCCGATGTGAACCATCTCAACTGTGAGGTCAATCCCGCAGCAGCCTCCCTGACTGCCCTTAATGAGGCCATTGCAACAATCAAATATTAATACAAAACAACAATCAACAACCAACAATCAAATATTAAACAAACAGCAATGACTTGTTAGCCGACCAAATAGTTTCAACAAAATAAAAATTCAAATTCAATTATTTCAAGTCCCAATCCGACCCTGTACTTATTCCAAGTATGAATCTAGCTTGCTAAGGATGGCTAGTTACAAATAAATAACAATTGAATGTATAATACAATGCTGGATCAACCTCAAATTAAACATCAATAAGCACAACAATTGTCTGTATAATATTGAGCCGGAGAATGTCTATCAACAATCCAATAATTACTATAAATGCAATAACCAATACACACAATTCAAGTCCTATTATGTTAGACTATGTGTAATTATTATTTAGATAACCTTTCAAATTCAGATCAATGACATTCAATTATTAATTGCCACACATACCAAACAACTTTTACAACAATATACCAACTTATGTACCAAATTATGTACCAATTATACCAAATTATACCAATAATTCCTAATTTCACAAATAAATCCTACCTGTCAATGCAATGAAAGAGGCTACAATACAAATTACAAATACAACTTCAAATAGATAGCCCGGATGACATGGTAATATATTCAAAACTTATTAAGTTACAAGTTATGTTAAGTAATTAAACTCAAGTTTTAAGTTTTCAACAATATTCAAAACTTCCAATTAAACCAGTGGATCTTATTATTATAAGAGCCGCGCTTCTGCTACCAATTTTTATATTAAAACCACGCTCTGCATACCAAATTGTTCGACCCCAAGCCCAGCCAACGGTAACTGGTATGTCGAACTGTCCGCGATTACGCGGAGCCCTACGTTGTGGTAGGCTCTTAGGCCTTATTTCAATAAACAAAATGTACCACTAACCTGAGTGCTGGGGACGCCAAGTTCGACCTTCCAAGGTCACGCTCCAAGTGTGGTTTGTATGTGATATGAGGTGAGTAATTGTAACGTGTGATGTAAGTTACGGGTTCTAGGACGGTCCCAAGGCGTCGATCTTCAGATGGCGCCGTCCTGACCAGCATCACACCCAACTCGTTTCCAGCAAGCGCGCGCTACGCGTGGTAGACAATAAGGCGATGTGTTCCGAGAAATATCACTGGATTCTTGTTAATCCGAGATTACAAAGTTCAATCAATCACTGAACACAATTAATCTGTTCATATCTCGTGAGATCCAATACGATTTACAACAAATTCCGCGTGCCGGCCGACCGACGACAAGGCGGCGTATAATTCAACAATATCCCGGGGTTTTCAACAAATGGGGAATACACTTCAACCAACAAATAATTCGCGACCCAATTATCGGTCTCAACGGGCGAATTCAACAATAGTTTACCAATTACAATCAAATCAAAGTCCCAAACGTGCGGACATTTTTCCAACAAGCAAAGTCAATCTGTCAAGTCAAGAGGTTAAGTCAAGTCTCAACATCAAAGACAATAGAATGTTGCCACACCAAAAGAGCGTTCAAAATTACATTTGGGACGCAACAAATATATTCGTAATATTGCCGTCAACAGCATAGTTAGTTGCAGTAAGTACGCTCTAGACGGTTTCGAGAAAATCTTCGATAAATCCTTTGTTTTTTTTTAAAATCAGATCATGATTGTTGATACTTTAAATGAAACCTCAGCACGTATCTCGCCAAACGTACGTGACGTACGTCACCAAAACTTATACCGCGTTTTTCTCGAAACCGAATAGAACGTACTTACTGCAACTATGCTATTGACGGCAGAATATATATTTAAATCTATACTAATATTATAAAGCTGAAGAGTTTGTTTGTTTGTTTGCTTGAACGCGCTAATCTCAGGAACTACGGTTCTGATTTGAAAAATTCTTTCAGTGTTAGATAGCCCATTTATCGAGGAAGGCTATAGGCTATATATCATCACGCTAAGATCAATAGGAGCGGAGCACTAATGAAGAATGTTTCAAAATCGGGGGATTTTTATTCCACGCGGACGAAGTCGCGGGCGGAAGCTAGTATATAATATAAACAATTCGGTACCTTTTTTTATTACGAACTAGTACTCACGCGGGGCTTCCGGTAAAAACATAACTATCCTTTTTTGCAGTCGCGTAAAAAGTAGCCTATAACCTTCCTCAAGCTTCAAGCTACTTCCATATTGCATTCAAATCCACCCAGTACTTTCGAAGATTAGCGCGTTCGAGCAAACAAACAAACAAACAAACTTTTCCGCTTTATAATATTATAGTATAGATGATCCCGCTCTTGACCTCGATCACACCTGATGGTAAGTGTAAGATGAGGTCTACGATGGAACGAGTGAGCTCAGAAGATGCCTATTCACTCGCGCTTTAAAGGCTGACGGGTCATATGTGGCAGGGAACACAGAAGCCGGCAGAGAGTTACACACCTTGGCTATGCGAACAACAGATGTGGAGGTGAGGCGCTTAGTACGACAAGACGGTATATGGACCTAAAAGTTCTTAGGGCAGTAAGGAATCCGGTATGTCCCAGGACCGAAAAATTTTAAGGCATGCTACATTTATGACTTTTAGGTCAAAAGGGAATGAATTGAAAATTAAATTTGACATTATATTTTAAGCTAATAACATTTGTAATTTAATTTCTTTGGTTGTAATTTAAATAGACATTTATAAAAATTACACTTATTTATTTGACATTTATATTTTGACATTTCTTGATTTTGACATTGGAATTTTATTGTTTTATTTAATTGCATTAAATTATTCACTGATATTGTCACATGCCGAATTTAGTAGGCGGAATATGTAGAACTGTTGTGTATCTGTTATGTAATCTGTGAAGTACCATATTTCTGGCAAATAATGAATCTATAGTATCTATCCACCAATCCGCACTGAGCCCGCGTGGTAGATTACGTTTATCATTCCCTCTCGTAGACAGGACACCTGTATCCCACCACTGGAAACGTAATACACTTATCATGTTATGTTACTGCTAATCAATGTTTTCTTTCCTGTAAATCCAATTCTCATATACATAAGTACCTAACTAGCTCGTTAAAATTAACAATTATCAATCCCTTAATTAAAAATTCGCTTATCGGCGATTACCCATAAATGAAAACGTAATGCAACTAACCTTTTTAATTAATAAACAAGCTTAAGCACTACATTATGTATTTAACATACAAATATATATCTGTATCTGTACATTATATAACTAGTAGTCACGCGGGGCTTCGCTCCCGTGGATTCTATCACGGTAAAAACATAACTCTCCTTTTTGCAGTCGCGTAAAAAGTAGCCTATAACCTTCCTCAAGCTTCAAGCTACTTCCATACCAAATTGCATCCAAATCCACCCAGTACTTTCGAAGATTAGCGCGTTCAAGCAAGCAAACAAACAAACAAACAAACAAACAAACTTTTCCGCTTTATAATATTATTATATATTATATAGTATAGATATACACACATACATTAACAAGCGTCATTAGCTTAATAGCTAAGGTGTCAGACTTGTGATCGAGAGGTCGCAGGTTCGAACCCCACCCATTACACTATTGCCGTGAACCCACTCCAGACACAAGCATATTTAGCTTAGTTGGAGGGGTTAACAAGGTTGCTAGTAATGTGAATTCTACCCACATTGCTAGATCCCGCTTCTAAATGTTAAAATAACCACTGGGCCAGTACTAATCTAGAAATATATTAATATTTATATAAAAGAATTTATGGTTTTTGTGGGATACTTCAAGAAAAAAAATAAACAAGAATAGCTTATCTCTATACTAATAATATCAATGCGAAACTAACATTGTATGTCAGTTACCTTTTAAACCGACGACAAAAAAGGAGGAAATTGGTCCCATTGTCACCAAGTCAGGATCTGATGATGGGATCCCGGAGAAATCGAGGGAACTCTTCAAATATTATAGGCACACCTAGGGCCTCCAATCTCGGAATACCGAGATCTCGGTATTGCGGGATCCCGCGTCATTTTCCAATCCCGCGTGATGCGGGATTACGGGCGCGGGATCCGCGTGATTTGCGGGACTGAAAAAAAGCATGCATACGACCTCTCGCGAGCGCGATCGCTCGGTACTGGTGGCCGGCAGTGTTGCAAACAACGCGGGGGCCGATGTCGCCCGTTTTCAGAGCTTATGTAGCCTAATATAGCCGAATTTCAGTCAAAAAACGGTGTAATTTGATTGATCTCATACTAGTAGTCTTGTCGGAATTCATCAACTAACTCCACATTTATTCCAGTATATAAATGTGGAGTTAGTTGATTAATTCATTGTTTTATTTGCCTTATATAAATGTGAATATTTTCAATATGAGGGATCCCGCAAATACCGAGATCCCGCGGGATTGAAAATTCGTAGCCCCGCAAATACCGAGATTGAATTCAGGCTGCGGGATTGGACGCCCTAGGCACACCTATAGCGATTTGAGTATTTTTTATAATAACTTGTGTAGTTGTATTCGAAAAGCACCATTTGTGAAGTGGACATGATGATGAAGACCACAGATGGCCACTGGAACTACTCAATATATACTTAAGTATGAATAATAAGTACTTATTTCATGTGTTCCGCTTCGATTACTTGAATGAGGTTATTAAGCACAATATGCTCGTCACAATGCATATGGTGAAGTGAAGCTGATGGTGAAGTACCAGGAGAACTCCTCAACAATTAACGGCCCAACATTGGGAAAAGCAATATTCCACAACTTTAATTTTTTATTTTTTCACACAACGCCATCTATTCCCAAACTAAGCAGAGCTTGTGATATGGATACTAGACAACTGTTAAACATACATATATATTTCTAAATACATACATATTATAGATAAATTACACCCAGACAAAGAACAAATGACCGTGCTCATCACACAAACATTTGTCCTAGGTGGGAATCGAACCCACGACCTTGCAATATTTTGTAAATGATTATAAGTAGTTGACATTTAGGCTCTTGTAGGTAAATTAAAAATCGACCAACTAAAAATAGTGAAATATAAACTTTTTACAAAAAAAATTAAACCAACTCCCAAAAAACACTGCAAAGTGAAAAATAACTTTGATTTCGGAAGTCGGCGCCAAAAACGAAATTACAAAACTAAAGACACCATCATCGGACGACATCAGCAGTCGCCCTTACAACCACTAAACGAGGCAGTTACGATATAGAGACTGATGTAAAAGTAAAACAACACGTACACTTTTTTCCCAAATAGGTATTTTGGTATCAGCTTCCAGTATATCCAGATGCAACTGGGTACTTTTTTTTTAACGTGGTAAAATCATTAAATAAGTCCTCCCACCCCGGGCAGGGCCGGAGGGACTGTCAGACTTGTACTGACTAAAATCCACGGTGTTCCTTCAATAGCCCTTTACGTTCCGGGGTCACGGTAATGGGATAAGTCCCACGACCCCGGCAGGCTTCGGCCCTCTACAGGGGGTCCTCGTCATATTGCTGACGCTCTTTGAGGCGCGCGTGGAACACAACGCGCCGTCGACCCGGGCATGGTCCATGGTCGGACAGCGAGTTGCCCTTTACTCGCTGTCCGCATGCCCGCGCCTACGGTGGCCGGAGATCGTCGGCCGACGTCCGACGCCGTGGGCGTCTACCACTGCGGCTGGGCTGGAGGGAGGACGCCATCCTCTCCCTCACGCGGCCCGCCTCCTCCTTCGATAGCATGACCGCTTCGCAGAAGGAGGCGACCGCTTCCCACTCCGTCTCGCCCCGCAGCATGGCCTCGACCAGTGCCGGGCGCGAGAGGTCTCCGCCTATCGCCGCCCT
Organism: Tholera decimalis; assembly: GCA_943138885.2. Taxonomy (NCBI): domain Eukaryota; kingdom Metazoa; phylum Arthropoda; class Insecta; order Lepidoptera; family Noctuidae; genus Tholera; species Tholera decimalis. The sequence goes on along the minus strand of OW964575.2, from coordinate 7,284,169 downwards.
GAGGACACGTCGGTGCTCTGCCCAAGCGGGGCAGTCTTGCACCGTATGCTCTAATGTGTCCTCAGGGCGATCCTCGCAGTGGTGACACCCAGGCGTTTCGTCCTTCCCCATCAGACACAGGTACCTCCCGAAACTTCCGTGTCCGGTGAGGACCTGCGTCATGCGGTAGGTCAGGACGCCGTGACGCCGATCTAGCCACTCCTCAAAGAGGGGTCTTACCGCCGCAATTGCGGCGTGCCCGGTGCAGCTGGGTATTACTGTTTTAGATGTAGTGACTGACTACATCACCTACACAACCCAGAAGCTGGGTAATATTATATATACCTCTTGGCATGACCAGTATCCAGATTTTACGGTTTCGTAACAACTGTTGAAGAATTTCGATAAATTATGATCGTTGATCAAATATCCACAGAATGACCGTGACCAAATGTTGTTTGACCAACCTTGAAGATGGAATCCTACGGCAGTTACTGTTTAACTACAACCTCCTCAATAAAAAAATCATTACAAAGTACTAAATAAATTTAATATCCTATTTAGCTTTAAACCAAAAACATTGTAATAATGACGTTAAACTTACTTTTTAACCATGCTATAACTAGTGTTGCCAGATGTTTATAAGCCTGTAAGGGACAAATGCTTAAATAGGCAAAAAAATACGGGGATTTCAATTTTTTTCCGAGATAAATAAAATAGCAAATTATTTAATAAGATTTATATTTTTTTTTAATATTTTTCAGAGGAACGCGCATGTTTTAGCATTTTATTTTTGTTGAATTTGACATAATATTTAAAAAGCCGAGCACAGCGGTATAAACAGAAGTCTGTTTTACGAGCGCGGGTGACTGAGGTAGTGAGTTCTGAGTCACACGCGCGCAGCCTAGCCAAGTGCATGTACGAAGTATAGAGCTTCATGAGCGGATGATACCTACATGCGAAATCGAATTGATATACGGGACAGAGTCGGTCCCGGCGGGACATTTGAATGTATGCCTGAAATACGGGAAGTCCCGTGAAATACGTGACGTCTGGCAACACTAGCTATAACATTCCTTCAATAAAGTTCAATGACCATAAAAACAAAAGATAAAATTATATCTTTTTACCCCTTATGGCTTCTTAATAACCACTAGTAACAAGTGTAAAAGATGTACAATTGATCACTGGAACCAACTGCTTAACATCTTTTCCGGTTATTTACCAATTCCATCTAGATGACTTATAAAAGCAAGAAGACATTAATGCTGATCTCAACTATATTTCAATATAAGGAAAAGATAGTGATGATTATTGTAAATGATAAATGATCTTTATTTTGCAAATTGTTTATTAAGTAAATAACACTTTTACACATCATTATTTTTTTTTCGTAAATTTATATTAGATGAGGTTGGTGTTTCCTAACTGACTACCCTGAGAAGAAACACCGAAACAAACTCAGGGGTCCGTCTGTTTTAAAGTCCATACAATCTATACTGGTTAAATTATATGGGAACCCTATAGGTTCGGTAACCTACAGGGTTCCCATATAATTTAACCAGAAAAGATCACCTCAGACGGTTCTGAGGTGATCTTTTGAGGAAAAATGGTTTCAGATTTGACTGGGCTTGTCCATACAGTGTAAGCATTTGTCAGATGCTGTATAGCAGTAAGTATAGCTCAACGTAGAACAAGGAGCTTAACTTGTATGAGCAAAGCTGTACAATATCATTAGTTTTAAGTTCATGCTGACATTCATGTGCAGTAAATTGAATATATAACTAATTAATTAAAATATCATTATTTTCACTCATATCAGTGTATAATTTCAAATGTACCCTACCTGTACAATTATAAACAAGTAGGTATATAGTTATTTAAAAGGTAAACATTAGGTCAGTGGTTATCCTTAGGGGTGGAGTGAATTGGGGTATACCCTTGCACTTTTTTTTTCTTGGCAATATGAAATGCCAAGAAAAAAAAAATTGTTAGATTTATTTAGGAGCTCTGTAAATATTATACTGCTAAAAACATTAATAAGAATATAATTAAGTTGATGTAGAATAGTAATACTTAAGAAATAAATCATATGAGAATTATAGCTATATTCAAATGATAAAAGAAATTTATAAGCTGAGCACAACTCTCGAAAAATAAGAAGTGTCTCAGTGTATTGTGTGAGTAGGCTTTAAAGGTGGCTAGAATATTATTATATTCTAAGAACACTATCATTCGTAGAAAATAATTTTAACTTGCAGTTAGTTTAGTTTCGTCCAATTAAAATGTCTAATCAAGTTACACAGTAAATATAAATTTCCAGTCACACATTGAAACGATATTTCACTTAATTTATTTACGCAAAATTACGGATGATCTTAAAGTTACGTCTCTAAAGCGTTAAATATATTCAAAACAAATTTTACATCACTCGCGGACTAGAAAAACCGGTCGAAGCTTATAGTGATTAAATTAATTATTTTTTTCCAAATTTGACCTACTTATTGTACTAATATTGTGTTTAAAACTAATTTACTTACCAAATAAACAACACCGTCATGCTTTCACTGCATTTAATTCGAAGTCAACTTTAATATTACGTAAAAATAACAAATCTTTTAGTTCCACAGTTATAAATATAAATTCACAGGTTTAACACAGCACACTGCGTTTATGCACGCTATTAATGTCTCAAAACAGTTATGCGACACTATTACAGCTGTTTACAACTGTATTTGGTAATTCTTCCGATATTATTTATTGATTGGTTTCTAGTCAATGAAAAATTCTGTTTTATTCTTTGAATTTGTATGTTTTCTTTTGTAACGTGAGTATCGTTTTGTGTGTTGTTTTACAAGTATCTATTTTAGGCCGTACAGTCAGTCACATGATGCTAATTGAGTGAATAAACAGTTTTAAATTGAATAAAAAGTCAATGCAGGCCACTACGAAGCAAGTGGCAAAATATGTAATTTTTCGACCTACTTTCGTAGGTAGGAAAAATGACAAATATGGTATGGTGTTGCCACAAATATACTTCTATAGCTACGTTGGTACAGAATGTAGTGGAATTTAAATCATTCCAGTTTAGCTCGTTTCAACACTAAAATAGAAAGATTATTACCACCTGAAATAGATTATTGAAATATTTCTTTTACATCTATGTGCTTCAGGAACCAAGGGATTATTATAAATTCTTATAATATATGAATATTTATTGATCATATCGCTAATTGTAAAAAATATAATGGAGTTGAATAAGAATAAACCTCTTTATGTTTAGATGTTTGCTAAATGTAATTAAAACCTTACCACTACAGTATTAATACAATAAAGATGCAATACTACATTTCTTAAGTCAGTACCGTTCCTCACTACGCAGACTCAGGGTGTTTATATTAATGTCTAAATAGTTACAAATGTTGTAGAAGATAATTTATCTGAATATAAAATAATTATGTATTCTTGTTTCTATTTTATTTTAATTTCGTCCCTGCTTACTAATTCAGAAGAATTAAGAAATATAAATTAATTAAAACAGTCTGAACCCATGTCTGAACTATTAACTATGACGGTGGACCTCGACCTTTTAAAACGTCAGTCACTGTCCAGGTCCACCAGCGTTGCCAACCCTACTGTTTTAACTAGTTTTCTCTGTCTACGGTTTTAACAGTAGATTTACTGTTTTTACCGAGATTTCCCTGTTTTCTGTTTAAGTACCCATTTCTACTGTTTTTAATATTATATTTCGAGATTTCGTCTAAAACGATAAAACCCCTCCAATTTAAATACCTACGTTCATGATATGCATGTATGTATCCGTATAAATTTATCTACCTATGGTCTAGTCTAACGAGTCTAACAAAACAAGTCAAGTCATACAAAAATAATGTCAGTAATGATAATGACAATATTTTGTTTGAGTTGACCGTTGACCCTAGTAAAACAGAAATAAAGGAATGTATACATTTAATGCAACTGAAAAACATGTGAAGATATTCAATAAAAATATGTATGATTTTAATAAAAAAAAGAGGCAGAAAATATCGAAAATAGTTAATAATTATTTGTAAGAATATTTCAAAAAAATTGTCAATTATTAATATTTTTAACATAATTAATAAATAATAATGATTATGTACTTGCGCTTTCAATTTCATTAAAGGTTTAAAAGTAGTAGACTAAATTTTTAAAAGTTACCATTTTACTGTTTTCTGTTGTTTTTTTTAAGTCTGATCTGCTGCTTTTTGCTTTGGTTAGGTTGGCAACACTGAGGTCCACTGACATTTACGCAAAGTTTTTTTTCTTTGGCGGGAATTTGAACTGAGAGGGCGGAAAATTTTAACAATTTTTCTAAACTTTTTTCTGTTATTGTATTTTAGTGTAAATAGCTGAATGTATATAATTAAAATTTAGTATAGAGTTAAAAATGGAGGTTGACAAGGGCGGGAGTGATAATCCCCCGACCCAAAGTAATAAAAGGCCTAGGAAATGTGTCGCAGAGAAAGACTGTAAAAACGACGGCGGCGGTTAGGACAATAATTTCTTACCGTATTACAAACCAGACTATAAACGTTTATATCCGGAAAATTCACATTCTACTGAGTTTAAAGTGTTTGTTGAATCATCTTCAAACGAGAGACTGGGCAACAAAAGTCCGATATATCTGAACCATATATTTTCAAGTGGAATCAAAGGTGTAGTGGCAATTCGGCGAATAAACGCGAATAAGATTGTGGTGATATTTAAACAATTCAATACGGCGAATAACTTTATTAATAACTAGTACTCTCGCGGGGCTTCGCTCCCGTGGATTCTATCACGGTAAAAACATAACTCTCCTTTTTTGCAGTCGGGTAAAAAGTAGCCTATAACCTTCCTCAAGCTTCAAGCTACTTCCATACCAAATTTCATCCAAATCCACCCAGTACTTTCGAAGATTAGCGCGTTCAAGCAAACAAACAAACAAACAAACAAACAAACAAACTAACAAACTTTTCCGCTTTATAATATTAGTATAGATACGACATTCTTGGAGAAAAACTCCATGCGAGCATTCATTCCAGCTGCTCATATTGAAAAAACCGGAATCATACGATTTGTTCCTACGAACATTTCAAACAAGGATTTGTACTCAAAGCTATCGTCGACCTACGAAATAATTTCAATCAGACGGTTTTTTAAAAAAGTAGGACAGGACCGTGTACCTTTACAAACTGTAAGCATTACATTTCTATCAAAAACATTACCTGACAATGTTCAATATGACCTGTTCTCATACAGAGTTTTCGATTATATTCCTCCTCTTCAGCAGTGTTATAGGTGTTTTAAATTCAATCACTCAGCCAGGATCTGCAGTGGTAAACAGCGCTGCAGCTGTTGTGCTGGTGATCATCATTATAAAGAGTGTGAAAAGCCAAATGAGCTCTGCTGTGTTAACTGTAGCGGGCCTCATATGGCTATCTCAAGGGCCTGTCCCATAAAAATGAAAAAAATTGTAGAAAAGAAGAGCAAATTCACTTACTCCTCTGTTGTAAATACTCAAAATGTATCAGATTTTCCTGAATTAAAATCTTCGCAACCAGATGTACAAAAAGGAAACTTAAGTATAAATAAATCTTTAAATTTAAATAAATCTCACACCCCAGTGAAATCTGCTTCTTTTGATATTAAAGCACAGTTACATGGCAATAATGACTTAACCATGGCAATTGTTCGTACATTAGTTGAATTGGCTAATAAGGTTGATGACTCTCCCATTACTACAACAACGATCAAAGATATGCTTTTTAAAAACTTATCGTAAATGGATACCAGTTCCTGTCGTATTTCTCAGTTAAGAATCGCTCTTCACATCATTCAAAGTGTTAATAACAAAAAACCTTTACTTATTAAATTCTTGACAGAAAATAACATTGATATTTGTTTATGGCTTAAAAACAATCAACATTTTAATATTCCTGGTTATAATATATTTTACAAAAATGCAAAGAATGAACATGGCGGTGTAGCTATTCTGATAAAACCAAATTTTAAATATACTTTACTGCAAACCGATTTTTATGAAGATGTTCAAACAATTGCCTTATTACTGTCCATTGATACTGGTACCATGTCCATTCTGTGTGTTTATTGTCCTCCTACTGGTAGTCAGCCAATGACTAAATTAAAGAAAATAATAAATGGTCTACCAAAACCAATATTTGTAGCAGGAGATTTTAATGCTCACCATGTAGCATTTGGCTGCGTTTTCTCTAAAGCTCGAGGCCAACAATTGTTTGATGTTGTAGAAGAGTGTGATTTATGTATATTAAATGATGGTTCATTTACAACGATTAATTATCCTAATTGTAGCCCTTCTGCTATAGATGTAACCTTAACCAGTCCTTGTATTACTCCTCTTTGTGAGTGGACAGTACATGATAATAATATGGGCAGTTATCATTTTCCAACTATAACGAATATTAGTCTTTCAGTTGACAGATATCAAGTAAACTCACCTATCGATAAATTTTTATATAGTAAAGCAGATTGGGAAAAATATAATCAAATGTCATCAACATTATTTAAAGATTTTACTGTGGATAAAGAGAACCCTCTCGTTTCTTATGAATGTTTTTGTCACTATTTAAACATGCTCAAGCAAGAGTGTATTCCTAGATTTACTAGAAATATAACTTTTCTGAGTAAACCCCCAGCTCCCTGGTGGAATGATACATGTGAGGAGAGTGTCATCAACTCTTACGAGGCCTTAAAATACTATCGAGCAAATCCGTCTATTGAGAACTACATTGAATATAAAAAGAAAGATGCTTTACAAAAAAGAACTATTGCAGAGCAGAAAAAAAATTCTTGGCGATAGCTTTCGGAAAGTTTTAATAGAACTACACCTATTTCTTTAATCTGGAACTACATCAAAAGATTTAAAGGTATGAACAAAAAAAAAAATAGATCATACAGTGACGAATTTATAGGTTCTTTTATGGATAAATTGTCGGAAGATACCTCAGTTACTGTAGATAATCTAGATATGTACTATAATCTTAATAATAATAATGAGAAATCAAAATTTTTGTTAGAACCTTTTTCAAGAAACGAATTTCTGTTATGTCTTCAATCTCGAAAAAATACTAGTCCAGGTTTAGACGATTTTCCTTATATACTAATAAAAAAGTTAGATACAACTGTATTAGATATTTTATTAGAAATATTCAATGCTTTATGGTCAATACAATTAATTCCTCACTCTTGGAAAACTCAGTGTGTTATACCAGTCCTTAAACCAGATAAACCGACACTGCTTCACGCGGCGCTGATTCATATCGCCCTATTTCTCTATCTTCATGTATAGGTAAACTTTTTGAAAATATTCTTAAATGTCGACTTGATTGGTTTGTTGAATCTGAAGGTATCATCCCTCATGTTCAATATGGCTTCAGATGGGGCAGGAGCTGTGCAGACAGTTTCTTATCCCTTTTATCTGATCTGAAATATGCAAAAAATAGTAAAGCTAGTGTTGTATGCAGTGTCTCCAACTCTATTTGTCAAAATTACGGTGTTGCCAGTCTAAAAATACGGTATTTGGTGGCAAATTACGGTAGATTGAAAATTTAAAATTCGGTAAATTTACGGTAACTTTATATCACAATCAAAAGCGAACACTTGGCTTTATATGGGTTTTTTTGGGGTATTCGCGAAGCCACGAGGTCTTTATTTTTCAGCTACTCTGGTCGAAATTTTTGTTGTATGACTCAGGTCATATGAAGGTCCACCGTCTCTGTCTGTCGTCACTTGAATTGTTACTGTCAGATAACATTTTTTATAAATATAGTCAGTCGCGACACGATAAAAGACATGCTGAGCAAACTATTGTGAAAAAATGGCAAACATAAATTAAAGTTGACATAATGCAAAGGTATGGCTAAGTTCTACTGCAGCACTGTATTCAATAACTCCGTAATTTGGTCGCACAAGTTTCGTCTACTTGTCTATGAACACAAGTTGATTGTGCGGGGAATACCCCAGGGAATGATACAGTTTTGTCATTTCCAAACATTGTTTCAAATAAAAATAAACTGTATGTTAGGTTGGGTACATTGTTTTTAAGGCGCCACTCATAAAGACGAAATTACGGTAGAATTGAACATGTCTACGGTAGGTGGTAGATATGTTCAAATTACGGTAGGTTTACCGTTATTACGGCGTTGTTGGAGACACTGGTTGTATGTGTTTTTGGATGTAAAAGGAGCATTTGATAATTTTCATCCTGGAATATTAGTTAAAGTGTTAACTGATCTAGGTATACCTGGTTTATTTGCAAAATGGGTGCATGTGTTTTTAATTAACCGCACACTATATGTAAAGCATAACAACATTTTACATGGCCCAAGAATTGTGTCCAAGGGCACGATGCAAGGTGCAATTTCATCTCTGATTTACAATTTGTATACCAGTGAGATCTGTAAATATTTAAATACTGATTTTGTAAATATCTTACAGTTTGCTGATGACCTTGTATTATATACTATAAATAATAATGTTGATATTGCTGTTAATAGACTAAACTATGCACTTGAGGAATTACATTCATATTATCACGGCAAACTGTCCCTACAAATTAATCCGGCTAAAAGTAGTGTTATGATTTTTAGTAAGGATTTCCCAAATAATCAAATCATATTTAATAATGAAGTTATCCCTCAAGTGAGCCATCATAAATTTTTAGGCATAGTTATAGAAAATAATTTATCTTTTGAGAAGCACATTAAATACATCTCTCAAAATTCTATTAAAGGTCTAAACATTATGAGATGTCTAGCAGGGGTATCTTGGGGGGCAGACCCAAAGATACTATCTATCCTTTATAAATCCATAGTTAGAAGTAATTTTGATTATAGCTGTTTATCTTACTTAGATAGTAGGTATGTACATAAATTAGATATTATTCAGAACAAAGCTTTGATGATCATTTCAGGAGCTATGTGCTCAACTCCGATCAGAGCAATGGAGGTTGAAACAAACATCATGCCTCTAACATTGAGAAGGTTACTTCTTGCAGAGAGATATATTGTTAAGTTATTGGCTTCAAATAATCAATATATAATCAAAAGAATTGTACCTTGTGAGTTAGTCTGCAATGATCCCTTGACATCAGGAGCTGATCTTCTCAATGGGCAGTCTCCCGAGTTGGCATGCATACTACTGGAAATGAAGAAAAACTTCCCATCAATATATGCAATATCTCCTTGGCCATGTTATTCTTATTCATATGATTGTTTGTTGTTTCAAATCCCAATAATAAACCATTCTATTAATAATAATCAGGATATGATAGAATTTTTAAGTAAAAATAGAGACTTCTACACACTCTTTACTGATGGCAGTAAAGGGGAAAATTATGTTCGATATAATCATATGCAGTTTTAGAAGCAGATCATCTCATTTGTAAATGGTCATCAAAATTTTTTAATTCTTACTGACTCTTTAAGCTTAATTAAATCTTTAGCTAACTCCCAAGTCCACTTTAAATCATCATATTTAATTTTTAAAATAAGAGAAATTATTTATAAATGTAAGAAAAAAGGTCTGGAAATTTCCTTTATGTGGATTCCTTCACATAAAGTAATCTCAGGCAATGAAATAGCTGATAAGGCTGCATATGAAGGAATTAATTCATTGGATGTATCTTTGATTGTAAATATACCAATGACAGATTGTTATACAACCATAAAATATGATGTAAAGAATCTATGGAACGTATTCTGGAAAAAGGATCAGGAAGTCAAGGGAAAATGGTATGGAAACATTCAACAAGACTTACCATGCAAGCCCTGGTATCATTGTTTGCCAAGGGCCAGTCGTGACTTTATCACCACAATCAATCGACTTCGGTTTGGTCATTCTAAAACACCTGTGCATTTATCCAGACTTGGAATAATCGAAGATAACAAATGTATCAACTGCAGTAGTGTCGGCGATGTAGTCCATATGATCTTTTCGTGTCCAGCGTATTCCTTAGACCGTTTAATTCTTGCCAGTGAACTTGGTGAAAAGGAAGTGTTTTCGACAACAAACGACCCCTCCCGCCGCCTTAGTGTTATATTAAAAAATGTGGACTGCTTTAAACCTATTTACAATTTCATAAAAAACACATGTGGAAATCTTTGACATCTGTCAAATATGATATGAAGTGAAGTGTATAGTGAAGTTATCCAGTGGGAGCACCGTATGCTCCCATCTATAATTAAGACTTGGCTTAAAGGTCTTGTTACCAAGCCATAAAATTCCAAAAAAAAAAAAACATTTACGCAAAAAAGTCAACCATCCCATTTCAATTTATCAATTCCGTTTGCACTACTCACGGTTTCCGAGTGTTATTTCAATTAACGAGTCCAAAAATTAGTGTTTGTTAAACGTTAATTACCGTATGATATAATCATTTATCTAAAATGGCGACGCCGGCAGATGTGAGAGCGCTATTTGAGGCGAGACTGAAAGAAACAACTCCGTCACCGGATTTTCACCCACTGGATTTGGATCGTACGAAAGATGAAAAGTACTTAAAGAGGGTGCTTACTCATGTGGACAAGGACGCAAAAGCTGCCGCAGATATGTTGTGGGACATCTTAATTTGGCGTAAATCAGTTGGTGCGAGTGATATTAACGAAAGTAATATCAGATTAGATTATGTTCAAGAGGGGGTATTTTTCCCTAGAGGCCGAGATATTGATGGATGTCTTTTACTCATCTTCAAGGCGAAAATGCACGTTAAAGGGCAAAGAGACTATGAAGAACTGAAGAAGATCATGATCTACTGGTTTGACAGAGTGGAACGTGAAGAAGGTGGTAAGAAAATCACTATGTTTTTTGATATGGATGGCAGTGGTATGGGGAACATGGATATGGAGTTAGTAAAGTACTTGATCACATTATTCAAAGTATACTATCCATTGTTCCTGAACTATATTGTGATCTATCAGATGCCTTGGGTGCTTTCTGCAGCTTTTAGAGTTGTTAAGACATTATTACCAGCAAGAGCAGTTGAAAAAATGAAATTTGTTTCTAAAGATACTTTGAAAGATGTAGTGGCACCAGAACAAGCTTTAGCAGTGTGGGGTGGAAAGGATAACTACACCTTTGAGTTTGTTCCTGAAAATAAGTCTGAGCATACTCCAAAGAAAGTCACATTTGCCGAGCAAGGAGATGGGCAACATTCTCCAGGAGAAATGTTACACCTGGTACCAAACGATACAATCATCTTCAAAACAGATGGCGATGAAATCTCTGGTCAGTTTACGATTACAAACATGGATGAAAGCGCAGTCTCCTTTAAAATCAGAACAACAGCCCCTGAGAAGTTCCGTGTACGACCCAGCTCAGGTACTCTTGCCAGTGGAGCGTCGCAAACTGTCCTGATTGTAGTCCAACCAGGCATTCAGTTACGCACAGTTACCAAAGATAGATTCCTTGTCATGTCAATCCAGATACCTGAAACTGATCTAACACCAAAGGAGTTAACAGAAATATGGCAAGCATCAACTGGCAGCAAGACTGATGAATACCGTCTGAAGTGTCAATTCCCCGAAAAGGACATACCGAAGAATGGTAACATCGTTGATTGTAAAGCTTTAGAGAAGCCAGAATCAGTGACTTCAACACTAAGTAATTTAGAGAAGAACTATGCTATGCTCCATCGTGATATGAAACAGTTGAAGATGCTGCAATTCCTCACATTAACCATGACCGTGCTGGTTGCAGTCCTCGGATACCTCCTCTACGAGAATGTGAGTGAGGACTCAAAGTACTGTGAACGCTTGTAGCCGTTAGCGATAGTGGTGTTGAACGCCACTTTCAAAATCGAATATTTGATGGCGATTTTTGTACTATTACTGGTTGTTAATGTCATTCTTTATATTTTGTATAGTAGGCTGGTGTGTAAGTTGAATTTGTTGTTTGTTAGGTAGGTTTCTGGTTAAGGAGGGTAGTTTGGGAAAAAATTGGGGTGATTTATGCTAGACTGAACCCTTGACCTTAGCTAAAAGTTGTTTGTTTTTATAAGTCTTCATCAACAGTCTCGCCACAGCCACTATTCTCTGTTTCGCCACGGAGTACTTTTTTTGTAAGCTGTTTTTTAACATGTGTAGGAAAAAGTTGTCATGGCAGCCCAAGTGCAGTAGTTAAACATACCAAAAGATGTTTTTCAAAACTAGAAAAAATATAATTTTTTATTTGATTTTGTCCAGCATAATTTATCTTTATGAGAGTAAAACTGCTGATTTAAATAATATAGGCATGTATTTTGTTAGCATTTGTATTTTTGATCTAAAATGTAAGTGTGCTAAAGAATTTAGATGCACTACTAACATTTAGTTTCTGCTACTAAATTATTGTTGTGTCATACATTAGAGACCATTTAAATGTTTGGAACATCCATTTTCGTAGGAATTGGGCGTAAGTTTTTGGTGATAGTTGGGTATTTGCATAAATTACGTATATTGTAAAAAAAAAACTGCATTTATGAAACTTAAGAACATTCCTTCAAAATTGTATTTCATAAAAGTCAATGCAGTTCACTTTTATGTTATTTGAGTACTTTAGAATTTAGATAAAAACTTAGAAAAAACACGAAATTCAATATAAAATTTTTAATTTTATCTCGAACTTTAAATCAAAGGCCACTTTTTTCCCAGACATATTTTTTTGGGTTGACGATTTATTCCTGTTTTCATTAATTGTTGCTTTGAGGTATTTTGTATCGTCTACATTCTACAAGCTGTGGCCGCGATTTTACTCGTGTGGGAGGTTTTTACCGCGTAAATCTCGACTACGTGGGAAATGCGTAATAAAAGTCCGGGCAAAAAGAAGACGACAAATATAATAAGAACTTGAAATAGCACAGTGCTTTTGAAATCACTTCAGATTTATTTATATGTATCGATGGAAAGTCTTCTCGTTTCTTTCTTCACCAAAAAACGCTTCTCCCGAACAAAATCTATAAAAGAATGCCTTTTTGTGTTCCATCAGCCCCATATGCCCTGTATTGGTCCATAGATACCAATTACGTCACTTTCCGCTGTCTTTGCGTTCACACGTCACTTGTTTCGGAGCTAAATTGCTTGCAGGGCGTAGTCGTGGTACTGTTGTGCCTCCCATTCGATAATTCGATAAATTGGTTGTTTGGGTGCGTTATAACTAGGCTATGTTTAGGTTAATCAATCGACAATACTGCTATCTACATCAATTTTTTCGAAAGAGCTTGCTCTTCACCTCGATCAAACCTGATGATTCTAAATAGGTCATCTATATGATATACCGAGACTCCTCTGTGCCAGCCGAGGAAAACACGTTTACCCATCGGTTCCGTCTGATTTGATCAATTGTACGTCTTTGACATTCGTTGCGGGTAGTCATACAAAATACTGTTACTCGGCGCATCCGGTTAATTCGACCACACCATAGTTGGAAAAAGCAAATTATAGTTTTAAATTGTCGTTTGATTTTAGCAATCCTCAGTAGATAGTTTTTTGCTTTCAACTCTAGCGTACAGCAAATATTGATTGACGACTTCAATGTCAGATCTTTGGTCATTGACGTCATACACTACCGACCGATTTTGATTCGGACCTATATTTGAAGAATAAAGAATAGATATACTCTTATTGTACACCATAACAGAAAACAAATAAGGACTTAACAACTAAAAAAGGTGATACAATGGGCGGTCTTCTCGCTTAATGCGATCTTGTACACACAATCTTTTTTCAAGTATTCAACAAAACATTGAAGTTGGATTTAGTGGTCTTAATTAACGTTCTACAATTGCAGAGCATAATTTTTAATGGTCCATCATACCATCGTTATTTCAGCCGAAAGATATCCACAGCTTGATATAAGCTCCTACCAAGCATTGCCCTATAGACCGTGTCTTTCATTGTCCTCCTGTAGAATCTAACCCCATTGCCTACTGCTATAGTTTTGTAATACTTAGGTTAATGTCAGTAACGTAAGTGCCCTTGCCCTTTAATACACTGAAAAACAGGCTTTCCTTTGTGTTTTTTGAAAATCTGTGCCAGTTTCATATAGGTGATATGTGTGTTTTAGAAGTATGTCTTTGTCTAATATTATATCTACGTACCGGTGATTGTACTAATGAATCACTCACTTCAAACTTCTTTAGGTGTGTCATAGTAATACTCACATTCGGTATCATATCTAAACGCAATATTGTGAAGTGATGAAATTGGAGCGGAAGGGAGGGTCAGACTTTTACTGATTAAATCCACCCTCTTCCTTCAGTTGACCTCGCATTCCGGGGCCGCGGTTTCTTTTTAGAACATTCCCGAAACTTTGGCAGACAATGGCTGTATCCAACTGCGTCACCACTGCTGGTTGTTCCTTGAGGCGGCCGTGGAACACTTGGCGTCAACCTGGGCCTGGTCCTTACCGGATTGTGAGCTCTGCTCGCCGTCCGATTGAAGATCTGCTTGCGATACCTGGTCCGTTTCCGCAGCGGTTAGAGCGAGAAGAAGGGACTTGTATCTCTTTCACACATTGTAGTTCCTCCTTTGCTCGCACGACTGCCTCGGAAACGATCGTTTCGCATTCTCCCTCGCCCCGCTCCATGGTCTGGACCAGGGCTGGGACATGGGGACATTTTAATGCTTCGTCCAAACGGGACGAACCTCCACCATGTCCTCCGGGTGGACCTCACAATGATGACACCCTGGCGAATCCGAATCTGGTCCCTCCCGAAACGGCCATGTCCGGTGAGTACCTCAGTACTGTCAGTCGGAAGGGAATTAACGGCGTGGTATCTCTTAGTGTGCTTTGTCCGCATGTAAATCGAAGTTTCGCAAGCAATCAAACTCCAGTGATAAAAAGTAAATTAGGACTGTCTGCTCGTCTCCCTACTTTAGTTCAAAAAGTATCAAGCATTATTATGTTCGAATGAATTATTTGGTAAAAGTTATAACCTAAAAACAATTGACGTTTATGCTCATGCGTTGTCACAATATGGCCAGAGTTAATTCTTTTTTATTGAAGTCTGGGAAAATATTGGATGGTGACAAAAATAATCCTATATTTCTAATTGAGTTTTTTGAAGTTTTAAAATCTGCATGGTGTTTTTGTTTGAAATTCTAGTTGTAAATTAGGTGCCAAGCACTGTAGGTTTAATTAGTGCAATTAAAAAAATATGTAGGTATATCATTGAAAAAAAATGTTTAGAACAAAAGATTTTTTATTTAAAAATAACATAAGATATATTAGCATTCACGCTGTCATGTAAAAATATTTGTATTTATTGTAAAATGCGAAGAAATAAAAACTTGCTAACGTACATATTTAAATAATTTCTGTAAAAAATATGTCGTTTAAATGTATAAATTAAATTAATATATGGGTGTGGATCTTCATTTTAGATAAGTCTGGGAATTCATGAGACCATTTTGCGCGCGGCTTTGCCCATGCTGGTCATTTGGTTTGTTTGTGTTTTACGCACATTGATTTGTAAGTCATAAAGCAGATTTCGTAGATTTGCCCGTGGGCAAAAGCCTCTAGTAGATTTTGCCCGCTTAAAAATCTTGGTGTGCGCATATATTTCGTAACCTCTTAAGAAACCTATATATTTTTTTAGATATAATAGTGATAGATGTATGAAGGAAAATCTAATTCTAACTTATTTTGCGTGAATGCACATTATATTTTTCCATGTAAAGAGAATTATTCTGGCTTCTAGTAATATGAATCAAAATGGTTAAATTCTAAATGACTGTCATAATAATAAGTATTTTCTCTAAATATTAAGGCCTATTTGCTACTGTTTAGCGAGTTGTGATATTGTCTATGAAGAAAGATGTATTTATTTCAGCTTTTCTTGTTTTTTTTTTTTTGTAAATAAATTTGAGTAATTTATATGTATAAAAATCCAAAATTTTAATGTATAATATTGTTAGTAGGGGTCGACTAGTCGCATGCAAAAAAATAGCGTATTTTATGTTCACACTGACCGCTTTGTAAATAAAAAGCTTTGTCGTTCTCTAGTTAAAAAAAAAAATACAAACAGCTATTAAGCCGATCTTGACGATTTTAAAATTAATTTTGCGAAAAATTTCGTTCCAGAAACTAAATCAGATGGTCATTAGAATAATCAGATTTAAAAAAAGTCTATATGATCAAGTAATGAACAAAAGTATTTCTAAATCATAGTCTTATCAAACCTTATTAGTTTTGGCCTTAATCCAGCATTGATAAGCAGAATATTACACAATTGTGCATTTATTTATCTTTAAACCCAATTAATGTGCCTGCATTTTTGTTAGTACATGATTTTTTTCTGGCTATACAAGGATATGTATTTATTTTGAAAATGAAATTAATGGTCACTGGTCATGGTTCCCTTTTCAAAATATTGACAATCGCAATCTCGTCTCATAGACAATCTGTATTACGATCTTTTGACTTCGCGCCAATGCAATATCAAAAATAATGTCCAATTTGACAATTTGATAGAGATTAGAATGCGATCGTTTCGTAATACGGAAATAGGGTATATTCTTGTCGAGATATAATTTGTCGTCACGCGTTCGTACTCCTGAAATTTGATGTTTCATTTTTATTGTATAAATAATAAAATATCCTATTGCTCTGGGTTGTCAAAGCATACCATTAATTGCGCAATAAACTACTATGATGACTGTATTAGATATATTCTACCCAACTCTATAATACCCGGCCATAACTAAAACCAAAAATATTTAATTCTTAGTTTTTATTATTCTTTTTTGCTCAGAAAACCATGATTTTTGTAATATTTATTTTCTAATGAGTTGTGATCAAAACCTTAACAAGGTTAAAATTAAAAATTGCTTTAAATAGACTCGTACAATACATTGCATGTCTTTTTTATATTATTATTAAATTAGAAGGTAGATGTATCATTCCTTGAAATATATATATATATATAAAACCTTAGTACCTGTATAAAAATAGTATTAGAAACTGCAAGAATGTCACAGGGTGAAGTCACCACAAAACTATATTTGTAAAAAAAAATTAAAGTTCTGTGCCCTACGAATATAATATATCATGCACAATTATATAATAAATTAGTTTGTAAGGGTCATTTAGATATCTATTTATGTCTTTCCTTTTTATATCGGGGTCATCCTTATTCATATTGGATTTCAAACGCAAAATTGCAAGTATTTTTTTATCATACAAGTGCCACTAACTCGGCTATTTTTCGCGCCAAATTACAGAAAAAACAATTGCAATTGACGTTTAACTCCAAGAAGAATGAGGTTATATTTATCAAGCATGGCAATATGATATGTTACTATTTACCTACATCTTTTACTTACAAAAGGTTCATGTAACGTGAGACAGGTTGGTTATTGTAAAGAATATTTAATAAATAAAGTGTAATAAGATATTTGCTGTTTATTTTACTATTTTACCCTTGTTATCCGGTAAATGAGTTATGTAGGTCAGGCAGGCATTTATACATATAGGTCTTCCTTACCTACACAACTTCCCCATTTACCAGAATCTCAAGGTAAATGGCGAAGTTACAATAAGTAGTAACACTAGTAAGCAACACTAGGGTAGTTGGATATAAATCTTCTTGATATCCTAATAATTTATTGTATGTTTGGATGTAGGAGTAATATAATAATCGAGAGATCGCGGCCCGCGGGTTCAAACCACACCCATTACACTATTCTCATGAACCCACACCAAACAAGCATATTTAGCTTGGTTGCAGGGGTTAACAAGATTGCTGGTAATGTGAATAGTTCTCTTTTTAACCGACTTCAAAAAAAGGAGGCTTACAATTCGTCTTGAACTTTTTTTTTATTTTTTTATGTATAACTCGGAGACGGCTGGACCGATTTCAAAAATTCTTGTTGCGTTTGAATGGGTATACTTTCTAGTTGGTCCCATTGTTACGAAATCAGGATCTGATGATGGTATCCTGGAGAAATCGAGGGAACTCTTCAAATATTATAGGCACACCTATAGCGTTTTGGGTATTTCATATAGTACCTTGAACAGTTGCTTCCAAAAAGTACCATTTGGGGAAGTTGAACTGATGATGAAGACCACAGATGGCCACTGAAACTCTTCAATAATAAGTATTTCGTGGATTGCGATTCGATTACTTGAGTACGGATGTTAAACACTTTATGCTCGTCACAATACATATGATGATGTAGAGCTGATGGTCAAGTACCAGGAGAACTCCTCAAAAATTAATGGCTATGCATCAGGAAAAGCAATATTTTGTAAAAGGTGATAAGTTGTTGACATTATGGCTTTTGTAACTAGATAAATTACAAATCGACCAACAAAAAAGCGTGAAAAAAAAAATTTTTAGCAAAAAATAGAACCGACTTCCATATCAAAACACTACAAAGGCAAAAATAACTTTAATTTCGGAAGGCGGTGTCTTTAGTTTTGTATATATTTTCGTTTTTGACACCGCCTTCCGAAATTAAAGTTATTTTTGCCTTTGTAGTGTTTTGATATGGAAGTCGGTTCTATTTTTTGCTAAAATTTTTTTTTAATAGAAAAACTTACTGGAAAACTTAGCGAAGGTGCAAAAAGTCAGCTACTTAGTTGTTGATAAATTTTAAATCTGTGTTAGTTATTGCATCAGGTTATTGATACATGAGGGAAAATTTAAAAAACAAGTTGTTACACACTGTATATTTATGAATTAAAAATGACGTGTAAAACATGAAACTTTTTACCAAAAAATTAAACTGACTTCCGAAAAACACTGCAAAGTGAAAAATAGCTTTAATTTCGGAAGTCCGGGCCAAAAACGAAAGTACAAAACTAAAGACAGCGACTACCGAAATTAAAGTTTGCTTTGCAGTGTTTTTTGGAAGTCGGTTTAATTTTTTGGTAAAAAGTTTTTATTTCACTCTTTTTAGTTGGTCGATTCATAATTTACCTAGATACAAAAGCCTAAATCTCAACTACTTGTAATCTTTAACAAAATATTGCTTTTCCCAATGCTGGGCCGTAAATTGTTAAGGAGTTCTCCTGGTACTTCACCATCAGCTTCACTTTACCATATGTATTGTGACGAGCATATTGTGCTTAATAACCACATTCAAGTAATCGAAGCGGAACCCATCAAATACTTATTATTTCTACTTATATATTGAGTAGTTCCAGTTATCTGTGGTCTTCATCATCAGTTCTACTTCAAAAATGGTGCTTTTCGAATGCAACTACACAAGTTACTATAAAAATACTCAAATCACTATAGATGTGCCTATAATGTTTAAAGAGTTCCCTCGATTTCTCCAGAATCCCATCATCAGATCCTGACTTGGTGTCAATGGGACTTTGACGATATTTAATTGTTCTTAGTGTAGGCGTTAATTAGTCCTTAGTCAGAAGGTTCTGAATTTAGATAGATAGATAGATAAAACATTTATTTGGTACAACAACAGGAGACACAAAATACAATTCACATAAAACACGTAAAAAACAAAAAATAAAAGTAATTTAGAGAATAAGTAGACACTTTGAAAAAAGATAAACATGTATTTTATATATCACTTAATATAATACAATGACACGGTCTATGACGTGAGTCTATGTACGGTGTATATGCGGGTCTATACTGTGGCCTATGGGTAGCGACCACAGAACATATGAGCGACTGAATCTCCTTTAGGAGTATATGTTCTGTGGACTGAATTCAATAGGAGCGGTTGGCCGTGAGAGCTCTGAAGGAGCTAGCTCTGCAAAAAATAAATAAAACAAAACAAATATTTTTTTATTAACAAACCAAAGTTAGAGTCGCAATAAATTTACACTGAATTAAATACAATTATACAATGCCACACTAGCAGATGTATGCTGTTAGTTTATTACATTTAATAATGTTTATTATATTAATTAAATAATAAATAACATTATAATCATTTAATACAGATACAATATGGTTATGTTAAGTGTTAGCAATAAAATGTAAATGTTGTGTTACATCAGCATTTGTTATTCAATTAAACAACTTGTTTCGTAAGTACGATTGTACAAAGATTACTTAAACATATTGAAATTACACATTATTTAAAAGTTACTGAAAATAATAACACATTTATGTTGAATTTACAAACATAATTCTTTTGGTAATACTAAATACTTGATCAGCACTGGACATAGTATCACAATAATAAAAAATAATATAAGAATCTATACTTATAATAAATCTGTAGAGAGGTCAATTCTGTACATGAAATATATTTCCAAAATAACTATCAGGGGGTGATTAAGGATCGATACTCATGCCAAAAATGCAATCAGTTAAATTTTTGTCTGTCTGTCTGTCTGTCTGTCTGTCTGTATAACCGTTATAGAAATAAAAACTACTCGACGGATTTTAACGAAACATGGTACAATTATTTTTCATACTCCTGAGCGGGTTATAGTATACTTTTCATCACGCTACAATCAATAGGAGCAGAGCAGTGAAGGGAAATGTTGGGAAAACGGGAGAAGTTACTCCATTTTTTAAGCTTCCGTCGCGTGTGCAACCTTAATGGTTAAAGCTACACAAATCATTTCATGACGGAAATGTTCTCCTTAAAATTATATGAAAAATATCCCACGACAGCATATGTCTAACTTTTATGGTTGACTCACAATAACACCTGTAACTCCCGATAGCTTAGCAGTTCGAAGCTTTCTGATTATAATATTTGTCTACTCTTACGTTTATAACACTCTCAGTCACCCCTAATTGAAAAAGTTAACATTATTAACTATTCCATAAAAAAATTGGCCAAGTGCGAGTCAGACTCGCCCATGAAGGGTTCCGTAGTAACTATAATATAATATGCAAATTTATTTGACGAAAAAAAGACCTTAAAAATTTCTTAAAACTAGCTTATTTACATTTTTTACAACTGCGCCAAATAAATTTGTTTTGAAAAAAAAAACCTTACAAATTTCTTAAAACTGGCTTTTTTACATTTCTTACAACTGCGCCGAATAAATTTGTTTTTCATAGTGTTTGTATGAATTACAAAGTTATATTTGCGGTTTTAGAAAATATGCTGTATCTCAAAAACTACTGAACTGATTTCGTTCAAACTAATTTTGGTTGAAAGTTTATATTAAGATCTACAGACATATATTTTTTTTATATTTTTCACTCCATTATTATAGAAGTTAGAGGTTGTGTCCGCCACACACACATTTTACCACTTTGGAAGCTTATATCTTTTAAACGATTGAATTTATGGAAAAGTGGTTTTAGAAACCCCGATGTCGTTTTTAAAGATCTGTCTATAGATACCACACATGCATCGATTTCATGAAATAAAATATTTTCAGATTTAGTTCCATGTATGGGGAGCCCCCCTTTATTTTAAATATTTTTTTAATTTTTTTCTCAAAATCGGAAAGCGGTTCACAGAATACATCTACCTATCAAGTTTCACATGTATAGTCTTAATAGTTTCGGAATAAAATTGCTGTGACAGACGGACGGACGGACAGACAGACAGACAGACGGACAGACATGTCGAAACTATAAAGATTCCGTTTTTTGCCATTCGGCTACGAAACCGTAAAAAGAATCATATAAATCGGTATAGAAACACCAAAGTTATACATGAAATACGCTTATAATAATAAGCCATCGCGCGTGAATACTGAATCATGCTATAAGGATTATTTTTGAGAATCGGTCGCCGCGCTCGACGCGTCTCGCGGTCGAAGCGTTCTCTAGGTACTTAAGCCTCATGTGAACGTGATCTAAACAATATTACCAATACATTAACTTACGCTGACGGAGTCGCGGGCACAGCTATATTGTATTAGTACGCTAAGGCCAATAGGAGCGGAGCGCCAATGAAGAATGCTTCAAAATCGGGGTTAAATTTAACGTTAGCCCAAAGTAACTATTCCACGCGGACGAAGTCGCGGGCAAAAGCTAGTTATGAAATAAATTTATGACTGATTCACTAGCCCTACAGTAATACCTTGGGATCGAACCTGCTACACCGCGATAGCGGGTTCACTAGTTTACCAATCCGGCGTTGACATAAGACGTGGAAGGCGCGACTGAATGTGGCTGAGTTTGAGCCTGGCCTGACACAGTCACGATCTTAGGCGGCTGGAGGTCTACTATCTCCTTACACAGCCAGCGTTTCACAGCGGAACGGCACACTATAGGCTGAAATCAGCGTTTCATAGACATTCAAATCATTTTTTTAAAAGTGATTTTTTTTTCACATGGATTGCTTGAGGTAACTAATTACATGCCTAAAAATATATTCTTTATGAAATGGGTACGTAAACGGAAGTCTGAGAATTTTTTCTTTAAAAATTTGTATGGAGACAACATAAATAAATTAATAGTTTAAAAAACACTAGAAAAACTCGCTTTTATAAATGCACGTATAAACAAAAAAGATCGTGTTCAAAGTCCATTACGTGGCCTTTCTCACAAGTGCAAACACGACTATGATACGATATTCCATCATGGAATGTCGGTGCCTATCTTCCGGCTTCATCATCAGACCTTGAAACCTAATCGTGGTCAAATTCATTACAAGACTTTTCTAAGAAATCCAAAACAGCTATGATACGATTTTCCAACATCCAGTTCATATCTTCCGGCTCCATCATCAGATCAGTTTGACAGTACCCTATTATTGTATTGTCATCAGAACTACATACAGCTGCCAATTTTCATTATGCTATAAGTCGCGGCACGAAACTTTAGCGGTGACCGTTATTGCGCAGAAGTAAAAATTAAGGTACCTGTGGGGGGCTAGCGGGATGAAGGGCGGCCGTGCGTAGCGCCGATTGATTCTCCAGCCGCATTATGTTCCCCGCGCCGATACGACGCTCCGCGCACATCCCGTGTACAGTCGCGTCATTAATTGTATTGTTATTGCTGTTATTTTTTGTTGTTGTTTTTTTGTTAAGTTTGAATTTGTTTGTTAAATTAATTTTTTAGTTTGTTTGTGACTTTAAAGTGAATATACCTAGAAGAAATACTGTTTTGAAAAGACAGGCAAGGAAAATGGTTTATGACGTGAATTGCTTTTTAAAAAGGGAATCTAACGAATTAATTGATTCTTTGAAACAAATTAAAAGTGAGATTGACGAAGCTGCAAATACTTTACTCACTCATTCGGACAGCATCACTGTAAATTTGAGAATGGTTCTCTGTAGATTCAGATTCACTGTAGATTCAGATTCACTGTAGATTCTCTGATTCAGATTAGACTTAAATCTAAAATAAAAAATTTCAAATTAACAAATAATGTTTTTATTTTATACTCCCCACAAAACTTGTTAAAAAATTATATCTTAGGTACCTATTATAAATCCTTGGACATTGGCATTGGAGATAAACTATTTATTAAAGTATAGGTAATATTATTTGCATGTGCGACAGTACTCATGCGCAGCTATCCTCTACATTTCGTTCAGCGCTAGACCTACTATTTGATATTACATTAAAATAATGTCATTAACGTTATTTAGCTAATAATTGTATTGCGTGCGCGACAGTACCCATGCGCAGCAATCCCCTCCGCGTATCGTTCAGCGCTAGACTTACGTGCCGCTACCTATACGACCCTTGGAAGATGGTTAAATTAGTTACCTTAGATTCCATTACATAGTTACATACAGGTCGACCTAATAAAAGCGTGTTAAAAATACGATAACTCTGCTATCGCACAATTGGCCCTAATTCCCTTCTAGGGGATTAATCCTTGAATTATTTTGGATTTTTCGACATACTCGGTATCACGGCCTCAGGTGCGTTTTTTTTAAAAAAAAATGTACGTAGTTATGTGTTTTTTTTTTGGTTTATGTGGCAATTTCATTGGACCAATTTGGCGTAACATACATGAATATGATCTGAATAATTAACTACAACGAAAGTTCAGTTTTATTTAAAAAAACTAATAAAAATAATAAATTTTATTTTTTTATTAACGTCTCAATCTTGGTGGACCAGACTGGATTTAAGTCTAGAATCCAAATAATTATTAAATAAACACAAAAAAGTGATATTTAAAAAGCATTTATTAATTTATCACAAAGAAAAATACAGAAGCTTCAAATTAAATAAACAAAAAGGACATGAAAATTAGAAACACTGAAATATACAAAATACAGCAAGAGTTACAATAAAAGTAATTGGTTCATGAGTCATCAATATCATTATCTGTATCTAACTAAGAGTCAGATTCTATCTGGGAATCTTTTACAACCTCTAAGTCAGAAGTCTTTTTTTTTGCATTTATCGTAGTTCTTACTGATGAAATAAATGGATCAATTGAAAGAAGAAGATAATTTCAAATATCCTCGTTGGAATTCACTCTGCTTTTCTTCCGAGCTCTCGGAACCTCCTGAAATCTTTGTTATGAGCTTCCGATGCCTCTTCAGAAAGCTTTCCGATTGGTACAATTTTATTCTGGTTAATAATGTCAGATTCATGAAGCAGTACTTTGTGTACTGTTGACGACATATAGTACCAATTATATAATGCCACATATCTCTCAGCAGTCTTGTACGTATATTCTTTGACTTTCTCAACCCTAATATGTTCACCAGATGTAATAGTCTGTAAAATTATTGCAAATCTGCGGATCAGTTCTTCGTCTAGACCAGTGATGGCAGCAATTTTTTCTGGAAACTCAAAGGATCTTCTTGCAGTGTTGCCGTCATTGGTAGTTCCGTGACCTTGCTTAACCATATCGAAGAGCAGATTTCATTTCTTCCTTAAATAGATTTTGGATAATCTTCTTTCTTGCATATCTTGAATCCTCTTGAGCTTTGGTTTTACAAGACGAAACTTTAACATCCAGTCTGTAGGCAATATGCAGGAGACATTCCATCATGTTGATGCGTGCATGTAGAGAAGAAATTCCAAGATCCATCATGGAATCTGACATCCCTCGTTTTTCGATTGCCTTCAAATTGTTCAATTCAGACGGCTTCGCTAAACAAACGTAGCATGACGCATTTGACTTTGCATCTGAAATATATGTGCAAACCTTAGCATCAATCATGGTCAGCATAAGTTTGTGTCGAACAGTATTGCTGCCACATTCAGTAGGTCGAAGTGCTGATATTTCGGCGTCCATTTTTCTTTTTTCTTCTTTCACTACTGCTTCGCACTCCTTAACAAATAAGAATTGCACTGGCCAACATAATGAAACTGAGCAAGGTTTTGGGTTCTCCCATACTGTCTCTTCTTCATATGTCATTTTCAGTGGTACCAATGTGGTCATGAAGATACTCGAGTCATCATCGTCAGTGTTTTGCGTTGATTCCATCTTCTGCTTGTATCTACTCTGGCTGGATGCTCCATCAAAACCCCACTTAGATATTAATATTAGTTTTTTTTTCATGAATAGCTTGCGGTAAATATTTCATGATTCTTTTTACTGTTAAATCCAACAAAGCATGCAGCGTAATTTTTGCTGTCTGTTACTGTAATGGAGTCACATTGAGCTGGGTAGCACTCGTTCTTTTCTTGCTGCACTCTATAGTAAGAAGGGTATAAATTATTAAGACCCTCTCGAATAGCTGACTCTCTCAATGTAATGTATTGCCATTTTGACAGTTTGAGGGATAACAATAAACAAAGAGCCTTTTGAGCAGTAAAAATTTCTCTGTGAGGTGGTTTCTTTATCATGTCTTGAAATTGGTCGACTTCTTCTGGATGTTTTGTTAAATAGTCAATAATAGATGCAAAACGGTTTTGACCATCTTCTTTCAATTTGCATCTGCATAAACAAGTTCCGTCGAATTCATCCATTAGGTCACCACTCCGTCTTTTTTTTGCTTCGTTCCCAAGTCTTCAAAAGGCATCCGAGAGCTAATTTTTCTCTTCGTCGTCGTTCCACATGTTGATGTTGATGGCTCCGCAGAAACTGATGTACCAGGGCATTCTTCATGAGCTATATTAGTTGCATTCTCGTGAAGATTATCTTTGATACAGCTCGGCCAATCAATCTCAGCCTCGAGCCAGCTTCCATATTCTTTTCGAAAATTATCAATTTTCCGGTGTGCTGATTGCCATCGTTTTATCGGCTCTTGTAAATTTTCGGCAAAATTCTTTTAAAGTAACACAATCTTCTTCTGATAAACTATGCGTCAACCAAGAAACTACATTTTTAAATAAATGTTAATAATCGCGGATGCCTTCGGAACTTTTTAAAATAACGAACAAATCAAGGTTTGTCACAATGCTATCCATTATTGCGGTTGTACTTTCTATGCTTAAAGAGTATTTGATTTGCAATTTGAATGCACTTCTCTTTTATAGTGTACGCCATCAACAAAAATCGAACTTAACTACCCTCATGATCATGTTTGGTTAATGATTCGACGAAATACTAATATAATTAAGTAATAGTTACTCAAATCATACGTACATACATTAGCTTATCTGTTTCACGTATTAGATTATATTATACAGTGCACTTATTTGAATATGTAAGCCATTAACCGCTAATGAGTAATAATTAACTGGTATAATTATGAGGGTAGTTAAGTTTTACTGTCTTATTTTTGATTCTAAGAAATTTTGTTAGTTACATTGTATTATTAATTCAATAAATAAGCCATTTTTTTTAACTTGTTTTACAAACGATGTAGGTATATGACATGTCATTTTTATTATTTTTTTGTATTAATATTTGGATGACATTATACAATGTTAAGTTAAACTAGTCCACCAAAATTGACACATTAATAAAAAAAAATATTATTTTTATACGTTTTTTTTAAATAAAAGTGTTGTAGTTAATTGTTCAGATCATATTCATGTATGTTAAGCCAAATTGGTCCAAAGAAATTGTCACATAAATCAAAAAAAAACACATACCTATGTACATTTAAAAAAAAAAGAGCGCTCCTGAGGCCGTGATACCGAGTATGTCGAAAAATCCAAAATAATTCAAGGATTAATCCCCTAGAAGGGAATTAGGGCCAATTGTGCGATAGCAGAGTTATCGTATTTTTTTATGTTGTCTCCATACAAATTTTTAAAGGAAAAATTCTCAGACTTCCGTTTACGTACCCATTTCATAAAGAATATATTTTTAGGCATGTAATTAGTTTCCTCTAGCATTCCATGTGAAAACGATGTCTCTTTTAAAAAATGATTTCAATGTCTATGAAACGCTGATTTCAGCCTACAGTGCGGCATCGGTTCCGTAACACGTAGATGACGATTATTGCCAACAATGTAAGTATAAATATTAGTATATAACCATGCTGGTTGATTTGGGTTTCAATCTGCCCATTATTTTGGGCTATATTTATTTGATGAACTGGCTATAATTAGATCGTTGATATAACAGAATATAAAGTCTGAACCCGGCTCAATTGAGCCGTCAGCATTAATAATTTCAATATTATTTAACACAGTGTTGTTCATAAAGCGTTCTAGTACGTCAGAACCACGGGTGTACTTTTCAGATCTGCCTAAATTTATTGTAATTATTTGGTACCTTCTTACAGATTTTCAAGAGAGGTACGTAAGGGTACTTACGTACCTCTCTTGAAAATCTGTGCACCTACACCCGTACACTGATATTTTAAAAATTAGGTACACCCGCCAACCTGATGTCAGAACCGCGGGTGTACTACTAACCAATATATGTAGCTAAGTACACTCTATAAGTAGATTTGGTACCTCTTGTATACCTGCAGAAACAACCCAACGAGCACATTAGTGGAAATAGCAGCCTATTTTGTTACTTTGGGCTGTAAAATAGCGCTTTAAGGGTTTAAAAAGCAGTTCAGAGTTGCATATCTGCATCCGTAAACGTCTATAGTTATAAAAGTTACTTAAGGTGCTATAAGCTGAATCAAATACTACCCTAGCCTTCACAGTAGTCCACGGTAGAACTAATTTACCACTTACACCTTTATATGAGAGTTACGAAGGTCATTCTGCCACTCACAGCTGCATAGTAGTTTCCATTGTAACTTGTATAGGTAATAGACTTATAGTTATAGTAACCACTATTATACTACTATAAGTTTCATTATAGAAATAATAGAAACTCTTATGCATACTATAGTTACAAAAAAATCATCAGTGTAACTAAGGCCTTTAGTAGCAATAGTCATTCCTTGCAGGCTCAATCCATTCGCCATTTTACAGCCGCTTTTGTAACTATTATAAAACATTTAATAAAATGGATGCTAAACGAATAAGTACGTAACTAGATCTTATTTATTTATTATATACTTTATTGTACACCTTACAATACACTTAAGGATACAAATAATTAATCTTATAACCTCAAAAACAGGAAAATAGGAGCTTTTTGTGGCTGTGATGAGTTGCACTAGGGGAACAAAAATCACTGGAAGCGTTAGAAGGGTGAAAATTAGCACTATGATTCTCAAAAGAGAGTTATTAGAGCTCAAACTGCAGGTTATGACTACAGTACAATGACGCCATGATTTTTTAAGAAAACTTATAATTCACTTGCAAAATTGAGTTGATATACATTGGTTTTTCAGTTAAATGTGCATTAAATGTACCGGTAAACAATCGGCCACTTGCAAATAGTAAGTTATCGACACGTAAAAATACGGAAATAAAAATTATTCTGTATAACAAATAAAAAATATCACATATCTTTTGTTAATTTTTTAAATATCATAAAAGCGCGTTAAAATTACTTGAAAATTATCTTATATATCTACAGTAAACTGGACAGCGTTTTAAGTATCTTTATATATCTTGCTAATACAGAATACAAACATTTACTTCTTTTTGTTTTATTTTCATGATGGCGACGAAAACACTACCAAAATATTACAAACAATGTCAACTGTAGATATACAATAAAGAACTATAAGTAATCAATTCATTCGTTCAAAGTAGTTCAAAATCATTCAAAAGTAGCGCTACGAGAGCTTTAGTATAGCGTTAATAAATCGTTATAGCTATTAAGGAACCTTTATGCAACCGTTGTGCAGGTTAAACGCTCTAGCGCTTACGTCTATTACCATAAGTAATAATCGGATACGCTCCAAAGCTCTAATGCAGCCCATTTGTGCTAGTTGGGAAGTATTAAATAAACAAAAACTTTTTTGCAAAAAATAAAACCGACTTCCATATCAAAACACTACAAAGCCAAAAATAATTTTAATTTCGGTAGTCGGTGTTATTGGTTTTGTATTTTCTTTTTTTTTTCACACCGCCTTCCGAAATTAAAATTATTTTTGGCTTTGTAGTGTTTTGATATGGAAGTCGGTTTTATTTTTTGCAAAAAAGTTTTTATTTTCGCGCTTTTTAGTGGGTCAGTGAATTTTCCAAATCGATTCGTAAATGACGGAGTTATGCGCGAACAAAAAACGCAATGCAGAGTAAACGAAAAGATCATCAAGGTAAATTATTTTTTTCGACTTTTTTTGATTTTTCAGAAACGGCTCGTCCGATTTCGATAAAATTTTTATGGGACCATTTGGGAAGTATACCCTTTCCAACAAAAAAAGAATTTTTCAGATCGGTTGGCAAGCGACGGAGTTATGCGTGGACAAACATAAAAAAAAAAAAAAAAAAAAAAAAAAAAAAAAATACAAACATCCGAATTGAGAACCTCCTCCTTTTTTAGAAGTCGGTTAAAAATACTGTCAGGTTGCTGCGAAAAGTTAAAAAAACGATTTTCTTTCTGTGACGTTATAATTAAAAAAAAAAACCCTTTTTCAGTATTAATAACTTAAGTTGAATATTTAAAAACCTATTAGAAAAACCAACAACCGTTTGCCTAATTTAGAATTGTGAAGGATTTATAGAATTAAGATGTTTGTCAGTGTTTTCAGAATCAAAATGAAACAAGAGAGAGTTTGAAAGGATTTTTTAATTAATTTTAATGGTGACACGATGATGTGGGTTTGATCCCCACATAGAACAACAATTTATGGAATCTATATAAAGCACAGGTTCGTTCCTGCGTGGAGTATTGCAGCCACTTCTGGGATGGCTCCGCAAAATACCAACTTGCTGCACTGGACTCGATCGAGCGCAGGGCTAAAAGGCTTAAGCCTCCTCTACACGTCTACAGATGCGTCCGCGGACGTCATCTGCGGATGCGTTCGCAGACGTATAGAGGGGTAATTTGTG
The DNA here is from genome assembly GCA_943138885.2 of Tholera decimalis. Classification (NCBI taxonomy): domain Eukaryota; kingdom Metazoa; phylum Arthropoda; class Insecta; order Lepidoptera; family Noctuidae; genus Tholera; species Tholera decimalis. The sequence goes on along the minus strand of OW964575.2, from coordinate 7,254,045 downwards.
CATCTGTTGTAGGTATTTAACGTCCGCAGACGCGTCCGCCTCGAATCCGATTGTTGTCGGTTTTTGTGGCACAGGTCAAAGAGTTTCGGCGCGGACGTCCGGCGTCTGTAGTGTCCACACGTCTGGCGACGCATCAGTTTAATCGGAGTTGCGGTTGAGAGGGCACGCGTGCTTCTCGCAGTTTAATTCTTGTTGATATGGCTAATAATATGAGCACCGAGGAAACTTTTAGGTTTATTAAGCTATATCAAGCTGAAAACTGTTTGTGGAACCCCAAAAATAAATACCACAAAAATAAAAATGTTGTAAGTGTACCTACTATTTTAATACTTATACTTAATTTAAAAAAAATAGGAATTTTAATTTTTTAATTTTAACTCCACTGCGATGCACACTCACGTAGTAGTTAAAAGTACTAAATAAATAAATAGCTGCGGCAGCTACGGTCTCAATATCCATTTTTAAACGTGCGTGTTGCGTCTGTTGAGAATGAACCTAGACTGATCGACTTGCAGACGTGTGGACAGCTCGTGGTGATCCATCTGCGGATGCATCTGCGGGCGTCCGCGGACGCATCTGCAGACGTGTAGAGGAGGCTTTATAGGCGACGAGGTGCTATCGGGCAAGCTTCATAGTCTGGCTCATCGGCGAACCGTTGCTTGCCTGTCGGCTTTCTATAGATTGTACTTCGGGGAGTGTGTGCAGGAGCTCCATGACCTGATTCCTCCATCTCCATTTTACTACCGGTCTACCAGACGCACGGCTGGGTACCATCCACGCTTGGTTGATATACCGTCTTGTCGTACCAAGCGCTTCCCCTCCACATTTATTGTGCGCACAGCCAAGTTGTGGAATTCTCTGCCGGCTTCTATTCCCTGCCACTTATGACCTTTCAGCCTTTAAAGCAAGAGTGAAATAGGCATCTTCTGGGCTCGCTCGTCACATCGTAGACCTCATCTATCGCTCACCATCAGATGAAATCGAGGCCCAGAGCGGGCTCATCCGTAATAAAAAAAAGCATTGTCCCGAGTCTGTGTATAATTTGTGTCCGTTAATTTCATGTTTTGATTCCCGGTATGGGCACTCAATCACACTCACACTAATATTATAAAGGCGAAAGGTAGTGAACGGGACGCAGCTAGTAGTGACTAAATGTTATACGGAGGTTCGTAATTCGGGATTCCTGCTGTGGCCACAATACATGGCCACGTGGAGGTGCTGGGTTTGATTACCGAAGATTTTTATTTATTCTTTGACGTCGTTAGCGTTACTATTTTATAAAATAGTAAGAACGTCAAAGAAAGAAAATTGTTTTTTTTTTTAATTTTCGCGGCAACCTGAAAGTATTTTGTTTATTAAATACGTGTTTCTGCAGGTACACAAGAGGTACCAAATCTACTTATAGAGTGTACTTAGCTACATATACTGGTTAGCAGTACACCCGCGGTTCTGACATCAGGATGGCGGGTGTACCTAATTTTTTAAATATCATTGTATGGGTGTAGGTACACAGATTTTCTAGAGAGGTACGTAAAAGTACACAGAAGGTATCAAATAATTTAAATAAATTAAGGCACACCTGAAAAGTACACCCGCGGTTCTGACGTACATAAGCGTTCAAATGACTGTGCAGCATGACATAAACAGAATAACATACGAGGAAATTCAAAAAGTCCGAAAGGAGTAATAATTGCGGTCTTTTCAACGTCTTCAGGAGCAACTGGTATACAGTGAAAGGTTCTATTAATATCGATTTTAGATAAAACAGTTTTTCCTGATAAAATATAAGTGAAATCATATAATCGCGAAATAGGATAGCGATCTGGTTTGGTGATCGCATTGAGTTGGCGATAGTCCCCACACGGGCGTAGATCACCATGGACTCTTAGATGGACGGCAGATCCCTAAATTCTGCATAATGCCAAATTCCTTTCTTACCTTTTTTAATCTCTCGGATGGGAGTGACCTCGCCTTTGCATAAACGGGTGGGCCTGTAGTCTCTATATGATGGCAAACTGCATGTTTAGGGGTCTCCTTAAAAAAACAGGTTTTATCAAATCTGGATACTGTGAAATCATATCATAATAGGGGTGTGAAGGCTCAATAGTGTTTACAGATGTATGATTTGATTTAATTATTTTAGATACTATGTTCACGCTGGTTAGTTTATCCACTAGCTTACCGCTACTTAAATCTACTAACAATTTATGATGTGCCAAAAAATCAGCACCTAATATGGGTTGATAGACATCGACTATAACAAAACTCCAAAGATATGGTCTGCGCAAGTTTAAATCTAACACTAATGTTTTATGTCCGTAGGTATTTATCACGGACCCGTTAGCCGCGTACAATTTGTAATCACTTATTGATGAGCTATTTTTACTATGTAATTTACGCAATCCTCGAAAAGGTAGCACTGAAACGTTAGCACCGGTATCAACCAAAAAATGTAACCCGGTGGTCTTATCCGATACAAGAAGACGGTTTTTGATAGACACTGTACAGACTTCCGTCGCAGTCCGTACAACTTTTAGTTTTCCTGAGTGTCCTTCCAACTGCAGGGCTTGACGCACTTGTGTGCCTTGGTGTTGTATCTAGCGTGGTAAAAACATAGTTTATTTGTGTTGACCTCTCCAGATTCTCAATCTTCTTGTTTAATTTAGCTAATGCAGCCAACAGCGTTGAAGTGTCTGCGGAGGAAGACTGTGCGGTGGTTCGTGGTGCAGCACGACGACAAGTGCAGTCGACGGTGTTGATGGTTGCGCAGGATTAATTTTCACTGAATAATAAGTCTTGTTTACACAACTATATGGTTTGATCACCAATTAGACGATATTTAATTGTTCTTAGTGTAGGCGTTAATTAGTCCTTAGTCAGAAGGTTCTGAATTTAGAGAATAAGTAGACACTTTGGAAACAGATAAACATGTATTTTATATAATACAATGACACGGTCTATGACGTGAGTCTATATACGGTGTATATTCAATAGGAGCGGTTGGCCGTGAGAGCTTTGAAGGAGCTAGCTCAGCAAAATACAATGTGTCGCCACAGGACCAATTTCGAAGTAGGTATACCCTTTCAACCAAAAAAATATTTTTTCAAATCGGTTCAGCCGTCATCGAGTAATCGGTGATCATACATTAAATATATATATACAACGTGTAACGGAAACCCCATATCTATCCAAAAGGTCTGAAGACAACATCTGGTATGGAGTCTCTATGCAAAGTTTCAGCTCAAAATAAGTGACCCCAAATTATTGGTTTCATATGTTTCTTGAATACCAGTAATAACAAACGTGTCACAGCACTATGATGGTCATCACTTTCCACGTCACTTGCCAATAAAACGACAATTCTCTTCGTTCTTCTTAATTTGAAAAATTCGGCCTCTGGTATCAATATATTGAAATTTCTAATATGCTCCACACATGTAGACATAGTCATCAAGAACTAAATCGTCTGCGAAATCTTTCACATTTGTAAACTAAAAAGCTCCCAAGGACCCATTTGAGTTTGAAACTATAATAATGGTATGGGCCCCGCCTGCTTCCAACTTTTATTTAATTTAAAATGGGCTTGTTTTTATTAGCTTTTCAGTTAGTTTTAGTATAAGGTTGCAGTCGGGTTTTTTAATTACTTTTTTAGTTTCCATTTATTGAAGACATGGTAAGCTTTCAGATATTTCTCGCGAGACTTCTCAACTTAAGCATTAGTAACTTGTTGTTTTAACACTTCCGGTGTTAAAATACTGTTCTCGTCACTAGTTTCACTCATATTTTAATATTTATTAACTTATTCAACTCTTTACGCCAGTCACGAAATTTTATTCCCGCTCTTTTATTAATTAAGGCGTGTTCGGAAATAGCACCCATGATATTTTATTATTCAAAATATATTACGTAACATGATTGAAACTAGAAATAAATATTTACAGGTTAAATAGCAGTTTTATTTGCAGTAAATACTTATTTTCGTTTAAAAACAACAATAAGTTAAAAAATCAATAAATCACATTAAAAGACATTATTATCATTTTACGAAATTCCGAACGTGTTTGTCTTTGAGGTCGAATTCAAAATCGGAACTTCGAAAGGGCTGGTCTTTGTCTCTCTCTCTCTCTTTCTAATGGTGGGAAAGAGATACGAGTGTGAATGTTTCGAATTGTATGATTAACCCAAGGCTGAATAAGATATTCGTGGCTTTCTGAAAACAAAAATTAAATAGTTACTTTGTCTCACTCAGTGAGCAATCGCATTTTGCTCACTGATTTCAGGCAGCAAAACCTACATGTTTGAGCTACTGAAGTGAAAAAATATTTATTACGTGCATATTCACGAAGAGTACTTACTTATCAAAATAATAATCAAACTTTTTGTCCCATAAATAAAATTGGTTACTCTTACTCTTCTCAAATTATAAACGCGCTTTAAAATTACAATTGCCGATTACCTTCTTCTTAAAAAAAATGTACACATTGTAAACAATATTTCTCGGTTCGGGATGGCAGTGGATTCGTCGACATTATATCTTATATCCCAATAAAAAACATTTAAAAAAATAAAAGTTGTGTCATCATGTGAAGGCTGTGTTTTAAAATTTTAATACACTTTTATTAGGTCGAGCTGTACCTAACGAACTATGTAATAAAATCTAAGAATCTGAATTACACGCACTTCTTTTTGTTGTATCATCATGAAACTTGGCAATAATATGTAGATTAGACATAGATTAGATGACAATACAATATGGTACCATCGAGCTGGTCTGATGATGGAATTGGAAGGTGGCTGATGGAACCTTGGACTGCCTACTAATAAACATACCGAGTTTGTGCTCATCACATTCCTCTTCTCAACGTGTTCTATTTATTTCACGCTAAAGGGGGATAATAAAACCAGATCTCACCCAAGCAGTGCAGTAAATAAGAGCGTGTTTTTAGTTTTTTAAACTATTAATTTATTTATTAGAAAGGGAGAAAATATAATGGTCTATGAAGTGTGTATCATAGGTTTCTAAGAGGTAGAGGCACTGGTGCCCCTATTGCTATATGAAAATCGCTTTTTCAAATATATTTTTTATGCTATAAAATTTCTGGTAGACCTTCTCAGCACGTGAATTAACTTGTAGGTAGGTATATTGCTGTCGACTATTTATTTATCCTTGCATTTCTAGCGGATTTCGCCAGAATCCAACATTCTGCGCGCAGTGGTCTTGCTGCGACTTACTACTTCTTTACTTACTTACTTTACTTTTTTACTATTGTTACGCCAGTCGCTTAGTGAAGTACGTTGAGAAACTTCGACATAAATCTAGAATGTTCGAGACACTAACGCCATCTAGCGGCACGTAGCAGTACTGAGTATCTCGAGTAGTTTCGAGAATATTCTTAGCAGTGTAGGCGGGGAGTCGATTTTATAAGAATGTTCTAGAACTCATAGACCGGGGTATAAATAGATCGCAGAGGAACGCAGAGAGCAGTCTTATTACGAGGCGAATACGTGATATAATCGAAGCTTTACAAGTGAAATTCAGTGCGATTTAAGTGTTAAGTGACAAGTGTTGTGGTGCAAATATTTGTGTTAAATTTTTATTTTGTGTTTAATTAATTAAAGTGTTAATTTTGGTTTAATTGGCGTTAATTATTTCTATCCCGAACCCCAGCTCGTAACACTATAAATCTCAATATCGTTGGATAAATGCTTATCAGAATAATCAATCATTTCAGTGGTGGACCGTTCCACATTCATTTGAAGACTTGACCAATGAAACAAACAAGCCCTGTATGAAATGTATTTATTTTTATAATTTTATATTTTAGTAAATACAACGGAAGACACAACACTACCTACTTTCCCGCCAAATTTGAATTGAGGTGTTGGTATTACTCGTTTAAGCTTCAATTTTTCTGAAAATTGTTTTATTAATTCGTCTTCTGTCCAGTTGCAAGATGTTATTATGAATAGACCTGGAATATAAGAAATGAATATAAATAAAAATAATCACTGAAATGTTTTTGGACGCATAACTACGGAATGACTCTTTTTTAATTTATAGGCTTGCGTTCAATCGCCAACTCACCTGATGGTAAGTGATGATGTGGTCGAAGATGGAGCACAATTACCTAGAAGTAACCTATTCACTCTTGACTTAAAGACCCCCAGGTTATAGCTATCGGGAAACACAGACTCCGGCAGGGAATTTCAATCCTTAGTTGTACGCACAGTGAAAGTATTCCCAAAACGTTTTGTGCATACGGGTGGGTTGTCCACCATGTAACGATGGCGCAACAAATTGCACCATATTATCTACTTGTAAAAATAATAATTAAATAATTCCTTTTTCTGTTGTGTATGTTATTGTTAGAACAAAATAAATTAAACAGAAGTTTTTTTTTTTAATTTAACTTTTTAATATAAAGTGACTCAATGATTGAGCAGGTTGAGAAAACATTGCCCGCTAAGCCAGAATGTTCGTGGTTACCGCACAGGGGGTGCCCTAAGCGTGTAGTCAATTAGTTTAAAAATAACTAGCTTCTGGCCACGACTTCATTCGCGTGGGAGGATTTTCCCGCGTAAATCCTGATCCCGTGGGAATTCCGGGATAAAAATTTGCCTGTATTATTCCAGGAGTAACGATGGTTAAAGATGTTCAAATTACAGACGGGCCCACGAGGCCAGGGGGTATCACACCTCCAACTTTCAAACTCAGGGCAACTGAGAAATTTCTTACAGAAAATCCCAATAGAATTTTTTGCCCGAACTGGAAATCGAACCTGAGACCTCGTGCTCAACATTATTTCGCTTACGACTACTCGACCAACGGGGCAGTCAAAACGCAAACGTTATAACCAATAAAAAAGACTTAAAAAAATGAAACACACTCCAACACACACGCACACACACACCGACACACTCATTTAATACTCCCCGTGCACACTTCTTAATACTGTATAATGTTAACGTTTATTATTCCTTACACATTTGTTACTTATTAATAGTGAATAAATTGTAAATCCGTAATAAGGCTTTAAGATTAGATATAAGATGCTAACAATGTTTTAAGAGCTGTGGATTTTGTTTTAAATAAACAAAGCTTCTTACCATCATTTTCTAACATATTAGCAACTTGCTCTATATATTTCTCTCGGCATTTCTTCGGGTCTTCTGGGTTTAATCCTATTGCGTCATAGGTACCTTTGTCGTGAACTATACCGAATTTGCCTAAGTCCTTAACACTGTCTTGTGTTATATCGAATACCTGGAAGTTAATAAAAAACACATCAATTTAGAGTGTTAAAAATCATAGTAATATTATTAATTCGAAAGTTTGTAAAGTTTTTGAGCCCACTATTGACTTAGATTTCGCCTGAAGGTAAGCGATAGATGAGGTCTATGATGGGACGAGTGAGCACAGAAGATGAATGTTCACTCTTGCTTAAAGGCTGAAAGGTCATAAGTGGTAGGGAACACAGAGGCCGGCAGAGAGTTCCACAGCTTGGCTGTGCGCACAATAAATGTGTAGAAGAAGCGCTTGGTACAAGATGGATGATTACTCTTTCACGCCAGAACCACTGAACGGGTCTAAATAAAATTAGCTATGTAGATCGCTGAAATCCTGAAATAGCAAATACGCTACGTTAACTCGGAATTCCCAAGGGAATTGCGTGAGAAAAACCTCCAACGCGACCGAAGTCGCGGGCGAAAGCTAGTAAATAATAATAATTCAGCTTATAAAATTCCCATTGCTGGCTCATGCCTCTTCTCTATGAGGGAATAGACCACAGTCCATCACATAGGCCTTGAACATCGGCGACGAGTTGCAAGTCTATCGGTTTTCTATCGGTTACATTTCGGAGAGTGTGCGATGGAATTACACAGTCTAATTCCGCCAAGTCCGTTCCATCATCGGACTACAAGACCAACGGCGATGCGCCATCGTTACATGGTGGACATCCCACCTGTACGCACTAAACGTTTTGGGAATACCTTCATTGTGCGTACGGCTAAGGAGTGGAATTCCCTGCCGGAGTCTGTGTTTCCCGATAGCTATAACTTAGGAGTCTTTAAGTCAAGAGTGAATAGGTTACTTTTAGGTTAGCATGCTCCATCTTCGACCACATCATCACTTACCATCAGGTGAGATGGTGGTCAAACGCGAACTTATTATCAATAAAACAAAAACACTATTGCCGTGAACTCACTCCAGACACAAGCATATTTAGCTTAGTTGGAGAGGTTCACAAGATTCCTAGTCATGTGAATTCTACCCACATTGCTAGGTTTCTTTAGACTGCCTCGATGGTCGAGTTGTCGCATGCTTAGCAATCAGCACGAGGTCTCAGGTTTGATTCCTGGGTCTGACAAAGAGTGCTATTGGATTTTTCTGCAAGAATTTCTCCGTAGTAGCCCGGAGTTTAATAATAACAAGATTTATTGTGAAATTTAGGCTAGATTACATTTCAGGGTTGACATAGCACAGGCTTTTATTGTATCTTAATCTAGATAATGGGTTGAGTTCTGATTTCCCAGATAGGCTGTTCCTGGCTGTCATTTGAACATCTTTGACAGTAGTCACGGGTAGTCAGGTAGGCAGTAACTCAATGTCACTAATACCAGGCGTCCGTCACTCGCTCAAGACCACGCGTTATATGCCTACCGCTTCGCGTATCGCCGTCGGTACAACCGACAGTGGGCTGCCGCATGAGCTTTTTTAAATAATTTTGCCAACGTCATAATGGATCGGCCCAATAACAATTAGAAAGAAAGAAAAGAAAGAAAAAATATTTATTCGGCACATGCCACAAAGCACACAACACAAGTAGGTATTCAAAAGGAAAAAAAAACCAAATAAAAAAAAATATAAGAAAAAAAAACAATATTTGTATTTACAAGAAAATAACTAATTACGTGTGCCTCGCGACTGCGCCAAAAAGGCTCGGTTCAGCTATATGCCAGACAACTAGTGCCTGACGCTGGTTTTCAACCGGACCTAGTGTAGAAGTGACTACCGGATGTGAACCAGCTTTGTATAGAAAATAAATAAATAATAATATATATTTATATACATGTGTGTGTGTGTATAAATATATATAATATATATATATTCAATTATTATTTAATTAACTTTTTTTTTTTTTATTGTTGACCATGTCTAGTTTTATTTGAGCATCTATTAAATACTGCCGTAAGCGTTTCCTTCGCTTTGCTCCTGTTTCCCTTTTGATTACTTATTTATTAAAATTATTTACGCGGTTTCGGATATTTTCGACTATAAAATTTAATCATCGGGAATTCAGGGAAAGAAAAAATGCATCTATGATTTTATTAAACTGAAACATATTTGATCAACAAATAAAAAGTAATTGTTTTTTCTACAACATTCGTTTTATTACCAATATCATCATGGGTACAACCACAGTATAAACATTTTTAGACTGTGGGTACAACCCTAGCACATTCACTCGATGACGCGCTCGCACGTGGGTCGCGCGGCGGGCAAAACAATTTCAACTCTCTGTGTGCGTATTTATGGTACATTTCTTCTCGCTGCAAACAGCTGGTATTATTATTAAGATTTTGCAGGCAATTATAGCGTAGGTATTTTTGCATTGTATTAGAGTGAAGTATCTGTTACGAAGTAACTATTTAGTAATCTGTGCTAATACTCAGCTGTCCGGTTAGATTGGCATCCAAACTCAACATAGGAATAGGCTAAGCTAGGTGAATGCTAGTTCTCTTAAAAAAAATTATAACAAATACCTTATATTTTATATGAGGGAACTCAGTCTGAGACACTTTCTCAGCGAGAGTAATGGCTTCCTGACAGTAGTCTACACCCAAAAGGTTTGTGAACCCTTCTCTGGCTAACTCTGTTAATGTATAGCCGTTGCCACAACCTGAAATTGAACAAGGTATAACGTTAAATACAAGAAACATTACCATCTATGTCTGTGTATTCCTTTTTTTATTGATAATAGGCTCGCGTTTGACCACCATCTCACCTGATGGTAAGTGATGATGTGGTTGAAGATGGAGCATGCTTACCTAAAAGTAACCTATTCATTCTTGACTTAAATAATAATAGCGATAAAATAATAATAAAGTATTATTTTCAGACAATCAATTTAAAATTACCCAAACAGATTTAACATTTTCTCTGCTGAGTTTAAAATCTTTAAGTATATTATTTGTTTTTGAGAACAATTAAAGGTTACTAAGAAATATACTCATTATTCGGTTTCAGGTCATGAACAAAAATCATCAATAGCTAATTTTTTAGGGTTCCGTAGCCAAATTGCAAAAAACGGAACCCTTATAGTTTCGTCATATCTGTCCGTCTGTCTGTCTGTCCGTCCGTCTGTATGTCACAGCTATTTTATTCTGAAACTATTAGTACTATACATGTGAAACTTGGTAGGTTCTTCTTGGTAGGTTGGTATTCTGTGAACCACTTTCCGATTTAAAAAAAAATAATTAAAAGAATTAAAAATAAAAGGGGGCTCCCCATACATGGAACTGAAAATGAAAATATTTTTTTCATGAAACCTATGTGTGTGTGGTATCTATAGACAGGTCTTTAAAAATGACGTTTAGGTTTCTAAAGCCACTTTTTCATAAGGTTAAGGCTGCGTTTCCACCAGAGATGTGCGATGGAAATGTGTCGTGCGAGGATGTCTAGCTGTGCTGTGAAAATGTGTGGGCGTTTCCACCAAAGCTGTGCGATGAAATTGTGCCTACGAGGATGTGTAGCGGAGCTGTGAAAATGCGCATTCCTCGCACACATCCCTCGCTTGTTTTGTATGCGCAAAATTCTAGCTCCGCTGAGCCGTTTCCACCAGAGCTGTGCTGACCGAGGCGAGGTAAATGAAGCGATTCTATTGGTTCTTTACAAACACATCCCTCGCTACGCATCCTCGCACATCTCTGGTGGAAACGCAGCCTAATCGTTTAAGTTACTTCGGAACCCTTCATGGGCGAGTCTGACTCGCACTTGGCCAATTTTTTTTTAAAGAGAACTAGAAATGTGGGTAGGATTCACATTACAAGCAATCTAGTTAACCCTTGCACTTAAGCTCATATGCTTGAGTCTGGAGTGGCTTCACAGCACTAGTGGGGTGGGGTTCCTTAACCCTCAATCTCACAAGTCTGACACCTCAGCCACAAGGCGCTTCATTAAAACACACGAATTATTGTTAGACTCGTCTTTTAGGTGCCTGGCACTAAATATTTTTCTATTTTTTTTTTAAATTCGTGGTAGTATCGTGTTTGACCACTATTTACCATGATGGTAACCGAAGGTCGAAGATGAAGCAAAAAGGCTCATCGGCAACGAGAAACTGGTCGAGACAAGGCTCCAGAGCCTAGAATATCGGTGACGTGTTGCAAGCCTGTCAGTTTGCTATCGGTTACATTTCGGGGATTGTGCGATGGAATTGCAGTCTTATTCCACCAAGCCCGTTCCATCATCGGACTACAAGACAAACGGCGATGCGCCATCGTTACATGGTGGACATCCCACCCATACGCACGAAACGTTTTATTGTGCGTACAGCTAAGGAGTGGCATTCCCTGCCGGAGTCTGTGTTTCCTGATAGTTATAACCCGGGAGTCTTTAAGTCAAGAGTGAATAGGTTACTTCTTGGAGGCAAGCGTGCTTCATCTTCGACCACATCATCGCTTAACATCAGGTGAGATTATGGTCAAACGCAAGCCTATCAACTATATATAAAAAAGTAACCTATTCACTCTTAACTTAAAGGCCCCCAGGCTATAACTATCAGGAAATACACTCTGGCAGGGAATTTCACTGTATGCACAATGATGATTGATGTTTATAATAGTCCATAACAACTCGCCTAAATCAATAACAGCAGTGTCTTTATCAGCTCCATAGTTACAGATCCACTCAATGACCCGGTTAGCGCTGTCTTCACCAAACCACACATCGCCGGGATCGCCATGCTCCTCAAAGTTCTCTATCTCCTTTATGTAGGCCCTCTGCCAATAGTCTTGTGTGCCGAGCTCTGATGGATCTAGTTCTGAATCTTCCATTGGTCTGAAATAGTGGTAAAAGCAAATTAGTGATATTTATTTAAGTGATAATAATTAAGCTTATTATGTTCCCACAGCTGGCTGGACACAAGCCTCCTGCCTATGACCGGCAAAGTGCCTTGACCTTGACCACAGAACAATATATGGGTACTCTAGGGAGCCTTGACAGCCTGGTCCAGTTTGGTGCATGTAACCATAGAGCCACCACTTTTCTATGATCTATACCTAATAATATTATAAAGTGGAAAGATTTATATTTATAAATATCATAATACTCAAAAAATTCTGGACTGATTTAAGAAATTCTTTCACCATTTAAATGAACCCAGAAATCCACTAATCCTATTTACTGCAGTTATTTTTTATTTTATTTGTGCCAGCTCTCATCTGATGAATAATAAAAGTGGTTTGCAATACTCTTTACTTGTATAAGGGATTTTTAATATTATTTTTTTTAAGTTATAGCCGGTCCCTGGCTGCTGGAGTCAACTGGTAACATGTAATCTAAGTATTATGGAAATTTCACATAGTCAACATTAGGGTTGTAACGGAGGCCTTCTTAGCGAAGGCGGAAGCGGATGAGGAGGCGACGAGTTGCATCTCTGAGGATGCGGAGGTTAACGGAGGTGGAGGTGAAAGTGGATGTAGAAAAAATAGTTATTTGTGGTTCATTAAAACTATTAAAACAAATTATACCCGACAGATTGATTCCAGCCGTGTATCATTTGACAAATGACATACGCTCGCTCCCACCTCAACCGCATTCCCGCCGCGCACTATTTTATTCTTGACCATTTCGCGCGCAACATGCGGCCGAACGGCTAAGTCTTTTTTTTACTGATAATAGGCTCGCGTTTGACCACCATCTCAATTCATTCATTGTAAATAAACCTCCATTACAACTCCGCAAAAGTTATACAGAGGTGGAAGCGAAGATACGATTTCTTGTGGTACTTCCACAATTATGGAGGTGGAGGCGAAGTTCCGTTACAACCCTGGTCTACATAATAATTATAATAATTCAGCCAAGTAAGTACATCCCCACTGCTGGGAACAACCAGACTCCTCTCAATGAGTAGGGAATGGCCCGTAATCCACCACAAGGGCCATATGTGCAGGTTGGTAGATGTCACATGACTACGGACATTTGTTCTTAGGATATGCTGGTTTTCTGGCAGTTTGAGTGCTTTTTGCAGCCAACCCAAACATCCTTACCTTGGTATTGTTTGTAAAGTCTTTAAACTCCTTGTTTTAAGTTGAGCTATATGTCATCTGACAAATGCTTGCACTGTATGGACAGACCCACTCAGATCTGTGATCATCTTTCCTCAAAAGATGGCAACCTACAAGGTTCCCATATATTTTTAACCACTGTAGATTGTATAGACTTTAAAAGAAACGGACCCCTGAGTTTGTTTCGGTGTTTATTCTCAGGGTAGTCAGTTAGAAAACACCGGCATCAACTAGTTATTTCTTCTTATCAATCACTCAAAATTTACATTTTAAAATATATTTCGACTAAAAAATTACATAAAAAAAAAAAACATTTTAAAATATAAAAAATGGCAGTCCAATGATATCGGAAGCAAGGGTCCAAGCTACCGGTGGTTAGGTCCCCAGAGAAAGGAACTTCCTTACAAAACAAGCTGTATCGAGGAGTACTGCATTATGTATCAAGCGCTTTATCCAGCTGTGCAACGCCAGCTTCGGCAGATGGTCGTCGAAATATTATTATTATAAAGAAAAAAAAAAACAAGGAAAATATCTAATCAAATGTATTTTAAGTAAGTTCAAGAAAGATTTAATTTCTTACCGTTAGAGGTTAGGAAATAATAATGTATTGAAAAAAGGAAAACCAATTAACTATGTACCTACTAAAAATATCCCTAAAATCAATTATAACATGAAGAATATGTTTAACATACCTGTTTTATGAGGCTATTATAAATATTTTTTTTTTCTTCTCTTCTTTGGCAACTGAGCCGGTGTCGACTATTTTGCCAGTGTCATGTTATGACGGCAGCGAAGGTAGGCCGTCGAACTTTGTACTTTGTGGTAGCTGTTAGTTCAGCTGCAAGGACGAACACATGAGTTAAACATATAATCTACTATATACAAGCTAAGATATAGTATACTACATATATATTATAAAACACAGACTATTATCTACACAATAACTATACACATATTACGCACTAATTACATTTTAATCTCATTATCTGTTATAAATTTAGATAGGAGATTAATTACTTTAGGAGAAAAGTGGGTAAGAAGGGTATGGAAGCTGGTTGGGAGAGGAATACTGCATTTGGAAAGTTTTTGGTATAAGTCAAAGGATCTATTGTTTAGGGAGCAGGAGAAGAAAATGTGATCTAGGGTACCCTCAGCAAGGCCGCATTCGCACAGGGAGCTGTCACGGACATGTATTTTATGCAAGAATACTGGGCTACAACAATGTCCGAGTCTAAGTCTGCAGAGTGACGAAACAGTCTTCTTGGACAATTTAGAGAATTTAAAAAACCAGGGTTTCTTCTGAATTTCAGGTTGTATAGCGGCATAGTACTTACCTTTGGTTTTTGAGGTCGACTTCCATGTTTCAGCCCACAAGTTAAATAACTTGGGTCTGGCACCATTCTGCAAATCATAGCTCTGTGCTACGTAGTGCTTTCGATCAGCCGGATTCGATGTGGCATACTTTGCTAACGAATCAGCGCACTCATTGCCAACAATACCCGAGTGGCCGGGGATCCAGGCTATCTCGATGTCTAAGCCGCTTTGGGAGCAATCAAATAACAAGTTCTTAATATCTATAATGATTTGACTATTAATTTTGCTGTAAAGTTGATTTTGTTTTAGGGCCTGGATACCTACTACTACGCGAATCTGAAAAAATTACTGATCTTGTTATTTGATGGGATTTTATATAGTGTATGGCTTCTAAAATACCAATACACTCCCCTGTAAATACTGATGCTTCTGGTGGACATTTAAATAATAAAGCAATTTTTGAATTTTGAAAATAAACAGCAACCCCTGTGGATTCGGTATCAGATAGTTTTGAAGCATCAGTGAAAAATAAATTCCATCCTTCCCAATACCGCTTAACAGCTGACTCAAAGTCATCTCTAGGGTTTTGGGAATTCTTTAATATGCCCAGTCCCAAAACGGCTTTGGGTTCGAAATGAATCGTTTCGTATGTGGTGGTGAAGACCGGGAGAGTTGAGTATTGACAAACTGGCGCGGAGAGGTGTTTAAGCTCTCTGTACCTATTTATCAATAGAGGAACTGTTTTATTATTCCAATAGGGAGAGTTATTAATTGAGAGGTCAATCTGTTGTAAAATTGGGAGCAAAGGATGGGATGAAAGCGAAAAAACTTTAGTCAGAAAGCGATCTGCCAGGTATTGTCTCCTAAGGTGAAGAGGGGGTTCTGCGCATTCAACTTGAAGTGCATTTATGGGAGTGGATTTCATGGCCCCAATGACAACTCTTAAACATTTTGACTGGATGCTAATCAATTTTTTAAGAGCTTCTTTGTTGCAGGGCTCTAACAAAAAGCTGCAATAATCTAAAGCACTTCTGGTCAATGCATTGTAGATCAGTTTAAGGGTGTAGGGGTGAGCTCCCCACCAAACCCCAGCCAAGGCCTTGAGAACTGATACAGATTTTTCACATTTTTTAACCACGCTGTTAATGTGATCAACTCCAGTCAACCTTGAGTCTAAAGTTACTCCCAGGAACTTGGCACTATTCTTAACTGGGATGGTTTGTCCATCAATATTTATATCTATTGGGGGTACAGAACACTTGCGGGTAAAGATGACCGCTGTACTCTTTGGCACACTTAATGACAGACCGTGATCAAGAAGCCATTGGTTTAGTGAGGACAGGGAGATATTCATTGAAAGAGCGGCATCCTGAATGGAACTGCCACAGACCAACAAAGCAATATCGTCAGCATACTGAAGGATTTTGCAGTTGAAGTTAAGAGATGAGGGCAAGGTAGCTGTATAAATATTGTATAGTGGGGGACTAAGAACAGATCCTTGAGGTAATCCTCTCCAGACAGTTCTTTGATCGGAGTCAGCCCCAGGGAATCTTAATTTAATTGTGCGGTTGGAAAATATGCTACCAATAATGCGAGAAATCCTACCCGGGATTCTCAGCTCGTGCAGCTTGTGCCTGAGTTTGGGGAGGAGGACTGAATCATAGGCAGCTGATATATCCAGGAAGACAGCAACCACAGACTCATTCCTGCTGAGGGCCAGTCGGACCTCTGACGTGAGGATACCTACACTGTCAGCCGTGCCCAGACCTTTCCTAAAGCCGAACTGAGTCGTCGGGAGCAGTCTCCTGTTTTCAACCAACCACACTAACCGATTTTTAATTAAATGTTCTATAAGTTTTAAAAGTATGGACGATAAGGCGATGGGTCTGTATGAGCAATGATCATTAGGATCTTTACCTGGTTTTAATAATGGAATAACAACTTGAACCTTCCACTCTGTGGGAATGAAGCCGGATGTAAAGCAGAAATTAGCCAAATCCAGGTAATATTCGTGAGTTTTTGGACCCGCTTTAGAAATAAAGGAGTAAGTGAATCCATCCACTCCTGGGGCAGAGTCTCTTACATGGGATAACACGGTTTTTAGTTCGTCCAAGCTAAATGGTTTGTTCATAGGGTCGTCAGTGTTGTCTACATCTTCAATGCCAACACTGGCGTCTTCCTTAGTTGGAACATAAGCTGGAGCGATTTTAGAGAAAAACCGGTATCCCAGTTCCTCCGTGATATTATTCGAAGAGATGGGTGCTAAACTGCTCCTAAAGTGTTTAACTTTACGCCAAACTACCGAAACCGGAGTGGATGGACTCAGCGAACTACAAAATTTTGCCCAACCTTCGCGTTTTTTCTTTTTAAAGAATTTTCTGGACTTAGCTAATATCTGCTTGAAAGCAATGAGGTTGTCCAGGTTCATATCGCTATTAACTGTCTTTTCAGCCTCATTCCTGGCCCTGACCATGTTAGTGCATTCCCTATCCCACCATGGGGGGGAAGGAAGTCTACCGGAGTGGGGTTTTTTGGAAGGGAGGCAATCATCTGCTGTGGAGGAGACAGTGGAAGAAAAAGATAAAAACCACTCATGGGCATTATTCTCATTCACTTTTGGCAGGGCTGATATCCTTAAATCCAAAATTTTGGAATACAGATCCCAATCCGCTGCATTGAGTTGGTGTTTTAAAAGAGGAGGGGAAACTTTGATGGGAGTATTTTTGGAAGGGAACTCAATTATGATAGGATAGTGATCACTTCCATAGGTCATATCCAAGCGACGCCAATTGAGAAGACTAGATATATTGGGTGAACAGAATGTCAAGTCAACACAGCTATTATTCTGCCCAGGAGCAGATCTGCGTGTAGGACTACCATTGTTAATGACACAGAGATTCAGGTCATCCAGTATATCAAGTAAGCCTATGCCAAAGTTATCACAAGTATCTGAGCCCCAACGGTAGTGGTGACAATTAAAATCCCCCATGACCAATATTGGCCCGATTACACTGCATAACAAATTTTTTATAACACGAAGATATTCAATTTTTGGGTGCGTAATATAAAAAGAAAAAATATTTATATCCTCAGCCTTAACAGCAACAACATTTAGGTTATCACCAACAAAGGTTAGAGGAATCTGGGAGAATGAAACCTTGCTATTGATGAGCAAGGCACATCCTCCATATCCATCAGGTCTATCATTACGTACACAGCCGAAACATGGTAGCCTGAAATTACTTCCAGGCAGGAGCCATGTCTCAGCTATGCCGCAGACTGATGGTTTGAACTTATTTATTAAAAAAGAGAGGTCAGACTTTTTGGTATTAATGCTTCTGATGTTCCATTGAAGGAATGTCAGGGGATGGAACATCCTGAATATAATTTAAAATTGATGTCAGCTTCAAGGCAACGTGGTCAGGTATTGTTTGAGTTGGACTGGCTAGTATTGACATTAACATATTAGTTATTAACTCTAAAATATTTTTGGAGTTGTCAGAGTGGCCATAGACTGGCATTGGTTGTGCAATATCTACTGGATAGGCACAGCCGTTGCCAATTGGGGAGAAGGAATAGTTTCGGGTAAGTTCTTGGTGGGCTTGCTTATTATAGCCAGGTGAAAGGGGGGTGCGGGGTTTAGGCTTTTGGAAGACCGTTTGACGGTATGATTTTTGAGTAGGATGTATTGGGCTTGATGACTGGGATAGGGAATTACCGGTTCTTACATATTTATGAGTGGAAGACTTGGAAACATCTGCATATGATCTGGAAACAGGTGGGAAAACACGGCTTGCCTCC
This sequence comes from Tholera decimalis, assembly GCA_943138885.2. Classification (NCBI taxonomy): domain Eukaryota; kingdom Metazoa; phylum Arthropoda; class Insecta; order Lepidoptera; family Noctuidae; genus Tholera; species Tholera decimalis. Next base: position 7,235,640 of record OW964575.2, on the reverse strand, counting down.
ACATATGAGATTGACTTCTCCGCCATAAGAGCTTTGATGCTCTTTTGTCGTCCCAATTCAGGACAAGAACTATCATTTGCAAAATGGTTTCCAGTACACGAAACACAAAAGCTCAATTCCTGGGTGACTTCACATCCATCACCTGGATGATCTGCACCACACTTATAGCATCTCGGTTTCGAGCGACAGAGAGTGCGGGTATGGCCATATCGACAACAGTGGAAACACATAATAGTAGGGTAGGTGTATCTCTCAACTGGTAGAGCAGAGAAGAAGCTGTAAACACGTTTAGGAAGCACTTGTCCGTCAAATGTGAGTACAACGGTTTGTGTAGGCTTCCATTCCGTCACACCAGAAGAGGACACCCTACGGCTCATCCTTCTGGTCTTTATGACAGCCCCACACCCTTCTGGGACCTGGATGTTTTTAATTATGTCTTCATCAGACCATTCTACCGGAATATCTCTAACAATACCCATTCTAGAGATATTGTATTGTGGGATTGTTGCAATGTAGTTATGTTGGGTAAGTATTTTGTTGTTGAGAAAACTGTTTGCATCCTGATGCGACTTAAACTCAACCGATACGCGATTTCTGCCAATACGTTTGATCCCATCAAGACGTATGTTATTCACATTATTCATTGTCAAAAACATACCAAACTTAACAGGTTGTAGCACAGTACCTGATGTCTGTTGATCTTTTAGTGATACATGGACAATGTAGGGTGGATTATCTCTCACTGTGTATAAATATCGACCAATTGTATTTTTCGAAACCTTTAATTTTGTATCAGACACAGTGGGAGGTGAACCAGCGGTCCTTTTACGACTGGCGGTCTGCGTATCCATATTTAGGTCTTGGGTGGGTATTCCTATATCATGGGGGAGGGTAATAGTAAGACCCGGGGAGAGGTCAAATAGTTTATCAGGGGGGTCAGGATCAGGTGGTTTGTTGGAACTCATTTTGGGTAATTATGGTTGTCAAAAATAGATAAAATAGCAAACAAAAAGGACAAATACAACTAACTACAAACCTTAAACCCTTAAACACACACACAAAGACCTGTTTCGACCTGGATTCACACTAAAATAACACCAAAATCGAAAAAAATCTTAGCACTAACAAAAGCACGTGTTAAGCCTTCACCACTACCAACAAAGATCTATTATAAATAAATTGAAATATTCTTTTATTTTGACAACAGGCCGATTTTAGTTTTTTTTTTTTTTCCATTCGTCCGTTAGGACAGGCAAAGAGTCAAGCCCATACAGCCAGGTCTGTAATATAAACACAACAGGCCGAGTTTATTGTTAGTAATGTTGTTACGAATAAGACTAAAGTTCGCAGTGTCAAATGTATTTAGGCGATTTTAACATCAAATGTTGTAATATTGGTAGTTAGTAGTTATTATTTTTTATTAGTTCAGTTGCATCCTTAGAGCATTTAACCATGCTCTAAGGTTGCATCAGTAAGGTAAAGTTTGAAATGGTCGATCATATATATATATTATTATTTTTTTTCAACGTAATGTACTTTTTTTATTATTCTAGGTACAATAGCTAAAGAAATATACAAAATTATGTACTAAAATACAAACTACAATAAAGCATCAAAAAATTCATCCTCAACGCTGTCGGCTGGCAACGTACCCAAGATACTGGCGGCATTGCCTCGTTGTATGGCAATGCTTAGCCGTTGACCAAAGAAATAGCCAGCCCTTGGGTCGCGGGAAGCGTCAACGAGCCTTTTCGATATTTCTTTAAAAAGGCTGTGAGCACACGGGCCCCATGGTCCGAGAGTTTCGACCCCAAACGGCTCGAAAATATAGTTATCACCGAGATGACTATATTTACGCCGCTTGAGGTTTTCCGCAGCCGCAGCGGGAGCGCCAGCACAACATGATGAACTGGGAAGATGGGATGGCGCGACAGTATCGACACAAGTTGCGTCCCACACTAAAGGCCTACCCATCTTCCAAGGAAACAATGACATGCCGTCCGGTCTCTTGCCATCGTCACGCGCCAGTCCAATGGGTTCCAATACGGCTGGAACGCCGACGGTGACAAGGGCTCGTCGGATAATGTCATTTAAGTTGGCATGTCGTGCAAAACAACCCGCACTACGGCTGCAAGAGAGACCATGGTGCCCGAGGCTGTTGACCGCTTCCCCACAATTACAGTGATGAGGAGAACAACAAGGGGCTCCTAGGCGTAGTAAAGCAGCGATGCGGAAAGTGGTGTCGTCGAACAAAGTGCCTAGATTTGAGGACGGTAGAGCATGTAACCAAAGACCTGATTCCCACCTTCCCACAGCCAGCAGACGAGCACACTCAGCAGAAGTAGCAGACGTGGTTAGTAAATTATTCAGAACTACTCTGCAGAGCGGCTCGTCCCACCGCCTCTGGGAAGATGGTATAACAGGTAGGTCAGAATTCGGACAAGCAAGATTCCAGGCATCAATAGCCTCAGTGAAGCACGGCACATTAAAATTAATCAGTGTGGAAGCCAGGATATTCCTGATTAATTTCTCAGTGCTGTGGACCGAGGAAATGAAAGCCGGTAAACTAATACTAGAAATTTTGCGGATTCCGAGCCCTCCCATGCGGATGGGAAGAGAGGCTTGGGCCCAAGCTCGGTCATCCAAAGCCACATTCAGAATTAAGGACAAAGTTCGTCTGATAATTTGATCCATTTGAACTAAAAGTTGATGGTGCTTCCACAAATGGGAAGCACGAAGAGAGTATGTTAATTTAGGGCCGAAACAGCAGAAACGAATTATAGTGATGGCCGAGTGCATATTGATTTGTAGCAATCTTTCCGAAACGACATTGAATTTATTATTTTGTTCTGCAATAAAGTCGGGAAAGGAAGTATCAAAGATTGGAGAACCAAGGAGACGGAGAGAACTTTTCTCAATAATTTGAATTCCAGGTGCTATTTCGTTAAATTTAGAGAGAGTCAGTGTTATCTGTTAAAAATAATTCACATTTTGAAAGGTTTAGGTCAAGGCCAATAGAATGTAGTTCATTTTTTAAGAAATTTAGGTCTGCTAAAATATTTTCTACATCACCTCCCAAGGTTCCGTCGTCAAGATACCAAACATTGAATTTAGAATTTAGCTTTCGAATTATTGGGTGAATAGCTAAACTGAAAATCACTGGCCCGAGGGGGTCACCTTGTTGACAGCCAACAGCTGATTCTAATAGATTGTCTCGAAACAATAATTTGGATGGATTTCTATAGCATTGCCAAAGGAAACTATAAATTTGGGGTAATTCTTTTTTAGTCTCAGCCAACAAAGTGTCCCTGTTAACTGAATTGAAGGCGTTCTTTATGTCAACCTTCAGAATGGCCTCGCTTTTCCCAGAATTTAGGTATGTCGACAAAGCGTGTACAGCAGCCTCACAGCCCCCTTTGGAACCGTAACCAAGTTGCAGGGGCTGAAATTTTTCCGAAACAGCCTCACCATAAAATTTACAGCAAATCTTGGCTGCCATACGGCGGTAGGTGGTTCCCACGGCAATGGGACGAATGCCGCCATCTTTCTTGCGTAGCGCACATAAATTGGCGCCATACAGAATATCGATGACAGATTCGTTTACCTTGCCGGAGAGCATAAGGTTAACTAGAGCCGTCAGCTCCCTCAAGAGCGACTCAACAGCTACCCCGGCGCCTGAACAAATGAGGTCCTTCAGGTGCTGCGGACTCAGGCCGTCGAGACCGCCAGCTGAGCCGCTCCGGAACGAGCTAACGGCTGTGATTACCTCTCGACCTGAAATGGTGAGGGAGTGAATATCAGGATCAGGAGGGTCGGGAAAAGCAAGATCATACGCTGGGGCAGGGTGTTTGGTCTTCAGAGCTTCGAGAGTCCCTGAAGAACATGGTGCCACCACATCGCTGCTGAAGAGAATCCTGGCAGCTCCGCTAATATCACCGTCCCCTAACTTCGTTTCTACCAAATGGGATATACCTCGTGAAGAGGTAATTCTAAGAGAGGGAGAATCGAAATCAAAACTTGGAGCCGAAACATTACAATTTTCTTTAATTTGAGCTGTTAAAGTCTTTTTTGTGGCCGGATTCTTTTTCACATGGAGAACTTTGTAGGGGAAGGTAAGCAGTTGTTCCCAGGCGCTTTGTGAGTTCTCCCGGACAGCTTGGCGAACGCAACTAGCCAGGTGTTGAGCAACTAGAGGTTTGGCGCCGCGGGGAACTCGCTTCAGAACCGGAACGGATTTTTTTAAATTTGAAAGTGTTTTCCAAAAAGGGTCGGAAGTGGTATTAGAAGGTGTGGAAATAGGTATGGAAGCAGAGTCTGAAGGTGCATTTTGCGACTTATGTATTTTCCCAATATGCACATTCAGACCCCGTTTACCTTTGAAAAAGCGTGCCTGGGTACAGAGCGGGCATCTCTCCAGGGTGTTCAGCGATGATGAAGGTTGACTAGCACCACCAACAACCACATCGCTGTTGCTACTGAACATCAAAAACTAAAATAAATAAAATTTAAGAAACTATATTAAAACTATAATACATTAAAAATAACTTAAAAATTAAATAAACTAAGAAAACTATAGAATATAAAACAGAAAAGTATGTACATGTAAAATTGCACTAAGATGCACTAGTTTGGCTTGAAATAGATTTTTTGGATATCCTGAATTCCTGATAGATTTAAACGTACTTTCCTTAGTATTTTCAGAAGTCTTTAAATGTTTTTGTCTCTTGTTGCTTGGGTGATAGTGAATGGTCGCTACTTTCCTTTAACGGATCTAGTTTCGGTTTCTTTGCAGCAGGAACACTGGGATATCAGTCAGCTTCTCATACTTCTCTTGGTTCACCAATGTAGGATATGAGTAACATTTACTTCCAAAAACCGGCAGATCACATTATTCGCTATAAGGAGTTGCATACAAAATAAACTTCAACTCTTGATATGTGGCTCTTGTGGAGGAGCCACCATAATTTGGCCAACAACACGTGTGGTCGTGTGTAATAGATCTTTGAATAGTGTATTAGTTTTTCGGCAAAATAAACAATAATATAGTACTCTGTGACAATAATGAATTATTAGAAAATAAATATCGTTTTAAAATAATATCTTCATATCATATATTTTAGTTATTTTTAGAGCAGTTTTATCAAGATATACAAAACATGTAATGAATCTACTGAGCATTTTATAAAGAATTTTAGAATGGAATAAAGCTGTGTAATGATTGAATGAAGGACTTTATTTGCATAAAGGATCCCACCCTTTCAACATCTTGGTAAGAGAACGATTTTTATATACCTTCAACATCAAAATAATGTATGTTGTTTGAGCTTTGATTGATAACAACGGTACATATGTATGTACTTTTAAGACATTTACATAAAGGGAAGTATGTGATGCAAATTATTTTCTCATTCAGTTTATCATTTATAAGTTCGACGAGTATTACCTACTTATTAGCGTGTTCAGCTGTTTCTTTATTAAGTATTTAATATTTTTACTAACTTTGTGAACACTATTAACATGCCCAAAAAGAACGGTTATAGTCGTACCGATTGTAAAAAGGTGCAGCAGGAGCAGGACTAATGTTAGTATCCATTAGTTTGCATAATCGATTAAATAAAATCGATTTAGAAAGTGTAAAATTATGAACCATCAATAGACTTAATAGCCTTGTGGCTAACTAAGGTGTCGAAATTGGTTATCGAGAGGTCGCGGGTTTGAATGTGACCTATTATGTACGCTATTGCCGTGAACTTACTCCAGACACAAGTAAATTTAGCTTATTTGGTGTTATATGAAGTAGGTATCTAGTAATATGAATTGAAAAAATACTACCTAGTAAAATAAAAACCCACAATGCTCATTTATTCTCTTAAAAAAAATGAACATCACATTTTCACTATTCAGTGACCAAAAAATTAAAACTTAGAAATAAAACAACTATATAATACCCAACATAAATCCATATATTTTATTAATTAGAAACGCTAACGTAACAATAAATAGGACACTAGATACAAGTGTATTTACAATTAAATATAATAGGTATAATATATAGCTTTCCGTTTAGTACGTTTAGCAAACTTCTCGGAAATGTAAAACACACTAACTTACTAAAATGAGGAATTATAATTGCGGTCAATCCTGCAGTGACAACGTGTCAATTAATTTACTCAACACTGCTTAGTAAAATCATGTCGTCTTGAATGTGATGGTATTGTCGCCACGCTATTTTAAAAACTAAATGAGGTTTTATTATTTGTACACCAAATAAACCAATATTCATTGACTTCATTAACATTACTGGCCAGAATAAATTAAATTTGACTACAATTTCGAAGAAATACATCATGAAATCCTCGAAGTCACGTAGTCAGGCTGAAAAGAAAGATAAATAACAAATTAGTAATTTTTTAAAACAGGCAATTTATTTGCCTGGTGTGGTCTAATATTCGTTAAATAAGCAATAAGTATTATAGATACAATATTTTTTTTTTATTTTTTTTTTGTTAATAATTGGTTCGCGTTTGACCACCATCTCACCTGATGGTAACTGATGATGTGGTCGAAGATGGAGCACGCTTACCTAAAAGTAACTTATTCACTCTTGACTTAAAGACTCCTAGGTTATGACTATCGGGAAACAGACTACGGCAGGAAATTGCACTCCTTAGCCGTACGCACAATGAAGGTATTCCCAAAACGTTTTATGCGTATGGGTGGGATGTCCAACATGTATCGATGGCGCTTCGCCGTTTGTCTCGTAGTCCGATGATGGAACGGGCTTGGCGGAATTAGACTGTAATTCCATCGCACACTCCCCGAGATGTAACCGATAGAAAACCGATAGACTTGCAACTCGTCGTTAACCCTTACATAACCTTTGTGCCTCTCTAGCCTTGTGGATAATGGGAAAAAAAACAAATGAAGTCCTGTGATTGGCTATTTTATAAGGCTAATACTACACGGGCGGTTCTCCCGCCGCAAGAATCCGCTCGACAAGGCTGCCGCAGACCATCAAACTACACGGAACGCGGTTTATCGCTGTCTTTTGCGCATTTCTACATGGATCCGCCAATGATAATTATGATAACAGTGCGCTTGCAGCTCTATTATTAATAGAATTATTAAAAAATAAAGTAAAGCGCAATGTTTGGGTGGAACCAGTGTTAAGTAATCGCCACCACTTCCTGTCCTATCTCCATCCATAATTTAGCTTTTAATTCCCGATTGACGTAATCCTTGGACTTCACATCATACAAAGCAGGTCGATCTTGTATTTCAACAATAAAACGCTCCGTATCGCAATAGCGGGGAACCGCCAGTGTAGTTTGAAGCGGCGGTTTGACGCTGCATGCGGTGGTCGTATTTACCGCGCCGTGTAGTATACAGCATACAACTTCTATACTAAATTGTGTCTAGTGCGGTTCAGAAGCGGATTCCCGCGGCGAGCGGACCGCCCGTATAGTATGGCCCTTAAGGCCACCCCGGCTTATCATAAAAAAAAAACTAGAATAATTCTGTTCCATTATCGGACTACAAGATGAATGGCGATGCACCATCTGTACATGGTGGACATCCCACCCATACCTACACACAAAACATTTTGAAAATACTGTCATTGTGCATACAGCTAAGAGGTGAAATCCCTGCCAGAGTCTGTGGTTTTATTAAGTCAAGAGTGTATAGGTTACTCCTGGTAAGAGTGCTTCACCTTCGACCACGTCATCACTTACTTACATAATTTTTTGTAATAAAAAGTATACTTACAGAAACGAACCAATAAGAATCCTGTTTGAATATAAGCCGGGAAACAAATCCCATTTCGGAAGCCGGTGCTATTGCATGTAAATGAAGATGCCTGACGCTACGGAAAGGTGGCCAGTGGTATCCTAGACGTGCATCTGACAAGGATAAATTATTTTTCGCTAATTGCTCACGAGCCACCTCCAGCATTCTGTCAACTGAAAAGAATAATATAGAATTTTATATTTATTTAAATTTATTAAAAAAAAAAAAGATATCTAGCAATGTGGGTACAATTCACTTTACTAGCTATCTTGTTAACTCTTTCAACAAAGCTTAATATGCTTGTGTTTGGACTGTGTTTACTGGAGTAGTGTAATGGGTGGGGTTCGAACCTGCAACCTCACGACCACAAGGCAGACACCCTGGATCTGCACTCAAGCGGCTCCTATCCAATCCAGGGGACCAAACGCCTCCTGCCGTAGGCTCTATGCGGAGATCGTGCGGTCCATGGCCCTCTATGGGGCCCTGAGTGGGCGCTGAATCTTCAGCGGCGACCAGCCCGCCAGCTGGTCACGTCTCAGAGGGTCATGACCATCCGATTGATCCGGGGATATCGCACGATCTCCGGGGAGGCAGCGAACCTCTTTGCCGGATTACTGCCGTGTGATCTGGAGGCGGTAGACCTCCCGCGCGTCCACAATTGGCGCACGGATGTGCTAAGCTGGGGTAAAATTGCGGCTCAGCGGACAGAGCTCCGGCGCGATGCCACGGCAGCATGGAAAGGGCGGCTGTCACAAACAAAGGCTGGGCACGCCGCAATCGCGGCGATAAGTCCTCTCTTTGAGGAGTGGCTGGAGAGACGCCATGGCGTCCTCAAATTTCGCAGCAGGTGCTTACCGGACACGGGTGTTTCGTCAGATACCTGTTTCGGATTCAGCGGGAGGACACGCCCGGGTGTCGAAATAAATAAATAAGGCCATTGCCTGCTGGGATTGCGGGAATGTTCTAACGAGATACCGCGGCCCCGGAACTTAAGGGCAGCTGAAGAAACAGGGTGGGTTTTTAGTCAGTAGAAGTCTGACACACCCTTCCGCTCCACCCAGAGCGGGAGAAGTTATTCGATGATTTTCCCAACCAGAAAAAAAAGGCAGACACCCTAGGCATTTGGCTAATGACATAAAATTAAGAATTTACTAAAAACTTATTTCATTTCTTTGCCAAACTGAACATTATTATTTATTTATTAAACTCACCCACAATTCGCTGCTTAAATTCAAAAGGGCCACAAGTCGAAAAAATTATAAATCCTTTTTAAAGCAAAAATCGTATCAATTCTGCTTAATTTTTATATTCGAAAAAGACACCCAGTATTTTCGAATTAAAATGGAGCTATTATTATTATGGAGCAAAAAGGGCTGTTGTGCGATTGCACAACAGCCCTTTTTGCACTGACCCTGCAGTCAGTGCGAGCGCACGTTTTTTTTGTGAAAAAGGGCCACATTCCGAAAAATACCTTAACTTTGCATAATATTATATCTCATTCTAAGTCAAAGATTTACTTCGCCTTCTAGAGAAGATTTAATTTAGATACGAAAATAAGCATTTTAATAATTTGTTAACATGGTGTGCTAGAGATTTATAAGAAATTTATGTTTTGTTAACTAAGTACATATTTTTTCTTTAGAAGCTGATGTAATTTTAAGTTTTGTTTTTGTATGTGACATGGTTAGGTGTCGATATTGCTTATTCCAGTCAAAATTCTGGTTATCTTGAGATTATCTCTGAAATTACATTTAAAAATGTACGTTTATTTGTTTTGTATCTTTTTATGGTTGATTTTTGTAATTTTATAGCAAGGTATTGCTAAATGCTACCATTTAGTTATAAACAAAAAGTAGTATAATAAACAAAAAACATTATACGAAATGACACAATAAAATTTATTTTCTGTTTGAGTTGTGGCTTTTTATTTATAAAATTCATAAATTTTATATATGTTTTTTATAATCAAAAGGGACTTATGTGATGTTTTTATTAACTGGGTAAAACTTATAGGAAATATCAAATTAAAGACAAATAGAGGCTTAAAATATACATCCGATGATATATAAACACATAGATTTACAAAATAGAATAATAAAAATAATAAACAAAAACATATACCAAAACTGACGGGCTCTCCTGTAAAAAAGTGACTTTTCGACTTGTGGCCCTTTTGAATTTAAGCAGCGAATTGTTTACTCCAAAATTATTACAATAATAATTGCTTTAAGCTATCTTATCTAGTGACACAATTTTTACATGTAAGCACCACATAATTATGCCATTTTGCACAAATTACATGATTGTTCTTAACTCTGTAACTTGGAACTATGTAAAATAATAAATATACAACAACATAAAAATAAATATAAAAATAACGGAGAACAAAAATTGTTTTATTATACATTATTTTATTAAGAGTCACATTTTAAGTGGACCGCTCCTGTTAGTGTTGCCAACTTTACAAATGATGTTTTACCACTACTTACAAAATTTTCTATAGGGTAAATCTTGCAATCTAGAGGATGACTTTACAACACAAAGATTAAGTAATATAAAGACGGGAGCATTGATGCTCTACTTAAGTACTAGTAAGTTGTACTAAAAGCAACCTTTGATGGCACAATATCTATACAGAAAATAAGTACAATAATATTATGCTTTTAAAATTGTCTCACATAATAAATGATCTTTATTTTGCAAAGTGGTTATTAAATAACACTTTTACACATCATTTTTCTTATAAATTTAAACTAGATGAGGCCGGTGTTTCCTAACTGACTTCCTGAGAAGAAACACGGAAACAAACTCAGGGGTCCATCTCTTTTAAAGTCCATATAATCTAAACTGGTTAAAAATATTTGGGAACCATGTAGGTTACCGTCTGAGGTGATCTTTTGAGGAAAGATGCTCACAGACTTAAGTGGGCCTGTCCATACAGTGCAAGCATTTGTCAGATGACATATAGCTCAACTTAAAACAAGGAGCTTAATGATTTGACAAACAATACCAAGGTAAGAATGTTTGGGTAGGCTGCAAAAAGCACTCAAACTGCTAGACAATCATGTTTAACTCAATAATGATAACACAGATGGCTAAATAACAAGAAATTTGAATCTTTTTCTGATCACACAGAGTTTAACACATTTCTATAAAATCGGGGAGTTCATTAAATAGCAATTATGCCACCCCATGCATTATCAGATAATTGATAACAGTTATCACTTTCTGAGCTAACTAATTAATGCAATTTGCAAAAGAAGTACTTACCGAGATTCTTATCATCAGGTCTTAAGCTTTTAACGTCTTCGATATGCTGTTTAGGTACAATTAGTAAATGTAATTTGCTTGCAGGCTTAATATCGGGAAAAACACAAATTTCGTCGTCTTCATATATTATTTGCGTACTTCCAATCTTGTTAACTATATCACAGAATATACAAGATGACCTTTGGACCGTTTGGACGGTGGGAGCCGTCATTTTTTTAATAATACGCTATTAATTTTGTATTTTCAACGTATTGCTTTACTGCACGACCGAAATACCGAATACGAAGTGCATTGACTTCAACTGCAGTGCAATCAATTCAGACTTCAGTTATCATATCACTGACATGACATATGTCACGTCACAATGTCACATTGACGTTTGTCGAATTGTCACTTCAGATTGCGAGTGTTCATTTCAGGTTGATTTATGCCAATGACATATTTTAGATTATTTTTAGATATAATATGTTTATTATGCCAATGACATATTTTAGATTATTTTTAGATATAATATGTTTATAATAGATACAGTATATAATAGTTTTAGATATCAAGTTTATATTTTCTGTTAACCCTAAATAGCTAACGTTCGTCAAAATGACGAGCATCTAATAAATATCTCCCTCTCCCTTTCTAATGGTTTTACCTACACACTTGCTAATTTGAGCCAACTTAGTGACCACTAGACTACGTCGCGTGGTGGTCACGTTTTGCCAGTAAGTACTTTTGTTTTTGAGATACCTACTGCATACTCGTCATTTTGACGAATGGTTAGCTTATGCGTAACTTTTAAACCTGTACTTTGTGTTGATTATTGGTTTGTTTTTTTAGTTACATAGTTAATAGTAAAGAATGGCTGCGAGGTTGATCACAGATGATGACATAGTTCGTGGGTTAGATAATGTCAATACAAATTATGTTCTTTTTTAAAGTGAAAAAGAGGATGGTTTGTTGGCTGATGACCTGGAAAGTGATTTTCACGATGAACCCTCGAACAAAAGTAAGTCCACCTTTAGATATTGAAGAGGCACAAGAAAGGTCACTTCCGATGCTCTTCCTCTCAGTTACGATTCTTCATCGGCTTCCAACTCTATTATCCACTTGACCCAAGCCAATATTCGTTTTATGACATTCTCAATATATCGAGTATCGACTCTTACGTCCTATATTGCCATAACGTCTTGGTGTCTGGAGGTAAACCACTGTCAGGAAGAAGCTTTATGAAACAATTCTATGAACAACTCTTTGAACCATGGCTAAAACGTCGACTTGAAATACCAACAATGACACAAATAATAAAAGGCAAAATAAGACATGTATTGGGTTTGAACCATGAGGAACACGCTGAAGGTCAAGGTCAAATTCTTGGGCAATCTGGTTCTGGAAGTCCTCTGATACCTGATAATGCCTAACAAGGAAAAGGAAAAGCTGCAGTTTGGGTTTCTATAAGAAAAGGCGCATAACAAAGAATCACTGCAATAGTTGCAGAGTTCCCATTTGTGGCGAACATACAGTCGACTTTTGCCCAACTTGTGCCACAAAAATCTAAGTAATTTGATACTTATGGTTACTTTTAAGATGTTTACTTTATTATACCAAAAGAAAAAGAAGAAATTTCTAAAAAATAGTGTCTCATTTAGTCATTGTAAGATATAGTGTCTTATTGATCTCAAAGAAACATGTGACTTTTAAAATTTGTGATTTAGTACTTAAAAGTTAAATAAATATTCATTTATGTAATGATTATCTTTAATTTATATCCCATACTACCCACGAATATAGTAAACCTGATTAAAATAATATACAATTTTAATAAAAATCACGTTTAAAAAATGGTCGTCAAAAAGTCGAATGGTTAGCTTATCATAGAAGTTCAGAAACGTTAGCTATCTAGGGTTAAATAATAAATTTTAGCCAATGACATTAATTTTCTTTTTCTAGCATTTATAAAATAAATACTAACAGTCTTTATATTAATGTGTATTTTGATCTGTGGGCAGGATTTACTCGACTACAGCGAAGCAAAATAGGAGGACTATGTTTTTTCTTTTTTGAAGAATGGATATGAATTATGTAGCGCTGATGAAGTAATAAGATGAAAGTCCTGCGTAATCTCAACGTGAACAAAGCTAGTGACCCCGACGGGATACCAGCAATTGTTCTTAGAACTTGTGCGTGCGCCTGAACTGTCTCCAATCTAGACACTCCTGTTTCGCCTTTTGCTTGAGATGGGAAAGGTGCCGAAAGTATGGAAGCTGGCTAACGTAGGTATAGCCTGTACCCAAAAAAGGCAGTCGTGCTGACCCAGCCAACTACAGGCCAATTTCAGTCACGTCTATGTTGTATGGAGCGTGTACTTAATAGTAACCTTCAGGCATATCTAGAAGCCAACATCATCCTCAGTGATCGACAATAAGGCTTTCGCAAAAACCTGTCAACTGGGGACCTTCTAGCGTATGCCATTCATATCTGGAGTGAAGCCATTGTGAAGCACGGGGAAGCACTTGCTATTTCCTTTGACATCTCCAAGGCCTTTGACAGGGTGTGGCCCGATAGCCTTCTGCCTTATTGCTAAGCTTCCTTCCTTCGGTTTACCCACTCGTTGCGTTTGGATTGAAGACTTCCTGCGAGATCGATCCATTCGAGTGGTCATTGATGGCTGCTCGTCTGGCCAATTGGCAATTAATGCCGGAGTTCCTCAGGGGTCGGTTCTCTAAGCAACTTTATTCTTGCTGCACATTAACGATCTGCTAATGTCCGGTACCTTTGACCACGGCCTTTAGCTATGCAGACGATAGTACAGTTGCTGACAGATATGTGTCCAGTGCGCGTGCTGGTGGGTCACAGATCCAGTCACTCCGTGAGGACATGGTTGGGCGCTTGAACTTGTCCTTGAAGTCTGTCTCCAACTTGGTCAAGTTTAATGCAGCTAAGACCCAGGCGCGTCTCTTTTCCGCAAAAAGGAATCAATTCCAACCGGCTCTTACTTTCCGTGGTGTAACCGTGTCGATCACAGAACAGATAAAAGAGGTTAGAAAGGAAATAGTTCCTGATTTGTATGAGAACACGTGTCGCCGCTTGTCTCCCACTCTTTAGCTCCACTACAAGCAAGAGACCCGTTACGGATGTGAATTACGCACACAAATAAATTACACACACTTAAATCGAGAGCTTGCTACTGATTGTAACTCACTGTCGATAAACATGCGCCACGTCAATGGTTGAAGTATTGAGGACGCAACGCATGCAAGACATTGTAAGCGGACTTGGTCATTTCATTGATTAAGCGAGTAAACATCGTGAAATGTATATTTTTTGTAACTTTTTGCAATAATGTTCTTAATGTTTGGAATTTCATAGTGATCAGAATATTTTTATGCATTTTACAAATAAAATTGTAATTAAATGTTATTTTCTATTTACCGATGGAAATATATACCTCCTTGCTCTATACTTGTGGTCTGACTTTATGTTTTACAGGTTATAATTGCACAACACGGCATTTTAAAGCAGAGCTCTGTGTTCCGAAGTAGTCCGAACTCCGAAGCGCACTAAACGCGGTGAATGAATTAATCGGTCGAGCTATGATTTTCGAATCATAGTTGTGGCACGCTCGCCACGCTCACATTACCATTCCAACCATATTCATTTATTTCGTGGTGTCGATATCCGATTGTGTTGAGTTTGATAAATGATAAATGATCCTTATTTTGCAAAGTGGTGATTAAATAACACTTTTACACGTCTGTCCGTCCGTCCGTATGTCACAGCTATTTTATTCCGAAACTATTAAGACTACACATGTGAAACTTGGTAATTAGATGTATTATGTAATGCGCTTTTCAACTTTTCTTAAAAATTAAAAAAAAAACTGTAAAATTAAGGAGGGCTCCCTATAAATAGAACTAAAACTAAAATATTTTTTTTTTCATCAAACCTATACGTATGAGGTATATATAGAGGTCTTTAAAAATGACATTAAGGTTTCTGAAACCCTTTTTTAGGGTTCCGTAGCCGAATGGCAAAAAACGGAACCCTTATAGTTTCGTCATGTCTCTCTGTGTGTCTGTCTGACTGTCCGTCCGTCTGTATGTCACAGCCATTTTATTTCGAAACCATTAGGACTATACCTACCTACACATGAAACTTGGTAGGTAGATGTATTCTGTGAACCGCTTTCCGATTTTAGGAAAAAGAAATATATAAAGTTAACTGAAAATATATTTTTTTTCATGAAATCTATGCGTGTGTGGTATTTATAGAAAGGACATTAAAAATTACATTACATTCTAAAACCACTTTTTCATAAAGTCAATAGTTTAAAAGATATACGCGTCCAAAATGGAAAATGTCCCCCCCGCTAACTTCAATAATAATGGAGGGAAAAATATATGCTGTAGATCTTAATGTAAACTTTCAACGAAAATTGGTTTGAACGAGATCGGGTCAGCAGTTTTTGAGATATAGCATATTTTCTAAAACCGTTCATACAAATACTATGAAAAACATAGTTATTTGACGTAGTTACTGCGGAACCCTTCGTAGGCGAGCCTGACTCGCACTTGGCCAATTCTTATTTTAAGCCCGCGCATCAAAAACATGTTTTCGCATTGATAAAATCCTTTCTTTCACACATAGAAAGATTTTTTGAGATAGAAAAGGATTACTGCAAGCATGTGTTATCTTGGTGTAACGAACACCGAACTCAAATATAATTCAATTAAAATAAGTGTAACGTTGACACTGCTTAAAGTATGACAATGCAAATTGGAGGAAAATTATTTTTTGAAATTAAAAAGGCATTAGTGTAAGGCCATTTTATTATGGTTTCTTCTTCTCGTCGGGTGTTGAGGGGGAGTTGAGAGGGGGTTGAGGGGGAGTTGAGGGGGGAGTTGAGGTAGTAGTTGAGGGGTGAGTTGAGGGGTGAGTTGAGGGGTGAGTTGAGGGATGAGTTGAGGGGTGAGTTGATGGGTGAGTTTAGGGGTGAGTTGAGGGGTGAGTTTAGGGGTGAGTTGAGGGGGGAGTTGAGGGAGGAGTTGAGGGGTGAGTTGAGAGGTGAGTTGAGGGGTGAGTTGAGGGGGGAGTTGAGGGAGGAGTTGAGGGGTGAGTTGAGGTTTGAGTTGAGGGGTGAGTTGAGGGGTGAGTTGAGGGGTGAGTTGAGGGGTGAGTTGAGGGGTGATTTGAGGGGTGAGTTGAGGGGTGAGTTGATGGGTGAGTTTAGGGGTGAGTTTAGGGGTGAGTTGAGGGATGGGTTGCGGGATAAGGTGCTGTATGAGTTGCGGGATGAGTTGAGTGATGAGTTGAGGGATGAGTTGAGGGATGAGTTGAGGGATGAGTTGAGGGGTGAGTTGAGAGGTGAGTTGAGGGATGAGATTAGGGATGAGTTGAGGGATGAGTTGAGGGATCAGGTGCGGGATGAGGGGCGGGATGAGTTGAGGGGTGAGTTGAGGAGTGAGTTTAGGGGTGAGTTGAGGGGTAAATTGAGGGATGGGTTGTGGGATGAGTTGCGGGATGAGGTGCTGTATGAGTTGCGGGATGAGTTGAGTGATGAGTTGAGGGATGAGTTGAGGGATGAGTTGAGGGATGAGTTGAGGGATGAGTTGAGGGATGAGTTGAGGGGTGAGTTGAGGGGTGAGTTGAGGGGTGAGTTGAGGGGTGAGTTGAGAGGTGATTTGAGGGGTGAGTTGAGGGATGAGTTGCGGGATGAGTTGAGGGATGAGATTAGGGATGAGATTAGGGATGAGTTGAGGGATGAGGTGGGGGATGAGGTGCGGGATGAGTTGAGGGGTGAGTTGAGGGATGAGTTGAGGGGTGAGTTGAGGGGCGAGTTGAGGGGCGAGTTGAGGGGCGAGTTGAGGGGTGAGTTGAGGGGTATTTTTTTATCCAGGATTAAACTTCTTAGGGCTATTAGCCCCAAATTTAGTGTAAAATAATGCTTATTGGGATTTTTTTGGGCCTAAAAATAAGTAGGGCTATTTTTAGGGGCATACATACATTTACAAGCATCACATATATGCCCGCGGGGCGCGCGGCCGTCAGTGGCCTAGTACTACTACATTACAGATTATCTATGTACTAGTACTAGGAAGTAGTATATCTATGTAGGTACTAGTACTAGGCAGTATTCGGAAGTATTTGATGATTGTGACGCTAGTAGGCATTTAATAAGCGTCTTGAAAATATTTCCAAACTTGCACTTGCATTCATGACTGTACCATTTTAAAATTGAACGTGCTTTTTCGATATATCATATGCTGAAAAACAAATTACGACACCGATTGTCCCTTGAAATGCTGTTAAGTTTGATGATGACACGAAACGTGATGATGGATCTTGCGTTACGTTTACTCCATCTGTCTCCATCTCCAAAAAATGTTACAATTATATAATGTAAACATGTATGACTTTAAGAATTCCGAAATTTCAAATGAAACGCCAAGTCGGGATTTAAGCGATTTATTTAAAATAATTGATAACGTGGATTGTTAATTAAGTAAATTCTATTACAAAAGTAATTAAAATTAAGTTATATTTTATTTACCTTAATAAAACGGGAACTCATTTAAATATTAGCCTTGAATTGCAGCAAGAAACAGGGTTTTTTGAAGTGAAAACTTCTTTAGCGTCTTTGTGATTTGAAATTTTATGAAACGAAACAGCAACAGTAAAAAGAGACAGACATATACATTCATAAGATTTAACGTGGGAGAAAATGAGATAGGGAGCATTATACAGTGTTTCTTATGTCGTGGAAATTTTATATGGGCAAACCAGGGCAAACGTATACCTTTGAAATTTCGTAATTTTTTTAAGGATTTGTTTGAAGTGAAACCTTCTTTAGCGGCATTGTGCACTTTTTTTGTAATGGGGAAAAAATGTTAAACTCGCGTCAAGACACGTGACCTGATCAAAACTTCGTAAGACGGACGGAGAGTAGACAGCCGGCGCGGCGCAGGAGAGGAAGTATCCCCCTCTCATTCTACGGCGCGGCGAAAATGTATGCCTGCGCTTGCTGTTTTGTTTAGGCGGCGCAGGACGCTTGCGCGAATGTTCGTGTGTGTTAACATGAAAGTTGATTTTTCTAAGAGATAAACTTTTTAATGTAATATAAATTGTCATGTTTGTGTACGATAGCGCAATAAATAAATATTGTATTCTACCACATAAATGATAGTACTTTTATACTGATAATTAAAGCAAATCGTGCAAAATTATTCCCTATCCATTCCAAAATATCAAAAATGCACAACGTTAATGTTCAAGTTTTCACTTCTGCCGGCACTCCCGGAGTGCAACCCGGATTTTTTTATTAAAGAGAATGTCAGCGGACTCCAAACTAGGCGGCGGGGCGCCTGTATCTTGGAAACCAGAGTTGTGTTTACAAAAGATAAAAATAACTATTCTGAACAAATATAATTATGAATGCAATGGTCATAAAGTATTAAATAAAATGCCTAATTTAAAAATAAAACAATATCTAAAAATAAAACAAAACATTAAACAAAACGTAAAACAAAACAATTGTGTGCACTTTATATAAAATAATTAACAATACAAATTGGACATGAATTTATTTTATTTATTTATTTAAACTTTATGTACAATTGTGTTACATGGGCGAACTTAATGCAGCAAGGCATTCTCTACCAGTCAACCTTTGGGTTTTTAGCCCTAGGTCGTAGCACTACTTTAGTGCTATGTTGAGCACTGTTATTGGAGATTATTTATAAGGTAGCGGAGATTTACTTTAGACAGCACTTTGGAGAATAAGTTAGGGAGAGCAACGACAAGGCGTGAAGTCGCAGTAATGAATGTGGAATGAATGTTCTTTATTAAAATAGAATTGTGTATATATAATAGTAGTGTTTACATTAGTGGAACTGTGTGAGAGCGCGGCCCTCCGCCCGCGTCTCATATACCTGTTGACATTATATTTAATTTATAGTATTTATAATAATATTCCTTTGTGCATTGTGTGAGCGATTGGTTATCAAAGTGAAGCGTGTGCTACGTATGCAACAGGTTAAAAAACACATTGTGGTAGGTGTACGAGAAAATGGAATGAAATAATATATTTAATACTAATAAATATAATACTAATATATAATAATACTAATAAAATACACATATATGCAAAAATGACAAACTAATAGATACGGTGCTTTATAGCTCACTAGCTTCTGCCTGCGACTTCGTCCGCGTAGAAGTCGAAAATATTCCACGGGATCCCGTCCCCGACTTGCTTGACAAAGATAATAATAGCTCGGCTAATATGCATGATATAAAGATAATTTAGCCTATAGCACTCAGGGATAATGCAGCTACATGTAAGCGAAAGAATTTTCAAAATCGGTTCGGTAGTTTCAGAGATTACCCCCTACATACAAACTTACAAACTTAATTTTACCTCTTTATAATATTAGTATAGATAAGAATTATGACGAAAACCAAACTAAGAATAACAGTCCCTTAAGTAGTGGTTTTTAATTTTACGCTTAAAAGAAAATTTTGACTCAGCCTTCTTGATGTCAAGGGGTAGCATGTTCCAGAGTTTAATAGTAGAAATAGCGTAAGAATTAGAAAGACACCCGGTGTGGTGTGAAGGAATGTGAAGAAGTAAGTTTTTGGATGCACGAAGGTTAAGATCATGAGAACTGCCCAACAATTTAAAATTTTGTTTTAAGTAAACAGGAGCACAAGGATCGTTCATAAAAGTGAAGAGCATGCAGAGGGATCTAAGAGATCTCCTTTGACGGATAGGCAACCATTTAAGCTGTGAACGGAAGGAAGAAATGTGATCATATTTTCGAAGACCAAAAATGAAACGAATACAGTTGTTGAGAAGTCGATCCAGTTTGTTAAGAAGTTCTTGGGAAAGATCAGAATAGCAAACATCAGCATAATCAATGATAGGTTGATGGTTTATGAATAAGTGTGTATTATTGATGTGTTAGAGCAGTGTGCGTTTATTGAAGGCAGAATGCGTGAATGTATATGAGTTAGCATGTATGTGTGTGTACTAGATAATTTCCTCTGTTTCATTGTACGATAAGGAAAGGAGTAATTTTAGGATTATATTCTTGCATGAGTGAATATTAAGGCCTTTGATGTTACAGTATTTACTGATTTGATTATAAATATGGGTGTGAGAGTAATATGGACAGCGTCTTGCCAGTAGACTCATAGCGTTTGATAGAGGGATATGTAGAACGCGTCTGGAAAAGAGATGTTAATGGTCAGATCCACTTTTGAAGGATTTATGAGCATGTAGTGTGGCACTTAAAATGAATAACTGCCGCACTCGGAGAACAGGAAATTCGTTATAGCAGGTCTGTTGGGAACTTAAAAGGCTTTTTTAGCATTACTTTGATGACAGCTCTCTGAGCCCTTTCTATTTCAATGAATGTAGACTTACCAGCACTGCCCCAGATGGAAATTCCATACTGCAGCACAGATTGACAAAGACCAATATATACCATTCGAAGAATTTTAGTGGGTGTGCAGTCACGTAACTTTTTCATAAAGAAAATAAGTTTTCTGACACGAGCCGAAAGAAGATGAATATCGACGCCTTAGAGTTAAAACCTTGTAAGTAAAAAAGGAGTAACTTTTCAGGAGGAAGAAAAATCTGCGTGCTATAAAATTTTTGTACGGTTTCTTTTATGTTTTTTTTTAATTTATTTATATGTAAATTTAACCCGTTTTTATATCCAGAACTGTTCGATATTATGTATAATATGAAAAATATTATACATAATATCGAACAGTTCAGAAATGCATAATCCATGGCCTAATTACGCTAAACTGATGACGCGATGCGAGTGTTTACGAGGTTCTCACTTACTTTCATAGATGGGTGAAATGCAGAAAACTTGTAACTTTTGAATTTTTTTGTATCCTATGGTTTTAAATTGCATTGAGTTAATAGCATGTTTAAATAATGCGCAATAAATATTTATTTTGAATATTATACCTTATAACCAAAATCGTAAACATTTATTTATAACTTCGTAATAACAAAAACAAATCCTTAATAGGTTTTGAAAAATGGGTTAAAATTATTTCCATACATTTTATTAGTGTCCTTTTCATTTCGTTACACATTACATTATTTATTAATTTTTTTCTGATGAACTTACTCGTTTAATTTTTATTTTAACAGTTTCTTCATATCAATAAATATTATATTATTTATGTGGGTCTCATAATACGCCTTTTTTATTATATTTATGTAGTCTAAATGTATTGTCTCTAAAAATAAATGTTTCGTTACTCAGGATTCGTTATGGGAAATTTAAAGACGTACGTAAAGTTTTAGAACGAATCCGTATTTTTTTTTAAGTTAGCCACATTACCTTCGAATGTTCTTTGACAAATGTCAAACTGCAGCCGTTTTGTTACGGCGGAGAAAGTGTGCGTTTCGGTGAGTATTCAATTTGCTTGTGTATTTTATCAGGGTGATTAACGGTGATAAGTCAATATGTTTTATGCTTTAAAACTATGTTTTCTGTAAAGGAAACTATGCACATGTTTCCTATGATATTGTAATCCGCTGTAATATTAGTTGCTTATCAAAAGCTATGAGATATAAACATTTTAGTTTATAAATTCTCAGATGTTCTTTTCAATTTCGTTATTATTTCGTTACGTAACAAAACTGAGAAAATGTAAGGCTGCGTTTACATACAATTAATACTGAATCAATATATAATTTTATATATATATATATATATATATATATATATATATATATATTGCAGAGATGGCGTCACTATCAAATGCAGAAAGGCAAAAAAAGTACCGTGAGCGTCTTATAGAAAATCCAATAAAATATGAAGAATTAAGACAAAAACATCTCGAAATTTGTTAAAGCCCGAAACAGCAAAATAAAAGATTTAAGTTATAAAGGAAAACGAGAAATGAGAAAAACTTGGAGAAAATATTCATTTAGATATTATAAAAAAAAGATGACCGGTCAATCATCCACTACACCAGTTGATACAAATGGCAGAGAAGAAGAAACGAGCATGGAAAACAAAGAAAATGAAGTAAGTCCCCAAGCAAGAAGGTCCTCTTCGAGGGAAAAAGAAAATAAGAATAAGCAAAGTAAAGATCGTAGGAAGAAAAAGCGAGTAATACAGTATTCTACCTCAGATTCGAAATTGGATAGCAACTTATATGCAGAGAGTGATGATAGTCCATGGTATGAAAGTGAAAGTGACAAAAATTCTTCACTGTTTTATAACAGGGAGTTGGCTTCACGGAACAAAAATAAGGTGACAGTATTGAGCGACGTAAAATTTTCTGCTGGAAATTGCGCCTACTTGGATTTGACCAGGGAAGGTCCCTTAAAGTTGACCAAAATTTATTTGAATTATGATTTAAATATCAACCAAAGAGATGATCTCAGTAGTGACGATGAGAATATTTTTTTAAATAAGATTTGAGAGAGGGATTTTCATTTTAATAGTTTAAATAATTATTTTGTTTATGACTGTTCAGTTACTAGAAAATCTCTTTAACTTGTCATGTCTTTAAATGCCACCTTGTTTTTTTTTATAAGATTTATTTTTTTGTTAATAAGAAGTTTGTTTCGATTATTTTCATTTGTTTGTTTTATATAATAATACGTTTATTGTTGAGATTAAACTAAATACAATTGGATCAGATTGAATAAGACTGACATTTAATACAAGTGTAATTTTCAACCGACGACAAAAAGAGGAGGTTATCTATTCGACGCGTATATATATATATATATATATATTTTATATATAATCAGTGATCACCGAGTACTCGAAGACGGCTGAACCGATTTGGAGAATTATTTTTTTATTTTAAAGGGTATACTTCGAAATTGGTCCCATTGTCACCAAGTCAGGATCTGATGATGGGATCTTGGCGAAATCGAGGGAACTCTTCAAATATTATAGGCACCAGTATCGAAAAGCACCATTTGAGGAAGTGGAACTGATGATGAAGACACCAGATGGCCACCGAAACTACTCAATAATAAGTATTTCGTTGATTGCGATTAGATTACTTGAATGTGGTTATTAAGCACAATGTGCTCATCACAATGCATATGGTGAAGTGAAGCTGATGGTGAAGTACCAGGAGAACTCCTCAACACATAACGGCCTAACATTGGGAAAAGCAATATTTTGTAAATGAATATAAGTAGTTGACATTTAGGCTCTTGTAACTAGATAAATTAAAAAACGACCAACTAAAAAGAGTGAAATAAAAACTTTTTACCAAAAAATTAAAAACGACTCCCAAAAAACACTGCAAAGTGAAAAATAACTTTAATTTCGGAAGTCGCTGCCAAAAACGAAAATACAAAACTAAAGACACCGACTACCGAAATTAAAGTTATTTTTCACTTTGCAGTGTGTTTTGGGAGTCGGTTTAATTTTTTGGTAAAAAGATTTTTATATGGTCAAATTAAGTTAAGCAAGTTCCTTTAAAAGTAATATTGAATTAGTAAAAAAAGGTTTAGTACAAAATGACTAAGAAGCTGTTTATCTTGCCAACTAAATGTCACCTTGTTTAATTTTTTCTAAGTTTTATCTTTTTGAAAATAAGAGGTTTATATCGATTATTTTCATTTTTTTTGTTTTATGATTAGACGTTTACTGTTGAGATTATTTCTTGTGATTAAAATAAAAACAACATGATTAGACTGAATTAGATTGACATAAGTATAATTTTATACTGCCAAGTATCAAAAATTTAGTTGAGAAAGTTCATTTAAAAGTAATATTGATAAACAAATTATTTTTATTTGATTAGAGGATAAATAAAAGTTTAGTACAATTACTACAACTTAGTGAAGTAGATACTAATAAATGAATTTAAATTTTCATTTTTTTGTTTTATTTTGATTATAGTGAATATCTCGGAAACTAAATATTGACAACTTCTCGTACGTCAAGATTAAAACAATGTGCTTTCGGCACATTTGATATAAAACATACCATGATCAAGTGACACGTGAAGCCCTCAAACCTGACTTATTGAATTTTTTTAGTTTTGTTTTTTGGCTTGCCTTGACCATATTGTGTGTACAGTTTTGTTATTAATTTTATCAGTTTAGTTATTTCTCAGATGCGTAACTTTTTGAGAATTAGTGACATATTTTCTGCATTTCACCCAGATAGCGTTTCGAGTATCGAATGAACATATTAGTGAGATCAGGATGTGCGTTGCTAGGATTGCTTTCTGGAAACGCAATAACAAAAATTTGGACAAAAATGTACTCCCGAGGTTTTCACTCTAAGGTGACGATATGGGGTTTAAAGGAGAGATTTTCATCTATTGTAATACCGAGGTATTTGAGAGAGTGAGTGCGGTCTATGCTAGTGCATGTACAGTCTATGAGTGGATTGTAATGATGGCTACTGCATGTATGGAGTTTAAGTTTTAAATTCTTTGGAGGACTGGATGCTGTAGTTTTGAAAAAACGTTATAAGTTTTGTTTTTTTTTTTCACATTAAGCCTGCGCCGAGTAAAATAACTCAAAACGGTCTTCACAACTAAAGGAATATAACCTATAATAGTACTTTAATTACCATACAAAAATATGTAAGGAACACTAGAATAAATGTGTTATCAAACATAGTTGGCAAAATTTAAAAATATTTTATAGTTTATTAAACAAAAATACATAAAGTTGGACAAAAATCCTTACAAAACATGCTCGTGCGTCGCTGAATTTTGATAGTAAACTGTTGAATTTTTTCATAAACTTCAATTCATATTATTCTCTAATTATCATACTATCATTTACAGCTTTAACATTTCAAAAATGTCGCTTGGTTGTTTTAATTTTAATTTTTTCTTCTAATTTGCGCGCTATTTTGAACCATACGCAACGTACACCGATCGAAAATTCAGTCGTCCACGGGAGCTCGGAGAGGGGTCACGTCTCATCGTGGAGCGTTTCGCCGGTAACGATAATTCGCGATCTATTGTGTACGTATGTATTGCAGCAATCCGTTGAATAAAATAAGTCATATTTTTTATTTTTTTGAGTACGATTTATTATGCATACCCAACAATTACTTTTTATTGTTCAATATATATTTCTTTAACATTTTTTTTTAAATATTTGTTTTTATGGGAAAATGTAAAAAAAAATATTATTAGAAGAAAGTTGGCGCAAATTTTCGAAAAAAAAAGCCATTCTCATAAAAAGTACGTATTTCTATTTTGTGATGTTATTATTGCTTTTTAACCGACTTCAAAAAAAAGGAGAAGGTTCTCAGTTCGTCTTAAACTTTTTTTTATGTATGTAACCTCAAACTCGAAGACGGCTGGCTGGACCGATTTGGAATTTTTTTTTCGTTTGAAAGGGTATACTTTCTAGTTGGTTCCATTGTTATGAAATCAGGATCTGATGATGGGATCCTGGAGAAAGCGAGGGAACTCTTTAAATATTATAGGCACACCTATAGCGTTTTGGGTATTTCTAATAGTACCTTGTGCAGTTGCTCCCGAAAAGCACCATTTGAGGAAGTGAAAGTGATGATGAAGACTTTTTTCAAACATTCGATATGGGTATCGTGTAATGGGTTTTTGGGGGTGGTGATTGCAAATCTGGAATTTATTTTTAAATTCAAGATGGCGTATGCCACTTTTTCTCACAAATTCGATATGGGTACCGTGTAATGGGTTTTTGGGGGTGGTGATTGCAAATCTGACATTCATTTTAAAATCCAAGATGGCGGATGCAACTTTTCCTCAAACATTCGATATGGGTATCGTGTAATGGGTTTTTGGGGGTGGTGATTGCAAATCTGGCATTCATTTTAAAATCCAAGATGGCGGATGCAACTTTTTCTCAAACATTCGATATAGGTATCGTGTAATGGGTTTTTGGGGGTGGTGATTGCAAATCTGGCATTCATTTTAAAATCCAAGATGGCGGATGCAACTTTTTCTCAAACATTCGATATGGGTATCGTGTAATGGGTTTTTGGGGGTGGTGATTGCAAATCTGGCATTCATTTTAAAATCCAAGATGGCGGATGCAACTTTTTCTCAAACATTTGATATGGGTACCGTGTAATGGGTTTTTGGGGGTGGTGATTGCAAATCTGGCATTCATTTTAAAATCCAAGATGGCGGATGCAACTTTTTCTCACACATTCAATATGGGTATCGTGTAATGGGTTTTTGGGGGTGGTGATTGCAAATCTGGCTTTCATTTTGAAATCCAATTTAAAACACATACGATATCCATATTGAATGTTGGAGAAAAAGTTGCATCCACCATCTTTCATATTTTAATGTATAGCGTAGGACACTGATTCCTTTAACACAGGCTCACTTAGCTTAGGAGTCAGGGGCTTCACTTGAAAGATGTAATATTTTTATGTTCAATAAATTATTTATTTATGAACATTAAAAAACCGTAAAATTGACGACCTCTTCTCCTTCAGTATATTATATAACGTATACATATTTGCCAAAAACTAAATTAGTATTAATTATTGTAAAATAGATGACTAGAGAACTTTTGGTGTACAATAAAGTTTATTTTAATCTATTCTAAATACTAGCTTTTGCCCGCGACTTTGTTCGCGTAGAGGTTTTTCCTGCGTAAATCCTGATCGCGTGGGAATTTCGGGATAAAAACTATCCTATGTCCTTTCCACGGTCCTAAAATATTCCCATGCCAAAGGAGAATGCCAAGGCTTCCTTCAAGACTCGGCCAGAACCGACAAAGATGAACTATATATCATAAAAAAGGAAAATAATTATATTTTTTGATTATATGACTGTATAGTTAGTTTTCTATAAGAAGTACACCAAATAAAGTTATAGTTCTTTGAAGTTGACCACTTAATACTTCTAATTTTAACGATAACATGAAATAAACTATAAAATTAATGAATAATGACTATTGAATTCCTTTTCAACAGCCAAGGTGGTCGTTAGTAATACAGAAATCGGAGTCCGGTAACAAAACAATAAACAACACAAAATTCAAAAAACACATAAGACACTTCGTCGCTTGTCATAAAATGCGGGAGAAGTAAAACTTTTGACAATTATCAGTGACAATGACAACTACAAGATTAAGTGTTACCAGCACTAAATAACTATCATAAACTGTATCGATAATTGAATTGAATTACTTTAAATTATTACAATATATTAAAAAATATAACGAAACATGATTAATTATTATAAGAATTACGAGTTTTGACTTTATTAACTAATAAATTCACTTACGTAGGTTCATAATGATATTAATGTAATCGATTTGCAAGTGCAATTTCATAGCGATCTTATTTTATTTTGGTATTGGCAACATATCTAATTGAAATTGTAGATAGAAAACGTGTTAATAAATTGAATAACTATTTAAAATGACTTTTAAACGGTGTATCTACAGATTTTATTTATACTGTATAATTCTTACAGTTTTATATAATGAATTATCATTAATTTAGAAAGTCTATCGGACACTGCATGATTCGAGCCGAAACTTGGCATTCACCTTTAATCTAAATCGGTTCAGCGGTTTAGGCGTGAAAAGGTAACACACAGACAAACAGTGTTACTTTCGCATTTATAATATTAGTATGGACAATATGGACAATAAAACATAAACTTATTAATAAAAAATAAATAAATACAATAAAAAAAATCGACTCCATTATTTGTTCAACAGGGTAATTTTTATTATGCGACTAAAATAAAAAAGATGCCATAATACATTGTTTAAAACTGAAAACGCGGCTATTGAAATTTGACGCGATACTATTTGAAATGAGCGCATCATTTAGAATTAAGCACTAATTTTATGCGGACGGTTTTGAGACGTTGAGTGTGCATCTTGGGTTTTTAGTATATCAATGATTACTACAGTAAAAACAAACGTTAATTTTTATATAATAGGTATAATTTATTAAATTTATTTTTGTGATTTATTTACGTACCTACTTGCTTCATTTAGATCCATCCAGCCGTTTGAGCGTGAAGAAGTAACAAACATGCAAACAGACACATTCATTCACAAACTTTCGCCTTTATAATATTAGTGTGATAAATAAAACCATCTAAATAATTAATATTCGTTTTTCAAGTTTATTCAACATAACGACAAAAAATTAAAAAATGCAAAGTTAGCAAACTTCGTCGTGCAACGGCAAGCGGGCCTCGAGCGAACTTGTCATTGTGTGTGTGTCAACGCACACGACTAGCCCGCTGCAGTAAATACCTATTTTCCGCGCGTCTCGTAGGCTCGACACCCTCTTAAGGGTAA
This sequence comes from Tholera decimalis, assembly GCA_943138885.2. Lineage (NCBI taxonomy): Eukaryota > Metazoa > Arthropoda > Insecta > Lepidoptera > Noctuidae > Tholera > Tholera decimalis. Next base: position 7,207,304 of record OW964575.2, on the reverse strand, counting down.
GTAGATTTTTGTTAAGTACCTCCATGATCGTAATCAAACCACTCTCAGCAGAATGATACACCTCTTCCCAGGTTTTGACGTGTAAAACAATAGCTGTGTCGTCTGCGTACGATATGATTTCTGCACTATTTACTGAAGCATTAAGAATATCGTTCATGTAGAAGGCAAAGAGCGTTGCACTATGGAAAATGGTAGAACAAGCGCATATCAAAAATGCTTTTTACGAAGATCATAATTTGGCTAATATGGCTATTTTATTAGGTTTTCTAATAGTCAAATTACTTCACCACGCCTCTTCAACCTGTACATAAACGGACTGATAGGTGAGCTCAGCAGGGCTGGAGTGGGTTGTTCAATGGATGGAGTCTGCATGAACAACATCAGTTACGCTGATGATATGGTCCTGCTGAGTCCATCTGTCAAGGCCCTCAACATACTCTTAGGCATTTGTGAGAGGTACTCAGTGGCACATGGCCTCAGGTATAACCACAATAAGAGTGAGCTACTTGTTTTTAAGTCGGGAAATAGAAGTCCCAAGACTGTTCCGCCGGTTAGGCTTGGAGGAATTCAGATAAGCAGGGTCACTAAGTTTAAGTACCTGGGACATGGACATTGAGAGGGAACGTAGGGCGTTAGCAGTGAGATGCAACATGCTGGTGCGCAGGTTTGCGAGATGCACTAGAGATGTTAAAATTTCATTATTCAAGGCGTACTGCCAGACATTTTATACCTGCAGCCTGTGGGTCAGATATACGCAGAAAACTTACAACGCCCTACGTGTCCTGTACAATAATGGGTTCAGAATGTTGCTGGGGTTGCCTCGCTTTTGCAGTGCATCAGGTATGTTTGCCGAGGCCAACATTGACTGCTTTAGAACAATAGCACGTAAAAGAGTTGCCTCCCTGATGCAGCGTGTGCGCGGTAGCGCCAGCAGCCTTCTGAAAACCATCCTGGATAGGCTGGATTGTCCTGTGGTGAAGCACTGGAATACTGTCCACGTTTCCGGCGGTGCTATTTTTAATGTTAGGTAAAATTTACTTTTATTATTATTTTATTATATTTTATTTGAAATTTGATTAATTAATTAATTGTTTCACTTTTATTATGCTATTTTAAAATTTAATTGTAATTGTTTTATTTTTATTTGATTCTTTATTAATAATGTTCAGCAATATAATTTTAACTACTAACATAGATGTAAGTATTACTAACCTATTTATGGATGTACTTAATCCGAAATAAATGTCTAAATAAATAAATAAATAAATAATATTCATTAGGGTTTTTTCACCTAATGCGCGAAATTATTATTTTTTTTTCATAGGAAGAAATACATAGAAGAGAGAAGTGCCAATCTCAAGTCTTTACGTATACATGGTTCAATACCAAATTGTGACAAATATACTTGATACAGATATGCAGTATTATACATTTTTAGAAAGATTATTTTATGTTTTTTGCGATACAGCTTAATTATTCTCAAAGTAAAAAAAAATATTTCAGTAATTACTTAAAAAGTGGCATACCTTATTTTACACTTTTATTTTTTTTTTCGTCGAAGGTTTTCAATGTTGTCCACGTCTGCCCAAGCGCTACTTTTTGTGTTAACTAGTAGTTTTACTATTCATAAATAGAACGCAAAAAAATCAGCTGCAGATATTTGCTCTTTTAGAAGATATGAGAAAAAAACTGATAAAAGTCAGAACCCGAAAATTGGTTTCTTTTGCGGCTTACCATTGACACCATTCACATGAACAATATAGGACTTTTTGGCTATTTTCTTCATTATTTCGTGATAACAAAGGGACCTTATCAAATTTACACTCGGTTTGCGTGGGAAATTACAAGATAATAATGATGTAGGTACCAATTCGATATTGTTAATGGTTATATAAAGGGAAGCAAAAGCTATTCGAACCATCTACATCAGAGTAACTTCAAGTGAAGCAAAGCTCATCTACACCTGTTATTCTTATTTCTACAGATTGTGAAGTATTAAAATGTCTTCCTTCAGCTGTACCAAACGAGACTTGATAATCCCCTACATCGAGGGTGGCAAGACCATGGAATCATTATCCAAAGTTTTAGTGGAAAAACTCAACGTTTCTGAAAACAACTTGTGTATGTTATAATTGGTGACATACAAAGGCACATTCTTCCTATATTCAACAAGCGCTGGGCCCTGGCATCTCGGAAAAAAGAAACATTTTTACAGATGAATTGTACTTGGTTGGACTCAAGGTATTCGTTAAATTTACCGGATTCTGAACAATATTCTACGCCATCAATATCTGGCCAACGAGGAAGAGCATGCGTGGCTTATGGAGACTCCTCAGAATCTACCAAGAAGAGGAAAAGCATTCTTCTACTCCAAGAATATGGCTTCAAGAATATAAAAAAAACCGGTCAAGTGCGTGTCGGGCCACGCGCAGTGTAGGGTTCCGTAGTTTTTATAACAGCCAAGTGCGTGTCGTATTCGCTGACTGATCGTTTCGTACCATGCTCTAACTTAAAGCCAAACATGACTACCTAACTAATTTGACTTCCTATACAAATCCTCACCTGATCCGACAATTTTGCACGGAAAGTTTTAATTTTATTTAGAGATTTGTATAAAACTTGTCATAGCCGGTGTTTTGAATTTAAATACGGACACAGAGCTACACTACTCAATCGTCACAAGAAACTAGCACGATACAACTGGCGCTTAGCGCCATCTATCGACATTTCTATAGAGTTGTTCGAAATTTTCAAGTCAAATACAATTGGTCGACTATTACTCGTAAACTTGTAAAGCCCACTTATGTGTGATAGTTTTCCTTTAAATTTCGTTATATATAGGTACTACTGCCGTGACATGTGAATTTCTAACTACAACCGTTTAGTTGATAGAGGGCGCGGACACTTGACTCTAACGAAAATCGGTACTTTAAAGCTTGATAAGTCACGAACGGTTTACTTAATCAAAAAACGGTCTTACCATACTCCTAATAGTTTTGAAAGACCTATCCAACGATATCCCACACTATGGGAAGAACGAAAAAAAAAAAAATTATCATCCCACTTTACATGTATGGGAGGTACCCTAAATAATTGTTTTTTTTCAAAATTTTATTTTACCACTTTTTCGGCGTCATTAACGTCTATAATCGTGCCAAAGTACAACTTTCTAGTACCAATAGTTTTTGAGCTAAACCGCGGACAGACGGACAGACAGACGGACATGGCGAAACTATAAGGGTTCCTTGTTGACTACGGAACTCTAAAAACGCTTATGTACAGGGACTACGGGCTTTACGTGAGTATACAGAAGTTCATCTTATCGAAGAATTAAGTAACGTTGACACTCAAAAGAAATTAGATATCTCAAGTAAGTGGAACGACTCAGACCAGATGAAGATTCTTTCCGATACGGAAGCATTGAGTGCTTTTATATATTATAGATCCAAATGATCTAACAAAAGCATAATATATATATCTGAAAAACTTAACCAACGAACGAAAGTGTTGTATATTCCCGCCTTACTACAAAATACAAGAAATAAAAAGATCCTGTTATCCACCATCTTCTACAATCGAAATCACGAATACTTATGCTAGTGATTAATATCCAAGATTGATTGGATCATATTACTATTGCTCTAATTTTAAAAATCGATTCTGTTTTCCAAAAACAATATAGAACATTGATCCTCTATTGTAAATGGGGATGTGATGGTTCATGTGGTCAAAGCCAATACAAGCAAATACTTGCAGAAGAGTCGGGAACAATTTCAGATGCCAATTTGTTCATCACTTCATTAGTCCCCATCAGATTAGTTGATGTACAATTGGGATCCGTTGTTTGGTAAAATCCGGTACCTTCATCTGTCCGTTTTTGCAGACCCATTTCTATTGAGTTTTGTAAGGAAACTCCAGAAAAAACCAAGGCAGTTGTCGATGATATTAACAAATAAATTAGGGATGCACAAGCATCACTGATAAACAAAGATGGTGTTGTAGTAAATGTGAAGCATGAACTATTTCTAACGATGATTGATGGAAAGGTCGCTCAGGTCCTTACAGATACTCCATCCGGTTCCACGTGCACAATATGTGGGGCTACTCCACGGCTAATGAATGACCTATCGAAAGTAACTGCCAGACCTGGAAACGAAAACGCCTACCAATACGTATTGTCCACTTTACACGCCTGGATTCGCTGCATGGAAATGATATTGCATATTTCCTACAATCTTCCGTTTAAGACTTGGTCTGCTTCAACTGAAGAAAATAAGAGATTAAAAAAAGAAAAGAAAGAGCTTGTTCAAAAACGTTTCAGGGAGGAGTTGGGATTAATTATCGACAAGCCTCGGCAAGTTAGCGGGAATACGAACGCTGGTAATACCGCACGAAGATTCTTCTATAATAGCACTTGCTCATCGGAAATAACAGGTTTAGATGAGGAATTGATTAAACGCCTATACATTATCTTGCAAGTTCTTTCTTCTGGAATGATGGTCGACCCTGAAAAATTTGGGAAATATGCAATAGAAACTGCAAGAATCTATTTAAGTAATTACGATTGGTATTATATTATGCCGTCCTCCGTTCATAAAATACTCATACACGGAGAAAACGTTATTAAATATTTTGCGGTGCTTCCTATTGGACAGCTATCGGAAGACGCACAAGAGTCTCGGAACAAAGACTACAGAAACATACGACTTCATCATGCCAGAAAATGTTCCCGATCTGCTACAAATGAAGATGTCTTTAAAACGCTTTTATACACGTCAGATCCATATATATCAAGTTTGAGAAAACCGTACGTAAGAAATGTGAAAGATCTTGAAGAACCTGAAAGTGAACCCACATTTACTGACCCCGATCCTGAAGTGGTATAAGTTAAAAATAATATTTATATTTAGTTATTACATAAGTAATAACTAAATATAAATATTATTTTTAACTTTGTTATTTATATATATTATTTGTACATAGCTACATCATTCCCTGAAGCCTGATTATAGGATGTACCTATTACTAATATGATTTTAATTTAGTAAATTGTTTTCATATATACACTTCTGGACACATCTATTGGCCCACCTTAGAGTTTAGGTTTCGATGGCCCCTACCGAAATATGATTGCTAGATTGAACAAAAACTGTTGATGCAGTTTTAAACCTGATACATTTTACCATCTTTTTCGATCGTATAGTTTTAAATTTGAATTCAGAATACCATACGACATGGACCTACGCCTAACAAGTCGGATATGCGCCTTGTTAAAGGCAATTAATTTTTGAATAAAAAACATGTTTTATCAAATAAAGGTTTAATTTAATAACGCGTGTTGCCTCCATGGGCATCTACCACAGCTCTCATACGATTAGGCATAGAGTTTATCAACCGCTCTATGAAATTTTGAGGGATCATCTCCCATTCCTCTTCTATGGCAGTTTTCAACTCCTGCATCGTCTGGGCAACTGGCTGACGAGCCCTAACACGCCTTTTTAGCTCGTCCCACATGTGCTCAATGGGGTTCATGTCTGGGCTTCTGGCTGGCCAGTCCATAACTGTGATGTTCACATCCCGAAGATATTCCCTGACGATGCCGGCCGCATGGGCTCTTGCATTATCATGCATAAAAAGGAAATTTGGGCCCACATAGTCCTCGTATGGTATCACGTGAGGTTCTAAGCACTCACGAATGTATCTTTCAGCATTTAATGTTGGCAGCCGTGGTCCTGTAACAACCTCAAGTTGAGTTTTGCCGCTCGCGGATATACCGCCCCAGACAGTCCATGAGCCACCGCCATAAGCAACCCTCTCTTCAAAGCAGCATTGTGCGAAACGCTCTCCCTTACGCCGGTAGACCTTCTTCCTTCCATCATTGCCATGTAACACAATTTTAGACTCATCAGAAAAGAGTACACGGCTCCAATCTTGCTGTGTCCAATTTAAATGACTGCGTGCGAAATGAAGGCGCGCTGTTCGGTGGGCTCGCTTTAGTTTGGGCCCATTAGCTGGCTTGTGTGGTACCATATCGCGTTCTTTTAACCTTCTCCGAACAGTTCGAGCGCTCACAGATACTCCGTGGAAGTCGCGAAGTTGGTTTTGTATCTCAATGGAGGTAAGGTGACGATTTCTCAAGCTGGTCGTCACGATGAATCGATCCTGCCTTTCAGTTGTGACCCGAGATCGTGGCCTTCCTTGGCGACGAACAAAGCCGCCAGTCTCTAGGTACCTCCGATAAACATTTCGGACCGCAGATCGACTTAAATTAAGTTGAGCACTCACGTTTCTTTGTCTGTGTCCGGCCTGAATAAGTGCCACAGCTTGGGCGGCGACTTCAGCTGAAGTATCCATAGATTATTGATAGAACCTCACCTTAATGTTAAGAATAAGTAATGTTTGTTGCAAAAGCAAAGATATCAATCACTTTTTCAAGAATTAAATCCAAGTAAACCAATAAAACCAAGTTTTCTTAGTATTCGATTGTTTGATATCAACAAACAGGCTCCAAATTGTCTTTTGTTTCTTTAAATTCTGTGTTCGAAATTCAAAAAAAGACTATTGAATGAAATTGTGAATGTGCCAGGTTCAAAACTGCATAAAAACTTTTTGCTCGACCTAATATAAAATTTTAGCTAGGACCAAACGAAACTGAAAATACAAGGTGGGCCAATAGATGTGTCCAGAAGTGTATATATAAATTTTGTTTACTTTGCTTATTGTAATTAACCATAGTTTAATCTTTTTAGTCATTATAAACTTGTATTCCACTTGAAATAAATTTTTTACTATTTTTTTCGTGTTTTATTTTCGCTTTTCTTTCATTCTATGCAAAAATACGTATATAGTTATACAAGAAAACACTACAAACTACACATCATCCGAATTTCCAAACCATACTGCATATTTGTGCCAAATTTCATCACGATACGACAAAAAATCATGAAGTTACAGATTTTTGATCCGATACCGACCTATATTTTCCATAGTGCGTTGGTCCAATGGTACTTCCTTGAGGAATACTGAAGTTGATCGGAAGTAAACTACTTGAATGGTCACCTACTTTTACCAACTGTTAGCGAGCCGAGAGGTAGGACTTGAACCAGTCATGCGCGACACCTCTTATTCCTATACCATCTAACTTCGCTAAGAGTAGGTCAACGGAAATTGTGTCGAACGCTTTCACAAGGTCTAAGAAAACTCCCATGGCATGTTTTCCGTTTTCTATGAAAGAAGCCACAGAGCTGCGTCTTCGGTAGACTTGTCTCTCCTAAAGCCGAACTGTCTGTGAGATATGAAATTATTATTTTCTAAATAATTTACTAGGCGGTTATTGACAATTTTTTCAAGAATTTTAGATACAATACTCAAGAGTGCAGTTGGACGATAATTTTTGGGTAAGTCTGTTGGGCCATTTTTGTAAATACAAACACTCTCAATCTTCCAGCGATCGGGAAAGACACCATTTTCGAGACTTAGGTTAAATATGTGAGTGAGTGGTTTTAGTGGAGATTTTTTTAACATTATGATAAGGTGATTGATGAGTGATTGATTGAGTGGTGATTGATGTGGGTGAGATGTGATTGGTGGTGAGGTGATTGGTAAGGCCATCTATCCCGCGAGCGCTATTAATTTTAAGTTGATCAATTTTTTTTTTCAATTTCGGCTTTATCAGTTGGTTGGAAAAAGAAAGAGTGTAAAGGAGTTTCACATGGCCTGTAATTGCAGGCCAGAGATGCTTGTGTTTCAGAAAGACGCGATAGTATGATGTCTGAGAGATTTTTGCTTAGTGAGGTAAAGTAGGCATTACACTTATTGAGTGATTCATGTGGGTTCGGGGTGTGTGTTAGTAGTCTTGAGGAGTATTCTTTTGGTTCTTTTGGATTGTAAATAGATTTAATGCTATTCCAAAGCTTTTTTTGGATTGTTTTGTTTTTTTTGAATAAGCTGGCTATTGTAATCTGTTTTAAATTTGCGTAGCAAATCATTACAAATGTTTTTATACCTAGAGTATATTAATCGGCGCATATCATCTTTTAGATGACATTTTAAGTTTAGGTGCAGTTTATCTCGATGTCTTACGCACCTTAAGAGGCCTGGAGTAATCCAGGGCTTAATGTTGTATTTACTATGGCTGATTTCTACTTCGCGGGAGTTCTTGGTCATTGAGTTGGACACTATATCCATTAATAAGATTAGGGAAGCATTTGCGCAGTCATTATTTAATACTTCAGACCAGTCAGTGTTATTTAGTTCTGCGGCTGCTGCTTGTTCATCCATTAAATATTTATACCGGGATCTAGAAGGTTTAACTGAAGTTTCTGCTTATTAACCTCTTCGTTTCCCGCCACAGCACCACTCGCGATAGCTTCATTCGGTGTTGCCAACATTTGGATCCAAAAAATCAGTAGGGTAAGGGACATTTTTTAAAGCTAGAATTTTTCATAAACACCATTCGTAAGAGCGAAAAATTCTGAACAAATACAAAACTGTATACTTAACTCATTTTGGGTATATTATCCCAATTGAAGCTACGGTCGACGACATATGTATTTATACGTTTAGGTCGATAGTGTTGGTTTTAATAAAAAAATTTTTAAATATCACTTCTAATATTCAATTATTGCACCTACCACGCTATCTCTACATCACCTTGACTGATAGAGAATGCCTACGGCATTGAGTCCGCCTTTGTACCTAAAATAAAAGAAAACTATTGTAAGCTATCGTTGAATCCAATGCAATTGTTTTTTAGCCATATATATATTGTTTTATAGCTATGTTTGGCATTAAAATTGATTCAAATAACTGACATCATAATAATTAATTGCCGTGAAAAATGTGCGCAATACAAATACTTCTTTGTACAAAACATGTGTAGGTAAGTAGGTTTTTTATACTTTAGTATTTTTAATATACGTTTTCATGGTAAAAGGCAAGTAGTTGCCTATAGGTAGGGTCAGCTATCATTGTTATAAGCCGAAGTATAAGTAACAGCCTTTTCTCAAGGAAAATTATCAAATGACTCCTTGCTCTCCTCACTCCTCTGGGTGGAGCGGAACGGAGTGGCAGGCTCTAAAAACCCACCCTGTTTTTTCAGTTGCCCTTATGATCTGGGGCGGCGGTATAGTTGTCGCCAAATAACTTGGCAAGAGTCGTTCAATGCGCGCGCAGAAGTCGTTTTTTAGGTGTCAGCGGTTGTCAGCGGGACGCGGGGTATGACGTAACGCCGCTCCGAGCGCGGGATTGGTGCGTCAGTAGTTCTCGTTCAATTTGCTCCTGAATACACTTGTGTACACAAAAGTTGTACCCTTTGTTTTTGTTACGAGTTGTTGTTTTAAATTTAGTTTTTGTTAAGTTGATTACAATGCCAGGGCCATGTACCGTTTTACGCAGACTATTAAAACGTCAGAAAGAACAGTTAGATACTATAGTTAAGGTAGGTTGAAATTCCGAATTCGTCACTGTCTTTAGGACACCAGGAAAAAAGAAGAATAAAGGTGAACGCAGACCTAGCCGCACCGCACGCGCCGCAGTCTTTGCATTCGAATTCTTTATATGAAACTCTATGCAACCTCGCACACCTACCCGCGCCGCAGTCGCCGCAGTTCCTGAAACGACCGAACTCCCCAAGCCGCAGTTGATGACGTCACCCGCACGCAGCGGACGCTAGCGCAGCGCGGATGACGTCATTCGCATCCACGGCGCGCAGTGTTGCCAGATATACATATTTCGCGGTATCTATACAGATTTTCAACATGTCATACCGATAAAAAATTTAGAGTAAGATTTATACAGATTTTCAACATTCCAATCTTTTTTCATACAGAATTACCTCAAATGGTAGTTTTATAATGTAGACAGAGAATCTCTGTCAACGGTTTATAATACAATTACTTGTTCTCGTATTAATAATCTGTGGTTCTCGTTTATTTTGTAACTACCGGAATAATTGAGATAGGAAATGTAAGTCACTGACTTACGTTTATACACTGGAACTATCGAGAAGGATACGTTTTGAGTCTGCGATTAGTTTCACCAAAAACACGCAACATAAAATAATGAATTGTAAAAGAAATTATGAACTAGTAAAAAAACTTATTTAAAAAACCCGACTGCTCAACTGAAATGGAACAAGCAGCACATTTTTTATTTTAAAAAGTGACAAGCAGGTGGGACCCAATTGAACCTAATATAATTTTAGTTTAAAAAAATGGGATGGGTCCCGCCTGTTTGAAAAATCTGCTTGTTTCTTCCATTTTAGTTGAGCAGTCGGTTTTTTTTTATTTCTTAAATATATATTTTTATTTTCAGCTTTTTAGTATTTAATTCCGTTTTAAAACGTTATATATCCTAAACGATTGCTAAAAATAAAAAAAAGTTAAAGAAACCTCAAAATCATTTTTAAAGATCTATTTAATGATACCCCACTTGACATAGTTTGTCAATTTTTTTATTTTTAACAATATGGCGCCTGGTTGTCGTTGTGGTGATTTGTTTTTATTTTAATCTATTTTATAACACTCATGCCATCAAGACAAATCCAACGACGTATCATTTATCAAAATTCGTTCACGGGTTTAATAGTTACGAGGGAACAAACGAACGGACATACATAAATACATACGTGGTAAAAACATAACCCTCGTCCTTGCTTTGCCACAGTCGGGTAAAAAATTAAACAAGTGCACCACATCTTTTTTATCTATGGTCCAATACAATGCATATTTAAAAATTAAAAAAAAATCAATAACTTGCTTATTCCCTATTATAGCACCTACAGATAAAATTACACAAAAGAGCAAAATACCAATACTAAATACAGATTTTTACAGATTTTCTTAAATGAACCTAATACAGATTTTTTAAATCTTCGGTACAGATAATGCTTTCAAAAATCTGGCAACACTGCAAGTGCGATGCGTGCGGCGACGGGAACGACTGCAGCGACTGCGGCGCGGATAGATGTGCGACAGTGCGAGGCACACTGTAATTTTGCTTCAATTGCGGACATCTATATTTTATCCCTTCATCCTATAGATCCAGCGAAGAACTAAAACTTCTGGGAAGGAACCATGATTTTATTGTTTAGTTTTAAAGTTATTTAAAGTTATGCTGACGTCAGCAAAAAACTGTTTTTATTTGTACATTCCAAAATAATGATGTGATTTACATAGATCATTGTTTTATTACCGTAAAAGTAGAATATCTAACTCCATACAAAGTTTAGGCATTGCACCTATGATGTACAAAGAGTAATCGTTTTTTTTTCGATTTTCACTAAATTATGGTTTTCTCCGTATTCCTATCGATTCCGCATCTGATTTTAATTCTGAGCATACATAATATAGTTATTAACAACACAAAATAAAAAGCAAATAGGTTAATAGTGGGACTTCGGAAATATTAAATTTCTAAAGTTTCCATAGAGTTTCTATGGAAATAGGGTTGTCAAATTGCATATATCTATTTATTTTATTGAAATGGAAAAATTTATTATTAAATAAAAATTTTAATGCTTAAGCTGTTTCATTTTCTTTACTCTTCGACATCCGAAGATATTGAAACTTCTTCAGATGGTAAAATTACATTTTCATCATCTTTGTTTCTTCAAGTAAGTCCTCGCGGTTCAGAACATTTTCCATTGATGATTTTAAAAGCCAAAGAACTTTTTCAGGTAGAACCAAACGCTTATTTTTTTGGCAACTACCGAGTGACATCATGGATAGAAATGGATCTGACGATTCTAAAGCTCGGTGAAATAGGTCAAGTACAGTTATATTCTGGTTTAATTTTCTCGTATGGTGTTCCCTATCGTAACGCCAGAATTTGTTACGAGATTCTGAAGCTTGCTCACTCAGCATACCAATTGGTAGCGGACTAGACTTTATAATTTTAGTCCCGTGAGCTAATATTTTGTGAAGTGTAACTGACATGTAGCACCACTCGTATTTTTCTACATATTTTGAAGCGAAATTCGCATAAAATTCGTGAAACTTTTCATGATCTATTTCAAAATTACTTGACAGTGCTACTATTATAACATGTAAATCATCTACAAGCCATTCTTCGACGCCTAGAATGTTCGCAAATGTTTTCCTATGTAAGTCCGATAATGCAATGCGGGCTGTGTTTCCGTCATTGGATGTTCCTGAATTCGGTCGTACAACATCGAATGCCAAAGACATTTTAGCATAAATTTCAGCTTGGATTCTTGTTTTTCGGTCCTCAACAATCTTGGCCTCTATCGATTTTTTTGAGACTCTCCACTTTCTCACTGCTGGGTCATTTTTGTATCCTACATGAAGAAGAAACTTAAAAATTCTAATCCATGCGTGCAATGGGCTTAGACAATATTTTAGCGCTTCCGAATTAACTGGCCTTTCGGAAATCTTATCCAGTTTATTAAATTCTGTACATGTGGCATCTCAACACGCGCATCGTAATTGTGATTTAGTATCCGTAATCGCGTTAAATATTATACTTTGCCGTCAAATATAATTTGGGATCCGCAATGACACTATGCCCGCCGCTAGTTTCGGCATAAATAGATGTGAGATCTTTCATTTCCTCTTCAACCAGGTTTTTTTCTTGCAAAGTCAATTCTTTAGATTCAGATTGATATTGAATCTTGATTGGGCGACAAAATCTGTAAGATTGAGGGTTTAGGTTTGACCACAGTACGAAACTGTCGTTAGTTTTTATTCTTAAAGGTATACAAGTTGTTGAAAATATATCTTCGTTAATTTCGCCATCTGAAAAACTTTGCGTAAACATCGATTGTCCCGTACTGCCGTCAAACCCCCAAGAACCCTGAACAACGCAATGAATTGTATCGATTTGTTTTTGGTTGCAGTACTCGTTAATAATTTCATCTAATGATTCAACGAGTCTACGAAACGAGTGCATAATCAGGCTAAGGAGATACACTGTTGCTTCTCTTTCTGTTACTAGAACTTCGTCATCGGGATAGCACTTTATTTCGTTGATTGCACTTTATAATAAGCTGGGTATTTATCATATTTATGATGTCCTCGTGATTTTGCACCATTATAAAGAATTATATAGTCCTTAACGGTAAGCTTTCTGCCTATAATTAAACAAAGAGCTTCGTTAGTAAACTGTTGTTGGTGTGCAATTTCTCGATTAGATTTTATCATATTTGCGATTTTTATAGCTCCAGTAGGGATTTTTAGGCATTCTTTAATAACAAACTCGAAATCAACGGCAGATTTGCTACTAAGTTTATTTCCGTCTTCATCTATTACAATCTTGGCGAAAACTTTTAATAATTTGGCTGCAGGCTGATTTTATAATTCATCTGTAAGACGTTTCGATACACGGCGCTGCTGAAGATTGCTCAGACTCTCGTAATGCTTAGAAGTGGAAGGATCCTATAAAATAGGAGTAGGGTTGGTGGTTCTATGATGCATTCCATCTCTCTGGATGTAGAAGGAGCATTTACTTCTCCAATGTTAATTTGTGTCACTTCTACGATGATTTGAGTGGTTTCGGAAGTTGTTTGTCGTTGTTCACTGTCGCGATTGTTGTTGCTCCAGTAGGGGTTTTTAGGCATTCTTTAATAACAGACTCGAAATAAATGGCACGCATTGCTACACTACTATTTTCATTTTCGGTAGAATGATAGTCTGCCACTCGCTGACCAACATGAGGGTTGGCGCCCTCATGCCCTAGCATTAAGTCCCCCGGTCGAGGCCCGGAAGGACATCCCCCCGCAGAATGGGTCAGGTCATGCGGAGGCAATGCAGCGCCATGGGTCTTTAACGGCTCCATGACGCCTCACCCCCGCTTCTCCAGACATCATGTAAAGATATTGGGTTTTAGCAATGCGCTTGATGAGGGCGGACCCCTTCCCAATATCACATGATGTCCTTCATCGAAGAAATTACACAAAACATAATTGAAACATCGATAATAATGTGCAACGTATAATTAAAAAAAATATGTAAAGCACCCACTAATAGGTTTTTCCTATTCTACTTTTCAACTGTTACATCATTGCAGTTCCCAAATTTGAAATAAACTTAGTAGCAAATCTGCCGTTGATTTCGAGTTTGTCACTAAAGAATGCCTAAAACCCCCTACTGGAGCAACAACATTCGCAAACATGATAAAATCTAATCAAGAAAGTGCACACCAACGACAGTATAGTCCTGACGAAGCTCTTTGTTTAAGGTGAAAGGATAGCCCAACGTCCTTGAGCATTGAACGTGAAACAAGCGGCCAGTGCTGACCACCCCGAGCGCCCGCGCGCTCCCCCGTACGTCATAGGTATCACCGGACGCAGATACGTTCGAAGCATTTTTGTCGCTACCTATTAGCTTTTATCATCATGAAATCGATTGAATATAGTCGGACTCAGAACATTTGCAATGCTTGTTTTGAGAACAAAATATTCTTTAGTGAGTACAGTTATTGTAGTTAGAGTGAATCAAAATATAAAAAATATCAATTTGTTTTTGTGAAAATAAATAATAACGCTTTTATCAACCGACGACAAAAAAGGAGGAGGTTATCAATTTGACGCGTATATATTTTTTGTAATGTATTTTCACCGATTACTTAAAGACGGCTGAACCGATTTGGAAAATTCTTTTTTTGTTTGAAAGGGTATACTTCGAAATTGGTCCCATTGTCACTTAGTCAGGATCTGATGATGGAATCCTGGAGAAATCGAGGAAACTCTTCAAATATTATAGGCACAGCTATAGTGATTTGAGTATTTTTTATAGTAACTTGTGTAGTTGCATTCGAAAAGCACAATTTGTGAAGTGGACCTGATGATGAATACAACAGATGGCCACTGGAACTACTCAATATATAAGTAGAAATAATAAGTATTTCATGTGTTCCGCTTCGATTACTTGAATGTGGTTAGTTATTTTTCACTTTGCAGTGCTTTTTGGGAGTCGGTTTAATTTTTGGTAAAAATTTTTTTTAATGTACTAAAAAAATTGGCCAAGTGCGAGTCAGACTCACCCATGAAGGGTTCCGTAGTAACTATAATAATATAATAATTATGTATATTTATTTGACCAATAAAAAAAAAACCTACAATTTTTTTTTAAACTAGCTTATTTACATTTTTACAACTACGCTAAATAACTTGGTTTTTCATAGTGTTTGTCTGAATTACAAAGTTATATTTGCGGTTTTAGAAAATATGCTGTATCTCAAAAATTGCTGACCCCATTTCATTCAAACTAATTTTGGTTGAAAGTTTACATTAAGGTCTACAGACATATATTTTTTTTAGATTTTTCCCTCCATTATTATAGAAGTTAGAGGGGAGACACACACATTTTACCACTTTGGAAGCTTATATCTTTTAAACTATTGACTTTATGAAAAAGTGGTTTTACAAACCCTTATATCATTTTTAAAGACCTGTCTATAGATACTACACACGCATAGGATTCATGAAAAAAAATATTTTCAGTTCTAGTTCCATGTATGGGGACCCCCCTTTATTTTAAATATATTTTAATTTTTTTCTTAAAATAAGAAAGCGGTTTACAGAATACATCTATCTACTAAGTTTCACATGTATATTCTTAATAGTTTCGGAATAAAATGGCTGTAACATACGGACGGACGGACAGACAGACAGACAGACAAACGGACAGACATATCGAAACTATAAGGGTTCCGGTTTTTGTCATTCAAGTCATTCTGCTACGGAGCCCTAATAAAAAACTGTCCGAGTGCGAGTCGGACTCGCCCATGAAGAGTTCCATAGTAGCAAGCAGTTTTGCTTTCAACTTTGTTTTTCATAGTGTTAATAAAATAAATAAATATATTTCAAACGAACGATATGCATGCCGAACGAGCTGTGGGCCCGTAAACCTCAAGATTGGTGCCCTGAAACAGGGACACAAGGTCGCGGCAGACCACGAAGGAGATGGCGGGACGAACTTGATGTCTTTCTTGAGAATTGGAACGAATTGCCGCACAACCGGGACCATTGGAAGGAATGAAGGGAGGCCTTTGCCCAGCAGTGGGACAGTGCAGGCTAAATAATAATAATATTTCAAACAATTGACTTGGAGAAAATATGGTTTGTATCATTTGGCTACGAAACAATAAAAACTAAAATATAAAATCTATCTATCTTTATTTACTTAACATTTAGTTTAGTCCACTCGCAATCAACACTAAAACTAAATATTCACATACGTCCACGCGCAAACGAAATGTCCCATTTTTAAATAGCTCAACCGTACCACTGTACCAAACGTACTATCTACGCTGTTTACTCTTTGACGCAAAGTTTAAAGAGCGGGGCGCGCTAACATGCGACACAGCCTCCCCGTGCGAACGCTAGGGTGAGACTGGTCCTTGCGTATGAGCGAGCGCGCGCGCCGAGCGCGAATGTAATAATATAGTATTATTGATTTAACGGCACGTAAGTAATAATTTTGTAAAATTTTGAATTTAAATTTTATAAAGCAATAAATTCTCTATAATAATGTGAAAGAAATATTTAAATCGGTCCAGTTATTTGAAAGCAGTAAGCAAATTATTGCAAAAATAAAGAGGATATATTCGATTTTTTTCCGAGAAAAGTATGAACAATAACAAAAAAAAAAAATTAAAATTTAAAGTCAAATATGTTACGCGTATTAAGTTTTTTTTTTATCTATTTGGTCCATCCGTCTAGTAGTAGTAGTCCCTCAAAGAGAGGTCTATTTCGTAGTTTGACGTATCCTTTCGCCTTAATTATAGACAGAAAGCTTACTGTTGAGGACTATATAACTCTCTATAATGGTGCAACATCACGAGGACACAATATTTACCCAGCTTATTATAAAGTGCAATCAACGAAAAAAAAAGTGCTATCCCGATGACGAAGTTCTAGTAATAGAAAGAGAAGCAACAGTGTCTCTCCTTAGCCTAATTATGCACTCGTTTCGTCGACTCGTTGAATTATTAGATGAAATTACTAACGAGTACTGCAACCAAAAACAAATCGATACAATTCATTGCTTTTTTCAGGGTTCTTGGGGGTTTGATGGCAGTACGGGACAATCGATGTTTAAGCAAAGTTTTTCAGATGGCAAAATTGACGAACATAGTTTATTTACAACAACTTATATACCTTTAAGAATGAAAACTGACGACGGTTTCGTACTGTGGTCAAACCCAAACCCTCAATCTTACAGATTTTGTCGCCCAATCAAGATTCAATATCGATCTGAATCTAAAGAATTGATCTTGCAAGAATAAAACCGGGTTGAGGAGAAAATTAAAGATCTCACATCTATTTATGCCGAAACTAGCGCCGGGCATAGTGTTATTGCAGATCCCAAATTATATTTGACCTTAACTGACGGCAAAGTATTTAACGCGATTACGGATACTAAATCACAATTACGATGCGCGTGTTGCGATGCCATATGACCGGAAAACAAGAATCCAAGCTGAAATTTATGCTAAAATGTCTTTGGCATTCGATGTTGTACGACAAAATTCAGGAACATCTAATGATGGAAACACAGCCCGCATTGCATTATCGGACTTACATAGGAAAACATTTGCGAACATTCTAGGCGTCGAAGAATGGCTTGTAGATGATTTACATGTTATATTAGTAGCGCTGTCAAGTAATTTTGAAATAGATCATGAAAAGTTTCACGAATTTTATGCGAATTTCGCTTCAAAATATGTAGAAAAATACGAGTGGTGCTACATGTCAGTTACACTTCACAAAATATTAGCTCACGGGAGTAAAATTATAAAGTCTAGTCCGCTACCAATTGGTATGCTGAGTGAGCAAGCTTCAGAATCTCGTAACAAATTCTGGCGTTACGATAGGGAACACCATACGAGAAAATTAAACCGGAAGGCAACTGTACTTGACCTATTACACCGAGCTTTAGAATTTTCAGATCCATTTCTATCCATGATATCACTCGGTAGTCGCCAAAAAAATAATAAGCGTTTGGTTCTACCTGAAAAAGTTCTTTGGCTTTTAAAATCATCAACAGAAAATGTTCTGTATCACGAGAACTTACTTGAAGAAACCAAAGAAAATGTTATTTTACCATCTGAAGAAGTTTTAATATCTTCGGATGATGAAGAGTAAAGAAAATGAAACGGCTTAAGCATTAACAATTTAATTTTAAAATCAGATACGGAATCGATAGGAATACGGAGAAAACCATAATTTAGTGAAAATATAAAAAAAAATGATTACTCTTTGTGCATCGTAAGTGCAATGCCTAAACTTTGTATGGAGTTAGATAATGTAATTTTACTGTAGTAAAACATGATCTATGTAACATCATTATTTTTAAATGTACAAATAAAAACAGTTTTTTGCTGACGTCAGCATAAGTTTATATAGCTTTAAAACTGAACATAATAAAATCATAGTTCCTTTCCAGAAGTTTTAGTTCTTCGCTGAATCTATAGGATGAAGAGATAAAATATAGGTGTCCGCAATTGAAGCAAAATTCCACAGTGTGGTCAGGAATCTAACTTAAAATACTTAATTTTACACCAAAAACACATGTATTTAATTTTATATCAAGAAAGATAGTAAATTGGCAATCAAAATTATACAAGAATAGTTATAGTTAAGTAGGTGACAGCCCTAACCTCAAAAATAAAAATTCAATAACTCTGAAGTCCCGCATTATCCGCACCTGATTTTTTTTTATAATATAGTATATTATAATACAAAACTGTTCATGTTAAAACAAAATGCGGATACAATGAGACTAACCAAATAAAAAATATATTCGATTTTTTTAAAAATCTTGATTTTTCCTTATATTTACGATTATTTTTTTAAAATAAACCACTAATTTAGTGAATATAACAGTCTTTTTTAAGACCTCATCTATAACAATTGCAAAATCATATATTTGAAATGAAATAATGCATTTTTATGGTTTCTATGGAGTTTTCTCGAGTTTTCAAATAACTTCAAAACTAGTCATAAAAAAGTCATGGTTCCTTTGCAGAAGTTTTAGTTCTTCGCTGGATCTATAGGTTGAAGGGATAAAATATAGGTGTCCGCAATTGAAGCAAAATTCCACAGAGGCCATTAACAAAAAGCGATGACTGCGGGGACTGTAGAGACTGCGGTGCGGCTAGGTCTGCGTTCACCTTAAAAGGGCTAGCAGTTTTATTGACTAATTGTGACAACGAGAACATATTATTTTGATGTTTTTTTAAATGCATTTTTTTCACTTCTAAATGTATTTATGTATTACACTTGAGAGCAATAAAATCGCACACCCCAGATTTTTACAAAAAAAGCTGGATTTTCTTAATAAAATATATAAACAAGTAAAAAGTTGCAATGTCAACTTAAAGGTTAATTCATTGACTTTTCAATGATACCACTTAACCGTATTTAGAATGTTCAAAAGGATCTTTTAGGAGATGAAATGGAACTTACAAGAAAAATTGCGACTATTGCATTTAGAGAACAAGACATTGTATTGAAAGGAATCAGGAAATTATCAATAAAATCAGTATTAAAGGGTAGTGTTACCTACCCTAGCTTCTAAGTACAGCTCTTAATCTGTTTTTCATCGACCGTATTAATTTTACGATGAATTCCTGTGGTATAGCGTTCCACTCTTTTTCGATGGCTGATTGCAGCCCTTGGAGGTGTGTAAGAACTAGACTTCATGCTCTTACCCACCATTTAAGATGCCGCCAAACATGCTCGATTAGGTTGAAATCAGGACTGCGAGCTGGCCACTTCACGTTAATATTGGCGTCTTCCATATAATCCCAAACTGTCCTAGCGACATGTGGCCTGGCATTATCATGCATAGGTACGAATTCTTCCCCCATAAGCCATGAAATCGGCCTATCATAGTGTTCGAAAACTTCTTCCACGTATCGCTGAGCTGTTAATCCTCTCGATCTAGGGCTTGTATTAGCCATAGTAATGAAGATAATGTCGGTTTAAGAATGAGGCATTATGCCACCCCAAAACATACACGATCCACCACCATAAGCGACACGTTCACTTATGCAGCATTAAGCAAACTGCTCTGATAACCTTCTATAGACTCTTAAGCGTCCATTGTGGCCATGTAAAGTCATCTTGCATTCATCAGAAAACATAACTGCTCTCCTCTGATTGAACGTCCAATTTAATGCTCGCGGGAAAATTGAAGTCGGGCTTGTCTGCGGGCTGTGGTCAATTTCGGACCACTTGCTAGTCGATGTGCAGTAAATCCAGCTTCAACTAATCTTCTTCTGACTGTCCACTGACTTATGCTGACATGGCGTTCTTCTCGAAGCTATCGTCTCAGTTCAACCGCGTTCAGCTGTCAATTTCGCAAAGATCTCGTCACAAGAAAACGGTCATCGTGCTCTGACGTTGTACGATGCCGGCCTGAATCTGGTTTCCGAATATAGCCCCTTATTTCTTGAAACCTTTGGTATACACGTCGAACTGAATATTGACTTAAATTGAACTGTCCAGCTACTTTACTTTGATTTTTTCATGCTTCCAGTAAGACAATAACTTGAGCAGCTTCTGCAGGTGTAATGTCCATGTTTTTCCAATTTTTTTTCATATGTATTCACACGAGGTGCTATCACGTTACAGGTCAGGGCAAATTAAAAAAAAAATCCTTTAATAAACCCTTTTATACCTGCGGGAATGGGTGCAAGTAGTGCCTATTCGAAGCGAGTTAATTTGCGGAATTTCGTAGTTTTGATGTTTGTGCGTTTAATTTTCAGGTAAATTATTTTCTTATTACATTACATTAGTAACCTAAGATAGTGTATTTTGATTTAGCTTTTTTTTTACAAAAAGCCATCGTATTTTAGTATAAAATTAAGAACAAAACTCATGAACAAGGGGTGTGCGATTTTATTGCTCCCGAGTGTATATATATTTTATTTATAATACCGAATTAACGAATGAATTCCTCTTCTTTCTTTAAAATTCTTCTGAACAGATATGATTAAAAATAAATGATGGCAATAACCATAGAATAATTATGGCAAGCAGTAAACGTGACCACTTTTTTCTTCCACTAAGTGCACGATGCGCGAACTTACCCCCACTCCGTCAAAACTTTGTCAACTTACGTGACGAGGCCTATATCTCATAGAACACACCCACAACCCAGCAGGCATTAATAATAATAATAATTAATTATAATATTCATTATTATTATAGACCGATCACGTGCTTACCAACGGTCTATAAAGTTCTTACTTCCATTTTGAGAGCCAAAATTAATAATCATATTGATACAAATTCAATCATGTCTGCTTCTCAGAATGGATGTAGGAACGGGTTCCGCGGTACTAAGGAGCTTCTCCTCATTGATATTGCCATTAACCAACAGGTTCGTCGTTCCCGAAAGAATCTGTCGACATGTTGGATAGATTATAAGAAGGCCTATGATTCTGTTCCACATACATGGCTCAAGAAGGTGTTGAAGTTGTATAAAATAGACCCAATACTACGTAATTTTCTTGAGTCATGTATGGGGCAATGGAAGACGGTTCTTTGCTAACCAGGATGTCGACAGATCCAGGAAAACAGCGAACCGATTAGGATTGAGCGTGGCATATTTCAAGGCGACAGTCTGAGCCCACTGTGGTTTTGTCTGGCTCTCAAACCTCTAAGTACATTGCTGGAGGGTTCGGGGCTAGGCTACCAGTTGAGAAGAGGTGGTCAGGTCATATCACACTTGCTTTACATGGATGATTTGAAAATCTTTGCCCCCAGCAAATTGCAACTGATGGAGCTACTGAAGGTAACAGAAACTTTCAGTAGCGCCATCGGGATGGAATTTGGGATGGACAAATGTGCGGTCATGCAAGTAAAGCGAGGGGAGATTATGGAATCCGTGGGAACTCAACTCTCGGATTCCATACACCTAAGATCCCTCGGATCGACTGAAACTTACAAGTATTTGGGTATGTCAGAAGCGCTAGGCATCAATGCTGCTTATGTTAAACAGTCATTGAAGGAACGCTTCTTTGGCCGCCTGAATAAAGTACTCAATAGTCTTCTATCAGGCGGAAACAAGGTGCGTGCCTTCAATGGTTGGGTTATGCCAGTATTGATGTATTCTTTTGGCATACTCAAATGGACTCAGACTGAACTTGACGCCTTGGATAGGCGGGTCCGCATAACGCTGACTGCAAATCGTATGCATCACCACGTTCATCGGTGATGAGGTTGTATATCCCGCGGAAGTGCGGGGGTCGTGGCTTTTTAAATGCAAAGACCCTGCACAACCGCGAGGTATGCAGCCTTAGGGAATATTTCCTAAAAGCTGACGTGGGTATGCATTGGGATGTGGCAGCGGTGGACAAAGGCCTCACCCCGCTCTCCTTAGGTAACGAGAATTGGCGCAAATCTGTAGTATTATATACTAATGACCGCAGAGAAGTATGGCAGAGCAAGGAGCTTCACGGATGCTATTACCGAGCCCTTCATGGGTCTGAAGTCGATTTATTAGCGTCCGTAGCCTGGCTACGTTTTGGTGACCTCTTCGGGGAAACCGAAGGTTTTGTCTGTGCGATTATGGACGAAGTTATGATGACGAATAACTATCGGAAATATATTGTGAAGGATGGTACGGTAGACATATGTCGGGCATGTCACAAACCGGGAGAATCCAATCGTCACATTATCTCCGGTTGTTCTCGTCTGGCTAACGGAGAATATTTGCATAGACACAACCTCGTAGCCAGGATTGTTCACCAGCAATTTGCTCTTAAATACAATCTTGTGGAATCAGAAGTACCATACTATAGGTATGTGCCCGACCCAGTTCTCGATAATGGCAATATTACACTGTACTGGGATCGGTCTATCATCACTGACAGGACTATTGTTGCCAATAAGCCTGACATAGTGGTGATAGACCGATTAGAGCGTCGCACATTGATTGTTGATATAGCAGTCCCCCATGACGAGAACCTCGTGAAAGCTGAGATAGATAAAAAAAATAAGTATCTTGACCTGGCACGCGAGGTTGTCGACATGTGGGATGTGGAGACAGCAATCATTGTGCCGATAGTCGTCACAGCCAATGGTATAATAGCCAAGAGCCTCGACCAACATCTAAGGAGGCTCTCGTTGGGCAGCTGGATCAAGGGCTTGATCCAGAAAGCTGTACTCCTGGAAACGGCGCGTATTGTGAGGAGGTTCCTCTCTATGGAGCCCTGACCACCGGTAGCTTGGACCCTGTTCCCGATACCGGTGGGCTACTATTTTTTATATTTTTAAATGTTTTTATTTTTTATATTAATATTTAAAAATGTAATTTATGTGTACATATATTAAATAAATGGAATAATAATAATTATTATTATTTATTATAAATCAGACATAAAATCCATAAAGTTTTAGTAAGACAACTTATACTATGTTAGTAACAATTTATCAATAAATAATCAATTACATTAAATTAAAATGTCAAAATAATAAAATAAAAATTACAAAATTAAAATCAAATACAATTAAATATTCCAAAATCTAATTCATGTATTTCAGTCCGTCTGCTGCACTAGACCCGCCGTTATGCAAACGGGTCCAATAAAACAGGAACGGACAGTCTGGCTTGTCCACAATCACTCTCAGGATACTGTTGGCGCTCCCCCGCATCCTGTGCATCAGGGATGCCGCTCTCTTGCGCATAATTGCTTGAAAGCTATCCACTCTCCCTTCCGCAAACATGGCCGACGCACTACAGAAACGTGGAAGCCCCAACAGAATCCTAAGAGCGTTATTATACTGGACACGGAGAGCGCTATAAGCCCTTTGCGTATGACTAGCCCACAGGCTGCACGTGTAAAATGACTGGCAATATGCCTTAAAAAGAGTTATTTTTACTTCTTTAGTACATCGTGCAAACCTGCGAGCCAGCATATTACATCGTACTGACAACGCTCTCCGCTCCCTCTCGATGTCCAGGTCATCATTCAAATCCTCAGTCACAATGTGTCCAAGGTACTTGAACCTTGACACCCTTACTAGAGCCACACCGTACAGACATAGCGGCGGAATGGTTCCGACTGGCTTCCTAGCACCTACCCGAAACACCATAACTTCACTTTTCTTTACATTGTAGAGGAGGCCATGAGACACAGCATACCTCTCACAGTCACCCAGTAACCTACGAAGGGCGTCAATCGAGGGACTCAGCAACACCATATCATCCGCGTAACTTATGTTGTTTAAGATCTCAGGGAGATGAATGAAATAAGTGGACTGTATAATATGAAAATATATTTGAGTAGCAAAAATAACTAGCGTTACAGTGAGGGGTCGATAGAGGGACGCGTGTGCCTTAGAAGCTGTCTGATCGAGTGAGTGGCGCTGCTCGCCGTCTGCTGCGCGCCGGTGCTCCACCCCGCGCCCGCCGCCCGCCGCCTCAGCCGTCGGTGACGTCAGTCGTCTATATGCTCACGCGTTTGATGCTTGAACATCCTCCCGCCTGTTGACGTCTTCGAAGGGAAGAGGGCAAATATTATTGAACCCTCTTGTGATAACTCCTCTCTTTGTCTTCACGTCTGCTACGCGTGTGATGCCGTCGACGCCTGCATATGTTCGTACCACACGTCCCAGTGACCAAACAAGTGGTGGAAGTGCTTTGTCTCGGATGAGCACAAGTGTTCCTTCTTTGAGGTTCCTGTCTGAAGCAACTGACCATTTAGTCTTCTGTTGAAGTAAGGAAACATATTCATTAGCAAACCGCTGCCAGAAGTGTTGACGTATGTATTAAATCCTTTTGAAGCGGTCTAAGCAGCTGATGTTTTTGTTAGGAACCTGTGAAGACGGTACAGACGTGAGTGTTCGTCCAATTAGGAAGTGGGAAGGTGTGAGGACAGTCAAATCGGATGGATCACAGGACAAGGGAGTTAGAGGACGGAAATTTAGAACGGCCTCTATTTGACATAAACAGGTTGCCAGTTCCTCGTAAGTGAAGTTGGTGAGATTTAGCAACTTTCTTAAATGGTTCTTAGTGGACCTTACGGCGCCTTCAGCCATGCCATTGAAGTGTGGGGAATGAGGAGGAGCGAAAACAAATTTAATGCCTTGCTGTGCCATTTCAGATGCAACATCAGAATTAGTAATAATTCTTTGCAAGTCATTATTAGCCCCAACAAAGTTCGTTCCGTTATCGGATAATATACTGTGAGGTTTATTTACCCCGACGAGACGTGAAACGATTCAGTGCAGCAATAAAACCTTCTTTTGTAAGGTCGGTGACGAGCTCCAAATGGATTGCCTGTGTTGCATGGCAAACGAAGATGCATAAATATGACTTTGTTAGCTTACAACCGCGACCCTTCCGGTCAGCTATCAGCACTGGGCAGCAGCTATGCGCAAGGTCGTGGGTTCGATTCCCACCTAGGACAAATGTTTGTGTGATGAGCACGGTCATTTGTTCTTTGTCTGGGTGTAATTTATCTATAATATGTATGTATTTAGAAATATATATGTATGTTTATCAGTTGTCTAGTACCCATACCACAAGCTCTGCTTAGTTTGGGACTAGATGGCGTTGTGTGGAAAGTTGTGGAATATTATATTATTATATTATAGTCAACGCTACAGTAAAAAAATGGAAAATTGATAATTGTTCTAGAGCATGGAAGTTGACCCGTAATTGGTTGTATGTTTTGGCACTTGTATCTAAAGCATTTTACACATTGTTTGACGACAGCCTTAGCAAGATTAATGCCGCCTAAAGGCCAATAGTTGAGTCGTATGTTTGCCAACAACAATTGCGGACCCGCGTGAAGCAATTTTTTATGTTGCATATGAAACAGAATCTTAGTCAGATGGTGTTTACTGCAAAGTAAAGTTGGATGTTTCGTATTAAAATCGTAAGGCGAATTGTCAAGTCTGCCGCCTACGCGCATAATTCCCTTTTGGTCTAAAAATGGTGTCAGTGAAATCAAACGATTTTTACGAGGAAGAGATTTTCCGGCCTTTAAAATGTTGTACTCTTTTTGGAACATCTCCGCTTGTGCACTATACAGTAAACACGTTAAGGCTTTATCTAATTCATCACTAGAGAGCGAACCAACCAATTTGCAATGATTATTCCTTAAATTAAATATAAATCTACGCAACGATTCTTAGAAGATAATTGAAACTGGAATGATTATGAATTAAATTTGTTATTGAGTTATTATTTGATTGATTAGAATTGTGAGTAGGTAAACCGTTATTTTGATTAGTGAAATTACACACTACTTCTGGTAGATCGTGTTTCACGCTATTACAGGGCATACTCGGCCAGCTACTTTCGCAGCTTTGCAAAAAACTAGGGCCCGACCACCATAACGAGCATTCACCGATAGAATCGGCCCTCGCCCCGCGAGAAACAAGGTCCGCTGGATTGTCCTTCGATGGTACATACCTCCACCTGTCACCGGCAGTGCTTTCCTGAATTTCAGCGACTCGATTACGTACAAAGGGTTTTAGCTGATTTGGTAATGTGTTAAGCCACCCCAATACGATCATCGAGTCGTTCCAAAATAGTCGCTTAACTATAGGCATAGTTAGAGATTCCATTACGGTAGTACACAGTCTTGTACCCAATAGTGCAGCACAAAGTTGAAGGCGCGGAATAGTTACAGTCTTTATTGGCGCTACGCGATTTTTGGACACTAAAAGTTGTACACATACTGATCCATCACTACATACTGACCGAACATATATGCATGCACCATATGCCCTTTCTGAGGAATCACAAAAAATATGCAATTCATGTTCCACTGCTAGGTTGCAGCAGACCCATCGTGGAACGTTTAACCTGTTCAGACTGGGAAGTGTGCGAACAAAAGTAGACCACATCTCTATTATTTCAGGTGAGACTTCATCATCCCATCCGGACTGCTCAACCCATAGTCGTTGCATTATTAAATTTGCTTCTACAATACAAGGGCCAACCAGTCCTAGGGGATCAAACACCTGACTGATCACAGAAAGAATGTGTCGCTTTGTTATTTTCTTTACTGCTGGAATATTAATTAGGAATGATAAAGTGTCAGTCTTACAAAACCAGTGCAAACCTAAAGTTTTAGAAGACTGGGAGTGACTAGATAAGTCTAATGAACTGGATTTTTCTGAGCCACCTATTGCTTCGAGGATTTCCGAGCTATTGGATTGCCACTTTCGCAAGAAGAAGTGGGCAGATGAAAGAATGGAATTGATTTGTTTAACCTGATCTGTCGTTTTTTAAATTGTCGAATTACCGCCCAAATAATCGTCCACATAAAAATCTCGTGAAATTGCAGACCTCACATCGTTTGTGGGAGCGTCGTCTGCAAGACTAACCAGACCTTTGGTTGCTAGGTAAGGCGCAGATGATATTCCATAAGTGACTGTGTTTAGTCTGTACGTTTTTAACGGTTCTTTGGGATCCCTTCTAAAAATGATTTGCAGCAATGGTCTCTGTGAATCAGCCACTTCTATGCAACGATACAGTTTTTCGACATCACCGGAAACAACATACTTGTGTTGGCGAAATCTTAACAAAATTGAAAACAAATCATCCTGTACCTTGGGCCCTACCATTTGGATGTCGTTAAGTGATACTCCAGAGGAAGAAATGGCAGATGCGTCAAATACAGCTCTCAGCTTCGTTGTCAAACTTGATTCGCGAATTACTCCATGATGAGGTATGAAATATTCGGCATACTGGTTTGAATGAGGGTTTGACTTGCTGTCCACTTCGCTCATATGACCGAGGCGTTCATACTCATCCATGAATTCGATGTATTTGGCCTTGAATTCAGGGTCCCGTTGAAAGCGACGCTCTAGCGACAGAAAACGGCGTTTTGCCGTATAGTACGAGTCCCCTAATACGCTTGGATCTGCTTTCAAGGGCATTGTAACTATAAATTTACCGTTAGCGTTACGAATGGTTTTTTGTTTAAAACTTAATTCACAGTCTCGTTCCTCTTGAGACAGAGAGAGCTTAGGAGAAATGGAGTCTAGCTCCCAAAATTTCGTCAAATCTGGTTGTTCGATTGAGTGGGTAAAATTACAATAGTGTGAGCTTTGTGTACGAGACGAACGAAGCTGAGAAACTGGACCAGACACTATCCAACCAAATTTGGTTTCACATAGCTTCGGCATCCGCTTGCCTAAATCAATAGTAGCAGTACTAAGATGTCAATGACAGATGGAATATTAAATGTAGGGTCAGCTAAACGAAGGCCTGACGGAATAGGAATATTCTTCATCTCGACATAAGTGGTTGGCAGAACTTTCGTAATCTCAGGTAAAATTAGGCAGTCCAAATTAATCCTATAGTCACCATTAGAAGACTCAATGTTTAGATTACAAGACTGTGTACTATAGGAAGACTGTTGGTTGATACCTGTGACAGTGGAGGTAGTTTTACGTCGTAACAAATCCAGTTTGGTGCAGAGGCTCTCCGTCATGAAGTTGGCCGTGCTGCCGTTGTCAAGCAGGACTCGAGCGTTAACTCTTTCACCGTTGCTGCTCACCACCCTCACGATAGCTGTGGACAGCAATACATTGAGTGTACTAGTATGATGTATTGCATCTGCTGATAAGACGACACTATTTGAAGTAGCGATTGGCAAGGCGACGCTATTTGACGTTGACGGCATGGGGTCTTGATAAGGCTGCTCAGTCGGTTCAACATGCAAGAGAGTATTATGCCTGGGTTTGCAATATTTGCAACCAGCTAATCGACACTTCTTGGTCACATGACTAGAGCGCAAACAATTTAGACAGACCTGTAAATCCTTTGCCTTTTTAATTCGCGACTCAGTCTCCTCAAATCCTCTAAATAAGTCACAAGTATATAAAAGATGATCGTTTGAACATAACGGACATTTTATTTTTTTCTGTAAATTGTCAGTTACTGATTTTTTATTTTCTAAGTGGGTACCTTGCTTTTCCTTTGTGTTTGAAATGATAAAACTTTTTTGTTTATTATTCACACTTGTGGTTAATTTACTTTGGTTGATCTCTAGTGTTTCTAATAAATCGGCCCTACCAATAATAAATTATATTAATTTTGATAATGTTGGAGATTCTGACAGTGAATTACGGTACTCTTCCCATTTTTGGTTTGTATTTAAATCTAATTTTCTCGACATCATAAATATTATCAGTCCGTCCGTCCGTTGGCTCCTTTAAGGTCGTAGGCCCGTATGTTCTTATTTATGATGTCGATGAGACATCGCAAAGAAGTTGCTGATTCCCTTACGGGTTCTGCATTAAACAGAGCCTGCACATGATTATTGATTAAAATGCGATTATTATTATAGCGATCACACAACAAGTCCCAAGCCATCTCATAATTGTCACCCTTAAAATCGATGTGTTTAATTATTTCTGACGCGCGACCCTTAAGGGATGCACGGAGGTAATGAAACTTGTTAATATTATCGATACATTCGCTGTTGTGTATCAAAGAAAGAAATGTATCCCTAAATTCTAGCCAGCACTGATAACTACCGTCGAATTGCGGTAGATCAATTTTTGGTAAGCGAACAAAGTTATATTTAAACGATGCACCTGACTTCTCCATTGTAGTGCCGTCTCCGAACCGTCACGCCCAGCGCTGCTGGTCTGGAGATGGCTGCGCGCCTTGGCGATCAGTGAGTGGTACCGCTCTTCAATCTGATTTCGTTCCACGTACTCGTCTTCGGGGGTCTCCGACGCTAGCTCGATCTCCATCTGTAATGCATCGAAAACGTCGTACAAGGCTTCAAATTTGCTCAAACGGCCTTCTAAATCTATCCGTTGTAGTTCGGATATGAGCTTTGACGAAGAAAGGAGCGTTAAGTACTTTTCAAAGTTGGTTAGCTTCGCTTTAATGCCACTACGCTGTTTCACTAGCTTCTTGGTATCCATATTGAACCTTGGTTTGTGAAATGGAAAGACTTTAAAACTAAATAGATTTAAAAAAAAACGGTATATTTCAAAGCAAAACAATCAAATTAAGCAACAATTCTCGAGTAAATCGTTTGTAAAGAATAACCAGCTGACGAGTAAACAGTTATGTAATTAGGTTGCATAAAATAAAAAGGTTAAGTCGTTAGCAAACACAGCTGATGCGAGAACAAAGGAGGTGCGTCGCCGTACGGAAAAAAAAACTGGTTTGACCGGTTGGCAAATGGCAGGTAAAAGCGCGCTGACTCATCGCGATACACAAATAACAAAGTAGCTAGATAGAATACGGGCGTTAAGCAATAACAAATTATTTAAACACTGCTTGAAATAAATAGAACGCTAGCAACCAATTATTTGTCTAAAAGCGAAATAGGCGGGAAGAGAATTAAATTTAAAACCTGACTTGTTAAACGGATAATAGGAAAAGGTAATAATTGGAACGAACTTACAGAGGTCCTTAACCGTTACTCCGATTGATTTCTTCGAACTGCAAGAGTGATTTTGCAGTTTGCTGATCGATGACAGTTGGCGTTTGAATCCACTTCAACGGTTCACTTGATGACTGCTTATTTATCTTTACTCCTGGATTTTCCCCGGTAGAAGGACCATGTTTAAGATCTCAGGGAGATGAATGAAATAAGTGGACTGTATAATATGAAAATATATTTGAGTAGCAAAAATAAGTAGCGTTACAGTGAGGGGTCGATAGAGGGACGCGTGTGCCTTAGAAGCTGTCTGATCGAGTGAGTGGCGCTGCTCGCCGTCTGCTGCGCGCCGGTGCTCCACCCCGCGCCCGCCGCCCGCCGCCTCAGCCGTCGGTGACGTCAGTCGTCTATATGCTCACGCGTTTGATGCGTGAACAATGTTATTTATTATACTACCATCAATTGAGCATCCGACACCAGTGCTGCTGAGCTCCTCGTCGATCAACTTATTTACATACAGGTTAAATAGCGACGAGGAAGTTAACCCACCCTGCCTCACTCCACACTCTAGTCTATAAGGTTCAGATAAAGCACCCGACCATCTGACCTGGTTGATTTGATGGTTATACCAGTACTGCAGAAGGTTAACCAATTCGTTGGGTAGACCCTGCTTGCGCAATTTTGACCATAATATGTTATAATCAACCAGGTCAAAAGCCTTGGAGAGGTCCAAGAAGGCAGCGTACACAGGTGTGTTTCTGTCCGTACTAATAATAATAACCAATAATAATAGTATAATAACTAATAATAATAGTAATAGCAGCTTCCGTAGACAGCCCAGCTCTAAAACCGAACTGAGCATCATGTAAATTGAGCTGCCCAGCTACTCTCCGCTCAAGCACACTGTCAAAAACCTTTGCAGCTATAGTGGCCAATGAGATGGGCCTATAATTATCCTTGTCCGAGACATCCCCCGTCTTACTCTTGACTATGGGTACAACTATCGTCCTCATCAGTTCAGTCGGTAAATAAGAATGCTTCGAATAAAAATTATACAGCATGGACAAGATCTTTGGGAGATGCGGACCCGCATATTGGTAATGCTCTATACTAAGGCCGTCTTGACCCGGAGATTTGCCCCTCGTCATACATTTTATAATGTTCCGTACCTCTTTAGACGAAATACTAACTTGCCCGCTAGTTTTTCTAGACTCCTCGTCACGCGCACCCCCATCCGATTGAAGCCGTGAGGTCACTTTAAAATACCTCATGAACATATCCGCGATCTCCTTCGGTTCTGTCACGCCATTAACACTCACCGGAACTGCAGGTTTCGGGCTCAAACGCTGGGTGGATTTCCAAAATTTCTGGAAATGCTTGTTTCTATGTTCTGTCGCCAAAATGTCCATCTTAATTTGATCCTCGTTGTCTTGACAGAATTTCAACTTTTTCTTAAAACATTTACGCGACTCTCTCATATCTACAAACAGCTGCCCAGATTGAGGTTTACCATGCCACACCCAATTCAGAAAGGCCCTCCTCGCGTTCCTGTGAGCGTCACTGACGTGCTTGTTCCACCCGATCACTATGCGCCGACCCCTTCCACCCCTCACCGAGTCAGAACTGTCCGCCACCGCCTCCCTAAGCGAACACACCAAGTTATTGTACATAGTATCAATTATAATTCTATGATTTTTGTTTTGACATGTATTATCCTTGCTATCACAACAATCACTTAACTCTAAAGGAAAGTCTATATTTTTAAGCTTTTCCATACATAACTCGTAATAACAATTTATTTGTGCTGCATTTCTCTCACCCCATATAACCCTATCGACAATCTTATTCCCTTGTTGTACCGAAGCATCAGTTGACCTAACCAATCCTAGGTTAACTTGAATGGCAAGAGGAAAGTGGTCAGACCAATAAATAATTATAATTCATTTCACACTCATTGTAGCAGAGTGGTGCTGTGAATGCTGCCGGGACCACATTGTGAGGACCTGCGTCTTTTGGGAACCTCCGTCCATGAACACTTGATCACATTACACGTTCACCTACTCATTTCATACTTACATACACACACATGGACGCGATCTACCAAGGTCGCACGCTGTCGTCAACCAGCCGCAGGTAAGTGTGCATGTTGGAATATCTAATTGTTGTACAGAGGCCTAGGAGCCCATATTGTGTTTGAAAGACAACGGTACAGCTCCGTGTAATCGCGGACAGTTCGAACATACCAGTTACCGTTGGCTGACTTGAGGATCGAACAATCTGGTAGCAGAGCGTGGTTACCTACCAAGATTGGGTTGGTTGGGTTGTCTACCAAGATTGTTCAGTCCCAAGCCAGCCAACGGTAACTGGTATGCTGAACTGTCCACGGTTCGTGGAGCCCTAAACGTTGCTTACAAATACAATATGGGTTCTTGGGCCCTACCAATACATAATACTAATAAATAGGTACACTTATAGCCTAGACTTACCTGAGCTGTAGACGCCAAGCGAGGATCTGTTTTGATCACGTCCGTGTGTGTGTGTGTGAGTATATTTGAAAGTATAATGGTGTCAAAGTGGTGTCACGGCGGTCACAAAGGACGCAAGCTTCAATATGTGGTCCGGGCCGGGATGTAGCTCAAACTTCGCACCAGATTGGAGCAGCTATTTATCACCAATTCACTATCACTTTCAACAAATTCGCGTGCCATTCGATCTGGCGTCAATACGGCGGTATTGTTCCAAAATATCCCAGGTTTTTCGTCAATTCGGGATTACAATTTCAACTTATCGTTAATCGCGACCAAATTATCTTTTAACCGCGTAGATTCAACAGGATTTTTAATTTCAATCAATGAATCGATCTCAACAAACAAGGCGGTTGCTTTTTCAAGGAAAAATTATATGTCAAGTCAAAAAGTTATGTCAAGTGTCAACATCAAAGACAATAGAATATTGCCACACCAAAAATATGCGTTCAAATACGTTTTGGACGCAACACTCATTGTGGGAATAATATAACTTATGTATCTATATGTTAGTAAACTGAAAATATCAAACAATAATTGTGTTTCATTAGATGCTCGTTCATGCAGCAACAAAGTATTGCCCATTTCCGAATATGATAGTACCTATCAGTTGTTAAACTAAGTTTCCTTTTATATAATACTAGTGACCCGGCCCGGCTTCACTCGGGTAATAAAGGTTATATTTGCTTACATATGATTTTGCTTAATCAATTTCTCGTCCGGTAATTTGCCACACTGATATATCGGCGATAACTCATAGATATTCATTTTATTGATATAGTGTAAAAAGCAATTTTGATCTACATTAAATCTTCAACATACCTGACGTATTTAATTGGATAAGGAGTAATACCTTACTGTTAAAAAAATATTCGTATATGACCCATAATTTTAATGTAATTTATAAAAGAAAAAAATTGTTATTGTGGGTTATTCTTGTGAGATAGACATATGCCATCGCGTATTTTTGTAGATCTATAGAAGAGAAACCATTCCGCCATATATTGTATTTTTATAACTCAAAAGGTTTTGGCAGCGTTTTCGATTAAAGCTTCCGATAGGCTTAATTCTTTCCGACATGTTGAAGTATAATCGTCGTATTTCATTAAATCTACACAAAACCTTAACTCATTATACACTTAAACCTTCCTCAAGAATCACTCTATCTATTAAAAAACCCCACATCAATATCCGTTGCGGAGTTTTTAAGATCTAAGCATACGTAGGGACAGACAGACAGGGAAGCGACTTTGTTTTATACTATGTAGTGAAGAAACTAGCTGCTGCCCGCAACTTCGTTCGCGTGGGAGGATTTTCCGCGTAAATCTTGATCCCGTGGGAATTCCGGGATAAAAAGTAGCCTATGTGTTATTCCAGGATGTCAACTATCTACTTGTTCAGTCCCAAGCCAGCAACGGTAACTGGTATGCTGAACTGTCCACGGTACGTGGAGCTGTACCGTTGTCTTTCAAACACAATATGGCTCTTAGGCCTCTGTACAACAATTAAGATATTCCAACATGCACACTTACCTGCGGCTGGTTGACGACAGCGTGCGACCTTGGTAGATCGCGTCCGTGTGTGTGTATGTAAGTATGAAGTGAGTAAGTGAAATGTGTAATGATGGTCAAGTGTTCATGGACGTTCACAAGGCGCCGGTCTTCAGATGGCGTGGTCCAGATAGCAATCACAGCACAATTACGTTTAGCAAATCTCGCGTGTCAGACAGGCTGACGACATTCGGCGTGGTAGTTCAAAATATCCCAGGTTTCCACTCAATTCGGGATTCTAGAGTTCAATTAGTCACTGATCACGATTAATCTATTTTTAACTGCGCAGATTCAACTCGATTTTCCACAAAACCAATAAATTAATCTCAACAAGCAGGCAGTTAGTTTTTACAAGGAACGGAAACTTCAAAGTTATGTCAAGCCCACAGGTAATTAATGTTGCCAATCAAAAATATACGTTCGGTTACATATATCGGACGGAACATCTACCCCCCCCGGACGGGCCTACCCGTCCGCTAATCAATTGGAAGTCTTGACAGGGTTGCGAATTTAACACAGCTTCAATGCGGCAAAATACCGTAGCTAGTTCCTCAAAGGTGAGAACGGTGTCTCCCAACAATCTCCGCCAGTGTCCCTTTGCCGCTTTCACCGCGGCCTCAAAAATACCCCCCCAATGGGGGCAGGCTGGCGGGTCAAACAACCAAGTGACCCCTCGGCGGGCCAAACTATTACCAATGTCAACCTGGCTCTCATTAAGGAAGGCGTATACCTCCTTCAAATAGTTACTTGTACCCTTGTAGTTCGTACCGCAATCAGACCTAATCAAAGAAGGTAACCCACGGCGAGACACAAATCTTTCCAAAGTCGCCACAAAGGCCTCTGTCGAGAGGGAGGTTACCAGCTCCAACCCAAGTAGCAAAATGTGGCCCTGTAATTATCCTAGGAGCACGTATTTTTTAATCCTATAGAAATCCTGTAAACGTTTATAGAGCTGCATTTGGGCGCAGTTTATAGGACTATTACGCCCTATAGTCGCTTTGTTATAATCCAGTAAAGTGCTATTTGATTTTATAATTACCTTATTAAGTGCTTTAACAAAATATAGTTGTCCTATAAAAATCCGGTAAATGCATCTAAAACGAGCGATTGGTCCTCTTATGATCGGGCGCGTGCCGCTACTAGAGTAATTGATCCTACAGTGATCAGCGTAATACCATTAGTAGATTCATTCAGTCGATCATTCGTTATTTTTTCGTTAACTCATTGTACTGTGCTGGTGTGTGACATTGATTACTTTTTTTTTTCAAAAGCTAAGTAATGTCACATTATAATAATTTCTGTCATTATAATAAAGTAACTTTTTCCGTGTAACTCTTTTGTAAAGAGTGCCTACTCAACTTGCGAAAATCATTTTATTGATGAAGTGTTAGATGATAATAAACATATCTTGTTGCGCCTTCAAAATTTTACATTTTCATTATTTCTTAATTCAGTAATAAATTAATATATACCTATCCGACATAGGGTCAAAACACGTGCCATTATATTGCATTTATCAGAACCTTTAAAGGACTTTTTAATCAAAGTTAAGACGTTTACATGGCATACCTACGCCACCATATTTAAGTTTTAGGGTTCTGTGGGTAATGTGAGTGAAACTATACGGTAATGTGCAAATCTTGTAAGTTGTTGCAAATATTTATACTCATATCAAATATCGTCACAGGTCACCGATACTAACCTAATTATGAATTATCTTAAAATTTCGCTATGTTATGGTGTGTAGGTAATGTTGTCATTACGTAATTTTGCACCCCCTTTTTTTGGGGTAGGAAAATCATCGAATGACTTCTTCCGCACTGGGTCAAGCGGAAGTGTGTGTCAGATTTCTACTGACTAAAAACCCACTCTGTTCCTTCGGCTGCCCTAAATTTCCGAGGCTGCGGTAACTCTGTAGAACTTTCCCGCAAACCCCGGCAGGCAATGGCCCTATGAGGCCCCGTCACTGGTGTTGACAGCTCTTTGAGGCGCGCGTGGAACACGACGCGCCGCCGACCCGGGCCTGGTCCTTACCGGACGGTGAGCGACCCCTGCTCACCGTCCGCAGGCCCGCGCCTACGGTGTCCGGAAATCTGCTCGTGATCCCCGACGCCCGGGACGTCTCCCGCGGCGGCTGGGGTTCGAGGAAGAGAGTTGCCTCTCCCTCGCGCGTTCGGCCTCCTCCTTCGCTAGCATGACTGCTTCGCAGAAGGAGGCGACCGCATCCCATTCCCTCTCGTTCCGCACCATAGTCTGAACCAGAGCAGGGCGCGAGAGGTCGCAACTTTGCACCCCTAGACTAGTGTCCAAACAAAATTAATTTCATTTCATTTATTTATTTGTGAGCATAGGTGTACAATAGATGTTACAGTCATATAATATATAAGAATCACTATGCCCTACGTTTCGATGGTGTACAAATACAAAGTAAATTAACGAAATTTAAAGCAGACTTAGATTAAAATTACAGCATTCAGTGAAACAGTAGACAAACTCCATAAAAATAATAATAATAAGGATGTCAGGAAAATTGATTATAAATACATACATTTTGTGGCAATGTCAATTAAATTAAATTTTCATTACCTTTTTTCCTAAATACGTAATTATAAAGTTCTTAAACATTTTCAGCATGCAGCTTATTTTAGTCTGGACTGAAAATGTTTGTATTATTGGATGTCGATATTTTTTTTAACTAAAAAGGATTTCCATAAGCTGAAGTATGCCAAATGGCCGTGGAAAATTACACACTTTTTGAAAGTAAAAAAATGTTATGGTTGTGACTATAATATTTCAAATGACACAATCAATAGGCCGGTACACTTCACTGTGGCTCAAGGGAAGATGACAAAACTGTTATACCATGATTTTTTTGGTGTCAAAATTGCATTTTGCGATTAATGATCATTTCCCTACCGATGAGTGTGAAATTTGCTGTTAATAAGTTTTTTTAGGAATTTTCATTATTTCTTAATTGACGTGTTTATTTATTTAAAGCTGTTGTGTATTTTTTTTCGAAATATTTAACTGTTCCATTGTTCAGAGTAGATATTCAATACTAAAATATATTTTATAGCACACCTGATTTTTCACATGCCAATAATGTCCTGTGCCCACAGTAGTAACGTCTATTGTTTTATTGTTAGTTTTAAGGATAGTGCGGGCATCCCTAGAAAAAGCATGTTTTATCCTTTTATTTAAAATCGCAGAAAGCTCATTTAAAGCTGAATGTGATATATTATTCCTAATAGCCCAGTTTTATATCCATCTGTAATTCATAATTTTTATCAAACTCAGTATGATTAAATTCACTATTAATGCTTCCGCTAGCATTTTCCGTATCTTCTTGATTATTACAACTCTCTGTAAAATTATCCTCCCAGTTGTCTAAGTCTATTTCCATTTTACCGTGTACGGAACCATCACAAACTTCACCAGGCTCTTTTTTATTTAAGAACTTTTCTTTTGATCCGCTTGACCCGAACTCCGATACCGACTTCATTTCAAAGTACTTTTTCGAAACTCTTCTTCGATAACCACCACTACGCTTAAATCGTCTCCATTTATTTAAATCCATATTTATATTGTTCCAGCTTTCTCTAACAAATCACAAGATGTCCGACTACTCTAATAATAGCAAATGTAGAACACATTTAAGTAGAATCTTACTTATAAAAATCAGAGGCTATGCTAGCTTGGTGCTAAAATTCCGTTAAGGGTCACGACTAAGTTAAATTTGTTCTATATAACTTTACCTCTAGCAGCTATATCTGTGGCATTTATAGGAAGTGCATGTCTTATAGAAGAATGAAACAAGACGTTAACAAGATAAAACGATCTTACTAAATGCGATTATCGGATCAAAAGTCACACTTTGCTAATTACTTTTATAACTTGCACTTATAAGACTGAACTTGACTGGCCGCTCTAGTAAGAGTCGTGTAAAATAATCCTATTAACATTTATAAAACTAAATGATAGGGTCAAAAGTACTTGTAGTTCAAATCATCTTGGAAGATGCTTTGGCAGGATCAGTGGAATGAGTTAATGCGTCTACTAGATTTCTATAAGACGTGTAATCTTATAAGTCAATTGCTATAGGAGAATTTTGCTGCTTGGGAAGTGTACTGCCTTGGTTGACAGGCAGACAAAAACGCACAAATAAGCCTTAACAATCTTACTATTTCGAAGTGTGGACGTCTTCAACGAAAAGGGACCAGCAAAGTCCGTTCCGACGCCAGCAAAGGGCCTCGCCTCATTGACACGATCAGCCGGCAAATCTCCCATTAGGGGCTGCATAGTGGAGGCCTTAGTCCGATAACACGGCATACAACGGAAGACAATGCTACGAATAGTACGACGAGCCGACAAAATCCAAAATTCTCGCTGCAGAATGGCCAACAGGGCATTGCAACCCGCATGCGAGTTTTTAACGTGACGATCAGTCACCAACAATTGTACCAAGTGGCCCTCCTTGGGCAACAAAAGGGGGTGACGGGCCCCATAAGGAAGGCTAGAGTGCCTCAACCGTCCTCCAACACGCAAAAGACCCGTCTTATCCAAGAAGGGATTCAGCTTACTAACAGCTCCCGACAGCTTAACCCTACCAGACTTCAAGACCTCGATCTCCTTCTCAAAGTGTGCAGTCTGCACAGAGCGGACCCAAAGGAGGAGTGACTCCTGTCGCTCTTGAGGAGAGAGAACTGGTGACAGGCGCTTGTCCCCTGGATTCCTAGAATTATGGCCAAAACGCCTGATCCACGAGGTAACGTTCAACAATTTGTCGAGGGAGCTGTATCGATTCAACAAAAAATCAGGATCAAACGGAGGATCCTTCGTCCCAACAGCGAACACCTTAAGTCCGGGCAAAGGATCCGACATCAAGACTGGCGTTCGAGGCCAATCGTCCTCGGGGCGAGTCAGCCAGTCCGGTCCCCACCAGAGGGGGTGAGCAGTCAAGTGGGGGGCCATGCACCCGCGTGAGGCTACGTCACCCGGGTTCAGGTCACCAGGCACGTCCCTCCAAATCAAAGGCGTTTCAGAACCTTGAATCTGAGACACTCGGTTCGCAACAAAGACCTCCAAAGAGTGGACGGACGTCTTCAACCAACACAAAACAATTTGACTGTCCGTCCAGGCGTAAGAAGCCCGAATGTCAACAGTTCCACCCAAAGTGTGCGCAACGTGGTTTAAGAGACGCACAAGAAGCACCGCAGGGAGTGCGGATACAAACTGGAGCCAGTCTTCCAACAGGGTTTCCCGAAGTGGCTCGTCCCAATCAAGTTCAGTTGTAACAAGGGCAGGAGCACCAATTTTAGGGTAAAGACAACTCACAAGGGTGAGTTCAAACCAGGTCCTTCCCTCAACAGTGGTGACAGCCGTTTCGCCAATTCCCAAAATCTTGCCTGAAAAGTCGTTCACCTTCAGGCCAACCTGTCCCGCTAACCAAGACGACAAAAGGCAACCCTGGGCTCCCGTGTCCAAAATGGCACGGACCACAATCGAGTCACCCAAGGGTCCCCAGACCTTGACCGAGGCCGTTGGCAACAAAACCGTCTTGATCGGGGGGGTCCTTTAGCGGGGCAGGCGCCAATTTCTTAGCAATGCCTGGGCGGCGACCGATCGCCGCATCCAGGCTGCCCTCGTTCACGACGAGGCCAACATTCAAAATATTCGTCCGCGCGGTGTCCCGAGCCGCTCGCCATCACTGGAGGGGCATATCCCACCGGATGCCTGAATGGCGGAGGGCGCGACTCCAACCGGGGACGTTCCGCCAATGGAGGGGAAAGGCAGCGGTGCCGATCCGGCCCCTGCTGCCTAGCAGCCAACGCGCGTTCTCCCTGACGAGGGGAGAGCAAATGGCGCTCGCGGGGCTCCCGTTCAACTTGCGCGGGGGGTGGAGTGCGGACCCTCCCCTGCGCGAACCCTCCTCAGAAGATGGTCTGCTGGAGCGGTTCGCGTTGGCGCACAAAATCTCCAAGTGGGACCCTTTACAAATTCTACACGGGCGGGGGTCGGGGCAGTCCCGATGAAAGTGGGCCCCCAAGCACGAGAAGCACAAACGGCGTGCGTTGACAATGCGGCGGCGGGCACTTACGTGCAAATTCAAAAAGGCCGGGCAACGCGCCATGACATGCCCCGTTGCCTTACAAAAGTCACAATGATGAGGACTCCGGGCGCCAGCAAAACGGGGGGCGGGGCGAACATCAACAGGCCCCCTAGCTCTAGTCCGTCCCTGGTCTCTAGGCCGAGAAAGTAGTGGGGGTGACCCCGTGGCGCCACGAGTGTTATCCAAAACCCGACACTCGTCTTCCAAAAATTTGAGGAGGTCGTCAAACGGGGGAAGATGGGTGGCACTATCCCCACCATACTTCTGCTCAAAACGTGACCTCAACTCCACGGAGAGCAACTGCAGCACTATGTGCACCAACAAGTAGGACCAATGTTCTACCGGTAACTCCAAGCGTCTCAAGGCGTTGGTCGCTGAGACCAACGGGTTCAGCAAGTCAGTGCGCAACGTCGACATGCTGGCAATGGCTGGTAGTCCCAAAATCTGGCCGATGTGCACATCAGCCAGGCAGCGCTTGTTCTGATACCGTCGGGAGAGAAGCTCCAGAGCGGTCGGGTAGGAGGAATCCGTCACCGGCAAGTGCTGCACCAAGGCTCTGGCTTCGCCCTCCATTACAGACAATAAATAGGCCAGCTTCTGGGCAGGTCCGAGGTCCGAGCGTGCATCGACAAGACTCTCAAAGAGATTTAGGAAGCCCAGCCAGTGGTCCAAGCGACCGTCAAAATGTGGCAGCTCCAGGGTGGGCAGCCTACCCAATAGTCCAGGGCCTGCAACAACGGGGGTCTGCGGCTTGGCCGCATCAGGCACCCGGCTCTTCAAAATTTCCCGGGCTCTTAGACTTATGACATCCCCCAGGTGGACAATCTGGTCATAGTCACCCAAAATCTTATCGCGGGCTGCCTAGTCCA
Organism: Tholera decimalis; assembly: GCA_943138885.2. Classification (NCBI taxonomy): domain Eukaryota; kingdom Metazoa; phylum Arthropoda; class Insecta; order Lepidoptera; family Noctuidae; genus Tholera; species Tholera decimalis. Next base: position 7,165,915 of record OW964575.2, on the reverse strand, counting down.
TCACCCCCAAATCCACGTCCATGATGAACTCGCAGAAGCGTGTGAGCGCAGCATCAGCTGCCTTGATCCTCTCATTCAAGCACCCGTACCGAGCAAGGGTGAGCTCTTCCAATTCCAAACGCTCAACCGCTGCTACTGCCGATGTGAACCATCTCAACTGTGAGGCCAATCCGGCAGCAGACTCCCTGACTGCCTTTAATGAGGCCATTGTAACAATCAAATATTAATACCAATCGGTTAAAATTCACTAACTAAACAAACAATGACTTGTTAGCCAACCGAGCAATCTCAACAAAATAAAACTTAAATTCAATTTATTTCAGGTCCAAATCCGACCCTGTACTTATTCCAAGTATGAATCTAGCTTGCTAAGGATGGTTAGTTACAAAAAAAAAATAACAATTTAATGTATATATTGTGCGGGATCAACACCAATTTAATAAATACTATAAGCAATAAATCAATCCACACAGTTCAAGTCTTGTTATGTTAACAAATGTGTGATTATTATTTAGACAAAACTTTCAAATTCAGATCAGCGACATTAAATTATTAATTACAACAAATATACCAAATTATGTACCAAATACAACCCAATAATTCCTAATTTCACAAATAAATCTTACTTGTCAGTGCAATACAGGGAATACAGTACAAACTACAAATACAACTTCATAGAGCCCGGCTGACAAGTAATATATTCAAAACTTATTAAGTTATTTTATGTTAAGTAATTAAACTAAAGTTATTTTCAACAATGTTCAAAACTTCCAATTTACTTAGTGGATTTATTTTAATGTAAAATCCACGCTCTGCTTACCAATTTTTCAGTCCCAAGCCAGCAACGGTAACTGGTATGCTGAACTGTCCACGGTACGTGGAGCTGTACCGTTGTCTTTCAAACACAATATGGCTCTTAGGCCTCTGTACAACAATTAAGATATTCCAACATGCACACTTACCTGCGGCTGGTTGACGACAGCGTGCGACCTTGGTAGATCGCGTCCGTGTGTGTGTATGTAAGTATGAAGTGAGTAAGTGAAATGTGTAATGATGGTCAAGTGTTCATGGACGTTCACAAGGCGCCGGTCTTCAGATGGCGTGGTCCAGATAGCAATCACAGCACAATTACGTTTAGCAAATCTCGCGTGTCAGACAGGCTGACGACATTCGGCGTGGTAGTTCAAAATATCCCAGGTTTCCACTCAATTCGGGATTCTAGAGTTCAATTAGTCACTGATCACGATTAATCTATTTTTAACTGCGCAGATTCAACTCGATTTTCCACAAAACCAATAAATCAATCTCAACAAGCAGGCAGTTAGTTTTTACAAGGAACGGAAACTTCAAAATTATGTCAAGCCCACAGATAATTAATGATGCCAACCAAAAATATACGTTCGGTTACACATATCGGACGGAAACTACTTATAAAATTTCATTAAAATCCATCCGGTCCGGAGATTAGCGTGTACAGACAGACAAACGGACACTTTTTTAATTTTTTTTGCCATGTTACCGTTTCTTAACCCACCTTAATTATTATTTTTGTATAAAGGACATTGTTTCGGATCCATACATGTCACGACTCACGCCTAAGAATCGTTTGAATCGAAAATGACTTAGATAGACTCTAAATATTTTATGGAATCATAGTAAATCTTTTTTTACTAACGGACACTGGAAGATACAAAAATAATCAATTCATCGAAATCAAGTCCTAAAATAGCCAGGTAGTAAGATTCACAGAGTCCTTTATACACAGCCGAGTCTACTAAGTATGCAATCTGATCAGAGTCTGTTATCAAGCTAAAGTTGTTAGAATAAAACCATAAAACGCATATAAAATCGCAAAGAAAAGAACGTTGCAATAAAAAGTCAAAGAAGTGAAGTATAAGCACACCAGTGTTACCAATTACGAAAAGCTATCATACCCGAATGCCATGCCAGAAATTCCCGATTTCAGATTTTGTTTTTAAAAAATATTTTTTTTAGATATTCATTTATTTATTGTCAATAATAGGATACAGTGCATATTTGATTTATTGAATTCATATTATTATGTACCTACATATATGTAATCAACTCAAATCCAGAAATAATTAATCAATTGAACAAACGAATGTGAGCTTCACTAAGTAAATGAGACAAAGCGTCAGATTGAAGAAGCATGGGGGATTCCCCGTCCTCAATTAGCTGACGATTATATATTATTTACTAGGGTTAAATTAATAACGTAACTCAATATTTTATTATTATTTCTATCTATACGTTCAAAATACCCGAAATATTCCGAATTTTATCAATTTCTGATTTAATCCTGACAACCGTCCGTATTTCCTGAAAACGGGGAAAAATCCCGTAAATCGGCAACATTAGCTGGCCAATAGACATTTTTTACGGCGCCATGCATTGGTTAATCGTGACCCAACTTTTTATTTTGAATTAATTTATTTCAAGTATCCGTGGAATCTAAATATATATAACTCAAAGGTGACTGACTGACTGACTGACATAGTGGTCTATCAACGCACAGCCCAAACCACTGGACGGATCGGGCTGAAATTTGGCATGCAGGTAGATGTTATGACGTAGGCATCCGCTAAGAAAGGATTTTGCGAAATTCCTACGGGATCGGGATTTACACGGGAAAAACTTCCCACGCGGGTGAAGCCGCTGGCACAAGCTAGTACTAAAATATGTTTCAACCGTATAAAAAGAAATGAAAATTATCGTATAATTTATATTCATATCGGTTCATAGGCTAAAACCGAACAATGTCCTTTAAATGTACAGACACACTTTTTTACTGTTTTATTATATGTATAGATATAGATAACCCGCCAATAGCCTAATGGTGTCGGACTTGTGATCGAGAGGTCGTGGGTTCGAACCCCACCGATTACACTATTGGCGTGAACCCACTCCAGACACAATCATATTTAGCTTAGTTGGAGGGGTTAACAAGATTGCTAGTAATGTGAATTCTACCTACATTACTAGTGCAATAAAAAAAAAATTGTATATCGGGTCCAGTAGCATGAAACAGCTTTTAACTGTAAACTGAATTTAATCGTATTTGCTTTAATTCGATTTTATGTTAAAAATTATACTGTCAATTGTATTTAGACACTGGTAGACCAGTTGATTGTTAATGTAAGCCAAGGATTTACTCCTTAACATTAAGATCTCATTTCATCTCATATTCACATTGTTATATTGCTGCAATTCACGCAGAAAGTTTACAGCACTGTACAGTACAGCTAAGGAGTGGAATTCCCTGCTGGAGTTAATGTTTTCTGGTAGCTGTAACCTGGGGGTCTTTAAGTCAAGTCTCCGCCCATGTAACACTATGTACATAAATTTAAATAAATAAGAGTCGAATAGGTTACTTAAAACTGAAGGAACAGGATGAGTTTTTAGTCAGTAGAAGTCTGACACTCCCTTCCGCTCCAACCAGAGCGGGAGAAGTCATTTGATGATATTTCTATCATGAAATAGTAGGTTACTTCTAGGTAAACGTGCTTCAACTTCGACCACATCATCACTTTCCACCAGGTGAGATGGTGGTCAAACGCCTACCTTCCGGGGTGTAACCGTGCCGATAACCGATCGTATTGAGCTTCTTGGGGTAACACTAACTTCCACCCTCAATTTTGGTCCGTTTATCGAGGCTAAGGCTCAGCTGGCAGCAAAAAAGTTGGGAATCCTAGCAAAGGTGGGACGGTACTTCACACCGGAACAGATGCTCAATCTCTATCAAGCTCAGGTTCGGTCGTGTGTGGAGTACTGCTCTCATCTTTGGGATGGATCTGCGAAATACCAACTGAATGCGCTGCAGTCTATCGAGAAACGGGCCAAGAGACTCATTGGCAACGATTCACTGGGCGAATCAAAGCTCCAGAGCCTTGAATACCGACGACGAGTTGCAAGTCTATCGGTTTTCTATCGGTTACATTTCGGGTAGTGTGCGATGGAATTACACAATCTAATTCCGCCAAGCCCGTTCCATCATCGGACTACAAGACAAACGGCGATGCGCCATCGTTACATGGTGGACATCCCACCCATACGCACGAAACGTTTTGGGAATACTTTCATTGTGCGTACTTAAGGAGTGGAATTCCCTGCCGGAGTCTGTGTTTCCTGATCGCTATAACATGGGAGTCTTTAAGTCAAGAGTGAATAGGTTACTTCTAGGCAAGCGTGCTCCATCTTCGACCACATCATCACTTACCATTAGGTGAGATGGTGGTCAAATACAAGACTTACTTAACTTCAATATCAATAAAAAAAAATCTGTTGGTTTGTAAGTAGGGACTCATAAAATGAACACACAAAACAGTTAACCTTAAGAATAATGTTTATTGTGTTTTTAATTTTGTATTTCGTAAAGTCCTTCCAAAGGTTGTCTGGATGATATTGTTGGGAATCAAACCCAACATACACGCGGCCGACGCGTGAGCAGCGCACTTACCTGCGCCTGAGTCATCGGCGGCGAGCGGCGGTGGGGACTGGTGCGGCGAGGGGGCGACGGAGCGAGAAGGGTTGGACCAGCACTCCCTATCTCCTGAAAAACACGCATGTGAAGAGAGTTTCAAAAATAATACGTTTCGTAGGGACGACGGGCGCTTCGTCGTTGTCATGCCGCTGAAGAAAAATCCTTCAGTCTTAGGCGACTCCTACAAAATGGCGAAGTGTCGGTTCTTATCATTAGAGCGTAAATTTCATAGACCTAGACCTAGAGAAATCTTGTAACATCCAAAAGTAAAGTAGCGCTGATAAAGCCCATGACGATACCTCGTCTGGAGCTTTGCGGTGCTTTGTTGGCTGTAAGGTTGTGCGCTAAGGCATTAGCCTCTTTAACTCTTAAAGTTGACAAATGTAGATTTTGGTGTGACTCTACCATAGTTCTAGGGTGGCTAACTACATCACCACTGCAACTTCAAAATTTCGTTCGCAACCGTGTTCACGAAATTCAAGAGAGCACAGAGGGTCACTTGTGGAGCTACGTACCGTCGAAAGACAATCCGGCGGATCTTGTTTCCCGCGGGCTGAAGGCCGATTCCATCAGCAATTTATTCTTGTGGTGGTCTGGTCCCACTTTTCTATTAGAAAATTAAGTTAAATGGCCACAAATGCCCAATCACAAGGAGAAACACGATCTACCAGAATTGATTTCATGTTCTGTTGTCTCTTCTAATACTAATGTAGATCCTATTTGTAGTTTAATTAATAATACATCTAACTTTATTTATTTACAGAAAACAATAGCATATTTACAAAGATTTATTTATAATTTTAGAAAGAAATCCAACAAACGAAACGGTCACTTTTCAGTCGATGAACTTAAAAATTCTTTAAAATTATTATTACATAAAGCTCAGTTGGAAATGTTTCCTGATGAATATGCTATTCTTAAAGCAAATAAACCTTTACCTAAAAATAATAGACTAATTTCTTTATCTCTTTATTTAGATCAAAACAACCTTATACGAGTGTGTGGTAGGTTAGATAATTCTCCATATAGTTTTGATACTAAGCATCCTATCCTACTGTGTAGCAAACACGATTTAACTAAAACAATTTTTGAATATTTTAATTTAAAACATTTACATGCTGGTCCCCAACTCTTATTAGCAAATGTTAGACAAACATATTGGCCTTTAGGTGGCAGAAACCTTTCTAAAAACATTGTCTCAAAATGTGTTCGGTGTTGCAGATACAAGGCACAATGTGCTCAACCCATCATGGGGCAATTACCGTCAGCGCGCACTGAATTACAGTATCCATTTTTACATTGCAGCGTTGATTACGCAGGACCAGTGATGATAGCGGACAGGAAGGGCAGAGGTTGCAAACTAATAAAGTCTTTTTTGGCAATTTTTGTCTGCAATGCCACTAAAGCCTGTCATATCGAGCTCGTTACGGCTCTATCTAGTGAAGCTTATATAGCCGCTCTTAATCGTTTTGTGTCACGTCGTGGAAAACCTCAAAGTATCACGTCGGATAATGGCACAAACTTTGTCAGAACATCTAACGAACTATCAAAGGTTCTAGCAAGATCAGACCTTGAAGGTCAGTTAGCTTTTGAAGGAATTGAATTTAAATTCATTCCTGCATACAGTCCCCATTTCAACGGCTTAGCAGAGGCAGCTGTTCGTTCCATAAAACACCATTTAAAAAGGTTGTTACATACCACTCATTTAACTTACGAGGAAATGGCTACTTGCCTCGCTCAAATAGAAGCTGTTTTAAACTCCCGTCCTCTTACTCCTCTTTCCTCACATCCTCTTGAGTTCTCTGCTCTTACACCTTCTCACTTTTTGATTGGACGACCACTTAATGCTCTACCTCATTCACAGGGCACTGATGTAAACATTGAGAAGATCAACAGTTTGGATAGTTTCAAGCGAATAGAGCTCATACGTCGACATTTCTGGGACCGTTTCTCTCTGGAGTATGTAGCTCTACTTCAACAGAAGGAGAAGTGGCACTCCTCAAGGTCAGAGCTGAAGCTCGGTTCTCTGGTCTTAATAAAGGACAGAGCTCTTCCTCCTTCACTTTGGAGCCTAGGACGAGTAACCAAAGTGTATCCTGGTAGCGACGGTATATCCAGAGTCGCAGAGATCGAGACGAAAAGGGGCACAATCAGGAGGGCCTTTAATAATATTTGTCCCCTTCCAGAATTTTGAAGTTCCTTCAACCCGGGGAACATGTTGGGAATCAAACCCAACATACAAGCGGCCGACGCGTGAGCAGCGCACTTACCTGCGCCTGAGTCATCGGCGGCGAGCGGCGGTGGGGCGACGGAGCGAGAAGGGTTGGACTGGCACTCGCGCTCTCGGACACCACCGACTACGGTCATTTTATCGTTAATTTAAATCTTTTTCTGTTTGTCCGCGAAGCTCTTATGTTTTGTAAAAGGGAAGGCAATAAACCGCGCCTACAAATTTTATATACAGTCCATTTTATTTAATATCCCGCATTGGCTTCAACAGATATCGCTTTCAGCGATAAGACCGCCATTGTAACCAAGTTTTTAGCAATATTGTTATTTAAGTGTGTTTCAATTATTGGTGTACAATAAAGTATATTCTATCTAACTATCTATCTATTTGTACTTCAAATGGGAAGAGCGCGGTAGCCCTCACAAACGTAGTACGTATAAGGGTGATTCTTAGAAAGGGAGGATAAAACGGGTCCAGGCCCATTACTTCTTCGTAACAAAACCATAATTGATAGCAACAAGGTCTTAAGATACTTTAACTACCGGCACAACTATTAACACACTAAAATATAATATTAAACATAGTTAAATTTCTAATTCATGTCAAAATGTGCCTCAAACGTCATTATCTCGCATGTCCCACAAGGCTACGCATGGATATTTCGTCTGATAAAAAAATCAAATAAACTTGGATGGCTTATTTTTATATGCCAAATCATCCTCAAATTATCAAAGTTTCCAATTACCGTGTATTATATCGATACCGGAAATTTCAATTGTCGTAAAGGACAAAATATGAGTTTTCAGTAGAGCCAAAAAGCAAAAATAAAATGTGTTTTTCTTGAATAATTTTCAAACAAAGTACTAGGTATTTATGATGTCAAAAGAAACCCTAACTATTTTTTCGTGTTCTATCCATATAAATTATCAAAATAAACCAAACTTAATTATTGACGAAAATGAGAGTCCTTTACAGCCCAAAAAAATGTAACTGAAGTACTTTACAACCACGAAAAATTGGTTATGATAAAGTCAGATATGTCGTAAAGGACTAATCTTGATCATCAATGGGTAGTACAAGTCAATTAAATCAGAGACTAAGGGGGTAAAAGGAACAAAAAACCTTAAGTTCTAAATAGAAATTCCTCTACAATAGGTAGTAAAACCAAGTGAAAAATAGTATTTTTATTATGTTTTATTTATTATTTAAATATTTGTAAAAAAAGTATCACAAATTTTATTCTAATAGGAATTCAAAATTTAAACAAAATGTTATGCAACTTTTTTAAATTTAAATCGCCAGTAATCGTTGCGATGCTGAAAAACAACTCAAGTTTTAGAATAATCAGCTAATAAACTAATCTACTACCTAACTAGTTTTTTTTTTCACAATTAATGCAACTCAAACAACAGAACGTACTTAAACATAATAATAAAGTTAAAATAACCAAAATAATAACAAATTTTGCCCACCACCACCAGAGCTCAAAACTCAAACAAATGACATTCTAAACTATTAATTAAATTACAAGAAATTTCAGTCTTTAAAATTATAGTAATGAAACTTAGGCCTAGCTTTTTGATCCGTAGTTAACTCAACCAATGGTTAAATATTTTAACAAATATTTGCAAACGGTAAAATACCATGTTTCTTCATTTGTTAGTCTCACAAATGGTCAAATAAGTTGGATAGTTAATTATTAGACCATTAAATTTGTAAGACTAACAATTGAGGATAGAGATTAGGGATACAATTAGGAATATTTAACCATTGGTTGAGTTATCAAAAAACTGGGCCTTAAATAGTAAAATCTTAGAGATTATTTGTGTCAATATCGTCTTCCTCGTCAGTTTCAGGAAGACTGTGTTTAACAGTCCCTAAGGACGGTAGATCTAAATACTCCTTATGAAATCGGTTTGGTATAGTTCCGTTAGTACATAAACGCTTTAAATCGTTATACTTGGCGACCGGTATAGGGTTAGGTTTGTTATAAATCGAATTTTATAATTGATTAGAAGTATCATCTTCTACTTTGTCAGCACCTGTTAGATCTTGGTTTTGTTTTCTTGATTTTTTCTCTTTGCCTTTTCCTTTTCATTCTCTTCCTTTACATTCATCATATAATGTTACTACTTGAGCGTCTTCGTTTTCTTTCATTGAATATTTTCCTTCCATACTTTAAGCGTTTTATTTTTTCTTGAATGTGACAATGCACATTGCTTTTAGCTGTGTTTGTCTTTGAGAAATAATGGTAAATTTTTCAGACACCAAGCTGTCCCAATTGAGAAAATTTTGTATGGTTCAGGACGTTTTCTTGCAGATTCTATGTACGTCACCCATTGACTCGGACTCCAAACAATAATTAATCTAACCTCGCGTTCAATGATTGCATGCATTGAATCGATGGGCATATAAGTATGCCCAGGTAGTAAATAATTGATTTGTACTCCTTCAACGTTTTTGGAATTCTGTAAAAAGTAGTGTAGGGCTGTGAGAACTATCTTATTTTGTTCTGCCTCAGGCAAGAGTCGCAATAAAGTAAAACATTTTTACCAGGACGTTTATCGATTTCTAGTAGGAATGTATAAATACAAGTAGCAATTTCATTGCCACCCCTTTTTCTATCGCTTTCTACCCATATAAAACAGTGTCCTTTTTTGGTTTGGCTTTCATAGAGTGTACAGTTATAAACGGCGTATTTCCTAGTAATATAACAACATACTCTCTCCATGAGGAGTATTAAGCACTTTTTGCAGGTCAAAGCTAACTAATAGCGTAACGTTGAAAGTTAATTACTGATGAATTTTAAATCTTTGGTAGCTAGCTAGCCTTCTTTTCCTTGAGATGAACAGCCATGTCCTTGATTTCTTTTTCTGATAATAATTCTGTATTTTCAGCTTTTGTACATGTGGCACATTTGTCTTTTTTTGGTGTATAAAATCGAATATTGTAATCATCGTTAAATATTTTAATAAGAACTTTTTCACTCAAGTGTAATTTAGAATCTTTTTGGCAGTGTTTGAGATAAATCCTGATTGTAGCATTTTTAAATTCCTGAGGTAAATACAGATATGAACTCTTTTTACGACAATATTGGGAAGGAACGAATGAAGGCTTTCGATAAAAGCTTTTGCGTATGCTTTATCTTCATCACTATACTTCTGTGCATGGCATGTTCTTTTTTCTACGCTTGCCATATTTTCGTGTGCGTTTTTTACTGTATATAAAATAAACTTTTGGGTAATATCTAATGTGTTCATCAAAAACTTTTGACATACTGGTCTTTTTTTCTTTTTTTTTTCTGGGTGGGAAAATCATCGAATGACTTCTCCCGCTCTGGGTGGAGCGGAAGGGAGTGTCAGAATTTTACTGACTAAAAACCCACCCTGTTCCTTCAGGTGGCCTTAAGTTCCGGGGCCGCGATATCTCATTAGCACATTCCCGCAACCCCGGAAGGACTGGTCTAGATCCTTCACCTTCGTTTATAATGTAATCAAGTCAACCTGTCGCACACTTCTTTGCGCCGTCGTCAATAAGAACGAAACAAAAACTTTAATTGTGTTTTTGTTAAAATTAGGGTCGTAAAGGACAATAAATAAAACAAACGTCCTTTACGCCCTAATTACGTAAGTTAAAACAAAGCATAGATTTGGTCGTAAGGGTTTCGATTATCAAATAACATTTTTACGACCTTTTGATTTGTTATAATAATTATTATTTATAATGTCGTATAAAAAGTTTAATGCAAAAATGAGGATTACGACCTCTTAAATAATTAAAACATGACTTTACGCTCCCTATTGAAAAATATTTTTACGATACATCCCAAATAGTAAAAATAATCGCGCTAGAGATGTTGGAAAGCCAGGTCGTAAGGGGCTTTTTTTTAAAGATAGAATTTTTTTATAACTACCAATCGATAGAGCCTGCGACGCTGATTCCAAATATATATATAACTCATTTTCGGCAAAATGTCCTTTACGACAATTGAAATTTCCGGTATCGAATTATACATTTAATTCATTTAAATATTGGAAACCAACTCACATAAAGTTTGTCATTAAAAAAAAATCATTATACGGAGCAAAGATTGTTTCAAATATTTTCTTAATGATTTTGCAATGCACGGAGCTTAGAATCCCGCAGAACGCTCCCCGCACCTCCCTCACTTGAGCTGCACGCTTTGAATGGAGTGGACATATCGTGTTTCTCGACAAGGTAAGCTTAAATTTCGTTATTACAAATTTGTTTTACCAGAAGTCATTATCCTTTTGCTGTCTGTTGTTGCAAATAATTGTTACATTAATCATATTTTTTGCTACTATTATAAATCGAAGGTGAACTTATTCATGTCAATGTGTTTCAAAGCAAAATTTATTGAGGTTCAACAAGTTACAACCTGTTCTCTCGAATTCGTCATTTTCCCCTACATCATTAGCTTCAAAATGTGTGTTGCATATAATGACAAATAGGGAATAAAATGATTTGTGCAGTTTTTAAATAATGACAGCTGTTGAGAATAATGATTTTGTAGTTATCATACTACAATAATTATAAGTTAGAATAAAGTAAACGTGCTAATTAAAGTACAAAAAACCTTAGAAACCCCCATTTTTGATTAAGTAGAATTATATGACGAATTATTGTCACTACAATCTATTTTTAACCTACTTCTAAAAAAGGAGGAGGTTCTCAATTCGGATGATTGTTTGTTTTTTTTTATGTTTGTTCGGGCATAGCTCCGTCGCTTGCCAACTGATTTGAAAAATTCTTTTTAACCAGCTTCAACAAAAGGAGGAGGTTCTCTGTTCGTCTTGAACTCTTTTATGTATGTTACCTCATGTCTCAAAGACGGCTGGACCGATTTGGAAAATTCTTTTTTAGTTTGAAAGCGTATACTTTCTAGCTGGTTCCATTGTCATCATGTTAGCATCTAATGATGGAATCGTGGAGAAATCGAGGGAACTCTTTAAATATTATAGGCACACCTATAGCGTTTTGGGTATTTCTTATAGTAACTTGTGCAGTTGCTCTCGAAATGCACCATTTGGGTAAGTGGAACTGATGATGAAGACCACAAATAGCCAACGAAACTACTCAATAATAAATATTTTGTGGATTGCGATTCGAGTACTTGAATATGAATGTTAAGCACTTTATGCTCGTCACAATGCATATGGTGAATTAGAGCTGATGGTGAAATACCAGAACTCCTCAAAAATTAACGGCTCTGCATTGGGAAAAGCAATATTTTGAAAAAGGTAATAAGTAGTTGACATTTTGGCTTTTGTAACGAGATTAATTACAAACTGACCCACTAAAAAGCGCGAAAATACTACCGAAATTAAAATAATTTTTGGCTTTGTAGTGTTTTGATATGGAAGTCGGTTTTATTTTTTGCAAAAACAGTTTTTATTTTCGCGCTTTTTATTCAACAAATTTTCGCAATATTCAACAAAAAAGGTTTTAGTTGAATATTGTCAAAGATTTTTGTGTTTTTGTTTGTGAATAACGTTATAAATATTTGAGACTTGCAATGTAAATTAAGGTTTTGTGTTCTTTTAGAAACACTTTATATAAAGTTTTTTATACATTGCAAATGTATTTTTTATCACTTTAAACGATAACTTTTGTTTTAAGGTGTCTGTTCATAATGCCACCAAAGAACATAAAGGCAATAAAAGAACGCCGTCTAGAACAAAAACGACAGTGTAAAAAGAAAAAATATTTAGAAATAAAAAATGATCCAGAATTGTTGGCCATAGAACAAGAGAAAAGACGTAATAAATCTAAGAAAAGAAAAGAAGAAGGTAAAATTAAACCTATAAAGGAACTAACACCTCGCGCTCAACGTGAGCAAAGAAAAAAATGGAAGGAAAATTCCAAGAGGTACAGGCTGATGAAAAAGCAAGAAGAAAGGATGCCTACATTTGAGCCAGTTGTTATAGGAGCTGAAGAAGCGGCTATAGATAGAACAGAGGCTCAAACCAAGACAGAGAAGTTACGTGATCCTATACATAAATTTTCTCCTGCTATGAAAGCGGTGATAAGAAAGATTCGATATAACGAATATAAGAAGAGGTATGTATTGCTAAAAACTATTAATAAATATAAAAAGACGGTTGAAACCCAAAGAAAAATAATACAAAGATTAAATAAGAAACTTCAAGTGCAAGAAGAAGAGAACAAACATAGTCAAATAAACATCTTTAAGTCAGTAAAACAGGATAAAACTAAATTATCATCTTTATGCATAATAGCAGGTCATAAATCATATGTAGAAAAAGTTCATAAATTTTATAACGATGATGCTAATAGTACTATAAGCGCTGGTAAAAAAGAATTTGTGACGAAAAATAAAGTTAAGATTCAGAAACGGTATCTAAATGCTCCACTAAAGATACTTTATTCAAAATTTATTTCTCAAGTTGGTATATAAATAAGTTACTCGACCTTTTGTAAACTAGGACCTTTTTGGACAGTTTTTCCAAAACCTACCAATAGGCATACTTGTCTCTGTTCACGACATCTTAATATGGAATTACTTATACAAGGTTTGCATAGAGCTTGTGTAGTAAATGTAAGAACTTGTGAGCAATTACTATCGAAACTGTGTTGTGATTCGAGGAATTTAGCTTGTTTAAGTAGAAGTTGTAATACTTGTTCATCAAATCATCTAGAATATGTTAATGTTTCCGATAGAAATGTATCTTTTTACGAATGGCGAAAAACAACCAAAGATATTACACTGAAAAATGGAACTAAGAAAAAAATACAGTTGACTGAAAAAATAAAGACTACAATTAGTATTAAAACAGCAATAACTAGATTTGAAGCAGATGTATTAGCATTCCTGAATCATGTTTACAAAATTAATTTCCAATATAATGCCATTAAAACTCTTAAAAACAACCTACCGGTTCAGGAAGTATTTCTACATGTCGATTTTTCAGAAAATTATGCTCTAAAATTTGCCGAAGAAGTCCAGGCTTTCCATTTCGGCGGTAGCCGCCAACAAGTGTCTTTACACACTTCTGTGGTGTACACTCACAATTTTACTTCCGGTGTTGTTACTCCGATTTCTTTTTGCACAGTTAGTGATTGCTTGCGGCATGACGCTCCAGCTATTTGGGCACACTTGGTACCCCTAATTCAGCACGTTGTTGAAGTTAATCCTTTAATTGAAACCCTACATTTCTTATCTGACTCGCCATCTTCACAATACCGAAATAAGTATATGTTTTTTATAATAACACAAATATGCCAAGATTTTCATCAAATTAAGAAAGTAACATGGAACTACTCTGAAGTGGGACATGGCAAGGGTGACCCTGATGGGGTAGGAGCAGTTCTTAAAAGGACGGCTGACCGTATGACTCTTTTTGGTAAAGATATTGGCAGTTATGATCAATTTTGTGGTACGTTAATTCAAACTATTGATAATGTTATTATCAAGAAGGTGGAGGAACGGGAAATAAAAACTAAAGAAGGATTGATTCCAAAAAAATTGAAACCCTTCAAGGGCACTCTTTCTGTGTACCAGGTCCTTTGGGATAATACTATTCCAACGACAGTTCTTAGACAACTCAGCTGCTTTGATTGTAATGCCGATACTAAATGTATCCATGGATCAGGGATGTTGCGGATGCCGATTTTTTCACATCCGCGGATGTGAATGCGGATGCGGATTTCTGAAAGCTCGCATCCGCGGACGCGGATGCGGATGCGGATGTTTGAGACCATATAAAAAGTATATGAATGAAGAATTAAAATAACGATATAGTAGTCACATTTTTTTTTTATTAATTAGAATTAGTATGTGAAGTTAAAAATAGGAACTTAATAAAAAGTAATATTGCCGCTTTCTCTGATTCAAGGTTCGTAAATTAAACTCGCGCTACTAAATAATTGTTCGCTAGGAACACTGCCTGGTGGAGTGGATAAAATCTTCGTGCTATCGGTGATAATATGTTAAATTCCTCTCGATGAACACTCCACCATTTAAGAGGATTCTCATCCACATTGACTCTTTTTTTAGTGCGATAAGAAAGTAATTCCTTTTTGAGTACAGCTTCAGTGCTACCATTTTCTGGTATTTGGCAAGATCGTTTTTTAAGCATGGCTTTCTGAGGGAACCTGACGTCCCTGGTCCTAGTTGTCCCATTTCCAATTTTCCGTGGAATCTGTCATTCTCATTCTTTTAGCCCCTTCGGAATTGGCATTAAGAGAATTGGAAACGTCACTTTTGTAAACACTATAATAGTAGTGTTTACAAAACTTTAACAGTGGTTATTGTGTGAGCGCGCTCTCAGGGCACGCGTGTCGTATGTCTGTTTACATTATATTTAATTTATAGTATTTATAATAATATTCCTTTGTGCATTGTATGTACGGTTCATGTTGCGCGTGTCTTAGACGTTGTTTATGATCGGCAGCTTCTCAAAAGCGAAGGATAGATAGGCTACATATCAGTACGATACTAGTATTCCACAGCGCAAACAAACACGTAATGATTTATTTACAAGAAACAAATGATACACGTGCCATTCGCCGGCCGCGCCCAATTTCTTTCTGGTTACAACTTGTCTTACATCCGCATCCGCATGAAAATCCACATTGATTATTGCGGATGCGGATGCGGATGCAGATGTCCAAATCCATACGGAAGCTCCGCATTTGCGGATGCGGATGCGAATATTCGCAACATCCCTGCCATGGATATGATTTAGGATGTCTTCCAAATTATAGCTATGGAAATATTGAAAATATTGATCCTAATTACATAATCCCACCAACACACACACCACCACCACCACATGGTCTCATTGTCAAAATTAGTAAATCGAAACCAAAATAAGCAAAATCCAAATAAACAAATAGTTGTTCTTTCTGACATTAAAATAGGACAAAGCAACTCTTTTTACATTGGTGATTATGGTGAACCAAAGCCCTCAACATCAAAATTTTAATGTAACTATTAATTTAATGATTATAATATTTGTCTTGAATGACGATTAGTGGACGCGTTTAATGTTAATTTTACAAAAAAAAGAAAGTTTGTAAATTTAGTACCTACTTAAGCTTACTTAGCTTTTGTTGACCGACAACCTTAGATATTTTGTACTTAAATAAACACAGACACATCGATAGTGCTTTTGATTCTGTTTCTTTTTTTAATGTTTGTGTATTGTACAATCAGAAATGAAAAAAAAAAAACAAAATTATTATAATGTTCTTCTATTAAGAATTATGATTACCAAATAATAAGAAATATAATTATTGTAAAAGTGAGAAGAAAACCATTGAGATTAGAAAAATAAGTATTTTATATGTGTACCTACGCTTTATTTTAATAAAAAAGTAATGTATATTCAAAATTCATATTATTTTAGACATACATACATTTTCTATCTGTGATTTTATGATTACAATATTATGTTGATTCTTAATCGGGTTTGTTTTATTTAATTCTTTTTGTAACTTTAAACATTATAATTAACACAAAATCATTATTTGTACCAGTTATCATTTGGCCTCACCATAAAGTCATTAACTTCCATACATTGTCATTATCTTAAACAGGGTTTTTTTTTAATTTGATTATCTCCGAAAATATTGACTTCACAATGGTGCCTCTTTTATCAATCCGCGAGTTGACAACTTTGTAAAAATTCTTTGAAACGCTTCGAAACGCTTCATGTGTACTCGTAAAATAATATTTTACTCATTACTTAACCTTTCAATTAAAATATAAGTATATTTTTAATTTATTAAAAAACCATGGCCTGTATCGTGGCAATGTGGTCACGTGACTACGTATGACGTCATCGTTCAAAAAACAACTTTCCTGGCATTTGGCACTTAAATGTACTTCGGGTATCTATACTAATATTATAAAGCGGAAAAATTTGTTAGTTTGTTTGTTTGTTTGTTTGTTTGTTTGCTTGAACGCGCTAATCTTCGAAAGTACTGGGTGGATTTTGATGAAATTTGGTATGGAAGTAGCTTGAAGCTTGAGGAAGGTTATAGGCTACTTTTTACCCGACTGCAAAAAAGGAGAGTGATGTTTTTACCGTGATAGAATCCACGGGAGCGAAGCCCCGCGTGAGTACTAGTTTTATGATATTTTACTCTATTATGAACGTGAAAAATTGTTATCAGTGCTGTACAGTACCTTGTTGTGGGAATCTATACTAATATTATAAAGCGGAAAAGTTTGTTTGTTTGTTTGCTTGAACGCGCTAATCTTCGAAAGTACTGGGTAGATTTGGATGCAATTTGTTATGGAAGTAGCTTGAAGCTTGAGGAAGGTTATAGGCTACTTTTTACGCGACTGCAAAAAAGGAGAGTTATGTTTTTACCGTGATAGAATCCACGGGAGCGAAGCCCCGCGTGAGTACTAGTACTACTATAAAAACGCTAACGTACCCATTTATTCATGTCCCTTTAAAAAGAGATATTCGCAAGAAGTGGTTAGAACTTCTGTGTCAAATCCATCCAAAGGTTGTCTGTAAAAGATCGCTTTTTTATTGAAAATAGGTTCACGTATGACCACTATCTCACCTGATGGCAAGTGATGATGTGATCGAAAATGGAGCACGCTTACCTAAAAGTAACCTATTCACTCTGGACTTAAAGACTCCTAGGTTGTAGCTGTCGGGAAACACAGACTCCGGCAGGGAATTCCACTCCTTAGCCGTCCGCACAATGAAGGTATTCCCAAAACGTTTTGTACGTATGGGTGGGATGTTCACCATGTAACGATGGCGCTTCGCCGTTTGTCTCGTAGTCCGATGATGGAACGGGCTTGGCGGAATTAGATTGTGTAATTCTATTTTAGCGATAAGACCGCCCTTTGTATCACCCTTTTTAGTTGTTAAGTCCATATTTGTTTTACTGTTATGGTGTACAATAAAGAATATATCTACCTATCTGCTTTTTTAAAAAGACAAAAAAAGGAACTCATTGAACAACTATTACAGGACCATAAGACAAATGAACCAGAAGAGAGAGAGTTAGTTATGAATTGAAATTAAATATTTATTTGTAAATCAGTTATAAATAACACTTTTACACGTCATGTTTTTTTGCGTGTTTAGTTTAGCTAGATGAGGCTGGTCTTTCCTAACTGACTACTCTGAGAAGAAACACCGAAACAAACTCCCTCTGAGTTTGTCGTCAACGTCTCTTTTAAAGTCCAGACAATTTGTATTTGTATATGAGAAGCATGTAGGTTCATGTCTTTGGTATTCTTTTGAGGAAATAACCACGCAAATTTGAGCGGACCTGTCCGGACAGTGCAAGCAGTTAGTTAGTTATTCTTTTCTTATTTTGTCTTACGCACCAACTAAAGATAACCTGTCAGCTGTGAAAATATTGAACGATGACGTCTCGTTTTCTGATTGGTGTTTTTAATCACGTGACTCACACATAAAAAATCTCATTTTCCTCAAGGGAAAATAAAATAAATTAATAATAATCCTTTCTTCATTTGTACTATTTTGTGCTTCATATCAATAGATTTACATAATTAAATAGTTATTTTAAATTTTTAAACATACTATCAACTCGCGGATTTCAATTATATTGATCAAGAAATGATTCTGGCATAAAATAATTGTTGTGCCGTGAGGTTGAATTTTTTTTTGATAAAATCGTCAAAAATATATTCCGGACCAAGAATCACCCATAATTTTTAAATGAAGTGTAATTTAATTGTAATTTATTTATTTTAATGTATTTGTTATTTTTTGTTAGCTATTTATTTTTACCAATTTATTTTTCACATTCAATTTATCATGTTGTGTCAAAAGTCAAACTGCGCTGTTCGCACTGACCTGTAATCTGATTAGTTTACATCCTAGGCCACCAAGATACAGGCTGTGCCTAGTTTGGGGCCCACGGGGACTTCTCCTGTATACTTAAAATAAATAATTTATTATTAAAATTATGTCACTTACTGGGGCTGCCCCAATTCATGTATGTTTACAATGTTCTGGAGAAATAAATATTTTTGTATTATTGTTTTTGTATTTCGTATTCCACACTATTTAGAGACTGGAGCCAACAATGTATAAATTATTGAATTACTTATTACTATTGTTAAAAGAAAATTGTTTAATCAATATGGTGGGCCGCAAGGTTTTGTTCAAAATTGTTAGGTACTTAATTTGTTTGGGTGGGTGGAACTAATTCAATTCAATTCAATTTAATTTTATTCTCAAGTATCATAAAACTCATACAAATTATCAATAACATGTCAGTCACAATTAAAATACAATTAAATTAAACAATTATTATTAAAATTAAAATTAAAATATTACAATTTTTAAAATTACTATACTTACACTATAAATATGCTCAATCCCTGCGTGTAATGTGCAACCTACAACAGTGAGTGATGTACGCACAATTTCTAAGCAGCCTTCCCGCGAGCGCGGCCAGAATGCTGTTGGCGCTCCCTCGCACTCACCGCACAAGCGATGTGCCTCTCTTGCGCATTGTAGTGTAGAAGCAATCTACGCGCGCTTCTGCGAACATCGCCGATGCGCTGCAAAAGGACATCATATGTGAGCGAGGTTATGGGCATACCACGTGATACGTGAAAGGAACACAAGTCTGTAAGGTTCTATTGAAAACCAAAATCAAAATCAAAAATATTTTATGTCACATAAGCCTACATGGGCGCTTACAAAACGTCAGAAGTTAGTGCATGGGTTAAAATTTGTCGTTTCCTATGGAGAAGATCCGACAAGAAACTCTACGGTTTTTTATTTTAGGTATGAGAGGACAGTATAGACCACTTGACATAATACAATGTAATATAACTAATCAGAAATTAATCTCTATAGTGTTCTCGCATTCACATTTAAAGTCAGCTTTACAAAACTGCAAATAAACTAAAGCAAAGCGCATAAAAAAATATACAAGAAAAATATAATAAGAAATAACAACAACAAGCAGACACACAAAAAAGTGAAGTTGTTAATAGACCTTTATACAATAACGCAGTCACAATAAGCCAGGGAAGCCACATGTGCAGAAGGATTGCCAGTTGCCAAGCAGTCTCCAACATAATTGATTTTCACAATCTTTGCATAATAGGTACTGTTTTTTTCAGGTATGAGAGTACAGTATATACCACAGAACAGATAAAAGAGGTTAGAAAGGAAATAGTTCCTGATTCGTATGAGAACGCGTGTCGCCGCTTGTCTCCCCACTCTTTAGCTCTACTACAAGCAAGAGGCCCGTTACATATGCGAATTACGCACACAAATAAATTACACACACTTAAATCGAGAGCTTGCTACTGATTGTAACTCACTGTTGATAAACATGCGCCGTGCATAACGGCCAATCAGGGCAAAGGACAAAACGACAATGGTTGAAGTGTGGCGCATGTAGTACATTGTAAGCTGACTTGGTCATTGCGTTGATTAAGCGAGTACACAACGGGCAATGTATACATTTTGTAACTTGTTGCAATAATGTTGTTAATGTTCGGAATTTCATAGTGATCAGAATATTTTTATGTTTTTTACAAATAAAATTGTAATTAAATGTTATTTTCGACTTACCGATTTTTTGTTTTACAGGTTATAATTGCACAACACGGCATTTTAAAGCAGAGCTTTGTCTTCCGAAGTAATCCGAAACGCACTAAACGCGGTGAATGAATTAATCGGTCGAGCTATGATTGTCGTATAATAAATGTGGCGCGCTCGCCACGCCCACATTACCATTCCAACCTTATTCATCTATAACTCACACCAGTGTAAGGCAACTTAAGTATAGTTGGATGACATTTTGCTGAACTGGACTTCTTTGGCGCAGCCAAAGCAATAAGAAGAAGCAAGAAGAAGAAGAAGCATAAACTGTTATTTCTCTAGAACGTGAGTCTTGAATTCTATATGGAGCAATTGCCTATCGTGAATGGGCCGGAACCGATCTCCGGCCACCGTAGGCGCGGGCTTGCGGACGGCGAGCTACCCTTGCTTGCCGTCCGTGGTAAGGAGCAGGCCCGGGTCAGCGGGATAAAAACCTAGACATTTTTTTTATAAAATAGTTATCCTTACTAAACGCAACACGTAGGTGCGTCATACAATATCCTTATGCAGACGCATAGAGACATGCAATGTTAGCGGCCGACACGCACACGAGCGCATTTCCTTGAATTAAGGATTGTATTAATTTGTCATGATACTGTATTTCCATTTTAAGTTAAATGAAAGATTTTTCTGTCATCGTTTTACACCTATTTTTTATGACGGAAATCGAGTCAGAAGCTGATTCTGAACCAACTACTTTCAGGATTTGTGTTTATTCTGTTCACGTCGTATAAGCTTCCCATGGTCTCCTTCTCCATTTATACTTGAACAGTGCCAAGTTTCATGCTCCACCGTTGGAGTAATTTTCGTAAACTACAAAGGATTTACAAAGCTAAAATTACTTATTTTTTACTACTGGCAATCATGCTCTAAAAATTATGAAATAAGAAAATACTCTCATCTAAACCTAGTCAATATTTATCGTCTATCTCTATGTCTCTATCGAATAAATAACGAACATATACGTAATAAATATGTTTAATGTATACATAATATTTGTAATGATATTCAAGACTAAGCCTTGGGATTATTTTTTTGATTGTGACGTCTACTGATACCTCAATTGTCAAATTATGATAGAGTAGTAAGGAGAACTGATGAACATAGAAAGATGGATAGAATATACTTTATTGTTCACCAAAATTTAAACAAATCTATTTAACAATATTGCTCAATTCTATGGTTACAATGGCGGTCTTATCTATCGCTGAAAGCGATATCTCCCAGACAACCTTTGGAAAGATTTTCATAGATACATATCAAAATCATGAGTCAGTGTTTAGCTATTGCTTCGGGATCAAATAATTATTTCTTTGTGTATGTTGTTCAACTTCAGTTTTGTTTAAAATCGAATACCTCGTAGTCAAAAACAATCATTCAACCGCAGAGCTCATACAGATAAATTCCAAAATTCTTTGTTTGATCTAAAATACAAACCAAATTCTCACGTTTAGAATTTCCATTAATTTGTTTATCCTTATTTACAGATCTTCTAAACAGTATTGGAAATCACGGCAGACCGAATTAGTACGATTTCAAAAAGACAATAGGAAGAACCCCAGTAGACTTCCAAAGAGGACCTATTAGAGAGACACCCATCTCATACATACCTAGCCGTGGTACACCAGAGGCACTACTCTACAACTTTGGATATATTCGTAACTATGGAAGCCAAAATGGGCATTATGGTAGGCAATATGGGAATCAAGGTGGACCAATTAGACGTATCGGAAATGTAGGGAGCCATAATGGAAGATATTTAAATAGTCCATGAACCCATGTACATAACAATGAATCTTTTACTGAGAGCAGTCGGTCATCACAGAGCTAATCACTTTGTAGGTCATACTGGTTTTCATGGGGCTAATTCTGAGTATATAAATCAAAATCATCGGAACCATCACTTGAAGCAATTTACGGGGAGTAAATATCAGAATTCTAATGCCAATGAAGGTATCCGCGAAGGAGTCCCTATACGCGGAGAAAACAGACTTCGTTTTAGAGGTGATATTGAAAATGGGCCATCAGAAGTAGTATACATAAATAATATTTTTCCGGAAGTAAAGTGGATATCAGCATTCTGAGTCAAATGTAGATTTTAGTGAAGATTTAAGTGATGCTGAAGACCAATCGATTTTTCCTGGAGCATACCTACGTGGAATTTCTCCTAGAAATGAATATATTTCAAATACAAACAAATATTTAAATGGCTTACATGCTCGTGGTGTAGTAAACTATCCTGAAACAACTTACCCTGGTAAATATATTAATAGTGGTTTTGTACAAGGAGGAGGAAACAACGTCGACCAATATGCTATCATAGATGACACTGAAGAAGCCCATACAAAATATATAATCGATATTCTAGCTCAAGCACAAAAACTTTTCAAGCATGATCATCACCATCTGACTCGTGTTAAAAATGGCCATGTTTACGGAACCCCTAATCAAGGGATTGGATTTCACGATACACCGACTGGATCTTTTATTACTAATCCTTCGACTGCTACAGATGATGATGATAGTTGTGGAATATATTATTATTATTATTTCATTTATTTAATCTATGTAGGTACATATCAATTACATTTTTAAATATTAATATAAAAAGTAAAAACATTTAAAAATATAAAAAATAGTAGCCCACCGGTATCGGGAACAGGGTCCAAGCTACCGGTGGTCAGGGCTCCATGGAGAGGAACCTCCTCACAATACGCGCCGTTTCCAGGAGTACTGCTTTCTGGATCAAGCCCTTGATCCAGCTGCCCAACGAGAGCCTCCTTAGATGTTGGTCGAGGCTCTTGGCTATTATACCATTGGCTGTGACGACTATCGGCACAATGATTGCTGTCTCCACATCCCACATGTCGACAACCTCGCGCGCCAGGTCAAGATACTTATTTTTTTTATCTATCTCAGCTTTCACGAGGTTCTCATCATGGGGGACTGCTATATCAACAATCATTGTGCGACGCTCTAATCAGTCTATCACCACTATATCAGGCTTATTGGCAACAATAGTCCTGTCAGTGATGATAGACCGATCCCAATACAGTGTAATATTGCCATTTTCGAGAACTGGGTCGGGCACATACCTATAGTATGGTACTTCTGATTCCACAAGATTGTATTTAAGAGCAAGTTGCTGGTGAATAATCCTGGCTACGAGGTTGTGTCTATGCAAGTATTCTCCGTTAGCCAATATAGATAGATAATGTGACGAATGGATTCTCCCGGTTTGTGACATGCCCGACATATGTCTACCGTACCATCCTTCACAATATATCTCCGATAGTTATTCGTCATCATGACTTCGTCCATAATCGCACAGACAAAACCTTCGGTTTCCCCGAAGAGGTCACAAAAACGTAGCCAGGCTACGGACGCTAATGTGTCTACGTCAGACCCATGAAGGGCCCGGTAATAGCGCCCGTGAAGCTCCTTGCTCTGCCATACTTCTCTGCGGTCATTAGTATCTAATACTACAGGTTTGCGCCAATTCTCGGTACCTAAGGAGAGCGGAGTGAGGCCTCTGTCCACCGCTACCACATCTCGATGCATACTCACGTCGGCTTCTAGGAAATATTCCCTAAGGCTGCATACCTCGCGGTTGTGTAGGGTCTTTGCATTTAAAAAGCCACGACCCCCGTACTTCCGCGGGATATACAACCTCATCACCGATGAACGTGGGTGATGCATTCGATTTGCAGTCAGCGTTGTGCGGACCCGCCTGTCCAAGGCGTCAAGCTCAGTCTGAGTCCATTTGAGTATGCCAAAAGAGTACATCAATACTGGCATGACCCAACCATTGAAGGCACGCACCTTGTTTCCGCCTGATAGAAGACTATTCAGTACTTTATTCAGGCGGGCAAAGAAGCGTTCCTTCAATGACTGTTTAACATAAGCAACATTGATGCCTAGTGCCTCTGACATACCCAAATATTTGTAGGTTTCAGTTGAGCCGAGGGATCTTAGGTGTATGGAATCCGAGAGTTGAGTTCCCACGGATTCCATAATCTCCCCTCGCTTTACATGCATGACCGCACATTTGTCCATCCCAAATTCCATCCTGATGGCGCTACTGAAGGTTTCCGTTACCTTCAGTAGCTCCATGAGTTGCAAGTTGCTGGGGGCAAAAAGTTTCAAATCATCCATGTAAAGCAAGTGTGATATGACCTGACCACCTCTTCTCAACTGGTAGCCTAGCCCCGAACCCTCCAGCAGTGTACTGAGAGGGTTGAGAGCCAGCCAAAACCACAGTGGGCTCAGACTGTCGCCCTGAAAAATACCACGCTCAATCCTAATCGGTTCGCTGTTTTCCTGGATCTGTCGACATCCTGGGTAGCAGAGGACCGTCTTCCATTGCCCCATACATGACTCAAGGAAAGTGCGGAGTATTGGATTTATTTTGTACAACTCCAACACCTTTATGAGCCATGTATGTGGAACCGAGTCATAGGCCTTCTTATAATCTATCCAACATGTCGACAGATTCTTTCGGGAACGACGAACCTGTTGGTTAATGGCAATATCAATGAGGAGAAGCTCCTTAGTACCGCGGGACCCGTTCCTACATCCATTCTGAGAAGCAGACATGATTGAATTTTTATCAATATGATTATTAATTTTGGCTCTCAAAATGGAAGTAAGAACTTTATAGACCGTCGGTAAGCACGTGATCGGTCTATAATTTTTAGGTTCCGCAGTACTACCTGATTTATGGAGCAGGTGGGTTATTCCTGTAGTTAGGAATTGAGGTAGCGATCCTGACTCTAAGGCAGACTGGAACTGAGCGGCCAAGCGAGCGTGCGATCTTTGAAACCATTTTATCCAGAAATTGTGCAGCCCGTCTGGCCCTGGAGATTTCCAGTTGGATAACGAACGGACTGCACGGGTTACATCTTGGGGACTGATAGTAATTGCCCCCATTTCTGGTATAAGATCGCACGTGCGCTTGATCTCACTCATCCAGTCACCCTCGATGTGGCTGACAGGCACCGACCAGATGCTGCGCCAGAACGAACACATGGCGTCATCATCCGGTAGGCACCTATCAGTCACACCTTGGTCAGGTCGCTCCCAGGCTCTATAAACCCATCTTTCATTGCTTTGGAATGTGCGATTCTGAGTGTATCGCTCCACCCGCCGCTTATATCTGCGTATTCGATTTGCCCATGCATAGACTTTCTGCTTCAGGAAGTCGATACGCTCTGTGACCCGGGTCAGATAATCTCGAGGACTAACATCAGTCCCCGCGAACACCCGCCTCACAAAGCGCATCACTCGAGGACGAGCGTTGCCCTGCCTGAAGCAGATAAGTTTACCAATGAGTGCTCTAGCCTCAGCAATACGACGCTCGATCCTGCCCTGCCAAGCTGGTACAGCTGGTCGTATAACTCTGTCAGTCTTTGGGAACTTGACATGAGCTACCCGACAAGCCGCTACAGCTGCACAGTATAGGATCGAATGAGTATCGGTGAGGTCTTCACTATTGTCAAAGTAATTTGACAGCAGTGAATCTAGAGCACACACTAGCGCCCTGTTTTTCTTATGCATGGGTAAACGAGGCAGACGAGGTCTAAGCTCAGGCTGTGTGGAGCGATACTCTCGTAATGCGCACTCCAAAGCACTCCTCAATCGTTCACTGCACTGGGTACTCACGGTTATAGCCTCGTCATCATCATCTTCACCGACTTGGTCGGGTCGCGGTGAGACACTGGGTTGTAGATGCACCGCGGCCAGTGGTGAAGCAGATGAGACACGGCTGCACCGTGATTCAAGGCGTAGTCTATCAAGTACGGCGTCATCCAACATACGGTTACGCTGGATTACCCGCACCTGATCCGATAATCGTTGGGCCGAAACGTTGACACCTGGTTCAAGTACCTGGAACAGAGAGAGCATCCGACCACGGTACGCAGTCAGGTTAGTTCCCCCCTCTGTAGCCCCAAAGTATGAGCGCATGACATTTTCATTAATGGAATTTGTCCATCGCATGCGCTGCACACTTCCACCGGCAGCGGGGACCCCATCAGAGGCCGGCGGGCCTCGAAGTCCTAAGCTGGCCGGAGGGCGGCCTCTTCCTCGCCGACGCGCAGGTGGTGGTGTCGTCGGCGGCGAGAAGTATTCGTCGCTCGAGCTCGACGCAACTGCAGCGGCCGGAGTCTCTTCAGTCACGGCTGGAGCTGGTCCCGGCGGCTGCGAGGCGGAGCTGAGCGACGATTCCGCAGGTCTTGGGTATGTGTTGAGAATCAAGCGTGCCCGGTTTCTTGTCAACATTTTTGTTTTTCCATTTATTGTTCTGTCTATTAATTCTTCTATTTATTCATGAATAGTTTTTTTTTCACGATTTTGGTGTTATTAAAAATGATTATTGTTGTTTAATTGATGACTATTTGATTATTTGGTTTATAAATTATTGTGAAAAATACGGAAGAAAAAAATTTTCTGACATGCTCTTTGACAACCGGGCCACAGATTTTTATTATTATTATTATTTTATTATTATTATAGTTACCGAGCACTACTTCTCCGTAACTGGATACGTTATTCCTATCGTAATTGCTCCGGAATTAAATGTCTACCTAAATGTTCCTGGTTACAGACCTAATAGCTACAGCGGGAATAGAGGCTTCAGCCCAGGACTTACTTATACTCCTGGCAATGATGAATTAAGTCCAACTGCTATTGGTTGGTTGGTAGAAGATCAGTATTGAAATTAGGTCCCGTTTTACCTATTAGTACAAGCAATGCTGTCAATAAAGATAAAACTGGACAGTTTATTGATAGAAAATTGACAGTTACACCATTGACACCGGTGACACTACTTGACAATGGCTATGAAGAAACTAGTAGAGACGGTTCTTTTGCTTCCGATATTATAAAAGACAGAGACACATTGACAAAGAATGATACTAAAATATACGGAACAGACGATAATATTAAAAAAAAAATAGACCCACAACAATCAGTAAAGATTTAACAAAAAAAAAATAACCCACGGAATTCAACAGCCCGAAACTGACAGTAAGGATATAACTAGGGAAAGACTGTTAGATAAAACCGAGAAAAAACACACGGTGGAACATAGACAAGATACTGGGAAAATTGATAAAACTGCAACTAAAATTACAAAAATAACAAGAAATAATGAAAAGATAGTCGTGACTGTGCAAGGTGATAATAATACTAATAATGAGGGTAAGATAATTGTTATTGATAAAACAAATGTTATTAAAGATACTTACAATCATGTGACTGAAGAAGGTAAAAAACATGAAACCGTTAGGCATATAAAAAAAACGTTTGGGAAAAGATAATAAATCTGACAGCAAAGATAATAAATCTGTTAAGGAAAGAAAACCAGTTTTGGATGACAAAACTGAAACCATTCTGAACATAAGCATGAATGAAAAAGCAAAAAATAAAGCAACTGAGGAAATAATAAAGATTTTATAGTCTCACCAAGGTTTAAACGTTACAGATTATAAGAATGCATACTTAACTAAAAATAATAAACCAGCTGACACAGCAACAGTGATCATAGGTCCTAAAAAAAATGAAAAGAATAAAGAAGAGAAGGACAAAAATTACTAAACCGTAGAAATTATTGTAAAAGGTTTGATAACAAGTCTTGGGCAAGTTATTGAGGATTCTGGTAAAGTGAACAAAAATTCTAAAGCCATAGTAATTGGAAATCCTTGATCAAAATGGGACGTGTAAAGACAAGTATGATCAAGCTGTACACAGACAACTATGAGTAAAAAAAGTTTCCTCGCTATTGAAATTAGGCCAAGTGATAGATTTTACCGGCGTCCATTTTGTGCTAACGCGACAATTCTCTGTCTTGTTTTAGGGTCGCATATTAGATTTAATTACTAATTAATAAAAATAAAGAAGAAATGGTCTTATTATGAAGATATACTAAAGGAGTTCTTCACTAAGTACGTCGATGAAGGAATAATGCACTAGCGATTCGGTTCCAGGAAAGGAAGCTCCACGCGGGTTTGATTATGCACACTACTTAGATGCGATACTGCTGGCAGAACCCGTACCATGGTTCAATGAACTGAAACTAATATTTAGGGTAATTAATAAACCCGGTAATGTACGTATATTTTATTATTTAGTTTAAAGAGTGTAAAAGACGCAACTGAAGACACCAACACGATGTTTGTAGAAAACTAAATATGTATATAACTATATTTTCGAGCCGTTTGGGGTCGAAACTCTCGGACCATGGGGCCCGTGTGCTCACAGCCTTTTTAAAGAAATATCGAAAAGGCTCGTTGACGCTTCCCGCGACCCAAGGGCTGGCTATTTCTTTGGTCAACGGCTAAGCATTGCCATACAACGAGGCAATGCCGCCAGTATCTTGGGTACGTTGCCAGCCGACAGCGTTGAGGATGAATTTTTTGATGCTTTGTTGTAGTTTGTATTTTAGTACATAATTTTGTATATTTGTTGTAATTAATTGTTTAAATAAATACCCCTAAAACTATATCTCTATTCAAATGTCGATTAAAAGAGCATTACCTTTCCTCTTAAATATGTATATTTAATGATATGACTAACAAAACCTGTTTTATGTTTTATTTCTACTGTATCCTCATCATGCGATAGAACTCAGCCCATAAGTCTCATCTTCAAGTATCTACCCTTGGTTAGCTGGTGTCTAGGGAAACCAATCCTTACAACTGTAGTTGACCAAACTACATTGATTAAAACACTTATAAAGACGGAAGAACCAATAGAACAAAAGAGACTTCATCATCAACTTCATCTGTAACTAAGAAGGCATTAAGCAGTGATAAATCTCTGCCCACTGATAATGATGGCAATGAAACGTCTAACAATGGTATTCGAAAAAAATAATGGACTTATAAAACCGGACTAAAAAGCAATAAATCTTAAATATATATATAAGATAAGGTTGTAGAAAATACTGACACGTCTTTGCCTTTTTTTTTGATGGTTTACTGATTACCATAAGCGATAAATCAGGGCGATATTTCGCTCTTAAGCGATTATATTCAACTATAGCTGACTGTTGTGCTTTTATACTAGCAAAGTCTATATTTATAAGGTGAACACCTTGTAAATTGGTCAAAACTTTTAATTATTTGCTCAACATTTTTTATCTTAAACTGTAACTTCTCGTTCAGCCTTTTACGACTAGCTTGCTGGTGAACTACACGATGATGGTGGGGACCCTGCTCTACTTCAAGTAAAACTATTTCACAATCCATGTTTCTTTTAAAACAATAGGAATACCAAGGTTCAACTTATCGATACCTACACAGTACCTACTAAAATACACCTTATTAATCAAATTATTATTATTTATTTATCTCAGAAAAGAAATCCATACAAAGTTTGTTAGTAAAACACCTTACATTCTATGTTAGTAATAAAATAAATTAAAATAATAAACACTAAAAACTAATTCATATATTTTCCCGCAGCATCAGCTTCACCGCAATGCATGCGAGTCCAATGCTGCAGGAAAACACAATCCTGTTTGTTCGCAATGACTTTCAGAATGCTGTTGGTACTCCCACGAATCCAACGCAGCGCAGCAGTGACGCAGATCGCCGTCTCATAATAGCGCCAAAGCTATCTACCGCCGCTTCAGCAAACATATTGGACGCGCTGCAGAATCGTGGGAGGCCCAACAACATCCTGAAAGCATTGTTGTACTGGATTCGAAGGTCGCTGTTACTAATACTAGATTGATAACTATAACTTTTTTATCCGTAATTATAAGTAAGTAATGTGGGTGTGCAGAAAATCCTAAATGTACGTAATAAAGTACCCAATCCTTTTTTTATAATACCTACTAGATTATTCAGAATGAAAAGTATATCGTTATAAGATATTTTTGACTGAATCGACCTGAAAATCATAAACTTTTTATTATTAATGAATATTAACCAATTATCAATACATAAAATTATGTATTGGTACTGTACATAAAATTATGTATGTGGTGGATACTGAAATGAGCCGCAAAACTTATACGAAAAATATTGCATTCGCAACACAACCGTCAACGACGTCTGCCCTCACGCGTCTGACCGCGTTCCGGTAGCGCACTCGAAGTCGGGCGATTTTGACGCAGGGATTGCGCGGGGAGAGGGGTGAGTGAGTAGGAGGCGTTCGTTTCGGTCGCAGTGGTAGTCGGTTTTGTTGTTTATAAATTAAATAGGTATTATTAATAAAATTATTTTAATTATATACCTAACTTTAGTATTATATCTTATTGTATTAATTAAGTACTTACAGTCGATTTGCTCACCTCGTCGTCAAAGGGCGTAAATAACTGAGACCTACCATGAGATTCTTGATTAAGGCGGAGGTTCTTGTAAGTACTTGCACTTCAGGAAGTACCCTAACATTTAGAAGTCTCATACAAACTTCCACCCCCCTATTTTAAGGGATGGGGGGCGAAAGTTATAAGTTTATGATTTTTTTTGTTGGTTGTATACTAAACTTAGATTACGTACCAAATTTCAGCTTTCTAGCACTTCAGAAAGTAGCCAAACATTTTGATGATCATCAGTGTGTCAGTGTATCAGTGAGTGTGTCAGTGACGAAATCGGTGTATTTTAGATATCAATAAAATCTAAACTATTAGAGCTATTCAATTGAGACTTTGTATGTTTAATTAATCTATTATTGATATCATATCCTGAGAATATGAACTATCTGGTACATCGGGAACCAACTCTATGAGGGTTCAAAAAAACGACGAAACACTTCGAGAAAAGGTGGGTAGTGCCCTTGCGCTTCGCTTGGCTCGTCTTGGCGGGGGCATGTTTAATTAATCTATTATTGACATCATATCCTAAGAATATGACCTATCTGGTACATCGGGAACCAACTCTATGAGGGTTCAAAAATACGACGAAACACTTCGAGAAAAGGTGGGTAGAGCCCTTGCGCTTCGCTTGGCTCGTCTTAGCGGGGGAACTGCCGTGCCCCCAGATACTAGACCTGATAAATGAATTGTAGGTACAGCAGCCGCCGAAAGTAAATATGATATAACTACGAAAAATGACAAATCTTCTGTAATCCAGAAAGACTTAATTATAGACGGAGCTGATTCCTGTGAAAACAATGACACTAAAAATGTCAACTCCAATAAATCAAACGTGACTATAAAAACAATCATGCTTAACAATAACGACACACCAAAAATTACTGATGATGAGCATGATTTATCCGAAATTGAAGGTATTCCAGGAATACTTTCAAAATACGGAACAAAACTTGTGTTGTTTGAAAATGGCATTCGCTTTGATAACAAGGACAGTGATGGAACTGGAAGTTTGATTAAAATCTAGTAATAAAGATTTTGATGATGTCGATGTTCTATCCGGAAAGCCTATAAAATCGTCAAGATGTGCGAGAAAAAGAAATAAACCTAAAAATGTTGACAGTAAATACCGAGATGATAAAGATGGTAGGACTAATAAGTCTGGCAAAGGTGGAAAATTTGGAAGTAATGTTAGCAAAAAAGATAGCAAGATTGTAAGAAATGAAAACGCTAGCAGCTCTGACAATAAGGTCGGAGTTAATGGAGACGATGACGCCAGTAATTCCGAAAAATCTACTTAAAAAACTCCAAATGAAGGTCAAGATTACGAGGCTAAAGAAATAAGTAAGTCAGGCAAAGGTGACGAATTTGGAAGTAATAGTGGCAAAATTGATACGAAATAAAAACGATAACAGACCTGGCATTGATGGTCAAGATGAGAACGATTATGACACCAGTGAAAAATCTGAAAATAATATTGTAAAAAAAGATTAGAAAACTGCAGGATCTACAACTGATGATAAGTCTAGGAATGTAGACCGAGGATGATAAAAATATTAAGTCCGACAAACTTAATTTTACTGAATTTGGTACGGCCATAAGACAGAAGATTGATGATGCATCTAATTCTGCTAATAGTGAAAATATTGAAGCTCTTAAGGAGAAATTATCATTAATTAATGAAACAAGAGTTTCCGGCTTCTCTGACCAAGATAAAGATGAAGAAATAGACTTGTATAATGACGATGAGGATGACAAGTCTGATAAAATAAAAACATCCAAAGTCATTGGAGGCGATGAAGATAATAAAACTGAAGAATCTGAAAATAAGGATAGCTCTACTATTCTGTCAGGTGCACTTAGTAAACATTTAATACGGCAAAAACTTTATAATGGACCTAGTGAATCGATCAACAATGAAAACGATGCATCTTCTAAGGATTCTAAATCATCAAGTGTGGATCAATTTGGCCAAGACAAAAACACCGACGCAAGCATTAACGAGACTGTCTCAGGTGACGTATATAGCAATAAGGACTGTGGTTAAGATGCTGATGATGATAGCGATGATAATGATGACAATTATAATGATAAAGGTGAACTTTCCGACAGCTCCACCAGGGAAAATCGTATCGAAAATGATGACGGTAAAAGAGGTGACATTGAAACAAATAGCGGCATAAAACCTAAAAGTAACAAGTATGGATCTAAGGCAAGCTATAACAATGATGCAACTTCTGAAGAAGGTAAAAATTATAATTTTGATGATTGGGATGAATTAAGCCAAGAAGATAATGGTGCTGTTGAAAGTGATCTGTCTAACAAGTTTGGAAAAACTAACAAACTAGGAAACGACAGTGATGAAAAGAACAAAAAGTTTGAAGAATCTGAAAATAATGTCAACAGAACCAATGATGCTCATAATGATAGGACCGTAAATCTGGTGATGGCGATGAATCAGGAAGAAAAAGCAATGAGGAACTTGAAATCGTTACCAAAATAGCCACTGTTGCAGAACTAAAGAATAATAATAGATCTGTAAATAGTTTAGACATTACTGACAAAGATGGAAATAACGAAATCAAGAAAGGTGATTCTGTAATGAACTTTTAATAAACGGAAATCGTGATGGTAATAAAACAAAGTGAAGAAGGCACTTCAAATAACAATGACGAAAGCAGATCGTCAGAGATCAACAAAGAAACCAGATCTTCAGATAGCAAAGAAGAATACATTATACAAAAAAATACGCTTCATTTAAATGATGCATTTATATATATTATTTGTAAAAATCAGTCCTTTTTTATTTATTTAAAATGTTACCATTGTCTTTTTAATTATACTCATAATTTTATTGAAACCGAAACCTCTAACCTGAGTTGCAGACAAAATAACTTGGAGTTCCTTACCGGTTCTTCTCCATAGGAAACGACCAATTTCGAACCGTGCAATAGCTTCTGACGTTTTATAAGTGCCCATGTGAAATAAAATATGTTGAGTTTGAGTTTGAATAGCAGTCTATTATGAAAGCGACTGCAAAATGCCAAATTACAAGTTACAAGCTTCTGCCCGTGGTTTCGTTCGTGTGAAAAGTTTTTTTTAGGTAGAATGTTCTGTTACTCAAATAATGTAGCTAACTAAGGAAAATATCTAGTGTTAATTCCGCCATGAATTAGTTGAGCAATCTGTGTGAGCAGCAGTGGCGAAGGGCGAATTTTCATAAAAGCGAAGCCGGACCAAAAAATTCTTAACTTGCTCAAGTGTGATGCGTGAATTCCAGTAACTGTGGCCCTGTGGCTGACTACGAAATCTTGTAACTTCGTAAATAATTATTTGTTATTTTATTTTTTTAAACTACTGACATTATGTTAATTGTAATGTTATAAAGTATTTATTTTAAACAATAATGGAATATACACTTAAATAAAAACCCTAAACTACATAATCATATACATCTAAAAATAAACTAAAATATGGCGTCCAGAAATTCGTGCGCATCGCTGTCCACTGGTAATGTGCCCAAAAGACTGGCGACATTGCCACGCTGTATGGCAATGCTTAACCACTGTCCAAGGTAAAAGCCAGCCTTTGGGTCACGCGAATTGTCAACTAGGCGTTTGGATAGATCTTTAAATAATCTGTGAGCACTCGGACCCCACGACCCCAAGGTTTCAACCCCAAACGGCTCGAAAATATAACTACCAACAAGGTTATTATATTTCCGCCGCTTGAGGTTTTCAGCAGCCGCAACGGCAGCGCCAGCACAGCAAGACGAGCTAGGAAGATGGGATGGCGCAAGAGTATCGACACAAGTTGCGTCCCACACTAAAGGCCTACCCATCTTCCAAGGAAATAAAGACATGCCGTCCGGTCTTTTGCCATCGTCGCGTGCCAAGCCATTGGGTTCTAATACAGCTGGAACGCTGACAGTGACAAGAGCTCATCGGATAATGTCGTTAATATTCGCGTGCCGTGCTATGCGACCCGCACTGCGGCCGCATGAAAGGCCGTGGTGACCGAGGCTGTTGACAACTTCGCCGCAGTGGCAGCGATGAGCAGAACAACAAGGAGCACCTAATCGAAGGGAAGCAGCGAGGCGAAAAGTGGTATCATCGAACAAGGTGCCTATGTTCGACGACGGAAGTGCGTGAAGCCAGAGACCCGACTCCCATTTACTCACAGCCAGCAAGCGCGCACGCTCTGTAGCCGAAGCAGATGTGGCAATAAGGTCACTCTGAACTGCTTTACAGAGCGGCTCATCCCACCGCCTCTGAGATGATGGGTTGTCGGGTGGATTTAGATTCGGGCAAGCGATTCTCCAGGTGTCCCTAGCCTCGGTGAAGCATGGCACATTGAAATCAACCAGTGACGGAGCTAGAATATTCCTGATTAATTTCTCAGTACCGTGGACCAAAGATATAAAAGCCGGGAGACTAATGCTAGAAATTTTGCGGACGCCGAGACCTCCCATACGAATGGGAAGAGTAGCTTGTGCCCAATTTCGGTCGTCCATAGCCACATTTAAAATTGCTGTCAGAGTATGCCGGATAATTTGGTCCATTTTTTCCAAAAGATGAGGATGATGCCACAGATGCGAAGCACGAAGAAAGTACGTTAATTTAGGTCCAAAGCAACAGTAACGAATTAAGGTAATAGCCGAATGCATGTTAATTTGGTGTAATCTGTCCGAAATGTCGTTAAAATTTTGTATTTTTTCCTCGACAAAATCGGGAAAGGAATTTTCAAAAATTGGAGACCCAAGAAGACGAAGAGAACTTTTATCCACAATTTGGATTTCTGGGGCTAATGCGTGGAATTTGGAAAGTGTCAGTTGTCTGTCAGTACTGTCGGATATGAATAGTTCACACTTCGAAAGGTTGAGATCCAATCCTATGGTATGGAGTTGATTTCTTAAAAACTGTAGATCATCTAAAACTGTGTCTACATCGCCTCCCAGGGTTCCATCATCGAGATACCAAACATTGAATTTTGAATTTAGTTGTCGAATAATAGGGTGAATAGCTAAACTAAAGATCGCTGGCCCGAGGGGATCACCTTGTTGACAGCCAACAGCTGATTCCAAAAGGTTTTATTTGTTTAATTGAAAATAATAGATTACTATTTAATTCATATATAAAATAATAGACAAATAGGAAGCCGGTAGGAATCGAGTTGTATGGAGCCTTCGCCACTGGTGAGCAGTAATCCTGATGATGCTTCGTGGAGGGACGTAATACGTGTCTAGTGTGGTTTGCTGGCATGTGGTATGTTTTTGTTGCATCCCTTCTGCATGTGCATATATGTATTTGCGGGCGGGAGGTCGGTGCTGCATACTGCATGCAAGATTGACCATCTAGTTCTTGGCGGAATTAACGCTACTTATATTTCTGAAGTTTGGTATGAATGTCTGCAAAATAACGCCTAATTCGATTGTGTATAATAATGCAGCTTTTTATTGATGAAAATATTTTGAAAATCGGTACAGTAAATAACTTCCTAAAAACACTTTCTTTTCCTCTTTATAATGTTAGAATAGATTGACGCCTCAAAGAGTGTCAGCAAATTGTCGGGGCCTATAAGAGGGCCGTTGCCTGCCGGGGTTGCCGAATAGTTTGAAAGAGTTACCGCGGCCTCGGAACACGAAGGGCATATGATGGAACACGGATGGGTTTTAGTCAGTAGAAGTCTGACACACCCTCCCACTTCGCCCAGATCGGGAGGCAGTCATTGGATGATTTCCCACCCTAAAAAAAAGAATAGATTGACCGTGTGAAAACAGGGGAAAAACAAGAAATATCACTAAAACCGCTTCTTGTGCTATTTATTACCTTTCACAATCTACTTAGTCTTAGATTAGATTAGATTAGATTAGATTCATTTATTTGCCAGAAATATGGTATTTTACAGATATTATAACAGATACACATTTAGTTCTACATATTTCGCCTACTAAATTCGGCATGCAAATTTTGTAACAATATCAGTTTAATATAATTAAACAAAACAATAAAATTACAATGTCAAAAAGTCTAAATAGAAGTTAACTTAGTAAATTTCAAAATATAAATGTCAAATAAATAAGTACAAATTTGATAAATGTCTTCTATTTAAATTACAACCAAAGAAATTAAATTACAAAATGTCAATAGCTTAAAATCTAATATCAAATTTAATTATCAAGTCCTACAATTTTTCCCTTTGTCCTAAAAGTCATAAATTCCTTAATGGTATAAAAACAATTTTCAATAAGCCATGCTCTAAGATGCTTTTGAAATAAGCTGGTGCGCAGTTCTCTTATAACCTTTGGTATACAGTTAAATATCTTTATTGCCATTCGACCAGTATTTTTATGGCAATACGCTGTTCTACATCTTGGCATTGCCAATTTTGTTGGATTTCTTGATATTTTACCTATCTTATAAACATTTTTGCTATCGGCTGTATTGAATAGATGAGGATGTTTTTTTACAAATAAACCTATTTCCAGTATATATAAACATGATAATGTTAATAATTTGTGTTTTTTAAAAATAGGTCTGCATGAATTTAATGGTTCTGCAGCAAACACAGCTCGCAAACACTTCTTTTGTACTATAAATGCCTTATTGATGTCAGTGGAATTACCCCATATGATTAAGCCGTATCTTAGCACAGATGAGACATATCCATGATAAGCCAATAGAGCGGCATTACGTCCAACAGCTTTCCTGAGATTTCTTAATGCAAATGCAAAACTGTTTAGCCTATTACATACATTTTCAACATGTTTTTTCCAATTACAATTCTTATCTATTATTATGCCTAAAAATTTCGTATGGTCAACTTCTTCAATGTCATTATTACACCCAATTATTTTCATTACTTCATTTATCATTTTATAATTAGAGAAATTAATATATTTTGTTTTGGAAATATTCACACATAAATTATTTTGTTGAAGCCAATCTATTATAGCTTCTACGGCAGCATTTATTTTATCCTCAAATTTAACATTTTTACTTTCTTTAGTTATAATCAATGAGATGTCGTCGGCAAATAACACGCACTTATTCTCCGTAACTGTAGGCAAATCATTGATGTATAGAAGAAACAGCAAGGGTCCCAAAATACTACCTTGAGGCACGCCATATGTATTGGTTCTGTATTGAGATTTATAGTTTATCACTTCTCTGTCTTTATTAACGCCTAATATTTCAACTCGTTGTTGTCTATTATTAAGGTAATCTTTTAACCAATTTAGCGCTTTTCCTCTTATCCCGTAATTCTCACATTTTGATAACAATATATCATGTTTTACAAAGTCAAATGCTTTGCTCATGTCAAAAAATATTGCAGCGACTGGTATCTTCTTATCTATATTCTCAGTAATCGATTTTATTAGTTGGTAACAAGCTAGTGTGGTTGACTTTCCTCTTTGAAAGCCATTTTGTTCTGTATTTATTATATTATATTTGGATATAAATGATACCATTCGATTGTACATTGCTTTTTCATATATTTTTGAAATTATAGGTATTAAAGTCACTGGACGATAATTGTTTAAGTCATGTATATCTTTTTTTTTATATACTGGTTTTACAACTGAGAACTTTAATTTTTTAGGGTACTTTTCTTCACTGAAACTTAAATTAACAAGATGAGATATAATAGGTGACAATATATCGGCACATGATTTTATTATGTGAGTGGAAATGTCATCATATCCGACGGCTTTGGTATTATTTAGTGAAGATATTATTTTATGTATTTCATTGGGCGTGCAAGGTTCGAGATATAAACTGTTACTAATATTGATATTTTTTGTATTAATGTTTTTATTTTTATTATTTGTTATGTCTATGTTTGTAGTATCAATAAAGTGATTATTAAAAGCTTCCGCTATTTCTTCAGGTTTATCTATAGTAACGCCATTCAGCTTAACGGCTTCTATATATTGTGTATTCGCACATCTAGTTTTATTTTTTATTATTTTCCATGTTGCTCTACATTTGTTTTTTGCTTTCGAAATAAATTTGCTAGAAGATTGCATTTTTGACAAGTTTATACATTTTTTTAAAATTTTAGCGTATATATTATAAGCCAATTTATTTTCCTTAGATTTACTATCATGATATTTTGATTTTAGATATCTTTTAGAGAGGCAAGATTTTTTTATACCTTTAGTTAACCATCTTAAAGTAGGTTTTTGATAGTTTACTTTGATTCTTTGCAAAGGGAAATTCAATTTATATAATAGGCAAAAAGTGTCATGGAAGTTATCAAAAGCGGTATTAGGATTTGTTTCATTATAAATATCTTGCCATTTGAGGCTCAATAGACATTCTCTAAACTTTTCTATGTACTCTTCGCTATAATTCCTCTTGTATATAAAACAATGCGATGGAGCAAGCTGGTTTGAAGATATTTTTGATGTGAATGTCAAAATCTGGGCAGTATTATGGTCCGACAGATGTAATTCACATGTTTCACCTAACGAGTCAGGTATATTCGTGATGATGTGGTCAATGCAAGAAGTTTGTCGTGTTGGAGTATTTATCTTTAAAGTCAAGTTGTAGTTTAAGAGAATTTCTTTTAGTGTACTGGCATTTTTGTTAGTAGTAAGGGTGTTTATATTTAGGTCTCCAACCAGTATAATTTTTTTGTTTTTTCTGTCACTTAGTTTATGCAATAGAGACTCAAGTTTATTAAAAAATATTGCAATGTTAGAATTGGGTGTCCTATACAAACATATAATAATACAGTTATAAGATGGTATTTCTATGCCACAACACTCAAATATTTTATCTACTGCCATTTCCTTACATAATTGAATTATGTTGTATTCTAAGAAATGTTTAATTAAAATACACACCCCACCCCTCTTTTCCGTATTTCGTGAGTAGGAATTCGCAAGTATGAACTCGTTAATACATACATTTAATTCATTATTATTACTTATAAAAGTTTCTGAAAAACATAATATATCTACCGGTTTATGACTGTCCTGAAGCTCGGCCAAGCAAATTTCAATTAAAGAAAGTTTATTCAATAACCCTGCAATATTTTGGTGCAGTAGTCGTATGTTATGGTTAGAAGATTGAACTTTATTATTATGCACTTTCTTTCTACTCTCATTGTTAGGAACGAAAAAACTGTTCTTTTCTTAAATTAGTACAGTATTCTGAATTTGAATCCTCAATACTTATAAGGTAAGGATCTATATAAATGCCTATATAGCACTTCAGGTAGTCAAAAACATCATACTTACATATTGACAGTTGCGTAGCGTATACTGATATGAACATGGGCAAAGTCGCATTGATCAGCGAGCGTCGAAGAAACATCATCATCAGCGTCCTAGCTTTTTGAGGTCGACTTCTAGTCTTACAAGATGCAGCTGAGTAATTGGTGTCTCACATGGAGTAATTACCTATCTGACTCGCACAACCCAGAAGCTGGGCAGCACGATAACTCTTGGAAAGAAGGATGTCAGATTTTCTGACTTCTGACTACCCATAACGACTGCTAAAGATGAAATGAAATGAAATGAAATGAAATGAAATGAAATGAAATATTTATTTTGTAAATTGGTTATAAATAACACTTTTACACGTCATGTTTTTTTGCGTGTTAAGTTTAGCTAGATGAGGCCGGTATTTCCTAACTGACTACTCTGAGAAGAAACACCGAAACAAACTCAGAGGTCATAATCTCTTTTAAAGTCCAGACAATTTGTATTTTTATATGAGAAGCATGTAGGTTCATGTCTGT
The DNA here is from genome assembly GCA_943138885.2 of Tholera decimalis. Lineage (NCBI taxonomy): Eukaryota > Metazoa > Arthropoda > Insecta > Lepidoptera > Noctuidae > Tholera > Tholera decimalis. Next base: position 7,125,509 of record OW964575.2, on the reverse strand, counting down.
GGTATTCTTTTGAGGAAATAACCACGCAAATTTGAGCGGACCTGTCCAGACAGTGCAAGCATTTGTCAGTTATCGTGTAGCTCAACTTAGAACTTAAGGAGCTCAACAATTTGACAAAAAATACCAACGGACATTTGGGTAGGCCACATTGGTTCAAATTACATCCGGGACCAACGGCTTAACTTCATGGACACCCATTCACGAACTGACCTTGGCAAGGGTTGCTTAACCGTGAAATTCTATCCGTGAATCACAAATAAACGCTCCTTATCGGAGATTGCAAAAAAGGTGTCAAATTAAACACATCCTTCTCATTCTGATTTTATTTTTAGATAATTTTACACATAATTAACCGCTCGTTACATGCATTAGTTGCGATGAATTATCTGTGGTAAAAAATGGCGGGAACTTTGACATTAGGAAGTACGAGCGAAATTGATACTTTGAGTCAGCGTCACACTGAGTTTGAAATGTGTGGAAGAAGGAAAAATATTATCTTTTTCTTTATTACCCTGTCTCTTTCCATAACTGTGTAGTGATGATAAACATAATAGTAGTTGGACATCCTGGAACTTTTCATAGGCTACTTTTTATTCCGGATTTTCCATGAGATCGGGATTTACGCGGGAAAACCCCCACGCAAACGAAGTCGCGGGCAGAAGCTATAAATTATTAACATTTTATTGGAGTGATTTTTTGATTAAAAGAATCACACAGTGTAGGAAACAGCTGAATGAATAGGATTAAAAACTGATATAGAACATTTAAATAAGATTTTTTTTTCATTTCCTTTTTGAAAATATATCATACCCAAAATTGCCGTCAAATTCAGCCCCTCTACCTCTGTCTCAATTTGCCGCGATGCCGGCTAATTTATAAATTAATTATTAATATTAAAACAATTTCTTAAAAAAGTGTTATTATGATATAATAAATGAATATTTCAGTGATAAATTAAATAAATAGAATATAGTATTGTAATACATGTATAAAACCAATGTAGTAGTAGTTAAAGTAATATATAATATTCTAATTACAATAATTATAATTGCCCCCTTCCTCTATCCTAATTTGCAGTGCCCGACAGGGTACACAATGATCTGTAACTATGTTTATTTCGTATATCATTGTGGAATGCAAATAAATGTATGAGTATAATTGAGAAAGTATGCCAGCCCAGTGCGTCACTTCCCTAATCGTACAAAAAACGCGGCAAAACTGACAGCTGAGCTGTCATTCGACACGAGCCGTGTCTATGTCTTTTTTTCATAATTAATAAGGCATGGGCGTGATCTGTCCCGAGGGTGTAAACGCGTGCTGCTTTCGAGAATATCTGATTTTAGGGATTCAATAAATTTGGTTTAATTGCTTAACTGTTTACTACTTAAGCGCCTATTTGAAATTTGTGGTAGGTTTTTTTTTAAGAAAATATGTAGTTATGTGGATAGAATTAACATGATTAGTAATGTTGTTAGTAAAATAATATAAACATTGTGTATTACCTATATTCTTTTTGAATATAAAATCCAACTAAGCTAAATATGCGTCTGGAGTGGGTAGTAGTGTAATGGGTGGGGTACAAAGCGCGACTTCTAGATCACAAGTCGTGTCCGACTTTAGCCATTTTATTATATTATTATTTACAGTTATATCAAGCTTTTAAATATTTAACCAAGGGACAAAATTCTTGTGGTTGCACATGCATTTAGGTCTGAGTTAAACAAGGAAGATGTGTGCCCTTCAAGTACCTAAGGATAATCCAAAGATAAAACATATTGAAGTGATTTTTATGTTTGCACATTGCTTATTAAATAACACCTTTACACATCATTTTTTATTGATAACATGCTCGAGTTATACCACCATCTCACTTGATGATGTGTTCGAAGATGGAGCACGCTTACCTAGACGTAATCTGGGGATCACAATCATCATCTTATTGATCACTTACCATCAGGTGATATGGTGGTCAAAGGCGAGCTTATTATCAATAGAAAAAAGATGAGACCGGTGTTTCCTAACTGACTACCATGAGAAGAAACATCGAAAAAAACTCAGATGTCAAAGTCCCTTTTAAAGTTCATACAATCTGTACTGGTCAAATTATATTTAACATATTTTAGTTACGAATATGGAAGAGCGCTGGCTCTCAATAAAGGCTTTATTTGCTTGTCCTACACATGTGGACATAGGATTACAAAACGCTTGCCATATCGTTTGTTATCATCCAAAGAAGCCGTGCACTTGGTTTGTAATTTAATTATTTTGTAAAAAAAATTGTTAAGTATGGGTTCCCTTATTTTTTCAGCCCAGAAGGTCTGTATAAATAATAATACGAGCTTCACCATAACATATCTAATGTTATGTCGCATAACTCTAACCAATATCATTAATGCAAAAGGGAGTTTAATTGTTACACACTCTCACCTAAACAGTGTTACGCCAGTCGCTTAGCGAAGTACATCGAGAAACTTCGACAGAAATCTAGAATGTTCGAGACACTAACGCTATCTAGCGGCGAGTAGCAGTACTGAGTATATCGAGAAAGTTCGACTGACTTCAGATACGTTCGAGACACTAACGGCATCTAGCGGCTAGTAGCAGTACTATGTACCTCAAGTAGCTTCTGGAATATTCATGGCAGTATAGGCAATAAGTCGATTGTACAAGAATGTTCTAGAACACAGATCGGGGTATAAATAGATCGCAAAGGAACGCGGACTGTCAGTCAGTCTTATTTCAAGATACGAGGCGATATAATAGAAGGTTTACAAGTGAATTTCGGTGCGATTTAAGTATTGAGTGACAAGTATTTTACTGTGAATAACAGACTGTGTTAATTTTTATTTGGTGTTTATTTAAGTAAAGTGTTAATTTTGGTTTAATTGGTCTAAATTATTTCTATCCCGAACCCCAGCTCGTAACAATAGGTACGGGATTTTTTTTTTGTGGGAACATCACCCAATGTCTTCTCTCGTTCTGGGTGGAGCGGAAGAGAGTGTCAGACTTCTATATTGATTAAAACTCACCCTGTTTCTTTCGAAGTCATTCGACGATTTTCCCACCCGCAAAAAAGGTCAGAGTCATCAGTAAATCTCCGGTTTTCTATGCTTCGACCAACCAGCAACCTGGGTTGGGAGTCTATTTAAAGGCTTCCAAGTCAGCTCCTGCCCAGGTGAAGGAACAAATGGGCTTGGTAGGGATGCACTGTCTCGCTACAGCTTTAGGCGATCCTTAGACTGCTCGTCAGTAAGCGGGCCACGCTTCCGAAAGTTTCTCGACTTTTCAGCCTTTGTGGCACTAAGGTGTCGACTGTGTCGAGTGTCTGAAGCCATATTGGGTCTTTCGCTTGAGCTTGGAAGCTTTACCTCTTTGGATAGATCTTCCTTCTCTTTTCAACCGACGAAAAAAACGGAGGAGGTTATCAAGTCGAAGCGTATATATTTTTTTAAATGTATGATCACCGATTACCCGAAGACGGCTGAACCGATTTAGAAAATTCCTTTATTGTTTGAAAGGGTATACTTCGAAGTTGGTCCCATTGTCATCAAGTCAGGATCTGATCATGGGATTCTGGAGAAATCGAGGGAACTCTTCAAATATTATAGGCACACCTATAGTGATCTGAGTATTTTACATAGTAACTTGTGTAGTTGCATTCGAAAAGCACCATTTGTGAAGTGGACCTGATGATGAAGACCACAGATGGCCACTGGAACTACTCAATATATAAGTAGGAATAATAAGTAGGAATTTCATGTGTTCCGCTTTGATTACTTATTAAGCACAATATGCTCGTCACAATGTATATGGTGAAGTGAAGTTGATGGTGAAGTACCAGGAGAACTCCTCAACAATTAACAACAAAAAGCAATATTTTGTAAATGATTATAAGTAGTTGGCATTTAGGCTTTCGTAACTAGGCAAATTAAAAATCGACCTACTAAAAAGAGTGAAATGAAGACTTTTCCCAAAAAAAACTGCACAGTGAAAAATAACTTTAATTTCGGAAGTCGGTGCGAAAAACGAAAATACAAAACCAAAGACACCGACACCGAAATTAAAGTTATTTTTCACTTTGCAGTGTTTTTTGGGAGTCGGTTTAATTTTATAGTAAATAGATTTTTAACTCATGTACAGCTGGAACTCTAGCTCCCTTGCTTTATTTACTTATACCTAATAACTTTATGATACACTAGTACTCACGCGGGGCTTCGCTCCCGTGGATTCTCACGGTAAAAACATAACTCTCCTTTTTTGCAGTCGCGTAAAAAGTAGCCTATAACCTTCCTCGAGCTTCAAGCTACTTCCATACCAAATTTCATCCAAATCCACCCAGTACTTTCGAAGATTAGCGCGTTCAAGCAAAAAAACAAACAAACAAACTTTTCCGCTTTATAATATTAGTATAGATACATGACATAAGTCGCATAATCTTTTCATCTAGTAAGCCTTTTCCATCATGTTTGGCTCAGCTTCCAGTCTAACCGTATGCAGGTGAGTATTTACTAGTGTTTTACATGGAGCGACTGGGTAACAAGCCCTTGGCCAGACCAGTATCAGATATTCTGGCTTCTGACTACCAGTAACAACTGTCAACGATGTACAAATGACAGCCGTGCTTTCCGAGCCACGGAGGTATCTCGATACGTTATGATAGTCAGCCATCGACAGACTGACCTCGGCAAGCGATGCTTAACCTTGAAGTCGCATAACCTATACTATTTTTTAATAATGGCAAGCAGAGCCGATGGCAACTGTTCTACCAAACAGTCCCATACTATCAAGTCTCACAGATCTTGACCGGGCATGGATGTTTTAGAAAGAGATTGCTTGAGATGAAGCTGTGTGAGGTAAGTGTGTGTTACTGCGGAGAGGCTGACGAAAGCTTGGACCACACTTTGTGGCAATGCCCCCTGTATGAGGAACAGCGATGTAAGATGATGGATGGGATTACACGCTTGGAGGAAGGACCGGTCCATTATTGCGACCTCGTGGCCTCGGAGGCTAACTTCCGGCGGCTGAGAGACTTCGCGCACGCATGGCATAAGATCAGGAGCGGGCTGGAGCGAGAGGGGTAAGCGCAGGGACGGGCAGCGAAGGCGTGCTGTGGTGTTCGGACCCATGGGAGGGGTCGTACGATAGAGGCCGCCCCAGAATGGGGAGAAAGGCACAGAGGGACAGGACGAGGAAACTTGTAAAGGAGTCAAGAAGCGACTGCGGTGATAGCGCACGCGCTATGTCCGCAGCCGTCTCCTTGCGATTCGGCCCATATGACATGATGTCGGTGGGGCCATGGGTGGTTGGCGAGTCCCATAGGCCATAATACACACATCAAAAGTGTCTAGGAATCAACATATATTTTTGCAATAACTTTTCTCCTGATTGATATTAATTAAAATTTTCTTTAAGGATTCATCAAATAAAGTGTTTTCGTTTGTCACAGTAACGATAAACCAAGTCACCTTTGCATTAATAAAGAAATTTGCCATTTTCCTAATAAAGGGATTTTTGACATGTGAACCACTAACATTAAAGTTCGAAAAAAAGACTGAAATAACAGTTTTCTTTAAAATTTTATTGGGTAACTTAAACAATTAATAATCCGTGTTTCTACCGCGAACACTAACAACACAAGAACATCGGTTTGGCATACTCAAAATGAGTTCATCCAAATCACGCTGTGGAATGGCCGCCCATGTTCGTTGCAACAACAAAAAAAGGTCTTCTTGCGACTGGATACCCTCCATATTCGGCAGAGCTCTTCTCTGTAGCATATCCCATGCATGCTCAATCGGGTTCAAGTCTGGCGACTGAGCAGGCCAGAGCAGGACATTGATGTTAGCTGCGGCGAGAGTCTGTCTTACAACTCTTGCGGTGTGCGGTCGTGCATTATCATGCATTAACTGAAATAAGGGACCGATTTGCACTTGTAGAGGAACGATGACGTCAGATACAATCGTCTCAGCATAAATTTGAGCGTTGAGGTTGCCTCTGATCCAAATCAACTCAGTTCTTCCGCCGATCCAAATACCCGCCCATACCATGATGGTTCCACCACTATAAGGATGGACTTCCTGGCAGGATTTTAATCGCTGTTGGCGTCCAGGGGTTCTCCAGTGTCGTATACGTCTTGTATCCGGTCTCATACCAAAACGAGACTCATCAGAAAAGCACACGAAACGCCATTGTTCTTCTGCCCAATTTCTGTGTTCAAGAGCCCATTGATATCGAATCCTACGATTGTGCATTGCTATAGGTGGTACCCGTAGCGGTCTTCGGGAAGGAAGGTTCACTTCATGCAAGCGGTTTCTGACTGTTTGGTCGCTAATTAAGTTCCCTGAAGAGTGATGAAGCCTCACGGCTAACATCATGGCGGTTATTGTTGGAGCTCTTCGAGTTAAGATTTGAATGTATCGGTCTTGTCTCCGTGTGGTGCAGCGATACCGTCCTCCATGGCGCTCAGCCACGGTACCAGTGCTTCGGTAACGTGTCCAAAGTCGACTGATAACACTCTGACTTGTATTCAGAGCTAAAGCCACAGTACGTTGCCGGGAACCAGCTTCTATCATTCCCACGGCTCTGAGCATTTCTTCCCTGCTTAAATGACGTCGCCGCTCCATAATAACGTTGGTTTTAATCAGTAGTAGGGAAACAGTAGCACTAATAATGTCTTCAATGCGTTGTATGTTTTTATAGGGAAAATATTGACAGCAGATTTTCATCTTTTACTCGAATTTGATTAACAGTTCCTGTTTCAAATTATGAAATGCACCAAAAAGGATCCATATAAATTTATAAAATCATAAATTTATTACAAAGCCACATCTCAATCTCAAGAAATCCGCATAAAAATGCTTGATCCCTAGACACTTTTGATGTGTGTATTATCATTTCGACAAATTTATAAACAATTCCAAAATCGAATTAAGGCGCGCATGTCAAACGTCAAAATATTGACAGTAAAAATAAATGATCTGCAACCACAGATCATTAAAGCAATTGCAATATCGTGTTCCATAGATAATAACATAATTACTCAGATAAGGTGATGAGTTAGGGAGGGGAACGTAACTGGATTATGTTCGATTATAATCGAGTTTTATTCAGTTTGGTATAAATTGCGGTCTTGTGAATTGTTTTGTTTCTTCACGCCTTGACTACAAAAATACGATTAAGTACATAATTTCAAGTCAGCTTTTCGACTATTTGGTTGGCGCAGTTGTCCAGCGATCGGCTGCTGAGTTGTGTGTCGCACGTTCGATTCTCGAACTAAAAACAGATTAATATGGCCTACAGATAGTTTATTGGGTACTTACGTACCCAATATACAAGTGAATTTAAGTATTAATTGATAATGCATCCGATACAGAAGAAATTCATAGTGTGAGGTAAATCATTACATTTGTCACAAAATTATTGTGACAAATCGTTTAATACGCAATATTTAGCGATTAGCTTCTGCCTGCAACTTCGTTCGCATGGGAGGGTTTTCCCGCGTAAATACCGATCCCGTTAGAATTCCGGGATAAAAAGTGTCCTATGAGTTGTTCCAAGATGACAACTATCTACTTACCAAATTTCATTCTGATCTGTTCAGTAATTTTTGCATGAAAGAGCAACAAACATCCACACAAACTTTCGCATTTATAATGGACTAGCTTTTGCCCGTGACTTCGTTCCGCGTGGGAGGTTTTTCCCGCATAAATCCCGATCCCGTGGGAATTCCAGGATAAAAAGTAGCCTATATGTTATTCCAGGTTGTCAACTATCTACTTACCAAACTTCATTCAGATCCGTTCAGTAGTTTTTGCCTGAAAGAGTAACAAACATCCATCCATCCTCACAAACTTTCGCATTTATAATATTAGTAGGAAGTAGGATAGTAGGATAGGATATTAGTGATTGAAAGGATGACTTTTCAACTACTAATCATATGAATTACTCGCGTTTGACATTGTAAAGCTTTTCCCAACTACGTACTGCAAATACCTACAGATAAATAGATTCTAAATTCAAATAATAAATACATACATAGCCTGTCAAAATCATAACCCTCCTTTGGCTTTGCCGTAGTCGGGTAAAAAAAGAAACTGCTAATCTGTATTTAAAATAAGGTAGGTAATGGTTACATTTTTTATTGAACAATCTAGAAATGTCGAGGTTCTTTATTTAAATTCTCCTTTAGATGTATTTTTTTCATAACTTTCTTAAGAGATGTCAAAGTTAATTATCTATTAGATACCTAATATAACTTTTTGTTCCTTCTTTAGGCCTATAACCGTGAAAACTTCTCAGTTTGGGATCATAACAAATGCAAATCGAATGATAATAAAACAAATGTCAGTATTAAGCAAAAATATTACAATATTCACTTAGGATAATCAAATAAGCGAAAATTACGCTGTGATGGGCATCGCTGAGAGAAAAAGATGGATAGATGTTGTATCAACAGATGGGAGTGAGACACAAGAGATTTTAGATGCTGCGCTCTATCTGGGTGGGACTAAAGCGTTCTGCTCTTAAAATAGACCAATGAGACAGCAGTACTGGAAATGAAAGGTATTATGTGACGTAGCATTGAAAAGTTACTGAAAAATATGTTTATTTCACTTGGATTTTATTGTGACACTACTTAATTATTTATACCGAAATAATATCATAAGAACATAACACACGTCATCAATTAATTTGAACATAAGTATCGAAAATATTACTAGTAATTCACAACTAATAAACCTAAATATGTCAAAAAAATAGAAAACAAAACACACTAACGTCAAAGCGATCGTATTTTATTAACCATCATTTTTTTTCTTTTATTTTAAATTCTCTTGTAAAAATACAGAAAGTATTGGTTTTCGCTAGTTTAAATTGAACTAAGCAATTATTCTGAAGAAAGTTTATTTATAGTAGGCAACAACAATCTTAAAATATCGTGACCTTATTTGAGCAAATAAATAATTTTGAATTTAAATTTGACAGCATCCAAGATTAAATTGACTTTTCCATTCGTAATCGTAGTATTTCAAACAAAGTGACTTCTTTGGTATAATATTATTTAAAACGAGTAAACTAAACTCATAAAAATGTTGTTGTTATATTTCGGGCAGATTCATCTAGAGAAAATGACTTAAAACGCGATGTTATAAAATAATTAACCTCCTTTCACGCCCACCTGCTATGCCTTTAAGGAACAAATTGAACATCAGTCCTTTTGCTCCTACATCGAACTGTTCCCTAATAAAGAAGCTCCGCCCCCAATCCCAAACCAAAGAGTCGACTTGAAAAAGCGTCCAGTCACTAAAATCGCGTGTAATAGCATGTCACTCGGCTGTCAAATTGTTTGACAGTCATCGTTGACGATCTTATTATTATAAAAATATTTTTTATTAAATAAATATAGTAAATAGGTGTTTAATAAATATAGTGTATTATTTAAAAAATATATGATCGTAGTGGATATTATTATAAGTGCAGTGTTAAAATTAAACAAATTAAATGAAAAGTTATATTTTATAAGAGTAGGTAGGTCTACTAGTGATGTGTGTGTGAAATCGTTGGGTATATTTCAGTCATAAATTGATCGATTTTTAAGGTAAGTTTTATTGTTTATCATTTAGAAAAAAAAACATTTGAATAAAATCAACGAGAAATATGTATATTACTAAATATCATTGCAATTTAGTTTCATTGCGGAAAAAAAAATATATGTATTATAATGCGAATTTTAAATGGATGGGCGTTTTTTAGGTACTTAATCACACCAAAATAGCTAAGCAGAATTGGATGGAATTAGGTACAGAGATGAATTAGAAATGCTGACCTATTTCAATAATTTCCTAGATAAGTCGTTCGCGGTTTAAGCGGCATAACTATGAAAAGTTCTACTAGTTTATTAAGACATGCACAGGCCATTTTTTTATTTAAAAAAAGGTCAAAATTGTATTATTAAAAGTTTCTGCTAAAGGTATGTCTATAGACCCCCAGGTTATAGCGATCAGGAAACACAGACTCCGACAGGGAATTCCACTCCTTAGCTGTACGCACGATGAAAGTATTCCCAATACATACCTAGCTAAGAAAATGCAGATTATACCTTTTTGTCGGGTGGGAATATCATCGAATGACTTCTCGCTCTGGGTGGACGGGAGTGTCAAACTTCTACTGATTAGTAATCCACCCCATTCCTTAATTTCCGTTATCTCGTTAGAATATTCCCGCAATCCTTGAGGCAGATTTAACTTATAAACTTAGTAACTTGTTCATTATATCCTTTTGGTAAATCTAAAAATATCAACAATAATAATTTGTATACGCCACAGGCATCCAAAACCTATAAAGTCGGGACACACATGGGCCACATTTGGTTATCAAATGAATATAACGTAAACAGTTTACATTATGAAGACAATATGTCGTGTGTACTGACCTTATTATTAACATAATATTGGTGGTGGACTTCCGTTACAATAAATAATTAACAAAAAAATATTTCATGAGTGTATCTATCCCAGTGTGCGAACTTAGTACCTTTAGCCAACTCTCTCTAAACTTTTAGAAAAAAGGGAAAGAAAAAAGAACTATGTTGGGTTGGAATCGACTTACGTCTTAACAGAGTAGGGCTGCCATCACCAAATTTGCCGGCCCCTGACAAAGACTTATTAACCCCGAAGATTTAGGTAAAATCACAGTTTTCCCCCGGACACCGTAGAAAAATACATTTTTGAACTTGAAACTAAAAACAACGATGTTTAATTATGGTTTTTATTTACTGGTAAAGTGATAACATTGTAGAGCTTTAGAACTCTTTTAATAACAGTCTCTTCGTTTTCATTTAATCAACGTAACATAAACAATGAGATGAAATACCATAGGAAAATAATAATAGAGATCGTGCTTTTTGGTACCCGTAAGACACATGTGTGTCCGGGTTTTACCTGGACACTTATTGGGAAAATTCCCCCGGACGCCCCCGGACGCTCTCCAAACTAGGACAAATCCGGGAAAACCCGTACGAATGGCAACCCTATAACAGACGCAGCTGAGTGCCAGTATTTTTCATGGTCAGATAAGGAGTCTGACCTCCATAACCCAGCAACTGGCTAACTCGATACCCTTGACCAGTCAGACTTTCTATCTTCTATCAGTAATGACTGTCAAAGATGTACCAATCAGAGCATTTGACCACTCAGAATAGAAATATCATTTTGAATAGAGAGTAATGGGGGAACTGAGATTTCAACCTTCTATTTTCAAAATAGTATCATTGCCGTCGCAGATCAGAATCTATTTGAATTAGGTATGTTTTCCAATGCAATAAATAGTAGGATAGGATAAAGAATGAAGTAGAATAAAGAATAAACAGTAGTAGCAGTAGGATCAAATATTCGGTTTATCGACTATGGTGGCACGAAAACTGCACTGCCTATTTAGGCCAAGGACTATAATATATAAGTACTACTTGTGCACTGAGAATTAATGCGCGCACTCTTGTATAACTCGTCGCGCACTCTTGTACACCCGGGTGTATAAGAGTACGCAATTTTCATTTTTTATATTTTTCTGTTTCTATTTTAAGACATTGGTATAATTCGTTGTTCTATAATTTGTTAACAAATATATAGAGACTATAAATAAATAATATAAATTTTTCTAAATATTATAATTTAATTTTATGCCTCCGCATGCCAAAAAAAAAAAAAAAACAAAATTCGTTATTTCCTCTTTGATTGTGGTAATTCTCAAATCTTGGTGTAACCTAAAATCATTAGTTATGTACCAGGGTGAATCAGTTATAATGAACAGTGTTGAGATAAGCGGGACAGTGTGTAGCTAGATCCGCCCCCTTGTTAACTTAGCTATATTATTATTTATTTAAATCAGATATATAAACCATAATACATACATATATTATTTCGATAATGACATTTATTTTACTTGTACACCTACCATATTGTGGTCAAATTCCATCGACGTAACAACCTTGATAAGTGTTGCTGAGCTCAACGATCAACTGGTTTATGTACAGATTGAAGAGGCGAGGAGAGGTCAGGCCGCCCTGTCTAACTCCGCATTCCAGCCTATACATATCCGATAACGAGCTTGCCTACCGTACACAGTTAATGTGGTTGTTATACCAATATCTTAGTATTGATATAACTCCCCTATCCACCCTAGTATCACATAGTAGCTTCTGTCACAGCAACTCATACGACACTAGATCGAACGCTTTCGAAAGCAGGCGTTTTCCTAGACGTATAATACTAATACATGCATACCTAAGGTAGAGAAAAGTGGTGAAAAACATATTTTTTGCGCTTACATTGCAAATGCTGGCTCAACCTTACGAGATAGATCAAATATTAATTTCATCAAAAGTGCTACGAAATTGTATTTCTATATCTTAGGAAGATATACAAAAAGTTCGCGATAGGAGGTATATTTATAGAATAGAATAGAATAGAATATTTATTTGCGTAAAACATGGTATACAAGGGTGTTAAATACAAATTGAGGCACAAGCATGTTTAGCTAGGATAAAACATAGCATGCAAAATTTTAAAGACAAGTTAAGCAACAACAATCGACATCGTCATCAACATTTTTTATCTAAAGACTCATTGGCAACGATGCACTGGTCGAATCAAAGCTCCAGAGCCTTGAACATCGACGACGAGTTGCAAGTCTATCGGTTTTTTATCGGTTACATTTCGGGGAGTGTGCGATGGAATTACACAATTTAATTCCAACAAGCCCGTTCCATCATCGGACTACGAGACAAACGGCGAAGCGCCATCGTTACATGGTGGACATCCCACCCATACGCACCAAACGTTTCGGGAATACCTTCATTGTGCGTACGGCTAAGGAGTGGAATTCCCTGCCGGAGTCTGTGTTTCCCGATAGCTATAACCTAGGAGTCTTTAAGTCAAGAGTGAATAGGTTACTTTTAGGTAAGCGTGCTCCATCTTCGACCACATCATCACTTACCATCAGGTGAGATGGTGGTCAAACGAGAACCTATTCTAAATAAAAAAAAAAAAAAAAAAAAAAAATTCTTTTAAACTATAAAAACTACATTTGAGTAACCACTTATGAAATTTAATTTTAAAAAAATTTGTATTTAAGGCTTTGAAATGCCTTGGTATTTTATTATAAATGCACACACACATTGCCAAGCAGTTACTATTGTATTTAGACAGTCTAGGCAAATCACTTAACACCAACTTATATGGATCTCGTCGGTTCCGAGGATTGACATCATTTGCAGTCTTAAATAGTTGCTTATTTTTCATAACAAACACACATATTTCGTAGATGTAAAGCGACGGTAACGGTAACAAACCAAGTTTTTTAAATATTGGTCGACATGAGTCGTCCGGCTTAAGTCCACAAATTGCTCTCATGCACTTTTTTTGAGCGATGAATGCTCTTTGGAAGTCGGTGCTGTTCCCCCACATTATTAGTCCATAACGTAACAACGATTCGACGTACGCATGGTATGACATTACAGCAGTTTTTATATTAGTTACATTTTTTAGTTGTTTTAATGCATAAACAAATTTATTAATTTTAGTGCTAACATTGTCTATGTGATCTTTCCAGTTAATGTCTTTATCTATAATTACACCTAAAAATCTGGTACGCGTTACTTCATTGATTTTATTAATATTGAGTATAATGTCATTTTTGGAATTATTTGATCGATTAAATTGGATGTAAACGGATTTGTCTAAATTTATCATCAAATGGTTAATGTCAAGCCAATGCAATAATTTTTCAATTGTATTATTAATGTCAAGTTCATGTTCTGAAACGGTATTTAGTTTTTTATTAGATGTCACTATAATAGATATATCGTCAGCAAATAATACGCATTTATGGTTAGTTATTTTTATGATGTCGTTTATATAAATGAGGAATAATATTGGACCTAGCACACTTCCCTGTGGAACGCCATATTTATTATGTTTATATTCCGATAAATAGGATATTATTACATTATTTTCATTTTTTTTATTGATGATGACACATTGTTTTCTATTGCTTAAATAGGACGACAGCCACTGAAGTGCCGGTCCTCTAATACCAACAGCTTCCAATTTTTGTAGCAATATGTCATGTGACACCAGATCGAAAGCTTTCGATAGATCAAAAAAGAGGCCTGTAGTTATATAATTATTATTAATATTTGAAAGTATAGCTTGCATTAGGGAAAAAATAGCTAACGATGTGGACTTGTTCTTTTGGAACCCAAACTGCTGGTCACTTATAATATGAAATTTATTGCAAAAGTCAGTTAACCTTTTAAACATACATTTTTCAAAAATTTTAGACAATATGGGTATAAGAGTTATAAGTCGGTAATTGTTGATGTCACATTTATCTCCCTTCTTGAATAAGGGCTTTATTAAAGACAGTTTTAATTTTTCAGGAAAGGTGCCGTGTGAAAATGACATGTTTATTAAATGCGTCAGAATCCCAGTCAGTTCGTTGCAGCATGCTTTGACGATTTTTGTGTTGATCTCATCATAGCCCTCCGACCTAGTGTTGGACAGAGACATTATTTCCTGTCTTACCTCGTTAACCTCCATTGGTCTAAGAAACATAGAGTTGACACACGTATTTTTGAAGCAGTTTTGATTTGTGCTATATGTAGATATATAACTTTCAAGGCCTTAGTCTTGTAAATTAATCAATCGCTTTTAATGAGACTTGGTATTAGTACACATAATATGTTGAACTGTAATTAAATATTTATTTTGTAAATTGGTTAACCTAACACTTTTACTCGTCATGTTTTTTGCGTGTTAAGTTTAGTTTAGCTAGGTGAGGCCGGTGTTTCCAGACTACTCTGAGAAGAGACACTGAAACAAACTCAGAGGTCAACGTCTCATATCTCTCGTCCATACAATTTGGATTTGTATTTATGAAAAGCATGTAGATTCATGTCTATGGTGCTCTTTTGAGGAAATAACTAAGCTATGAGCGGACCTGTCCAGACGGTGCAAGCATTTGTCAGTTATCGTGTAGCTCAACTTAGAACTAAAGAGCTCAACAATTTGACGAACAATACCAAAGTAAGGACATTTGGGTTAGCCACACAAGTACTCAAACTGCTAGACATAAATAAATGATAGTGAAAGTAAAAACAAAAAAGAAACAATAACCTACATAGTCCTCACATTTACAATAATGAAATAAATGGATAAAAAAATTCAAAATAAATAGTAAAAAACTAAACATACGAAAATATTTTCAAAAAAGTGGCTACGTGCAGGTCGGACTTGTCCATAAAGAGTTCCGTAGTAGCAAGCATAGATTAGCGAAATATAATTTGGTTTTTCAGTGTTTGTATAAATAACAAATTTATGTTTGAGGTTTTTGTAAAATGTGCTATATCTTAAAAATTGCTGATTTGAACCAATTTTCGTTGAACATGTTAAAAAAAACTGTAGATCTACAGTTTATTTTAAGATTTTTCACTCTATTATTATAAAAGTTAGAGGGGGAGGGCACACATTTTACCACTTTGGAAGTGTTTATCTTTGAAACGATTGACTTTAAGAAAAAAAAAGGTTTTTAAACCTCAATGCAATTTTTGAAGACCTAGGTATCTATAGACACCCCGTACGTATACGTTTGATAAACAAAAAGTAGTTAATAATAATAATAATATTGTGAAGGATGGTACGGTAGACATATGTCGGGCATGTCACAAACCGGGAGAATCCATTCGTCACATTATCTCCGGTTGTTCTCGTCTGGCTAACGGAGACTATTTGCATAGACACAACCTTGTAGCTAGGATTGTTCACCAGCAACTTGCTCTTAAATACAATCTCGTGGAATCAGAAGTACCGTACTATAGGTATGTGCCCGACCCAGTTCTCGAAAATGGCAATATTACACTGTACTGGGATCGGTCTATCATCACTGACAGGACTATTGTTGCCAATAAGCCTGATATAGTGGTAATAGACCGATTAGAGCGTCGCACAGTGATTGTTGATATAGCGGTCCCTCATGACGAGAACCTCGTGAAAGCCGAGAAAGATAAGCAAATTAAGTATCTTGACTTGGCTCACGAGGTTGTTGACATGTGGGATGTGGATACAGCAATCATTGTGCCGATAGTCGTCTCAGCCAATGGCATAATAGCCAAGAGCCTCGACAAACATCTTAGGAGGCTCTCTTTGGGCAGCTGGATCAAGGGCTTGATCCAGAAAGCAGTACTTCTGGACACGGCGCGAATTGTTAGGAGGTTCCTCTCTCAAGAGCCCTGACCACTGGTAGCTTGAACCCTGTTCCCGATACCGGTGGGCTACTGTTTTTTATATTTTCAAATGTTTTTTGTTTTTATAGGAATATTTAAAAATGTAAATAATATGTATATAAAATGTAATAAAGGAAATAATAATATTCCACAACTTTCACACAACGCCATCTAGTCCCAAACTAAGCAGAGCTTGTGGTATGAGTACTAGACAACTGGTAAACATACATATATATTTCTAAATACATACATATTATAGATAAATTACACCCAGACAAAGAACAAATGATCGTGCTCATCACACAAACATTTGTCCTAGGTGGGAATCGAACCCACGACCTTGCGCATAGCAGTCAGGGCCACTGACCACTATATAGTTGCAGTTCCATGTAAGGAAAGCCCCTAAATAAATAAATAAAAATAAATAAATAAATAAAATTTTATATTTTTTTATCTTTATAAAGATCGTAAAGCAGTTCACAGAGTGCATCTACCTACCAAGTTTCAACTAGTCCGAAAAGTTTTGGAATTAAATGGCTGTGATATTCGAACGGACAGGCAAACAGACCTGACAAACGGATAAGCGTTCCGTTTTTCTGCTGGGGTTGCGGGAATGTTTAAACGAGATACCGAGACCCCGAAATATAGGGGCAGTTGAAATTAAATTTTTATTTCTTTTGCGTTTTATGTTTAGCTGGATGAGGCTGGTTGAAGGAAGGTATATAACCCTAAATACCAATCCCTTTCTCTCCAAGCTCGTTTTAGAAAAAAGTTAAACGGTCTCGAAGCGGTACAGTGCACCCACGATACTGTTCCACCATAATCACTGATATCTCAAGTGGCCACTTGTCTCTCAAACCTTAAGAACGCTACCGTTGTTCATATGTTACTAGCATATGTTCTACCAGTTTTTATCACTAGACAAGTTCATTTGTTGCATGCCAGTGTTATTCAAAATGTATTATTGGAGTCACATAATACTTTATGATAAGTAGGTACAATATTTAACTTCGTTAGTACACAATACTTTCATTGTGCGTACGGCTTAGGAGTGGAATTCCCTGCCAGAGTCTGTGTTTCCTGATCGCTATAACTTGGGAGTCTAAGTCAAGAGTGATTAGGTTACTTCTAGGCAAGCGTGCTCTATCTTCGACCACATCATCATCACTTACCATCAGGTGAGATGGTGGTCAAACACGAAGTCTATTATAAAAAAAAAAAACAATAAAAATTAAACGACGGACTTCTCCCAAAAAGGAAAACGGCATGGAATTCTCCCGCCCACTAAAAACCAACCCTGTTTATTTATTTTATTCAAGGTTAGCCAACGCTATGTGTAATTTTTATTTTTTATAACTGATAGGCTTACGTTTCACCAATTGATGATGTGGTCGAAGATGAAGCTCTAACCTAAAAGTAACTTCTCTCTTGACTTAAAGACCTCCAGGTTATAGCTATCAGGAAATACAAACTTCGGAAGGGAAGTCCACTCCTTAGGCAGTTGTGCCTCCGCCGACGATGAACGAGTAGCAAGTAGAGCTGGAAACTTGAAACGAGTGGCGAGCAGCGAGTAGCGAGCGTATAGTTCCGATAGTTCTGTCGCTGGGCTATTAGCGAGTGTGCGAGTGCGACGGGCGTTTACTCGCGCCACTCGCTCGCGGCCTTGCACAATACGTGTACTTTCAAAGCCGCATTACAGAGAAATGACCGCTAGTTGGTCTGTGGGCGTGAGTTCTGACCGCCAAGCGAGCATCGCTGAGCGAGTATCATCTTTGATAGCTCTTGTCGCTCAGCGACCAACTGGTGGAGCGAGTACTCACCGGTAGTGTACAGTCGGCGATTGGCTATAAATATATGCATCTCTTTTGTTTATACAGAAAGTATATCTATTGTACGTTTCTTGAGCGAGAAATAAGCCGACAGTTAATCGTTTCCTCGCTGGCGGTGGGACCACTGCCTTAGCTGTACGCACAATGAAAGAATTACTAAAACGCGCATGATGGAAAAGTTTGGTGGAATTAGATTGTCCAATTCCATCTCACACTTATATAGATACTAGCTTCCGCCCGCGACTTCGTCCCCGTGGAAAAAAAAATCCCCCGATTTTGAAACATTCTTCATTACTGCTCCGCTCCTATTGGTGTTAGCGTGATGATATATAGCCTATAGCCTTCCTCGATAAATGGGCTATCTAACACTGAAAGAATTTTTCAAATCAGAACGGTAGTTCCTGAGATTAGCGCGTTCAAGCAAACAAACAAACAAACAAACAAACAAACAAACAAACAAACTCTTCAGCTTTATAATATTAGTATAGATAAGATAGACTTGCAACTCGTCGTCGATGTTCAAGGCTCTGGAGCTTTGACTTGACCAGTTCCTCGTTGCCATTGAGCCTTTTGGCTCGTTTCTCGATAGACTCAAGTTCCGGTTCGGTATACTAAATTCGCCAATTTTACATCATAGTTAACAATACTCAGTTCAACTGATATAGTCACAAACATTATCAGAATTATAACTTAAAAGGGGATCCGAATCTCTAAACAGTAAGTATACATTGTAAATTTCCTGTTTTAAGTTTTAATGATAATACTCAAGGTTCGCAGGATTGTTCATAGAAACTTTCATCTCGTATTTTGATTCCTTATAATATATTTAATTTTTGAATAGAAAAATCGCCTATGTTTCACCCCAGGCCTTCAACTATTGGGCACGCCACAATAGTGGCGGTAAGTCTCCTCTTTGAGGAGTGGCTAACATGGCGTCATGGCGTCGTCACCTTCTGCCTGACGCAGGTGCTCACCGGACACGGTTGTTACGGGAGTTACTTGTGTCGGATTCGGCGGGAGGAAACGCCCGTGTGTCACCACTGCGAGGATCACCCTGAGGACACGGCGGAACACACAGTGGAGGTTTGCCCCGCTTGGGCTGAGCTCCGCCGTGTCCTTGTAGGGGTGATAGGCGGCAACCTCTCACTCACGGCCCTAGTTCAATTCATGGTCCAGAGCGAGGAGGCATTGGAAGCAGTCACCTCTTTTTGCGAAGCAGTTATACAAGCGAAGGAGGTAAAACAAAGCTGAACCGAATTTGTACCTCGAACTCTTTTAATGAAAGTGGCCAAAATCAATTCCTGTAATTTCTAATCTTGACTGAAAATGAAAATGAAATACTACTAGTACGTCAAATCGTTAAGCTCCTTGTTCAAGTTGAGCTATACATCATCTGACAAATGCTTGTACTGTATGGACAGGCCCACTCAAATCTGTGAGCATCTTTCCTCAAAAGATCACCTCAGACAGTAACCTACAAGGAATTCCCACATATTTTAACAAATATAGATAAAAGAGAAAGATATATTTAAACAATTAATTACAACAAATATACAAAATTATGTACTAAAATACAAACTACAATAAAGCATAAAAAAATTCATCCTCAACGCTGTCGGCTGGCAACGTACCTAAGATACTGGCGGCATTGCCTCGTTGTATGGCAATGCTTAGCCGTTGACCAAAGAAATAGCCAGCCCTTGGGTCGCGGGAAGCGTCAACGAGCCTTTTCGATATTTCTTTAAAAAGGCTGTGAGCACACGGGCCCCATGGTCCGAGAGTTTCGACCCCAAACGGCTCGAAAATATAGTTATCACCGAGATGACTATAAATATATAAACAAATATAGATTGTATGGACTTTAAAAGAGACGGACCCCTGAGTTTGTTTCGGTGTTTCTTCTCAGGGTTGTCAGTTATGAAGTTTCATCTAGTTTAAATTTACGAAAAAATATTACCCGCGACTGCGTTCACTTATTCCAATATTTTCTGGGAATAAAAAGTAACCTAAGTGTTATTCTGCTTCTTCTTCTTAGCGAGTCAATGGCAAATAGCTAGATGGAGTCTGCCCAGAACTGGGCAACAAGTTTGGCATCGTCGGTAGCTTCCATGAAGCAGTGAGCAGTTGACAGGGCACGCAGGACTGAAAATTAAGTATGCCATGGTTTGTGGAGTAGAACCACATATACACCCCAAGGCAGAGTCATCGATAAATCTCTACCTGAACAGATTTTCTTTGCTGCGACCAACCTGAGTACGGAGTCTATTTAAAGACTTCCAGGTCAGCCATGGCAGATCGTGTCCATTCTGCTGTATTAGCTATATTATTGTAATAATTTATTAAACTCATTCAGTAGTTTTTGCGTGAAAGATTAACAAACATTCATCAATCCTCATCTATCCTCACAAAATTACGCGTTTATATTAATAGCTTCTGTCCGTAACTTCGTTCGCGTGGTATGATTTCCCGCGTAAATTCCGATCCTACTGTAATCCCTGGATAAAAACAGCCCGTGTGTTATTACAGAATTTCAACTATTCACATTCCAAATTTCACTCAAATCCGTCCAGTAGTTTTTGCTTAAATGATTAACAAATATCCATCCATCCTTTTAAATATGTTCCGATCCTGTTAAGGGCGTGTAGATGAGGTCATCAAACAAATAAAATGTTCCGCCGTCAAAATAGATTAGTGATTTTTAGGAGAAAAAAAAAAAATTATTTCATAAGACGTTGCAAAAATCATAAAAATAAAATAAGGATTGGATCTCTTTTTTCAAAAGTACGGAGGTTTTTAATTGTTTTGTGTTTTTTTTATTATGCGCAACTTAATTCTTTAGCTATTTAATAAATAAGAATGCTAAAACGTGTTTTAAATTTTTTTTTTATAAATTTTTAAAAGAGGTGAAGTCCTATTTTATTTTAATATTAAAAAAAAAACTCGATAATGGTATACTTTAGGCTTAGAAACTTAGGGTTGATTTGTTAGTTATACCTCATCTACATGCCCTTAACAGGATCGGGACGTATTTCCAATAACCCTGTATAAGTTAAGTAGCATCAAAAGCCTTGATGTGTAATAACGACTGATGATAAACAATGTTTAATTAACTACCTCCTTGGTCTAGTGGTCGCAAGCGCAACTACCTAAGCATGAGGCGTCAGGTTCGATTCCCAGGTCGGCCAAAAAACTATTGGGTATTTCTGTATAAAAAAAAATCCTCAATAGTAGCCACGGAGTTTGGAAGTTGGCGATGTGATACTGTAGCGACATCTATCTCGCAACATACAAACTAAACGATAGAAGTCCTGTATCGCGCAAGCAAAGTTTACCGCTCAACTAGCCTCATTCCCATTGTAAAGGGAGGGTCCTTCGACCAGACAGGTGTTTTTGTCTGGTGGGCAACTGCCCGATGTTTGTGATCGGATGATTTGTATGTAGGCTAGTTGAGCGGTAAACTTTGCTTGCGCGATACAGGACTTCTATAGTTTAGTTTGTATGTTGCGAGATAGATGTCGCTACAATACCCCCGTGCCTCGGAAAGCACGTTAACCTCTCAAGGACCGCCATTATTTACGTCAACCATAAGTCAAGCACCGCGGGCGGGCTCTTATCGTAAGCGTAATCTGACCCCGGTCACAAACGATTTTAAGACTTATCTTTACTACAAATACAGTTTTAAATCGGTCGGGGTTTGGTGGCACAAATTTGTGCCAGCGGGGCTCAACTAATACTTGTTTACTGGCACGTTTTTGTGCCGCTGGGGCTCTAGAGGTTAAGCCGTTGGTCCCAGTTATCTTTCGGACATCTTTGCCAGTTTTTACGGGTAGTTAGAACTTAGATAATCTGCCCTAGTTTTGCCATAGCTGCCATCCATACTTGATTGATACGCCGTCTCGTCGTACCAAGTTCTTCTCTTCTACTCGCTGTCTCTCATCTTCAAACTGCTTAACGAATAATAAGATACCTAAGTAGAAAAAAGGGGGCGTATCTAGCTACACACTGTCCCGCTTA
The DNA here is from genome assembly GCA_943138885.2 of Tholera decimalis. NCBI lineage: Eukaryota > Metazoa > Arthropoda > Insecta > Lepidoptera > Noctuidae > Tholera > Tholera decimalis. The sequence continues at coordinate 7,103,387 of OW964575.2, read as the reverse complement.
ACTCAACTCCCGCTTTTAACATTGGATGCACAACACTGATCTAATTAGCCTTTTCTCAACTCCATGACGATGCTCCATGACCTGATCCCTCCATCTCCCTTTCACTACCGGTCTACCAGACGCACGGCTGGGTACCACCCACACTTGGTTGAGATACCGTCTCGTCGTACCAAGCGCTTCTCCCCTACATTTATTGTGCGCACAGCCAAGTTGTGGAATTCTCTGCCGGCTTTTGTGTCTTCTCCTACTTATTATGACTTTTAAAACAAGAGTGAACAGGCATCTTCTGAGCTCGCTCGTTCCATCGTAGACCTCATCTATCGCTTACGCTTGGTATCGTGTTACCCAGGCTTAGTACACGATGATAAACTATGTTTATTTTGCGCAGGTTCAGCCCAATGTCAAGTTATGGCAGCATGTCTCCGTCAGACGAAGGGTTTGACAGATACGAGCCTCCTTACTACTGCCAGCCCTCTCACCAAGGTAAGTCTGTTCTCTCTGTGCGATGTATTTATCGGCAAAACTCTTATATACACTGAAAAAAATAAAATGAGACTATTTACTGTTGTTGTACAGTAAAAAAAAAACGGTTCAGGATATTTTTTTTTATGTTAAAATAATTGATTACTGACAGTGCACTGAAATGGGCACAAACTGAGCTAAAGAGAAATTTCAATTGGAAGAATATTAAAGTTTACTGAAACAAACAGTTCCTTTTAAGCATTGCCGTTTTCAGAGCTTTACTGATATCGTAGCAGTTATTTTTACTGATTCTGTACAGTTATTGTAGCATACAGTAAAGAACTAAACAGTTATTTCAATTGTTTGAACATTAACGTTAACTAAAACAAGCAGTTTTTTTAAGTATTTCCGTGTTGATTTACTGTCTTACCAACAGTAAGAATAGCCGACCAGAAAACAGTTGCAGATGCACAGGAAAATCTATTGTTATGACTCAACTGTTTTTTTCAGTTAGTTTTACTTTTTTGGACAATAGGCTCTATTTTTACTGACCAAAGCGGTGAATATAACCGAAAAATCGATTGGGTTTACCGATTTTTTTTTAATGTGATGAGAGCTAACAGATCATAAATGCATTGTTTCACACTTGATCTTGACTTATCCTCCGCTAGCGTCACTAAACTAAAAAAAATTGTATGTCCAGTTTTTTGAACGATACTAAAACTATTATTTGTATATATGTAACGCTTCTTTTTACTTCTCGCTTTCTTTTATCTGTCTGCTGTCTCTTGTTCTAATCTAATACCATCTGTGAAAACTTGTAATTGGTCTTCTTTCACTATTTATAACTGATTTCAAAAAAAGGAAGAGGTTCTCAATTCGTCTTGAACTTTTTATTTTACCTCATATCTCAAAGACGGCTGGAACGATTTGGAAAATTCTGTTTCAGTTTGAAAGGGTATACTTTCTAGTTGGTTCCATTGTCATCACGTTAGGATCTGATGATGGAATCATGGAGCAATTGAGGGAATTCTTCAAATATTATAGGCACACCTATAACGTTTTGGGTATTTCTTATAGTAACTTGTGCAGTTGCTCTCAAAAAGCACCGTTTGGGCCCGGGGAAGTGGAACTGATGATGAAGACCACAGATGGCCACCGAAACTACTCAATAATAATAAGTATTTCGTGGATTACGATTCGATTACTTGAATATGGATGTTAAGCCCTTTATGCTCGTCACAATGCACTCCTCAAAAATTAACGGCTCTGCATGCATCGGGAAAAGCAATATTTTGTAAAAGGTGATAAGTAGTTGACATTTTGGCTTTTGTAACTAGATACATTACAAACCGACTCACAAAAAAGTGTGAAAAAAATACTTTTATGCAAAACACCGACTACCGAAATTAAAGTTATTTTTGGCTTTGTAGTGTTTTAATATAGAAGTCGGTTTTATTTTTTGCTAAAAAGTTTTTTTTTTCAGCTATCTGTATTTAGCTGTAAGTTTTCCTAAGAGAATAAAATAAAAATAACATAATTATCAAGATTTCTCCGTACCTAGGAAAACCGTTGATCCCGGCTATGATTTGTAAATCTTTGACAATCGTTATACTACCCAGTCAGACGTCAGGGAATCTGACCCTGGTCTGACCAAGAGAAATCGTTTTACCCAGCTAAAGCGTCAATAGCCTAATGTATAAGGTGTCGGACTTGTGATCGAGAGGTCACGATTTCGAACCTCACCCATTAACGCTCACCCGGACTCTCTGTTTGGCACGGAGCTCCTTGATTTTTGTGTAGAGCAAAACTGGATATGTACTGATATCGAGTGTCTGGGAGTTGAGTCCAGTTCTTACACCTACCTTAGTGACGCGCACGGGACCACATCATGGTTAGACCATGTGGTTACAACGGAAGGGGCACATAAATCGGTACTCAAGGTTAATATTCTGCATGAGGTGTCGTGGTCGGACCATTTAGCGATTGAGTTGACCTGTAATTTAGACATAGTGGTACCTAAAACTGTACAGCGATCCTTCGTGCAGGACAGTGTAGTCTGGGGAGAGCGTGATAAATCTCAGACAGAACAGTATTGGCACGAGTGTTCATCTAGACTGATAAATATAGATTTTCCTGTAGAGTTTTGTCGGTGTGCGGATGTATCTTGTTGTAAGTTAGACCATAAGCTTATTATACACAATATGTATGCAAAGATAGTAGGAATTCTTAGAGAAGCTGCCTCAAATTGTTATAAAACTTATAAGAACAATAGAACGAAGAGAAGGTACGTCATAGTCTGGAATAAGCATTGTAAGGAGGCGCATGGGAGGGCTCGGCTTCGGTTTCTGGAGTGGGTTAGCCACGGTAGGCCGAAAGTTGGTCCTGTCTATAATTTAATGAAAGAAGCTCGTAGTAATTTCAAAAGTTTGTTGAAGTGGTGTAAAAATAATGAAACACAAATTAAAATGGATATTTTGGCGACGCAGCATACTGCAAAAAATTTCAGTAAGTTCTGGAAAGAGACCAACAAACTGAATCCGAGACCGAGTGTTCCTGTAAGTGTTGAGGGTATCAGCGACCCTGACCGAATCGCCAACCTGTTCAAAAGGCATTTTAGAGTTCACTCATCATTGGGATCGGCGGTTCCAGGAACAGGGGTACGTGAGGCGAAGGAAGGTGACCCAATTATGCGAGTAACGGCAAAAGAAGTAGCCCGAGTGTTGAGGAACATGAAGAGAGGGAAATCCCCTGGCCACGACGCACTAAGTATAGAACACCTGCAACCTGCAGGTGTTCATCTGCCACGGGTGCTCGCTATGTTCTTCACTTTCTGCATTGGTCATGCTTACCTGCCGAAGGTACTTATGAAAACTGTTGTGGTCCCAATTATTAAAAATAAAACGGGAGATGTGTCTAGCATCAGCAATTATAGGCCCATCACTCGCAACGGTGATTGCAAAAGTGCTGGACGGTGTGATTGAGACTAAGCTTCGTCAGCATGTACAGCTTCATGATGCTCAGTTCGGGTTTAGAGCCGGATTATCGACTGAGACATGAGCTATACTCACTCTCAAGAACACTATCCAGTACTATACCAGCAGGAGCACACCTGTTTACGCCTGCTTCTAAGATCTATCGAAAGCTTTTGATCTTGTGGCATATGACAGGCTGTGGCAGAAGTTGTCGAGTGATACAGACCTCCCAGCTGAGCTAATATCTTTGCTGAAGTACTGGTGTGGTACTCAGGATAATTGTGTAAGGTGGTCAGGGTCGCTGTCGGACCAGTACAGGCTGGAATGTGGCGTCCGGCAGGGTTGATTAACATCGCCGATCCTTTTTAGTTTGTACATGGACCGCTTGATCCGTGAGCTCAGCCTGTACTGGCTGTACTGGTATCGGATGCTCCATTGATGGAGTTTTTGTAAATAACATCAGTTATGCTGATGATATGGTGCTGCTGAGCCCATCGATCAAGGCTCTTAGGAATCTTGTCGACATTTGTGAGCGATATGCTGGAGCACATGGCCTCAGATACAATGCTACAAAAAGTGAAGTCATGATATTCAAGTCGGGTTCAAAGACGTACAAGACTGTTCCACCCGTATTTCTAAATGGCTTTGCACTTAAAGTAGTATCTTGTTTTAAGTATCTGGGGCATTGGGTCCTCGAGTCGCTCGCAGATGACGTCGATATGGAAAGGGAGCGCAGAGCGTTGTCGATCCGAGCCAATATGTTGGCCCGTAGGTTTGCACGATGTACGACACAAGTCAAGATCACACTATTCAGAGCCTTCTGCCAATTTTTTTACACGTGCAGCCTGTGGGTTAAGTTTACAAAGAAGTCGTACAACTCTCTGCGCATCCAGTATAATAATGCCTTCAGGGCGCTGATGAGGCTGCCGCCATGGTGTAGCGCTTCTGGGATGTTTGCCGATGCACACATTGACGGGTTTGCATCGATTCTGCGTAAGCGAGTCGCGTCCCTAATGAGTCGAGTCGCCGGCGGCGACAACAGCTACCTGCAGCTATTTGCCAGCCGGATGGACCAGGAGTGCTCAATCATGAATCACTGGAATAGCATTCACATTGAGCACTCTGGGTCTAGTCCAAAATACAGGTTGAGGTAGCTTTTGTTATAGGAAAACCTCTTTTATATTTATTTATTTATTTATTTATGTACACACATGGCACTTACAAAAAAAAAAATTAAATACAGACAAAAGAGCACAAAGGTGCTGCTTATTTCCTAAGAAATTTCTTCCAGCAGACCTGCGACAGGAGAGTTCAAGATGAGATGATAGACACAGTGTGTATAAATACTAGTTACGATAAATAAAACATACTTAGCTATACAATTAAACTATAATGATATAATAAACAAATATATACCTACATAGAATTAAAATACATATTTATATTAATGCTATAAAAATATATACCTATAATAAATATATAAAATTACGGGATGTTAGATAGGTAATGATCTTTGACCAGCTTTTTGAAAATATTAATGGATTTAGCTTCCCGGATTTTAGCGGGAAGTGAGTTCTACAGTCGTACTGCATGAAAGGAGAAGGAGTGGGAATAGAAATGGGTTTTATGGGATGGGAAATTGAGATGGAGTTTAAGGTGGGATCTACAAAGTGCGTCAGTAGGATGAGTGAATGAAAAACGATCGCGCAGGTAGTTAGGATATGCGGGGTTGAATAGGATGTTGTACAAAAGGAATAATATTCGAGTGTTCCTGCGAAGACGGATAGGGAGCCACTTGAGATCCTTGCGAAACTGAGAGACATGATCGTATTTCCTCAGACCAAAAACAAAGCGAATACACAAGTTTTGCAAGCGCTCAAGCTTATATAAGAGCTCCTCAGTGGCATCCAAATAGCAGGCATCGGCATAATCAATAATCGGCTGGATTAAAGTTTGAGCTAAAGAAATTTTAGTTTTGAAAGGCAAGAAGCTTTGAAGGGATTTTAAAGAGTGGAAGGAAAAGTGCACCTTTCGACTAACCTCACTTACTTGCACTCGCCAAGAAAGATTGTTGTCAAGTAATACGCCGAGATTCTTTGCCACATCCGTGTACGCAATGACCGAGCTGATAAGGGATAATGGCCTCAAAGAGGAAGTGTCAAGTGCAGAGCGATAGTATCGACTACCCAAGATCATAGCCTGGGACTTGGAGGGATTAATCTGTAATCCGTATGATTTAGCCCACTGACTGAAATCTTATATTGTTATTTTTTTGTTGCCAAATTAATTTAATAATAATAATATAATATAATATAATTTGTTCGTCCAATGTATTTTATAAATTTGTGACATATGTAAATTAATATACTATGAATGATTGTTTTTGAATATGTAAGTTAAGCTATTGTGACGTATTTTATTTCTTTTAATAGTATTTAAATTTTGTAGTGTCTATTTTTAAGGTATTAATGTATATGGTTTTATGGGTGCAAAGCCCGAAATAAATGATTCTATTCTATTACACTACTGCCGTGATCCCACTCCAGAGTCCAGACACACGCATATTTAGCTTAGTTGGAAGGGTTAACAAGATTGCTAGTAATGTGAATTCTACCCATATTGCTAGATATCTTTAAAAAAAAATGGCTAATACTCAGCTGCATCCAGTTAGACTTGAAACTAAACCTGACATAGTTGGAAAAAGGCTAAGGAGTTGATCAGTACTAATTAATACGATATACAGTATGTTAACTAACAGAGGGCGTTCCCGTTAACCCGCAATAGTATAAGCACATCAATAGATCGACGCACACGCGGCCCGTCATCCATAAATAAATTGCGACGTTGCCGTTCTTCAAGTACGCGTGTACAGAGTGTTTCTTTTACGTATCAATTTAATATTTTTAGTGAATATTTTAATATTAAAAAAAAAATAAAAACATTTTGTTTTCGAATGGTAATATTTTTTTAAGCATGTATGGATGCTATACTAGAACGACCTCTGTTAGTAAACATACTGTATTAATCTTATTATAATTAGATTCTTAAATTAGTTTAGAAACACGATTTACGATTTGCAAGTGGCGGGCTCAAAACCAGGCAGGCATATTACTTTGTATAAATTCTATCATCACCAATGCTTTTAAAATGGTGAAGAGAAGCATTGTCAAAAATCTGAAGATATAAGACATCCACCAGACCACAATTCATTTTAAGTTTTTTTGGAACGAAGTTCCTTATCGCGCGTTACGAAAGGGGGCTAGCCGGAAAAAATTCATACGAAAAGTTGTAACGACACTTTTTAAGGGGACTACAAGAGCTAAACGCGAGTTTTATAATGCTTTAAAGTATATGATTCACTGCAGTTAACACAATCGGAAAAATATATGATATTCTTCAGGATATAATCTAGTTAAGTAGTGTGTTGAAAACATAATACAACAAATTTTAATTGATAGAAAAAAATCACAAAGTAACCTCTAAAAACCTTTTAACGAATAAAAACCATATTAAAATACATACGATCTTTCTGATTTTTTGACAAATTATTCAACAAGAAATATACTAACGTAATATAAAATATATTTTCAGTAAATCGCGTATACTTATTTCGCAATATAATACGTACGCATGTGTACCGACTAGACATGTGCAAAACAGTGCACCACGAAGTGATGTGATATGTCATTACATTTCGTGCCGAGTAACATGACATTACACCATCACTTCAAACATCACGCGTGATGTTATGATGTAGCGCCATGCGATAGCACACCATCGCGCGTTCTAATGTAATGCAATGTAGTGTAATAGGACATGTTATTGAAATAGTAACATAGCAGCGAGCGATACGATGTTGTCCGCGTGTCATTATGATGATTCATAATTACACGAAAGAAATGAAATAATTGCATTGCAATTCGAAATAAAAGGACAGTTGAGTATTTACCTACGACCGTACAACGGGTGGTGGTGTCAAGGAAATATAAACCCTTTCTTAATAAAAATAGAGTTCTAAATAGCATACTAAGTTACCTGACCGGGCGAAATACGAAATCGCACGCGCCTAGTTCCAGACTTTCGATATAGACCGAACATTGCCGATGCGATGCGTTCGGGAGGGCTCGGTACGAGCGAGTCTGCGAGTCATGTCGCGAGCTACTGCGCTGCTACCGCGCGCGTGATGTTTAGTGTGATGGTGTGATGCTTATTTTAGTCGAGTAATGTGTGATGTTACAGTACGCGCTCGGGTGATATTACGCGTAATGCATCACTCGCATTACTTACACATGTCTAGTACCGACAGTACCGGCCAACGCCTGTTGCTATATGGACGTGTCGCTCTTCTCGCCGATTTATTTCGTCTCAGAATTGTTTGTAGTTATTATAAAGTTTCGTTTGTAAATTCATTATTTTATTTATATATTCATTGTTGGAACGAAGTTCCTTATCGCGCGTTACGAAAGGGGGCTAGACGCAAAAAATTCATACGAAAAGTTGTAACGACACTTTTTTACCGACTTCAAAAGAAAGGAGGTTCTCAATTCGTCTTGAACTTTTGAAGTGAAAACTTCTTTAGGGGAGTTGAGGTGGGAGTTCAGGGGGGAGTTGAGGGGGGAGTTGAGGGGGAGTTGCTGGTCGAGTTGCGGGTCGAGTTGCGGGTCGAGTTGCGGGTCGAGTTGCGGGTCGAGTTGCTGGTCGAGTTGCGGGTCGAGTTGCGGGTCGAGTTGCGGGTCGAGTTGCGGGTCGAGTTGCGGGTCGAGTTGCGGGATGAGTTGAAGCATGAGTTGAGGGGCGTCTCGTGGGGAGTTGAGGTAAAGAGAGAGAGAGAGAGAGGGCAACGGTATACCTTTGAAATTTCGTAAATTTTTGAAGGTTTCACTTCTACCACGTGTGAATTGCACACATGTGTTTTTTTACAATTCCTTCACTAATTAATCGAAAGGAACTTCGTTCCATCCGGGTGTCCCTTGACACCTCTCAAGTTTTTTTAAAGTAGTTTATGTCGCTGCTTTACGATGGTTTTTAGCGTTCCGCACCCAAATAGTAAAAACGGGACCCTATTACTAAGATTTCGCTGTCTGTTTGTCTATCACCAGGCTGTATCTCATGAACCGTTATAACTAGACAGTTGAAATTTTCACAGATGATGTATTTCTGTCGCCGCTATAACAACTACACTAACAACAACAACAACAAATATTAAAAACGGAATAAAATAAATATTTAAGGGGGTGACAACAAACGTGATTTTGTTGCCGTGTTTTATAGATAATGTACGGAACTCTTCGTGGGCGAGTCTGACTCGCACTTTGCCGGTTTTCTTATTGACAAGCTCTCGTTTGACAACCATGTCAACTGATAAGCTATGTGGTCGAAGTTTTAAGACGCTTACGTAGAAGTAACCTTACTCTAAACTCTTGATTTAAAGTGCCGAAGGTTACAGCTATCAGGAAAAGCAAACTTCGGCAGGGAATTCCACTCCTTAGCTGAACGCACTATGAAAGTATTCCCAAAACTTTTTGGATGTTCAACATGGTATATGTGACATACGTATATATGTTAATCTGATATTGACATCTTTTTTGTGACATTTTTAATCTGACATTGTTTTTATTTATTTTTTGACATTTCACATTTTATTTTATTGACATTTTTGTCTATTTATTTTCTATAATTCAATTTAATTTAATTTTAATTTCACAGTTATGTTTTTTTTGCATGTATTATGTGTATAGTTGTGTAAGCCGACCAATGGCATATGTGTTAGTTTCCTATTTTATATGGGTCACAGATAGGGTTGCCACCTTTTTTTTGTGCAGTTAAAGTACATTGGTTAAAATTGGTAAGAAAAAAAAAGTACATAGCATCAAAATAAAGTACAATTTATTTTCAAAGTCGCTTTCCGCTGTCTGTCCATATGTATGTATTATCTTTAAAACTACGCAACGGATTTTGATGCACTTTTTTTAATAGATAGAGTGATTCAAAAGGAAGGTTTATATGTATAATACATGCATAATATAGTAGAGAAACAATGATAATTTTAGAGGTTTCTAATGTGATGTCTTAATAAACATTTTTTTTGCGCTTACATTGCAAACGCTGGCTTCACCGTACGAGATAGATCAAAATAATGTACCTACTACAGTACTGTACACCTTAAAAAGGTATAAAAAAAGTCCGTAATGGCATATACCTATCTCTTACGGATAACATACTATACATCCATTTTAATACTTTAAAGAATGGGCAATTATAAAGTGCTAATTCAAAGCTATTTACACAAATACTGTATTAATTCCCTTTACTCCATCCAAATCAAATGAATACCTTAGGAGATATAACAAAATCAAAATAATGCGCAACAAAATTAATTTCGTGTCGCCGTGATTTGACCGGGCGCCTCGCTTCCGAGCCGAGGGAGTCCGAAAGTTTATGTAGTATATCAATGTATGGTGGAATTGTGTATCTTATATATGCCTACAGAAAAGTCCGCGATGGTATATGTCTATATGTTAAAGATAACATCCTACCTATGTCCATTTTAATAATTTAAAAATTTGGCAATTATAAAGCGGTAATGTAAAAGGTATTTACACAAATACGGTATTAATCTTTATCATCTAAATTAATATAATGTACCTATAACGAGGAAAGGTGATTGATTTTTTGTTTGTTACGATTTAACTTAAAAACTACACAACCAATTTTACCGAAAGCTACATCTCCTCGGAGTAACATAGGCTATTTTATATTTTCTGTAAAGAACCCGTGCGAAGCCAGAGCGGGTTAGTTACTAAAAAATAATTGCTGAATGAAATAATGATGTTTATTTTGCAAATACGTCATAAATAACACTTTCATACGTCTTTTTTTCGTAAATGTAAACTAGATGAGGCCAGTGTTTCCTAACTGACTACTTTGAGAAGAAACACTGAAACAAACTCAGAGGTCAACGTCTCTTTTAAAGTCCATACAATCTGTAGTGGTGAAATCATATGAGAGCCATGTAGGTTTATGTCTGTGGCGCCCTTTAGAGAACAGAATCACACAGATTTGAGCAGGCCCGTCCAAACAGTGCAAGCATTTGTCAAATATCGCGTAGCTCAATGGCTCTGCAAAGTACCAACTTGCTGCATTGGACTCGATCGAGCGCAGAGCTAAAAGGCTTATAGGCGACGAGGTACTGGTGGACAAGCTTCATAGCCTGGCTCATCGGCGAACCGTTGCTAGCCTGTCGGTTTTCTACAGATTGTACTTCGGGGAGTGCGAGCTCCATGACCTGATTCCTCCATCTCCCTTTCACTACCGGTCTACCAGACGCACGGCTGGGTACCACCCACACTTGGTTGATATACCGTCTCGTCGTACCAAGCGCTTCTCCTCCATATTTATTGTGCGCACAGCCAAGCTGTGGTATTCTCTGCCGACTTCTGTATTCCCTGCCACTTATGACCTTTCAGCCTTTAAATCACGAGTAAATAGGCATCTTCTGGGCTGGCTTGTCCCATCTTAGACCTCATCTATCGCTTACCATCAGGCGGGATCGAGGTCAAGAGTGGGCCCATTAGTAATAATAATAAAAAAAGAACCTTATGGAGCTCGAACGATTTGACGCACAATACCAAACGCAAAATACTCAAACTGCCAGACAGTGCGGTAATCTATTCATAATATTCGTTGTTATCCCATAATGCTATCACATTCACAACATAGCTTTTGCTTTTACAAAAATAAAATATATTACTTGAAAAGAAAATAATATTGTCATTTTATACAAACAAAATTAAAAATGATAAAGTAAAAAAAAAGTAAAAGTATACTCTATTGCTTGAAAAAGTAAATAATGTTCTCATGTCAAAATGTATATGAAATAATCATTATAAAAAAATAAATGAATAAAAAATCAAACAAAACAGATGTAATTGGAGCAGCTCAATCCCAAGCATTTTTGTCCGCAAGATAGTCTTTAACAGAATAAAAAGCTTTCTGGCAAATTTTCTGCTTCACAAATTATTTAAATTTATTGAGGCTTAGTTCTTGCACATGACTGGGAAGTTTATTGTAAAAGCGTATACACTGACATCTAAATGAGCCCCCAATTTTCTTGAGCCTAGTTGAAGGAACAATGTATATGTAAGTAAGCGCATTAGTTCAGAACAGCTGCATTTATTTGACTAATTATTTTTGTTGTGTTCGTAATAATTGTCTGGATAGGGTTTGGAGAGAAAACTGTAATCATACAGCTTTCTCTCCAAACTCTATCCGGTATCAACCGGAAGAAAAATTGCACCCGAGCGAAGCCGGGGTGGGCACCTAGTCATGTTTAAAAACATAATTATTTCTTATTAATTTTTGCAGTTTGTATCATATTAGTATCTCTACTAAACAACTGCACAGCATCTTTACAGTCTATTTATTTAAATTAAAGTAAATAAGTAATTCTTTTTTTTTTCAAATTCAGAGACGCTTTGCTTATTACGACGATTTTGAAAACTTTATTTCAAAATCCCAAAGAAATCAAATCATGCGAAATAAAGTATTTTCGTGTACTTTATTGTTCTCATAAAGTATAGAGTAGGTACAATTACCTGAAATAACGTACAATACTTTATTATAAAGTACGGGTGGCAATCCTAGTCACAGACCTGAATTAAATGAATTTTAATTTTTGAATTTTTAATAAACGCAACATGAGATGACATTATGTTGTTTCTGTCCCAGGTAGCCCAATGGATGGAGGAGTGTACTGGCCAGCTACAAACGGAGAGGGTCATGAGTTCGAAACCCAAGATATGTACCACGACACTACGCACTATATAGGCAGAGGATATGGTAAGGATTTATACAATCACCTATTTTTTTTATTTTAATCTTTTGTTTATAGGCTCGCCTTTGACAATCGATGATGTGGTCGAAGATGGCGTACACTTACCTAGAAGTAACCTATTCACTCTTGACTTAAAGACCTCCAGCTATTAGGAAACATGGACTCCGTCAGGGAATTCCAATCCTTAGTTCTATGGGTGGGATGTACACCATGTAACGAATCATTTTTCTTTGTCGTGAATGGTATAATTTATTTTGTAAATTGGTTAGAAATAATATTTTTACAATGTAATTTTTTTTCTTATACTTGATTTAGGCTGATTACCCCGAAAAGAAACATCGAAATAAACTCAGAGGTCAATGGTTCTTTGTAATTCCATACACACTACTATAGGGTACAAGCATTTGTCAGTAATCGCGTAGCTGAATTAAGAACTGAATGAAGCTCATACAGAATTCGAACTACCAAATACACCTTTTCTTAATATTAGTTATTTTCTTTGTTGACATAAATACTGTTACGAGCTGCGGTTCGGGATAGAATTAATGAACGCCAATTAAACCAAAATTAACCCTTTAATTAATTAAGCACAAAATAAAAATTTAACACAATTATTCGCACCACAACACTTGTCACTTAACACTTAGATCACACTTAAATCGCACTGAAATTCACTGGTAAAGCTTCGATTATATCTCGTATTCGCCTCGTAATAAGACTGACTCTCTGCGCCCCTTTGCGATCTATTTATACCCCGGTCTATGAGCTCTAGAACATTCCTGTAAAATCGACTCACTGTTTATACTGCTTAGAATAATCTAGAAAGCTACTCGAGGTACACAGTACCGCTATTCGACGCTAGATGGCGTTAGTGTCTCGAACATTCTAGATTTATGTCGAAGTTTCTCGACGTACTTCACTAAGCGACTGGCGTAACAATACTATTGAATATGAATGTGTATAACTATTTAATATGGAATCTGGACATTAAAACTATACTCTATTTGACTGTAATACTAAATTGACAAGAAGAAGGAATTTTGACTAAGAATCGCTTACCATTAGATGAGATGGTGGTCAAACGCACGATTTTTTAAAAAATTAAGGTTATTGTCGCTCCGTCTACCATGGCCTTCCTAAGAGTGGCTATTTCGTCGCCAGCTCTAGCAATGTAGACAATTCATACTCAACACTATCGGTTGGTATAATGTATAGGTACCCAAGACGGGCGGGCGGCATGTTGCGAAATTGTTCGAAAGAGTTACCGCGGCCTCGGAACACGAAGGGCATATGATGGAACACCGATGGGTTGTAGTTAGTAAAAGTCTGACAAATCCTCCCGCTTCGCCCAGATCGCCATTGCCACGTTGTATCGTAATGCTTAACTTCTGGCTAAATAGTAAACGGGTTTTTTAATAAGTTTAATTGTTTCAGGCTACGAAGATATGCAGATGGTTGGCAACGAACCTTATGATACATACCATCACAATATGGCGCATAGCTTCGCGCCAAATAACACCGGTAAGACAAAAGTTAAGGACTAAATGCTAAATGATACATGCAGCTCCTTTATTTTTACAAAACAAGTCTTGTTTTGTAAAAATAAAGGAGCTGCATGGGTTGGTCTTAAAGGATAACGCGTCTTCAGCAATCCTTGGTTAACCTTAACGAATGGACGTCTGTGGATGTGGATGAACCATTTTAATATATTGAGATTCCTAAAATCTATACTAATATTATAAAGAGGTAAAATTTGTAAGTTTGTATGTATGGGGTAATCTCCGAAACTACGGAACCGATTTTGAAAATTGTTTCGCTTACATGTAGTTGCATTATCCCTGAGTGCTATAGGCTATAAATTATCTTTATATCATGCATATTAGCCGAGCTATTATAATCTTTGTCAAGCAAGTCGGGGACGGGATCCCGTGGAATATTTTCGACGTCTACGCGGACAGAGTCGCGGGCAGAAGCTAGTCTATAATAAAATTAAAAACTTATCGTTGCAAAAATTTAAAAAACATGTCACGCATTTACTTGTTAATAAATGTTATTATTTTGTGCAAGATTTCCTAAATGACAATAATTTATAATATATTTGAATTAATTTCCATTTGCATTAATATTTTTTATTTGTTGTAATCAATTTTATTTGTTATAATCATTTTTGTATAGCACTTTTTTATTTGCAACATAATACATTTGTATGCCACACTAAAGCAGAATGTACATGGATTATTTTATATATTTCTATTCTCTATGCCTTAGAAAACACTGTTAAAAGACGTGTCACGGCCGTTATTTCTACATCTTTAACAATCTTTACGGGTGGTTGGAAACTAGAAAAACTGACTCCAGTCACAGATTACTAAATAGTTACTTCGTAACAGATACATCACTCTCATACAAAAACGAAAATACCAGCTGTTTGCAGCGAGAAGAAATGTACCATAAGTACGCACACAGAGAGTTGACATAGTTTTGCCCGCCGCGCGACTCACGTGCGAGTCGAGCGCGTCGTTCGGCGAATGTCCTAGGGTTGTACCTATGATGATATTGATAATAAAACGAATATAGAAAAGCAATAATTTTTTATTTATTGATCAAATATGTTTCAGTTTAATAAAATGATAGATACATTTTTTCCTTCTCTGAATTCCCGATTATTAAATTTTAGTGTTGAAAATAACCGAAACCGCGTAAATAATTTTAATTTTAATAGTTCCGCGCAAATAAATAATCAAAAGGGAAACAGGAGCAAAGCGGAGGAAAATCAATCGTTTTTAGGTCGATCCATTATGACGTTGTCAAAATTATTTAAAAAGGCTCAGGCAGGCGTGCGGCAGCCCAGTGTCGGATGTACCGACGGCGATCCGCGAAGCACTAGGCATATAACGCGTGGCCTTGAGTGAGTGACGGACGCCTGCTGCAGTCTTGCCAAGGGGTAACGTGATACCAAGGTACTCGGTTGTGGAGGTCACATAAGTAGTCAGTCACTCTATGCAAAATACTAGTACTCACCCAACGAGCACATTAGTGGAAATAGCAGCCTATTTTGTTACTTTGGGCTGTAAAATAGCGCTTTAAGGGTTCAAAAAGCAGTTCAGAGTTGCATATCTGCATCCGTAAACGTCTATAGTTATAAAAGTTACTTAAGGTGCTATAAGCTGAATCAAATACTACCCTAGCCTTCACAGTAGTCCACGGTAGAACTCATTTACCACTTACACCTTTATATGAGAGTTACGAAGGTCATTCTGCCACTCACAGCAGCATAGTAGTTTCCATTGTAACTTGTATAGGTTATAGTTATAGTAACCACTATTATACTACTATAAGTTTCATTATAGAAATAATAGAAACTCTTATGCATACTATAGTTACAAAAAAATCATCAGTGTAACTAAGGCTTTTAGTAGCAATAGTCATTCCTTGCAGGCTCAATCCATTCGCCATTTTACAGCCACTTTTGTAACTATTATAAAACATTTAATAAAATGGATGCTAAACGAATAAGTACGTAACTAGATCTTATTTATTTATTTATTTATTATATACTTTATTGTACACCTTACAATACACTTAAGGATACAAATAATTAATCTTATAACCTCAAAAACAGGAAAATAGGAGCTTTTTGTGGCTGTGAGTTGCACTAGGGGAACAAAAATCACTGGAAGCGTTAGAAGGGTGAAAATTAGCACTATGATTCTCAAAAGGGAGTTATTAGAGCTCAAACTGCAGGTTATGACTACAGTACAATGACGCCATGATTTTTTAAGAAAACTTATAATTCACTTGCAAAATTGAGTTGATATACATTGGTTTTTCAGTTAAATGTGCATTAAATGTACCGGTAAACAATCGGCCACTTGCGAATAGTAAGTTATCGACACGTAAAAATACGGAAATAAAATTTATTCTGTATAACAAATAAAACATATCACATATCTTTTGTTAATTTTTTAAATATCATAAAAGCGCGTTAAAATTACTCGAAAATTATCTTATATATCTACAGTAAACTGGACAGCGTTTTAAGTATCTTTATATATCTTGCTAATACAGAATACAAACATTTACTTCTTTGTTTTATTTTCATGATGGCGACGAAAACACTTTACCAAAATATTACAAACAATGTCAACTGAAGATATAAAATAAAGAACTATAATCAATTTATTCGTTCAAAGTAGTTCAAAATCATTCAAAAGTAGCGCTACGAGAGCTATAGTATAGCGTTAATAAATCGTTATAGCTATTAAGGAACCTTTATGCAACCGTTGTGCAGGTTAAATGGAACTTTAGGTTGCATAAAATGGCGCCCAAATAGCGCTAAAGCGGCTGCTTTAAGTCTGCAGTAGACGCTCTAGCGCTTACGTCTATTACCATAAGTAATAATCGGATACGCTCCAAAGCTCTAATGCAGCCCATTTGTGCTAGTTGGGCAGTACTCAGGTGGATTCGCTTACATTGGAAGCCGATCCCAACAAGCTGGGAAAAGGGTAGGTGAGCAAAATCATTATTTTGGTCACTTTAAACAAGATTAAGACAGAAAGATAAAAAAAAATATTTGGCCCAGATGTAAAGGCACACAATAAATACAATAAAAACTAAAACTAAAAATAAAAGACTTAATTAAAACTAAAACAACCACTTAATTTAAAAAAAAAAAACGCTAAAAAGGAAGAAAAAGTATTAAAAAAAAGAAAGATTAAAGAAAAATGATGTTGATGAAACACCGAAAGAAACATATTTTATGAGAACCATGTGGGTTAATGTCTGCAAAGGGGGCTTTTGAGGAAAGCGGCACACAGATTTGTGTGGAAGTATCCAGATTACCAGACAGCGTGGTGTAAGCATTTGTCAGTTTTCGCAAAGCTCAACTTAGAATCGTTAGTACGATTTGACGAACATTTCCAAAGTAAGGACTTTTGGATAGCCGCATAAAGTACTCTGTAGTACTAATTACTTATATCTTTATTCTCAGTGGCCTTTATTAAGGTAACTTTACAAATCGCCTTATGTTATACCATTATATTATAAAATATTTATAACTGAGATTGTTAAAGAAAAGGTGTAGTAAGTTCACAGAAGTATTCTAGACGTTAAATTCTGATCATATGGCACGCCTAGTAATGGCATACCTAGTAATGGCATGCCTAGTAATGGCATGCCTAGTACTGGCATGCCTAGTAATGGCATGCCATATGATGAATGATGCGAAAACTAGCGAAAATTAACCGCTACTGCTGGGGGTATCGAATATCGCCTAAACCCGAACTCCGAATGATCCTTTACTCTTAGACCGAAGAAGTGATAGATAACATACGAATAAGGGTCAATTTCCACTGAGAAAGCAGCGGCCGGCAGCGGCTTTTTGAGGCGAAATTTTACAAAACATTTAAAATCTTATTTATATTATTTTTTCTTTCTGTGGGAATTGACCCTTAACGGACTCTTTTTCATCTACCCGCAGGGCTAGAATGCGATCTACAATCGCTCCCCCTCCGCTACGACCGTCCTGCGCCCCCCTCTTTCGTAAGAGTCGCCAAGAGGAGAACTACAGCCAACAAGAAAGAGAGAAGAAGAACACAGAGTATTAACACAGCATTCTCTGATTTGAGAGATTGCATACCTAATGTACCTCCTGATACGAAACTTTCTAAGGTGAGTAGTATAGAGTATTTTCGGTTTTAAAATTAGGCTAATATTGTTTCAGCATTTTGTCAACGTCTTTTGCCACTTCTTTGTTTATACGGATCAGCCATTATTGTAGCAAACTATTCCTTTTTTTATACTTGATAGAAGTAAACAATGATGTGCTCAAAGATGAAGCTTACCTAGAAGTAACCTATTCAGTCTTAATTTAAAGACCCCCAGTATTTCGCTATCAGGAAACACAGACTCCGGGCAAGGAATTGCAATCCTTAGTTGTACGCAATACTACAGGAAAATATCTAGTGTTTAAATGAATAGATTATTATTTTTTACAGAAATTTATGTACGTCACACCTCTTTTTATGAAAAATTGCTAAAAAAACGACCCATTCCTTATTCAAAATACTATCCAACGAATGTCATTTCAAATAACCCTCGCCAACCCACACTGACGGACATAACTCCGTCTCACTCTTGCATCTGACATTGCCAGATGGTGCGAAAGAGATCGCAGAGCATCAATAGCGCGTTTTCGAGTCTCAGAGAGCATATTCCTAACGTCCTACCCGACACAAAGATGACTAAGGTTAGTACGACTTCTGGGTTTGAGAAAATGTTTCTGTTGGTACTTACTTAGGTAGTTCATTTTTAAAACTAAGTCCTTTTAAGAGAACCATACATCATAGAGTATCCAAACTGACTTATGGTAATTAATTACAAAGAAACCGTTACCGAGAATGCGTACCTTTTATTACCTAAAACCCGTCTTGGATCCTCTATGGTCTTTGGCGTAAACCTTAACATTTCTATCAGATAGACAGAAGAAATTCGTTAGAGGTTTGATGTAGTGACAATTTGAATTGGGTTTTAATAGAATATGAACCTTGTTTACCATGAAATGGAGAATATTTTACAAAAAAAAATATTCGAATTATGAATTCAATTGTAGTCGTTTCACATTATTGAATTGTAATAATATTGTTTAGCTTTCTATTTCGCTAAGATTCTTTAATACGAAGGTAATTATAATTTACGTACTTCTGTTTGTTAATAGAAACACTACTGGTGCTATAGAAAACTAAAAGAGAAACTGCCACTCAGAAAACCAAGGCTTGAATGAGTGATTTGTAGAAGAAATGTTTACTAAAATATAATTTTAGCACCAGCTACACTATTGCTATATTTTGGCCTACTAGAACTTGATTTTAAACTATTAAAAACGACATCTAAAGTAAATTTTAACTATAGCATCAAAATTTCATCCACAACGGTATCGACTAGTAATGTGCCTAAGAGACTGGTGGCATCGCCACGTTGAAAGGTAAAAGCCAGCTTCGAAATTATTTCAAGGCGCATATTGGGACCACGTACCAACAAAAACCCAAACCAACCCAGGAGTCACAGATTAATTCTCAAATTTTAATCGGACATTAACATTTCCTCTCCTGTTAGATCAAGACCCTGCGGCTGGCGACATCCTACATATCCTACCTGCTGAAGGTACTGGAGACGGATGGAGAGCCTGCTGGAGGGTTCAGGGCAGACCTGCATCATACGCCGCCAAGAAGACGGACTGTTGAAGGGAGTCAGGTGAGCACTTTGTCTTTTATGATCGTCTAGTACTTTCCGATACCTTTCGAGATCTGTAAGGAAAGAAAAATAGTCTTCGGGGTTCTATATTGAACTTTTGGTTTGTCTAAAGTCCTGGTACCTTCACACCGTAGAAGCGAACGAGGTAAGTGGCGGCAGTAATACCAGAGGCATTGTTATCCTATGTGTGTAGTTTCTGTGGCTAATAAGCATCCAGCTATATAATATAACCTCGCTGAAGATGATGTACTGGGAGCCTGAAGGTCAGTCCAGGGTAGTAGGCCTGCAGATATATACGCCGCCAAGAAGACGGGCTGTTGAAGGGGGTCAGGAGAGCACTTTGTCTTTTATGATCGCCTGGTACTTTTCGATCTCTTTTGAGATTAGTTTGGGAAAAGAATATTCTTCAAGGTTTTTCTATATTGGAAGCTCTTGGTTTGTCCAAAGTCCTGGTACCTTCACGCTGTATGAATGAGGTAAGTGGTAGGAATAATACCGGAGGCATGCTATCATGGGATAGCAGATAGTGTATGGCTTCTGTGGCTAATAAGCAACAAGCATAACCATATTGGACTTTATTTTGGGTGCTGGACTAACAGGAAACTTGCTGATGTGTTCAGGGTAGATCTACATCATACACCGCCTAGAAGATGGACTGCTGAAGGGAGAGTCAGATAAGCCTTTATCTTTTATGATTGCCTGTTACTTTTGAGATCACTCAGAGAAGTAAACCATATTTATCGATGATATTGAAGCTCTTGGTTTGAATGAAACTCCTGGTACCTTCACGCCTTAGTTTTAAAAGCAGATTGATGTACGAGGGTTTTGCGGTAATAGCTTAGATCCCTGGATTTTTTAAACAAAATAACTATAAATTTCGTATAGATAATAAATAACACAAAACCAACCTATTAGAAGAATGTTTGACAATTAATTAATTACAAGCATATTCCTACTATTGTAATAGGCCGCTGCCGAACGGGCGAAGTTAATAAATGATTTTATTTTTCAAATTGGTTATAAAACGTAATTTTTTTCTTAAATTTTAACTAGATGAGGCGTAAACGAGACGTTGACCTCTGAGTTTGTTTCGGTATTCCTTCTCAGGGTAGTCAGCTGGGAAACACCAGCCTCATCCAGTTTAAATTTACTAAAAAATGTGGCCGAGTGCAAGTCGGACTCGTCCATGAAGGGTTCCGTAGTACGCAAATAACTTTGTTTTTCATAGTGTTTGTATAAACGACAACACCTCAAGCACTGCTTATTGAATCTCGTTCAAATTAATTTAAGTTGAAAGTGTTCATTAGAATCTACAGCATATGTATTTAATTTAGATTATCCATACTAATATTATAAACTAGCTTTTGCCCGCGACTTCGTTCGCGTGGGTCGGTTTTCCCGCTTAATTCCCGATCCCGTGGGAATTTCGGTATAAAAAATAACCTATGTGTTAATCCAGGATGTCAGCTATCTACTTATCAAATTTAATTCAGATCCGTTCAGTAGTTTTTGCGTGAAAGAGTAACAAACATCCATCCATCCTCACAAACTTTCGCATTTATAATATTAGTAAGAAATAAGAATTAGTAAGAAGTAAGATAAGAAGTAAGATGTAAGAAAGATGTGAAAGTAACTCTGTCTGTCTGTGTGTTACCTTTTCACGCCTAAACCGCTGAACCGATTTAGATGAAATTTGGCATGGGAATAGTTTAGGACCCTGGGAAGGACATAGGATGTTTTTATCCCGAAATTCCTACGGGATCGGAATTTAAGCGGGAAACCCCTCCCATGCGAACGAAGTCGCGGGCAGAAGCTAGTTTACTATCTTATCAAAAAAGTTATAAAATGGGTGTGACATACGGACGGTACTGACATGACGAATCTACGGTGAGGGTTGCGTTTTTTGCCATTCAGCTACGGAACCCTAAAAAGGCCGTATGAAAGTGTTATTTATAACCAATTCACAAAAGATATTTCTTTATTAATTTGATCGCATTGTTTCGCTCAGACCATCCATGTTCATGGCGCTTGCGAAATATCGGAAACTTGGAACAATAAATAAATCTGGGGGCACGGCAGTGCCCCCGCCAAGTCGAGCAAAAAAGCGGCTCGGCCGTACCATTCTTTTCCCGAAGCAATTCAGGCCATTTTCGACCCCCTATAACTTCGTTGTGGATAAAACTAGAAGCCTGAATTTTCAGTAACCAAACAGGCATTGTATAAACACGGTATATTTCAAATTTCATTCAATTTGAACCACTAGTTTAAGAATTATAACGAGTCAAAGTTCCTTAATTTTGTAAATTTTGTCACTCACTGACTGACCGATCATCAAAAGTCTAAAGCACTTCTAGCAGACATAGAAGCTTCAAATTTAGAATACAATTAGTGTTTAGTATATGAATCAAGGAAAAACTATAATATTTTTCAATTTCGTTCCAGTTTTCTAGATACATCAACTGCATAAATAACTTTGTAATCCCATATAAATATATAGGATTACAAAGTTACATTTGCAGTTAATTAATCAGTGTACCTGTATAATATAATGAAATAATAGATGTAGATGGGTACTTTTTTTTTTTTTTTTGGTGAAAAATATCATCGATTGACTTCTTCCGCTCGGGTGTATCAGAATTCTACTGACTAAAAACCCACCCTGTTCCTTCGTAAGCCCTAAAGTTCCGGGGCCGTGGTATCTCGATGGAACTTTCCCGTAAACCCCGACAGGCAATGGCCCTATGAGGCCCCGTCACTGGTATTAACAGCTTTTTGAGGCGCGCGTGGAACACAACGCGCCGCCGACCCGGGCCTGGTCCTTACCGGACGGTGAGCGACCCCTGCTCGCCATCCGTAGGCCCGCGCCTACGGTGGCCCGAAATCGACTCGTGATCCACGACGCCCGGGGCGTCTCCCCCGGCGGCTGGGGCGCGAGGAAGAGAGTTGCCTCTCCCTCGCACGTTAGGCCTCCTCCTTCGCTAGCATGACTGCTTCGCAGTAGAAGGTGACTGCATCCCATTCCCTCTCGCTTCGCACCATGGTCTAAACCAGAGCAGGGCGCGAGAAGTCGCCCCCGCCGATCGCCTCTATGAGAACACGACGGTGCTCCACACATGCAGGGCACACCTCGACCATATGCTGCACCGTGTCTTCCAGTGTAGATAGGTACCTAGATATAATAATTATGCTCAAAGGTAACTTGTTAAATGGTCAACGGAATAAAAAAGCAAGAAGTATTAAGAGTATTGGGGAGTATTAAGTAGAGTAAATTGCCCGAAATTGCATAATTACTTACTTATGGATTAACTTTAACCGAGACGTTTGACGAGTGCGGCATTATTTATTACTAACTAATGCAAAAGACGTACGTGCGTATTCATATGTGCGTATCAAAGCCTCCGAAAAAAACCCATAGAGACAGGGAGTGGGCTTTGAAAAAAACTTTAACTGAAGTTCAAGAAGTAGTACCGGAAAATAAAAAAAGGAAGGCTACCTACAAAAATAAGAAAAGCTCATAAGACAGAGAGAGGGCTTTAAGAAAACTCGTTGTTGGTATACAAGAAGTAGAAGGTACCGGAAAGGAAAAAAGTAGGACTTTCTACAAAAAGCAATGAGATCCCATAAAAAACAATACTTGTCAAAAACCCAAGTCTCGCAACTTAGTTGTTCTACCGTAAAAAGTTGTGAGATCCATGTAATACCAAGTCGGTTATTAATTTATTCAGTCCCTACTTAAGGGACCTTCTGTCTTAAGTTGTTACGTAATTATCTAACCTAACGACATCTTATAGTGACCATATCAATATTAAAAATCTTTACCATTTTAAATAAATAGATTGACTTGGCCATCGCAATAAATAATTTAATTCATATATGTATTACTTGTGAGATATATTGTGTTTTCATGCGATGGCCGAGTCAATCTATTTATTTAAAACGGTAAAGATTTTTAATATTGATATGGTCACTATAAGATGTCGTTAGGTTAGATAATTACGTAACAACTTAAGACAGAAGGTCCCTTAAGTAGGGACTGAATAAATTAATAACCGACTTGGTATTACATGGATCTCACAACTTTTTACGGTAGAACAATTAAGTTGCGAGACTTGGGTTTTTGACAAGTATTGTTTTTTATGGGATATAAATTACTAGCTGTGCCCGCGACTTCGTCCGTGCGGAATAGTAACTTTCGGCAGCATTTTTAATTTTTTAGGCTAATTATTTTGAAAATAAAAGTCATACATAATTTGAATGTCGTATTTATTAACATCTAATCAAAAGTCTAAAAAATAAGTTTCAAGCTTCTAGCTTTAAAAACTATTTTGCAAAAAATAAAACCGACTTCCATATCAAAACACTACAAAGCCAAAAATAATTTTAATTTCGGTAGTCGGTGTTATTGGTTTTGTATTTTCTTTTTTTTTCACACCGCCTTCCGAAATTAAAATTATTTTTGGCTTTGTAGTGTTTTGATATGGAAGTCGGTTTTATTTTTTGCAAAATAGTTTTTATTTTCGTGCTTTTTAGTGGATCAGTGAATTTTCGAAATCGGTTCGTAAATGACGGAGTTATGCGCGAACAAAAAACGCAATGCAGAGTAAACGAAAAGATCATCAACGTAAATATTTTTTTAGACTGTTGTTGATTTTTCAGAAACGGCTTGTCCGATTTCGATAAAATTTTCATGGGACCATTTGGGAAGTATACCCTTTCTAACAAGATAAGAATTTTTCAAATCGGTTGGCAAGCGACGGAGTTATGCGCGGACAAACATAAAAAAAATATACAAACATCCGAATTGAGAACCTCCTCCTTTTTTAGAAGTCGGTTAAAAAATGACGTAATTTCCATACAAACTTTCATCTCCTATTTCAACCCCTTACAGCCCTTTTTCGCATTAAAAAGCAGCCTATGTCCTTTCTCAGCCTCTAGACTATGTCCGTACCGAATTTCAATAAAATCGGTTCAGTAGTTTAGGCGTGATTGCGTAACACACAGACAGACAGACTTACTTTCGCATTTATAGTAAGTATAAGATTGGTGTAGAATAAAAAACTATTCTATCTATCTATCTATACATGGCATAAGCTTAATGATTAAGATGTCGGCTTTGTCATCGAGAGGACGGGGGTTCGAACCCCACTCATTACACAAGTATAAGCTTAATCTGATGGCTTAACAAAACTGCAGTTCTCTTTATAAAACCTACATAAACTCGTTTTAAACATCACGTGCTTTCACAGGCACGGAAAAATTTGGTATGTTACAGGCTCACCCATCTACTAACCAACCTAGGCAAGAGTCGTTTTACCTTTTTTTTTTTTAACGTTGTAAAATTATCAAATAAGTCCTCCCACTCCGGGCAGGGTGGGAGGGACTGTCAGACTTTTACTGACTAAAATCCACGGTGTTCCTTCAATAACCCTTTACGTACCGGGACCACGGTAATGGGATGAGTCCCACGACCCCGACAGGCTTCGGCCCTCTGCAGAGGGGGCCTCGTCATGTTGCTGACGCTCTTTGAGGCGCGCGTGGAACACAACGCACCGTCGACCCGGGCATGGTCCATGGTCGGACAGCGAGTTGCCCTTTACTCGCTGTCCGCATCCCCGCGCCTACGGTGGCCGGAGATCGTCGGCCGACGTCCGACGCCGTGGGCGTCTACCACTGCGGCTGGGCTGGAGGGAGGACGCCATCCTCTCCCTCACGCGGCCCGCCTCCTCCTTCGAAAGCATGACTGCTTCGCAGAAGGAGGCGACCGCTTCCCACTCCCTCTCGCCCCGCAGCATGGCCTCGACCAATGCCGGGCGCGAGAGGTCTCCGCCTATCGCCGCCGTGAGGACACGTCGGTGCTCTGCCCAGGCGGGGCAGTCTTGCACCGTGTGCTCTACGGTGTCCTCAGGGCGACCCTCGCAGTGGTGACACCCAGGCGTTTCCTCCTTTCCCATCAGACACAGGTACCTCCCGAAACTTCCATGTCCGGTGAGGACCTGCGTCATGCGGTAGGTCAGGACGCCGTGACGCCGATCTAGCCACTCCTCAAAGAGGGGTCTTACCGCCGCAATTGCGGCGTGCCCGAAGAGTCGTTTTACCTTGAAGATAGGTACGCGTGGTTGTTATTATTCTCAAAACAACGATATTTTTGATTTATCACTGCGCGGACTAATATTAAACAAACAGATGTCTAACTATACTTTTATGACTGCAATCAAATTGTGTGATTTTGAATGCGTACCATATTTCATGTAGGTACGTACAATCATGGTTTATTATTACGCTATTATACAACGTGTAACGGAAACCCTATATCTATCCACAAGGGCTGAAGACAACATCTGGTATGGAGACTCTATGCACAGTTTCAGCTCAAAATAAGTGACTCAAAAAATTGATACCAAATTATCGGTTTCATATTATGTTTCTTGAATGCCAATCATAACAGACCTGTCACAGCACTACGAGGGTTAATAACTTTCCACGTGACTTGGCAATAACCATGCAATAATACGAAATTCTCTTAATTTGAAAGATTCGGTCCCTATTGAAATTTCTAATAAGTTCCACACATGTAGACATAGGATTACAAAACCCTTGCCATATCATTTGTTATCATCCAAAGAAGCTGTGCACTTGATATGTTACACATTGTATAGGAGAGAAATTATACGAGTGTGTTTGATGTTTTGCGAGAGAAAGTATGCGAGAGTGTCCATTGTTCTGTGTTAGTTCGGTTCCGTGTTAGTTTCAAAATAGTTTGTAATATGTAGTTTGTAATGTATATACTTGTTTATGTGTTTGTTATATGTACCTTTTATTTCTAAGTTAATTAATCTAATTGATTTTAATCGTTTTAATTAACTATAAATATATACATAAATGAATAAAAATAGCCCGCCGTAACCGTTTTCGGCCACGGCCGTCAATATTATAATTGACTAGCGACCCGCCCCGGCTTCGCACGGGTGCAATGTTTATATTAAATATACTATAGATTGTCTTTATATACATAGTTGACAGCCTTTTTGTCATTTGACATACATGTTCTCTTTAGTAATTACTCTTGAAAGTGCGACACATAATTTACCATGGGAAAAACATTCAACGCTCAAATCTAAGCCGGCACCGCGCCGCAACCGCTATGTCCTTGCATTTTAAATCTGTAATATCTTCGAAACTATTTATTTAAATTATATTCTGTAAAGGGCAATATTGATTTATATTAAGTGCACAATGTATTTATGGTACTTAATTGGATAAGGATTAATACTGTATTGCTTAAAATCGCTTCGTAAAATATGCTAGTATTTCTCGTAAAAAGTAAAGGATAAAAAATGGTTGTTGTGGGTTATCTATAAGAGACAGACAGATGCCATCGAGGATTTTTTGTTGACCTGTTTAAGGTGTATAATACTGTAGTACATTATTTTGATCTATCTCGTAGGGTTCAGCCAGCGTTTGCAAAGCAAGCGCAAAAAGTGTCTATTTGTGACATCACATTAGAAACCTCAAAAATTACTTAAAAATAATAAATAATACTTAAAAACCTTCCTATTGAATCACTCTTTCCATTGAAAGAAACGGCATCAAAATCCGTTGCGTAGTTTTAAAGATTTAAGCATACATAGGGACAGACACCGGGAAGTGACTTTGCTTTATACTATGTTAAGATTAAGATAAGATTAAGATTAGTCATCTGCGCAGGAGATAATATAGTTCACAAGTATATGCAAGTACAGGAGCACTCTGTTCCTTTACTCACATAGTCCGGTGGAACGGCAAAAGAGGTAAGAGGGCGTGTAGTAGTGTTTCTTGCGTCGCTCGTTGTGTACGACAGTATTTGTTTGAATATCAAATCATCAAATCAAATCATTTATTCAAATTTTCTTACAACTAGATGTATACTCAAGGACATGCTTAGCTTAAGGTAATTAAATACATGTGCCTGAACTAGGTAACCCTGTGTTTCAGGCGATATGTGTCAATATTATCTTAAATATTCACCTTATAATAATACATTAATCTCTAATTGTGTGTAACGTTAAACATAAAATATAATCTATACTAATATTATAAAGCGGAAAAGTTTGTTTGTTTGTTTGTTTGCTTGAACGCGCTAATCTTCGAAAGTACTGGGTGGATTTGTATGCAATTTGGTATGGAAGTAGCTTGAAGCTTGAGGAAGGTTATAGGCTACTTTTTACCCGACTGCAAAAAAAGGAGAGTTATGTTTTTACCGTGATAGAATCTACGGGAGCGAAGCCCCGCGTGAGTACTAGTTATAAATAAAACAAAACACTGGCTATAACTATAAAATAATTAGATAACTAGGTACGTAATTATGAAGTCTAATAATTTCATGATTATAATAAAATTCTTAATAGCTATTTTAGCACAATTAATAACTTTTCTGTATCTTCGTAGGACAAACTTTGGAGGGCAGACTTTACAGCTTTCTTACATTTATTATATTCAAGTGGACATATGTTCGAAATTGCATTTAGTCTATTGTAGAGAAGCGGTACCAGATACACAAAAAATTTCGATGTAAAAGCACACTTTGTGCTCGTTTTTTCCGACGATATGACAGAGAAATAACGTGTTCATATCTTTTTTTGCTCTATCGACTTGTAACCATTACGAGAAGTTGTACACGAGACGCTGACTCGTTTTGCTATATTTGCGGCGAATTTTTTAAACTGAGTGAGAAAAAGTATGATTTATCATCATCTTCTGGGCTCACTTGTCCCATTGTAGACCTCATCTATCGCTTACTATCAGGCGAGGTCAAGAGTGGGTTCTACCGTAGTTTTAAAAAGTTATAGACTACTTTACTTGACTGCAAAAGAATCTGGTTATGTTTTTATCGTGATAAAGTCCACGAGATTTCTACTTCCCAATAATTAAATTAATTTAAAAATAAACGTAAGCCTCATGCGCTCGAATGCACCAAACATTCACTGGGGAATCGCTAGGCTTATCTACTGACATGTGTATTTCAAGTGCAGTACTCACTGGCGCCAGCGACTGGCGCGAGATAGTGGTGTGTGCCGTTATACGTACAACACTTATAGTATCATTAGAACTGAAAACGGGATATTTATCATTGTGTATTATCTCCTATAGATACTAAGATTAAAAGGTAGATCTATACTAAAATTATGAAGAAGTAAAATTTGTTTGTAGGGCTGTTTGTAATGGGTAATCTCTGTAAGTAATGATCCAATTTATAACGTAACTTAACAAATAACCAACCGAGAAGCGGGTCAAGATACTCATTGACAACGATGCACTGGTCGAGTCAAAGCTCCAGAGCCTTGAACATCGACGACGAGTTGCAAGTCTATCGGTTTTCTATCGGTTACATTTCGCGGAGTGTGCGATGGAATTACACAATCTAATTCCGCCAAGCCCGTTCCATCATCAGACTACGAGACAAACGGTGAAGCGCCATCGTTATATGGTGGACATCCCACCCATACGCACAAAACGTTTTGGGAATACCTTCATTGTGCGTACGGCTAAGGAGTGGAATTCCCTGCCGGAGTCTGTGTTTCCCGATAGCTATAACCTAGGAGTCTTTAAGTCAAGAGTGAATAGGTTACTTTTAGGCAAGCGTGCTCCATCTTCGACCACATCATCACTTACCATCAGGTGAGATGGTTGTCAAACGCGAACCTATTTAAAAAAATAAAATAAAAAAAACTAATCGCTATACAGTTGCTATCAAGAATCTACATGTAATCGTTCACTTACTTATTACTTCACGTTTATACGTTTGTCTAGCTACCTGTCGGTAGCTCTAAATACTACAAGCAAAGTGTAATAGTTACCAACCTATTGTGTCATCATAACAGTATTAATTTATTTAGTACTAGCTGTAACTGCGACTTCGTCCGCGCGGAATAGTGACTTTCGGCAGCATTTTTAATTTGTTAAGCTAATTATTTTGAAAATAAAACTCATACATAATTTGAATGTCGTATTTATTCATATCTAAACAAAAGTCTAAAAAATAAATTTCAAGCTTAAAAATTACGTGATTGTCATACAAACTTTCATACCCTATTTTAACCCCTTACAGCCCTTTTTCGCATTAAAAAGCAGCCTATGTCCTTTTTCAGGCTCTATACTATGTCCGTACCAAATTTCATTAAAATCGGTTCAGTAGTTTAGGCGTGATTGCGTAACACACGGACAGACAGAGTTACTTTCGCATTTATAATATTAGTAAGGATTAAAATTAACTTGTATTTCTCATAATAAGTGAATTGTATTCTTTGTGAGAAATAAATGTCTTGAGCCGTAATTTAAGTGTTAGGGCCTATGCACACCACGTTTTTTAAACGCGCGTTTGTAGCGATATAGACGTACCGGTGCGGTGCACGGTGCCGCGCGTTTGAATCGATACAAACGACAACAAACTGCTCTGTAGGGATAAAAGCGCGGTTTCTAAAACGCGCGTCGACGGCGCGTTTAATAAACCTGGTGTGCACAGGCCCTTAAGGCTAATTAATGGTGCCGGTCTCGTCATCGAGAGATCGCAGGATCGCACCCCACCCATTACATTATAGCCGTGAACCCACTCCAGACACAAGCATATTTATCTTAGTTGGAGGGGTTAAAAAAATTGCTAGTAATGTGAGTTCCCTTGTCAGAATTTGCTACGGGCCCCGCGATAGAATCCGGCACTGCGTTGTAGGTATGGCTTTTATCGGTCCAATCTGCGGTGCAATATTTTACAAGTGATTTATTTTGATTTATTTATTATGAGTCATCTATTCAATAAGTTCGACACATGTGTTTTGTATTAGTCCACGTAGATTGTTTTTCAATTGACGACTAGCTAAACCGATAAATATTGTCCTGTATTAAATATTTTGGGAATTATTTAATTGTGCGTACGGCTAAGGAGTGGAATTTCCTGCCGGAGTCTGTGTTTCCCGTTAGCTATAACCTGGGGGTCTTTAAGTCAAGAGTGAATAGGTTACTTCTAGGTAAGTATGCTTCATCTTAGACCACATTATCACATACCATCAGGTGAGATGGTGGTTAAACGAGAACCATTCTCATTAATTGTTTTTTTTATATAAATATTATATGTAATATACTAGTAGTTGCTCACGACTTCGTTCGCGTGGGAAATTTTTCCCGTGTAAATCCCGATCCCGTGGGAATTTCGCAAAATACCGTCTTAGGGAGCATCTACATACTAAAAGGAACCCCATGCAAAATTTGAGAGCCCAACTACTTGTAGTTTCTGAGATTTCGTAATTAATCAGTGAGTGGTAAATTCGCTTTTATACAACGTGTAACAGATTAAGCGCCATACCTCAGACACCCCAATTAGAATGTTATAGACATTTTTTATAAAATAATTATCCTTACTAAACGCAAAACGTATGTGCGTCATACAATATCCTTACGCAGGCGCATACATTCATGCAATTTTAGCGGCCGACGCGACACGCACACAATTTCCTTGAATTAAGGATTGTATTAATTTGTCATGATACTGTGTTTCTATTTTAAGTTAAATGAAAGATTTTTCCATCAAAATTTAATACCTATTTTTTATTACGAAAATCGATTCAGAAGCCGATTCTGAACCAATTACTTTCAGGAATTACTTTTATTCTGTTATAAATTGTATAGGTTACTTTCTATCCCGGAATTCCTACAGTATTGGGATAACGCGGGATAAACATTCCACGCGAACAAAGTTCCATGCTCAGCTAGTTAAAAGCATAACATAATATTTTTCTTACTTCAAAAAACATCGTATTTTATCAGATGTTTTTTTATATGCAACTACGTCATCAGACAAACTCCAGGTACGGCGATAATAAATGTATTTATATAGAGTTCTGCATCATTGTGTAATTATGTACGGTTTAGCTCGTGGCGATGTGTGGTACAAGTTATGAGCGATGGCGGTCGTTCGCTCACATTCTCGCTGTCATTCTCCTTAGATCACATTTCAATTGGTATTTTACTGATGAGGTTTAAAAAGCCGGCCAAATACAATTTAGACTCGCCCACTAAGAATTCCGTACAATTTTATGTCAGTACGAAATAATTTCTAACGGTTTCGAAATAATTTAAAACACACTCACAAATAAATTACCTTACTACCAACGAAGTAAAGTTTATAATTGGATCATTATTTCCAGAGATTACGACCTACATGAAAACTTACAAACAATTTTTACGTTTTTATAATATTAGTATAGATAGTTC
Organism: Tholera decimalis; assembly: GCA_943138885.2. Classification (NCBI taxonomy): domain Eukaryota; kingdom Metazoa; phylum Arthropoda; class Insecta; order Lepidoptera; family Noctuidae; genus Tholera; species Tholera decimalis. The sequence continues at coordinate 7,071,626 of OW964575.2, read as the reverse complement.
GATAGTACCAAACTAGCGAGATATATTAAAGATTGTCATATATCGTTCACATATGCTGAAAGACATTCTTGCCAACTCATCTCATGATTCTAGAAGAATTTCAGTTTGATATCTCTACGTGTTCCTGAGATAAAGTATCTTCATAGACGGACTGACATATGAAAAAGGAACTGATCATTTCATTTTTTCATTAATATGTCTTGAATAGAACATACATCATCAGAACTTGTTGATTAAATATTTTATGAGTAGGAAGATCTAAAAATACATTTAATTAAAGTCGACCGCCCCCGCCGCTATTTTGGCCCATTACTTTGATAAAATTACATCAAGCCACATGGCCCCTCCATTCGCGAGCTATCAAATAATTTACAGCTAAGATAAACAGATGTTTTCTGGATTCTCTTTTCACTTTATATTGATATTGGATCAAACGATATTTGTCGGAGTATTCGTGTGTCTCTGTAGATTAGACTGCTACTATCCTCTACACAGGGATGGATTCACCATCTGCCCTACACTAACTAAAGAGCAGCTAACCCCAAAAAGTATTTTTCGAGTAAACGTAAAAATAAGCGGGAAATGATTTTTCTACAAAACTACGCTAGCTAGGACGATGGTAAATTATTTTTGTGGGCATAGCTTCTGTGCACAATATATGTGAGGTTTTTTAAAGTAAATAAAAGTATCTTTTAGTATTGTATTATATTTTAGTATTGTCTATACAAGTATTGTGGTTTAGTCACATTTTAACCAAGGAAGTGAAAAAAATTATTTTGTTAACTGCTCAGCAAAATTGCATTATTTCGAAAAGTATTAATCGTAGGAAAATGATTCTTAGACTAAAAGATAGAGAATCGAAAGTAGTTTAAGTATACATTAAAAAGTGAAAAATGACCTTTTGTGACTTAACGGCCTTTTAGTTAGCGCAGGGCAGCCATGTCGGGACGTCTAAGCAATCTCAGTGTCCCTTTACTCTTTTAAAACAGCCTTATAATAAGTACCCTTTTAAAAAGCAAAAGCACAGGCTGTTTGCCGTGTCTCCATATCGTACTGTTGCACGTGCTAAGTCGCCAATTCCTCGCACTCTGGCCGCGCTTAATGATCTCTTGGATTCTAATCCAACAAGCGATCTGTTTGCGGATGGATGGATGAAGATTTTATTGGTATGTCAGATGTACTGTGAGAAGAATTCATGAAAGTGTTGTTAAAATGTTAACCTTCTTTTGTTATGTTTTCACTTAAAATTTTACTACACCTAATTTGTTTATTTTGTATATTTTAATAAGTGTTATAATTGTCTCTTTTAATTTTAGTTACTGTCTTTGGTTGTAAACATAGCCGTTGTAATTAAATAAATAAATAAAATAAATTTCATACTAAAATATATTTTTCTACCAACGTATTTTTTTGTATTGATAATACGCGTTTGGCCACCGCCTCACTTGATGGTAAGTGATTACCTAGAACTTACGAAGTAACTATTTAGTAATCTGTGCTAGAACCTTACCTAGAAGTAACCTATTTACTCTTGACTTAAAGAACCCCAGGTTATAGCTATCAGGCAACATACAAAATACTTCCCATTTCTTTTTTCGATTGAAGTGAGTAAACTTGACATCATTTTATCATAAACCATTAGCCCGCGACTTCGTTCGCATGGGAAGATTTTCCCGTGTAAATCCCGATCCCGTGGGAAGATAGAAGCCTGGCCTATGTGTTATTTCAGGATGTCAAATATCTACTTACCAAATTTCAACCCAATCTATTCAGGAGTTTTGGCGTGAAAGAGCAACAAACATATATAAATCCACACAAACTTTCGCATTTATAATATTAGTAGAAGTAGATTTAAAAAAACGGCCAAATGCGAGTCAGACTTGCGCACGAAGGGTTCCGTACCATTATCTATAAAAACGGCAAAAAAATCATGTCTGTTGTATGGGAGCCCCCCTTAACTATTTGTTTTATTTTAATTTAAAATTTATTTTTATACTGAATATATAACTAAATATTCTGTGAATATTTCAAGCAGTTCACCTGCTGCCGTTATTAATATCGTGCAAAAACGAGCAAAAAAATCAAGTTTGTTGTATGGAAGCCCTCTTAAATATTTATTTTATTCTGTTTTTTAGTATTTTTTGTTATAGCGGCAACAGAAATATATCATCTGTGAAAATTCCAATTGTTTAACTATCACGGTTCATGAGATACAGCCTGGTGAGAGACGGACAGACAGACAGACGGACGGACAGCGGAGTCTTAGTAATAGGGTCCCGTTTTACCCTTTGGGTACGAAACCCTAAACAAGACATAAATCTTGTAAATATAAACACTTGATATTTGATGACAAATCATTAGGAACTGGTTTCATTCGATGGCATGGATTTAATTAGACCACTTTTATCTCAATATTAAATGACTATGAGATAACATTAGACTCTCGCGCAGTAAATCGCGCTCGCGTCGTAATGGATAAGGTGTCAGACTTGTGATCGAAAGGTCGTGGTTTCGAACCCCATCTATTAAGCTATTGCCGTGAACCCACTTCAGGCACAAGCATATTTAACTTAGTTGGAGGGGTTAACAAGATTACTAGTAATGTGAATTCAACACACACTGCTAGTTCCCTAAAAAAAACAACTTTATTTTCGGTGGGAAAATAATACAATTTCTCCTCCAGCTCTGGGTGAGGCGGAAGTGTCAGACTTATACTGACTAAAAACCCACGCTAATCCTTCATTCACCGTTACGTTCCGTGGCCGCGGTAACTCCTTAGAACACTCTCGCAACCCCGGCAAAAACTACGAAAGAATTTATTTATTTATTTGATACTTTATTGTACACCTTACAATACACTTAAGGATACAAATAATAAAATTAGTGTACAATGGACGGTCTTATCGCACACAGCAATATCTTTTAGACAGCCTTTGGACGGACAGAAATTAAAGATTTTTTTTTTAATCGGCTCGCTCGTTCGCTAGGCGCTCATCACTTGTCCGATGCAGTTACGCTACACCACATGGCCAGGCGAACCAACCGCAATCAAATATACAACTGAAATGTATCTACTCGGAAAACTCTGATATACAATCCGGTTTAGTGAAATTTTCTCGCGAATAAACTTCATTCAAAACAGTGACGTGCACAGTTAGTTACTTTCCTGACATACTTTCATAGATAGAATATCCTTTATCGTACACCAATAGTTTAAACACACCTGTTACACAATATTGTTTAACTTATGGTTACAATGGCGCGTCTTATCGCTGACAGTGATATCTTCCAGATAACCATTGGATGGACTTAGAACATAAAATAAAGAAGGAAGGGAAAAGTGTACTTCAAATATACTAGGACAAATGTTTGTGTGATGAGCATGGTTTTTTTTTTTTTTTTTTTTTTTTTTTATTTAGAATAGGTTCGCGTTTGACCACCATCTCACCTGATGGTAAGTGATGATGTGGTCGAAGATGGAGCACGCTTACCTAAAAGTAACCTATTCACTCTTGACTTAAAGACTCCTAGGTTATAGCTATCGGGAAACACAGACTCCGGCAGGGAATTCCACTCCTTAGCCGTACGCACAATGAAGGTATTCCCAAAACGTTTGGTGCGTATGGGTGGGATGTCCACCATGTAACGATGGCGCTTCGCCGTTTGTCTCGTAGTCCGATGATGGAACGGGTTTGTTGGAATTAAATTGTGTAATTCCATCGCACACTCCCCGAAATGTAACCGATAGAAAACCGATAGACTTGCAACTCGTCGTCGATGTTCAAGGCTCTGGAGCTTTGATTCGACCAGTGCATCGTTGCCAATGAGTCTTTTGGCCCGCTTCTCGATAGACTCAAGCGCGTCCAGTTGGTATTTAGCAGATCCATCCCAAAGATGAGAGCAGTACTCCATACACGACCGAACCTGGGCTTGATAGAGATTGAGCAACTGTTCGGGTGTGAAGTACCGTCTCACCTTTGCTAGGATTCCCAACTTTTTTGATGCTAGTTGAGCCTTAGCCTCGATAAACGGGCCAAAATTGAGGGTAGAAGTTAATGTTACCCCCAGAAGCTCGATATGGTCAGTTATCGGCACAGTTACACCTCGGAAAGTAGGAGCCGGTTCAAATTGGCTCCTTTTTGCGGAGAAGAGACACGCCTGGGTCTTAGCTGCATTAAACTTGACCAGGTTGGCATCGCCCCATTCGGAGACAGCCTTCAAGGTCAAGTTCAAGCGCCCGACCATGTCCTCACGGAGAGACTGGATCTGTGACCCACCAGCTCGCGCGCTGGACACATATCTCTCAGAAACTGTGCTGTCGTCTGCATACCCAAAGGTACCGGGCATTAGCAGATCGTTAATGTGCAGCAAGAATAAAGTTGCTGAGAGAACAGACCCCTGAGGGACCCCGGCATTAATTGCCAATTGGCCAGACGAGCAGCCATCAATGACCACTCGAATGGACCGATCCCTCAGGAAGTCTTCAATCCAAACGCAAAGTTGGGTGGGTAACCCGAAAGAAGGAAGCTTAGCAATAAGGCTATCGTGCCAGACCCTGTCAAAAGCCTTGGAGATGTCAAGGGAAACAGCAAGTGCTTCCCCTTGCCTCTCAATGGCCTCACTCCAGATATGATATATATGGTCATTTGTTCTTTGTCTGGGTGTAATTTATCTATAATATGTATGTATTTAGAAATATATATGTATGTTTATCAGTTGTCTAGTACCCATACCACAAGCTCTGCTTAGTTTGGGACTAGATGGCGTTGTGTGAAAAAAAGTTGTGGAATATTATTATGTGGAATATTATTATTATTATATAAGATAAGTCAGGAACTCCAGGTATCGGCCTGACCGGATGCAGCTACCCGAAACTGTCAACTTTTCCCAATCAACCTTGAACCTAATTACTTTAATAATAAAGTTGAAAATCTATTAAAGAAAGCTGTAGCTTGATGTGCTGGCTTCTGTACATATTACACATGCAGCAACTGCCTTTCTGACCTCGTCAACCCTGTACCCAGTACCTTGTGTCCAGTAGTTAGCCAAGACAAGCAAGTCATTCCTCATAAATAGCATACCGACGCCTTAGAGTGAAATCCTCGTAAGTGAAAAAGGAGTAACTTTTCAGGAGAAAGAAAAATCTGCGTGCTATAAAATTTTTGTACGGTTTCTTTTATGTTTTTTTTTATTAATTTATATGTAAATTTAACCCGTTTTTATATCCAGAACTGTTCGATATTATGTATAATATGAAAAATAATATCGAACAGTTCAGAAATGCATAATCCATGGCCTGATTACGCTAAACTGACGACGCGATGCGCGTGTTTACGAGGTTCTCACTTACTTTCATAGATAGCGTTTCGAGTATCGAATGAACATATTAGTGAGATCAGGATGTGCGTTGCTAGGATTGCTTTCTGGAAACGCAATAAAAAAAATTTGGACAAAAATGTACTCCCGATGTTTTCACTCTAAGGCGACGATACGCTTTTATAACAACTTACCAAAGTCTGTTACAGAACTTAGCGAGGGAAAATTTAAATCCCACGTCAAACGTGTCCTTATCAAAAAAGCGTAGGTATTATAAGATTCGGGACTACGTTGAAGACATGACTGTTTGGCGATGATTCCTTCCTTCTGCACATGTGGCTTCCCTGGCTTATTGCAATTGCGTTATCGATTAGTGTATTAACAACTCCACTTTCGTGTGTCTTTTAATTTTTCTCGACGATAATCCATCCGATTTGACAGATTTTCTTTATGTTTCATTTTTATTATTAATTTATCCTTCATTATTGAAGTCTAATGTTGTCGCTTCTCAAGTTTATTTTAATATAACTAATATGGGTGAGCGGTAAAGCTGCAGATTGCGAAGTTAGAAAGAACAAAGGCTAAAAAATTGTTAATAGAATATTTGAGCGTCTATAAATGTCATGTTTGCAAATGTTAATAAAATAATTTCTTAGTTTTTTTCAAGATATGCTTATGAACTGACCCACTCTAAGAAAAAATATTTATTTTTTTGGAAATACAATTGACTAATATGATCACAAGGGATTAGATTATTTTTTTTCCTTTACAATTTAACTTCATGTCTTTTAGCCAATATTGTCTCAGTTGAAAGTTCTCTGCTGGTTTCTCTGCCATGTATTAGTAAATCTACTCCAATTTATTTAAAGTGTTTTTCCCTAATTGCATAAGTATACTTTACAAGCGTATTGATAAAACATAATAAATATAATTGCAGATTTTTGTTAAGAATTCTGCTGAATAAATAAATACTAAAATAAAGTCATACTGCAAAGCAAAGTATGGCAACAATACGATATGACATTGACATCTGCGTAAGGTGTATTGACAACTGCTGCTATCTCGTGTAATGTCGGTTGTGTTTCCGTACTTTTGAAATTATTAACTGCTTCTGTGTATAAACTCAGTTTTTCCTTGCGACTAGTGCTTGCCTAAGGATTCCAATCAGCTGCTATTTACGCCGTCGACGTTTTGCTTTGACTTTTTTGGACTACGATATACTACCTGATACTTTGGACTTTGTTGTTTGTGCATCCATTTGTATATCACAATGGGAATTCATGTAATGCCTACTCGCATAATGTGTATGTTTAGTACCGAGCGTTTCCGAACGCACCCTTTTGACATAAAGAAATTTGATCATGACATTACTTTGACTTGACAGATAGACTTTGGTTCCCTTGTTGAAAAATGTCCGTCGGACCTGTTGATTTAATTGTAATTGGTAAAATATCGTTTGGAATCGCCTGTTGAAACCGATAATTGGATCGCGAGTATCTATTGTTTGAAGTTGTAATTCCCATTTGACGAAATCCCCGGGATATTTTTGGATCTAACGCCGGTTGTGGCCATCCGCGTGGCACGCGCTCGAGTTGGAAAAAAGTAGTGATAAATAGCTACCACAGTGTTTAATTGAACTTTGTAATCCCTGATTGACGAGAATCCAGGGATATTTCTCGGAACACATCGCCTTATTGCCTCATCCGCGTAGCACGCGCTTGCTGGAAACGAGTTAGGCTGTGATGCTGTTGGAACCGCGCCATCTGGAGACTGGCGCCTTGTGAACGTCCACAAATTTGACTTGCATCACACTTTCATTTACTCACCTCATATTTACATACATACCACACTTGGGGCGTGACCTTGGAAGGTAGAAGCTTGGTGAACCCAGCACAGAAGGTAAGTGGTTATGTTATTTATACATATGGTTGTAGGCCGAAGCCTAGTAGAAGTAGGCTTTTGTTTATTGTTGTTGAAAGCAACGGTAGGGCTCCACGAACCGTGGACAGTTCGGACACACCAGTATCGTTGCACTGGCCAATTGTAGTCCTGAACAGTGTGTTAACTGCCGCATATGTGGAAGTGGTCAATGGATAATTTAAAAGAGATTTTAAATTATTGAGGCAAGAATATTTCCATAGATCACTTCCCCACATGATGCAAAACTTCCAGATAGCAGCAGCTTTACTAAATAAGTTTGGTGCTCGCCTGCAAGACAGTGAATATGCCAAAGAAATATTAAACATAATTAGGCAAAATATGAATTTAGAAAATAATCTGGCTAGTATGGTTGAGGCTGTCAATATGAATAGAACAACTTCTATTTTCCAAAACATATCCTCAAACAGAAATAATGTTTACTTTCCTATCTTAGAATATAGAGACCTCATTCTATTCGCCCTGGGAACGTACCAAATACGACAAGCACGTTTATATTATGGTGAACATGTATGTTTCCACGGCGGATACAAGATTGAGGTATGCAGTGAGTGAGTAAATTCATCTGAATACAATCTTAGAGGCAGTAGTGATACAACCCTTATTAGAGGCAAAATTAAATCACACCATGTCTCGAAGGCAATACGTATAATTATATTAATAGAAAATAATGTGCCCGGCCGTGCAGGAATAATAGAGTACTGTTGCAGTTGCTTAGTGGGAAGACGAACTGTCGGATGTTGCGCGCATACCACGGCGGTAGTTTGGTATCTTGGATGGGCCAGACATCAGACAACTATTACTACACCAGCAGGTTTTTTGGACGATATTATCATAAGAGAAGATGAAGAATAAATACATACATATATAAAACCAATTGTTTAATTTTTATAACTACCTATTACCTACTATTATAGTATTTATTTATTTAATTCGACTAAGATCCATATTTGAGGATGGCAAACAGATGTTCCGACTGATGGAAAGTGATCGCCGCGGCCTATATGGATCTGTATTACAAAAGGCATTGTACATGCGTTGCCATCCTAGGGACAGAGCCGCAATTAACTTGTAATACTTAATGCTTGTAATTATAGCTTTTATAACGCATAGTTACATGTTTAAAACAGATTTTCGATATAATCAACAATACCTTGGAAGTGGCGGGGGACCCATTTTTTTCTGGGTGGTTAAATCATCGAATGACAGACTACTACTGACTAAAAACTCACCCTGTTCCTTCAGCTGCCCTTAAGTTCCGGGGCTGTGGTATCTCGTTAGAACATTACCAGGGTTGTGCCCCGGCAGGCAATGGCCATATGGGGCCCCGTCACTGGTGCTGACAGCTCTTTGAGGCGCAAGTGGAACACGATGCGCCGTTGACCCGGGCCTGGTCCTTACCGGACGGTGAGCTACCCCTGCTCGCCGTCCGCAAGCCCGCGCCTACGGTGGCCGGAGATCGGCTCGCGATCCCCGACGCACGGGGCGTCTTCCGCGGCGGCTGGGGCATGAGGAAGAGAGTTGCCTCTCCTTCGCGCGTTCGGCCTTCTCTTTCACTAGCATTACTGCTTCGCAGAAGGAGGCGACTGCATTCTATTTCCACTCGCTCCGCTCCAGGGCCGGACGCGAGAGGTCACCGCTGCCGATAGCCTCAATGAGGAAACGGCGAAGCTCTGCCCAAGCGGGGCACACGTCCACCGTATGCTCTACCGTGTTCTCCGGGTGGTCCACGCAATGTCGACACCCGGGCGTGTCCTCCCACTGAATCCGAAATAGGTACCTCTCAAAACATCCGTGTCAAGTAAGCACCTGCGTCAGGTGGAAGGTGAGGACGCCGTGGCGTCTCTCCAGCCACTTCTCAAAGACGGGACTTATCGCCGCGATTGCGGCGTGCCCAGCTTTCGGTTGCGACAGCCACTTTTTCCATGCTGCCGTGAGATCGTGGGCGGGAGACCCCTGGCCAACTGACAATGGCTCACTACTAGGTCTATGTTTTCCACACTAGCGTTGACTATGGATATAATCAAGTCTGCGGTACTAGTCTGCTTCCAAATAAATCGGTTTACGTAAGAATGGCCAGACATAACCTATAAAACTTCTTCAACGAATATCTTTTTTCCAAGAGTTCCTTTAATAGTGGATCTTAAGAGCCAAATACTTAGGCGTGGTCCTCGATAGACACCTCTCCTTCGCTGAGCACATAAAGCAGGCACGTTCGCGCGCCGCTTTCGCTCTAGGTAGGTTCCACTTCATTCTTAGCTCTCGCAGCAAGTTATCACTCAGGTGCAAGCTGCGTATTTTCACCGCGGTCATCCGTCCCATCATGACCTACGCCTGCGTTGTTTTCGCACACGCAAAGCCCTACCTCCTCCACAAGATGCAGACCCTCCAAAACCGATTCCTCCGTAGAGTCACGGGAGCCCCCTTTTATGTTCGAAATGAGCTTCTTCACGTAGATCTCAAGATGCCCACCATCCAGCAGTTCATGAAACGTGTCTCCAAGCGTTTCTTTGAAACTTCAATCCAACATAGGAATCCCCTTATCGTATCGGCCGCCCAATACGAACCCTCGCGTATCTCTAAGATTCGCCGACCAAGGCATACCCTAGTCACTCCCGATGACGCAATCACCCTGCTCCAAGAGAGCCGTAGGGAAACAAGTACAGTGGCACACAAACACAAAAACCGACCGTCCTTCCGTCCTCGCCGCCGAGGCCCACCGCGACGTCCCCGTAATAGTCCACCCCGACCCTTGCCAGAGCCAGCCCGCGACGCTGAGCCAGTAGCTTTAAATTCCTTTATTAATAATAATAATGATATGATCCAGCCTGTCCCTAGCTGCCCTCCCCTGCGACGCCCTAAGCCGAGGTCCGTACCCCACAGGGGGTGCCCTTAGCGTGTAGTCGCCTAGTTTGTAAGTTTTTTAATAAGCCCTGGCTGGAGGCTTTAATTAATTTATTAATTAAGGCAACCACAGGCAAGTCCGGTTAAGCAGCCGACAACCTCAGAGGTTGACCTGCGAGATGCCACACACAAAAAAAAAAAAAAAAAAGCAAAAATGATCATGAATTGAAACTCTATACTTTTGTATATTTTCCATTAATAGACGCTACAAAATTATGCCAACAAAAATTTGTTAGAGGATTCGCCATTGTTCTTTGGTTCACAAAAAGTTCTTAGGAATGCGACGCTTGGATTAGAACAAAGATATAAGAGTCAGGCGTCGCCTGGGATGTGGATGCACAAACCTTAAACGACCCGGCTTGTCTCCTGGCACGATGGAACCACTATATACACTAAACAACACCAAACTTCTTCGATATCGAATTTTTCTTACGGAGGGCGTGTGCGATTAACAGCGAATTGTCAGCCATTAAAGTTTCTTCGATTCTCATCGGAGATCTCAAGTCGTGTTGTCCATCTCTTTCACTCGCGAATAGCCAAAGATTTGTGCGAAGAAGATGGTAAAGCGGAAGGGGAAATATGTCAACCAATTAGCTATTAGGCGTGTTGCCAATAATTTAATCTAAACGAATAGAATCGTATATCAGCGCAACCATAATATAAAGCTTTTTTGTGAATGGTAGAACACTGTAGACTCTTAGATTTGTTTAACAATTTTTTATTTGTAATTCCATTGTGCTGCATTAATTGGTCTATACTATCCGCTCATAACTAATTAGCCTGTATTTTGGATCCCTCCTCCTTAAGTCGGTCCCTCAGTGCTGAGGATCGTGGCTACGACGGAAACGTTACTACAGGCTCCTCCATCTACTACGGTCTTCAGCTTGATGGAGAGCCTGGGACATAGACATCTGCGGTACTTCGGACACCTGGTCAGCCCATCGTCTGGGAGTTGGGACTGCGTCTTCTTGGTCGTTTACCATCTACGTTGCCCGTAACAATGAGCTTTTCCAGGTTGTCTGAACTTCGACGTGCTATATGGCCAAAGTAAACTGCAGTATTCTGTGGAGACATATTGTGGAGAGTCGCTGTTGTGTGTCTTGCCTGAGCTTCTGTAAGATCGAGATGTTAGTGCGACGCGCTGTCCAAGGGATACGTAGTCTTCTTCGCTCCTCTTGTATTATGGATACATTGTAAAAATGATATTTTCCTTTAAAAAAAAAAACTTGTAGAGTTTCTTGCCTGTTCTTCTACATAGAAAATGATCAATTTCGAACTGTGCCCTAAGTGCTGACGTTGTGGGAGTAGGCCTATGTGAAATAAAACATTTTGAGTTGAATTTGAGTAGCTTGGTTACACTGAATCCCTTGTCAAAACTGGGGCCATACCATGACGTGTTAAAGCGTGATTCTTTCAAGCGAGAAAGAGAGATGGAGCTATATAGCGTGCATAGCTTTATCCCTCTTTCTCGCTCGAACGACTCTCGCTTTAACACGTCATGGTATGGCGTCAGAATTTCTGACTTTTGACTACCCGTAACGACTGTCAAAGATGTGGAAATGACAGCCGGGGTCAACGTGCTTTGCATCGGGAGAAACTCGATGTATATTAAGGTCATCCATGACTAAACTTGGGTAAGCATTGGGTAGCCTTGAAGATCGGTTCGTGCGACCTTTGTTATTTAGCTACGAACCTTCTACGTCTAATTAAAGTAACTTAAGGGACAGTAAATCATATTTCAGCAGCAAAAAAAAATTAATAGCCCTGATATACAGGGTGGCGATTAGGTTATCACATTTAATAATACAGCAGGTATTTTTTTTGACATTCTATTTTAATTATTGATTATTCACAGAAAATAAGAAGACATTATTAATCTATCGTACACAACTTTTTATTTTATTGTATTGCAATATTTTTATAAAACTAGGTACATCTAGTTTATAAATCACTGAACTTGATCTTTGCTAATTTTATTTTCGTTTTTCCTTTTATTTGATTATTTTTTTTATTGTATTACTTATTTTTTTAAATTGAATGAGGATTATTATCGTTTTCAATTTGTTATTTTATTATCTTTGACATATTTTTTCTCTCTCTTTGTTTGATATATTTTAATGGTACCTTTTTAATGGTACACAATTTCTAAATAATGTGTGTTCAGTCCCAAGCCAGCGCAACGGGGCTGGTATGCTGAACGGCCCACGGTACGTGGAGCTTAACGTTGCTTACAAACAATAACCAAGGTTACCCTATAGCCCTCTGGGCTTCCCCTTAGTGGTTAATAATTATAATCACTTACCCAAGGGCTGATGACGACAAGCTACGACCTTTCTTGAGGCCGCGTCCGTGTGTGTGTGTGTATATGTAATGAGTAATTGAACGTATAGTGAAAGACAAGTGTGGATGGACAAGGTTCTCCAAGATGCAGTCCTCCCAATGCGGTCCGTCTTCAATCAGCACACTTAATTCCAACAACGCGCGTGCCTTGGTATGGCGTCAATATGGCGTACTTGTTCCGAGAAATATCCCTGGATTCTCGTCAATCCGGGATTACTAGGTTCAATCAATCACTGAACACAATTAATCTGTTAATCTCACGTGAGATCCAAGTTGATTTCCAATTATAATCAATAAACTCAATATTCCAACCGGAGGTTAGTTTTATGCAAGAACGGAAAACGTCAAGTGAAAAAAGTCACAGACTATAGAATAATGTTGCCAATCCAAAGGTGCGTTCGATTTCACGTTGGACTAAACAATGTGTATTGTTCTGAAATAAATGACTTATGAGTTTATGGCGTATTACAAGTAGTTATCAGTCCGTTAAAATAACAAAATAAATAATTTTACTAAAATTAAGAAAATGCATTTTTCAAACAAAATAATTCGCGTTATTGGTAAACAATAAATAATCCTTTATTGTATTAGTTTACTGACCTATAAGAGCGGCAACACCGCGGCGCCACGCGCCGGCGCCGTCGGAGCACGCGCCGAGTGATTGGTCAGCTGATTACGTTTATGCAATACATGTTTTTTTTAAATATTAAAATGGGTAAAAGGTCCCACGGCTATAATATTGTTTATTATTAAATTATTTTAATAGTCTATGATAAAATACCTAATATAGAGTACGTGATTTTAATAAATGTGATAACCTAATCGCCACGCTGTATTATCAAGTTTTTATTTTAATGTTCCTTGCAAGTCTAAACGGTAAAACCACCGCTAAAAGTGCCACTTGCTACCTCGAAATATAGACAGAATTCGTATATGTTACGTGCAAGCAGGAACTTTAATGAGGTGTGCAGGCAGCATGACATTGATCAATTCAGAACAAGTGTCTTATCAGCGAGGAGGTGTTGGGTAATCATGTAATTTTATTTTTTACATATTATAATGTTATTAGTGTAATATTAAGTATACCCTTTTCCTGCTGACGGCACTATGTCGTTCACAGTTGTATTTAACCTCACATGTTACTATACGTGAAGACCTGTAATTGGAGGTCAAATTTTTGCATTGTCTCTAGATTAATTTAATTAACTGTTGGTCTCCCATGTAAATAAATAAATAAATATATTTAGTTTCATGTAGTAACTTGTAATGGAGCAAAGCAACTCCATGACCTGATCCCTCCATCTCCCTTTCACTACAGGTCTACCAGACGCAGTACAGGGTACCATCCACACTTGATCTATATACCGTCTTGTCGTACCAAGCGTTTCGCCTCTACATTTATTGTGCGCACAGCCAAGCTGTGGAACTCTCTGCCGGCTTCTGTGTTTCTTACCATCTTATCATCTTTCAGCCTTTATAGCAGAGTGAACAGACATCTTCTGGGCTCGCTAGTTCCATCGTAGACCTCATCTATCGCTTACCAACAAGAGTGGACTAAACCGAAAAAAAAAACCTTACTATCTTAAAAAAAATGAGGCGAAACGCCCGCTGAATAATTATTTTTCATCCATCCGGCGTAAGTGTAAACAAGGGAAGTTGTTAAATAATAATATAAACACACGTCGCGTGCTACAGTAAACAGAAACACAGGTGTAATGAACGAGTGGCTTTACGTATACCTACATATGTTTAAGAAGTACATAAATATTACAGGGCTGTATCCCTGTAAAGTAAGTTATATTTTGTACAATATAACTTACTTATGTTTAGCTGAAAAAAATGGCAAAGTGCGAGACGGCCCATGAAAGGTTCCATACTAACTACGCAAAATAACTTTGTTTTTATATTTGCAGTTTTTGAGAATGTGCTATCGTTTGACCAATTTTTGTTAAAAGTGTTCATTAAGATCTACAGAATAATAATTATTATTTTACATTTTTTACCCTATACTTTTTTTTAAGTTAGTGGCACATATTTTACCACTTTGGAAGTGTCTATATTTCAAATAATTGACTTTGAGAAAATATGGTGTTCAGGAACCTCATGTCATTTTTAAAGACCTGTCTGTAGACACCACGCACGTATAGACATGATGTTTTTTTTTAGTTTCTTTTCCATGTAAGGGTTCATGTAAGTGTATACCTTTAATTTTTTTTGTATGATATTCGGAAAACGGTTTACAGAATAGCTACCTAGATTCAACACTGTAATGCTAATAGTTTTTGAATATACAAAATTGCAACCAAATTTTACCTTTTTATAACATTAATAATAATAATAAATTGTTTATTTTTCTCCATAATATTACTCTTAATTGCTAGCCGTATTTCGACAGTGACATATAGGTGGGGCATTATATTGTGGGAGACTGGTGCCTAAACTAGGCTCAACGCCTGTATTCAGGTCACCAGGACTCCTCCATTTAAATTTAACACATTATGTTATGTACTCGTACAAACGGTATGCAATTAGAAAATAATAATAATAATAATCTTTATACAATAATCATAATAGGTAAAGTACAAAATTAAACTTAATTAAACTATGTAAGTCTTACAATGATAATGCCTGTACTAGGATTAATCCTGTATCACAGGCGGAAGGAGCTCCAACAAACATTATAATTTAAAGAGAACAGATGTTTGAAACAATATTTAACAAATTCATAATGGAAAAAATAATCTTATATTTTGTTATAATAAACCTAAATAACTTAAAGACGATATTACTTAAAAACTACATCATGAGCAAACGAATGAGTCAGCAGAAACAATAACAAACTAGGTCGAACTCAAAAAAATAAACTCTTGCTTATTTTAATTATTGCAGCTAGTGGGTAACAAATGTGTTGAGACAGCAACAAATCGATTAATAGCACATAAACCAGTGATAGCTGTGTCAGCAACAGGTGTACCAACGCGGAAGTCTGACCTAGAGTATGATGCTCTACGTGCCCTCATAGTCGATAGTGTTGATGTATCTGTATTCTGCTATTTTCCTAGCAGGGCACTCAATATCTCCAGTTTTATGGGTATTGGGCTTTTTGAAGCGCGAGCACGTTGTACATTTCGGGGTTTCTTTATTTTTTCTGCACTCGGACATTGAGTGTCCAGCTTCTCCGCAGTGACCGCATGAAGAATTGACCTCTCGGCAAGTCTTTGCTGCATGATCGTAATGTTGGCATTTATAGCACCTAGTAACCAGGGTGAAATCTCTGACGGGGCGAGATGTCCAGTTTATAAAAAGCCTTTCTTGGCATATAAGGGCTTTACGTATCTTAGGATGATGATGACTTCGATGACATAGTTACAGGTCAATGCATCTCTCTTTCCTGATTTGTGACTAAACTTAACCACGTTTAAAAAGGACTCCATTGTCATCTCTGAAAACTTATCAGCTATGTTCTGCTCATAAATACACTTGAAGACATCAGTATCAGCCATATCAGTCGGAACTCCTACAATCGTGATCCGTGGTTGGCGCTTTTTTGGTTAATCGGCGAAAAGTCCAGCCAGAGACAGTTTGAGTGCTACCTTGATGTTATCAACATCCTCTTTAGTTTCAGTGCTAATTATAACGCCCCCATTTTTAATTTTGCGGACACGTTAACATTTAGGCAGAAAGATCATATTTGTAATTTTTAATTAGTTTTGTTAGTATCAGGATGGTCGTACGGTTGAGCGTGTACTGTATTATAGTAATGGTAATATTATAGATTTAATTACTTACATTCTTTTTTATTAAATTACCAAGAGCATATTGCTTGTGGTTTTTGCCTGTAATTGGTTGTGCAGTTAGATTTAAGACACATAATACATTTTTATTTTTATTTGTTTAGTTAATTAATTTATATACAGATGTACCTATCACTTAAATCTAAACTCGCCAAACTTTTACGTCACAATATAATATTTATGTTCCCATCTGTGTTATATCTGTAACAACTGTAGGTGAACCTTAATTAAATAAATTAAATTAATAATGGCTGTGCGGCCATAAAGATAGACAGATATGACGAATCTATAAGGGTTCCATTCTTTCCCATTTGGCTACGCAACCCTAAAAATAATTAACTACATATTTCATGGCATGAAAGTTTTCAGAGAAAAATATAGCCTATGTTACCAGTGTTTTTTACTTTCTTTTGAAAAAAGATTGTGTTCTAAGTCGGTTCAGTAGTTCTTTCATTTCTTTTCTGGCTACTGCTGTTCTGCAGTTGTCTTTGGTATACTATTAATATTAACATATAGTATAAATATAAAAATGAACGTTTGCATGTTTGTCCTATAAGCGTTCATCGATTAGAATGTAATGAAAAGGTGTTCGGAGAAGGCGCTTAAAATTTCCGAACCAAAAATCTACCACTTTATAACATAAACATAAGATCTAGATAGTATTCCATCATTATTAAATGAAAGATTCTTAATTCTGTTATAATTATATATGCTGCTAAATCTAAAAATGTATATAAAAAACATAGACTTCGAAGCCGTGGCGTAGCTGAAGGTCCGCAGACTCGGCGGCGCGCCCTCCAGCTTTAGGGGGCCTCAGTGTCTTAAAAAGTTTTTTTTTTCAATCTATGTGTATACATTTTAAACCCCAAGCGAGCCAACCCCATGTAACCCAGAACTTCGTGAATCCGAAGCAATCGGAACCTACGTAACACAGGAAGTTTTAAATAAATAACGTTAATAATGTTATGCTTATGAGTTATGACATATAAATAATTAAGCCTCTCTCAAGTCGATGTATTTTGATTACTAGGAAAATGAGCTAGTTTAGTAAGTTCTAGGTTACGTAAGGTTGACTCGCTTGGGTCTTAGGAGTTTTTGGTTATCGCTGGGTTATAGAGGGCCTTATTGAGATTTTGGCGGGGGGCCTCCGAAGTTTCAGCTACGCCACTGCTTCGAAGTACTCTTCCAGATCGCTGTCGTCCGGAAACGTGCCCAGAAGGGTAGTAGTTAGAGAAACGTATATTCTAACTGCGACAAGTAAATTTATTATCAGTACCTACCTATTGTCTCTATTACAGTATTAATGTATTTAGTATTATGATTAACTGGTATTTCTCATAATAAGTGAATTGTATTCTTTTTGAGAAATAAATATTTTAAACCGTAGAAGATTGGCAGCATTGCCACGATGTATGGCAATGCTTATTCTTTGGGCAAATAATGAGTCAGCCCTCTGGTCACGCAAGGAATCGACCAGCCGGCGAGACAATTCCGTGATCCAAGAGTAGATCTAGATATATAAGTATACATATGTACAGTCACGGACTATAATTGATAAGCCACTTTCAAGATTTCCAATTTTGCAGTTTTATACATTCACGAGATTACACGATTAAACACGAACTCAAACCGAATGCTCGGAAACAAAATGACAAATAACTAATAATCGGAAATAGTCTTATCCATAGAGGTTGAAAAATGACTTTATAAGTTGTCAATGATAAATCCATACAACGGTGCTTACGTGTATCCCATCTATTTGATACTGACCTAATTTGAAATAGTCCTCATTAAATACTCTTTATTTCTGAAATCCTATCCGAAGACAGAGTGACAGTTGAAATGTCGATGTCAGAAAAGATTTGGAGACGAAAATTTCGTATTTTGGTGAATCGTAGCCGTAGTTATTAACGCGAAAATGGAAAAGCGCGGGAAACGTTCAACATTTCGGTCGACTTTTTTTTGGCGTCTTTTAAAAAAATTGCTATATCTTGTTTAAAGTGGTGTAGAAGGATCATATTAATTGATATTAATTCACAATACTATTACTATTACTATATTATTATTACTATATTATTTATTATTATACTATTTGTCTATATATTTATGTAATTTATTTTAACTTTTGCTGTAATCTGGTAAGTCAAAAAAATCCATATCTGCTTGTTCTATGTTTGACCCCGAAGACCCTGGGGGCTCCGGCCCCCAGGTGTCTAGTGTGATTACAATCGACGGCTCTGGAATGGAGACGGAAGCGTCCATATTAGATACCGATGGTTCGGGATATAGATCAGTAAAATCATAAGCGCAAAAGAATAACAGCACGCAAACTTTGTAAGCAGTGTAAAAAGAGTAGATGTCACAAATCGGTTGAATTTGATACAGAAATACATTGCCTGTGTCAAAAAGCTACAGTGTCAAATATCACTCTAAACAAGTCAGATTTCCAATATGTTTCACCAACTACCACATCAATGCCACAGACTAAGACTGCTTCTATTACACCATCTCCTACACTTACTCCTCCAGTTGGTAGAACACTATATCAGAACTCAGATGCTTCACCATACACTATTCATGTTCAGAAAATATCTAGTGAAAATGCTACATTACACCCAGTTTCATTTGGCCATTTTCTTAAAAAGAATTCCTTCGCTAACATTGTGAATGGTAGCTTAAAACGTATTGGACGGAACAAAATCTCACTATCTTTTTCAAAGTTTGAAGATGCTAATGCTTTCATAGAGAGTAGTGCTATAAAAAATAATAATTATAAAGCTTTCATTCCAACCTTTCATGTCACACGGATTGGTGTTGTGAGAGGTGTACCAGTAGATTGGACTGAAGATGACATTTTGCAAAATATATCTGTTCCAATAGGTTGTGGCAACATAATTAAAGTAAGAAGGATAAATAAAAAAAATATTGTTGATGGTAAACCAAATTTTATTCCTGTGGAAACTGTTGTTTTAACTTTTGATGGTCAGGTACTACCAAAACGCGTTTTTCTTTGCTATAATTCACTACCAGTAGACTTATACATTTTTCCAACAGTTCAGTGTTTTCAATGTTGTCGTTATGGTCACATTAAGAATCAGTGTAGGTCCACTCCAAGGTGTTTTAAATGTGGCAACAACCACTCAGGTGATGTATGTAATGTTGATGAGGATGAGGTAGTGTGCTGCTTATGTACTGGTTCACATTATGCATCAAATCGTAGGTGCCCTGAATTTGCACGTCAAAAAATGATCAAAGAGTCAATGGCCAAAAATTGCATTTCATATTCAGAGGCCCTTAAACTTCATGCTCCTGTTAGTAAGCCTTATGCTGATGTTTTATCTTCTACTGAAACTAAACAACTTAATATAAATGCCAACAGTGGTAATAAAAAATCTGCTAATTCATCTCAACCACAGTCATATAAGAAAACAGTATTTTTAAAACCTAGGTCTCCTCCTAAGTCTCCTAGGGGATTTGATCAAATATCACATGCTCTTCTCACTCAGGATTATAATATCCCATTACCTACTGTTGGTACTGGATATAACAATAGTTTGCTTGATACATTTTCAACTAGGGAACTTATTATTGCACTTATTCAATCACTGAATCCCTCATGTCCTTTGTTACCTCCACCGTCCAACGCTGCCCCTGTAAATATGAATAATTCAAGTTATAACATTAATCCTAATTATGGACCAAATGTCCATGATTCTCCAGTGGAATTGTCGCAGCATTAACAGTAATAAAAGTGATCTACTGTACTTAGTAAATAAGTACAAACCTTTTATTATTTCTTTACAAGAGACTTGGCTTAAACCAGGTCAAATATTTCGTGTCCCTGGCTATTTAAGTGTCAGGGAGGACAGAACTGATGGTGTCGGCGGAGGCGTTGCACTATTAGTTAGTAATTCTGTAAATTTTTGTCATATACCTATTCCCAATCATAATGTAGATATTTCTATAATTGCAATTTCATTGAATAACATTTGTTTTGTGTCAGTTTACATTCCCCATCCAAGTACTTTGTTATATGAAGAACTGAATGTTATTTTTACTCATTTGCCAAAACCCATGATAATCATGGGAGATTTTAATGCACAACATCAGGCTTGGGGCAGCTCCAATTCCAATTGTTATGGTGTCAAACTGTTAGACATCTTTGACTTTCACAATTTTTGTGTTTTAAACACAGGCAAAGCAACTCGACGCACGCAGCCCCACGAAGCAATCAGTGCACCTGATCTAACTATTTGTTCCCCCAACTTAGGGGTCATCTTTAAGCTGGAACACCCTTTCATCAACTTATGGGAGTGACCACTTTCCTTTAATTATTTCTTTTCCTTCTGCTGTAGGTAAAGCTCCTACAAAACGGCCTCCTAGAATGAAGTATAAATTGGACAATGTTGATTGGAGTTTATTTAAAGAAGAAGTTGAAAAAACCATTTCTTCTCTCCCTGAAATTAATAATAGTAACCATGACCTCTGTGCTGACTCGTTAGCTTCAGTTTTAGTCCAAGTTGCTGACAAAATATTCCCTGTCAAAAAATGCAACTCTATGTATTACGTTCCATCCCCACCATGGTGGGATAACGACTATACAGTAGCGGTTAAAGAAAGAAAACAAGCAGAATTAACATACAAACAAAATTCTAGTACCGTAAATTTTGATTTTTTATGTGATAAAATTAAATCAACTCGTAAACTTTTTAAACAAAAAAAATGGGAAGGGTGGAAATCTTTTTGTTCCTCCATATCGCCTGATGTGGCTCCGTCTATTGTCTGGAAAAATATTCGTAGATTCCGTTCAGCTTATAAAGAACCTAAATCTTTCTATTTAAATGAAAATATTGCTGATGAGTTTTTAGATATATTAGCTCCCCCATATGTTCCCCTAGAAAAAATTTGCTTAGATATCCCTCCTTCTCCAGCAGAATTTTCTGGCCTTAACTCTCCTTTTACTCTTTCTAACTCAAAGGTGTTCTAACTTACGTCAAGGACTCTACACCTGGCAATGATGGAATTCCCTATTCATTTTTTGTTCACCTAAGTGATTCCAGCTTGTCGTATTTCTTAAACATTATTAATTCGGTTATAATATCAGGATCCGTACCAATTAATTGGAAGACACAAGAAATAATTCCCATTTTAAAACCAAATAAATCACCGTCAGAAGCTAATTCATACCGACCAATAGCTTTATCATCTGTTCTTTGTAAAATCACTGAACACCTTGTTAAAAACCGTTTGGAATGGTTTGTAGAAAGTAAAGGTCTACTGGCAAAAACTCAATACGGATTTAGAAAAGGTCATAGTGCGATGGATAGTTTGGCTTTATTTACTACTGACATTAGATTAGCTTTCTCTTGTAATCAATCGATTCTTGGAGCTTTCTTAGATATTAAGGCAGCGTATGATAGTGTTGATCACACTATCCTTAAAAAGAAACTTATTAACCTGGGAATTCCTTTTATTTTGACTAACTTCATTATGAATCTTTTATCAGAGAGACATCTTAAAATTAATATCGGGGAAGATGTAAAGTCAAGGTTGGTTTGGAGAGGTCTGCCACAAGGATCTGTGCTAAGCCCCCTTCTATATAACATATATACATATGATTTAGAAATTTCTGTTAGTAACAAAGTCAATGTTTTACAATATGCTGACGATTTGGTATTGTATGTACTTGGACAATCGATAAATGACATGAGTACTATTCTTACAGAATCTCTAAATCTTCTAAAAACGTGGTTAGATGATAATGCCTTAACATTGTCAATAGCTAAAAGTCGCATTGTCTTATTTTCAAGAATGCGCTTACCGCCTCCTGTAACAGTTTATTACGACAGTCAAATAATTCCAGTAAGTCATGAATTTAATTTCTTAGGAATAACACTAGATTCCAAATTAACAGGCCTTGCTCACTGCTACTCCATTGTAGCTAAATGTGAACAACGTCTTAATATTATGCGATGTTTAACCGGTGTGTGGTGGGGTGCTCACCCTTTTTCTTTAAAACTTTTATACAATGCCCTCGTCAGAAGTATTTTAGATTATGGTACTTATTTTCTAGAGCCTTGTAGCTCTTTAGGGTTAAGTAAACTTGACGGCGTACAAAGTAAAGCTCTCAGAATCGTTTCTGGAGCCATGAAATCAAGCCCAGTCAATGCATTACTGTTAGAATGCGGTGAAGCGCCGCTTAGATTAAGACGTCAATATTTATGTGATAAATTCCTTTTCCGCGCTTTAAAATTCATTGATCATCCCATCTACCAAAAATTAATCGCCCTAACTGAAAAAGTTCATACATCGTCATATTGGAAACATAAAAATCCTCCTTGCCTTGTTGTAAGTTTTCAAAAATTTAAATCTCTTCAAGCGCCTACACATAGATCGCAGTATCTACCCATGTTCTCCATTGATTTTGAAGCTATTATACTTTCTCCACAAATACATTTTGATTTTAATATTGTAAAAGGTGACACTAACGCCAATACGAATTTAAACCTCATTCTCGACAATGATTGGTCCGACTGGCACACTATATATTGTGATGCTTCGAAATACAGTAACGATGGTTCTGTAGGAGTTGGTGTATACCACCATCAATACAAAATCTCCCAGGAAATTAAACTTCCCCCTGAATCCTCTGTTTTTACTGGTGAATGTTTCGGACTGTTCAAATGCTTGGAATACATTTTGCTTGGAAAACTTAATAAAACACTGATATTATGTGATTCTAAAAGCTCTTTACAAGCTCTTAACAGAATTCCTTTTAAAACACCTAACAACTATCCTGTAATAATGGAGTATAGGAGACTCTTACTACAGTGCGCTATAAAAAATCTTGATGTAGTTTTTGCGTGGATACCTGGCCATCAAAATATCTACGGTAACGAAAAGGCTGATAGCTTGGCAAATGATGCTGTCAATAATGGTGACATGTTCCCCTATAAAAATTTTATTCATGACCTCATTTGTATCCCTAAACATGATTTGACTACTTCTTGGGAAAAATGTTGGCAGATAAGCAGTTTGACCAAAGGAACTCATTATAAAAATATCCAACCTACAGTCCCTGCAAAACTTTGGTTTAGTGATTTAAAATTTGGTAAACTTCTAACATCTAGTTTAATTCGTATGAGATTAGGCCATGTCTGTATCCCTTTTCATCTTGCCCGACTAGGAATCGTTGATAATGATAGCTGTGACTGTGGCAATGATTTGGGTGATCTGAATCATTTATTTTTTGCTTGTTCTCTTCGTGATAACTCCTCTTTTATAAACTCCCTTATTTCACTTCGCATCCCTCTCCCTACCTCCATATCCTGTCTTTTATTTTACCGAACGTATGATGTTTATCTATGTATATCTAATTTTATACAATTTCATAATATCAAATTATAATATATTTTATTGAAATATATAAAATATTTATCTAAACGGTTTTTCTACCTGCCTAAATTCCGATCCTTTTTAATTCCTAATAACGTTTCCCAACCTTTGTAACACTGTCGTGGCGAATGCGCAAACCGCGCCATGCCAAAAATAAGGAAAAAAAAAAAAAAAAAAAACGCGAAAATGCCAGCTGCAATTTCTGAAGAAATTCGCTATAGAATCATAACAATGCATCAGCAGGCTCTGAGCATTCGTGCAATTTCGAGAGATCTTCACTTGACGGTGAGCTTATTCACTCAATCTATATGTTTTTGAATTTTTTTAAAAAGGTAATTATCTAAGTCCATTAACTTGAAAGTTGTTATTTTTTTAGCGAAACACCGTTTCTTTGTGGGTAAGACGATACGCCGAAGAAGGACATATGAATGATCGTCGCCGAAACAACCATCGCCCTTCTGCATTAAGCGAAGCTCAGAGAACTGAAATGCTCTGCGAATATGAAGTTGATGGATTTATACCAACGCAGCGTTACGCGGAACGTTTTGATGTGAATCCCAGAACCATCCGAAGGCATCTTCACACAATGAATTTGCATCATAGGATTCCTGCCTACAAAGTCGATATGACAGACGCTCATAAAACCGCACGTGTAAATTTCGCACACCGATTTTTAAATTTCGATTGGTCATCAACTATTTTTTGTGATGAGAAGTCATTCCAATCAAGCGATCATGGCCGCTTACACCTATGGCGATATAACAGTTCACGGTATGATGCAGATAACGTCATACCAAATAGGGAATCAGGAAGGATAACTGTTAATATGTGGGGTTGGATGAGCTCCGAAGGTGTAGGCGAGCTTGTTCAACTACCACCTCGTGCAAATGCCGTGAACTATATAAGGATTTTGGAAGATTTTATGCTTCCGTCTGTAAGGATTGTGTATCCACAGCACGAAATGGAAAATATTAATTTTGTTCACGATAATTCTGCCATACATCGAGCAAGGACTGTCAGGACCTGGTTTGAAGCCCATCCAGACATAACGGTGATTCCATGGCCAGCTAAATCCCCAGACCTGAATCCCATAGAAAATCTGTGGGGTTTAATGGTGCAGCGATGGGATCACCGTAATGAACGAAGAAAGGAAGATCTGGCTCAACATTGTCAAGAAGTATGGGAGAACATGCGAGGGACTGATATTTGCACTCGTCTGGTTAGCTCCATGCAATCACGACTGCAAGCTGTAATAGACAGCCAGGGAGCATTTACAAGATATTAAGACAGTCCAACAATTTTGATTCTTATTATACAAAATAAAATAATTATTCAAATAATATAGTGTTTTTTTTGCTTAGCACATTTTATGACATTTATAATAGCTAAAACGTAAACTCTTTAGCAGAAATAGCAAATAAAACTTCTTGCAAGATAGCGGCAGTTAGGTGTTATCTATGTTTAATACATAATCATAATTATCGTGAACGTCATCTTGGACGCTACGCGTTCGGATAAAATCGTGGTTTCGAGTTTTTCCGATGTCTAAATTATACCTTGATTCAAGGATCTTCTACCTAGGTACAAGTTCCTTGCCTTGATTATACCAACTATAATTTCTCCGTACACCAACGTTACTATGGCTACGCTAAAACAATTGTCGCTAGGTTACGGTTTTTACACCTGCAATTCGTCGACTTTAGGTAGTCACTCTGTTCTGTGTACGAATATAACCGATTAAACCCGATTTGCATTACACGGCTAAAATACGAATGGTGGCAAGTGGCTCATCATTTATAGTCCGTGACTGTACCTAAATAATGTAATGTGGTGTAATATCTGCCTTATTATAGTTTAAACTATAATAACAGCGCTTCTCAAGTTAACTCCAAAAATACAAATCTCAAGTATCTACAAGCAAGCAAAAACATAAATATCTGCCAGCTACCGTGAGCAGTTAAACTTTTTCTATATTTTTTTAACGACCGCGTAAACTGTCGTAATCTAAAACACGTGCCTCTACAAAAAGATACGTTTGCCTTTAAAGCAAAATTGCTTAGTTTATGGTAAAAAAAAAATGTGAGGAAGATCCTTGTCTTTGATTCTGTTTTTTTTTTCTGAACCGGAATTGACTAGGGTGGGGCGTTCTGTTTAGCTTTTTTTAGGTTTTGTTTGGCAATTGAGATTTGTATTGCTTTTAATGTTCTTATTAGGTTATGATAATGATAATATGAATAAAATACTGTATACTATACGTTAGGTATCATTATAACTCAGAATTTAATTGTTTCATAATATTTAAGATTGTTTATTTTAAGTTAAACATACTGGATGTAGGACTTGTTCAAAGCATTTTGGCAAACCCAAAATCGAAGGAAGCAAAAGGACTATGTAGTTTAGTTTTAATCGTTCAGCAGTGAGGAGCTTAGTATTTTAGTTTTTTAGTGTTGCATTTTATTATTACTTAGCGGATTAATTTTGTTATAAGGTAGGTACGATGGGGTTGATATATCTTTATTGGACAAAAGCCCCAAATTAAAAATATAAAGATATATATAAAAAAGATTGTTTATTTATTTCATTATTTTGAGGAGGTGGTTTCTAAATAATAATAGTTGCACGGCCGTTGCCATTAAAGGAGTAGAAATCGGTAGCAGTTTTTAAGGTTCCGTACCTCAAAAGGAAAAAACGGTACCCTTATTTTTATTTTATTTTTTATTTTTATTTTTTATTTTGGGACATAAAACAGTAGTACAATGTGTATTGTATATAAACATGTAACTTAAAATTACTTATCGTACTACTAACAACAATATCCACTTATTACTACTATTATGTTGATGCTACGTGAGATATCAATAAGAAAAAAAAAAACAGAATTAATTTTATATAATGCTAACTAAACCTTAAAACTAAGAAAATAAACAAAAAGCGCATAAAAAGTTTGACCTATACATTCTGAAAATAGAGTTTAAATACTGAAAAGAGTTTCAACTATAGATTGCTTAAATTTTATATCAGAGAGATTAAAAATGTCTATGTGCTCAAATCGAGAGTTATAAGAATCCACGAGTTGGCGCAAAGGAGCGCGGCGACCAGCATTCGAGTTGCATCCACGGTTTGAATGGATGCTAAGTAAGCGGTATGGACGCACTTGTCTGCGCATTACTGTCCTAGGGACAATGTAACAAAGCTTATTTGTTAATTCCGAACAATCATATTTATTATGCACAACGCCATGTAGAAACATTACTCCGAGTAGTAGCCTTCTGGATTGTAATGGTAAGAGTTTGTATTTTTTCAGTAAAGCATCATGAGAATTATGGCTGCGATAGCATCTGTAATGCAGAGCTTGTAGAAATTTACGTTGGACTCTTTCAATGGAGTCACTATATTTACTATAATAGGGATTCCAAATCATCGTAGCGAACTCCAGACACGGTCTTATTAAAGATATATATAAATATCTGTAAGTTGACGGTCGCTTAAAATCCCTGCTGTTTCGCATAACGAAACCATACATTTTGAGCGCTTTATTAATAATGTTCTCTATGTGGGCATCAAAATGTAGTTTAGAATCCAATATCACACCGAGGTCGCGCAGTGAGTACACTCTTGTTAACTTTGTACTAAGCAGGTGATAGCTATAAATATGCTGAATTTTGTTTTTCGTAAACGTTATT
Organism: Tholera decimalis; assembly: GCA_943138885.2. Classification (NCBI taxonomy): domain Eukaryota; kingdom Metazoa; phylum Arthropoda; class Insecta; order Lepidoptera; family Noctuidae; genus Tholera; species Tholera decimalis. The sequence goes on along the minus strand of OW964575.2, from coordinate 7,044,256 downwards.
GAGTTACATTTTGTCAGGCTAAGTGATAATTTATTAGTAGTGCAATAACTGGACAGTCTATCTAGGTCACTTTGAAGTAATTCACAATCTTCGATACTTTTTATTGTTTTATAGATTTTTAAGTCATCTGCATAAAGTAAATATTGGGAGTGTTTAAAACAAGCATTAATATCGTTAATGAAGATGGTAAATAATAATGGACCTAGAATTGAGCCCTGCGGGACCCCGGATGTGACAGATATCTTTTCAGATTGATACCCATTGATAACAACATTTTGAGTACGGTTTGTTATGTATGAAGATAACCACCGAAGCAGATTTCCGCGAATTCCATTAAAGGCTATCTTACGTAAGAGTATTTCGTGATCCACCTTGTCGAAAGCTTTCTGGAAGTCAGTATATATTGCATCTGTTTGTACACGATTGTCCATGTTTTCAAAAATGTTATTAATAAAAGTAAGTAGATTAGTATAAGTAGATCTACGCCGGACGAATCCATGCTGTTGTGGAATTATAAGCCTGTGCAAGATTGGGTAAATCTCATTATAAACCAGTCTTTCAAAAAGCTTCGACAAGGTGGGTAGAATTGTGATAGGTCGATAATTTTCGACATCATTTTTGGAACCTTTTTTAAAGACAGGAGTTAGAAAACCTGTTTTCCATTCATCAGGGAAAACGCCCTCGGTGATACACTTATTAAATAAGAGATGTAAAGGATTACATAGCTCATCTGCAACACGTTTCAGAAATGAAGGTGGAAGCCCATCGGGTCCAGCACCTTTCGAAGAGTCTAAAGATTTTAGTTCTTTGCTAACTTTCGACGACTCTATATAAATACTGTTGATTATTTCACTATCAGCATGATACTTATGAGGTGGTTGCCATTTATGGATGTCAAGTGTTGATGGTTCATATACTGATTGAAAATATGTTGAGAATAGCCTATAGGTGTCCCAAGGGTCGCTACTAAATGTGTCTTTAAATTTTACAGTGGTTGGAATACCTGTGTTGTCGCGTTTGTTTGATATATAGCCCCAAAAGTATTTTAGATGTTTATGCACATTATCTTCAACATTTTTTATGTAATTAGAATAACATTTATGACATTCTTTATTAAATCTACGGCGTAAAAGAGAAAATTGCTCATAGTCGGATATGTTTTTGTAAATTTTCCATTTAGTCCATGCATTTTTTTTATTTTTGAATAAATTTATAAGTGGTCGTGTGAACCAGGTAGGAAAATTAGAAGTCCGGTGTGATTTGAGAGGAACATGAACCGAACACCCTTATAGGATCACTTTGTTGCCCTGTCTATCTATCAAGACCCTTTATTTCGGAAACGCGTATAATAATATCGAGAAATCAAAATATATGTTTAATTAGGGTTAGCTGATAATGGGAACAGAAAATTTTAATCAGATAAATCCTTCCAACCACTTCTTATAATATTAAAACGAATCTGTGATCTAAATTAGATCTCACATCCCAAAGCTCAACTCAATTCTATATCAGATTATAGCTTTTAAATAAAGAATGGTTTATTCATGTTACTGTTTTCTTTGTTACAGCAAAATGCAACGGCAGAGAAAAGGAGCAAAGGACGCACTGGCTGGCCGCAACACGTTTGGGCATTAGAACTTAAAAGCGAACAGAATCTACAGACTTAGAATGTTTAAATTTCGAACTGTCAAATTGATACCTACTAATGTAAATACTTCCGATGATATTATAATTACAAAAAAAAATGTATTATTATTTTTAATGCTCTCTGGTGCAATAAACAGATGATAGAAAAATTTAATTTTATGATGTGACCCTTTTTTTTTCTATTAGGAATGAGTCCGCTTTTGACCTCGATGACACCTGATGGTAAGTGATATATGAGGTCTACGATGGAACGAGCGAGCCCAGAAGATGCCTGTTCATTCTTGCTTTAAAGGCTGGCGGGTCATATGTGGTAGGGAATACAGAAACCTTCGATTCATAAGTATATAAAAGTCTTGTATGGTAATCTTACTACACACATCAAAAGTGTCTAGGGATCAACATATATTTTTGCAATAACTTTTCTCCTGATTCATATTAATTAAAATTTTCTTTAAGGATTCATCAAATAAAGTGTTTTCGTTTGTCACAGTAACGATAAACCAAGTCACCTTTGCATTAATAAAGAAATTTGCCATTTTCCTAATAAAGGGATTTTTGACATTTGAACCACTAACATTAAAGTTCGAAAAAAAGACTGAAATAACAGTTTTCTTTAAAATTTTATTGGGTAACTTAAACAATTAATAATCCGTGTTTCTACCGCGAACACTAACAACACAAGAACATCGGTTTGGCATACTCAAAATGAGTTCATCCAAATCACGCTGTGGAATGGCCGCCCATGTTCGTTGCAACAACAAAAAAAGGTCTTCTTGCGACTGGATACCCTCCATATTCGGCAGAGCTCTTCTCTGTAGCATATCCCATGCATGCTCAATCGGGTTCAAGTCTGGCGACTGAGCAGGCCAGAGCAGGACATTGATGTTAGCTGCGGCGAGAGTCTGTCTTACAACTCTTGCGGTGTGCGGTCGTGCATTATCATGCATTAACTGAAATAAGGGACCGATTTGCACTTGTAGAGGAACGATGACGTCAGATACAATCGTCTCAGCATAAATTTGAGCGTTGAGGTTGCCTCTGATCCAAATCAACTCAGTTCTTCCGCCGATCCAAATACCCGCCCATACCATGATGGTTCCACCACTATAAGGATGGACTTCCTGGCAGGATTTTAATCGCTGTTGGCGTCCAGGGGTTCTCCAGTGTCGTATACGTCTTGTATCCGGTCTCATACCAAAACGAGACTCATCAGAAAAGCACACGAAACGCCATTGTTCTTCTGCCCAATTTCTGTGTTCAAGAGCCCATTGATATCGAATCCTACGATTATGCATTGCTATAGGTGGTACCCGTAGCGGTCTTCGGGAATGAAAGTTCACTTCATGCAAGCGGTTTCTGACTGTTTGGTCGCTAATTAAGTTCCCTAAAGAGTGATGAAGCCTCACGGCTAACATCATGGCGGTTATTGTTGGAGCTCTTCGAGTTAAGATTTGAATGTATCGGTCTTGTCTCCGTGTGGTGCAGCGATACCGTCCTCTATGGCGCTCAGCCACGGTACCAGTGCTTCGGTAACGTGTCCAAAGTCGACTGATAACACTCTGACTTGTATTCAGAGCTAAAGCCACAGTACGTTGCCGGGAACCAGCTTCTATCATTCCCACGGCTCTGAGCATTTCTTCCCTGCTTAAATGACGTCGCCGCTCCATAATAACGTTGGTTTTAATCAGTAGTAGGGAAACAGTAGCACTAATAATGTCTTCAATGCGTTGTATGTTTTTATAGGGAAAATATTGACAGCTGGTTTTCATCTTTTACTCGAATTTGATTAACAGTTCCTGTTTCAAATTATGAAATGCACCAAAAAGGATCCATATAAATTTATAAAATCATAAATTTATTACAAAGCCACATCTCAATCTCAAGAAATCCGCATAAAAATGCTTGATCCCTAGACACTTTTGATGTGTGTATGTACCTATTATTGGCAACGAGGGACTGGTCGAGTCAAAGCTCCAGAGTCTTAAACAACGTAGACGTGTTGTAAGCCTATCGGTTAAATTTCGGGGAATGTGCGATGGATTTGCACAATCTAATACCACCAAGCCCGTTCCATCATCGGACTACAAGACGACCGGCGATGCGCCTTCGTTACATGGTGGACATACCACTCTGCACGCATAGTATGAAAGTATTCAGTAAAGTTTTTGGGAATTGGTACCTACTTTTATTATGCGTACCAGGAGTGGAATTTCCTGTCTGTGTTTCCTGATAGCTATAACCTGGGGGCCTTTAAGTCAAGAGTGAATAGGTTACTTCTAGGCAAGCGTGCTTCATCTTCGAAAACATCTTCGCTTACCATCAGGTGAGATGGTGGTCAAACGTGAGACTATTACTAATAGAAAAAAAGTGTCAAAGGCCTCGCTATAGAATACCTACTTATATTTTAACGATTTTTAAGCTAATGATCAGACCTAGTTATTCGTTTGTTTTCCATAACAAACGCTTGTGGTTTTGTTAGCAAGCCTTTTAGAAATACAATATGCTTTTCATACATTTTCATAAACAAACGGCATTTTGCTTAATTTTTTCTAATAAATAGCATTTATATTTACCATTCTGTAACTTTTCAAATCGATTGTTAAATTTGGGAGATAGCTTGAAATACAATTGTCGATAATATTATGTAAGTTTCTTATTAAGTAATCTTAAGTAAAATAGCAAAGTTTTACCTACTTAATTATTTTAAGCTACGAGTACTTAATAATAATAACTTGTACCAAAGACTTAGTGCCAAATATAAATGTAATAATATAATAGTTTCTATGTACATATTAATTTAATTGTTTTATTTATCTCTGCTCTACGAAATGACGCAAAATACCTTTTTTTTTCCGGGTGGGAAAATCATCGAACGATTTCTCCTGCTCTGGGTGGAAAAGAAAAACCCACCCTGTTCCTTCAGGTGCCCTTAAGTTCCGTGGCCGCGGTATCTCGTTAGGACATCCCCGCAACCCCTGTCTCTCTCTTTGTCTGTCTCTTTGAGACACGCACAATACCTAATTGTCTGTTCCACGAGTTTCCTTATAAGGGTTTTGACAAAAAAAAACAACAAACAGATAGACGGACAACAAAGTGATCCTATAAGTGTTCCTGTTATTCTTTTTGAGCTACGGTACCCTAAAAACAACTACTGATTCCTACGCCGAGTGACCAATAAAGGAGAAGTTCCTTTAATGGCCACGCGGTGCGATTGTGGAACTCTCTGCCGTCTGACTTTAGAAACTGCGAACTCTTGTTATTCATTACCTAGTGTACTTCTGGTTTTCTATCATTATCGTCTTGTTAACTAAGTTCCCTGCTTTTCATGTTTATATGTCTAATCGTTTTGGAGATTTCTTATACTTATTCTTTGTTGCCCTCACAGATACTAAAAGGTACAACGGAACAGCTTATATAAGTAGGTAATCTGTAAAAGACCGACAGGCAAGCAACGCTTCGCCTATTAGCCAGGCTATGAAGATTTTATATACAACGTGTAACAGAATAAACGCAATTCCTGAAAGTAGTTGGTTCAGAATCGGCTTCTGAATCGATTTCCGTCATAAAAAATAGGTGTTAAATTTTGACGGAAAAATCTTTCATTTAACTTAAAATTGAAACATAGTATCTTGACAAATTACTACAATTCTTAATTCAAGGAAAGGCGGTCGTGTGCGTGTCGGCCGCTAACATTGCATGAGCGTCTGCATAAGCATATTGTATGACGCACATACGTTTAGCGTTAACTATTTTATAAAAAAACTAGCTGTGCTCGCGACTTCGTCTGCGCGGAATAGTGACTTTCGGCAGCATTTTTAATTTTTTAGGCTAATTATTTCGAAAATAAAACTCATACATAATTTGAATGTCGTATTTATTAACATCTAATCAAAAGTATAAAAAATAAGTTTCAAGCTTCTAGCTTTAAAATGACGTAATTTCCATACAAACTTTCATCTCCTATTTCAACCCCTTACAGCCCTTTTTTCGCATTAAAAAGCAGTGTGTCCTATGTCCTTTCTCAGGCTCTAGACTATGTCCGTACCGAATTTAATTAAAATCGTTTTAGTAGTTTAGGCGTGATTGCGTAACACACAGACAGACAGAGTTACTTTCGCATTTATAACATTAGTAAGGATGTCTAGGTTTGGTTACAATTTATTTAGTTACGGATGTTGTTTTAGACTTATAATTTAATATTCTAATTGGGGTGTCTGAGGAATTGCGCTTAATCTGTTACACCTTGTATAGACCACAAGGGCTCCTAAAACAACAGGCTGGATTTTTACCCACCCTTTTCCTGGCCTTAAGTTCCGGGGCAGCGGTATCTTGTTAGAACATTCCCGTAACCCCGGTTCCCAAGAATACCTACAGTCTCACTCGAGATGGACTGTACCAACGTCTACTATCAATGTTTATACAGTGTGTTAGGTTAAACGAGGGACTTATTGAGGGAGGGTAATCAGTATTCGATTCTCGTCCCAAATATGTGAAAAACCTATAACTTAATATTTGACGTAATTGTCCATTTATCATGTACACTAAGGGGCAAGAGGTGAATGAACTTGTAAACAGTACCTAAAGTAATCACGTGGCAAAACACGGCCCGATCCTGCCAAAAAAAGAAAGCTCGTGTGTAAACTCCGCCCCCGCGGGAGTCCCCCCGAAGATTTTTGGTATGGTTCTGTCTGTTATTTATCAGTGTTTTTTTGTTCATATTTTTTAGTCATGCGCAAAATGTGTCAGTGAAAAGAAATGATTGAAGTATATCTTTTGGCTCAATGAAGTAGTCCACTCATTTAGTTCAGTACTTCATTTAGTTCACCAAATCAGAACTAGTCCATACCTTTCACATATCCGGACCAGCTCACTCTAATTTTAATTTTATTGATAAGTTACGAATGATGCACTTCACTTAGTTCACTTTTCTACATACTTATCTTGACTTACTTATCTGACATGACTGTCAGTATATAGCTTTTTAGATAGATAGATGCTTCTCTTTGCGGTTACCATATTAAGATTCTAAAGAAGTATTTAGTTATTCAGTGATTTAAAGTTATTTACATACCCTAACACCTATTTTGTAATTATTTGCAATTACTCATTACAAATAACTATTGCGTCAGTTTTTTGGTTGATAATAGTGTCCTTCTTTCATTCAGTAGGTATTTGCCAAACTTTATAAAAAATCTATAGAAATGATCAAAAGATATACTGAAGTACTAAACTAACTAAATGAAGGACTGAAGGAGAGACACATTTAAAAGACAACTGAATGAATGATAAGTTTATTTTACGAAGTGAAGTAGTTCATTTCCTTCAATCGTTCGCGAACTACCCATGTCTAATATTTTTATTAGTATCATGTAAGCATACACTATCGTAGGTTTGAATATGTCCCTCGTTTAAACTTATATACTGTATATAGTCCTCTTGAGCGATTTCGTCCAATCTCCACGGAGATCAGCCATCTGCGCAGGAGACATTATAGTGCACAAGTATGTGCACTCTCTGTTCCTTTACTCTCATAGTACGATGGGACGGCAAGCCGACACGACCGGAGACAGATCAGGCGCAGCACAAACAGTTAACTGCTATTACTAACGTTTAGATTTGTAAGTATATATTTATTGTGGATCTTGGTATCCCTTTCAATGAAAGTTAATGTAAGATCAGCTGTGTTATCCTGTAAGACCTCATTCTAAACTTCGAATCTGAATCCGCTGTGAGTTTATTGATTGGCATTCTAAAAACTCGGTTGTTAATTCGAATTTACACTAGCGCTACCCTTGCGAGCGTGTCAGCGAGTTGAACTAAAGATTTTGACAGATAAAGTATGAGATGACGTGAGAAGTGGCATTTCGTAAGGTAATTCCTCCGTCACTTCGTCGCTGTTTACAGAATGCAAAATCAAGGTCACTTTGAACCATAAGCGAAGTGACAGCTATGTGAGATGCGAGTTGTTGTTCGAATTTTACAGAAACGACGTAATGTTACCCTGTAACTATCGATTTATTGAAAGAAAAATAAAGTTAGAATTGGTATGAATTAAATTCCAAACAACATTTATGAATCGCTTTCAGAAACAAGCTGCTGCGAGGAAATCAATGTAACGTAAACTGTTACCCTGTAAGAATGGATTTATTGAAAGTAACGATAAGTTAGGTTTGTAAAGTATTGCGATCCCATCAGATAAAGGATCTATGATCTATGAGAGACGAGCTGCTGCCAGGAAATCAATAAGGTAGAGTTAGAACATTTGCCCTGTAAGAATTGATTTATTGAAAGTAAAAAAAGTAAGATTTGGTATGAATTGCGTTCCCAACAACATTTGAATCACTCAGAAACGAGCTGAAATAAATGTAAGGTAAAGTAACAATTGTTACCCTATAAGAATCGATTTATTGAAAGAAAAATTGTTAGGTTTGTAGAAAACTGCGATCCCATCAGAAACACAATCACTATGAAGGACGAGCTGCTGCCAGAAAATCAATGTAACTAAGGTAAAGTAAGAACTGTTACCCTGTAAGCAGCGCCGGATTAACCCTGTCAGAGGCCCTAAGGCAATGGCATTCTCGGGGCCCCTTTTCTTACTTTGTCTGACCAAATCGTGTGTGACTGTGAACTGAGGAAACGCACATTAAGGGCTGTGGTTTTTAATATATTTGTTTACTTATTCCTAGATTTGTTCTAAAATTGTTTTGATTCTAGTACTAAATCTAACGATTTGTATTTTGTGAGATAACAGTGAGGTCCCTAAGTTCAGACGCACATCAAATTCTCGTTCGAAGAAACATGTTTTCTTGGTACGTGCGCTGGGCCTGGGCCCCTAGTTGATGCGGGGCCCCTAGGCAGTTGCCTACTCCGCCTAATGGTTAATCCGGCCCTGCCTATACGCATTGATGTATTGAAAGATAAATAAAGTAAGATTTGGTTGCCGAGCTTGCTTTGATTTCCGAGACACGAAGGTATCAATGATAGCCCGGAGTTTGGAAGTTAGTGATATCATATCACTTTACTTTACTGAGAAATTTCTAATTGAAAAACCCAATAGTAACTTGCTCGACTCGGGAATAAAACCCAGACCTCATGCTCAAGAGTCGCACTCTCGACCACTAAATCGACGAGTCAGTTTCCGACGTGTAACCTGTCTATTAATAGTATATAATATGTCTGTATGTACGTGTAACAGTTTATATTATGCATCCGCTGGCCGGCCATGTGGCAACGACGAACGCGTGCGCTTAGGGAGAACATGCTTGAGGCAGATTTCAGGATAGTCCGCGTACTTACGAGTAAAATAAAAAAGAAATAAAAAACTTGATATACAGAATGGAATAAAGAAAAAGATGCGTTTTATTTGCAAATATGGGTTAATATTGTGGTGACATAAACAAAAAGAAAATAAAGCTCAATCATATTATACCATCAGCAGGGGCGGATCCACTTATAAGCTATTTGGGTTGCATCCCAGTGCGCCGTGGATATAAAGGGCCCCCAGTGCTCATTAAAACAATAGACGGTACTTGTTAATCTATATATATAATTATATACATAATAAATCGAAAATATGTAAAATTAAAACGTAATATTGGCAGCGCCATAATCGATCCATCCGTATGCACGACTATCGAGAACGAAGCAGGGAATTACCTTGTCGCTTGGCAATGATCGGTTATTCAGTATTTTTTAGCTAAGGAGGGCGTTTTGTTGCAAGGAATTACCCGCAACGCATTTGCATTGCGTCGTGTGGTACCGCTGCCGCAATTTTGTTCTTGTCGTCTAAATACAAACTCAACTGTGTATGGGTATTTAGTACTATGAAGTGATAACTTAAAATTTAACATTTACGGAACGAACACTACAAAAGACTGCACCACTCGTTTTAGTTTTCTAGATTCCGTTTTGGAAATTTCGACCTGAAAAATGAACACCGTGGTCGTCAAAAAACTTTGGCCGATAATGACGATTTAAAGGCGAATGTGGGAGCTGATGAAACTCAATCTACGGCTGAATTAGCAGCAGCTTTCGACGCTAGCATCAAAACAAAATTGGTCCATTTGCGTCAAATTGGTACAGCTGGATAAAGGGCCTGATACAGAAGGCAGTTCTCCTCGATACAGCTCGTATTGTGAGGTTCCTTTCTCTGGAGACCTAACCACCGGTAGCTTGGAACTCGTTCCCAATACCAGTGGACTGCCATTTTTTATATTTTTAAATGATTTTTTATTGTCACTTTTTTATAGAAAAATATTTAAAAATTTAATTTTTGAGAGGTATGTAAAATAAAGGAAATAAAATAAAATTGTGACAATACAGTTTTTTATAATTAAATTATGCTATAATTGAATTCAGAAACATACACATTAATTTAAGTAGAACTTTTTTAAATCTTATTAAATTGCTAGTTATATGTAGATCTAAATGCAATGCAATGTTTGCATGTGGTATGTTTTGATTGCATCCCTTCTGCATAGTATATATTATATTTAGCTGGTCACCGCTGCAGATTCGGCGCCCACACAGGGGCCCCTTATAGGGTCATAGAGCGCACGATTTCCGCATATAGCTTCCGGCAGGAGGTGTTTGGCCCCCCTAGATTGGGTAGTCGCTTGAGTGCAGCCCCCGCCCGGTCCAGTCTTGGAGCCAAACGTCGAAAGTGTTCGACGAAGTTCCACCGGCTGTCGAGGACGAGTCCCAGGTACTTCATCGTCATCTCGACGCCGATGCGAACCCGTTATTTGGAAACCCGAAGGTGGCGCGTTTCGACGGCCATGAACAAACTTGGCCTCAGACTTGTGCAGGGCCACCTCGGGGAGTTGCCGGATTTTCTCTACGATTGTCGCAACCGCCCGCATCGCCAGTTCGGCCGCCGCCTGGTGCGACCCCTGATGCGTCATGACCAGCGTGTCTTCAGCGTAGCAAACTACGCTGACGCCTGCAGGGAGGTCGGCGCGCAACACCCAGTCGTAACCAATGTCCCACAGGGGCGGCCCCAGAACCGATCCCTGTGGGACACCGCACGACATCTCTCGCCAGAATAGTGTAATCGGTGGGATTCGAACTTGGGACCTCTCGATCACAAGTCTGACACCTTATCCATTACGCTATTGACGCTTCGTCATTGGTTAGTCCGGTTGAAATTTTTAATTCATTTTCCTGTGCCCGACATAATGTCACATTTTTTCTTTTTTTAACTTACCACTTAAGTACACATTGTGGAATGCTAATAAAGATTGGAATAGATTTCTTTTCACAGTTGGTCCCATTTGTACGATTTCCCCTTTTTAGTCTGAAAAAAAAATATTTTGAATTTTTTTTTGCAAATTTAATAAAACAGCAGCTCCAAAATGAGCTTTATTTCCATTTAAATATTTTTTCAATAAACTTTTTTTCAGATAAATGAATGAACTTTGTAACTTTTAGTCCTTTATTTGAACTTACGTCTTTTCACTGTTCATGCCAAATTTAATAATAACTGGTTCAGCGGTTTAGCAGTATCAGCGTAATAGACAGACTATAATATAAGTACGGATTTAAATTCTTATGTTAAATATTCTTTATTGTAATAATCTTTTTTTCAAAGCTTTGTAATAAATAAATTTGCTTAGTACTGCAGTGCTTTTAGCAGCATTTGCAGAGCTATACAACGTGTAATTTAAAGGGTATATACATACCGAGTGCACGGCTTCTTTGGATGATAACAAACGATATGGCCAGGGTTTTTTAATCCTATGTCTACATGTGTGGAGCTTATGAGAAATTTCAATACATTGATACCAGAGACAGAATTTTTCAAATTAAGGAGAACGAAGAGAATTATCGTTTTATTGGCAAGTGACGTGGAAAGTAATGACCCTCATAGTGCTGTGACACGTTTGTTATTACTGGTATTCAAGAAACATATGGAACCAATAATTTGTGGTCAATTCTGTGAGTCACTTATTTTGAGCTGAAACATTGCATAGAGACTCCATACCAGATGTTGACTTCAGTCCTTTTGGATAGATATGGGGTTTACGTTACACGTTGTATATGGCTTCTGTGCCATCATGTGATTCAAGCATTGCGGGATACGCGTCAGCCTCAACAGCAACCACTTTAGTGGACAGGTGGGACAGCCTCACAGCTCTTAAGTACCTACTAACATTCGTTGTTTTTTATACTAACCAAATGAATTCTGTTCGAATTTTTTTAACCAAAAAGTTAAATTTAGAAATCGGGGTAACAGTCTCTCGTTTCAACTAAACTCATGGTCATCCTACTACCAGAAATACGCGTAATTTGTTTTATAGACTACACAAATTGAGATAAACGGCATCTTTGATGTTCAACCGATCTATTAGCGAAAACAGATCACCTTAAATATAGATTTTAGTACATATATTTTCTGGAATATGTGCACAACATTCAATAAGGTACAAAAAAAATACAAATATGATCACGTATCCGAATTTTGTACGAAACTCAAGTGGCTTCCAATAGGTCTTCGCCGGAACTTACACATTTTGTCTCTGCTTTACAGTGTGCTGTTTAATCCTAAAACCCCCACTTATCTTAAAGAACGATTTAAGTTCCTTCATGACACACATGCAAAATCTCTGAGGTCATCAGAAAACTTAAGGCTTGCGGTACCGAGTCACGCCACCAATTTCTATGGTAAGTCGTACGCAGCTCAAGCAGTACGGCTGTGGAATGCTCTACCCGTGTCAGTAAGACAAGCACAAACCCTATCTTCTTTCAAAAACTTAGTAAAAGATCTTTATCTCTCTTCTTAAATTGTTGTTATTATGTAAGTATGTCTTTGTTTCTTTCTTTTTTTAAATATTTGTATGTATATACAGGGTTAATTGTAAAACACCGAAAACCTCTCGAAACCCCTAAATGTTACGGAGTATATGCGAAACAAAAGAAAGTGATAGTATAAGTCGTTTTCTTTTGCTTCGCATAGACTTTGTAACATTTAGGGCGTTCAATTTAAATATTTTTATTTTTGTATGAAAATCTGGTGAACTAAAATATGACGAATTCTTAAAAGTCATAGAACAAAAGTTGTTGATTATGATGTTAGTAACATAGTCCCGAGAGGTTTTCAGTGTTTTACAATTAACCCTGTATATATGTTTTGAGAACGTTATTTATTGTTTTGTATTTTATATAGATAATTAGTACACCGTGGACTACCCGCGTATTTATTTTCTCCTTCTGTGTCAAATCCATCCAAAGGTTGTCTGTAAAAGATCGCTTTTAGCGATAAGACCGCCCATTGTATCACCCTTTTTAATTGTTAATTCCATAATTTTTGTTTTTACTGTTATGGTGTACAATACTGCCCTGCACTAACTAAAAGGCCGTTAAGCCACAAAAGGTCATATTTCTCTTTTCAATGTATCCTTAAACTACTTTTGATTCTCTGTCTTTTGGTCTACGAATCATTTTGCTACGATTAATACTTTTTGAGATACAGCAATTTTGCTAAGCAGTTAAATCACATAATTTTTGTTACTTCCTTAGTTAAAAAGCGACTAAACCACAACACTATAGGTACATTCAATATTAAAATATAATACAATACTACAATATAATGAATATTTTCAAATAAAAAACATTATATATTGTGCACAGAAACTATGCCCACAAAACTAACTTACAACCATTGTCATAGGTAGCGTAGTTTTGTAGAAAAAATATTTCCGACTTATTTTTACGCTTACTCGAAAAGTGCTTTTTTGAGATAGCGGCCTTTTAGTTAGTGTAGGGCAGAATAAAGAATATATCTATCTATCTAAGGTACGTAGTTGTATTGACTGCCTCGTTGATCGAGTGATTGCAAGCGTGACTGCTGAGCAAGAGGTTGGGTTCGATTCCTGGCGCCGGCAAAAAGTGCTATTGGATTTTTCTGTAAGGAATTTCTCAGTGGATTTTTTTTATTTATTTTTTTTTATTTAAAATTGGTTCGCGTTTGACCACCATCTCACCTGATGGTAAGTGATGATGTGGTCGAAGATGGAGCACGCTTACCTAAAAGTAACCTATTCACTCTTGACTTAAAGACCCCTAGGTTATAGCTATCGGGAAACACAGACTCCGGCAGTGAATTCCACTCCTTAGCCGTACGCACAATGAAGGTATTCCCAAAACGTTTTGTGCGTATGTGTGGGATGTCCACCATGTAACGATGGCGCTTCGCCGTTTGTCTCGTAGTCCGATGATGGAACGGGCTTGGTGGAATTAGATTGTGTAATTCCATCGCACACTCCCCGAAATGTAACCGATAGAAAACCGATAGACTTGCAACTCGTCGTCGATGTTCAAGGCTCTGGAGCTTTGACTCGACCAGTGCATCGTTGCCAATGAGTCTCTTGGCCCGCTTCTCGATAGACTCAAGCGCGTCCAGTTGGTATTTAGCAGGGGCGTGCACAGGATTATGACAGGGTATGCGGCGGAGTAATCGGTCACAAAAACTTTGCCTTTTATAGATTTTTAGCATAGTCACAGCCACGCATCGTAGCATGGTGGCGATGCGTGGCTCTGGCTATGCTAAAAATCTATAAAAGAAAAAGTTTTTGTGACCGATTACTCCGCCGCATACCCTGTCATAATCCTGTGCACGCGCATGGTATTTAGCAGACCCATCCCAAAGATGAGAGCAGTACTCCATACACGACCGAACCTGGGCTTGATAGAGATTGAGCAGCTGTTCGGGTGTGAAGTACCGTCTCACCTTTGCTAGGATTCCCAACTTTTTTGATGCTAGTTGAGCCTTAGCCTCGATAAACTGGCCAAAATTGAGGCCGGAGTTTGGAAATTGGTGGTGTGATATCTCCATGCCTCAAAAAACACGTTACGCCGTATGTCCCGGCTGTCATTTGGACATGTTTGGCAGTCGTTACGGGTAGTCAGAACCCAGTAAATATGACACTGGTCTAGCCAAGGGTATCGTGTTACCCAGTTACTGGGTTGTGGAGGTCAGATAGTCAGTCGCTGCATGTAAAAAACTAGTACTCAGGTGCTTCCGGTTGGATTGTAAACTGACCCCGACAAAGCTGGGAAAATGTTGAGCATGCTGATTCTATTAGGTACAAAAAAAAATAAAGAAATAAAATGCATTTAATTCAAGTAACTTAACTCATATTATAAGATTAACAAAATCAGAAACACACACACCAAATATTATTTTCAAAGAATAAATTAAAATGAAAATGACAATTACAAAAAAAAAAGAACTAAATGAAATAAAAATGTCAATAAAAAACAATAAAATTAATAAAATAAAATGGTCATAATAAATTTTTACAGACGCCAGCACATGAAGCTACCCGAAACTGTCTAATTTTCCCAATCAACCTTGAACCTAATTTCTTTAACGATAAACTTGAAAATCTATTAAAGAAATTTGACAGATTGTTGTAGCTTGATGTGCTGGCGTCTGAACATAATATCATCACCATCTAGACTACAAGAGAACTGAGGATTTGTTGGTCCCGTTAAAATAATCCCGTATTTCTTGCTTTGTACTTATTGTCATCACACATACTCACACCTCTTTTCATACATTTCGCACCTTTAAAGTAAAAACGTTACTAAACGAAAATTTTCACGAATTGGGTTATTTATACCATCAATCTTAAATATACGTAAACTGCAGGTTAAACTTGTAATTATTCCAAAATATCGTCTTTTTCGCCATCTAGCGTTAAATCATATCGTTACCAAACATAATATAAATCTATAAAATATTTTTGTAAGTAAATAAAGAAAAACTATTCTAAAGCACATGTATACAGTAAACAGATATCTATTATATAAACTCACAAGAAATTATAAAGTACTTGTACTTAGACTTACCTAGACTAAATTAAGATACTGAACTGTTTCAAATATTGGCTCTCCTGTTAAATTTGATAATTTCGTATAGTAACGGTTTTACTTTAAAGGTGTGATTTACACTCTTCAAACTGCATACCAATCTAATTAGCAACTGGTTCCGCGTTTTCTAATATAATATGTATACAATAATTTTCGTGTTTTGAGGCTTTAAGTAATATTGCTTCTTTCTTGTATCCAATTGTCTATCCATTATTTAAGGTATATAGCGGGTCTCAGGCCGCGGGAAGGAACTGGTGACCTGCTGTGTTATTCTGTAAGACCTCATTCTAAACTTCGAATCTGAATCCGCTGTGAGTTTATTGATTGGCATTCTAAACACTCGCTTGTTAATTCGAATTTACACTAGCGCTACCCTTGCGAGCGTGTCTGCGAGTTGAACTAAAGATTTTGACAAATAAAGTATGAGATGACGTGAGAAGTGGCATTCGGTAAGGTAATTCCTCCGTCACTTCGACGCTGTTTACAGAATGCAAAATCAAGGTCACTTTGAACCATAAGCGAAGTGACAGTGAATGGCTATGTGAGATGCGAGTTGTTGTTCGAATTTTACAGAATCGACGTACTGTAATACAGGTTCTCATTGAAACCCACTTGAGGAACCAGTCTCTCACAAAGTCAAACCTCCTCTTTAGTTTACTGTAATTTTTAGCTTTAAGTTACTTTGTGTGGAGAAAATTAAATGTCTTATATTATTTTATTATATTTATTTACTTAGCCTCTTTTCCCACTGTGTCGGCAAGTCAACAGGCCCATCTCAGCAAGCGTTCCTTAGCCTATTCAATTCAATTCAATCTTTATTGCAATAACATGTGTTAATAAGTTCTTAATATAAATAGGTAATAGCTCACATGGACGGGTGTGTGTGGGGCATGCAGCAATTTAATACAATATAATGATTTGAGTGGCTTTATACAAACTAGAAAATCAAATAAAATTCCATACTAATATTATAAATACGAAAGTAACTCTGTCTGTCTGTATGTTACCTTTTCACGACTAAATCGCTAAACCGATTTAGATGAAATTTGGCATGGGAATAGTTTAGGACCCTGGGAAGGACATAGAATAGGTTTTATCTCGTAATTCCCACAGGATCGAGACAACGCGGGAAAAACCTAACACGCGGACGAAGTCGCGGGCAAAAGCTAGGTATTAATATTGCAAAAACTCTAAATGGTAAAAAATAATTCATTAGTCAAATTAAAATAGGTAATTTAAATAAATGTCAAATTAACATGGAAATGTAATATAAAATAATGTAATAATATAGTAGGGTACAAATAATTGAATTACGCATGTAATAATGTTAATATTATAATTTAATTTTTTTTTGACATATTATGTAAATAAATATAATACTAAAAATGCAAATATTTCTTCGATATTACGTAGTAAAGTCAGAGTCAAATAACCCTTTCTTTGCAGTCGGGTAAAAAATTCATTCAATGCATTTATCGATAAGTAGTTGTTTTAATAAAGTGGCTTGACAATAATAATTTAATCATAAACCTTCAAAAAACTAAAATCATGAATTTATACCAACGACTATATACGGGAGATATGGATATAAACTACAATGGGCAAACTATAGAAAAAGTAAATTGTACGAAATTAGGAATCTTAATTGACAGCCAGTTAACGTGGAAGCAGCAAGCAGAAGATATATGTAAACGTTTAGGCACAGCTGCATAATGTTGCGTAATCTATCAAAAAAGATTAATTTGCCGACAATACTAGTTGCTTATCATGGTCTAGTAATTTATATCTTGAGATTTGGTGTTATTTTTGGGGATACTGTAGTGAACGAGAAAGCATTTTCAAAGCTCAAAAGCGCTGCCTGAGAGCTATCTTTGGCCTCAAATCAACTGACAGTTGTGTACCTATATTTAAGTCTCATCATTTATTAACTTTCCCATGCCTTTATATCCTTGAGGTAGCAATATTTGTTATAACAAATCGATGTCTTTTTGCAACTTTAATAGAAACAAGAAAAAGAAGTACAGCTATGAGTTCTCAATACCAAAATTTACTCCACACAGGCGTATTTAAAACTACCTCCATGAAAAGAAATGTGATTTCTATGGTTCCTAAAATCTATAATAAAATACCTGACAATATTAAAAACTTACCGTTGCAAAAATTTAAAAAACAGTTCACACAATTACTTGTTAATAAATGTTATTATTCTGTGCAAGATTTCCTAAATGACAATGATTTGTAATATTTGAATTAGTGACCTTATTGCCACATCTGCTTCGGCTGCAGAGCGTGCGCGCTTGCTGGCTGTGAGTGAATGGGAGTCGGGTCTCTGGCTTCATGCACTACCGTCGTCGAACATAGGCACCTTGTTCGATGATACTACTTTCCGCCTCGCTGCTTCCCTTCGATTAGGTGCTCTTTGTTGTTCTGCTCATCGCTGCCACTGCGGCGAAGTTGTCAACAGCCTCGGTCACCACGGCCTTTCATGCGGCCGCAGTGCGGGTCGCATAGCACGGCACGCGAATATTAACGACATCATCCGACGAGCTCTTGTCACCGTCGGCGTTCCAGCTGTATTAGAACCCAATGGCCTGGCACGCGACGATAGCAAAAGACCGGACGGCATGTCTTTATTTCCTTGGAAGATGGGTAGGCCTTTAGTGTGGGACGCAACTTGTGTCGATACTCTTGCGCCATCCCATCTTCCTAGCTCGTCTTGCTGTGCTGGCGCTGCCGCTGCGGCCGCTGAAAACCTCAAGCGGCGGAAATATAATAACCTTGTTGGTAGTTATATTTTCGAGCCGTTTGGGGTTGAAACCTTGGGGTCGTGGGGTCCGAGTGCTCACAGATTATTTAAAGACCTATCCAAACGCCTAGTTGACACTTCGCGTGACCCAAAGGCTGGCTTTTACCTTGGACAGCGGTTAAGCATTGCCATACAGCGTGGCAATGCCGCCAGTCTTTTGGGCACATTACCAGTGGACAGCGATGCGTACGAATTTCTGGACGCCATATTTTAGTTTATTTTTAGATGTATATGATTATGTAGTTTAGGGTTTTTATTTAAGTGTATATTCCATTATTGTTTAAAATAAATATATTCCCATATTTGAATTAATTTCTGTTTGCATTAATATTTTTTTTATTTGTTGTAATCAATTTTATTTGTTGTAATCAATTTTATTGTTGTAATCAATTTTATTTGTCGTAATCAATTTTATCTGTTACTAGCTTGTGCCAGCGGCTTCGGCCACGTGGGAAGTTTTTCCCGTGTAAATCCCGATCCCGTGGGAATTTCGCAAAATCCTTTCTTAGCGGATGCCTACGTTATAACATCTACCTGCATGCCAAATTTCAGCCCGATCCGTCCAGTGGTTTGGGCTGTGCGTTGATAGATCACTATGTCAGTCAGTCAGTCAGTCA
The DNA here is from genome assembly GCA_943138885.2 of Tholera decimalis. Taxonomy (NCBI): domain Eukaryota; kingdom Metazoa; phylum Arthropoda; class Insecta; order Lepidoptera; family Noctuidae; genus Tholera; species Tholera decimalis. Next base: position 7,025,314 of record OW964575.2, on the reverse strand, counting down.
CCTTTGAGTTATATATATTTAGACTAGTATTTGCGTGTTGCGTGAGGTGCTTGCACCTCGAGTGCTTGTGAAAAAAAAAAATGGGGGGGTGATGGGGGGGGGAGGTAGCACAATTATTTTGACTAAAGCATTGCCCCTCTAAATGAATCTGAAAAAAAAAATATTCCAAGTCTCTTAATTTCCGAGATCCGCCTAAAGGGGGTGAAAAGGGGGGCGGGGGGGGGGGCGACTGAAAAATGGTTTTTACTTTACCGAGCCTCCTCTACACGAATCCGTAAAAAAAAAATACGTGTCTCGTAGTTTCCGAGATACGATAGGGAGGGGGGAGAAGGGGGGGGGGGGAAAGGGGAGGTTTGGCACTTTTCCCGTAGGTTTCAGAGTTACTTGTTTACGAATCTGTCAAAATATACCCACCTCCCCATCCACCATCTGGGAGAACAATTATGTCAGTGAGTGAGTGAGTGAGTCAGTGGTAATTTAGCTTTATATAGTATAACTAGTATTTGCGTGTTGCGCGAGGTGCAAGCACCTCGCGTGCTTGTGGTGTGAATCTGAAAAAAAAATGGGGGGGGGTGATGGGGGAGACGGGAGGGGGGGGGGTTTGCACAATTATTTGGACTAAAGCATTGCCCCTCTAAATGAATCTGAAAAAAAAATGTTCCAAGTCTTAATTTCCGAGATCCGCCTAAAGGGGGTGAGAAGGGGGGTGGGGGGGGCGACTTTGAAAAATGGTTTTTACTTAACCGAGCCTCCTCTATAAGAATCCGTAAAAAAAATACGGGTCTCGTACTTTCCGAGATACGATAGGGAGGGGGGAGAAGGGAAGGGGGGGGAAAAGGGAGGTTTGGCACTTTTCCCGTAGGTTTGAGAGTTACTTGTTTACGAATCTGTCAAAATATTCCCACCTCCCCATCCACCATCTGGGAGAAAAATTATGTCAATGAGTCAGTCAGTCAGTCAGTGAGTGAGTGGTAATTTAGCTTTATATAATATAATGACTAGTATTTGCGTGTTGCGCGAGGTGCAAGCACCTCGCGTGCTTGTGAAAAAAAAAAGAAAAGGGGGGGGTGATGGGGGGGGGTTTAGTATTTGCGTGTTGCGCGAGGTGCAAGCACCTCGCGTGCTTGTGTTAAAACAAAAAAAAGGGGGGGGTGATGGGGGGGAGATGGGGGGGAGGGGTTGCACAAGTATTTCGACTAAAGCATTGCCCCTCTAAATGAATCTGAAAAAAAAAATGTTCCAAGTATCTTAATTTCCGAAATCCGCCTAAAGGCGGTGAAAAGGGGAGTGGGGGGGTGACTTTGATAAATGGTTTTTACTTTACGGAGCCTCCTCTATACGAATCCGTAAAAAAAAATACGGGTCTCGTAGTTTCCGAGATACGATAGGGAGGGGGAGAAGGGGGGTGAAAAGGGGAGGTTTGGCACTTTTCCCGTAGGTTTGAGAGTTACTTGTTTACGAATCTGTCAAAATATACCCACCTCCCCATCCACCATCTGGGAGAACAATTATGTCAATGAGTGAGTGAGTCAGTCAGTGAGTGGTAATTTAGCTTTATATAGTATAACTAGTATTTGCGTGTTGCGCGAGGTGCAAGCACCTCGCGTGCTTGTGAAAAAAAACTAAAGCATTGCCCCTCTAAATCAAGTATTTGCGTGTTGCGCGAGGTGCAAGCACCTCGCGTGCTTGTGAAAAAAAAAAATTGGGGCGGTGTGATGGGGGGGTTTAGTATTTGCGTGTTGCGCGAGGTGCAAGCACCTCGCGTGCTTGTGAAAAAAAAAAAAAGGGGGGGGGTGATGGGGGGGGTTTAGTATTTGCGTGTTGCGCGAGGTGCAAGCACCTCGCGTGCTTGAGCAAAAAAAAAAGGGGGGGGGGGTGATGGGGGGAGATGGGGGGGGGGGTTTAGTATTTGCGTGTTGCGCGAGGTGCAAGCACCTCGCGTGCTTGTGAAAAAAACTAAAGCATTGCCACTATAAATCAAGTATTTGCGTGTTGCGCGAGGTGCAAGCACCTCGCGTGCTTGTGAAAAAAAAAAAATGGGGGGGTGATGGGGGGGGTTTAGTATTTGGGTGTTGCGCGAGGTGCAAGCACCCCGCGAGCTTGTGAAAAAAAAAAAAAAAAAGAGCGGGGGGGGTGATGGGGGGGGGCGGCTGCACAAGTATTTCGACTAAAGCATTGCCCCTCTAAATGAATCTGAAAAAAAAAATGTTCCAAGTCTCTTCGATTCCGAGATCCGCCTAAAGGGGGGGAGAAGGGGGGCGGGGGGGGGGGACTTTGAAAAATGGTTTTTACTTTATCGAGCCTCCTCTAGACGAATCCGTAAACGGAAAAAAATACGGGTCTCGTAGTTTCCGAGATACGATAGGGGGGGGGGGGGGGGAGAAGGGGGGGGAAAAGGGGAGGTTTGGCACTTTTCCCGTAGGTTTGAGAGTTACTTGTTTACGAATCTGTCAAAATATACCCACCTCCCCATCCACCATCTGGGAGAACAATTATGTCAATGAGTGAGTCAGTCAGTCAGTCAGTGAGTGGTAATTTAGCTTTATATAATATAATAATCAATTTTATCTGTTATAGTAAATTTTTATAGCACTTTTTTATTTGCAACATAATACATTTGCGTGCCACACTAAGGCAGAATGTACATGGATTCTTTATGTATTTAACAACTTATTTTTATGTACCTACATTCCAAGCAAATAAAGACTTATTCTATTCTATTCTATTAACGCATTTTATAAATATATTTTTTTAATGATAATAGGCTCGCGTTTGACCACCATCTCACCTGATGGTAAGTGATGATGTGGTCGAAGATGGAGCACGCTTACCTAAAAGTAACCTATTCACTCTTGACTTAAAGACCCCTAAGGGAACGGGCTTGGCGGAATTAGATTGTGTAATTCCATCGCACACTCCCCGAAATGTTGGTTACATAGAAAACCGATAGACTAGCAACTCGTCGTCGATGTTCAAGGCTCTGGAGCTTTGATTCGACCAGTGTATCGTTGCCAATGAGTCTTTTGGCCCGTTTCTCAATAGACTCAAGCGCGTCCAGCTGGTACTTGGCAGATCCATCCCAAAGATGAGAGCAGTACTCCATACACGACCGAACCTGGGCTTGATAGAGATTGAGCAGCTGTTCGGGTGTAAAGTACCATCTCACCTTTGCTGGGATTGCCAGCTTTTTTGATGCTAATTGAGCCTTGGCCTCGATATACGGGCCAAAATTGAGGGTAGAAGTTATTGTTACCCCCAGAAGCTCGATACGATCAGTTATCGGCACGGTTACACCTCGAAAAGTAGGAGCCGGTTCGAATTGACTACTTTTTTCGGAGAAGAGGCACGCCTGGGTTTTAGCTGCATTAAACTTGACCAAGTTGGCATCGCCCCATTCGGAGACAGCCTTCAAGGACAAGTTCAAGCGCCCAACCATGTCCTCACAGAGAGACTGGATCTATGACCCACCAGCACGCGCACTGGACACATATCTCTCAGCAACTGTGCTGTCGTCTGCATACCCAAAGGTACCGGGCATTAGCAGATCATTAATGTGCAGCAAGAATAAAGTTGCTGAGAGAACTGACCCCTGAGGGACCCCGGCATTAATTGCCAATTGGTCAGATGAGCAGCCATCAATGACCACCCGTATGGATCGATCTCTCAGGAAGTCTTCAATCCAAACGCAAAGTTGGGTGGGTAAACCGAAAGAAGGAAGCTTAGCAATAAGGCTATCGTGCCAGACCCTGTCAAAGGCCTTAGAGATGTCAAGGGAACAGCAAGTGCTTCCCCGTGCTTCTCGATGGCCTCGCTCCAGATATGAATTGCATACGCTAGAAGATCCCCAGTAGACCGGTTTTTGCGGAAGCCGTATTGTCGGTCACTGAGGATATCGTTGGCTTCTAGGTATGCCACCCAAGAACCACGGAAAAGGGCCCAATTTATAGGCGTATATTACCTAATTAAATATCTATAGTAAACTTGTTGAACACCACTTCGATCAATAACAACCTTATACTTGGACTGCGTAGAACTATTTGCTCCCGCGAAGCTAACTATTAGCGCTTAATGGAACCAAGCACGACAATAACGTACATAGTGAATCTCTTAAAAGCTCATACAAAAGTGTTGTGAACTGGTGAATACCTATTGCTGACATTTTTTTTGATTATGGTAAGTTATTGATCCATTTCTTATTATAATATCTAGAATATTAAAAGTGTAGTTAACAACAAGTCAAGATGTTATAATGTGTGTATAAATGTGCATGGCGCACGTATATTTTTGGTGAAGTATTATCAGATTTCATAATTTTTTTACGCGCCTCCTGGAATTCGCGTTATCGATAAGTTGATTTTTAAAATAATATTCGGTTCAGTAAGATACAATTAAAAGTCGCCATTTTCACAGAGTTGGTTTTCACAAATACATTAAAAACCATTATAGGCGTACTTTTCCTTAAAATGGTGACCATAAAGAACCATTGCTTGGTCATATTGTTTAGAATTAGGGTTCCGCTAATGTTTCTGCAACCTGTCTTATTTTAATGTTTTTGTTTAGGTGAAGAGGACGATGTTCGATCCAGCAGTGCAAACAGAGGTCGTCAGTGTAGTCATACATGCCAATGGACCAGCTGCTTCAAAACAGGTATTTAAGCTTAAGTAAATATTAAATTAATTTAAATTGTTAAAAGTTTTCTGTTTTGTAATTTATTGTTTTAGCTAATTATACATTTTACCTACGTTTCAAGCTCGCCACGCCATGTGCCACATAAATTTTTAAGTAGTAATACTACTACACTCGGTAGTTGCTTAAATTATATTATAGGTATATAAAGCAAGAATACTCTGAGATTTTTTTTTGAAATTTAGATCCTAATGTTTTTGTAGAATTGTTTAGTGTTATTACCACATAGACGTTATAATTTTTAAATATAGTTAGTTTTGCATGACAGTTACCTATACATAGTACGTACCTATACTTACCTATTTGAAATACCTTTTAATTGAAATCCAAAGGATATGGAAAGACTTATTATTCATTAGTCAACTACTATGTTAATAGAAAAACACCTGTCTATGCTTGTTTCCTGGACTTGTCGAAGGCCTTCGGCCTGGTGGATTACAGCAGGCTCTTGGCCAAACTTGGAGAGGTAGGGGCTCCCACTGAACTTATTAACATCTTGTCCTTTTAGTGTAACCATCAGAAAAATAATGTAAAGTGGGTGAATGTGTTTTCGGATGAGTATGCACTTAAATGCGGTGTCAGACAGGGAGGCCTGTCCTCTCCAAGACTATTTAACTTGTATGTTAATCAGCTGATTGAGGGGCTCAGCAACACCCACGTTGGTTGTCATATAGATGACGTCTGCGTTAACAACTGACGATATGGTATTACTGAGTCCGTCGCTCAGTGGATTGAGAAAACTGCTCGGTATCTGCGAGTAATATGCGGAAGCTCATGGTCTGAAGTACAACGAGAAGAAAAGTGTATTTATGGTTATTAGAGGTAATAATAAGTCTCCGGAACATGTACTCCCAGTCTGTTTAAACGGAGTACCTCTAAAACGTGTTTCTAAATATAAGTATCTAGGACACATAGTAACTGAGACCCTTAATGATGATACAGATATCGAGCGGGAGCGAATGGCGTTGTCGGTTCGTGCTAATATGATGGTGCATAGATTTGCAAGGTGTACAGTAGACGTAAAAGTGACACTGTTCAGGGCCTGTTGCCAAAGCTTTACACCAGCGCTCTATAGGCCAGCTATACCTACGCAACGGGCCTACAGCGCTCTTCGCGTACAATATAACAATGCTTTCAGAATTCTGGTGAGGCTCCCACGTTTCTGTAGCGCTTCAGCCATGTTTGCTGACGCAAGAGTCGATGATTTTTATGCCATAGTGCGTAAAAAAGCAGCATCTCTGATGTATAGGATCCGGGCGAGCGCCAACGGATTTCTGAAGATGATATCAGAAAAGCCGGAGTCTGCAGTGTGTTTTGTTTTTATCTATATCATTGTTATTTTATTTTTTAACATTATTGGATTTTTATTGGATTTTTTTTATTTGTATGTGAATTTTAGAGAATGATATGAACACTAACATAGTTTATAAGACCTTTGTTATTAACATTATAATTATGGTCCATTTTTTAAGTCTGAAATAAATGTATTCTATTCTATTATTGTGATAAATAACATGTTTAATAATATTATTTAAAACTATTTATGAAGTTTGACACTGACAGCCTTATATCGTGTCTCCTTTAAGTTCTGTACATCGAAAGGTTGTCTGTATGTAAGAGATCGGCCTGTGCGATAAAACCGCCCATTATACACTAGTTTTACTTTTTGTTTTCATATAAATATTGTATGATGTAAAATAAACTACACAATAAATAAATAAAAGATATCTAAGTTACCTATTTAAAAGAAGTAAATCAAGTACTGGTATGATTGTGAAATTGAAGACTGTTGATTAAGTATTATAACATAAAGAAAAAAGCCCAACTAATGTGCAAAATTAAGGTAGCGAACCTATTTTAAGAGAGAACATTAAATAATTTCAATTAAAACATTTGTAAGAAACATTTGCTTTTATTGATATCTTGTTATCGCTCAGTTTAGTTAAACAAATATATTTTTACATGATCGGTAAGTACTTTAGCAGTATACTTTAATAATAGGAGTTAATGAGAAAATCAAATCAAAAGAAAATTAAATCAACCGATCAGTCAAATAATAAGGCCTGATGTGGAATCATTTCTGTCCCTAAAATGCGTCCAAATCTGGCTTGCCATCATCTAAGACCTATTTCTATCGGCTACATTTCGGGGAGTGTGCGATGGAATTACACAATCCAATTCCGCCAAGCCCGTTCCATCATCGGACTACGAGACAAACGGCGAAGCGCCATCGTTACATGGTGGACATCCCACCCATACGCACAAAACTTTTTGGGAATACCTTCATTGTGCCTATTTGAAACTCTATGCGTATTAAGACTCTTTTAAGAGTACACTGGTGATCCTACAGCTGCATAATAGCTGTCAGTGAAATTTAAACAGCTTAGGCTGATAAAGAGCTGCATTAAGGCTGATTAAGACCGATAAAACTACCATTAATACGCTTAGAGTGCTATAAAGGTATATTGTCAACGACGCTATTCAGTTTTTAACCTTTTCTAATGCCTTAGCAGTAGTAAGGGCTGTTTAGTGGATTAAATTACGCCAAATTCTGTATAAGAAGGTATTTGTGAACTCCTATTACACTGACTTATTAAAGGGGCATGTGTGAACTATTATGACGTTAATAGCTGTATAATGGATGATTTGTGGCCTACATTACAGCTTATTGCTGAATATGTCTACCACTAATCAGCCTTTATACTGCCATTGATAGTGTCTGCATAGCGGCTGTTTAAACATTCACTAGATGCCTCGCAGCTACTTAGAGACTCACTAGTGTATCGAATTAACGGCTTTTACTTTATAGTGGTTCACATAAGTACCTTTAATCAGACTTTATCTGAATAAAAGTAACATGTGGTACTGTAATCAGTCAGTGTAACTTGTAACGTTGATGGCGATTATACTGACGTACAAACTATAAACATACTGATTCATTTTTCAACTTTTAAGATGTTTTGTGTATGAATTAGGAATTTATTGCATTAGTTTTTACTTCCTGATAACATAATAATAACTTTTGATCTTATAATTCTTTTCAAAGCACAAAAAATTGTTTATTCAAGTTTTCATCACGGCTTATTTATATCACAAAACTAATTAAAAACAGAATATTTTCGAGGCGCATTAAAATTTTCTTAGACAATATATTATATGTATAATGTCAGTGAAATTACATTCCCAATCATTTTTCTTTTATTAATATGTAAAACATAGTATAGTACAGTACAGGGAATATGAATATTATCCACGTATAATTCATTCCACGAAACAAGTGTTCAATTGGCAGCTACGGGTTATTATATTTGATTAATATTTGCTTCTATATGTTTGCTACATCAAATATGTTCACTTTTACACTGGCCGCAAGCAGCCTTTCCCGGTTTAAAACATCTATTAAGAGCATAAATGTGACATATTTCCTGAATAAAGAGTAACTTGTGATTTCTTAGTCAGTCGATATTCAGCGCATAGTACTGTCATTACCCTTTATAGCACTGTTAAATTGCCGCTACACAGCTCCTAAGCAGCTACGTGAACTCAAGGCTGAATAATTTGTGCCCATTTAAGAGTTATAAGAGCTGTGTAAGGCCCTATACAGCTTTATTCAGCTTTTTTATTCAGCTTTAAGCATGATGGGAATCCGTTATTCGGCTGATAACCAGCCTCGTGTGCTACTTGGGTCTTCGATCACATCATCACTTACCATCAGGTGAGATAGTGGTCAAACGCGAACCTATTTTCAATAAAAAAAAAATATATTAAAAAAAAAACAAAATTGGATATAGGTACCTATAATTTAACCCTTTCAGGACCATAAGATTATAGGAGGTAAAATAATCATTCTGACTATTTAGGATGATTTATTGGGCATCTAATAAACATATTTTTAAATAAAAATAAAAAAAATGTCAGTGGCTTTTCTGATGTTTTTTGGGACATATTTGTCCCTCTGGACGTCAAAGGCTGACTTTTTGCTTATTCAGCTTATCTTTACGTGTTTTACATTTATTAATAATTTACGATTTTTCCAAAAACAAACAACATATTTATTATTATACGTATTTAATTATTAATATAGGTAATATTTTAATTCATAAGTTATATTTTAGTGACTAAAATCAGCTCAGTAATCAGCGAAAAAAATTCAGTCCTTGGTGTAGCAGAGGTGAACTTCACATGAACCACAAGTATTATTATTTTTCTTATATGTTCGTCTCTTGATTGTTCTTTAGTGTTGTTGAGGGCACTTTGGAATTATGTATTCAGATTTTAAATGACAGGTCTAATTTTATACGCTCGGTCAAAATTAGGTCTACCTAATAGGATCTCGTACTTCTACGTTATTGCATAAATTGTAGATTCCTGCATATTTCTTCAAAACGAGCTCATGGCATAACATTTACTATGAAAGGTACTGCCATGTCAGGTTCCGTTGCCCAGTCTCTCAACGATGGCAAAATATGATAACCCATTACTAAATTTACACCAAGAAATTCTTGCATTTCAACATGGAATTCTCATCCGTTCTGGTGAGCGTATCGCACTGATTCTGATACTTTGAATTGCACTAAAATGTCAAATTTTGTTGTTGAAAGGAATATCTCAAAAGAAGTCAACTTATTGTTATCCAAATCTTGACAGATTTGCACCTTTCCGAATTCATATTCAACATTTTCAAATACATTCAGAGCGTATGTTCCCTGGGTCCACTTGAAAACTGGTTGATGGTCGCTAAGTGGTTCGTTGACATGTTCTACCGCAGAAGTTGAAGGCTCGAGTGATGATCTCCTGGATTCATAAAGTTAAAGTTTTGTAACTTCAATCTCAACATCAAATACACCTTGGTCATCATCATGTGTGTGCCTTACATCTTCGTTGAGCAATAAATTTTCTACAGAGTCACTGTTATAACTCATCAAAATCTGTTGGATTTCAATTTCCTTGAGTTCGAAAACCGTACGTCTTCTACAAAACATTATCTGCAAACATTAAAATAAAAGATGTGGGCAATAGTAAAAAAAATCACAACCGCAATATTGAAACAGATAAATACCCTCATGGGCCATAGGGACACCGGTGTCCCTCTATGTTTATAATCACAGATCAAAGCATACAATATGAATTTAGGTTTTATTAGTGTACAAAATAAAAGAGTACTTACCAGCCAGTAAATATTTCACAATATAATATTTTTAGAACAACTTTTGTACTTAAAAATACTTTTTCAAAATATAAGAAATCCGCGCGAAACAAACTATCAATTTCCAATTATCATAAGCAAGGACTGACAGTTGGAATATTTTGTTGCTATGATAATAGAATGAAAAAGTATATTCAGAAAGTGGTTAAAACTAAAGTCACACCTACCACTTTCACAGTTATTGAATTATTTGATTTTTTTTGTTTGGGACACGGGTGTCCCCGTGGTCGTCAAAGGGTTAAAGTAAAGGACTATACTTGCCGAAAACAAAAGGTGATAAAAATTGGCCAAGTGCGAGTCAGACTCGCCCATGAAGGATTCCGAAGTAACTATAATTATATAATATAATATGTATATTTATTTGACAAAAAAAACCTTACAAATTTCGTAAAACTAGCTTATTTACATTTTTAACAACTACGCCAAATAACTCTGTTTTTCATAGTGTTTGTATGAATTACAAAGTTATATTTGCGGTTTTAGAAAATATGCTGTATCTCAAAAACTGTTGACTTGATCTCGTTCAAACAAATTTTGGTTGAAAGTTTACATTAAGATCTAAAGACATATATTTTTAGATTTTTCACTCCATTATTATAGAAATTAGAGGGGGGACGACGACGACGACACACATTTTACCACTTTGGAAGCGTATATCTTTTAAACGATTAACTTTATGAAAAAGTAGTTTTAGAAACCTCAATGTCATTTTTAAAGACCTGTCTATAGATACCACACACGCACAGGTTTCATGAAACAAAATATTTTCAGTTTCAGTTCCGTGTATGAGCCCCCTTTATTTTAAATATTTTTCTTAAAATCGGAAAGCGGTTTACTGAATACATCTACCTACCAAGTTTCACATGTATCTATAGTCTTAATTGTTTCGGAATAAAATAGCTGTGACATACGGACGGACAGACATTACGAAACTATAAGGATTCCGTTTTTTGCCATTCGGCTACGGAACCCTAAAAAGGATGTTCAAATATAGAGCACAGAATTAGCCAAAACTGATATTTAGAATCCATCAATATATTTATACTAGTATTTGCGTGTTGCGCGAGGTGCAAGCACCTCGCGTGCTTGTGGTGGTGGATTGTTCACTTTTAAAACCCCTAAATGTAGTAAAATGTCAAACATAACCCTAACAGAGCAGCAGCTCCAAATTAAATTAATTAGTGAGTAGTTTTTAATATAGTCTGGTGGTCCACCGCCACCTCCCCCCTTCACTCCACTCGGTCTCGCAGGTTCGCTCCACTCAGGCCCTACGTACCACCGGACAGGTTTCGACGCCTACTATAATATTTGTTCAAACACCTAATGGCTATCTCTAACCGTTATGAAGTTACAGCCTTTTCAATTTTAGGGGAGGTTGGGGAGGGGAGGGCATGGCATAAAAAATTTGAAGGCCCATTTATAGACAGTTTTTTCAGTACTAAAAATCAAAATGGGGGGTGGTGATGGGGGGGAGATGGGGGGTGGGGTTTATTACATTTAGGGGTTTTAAAAGTGAACAATCCACCACCACAAGCACGCGAGGTGCTTGCACCTCACGCAACACGCAAATACTAGTATAAATATATTGATGAATTCTAAATATCAGTATTGGCTAATTCTGTGCTCTATATTTGAACATCCTTTTTAGGGTTCCGTAGCCGAATGGCAAAAAACGGAACCCTTATAGTTTCGTCATGTCTGTCCGTCCGTATGTCACAGCTATTTTATTCCGAAACAATTAAGACTATAGATACATGTGAAACTTGGAAGGTAGATGTATTGTTGTACATTGAGGTTCCTAAAAACACTTTTTTCTGAAAGTTGAAAGTTTCCAAAGTGGTAAAATGTATACCCGTAACTTTTAAAATAAGACAGTAAAAATCAGACAGTCAAAGACGAGAAGACTAAATGATTATGGGTAGTTCTTCTAAATTTGATTCTGCGACTGATTCATATGGCCAAAATTTTATTTCACTTTCAGCTCTGTAACACATGTTCATATGAAAATAGGTATACCAAAAAACGTATATTTGAATAAGGGACTCGTTTTTAAAAAGTAGTTTTCAAGATATCGACTTTCGAATATTTTGTGCCCAGATGAATCAGAATTGGTTACAGATGAATCAGAAACAGAAACAAAAATGAAAAACTTTATGTAAATGAGTTCCGTAGATTTTAAAAAATAATCATATTTTAACAACAACAATAATGAAAACAATTATCAGTGATCATAATATCACGGAAAAATCTGGTGAATTCAAAAATAATTATTTTAAATTATTTTTGAAATGCAGTATATAATTGTATTTTAAGGGAAAGCGAGAATAATGTTATACAACAGAAATTGTAACTATTGCTAATATTTGTAATACAATAAATTCTGTTAGGTCTCACTTTCAACTTCTATTTTCTTCACACAACCTTCCCATACTACTGACTTTGTTCATTCTTCTTTTCATATCCAGTCGATTCTCCTCTGGATTACACTTCCTCTCGAGATCAGAACGGCTGACACTCGCTATGCATTTAAAAAGAAATTGCGGATCTATTTTCTTCATCAATAAGCAGAATTTCCACATTTGGTTTTCATTTGCTTCTTCATTATATATATACGTATGTATTTATATAAGTATTTATTCATATATATTATTTATGTAGATTTCTATTTTTTTATGATAGATTAGTTAGGTTTGATAGTTATGATAGATAGGTTTTTGTGTTATTAGTATTATATTTCTTTTTTCTACTTTTACTTTCCACGTTCATATTGCACCTCCCACACTATCTCTTCACCACTCATGGTTGACTGGTAGAGAATGCCTACGGCATTAAGTCCGCCTTTGTACCTATGTATGGTGGCCAGAAGTGTGTTCAAGACATCATCACATTGTTGAAGAGCACCGATCCGGATGACGTGCCAGCTTTCATGGCGAAGGAGCTGCACAAGCTGCCCCCCGTCTCGTTCGATCACGTCGACGTCACCAGGTTGTTGAAAGACATAACAACCCTGAAAACAAACCTGACCGAGGTGCAGTCCAAGTTGGAGGTATCGAATAACACCATAGAAGAGCTCCGTACCGAAGTAGTGTTGTTGCGCAATGCTGTTGCGGTAATTGGGTCACCTGACGCCTGTAACTTGTACGCATATCGCGGAGAAAAAAATGCAGCCATCAGCAGGAGTGTACGACTAAACGCCGACAGACACTACGTCGACAGACTGAACACCGACAAGACTTTACTTCGACGGGACTCTTCGCCGACAGGACACTTCGCCGATAGGACACTTCGCCGACAGGACACTTCACCGACAGGGCTCATCAGCGACACAACTTATCATTGATAATCAGATACTTACTTTGAAAATCGATTATGCTTTTCCTGTAACTATACAATTCATAAATTTATGTGTGATCGCATTTTTAAAAGGTTTATCCTATATTATTAATTTTAAAACATAATGTAACATTAAATTAAATAATGATTTTGGTTTTTGTGATATTTTTATTGTTATTAAGAGGTTTGTTTAAATAAATTATTTTTGTTCAATTTTTTTTTAAAGTTGATAGGCTTGCGTTTGACCATAATCTCACCTGATTAAGCGATGATGTGGTCGAAGATGAAGCACGCTTGTCTAGAAGTAACCTATTCACTCTTGACTTAAAGACTCCCAGGTTATAACTATCAGGAAACACAGACTCCGGCAGGGAATTTCACTCCTTAGCCGTACGCACAATGAAAGTATTCCCAAAACGTTTCGTGCGTATGGGTGCGATGTCCACCATGTAACGATGGCGCATCGCCATTTGTCTTGTAGTCCGATGATGGAACGGGCTTGGTGGAATAAGACTGTGCAATTCCATCGCACACTCCTCGAAATGTAACCTATACAAAACTGATAGGCTTGCAACAAGTCGCCGATGTTCTAGGCTCTGGAGCCTTGTCTCGACCAGTTTCTCGTTGCCGATGAGCCTTTTGGCCCGTTTCTCTATAGACTCAAGTGCATCAAGCTGGTATTTGGCAGATCCGTCCCAGAGATGAGAGCAGTAATCCATACATGACCGAACTTGTGCTTGATAGAGGTTGAGCAGCTGTTCCAGTGTGAAGTACCGTCTCACCTTTGCTAGTGTGAGATACGCAGGTTATGGAAATGAGACGCAAATGCAGGTTGAATATGGTATGCTTGTATTTTCAAAAATCGTTTCCTTATATAGGTACAGAATCTGTTGCAATAATTAATACATAGCGGGTATATATAAAAAGTTATTTTTAGAAAAATAAAATTACCCTACGTGCTACGTTTCTAACTGTGAGGATGCTATTCCGCTACAGTACACCCCCTCAAGCGAAGCGTACTACTGGTTTTACTATTCTTCCCGATCGCGTTGTTCTCTGTGTGTCATCATTTCCTTGTTCATTCATAGTGTAGGCAGGCTTGAGTCGGTCGATCGAGACGTTGGTTACTCTTCCTGGTAGCTGGAGCTTGTAGTACTTCTCACATCTTTCGATTACGGGATATGGACCTTCATATGTCGGTTGCAGTGGTTTTTTTGTGCAATCTCTGCGTAGGTATACGTTTCCACAGGTACGTAGGTCGGAGTGTACAAACATGTTGTTGTTGTTATGCACGGTCTCGGCTGGTCGGTATGCGTTGATAGTGCGCCGCAGCTGTTCAACGTAATCGTGACTCATTTGGCTTCCTTTTGTTTCAACAAAAAAATCTCCTGGTAATCGCAGCGATGTTCCGTAGGTGTATTGTGCAGGACTAATCCCTGTGTCGCTACGAGTAGCCGCGCGCAATCCGAGTAGTGCGGTGGGTAACTCGTCAAACCACTTTCCGTTTTCTCTAGCAGTGCAGCGCGCGGTAAGTGCGGCTTTGAGTGAGCGGTGCCACCGTTCGATGATTCCATTTGATTGTGGATGATATGCAGTTGTTCTCGTTCTGTTTATTCCCATTAGTTTCATCAATTCAGAGAAAAGTTTGCTCTCAAACTGACGACCTTGATCGCTTGTTATCGTGACGGGACAACCAAATCTTGTTATCCAGCTTTCATATATCGTTTTGACTATTGTTTCCGCAGTTATGTCGTGGAGAGGTAATGCTTCGGGCCATCGTGTGTACCGGTCGATAATAGTGAGTAGGTACTTGTGTCCATATTGTGATGGGGGTAGGGGCCCAACAATGTCGACATGAATGTGTTGGAATCGTTCCGATGGTGGGAATTTTGCGATTTGACTCGTTGTATGTCGACTGACTTTTGACTTTTGATAGGCTTCACAGGCTTTCGTCCATCGTCCCGCGTCAGCGTTCATGGCTGGCCAGAAATATTTTTCACTGAGTATTTTTCTTGTTGTGACTGAGGTTATGTACACTTTCGTACGCTGCTCGGCGAAATGTTTCGGGTAGGTACGGGCGAACGTGTTGTGTAGATGTTTCGCATAGTACTTTGCAATTTGTGTTGGGTAGAATTATGCGCTTCAATTGTAAGTTGCTTTGCTTCATTAAGTCACGTATGGTGCTGTCTCTTTCTTGCGCTGTGGCTAGTTGCTTGTAGTCGATCGTTGTAGGACAGGTGATAGTTTCTGTGTTGATCCGTGATAATGAATCTGCGACTATGTTATCTTGCCCGCTGATATGACGTATGTCGTTTGTGAATTCGCTTATGTACATGAGTTGTCTGGCTCGGCGCGGTGTCTCGCTGTCTGACGATGTTTTATTTATTGCGTAAGTTAGCGGTTTGTGGTCTGTGAATATTATAAGATGTCTTCCTTCGAACATTTTTCTAAAATGCTTCACAGCCATGTATATAGCTAGCAGTTCTCTGTCGAATGTGCTATATTTGACTTGCGCGCTTGACAATGATTTGGAGAAATATCCCAGTGGCTGCCATTTGTTGTGTACATATTGTTGCAGCACAGCACCAGCGCACTTATCGGAGGCGTCAGTCATTAATGCGATCGGTGCGTTATGTGAGGGGTGAGCTAGTAATGCCGCGTTTTGTAGGCCAGCTTTACATAACTCAAATGCCTTCAGGGCATTGTCATTCCATACTATCTTTGTTTTATCTCGTTTCTTGCTATTGTGCAAGTATGCATTTAGAGGTGCTTGTATTTCGGCTGCCTTTGAAATGCAATCTCTGTAGAAGTTGACGGTGCCAAGGAATCTTCTTAATTGTTCAATGGTTGTGGGTAGTGGAAAGTTGGTGATTGCTTCCACTTTTTCTGTTGGAGGTTTGATGCCATCTTGTGAGACAGTATGTCCAAGGAATTTGATCACTTTCTTGCCTAATACACATTTAGCTGGATTTATAGTGATGCCGTATTTGTTTAGTTGTTTTAGGACGGTTCGTACATGTTGTCTGTGTTCTTCTTCTGTTCTCGAACTTATTATTATGTCATCGACAAATGGGTAGGCATAGTCGAGTCCGTGGAGTACTTCGTGAATAAAACGTTGGAAGGTCTGTCCTGCATTTTTCAGTCCTGGGCACATCCGGGGAAATTCAAATAGCCCGAATGGTGTTATGATGGCGGTTTTTTCAATGTGATCTTCCAGTACAGGCAGTTGTTGGTATGCTCTATTTAGGTCAAGAGTTGAGAATATTTGCTTCCCGTGCAACTGGTAAGTGAAATCCTTCAAACGTGGTACAGGATATCTGTCTGGTTTCGTTACGGCATTTAGCCTTCTGTAGTCTCCACATACGCGTAAGTCGCCGTTTGGTTTGGGTACCACGTGAAGTGGACTGGCCCAGGGGCTCTTGCTTGGTCGGCATAATCCCTGATCCATCATAGTTTGAAATTCTTTCTTTGCAGCTTCGTAACGGTGAGGTGGCAGTGGACGAGCTTTGCAGTATAATGGCGGCCCTGTTGTTTCTATATGGTGCTCGACGTTGTGCTTCGGAGTATTTTTCATAGTGGAAAGTCTTGTAATATCGGGGAATTCCGCCAATATGTCATGATATTTTTGTTCCAGGTCTATGGTTCTGATGGTTGGTGCTTTTGATTTGCAGATGGACGTCTTCACTGACAAGTTTGTTATCTTGTCGATTAAACATTTTCCAGCGAGGTCGACTAGTAGGTGATGGTGCTTCAAAAAATCAGCGCCGATGATGGGCTTGCTGACTGCTGCTACGACGAACTTCCATCTGAATGGTCGTCTCAGGTTGAAATCCAGGTCCATTGTTTTTTCACCGTAGGTAGCTATTTCGGTGTTGTTTGCTGCATATAGTTTGAATGCGGTTGGCTTCAAAATTTCACAGCGTTTCCTGGGAATGACGGATATGTTTGCACCAGTGTCGATGAGAAAGCTTAGATTTGTCTTC
The DNA here is from genome assembly GCA_943138885.2 of Tholera decimalis. Classification (NCBI taxonomy): domain Eukaryota; kingdom Metazoa; phylum Arthropoda; class Insecta; order Lepidoptera; family Noctuidae; genus Tholera; species Tholera decimalis. Next base: position 7,008,106 of record OW964575.2, on the reverse strand, counting down.
TTGTCTTTCAAAAATAGACGGTGTGATTTTTCCCAGGCGCCAGATTCCGTCCCTGCTAACGCCTGTTTTAGTTTCCCGAGATTGTTGGGTGCTTATCTTCGTAAGTACATGGTCTAGTACATTTCCGCGCTTGTGCGCCGAACTTCCGATGAAAATAACAAACGGAATTGTCGTTGTACTCGGTCCTATGATTAGAGTCCGCTCGGCGGTTACCATGTGGCGAACGGTACGTACTGCGTGATCGATGACGCGTGCCGCCTCGCCAGTTGCGCCCGCGCTGCCTTCCGTAGCGGCTGTGGTGTGTTTTTAATTCTGATATTTCTTTTGCCAACATGTCGATCTTCGCGTGAAGCAATGCGTTTTCATGATTTGTAGCTAAAGGTGGAGTGGACGGTGTTGCCGGTGACGAAGTGTTGTGTACTGCTGATATTTGGTGGTGAAGTTGTTCTAGCATTTTGTCGGCCATTACTGCTAACTCGTTTAATTCGGTTTTCTTAGCTATAGTTTCGCTCACAGCTAGTATGGCGCGGACTGATGGGGGTAGGTGCTTCGTCCATATAACACGCAGCGTGTTCTCGGCAATGTTGTTTCCGGCTAGATTTTGCATGCGGCGTAGCAGTTGTGAAGGCTTCAAATCTCCAAGTTCCACTTTGGACAGTAGCCGCTCGAGTTTAGTGTGGTCGCTCTCGTCATAGGTTTGGATAAGTCTCATCTTCATGGTGGCGTATCTATTGTTTTCTACTGCATTTTTAGTATCGAACATGATGTCTTGAATTTCGTCTAGATCTTGGAGGTCGAGTTGGCGGATGAGCAGCTCTGATAGTTCCTTGTCGCTTAGTTTTCCAGCAGACACAATCGCTTCAAATTGCAGGAACCAAAGCTTGATTCTGTTCCTCCATAAAGGCGGTATCCGTTGGTTGTATGAGACGGCTGATAGTTCGTGCGAATCCTGCTGTGGTGATGATGTACCGCTCCCATCGCTCGGTTTCAAAATATTTGAGGTCATTAGTTCGTCTTGAAGTTTCTTCCGTCGGGGTCACCACTGTGAGATACGCAGGTTATGGAAATGAGACGCAAATGCAGGTTGAATATGGTATGCTTGTATTTTCAAAAATCGTTTCCTTATATAGGTACAGAATCTGTTGCAATAATTAATACATAGCGGGTATATATAAAAAGTTATTTTTAGAAAAATAAAATTACCCTACGTGCTACGTTTCTAACTGTGAGGATGCTATTCCGCTACACTAGGATTCCCAACTTTTTGGCAGCTAATTGAGCCTTAACCTCGATAAACGGACCAAAATTAAGGGTGGATGTCAACGTAACCCCAAGAAGCTCAATGCGATTAGTTATCGGCACGGTTACATCACGAAAAGAAGGATCCGGTTGAAATTGGCTCCTTTTTGCGGAGAAAAGACACGCCTGGGTCTTGGCAGCATTAAACTTGACCAAGTTGGCGTCGCCCCACTCAGAGACAGCCCTCAAAGTTAAGTTCAAGCGTCCCACCATTGCCTCTCGGAGAGACTGGACTTGTGACCCACTAGTACGCGCGCTGGATATATACCTCTCAGCAACAGTGCTGTTGTCTGCATATCCAAAGGTACCGGGCATTAGCAGATCGTTAATATGCAGCAAGAATAAAGTTGCTGAGAGAACTGACCCCTGAGGGACCCCGGCATTAATAGCCAATTGGCCAGACGAGCAATCATCAATAACCACTCGAATAGACCGATCTCTCAGGAAGTCTTCTATCCAAACGCAAAGTTCAGTGGATAGATATACCAAAAGAAGGATGTTTAGCAATAAGGCTATCATGCCACACCCTATCGAAAGCCTTGGAGACATCGAGACAAACAGCAAGTGCTTCCCCGTGCTTCTCAATGGCCTCACTCCAGATATGAATGGCATACGCTAGAAAATCCCCAGTTGACCGGTTTTTGCGGAAGCCGTATTGTCGGTCACTGAGGATGTCGTTGGCTTCTAGGTATGCCAGGAGCTTACTATTGAGTACACGCTCCATACTCTTACAGAGTATGGACGTGACTGAAATAGGCCTGTAGTTGGCCGGATCTGCACGACTGCCCTTCTTGGGCACGGGCTGCACGTTAGCTTGCTTCCAAGCCTTGCGGCACTTTTCCAGTTATTTAAACAAACCTCATTTTTTTCTATGCATTTTTATGGGTATCTTTACATATTGATATTATACATAATATACATATATGTACCTCTACTAGAAACCAATGCAAGATCTTTATTTTTTTATGAATTGTATGATTACAAGAAAAGCATAATCGATTTCCAAAGTAATTATCTGATTATCAATGATAAGTTGTAGATATGAAAAGAAGAATGAACAAAGTCAGTAGTATGGGAAGGTTGTGTGAAGAAAATAGAAGTTGAAAGTGAGACCTAACAGAATTTATTGTATTACAAATATTAGCAATAGTTACAATTTCTGTTGTATAACATTATTCTCGCTTTCCATTAAAATACAATTATATACTGCATTTCAAAAATAATTTAAAATAATTATTTTTGAATTCACCAGATTTTTTCCGTGTTGTTAAAATATGATTATTTTTTTAAAATCTACGGAACTCATTTACATAAAGTTTTTCATTTTTGTTTCTGTTTCTGATTCATCTGTAACCAATTCTGATTCATCTGGGCACAAAATATTCGAAAGTCGATATCTTGAAAACTACTTTTTAAAAACGAGTCCCTTATTCAAATATACGTTTTTTGGTATACCTATTTTCATATGAACATGTGTTACAGAGCTGAAAGTGAAATAAAATTTTGGCCATATGAATCAGTCGCAGAATCAAATTTCGAAGAACTACCCATAATCATTTAGTCTTCTCGTCTTTGACTGTCTGATTTTTACTGTCTTATTTTAAAAGTTACGGGTATACATTTTACCTCTTTGGAAACTTTCAACTTTCAGAAAAAAGTGTTTTTAGGAACCTCAATGTGATCTTAAAAAACCTATGTTTAGATAACGCGCACGTATAGTATATATATATTTTTTTTAAATTTCAGGTCCTTTTATTTTGTTTATATATTGTAAAGCTGTCCCTATCAATTTTCAGAGTCAAAGTACTTTATTGTGAGACAGTGGTAACAGAGTTGTTGTTAAGCTTGTTATAAGGGATCCATTTTTTGCCATTCTGCTACGGAATCCTAAACGCTACTATGTATATTTTGGCTGTCGAAGATTGGATAGCCATTTTCATTGAAAAAAAAAACAAATTCAATGTTCATTCATTTATTATATAAAGCTAAATACATTTTGTAACAAAAAAAAGTCATATAAATTTACAAATTTGAAAATTTATAGTCTTAAAATTAAAATAGAGTTAACTTGACTATAGACTAAAGCGACTATAGCTATATTTCAATATGAAAATGTTATCTGACTGAGTCAGCTTTCATTCATACCTTACAAAATGCTTGTCTCGCTTAGATAAATACAAATACTACAAGAAAAAAAAAGAATAATAAGTAAATTTAAATTAATTAAAGTGCCTAATAAAATTGTTTTATAATTCTTGTGTTGTCAAAATTATTTCGCAAGTCTCTCAAGCGTGTTATAAACTGAATCGATTTACAATTTATCAGTTTTAAATTCCACAACAGTAGCCTTTTAAAAGGTAAGCAAAGGTTTTATAGTGTCACATAATAATCGTCCAGTACATTAATTTATTCAAAAATTCATAAAAAAAAATTGGATGATATTAAAAATTAATCATTTATTTGTCATTTAATAATTTAACGTTATAAATTAATACTTATAATTATAAATTAATAAGTACGTTAGGAGATACTAAAACATAAAAATACAACAATGTCTAAAACACTAGTTTAAAAAGCAGGGTACGTATATGTATAATCCAAGGGCAACTGAAGAAGCAGTGTGGGTTTTTAGTCAGTAGAAGTCTGACACTCCCCTCCGCTCCACCCACATGGGGAGTCATTTGTTGATTTCTAACCCAGGAAAAAAAACTTCAAGTCATCAAGTTATACCCGAATTATAGTTAATAAGATTGGATATTTTGTCATAGTTCCTAGTTTAAGATCTTTATTTCCATCTGTGCTTTGATTCGATAAATAATTAATTTACTCATTTTGGTGATTAAAATTAAAAAAATGTTTTATTTTTATTTTAATCACTAAAAGCTTTTTTATATTACTTGAACGGATAACAGCTATGAGAGCTTGAATGTTTTTTAGCTAAAGTTAAGTTATATTCATATGTATATCATATATTTATTTGCGTACCATCTAAAACAAGCTTCAAGCTCTCATCTCAATTATGGACCCTGTAGGGCAGAGCAAAAAATAAAATTAATTCAATTTACAATAATAAAATTTAAGATGTCAATAAATCAAAAAAAAAAAATCAGTAGATTAATAAAAATGTCAATAGATTTAAAGAACAGTCTAAAGTCATCAATCAATTAATTAATATCTGAATTCTTATTACCAGGTCATTTCAATTCGTCACAGCCAAATTTATTCTTTGGCACTAACAGGAATTTTATCCTCTCTTCGATATTGTAAATGGTTGGCATAGCTTGCTTCTCCATAAGAACTTGTAATAATATCACTGCTTTTACCGCCCCTCTCAACGTGTGTTTTATTATACTGTTCAGATTTTACATTACCACTTTCTTGTTGATCTACAACTTCTTCTCTTTTTAGGGTTCCATCGTAATCCCGTGCTACCTTTACTGCTTGGTATCTGGTGCCTTTTTGAGTCACTTCATCAGCTTTGTGGCGTTCCTCAATTGTGTGAATTCTTCCTCGAATAGTCTCAGACATAAAATCATCCGTTTTCTTTGTCTCCACGCTACAAGTGTCCGTCTCGTTCATCGAAAGAGTACCGTCATGTGAATGATGAGTTATTTTCTTTTTTATTACATGTTTGGTGTTCATGGTGTGCACACAATGGTGGGTAATATGTTTGTTATGTATATGACCTGATTTAGCTGCATTAGGGTCTGCAGTCTCTGTGGGTTCCACGTCTTCACTGCCACAGTTTTCTGAGTTGTCATGTCCTTTATTACTGGTGATTACAGAGGCACCTCCAGCAGCAGTATCTAGATCAGTATCATCAAAAGCACTGGCAGTGTTATAAGCTGCAGCAATCGCCATAGTACTGCCTGGGCCAGTACGTGGAGCATTAGCAGATGTATAAGAACTGGTAGTAACGCTACTGAAATCATCTTCATGTGTGCTTGTGCTTTCTGAGCTGTCATGTCCTTTATTACTGGCAATTACATCGCCACCTCCAGAAGCAGTATCATCAAAAGCACTGGCAGTGTTATAAGCTGCAGCAGGCGCCGTAGTACTGTCTGGGCCAGTACGTGAAGCATTAGCAGATGTATAAGAACTGGTAGTGACGCTACTGGAACCATCTTCATGTGTGCTTGTGCTGTTTCCTTGGGCGGACGCAAAACTGGTAGCATTGCCTGAATTTGAGACAGCCACAGCGGAATAAGAAGCCGATTCCGAGGTAAAAGCTCCGTTTTCATTTAAGTAGGATGCGCTTCCAGAGCTTTCAGCATTAGTAGTGGAACTGTCATGTTCGCCTGTACATGCAGTATTTACGTTAGAATCACTTTCTGAAGTGGCACAAGTTAATCCATCACCAGCTATGTTGCTAGCGCTGCTACCTTCGGCTGTCGCAGTACTGCTGCCGCTTTTTTCAGTAACTGTGGTAGCTGCAGTCGTGTCAGTTTTGGAGCGAACCTCATCTCGATTATGGGAGAATGTGTGATCCCTACGGTGGTTAGGTTTTCTTCCTCTGCCTCTTCTGAAGTGTGTATCCAATGTAGTTGGGCCTCGTCTCCCGACTTTATGGTGTTCTCTGCTAATATGGCCATGAGACAAATGTCTGTGTCCATTGCCGTGAATTTCCTTATGGTTTCTTCGATGCGGACTTAAATTATGGCGTCTACCACAAATATTACACCTTTTGCTCAAACTTTCAATGCGGATGTTGGTACGGTTTTTGGCTATGGTGCGGTGTATATTGTTATGGTTTCCAATACTACTATGAGAATAAGAGTGGGTTGAAATATGACCATGACGTTTGCCACAGGTTCTGCATCTCCTATCATGGCTCTTAATATGACGTTTTTTCCCGTGACGTTTGTTAGTGTTATTTTCATCAGACACGATTTCATGAGAAGAATCTTGAGCATCAGAAGTGCTACTTTCATTGTTGCTGACATCGCGGCTATGCTCAATACTCAAGTCACTTTCAAGAATAGGGTTTGAATTTAGAGAATTATTATCTTCGTCGCTCTTATTTTCTTCCTCAGTTAAGTTTTGATTTTCAGGACGACATTCTTTGGAAGTGTCTTTGCTAGATTCTTGGCTTTTTTCAGTTGTCGTGGTACTCTCAAAAGTAGGGTTTGAATTAGAAGAACTATTGCCATCTTCGGAGTTGTCACTTTCTTCTTCAAACGTGTTTACTTCTTCCAAAGGAGATTCTTCGGAAGTATCTTTGCTAGATTCTTGACTTTTTTCAGTTGTCGTTGAACTCTCAGAAGTAGGGTTCAAATTAGAAGAACTACTGCTATCTTTGGAGCTGTAACTTTCTTCTTCATTCGTGTTGTGTTCCTCCGAAGAAGAATATTTGGAAGTGTCTTTGCTAGATTCTTGCCTTTTTTCGGTTGTCGTGGTAATCTCAGAAGTAGGGTTTGAATTAGAACAACTATTGCCATCTTCGGAGTTGTCACTTTTTTCTTCAGTCGTGCTATGTTCTTCTAAAGTAAAATCATCGGAAGTGTCTTTGCTAGATTGTTGACTTTTTTCAGTTGTCGTGGTACTCGTAGAAGTAGTTTTTGAATTAGAAGATTTACTGCCACCTTCGAAACTGTCACTTTCCTCTTCAGTTGTGTTTGGTTTCTCCGAACAGGATATTTCGAAAATATCTTTGCTAGATTCTTGGCTTTTTATAGTTGTCGTGGTACTCTCAGAAGAAGGGTTCAAATGAGAAGAACTACTGCTATATTCGGAACTGCCACTTTCTTCTTCAGTTATGTTTGGTTTCTCCGAACAGGATTTTTCGAAAACATCTTTGCTAGATTCTTGGCTTTTTTCGGTTGTCGTGGTGCTCTCAGAAGAAGTTTTAGAATAAGAAGATTGACTGCCATCTTCGAAACTGTCACTTTCTTCTTCAGTTGTGTTTGGTTTCTCCGAACAGGATATTTCGAAAATATCTTTGCTAGATTCTTGGCTTTTTATAGTTGTCGTGGTACTCTCAGAAGAAGGGTTCAAATGAGAAGAACTACTGCTATATTCGGAACTGCCACTTTCTTCTTCAATCGTGTTTACTTCTTCCAAAGGAGATTCTTCGGAATAATCTTTGCTAGATTCTTGGCTTTTTTCAGTTTTCGTTAAACTCTCAGAAGTAGGATTCGAATTAGAAGAACTACTGCTATCTGTGGAGCTGTAACTATCTTCTTCATTCGAGTTGTGTTCCCCCGAAGAAGAATGTTCGGAAGTGCCTTTGCTAGGTTCTTGGCTTTTGTCGGTTGTCGTGGTGCTCTCAGAAGAAGGTTTCGAATTAGAAGATTGACTGCCATCTTCGAAACTGTCACTTTCTTCTTCAGTTGTGTTTGGTTTCTCCGAACAGGATATTTCGAAAATATCTTTGCTAGATTCTTGGCTTTTTATAGTTGTCGTGGTACTCTCAGAAGAAGGGTTCAAATGAGAAGAACTACTGCTATATTCGGAACTGCCACTTTCTTCTTCAATCGTGTTTACTTCTTCCAAAGGAGATTCTTCGGAATAATCTTTGCTAGATTCTTGGCTTTTTTCAGTTTTCGTTAAACTCTCAGAAGTAGGGTTCGAATTAGAAGAACTACTGCTATCTGTGGAGCTGTAACTATCTTCTTCATTCGAGTTGTGTTCCCCCGAAGAAGAATGTTCGGAAGTGCCTTTGCTATGTTCTTGGCTTTTGTCGGTTGTCGTGGTGCTCTCAGAAGAAGGTTTCGAATTAGAAGATTGACTGCCATCTTCGAAACTGTCACTTTCTTCTTCAGTTGTGTTTGGTTTCTCCGAACAGGATATTTCGAAAATATCTTTGCTAGATTCTTGGCTTTTTATAGTTGTCGTGGTACTCTCAGAAGAAGGGTTCAAATGAGAAGAACTACTGCTATATTCGGAACTGCCACTTTCTTCTTCAATCGTGTTTACTTCTTCCAAAGGAGATTCTTCAGAATAATCTTTGCTAGATTGTTGACTTTTTTCAGTTGTCGTGGTACTCGTAGAAGTAGTTTTTGAATTAGAAGATTGACTGCCATCTTCGAAACTGTCACTTTCTTCTTCAGTTGTGTTTGGTTTCTCCGAACAGGATATTTCGAAAATATCTTTGCTAGATTCTTGGCTTTTTATAGTTGTCGTGGTACTCTCAGAAGAAGGGTTCAAATGAGAAGAACTACTGCTATATTCGGAACTGCCACTTTCTTCTTCAATCGTGTTTACTTCTTCCAAAGGAGATTCTTCGGAATAATCTTTGCTAGATTGTTGACTTTTTTCAGTTGTCGTGGTACTCGTAGAAGTAGTTTTTGAATTAGAAGATTGACTGCCATCTTCGAAACTGTCACTTTCTTCTTCAGTTGTGTTTGGTTTCTCCGAACAGGATATTTCGAAAATATCTTTGCTAGATTCTTGGCTTTTTATAGTTGTCGTGGTACTCTCAGAAGAAGGGTTCAAATGAGAAAAACTACTGCTATATTCGGAACTGCCACTTTCTTCTTCAATCGTGTTTACTTCTTCCAAAAGAGATTCTTCGGAATAATCTTGCATAGTTTCTTGGCTTTTTTCAGTTTTCGTTAAACTCTCAGAAGTAGGGTTCGAATTAGAAGAACTACTGCTATCTGTGGAGCTGTAACTATCTTCTTCATTCGAGTTGTGTTCCCCCGAAGAAGAATGTTCGGAAGTGCCTTTGCTATGTTCTTGGCTTTTGTCGGTTGTCGTGGTGCTCTCAGAAGAAGGTTTCGAATTAGAAGATTGACTGCCATCTTCGAAACTGTCACTTTCTTCTTCAGTTGTGTTTGGTTTCTCCGAACAGGATATTTCGAAAATATCTTTGCTAGATTCTTGGCTTTTTATAGTTGTCGTGGTACTCTCAGAAGAAGGGTTCAAATGAGAAGAACTACTGCTATATTCGGAACTGCCACTTTCTTCTTCAATCGTGTTTACTTCTTCCAAAGGAGATTCTTCGGAATAATCTTTGCTAGATTTTTGGCTTTTTTCAGTTTTCGTTAAACTCTCAGAAGTAGGGTTCGAATTAGAAGAACTACTGCTATCTGTGGAGCTGTAACTATCTTCTTCATTCGAGTTGTGTTCCCCCGAAGAAGAATGTTCGGAAGTGCCTTTGCTAGGTTCTTGGCTTTTTTCGGTTGTCGTGGTGCCCTCAGAAGAAGTTTTAGAATTAGAAGATTGACTGCCATCTTCAAAACTGTCACTTTCTTCTTCAGTTGTGTTTGGTTTCTCCGAACAGGATATTTCGAAAATATCTTTCCTAGATTCTTGGCTTTTTATAGTTGTCGTGGTACTCTCAGAAGAAGGGTTCAAACGAGAAGAACTACTGCTATATTCGGAACTGCCACTTTCTTCTTCAATCGTGTTTACTTCTTCCAAAGGAGATTCTTCGGAATAATCTTTGCTAGATTCTTGGCTTTTTTCAGTTTTCGTTAAACTCTCAGAAGTAGGGTTCGAATTAGAAGAACTACTGCTATCTGTGGAGCTGTAACTATCTTCTTCATTCGAGTTGTGTTCCCCCGAAGAAGAATGTTCGGAAGTGCCTTTGCTAGGTTCTTGGCTTTTGTCGGTTGTCGTGGTGCTCTCAGAAGAAGGTTTCGAATTAGAAGATTGACTGCCATCTTCGAAACTGTCACTTTCTTCTTCAGTTGTGTTTGGTTTCTCCGAACAGGATATTTCGAAAATATCTTTGCTAGATTCTTGGCTTTTTATAGTTGTCGTGGTACTCTCAGAAGAAGGGTTCAAATGAGAAGAACTACTGCTATATTCGGAACTGCCACTTTCTTCTTCAATCGTGTTTACTTCTTCCAAAGGAGATTCTTCGGAATAATCTTTGCTAGATTGTTGACTTTTTTCAGTTGTCGTGGTACTCGTAGAAGTAGTTTTTGAATTAGAAGATTGACTGCCATCTTCGAAACTGTCACTTTCTTCTTCAGTTGTGTTTGGTTTCTCCGAACAGGATATTTCGAAAATATCTTTGCTAGATTCTTGGCTTTTTATAGTTGTCGTGGTACTCTCAGAAGAAGGGTTCAAATGAGAAGAACAACTGCCATATTCGAAACTGCCACTTTCTTCTTCAATCGTGTTTACTTCTTCCAAAAGAGATTCTTCGGAATAATCTTTGCTAGATTCTTGGCTTTTTTCAGTTTTCGTTAAACTCTCAGAAGTAGGGTTCGAATTAGAAGAACTACTGCTATCTGTATCTGTGGAGCTGTAACTATCTTCTTCATTCGAGTTCTGTTCCCCCGAAGAAGAATGTTCGGAAGTGCCTTTGCTATGTTCTTGGCTTTTGTCGGTTGTCGTGGTGCTCTCAGAAGAAGGTTTCGAATTAGAAGATTGACTGCCATCTTCGAAACTGTCACTTTCTTCTTCAGTTGTGTTTGGTTTCTCCGAACAGGATATTTCGAAAATATCTTTGCTAGATTCTTGGCTTTTTATAGTTGTCGTGGTACTCTCAGAAGAAGGGTTCAAATGAGAAGAACTACTGCTATATTCGGAACTGCCACTTTCTTCTTCAATCGTGTTTACTTCTTCCAAAGGAGATTCTTCGGAATAATCTTTGCTAGATTCTTGGCTTTTTTCAGTTTTCGTTAAACTCTCAGAAGTAGGGTTCGAATTAGAAGAACTGCAGCTATCTGTGGAGCTGTAACTATCTTCTTCATTCGAGTTTACTTCTTCCAAAGAAGATTCTTCGGAATAATCTTTGCTAGATTGTTGACTTTTTTCAGTTGTCGTGGTACTCGTAGAAGTAGTTTTTGAATTAGAAGATTTACTGCCATCTTCGAAACTGTCTTTTTCTTCTTCAGTTATGTTTGATTTCTCCGAACAGGAGTTTTCGAAAACATCTTTGCTAGATTCTTGGCTTTTTTCGGTTGTCGTGGTGCTCTCAGAAGAAGTTTTAGAATTAGAAGATTGACTGCCATCTTCAAAACTGTCACTTTCTTCTTCAGTTGTGTTTGGTTTCCCCGAACAGGATATTTCGAAAATATATTTGCTAGATTCTTGGCTTTTTATAGTTGTCGTGGTACTCTCAGAAGAAGGGTTCAAACGAGAAGAACTACTGCTATATTCGGAACTGCCACTTTCTTCTTCAATCGTGTTTACTTCTTCCAAAGGAGATTCTTCGGAATAATCTTTGCTAGATTTTTGGCTTTTTTCAGTTTTCGTTAAACTTTCAGAAGTAGGGTTCGAATTAGAAGAACTGCAGCTATCTGTTGAGCTGTAACTATCTTCTTCATTCGAGTTTACTTCTTCCAAAGAAGATTCTTCGGAATAATCTTTGCTAGATTGTTGACTTTTTTCAGTTGTCGTGGTACTCGTAGAAGTAGTTTTTGAATTAGAAGATTTACTGCCATCTTCGAAACTGTCTTTTTCTTCTTCAGTTATGTTTGATTTCACCGAACAGGAGTTTTCGAAAACATCTTTGCTAGATTCTTGGCTTTTTTCGGTTGTCGTGGTGCTCTCAGAAGAAGTTTTAGAATTAGAAGATTGACTGCCATCTTCAAAACTGTCACTTTCTTCTTCAGTTGTGTTTGGTTTCTCCGAACAGGATATTTCGAAAATATATTTGCTAGATTCTTGGCTTTTTATAGTTGTCGTGGTACTCTCAGAAGAAGGGTTCAAACGAGAAGAACTACTGCTATATTCGGAACTGCCACTTTCTTCTTCAATCGTGTTTACTTCTTCCAAAGGAGATTCTTCGGAATAATCTTTGCTAGATTGTTGACTTTTTTCAGTTGTCGTGGTACTCGTAGAAGTAGTTTTTGAATTAGAAGATTGACTGCCATCTTCGAAACTGACACTTTCTTCTTCAGTTGTGTTTGGTTTCTCCGAACAGGATATTTCGAAAATATCTTTGCTAGATTCTTGGCTTTTTATAGTTGTCGTGGTACTCTCAGAAGAAGGGTTCAAATGAGAAGAACTACTGCCATATTCGGAACTGCCACTTTCTTCTTCAATCGTGTTTACTTCTTCCAAAAGAGATTCTTCGGAATAATCTTTGCTAGATTCTTGGCTTTTTTCAGTTTTCGTTAAACTCTCAGAAGTAGGGTTCGAATTAGAAGAACTACTGCTATCTGTATCTGTGGAGCTGTAACTATCTTCTTCATTCGAGTTGTGTTCCCCCGAAGAAGAATGTTCGGAAGTGCCTTTGCTATGTTCTTGGCTTTTGTCGGTTGTCGTGGTGCTCTCAGAAGAAGGTTTCGAATTAGAAGATTGACTGCCATCTTCGAAACTGTCACTTTCTTCTTCAGTTGTGTTTGGTTTCTCCGAACAGGATATTTCGAAAATATCTTTGCTAGATTCTTGGCTTTTTATAGTTGTCGTGGTACTCTCAGAAGAAGGGTTCAAATGAGAAGAACTACTGCTATATTCGGAACTGCCACTTTCTTCTTCAATCGTGTTTACTTCTTCCAAAGGAGATTCTTCGGAATAATCTTTGCTAGATTGTTGACTTTTTTCAGATGTCGTGGTACTCGTAGAAGTAGTTTTTGAATTAGAAGATTGACTGCCATCTTCGAAACTGTCACTTTCTTCTTCAGTTGTGTTTGGTTTCTCCGAACAGGATATTTCGAAAATATCTTTGCTAGATTCTTGGCTTTTTATAGTTGTCGTGGTACTCTCAGAAGAAGGGTTCAAACGAGAAGAACTACTGCTATATTCGGAACTGCCACTTTCTTCTTCAATCGTGTTTACTTCTTCCAAAGGAGATTCTTCGGAATAATCTTTGCTAGATTGTTGACTTTTTTCAGTTGTCGTGGTACTCGTAGAAGTAGTTTTTGAATTAGAAGATTGACTGCCATCTTCGAAACTGTCACTTTCTTCTTCAGTTGTGTTTGGTTTCTCCGAACAGGATATTTCGAAAATATCTTTGCTAGATTCTTGGCTTTTTATAGTTGTCGTGGTACTCTCAGAAGAAGGGTTCAAATGAGAAGAACTACTGCCATATTCGGAACTGCCACTTTCTTCTTCAATCGTGTTTACTTCTTCCAAAAGAGATTCTTCGGAATAATCTTTGCTAGATTCTTGGCTTTTTTCAGTTTTCGTTAAACTCTCAGAAGTAGGGTTCGAATTAGAAGAACTACTGCTATCTGTATCTGTGGAGCTGTAACTATCTTCTTCATTCGAGTTGTGTTCCTCCGAAGAAGAATGTTCGGAAGTGCCTTTGCTATGTTCTTGGCTTTTGTCGGTTGTCGTGGTGCTCTCAGAAGAAGGTTTCGAATTAGAAGATTGACTGCCATCTTCGAAACTGTCACTTTCTTCTTCAGTTGTGTTTGGTTTCTCCGAACAGGATATTTCGAAAATATCTTTGCTAGATTCTTGGCTTTTTATGGTTGTCGTGGTGCTCTCAGAAGAAGGGTTCAAATGAGAAGAACTACTGCTATATTCGGAACTGCCACTTTCTTCTTCAATCGTGTTTACTTCTTCCAAAGGAGATTCTTCGGAATAATCTTTGCTAGATTGTTGACTTTTTTCAGATGTCGTGGTACTCGTAGAAGTAGTTTTTGAATTAGAAGATTGACTGCCATCTTCGAAACTGTCACTTTCTTCTTCAGTTGTGTTTGGTTTCTCCGAACAGGATATTTCGAAAATATCTTTGCTAGATTCTTGGCTTTTTATAGTTGTCGTGGTACTCTCAGAAAAAGGGTTCAAATGAGAAGAACTACTGCTATATTCGGAACTGCCACTTTCTTCTTCAATCGTGTTTACTTCTTCCAAAAGAGATTCTTCGGAATAATCTTTGCTAGATTCTTGGCTTTTTTCAGTTTTCGTTAAACTCTCAGAAGTAGGGTTCGAATTAGAAGAACTACTGCTATCTGTATCTGTGGAGCTGTAACTATCTTCTTCATTCGAGTTGTGTTCCCCCGAAGAAGAATGTTCGGAAGTGCCTTTGCTATGTTCTTGGCTTTTGTCGGTTGTCGTGGTGCTCTCAGAAGAAGGTTTCGAATTAGAAGATTGACTGCCATCTTCGAAACTGTCACTTTCTTCTTCAGTTGTGTTTGGTTTCTCCGAACAGGATATTTCGAAAATATCTTTGCTAGATTCTTGGCTTTTAATAGTTGTCGTGGTACTCTCAGATGAAGGGTTCAAATGAGAAGAACTACTGCTATATTCGGAACTGCCACTTTCTTCTTCAATCGTGTTTACTTCTTCCAAAGGAGATTCTTCGGAATAATCTTTGCTAGATTCTTGGCTTTTTTCAGTTTTCGTTAAACTCTCAGAAGTAGGGTTCGAATTAGAAGAACTGCAGCTATCTGTGGAGCTGTAACTATCTTCTTCATTCGAGTTTACTTCTTCCAAAGAAGATTCTTCGGAATAATCTTTGCTAGATTGTTGACTTTTTTCAGTTGTCGTGGTACTCGTAGAAGTAGTTTTTGAATTAGAAGATTTACTGCCATCTTCGAAACTGTCTTTTTCTTCTTCAGTTATGTTTGATTTCTCCGAACAGGAGTTTTCGAAAACATCTTTGCTAGATTCTTGGCTTTTTTCGGTTGTCGTGGTGCTCTCAGAAGAAGTTTTAGAATTAGAAGATTGACTGCCATCTTCAAAACTGTCACTTTCTTCTTCAGTTGTGTTTGGTTTCTCCGAACAGGATATTTCGAAAATATATTTGCTAGATTCTTGGCTTTTTATAGTTGTCGTGGTACTCTCAGAAGAAGGGTTCAAACGAGAAGAACTACTGCTATATTCGGAACTGCCACTTTCTTCTTCAATCGTGTTTACTTCTTCCAAAGGAGATTCTTCGGAATAATCTTTGCTAGATTCTTGGCTTTTTTCAGTTTTCGTTAAACTCTCAGAAGTAGGGTTCGAATTAGAAGAACTACTGCTATCTGTGGAGCTGTAACTATCTTCTTCATTCGAGTTGTGTTCCCCCGAAGAAGAATGTTCGGAAGTGCCTTTGCTAGGTTCTTGGCTTTTGTCGGTTGTCGTAGTGCTCTCAGAAGAAGGTTTCGAATTAGAAGATTGACTGCCATCTTCGAAACTGTCACTTTCTTCTTCAGTTGTGTTTGGTTTCTCCGAACAGGATATTTCGAAAATATCTTTGCTAGATTCTTGGCTTTTTATAGTTGTCGTGGTACTCTCAGAAGAAGGGTTCAAATGAGAAGAACTACTGCTATATTCGGAACTGCCACTTTCTTCTTCAGTTATGTTTGGTTTCTCCGAACAGGATTTTTCGAAAACATCTTTGCTAGATTCTTGGCTTTTTTCGGTTGTCGTGGTGCTCTCAGAAGAAGTTTTTGAATTAGAAGATTGACTGCCATCTTCGAAACTGTCGCTTTCTTCTTCAGTTGTGTTTGGTTTCTCCGAACAGGATATTTCGAAAATATCTTTGCTAGATTCTTGGCTTTTTATAGTTGTCGTGGTACTCTCAGAAGAAGGGTTCAAATGAGAAGAACTACTGCTATATTCGGAACTGCCACTTTCTTCTTCAATCGTGTTTACTTCTTCCAAAGGAGATTCTTCGGAATAATCTTTGCTAGATTCTTGGCTTTTTTCAGTTTTCATTAAACTCTCAGAAGTAGGGTTCGAATTAGAAGAACTACTGCTATCTGTGGAGCTGTAACTATCTTCTTCATTCGAGTTGTGTTCCCCCGAAGAAGAATGTTCGGAAGTGCCTTTGCTAGGTTCTTGGCTTTTGTCGGTTGTCGTGGTGCTCTCAGAAGAAGGTTTCGAATTAGAAGATTGACTGCCATCTTCGAAACTGTCACTTTCTTCTTCAGTTGTGTTTGGTTTCTCCGAACAGGATATTTCGAAAATATCTTTGCTAGATTCTTGGCTTTTTATAGTTGTCGTGGTACTCTCAGAAGAAGGGTTCAAATGAGAAGAACTACTGCTATATTCGGAACTGCCACTTTCTTCTTCAATCGTGTTTACTTCTTCCAAAGGAGATTCTTCGGAATAATCTTTGCTAGATTCTTGGCTTTTTTCAGTTTTCGTTAAACTCTCAGAAGTAGGGTTCGAATAAGAAGAACTACTGCTATCTGTGGAGCTGTAACTATCTTCTTCATTCGAGTTGTGTTCCCCCGAAGAAGAATGTTCGGAAGTGCCTTTGCTAGGTTCTTGGCTTTTGTCGGTTGTCGTGGTGCTCTCAGAAGAAGGTTTCGAATTAGAAGATTGACTGCCATCTTCGAAACTGTCACTTTCTTCTTCAGTTATGTTTGGTTTCTCCGAACAGGATATTTCGAAAATATCTTTGCTAGATTCTTGGCTTTTTATAGTTGTCGTGGTACTCTCAGAAGAAGGGTTCAAATGAGAAGAACTACTGCTATATTCGGAACTGCCACTTTCTTCTTCAATCGTGTTTACTTCTTCCAAAGGAGATTCTTCGGAAGTATCTTTGGTAGATTCTTGGCTTTTTTCAGTTGTCGTTGAACTTTCAGAAGTAGGGTTCGAATTAGAAGAACTACTGCTATCTTCGGAGCTGTTACTTTCTTCTTCAACCTTGTTTAGTTCCTCCGTAATAGATTCTTCACAAGTTTCTGGACTGTAATCGCATGACACTTGGCTAAGCTCGGTAGTTAAGGCACACTCAAGAGTAGGGTTCACCGAGCTTTTGGATTGCCTGTAGTTTATACCGTGAAGTCGTCTTTGACAACATTTGCAATGTCGGCCGTTGCCTCGTCTTTTGACTTCGGTTTTGATGCAAGCAGTTGCTTCATTTCCATCGTTGTTACTTTTAACTGTAGCATTTCGTTTTGAATTATCTTCGCTGTGATCTTTGCCCTCACAACTGGGATCTGCAAGGCTTGGTTTAGTTTCTTCACCACCGGTTTGGTTTACATCCTTAGATTTATCTTTTTTGGTGTTATTTTCGTCTTTGCTTCCATTACTAGAATTGTTCTCGTCGTGTTCTTTGTCCTCACAACTGGGCTCTTCATGGCTTTGTTTAGTTTCTTCACCACTGGTTTGGTTTTCATCCTTAGTTTTAGGTTTTTCATCATTATTTTCATCTGAGCTTGTATTACTTGAATTTTTCTCGTCGTGATGTTTGTCCTCACAACTGCGCTCTTCATGGCTTTGTTTAGTTTCTTCACTACTGGTTTGGTTTTCATCCTTAGTTTTAGGTTTTTTGGTATTACTTTCGTCTTTGCTTCCGCTGTTTGAATTGTCCTCGTTGCGATCTTTTTCCTCACAACTGGGCTCTTCATAGCTTTGTTTAGTTACATCGCCATCAGTTTTATTGTAATCTTTACTTTTGGATCCATTGGAATTGTTTTCATCTTTGCTTTTGCTACTTGGATTACCCCCTTCATGATCTTTGTTCTTATAATTGTGCTTTCTATGGTGATGACTATGTTTATTTGGTTTAGCTACTTCACTACCGGTTTGGTTTTTATCCTCAGTTTTAGGTTTATTATAATCGTCGTTGTCTATACTTTTATGTCGTGAATTGTCCTTGTCGTGTTCTTTGTCGTCACAACTGGGCTCTTCATGGCTTTGTTTAGTTTCTTCACTACTGGTTTGGTTTTCATCCTTAGTTTTAGGTTTTTTGGTATTACTTTCGTCTTTGCTTCCGCTGCTTAAATTGTCCTCGTTGCGATCTTTTTCCTCACAACTGGGCTCTTCATAGCTTTCATTAGTTACATCGCCATCAGTTTTGTTGTCATCTTTACTTTTGGATCCATTGGAATTGTTTTCATCTTTGCTTTTGCTACTTGGATTACCCCCTTCATGATCTTTGTTCTTATAATTGTGCTTTCTATGGTGATGACTATGTTTATTTGGTATAGCTACTTCACTACCGGTTTGGTATTTATCCTCAGTTTTAGGTTTATTGTAATCGTCGTTGTCTATACTTTCATGTCGTGAATTGTCCTTGTCGTGTTCTTTGTCCTCACAACTGGGCTCTTCATGGCTTTGTTTAGTTTCTTCACCACTGGTTTGGTTTTCATCCTTAGTTTTAGGTTTTTCATCATTATTTTCATCTGAGCTTGTATTACTTAAATTTTCCTCGTCATGATCTGTGTATTCACTACTGGGCTCTTCATAGCTTTGTTTAGTTACATCGCCATCAGTTTTGTTGTCATCTTTACTTTTGGATCCATTGGAATTGTTTTCATCTTTGCTTTTGCTACTTGGATTACCCCCTGCATGATCTTTGTTCTTATAATTGTGCTTTGTATGGTGATGACTATGTTTATTTGGTTTAGCTACTTTACTGCCGGTTTTGTTTTTACCCTCAGTTTTAGGTTTATTGTAATCGTCGTTGTCTATACTTTCATGTCGTGAATTGTCCTTGTCGTGTTCTTTGTCCTCACAACTGGGCTCTTCATGGCTTTGTTTAGTTTCGTCACCACTTGTTTGGTTATCATCCTTAGTTTTAGGTTTTTCGGTATTACTTTCGTCTTTGCTTCCACTACTTGAATTGTTCTCGTCTTGATCTTTGTGCTTACAACTGGGCTCTTCATAGCTTTGTTTAGTTACATCACCATCAGTTTTGTTGTCATCTTTACTTTTTGATCCATTGGAATTCTTTTCGTCTTTGCTTCCGCTACTTGAATTGTTCTCGTCGTGATGTTTGTCCTCACAACTGGGCTCTTCATGGCTTTGTTTAGTTTCGTCACCACTTGTTTGGTTATCATACTTAGTTTTAGGTTTTTCGGTATTACTTTCGTCTTTGCCTTCACTACTTGAATTGTTCTCGTCTTGATCTTTGTGCTTACAACTGGGCTCTTCATAGCTTTGTTTAGTTACATCACCATCAGTTTTGTTGTCATCTTTACTTTTTGATCCATTGGAATTCTTTTCGTCTTTGCTTCCGCTACTTGAATTGTTCTCGTCGTGATGTTTATCCTCACAACTAGGCTCTTCATGGCTTTGTTTAGTTTCTTCACCACTGGTTTGGTTTTCATCCTTAGTTTCAGGTTTTTTGGTATTACTTTCGTCTTTGCTTCCGCTGCTTGAATTGTCCTCGTTGCGATCTTTTTCCTCACAACTGGACTCTTCATAGCTTTGTTTAGTTACATCGCCATCAGTTTTAATGACATCTTTACCTTTGGATCCATTAGAAATGTTTTCATCTTTGCTTTTGCTTCTTGGATTACCCCCTTCATGATTTTTGTTCTTATAATTGTGCTTTCTATGGTGATGACTATGTTTATTTGGTTTAGCTATTTCACTACCGGTTTGGTTTTTATCCTCAGTTTTAGGTTTATTGTAATCATCGTTGTCTATACTTTTATGTCGTGAATTGTCCTTGTCGTGTTCTTTGTCCTCACAACTGGGCTCTTCATGGCTTTGTTTAGTTTCGTCACCACTTGTTTGGTTATCATCCTTAGTTTTAGGTTTTTCGGTATTACTTTCGTCTTTGCTTCCACTACTTGAATTATTCTCGTCTTGATCTTTGTGCTTACAACTGGGATCTTCATAGCTTTGTTTAGTTACATCACCATCAGTTTTGTTGTCATCTTTACTTTTTGATCCATTGGAATTCTTTTCGTCTTTGCTTTCGCTATTTGGATTACCCCCTTCATGATCTTTGTTCTTATAATTGTGCTTTCTATGGTGATGACTATTTTTATTTGGTTTAGCTACTTCACTACCGGTTTGGTTTTTATCCTCAGTTTTAGAGTTATTGTAATCGTCGTTGTCTATACTTTTATGTCGTGAATTGTCCTTGTCGTGTTCTTTGTCCTCACAACTGGGCTCTTTATGGCTGTGTTTAGTTTCGTCACCACTTGTTTGGTTATCATCCTTAGTTTTAGGTTTTTCGGTATTACTTTCGTCTTTGCTTCCACTACTTGAATTGTTCTCGTCTTGATCTTTGTGCTTACAACTGGGATCTTCATAGCTTTGTTTAGTTACATCACCATCAGTTTTGTTGTCATCTTTACTTTTTGATCCATTGGAATTCTTTTCGTCTTTGCTTTCGCTATTTGGATTACCCCCTTCATGATCTTTGTTCTTATAATTGTGCTTTCTATGGTGATGACTATTTTTATTTGGTTTAGCTACTTCACTACCGGTTTGGTTTTTATCCTCAGTTTTAGAGTTATTGTAATCGTCGTTGTCTATACTTTTATGTCGTGAATTGTCCTTGTCGTGTTCTTTGTCCTCACAACTGGGCTCTTCATGGCTTTGTTTAGTTTCTTCACCACTGGTTTGGTTTTCATCCTTAGTTTTAGGTTTTTCATCATTATTTTCATCTGAGCTTGTATTACTTGAATTTTTCTCGTCGTGATGTTTGTCCTCACAACTGCGCTCTTCATGGCTTTGTTTAGTTTCTTCACTACTGGTTTGGTTTTCATCCTTAGTTTTAGGTTTTTTGGTATTACTTTCGTCTTTGCTTCCGCTGCTTAAATTGTCCTCGTTGCGATCTTTTTCCTCACAACTGGGCTCTTCATAGCTTTCATTAGTTACATCGCCATCAGTTTTGTTGTCATCTTTACTTTTGGATCCATTGGAATTGTTTTCATCTTTGCTTTTGCTACTTGGATTACCCCCTTCATGATCTTTGTTCTTATAATTGTGCTTTCTATGGTGATGACTATGTTTATTTGGTATAGCTACTTCACTACCGGTTTGGTATTTATCCTCAGTTTTAGGTTTATTGTAATCGTCGTTGTCTATACTTTTATGTCGTGAATTGTCCTTGTCGTGTTCTTGGTCCTCACAACTGGGCTCTTCATGGCTATGTTTAGTTTTTTCACCACTGGTTTGGTTTTCATCCTTAGTTTTAGGTTTTTCATCATTATTTTCATCTGAACTTGTATTACTTGAATTTTTCTCGTCATGATCTGTGTATTCACAACTGGGCTCTTCATGGCTTTGTATAGTTTCGTCACCACTGGTTCGGTTTTCATCCTTATTTTTTTCTTTTTTGGTATTACTTTCGTCTTTGCTTCCGCTACTTGAATTGTTCTCGTCGTGGTGTTTGTCCTCACAACTGGGATCTTCATAGCTTTGTTTAGTTACATCACCATCAGTTTTAATGTCATCTTTACTTTTTGATCCATTGGAATTCTTTTCGTCTTTGCTTTCGCTACTTGGATTACCCCCTTCATGATCTTTGTTCTTATAATTGTGCTTTTTATGGTGATGACTATTTTTATTTGGTTTAGCTACTTCACTACCGGTTTGGTTTTTATCCTCAGTTTTAGAGTTATTGTAATCGTCGTTGTCTATACTTTTATGTCGTGAATTGTCCTTGTCGTGTTCTTTGTCCTCACAACTGGGCTCTTCATGGCTTTGTTTAGTTTCTTCACCACTGGTTTGGTTTTCATCCTTAGTTTTAGGTTTTTCATCATTATTTTCATCTGAGCTTGTATTACTTGAATTTTTCTCATCATGATCTGTGTATTCACAACTGGGCTCTTCATGGCTTTGTATATTTTCGTCACCACTGGTTCGATTTTCATCCTTAGTTTTATCTTTTTTGGTATTACTTTCGTCTTTGCTTCCGCTACTTGAATTGTTCTCGTCGTGATGTTTGTCCTCACAACTGCGCTCTTCATGGCTTTGTTTAGTTTCTTCACTACTGGTTTGGTTTTCATCCTTAGTTTTAGGTTTTTTGGTATTACTTTCGTCTTTGCTTCCGCTGCTTAAATTGTCCTCGTTGCGATCTTTTTCCTCACAACTGGGCTCTTCATAGCTTTGTTTAGTTACATCGCCATCAGTTTTATTGTCATCTTTACTTTTGGATCCATTGGAATTGTTTTCATCTTTGCTTTTGCTACTTGGATTACCCCCTTCATGATCTTTGTTCTTATAATTGTGCTTTCTATGGTGATGACTATGTTTATTTGGTTTAGCTACTTCCCTAGCGGTTTGGTATTTATCCTCAGTTTTAGGTTTATTGTAATCGTCGTTGTCTATACTTTTATGTCGAGAATTGTCCTTGTCGTGTTCTTTGTCCTCACAACTGGGCTCTTCATGGCTTTGTTTAGTTTCTTCACCACTGGTTTGATTTTCATCCTTAGTTTTAGGTTTTTCATCATTATTTTCATCTGAACTTGTATTAGTTGAATTTCCCTCGTCATGATCTGTGTATTCACAACTGAACTCTTCATGGCTTTGTATAGTTTCGTCACCACTGGTTCGGTTTTCATCCTTAGTTTTATCTTTTTTGGTATTACTTTCGTCTTTGCTTCCGCTACTTGAATTGTTCTCGTCGTAGTGTTTGTCCTCACAACTGGGCTCTTCATGGCTTTGTTTAGTTTCTTCACCACTGGTTTGGTTTTCATCCTTAGTTTTAGGTTTTTTGGTATTACTTTCGTCTTTGCTTCCGCTGCTTGAATTGTCTTCGTTGCCATCTTTTTCCGCATAACTGGGCTCTTCATAGCTTTGTTTAGTTACATCGCCATCAGTTTTGTTGTCATCTTTACTTTTGGATCCATTGGAATTGTTTTTATCTTTGCTTTCGCTACTTGGATTACCCCCTTCATGATCTTTGTTCTTATAATTATGCTTTCTATGGTGATGCCTATGTTTATTTCGTTTAGCTACTTCAGTACCGGTAAGGTTTTTATCCTCAGTTTTAGATTTATTGTAATCGTCGTTGTCTATACTTTTATGTCGTGAATTGTCCTTGTCGTGTTCTTTGTCTTCACAACTGGGCTCTTCATGGCTTTGTTTAGTTTCTTCACCACTGGTTTGGTTTTTGTCCTTAGTTTTAAGTTTTTCGGTATTACTTTTGTCTTTGCCTTCACCAGTTGAATTGTCCTCGTCGTGATCTTTGTCCTTATGACTGTGCCCTTTATGATTATGCTTACGTTCAGTTACATCGCCAGTAGTGTTGTTGTCATCTTTCTTTTTAGATCCATCGTTATTATTTTCATCTATGCTTTCACGACTTGAATAGTCCTCGTCATAATATTTGTCCTCACAACTGGGCTCAACATTGTTATGTTTTGTGACTTTACCACCAGTTTGGTTATTGTTTTCGTCTATGTTCTTGCTATTTGAATTGGCTTTGTTGGAATTTTTTTCATCACAACTAGGCTCATGGCTATGTTTATTTATATCGCCACCATTTTGGTTTTTATTTTCATTATTATTGTTTCCGACTTTGGGTTTGGTTTTTGAATTGTCAGTGTCGTGATCTTTGTTCTTAGAACTGTGCGTTCTATGGTGATGCTTATGTTTAGTTACATCGCCACCAGTTGTATTTTTATCCGTAGTTTTAGTTCCATTTGTATTATTTATTACAACGGTTTTATTTTTTGAATTGTCTTTGTGATATTTATCTTCGCAACTAGGCTCTTCATGACCATGTTTAATAACATCGCCACTGGTTTTGTTTTTATCCGTAGTATTAGTCTCATCGTTGTTATTTTTGACTGTGGTTTTACTTTTTAAGTGGTCCTTGTCGTGATTTTTGTCCTCACAACTGTGATTATCATAGCCATGTCTAGTTACATCGCCACCGGCTTTGCTTTTATCGGTGACTTTACTTCCCTTCGCATTTGATTCGAAATACGTGGTAGAATAGGAGTGAGATTGACTTTTGCTGTTTCCAGAGCTACTCCTACTGAATGATGAGCTATGCACCACAGCTTTTGTTCCACCACCAGTACAAGCTAGAATAAAGAAAAGTGGTTTATGAAGTACATTTGTGTTTCATTGTGAAAACCAAAATTCATTACTCAATATCATTTTTAAGGTTCCCTACCCAAAAGGTAAAACTATATTACTAAGACTCCACTGTCCGTCCGTCTGTCTGTCTGCCCGTCTGTCACCAGGCTGTATCTCATGAACCGTGGTAGCTAGACAGTTGAAGTTTTCACAGATGATTTATTTCTGTTGCCGCTATAACAACAAATACTAAAAAAAAACAGAATAAAATAAATGCTTAAGGGGGCCCCTATACAACAAACGTGATTTTTTTATACATGAACGGTACGGAACCCTTAGTGCGCGAGTCCGACTCGCACTTGGCCTGTTTTTTTATCTTAACTATTTTTTCTTAACGGATGGAAACGGTTTATTGAGTTTGTAAAGTATTATTATCATCATATTCCCCCAACAGTTACCTACTTTTTTCCGGCATTTGATATCCTTTAAAAGCCTCGAATTTATTTATATAACTGTTTTTAACAACAGATTTGTGTATGCCCTTTATGGTGGATGGACTTTATGAACATAAAACAAAATTGGGAGTGGTAAGACTAGTCTTTAAAAAATTTAAAGTTTTAACTCTAGCCTCTACTTATTTTAGAAAAGGTACATTTGTTAAAAAAACACTCTTTTCCTCCACAGGAGCCAATAATTGTAGGTTCACAATAGAGACTAAGTTAAAAAAAAAACAATTTTGGAACAGTCTTCAATACAAAAATAGTTACCAGATGTGCATTAATACAGGTTGCGGGAATGTACGAGGTTGAGGGAATGTATGGGGTTGCGGGAACGTTTTAACGATACCTGCGTCAGATCCCTTCTATGGTTGGTGAATCATGTGGGTTAGGTTAGGTTTCTGCGAGGACGTGATGTCGCAGAAGGAAACTGCGGAACGGGAGAGGGAGATCTCGACCCCCCCTCCCCGGCCGCAGAAGGCGCACCGGGCGCAGGGGAAGGGCGGACAACGCTCTTTTCCAGCCCCCATGAATGGGTCCAGGTCGGCGCGCGCCTCTGAGGCGATGTACGGGATAGTTCAACACCTCACTACCCCGTGCAG
The DNA here is from genome assembly GCA_943138885.2 of Tholera decimalis. Classification (NCBI taxonomy): domain Eukaryota; kingdom Metazoa; phylum Arthropoda; class Insecta; order Lepidoptera; family Noctuidae; genus Tholera; species Tholera decimalis. The sequence continues at coordinate 6,983,211 of OW964575.2, read as the reverse complement.
GAGACGAGGCCGGGACAGACCCGGCCAGCACTAGTGTGGGGCTGCGGAAGAATTTGGTTTCCCGCGGCCCCTCGCGCACATGTGAGGAGACACCGGGGTGGTTTTAGCCGGTAAGAGTCCGGCACGCCCCTCCGCCATTCCCCAGGCGGAGGTAGTCCATGAGGATTTCACCCGTTAAAAAATAAAATAAAAAATAAGGTTAGAACCATGACCTAGCGCGAGAAGGCGAGTAAGCGAAGCGAGCGTGCTGCGGCAGCGGCCGTCGTGCGCCAGATCCCTTCTATTGTTGGTGAATCATTTGGGTTAGATGAGGTTAGAATGAGATTTCTTACCGACAAATTCCGATTTATTACTGCCCACACGTAACCGCTCGTTCAATAATTTTTACCGCCCATTTAATTATTTTCCTGCTCAATTATATATTCACTGATCCATTTCATTATTTTTTATTACTCATTTTTGTTTACTTTACTGCTTATTTTTAACTGCTGAACTAGTTATTAAACGTGCCATTTATAATTTTTAACTTATCAAAACCGCTATTTACAACTGCCTCTTTAAATCAGTGCCAAACTTAAATCGTAGTTACTGCAAAATACTTTTTACATCGTAAAAGATTTTTTTAGAAAATAAGGAAAAAAAGAAGAAAAACAAAAAAAAGTTTATATTGTATAACTAGTATTTGCGTATTGCGTGAGGAGCAAGCACCTCGCGTGCTTGTGAAAAAAAAATGGGGGCGGGTGATGGGGGGGTTTGCACAAGTATTTCGACTAAAGCATTGCCCCTCTAAATGAAACTGAAAAAAAAAATGTTCCAAGTCTCTTAATTTCCCAGATCCGCCTAAAGGGGGTGAGAAGGGGGGTGGGGAGGGGCGACTTTGATAAATGGTTTTTACTTTACCCAGCCTCCTCTATACGAATCCGTAAAAAAACAAAATAGGGGTCTCGTAGTTTCCGAGATACGATAGGGAGGGGGGAAAAGAGGAGGTTTGGCACTTATCCCGTAGGTTTGAGAGTTAGAAAGAGTTTACGAATCTGTCAAAATATACCCACCTCCCCATCCACCATCTGGGAGAACAATTATGTCAGCGAGTCAGTGGTAATTTAGCTTTATATAGTATAACTAGTATTTGCGTGTTGCGCGAGGTGCAAGCACCTCGCGTGCTTGTGAAAAAAAAAAAAAAAAAAAGGGGGGGGGTGATGGGGGGGTTTAGTATTTGCGTGTTGCGCGAGGTGCAAGCACCTCGCGTGCTTGTGAAAAAAACTAAAGCATTGCCCCTCTAAATCAAGTATTTGCGTGTTGCGCGAGGTGCAAGCACCTCGCGTGCTTGTGAAAAAGAAAAAAAAAAACAAAAGTGGCGGGGGGTGATGGGGTGTTTAGTATTAGCGTGTTGCGCGAGGTGCAAGCACCTCGCGTGCATGTGAAAAAAAAAAATAAAGGGGGGGGTGATAGGGGGGGGGGGTTGCAGAAGTATTTCGACTAAAGCATTGCCCCTCTAAATGAATCTGAAAAAAAAAATGTTCCAAGTCTCTTAGATTCCGAGATCCGCCTAAAGGGGGGGAGAAGGGGGGCGGGGGGGGGGACTTTGAAAAATGGTTTTTACTTTACCGAGCCTCCTCTATACGAATCCGTAAAAAGAAAAAAATACGGGTCTCGTAGTTTCCGAGATACGATAGGGGGGGGGAGAAGGGGGGGGAAAAGGGGAGGTTTGGCACTTTTCCCGTAGGTTTGAGAGTTACTTGTTTACGAATCTGTCAAAATATACCCACCTCCCCATCCACCATCTGGGAGAACAATTATGTCAATGAGTGAATGAGTCAGTCAGTGAGTGGTAATTTAGCTTTATATAATACTAGCTTCCGCCCACGACTTCGTCCGCGTGGAAAAAAATCCCCCGATTTTGAAACATTCTTCATTAGTGCTCCGCTCCTATTGGTCTTAGCGTGATGATATATAGCCTATAGCCTTCCTCGATAAATGGGCTATCTAACACTGAAAGAATTTTTCAAATCAGAACCGTAGTTCCTGAGATTAGCGCGTTCAAGCAAACAAACAAACAAACAAACAAACAAACTTTTCAGCTTTATAATATTAGTATAGATAATTATATTTAATAGAGTGCTATAGTTATATTCGATTAATTTTAATTTTATATTTCATTACTTTATTCGCTTAATGTTATGTTGTATATTTTTTGTATTATTTCAGCGAACTTACTTTATTTTATAAATGCAGTTTGTGAGGATGTATGTATGTTTGTTGCTCTTTTACGCAAACTACTAAACGGATTGGGATGAAATTTGATAAGCAGGTAGTTGACATCCTGGAATAACGCAAAGGCTACTTACTCTATTTATCCAGGAATTCCCACGAAATCGGGATTAACGCGGGAAAATCCTCCCACGCGGACCAAGTCACGGGCAAGTCTTAATATAAGTTTAATATTAGTTGTAAATATTCGAATGCCGCATAAAGCGGCGGATATTCCCTTATATTCCCATGCATACCATTTATTTATTTTAGGACAAACAACAAAGCATACACCAAGAAACATGTTGGGTTTACAATATCATTACAAAAAATAGTGTAGCCTTAATTAAAGGCTGCCACGGCATGCATTAAACAATAAACCTGATAGTAGAGATAAAATAAAACAAAAAACTTACTAACATTGCGAAGGCTTGCCAGTGGTGATACTAATTGCTAAAGCTATTGCTGAAGTGCCAGCATAGCATTTTACTTACATATTTTAAGACGTATCAACAGTTAACAACATTCGATTATTCATCCCCACTTTCACCCCCATACCTAGTAAATGGCTGAACCGATTTTGACAAAACATATATCTAAGAACCACCGCCAGAAAACATGCATTCCAACAAAAAAACCGCATCGAAATCGGTTCACCCGCTTAGAAGCTAAGGGTGCCACAGACAAACACACATAGCGATCCAACTTATACCAACTTAAAAATAAAAAATAAACTTTAAAAAAAATTCAATTTGTTATAAGTGGAACGACGGAAGAAAATAAGAAACAAAATATTATTTTCATTTTTGTAATAATGCCCTACGTAAGACTACGTACCTATCCTCAGAATAAATATATTTGTCTTTGTCTTTAATAATATTATTTATCTGTTAATGTTATAGTTATCTATAATCGTTTATTACACCTGTGTTCATTCCCTTTTGTTTGTTATTTTTATGTAATTGTATTAGTGTAATCAAATGTTGGTAACTTTAAATAAATAAATCCATACTAATATTACAAATGCTCAAGTCTGTCTGTCTGCCTGTCTGTTACGCTTTCATGGTTAAACCATACCGATTTGAATGAAATTTTGAATGATAATTGCAAATTTCAAAGCGATTATAAAGCGGTTAACTGTGATTTAAGAAATGTTGAAAGATCATCAAATGTTTTCGCGTTATTTAAGGAAATGCACAAGCCATTCCCGCACACTTTTACTCTCATCATGGTGCTAATTTTAATTATTTTGTGGTGAAAGCGTAAACCGACCATTCATGAAGTCGGAATTTTGGTCGAAAGGTGTAATGTCTATCGTCATCGCATCTAGAAAATAACACGAGCGATATCGTGTGTCCACTTCATTTTCTTTGTGTGCGTGAGGCGAATGTGTCTATGTTCCTCAAACGCACACAAATATAGCTTTCAGTGATACCAATACCAGGCCTTTACCTACAAAAATGTGTAAATACACTACTATGTTGCTGGATCAAATCAAGTATTTTATGTTATGAAACTGGATAAGATAATGATATATTTTTGCTTCACAGATAGCAACATTGAATTGTGATAAGTTAGGTTATTGGAATTTTTGTTTGATGATCGATTTACGTAAAAATAATGTATAAAATGTAAGTATTTATTTGTGACATGTAATTTGTAACACTTTTTTTGTTTTCCTGAAGGGCTATGACATCCCTTCACGCTACAAACGGTGTTTTTGAATTATTTAGATTATTTACTCGCGAGCTCTGTTCGGCGGAACGTGACCTTGAGTACTGACGGCTCGTCGAGAAAAGGAAGCCACTGTGACTTCCTTTTAATTGCCTCACTTTTTGCACCCGTACTAGGTTTCTATGCGTTATTATTCTAAGGCTCCGGCGTTTTCGAGGCCGGTTACCAGACACTGCGGTACACACGGCGCACAGTATGGTATTAGGATCAAACATTGGCCAAAAAATTTTTTTTTATTGTTATTAATAAACTACTCCACATTTCCAATCCTTTAAAAGTTAAGTAGTTGGCCAAACAAATGGCCAAATAACTCCGTTCCAGCTCGCCAAAACGCGCCGCAAGCTCACTCGGAAGTTGCAGTTCATCTACAGTAGTCGTGTGATTGTTCGATACGCTCAATTTTACCTGTTTTTAAAACGTGATAATTTAGTAAAACACGGTTTTGTGGTGCATTTTGTAATGGATTCTTCTCAGTCAGGCATGTAACTATGTGAAACATGGTTTTTTCGAGAAAAATCTTAAATTATTTTAATCCATAGGTCCAAAAGTAAGTTGTTATGAACTATTACAAAAATTCTTACTTTTCAAAGTTTCGGAGACTTTTTTTACATTATTTAGCATTTTTACATACAAATGCTATTGTATCTTGTAGAATAGACTGTCCAGAAAAAAAAAATATAAAAAGGGTAGCTGCCCCTACCCGCCCCCTTTTTTTTTAAAGAATTTTTTTCGTTAGCACCTTACAATCCTTATAAATATTCGTTCTAAACATTTAGTCTTATTTTGTTACAGGGACTTCAGGATTGAGGTTTATGACTCGGAATGAGTTGTATCCTATTATGCAAGGTTCTAATGAATTAATATTTGACCGAAAATTGTCGTTTTTGGAGCAATAACTGCTAAGTTCCTACTCAAATGATGATATAAGAATTCATGATATAAAGCAAAAGGTCACGATATAAAACATAATCTCACACGTAGCATACACGCTACCTGTAAAAAAATTTAATGTTTGACTTTCGATTGAGGAAAAACAAGCGGTGGAAGGAAAAACTTGGACTGTTGGTGGATATACCCACAGATATACCGAAAGCTAATGTTGATAACACCAATGACGGTATACTAGTCGCCGAATTACCTAAAATTTTGAAATATCGGAAGAAATAACCGTAATTTAAGAACTTATCTACCGACTTAGGGTTATGCGGGTATAAAATTAATGTTGAAGCTTTCCAGAAATACTGTGACAAAACTGCCGGGATGTGTGTGGCTTTATAGGTACCCCATGTCTCCAAAACTGCATAAAGTATTTCGTCATAGAGCTTAACTCTGTGAAGAAGCTGCGGAAGCTCGCTACAAACACATAAAGCAATATAGACTTAACTATTTCAGAAAGCAACATAGACGTGCGTTTTAATAGGCTTTTGTTTGTTTTGTTTTGTTCCTTGCCCCCTATTAACAAGCATGAGAAAAATATATATTTTAGGAAAAATAAAAAAATACTGTATGGAGACGTATTAAATATTTTGCTTAGTGAGAGTGACATGACCATGACCAATTACAAAGTATGTACTAGTGACGAATAAATATTTGTTTCTGACCGTAATAAGTCTTGTATTACCTAGTCATAAAATATTTTTGACCAAGTTTTAGGGCCTAATACCACACAGTGCGGCGCCTATAACTCGTGTAACGTAGTTTTGTTTTAGTGATATATTTTAGTTTATTTATAGTTACTGTAATAGGATGTATTTTATTTTTATGGGCCATGTTACCGGAAATAAATAAATTGATTGATTGATATAAATGCGAAATATGGTATTCAGATGCTTTAATGTAACAATGGCCATAAGATCGCCATTATAACCAAATTTTTAGCAATATTGTTATTTAAGCGTATTTCAATTATTAGTGTACTAGCTGTTGCGCGCGACTTCGTTCGCGTCGGAGATTTTTCCCGTGTCAATTCAGATCCCGTGGGAAATTCCAAGAAACCTTTCTTGCTCCCCTACACACCGCAAGGAACATATATGCCAAATTTCAGCTTCTTGTGCCCAGTAGTTTCGGCTGTGCGTTGTCTATCAGTCAGTAACGGAAGCATTTTATATAATTGCATAATTTCTTTAGATTGACATTTTAGAATTCGTTATATCTTTTGAATGGAATGTCCGAGGTATTGAAACGGTCTTTAATAAAATATTTAATGAAATAAGGATTTATACAGAGGTATGAATAAGGCCGTGCGCGCACTGCCTTGCGGTGGCCGCAATTCCGGTAGTTCTACCGCACCGGTAGACTGACCGCAGTGCGCGCACTTCTATGACACTCCATACTTCACAAATTTTGCGGTGCGGTAGAACTACCGGAATTGCGGCCACCGCAAGGCAGTGCGCGCACGGCCTAATACCTATGGTTTGATTATTGTCGGCACTTTTATCAACTTTTAAAATGTAAATAGTAGTTATACAACGTGTAACGGAAACCCCATATCTATCCAAAAGGACTGAAGACAACATCTGGTATGGAGTCTCTATGCAAAGTTTCAGCTCAAAATAAGTGACTCACAGAATTGACCCCAAATTATTGGTTTCATGTTTCTTGAATACCAGTAATAACAAACGTGTCACATCACTATGAGGGTCATCACTTTCCACGTCACTTGCCAATAAAACGATAATTCTCTTCGTTCTTCTTAATTTGAAAAATTCGGCCTCTGGTATCAATGTATTGAAATTTCTAATATGCTCCACACATGTAGACATAGGATTACAAAACCCTTGCCATATATCGTTTGTTATCATCCAAAAAAGCTGTGCACTCGGTATGTATATTATGTATATACCTACCCTTTAAATTACACGTTGTAGTGGCATAACTACAGTAGTTGGACATATGATATCGCGGACGTTTTTGTAGATATTGATACGTTCTATAATACTTACTGTAGATTTTTTTTTGTTCTATCATCAATAGTTTCCGCAGCGCACGCGATCACAGATTTTTCATGACAAATTTTTTCACACCTTGGGTTACATTATTGCATTTTTAACCGACTTCTATAAAAGGAGGAGGTTCTCGGATTCGGATGTTAGTATTTTTTTTATGTTTGTCCGGGCATAAATCCGTCGCTTGCCAACCGATTTGAAAAATTCTTTTTTTGTTGGAAAGGGTATAGGGGTAGTTTCCCAAATGGTCCCATGAAAATTTTATCAAAATCGGACTAGCCGTTTCTGAAAATTCAACAAAAGTCTAAAAAAATCTACATTGACGATCTATTCGTTTACTCTGCATTGCGTTTTTTGTTCGCGCATAACTCCGTCATTTAAGAACCGATTTGGAAAAAGAATCGTTTTCATTCTCAGTTTCAGTTAAACGCCGTTTTTTTCATATGAGAAGCATATTTACTAGCGCTCCCCATATTTTATAAGATTAAAAATATGTCACTAAAAATTAACACTTAATTGTTTTTGCAAAAAAGAAACAGACTTCAGATAACCATAAAAGCACTAATAAGTTAAAAATAACACTATAACCTACCTATTATTAAACCTAACCTAACCTACGATTAACCTATAATAAAATTTAATATTTTTTTTAAGTCGGTGCCAAGCAATGTACGATACCTAAATGACTATAATATAACTACATACTAAGGCCAGAAAAAACAAAACATAAATCTTACAGCTTCTAAATATAAATTGTAATCGGAAAACAAAAACAAAATACAAAAATACTTTAAGATAGATTACCTAATACCCATTGACATAATATACATATTATTACTGCGTAAGGACTGGGCGGACCGCATGTTATAATGACGCCTCGAACTTGGTCCCAAAGTGGTCTTACCTTTATCGAAGTGAACTAGAACGCGATCGGCTATCTTCGGGAGGGGTCGTCAGTTTTACAAGTAAAAATGCCAAATTGTGTCGTGAAGGGTTGCGTGAACTACGACATAAAGCACAATAAAAAAAATAACATTTCATATCATCGGTAAGTTAAAAATATGTCATTAAATCAACTTCTAACATTATTTAAAACAATTTTCTTTCTTGTTTGTCTCAAACCTTTAGCGTAGACAACGCGAAGCCGCGTAAAAGTGCGACATATCACATAACTTTGCAGCGGCGCGCGTTGCAGCCGATGAAATGAAAAGATTTAATAATTATACTATATAAAGCTAAATTACCACTGACTGACTGACTGACTCACTCATTGACATAATTGTTCTCCCAGATGGTGGATGGGGAGGTGGGTATATTTTGACAGATTCGTAAACAAGTAATTCTCAAACCTACGGGAAAAGTGCCAAACCTCCCCTTTTCACCTCCCTTCTCCCCCCTCCCTATCGTATCTCGGAAACTACGAGACCCGTATTTTTTTCTTTTTACGGATTCGTATAGAGGAGGCTCGGTAAAGTAAAAACCATTTTTCAAAGTTCCCCCCCCCGCCCCCCTTCTCCCCCCCTTTAGGCGGATCTTGGAATCTAAGAGACTTGGAACATTTTTTTTTTCAGATTCATTTAGAGGGGCAATGCTTTAGTCGAAATACTTCTGCAACGCCCCCCCCCATCACCTCCCCCCCTTTTTTTTTCTTTTTTTTTCACAAGCATGCGTTGTGCTTGCACCTCGCGCAACACGCAAATACTAAACCCCCCCATCTCCCCCCATCACTCCCCCCCACTTTTTTTCTTTTTTTTTCTCAAGCACGCGAGGTGCTTGCACCTCGCGCAACACGCAAATACCATTTTCTTTTTCACAAGCACGCGAGGTGCTTGCACCTCGCGCAACACGCAAATACTAGTTATATTATATAAAGCTAGATTACCACTCACTCATTGACATAATTGTTCTCCCAGATGGTGGATGGGGAGGTGGGTATATTTTGACAGATTCGTAAACAAGTAACTCTCAAACCTACGGGAAAAGTGCCAAACCTCCCCTTTTCACCCCCCTTCTCCCCCCTCCCTATCGTATCTCGGAAACTACGAGACCCGTATTTTTTGTTTTTTACGGATTCGTATAGAGGAGGCTCGGTAAAGTAAAAACCATTTTTCAAAGTCCCCCCCCCGCCCCCCTTCTCCTCCCCTTTAGGCGGATCTCGGAATCTAAGAGACTTGGAACATTTTTTTTTCAGATTCATTTAGAGGGGCAATGCTTTAGTCGAAATACTTGTGCAACCCCCCCCATCCCCCCCCCCTCTTTTTTTTTTTTTTTTTCACAAGCTCGCGAGGTGCTTGCACCTCGCGCAACACGCAAATACTTGATTTAGAGGGGCAATGCTTTAGTTTTTTTCACAAGCACGCGAGGTGCTTGCACCTCGCGCAACACGCAAATACTAGTTATACTATATAAAGCTAGATTACCACTCACTCACTGACTGACTGACTCATTGACATAATTGTTCTCCCAGATGGTGGATGGGGAGGTGGGTATATTTTGACAGATTCGTAAACAAGTAACTCTCAAACCTACGGGAAAAGTGCCAAACCTCCCCTTTTCACCCCCCTTCTCCCCCCCCCTATCGTATCTCGGAAACTACGAGACCCGTAATTTTTTTTTTTTACGGATTCGTATAGAGGAGGCTCGGTAAAGTAAAAACCATTTTTCAGTCGCCCCCCCCCGCCCCCCTTCTCACCCCCTTTAGGCGGATCTCGGAAATTAAGAGACTTGGAACATTTTTTTTTTCAGATTCATTTAGAGGGGCAATGCTTTAGTCGAAATACTTCTGCAACCCCCCCCCCATCACCTCCCCCCCTTTTTTTTTCTTTTTTTTTCACAAGCATGCGTTGTGCTTGCACCTCGCGCAACACGCAAATACTAAACCCCCCCATCTCCCCCCATCACTCCCCCCCACTTTTTTTTTTTGTTTTTTTTTCACAAGCACACGAGGTGCTTGCACCTCGCGCAACACGCAAATACTAGTATTATATAAAGCTAAATTACCACTCACTCACTGACTGACTGACTGACTCATTGACATAATTGTTCTCCCAGATGGTGGATGGGGAGGTGGGTATATTTTGACAGATTCGTAAACAAGTAACTCTCAAACCTACGGGAAAAGTGCCAAACCTCCCCTTTTCACCCCTCCCTATCGTATCTCGGAAACTACGAGACCCGTATTTTTCTTTTTTTACGGATTCGTATAGAGGAGGCTCGGTAAAGTAAAAACCATTTTTCAAAGTCGCCCCTCTTGCCCCCCTTCTCACCCCCTTTAGGCGGATCTCGGAAATTAAGAGACTTGGAACATTTTTTTTTTCAGATTCCTTTAGAGGGGCAATGCTTTAGGCTTTAGTCGAAATAATTGCGCAACCCCCCCCCCCCATTTTTTTTTGTGAACACGCGAGGTGCTTGCACCTCGTGCAACACGCAAATACTAAACCCCCCATCTCCCCCCCACTTTTTTTTTTCACAAGCACTTGAGGTGCTTGCACCTCGCGCAACACGCAAATACTAAACCCCTCCCATCTCCCCCCATCACCCCCCCCCCCAATTTTTTTTTTTTCACAAGCACTCGAGGTGCTTGCACCTCGCGCAACACGCAAATACTATACCCCTCCCATCTCCCCCCATCACCCCATCCATTTTTTTTTGTTGTTTTCACAAGCACGCGAGGTGCTTGCACCTCGCGCAACACGCAAATACTAAACCCCCCCATCTCCCCCCATCACCCCCCCCTTTTTTTTTTTCACAAACACGCGAGTTGCTTGCACCTCGCGCAACACGCAAATACTAGTTGTTATTATTATACTTTATAAAGCTAAATTACCACTGACTGACTGACTCACTCACTCACTCATTGACATAATTGTTCTCCCAGATGGTGGATGGGGAGGTGGGTATATTTTGACAGATTCGTAAACAAGTAACTCTCAAACCTACGGGAAAAGTGCCAAACCTCCCCTTGTCCCCTCCCCCCTTCTCTCCCCCCCCCTATCGTATCTCGGAAACTACGAGACCCGTATTTTTTTCTTTTTACGGATTCGTATAGAGGAGGCTCGGTAAAGTAAAAACCATTTTTCAGAGTCCCCCCCCCCGCCCCCCTTCTCCCCCCTTTAGGCGGATCTCGGAATCTAAGAGACTTGGAACATTTTTTTTTTCAGATTCATTTAGAGGGGCAATGCTTTAGTCGAAATAATTGTGCAACCTCCCCCCCCATTTCCCCCCCTTTTTTTTTTTTTTTTTTTTCACAAGCTCGCGAGGTGCTTGCACCTCGCGCAACACGCAAATACTAAACCCCCCCATTGTTTTTTTTCACAACTCGCAAATACTAAACCCCCCCATCTCCCCCCATCACCCCCCCCCCTTTTTTTTTTTTTACAAGCACGCGAGGTGCTTGCACCTCGCGCAACACGCAAATACTAGTTATACTATATAAAGCTAAATTACCACTCACTCACTGACTGACTCATTGACATAATTGTTCTCCCAGATGGTGGATGGGGAGGTGGGTATATTTTGACAGAGTCGTAAACAGGTAACTCTCAAAACTACGGGAAAAGTGCCAAACCTCCCCTTTTCACCCCCCTTCTCCCCCCTCCCTATCGTATCTCGGAAACTACGAGACCCGTAGTTTTCTTTTTTTACGGATTCGTATAGAGGAGGCTCGGGAAAGTAAAATCCATTTTTCAAAGTCGCCCCCCTTGCCCCCCTTCTCACCCCCTTTAGGCGTATCTCGAAAATTAAGAGACTTGGAACATTTTTGTTTTCAGATTCATTTAGAGGGGCAATGCTTTAGTCGAAATAATTGTGCAACGTCCCCCATCTCCCCCCACCCCAATTTTTTTTTTTTTTTTAAAGAAGGCACGCGAGTTTCTTGCACCTCGCGCAACACGCAAATACTAGTTATTATATTATATAAAGATAGATTACCACTCACTCATTGACATAATTGTTCTCCCAGATGGTGGATGGGGAGGTGGGTATATTTTGACAGATTCGTAAACAAGTAACTCTCAAACCTACGGGAACAGTGCCAAACCTCCCCTTTTCCCCCCATTCCCCCCCCCCCCCCCCTACCGTATCTCGGAAACTACGAGACCCGTATTTTTTTCTTTTTACGGATTCGTATAGAGGAGGCTCGGTAATGTAAAAACCATTTTTCAAAGTCCCCCCCCCGCCACCCTTCTCCCCTTTAGGCGGATCCCGGAATCTAAGAGACTTGGAACATTTTTTTTTTTCAGATTCATTTAGAGGGGCAATGCTTTAGTCGAAATACTTGTGCAACCCCCCCCCCCCATCACCGCCCCCCCCTTTTTTTTTTTCACAAGCACGCGAGGTGCTTGCAACTCGCGCAACACGCAAATACCAAACCCCCCCCATCACCCCCCCCCACTTTTTATTTCACAAGCACGCGAGGTGCTTACACCTCGCGCAACACGCAAATACTAAACCCCCCCCATAACCCCCCAATTTTTTTTCACAAGCACGCAAGGTGCTTGCACCTCGCGCAACACGCAAATACTTCACCCCCCCCATCACCCCGCCCCCCCTTTTTTTTTTTTTTTCACAAGCACGCGAGGTGCTTGCACCTCGCGCAACACGCAAATACTAGTTATATTATATAAAGCTAAATTACCACTCACTGACTGACTCACTGACTGACTCACTCATTGACATAATTGTTCTCCCAGATGGTGGATGGGGAGGTGGGTATATTTTGACAGATTCGTAAACAAGTAACTCTCAAACCTACGGGAAAAGTGCCAAACCTCCCCTTTTCACCCCCCTTCGCCCCCCTCCCTATCGTATCTCGGAAACTACGAGACCCGTATTTTTTGTTTTTTATGGATTCGTATAGAGGAGGCTCGGTAAAGTAAAAACCATTTTTCAAAGTCCCCCCCCCCCGCTCCCTTCTCCCCCCCTTTAGGCGGATCTCGGAATCTAAGAGACTTGGAACATTTTTTTTTTTCAGATTCATTTAGAGGGGCAATGCTTTAGTCGAAATACTTGTGCAACCCCCCCCCCATCACCCCCCCCCTCTTTTTTTTTTTTTTTTTTCACAAGCACGCGAGGTGCTTGCACCTCGCACAACACGCAAATACTAAACCCCCCCATCTTCCCCCATCACCCCCCCCCCCCACTTTTTTATTTTTCACAAGCACGCGAGGTGCTTGCACCTCGCGTAACATGAAAATACTAAACCCCGCCCATCACCCCCCCAGTTTTCTTTTTTTCACAAGCACGCGAGGTGCTTGCACCTCGCGCAACACGCAAATACTTGATTTAGAGGGACAATGCTTTAGTTTTTTTCACAAGCACGCGAGGTGCTTGCACCTCGCGCAACACGCAAATACTTGATTTAGAGGGACAATGCTTTAGTTTTTTTCACAAGCACGCGAGGTGCTTGCACCTCGCGCAACACGCAAATACTAGTTATATTATATAAAGCTAAATTACCACTCACTGACTGACTGACTGACTGACTCACTCATTGACATAATTGTTCTCCCAGATGGTGGATGGGGAGGTGGGTATATTTTGACAGATTCGTAAACAAGTAACTCTCAAACCTACGGGAAAAGTGCCAAACCTCCCCTTTTCCCCCCCCCCTTCTCCCCCCTCCCTATCGTATCTCGGAAACTACGAGACCTGTATTTTTTTCTTTTTACGGATTCGTATAGAGGAGGCTCTGTAAAGTAAAAACCATTTTTCAAAGTCGCCCCCTTGCCCCCCTTCTCACCCCCCTTAGGCGGATCTCGGAAACTAAGAGACTTGGAATTTTTTTTTTTTCAGATTCATATAGAGGGGCAATGCTTTAGTCGAAATACTTGTGCAACCCCCCCCCATCACCCCCCCCCCCTCTTTTTTTTTTTTTCACAAGCACGCGAGGTGCTTGCACCTCGCGCAACACGCAAATACTAAACCCCCCCATCTCCCCCCATCACCCCCCCCCCCTTTTTTTTTTTTACAAGCACGTGAGGTGCTTGCACCTCGCGCAACACGCAAATACTAGTTATACTATATAAAGCTAAATTACCACTCACTCACTGACTGACTCATTGACATAATTGTTCTCCCAGATGGTGGATGGGGAGGTGGGTATATTTTGACAGATTCGTAAACAGGTAACTCTCAAACCTACGGGAAAAGTGCCAAACCTCCCCTTTTCACCCCCCTTCTCCCCCCCTCCCTATCGTATCTCGGAAACTACGAGACCCGTCGTTTTCTTTTTTTACGGATTCGTATAGAAGAGGCTCGGGAAAGTAAAAACCATTTTTCAAAGTCGCCCCCCTTGCCCCCCTTCTCACTCCCTTTAGGCGTATCTCGGAAATTAAGAGACTTGGAACATTTTTGTTTTCAGATTCATTTAGAGGGGCAATGCTTTAGTCGAAATAATTGTGCAACGTCCCCCATCTCCCCCCCCCCAATATTTTTTTTTTTTTTAAAGAAGGCACGCGGGGTACTTGCACCTCGCGCAACACGCAAATACTAGTTATTATATTATATAAAGCTAAATTACCACTCACTGACTGACTCACTGACTGACTCACTCATTGACATAATTGTTCTCCCAGATGGTGGATGGGGAGGTGGGTATATTTTGACAGATTCGTAAACAAGTAACTCTCAAACCTACGGGAAAAGTGCAAAACCTCCCCTTTTCCCCCCCTTCTCCCCCCCCCCTATCGTATCTCGGAAACTACGAGACCCGTATTTTTTTCTTTTTACGGATTCGTATAGAGCAGGTTCGGTAAAGTAAAAACCATTTTTCAAAGTCCCCCCCCCCCCCCCCGCCCCCCTTCTCCCCCCTTTAGGCGGATCTCGGAATCTAAGAGACTTGGAACATTTTTTTTTTCAGATTCATTTAGAGGAGCAATGCTTTAGTCAAAATACTTCTGCAAACCCCCCCATCACCCCCCCCCTCTTGTTTTTTTTTTTTTTTTTTTCACAAGCACGCGAGGTGCTTACTTTTTTTTTTTCACAAGCACGCGAGGTGCTTGCACCTCGCGCAACACGCAAATACTAGTTATTATACTATATAAAGCTAAATTACCACTCACTCACTGACTCACTGACATAATTGTTCTCCCAGATGGTGGATGGGGAGGTGGGTATATTTTGACAGATTCGTATAAAAGTAACTCTCAAACCTATGGGAAAAGTGCCAAACCTCCCCTTTTCACCCCCCTCTCCCCCCTCCCCTATCGTATCTCGGAAACTACGAGACCCGTATTTTTATTTTTTTACGGATTCGTATAGAGGAGGCTCGGTAAAGTAAAAACCATTTTTCGGTCGCCCCCCCCCCCCGCCCCCCTTCTCACCCCCTTTAGGCGGATCTCGGAAATTAAGAGACTTGGAAAATTTTTTTTTTCAGATTCATTTAGAGGTGCAATGCTTTAGTCAAAATACTTGTGCAACCCCCCCCCCCTATCACCCCCCCCCCCCACTTTTTTTTTTTTTCACAAGCACGCGAGGTGCTTGCACCTCGCGCAACACGCAAATACTAAACCCCCCCATCTACCCCCATCACCCCACCCATTTTTTTTTTTCACAAGCACGCGAAGTGCTTGCACCTCGCGCAACACGCAAATACTAAACCCCCCCATTTTTTTTTTACTTTTCACAAGCACGCGAGGTGCTTGCACCTCGCGCAACACGCAAATACTAGTTATATTATATAAAGCTAAATTACCACTCACTGACTGACTCACTGACTGACTCACTCATTGACATAATTGTTCTCCCAGATGGTGGATGGGGAGGTGGGTATATTTTGACAGATTCGTAAACAAGTAACTCTCAAACCTACGGGAAAAGTGCCAAACCTCCCCTTTTCCCCCCCTTCTCCCCCCTCCCTATCGTATCTCGGAAACTACGAGACCCGTATTTTTTCTTTTTACGGATTCGTATAGAGGAGGCTCGGTAAAGTAAAAACCATTTATCAAAGTTGCCCCTCCCACCCCCTTCTCACCCCCTTTAGGCATATCTCGGAAATGAAGAGACTTGAAACATTTTTGTTTCAGATTCATTTAGAGGGGCAATGCTTTAGTCAAAATACTTCTGCAACCCCCCCCCATCAGCCCCCTTTTTTTTTTTTTTTCACAAGCACGCGAGGTGCTTGCACCTCGCGCAACACGCAAATACTAAACCCCCCCATCACTCCCCTTCCCATTTTGCAACACGCAAATACTAGTATTACTATAAGATTAAATTATGTACAAAATTAATTTTTATAGTTTATTAAAAGCAAATTAAAATGTATTTTTATGTGTAACAAATATAAAATTCAAAAACTAAAAGGTTTTTTTTTTATTTCTTTGTACCTCGAAAAATACCACACCCCGCTCTTACAAGGCTACGTCTAGGAGCAGACCACGCCGATTGACATCTTAGTTATAAAATAGATGGCGCTACTGTGTTTTGTAGGGCGACTGCGTCCGTCAGCCGACCTTATCTTTACTATTTAAATCAATGCTAATACCTAATATTACAAAGAAAAAAATACTAACGTTAATACTTAATCAGTAAAATCAGAGCAAACACAGTTTACACAATGCAACAACGCAAGAAAAGCAAGTTAATGTTTTGCCTTCCGGCTCATAGAAATGTCTAAATGAATAGTTTTTTAAAAGGTTGTGCCCAAGGCCTAGTGATGAACCGAAAGAGAGACAAAGTTAATAAACTATTTGCACTCCACCAATCAAAATGATATCGTCTATAAATAACTACCTACAGGGTTATTTGTAAAACACTAACAACCTCTCAAGTCTATGTTAATTACATCATCAACAATAACTATTTATTTATTAGCTACAAGGTAGTAATTTAAATTTAAGTTTACAACAATTCACTGGTCGAATCAAAGCTTTTTTAACCTTAAACATTGACGACGAGTTGCAATTATACTCGTGCATCGTCCTCGAGATTAGTAACCTGAAAACGTTGAAATATATGTAGTAACACGCTAGTGACACCACTCTTACACTGTATGTTTAGAGTCCTGCGCTCTTTTTTTTTTTTTTTTTACTTTTGCTGGCAACCCCAGTGTCTCGGTCTTTCATTCACGTCACAGTGCGCCACCACTCGCACGTTTTATTTTAGGAAAAAACAAAAGTGATTAGTTTTATAGTGAAAATACGCAAGCAAAAGTGCCAAAAAGGAAATTCGAAATAGAGTACATAATGTGGAAGATCAAAAAACTGAAAAAGAAACAATAACAAACAAAAAAGCGGCACGCTGCCGTCGGCGCCAACCGACCACCAATTCTACAGGGACTATTTCGGAAAAGGATGATAAAGATCAAGGTACAGTCACGGACTATAATTGATAAGCCATTTTCAAGATTTCCAATTTTGCAGTTTTATACATTCACGAGATTACACGATTAAACACGAACTCAAACCGAATCTCTCGCTCAGACAACCGAATCAGCTCGGAAACAAAATGACAAATTACTAATAATCGGAAATAGTCTTATCCATAGAGGTTGAAAAATGACTTTATAAGTTGTCAATGATAAATCCATACAACGGTGCTTACGTGTATCCCATCTATTTGATACTGACCTCCTTTGAAATAGTCCTCATTAAATACTCTTTATTTCTGAAATCCTATCCGAAGACAGAGTGACAGTTGAAATGTCGATGTCAGAAAAGATTTGGAGACGAAAATTTCGAATTTTGGTGAATCGTAGCCGTAGTTATTAACGCGAAAATGCCAGCTGCAATTTCTGAAGAAATTCGCTATAGAATCATAACAATGCATCAGCAGGGTCTGAGCATTCGTGCAATTTCGAGAGATCTACACTTGACGGTGAGCTTATTCACTCATTCTATATGTTTTTGAATTTTTTTAAAAAGGTAATTATCTAACTTGAAAGTTGTTATTTTTTTAGCGAAACACCGTTTCTTTTTGGGTAAGACGATACGCCGAAGAAGGACATATAAATGATCGTCGCCGAAACAACCATCGCCCTTCTGCATTAAGCGAAGCTCAGAGAACTGAAATGCTCCGCGAATATGAAGTTGATGGATTTATACCAACGCAGCGTTACGCGGAACGTTTTGATGTGAATCCCAGAACCATCCGAAGGCATCTTCACTCAATGAATTTGCATCATAGGATTCCTGCCTACAAAGTCGATATGACAGACGCTCATAAAACCGCACGTGTAAATTTCGCACACCGATTTTTAAATTTCGATTGGTCATCAACTATTTTTTGTGATGAGAAGTCATTCCAATCAAGCGATCATGGCCGCTTACACCTATGGCGATATAACAGTTCACGGTATGATGCAGATAACGTCCAGGGGCGTAGCTACCGCCGTATTTGCCGTATCAATTATACGGGGCCCCCGGGCCACGGGGGCCCCCAAAGTGTGTAAGGAAAAAGAATAAAAACTTTCTAATTTATTTTATTTTACAAATGACAAAATTCTATAAAGCAATTCCTTTTTTTCCCGCCTTAAGCGTGCGTTCAAAAGTTGGCAACACTACATCGTTATGGCGGGCTGCGGGACTTCCCCGTTTTACTTACTTCATCTTCAACTCAGCGGGGAATCCCCGGGAATCCTTCATCGATATCGCGATGTATGTGTACGTTGTTGTACTTTGCATTGGATGTTAAACCACGGAGTGCAGTGCACTGTTTATTTACGCGCTTTATATAAATGTGCATTACATTGTAATTCAGTACAAACAATATTGTTCTTCTGGTTTAGCAGTATTAGTAACGATTTGTAAAAGAAATGAGTGAAAGGAAAAGAGATTATCCCAGCGGCGCTGAGAAAAGAAAAATTAAACAGAAAAGGGACGAGGTTATAAAAAAAGTGCCCAAAATTTCTTCATTTTTTCAGAGACAAGATACTGTGAGTGATTTAGATTGGAAAGGTAAGTACTACACTACTACCCAACCCATTTATTAGGGGCCCGTAGTGATAAACAAGGAAATCTTTTAATTTCGGTCTGTCCATCTGTCCGTCACAAAAAGTTGTCTCCCCCCTCGATTTTCACAATTATACTGTTTTTAGGGTTCCGTGCCTTGATTAAAAAAAAACAAAATTCTAACTTATCTATAGGATCGATTTGTTTTGTTGTTTGTTTATCAGTCCGTATCGTATCGTTAATTGCGTGTTGAGAACTTCAGATGTGCAGACTCGCTTTCGGGTTCTCGTTTTGTATGGCCACTATACTACGCGCTGCGTTTAAATAGCACGCAGGTGTATAGTAATGCACGGACGGGCTGCAGGTGATTTTGTATCTACTAATAGGTACGAGCACAATCCGCGTAGAATCTGTGTGCGTCTGAACTGAACACTCTCTAACTGTGACCCTTAGTAACGTTATTTATTTATATATAACTCTTTTTAGTTTAGTATCAAAGCATTCGTATTTATTTTTTAACAATTACTCGTTTATTTTTAGATTCTTCTGAAGCATGTTCTTCGTCACATATCCATCCGGAAATAGAAGAAAGCCAAGCACATACTTTATCGGATGTCCATCCAGAAATCGAGGAACCCCAAGTCAACGATTCTGATATATCTGCAGATAATGCAGATTGTAATATAATTTCATCAGATAGAGGAAATTTTGGTGACAATTTAACTGAATGCGAACGAAAAATAATTTTTAAATTGGGTCCATTTAAACCACAAGGACCATTTCCAAAAGTTTCAGAAAATAACCGACCTTTTTCAGCTTATTATTATTCATATTTCAATCAGGCAGGCATAAAAATTATAAGACCATGGTTATGTTATTCTAACGTTTTAAACAAACCGTACTGTCACTTCTGTTGGTTATTAGCAGATCGTCAAAACAAATCGTACTCCTCTGCTTGGGTTAACGGTGTTTCGGTTAGAAGCAATTTCACACAAACTATTCTTGACCATGAAAAGTCACAGCAGCATATTAGTGCCTCACTCTCTTATAATAATTGGTTGCAAGGAAATACCATCGATACTCTATTGAAAAGTGAAATCGATAGTCAAATTACATTCTGGAGAGATGTACTGCATCGTATAATTAATGTTATAATTACTTTAGTATCTTGTAATCTACCTTTGAGGGGGCATGATTCTGATTCTGGCAATTTTATGGCAATTTCACGTCTGCTATCTAACTATGATGCAACTTTAAAAGAACTTTTTCTAAAACCGAAAGGTGAAATAAATTATTTAAGCCCTACGATTCAAAACGAAATTATTAGTTTGCTTGGTACTAACGTTAGGAACAGTATTATCTCAGAAATTAAAAAAGCTCCATTTCTGACAATAATTCTGGATACAACACAAGACTTGTCAAAAATTGACCAACTATCTGTAGTTTTTCGATATATCTCGGTTACAGAAAATGATGATAATGTGCCTAAAGAAATAAAAATCTGTGAGTCCTTTTTAGGATTCATAGCAGTAACCGATTGCAGTGCTGCAGGTCTGAAAACTGTCATTTTAAATTTGACTAAAGAATATGGAATTGATTTGACTAAATGTAGAGGACAGGGATACGATGGAGCAAATGTTATGTCGGGTGTGTATGGAGGATTACAAACCCTAATAAAAGAGCATGCTCCAAATGCCGATTATGTTCATTGTGCTGCGCACGCTTTAAACTTGGTTTTGAACGATGCTGCGAGACTTGTTCGTGAAGTATCGACTTTTTTCGATAATTTAGAAAAAATATATACTTTTTTTGGCAATAGTATAAAACGCTGGGCTATGCTAAGTGACGATTCATCTGAAAAATATTTGATTACCCTTAAAAAGGTATGTCCTACCAGATGGTCTTCTAGGAACGACGCTTTATTAGCAGTAAAGAAAAATTTTTTACTAATCATGAAAACTTTGTACCAACTAAATTTAATTTCAAATAAAAAAGATGAACGTGAATGATATTTTAGAGAGTTTTGATTTCTTAGTGCTCGTTACATTTTTTTCTTCACTATTTGAAATTATTAATCCTGTTTCTAAAGCTCTACAGCATGATAATAATGACTTACAGAAATCTAGTATTTTATTAAGTAATCTTTTAAATAGACTGTGCCAATTAAGAAATCAGAATTCATTTAATAGTTTGCTAAATGAATCCAAAGATTTAGCAAAAAAGTGGGGGGTAACAACTGTTTTTAAAAACAGTAGGCGAAAGATAACGAAGCGTTTTTTTGATGAGTTATCACAAGATGAGAGAATTTCCGACCCGGAATCCTATTTCAAAGTCAATGTATACTATTGCTGTTTAGATATATTAATTTCTCAAACTAAAGAAAGATTTCAGAGCCTTTGCAACCTGAGTAGTATATTCGAAATATTACAACCGGAGAAACTCCTATCTTCTTCAAGCGAAGAGATATTAAACGCTTCCGGAAAACTGTCTGCTAAATACAGTAAAGACATCTCACTTAATCTTTGTGACCAATTAAAGGCTCTAAAAACATGCTTAAATTCTGAAATTAAAAAAAATTATTCCATTAAAGAACTCATTGAATTATTGCTAGTAAAATTCAATAGTCTTGCATCCCGAGGTAATCACAGCATGCTTTTTATTCTTGACCCTTCCAGTTACAACCGCAACGGCAGAAAGAAGTTTTTCAAAACTAAAACTAATAAAAAATTACTTAAGAACTTCGAAGGGACAAGAACGGCTGTCAGACATCTCACTATTGTCCATAGAGGCAGAAACTTTAGAAAAACTAAAATCATCATCAGCCATAAATGATTTAATAAATCAGTTTGCCGATAAAAAGGCAAGGAGAGTGAATATTTAAAATTCGATTTTTATTTGTAAAATGGGTAAATTATGTGATAAATAAATATTACTTCTCACAATATTTTTTTTCTTTTGTGAAAAATCTTTATCTCCATATAAGGGCCTCCAAAAAAATTTTTATACGGGGCCCCGACAAGGCACGCTACGCCACTGATAACGTCATACCAAATAGGGAATCAGGAAGGATAACTGTTAATATGTGGGGTTGGATGAGCTCCGAAGGTGTAGGCGAGCTTGTTCAACTACCACCTCGTGCAAATGCCGTGAACTATATAAGGATTTTGGAAGATTTTATGCTTCCGTCTGTAAGGATTGTGTATCCACAGCACGAAATGGAAAATATTAATTTTGTTCACGATAATTCTGCCATACATCGAGCAAGGACTGTCAGGACCTGGTTTGAAGCACATCCAGACATAACGGTGATTCCATGGCCAGCTAAATCCCCGGACCTGAATCCCATAGAAAATCTGTGGGGTTTAATGGTGCAGCGATCACCGTAATGAACGAAGAAAGGAAGATCTGGCTCAACATTGTCAAGAAGTATGGGAGAACATGCGAGGGACTGATATTTGCACTCGTCTGGTTAGCTCCATGCAATCATGACTGCAAGCTGTAATAGACAGCCAGGGAGCATTTACAAGATATTAAGACAGTCCAACAGTTTTGATTCTTATACAAAATAAAATAATTATTCAAATAATATAGTGTTTTTTTTTTGCTTAGCACATTTTATGACATTTATAATAGCTAAAACGTAAACTCTTTAGCAGAAATAGCAAATAAAACTTCTTGCAAGATGGCGGCAGTTAGGTGTTATCTATGTTTAATACATAATCATAATTATCGTGAACGTCATCTTGGACGCTACGCGTTCGGATAAAATCGTAGTTTCGAGTTTTTCCGATGTCTAAATTATACCAACTATAATTTGTGTCGCTTAACTTTAAACTCGGATAAATCCAATTCTGAACATTTTTAAGATTTTGGTATCAAAAAAAAGGAAAAAAAATATGTTTTTAAATAATTTTATCAGTTGCGTATAAATCAGCATGGTTCATGAGAAATAAACCGTTAAAATCATAATATTTTATCTAAATCAGATAGATCCATGAGACAGTTTTTTTCAAATGTAGTTAAGTCCATGAAAGCCAATCAGCCAATTGCATTTGTTCAACATGGCCGTCAGTCGACGTAAACCTTACGATAGTAGCACGGTACCCTCCTGCATTATTATTGTTTCTTTTTGTTATTTAGCCAATTCCCATGGATAATTCTATTTAAATTGTGTCACCAAGTAAAGCCCGCATGCGGCCTAATATAAAATTTCGCCGTAAGAAAGAGGAAAGAGCGAAAATTCGGTAAGTTTGAAATACCTATACCTAAGCGTCGTTTGGAATCCCGGGTTGGCACTAGTGTTGTGCTAACTATTATCGATTATTATTATTTTGTTGTTGTAGGTACTGTTACAGAATAATTTGGATATAATAAGTATGTAAGGATATAATATTCAGTACATATTAGAACTGTCAGGTCAGATTTGGGTAGGTATACAGGATCAAAATTTGATCAAATTCAGGTTCATGAAGCAAAACTAATTGGTGTTCGTAAATTACTGCAAACGGTCTTTGGCCAAGACTGGGCATCGTTGGTGGAATTAAAACATTATAAAAAAGTGCTTAACAGTGAAAATGTAATAGGGCGACCAATGCACAAAGAAGAAATTAAGGAAGATGACTCAGAAGAAATATTGAATTTTGCTTAAAATAATTTAAATCCTCTTATTTTTGTAAAATAAAACTAGATTTCCTTATTTTGTTTGTATTATTCAGTTAGCTAACAAAATTTGACTATCGATGGAATATATACCGTTATTTTGCCACTACCACAACCCTAGTTCTGATCGTATATTTTCAAATCCAGATAAATCCAGACCTGTTAAATCAAAATTCTATAAATCCACACTCAGTTTTTTCAAAGATAGATAAATTGCGTTCCATTATATCAAATGAAGGTAAATCCAATCTAAATATTGCATTTTTGAAAGAATTAATGGGTTAAATACTGAATTTACTAAACAGGATCGTTTTATTCAATACCTGTTACCATAAAAACAAAATACTGCATTTTAATACATGAAATTAAGACTATTATCACTTTTTTGTAAATATCTCCTAAGAGGCTTTTTTTTTTTTTAACTTGGTAAAATTATCAAATAAGTCCTCCCACTCCGGGCAGGGTGGGAGGGACTGTCAGACTTTTACTGACTAAAATCCACGGTGTTCCTTCAATAGCCCTTTACGTACCGGGGCCACGGTAACGGGATGAGTCCCACGACCCCGGCAGGCTTCGGCCCTCTGCAGAGGGGGCCTCGTCATGTTGCTGACGCTCTTTGAGGCGCGCGTGGAACACGACGCGCCGTCGACCCGGGCATGGTCCATGGTCGGACAGCGAGTTGCCCTTTACTCGCTGTCCGCATGCCCGCGCCTACGGTGGCCGGAGATCGTCGGCCAACGTCCGACGCCGTGGGCGTCTACCACTGCGGCTGGGCTGGAGGGAGGACGCCATCCTCTCCCTCACGCGGCCCGCCTCCTCCTTCGGAAGCATGACTGCTTCGCAGAAGGAGGCGACCGCTTCCCACTCCCTCTCGCCCCGCAGCATGGCCTCGACCAATGCCGGGCGCGAGAGGTCTCCGCCTATCGCCGCCGTGAGGACACGTCGGTGCTCTGCCCAGGCGGGGCAGTCTTGCACCGTGTGCTCTACGGTGTTCTCAGGGCGACCCTCGCAGTGGTGACATCCAGGCGTTTCCTCCTTTCCCATCAGACACAGGTACCTCCCGAAACTTCCGTGTTCGGTGAGGACCTGCGTCATGCGGTAGGTCAGGACGCCGTGACGCCGATCTAGCCACTCCTCAAAGAGGGGTCTTACCGCCGTAATTGCGGCGTGCCCGGCCGTCGGTTGCGACAGTCGTTCCCTCCATACTGCCCTGAGATCGCGCCGGAGCTCTTCCCGCCGCGCCTCGATTTCTCGAGGCAGCGGGGATACGCCCCGGCGCTGCGCCTCCACGCGCCATTCATAGACGCGCTGGAGGGCAGTCGCCTCCAGATCCCAGGGCAGCAATCCGGCAAGGAGGTTGGCCGATTCGCCGGCGATCGTGCGGTATCCCCGGATCATTCGGATAGCCATGACCCTCTGGCATGCGACCAACTTTAGTGGTGATGCACAGGGCCCACACTGGGGACCCGTAGAGGGCCATGGACCGCACGACGCCGGCGTACAGCCTTCGGCAGGAGGCGTTTGGCCCGCTGAGATTAGGCAGGAGCAGGGACCGAAAGGTTAACCCGTATGAGGGTTTTAACCGGGTTAATTTTTAGGATTAGGTTACAAAACCCTCAATAAAGGTTAACCCGTATTATAGGGTTAATCAGCCTATAAGAACCGGTTTCGACATAAGGTGCATTTTAGCACATAAAACATCTGCAAGAAAGTGACAGAGATAACTACCACGCGGTGTTTGATCGTGTACCGACATCACCGCGCAGAATGCATTGAACTTTGAGCCCTATTAATGTTGCACAATACTGTTTTTAATATTGACTAATGTTCGACGCTAAAATATTAAAAATATTATTTCGATTTTAGCGCATTTCACCGACCGACACGGTTGAATTGTGAGTGTGTTTGTACTTGTACATATCGTCGTTTGTCGTAGGTACTTAGTAGAACTTTGTTATTTTTAACCGACTTCAAAAAAAAGAGGTTCTCAATTCGTCTTGACGAATTTTTTTTTTATGTATGTTAAGTACTTCATAACTTGGAGACGGCTGGACCGATTTGAAAAATTCTTTTTGCGTTTGAATGGGTATACTTTCTAATTGGTCTCATTGTTACAAAATCAGGACCTGATGATGAGATCCTGGAGAAATCGAGGGAACTCTTCAAATATTATAGGCATACCTATAGCGTTTTGGGTATTTCTTATAGTACCTTGAGCAGTTGCTTCCGAAAAGTACCATTTGGGGAAGTTGAACTGATGATGAAGACCACAGATGGCCACTGAAACTCCTCAATAATAAGTATTTCGTGGATTGCGATTCGATTACTTGAGTACGGATGTTAAACACCTTATGCTCGTCACAATACATATGGTGATGTAGAGCTGATGGTCAAGTACCAGGAGAACTCCTCAAAAATTAACGGCTATGCATCGGGAAAAGCAATATATAGTAAATAGTAATATATAGTTGTTGACATTATGGCTTTTGTAACTAGATAAATTACAAACCGGCCCACTAATAAGCGTGAAAAAAAATTTTAACAAAAAATAGAACCGACTTCCATATCAAAACACTATAAAGCCAAAAATAACTTTAATTTCGGAAGGCGGTGTGAAAAAAAAAGAAAATCCAAAACCAATGACACCGAGTTCCGAAATTAAAGTTATCTTTGGCTTTGTAGTGTTTTGATATGGAAGTCGGTTCTAATTTTTTCTAAATTTTTTTTTTGATCTCATAACTAGCACATACATAAGTAGCGTTATTACCAACCTGTTTTGAAGTCAAAACTTCTTTAGCATCGTTGTGATTTTAAAGTTTATGAAACAAAAAAGTGACAGTAAAAAGAGACAGACACATAAATTCATAAGAAAAAAAAGCCAACATTGAAGGTTTCACTTCTACCACGCGTGAATTACACACATGTTTTTTTTTTTATACCTACGTGAACTTATAGTGATCTGATTAAGTATGCCAGGCGTCCGTCACTCGCTCAAGGCCACGCGTTATATGCCTACCGCTTCGCGTTTCGCCGTCGGTACATCCGACAGTGGGCTGCCGCACGCCTGCCTGAACCTTTTTAAATAATTTTGACAACGTCATAATGGATCGACCTAAAAACAATTGATTTTCCTCCGCTTTGCTACTGTTTCCATTTTGATTACTTTTTTATTACAATTATTTACGCGGTTTCGGATATTTTAGAAATTAAAATTTAATAATCGGGAAATCAGGGAAGGAAAAAAATGCATCTATCATTTTATTAAACTGAAACATATTTGATCAACAAATAAAAAAAATGTTTTTCTACAACATTCGTTTTTTTACCAATATCATCATAGGTACAACCATGGAAATATAATATTATATTTATGGGTACAACCCTAACACATTCGTGGGTCGCGCGGCGGTTAAAACAATCTCAACTCTCTGTGTACGGAATTATAGTACATTTCTTTTCGCTGCAAACAGCTGGTATTATTATTATTAGATACCCGCGCTCGCATTGAGCTGCATTGCGCGAAGATATCATCTCCGTGAGCGTTGTCTATGAGAGCGTTGCTCGAGCGCGCTTTTTATGTATATTGACTTCTGTACCTATCTATTTTGTGACTGCACAGTGGGACGGCACCGCGTGCCTATCAATTATTGGCCGTTAGCTTAGATGTAGCGCTCGGCGGCTATGTTGCTTACTGGTTTTGCATTACAAGATACGAGATTCAAGATTCAAGATTCTTTATTTGTTGAAACATGAGTACACATACAGAGCATGCAAGTTATTAAAAATCACATTATATAGATCAGTCATGTTTGGCCTTAGTGGCGTACAAATATTTAAATGTCACTGATATAAGTTAGTGGATAATTATAATATTAAATTAAATAAGAACACAATAGTAAAATGTCAATTTTGAAAACAAATATATTAAATATATGGTCATAATTACGTAACAATTATTAAATGTCAATTAAAATTATTACACATCAATTTTTTTACAGAATATGTCAAAGATGTATTGATAATAGGTATTGTTACTACATGGTATTAAAAGTTGTCATTGAGGAATTCTAGAATACTGTAGTATGCTTTCCCTTCAAGCAGTATCTTTAATTTATGTTTCAATTTACGGACATTAAGTTCTTTCCAACTATTTGGGAGCTTATTGAAAATTTTAGGGGCCATGCAGAAAACACTCTTGTGCATCAATGCTGTTTTTGATCTATGTAAACTGAGAATACTGTCATCACGTCTACTATGGTTGCGATCAACCACGTCTGATTGACGTGGAAATAAGTGTCGATTAGATTTTACAAAGATGACAACGTCCAAAATGTAAAGGCAAGGCAGAGTTAATATTTTATATTTTTTAAAGTATGGCTTGCAACTTTCGGTTGACTGTAATTTAAACATAGTCCTGATGCACCTTTTTTGGGCTTTAAAGGGTATGTCCTTGTCAGTTGAGTTGCCCCAGAAAATGATCCCATATCTTAGGTGTGATGAAACCAAACCGTGATAAGCCGTGAGTAATGATTCAGTGTTAAGCACTGGGACCAGTTTGAACAGCGCGTAACAAGAATTACTAATTTTCTTGCTGAGTTCTTCTATGTGTGCTTTCCAGTTTAGCTTTTTGTCAATTGTCACTCCAAGGAATTTAGTGTTGTCAACTTCTGTAATACTTCTATTATTGTATTGGACGTTAAGATCAGTCATAGGTGATAAACGTTGACTGAAATGTACAAGGTAAGTTTTGTTAAGATTAATTTTTAAATTATTATTATTCATCCAATTTATTATTGATGTCAGAGAATTATTAATGTCATTATTATAGCTATCTTTGGTATTGCATTGAATTGTGATAGTGCTATCATCAGCAAAGAGTGTAACTGGTTGGTCTACATGTTTAGGTAAGTCATTTATATATACTATGAATAGTGGAGGACCCATCACGGTACCTTGGGGGACTCCATACTTGACTACTTGTTCGTGTGAATGAAATATTTCTTCGCGCTTAGTTTTAATGTTTATCCTAGATATTTCCGTGACCTGTTTTCTGTTATCAAGATATGATTTTATTAATTTTATGTATGTGGTATGATGGTATAATCTCTTGATCAACTCTTCATCGATACCCGTGATTTCTGCAGAACATTGATAGGTTTGGAAGAATCTCCTTGCCGTATTTCCGTCATTGCTGTTTCCAGAATCTTGACGAGGTTTATCAATGTGTAAACCAAGCAATTTCCGGAAGCGAGTTTGAACGTGCTTCTTTTTCTCTTCTTTGATCTTTTATTCTCTGGAGTCGATTAGCCCACTTTTCAAATCCTAGGTTATAAGAAATATGCAGAATCATTTCCATACATCTTATCCAAGCATGTAAGGTAGACAGCCCGTATTTAAACGTATCTTCATTCTCAATTCTTGCAGTTACTTTTGTTATATTGTACATCTGTCTAGGAGTTGCTCCACAAACAGTACATGAGGCACTCGATGGAGTCTGCGTTAACACTTGAGCAACTTTCCCGTCGATCATTGTCATAAACAGCTCATGTTTTACTCATGTTACCTTCTTTTGCTGCAGGCGTTCGCGTTTCGACTTAATTCATTAATTTTTGCTTCAAGTTCACTTACAACAGCTGCAGTTTTTTCAGGAGTTTCTTTTGCTAATTCCAGAGAAATGGGTCTGCAATATCTAACTGAAGAACATGTTGGATTTTGCGATATAACTACTTTACTTTATTCATCCACTAGTCTCAATGGTACAAGTGAAACTATAAACATATTAGCATCCGATATTTGTTCATTTTCTTCCGGTAAAACTTATTTTTATACTCACTTTGTCCCGAGGATCCATCGCAACCCCATTTGCTATACAGTTTGAGACGGCTGAACTTTTTCGAAACCGAGTCTATTTTTAAAATACGACAGGCAGTATGATCTAAGAGTTCTTGAAGGTTCACTTTAGCACTTATATTCGTTACGGATATGCTTGACGCAAGAGGATAGCAATCCTTCTTTGCTTCAGCCAAAATTTGGTATGATGGAAATACCGAAAATAAGTTTTTCTCAAAAAGTCTCAGCCTCAGGTAGGAATATTGAGCTTTGGATAGATCGGTTTCAATATATATACATAATGCTTCTTCTTTGGTATGGGAAGGTACACCATCTGGACTTCGTAAAATGTTTCTCCTTTTCTGTATTTCTCGTAATACTCACAATCGAAGCTTCATCATTTTCACCCATAGATCGTAAACCTTGAATATAAGCGTAATGCACATGCCCCATTCCATACTCCTGGAGTAATTCCAAGTTTTTACGTTTTTTTCGTACTCTCCGAACACGTCAGGATTTTCTTTTTTTTCACGTACTCTAAACTCGCCATTTAACCAATTTGTGTTTTGGCTCTCGATGCAATTTTGTTTTCTTTGAGCTTTCACCCATTTTTGGTTACAAATCGTAATCAAATTTTTTTGAATACTTTGCATAACCGTGCTCACATCTGTTGTTGATAAATGGAAATTGTCCAACTAATTTTTTTTTTTTTTTCAATATCTGAAGTACTTTTCCCGCTTATTATCTGAGCACATATATCGCGTCGAAAACACACAAATTCACTCATTTTAAACTTTTTTCAGCAAATTCACAGTTACCGAAGGAAGGTATCCGGACACTTTAATGAACACGCTGCAAACTCGAGTATGTATAGGACCCTAGTTTCAGTAACTTGTGCAAAACCAATAAGAAAATTGATAAAAACAGTTTTCACACTAATACTTATTATAATTACAACAACAGATAAGAACTATGCAACATAATTTTTATCATACGTGTGGTTAAAATGGTCACCGCAAAAAAAAAATCGTGTGAAAATATATTTAGGTCGACATTTTTGCTTCTAGTTCGAAATGGCGCAGCAATGACGCAGACATTTTTGTATTACTTAATAGGTAAGGTATCTAAACATGTAATTAACTTGACATCGGGAGCCATCGGTAACAAGGAAACCTCAACTTGAAAATTAAATAGACGTAAAATTTCCTTATGACAATTAAAAATTATATTAATAAATTCGAAAATATATTTTTCATCACAAAATTGTTATGAACTAGAAATCTTGAGCAATCTAAAAATGTATAATACTTATATATAGAAAATATCTTAAGTTGAACTTCCATAACGAGTAGTCTAGTTAATATCAAATTATCAAAGTATAAAGTTTGGGTGTAATTTTATGTACCTAAAAATTTTTTGGTTTTTTTTTTACGATTATATCGGATGGCTTTTTCATCTTAGAATGTAAAACAATCAAAACAGTTTCAATAACACGACTTTTGTCCCAACTAATTTTGAGATGGAAAATACCGGTTGGTCCCATAGTGCGTCGCGCCGCGCGCGTCTAGTGGCGTGCTGCGTGACCTGTGTTGCGCGCCGTATCATTGCGTATATATGCTACTAAGTGTCCAACTTGTAACTTGTTTTTAAATATTTTTGGGGCAAAAACAAAAAAGGTTTATAAAATATTAGATTCGATTTAGTTACTTATTCCGAACGAACTATATTCAATTTCGCATATACTAAACATAATGTTGTATACTTACGGGTAAAACATTCCCACCTCGGAAATATACAGAACAAAGTATACCAATAAATATAGTAAAATAAATAAAAATAAAAAAACTTTTTACCAAAAAATTAAACCGACTCCCAAAAACACTACAAAGTGAAAAATAACATTAATTTCCGTAGTCGGTGTCTAGTTTTGTATTTTCGTTTTTGGCACCGACTTCCGAAATTAAAGTTATTTTTCACTTTGCAGTGTTTTTGGGAGTCAGTTTAATTTTTTGTATAAAGTTTATATTTCACTCTTTTTAGTTGGTCGATTTTTAATTTACCTAGTTAAAAGTGCCTAAATGTCAACTACTTATAACCTTTTACAAAATATTGCTTTTCCCAATGCTGGGCCGTTAATTGTTGAGGAGTTCTCCTGGTACTTCACCATCAGCTCTACATCACCATATGCATTGTGACGAACATAAAGTGCTTAACATCCATATTCAAGTAACCGAATCGTAATCCACGAAATACTTATTATTGAGTAGGTTCGGCGGCCATCTGTGGTCTTCATCATCAGTTCCACTTCCCCAAATGGTATTTTTTGAGAGCAACTGCACAAGTTACTATAAGAAATATCCAAAACGCCATAGGTGTGCCTATAATATTTGAAGAGTTCCCTCGATTTCTCCAGGATCCCATCATCAGATCCTGACCTGGTGACAATGGGACGAATTTCGAAGTATACCCTTTCAAACAAAAAAAGAATTTTCAAAATCGGTTCAGCCGTCTTCTAGTAATAAGTGATCATACATAAAAAAAATACTCGCGTCGAATTGATCCTCTTTTGGTCGTCGGTTGAAAAGATACCTAACCTGGGGGCTTACTCTTCAAACTAATTTTAAATCCAATCTAAGGCCAATACGATTCCAATGTAAATTTTGCAGTCACGTGATTCGCTACTCTTGAAAACAATATTGTCAACATTGGATTAGGATTAGAATCGCACCGTGATTGTTTTGTTTCGCGTGAAGTTGGCAATGTTACGGGCCGCAGTAGTGTTGGTCGACTAATTACAATAAACCGGTAATAGGGTTTTAAAATGCTTTATCTTTTAAATAACAAGGCCAATAAATAAATATTATATAAATAGTTGTTTAATTGATTAATTGTAACGTAGTAAATTCATTTTGGCGTAAGATTATTAAAAAAAATCATAAAGTGAATCATGACTGGCTGCATGCGGTAGGATCGTTGCCTAATTGCCTTCAATACTAAAAAAAATAAGATGTCAAAGTTCTCAAATTTCAATAATAAATATTCATGTGCTTTTAGAAGTAAATAGCTTTATATAATACAATTCGACAAAGTGCAAGTTTGGTTGTTTGGTTCCTTTTGAGCAATTATTAGTACCTATTTCGTGAAGTTATCTAACTAATATTACAGTTTTATAAAAGTGGTAAGTAAATATACAATCATATTTTATTCATTAAAGTAACGTTTTACTAAAGAGAAGGCTTATGTTTTGTTTATGTAGTTATTTTCGTGGTTTAAGCGGCTATGTTAAATTAGCTTTATGTTTGGTACCCTTTGTAACAACATCAAGTAAATAAATATGTCCATGTGCCCAGCGAGGCCCTCCAGAATTTGGATTTCAGAACAAATAATATATAGATGTGGATATGGGCTGTGGTGAAAAATACATATAGTATAAGAAAAACTTAAAATAGACAAAACAAACTTAGCCAAAAACTATTAACAAATAATTGTTGTTTGGCAAGTAACATAATTATGCACCGCATTGGTTCCTCATACAACTTGCTAAATTTGAAAAATAAACCAATTTTAGATCATTCAGCACGGCCCTCTATAGTTGTCTTTATCTTTTTAAATATGACATGTTTGTTTACAAAATTCGACTTCCTGAATTATGTATAGGAGTACATTCTTTCCAAATAAATTGCGATTCTGCTGAATTAGTACTTTAAAAGATTAATAAGATCAAAAATATCATATTATCGTTTGACTTGTTTTATCTAGTCTTGTGTTTTTGTTCCTGAATAAACTATTTATGGTACAGCAATTTCATAAAATTAATGTGTGTTTTTAGTATTGGGCTGAGAAGAAATGTGCTCTAAAGAAGCAGTATGCACAGCTCGCAGCTTCAATGGACAATGAGGCGCACTGCTGGTGGCACAGCAGACAACTTGCCGGCATTGTCTGCCTTAAAAAATATATTGGTGGTGGTGATGGGTGGACTGCAATTTGCAATAGGAGATTCAAGATTGGCTGGCAATCTATTTTCTCAATTGGTACATAATTATATGTATTTTAATTTAATTATACCTATATTTAATTTTATATAATAATAATTTCTTTGTTTCAGAGTAGACCTACTGAGTCATTCAGTTTTATAGAGGCAGAGGAGGAGCATTCACACATGTGTACTAGTCCAAGAAGACACAGAAATCCATTCTTTGAATATTCAAGTGTCCCCTTATCCCCAGCACGTCACACAATGATGCAATAACGGCACCACGATTTGATTTGATTTTTGTCATAGTTTTATTACTAAGTAAATAAAAGTACATTTAAGCAGAATGAAACAATTCATTTATTTTATTTATTCATTAACAATTAGGAGTTAAATGCATGCAATGCAAAAAACAAAGGGCTTAATATTTTCATAAATTTCCTCAAACAAATCCTTGCTCACTCTATAATTCGCTTTAAATTCGTCTTCATTAATTGAAAATCCTTTATCCGTATATCGCATTAGCCGACGCTTATTTCGTCTTTGTTTTAATTATTTTTATGCAAATTACGTATAACACTGTATACTACTGCTAATCGTGCCATATTAAACAGTTATTATTCTCTGAAAACCACTTAAAACGCAAAACAATTTCTAAAAAGTTTCACTTTTGCTATTGGCAAATCACAATCAACGAACAATCCCAATTCAATACGGGTGCAATAGACAGCTGTTAAACTACACTCAAGAGTAGCGTTTACCGCACATCAATCCCGATCTCAATGTGATTCCGATCCCAATTAATTCCTCATAATAGACAGTCAATTTGGCGCTAGTGTCGAACTCAAGAGTACGAAACGTCACAATTCCAATGTCGATCGGTCGACATTGAATTCAAGAGTAAGCCCCGATCTGTAAAAACGAATTGCTGCAAAAGATATTTATACAAGATCCTTGCTGCAAACACACGAACTTTTTCGTAAAGTTGATAGACGCTAATAATTATATATTTTACATGGCATTATGATCAGTATTTCTGGAAAACAAATGAAAAACAAGCAACTGCCTACATACCGATACATTTACCCTAACTAAAGTTATTACCGATCAGTGCGGCTTCTGAGGCCGTATCGCCAGGTAAAACAAAATAAGTGTACTGTAATAACCAACACCTAATACCTATCAGAGCGGCTTTTGGGGCCGTATCGCCAGGTTACACAAAATAAGTATACTGAAATAACCAACACCTATCAGAGCGGCTTATGGGGCCGTATCGCCAGGTAACACAACATAAGTATATTGAAGTAACCAACACCTGTCACCTATCAGAGCGGTTTTTGGGGCCGTATCGCCAGGTTTCACAAAATAAGTATACGGAAATAACCAATACCTATCAGAGCGGCTTATGGGGCCGTATCGCCAGGTAACACAAAATAAGTATACTGAAGTAACCAACAGCTGTCACCTATCAGACATTGAGGTAATATGTACTCTATCAGAGCGGTTTTTGGGGCCGTATCGCCAGGTTACACAAAATAAGTTGCATACTGAAATAACCAACACCTATCAGAGCGGCTTATGGGGCCGTATCGCCAGGTAAAACAAAATAAGTGTACTGTAATAACCAACACCTAATACCTATCAGAGCGGCTTTTGGGGCCGTATCGCCAGGTTACACAAAATAAGTATACTGAAATAACCAACACCTATCAGAGCGGCTTATGGGGCCGTATCGCCAGGTAACACAACATAAGTATATTGAAGTAACCAACACCTGTCACCTATCAGAGCGGTTTTTGGGGCCGTATCGCCAGGTTTCACAAAATAAGTATACGGAAATAACCAATACCTATCAGAGCGGCTTATGGGGCCGTATCGCCAGGTAACACAAAATAAGTATACTGAAGTAACCAACAGCTGTCACCTATCAGACATTGAGGTAATATGTACTCTATCAGAGCGGTTTTTGGGGCCGTATCGCCAGGTTACACAAAATAAGTTGCATACTGAAATAACCAACACCTATCAGAGCGGCTTATGGGGCCGTATCGCCAGGTAAAACAAAATAAGTGTACTGTAATAACCAACACCTAATACCTATCAGAGCGGCTTTTGGGGCCGTATCGCCAGGTTACACAAAATAAGTATACTGAAATAACCAACACCTATCAGAGCGGCTTATGGGGCCGTATCGCCAGGTAACACAACATAAGTATATTGAAGTAACCAACACCTGTCACCTATCAGAGCGGTTTTTGGGGCCGTATCGCCAGGTTTCACAAAATAAGTATACGGAAATAACCAACACCTATCAGAGCGGCTTATGGGGCCGTATCGCCAGGTAACACAAAATAAGTATACTGAAGTAACCAACAGCTGTCACCTATCAGACATTGAGGTAATATGTACTCTATCAGAGCGGTTTTTGGGGCCGTATCGCCAGGTTACACAAAATAAGTTACATACTGAAATAACCAACACCTATCAGAGTGGCTTATGGGGCCGTATCGCCAGGTAACACAAAATAAGTATACTGAAGTAATCAACAGCTGTCACCTATCAGACATTGAGGTAATATGTACTCTATCAGAGCGGTTTTTGGGGCCGTATCGCCAGGTTACACAAAATAAGTTACATACTGAAATAACCAACACCTATCAGAGCGGCTTATGGGGCTGTATCGCCAGGTAACACAAAATAAGTTTACTAAAGTACCCAATACCTATTATAGCGACTTTGGGTTGTCAGTTTGCCTCAGGGTAACTTATTCAAGACGGTTGTGAGACCAATATAGATTAGTTTTTGGGATGGTTTCATTGGCTCAATTTTCATAGTGCATCAGTAAAACCTTAGAATGGTGTTACTAACACCTGCCTCATTTGTCTACTGACATACAATCATGGTAACAAACACCCATCAGAGCAGCTCCTGGGGATGCATCGCCAGGTTGCTTACTATACCACACTAATTCACAGACAATAACTACAGTTTATTTCTTGGGACTGCATTGGCATATCATATGGGTAGTTGCTGAAACTACACCATAACTGATGTAATAAAAATTCCTTACTAGGATAATCTGGTTTCAGTTGGGGTGTCATTGGACAGCCCACGGACGATACAATTTATAGAAGTTTTACCGTCAAATAAGTGCGTCAAACCTATTGAAGAGGTCACACAGCCATCCACCTCAGAAAACTTACCGCAGCAGACGTTGGTTAAGGAAAAAGTCTTGGAAGTAAACCATAATGAAGAACTAACTGACCCGAAATACCCTGCTCTTGAGCACAAGAATTCAGAAGTGCTAGATATTCTGAGAACTGATCCCTCTGCGGTTGTTAACTATGGGATTGACATACACAAAGTTTTAGCAACAAGACTGCAACACATAGACACTCTGGGACATAGCAAGGAAACCCGCGAAGAGCTTACAGAATGGTACCTCATCCCAGCTAACAGTATCTTGATTGGAGCACCCTACTAAATGTGGAAATAAAAGCAGCTGTAACAGAAACCGTATTAAAGCGAGACAAGGCCATCAAAGAGCGCCAAAGCCAGCTCACAATGGCAATTTCTGGGCTAGCGAGTCCTCACCCAAGAACATGAGAATAAAAACAAAAATAAAGAGGGCCTCAAACAACTCATGGATGTGTACTAGGGCATGCAATATCGCAAGGTTCTCAATTCCGGAACTGAGATCCAATACTGGAAATCTGATTCCGGAATTCCGGAACCAGTTCCGGAATTCTGGAAACTTTTAAAGTTTGTTTCAAATCAAACAAGATTTATAATTATATCAGTCTTTTAACCTTTTGACCACCACGTCAAAAAAGCAAAAGCGTGCCCTCAGCGCCAAGCTTCGAATTCATCTTTTAAACCTACAAAATAGTAGTGAGGTCGAAATTATGTCGATAAAGCTCATGGAAAACTGACAATATTTTTTTCACATAGGCTTTAATTTGAATAAAGATTTTTTTTAATATTTGATAGGCTTGCGTTTGACCATAATCTCACCTGATGTTAAGCGATGATGTGGTCGAAGATGAAGCACGCTTGCCTAGAAGTAACCTATTCACTCTTGACTTAAAGACTCCCAGGTTATAACTATCAGGAAACACAGCCTCCGGTAGGGAATTCCACTCCTTAGCTGTACGCACAATGAAAGTATTCCCAAAACGTTTCGTGCGTACGGGTGGGATGTCCACCATGTAACGATGGCGCATCGCCGTATCGCTGTTTGTCTTGTAGTCCGATGATGGAACGGGCTTGGTGGAATAAGACTGTGCGATTCCATCGCACACTCCCCGAAATGTAACCGATAGAAAACTGACAGGCTTGCAACACGTCGCAGATGTTCTAGGCTCTGGAGTCTTGTTTCGACCAGTTTCTCGTTACCGATGAGCCTTTTGGCCCGTTTCTCTATAGACTCAAGTGCATCAAGCTGGTATTTGGCAGATCCGTCCCAGAGATGAGAGCAGTACCTACTCAATACACGACCGAACTTGCGCTTGATAGAGGTTGAGCAGCTGTTCCGGTGTGAAGTACCGTGCCACCTTTACTAGGATTCCCAACTTTTTGGCAGTCAATTGAGCCTTAGCCTCGATAAACGGACCAAAATTAAGGGTGTCAACGTAACCCCAAGAAGCTCGATGCGATCAGTTATCGGCACGGTTACACCACGGAAAGAAGGAGCCGGTTGAAATTGGCTCCTTTTTGTGGAGAAAAGACATGCCTGGGTCTTGGCAGCATTAAACTTGACCAAGTTGGCGTCGCCCCACTCAGAAACAGCCTTCAAAGTCAAGTTCAAGCGCCCCACCATTGCCTCTCGGAGAGACTGGACTTGTGACCCACTAGCACGCGCGCTAGATATATATCTCTCAGCAACAGTGCTGTCGTCTGCATACCCAAAGGTACCGGGCATTAGCAGATCGTTAATATGCAGCAAGAATAAAGTTGCTGAGAGAACTGACCCCTGAGGGACCCCGGCATTAATAGCCAATTGGCCAGACGAGCAACCATCAATAACCACTCGAATAGACCGATCTCTCAGGAAGTCTTCTATCCAAACGCAAAGTTCAGTGGGTATACCGAAAGAAGAAAGTTTAGCAATAAGGCTATCGTGCCACACCCTATCGAAAGCCATACCGTCCTTGTGTTGAGTTTTATTTCAACCCGCTCTGTCCTTTATGACATAAATGTAATAATCTGTGTCACATTTACGGCCTTTATTACTATTTAAATCCATAAATAGAATCAACAATCGATAAAACCAAGTCAATACCATCACAGCCATCATGACGTAATTTTTTGTCATTCTATGACGACAGTGGCGCAGCTGGCACGGATTTCTTGACATTGCTCGCTTCTGCTCTAGAGGTGCGACACCGATACTTATTAATAATATCGAAATATTTATTCTTAGTGTTTTGTACTTTCAAAAGTGTCAAGCATTGGTGACAAGTAATAAAATGTAAGTTTCTTTGAAAGAACAATCAATTTAATGTTTTTTCTACACCTTGCTCGTAAAGTGCACAGTCTTATTCCACCAAGCCCGTTCCATCATCAGACTACAAGACAAACGGCGATGCGCCATCGTTACATGGTGGACATCCTACCCATACGCAAGAAACGTTTTGGGAATACTTTCACTGTGCGTACGGCTAAGGAGTGGAATTCCCTGCCGGAGTCTGTGTTTCCTGATAGTTACAACCTGGGAGTCTTTAAGTCAAGAGTGAATAGGTTAGTTCTAGGCAAGCGTGCTTCATCTTCGACCATATCATCGCTTAAGGCCGGGTTATACCGAGCGCCGTAGGTATTCGACGCCTACCCCAGCCCCCGCAACGAATAGCAAAACGTAACAAATTACGACGCGCGGGAGACACGCGCGCCAAGCGCACCGCTCATGAGTTCACGAACTCAAGTAAGTACGAAGATGCGTCACAGAATAGAGCAACTCAGTAGATCAACTTGAATTGGTTAGTTTATGTTTATTTTGTTGTGTTTTAATAGTAAGTATTTTCAAGTTTATAGATAGAATAGGTACGTATTGTATAAACTTGAACCTAATTAGTAATAATTAAAAATAAGTATATTTATTTATTTTTGTGAATAAGGTGAATAAAAAATCTGACTGACACGTAGATCATGAATACGGGTACGATTCAAAATTATACGTACGCAATATTCGACTTTCCCAAATGGTGCGAAATCTTCATGGCACAATATAAAAAATCAAGTATTAGGTAGGTACACTTACATTAGGAGAGTTGCATTACAATTCAATTATTGTTATAATGAAAGAGGGCTTAGAGGTATTCTATGTGAAATATTATGTTTTTAAATAAAAATATAAATATTTTTCAATTAAATAGTTATACCAATAATAGCAACACACAAACACTTTTTGGAACGAATTTATTTTACGCTGCTTCTAAACTGGCAGAAATTGTAACGAAAAAGTGTTAATACTTACGACTGTCTTCTGACGAGAGAGACGACGAGGGTCCCTCAACCGCACACTTTTTTTTCTCTAAAAACTACAATAATTTATGCACAACTGGCTAATGCCGTGATTCGACTTCAACTTCAACTCATGCGGCTTTTGTGGAGGACCCACCACAATTTCACAAACGCTGGAGGTTGTTTGGTAAAGTATTTTGGATGACGAAAAATATTAAAATTGAAGTAAAAAAAAAAACAAAATTATTTTGTACGCAAACATGATGTGACAGCTTTTGCAATGTCAAATGTGTTATCACTCAATGTGTTACCAGTTTACCAGTGGCAGCAGGAATAAATGAGTTTGAAAAGAGAAAATTAGAAATATGGCATAGAACTGTTAAAACGATAATACAGTACGCTACAACTTTCTTTTATTTATCTCAATGAACCTACATAGATCATAAACAAATCGAGTAAATACAAGAGGGAGAAGGCATTTAATGGAGGTCGGACGGGGAACATTGGGGGTGCGCGTGATTCGAAATGCAGTAAAAAGCCATAGATGATATCCTGACACGATATGTCACATTTTAGATATTTTACAACATATTATCTGTTTCCCTTTGGTACATGAATACTTTATTGGAAAACTCTTACAAAAGTAGACATACACAAAGATGTAATTTTTTCTGATTAATCATTTTCATGAAAAAGAAA
Source organism: Tholera decimalis (assembly GCA_943138885.2). NCBI lineage: Eukaryota > Metazoa > Arthropoda > Insecta > Lepidoptera > Noctuidae > Tholera > Tholera decimalis. Next base: position 6,942,778 of record OW964575.2, on the reverse strand, counting down.
TGTAAGCACTTTTCTCAAGACCATCTATACTCGTTGTAGGTCTTGTTTACTGGTTGTATAACGGTGAACAGGAGACGACTAGGCTCTTCGACCACCTTACGGAGGCAGCTGCAAGAGCTGAACTGGCCCAGCACAAATATCTGATGGCAAAGCTTGTTTTTCTAAGAGATTTTAATGCCCACCATAAAGAATGGTTGTTCCCGTACCAACAAATAGAGCACGCTGGTAGAGAGGCCCGCAGGTATTTTTATCGCTAGATCTCGACCAGCTGGTTCACCAAGCAACCTGCATTCCAGAAGTCGACGGCCACACGCCCAATGGCTCAAACGTTGCGTCGCCAGAGACTGTCAGTATCGGTCTGGGCCTCGCTCGGATCGTATGACCACTTTCTGGCGAAAACGGTATCCACCTTTTCTTCTCCAGATAAATGCCCCAGGGGCATACGGCAAGTATGGAAGTATGGGTCAGCAGACTCCGAAACTACAAAGCGAAACTTGAACTTTTACCGTCATTCGCTGCCTCCTAGTTATGATAAAACTGGATGGAATACTGGCTCACACCGCACAAGAAAAAGCAAATTTAAATGCCTCCGTCTTTGCGGTAAGTTTACGTCTCGACACAGCGTCTAACTTACAACCTAAAATACCTCATTTTGGCTCCGTAATGCTGGAAACTGCATTTCATGTTAAGGAAGTCCGCAAAGCCCTTTCCAGTCAAGATGTGAACAAAGCCAGTGAACCGGAAGGAATACCTGCTCGAGTCTTATATAGTTGTACCCCGGATTTGTCTCCTGTATCGCGTTCTATTAAAACCGGAGTGGTGCCAGTGTCCTGGGAGCCAGGTAATATGCAAACCAGTACTCAAAAAAGTAGCCGTGCCGTACAGACGATACAGGCATCGCATAGTCCCGTTGACTTTTTGGCTTACACAGTACACTGCAAACCTGACTTTGCCAGCCAAGCAGAGTCAAGATGCAAACCGAGATCTTTAATTGAAAATGATAGGAGGGAGTGAACTAGTTGCCACTCTAACGATCATACGTGAGCTTCCGATCACAATGGCCTGACACTTTGAGGGGCTTACAGTCACCCCAAATCAATCAGACCAGTTTTGATAGCATCTAAATCTCGGTTTACATCTTCTATAGCGTCTGACAAACTTTCCACGCGCGTAGGTGCATACAACTGCAGATCATCAGCGTAAAGTTGATACGAACACCGAAGACAGAGAGTTATAAAGTTTACCGAAAATAATAAATGATATTTTCGTAGGAAATGGTCATGCTGTATATTTCTACACTATGGCACGAGTGTGCTGCGCGTAATAAATATTGTTGACTTGTGACAACCCTGGCCGTTGCGATACTGTCTAGACGTTGTCGGCATTTTCCACAAGATCAGAGGCGTCGACCTACTGTATGATCTTTATACTGTGGTCATAGCGACGAATGATCGACTGTACCATATAACCATTATTACATTTACGAAAATAAAACCTAATACAGTCGAATACGATCAGTTATTTCAACTCAGGTTACTGACGTTCTATTAGCGCGTTTAGTAAAGAATCAGATTGATAACAGTCAGTATTCTGGATCAAACCCAGGCTCTGATCATATATTTTTGTGATTTCTTTTTTATTGAAAGTACTTTTATGTTATATTTATATATTTTTGTAAATATTTTGTTGAATAAAATAAGAAACATTTTCATTTTTTTATTGGAGAAAGAAAGTTAAAAATGTTTTTCTTTTACACACATATTTGCGGTTTGTAAATATATTCCGCGTAGGTACTTATCTAATTAGTAAAGTAAAATATTAATTTGTATAATTATAAGTACCTATAATAATATTGTCAAAGTTTCCTTTGAGTCTGACATTTGAAAAGAGCATTATAACATTTGCGCACGTGGCGGCTTTATACTCTTTGACATAGGGTTCAAATTCAATTGTTTCACACACTTTTTGCGGTTGGCAAATCTATTCCGCGAGAAAAATAAACTATTATAGCTTTTGCGCGCGTGGCGTCTTTATTTACACACATATTATTTTGTGGTTTCGAAATCTATTCCGCGTAGCTAGGTTACCTACCTAGCTACGCGGAATAGATTTCAGAATACAGAAAGAATCTAGTTAGTAAAGAAAAATATTTATATAGGTCTAAATATTTATATTGTCATAGCCTTCTTACTTTTTTTTGTTTATTCAGCCTTCGTAGAGCCAGCAATGACAACTTCTTTTTGTTAATTTTGTCCATTAGTTTTACTGACCAAAATTATAACTAAAGTACCTAATAAAAACAATTTATATTACAACTATTTAAAACGAAACGATAGGAATTAATATTTTATAATGATTTTTTGGCTCGACCGGAACCAAACTTAGCGGGGGTGGCAGGTTCGCTAAAAATTGGCATACGTCCGACCTCCACCACGTTCCGCTCGGGACTAAAGGACGCGGGGCGCGCGGCCGCGCTCATGAAAATAATAGGAAAACACTTATTTTTGAAATTAGTGGTATAATATTTTCAAATTTCACATTATGACGACCGACATATATGACATTTTTTACGACCTTTATTATGGTATAAGTTTTATTATTCAAAGCTTAATAAAACTCAAATAAAATAAGAATAAGACCGTAATTTAGACTTGTCTTTGCGATTTAATTAGATGCAGTCAAATGCAAGTAATCGTGTATCGGATTACCGAAATAGAAAGATCAAAGTATGAATTATGTAATATGTATTTTTCAAAATTTAAATCCGTGTTATCTACGAATAAAACACAATTGAAAACGACCTTTTTCGAATAACCTCGCCTTAACATCAGGTGAGATTATGGTCATACGAAAGCCTATCAACTATAAAAAAGTGACTCTTTATGAACCACTATTAGGTCCATAATGCAGTGTATTAGAAACGCGTGCTTTTTACCTTACCATACTGCACTAGTGCTTTAACGCCACAGATAACTATTTACTAGTCGGAGGTTGGAGATAGCGGCTTGTGGAAAGTTCCACAGACTAGTTTGGTTGCGTTCAGAAAAAATAATAATCAAAATATCAAAAATGTATGAATATCGGAATTCCGATATTACTCCTCTCAATTCCGGAATTGAAATACTAGAAAAATTGTTACGGAATTCCGGAATTACGAAATTCCGGAATTCCGGAATGCATGCCCTAATGTGTACTGGATCTTGTGTGACACACAACATGCAGAGTCAGTCACTAAGCGAAACTTCACCATATTCTCCATAAACAAACATCTGAATGACACAAAAATTTACAAATAGTGAAAACCTAGCAAAAACAGAACCCAAAACTTTTTCCTCAACTTAATAACAAGTTAAGAACAATTTAAGGTGGAGAAAAGGGGTCCCAGTGCGCAGGAGTACAACGAGGTTGTCCCTCAGCGTGAGACAGTTGCATCAAGTCGCCGCGAAAGCATCGTGACGTCCGTCGAACTGCAACCATCGCCGGTAAATACGGTAAAATACAATGGTCGGTAATCACGGAAGACCAAACTATGTTGTCATAAGTTAACTTGCTAGCAATGTTTTTCTTTTTATGCTCAATGGCGTCTAAACACCGAAGACTAAACTATGTTGTCATGGGTTTAATGTGTATAAATTGGCAATTATTTCCTTTTTTATGCTCCACGATCTCTAATCAATGAAGATCAAACTATATTGTCATAGGTTTAATGGATATAAACTACAATTAATAAAAATAAAAAAAAACAAAAAGAAACCTTATTAGATTACCTAACGAAAAACTGTCAAACATATAGTCTGAACTAATAAGATGTATTGCATAAAGTGTAAAATTTGCGAGATTCTTTGGACTACTTGCATGGATGAATATGAGATACTTTACACTTAAGAAAGAGTAAATACATGAATAGACCTAACTCTATGCAAGGTTCTTTTAAATGATGAGACGCATACTGCTAAGAAATATAGACTGACGCCTCAACTATGGGGGGAGTAGCCACATGTGGGGGTGAACGAGCCAGCGGAAGATGGTCGCGAGATGAGAGAAAAATCCATATAAATCAGCTCGAGCTGCTGGTAGCTTATTTTGGCCTTAAAGTATTTGCATAAAACCTCAGAAACTGTGAATTCTTCTTCACATAGATAACTCCATAGCCATTACTTACATAAACCGCAAGGGGAGCATCCAATACCTACATCAATTTTTTTATATATTTCATATATTACAGATAACAAAATTGCGGATGCAGACTCTCGTCGAGTACACCCAGATATAGATTAGATACTGGCTGGATTGGATTCGGCCGGTGGACCTCTTCACAAGTAGAGTAAATACAATCCAAACACTTTGGCAGTTAATGCATTCATAATCAAATGGACAACAATTATTTTTAGGCCCCTTGGTCCTTTCATAATAATGTTAAAAACCTTGAGAAAAATTATTACCTAGAAGGCAAGGCAATCATGGTGGTTTCTAAATAGCCCATATAACTGTGGTTGCTCATATTCCAACTTTAACCTAACAATATTATTATTTTACAAGACAACCTCAAACTGGTTGCCGGATCATTGTGCGCTGCGGCGACGCAGGGTATCGATCATCCACAGCGGACACTATGATAGGCTCGTTGTCGGAAAATCCTTACCAGCAATATGACGTACCTAGCACTTGAAAAATTAAATTTTGTGCTCAGAACAATATAATTTTGAGTTATATGAAGCGTCAATCCCAAACATTTTATATTTTCTCACAGGTTTACTCAATCAGAGAAACCAGTACGGCACCTTGAATTCATGTAGGTTCTCATTACAAGGTTTTTTTCAGGGGAGCTTATCGGCTCAACCACGGCCTAAATATAATACCACGTGGTATACTTCGCTTGTACTAGAAATTCCAAAGAAAAACTTGCCGTTAAAAATTAACTTAAAATGATGATAACGTATACAAAAATTATTATAAAATAAATAAATTGTAATTAAATAAATGAATAATAAACATACCCGACCAGTGACGATTTTAAAACTTCCAGGGCGGGCTCAAAACAACCAACCTTGAGTCAACCATTCTTTGAGACGAAAATGGAAATGTGCCCAAAACCTTACTTTTTAATATTAGTACAAAACCAAGCCAGGTCTTTTTGTGGGAAACACATAAAGCCGTTCAATGGTTTTAAGAAACCGCATAAACGGTAAAAATACAATCCTTACGTCCGTCGGTGGATTATAGCCGTCCTTAAAGATAGCGAGATTGACACCTCTGAGTGCACACGACACAAGGCACGCTGCTACGTCTAAACCTAACCAATGCGACTTCTCATCGATCTTATCCGCGACAGTGCTAACTGATTTATAGGTAATTAGTTATTACCCTTAGATATAAAACTAGATTTTTAAGGAGAACAAAATTAAATTATAACTAAAACAAAAAAAAAATGTGATACTAATTAAGTAGTTTTAGAAATAAACCAATTGATTAATACGATGGTAGTTGACATTTCCTAAGCTATCTCTCAAGGTCTACATATATTTCAACGTTTTCAGGTTACTAATCTCGAGGACGATGCACGAGTATAATTAATGATTAAACGAACTTACCTGTACGTGAAGTTCTATCATAATTATACAAAGTGCATCGTCCGAAGAGATTAGTAACACCCACCCAACCCAAAGTGTCTCCCAGTTTGCTGCAGAAATGTCAAAGCTGAACATGGTGGCTTCAAACTCTAAACTTAATGAAAGACCGAGACACTGGGGTTGCCAGCAAAAGAAAAAAAAAAAAAAGAGCGCAGGACTCTAAACATACAGTGTAAGAGTGGTGTCACTAGCGTGTTACTACATATATTTCAACGTTTTCAGGTTACTAATCTCTTCGGACGATGCACTTTGTATAATTATGATAGAACTTCACGTACAGGTAAGTTCGTTTAATCATTAAGTTTATCGGTTTTCTTTCGGTTACATTTCGGGGAGTGTGCGATGGAATTACACAATATAATACCGCCAAGCCCGTTCCATCATCGGACTACAAGACAAACGGCGATGCGCCACATTTTTTTACATGGTGGACATCCTACCCATATGCACAAAACGTTTTGGAAATACACTTGAGAGCAATAAAATCGCACACCTCTTGTAATTTGGTTTATAACTGTTTTTTTTTTTTCTTAAATCTAAAGATATTGGGTACAAATCATTAGGCAAAATAAAGAATACAAGCTTAGCTTTAAAAAAACACAAAATTAAAATCATTGACCTTCATGTAACTTACAGAAACCAGCCGTACACAAAATTCCCCAAATTCACCCGTTAGCATTGTCACTACTTGCACCCCTTACCCGCAGGAATAAAAGGGTCGGTTTTTTTGGAATTCTAATCAGTTGCATACCGAAGGTCAACGTGATAACATCTCTACTGAAAGCATACGGAAAAATATGGATACCACGCCCACAGAAGCCGCTCAAGTCATTGCCTTGCTCGAAGCAGGCCTTAATCAAAGTGAAGTTGCCCGACGACTAAATTTGAGCCGCTACTCTGTTCGTGGTGTGTACCAGAGGTTTCAAGTACCAGGATCTGGCCGGCGACGAAGAACATCAGCGCGTGATGACCGCTTTCTTGTGTCGAGGTTTTTAAGAAATCGGCAACTGAATGCGGTTCAACTGGGACAAGAGCTTCGAGAAGTACGCAATGTCGGTATAAGTCGGTGGACAGTCAGAAGAAGACTTGGTGAAGCAGGGCTGACTTCACATCGCCCAACAAATGGTCCCAAATTGACCACAGCTCACCGACAAGCCCGACTACAATTTGCCAGGGAAAATTTAAATTGGACGTATGACCAATGGCGGTCTGTTATGTTCTCTGATGAGTGCAGAATGACATTACATGGTCATGATGGACGCTCTAGGGTCTACAGAAGGTCATCAGAGTGATTTTCACAATGCTGCATAAGCAAACGTGTGGCTTTTGGCGGTGGATCGTGTATGTTTTGGGGTGGCATAATGTTGGACACTAAAACTGACATTGTATTCATCACTGGAGCGAATACCGGCCCGAGATCGAGAGGTTTGACGGCTGCACAATACGTCGAAGAAGTGCTCGAAGGACATGTGAGGCCGCTTGCGTGGCTTATGGGAGAAGATTTTCTCCTAATGCACGACAACGCGAGACCGCATGTCGCTAGAACAGTTTGCGACTACATGGAAGACGTTGGAATCACCGCGATGGAGTGGCCAGCTCGTAGTCGTGATCTCAATCCGATTGAGCATGTCTGGGATGAGCTAAAAAGAAGAGTTCGAGCAAGAAGCCCTGCTTCTACGCGCCTCCGAGAGCTTCACCTTGCCATTGAAGAGAAGTGGAACGCTATACCACAAGATTTCATGGTAAAATTAATACGGTCCATGAAAAACCGATTAAGAGCTGTAATTAAGGCTAGGGGAGGGAATACACCTTATTAATAAACAATTTGATCAAGAATTTTGAGTTTGATTTTCATTATTTCTTAAGCGAAATTGGGTAATTTTACCCGTTTGTTGGGTTTTGTGCCGTAAAACCTCTTATGGGTATTTTTTACACTGTATTTGATATCATTAGAAAGGTAATGAGGTACACTTTCAATTAGTGTGTGTGTTTTTTTTAATATTTATTCAGATTCATGAAAAAAAAACTGCCTTAACAGAAAAAAGGCAAGATGTGCGATTTTATTGCTCTCAAGTGTACGTTCATTGTGCGCACGGCTAATGAGTGGAATTCCCTGCCAGAGTCTGTGTTTCCTGGTAGCTATAACCTGGGAGTCTTTAAGTTAGGAGTCAATAGGTTACTTCTAGGCAAGCGTGCTCCATCTTAGACCACATCATCGCTTACCATCAGGTGAGATGTTGGTCAAACGCGACTTATTTTGAATAAAAAAAAAGCTTTTTCTCGCGACTTCGTTCGCATGGGAGGTTTTTCCCGCGTAAATCCCGATCCCGTGGTTATTCCGGGATAAAAGAGTAATATAGATAGCCTATGTGTTATTCCAGGATGTCAACTATTTACTTACCAAACATTAAGATCGCTTTAGTAGTTTTCGCGTGAAAGAGCAACAAACATACTTACATCCTCACAAACTTTCACATTTATGAGATTATTAGTAGGAAGTAGGATATAATTGTGATTCAGTTCATCATTGTTTTTAAATTTATAATGTAAATATTTATTTTTTAAGTGTATGGACCATAGAAATATAAAATACAGGTATGGACTAATAATAAATCCGAAATAAATAGAATAATAAAAGCGCTTACGTTGCGGGAACGCAGTACCGTCGGCTGCCAGGGCCTGAGAAAGAAAAATGTGGGTAGTTACAACAAAACAATAGAATTTCTTGAATATCAACACAATTTTTTCTTTCTTAAAAAAGATATATGTCAATGTCAGAAGAATTCACATTACTAGCAATCTTGTTAACCCCTCCAACTAAGCTAAATAATAATATGCTTGTGTCTGGAGTGGGTTCACGGCAATAGTTCCTATAACGGGGGGGGTTCGAACCCGAATCTATTAATGTTTTTTTTTACAGAGAACTTTAAAAACTGGTCTCGTCAGAAGAAAAATAAACTAAACTAAAAAATAACTTTTTTAGCAATATCTGTTTTTTATTGATAATAGGCTCACGTTTGACCACCTTAGTTTCACATTAATATTTCTTCATAGTTACATCTATTTCCAACCGCAAATAAAGGGGTAAACCGCAAATCCTGAAACTACAGAGACTAACAGAAAAACGGCGAGTAAATAAATCTCAGGGTCTCGAAAACTTCATTCCAGTATCTTGAGTCTAGGGTTGCCAGACTAGCTCCGCGCCGTCCAGTAAGGACTAGGTCTAGGTCGGCGGCGCGTTGTGTTCCACGCTCGCCTCAAAGAGTCGTCAGCACTAGTGACGGGGCCATTGCCACTAACAGGATACCACGGAACGAAAGACCAGCTGAAGGAACAGGGTGGGGTTTTAGTCAGTAGAAGTCTGACACTCCCTTCCACTCTACCCACAGCGGGAGAAGTCATTCGATGATTTTTGAAAAAATTAAGGGTTGTAAGGTCAGGATTAATACCAGTTAGCATCGTTGACGGGGCTCGGTAGGGCCATTACCTGCTGGGATTGCGGGAATGTGCTTCCAAGATACCGCGGCCCCGGACCACAAGGCAAATGAAAGAATTGGTGAGTCAGTAGAAGTCTGACACTTTCTTCGCTCCACCCAGAGCGGAAGAAGTTAAATGATGAGTTTTGAAAAAAGAAAAGGGTTTGCCAGATGGTCGGGATTTGTCCGGATTTTTTGTACGTTCGTCTCCATGTAAAACACTACTACTCAGCTACACCTGGTTAAGCTGGTAGCCGAATCTTACAGTTATAGATAGATAGAATACTCTTTATTGTACACCAATCATTTAAACACACACTTGATTTACAATACTGAAAATATGGTTACAATGGCGGTCTTATCGCTGTTAGCGAAATCGTCCAGACAGCCTTTGTATGGACTTTAAGAACATAAAACAATGAGGGGAGTCAGTGTACCTACTTCAAGTATATAACATACACATAAAGTAACTAAAGTAGTTAATGTAAGTATATACAACGTGTAATTTAAAGGGTATATACATACCAAGTGCATGGCTTCTTTGGATGATAACAAACGATATGGCAAGGGTTTTGTAATCCTAAGTCTACGTGTGTAGAACTTATTACAAATTCCAATACACAATACCAGAGACAGAATTTTTCAAATTAAGAAGAACGAAAAGAATTATCATGTTATTGGCAAGTGACGTGGAAAGTTATTGACCCTCGTAGTGCTGTGACACTTTTGTTGTGATTGGTATTCAAGAAATATATGAAATCAATAATTTGGTATCAATTCTTTGAGTCAGTTATTTTGTGCTGAAACTGTGCATAGAGACTTCATACCAGATGTTGTCTTCAGCCCTTTTGGATAGATATGGGGTTTCCGTTACACGTTGTATATATATAGTTGTGATAAAAGGATAAGCGAGTTTGATAATGACTGTTAGATGGACTGCCAGATTTTGACACTTAGGACACTAATATTTATAACCACTATGCAAAACTAAATTATTTAAAATACAAACTAGAATAAAGCACCAAAAAGTTCACCTTTAACTCTATCGGCTGGTAACGTACCCAAGAAACTGGCGGCATTGCCTCGTTGTATGGCAACGCTAAGCCTTTGACCAAAGAAATAGCCAGCCCTTATGTCACGGGTAGCGTAAACCAGCCTTTACGATACTTCTTTAAAAAGGCTGTGAGTGCACGGGCCCCACGGTCCGAGAGTTTCGACCCTAAACGGCTCGAAAATATAGTTATCACCGAGATTTATATTTATGCCGCTTAAGGTTTCTCGCAGCCGCAGCAGGAGCGCCAGCACAATATAATGAACTTGAAAGATGGGATGGCGCGGGAGTATTGACACAATCTGCGTCAGGACAGGACGATACCCTTGGGACAGTTATTTTTTAATTACGGATGAGCCATCTATTGACCTCGATCTCGTCTGATGGTAAGCGATAGATGAGGTCTACGATGTGACGAGCGAGTCCAAAAGATGTCTATTTACTCTTGCTTTAAAGGCTGAAAGGTCATAAGAGGCAGGGAACACAGGAGCCGGCAGAGAGTTCCACAGCTTGGCTTTGCGCACAATGAATGTGGAGGAGAAGCGCTTGGTACAACAGGATGGTATATCAACCAAGTGTGGATGGTATCCAGCAGTGCGTCTGGTAGACCGTAATTTAAAAATGTAATAGGTACTTACCGCCAACGCTAGAAGCACCGCTAAAGCCCTCATGTCGAATGGTTACTACCAACAATCATACCACGTCCCTTTATACAAAATACACACAATACACAAACGTAATAACACCAGTTGAACAAATGTTTTTTTTATTTTATTTTAAAACCTTATTTTATTTGTTTATTTGTTTCAAATGCAATTGATATACTTAACTACTTAGCATTGAACATAATAGCTGACGTAGTAATGTAGAAGCAAATGCTTGTGCATAAAGGTAATAAATTTAAAATGTCAGCTTGGTGTCTATTGAAAGAAAACTGTTTATTTTTAATGCGTTGTGTTTTTATTCTATATAGGTTTATGTTTGACCACCATCTCACCTGATGGTAGGCAATGATGTGGTCGAAGATGAAGCATGCTTGTCTAGAAGTAATCTATTCACACTCTTGACTTCAATGGCTCAGCCGCGCTAGTTTTAGTAACTAATGTTTTGGGCATTCTCTACCAGTCACGTGTGGGTTGTGAAGAAATAAAATGACAGACGCATGAAAATAAAACAACATAGGAAATACACAGAGCTATCTCATCTAATGTTAAGCGATAATGTGGTCGAAGATGTAGCACGCTCGTCTAGAAGTTACCTATTTACTGTTGACTTAGAGACCCCAAGGTTATAGCACTTATAGCTATCAGGAAACACAGACTCCGGCAGGGCAATTCCACTTCTATCGCTGTAATATACAATTCCAGCTAGGGCTTATCCTCGCACCCCACGCCGCATAACAGTTCTAGAAACTATATAACATAATAGGGTAGTTTCCTGTGTTATAAAATAATTATTTTATTTAGTCCATTAGGTAGATTTTCAAAAAAGATTGGTCTCGTATTTTTTGCCTTTTCAAGTCAAGAAAAATTCACAAAGATGGAAAGCTTCAAAGTACAGGAGTGGGGGCTGCTGACGTCAAACATTGCTAAGAATTATACCGAAGTGTGACGTCACCCAAAATTGAAACTGAATTTGAATACGTGAAAAAAAAGAAGTGTCTAATGTTTTTTGTTAAACTACATGACGGATTAAATAAAATATTTTAGGAAACTAAGCTACTTGTTTGTTAACTCTGCGCAGTCGTACTTGTTATTACACAGATCATATAGAAATTTTGTTTCCAAATAAATGCGTCTGTTCTTTAAACTAGTCAGTTTGTAATATTTCAATAAATTAACGTAAGATGTTTTTTTTTTCGGAAGCAACGATAATGTGTGGCTTTAAGAAATTTATGTTGTACGTTTTCAAGATTAGTTATATATTTTTTGTATAAGGGTTTCCATACCATTACAGCATACTCTAACTGAGATCTAACCAAAGATTTATATAAATGAATGTACGTGCGAGTACGTTTAAAGTCGATCGTGCATCTCATTACGAATCCATACATGCGAAACGCATTACTTATAATATTATCAATGTGTTGATACAGGTGAAGTTTACTATCCAGAAATACACCAAGGTCCCTGATTACAGTAACTCTATGCAATAAGGTAAGTATTATTAAGATTGTATGTGTGAGTTACAATATTCTTGTTTTTAGTAAATGTTATAGATGAGCACATTAGGATGTTTAACTTTAAATTATTTTTAATACAATATGCGGAGAATCTATCCCGATCGTGTTGGAATAAAAAATAATCAGATTTATCTTGAATTTTTCTAAAAATTTTTAGGTTATCGGCATACAGTAGAAATTTTGAATGTCTGAAACATTTATTCAGATCATTAATAAAAATAACAAATAGGAGAGGCCCTTAAATTGAATCTTGGGGTACCCCGGATGTGACATGTATTGATGTGGATTCAAAGCCCTTAATGACTACTTTCTGAGTTCTATTCGTGACGTATGATGCAAACCAGTGTAATAAATCGCCTCGTATACCATTGAAAGCTATTTTTATCAGAAGCAGTTCGTGATCCACCTTGTCAAAGGCCTTCTGGATATCTATGTTCACAGCATCTACTTGCAATTGATGGTCCATGCTATTAAATAAAAATCAGTGAAAACCAATAGATTTGTGACTGTGGACCTTTTTGAACAAATCCATGCTGCTGCTTAGTGTTGTATATGATAGGATAGATCTAATCGTGAAACAGTCTTTCAAATAACTTCGACAAGACGGACAAAATAGAGATGGGATGGTAGTTCTCGATAATTTGTTTTGAACCTGATTTATGAACGCGTGTTATGACGGGTCTTTTCCATATTTCAGGAAATGAACCCTCTGAAATATATTTATGGAATATTATATGTAGAGGTGTGCATATAATATCCGCAGTTCTTTTAAGATAAAGCGGCGGTATTCCATCGGGCCCCGGACCTTTTGTAGTGTCAAGTGATTTTAAAGCCTTAAATTTTTTTCATAACTAAAAGTAACACTGTTGATAAGGATGCTATTTTCATTGTATTCTTGCGGAGGTGACCAATTATTTATATCAAAGGTGGAATGTTTTAATAAACTGAATGAAAGAATTCTGAGAATAAATTACAAATATCAGTAGAATTACTTGAGCTATGATCTTTATAAGACATTGTTGAAGGTATGCTAGTATCTGCTTTTCGATCAGAGATATAACTCCATAAAAATTTAACATTTTTACCAATATTTTCTTCAACTGAGTCTATGTATTTATTGTAACAGATTTAACAGTCTACTTGAAATCTTTGCCGTAAGAAAGAAAATTGTTCATAGTCCGAAATGTTACCATATACCTTCCATTTTATCCAAGCTTTATTCATGTTTCTAGAGATACGGATTAAAGACTTGGAGAATCAAACGGGGAATTTTGACGAGCGCGTGGTTGCTTTAGGAGTATGATCCTTTAATATATATTATATATTAATAGAAAGTCATAGAAAGGGGATTATGAACTACTATTTGTTTTGAAAATAATCCCGCAACTTTCTCTTAAACGCATATTGACTGGTGACCGTCCTGATATCAATAGGTAGTGCATTCCACAGAAGAATAGACTATATAAAAGGAAGAATGAATAAAATCAGAAGTATGAGAAAGACAGAGTAAGAGAACATTATAGGAAGAGCGCAGACTTTTACGTGTGAAGAACATAGAAATGAAAATGAGAAATAAGGTAAGAGAGAGGGGTAGGAGAGTTTAGCAAAGAGAAAAGCGTAGTCAAGCGGCGCAAACTTCTTCTCTGGCCAATGGGAATCCAATTGAGTTCGGTTCTATACTTCGATACGTGGTTATATTTTATAAAAAATTATAAAAATTGAATATGAACCGGACACAACTATTAAGAAGCCTATCGAGCTTATCTAGCAAGACCGCATTCAAGTCAAAGTAGCACACGTCACCTTAGTTGATTATAGGGAAAATTAAAGTCACAAACATTGGTTGAGTTTTCACAGGTAAAGTTTCTCAGACGGTACAGGCCTCGCAAAGTCCCGTTGACTCTTTGACTGACACCGCAAACCTGCCAGCCAAGCACAGAGTCAAGATGCAAACCGAGATCTTTAACGCTCACACATAGGCCACAGAGGACACAGGCTTCCTCTCTATGAGAGGGAATGGGACGTGACCCACCACGGTGGCCCAGGGTTGTTGGATGTCACTGTCTTCAAATTATCAGTCTTAGGACATGTCAGTTTCGTCAAGATTTTCAAATTCACGGATTTGAGAACAGTGGTGATAATATAAATTCATCTCCCTTTCACTACCGGTCTACCAGACGCACGGCTGGGTACCATCCACACTTGGTTGATATACCGTCTTGTACGACAAGCGCTTCTCCTCCACATTTATTGTGCGCACAGCCTAGCTGTGGAATTCTTTGCCGGCTTCTGTGTTCCCTGCCACTTTTTTTATAGATAATAGGCTCGTGTTTGACCACCATCTAGCCTGATGGTAAGTAACCTTTCAGCCTTTAAAGCGAGAGTAAATAGGCATCTTCTGGGTTCGCTCGTCCCATCTTAGATCTCATCTATCGCTTACCATATGTACCATGCACTCATATGTACCAAAAATTAGATAAACAATTAAATATCCGTATGCTAAATACATACACAGTAAAATCCAGGTTAACAGAGTGGCTACTCCAGAAAGACTATGCGTACACGGAGTCTTTACTTACTTACCTCACATAACACCAATATTCAGTCTCTTACACATAGTTTCATTCAATATTGCACACAAACATGCGCTCAGTATACAAACATAAACTCGAGCCCCACATTCCGTTCTACATACATACACAAACACGTACACACACACACACACACACACACACACACTCACACACACAAACCCACACGCACACGCACACACACTTGCACAACTCACTAAAATTCACAACAAGCCATAAGCATACACACACGCTAACACACCACAATTATTACAGAAACTGATACAGTATAATATGTGTACATGTAAAAATGAACATTCATCCAGTGGTATCTAGGCACCGTCTACTTGTGTAATGTAACCAAGCTCAAAAATCACTTGGCCGAACACTGTCTCCTAAGACACAGGTTACCCTGTACTTGCTTCGGCAGTACATATACTAAAATTGGAACGATACAGAGAAGATTAGCATGGCCCCTGCGCAAGGATGACACGCAAAATCGTGAAGCGTTCCACATTTTTCCATGCCCGGGTCGACGGCGCGTTGTGTTCCACGCGCGCCTCTAAGAGCGTCAGCAACATGACGAGGCCCCCCCCTGTAGAGGGCCGAAGCCTGCCGGGGTCGTGGGACTTATCCCATTACCGTGACCCCGGAACGTAAAGGGCTATAGAAGGAACACCGTGGATTTTAGTCAGTAAAAGTCTGACAGTCCCTCCCGCCCTGCCCGGGGTGGGAGGACTTATTTGATAATTTTACCACGCTAAAAAAAGAAAGAAAAAAGACACAGGTTACCCTAGTTTAGGAGGCAGGGTTATATAAATTTTGTACGGATTTTGCAATGGGCTTCTTACCCGACTGTTTTATAATATTTAAGTTCTACCAATTGTACCTACCTAAAATACTTGTACTTAATTTTTTGTAACAATCTGTAAGTTTTTGTGAATAAATGATTTTATTATTATTATCTCCTTTATTTTATATACCTCTCAAAAATTACATTTTTAAATATTTTTCTATAAAAAAGTATTATTAGTATTTATTATTATTATTATTTCCTTTATTACATTTTATATACATATTATTTACATTTTTAAATATTCCTATAAAAACAAAAAAACATTTAAAAATATAAAAAACAGTAGCCCACCGGTATCGGGAACAGGGTCCAAGCTACCGGTGGTCAGGGCTCCTGAGAGAGGAACCTCCTAAAAATTCGCGCCGTGTCCAGAAGTACTGCTTTCTGAATCAAGCCCTTGATCCAGCTGCCCAACGAGAGCCTCCTAAGATGTTCACATCCCACATGTCGACAGCCTCGCGCGCCAGGTCAAGATACTTATTTTTTTTATCTATCTCAGCTTTCACGAGGTTCTCGTCATGGGGGACTGCTATATCAACAATCATTGTGCGACGCTCTAATCGGTCTATCACCACTATGTCAGGCTTATTGGCAACAATAGTCCTGTCAGTGATGATAGACCGATCCCAATACAGTGTAATATTGCCATTATCGAGAACTGGGTCGGGCACATACCTATTGTGGCGTAGTGGTTTAGGTGGTAGAATAAAAGAACTTAGACCACAGGTTTACAGCATTTATTTTGAAGGGGGGTGGGTTCAGTTCACAAGGGTTCTTTCACTGGTCGAAGGTATGTGGATGGTACTGCCCTGAGCTCAGGCCGCGACGCACGCAGACCGGCGAGCCGATCCCGAAGCCGGCAGCGACCACGTGTCCGAAGCAGAGGATATGCAGGGCAGGCCACGCGAGTGGCTGTCTCTCCTGCGGGTAGCCGCGGAGGCAGCTTGACACCCAACTCGCACGTGGCAGGCGCAGAGGTTATTGCAGGTAGACCACGCGAAAGCGCGTCTCTCCGGCAGTAGTACGCGGAGGCAGCGGTGACATCCGTCGCGTGGCAGACGCTGAGGTAGTTGATATTCGAGCCGAGAGTGTAGAAGTAGAAAAGAAAGAAACTCTGGAATCAACACGAAGGGTGCTTCCGTAAGCGTGGTGCCAGGAATCGTGAGCGCCAGCGATGCGTGCGTCTCCCAGCCGTAAGCCCAAGGAACAGTTCCAGGGAAACGAAGGGGGACTCACCATCGCGGCGGTTCACAAAGGTTATAGATAAGCGTGCGCATGCCGCGTGCAACGATATAGAAGGTAACCGCGTGACAAAGCGTTTAAGCTAGTAGCTGCCATGACACAGCAGGAAAGGAATGCTGCGGCCTGCGTACGCTTCACAAATTTAGAAACACTAGTGGAAAACAGATGACAATGAAATAGCACAGTCATGTTCCAGACGGAAGCCATCTTGACAACCGGGCAATTATATAAATTTACAAACGCTGCAGATTATGGCAAAATAAGAGCATTGCGATTTGCAAGATGGAGAGAAAATGTCAGACGATTGAGCACTTACCCTTGGGCACAAAGGGGTTTCAATATTAGTTACTTTTAACAGTAGGCGGTGAAAAAAGAACTCCGCGGACCGGGGATTAGAATTTATAGCCGGGACCGCATAAGTGTTGTCACTCAGTGAAACCATAGATTAGATGAGTGTGGTAATCGATTCTAGTTTAATCGACTACCACGCTGCACTATAGTATGGTACTTCTGATTCCACAAGATTGTATTTAAGAGCAAGTTGCTGGTGAATAATCTGGTATTATTATTATTATTCCATTTATTTAATATATATACATATAGATTATATTTTTAAATATTAATATAAAAAATAAAAACATTTAAAAATATAAAAAACTTAAGAATATCAAGGAACAGGGTCCAAGCTACCGGTGGTCAGGGCTCCATAGAGAGGAACCTCCTCACAATACGCGCCGTTTCCAGGAGCACTGCTTTCTGGATCAAGCCCTTGATCCAGCTGCCCAACGAGAGCCTCCTTAGATGTTGGTCGAGGCTCTTGGCTATTATACCATTGGCTGTGACGACTATCGGCAAAATGATTGCTGTCTCCACATCCCACATGTCGACAACCTCGCGCGCCAGGTCAAGATACTTATTTTTTTATCTATCTCAGCTTTCACGAGGTTCCCGTCATGGGGGACTGCTATATCAACAATCATTGTGCGACGCTCTAATCGGTCTATCACCACTATGTCAGGCTTATTGGCAACAATAGTCTTATCAGTGATGATAGACCGATCCCAATACAGTGTAATATTGCCATTTTCGAGAACTGGGTCGGGCACATACCTATAGGTAGGTACTTCTGATTCCACAAGATTGTATTTAAGAGCAAGTTGCTGGTGAATAATCCTGGCTACGAGGTTGTGTCTATGCAAATAGTCTCCGTTAGCCAGACGAGAACAGCCGGAGATAATGTGACGAATGGATTCTCCCGGTTTGTGACATGCCCGACATATGTCTAACGTACCATCCTTCACAATATACTTCCGATAGTTATTCGTCATCATAACTTCGTCCATAATCGCACAGACAAAACCTTCGGTTTCCCCGAAGAGGTCACCAAAACGTAACCAGGCTACGGACGCTAATGTGTCTACGTCACACCCATGAAGGGCCCGGTAACAGCGCCCGTGAAGCTCCTTGCTCTGCCATACTTCTCTGCGGTCATTAGTATCTAATACTACAGGTTTGCGCCAATTCTCGCTACCTAAGAAGAGCGGAGTGAGGCCTTTGTCCACCGCTACCACATCTCGATGCATACCCACGTCGGCTTCTAGGAAATATTCCCTAAGGCTGCATACCTCGCGGTTGTGTAGGGTCTTTGCATTTAAAATGCCACGACCCCCGTACTTCCGCGGGATATACAGCCTCATCACCGATGAACGTCGGTGATGCATTCGATTTGCAGTCAGCGTTGTGCGGACCCGCCTGTCCAAGGCGTCAAGTTCAGTCTGAGTCCATTTGAGTATGCCAAAAGAGTACATCAATACTGGCATGACCCAACCATTGAAGGCACGCACCTTGTTTCCGCCTGATAGAAGACTATTCAGTACTTTATTCAGGCGGCCAAAGAAGCGTTCCTTCAATGACTGTTTAACATAAGCAACATTGATGCCTAGTGCCTCTGACATACCCAAATACTTGTAGGTTTCAGTTGAGCCGAGGGATCTTAGGTGTATGGAATCCGAGAGTTGAGTTCCCACGGATTTCATAATCACCCCTCGCTTTACATGCATGACCGCACATTTGTCCACCCCAAATTCCATCCTGATGGCGCTACTGAAGGTTTCCGTTACCTTCAGTAGCTCCATGAGTTGCAAGTTGCTCGGGGCAAAAAGTTTCAAATCGTCCATGTAAAGCAAGTGTGATATGACCTGACCACCTCTTCTCAACTGGTAGCCTAGCCCTGAACCCTCCAGCAGTGTACTAAGAGGGTTGAGAGCCAGACAAAACCACAGTGGGCTCAGACTGTCGCCCTGAAAAATACCACGCCAAATCCTAATCGGTTCGCTGTTTTCTTGGATCTGTCGACATCCTGGGTAGCAGAGAACCGTCTTTCATTGCCCCATACATGACTCAAGGAAAGTGCGGAGTATTGGATTTATTTTGTACAACTCCAACACCTTCATGAGCCATGTATGTGGAACCGAGTCATAGGCCTTCTTATAATCTATCCAACATGTCGACAGATTTCTTCGGGAAACGACGAACCTGTTGGTTTATGGCAATATCGATGAGGAGAAACTCCTTAGTACCGCGGGACCCGTTCCTACATCCATTCTGAGAAGCAGACATGATTGAATTTATATCAATGTGATTATTAATTTTGGCTCTCAAAATGGAAGTAAGAACTTTATAGACCGTCGGTAAGCACGTGATCGGTCTATAATTTTTAGGTTCCGCAGTACTACCTGATTTATAGAGCAGGTGGGTTATTCCTGTAGTCAGGAATTGTGGTAGCGATCCTAGCTCTAAGGCAGACTGGAACTGAGCGGCCAAGCGAGCGTGCGAGCTTAGAAACCATTTAATCCAGAAATTGTGCAGCCCGTCCGGTCCTGGAGATTTCCAGTTGGATAACGGACGGACTTGTGACTGACAGGCACCGACCAGATGCTGCGCCAGAACGAACACATGGTGTCATCATCCGGTAGGCGAGTGTCAATCACACCTTGGTCCGGTCGCTCCCAAGCCCTATAAACCCACCGTTCATTGCTTTGGAATGTGCGATTCTGAGTGTATCGCTCCACCCGCCGCTTATATCTGCGAATTCTATTTGCCCACGCATAGACTTTCTGCTTCAGGAAGTCGATGCGCTCTGTGACGCAGGTGAGATAATCTCGAGGACTAATATCAGTCCCCGCGAACGCCCGCCTCACAAAGCGCATCACTCTAGGGCGAGTGTTGCCCTGTCTGAAGCAGATAATTTTGCAAATGAGTGCTCTAGCCCTAGCGATACGACGTTCGATCCTGCACTGCCAAGCTGGTACAGCTGGTCGAATAGCTCTGTCAGTCTTTGGAAACTTGACATGAGCTTCCCGACATGCTGCAACTGCGGCACAGTACAGGATCGAATGGGTATCGGTGAGGTCTTTGCTATTGTCAAAATAATTTGACAACAGTGAATCCAGAGCACACACTAGCACCCTATTTTTCTTATGCATGGGCAAACGAGGCAGACGAGGTCTCAGCTCAGGAGGTGTAGAGCGATACTCCCGTAATGCACACTCCAAAGCACTCCTCAATTGTTCACTGCACTGGGTACTCACGGTTATAGCCTCGTCATCATCATCTTCACCGATGTGGTCGGGTCGCGGTGAGATACTGGGTTGTAGTTGCACCGCGGCCAGTGGCGAAGCAGATGAGACACGGCTGCACCGTGATTCGAGGCGTAGTCTATCAAGTACGGCGTCATCCAACATATGGTTACGCTGGATGACCCGCACCTATATCGTACCCTATCGGGTACAGGGTCCAAGCTACCGGTGGTCAGGGCTCTTGAGAGAGGAACCTCCTAACAATTCGCGCCGTGTCCAGAAGTACTGCTTTCTGAATCAAGCCCTTGATCCAGCTGCCCAACGAGAGCCTCCTAAGATGTTTGTCGAGGCTCTTGGCTATTATGCCATTGGCCGAGATGACTATCGGCACAATGATTGCTGTATCCACATCCCACATGTCGACAACCTCGCGAGCCAGATCAAGATACTTCAATTGCTTATCTTTCTCGGCTTTCACGAGGTTTTCGTCATGAGGGACCGCTATATCAACAATCATTGAGCGACGCTCTAATCGGTCTATAACCACTATGTCAGGCTTATTTGCAACAATAGTCCTATCAGTGATGAATGATGATAGACCGATCCCAGTACAATGTAATATTGCCATTTTCGAGAACTGCGTCGGGCACTTACCTATAGGTAGGTACTTCTGATTCCACAAGATTGTATTTAAGAGCAAGTTGCTGGTGAACTATCCTGGCTACAAGGTTGTGTCTATGCAAATAGTCTCCGTTAGCCAGACGAGAACAACCGGAGATAATGTAACGAATGGATTCTCCCGGTTTGTGACATGCCCAACATGTGTCTACCGTACCATCCTTCACAATATATTTCCGATAGTTATTCGTCATCATAACTTCATCCATAATCGCACAAACAAAACCTTCGGTTTCCCCGAAGAGGTCACCAAAACGTAGCCAGGCTACGGACGCTAATGTATCTACGTCAGACCCATTAAGGGCCCGGTAATAGCGCCCGTGAAGCTCCTTGCTCTGCCATACTTCTCTGCGGTTATTAGTATCTAATACTACAGGTTTGCGCCAATTCTCGCTACCTAAGGAGAGCGGAGTGAGGCCTTTGTCCACTGCTACCACATCTCGATGCATACCCACGTCGGCTTTTAGGAAATATTCCCTAAGGCTGCATACCTCGCGGTTGTGCAGGGTCTTTGCATTTAAAAAGCCACGACCCCCGCACTTCCGCGGGATATACAGCCTCATCACCGATGAACGTGGGTGATGCGTCCGATTTGCAGTCAGCGTTGTGCGGACCCGCCTGTCCAAGACGTCAAGTTCAGTCTGAGTCCATTTGAGTATGCCAAAAGAGTACATCAATACTGGCATGACCCAACCATTGAAGGCACGCACCTTGTTTCCGCCTGATAGAAGACTATTCAGTACTTTACTCAGGCGGCCAAAGAAGCTTTCCTTCAGTGATTGTTTAACATAAGCAACATTGATGCCTCTGACATACCCAAATACTTGTAGGTTTCAGTTGAGCCGAGGGATCTTAGGTGTATGGAATCCGAGAGTTGAGTTCCCACGGATTCCATAATCTCCCCTCGCTTTACATGCATGACCGCACATTTGTCCACCCCAAATTCCATCCTGATGGCGCTACTGAAGGTTTCCGTTACCTTCAGTAGCTCCATGAGTTGCAAGTTGCTGGGGGCAAAAAGTTTCAAATCGTCCATGTAAAGCAAGTGTGATATGACCTGACCACCTCTTCTCAACTGGTAGCCTAGCCCTGAACCCTCCAGCAGTGTACTAAGAGGGTTGAGAGCCAGACAAAACCACAGTGGGCTCAGACTGTCGCCCTGAAAAATACCACGCTCAATCCTAATCGGTTCGCTGTTCTCCTGGCTCTGTCGACATCCTGGGTAGCAGAGGACCGTCTTCCATTGCCCCATACATGACTCAAGGAAAGTGCGTAGTATTGGGTTTATTTTATACAACTCCAACACCTTCATGAGCCATGTATGTGGAACCGAGTCATAGGCCTTCTTATAATCTATCCAGCATGTCGACAGATTTCTTCGGGAACGACGAACCTGTTGGTTAATGGCAATATCGATGAGGAGAAGCTCCTTAGTACCGCGGGACCCGTTCCTACATCCATTCTGAGAAGCAGACATGATTGAATTGGTATCAATGTGGTTATTAATTTTGGCTCTCAAAATGGATGTAAGAACTTTATAGACCGTCGGTAAGCACGTGATCGGTCTATAATTTTCAGGTTCCGCAGTACTGCCTGATTTATGGAGCAGGTGGGTTATTCCTGTAGTTAGGAATTGAGGCAGCGATCCTAACTCTAAGGCAGACTGGAACTGAGCGGCCAAGCGAGCGTGCGAGCTTTGGAAACATTTTATCCAGAAATTGTGCAGCCCGTCCGGCCCTGGAGATTTCCAGTTGGATAACGGACGGACTGCATGTGTTACATCTTGGGGGCTGATCGTAATTGCCCCCATTTCTGGTATAAGATCGCACGTGCGCTTGATCTCACTCATCCAGTCACCCTCGGTGTGGCTGACAGGTACAGAACAGATGCTGCGCCAGAACGAACACATGGCGTCATCATCCGGTAGGCACGTATCAGTCACACCTTGGTCAGGTCGCTCCCAGGCCCTATAAACCCACCTTTCATTGCTTTGGAATGTGCGATTCTGAGTGTATCGCTCCACCCGCCGCTTATATCGACGAATTCGATTTGCCCATGCATAGACTTTCTGCTTCAGGAAGTCGATACGCTCTGTGATGCGGGTCAGATAATCCCGAGGACTGATATCATTCCCCGCGAACGCCCGCCTCACAAAGCGCATCACTCTGGGACGAGTGTTGCCCTGCCTGAAGCAGATAAGTTTACCAATGAGTGCTCTAGCCCCAGCGATACGACGTTCGATCCTGCACTGCCAAGCTGGTACCGCCGGTCGAATAGTTCTGTCAGTCTTTGGAAACTTAACATGAGCTACCCGACATGCTGCTACAGCGGCACAGTACAGGACCGAATGGGTATCGGTGAGGTCTTCACTATTATCAAAATAATTTAACAGTAGTGAATCTAGAGCACACACTAGCGCCCTATTTTTCTTATGCATGGGTAAACGGGGTAGACGAGGTCTAAGCTCAGGCGGTGTGGAGCGATACTCCCGTAATGCATCTTCCAAAGCACTCCTCAATTGTTCACTGCACTGGGTACTCACGGTTATAGCCTCGTCATCATCATGATCACTGACGTGGTCGGGTCGCGGTGAGATACTGGGTTGTAGTTGCACCGCGGCCAGTGGTGAAGCAGATGAGGCACGGCTGCACCGTGATTCGAGGCGTAGTCTATCAAGTACGGTGTCATCCAACATACGGTTACGCTGGATGACCCGCACCTGATCCGATAGTCTTAGGGCCGAAACGTT
The DNA here is from genome assembly GCA_943138885.2 of Tholera decimalis. Taxonomy (NCBI): domain Eukaryota; kingdom Metazoa; phylum Arthropoda; class Insecta; order Lepidoptera; family Noctuidae; genus Tholera; species Tholera decimalis. Next base: position 6,918,766 of record OW964575.2, on the reverse strand, counting down.
GACAGCTGGTTCAAGTACCTGAAACAGAGAGAGCATCCGACCACGGTACGCAGTCAGGTTAGTTCCCCCCTCTGTAGCCCCAAAGTATGAGCGCATGACATTTTCATTGATGGAATGTGTCCATCGCATGAGCTGCACACTTCCACCGGCAGCGGGGACCCCATTGGAGGCCGGAGGGCCTCGAAGTCCTAAGCCGACCGGAAGGCGGCCTCTTCCTCGCCGACGCGCAGGTGGTGGTGTCGTCGGCGGCGAGAAGTATTCGTCGCTCGAGCTCGACGCAACTGCAGCGGCCGGAGTCTCTTCACTCACGGCTGGAGCTGGTCCCGGCGGCTGCGAGGCGGAGCTGAGCGACGATTCCGCAGGTCTTGGTTGTGTGTTCAGAATCAAACGTGCCCGGTTTCTTGTCAACATATTGATTTTTCCATTTATTGTTTTTTCTATTTATTCTTCTATTTATTCATGTCTAGATTTTTTTTTTCACTATTTTCGTTTCGTTGAACATGATTATTTTTGTTTGTTTGGCTATTTAATTTATAAATTATAATGAAAAATTCGGAGGAAAAAATTTTTTGACATGTTCTTTGACAACCGGGCCACAGATTATTATTATTATTATTATGTTTTATATTTATTTTTCTCGGCAAATCCGGGACGAATTGATGGCACGGGCCTAAGCCAAGTGTTCACCAATGGGGTCAAGAGTGGGTACAGTAGGGTGAATGATCACTGGCGGTGTGTCAGTGTGGATGTTTTGATGCAGGTTATCAGGTTCACATTGCAGGAACTTTCTGACTATCCTGCATGTGTTTAATATCACTGCTTTCTGCAGCAGTTGGTAAATGCTTGGGGGTAAATTTAGAGAATGAAGGGATTGATGAAGTTGTTTGGGTATTACGCCAGTTGTTGATAATACTATAGGGACTATTGTGACTTTTTGTAAATTCCAAAGACGGGTTATTTCGTCTTTTAGCTCAATATATTTGGAAAGTTTTTCAGCTATAGTAGTCTGTAAGTTATGTGTATTTGGTACAGCTATGTCTATGAGATATCCTGTTTTACTAATTTTATTTATTATGGTGATGTCTGGCCTGTTAAAATGAACGGTTCGGTCGGTGAGTATGGCACGATCAAAATACAGTTTCACGGCCGCATTTTCCATCACTGTTTCGGGATTATATTTGTAATATGGTACTACGGATTCTATTAGTTTAAATTGGTGAGCTAGTTTTTGGTGAATTATGTTGGCTACTTGGTCGTGCCTGTGTTTATAGTCTGTCTGGGCTATTAACTTACATGCGCCTGTAATGTGTTGAATTGTTTCTGGAGAACTATTGCATTTTCTACAGGTGTCAGTAGTTAAATTTTTAATAATATATTTTCTATAATTTTTGGTTTCAATGGTTTGGTCCTGTATTGCAAGCATGAAACCTTCGGTTTCTGGGAAGAGTTCACCTCGATAGAGCCATGCGTTCGACGCCTCTTTGTCGACATTAATATGGCATAAATCATGGCGGTGTCTTCCGTGCAGAGACTTCTGATTCCACTCTAAAATCTTGGTTTTGTCATCAGTTACCTTTTCATTATTTTTATCATTTTTGTCTTTTAAATTAAGAGGTGTAAAGTGTTGGTCTTTTTGTGCTATTAGTTTGTGTAATATGGAAGTTGTAGACTTGGTAAAGAAATATTGTCTTAGACTTGTGATTTGTCTGTTATGTAAGTTTATAATGTCAATAAGGCCCCTGCCTCCTTCTTTTCTCGGTAGTGTTAGCCTTTGCAGGCATGATCTTGGGTGGTGTTTGCGAAATTTAGTCATTGTTGTATTAATTTTACGTTGTAGGGCCTTAAGGTCTGTTTTGGTCCAGTTGATTATGCCGAAAGAGTAAGTGAGTACAGGTATAGCAAAGGTGTTGATTGCTTTTATTGTGTTTCGCGCATAGAGTTGTGTTTTCAGTATCGTATTTAATCTGTGTTGAAATGTCTGTCTAAGTTTTTGTTTAGTTTCTTTGAAGTGTATTTGTCGTGATTGTGTGTATCCTAGATATTTATAAGTGTCCTGTTCATCTAACGACTCTATGTGTTCTCCTGTCTCTAAGGTGTATTGGTGTTTATAGTTCTGCCCTGCTCTAACCGAATTTATTTTGCACTTGTCTATGCCGAATTCCATTTTAATATCATTTGAGAACCGCTCTGTCTTATTAGCTAGTTCATCGAGTTGAATTTCTGTTTCTGCGTATAGCTTAATATCATCCATGTACAAAATTATTATTATTATTATTATTAGCATCAGGCGAGATCAAGGTCAAGAGTGGGCTCATCGGTAATAAAAAAAATTAAAAAGTACACAAAGTAAGTAAGTTGGTTGGTTAAAACTGTTAAAGTATTAGTGTGTTATTACACTGGTATACATTTCTATTTTTCTAAGTTGGCAACCTCCCTTCTTCCCTGTCATGGCTTGCACTGAGTAAAATGGTATTCTGTAATTATATTTTAAATAAAGAAATAAGTTTATTATGTGGAAATAAGTGTTTCTCTGAATACGATCCAATAACAAAATATGGTAGCAGTCCGTGGTTAATTGAATATGTAAAAAGATTGCTAAAATATCGCAGGATTGAAAAAAAGTGAAAATTGTTTTTGTGCTGTGGCATACATGTGTGTGCTGAAAATAAAAAATGGAGCGTAATCAACAAATTGTAATACCCATTTTCGACGGAAAAGAATACGCACATTGGAAAATAAGACTAACAAAATTTCTGCAATTCAAAAAGTGTCAAGACGTTATTACGAGAAAAATCTTAAGCACTGATGACAAAGAAAAATGGACGGACAAAGATGTGCAAGCAACGAACTACATTTACGGGGCAATAACGAATAAGCAATTGGAATATATATCAGAATGTGAAACGGCATACGACATAATTTGTAAATTTGATTCTATGTACTTACAAGGTTCAACATCCTTGCAAATAGTTTACCGAAACAATCTTGAAAATTTAAAGTTAAAAAACTATCAAGAACTAGACTCCTTTTTTGATGATTTTGAAAGATCAGTAAACGAGCTGAAACAGGCAGGTGCTACTATATCAGAAAATGAGAAGTTGAATTATATGCTAAGAGCACTGCCCAGTGAATATAGTCACATTGGAGACTTATTGGATGTGTTGTCAAAAGAGGAAAGAACTGTGGAATATCTAACAAATAAAATTAAAATTAAATATTTGACACAAAAACCACAAGAAAAGTCAGAAGTTACAGACAAATCAAATGCTTTTAAAACAGAAACAAAGTCAGCCCTGTCAGCCCCTAACTCAAATTTATGTTTTATTTGTGGAAAACCAGGCCATGTGAAACGCAACTGTTGGTACAATCGAGGACAGCATAATAGATACACAAATAACAATAATACAAGAGGAAGAGGTCATTCAAATCATCGGGGACGTGGTAGTGGATTTAATAATCGTGGTCGAGGTAGACACACTGAACATAGTGCATCAAATACACAAAATCAACAAAATGTTTTCCAAACTTTAGTTATTCAAAACAACATGACATCAAGTGTGAGCGAAGATAAGTCAAATAAGAACCAAATTACATGGTTATTAGACAGTGGATGCACAGACCACATAATCAACTGCGACAAGTATTTTGAAAATTCAGTTATATTAAAAAAACCAGTGCAAGTGAAAGTTGGAGATGGACGGATGCTGGAGGCCACAAAGGTTGGTGATATTAACATACATTTTCTTGTTTATGGTTCTAAATCATATATAACAGTAAAAAATGTATTCTATGTAAAAGAAATGAAGGCAAATTTATTGAGTTATGCAAGGATCACAGATAATAACAACACGGTAATATCGAAAGGACAATGGGCAAAAATTTATAATTCAAATAGAAAAGTAATAGCTATAGCACAAAAGGAAAACAGCTTATATAAAGTGAACAGCTACATAGATATACAAAGTAAAGTACAAGCAAATATAATTGAAAGTAAATTGTCAGTGAAGGAAAAATTACACCGTACACTTGGTCATGTAAATTTCAAATATCTAGAAATCTTATGTAAGGAACAGTTACTGGAAGGAATACCTAAAGAAATTGAATCAGAGTATATGAAGTGTGCTATATGCATAGAGAATAAAATGCATAACTTACCCTTTAAAAACAAAAGAAGAAGAGCTCAAGATATATTAGAGATTGTGCATACAGATGTAAATGGACCACATAATACAATAGGTTATTGTGGTGAAAAATACTTCGTAACATTCATAGATGACTACAGTAAATTGGCAAAAGTTTATTGCATCAAGTCTAAAGATCAAGTTGCAGATTGTTTTAAAGAATATGTAAATACAGTTCAAAATTTAACTGGAAAAATGATAAAAGAATTAAGATGTGACAATGGTAAAGAATATATGAACAGTAAGATGTATAGTTTTGCAAGAGAAAAGGGAATAATGATAAAGGCATGCCCGGCATATGTACACGAGTTGAATGGAACTGCAGAGAGATATAACAGGACTATAATGGATATGGCTAGATGTCTACTAGCAGAAGCAAGAGTAAATAAATGCTATTGGCCGGAAGTAATTAAAACAGCAGCTTATTTAAAAAATAGAAGTTTGGCAAATACTATAGAAAGAAAAACACCCTATGAAATATTCTTCAATAAGAAACCATCAATAGAGCAATTGAAATTGTATGGAAGTAGAGTTTATGTGAGAATACCAGAAGAAAAAAGAAGATCAAAATGGGATAAAAAGGCAGAATTAGGAATATTACTTGGATATGTTGAAGTTGGCTACAAAGTGTTGATAAATAATAGAATAGTAGTTGCCAGACATGTTGATATAATAGAAGAAGATGTCAAGTTTATGAATAACAATGAAGATACAGACTCAGAGGAAGAAAGACAAGAAGAAGAAAAGGAAAAATTTGAAAATAACTTACCGGAAGAGACTAAATTAATAAAATTTGATGACAACTCGACGAATGATGATAAAGTACAAGGAAGAGCAAAGAGAACAATCAGACGTCCAATCAGATTTGATGAAGAATTTGGATATTACTGCATTTGTGCAAATTTTTGTGATGCTATGATTCCAGGTACATTTCAGGAGGCGATGCAATGTGATGAGGCCAATCAATGGAAAGAAGCAATGGACCGTGAGATGAGCAGCCTTGTTAAAAACAATACATGGAACTTTGTGAGTAGACCAGAGGGCAAAGAGATCCTAGATGTGAAGTGGGTTTACAAAAGGAAACCAGGTAACATTTTTAAAGCTCGTTTAGTAGTTAGAGGTTTTCAGCAAAAGGATAATATTGATGATACATACTCACCTGTTGCCAAAATGCAAACATTAAAATTGTTGTTATCTTATTCTTGTCAGTTCAGCTTTCTCATTCATCAGATGGATGTGGAAACAGCCTTTTTGAATGGTAAAGTAGTATCAGAAGTTTATGTAAAACAACCACAAGGTTATAATGATGTTTCTAATAAAGTTTATAAACTAAATAAAGCTTTGTACGGATTAAAAGAAAGCCCTAGAGCTTGGTACGAATGTTTTAATGATTTTATTAAGAATCTTGGTTTTTGTAGAAGCAAGTACGATTATTGTCTTTATGTAAAAAGAGAGTGCAATGTAACAGTTTATATACTTTTATTTGTTGACGATTTATTAATTTGTTGTAGAGATATAAACATTATTGATAATATAAAGAAACAGTTGCATAATAAATTTAAAATGAAGGATTTAAATAAAGTAAAAAGCTATATTGGTATTGATATTGAATATGATTATGATAACTCTACAAATGTCTTAACATTGTGTCAGGAAAATTACATAGAGTCTTTAGCTGAAAAATATAATATTAAAAATGCAAAACTGTATAAGACACCTATGGAACCCAACTTGAAACTAAGTAAATGTGATGTAAATGAAGATGTTAAATATAGAAACTTGATAGGTGCACTCTTGTATATCAGTCATGGTACTAGACCAGACATATCTTACAGTGTGAATTATTTAAGTAGATTTCAGAATTGTTACGATGAAACACATTTTAAATATGCTCTGAGAGTTCTAAAGTATTTGTATCTAACAAAAGATTTAAAACTAACTTACCAACAGAGTCTTAATACTGATAATATTGTAAATTGCTATGTAGATGCCGATTGGGCAGGAGATAGTACAGATAGGAAATCAACTACAGGTTTTGTTATTGAATTGTTTGGAAATCCAATTTATTGGAAATCTAGAAAACAAACTTGTGTAACTAAATCATCTACCTTTGCAGAATATGTTGCATTATCTGAGGCTGTAACTGAGATAAATTTCTTAAAAAATGTAATTAGTGATATGTTCATTAAAATATGTAAACCTATTAAGATTTATGAAGATAATTCAGGAGCACTTGCTATAGCAAAATACGGAAATTTTACTAAAAATTCTAAACATATAGAAGTACAGTATCATTATGTACATGAAAACTGTAAAAGTAAAGTTATTGAAATTGTAAAGATAAACTCAGATTCAAATGTTGCAGATATACTTACCAAATCTCTGGGTAAATTAAAATTTCTTAAGTTTAGAGAAATGTTGAAATTACATATGTAAAACTTAAATGAATAAGAAAGTTAAATTAGTAGATACATAAGAAAGTTAATTAATAAATAAGAATTTTAAGTTAATAGGTGAATAAGAAAGAATGTCTTAAGTTTGTTTTAATTTTTGTTGAGAAAGAAAAGCTTTTTGTTTGTTTTTATTTTGTTAATATTTAAGTTAAACAATTTAACAGAACTGTTTTAAAGGAAAGAGTGTGCAAGCTAGGTAGGTACTAGTATACTTAAGTGAATAAATATTATAGAAGTTCTATGAATAGGTACATATTATGTTGTAAGTAAAAGATAATTGTAATTGATGTTGCCTAGTAAGAATTTGTTAAAGTAATGAGATGTGAAAATAAAAATATAAATGTAAGGAGGCGTGTTAAAGTATTAGTGTGTTATTACACTGGTATACATTTCTATTTTTCTAAGTTGGCAACCTCCCTTCTTCCCTGTCATGGCTTGCACTGAGTAAAATGGTATTCTGTAATTATATTTTAAATAAAGAAATAAGTTTATTATGTGGAAATAAGTGTTTCTCTGAATACGATCCAATAACAAAATAAAAACACAGTTAGGCACACGCCTGACTTTGTTTGAACTAACGACCTGCGATTCGCAATTCGGGCCCGTAACCACTGCTCTCGCCCTTTCTAATTTTGTTTATTAATATAGAGTTTGTATTAAGATAAATACATATGTATATAAGTTTATTTTAGTTCTATATGTACTTGTAGAAAGATAGATAGAATATACTTTATTGTTCACCAAAATTTAAACACACCTTTTTAAAAATATTGCTTTTTCTATGGTTACAAAGACCGCCTTTGTAACCATAGCAAAATATATCGCTTTTAAAAAGTTTTGATATATTACCCATAGTGTATTACATACTCTTTGATATTACCTAGATTATTACTAGAAGATTGGGGAGGGACCGACGTTTAGCTCTGGCGCCATCAGTTTGCAACGAAGGATAGCTTTCGATGCGGTTTTGGATAGTTTCATAAATCTATTTCATGTTTATAGGCATAAGGTTGAAATTTCTACTAAAAGAAAAAAGTATAAGGGTTAGCTGAGTGTAGAACGAAAAAACCCTAAAGTCGGCCGTTCACGGCCCATGGTCCGTCGCGTTTTTCCCAAATATCGGCCGGGTATAGGGTGTTTTAAATGAAGACAGTGACAAATATTATTAATATGATTTATTTTTAAATTAAATAAACAATTAAAATATACATTTGTAATTGTATTTGTTTATTACTAAAATATGTATATTTTTCCCTTCAACAATGTTAAGTACTAAAATTATAACAAAGTAAAACATCACATTAAAATAAAATACTTGTAACATTGTTCATGGGACGCCAAATAGTTTAGAGGCTGCACGAATGGGAATCCTATTACCTATTGCCTCAAGAGCTTCTTTTATTTTATTGCGATCGTAACCGCATAATTTTCTTTGCTTTCGCGAAGGCCTTGCATCTACCTGCTCTGTCATTGTAGTACCTTAAATTAAAAGCATTAATTGAAAACGAACGAGCTTTTTGTCACATGCAGGTTAATGAATCAATGAAAGTAAGTAAACTTCAAAGATTAACGACCAACCATTTATATTTTTTAAGCTAATAAACAAGGGTTTCATAGATAGCAAGTTCCAAACAGCAATTTATATTTATATCCCAAATTCCCAAACCATAATTAACTACCATTAAATATGTTTTCAATATTGTCAATACCTACATTAAAACTTAACTTCTTTATAATATTAATAAAATATACTCGTCATAATACATATTTAATTTTGAGAAAATAAGTTTACATTGATAAATAAATAAAAAATTACTACCTACCCAACTAGCACAAATGGGCTGCATTAGTGCTTTGGAGCGTATCCGATTGTTACTTATGGTATTAGACGTAAGCGCTAGAGCTTCTACTACAGAATTAAAGCAGCCGCTTTAGCGCCATTAGGGCGCCATTTTATGCAGCCTAAAGTTCTATTTAACCTGCACAACGGTTGCATAAAGTTTCCTCAATAGCTATAACGATTTATTAACGCTATACTAAAGCTCTCGTAGCGCTGCTTTTGAATGATTTTGAACTACCATGAACCAATGAATTGATCATAGTTCTTTATTGTATATCTTCAATTCTCATTATTTGTAATATTTTGGTAAAGTGTTTTCGTTGTCATCGTGAAAATAAAACAAAAATAAGTAAAAGTTTGTATTCTGTATTAACAAGATATAATTATAAAGATACTTAAAACGCTGTCCAGTTTACTGTAGATATATAACATAATTTTCAAGTAATTATAACGCACTTTTATGATTTTTAAAAAATTAACAAAAGTTATGTGATATTTTTTATTGGTTATACAGAATAAATTTTATTTCCGTATTTTTACGTGTCGATAACTTACTATTCGCAAGTGGCCGATTGTTTACCGGTACATTTAATGCATACTTAACTGAAAAACCAATGTATATCAACAATTTTGCAAGTGAATTATAAGTTTTCTTAAAAAATCATGGCGTCATTGTATTATAGTCATAACCTGCAGTTTTAGCTCTAATAATTCCCTTTTGAGAATTAGAGCGCTAATTTTCACCCTTCTAATGCTTCCAGTGATTTTTATTCCCCTAATACAATTCACAGCCACAAATTTTCCTGTTTTTGTGGTTATAAGATCTAGTTAAGTACTTATTCGAATGGTTTCCGTTTTGGAGATCCGTGGTCTACCCTTAAAAACGTTCACTTAACATAGAAATTGTACGCTTCTCAACTTTAAAAACAATTCCAAGATTACGGTGTTTTAATTGCGATACTTGAATTTACACCTGATATTTCTACGTAAACATGATACAGGTTATTTTTCAAATAGATAATTATTAAAAGTCTCAATAATAGTTTACATTATTTTGTTGTTGGTAGAAATAAGATCCAGTTATTTTATGGTTTAGTTATACCTATACCATAATATGAAGTTTAAACATTTCAATTAACTACCTATTATTGTTTTATTACAGAATGCCTTTTAAAATAGTTATAACTATAAATGCAGACAGGGAAGAGCTGTCAATCTGCCTTTCAGGTTGGGAGATATCGCTAGATCAGAATAAGGAAAATTTGTCAAATGAAGTCAATCCGATTGAAGACATTGCCTAATGATGATGAGAACGTTGCACAAAAAACCGTAATTTGGCTAAAGAGGATAATGGATCCTGTGATGGTACTGCGCCAAATCCAAATGTTGAGACTGATATCTTTATACAATAAAAAACCAAGAATAGGCTTTTTTTTTATTAAATATGTGATTTATGAAATGTTGAGAGTAATCTTCTTTAAAATTAAAAGATTAAAAATACTTTAGCATTATATGATTAGCAGATTCACTGGAATTTTCAGTCATGTTTGACAATTTTAGGAGGTTTTCATAAACCTTGCGTACTTTCCTGCGATTTTCGTCGTTTAGCATTCATTTTTTTTTTTTGTAATATTTACAAAAGCGGCTGTAAAAATGGCGAATGGATTGCGCCTGTACGGAAGAAGTTATGACTATTGTATTACTAAAGGCAGTTTTTGTTTCTTTTTTGGATATTTTATGTAGTTTTTAGTTACACTGATGAATTTTTTGTAACTATAGTATGAATAAGAGCATCTATTATTTCTATAATGAAACTTGTAGTAGTATACTAGTGGTTACTATAATTCCTGTACAGGTGCTGCAAACAGTCTACAATTAACTCCTTTTGGTAGTAAAGTAATCTATAAAAGTTATAATGGAAACCACTCTACAGCTGTAAGTAGTAGAATGACCTTCATAATTCTCATATAAAGGTGTAAGTGGTAAATGAGTTCTACAGTGAACTACTGTGAAGGCTAGGGTAGTATTTGATTCAGCTTGTAGCACTTTAAGTAACTTTTATAGCTATAGACGTTTACGGATGCAGATATGCAACTTTGAACTGCTTGTTGAACCCTTAAACCGCTATCATACGGCCGAAAGTAACAAAATAGGCTGCTATTTCCACTAATGTGCTCGTTGGGTACCCACCCAATCAATGAAAAAATACAAAAGTAATCAGCCTGTATAGTGGCGTCCGAATTTGAGTCTGGTCGACTTTACGATCTTTAATATTTCTAATGTCGGCCCCTATTTCGTGTACCTTATTTCTCGAGATTCAGCTAATATCATCCCGGCCGGTATTTGGCATTAAACGTAAGACTCATTGGCAACGATACACTGGTCGAATCAAGGCTCCAGAGCCTCGAACATCGGCGACGAGTTGCTAGTCTATCGGTTTTCTATCGGTTACATTTCGGGGAGTGTGCGATGGAATTACACAATCTAATTCCGTCAAGCCCGTTCCATCATCGAACTACAAGACAAACGGCGATGCGCCATCGTTACATGGTAGGTATCCCACCTATACGCACTAAACGTTTTGGGAATACCTTCATTGTGCGTACGGCTAAGGAGTGGAATTCCCTGCCGGAGTCTGTGTTTCCCGATAGCTATAACCTAGGGGTCTTTAAGTCAAGAGTGAATAGGTTACTTTTAGGTAAGCGTGCTCCATCTTCGACCACATCACTTACCATCAGGTGACGTGGTGGTCAAACGCGAGTCTATTATCAATAAAAAAAAACAATTTGCAAAATAAAGATCATTTTCATCCCCCCATCTCGGAAAGAGTATTTTTGCTCTTCGATATCTGAGTGCAAAAGCCGTTTTTATCCGCTAGAGGATAAAGTAAATTCAATTTAGAACATCGTGTGTACTAAGTTTGTGAATTCAAAACATCATTAAACCTATTTACTTCTACCTCCATGGGGTCGAATATATCATACAACTTTTTTTAATTTGTTAAAAACTCAGACTCTGGAACCTTCTTGGTGTACTTACTTTTTTTAATTTGCTTTGCGCACCATTTTTTTTTTGCATTTAGTCATTTCCTCGCTGAGGTGGGATGAAAAGTTACGTGTTGCACTCGAGTGCAAAGATTTTTCACCTCGTGCTCTTTTGATTCCCTCGCTAACGCTCAGGATTCTAATGTTTGAATCACTCGCTGCACTCGTGATTCAATTTTAGAATCCTTCGCTTGCTCGGTCATCAAAATTGAGCACGCGGTTAAAAAGCAACTTTGCACTCTTGTATAACAAATAGCTATTATTATTAGCATATATAGCATTTAACGGCTTGGGTGGGATCACCCATACGCACTAAACGTTTTGGGAATACCTTCATTGTGCGGACGGCTAAGGAGTGGAATTCCCTGCCGGAGTCTGTGTTTCCCGATAGCTATAACCTAGGGGTCTTTAAATCAAGTGTGACTCGGCTACTTCTAGGTAAGCGTGCTCCATCTTCGACCACATCATCAGTTACCATGGTGAGATGGATGGAAGTTTGGCGAGTAAAATATAATTATAAGCCTATTTTAATAAAAAATAAAAAAAAAAAAAAACGCGATCCTATTATCAATAAAAAAAAAACACTAATAAATTCAACTGCATCCGGTTAGACTGGTAGCTGAACATAGTTAGGAAATAATTAAGCAGATAATGACAAGTAAAATAGTCAAGGTATTCACGCATTTGGAATTTTGGATGATAACAACACTCATGCTCAAGATACACTACACGCTGTTTTAACTTGTCTTGAGTCCGTAAATATGTACAAGGTGTAACAGATTAAGCACAATACCTCAGATATTAAGTCATATTATATTGGATTAGAATATTAAGTTATAAGTCTAAAACAACATCCGTCATCTAGACAATTTTAACCGACTTCAAGAAAACTATTTTTTACAAAAAATTGAATCGACTTCAAAAGTTACAAAAAAGACGCACTACAAAGACCTCGAATATTGTTTTATTGGATGTCTAATTCCGTTAAAAATAAGGGCTAGGTATCTACTCACATGGACCATGCCCGGGTCGACGGTGCGTTGTGTTCCACGCGCGCCTCAAAGAGCGTCAGCAACATGGCCCCCCTGTAGAGGGCCGAAGCCTGCCGGGGTCGTGGGACTTATCCCATTACCGTGACCCCGGAACGTAAAGGGCTATTGAAGGAACACTGTGGATTTTAGTCAGTACAAGTCTGACAGTCCCTCCGGCCCTGCCCGGGGTGGGAGGACTTATTTGATGATTTTACCACGTTAAAAAAAAAGGTATCTACTCACATGGCTGAAATCGGTGCCAACGAAAGCAACTTCTCAAAGATTTTTCCGTCAAAATTGAACACCTATTTTTTATGACGGAAATCGATTCAGAAGCCGATTCTGAACCAACTACTTTCAGGAATTGAGTTTATTCTGTAACACGATGTATGGCTGAAACTAGCCTAGAGTCGGTGCGGATATGCTCAGCGAAATTTTTTATTTTTTATGTTTGTAATTTTTTGTTGTATGTTGTTGTGGGTCAGGTCTTCGATATCGGAAGTCGCATTATGGATCTCAAATAGGATTGGGCAGGACACCTAGGAAGGCGCGGTGATGGAAGGTGGAATAAAGCTCTGACCGAGTGGCGTCCAAGGTATGGTAAGAGGAGCGTTAGTCGTCCGCCAGCGAGATGGGGAGACGACATTGTTGCCATCGTGGGTAAACCCTGGATGAGACTGGCACGGGAACTTGGAGCTTGGAAAAGCGAAGGGAGTCAGCAGTAGGTGAAGTCATGATGATGTTGTTCTGTGTGTTTATCTCCAAATAAATGTTTTTCAATTTCAATTTCAAAAAGAAAGCATTCGGAAATAACATCACTACTACCCTGCCCTACCCCTACCCTAACCCTACCCTACCCCTACCCTACCCTACCCCTATCCTACCCTACCCCTACCCTACCCCTACCCTACCCCTATCCTACCCCTACCCTACCCCTACCCTGACCTATCCCTACCCCTACCCTACCCCTACCCTACCCCTACACTACCCCTACCCTACTCCTACCCTTCCCCTACCCTACCCCTACCCTACACCAACCCTACCCCTATCTTACCCCTACCCTACTCTCCATTTTATTTAGAAAACGTTTGTATAGGAAATAGTAAAGGGCTGTTTTGAGGGTTTTACCGGTTTTTTTATTTTATTTTTCTCAACTTTTAAACCTTCCCTAGACCTCCACGAACATTTCAAAACCAAGATAAGATAAATCCGTTCAGCCGTTCTCGAGTTTTAGCGAGACTAACGAACAGCAATTGATTTTTATATATATAGATGTAATTTCTTTATTATTAAGATTTCTGTGGTATATACATACCAAATGCACGGCTTCTTTGGATGATAACTAACGATATGGCAAGGGTTTTGTAAGCCTGTGTCTACATGACTGTGTGGAAATTTGTTAGAAATTTCAATACATTGATACCAGTTCCGAATTTTTCAAATTAAGTAGAACGAAGAGATTTATCGTGTTATTGGCAAGGGACGTAGAAAGTTATAACCCTCATAGTGCTGTGACACGTTTGTTATGATTGGTATTCAACAAACATATGAAACCGATAATTTGATATCAATTCTTTAAGTCAGTTATTTTGAGCTGAAACTGTGCATAGAGACTCTATAACAGATGTTGTCTTCAGATCTCTTGGATAGATATGGAGTATCCGTTACACGTTGTATATGGCAAGCAAAGGCGATGTCGACTATTCTGCCAAATACTGTTGGAAGTGTAACGCTGGCCATCTAGAGAATATACTTCAGATTCAAATGTAAAAGCTACTGTTCGTTATGTTTGTCACTCAGCAACTATTTTTTCCATGAAAACATGTCATGTGTATTTTATAATAATATATATTAAATATTTCACTTCTTTCCAACTGTGTTTATCACTCCACTCCGCATTAAAAATAACAAATACAAACTCGAAAAGCAGAAATAAAACAAGTGGCAAAAGTGACACAAAGGGAATTGACCGACATTACAAACACAAACAGTTGTTGTTGTCGGTGATTTTGCGATGTGCATTACGTTTCCTTCTCTATTTTTTGAAACTCTTTTGCTTTTCGAAGTGTTGAAGTACCTACACCCATTATTCCATTATTACACCATGAAGACTGGTGTGTAGGCCAGTCGAGCACAGAGATCGTCAATATAAATCAATTGTAATAACCTCAAAATTCCATATTTGTATTTATCCTAATATTTTTTTGTTAGAATTTCTATACAATATTTAATGCTAAGAAACAGTTCTTAGTATTGAACTATACTCAATTAAATTATTTTCATCGCTGGCCGTGTGAATTTTATATTAAGCCAAAGTTACTATAGACACTTGGCATTGCTCTTTCACTCTTGTTTTACTGTGGATCTATCAACTCGACCGATACCCAGGGTTACATGGTTTTATAGTCTTTGGGTACAGCACACGGACCACGTGACCGGGTGCAGCAAGAGCGCGGGATGGAACGCGCTGCACGAACATTATAATTCGCGAGGTGCGTAGGAGCAACATCAAAAAAAAGTGTACCCTGCTGTAAAATTCGATTATATTTTAATATATATTTTTTTCTTTTTAATTTGGCCAAAATGTAACAGGAAATATAGTTTATTATATGTTTATTATGCAGGAAAACAAAAAGGAATGCGGAATTCGAGGCATTTTTCCTATAATGTCGAAACAAAACTAACGTTGTGGCGGAACTGGTTCCGTTGTGTGACTAGATTTAAAAGCAAAATTTACGGAAAGTATGAAACAAATAATCCATATTCATATTTATTTAAACAATTAATAAATGCACTTAATTGATAAATCAAAGAAAATTGCCTCAGCTTCAAAGTTTAACACAAAAATATTGTTTTTTATTCAGTTTCGTGTTACTGTTGCTTTTTACTTGGCATTTTTAACTGACTTCTGAAAAAGGAGGAGGTTCTCAATTCGGATGTTTGTTTGTTTTTTTTTTTTGTTTTTATTATGTTTGTTCGGCCATAGCTCCGTCGCTCGCCAACCGATTTGAAAAATTCTGTTTTTGTTGGAAAGGGTATACTTCCCAAATGGTCCCATGAAAATTTTATCGACATCGAATAAGCCGTTTCTGAAAAATCAACAAAAGTCTAAAAAAAATTTTTACATTGATGATCTTTTCGGTTACTCTATATTGTGATTTTTGTTCGCGCGTTTTTAGTTTTTTGTAGTTGACATTTTGGCTTTTATAATAAGATTAATTACAAATTGACCCACTAAAAAGCGCGAAAATAAAAACTTTTTTGCAAAAAAATAAAACCGACTTCCATATCAAAACACTACAAAGCCAAAAATAATTTTAGTTTCGGAAGGCGGTGTGAAAAAAAAGAAAATACAAAACCAATAACACCGACTACCGAAATTAAAATTATTTTTGGCTTTGTAGTGTTTTGATATGGAAGTCGGTTTTATTTTTTTGCAAAAAAGTTTTTTTAAATTTTACTCCAAAATCGTAATATTTTACTCAGTATGCGTACCTGTTCGAATAGTAATACATAATTGCGCTATACATATTTGTGGTGGCTGGCACAGAACTAAAAAGTAAAAATTCATCTGATTTCATAGATTTAACTTCATCAATTTGAAGGGACAGTGACAAAATGGAAGTCTTAAAATCATAATGTGACTCAGGCTGGCTGGACAAATCTTCGAAATAGCTCGCATTTAACTAGGTCAATAGAGCACTTTATGTGACGGCTTGACACCTTTATTTCAGAATTTGTGACGCTACAGAATCTTAGATAATAGAACGAAAACGTTTCCAGCTAGCTTGAAAAACCACTTTTCGCTGGTCTCTCAATCTCGGCAACGGAAGTAATTGTCACGACTTTTTGCATAGCAACGGGCGTCACATATATTTGTGACAGGCATCGAGCTAAAAGTTTTGTGATACGTACAGCGGTTTAGTAGAAAAATCCAAAAATCTGTATCCAGCCAGCTTGAATTTACGTATAAAACTTCTGGCTGGCACTTCCGAATCTCAATAACAGGAGCGTTTTCAAATATGGTTCCTTTACTAACATTTAGTGACACAATGTAGGTATGACAGTAATAACGTTTGATTTATTGCGTCACACATGTAAGTGTTTACGAGAAATCAATAAAAACTTAATGTCCAAACAGACTGAGGTCAAGCTGGCTGGACACATACATCTCCGCTGCTTGATGTTCAAATTTTTGTGACGGGGACGATACTGATAACCTGAATTTGTGACGGAGAAACATTGAGTAGTTTCAAATATATTGATATCATGGTTTTAAGATAATTAAAATTTTCCCTTACACAATACAAGATCTTATTCTTGCCCGTTCCGTTGCACTACTTAATGGATCGTCTACTGAAAACTTTGCAAAAAATGAGACTAAATCCAATGGAATATTGGATAAGAGGCTGAAAAGGTTGCTTAAAAAAAGTGGTGTTGACCCTACTTTGCAAAACAAACGATTTCTGAAACGTAAACACATTTTGATGAGATCTGTGAATACGAATTACAAACACACCAACCTGTCCAATCGTTTTCTAAAGAAATTAATGATGGTATATGATCGAATCATGTCAGAAATTAAAATGTTTGATTGTGCTACCATGCTAAATTTGAATTTTTTCGTTTCTTAATGGTAGGTACAAATATTTTAAAAATGACAATTGAAGAACTGCAAAAGTATGGAGCAGATCTGGCTCGAAAATACGAGCGAGACTTAAGCGCTCTATGCTAGAACTCTACGTTTTTAATTTTTTTTTTAATGGCTTCTCGCAGGTTCTCCTCAAAGCACCTCTGAGGTTGTCGGCTGCTTAACCGGGCTTGCCTGTGGTTGCCTTAATTAATAAATAAATTAAAGCCTCCAGCCAGGGCTACCTCTACGTTTTTAAACAGCAAGCTCCGCTTTTATTTGGTGATATAGAAAAAGCTAACGGTTTCTATCTCTTGCAACAGATCTATTATCATGATTTGCAGGATGCTTTTCCGAATATTTGTATTGCCCTGCGAATTTACTCTACGCTTCCTACTACATCCGCAAGCTGTGAGCGAAATTTTAGCAAACTAAAACTAATTAAAAATTATTTGCGATCTTCTATGAGCCAGGAACGCCTATCGAGTCTTGCAATCTTAGCGATAGAAAATCGAATAGCACACGAGTTAAATTATGACAAGGCCATAGATTTATTTGCTGAACAAAAAGCTCGACAAGTAAAATTGTAATTTTAATTCACAAATGCCATATATATTTGATTTTTTTTTTTTTTATTATACATATTTTTATTTTAAATCCTATTATGTGCTGTATAAAATATATATTCTACACGTTCATGTCTTTACATGTGTAAATAAATAGGTTTAACACAGAAAGAACAGCGATGGATGCATTATTTCCGGAAAACCTATGTCCAAATGACAATCAATTAGTGGACATCTGATAGCTGGTATTATAAATATGATAAAGATAAACATAAATATAAAGGGGTGGGGGCGGCATTTTCCAGTTTTTGCCCCGCCTAAAAAAAAATTGAAGATCCGGGGCTGTGGCTTATTATCTAGTGTTAGTACCCATCACCCTCCGCATAAACTGCTTCATATCCTGAGAGCGCTTACCGTTCACCGTACCATACAGCGTGTAACGGAAACCCCATAACTAACCAAAAGGGCGAGAGACCTCCCCCTGCGACTTCTGAGAAGGGCGCGCGTGGAACAAATCACGCTGCCACCTCGGGTCTCGTGTCATAGGGGACGGCAGGCATCCCCAAGTCCGCCGTCCCTGCACCAATTTAGGGGGGCCACCAGAGGGCATTGTCTGCCCTGTGTCGACGCCCGGTGCGCCTTCTGCGGGCCGGGAGAGCGCTCGAGATCTCCCTCTCCCTTTCCGCAGCCTCCTTCTGCGACAACTTTGCAGAAGGAAATCACTGCGTCCCACGACGCTGTGCCGCTGGCCATGGAACGAATCAAAGCCGGCAGTGACAAGTCGTTTCCCACTTATGAAACGAGGGCACGGCGCTGTTCGTCATAAGCTGCACACTCTGTAAGCGTATGGGCACGCCGTGTCCTCTTCACAATGGACGCAGTGATGACACCGAGCGTCAGGCTCTCTGCCTATGCGGCGCAGGTACTTCCCGAAGCAGCCGTGCCCCGAGAGCACCTGCGTCACCCTAAAAGATAGGGAACCGTGCCTCCTCCCGAGCCAGTAATCGAGCACTGGTCAGACCGCCTCGATAGTAACGAGGCCAGCGGTAGGTAACGAGGCCGGTGGTAGGTTGTATCCTGGCCTGTTGGAACTCAATCTTCTTATCGTGTGGGTAGTAAGGTCTAACGACCCCATACACCCTAGTGTCAGAGTTTCTAGACCACCTCAAGGGCCTCTGACGTGGTCTATTTTGACGACCGCCATTTGGCGACCAGGACTACTGGCTTATACGTGCCTTCCGAAGCACGGAACCATCTTTTTATCAGACAATCATGTGATTCAGGCCTGCAATGTCCTAGCCAAACTGGAAACTTTACAAAGTATGCTTCCCACGGGAATCGAATCCACGACCACCGGGTCACAAGGCAAACGCCTAAACCACTCGACCACGGAGGCTGTTTTTGAAATGATGATGGTAAACCCGAGCCTATGAACAATAAAAATAAATATTACATTCCTACTCTTGGGGCACAGGTTTTCTATCTAAGAAAGGGAACAACCCATAATCTACAACGCAGGCTCAGTGCGGGTTAGTAAATACATTATAATATGTTTACAAATTTTGCACAATCGTGTAGGTACTATTAACAGTTGATAGTACACAGAAAATAATTCATAGTAATTCAAATAAAAAAACATCTGTTTAAATAATATAATTGTTTAATTGTCGTTCAACTTAAATCATTTTAACCTTTACATTGTTTGTGTTGGCTGCGAATTAACTTAGCTTTATTTTGCATAGGACAGACAGACGAGTTTCTTGCAATATGTGTACAGTAGAATATTATAAGGCTCGTAATTTTTAACTATGGTTTATTTGGATTTGTATACTTTCTTTTTCCGGGTGGGAAAATCATCGAATGACTTCTTCCGCTATGGGTGGAGCGGAAGGGAGTGTCAAACTTCTACTGACTAAAAACCCACCCTGTTCCTTCAGCTGCCCTTAAGTTCCAGGGCCGCGGTATCTTTATCTATTTGTATACCTACCACATAAAAGCTAGTTTTTTTTAGTTAGGCTCGTGTTTGATCACCATCTCACCTGATGGTAAGCGATGATGTGGTCGAAGATGGAGCACGCTTGCCTAGAAGTAACCTATTCACGTTTGATTTAAAGACCTCTAGGTTGTAGCAATCTGGAAACACAGAATCCGGCAGGGAATTCCACTCCTTAGCCGTACGCACAATGAAGGTATTCCCAAAACGTTTTGTGCGTATGGGTGGGATATGTCCACCATGTAACGATGGCGCGTCGCCGTTTGTCTTCTAGTCCGATGATGGAACGGGCTTGGCGGAGTAAGATTTTGTAATTCCATCGCCCAGTCCCCGAAACGTAACCGATAGAAAACTGATAGACTAGCAACTCGTCGTCGATGTTCAAGGCTCTGGAGCTTTGATTCGACCAGTGCATCGTTGCCAATGAGTCTTTTGGCCCGCTTCTCGATAGACTCAAGCGCTTCCAGTTGGTACTTGGCAGATCCATCCCAAAGATGAGAGCAGTACTCCATACAAGATCGAACCTGGGCTTTATACAGATTGAGCAGCTGCTCCGGTGTAAAGTACCGTCTCACCTTTGCTAGGTTTACCACTTGGCGGTCAGAACTCACGCTGAGAAACCAACCAGATGATATCTCAGCGACTAAACTATTGGAACAACACACTCGCTGCTCGCCAACTCGTTTTCAGATGCTATACTCTACTCGCTACTCGTTCATAGTCGGCGGTGAGACAACTGCCTTAAGCCGTACATCTTTGACAGTTGTTACGGGTAGGTAGTCAGAAGCCAGAAGATGTGACATTAATCTTGCCAAGATCTGTCGTGTTACCCAGGCGATTTGTGGAGGTCAAAATGGCAGTCATTCCAAGTAAAAATATAGTACTCAGCTGCTGGTTAGATTGGCAGACGACCCCGACATAGCTGGAAAAAAGCCAAGCATATAATAATGATGAGTAATCCATTGTAACACTTTGTAATTAATATTGTATGTTACTTTTTCCAGGCAGTCACAAACAAGGCCGGTATTTAATGATTATATACTTTATTGTACACCTTTTTTTATTGATAATAGGCTCGCGTTTGACCACCATCTCACCTGATGGTAAGTGATGATGTGGTCGAAGATGGAGCACGCTTGCCTAGAAGTAACCTATTCACTCTTGAAGTCTTGACTTAAAGACTCCCAGGTTATAGCGATCAGGAAACACAGTTTCCGGCAGGGAATTCCACTCCTTAGCCGTACGCACAATGAAAGTATTCTCAAAACCTGTGCGTATGGGTGGGATATCCACCATGTAACGATGGCGCATCGCCGTTTGTCTTGTAGTCCGATGATGGAACGGGCTTGGCGGTATTACATTGTTTAGGTAATTCCATGGCCTTACAATACACATAAGCAGGGCCGGATTAACCATTAGGCGGAGTAGGCAACTGCCTAGGGGCCCCGCATCAACTAGGGGGCCAGTGCACGCACCAAGAAAACATGTTTCTTCGAACGAGAATTTGATGTGCGTGTGAACTTAGGGACCTCACTGTTATCTCACAAAATATAAAACGTTAGATTTAGTAGTAGATATAAAACAATTTTAGTACAAATCTGGGAATAAGTAAACAAATATATTAAAAACCACAGCCCTTAATGTACGTTTCCTCAGTTCACGCACACGATTTGGTCAGTCAAAGTAAGAAAAGGGGCCTCGAGAATGCCATTGCCTTAGGGCCTCTGACAGGGTTAATCCGGCTCTGCACATAAGGATACAAATAATAAAATTAGGCAGGCAACGGCCCCCTTGTGGGCCCCGACAATTTTGCTGACATTCTAAGAGGCGCGCGTGGAACGCTATAATTTCTATTGACATGCCATCTAGAGTGCTTGTGACTCCAGGGAATCAAGATCTTGAAGAACCAGAGCATCATCCATCTCAGTTACCCTCAAATCCACAATGCGTATAGTCACTAATCTCATTCAAAGATAAAGCTGTCATGTCATATTGTCAACGTCAAAAATAATTCCGGTTTTTGATTAACCGACTTCTAAAAAAGGAGGAGGTTCTCAATTCGACGCAAATATTTTCTTTTATATATGTATGTTCACCGAGTACTCGAAGATGGCTGAACTGATTTTATTTGAAAGGCTATACTTCAGAGGTGGTCCCATTGTCATCAACTCAGGATCAGATGATGGGATCCTGGAGTAATCGAGGGAACTCTTCAAATCATCGCATCGGGAAAAGCAATATTTTGTAAAAGGTTATAAGTAGTTGACATTTAGGCTTTTGTAACTAGGTAAATTACAAACCGACCAACTAAAAAGAAAGTTCAAGACGAACTGAGAACCTCCTCCTTTTCTTGAAGTCGGTTAAAAAGAGATAAATAAAAACTTTTTAACATAAACAATGCAAAGTGAAAAATAACTTTAATTTCAGTAGTCGGAGTCTGGCTTTGTATTTTCGTTGTTGGCATCGACTATCGAAATTAAAGTTATTTTTCACTTTGCAGTGTTTTTAGAAGCCGGTTATTTTTTTTTTGTCAAATATTTTATTTTTACTTTAATACTTACTGTTCACCATCCAAAATACATTACCGAACATTAGCTAATTATATATATAGTATGTTAACTAACAGAGGGCGTTCCCGTTAACCCGCAATAGTATAGCATCCATACATGCTAAAAAAATATTACCATTCGAAAACAAAATGTTTTTTTTTTTTTAATATAAAATACCTATTCACTAAAAATGTTAAATTCATACGTAAAAGAAACACTGTGCACGCGTACTTGAAGGACGGCAACGTCGCAATTTATGAATGCGTACTGCGTAATGCGAATGGTAATAATTTTTTTAGCATGTATGGATACTATACTATTGCGGGTTAACGAGAACGTACTGAGAACATACTGTATGTATTATCAACTAAATGAGGAAGGACAGTTGACTCTTGGAGAAGTACACATCACGTTCTTTACTTAACCCCTCCTCCCCCCTACATCGCACTATTCTAAATAAGATAATTTATTGAAACAAAAATAAATTTAACAAACATTATTGTGTACGAAAACAGCCACATTAGTTAATAACTGTGTCGCAGTTATTAACGCTCACCGCCAAGAGGGAGACAAATGATTGTGAACAAACTAATTTCAAGATATGGATTAATTATGTAACAGTCATGTTATATTTTTTTCTCACAGCATAGAAGATGCCTACTCAATCAAGGGTATTTATTTCAGGACTATAAGAAAAGGTAAATAAAACAACTGAATATGATTGTATACCATTTACTCTGTATCAGAAATAAGCATTTAAATATTATATTCGATAAACATTACATCTCTAAAAGGGCAGTGATCCGTACAATTGCATAATTTACTTAAAATTAACCATAACAACATAACATATTATATCTTAAAAAATATTTGCGATTTAACTGTGTGTGATTTCACTGATCTTGCCAAAAGGTATCGTAGACAGGTGCGGTCGGAAGGGGGGGGGGGGGGGTGTCGTCACAGGAGACATGACCACACCCCCCCCCCCCCAAATAGAAAAAAAAAATTGTAAAATACGACGTTCCAAATATTATCACCCGATTTGCCAAAAAAAACTTTTTTGCAAAAAATAAAACCGACTTCCATATCAAAACACTACAAAGCCAAAAATAATTTTAATTTCGGTAGTCGGTGTTATTGGTTTTGTATTTTCTTATTTTTCACACCGCCTTCCGAAATTAAAATTATTTTTGGCTTTGTAGTGTTTTGATATGGAAGTCGGTTTTATTTTTTGCAAAAAAGTTTTTTATTTTCGCGCTTTTTAGTGGATCAGTTTTAATTAATCTAGTTACAAAAGCCAAAATGTCGACTACTTATCACCTTCACCAGCAGAGTAAACGAAAAGATCGTCTATGTAAATATTTTTTTCAGACCTTTGTCTATTTTTCAGAAACGGCTTGTCCGATTTCGATAAAGTTTTCATGGGACCATTTGGAAAGTATACCCTTTCCAACAAAAAAAAAGAATTTTTCAAATCGGTTGGCAAGCGAAGGAGATATGCCCGAACAAACATAAAAAAAAAAAAGAAAAACAAGCAAACATCCGAATTGAGAACCTCCTCCTTTTTTAGAAGTCGGTTAATAAAAATAGAAGGCTTCCATTTGTTTTATAATGTGTGCAATAAAATTTGTATTGTGCAATAAAGAAAACTCATTTACTTCTTTTTTATTACAGATGAGCCGACTCTTGACCTCAACCTCGCCTGATGGTAAGCGATAGATGAGGTCTTTGACGGGACGAGCGAGCCCAGAAGATGCTTAATTACTCGTGCTATAAAGGCTGAAAGGTCATAAGTAGCAGGGAACACAGAAGCCGGCAGAGTTCCACAGCTTGGCTGTGCGTACAATAAATGTGGAGGAGAAGCGCTTGGTACGACAAGATATTATAGTTGTCGCCAAATAACTTGGCAAGAGTCGTTCAATGCGCAGAAGTCGATTTTTAGGTGTCAGCGGTAGTCAGCGGGACGCGAATACACTTGCGTACACGAAAGTTGTACCCTTTGTTTTTGTTACGATTTGTTGTTTTAAATTTAGTTTTTGTTACGTTGATTACAATGCCAGGACCAAATACCGTTTTACGCCGACTATTAAAACTTCAGAAAGAACAGACACTATAGTTAAGGAAGGTTGAAATTCCGAATTTGTTACTGTCTTTAGGACACTAGGAAAAAGGAAGAATAAAAGGGGTAGCAAAGGGTTTTATTAACTAATTGTGACGACGAGAACATATTATTTTTAATGTTTTTTTTTTAAATGCCTACATTTTTTCACTTTTAAATGTATTTATGTATTATATATATTTTATTTATAATACCGAATTCACGAATGAATTCCTCTTCTTTCTTTAACATTCTTCTGAACAGACACGTTTAAAAATAATTGATGGCAATAACCACAGAATAATGGCAAGCAGTAAAAGTGACCACTTTTTTGTTCCACTAAGTGCAAGATGCGCGAATTTACCCCCACTACGCCAAAACCTTGCCAACTTACGTGACGAGGACTATACTAGTACTGAGCTGCATCCAGACGATCTCAATCAAAATCAATATGGTTGGAAAAAGGCTACGCAGATAATGACTGTATCATAAAAGCCGGGAATATATCTAGGGTTTACCGACGAAAACTTAAAATTAATTTTTATTCAAAAACTTGTTCGATTTTTTTAAAAGATTTGTAGCAATGTAGGTAGAATTCACATTACTAGCAATCTTGTTAACCCCTCCAACTAAGCTAAATATGTTTGTGTCTGGAGTGGGTTAACGGCAATAATGGGTGGGGTTCGAACCCGTGACCTCTCGATCACAAGTCCTATACCTTAGCCATTAGGATATTGACGCTTCATGCAGTTCAGATTCAGACAGTTTGTTCAAAGTTCAAGAGTTCTGCTGACATCACTACTAAAAAGTATAACACGGCGTGACGTCACGTGAAATTTTCACTCACTGTAACGTCTTGATTTTTAAATCACTTACATGAAAAATGTTTTGGTAATCTAAGTTTAAAACACTCAATAAAAAAGAATAGAAAAATACCCTATCTCTAAAACCAGGTCAAACAAATCTCAGCTACTACCACGCCCTTTCCATCATCGGACTACAAGACGAACGGCGATGCGCCATCGTTACATGGTAGATCCCACCCATACGCACAAAATTTTTCGGGAATACTTTCATTGTGCGTACAGCTAAGGAGTTGAATTCCCTGCCGGAGTCAGTTTTCTGATAGCTATAACCTAAGTGTCTTTAAGTCAAGAGTGAATAGGTTACTTCTAGGTAAGCGTCCTTCATCTTCGACCACATCATCGCTTACCATCAGGTGAGATGATGGTCAAACACTCTTGGTCTTCCAAACTGAATGAAACTCACCTCTCCAAATCATTCGGATTGAACCTACTTCCATTCACTTTCAATTCAGTGAACGTTTGAAAATGAATGAATGGTTTAATTATGAAGAAAGAACGGTTGAATTTCATCCAGTTTTTGTCAAATTGGTTGCAAAAATTAACGGCCAAACGGACCTATTTGCAGTTATTTTAAACATGTATACTATGCATTTCAAATAACAATAACAACTTCAATGACCTCAATCTGTCAAATGTCACTCGAAAAGTATGGTTTTCAAAGAAAACTTTATAGCGAAAATTAATAACGATTTATTTTTAACCGTCTCACATCAAATTTAAATATAACATTTAATTATTTGACGTCATAATTACTTCTTTTTAACATAATTTTCTCTCGTAGGTACCAATTCGTCTGAAAGCAAAGAGAACGCATGGCGCAAAAGCCCAGAAGCCATGTCAAAATTATTAAAGCTCGCGTTTGTTCACCCAAAATAAGGAAAGGGAACTAATTTTGTTTCCTTCAATATTTGTAATTAATTTTTCTTTTTCAACCTACCTAATTTGTTCGATTTGACAGCTATGGAGTCAGAATGTCGCCCTTAGTCAGTCCTATTGTTAGTTGAAACGCACTGTAAGTATTAATATTACCGAATAATATTTTATTGTTATTCCCATGAATAACCAGTTGCTTATTCTACAAAGCAGTATGTAGCACCAACATTTAGAGCTTTAAATATGTCGCGAATACTTCCGAAGATTACCAACTGTTACCGAAGATATTCTACAATGCAGTAACACCAACATTTTGCGCTTTAAGAGGAGGCTCCCTAAATTGTATGTAATTCTGTATTAATATTCTGAAACAATCACGCATACAATGAAAATATAACATTAGTATATGATTTATTGAATCTTTTTCTTTCCATATCTAGACCAGTTTTGTAATTGCAACATTTTCGCTTGATTCATTTTTAATCGAAAATCATGTCTTTTTTAAAGATTATTCAAAATTTAATCAAGATTACTCGGCTTTTATGTCTAAAATTAGTATTAACAGTAAGAAAATATAGTTTATTATCCAAATATGGGATTTTTTTTCTCTAGATCAATTATTACTTTAAATATAAACGAAATAAGAATTGAGACTTACGACATTTAGTTTCGAACCCGAATATGGTAAAAGAGCGCACGCGATATTCAACTTTATTACTGCTGCGTTAGCGTTTAGCACACAACGGCAGTTTCGAAACCGAACATGGTGAAAGAGCGCACGCGATATTCAATTATATTACTGCTGCGTTAGCGTTTAGTATACAACAGCCTAACCGGGGTGGTTGGGGGCGGTGCTTGCGTGAAAATTATTTTGCACTGCCTGGTCTTAAAGACGTCGCGAATACTTCCGAAGATTACCGACTGTTACCGAAGTTTGCAATCATATTTATGCACGCCAATAAGTGTCAATGTTACGTGCGATTCGTCGTGTATTTAATAATAGTTATTAAGCGTCCTCTCTATGAGAGGGAATGTGTCGTAATCTACCATTCGGACTCAGTGAGGGTGCGGAGATTTCGCATGTCTTCGGTCTTAACACTTTCCAGTTTCCTCAAGATGTTCACATTCACCATCACCGTTCTGAGAGTAGTGGAGATAATTTAATTTATACAAAGTAACGTACCTGAGTGAGTTCGAACCCACAACCTGCGACACGCTAGTCGGACTCGTAACTATTGGGCTACCACTGGTCTATTATAATAAAGTTCATATCAGTTTCAAAGGGCCTCTTAAAACGGCAAAAAGGTGAGGTGTAAAAGTGTTATTAATAATCAATTTACAAAATAAATATTTCATTGCATTTCAAATCCATTAAAACATATCTTATAGGTAATTTTGAAGCAGATATTATATCAAAGTCGGGTTGCCATCCGTCCGGGTTTTCCCGGATTTTTCCTAGTTTGGAGAGCGTCCGAGGGCAACCGGGGGGATTTACCAATAAGCGTCCAGGTAAAACCCGGACACACATGTGTCTTACGGGTACCAAAAAGCACGATCTCTATTATTATTTTCCTATGATATTTCATCTCATTGTTTATGTTACGTTGATTAAGTGAAAAGGAATATACCGTTATTAAAAAAGTTCTAAAGCTCTACAATGTTATCACTTTATCAGTAAATAAAAACCATAATTAAACATCGTTGTTTTTAGTTTCAAGTTCAAAAATTTATTTTTCTTCGGTGTCCGGGGAAAAACTGTAATTTTATCCAAATGTCCGGGGTTTATAAGTCTTTGTCTCGGGCCGGCAAATTTGGTGAAGGCAACCCTATATCAAAGGATCAGATAATTTTTAAATCGATCTGGCATGCAAAATTGTTAACAGTAATTAACAAAAATAATATATTTTTAAGTATCCACAGTTAAACCGCAATTAACCACCGTTATATTGTGCACTTATATAAGTAAAACTATGAGTCTGCAATACCCAACCCACTGTACTATGCGTTTCAAATACTACTAGGAATTTCAATTACCTTTATCCGTCAAATGTCACTCAAAAAGTACGGTTTGCAAAGAAAACTTAACGTCGAAAAATAATAACGGTTAATTTTACTTTGTTTAACCGAGTCTCACATCTAATTTAAATATAATGTTTAATTATTTAAAGTCATAATTAAATTCGCTTAATATTTGTAAATAAATAATTAAATCAATCCTTGTTTTGTTCTCTCTACCCAAATGGTTCGATTTGACAGCTAAGACATCACAGGCGGCTATGGCGCTAAGTTTTCCTAATAGCAGTTGAAACGCACTGTAAGTTATTTTATTATTCTTGCATAGAGTACTGATACGTGTATGACATATTTCATTCAAACTAAAATATTAACACTCCCGTCTTTATGCATATACTCGTATATACAGAGTTATTGGTAAAACTCTAACAACCTCTCAGTACTATGTCAGTAACCTCGTAAATAATAACTTTAGTTCTATGACTTTTAATAATTATTCATCATATTTTAGTTCACCAGATTTTTATACAAAAATAAAAATATTTCAATTGAAGCTCTAAATTTTACGCAGTCTACGACGCAAAACAAAGCGCTAGTAATGTAGGTAAACTGATAGAACAAAAGGCAGCGGAGGGAATCTTAAAGGTTTGTTTCTGGTAAATGTTTTCTAAAAAGTAATACAACAAAAGTTATTGTTTATGATGTTAGTAATACAGTCCTACGAGGTAGTTAGTGTTTTAACAATGACCCTATACAGAGTTGATACGACAGAAGGGCATTAAGTTACACTACGTATACTATACGTGTTTAGTGTTAATTTGATATAGTTAAAAAATAAAAAGAGCCAATAAAATATTTTTTCAAACAAAGTAAATAGCTTACAAATAAGAGTAAAACGCAACCACCCTTTGTAAATAAATGTGACTGACCTTAAATACTTAGGTAACAAAGTGGCAACGTAGCGCGGCGTGTGTTATCTCTTGTCTTGGTCAGATTTATCGGTTTAAGGTGCGTCTCATCAAAATCATTTGCGACCTAACTACTTCTCCAATTTAATTGATTTTTGGTACAAAGCTTGAAAATGGTACCTAGTATACGCAGTTTAAAGGAAAGCCCATCGGTCGTATCAACTCTGTATAAAGCTTCGTAAAAGTATCCAATGAAGATTAAGTATTGCAGACATTGTTATTAAAAACAATTAAAAATATATAACTAAACAAAACTAATACGTAAAATATTCAAGTTCATTGGAGTCCTCATATCGACTTATTTTACTTAATATTATATAATTAATTAAAAAATAATTGCAGTTGAAATTAATTATGTGTGTCGATATGGCTTATTTTAAAAAATTGAGGCATTCTCACAATAATTATTACAAGAAACAAACGTTAAACGAATCTATTTCATTCAACAGGGTCTGAAGTAATAATTATAATTCATAAGTATTTTAATGATTATCATCATAATTGTCATTGCTTTCATAAATTTCATGATAATTACTTTAATAATAATAAATATCATTTAAGTTTAATAATTATCATATTAAATACGTCGTTCTATGTATACAATATGCTATATTACAGATACTCGAGTTGTCATATCGGCGCGTTTAAGCTTCAAGCGCTTTGAAGAAGAAAGTTCAAAATCTCATGCAAACGCGTTCGTTGCAGAGCGGAAAAGTTGACAAGGGGAATGTTAAATGAATCCAAAAAAGGATAGGACGAAAAAAGAGACGATTAAGTTGTAAATCAGCATGAATAATTATCCGATAGTCGTCATGATAATTATAAAATAAAATAATTATCTTGATAATTATCAAATAAAATAATTAACTTGATAATTGTCAAATAAAATAATTATCTTGATAATTGTCAAATAAAATAATTATCTTGATAAGTGTCAAATAAAATAAATAACTTGATATTTATCAAAGAAAATAATAACCATGATAATTTCAAACCCCGTAATTGACTAACGCTCTCTATAGTTGCAAATAAGCCATATTCAACCACATTATAGTATAAAATGAAAACTTACAAATATATTGAGTTCATTGACATACATTTGGCTAATTAAAGCACTTGCATAATCATAAGAATACATGATTAATTGGAAGTACCTCTTTAGTTATTATTAGCTAAGCGATTACACAACCGGGTTGCGGGAATATTCTAACGAGATACCGCGACCCCGGAACGAAAGAGCAGCTGAAGGAACAGGATGGGTTTTTAATGAGTAGAAATCAGTCCCTTTCGCTCCACCCTGTACATGTAATAAATTATTATTTGCCTATAACCTGCAATTAGTTACATAGTTCTTTTTCCCGCGACAGATCGATTTGCCATCAGTACTATTATCTATATAGAGTTAAAACGTGCTCCATCTTCGACCACATCATCGCTTACCATCAGGTGAGATGGTGGTCAAACGCGAACCTATTCTGAATAAAAAAAAAATGTGACAAATAAAAATGTTTTTGTTGTTAAGAAAAATATTTATCAAGTCAAATTTTACCTCAAACCGCGTCAAAACATAAAAAAACAAAACTATGCATATTTTAGTAGTACATGTATTTTTTCTACCCATAGCGCTCTTACGGTGCAAAACTCCCTGCCTTACAGTAATGTTGCAACTGGCGGAACAGCGGGCCTAGACAAAATCCATTTTCTGTAAGCGTTAATGCCAACGGAAAAATTAAATTGTATGGAGTTGACATTTGCTAACCACATGTCACGTGATTGTCACGTGTTAGTAAATGTCAACTCCATACAATTTAATTTTTCCGTTGGCGTTAACGCTTACAGAAAATGGATTTTGTCTAGGCCCGCAGGGCAGTTAATAGAAGTCAGACACTCCCCTTACGCTCTTAGCGGGAGTAGGGCCGCGCTCAGTTTGGACGCGTTTTCGTACGAATTTTACTCGTGCGTATATGTACGAACACACACGAACGATCCTAACCTTCCAAGTACTATGGGAGCGCACATACTGGATGCGAGTTAGTCGTACGTATACGTGCGTGTAGTTCCGACGTCAGAAAACAATCCGAACTCGTTGAGATTTTTAAACACGTTCGTGCGTAAAAATGGATGTAGAAAAATTTATTTTAAGTTTCTATTTTCATACGTACATAACCATGAAACAGTATGCGGTCATTATTTAAGTCTTCATTAATATGATGAAATTCTCCAAATTCTTTTCTTTTTAAATAAATTTCACGCACCCATTCGGTTCTGCGACAGCGAAGACGCCGCCGCAGTCTTCGAGTTATAAGAGAATTATCTAGAAGATACAGATTATTCATTGCGGTCCAACCAAAGATGACTTCACGAATGCGATATCACTACCTTTTTGACGGAGTAAAACCTATTCAGTGTACGCGCTCAATTCGTACGACCACGATCGTACGTTTACGTACGATACAAATTCGTGTCCAAACTGAGCTCGGCCTAGTCATTAGATGACTTTCCCACCGAACAAAAGATTGCAGAATTCTCTGTACATTTAACTTTACAGCGTTAACACTTATGCTACACACATTTACCAGTTCTATATAACGGGTGCTGTCTGTCCGTCCGTCCTCTGGTTTCAAAGTGGAACACCAGCTTAGTGATCAGCTCGGGCGGTACCCTGAAAACATAAATGTTAAGCATTATGTATTTAATAAGGTTGCCTTTTATTTAATAACCTTTCGAGTTTTATTTACATTGCTGTTTTAAGTGAAACAAGTGAATTTACTATTTTTGTTTTCTTTTTTCGAATCGAAAAATCATGTACTGAATCCAGCGTAAGTAAGCGGTTGTGCGTCAATGTCTCTGCCACCCTGTATACAATTACATACACCCTGTATACACAACATTACAATAACATACATAATGTTTTGGTGTGTAAAAACTGTGTAAATAGCCACTTTCAGGCATGCACATCATTTTAATGAAATATGCTTTCAAACAACGAAAACGCGATCGGAATCGGATCAGCAGTTTTTGAGCAAATCGCGAACATACAAACTTACTTTCATACATGCATACTGGTCGAATACAGGACGTCATTTTATTTTTAGACATTCAGTATTCTTATACAATAAATTGAATTGACTTAAATCAAATTAAATTATGTTAAGATGTTACATTCAATTAATATTACAATAAATATCAATTGATTACAAACAAATGTCGATAAATTATTTTACTTTTCAATACATCACTATTCAATATGAATATAACCGGGTTTTAACATACATCACACTCGCATAACTCGCACTTGGAAAATATTTTCTTTCATATCATTTCCTGACACAATCCATCCATCTTTTCGTTGGCTTTCCTCTACCTCTTTATTTAGGAAGTATGGAGGACTAACAGCTGCTATTAAATACAGGAAATATATAGTATAGAGACAGTGAGCCAATTTTGTTATTGTTATTGCAAAAGCTATTTCCACCTATTCTCAAGGAACTAATCGCCGTAACCATATACAATGCCTTAAGTACTCCTCTTAGAACCTCCTTTAGTTACAGTTTCTTTATTTTCCTTGGTCCCTTTCTATATAATAAATTAAACCGAATTCTTTCCCTACACTCTTTGAATAAACACAATATTAAAATCACTCTACAAGACTGGTTACAAAGTCAATCTTATACTGCTACGGAAGCTCTCTTTCACGTGTTAGTTTAATCGGAATCCACCACAACTTTCTCTCCACCTACACACAAATACACTCAACCACCCTTACACATACACACTCAACCGCCCATCCACACACACACACACACACACACACGTTATATTTATAACAATCTCCCAACAAATTTTATTTTAGTATTCTTAATTAACCAGTTTTTAGTTTTATTCTGTTTCATAGTGTTTTTTCTTTTCTTTGGTAACCTGTATTACAGGTGTTTACAACCTACCACAGGCACCAGAGATCCACAATCAAAAATCAGTTGGCTACTTCTTTTATGTAAAATATTGATTGTATTTTTTTTTTTGGCTTGTGGTGAGAAATAAACACTTTTTTTATTATTTTACTTAGTTGATCCACCTAAAGCCTGCCTTAATTAATAGTACAGATGGGGTTAGCCCAAAATCCTGTTCAAACTTCCTCATACCTTAAGATGTCTTAGCGCACATCTAGCCGCTGTGCCCTTAGCAATACGATAGTTCCGACCGACGCCTTTGAACGTTCCACGGCCGAATACTTCGACGCAGACTCTCACTCGACGACCGTCTGCTAATCGCTCCGGTTTACTGAAAAAAGGATTAAAATATTTATTGATTTATTTTTGTACCCACATGACACTTAAAAAAACGGCCAAGTGCGAGTCGGACTGTCTGTTAACAAATATTTAAGCAATATTTAATTTAATTATTTATTTTTAAAGTGATAATATTATGTATACATAGTCTACCTGTTGCCGTTATAAATATCGAGCAAAATCGAGTAAAAAAATCACGTTTGTTGTATGGGGCTCCCATCCACCCTTAAATATTTATTTTATTGTTCTTTAGTATTTGTTGTTATAGCGGCAATTGTGTAAATTTCAACTGTTTAACTATCACGGTTCATAAGATACAGCCTGGTGACAAACGGACAGAGAGACAGACAGCGGAGTCTTAGTAATAGGGACCCGTTTTACCCTCTGGGTACGGAACCCTAAAAGACAAATACCTACAGATAAACGAGCACAAAGGTGCTGCTTATTTCAAAAGAAATTTGTTCCAGCAGACCTGCGACAGGAGAGTTGAAGAGGAGATGATAGACACAGTGTGTATAAATACTAATTACTATAAATTAAAATATAAACTTAACTTATAACATAAATGATAAAGATACAATAAACAGATATATACAGACATAGAAGTAGAATAAAGATATTATTGTTTTAAGAATTTTATTGTCAAATTCCAACTTGATCAGGATTTACGCGACAAAATCGCGCTGGAATATCGACAACAACGCGATTTGATTGCCATTTTTTATAGTTAGACTAGCAGTTGCTCGCGACTTCGTTCGCGTGGGAAGGTTTTCCCGTGTAAATCCCGATTCCATAGGAATTTCGCAAAATCCCGTCTTAGCGAGCATTTAAAAAGGTCTCTAAATGGAACCCCCATGCAATATTTGAGAGCCCTACTACTTGTAGTTTCTGAAATTTCGTGATTAATCAGTGAGTGGTATTTCGCTTTTATATACAACGTGTAACGGAAACCCCATATCTATCCAAAAGGGCTGAAGATAACATCTGGTATGGAGTCTCTATGCACAGTTTCAGCACAAAATAACTGACTCAAATAATTGATACCAAATTATTGATTTCATATATTTCTTGAATACCAATCATAACAAACGTGTCACAGCACTTCGAGGGTTAATAACTTTCCACGTGACTTGACAATAACCATGCAATAACACGATAGTTCTCTTCGTGCTTCTAATTTGAAAGATTCGGTTTCTGGTATCAATGTATTGAAATTTCTAATAAGTTCCACACATGTAGACATAGGATTACAAAACCCTTGCTATATCGTTTGTTATCATCCAAAGAAGCTGTGCACTTGATATGTATATACCCTTTATGTTACACATTGTATATAGATTATAGGACAATTTCATTTACGGTGTACGATATAAATAATTCTATTTTTACTTAATGACATTTTTATAATTTATTTAGAAATTACTTATGTATATAATCTAGCTCCATTTATTTCAAACTGATAATGTATTCTTTAAATAATTCGATTTTTATCTTATGTGACAATTTGATAATGTTTTTTTGCTTTGTTTCAATACCTATACAGGTTGCACCTATTTCGGCTGCATATCGTCGTTGCGCTTGCAAAAGTCGCTATGTGGTAAATAGTAATTTTGGTTCTTTTATGCAGTTTCAATCGTTATTTTAATACACACATGCTGTAAAATAGCTATCTAATAAATGAAATATTTAAAGAGTTACCTTTCAATATTGCGTTTATCAGATAGCTATTTTTACAGCATGTGTGTATTAAAATAACGATTGAAACTGCATAAAAGAACGAAAATGACTATTTACCACATAGCGACTTTTGCAAGCGCAACGACGATATTATAGTAATATTTTTTTAACTGTGCTAGTTTTAAGTACTATTGTAATCCTTTTTGATGCAAATAAATAAATAAACCTCTAGATATTATACTGAAGTATTAGTTTTCACAGTTTTTTAATAAACTCACCCAAACTTCGCAGTATCAGGCTCAGCTTCGAGTAGCTCTCTCACTGGCGACTTGGGCGCGGCCGCACTAAACGCTTCCAATTCTGCGCCCATAAGATTCACGTAGGATTTCCAAACAGCGCCTAAGGACATGCCTGTGGAAACACATTTTTGGTATGAAAGTATTCGTAAATAACATTAAAGGTTAATAGCTGAGGTATCTGGCTTGTGATTGACGGGTCACGGGTACGAACTACCCCCCATTTTTGTAATGCAGTGAACACACTCCAGACACAAGCATATTTTTATTTTATTTAATATAGGTTCGCGTTTGACCACCATCTCACCTGATGGGAAGTGATGAGGTGGTCGAAGATGGAGCACGCTTGCCTAGAAGTAACCTAATCACTCTTGACTTAAAGACTCCTAGGTTATAGCTATCGGGAAACACAGACTCCGGTAGGGAATTGCACTCCTTAGCCATACGCATAATGAAGGTATTCCCAAAACGTTTTGTGCGTATGGGTGGGATGTCCACCATGTAACGATGGCGCTTCGCCGTTTGTCTCGTAGTCCGATGATGGAACGGGCTTGGCAGAATTAGATTGTGTAATTCCATCGCACACTCCCCGAAATGTAACCGATAGAAAACCGATAGACTTGCAACTCGTCATCGATGTTCAAGGCTTTGGAGTCGAGTTGGCCGGATTAATAAAATTGCTAGTGGCCTAGTAACTGCCTCGGTGATAGTTTTTTTTTTTTCATAATAATCATAATTTATTCGTTCAAATTTGGTACATACATCTAAAACTATAACACACTATAATTAAAGCTTACACTAGGATCAGAATAAGGAACATCTGTGTCTGAACTAGATAAAGAATATCTGTATTTCAGACATCAGCGCTCTTCCTTTAGTACCACTTCACAATAAACTAAGTTTCACCACTGTACAGTAAAATTATGATAATAACAAACAGTAATTAAAACTAAAACAGTAACTAACTACAATTAATAAAGATGAGGAAAAATGGAAAAAGAAACAAGATATACAACCATTTTAATAATAATAATAAATTTGAAATTATATAGTAATAGAGTAATGGCCTCCCGTGTGTGAAGTGAAAATGAGTGAGTGTGTGTAGGAGAGATTGTTCGCAAGTGCGACTGCTGAGAACGAGGTGTCGGCTTCGATTCTCGGGTGTTCCTCCATGACACACATGCCAAATTACTGAGGTCATCGGAAAACTTGAGGCTAGAGCTACCGAGTCACACAACCAATTTCATTGGTAAGTCGTTCGCAGCTCAAGCAGTACATATTAAAGAAGTAAAGGAGAATGCCAAGGTTTCCTTCAAGACTCTGCCAGAACCGACAAAGATGAACTATATATCATAAAAAAGGAAAATAATTATATAATTTGACTGTATAGGTAGTTCGTTTTTTATAAGAAGTACACCAAAAAAATTTATAGTTCTCTGATGTTGACCACTTAATACTTCTAATTTTAACGATAACATGAAATAAACTATAAAATTATTGAATAATGACTATTCAATTCGTTTTCAACAGCCAAGGTAGTCGTTAGTAATACAGAAATCGGAGTCCGGTAACAAAGCAATAAACAACACAAAACTCAAAAAACACATAAGACACTTCGTCACTCGTCATAAAACGCGTAAGAAGTAAAACTTTTGACAACTACAAGATTAAGTGTTACTAAGCACTTTATTAAGCACTAAATAACTATTCTAAACTGTATCGATATTGTATTACTTTAAATTATTATAAGATATTAAAAAATATAACTAAATATTATTACTTATTATAAGAATTAAGAGTTAAGTATGACTTTTCTAAATAATAAATTCACTTACGTCGTTTCATAATATTTTATTTTATTATGTTTGGAAAACTTACAGCTAGACAGAGAAAATAACAAGGATAATAAATACAATATGGCCAATTACAAGTTTTCACTACTAACTAGATATACAATATAATAATACAGACAGGTTAGCTGAGATACAGAGAGAAAATAAAATATAAATACAACAAATTGTTAAAAAAAAAACTTAAATATTTTCAAAGAAATGCCTACATAGAGTCTTCTTCAACTTAGACACGCTAGTATTAAAGATGTCGATATCAACCTCCTGGCAAGTCGCATTGTACACACGGCTCGACCTAACCATGTACGAGTTTTGCCTATAGTTAGTTCTTGTCGTTGGTGTGTGCAATAAACGGGATGTACGTAAGAACGAACCAGGTACACGCAGCCCTATTTTGCCCAACAACTCAGGGACATCACTGGATCCGTTCGCAATATTAGTTAGTAAGACAAGTCGGATATTTTTCTACGTTCGTATAACGGGAGAATATGAAATCTTTTGCATCGTTTAAGATAGTTTGGTAGATATGTTCTTTATAATGATATTAATGTAATCGATTTGCAAGTGCAATTTTATGTATCGATATTATTTTATTTTGTATTGGCAAGATTTCTAATTGAAATCGTAGATAGAAAACGTGTTGATAAATTGAATAACTATTTAAAATGATTTTTAAACGGTGTACTTCTACAGATTTTATTTATACTATATAATTCTTTCAGTTTTATATAATGAATTATCATTAATTTAGAAAGTCTGTCGGACGCTACATGATTCGAGCCGAGCCTTAGCATTCACCTTTGAACAAAACTTTCGCATCAACTCCATTCGGCTGGGACAAGATTTAATGAAATGTCAGTCTTGTTCAAATGCAAAGCTGATATTAAATTTCTAGGAGACTCAGATCGGACACATTCCACCACAGTTGATGATGAAACTGAGTAATTTGTTTACCTGAGTCCAAGAATATAGCGCCGGCAACACTCTCGAACAAGTCTCCTAAAGCTTTAGGCACTTCCACGTCCTCAGCTTGTTCCATCTCGTCTTCTTGAATCAAATAGTGCTATAACAAAAACCAAAAATTATTTAATTTGATAAAAGAGAAAGTCTGTTTTTACCCGACTGCGGCGAAGAAAGGAGGAGGCGTATGTATATATGTATGTCCGTTCCTTTGTTCCCTCGTAACTATTAAACCAGTAAACGGATTTTGATGAATGATACGTCGTCGGATGTCTTGATAGCTGGATATGATAAACTAAAACGAAATCACTACAGCGATAACCAGACGCCATATTGACAAAAATAATAAATCTAAAACCGACAAACTATGTCAATTTATGTAGTTTTGAAAAGAGTAACCGTGGAGTTTCTTGCCGGTTCTTCTCCATAGGAAACAAAAACTATGTAATTCAAAACGAGTGAAAAAACCACAGTCTCTTTAACTCTTTTTCACAATCGGATTAAGTCTATGTATGATATTTCATGAGATTACCTCTTCACTAATGGAATGCCCATTCTCCTCTTGTATCTTGACATATTTCGTGAGCACTTCGTTTAAACCCGGAGACATATGCCGAAAGTATCTGGAAAATAAAACGTAAGATTGAAGTAAGATATTATAGTAAAATTATAATAAACTAGCAGTTGCTCGCGACTTCGTTCGCGTGGGAAGTTTTTCCCGTGTGAATCTCGATCTCGTGGGAATTTTGCAAAATCCCGTCTTAGCGAGCATCTATGTACTAAACGGAACCCCCATGTGAAATTTGAGAGCCCTACTACTTCTTGTTTCTGAGATTTCGTGATCAATGAGTGAGTGTATTGCGCTTTTATACAGGGTTAATTGTAAAACACCGAAAACTTCTCAGGACTATGTTACTAACATCCTAATCAACAACTTTTGTTCTATGACTTTTAAAAATTCGTCATATTGTTGCTGCTTGTTCTAAGCTCCTTGTTCTAAGTTGAGCTATACGTCATCTGACAAATGCTTGCACTGTATGGACAGGCCCACTCAAATCTGTGAGCATCTTTCTTCAAAAGATCGCCTCAGACCGAAACCTACAAGGTTCCCATATATTTTAACGAGTATAGATTGTATAGACTTTAAAAGAGACGGACCCCTGAGTTTGTTTCAGTGTTTCTTCTCAGGGTAGTTAGTTAGGAAACACCGGCCTCATCTAGTTAACATTTACGAAAAAAATGACGTGTAAAAGTGTTATTTAACAACCAATATACAAAATAAAGATCATTTATCATTAAAGGAATTTCGGAAACTTCTATGCGGATTTGAATGTAACTTGTTATATAGCTGACTAGCTTCTACCCGCGACTTCGTACGCGTGGGAAAGTTTTCCCGCGCAAATCCCGATCCCGTGGGAATTTCGGGATAAAAAGTAGCCTATGTGTTATTCCAGGCTGCCAACTATATACTTACCAAATTTCGTTCAGATCCGTTCAGTAGTTTTTGCGTGAAAGAGTAACAAACATCCATCCATCCTCACAAACTTTCGCATTTATAATACTAGCTTCTACCCGCGACTTCGTACGCGTAGGAAGGTTTTCCCGCGCAAATCCCGATCCCGTGGGAATTTCGGGATAAAAAGTAGCCTATGTGTTATTCCAGGCTGACAACTGTTGGCAACACCAACAAAGCATAACATGCATTAGTCATAGCAATGATTACTTTTTGTGTTTGGTAACATTTTGACTTAATAGTTTTAAGTAGTTCATTCATTCTGTTTCGCTCTCTATAGAAAAATGCTCTCGAATTGGTTTTCCTGCAAAGCAGACGTGCTTTTTCTTGTGTGTGCCAATAAACTCTTAAGTGGTGAAAAGTAGTTTGAATTCTGCCATCAAGCCTCCGCCCACTATCCGCAGCACCGAAAAATTCATATACATATACAGTCCGCTATTCCTACATTTTGGTCCAATCGAGCTGGATAGTGTGGCGTGGCTACGAGTGTGGCTGCAACGTGTCGACGACGAAAACTACAAGCAAGCGAGGAAGCAGCCGTCTGTGGCATCCACGAGGTTCGAGGAGCATATAGATAGAACATTTTATAAGCTGCAACGAAAAGGAAAATATATCCATTTGCAGTAATATCAGAAGATACAAACAATACAAGGCGGTGGAAGCGGCTACAAATCTGGATTTGACTATTTCCGGTCTGCGGTTCACGTTCACGTCATGCGTCGAGTTCGCCCGGTCACCAATCAGCGGTCGCCGTGACGTGCATCGGTTCTATCTTCAAACGTCATTTCGCCCGGCCCGCCAATCAGCAGTCTTCGCGGCGTTCGACGGTTCAATTCGTTCGTTCACGTTACTTCCCTCTATTGCGCAAGCGATTTCTGGTGTCGTCCGCCATTTGCACAGTAAAATAAAAGTTAACGTGAAGTTTCAAGTTGCAAGATCAAAGTTTTACATATTGACTTTAGTGTTTATTAGTATTACTTTTAGTTTCGTAATTCAAAATATAGATAATATTGCCTCATTATGGCCGAGCTAAAGAAGCATATTGCTTCAAGGGGATATGTAAAGGGCAGTATCTCAAGACTGGCCCTTCAATGTTTTACTAACGACACATACGAAAGTTTAGTTGCCAAGAGGGAGCGTTTAATTAATACATTTGCCGAGTATGATGAGCATAATAAGTTAATTTTAGCATTAGATCCTAGTGATGCAGAGAATTACACTGAAATTGAGGAAAAGTATTTCAACATCATCTCTGTTTTAAATGTTGAAATTGATAAAAAACAACGCAATGTTCAGGCTATACAGGGTAATGTGTCCAACAATAATACTAAGATACGTCTACCTGCAATACAAATTACACCTTTTACCGGTAAGTACAGTGAATACACACCATTTATAAACCTTTTCAAATCTGTGATAAGCAAGGATGTTAACTTAGATAATGTCGCTAAACTTTATTATTTAAGGTCATTTCTTAAAAATGAACCACTTGATTTAATAAAAAACCTTCCACTTAGTAGTGATAGTTATCTAGAAGCCTTAAGATTACTAGATGAAAGGTATAACAATAGGTATATAATAGTCAATGAACACATTTATTCTCTATTGGATATCAGGGGTTTGTCAAGGTCTTCCCCACAAAACATTCGGGATTTTGTATCACAAATAAAACAAGTACTTACTGCGTTAAAAAATTTAGGCTGTAAAGTTGATTCATGGGATGACATTGTGTTATGTGTTTTATTACGTAAACTAGATACCTACACTTCGCGGGCCTATCAGTTGGAGCGAGATGATGGGACAGATCCTTCAGTCCAGCAGTTTTTGGAGTTCCTCGAGAAAAGGGCGTTGGCTCTAGAGAATTCTGAACCTGTGGCCCCATCTAAGAAGGCAGTAGTCAACATAGCATCCACCTCATCTGGTAACAAACCATGTCTTTATTGTAATGCTAGTGATCACAAACTTTTTAATTGTAAAACTTTCAAATGCTTACCTGCTAAAGAGCGATTGGAATTCGTTCAAGATAAAAAGTTATGTCAGGTATGTTTAAATCAACATGAAAAGAAATGTAGGTTTCATTTCAAGTGCGGTGAGTGCAAGAAATCCCACAACTCACTTGTACATTATGAACCTGCATCGCCATCACCTGTTGCATTAATGTCAGGTAACACTTTTAACAATGTTTTACTTCCCACAGCTATTGTCAAGCTTGTAGGCAAGGATAACCTTGAAGTTCATGTGAAGGCTATCCTAGATTCAGCGTCTCAAACTTCAATGATATCAAGTAGGGTTGTGGAGAAGTTAAAATTGGCTCCTATTCAAAATAGGTTAGATATAATAGGAGTCACAAATTCAAAACATACTTCCATGTTTTCTGTGCATGTGGACTTGTGTTCATTAACCTCAAATTATAAAACTTCTTTAAATTGTCAGGTGGTTAAGAAAATAACGTGTAAACTTCCCCAAAGCAGGATAGATACTTCAAAAATAAAAATTCCTGCCAATATTGTTTTGGCAGATGTGAATTACCACATGCCATCTGAAATAGATTTGTTGATCGGTGCGGATGTGTTTTTCCAGGTCCTGTTGCCACTCGAGGATGCAAATACAACACAACCACAATTGTTAAACACAAGGTTTGGGCATGTAATAGGAGGGTCGCATGCACAGCAGGCCTCTAAAACTAAGGTAACCTCTTTGCTTTGCTTAACATGCGAATCTGATGTTAATGAAACTGTATCACGCTTTTGGAAGGCTGAACAGGTCCCAGAAACATTTAATGAAAATTTAACTGAACATGAGCTCGCTGAGAGTATTTTTCAAGATTCAGTTCAACTTGTAAACAAAACATTTTATGTTGATCTGCCTTTAAAGGTGCCAATAGAAGATGTAAATAATACACTTGGTAACTCATTTGATTCTGCATATCATAGATTTCTTAACTTGGAAAAAAAGTTACAAAAAAATTCAATTTTACAAACTGAATATAACAAATTTATTAATGAGTTTATAACATTAGGTCATGCTGAATATGTGGAAATTAGCTCTTACAATTTAAATAAGGATTCTGTATATTTTTTACCTCATCATGCTGTCATTAATGAAACCAGTAAAACAACTAAAGTTAGGGCAGTAT
This sequence comes from Tholera decimalis, assembly GCA_943138885.2. Taxonomy (NCBI): domain Eukaryota; kingdom Metazoa; phylum Arthropoda; class Insecta; order Lepidoptera; family Noctuidae; genus Tholera; species Tholera decimalis. Next base: position 6,875,940 of record OW964575.2, on the reverse strand, counting down.
TTGATGCCTCCATGCAAACAAAAAACAAAGTTTCACTTAATGATTTAATGTTGAATGGGCCTCCAGTTCAAAAGGAGCTTTTTGATATTGTACTCTTATTTCGCTTTGGAGATTATACTTTTTCAACCGACATTCAAAAAATGTACAGATGTGTGATGCTTAATCCTCAATTTACACCACTACAAAATATTCTTTTTCGCTATAACACTGAAGACGAAATTAAATGCTTACGCCTAAAAACTGTTACTTATGGTTTAAAAAGTTCGGCTTATCTAGCTACACGTTGTCTAAAGGAGCTTGCAATAAGGTTTGGAAATGATTACCCATTAGGAGCTACTATGTTACTCAATAACTGTTATGTTGATGATGTGCTTTATGCGGACTCTAATCTAAATACTATGTTAGATTCAAGGAAACAGTTACAAGAATTGCTTAGCTTGGGGAACTTTAACACTCATAAATGGGCTTCAAACTCACCCTCAATACTAGATGATATCCCAATTTCTCAAAGGCAATTTGATGAGCTTGAATTACAAAAACAAGAGTGTAGCATGAAGGCTTTAGGCTTAACAATTAACATGAAACAAGATTGCTTTAAAATTGGTTGTCCTACATCACAAAGTACTGATAGACCTACAAAAAGGGATATTTTAAGCTACATTGCACGTTTCTATGATCCCATGGGTTTTATTAGTCCTGTAGTTATTAAAGCCAAGGCAATAATGCAACGACTTTGGTCAGAAAATATAGGCTGGAATGACACTGCACCTAAAGGCATTAGAATGGATTGGCTTCATTTTCTTGAAAGTTTAGCTAAAGTGCAAACCTTTGAGTTACCTAGAAATATTTCAGTTCCTGAGTCAGCGGTCTCAGTGCAGTTGATTGGTTTCGCTGATGCTTCCAGTACTGTTGGCTATGGATGTTGCGTGTACCTACGTGTAGTCAATGTGTCAGGGAAGGTTACGGTATCGTTACTCTGTTCGAAGTCGCGAGTCAATCCTATAAGTAAAAAGTTAACTGTACCGAGATTAGAATTAAATGCTGCTCATTTGCTTTCTATATTAAGTGACAGAGTCTATAATACACTAAAGGTAAAAGTCAAAATTGACAGCGTTATATTATATTCAGATTCCAAGGTTGTTTTAGCTTGGCTAAAATTAGAAATAACAAGATTATTACCTTATGTTGCAAATAGAGTAAAAATAATTAAAGAAAAAACATCAGCTTGGAGTTGGCATTATGTAAGGTCACAGGACAACCCTGCTGATTTAGTTAGTAAAGGAGTAGATCCCTGTGAACTGTCCTCATGCGCCCTTTGGTGGCACGGGCCCTCATTTTTGCACTCTCCTACTTATTCATTTGAAGAAGTTAGTGTGGATGTAGCATTGCCTGTTGACTTACCCGAGCTGAAGGTGGTACCTGATTCAGCGGTTTCTTTGATTGCTCAAAGTGATCATGACTGTTTCCAATTTTCAACCAAATTTTCAAATCTTAATAAGGTTATTAGGATAATGGCGTACGTAATAAGATTCATACACAATCTCAGACCAAGCAACAATAAGAATTTAGATTCATTTCTTCATAGTTCTGAATTACAACAAGCATTAACTCTAATTATTAAAAATGAACAACATATTTATTTTAAGGATGAGATAAAGGCTTTAAAATATAATGAAAATGTCAAGGGTCCCTTAAAACCATTACATCCCTTCTTGGATAATCAGGGTTTAGTTAGAGTGGGGGGTCGCCTTCAAAATACAGATTTTTCATATGCACAAAAGCATCCAATTATATTACCAAAAGGTTCATTTATAACTGACCTTATCATTGGCCATGAGCATTTAAGATTGTTACATGCCGCACCTAAACTGATGCTGGCTCATCTAAACCAAAAATATTGGATTATAAATGGTGTACGAGAGATAAAAAAGAAAACACATAAATGCATCACGTGTTTCAGATTAAAGGCTAGCACTGCAAAGCAGCTGATGGGTTCTTTGCCTCAGCAGCGTATCACTGCCGCCCGACCGTTTGAGAAGGTTGGGATAGACTTCGCTGGCCCCGTAGATGTCAGAAATTCTCGATTAAGACGCGCCATAATTTCTAAAGGTTACGTTTGTGTAATAGTTTGCTTTGTTACTAAGGCTGTTCATCTCGAACTTGCTTCAGATTTGTCCACTGACTCATTTTTAGCCTGTTTTAAACGATTTATTTCTCGTCGCGGGTTGCCCGGTGAAGTCTTTTGCGACAACGGCGGGTGTTTTAGAGGGGCAAGCAACCAGTTGGCTGAATTGTACAAGCTGCATGCTTCTGCCAGTCATCAAATATTGGTACAAGAATATGCTTCTCAGCAAGGCATAAAATTCCATTTTACACCAAGTTATTCACCAGTTTTTGCTGGGCTTGCAGAAGCAGCTGTAAAAAGCATGAAATTTCATTTAAAACGAATTGTATTAAAATCGTTATTAACCTATGAACAATTAAACACTGTCCTGGCTCAAATTGAGGCAGTATTAAATTCTAGGCCGTTGTTACCTATGTCATCAGATAGTGCTGATTTTAGTTACCTCACGCCTGGACATTTTTTAATAGGAACCTCTATGGTTGCCTATCCTGAAACCAATGTTGCTGATAAACCTTTGAATAAACTTAAGTATTGGCAATTGTGTAATAAATTAACACAACAATTTTGGAATGTATGGCACAAATATTATTTAAATACTTTGCAAAATAGGCCTAAGTGGCGTGATGATTTACCCATTGTAACTGAAGGTATGTTAGTAATTTTAAAAGACCCTAATGCGCCGCCACTGTTTTGGCCAATGGCAAGAGTAGTAAAGGTTTTTCCTGGTAAAGATGGCAAAGTTAGAGCATTAAATTTACAAATTCCGAATGGAAAAATCTATAATCGATCCTTATCAAGTATCTGTATTTTGCCCTTTAACTATAATAGTAGCGAGTAAGTTAACATAGTTATTGTTAGAGTTTGGTTAACATCTATTATTATCTAGGCTGACTAAACTTGTATTATGTAATTAGCTTGTATGTTTCTAGTAAAATGTTTGTACCTATATAAGGTTCTAAGAAGCTTCAATCCAACTTCTTTATTGCGTTACTCTAATCTTATAGTTTATTCACTTTAATAAAGAAAACTTGTGTTTGTTAAACATTTTCTTATTACTAATGTTTCTATTAATTATCAACTTAGTTGACTTTGTTTGTGAGTTAAACTTGTGTACGATAGTACTGTAGGGTAGGGTGTAAGTGAATAAGAAGCTGTTTCATTTTCAATATTTTATTTTGTGTAAGTAAAACAATGTAATAGTTGCTTGCCGTGCAGGTGGGCAGCATGTTGGCAACACCAACAAAGCATAACATGCATTAGTCATAGCAATGATTACTTTTTGTGTTTGGTAACATTTTGACTTAATAGTTTTAAGTAGTTCATTCATTCTGTTTCGCTCTCTATAGAAAAATGCTCTCGAATTGGTTTTCCTGCAAAGCAGACGTGCTTTTTCTTGTGTGTGCCAATAAACTCTTAAGTGGTGAAAAGTAGTTTGAATTCTGCCATCAAGCCTCCGCCCACTATCCGCAGCACCGAAAAATTCATATACATATACAGTCCGCTATTCCTACAACAACTATCTACTTACCAAATTTCATTCAGATCCATTCAGTAGTTTTTGCGTGAAAGAGTAACTAACATCCATACATCCTCACAAACTTTCGCATTTATAATATTAGTAGGATTAGTAGGAAGTAGGATTAGTAGGATAGGATTAGTAGGATAGTAGGATAAGTCTGGGCAACATAAAGGCTATAATTAGTTTTGGAAACTGGAACAGCTGGTGCAGAATTTTACATGCGAGCGAAGCCGCAGGTATAGGCTAGTGTATTATATATTACTTTTATTATTTGAACGCAATGTAGTATGAACTGTTGCTGAAATGAAATGAAATATTTATTTTGTAAATTGGTACACATCATCTTTTTTGCTTGTTAAGTTTAGTTTAGCTAGATGAGGCCGGTATTTCCTAAGTGACTACTCTGAGAAGAAACACCGAAACAAACTCAGAGGTCAAAGTCTCTTTTAAAGTCCAGACAATTTGTATTTGTATATGAGAAGCATGTAGGTTCATGTCGGTGGTGTTCTTTTGAGGAAATAACCACGCAAATTTGAGCTGTTCGTTAGTCACGCTAAAACTCAAGAACGGCTGGACCGATTGCAATCATTCTTTTTGTATTATGTTCCCTCTCATACATGGAATGTTTAAAAGTTTGGAAAGACAACGTCTGTCGGATTAGTAAGTTTTAAATATTTGATTTGTAATCAATCTTGTTAACCCCTCAAATTAAGCTAAATATGCTTGACTGGAGTGGGTTCGCGATAGTGATCACAAGGTCGCTGACGCTTATGAAAGTAGTATACCATGGTTGTAGAATAACACCGTATCTCTCTCTAAAAACACTTTTCAAAGGTCTCTACTCTCTATTTATTTATTGACATTGAGATGAGTTTTACAATAGCAATGTAGGAATGTGTAACACTTGCGCTAGTATACACTGTATTGCAGGTGTTAGTGTCTAAACACACTATGCCGAAGTTACGCGACCGAAGTTCGGCATGATTACGCTTCTAATGGTATTTGAATTACTGATGACACACTATGCCGAAATTACGTTGCGTACAGCCGAACTTCAGTCGGGCGTAAGTTCAGCGGAAGTTCGGCGGCAACGCATTTTGTAGAGAACACATTATACGCGACCGAAGTTCGGCTCGATTGTTGACGAAGGGGCGGCGAGCAGCGGAAGAAACGGATTTCCGCTCCCCGCGTCTCAGCCTTGTTGCGCAACTGAATTTTTGCCGCGTAAGTTCGGCACTTGGGGTATGTCATATCAGCCGAATACGTCGGAACGTAAAATCTGCCGCGGAGCTCCCGTCGCGTAATTTCGGCAGTGTGTTCAGACACTTACTGTCTTCTCCTTAATATATAGTGACAATATTATAGAAAAATTTAGAAAATAAATAAGATTAAATTAAAGAAAATAATATAAACTAATAATTAAAAAAAACCTTAATTAGTATGTTAAGTATTGAATATAAACTTACCGATGAAAGCCGTGCCTGGCCGCTAACGTGGCAAAGATAGTGTTATTGACGAGAGCGGAGCGGAGATCGGTGAGAGCTCCCGGCGAGTGACGCCGCGGGTCTTCGTATAGGTGGCGGGTAATGAGGTAGTCTGAAATAACGTACACAAATTAAAAAAAAACGGCCAAGTGCGTGTCAGGCCACGCACAGTGTAGGGTTCCGTAATTAACTACAACGCCAAGTGCGAGTCGGATTAGCTGACCGAAAATTCCGTACTATGCTCTAACAAAAAAAACTACTCCGTTTTACACAAAAAATCACTTGTTCTAAATAATTTTCAATTGTACTTTCAATTATGATTGAATAAATAAAATAATAATGTTACGCCTGTCGCTTAGCTAAGTACGTCGAGAAACTTCAACCGACATCTAGAATGTTCGCGACACTACCGCCACCTGGCGGCGCATAGCAGTACCTACTGAGTATATCGAGAAACTTCGACCGACTTCTAAAACGTTCAAGACACTAACGCCATCTGGCGACGAGTAGCAGTAGTGAGTATCTTAAGTAGCTTCTGGAACATTCTTGGCAGTATAGGCAGTGAGTCGATTTTACAAGAATGTTCTAGAACTCATAGACCGGGGTATAAATAGATCGCAGAGGAACGCAGTCTTATTACAAGATACGAGGCGATATAATCGAAACTCTGTGAAGTGAATTTCAGTGCGATTTAAGTGTTCAGTAACAAGTATTTAATTTTTATTTTGTGTTTATTTTAAATTAAAGTGTTAATTATTTATATCCCGAACCCCAGCTCGTAACAATAATAATATAATTTATTTAAAATCCCTTTTACACAATAACATTTGTTTTGTGTTTTGTTGCATTACATTTTAAGTATTAAGTTTTAATTAAGTACATATACTCGTACAATAGATATAGAGGTCACATTTCTGGTAGGTATACATTGATCTGGGGTTAACAGTAATTTAGCAAATACAGGGATTGAAACTCTGGCTAAGAAACTAAGCAATGCCTCTAACTTCCGAGTCAGTGATTCTCCGTAGATAGTACAAATTCAGCCTGAATTTACACGGAACAGATGTGACGAATATTAATACATAACTTTTCATGACAAAGTTATTTATGTTGTTTTAAAAAATATGCTATATCTTAAAAAAACTGCTGACTATATCTCGTTCAAAGCAGTTTTCGTTGAAAGTATTTTTCACCCTATTATTTTAAAAGGTAGAGATGGATGCACACAGTCATGTTTATTGGAAATGTTTATCTTTCAATCGAGTAAATAAAAAAAAAGTGTGCAATTCACACGTGGTAGAAGTGAAACCTTCAAAAATTTGTTCCCCCCCCCCCTAACCCTCACCCCCCTGAACTCCCCCACAAGAACCCCTCCCTGCCCCCCTCTCAGGGCTATCTCACCCCCCGCAACCTAACTTCGTTCCCGTAGTCGCAAGATAGCCGAGTTTGGGCTCATTTTAAAGGGCATCAAAAGCTCTACCACTTGGCCACAACAAAATTCGCTTTTTCGTTTCATAAACTTTCAAATCACAACGATGCTAAAGAAGTTTTCACTTCAAAATTGTTTTGCCAAGGCGGGAAGAGTAATTTGATGAGTTTTCCCCGAAGGAGAACAAGACGAACCCACATGCTTTTCTTATGATTTGACCAGTACGGATTGTCTTCAAAGGAAACTTAATTATAAACTCTTAAATAAGTAGTACTTACCTAAAATGGCGTCTCCTAAGAACTCGAGGCGTTGATAACAGTCTGTCAGGCGGTTGCTATGGTGCGAAGCGTGGGTTAACGCCTGTAGAAGAAGGGAGCGATCCTTGAAGCGATACTGCAGAGTTGCTTCTAGGGCATCGTAACCTGTAGAGGAAAAAAGATGATAGATAGATATATAGATTATAATTGCGAGTAATTCCAATATTTTGAAATGTAATGTATGTATCTGTTGACGTTTGTTGCAATTAATTGATATTTATGTAATTTATTGTAAAATGTATTGAATGTAACATCATAATGTAATTTATTTTAAGGTAATTTAATTAATTTAATTTATTGTGGTTTGACTTTAATTAAATATGATTTTAATGTCGCTAACTATAACTCTATTCAATTAACTATGTAATAAATAAAATTATGTGCATGCCTGGAAATGGCGTATTTAGATCGATAGAATACTCTTTATTGTACACCAATAATTTAAACAAACACTTGAATGACAATAATTCAAAATATGGTTACGATGGCGGTCTTATCGCTGATAGCGATATCTTCCAGACAACCTTTGGATGGACTTTAAGAACATAAAACAAAGAGGGGAGAAGAAAGTCAGTGCTTACTTACTACTTACTTCAAATATATAACATACACAAAAATTGGCCAAGTGCGACTCGGACTCGCCCATGAAGGGTTCCGTAGTAACTATAATAAATATAATATACTTAATATATTTATTTGAAAAAAAAAAACCTTACAATATTCCTAAAACTAGCTTATTTACAATTTTTACAACTACGCCAAATAACTTTGTTTTTCATAGTATTTGTATGAATTACAAAGTTATATTTGTGGTTTTAGAAAATATACTGTATCTCAAAAACTGCTGACTCGATCTCATTCAAACCAATTTTGGTTGAAAGTTTACATTAAGATCTACAACATATGGTTTTTTCAGATTTTTCACTTCATTATTATAGAAGTTAGAGGGGGGACACACATTTTACCACTTTGGAAGCATATATCTTTTAAACGATTAACTTTATTAAAAAGTCATTTTAGAAACCTTAATGTCATTTTTAAGGACCTGTCTATAGATACCACACACGTATAGGTTTAATGAAAAAAAATATTTTCAGTTTCAGTTCCATACATGGGGAGCCCCCTTTATTATAAATATTTTTTAAATTTTCTCTTAAAATCGGAAAGCGGTTCACAGAATACATCTACCTACCAAGTTTTACATGTATAGTCCTAATAGTTTCGGAATAAAATGGCTGTGACATACGGACGGACGGACAGACAGACAGACGGACTGACATGTCGAAACTATAAGGGTTCCGTTTTTTGCCATTCGGCTACGGAACCCTAAAAAGTAACTAGTTAATATAAGTATATATATAGGTATATATAATACAATACATAAATAAGTATAAATAAATATAAATGTTTTTACACAGTCTACACACTCCAAAACATTCTTCTCTACTATGTATGTTAATGTAAATATGTTGTTGGCATGCCTTAATAATCAATAAATAAATAGATATATTCTTTATTTTACACCATAACAGCAAAACAAATATAGACTTAACAACTAAAAAGGGTGATACAATGGGCAGTCTTATCGCTAAAAGCGATCTTTTACAGACCTTTGGACGGATTTGACACAGCAGGAGAAAATAAATACGCGGGTAGTCCACGGTGTACTATTTGTCTATATAAAAACAATAAATTATAATAAAAAAATAAACAAAGACATACATTACAACAACAATTTAAGCACTGTAACACCTACAAACAGTGCACCTTTATTTTCCGGTTGAGAAAATCATCGAATGACTTCTCCCACTCTGGGTGGAGTGGAAGCGAGTGTCAAACTTCTACTGACTAAAAACCCACCCTATTCCTTCAGCTGCCCTTAAGTTCCGGGGCCGCGGTATCTCGTTAGAACATTCCCGCAACCCCGGATAAATAGGACACCTAGCTACTCATGAAAAAATTGTTGGAATTGGATCATTACTACCAGAGATTACCCCCTACATACAAACATACAAGCAAATTTTATCTCTTTATTGTATTACTATAGAAGTATATGCACTGGAACTGCCTCCGTGGTCGAGTGGTTTAGGCGTTTGCCTTGTGATCCGGTGGTCGTGGGTTAGATTCCCGCGGGAAGTATACTTTGTAAAGTTGTTTCCAGTTTGGCTAGGACATTGCAGGGCTTGACTCACCTGATTGTCTGATAAAAAAATGGTTCCGTGCTTCGGAAGGCACGTATAAGCCGGTGGTCCCAGTCGCCAAATGGCGGTCGTCAAAATAGACCACGTCAGAGGCCCTTGAGGCGGTCTAGAAACTCTGATACTAGGGTTTATGGGCACAGATTACTAAATAGTTACTTCGTAACAGATACATCACTGTCATACAAAAGCGAAAATACCTATGCTATAATAGCCTACAAAATCTTAATAATAATACCAGCTGTTTGCAGCGAGAAGAAATGTACCATAAGTACGCACACAGAGATTTGAGATTATTTTGCCCGCCGCGCGAACCACGTCATCGAGCGAATGTCCTAGGGTTGTATATGATGATATTGGTAATAAAACGAATATAGACAAACAATATTTATTTATTTGTTGATCAAATATTCCTTCCCTGAATTCCTGATTATTACATTTTAGTGTCGAAAATATCCGAAACCGCGTAAATAATTTTAATAAAATTCCGCGCAAATAAATAATCAAAAGGGAAACAGGAGCAAATAGGAGGAAAATCAATTGTTTTTAGGTCAATCCATTATGACGTTGGCAAAATTATTTAAAGAGGCTCACGCAGGCGTGCGGCAGCCCACTGTCGGATGTACCGACGGCGATACGTGAAGCGGTAGGCATATAACGCGTGGTCTTGAGCGAGTGACGGACGCCTGGTATGGGGTCGTTAGACCTTACTACCCACACGATAAGAAGAAGATTGAAGGATAGATAACAGCAGGTCCATCTTCAAGGGTAAGCAACGGACGAGATTGGTCAATGGATGATCTTAACATATCGAGATATGTACAGACGCCAGCACATGAAGCTACCCGAAACTGTCAAATTTTCCCAATCAACCTTGAACCCAATTTCTTTAACAATAAAGTTGAAATTCTATTAAAGAAATTTGACGATTGTTGTAGCTTGATGTGCTGGCGTCTGTACCTCCGTACCTCGAAAAGCACGTTTACAAAGCCGTTTTACGCACACATTGTTCTGCGAAATACAGTGGTTTCTTAGAATTAGGAGTAAGAACACAAAACAAATCCATACTAATATTATAAATACAAAAGTAACTGTGTCTGTCTGTTTGTTACCGATTCACGTCTAAAACGCTGAACAGATTTAGATGAAATTTGGCATCAGGATAGTTTAGGACCTTAGGAAGGACATACGGTAGTTTTTATCCCAAAATTCACACGGGATCGGGATTTTCGCGGGAAAAATCTACTAAGTGAAAGAAGTCGCTGGCAGAAGCTAGTAGAAGTATAAATCCTGCCGGGTTGCGGGAATGTTCTAACGAGATACCACGGCTCCAGAACGCAAGAGCAGGGCTGAAGTAATAGGGGTTTTTAGTCAGTAGTATAATTTTCAGATTTTTCCTTGAACTCGTATTATATAACGATGTTTCTTGCCAAATTACATAGTTCTAGGTTAACAGGAACCTATCCATTTTAATTCCCTTGAGATTGTAAAAATACGCGATTTTTGCGATATTAACGGCCATTTTTTTTTACGTTAATCGAGATATTTGATTTTTTCAGAGCTTCAAAGTACTGTAGACTGGAGTATTATACAGTATGTATACGACATATTTGCAATAAATCAAAACACTGGCAATACTCATCATAATGAACAACTTTTTATATGAGGCCAATACTGAATTCGCTAAAAAAACTGAGACTGCCCTATACATTTGTGTGTGCATAAGTCGACCAAATTTACTGAACAGTTGGTTTTTTTTTTCGCGATTCCAGTGTTGGTCCCATACAAAGTGATGTTCATTGCGATGACTATTGCCAGTGTTTTAATTTATTGCTCATATGTCGTATCTATACTGTATTATGGTTTTACTTTCAACTTGATATCTCCACGTATTGCCGAAATAAAGGGTCTTAACAGACAGACGGACAGCAAAGTAATTCTATAACGGTTCCGTTTTTGCTTGAGGTACGGAACCCTAAAAAAAAAGTATAAAAGCATGGATAAGTTACCGTTACCTCTCACTATAATTTTTTCCCCTTCTTTCTCTATTATGAGTTTGATATGTATTAGTTTACAGGGTGGCGATTAGGTTATCACCAGTGATCGGAGTGGGTAGATTGATTTTACGTACTTGCATCATGAATAGTCATAGATATCATAACATGGATAAGCCTTTTTCCGGGATTTCATTTTGGTACTTACGGGATTGAATCAAATATTGTGAATGTAAAGATTTTTAAACTACTACATTTGAAATTCATAGAATGCGATAGTTAAACGTTTAAAATTATTTTTTTCTTATTTATCAAGTAGGTAATAAAGTGAACCTTACTTTTGTGCGTCCATTCGAAACTTACATATGACTAATTTAGTAGTTATTTCTTGCAAGTTTATTATCTGCTGCTTGTCATTATTATATTCTTGAATAAATAAATAAAAAACTTTTTGTACTCCTTAATATTTTTTCGCATTCAGTGCAATAACTTTTTATGAATATGAAAACAGGTAAAATGAAATAAAAAGCAGTTTATATCAAAATCAACATCTTTATTGATAAAAATATTTTTAATCTTAATTTTCATTAAAAAGACAGCATAAGGGTTAAACATTTCTTATTCATATTGATATATTCTTCATCCTACACATTACAATATTTGAAACTCCCTCGCTGCTGAACGATTTTAAGTTAAACATACCTACTGGATGTAGGATTTGTTCAAAGCATTTTGGCAAACCCAAAATCGAAGGAAGCAAAAGGACTAGGTAGTTTAGTTTTAATCGTTCAGCAATGAGGAGCTAGTATTTTAGTTTTTTAGTGTTGCATTTTATTATTACTTAGCGGATTAATTTTGTTATAAGGTACGATGGGGTTGAAATATCCTTATTGAACAAAAGCCCCAAATTAGAAATATAGAGATATTTAAAAAAAATCTTAATTACTACAAAATCCCGGAATTCCGGAGGCATATCCATATTAATATATACGTGCCAGTTCATTGATCCCAAATCAATCTACCTACTCCGATCATTGGTTATCACATTCTCACATTAAATTGTACAGCAGGTAATATAAGTTGTTATCAGTCCATTAAAATAATAAAATAAATAATTTTACTAAAGTTAAGAGAATGCATTTTTCAAACAAAATAAATGGCGTTATTGGCAAAAAAAAATAATCCTTTATAATATTAGTTTACTGACCTGTAAAAGCGACAACACCACGGCGACGGCGGAGCACGCGCCGAGTGATTGGTCAGCTGATTACGTTTATGCAATACATGATGTTGTGAAATATTAAAATGGAAAAAAGGTCCCACGGCTACAATATTATTTACTAGCTGTGCCCGCGACTTCGTCCGCGCGGAATAGTGACTTTCGGCAGCATTTTTATTTTATAGGCTAATTATTTTGAAAATAAAACTCATACATAATTTGAATGTCGTATCTAATCAAGAGTCTAAAAAATAAGTTTCAAGCTTCTAGCTTTAAAAATGTCGTAATTTCCATACAAACTTTCATCCCCTATTTCAACCCCTTGCAGCCTTTTTTTCGCATTAAAAAGCAGCCTATGTCCTTTCTCAGGCTCTAGACTATGTCCTTAGCAAATTTCATTAATATCGGTTCAGTGGTTTAGGCGTGATTGCGTAACACACAGACAGACAGAGTTACTTTCGCATTTATAATATTAGTAAGGATTATTAAATTGTTACATGTCAACCTAATCGCCACGCTGTAAATTTATATATTATATTGTTTTATATTATCATGTTTAATTAATATTATTTACTTATATTATGATGCTGTACACTGACAGCCCTAAATCTATCTCCTTTAATCTCTGTCCATTCAAAGGTTGTCTGTAAGAGATTGCCCTGTGCGATAAGACCGCCCATTGTACACTAGTTAAAATATAAGGTGTACAATAAAGTATATAATAAATAAGTTATTTTAGCAACAAAATCTCACCTGACAGCATTTGGTTCAGTTCACTTTCGGGATCGTCGATGTACCGTAGAAGGGGAGATGGCGGGGCTTTGAGCTCTCCGAATATTGGCTGTTGACAAAGAAGAATAGGAACTTATATTTGTTTACTAGCTAGGGTTAAAAAGTTGAATACAAGGTTACAAGTTAAGTCTACCTAGATCAGTTAAGGGCATATAGTTAGTCCTTCAAGTCAAATCTGTCGGAAACATTGGCAACTATATGCCCTTTACTGATCTAGATCAACTTAACTTGTAACCCAGTACTGTACTACTACTGTACCTGTACTCATTCCATCATCGGACTACAAGACGAACGGCGATGCGCCATCGTTACATGGTGGACATCCCACCCATACGCACTAAACGTTTTGGGAGTACTTTCATTGTACGTACAAAGAAGGAGTGGTATTCCCTGCCGGAGCCTGTGTTTCCTGCTATCTATAATCTAGGGGTCTTTAAGTCAAGAGTGAATAGGTTACTTCTAGGTATACGTGCTACATCTTCGACCACATGATCACTTACCATCAGGAGAGATGGTGGTCAAAGGAGAGCCTAAAATCAATAAAAAAAAAACTAAAAAACCCGACTGCTCATCTGAAATACATGAAACGAGCAAAATTTAATTGTTAAGTAGGAAAGAAGATTTTATTGTTAAAAAGAAAGGTCCTGCCCGCTTCTTACTTTTTAAAATTATAAATAGTAATAGTATTTATTTCACAGTAGGATTGCAAAGTTTACAATTGTTGTAATTCTGTTTAAGTTGTGTTGTAAGTTAGCGACGAGAATACATCTGTGTTGGTTGCTACAGTGTTCCGTGAGAAGCTTAAGCTGGACAGCTTTTCCGTTGCTGCCATTCGTCGATGCCACAGAATGGGCTCTCAGAGCAGTGTTGGAAAGCCTAGGCCTATAATGGTCAAGTTGCAGGACATGGATATTCGTGATAAGGTTTGGTTTGCGAAAACCACGTTAAAAGGCTCTGGTATAACCTTGTCAGAGTTCTTGACTAGATCGCGGCATCAGATCTTCTTGAAGGCTCGGGAGAAGTTCGGCGTCTCGAATTGCTGGACCAAGCATGGACATATATATATACTACGAGCTGATGGGAGTAAGCAACGGGTCGCGAACTGTAGTGATCTTGCTGCTATCAGTGTGCCTGAGCTTGATGCTGATAAGCCGGAGCACCAATTGGATGTCCATAAGGTACAAGCCGGGAAGCTAACCTCAGCACCCCCACTAAAGAGGTACAGGAAGCCTGTGGTGAAGAAATAATTGTCCATTTGTCCCTCTCAATGCGTCGTTCGGGTAACAATTTTCATAATTTAATTTATTTCCGGTTTACTTTCACTTTGTTTCTTTTTTTTTATATTTTGTTATTTCTACCTTAAGTTTCTTTAGTAAAATTTTCTCACAGAACAATCATCACTTCAATCTTCGGTATTCTGACACTTGACATATCAAGTGTCATGTCAATGTTGCGTTCCGTTTATTGTACAAATTGTAACATATTTAGCATAAATTATCTATGGAAACAATTTAATTTTCATTGCAATCGTTAAGCAAAAATTCTGTTTGTCTTTTTATTTATTTAAGTTTCTGTGTTGCTATAAGTATAAGCTCAGTTTGTGCCCTAATGACGCACTATTATTTGATAAGTTTTGATTAAGGTTCTGATAGATTATTATTATTTAGTTTTTCCGTTAACGCATAACTGGCGGGTGGACTTTAAGTCTTTTAAATAGTAACCGTTTAAATTTGTATTTATATTTATATTCAATTTATATATATTTTATATATAATTTATTGTGTTTTCAAATGATTGCTTGTAATAGTGATGATGACAGTTTCGTATCTGCGAGCAGTGGTAGTGACAGCTTCACTAGTATTCCAAACCTTGCTGACACGCTTCAGTCTCAATTTTCCGATGTTTCAAAAAATCTAAATGTAGTCCATATTAATGCTCAAAGTATTCCGGCTCATTATCATGATATGCTTGTGAGTTTGGACTGTAAGGACATCCATGCAATTCTCGTTTCCGAATCCTGGCTGAAACCTTGTCTTCCATCTACATCCTATTCCCTGCCCGGATTCAAACTAATAAGGAATGACCGCACAAGCAGTGGGGGTGGCAGTGTTGCTATCTATTTGCGTGCAAATATTCCTTTTTCCATTATTGACGTTTTATCACAGCCGCCACCGTCGAATGCTGGCGAGCATCTCTTTTTAGAACTTGAATTACACCATTTGAAGGTTTTGCTGGGTGTCTATTATTGTCCTTCTCTGCGTATCGATTATTTTTCTTCTTTTGAGAGTCTTCTAGTCAACCTTGTGCCTTCTTACAGGCATACGATTGTTATGGGAGATTTCAACACTTGCCTTCTCAAGAATGATTCGCGCTCTTTCGCACTCCAATCTGTCTCCCAATCTTGCAATTTATCTCTTCTTCCATTAAGCGCAACTCATCATTTTCCTAACTGTACTCCTTCGCTTCTTGATCTCATTTTTGTTTCTTCTACACAACACGTCGCTAAACATGGGCAATGTTCAGCTGACGCTTTCTCCTACCATGACTTAATTTACGTTTCCTACAAAATTCGCCCTCCTAAGTCAAAACCCAAAAGTATTCTTCAGCGCAGTTTTGGTGGAATGAACTTGGAAAGTCTTCGGGAAGATGCTAGCAATATTGACTGGTCTGATCTTATTCATGCAGAGTCGATTGATGACAAAGTGAACCTCCTCAATTCCAATCTTAACAAACTTTATGACGTGCATGCACCTGTTCGTTTGGTAAAAATTAAGCATCTACCTGCTCCGTGGCTAACAGAAGACGTGAAAGTAATTTTACAAAGAAAGGCAGCAGCAAAGTCTAAATTCAAGTGCAGACCTAGTCGAGAAAGTCGAGAAAAATACGTCGCTATCCGAAATCGCAGCAACTTGGTGTGTAGGAATGCCCAACGCCGCCACATTCATAAGTCCGTTGAAAACGGTGATCCAGCTAAAGTCTGGAAATTTCTTAGATCTATGGGAATTGGGAAGTCACGTCAAGAGTCTATTCCTAAGGATATAGACCTTGAATCACTCAATCAACATTTTTCCACCTCTTGTAGCTTCAATGGTGCTGTTAAAACCAATACTCTAAATAATCTTTCTTCTCTTCCCACTCCCAATTATTCTCCTTTTATTTTTAATCAATTTACCAGTTGTGATGTTAAGAAGAGCATGCTATCTATAACGTCAAATGCCGTTGGTAATGACTGTATTAGCCGTAAGATGATACTCCCTATCCTGGACGAAATTCTTCCTGTCATTTGCCATGTCCTCAATTATTCCGTATCCTCAGGTGTTTTCCCATCTTTGTGGAAAGAAGCTCAGATAACTCCTCTCCCTAAAAAGTCTAATCCTGTTTCTTTCTCTGATTTCCGCCCTATTTCCATATTACCGTTCCTATCCAAAGTCCTCGAACGCCTTATCCACAATCAACTTAGTGCCTTCCTTTGTAAAAACCAACTCCTAAATTTGTACCAATCCGGGTTTCGTTCAGGACATAGCACTACCACAGCTCTAGTTAAAATTACTGATGATATCAGATCAGGTATGGATAATAGGAAGTTGACTGTCCTTTCGTTACTGGACTTCAGCAACGCCTTTAACACTGTCGATTTTGATGTCCTGCTCGGTATACTCTGCTCTCTTAACATATCTCCAACAGCAATTGATTGGTTTCGTAGTTACCTGTGTGGCCGCCGACAATGTATTTGCATTGAAGGTACATCATCTTCATGGTGCAATACTACTGCTGGCGTACCACAGGGGGGCGTTCTCTCTCCTCTTCTTTTCGCCATATTTATAAATTCTATTTCAAATGATATTCTCTCATCCTATCACCTTTATGCTGACGATCTGCAAATTTATTCGCAAGCTCCCGTTGAAGAACTGTCTGAGGCGGTGAAGATTGTGAATAAAGACTTAGCGCGTATTTCTGATTGGAGTTTGAATCATGGTTTGAGGGTTAATCCTGCGAAGACTCAAGTCATTATTGTTGGCAGCCCTAGGCTACGTTCCAAAATTAACTGGGCAACCCTTCCTCATATCGTTTTTGATGGAGCTGCTATACCTTACTGTGACTCAGTAAAAGACCTAGGTATTTATATTGATAGGGATTTGTCTTGGGGTCCCCAGTTGCAAGAAGTAAGCCGCAAACTGTTTGCCTCTGCGGGGTCTTTACGCAGATTGCGCAATTTCCTGCCGACTGCCACTAAAATTGCGCTTGCCCAATCCCTTCTTCTCCCTGTTCTCGACTATGCTGATGCAAGTTATCCAGATCTTACTGAAGTGCAGCTAGATAAGCTTGAGCGACTCCAAAATTTTTGTATCAGATTCATATTTGGTTTGCGCAAATATGATCATGTTTCTGAGTTTCGCATTAAACTCAAGTGGCTGCCGATCCGCCTTCGCCGGAATGCACATATTTTATCATTACTTTACAGTATTCTCTTCAATCCCACAACCCCGTTTTATCTCAAAGAACGCTTTAAGTTCCTTCATGACACACATGTAAGAGATTTGAGATCATCGGAGAATTTGAGACTTTCAATGCCTGCACATTTCACTAAATTCTATGGCTCATCGTTTACGGTGCAAGCTATTCGTTTGTGGAATGCATTGCCGGTGTCACTAAGACAAGCTCAGTCACTCGCTACTTTTAAAAGCTCGGTTGCTAATTATTTTCATTCCAATTTATGACTGTTCTTTTGTTTTCTGTCCACTTGATGTTAAAGAACACATTATATGTATTGTATTATTTAATTACCTATGTATTACATTGTATTTATATGTATATATATATATATTTGCATATACATTTATTTATTTTAATATTTAAATAATTTTTGTTTCTCTGTTTTTGTGAGTAATGTAGTTAGTACACTAATTTAGCCCTCCCCACTTTAATTAAAGTTTTTAAAGTCCTTCCAAAGGTTGTCTGGAAGATATCGCTTTCAGCGATAAGACCGCCATTGTTACCATAGAATAAGCAATATTGTTAAATAGGTGTGTTTAAATTTTGGTGTACAATAAAGTATATTCTATCTATCTATCTAATACAAAACAGGCGAGACACCGTTCTCCTAGCAAGGCTAAAAGTTAGCCTGTTTTAAGGAGAGACAGTGGCGATCCCGGATTGATCGATTTATATAAAAATTTGCACCTAAGTGCTTATTACAGATTATAAAAAATAAAACCTGGGGGATGTTATAGCTATCAGGAAACACAGACTCCGACAGGGAATTCCACTCCTTAGCCGTACGCACAATGAAATTGTGCGTACGGCTAAGAAATGAAATGGTATATACCCAAAATAGTACCAATATACCTAACGTAATAATGTATACCCAAAACGATTACCAAGTACCCTCTAAATTGTATACCTGCATCCATTGTCCCTGTGAATCTTGATAAGGCTGCAAGGATCCCACGGCTCGGGCCGGCCACGACCAGTCCTCTTCTGGGAACATCTCCTGTTGAGGCGCCTCGTCGTCAGAGCAAGACGAGGCTGATGAAGAGGTTCTCTTGCGGTCTGGTGATGACGGTGGGGAGATTGGCTGTAACGTTTAAGGTTATATTAATAATAACAAAATGAAGATAATAATTAAAATGATTGGGAAAGCTATACAACGTGCAACGGAAACCCCATATCTATCCAAAAGGACTGAAGACAACATACACGACAGGAGAGTCTCTATGCAAAGTTTCAGCTCAAAATAAGTGACTCACAGAATTGACCCCAAATTATTGGTTTCATATGAGTTCTTGAATACCAGTAATAACAAACGTGTCACAGCACTATGAGGGTCATCACTTTCCACGTCACTTGCCAATAAAACGATAATTCTCTTCGTTCTTCTTAATTTGAAAAATTCGGTCTCTGGTATCAATGTATTGAAATTTCTAATAAGCTCCACACATGTAGACATAGGATTACAAAACCCTTGCCATATCGTTTGTTATCATCCAAAGAAGCCATGCACTTGGTATGTATATACCCTTTAAATTACACATTTAGATGACGTCACAGTGGCGTGTTTGTACCGCCCGCAAAAAAGCGAACACAACAAGCAGCCGCCCGCGGCTTCGTCCTTGTTTTTTTTAACCTAATTTATTATGTTATTCAGAGAGAACGCTGTTTTTATCTAATCTTTTTTTTTACACTATTTGTATAAAATAGGACACTATTTAATTATGTATCAATGAAAGTGTTGACTCTAAGGTTTTTTAATTAATAAAAATACAATGTTTAAGTTTATACATTTATTTTAGCTATTATTTACACTATCTAATCTTCGTCACTACTAAGTGGGGACAAACCAAACAATAACACAAAAGAAACTAAAAGGATTCCAGAGCGCGTCGTTACGTGAAGTAAACCAGTACGAGACCAAAAACCCTTTTTTTTATCGTGGTAAAATTATCAAATAAGTCCTCCCACCCCGGGCAGGGTGGGAGGGACTGTCAGACTTTTACTGACTAAAATCCACGGTGTTCCTTCAATAACCCTTTACGTACCGGGGTCACGGTAATGGGATAAGTCCCACGACCCCGGCAGGCTAGAAAATCTATTAAAGCAATTTGACAGATTGTTGTAGCTTGATATGCTGGCGTCTGTGCAAATGATAGCCGAGACCAACGCCTTAACGTGCATACATTTACAAGTCGCCAAGAAATTGGAGTCGGTTACAGTCCTCGGCACGTAAGTTGGCAAGGTTTTGGCGTAGTGGGGGTAAGTTCGCGCATCGTGCACTTAGTGGAACAAAAGAGTGGTCACTTTTACTGCTTGCCATTATTCTATAGTTATTGCCATCATTTCTTTTGAATCATGTCTGTTCAGAGGAACGTTAAAGAAAGAAGAGGAATTCATTAGTTAATTAGGTATTATAAATAAAATAGATGTAATACATAAATACATTTAAAAATGAAAAAAAAAAATTAAACAAAAAACATTAAAAATGATATGTACTCGTTGTCACAATTAGTTAATAAAACTGCTACCCCTTTTATTCCTCTTTTTCCCGGTGTCCTAAAGACAGTGACGAATTTGGAATTCCAACCTTTAACTTAACTTAACTATAGTATCTAACTGTTCTTTCTGACGTTTTAATAGTCTGCGTGCGACGGTATTTGAACCTGGCTTTGTAATCAACGTAACAAAAACTAAATTTAAAACAACAACTCGTAACAAAAACAAAGGGTACAACTTTCGTGTACGCAAGTGTATTCGGGAGCAAATAGAACGAGAACTACTGACGCACCGCACGCGCGCTCGGAGCGGCGCTACGTCATACCCCGCGTCCCGCTGACACCTAAAAATCAACTTCTGCGCATCTAACGACTCTTGCCAAGTTACGTGCCGAGCACTGTAACTGAATTTAAATTAGAAGCGGCTCTAATTTAAATTCAGTTGGCTTGAAGTCGCAGTACTAAAGGCCCTTTTTGGATATGAACATATTGCAAGTCATCATTGTGGACGTTGGTAACTGGAGATTAACTAAACAGACAGTTAATAAATTGAAATCCTCGACAATAATCGACTTCTTAAACGTTTTGAAAGTCGATATTGTATTTCATCGTTCTAGAAGTCGATGACTTGAGATGATGACTTTGTGTTTACTCAAAGTCAATAAATTGAAAACCACGACATCAACTGACTTTCAAAACGTTTTGTAACTGTAATATTGCAAGTCATCATTCTAGAAGTCTATAACTTAGTATTCAGTACACACAAAGTCAATAAATTGAAAACCTCAACACCAATTGACTTCCAAAACGTTTTGGAGGTCGATTATTGGAAGTCAGTTTTGCAAAACTCACCTCATTTTCCTTATCCTTGGCCCGGGTAACGTATGGATGATCAGGATCCAATCGGACATGGTGACAAGGCAATACTCTGATGCCAAGCCAAGACATGAAAAGTAGGGCTCCACGGGGACCACATTCGAGGAGGTACGCCCCGATTAGGGCTTCCACGCAGTCGGCTATGGATTTATCTGGAGGAAATTACATTAACTTAAGAAAATAATGTTTTTACTGATAATTGGCTCACGTCTGACCACCATTTCATCTGATGATAAGCAATGATGTGGTCGAAGACGAAGCACGCTTACCCAGAAGTAACCTATTCACTTTTGACTTAAAGACCCCTAGGTTATAGCTATCGGGAAACACAGACTCCAGCAGGGAATTCCACTCCTTAGCCGTACGCATAATGAAGGTATTCCCAAAACGTTTTGTGCGTATGGGTGGGATGTCCACCATGTAACGATGGCGCATCGCCGTTTGTCTCGTAGTCCGATGATGGAACGGGCTTGGTGGAATTAGATTTCAGCAGTTTCATCGCACACTATGGCCGTATGCACGATGAAAGTATTCACAGTTTTGGGAATACTTGCATCGTGCGTACGGCTAAGGAGTGGAATTCCCTGCCGGAGTCTGTGTTCCCTGATAGCTATAACCTGGGATTCTTTAAGTCAAGAGTGAATAGGTTACTTCTAGGCAAGCGTGCTTCATCTTCGACCACATGATCACTTACCATCAATTTAAAAAAAAATCACGACTATGTTACTATTACTATGCTATTTTATGATATGTGGATAGTATGTGACATCCGGTTCCAGATAAAATTCTTTTATTAAAACACTACCCTTAGTTTGTCAGTTTATTTTTACTAATAATTTTGTGGATCTTAATAGATAAGGTGACTCTTACCGGGTATACTGTGCTGTGTAATTAGATTGTAGGGTATAAAGCACCCAGCGGAATCCAGTGCCGTTTCATGATGCTGCATTATGTCCTTTCCTTCACCCTGAAAACATAAATATTTATTTATTTAAGGCACTACAACGACATATTCACTAATACATTTTTTGAGGTAGGTACTGTAACAATCGAACTTAAAGTCTAGAATGAATTTGCTACTTTTAGGGGTGCACACCACTTACATAAAAAAAGAAAATCCAAATTGAATACATATAAAGAAAAAACTATATTTGTTTTGTTGCTCTAAAGGTCGGTAACAATAGTTTTTAAATATACAGTTTATATAGACTTAAGTTTCTCTAACGAAATCAGAGGCAAGACAGACTATAGCCAATTTTTCTTTTAATGTCCCTTATGATTACAGAGTTTTAAAAAAACCGGCCAAGTGCGAGACCGTCTCGCCCGTCAAGGGTTCCGCTGTGGAAGCAAAGATTAGCAAAAAATAACTGCTTTTCATAGTGTTTCAAAGTTATATTTGCAGTTTTTAATGTGTGTATCTCAAAAACTACTGACTCTATCTCGTTCAAACCAATTTTCGTTGAAAGTGAAAACTTTTAAGATCTACAGCATATATATATTTTTTTAATTTATAACTCTACTAGCTTCTGCCCGCGACTTCGTACGCGTGGGAAGGTTTTCCCGTGCAAATCCCGATCCCGTGGGAATTTCGGGATAAAAAGTAGCCTATGTGTAATTCCAGAATGTCAACTATCTACTTACCAAATTTCATTTAGATCCATTCAGTAGTTTTTGCGTGAAAGAGTAACAAACATCCATCCATCCTCACAAACTTTCGCATTTATAATATTAGTAAGATTATTTTAAAAGTTAGGGGGTTCCTCTCGGTTTATATCTAGGTTTGATGATTTTTTTTTTAGTCTCACTCAGTTCCATGTCTTAGGGAGCCCCCTTAATTTATTTTTCTTTTTTTATGAAAATTATAGAGTGGTTCACAGAATACATCTACCTACCGATAAACGGACAGACAGAAATGGCGAACCTATAAGGGTTCCATTTTTTAGGGTCCGTAGCCGAATGGCAAAAAACGGAACCCTTATAGTTTCGACATGTCTGTCCGTCTGTCTGTCTGTCCGTTCGTCCGTATGTCACAGCCATTTTATTCCGAAACTATTAGGACTATACATGTAAAACTTGGTAGATAGATGTATTCTGTGAACCGCTTTCCGATTTTAAGAAAAAATTAAAAAAAAAATTAAAATAAAGGGGGCTCCCCATACATGGAACTGAAACAGAAAATATTTTTTTTCATGAAACCTATATGTGTGTGGTATCTATAGACAGGTCTTTAAAAATGACATTAAGGTTTCTAAAATGACTTTTTCATAAAGTTAATCGTTTAAAAGATATACGCTTCCAAAGTGGTAAAATGTGTGTGTCCCGCCCCCTCTAACTTCTATAATAATGAAGTGAAAAATTTAAAAAAACCATATCTTGTAGATCTTAATGTAAACTTTCAACCAAAATTGGTTTGAACGAGATCGAGTCGGCAGTTTTTGAGATACAGTATATTTTCTAAAACCGCAAATATAACTTTGTAATTCATACAAATACTATGAAAAACAAAGTTATTTGGCGTAGTTGTAAAAATTGTAAATAAGCTAGTTTTAAGAAATTTTTAAGGTTTTTTGTTTTTTTTTTCAATTAAATATATTAAGTATATTATATTTATTATAGTTACCACGGAACCCTTCATGGGCGAGTCCGACTCGCACTTGGCCAATTTTTCCATAATAAAAACACAATATAAGCTCAACAATAATTCAGATTGCGATTCAGACACAGGAAATAGTTGATGATTAAATGATCGACTTAATTACAATAAGTGACAAACTCGAACGGAGTTAATTTATGAAAAGTACATTTATTTATTCACTGCACATGCCAGACTAAAACCCATACAGTTCCCCAGAAATCCGGTATAGAAATACGGATAAGTCCTCTTTTAACCCCAATCACACCTGAGGGTAACCGTTAGAAGAGGTCTACCATGGAACGAGTGAACCCAGAAGATGCCTGTTCACTCTTGCTTTAAAGGCTGACGGGTCATATGTGGCGGAGAGCATAGAAGCCGGCAGAAAGTTAGTTAGTAGGACAAGACGGTATATCGACCAAGTGTGGGTGGTACTCAGCCGTGCGTCTGGTAGACCGGTAGTGAAAGGGAGATGGAGGAATCAAATCATGGAGCTCCTGCGCACACTCCCCGAAGTACAATATGTTGAAGCAAGCAACGTTTCGGCAACGAGTCTGACTGTGAAGCTCGGCTGATGAGATCACAACGCCTATAATCCTTTTTGCTCTGCTTTCAATCGAGTCAAGTTTTTTTTTAAAAGAGATCAAGCATTATGGATATATTCCACTTTATTTTTATTCGTGATATGCTCGCGTTAGACCACCATCTCACCTAATGCTAAGTGATGATGTGGTCGAAGATGAAGCACGCTTGCCTAGAAGTAACCTGTTTACTCTTGACTTAAAGACCCCCAGGTTATAGCTATCAACAAATACAGACTCTGGAAGGGAATTCCACATTACTTGCTAGTAATCTTGTTACCGATTCCAACTAAGCTAAATATGCTAGTATTTAGAGTAGGTTCAAGGCAATAGTGCAGTGGGTGGGATTCGAACTTGCGACCTCTCGATCACAAGTTCGACAGCTTAGCCATTAGGCTATTGACGCTTTAAAAGTGCAGTTAGCTGGTGTTTTGGTGAACCATCCAACAAGTGACAATACTCCATACAGGAACGGGCCTGTGTTCTATGTAAATTCAAAAGCCGTCAGATGGGAGCTATCGCCCCGCCTAATGTAGTACAAATTTATCACATTTTGTATAGTTCTCATCAAATAACTTGGCAAGAGTCGTTCAATGCGCAGAAGTCGATTTTTAGGTGTCAGCGGTTGTCAGCGGGACGCGGGGTATGACGTAGCGCCGCTCCGAGCGCGCGTGCGGTGCGTCAGTAGTTCTCGTTCTATTTGCTCCCGAATACACTTGCGTACACGAAAGTTGTACCCTTTGTTTTTGTTACGAGTTGTGGTTTTAAATTTAGAATTTTTGTTACGTTGATTACAATGCCAGGACCAAATACCGTTTTACGCAGACTATTAAAACGTCAGAAAGAACAGTTAGACACTATAGTTAAGGAAAGTTGAAATTCCGAATTCGTCACTGTCTTTAGGACACCGGAAAAAAGAAGTATAAAAGGACTAGCAGTTTTATTAACTAATTGTGACGACGAGAACATATTATTTTTAATGTTTTTTTTTTTATATATTTTTTTAACTTTTAAATGTATTTATTATATCTATTTTATTTATAATACCGAATTAACGAATGAATTACTCTTCTTTCTTTAACATTCTTCTGAACAGACATGATTAAAAATAAATGATGGCAATAACCATAGAATAATGGCAAGCAGTAAAAGTGACCACTTTTTCTTCCACTAAGTGCACGATGTGCGAACTTACCCTCACTACGCCAAAACCTTGCCAACTTACGTGACGAGGATTATACATTTATTTAGTTGCTTATCGCTAATACTTACATTTTTTTTTTACAGATTACTAGCAATGTGGGTAGAATTCACATTACTAGCAATCTTGTTAACCCCTCCAACTAAGCTAAATATAACTATAGCCTAGGAGTTTTAAGTCAAGAGTGAATAGGTTACTTCTAGGTAAGCGTGCTCCATCTTCGACCACATCATCGCTTACCATCAGGTGAGATGGTGGTCAAACGAGAGCAAATTATCAATAAAAAGAAAAAAACATGAGTGTGGCGCTCGGGGACTGCTATTGCGGTAAAGCTATTGCATAGCATTTTTTATCAACGTATGCAATTATAATTATTTATTTATTTTATTTATGCAGTATTTTTTTTTCTTTGATATTAATTCAAGTTACACTTTTTGAGCGTGGTGACCGATAAGAAAACGTTTTTTTTTTTTCTTTTATTGAATAAATGAGAAGTTAATATTGTTTAAAATATTTTTATTATCTTACAATACATGTAGGTTATTCAGGAATTTTTATCATTGAAACTATAGGTTTATTAGCAGCTAGTCTACACGCATACGTCTAGTCGCACGCACACAAACACCGTGCCGAAGTCTGCCGAACTGAAACGACGTTAGACGATGCACGGCTTTCAACGCCGCACCGCTGTGCCGGTCGGAGTGGGGGTGTTAGGTTTATTTTCGTTACGGAATTTCTTGATTCGGTCGCCGCGCTCAAAGCCCGCGATAAAAGCTATGCAATAGCTTAAAAAATATATGCTTGTGTCTGGAGTGGGTTCACGATAATAGTGTAGTGGTGGTGGGGTTCAAACTTGCGACCTCTCGATCACAAGTCTAAGACCTTATTGACGCTTATTATTATTATTATTCCATTTATTTAATATATATACATATAGATTACATTTTTAAATATTAATATAAAAAATAAAAACATTTAAAAATATAAAAAATAGCAGCCCACCGGTATCGGGAACAGGGTCCAAGCTACCGGTGGTCAGGGCTCCATAGAGAGGAACCTCCTCACAATACGCGCCGTTTCCAGGAGCACTGCTTTCTGGATCAAGCCCTTGATCCAGCTGCCCAACGAGAGCCTCCTTAGATGTTGGTCGAGGCTCTTGGCTATTATACCATTGGCTGTGACGACTATCGGCACAATGATTGCTGTCTCCACATCCCACATGTCGACAACCTCGCGCGCCAGGTCAAGATACTTATTTTTTTTATCTATCTCAGCTTTCACGAGGTTCTCGTCATGGGGGACTGCTATATCAACAATCATTGTGCGACGCTCTAATCGGTCTATCACCACTATGTCAGGCTTATTGGCAACAATAGTCCTGTCAGTGATGATAGACCGATCCCAATACAGTGTAATATTGCCATTTTCGAGAACTGGGTCGGGCACATACCTGTAGTATGGTACTTCTGATTCCACAAGATTGTATTTCAAAGCAAGTTGCTGGTGAATAATCCTGGCTACGAGGTTATGTCTATGCAAATAGTCTCCATTAGCCAGACGAGAACAGCCGGAGATAATGTGACGAATGGATTCTCCCGGTTTGTGACATGCCCGACATATGTCTACCGTACCATCCTTCACAATATACTTCCGATAGTTATTCGTCATCATAACTTCGTCCATAATCGCACAGACAAAACCTTCGGTTTCCCCGAAGAGGTCACCAAAACGTAACCAGGCTACGGACGCTAATGTGTCTACGTCAGACCCATGAAGGGCCCGGTAATAGCGCCCGTGAAGCTCCTTGCTCTGCCATACTTCTCTGCGGTCATTAGTATCTAATACTACAGGTTTGCGCCAATTCTCGCTACCTAAGGAGAGCGGAGTGAGGCCTTTGTCCACCGCTACCACATCTCGATGCATACCCACGTCGGCTTCTAGGAAATATTCCCTAAGGCTGCATACCTCGCGGTTGTGTAGGGTCTTTGCATTTAAAATGCCACGACCCCCGTACTTCCGCGGGATATACAGCCTCATCACCGATGAACGTGGGTGATGCATTCGATTTGCAGTTAGCGTAGTGCGGACCCGCCTGTCCAAGGCGTCAAGTTCAGTCTGAGTCCATTTGAGTATGCCAAAAGAGTACATCAATACTGGCATGACCCAACCATTGAAGGCACGCACCTTGTTTCCGCCTGATAGAAGACTATTCAGTACTTTATTCAGGCGGCCAAAGAAGCGTTCCTTCAATGACTGTTTAACATAAGCAACATTGATGCCTAGTGCCTCTGACATACCCAAATACTTGTAGGTTTCAGTTGAGCCGAGGGATCTTAGGTGTATGGAATCCGAGAGTTGAGTTCCCACGGATTCCATAATCTCCCCTCGCTTTACATGCATAACTGCACACTTGTCCACCCCAAATTCCATCCCGATGGCGCTACTGAAAGTTTCTGTTACCTGCAGTAGCTCCATCAGTTGCAGTTTGCTGGTGGCAAAGATTTTCAAATCATCCATGTAAAGCAAGTGTGATATGACCTGACCACCTTTTTAGCCTCAATAACTTAATGCATATGTTAGTATGCCGTCATAGTGACCGTTTATTGTATTTTGATACTAACAATTTTGTTAGAGATTTTGTTTTAACTCGGGAACATATTTATCTTCCCAAAAAAAGTCGACATCTATTGGCTACTTTGTTAGCTTTCAATATACACTCAGTTATTGGTAATTTGACTGATCCTAGGTTAAGTGACTATTCAGTTTTATCTAGGGTGTCTAATAATACTGAAATTGATTCTTTAAACTCTTAGATGTGACAAAAGAGAGGCATAATAATACCATTTTACTTTATCATCAAAATATAAATCGCTTCTCTGGCAAAATACCTGATGTGGAACTGTTAATAGATAAATATCATATGGATATCTTATGTTTTTGTGAAACCTGGTTAAAATCAGATAGAATGTTATTTAATATTAATAATTTTTCGGTTGCCAGTGCATATAACAGGTCCTCAGTAGGGGGTGGTACTTTGATATTATGTAGGAATTACCTTAGATATAAGGAACGTAAAGATATCACCGCTTTCTCTATTGATCGCTTGTGTGAGGTAGCATGTGCAGAGGTTGAGGGCCAAATTTTCTTGTGTGTTTATAGACCACCAGCATCAAACTTTTCATCATTCTTAATAATAATGGAAGAAATACTAACTAACCTTCTAAGAGATAATAAATTAGTTTTCGTTTGTGGTGACTTTAATATTGATTTGTTAGTTAATTCGCCTGAAAAATGCAAGCTTATTTCATTGTTTAGTTCTTTCAATTTAAAATGTATATTCAATGAAGCAACGAGAATAACAGCAACATCTGCTTCATGCATTGATAATATTTTTACCAATTGTACTACTGTCAAAGAATCTTCCCTGGTTAGTGGCGTTAGGTCTGACCATACAGGTCAACTTGTATCTTTTGAGTTGATTAAAAAGTTACTTTTAAATAAAACTATTGATTTTAGGCCTCTTACTAAAAACAAATTAAAAGCTTTTAATGATAACATTCTCAGTAATCTTTCAACAGCCAATTTTGACTCCCAAAACCCCAACGTAAATTATAATACATTATTTTCTACACTTTGCCTTGAATTTAACAAGGCTTGTCCAGTTAAGAGAGTTCAAATTAATAATAAATCTAAATTTAATGAATGGGCCACTGCTGGAATTAGAATAAGCAGAGATAACTTATACAAATTATATCATGAAAAATCGTTGACTTCTAATGAATCCTTCCATAATTATGTAAGAAATTATTCAAAAATATTTAAAAGAGTCTGCGCCCATACTAAATCAAAATCTATTAGTAATAAAATTTGCACTTCTGCTAACAAAATAAAAACTGTTTGGAAGGTGATAAACAAAGAAACTGGAAACACAAATCAACAAGATCGGAATGAACTGATTTTGAACATTGATAATAATATCATCACAGATAAGTCAAAAGTGGCTGAGACGCTGGAAAATTACTTCACCAACATTCCAATAGAGGTTACAAAACCGTTGCAATCTTCTCCAATATTAGCAGAATCTTTTCTGAAAGAAAACTTTATGAAGGATATACCAACATTTGCATTTAAGCGTATTTCTATTGATGTAATTAAAAAAACATTCGCAAGTCTTAACATTAAAAATACTGAAGACTTATGGGGTATATCTGTTAGGGTTCTTAGAGATATCATTGACTCAATTGCTCCCGTCCTAACAGGCATTTTTAACCAATGTATAGACAGCGGTACTTTCCCAGACTTAATGAAACATAGTAAAGTAGTACCAATTTTCAAGTCGGGTTGTAAGAGTGATCCCTCTAATTATAGACCGATATCTGTGCTTCCAGCATTGAGTAAAATTTACGAAAAAATCATGCTGGACCAGATGCTGTCACATTTTAATTCAAATGGGATTCTACATAGTCAGCAGTTTGGTTTCACGAAAGGTAGGTCAACAACTGATGCAGGAGTAGCACTCATCCGTCACATTTTGGAATCTTGGGAGAAATCCCATGATGCAATTGGCATATTCTGTGACCTCTCCAAAGCTTTTGACTGCGTTGACCACGAAACACTGATACGTAAATTACACCATTACGGAATTCGTGGACTAGCTGCTGATCTGGTTTTTTCCTATTTATCAGACAGGCAACAAAAAGTTAATGTAAACGGAGCGATATCTTCAGGATCTTTAGTGAAGATGGGCGTGCCACAAGGTTCAATTCTAGGTCCTTTCCTTTTCCTTGTATACATTAATGACCTACCTCTCATGATGTCTAACTTATGTAATATAATTCTTTTCGCCGATGATACTTCACTCATTTTTAAAATAGCTAGAAGAGATACAGATGTTTTACAAATCAATGAAAGTCTGGCTGTTCTCTCGAAATGGTTCTCAGCTAATAATCTCGCACTTAATGCGAATAAGACAAAATGTCTCAAGTTTTCACTACCTAATGTCCCACAAGCTGGACTCAGTTTGATACTTGACGGCAAACAAATTGATCTTATTACTGAAACTGTATTTTTGGGTGTAACTATTGACTCAAAGTTGCAATGGGGCCCTCACATTAGGACTCTTTCAGGTAAATTAAGCTCAGCTGCATATGCAGTAAGAAAAATTAGGCACTTGACTGATATAGCGACAGCTCGGTTAGTTTATTTTGCTTATTTCCACAGTATTATGTCTTATTGTATACTACTGTGGGGATCCGCAGCTGACGTAGATTCAATCTTCATACTACAAAAGAGGGCAATCCGGGCAATTTATAAAATGGGTCCCCGCGAATCCCTTAGAAATGTATTTAAAGAAGTAAATATACTGACTCTGCCTTCTCTTTATATATTAGAAAGCATATTGTATGTACGCAAAAATATAGGACTTTTTAAGATTAGAAGCGATTTCCATACTATAAACACGCGCAACAAACATGAAATTGTTATACCCAAATGGAGATTAGCCAAGACAAACAAGTCATTCCTTGTAAACAGCATACGCTTTTATAACAAGTTGCCAAAGTATGTGACAGATCTTAGCGAGGGAAAATTTAAAACCCATATTAAACGTGTCCTTTTGAAAAAAGCATATTATAAGATTAAGGACTACATTGAAGATAAGACTGCTTGGCAATGATTCCTTCTGCACTTCTGCTTCCCTGGCTTATTGTGACTGCGTTATTGTATAAAGGTCTATTAACAACCCCACTTTTTTTTTGTGTTGTTGTTATTTTTTGTTTTTTTTGTTATTTTTATTTTATTTTACTTGTATATAATTTTTTTTTTTTAATGTCATTTGCTTAGTTCATTTGCAGTTCTGTAAAGTTAATTTTTAATGTAAATGTGTGAACACTATAGACTCTGAGATTCATTTCTGATTAGTTATATTACATTTTATTATGTCAATTAGTCTATACTGTCCTCTCATACCAAAAATAAATTAAAAATTGTATCTATTATGCATAGATTGTGAAAATCAAGATATTTTTAAAAGAGTAACCGTGGAGTTTCTTGCCGGTTCTTCTCCATAGGAAACGACCAATTTCGAACCGTGCTAACTTCTGACGTTTTATGAGTGCCCATTTAGGCCTATGTAAAATAAAACAATTTTGATTTTGATTTTGACCTCTTCTCAACTGGTAGCCTAGCCCCGAACCCTCCAGCAATGTACTGAGAGGGTTGAGAGCCAGACAAAACCACAGTGGGCTCAGACTGTCGCCTTGAAATATGCCACGCTCAATCCTAATCGGTTCGCTGTTTTCCTGGATCTGTCGACATCCTGGATAGCAAAGGACCGTCTTCCATTGCCCCATACATGACTCAAGAAAATTACGTAGTATTGGGTCTATTTTATACAACTCCAACACCTTCTTGAGCCATGTATGTGGAACAGAATCATAGGCCTTCTTATAATCTATCCAACATGTCGACAGATTCTTTCGGAAACGACGAACCTGTTGGTTAATGGCAATATCAATGAGGAGAAGCTCCTTAGTACCGCGGGACCCGTTCCCACATCCATTCTGAGAAGCAGACATGATTGAATTTGTATCAATATGATTATTAATTTTGGCTCTCAAAATGGAAGTAAGAACTTTATAGACCGTCGGTAAGCACGTGATCGGTCTATAATTTTTAGGTTCCGCTGTACTACCTGATTTATGGAGCAGGTGGGTTATTCCTGTAGTCAGGAATTGAGGTAGCGATCCTGACTCTAAGGCAGACTGGAACTGAGATGCCAAGCGGGCATGCGATCTTTGAAACCATTTTATCCAAAAATTGTGCAGTCCGTCTGGTCCTGGAGATTTCCAGTTGGATAACGGACGGACTGCACGGGTTACATCTTGGGGGCTGATTGTAATTGCCCCCATTTCTGGTATAAGATCGCACGTGCGCTTGATCTCACTCATCCAGTCACCCTCGGTGTGACTGACAGGAGCCGACCAGATGCTGCGCCAGAACGAACACATGGCGTCATCATCCGGTAAGCACGTATCAGTCACACCTTGGTCAGGTCGCTCCCAGGCCCTATAAACCCACCTTTCATTGCTTTGGAATGTGCGATTCTGAGTGTATCGGTCCACCCGCCGCTTATATCTACGAATTCTATTTGCCCACGCATAGACTTTCTGCTTCAGGAAGTCGATGCGCTCTGTGACGCAGGTCAGATAATCCCGAGGACTAATATCAGTCCCCGCGAACGCCCGCCTCACAAAGCGCATCACTCTAGGGCGAGTGTTGCCCTGTCTGAAGCAGATAAGTTTGCCAATGAGTGCTCTAGCCCCAGCGATACGACGTTCGATCCTGCACTGCCAAGCTGGTACAGCTGGCCGAATAGCTCTGTCAGTCTTTGGAAACTTGACATGAGCTACCCGACACGCTGCAACAGCGGCACAGTACAGGATCGAATGGGTATCGGTGAGGTCTTCGCTATTGTCAAAATAATTTGACAACAGTGAATCTAGAGCACACACTAGCGCCCTATTTTTCTTATGCATGGGCAAACGAGGCAAACGAGGTCTCAGCTCAGGTGGTGTGGAGCGATACTCCCGTAATGCACTCTCCAAAGCACTCCTCAATCGTTTACTGCACTGGGTACTCACGGATGTAGCCCGGTCCTCATCATCTTCACCGACTTGGTCGGGTCGCGGTGAGATACTAGGTTGTAGTTGCACCGCAGCCTGTGGTGAAGCAGATGAGACACGACTGCACCGTGATTCGAGGCGTAGTCTATCAAGTACGGTGTCATCCAACATACGGTTACGCTGGATGACCCGCACCTGATCCGATAGTCTTAGGGCCGAAACGTTGACAGCTGGTTCAAGTACCTGAAACAGAGAGAGCATCCGACCACGGTACGCAGTCAGGTTAGTTCCCCCCTCTGTAGCCCCAAAGTATGAGCGCATGACATTTTCATTGATGGAGTTTGTCCATCGCATGCGCTGCACACTTCCACCGGCAGCGGGGACCCTATCAGAGGCCGGCGGGCCTCGAAGTCCTAAGCTAGCCGGCGGGCGGCCTCTTCCTCGCCGACGCGCAGGTGGTGGTGTCGTCGGCGGCGAGAAGTATTCGTCGCTCGAGCTCGACGCAGCTGCAGCGGCCGGAGTCTCTTCACTCACGGCTGGAGCTGGTCCCGGCGGCTGCGAGGCGGAGCTGAGCGACGATTCCGCAGGTCTTGGTCGTGTGTTCTGAATCAGTCGTGCCCGGTTTCTTGTCAACATTTTGGTTTTTCCATTTATTGTTTGCTCTATTTATTCTTCTATTTATTCATGCATAGATTTTTTTTTACTATTTTGGTTTTGTTGAACATGACTATGTTGTTTATATGGCTATTTAATTTGTAAATTATTCTGAAAAATTCGGAGGAAAAAATTTTCTGACATGTTCTTTGACAACCGGGCCACAGATTGTTCTTTGACAACCGGGCCACAGATCTTATTATTATTATTATTATTATTATTATTATATACTTTATTGTACACCTTACTTACATTGATTCTGGGATGTAACGTCGGCGGCGGTTTATGACAGGGAGGAAGCCAGTTGTCGTGTGGCTCGAACTTAGACGCTATCATGCGCGCGCCGAGGCGTTTGTTCCGCCCCAAGCGGTACAGGTTTAAGTTTGATACCTGAAAACCGAATAAATAAATCAAATAAATGCTTTACAGATATTTTTTCTTAACAGAGTTGTGTAAAAAACAACTTTTCATAAATAGTATAGTTAATTGGGTGGTTTTTTTCAAAAACCTAATTGGTTGTTATATGTTTGAGCCGTTTGGGATTGAAACGTTAGGACCATGGGGTCCGAGTGCGCATCGACTCTTTCGTGACATCAGCAAACGTTTAGTCGACTCCACAGGTGACCAGAGGGCTGACCTTTTCTTTGGACAGAGAATCAGCATTGCCATTCAACGTGGCAATGCGGCCAGTGTTCTGGGCACATTTCCTATTGATAGCGATGTTGATGAATTTTTCGATGCCCTATAATTTCCTTTATTTTCGCCTGTATATACTTTATTTGAATAAAAAATCATATAGTTAATAATAATAATAACATCTATTTCACCACAAAAATACATCAGCCTGTAATACAAAAACTTAAAGGCTATATTTAGTACACAGCAAAATGAGCATCTGTAGCCGAACTGGGACACGTCCTGTATCTCGGCATACAGCACCACACCCCTAGTAAAAACGGTAATTATAAAATAGCCCAAGTGATTGAAACATTAGTTAACAATACTAATATTATAAAAAATAATTTAATGCAATATTTGTGCGTCTGTGTGTACATTTTTGTGTATGAGAGTATTATTTGTGTGATTGTGTGTGGATGTGTATGTGTGCGTGTGTTGTGTGTGCGTGTCCTTGAATGCTGTGTGAACGATTTTGCGAGCATGTATGCATGATACCGAGAAATACCGACCACTTTATTATTTAGGTAAGCAAACACTAGTTTTGAATTTTAAGTAAAGCCTCGTTTCATCATAAGAAAGACTAGTTATGTATCATGAAAATGTACATACATTCATATGTAAGCAATTTTTAATTATATATTTTTATTGATGATAGGCTTGCGTTTGACTACAGGTGAGAATGGCTAAACGCAAGCCACATCCTCCCCACATTTCTACAGATTCTTATCAAAATTAATTGGTACGCACAAAACGTTTTGGGAATAAATACTTTCATTGTTCGTACAGCTAAAGAGTAGATAGATCGATAGAATACTCTTTATTGTACACCAATAATTTAAACACACATTTACAATACTGCAAAATATGGTTACAATGGCGATCTCATCGCTGATAGCGATATCTTCCAGACAACCTTTGGATGGACTTTAAGAACATAAAACAAAGAGGGGAGGGGAAAGTCAGTGTACTTACTTCAAGTATATAACATACACAAAAAGTAACTAAAGTAGTTAATATAAGTATATATATATATACTAGTACTCACGCGGAGCTTCGCTCCCGTGGATTCTATCACGGTAAAAACATAACTCTCCTTTTTTGCAGTCGCGTAAAAAGTAGCCTATAACCTTCCTCAAGCTTCAAGCTACTTCCATACCAAATTGCATCCAAATCCACCCAGTACTTTCGAAGATTAGCGCGTTCAAGCAAACAAACAAACAAACTTTTAATACAATACATTAATAAGTATAAATAAATATATGTGTTTTGTATATATATGTCATAAGGAGAGAAATACAAGGTAAAATCATAGGAGTGTATAAAAATGATTGACAACAGAGCTTTTAAAAGCAGCAAGTGACTGCGCTTATCTAACTGACAACGGCAATGCGTTCCACAGACGAGTAGCCTGCACCGTATACGATGAATGATAACATTTTGCGGAATGTGCAGGCATTGAAAGTGTCAAATTCACTGCCAGAGTCTGTGTTTCCTGGTAGCTATAACCTGGGAGTCTGTAAGTCAAGAGTGAATAGGTTACTTCTAGGTAAGCGTGCTTCATCTTCGACCACATTATCGCTTACCATCAGGTGAGATAGTGGTCAAACGCGAGTCTCTGTTTCGGAAGCTTTGACTGTATCGACTATATGGCAATATGGTAGCTTGTGCATGGGTGTGACTATCTAACATATCGAGATATTTAATTCTTTGCTCCCGGCTATCACTTGCACATCTTTGACAACCTTCATTTAAGCACATGCACCATTTTATATCTGGGTAGCTACTTCTAACTTACTTCATTAAAATATTCATAAGAAATTTTTTGGCAGCCCTAACCTCCAACCTCCTGGAGGTGGCGGGCAATTTGGGTCAGTTTGAATATTCAATTAAATATGTGAAGTTATTTAGTTATATGCGCAAATACTGTACCTATAGCGTTGCAATTTCACAATACTTTCTGTTATTTCTTTTTCACTTCTCCTTTCGCAGGTCTGCTGGAAGAAATTTCTAAAGAAATAAGCAGTACCTTTGTACTCAAATATTATAATTATGTTGTCCTATTGTATTTTACTGTGTGTACATAAATAATAAAATAAATAAATAAATATTTTTTATTTCCTTTTCCATTGGAAACAACATTTTATGAGTACCTTGTGTACAAAATATTGACCAAAAATATATTTTATTTACCTATTTTAGAAGATTAATACTTACGACGATTAATAATGCGTGTTGATCTCACTACAAGTTATTATGTTTTTTTACTTTTATTAAATTTTTATATTGATTCCTACTATAAAAACATTTTTATTAGACAACCCTAACCCTAACTTCTTCTTCTTGGTTACGGGTAGTCTGGAGCCAGAAAATGTGATACGTCTTGCTACCGGGTTGTGGGGGTTCATGCAAATTCTCTATTTGGCACAGCCGTGAGGCACGTACGATGCTATTTTTGAAGTGAAAACTACTTTACCAACGTTGTGATTTGAAAATTCATGAAACGAAAAAGCGACAGTAAAAAGAGACAGACACATAAATTGCCGAATTTCGGAATTCTGTTGGGGCCAAGTGGTAGAGCTTTTGATGCCATTTAAAATGAGCCCAAACTCGGCTATCTTGCGACCACGGGAACGAAGTTAGGTCGCGGGGGGGTGATGTAGCCCTGAGAGGGGGGCGGGGTGAGGTAGCCCTGAAAGGGGGGCGGGGAGGGGGGGTTTCGTGGGGAGTCGAAAAAGCGACAATAAAAAGAGACGGACACAATTTTTTTTTTTAAGGTTTTACTTCTACCGCGTGTGAATTGCACACATGTTTTGTTTTTATTTACACAAGATTTTATTTTATTTCTTAAATTTTTGTGTGCCCCAAACTGGGTCAAACTAAAAAAGAGACAGGCACATAACTTGACGTATTTCGGAATTCTGTTGGGGCCAAGTGGTAGAGCTTTTGATGCCATTTAAAATGAGCCCAAACTGGGTTAAACTAAATTATTTTCTTCTTTCTTCTTCGTTTTACTTAGCCGTATCCGTTTAGACTGGAAACCGACCCCGACATAGTAGAGGCTAAGTAGATGATAATGGTGTCTATAATATCTCACCTGCTTACTCCTCATATGACTTAGTTTCCCCTCGTGCACTGTTGGGTGTGCGCAGTACAAATACGCGGTGATAGCGAACTTAAGAAAACTGTCTCCAATCGTCTCCAGACGTTCTAAGTTGATGCCATCGTTTGCGTTCGACATTGTTAGGGCCTGAAATGTTATAGTAAAACACAAAATTGGATTTTCTAAGAAATTAACACTGAATTTAGTGCTGGTACTAAACTTCTACTACGACTGGACTGTACTAGATTGAGTCAGAAAAAAAAATTGAAGAAAATGCAAATAAGAAAACTAGCAATATTTTGTTTTATTTATTGAGGAAAACCAACAAATACACACTATACATAGTTAATATTAAATTATAGTCTAGGTATATCAGTGCATAACTAACCAATGTGGGTAGAATTCACATTACTTATAATCATGTTAACCCGTGAAATTAAGCTAAATATGCTTGTCTGGAGTGGGTTCACGGCAATATTATCAAGGGTGGGATTCGAACCCACAACCTCTCGATCACAAAGCCGACACCTTAGCTATTAGGCTATTGTCGCACATTTTGCATTTAATTCAATTCCCACCAAACCTTGTTGAAGCTTTTAGCGTAACATGTATGGAAATTAAATGACTGATTGAATCTGGATTAAATTTGGCTCAGACATAGATTTTGGAATAGCACATTGGATATACCGGTAAAGTAGGACTACGAAGTATTGTCATGAAAAAAAATCTAGAAACAGTCTATCAAAACATCTTACCTGCAAAATAACACTAGGACTGGGCCCAGGATGTCCTTCTAAAGTCGGCTGGTAATCGAAATCAAAGTCCTTCCCACTCAAATACGAGGGTAGAGGACTAAAATCTGCATAATACGGTTCAAACTCCCCATCACCTTTAGAAATCTTCTCATAACCATCCTTCGTATCAAAACCGACATTAACAATTTTTTCATTAACATAATTCTTATCATCAATGTTAATATCTTTCATCGAAAAACAATTCATTTTTTTCAACTCATCATTTGGAAGCTTTTTCTTTATTTGAGCTAGCAACACTCTCTTATTCTTCTCTATGCTTTCAATGTCAATCTGACCGTTTTTAATTTTTAATTCTTGTGTGCCGAAAGGAAATAGTTCGTTAATGGCTTCTTCTTCAGTTTTTCGGCATATTACTGTGCTGTGGTAGGTGTCTTTTGTCTCTGGCAACACTTCTGTGATTTCATCCTCTTTGTTTATGAGGTGGTTCTTGTCTATGATTTCTTGTTTATGGTGGGAGACTGAGGCGCGGAATTTGTCGATGTACTGTGGAAGTAGGATTAAAAGATAATTAATAATAATATAATATTATAAAAATTTATATCCATCAAAGTAGGTACACTAAATTTCTTAATCTAATAACAAATTAAATCTAAGTTTATAGGTTGTACGCTGTCACATATAATTACGGAATTCTCGAACTCCTAAAATAAGTAAAACTTGTAGTATAGGAGCTTGTATTATTGAACTTGTACTAGTGAGCTATACTTAGACATTTTTTTTATATAGATAACTAGTAATGTGGGTAGAATTCACATTACTAGCAATCTTGTTAACCCCTCCAACTAAGCTAAATATGCTTGTGTCTGGAGTGGGTTTACGGCAATAGTGCAATGGGTGGGGTTCGAACCTGCGACCTCTCGATCACAAGTCCGATACCTTATCCATTAGGCTATTGACGCTTATAAAACTTAACAAGACTTAGACACAACCTTGAACTTATGTAGTAAGTAATAGTTAATTGTAAGCAGTGATGACTTCTCCTCATATAACATAATATAACCAGTGTATACCGCCAACTTCCAAACTCCGGGCTACTACTGAGAAATTTCTTATAGAATAACCCAGTAGCAGTTTTTGCCTGAGACCTTGTGCTCAGCATTCGCGCTTGCCACTACTCAACCAAAGAGGCAGATATTTATTATTTATTTAATACTCTATTGTACAATAAACTTCAGGATACAAATAATAAAACTAGTGTACAATGGGCGGTCTTATCGCACAGGGCGATCTCTTACTGACAACCTTTGGATGGACAGAGATTAAAGGAGATAGATTTAGGGCTGTCAGTGTACAATATTATACATAATATTAACTAAACATAATAATATAAAATATATACCACAATATATAAATATACACTAATTCATAATAGACAAAGGAGGGTAAAAAAAATTATAGAGAGAGGTAATGCTCCACCATTCTTTATGAACATAGGTAATGTTTGAGCACGCCTCACATCTATAGGTAATGCATTCCACAAACGGGCCACTTGGATAGTGAAAGATTTATCGAAGAAAGAAGTGGAATGCATACCGATACTAAACTCTAAATTTTCTGATGATCAGTTAGTAACAGATGTATGTAATTAATTACCTCTTGCGGCGCACTTCCTTGTTTAATCAACTCGTCGTGTGCGGCCCTGTCCTTAGCGTCGTCATCTTCATCAGGCAATGGTGCGGGGTTCACTTTCTTAGTCCGTTCTATATCGAATGCTTCTGCTTCGTGGGCGGTCTTGTACTCAATACGGACGCCCATTGACGCTAAAAATAAATATTGTAATGAGATTCTGTACAAAAATGGTTAACGTAATTTTCGTTGCACCTGAAACTACATTACTGTTTCGCCAGTCGCTTAGCTAACTAAGTACGTCGAGAAACTTCGACCGACATATAGAATGTTCGAGAAGCTAACGCCACTTGGCGGCGAGTTGCAATACTGAGTATGTCGAGAAACATCGACTTCTAGAACGTTCGAGACACTAACGCCACCTGGCGGCGAGTAGCAGTATTGAGTATATCGAGTAGCTTCTGGAACATTCTTAGCAGTGAGTCGATTGTACAAGAATGTTCTAGAACACACATAGGGGTATAAATAGATCGCAAAGGAACGCAGAGGGTCAGTCTTATTAGAAGACCAGCTTGTGCCAGCGGCTTCGCCCGCGTGGGAAGATTTTCCCGTGTAAATCCCGATCCCGTGGGAATTTCGCAAAATCCTTTCTTAGCGGATGCCTACGTCATAACATCTACCTGCATGCCAAATTTAAGCCCGATCCGTCCAGTGGTTTGGGCTGTGCGGTGATAGATCACTATGTCAGTCGGTCAGTCAGTCAGTCAATCAGTCAGTTAGTCACCTTTGAGTTATATATATTTAGATACGAGGCGATATAATCGAAGCTATACAAGTGGATTTAAGTGTTAAGTGACAAGTATTGTAGTGCGGATAACTGTGTTAATTTTTGTTTTGTGTTTATTTAATTAAAGTGTTAATTTTGGTATAATTGGCGTTAATTATTTCTATCCCGAACCTCAGCTCGTAACATTACTATTACTAATATTATAAATGCGAAAGTTTATGAAAATGTTTGTTATTCTTTCACGCAAAAACTAGTGAACGGATCGAAATAAAATTTGGTAAGTAGATAGTTGACATCTTGGAATAATACATAGGCCACTTTTTGTCCCGGAATTCCCGCGGGATCGGGATTTACACGGGAAAATCCTCCCACGCGAACGAAGTCGCGGGCAGAAGCTAGTGTAAGGGTAAATAAATAATAATTATAATTACTATTAGTATTCTTGCTGCCAGAAAATCCACTGAGATCAGTATCTTCGTCACTGCCATCAAAATCGAGGTCGGTGTCATCAGAGTCTAAGTCGCTGGAAAATATAACTTCATTAAACATGGCATTAAGTACCTTGATATTTTAGTAAAAGAAAAGACAATATTTAATTTAAACTTAAAAAAAAAAACAATAGAACAGTACTGGGATTATCTCCAACCCCCCACACCCGTAGTTCCACCGACTGAAGTTTACGCTGGCTGGCATTAACCCCTTTTTTTTGTATTAACATTTACATAGTATAAATAAACTTTGGTTGTTTGAAACAGTTTGTTGTTTCCATACCTTTCAATACCAACCCACCTTGCATCTGGGCTTTTGTTCTTTTACCACTAGAGGGACAAAATCTCATATCGACGCCTTAGAGTGAAAACCTCGTAAGTGAATAAATTAATAGTTTAAAAATCACTAGAAAAACACGCTTTTATAAATGCACGTAAAAACAAAAAATTTGTTCGCGCTTTTCCTTTTTTTTGTAGTCTCCGTTTTCTTTATGCTGCTGTTTCTTTTTTGTAGTTTTTGCCATATTATTCCCACGAGTAGTGAACATTTAAACGGTCGATCACCCCAGAGGATTTGAAAGTGACATCTATAAAAAAATAAATCTATGGATTACGCGGTAATTCAAAAAAGTTAAGAAAAGCGATAACGGATTTTCTTTAGGTTTGTTATAATAACTTTGAAACCTGATCGTGTCCAAAGTCCATTACGTGGCCTTTCTCACAAGTGCAAACACGACTTTGATACGATATTCCATCATGGAATGCCAGTGCCTATCTTCCGGCTCATATCGGCATATATCATCGGACCTTGAAACCTACTCGTGGTCAAAGTTCATTACAACACTTTTCTAAGAAATCCAAAACAGCTATGATACGATTTTCCATCATGAAGTTCCAGTTCATATCTTCCGGCTCCATCATCAGATCACTTCGACAGTACCATATTATTGTATTGTCATCAGAACTACATACAGCTGCCAATTTTCATTACGCTACGACCCTTGGAAGATGGTTAAATCCGCGAGTTGACAACTTTGTAAAAGTTGTTTGAAACGCTTCGAAGCGCTTCATGTGTACTCTTAAAATAATATTTTATTCATCACTTAACCTTTCAATTAAAATATAAGTATTTTTTAATTTATTAAAAAACTATGGCCTAAATCGTGGCATTGTGGTCACGTGACTATGAATGACGTCATCGTTCAAAAAACAACTTTCCTGGCATTTGGCACATAAATGTACTTCGGGTATTTTATGATATTTTACTCTATTATGAACGTGAAAAATTATTATCAGTGCTGTGCATACCTTGTTGTGGGAATACTACTATAAAAACGCCAACGAAACTATTTATTCATGTCCCTTTAAAAAGAGATATTCGCAAGAAGTGGTTAGAACTTCTGTGTCAAATCCATCCAAAGGTTGTCTGTAAAAGATCGCTTTTAGCGATAAGACCGCTCATTGTATCACCCTTTTTAGTTGTTAAGTTCATATTTGTTTTACTGTTATGGTGTACAATAAATAATATATCTATCTATCTGCTTTTTTAAAAAGACAAAAACGGAACTCATCGAACAAATATTACAGGACGATAAGACAAATGAACCAGAAGAGACAGAGTTAGTTATGAAATGAAATGAAATATTTATTTGTAAATTGGTTATAAATAACACTTTTACATGTCATGATTTTTTGCGTGTTTAGTTTAGCTAGATGAGGCCGGTATTTCCTAACTGACTACTCTGAGAAGAAACACCGAAACAAACTCCCTCTGAGTTTGTCGACAACGTCTCTTTTAAAGTCCAAACAATTTGTATTTGTATATGAGAAGCATGTAGGTTCATGTCTTTGGTATTCTTTTGAGGAAATAACCACGCAAATTTGAGCGGACCTGTCCAGACAGTGCAAGCAGTTAGTTAGTTATTTCTTATTTTGTCTTACGCACCAACTAAAGATAACCAGTCAGCTGTCAAAATATTGAACGATGACGTCTCGTTTTCTGATTGGTGTTTCTAATCACGTGACTCACAGATAAAAAGTCTCATTTTTCTCAAAGGAAAATAAAATTAATAATTAATAATCTTTTCTTCATTTGTACTATTTTGTGCTTCATATCAATAGATTTACATAATTAAATAGTTATTTTAAATTTTTAAACATACTGTCAACTCGCGGATTAGTTACCTTAGATTTCATTACATAGTTAGTTACATACAGGTCGACCTAATAAAAGCGTGTTAAAAAGGAGTAACTTTTCAGGAGGAAGAAAAATCTGCGTGCTATAAA
Organism: Tholera decimalis; assembly: GCA_943138885.2. NCBI lineage: Eukaryota > Metazoa > Arthropoda > Insecta > Lepidoptera > Noctuidae > Tholera > Tholera decimalis. The sequence goes on along the minus strand of OW964575.2, from coordinate 6,832,591 downwards.
ATTTTTGTATGGTTTCTTTTATGTTTTTTTTTTCTAATTAATTTATATGTAAATTTAACCCGTTTTTATATCCAGAACTGTTCGATATTATGTATAATATGAAAAATATTTACATAATATCGAACAGTTCAGAAATGCATAATCCATGGCCTAATTACGCTAAACTGACGATGCGATGCGAGTGTTTACGAGGTTCTCACTTACTTTCATAAATAGCGTTTCGAGTATCGAATGAACATATTAGTGAGATCAGGATGTGCGTTGCTAGGACTGCTTTATGGAAACGCAAAAAAAAATTGGACAAAAATGTACTCCCGAGGTTTTCACTCTAAGGCTGCGTTTCCACCAGAGATGTGCGATGGAAATGTGTCGTGCGAGGATGTCTAGCTGTGCTGTGAAAATATGTGGGGGTTTCCACCAAAGCTGTGCGATGAAAATGTGCCTACGAGGATGTGTAGCGGAGCTGTGAAAATGCGCATTAATGTGTGGTGCGAGGATGCGCAAACCTCGCAACACATCCTTCTCAACACACATTCCTCGCAACACATCCGTCGCAACACATCTCTCGCACACATCCCTCGCACACATCCCTCGCTTGTTTTGTATGCGCAAAAAACTAGCTCCGCTGAGCCGTTTCCACCAGAGCTGTGCTGACTGAGGCGAGGTAAATGAAGCGATTCTATTGATTCTTCACAAACACATCCCTCGCTACACGTTTAAGGATTTTTTTTTTTATTTTTATTCAATGCCCATTATCATCTGCTTAGTATTTCCCCAACTATGTCAGGTTCCAGTCTAACCGTATACAGCTGAGTACTAGTGTTTTACATGGAGCGACTGCCTGTCTCACCTCCACAACTAGGGTTGCCACCCGTACTTTATTATAAAGTATTGTACGTTATTTCAGGTAATTGTACTCTATACTTTATGAGAACAATAAAGTACATGAAAATACTTTATTTCGCATGATTAGATTTCTTTGTAATTTTGAAAACTTTAGTTGTAATAAACAAAGTGTCTTGGAATTTAAAAAAAAAATGAATTACATATTTAGTTTAATTTAAATATAGACTGTAAAGATGCTGTGCAATTGTTTAGTAGAGATACTAATTTGATACAAACTGCAAAAAGTAATAAGAAATATGTTTTTAAACATAACTAGGTGCCCACCCCGGCTTCGCCCGGGTGCAATTTTTCTTTCGGTATCATACAGTTTTCTTTCCAAACCCTATCCAGACAATTATTACGAACACAACAAAAAATGATTAGTCAAATAAATGCAGCCGTTCTGAACTAATGCGCTTACGTACATATACATTGTTCCTTCAACTAGGCTCAAGAAAATTGGGGGCTCATTTAGATGTGTATACGCTTATAAACTTAACGCAATAAACTTCCCAGTCATGTGAAAGAACTAAGGCTCAATAAATTTAAATCATTTGTGAAGCAGAAACTTTGCCAGAAAGCTTTTTATTCTGTTAAAAACTATCTTGCGGACAAAAATGCTTGGGATTGAGCTGCTCCAATTATATCTGTTTTGTTTGATTTTTTACTCATTTCTTTTTTTTTTTTGTATTATACTGATTACTTCATATACATTTTGACATGACAATATTATTTACTTTTTCAAGTAATAGAATATACTTTTTTTTACTTTACTATTTTTAATTTTGTTTGTACAAGATGACAATATTATTATTTTTTCAAGTAATATATTTTATTTTTGTAAAAGCAAAAGCTATGTTGTGAATGTGAGAGCAATGTGGGATAACAACGAATATTATTAATAGATTACCGCACTATTTGGCAGTTTGAGTGCTTTATACGGCCCACCCAAATGTCCTTACTTTGGTATTGTTCGTCAAATCGTTCGAGCTCCTTAAGGTTCTAAGTTGAGCTACGCGATATTTGACAAATGCTTGCACTGCTTGGACGGGCCTGCTCAAATCTGTGTGATTCTGTCCTCTAAAGGGCGCCACAGACATAAACCTACATGGCTCTCATATGATTTGATCACTACAGATTGTATGGACTTTAAAAGAGGCGTTGACCTCTGAGTTTGTTTCAGTGTTTCTTCTCAGAGTAGTCAGTTAGGAAACACTAGCCTCATCTAGTTTACATTTACGAAAAAAAAGACGTGTGAAATTGTTATTTATAACCTATTTGCAAAATAAACATCATTATTTCATTCGGCAATAATTTTTTAGTAAGCAACCCGCCCTGGCTTCGCAAGGGTTCTTTACAGAAAATATAAAATAGCCTATGTTACTCCAAGGAGATGTAGCTTTCGGTAAAATTGGTTGAGTAGTGTTTGAGTTAAATCGTAACAAACAAAAAATCAATCATCTTTCCTCGTTATAGGTATATAATATTAATTTAGATGATAAGGATTAATACCGTATTTGTGTAAATACCTTTTACATTGCCGCTTTGTAATTGCCAATTTTTTTAAGTATTAAAATAGACATAGGTAGGATGTTATCTTTAACATATAGACATATGCCATCGCGGACTTTTCTGTAGGCATATATAAGATACACAATTCCACCATACATTGATATACTACATAAACTTTCGGACTCCCCTGGCTCGGAAGCGAGGCGCCCGGTCAAATTACGGTGACACGAAATTAATTTCGTTGCGCATTATTTTGATTTTGCCATATCTCCTAAGGTATTAATTTAATTTGCATGGAGTAAAGGGAAAAATTAATCTTCATGAAATGTTCAAGTCAACTAACGTATTTCAAAGTATAAGTATTAATACAGTATTTACTTTTTTGTAGACTTTTTTAAGGTGTACAGTACTGTAGTACATTATTTTGATCTATCTCGTACGGTTCAGCCAGCGTTTGCAATGTAAGCGCAAAAAAAATGTTTATTAAGACATCACATTAGAAAACCCTAAAATTATCATTGTTTCTCTACTATATGATGCATGTATTATACATATAAACCTTCCTCTTGAATCACTCTATCTATTAAAAAAAGCACATCAAAATCCGTTGCGTAGTTTTAAAGATCTAAGCATACATAGGGACAGACAGCGGAAAGCGACTTTGAAAATAAAATGTACTTTATTTTGATGCTATGTACTTTTTTTCTCTTACCTATTTTAACCAATGTACTTTAACTGCACAAAAAAAAGGTGGCAACCCTATCCACAACCAGTAGCTGGGTAACACGATACACCTTGGTTGGACTAGAGTCAGATTTTCTGTCTTCAGTCTACCCGTAACGACTGTCAAAGATGTTAAATTACAGCCGGGACCAACAAAATAACGTGTGTGTCGAGGCACAGAGGAATTTCGATATATAATTAAGATGGTCACCCATCAGCGTTGCTTAACTTTGAAGATCGACCTTCGCGGCTGTTGTTATTTAGCCACGAACTCCACAGTGTTATTCAATAATATAATAATAAAATCATTTATTGGGTATTTGCAAGTACCTAATACATAATATTTGCAATAGCCAAATATTTGGGTGAACTGCTGTTCTCCTAGCTAGGGCTTCCAATCCCACAGCCTGAATTCAATCTCGGTGTTTACGGGACTCCGAATTTTCAATCCCGCGGATTCTCGGTATTTGCGGGATCCCGCATATTGAAAATAATAAAATAAATTACAACGTTTTTTCTTCACAAAAAAACAGTAACAAATACTGAATAAAAAACTTTACTGATATTTTAGGCTACAAATTTAGGCTACCACTGACTGAAATTCGGCTATATTAGGCTACTTAAGCTGTAAAAAGCGGGCGACATCGGCCCCCGCGTTTGAAACACTGCCGGCCGCCAGTCACCGAGCGATCGCGCTCGCGAGAGGTCGCATGCATGCTTTTTTTCAGTCCCGCAAATCCCGCAGATCCTGCGCCCATAATCCCGCATCACGCGAGATTGGAAAATGACGCGGGATCCCGCTATACCGAGATCTCGATATTCCGGGATTGGAAGCCCTACTCCTAGCTAGGTTGCTGGACAATCTGTATTGAGGAGAGACAGTTTCCCTTCTTTATTGGTTGTTTTACCCGACTGCAAAGGAAGGGTTATGTTTTTTTTCAATAAATAACCAAGATTATTTATACACTTCATATACACACAAATTCGACAAACATTCCTCCTCACTTTCACACACGCACACACTACTCAATAATTTTTCATCGTGTTTATGTTTTAGTTTTTCTTCATTTTATCCATGCTCAGGGAAAGTGAGGAAGAATGTGTGTCGGATTTGTGTGTATGTGAAGCGTACTGTTGGAACTATTTTATAATTAGTTTTGCAATGAAACAGTTTCAATTTGTTCAGAATCGTTCACTCTTCATTTTAACCATGCTCAGGGAAAGTGAGGAAGAATGTGTGTCGGATTTGTGTGTATGTGAAGCGTACTGTTGGAACTATTTTATAATTAGTTTTGCAATGAAACAGTTTCAATTTGTTCAGAATCGTTCACTCTTCATTTTAACCATGCTCAGGGAAAGTGAGGAAGAATGTGTGTCGGATTTGTGTGTATGTGAAACGTACTGTTGGAACCATTTCATTCGTTTTGCAATGAAACAGTATCAATTTGTTCAGAATCGTTTACTGAATCAATTTTAAGCCTTTTTAAACTTTTAATACAGGTATTTTTAAAGAGCGCGGGTTATTCAAAGTTAAAGAACGTTGCAAAGGTCGTTCTTTGGATAAGTTACTTATCGAGATTTCTTCGAGCCTCGGAAGGTACGGTGGCACATCAACCTACTCCAATCTGTCAAAATAATTTAATAGATTTACAATTTTATTACAACATGATAAGGTTCAAACTCAATTGGGTAGATTTTACAGATTCCGATAGCTTGATGTGCTGGCGACTGTACGTTAAGCCGCTGGTCGCGTTTGTTATTCTGACGTCGTTGACAGATGTTAGTCAGAAGCCAGTTCTGAAAAACCTAATTACAAGACGGTGCATTGATTTTGTTACATGTTGTATACAACGTGTAACAGATTAAGCGCAATACCTCAGACACCCCAATTAGAATATTAAATTATAAGTCTAAAACAACATCCGTAACTAAATAAATTGAAACCAAACCTAGACATTTTTTTATAAAATAGTTATCCTTACTAAACGCAAAACGTATGTGCGTCATACAATATCCTTACGCAGACGCATACACTCATGCGATGTTAGCGGCCGACGCGACACGCACACAATTTCCTTGAATTGTATTAATTTGTCATGATACTGTGTTTCCATTTTAAGTTAAATGAAAGATTTTTCCGTTAAAATGTAACCTATTTTTATGACGGAAATCGATTCAGAAGCCGATTCTGAACCAACTACTTTCAGGAATTGCGTTTATTCTGTTACACGTCGTATATGATGTGCCTGTACTTGGTATCTATAATAATAAAACAATAAACTTATAAAAGGAACTCACCTGGACATAAATGAGTCATCACTATCCGCCATCGAGAAATTCTTGTTCGGATTGTAAGTACTGAACTTCGGCCGGCCTATGGGATCGCACCAATTCGTGCCGCCTATAAAATTTATTTGAGTTAATAAATAATATTATTTAAGTTAAAAATAATTAAACTAGTTTAAATTTTTGTACCGATAGAAATATTGTGAGGTGTACAATAAAGTATATAATAATTAAATAAATAATTATCCCGCCTATCTTTACCTCAAAATCGGTTCAGTAGTAATTTTGTAGTAGGTAATCTCTGGATACCTGGATGGCCTACGACACGTCGCGTCGACGCCACATTGTCAATATAAAAAAATATAAAATTGACAAACTACATCAAGTGGGGTACCATTAAATAGCTCTTTAAAAATGATTATGAGATTTCTTTCAACATTTTTCATTTTAAACAACCGTTTAGGAAATATAACGTTTTAATACGGACTTAAATCGAATAAAAGGAATGAAAATATATTAATTAATATTAAAACTAAACTGAAAATAAAACAGTTATTTTAAAAATCTAATAAATTCGAGTGCTGCGAAATGCACGAAGCACACCCATCCCATTTTTTTTATTAAAATTATATTATGTTCTATTGAGTCCCGCCTGCTCGTCACTTTTTAAAATAAAAATCTTCTTGCATTTCAGTTGAGCATTCGGGTTTTTTAGATTTTTTAAATAACTTTTTTTATAGTTATTTATAGAGAGAGAGATAACACAAACCTGAAGCCGATGTGCAAAATGTGAGGTTAGGAGGTAAGGGGTCTCTCAGGTCGTCAAATTCTGAATGCTCGGGTATTGAAGAGGCCATGTCATTGCTCCATGTGCCAATTTCAAACTGAAATAGTAATATTTATTATCTTATTACAATAGGTTAGATTAGGACCAGATAATAAATTAGTGTTGCCCAAACGAGAGTCTCGCAAGAGTCTTGCAATTAGCGATTATCCTATTGCTATTTATTAAACGGTAGTTGAGATTTCAGAACAATGTAACAGAGTCTGTTACATTGTTCTGAGATCTCAACTACCGTTCTTCGTACTCTTGCGAGACTCTCGTTTGGGCAACACTATAATAAATGTATAACCTGTCTTAAAACACAGTTAAGTGAAATGATTTTTACTTGGTAAACGAAATATGGGTCTCCCTTGTTTGACCGAAAGGAATTGGACAAACTTCCCTTTCCAAAAAAATTTTCGCTTAATTTCATTTGCCAAATTATTACTTAGCAAAAAATCTATTCACAAAAAATTGTAACGCAAACCTAATGTTTGGGACATGAACGTTTAAAAGTTTTACCAACTAGTACTTTTAACATTTTTTATTTAGTCAAATATTTCAGTTGGAATAACAGTTTTTACTCAAAATCAAATGTTGCTCAGTTAAATAATAATCATTAAAGTATTCCTTTAAAAATGAATTCTTAAAAGTGTGAGACATACAAAAGTTCAAAGGGTGCAATAAAATTGTCTGTAAATGGATAGATTACCGGAGGAGTCACCCTTCGCGGGGCTTCTATTTCTGGGTGGTTTAAAAAAAAATAACTACGAAGGCTAAGGCGGGAGCTCCGCTCCGCTTCGCTCCTGCCTTAGCCTTCTAACCTAACCTATCGGAGTCGGGGTACTCTGAGTCGGGGTGTTAACCAAAATATCTTATTTTTGCCTTAATATTTTTTGTCTTAACAAATCATTTCACCAAACGTTTATTGTCTGAAGATTGTTTGCTGTAATAAATCATTTGATTAAAGACCAAATGCCATAATGACATTATACTTGGTAATATTTCGCCAAGTAAAAATTTGACCAAATAAAAATATGCGTACTAAAATCATTCGAAATATTGCAATGGTATAAAAAAGGTTGCTAAAATTTGTTTGGGTAATGAAATTTTGTCAAAATCTTTTCGGCAAAACGGCAGGATCACACGAAATCTATACTAATATTATAAAGCGGAAAAGTTTGTTAGTTTGTTTGTTTGTTTGTTTGTTTGTTTGTTTGTTTGCTTGAACGCGCTAATCTACGAAAGTACTGGGTGGATTTGGATGAAATTTGGTATGGAAGTAGCTTGAAGCTTGAGGAAGGTTATAGGCTACTTTTTACCCGACTGCAAAAAAGGAGAGTTATGTTTTTACCGTGATAGAATCCACGGGAGCGAAGCCCCGCGAGAGTACTAGTATTTAATAAAACATTGAAAAATAATTAACAATTGTAATAATTTAACTGGCATATACAGGGTGGCAGGGACATCGACGCGCAACCGCTTACCATGGATTCAGTACATGATTCTGGACCCCTCTGCGTTGAAAATTTTCGTCGTCTTTTTGGGTACAGTTTGGGTTCAGGAAGGAACTGTCAACTGAATCCGCTATTTTGGCGCTTAAGCAAACTGTTAAGTACTACATCGATAGAAAAACATCAGTATATGCGGCTTTTCTCGACCTCTCCAAAGCTTTTGACCTTGTTTGTTACGACCAACTATGGTCAAAACTATTGGAAGTACCAGAGGAGCTTATTGATGTTTTGAAGTTTTGGTATAGTTCGCAAACTAACAGTGGGCTGGCGCTCACTCTAAGGCGTACACTTTGGAGTGTGATGTTAGGCAAGGTGGGTTAACGTCCCCAGTTTTATTTAATGTTTATATGAATCAATTGATTGATGAACTCAGCAAAGCCAATGTCGGGTGCTTTATTGATGGCACGATGGTGAATAATCTCAGTTATGCAGATGATATAGTTTTGCTGAGCCCATCAATCAGTGCCCTTAGAAAATTATTAGTTGTTTGCGAGTCACTGCTTCACATGGGCTCACTTATAAAGTTAAAAAAGTGAGTTAATGATTTTTAAATGTGAGTCTAGCACATTGGATAATGTTCCTTCAGTGACTTTAAACGGAACAACTCTGCAGAGAGTTTCAGAGTTTAAATACTTGGGACATATAGTTACTGAGAACTTATTCGATGATGCGGACATAGAGTGGGAGCGTAGGGCGTTGGCGGTTCGGTGCAATATGGTAGTCCGCAGGTTTGCACGTTGTAGTAAGGGTGTTAAAGTTTCGCTTTTTAAAGCATTTTGCCAAACTTTCTACACGTGTAGCCTTGTGGGTGAAATATACGCAGCGAGCCTACAACGTTCTACGCGTATAGTATAATAATGGGTTTAGGATGTTGATGGGGCTTCCGCGCTTCTGTAGCGCTTCGCAGATGTTTGCGAAAGCCCATGTTGACGACTTTCATGCTATTATGAGGAAAAGAGCAGCGTCAATTATTGGCCGGTTGCGTGGGAGTTCCAACGGCATCCTAGCACATTAAGTAGCAAAGTGGATAGTCCATTTGTAAAGCACTGGGCGCAAAGGCACGTGCCTGTTTGTAAGAGGCAGCGTGTGAATTGATAATGCATAATATAAATTTACTAACATAGTTTTTTAAGTAATTTTTGCTACTAACACTATGGATTATTTGTATTTGTTGATCCGAAATAAAGAAATTATATATATTAATATTAGAATATATGTTAAGACCGCTATTGCACCAACACTTATCGCAAATAAATAAATAAGGTAAATTTAGTAGGTGCTATATGGTTGACTGGTAGAGAATACCTAAGGCATTCTCATTAAGTCCGCCTTTGTACTTTTTTGTTTCATAAAGTTTTAATAAATAAATAAATTGGGTATTTTCCCAAAATTATGATTAAATATTTAGTCCGTCGCTTAGATTAAAACAACAGTTGGACATATTTTTTTCTTTTTTTACGTAATATAAAAATTAAAGCGATGGAGCCGGAAAATATGAACTGGATCTTCATGATGGAAAATCGTAACATAGCTGTTTTGGATTTCTTAGAAAACTCTTGTCCTACCTACTATTATTACTAAACCTAATCGTGGTCAAAGTTCAGACCACGATTAGGTTTCAAGGTCTGATGATAAAGCCGGAAGATAGGCACTGGCATTCCATGATGGAATATCGTATCATAGTCGTGTTTGCACTTGTGAAAAAGGCCACGTAATGGAATGAACACGATCAGGTTTCAAGGTTATAACAAACCTAAAGAAAATCCGTTATCGGTTTCCTTAACCTTTTTGAATTACCAAATCCATGGATTTATTTTTTTATAGATGTCACTTTCAAATCCCCTGGGGGGATCGACCGTTTAATTGTTCACTACTCGTGGGAATAATATGGAATAATATGGTTTTTGTTTTTACGTGTATTTATAAAAGCGTGTTTTTCTAGTGTTTTTTAAAATATTCTTTTTTATTTCCTACTGAAGATATGATGATGAGATTAAATGCCAAGGATGAAGGTAGAACGAATAGTAATATTCAAGAACTGATAAACTTAGAAGAGGAGTAAATTTTGCCTTAGCGGGAGTTGATTTTAATGACTATTATATGTTAAATTAAAAATAATGAAAATGCACTATATTTTTTTATAAATACTATCCTTTTCATTTTTTTGTACTATCTTTTTCAACATACATAAATCCAACCCTGCTCGTAGGGTTGATAGGCGGTGACCTCTCGCTCCCGGCCCTGGTTCAATCCATGGTCCGGAGCGAGCCATGGGAAGCAGTCACCTCCTTCTGCGGAGCAGTTATGCAAGCGAAGGAGGTGGAGGGACTGGCGAGGGAGAGGCGGGTCTCAAGGCCCTCACAGATCTTGCGCCCCAGCCGCCGCAGGAGACGCTCCGGGCGTCGGGAGTCGCAGGGCGACTCCGAGCCACCGCAGGCGCTTCTAACTTACTTACTTACAACCAGCGTTGCCAACCCTACTGTTTTAACAGTAAATTTACTGTTTTTACCGTAACATCCCTGTTTTTAAGTACCTATTTCTGCTGTTTTTATTATTATACAACGTGTAATTTAAAGGGTATATACATACCAAGTGCATGGCTTCTTTGGATGATAACAAACGATAAGGCAAAGGTTTTGTAATCCTAAGTCTACGTGTGTAGAACTTATTACAAATTCCAATACACTGATACCAGAGACCGAATTTTTCAAATTAAGAATAACGAAGAGAATTATCGTGTTATTGGCAAGTGACGTGGAAAGTTATTGACCCTCGTAGTGCTGTGACTCGTTTGTTATGATTGGTATTCAAGAAATATAGGAAACCAATAATTTAGTATCAATTCTTTGAGTCAGTTATTTTGTGCTAAAACTGTGCATAGAGACTCCATACCAGATGTTGTCTTCAGCACTTTTGGATAGATATGGGGTTTCCGTTACACGTTGTATTTAGAGATTTCATCTAAAACGATAAAACCCCTCCAATTTAAATACCTAGCTTCATGATATGCATGTATGTATCCGTATAAATTTTATCTATGGTCTAGTCTAACAAAACAAGTCAAGTCATAACATGTCAATGTCAGACAAAAATAATGTCAGTAATGATATTGACAATATTTTGTTTGACTTGACCGTTGACCCTTGTAAAACAGAAATAAAGAAATGTATACATTGAATGCAACTGAAAATCATGTGAAGAAATTCAATAAAAATATGTATGATTTTAATAAGAAAATAAGCAGAAAATATCGAAGACAGAGAAATTTAAAATGGTTAATAATTATTTAAAGAATATTAAAAAAAAATGACAATTATTCATATTTTTAAATTAATAAATTAATAATAATGATTATGTACTTTCGTTTTCAATTTTATTAAGGGTTTCATTTTCAATTATAATAAAGTAGTAGACTTAATGTTTTAAAGTTACCGTTTTACTGTTTTCTGCTAATTTTTTTTAAGTCTGATCTGCTGCTTTATGCTTCGGTTAGGTTGGCAACACTGCTTACAACTCACCCTCTCCCTGTTAAGTCAGTAGCCCTTGAATTCTTGGAACGCGATAGATGCACATTTACTCTTTGACAGGGAATACCCCGGCTAATCAATCCCAGTACATTCCACAGCTGATTATATTATTGTATCAACAACATCTAAGTATATAAATTATTATCTTAGCAAGATATCCACCATCTTTATTTAGCTCAAGTGCTGATATACATACGTTAAGATTTACATACATTCTGATGTTGAACAATGGTATCAATCGCTATTCGCTTATATGCATTGGTTATCATTAATCATAAGAGCATTTATTCCGGGTGGGAAAATCATCGAATGACTTCTCTCGCTCAGGGTTAAGCGGAAGAGAGTGTCAGACTTGTACTGACTAAAAACCCACCCTGTTCCTTCAGGTGCCCTTAAGTTCCTTCAAGATTAAGCAGCGCTTGCTGAGATCAATGTAGTGAGGAGTAATGAGATCCCTTCATGCCTCGGAAAGCCTTCGTGGCTTAATAAGCCATCAGTTCCGAATCTACTTTGTGCTACTCAGACAGTTGTCACGCATAGTCAGAAGTCTGACATTGTTTTTTAAATTTTTATTGATGATAGGTTGCGTTTGACCGCCATCTCACTACATGGTAAACGATGATGTGGTCGAAGATGGAGCACGCTTACATAAACCCTAGGTTTTAGGTATCGGGAAACACAGACTCCGGAAAAAAAAAAAAAAAAAAAAAAAATTGTATGTATGAGTGGGATGTCCACCACCTTGATACTGATGACACTGGTCTCGTGTTACCCAGTTACTGGGTTGTGCAGGTCAGACAGTCAGTCTCTCCATGTAAAACACTAGTACTCAGCTGCTTCAGGTTAAACTTGAAACCCTCACATAGTTCGGAAAACGCTAAGAAAATGATGATAACTCAAAACCTCATATATGTATATGTTTATAGAATTTACACAAAAAAAAGAGGACCTGCCACTTATGACCTTTCAGCCTTTAAAGCAAGAGTAAATAGTAAAGGTGGGCAAAGTGAGATTTTTGAGATTGGAACTTTTGCATCTCGATCAGTGAAATGATCCGGAACACTGATATGTTTCATTTGGCTCATTTGGATCATCGGCTCAAATGACTCAGTAAACGCCCGCGACGCGACGTCATGTATAGAAACGTAACATTCTTACGTTGCGTTGCGGGCGTTTACTATTGAGACATAGAAATGTTTTGAGGCATCAATACTGAATGTTTTATGTCTACATATTTATTGTAATAAGTGACATCTATACTAATATTATAAAGAGGTAAAATTTGTAAGTTTGTATGTAGGGGGTAATCTCTGAAACTAGCGAACCGATTTTGAAAATTCATTCGCTCACATATAGCTGCATTATCCCTGAGTGCTATAGGCTATAAATTATCTTTATATCATGCATATTAGCCGAGCTATTATAATCTTTGTCAAGCAAGTCGGGGACGGGACCCCGTGGAATATTTTCGAATTCTACGCGGACGAAGTCGCGGGCAGAAGCTAGTGTCTACATATTTATTCCACAACTTCCACAACTTTCCACAACTTTTTTTTTTTTTTATTGTAATAAGTGAGATTATAAATAAAGTCGATCTTCGTGCATAGGATACAAGTGTCAATAGTTAAAGTAACTCAGTGTGTCTCGGTATTTCTCTCTCACTCGCACACTGCTCAGTCGCCACACGAGCGACGCGTCGCGCGAAATGAGCCAGAGCAAAGTAATGTTTCAGATTCAAATGATGCATTTGAAACGTTGTTACTGAACCAATCTTTTGTATCACTTCAATGATTCGAATCAGTGAGTCGGTTCCGTAAAGAGTTACACACGCCTAGTAAATAGGCATCTTCTGGGCTCGCTCGTCTCATCGTAGACCTCATCTATCGCTTACCATTAGGCGAGGTCGAGGTCAATAACGGGCACATCAGTAATTAAAAAATAAAACACTGACCTAACACAGAATATAATATGTAATTCTGATGACTTACATTGTAAAAATGATATTTTTAAATGAGTAACTGTGGAGTTTCTTGCCGGTTCTTCTCCATAGAAAATGACCAATTTAAAACCGTGCACTAACTTCTGACGTTTTGTAAGAATCCATGTAGGCCTATGTGAATTAATAGTAGATTAGTAGCCAAGGGTTGTAAGGCATCAATTGCAGCCCGAGATATTTAGGCGCCCGCCTATAGTTCGAGGGTGCAATTGATGCTTACACCCGAGCTAACTACTCTGCTTTACATCTCGATTGTGAGGTAAGTAGAAAAAAACCGGCATAACAAGAATAATAGTAGATTATTAACCAAGGGCTGTATGACATCAATTGCATACGAGGTTTTTGGCGCCTGAGCGAAGCGAAGGCGCTAATTAACCCGAGTATGCAATTGATGCTTACGCCCGAGATAAATACTCTGCTTTACATATCGATTGTGAGGTAAGTAAACAACAAGACAGCAGGTTTCAATGAACATTTATTAAGAAGAAAAAAATGTGTATTTAATTAAAATTAATAGTAAAATTATTACAATTTGTAAGAGATATGGTCACGTTCTTTTTAGGTATATTTATAGTTTGAATATGAGTTTGTGATGATAAGACTTGAGTTTGAGTGACTTGAGGTTCTTGCATCGTAAATGGCGGCAGTTGACTGGTACTATTTTCTTCATTAAAAAATGGCTCAGATGATGTGCTTTGACGTGGTGATTTTAAGTTTATATTTTCTGTTATTTTAGAAGTAATTTTGCTTTTGTTTGCCATCGAATCTTCGATATGACCTTCGGCCACTTTGCTGGACTTCCAGCCGCCGTGCCTTTTTAACAGAGTGAGGTTGGCTCCCGAATCAGCCAATAGAGTCGCTGATGTTCTGCGAAAGCAATGCCCGGTGTATAACTCTACGTTACTCAGTTTTAAATATGTGGCTATTTGCTTTGGCATGCCTGTAAATTTGTTTTTTCCTATTACTTGTCTGTGGCATTTTCCTTTACTGTAATTAAGAAAAAAACGATTTGTATCCACGTTTTCAGGCCGAAGAGCTTGATATTTTTCAACATAATTTGCAAATTCTTCATGCACAACAAATGACCGGTCAATTTTAGTTTTCGTGTTAGGCAGTTTTATGAGTAGTAATTTGTTATGTTTTTCTACATTTTCTATTGTCAAGTTTGTCAATTCCACGGTTCTGCAGGCTCCCGATATCCCAAAAATTAGAACAACCTGTAAAAAAGACATAAGTTGTATTAAAGGCACCAAATTCGCATAGTATTTCTGTGAAATATTTTGGTAACTTATTAAAAAGGGCAAATAAATACGTAGGTACCTTTATTGCTAAATAAATTTCATCCGGAGCTTCATTTAAGAATTTCTGTACTTCTTCTGCAGTAAATACCTTCGATTTCTTGCTTTTAAAGCCGTCAGACTGCCTTTTCAAGAAAGCAGTAAGTTTAGAAAAATCTTTCAAATTCACGTCATGTTTTGTCATCATTGTAGATTTTAGCATGGAATAAAAGCACCATAAACTGGAAGGTTGTAGCCTCTTAGATAATTCATCAAAATATGATATAAAAACACTTTCAGAAAGAGATTTCACTTTTTTTTCTGACCGCCATTTCATAAATTCGTCGTATGCCTTTACATATCTTTCTTTCGAGTTCGGCGGTAATATATTTTCGACAACTGTTTTTGCCCTTTCTTTAATAAAATCGGGCGTTAGATCTATGTCTTCGTCACTAGACATGTTTAAAACTTTTGAAAAAGAACTCAAACAAGAAAATTAATTATTTTCGCGATGCTTTCGCGGCTACTAATAGACTGCCTTTTTTTTTCACGCACGCAAGCGCGTCAAATCTTGCTGGCCAGTTTGATTTTTAAATCGATTCCATCTAACATACGATGTGGAAACAAATAGTTCCATATTTAAAATAAAATCTTTATAAAATAAATTGTCTAGATTCCGATTCGAGTAATTAATCGATACCGAGAAAAAAAAAATAACTTTTTAAAAATATTCTTCGTGCAGTATGAGTATGACAGTTCTTTTTTCAAATTCCAAAACCTATGCTGTAATGATAGTCATACACCCCGGCATTCAGGGGTGTAAGGGTGTACTTACAGAGCAAGAGATATGTAAAACATTTTATTAGTTAAAATTTATAGTGAAATGAGAACAATTTTCAAATTTTAGGGACAGGTGTTTTTTGGGTATGTTAATAGTTTGAGATTGTGATATTTGTTGGTCATGGATAAAATTTGACGGGATGGATGGGATTTGATCTCGTTTTTCTTTTCGCCACTTCATGAACACGTCGTAAGTTTTCAAATATCTCTCTTTAGAACTTTCAGGCAAAATATTGTTAATTGCTGCTTCAGCTTCCATTTTCATTGAATCGGGAGTGCAGCTTATATCTTCATCACTTGCAGAACTCATGTTTTTTTTCCTAATTAGCACGTAATTATAAAAAAAAATCCCAAAAACAAACAATATTGAAACAATCTTTGTTTTTTAATTTTTTTTTTCAAGAACGAAATTGAGCTTCGCCGTTCGATATTTAAAATTGATGACTATTATACTCATACGAAGACAAGGCTGAATAGCGAAGCGACCTCTTTTGTCATTGGGCTGAATGCATGATGTCTATTGCCAGAATGATGGTTAGATGTACGCGAACTTTTTGAAAGAGTGAAGAGATTTTTTTTAAATTACTTACCGCCCTAGGGCTTTTCTAGCTACATTATTACCCTAGAGCGCTAATTGGTTACCTACAAGCCCCATTTGGGGGTAATAAGGACCTGCTTACCGAATATGAGAGATGTAAAATAATTTTGATTTGATTTGCCCTACGCTAATACACGCTAGCAAAAAAATGTTGTTCCTATTGTTTTCTTTGGAATGTTGTTTTGAATCTTGGCTTTCAATAAAGTTATTATGTTTTGTTATTGAAGTCCATTTAAATCAAGATTATTTTAGGTTTTTTGGTTAGTATAATACTCACTGCTGCTTCAGCCGCCGCCTCTTCTTTCTCCTGCAATATTTCGTTAATAGTCTTCTCTTTTACTTCTTCATCTGACTTCTCTTCTGTGCTGTTCTCTTCTGCTTCCGGCGTGTTGGCGTTTTCTTCTTTTTCCCTGAAAGGAGACGATTTTTAAAAAATAACTAGCAATGTTAGTAGAATTCACATTACTAGCAATCTTATTAACCCCTCCAACTAAGCTAAATATGCTTGTGTCTGGAGTGAGTTAACGGTTATAGTGTAGTGTGTGGGGCTCGAACCCGCGACCTTTCGATCACAAGTCCGCAACCTAAACCATTAGGCTATTGACACTCCAAATATTATAAAAAAAATGTTTATTTCTCACCACAAAGTTACAAGTTGTAGGAACATAATTATTATTTACAAAATGTGGTGGCTGTGATAGTTCACATGAAATTTTTGACCCTATCCCTGAACTAGATGATAAACTGTATCTCAGGGGGTAGCATTCAGCCATACGTTATACAATTCAAAAGTTATCGAGTGCCACTACTATTTACAAGATTAACGATTTTTATATCTACGAAAGTGGAGAGTAAAAAAGGAGGTATGTGATGTGAGCTGTATTATGTAGAGAGTATGATTGTGTAAGTGTAAAGTAGGTAAGTGGTGTGAATGTTTACTGAATGGATGTGGTGTGTGAGTGGTATGATAGAATGATGTGTATTTATATTAGTATGTGTATGGAGAGTTTGTAAGTAGATTGAATGTATGTGAGGTTATGTAATAATAAGTAATGTAATATAATATTTTATTACATAACTTATGACATAGGGTTAGGTGTATTTCGTTCACGGTATCGTAGAGACGGGCAGTTGCTAAATTACTTATTTAGTTTACCAGAGAGTAAATTCTTTAAATACTACTATACTTTCAACATTTTTGAAAAATCACAATGGTTAAGATCAACTTTTGCACTGCGTGTTGCGGATTGGATTCCTATAGGCCTTAGGTCCTCTAATAGCGTCAATAGCCTAGTGGATAAGGTGTCGGACTTGTGATCGAGAGGTCGCAGGTTCGAACCCCACCCATTACACTATTGTCGTGAACCCACTCTAGACACAAGCATATTTAGCTTAATTGGAGGGGTTAACAAGATTGCTAGTAATATGGATTCTACATACATAGCTAAATATCTTTAAAAAAAATCTAGTATTCTTATATTAAAAAAGTAGATGTTCCGGGTCTGGGTGTTTGTAAAAATGCGCTCACAACACAGAAAAAAATTACTAATATTTTTTTTCTGTATCGTGAGTTAGGAGCAATGCTTTTAAAATAAATTAATACAGCGTTATTTTTAGCCTTAGCCTTTTTTATTATGTATTTTATTAAGTATATTATATATATTATTATGTTAGAGAGTGATTTCTAACTTTAAAAGTTAAAGGGGCACACATTTTACCAAAGAAATGTGTATCTTTCAAACGATTAACTTTAGGAAAAAGTGGTTTTAGCTGTGAAATATGACGGACAGAGAAATAGACATCATGAATCTATAAGAGTTCCGTTTATTGCCATTCGGTTACGGAACCCTAAAAATTATATCAATGAGATAATATCTAACCTTAACTCTTTATCTTTGTGTTTGCTCTTGGATTCTTCATCTTCCTTTTTCTTTTCGTGTTTTTCTGAATCCTGACTCAGCACCTGAAAAGAAATTATAACATTATTGTTTTACAAATATGTAATAAACAATAATTTATTCTTGCTTCCTATTGACTAAGTCATGTAATTTATTTATTAAAAGTACCGAAAGTAAATAGTTATCTTCTGGGCTCGCTCGTCCTATAGTAGACCTCATCTACAGCTTACCAAATTGAATTTAGGGAATATTTTCACTGTGCGTACGATTAAGAAGTGGAATTCCCCGCCGGAGTCTGTGTTTGCCAATAGCAATAACCTGGGGGTATTTAAGTCAAGAGTGAATAGGTTACTTCTAGGCAAGCGTGCTCCATCTTCGACCACATCATCACTTACCATCAGGTGAGATGGTGGTGAAACACGAACCTATTTTTTATAAAAAAAAAACACCAATACTCAGCTGCCTTTGTTAGATTGGCTAAAAAGATGAATAAAGTATATTCTATGTATCTATAACAAGCTTCCCTAGATTGAAAATATTGGGTTTTATATAGTATATGCCCGGGAGCGGAGGGCGGGGAGTCGTTTGTAAACCGTCATATAAGAAAGAACAATAAATCGACAGTGAATGCACTTACGCATTTTACTTAATACTTAGTGACCGTAATACAAATGCCTAGAATACTAACCTCAGCTAAACTCCATCCAAAGTCTAAGGGCGGCCATTGAAATTTCGGCGTGAATTTATCGTTAATCTTGGGTATACCGAGGCCCACATCTATGGCGACGGCGCGGCGAATCTCATCTGCTATTAGAAGCGCGTTGATTCTGTGGATAAATGACTTGGGTTAGATACAATATTAACTGACAAATGCTTGCACTGTCTGGACAGATCCGCTCAAATCTGTGTGGTTATTTCCTCAAAGAACACCACAGACTTGAACCTACATGTTTTTCATATGATTGGACCAACACAAATTGTATGGACTTTAAAAGAGACGTTGACCTCTGAGTTTGTTTCGGTGTTTCTTCTCAGAGTAGTCAGTTAGGAAATACCGGCCTCATCTAGCTAAACTAAACACGCAAAAAAACATGACGTGTAAAAGTGTTATTTATAACCAATTTACAGAATAAATATTTCATTTCATTTTAATGGTTAGGTTAATTATGGCACTGATTTAAAGAGGCAGTTGTAAATAGCGGTATTGATAAGTTAATATTTATAAATGGCACGTTTAATAACTAGTTCAGTAGTTAAAACGTGTAATGAAATACAATACAAAATACAAATACAACGTGTGGGCAGTAATAAATCGGAATTTGTCGGTAAGAAATCTCATTCTAACCCAAATGATTCACCAACAATAGAGGGGATCTGACGCAGGTATATACAACGTGTAACAGAATAAACGCAATTCCTGAAAGTAGTTGGTTCAGAATCGGCTTCTGAATTGATTTCCGTCATAAAAAATAGGTGTTAATGTTTGACGGAAAAATCTTTAATTTAACTTAAAATGGAAACACAGTCTCTTGAAAAATTAATACATACAATGCTTAATTCAAGGAAATGCGCTCGTGTGCGTGTCGGCCGCTAACATTGCATGAGTGTATGCGTCTGCGTAAGGATATTGTATGACGCACATAGGTTTTACGTTTAGTAAGGATAACTATTTTATAAAAAATGTCTGGGTTTGTTTTCAATTTATTAAGTTACGGATGTTGTTTTAGACTTATAATTTAATATTCTAATTGGGGTGTCTGAGGTATTGCGCTTTATCTGTTACACCTTGTATAAGGCCATCATTTTTACCGCTCATTCAGTTATTGGACCGCTCAATTATTTTTAGAATCGACATTGTATGATAAAATAACCGACTAATTGTTTTTTTATTACTGTCCATGTTTTACTGTCGCTGTAATTAATCAACCGCCATTAAATTAAATAACTGCTCAATATGTTTTTCAGCTGATGATAATAA
Source organism: Tholera decimalis (assembly GCA_943138885.2). Classification (NCBI taxonomy): domain Eukaryota; kingdom Metazoa; phylum Arthropoda; class Insecta; order Lepidoptera; family Noctuidae; genus Tholera; species Tholera decimalis. The sequence goes on along the minus strand of OW964575.2, from coordinate 6,812,734 downwards.
CATCTCGAATATTTAAATAACAACTCAAAAAATTTGTTCCCAATAATTATTAATTAATAAACAGCTATCAACTCTTAATTAGGACCTTAACTAATCCATAAATAAGTACCTATTAAAAGTTAATCCACGGATACATAGGGTGAATGAATATGCTATTAAAAGACGGTCGGCAAACTTAAGAGAGATCAGTATAGCTGTCGCCAAATAACTTGGCAAGAGTCGTTCAATGCGCAGAAGTCGATTTTTAGTTGTCAGCGGTTGTCAGCGGGACGCGGGGTATGACGTAGCGCCGCTCCGAGCGCGCGTGCGGTGCGTCAGTAGTTCTCGTTCTATTTGCTGCCGAATACACTTGCGTACACGAAAGTTGTACCTTTTGTTTTTGTTACGAGTTGTTCTTTTAAATTTAGAATTTGATACGTTGATTACAATGCCAGACCCAAATACCGTCTTACGCAGACTATTAAAACGTCAGAAAGAACAGTTAGACAGTATAGTTAAGGAAGGTTGAAATTCCGAATTCGTCAGTCTTTAGGATACCGGGAAAAAAGAAGAATAAAAGGGGAAGCAGTTTTATTAGCTATTTGTGACGACAAGAACAAATAATTTTTAATACATTTTTTTCACTTTTAAACGTATTTATGTATTATATCTATTTTATTTATAATACCGAATTAACGAATAAATTCCTCTGTTTTCTTTAACATTCTTCTGAACAGATATGATTAAAAATAAATGATGACAATAACCATAGAATAATGGCAAGCAGTAGAAGTGACTGACCACTTTTTTCTTTCACTAAGTGCACGATGCGCGAACTTACCCCAACTACGCCAAAACCTTGCCAAGTTATTTGGCGACAGGTATACATTAGTGTAAAATATGAAATAAGACATTTTACTTCTTACTAATATTATAAATGCGAAAGTTTGTGAGGGTGGATGTATAGATGGATGTATGTTTGTTACTCTTTCCCGCAAAAACTACTGAACGGGTCTGAATGAAATTTGGTAAGTAGATAGTTGACAGTCTGGAATAACATATAAGCTACTTTTTATCCTGGAATTTCCACGGGATCGGAATTTAAGAAGTAAAAGTCTCCCACGCGAACGAAGTCGCGGACAGAAGCTCGTAATCAATATAATTATAAATAACTGATCTAAGGTTGATTGTAAGTTTTAAGCGTTCTTTCGTTAATCTTCGGGGCCATACTTTCTTTTCTGTGCAAACGAAGATTCACGACGCGCCTTATCAGTTGGGTACTACTGTAGTTAAGTTTACCTGTACAAGACGCAGGGTAGAGCTACGGTGGCGAACCACAGTGGAGCTGCAAAAGGGTGCACCCTACATAACTCCGGTATAAGTATCTGTTTCTGGTCCAAACGATCTCGTTTGGCGCGACGAGTTCGTTCAGACGAGACGGGGAGGGCCACGCCTTTGCGGTTCACGTATCTGTGGAGGAAGGAATTGGATAAATAATTAATTTTAGATCGCCCATTGTATCACCCTTTTTAAATGTTAAGTCTTTATTTGTTTTCTGTTATAGTGTACAATAATGAATATACAGAGTTGATACGACCGAGGGGCTCTCCTTTAAACTGCGTATACTAGGTACCATTTTCAAGCTTTGTACCAAAAATCAATTAAATAGGAGAAGTAGTTTAGTCGCAAATGATTTTGATGAGATGCACCTTAAAGCGATAAATCTGACCAAGACAAGAGATAACACACGCCGCGCTACGTTGCCACTTTGTTACCTAGGTATTTAAGGTCAGTCACATTTATTTACAAAGGGTGGTTGCGTTTTACTCTGATTTGTAAGCTATTTAGATTGTATAAAAAAAAATTTTTTTGGCTCTTTATTTTTTAACTGTATCAAATTAACACTAAACACTTATAGTATACGTAGTGTAATTTAATGCCCCTCTGTCGTATCAAGGTCGATGTCGTATCGAGGTTTAGTTTAATAAACCACTGCAATTGAACGGGACGAAAACACCACTTTTACTGACGTAGCTGACAATACCCTAAAGGCTAAGGTGTCGGGCTTGTGTTTGAGAGTTCGCGGGTTCGAACCCCATCAATTACACTATTGACGTGAACTCAGTCCCAACACAAGCATGTTTAGCTTAGTTGGAGGGGTAAACACGATTGCTAATAATGTGAATTGGTAAAATTGTGTATATGTATATACAGTGTGTTAGGTTAAACGAGGGACTTATTGAAGGAGGGTATTCAGCATTCGATTCTCATCCCAAATATGTGAAAAACCTATAACCTAAATTGTTGACGTGATTGTCCAATATCATGTACACTGAGCCGCAAGAGGTGAATAAACGTGTAAACAGTACCTAAAGTAATCACGTGGCAAAACACGGCCCGATCCTGCCAAAAAAGGAAGCTCATGTGTAAACTCCGCCCCCACGGGAGTCCCCCCGAGGACTTTTGGTATGGTTCTGTCTGTTATTTATCAGTGTTTTTTTTGTTCATATTTTTATTAGTATCATGTAAGCATACACTATTGTAGGCTTGAATATGTCCCTCGTTTAAACTAACATACTGTATACAATAAATTTTCACTTCATCATACGACATTACGACATGTAATTTAGATCAAATATTTGCATTTTGATGTACAACAGGGGATTATACGTTTGAGAAAATTGAAGTTATATTGTAGTTCGGGGCAGTCTACCTTAATAGGTTTAAGGTTCTATTTTAAGATTCTGTTCGAAATATAGCTTCTTGGTGACAAGACAATGCTATTAATGTGAATTCTACCCACGTTGCTAGTTCTCTTTAAAAACTGTGTGGGGTGGAGCACCAAAGTCTACAATCCTACAACTCGAGATTGCACAGCGTGCAGTACTTAAGGTGTTGACCAACAAACCTTACAGGTACCCAACCTCGCTGCTATATGTTGACTGTAAAGTCCTAAAGTTGCCTCACAACTTTATGTCCTTCTTACAATAACTCGCAAACACAAGTCCCGACCACTACAGGAGCCTATGGGTAGAATAAAGCACGCAGTCTTCAAGCCGGATCGGACCAGAACAGTCTTTGCCTGCAACCATTACTTCTCCCTAAACGCAAGACTGTACAATAAAGTAAATAAACAGTTAGGTATATTCTATCTTAATAGGAAAACCTGTAAAATGAAATTAAAGTATTGGCTGACTTCTCTGTCCTACCAGGAAACCGAGGACCTATTGGCTGCCATGCCTAAGTAATTATATTAAGTTATCAAACACACAACACACATTATATTATAATCTGTTTTCCCCTAGAATATTAAATCTCACATACACTCACAGTTACACTACAACGTACACACTTGTACACACATCAATGAGCAGTTTATTTATTTAGTATTTTCGGACAAACTCTTTGCTTTTTGTTTTGTTTTAGATTCATTTAGTTTCATATTAATTTTAATTATTTTTTTTTTAATTTATAATTTTTAGTTTTTTGCCTTGTAATATGTAATACTCTTTTAGGCTATATTTTTGTGACCAGCTTGGAAGGAACCCCGACACCTGACATACGTCCGTGACATACGGACGTGTCCTAGTTTGGGTGTCGGAAGTTTCAAGTTATGTTTCACCTCAAGATAAACATAAGGTTATAAACATACCTAGGCGTTAACAGGTTGAGTCTAGCACTGGTGTGGTCCACATCTAAAAGAGGCTGTTCTCTCTGAGTGAGACTCACGCCATACTTGGTGCTATAATAGTCCCGGAAACTCTGATGAGACGCAGAAGGGAATGAAGAGTCCGGAGTTAAGTTCCAGCATATTTCCGCCACCAAGAAAAACTGGAAAAAAGTAAAGTAAGGATTAGATATGTTGTTTTTTAAATTACATTGTTGTAAATATGAGGACTGCGTCCTCACATTTAGTTTTTTTACCTTTTAAATTATTTACTTGTATATTGTGCTCCCTAGAATATTTTTATATTGAAACAAATAATTAAACTAGTGTACAATGGGCGGTCATATCGCACAGGGCGACCTCTATGGACAGAGACAGATTTAGGACTAATAATAATATAAATACATACAAACAAAACCAAAAACATATACAAATAAATATGAAATGTATAATTGAGAAAGGAGGGGAAAAGTTATAGTGAGGGGTAATGTTCGTTCACCATTCTTTTCCTTCTTTGTTTTCTCATCATTAATTTATTGTATTATGTTTGGAAATTTACAGCTAGACAGTAACAATAGGAAGGATAATAAATACGATACGTCCAATTACAAGTGTTCACTAGTAACTAGGTATACAATATTTTATTTTTATTTTATTTTATTTCATAGGAATAACAAACAGTAGTATATTAAAGATTATAAATAGTACAGGCTCGAATCATAGTTACAAATATACTACTCACTACGTTATTCACAAATTATAATAGAGTTTAGCTAGCTGTTGATTAATAAAATTACATTGTTAACTTAGAGCTTACGACTACAATTACTTATTTAATGACTATAAATTTAATTATAAACTGCTATCTTTTAAAGCAGATGTAATATCTTTTTTAATTACATTTTAATAATATAATAATACAAACAGGTTAGCTGAGATACAGAGTAAGAATGAGGAAAAAAAAAACAAATTAATATGTAAATACAAATTGAATCTTAAATATTTAAAATATTTATACGTCATTAAATAATGTCTGATAGTTTATGTACTCGTGTGGCCTCCCAAAATGTCCTTACTTCGGTATTGTTCATCAAATCCTTGAGCTCCTTATGTTCTAAGTTGAGCTTCACGATAACTGACAAATACTCCGTCCGGACAGGTACCAGGTACCGTCTGTGCTTTTTTCCTCAAAGTTATTTCCATTCCAAATTTCATTCAAATCCACCTAACGACTAGCGCGTTTATACAAACAAACTTTTCCGAATATTAATATAGATATTGAACTGGGTGCATAATAAATATTTTTGTTGTGCATATTCCCCATTATAGCCCAAAAAATCATCAAAAGCCTACAAAAAAAAACAACTTTTACTACAACATTCCCTGCCGCAGTCTGTGTTTCCCGATAGCTATAACCTGGGAGTCTTTAAGTCAAGAGTGAATAGGTTACTTCTAGGCAAGCGTGCTCCATCTTCGACCACATCATCACTTACCAAGCAGTACGGCTGTGGAATGATCTACCAGTGCCAGTAAGACAAGCACAAACCCTATCGTCTTTCAAAAACTTGGTAAAGGATCTTTATATCTCTTCATAAATTTTTGTTATTATGTATGTCTTTGTTTTTTTTTTTATATTTATAAATGTATACCTATGTTTTGAGAAAAAAAATTTTTATTTTATAAAGGTACACCGTGGACTACCCGCGTATTTATTTTCTCCTGTGTCAAATCCATCCAAAGGTTGTCTGTAAAAGATCGCTTTTAGCGATAAGACCGCCCATTGTATCACCCTTTTTAGTTGTAAAGTCCTTATTGTTTTACTGTTATGGTGTACAATAAAGAATATATCTATCTATTTATCTACCATCAGGTGAGATGGTGGTCAAACACGAACCTATTATGAATAGAAATTAAACAAACCTGCGGTTGATCCTGATTCCTATACCACGGCGTAACAACCGCCTCTTTATACTTCTCCGCGTCAAAAACAAACACTTCACCTTTCTTCAAAAGCGGATTCGCCATCCTTTTCCTTCCTTTTCTCTTTCTGTTGCCATCCTTTTCCCCCTTCTCATCTTCGGGCGGTTCCGTCCAAATGATCGGCTTTTCAATGTCGGTAACTCTTTTTTCTTCGGTATGTAGGTATATAAGTTCTAGGAAAGACCAGTCGATGTCTATTTTTGTGTCTCCGTCAGCTGTTGTCACTGAAAGAGGTTGTGTGAGTTAGCGAGGTTTGGAATGTGATAGGTGGGTGTACTGGTCAAAAGCCAAGTTTCATTAGTTCTTTGTGCGTACGGCTAAGGAGTGGAATTCCCTGCCGGAGTCTGATAGCTATAACCTGGTGGACTTAAAGTCAAGAGTGAATAGGAAATATACTTTTAGGTAAGCTTGCTTCATCTTCGACCACATCATCGCTTACTATCTGATGAACATATAATTACTTAGAGGAATATATGCTATGCACGCTATAGTTCTTTAAGAAATAATCGTTGTTTCAGAAGAAAAAGAAATTGTTTTGACCAGTGATATTATATCCATATAAATAAAAATGATGTGCGCGTGTGTACCATTCACATTACGTGTGTGTATGATCACAGGGCTGACTCCTTAGCCATTACGATATGTACGCTTACCCATCTCTGAAACGGCTGTATCGAATTTTTCAAATAGAATTTGAAATTTATGGGACTTTTAAGGGATGATTAACTCATTCTCCCGGAATTCCCACGAGAACGAAATTAACGCGTGAAATAACTTCCGAGCGAACAAAGCGTCAATAGCTGTTAGATATTGGACTTATGATCGAAAGGTAGCGGGTTCAAACCCGACCCGGTATACTATTGCCGTGTACGCACTCCAGACACAAGCATATTGTTACGCCAGTCGCTTAGCGAAGTACGTCGAGAAACTTCGACAGAAATCTAGCATGTTCGAGACACTAACGCCACCTGGCGGCGAGTAGCAGTACTGAGTATATAAAGTTCAACTGACTTCTAATACGTTCGAGACACTAACGCCATCTAGCGGCGAGTAGCAGTACTGAGTATCTCAAGTAGCTTCATGAATATTTTTGGCAGTGTAGGCAGAGAGTCGATTGTACAAAAATGTTCTAGAACGCAGAGCGGGGTATAAATAGATCGCAAATGAATGCGGAGAGAGAGAGAGAGAGAGAGATATATCTTTATTTGTTTAAACATGGTATACATACAAAAGCATGCAAGATATTATTATGTTTGAGACCATCATGTTTAGCCGTCAGTATCGGCGTACAAATATTTCATATAGGTGATTTGAGTAGACAAATAATCAAAAGGTTAACTAAAATAGGCAATAACAAAGTTAAAAATATTTAGAAATTATATAAATTTAAAATCATTCTCGGTCAAAATTCCTTCTTCTTGCCAATTTAGTATTACAGTCAAATTTAATTTAGTTTTAATGTCCAGATTCCATATTAAATAGTTATACACATTCATATTCAATATAATTTATGTCAACAAAAAATAATATAATATGTCAGTAAAAGGATTCAGTAAATCAGTCGATCAGTCAAAATAAAACACCTTTTCGTTTACGAATTCAGAGACACCATAATTGAGAGGGAGCGTAGGGCACAGTATTACGATATTTCCTACAGTAGCGCGACGAATGTACTTGCGCAGAGCAACGGAGGGGAACTCGCGGGGTGTCGGGCGTTGCGGGAAGCGTACCGCAAACACGCTTAGTTTGCGGTACCGAGCGCGAAGGGCAAGCGCGGTCGTGTTTTTTGGGTAATAATTTTATTATACTTACATATTCTATAATGGTGCGCACAAACTGTTCTGTGTATGGAAGTAAATCGACATCGAAATCCCAGAAGGACTTAAAGTTTCATAGATTTCCCCGCGACGAGAGGTAGGTGTTTTCATTTGTGTACCATAAACTTATGGAATATTCCAGACGCCGCGCCGCTGCCGCTAAGACAAAACTGACTTGTGCACACAATTTCGGACACTTTACCTTATATTTTTATGTCTGATAATTATAATTGTATAGGTACTTATGTGTTTGTTTATTGAATTTATAGGTACCTACTTACTTTCTAGGCGCGAGTTATGGATAGAAGCTAGTCAAAAACCGGTCTTGAAAAGTAAAACAGTTGAACAGTTATATAATATGTACGTATGTGGTTTACACTTTGAAAGATGGATGTATATGAAAACAAAATTAAAAAGCACTGCTATTCCCGTATCAAACTTACCGTCTGCTTCACTACATCCTATGAGTACACAGACTGAGACTACAGAAATAGAGATTATAAAAGATTTAACAAACAGAGGTGTTCAACAACAGATCGACATTGCTTCCGTAGGCGTATCAGTTGTGGCATCCACTAGTGCCCAAGCATCGCTGACTACAAAAAAAAATGACAGATCATACTCGAAGAAAAAGAAAACTTCGAAAACAAATTACAAGTTTTGTCAAAAAGTTGAAGTTGATGGAAGAAGCTAAGTCGACGGACGTCACCTTTGAACAGTTCTTACAAGGATGTAACAAGTTCTTATCACCTAATCTAAGTAAACTTACGTAACCGTGCATACAATACTATGCATGATACCTTTGGTGGACTACAGGTACCTCCAGCTGATTTCGTTGAATACTGTACTAAACTGCAAGCCTGTTTTAGACAAAATTTCCACTCGTTTGTTGGAAACAATATCTTAGATAGATTATTTGAAATACTAAGTACTGTAGAATTTAAATCACAGCCATGTTCATGTTTTCTTCATTCTTTTCTTATCAGATTGTTCATCCGAATGCGAATACATTACGTAGTTAAATTTTATAATAGACAATTAAGAACATTCAAAAATAAAGTGTCACGTATTTAGTAGTGCAACATATGTAAATATATATTTATGAATAAATATATATTTACATAGTGTAATATATATTTACACTAGCGACCCGCCCCGGCTTCGCACGGGTGCAATGTTTATATTAAACATACTATAGAATGTCTTTATATACATCGTTGACAGCCTTTTTGTCATTCGACATACATGTTCTCTTTAGTAACTACTCTTGAAAGTGCGACACATAATCGGAAAAACATTCAACGCTCAAATCTAAGCAACATATGTAGGCACGCGTGCCGTGCCTCCGCCGGTACCGCGCGGCAACCGCTATGTCCTTGCATTTTAAATCTGTAATATCTTCGAAACTATTTATTTAAATTATATTCTGTAAAGGGCAATACTGATTTATATTATATGCACAATGTATTTATGGTACTTAATTGGATAAGGATTAATGCTGTATTGCTTAAAATCGCTTCGTAAAATATGCTCGTATTTCTCGTAAAAAGTAAAGGATAAAAACTGGTTGTTGTGGGTTATCTATAAGAGATAGACAGATGTCATCAAGGACTTTTTTGTTGACCTTTTTAAGGTGTACAATACTGTAGTACATTATTTTGATCTATCTCGTAGGGTTCAGCCAGCATTTGCAAAGCAAGCGCAAAAAATTGTGTTTATTTGCGACATCACATTAGAAACCTCAAAAATTATCAGTGTTCCTCTACTATATTATGCATGTTATATACTTAAAAACCTTCCTGTTGTATCACTCTTTCTATTGAAAGAAACTGCATCAAAATCCGTTGCGTAGTTTTAAAGATATACATACATACAAGTGCAGGGACAGAGAAAGCGACTTTGTTTTATACTATGTAGTGATGATACATATGAATAAATATATAATCACAATTATTTTAAATGTACATATGAATAAATGATTACATCATAATAGTAATAATCACAATTGTTTTATTTTATTACCCATTTGATGACAACCCTAGCATATTTGCATGTAACAGCGTAAGTACCTACACTGGCGGCGGCATCGCGCGACATCAAAGGCGTTGCGCTACTGTAGGAAATATCGTAATACTGTGCTAGCGGTCAGAGGTAATATGTTGACGCGCAGATTCGCTCGCTGTGCGGACCAGGTCAAAATAACCCTATTGTCAGGGCCTGTACACGGGTGGTCTGTGGGTCGGCTACACCAAAAGATCTCTAGATGCCCTACATGTCCAGTACAACAATATTTTTAGAATGCTGTTAGGACTGCCCCGCTACTGTAGTGCGTCTGAGATGTTTGCGCAGTACCAAACCGATGGGTTTCAAGCCCTCTTACGCAAAAAAACGGCATCTCTCGTGACCAGGCTGCGGGTCAGTAATAACAGCATTCTGAAATCTGTTGCGGAGAATTTTTACTCCCCTGTTTTGAGACATTTTGTATGGGTGATGAACAATTAAATACTTGCCTGTTCATCCCTCATGCAAGATGTACTCGACTTATTAATTATTTCATTATATTATTATTATTATTTGTACTTGTAATTGATTTTTCATACTAACATTAGATTTAAGCGTGTATATTTACTAACTTCATGGATTTATGTTGTCCGAATGCAATAAATAAATTAAATTAAATAATATGCCTTTTGCAAAAGAAACATTTTAAGTTGATGCTTGAACGCCTTACTATTTAGCTCCTTCCAACGTTTAGGCAAAATGTTAAATATAGTGGGCGCCATGCAGACGATACTTTTGCGCATGAGTTATGAGTCTTATTTCAAGATACGAGGCGATATAATCGAAGCTATACAAGTGAATTTCAGTTCGATTTAAGTGTTGAGTTACAAGTGTTGTACTGTGAATAACTGTGTTAATTTTTATTTGGTGTTTATTTAAGTGTTGAGTTACAAGTGTTGTACTGTGAATAACTGTGTTAATTTTTATTTGGTGTTTATTTAATTAAAGTGTTTTTTGGTTTAATTGGTGTAAATTATTTCTATCCCGAACCCCAGCCCGTAATAATATTTAGCTTAGTTGGCGGGGTTAACAAGATTGCTTGCAATGTGAATTTTAGCCACATTGCTAGAACTCTTTTTAAAACAAAAATCGCTGGTGTAGTTGGTTATAAATACTTGTGGAACTTACTTTTAACAGTAGGCACTATGTAATAGTTGTTGTGCGTAGAACCCTCGCTCTGAAGCGTCATACCACGCCGACGGACTCTCAGTACCTCGGCGAAAACGAAACGCATAAACCTGTAAAACGATTTAACAATAATAAGCATAAAACATCTCTCGTCTCATCAGCCTCGTTGGTAGAGTGGTCTAACGCGCGACTGCTGAGTATGAGGGTACGAGTTCGATTTCCAGGTCGAGCAAAAAGTGGTATTGGGTTTTCTGTAAGGAATTTCTCAGTAATAGCCCAGAGTTTGGAAGTTGGTGGTGTTTTACTAATGTTGTTATTTATTAGTTACTAGCTTTTGCCCGCAACTTCGTTCGCGTGGGAGGTTTTTCCCGCGTGAATCCCGACCCCGTGGGAATTTCGGGAAAAAAGTATCCTATGTCCATCTCCTGGTTCTAAGCTACCCCCCTACCAATTTTTAGCCAAATCCGTTCAGCTGTTCTTGAGTTATTTAGTGTAACTAACACGACATTCTATTATACAACGTGTAATTTAAAGGGTATATACATACCGAGTGCACGGCTTCTTTGGATGATAACAAACGATATGGCAAGGGTTTTGTAATCCTAAGTCTACATGTGTGGAACTTATTAGAAATTTCAATACTTTGATACCAGAGACCGAATTTTTCTAATTAAGAAGAACGAAGAGAATTATCGTTTAATTGGCAAGTGACGTGGAAAGTGATGACCCTCATAGTGCTGTGACACGTTTATTATTACTGGTATTCAAGAAACATACGAAACAAATAATTTGGGGTCAATTCTGTGAGTCAGTTATTTTGAGCTGAAACTTTGCATAGAGACTCCATACCAGATGTTGTCTTCAGTCCTTTTGGATAGATATGGGGTTTCCGTTACACGTTGTATAGATGTGTGTATGTGTATATTGTCTTGAGCACTAACTCCACTCCAGTAAATGCGTTTAGGTTCAGTGAATGAAACTCAAAAGTCTAATACATAAAGTGATATATAATATCGACGGTTAAAAGAAAATAGGGTATAAGCGACATTATGGACTGGTATTGTTTTTAAAGCCGACTGTTTCTTGTGTTCTATTATATTTTATTTTATTTTGTCATATTTCCCGATTAGAAAATTAAAAACTGTTTTCGTTTTCACGATGTTTTAATAAAAAAAATACATCAGTTTTTCTAAAATTCTAAACTTTGAAGGGCTCTCCTGAACATTTATTTTTTTTGTCGCTTATATACCCTACTAGCTTGTGCCAGCGGCTTCGCCCGCGTGGGAAGTTTTTCCCGTGTAAATCCCGATCCCGTGGGAATTTCACAAAATCCTTTCTTAGCGGATGCCTACGTCATAACATCTACCTACATGCCAAATTTCAGCCCGATCCGTCCAGTGGTTTGGGCTGTGCGTTGATAGATCACTATGTCAGTCAGTCAGTCACCTTTGAGTCATATATATTTAGATTTCCTTTTAACCGTCGATATACCTACGCATTCACACTATACATATCGCACGCTTAAACCAATACTGTCACTATCCCAAAAAGTCAACTTTTCAGGAGAGGCAAAAAATGGAATGAGAATTGGAACATTTTTGTTTAGTGACGAAGTGGACTACTGCCCGTATAGCGGTTATTTCTGTTACTTTTAGACTAGTGTAAGCGCGATTACGCATAGTTCTACGTTTCCCAACTGATGGCATTAAAAAGTCGATTTGGCAAAATTTTGAATAGTGACAGTATTGGATTAAGCGTGAGATATGTTATTATAATTTACAAGTATGTTGTAGGTTTGAGGAGAATAAAAGTGTTGATGTGTATTTACCAATGATTTATTATTTTGACCACTGCTTAAGTCTAGTTTTAACTTTGGCACTTAGTATCAGAGAGCGCTCGTACTCGAGGCGTTTGACCAATCAGCGAGCAGCGCCAGATTGTTCGGTGCGCGCGGTTTTGATCGTCTCGCCACTGTGTGTTAGAGAGGAGCGCACACGTAAATACGGCGAGGGTCTTCAACGCACCTCAACAAAGAGTCTTATACCCAATGAGCAGTTTGGATTTAGAACCGAACACTCATGTATCCAACAAGTCCACCGCATCATAGAACACGTCAGCGCCGGCTTCCAACGGGGCGCAATAACGGGAGCCTTATTCTTCGACATAGCGAAAGCGTTCGACAAAGTCTGGCACAATGGCTTAATCTATAAGCTATACCAACTCGGCGTGCCTGACCGTCTCGTGCTCATCCTACGGGACTTTTTATCGAATCGCACCTTTCGTTACCGAATTGAGGGGGAGCTTTCCTCCCCCCATCCCATTCGCGCAGGAGTTCCTCAAGGCTCCGTACTACCCCCCCTCGTTTTCACGCTATTCACTAGCGATATCCCCAAGCATAAAAATACTCAGCTAGCCCTATTTGCCGACGATACGGCTATCTATTATACCGGTCTTAAACCCGATGCCATCGCTCGCACTCTCCAAACTTCCGCAAACACTCTGGCCAAGTGGTTCCGGAAATGGAGAATCGAAGTCAATCCAGACAAAAGCCAGGCAGTCCTCTTTTCTAAGCCGCGGATAAACCCACCCTCCCCCCGTCCGATTACCATGTACGGCAAGCCGATCCCCTGGGAAAAGCAAGCCAAATACTTAGGCGTGGTCCTCGATAGACACCTCTCCTTCGCTGAGCACATAAAGCAGGCACGTTCGCGCGCCGCTTTCGCTCTAGGTAGGCTCCACTTCATTCTTAGCTCTCGCAGCAAGTTATCACTCAGGTGCAAGCTGCGTATTTTCACCGCGGTCATCCGTCCTATCATGACCTACGCCTGCGTTGTTTTCGCACACGCAAAGCCCTACCTCCTCCATAAGATGCAGACCCTCCAAAACCGATTCCTCCGTAGAGTCACGGGAGCCCCCTTTTATGTTCGAAATGAGCTTCTTCACGTAGACCTCAAGATGCCCACCATCCAGCAGTTCATGAAACGCGTCTCCAAGCGTTTCTTTGAAACTTCAATCCAACATAGGAATCCCCTTATCGTATCGGCCGCCCAATACGAACCCTCGCGTATCTCTAAGATTCGCCGACCAAGGCATACCCTAGTCACTCCCGATGACGCAATCACCCTGCTCCAAGAGAGCCGTAGGGAAACAAGTACAGTGGCACACAAACACAAAAACCGACCGTCCTTCCGTCCTCGCCGCCGAGGCCCACCGCGACGTCCCCGTAATAGTCCACCCCGACCCTTGCCAGAGCCAGCCCGCGACGCTGAGCCAGTAGCTTTAAATTCCCTTATTAATAATAATAATGATATGATCCAGCCTGTCCCTAGCTGCCCTCCCCTGCGACGCCCTAAGCCAAGGTCCGTACCCCACAGGGGGTGCCCTTAGCGTGTAGTCGCCTAGTTTGTAAGTTTTTTAATAAGTCCTAGCTGGAGGCTTTAATTAAGGCAACCACAGGCAAGCCCGGTTAAGCAGCCGACAACCTTAGAGGTTGACCTGCGAGATGTCACACAAAAAAAAAAAAAAAAGAAACGCACCTCAGTGTTGTGGCCGGCACGGTCGGTGCCGCTTGTATGTGTAGCCGCCACAATAATAAAGGGAAACACTAGCGTTACGCGCGGTCTCGGGGAACGACTCGCCGAGTGCCGTGTGGTCATACGCTTTTTGCTGACAATTACAATGTGTCCCTACAGTGTGATACGCCCGTGCTTCGGGAAGCACGTAAGCCGTTGCTCCCGGCTTTCATTTGAACATCTTTGGTAGTCGACGGTTAGTCTGAAGCCAGTAAATCTGACACTGGTCTAGCCAAGAAGTGTTGTGTTACCCAGTTACTGGGTTGTGGAGGTCAGACAGGCAGACGCTTCATGTCAAACACTAATATATTGACTGAAGCCGACCCCAACATATTTGGGAAGAGGCAGATGATGATGTGTTTTTGATAAAGTCGATTCACTGTAAGCCTTCTGTAAAGCCTGCAATACATGTTGGCCGAGCGTTGGAAAATAGGTACAAGGCAAGAAATAATGTCCACACGTTCGACAAGTTCGTCGAACGCCAATGCAGACGACCAATGTAGAAGAGGGTCTGTAGAGCTGCCCACACGTTAGCCGAGCGCAGGCGAGCGCCTTTGATTTGTGACCAAAAACCGACACCGATCCGAAGTGAGGCAAGTGATCACGAGCAACGGCGAGCGAAGACAAGTTGCACCAAATGAGCTCTATACACGTTGGCGCTGGCCTCCACTCGGCCAACTAGGCAAGTGACACCGAGCGGTAGCAAGACAAGGCAAATATACCGTCTACATGGTGGTATTGGCCTTCACTCGACAACGCTCGGCCAACATGTATTGCAGGCTTTACAGACAGACAGACTTTCGCATTTATAATATTAATATGGATGGATGGATAGTGAAGAAAGCAGAAAGGATGTAATATATTACAATGGTACCCAACTGATAAGGCGCGTCGTGAATCTTCGTTCGCACAGAAAAGAAAGTATGGCCCCGAAGATTAACGAAAGAACGCTTAAAACTTACAATCAACCTTAGATCACTACTATAAGGTTCACAATACACTGCAGCTGTTAGTTCCGCCTCACTCACGCGTCGCGCGCTAACATGGCGGCAGCTACCGACCAATAGCGGTGAAGGAAACGAAGCGCGGTGCGAACATTCATGTTCTGCGCAGGTACATCGGTAAGCCGTATCAGTTAGGTACTACTGTACTAGAATTTCTGTCAGTAACAGCCTTACCTTCTAACAAGCTTAGCTCGCCTCGGAGACATTCTCACATCAGCATCAGGAACGTGTTCCACAGACACCCTCACTTCCCCGGACCGAGTGTACACAGGAAATGATGGAATCTGCAAACTGAAATTACATTTTATATTTAGTAGTCACTGTATTTAAATTATTTCGATTTTTTTACTCAAAAAATTTGGTGAGTCGGACCCGCCTCACGAAAGGTTCCGTAGTAACAAGCATAGATAAGCAAAAAATACGTTTGCAATTTATACCACCACTATAAAAAACAAAGTAATATTTGCGGTTTTTGAAAATGTGTCTCAAAAATTGCTGACTGTTAGTCGTTCAAAACAATTTTCGTAAAAAGTTTTTATTGAGATCTATAACAGCATATTTTTTTGTATTTTTCTCTCTATTAATACAATAAACTTTGGAAGGACACACAGGAAGTATCTATCTTTCAAACGATTGACTTTAAGAACAAAACAATCACAAACATTCACAATCTCATGTTCCTACCTACTTATAAGTTTGATGAACTTTACTGTAGTTTCGGTTCCATGTAAAGGTGTAAAAGTAACGAAATAAATCGTACCCGTATATATTCGTTACTATTACAGTTAGTACTCGTTACTATCGTATCGTTACTCGTTACTTTTGATACCTCACACAGCCTAGAGCAACGCACGCATCGAGTCATAATGCGAATGCGTATTCGTATGATATGACATCGCGACGTCGCATCGCATCATTCGTAATTTGTAGGAAACATGTTTATACGTTATATACCAAGCTGAATGAGGTGCATTTTTGAACTTGAATTCTGTAAAGTTAATCTTAGTTAGTTTGATTCAAAAGGTAAATGTTACAACTACACGGAATCTACTGCTTGCGCGATTGCGCGCGCATGCGTAAAGCAGCGCAGGAAATGTTCAACTTCTAACACACACACGCATCAACGTTACCTGCACGAACTGAAACAGTTGTAACCAAAATACGAAACATGTGAGTAACGAATTGCATTCGTGAGTAACGTTTCGTTACTCGGTACTTGATTGAGCACCCGTTACTTGATTAAGCACCCGTTACTCAGTAACGAATTCATACGGTTTACTACAGCTTTAGTTCCATGTATGCTAGTGTAATATAATGTTTTCGGACAGCGAACAGGGGTAGCTGACCGTCCGGTAAGGACCTGACCCAGCGAGACAGCCGAGTGTTCCACGCGCGCCTCAAAGAGCAACCAGCAACATTGCCTGCCGGGGTCGCGGACATGTTCCATTTTTGTACCGCGGACCCAGAACGCAACTGAACGAACAGGGAAACGTCAGAAGTTAGTACACGGATCGAAATTGGTCGTTTTATATGGAGAAAAACCGGTGAGAAATTCCACGATTACTCTTTTGAAAGTGTAAGGCGCCTTCCTATATCGCTCGCATGATAATGCGTCCGTCCGGCGAAAATGATCACGCGACAATGCGTTCAAGCATACTGATATCTATTGAATGTCCTATTGAAGGTCGCACGATCATGTGCATCTCTGTTAAGAGACATTTCGAGTGTGATCGCAATGATCGCATCCCTTCAAAACAGGACACACGATTTCATATCGCGCGAACGGTTTCATCGCACGATGAAATCGCATCGCATTATCGCGCGAGCGATGACAATAGGACGTCACCTAAGGGTGAGTGCAGCGATACCTATCTCGCAATATACGAACTGAATATAGAATCCTGTATCGCATAAGCAGTTTACCACACAACTAGCCTGCATTTCAACCGAGAACAAACAACGGGCAGTTCCCACTAGACAAAACACGGAGGATCCTCCCTTTTTAATGGGAATGCAGGACTTTACAACATGTTCCGCATATTCCCAAATGGGGTTTTAGTCAGTCAAAGTCTCACACCTCTTTCCGCTCCGCTCAGAGTGAACGATGGGAGGAGTCGTTTGATTATTTTTCCCCCGGAAAAAATAATATCTCTTCGCCCGCCCCAAAACGGACATTCTGGTTGCAAATGTTAACATTGTATTTATTATTGGTTGAATAAATTAATTTGCTAATTTGATTCATCTACCTAGAGAGAACAAAAAGTGGTGATACATAATATTCGACTACTTGTCAGGCTCGTGGCGGGACATAAGGATGCCAATCGCTTGGCTTGCGACTATTCACCTCGAAACTAGTGATATACAATTTTAGACTTACTTGTCAGGGTCGTGGCGGGACATAAGGATGCCAATCACTTGGCTAGCGAATATCCACCTCAAAACTAGTGATATACAATTTTAGACTTACTTGTCAGGCTCGTGGCGGGACATAAGGATGCCAATCACTTGGCTAGCGACTATCCACCTCAAAACTAGTGATATACAATTTTAGACTTACTTGTCAGGCTCGTGGCGAGACATAAGGATGCCAATCGCTTGGCTAGCGACTATCCACCTCAAAACTAGTGATATACAATTTTAGACTTACTTGTCAGGCTCGTGGCGAGACATAAGGATGCCAATCACTTGGCTAGCGACTATCCACCTCAAAACTAGTGATATACAATTTTAGACTTACTTGTCAGGCTCGTGGCGGGACATAAGGATGCCAATCGCTTGGCTTGCGACTATTCACCTCGAAACTAGTGATATACAATTTTAGACTTACTTGTCAGGGTCGTGGCGGGACATAAGGATGCCAATCACTTGGCTAGCAACTATCCACCTCTAAACTAGTGATATACAATTTTAGACTTACTTGTCAGGCTCGTGGCGAGACATAAGGATGCCAATCACTTGGCTAGCGACTATCCACCTCAAAACTAGTGATATACAATTTTAGACTTACTTGTCAGGCTCGTGGCGAGACATAAGGATGCCAATCGCTTGGCTAGCGACTATCCACCTCAAAACTAGTGATATACAATTTTAGACTTACTTGTCAGGCTCGTGGCGAGACATAAGGATGCCTTGGCTAGCGACTATCCACCTCAAAACTAGTGATATACAATTTTAGACTTACTTGTCAGGCTCGTGGCGAGACATAAGGATGCCAATCACTTGGCTAGCGACTATCCACCTCAAAACTAGTGATATACAATTTTAGACTTACTTGTCAGGCTCGTGGCGAGACATAAGGATGCCTTGGCTAGCGACTATCCACCTCAAAACTAGTGATATACAATTTTAGACTTACTTGTCAGGCTCGTGGCGAGACATAAGGATGCCAATCGCTTGGCTAGCTAGCTGCGGCGCGTGTAGTCGTCTACCTCGTGTGTTGTATCGCTCCGGTAAGGCACACCATAGCTTGGATACTATAGCGTATAGCATGTTGCGCTTCTTAGCTGGAACATTATAAGAAATAAAAGCATATTAATTCATTTATTACTTTCATATATACACATAATATATATTTTTTAATATTCCTGTATAAAAAAAAAACACAT
This sequence comes from Tholera decimalis, assembly GCA_943138885.2. Lineage (NCBI taxonomy): Eukaryota > Metazoa > Arthropoda > Insecta > Lepidoptera > Noctuidae > Tholera > Tholera decimalis. The sequence continues at coordinate 6,793,921 of OW964575.2, read as the reverse complement.
TAAAAATATAAAAAAACAGTAGCCCACCGTTATCGGGAACAGGGACCAAGCTACCGATGGTCATAGCTCTTCAGAGAGGTACCTCCTAACAATTCGCGCCTTATCCAGAAGTATTGCTTTCTAGATCAGGCCCTTGATCCAGCTACCCAACGAGAGCCTCCTTAGATGATGGTCGAGGCTCTTGGATATTATGCCATTGGCTGAGACGACTATCGGCACAATGATTTTTTTTATTCATTAGAGACAAAAACCATTTAGGCAGAAAACAAAAAAATATACATGTAACCCACACCATTCCACCAGTCCACATATAACTAAAAGTGTTTAAAAGAAGTTGAGGACTGTGGTTAGGCATCTCCAAATATAATGTACTTATAATAATTAATCAGTGTGCTCCTTATTTAACAATATGGCAATAGCCTTAGACTTAAAGGACTGTTTCGATAAGGTAAATATATCAAGTTCCATAAAGTGAGTATTGTATGACTCAAAGAGGCAACGAAGAGATGTGCGCTCCACAGCATTAGTCTTACACATGTCTGTATAGAATAGTCGAGGAACGCGCACTCTCCGTTATACAACCGTTCTGGGCACTTTGTACCGTAATTTATTTGTAAGATCGATGCAATCAAATCTGTTGTACCCATAGTCATTACGTTGAAAAGCAATCGTCTGGACTTCAAACTTAGAACGCTGTGTTACGCCAGTCGTTTAGCGAAGTACGTCGAGAAACTTCGACAGAAATCTAGAATGTTCGAGACACTAACGCCATCTAGCGGCGAGTAGCAGTACTGAGTATATCGAGTCGAGACACTAACGCCATCTAGCGGCGAGTAGCAGTACTGAGTATATCGAGTCGAGACACTAACGCCATCTAGCGGCGAGTAGCAGTACTGAGTATATCGAGTCGAGACACTAACGCCATCTAGCGGCGAATAGCAGTACTGTGTATCTCAAGTACCTTTCTGGAATATTCTAGGCAGTATAAACAGTGAGTCGATTTTATAAGAATGTTCTAGAACTCATAGACCGGGGTAAAAATAGCTCATAGAGGCACGCAGATGGCAGTCTTATGTGTTACAAGTGAATTTCAGTGCGATTTAAGTATAAAGTGACAAGTGTTGTGGTGCGAATAATTGTGTTAAATTTTTATTTTGTGTTTAATTAATTAAAGAGTTAATTTTGGTTTAATTGGCGTTAATTATTTCTATCCCGAACCCCAGCTCGTAACAGCTGTAATGTGTTAACAATTCCACATACGGTTAAACTAAAGCATATTAATTATTATTAGAGGTTGCCAGTGGTCGAAATGCGACAATAATTTAAAAAAAAACGCAGGACTATGAAATTAATTTATAGTCCTGCGTTTTTTTTTTTTTTTTTGTAAAAGGTGAGACACAGTACTTAAATCTAAAGACAAACTATGACTATGACATTTGAAGTATTTATTATACAAATATATTAGCATTCTTCACTCTTCCTCCAGATACACTTAATAAAAAAATAAAAAAGCTCACCAGTCCCTTCTTTAACTTTAGACTCTTTAATCTTCTCCTTGTATTTCTTCGGAGATTCAGTGTCACTCTCAATGTCTATGCTTTCCGGATCCACTCCGGGATATATTTCTTCATCTGTCGTGTCTATGACTGGCTGGCAGTCTGTAAATGCCCAGGCAGTCTGGAAAAAGAAAACAATTGAATTTAGAATTAAGTAAAAGAAGTTTTGGGAAAATAAACTTTATTTTATACATAGTAGTTTAAATTTCATTACATACAAACTTTGGGTCATTTTCTAATAACCAACATATTCTTTTTTCGGTCGAAAAATCATCAAAAGATTCCGGTCGGGACGGAGCTGATGGGAGTGTCAGATTTGTACTGATAAAAAACCCATCGTTTAAGATCAGTTTCCCCTTGCGTTCCAAGGTTACTCGTCAGAACATTTTCCCTTTACCCCTGATATCCAACCTTATAAGCATTTGAGAGTTTAGTTTTGTTAGCACCAATCCTAAAATAGGGTAGTTTCCTAAAATATTTTATTTAGTCCGTCACGTAGTTTAACAAAAACATTGAACACGTATTTTTATTTTTTCACGTAATTATAAAATTATGACGATACAGTGAGTTGAAATTTCGCGTGACGTCACACCTTTGTGAATTTTCTTGACTTGAAAAAGCAAAAAATACGTGATCAATATTTTTTGATAATCTACCTAATGGACCAAATAAAATAATTATTTTGTAACACAGGAAACTACCCTATTGTTTTGATTGTAAGAAGATGATGGCAGGGAATACCACTCCTTAGCTGTACGCACAATGAAAGTATTCCCAAAAAAATTGTGCGTATGGGTGGGATGTCCACCATGTAACGATGGCGCATCACCGTATGTCTTGTAGTCCGATGATGGAACGGGCTTGGTGGAATTAGATTGTGCAATTCCATCGCACACCCGAAATGTAACCAATAGAAAACCGATAGGCTTGCAACACGTCGCCGATGTTCAAGGCCTTATTTTTTCTGGATGGAAAATCATCGAATGACTCTAGGCTCTATAGGGTTCCGTCACTAGTGCTGAAGGCACTTTGAGGCGCAGGTGGAACACTCGGCTGTGTCTAGTCCTTACCGGACGGTGAGCTAACCCTACTCGCCGTCCACAAGCCCGTGTCTACGGTGGCCGGAGATCAGCTCACGATCCCCGACGCCCGGGGCGTCTCCCTCGGTGGCTGGGGCGAGAGGAAGAGAGTTGTTGTCTCATGTTCCAGGCTATGGAGGTATAAATATATTACACTCACCCTCTTATAATAGTATTGGCGCCGTTTAGTGGAGCCGGGTCGTGCGGAATCGTGCGTGTCATCTTCGCCACCAATCTTGGCACATATTGTATTTACAGCTTCTAATTCCACCGCTTTGAAGTTTTCTTTACCTAAGAATGGAAAAAAGTATTGTATTTTGAAGCGTCGTTCGACAGGTTTGAACTCCATTACACCACTCCAGACACAAGCATATTTAGCTTAGTTGGAGGGGTTCTACCCAAATTGCTACTTCTTTTAAAAAATGGTCTTAAGAAACTCATTGTCATTTTTAAAATAGCCCTTTACAAATGACAATGAGGTTCTTTAATCAATTTTTATAGACGGGTGTCATGTATAGGTTGGATAACAAATATTTTTTTTAGTTCCCGTTCCATATATGGAGAGAATCTCTTAATGTTTCTTTTTAGGGTTCCGTAGCCAAATGGCAAAAAACGGAACCCTTATAGTTTCGACATGTCTGTCCCTCTGTCTGTCTGTCTGTCCGTCCGTCCGTATGTCACAGCCATTTTATTCCTAAACTGTTAGAACTGTACATGTGAAACTTGGTAGGTAGATGTATTCTGTGAACCGCTTTCCTATTTTAAGAATTAAAAAAAAATATTTAAAATAAAGGGGGGCTCCCCATACATGGAACTGAAACTGAAAAAATATTTTTTCATGAAACCTATGCGTGTGTGGTATCTACAGACAGGTCTTCAAAAATTACATTGAGGTTTCTAAAACCACTTTTTCATAATGTTAATCGTTTAAAAGATATACGCTTCTAAAGTGGTAAAATGTGTGTCCCCCCTCTAACTTCTATAATAATGGAGTGAAAATCTAAAAAAAATATATGCTATACTTAGATCTTAATGTAATCTTTCAACCAAAATTGGTTTGAACGAGATCGGGTTTGCAGTTTTTGAGATACTTACAGCATTTTTCTAAAACCGCAAATATAACTTTGTAATTCACACAAACACTATGAAAAACAAAGTTATTTGGCGTAGTTGTAAAAATTGTAAATAAACTAATTTTAAGAAATTTTTAAGTTTTTTTTTTTTCAATTAATATATCCCAACTAGCACAAATGGGCTGCATTAGGGCTTTAGAGCGTATCCGATTATTACTTATGGTAATACACGTAAGCGCTAGAGCGTCTACTACAGACTTAAAGCAGCCGCTTTAGCGCTATTTGGGCGCCATTTTATGCAACCTAAAGTTCCATTTAACCTGCACAACGGTTGCATAAAGGTTCCTTAATAGCTATAACGATTTATTAACGCTATACTACAGCTCTCATAGCGCTACTTTTGAATGATTTTGAACTACTTTGAACGAATGAATTGATTATAGTTCTTTATTCTATATCTTCAGTTGACATTATTTGTAATAGTTTGGTAAAGTGTTTTCGTCGCCATCATGAAAATAAAACAAAAAGAAGTAAAAGTTTGTATTCTGTATTAGCAAGATATATAAAGATACTTAAAACGCTGTCCAGTTTACTGTAGATATATAAGATAATTTTTGAGTAATTTTAACGCGCTTTTATGATATTTAAAAAAATAACAAAAGATATGTGATATTTTTTATTTTTTATACAGAATACATTTTATTTCCGTATTTTTACGTGTCGATAACTTACTATTTGCAAGTGGCCGATTGTTTACCGGTACATTTAATGCACATTTAACTAAAAAACCAATGTATATCAACTCAATTTTGCAAGTGAATTATAAGTTTTCTTAAAAAATCATGGCGTCATTGTAATGTAGTCATAACCTGCAGTTTGAGCTCTAATAACTCCCATTTGAGAATCATAGCGCTAATTTTCACCCTTCTAACGCTTCCAGTGATTTTTGTTACCCTAGTGCAACTCACAGCCACAAAAAGCTCCTATTTTCTTGTTTTTGAGGTTATAATATGTAGTTACGTACTTATTCGTTTAGCATCCATTTTTATTGTTTAGTGTTTAGTGTTTTTAAATGTGTTATAATAGTTACAAAAGCGGCTGTAAAATGGCGAATGGATTGAGCCTGCAAGGAATGACTATTACTACTAAAGGCCTTAGTTACAGTGATGACTTTTTTGTAACTATAGTATGCATAAGAGTTTCTATTATTTCTATAATGGAACTTCTAGTAGTATAATAGTGGTTACTATAACTATAACCTATAAAAGTTACAATGGAAACCTCTGTACAGCTGTGAGTGGCAGAATGACCTTCGTAACTCTCATATAAAGGTGTAAGTGGTAAATGAGTTCTACCGTGGACTACTGTGAAGGCTAGGGTGGTATTTGATTCAGCTTATAGCACCTTAAGTAACTTTTATAACTATAGACGTTTACGGATGCAGATATGCAACTCTGAACTGCTTTTTGAACCCTTAAAGCGCCATTTTACAGCCCAAAGTAACAAAATAGGCTGCTATTTCCACTAATGTGCTCGTTGGGATTAAATTATATTTATTATAGTTACTACGGAACCCTTCATGGGCGAGTCTTACTCGTACTTGGCCAATTTTTTATTTCTGTATAAAAATCGCGGCTCACCGAATCCATTGACCTACCAAGTTAACTGTGTAAACGGATTAATAATTTTGATTCCTTTGAGAGTGTAAAAATACGTGTGTTTTACGACATAAACGGCCTGTGTTCTAGAAGTTTTTCAGAGCTTTAAGGGACTGTAGACCCGAGTTTGGTTTCACTCGACATCTCCAAGCATTTCCGAAATAAAGGGTCCTGACAGACAGACAGACGGACAACAAAGTGATCCTATAAGGGTTCAGTTTTCCTTTTGAGGTACGGAACCTTAAAAAAAGGTAAAAGGTTTAAAAAAAAATTAAATACACAACTCTACCCATAAATTAGAACGTACTTCTGGAAAACCATAAAAAAGACTGTGAAGAAATCCTGATAAGAACCCTTGAAGAATCTAGAAGATATCAGATGCTTACCTATAGGCATCAACTGGTTATCCAGCTCTCCAGACTTATGCAGTATCCTGCAAGCTTGTAGGGCTACCATTCTGCGGGCTAGCACCTTCGTTGGCATTGGGTGACCCTGGAAAGAAGATAGATAGGAGTCTTTCAAACTATATAGACTTTACGGAACGGTTGAGAGTTGAGCATGCATTTATCTAAAATTATGTCAGGGTCAAGAGCTCTCCGTGAGGACATCGCCACATTTATTGGGCGCACAGCCAAGGTGTGGAACTCTCTGCCGGCTTCTGTATTACCACATATGACTCGTCAGCCTGAAGTGTATGTATGCTCCCTTATAATGCATAACGTAGTCTCAATGCATAACGTACTCTATTAATTTTGATTCCATTTACAGTGTCGCAATTTGTGTTTTTGCGGCTTAAATGGCAATATCTTTTTTCTTTACATTCATTTAGAAATTTGATTTTGTTTTTATTGACTGTATTCAATATCACACAGCTTCAATGTTCATTTTTCATAGTTTCAATTTCAACTCGATATCTCCACGCGTTCCCGAAATAAAGGGTCTTGACAGACAGACATACAGACGGACAACAAAGTGATCCTAAAAGGATTCCGTGTTTTCTTATTGAGATACGGAACCCTAACAATGCAGTGGAAACGTTATAGGCACATATGTTACGTTTATTACCATCCGTAGCTTTAGCCATCAAAATCCTACTGACTAAAAACTCACCATGCTCCTTTAGTTGCGCATCAGCGGCATCTCATTAAATCCACCCTGTTTCTTTCTTACCTGTATTTCTGACCGCAATATCGTGTAGAACATTCTCGCCACCTATGCATCCACCCTGTCGGATCCAGTCAATGGTCCTGATTACTCTTTGAGGCCCACGTGGAACACAACGCGCTTTTGTCTCGGGAAATCTTCCGAGAGCATGTTATGACTTGTTTTTGTTCTAAACTCACCACTATATTGTACTTGACAGGGCAGTTTAGGGGCAGGCGAAGAGTGCAAATGTAGGCAGTTCTGGTCTCCTGAGACCCTGGTACTGGGAGCTCTACTTTCTCCATCCACCATTGTGGCGCTAGGCGCGTGAACGTGTCCGAGGGGAGTTTGCCGCAGTATCTGAAAGAAATATTAAATACTTAAGGTTAAAACATACTGGGCATATAACCTTCTCACTGCTCACAGGTCTCTCTATAAGAGGGAATGGGATGTGGATGTCGCATGTCTTCAGATTTTTAGGAGATGCGGGTTATTTATAATAGGCTCACGTTTGACCACTTGATGGTAAGTGATGGTCGAAGGTGGTGCATGCTTACCTAAAACTGACTGATTCACTCTTGACTTAAAGACCCCCAGGTTATAGCTATCGGGAAGCACAGACTCCGGCAGCGAATTCCACTTCGCCGTACGCACAATGAAGGTATTCCCAAAACGTTTTGTGCGTATGGGTGGTGTCTACCATGTAACGATGGCGCATCGCCGTTTGTCTTGTAGTCCGATGATGGAACGGGCTTGGCGGAATTAGATTGTGTAATTCCATCGCACACTCCCCGAAATGTAACCGATAGAAAACCGATAGGCTTGCAACTCGTCGTCGATGTTCAAGGCTCTGGAGCTTTGACTCGACCAGTGCATCGTTGCCAATGAGTCTTTTGGCCCGTTTCTCGATAGACTCAAGCCCGTCCAGTTGGTACTTGGCAGATCCATCCCAAAGATGAGAGGATCCTAACGATATTATCCTTCACCATTGAGAGCAATGGCGATGACGGAAATTACACAAAGTAAGCCTGTCTGGGTTCTAAAACCACAACCGACGGCAACGGGTTCTTATCTGTTCATAAGAGAACCACAATGTGTTTTATTTTACCCAAAGGTTGAGTAGTAGAGAACGCATTGCAGCATTAAGTCCGCCTATGTAACACTATTGTACATAAAGTATAAAGAAATATAGAAGTAATATGGCTAGAGCTCACATTACTAGCAATCTTGTTAACCCCTCCAACTAAGCTAAAATGTGCTTGTTTGGAGTGGCTTCCCGGCAATAATGTAACGAGCGGGGTACGAACCTGCCACCTCTCGATCACAAGTCCGACACTTTAGCCATTGGGCTGTTGACGCTTCGATTCATATGCACAATACGTCTTATATCTAGTGATAAAAGTCTGTGTGTAAAAGTCTGTGTTTCCCGATAGCTATAACCTAGGGGTCTTTAAGTCAAGGGTGAATAGGTTAATTCTAGGCAAGCGTACTCCATCTTGGACCACCTCATCACTTACCATCAGGTGAGATGGTGGTCAAACGCGAGCCTATTATCAGTAAAAAAAAAAAAAACAATAACAGCAATTAGAAATTATGAAGCTGTTCATATGCAAGCCTATTTTAATAGTGTTATCTTTTAGAGGTCAGATGAGAATTAAAACATGTAAAATACTTGTACTCAGATGCATTCGGTTAGACTCGAATCTGTTCCCGAGGTATTTAGCCCTGTAGACGGTGAATATAGGGTAGCTTAGTACGAGGCATGCCTTTTAAGTTCTGTCGTTTCCATATTTCCCGGAAATTTTAAATTTGGAACTGTTCTATAGTTGAATGTGTTTAAATTTTGAATCTCAAAACAGTTGAAAGTATTAGGCCGTGCTCAGTTTGGACACGAATTTGTATCGTACGTAAACGTACGATCGTGGTCGTACGAATTGAGTGCGTACACTGAATACGTTTTACTCCGTCAAAAAGGTAGTGATATCGCATTCGTGAAGTCATCTTTGGTTGGAGCGCAATGAATAATCTGTATCTTCTAGATAATTCTCTTATAACTCGAAGACTGCGGCGGCGTCTTCAGTGTCGCAGAACCGAATGGGTGCGTGAAATTTATTTAAAAAGAAAAGAATTTGGAGAATTTCATCATATTATTGAAGACTTAAATAATGACCCCATACTGTTTCATGGTTATGTACGTATGAAAATAGAAACTTAAAATAAATTTTTCTACATCCCTTTTTACGCACGAACGTGTTTAAAAATCTCAACGAGTTCGGATTGTTTTCTGACGTCGGAATAGTGTTGTAAAAATACCGTATAATACCAAAAGGCTATGTATTAAACAGGTATTTTATTATAACTTACGGTATTATTGGTATTTTATGTATTTTATATTTTGATTCACTTTTTAAGATCTTGCAATATTACGAAGAGTTTTAGTTTAATAAATTAAATATATTTTAAGTTTCGATTGTATTCTATATTTTAGAATGACTAATTCTAATTTAATGATTACTTAGTAATTAAACTTCACAGATATTCATCGCCGTCGACACCACCGCGCTGCGTTAGCGCCGTGTTAATGTCGTCGCATTGACGTGATTTTCTAATTGGCTTCTTCTTTTTCCTTTAATATTTTCATTTTTTCTGTGCTTTTCCACCGTATTCAGTACTTAGGTATTTTAATGATTACTCAGATAATTTACATAAAAAATATAGAAACAATCGATTTATACATAAAATACCGTAGCAAATGGTATAATACCGTATTATACGGTATTTTTCGTTTAATACATTTCAATACAAATGGTATAATACAGCACTTACATCTCTACGTCGGAACTACACGCACGTATACGTACGACTAACTCGCATCCAGTATGTGCACTCCCATAGTACCTACTTGAAAGGTTAGGATCGTTCGTGTGTGTTCGTACGTATACGCACGAGTAAAATTCGTAAACTCGTCCAAACTGAGCGTGGCCTTAGGATTAATGCTATTGTTTAGTCACAGCGTCGATCTGTCGATCGAATCTGTCAGGTTACGTACGAAAATGAATCTTTCTAAGGAACATGTTCGTGCAATAATTTTCTACAACTTTAGAAGCAGCCTGACATGGCTTCAGTGTTTTGAAGAGCTATGATCTGTGTTCAGTGATGAAGCCCCATGTCTGCGGACTGTCGAACGCTGGTATTTAGAATTCCAGCGTGGACATACTAGTGTTAGTGACAAATTTCGCGAAGGACGCCCAAAATCCGCCTTCACTGAAGATAACATAATTGCTGTGAGACAACTAATTTTCGAAGATCGTCATGTGACGTATCGAGAGATTGAGGCTCTATTAGGCATCTCAGGGACAACCATTCAGAAGATCTGGCATGAAGCGCTTGGTGTGAGAAAGCTAGTTTGCCGTTGGATACCGCATCTGCTTTCCGACGATCACAAGGCGGTCCGCGTCAGATGGTGTAGTAAAACTCTGCAAATGTTCCACCGAGGAGAGTCAAATCACGTCTACGACATCATCAGTGGTGACGAATCTTGGATCTGTGCCTACGATCCTGATTCCAAACAACAATCTACAATCTGGGTCTTTCAAGACGAGCCAAAGCCGACTCAAGTTGTTCGTTCTCGAAGCACTTCAAAGAAGATGGTGGCCGCGTTTGTTGGAAAAACCGCCCATGTTGCGACTATTGCACTTGAACATCGTAGAACGGTTAACGCAGAGTGGTATACCACAGTTTGTTATATATACCACAAGGTAAGGTATACCACAAGTCATCGCCGAACTTCGAAAATCTAACTCAAAGCGACGCATCATCCTGCACCACGACAACGCTCGTCAAACGATTGAGTATTTGAAGCAGGAAAAAGTAGAAATTCTTGACCATCCTCCATGCAGTCCTGATCTAAGCCCTAACGATTTCTTTACATTTCCTAAAATTAAGAAAAGTCTTCGTGGTCAAAGGTTCCAGTCCGGTGAAGAAGCAGTCGACGCTTTCAAGTCAGCCATTTTGAACACCCCCACTTTAGAGTGGAATAAATGTTATAATAACTGGTTTCAGCGGATGGAATAGTACATTGTTCACCGAGAGGAGAAAGTGACCGATTACCGTCGAGGGTGTCGTTTGAAGCCCGAGCCGTAGGCGAGGGCTTTAAAACACCCGAGATCGGGAATCGCACTTTCTCTCGAGTGATACATAGTGCTTTATACTACAGCTACAAAATAAATAGTACTTTTCAACATTGAGTACATAGACCATAACGTACTTGGTTTTTATTTTTGCGCTTTTTCACTGAAATAAGCTAGCAAAACAGTTTCAGAAAAGGATGCCGCATTTTTTTTCACTTTTCCATTGCAAAAAATCGTCATAAGTTTTATTATATTTTTTAATTGATTTCTGTGGTAAAAGGTTATCAATCAGTATTTTTGCTGTTTCCTTCAACTGCGGCGGAGTTAAAAAATCTTCATCATCACTATCACTACTTATCATTTTGATAGTTTTATTTTACTTTCTACGAAAACTGAATCCTCAAACAACACACAAATTGAAAATGGCGCCAATGGCGTCTGCAATTTTCACATGTTCTTTTTCAAATAGTTAATCCTGCCGCCGCAGGGTCGCACTGCCAGCCCGACACCATCCAACACACAGCTAGTGGCCAGTGGCATTTTGCGAACTTGGAGATAAAAACTCACTGTAAAAACTTTTTGGCTTTTGATATTTAGGTTACCGGCGCATAGTCTTACCCAAAATTAAAAAAGAAAAACCACGTAAGAAATGGATTTTCATACACTTTTCTCTCCCGCTCAGATGCGTTTTCTCCCCGCATATTTGTTCGATATGCAATGACGTACTTTCTACCGTAAATTTGATAATGTATCAAGGTACTTTCCAAGCAGGTGTAGTATAAAAGTGTATTAAGCTACGTGGTGAATACTTTGAAAAACAATAAAAAGTACTATAAGGTTCTAGTTGTGTTTTTTCTCCAAATGACAAAACTTAAAAGGCATGCCTCGTAGCAGGTATATCACTGTCTCGTTCTCCTGTGTAGAGGGTTTAAAAACTCACCTATTTATCAACGCGATCGCCGTACTCAAATCCACACTCGCCGAGCTGTCACATTCACTGAAATTCTTCTTACTTTCACTCCTACAATAATTGGCTTTCGCCAACAACTTATAGTACAAATCAACATTAGAACACACGCACACACCGTTCAATTTCACATTGAAACATTTATCACAAGGAGCACTATCTTTGATATCATTTTGTGAATCACTATTTTCAATTTCAAAATGGAGCACATTATTTTGTGGATTGCGATTCTCGTTGTCTCTGGTAGCAATGTCCATAGTTTGATTGTCTTTGATACTCATTTCAACGTCACTTTCATTGATTTTGATATCATCGTCTATTTTATTATTTCCAATATTAACTTCAATCTCTCCAGTCTCGCTATTTTGTTGTGTCGTTTCAACGTTAAAACTACCAATAGTGGTTAAATCTTCCATTTGATGTATAATTTCATCAATTCCATCTTTTTTTATAGCATCGTTTACTACATTTATTGCGTCACTAACAGTGTTAATTGTGTCATTAACTATTTCCATTGCTTTGTTCACTTTGGTTTTTGCTATGAGAGTGCCAGTATGATTTTCTAAGTTGTTTGTAATTCTATTGTCCTTATCTCCTTCTAAATGATTGTTTTCACTACAAATATCAGTTGAATTATTGACTAAATCTTCATTATTTTCTATTTCGTTATCAATGTTACTATTATCGATACCACCACATATATTTTGACGTCTTTTACTATTTTCGCTGTCAACCTTTTTACTGGTATCTTTTCCATTTTCTATGTCTTTTCTTTTACTAATTTCTTCATCATTTGTTTCTTCTTTTCTTTTATCTTTAGCTTTATTTCTGACAAAGCCTTCTTTAGATTTTTGATCATCTTCAAAGTAAATTTTCTGGCTAGTAAGGGCAGTATTTAAGTTTGTCGCGTTGTCGTTGGGCGAGTAAGGTTTGACAAAGTTTGTAAAGGCGTCCGCATGGTCTTCTTCAGATTGCGGTGGTTCATCTTGAATTCCGCAGCCGCATTTTCTACTGATAATCTGTTGAAAAAGAATAGTGTAAATATTTTAGGATTCCGAAGACCATTTTATAAGTAATCTGAAGTACTGTATCCGTCCAGATTTGCAGAATCACAAGACTTTATACTGCGGTCAAATAAATTATTAATAATAGAGCAACTTACTACTTTAAGTAGTCTATACTATACATCCAAATTAAACTTTATGTAATTTCAAAACATAATATTGTAGGAATATTAAATAAAAGCTATATTAAAAAGACCATCCGGATATTAAGCTCCTATCCAGTTGCACATAAATAATTTGATTACACAATATCATGAGCATGGTTCGGTATGGTCCTTATTTTGCTAAAATATAGAACCAGATAAATATATTTCGCCGGATATTGGATAGTAGTTGAGGAGTTCGATATTAGGTTAAGCAATGTTTGCCGAAAAATCATATAAAATACTGTTAGTCAGTTGCTTTCGGTTAGTCTGAAGGCGATCCCAACTTAGTTGGAAAAAAGCTAAGCAGCTGATGACGAAGATGATTAGGATAAGTACTCTATGAACTCAACTTAAAATTTACTTTAATCAAACATAATTTCATCGTTAAATAATAATAAACCGCCCGAATATTAAGCTACTATCCAGCATTTCGTAATGGATTTCATTATAAGTACAATTAATACTTTTCGGGGTTCCGGATACTGCCGTAATATCCGGCCAAACTTTATTATAGGATAGTAGCCAAATATCCGTCTCCTTATATTTCTATGTGGTGTTACCTGATCGAGTTCTCGATACGTCGCAACGTTATGCAGTAGCATCTCAGTTGTTTCAGTGTTATTGCTACAAAGCAGGGCCGCTGTGGACCTATTCGCCCGCGCTCTGCCGCGGCATAGTCCGTACGAGCGATATCTAGAATGAAAAATAGTAATTAATATCAGGACTGTATTCCTGAAAATAAATATGCTTTATGAATTTACTAGCTTCTGCACGCGACTTCGTCCGCGTGGGAAGGTTTTCCCGCGTAAATCCCGATCCCGTTGGAATTCCGTGTACAAAGTAGCCTATGTGTTAATTATTCCAGGATGTCAACTATGTACAGACGCCAGCACATCGACCTACCTCAATCTGTCAAATTTCTTTAATAGATTTTCAACCTTATCACAATAGTGGAAGGTTAATGTTCGATTGGTAAAATTTGACAGGTTGGGGTAGATTGACGCGCTGGCGTCTGTACTTAACAAATTTCATTCAGATCCGTTCAGTAGTTTTTGCGTGAAAGAGTAACAAACATGTATCTATACATCTATCCTCACAATTTTCCGCATTTATAATATCATAATAAGATGGTGCTAGGACGTGCCAGTTTCCAACCAATATCCGGCCACCGTAAGCGCAAGCTTGCGGGCGGCGAGCAAGGGTAGCTCACCGTCCAGTAAGGAACAAGCCCGAGTCGACGGCGCAATGTGTTTATCGTCTAGAGCCCCAGCGGCACAAAAACGTGCCAGTAAACAAGTATTAGTTGAGCCCGGCTGTCACAAATTTGTGCCACCAAACCCCGACCGATTTAAAACTGTTTTGTAGTAAAGATAAGTCTTAAAATCGTTTGTGACCGGGGTCAGATTACGCTTACGATAAGAGCCCGCCCGCGGTGCTTGACGGATCGTTCGGAGAGGTTAAAGAGCAGTCAGCAGCATTGCCGGGACACGATACGGCAATTGCCTGCTGGGGTCGCGGGAATGTTTTAACGAGATTCCGCGGCCCCGGAACGTACGGGCAATTGGAGATGGAACAGGTAGGTTTTCATTCAGTAGAAGTCTCATTTTCCCACGGAACAAGAAAAAAATGGTCATGGCGATTTACTCTCAAAACGGAAAATCTCGTGACGAAAGCGGCAGTGACTTAGTTTAGACATTTATATCTAAACTAGCTTGTGCCAGCGGCTTCGCCCGTAGCGGAAGTTTTTCCCGTGTAAATCCCGATCCCCTGGGAATTTCGTAAAATCCTTTCTTAGCGGATGCCTACGTCATAACATCTACCTGCATGCCAAATTTCAGCCCAATCCGTCCAGTGGTTTGGGCTGTGCGTTGATAGATCACTATGTCACCCTTCGAATCACGGAAGGCCGCCGGCGCCAGCTTAAGTTGACCTCTAAAATTATTTTTCCTTTTTTCGATTTTAGAGGTCAACTTAAGCTGGTTTTTGTGGCCGCCGGCGGCCTTCCGTGATTCGAAAGGTAGTATGTCAGTCAGTCAGTCACCTTTGAGTTATATATATATTTAGATGTGGACTAGTCATTCCATATAAAACACTAGTACTCAGCTACGTCCTACTACCAAAACATATTTCGGAAAAGGTTAGACGGATGTAGATTATAATTTCTGCTAAAAGTCAACATCAGAGGTTATACTATAGGCTAAACATGAACGTACCCCGACAGTCTCCTTTGGTACAAGCACACACAGCGCGCGTATAATACACTAGCAGTTGCTCGCGACTTCGTCCGCGTGGGAATTTCGCAAAATCCCGTCTTAGCGAGCATCTACGTACTAAAAGGAACCCCCATGCAAAATTTGAGAGCCCTACTAGTAGTTTCTGAGATTACGTGATTGGTATTTCGCTTTTATACAGTATGTTAACTAACAGAGGGCGTTCCCGTTAACCCGCAATAGTATAGCATCCATACATGTTAAAAAAATATTACCATTCGAAAACAAAATGTTTTTTTTTTTATATTAAAGTATTCACTTAAAAATGTTAAATTGATACGTAAAAGAAACACTCTGTACACGCGTACTTGAAGGACGGAAACGTCGCAATTTATTTATGAATGACGGGCCGCGTGTGCGGCGATCTAATTGATGTGTTTATACTATTGCGGGTTAACGGGAACGCCCTCTGTTAGTTAACATACTGTATAAAAGCGTTATACAACGCATTTAGATACATATTTGGGTTACGGCAATGTACCGGAGAAAAGATTTGATGGTTTCCATGCTGTATTACGCAAAGCGAGGGCTGTGTTCATGATTCTGAAAATGGAATATTGAAAGTTATATATGAAATCGATTTCGCATTTTCTTTTGTTTCTGATTTATACAGGGTTATTGGTAAAACACTAAAAACCTCTCAGAACTATGTTAGTAACATCATAAAGAACAACTTTTTCGTTCTATGACTTTTAATAACTCATCATATTTTCGTTCATTAGGTTTTCGTTGATGGCTGAAAATGTTACGAGGTCTGTGAAGTAAAAGAAAGCGCTAGTAATGTAGGTAAACTGATAGTACAAAAGACAGCGGAGAGGATCCCGAAAATTTTTTTGTTGTATTATGTTTTCTAAAAAGTCGTAGAACAAAAGGCCTGAGAGTTAGTGTTTAACCAATAACCCTGCATAAGTTAAATTTAATTTTAATTTGAATAAGACTATTTCTTTTTTATATAGGCCTGCGTGCCTGCAATAAAGGAGAACGGGCGGAAGTGGTCCATATGGCGTCGGCTGATGAAACCTAGTCCATATAATAGTTCGTAAATGTAGGATATTTTTTTACTATGGACACCATAAAATTGGCCTATGGAGAAAAAAGTTATACAGTCTAGAAAACTGGTACCTATTATAGATAAAAAATTGAAAAAGCTCGTGGCCAAAACTCATTTGCCGAGTACTCGTTCTTACCCCCCGCCACCCGTACACGTTCGCTACCCCTCGGGGTGGCGGGGGTGATGCTTCTACGCCGCGTGTATTGTTCACTGGTCAGTGAGTCATTCGCTATTATTCAGCAAGAACATCGTTTGGTTTCTGTATTTTATTCTTACCGGCTTTTTTTTTGGACATATTTTGATTCACTTACTTCATGATACTATATTTCCAACTGCATCTTCCCGTGGTGTTGAAGGTCCTGGCAAAGTATCTTGCATTGCACTTTGATCCTGAGCCCTTTGACTCCTTAACCAGCATGGAAGTCAGACGTATTCTCTGTCATTAAATATAACCAACAACAAAAAAAAGAAAACAAAAAAGTCGTAGTGACTTTTCACGAGTAATACCTACTAGTAGGTACATTTTATAGATTTTTCCGTTACCATGTGAACTCCCAACCTACAAAGTTATTAAGGCATTAGTACTAAACTAAACCGTTAACATTGTAAATATCAATTGTTAAGATGTAAATAACTTGATCACGGATCTTTATAAAGCTACGGCTAAAGATTTTTTGACAATAATAAACACGAGTACTTGGATGTGAGAAATAACTATTTCACTATAATAATACTCTTATAATAAATAGCTCTTCCATAATAACCAGCTCTTTAAGTAACTCTTTCACAGTAACCATAGAAAATGCTAACCAGTTTGGTATTATCTATTGCATCAACAATCAACAGCAATATGGCCTAAAAGGTACATACCTGTCGCGGTGCAATTGATGTGAGTATATGTGCTGAGATTGCTGGGTTTGAATCGAACAGATTTCGGGTAACAGTTTGCCTTTCTCTTCGTAACACTGAATGATTACACACTAAGCACACAATGCCAGCACAAGGCAACATCGTGAAAGTCCAATCCAAAAGCAATGTCACAAGTCCGTTTCAACGTGCCAAAGTAATCGAGTAAGTGAATCAAAATATGTCCAAAAAGAAAGCCGGTAAGAATAAAATAAAGAAACCAAACGATGTTCTTGCTGAATAATAGCGAATGACTCACTGACCAGTGAACAATAAGCGCGGCGCAGAAGCATCACCCCCGCCACCCCGAGGGGTAGCGAACGTATACGGGTGGCGGGGGTAAGTGCGAGTACTCGGCAAATAAGTTATTTGGCCGAACAAAGGGTAGCTTTTTCAATTTTTCGTCTATAATAGGTACCAGTTTTCTGGACTGTATAACTTTTTTCTCCATAGGCCAATTTTATGGTGTCCATAGTAAAAAAGTATCCTACATTTACGAACTATTATATGGATTAGGTTTCATCAGCCGACGCCATTTGGACCAAGGTCCATACAAAAATGTCCGATCTCCTTTATTTTACTATTTAATTTTATTTATTTATTTATAATGTTCTAAAATACTTACGAAACCGGCACATCCCATCTCAATACGAGATTACACCGAGGTAAGTCAATGCCTTCTTCTAGCGCTGACGTGGCTAGAAGTAAGTTACATTCGTGCATGCGGAACCTGCGAACAAAATGAGTCTCATCATACGATCACCAAATCATACCATAATTTAGATTAAGAAGTTTTCTTTGCCGTCGTGCTATTTACGTTTTAATTCCCATTTTTTTTTTTCTTTTTGGTTCTGTTTACTTTTCAATTGTATCAAAACTGTCAAATAAACTGGAAAAGCGGAACTACCTATAAAAAAATACAAGATAAACATGGCTTAAAAGGTTTTTTCTAACATTGACATTGTAAAATTCATAGATGTTGAATAAATTTATTTACTTTTACACAGAAAAGGAAAAAACACAATATTTTACAGCTCAAAACTATAAATATTGTTATATGAAGTATTGTTTTTCTTTTTTCTCGTCACTGATATAAAGATGCTTTAATATTTTATATCTTTCCATAGATTAACATTATAGGAATTTCTACAGAAATGCTGTCAAAACTTTAACTTCTTAAAAAAAATCATAGACTGTTTATTCATAATGGGGTTAATAGAATTGCTAGTAATGTAAATTCTACCCATATTACTAGTAATCTATGAAAAAAAAAGCGATAATCCGTGATATTGTTTTAACAATATTGTTTGACACGAAATTGATATGAATTTAATGTCAAATAATACCACGTGAAAGAAGAACTTACATGAACCGAATTGCTTGTTTATTTGCCTTTTGATACTGCATGCAAGAATAAACATCTAGTTTTTGGCGAAATTAACACTGATATTTTTCTGAAGTATTAGGCTCAATTTACACCGCCGCGGAATGAAATGGAAGCGACTTTTTGCTACATAGCATAATGAACTTTATGTCAATTGTATAACATACAAACTAAATAGGAGCAAAAAATTCTCGAGAATGCGCGAGGATTCCCCAGAAGACGCGCGACCTTTTTTTGGCTCCTATTTAGTTTGTATGGTATACATTTGACATAAGGTTCATTATGCTATGTACAATTTTGTTGCAAAAAGTCGCTACCATTCCATTCCGCGGCGGTGTAAATTGAGCCTTAGTTTGGTATGGTTTTCCGCAAAGTAACGCCTGATTCGCAGGATACCTAGGAAGGCGCGGTAAGGGCAGGTAGAGTAAAACTTTGGTCGAGATGCATCTAAGGATTGGATAGGGGAGTGTTGGTCGTCCGCCATCGAGATGGGCAGACGACATTGTTGCCATCGCGGGCATAATCTGGATGAGACATGGGAACGTGGGAACTTGGCACAAACGAAGAGAGGCCTATACCCAGCTGTCGGTGAAGTCATTCTGTAGATGATCTCTTTTTTTTTTCAATCGAGCCCGCTTGTTACCTCGGTCACGCCTGATGGTAAACGAAAGATGAGGTCTACGATGGAACGAGCGAGCTCTTAAGATGCAAGGTCACTCTTGCTTTCAAGGCTGACATTTATATTTTTTGGGCTCTAAGCTCCTAATCGTGATGATTCCTTAGTCAGTTACAGAATTGTACCTTAGTTACCAGTGGCGAAGGGTGAATTTTCATAAAAGGGAAGCCGGACCAAAAAATGCTTACCTTGCTCAAGTGTGATGCGTGAATTCCAGTAACTGTGGCCCTGTGGCTGACTTCGAAATCTTGTAAATTCGTAAATAATTATTTGTTTAATTGAAAATAATAGATTACTATTTATAAAATAATAGACTAATTTGCCATATTTCAAAAGGGAAGCCGGTAGGAATCGAGTTGTATGGAGCCTTCGCCACTGTTAGTTACAGAATGACTTACCTTAAGTAATTAACGTTACGGGTACATTGTAGTCTGTAACATAATGTTTAGTTCACAAGAATATCAATGGTGTTCAAACTAGGCGGCGCCTATATCTTGGAGACCGAATTTCTAGGTAGTTATAAACTTACTTCTTCAACACGTCTTCTTGTCTCTTCCCCTGACGCTGGCACTCCCGCGGCTCCGTGCCGGGGTCGGCTGGAGTCTCCGTGGCGCAGTACTGAGCCGATATATAGTTGAGGTTACTGTTACACCGAGACATATCCTGTAAACAAAATTATTCAATCATCACCAACCAATTCTTTTTTACATTCTTGTTATTTAACCTCTCAAGGACCGCCATTATTTACGTCAACTATTAGTTGAGCCCCGCTGGCACACAAATTTTGTGCCAGCGGGGCTCAACTAATACTTGTTTACTGGCACGTTTTTGTGCCGCTGGGGCTCTAGAGGTAAAGTGTAATTCAATTATTGGTGTACAATAAAGTATATTCTATCTATCTGTCAATCATCCACAGCCTGGCTTCACCCACTGCTGAGTATAGGTCTCTCTTCGCTTGTGCCAAGCTCCACGTTCATGTGCCAGTCTCATCCAGGGTACACCCACGATGGCAACAAAATTATTCAATACAATACAATAATTTATTACGTATTAAATACTTTGTTAAAAAAAAAGTCTAGATAAAAATATGTAGAATATACAAATATACAAACTTACCACCATAATGGCGAACATAATTTTGGCAATAAGTGGCTCCTTCATATAAACGATGCCACACAACGCATCAGGGTTCTGTTGCATCTGCAGCACCCTGGCTGCATTATTTCTTTGCAGTCTTGTCCTACCCCTGAAATGTGACATAAATTAATCAAATCTATACATAAAAATAAAATTGAAATGTCTGACTCTGATTTCAACATTACTGTGTTTTCTCAAGACACTAAAAACAAAACCTAGCTCATTTTTGGAACGGCAAAAGTGATTTTAATGACTTTCAAAAAAGAGGACGTTTTATGGCATCATTGAATACTTTTATCCTAGAATTCCCACGGGAAAAAGGATAGTCTTTACCAACGAAAAAATCCTTATGTTGTCGGCTAGTAAGGTGCTCACGTAACTGGCGGCATTACCAGGTTTTTCATAATCATTCAAGGCCAAAATAAAAGTTAGTCTTTAGGTCAAGAAAACTGTAAAATCATAACACAAAGACAAAATCATAATACAGCCAATTATGTTAAATTGTATGGGAAGATAATAAAACTATTAGACGAACTTAGGAGCAAATTGCTAATATGGTATGCTAGTAGTCCCCGCAGAGTAAGACAGCCTATCTCTAATAAAACAGCCTACCTTGGTGCTAAATGGCACAGGTACAGACTACAGGCTGAAACAGCAAATTACACTAACCAATAAGAAGAAAATAGAAGTTCGGACTCGAAACCTCTAAGGCCAGTAGTCAAGTTCTACATTAAATAATAACAAAGAATACAATACCTTAGTCTATATCCGGAACGTCTTGTAAACCCAATTAGACCTCTTTGTTGCGCTACAATTTCATTTCCTCGACAATCCACCCCACTAACACGAGTATCCATCTGAGTATCCGCCTTACTCGTAGAATATTCGACTTTATCTGTGGTATTCGCCTCGCTTATGGCGGTATTTGATGTGATATTTAGAGTACTGTCACTACTTTCGGTTTTGTTCTCAGTATCCGTCCGACTTGGAGTATCCGGATTGTTTGAGCTGCTAACAGAATTATCATCGATGGGCGAATCTAAATCTTTTAAATTAGACTCGTAAGTATTAACTCTATCTTGTATTTTGTTGCCTAAACTTGTAAAATCACATTCTTCAATATCTTTCAACATTTTATTTATACTGTCTTTATTGGTAGGATCACAACCGCTAACAGTCTCATTGTCGTCTTTAATATCCGTCTGGATATTGCTACTATCTTGTCGAAGATTTTTAGTATCCGGGGGTTTGAATTTCTCTAGAATTTCGGCAAATCTCAATATCTTTGGTGACGAAAAGGTCTTGATTCGTTCCCACTCGTCATGTAGTTTGTCGAACATTAATTCGGCATAACATCTTATTTTAATAAAGACAGTAGTACATAAGCACATTAGGATAAAATGTCTTTCGTAGGGTATTTTGATTTTTAATTTTTCTAGCTTAGTTAGAAGACATATAGCTGCTTTATCTGCGGCGTAGGGGCCTGTAACAAAATACACCGTATATTACTAACTAGTACCAGGGCTCCGTCACTCCATGTACTTGCGCGCTATAATTACCTACCACCCGGCCGAGTGGTCTCGAGCCGTTTGCGGACCAAATTCAGTGCGGTTTTCGCAAGCGAAGCGCAAGCTTGTTGTTCAATTTTAATCGTTACCTACATTCGTTTGTACACGTCTGGTGCCTCATGTGCTGTAGATGGGTGCAAATCAAGTAAAAGAAGGGATAAACACCTAACGTTTTTCCATTTAGCTGTCAATGAAGAAAGGTAAGTGATAAATAAATAAAATAAATGTACCAAGAAGCATACCTGTCCTGGCTTTGTTGCTGAATTACAGAACATTCCTGATTTAAATGAATCTACGAATAGATTGTTTATCCATTTTAAAGCATTCAACAAAACATCGTCTTTTTACGGAAAGTTAAAAGTGCCAACAGATGCGTTTCATAATTATTATGTAAGAGAACCTGAGACTATGTTTATTAATAATTTTGAAAAAAATATGAAACAAAGGCCGGGTACTCTTTATGAAATTTTAAATAACATACATTTTGATTCTAATAAAACTTCTAATACAACTTTTTATTCGATTCAGGATATTTTCTACACTAAAATTTAATAACCGAGAATTTAGAAAGGGTAAGAAATTTATAAATAATTATATAAAAATAAAACACATGTAACTTTAAAGTTTTTTTTATTTTACCCACACACTGACCTCTATAATTATGTTTTATCTAGATGTATTGCACAGTCAGCACCAATTCATAAAAAAAAATATTTTATTTACGATACAATTTTAAACTACCACCTATAGTCAGAGCATATTCACAGTTCTCAATAGCATAGAAACAAAAAGTTATGTTGATTTAATTTTTTCGAAGAGGCAGCCTTGCGATTGCTGTGGGATTGCGCCGTGCGAAAGCAATCACAACTGTACGCTTGAACATTTAGGCACATTTTAGCTTGCAGCGGTTGCTGACGCGACGGAGTAGGCTATTATAGCAGTAGGTATTGGATTTTTTGTACTGAGTGAAGTATCTGTTACGTAGTAACTATTAAGTAATCTGTGCTAGTACTCACGCGGGGCATCGCTCCCGTAGATTCTATCACGGTAAAAACATAACTCTCCTTTTTTGCAGTCGCGTAAAAAGCCTATAACCTTCCTCAAGTTTCAAGCTACTTCCATACCAAATTGCATCCAAATCCACCCAGTATTTTCGAAGATTAGCGCGTTCAAGCAAATAAACAAAAAAAGCAAACTTTTCCGCTTTATAATATTAGTATAGATAAATGGCAATAAGACCGCCATTGTAACCATAGGTTAAGTGTGTTTAAATTATTAGTATATAATAAAGAATATTCTATCTATCTACCACTGTTGTTATACTGGAAGGTAAAGAAGAAATCGAAAATTGTTTACTCAAATTAGATAGAATATAAACACATTTCGAACGCCAAACATTACACTCAATACTCGACTATCGGATTAATTGAAACCACGTACTAGGTATTTTATCATATACAATTAAAATCATTTAATAATAAACAATATTATAGCCATGGGACCTTTTTTCTCCATTTTAATATTTCACATCATGTATTGCATAAACGTACTCAGCTGACCAATCACTCGGCGCTTGCTCCGCCGGCGCCAGCGCCGCACGGTGGGCTGAAAATCGGCTTTCATAGACTTAGGCATTTTATTTTGCAAGTGCGAGTTTTTTTGCCGGATATCACTTCTATTAGTTATAACAATATACAAAAATGACACCAGAATTGATTCTGCACAGAAACGAAGGAATTATAATTTTTTTACGAAAATTTTGTATGGAGCTAGTATGAAAAATCGAAATATCTCTAAAACGGCAGCGATAACCGTAATATCCTTATAGGAGGTTATAGTACTAATTATTTATGATTTTTTGACATACGTTACATAATGGTTGTAGATGCCTTTTTTTAAAAAAAATCGTCAATATATTTTTATTTATTTTTACATATTTAAACGTTCCTTTTAGTGTTTAAGTTGAAGAATTCAGAGCTTTAACAACTCTTATCATAAAATAGCATCACCCCTATAGACCTGAAGGACTAGACAGAGGTGTGTAGTGTCTTGTTGATCTTGTAAGATTTCCAACAATACCAAATAGTTGAATATCAGTGTCAAAGTGCCCATGCTGTCGCTTCTTTTTGAAAGATAGGGGAATGAAATTGTTAATTGATCATACCCTAAAAGTATGATTACAACATAACCGGACACATAATAATAATAATATCCTTATAGGGGATTATAGTACTAACATTATTTATTTTAACATATGAAACTGTTCAAAACGATCCATGAACTGTGTCAAAGTTAAGAACATCGTTAGGAAGCATGCTTTTTCCCCAAATATTAAGAATATGTGAAAAAAAAAAGACTGTATATAAACTTTTTATTGATAGGTAATTTAAATAAAACAGAAGTAACAAAAATAATATCTAATAAATTCAATTATACAAAATACATATTTGAAACTATAATTTATGAAATTATTAACTAAACATATTGGTACAATAAACTAACATAAATAACAAAAGAACATAAAGAAAAATAATTAAATTTTACAAATTTTCTTTACAACTTTCGTTGTCGGACTCCAATTCCGAGTCAGAATCCAGATCGGATATACCTACAAACTCGAACTCAGTTTCCGGAAACTGTATTAGGTCGAGAGTTTCAGCAAAAACGGTTGTCTTCCTTTTGGCATCTAACTTCGGCCTTTGTGCACTTAGAAAAGGATCCGAAGAAACAACAAGCATATTTAGGATATCTTGATTAGAATCTTGCCTGCTTCTTTTCCGCGAATGATGTTCCCGGAACCTCCTAAAATCTTTGTTTCGAGACTCTGAGGCTTTTTCCGAGAGAGTCCCAATCGGGACAATATCATTTTTTTCGATTATGTCAGCTCCGTGTATTAATAGTTTATGTACGGTTGATGACATGTAGTACCAGTCGTATAATTCCACGTACTTTTCTGCTGTTTTGCGAGCAAAATCTTTAAATTTGATGACATCGATCTTCTCACCAGATGTTATTGCTTGCAAAATAACAGCAAATCTTTTTATCAGGTTTTGATCCAACCCAGTAATAGCTGCAGTTTTATTGGGAAACTCGAAAAACTTCCTTGCGGTATTCCCGTCATTGGTAGTTCCCGAGCCTTGTTTTACTATATCAATTAACAGATTGAGCTCCTCTTTAAATTTATTTTGAATGTTTTTTTTTCTGTTTTGTAACAAATCAAAATCAAAAATATTTATTTGCCAGAATAATAATCTTAATATATATATCTTTATGCTCATTACTTCTTGCTGCCCACTGTTTGAAGTCAAGTCTGTACGCAATGTGTAACAGACATTCCATGCAATTTATACGGGCATGTAGGGATGATAGGCCAAATTCATATATGTCAGAACACACAGTTTTTGATGTTACAGCATCTAAGTGGTTCATTTCTGTTGGTTTTGCTAAGCACAGGTAGCATGATGCATTTGATCTAGCTTCAGAAAGGTACGTGCAGACTTTTGCGTCGATCATTGTCATCATTAGTTTATGAGTCACCCTGTTACTATTAATGCACTCTGTGGGGTTAAGGGCCTCAATTTCCTCATCCATTTTTCTTTTGTTATCAATGACAACTGCATGGCTTTCTTTTACAAAAGTGAACTGAACCGGACGACAATAAAAAGTTGAGCATGGTTTCGGGTTTGTCCATATAGTATTATCTCCATCTGTCAGTTTCAGTGGTACCAAGGAGGTCATGAAAATGCTTGAATCATCATGCTCGCCGTCCATTTTCTGCTTGTATCGGCTTTGATTGGAAGCACCATCAAATCCCCACTTCGATATCAGCTTTAACTGCTTATTTTCCACATTATCAGAAAGACTTTGAAGAATCCGCTTCACCGTGATGTCAAGTAAAGCTTGAAGTGTAATTCTAGCTGATGAATCCGTAACTGATACTGATTGATTAGGAGGGTAGCATGCAAGCTTAGTTTGTTGCAGTTTATAGTAGGATGGGTAAATATCCTTAGCACCTTCCCGAATGGCAGTCTCTCGCAACGTAATATATTGCCACTTTGAAAGCTTAAGTGAAAGAAGCAATCCAAGTGCTTTCTCTGGTGTAAATATTACTGTTTTCTTAATGCTTTCCTTGATTTTAACGGCAGCTTCTGGATTTTTGATCATATAATTGATTACAGATGCGATATCTTCATAACCTTCTTCTTTTAAACGTGCTGCAGCTGCATATGCCAATTCACAGGAATCCTCGCCTATGTGCTCACTAGATCTTCTCTTTTTCTGTTTGCTTCCCAGATCTTTGAATGGTTTTCGGGACCTTTTTGTCATTGTTCCAACAGTCGATGATGTCGAAGGTTCTGGAGAGACTGAGCGTGCTCTTGGTATCTCATCAACAGTTGGTTCTTGATTTATTAAAGTTTGCACGCAACTCGGCCAATCAATATTTGCTTGCAACCACTCTCCGTACGTATTTCTAAACTTATCAAAGAATCGTTTAGATTTCTGCCACCTGTTTAAAGCAGCTCGCGTGAATCTCCGGCAAAATTCTTTGAGAGTTACTTGATCTTCGGCAGAAAGGCAATCGCCTATGCGGGACACAATTGCACTAAACAATACTTCATGATTAAATGAAGGACACTCACTTTTTAGAAGAACAAACAAATCTAAGTTGGTGATTAAACTTTCCATTCTAAGATTTTGTAGTCGCAAAGCAAATAGTTTTAGTGTTAGCAGTTACACGGTTGTGAACAATCTAAATTATGGAACAAAATTATAGCCCTTTTATTGTATAAAGTCAATAATTAGTTAACTACCCTCATTAAAGTTATAAAAGATATGATAATAAAAATTTATAATCGTCAAAAACATTTCGTAGAACTCATAGTAGAACTAATCAACATTAGCAAATCACATTAGCTCACTAATTATAAAAAGGTGAATGCAGTTCTTAGTTGGTATTGTTGCGAGATATTTCAAATCATTTAATCACTTAATAGGCTCATTAGAATCAGAAGACTACAACCATCATTCTAATTACTTAATTACTTGTCATCAGACTCATTAGATGACTACACAATATGTTATTTTGTATTTTGAACGTATGCAAGGTTTTAAAATTCCTTTTGTGTCGATATTATTATGTGTCCGGTTATGTTGTAATCATACTTTTAGGGTATGATCAATTAACAATTTCATTCCCCTATCTTTCTAAAAGAAGCGACAGCATGGGCACTTTGACACTGATATTCAACTATTTGGTATTGTTGGAAATCTTACAAGATCAACAAGATACTACACACCTCTGTTTAGTCCTTCAGGTCTATAGGGGTGATGCTATTTTATGTTAAGAGTTGTTAAAGCTCTGAATTCTTCAACTTAAACACTAAAAGGAACGTTTAATATGTAAAAATAAATAAAAATATTTTGACGATTTTAAAAAAAAAAAGGCATCTACAACCATTATGTAACGTATGTCAAAAAATCATAAATAATTAGTACTAAAACCTCCTATAAGGATATTACGGTTATCGCTGCCGTTTCAGAGATATTTCGATTTTTCATACTAGCTCCATACAAAATTTTCGTAAAAAAATTATAATTCCTTCGTTTTTGTGCAGAATCAATTCTGGTGTCATTTTTGTATATTGTTATAACAAATAGAAGTGATATCCGGCACAAAAACTGGCACTTGCAAAATAAAATGCCTAAGTCTATGAAAGCCGTTTTTCAGCCCACCGTGCGCCGCGGCGTTGCCGCTTTTACAGATCAGTAAACTAATATTAATGACTATTTATTCTTTACCAATAACGCAATTTATTTTGTTTGAAAAATGCATTTTCTTAATTTTATTTATTTTAATGGACTGATAACAACTTGTAATACCTGCTGTACAATTTAATATCATAACCTACTCGCCATCCTGTATAAGTATTGCATGCACAGCTTAACTTATATTTTTCTTTCAAACTAGCTCAATGACAGGCAGTCTGTATCACTGCTTTATAGTTCTCCTTTACTATATAACATGAAATAAAATCGTAAAGGGTGTGTGTATACTTACAGTAGTACCCAACTGATACGGCTTACCGATGTACCTGCGCAGAACATGAATTTTCGCACCGCGCTAAGTTTCCTTTTACGCTATTGGTCGGTAGCTGCCGCCATGTTAGCGTGACGCGTGAGTGAGGCGGAACTAACAGCTGCAGTGTATTATGAACCTTATAGTAGTGTTCTAAGGATGATTGTAAGTTGTAAGCGTTCTTTCGTTAATTTTCGGGGCCATACTTTCTTTTCTGCGCGAACGAATATTCACGACGCGCCTTATCAGTTGGGTACCACTGTACAATTAGTCTGTAAGGTAACTTACCTAATTGGTCTAAAACATAGAGAAACTGTCTAAATATATTCTTTGGATCGATGGTAGGGTCCGGTATGCTCATAAATTCATCGTACATTTCGTCTCCATATATCTCAGTTGGGTCGTGTCTAAAAATTAAATGAAAATATTTTGTTAATTTCGTTTCTTTACGTAATCGTGGCTAATAACAGCCGCACGGGTCTTTAATATAAAGCAACTCTTGACGAGGTCGATTCGTGGATGGGTAAACATCTTGACAAAACGAAATTCCTTTGCAAAACGTCGCCGATGTTCAAGGCTCTGGAACTTTGCCTATGTGTCTAAGTTAGACTTACCGATGGTCTTCAATGAAGTCAAGTGCATCTTGTACAGTTTCCTTCATGTATTTCTCTAACTCTACGTATAAGGACGGCAGTTTCTCGTCTAAGCGTCGAGCGGAGTACTCTATAATCAGTTCCCGTGGTTTTGCTGAAGATGATATTCTGAAAACAAAAATTATGTTACATACTAAGCTGCCGCACGCAACTTCGTTCGCGTGGGACGATTTCCCGTGTTAAACCCGATCCCGTGGGAATCCCGAAATAAATACCAAATTTCATTAGAATCCATCCAGTAGGTCCGGAGATTAGCGTGTACAAACAGACAGACATATTTTTTGCCGTGTGTTCAGACATCGCCTTAACAAATAGTCATCGCCTTAAGGACTGTTCTACCACCTACGACACAGCGATTGGTTATCCACGGATGCCGCCGACCAATCACCGCCGAGCTACGCATCAACTATTTTCAAAATCTTTTCTGTTTTTTTTCTGGTTGATTCCGATCACATCGCCACATCGCACGCATCTTTATTCCAATCTATAACTAATTGTAATCTTCGCAATACACTGTTTTAAAGTAATTCCTGGTGTCGTCTACGTTATTTAAAGAACCTTCAGTCTCCACACACGCAGCAGAGCTGAAATCTCACCATTGGTCCTTCGAGCCGAATTCTGGATTTGCTGGATGACCTGAAAACGCGCATAACAGGTACGGCCAGCCATCCTGTCCAGCCCTATTCATATCCATTTCAATTGTGTAATACCGTGATATTGCTTAATTTCAGTGTAATTCTAGTCGTTAAATTGTGCGTTGCCAACAAAAAATCTCGTCTCAACCGTCATATTCAAACGTGAGTACTCCTTTCTTTCCACTTTCCACCAAAATGAGTCAGTCAGAGGTCTTGGCAGGTCAGAAGTCACGTGAGAAATCCCCCTATAGGCTCAATCCAAGTGACGACTGCACACTAGTAAGCAATCTGGTTAAAAGACGAGGGATATTAAAAGGTAGATTAACCAAATTCTCAAATTACTTATCTAATATTGTTGATGAAACTTTGTCTAGTCAAATACGCGTAGATCTTAAATTACGGATTCAGGGAGCCACTAGATTGTTCGATGAGTTCAATGACATTCAAAGTAAACTCGAGGAATCAGTCTCCGATGTAGATGAGCAATTAACGCAAAGGGAATTGTTTGAAAATATCTACTACACCTTATTATCTCAAGCTGAATGTGTTTTAAATCCAAGTGAGGTCACTGACAGTTCTAGCAAATGTAGTAGTCACCACAAACCGACCGTTAAATTACCCACAATTTCTATGCCTACGTTTGACGGTTCATACGAGCACTGGTTGGAATTTAGGGACACTTTTCTATCTTTAGTGCACAATTCTAATGACCTTAGTAATATAGAAAAGTTTCACTACCTAAAATCATCATTGAAAGGAAGTGCGGAGCTAGTTATCAATGCTGTAGAATTTTCTAGTGCCAACTACCCGGTCGCATGGGATTTACTTCTCAATCGGTACAATAATAGCGAACTATTAGTGCATAATCACGTCATGTCGTTGTTCACTATGCAGAACGTAAGCAAGGAATCGCCAGTTCTAATTCGTCAGCTAATAGATACCGTGTTAAAGAATTTACGCGCATTGAAAATCCTCGGCGAGCCAACTGACACTTGGGATACACTGGTCATCTATTTAGTTTTATTTAGATTGAATCCAGCTACCGAGCAAGATTGGGAACAATATAAACGCGCACAGGGATTATCTAGGAATAGCGATTCTCAGTCTAAGCGAAAGCTCAAGCTGGAAGGTTTGATAAACTTTCTTAAAGATCGAGCTGACGTGCTGGAAACATTGCAGGTGTCACATAGTAAACGCAATTATGATAATAGAAAACCAAACACTCAAACTAATCACTCTAAAATTCACTGCAATGTTTCCACCAATGAGTCACAGCGTCAACAGTCACACATATCCACTAAAAGAAAAAAGCTTTGTCTACTGTGCAATTCAAATCACCCACTTTATGCTTGTCAAAGATTTCTTGATTTTGATTTAGATTCTAAACACAAATTCGTTCACGAAAAGAAACTTTGTATTAATTGTTTACGTTCGGATCACACTTTAGACAATTGTAAGTTCGGACTGTGTAGATCCTGCAACAAAAAACACAACTCGCTATTGCATTCCGATAATCATACGAATCAATCTGTAGCACTTCATGTGTCGCGCGCTAATGAGACACCGGCTACCGTGACCGTGAGCGCCGGCGCAGGAGCGATTACTCCGCCCCCTGCCGCACACACCGCACCGGGATCGTCCTCGGCAGTCGAATTTACCGCAATCCATGCAAACAAAGCGCACATAAACACGACGACTCAATCAGCTGTAATGAAACCGGTTCTACTATCGACTGCATTAGTTGAGATAGTTGACGAACGTAAGAATTATCACCTAGCACGCGCACTCCTTGACAGCGGTAGTGAACGCTGTTTCATTACACAACGCTTATGTGATTCAATTCAAGCGCCAGTTATACAGTCCACTCAAGAAATACGAGGTGTAGGTAACTCGGTCACAAAATCTACGCAAATATGTGACATCGAGTTAAAATCGCGCATTCACCCGTACACCACGCATTTACAATGTTTTGTCTTGCCTAACATTACGTCGGCGTTGCCTGCTTTGTCACAACAAAACGGACAGCTTAAAATACCAGAACATATTGTTTTGGCAGACCCACATTTTAATGAATCTCAAAATATAGATATCCTAATCGGTGCAGATAAATTTTGGGACTTAATTAATTCTAATAAAATAAGATTACCTAGTGGGCCTTTCTTATTAGACACAAAATTGGGATGGGTTATTTCCGGCCCAATTTGTTCTCTTACGCGTCATGATAGGTACCTACATTCAGTGTAACTTTTCTCAGTCCATCGAATCCCAGTTACGCAAATGCTGGGATTTGGAAGACATATCTGCGTATCGGGATACGCGCACAGATGAGGGGCGTTCTTGTGAACAACATTACGTTAATACTAAAACGCGCAATAGTGACGAAAGGTTCAAAGTTCGCATTCCTTTTAAAAAATCACCCGATACTTTAGACGAAACTTACTCACAGGCACAACGAAGGTTTCTTACCCTCGAAAAACAATTATTACGCGAACCTGACTAAAGAAAACTTTATGCCGATTTCATTCACGGGTACATTCACTTGTGTCACATGAATCGTGTTGATCGCATCAATCATCGGAACGCCTAACTATTTCCCATCGCATAATGGAGTATTTCGTGAGCACAGCACCACCAAGCTACGTGTGGTGTTTGATGTCAGTGCCGCAGCTAGCAATGACATCTCGCTCAACGACGTGCTAATGGTAGGCCCACCGATACAAAGCGACCTGTTG
Organism: Tholera decimalis; assembly: GCA_943138885.2. NCBI lineage: Eukaryota > Metazoa > Arthropoda > Insecta > Lepidoptera > Noctuidae > Tholera > Tholera decimalis. The sequence continues at coordinate 6,762,017 of OW964575.2, read as the reverse complement.
TCTATTTTGCTACGATAGAGGCAACATAAATATACGGCTTGTGTAGATATTGAGAAAATGTATAGGCAATGTCTGATTACAGATACTTCACTGTTTTCATTTAAGAGGTTTATTTTAATTTAAATGTATGCAACGCGCATGTGCGTACATGGTACGTTTTATTTTTAATAATAACATTAGTCGCGGCCCTCTCACTGTTAATGAGTTGAGGGATGCACGCATAACTTTAGTAAAGTTGTCACAACGCGAATCTTTTCCTAATGAATGCAAATTATTATCTAGTAATCAATTTCTTAAAAATAAATATTACTTACGTAGATTAAATATTTTCGCATATAGTGATGACATTTTACGAGTCCGAGGACGAATAAAACTGCCATCAGATTTAAGTTCGATAAAAACACCTACTAATTTCTTCCAACCACTGGTTTTCAGTGTTATTGTTTCGGCACGAGCACAAGCGGTTGCAGCGCGCTGCGCCGCAGGCGTTGCTGTACAACTTACGAGAGTCCCACTGGCCGGTGGGGGGTAGGAACTTGGCCAAGCGTACTGTCCATGAGTGCGTTGCGTGTATACGGTTGAGAGGTAAATCTTTGTCTCCTATTATGGGCAACTTACCGGAAGAGAGAATTACTCCAAGTTTTCCGTTTTTACGTACTGGTGTAGACTATGCCGGACCAGTGCACGTACTGAATCGTAAAGGTAGGGGATCTAAATTGATTAAGGATTATATTTGCCTATTTATTTGTTTAGTCACACGCGCAATCCATTTGGAGCTTGTCAGTGACCTTTCTTCTGATGCTTATCTGCTCGCGTTAAAGAGATTTATTTCCCTGCGTGGCAAATCTGATAAAATAATTTCAGATAACAAACGAATAGGTCTAGCAAACGAATTTATAAATTCATATCAACATGCTCTGACGATTTAATTGAATATGCGACTAGCCAAGACATTAAGTTTACTTTTCTCCCGCCTTATGCGCCTCATTTTGGTGAACTGTGGGAGGCTGGAGTGGCACCACTTGTTACGAATCGTTGGTAACGCAAATCTAGCGTACGAAGAATATAGTACTGTATTATCACACATTGAAGCTATCCTCAACTCCAGCCCGAGTCCTTTATCCGTAGATCCTAACGACTCCCTTCCTTTGTGTCCCTCTCACTTCCTGGTTGGTCGTCTCCTGACAGCGCCTGCGATGCCACAGCTGACTGATGTTCATGCTCACCGGTTGACACGCTACCAGTTCGAGCCGAACAGCGCACACAACATTTCTGGATTCGAGGGTCCAAGGAATACATCTCAGAAATGCAAACGAGGACAAAATGGAGACAACATGGGCTAGATCTGCGGCCAAACACTCTGGTCGTCATTAAAGAGGACAACGCACCGCCACTGAAATGGAGCTTGAGGCGGATCATCCCTACAAGGCCAGGAAAGGATGGAATTTCTCGAGTGGCTGACATCCAGACAAAGTCAGGAGTCATCAGACGCGCATTTCCTCGAATCTGTCCCCTGCTCGATGATGGAGATGAAGACAAGGTGTTGGACGTTGGTACCTACTTCCAAGGTCGGGGGCATGTTCAGACATCGCCTTAACAAATAGTCATCGCCTTAAGGACTGTTCTACCACCTACGACACAGCGATTGGTTATCCACGGATGCCGCCGACCAATCACCGCCGAGCTACGCATCAACTATTTTCAAAATCTTTTCTGTTTTTTTTTCTGGTTGATTCCGATCACATCGCCACATCGCACGCATCTTTATTCCAATCTATAACTAATTGTAATCTTCGCAATACACTGTTTTAAAGTAATTCCTGGTGTCGTCTACGTTATTTAAAGAACCTTCAGTCTCCACACACGCAGCAGAGCTGAAATCTCACCACCGTGTTACCATTTCTTAACCCACCTCAATTATTATTTTTGTATAAAATTTAAATGTACAGACACACTTTTTTACTGTTTTATTATAAGTATGTGTAGTTTACAAGCGTGCTTTATCTTCGACCACATCATCGCTTACTATCACGTGAGATGGTGGTCAAACGCGAACCTATTATCAATTTAAAAAAAAAACAGCCTAGAACATTCCCAGGCCTGTGTATAGCCATTCATAGAGAGGACTCTAGAAAGAAAGTAAGAAAGACACTACAGCAAAAAAAAATTGTGAAATAAAAGAATTACGTATGAAGGAACATGGTTGCACCACATTCAGAATTCGATTGATATCCGTTTCCCAAAAACCCTTCCTTCCACCCACAATCCTCGCGAGGATGATAAGTACATTCGCCGCGCTAGTTTTATTGGTGCGAACGCACTTCCAATTTGAACCGCCACGCTTCAAGCCTGCGCTTATCAAGAGCAATTGACAATCTTGGATTCATCGTGTTTCACAGACTAAGTAACAACAATTTATGTTTGTGTTTAGTGTGTGATTTTTGTGAGGACAGCAAAATTGAAGCTCGACTACCTCGGCACCGGTGACGGTGAAGACACGTGACTCCAGTAAAAGTTTGTGCATTCCTCGCTATAAATATCACGTTGCATTCTACTGTCCAACACCCTTGCAACCCGTCAAATACCTATATCCAAGCGCTTGTCGATCGTTTCGTTCCGCACCGCAAATAGAGTCCACTAAAATAAACTAAATTAGCTCGTCGCGCCAATAGAACACAACTACATAATGAGTTACCAAACACCATTAAAGATTGTCAATCGATTGCTATGTTTAAGGCTTTGTTGAAGAAATATGTATATGTAAAAATTAATAGATACCGTTCGATCTCTGTACATAAGTAAAATATTGTAATAGCTATAAGTAGTTAACTGTAACTAGTAAGTTAAGCTCATTGTAAGAGAACCAAGTTCTTAATCTATACTTATAATAAATCTGTAGAGAGGTCAATTCTGTACATGAAATATATTTCCAAAATAACTATCAGGGGGTGATTAAGGATCGATACTCATGCCAAAAATGCAATCAGTTAAATTTTTGTCTGTCTGTCTGTATAACCGTTATAGAAACAAAAACTACTCGACGGATTTTAACGAAACTTGGTACAATTATTTTTCATACTCCTGAGCGGGTTATAGTATACTTTTCATCACGCTACAATCAATAGGAGCAGAGCAGTGAACGGAAATGTTGGGAAAACGGGAGAAGTTACTCCATTTTTTAAGCTTCCGTCGCGTGTGCAACCTTAATGGTTAAAGCTACACATATCATTTCATGACGGAAATGTTCTCCTTAAAATTATATAAAAAATATCCCACGACAGCATATGTCTAACTTTTATGGTTGACTCACAATAACACGTGTAACTTCCGATAGCTTAGCAGTTCGAAGCTTTCTGATTATAATATTTGTCTACTCTTACGTTTATAACACTCTCAGTCACCCCTAATTGAAAAAGTTAACATTATTAACTATTCCATAAAAAAATTGGCCAAGTGCGAGTCAGACTCGCCCATGAAGGGTTCCGTAGTAACTATAATATAATATGCAAATTTATTTGACGAAAAAAAAACCTTACAAATTTCTTAAAACTAGCTTATTTACATTTTATACAACTGCGCCATATAAATTTGTTTTGAAAAAAAAAACTTTACAAATTTCTTAAAACTGGCTTTTTTACATTTTTTACAACTGCGCCGAATAAATTTGTTTTTCATAGTGTTTGTATGAATTACAAAGTTATATTTGCGGTTTTAGAAAATATGCTGTATCTAAAAAACTGCTGAACTGATTTCGTTCAAACTAATTTTGGTTGAAAGTTTATATTAAGATCTACAGACATATATTTTTTTTTAGATTTTTCACTCCATTATTATAGAAGTTAGAGGTTGTGTCCGCCACACACACATTTTACCACTTTGGAAGCTTATATCTTTTAAACGATTGACTTTATGGAAAAGTGGTTTTAGAAACCCCGATGTCGTTTTTAAAGAACTGTCTATAGATATCACACATGCATCGATTTCATGAAAAAAAATATTTTCAGGTTTAGTTCCATGTATGGGGAGCCCCCCTTTATTTTAAATATTTTTTAATTTTTTTCTCAAAATCGGAAAGCGGTTCACAGAATACATCTACCTATCAAGTTTCACATGTATAGTCCTAATAGTTTCGGAATAAAATTGCTGTGACAGACGGACGGACGGACAGACAGACAGACAGACGGACAGACATGTCGAAACTATAAAGATTCCGTTTTTTGCCATTCGGCTACGAAACCGTAAAAAGAATCATATAAATCGGTATAGAAACAGCAAAGTTATACATGAAATACGCTTATAATAATAAGCCATCGCGCGTGAATACTGAATCATGCTATAAGGATTATTTTTGAGAATCGGTCGCCGCGCTCGACGCGTCTCGCGGTCGAAGCGTTCTCTAGGTACTTAAGCCTCATGTGAACGTGATCTAAACAATATTACCAATACATTAACTTACGCTGACGGAGTCGCGGGCACAGCTATATTGTATCATTACGCTAAGGCCAATAGGAGCGGAGCGCCAATGAAGAATGCTTCAAAATCGGGGTTAAATTTAACGTTAGCCCAAAGTAACTATTCCACGCGGACGAAGTCGCGGGCAAAAGCTAGTGAGTAATAAATATCATTAAACCTAACTGATGGTTTTCATGCAAGTGTATGGTTTTCAGATTTTTCTTGATTTTGTACTATAAAACGATATTACATAACAAATTGCATAGTTCTAGGTCAATGGAATTACCCTATGAATTTTGATTCCCTCGAGTGTCGAAATGCGAGTTTTTTTGCGGAATCCCGCATAATCCCGGAAAAAGGCCACATCTTTTTTCACGTTAACTGTGAAAAAGTTGTGGAATATTATTGTTTCGTGTTTCATGGCGCTTGCAGCAATGACGAAATATCGGAAACTATTGGAAAACACTATATGAAATAGACGTAACAATAAATACAAAAAACTTGTATAAACGGTCATGACAGACAGACGGACACGGGGTTCCGTTTTCCTTTTGAGGTATGGATCCTTGAGATCATCGGAAAATTTAGAGTTAAGTATTCGTATGCATTCCACTTCTTTCTTTGACAAATCTTTTACTATTCAAGCAGCTCGTTTGTGGAATGCATTACCCATAGAAGTGAGGCGTGCTCAAACGCTACCAGCGTTCAAAAGAATGGTGAAGGAGCATTACCTCTCCCTATAACTTTTCCCCTTCTTTCTCAATTATACATATAATATTTATTAGTATTTGATTTTTGTATTGTATGTATGTATTTTATATTATTATGTTCAATTAATATTATTTATGATGTTTTTACACTGACAACCTTTAATCTGTCTCCTTTAAGTTTGTCCATCCAAAGGTTGTCTGTAATAGATCGCCCTGTGCAATAAGACCACCCATTGTACACTAGTTTTAATTTTTGTATCCATAAAAATATTGTAAAGTGTCCTTATTAAGTAATCCTTATTAATATTATAAATGCGAAAGTAACTCTGTCTGTCTGTGTGTTACGCAATCACGCCTAAACTATTGAACCGATTTTAATGAAATTTGGTACGGACATAGTCTAGAGCCTGAGAAAGGACATAGGCTGCTTTTTAACCGACTTCTAAAAAAGGAGGAGGTTCTCAATTCGGATGTTTGTATTTTTTTTTTTTTTTTTTTTTTTATGTTTGTCCACGCATAACTCCGTCGCTTGCCAACCGATTTGAAAAATTCTTTTTTTGTTGGAAAGGGTATACTTCCCAAATGGTCCCATGAAAATTTTATCGAAATCGGACGAGCCGTTTCTGAAAAATCAAAAAAAGTCGAAAAAAATAATTTACCTTGATGATCTTTTCGTTTACTCTGCATTGCGTTTTTTGTTCGCGCATAACTCCGTCATTTACGAATCGATTTGGAAAATCCACTGACCCACTAAAAAGCGCGAAAATAAAAACTTTTTTGCAAAAAATAAAACCGACTTCCATATCAAAACACTACAAAGCCAAAAATAATTTTAATTTCGGAAGGCGGTGTGAAAAAAAAAGAAAATACAAAACCAATAACACCGACTACCGAAATTAAAATTATTTTTGGCTTTGTAGTGTTTTGATATGGAAGTCGGTTTTATGTTTTGCAAAAAAGTTTTTAAAAATGCGAAAAAGGGATGTAAGGGATTGAAATAGAGGATGAAAGTATGTATGGAAATTACGTCATTTTTAAAGCTAGAAGCTTGAAACTTATTTTTAGACTTTTGATTAGAAAAATGTACTTAAATAAGCTATTAGCAATAGATTATTTATGTATGAGTTTTATTTTCAAAATAATTAAACTAAATTAAAAATGCAGTCGAAAGTCACTATTCCGCGCGGACGAAGTCATAGCACAGCTAGTAAAATGTATAATAAATAAATAATAATATGGGACCCTAAAAAGTATCCTCACCTCTTCCCCCCATCAATATCTTCAGCTAGATCCATCTGGCAGCACAACTCTTGCTCCAACTCCTCAATCTTCCACTCCAGCTTTTCATACATTTCGAAGTCGTCTACGTTCTCGTAGAGTCCCATCTCTTCGTATTTCGTTACAGTCATGCGTGGGAGTGCACCTGAAACAAATAAACTAATTAATCACTACATACACTAACCAATCGTTTCGTATCTGTCTAATACTAGCGACCCGGCCCGGCTTCGCTCGGGTAATAGGGTTTATTTTTTGCTTAAATTATGAGCGACGTCTTCGCTTCGCTTCATCGACATATTTAACTATTTTCAACCGACGACAAAAAGAGGAGGTTATCAATTCGATACGATTCGAATTCGATACGCGTATATATATATTTTTTTTTTTTTATGTATGATCATCGAGTACTCGAAGACGGCTGAACCGATTTGGAAAATTCTTTTTTTGTTCGAATGGGTATACTTCGAAATTGGTACCATTATCACCAAAGTCAGGATCTGATGATGGGATCCTGGAGAAATCGAGGGAACTCTTCAAATATTATAGGCACACCTATGGCGTTTTGGGTATTTCTTGTAGTAACTTGTGCAGTTGCTCTCAAAAAGTACCATTTGGGGAAGTGGAACTGATGATGAAGACCACAGATGGCCGCCGAAACTACTCAATAAGTGATTCGATTACTTGAATATGGATGTTAAGCACTTTATGCTCGTCACAATGCATATGGTGATGTAGAGCTGATGGTGAAGTACCAGGAGAACTCCTCAACAATTAACGGCCCAGCATTGGGAAAAGCAATATTTTGTAAAAAGTTATAAGTAGCTGACATTTAGGCTCTTGTGACTAGGTAAATTAAAAATCATCAAACTAAAAAGAGTGAAATAAAAACTTTTTACCAAAAAATTAAACCGACTCCCAAAAAACACTGCAAAGTGAAAAATAACTTTAATTTCGGAAGTCGGTGCCAAAAACGAAAAAACAAAACTAAAGACACCGACTACCGAAATTAAAGTTATTTTTCACTTTGCAGTGTTTTTTGGGAGTCGGTTTAATTTTTTGGTAAAAAGTTTTTTTATATTGCAATAATCCTTAAGATATTCGTTTTATTGATATAGTGTAAAAAAAAAACAATTTTGATCTACATTAAATGCTCAACGTATCTAACGTATTTAATTGGATAAGGATTAATGCTGTATTGTTTAAAATCGCTTCGTAAATAAGCCATTATTTCACATAAAAAGTAAATGATAAAAACTGGTTATTGTGGGTTATCCCTAAGAGATAGACATATACCATCGCGGACTTTTTTATAGACCTTTTTAAGGAGTACAATACTGTAGTACATTATTTTGATCTATCTCGTGGTTCAGCCAGCGTTTGCAATGCAAGCGCAAAAAAAGCGTTTATTTACGACATCACATTAGAAACCTCTAAAATTATCAGTGTTTTTTCTTTATTAATAATAGGCTCGCGTTTGACCACCATCTCACCTGATAATAAGTGATGACGTGGTTGAAGATGGAGCACGCTTGCCTAGAAGTAACCTATTCACTCTTTACTTAAAGACTCCCAGGTTATAGCAATCAGGAAACACAGACACCGGCAGGGAATTCCACTCCTTAGCCGTACGCAGTTTCTCTACTATATTGTGCATGTTATATACATATAAAACTTCGCCTCGCTAGCTAAACTAGCCCTCAGAATACAGAAAGAACCCCAGAAAACGCGTTCAACTGTAATTGCAAGCCGCGCTCTGCGTCCAAATACAAGACAAGCGTCCCCGCCAGCCTCACTTCCCACCCGCGTAATATTGCTAGCTCAGACATTATTAATTGTCCGTTTTAGGGGTAAATTCATCAGCAGCGCACATTGATATACAAAAAACCCAAGATACACACTCAACGTCTCAAAACCGTCCGCATAGAATGAGTGCTTAATTCTAAATTATGCGCTCATTTAAAATAGTAACGGCAAATTTCAATGGCGGCGTTTTCAGTGTCAGAACAATGTATTATGGCATCTTTTTTATTTTAGTCGCGTAATAAAAATTACCCTGTTGAACAAATAATTGAGTCGATTTTTTTCTTGTATTTATTTATTTTTTATTAATAAGTTTATGCTTTATTGTCCATATTGTCCATACTAATATTATAAATGCGAAAGTAACTCTGTCTGTCTGTGTGTTACCTTTTCATGCCTACGCCGCTGAACCGATTTAGATGAAATTTGGCATGGGAATAGTTTAGCACCGTGGAAAGGACATGGGATAATTTTTATTCCGAAATTCCCACGCGATCAGGATTTACGCGGGAAAAACCTCTACGCGAACGAAGACGCGGGCAAAAGCTAGTATTTAGAACAGATTAAAATAAATTTTATTGTACACCAAAAGTTAAACACCTCTATTTTACAATAATTAATACTAATTTAGTTTTTGGAAAATATGTATACGTTATATAATATATTGAAGGAGAAGAGGTCGTCAAATTTACGGTTTTTTTATGTTCATTAATAAAATAAATAAATAATTTATTGAACATAAAAATATTACATCTTACAAGTGAAGCCCCTGACTCCTATGCTAAGCGAGCCTGTGTTACAGGAATCAGTGCCCTACGCTATACATTAAAACACATTTAATTTTTTATGTAATAAATTACAAACAAAAATTAACATTAGAAGGTATTGAGAACAAAAGAAATAGAAGCGAAATGTGCATGTTAATGTTATGTTGTAAGTTTGAGTGTATGTGCGTAATTGCGTGTGTGTGTGGGTGTGTGTGTGTGTGTGTCTGGAACTCTGGACACGTTTGCGTTAACATGAGTGTGTGTTTTGAATAGTTTAATTTACTATACTGACGAAATTATTTTTTTAATATCGTCATAGCTCAAAGACTGAAGCCATGGTTTTAAAATTTGTTTGAGCTTACGTCACATTTTTTTTATATATATATATTTGATAGGCTTGCGTTTGACCACAATCTCACCTGATCTTAAGCGATGATGATTGAATTGAATGAATTAAAATATTTTTTGATTAAAGTAGTTATGAACATACTACAAAGAATAAAGGCCCTCAGTACGTAATAAAAAGAAGGGAAAATCAAAAGTCATATATTGCCAACACTAACAAGATGGATGCATCATTCTCTTTGACAATTACAAACTAAACAATTTATTCAGTAATTAAATAAGACGATAATTGAATGCGCTAGTTACACGTGAAATGTGATTCCACCCTGTTTTTTTAACCCCGCTGCATTTTTACAGGTAGGAACGACACAAGACGTCATAATTTAAATAAATTGGACACCGGTAAAACACGTCACGCGATATGACGTTCACAAACCAACTGATCGGCTGCGTGTCAAACTACTCCATTTAGGAGTAGTTTTTGTTGCTTCAGTATTAGGCGCGCTCACGGCTTCTGGGGTTCTTTCTGTATTCTGAGGTTAAGGGCCTATACTACCTCAGCGCTTCTCACTCTTTATCTCGCTCGCACACTACTGGCCGCGGTCACGCGAGCAAGCGAGACCGGGTGGCAGGGAAAAGACTCCAAGACACCGATAATTTAGTTTATTTCTTTTTACGGTGAAAATAATGGTAATTTAAAAAAAGTAAACAACATAAGACCTGCTTTATAGTTAGTTCAATTAATATGCAAAGTTTCATTATCTAATTTGAAGTTATTTTTGAATAGCAGCGGTTTATTGTTCGGTTTGGAGGTAACTTTGGATTTTATCTATCAAGAAAATTTTATGGAATCGTGTTTTCGGCAAACATAGTACCTAACATTAATCCTCAACTTTACCATATATTTATTTCAAAATGATTGCTGCAGTATTTTGGACATAACGGAGGATCATGCTAAGCCATTTGAGGTATAAGTAGCGGCACGTAAGTCTAGCGCTGAACGATACGCGGAGGGGATTGCTGCGCATGGGTACTGTCGCGCACGCAATACAATTATTAGCTAAATAACGTTAATGACATTATTTTAATGTAATGTCAAATAGTAGGTCTAGCGCTGAACGAAATGTAGAGGATAGCTGCGCATGAGTACTGTCGCGCATGCAAATAATATTACCTATACTTTAATAAATAGTTTATCTCCAATGCCAATGTCCAAGGATTTATAGTAGGTACCTAAGATATAATTTTTAACAAGTTTTGTGGGGAGTATAAAAATAAAAACATTATTTGTTAATTGTATTTGTTATTTAAAAAAAAATATTTTAGATTTACGTCTAATCTGAATCAGAGAATCTACAGTGAATCTGAATCTACAGAGAACCATTCTCAAATTTACAGTGATGCTGTCCGAATGACTGAGTAAAGTATTTGTAGTTTCGTCAATCTCACTTTTAATTTGTTTCAAAGAATCAATTAATTCGATAGATTCCCTTTTTTAAAAAGCAATTCACGTCATAAGACATTTTCCTTGCCTGTCTTTTCAAAACGGTATTTCTTCTAGGTATATTCACTTTAATGTCACAAACAAACTAAAAAACTAAATTTAACAAACAAATTCAAACTTAACGAAAAAACAACAACAAAAATTAACAGCAATAACAATACAATTAATGACGCGACTGTACACGGGATGTGCGCGGAGCGCGGGGAACATAATGTGGCTGGAGAGCCAATCGGCGCTACGCACGCCCGCCCTTCATCCCGCTAGCCCTCCTCAGGTACCTTAATTTTTACTTCTGCGCAATAACGGTCACCGCTAAAGTTTCGTGCCGCTACCTGTAGTATAGGCCCTTAAGCCGTTAGTCCCGGCTGTGATTTGTACATCTAACAATCGTATCGTGTTGTCAGAAGCCAGAATATCTGACTACAGTCGTGCCAAAAAGTATTGTGTTACCCAGTTACTGGGTTGTGGAGGTCGGATAGTCAGCTAGCCGACATAATGGATAAAAGGCTAAGCAGCTGATTACTTGATTATTTATTTATTTAATTTGGATCTCCAACAAACAATACACCTTACAAGCTAAAAACTTTTTGCAAAAAATAAAACCGACTTCCATATCAAAACACTACAAAGCCAAAAATAATTTTAATTTCGGTAGTCGGTGTTATTGGTTTTGTATTTTCTTTTTTTCACACCGCCTTCCGAAATTAAAATTATTTTTGGCTTTGTAGTGTTTTCATATGGAAGTCGGTTTTATATTTAGCAAAAAAAATTTTATTTTCGCACTTTTTAGAGGGTCGGTTTGTAATTAATCTAGTTACAAAATACAAAATGTCAACTACTTATCACCTTTTACAAAATATTGCTTTTCCCAATGCACAGCCGTTAATTTTGAGGATTTTTGGTATTTCACCATCAGCTCTACGTCACCATATGCATTGTGACGAGCATAAAGTGCTTAGCATCCATATTCAAGTAATCGAATCGCAATCCACAAAATACTTATTATTGAGTAGTTTCGGTGGATATCTGTGGTCTTCATCATCAGTTCCACTTCCCCAAATGGTGCTTTTCGAGAGCAACTGCACAAGATACCATACCATATAAGAAATACCCAAAACGCTATAGGTGTGCCTATAATATTTAAAGAGTTCCCTCGATTTCTCCATGATTCCATCATCATTGTCATCACGTTAGGATCTGTCCTAACAATGGGACCAACTAGAAAGTATACCCTTTCCAATTAAAAAAGAATTTTCCAAATCGGTTCGTAAATGACGGAGTTATGCGCGAACAAAAATGCAATGCAGAGTAAACGAAAAGATCGTCAATGTAAATATTTTTTTTAGACTTTTGTTGGTTTTTCAGAAACGGCATGTCTGATTTCGATAAAATTTTCATGGGACCATTTGGAAAGTATACCCTGTCCAACAAAAAAATAATTTTTCAAATCGGTAGGTAAGCGACGAAGTTATGCGCGGACAAACATAAAAAAAATATATAAACATCCGATTTGAGAACCTCCTCCTTTTTTAGAAGTCGGTTAAAAACAATAAATATACAGATTTTTATAACATTGTGCTTCTTCAATTCTAAGAGACCTCATCATGCATTGAAAATTTTAAATAAACTACACACATCAAAAGTGTCTAGGGATCAAGCATTTTTATGCGGATTTCTTGAGATTGAGATGTGGCTTTGTAATAAATTTATGATTTTATAAATTTATATGGATCCTTTTTGGTGCATTTCATAATTTGAAACAGGAACTGTTAATCAAATTCGAGTAAAAGATGAAAATCAGCTGTCAATATTTGCCTATAAAAACATACAACGCATTGAAGACATTATTAGTGCTACTGTTTCCCTACTACTGATTAAAACCAACGTTATTATGGAGCGGCGACGTCATTTAAGCAGGGAAGAAATGCTCAGAGCCGTGGGAATGATAGAAGCTGGTTCCCGGCAACGTACTGTGGCTTTAGCTCTGAATACAAGTCAGAGTGTTATCAGTCGACTTTGGACACGTTACCGAAGCACTGGTACCGTGGCTGAGCGCCATGGAGGACGGTATCGCTGCACCACACGGAGACAAGACCGATACATTCAAATCTTAACTCGAAGAGCTCCAACAATAACCGCCATGATGTTAGCCGTGAGGCTTCATCACTCTTCAGGGAACTTAATTAGCGACCAAACAGTCAGAAACCGCTTGCATGAAGTGAACCTTCATTCCCGAAGACCGCTACGGGTACAGTCGGCCAAGAAAGTGGTGTACCACCCTAAGGTTTTTTTCAAATCAAATCAAATCAAATCAAAACATTTATTTGCATAACACAGGTTGACAAGATGTTACATTCTATTTTATATTAGTGTATCACTATATTATAACCTCAAGAGGTGTGCAAATGTTGGTACAGTTATCTTTTTATTAATGCTAGTTACATCTAATTTTTATCAATACAATATATTAAGTAATGCCATGCAATTATATTATGTCAGAATAACAGTCATATTATTAATAATAAATTACATGATGTCAGTAGGTACATAATAACTTGGTTGCATTCAATTAAATTAAGTAGTCAGGATTAGATTGTCAAAAGCTTATCATCTAAAAATTCTTTGACACTATAGTAACATTTACTAGTAAGAAAGTTACGTAATTTAGTTTTAAATTTAAGAAATGGCATTTTTTTTATTTCGTCTGGTAGTTTATTGTAGACTACGGACGCCATACAAATAATACTTTTGTTGACTAGCGCCGTTTTTCCATACGGTATTTTTAATTCTAACCTTTTTTTGTCTCGTAATTTCCTATATTGGCTTTTAAAAGCAGTCTTATAGAAATTGGGGTTAGATTTAACAAATAAACAAAGTTCGTAAATGTATAACGAAGGCAATGTTAATATTTTTAATGTTTTAAAATGCGGTTGACAACTGGTTGTACTATCTATATAACACATTGCTCTGATGCATTTCTTTTGAGCCTTAAATGCGTATTCCTTATTCACCGAATTACCCCAAAATATTATTCCATATCTTAGAATAGGTGCTACAAGGCCGTGATAGGCAGTCAAAACAGTTTCTTTATTTACAATTTTAGAGAGTTTGTAAAGGGCAAAAGAGGATTTATTTACCTTCTTACATATATGATCTATATGTGTTTTCCATGATAGTTTATCGTCAATAATTAGTCCTAGGAATTTTGTGTCTCTAACAGGGTGTATTGTGGTGCCTTGGTAAGTAACATTTATATTTATGGGTGATATTCTTTGGTGAAAGTGTAAAATTTTAGTTTTATCCATATTTATTTTAAGATTGTTTTGTAATAACCATTGAATAATTGTATGTAATGTTTGATTAACCTTTTCTTCATAATCATTATGATCGTCACACTTTATCATTACTGTGCTGTCATCTGCAAAAAGAACCATTGGTTCCCTAATATGACTAGGGAGATCATTGATATATATCAAGAACAATAAGGGGCCTAAGACGCTGCCTTGTGGGACTCCACATTTTATAATTCTAGGTTTTGATCTGTATTTTACTTCAACTCGTTTTTTCTGGCATATTTGTGTAATCTCTGTGACTTGTTTTCTATTACGTAGATATGAAGAAATGAGGTCTAATGCTTTGCCTCTTACGCCGTACATACTTAGTTTGTCAATTAGAATCTTATGGTCAACACGATCAAAAGCTTTACTCATATCCATTAAGATGGCACATATTGGATTTCTTTTATCCATATTTGTCAGAATATTTTTAAGAAAGTCAAAAATAGCTAAATTTATTGATTTGCCCTTGCGAAACCCTTTCTGTTCATCAATTAAAATGTTATATTTTTCAAGATAACTGTACAGTCGTGTATATATGATTTTTTCAAATACCTTTGACAATATGGGAATCAATGCTATCGGTCTATAGTTACTCATATTTTTTTTGTCATCTTTTTTGTGGAGTGGTATGACAATAGAAGTCTTAAGTTTTTCGGGGTATATTCCGTTAGAAATGCCTAAGTTTATTATATGGCTTAAGTGCCGAGCAATAGGAAGTGAGACATACTTTAGTACTTTAGTGCAAATACCATCGTCACCCACGCTGTGAGTATTTTTAAGTTGTCTTATTTCTCTATCCACTTCTGCGGCCGTTGAATTTCGCTTGCAGATTCATAGGTGATAAAGATTAGTTTCGCTTGCAGATCGATCTGACAACTTCTATTGCTGTCTTTATCTGATTATTGATAACGACTATTACTGTTTGTAACGTGACAGCTGTTCTTAGTTTGAACTTGATGGAACCAATGACGTCGTAAAATCAACGGCGGGGGGCTGTAGATTTTGATGACAAAATTGTATCTACAAATTCAGAATTGTAATCAACAAGTTACATAAAATTGTAAAGGCACAAGGCGAGTCCACAAACCTACAATTTCTGTAAACTTGTAATTACAATATCAATAAAAAACAAGCTAAAAATAGATTTATCCTTTTATTAAATTTCTACAATCAATTTTAAAATACTTATAACAAACAAAAACATAGCATATATAGTAATATTTAGAAGATATTGAAAATTTTTAAAAATTAGAAACGGGTGTAACCGCCATTGGCCTCTATAACCTCTAAAAGACGAGACCTCATTGAACCAACAAGCCGTGAGCAAATATCGGTTCCCCGCATTTCCTCCCAGATATAATTACAGTGACTAATAAGAGCTTGTTTGGTTCTTTCATTTTGATGCGACCATCGTTGGACCATAAGGCCCCAAAGATTTTCTATCGGGTTGAGGTCCGGCGATCTTGAGGGCCACTGAATTACCCTTACGTCAGTGTGTGAACGAAACCAGGCTCTTACGATCCTCGCATTATGAATTGAACAATTATCTTGAACAAAATCAAATTGTGGCACTTCGTTCTCCGGGTAAACATTACGGACTGTCGGTAGCATTGCATTCTGAAGCACGTCGATATAATTTACAGCCGTCGCTCGAGGAGGTAGAGAACACAATTCTCCTACACCATCCGTACTCATCCAGCCCCAAATATTTACGGAAATTCGACCTGATTCTCTATTTGGGATTACATGATCATCTTTATACCGTGTTGAATTATATCGCCAAAGGTGAAGACGTCCATGCTGACTGGATTTAAACGTTTTTTCATCACAAAACACTGTATTAGACCAATCAAACTCTAAGTGCTCTCTGGCGAAGTTCAGACGAGCAAGTCTGTGAGCATCCGTCAAATATATTTTCTTGGCGTAATGCCTGTGGTGCAACCCCATGTAATGTAGATGATTCCTTATTGTTTGGGCACTCACATCGAACATCTCCGCAAAATGTTTTGTGGGCTTAAAACCATTGATTTCATATTCCCGTCTCATGAATTCTCTATCGTTATTGGAGAGTGCAGGCCGGCGACCACTTCTTCTGTGATCCAACAAACTTCCCTCCTCTCCTTCACGACGAATCCAAAAGCGGACAGAACGCCTCGATATATTCAAATTCCGGGATATCGCACTGATACTGCTTCCCTCATTAAATTGGGCAATTATTTGTGCTCTTTCGGCAATGGTCAAGTCGGCAGGCATTGAGATGATTTTATATGCAGTTGATTGAAAAATAACACGGAAAATATATCGATTTTTTGCATATATTTGACAAAATGTCAATTGTCAGTTTTCTTTTTCAAATGGAATTCGGTTGTCTAAATAGTTTTTATTACTTTTGTTTGGAAACATTTCAATTGCTTTGTAGAAACTAATGTCCTTTTCATTTATACTAAAGGTTAAAATGTCATGTACTTATATGTGACATATGACGTATGAATACTAAATACATAGGTTTACGTCATGATAATGTTGTCTCTTTCAGTAATATCTTTTTATAACGAACCTTGTTGTAATTTTCGATGACCGGGAAACTAAATCAAAACTGGTACACCACTTTCTTGGCCGACCGTACCACCTATAGCAATGCACAACCGTAGGATTCGATATCAATGGGCTCTTGAACACAGAAATTGGGCAGAAGAACAATGGCGTTTCGTGTGCTTTTCTGATGAGTCTCGTTTTGGTATGAGACCGGATACAAGACGTATACGACACTGGAGAACCCCTGGACGCCAACAGCGATTAAAATCCTGCCAGGAAGTCCATCCTTATAGTGGTGAAACCATCATGGTATGGGCGGGTATTTGGATCGGCGGAAGAACTGAGTTGATTTGGATCAGAGGCAACCTCAACGCTCAAATTTATGCTGAGACGATTGTATCTGACGTCATCGTTCCTCTACAAGTGCAAATCGGTCCCTTATTTCAGTTAATGCATGATAATGCACGACCGCACACCGCAAGAGTTGTAAGACAGACTCTCGCCGCAGCTAACATCAATGTCCTGCTCTGGCCTGCTCAGTCGCCAGACTTGAACCCGATTGAGCATGCATGGGATATGCTACAGAGAAGAGCTCTGCCGAATATGGAGGGTATCCAGACCTTTTTTTGTTGTTGCAACGAACATGGGCGGCCATTCCACAGCGTGATTTGGATGAACTCATTTTGAGTATGCCAAACCGATGTTCTTGTGTTGTTAGTGTTCGCGGTAGAAACACGGATTATTAATTGTTTAAGTTACCCCATAAAATTTTAAAGAAAACTGTTTTTTCAGTCTTTTTTTCGAACTTTAATGTTAGTGGTTCAAATGTCAAAAATCCCTTTATTAGGAAAATGGCAAATTTCTTTATTAATGCAAAGGTGACTTGGTTTATCGTTACTGTGACAAACGAAAACACTTTATTTGATGAATCCTTACAGAAAATTTTAATTAATATCAATCAGGAGAAAAGTTATTGCAAAAATATATGTTGATCCCTAGACACTTTTGATGTGTGTATTTAACAATTATAGTAATTATAGCTAACAAACAATTAAAAATTAAATTATACAAGTACATTATGTTATTTAATTAATTAATTATCAATTATTTATACATCAATAATCAAAATGACAAATACATAATTAAACATTGATCTGCTGCTCAATCTCTATCAAGCCCAGGTTCGGTCGTGTATGGAGTACTGCTCTCATCTTTGGGATGGATCTGCCAAATACCAACTAGATGCGCTTGAGTCTATTGAGAAACGGGCCAAAAGACTCATTGGCAACGATTCACTGGTCGAATCAAAGCTCCAGAGCCTTGAACATCGACGACGAGTTGCAAGTTTATCGATTTTCTATCGGTTACATTTCGGGTAGTGTGCGATGGAGTTACACAATCTAATTCCGTCAAGCCCGTTCCATCATCGGACTACAAGACAAACGGCGATGCGCTATCGTTACATGGTGTACATCCCACCTATACGCACTATATGTTTTGGAAATACCTTCATTGTGCGTACGGCTAAGGAGTGGAATTCTCTGCCGCAGTCTGTGTTTCCCGATAGCTATAACCTAGGAGTCTTTATGTCAACAGTGAATAGGTTACTTTTAGGTAAGCGTGCTCCATCTTCGACCACATCATCACTTACCATCAGGTGAGATGGTCACAGGAGAAATTAACTCTATAATAATCATGTCAATGTGGATTAATAGTAATCAAAAGGTTTAAAGACTACAATCCTTACCTGAAGAATCATCTATCTCTTCCGATGACTTATGTATCTCTTTCTTTCGTAGCAACGCCGTTTGAGCATCTTGTGTCTCTTTCTTCCTTAAGCGATCGTCATCTTCTATCTCTTTCCCTCTCGGTGGAGATTCGTCTTTTGTTAATTGTTCGTCTTTTGATTCGGTGTCTTTTTTGTTCGGAGTGAAAAGGGGATAAGTAAGCGCTAAAATTGTTGGTTGAACTTCTAATGGACATTGCTTGTAGGATTTCATTATCTGTTGACAAAAATATGTTTATGTAGGAGAAGGGAAAGCAAAAAGAGAAGTATGTTTATATAAATATTAGTAGCAATATTTTCTGTATCATCATAATTTAGGGTAATAAACCAGTAATATACAGTATGTTAACTAACAGAGGGCGTTCCCGTTAACCCGCAATAGTATAGCATCCATACATGCTAAAAAATATTACCATTCCAAAACAAAATGTTTTTATTTTATTTTTTTAAATATTAAAATATTCATTAAAATTTTTATATTGATACGTAAAAGAAACACTCTGTACACGCGTACTTGAAGGACGGCAACGTCGCAATTTATTTATGAATGACGGGCCGCGTGTGCGGCGATCTAATTGATGTGCTTATACTATTGTGGGTTAACGGGAAAGCCCTCTGTTAGTTAACATACTGTATATATTTTTTGCAAGTGAAATGTTTGAATCTTTAGTCAGTAAAAGTCTGAAACCATTTGATGGTTTTATCGGCCCGAAAAAAAAGGCTGATCAGGTACCATGCGATTCAAATAAGAATAGAAACGTCAATGACCGGTATCCGTCAAATGTCACTTGAAAAGTACGATTTGCTAAGAAAATTTATTTGCTTATTAATAACGGTTGATTTTACATTGTTTAACCGAGTCTTACATCAAATTTAAATATGATATTTAATTATTTAGTCATAATTCGTTTTTTTAAACCATAATTTTCTCTCTCTCTTGTTTTCATTGTCGGCACCAATTCGCCCGAAAGTAGAGGGGATGCATGGTGCAAAGGTCCAGAAGCCTTAACAAAATTATTTTATAAAGATTTTTTTATTGATCTTACTTTTATGGCTCTCGTTAGACCAACAAAATAAAGAAAGCGGACTATTTTATTCGCCCAATATTTGTAAATAAATATTTTCTATCTCAATGATATACTCTACTCAACTGGTTCGATTTTACAGCTACGACGTCGCAATATGGCGCAAACTCAATAATATTCTTAGTTTAATCGCACTGTATGTACAATGTACATTGTGTATTGTGCGTTAAGAAAACCGGCAAAGTACGAGTCGGACTCGCGCACGAAGGGTTCCGTACCATTATTTATAAAAAAAAAACGGCAAAAAAATCACGTTTATTGTATGGGAGACCCTTAAATATTTATAATTTCAAATTTCAACTGTCTAGCTATCACGGTTCATGAGATGTCCCGTTTTTACCCTTTGGGTATGGAACCCTAATAATATATTCTCAATATAATGACTTACGTATTTCAAATCTTCGTCCCTGTAGATTAAATGGCAACTGTCCACAATGAGTACGTTTATATTACTCATTGTTAGCAACTGTTCCTCCAAGATTCTTCTCAGTACTGATGATGTGCAGATTAAGACCTGGAATGGAATAGAACTATTTTAAGCTGTTGTTAAAATTTCTTTTTAAAATCGAATTAGGAAAGTGGGTAGAATTCACATTACTATCAATCTTGTTAACCCCTCCAACTAAGGTAAAATGCTTGTGTCTGGAGTGGGTTCACAGCAACTGTGTAATGGCTGGGGTTCGATCCCACAACCTCTCGATCACAAGTCCGACACGGCTGTTGGTGTACGGAACCCTAAAAAGGTTTAATTTCATACCTCCTTAGTCTCCAATTCAGCGACCCAGTCATATACATCTTCATAATTTTGAGCTGCTACAGTACCAAGGTCTGTCAGTATCTTGAGCTCGAAGGCCACTACTTGAACCCGGGTAGCACGTGTTATGTAGACTGAACGCTTCCTACCTTCATATAGAGAACTGGAATAGAGACGAATTCATCAGTAAAACAACATAAATTAAATAAATAAAAACATTTAATAAACACTAAGCAAGGAAACAAGTTTAGTAAATAACACAGTCAATCTTAGATACTTCTTTTAAATGTATCGCCACAAAAACTGGTGCTAACTCCCAAACTTGGCCTAGGCCTGTGTTTTGGGGATAAGGCTGCGTTTCCACCAGAGATGTGCGAGGATGCGTAGCGAGGGATGTGTTTGTAAAGAACCAATAGAATCGCTTCATTTACCTCGCCTCGGTCAGCACAGCTCTGGTGGAAACGGCTCAGTGGAGCTAGATTTTTGCGCATACAAAACAAGCGAGGGATGTGTGCGAGGAATGCGCATTTTCACAGCTCCGCTACACATTCTCGTAGGCACATTTTCATCGCACAGCTTTGGTGGAAACGCCCACACATTTTCACAGCACAGCTAGACATCCTCGCACGACACATTTCCATCGCACATCTCTGGTGGAAACGCAGCCTTAGTGCTTCGAAATGACACAGTATAAGGCAGTTGTCCCACCGCCGACGATGAACGAGTAGCGAGTAGAGCTAGCATCTGAAAACGAGTTGGCGAGCAGCGAGCGTGTTGTTCCGATAGTTTTGGCGCTGGGCTATAAGCGAGTGCGACAGTCGTTTACTCGCTAGTTGGTCCGCTGGACCGCTAGTTCTGACCACCAAGCGAGCATCGCTGAATGAGTATTATCTTTGACAGCTCTTGTCGCTCAGCGACAGAACTAGTGAAGCGAGTCGTCGCAGGCAGTGTGAACAGTCAGAGAGCAACTATTAATATTTATTTTTATTTATTTTACTTTACAGAAAGCGTACAGACTAATAACAAAAATAAAATACATTCTTGGATAAGGAAATTTGCTAATTACAAGCTTCCACATAAATATGCCATCAAGTTACCTACATCTAATTTTCGTTGACATTTAACCAAACACAATAGATAATAAATACTAATCACTGAGGTTACAAACTAAGAATTAAAGCTAAAAATTTTACTACCAAGAAGATGATTAAATCATGCAATATCTAATATATAATTTTATATGCATATTCAGTAGGTCAGACCTACTCTAGAATCGGCTACTATCTATTTTTCATACCCGGGTAGGGGTAGGGTAGGGGTAGGGTAGGGTAGGGGTAGGGTAGGGGTAGGGTAGGGGTAGGGTAGGGGTAGGGTAGGGGTAGAGTAGGGGTAGGGTAGGGTTAGGGTAGGGGTAGGGTAAGGGTAGGGTAGGGGTAGGGTAGGGGTAGGGTAGGGTAGGGGTAGGGTATTGGTAGGGTAGGGGTAGTGTAGGGTTTGGGTAGGGTAGGGGTAGGATACCACGCGAACGAAGTCGTGGCGGGTCAGCTAGTAAAACTAATAAATTATAAACAAATTACGTCTAATCAGAGTGTCACCAAAATATTCATTGGCGAGAATTTTTCTAATTTTCTGTGCACTTGTGCAAAATATGTCGATTTCCAGGTGCGAGGATAAGTTATTAAATGCAATAACACTGCGTATGGAGAAGGCGTTGCGCCTGTACTTAGTAGATAAACAAGGTGCCTGAAGCAAGGGTCGTCTGCGTAGATTATTTAGATTGGTGCGGAGGTGTATTTTACTAAGGAGTTCTGGACAATCAATTGAACCATTTGCAATGTTTGCCAAAAACATATTGTCACTATTGTTACGTCTTACGTCCAAGGGTAAAAAGTGGTATCGCTTACAACATTGTTCGTAGTCAGCTGAGAACTGCTTTGCTAAAATTCTAAGTACCGCTAAAATCTCCTCTGAACGGAGATTTGTAAATCTCGTATCTCGTATTGAGGGTTCCAGACTTGGGAAGCGTACTCGAGGTGGCTGCACACAAGATTGATAGATAGATATACTCTCATTATTCTAACTGAGGACTTAAAAACAGTACACGATTTTTATTGGTTTTATAGATCGGAAGCTAGCATAAGCTCTAATAATAAAACCAAGAGCTCTGAAAGCTTTCTTGACTATTGCTTCTATGTGGTCATCAAAAAGTAACTTGCTGTCATGTACTACACCAAGATCTCGAATAGTGCTTTTCTTACTTATACAACGTGTAATTTAAAGGGTATATACATACCAAGCGCACAGCTTCTTTGGATGATAATAAACGATATGGCAAGGGTTTTCTAATCCTATGTGTACATGTGTGGAGCATATTAGAAATTTCAATACATTGATAGCAGAGACCGAATTTTTCAAATTAAGAAGAACGAAGAGAATTATCGTTCTGTCGGCAAGTGACGTGGAAAGTGATGACCTCATAGTGCTGTGACACGTTTGTTATAACTGGTATTCAAGAAACATATGAAACCAGTAATTTGGGGTCAATTCTGTGAGTCACTTATTTTGAGCTGAAACTTTGCATAGAGACTCCATACCAAATGTTGTCTTCATTCCTTTTGGATAGATATGGGGTTTCCGTTACACGTTGTATACATACGTACCATCTAGTTTATACCCCGAACCGATAGTAGTTTTCTGGCGAGTGAATACCACGTGAAAACATTTGGATACGTTAAGTTGTAACTTGTTAGTTTTACAGTACGCTACAAATCTGTCAAGGTCTGACTGCAGCCGTTCAGTATCAGACGCAGTGCATACAGTCTTAAGGACCTTCATATCATCCGCGTAAAGTAAAATATCCGAATTCAAGAAGCAGTTTTTTTTGTTCGAGATAAAAATTGTGAATATTAATGGTCCTAAGATTGATCCTTGGTGTGCCCCAAGGATCAATCTTATATAACCTGATGGGATAATTTTCCATCCAGAAGAGTATCCACGTAGGACTACAGCCTGTGTCCGGTTATCTATGTATGACGAAAACCAACGGAATAGGTCACCGTGTATTCCTGCAGATAATAGCTTCTGAAGAAGCACACGGTCAAGACACTTGCTGTAGTCCGTGTACATTATATCGACCTGACATCGCGTATCCATCCCCGTAGTTATTAATTCATTGAACAATATCAGGTTGGAGGCAATCGACCGGTTTCTGAGGAAGCCATGCTGTTCGTTGCCAAGGTGACGTTGCAATGCCGAGTAAACTGCCGTACGTACCACTCGTTCCAGAACTTTAGGGCAATAATTTTCTATATTCGACTTATCCCCTTTTTTAAACACAGGTGTTATGAATGCCGATTTCCATATCTTCGGAACGATACCCTCTCTTAGCGACCGTTCGAACAGCAGATAAATTGGTGCCACAAGGCTTTTTGCACAATTCATTATAAAAATGGGCGGTACTAAGTCTGGCCCACCAGATTTAGCGAGGCCAGATCTTTAAGTAGTCTGAATACAACATTAGGACACACACTGACAATGCTCAGGTTCACCGAGCTAGAACATTGAGTATCTGCCATAATATTTAAATCATAGCTTGAGTCAGAGTTGGATTCGTGAAAAGTTGATTGAAAGTAACAAGAAAATAGCTCAGTGATACCCTCACCTGTTTCAGCAGAGAGCTCCATATAATGCAGTACGTTAGGTAATGAGTTACCACTTCTTTTACTTTTAATATAAGAACAGAAACACTTAGGGTTTTTAGAGATTGATGATTCTATTTTTTCCACATAAGCATCAAAACAATCCGCCTCTAAGGGTCTAGCTTGGTTTCGCAGCAGAGAAAATGAGTGGTAATCAGATAAATTACCGTAATTTTTATGTTTATTATGGTATTTTTGTTTTTCTTTTAATATTTTAAGTAAAGCATTAGTATACCAAGGCGCATGTGTCGATTTGCGTACCGGTTTAACGAGAATGTGCAAGTCCCTTAGCTCATATAATTTACTATAGAAGAGACAAACGGCTTGTTCTAAGAATCCTGCAGACAACAGTAATGTCCAGTCCAAAGTGTCAAGTGCAGACATAATTGCGGGGTAGTCTCCTTGATAAAACATAATATATTTGACACCTGGTTTATCAACGTATTTATGAACTTCAACGAAATCGGCGTTAATAATCAAAGGTTTGCGGTGTGAATCCACCAGCATCGCCATACACACTCATACACTTTTGAAAAAACAAGGTCTAATAACCTACCATTAACGTTACGTTCACCATTAAATTGAGATAAGTTACGCATTTAATGAGTCAATGAAATATAAAATAGATCGAACAGTAACTTTCTCAGGATATAATCACGGGCTGTCGTCCGAGTGACGCCATTCCACATCGCCACTAAAGTTGAAATCACTAGTTATGATAAAAGTATCTAAAGGGTGGGCGGTTACTAAACGGTTCAGAATACATATATGCACCTCTTCTTTTACACGGAATGTATATTTCTTGTGCGTTTCTTGAGCGAATAAAACGCCGATAGTTAGACGTTATCTCGCCGGCAGTCGGACTACTGCCTAAGGATATATTTTACAAATTTTACAAAGCGGAAATGTTGCTTATGTAAGCAGCATTTCTCAGCACATTTTGGATTCCTTTGTGTAACTTTTTTTACATCTTTAAATTTATGTTGCAGGACTCACCCTCGTATCTGATAGGCTTTTTCATAAAGCAGTCGAACAGGTATAAAGCTGGCGTACTCCACAGCGAGGATATTCTTGGTAGCGGCAGCCGCGGCCAGTCGGGCTCCGCCCTCGGCGGCCGTGAAGCGGGAACAGCACCCTTCCATCATGATGAGCTGAAATAACCAGTAAATACATACAGAAAAGACTAAAAAATCCCAATTTTTGAAGCTAATTTTGAAAATAATTAATGAAGCTTATTTTCTACTTTTACTGTTTCGTTTGTCACTTTACAGTAGTAAACTTACGCAACCCCGTTTTACGCGAATTCAGAATTACGCGATTTTCTTTTATGTGCAATGCGCGTCTCCAAATTCCCAGAGCATCAGAAACAATCTATATGAAGCGGGAGCAGCAGCCGCCATCATAATGAGCTGACATACCTAACCAGTAAATACATACAGAAACAGAGCTTATTTCCTACTTTTTCTGTTTTGTGTCATTAGAGTAATACCCTGAGTTACGCAACCCCGTTTTACGCGAATTTAGAATTACGCGATTTTCTTTTATGTGCAATGCGCGACTCCAAATTCCCAGAGCATCAGAAACAATCTATATGAAGCGGGAGCAGCAGCCGCCATCATAATGAGCTGACATACCTAACCAGTAAATACATACAGAAACAGAGCTTATTTCCTACTTTTTCTGTTTTGTGTCATTAGAGTAATACCCTGAGTTACGCAACCCCGTTTTACGCGAATTCAGAATTACGCGATTTGTTTTTAATGTGCAATGCGCGACTCGAATCCACCACAGCACCAGAACCAATCTATATGAAGCGGGAGCAGCAGCCCTCCATCATGATGAGCTGACATAACCAGTAAATACATACAGAAACAACACGAGGACACGCCAATTTAACAGAGTTTATTTCCTACTTTTACTGTTTTGTTTGTCATTACAATAATACCCCGACTTACGCAACCCCGTTTTACACGATTTCAGAATTACGCGATTTGTTTTTTTTGAGCAATGCGCGACTCGAACCTCCCAGAGCACCAGAAACAATCTATATGAAGCGGCAGCAGCAGCGCTCCATCATGATTAGCTGAAATAACCAGTAAATACATACAGAAAAGACTCGAAGAAATCTTAATTTAGCAGAGCTTATTCCCTACTTTTTCTGTTTCATTTTTCATTACAGTAAAACCCTGACTTACGCAACCCCGTTTTACGTGATTTCAGAATTATACGATTTGTTTCGCAATGCAAGCAATGCGCGACTAGAATCTACCAGGGCACCAAAAATAATCTATACAGTACGGAGGTATTCTTGGGACAGTACTGTTAAACGTTAGACAAATAACGTGAAAAAAAAAATTACGACATTTAGAGAAAATATACTACAAAGAAAAGCACATTTCTGCAGCCAAACAGAGAATAAAAATTTAGTAGCATGTAATGAATGGAAATTTTGCTTTTGAAATAAATTCTATTTACATTTTTGCAATTCATGATAATTATTAATACTTTTATTTATTCATTTATTAAAACTTTATGCAACACAAAAAGGTACAATCGAGGACTTGATGCCATAGGCCTGGGATGGCGAACCAATGGCACGCGACATAATATTTTGGGCATGTCACTGATCATGAAATTCATTATGCACCAAGAAAAAAGTCGGAAGTTGGTATTTTATGACGAGTGAACGTGAGTAACCATACAGTACTGAGTATTTGAAGAGAAATATTGTAAAATGAACCTTTTTTGTAGTAAATAAAGGGTTTTGAGTTGATACTGTTATTATTATGTTGCAATGGTCACATAGTTAAAATTATTAGACAGCATGTCTATGATCTCATTAAACATTTCTTTAGAAAAAATGGCACAATGATAAATAAAGGTTCGCCTACCCTGCCATAGGCATTATCAACAAACAACAACAAAACAGTCAGAGATATCTCTTCACCTCATGACAGGTGCATATATACAAAAAAAAAATTAGGTATTTAGCAATGAGTGAGTGATCTTTAGCTTTTATACATATAGTATAGATTAGTAGGGCACAAAAGTTTTTCATTCACATATTTTATCTTTCGCTTGATTGTTAAATGGAAATACACATGATAAAATCAAATTAACTGTTTTAGATGGAGGCAGTTATTGTTGGCCTGGTCACATTGAAAATCAAATGAGGAGACCTGTTCTACAGTAGCATCAGGATGAAATTTATGATGACAAAGAAGTGATTTAGAATTTCTAATATTTGCAAAACTTTTAATTTTGATTTGGCAATTTAGCCGGTTTATGACTATTAAGCCAGTGTTACATTATGAGGGAAGCACAGAGTGGCGGCCATCAAACCTTGTACTTATTTATTTATTTACACTTCATGCACATAGGCAGATTGAATTCCATAGGCATTCTCTACCAGTCAGCCATGAGTGATGAAGAGATAAGTGGTGATGAGTTGTACTTCATGGTAGTTGTTGATGTTAACATACAATAATGAAATTTCACAAAAAGGGTTTCCGAACCGTACAGAATCAATTGTGTCTGAATGGAGCCTATGTCACTGCATCCCAGACAAGTATTCCACTTGAAGCTTATAACAAATTTGTTAACATGGTATTGTGTTTTGGCCAGTAGTTATTAGGATATTTTTTGTTACCGTAGCCCTTGAGAATATATAATTACTGTTGCTTTGGCAACAAGGAGGCGTGTTATCAACAAAGTATAACATCCTAATCTGTCCACCAGAATATCTAAAGAGTTTTGTAAGCTCAAAAATGTGTGAAAGAATTAAAAAGCAAATACAATAGGAATCTTATAGGGATGCTGCATACAATGTTATTGAGTAATTCGTGAACTCATTAATACAACGAATTTGGGTGTAAATAAACAACTCTTAGATAAATTAAAAAGACAACAAAACCAATCATTTACAGTAAAATATCTGAGGTTAGCATTATTGCAATTGGGCATAAAATCGGTATACTCACGATTAACACACTCAACGGCCACTATATCGTAAAATACGAACACAGCACTTCGTTTCTTAGGAAACAGTACAGCAAAATGTTATTGGAACGTTGAAATATGAGCCTATAACGCCGACACATATTTACGTTAGCATTTTCAATCTAATGCACTGGTTATTACCAAAAATGGCAGGATTTTACTGATCTCAACTATTTTTCAAACATTTTGAGTGTATAGTAGATCGTAGCAAAAAATTCGTTATTTAGTTGTAACAAACAATAATTTACGAAAGCTTTACGCTTGCGACCGGGGAGCGCAAACTTTGCAAAATGCGAATTTGAAATGTCAATTTTAACGTCAGTGTCACTTAGGGATGTTCTTTCCGTAAAAAGTCGATTTTATAAAAAATATGAATTTAATCAGATAAATTATTAATATCACAATGCCCGTGACAAGTGACTGAAAGTATGTACAGTAAGTATACGAAAATTGTTATCGCATTGATATATGTTGGAGTTAGAACTTTTTTGATAGTATTTTATTACCTGTGATAATCCTATGGTTGCCTAGTTACATTTTTATTAATTAATATTCTGTTAATGTATATTTTTACTCTCATTATAATCGTTTAATTTAAAATACAAAGCGCGACTCCAACATGGTAGCAGAGCGCGGTTCATCAGTTTTTTTTTTTTAATAAAGATTGAGTAGCGATTTGAGAGAGAAAAATTTCCTAAATATAATGCAAGCGTCAACAAGTTTCAAGATAGACATTGGCCATTTAGAAGGCAATGGAAATTGGGCGACATGGCGTTATAAAGTAATGCAGCTTCTCAGGGGCAGTATTGGCGGACTGGATGCAGTTGAAGGTAGGTTAAAAAAGCCTGTCCTGCCCAAAGACGCCACCCCAGAAGAGATGGATATATATAAGGACAATTTACAAAAGTATAATGAGGCAGACAGCAGAGCCTTGCTATTGTTAACAGCAAACATGTCTGACGTGACCCTCCAAAAGATTATGAGATTAGAGACATCAAAAGAAGTGTGGGATGAGTTACACCGTTTGTTTGATCGTTCTACAGATGATAAAACTTATACCTACTCTGTCGAATTCTTTCACTATTGCAAATATCCGCAACATGATATGGGAACACATATTTCTAAAATAAATAATTTATGGGATGATTTGACAATTGAGCTGATGAAGGAGTATAAGTGTGAATTACCTGAAGTGTTACTCATCTGTAAAATTAGACACGTTACCCGAGTCATTCTTCCCATTTAAGTCAAGCTGGTTACTATTGTCAAAAGCTAATCGCAATATTGAGAATTTAACAGTACAATTATGCAACTTTGCAAGTTTCTTGCAAGTCAACATAATCAGGCTGGATCTACTGAAGCTTTTGCTACTCAAAATAGCAATAATAAGTTTATCAAAAAGAAATGCAGCTATTGCGGAAAACTAGGCCACAAGATAAAGAAATATCATAAATGGATATCAGATGGTAGACCACCAAAACCTTCTACACCTTTCACTACTGAAGCCAAAGTAAGCACTATCTTGATGTACGTTGAAGACGAACAAGAAGTAAATGCAGTATCGGATAACGATGTGGACAGTTGGTACGTTGATAATGGAGCGACCAATCATGTTACGAATCGAAGAGATTTTTTCACTACTTTCGAAAGCTGTAACAGTAATACTTTGACTACTGCAAATGGAGCCATAGTTGGTGCTCTTGGTAAAGGAACTGTACGTCTGACGGCTTTTACCAATAATAAAATGCAAGACATAACGCTTAATGAAGTTTGGTACGTACCTGCAATTAAAAATAATCTTTTTTCGGTTCTGGCTGCCGACGATAAACTAAATAACAGTGTCTTTACCTCTGAAACAGAAACTTGCTCATTAAAAGTGAATGGACAAGTTTACCTAGTAGGAAAACGCTCTAAAAATGGAAGACTATATAAGCTCAATGCAAATAAGGTTATTGGTAAAAGCACTAAAGAAGTGAACGTATTATCCAAGTCCAGTCTTCAACTTTATCATGAGAAATTTGCTCACCAGAATAAACGACATGTTAAGAAAGTTATCGAACAAGAACTAGGTATTAAAGTACCACTTGATTCCAAATTTTGCACTGGGTGCATTTATGGAAAGACACATAGAAAGAAATTTGGAACAAGAGTGCAGGCTGAAGAACCTGGAGAAATACTGCATGCTGTTGTTTGTGGAACTTTTCCTTATTTTTTAGTAAGTACAGATACTTTGTTCTCTTCAAAGATGACTTCAGTAAATTTAAATATGTCTACTTCTTGAAACATAAGTCTGAAGTTTGTGAAAAACTCAAACAAGTTCTTCAAGAAAGTAAAATAGCTGGTCACACTATTAAAGAACTTTTAAGCGATAACGGTGGAGAGTTTGATAACATGAATGTCAAGAAAATTTTGCAAAAAGCTGGCATAAA
This sequence comes from Tholera decimalis, assembly GCA_943138885.2. Classification (NCBI taxonomy): domain Eukaryota; kingdom Metazoa; phylum Arthropoda; class Insecta; order Lepidoptera; family Noctuidae; genus Tholera; species Tholera decimalis. The sequence continues at coordinate 6,731,537 of OW964575.2, read as the reverse complement.
ACAAAGGCTAACTATGCCCTACACTCCCCAACAAAACGGATCGTGTGAAAGGGAAAACAGGATTTTAGTTAAAGCTGCACGCAGTTTAATGCATTCCCATGAAGAATTACCTGTTAGTTGCTGGTCTGAATTAGTGAACACAGCTGCTTATGTCCTCAACAGGACAGGACCTTCAAGCGTTGATGGAAAGTCACCTTATGAACTATGGTTAAATAGAAAACCATCTATAAAACATTTAAGAGTAATAGGAAGCGAATGTTACGCCCATGTCCCCAAACAAAAGCGAACAAAGTTATCTAAAAAGGCAGAAAAATGTGTATTGATCGGTTACAAAGGTGATGACGGATACCGTTTGTTAAGCTTCAATAAAAATGGTAAGCCTACTCTTGTAAGATCCAGAGATGTTATATTTAATGAGTTAGAATTAAATCCAATTGGTATTGACGATACTGAAGAATATCAGGAATATCCTTCAGTTGAAGTTCATTATCCACTTGCTACACCTTCGATGTGTAATGCAAGGGAGGATATACGCAATTTAGACAGTTCTGACAACAGTCCAAGCTTAACTGTGCCACCTACATCTCAAGGTTTTGCTGAACCATTACAAGAGTTTCCAGAAGCTTCACCACTAAGATCACCTCGCTATGAAAATGCTTTAGTTGACGAAGATGGTGATGACCTTACTCCAATACCGGAAAACATAGAAGACTTAGCAAATGAAAGTTCTAGAATGATCTTACGAGATAGAAATCAGCTGAAACTACCGCAACGATACCATGACTATGCGATGTCAATGTATGATGATATTGATGATATAAAAAAGTTTATTGAACCTAAATCTTATAAAGAAGCTGTCAGTAGTGCTCAAAAGGAACAATGGTTGAAAGCTATGGAAAATGAGATTAAATCACTGGCTGAAAACAAAACTTGGATTTTGGTAGACTTACCCAAGGGTCGTAAGACAGTTTCATACAAATGGGTCTTCAAAGTAAAGACAAATGCCGATGGAAGTCTCGATAAGTTCAAAGCTCGACTAGTGGCTCGGGGCTGTACACAAAAGAAAGGCGTTGATTATGATGAAACGTTTAGTCCTGTCGCAAAAATGACAACGGTTAGGACGTTACTAAACATTGCTGCAAATGAAGGCATGATACTCGCCTAATTTGATGTCTCAACCGCATTCCTCTATGGTTCGTTAAATGAAGAAATTTACATGAATCAACCTGACGGCTATAATGATGGATCTAAGAAGGTATGTAGATTAAAAAGAAGCTTATACGGTCTTAAACAAGCTCTTCGATGTTGGAATAGATGTATGGTTGATTATTTGAAAAACATTGGATTTAAACAGTGTGATACAGATACATGCCTATCCATTCGCAATTGTTCAAATGATAAGATGCTTGCGCTATACGTTGATGATGGTCTTATAGCTGCATCAAATCCAAAAGAATGTGATAGATTCATATCTGAGTTAAAACGAAAATTTAAAATCACAACTAAAGATGCGTCATATTTCTTGGGTTTGGAAAATATGAATGTGTAGCATACGTAGCCTACCCTTCGATTTGATAACCAACCGCTCATACAATGAACAAAGAGGAATACTTTTCTAAATACTATAAATTAAATATAATGTAAACAGTTATATGAGACGCGGGCGGAGGGCCACGCTCTCACACAGTGACCACTGTTTAACTTATGTAAACATTACCAATTATATATACACCATTCTATTTTAATAAAGAATATTGATTCCACATTCATTACTGCGACTTCACGCCTTGTCATTGCTCTCCCTAACTAATTCTCCAATGTGCTATCTAAAGTAAATCTCTTCTACCTTAAATATAATCTCTAATAATAGTGCATCAACCATAGCACTAAAGTGGTGACCCCGAGCTAAACACGCCTGACGCGGAGAAAACCCGAGCTAAACACGCCTGACGTGGAGAAAACCCCGAATAAGAAACACATGAGGCGGAGAAATCCCGTAGCGAACGTCTGAAGTGGAGAAAACCCGAGCCAGACACATCTGAAGCGGAGGAAACCTCGAACCAGATATACCTTAGGTCAGTAAATCATCCATCACTAACATATTCGAAGATATCGCTCTACTCGCCGACAAAATGATGGAGCAGATCACATGACGTGTAAAAGTGTTATTTAATAACCAATTTGCAAAATAAAGATCATTTATCATCAAAAGAAGTCGCAGCCGTACACTCGTTCGCACCACTTACATCAGCACCGCAGTCCGATACGCAGTATCTCATCAGTGAAATAAGAAAACTCTCGTTTGAAATAGCCGATCTAAAAGCAAGACCACCATATGATTACAACTATCGCTGTCGCCGCTACCCATCTCACCACCGTAGCGAATCGCGATCGCGAAGCCGAGAAACATCACCATCACCACACTGCTATTATCACCGATGTTTCAAGGAACAAGCTAGACACTGCACGTCGCCCTGCTCTTTCAAGAAACAACAGTCGGAAAACTAGACAGAACGTTGGTAGAGGCGGACACCGGCGTTCAAGAAAATTCACACCGCCTATACATCACCGACAAAACCTCGAAATTATCTTTCTTGGTCGACACGGGAGCAAATATATCCATGCTACCAAGAAGAAAGGGTCAATTCGCAACGCCGCTACCATTTCAACTTTATGCTGCGAATAACACCAAAATAGCTGCGTATGGCGAAAAAACATTACTATACTCTCTCTATCATTAACATACTCTATCACCGTACCAGACAGATATCCCGTGCCACGCATCAAAGATTTTACGCATCATTTATCTGGTAAAACTATCTTCTCTACGATAGACCTCAACCGTGCTTAGCAACAACTGAATGTCCGAGAAGAAGACATAGAAAAAACAGCAATCATCACATCGATGGCACTATATGAATTCCCACGTATGTGCCCTGGTTTAAAGAACGTGGGACAAACATTTTAACGATATATCCATGAAGTCCTACGAGGATTAGATTTTGTTTTCCCATTCATCGACGATCTACTTCTGGCATCGGAAAATGATAACCAACACCGAGAACACCATATTGTACTCAAGAGACTCCAACAAAATGGCATCACTATTAACCCTGCCAAATGCAACCTAGGCCAATCAGAAGTTTAGTTCCTTGGTTACACAGTATCAGGCTATCAGCACAAGGTATCAAACCTCCAAAACATAAAGTTGAAGCTATCACTAACTATCCCAAGCCGACTACCATTGAAGAGCTGAGGAGATTTCTCAGTATGATCAATTTCTATCGCGATCATATACCAAACACCGGATCTCAACAAGCACCATTGAACGCATACCTACACAACGTCAAGAAGAAAGATAAAACGCAAATCACGTGGACCGATGAAGCAACGCAAGCTTTCGAGCAGTGTAAAGCCAGCATAATAAACGCAGCTTTACTCGCTCAGCCAACTCACCACGCAACAATCGCTTTATTCTGCGACGCATCCGACACATCAGCTGGAGCCGAACTTCAACAGTACATACATAAAACATGGCAACCGCTTGGATATTTTTCGAAGAAATTCACTGACGCGCAAAAGAAATACTCTACTTTCGATCGTGAACTACTTGCAATCTACATGGCAGTCAAACACTTCCGCAAGACATTTGAAGGACGAAACCTAATCATTTTTACGGATAACAAACCGCTGACATACGTAATGTCAAAAACTCAACCATCCAACTCAGAAACAAACCGGCGAACAAGGCAACTTTTGTTTATCAGCGAATTTACGACCGACATACGGCACGTAAGCAGAAAAGGACATCAATATCGAACAATTATTATCACAAGACAACATTCATCTCAAGGAAATAGGTATATCCAACAGCGACCTCGAGTTATTCTGCGAAACCTCTACTGCTTATGTACGACCGTACATACCAGAACATTACAGAAGACAAGTATTTAACAGCGTGCACAACGTCAGTCATCCTGATACGCGCACGACTCGCAAACATATCACTCAAAAATATTTCTGGCCATCAATGAACGCAGACATCAGCTGTTGGACTCGTACGTTCATACCTTGTCAGAAAAGAAGATTCAACGACACACATTCTCAAACATCGCATCTTTCCCGCCAACCGAACGTTTTCAACATTTACACGTTGACATCGTAGGACCTCTACCTACAACATCTCAAGGACATCGATACTTAGTTACAATGATCGACCGATTAACTAAGTGGCACGAAGCAATTCCTACCGACGAAATATCAGCTGGTCGTATAGCCCAAATTGTTTACCAACATTGGATCGCAAGACAAGCGACCAAGGCCGCCAATTTGAAAGTCAACTATTTAAAAACTTAATGAAGCAAATGGGAATAAAGAAAACTCGCACAACAGCTTATCACCCACAGAGCAACGGCGTAATCGAGAGATGGCATCGCACCCTCAAGACCGCATTATGCGTGAAACTGACAAACGCTAGTTCCTGGATAGACGAGCTCCCAACAATTTTAATGGGTCTACGAGCCCCTTTAAACACTGACACCGGAGTAAGCGCAGCCGAACTTACATACGGATACAACATACGCTTACCTGGCGAATTTTTCACAGAAAATACCTGCACACCTGACATAATTCAAGTAAACAAGCCGCAAGCCGTTACCAAACACCACAGCAACAAAAAACACAGTATTCATTCATCAAGACCTTTGGAAGTGCACCCACGTGTTTATCAGAACCGACGCAGTCAAGAAACCACTTCAAACACCATCTGAAGGACCCTACCGAGTGATAACCCGAACAGAAAAAGTTTACACAATACAATTACCTGATCGGCAAGCAAACATATCGATCGATAGATTAAAACCTGCATACGTTATCTCAGAAGAAACTTTACCATCTACCACACCAGTTACAGTCAGCGAAACCAAGAAAACAGAAGTACCGAGAGCAAGCCTGACGTCACATCCCGCTGAAAACAAGCAGACGCGCTCAGGACGTATCATCAAACTGCCGGTACGCTTCGCTTGAAGGGGAGTCCTGTAGCATACGTAGCCTACCCTTCGATTTGATAACCAACCGCTCATACAATGAACAAAGAGGAATACTTTTTTAAATACTATAAATTAAATATAATGTAAACAGTTATATGAGACGCGGGAGGAGGGCCACGCTCTCACACAGTGACCACTGTTTAACTTATGTAAACATTACCAATTATATATACCATTCTATTTTAATAAAGAATATTGATTCCACATTCGTTACTGCGACTCCTTGTCATTGCTCTCCCTAACTAATTCTCCAAAGTGCTATCTAAAGTAAATCTCTTCTACCTTAAATATAATCTCTAATAATAGTGCATCAACCATAGCACTAAAAACGTGAATGGTGATATCACAGTGACACAGAAGCATTACGCACGGAAAGTGTTGGAATGCTTTGGGATGGCTGATGCTAAACCTGCAACTACTCCTATTATAAAATATGGGCAGGATGGACTCCTGGCAAAGGATTTAGTAGAACCTGTGACATTTCCATATAGAGAAGCTGTTGGTGTTCTGGCATATCTAACAGTCGGAACCAGACCTGACCTGGCATATGCTATGAGTGTGGTGTCCAGATCACTAGAAAACCCAAACAAAGATGATATTCAAAGATTGAAACGTATCTTACGATACATTAAAGGAACTTTGGATTATGGAATCACATATCAGAAAAACTACAATAGTGGTATATTGGACTGTTACAGTGATTCCGACCACGGAGGCGATAAAACTACTGGTAGGTCAACATCAGGCATATTATGTCTATACTCAGGAGGAGCAATATCCTGGTTGAGTCGAAGACAAACATATGTTGCTATTTCGAGCACGGAAGCTGAATTAGTTGCAGCTAGTGACGCGGCTAGAGAAATACTCTGGATTAAAAGGCTTTTAGTAGAGATATCAAACTTAAAGGAGATTCCCATACTTAAAGTCGATAATGACGCAGCCATAAAGATCTCGCACAATCCTGAGTTACACCGGAGAACTAAACATATTGCCATCGGTCATTTCTATGTCAGAGAATTGGTGACCGCTGGTGAACTATCAGTAGAGTATGTACCAACTGAGTTTCAGTTAGCGGACTTGCTAACAAAGCCTTTACACCAGCCTAAAATTGTTTCTATGGCAAAACATATCGGATTGAATCGATTGGATAAAGAAACTTTCAAAAAGGGACCCTCCCTTTGTATATAATTATAATATGAATTTAATCAGATAAATCATTTGCATCAGAATGCCCGTGACACGTGACTCTGAAAGTATGTACAGTAGGTATACGAAAATTGTTATCGTATTGATATATGTCAGAGTTAGAACTTTTTTGATAGTATTTTATTATCTGTGATAATCCTATGGTTGCCTAGTTACATTTTTATTAATTAATATTCTGTCAATATGTATTTTTACTCTCATTATAATCGTTTAATTTAAAATCCAAAGCACGACTCCAACAATATATTTGGGTGAATTTCAACAACAGATTTTTATGTGTTTATGGGATTATTTTATTCCAATGCTATCTACATACTTTTAGTGACAAACTAAACATTAGCCTATTTTATAATATTATGCGTGAGTGGACATCAAATTTCATCAAACTTACATAAATATTTAAGGATGAATTTTTAAGAGTCCACTGAAATGAAAAGTGTCTACCGAAATGATACAGCTAAGAACAACCGTGCCGGGCAGCCAGGGTTCCGTACTTTGTAGGGTTTGATTTCCACAAATTTTAGGTAAACACTGGGACAGGACAGTACACAGTTATTTTGATATCATCATTAATATACAGATATTACAGTTAGTATTGCATATATCATTCTTTGAGGTTACAATAACCTCAAAAAATGATATTAATGTAATGTAATGTTTATTATGATATGAATGAATTGTTTCTTTACTTTATAACCTTTGGTAATTTTTCTGGTTGTTGTTGTGTGAAAATGTTGGAAAACTTTATCGTAAGTGCTGGTAACCATAAATAAATGTTTTTATATTTTTTATAATCACATTATCGTTGAGCTGAACAAATGTGTATCCAAAGTATATACATGTACTAACTACATAGATATATGTATATATCTTAAACACAAATATTACACAACAAATACACCCGAATAATCTAATCTACACTCTAGGTAAAAGTACATTACAAAACTATGACTTTGTATTTGACACAAGGATCTCTAAAACTTTATGGTTTTATCATTTCGGAGATACGTTTCATTCCGGTGGACTGTAATTGTTATAACAGACCACCGAATCCACTGAAATGATAACACTGAGATGATAAAATAGAGGTTAGTTCTACATTTGACTCCGAAATAAAATTATTAAAAAATTATGAACACTACTCAAACAAAACAGTACTTACGGCGAATTTAATATAAAATTTTGAAACAAATTAAACGAATCTAGCACGAGTTATAAAAGCCACCGAAATTAAACCATTTTTGTCCCCATATTACTGATATGATAAACTTACTTTTTTTGCGGGAAACCGCAAGACATTGAGACCGAAGCGTTCGCGCCGAGAGCTTGAGCCGGATTGATCCAAAGTGAGGAAAGGTGAGAAGGGCGTAACAACGCAATGTTGACAGGGCTATTCTACTAAAACTTACTGTCCTCTGAAATGATAACTTTTTTCAAGACAAAAGTTGACTGCCTGTCAAATCCATGAGAAAAAAGAGAAACAAACAAAAATAGTTTTATTTGATCGAATATATTATAATTTAATGATAACAAAATCGATTTAAATCCATATTACGAATGTATTTGCAGGGGAAGGTATTTTATGAGCAGAATTGGGTTCAGGACAGGCCACCGTGATGATAAAATAACACTTTGTATTTTTTTTTGTATTTTAGAAGGTAGAAATCAATGATTGTTTTTTTCGCCAAGGTAGAGAAGTACTTACGTTGTTGAGAAAAAATATATAAAATTAAAAATCAGCACATTGCACTACTGTTCTCAGGTTTGCCGTGTATTTTTTATGCTTGGGCAATTCAACCATTTGCTAAATTTCTTTGATTTCAGTAGGATATGTGTAATTGGGCGAGCAGAATTAAACACTGTTCTGCACACGAAATGTATACAGAATAATCAGGAACATCCAACGAATTAGGAATGATATAGAACACGAACTCCGCTCAAAAATAATTCCACGCAAACCTCAATCAAGTGGGTGGGGCGAAAAAAGTACAACAAAAGCGTCTCTCAGTCTGACGCGTGCTCAGTGACAGACGCCAGCTAGTGCAAAATCCAAGAAATAGCTTGTTTCTCAAGGATAAAAATTATCTTAAAGTGGTGTAAAAGATGGAAAGAAGCAAGTAAAACACAAACTGGGATAGTTATCACTGGTAACTAAAATAATTTTAAATTATATCTTTTAGTTTCCCCAAAAAGAGATTCGACAAATACAGTAGATTGCAGTAGTCCGCTTAGAAAGAAGAGAAGATGACTGATGGCTTCAAATAGAGTAGAAAAGCGTGATATTATGAATCCTATGCGACAGAGTCATGACCATGACAGCTGCAGCTGCCATACTATTTTGGACATGCCACAATCGCGGCGATAAGTCCCTTCTTTGAAGAGTGGCTGGAGAGACGCCACGGCATCCTCAGCTTCCGCCTGATGCAGGTGCTTACCGGACACGGCTGTTTCGGGAGGTACCAGTTTTGGATTCAGCGGGAAGACAGGCCAGGGTGTCGTCATTGTGTGGACCACCCGAAGGACTCGGTAGCCAACGGTAGACGAGGGAATGGGATGCAGTCACCTCCTTCTGCGAAGCAGTAACGCTAGCGAAGGAGGAGGCCGAACGCGTGAGGGAGAGGCAACTCTCTTCCTCATGGCCCAGCTGCCACGAGAGACGCCCCGGGCCTCGGAGATCGCGGGCCGATCTCCGGCCACCGTAGGCAAAAATTTAAACTAGTGTACAATGGGCGGCCTTATCGCACAGGGCGATGTCTTACATGAACAAATATAAAGGAGACAGATTAAGGGCTGTCAGTGTACAAATATCATAATATTAATTGTACATAATAATATTAAATACACACAATACCAAAATCATATACTAATAAATATTACATGTATAAAGAAGAGAAAAAGTTATAGGGAGAGGGAATGCTCCTTCACTATTCTTTTGAACGCTGGTAGCTTTTGAGCACGCCTCACTTCTATGGGTAATGCATTCCACAAACGAGCTGCTTGAATAGTGAAAGATTTGTCGAAAAAAGAAGTGGAATATATACTTAACTCTAAATTTTCCGATGACCTCAGGGATCTAGAGTGTGTGTCACAGAGGAACTGAAAGTGTTCCTTAAGATAAAAAGGAGTAAAAGGATTAAAGAGCACATTATAAAGTAGAGAAAGTAAGTGAAGATTCCGGCGAAACCTAATAGGAAGCCATTTGAGCTGAGCGCGGAAATCAGAAACGTGGTCATACTTGCGCAAGCCAAATATAAACCTGATACAGAGATTTTGAAGTCGCTCTAGCTTGTCTAATTGGTCTTGGGTCAAGTCGAGATAGCTGGTATCAGCATAGTCCAGAATAGGGAGAAGGAGAGTTTGTGCAATTGCAATTTTAGTAGAGATGGGAAGAAAATTACGAAGGCATCTCAAGGAGCCTGCAGAATCAAATACTTTACAACTAACTTCCTGTAAGTATTTAGTCCAAGAAAGGGTGTCGTCAATGTATATTCCCAGGTTCTTCACAGTGTGACTAAAAGTTATGAAGGTGTTATTGAAAGAAACCTGGGAAAGTGCCGTCCAATCAATCCTGGAGATAGTACGAGAACTACCAACAACAATAACCTGAGTCTTAGCAGGATTGATTTTCAACTCTAAATGTTCAAATTGTGGTCCAAATTAATACCTAGCTTCAACGGAATCAGCTAACTTTACGAGTGAAGCTTGGGTGTAAATTTGAAGATCATCAGCATATAAGTGGTAGAAAGAAGATAGTCGTTGACTGATAGCATTTATAAAAAGTACCACCACCCTGCGGCACACCGGCAGAGGTATCACACCAAGAAGAAAAGGAGTCCTCAATGGAAATACGCTGCCGGCAACCAAACAGGTAACTACGAAACCAGTAAACTACCGATGGAGATATGTTATAAAAACTTTTTACCAAAAAATTAAACCGACTCCCAAACACACTGCAAAGTGAAAAATAACTTTAATTTCGGTAGTCGGTGTCTTTAGTTTTGTATTTTCGTTTTTGGCACCGACTTCCGAAATTAAAGTTATTTTTCACTTTGCAGTGTGTTTGGGAGTCAGTTTAATTTTTTGGTAAAAAGTTTTTATTTCACTCTTTTTAGTTGGTCGATTTTTAATTTACCTAGTTAAAAGAGCCTAAATGTCAACTACTTATAACCTTTTACAAAATATTGCTTTTCCCAATGCTGGGCCGTTCATTGTTGAGGAGTTCTCCTGGTACTTCACCATCAGCTCTACATCACCATATGCATTGTGACGAATAAAGTGCGTAACATCCATATTCAAGTAATCGAATCGCAATCCACGAAATAATTATTATTGAGTCCATCCATCGGAGACCATCTGTGGTCTTCATCATCAGTTCCACTTCCCCAAATGGTATTTTTTGAGAGCAACTGCACAAGTTACTATAAGAAATATCCAAAACGCCATAGGTGTGCCTATAATATTTGAAGAGTTCCCTCGATTTCTCCAGGATTCCATCATCAGATCCTGACCTGGTGACAATGGGACCAATTTCGAAGTATACCCTTTCAAACAAAAAAAGAATTTTCCAAATCTGTTCAGCCGTCTTCGAGTAATCGGTGATCATACATAAAAAAAAGAAAACAAAAAAAATATACGCGTCGAATTGATAACCTCCTCGTTTGGTCGTCGGTTGAAAAGAGCAGGGAATGCCGAGCAAAATGTCGAAATCAACCGTATTAAACGCATTACTAAAGTCTAGTAATGCAAGTACTGATTAACTAGTGCAGGGGTAGTGCTGTGACCAGGACGGAAACCAGATTGGAAGGGATTCAGAAGATTATACTTAGAAAGCAACGAGCTGAGTTGTTGGTGGACAAGCTTTTCAAGGACTTTGGATAGGAATGGGAGAATAGAAATGGGTCGATAGTCAGAAAAATATGCAGGATGAGTTTTTTAGATAAAGTGATAATTTGGGCGTCTTTCCAGGCTTGTGGAAAGACACTACTAGAAATTGGGAAATTAAGGAAATATATAGAATGACCGGAAGAATGTTATCAAGGATGGGAATGATCATCTTACGGCTGACACAGTCACTACCCACAGCGTTGGACGTAATCGACATAATACTCTTTTTAACATCACAAGCAGTAAATTGACAAAAGGAGAGTAAGCAGGTATCGGTAGGTTATAAAGATAACTTAGAGTAGCAGTTTTAGTAGCCCCATCTATTGAAGGTGAATTAGTAAAATGACTATTAAGTGATTTTAATTCAATGTCTTTAGGAATCGTTTCATGAGACTTTTTCCCGATACCCAATGATTTGAGAAATTTCCAGACCTTAACTGGATCATTACTCTGAACTGAATTATGAATATGTTTGCGTTTTGCATTTCTACATACCTTGCTGCAGTGATTTCTAATCGAGAAAGATGCTTAAGCTTCGCAGCTCGAATAGGTGTATGTCTGTCGTAAAGCTGAATTAGTGCAGAAGTCAGAAAATCAACCTGTTCGTCGACTGATGACGAAGCAACTAAAGGAGTCCAGATGTGAAAACTAGTTCATGGTAGAACATGACCATGTTTATCGACGTGACTAAGAGATGAGACAAAAATAAGATCAAGCAGTGAAGGCACAGAGTTAGGAAAATGGTGAGTGGCACCAAGATCGAGGATGGAGAGATTGCTTGATGCTTGATATGAAAGAGAGAATTGGAACGAGTGTCTTTTTTAAGGAGGCATGTATTAAAGTCATACATATTATGATCTTGCTGGTAAGAACTAGGGTTCGTAGACTTCAGATTGTTGTTTTATTAATTAAAGACATTTATTCATAATCACACGTTTATTCACTTCGACTAGCATACCAGAGAGTGAGTGTTGCCTCATCCAAAAATCCTGTCATTAAAACTAGATGGTATTGTAGTCACGTAGTGGGCAGGTGCTCTATCAAACTCATATTAATTTTGTGTCACTTCTAGTAATGATAATTCTGAGCATCGTACGCGTATCACCGATCGCAACAAGGGTGAGCGAGCGAGCGATATATCGAGTTTTCGGTTTGTGTTCCAGTGGCACCACATCGCGTTATTTCGTTGCGCGGTAAGATGGTGTCTCGCTCGCACTCGCTGATGGTCGCATCGGGTGTTGCGGTCATCCGTTTTCGTTATAAATCGGCATCCGATGCCGTCATCGTGTACTGGCATCGATGCTCAAAAACGTTCTTACAAAAACGATCATCTCTACTAAAACATAAAGACATTCTGATTTCGTTACACATAGGTAGTTTTTATATACAAATAAGGCAAATTTTAGGTAGGCTGGTACAGATAACTCGATACTGTGAATTAGTTATTTTGTAGGTTGTTGCCAAAGACCTGTTAGAGGATAAGGTCTTTGGTTGGAACATTTTAGCACAATTGGATTAAGGTGTTCCTCATGTTGGGAGTTTAGATGTTTTTATTATGTTCAATATTCCAGGGAAGAATAGTTTGAAATATTCAACCTCGGCTGAGGGCGAGGCTGGGGGAGGATAGCACGGGAGTAGCTGGATCAGATAAGACTTTCTTGTTTGGTGCAAAATATCTTATATATTTTCTTATTTTTAATTAATGTCTCGATAGTAATTCAATTTATCGACTAATGATCAACTGTCCATCACTAGAAACTTCAAATTGCTTATACGCGTTACATAACAGGCAAATTGGAAATATTGAGTTATAAAGCATTATTTTGCTTGCTGTCACTTTCACACCTACCACAAGACGCGACTATCTGTATACCACTCTTTTCTTATGCAAATTTTATTATTATTTGGGAACATGAAACGTGTTATCAAATTATTGTTTATTTTACGTTTACGATGTTTCGTTGAAATTAAGCGAAAATTACAATTTAACACGTAACACGAAGTTTTTAAAACGTCCGAAATGGAACAGCTTATTATATTAGAGAATGAAATCAAAGAATTGCGCAAAACTTTACAAGAAAAAGAGAAAGAAATGGAAAGAATTCGCCGAGAACTATTCGACGTAAGTAATTTTCTCTGAATATATTAAAAAGATGACTTTACCAATGTTTTTTTTTATGTAATTGTATTACCCAGTTGTGAAAATACCTCCAAAATGGAATGATATACAAAAAAAGTATTTGCATGTGCAACATTGACGGGAAAAATGATTTGCCGGTAATTTTAGAATTATGCTTTCGACTATTTCTTGGATAGAAGTCACAGATGTGATACGTAGGGGATACGTATTGACGCCCTACGTGCATAAGAAGGTAACGGTAAATTATAATATAAAAATACGAATTTGTACGCTGTATTAAAAATTCTCATTCGTCCGGTCCTTGTTTTGGTGTGCACCTGTGACCTACAGGTCACAGGTGCACACCAAAACGTATATATACATATGTCTACAGACATATCTAAGTAATCTTATTATAACTGTGTGCGTGTGTGATTCGTAGAAACGGCAACAACAACATTTTCGATACTTTCTGAAGTACCTGCCTACTCGCAAATTAGTCATATCTAATTATTGCTATCAACTACCTAGGAGTCTTTAAGTCCAGAGTTAATAGCTTACTTTTAGGTAAGCGTGCTCCATCTTCAATCACATCATCACTTACCATCAGGTGAGACGGTGGTCAAACGCGAGCCTATTATCAATAAAAAAAAGTACCGTAAAATGGGGCTAATTAAAACACTTTTTCGTAAAACAGGTGTTTATAAAAATTGTAATAACCCAAATGATATGGGATATTTTTTTTTAGTAGATTACTCAATAAACTATACATAGTAACGATCGTAGTATAACTACTGTTAATAGATTTGAAGATATATTACTTTACCGTTGCTATTCCAAATATCGTATCAATGGGGTTATTTGTAATCTCACTTTTTTGCGTTGGTTTTTCTTAATTTTTTTAGCTGTGTAAAGTCAGTAATAAAAGTCAGTAAGCTGTATTTGGAAAAGTTATAGGGTGAGAAGTAGCCTTCATTTCACCTTAATTTCACTCTCTATATGCTAGAGACAAGCCAAAAATTACAACTGAACATTTATTCACTAAGAGATCTAGTGCTTCTTTAGGGTTATTTGGAATGTAATGTTAATATATCAAAGGTATTCTTAATGAAAGTGAAGCTATATTTGGAATATTTAAGGGCAAGCATGATCTATCTATGTAAAGCGCGTTATACACGATCCATCCGCGCTGTACGTCCGCTCAAGGCCGCGGCGCTGGACGTAGCATACACACTATCGTGTGCATATCTAGCATGGTCCATCCGCGCTGTACGTCCGCTCAAGGTCAATTTGCGGACGTCCCTGTGGACGAGCTGGCATTAACTTTCTTTCTGAAATAACCGTTTCTAACCATCTATTTTTTACGCACGGTGTCTATAGTTGCAGCTTCCCCTAAAATGGTCACCAAATCTAATAATGCATTCATTCTTTTTTGTTTGTGCATGTAGTCTGCACTAGAGACATTCCACAGACATTCGTGGGACTTATTAACGTTCGATAAATCTTGCTACTGTTTTGCGATCTATTTTGACGTGCGACTCATACAAGCTCTATGATATATTATATCCATAGATGATACATATATCTGTTTAATCTGCTGTACAGCAAGTTTATACACGATCAAGCATGCACGATGCAGAATTGCTCTGACGTACGTCCGCATTATTCACTGTCTCTCTGCACGACGTTCGCGGTGGTGGGGGTGCTCGCTGGATGAAAAATTGGTCGTGCAAGTCCAGCAAACAATTAATAATAATTATCGACGTACGTCAAGCCTATTCATGGTAGTTTTGCATCGTGCATCGTGCATGGCCTTGGCGGGACGTACAGCAAGATGGACCGTGTATAACGCGCTTTAATAAAATGAACCGCTAAATGTGTTGCTAAGCGCATAACTCGAGAACGGCTGAACCAATTTCGCAATTTTATTTGTCTTCAATTAGTTCCTCTGAAATAAAATTTGTGTGTGGCAATCGAGATTTTGCTCGCTCAGAATTAACAGGCTATAAGCAGCATTTGTTAAACCCGGCAATTATATTGTTGGATTCTGAACCCTTTTCTCTCATTTTATTCTGCAATCTATACAATAACATAGAAAATTAACTTTTTACTAAAGTTTTATTTTTTAAGTCCTTCAGTCCTCTTCTAGTGTGTCAATACATCACGACAATATTTTTTTAAAGGCGCGTAAAATGCAACATCTAACGGCTGGAGTAAATGAGTGCTTTTAGGAGGTAAGCAAACGAATATAATATTAAGCTCCTGACAAGTTTGTAATATGAATTCGGAAAAATGTGAAGATAAATTTTCACCAATTATCAATTTTCGGCCAGTTTTTGTTCTTGCATATGGTACTATGACAGTATTAAACCAGTCCTCGAAGCACGCAGAGTCGAACCAACGACTTTTCGTTGTTTTTGTTTGTTTTAAAGTTGATATCTGTAGCAAATAATTAAACTTTGTAATAAAAATAAAAAAATCCTTTGTCAGTAGCAAATAATTAAACTTCATAAAAAAAATAAAAAAAACCTTTGTAATTACGGCGCATTTTTCCATTAAATAAATTCGTAAATAAATAATAATAATAATAACTGTTTCTCAGAATGGATGTAGGAACGGGTCCCGTGGTACCAAGGAGTTGCTCCTCATTGATATTGCCATAAACCAACAGGTTCGTCGTTTCCGAAGAGATTTGTCGACATGCTGGATAGATTAAAAGAAGGCCTATGACTCTGTTCCACATACATGGCTCAAGAAGGTGTTGGAGTTGTATAAAATAGATCCAATGCTACGCAATTTTCTTGAGTCATGTATGGGGCAATGGAAGACGGTCCTCTGCTACCCAGGATGTCGACAGATCCAGGAAAACAGCGAACCGATTAGGATTGAGCGTGGCATATTTCAAGGCGACAGTCTGAGCCCTCTGTGGTTTTGCCTGGCTCTCAACCCTCTCAGTATATTGCTGGAGGGTTCAGGGCTAGGCTACCGGTTGAGAAGAGGTGGTCAGGTCATATCACACTTGCTTTACATGGATGATTTGAAAATCTTTGCCACCAGCAAATTGCAACTGATGGAGCTACTGAAGGTAACAGAAACTTTCAGTAGCGCCATCGGAATGGAATTTGGGGTGGACAAATGTGCGGTCATGCATGTAAAGCGAGGAGAGATTATGGAATCCGTGGGAACTCAACTCTCGGATTCCATACACCTGAGATCCCTCGGATCAACTGAAACTTACAAGTATTTGGGTATGTCAGAAGCACTAGGCATCAATACTGCTTATGTTAAATAGTCATTGAAGGAACGCTTCTTTGGCCGTCTGAATAAAGTACTGAATAGTCTTCTATCAGGCGGAAACAAGGTGCGTGCCTTCAATGGTTGGGTTATGCCAGTATTGATGTATTCTTTTGGCATACTCAAATGGACTCAGACTGAACTTGACGCCTTGGACAGGCGGGTCCGCAAAACGCTGACTGCAAATCGGATGCATCACCCACGTTCATCAGTGATGAGGCTGTATATCCCCCGAAAATGCGGTGGTCGTGGTTTTTTAAATACAAAGACCCTGCATAACCGTGAGGTATGCAGCCTTAGGGAATATTTCCTAAAAGCTGACGTGGGTATGCATCGGGATGTGGTAGCGGTGGACAAAGGCCTCACTCCGCTCTCCTTAGGTAACGAGAATTGGCGCAAACCTGTAATATTAGAGAGAAGTATGGCAGAGCAAGGAGCTTCACGGACGCTATTACCGAGCCCTTCATGGGTCTGAAGTAGATTTATTAGCGTCCGTAGCCTGGCTACGTTTTGGTGACCTCTTCGGGGAAACCGAAGGTTTTGTCTGTGCGATTATGGACGAAGTTATGATGACGAATAACTATCGGAAATATATTGTGAAGGATGGTACCGTAGACATATGTCGGGCATGTCACAAACCGGGAGAATCCATTCGTCACATTATCTCCGGTTGTTCTCGTCTGGCTAACGGAGAATATTTGCATAGACACAACCTCGTAGCCAGGATTATTCACCAGCAACTTGCGCTTAAATACAATCTTGTGGAATCAGAAGTACCATACTATAGGTATGTGCCCGACCCAGTTCTCGATAATGGCAATATCACACTATACTGGGATCGGTCTATCATTACTGACAGGACTATTGTTGCCAATAAGCCTGACATAGTGGTGATAGACCGATTAGAGCGTCGCACAATGATTGTTGATATAGCAGTCCCCCATGACGAGAACCTCGTGAAAGCTGAGATAGATAAAAAAAATAAGTATCTTGACCTGGCACGCGAGGTTGTCGACATGTGGGATGTGGAGACAGCAATCATTGTGCCGATAGTCGTCACAGCCAATGGCATAATAGCCAAGAGCCTCGACCAACACCTAAGGAGGCTCTCGTTGGGCAGCTGGATCAAGGGCTTGATCCAGAGAGCAGTACTTCTGGAAACGGCGCGTATTGTGAGGAGGTTCCTCTCTATGGAGCCCTGACCACCGGTAGCTTGGACCCTGTTCCCGATACCGGTGGGCTACTATTTTTTATATTTTTAAATGTTTATATTTTTTTTATTAATATTTAAAAATGTAATTAATATGTATATAGATTGAATAAATGAAATAATAATAATAATACTGTATATCCTGCGGAAATGTGGAGGTCGAGGCTTTTTAAATGCCAAAACTCTCCACAACCGCGAGATTTGCAGTCTCAGGGAATATTTCCTTAAAGCCGATGTGGGTATGCACCGAGATGTGATTGCAGTGGACAAGGGACTCACCCCGCTGACTATGGCTAAAGAGAACTGGCACAAACCTGTTATACTTACCCCAGATGACCGCAAGGAGGTATGGAAAAGCAAGGAACTTCATGGTCGCTACTATCGGGCTCTTTATGGGTCCGATGTAGATTTGACAGCTTCCGTTGCCTGGCTACGCTTCGGGGATCTCTTCGGAGAAACTGAAGGTTTTGTCTGTGCAATTATGGACGAAGTTATCTTGACGAATAATTACCGGAGACATATTATGAGTGACGGGACGATTGACGTGTGTCGGGCATGCCATCGTCCTGGTGAGTCCATCAGACATATTGTCTCCGGTTGTTCTCGTCTAGCTAACGGCGAGTACTTGCATAGACACAACCAAGTAGCCAGAATTATCCACCAGCAACTTGCTTTGAAATACAAACTTGTCGATTCTGAGGTACCGTATTACAAGTATGTGCCCGACCCAGTTCTCGAAAATGACCATGTCACGTTGTACTGGGATCGGTCTATCATCACTGATAGGACTATTGTTGCCAATAAGCCTGATATAGTGGTGATAGACCGATTAGTGCGCCGCGCAATGATAATCGATGTTACCATCCCACATGACGAGAATCTCGTGAAAGCTGAGAAAGAGAAACACATTAAGTATCTCGACTTAGCTCATGAGGTTGTTGACATGTGGGATGTGGACTCGGCTGTCATTGTGCCGATTGTCATATCAGTCAATGGGCTGATAGCTAAAAGCTTCGACGACCATCTGTCGAAGCTGGCTTTGCACAGCTGGATAAAGGGCCTGATACAGAAGGCAGTTCTCCTCAATACAGCTCGTATTGTGAGGAGGTTCCTTTCTCTGGAGACCTAACCACCGGTAGCTTGGACCCCGTTCCCGATACCAGTGGACTGCCATTTTTTTATATTTTTAAATGTTTTTTTATTGTTACTTTTTTATAGAAAAATATTTAAAAATGTAATTTTTGAGAGGTATATAAAATAAAGAAGATAATAATAATAAATTCTTTATTTCATTAACTTAGAACTACTACAGTTTGTCTTACGTTAGGGTCTCCTTTTAAGTTTGTGAAAAACCTGTGCTAGGAGGCCCTGCTCTACTTAAACTAGAATTTACAATATTATGTAGGAGTGTGCTTGCATTTAGTATATGAAAACTTAATAACTAAAGGAATATAATAATAAACAATAAGAAATTCTAAAATAATGGTGACATGGGTCTGTCTGTGTATGTGTGTGTGTGTGTGTGCGCGCGTGTATGTATGTGTGTGTATGTTTATGTATATTTGTGTGTGGGTGTATGTGAAATGCATTGTTGAATGTTTATGTCTATGTAATTGGTTGTCACATAAAAATTATCACACAATTTTTAGAAGGGTTTCAATACAGTCATAGTTTTTACACTTTAGCCATTCTATTAAAACTTTTTTACATTCTCCATACGTCATAGGAAAAATGTTTAAAATTTTGTTCAACTTATTATAAATAGATGCAGATGAATAGATGAATATAAGTACTTATAACGAAAAGAAGAGGAATCTAAAGAATAACTATTGATCATTCAGGTGCGACAATCAACCATGCAGGAAATGTTCTTTAATTTTATACAGTGCAGTTTAGGTAAATTATTTTGTGAGTATGCGGAGAAATATCTTGCCCTTAACATGCTCAAAATGCGCAATTGGGACTATTTGGAACTATGATTAAATTCCTTGGCAATGTATAACATGCTTTAAAGGGGCTATTTGAAATTTCGTTCCAATTAACCCCAAAACAGAAACCAAATAGCCCCATTTAGAAAAATCTAAATATATGCCAGCTCGAAAAAGGTAGAAACTAGCAAATAGAAACACTGAAAAGCGCATAAAACACACTATTACTTAGTTTATTCAATTTCTTATATTTCTGTCTAGATTTTGTGTATCAGACGAAAGTTATCCAGGCACGAAATACACCAAAAATACAACGCTTTTTAAAATTACGATTTGAACCACTTAGAAAGCCGTTATCTGTCAAAATTCCTTTGTGACAATGACATTAGTTGTCACTGTATTGCCAAATAGTAAAATATAATTCCTACTGTTCTCAGATATAAATATCCACACGATCAAAACTTGTTTTTCGTAAATTTTAATTAGCCTCGTGAGTTCTAAATAACCCCATCTTACGGTAACTTAAAGTAATCTTTATAGTACGAGAAAAACGTAAACTGTATGGCAAACTGAATGAATGAACTAGCGGTTCGCAAATCAGTAACTATTAAGTTATTACTACGAATATCAATTAAAAGTACACCTTTATTATACTACGACACATACCAATTTTGTATGGCAAAGTAAATGAATGAACCAGCGGTTTTATTCGAATTTGCGAACTAGCGATCGATTGTTTTTGTATTCGAATGTTAGTATTAGTAGTATCAAACCATTTGATTATTGGAATCTGTAACAATCGCCCATCGCTATACTAGTGTTTTACATGCAGCAACAGCCTATCTGACCTCCGCAACTCAGTAACTGGGTATCGTTATTGCCACACTCAAATACTGGTATTCCCCCTGGCCAGACCAGTGTTAGATTTGCAGAGTTTTGACTACCCATAACAACTGTCAAAGATGGTCAAATGACAGCTGGTTTAATTTGCAGCTGAACTAACAGCTACCACAAAGTACAAAGTTTGACGGCCTATCCTCGCTGCCGTCATAACATGACACTGGCAGGATAGTAGACACCGGCTCAGTTGCCAAAGAAGGAAAAAACAAAAAATTCTTGTTGAGGCATGGGTTTCCCATTGCCAACTTCCATACTCTGGGAGAAATCTCATATAGAAAACCCTTAAAAACTGCAAAAACTTAGTAAAAGATCTCTCCTTAAATTGTCTCCGTAAATCTATGTCTTTGTTTCTTTTTTTTTTAATATTTATTTGTATACATATGTTTTGAGAATGTTATTTATTATTTTGTATTTTATATAGATAAATAGTACACCGTGGACCCACATATTTATTTTCTCCTTCTGTGTCAAATCCATCTAAACTTTGTCTGTAAAAGATCGCTTTTAGCGATAAGACCGCCCATTGTATCACCCTTTTTAATTGTTAAGTCCATAATTTTGTTTTACTGTTATGGTGTACAATAAAGAATATATTAACTATCTGAATCCTATAGAATTTTCCCACTTTCATTTCTCAACCCAGGAATCGAACCCAAGACATCATGTTCAACATTAATGCTCGCCGACATTTGACCAATGAGTCCTAATTTGACAAAATTAATATTTTTATATTTCTACAGTCTTTACAAAACCATTTAAATTGATCAACAAAGCCCCACACAAGAGCGTCTGTGGGTAAAAACAGTCATCACATTCAGAATTACTATGCAGGAATTGCTGATGGAAATTAAGTAAATAATACTTTCAGATAGATTGATAGATATGCTCTTAATGTAAACCATAAATGAATTAAATAAGGATTTATCCATTAAAACTGTTATTAACATGGGTGCAAAAGCAGATATGAAATGAAATGAAATATTTATTTTGTAAATTGGTTAAGGTGCAGCGGGGCAATCTCGACTGGTAAAACCTAAACCACAAGGTTGAAGGTATAAAAATATTAGATGATATAGTTTTATTAAAAATGTAATGTATTGACGCTCCAGAGTCATTATCTGTGTATTATTTTTACAAACTCATATTGAAAAATATTCAATAGATAGGCTTAAAAATGTGTTTTTGTCAAAAAAAGGCAAAAATAGTTGTAATTCCTCCTCCGTGGGGCAATTTCAACTATTAATTATAATTTCTCTTCTAGAGCTCTCAGCTCGATGTTAGTCAGTTGCAGAGTTTCTTTATAGGGATAGTAATCTAAATTGAATCTTGTCATTTATGCAGCTAGGCTCATTTTTTAATAAAAACACGTTAAAGGTTTAAGCGGGGTAATTTCGACTGCTCGCCATAGTTAATAGTGATGGGAAAGTAATAAAAAATAAGTCGATAGATACACCAATAAATAATTTTGGTCTGCTGTCTACTAAAGGTACTATATCTACTCACTAATCATAAATCAAATCTTCATTTTAAGAAAGGAATATGTATTTAAAATAGAACCAGAGCACCCGTCGTCCTAAATCTACAATCGGTCATATAAACGTTACGCAATTTTATAATTTAAGCCTTTCTTCTAGCTATCTCAACGGATTGAGGCTTTTTGATTGAGAGACTGTTCCTTTTCTGAAATGCCTGGAGCCAGTCTTTTCCTGGCAAATCATTTTTGAAGGGATTGTCGATTCCATTTTGGCGGACATATTGAGATACCAAAACATCTACTTCTTTTCTAGTTAACGGGAAACAATGTTTTTCCATAACATGTAAGCTATGGGCAATTCTTCTTTCCACATCTTCCCCGAGAGCTATAGATCTCCCAACGTTGTCGTTCATATGATTATTGTAAACTCTAGTTACAATGGTTGATCTAGGAATGCCATATATTTCTTCAGTTTGGTTACTCGTCATTACTTTATTTTTGACATCTTGCACTGCTTGCTGCAATTCTGCCATTGTGTATGACTTGTCCGTTTTTTTTTCTATAGTGGCGAACCATCTGCAATAAATTAATAAAGTAGTAAGAAATTGAAAAATCCCTCGAAATGCATCGATTTGAATCGTGTTGCGATCCTGCGAATAGAAAGATTACAGTAATATAGCTACAAGTTAAATATTTGTAAAGTATTTACATCGACAAAACATATCGAAACATGCACATCACTAGTGTTTGTTAATTTCCATATAAAATCTGGTGGGGCAATTTCAACTGCAAAAAAGTTGAAATTAGCCGCCATTACAATCCAGGTGGGGTTATTCAAACTCACACCAAAATGCTGTTAAAACGCAAGTTACAACAGAAAAAAATAACTAAAAACATGAAATAGGCTTTAATTAAATGTCTTACCTTTGAAAATCTTCGAAAAACACATTAATTACCACTTTTTTCGCAAAAATGTGAGACACTAATTTGCACGTTCAAACAAGAAAAAGAGAAGAAAGCAAAATGGCCATGTCGATCAAACAGTATTGGGTCTAGCAGTGCTATCTATGTAGAAATTATGAAATTGCTTTTGAGCTATCCGGTCATAGATGGCACTTATTCAAATAAAGTATAATGTAGAAGTTATTAAGATTAGTTGAAATTTCCCGCTGTCGAGATTGCCCCGCTGCACCTTATAAATAACACTTTTACATGTCATGTTTTTTGCGTGTTAAGTTTAGTTTAGTTAGAGATGTGGCCGCTATTTCCTAACTGACTACTCTGAGAAGAAAAACCGAAACAAATTCAGTCATAGACTCTTTTAAAGTCCATACAATTTGTGTTTGTATATGAGAAACATCTTTTGGTTCAAGGTTCATGTCTGTGGTGTTCTTTTAAGGAAATAACCACGCAAAGAACAACGGCGAAAAAATTGTTGATAGAATATTTGAGCGTCTACAAATGTCATGTTTGCAAATGTTAATAAATAATTTCTTCGTTTTTTTTCAAGATATGCTTAAGAACTGACCCACTCTAATAAAAAATACAATTTATTTTGGAAAGACAATTGACTAATATGATCACAAGGGATTAGATTATTTTTTCCTTTACAATTTGACTTCATGTCTTTTAGCCTAATATTGTCTCAATTGAAAGTTCTCTGCTGGCTTCTCTACCATATATTAGTAAATCTACTCCAATTTACTTGAAGTGCTTTACCCTTATCGCATAAGTATACTTTACAAGCGTATTGATAAACCATAATAAATATAATTGCAGATTTTTGTTAAGAATTCTGCTGATTAAATAAATACTAAAATAAAGTCCTACTGCAAGCAAAGTATGGCAACAATACGACATGACATTGACATCTGCGTAAAGTGTATTGACAACTACCGCTATCTCGTGTAATCAAAGAGTATGTAATACACTATGTTTTAAGAGACGGGACTTAGTACAAAAAAAATAAAAACAGGTAGAAGTTCACTTCAATACCAACTGAACGAACATACACGGGGAACAAGACGTCATAAAACAGTACTACCAACCTATCAGACTAAATAGTGCTGCGCGATGGCAGCAGTCTCTTTATCGATATCGATAAAGTATACAGGTCGAAAAACGGGCTTATTTTTAACTTTTTTTTATTTAAGTGCGGATTTGTGTTGAAATAAAGCAAGGATTGTAGTTTTTAAGAAAAAAGTAGTATATTGTTAATTATTAAAACTAGTACAGATCATTAGACTTAATAATATATGTCAAGGATTGCGTTAATTTATTCCCAACGTTCTTCTGGACGCAAACCCGATGGAGTCCCGTCGTCAGAACGTCAGTGACCGTGTCTTCTGTATTCTTGTATTTGATAAGTATTTCATTGACTGCAACCTTCTCTGATGTAATGATATCGGACATCTATGTGCTTACTTCAGGCGTGGTAATTTTGAATACCTGAAAGATTAATGTCAGTGTGAATTGGCTTAAACAGGCTTTGTGCACGAAAGCTACTACTTGGGAAAGGTTGTCTAAAGCCACCTAACTTCTTTAATTTCTTGTCATATTATTGAAAAGACTAGATATTATATAACAATTTCATGACTCAATTGCAAACCCATAGCTGTCATAAACATTTCATATTTCATTCGATGGAGCCCCATCGTCAGAACGTCAGTGACCGTGTCTTCTGTATTCTTGTATTTGATAAGTATTTTATTGACTGCAACCTGCTCTGATGTAATGATATCGGACATCTATGTGCTTACTTCGGGCGAACTGTGAACTACTACTGTGAACATATTATGTGGTTTTTAGTTCCCTGTAAAAAACATGCAAACAAGCATACACCATGCATCCAGCAGTCATGCAAACAAGCACACACCATACATACAGCACATCATTATTTCATGAAATATTGATGTTTATTTTGCAAATAGGTTATAAATAACACTTTCACATGATATTTTTCATGCAAGCAAGCATGCAGCATATAATGTAGCAAGCATGGTTTCTGTCACGGATCCAGCGCTGCAGGGCTGACAGCAGATGATGACAGCACCATTAACGGAGCCCCACAAGGCCACTGCCTGCCGGGGTTACGGGAATGTTCTAACGAGATACCGCGGCCCCGAAACGTAAGGGCAGTGAAGGAACAGGGTGGGTTTTTAGTCAGTAGAAGTCTGACACTCCCTTCTGCTCTACCCACAGCAGGAGGGGTCATTTGATGATTTTCGCAACCAGAAAAAAAGTGGTCTGATTTTTGGTGTAGAGCCTGAAAATTATACATAAAGTAAACGCGGTTTCATTTAATGCCTCTCGCTTTAATCAACGTTGTTTATAAACAATTAAAAACAGACACACCATTTATCGATAATTGATAAGAGCCGTTGCGTTATAGCACATCACTAAACAACAAAATAAAATTGAAAATTAAAAGATCGATTAAGGCTTTTAGTACTTATGTTTTAATTAAAATATATAATCAAATATCTAATTTAATACTTACCGAGACTCATCTAATGGAAATTTTGCCATAAACTTCCTTTTTTCTTGCACGATCTCCACATATTTCCCAAGTTATAAATCGGTTTTTAGGTGGCATTATGGTACAATCACTGAACAATAACCGATATTTTTTTACAAATTACGATGTAAAATGAACCGTAAATTAATTTAATTACTGCCAGAAAATAATAAGCACAAACTTAAAATATACAAGAAGACAGGACAAGTAAACATATATGGCCGACCATAGATTAATAAGTGGCTGACTGTCATGAAAGAAAGAGAAAGCGCACGGAACAGGTGAGACAGCAAAATGTACCATTATTTCCCCTCAAAGTCCATACAATTTTTTTCGCCTTGAAGTTGCAGTAGCCTGCGTGTAATGTCGGTTGTGTTTCCGTACTTTTAAATGATTAACTGATTCTGTGTATAAACTGAGTTTTTCCTTGCGACTAGTGCTTGCCTGAGAATTCCGATCAGCTGCTATTTACAACGACGACGTTTTGCTTTGACTTTTTTGGACTACGATTCTACCTGATACTTGGGACTTTGTTGTCTGTGCATCCATTTGTATATCACAATGGGAAGTCGTGTAATGCCTACTCGCATAATGTGTGTTAACTGCCGCATAAGTGGAAGTGGTCAATGGATAATTTATAAGAGATTTTAAATTACTGAGGCAAGATTATTTCCATAGATCACTTCCCCACATGATGCAAAACTAACAAATAGCAGCGGCTTTACTAAATAAGTTTGGTACTCGCCTGCAAGACAATGAATATGCGTGAAATATTAAACATAATTAGGCAAAATATGAATTTAGAAAATAATTATCACAGGTTTTTTAGACGATATTATCATAAGAGAAGATGAAGAATAAATACAGACATATATAAAACAAATTGTTTATTTTTTTACCTACTTTTATATTATTTATAATATATATATATTTAATACGACTAAGAACCATATGAGAGGATGGCAAACAAATGTTCCGACTGATGGAAAGTGATCTCCGTGGCCTATATGGATCTGCATTACAAAAGGCATTGTACATGCGTTGCCATCCTAGAGACAGAGCTGCAATTAACTTGTAATACTTAATGCCTGTAAGTATAGCTTTCATAACGCATAGTTACTTGTTTAAAACAGATTTTCGATATAATCAACCTCTAATACCTTAGGAGTGGGGGGGACCCCTTTTTTCCTGTATGGGTAAATCATCGAGTGACTTCTCCCGCTTGGGTAAAGCGGAAGGGAGTATCAGACTTCTACTGACTAAAATCCTACCCTGTTCCTTCAGCTGCCCTTTATTTCCGGGGCCACGGTATCCCGTTAAAACATTCCCGCAACCCCGGCAGGCAATGGCCTTATGGGGCCCCGTCACTGGTGCTGACAGCTCTTTGAGGCGCGCGTGGAACACGATGCCCTGTTGACCCGGGCCTGGTCCTTACCGGACGGTGAGCTACCCTTGCTCGCCGTCCGCAAGCCCGCGCCTACGGTGGCCGGAGATCGGCTCGCGATTCTCGACGCACGGAGCGTCTTCCGAGGCGGCTGGGGCGTGAGGAAGAGAGTTGCCTCTCCCTCGCGCGTTCGGCCTTCTCCTTCGCTAGCATTACTGCTTCGCAGAAGGAGACGCCTGCATTCCATTCCTACTCGCTCCGCTCCAGGGCCGGGCGCGAGAGGTCACCGCCGCCGATAGCCTCAACGAGGAAACGGCGAAGCTCTGCCCAAGCGGGGCACACCTCCACCGTATGCTCCACCGTGTTCTCCGGGTGGTCCACGCAATGTCGACACCCGGACGTGTCCTCCCGCTGAATCCGAAATAGGTACCTCCCGAAACACCCGTGTCCAGTAAGCACCTGCGTCAGGTGGAAGGTGAGGACGCCGTGACGTCTCTCCAGCCACTTCTCAAGACGGGACTTATCGCCGCGATTGCCGCGTGCTCAGGCTTCGGTTGCGACAGCCGCTTTTTCCATGCTGCCGTGATATCGGGGGCGGGAGACCCCTGGCCAACTGACAATGGCTCACTACTAGGTCTATGTTTTCCACACTAGCGTTGACTATGGATATAATCAAGTCTACGCTACCAGTCTGCTTCCAATAAATCGGTTTACGTAATAATGGCCAGACATAACCTCTAAAACTTCTTCAACGAATATCTTTTTTTCAAGAGTGCCTTTAATAGTGGAGCTTAAGGCAAAAGTGATCATGAATTGAAACTCTATACTCTTGTATATTTTCCATTAATAGACGCTACAAAATTATGCCAACAAAAATTTGTTAGAGGATCCGCCATTGTTCTTTGAGCAGACCTGTCCAAAAATTTGACGAACAATACCAAAGAAAGGACATTTGGGTAGGCCACACAAGTACTCAAACTGCTTGACATCATTAAATAAATTATAGTGAAAGTAAAAAAAAACAAAGAAAGAATAACCTACATAGTCCTCACATCTCAAATCTCTAACATGTGTGTCATGAAGGAACTTAAAACGTTCTTTGAGATAAAAGGGAGTTGTTGGATTCAAAAGAATACTGTAGAGTAATGATAAAATATGTGCATTCCGGCGAAGGCGGATAGGCAGCCACTAGAGTTTAATTCGAAACTCAGAAACATGATCCATATTTGCGCAAACCAAATATGAATCTGATACAAAAATTTTGGAGTCGCTCAAGCTTATCTAGCTGCACTTCAGTTAGATCTGGATAACTTACATCAGCATAGTCGAGGATAGGGAGAAGAAGAGATTGGGCAAGCGCAGTTTTAGTGGCAGTCGGCAGAAAATTGCGCAATCTGCGTAAAGACCTCGCAGAGGCAAACAGTTTGCGGCTCACTTCTTGCAACTGAGGACCCCAAGACAAATCTTTAACAATATAAATACCAAGGTCTTCAAGTCAGTTAGGAAACACTGGCCTCATCTACTTAGTTTATATTTACGAAAAAAAAATGACGTGTAAAAGTGTTATTTATAACCTATTTGCAAAATAAACATTATTTCATTATATTCAATGTGTTCATTTTTATTATTTTACACGTACCTAACGTTCACAATTTGGGTAAAGTCGTAAAGAGAATTTGAAGGTCATTATTTTTCATTGTAAACCTAGAACACTTTACTTATCCAATTTTGCATTCTTTTTATCACCTGTACAAACTGAAATGAATTGTAAAAACATTTAAATTTTATTTGCCTGACTGAACACATGCTGTTCAAATGATACTGGATTTTTACTTCCGAAAAATAAATATCTAAGTTAAATGTGTACGGTTGCAAGTGTATGCAAATTGTAAAAAAATATATGGCTGTAGTTCTACTTCATCTTTGATAGTATGGACGTAGATACGCAAAAAGGATCCAACCCACAGTATGGTAGAAAATGAGCTGAGTATGCCAAATTAGTCTCTATGGTCTATATTCTATGGTCTATATTTTCGATTAGTAAAAACACCCTAGTTAAAATATGTGAATTTGACCTTTTTATTAGTATGGGGTACCAACCCACATCTATGAAAGGTTTATATTTTAATTCCGCAAAAACCACCTCATATCTTAAATATCTCTAAAAATATTTATTCCCAATAAAACATATTTCTATAAAAAGGACACCAATTTTTACAACTATGCCCCAAATCAACAAAATCACAAAATAGAATATCAAAGAGCAAATACAACTTAAACTTCAAACTTCATTATCTCAAAAGTAACATTTTGTGGGTTGGATCCTTTTTGTGTATTTACGTCCAGTTGTAAAGGGTAGCCGGAAAATGTGACAGTCCGTTTTTTCGGGTGGAAAAATCATCGATTGACTTCTCTCGCTCTAGGTGGAGCATAAGGGAGTGTCAGACCTCTACTGACTAAAAACCCACCCGGGGCCGCGGTATTTCATTAGAACATTCCTGCAACCCCGACAGGCAATAGCTAGTGCTGGCGACTCTTTGTGGCGCGCGTGAAACACGACATGTGGCTGACCAGGGCCTGGTCTTTACCGGACGGTGAGCTACCCCTGTTCGTCGTCCCCAAGCCCGTGCCTACGGTGGCGGAGATCGGCTCACGATCCCCGACACCCGGGGTTGTATCTCGCGGCGGCTGGGACTCGAGGAAGAGAGTTGTTTCTCACTCACGCGCTCAGCCTCCTCTTTCTCTAGCATGACTGCTTCGCAGGAGGCGACTGCATCCCATTTCCTTTCGTTCCACACCATGGTCTGAACCAGGGTCGCTCTGAACCATTTGTATCGTGTTACTAGTTGTTGGCTTGTGAAGGTCAGATGGGCAGTAGCTTTTTTTAGGTCTGTCTGTCTGTCTGTCTGTCTGTCCGTCCGTCCGTCCGTATGTCACAGCCATTTTATTCCGAAACTATTAGAACTATACATGTGAAACATGGTAGGTAGATGTATTCTCTAAACCGCGTTCTGATTTTATGAAATTTCCGATGTTAAAAAAAATATTTATAATAAAGGGGGGCTCCCCATTCATGGAACTGAAACTGAAAATATTATTTTTCATGAAACCTATGCGTATGTGGTATCTATAGACAGGTATTTAAAAATGACATTAAGGTTTCTAAAACCACTTTTTCATAAAGTTATTCGTTTAAAAGATAGGTATACGCATTCAAAATGGTAAAATGTCCCCCCCCCCTCTAACTTCTATAATAATGGAGTGAAAGTTTTCAAAAAAATATATGCTGTAAATCTTAATGTAAACTTTCAACCAAAATTGGTTTGAACGAGACGGGTCAGCAATTTTTGAGATTCGCGTTTGACCACTATCTCTTTAGTTCTTGCCGCAGACGGCTTACATTTCATCCTCAAACTGCCTCAGTGGCTACTGTGCTTCTCGGGTTCAATTCCCGGGTCAGGCAAATAGTGCTATTGGGTTTTCCAGTTAATAATTTCTCAGTAGTAGCCCGAAGTTTGGAAGCTGGTGGTGTGATAACTTATGGTTGGGTTATTACACCACAGAGAGCACCTTAAGACTTTAATTCTTCGCCTGACCTCTCCCGGGTCGTGTAGGCTTGCCGTCCCATCGTACTATGAGAGTAAAGTAACAGAGAGTGCCTCCTGTATCTACACATACTTGTGCACTATAATATCTCCTGCTCAGATGACTAATATCCGCTGAAATTGGCCGCCGTTGCCAAAATCGGTCAAGAGGACTATTACAGTTTTCTACAACGTGTAACGGAAACCCCATATCTATCCAAAAGGACTGAAGACAACATCTGGTATGGAGTCTCTATGCAAAGCATCAGCTCAAAATAAGTGACTCACAGAATTGACCCCAAATTATCGGTTTCATGTTTCTTGAATACCAATAATAACAAACGTGTCACAGCACTATGAGGGTCATCAATTTTCACGTCACTTGCCAATAAAACGGTAATTCTCTTCGTTCTTCTTAATTTGAAAAATTCTGTCTCTGGTATCAATGTATTGATATTTTCTAATAAGTTCCACACATGTAGACATATGATTACAAATAACCCTTGCTATATCGTTTGTTATCGTCCAAAGAAGCCGTGCACTCGGTATGTATATACTCTTTAAATTACATGTTGTATAGATTCTTCTTAATCTTGTGTCACTTATACAGGGTTAATTGTAAAACACCGAAAACCTCTCAGGACTATGTTACTAACATCATAATCAACAACTTTTGTTCTATGACTTTTAAAAATTCGTCATATTTTAGTTCACCAGATTTTCATACAAAAATAAAAATATTTAAATTGAACGCTCTAAATGTTACAAAGTCTATGTGAAGCAAAAAAAAAAAAAACGATTTATACTATCACTTTCTTTTGTTTTGCATAGACTCCGTAACATTTAGGGCGTTCAATTTAAATATTTTTATTTTTGTATGAAAATCTGGTGAACGTGACGAATTTTTAAAAGTCATAGAACAAAAGTTGTTGATTATGATGTTAGTAACATAGTCCTGAGAGGTTTTCGGTGTTTTACAATTAACCCTGTATATTTATCTGTAAATTTCAGGCGCAAACAGAATACAGAGATTATACATATATATATACCGTCGACGTGCCAAAGGAAGCAAGTGTTCCAGAGCCTCTGGTAAAATGTGGACAGCTACCCAAGTGGGCTATAGAGAGGTAAATATCTTGACATTTTTATGGTCTGCCAGACGCACTGCTGGGTACCATTCACACTTGGTTGATATACCGTCTTGTCGCACCAAGCGGTGTTCTTCCACATTTATTGAACGTACAGCCAAGCTGTGGAACTCTGCCGGCTTCTGTGTTCCCTGCCACTTATGACCTTGCAGCTTTTAAATCTAGAGCGAACAGGCATCTTCTGGGCTCGCTCGTCCTATCGTAGACCTCATGTACTGCTTACCATCAGGCGAGATCAAGAGTGGGGTCATGCCTAATAAGAAAAAAGGTTCCGTAGCTGAATGTCTATCTGTCCGCCCGTATGTCACAGCCACTTTATTCTGAAACTATAAGGACTACTCAGTTAAAATTTATTAGGTATTACTTCGTATTCTGTAAACGGTTTTAGAAATTAATAATTACAGTGACATAAACTACTTCTCATACATGGAACTGAAACTAAAAATGGTCGTCAAACCCATACGTGTGGGGTAGAATAAATAGGTTTTTAACAAACGTTTCTAAAACCCATCTTACGTTAAAGGTCAATCGTAGCAAAAAGATACACACTTCCAAAATGGTAAAATGTGTCCCCACCTCCCTATAACTTTTAAAATATTATAAATATGTTTTTTTTTTATTGATAATTGGCTCGCGTTTGACCACCATCTCACCTGATGGTAAGCGACGATGTGGTCGAAGATGAAGTACGCTTGCCTAGAAGTAACCTATTCACACAGACCCCAAGGTTATAGCTATCAGGAAACACAGACTCCGGCAGAGAATTCCCCACCTTAGCAGTACGTACAATGAAAGTATTCCCAAAACGTTTTGTGCGTATGGGTGGGATGTCCACCATGTAACGATGGCGCATCGCCGTTTGTCTTGTAGTCCGATGATGGAACGAGCTTGGCGGTATTAGATTGTGTAATTCCATGTATTAAATTGAAATATTTTTACGTATCTAGTATGACACTGTTCTTCGTTTCTTGTGCGTCAAATAATTAACCTAATCTTCCTTCCAAATAGATACAGCCGACAAATCCTCCTTCGAGACATTGGCGTCAAAGGCCAAAGCCGGATCTGTGAGGCCAAAATCCTCATAGTTGGGGCCGGGGGGCTTGGCTGTCCAGCGGCTTTGTACCTCGCAGCGGCTGGCGTTGGTAAGTGAATAATGGCATAAATCTAAATATATATAACTCAAAGGTGACTGACTGACTGACTGACATAGTGATCTATCAACGCACAGCCCAAACCACTGGACGGATCGGGCTGAAATTTGGCATACAGGGATGTTATGACGTAGGCATCCGCTAAGAAAGGATTTTTTAAAATTCCCACGGGATCGGGATTTACACGGGAAAAACTTCCCACGCGGGCGAAGCCGTTGGCACAAGCTAGTAAATAATAAAAAGAAGAATTACATGGAAGTCGGAACACGTTCGTGATGGCTTTTTTAGGGTCCCGTAGCCGAATGGCAAAAACGGAACCCTTATAGATTCATGTCTGTTTGCTCGTCCGTGTGTCACAGCCACTTTATTCCGAAACTATTATGATTACACAGTTCAAACTTGATAGGTAGTTGTATCCTGTGAACCGCTTAACGATTATTGTACAAAAATAAAAGAAAATAAGTGGTGACTTCTCATAGATGGAACTCACACAAAAATGTTTTTCATCAAACCTATACGTGTCTATAGACAGATCTTTAAAAAGACATTGAGGTTTCTAAAACTATTTTGTCTCTGTCAATGGTTTGAACTTTCATTTTTCATTTCCAAAGTGGTAAAATGAATCCACCTGTCTGAAACGTTTAAAATAAAATGAAATATAAAAAAAAAAACTCTGTAGATCTTAATGAACACAAAGATCCTCGCACTTTTATTTTATTAAAAAGCTACTTAATCACCACAAAAGTCTTTTCTAATTTGCAGGCGAGATCGGTATCATAGACTATGATGTTGTGGAAATCACGAACATCCATAGGCAAATTCTACACTTTGAACAGGATGAGAACACAAGTAAGGCTGAGTCGGCAGCTGCAACGCTAAGGAGGTATGTTACTTATCATCTTTTTTTTCCGGGTGGAAATCAAATGACTTCTCCCGCTGTGGGAGCGGAAGGGAGTGTCAGACTTCTACTGACTAAAAACCCACCCTGCTCCGTCATTTGACTTTGCGTTCCGTGGCCGCGGTGTCTTGTTGGCCATGCAATGGCCCTATCGCGCCTCGTCAATGCTGCTGATTGCTCTTTGAAGAGCGCGTGGAACACGACGCGCCGCAGACTCGGGCCTGGTCCTTACCGGACGGTGAGCTACCCCTGCTCACCGTCCAATGTTACTAGACGAAGAGAAAAGCGCCATCGTTACATGGTGGACATCCCACCCATACGCACAAAACGTTTTGGGAATACCTTCATTGTGCGTACGGCTAAGGAGTGGAATTCCCTGCCGGAGTCTGTGTTTCCCGACAGCTACAACCTAGGAGTCTTTAAGTCCAGAGTGAATAGGTTACTTTTAGGTAAGCGTGCTCCATCTTCGATCACATCATCACTTACCATCAGGTGAGATAGTGGTCAAACGCGAACCTATTTTCAATAATAAAAAAAAATCTTTATCTTTTCCCAACTATTGTGGTCGGTTTCCAGTTTCCATGCAACGACTTCCTATCTGACTTACACAACATGCACTTCCCTCACACAAACTGACTACTCTCACAGACACCACCAAGTCGCTAATATTATCCACCAAAAACTAGCAATCAGTCTCATTCAACACCCCTTACTACAAGTACAAACCTCAAACAATTTTAGAAAACGACACACACAAACTATATTTTGATCGCGCCATACTTAGAGATAAGACCATCCATTATAATAGACCAGATATAACACTGCAGGATAAAATATTAAAAATTACATATTTCATAGACATTGCCGTTCCTAATACCCACAACCTACAAAAAACAATATCTGAAAAAATTAGCAAATACGCCGAACTTAAAGAAGAGATCACGAGAATATGGAGACAAAATAAAGTTTACATTATTCCTATAGTTCTATCCACGATAGGAGTAATCCCCAACCACTTCCTCCATAGTCTGAAATTAATATATATATAGAAGAATCTGTTTATATAAACCTCCAGAAAGCAGCCATACTGCCTACAGACATACAGCCTGTAAAATCGTTCGAAAATTCATGCAGTTGGAAGAAGAAAGCACACTCGTATAAAAACATACACCACACGTTACATTTATTTGACTTTGGTCCGTAAATGTAGCAGAAACCAGCCTGAAACTGAGAAAAGAAATCGATTTGTAAATAATAATATTCCACAACGTTCACACAACGCCATCTAGTCCCAAACTAAGCAGAGCTTGTGCTATGAGTACTAGTCAACTGATAAATATACATATATATTTCTAAATACATATATATTATAGATAAATTACACCCAGACAAAGAACAAATCGTGCTCATCACACAAACATTTGTCCTGGGTGGGAATCGAACCCACGACCTTGCGCATAGCAGTCAGGGCCACTGACCACTATACCAACAGGGCTGTCAACAGCTGGGTAATACGATATACATTGGCTTCATAATAGTGCTGTTTGTTTTGCAATTAGCTTTAAAATAACACTTTTACACGTCATTTTCTTTTCGTAAATGTAAACTTGATGAGGCGGGTGTTTCCTAACTGACTACCCAGAGAAGAAATACCGAGATAGCAGTGGCGAAGGCTCCATACAACTCGATTCTTACCGGCTTCCCTTTTGAAATATGGCAAATATTAATCTATTATTTTATATATGAATATATAAATAGTAATCTATTATTTTCAATTAAACAAATAATTATTTACGAAGTTAAAAGATTTCGAAGTCAGCCACAGGGCCACAGTTACTGGAATCCACGCATCACACTTGAGCAAGGTAAGCGTTTTTGGTCCGGCTTCCCTTTTATGAAAATTCACCCTTCGCCACTGTGAGACAGAGATCAACGTCTCATTTTGTCCATACAATCTGTAGTGATCAATTCATATGAGAACTACGTTTATGTCTGTGGTGCTCTTTTGTGGGCCGAAACACACAGATTTGAACAGGCCCGTCCGAATAGTGCAAGCATTTGTCAGTTCTTAACTTAGAAATTTAAGCAGCTCAAACGATTTGACGAACAATACCAAAGTAAGAACATTTACGTAGGCCGTATAAAGTACTGAAACTGGATGCAACTGAGTCCTAGTGATACATGGCCTATCTAACCTTTATAACCCAGTAACTGGGTCAATCTGAAACGATAGTGGGCCAGCACGGTGAAATAGGAAGAGACATAGATCCATAGTGAGAACGTGATAGGGTAATTATGTTACAAAATTAACACTTTAATTAAATAAACACAGAACAAAAATTAACACAGTTATTCACAATACAATACTTGTCACTTAACACTTAAATCGCACCGAAATTCACTTGTAAAGCTTCGATTATGTCGCCTCGTATCTTGAAATAAGACTGCTCTCTGCGTTCCTCTGCGATCTATTTATACCCCGGTCTATGAGTTCTACAACATTCTTGTAAAATCGACTCACCGCCTACACTGCTAAGAATATTCCAGAAGCTACTCGAGATACTCAGTACTGCTACTCGCCGCTAGATGGCGTTAGTGTCTCGAACATTCTAGATTTCTGTCGAAGTTTCTCGACGTACTTCACTAAGCGACTGGCGTAACAGTATGTTATATATTAAGTATATTTTGTATAATTTTCAGTATAAATTCCCGTATAAAAATCACTCCGTACAAAGTGCAACTGGATTCGAAGAATGCCTTGGAAATAGCTTCGAAGTACGATGTGATACTCGACTGCACTGATAATGTACCAACTAGGTACTTGTTAAGTGACCTTAGCTGTTTAACTAAGGTAAGCGAACCTACTGAATTGGTTTGTTTCATATTCATTTATTTATTAAAACTTTATGCACTTTTACTTTACACAAAAAGAAACAAAAGCGGAACATGCCTTACATTCTTTATCAGTCAAATATGGGTGAAGAGGTAGGAAAAACGCAATTTTCTTATAACACGGCAGATGCATAAAAAGCAAAAATATACAATATGTAACATAATTAAAGCACAAAAGCCTAATGGCCGGCGCTCACTGCCGGCATGGCACGGCAGGTTGCGCTACGGCATCCCGCGGCATTCCGTGGTATCGGTCAGTTTGAGAGACAAAAAACGTGCGCGCAAGTGCATCTTCTTCCTCCCTTGCCCCCGCGCACCGACCGGACCACATTAACCGAAATGACCGCTGCGCAAGTTTCAACCATATTTCAACTAACTTGGAAATCATAATTCCTCGACACAAAGTGACCCATTACGTCTTGCGGGATGCAATGGCGCGCCGCGGCATCCCGTGGAATAAAACGGCATGACACGTCATGCCGCAGCATGCCGCGGCGCGTCGCGGCATAGTGGTATCGAAATAAAGTAACATGAATTCTTAACTCATTGAAATAAGATTCAAAATAACTTGATTAGTCATAAAATCCTTTACCATGACACGCCGTGCCGTGCCGGCAGTGAGCGCCGGCCCTAATAATAATAATAAATCCTCTATTTCGAGCAACTAGGCGCCTAAAACAATAAACAAATAATATAATATATATAAAATTTAGCATTTAAAATCTAAAACTAATGACTAAGGCTAAGGCTACTAATGAAACTAATGGCTAAGGTGTCGGACTTGTACAACCATTACTCTATTACCATGAACCCACTCCACAAGCATATTTAGCTTAGTTGAAGAGGATAACAAGTAGGCTCGCAATCTTTAAAAAAAAAATGTGTGGCACTCGGGGACTGCCACGGTAAAGCTATTGCATAGCATTTTTTATCAACTTAGGCAATTATAATTATTTATTTTATTTTATTTATTATTTTACTTTTTTTTTTTTTTTGATATTAATTCAAGTTACACTTTTTGAGCGTGGTAACCGCTAAGAAAACATTTTTTTTTCTTTTATTTAATAAATGAGAAGTTAATATTGTTTCAAATATTTTTATTATCTTACAATACATGTAGGTTATTCAGGAATTTTTATCATTGAAACCATAGGTTTATTAGCAAAGCTAGTCTACACGCGTACGTCTAGTCGCACGCACACAAACACGATGCACGGCTTTCATTGTTAGGTTTATTTTCGTTACGGTATTTCTTGATTCAGTCACCGCTCTCAAAGCCCGCGATTAAAGCTATGCAATAGCTTAAAACATCCTGAAATTAGTCTGTTCAGAATCAGTTATCAAAATTTTTAATATCGTTAATATATTAACGCAAAAATCTTCACTATCGCTGTAGAGTCAAAACAAACTAAAGTGGACCGTAAATCATAGTAGTAAATTTTATACGAATTCACTCCACCGAGCGACTAGTAATTAAAATAAATGTCCTCTATTACAGCGTCCCCTAATATCGGGCAGCGCTCTCAAAATGGAGGGACAGCTAACTATATACGGATACAGAAGTGATACCCATTCCAATGAGAAGGTAAGCAGAATTGTGAATGAAAGAGCATCATACGCCCAGCTTTTTAGGGTTCCGCAGCCGAATGACAAAAACGAAACCCTTATATAGGGCTGCCATCACCAAAATTGGTGGACCCAGACAACGACTTCATAAACCCCTGAAATTTTAGTAAAATCGGAATTTTCCCCCGGACACCGTTGAAAAATACATTTTTATCTTAATGTTTACTTATGGTTTTAGTTAGTGATAACATTATAGAGCTTTAATTTTTTTAATAAGTAATTAGTCTCTTCCTTTATATTTGGTACCTTACTTTTTGGTGGTTTTGTGTCCGGGTTTGACCCGGATCCTAATATGGAAAATCCCTCCGGACGCCCCCGGACGCTCTCCAAACTAGGACAAATCCGGGGAAACCCGGACGAATGGCAGCCCTACCCTTATAGATTCGTCATGTCTGTCTAAACTTGTAGGTACATGTATTTTGTGAACCGCTTTACGATTTTTATACAAAAATAAAAAATGAAGGAGGCTTAATTCCATACATGAAGCTGAAACTAAAAAAAATCATCAAACATGTATGTGTGAAATGTCTTTAAAAATGACATTGAGGTTTCTAAAACCCTTTATTTCAAAATCCTTCGTTAAAAGATAAACACTTCCAAAGTGGTGAAATGTGTGTGTGTGTGTCCCTCCCTCTAACTTCTAAAATAAGAGAGTGAAAAATCTAAAAAAATGTGCTGTAGATCTCTAGTAAAACTTCCAACGAAAATTGAACGAGATATAGTCATCAGTTTTTGAGATATCTTACATTTTGATAAACCGCAAATATAACCTTGTCATTATCGCAAATACTATGAAAAGCAAAGTTATTTTCCGATAATATATGCATTTTTTCGTTGGGAAAATCATCTAATAACTTTTCCGCTCTGAGTAGAGCGGAAGGGAGGGTCAGACTTCTACCGACTTAAAACCCACCCTGTTTTAAGTCAGTAGAAGTCTGACACTCTACCCGCTGCTCTTACGTTTCGCGACCGCGGTATCTCGTTAGAACATTTCCATTTTTCGATTTTTTATGCTGTTGCTTTAGTACAGTCACTAGTTTTCGTTTGGAGCTTATAATATATCTTCAGCATTTTTTTCACTCTTTTATTTTAAAAGTTAGAAGGGGGACACATTTTACTACTTTGTACGAACTATTTTGAGAAAATATGGTTTTAGGAACCTCAGTGTAATTTTGAGTGTTTTTGTTTGTTTTGAAGTCAGTTAAGTGCTTTGTTAAAAAGTTTTTTAACACGTTTTTATTAGGTCGAGCTGTAACTATGTAATAAAATCTAAGAATCTGAATTACACGCACTTCTGATTGTTCATTTTGAAAAAATGTTCATCATGAAACTTGGCAGTTATTTATTTTTATCGTTTATTTTTTAAAATATGCGAATACATTTGTTACAAAGTTAAACATACCATACCATTTTTTTTGGTTTAGGGCCAAAAATTATATGTAGATTAGATGACAATTCAATATTATGGTACTATCAAGCTGGTCTGATGATGCAATTGGAAGGTGGCTGATGGAACCTTGGACTGCCTACTAGTAAACATAAATGAGTTTGGGTTGATTAGATCGTCTTAAAAGCGTGATTTTAGTTTTCTTAACTTCTAGAGCCCCAGCGGCACTAAAACGTGCCAGTAAATAAGTATTAGTTGAGCCTCGCTGGCACAAAATTTGTGTGCCAGCGGGGCTCAACTAATAGTTGACGTAAATAATGGCGGTCCTTGAGAGGTTAAACTATTAATTTATTTCTACAATATGCTGTATCTTCGTAGGGTACAACGTACAGAGGACCTTGCTACCGCTGCGTATTCCCCACACCACCGTCGCCTGATGCCGTAGGCTCTTGTTCAGCTCATGGAGTGGCTGGGCCGGTTCCAGGTGTCATAGGTAACGTATACTGTCTGATTATTATGTATTAAGTGTCTCGGTGGCCTCGTGGTCGCAAGGGTGACTGCTGTGTAAGAGTTCTGCTGTAAAAAGTTCGACGCGCCGCCGACCTGGGCCTGGTCCTTACCGGACGGTGAGCCACCTACCTCTGCTCACCGTCCGCAAGCCTATGCCTAGAACTCTGACACTCCCTTCACCTCCAGGAAGGGAATGTCAGACTTACTGATTAAAAACCCACCCCGTTTCTTCAGCTGCCCTTTAGTTCCGGGGCTGCGGTATCTCGTTAGAACACTCCCGCAACCCCGACAGGCAATGGCCCTATAGGACCCCGTCACTATTGCTGACAGCTCTTTGAGGCGCGCGTGGAACACAACGCGCCGCCGACCCGGGCCTGGTCCTTACCGGACGGTGAGTTACCCCTGATTGCCATCCGCAAGCAAGCGCCTACGGTGGCCGGAGATCGGCTGGCGGTCTCTGACGCTCGGGGAGTCTCCCGCGGCGACTGAAGCGTGAGGAAGAGAGTTGCCTCCCCCTCGCGCGGCCCGCCTCCTCCTTCGCTAGCATGACTGCGTCGCAGAAGGAGGCGACTTCACATTCCCTCTCGTGAGGACACGGCGAAGCTCTGCCCAAGCGGGGAACACCTCCACCGTCTGCTCCACCGTGTCCTCCGGGTGGTCCACACAATGACGACACTCGATCAAATAAACAACCTTACTATTCCCCATACACAGGTACTTTACAAGCGATGGAAGCTATCAAGTACATCTTGGACATGTCTCCAGAAAAGCTGTTAGTGGAGCGAATGTTCATAATGGATGCTGAAGATATGGTGACCAAAACTGGTGAGTTGGTTTTTAGGGTTCTGTAGCCGAATAAAAAAACAGAACCCGTATTCGTCTCTCTGTCTGTCCGTCCGTATGTCACAGCCATTTTATTGCGATACTATTAAAACCACACAGTTGAAACTTGGTAGGTGGTGGGTGTATTCTGTGAATAAATACAATAAACAATTACATGAGTGTAAAAAAATGGTAACAAATTGGATAAGGACACTGAATTACGCAGAAACTGAGGCACTATTACAACACATATACACAAACACACACAAAATGATACACACATACACACACAAATAAGAATACTGTTTATATCTAAGTTAGTAAATTTATATTGCTGTAGAAGAGTGGAGTCTCCCAACACATTACTTGCTTAAAAGGAGGCTACAATTACTAACTGATTCAAAACTTCTTGGTTCTAAAAAAATGGCTTTACGATTTTTATACACCATTCATGGAACTGTAAATATTTTTTTTTCATCAAACCTAAACGTGTTGTGTGTCTATAGACAGGTCTTTAAAGATGGCATTGAGGTTCCAAACCATTTTTACGTAAAGTTAATCGTTTGAAAGATAGACATTTCCCCGCGTTAAAGTTTCTCCCCTTACTTTAAAATAAAAGACTGAAACTAAATTGTGTTCTTAAAAAAAAACTTTTAACGAAAAGTGGTTTCAATGAGATATAGTTAGCAAATTTGAGATTTATGACATTTTCAAAAACCGCAAATATAACTTTGTCCTATTTTGAGAAATCCTATTTTGTTGCTTTGTTTTCATAAGACTAAATAGGCAGTGATAAAATATTAAAGTAGATTACATAAGAAATATTAGAATCTTATGCTACGCTTTAGTAAACTTATTTCATCCCAAATGAAATGTGTGGATTAGTTCATAATCTCCGAAAATGCGCTACTCTGTATTCATTTCCTGGAAATAATTGCCATGAAAAATATTGGGAAAGAACCTATTCATTGGAAATCTAAGCAGTTTACCTTGGATCAAATCGGTAGAAAATCGGGATAATTTCGGTAGGATAGAGCCCATATCGGTAGAAATACTGAAAAATCAGTAGGTTCGAGAACTCTGGCGAGTCCAACTCGTATTTATTGTTCATAGTCTCGCATTTGATAGAGGTGCACCATGTAACGATCGCATCACCGTTACCGTGACGTTAACAGTTATTTTGAAACCAATCACCAACAGACACTTCAATATTCAATTGGACCCCTCAATCACCTTTCAAACCGTATCAATATAATTTATTTCAGTACGCCTTCGCAAACGCAACACAATGTGCGCTGCCTGCTCAGACAATCCGACCATTACGCATCTCGTAGACTATGAAGCTTACTGCAAAGCTCCAGCTAATGATAAGGTGAGGAATTCGTTGTTTATAGAAGGTATATAGGTTACGGACCATTACGGACCACGTCAGGCACATTACTTTGTGTAATTTATTTCATCGCTACTGTTCTAAGTTGAGCTATACGTCATCTGACAAATGCTTGCACTGTATGGACAGGCACACTCAAATCTGTGAGCATCTTTCCTCAAAAGATCGCCTCAGACGGTAACCTACAAGGTTCCCATATAATTTAACCAGTATAGATTGTATGGACTTTAAAAGAGACGGACCCCTGAGTTTGTTTCGGTGTTCCTTCTCAAGGTAGTCAGTCAGGAAACACTGGCCTCATCTAGTTTAAATTTACGAAAAAAATGACGTGTTAGGCTCAATTTACACCGCCGCGGAATGGAATGGAAGCAACTTTTTGCAACGAAATTGTACATAGCATAATGAACTTTACAAGCTTTGTTCTATGACTTTTAAAAATTCGTCATATTTTAGATCACCAGATTTTCACACAAAAATAAAAATATTTAAATTGAACGAAGTCTATGCGAAGCAAAAGAAAGCGATTTAACTATCACTTTCTTTTGTTTTCGGTGTTTTACAATTAACCCATGTCTAATAACAACTTCTCAGCATCGATTTTATCTAGTTCTATTTAATAATACCACGGACCGACATAGAGAAACTACATGTAAGCGTACCTTGTTCTATGATAGTACCCTAAAAAGAACTGTATATTAACTTTAATATTAATAGTACTTTTTTATATTTATCTTTTGGCTTTCTCGAGAACAGGGGTGGAATGTAAGTTTCTATCTGAAATATTAAATTTCGTACAAATTATGTATATTGCACAGAATGGAATCAAGCGTTACTTTGCGGAAATCCATGTCAAAATACTACAGAAAAATATCTATACTAGGACTTTTAATTCGATGCAGTTTACTGACAGTTTCAGTGTTGTAAGATAATGACGACTATGACATTTTGATGTTATTAAATTAAACGATTCGGGAATAAAATCGAATTTCGATTTAAATAATATTGTGTGAAAATAAATAAAATATAAAAAGTAAAATGTGATTATGAAGGGACGTGTCGTATTCCAATGGGGTTTAGGTCGCAGTAGTGGGAGGGGGGCAGTCTTTTAAATAGTAAACCTGCGCAATTTAAAAA
This sequence comes from Tholera decimalis, assembly GCA_943138885.2. NCBI lineage: Eukaryota > Metazoa > Arthropoda > Insecta > Lepidoptera > Noctuidae > Tholera > Tholera decimalis. Next base: position 6,688,031 of record OW964575.2, on the reverse strand, counting down.
TAGATTTATATATAATAAAAACTAGTTACTACTTAAAAATAAATGATAATTGTAAAAATTTTATCGTTTATTTATATTTCTCGCGATTAAAAATCGCTCATTTAATATTCGATTGATTGAATCCATCACTATTAGTTTAAATATGGTATCATTTTTTTTAAACAGTGACAGTAGCTTATGTCAGCTTAAGGGGGCGTTTAAGTATCACGTAACGCAATTTGGGGGGGGGGGGTCTCGTAAAACGTTACGATGCGTTACAGGGGCGAGAGGGAGACTTTCTTACAACACGTTACGTAACATTGTTTATTTTTAATAAAAAATTAGGGAATTAAACCTCCCAAATTGGCAACCCTTTTCATTTACGTTTTACGGGGAATCCTTCGATTGTATAGTCTGGTCGTCATTTTTAATTTGTTCTCGCAAGTTGGCAAACCTTTTCGTTTATATTTCACGGGGTACCCTAGATTGTATTGTACGTCATTTAATGTTGTTTTCGTTGTCAGTATTCGTTAGTGTTTATGCAGAAGCACATTGCTGTAGTCGGTGTTGTTAAAGTGAGTTCATAGTGTTCATACTGTAATGTCCTCAAAAGAGGGAGATTTGTATCATCAGCTGTTCTTGGCCTATAAAGGCTCTCATGCTGACTTGCTAGCACAACTGTGTCAAAAAAATGCCAACGCAATTTGGAAAACGGCCAAAGAAAATCTAAAAAATAAAGAAAAGTTTATAGAACATATAAATGATGTAATACGAGAGTTGAAGGTGAAGGCCACGAAGAAGAAAGCAACAATGCTTAGTTATTTTACACATGTAAGCATAAGATTGCAATGCCAAAGGTTAAAATAAAAACGTTATTTTATTTTGAGAGTTTATTATTAAAAAAAAAGCTAAAATAGGAGAATGAAGGACGAAAACAATTGTGTGTAAAGCCAAAAATTTATAAAAAATAAACAAAATACGCAGGTGTTGCGGATTAAAAATCTCTTGTTTTATTTAGTATTATTATCGCAAAGGCAATTGAAAGTATACCAAGGATAAAAACTATAACATAACTTTTTGCGACTTTAGGGTAAAAATGGTCACTTGAGTGTTACGTAACGTTTAGAGAGGGGGTGGGGGGTACAGAAAAACGTTACGGTGCGTTACAAGGGAAGGAGGTGGGGTCAAAAATCTTCAAAAATTGCGTTACGTAATACTTGAACGCTCATACTGCATCGAATTGAAAGTCCTGGTATAGTGTTAATTCCGTGCAAAACCAGTTGTTCAGGATTGCCTGCAGTATGCAGCACCGTCCTCCCGCCCGCAAATATTTACATATGCAGAAGGCACGCAATGCTGCATGCAAGCTAACTATAGTCGACTTGTTCTGCCCCTCTACAAAGCATACTCAGGAGATTGTTGACTCGCCACCTGTAAAAAACTTTTTTGCAAAAAAATAAAACCGACTTCCATATCAAAACACTACAAAGCCAAAAATAATTTTAATTTCGGTAGTCGGTGTTATTGGTTTTGTATTTTCTATTTTTTCACACCGCCTTCCGAAATTAAAATTATTTTTGGCTTTGTAGTGTTTTGATATGGAAGTCGGTTTTATTTTTTTGCAAAAAAGTTTTTATTTTCGCGCTTTTTAGTGGGTCAATTTGTAATTAATCTAGTTATAAAAGCCAAAATGTCAACTACAAAAAACAAAAAACGCGCGAACAAAAAACACAATGCAGAGTAAACGAAAAGATCATCTATGTAAATATCTTGTTTAGACTTTTGTTGATTTTTCAGAAACGGCTTATCCGATTTCTATAAAATTTTCATGGGACCATTTGGGAAGTATACCCTTTCCAACAAAAAAAGAATTTTTCAAATCGGTTGGCAAGCGACGGAGTTATGCCCGAACAAACATAAAAAAAAAAAAAAAAAAAAACAAACAAACATCCGAATTGAGAACCTCCTCCTTTTTCAGAAGTCGGTTAATTATGGATAAAAATGAATGATATTTTGAAAAGAGTAACTGTGGAGTTTCTTGCCGGTTCTTCTCCATAGAAAACGACAAATTTCAAAACGTGCATTAACTTCTGATGTTTTATAAGTGGCCATGTAGGTCAATGTGAAATAAAATGATTGAGTAAAGCCTGCAATACATGTTGGCCGAGCTTAGACCAACGTGAGCCTATACAAATTGACACAAGGCAAGCATTACTGTCTAGACGTTCAGCAAGTTTGAAGGGAGCCAATTCAAATGGCCAATATAGACGAGTTTTGAGGAGACGCCCACATGTTGGGCGCTGTCAGTTTTTATTGGCCGAGCGCGCGCGAGCGCCTTTGATTTGTGCAGAAAAACCGACACCGCTCCGAAGTGAGGCAAGTGATCGCGAGCGACTGCAAGTTGTGACAAGCTACGTCAAATGAGGTCTATACACGTTGGCGCTTGTCTATACGCAACCAACTAGGCAAGTGACACCGAGCGATAGCAAGACAAGGCAAATATACCGTCTACATGTTGGTATTGGCCTTCACTCGACAACGCTCGGCCAACAAGTATTGCAGGCTTTAGAGTTTGAGTCACCTCCAGTACTTAGGGCGGTAATGCATACTATATTAAGGTTCAATAGCGTAATAGATAAGGTGTCGGACTTGTGATCGAGAGGTCACGACTTCGAACCCCATCCGTTACACTATTGCCGTGAACTCACTCCAGACACAAGCATATTTAGCTTAGTTGGAGGGGTTAACAAGATTGCTAGTAATGTGAATTCTACCCACGTTGCTAATTATCTTTAAAAAAAAAATGCATTAACAACTTGTTTAGGGCAGAATTGACACAAAATTATTTTCTGTAGTATTTATTATTATATACTTTATTGTACACCTTACAGTATTAGTAGTAGTCTTAGTTTATGTATATCGTTTCACATCCATTTTTGTGCACGTGAAACCATGAAACATGAAACTTAATTCAGAATTCTAGTCGAGTTTTGCATTAATTACTAGCGCTTTTTCTATACAAGAAATGTTTTGTTCTGCTTGTTAGTGCATGAGAGATATGTGTGTGCTTTTATGTAACTACTATGTGTATTTAGTAGGTGCATATTATTCAAAAGTATATTCGGGTTAGTTAAAAAGAAAAAAATGTTAAACAATTTAAAGTGTCTATGAATATCAAAACTGCGAACGTTCAAGGTAAGTTCCATATTCAAAATTGATTGTTTTGGTTGACTTTGGTTTTAAATTTTCTTTTTTGCATTCAATTTTTAAAATTTGAAAACATTCGCGGTGTTGACATTTAATTTTTTAAATGGGCTTCTTTTTATTGCGAACGTTGTTATTTCTCTTTCTAATATTTATATAATTAATCGATATAAGTGGAATATCCTTAATAATATGAGCTTATACCAAATAAGTTTTAGCAAAAGTAATTTATAAATCGACTAAAATATCTTTTTTTTTTCAAAAAATTTGCCTAAAATTAAGAAAAGTTACGTTATAATTTAAGAACAAGACCATTAAGCCACTAGTAAACCATATCTGTTCTTCTTTCACAGAAGAAACAAGAGTCTCGCCAAAAATCGGAAAGAAGGAAACAGGAGAAGGAAAAACGTATGACAGGACTGAGCTACTTCGGTTTCAGAACCACCACAAAAGGAGAAAAGAAGACTTGGGTACAGGACGTACCTAAATCTGAGAGAAGAATTGGACCCTCCTGCAAATCAGACTTCTGCGCAAAGAGTAATACGCGCTACTGTAAGAAACTGACAGACTCTGACAGAAGAGTCATCTTCCAAAACTTCTGGCAACTAGAATGGATAGAAAAGAAGAAATTTGTCAGATCTTTAATAGATTCTGTACCCGCAAAGCGTAGAAGGACTTGTCATAAAGGAATTTCTTCAAGAAAAGGCGATTCGAAATTGTACCATCTAATTTTAAATTCGGAAAAAGTGCCTGTGTGTAGAGTTACATTTCTTAATACTTTAGGTATTAAAGAGGCGATGGTAAGATGCTGGTTAGTCAAAGAAACGAAACCGAGGTCATCAAAAACTCCTATACAATACCTAAATGTCGTAGAATACGTAGAAAGTTTACCTAAATCTGACACGAAATGTCAATATTGTCAAAGTTCAAATACAAATGTCAAATACATAGACTTAAATGTCAAGAATCAATTTCAGTTATACAGTGTTTACGTTAAAGATATGAATGAGAAAGGTATTAATCCAGCTTCCAGAAAGACGTTTGCTAAAGTTTTGACGAAAAAGAATTTAAGGATTTTTAAGCCTAAACATGAAAGGGATATTTGTGATTTAGTTAAGCAGCATAATAATATTAATTTTGATTTTCAGAATGATAAAGGTAATGGGTATTATTATGAGGCAAGTCATTTGAATGAGCAGTGGCCCTTATAGTGGGCAAACCACAGATTATGTCACACATTAAGGGGAAGGGAGAATGTGTGACATCATTCACTTAACTAATTTTATAGCCAAAACTATTATTAGAAAAAAAATACAAGCTATGTTCGTTCGCGTAGAAGCCAATATTACGTAAGCGTTTTTTTATTGCGGGATAAAATATAGCCTATACGTTGTCCTGTCATTGGCTCTATCTTCCAGTGAAAGTCCCATTCAAATCGGTTGAGCTATTCCTGAGATTAGCTCGGACAAACAGAGAGACGGTAAAACATTTTGAAATGGTTGTTTGCGTTTTAGTATTGTGTAAGTACCTACTTGGGAAAACACAGACACATACTACAATTTTATTTATGTATAGATTGAATTTATTATAATAAGAATTTCTTATCATTGACTGACTAATTTGATTATTATTGAGTGTACAATTGTTATTTAAATTATTATATTTGCATGAAATCTTGTAAATATTAGTGTTGTTTTATTTCAATAAGTAATCCTGAATAAAACCATAATTTGTCGTTTCTGAGTGGGCTTAATCAGCTTCTCAAAAAATATATGAAGGATTTATACAGGGTGTGGAAGATGAGTTGAAAGTAAAGGAATACATCTACTATCCTAATCCCCTCGGGATTACATACTAAGAAGGGATAAAATTAACTTAATTAGCTGTACCATCAAAATTCATGAATACTTAAATATTCATAAATATTTTTAATTTGACATTGTAATTTTTTATTTCTTTTTATGATATTTTTAATTTCACATTGTAATTTTTTATTTCTTTTTATGACATTTTTAATTTGATATTGTTTTTTAGAGGTCCGTACCCAAAGGGTTAAAACGGGATCCTATTACTAAGGCTCCGCTGTTTGTTTGTCTGTCACCAGGCTGTATCCGAAGATATAAGAACCGTGATAGCTAAACATTTTTGTATAATATGTGAAATGCTATGTTGGTACTAAAGCAATAGCTTTAGCAATTAGTAATACCTAGCTAACCATTGCAATGTTAGTCAGTTTTTTTGTTTTGTTTTATCTCTACTTTCACGCTTATTGTTTAATGCATGCCGTGGCAGCCTTTAATTAAGGCTACGAAGGCTACACTATTGTTTGTAATAATATTGTAACTTTTAACATATTTATTGGTGTATGTTTTATTTATTTATTTATTATTATATAAACTAAATACAACACAAAATGTACAAAGACGGACTTAATGCCATAGGCATTCTCTAACATGTTTTGTTGGTTGTCCTTAAATAAATAAATAAATACCTATTTATTTTTGTGTAATTATAATTTATTTCACTATAATTATTATTTTTTGCATGTCATTATAATTAATGTAGGCCGACCAATGGCACATGTGTAACCTTCAATTTTATATGTTATTTTTTTATTTTATTTAAATAAAATTCCGGTCCGGATTTTACATTCTATTTTTTTCCACACTGTATAATGTTCATTTTGGAATGTTGCAATAAAACCTATACACAAGTCATGATATTAATTATGACTTATAAAATAACTCCAAAAACTCTTAGGGAGCAGTGGTGTCCAAGTCAATAGGCACGACAGATGAGTTGGTCGTGAGTTGAAATTGAATTGAAAATTGAAATTGAAACAATTTGTTCGGTGATAAACACACACACAACAACAGAAAATTACAAACATAAAAAAATAACACTGAGAATTTCGCTGAGCATGTCTACACCGAAAGGGTTACCAACTCAGCATTTGCTGGGCGAAAGACACCCAGCGCTGGTTTTCAGTTGGCACCCAGCAGTGACACACGAACGAGGGTAAATAAACTAATGTTAATGATTGTGTAGTGTATTAAATACATAAATAAAATAATATTGTCAGCGGCGTGCACAGGTTTATGACACTGGGTATGCGGCGGAGTACTCGGTCAAAAAAACTTTTTCTTTTATAGATTTTAAGCATAGCCGCAGCCACGCGACGGATCTCTAAGTCGGAAACCATGCCAACAGAACAAGTCTTAGATGTACTACTATTCATGTACATCTTCTACGGCAACGCAGACAAAACGGCGATCGATCGTCGCGGCGGAAGAAATTCTAATACGTAAAATAATAAGCTAAGATATTACTACTAACCTAGTCAGCTTCAATTTTCACATATTCAAGGTTCCGGTTACTATATCCCGATGTAAACGCAAGATTTCGGCCACCTCAAATATCTTATCCAAGTGAGTGATAGTTACAGAACACGTCACTTGGAAGATATCCGATGTGGCCTTTAAAAAGGCCGATTTTCATGTGATTCGCAAATATATAAATAAACTTAATAATAAAACAACAGGTTAGTAAAAAAAAACATACTACTCATTCATTTATAAATTAAATCTATGCGCCTATCCTTTTTTAAATATGATTTTAGGATATCGTCATAGAAAGTTGGATTGCGTTTTAATTCTATCATTAATGCCTTTTCTATAGAAATCATGGAAAGCTCTGTGAGTCTCTGTTGATTTTGTGTGTTTCTCAAATATGTGTGGATACGTTTTAAACACGAAAATGAACGCTCTGCCGATGCGCTGCTTGCTGGGATAGTCACAATGAATTTCGCTAATCGTAACACTTCAGAAAAAACTTTATTTAAATTGTCCTTATACAAATTTTGAATAATACTAAATACACAACTATTTGCAAATTGAGGTGATCTATAAATACAGCGCAATTCATTTTTCAATTTATCGAAATTAAAATTTGCCTGATAATTATTAGTGAACTCTCTGATTTCATTTTCAGGGAAACGTTCACTATATTTTTTAAAATTCTCACAAGAAAGTAGCTCAATAAACTTTAAATCTTTAATGTTTTTATAGCGATTTATTAATTCACTGACTACATTATCAATTATTTCAACAAAAATTCGCCGATAATGTATTTTTACATCATCGACATTGCGCTTTCTTTTAGGTGGTCCGGTAATGTGAACGGCGGCATCATAAAAGATCTCGAACTTCTCTCTGAAACGTTCTAAAAATGACTCTAACTCTTTTATCTTTGTTACACAATACGCGATGTCACTAGTTTTTTTTTGCAAAATATCATACAGAATATCCGTTTCTGCAAAAATATCTGCGAAAGATTTTAAAAGAAAATTAAATTCAAATTCTTTCATAATAAATAAAAATGAACTGACTTGTGTCAGTGTTTCACCATCCCAGTCTTGTGTATTTTCATTCATATTTTCAAACAATTCTAGGAGGTGGGTGGACTCATTATTAATTACATTAACCGTGCGCGAGTGATATGTCCACCTTGTTTCCGCGACACGAGGCAGCTTTTTCATATCGGTAAAGTTGTTGTAATGGGCCATTCGCTTTGTACTGGTGTGAAAAAAAGCCGCGATTGATTTTATAATACTAAAAAAGCGTTTTGTTTCAGCAACTCGTTCGAACGATTTCGATAAAACTAAATTTAATATATGTGCTGAACACCAAACGTACATAGCTTGTGGACATTTTTGTCTCACCAAAGCCTGCACGCCATTAATTTGTGAGGATAAAACTGCTGCCCCATCGTAAGTTTGTGCAACTAATTTGGATACACAATCGAACTCTTCTAAAATTTCCAAAATTATAGAACTCAAGGTTACAGCGGTCCGATCCGCGCTGACATCAACATATTTGATAAATCGATCTACTACTTCAGAATCACGAAAATATCTCAAAACTAATACTAATTGTTCTCGGCCGCTAACATCAGGAGTCTCATCTACCATGACGGCGACGAAATCGGACTGTTTAATTTCGGCTTTAACGCGATCGATCATCACAGATGCATCGCTCGAGATCAAATCATTCTGCGTACGGTTCGACATGCCCGTGAATGAGGTACTTGCACTCTGTAAATGGGTTTCTAAAACTCCATTATACTTGGCTAATAAATCTACTATTTCTAAATAATTACCCCTATTCAACGACGATACTGACTCATAGTGACCGCGAAAAGCTAATTCTTGTTTTCCCAGAAAGCAAACAACATCGATGAGCCTTTGAAAAATGTTTCTATTGCGATCGACTTTAGCATTATGCCTCTCAATATCTAATCGTAACTGACTGTTGATACTCATTTCAATACGAGATTTACCAAAAGTATTTAATTTTAAGCAGGCCTCCATATGTTTTTCTGTATGGTCATGCTTCTTTGCCGCGGTATAAAAATTATTTAAATCTGAATATCCCGAATCAGTCCACACTGTACTAGAATTACTAAACAATATGCAAGGAAAACAATATAATTTAATCGTGTGTATACAACCACACAGCCAGTCATACGTTTCATAACTTTTAACATGAAACTTTCGAGTTACTTTCCCGTTTTGCTGGTTTAATTGTTGTAACTCGGGTACACACCTACCTTTAGAGACAATTTGAATCTTTTCATTGAATGATAATTGTGAGAACTTGTTATTTTTAATTTTTAATAAACACACATTTTCAACACAGACCTCACAATCAAATAACATTTTTTTAAAAATCAACAAACGCACTACCTAGTAAAAGCAAATCACTACAATACAATTATTATAGAAACTCAGTAATCAACTGTTAAATGTACACACTTTCAAATGTTAAAATGAAAAATCTTTTAAGAAAACTATAAATATACTGGCGTAAACAAAATAGTAAACAATGCTCATCACATGAAAAAGCAATATGGCTCCCAGGCCCCGCGAACACAAAACCAGTGTTGCCAACAACGCGGGGGTCAATGTCGCCCGTTTTTCACAGCTTAAGTAGCCTAATATAGCCGAATTTCAGTCAGTGGTAGGTAGCCTAATTATGTAGCTTAAAATATCAGTAAAAATGTAGTTTAAATCAATTTAATTTTACCTACTTTACTTGCTTTAAATACTGGTATTTTTTTTATCCACTCATCGCGCATAATGAATGCGCCAATAATTTTTCGTTAAACAAATACTTTGACACAAATGCTGTAGGTACGAAGCGAAATGAAAATGATAAATATTTAAATAATAACTGAAATTTGGGCCGAACTATTCACTCAGTTTAATAAGATAATTGCGTTTACACTAATTTTTTTTTAAGTTATTGTTGATTGGCTTGCGTTTGATCACAATTTCAACTGATGTTAAGTGATGATGTGGACGAAGACGAAGCATGCTTGCCTAGAAGTAACCTATTCACTCTTACTCTTAGCTATAACCTGGGAGTGTTCCGTACGAGTTATGAGGACACTATCAACCTCGTACAATTATGTACGAGATTTTAATAATATGGCCATACGAACATTTTGCATCACCATTTTATAATAGTAAAGTCATTTTAATAAAGACAGAGATAAGAAACCGGCTAACTGTGGAAACAGTGAACGGCACACTTCTTGCTGCAGAGAGTGCAAAAGGAAACTGTGTCAATTTTGAACCCACAAAAGGAGTGTATAGCCGCATGACAACAGATAAAATATACGGCAGAAAAAACGATGACAGTGAGGGTGTTCCTGACTAATATTTGGAGAGATGTAAACTAAGTTACCTTGCAAATTTTCATAATAATTTAGTAATAGTAGTAGTAATACATTTAGTTTTTTTTATTTTTATTTTACTTGATTGATTAATAATAAAGATTTTTTGGAAATACAACACAAAGTGATGTTTTATTTAATAGGAAACTTGCAATAGTTTATTTCGAGTAAAAAGTCCTAAATCCAGAAATTCAGTATGCCTTAATTTTGGTTTTAGCACGTTTTGCATGCTTAATACTAAATGTACGAGGTTTGAAATTCAAAATACGAGATTTTTAGCTGCATGTGTACGAGGGATTTTCTTTTGCGGTTGGCAACCCTGCTGCCAGTGTTGTTTAGGTTATGCCGTCTCAGTGGTGTAGTTGCTGAAAAGTATAAGCTCAAGTACAACTAAAAATATATGTCACTAATATGAAGAAAGGGTACTTTTGTATTGTACACCCTGACTTTAAAAAAAAAAAAACAAAAAAAGTTGATATCATACTACTACAAAATGACAATGAATATACATTTAACAACATTACTAACAAGTGTATCTTCCTTTTGGGAGCAAAATATATATATATCCAATATTAAAGCGCAGTGCATCATTAAATAATGTCTAAAATAGTGTATTTTATGAGAATAAATCAGTGATTCCTATTATTATTGTATTTATTAATCCAAATTCCTTAATAGTTAAACGTTAAAAGTTAGAAAACAGTAATAAAACAAGACGGCTGATTTCTTTCTTTTATTATTGGTATGCAATATAAATTACCAAAAAATAATAACACTTATTTATAAAGTATTGATATCATGTATGTATGACTATTTGTTTGAAATCATTATAACAAAGCTGCTCAACAGATTTTGTCTAATTTCTATTTTTATAAGCAAGTCCTGTAAATTAATAAGTGCACAGGCTATAACAATCACATTATCAAGTATTCTTAGAAAATGAAACAGTAATCTCTTTAGTCAAAATTTTTCTTGTCCGTATCGCCTTTGATCTATAATTAACTTTTTCTTTTAAATGAAATTGGTACCCTTTTCACTGGTGACAATAGGATCTGTTCATGTGCTTTTATTTTGTGTTGACTGTGATTCTGAAAATAAATAAAATTATAAATACAAACAAACGCACAGTTCACTTTTCAGTTACCTATTTTTATCCTTAGTTATGTCTACATACCTGTTGTCATTAAAACTACTTCTTGCACAGGTCACAGGTGTTGTAGTCGGTTGGGTGCTAGACGGGCTGGGTTCACTTAACACTTCCTGCATCAGTGTGTCTTGGCACTCTTGAATGAGTTGGGTTCTTTGTTTTTAAACAAATACATGTCTAGAAGTACTAGCATCACTCATCCTTTTTCAGCGGTCTTCCTGGCAATAAAATTTTGTAGGCACCATGATTATGCTCTTGCTTAAAGTTGCTTAATCCCATATTATATTGATAGCCATATCTTTTTCAATCTGAAATATTTTTAAATGTTATTTTAAAGCCATAAATGTTGATGTATTTAGTGGTAATAAATATAATTGAATATTGAAATATTTGTGGCTATTCAGGTATAATACAAAAAAAACATCTCAGTTATCTAACCTTAAAACAGAAGAATAACTATATTGTAAAAATGTTTTAAGTTAGTAATAATAACATGTTTACTTACATCAAAATGATCCTGACAGACGAAAATTACCGAACTATCCTTTATTTCTTTAGTATTTCTGCGTGCAAGTTGTAAATACTTATTACGAACTTTAACATTTTTTGGAACGGTTATAAATAGCTTCTCCGGCATCTTTATCGTTGTATTTGTGCACCGTGGTACTGCACAGCATTTATAACTCATTTTTTCCAGTAAATTACAGCCAGAAACTTTATTAAACTACATAAAACTCTCAATTTGACTTGCTCTCCAATATTTATATACAAACGTGAAACGTGTGACATCACTCCGTCATATTGTTCGTCCAACAAGCGTTTTGACAGCTTATATAATCACTATATTTTGTAATGCTTTTTTTTTAAACGAAATATTTATAAAATATGAAAATAAATATTATTTGTAGGGTCCTTATACGCCAATAAATAATATGAGACGGTTTTTAGAAACCATTCAAATAGCCTATTCTGTCTATTATTTTTACTCGGAACGGCAACGAACAACATTTCTGAACGTTTGTCTCATGCATACGTAGTATCTCTATGTAGTCTGTGGTATCATGCCGCAGGACTTTGGCTTTAGCAAGGAACTTGTACCTAAACTGGAATGCGGACGCGAAGCTCAAATCCGTTCCGAAGAGTATACCCTCGAAGGACCTAGCTATCTCTTTCTAGTAGTGTGTATATCAATTCGTGATAAACGTAAGGACAATTTTATTTGATGCAATATTTGCAGGTTTTTTTAAGACACTTATTATTAACCTTACAAATGATGTATTTCTGTTACCGCTATAACAAAAAATACTAAAAATTAATTAAAATAAATATTTAAGGGAGACTCCCATACAACAGTTGTGATTTTTTGGCGCTTTTTATAGGTAACGGTTCCGTACCATTCATTACCTACCTATAAAAATACCCTTCATGCGCGAGTCCGACACGTACTTGGCCGGTTTTTTTCTTAACAACCTATTAAATAGAAAGAAAGAAAGAAATAAATTCTATTATAAATACAAAGGTCTGTGTCGGTCTGTTACGCTTTCACGGTTAAACCACAGAGCCGCTTTCGAAAAAATTTGACATAGAGATAGTTTAAAACCCTGGGATCTATATAGGGTTCTTTCTATCTCAGATTTTTGAATAGTTGCTCGGTAGCGCGATATAACAGAATTCCACGTGGGCGAAAAGCTAGTTCTCAATATATATCTGAGGAACTTATATTGAGCGCACTAATTTCTACAATAAACCCTTCCTTATGCGGGCTAAATGCAAAATTGGTATTGTTAAGCAGACTTTATTGCGTTGAATTATAAACTTTCAAAGTGGTTAAGACCCATGATACAAATACAATTATTGCAGATACAGAATTAATAACAGAATCACCAGTTGGCAATTCTTCTAAGGCTTGGCCTTGATAGGCAGTGGTATAGACGTCCAAATAAACGTGCATTAATTGGTAATCTACGTTTATTCGACACTTGTACGGTCAGAACCAGTAGACTAAAAATAAAATGATGCAATCTATACTAATATTATACAGCGGAAGTTTGTTTGTTTGCTTGAACGCGCTAATCTTCAAAAGTACTGGGTGGATTTGGATGGTATTTGGTATGGAAGTAGCTTGAAGCTTGAGGAAGGTTATAGGCTACTTTTTACGCGACTGCAAAAAAGGAGAGTTATGTTTTTACCGTGATAGAATCCACGGGAGCGAAGCCCCGCGTTAGTACTAGTGTTTATATATAATTAAAACTACTAAAACCCTTCATAAAAAACGATGATTATAAATAGAAAGAATAACAGAAGAGATATAATTTATTTATGTATATATTTATTTAGGTTAACCTACAATTGTTTACACTATACATTTGTATGAAACAGTCATATTACATTTATAAGTGTAACAATTAATTACAGGCTAACACCATATGTGCTATTTAAGGTTAGAAATCAATATTATTAACAAACATAATTCTAAATATAAAGGAGGCAGATCGAATGACAATTATAAGGTTATTATTATTAGGTTGGTTCTATATTTTCTAGTTCCTCATATGTTGCAGCTGCAGGTTTGTTACAAGATTGGCTTGACACACAAACCTAAAAATGTATTACACTATTATTAGTTAAAAGTATGGAAATAATCTTTAAATTATGAATTATTATTATTATTTGTCGACATTAACTAACTGCAGTGGATAAAAGTTAAGTAATTAAGTTATAAGTAATTATTAATATAATAAACTACACTTGTAAGCAAGTTTGCGTAGCTGAGTTTTTGGCCAAAATGATATAAAATATTTTTGCCATCAATTTGCTAAGCAAAAGTAAATAAATCAACTAAAATGTCGACTTTTATGCTTATTAATTTGACTCCTTTCATAACTTTCACTTACCAGATCTTTGAATGTACCCAGTACAGGTTGTATATTCTTTTCTTTAGTGGGTTTCAATATTATAGTACTTAAAACATTTATTTGTTTCGCTTTAACAGGAATCTAAAATAATAATAGATTGATGAGAACAATATTTTAGTATTTATGGTTAAGATAGAGTCAAAATGAAAATTCATCTTGCTACGCTCATATTCTATTTCGAAACGGTGATCTTCATGTCATTTGTAAAGATTGATAACTTACTTTCGGGAAAATGGATGGAATTGCATCATTTGATCTTGTTTCGAAATGAATACAAATATAATACAAATTTTGGAACCGTTTCTGACCTTTTTCTGTGTATAACACTGAGCCACAGGTCTCGATCATCATTTTAGTAAAGCTTAAAATAATAAAAAATAATAAATAATGAGAAGATAGAAAATAAAACGACGGGTTGCACTCCGAGAGTGCCGGCAGAAGTGAAAACTTGAATATTAACGTTGTGCATTTTTGATATTTTGGAATGTTTAGGGTATAATTTTGCACGAATTGCTTTAATTATCAGTATAAAAGTACTATCATTTATGTGGTAGAATACAATATTTATTTATTGCGCTGTCGTACACAAACATGACAATTTATATTACATTAAAAAGTTTATCTCTTAGACTCTCCGTCCGCCTTACGAATTTTCGATCAGGTCACGTGTCCTGACGCGAGTTTAACATTTTTTACCCATTACAAAAAAAGTGCACAACGCCGCTAAAGAAGTTTTCACTTCAATAATAAATAAGAAGAATAAAGAGAAGAACATCCACTTTTACAATGAAAACATAGTCACCCTAAATGCAATTTGTAAACAAAGTCACAAAACTTACTTAAAAAAGGAAATTCCAGACCCGGGGTACCCTTCACTCTTGCAATTAACCACAAAACACGTTCTAACCATGGTTACAGAATCTTGCACTTTAATTATTACGAAAACTCACAAAATTAAATATAATGCAAATTTACAAACATACAGATGTCAAGTAAACGTCAGACAGCAACGTAGTAATTGCCATGTATAGTATAATATATCACTACTAATTGTTACAAATTCCATTTTTTTTTTGTTTTAAACATCTTGTGATTGCATGGTAAAATAACTTTAATTTTCATTAATATGCATACAGTAATAATGGCAATTGATTTTAAAGATAGAATTCCAAAGAAGTTTAAAACTAGGTGTTATTACTACACAGACAGGTCGAAAAAATTACCATTGAAATAAATATTTTTAATCTGACACACAGAAGAAAGGGACACAGTCCACACACGGCACTGTCTCACTCGGAACGAATAGTTCCTTCAGTTTTATGCGTGCAAGTTTATACTCTATTGTTTAACAGCTAAGAAAGACTTTCTGTATTCTTTGAATCATTCGTAAGCAATCCAGTTAGTAGGTAGAAGATCCTTGGGCTTTAGACATTCATGGGTGTGTGCGTAGGCGAATTGTGCACAAATAGCAAAAGTACTGCACACATGCGAACAAAAATCCTGCCGTAGAGGGCGGCAGGACTTGAGAATAATAGGTACGTTAATTTGCAGCGCCTGGCAAACAATGTTTGTGTGCTTGCAAATAGGTGCTATTTATAAACTATTAGGCGTTTTTAAGTTATTATATTTTGTTTATTCATTTATTCAGTATTAATTAAAGTCATCTAAAACGTGCGAACGTTTTATTAAAATATCTGTGAATGGCAAGTAATGCACTGCATTTATGCTTTCAAGGAGCGCACGCGCCTGAATATTGTAAGGTTTAATATCGTGCTCGTACTAAAAATAAAAAAAATAAACTTTTAAATTGTATTTAGAAACTTGCCACCAAAAAGCGCGTTAGTTCCAACCCAGGCAGGCATGTTTTTTGGTTAGTCTATGTGGTGTGATAATAACAACTGCAAGGGTCGAGCTTCTAGATTAACCAACGCTGGCTTCACTAGACTTTTGGTCCAAAACCCTTTCACGCCTCCTTAAAACACCCTGACAAAGATTCATCATGTTTCTAATCGATGGTTTAAGAATGCATACAAGATAAGCGTAGATTCTCCGCTCTTGACTCCGATCACACCTGATGGTAAATGTAAGATGAGGTCTGCGATCGAACGAGCGAGCCCAGAAGATGCCTGTTCACTCTTGCTTTAAAGGCCGACGGGTCATATGTGGCAGGGAACACAGAAGCCGGCAGAGAGTTCCACACCTTGGCTGTGCGCACAATAAATGTAGAGGAGAAGCACAATACGACAAGACGGTATATCGACCAAGTGTAGATGGTATCCTGTAGTACGTCTGGTAGACCGGTAGTAGAAGGGGGATGAAGGGATTAGGTCGTGGAGCTCCTGCGCACACTCTCCGAAGTACAATCTGTAGAAGATAGACAGGCAAGCAACGTTTCGCCGGTGAGCCAGGCTGTGAAGCTTGCCTGCCAGAGCCTCGTCACCTATGAGCCTTTTAGCTCTGCGTTAGATCGAGTCAAGTGCAGCTAACTGGTATTTTGCTGAGCCATCCCACAAGTGACTGCAATACTCCATACAGGAATGGACCTGTGCTTTATATAAATTCATAAGCTGTCCAGGTGTGAAGTATCGCCTCACTTTTTGTAGGATTCCCAGCTTTATGGCTGCAATCTGAGCTTTATGAGCTCAATGGTTTATTTATCTAGGATCTCTAACAAAATATATAATGACATGGTTTATACACATACAGGTTATTAAAAAAAATATATTTTATAGATAGGTTTTGTATTTTCTTTTTTACGTAGGTTTGTAAGTTAAGGTCAGACGTCAACTCCATGCCCAAAGCTCCAGGCCGTCGGTAACCGGTACAGATGTATCTCTGAAAGTAGGAGACAATTCAAACCGGCTTCTTTTAGCAGAGAATAGACCAGCCTGTGTTTTTAAAGCGTTGAATTTGACCAGATTGTCATCGCCCCATTGGGAAACGAGATTTAAGGTCAAATTCGTTCGCTCCACCATGGCCTTTCTAAGAAAAGCTATTCCGTCCTGCCAGCTCTAGCACTGGATAAGTATCTCTCGGAGACTGCTATCATCCGCCTACCCAACAGCTCCCAGCTGAAGCAGGTCATTTATATGAAGCAGAAATAGAGTCGCAGAGAGAACAGACCCTTGAGGGACACCGGCATTAATAGCCATAAGTTCCGATACGCAGCCACCATTCGGATCGACCGGTCACTCAAGAAGTCAGAAATCCAGTTGCATAAGCCAGCAGGGACACCGTATCTAAGAAGCTTGCTCAGCAGACTAGCGTGCCAGACCCTGTCGAAGGCCTTTGAGATGTCGAGAGACACAGCAAGAGCCTCGCCGTGTTTCTCAATGGCCTCGCCCCAGCTGTGCGTAACATACACAAGAAGATCTCCGGTCGACCGACCACGGCGGAAGCCATACTGGTGCTCACTGAGAAGATCATTGTCTTCAAGGTATGCCAGCAACTTACTGTTGAGTACCCTCTCCATAACTTTACAGAGTATGGAGGTCCAGGCAATTGGTCTGTAGTTTGTAGGGTCGGCACGACTACCCTTTTTGGGTACCGGTTACACATTAGCTTCCACAACACCGGCACCACTCCGGTTTTAAGAGAAAGGCTATACAGGCGAGTCAATACAGGAGACAACTCCGGGGCACAGTTTTTTAAGACTCGAGCTGGTATTCCGTCCGGCTTTGTTCACATCAAGACTGTTGGTTTATAACCATATAACACACACATAACAGTTGCAATTCAAGATTACTTCGTGATTACTAGTGATCGGAATAGGTAGAGCTATTTAGGTTCATTGACCGTAAACATTGATGTTAATATAGATATTCCACGGGATTCCAACTGATACTACGGGATTTTATTGAATTTCATTATTTTTGTCAATATGTATAAAAATGGTTTATGTAAGCCAATAAGCGCATGAGCGACGTTGTAAATTTTACAACTGTAAATGTTTTTGTGCAACTTCAGAATAAAAATGTTTAAATGATTGTTGATTAAAAAATTGTTACGTAAAAATATATGTGGTTCGATGAATCATGTTTATCTATTTATTATACCATCCTTAATCCCGTCCTTCTTATATTTATCCGTCAGAAAGGAAGTGTAATCTTTCATTAGTCCCGAAGGCGAGAATAGCTTTTTTAAGATTTTACTACTTAAAAACCAAATCCCGGGACTCGGGGAGTATCCATATTATTCTAACCTATGGCAAGTACATAAAACAGCTCTACCTATTCCGATCTCTGGTGATTACTCTCAGAAAATTGGCACTGGTCTTGTCCTTTGACTGTCAATTTTCTGAGAGTAATCGTATCATGTTACCCAGCTACTGGGTTGTGGAGGTCAGAAAGGCGGTCGCTCACGTAAAACACTAGTAGTCAGCTGAATCCAGTTAGACTCGAAACCGACACAAAATAGTTGCGAAACGGCTAAGCAGAAACGTTCTAAGACCGAAAAATTCGAAGACATGCGACATCGACTAACCCGCACTGGGCGCGCGTGGTACATTACGGCCTATTTCCTCTCATAGAGAGGACGCCTGTGTCCCAACAGCTGGAACTTTAACCTTTCAAGGACCGCCATTATTTACGTCAACCATCCGTCAAGCACCGCGGGCGGGCTCTTATCGTAAGCGTAATCTGACCCCGGTCACAAACGATTTTAAGACTTATCTTTACTACAAATACAGTTTTAAATCGGTCGGGGTTTGGTGGCACAAAGTGCCAGCGGGGCTCAACTAATACTTGTTTACTGGCACGTTTTTGTGCCGCTGGGGCTCTAGAGGTTAAAGGCTATTTAAGTATTATGTATAACATAACATTATAGGTTTGTAGTGCTACGGTATGCACGTACATATACATATTTAGCCACTTGTGGGATGGCTCTGCAAACTACCAACTTGCTGCATTGGACTCGATCGAGCGCAGAGCTAAAAGGCTTATAGGCGACGAGGTGCTGGTGGACAAGCTTCATAGCCTGGCTCATCGGCGAACCGTTGCTTGCCTGTCGGTTTTCTACAGATTGTACTTCGGGGAGTGTGCGCAGTAGCTCCGTGACCTGATTCCTCCATCTCTCTTTCACTACCGGTCTACCAGACGCACGGCTGGGTACCACCCACACTTGGTTGATATACCGTCTAGTCGTACCAAGCGCTTCTCCTCCACATTTATCGTGCGCACAGCCAAACTGTGTAATTCTCTGCCGGCTACTGTGTTCCCTGCCACTTATGACCTTTCAGCCTTTAAAGCAAGAGTAAATAGGCATCTTCTGTGCTCGCTCGTTCCATCGTAGACCTCATCTATCGCTTACCATCAGGCGAGATCGAAGTCAAGAGTGGGCCCATCAGTAATCAAAAAAAAAAAAGAATATTAATATGTTTGAATAATTACATGAGTATGATTATATCGACGCTGGAAAGGAAAAATTATCCAAGCGACATCTGCGGGCCTAGACAAAATCCATTTTCTGTAAGCGTTAACGCCAACGGAAAAATTAAATTGTATGGAGTTGACATTTACTAACACGTGACAATCACGTGACATGTGGTTAGCAAATGTCAACTCCATACAATTTAATTTTTCCGTTGGCGTTAACGCTTACAGAAAATGGATTTTGTCTAGGCCCGCAGACTAACTTTACAGTAGAGCAGTTTAAAGTTTGAATTTTCAGAAAAAAATCGTGTAAATTCTTGTTATGGTCCAAAAAGCCTAATTCTTAGAAATTTATTTGGATGTTTTTTTATGTACGTTATAGTATACGTAACTATTAAAAATAATGATTAGTTTTAAAGTTAGTGTCGCTTAGTAAAATTTTCCCTAAAAGTAGAAACGGGAAAAATTGACTAACCGACAAGCTTTGATTAAGGAAGGTACGGTAAAAATGTATATGTAAAAATATATATCCTTTTTAGAATTTATATCAGGGTAAAAGTTGCCTTACCAAAATAAAAAACATGTGGAAGTTGAGGCAAAACAACCTAAATATTAATTTAATATATTTTTTTTATATTACCTCAATGCATGTAGGAAAAAAACCAAATAATTTAAAATTACCTAAGCGCCTAACACTATATCGCCAGATACTGGGAAAATTAACTAAGTGGAGTAATTACCGTACGAACAGAAATGTCAAACTTGACCAAAGGCAAATTTAGCATTTCACAATTCCGACAACCACAAAATTTTCAAAAATGCTCGAAAATTTTGTCGTTTAGTAAGGAAACAAAGTGAACTCTCGCGAACTTCAAAATGTCGAAGCGACATCAAAAGTCGTCGTAGAAGGACGTGAGTAAGACCAAACGACGCAGAAAAATCAGGCGATTCCAACAATGTATATAACTCCAAATGGCCAAAAATGTCGCTTGGATAATTTTTCCTTTCCAGCGTCGATATGTTGTGATTTGACCAGCACGGATTGTATTGACTTTAAAAACGACGTTGACCTCTTGACTTTAAACTGATCTTTTTTCTCAGAGTAGTCAAATAGTAAACAGCGCACAGCGGTCTTATCTTGATTAACTGTAAAAGGGCAAAAAGTGACGAGTAAAAGTGTTGTCCATTTTTTTGGCAGGCCCTACATGACCCCGTGTACAAGGCATGGGGCAGTTAGGGTACTGATTATTATATTAATTATGTAGTGTGTATATTATGTGTAATTTGTGTTTGTTTGTATGTCATTGGTATTTTATTTGCAAAATATAATTTTACTAGAAGTTGCTTGCGACTTTGTTCGCGTGGGAAGTTTTTCACGTGTAAATCCCGATTCCGTGGGAATTTCGCAAAATCCCGTCTTAGCGAGCATCTACGTACTAAATGGAACCCCCATGCACAATTTGAGAGCCCTATTACTTTTAGTTTCTGAGATTTCGTGATTAATCAGTGAGTGGTATTTCGCTTTTATATACAGGGTGGCCCGTTTACAGTGGTCCAAAGATTTTTTTCAACTTGAGAGTATCATAAGTGATCATTTTAAACATATTTTAGTTAAGCGAAAACTTAAGGTTTAGAAATTATGGTTTGTTTTAAATTTCCCTGTATTTCAATGTTTTTGACACAAAACCACTCTGTTATGAAAAGTACTAGACCGAATCGAATGAAATTTGGTATAAGCATAGTGCAATAATCTACCTACCGCGCTATAGGCTCATCTAGTATAAATAACTAGACTAGATTATTAAAAAATAATAATTTCGAAACCATAAGTTTCTGAGATTTCGTGATTAATCAGTGAGTGGTATTTCGCTTTTATATATATAGATTTCATCATATTAATGGCGTGTGTTCCTCATTATATTTGATACCATTTAAAATAGAGAAATAACTTCCAATGTGACTGTAAAACCTTTTCCGAAAAAGTCTTTAACTAACTTTTTACGCATAGGTGCGCACTAAGTTAAATTAAAATCAATTAATTCGTTACTTTGATTATTTACTTGGAAATATGTGTGAAATACCATAAAAAGTAAACGCTGTTAACACGTTGACAAATAGTATATAATAGTAATAGCACTAGTATTTTTGCATGTAGCATGAGCTTGCTTCTAAGACTTCAACACAAATATCAACCCCTTCAAACACTATTCCTAAAACGGCATTTATTTCCTCAGGAATTGGACCTCAGAATCCTACCGAAACGCAACCGAATAACAGCGCCAGAAGTATCTCAACTCCTCAAAAAGAAAGAACCGGTGTGCATAGTAGATGTGCGAGCTGACTCTGAGTTCCATATGTGTCACATAGTGGGCTCGCAGAACTGGCCAGTGGATGTATTGAGTGGTGACGCTCTAGATCGACTGCTGCGGTGTGTGGAGCAGAATCCAGCAAGTGGTGAGTAATTCCAGCGTTCCATATGTGTCACACATCAGGTAGGGTGCCTACAACGTGTCTGTCGATATCTTGAGTGGTCGTGCGTGCTGACTCCGAGTACCACATGTGTCACATAGTGGACTCGCAGAACTGGCCAGTGGATGTATTGAGTGGTGACGCTCCAGATCGACTGCTGCGGTCTGTGAAGCAAAGTCTAGCGAGTGGTGAGTAGTTTCAGCGTTCCATATGTGTCACACATCAGGTAGGGTGCCTACAACATGTCTGTCGATGTCCTAAGTGGTCGTGCGTGCTGACTCGTGAGTACCATATGTGTCACATAGTGGGCTCGCAGAACTGGCCAGTGGATGTATTGAGTGGCGATGCTCTAGATTGACTGCTGCGGTGTGTGGAGCAAAGTCCAGCGAGTGGTGAGTAGCTCTATCGTTCCATATATGTCACATGGCTCTAGTAAGTACCTGGAAAATACAAAAAAAAATCACTTAGAAGCTGATATATTTAAGCATCGATACCTAGTAAGTATACTATTCAATCTCTTGTGACTACTTCAGAACCATTGACTCACTTTAATCAATTCAAATTAATTCTATTATGTATATCCAATAACTATTTTGAGTTATGCGTTCTCCAGGCAACTTTTAAGTCGTGACTATGTTTTAATATAGTTACAGGGTGGATTTTTTATATATATATATATTTTTTAAAAGATTACTAGCAATATGGGTACAATTCCCATTACTAGCAATCTTGTTAACCCCACCCATACGTGGGTAGTTCTCACCAAATCTCGAAATTTGGTCGTAATAAATTAGTAAAACGTATGATGTAAATTCAATGTTTTTTTTCTGGGAATTACATTGTACTTATCTTACTAGATATCAATGATATAGTGGTCCCCAGAAAAAATGGTGTTTTAGCAAATTATGAGGATATTTAAAAAATTGAGAGTGAGGGAATGACAGCTAGGGTGAGGGAATGATCTTGACTAAGAAATCAAATCTTACCTCTTAAGATACAGGATAACTCCTAGTTTAAAAGGTAGAATTAAAATGTTTTGTTGTATTATGATCTGTGTAAATAAACGTCTTATTAATAAAAGATTACTATTGTTATCAATGAATCTTTATTTTTATTTGTAAACTAATAACTTACTAATAATGGCATAAACCTACTTTAATCAAAGTCAAGAAAAATGATTCCCTATTTTTAAATTAAACTCATATAATATTCATCAAAAAACAAAATAGTTTATATCTTATACCTTTATAAGCAATTCACTTAACTGAAAGAAAAACTTACTTTACTTATAATTTTACTTAATCACAATGCAATGGCAACAATTAACGATAAGTGAACAATTAACAAAAATACTTCTTCGCCTTTAAATTAAACTCGTATAATCATCAACTCAGTCATCAATAGTCTTTCATTCATCAATCTTACTATCGAGTCTGTCTCCCATTCCTATTTTAACTGGTCTATTTCCTTTACATAATAATATCCTTTTTTGATTAAAGTTGAAGACCCGATCTTTTGCAGAACATTTTTCCCGGAGTACAACTGTTCATCCTTGATTACTGGCCATCTCCAGGATTTGATGCCCCTTTTCATACATTTTACTAAAGCCCCTTCCTCACAAGCTGAAATTATTTCACCCGGGTAAACATCTTTGTCCCATCTTATAAGAACATAATCACCTATATCGTACTTCAAATCAGTCAAATCATTATTCCCTGCAGCAGAAATTTTATTTGAAGAATTTCCAATACACAACCGCGTTTCTTTTGTTTCTGGTTTTTGTTGCAATATGAGAAATTTTAGAAGATGAGTAAAATGCCAAGTGAAAATGTCGACATTTGTCAGTACAATCACAACAAGAAAGGCTTCTAAACTCCAACATATCACCATTGTAGACAAACTGCCGAATTTTTTGAGCTCCACGGAATGTATCGATGGACTCTGACTGACTAAAGCTTCTATCTTTTCAATGTTAGCAGTAGTTACTTTATAGTAACTACTCTTACTGTCCTTCGATTATGTTGTTTATACAATATATTCAAAGGACATCTAGACAACTCATGATAGCAATAGATTTTACTTGACCTTTCTCCTTTTTATTTAGATACCTAATTCTTTCTTTTTCACGAAGTTTCTTCAAACTTTCAGGATTGGATTTCGTTTTCTCTCTACGCTTACTACCATATTCTTTTTTTTTTTTCAACTTAGCTTCTGATTCAGACAACATCTTTTTTTGCCATTGTTTGGCTCTAAAACAAGAAGACAATGTGAAATTTAGGTGATAAGCAAAGAAACAATGAAAACTACATTAGAAAAGTCATTCCCTCATAAATCGTCATTCCATCACTATAAATTTAAATGAGGGAATTACGGTGAGAGAATGACGAAATAAAACATAACTAAAAAAATCTCGCACCCTAATCATACTTTCGACATACGTTTTTGTGTAAGTTTATTACTCCCAAAATCCCACATAAACTGTATCATTTAAACTTTCTTAAGAACTTACCTCTTCTTTTTCTTCAATGTGAGGTAATGACGCCCGAATGTGTAAACTTCTAATATAATTTGAAAATTTTTGCAAAAGACACTTTACGACCACGAGGTGAATTCGCCATTTTGGAATATTGACAGTATTGCAAACTATCAAAAACTAATGAGAACGTTCAGGAACATTTAAAGATGCGTTCATAAATCGACTGTTAAGTAAAGGTGTGAGGGAATGATCTTTTTTTGCTGGACATGTACAAATAATAAAATTGACCACTTTTTCTTTACTTTTTACTATATAAAGGCAGTAGGTTTTCGAAGATTCGTATTATTTTAATCGTTTAGTCAAACTTGCAATCAGATTTATTAGGAAACTGTTGATTTAAAAAAATTAAAGTAATATAATCTGTGGTGTGGGACACAGTGAGGGAATGATTTTTAGAACTTTATTTATGTTTATTTATTTAACTTACGCATATGTTTCACAAATTGTAACATACATTGTTAGCAACAGTCATATACTTTGTAAGGAAAAAATGGTAACCTTTCTAAGTCAGTTAGATTTTTTGATATATTCAAAGGACTGGAATTTCGAGATTTGGTGAGAACTACCCACGTACAAAACGTTTTGGTAATACTTACATTGTGCAAAGGAGTGAAATTCCCTGCCGGAGTCTGTATGTCCTGATAGCTATAACCTGGTGGTCTTTAAGTCAATAGTGAATAGCTTACTTCTAGGTAAGCGTGTCATCTTTGACCACATTATCGCGAGCTATTCGAACTATATATTTAATCACCTTTCTCTTCTCTTCATCAGTAATCTTCATCTGCCGCCGCGGGAACGACTCTCAACTCGCAGCTAAGATGGTACTAGACATGTTACCAGAAGAACATAAGCATAAAGTCAAGGATATGGTAGGTGGATTGCACGCGTGGGCCTACGATGTTGATACTACTTTCCCAGTGTATTAGAACGCCTACTTTCATTCCCTTTCTGACGCCCTAGTAACTTCCAAACTGTTAAATTTTTTTCTGGGTGGGAAAATCTTCGAATTTCTCCTCCCGCTCTAGGTGGAGGGGAAGGGAGTGTCAGACTTCTACTGACTAAAACCCACCCTGTTCCATCAGCTGCCCTTAAGTTCCGGGGCCGCGGTATCTCGTTAGAACATTCCCACGACCCCCATTCAGACCCCACTACCGTGCCAACCCAAAATACTGTAAGTCGACTTACAGTGTTTTTGCTTAACAACTTTATATTAGTTCCTTGAAGTCTGTTTAACACCCTTGACTTACATTTTTTTCCTTACAATGTATATTCTGCAAGATAAGGCAAGCTAAAAAACATTATTGTACACCAAAATTTAAACACACCTATTTAACAAAATATTGCTTATTCTATGGTTACAATGGCGGTCTTATCGCTGAAAGCGATATCTTCCAGACAACCCTGACTTTAAAAACTATAATTAAAGTGGGGAGGGCTAAATTAGTGTACTTACTACATTAGTCATAAAAACAGAGAAAAAATAATAATATGAAAGTAAATATGCAGATATACATATATATAAATACAATACAATACATATAATGTGTTCTTTAACATCATGTGGAGAGAAAACAAAAGAATAATCATAAATTGGAAAGAAAATAATTAGCAACCGAGCTTTTAAAGTAGTGAGTGACTGAGCTTGTCTTACTGACACCGGCAATGCATTCCACAAACGAACAGCTTGCACCGTAAACGATGAGCCATAGAATTTAGTGAAATGTGCAGGCATCGAAAGTGCCAAATTCTCTGATGATCTCAAATCTCTAACATGTGTGTCATTCAGGAACTTAAAACGTTCTTTGAGATAAAACGGAGTTGTAGGATTGAAGAGAATACTGTAATGATAAAATATGTGAATTCTGGCGAAGTATCCCTTTCAAATTAAATAAATTAAAAACCTATATTGTATAATTGTTAAGGAATAAATAAATGAATGAATGAATATCTCAAATGTGGTTTTCGAAAGTTAGAGTGTTTTGGATTGGCAGGGCAGCCCAGTAACTCCCAAACTCTCACATCTGTTTAGCTGTCTCACAACTACATAATGTTAAGGTTGGTTTCTGTTCTGTTTCTAACTGTATGCATTTGAGTAGAGTGAGTCTTTGGAGGCTGGAGTTCGATGCATTTTTGCTTATACAGACGCCAGCACATGAATCTACCCGAAACTGTCAAATCTTCCCAGTCCACCTTGAACCTAATTTCTTTAACAACTAGCGACCCGCCCCGGCTTCGCACGGGTGCAATGTTTATATTAAATATACTATAGAATGTCTCTATATACGTCGTTGACAGCCTTTTTGTCATTCGACATTCATGTTTTATTTAGTAATTACTCTTGAAAGTGCGACACATAATTTACCATGGGAAAACATTCAACGCTCAAATCTAAGCAACATAGGCACGCGCGCCGTGCCTCCGCCGGCACCGCGCCGCAACCGCTTTGTCCTTGCATTTTAAATCTGTAATATCTTCGAAACTATTTATTTAAATTATATTCTGTAAAGGGCAATATTGATTTATATTAAATGCACAATGTATTTATGGTACTTAATTGGATAAGGATTAATGCTGTATTGCTTAAAATCGCTTCGTAAAATATGCTCGTATTTCTCGTAAAAGTAAAGGATAAAAAATGGTTGTTGTGGGTTATATATAAGACATAGACAGATGCCATCGAGGACTTTTTTGTTGACCTTTTTAAGGTGTACAATACTGTTGTACATTATTTTGATCTATCTCATAGGGTTCAGCCAGCGTTTGCAAAGCAAGCGCAAAAAAATGTGTTTATTTGCGACATCACATTAGAAACCTCAAAAATTATCAGTGTTCCTCTACTATATTATGCATGTTATATACTTAAAAACCTTCCTATTGAATCACTCTTTCTATTGAAAGAAACTGCATCAAAATCCGTTGCGTAGTTTTAAAGATCTAAGCATACATAGGGACAGACACAGGGAAGCGACTTTGCTTTATACTATGTTAAGATAAAGTTGATAATCTATTAAAGAATTTTGACAGATTGTTGCAGCTTGATGTGCTGGCGTCTGTACACAAGTTTCACACTCTGGTAGATTTTCGTTAACATCGAAGTTCAAACCAATGAGGCTGCCGTTCTTTAGAGCAAGCTTCATGTCCTTGGCGTTCATATCGCCAAGCTTTTTGTGCGGGTCCTTTGCTAGCATAGATGGACTGTAGGGTGTCCCAAACATCCCATGCTGTTTTGCAGTTCTTCACCTGCTTGAGCTCTGACGAGGAGATGAGCAGTAGAAGCTCAGATTTTGCTATCTCGTCAGCATCTAATTCATCTCGAATTGTTGTAGCGCTGATGACAAAAGACTTGCTAAAATGTTTTCACAGTTTATTCTCGACTAAGTAGGCTTTCGCATGGATCACCCAAGTGTCATAGTTCTCCTTACCAAGTGAGGTAATGTTCACAGCTGACAGAGTTGGTTTTATTGCTCTGCTACCATGTTAAGTTTGAAGAGGGGGTACTCCAAAATAAAGGTCCGAATCGACAAATATAAAGATAAGAAGTTGTGGAAAGCGAAATATTATTTATTAGTAATCACATTAAAGAAGATACGAAGTTGTACATATACAACGTGTAACAGAATAAACGCAATTCCTGAAAGTAGTTGGTTCAGAATCGGCTTCTGAATCGATTTCAGTCATAAAAACTAGGTGTTAAATTTTTCATCTAACTTAAAATGGAAACACAGTATCATGACAAACTAATACAATCCTTAATTCAAGGAAATGCGCTCGTGTGCGTGTCGGCCGCTAATATTGCAAGAGTGTATGCGTCTGCGTAAGGATATTGTATGACGCACATACGTTTTGCGTTTAGGATTTTATAAAAAATGTCTAGGTTTGGTTTCAATTTATTTAGTTCCAGATGTTATTTTAGACTTATAATTTAATATTCTAATTGGGGTGTCTGAGGTATTGCGCTTAATTTGTTACACCTTGTATATGACATTTTTTTTTTGAAAAATATATGTTAACCGACCGATAGAAATCTATGCATTTAATAGAGACAATCAAAGAGGTCTCCTCACACATCGAATGAATTCTTCCGCTCTAGATTGAGTGGAAGGGAGTGTCAAACTTCTACTGACTAAACCCACCCTGTTCCTTCAGCTGCCCTTAAATTCCGGGGACGCGGTATCTCGTTAGAACATTCCCGCATTCCCGGCAGGCAATAGCCCTATAGGACCCCGTCACTAACGCTGACAGCTCCGCCGATCCAGGCCTGGTCCTTACTCCGGTAAGGCCCAGGCCCGGTGAGCTAGCCTGCTCGCCGTCCGCAAGCCCGCGCCTACGGTGGCCGGAGATCGACTCGCGATCCTCGACGCCCGGAGGAAATTCCGGGGGCTACTACTGAGAAATTCCTTACAGAAAAACACAATAATACTTTTTGCCTGACAAATTGGGAATGTGAAAACATCTAAATATAGTACTCAGTTCGAATCCGGTAATCTGGAAGCCGATCCAACTTAGAACTGAGCAGATAACGATATTCAACAGTACCTATCTAGTAGATTTAAACCCAACTTTGACACGATTGGCAAAAGGCTAGGTTAGATTATAAGTACTTACTTTATACAACATATAACATAATTAATGCACATCCTGAAATTAATTTGTTCAGAATCGTTTACTGAATCGATTTTTATCGTTTTTAATATCGATATTTTTTATCCCAAACCAATTAAATTTACGTAAATTACAAATTACACTTTAGCTGTATAGTAAAAACAAACTAACTATGGACCGTAAATTAAAGTAAGTAGTAACTTTTTAAATGCAGATTTATATAAATTCCGTCATTCAGTACACATTACAGAAAAATGAAACTCATTTAAAGGAAGTTAGTCTTAAAAAAGACTATTTAAACAAGTAAAACTAAAAATGCAGAGTATGTATTATGATAATAACATAATTTTCTAATGAGGGTGTGCGTTAATTATGATACATGTTGTATACAAGCTTATTGAATGTTTATTTTTTATGTTTGTTTTATATTTTTGTTAATATTATCTATACTAATATTATAAAGCGGAAAAGTTTGTTTGTTTGTTTGTTTGTTTGCTTGAACGCGCTAATCTTCGAAAGTACTGGGTGGATTTGGATGAAATTTGGTATGGAAGTAGCTTGAAGGTTGAGGAAGGTTATAGGCTACTTTTTACCCGACTGCAAAAAAGGAGAGTTATGTTTTTACCGTGATAGAATCCACGGGAGCGAAGCCCCGCATGAATACTAGTATTTTATAAGTACGTTGGCAGTATGAATATACGCACAATCAGTTAGTACTATAAGAGTGTACTGTAAATCGAAATTGTTTATTGAAAATAAACCATGTTAACTTATGTTTCTTGTTTTATTGAGGCCGATTGAACACCTTAGACTTTTAAAAATATTTTTCTCATTTGTACTCTCTACACGGGAATCTAACCTATCCAAAAGTTATTAAGAGCTATAACACACACAATGACACAATACAAAGTTACAAAAATTGCAAAAAATAACAAAATTTAAAGGATTACCAAATCAGCATTTGCATTTTGCGAAAGATACCTAGCGCTGGTTTTCAGTTGGCACCCAGCAGTGACAAACGGATGAGGGTAAGTAAAAATTTAATAATGAAAAAGAAATCTGTGGTATTTTAAATACATAAATAAAATAATTATCATCTCCCGTTTACTGCGGGTCTACCAGACGCACGGCTGGGTACCATCCACACTGTTGAAATACCGTCTTGTCGTACCAAACGCTTCTCCTCCACATTTATTATACGTACAGCCAAGCTGTGGAACTCTGCCGGCTTCTGTGTTCCCTGCCACTTATGACCTTTCAACCTTAATCTAGAGTGAATAGGCATCTTCTGGGTTTGCTTGTTCCATCATAAACCTCAACAATCGCCATCAGGCCTGATCGAGTTCAAGAATGGGTTCACCCTGAATAAAATAATGAGTGTGGCACTCGGGGACTGCCGCGGTAAAGCTATTGCATAGCGTTTTTTTATCAACTTATGGAATTATAATTATTTATTTATTTTATTTATCCAGTATTTTTTTCATTACTTTCTTCATTAATAAATGAACTTTGTTTATTAATATTTAAAACACTTTATACACTAATTTTACGCGTACAGCTATTCACTGTTGTACATAGATGATACCTGTACACCTATATACTTTCTCACAAACAGCTGCTTACGTATTCGTCCGATTTCGGAGCAGCTCGTCTCGATCCGTGCGAGCTTCGTACAGTCGTATATATACATACACGTTAAGGTTCAACTAGTCGCGGGCTCGAACTCACTCGTGGACTCAGTTATGAGCAGTTAGCAGCAAGTCTACAGGCATACGTCTAGTCGCACGCACACAAACACCGTGCCGAAGTCTGCCGAACTGAAACGACGTTAGACGATGCACGGCTTTCAACGCCGCACCGCTGTGCCGGTCGGAGTGGGGGTGTAAAGCTTTGTTTTCCTAGGATAGCGTTGCCGTCATATAGCGGTCGTAACGTATGCGGTGAATGACGTCACTAGAACGTTGTCTATGTAAACAAAATGGTGCGGTTTCCTAGAGAGCGGTAACTGACACCGTAACGTCAAAAAGCGGTGCCGCCATTTGCATGACGTCCGTCTTGTCGGTGACAGATGGTTTCGTGAACGTTTCATTGATAGCGATGAACCAGACTGTGTTAAAACGGCCGTGGAACTTTCCACATGTCGTCACCGTAAAGATGGCCGCCTTTTTGCGTCCGTAATATTACGGCCGCTATATGACGGCACCGCTTTCCTAGGAAACCAAAGCTTTAGGTTTATTTTCGTTACGTGATTTCTTGATTCGGTCGCCGCGCTCAAAGCCCGCGATAAAAGCTATGCAATAGCTCTTAACCTTTTGAACGCCAGAGTATAAACGTATCGCCGTACCCCTGACGCCAGGCCACTTTTTCTGTCATATGACCTTCATAAAAAATAGGGATTCCAAAACTTATATCGATATACAACTGAGTTTTTATTTTCGTCTTTAATTTTCTAATAAACCGTACTCACGACACTGAAATTTTATTTAACCTGCCACTTTATTCCAATATAGTAACCTTTACACAGCATTTAACAGATACTTTATCAATGAAAAAGCAGATATTAGAAAACTAAAAAAAAATATTTATTACAATATGGTTACAACACTACTCAACATGACTTGTCTTGGTATTGTGACAATGGCGTTGCTTGCCAGTCAATTTTATGACATTCTCGCATCTGAATTAGGGATGTGGCAGTGTACACGTTGGTTATCGATTCTACTAAGTATTATTATCTAATATAATACCTATCCATATCTAAAAATACGCAAGGATTTTAATGTAGTAATAAAAAGAAATTGAAATCAGTATTTTAATTATTGTTTCTGTTACATGTAAAAAATACGCAGAAATAATTTAAAAATCAACAGTTACATATACGTAATAATTATTATTACCAATCAGTCTTACAATATCACAAATCTTTAACAAAATGTACTTAACAATATACTAGGAAGAACATTAGTTCAGTAGGTACCTAATATGAACAAAACATCAGGAATAACAGGAATAGAAGTAACAAAAGGATTATAATAAGGATAATATCACAAGTTTTCAACAAAAAATATTATTAGCAAAAAGGTTAAGAACTTATTAACTGGTTCCGT
The DNA here is from genome assembly GCA_943138885.2 of Tholera decimalis. Lineage (NCBI taxonomy): Eukaryota > Metazoa > Arthropoda > Insecta > Lepidoptera > Noctuidae > Tholera > Tholera decimalis. The sequence goes on along the minus strand of OW964575.2, from coordinate 6,655,968 downwards.
CTTAGTAGTATATTTAAAATTAATCATTTTTAGGGTTCCGTAGCCAACAAGGAACCCTTATAGTTTCGCCATGTCCGTCTGTCTGTCCGTCTGTCCGCGGTTTAGCTCAAAAACTATTGGTACTATAAAGTTGTACTTTGGCATGAGTATACACGTTAATGACGCCGAAAAAGTGGTAAAATAACATTTTGAAAAAAACAATTATTTAGGGTACCTCCCATACATGTAAAGTGGGATGATAATTTTTTTTTCGTTCTTCCCATAGTTTGGGATATCGTTGGATAGGTCTTTCAAAAATATTAGGGGTTTGTTAAGACCGTGTTTTGATTAAGTAAACCGTTCGTGACTTATCAAGCTTTAAAATACAAATTTTCGTTAGAGTCAAGTGTCCTCCCCCTCTATCAACTAAACGGTTGTAGTTAGAAATTCAAATGTCACGGCAGTAGTACCTATATATAACGAAATTTAAAGGAAAACTATCACACATGAGTGGGCTTTACAAGTTTACGAGTAATAGTCGACCAATTGTATTTGACTCGAAAATTTCGAACAACTCTATAGAAATGTCGATAGATGGCGCTAAGCGCCAGTTGTATCGTGCTAGTTTCTTGTGACGATTGAGTAGTGTAGCTCTGTGTCCGTATTTAAATTCAAAACACCGGCTATGACAAGTTTTACACAAATCTTTAAAAAAAATTAAAACTTTCCGTGCAAAATTGTCGGATCAGGTGAGGATTTGTATAGGAAGTCAAATTAGTTAGGTAGTCATGTTTGGCTTTTAGTTAGAGCATGGTACGAAACGATCAATCAGCGAATACGACACGCAATTGGCATGACCGGTTTTTCACTTTTAAATTGGTAAAATGTGTGTGCCCTCTAACTTTTACAATAATGGAGTAAAAAATCTAAAAAAAAATATGCTGTAGATCTTAATAAAAACTTTCAACGAGGAACGAGATAGAGTCAGTGGTTTCTGAGATATAGCATAATTTCTAACCGCAAATTTAAGTTTGTGTTTCCTACAAACACTATGAAAAACAAAGTTATTTTGCGTAATTACTACGGAAACCTTCATGGGCGAGCCTGACTCGCATTTGGCCGATTTTTTAATTACGTTATGATTACTACCTTTATTAATGCATAGCTAAATACCTATGTAGACAGTGTGCGCTGGTCTAGGTACGATATCTTTCTTATTCGTAAGTTATATATAAAAAAAAAACAAGAACAATCCTTATTGTTCTTGTTTTTTTTTTTTATATAACTTACTTAGATTTACTTATGACACATCGTTGAAAATATTATCTGACCTTTCAGATAATATTTTCAACGATGTGTCATAAGTAAATCTAATAAAAGAAAAATATTTCAAGTGCTTATCAAAGCCTGTATCGTTCTTCTATAATAGTGTGGGTTACTTGTTAAAAAATTTCGTTAAAGAAATTACTGACCTGTTTTTGTCCCTAATAAATTAATTAAAATGTTGATATAACATTTTTGATCATAGTTTTTAAAATAACTCTCCTCTAAATCATCTTCTTGCATTGATTCCGCTTCCGAGAACTCTTCGTCATCTCCAATTCCTTCTAATATTCGAAGAAGTTCTTCGGTAGTCATTACACTCATGATCGCAGTTTATAATATAACTAACTTAAACAATATTTTAATAATAAATAAATACAAAAAAAAGCACTTCACTAAACTTAATCGCCTGCGCTTATGACGTCACCGTTGTGTCATAGATTTATGACTATGGCGTACAAGGGACTGATAATATTGGTTTGCGTTAGGGATGCGCAAGAGATGAGGTTAACAAGTGTCGATATTAGATATTTGCATATTTTTTTTTTGATTGTGTAGCTAGAGGCATGGTTGTAGAAGGCTGAGTTGTTTTAAAAATACGTTTTATTTCTCCTGATACCAACTGATATACAAATAATATACTCTGGACTAAAATCTCATATTCATCTTCTTAAGTTTTTATTGATTTTACAATCATACGTCACAACACTAGCTGTCACATATAGCAGACTACGGCGTATGAGACACTCCTTTTATAAGCGTTTCACATCTACTTTTAAAACAACAAATTTCTCGATATTGGTGGTTTATTTATATTATTTTCATGCAATACAATATAGACGGAAGCTTAAACTTTTAAATTATATAAATAAAAACACACAAAAGTAATGGTTAAATTGTTTATTTCATAATATGGTGCAACGTGTATTTTGTCATATATTTGTGACGTTGGCGTTCAGGGTAAGATTTCGTTTGTTTGTCTCTCTATAGATTCAAGCATTTCCTTCCTTGTAGCACTAAAACCACATTGGTCCAATCACTTGTGCTTCCTATCATTGATTATGCTGATGTTTGCTATTCTGATCTTTCCCAAGAACTTCTTAACAAACTGGATCGACTTCTCAACAACTGTATTCGTTTCATTTTTGGTCTTCGAAAATATGATCACATTTCTTCCTTCCGTTCTCAGCTTAAATGGTTGCCTATCCGTCAAAGGAGATCCCTCAGATCCCTCTGTATGCTCTTCACTATTATGAACGATCCTTGTGCTCCTGTTTACTTAAAACAAAATTTTAAATTGTTGGGCAGTTCTCATGATCTTAACCTTCGCGCATCCAAAAACTTACTTCTTCACATTCCTTCTCACCGCACCGGGTTTCTATCTAAATCTTACGCTATTTCTACTATTAAACTCTGGAATTTGCTACCCCTTGACATCAAGAAGGCTGAGTCAAAATTTTCTTTTAAGCGTAAAATTAAAAACCACTACTTAAGGGGTTGTTATTCTTAGTTTGGTCTTTGTCATAATTATTTTGAGCTCTCTTATTCAGAAAGAATATTATAAAGCACCGTATCTATTAGTTTGTCATTTTAGCATATATGTGTATTTTATTAGTATTATTATATATTAGTATTATATTTATTAGTATTAAAATATTGTTTCATTCCATTTTCTCGTACACCTACCACAGTGTGTTTTTTAACCCAAAGGTTGACTGGTAGAGAATGCCTTGCTGCATTAAGTCCGCCCATGTAACACAATTGTACATAAAGTTTAAATAAATAAATAAATATATGTGACAATGGCGTTCAAAAGGTTAAAAACATACAAAATTAAGTACACAATACATATCTGTATCTGTTCCTACATTGTGCGTCTGTGATGTTTCCTTGCTTTCCTTCATCTGCATAGTTTTTCCCAACTATTTTGGGGTCAGGTTCCAGTCTAACCCGTTGCAGCTGAGTTTGCATGGAGCGATTGCCTATTTGTGCTCCGCAACCCAGTAACTGGGTAACCACATACTCCTCGGCAAGACTAGTGTTAGATTTTCTGGCTTCTGACTCCTCGTTATGACTGTCAAAGTTGTCCAAATGACTGAACGTGCTTTCCGAATCACACCGCGTACTACTGAGAAATTCCTTACAGAATAATCACTTTGCACCACCCTGGAATCGCACCCAGGATCATCGCTAGACCTACGAGGCAGTCATGCTATCGAAGGAGGAGGCGGGCCGCTTGAGGGAGAGGATAGCGTCCTCCCTCCAGCCGAGCCGCAGTGGTAGACGCCCACGGCGTCGGACGTCGGCCGACGATCTCCGGCCACCGTAGGCGCGGGCATGCGGACAGCGAGTAATGGTGAACGCAGACCTAGCCGCACCGCAGTCTCTACAGTCCCCGCAGTCATCGCTTTTTGTTAATGGCCTCGCACATCTATCCGCGCCGCAGTCGCTGCAGTCGTTCCCGTCAGTGTTGCCACATTTTTGAAAGCATTATCTATCCGAAGATTTAAAAAATCTGTATTTGGTATTGGTATTTTGCTCTTTTGTGCAATTTTATCTGTAGTTGCTATAATAGGGAATAAGCAAGTAATTATTTATACGAGAATAAGTAATTTTATTATAAACCGTTGACAGAGATTCTCTGTCTACTTTATAACTCTGGCAACACTGCGCGCCGACGTCATCAGCTGCGGCTAGGGGAGTTCGGTCGCTTCAGGGACTGCGGCGACTGCGGCGCGGGTAGGTGTGCGAGGTTGCATAGAACTTCATATAAAGAATTCGAATGCAAAGACTGCGGCGCGTGCGGTGCGGCTAGGTCTGCGTTCACCATTAAGGGCAACTCGCTGTCCGACCATGGACCATGCCCGGGTCGACGGCGCGTTGTATTCCACGCGCGCCTCAAAGAGCGTCAGCAAGATGACGAGGCCCCCCCTGTAGAGGGCCGAAGCCTGCCGGGGTCGTGGGACTTATCCCATTACCGTGACTCCGGTACGTAAAGGACTATTGAAGGAATACCGTGGATTTTAGTCAGTACAAGTCTGACAACAGTCCCTCCGGCCCTGCCCGTGGTGGGAGGACTCATCTGATGATGTTACCACGTTAAATAGACCTACGAGGCAGTGTATTTTATGAAAATAAATCTTTTTTTATTACGAATGCGTCCGCTCCAGACCCCGATCACAACTGATGGTAAGTGTAAAATGAGGTCTACGATCGAAGGAGTAAGCCCAAAAAATACCTGTTCACTCTTGCTTTAAAGGTCAGCCTTTAAAGGTCATTTATGTGGCAGGGAATACAGAAGCCGACAGAATGGTGCACACCTTGTCTGTGCGCACAATGTGGAGGAGAAGCACTTAGTACGACAAGACGGTATATCGACTAAGTGTAAATGGTATCCTGCAGTACGTCTGGTAGACCGGTAGTAAAAGGGGGAATTTAACCCTGAATTTAATAAAAAACGTTTGGTGGTCAAACGCGTGCCTATCATAAATATCTTTAAGTGAAGACTAAATAAGCTAATTTCTAGGTAAGCGTGCTTCATCTTCGACCACATCATCGCTTACCATCAGGGGAGATAGTGGTCAAACGAGTCTATAATCAGTAAAACAAATTGCTGATGACTTTGACCGCCGCAATGGCGAAAAATTACCGAATGAAAAGATATCTGGGATTCTTAATACCTCGTATAGCGATTATCTTTTTAATTCGCTTTTATCAACCGAAGTATCTACCTAGTATCGATTTTTTTATCAACAAATAAGGGCAATATTACTCGCGAGTTTTATATGAGAACTACAAGAAATATTCTATTGTAGAAGCAGCTGTGTTATTCTGTAAGACCTCATTCTAAACTTCGAATCTGAATCCACTGTGAGTTTATTGATTGGCATTCTAAAAACTCGGTTGTTAATTCGAATTTAAACTAGCGCTACCCTTGCGAGCGTGTCTGCGAGTTGAACTAAAGATTTTGACAGATAAAGTATGAGATGACGTGAGAAGTGGCATTTGGTAAGGTAATTCCTCCGTCACTTCGACGCTGTTTACAGAATGCAAAAGCAAGGTCACTTTGAACCATAAGCGAAGTGACAGTGAATAGCTATGTGAGATGCGAGTTGTTGTTCGAATTTTACAGAATCGACGTACAGCTCGTTTGTGGAATGCATTACCCATAGACGTAATATAGTCCTTGTAACTGATTTCGGACACGGCAGCCAATCTCATAATTGATTACCCATCTGCGCAGGAGATATTATAGTGCACAAGTATGTGTAGGTACTCTCTGTTCCTTTACTCTCATAGTCCGACGGGACGACAATCCGACACGACCCGAGAGAGATCAAACGTAGGAACAACTGCTTAACGACTAACGTACTTTCTGAGGCACGGGAGTTATCACACCACCAACTTCCCAGGCGTCCGTCACTCGCTCAAGGCCATGCGTTATATGCCTACCGCTTCGCGTATCGTCGTCGGTACATCCGACAGCGGGCTGCCGCACGCCTGCCTGAGCCTTTTTAAATAATTTTGGCAACGTCATAATGGATCGACCTAAAAACAATTGATTTTCCTCCGCTTTGGTCCTGTTTCCCTTTTCATTATTTATTTGCGCGGAATTTTATTAAAATTAAAACTATTTACGCGGTTTCGGATATTTTCAACACTAAAATTTAATAATCGGGAATTTAGGGAAGGAAAAATGCATGTATCATTTTATTAAACTGAAACATATTCGATCAACAAAAAAAATAATTGTTTTTCTATATTCGTCTTATTACCAATATCATCATATACAACCCTAGGACATTCACTCGATGACGTGGGTCGCGAGGCGGGCAAAACAATCTCAACTCTCTGTTTGCGTACTTATGGTACATTTCTTCTCGCTGCAAACAGCTGATATTATTATTAAGATTTTGTAGGCTATTATAGCGTAGGTATTTTAGCTTTTGTATGAGAGTGATGTATCTGTTACGAAGTAACTATTTAGTAATCTGTGCTACTACTGAGAAATTTCTAACAGAAAAACCCTTTAGCAATTTTTGCCCGGCCCTGGAATAGAACCCGAGTCCTTTTGCTCAGCAGTCGCGCTTGTCACTACTAGGCTACCGAGGCAGTTACCCATAGAAGTGAGGCGTGTTGAAACGCTACTAACGTATAAAAAATTGGCCAAGTGCAAGTCAGACTTGCCCATGAAGGGTTCCGTAGTAACTACGCCAAATAACTTTGTTTTTCATAGTGTTTGTATGAATTACAAAGTTATATTTGTGGTTTTTGAAAATATGGTGTGTCTCAAAAACTGCTGACCCGATCTCGTTCAAACCAATTTTGCTTGAAAGTTTACATTAAGATCTACAGCATATATTTTTTTTTCCAAAATTTCACTCCTTTATTATAGAAGTTAGAGGGGGGACACATTTTACCACTTTGGAAGCGTATATCTTTTAAACGATTAACTTTATGAAAAAGTGGTTTTAGAAAACTCAAGGTCATTTTTAAAGACCTTTCTATGGATACCACCCACGCATAGGTTTCATGAAAAAAAAATATTTTCAGTTTCAGTTCCATGTATGGGGATCCCTCCTTTATTTTAAATATTTTTTAATTTTTTTTCTTAAAATTGGAAAGCGGTTCACAGAATGCATCTACCTCCCAAGTTTCACATGTATAGTCTCAATACGAGGCATGCCTTTTAAGTTTTGTCGTTTGAAGGAAAAAAAACCGGTCAAGTGCGTGTCGGGCCGCGCGCAGTGAAGGGTTCCGTAGTTTTTATAACAGCCAAGTGCGTGTCGTATTCGCTGACTGATCGTTTCGTACCATGCTCTAACTAAAAGCCAAACATGACTGCCTAATGACTACCTAACTAATTTGATTTCCGATATAAATCCTCACCTGATCCGACAATTTTGCACGGAAAGTTTTAATTGTTTTTTAGAGATTTGTATAAATAAAACTTGTCATAGCCGGTGTTTTGAATTTAAATATATTCTATTATTACTATTTCAATCTCCAAATTCCTACACTCAACGAGACTTGATTATGAATTTCACAATTCAACTATTTCAATTTTATCTCTAGCCTCTACACACAATCTCAAGAACTTATTTTTTGTCTACACACAATCTCAAAAACTTAATTTTTTTTTAGGTAGGGCCACTCGTAGTTCAGCATACTAAGGCTGGTCACTACTTAACCGGGCGATCAACAAAAACTCAATTTTTTTTTTGATAGGGCCACTCGTATTTCAGCACACTAAGGCTGGTCACTACTCAACCGGGCGATCCTGTGGTGACCTCTAAAATTAAAGGCCCCCAGCCAGGGCTTACAAACTAGAATTACATTTTAAACAACCGTACGCTAAGGGCACTCCCTGTGGAGTACGGGCCTCGGCATAGCGGAGTCGTTGGTGGAGGGCAGCAAAGGGACAGGCTGGGTCCATATTATTTAAGGGGTTATTAATTTATCGCTATTGGCTCAGCATCGCGGGCTGGCTCGTTTGGCAAAGGTCGGGGAGAGTTCCCGTTACAAGTACGCGGACGTCACGATGGGACTCGTCGGCGAGGCCGGAATACGGAACGCGTTTTATTTCTGTATTTTCTAAGAGTGCTAGTTTCCCTACTGCTCTCTTGTCGGATGGTGGTGGGGTCGTCGGGCTCGTCTAGGACGTTACGCGGGCGACGAACCCGAGAAATATTGGAGGGTCTGTATCGGGCGGCCAATACGATCAGGGGGTTTGTGTGGTTTTCAGCAGAGATGAAGTAACGCACTGAATGGCGTTTCAGCACTTGCTTTATGGTCGGGGCAAAAACTTAATAATTTTCATAACTACCTACCTACTTATAGTTTTGGCGGTAACGAAACCATTGGGACATATAATTCGACGACAACGCCATCTAGTTAGAAAAGAAGTACTAATTGTTACACAAAACTGAAAAAGAGACTGGTTTGATACAATCCTCAACTAATTTAATTACTTAAACACAACTAACTATAATTTTACTGGACAGAAACTGTTTTTTAACCGACTTCTAAAGAAGGAGTAGGTTATCAATTCGTCACGTATATATAATATATATTTTTATGTATGTGCACCGATTACTCCGTCAATTGTGGATCGATTTAGAAAATTATTTTTTCGTTTGAAATAGTATGCTCTCGAGGTAGTACCATTGTCACCAAATTAGAATTTGTAGAAGGGATCTCATGGAAATCCAAAGAAATCCTCAAATTTTAAAGGCAATTGTATAGCGATTTTGGTATTTTTTATAGATTTTGTGCATTTGCTCTCACAAAGCACCATTTGGTGAAGCGGAACTGATGAAGAAGATCACAGATGGCCACCGGAACTACACAATAATAAGTATTTCACGAGTTGCGGTTACTTTAAAATGGTTGCTAAGCAATTTATGGTCGTCACAATGTGAATGGTGAAATGGAGCTGATGGTGAAATACCAGGAGAACTCCTCAACAATTAACGCCCCTGCATCGGGAAAAGCAATATTTTGTAAAAGGTGATGAGCAAGTTGACATTAGGCTATTGTAACTTAGATAAATTATAAACAGATCCAAAGACACCATCTTCTGAAATTAAAGTTATTTTCACATTGTACCTAGTGGTTTTTTTTATAAAACTTATTTAAATATGAAACTACCGCGATACAACGGACGCTTAGCGCCATCTATCGACATTTCTATGGAGTTGTTCGAAATTTTCGAGTCAAATATAATTGGTCGACTATTACTCGTAAACTTGTAAAGCCCACTCATGTGTGATAGTTTTCCTTTAAACTTCGTTATATATAGGTACTACTGCCATGACATTTGAATTTCTAACTACAACCGTTTAGTTGATAGAGGGGGGAGACACTTGACTCTAACGAAAATTGGCACTTTAAAGCTTGATAAGTCACGAGCGGTTTACTTAATCAGAAAACGCTCTTCCTAAACCCCTAATATTTTTGAAAGACCTATCCAACGATATCCCACACCATGGGAAGGATCTCACTTTACATGTAGGGGAGGTACCCTAACTAATTGTTTTTTTCAAAATTTTATTTTACCACTTTTTTGGCGTCATTAACGTTTATACTCATGCCAAATTACAAATTTCTAGTACCAATAGTTTTTGAGCTAAACCGCGGACAGACGGACAGACAGACGGACATGGCGAAACTATAAGGGTTCCTTGTTGACTACGGAACCCTAAAAAAAACAACTAGAACCTTAGAGTACTATTGTTTTTCAAAGTATTTACCACGTAGCTTAATACACTTTTCCATTCGCTAAAACCAGTTATTATACCATTTATTCCACTCTAAAGTGGGGGTGTTCAAAATGGCTGACTTGAAATTTAAAAAAACAATATTCAAGCAGCTCTTTTCTGGAATGCATTACCTATAGAATTGAAGCGTGCTCCAACGTAAAAAATAATGAACGAATATCAAAGTTTTTTCCCGCGTAAATCTCGATATCATGGTAGTTCCACGATAAAGTGACCTATATGTTGCCCAATAAACTTCTCTATCTTCCAGTTAGTCTCATTAAAAACGGTTGAGCCGTTCCGTAGTAGCAGAAAGACAGACAAAAAGTTATTTGTGTTTTAGTACAGTAATCGCCACGTAAGTTGGCAAGGTTTTGGCGTAGTGGGGTTAAGTTCGCCCATCGTGCACTTAGTGGAAGAAAAAATTTGTCACTTATTGCTTATCATTATTCTACGGTTATTGCTATCAATTATTTTTAATCATATCTGTTCACAAGAATGTTAAAGAAAGAAGAGGAATTCATTCGTTAATTCGGTATTATAAATAAAATAGAAATAGATATAATATATAAATACATTTAAAAGTTAAAAAACGTATTTTAAAAAAATATTAAAAATAATATGTTCTCGTCGTCACAATTAGTTAATAAAACTGCTACCCTTTTTATTTTTTATTCTTCTTTTTTCCCGGTGTCCTAAAGAGTGTGACGAATTCGGAATTTTAACCAAGGAAGGTTGAAACTAGGTATAGTGTCTAACTGTTCTTTCTGACGTTTTAATAGTCTGCGTAAAACGGTCCTATTTGGTCCTGGCATTGTAATCAACGTAACAAAAACTAAATTTAAAACAACAACTCATAACAAAAACAAAGGGAAAGGAGCAAATTGAACGAGAACTACTGACGCACCAATCACGCGCTCGGGGTGGCGCTACGTCATACCCCGCGTCCCGCTGACACCTAAAAATCGACTTCTGCGCATTGAACGACTCTTGCCAAGTTATTTGGCGACAACTATAACGTGTTACCTTAGGACAATAAGAGTTTGAGAAAACACAGTTATTTTAAAATCACCGACAGACACTTAAATTTTTTTAATGTGTAGATATAAATTTTTCAAACGTGACGTGGCAGCAAGATGTCGGGCGAAAAGTGCTATTGAGTTTTTCTATTCCGACGAACGAAATTCCTCAATATTTTTTTTAAAGATAACTAGAGTAATGTGGGTAGAATTCACATTACTAGCAATCTTGTTAACCCCTACAACTAAGCTAAATATGCTTGTGTCTGGAGTGGGTTCACGGCAATGGTGTAATGGGTGGGGTTCGAACTCGTGACCTCTCGATTACAAGTCCGACACCTTATCCATTTGGCTATTGACGCTTAAACGTTGTCCGGAGTTTGGAAGTTGGCAGTATGATACTCGAGTACATCGGAAAGCTGGTGTGGCTCTTAGTTCCGGCTGTTAATTATACATGTTCGATAGTCGTTTCGAATAGCCAGAACCGAGAAAATGCGAGACCAGTCTTGTCAGTAGCTATTGTTACTAGCTACCCAGAGACAGTCACTCCAAGTAAAACACTAGTAATCAAATGTAACCGGTTAGACCAGAAGCTGACCCAAACATATTTGGGAAACGGCTAAAAAGATGAAGAAATATTTATCAAACAATCATTCAATATCGCGTGCTATGGATTACAATTACAATCTTATCCAGAGTTATCAAAAAGTTGTTAATGATATCCGACCTTAATCCTTATGATAAGTTAATAAAATATTTGTGTATCATTCGGTGAAAAATGGCGAGCCTACGTGGTGGTTTGTTCTCGATATGTTTCATGTGAGTATTTGTTATTTATTTGTTTAGTCTGGTAGGGGGGAGTAAGGGGTTTGAATACCCAGGCGACGTCTATGAGAGGGGCGCGTGGGTAAATACTCGCCACCACTTTGAGGCGAGAGTTGTAGGGGCAGCGGACGACCCTGAGAACACTGTCCTTGAGCGCATTTGAAGCGGCCGCCAGAGAATATTATCTGTCCTCTCCCAACGCTTGGGGCGCCAGCCGTGGAGTAGGATGCAAATTATTTTTTTTTATTATTGAACGAGCGGGCCTAGAAGATGCCTGTTCACTATTGCTTTAAAGGCTGCCGGGCCATATGTGGCAGGGAACACAGACGTCGGAAGAGAGTTCCACACCTTGGCTGTGCGCACAATAAATGTAGAGGAGAAGCGCTTAGTACGACAAGACGGTCCCAATCGACCTAGTATGGTCTATCAGACTGTCTCTTTTCGCAGCCTCCTTTTACAAAAATCTCATGTCACAGAAGGAGAAGATAACCGTATCCTACGACACTGCGTTGTTTGATCGGTGCAGAAACGAAGGTAGAGCTAGAGCCATCAGCTGACCTTCAGAGAGATATCAGAATACATTATCAAAGCAAATCAGGATCACAAAAAAGGAGTCGAAAACGACATTCACAGTTGCTGTATAAAAACCGAAAACAATCGATTTGAGTGACTATGCAGCGCGCATATACAACGTGTAATTTAAAGGGTATATATATACATACCAAGTGCACGGCTTCTTTGGATGATAACAAACAAGGGTTTGGTAATCCTATGTCTTCATGTGTGGAACTAATTAGAAATTTCAATACATTGATACCAGAGACTGAATTTTTCAAATTAAGAAGATTGAAGAGAATGATCGTGTTATAGGCAAGTGACGTGAAAATTATTGACCCTCGTAGTGCTGTGACACGTTTGTTATGATTGATATTCAAGAAACATATGAAACCGATAATTTCGTATCAATTCTTTGAGTCACTTATTTTGTGCTGAAACTGGGCATAGAGACTCCATACCAGATGTTGTCTTCAGCCCTTTTGGATTGATATGGGGTTTCCGTTACACGTATATATTGTTTCTGCTAGCCCCACTTACTGTATTGTATTTCCTCTTGTATGTCATAACGACACTATACATTCAGTCATAAAAGTATCGGGAATGGATTTCTTTATGATACCATTTTTATTTAGATTTGTTTTCCATATCGGCGTGGAGTTTGAGTTGCGTCTGTTACTTAGATAAAATACAGTGGTGTTTTAATTAGATCATATCTAGTGTATTACATTGCGAATTTCTTAATAAAAAGTTTGACTTAAATTTTGCATCGCCATAAAAAAATCGTGTTTTGGAGTCCTGAATGTTACTGAAGGTAAATCGACTTTATAAAAAATATGAGCTTATGAGTGGGACAAATCGTTCAAAAGCGATCGAGATGTGAATGAAAGATGTGCTTCGCTCTGGTAGACCATCAATGTCTTCAATTGAACTTAACATCGCAAAAGTGAAGAAATTGTGACTGAAAATCCTTATTCATGTTTGAGAGAGATAGCCGCTGAACTTTCTGTGCCTCACGAGTCGATCCGTAATATTTTAAATAAATAATCACTTCGATATGAAACATGTCGACGCTCGGCTAGTCCCAAAAGACCTGAATTTTCTCCAAAAACTGGATTGCATAAGAGTCGCTGAGGACATGCTAGAACGAGTCAATTCCGACCCAATATTCATGAAACGCATTGTTACTGGTGACGTGACGTGGGATTACGAGTTTAACATGCAAACTAGTCAACAAGCTTTGGTGTGGCACCTTCCAACTGAACCACGCCAAAGTCGATCAAAAGTCAGTCAAGTTAACCGTTTTCTTCGACTATCGCGGTGTCGTGCACCTGGACTTCTTTCCGGAAGGTCAAACGGTAAATAAAGAATATTATTTCGTTAGTAGTAGTTATGTGGCGTTTATGAGAGCAAATTCACCACCCATAAGCACAAAACGTTTTAGGAATATTTTCATTGTGCGTATGGCTAATGCCGGCTCTTCACGTTGGCCAACATAGTGGTGAATGTAGTGGCCAATGCCTATTGGCCAACGTGTAGAGGGTGTGTTTGTGCATGTTGGGTGCACAAATACCCCCTCTACACGTTGGCGAATAGTAATAATATAAGGAGTGGAATTCTCTGCCGGAGTCTGTGTTTCCAGATAGCTACAACCTAGGAGTCATTAAATAAAGAGTGAATAGGTTATTTCTAGGTAAGCGTGCTCCATCTTCGGCCACATCATCACTTACCATCAGGTGAGATAGTGGTCAAACGCGAGCCTATTCTCAATATATACATAAAAAAAAAAGAAAATTTTTGGATTTTGCACCACGTTAATGCGCCTTCGCACAAGGCCATCACATGGAACGAATATTTGACCGAAAACTCTACATAAACCATCGAGCAACCACCTTATTCACCAGATATGGCTTCAGCCGACTTCTTTCTTTTCCTAAACTCAAATTAGTTACTACTTCGTGGCCCGCGTTTTCATTCGGTAGAAGACATAAAAAGAATTCGCGGCGAGAACTGCATGAACTCAATTCCGGAAAAGATGTTTAAAAAAGTTTTTATAATTGTATAAATACTTCGAAAGCGATGAAATAAATTTGGTTGAATAACAGCTAACATATTATGTATTATAAGTGATTATTATGTATTATTAAACGTTTTCCAGTACATGACTGACAGAGCCTAGAATACCTAGCGTATCTAACAAAAGCCAGAGTACCTAGAACTAAAGTGTCTCATTATGAACTCTACGATTTTCAGATTGACAACAAATGTAGTATGTGGTCACATACTATATTACAACTCCGCAGAGCCCGATGCACCTACTTATGGTAAGTATTTTTTAAAGACAATGTCTATCTCATATATTTAAACTAATCAAATGCGTAATACCTAACTGACGTTTCTCTAAATCAAATATGGCGGACTTCCAAAGATGATGGGCCTATTATTATGTCATATGCGTTTCAAATGCTAATAGGAATTTCAATGACCTTTATCTGTCAAATGTCACTCAAAAAGTACGGATTGCAAAGAAAAATTAATGGCGAAAAATAATAACGGTTTATTTTACTTTGTTTAACCTAGTCTCACATCAAATTTAAATATTATATTTAATTAAGAATTATAATTTTAATTAAGTCATAATCAGATTTTTAGACATACATTTCCCTCTTATTTTCATTGTTGGCACCAAGCACACCTGAAAGTAAAGAGACGCATGGCGCAAAGGCCCAGAAGTCATGTCAAAATTTAATTATATGTTTTTATAATAGGCTCGCGTTTGACTACCAAAATATACAAAGGGGACTAGTTTTGTGTCGCTCAATATTTGTAGATAAATAAATAAATAAATCCTTGTTTTGTTCACTCTACCCAAATGGTTCGATTTGACAGCTAATACGTCACAATATGGCGCTAAGTTTTTCCTAATAGTAGTTGAAACGCACTATAGGTATGTGCGGTGTCTTATAATGATATCAAATGATTCCTTTATTTGTACTATTAAGTCTGCAGTGCTAGGGAAGCTTATTCGGCTTCACGTAACGAGATCACGCAATGTTTTCATTTTTTTTATCTATATCATTGTTATTTTATTTTTTGACATTATTATATTTTTTTTGGAATTTATTTTATTTTAGTTGTATGTGAATGTTAAAGAATGACATGAACACTAACATAGTTTATAAGACCTTTGTTACTAACATTACTCGTATATGGACAAGTCCTACTTCCTACTATATATAATATTATATATATATTTATATTTTATATCCTATGCTATCCTACTAATCCTACTAGTCCTACTAATTCCTACTAATATTATAAATGCGAAAGTTTGTGAGGATGGATGGATGTTTGTTACTCTTTCAGGCAAAAACTACTGAACGGATCTGAATGAAATTTGGTAAGTAGATAGTTGACAACCTGGAATAACACATAGGCTACTTTTTATCCCGGAATTCCTACGGGATCGGGATTTACGCGGGAAAAACCTCCCACGCGGAACGAAGTCGCGGGCAAAAGCTAGTCTAAAATAAATGTATTCTATTCTATTCTATTAAATATAATTACGTACACTATAAAATTAATATAAATCAGTAGGTACTCTATTTGTACACCGAGTGCCTCGTTAGTCGAGTTGTCGGAAGCGCAACTGCGGAACACCGGTTCTCGGATTTGATTGGTCGGGCAAAAAGAGCTATTGGGTCTTTCTGCATGGAATTTCTCAGTAGTAGCCCGGAGTTTATTTATTTTTATTTCCAAAAACAACTTAAAAATACTTAACAATCGCATTGTTGCAAACAATTTGCAAACAGTTTGTAAGTTGGTGGTGGGATAACACCCGAGCCTCGAAAAACACGTTAACCCGTTGCTCCCGGCTGCCATTAGAACATCTTTGACAGTCGGTACGTGTAGTCAGAAGCCAGAAAATCTGACACTGGTCTAGCCAAGAGGTGTCGTGTTACCCAGTTACTGGGTTGTGGAGATCAGATAGGCAGACGTTCCATGTAAAACACTAGTACTCAGCTGCGTCCAGATAGACTGGAAACCGACCCAGACATAGTTGGGGAAAGGCTAAGCAGTTGATGAGTACCCTATCTGTACAATGCCTAATACACATATACAAGACATACTGTCGAGTATCCAGGGCCAGATTAACCATTAGGCGCAGTAGGCAACTGCCTAGGGGCCCCGCATCAATTAGGGGCCCAGGCCCAGTGCACGCACCACGAAAACACGTTTCTTTGAACTTAGGGACTTCACTGTTATCTCACAAAGTACGAATCGTTAGATTTAGTAGTAGAATTAAAACAATTTTAGAACAAATCTGGCAGTAAGTAACCAAATATATTAAAAACCACAGCCCTTAAAGCGTTTCCTCAGTTCACACACGATTTGGTAAGGCAAAGTAAGAAAAGGGGCCTCGAGAATGCCATTGCCTTAGGGCCTCTGACAGGGTTAATGATCCGGCTCTGCGAGTATCTCCCGTATAATTATGTGTATTAGGCAAGGCAAAGGAGAATGCCAAGGCTTCCTTCAAGACTCTGCCAGAACCAACAAAGATGAACTATATATCATAATAAATTAATAGTTCAAAAAACACCAGAAAAACACGCTTTTATAAATGCACGTAGGTAATACTCAAAAGAAACCTGATCGTGTTCAAAGTCCATTACGTGGCCTTTCTCACAAGTGCAAACACGACTATGATACGATATTCCATCATGGAATGCCAATGCCTATCTTCCGGCTTCATCATCAGACCTTGAAACCTAATCGTGGCCAAAGAGACAAGACTAAGAAATCCAAAACAGCTATGATACGATTTTCTATCATGAAGCTCCAGTTTATATCTTCCGGCTCCATCATTAGATCAGTTCAGTAGTACCACATTATTGTATTGTCATCAGAACTACATACAGCTGCCAATTTTCATTACGCTACGACCCTTGGAAGATGGTTAAATTAGTTACCTTAGATTCCATTACATAGTTAGTTACATACAGGTCGACCTAATAAAAGCGTGTTAAAAAAGGAAAATAATTATATAATTTGAATCTATTTTAGTTTTCTATAAGTACACCAAAAAAGTTATAGTTCTTTGAAGTTGACCACTTAATAATTCTAATTTTAACGATAACATGAAATAAACTATAAAATTATTGAATAATGAATTCGTTTTCAACAGCCGAGGTAGTCGTTAGTAATACAGAAATCGGAGTCCGGTAACAAAGCAATAAACAACACTAAACTCAAAAACACATAAGACACTTCGCTTGTCATAAAACGCGGGAAAAGAAAAACTTTTGACAATTATCAGTGACAACTACAAGATTAAGTGTTACCAGCACTAAATAACTATTCTAGACTGTATCGGTAATTTAATTGAATTACTTTCAATTATCATAAGATATTAAAAAATATAACTAAACATTATTAATTATAGCCGCCCCCCCCTAAATGGTAACGGACAGACAGGCAGCGAAGCCTTAGTATAGTAATAGGGTCCTGTTTTTACCCTTTGGGTACAGAACCCTACGGGAGAAAGAAACTATCTACTTACCAAACATGCAGTAGGTCCGGAGATTAGTGTGTACAAACAGACAGACTTTTTTTAAATTCTTCCTCTATTACTGTTTTTTAACACCCCTCTATCATTATTTTTGTAAAAATATGAATTGTACAGACAATTTTTTTTCTGTTTTATTATAAGTATAAGTATATAGATGAATTCACTTGTTCTCAGTAAGCGAGACGGGAGCTGACAAGATAACTCGTGAGACGGCTGCCGCTCGCTTGAGTGCTATGCGCGCTGTCATGGCGGACGCGAATGTGGATGCGTACATTGTACCCACTGGTGATGCACACAATGTAAGTAGCTTGATGTCTAATAAATAAAGCGACAGAGAAAACACAATGAGTTTTTCTAGGGTTCCGTACATCCATAGGGAAAATTAAACCCTTATAGGATCATATTACTTATTGTACAATGAACAAGTTACTTCTAGGTAGGTAAACGTGCTTTATCTGCGACCACATTATTGTTATCGAACGCAAGCCTCTCTTTGCAATCTTTTTTTTAAATGATGATTTAAAAAAAAGATGATTGTTCGTCTGTATGTCAAGACCCTTTTTCTTATAAAACCTCTTTTATACATGAACAAACATGAAAGTCAACGCGATGTTTATTATGTGTCGCAAAACAATTTATATAGGTACCTGCCTATAACATTTAAATTATAGATAAAATTCTCACTGGTGTGTCCCATAATTTTAGCCATCAATAAATACTACTCATTTGAAGTTAACTTTTAATAATAGAACAATAAAAACAGAAACCTAAAAAAATAAATTATAAATCGATGAAATATCGAAATTCAAATTATATGCACCCTACTTAATGCGCAGAATTTCGCTCACCTAGCAGTATAATGACACATCTACTTTTTTCTTATTTTACAGAAATGAGGGTCAAAGATTTTACAAATATTTGAAACGAAGTTATGAGTTCATTTTACATTTTATCATGGATTTTATGGTTTTAGAAACTAGTATAGACCTTAATAGATACTTAGGGACAAAAAAATCCACTTCAGGTTTCCAGGAGTTACTTCATAAGAGTCAAAGAAGAAGAAGAGCCATGCAATTGTGCCGTTATACTTTTAACAACTTCCAAAAATGTCATATATGCCCCCAAAGCCATAATTATACAGGATGTGAAAACCAAGAAATAAAGACAATTGGTTAATAGAAAACAAAAGTTTTTATTTGAAATCAACATACATTAAAAGGTTTAATTAAAATATTATAATAACCTATATTTGGCTCGTGAATCGTTAAGAAATAGTTAACATCAAACTATAACAAATAAAATAAAGTATAATCACGTATCTTCTCTTAATTGTAAAGGTAGGTAATCATCAAACATTTTTAAAATTATGGTGAGATAGTTACTCTCCGTTCTAAAAACAAAAGTACTTAAAAGCTTGGCAGTTTAAGTTTAGATAAAGGTACGATAATGAAATCCAGATTAAAATCAAGTTTTACCTTATCACTCCGAAATTTTAAGGAAGTTTACTTTACCTTTAAGTATCTTTATTAATTGACTAAGCAGTAAACAAAATTATAGGCATATTAGGCAATATTAGGAACTTGCACAGTAGGTTCATGATTTTGACATTTACTATTCGACATGGACCTTTTTCTTTGTGAAGTTAACAGCTGGATGAATTTGTGCATGAAAAACTCACGCTTGTAACACTTGTGATGCATAACTTCGCCTTTTTTACTCTGTTTAAATACCTACGTAAAGCTTTTAAACGCGAGTATTCCATGCGGAAATCTAACTCACAGCTAACTACAGAGAGACAAAGATCCTTGACGAATAGTTACGTAGGTATACTTAGTTACGAAGATTTAAACCAGGTATCTTCTTTCATTACCTACTTAATAAGAATGAATATAATAAGAGTATGAATATAATTAAAAAGAAAAGGTAGGTATTTCTTATACTTATTTAAAGATTATTATAAAATCCTTCATAATAGCTGGGCACTATGTTAGAACGAAGTAATTGTAACAAATCGTTTTTCTTTGAATCAGAAATATTCATTTTTGAATCATAAGCTGCTTTTAAATTAATTTGTGATGGTTGCTTTCTTTTTCGTCGTACCAATTTAAGCTTAGCCTGGACCCATTCTCCTTCAAAAGATGTTTTAAATTCATAGTAGTCACGATTTTTAGTAAATTTAATCATTGTTAACTCAGTCAGTTTTATTATATCCCCATTAGTGTCTTTCTGGTAATTAATGGCTTCCTCTTCAGTCAGTGCTTTCAAGTCATAAAAGTTACTGAAATGCATCTCATGAACAATGAAAGGGCTTCCCCTTTTTTTAGCATCTCGTATCAAATTAACATAATGATCTGGCACGTAGATGGGTCCAGACTTTTTAGCCCTTTTTATTGATTTTTCAATCAGAGAATGGGCATTATCACCTTCATTTTGACTATGGCCGCTGATTAAAAACTTATGGCACACAGAATTTATAGCTAAATTTTCGACAGCATAATAATACATGCTGAACACATTTCTAAAAATAAAAACGTATTCATTAGAAATTATTATAAAGTTAATAATTATATCAAAATATTCACCGTCAAAAATTTGATACGTACCGATTTTTTTGTTGGCCACAACAATTATCACTGTAGAAAATAACATCAGAATTTGGATGCTCTTCCGCAACTTTTTCTAGAAACTTGTATACGCAAGTTCCTATTTCTGTAGAACCTTTAGAACCCAAGCCCTCATGCCAAAAGTAACAAGTAGTTGAATCCGTTTTAATATTTGTTATCTGAAATAAAGTTAATATTATTTATAGTAGGTAATATTAAACATTCAAGAGTTAAATACGTTACTAATAGTCGTCTTACAGTAAAATTGTAGCAATTCAATTTCGATTTGTAGTAAAACGCTGATGAATTGCCGATTGGCACAGATAACTGTGCTTGTAAGTCGTATATGGCCACTATGACTTTGTTTTGTGGTTCTCGAGAAAGTGCAATATCTGCTGCTTTTTCTGTGCGACTTAAAACCTTTTCTCTTTGGTGGTTTATATACTGGTGTTCTAGCTCTGTTTTCTTATCATTTCTTAGCATTTTTGTAAGATTCACAAAAATTGCATTGGTCTTTTTTAGGTATAAAAAACGATATATTAAATTCCCTGTTAAAAATCTGACTATAAATGAACAATGTAGCTGCTTCTTTACCGGCACTTCTGCGTTGGCATTCATAGTCGCGATGTAAGGCAGCCAAGGTAAGTCCACCATCAATAAACTCGCGACTGGTATTAGCACGTAAATAATGGCTTTCAACTCGTGGGACTGAATTGATATGCTGACGAACTGATTCTAGTACTTCTGGATCCGATTTCGTTTGTTTACCGTGTTTACCCCTTTGATCGGTCGGCGCGATTCCACAATGAGAAGATTTTGCTTCAATAACTGTACGGAGCGTCCGTTGTGCTATGCCAAGTGTATTTAGTAAAAATGTCTTACATATTCTTCGGGTCTGACCATTTTTCACAAAAGAAAACCAACTATTGGGCGTTCTTGGTTGTGCTAAATTTTTTACACGACGGCATACTATGTTTTGAATGTTAATGCAAGAGCTAAGAAAGTCTCTTTGACGTTGCAAAGATCCTAAGGACCAATAGGTATTAAATATTTGTTGACGTTCATCTCTTGTAAATTTATCGCAACATAAAAACTTACAATTATGGCACGGAGGTCTCATTTTTTTGGCTTCTATTTTGTTGCCTTTCTTAGATACATAATCTTTTCCTGAATTTTTTAACGTTTTCCTGACATTTTCTTTCCACTTATTTTGGTTTCTCACTCTTTTCTTTCCTCTTTTATTCTTAGAAGTTGCACTGGTTAAAGAAACTATAGATAAACTCGTAGATGACGATCCGTTACGCCTTGGATGTGATGTCGGTGGATGATATTCACTGCCACTATCTGCAGAAAAGTCTGAACCTTCGTTCAAGCAAACAAAAGGAGAACTTGGCTTCTGATTTTCTTTACCTAGAATTAAGATTAAATAATATTGCTGTTGGTTACTATTGATTCGAACTAAAGAAAAATTTGAAAATTATGCTAATCAAAAATAAACTTAAATATAATAAAATAAACTCAGCAGAATCATGGTCTTTGGTTTTTCTACCTGTCGCATCAGAACCTTCTTGGAAATATGAAGAGATTTGCATATCCATTTGTTGATTAAGCACATTTTCATTGTTTTTCGTTTGAAGTATCGTGGGAGATAGTATTGTTCGTTCAGCATTACCTGTTTAAGATAATTTTATTGTATCTAACAATCCAAGAATTTTAATAATCAATATAAATAATAAATTAATTACCTTCATCAATTATTTCTTCAAACTGCACTATATTTTCATCAGTAGTTTGATTATCAGTCATGTTAGTAGTATCAGGAACATGAATAAATTTTTCTGGTATAGTCATACCAAGTGCTTCATAATCAAAATTATTTGCTCTTCTTAACTGTTCTATATGGGTATCATCCGGTAAAGAATCTGCAAAGTAAAATTTCCTCAAATTGAACCGCAGCTAGAAATCGTACATTCAACACTTGCGCGAGTCTTTCAATTTTAAGTGTTAATAATATTAAGAAATTGTAAAAAAATTGCTATAAAATCTAAAAAAAAACATATTCAGAATTTTTTTGCTGTCTTTTGAACCGAAAATAATTATGGTATTTAATTAATATACGTACCTCCTTTCCGGGATTTACTAGACGTTGAAGAACTACTGGATGAATTACTCGATGAAGACGTTGAGCTGCTACTAGAACTACTACTCGATGATGAGTCACTGCTCGATGAGGATATAGAACGTTTCCGCTTTTGTGGCACTACTGATTGATCATCTTCTTTGGTACCTTAAGTATATTTATTTTAATTCAAAAACAATCATCTGCTAACTTCTACATACGTACGAATTATTATTAGACTAAATACTTAAATAAAATTTATAAAACTTATTCACAGTACCTTCGCAAATAGCATCTATTTCCTGAACATTTATGTTATCAGAAGTATTGCTGTTCAAAGGAGATATTGAAACTTCCGCCAAATCTTTACTGGTCGAAGCTATAGGTTCAATTATATCGACTGTCATTGATGATGCTGTTTCCCCTATAAAAATATTTGATTATATGTAATAAATACAACCTTTGTTAAATTTTAATGTTCAAAATGAAATGATAATAAAACAGTATTTAGGATACATACCGCTTTTATTTAAGTCAGGATTGGTTTTAGAAAAAGGTGCTGCAGTCAAACCTTTTTTTCCTAATTGTACCAATCGTTCCATTCGGTTCGCCATTATTACAATAAGTAGGTATATCAAACGCCTTATTTGTTTTTCTAAAATTTAAAGTGAAATTTATACTTATGATTTTGATAAGCACAAAGATTAGGGAGCAGGTCGGCCCACTCTAAAACTGCTACTTAGGGCTTCTAACGCCTTTTTAACATTTATAATAATTAGTTAGACCGAGTCTTAGAGTAGGCCAACCTGCCTTCTAACCCATACATAAAAACACTAATCAAACTCACGACATAAGTACCAATAACATATACGTAATCTAATTGAAACGGCACATCTGTCAAATAAGTCGTTGTTTTACCATATGAATTATATTAAGTAAAATAGCGATGTCACATTTGTCAAATGTGCCGTTTTTCTACTAAATTACTAAGTTAATAAAATGTCACATTTGCCACTTACGCCAACACAGATTTAGAAGCGATTGTACCTCGCGGAGCGCCCCGCACAACTGACAAATAAGTCGTTGTTATGCGCGGAAGCGGGGGGAACGTACCAAGTACTACAATGACACTGAACGCCCTCTCTCAACAAATAGGAAAACTAACACCGTGCCGTTTTACCGCATTATAAATTATACACTTTTAAACACTTAGGCCGTAAAAACTCAATTTCGCTTTTTTTGTAAATGTGCCATTATACTGCTAGGTGAGCGATTTATCAATGAATTTGTCTCGCGATCCTATTCCTTGAAGCAGGCCTATAGGTCGATAGGCTTCTGTTCCACTTACACAATACACCATATTAATCTCGAGACGGTAAAAATGTCATCCAGTATAACACTAGCTGTACCAATGCCGTGTAAAGCAATTAAGTATTGGGTTTCTTCAACCAACCAAATTAAGTGTGCATGTGACATTCCTCTCTTTATTTCACTGGATTTTTTCATCTAGATATGCTCTCGTACGTCCTCACAATACCCTTTTTATTTGTTATTTGGAGAACCCTTCAAATGGCGTTTCGACCTTCGTGGAGAAGATCAGGGTGTGTGGAATTCTTACCTCACTAAAACCACCCCGGTGATCACCATTAGCACATGAAGTAGCCCCGTTACGTAAAACTTGGTCCTGCGAGCCACGCTGAAATCATAAGCAAACTAAACATAAATTAATCTTTCAGTCCCAATACATCTCGCCAGCTGACGCCCGTCGTGAATGGCTCTCAGGGCTCCGAGGGTCATCAGGCACGGCTCTAGTGACAGCTACGGAAGCTTTGGTCTGGACTGATGCCAGATACTGGACGCAGTTTGAGGTGGAAGTCGATGGCTCACTCTGGACGCTGATGAGGCAAGGTAGGTGCAACGAAATATCCTACTCCCTTCTTATATTGTAAATGTGAAAGTTTATGAGTCTGTACGGATGAATGTTTGTTACTCTGTCATGCAAAAACTACTGAATGTATTTAGATGAAACGTTACAGTCATATTGTTTATACATATATCAGAATAACACATTTGATACTGGATAGTCGCGGGCAACAGCTAGTAAGCTATTGAAATGGGAAAGAAAGATAAAAACATTTATTTGGCGTCAGTTTTCCAGGCACACTGATACAAACATACAAGCAAAGCTAATAAAACAGTAAAAAAACTGTGTCTGTACATTTCATATTTTTACAAAAATAATGTTGGGGGGGGGGGGGCGGGGTGTTAAGAAACAGTAATAAAGGAAGAATTTAAAAAATGTCTATCTGTTTGTACACGCTCATCAGAGATGTACAAATGACAGGGACTTAACGGGGGCTAAGTTAAGAGGGGGCTTAACGGGCTCTCCGAGGCGCAAAGGAAACTCGATATGTTTTATATAATAATAATAATAATATTCCACAACTTTTCACACAACGCCATCTAGTCCCAAACTAAGCAGAGCTTGTGGTATGGATACTAGACAACTGATAAACATACATAATTATATATTTCTAAATACATACATATTATAGATAAAAGATTTTATATGATATTGTATGTATATGATCCCTCCACGGGTCGGCCTCCGGGTTTCCTATCTTTTCGTACCTTGAATATCAACCCATGTGGCTTTTATTATTTAGCCACAAGCTCCTCTGAAATTTTCAACTTGGACATATTTTCGAACAGTCGAATGAATTCAGACTGTATGTCCATGCTCTCAGTGCTTGACTCTCTGACTGCATTTAATATATTTTACGATTAATTTTACAATTAATTTTCAAAATACGTTTATTAAATTAAATATGACCCTGTTTATTCTACTTGTATAATTTGACCTTTCAATTTGATGTATTGTAATTTGACCTACCTAGCTTATTTTTATTTTTAATCTGTATTGATAATAATTTAATTTGTATAATAAAAAAATATCGTTTATATTTTTCATTGGCATTATGTTCTGAGATATACGTATTTATTGTATTTTAATTTAAGTGGTTGACATTCCATTGCAATGTTTAATTAATTAATTTGAGGGTGAATGGGAGTCGGGTCTCTGGCTTCATGCACTACCGTCATTGAACATAGGCACCTTGTGCGATGATACTACATTCCGCCTCGCTGCTTGCCTTCGATTAGGTGCTCCCTGTTGTTTTGATCATCGCTGCCACTGTGGCAAAGTTGTCAACAGTCTCGGTCACCACGGCTTTTCATGCGGCCGCAGCGCGGCTCGAATAGCACGGTACGCGAATATTAACGGCGCTGCCGATGCGGCTGCTGAGAACCTCAAGCGGCGGAAATAGGTATAATAACCTTGTTGGTAGTTATATTTTCGAGCCGTTTGGGGTTGAAACCTTGGGGTCGTGGGGTCTGAGTGCTCACAAATTATTTAAAGAACTATCCAGACGCCTAGTTGACACTTCGCGTGACCCAAAGGCTGGCTTTTACCTTGAACAGAGGTTAAGCATTGCTATACAATATGGCAATGCCGCCAGTCTTTTGGACACATTACCAGTGGACAGCGATGCGCACGAATTTCTGGATGCCATAAACAAATTAATATTTTCCTCTTTATCACAGGAACGGACTCGTCTATTCAAGCATGGCTGGTAGCTAACATGACTGTCAATTCCGTCGTAGCCGTTGATCCTACCACTTACACAAGAAGCTCTTGGCGTACCTTACAAGTATGTATTCTTATGGTTTTTTTGGGGGTTATTGTACTGCTCGTTCAGTACAACAACGCGGTCAGGATGCTGTTGCGAGTTGCGACTGCCAAGGCACTGTAGTGCGTCGGGCATGTTAACCGGTTGTCGCAGCTCCCTTTCGGTGTGGACATTCTCAGCAAATTTTTCTTCTTGTTTACTATAATGTTTGTAATTTTGTGTGGTCGGTATGTTGTTGTGTGTGTTTTTTTTTTCCGAATAAATGCATTGGACTAGATCGAGCGCTGAGCTAAAAGGCTTATAGGCGACGAGGTGCTGGTGGACAAGCTTCATAGCCTGGCTCATCGGCGAACCGTTGCTTGCCTGTCGGTTTTCTACAGATTGTACTTCGGGGAGTGTGCGCAGGAGCTCCATGACCTGATCCCTCCATCTCCCTTTCACTACCGGTCTACCAGACGCACGGCTACCACCACCCACACTTGGTTGATATACCGTCTTGTCGTACCAAGCGCTTCTCCTCCACATTTATTGTGCGCACAGACAAGCTGTGGAACTCTCTGCCGGCTTCTGTGTTCCCTGCCACTTATGACCTTTCAGCCTTTAAAGCACGAGTAAATAGGCATCTTCTGGTCTTGCTCGTCCCATCTTAGACCTCATCTATCGCTTACCATCAGGCGAGATCGAGATCGAGAGTGGGCCCATCAGTAATCAAAAAATTGTTTTTCAATAAAATACTCTGATGGTTTTCACTGCATCATGCGTAAGAAAGTGAATGCTTCGATGGTTGAGTAGCTGCAAGCGACTGGTCGAGTGTTGATTGCTGAGCACGAGGTTCGATTCCCATGTCGAGCAAAATGTTATTTCTCAGAGTAGCCAGGAGTTTGGAAGCTAGCGGTGTGATACCCCGTGCCTCGGAATGACGTTAAGATATTCCTATAGCAAATACTATCAATTCAATTTTTGTTCGAAGACTGCCATTGACAATATTTAAATAAAAATCCCAGCTATGAAAATATGTTCGTTAAAGATTTCAGATAATATTTGTAAACAGTGTCCATTCATCTAAATACATAGTCAGCTTTCAGTCATTGTTCAGAGGCTAATATTGGAGGTGTCCTCCATGTTCTCTCTAAAAGCCTTCATCCACATCGCACCCACCGCGCCGTCTCGTGAACGACATGAACTTGTCTGTTCGGAAACTGAAAGTAGAAAAAAAAGTTATTTAAATAATCTAAAAAACCCGACTGCTCAACTGAAATGCAAGGAAAAACCACATTTTTTTTTTAAAGTGACAAGAAGGCGGGACCCATAGATAAAATAAATAAGTAGATTTGGTCAACAGACGAAATTATATCGGAACCGTGTGTCTCCAGTTAGGCGCTGGGCGGGGCAACAACTACACATGCAGTTTAATAAAATCAATAGATACGCACTCGCGCACACACCCGCATTTCTTAAATCAGAACGTACTATACAATCAATAATAAACCTTATTCCGTCAAACACAGCGTGTATTTACCATGCACCGTAGAATTTACCCACACAAAAACATCGGTCGCTATCGTTGTGCTGTGCAAAAGCAATTTATTTTACATATACGCTAGTGATTGACTAAATCGGAAAGTTATCGATTCTTCCATTTATTATTGTACAATATTTTTTGGGCACCTGAAAATGAACCAAATAAAAAATGGCATGTCCAGAAAATATTACAATAACAATAAACATATTATTAAGAACATAACATTACATAATTATTATTAAGTACTACCTACTAAGTATTAAGGGCTACCCTGGCGCTTTCGACTTAAATCTTAATATTTAATTATCATAGTGATAGGTCAAATAGAAGTCGATGTTAACTTACATTACGCTCTTGATCGGAACATACCAGCCGTATAGGTTGTATAGAATCCTGAAAAGTTGAATGACTGATTTTATGAATACCCTAAATCATGAGAATAGCTTTCAGTAATAAAATAAAATTTAACACACTTCTGCAAATATCAGTTGTACTCTTAATTTTGGAATTGTCCATTCAAAAAGCCTGCGACTTTTCTTTAGAGACTAGAACATTTCTGCGTTGAAGTGAACCGAGCATATGGTGCTATTTTTTGTAGGGTACCAGTTAGGTGGCATGCCTGTGGCATCAATCCATTCCTTTTTTATGTTACCATCTTTTGGGAAGCTGAAAAGTACGAAAAGCACTTATTTATCATTTACATACATCTTAAGCTACTTCTAAACGTCACCATATAATAAGCATCGCAATAATTACGTAACACACTATAAATCAAGATCTGAATGATTTTGACGTATATTGCTAATCCATTGCTTCATATGTTCGAAATATTGGTCTGCTCAACAACGTAAATACCGCAGTGAGTGTTGTTGATTTAGCATAATGAAACCGATTCCTACTGTAAGTGTGTTACGCAACTATTACCTGCGGGGTAACCGCAGGTAATAGTTTAGTAGGTTATAATAGGTTTTTGTTATAAGAAAAATCCTAGTTAGTAGAGAAATTGTTAAATATATGAAAACAAACACACATCCATGCATAACAAATAAATAACATGAATATATTGACTTATTTTAAGCTCAATTCACAAATATATTATCTGAACCATGCCGATTATTATAACGCATACGAAGCTTCAATGGAAGCAAAATACAAAAACCATAAAAAATAAAGAAACAGCATGAGGATAAGGCATAACATACGATAATTCTAAACCGAAAAACACCACCGATTATTAACCTAAAATTAAAGTAACTTACTTTACGAATATTGGTTACGCATTTCTCTACTACTCTGTAAAAAAATCAAAATAAGTAAAAAAACATTATTTACATTGATCTTCCAACCGGGCTAAAACGGTTGACAGATTGAAAGATAAACTATTGTAACGACGGCGACGTCGGAACTCCTTACGCATGCTGCGGGCGTAAAATAAATTGTTTATTTTTTTTTTACTTTTTTGTACACTTGACTTTTCAACGTATTTTTATTTCTGTCATCTCATGTAAAATAAAAGTTAAACATATTTTCTTAGAGGTTTCCGTATGTTATAAAAATCTTTTTACCAAAAAATTACACCAAGTCAGGATGTCCCATCATCAGATCCTGACTTGGTGACAATGGGACCAATTTCAAAGTATACCCTTTCAAACAAAAAAAGCATTTTTCAAATCGGTTCAGCCGTCTCCGAGTAATCGGTGATCATACATAAAAAAATAATAATAATATACGCGTCGAATTGATAACCTCCTCTTTTTTATGTCATCGGTTGAAAAACCCCTAAACTATAATAGCAATATTTCATTCGTCAATCGACATTGCTGTCGATAGCTTACGTTAGTGGATCTGCACAAGCACATCACTAATTCGTCGCAAGAAGTGGCGGCCTCACTACGCGATGAATCCGCGTAATACAGTTTCGTATGTTATGTTTACATTGCTTGTCCAGTTACTTAGTGACGAACTCAGGTAGTGGTTAAGGAGCAATGTATTTATAGCAAAAGGAGTACAGTCGCTCTGATATTTGAAAACAAAAATAACATAGTAAAACCAAGAAATATTTTACGATTTATTGTTTTTCATGATTTTAAAGACAAATATTGTAAAATACTTGTACTTACATATGGTAAGTGATTCCATGATTCACATAGATTTGATTTTGGCTTCGGTTTTTACAAGATACCACAGAACAACTCGGCATTCATATATGTTATCACGATCGCCGTCGAAAGCGCACTAGTTCGCGGAGACGGCCACTTGCCTGTGACATGAGCCCTGTGGCCATGTCGCGCGGACACCGATACGCCCCCTTACCACTTCTCTGTATTTTTGATTTCTGTGGCGGGACCCAATTAAACGTATTTATTTTTTTAATTTGACGGGTCCGCCTGCTTGTCAGTTTTTACAATAAAAATGTGCTTGTTGCTTGCATTTCAGTTGAGCAGTCGGGGTTTTTAGATTTTTTAAATAACTTTCTTTTTTCAACTTTTCGGTTAAAATATTAATTAACAATTTTTTAATTTTCTCGGTCGTGTCACATTGGCACCCCACCGGATTCAGAAAGTGAAAGAGCTCAAGTCCATATTCTTAAACTTTCTCTTTGTATTATTTTTGCTAGTATTACACTAATGATAAATATTATATACTTTTTTGAAATCCTTGTGATAAGCTTTTTAATTTGATACCCATATTGTGGTATTAGAAAAAAATTTTTTTTTTTTCACTTGTATAATGCCTTCGCACAGCCCCCATGTTTGATTTTTTCAAATGTCACCTATCTAAGAACACTTGGGCTGCTAAGACAAATCTAACGATACCTCAATTATGTGAATCCGTTCAGTGGTTCTGGAGATATGAGGTAATAAAGAATATTACAAACAAACATACATACATGCATACATACATACAAGATACGCGCGAAAAACATAACCCTTCCTTTGCAGTCGGGTAAAAACAGGCCAGGATAAAATTTAAATAATCTAATGTGTCAAAAAAAAAAAAAAAAAAAACAAAAAAGTTCAAGACGAATTGTAAACCTCCTTTTTTTGAAGTCGGTTAAAAATGACTTTACGTACTCATAATTCGCAGAGCTATTCGTACGTATGTGTGCCTTTGAGCCGTGTCTATGTAGTGATGCGATTTGATACCTATCAATTTTAAACATGCGTCCTTAAGCCATGTCCCGGCTGTCATTTAGACATCTTTGACACTCGTTACGGATAGTCAAAAGCCAGAAAATCTGGCACTGTTCACTGTAAGCCGACCCCGACAGTTATGAAAAGCCTAAGCAGAGGGTGATGCGTAATAAAGTGACTTCATTACTGCAGCGCCAACGAAACGCTGGGAACAGTATCCTGAAAATGATTGCAAACAGACCTGACTGTCCTAATCGAAGTCACTGGGTCTGGTTGGCTAGAGGCATATGTTTAGCAAAAAAAGAATGATTGAGGCCTGTTGGTCTAGTGGTCAGTGGCCCTGGCTGCTATACACAAGGTCGTGGGTTCGATTCCCACCCAGGACAAATGTTTGTGTGATGAGCACGATCATTTGTTCTTTGTCTGGGTGTAATTTATATATAATATGTATGTATTTAGAAATATATATGTATGTTTATCAGTTGTCTAGTACTCATAGCACAAGCCCTGCTTAGTTTGGGACTAGATGGCGTTGTGTGAAAGTTGTGGAATAAAAAAATAAAAAAAAAATTAACATAGCATGTAACTTCAAACTGTTACTATCAGTAATAATACTTATGGACCATAAAGTTTGATAATAATGTTTTTTTTAATAATCTATAGCCTCATCCCGCTGTGGGTAGAGGAGAAGGGAGTGTCAGACTTCTACTGACTAAAACCCACCATGCTCGTTCAGTTGCCATTGTACACCAGGACCGTGGTTTACCGTTTTCATCAAACCCCAATGCATATGGCTCCATCAAGCGCCTACAAAGCTGCTGAAAGCTTCTTACACGACCCGGACGGTGAGCTACCCCTGATCATCGTCCGATGTATCTGTGCTAATCCCTAGTTTATAACATATCCCTGTAACATTCGCACAACAAAGACAAAGGCCTCCTGTCTATGAGACGGAACCGCAATCCAGCACGCAGACACAGTGCGTATTTCTTCAGATTTCTCACGAGGTTCTCCTACACCGATTTGAAACCAGTGATTACCAGTAACACTGCCCCTTGTAGGTAATCATTATAAATCAAAAAGTAGTAAGAAAAATTGGCTAAGTGCGAGCCGGACTCGCCCATGAAGGGTTCCGTAGTAACTACGCAAAATAACTTCGTTTTTCATAGTGTTTGTTTCAAAGTTATATCTGCGGTTTTAGAAATGTGCTATATCTCAAAATCTGCTGACCCTATCTCGTTCAAACCAATTTCACTTGAAAGTTTACATTAAGATCTACAGTATATATTTTGGTTAGATGTTTGATTCCATTATTATAAAAGTTAGAGGGGGCGGCACATATTTTAGCACTTTGGAAGCGTATATCTTTTAAAAGATTGACTTTAGGAAAAAATGGTTTTAGAAACCTCAATATTATTTATAGACCTGTCTATAAACACCACACACGTACTTACTGGTTTGATGAAAATATTACATTTTGATACAAGTAGAGAAAGTTTGTTATTGCGGCCGAGGCGGAGTTACGCCCGAGCCGCAAGGCGACGAGGTTATGGAGCCGAGTACTGCAGTAACAAATGTCCACGTGTATCAAACAACGTTTTTCAATACACTTTCGAAGAAATAAAATAATAGAACGAAAAGTATTTTTGTCATTAAAATAATTAATTTTCCCCGCGCTAGAGAAGCAAAGGTATGAAGCCGCAAAACAGCCTGATATTTTTTTTATAGCACAAATAAATGTTAATTTGTTGATAACAGCAAAATTATTTTATAAATAATAATTTTTATTATTTATAAACACAATTTTTATTTTCATAAAATATAAAGCCTTAAAAACATGTGCCTCTTTGCTGTGAAAAAAAAAAACAATAACCCCTGAATATAGGGAATTGAATAGTTGTTTAATGTTATCGGTGGCAAAATCTGGAATGGTAAACCCTCGTGTGTGAAAAATGAAAAAAATCCACGAGTGTGAGATACATTGCATGTTGAACCTAATTGTAGTGCGATAAGAACCAGTTTTC
The DNA here is from genome assembly GCA_943138885.2 of Tholera decimalis. Lineage (NCBI taxonomy): Eukaryota > Metazoa > Arthropoda > Insecta > Lepidoptera > Noctuidae > Tholera > Tholera decimalis. The sequence continues at coordinate 6,623,349 of OW964575.2, read as the reverse complement.
GAGGAAATGTATTGTAAAAATATTTTAGTTCGATTTACGAAATTATTAGTTAGTTCCATGTATGGGGAGCCCCTCTTAATATTATATATTTTTATATATTCAGACAGACAGGCATGACGAAACTATAAGGGCTCCGTTTTTTACCATTTGGCTACGGAACCCTAAAAATCACATACAATGAGAACTCATTCTCACATTCTCCCTAAGTATATTCTTTTTATAAAACAATGACTCGTCAATTTGATCGAAATAACGTGACGTCTAAAATCATTATATTTATTTTCAGACAGCATTAGTAAACGTGAATGTTACTCTACGAGCGATACCCGAAAACTTAGTGGACGCAGCACGAAGACGTCTCAACGACGGACCCCCGGAGAGGCCACACAATGACTTATTACCATTACCTGTTCAGTTTACCGGTAAGTCTAATAAACGCTTGGTACTTTACCAAGCGTTTATTAAAAATTAACGGCCGCGCGGACCTTCACTGAAAAAAAAAATCGGTAAACCCAATCGATTTTTCAGTTATATTCACCGCTTTGGTCAGTAAAAATAGAGTCTATTGTCCAAAGAAATAAAACTAACTTAAAAAAAAACAGTTGAGTTATAACAGTAGATTTTACTGTGCATCTACAACTGTTTTCTGGTGGGCTATTCTTACTGTTTGTAAGACAGTAAGTCAACACGGAAATACTTAAAAAAACTGCTTGTTTTAGTTAACGTTAATGTTCAAACAATTGAAATAACTGTTTAGCTCTTTACTGTATACTAAAATAACTGTTCAGAAGCAGTAAAAATAACTGCTATGATATCAGTAAAGCTCTGAAAACGGCAATACTTAAAAGGAACTGTTAGTTTCAGTAAACTTTAATGTTCATCCAATTGAAATAACTCTTTAGCTCTTTACTGTTTGTGCCCATTTCAGTGCACTGTCAGTAATCAATTATTATAACATAAAAAAAAAGTTTTCCGAACCGTTTTTTTTACTGTACAACAACAGTAAAAAGTCTCGTTTTATTTTTTTCAGTGTTCGCTCTCGTTGACTTTATCACGATAAAAACATAACCATCCTTCTTTTGCCGTCGGATTAAAAGCCTATAACTTTCCTCAAGCTTCAAGCTATTTCCATACCAAATTTCACCTAAATACTTCCAGTACTTTCGGAGATTAGTGCGTTTAAACAAACATACTTTTTCGCTTTATAAAATCAGTAGGTGTAACAGAATACAATACAATATAATACAACGTGTAACAGAATAAACACAATTCCTGAAAGTAATTGGTTCAGAATCGGCTTCTGAATCGATTTCCGTCATAAAAAATAGGTGTTAAATTTTGATGGATAATTCATTCATTCAACTTAAAATGGAAACACAGTATCATGACAAATTAATACACTCCTTAATTCAAGGAAATTGTGTGCATGTCGCGTTGGCCGCTAACATTGCATGAGTGTATGCGTCTGCGTAAGGATATTGTATGACGCACACACGTTTTGCGTTTAGTAAGAATAACTATTTTATAAAAAAATGCCTAGGTTTGGTTTCAATTTATTTAGTTACGGATGTTGTTTTAGACTTATAATTTAATATTCTAATTGGGGTGTCTGAGGTATTGCGCTTAATCTGTTACACCTTGTAGATAAAACCCATAAAGGGAGAGAGAGAGAGTTCCGATATGCCATAGCTTCATCTATTTATTATCTTATCGTCATCTACTTAGTCTGTTTCCAACTATGTTTGGGTTGGCTTCCAGTCTAAGTAGGTAGTAAGTAAGTAAGTTCACTTAGGTATGAGAAAGATAAGTTTCTCATACTTAACATGTTGAACGCCAAGAAAAAAAATGAATCTTCCCGTTCAGGCTGCGTCGGTCAGTGATGGCCGACAACTAGACTTGCCGTTCGGGCCGCGTCGGTCAGTGATGGCCGACAACTAGACTTGCCGTTCGGGCCGCGTCGGTCAGTGATGGCCGACAACTAGACTTGCCGTTCGGGCCGCGTCGGTCAGTGATGGCCGACAACTAGACTTGCCGTTCGGGCCGCGTCGGTCAGTGCTGCCCGGCGTTTAATATCTCCATAATTCATTAATTAATGACTAAAGTTGACTTTTGTTAATGAAAACATACATTTGGACATTAGATATAACTATCTAACTTTTTTTGAGGTTGACTTCCCGTCAAACCAACAATAAAAAAAAACATTTGGTCTAAATTTGGATAGAACTGCGATTTTTGCTTGGCCTAAAGGGAAAGCTCACTGTCGGTCAGCACTGAACGCGTTGGCGTTCAACGTGTTAAGTGAACTTTTAATGTTCTTGTGAGAAATATACTTCTTTAAACCAAGATAGGCAGTCTCTCTATTTAATACACTAGTAAATTGTCTTTCGATCTATCGAGTAGGCGATAGGTATGTGCGAAGTGTGCGGCGCACACAGGCGCCAAGGCAGAAGGGGCGCCGGATGTAATGCCAGTATTAATTATTGAAATTATTTTTGTAAAACTACAACATATTATTCTTTATAATTGAGTAGGTACAAACAGTGTAAAGTTAAACACAAGCGTCCCTAAGACAATACTCACGCCTGTGGAAAAAATCATAGGCGCTTCATAGATTTTGCACACAGGCGCTGTCTTAGGTCAGCGCAGCCCTGCGAGTAGGTAGATAGGTTATGACGTTGGTTGGCCAAATACAAATTTAATCTATTTCAAAACACATTTATTGATGTGGAGCCTCTTATTTTTTTTTTTTTGTAATAATCTTTTCGAGGAACGGAGGAATTTTGGTATATTAAGATGGTCCACCCATCCCCGGACCCATTTTAGCAAAGGTTGCTTAACTTTGAAGGTCGACCATCTATTTATTATCTATGTAAGAAGTAAAAAGAATCGGCTCTGTTTAAGGCTGCGTTTCCACCAGAGATGTGCGATGGAAATGTGTCGTGCGAGGATGTCTAGCTCTGCTGTGAAAATGTGTGCGGATTTCCACCAAAGCTGTGCGATGAAAATGTGCCTACGAGGAAGTGTAGCGGAGCTGTGAAAATGCGCATTAGGCTGAGTTTCCACCAGAGATGTGCGAGGATGCGTAGCGAGGGATGTGTTTGTAAAGAACCAATAGAATCGCTTCATTTACCTCACCTCGGTCAGCACAGCTCTGGTGGAAACGGCTCAGCGGAGCTAGATTTTTGCGCATACAAAACAAGCGAGGGATGTGTGCGAGGGATGTGTGCGAGAGGTGTGTTGCGACGGATGTGTTGCGAGGAATGTGTGTTGAGAAGGAAGTGTTGCGAGGTTTGCGCATCCTCGCACCACACATTAATGCGCGTTTTCACAGCTCTGCTACACATCCTCATAGGCACATTTTCATCGCCCAGCTTTGGTGGAAACTCACCCTTAATATGTGGTGCGAGGATGCGCAAACCTCGCAACACATCCTTCTCAACACACATTCCTCGCAACACATCTCTCGCACACATCCCTCGCTCACATCCCTCGCTTGTTTTCAAAAATCTAGCTCCGCTAAGCCGTTTCCACCAGAGCTGTGCTGACCGAGGCGAGGTAAATGAAGCGATTCTATTGGTTCTTTACAAAAACATCCCTCGCTACGCATCCACGCACATCTCTAGTGGAAACGCAAGAACATTAGTGGAACAGTGTTTATAGGTACAACTTACGAATCTGTCGGTACGGTCGTGGGGTCAAACCCACAACCCAAAACTGTGAAATTGATTTCTAGATAACTATAAACACTGGCGAAAACAGTTTTTTTGTTATCACAGGCAGACACTCACATTTTATTTATGTACTTATACACTTGAGAGTAATAAAATCGCACACAAAGATTTTATTGATAATTTTCCGATTCATTTCAATTCAATGATTCAAATTTATTTAAATGCAATAGTCGCAATTTTACTTGTAAATTTCATTTCATCTCGTAAAATATCTTTTTCAGCATTTTGAAAACTTTTTAGTGGTATCATTTTTAAGTTGACATAGCAACTTTTTTATTTTTATCAATTTTATTAAGAAAATCCAGCTTTCTTTGTCAAAATCTGGGGTGTGCGATTTTATTGCTCTCAAGTGTAGATAAGAATAAATCTTTTTTGTTTTACTTTCAGGTCAGGCGTCTTCTGAAAAAACTTCGGAATTAATTCCACGTCTTAAAGAAAGGGGCGCTTCTGCGTTAGTACTAACAGCTTTAGATGATATAGCTTGTGAGTATAAATCATATTTTAAAATCAGTACTATAATATACACTTACAAAATGCGAAATAAAAATCTTTTCATTTCCTTTTTTCTTAAAAAGTAGGTTGAATTCACATGACTAGCAATCTTCTGACAAACACTTCATCTAAACTGAATATGCTTGTGTCTTTTTTTTTCTAGATTGGAAAATTATCGAATGACTTCTCCCACTCGTGGTTAAGCGGAAGGGTATGTCAGACTTCTACTGACTAAAAACCTACCCTGTTCCTTCAGCTGCCCTTAAGTTCCGGGGCCGCGGCATCTTGTTAGAATATTTCCGCACACATATTCTCCCTTCCGCATAACCCAGAGCGGGAGAAGTCATTCAATGATTTTCCCACCTGGAAAAAAAAAGTAATGAGAAAGCTAATATTCTTTATAATAACATTCACACTTATAATTATGAATTATGGCCGAATTTCGACAAAAACTGTTTCAGACCCCCAGACTAACCGGCTGTTTGTAAAAATGCATTCACAATGCAGATAGATAGGTACCTATAATACTCTTTATTGTACACCATAACAGAGTTAAATAAGGACTTAACAACTACAAATGGTACTAATACAATGGGCTGTCTTACCGATAAAAGTAGTGTTGCCCAAACGAGAGTCTCGCAAGAGTCTTGCAATTAGCGATTATCCTAGCGGTAGTTGAGATCTCAGAACAATGTAACACAGTCTGTTACATTGTTCTGAGATCTCAACTACCGTTTAATAAATAGCAATAGGATAATAGCTAATTGCAAGACTCTTGCGAGACTCTCGTTTGGGCAACACTAGATAAAAGCGATCTTTTACAGACAACCTTTGAATGGATCTGACACAGCAGGTGAAAATAATTGTAGTGTTGGTAATTAAAAAGAAAACGCTTTTATTTTTAGGGTTCCGTAGCCAAATGGCAAAAAACGGAACCCTTATAGTTTCGATATGTCTGTCCGTCTGTCTGTATGTCTGTCTGTCTGTCCGTCCGTCCGTCCATATGTCACAGCCATTTTATTCCGAAACTATTAAGACTATACATGTGAAACTTAGTAGGTAGATGTATTCTGTGAACCGCTTTCCGATTTTAAGAAAAAAAATTAAAAAATATTTAAAATAAAGGGGGGTCCCCATACATAGAACTAGAACTGAAAATATATTTTTTCATGAAACCTATTCGTATGTGGTAACTAAAAGTAAATGATTTTATTCCAGACACACTCAACATTCGTGGATCCGATATTCCATACAATCCTGTGTTCTTTTCCTATCTCGTCGTCAGGATCAATCCAATTGCTGTGAGTTATTCATCAATTTAATGAGACAACTTAAATAAAAGCTTATCATCATATTACTGCGTTGGAGCGTTGGTCGTCCGCCAGTGAGACGCGCAGACGACATTGTTACCATCGTGGGTATATCCTGGATGAGACTGGCATAAGACCGTAGAGCTTGGCACAAGCGAAGATAGACCTATTTATTTATTTTCTCCCACAAGATACAGAAAACAAAATTTCTTTAAACATTTTTTTTTTGTCTGGAGACAGGAGCCCATACTAAGAAAACACATTATAGAATAGGTCAAATTGGAAACTTACTTAACAAGTTGAACGCCAACGCAGTCAGTGCTGACCGACAGTGAGCTTTCCCTTTAGGCCAATCAAAAATCACAGTTCTATTCAAATTTAGACCAAATCAATCAATCAATCAATCAATCAATCAATCATTTATTTTTGTGAACATAAGTAAAATAGGTGGTAAAATATATGTCATTAGTAACTATCTATGTTCTGCTGTAAAAGCATACAAAAATATTAAGCTTACATTAATTTAAATTAAATAACATCATAATAAATTAAACTAAATCACATCATATTGTATTAAATTGAATTACATCATATGAAATTAAATTAGATTACATCAAGATATCAAAAATTAAAATAAAAAATATTATAATCAAATGTCAGCTATGTCAATATTAAAATTATGTATTTACATCAGATATCAGGAAATAATAAACTGTCGATCATAAAATTCATTAATACTTGTCATTTAAAAAGTAAATATTTTTTTAATTGTTGATTTGACGGGAAGCCAACATCAAAAAAAAAATAGATACTTATATCTAATGTCCAAATGTATGTTTTCATTAACAAAAGTCAACTTTAGTCATTAATTAATTAATTATGGAGACATTAAACGCCGGGCAGCACTGACCGACGCGGCCCGAACGGCAAGTCTAGTTGTCGGCCATCACTGACCGACGCGGCCCGAACGGCAAGTCTAGTTGTCGGCCATCACTGACCGACGCGGCCCGAACGGCAAGTCTAGTTGTCGGCCATCACTGACCGACGCGGTCTGAACGGGAAGATACATTCTTTTTCTTGGCGTTCAACGTGTTAAACGAATTAAGGTTGTGTGTTAGTTTCAAAAACGTTTTCGTGCATGTGTGAATGTATGTTTATGTCTGTGTATGTGAGTTTGTATGAGTGTGTCATGTGCTAGTACATGTGAACCTTTACCTCAAAAGTCTCTGTGTTTATTAAGTAATGTTTCTGTCTCCTCATACTTAAGCCCAATAAGCCATTTAGTGATCTTGTTTTTACATTCCCTATTCGTATTGGGATAGATATTATGCAACTCATTAGCCAAGTTATACAGCCGTGGTCCTTGAAAGAAGGAGAAATAATCGCTGAAGGCTGTACGTCGATTTTGTAAAATTCGAACAACAACTCGCATCTCACATAGCTATTCACTGTCACTTCGCTTATGGTTCAAAATGACCTTGATTTTGCATTCTATAAACAGCGTCGAAGTGACGGAGGAATTATCTTACCGAATGCCACTTCTCACGTCATCTCTTACTTTATCTGTCAAAATCTTTAAGTAGTTCAACTCGCTGACACGCTCGCAAGGGTAGCGCTAGTGTAAATTCGAATTAACAACCGAGTTTTTAGAATTCCAATCAATAAACTCACAGCGGATTCAGATTCGAAGTTAAGAATGAGGTCTTACAGAATAACACAGCTGTTCTGGATGGCACAGCATGAAATACTTGGAAGTTGCGGCGTCATGTTAAAACTGGATTGTTATAATTGTACTGTAATAGTTTGTGCTGTTTGAGGATAACACCTATACCCAGCTGTTGATTAAGTCAGGCTGTTAATGATAATGATCATATTACTTAACTAAGCTAAATATGCTTGTGTTTGAAGTGGGTTCACGGCAATATTAATAATATCCCACAACTTTCACACAACGCCATCTAGTCCCAAACTAAGCAGAGCTTGTGGTATGAGTACTAGACAACTGATAAACATACATATATATGATAGATAAATTACACCCAGACAAAGAACAAATGATCGTGCTCATCACACAAACATTTGTCCTGGGTGGGAATCGAACCCACGACCTTGCGCATAGCAGTCAGGGCCACTGACCACTATACCAACGGAACCAGTGTGAGATGGGTGGGGATCGAGCTTGCGACCTCTCGATCACAAGTTCGACACCTTATCCATTAGGCTATTGAAGATGATGATATTATGTTATTTTCTTTTTTTTTAAGCGTACTCGTAGCGTGGGTAGAATTCACATTACTGGCAATCTTGTTCACCCCTCCAACTACGCTAAATATGCTTGTGTCTGGAATGAGTACAAGGCAATAGTGTAATGGGATCCGAACCCACGATTTCTCGATCACAAGACCGACAGTCGCTTAAGAATTGCTTGTTTTCTCGTTCGAAGTTGCCCGTTTAGTTATACCGTACCGACATTCTCATATAATAACACTATTTTTCAGCCCGATTCCGTTTCGGTTATACTGTTCTGGCATAATGGAGTCCTTGCCGAAGAGATCACTACTCATTTGGCTTTAGAAAGAACAACTGTCGAAACAAAACCGTATGCAGAGATTTTCAACTACTTAAAAGAATTATCGGTAAGCATTTTACTTCTTATCTTACTATATTATAATGCGAAAGTATGTGAGAATGGATGTTTGAAACTGCAGAATGGATCAGAATGAGGTAAGTATTGCCCTTCAACTAGTCAATAATATATTTTATGTGCCTCGTGCCCAGAACCGTAATAAGACGAGAGACACGCTTACCCCCTCTTTGATACGACCTCAAGTCGTACAAATGCGGGTGAGCGGGCGCCTAACCACTGCACAGCGTACAAAAATATAAACCGACCGTCCTTCCGTCCTCGCCGCCGCCGAGGCCCACCGCGACGTCCCCGTAACTGTCCGCCCCGACCCTTGCCAGAGCCAGCCCACGACGCTGAGCCAGTAGCTTTAAATTTCCTTATAAATAATAATAATGATATGATCCACCCTGTCCCTAGCTGCCCTCTCCCTGCGACGCCCTAAGCCGAGGTCCGTACCCCACAGGGGGTGCCCTTAGCGTGTAGTCGCCTAGTTTGTAAGTTTTATAATAAGCCCTGGCTGGAAGCTTTAATTAATTAATTAATTAAGGCAAGCCCGGTTAAGCAGCCAACAACCTCAGAGTTTGACCTGCGAGATGCCACACACAAAAAAAAGCCTCTCCAGATTAGTCAAAATGTATAATCAACATTTTGTGAAAATAGACATATTCGCACTATCTCATAGTATATTTAAAAAGAATTGGTTAATACACTTAAGAACTAAATAATAAATAGTGTAAGTTATTTAAGCCCTACCTACACCATGTGTATGTAAGTAAATAATTAAAAAAAAAATAGTAATATGTGGAAACGTTGTGGATTGTACGAAATAAAAATAAAACATCCTGAAATAACAAATAGGCAAATTTTTTGTCTAGAAATTCCTACGAGATCGGGATTTACGCGGGAAATCCCTCCCGCGTGAACGAAGTCACGGGCAGAAGCTAGACTATGCATATAAATAAAATTGAAGTTGTATCTGAGATTTGAAAATAACTGTGTTTTTTCAAGTGCTTACATTTAGATACTAGATACTAAACCACAGTCAACTTTTTTTTTAAATGTTTCTCTGCCTGTCTGCCTTTCTGTTTGTCCAGACTGCAACAGGTCTGTAACGGCTTATTCGAATTTAATGAAACGTTTACTGTAGGAGGGAGGATTTTATTGGACAGCATAATAGGCTTCTTTTTCTACAGCAGTTTCCATTAGATCGAGATTTATACGGGAAAAGCCTCTCATGCGAACGAAGTCACGGGAAACAGGTAGTTATGATGTAAAAACATTTTTTTTAATTGAAAATAGGCTCGCATTTGACCACCATCTCACCTGATGGTAAGTGATGATGTGGTCGAAGATGGAGCACGCTTACCTAAAAGTAACCTATTCACTCTTGACTTAAAGACTCCTAGGTTATAGCTATCGGGAAACACAGACTCCAGCAGGGAATTCCACTCCTTAGCACGCACAATGAAGGTATTCCCGAAACGTTTTGTGCATATGGGTGGGATGTCTACCATGTAACGATGGCGCTTTGTCGTTTGTCGCGTAGTCAGATGATGGAACGGACAAATACACGAGTCCTTTTAGAACTATGTAGCAATATGGGTAGATATCACATTACTAGCAATCTTGATAACCCCTCCAACTAAGCTGTGTTTATGTCTGAAGTGGGCTTACGGCAAAAGTGTAATAAGTGGGGCAGGAATCCGCTCGATCACAAGTCCAACTATTGACGGTTATTAAAAGATTAAAGTTCAAAGATTATGTTTTCTTTCAGTTTGAAATCGGCGCAGAAGGGACTATTTGGGTGACGGACGAAGCTAGCCACGCTATTGTGTTGGCAATTGAGGTTTGTGTCAATTATTTTTTTTGGGGTAATGGGAATGTTATTACGAGATACCGCGGCCTCGGAACTCAAGAGCAGCTAAAGGAGCAGGGTTTTTGGTTAGTAGAAGTAAGTAAACGGGAGGAGTCATTTAACATTAAAGCTCGTAAAGTCCTTCCAAAGTTTGTCTGGAATATATCGCTCTCAGCGATAAGACCGCCATTGTAACCAATTTTATTTACAGTATTGTTATTTAAGTGTGATTCAATTATTGGTGTACAATATAGTACATTGTGTATTAAAGGCGGTAAGTAAGGAATTACGATCGAGGCTCTAGTAGAAGCCCGAAGTCGGAGACTGAGGGCTTTCTGAGTCGAGGTTCGTAATTCCCGTACCGCCCGTGAAACATACAATGTTTTTCATCACATTTGCGAGTAAATAAATAAAATTATAGGGCTGAAAAAACTTATTTATTAAAATTTATAGTCACTGTACATCATTAATTGTTTTTGCTGCATGGATAATATCTGGCGGTGTTGCATTTAAATCATAGGTACTCATCGGACGACGCCGACGACATTTTTTATAACTTTTTTACTTGTCTTCAAATACAAAAGGTAAATAATCATGAATTATAGCTTTACACAAGTCAGCACAAGTTATTACATAACTTACGAAATAAGCGAACTTTTTTTTAAGCAGATGGCGGGCTTTATGCTCACACCACAGATTATACAAATGTTTCGTTCAGAAACGTTAAGGGCAAATACTTACGTAGGTATGTATACTGCCATGACGGAGTGAAAAAAATTAAAATAATTTCGACGGTTTGATACAAAAAGGTATTAAAATCGATTATTAAGAACATTAGTTGAGTATTTAAGTAACATGTAGCGAGATTGCAATTACATTCCTGTTTAGATAACATTTTCAATTGCGTGTAAACTCCTTGGTTGAACTTGCGTGACGTGTGCTGTGCTATAAATTAAAAAAAAATTACTTACTGACCTTGGGTTTCATGAGAAAAAGAAAGCCCGAGGGTTTTATATGGGGCATTACAGCCAAGTTAACCTGTATGTTTAGATACTGTTTACGTGCAAGTGTGATGAAAAAGTATATTCTATCTATCTATCTATTTTCCAATATTCGCTACTTAAACGGTAGCGAAAGCTGGAGAGAGTGATATCGTTTTTTTTTTAATTGATAATAAGTTCGCGTTTACCACCGCCTCACCTGATGGTAAATGATGATGTGGTGGAAGATGGAGCACGCTTGACTAGAAGTAACCTATTCACTCTTGAATTAAACACCCAAATATTAATCTTTTTTAGGGTTTTTCGTTAGAGTCAAGTGCCAACTAAGTGGTTGTATGTAGGAATTCAAACGTCATGGTAGTAGTACCTCTATAACGAATCTAAAAGGAAAACTGTCAGATCTTAGTTGGCTTCACAAAACGAGTAATAGTCGACCAACTGTATTCTACTCGCTTTCGGACAAACACTGAAAATATTTAGATTAATTTCTTATTTATGTAAAACATAGTAGTAGAGTTTTTTTTTTGTTAAGGCATGGTACGGAACTCTCGGTCAACTAATCCGACTTGCACTTGGCCGGGGTATCCGATGTTATTAATTTAAATTATGTCTTCTTATTCCTTCAAAAAAAACGACGGGTTGCACTCCGGGAGTGCCGGCAGAAGTGAAAACTTAAATATTAACGTTGTGCATTTTTGATATTTTGGAATGGTTGGGGAATAATTTTGCACGAATTGCTTTAATTATCAGTATAAAAGTACTATCATTTATGTGGTAGAATACAATATTTATTTATTGCGCTATCGTACACAAACATGACAATTTATATTACATTAAAAAGTTTATCTCTTAGACTCTCCGTCCGTCTTACGAATTTTCGATCAGGTCACGTGTCCTGACGCGAGTCTAGCGTTTTTTACCCATTACAAAAAAGTGCACAACGCCGCTAAAGAAGTTTTTACTTCAAAAATAAGAAAGGAAACTATATCATACACATACAAATAGTGTCTGATATGTTTCAAATCTCCTTTTTTTGGTTCTATAATCTATCTCTCTTTTTTCAGGAAGGTCCTGCTCGCATTCTTTCAACACCATTTTCACCAATTGCTATGAAGAAATGTGTGAAGAATGATGTAGAACTTGCGGTACGTTATAGAAGTTTACTATTTTATTTTATTTTTATAATTACAGATTTAGAATTTCTTTTTACTTATGATATGCTCGCGTTTGACCACCATTTCACCTGATGGAAAGCTATGATGTGGTCGAAGATGAAGCACGCTTGCCTAGAAGTAACCTATTCACTCTTGACTTAAAGACCCCCTGTTATAGCTATCGTAAAACACAGACTCCGGCAGTGAATTCCACTCCTTAGCCGTACGCACAATGAAGGTATTCCCAAAACGTTTTGTGCGTATGGGTGGGATGTCCACCATGTAAGTAACGATGGCGCATCGTCGAGCGTCTTGTAGTCTGATGAAGGCGAAATAGAGTTTTTCAAGAGCAGTTTTTTCTGCCAAACTAATATCAGCATAGTTACTATTAAACTACTTTCTCTTTATTATAATATACATTTTAATTTTAAATAGTTTTATGTTAGTTAAGTTAATTGATTTTTTCTCAATTTTTTTTAAAATAGTATGTAAAAGTTCGATCAACAATACTAACTAGATATCGGGTCGGCGCAAAAAATACGTCTCGCTAAATAACAGCGCACTTGAGAAGTGAGCTCTTATTTTGTTTAGTTCGCTTGACACATAGCCAATGTAAACACGTTTCACAATGCCGCAATGTGTATTCAAAAGTTGCAAAAATAATGCCCGAAAAAGCATCTATTTGATATTGTTGATCGAAGATGTAAATGCAACTTACTTTCATGTATAATAATTTCATTTGATATTTATTTCAATTTAATTTACTGTTGATTTTTATATTAATTTTGTATTGTAATGTTTACTTTCGACATGATTATTTAGTTTTGCTTATTCTGTTCTTTAATTAATTTTATCTTTCATCTAGAATGATGTGAAAACCTGTAAGTGATATATTTGCACTGAATCTGTAACCTTAGTTTGCTTGTATTATATTGCATTATTTTGTAAATATCGCTAGTTTGCGAAAATATCGACATAACTCGAAATGCTGTCCAATTTAACAAGATACTTGTGTGAAATAATCATAAATTTAAGTATAACATCGTGAACTGAGACACAGTGCCAATTTTGCGCCGACGTTCATCAGAAAGAAACAGTATTATTATTCAACACTATATTTTATTTGCATTTAAAAACATAGAATATACGATGTTATTATAAATATGGAATATAACATGATTTGCTTAAAACTTAAGCATGCAAAGCTCCTCTGCGAGAGAGACTAGGCCTGGGTTTGACTCAAATCCAGGCCCAGTCTCTGATGAACGTCGGTGCAAAATTGGCATTGTATCTCAGTTCACGATGTTATACTTATGATTATTTCACACAAGTATCTAGTTAAATTGGACAGCATTTCGAGTTATGTCAATATTCTCGCAAACCAGCGATACAATTATCGTTGGTTTGCCTTGCATAAATAAAATATAATAAATAAATAAAAAATAATGTCAAAATCAACAATGGGTATCTAGCTGCATTGGAAAAATAAAGATGCGAAAACATAGCTCGAAAGCAGAACCAAATTATTGAAGCCTTTTTAAGATACACACATAGTTAAGAGGAGGCTCCCTAAATTGTATGTAATTTTGTATTAATATTCTGAAACAATCACGCATACAATCAAAATGGAATTTTAGTATATTATTTATTTGATCTTTTTCTTTCCATGTCTAGACCAGTTTGGTAATTGGAACATTTTCGCTCGATTCATTTTTTAATCGAAAATCACGTCTTTTTTAAAGATTGGCTTTTATGTCTAACATTAGTATTGACAGTAAGAAAATATAATTTATTATCCAAATATAGGATATTTTTCCTCTAGATCAATTATCACTTTAGTTATAAACGAAATAAGAATTGGGACTTACGACATTTAGTTTCGAACCCGAATATGGTGAAAGAGCGCACGCGATATTCAACTTTATTACTGCTGCGTTAGCGTTTAGCACACAACGGCAGTTTCGAAACCGAACATGGTGAAAGAGCGCACGCGGTATTCAACTCTATTACAACGGCCTGACCGGGGTGGATGGGGGCGAAGCTTGCGTGAAAATTATTTTGCACTGCCTGGTCTTAACACATAAAGTTCCCACTATTGTCACACAGAACTCCTCTCTATAAGAGAGAATGGGCCATAATCCTGGGTTGATGGATGACGCATGTCTTCGGACTTTTCGGTCCTTGGAAATTCTGGTTTGCTCACGATATATTCCATCATCGTGTTCAAGTTCAAGTTCAAGTTCAAGTTCTTTATTTCATAACAAAAATACATTTGTGTTGAAATATTTACACAGTAAGTACACACAAATAAATAATAAACAATTATTATAGGTAACAAAACAAATTCCCTAGAAGATAATGCTACAAAAAACATTTAATGTCAAAATTTTAATAAAAAAAAAGTAAAAATTATAAAAAAAGATAGATAGGTATACATATTTAAATTAAGTTTAATTTTATACTAGTTACAAGATTTTCTGTCATTACAATATTCGTCAATGCTGTAATAGGCTTTATTGATTAACAAAGCCTTGAGTTTATTTTTAAACATGTTCACATTCTGAATATTCTTTAATTCTGCTGGTAATTTGTTGAACAAAATGACAGACTGCACACGTGACGAGTGTTTGACAACGTTAAGCTTTGCCTGCAGAATAGTAGGAAGATCTTTTCTGCGAGTACCTACTCTGTTTTTTCTGTCGTCGTCTGTTTCAAACTCGTTTAAGTATTTGTTAAAATGAGTTAGGAGAACTAAAATGTAAAGACACGGCACCGTTAAAATTCTAAGTTTAACAAAATGATCCTTACATGATTCTGTTTGATTTAAACGAAGTATGGTTCTTAATGCTCGCTTTTGTATAGTAAAGGCTGCCTTAACATTATATTTATAGCTGTTTCCCCAAAACATAATGCTATATCTAAGTTTAGATTCAACAAGAGCAAAATAGACAGTACGAAGTTGGGCAGTAGACAAAATATCCCTGAGAGTTCTGATTGCATAACATGCACTACTTATTGTATTCGTAATTGAATCTAGTTCTGGCTTCCAATTTAGTAAACTATCAATTTGTACCCCCAAAAATCTTAAACTTTCTACCATATCAAATTTCCTGCCTAATGATTCTACATTTACTAAATATTTGTTCCTAACTGTAGATCTAAATATCATACATTTTGTCTTACTTATATTTAATTTAAGATTATTTATAGAAAACCAGCTTTCACAAGCAGCTATTAATACATTTAACTTATATTTTAAGGTCTCTATATTGTCAGCAGCTATAACACCACTCGTATCGTCAGCAAATATTATCAAGTCAGCATCTGGTAAAATGTTTTTAATGTATTCAATTAAATCGTTCAGAAATATTATAAAGAATATGGGGCCCAGCACCGAACCCTGCGGAACACCTCTAGTTATAGTAAATAATTTCGATTTATGAATTTCTTCCACACCTTCCTGAAGTGATTTTATTTCAACGTACTGCTTCCTATTGGTCAAATAAGAACTCAAAAGTTTTAAAATATTTCCTCTTATACCGTAATGCTCTAACTTATCTATTAAAATGCAATGTTCTACAGTATCAAACGCAGAACTTAAGTCTAGGAATAAGCCAGCAACTTTTAATTTATTGTTCAGCTTATTTACTACGTTATTAACTAACGAGTCAATTGCATCTAGTGTCCCTTTACTTTTTTGGTATCCAAACTGGTTACGGTTTATTACTTTTAGACTAGTCAAATGGCTTACAAGCCTGGATTTGATCACTTTTTCAAAAAGTTTGGATAGAACCGGTAACAATGAAATAGGCCTGTAATTGCCTGGATCTGTTTTAGCACCTTTCTTAAATAGTGGTAGAACTCTGGCTAATTTAAATTGGTCAGGAAAGACGGCTTCACTGACGCAGTTATTTATCATTTCAGATATTGGGTGTGCCAGTATATCAATATTATCTTTGATTACGCTCAGCGGTATTTCATCGTGTCCAAATGACTTTTTACTATCCATACCCTTTACCATATTGTAAATTTCTATCGGACTGACGGGATTAAAAGCCATAGACTTTTCAACTCTGTCAGTATTTTCAATTAAATGCTTCTTAGCCAGTTCTGGATGTGTATCTTTATTCACCAGGGTTTCCGCGAAGCTCACATTAAAGATGGAATCGCTGTTGTCCGGTCGCTGCATTGGCTGGAAAAGCAGGTCGCAGCAGGAGTAAATGTTTCTGAAATAATGCTTTCAGATCGGATGGAGTATTTTAGAAGGTATGTTCTATTCAACTGAGAACTTCGTAAATATGATCATCTGTGCCAACGTGGAGGGCATGTGTTCAGAGGGAGATCCCCATTTAGATGGTCGGACCAACTGAAGCAGAGTAGCTGCCATAGGTTCGAGCAAGTAATCCGATTAGAATCTGACCGCAAGAAATGGAAAAGTCTGACATATGGCTGGGTGAAAAGATTAGTGATCGTGATATTCAGTCATGCAGGGTCGACCACACACAGAGAAAGTACTATCAGTTTTAAATAAAATAAAATAAAATACACAGATGATATACATATCTGAAAATCTAGGTTTAAAGATCGACCAGCTCTTGCCCGAAACTAATTTATTATCGCCTCTATCTTCCAGTGATAGTCCTATTAAAATCGGCTAGGTTGTTCTAGAGATTATTCCGGATAAACAAAGACAGACGTTTTAGTAACGTGTAAACAAATTTAAGCACGTGAGAAAACACAGTTATTTTTAAATGAGCCTTCACTTCTATTTAGATTCGAGATTTATTTTAAGTGAATTTTATGGCACGGTATTAGAATTAATACCAATATGATGAACAGAGAAAGAGAAATAGATATTCTCTTCATTGAACACCAAAACAGAATCATATAAGAACTTAACAACAAAAAAGGGTGATACAGTGGGTGGTCTTATCGCTAAAGGCGATCTTTTACAGAGAACACTCGAATGGATTTTCAAAGTCCCCAAGTAGGCTTGTACCGACACTGAACGACAATAAAGCTCTTAATCATTTTAAAAGATATATTTCTGGCACGGATATAAGATTAACTTCGAAAGATTATAACTTCTTAGTTTTTCAGCCTTTTTTATTAAAAAAAAATGAATTGAATGTCCTTTGTAAAAAGGTTGCAAATAACACTTTTACAAGTAATTTTTTGCCGTTTTGGTGAGGCTGGCGTTTCCTCACTGGCTACCTTGAGAAGAAACATCGAAACAAATTCAGAGGTCAACGTCTCTTCAACCGACGACCAAAAGAGGAGGTTATCAATTCGACGCGTATATTTTTTTTTTTTTTTTTTTTTTTTTATGTATGATCATCGAGTACTCGAAGACGGCTGAACCGATTTGGAAAATTCTTTTTTTGTTCGAATGGGTATACTTCGAAATTGGTACCATTATCACCAAAGTCAGGATCTGATGATGGGATCTTGGAGAAATCGAGGGAACTCTTCAAATATTATAGGCACACCTATGGCGTTTTGGGTATTTCTTATAGTAACTTGTGCAGTTGCTCTCAAAAAGTACCATTTGGGGAAGTGGAACTGATGATGAAGACCACAGATGGCCGCCGAAACTACTCAATAATAAGTATTGAGTGGATTGCGATTCGATTACTTGAATATGGATGTTAAGCACTTTATGCTCGTCACAATGCATATGGTGATGTAGAGCTGATGGTGAAGTACCAGGAGAACTCCTCAACAATTAACGGCCCAGCATTGGGAAAAGCAATATTTTGTAAAAGGTTTTAAGTAGCTGACATTTAGACTCTTGTAACTAGGTAAATTAAAAATAGACCAACTAAAAAGAGTGAAATAAAAACTTTTTACCAAAAAATTAAACCGACTCCCAAAAAACACTGCAAAGTGAAAAATAACTTTAATTTCGGAAGTCGGTGCCAAAAACGAAAATACAAAACTAAAGACACCGACTACCGAAATTAAAGTTATTTTTCACTTTGCAGTGTTTTTTGGGAGTCGGTTTAATTTTTTGGTAAAAAGTTTTTATTTAAAGTCCATTACAATCCGTGCTGATAAAAAGATTCCGATTAAATGAGAACCTCCTTCTTTTGTTTGAAGTCGTTAAAAAAATATATGAGAACCATGTTTATGTTTGTGGAGCGTTTGAGGATAGAATCATACAGATTTGAGCAGGCCCGTCCAAACAGTGCAAGCATTATTATCGTGTAGCTCAACTTAGAACTTAAAGGAGCTCGAACGATTGTTAGATGGAATCAACACTCAATATTTTTCTGTAATATTAATGGATTCATGCATAGAAACTCAACTGCATCTTGATAGACTAGAAGCCAACCCAAGTCCTCAACAAATTTGGGAATTTAAAGGCTTAGCAGGTGATAATTTGTGCAAAGTAACACCAGAATCTATTCATCCATTCTGTATATTTTATGTTCTTGTCCTCGATTCGAGTTAAACATGATTGTCCGGGAGTTTGAGTACTTTTTGCGGCTTACCCAAAGGTCCCTCCCTACCATGGTATTGTTCGTCAAATCGTTAAGCTCCTTGTTCCTCAGACCTACAAAGTTCCCATATAATTTAACCAACTGTATAGATTATATATGGACTTTAAAAGAGACGGACCACAGAGTTTGTTTCGGTGTTTCTTCTCAGAGCAGACAGTTAGTTAAAACTAGTTTCATCTTTATTTAATAACCAATTTGCAAAATAAAGATCATTTATCAATTTCTAGCCAAGAAGAACACTTCATGGGCCCATCGTTCTCCACAATCGCGGGCGCTGGTGAAAATGGTGCCATCATTCACTACAGTCCCCTGAAAGACGGTCCGCAGCGCATCATCAAACCTGACGATATGCTGCTTGTGGACTCCGGCGGACAATACTTGTAAGTACCAAGACTTCGTCCCAGGGATGTTACGGAGAAGATTTTAACGGAACCGATACCGGAGTCAGAGTTCATGAACTTACAAAATATTAATCTAATCAGGCTTTCAATTTCGAATAAAAATGTAAGCGATGAAAATAAAAAACATAGATTTATACATAGTTACATTGAAAACATTTTTATGGTTCTGTAGCCGAATGTCAAAAACGACTAGATAGATTCGTCACGTTTATCTGTCTGTGCATACGTATGACACAGCCGTTTTAACTCCAAACAATTAGGAGTACAGAGATAAAACTTAGTAGATAGATGTATTCCGTGAACCGCTATACGATTTTTATAAAAAAATGAGAAGGACTCCGCATACTGAAACTGAAACTAAAAAAATATCAAAACCTATATGTGTGGGATGTCTATATGCACCTACATAGTGAAAACGTACAACAAGTTTTTTTGAACAAGATACAGTGAACAGTTTTGGAGATATAGCAAATTATCAAATATATTATAATGTAACAGTTGTTGCAATTTTAGGGTGACATATATCAACACAAAAAGTACAATTATCAAAGTAAAACATTTTTTTTCATTCTTTGAAAAACATTTTTCAAAGTATCTGTGTTATTCAACAGCGAAGGCACGACAGACATAACTCGTACGCGACATTTGAGTGCTAATCCCACGGCTGCACAACGGTTGACTTTCACTCGAGTGCTGAAGGGACAGATCAGTTTGGCCACAACTGTACTACCTAAAGGGATATTGGTAAGAAACTAATTTTATTTGAAGGGACTTAATCCTACTCTGCGATATTAATGTGATCCATGATTTCAATTCTGAAGTTGCACTTTATAGGCGTGGATTGTCGGGCGAAGAAAATATAAGCACTATAGTTATTATGGCACAATCACTTAAATTCTATAATCATTTCTTTTTAAAATAATCACCATTAAATTACCCTTACAATAAGATAACAATATAGGTAGCACAATTCAGACACTCCACCGAACGCGTAGCACGACCGTGCGATCCCGACCGAGTCTCAAAATATACTGCCAGTCAATCGTCGGTTCAATGCGCACTAGTGCTCGGTGTTGTCTCAGAGTGTCATGTCATCGGATGTGACGTAACAGACACAGATAATTAATTTACACGACACTCTAAACTCACAGCGACATCTATGAAACCTAACCAACACTAATTAAAATATAAAGCGTCATCATATTCATTAATTTATTTACTTTATGGAGGACTTACCGCTAATAAAAATACAAAAAGAAGAAAACATAGTCGCCAGAGAGCCAATAACAAGTCCTCACGTTTAGGCTTGGACTAAAATAAAGCTATAAGCAAAAATACAGTAACACAACAACACAGTTTGTAGAAATTAATTTACAGAATTAGATGGGAGAGACTGATTTTAACACTTCTAATCCGGCAAGAAACTTCACGGTCACTCTTTTCGAAACATAGTAGACTTTTACAGTCTTTTCATATTAAGCGACAATAGTCTAGTAGTTAAAGTGTCGGACTTGTGAATGTCGAGGTGGGGGGTTCAAACCTCACACATTTTTCAGGATTCACAGCAATAGAGTAACCTATTGCCGTGAATCCTATCCAGACAAAAGCATAGTTGGAGGGTTTAACATGATTGCTAGTAACGTGAATATTACCCAGATAGCTAGTTAGCTTTTTAAATAAAAAAATAAAAAGAAAGACAATTTTAATAGGTAAGAGAGTACAGAGACCAATTAACATAGTGCAATGTAATTACTAATTCAAAACGAATCTTAGAGTCTATACTGTTCTCGAACTCACATTTTTCACTTCACACATAGTTCACTTTTTAATAAATAATTAACGTATTCACATTACTAGCAATCTTAGTAAACTCTCCAGCTAAGCTAAATATGCTTGTGTCTGGAGTGGGTTCACGGCAATAATGTAATGGGTGGGGTTCGAACCTGCGACCTCTCGGTAACAAGTCTGATACCATAGCCATTAGGCTGTTGACGTTTAAATATTAACCTCTAGAGCCTCAGCGGCACAAAACGTGCCAGTAAACAAGTATTAGTTGAGCCCCGCTGGCACAAATTTATGCCACGAAAGCCCGACCAATTTAAAACTGTATTTGTAGTAAAGATAAGTCTTAAAATCGTTTGTGACCGGGGTCAGATTACGCTTACGATAAGAGCCCGCCCGATGACGTAAATAATGGCGGTCCTTGAGAGGATAAACTTAGACATTAAATATGAGCTTTATAAAATGACAAGACCTAGGGACATAACTAACTACCATATATGATGAACAAAAAATAAACATAAATTCAAATTCAGAATTGGACGTAGTTACGCAAAAAGGATCCAATCCACACTTTTTCCGATTTTGTTTTTATATTGATATCTTTAATAATATCACCCTGAAGATGCGTTTGGTATATATAACTCAATTTCGGAAAATGTGTGGATTGGATCCTTTTTGCGTAACTACGTCCAATTGCGAACTAATGGTGAACGCAGACCTAGCCGCACCGCACGCGCCGCAGTCTTTGCATTCGAATTCTTTATATGAAGTTTTATGCAACCTCGCACACCTACCCGCGCCGCAGTCGCCGCAGTCCCTGAAACGACCGAACTCCCCTAGCCGCAGGTGATGACGTCACCCGCACGCAGCGCGGATGACGTCATTTGCATCCACGGCGCGCAGTGTTGCCAGAGTTATAAAGTAGACAGAGAATCTCTGTCAACGGTTTATAATAAAATTACTTATTCTCGTATAAATAATTACTTGCTTATTCCCTATTATAGCACCTACAGATAAAATTACACGAAAGAGCAAAATACCAATACCAAATTCAGATTTTATACAGATTTTTTAAATCTTCGGATAGATAATGCTTTCAAAAATCTGGCAACACGGACGGGAACGACTGCAGCGACTGCGGCGCGGATAGATGTGCGAGGCCATTAACAAAAAGCGATGACTGCGGGGACTGTAGAGACTGCGGTGCGGCTAGGTCTGCGTTCACCGTAAGCGTACAAACTTGTTTGAAGATGTTAACAACAGGTATACCCTGTTTTTTAATCTCAGAGACAAAGTTGACATTACGACGGTTGCCAGTTTTTTGCAATTCTTAAATAGTGATGTGCCACTATCGAAACTTGACGTTAATAAAATCAAGTATCGGTTTTTTATAATACGTTATCCTAAAATAATGTGTAGGTGCTAATTTGAAACATAGAAATGCAAAATTAATAATGTAAGATATATTATTTTTTCAATAACAGGTATTCGTTAATCAGATTCAAATAATGACTCCATATCTTAGGAATATTCTGAATTATCAGAATCGCCACCTATTTCTATTATAAACCTACCAGTAATGTCATCGACTAAATGGCCCAGATGACATAAAAACACACAACTATAAAGTTATCAAATAACAATATAAGAGGAATAAGAAGGAATAATTCAAACTGTATCCTTTCATTACCTAGTATTAAGATTTTTCAGTATTCTTACATGATTTTTGATTTCTATTTAGTTTAATATAAATAAATCAAATATTTATTTATTATTCTCTCATAAAGTCCTTTGTTTTTATACCTCACCCGATGGGTTTGAAAGAAAACACCCCGAATATGACTGTTTAGTACCGAGCGTTTCCGAACGCACCCTTTTGACATAAAGAAATTTGATCTTGACATTACTTTGACTTGACAGATAGATTTTGCTTCCCCGTTGAAAATGCCGGTCGTAGGGACCCTCTTGTAATTGTAATTGTAATTGAAATATCGTTTGGAATCGCGTTTTGAAACCGATAATTGGGTCGCGAATTATCAATTGTTTGAAGTTGTAATCCCCATTTGATGAAAAACCCGGGATATTTTGGGATTCCTCGCTGGTTGGTTGCCATCGCGTGGCACGCGCTTTTGCTGGAAACGAGTTGTGCTGTGATTGCTGTTGGAACCGCGCCATCTGGAGACTGGCGCCTTGTGAACGTCCACACACTTGACTTACATCACACTTTCACTTACTCACCTCATATTACATACATACCACACTTGGGGCGTGGCCTTGGGAAGGTCGAAGTTGGCGAACCCAGCACAGAAGGTTAGTGGTTAGACCTGTTATTTGTATTCATAAAGCCTCAGAGCCTGTAGATTATTGTGTAACCTTGTTTATTGTAAGCAACGTTTATAGCTCCACGTACCGTGGACAGTTTCAGACACCAGTATCGTTGCACTGGCCAATTGTAGTTCTGAACAATGACACTGATCCGTTTTAAAACTTATATATCCTAAGCGATTGCTTTGAATGAAAATTAGAGGAAAAAACCTAAAAATGGCTAAGATATTGAACCTCTCCCATTACACTATGCCGTGAATCCACTCCAAACACAAGGATATTTAGCTGAATTGGAGGGGTCAACAAGATTGCTAGTAATGTGAATTATACCCACATTGCTAGTTCTCTTTATAAAAAAGACCTATTCAACGATACCCCAACGATATTTTATATAGGTAGTCGATTTTTTATAATTAACTGTCATATCTCTTGTGACATTCGCATGGTTAAGACGAATTGATTAACCTGAGAATTATTCAAATCAGACCACGCGTTGGCCTGTAAAACACTACATTGTGAAACACATTACCCTCCTTTGCGTCGCACAGTCGGGTAACAAGTTACGATTTAACAAACCTGTATCGTATGTATAATATTGCACAAAAGAGCGGGCAACATTATTTCTAAACTTGACATTTGCATGTGCCAATTCTGTCTCTGAGATTAAAAAACAGGGTATAGGTGCTTAGAACTTAGTTCACATAGTTACAAAACGAACACACACACACACACACATAAAAAGCGTGATTATTTTATTATTATTATTATAGACCTTAATCAGCACAATAACGCAATCACAAGAAGCAAGAAAAGCAACATAAAGCCTCATACACCTTTCCAGGGCAACGTGGTAGAAGTCTTGGCTCGTAAGGCCTTATGGGACGTTGGTCTCAACTACGGTCATGGTACAGGCCATGGCCTGGGACACTTCCTCAATGTCCACGAAGGTCCCATCTGGATCTTGAGCGGGCCAACAGTTGGGGATCCCGGCATCGCACCTAAAATGGTTTATAGTAACGGTGAGTTTTTATTCATCTGCTTAACCTTTCTAACCGACTTGAAAAAAAGGAGGAGGTTCTCAATTCGTCTTGAACTTTTTTTTTATGTATGTTACCTTATAACTCGGAGATGGCTAGACCGATTTGGAAAATTATTTTTTTGTTTGAAAGGGTATACTTTCTAGTTGGTCCCATTGTCCTCACGTTTGAATCTGAAGATGGAATCTTGGAGAAATCAAGGGAACTCTTCAAATATTATAGGCACACCTATAGCGTTTTGGGTATTTCTTATAGTAACTTGTGCAGTTGCTCTCGATAAGCACCATTTCAAGAAGTGGAACTGATGATGAAATCCACAGATGGCCACCGACACTACTCAATAATGTGTACAACAACATGTATTTCGTGGATTGTGATTAGATTACTTGAATATGGATGTTAAGCACTTTATGCTCGTCACAATGCATATGGTGAAGTAGAACTGATGGTGATGTACCAGGAGAACTCCTCACAAATTAACGGCTCTGCACCGGGAAAAGCAATATTTTGTAAAAGGTGATAAGTCATTGACATTTTGGCTTTGGTAACTAGATAAATTACAAACCGACTCACTAAAAAGCGTGCAAAAAATTATGGAAGTCGGTTCTTTTTTTTTATTAAAAATTGGTTCGCGTTTGACCACCATCTCACCTGATAGTAAGTGATGATGTGGTCGATTTTTTTTTCCAGCTATGTTAGGGTCGGCTTTTAGTCTTGTCGGGTGCAGCTAAGTACTAGTATTTTACATGGAGCGACGCTTATCAAACATCCGTAACATGGTAACTGGGTAACGCGATACCCCTAAAAGACTGATGTCAGATTAATTTATTTATACACTGGTCGAATCAAAGCTCCAGAGCCTTGAGCATCGACGACGAGTTGCTAGTCTATCGGTTTTCTATCGGTTACATTTCGGGGAGTGTGCGATGGAATTACACAGTCTAATTCCGCCAAGCCCGTTCCATCATCGGACTAAAGACAAACGGCGATGCGCGATCGTTATATGGTGGACATCCCACCTATACGCACTAAATGTTTTGGGAATACCTTCATTATGCGTACGGCTAAGGAGTGGAATTCCCTGCCGGAGTCTGTGTTTCCCGATAGCTATAACCTAGGGGTCTTTAAGTCAAGAGCGAATAGGTTACTTTTAGGTAAGCATGTGTAAAATCCACGGGATGGAAGCTCCGAGCGACTGCTATTAATTTATATTTATGGCAAAACAACGTTTGCCGGGTTGTCTAATATTATAATTTATTTTGTCTATCTGTTTTGGCAGAACCCGGTTACTACGAGGTTGGAGAATACGGTATCCGCCATGAAGATGTAATGGAGACTATTGAAATGACTAAAACTGTAAACCATATTCGAGTAAGTAACCTGTCCGTTTTTCTTTTCACGTGGTAGCCTTATCATCTTCGACAATCTTCTCCTTTTTTCAGTGAAATTCCAATGAAAATTGGCTTAGCCGTTTCAGAGATAGCCCTGGACATACAAAGCCAAACAGACATGGCAGACAATACGTTTGTTTGTGATTCAGTATTGACTAAACAACATTAAGCACCTAAGAAAATACTGGTATTTCGAAATCACAAGCAGATACTTCAATTAATTAATTCAATTTAGCAGACACGGTTGGCGCTGTGGTTGAGTTATTGACTGCTGTACTGCTTGTTGTGGGTTCTATCCCCAAAAACAAATGTTTGTATGGTCTACAAATATTGTTGTTCCCCGGAACAACAATATTTGTGTAATCTAGCTCTTCGAAAAATACGTGTATGTAATCTAGGTCTTCGAAAAATACTGGAAAAAACTCTAGAGTGAGGCAATTTTTATCAAAAAAAGCAAAGGAATATTTATTAACATAATATGTACAGACGCCAGCACATGAAGCTACCAGAAACTGTTAAATTTTCCCAATCAACCTTGAACCTAATTTCTTTAAAAATAAAGTTGAAATTCTATTAAAGTAATTTGACAGATTGTATGTGCTGGCGTCTGTACTTATAATCATAATCATAATCATTTATTCATCTGACTCTTGGTAGTTTACAGAATGTCAGTTATAATAAAAAGTGCTCAAAAGTCTACCCATAGGGCTTACATAGATAATTTACAGTTTTAAATTAACAATAAATAATTACTCAAGTCGTAATAGTCAAGATAAGATTATTGAATAGAATATTAAATTATTAAAATTACAATTATAAATATCAATGTCAACACTTGAAACATAGTCAAAAATACCATTTCAGATCACAATTTAAACAAGTCATTATTATTATTTTATAAAATGTCAAAGAAAGATAGAATTTAAAAAAAAGTAATGATTACAGCCGTATTTTCTCATTCAGGAACTCCGAAACATTATAATAAGATTTGCTTATCAGAATTTTTTTTATCTGTTGTTTAAATAAATGTATGTTTAATGTTTTAATGCTATCTGGTATATGGTCATAAATAATTGGTGCCATGCAAAAAACACTATTTCTCATTAAAGCTGTTTTAGACTGCCTAGAGCACAGCATGTGGATATGTCGTCGACTGCGGTTATTTCTGTCGGACAACGTGGGGAATAAATTTGGATTAGTTTTTACAAATACTGCAACCTCAAAAATGTACAAAGAGGGTAATGTCAGTATTTTACATTTTATAAAGAAAGGTTTACATGTTTCTGTGCTTTTTAAACCAAACATTGCTCTAATGCACTTTTTCTGGGCTTAAATATAAGTTCCCTATTTGTGGAGTTTCCCCAAAAAATAACACCATATCGTAGAATTGAACCAGCCATACCATGATAAGCCGTAACAATTGCATCTGTTCCTATGACTGGTGCTAGTTTATATAAAGCATAGGCCAACTTACTGAGCCTCTTCGCCAAGTCTATCGTATGTGCTTTCCAGTCTAGTCGTTGATCTATTGTTAAGCCTAGAAATTTAGAAGTGCTTACTTGATTAATTTTTTTATCGTTGTACTGAATTGATAATAGTATATTTTTGCGTTGGTCAAATGTCATTAATTTAGTTTTGTCAATATTTATCTTAAGATTATTGTTATTAAGCCATGTTATAATTGTATGTATAGTATTAGTAATGTCAGAATCATTCAGTTGTTTGTCTTTACTTTATAGGTACATATGCATCCATATGTACTTACCAAGTATAGTATATAGATACCTGCATGGGTTAGAACAGCAATACCCTTACCAGCGACTCCAAAACTTATTTCTGTAACGATGTCAATTTGAATGATGGCTCTCCTCAACAGGCTCCAGACCTTGAAGGGGACTTCGCAGGTAGAGGGGCGGTGGGTTTCAACATCATATCATTGGCACCGCATCAAACAGCATGCCTGGATGTCAGCCTGCTTAATGATTTTGAAGTAAGTTAGCTAGCTATAATCAGGGGGTTTGCATTGTGCGTATAGCTAAGGAGTGGAATTCTCTGCCGGAGTCCGTGTTACCTAGGAGTCTTTAAGTCAAGAGTGAATAGGTTACTTCTAGGTAAGCGTGCTCCATCTTCGACCACATGAAAAATTGTATCAAATTAAAGAGAGAGATAGAGACCTTTTACCATGTTTTTGAAAGAAGGAAGGGTTTGTGCTTGTCTTACTGACACGGGAAGAGTATTCCACAGTCGTACTGCTTGAGCTGCGAACGACTTACCAAAGAAATTGGTGGAGTGACACGGTACCTCTAGCCTCAAGTTTTCCGATGACCTCAGAAATTTGGCATGTGTGTCATGGAGGAACTTGAAATGATCTTTAAGATAAGATGGGGTTTTAGGATTGAACAGAATACTGTAAAGCAAAGACAATATGTGTAAGTTCCGGCGAAGACGTATAGGAAGTCACTTGAGTTTCGTACGAAATTCGGATACGTGATCATATTTGCGCAAACCAAATTTTAATCTTATGCAAAAATTTTGAAGTCGTACAAGTTTATCAAGTTGTGCCTCTGTGAAGTTTTCTTTCCGATTGTACCCGCTTTTGACCTCAATCATGCCTGAGGGTAAGCGATAGATGAGGTCTACAAAAATTGAGGGAACCGGAATGTGACTCTGGGCGGTCTAATCGCGCAGAGCTATCTCTCATAAAAAAAAGTTATATTATGGATACATTGTGAAAATGAATTATATTTTGAAATGAGTAACCGTGGATTTTTGCCGGTTCTTCTCCATAGAAAAGGATCAATTTCGAACGGGCACTAGCTTCTCACGCTGGGTGTCTTTCGCCAAGCCAGCAAATGCTGAGTTGGTAACCCTTTCGGTGTGGAAATGCATTTTTTTTCCTTTTTTTCTAATGTTTGTAATTTTATATTGTACTAGTACTCACGCGGGGCTTCGCTCCCGTGGATTCTATCACGGTAAAAACATAACTCTCCTTTTTGCAGTCGCGTAAAAAGTAACCTATAACCTTCCTCAAGCTTGAAGCTACTTCCATACCAAATTGCATCCAAATCCACCCAGTACTTTCGAAGATTAGCGCGTTCAAGCAAACAAACAAACTTTTCCGCTTTATAATAGTATAAGTATAGATGTGTCTCCATAAATGTTAATGTACAAATAAGTGTTTTTCAACTTAATACAGTATGTTAACTAACAGAGGGCGTTCCCGTTAACCCGCAATAGTATAAGCACATCAATTAGATCGCCGCACACGCGGCCCGTCATTCATACATAAATTGCGACGTTGCCGTCCTTCAAGTACGCGTGTACAGAGTGTTTCTTTTACGTATTAATTTAACATATTTAGTGAATATTTTAATATTAAAAAAATATAAGAACAAAATATAATACACTACGAGTTGCTCGCGACTTCGTTCGCGTGGGAAGTTTTTCCCGTGTAAATCCCGATCCCGTGGGAATTTTGCAAAATCCCGTCTTAGCGAGCATCTACGTACTAAAAGGAACCCCCATGCAAAATTTGAGAGCCCTATTAGTAGTTTCTGAGATTTCGTGATTAATCAGTGAGTAAGAAGTAGAGAAAAACAAAATGTTTTCGAATGGTAATATTTATTTAGCATGTATGGATGCTATTGCAGGTTAACGGGAATACCCTCTGTTAGTTAACATACTGTATTTTTTTTTTTGGATGGAAAGAACTTTATGGAGATAGATTTAGGGCTGTCAGTTTTCACACCAATCTGCTGGAAGCCGACCCCGACACAGTTGGAAGAAGGCTAAGTCTAACCCGATGCAGCTGAGTACTGCATTTTACATGAAGCGACAGCCTGTTTGACCTCCAAAACCCAGTAGCTGGGTCACACAATACCCCTAAAGCTTTGGTTTCCTAGGAAAGCGGTGCCGTCATATAGCGGCCGTAATATTACGGACGCAAAAAGGTGACGACATGTGGAAAGTTCCACGGCCGTTTTAACACACTGTCTGCTTCATCGCTATCAATAAAACGTTCACGTAACCATCTGTCACCGACAAGACGGCCGTCATGCAAATGGCGGCACCGCTTTTTGACGTTACGGTGTCAGTTACCGCTCTCTAGGAAACCGCGCCATTTTGTTTACATAGACAACGTTCTAGTGACGTCATTCACCGCTGTATTACGGCCGCTATATGACGGCACCGCTATCCTAGAAAAACAAAGCTTAAGCAAGATTGCTGTCAGATTTTCTGGATTTCTGACTACACGTAGCCAAAGTCAAAGATGTACAAGTGATTGTCTGGATCAACGGCTTAACGTGCTTTTAGAAGCACGGAGAAAAAGGTTTAAAACTGCTTTTCTCTTTAAATTATAATGTTTGTTGGAGCTCCTTTTGCCTGTCATACAAGATTAATTATGTTGTAATATTGGTTTTATGGAATTTTATGTCTATGGATTACTGGCAGGTTTTAAAGTCTTTAAAACCAAATGTTAGGAAGGGGACTTATGTACATAGTTTCATTAAGATTAATTTTGTAATTTACATAGGTATTATGATTATTGAATAAAGATATAACAATATTTATTCTCTTTAAATTATAATGTTTGTTGGAGCTCCTTTTGCCTATCATACAGGATTAATCCTAGTACAGGTATTAACATTGTAAGACATATGTAGGTACATAGTTTAATTAAGATTAATTTTGTAATTTAACTAGGTATTATGATTATTGAATAAAGATTATTATTATTAATTTCTGTTACAGATCAAATACCTAAACGACTATCACAAGCGAGTTTTCGATACGCTAAGCCCCATCCTTCAAGCTCGCAATTTAACCGAGGAATACGAATGGCTGCAGAAAGAATGCGCGCCAATAGCGCGGAGTGCGGCCATTTTGTTTACGTTACAACCGATTTTGGCGGGAATCAGTGTTATCGTTGTCTGGTTAGGTTATAAGTAAACTTTCAATAGACAAACTTATATTTTTTAAGGAGTTAAAGGCTTATTGTAAAAAGTTTGGACATAGGTAGTGGTCCCACTGAGGAAGTGACTAACTATAGGCTTTCTAGCTTGAAAAATGTACAACAGATATGCATTCCGTATAAACAAAAGATTATATATTAGGTATATACCTATTCATTCATTTCATTTTCATTTATTACAAATAACAAGACTCAATTGATTAGTAGCAAAATTCATTAATCCTGTGTTAGTACTTAACCTAAATTACAAGGTTGGTTCGTGCATAGAAGCTACAAGCTCAACACTGACGTGGCGAGCGCTGCTGCAAGCGATTTACGAACACACAGTCGAGCCTGCTCACTACACAACGTAGGATTATACTAATAGACGATAGCTGACTGTTTACACTGCTGCGGCCGGCGGGGGATTCGCTTTACTAGTTTATGGCTGAGCGACAAAAGCTATCAAAGATAATACTTGCTCAGCAATGCTCGCTTGGCGGTCAGAACGACTCACGCCGAGGGACCTAGACTTAGGCGTAGGAAAGGGGGGGAGCCATTTTTTGTTCCAGAAATATTTTCTATATCTGTTGCGTTACACAGTATTCATGTGAAAATTATCATTTCTACATTAAGCGATGACATAACTTCGAAAGGTGACCATCGCTTCTTAAAGACCACTGGGGACCAGGCCTCTCCTGAAAAGTATCTCTAGATACAGCCATGCAACCAGATGATTGCCAAGACAAAACCATCGGAACTACACACTCGCTGCTCGGCAACTTGTTTTCAGATGTTGTTCCGATAGTTTAGTCGCTGAGGTCAGGGTCAGGATCTGGGTGCTCTCTCAGCGTGAGTTCTGACCGCCAAATGATCGCTGAGCGAGTATTATCTTTGACAGCTCTTGTCGCTCAGCGACAGAACTAGTGAAGCGAGTCGTCGCAGGCAGTGTGAACAGTCAGAGAGCAACTATTAATATATGCATCTCTTTCGCTTACACTTTTCTTGAGCGAGTAAATCGCCGATAGTTAATCGTTTACTCGCCGGCAATTTAAATAATAATAAGTGTAAATACATTGGTAGGCCATGTAAGTACGTACTTTTGTGCTGTAAGTATGCGTACCTACTGCCTAATATTCGATATTCGGGTCGAAGCGACTGAGAGAAGCGAGTGTTTTATATTTTGTGATAAATAAATTATTGATTTATATTTCATTCGTTTTATTTATTTCTTTCTTTCCTATTCGACACGATCGTTGGGTTGCTAACCGTTATTGTTTTTTTTTTAAGAAAACTAGCACTTCCAACTAAGCTAAAGATAATAACCTGTTTTAAGTTCTAATGATACTGTTAGTGACCAGTAAGTACGTCGATTCTGTAAAATCTCTCACATAGCTATTCACTGTCACTTCACTTATGGTTCAAAGTGACCTTGATTTTGCATTCTGTAAACAGCGTCGAAGTGACGGAGGAATTACCTTACCGAATGCCACTTCTCACGTCATCTCATACTTTATCTGTCAAAATCTTTAGTTCAACTCGCTGACACGCTCGCAAGGGTAGCGCTAGTGTAAATTCGAATTAACAACCGAGTTTTTAGAATACCAATCAATAAACTCACAGCGGATTCAGATTCGAAGTTTAGAATGAGGTCTTACAGAATAACACAGCAGGTCAGCTTAAAAACTTATAATCTAAATATGCTGTGTCTGGAGTGGTTTCACGGCAATAGTATAATGGGTGGGGTTCGAACCTGCGGCCTTTAGATTACAAGTCCGACACCTTAGCCATTAGACTATTGGCGTTTGTTGTATCCCACTGCTAGCTAAAGGCTTCACTGAGACAGTGGCGTGCACTCTTAGATAAAATCGTGCACTCCATATATGCAAATAAGCTCTGCATACTCTGTAGTCCCATACATACCTCTCTAAATGACAAAGTCGAAAATTTCAAATTTCAGCTTTCAAACTATGCTCAAATTATGATAGAACTCTTTCTCTTATGCCATATCTATACTAATATTATAAAGCGGAAAAGTTTGTTAGTTTGTTTGTTTGTTTGTTTGTTTGCTTGAACGCGCTAATCTTCGAAAGTACTGGGTGGATTTGGATGAAATTTGGTATGGAAGTAGCTTAAAGCTTGAGGAAGGTTATAGGCTACTTTTTACCCGACTGCAAAAAAGGAGAGTTATGTTTTTACCGTGATAGAATCCACGGGAGCGAAGCCCCGCGAGAGTACTAGTTAGAAATAAAACTGCAGTCTTGAACAAGATCCAAGACCAGAACTTAGGTTTTATTGCCAGCAGACCATACCTATGAACTAAGAAAAGGGTAAGGTTAGGGTAGGGGTAGGGTAGGGATAGGGTAGGGCTAGGGTAGGGCTAGGGTAGGGCTAGGGTAGGGCTAGGGTAGGGCTAGGGTAGGGCTAGGGTAGGGCTAGGGTAGGGCTAGGGTAGGAGTAGGGTAGGGTTAGGGTAGGGGTAGGGTAGGGTTTGGGTAGGGTAGGGGTAGACTAAGGTATGGGTAGGGTATCGGTTGGATAGGGGTAGTGGTATCGGTCGGGTAGGGGTAGGATACCACGTGAACGAAGTCGTGGCGGGTCAGTTAGTTTTACTATAATATATTGTCTTATATACGTTAGACTACGAGTAATTTGTATGTACAGACGCCAGCACATCAAGCTACAACAATCTGTCAAATTTCTTTAATAGATTTTCAACTTTATTGTTAAAGAAATTAGGTTCAAGGTTGATTGGGAACATTTGACAGTTTCGGGTAGCTTCATGTGCTGGCGTCTGTACATGTAGAGTAATAAATAAATAAACTATACCTATAAAATAAAACTTCCACAATGAAGTTACAGGGGGGTCGAAAATGGCCTGAACTGCTTGAAATATAATGCGGAACATTTGTAAAGAAAAGCATTTGCTAAATAAATGTTTGTAAAACAAGTGTTTATAAAATAAAACATTTACGGAATAGGTTATTTGTGAAATAAATAGTGTACGAAACGTTGATTTGTGAACTGTGTTTTGGTAGTAGGTGAGTATTGGGGTACCTGGATCATTGGAGATCCAGGCACCCCAATACTCTATTCAAAATGAGTGTTCTATTCAAAATCATCTATTCAAATGTGTAATCTATTCAGAATTATCTATTCGGAATCCTCTAGTCAAAATGAGTGTTCTATTCAGAATCATCTATTCAAAATGAGTAATCTATTCAGAATCATCTATTCGGAATCCTCTAGTCAAAATGAGTGTTGTATTCAGAATCCTCTATTCAAAATGAGTGTTCTATTCAGAATCATTTATTCGAAATGTCAAATGAGTGTTGTATTCAAAATACTCTATTCAAAATGAGACTTCTATTCAATCAAGATTTTATTCGGAACGAGACTTCTGTCATTAAGAGATAATTCGCGACATAAGATTGAAGTCCTTTTTACATAAACAGTATAAGGCAAGTGGGTCGAAAGTCGACTACGAAGCGTTTGCTTGGTGTAGGACCAACGTTAAAAAGGCATTGGTAGTTGCACAAGAACAATATCGCCACCGTATTCAGAATCAGATGCGGAATGATCCTAAATCCTTCTGGAATTATGCGAAAGCTAAAAAGGGTAAGAGAAGTCCGCAAGTGATTCTGAAAGACGGCGAGGCATTGACTGGTCAGCGCTTTGTTGAAGAGTTTGCAAAGTATTTTTTTTTCCGTGTATAATGCAGAACGACCAGATCTGAATGTAGGCGCGGCCATAGCAAATGCAGGTTACGGGAATGGGGCGGCGCGTGTACACTTGAACCAATTAGAGTTAGGAGATGTATGTCAAGCACTTCAAGGTCTTAAGCCGAAAAAGTCTGCAGGGCCTGACGGCATTCCACCCTACATATTCAGAGATTGTTCACGGGTTCTAGCTAGGCCACTGCTTCACATATATAACAAGTGCTTAAGGGTGAATTTCAACAAATGCCATTTTTTTTATCATATCGGTGAACTTTTTCAATTATATATTTTTTGTATATTTTTCAGGTTTTTTGTAATCTTTAGGATATCAAATATCCCCAAATTTAATATCATCAACGTATCATTTAAGACCAAGGAGAAAATTCAGTTTGAATTCTGGTTTCCACCGATATGACAAACCGGCACCGATTATTGTTTCTGTACACCGATATGATGTCAAAATTTGCATATGCTCTTCGCGAAATTAAAAAAACGACGAATCTTCGTACTGCTTTAGTTACGTATTACGCCTATGCATACTCATGGTTAAGTTATGGCATAATACTATGGGGAAACAGTACACACGCATCAACACTTTTCACACTCCAAAAACGACTCATCAGGATACTAGTAAATATAGAAAACACAGACAGCTGCAAACCCCACTTCAAAGCACACAAAGTGTTAACACTGCCCTGTATATATATCCTGGAAATGTGCAAGTTTGCTAGACACAACCAACACCTATTCACTACACGAGAAAACATACAAACTCGCTATACATTACGACACAAAAATAGGCTTAACTTACCTGGTGGTTCTAAGCTGAAAATACGCTCTACAAGCACATTAGCTATGTCAGTAAAAGTCTACAATAAATTACCCGATATACTTAAAAATGTACAAAAAAACAATATATTTATAAATAAATTAAAACAATTTCTAATTAATAAGTGTTATTATGATATAAATGAATATTTTAATGATAAATTAAATAAATAAAATATAGTATTGTAATAAATGTATAAAATAGTAAGTAGTTAAAGTAATATTTAATAGTAATACTTTCGTAAACAATATTTTTATGGTAAAATGTGTTTTGTTCCAATAAATTATCTTATCTAATACACATTCTATATAATTATAATAATTGTAATAGCCCTCTTTCCTCTTTTTTTTAATTTGCTGTGCCCGACAGGGTCCACAATGATCTAAAACAATGTATATCTTGTATGTACCTACCACCTAAGTTCACATTGTGGAATGCAAATGAATGTATTGAGTATTGAGTATGATAAGTTTATCCACTGAAATGATGTACATATCCAGCGATATGATAATCTATCCACCTTTGAACATCAAAAAGGAAATAGTTAGTAGGTACCTATATATTTTTACAAGGGTGACTTAGAACTGAAGACCTGAACTTAGGGTCTTATGTAAGTAGATCACATCCAAAGAGATTCACCTCACCATCATCATCTCAGCCTATAGACGTACATTACCGAATACAGAGCTCCCCTAATGATACATTTATACAGCTTCTACTACCCAGTGGTATCGTGGTAATGATTTTGGCAGTCTATGTAGGTATGTATGTATGTTTGTATGTTCCATTATTTCTTTGTAAACTTAACGAAATGACATAGATGGGATCTACCGATATGATAAAACGACTCGCTGAGATGATAAAATGATCTACCGATATGATAAAGCAATCCACTGATGTGACAAATCTGTGCGTTGATGATGAATCAAAACACCGATATTAGATATAAGACACCGATTGTTTTTTTCTTATCATTTCGGTGTAAATTATCACATCGGTGGTAATAAAGACCACCCATTACAGCGATATGAGAACAGCGACGTGAGAAATAACACACTTTTTAGAAAATTAGAAAAAATGCATAATATCTACGATAAATTCAATAACAGACAATGAAGTTAATTCACTTACTACCTCTGTTAGAACCAAACAACAATAATAAAACTACTCATTACACTAGAAAATGCAAACCACCGATAATATAAAATAATTGTCCGGGAGCAACTTAAATGGCGTACTTATGTTATTGGCGGGAATATGCAGCGATTTCACACACGTCCATCCTGACTACGCACTAGCACACACCAAAGAGGGAAATATAATTGGGGTGGAGACGCTGTCGGACTCGTCGATGTAAAGTTAGATTTAAATTACTTTTGTCCAGCGATATGAGAACATTTTTCAGGACCAATACGTTTGTGCCTCTCAGTAATAATAATCGTTAATTATGTATTAAAATATGCTATATATTAATAACAAAACTAATATTCTATAAAATAGAATAAGTTATATACTTAACTTACTTGTTTTTATTAGTGTATAAGCTGTTTTGTTTGTAAAAAAAGTAGAGGGACAGCACCGATTTGAAAAAAATAGAGGTTTATGTATTTATTTCTACCTTTATAATAGTCCTAGGAAAATTATATTTTTGCCACAACCCAAGAACTACCTATTGATTACTAAAAAAAAATAATTCAGAACAATATTCTTTTTTTCAAATACAAATTTCACCGAATACAAATAAATAAGTCATTTGGGAAATTCACCCTTAAAAGCTGCAGTGTTTCCGGAGAGGTGGAAAGTGACTCGCGTTGTTCCGGTACCAAAAGTTGGTTCAGCAGAATCGGTGGAGAGCTATAGGCCAGTCGCAGTGTTGTCGACGCCGGCAAAAGTATTGGAAGCTGCTATTCATAAAAGCATTTATCTCCAGGTGAGCGCACAACTCTCTGACGCTCAGCATGGGTTTCTGCCGGGTAAAAGCACCACCAGTAATCTGCTCTGTCACATGGCTCAACTGGTGCCGACAGTGGACAGTGGGGGACAAGCTGATGCTGCTTACTTTGATTTCAAAAAAGCATTCGACCTGGTCGATAATGACGTGTTGCTTAAAAAGTTAGCAGCATTCGGTTTTACCCCACAGTTACTGAATTTTTTTGCCAGTTACATGAGCGATAGGCAGCAGTATGTGGAATATGCGGGACATGTATCAGAGCCATATTTCACGAGATCTGGAGTAAGTCAAGGGAGTAATCTTGGCCCATTGGAGTTCATTCTGATGATAAATGACCTACCAGAAGTCGTTAAAGACGCTCACTGTCTGTTGTTTGCCGACGACCTCAAATTGCCTCTCGCGGTAAAAAACGAGGATGACTGCATTAGGCTACAGAGGGACATAGATAGGGTAGTGAGCTGGAGCAAAGAAAACCTTTTGCCATTTAATAGTACGAAGTGCGTGACTATCACTTTTTCGCACGCGCACAAACCTATCTTACACAACTACCATATTGACGAGTTGCCTATGGTAAGGGTCACGGCAGTCAAGGATCTAGGAGTAAGTTTTAATACCGGGTTGACTTTCCGTGATCATATCATGCGTAGCTGTAAGAAGGCTTACAGAAATTTAGGTTTCATGCTTCGTACGGTGCGAGGGTTCACGAGCACAAAAGCTATTATAGCATATATATAATGCATTGGTTAGGAGTCAGTTAGAATGTAACGCAGTCATTTGGGCTCCGCATGAAATTAAGTATAGTCTCATGTTGGAGCGTGTGCAGAACAAATTTATTAGATATTTATATATGCGGTATTATGGTGTGTATCCATTTTATCCATTAGTGTATCCTACTTTATTTATTCTGGGTATGGTAGGATACAATGAACTAAGGGTTAGGAGGGAAGTGGCACTCACTTCATATTTATTTAAAATATTGCGTGGGAAGGTGCATAATGCGACGATTTTAGGGCAGATGAGCCTGTGTGTCCCGGACAGGTACGTGTGGCGACGGCGGCAGCCGCAGCTGCTGGTGGTTCCGAGCGCTCGTACCAACCTTCTGAGGCAGGCCCCTCTGACGCGTGCACTCAACACAATAAACGTTATTGCTAGGGAGACAGACCTATTTTTGTGTTCTCTGGGTGAATTTACAAGGTCAGCACTGTTTGTAATATGTTATTATAATTAATGTTTGTGTATGTTTTATTGTTTTTTACCCGACTGCAAGGGAATGATACTTTATTTTTTTTTTCCTTTTGCTACGCTATCGCATTGGGTTAATACCTGTAAGGATAGTTGTATGTGTATATGTAAATAAATAAATAAAAGATTTCATGATGGTCTATATTAGCGAGACTTCACTATTAGGTTTCTATGACTTACAAGTATTTACTTACTCTACAAATAGATTTAATTTTCATTTAGGTATGTATGATGCAGTGATGCGGCCTCGTGAGTAAAATACTGAATACCTATGCCGTTTAAAATTGCACCCAGACTCAGTTGTTAGGCGCGACTGATTGTTTACATAACAATCATATTTCCATTCCCGTAAAGGAAACAGATTGCATTCTTTTCTACCCATACGGCTGTAAAGTCGTATCAGCATTTAGTATTATGATTAAACCAATATAATACCATGTACCAAATGTACACCTATGATAAATAAATAGGTTTACATAGTGTGTATAAAAATGCGAGTGTTCCCCTATACCAGGGGCGTGCATAGGCACGCATCGTAGCATGGTGGCGATGCGTGGCTGTGGCTATGCTAAAAATCTATAAAAGAAGAAGTTTTTGTGTGTTTTTACTCCGCCGCATGCCCTGTCATAATCCTATGCACGCGCCTGCCCTATACCTACCTAATAATAAAATTTTATGTAATTTCAATTAAGTACCTACGTTGTTAAGTTAAATATAATTTGACTCTTGATGTACCTATGCAAAGTATGAGATGTTTGCTAAATGTAACTATATGTAGTAATAATAATTGTTTATTATGTCTCAAACAGTAACATTAACAAATGTGGATGAAACAGCCCCAGTAAGTAGTTTATAACACTTGTGTCGGGGTTGTCTCGCTCCTCCCCTTGAAAGTTAGTTGACAATATTAAGACAGTAGATTTAATTTAACTTAGAACTAATTTTAAGAACATAAAGATTGACTTAAAAGTTATAAAGTAATGAAATTGCAGCTCTGTCCAGTGTGTTATTATGGGTGTGTCTATAGAAGTGTGGAAGTTTAAGTGTGTATGGATGTGATGATGTGTGCGTGTGTTTATAGTAGGATGTGAGTTTCAGTGTGTGTGTGGATGTGATGGTGTGTGCATGTGTATTTGAATTAAAGCGTTCGCAGAAGTGCCGTTATAATCAAAGTTAAAAACGAGGTTAACATTTTAGCTAGTGTCAGGTAAGTCTGGCTAGAATTTGCTCCGTTTCTTAATAGGTTAATGTTTTTAACCATTCGGTTATAAGGTTTTTGCATTGGTGCGACACTTTGTTGTGAAAACTTAGTTTTGCATTAATTTTATTGTAAATGTAAGCTGATTGGCATACATACTGACGCCTTGCGAAAACCGTTTGTACACGTTGGGAGTGAACCACAATGTCTTTTCGCCTCTTAGCCTGGATTTCCTGGTTAACTGGTATGTGTTTGTGTAGATATAGAACGATGTTTAAAAAGTATAGTTTCCTGACGGATAATATGTCACTAATTCTATAGGTATATAGGTATATCTAGGGACTGAAGTGGGATAAAACAGGACTAAACATCAACGGTAAATATATCAGCCATCTGAGATTCGCCGACGATATAATTTTACTTTCCGAAAACGCTAAAGAGATAGAATCTATGATAAATTCGCTGAAATCAGTGAGCTACGAAGTGGGTTTGGAAATAAATTTAAATAAAACCAAAATTATGACAAACAGTATTAAATACCCCATAAACCTAAATCAAAAGCCATTGGAATACGTGGATAGCTATATATACTTAGGCAAACAAATTTCCTTCGAAAAACAAAACAATGAATTAGAAGTCGAAAGAAGAATTTCAGGAGCATGGAAAAAGTTCTGGAGTTTAAAAGAAATACTAAAGGGAACCTTCCCTATGAAGATAAAGAAACAAGTAATGGACACTTGCTTGCTCCCCTCCATGACCTATGCATGTCAAACATGGAAATTCACGCTACGAGTGAGAAACAAAATTAGATCCTGCCAACGTAGTATGGAGAGAAGT
This sequence comes from Tholera decimalis, assembly GCA_943138885.2. NCBI lineage: Eukaryota > Metazoa > Arthropoda > Insecta > Lepidoptera > Noctuidae > Tholera > Tholera decimalis. The sequence goes on along the minus strand of OW964575.2, from coordinate 6,583,014 downwards.
ATTTCAAATGTGAGAAGGTTACAAAAAATCAAACACGCTTCTATACGGGAAAAGACCAAAGTTTCAGATGCACTTGAGTATTCCCAAAAGCTAAAGTGGCGCTGGGCTGGACATGTAGCCAGAATGGACGATGACCGATGGACTTCTAGATTGACAGAATGGCGAGGTCCGGCGGGTATTAGAAAGAGAGGAAGACCAGTAACTCGTTGGGTAAACGATATACTAAAAATAGTAGGTAAAAACTGGATGGCAAAAGCCAAAGATAGAGACAAATGGAAAAGTCTGGAGGAGGCCTTCACCCTCACATAAGAGGGGTTCTTGCATGCTGCATGATAGAGCGTAAACTCTTTTAAATTTAATGAAATACAAATGTACAGTGACTATTTATTAAGAGCCCAAATGCATTATTAATCCTCTTTTAATTGATTGACTAATTGAAAAATTTTGTTTGATTTATTAAAAAAAAAATATATATTACAAATTAAGTTAGATATTTATAAATTATGTAATTCGAAATGTTTGTATTTTCTTTGTTTGTATCTGTTATTTATTAGTTTCTCAGATTGTTATACAAAAATAATAATTTAATTAAAATAAATTGAAATCGCAAATTGAATATATTATGTATATTAAAATGTATTATCTAAAATTAAAATTGGGCATGAAATATCACAGTTAATATAAAAACGAAAGTGTAATTAATTTGTCATAGTACCAAAAAAATATAAGAAGTGTATTGTAAATCTGTAAATTGTACACTAGGTTTGCATGAAATAAAAGGCTTTTTATTTTATTTTATTTATTAATTCTATAGGTATAGATCAATTGTGGGAAATCTTTTACCAGACTGCTTTCGCCATAGTCAGTGCTCACTTTTCGCAGACGACCTAAAAATTTATCGCAAAATTGGCTCACTCAAGGATGCAGAGTTACTTCAATGCGACCTCAACTCATTGCAGTCCTGGTGTGACATGAACGGTATGGTACTAAATGTCAACAAGTGTCATCATATCACATTCACGCGTAAAAAACACATAATACCAACGCACTATACACTCGCAGGTACTGCACTGCGGAAGGTAGAGACCATTCGAGATTTGGGTGTACTGTTTAGTGGTAACCTTTCATTTAATCCCCACTTCGACCAAATTATCGCAAAAGCGGTTAAAACGACGGGATTTATTAAGAGAACCTGTAGGGAATTTAAAAGCACGATCGCCCTAAAAACACTGTACACTTGTCTGGTCCGTAGCACGTTGGAATATGCATCCCCGGTCTGGAACCCAATTTATAATGTCCATACAAACCGTATTGAAAGAGTCCAACGTAATTTCACGAGGTACCTCAGATTTAAAGACCACAGTTGTCCTTACAGAGCCGACTACACGCAGCGTTTGCGACACTTCAAACTGCATTCTCTACAAGAACGTAGAACTTTAGCTGACATGGTTCTATTACACAAAATTGCTAACAGCTTAACATCTACTCCCGATCTGCTTGAAAAAATGTACTTAGAGGTACCCCGCCGGAGCATGGTCAGATCGGTGAGAATAGGTAGAACATTCGCTAGCAGAAGTTGTCGCACTAACCTTGGTCGTTCCGCTCCGCTGAGTAGAATGATGAGCACGTACAACGGGATCTGCTCAAACAGCCAAGTCAACATCGACATCTTCTCAGACTCACTAGCCCAACTTAAGTCGAAAATTATGAAATCAATAGATGATCCGTAGTCCCTTTTATTTTAATTTATTTTTTTCTTTACAAGTTTAGTCATATTATTGTATTATTTTATTTTATTTAAGTGTTTTAGTTATTATTTAATTTTAAGTTTAGTATTTTGTAAATCTGTACTAATTTTTAATTTTATATTAATTTGACATTCATTTTACAATTCAAATAAGTTAATTTCTGTTAATTTAATTCAATATTAATCTTATAATTTTAATTCATAAAATTAAACCCAATCAATTTATATTTATGTCATTATAATTCTGTCTATAAATTATTCTTAATTTGTTAATGTCATTTTTTCTTTACTTTTATTTTATAATACTTTTAATTAATATTCACAATTATATTGTAAAACTCGTTTTGTGTAAGATGTGCATGCCTGTAAGTGACTTATTTACACAGGACCCTTAATGTCACAATTTATATTATTACATTTGTAAATAAGTTGTTGGTGTGCCTTATAAATAAATAAATATATCCCATAAAAAAAAAACTGTATGGCTTAAAATAAATAACTTTTAAAAGTGACCTTTGGGCTCTTTCCAACTGTAAAAGTTTAGTCTTTGTGGCCCCTTTCCAAGCTGGTAGGCAGTATGTGATTACTGACTGCGCAAGCACTATATAAATATTGTTGAGTGTCTTTTGAGGCATCACATAGCGCAGATTTTTAAAAATCCACATAAATTTACGAACGCGCGACATAATAACCTCGATGTGTGAGTGCCACGCTAGACAACCGTCGACTATAACTCCCAGATATCTAGTAGACGGTACTTGTTCGATGGGTTTGCAGTTACAATTTACCTCTACGTTGTTAGCACATGTATGGATGCGGTTATTTTTATTTTATTTTATTTATTGAGGAAAACCAACAATTACACACTATACATGGTTAATATTAACTTATAATCTAGGTATATTAGTGCGGTTATTGAAATTAGTGCAGGCTTTAGACCTTGCACTTGGAGAGAAACAGATGTAATTTGTTTTGGCAGTATTGAGGGTTAGCAAATTCTCCTTGAGCCACCTATCTATAACAACTAATCCTTGTTCGGCCTTAATACGCACTCCTTCCCAGGTATCGCCTAAGTAGACAATGGCCGTATCGTCCGCATATGAGAAGATTTTCCCGCCACCGTTTCGTAGGTTACAGAGTTCGTTAATATATACTAGAAACAGTGGCGGGCCAAGCACAGAGCCCTGCGCAACACCGAAAACAACGTTTTCCTCACTACTGTACAAATTGCCCACCTTTACTTGTTGTTTCCTTCCCCGGAGATAACTGTCAAAAAGCGAAAGAGCCCTGCCTCTAATCCCTATAGCCTCAAGTCTCCGCAAAAGGATGGGGACAGATACGGTGTCAAAAGCTTTTTTCAGGTCTAGAAACACAGTGATGCATTTAAATCCTTTATCTACCTTTTCTGTGATTTCTGACGTTAGCGCTATAACTGCGTCCTGTGTGGACTTGCCCTGTCTAAAACCATACTGTGAGTCAGAAATAATGTTATATCTATTCAGGTAATTTGTAAGCCTTTTATTTAATATTTATCCATTATTTTGGAAATTGTTGTTAAAACGGAAATTGGTCGGTAATTATTGACATCGTTCTTGTCCCCACCCTTGTGCACAGGCGTGATAACAGATCGTTTCAGCGCATTACAAAAAATGCCTGTTTCGAAACACATGTTAATCAAATTGCAGATGAGAGGGACCACAAAGTCCCGAGATAACTTTAGGAAACTAACGGATATGCCATCCCACCCTGAAGCCCTTGCCGAGTCAAGTCCCATAAGGGTACTATCCACTTCAGCCGGATCTGTCTCCAGCAGCACAAATGAGTTGACTTGAAGTGGTGTATTTGAAGTGCTTAAACTAGCTCTATATCCTTGCCCCCTTAGAGTCATGATTTCTTCCGCTAATGTTTTCCCAATAGTAACGAAAAAGTGGTTAACGCAGTTTAACGAGTCGAGAGGTTGTGGTGTAAGTTGAAGTAGATGTACACTAGATGTTTTGGGTTTTTTATAATGGGTTATGTCGTTAATTTTTTGGCAAAGTTGCTTGGGATTTTTCAAAGATGTTAAAATTTGGTTTTTATGATATTGTCTTTTCATTTTCTTAATACCCAAGCAGCAAAATTGTACTATAACCACAGAAATCAAAAATATAGGAGAAGTGGTAAGGGGGCGTATCGGTGTCCGCGCGACATGGCCACAGGGCTCATGTCACAGGCAAGTGGCCGTCTCCGCGAACTAGTGCGCTTTCGACGGCCATCGTGATAACATATATGAATGCCGAGTTGTTCTGTGGTATCTTGTAAAAACCGAAGCCAAAATCAAATCTATGTGAATCATGGAATCACTTACCATATGTAAGTACAAGTATTTTACAATATTTGTCTTTAAAATCATGAAAAACAATAAATCGTAAAATATTTCTTGGTTTTACTATGTTATTTTTGTTTTCAATTATCAGAGCGACTGTACGTGCTATAAATACATTGCTCCTTAACCACTACCTGAGTTCGTCACTAAGTAACTGGACAAGCAATGTAAACATAACATACGAAACTGTATTACGCGGATTCATCGCGTAGTGAGGCCGCCACTTCTTGCGACGAATTAGTGATGTGCTTGTGCAGATCCACTAACGTAGGCTATCGACAGCAATGTCGATTGACGAATGAAATATTGCTATTATAGTTTAGGGGGTTTTTCAACCGACGACATAAAAAAGAGGAGGTTATCAATTCAACGCGTATATTATTATTATTTTTTTATGTATGATCACCGATTACTCGTAGACGGCTGAACCGATTTGAAAAATGCTTTTTTTGTTTGAAAGGGTATACTTTGAAATTGGTCCCGTTGTCACCAAGTCAGGATCTGATGATGGGATCCTGGAGAAATCGAGGGAACTCTTCAAATATTATAGGCACACCTATAGTGATTTGAGTATTTTTTATAGTAACTTGTGTAGTTGCATTCGAAAAGCACCATTTTGAAGTAAACCTGATGATGAAGACTACCGATGGCCACTGGAACTAATCAATATATAAGTAGGAATAATAAGTAGTTCATGTGTTCCGCTTCGATTACTTGAATGTAGTTATTAAGCACAATATGCTCGTCACAATGCATATGGTGAAGTAAAGCTGATGGTGAACTACCAGGAGAACTCCACAACAAATAACAGCCCAACATTGGGAAAAGCAATATTTTGTAAATGAATATAAGTAGTTGACATTTAGGCTCTTGTAACTAGGTAAATTAAAAATCGACCAACTAAAAAGAGTGAAATAAAAACTTTTTACCAAAAAATTAAACCGACTCCCAAAAAACACTGCAAAGTGAAAAATAACTTTAATTTCGGAAGTCGGTGCCAAAAACGAAAATACAAAACTAAAGACACCGACTACCGAAATTAAAGTTATTTTTCACTTTGCAGTGTTTTTTGGGAGTCTGTTTAATTTTTTGGTAAAAAGTTTTTTATAACATACGGAAACCTCTAAGAAAATATGTTTAACTTTTATTTTACATGAGATGACAGAAATAAAAATACGTTGAAGAGTCAAGTGTACAAAAAAGTAAAAAATAATAAACAATTTATTTTACACCCGCAGCATGCGTAAGGAGTTCCGACGTCGCCGTCGCTACAATAGTTTATCAACCGACGACCAAAAGAGGAGGTTATCAATTCGACGCGTATACTTTTTTTTTTTTATGTATGATCATCGAGTACTCGAAGATGGCTGAACCGATTTGGAAAATTCTTTTTTTGTTTGATAGGGTATACTTTGAAATTGGTACAATTTGTCACCAAGTCAGGATCTGATGAGGGGATCCTGGAGAAATCGAGGGAACTCTTCAAATATTATAGGTACACCTATGGCGTTTTGGGTATTTCTTATAGTAACTTGTGCAGTTGCTCTCAAAAAGTACCATTTGGGGAAATGGAACTGATGATGAAGACCACAGATGGCCGCCGAAACTACTCAAGAATAAGTATTTCGTGGATTGTGATTCGATTACTTGAATATGGATATTAAGCATTTTATGCTCGTCACAATGCATATGGTGACGTATAGCTGATGGTGAAGTACCAGGAGAACTCCTCAAAAATTGACGGCCCAGCATTGGGAAAAGCAATATTTTATAAAATGTTATAAGTAGTTGACATTTAGGCTCTTGTAACTAGGTAAATTAAAAAACAACCAACTAAAAAGAGTGGAATATAAACTTTTTACCAAAAAATTAAACCGACTCCCAAAAAGCACTGCAAAGTGAAAAATAACTTTAATTTCGGAAGTCGGTGCCAAAAACGAAAATACAAAACTAAAGACACCGACTACCGAAATTAAAGTTATTTTTCACTTTGCAGTGCTTTTTGGGAGTCGGTTTAATTATTTGGTAAAAAGTTTTTTTTTTCAATCTGTCAACCGTTTTAGCCCGGTTGGAAGATCGATGTAAATAATGTTTTTTTACTTATTTTGATTTTTTTACAGAGTAGTAGAGAAATGCGTAACCAATATTCGTAAAGTAAGTTACTTTAATTTTAGGTTAATAATCGGTGGTGTTTTTCGGTTTAGAATTATCGTATGTTATGCCTTATCCTCATGCTGTTTCTTTATTTTTTATGGTTTTTGTATTTTGCTTCCATTGAAGCTTCGAATGCGTTATAATAATCGGCATGGTTCAGATAATATATTTGTGAATTGAGCTTAAAATAAGTCAATATATTCATGCTATTTATTTGTTATGCATGGATGTGTGTTTGTTTTCACATATTTAACAATTTCTCTACTAACTAGGATTTTTCTTATAACAAAAACCTATTATAACCTACTAAACTATTACCTGCGGTTACCCCGCAGGTAATAGTTGCGTAACACACTTACAGTAGGAATCGGTTTCATTATGCTAAATCAACAACACTCACTGCGGTATTTACGTTGTTGAGCAGACCAATATTTCGAACATATGAAGCAATGGATTAGCAATATACGTCAAAATCATTCAGATCTTGATTTATAGTGTGTTAGGTAATTATTGGGATGCTTATTATATGGTGACGTTTAGAAGTAGCTTAGGATGTATGTAAATGATAAATAAGAGCTTTTCGTACTTTTCAGCTTCCCAAAAGATGGTAACAAAAAAAAGGAATGGATTGATGCCACAGGCATGCCACCTAACTGGTACTAGGGCTTTCATCCCGGGAATCTCGGTCTCGAAAATTTCGAGAGTCTCGACGATTTTTTAGTATTTTCGAGACTCGAGACTAACATTTTCGGTCACGGGAATAACGAGACTTTTGAGACTTCAGTAACATAAAAACTGTATTAAATAATTTATTAAACCAACAGTCAATTTTTATTATGGATATGGCAATGGCAGCATGGTCGAGCATAGAGTAAAGCTTAGTATTATCTGTGGAGGCTGAATAATCTTATTGAAAAATAATATCTGTGGAGGCTGAATAACCTTATTGACAAATAACATATTATAAATGTAAATTGCTGTGCCCGAAAGCTACTACTTATATTAAGATATTGTTAACACAGAATTATGATTGCAATAAAGATTTAATTATGGAACTATTCTGATTAAATTGAAAGGGGTTCGAACTTTTTTGTATGAAGACTGGCATTTCGACCCACCGCCATTTTGACTTTATTTTTGTAGAAATCGTGGCACATGCTGAAAATGGCATATATGTAACAAAAATATTAATAACATGCTACCCCAAAATGTCACATTACCGAGATATTTGAAGGTAAACATCGACATATGACTACAACGACAATCATTAAAAGTAGACCTATTACGTGTCTATAAGCATCAGATTGTATCTAAATAATCGTTCTCAGGTTGGTTATGATTACTAATGTTTATTGAAAAAGAGTAGGTACATTACACGCTACTAGGAGCACGAGAATACTACTACAAATAATTATTTATCCACTAAATCGCATCGCAATGAAACGCTGTCAACATGTCACTATCGCATGGCGGATCATGTGACATATTACTCAGCTTGAAAACGTTTTTAAGCAGTAGTTAAACAAAAGACAAAAGGTATGTCATTTACGTTAACATTTATTTATAACTGTAAGTATAATATCAAACACAAGTGAATATTAATACTAAGATAAAAGATTTATAATATATCTAACACGTATCATAAATACTACTATACTACATAATCCCTAAATGCAGCAGGAGATCGGATAGGGGTTCTTGATGCCGAGCCTAATATATGTACCAAAGAAAGACATATACCAAAACACTTATTGTTCATTTTATAATACGGTGGGATGAAAGACAGCCAACACGCGCATGTGGTATTCTTTGACATACGTTTTATTGCGATGCGATTTAGTAGGCAAATAATTATAGTAGCGGTTTTGTCGTACTGCTAGACTAATAAGCTGATAAGCGTATGGACGCGTAATGAGTCTAGTTTTAATTATTTTCGTTGAAGTTATATGTCGATGTTTACCTTCAAACGTTTTCGTGACACTTTGGGGTACCATGTTACTGGTCATTTTTGGTCCTCTGGCCATGCATGCCACACTTTTATCATGCACCGCAATTAAAAAAAATCAAAATAGTGACGTCGATACGCCAGATAGGTACTATCCCCTTTTATTGTGAAAGCGCGAAGCGGTACTAAGTAGTATCCCTCTAGCGTACAAGCAGAAAGAGCTTTTTTTAATGCGGGTTACTTTTGTAACAAAATTAGGGCTAAATGACATTTGTTTTTTACGTGCCCACTACAATAATGAAAAAAAAAACTGTAACAAATGGTTTTCCTTCTTTTAATTTCCGTTTGTTTATGAAAGTAACTACTTGATTAAAATATCTTGATTTAACTCTCTAATTGCAAAGCTTATAAAAAAGAAACCTAGTTTTGAATTACTCTCGAAAGTCTCGTTTTTCCCGGGAATTTCGAGACCACACCTCGTCTCGTTTTTTTTGTCCCGGGACTCAGTAATGCATCGAGACTGAAAGCCCTAACTGGTACCCTACAAAAAATAGCACCATATGCTTGGTTCACTTCAACGCAGAAATGTTCTAGTCTCTAAAGAAAAGTCGCAGGCTTTTTGAATAGACAATTCCAAAATTAAGAGTACAACTGATTTTTGCAGAAGTGGGTTAAATTTTATTTTATTACTGAAAGCTATTCTCATGATTTAGGGTATTCATAAAATCAGTCATTCAACTTTTCAGGATTCTATACAACCTATACGGCTGGTATGTTCCAATCAAGAGCGTAATGTAAGTTAACATCAACTTCTATTTGACCTATCACTATGATAATTAAATATTAAGATTTAAGTCGAAAGCGCCAGGGTAGCCCTTAATACTTAGTAGGTAGTACTTAATAATAATTATGTAATGTTATGTTCTTAATAATGTGTTTATTGTTATTGTAATATTTTCTGGACATGCCATTTTTTATTTGGTTCATTTTCAGGTGCCCAAAAAAATTGTACAATAATAAATGGAAGAATCGATAACTTTCCGATTTAGTCAATCACTAGCGTATATGTAAAATAAATTGCTTTTGCACAGCACAACGATAGCGACCTATGTTTTTGTGTGGGTAAGTTCTACGGTGCATAGTAAATACACGCTGTGTTTGACGGAATAAGGTTTATTATTGATTGTATAGTACGTTCTGATTTAAGAAATGCGGGTGTGTGTGCGAGTGCGTATCTATTGATTTTATTAAACTGCATGTGTAGTTGTTGCCCCGCCCAGCGCCTAACTGGAGACACACGGTTCCGATATAATTTCGTCTGTTGACCAAATCTACTTATTTATTTTATCTATGACTATAACCAACGCTTATTTCGCAAAAAAGTTTTTTAAACGTTATATAACGGTGTTTATGGTGGCAGCATGTTGAATAAAGGCGTTTGACTATACTTTTTTGCTCTATATGCTTTTACAGCGAAAACGTTCTATAAGCTAATGATGTAAACATTTACATTACCATTTTGTACAACTGTTATAGACATATACTATATAAGGCTTAAAGAAAACGTGTATAAAACTACTTTGTTCTATATATTTGTTGATCGGTGCCCTTTTGTATCTAATTTGATCTGTAAAACTTATATATTTACCGTTATAGGCCTGGTTCATTAACGGTTATTGAAATTTGGCAATACGGCGATTTGGTAATAAAGTGGGTTTTTAAGTATCTGCTATAGTACAAAGTGTTTTAATAGTCACGACTGCTCAAAAATAGAGCAATTTGGTTATATAACTGAGTTTTGTGTTACTCCTTATGTGAGAAATTTACGCTACAAGAGTTTTTAAAACACTGTATATTTACCTTTTTATACTGGTTACGAAGACACTCTTTTAGAGCAGAATTATTTTGTAACAGTGTTTTAGATACCTATAATACACTGTCATTTTTTATTTCTCTCTACTATAACATCATAATGATACATAAAGGAAGCAAACAAACACTATTAAATAACTAATGTGATATAAACAAGAGTTAGCATTTCCATTTTAATACTTAACTTCGGGTTCTGCAAACAACAAAATTATATGATGATCTTTAGACTGTGCTTATACTATGAAGTCAGTAGGTACTTAAACGTCACTTAATTTTTAAAGTGTAGTCCATTTCCGAGCAATGCGGACCGCAATACAGTCACAGAGGCTCTGTCGCTGAGAAAATAAAATAAATTAAACCAACTCTTAAATTTATTTTATTTATTAATTAATAAAATAAATTTGGAAGATCTGCTTTTGCTTCACCGTGACACAGGTACTGCTGCTATGTCGCGGCCATTGACATATATATTACTGCGTAAGGACTGGGCGGACCGCATGTTACAATGACGCCTCGAACGTGGTCCCAAAATGGTCTTCCCTTTATCGAAGTGACTAGAACGCGATCGGCTATCTTCGGGAGCGGTCGTAACTTTTACAAGCACAAATGCCAAGTTGTGCCGTGAAGGGTTGCATGAACTACGACAAAAAGCACAATAAAATAAATTATAATATTTCATATCACCGGTAAGTTAAAAATATGTCTTAAAAACTACTTCTAACATTATTTAAAACAATTTTTCTTTGTTATTTGTCTCAACCTTTGGCCAAGACAACGCGAAGCCGCATAAAAGTGCGACATAACTTTGCAGCGGCAATTCAAAGGAACCCTAATTTATTTAACCACAATGGCGGTTACTACTTTGATCATAGTACTATAGAAGGCCTGTAATCGCCAATGTTACACTTTTTGCTCTATAGTAGAAAATTATGGCACTAATCTACGATTAATTTATTTTAATTTAGATAAAACTTATTAATTTGGGAGGGGCATTAAAAATTAGATACTAATCTATGCCTACTTTGTCAATAAAATTATAATCGTAACACTATTTCAATGCCTGGGTTGCTACTACTAGCGCATTTTGCTACTGCATAGACGCCATAATAAATGTTTTGATATTGTAATTTTACTTACCACGATTTGTTGAAATTAGTAATATAAGCCTAACTCAAAATCACTTTAATAACACTGACAGTATGAGAATGAACGAAAGATTGAACGATTTGTTGTGATATGGTAATCTAAAAGAACCACAATCACTTCTTTAAAACATAAAAGAACAATAAAAGCGTTGCAGTGGGTACTACATCACCGTTTGGTGACATCTCTCACTGTAATATCAATCTTAGAGGTGAAAAATTGTACGCCAAAGCTGCTATATACACACATCAAAAGTGTCTAGGGATCAACATATATTTTTGCAATAACTTTTCTCCTGATTGATATTAATTAAAATTTTCTTTAAGGATTCATCAAATAAAGTGTTTTCGTTTGTCACAGTAACGATAAACCAAGTCACCTTTGCATTAATAAAGAAATTTGCCATTTTCCCAATAAAGGGATTTTTGACATTTGAACCACTAACATTAAAGTTCGAAAAAAAGACTGAAATAACAGTTTTCTTTAAAATTTTATTGGGTAACTTAAACAATTAATAATCCGTGTTTCTACCGCGAACACTAACAACACAAGAACATCGGTTTCGCATACTCAAAATGAGTTCATCCAAATCACGCTGTGGAATGGCCGCCCATGTTCGTTGCAACAACAAAAAAAGGTCTTCTTGCGACTGGATACCCTCCATATTCGGCAGAGCTCTTCTTTGTAGCATATCCCATGCATGCTCAATCGGGTTCAAGTCTGGCGACTGAGCAGGCCAGAGCAGGACATTGATGTTAGCTGCGGCGAGAGTCTGTCTTACAACTCTTGCGGTGTGCGGTCGTGCATTATCATGCATTAACTGAAATAAGGGACCGATTTGCACTTGTAGAGGAACGATGACGTCAGATACAATCGTCTCAGCATAAATTTGAGCGTTGAGGTTGCCTCTGATCCAAATCAACTCAGTTCTTCCGCCGATCCAAATACCCGCCCATACCATGATGGTTCCACCACTATAAGGATGGACTTCCTGGCAGGATTTTAATCGCTGTTGGCGTCCAGGGGTTCTCCAGTGTCGTATACGTCTTGTATCCGGTCTCATACCAAAACGAGACTCATCAGAAAAGCACACGAAACGCCATTGTTCTTCTGCCCAATTTCTGTGTTCAAGAGCCCATTGATATCGAATCCTACGATTGTGCATTGCTATAGGTGGTACCCGTAGCGGTCTTCGGGAATGAAGGTTCACTTCATGCAAGCGGTTTCTGACTGTTTGGTCGCTAATTAAGTTCCCTGAAGAGTGATGAAGCCTCACGGCTAACATCATGGCGGTTATTGTTGGAGCTCTTCGAGTTAAGATTTGAATGTATCGGTCTTGTCTCCGTGTGGTGCAGCGATACCGTCCTCCATGGCGCTCAGCCACGGTACCAGTGCTTCGGTAACGTGTCCAAAGTCGACTGATAACAATCTGACTTGTATTCAGAGCTAAAGCCACAGTACGTTGCCGGGAACCAGCTTCTATCATTCCCATGGCTCTGAGCATTTCTTCCCTGCTTAAATGACGTCGCCGCTCCATAATAACGTTGGTTTTAATCAGTAGTAGGGAAACAGTAGCACTAATCAGAGAGTATATAAATCACTACGTTTAGCACCAAGGATCTTCTATTAGGTACAAGTTCCTTGACTGGCACTAATAATGTCTTCAATGCGTTGTATGTTTTTATAGGGAAAATATTGACAGCTGATTTTCATCATTTACTCGAATTTGATTAACAGTTCCTGTTTCAAATTATGAAATGCACCAAAAAGGATCCATATAAATTTATAAAATCATAAATTTATTACAAAGCCACATCTCAATCTCAAGAAATCCGCATAAAAATGCTTGATCCCTAGACACTTTTGATGTGTGTATCTGTTATATCAGCGATTAACGATATAACTGCGCCCAATCTGGGTTGTGTAAACGTTCTTTGGTCTTTTATAGAACCGCTCAGCAACATCAATTAGTTCTTTGAAAAACGTTCTATGGGCTGCTTTAGAACAAGGTTTTGCTGCTTGGGTAAGATTAGAGCAAAATGTCCGATAACGCTTATACGTTATGCTCTGTAGTGTGTATGATTTGTAGGTAGGAGACTTTTTTAACAGAAGTGATAGAAATAAAACAACTGAAATGTAATTGCTAGTTTATTCACATATTTTTATGCAATTTGCTTACAATATTCTTTACAACATGTACACAACATGTTGTACACAACACAACATGTTGGACACAGATATTGGCACTACAATCACATGGCGAATTCGTGAATTCTTCGGCGTCAAAAACTTGTATTCGTATTATTTTACTGCAATGACCCGTTGATCGTTTCTATATGTACGAGTATACAACATCGTTTCTTTGCTTTTTACTATTGTTGCTGTTGTTACTGTTGCTGCATGGTGGAGTGTCTTCAAATTCGAACGGTTGAAATGGTCTTTTTCTCTCTAAATAGTTGACCACTTTTTGACGTAGGGCTTGTTCGGTAGTAATTGGCGAGTATGAAGCATCCGTGGGAAAAATATCGCTGGACATCTGAAACAAACAAGTACAATATTATTAATTAAATAAAACTAAAATTACAGGTTATCTAAGACTGAATTGTCCTAGAATAGATCCTTGCAAAAACATTTTAAATTAATTTATACATACGTTATAAACATTTTTACTAATAATTTCAATGAAATACTTCTTGATAAAATATTTACTTACCGACATCGTAGAGCAGATCAGACCACTTGAATGTATTTTTTTGGTATCTTGAATCGGTTTATATAGGCACTCAACCAATTTTTGTCAATAAGGTTCAATTTAATTTCGTTTTATGTATGTAAAGTAATCCTAAGCTTACAGCTCTCTATATAGCTAGAAATTTGTGCCACGTGCACAAAGATGCATTGAAACCTACAGACGAGCATTATAACCGCAGCGTTGGTCCCTCCAACACGATCAATATAAAAATCACACGATTACAGTTACAATTTAAATTAATTGTATAAGTACGTTTTCATTTAACGAATGAGAACACAATTGGCAATATTTTTTTTAGTGGGAGCTCATTGACACTTAATGAATGAAGCGTTTAAAACTCGCGGTTGTAACGCTCGTCTATAGATTTTTCTCGATGTAAAATTGATGAGCTTGCAATCTTTGTGACGAATTTATTTTTGCATGTATGCATTTTTACAAATTTGGTTATGCGTAACGCGTTTTTACGCCTATATAAACGGGTCGGGAGCAACAGTTTGTACCAATCCACCACTGGAAGGACTCGGTGCTCCTAAATTTCTACATCAAGTACAGAACATAAGTACATCAAGTACAACTCAGCAGGCTTGTGTAAAATGTAAGTAATATATTTTTTTATCTTTTCAATTACCTAATCCTTAGTTGAATAATTTCATCTACTCACTCATTTTATCTATTCAATCTTTCGTTTATTCCTCGATTCAGTCATTTTATCCATTCAATCGTTTCATTTATTCCTCGATTCAATCATTTTATCTATTCAATCGTTTCATTAATTCATCGATTCAATCATTTTATCTATTCAATCGTTTCATTTACTCTCCGATGAATCTTTTAAATCGTTGCGAAATATCAGGAAAACGTGCAGTTGATTATATCATAGCAGGTATAGAAGATCGTGGTGTTAGGTTTGGAGACCAAAGAGCTGAATTTACGGAACCGGATAGGCTTCTTAAATAAAGACAATATAAGTGTCAAGGTCAAGGTCAAAGGTCAAGATAGGTCCACAAACAAGCAGTAGAAGGTTAAGGATAGAGATAGGCGATCACAAACTAACATATTGTTACCAGCTGGGGTTCGGGATAGAAATATAATATTTAACGCAAAAAACCAAAATTAACACTTTACTTAAATAAACACCAAGTAAAAATTAACACAGTTATTCACAGTACAATACTTGTCACTCAACACTTAAATCGCACCGAAATTCACTTGTAAAGCTTCGATTACATCGCATCGTATCTTGAAATAAGACTGCCTCTCTGCGTCCCTTTGCAATCTATTTATACCCCGCTCTGCGTTCTAGAACATTCTTGTACAATCGACTCACTGCCAAGAATATTCCAGAAGCTACTTGGGATACACAGTACTGCTACTCGCTGCTTGATGGCGTTAGTGTCTCGAACGTATTAAAAGTCAGTCGAACTTTCTCGGTATACTCAATACTGCTACTCGCCGCCAGGTGGCGTTAGTGTATCGAACATGTTAAATGTCGGTCGAAATTTCTCGACGTACTTAACTAAGCGACTGGCGTAACAATATTTACGGGTAATAAAATAGAACACGGTTCCCAGAAGTCAACCGGATCTAGTATAGTCCGCTACAATTGTAAAGAACCCGGTCACCCATTCTTTCGTTGCCCAAAATCAAAGATTCTATGCTCTAAATGTAATCTACTAGGACGTAAAGACACTGAGTGTCCTGGGACAAAGCAAAGGACCAACCATAAACCAAAAGCAATGTTGAAATTAGAAAATACAGGCGATTCAAGTGCCAAGTATAGAATGCCTATTAAAATAAAAGGGTTGTTATCAGAATGTCTCGTAGATTTTTGGAAGCGAGGGTACTTTGGTCCGTCTCAGTAAAGCTCAGTGTTTAGGACTAGACTGGAAAGTAGGAGAAGTGCCACTATTAAGAGGAATTGGTAACGTGCAATATAAACCCCCTGGCAAGGCTAACGTCATGATCGAAGTACAGAGTGTAGTAGGAAATCACGTGGAGATATTGGTAGTAGATGATTATTTATTAAATTTCCCTATACTACTAGGCCACACTTTCACCAAAAGACCCTTGTTCAAAGTAGTAGAGACAGAATCTGACGTCATTTTCCAGCGGGTTAGTGAGGAGTCCGTTTTGATTTCTCCACTTTTATGTATGAAGGGGACGCGCATAGGGCGCGGCGAATTAAAGGCAATCCCAGTTAGATCATGTAATTATTTCTCGGGAAAAATTTACGTGAACCGCGCGCAATATTGAAGGTTACGAACATTACTTGTTGCCCGGCGGGTATCATTTATCACACGGCGCGGGTAGGATTCTCGTTCAGAATATCGGTGACAGCCATCTAGTTATAGGAAAGGGTAATCTTGTATCTAGGAGCCAAACTTTAACCGAGAGCTTAAACGTTAAAAAAAATTGATTTTAGTGATCAGTCATCCATAAATGAAGCACCAATCAGCTGTGGAGAAAATTAACAAAGGGTCAAAAAGAGTCATTCAAGGTCTTGTTGGATAAATATAAATATTACTTTTCTATAAGTTTAAAAGATCTTGGATTTACAATGGCAACTGAAATGGTGATTCAATTAGGTGATCCCGATTCTGTCCTTTACCACCCATACCAGTTGTCCTTTACCGAATGCCAGCTAGTTCAAGATATGATCAAGGAAATGTTAGACCAGGGCCGTTTAAAACAGAAGCTATATCCAAATTCCCTACGCCAACAAATGTTCACGAAGTTAGAAGATTCTTAGGCCTTGCTAGCTTCTTCAGAAGGTTTGTCACGGGATTCACTTTAATAGCACGTCCTCTGACTAGTGTTGAAGAAGGACTCTTCTTGGAGTTGGGGTAGTAAAAAAAAACTAGAATCGTTTGAAAAATTAAAGGAGATTGTAGCACAAAAACCGGTCCTGGGACTTTCTGACCCTAGTGCACTAACTCAACTCCACACTGACGCTAGCAAGTACGGGGTAGCCCGCATTTTAATGCAACAGAACAGATCTGGGGTGTTCATACCTATTGCTTAGTATAGCAGGCAAACCAGTCTGAATTAAAATTTTAATAAAAATTACTTCGGTGTGCCAACCCATATGATTACGGATCAAGGGACAAGTTTCACTAGTAGACAGTTTAACACGTTTATTCAATCATGTGGTATAAAGCACGTGATTAATGTCGTTGCCACACCCTGAGTGAATGGCCAATTGGAACGGTACAACCGCACCATTTTGGCAGCGCTCGAGGCAATGAACCACGATAAACCAAATGGTTTATGGGACGAACATTTACTTAACATGCAGTTGGGTATCAATACCACTGTATATGCCACTACTAAAAAGACTCCAGCGGAGCTTCTTTTCAGGCGAAATCTAACCAATCCATCTGATGGTCTGTTAAACGACGTAATAAACAAAATTACGTCCGAGATCGGGGAGAGTCTGGACGATGTTAGGGTTACAGCCAGTGAGCTTATTAGGATACAACAGGACAAGGACAAGGAGCGTTATGATAGGTACAGAAAAATAGGAATGCGTTTCAAATGTGATTTGGTTAAAGTAGTAAGAGCTGTGACGGGAATAGAGGGGTAATCTAAGAAGCCTGCTGGAATCTTAGTGTAAAGGTTCCTACAGAATTAACAAGGTGCTCCCTAACGATAGGTTTATGGTTGAGGACACACCCTCACAAGGACTAGTAAGAGGTACGAGGCCGTAGTGGCCATTGATAAAATATTCCCATGGATCTATTTTAACGAACCCGTATCAACCGATTGTGAATCCAAGCCTAAATATTGTGAATCTGAATGTGAAGGATTGTATTTGTGGTGTAATTCATTGGTATTAATAAAAATGAATATTGTACATAGAAATAAATAAGCAGGTATATAAGAACACAGAATCAGATCTTTTGCTATCAATTAATTACATTATGTATTTCTAATATGAACATATAAAGAACTATGAGATGTCGATGTCACTATAAAAAGTAATGCTAATGTAGTTTTAAGTTTCGATGATTAATGTCATGTATCATCTAAATTACTCCATGTACTAATGGCTGAAATATTTGCTGGTCAACGTCATGGACTAGTAAATACCGATTCATTAGTTAGAGTCACGTACTAATGAGTTGGTGAGACGTATCAGGTAAAGGATGCCTCCCATTTTAGCAACTGGTGCATTAGTGGGTATATCTACTGGTCAAGGTCATGGACCGGTACATACACCTACTGCCGATATAAGACATAGATTACGCTGGGCGTGTCAGGTAACCGACACCCTTAAAGTTTATAACCGTTTTATTAATCAAGGTCATTGATTAATAAATAAATTCATTGTTTTTCTTTATTTTTCAAGAAAGCTTATAGAATTATTCCAGGTACTAATGGCTAAAATATTTGCTGGTCAACGTCATGGACTAGTAAATACCGATTCATTAGTTAGAGTCACGTACTAATGAGTTGGTGAGGGGTATCAGGTAAAGGATGCCTCCCATTTTAGCTATTGGTGCATTAGTGGGTATATCTACTGGTCAAGGTCATGGACCAGTACGTACACCTACTGCCAATATAAGACATGGATTACGCTAGGCGTGTCAGGTAATCGACACCCTTAAAGGATATAAGCGTTATATTAATCAAGGTCACGGATTAATAAATAAATTTATTGTTTTTTATTTTACAAGAAAGCTTACAGATTAAAATTAATTTAGGAGTAAATCAAAATAAAATAAAAAATAAAATAAATAAAATAATTGAATTTAAGATATGATTAATTAAAGACGAATGAGATAATTTATGTTCAATACGTTACATTGATAATTTAAATATGATGTACGAGTATGTAATGTTTATTTTTTCCTTTCTTTTGTAATACATAACAACGAGGGACTCGTTGGAAGTCGGATGGCCGAGCTGTTATAAATTATTCCTATAAATATATATGTTTGTTGACTATTTATAATCATATATTCTATGAACTCTTAAGAATAAATGTAGTTGTATTGACTTCATGTGATTGGTCGAGACTTTGACAGTTCTTGACCAATCATAAGCAAGTATAATGGTGGGAAGTGTGCAGACATTTTGAGCTGGTATACTCGGCACTCTGGGGCATTCGTATCGGGACCTCTGTGCTAGTCACTTGCATTGTATACTATATAGTAACTTTAGTAATAAAAGTGGTTTTCAAAGTCTATAAAGAGTGTTTCTATATTCCAAGTCCTTACTTCTGAGTATTGAACCAGTACGGTTCACATGTACATACATCTTTAATGAAAAATACTTGTTTGAAGATTAATTTCAAGTTGTTTGCCCACTTCGTCTTACTTAAAACGAGTGAGCAACAACTTAAGTCATTCAATACGAAATATGAAATTATTTGTAATAACACAGATATTAATGAATTGTATTCGAAAGTAACCGAAATAATAAAATGATTAAAATTAGAACCTCTTAATGTGTCCTAAGCATGTTCGCAATGAGTGACAAGTTCTCCTTTTGTTCTTTCTGGCCGTTTATCCCATTTCTGGACCCCTTAACACCCATCAATTTTCAATGGGGTTTAAGTCTGGCGATCGGGAGGCCATGGCACTGTTTTAATTTGGGATTGCCCTCGCAACCCCCCTTGAACAACCCGCGCACGGTGTATCGGACAATTATCTTGAAAAAATAAAATTCCGGTACATCCAGTTGTGCACTCATCCAGCCCCACATATTAACAACAACTCTATCCGATTCTGAATTGGGATCACATTTTGAGGTTCGTATCTCGTGTTATCTAAGCCATAAATTCCGACGACCTTGTTGGCTAGACTTAAAGCACTTTTCATCGGAAAATATGTCAATATTTTTTTGCAGGCCATCTTTGGTGGACTCCAGCTCGATGCAACTCGTTCCTAAAGTACATAATTATATACTTACATCTAAAACTAAACTAAAATATGGCATCCAGAAATTCGTGCGCATTGCTGTCCACTGGTAATGTGCCCAAGACTGGCGGCATTGCCACGTTGTATAGCAATGCTTAATCTCTGCCCAAGGTAAAAGCCAGCCCTTGGGTCATCGCAACCATTCAAAAATGACTAAAGTGTTACTGACAACACATAGCTTTACTAGAGACATAGTCTCCCAGCCGAAATCACACCATGGGATTCGACAAATAAGGTCGAATAGATCAACCTCCAACTGAAATCACACCAATGGGATTCAGTAAAAAAACTTGGAGTTGAATAGACAACCCGCCTAGGCGTCAAGATCAACCTCCAAGTCCAGGAGTCAACATAGACATCCGAATAAGAATACATTACACAGAACGATGTTAAGTTTATTTACTAAAAAAACAGATATTTGGAAATTCTTCATCCAAGATTTTCACTTTGTTTTTACTGCATTGTTTGCGATATGTTAGTGTGATATATTTATCATTCTCAAATAATATTTAAAAAAATCTTCCAAATATAATTCTAACCTTTACATATTAATTCAAACTAAATTTAGATTTATAAAATGCATCTTATGTACATGTCACGTATACTAAGATATGTTTTTTACAAATTACGAATGATGCGACGCCGTGACGCCATACCATACGAATACGCAATACGACTCGATGCGTTGGTGCTAAATTATGACGTATACTAAACTCATACTAAGCCCACAGGGCCCTGTTTAATAAAGCTGACAATCCGACGACTCCGACATAGGTATGTCAAAAAGTGACAATTCTAGAGATGAGTCGTATTCACTAGAACAGATCCGAAGAATAGGTAAATGTCGATACTAGGCGGCACCTATTCTCACTTTGACAATACCTAGTATCATGAAGTATTGCGAAATCCAACTGCTCTTAGGCCTCATAGCACTAACGTGTAATTGCATTCTAAACCTGGTCGGTTGTTAGTGTCAGAATGGCTGGTCGCCTATGGCAAGCTGCTATGAAAGTATATTCAAGAATTGCTATCTAATTGCTTATATTTGCTACATTTCTTCAATAATTGCTACATATGATACATTCGGAGAAATATGAATATTTTTTTGACCAGCCATTCTGACGTCAGGATGGATGGTCACCTTCGTGTTCAGCATGAAGGGCGCAGAATTTCTAAAAGTTCGTTGTGTTAATAATTGCTTACTAATTGCTTCTTTCACGAATTTAAGTTTGAGCTTCGTACTTATACTAAGTTAAAAAATATAGCTTTTATTAAAATTTGCATGAACAAGTGCCTAATAATTTGGAAAGGCAATAGATTGTTTCACTACAGCGTCTTGCTTGTCAAATCTTGCAGGCGTTTACTTTGACTTAATTAAATGATGTTTGGTGAGTACAGTGTGATTTTGTCGACGGAATTTTTTGACATCTTTGATCAAGAAAACTATATGACAATGTAAAAATATACTTTATATATGCATTCAATGCACATTAACTAAAATATTAATTTTAAATTGTAAAAAGAGTAAAGGAATACTTATATTTTTAAAATTAAAAAACATTTTTATATAGGTATCATTATCACTAATATCATCATCGTTGTCATCATTATCGACTCGAGAAATATAAAAGAATCGCACACATTGTCCATTGGATCATTAAGATAGGGTATTTTATCCTCTTCTTTAGTAATGTGGTTTATGCATTCTTGCCATTTTTCAGCAGTAATATTGGTTATGCCTTCTTATATTAATTATTAATCTCTTTATTTCTCCTCACGAAAATAAGAAAAATGAAACATAAAACTAATTACAATTACAATTAAAAGCTATACCTACATCCCTTAATTTGTGAGGAGCTGGTGTTTGAATTGGGCAAAAAATTGCCTGTAACACAAATCACCAGGTTTCCACCCAAGGAAAGAAATCAGCAGCTTTTTCTTATAATATACCTATTAAATATATATTATAGTAGAAATGTACACTAATTAAAATGAAACAGACACAACACTTGAGATTGTAAAATAAAAAATAAAACCATTACACTTGCACCATCAAGTTTTCTTATTTTAGCTACATGCCCCTTTGCTTCAGCACATATAAACTCAATGGGGTTTAGCTCGCAGCAGTTTGGGGGCAGTTGGAGCATCTCGTGCGGCAACGCGGTAACCATGTCGTCTACAACACATTGTTGATATTTTTTTTTTCTGGTTTTACGATTTCCAACTTTGCCTTCAGCATTAAAAAACATTTTTACCAAAACATTTTTTTTTACAATAACCAACTTTGGATGTCACATTTTCTCCATGCAATTATGAACAGGGATTCCTGTGAAAGAAAAGTAATTAACTCACTAATTATTGTAACTTCAACAATTTGATAATAAAAACTGTGATTACCATTGATTCTCTATGTCAAGCTTTGGCTGTAGCATACGTCGATGGTTACCGTATAAGTAGAACAATTCAGGACAGCAAACATTGTTTTTGTAAACTTGTTAGGCTAATGACTGAGAAAGATACAGCAGAAGTGTACAAAATTAGATCCGAAATGACTGAAGTCTTTTTAAACAAAGTTGAACATGCTGATACTGTGTAGATTAGTTGCGAATGTAATGTTAATAATGTGTTTGAACGCATATTAATTGATTGCATATATAGTGCGGACGAAAGAGAACATTGCACAGAATTAAAATGCCCGATCAATAATGTTCAGCGGAAAATACCTGTTCTACATAATATACACGTTAATAAAACCGTTAACCAGTTACAAGAAGCCGCAAATACACTTATTAATGGTGAAGAAATTACACAATGCCGTCGGCATAACTGTCATGGCATTAAATCATTTACTTTAGAATTGCGGGACCTTATTGCATTTGAATTTAGATCAAATGAATTTATTTCAGTAGATGATCCAACTATCCATTTGTTATAGCATAACACTCTCGAACACTCTTGAACCCTCTGATCTTACTCCTGACTGGCATCCAGCAGCGAAACAATCCAACAATAAGGACAGATCCCTTGATAGTATACATTTTAGCCTTCCTTTGATTCGTAAGCAATTAAAGATGTTAGACGTCACTAAAGGGGCGGGGCCCGATGGAATTCCTCCTTGCTTTTTAAAATGGACAGCAGACACAATATGCACACCGTTGTTTATCATATTTAACAGATGTATTAGCACTGGTTTATTTCCCTCTATCTGGAAATCAGCTAACGTAGTGCCTGTCCACAAAGGAGGCTCCAAACAAAATGTCGAGAGCTATCGTCCAATTTCTCTTCTTTGCAGTCTAGCAAAACTGTTTGAAAGACTTGTCCATCACGAATTATATCCATTTTTACAGCATAATTTAATTCCAGAGCAACATGGCTTTGTAAAACGCAAATCAACTGTTACAAATTTAATTATTTTTATTAATCACTTGTTTAATAATATGGATAATCGAACCCTAACCGATACTGTATACACCGATTTTAAAAAGGCATTTGACAGAGTGGACCACAAAATCTTATTAAACAAAATCGCATTCAACGGCATCAGAGGCAATCTGCTGCGTTGGTTTCAGTCCTATATTAGTAACCGTAACCAAACTGTTGTGAGTAATGGATACCAATCTAATACATTTCGGGCTACAACTGGGGTACCGCAGGGATCTATATTGGGTCCCTTATTGTTCATTATCTACATAAATGACATTAGCAGCTGCTTCCATAACAGCCATTTCTTGCTGTACGCTGATGATCTTAAAATTTTCAAGAAAATAAAAAGCACAGAAGATTGTTATCTCATTCAAGATGATTTAAACAGATTGTCTGCCTATTGTGAAATTAACAAACTAAAATTAAGTATCCCTAAATGTAAAATTGTTACCTTCACGAAAAATAAAAACATAATCAACTTTAGTTATACGCTTTGCAATGAACTCCTCCTTAAAGAAAATGAAATCCGTGATCTTGGTGTACTTTTGGACAGTAAACTTCATTTAAACTTACATATAGAAAAGATAATTGCTAAAGCTTTCCAAATGTACAACCTGGTCATCAGATCTTCTACTGATTTTAAACGCCAGGCAACATACTTGCATCTGTTTAACAGTCTCGTACGCCCACAAGTGGAATATGCCTGCGTGATATGGGATCCATATTACGCAAAATATGACCATGGCATTGAGCGAGTTCAACGAAAATTTTTAAAGACGATGCAGTATAAGTGTCGCTTGGGCCGTCTTTCATATGGGGAGTCATTGCAAAAATTCAAGTTATTGACCCTAAAATCAAGGCGTCTATTACTCCAGGTCATGTTGTTACACGGACTTATACACAACCAGTTTGAGTGCTCTGAACTTGTTAATAAGATATCCTATATAGTGCCCCGAACTATTAATAGACGAGAGGCGCGCGCTTACCCGCTTTTCGCTACGAATACTAGTCGTACAAATGCGGGTGAACGAGCGCCCCTCCAAAGATTAGTAAAGAGCTATAACCAATACTTTTGTAAAATAGATATATTTGCAGAATCTCGACATAAGTTTAAGAAAAGTATTGTAAAGATGTTACAACCAAGTTAGATTATATTTTTACAATAATATTTAGTTGGTAATATTAATAGTTATAATAAGCCACATGTACTTTTAAAATCGATTGTAACCTGTGGAAACGTAGTGAATTGTACTTTAACCTATTTTTTTTTAATGTATTTAGATGTAAGACACATTGTACATGTTCAAGACTGCAATAGGCCCAGTGCAACGGTAACTGGGGTGTCCCAAACTTGTCCGCGATACGCGGATTCTAAACGTTGCTTAATCATGATAACAAGGGTTACACAGGCCTGCCTCTACTAGGCTTCGGCCTACAACAATAAACAAAAATGTACCACTAACCTGAGTGCTGGGGACGCCAAGTTCGACCTTCAAAGGTCACGCCCTAAGTGTGGTTTGTATGTGATATGAGGTGAGTAATTGTAACGTGTGATGTAAGTTACGGGTTCTAGGACGGTCCCAAGGCGTCGATCTTCAGATGGCGCAGTCCCGACCAGCATCACACCCAACTCGTTTCCAGCAAGCGCGCGCTACGCGTGGTAGACAATAAGGCGATATGTTCCAAGAAATATCACTGGATTCTTGTTAATCCGAGCTTACAAAGTTCAATCAATCACTGAACACAATTAATCTGTTCATATCTCGTGAGATCCAATACGATTTACAACAAATTCCGCGTGCCGGCCGACCGACGACAAGGCGGCGTATAATTCAACCATATCCCGGGGTTTTCAACAAATGGGGAATACACTTCAACCAACAAATAATTCGCGACCCAATTATCGGTCTCAACAGGCGAATTCAACAATATTTTACCAATTACAATCAAATCAAAGTCCCAAACGTGCGGACATTTTTCCAACAAGCAAAGTCAATCTGTCAAGTCAGAGAGGTTATGTCAAGTGTCAACATCAAAGACAATAGAATGTTGCCACACCAAAAAGAGCGTTCAAAATTACATTTGGGACGCAACAGTACAATTGTTGGCTTTCCCAAATAAAATAAAATAAATAAAATATAAATAAACACTGAATTTCGTTTATTGTCAATAATAGAATTTATTCCATCACCTGGAATACAAATTGGTCATTATAAAGCTCACTGCAGGCGAAAACAGTGGAATTATTACGACGATCAATCTACAAAGGTTACAAAGAGCAAAAAGAAGGTGATCCCCCATTGAATTTTATATGCTAAAAAATAATTATTGATTATATGTACACGTAGAAATAAAATTAAATAAAGATTTAATGATGTACTACGGTTTATCCCTATAAAACATAAATAAAAACATAAGACATTATTAATCAATGCTTGATGAATAATTTAGGTTGTATTTTTTGTTTGAAAATCCATTAACTAAATTCGATTCTGCGTTATCAGATCTGGGGTACCTGGGTATCTGGGTATCTGGGGTGACCCATAATTGTGAAATATTGTCAAAAAATTACAACTGTCAGAATTCCGACGACTTAAAAATCACACTGTACTTACCAAACATCATTTAATTAAGTCGAAATAAACGCCTGCAAGATTTGACAAGCAAGACGCTGTAGTGAAACAATCTGTTGCCTTTCTAAATTGTTAGGCACTTGTTCATGCAAATTTTAATAAAAGCTATATTTTTTAATTTAGTATAAGTACGAAGCTCAAACTTAAATTCGTGAAAGAAGCAATTAGTAAGCAATTATTGACACAACAAACTTTTAGAAATTCTGCGCCCTTCATGCTGAACACGAAGGTGACCATCCATCCTGACGTCAGAATGGCTGGTCAAAAAAATATTCATATTTCTCTGAATGTATCATATGTAGCAATTATTGAAGAAATGTAGCAAATATAAGCAATTAGGTAGCAATTCTTGAATATACTTTCATAGCCGCTTGCCATAGGCGACCAGCCATTCTGACGCTAACAATCGGTTGATGTATTTTGTGAACCACTTTATGATATCGACATAAAACTAGACAATAAAAAAATTAAGAAGGACGAGTTCTAGTTCTATGTACGGGAACCCCCCTTCCTCGAATACAACTGAACTGAGAATAAAATTTCATCAAATCTATAAGTTTCGGGTGTCTATAGATAGGTTATTTTAAAAATGATACGATACGTGGCTACAAAGACTCTAATGCAACAAATTTATGTCTCGCTGGGTCAATCTATACTGACGTACTGTCTACCAATATGGGGAGGTGCAACTAAAACAAAATTTCTAGAGCTAGAGAGGGCACAGAGGGCGCTGCTAAAAGTCATGTTTTTTAAACCACATAGATTCCCCACTGAAAGCCTGTACTCAAGCTCAAATCTTTTGTCGGTTAGGAAGTTGTACATACTTCAAACGGTTCTGACCAAACACAAAAACCTTCCCATTGTCCGGTCGATTGATCAAAAAAGGCGAATGTATAAAGTAGCTCCAGAAACTCCAGTCAAAACTACATTTGCTACCAGGCAGTACACTAAGCAATCAGCCCACATGTACAATGTTTTAAACAAAGAGCTTACCATCTATCCGCTGACATTCCATGACTGTAAAAAGACACTCATGCGATGGTTAACAACTAAAAACTACGAGGAAACTGAGTCTATATTACACTCTAAGGTAACATAGTCAGGGAGTAACACACACACACACACACAAGCACACACACACACATACACACGCGTGCACAATTACTTTTGTTTTATATCCCGAGTTTTAATTAATTAATTTTAATTAATCAATTCTGTTATTATAATAAGTTTCCTTTTCTCTTTGGTATGTATTTAGTTTAGTTTACATGTATTTTTATTTAATTTAATTTTCCCTTGTGGTTCAGTTTACTGTTTACTTTTCGAATCAAAATATTGTCAACGATCACTGGAAGAGCGGAACTACCTATCACAAGCCAATTGTTGCTTAAAAGGTTTTTTCCTAACATGGATATTGTATAATTCATAGTTTGATGAAATACATTTTACTTTATTTTACTTTACTTACTATTTTAAAAATGACATTGAGGTTTCTGAAACCATTTTTTCTCAAAGTCAATCGTCTGAAAGATAGACACTTCCAAAGTGGTACAATGAAAAATATAAATTAAAACCTTTAAAACATAACAGAGAAAAATCTAAAAAAAGTTTATGCATTTTTTTATTACCAATGAGCCCCTCTTGACCCCGATTACACCTGATGCCAGGGCCGCGCTGACCTTTAACAGCGCCTGTGTACAAAATCTATGAAGCGCCTAAGATTTTTTCCACAGGCGTGAGTATTGTCTTGGAGTCAACTCACGCACGCCTGTGGTTTAACTTTACACTGTTTGTACCTACTCAGTTATAAAGAATAATATTTTATAGTTTTACAAAGAAATTTCTATAATTAATGCTGGCATTACATCCGGCGCCCCGTCTGCTTTGGCGCCTGTGTGCAGGGCCGCGCTGACCTTTAACAGCGCCTGTGTACAAAATCTATGAAGCGCCTAAGATTTTTTCCACAGGCGTGAGTATTGTCTTGGGTTCAACTCACGCCTGTGGTTTAACTTTACACTGTTTGTACCTACTCAGTTATAAAGAATAATATTTTATAGTTTTACAAAGAAATTTCTATAATTAATGCTGGCATTACATCCGGCGCCCCGTCTGCTTTGGCGCCTGTGTGCAGGGCCGCGCTGACCTTTAACAGCGCCTGTGTACAAAATCTATGAAGCACCTAAGATTTTTTCCACAGGCGTGAGTATTGTCTTGGGTTCAACTCACGCCTGTGGTTTAACTTTACACTGTTTGTACCTACTCAGTTATAAAGAATAATATTTTATAGTTTTACAAAGAAATTTCAATAACTAATGCTGGCATTACATCCGGCGCCCCTTCTTCTTTGGCGCCTGTGTGCAGGGCCGCGCTGACCTTTAACAGCGCCTGTGTACAAAATCTATGAAGCGCCTAAGATTTTTTCCACAGGCGTGAGTATTGTCTTGGGTTCAACTCACGCCTGTGGTTTAACTTTACACTGTTTGTACCTACTCAGTTATAAAGAATAATATTTTATAGTTTTACAAAGAAATTTCAATAATTAATGCTGGCATTACATCCGGCGCCCCTTCTTCTTTGGCGCCTGTGTTCAGGGCCGCGCTGACCTTTAACAGCGCCTGTGTACAAAATCTATGAAGCGCCTAAGATTTTTTCCACAGGCGTGAGTATTGTCTTGGGTTCAACTCACGCCTGTGGTTTAACTTTACACTGTTTGTACCTACTCAGTTATAAAGAATAATATTTTATAGTTTTACAAAGAAATTTCAATAATTAATTCTGGCATTACATCCGGCGCCCCTTCTTCTTTGGCGCCTGTGTGCAGGGCCGCGCTGACCTAAGACAGCGCCTGTGTACAAAATCTATGAAGCGCCTAAGATTTTTTCCACAGGCGTGAGTATTGTCTTGGGGTCAACTCACGCATGTGGTTTAACTTTACACTGTTTGTACCTACTCAGTTATAAAGAATAATATGTTGTAGTTTTACAAAGAAATTTCAATAATTAATGCTGGCATTATATCCGGCGCCCCTTCTGCTTTGGCGCCTGTGTGCAAAATTTATGAAGCGCCTAAGGTTTTTTCCACAGGCGAGGCGTGAGTATTGTCTTGGGGTCTTCAAAGACAATACTCACGCCTGTGGTTTAACTTTACACTGTTTGTACCTACTCAGTTATAAAGAATAATATGTCGTAGTTTTACAAAAATAATTTCAATAATTAATGCTGGCATTACATCCGGCGCCCCTTGTGCTTTGGCGCCTGTGTGCGCCGCACACTTCGCACATAGGGACGGCTCGGCCCTGCCTGATGGTAAGTGTAAGATGAGATCTACGATCGAACAAGCGAGCTCAGAAGATGCCTGTTCACTCTTGCTTTAAAGGCTGACGAGTCATATGTGGCAGGGAACACAGAAGCCGGCAGAGAGTTCCACACCTTGGCTGTGCGCACAATAAATGTAGAGGAGAACCGCTTAGTACGACAAGACGGTATATCAACCAAGTGTGGATGGTATCCTGCAGTACCTACGTCTAGTAGACTGGTAGTAGAAGGATGATGAAGAGATTAGGTTGTGGTGCTCCTACGCACACTTTTCGAAGTATAATCTGTAGAAGATAGACAGGCAAGCAACGTTACGTCGCCGGTGAGCCAGACTATGAAGCTTGCCTGCCAGAACCTCGTCATCTATGAGCCTTTTAGTTCTGCGTTCGATCGAGTCAAGTGCAGCCAGCTGGTATTTTGCTGAGCCATCCTACAAGTGACTTCAATACTCTTTCAACAAAAATTGGTTTGAACGAGATACAGTCAGCAGTTTTTGAGATATAGCACATTTTATAAAACTGCAAATATAACAAAGTTATTTTTGGCGAATCTGTGTTTGCTACTACGGAACCTTCATGAGTGAGTCCGATTCCCACTTGACCACTTTTTCTTTCATATCATTCCTCACATAATCCATCCATATTTTCTTCGACCTTCCTCAGCCTCTATTTAATTACGTACCTTAATTAATTAATTTAATTAATTAACATTTCATTACACAACTAAACTCGTTGATTATCTTAGTACAAACAGGTAATTTAAAAATACATAAACTTTATAATGAACAGATTGTAGCAAGTTTAAGCACTTATGTACCTATGTATATGTATAGTAACGCTGTTCCACGATGGATAGTATATTTGTGCTCCTAATTGGTAAATATTTTATTTTAATCCCAAAACTATTTATTAACTTGAGTAAATTCCCTGCCGGAGTCTGTGTTTCCTGATAGCTATATTTTTTTTATTTTTGTATAAAATAATTACTAATTCCACCAAGCCCGTTCCATCATCGGACTACAAGACGAACAGCGATGCGCCATCGTTACATGGTGGGCATCCCACTCACACGCACTAAACGTTTTGGGAATACTTTCATTGTGCGTAGAGCTAAGGAGTGGAATTCCCTGCCAGAGTCTGTGTTTCCTAATAACTATAGGTAGCCTGGGTCTTTAAGTCAAGAGTGCATAGGTTACTTCTAGGCAAGCGTGCTTCAACTTCGACCACATCATCGCTTAACATCAGGTGAGATGGTGGTCAAACGGAAGCCTATCAACAATAAAAAATTAAAAAAAAAAAATATTAATAAAGTTCTCATCATAATCCGCTCATATTATAAAACAAAGTCTCCTGCCGCGTCTGTCTATCTGATTCTGTATGTTCCCGATAAACAAAAAAATGGCCAAGTGCGAGTCGGACTCGCCCATACTACCTATAATAAATATAACATACTTAATATATTTATTTGAAAAAAAAAAAAACAAAAAACCTTACAAATTTCTTAAAACTAGCTTATTTACAATTTTTACAACTACGCCAAATAACTTTGTTTTTCATAGTATTTGTATGAATTACAAAGTTATATTTGCGGTTTTTGAAAATAAACTACATCTCAAAAACTGCTGACTCGATCTCGTTCAAACCAATTTTGATTGAAAGTTTCTAAGATCTACAACATATGGTTTTTTTACTTCATTATTATAGAAGTTAGAGGGGGGGACACACATTTTACCACTTTGGAAGCGTATATCTTTTCAACGATTAACTATATGAAAAAGTCATTTTAGAAAACATAATGTCATTTTTAAAGACCTGTCTATAGATATCACACACGTATAGGTTTCATGAAAAAAAAAATTCAGTTTCAGTTCCATATATGGGGAGCCCCCTTTATTTTAAATATTTTTTTAAATTTTCTTTTAAAATCGGAAAGCGGTTTACAGAATACATCTACCTACCAAGTTTTACATGTATAGTCCTAATAGTTTCGGAATAAAATGGCTGTGACATACGGACGGACGGACAGACAGACAGACGGACAGACATGTCGAAACTATAAGGGTTCCGTTTTTTGCCATTCGGCTACGGAACCCTAAAAATACCAGAAAAATAATATTAACAAAGTTCTCATCATAATCCGCTACACATACATATTATAAAACAAATGTCTCTTCCCGATTAACTCAAAAACCACAGAACATATTTTCATGCGGTCTCCACCATGGATAGAATGATTCACGAGGAAGGTTTTAGTGTATGTGTGAATTGGCAGAATAAGAGCGCGCGAAGCTGGGATGTCTATGACCTGTATTTGTTTTTTTTGACGTGAAAACGTCTTATAATTCGATGAACCTGGCTGCACGCACGAAAATACATGACTCATGCGGCGTTACCTCGCTCTGAGGCGTTCCATCGCTCTGAGGCGTTTCAAAGCAAATCAAATTGGATCTACAAGTTGACATTTATGTATGACTCAACGAGTCAAGTACTAGGCTATCATAAAACGGTAAGAGATGACGTCACTGTGTAGGGATTCTTCCATTGTCATGAGAGGTGCAGTAATAGTGATGTAAAATTAAAATTTTCTTTTGAAAAATGCAACCATTCCATCAGTATTTTCTTATGACGTTGTCACGTTCAACTATCGTCAGTAAACCGATTTTACAGACAACCGATTTTTTTTGTTTTTTTTTTGGGTCAGTTTCCCGTCTGATCAAGTGCAGTTGAATACTAGTGTTTTACATGGAGCGTCTGACTATCTGACCTACACAACCCAGTAGCTGGGTAACACAATACCACTTGGCTAAACCAGCGTCAGATTTACTGACCTCTGACTACCCATAACGGCTGTTAAAGATGTGCAAATGTCAGCCGGGATCAACCGCTTGACGTGCTTTGCAAGACTTTTTTTTTATTGTTGATAGGTTCGCGTTTAACCACTATCTCACTTGATGGTAAGTGATGATGTGGTCGAAGATGGAGCACGCTTGCCTAGAAGTAACCTATTCAATCTTGACTTAAAGACCCCCAGGTTATAGCGATCAGGAAACACAGACTCCGGCAGGGAATTCCACTCCTTAGCCGTACGCACAATGAAAGTATTCCCAAAGCGTTTCGTGCGTATGGGTGGGATGTCCACCATGTAACGATGGTACATCGCTGTTTGTCTCGTAGTCCGATGATGGAACGGGCTTGGCGGAATTAGATTGTGTATTTCCATCGCACACTCCCCGAAATTTAACCGATAGAAAACCGATAGACTTGCAACTCGTCGTCGATGTTCAAGGCTCTGGAGTAGAGTTGTAAAAAAACGGTTTTTTTTCTGAGATGAAAAAAAACGTTTAAAAAAACATGAAAAGAAACGGTTTTTTTTCTGGAGTAGGTTTTTTTTCATGAGTAGGAAAATAAAAATATGGTAAGGCGGTTGTCATATGTGAGTTGATATTATTTTTTTTTTGTTCAATAAGAAAATACCATTTGTTTTTTGTTAAATAATACATGACTTAACATAATTGGCTACACCAAGTGTAAACTACATTTACGGACGGGGATTTCCCTAATCCTCGTTTGGTTTATGTTTTGGTTGATTTGCGTGCAGACTGCAGAAACATTTAGTACGTACAGTGACATTCATACCAAGAAACGTAATAGACTGACAAATGACTAAAAGGGCTAAGAAAATAGTGTACAAGCAGAACATAATAGAGTCCCTGATAGTATAGTCGTTGATTCAGAATCAGATGAAACAAATACAGACACAACATTATTCCGAAGCTGATGAAACAAGCGTAGCCGTAGCTACTGATACTGATGATTGTAACACATTAAGTATTTTTTAAGTTCATAATAATAGTTACCCATTGATTTAAACATTATTTGACTTGAATAAAAACAAAACAATCAGATTTAGTGTCTTATTCCACTATAGTTATAGAGTTTCACTTTTTCTGAAAAAAAACCAAATGTAGAAAAAAAACAACGGTGCCAAGATTTTTTTCATGTTTTTTTTCAAGATTGTGAAAAAAGACATTTTGTTTTTTTTCAATTTACATCTCTACTCTGGAGCTTTGACTCGACCAGTGCATCGTTGCCAATGAGTCTCTTGGGCGTTTCTCGATAGACTCAAGCGCGTCCAATTGGTATTTGGCAGATCCATCCCAAAGATGAGAGCAGTAGACTCGGAGAAATCTCGATATATTAGTTGGTCTAACGATGGTTTAACCTCGACAATTATTATTTAACCACGAGCCCTCTATCCACATATTTACAAAGCTCTTATAATCTATATACACTTCTGGACACATCTATTGGCCCACCTTAGAGTTTAGGTTTCGATGGCCCCTACCGAAATATGATTGCTAGATTGAACAAAAACTGTTGATGCAGTTTTAAACCTGATACATTTTACCATCTTTTTCGATCGTATAGTTTTAAATTTGAATTCAGAATACCATACGACATGGACCTACGCCTAACAAGTCGGATATGCGCCTTGTTAAAGGCAATTAATTTTTGAATAAAAAACATGTTTTATCAAATAAAGGCTTAATTTAATAACGCGTGTTGCCTCCATGGGCATCTACCACAGCTCTCATACGATTAGGCATAGAGTTTATCAACCGCTCTATGAAATTTTGAGGGATCATCTCCCATTCCTCTTCTATGGCAGTTTTCAACTCCTGCATCGTCTGGGCAACTGGCTGACGAGCCCTAACACGCCTTTTTAGCTCGTCCCACATGTGCTCAATGGGGTTCATGTCTGGGCTTCTGGCTGGCCAGTCCATAACTGTGATGTTCACATCCCGAAGATATTCCCTGACGATGCCGGCCGCATGGGCTCTTGCATTATCATGCATAAAAAGGAAATTTGGGCCCACATAGTCCGCGTATGGTATCACGTGAGGTTCTAAGCACTCACGAATGTATCTTTCAGCATTTAATGTTGGCAGCCGTGGTCCTGTAACAACCTCAAGTTGAGTTTTGCCGCTCGCGGATATACCGCCCCAGACAGTCCATGAGCCACCGCCATAAGCAACCCTCTCTTCAAAGCAGCATTGTGCGAAACGCTCTCCCTTACGCCGGTAGACCTTCTTCCTTCCATCATTGCCATGTAACACAATTTTAGACTCATCAGAAAAGAGTACACGGCTCCAATCTTGCTGTGTCCAATTTAAATGACTGCGTGCGAAATGAAGGCGCGCTGTTCGGTGGGCTCGCTTTAGTTTGGGCCCATTAGCTGGCTTGTGTGGTACCATATCGCGTTCTTTTAACCTTCTCCGAACAGTTCGAGCGCTCACAGATACTCCGTGGAAGTCGCGAAGTTGGTTTTGTATCTCAATGGAGGAAAGGTGACGATTTCTCAAGCTGGTCGTCACGATGAATCGATCCTGCCTTTCAGTTGTGACCCGAGATCGTGGCCTTCCTTGGCGACGAACAAAGCCGCCAGTCTCTAGGTACCTCCGATAAACATTTCGGACCGCAGATCGACTTAAATTAAGTTGAGCACTCACGTTTCTTTGGCTGTGTCCGGCCTGAATAAGTGCCACAGCTTGGGCGGCGACTTCAGGTGAAGTATCCATAGATTATTGATAGAACCTCACCTTAATGTTAAGAATAAGTAATGTTTGTTGCAAAAGCAAAGATATCAATCACTTTTTCAAGAATTAAATCCAAGTAAACCAATAAAACCAAGTTTTCTTAGTATTCGATTGTTTGATATCAACAAACAGGCTCCAAATTGTCTTTTGTTTCTTTAAATTCTGTGTTCGAAATTCAAAAAAAGACTATTGAATGAAATTGTGAATGTGCCAGGTTCAAAACTGCATAAAAACTTCTTGCTCGACCTAATATAAAATTTTAGCTAGGACCAAACGAAACTGAAAATACAAGGTGGGCCAATAGATCTGTCCAGAAGTGTATATAAAAGAAAGTCGTGTTAGTTACACTATTTATAACTCGAGAACGGCTGAACTGATTTGGCTGAAAATTGGTAGGGAGGTAGCTTAAAACCAGGAGACGGATATAGGATATTTTTTATCCCGGAATTCCCACGGGATCGGGATTTAAGCGGGAAAAACATCCCACACGAACGAAGAAGAAATGGAGAGTAGGGTAGGGGTAGGGTTGGTGTAGGGTAGGGGTAGTGTAGGGGTAGGGGTAGGGTAGGGGTAGGGTTAGGGTAGGGGTAAGGTAGGGGTAGGGTAGGGGTAGGGTAGGGGTAGGGTAGGGGTAGGGTAGGGGTAGGGTAGGGGTAGGGTAGGGGTAGGGTAGGGGTAGGGTAGGGGTAGGGTAGGGGTAGGGTAGGGGTAGGGTAGGGGTAGGGTAGGGTAGGGGTAGGGTAGGGTAGGGGTAGGGTAGGGTAGGGGTAGGGTAGGGTAGGGTTAGGGTAAGGGTAGGGTAGGGGTAGGTTAGGGGTAGGGTAGGGGTAGGGTAGGGTAGGGTAGGGTAGGGTTAGGGTAGGGGTAGGTTAGGGGTAGGGTAGGGGTAGGGTAGGGGTAGGGTAGTGGTAGGGTAGGGGTAGGGTAGGGGTAGGGTAGGGGCAGGGTAGGGGTAGGGTAGGGGTAGGGTAGGGGTAGGGTAGGGTAGGGGTAGGATACCACGCGAACGAAGTCGTGGCGGGTCAGCTAGTAGTGAATAAACAAGTCTCTGGAGCACCAGACCACATGAGATTATTGGTCAAAGAACTAATTCTTTAAATACTAATATTGTGATTTAACGTGGCAATGCAGCAGTGTTTCTTGCGTTTTCCCATCAAAGAGAATGCGGCAAAGTAGACCAATTTTTTTTTATTGCACTTTGAATTAATTTAAAAACTAGCTAGTGCTTTCAGATTTGCTGCCTGAAAAGTGTTTTAATATATCCTTCTTGCTATAAAACTCTATTCTTAAAAGTACTTTATTGTTGTCCTACTTTGACATCAAAAAAAAGCAACGAATCTGTATAATTAATGGTGTGAAGATAGTTGAAGGGCTGAAGAGTGACTTTGGCTACTTTTTAGGGTTCCGCAGCCGAATGGCAAAAAACGTAACCCTTCCGTCATGAAAGTCTGTCTGACTGTCGGTCTGTCTGTCTATCCGCCCATCCATATGTCACAGCCATTTTATTCCGAAATTACAAGACTATACACGTGAAACTTGGTAGGTAGATGTATTCTGTGAACCACAGATCATATGGTTTGTATGATTTGTGCTGTGAACCGCTTTCCGATTTAAAGAAAACAATTTAAAAATATTTAAAATAAAGGAAGGGGTGCTCCCCATACATGGAACTAAAACTGAAAATATTTTTTTTTTTCATGAAAATTATACGTGTGTAATATTTATAGACAGGTCTTTAAAAATGACATTGCGGTTTCTAAAACCACTTTTTCATAAAGTCAATCGTTTAAAAGATATACGCTTCCAAAGTGTGTGTCCCCTATAATAATGGAGTGAAAAATAAATAAAAAATATGTTGTAGATCTTAATGTAAACTTTCAACGAAAATTGGTTTGAACGAGATCGGGTCAGTAGTTTTTGAGATACAGCATATTTTCTAAAATCGCAAATATAACTTTGTAATTCATACAAACACTTTGAAAAACAAAGTTATTTGGCGTAGTTACTACGGAACCCATGGGCGAGTCTGACTCGCACTTAGCCAACATTGATGTATTAAAAGGAGCAAGATGTGTTACGCGCTAACATCGCAATCAGTAAACCAGGGGGCCTACCACCAGCTCTTATAACAGTATTATTATAATCATATCGAATCGAGTATCAAATTGCGTTCCAGATAAGAACACATTTTGTTCCGATTCATATCATATGACAACTTAGCCGTAGCTTATTTTTATTTTATTCAATTGTTTTATCAGTTTTCAAAGCAAAATCTTTTAATATTTTTGTCAATTTCATGGAAATTACTCATAAAAAATAGATTCTAATGCTAAGTAATATTTTTTAAGCAAAAGAAAATAATATTTTGCTTCAAGACCATACTTCGTTGCAGCGATTCGGACCAACGTGTGAAAACTAATGAAAAGGACAGCGCTATACAATTCATATAGCGTTGTTTCTTTTCTACTATAGCAGGCAATAGACAAATCTTACAAATAGTTCATTCTTTCCCAGCACTAAGCAGGTATAAAACAATATTGAACGATGAAGGTCATGGTACGAATATGAGTAATGTTATTGCAGGCTTGAAACAAAACTCTCTTGAAATAAGATTGTTTCGTAAAACATTGTGGTAGGCCTGCTGGGCTCGGCGCAATAATACATGCACGGAAACACACACATCTGTGTTCAGTGTCATCATCAGTCCCAAACCTACAGTTACCGATACACAAGGACAGAGATAGCAGACGGCGCTGTAGCACAGTTTACTAAATAGTTATGGCTGTAGTGCGAGCGAAATCGCCTCAGTTGCCGAATGTTTGCGATTATGAATGAAATGAGAAACAATGTTTAGCTACACAAGAAGTCATTTTGATACGTATTTATTCCAAAAAAAAAATCCTTAAAACACGAAGAGACGAGAATTTCTTGAGCTGTGTGATCAAAACAACGTTCTGTGCGCGACTGAGCGCCAACTACGTGCAATCACTTAGTTTAGTAGGACAAAACGCTGTGTCTAGTACCGTATCTTCCTCCTTTTAATACATCAATGTGTGGCAACGATATCAGAACATAAAAACATCTATACTATTACTATAAAGCGGAAAAGTTTGTTTGTTTGAACACGCTAATCTTCGAAAGTCCTGGGTGGATTTTGAGGAAAATTGATAAGAGTGTAGCTTGAAGCTTAAGAAAGGTTATAAGCTACTTTTTACCCGACTGCAAAGAGGAGGGCTATGTTTTATCCACGGAAGCGAATAGTACTTAATAGGTACCTACATGTTACAATTAAAATTACGAAACGTTCTCCAAGATACAGGAACAGCGTTTGAAAATAATATAAAACCTTCTTTTAGGTTTCCTTGTCTATGAAGGAGCGAGCGGGTTGCCAGTCTCCGCGAAATATGACCTCGAAGTAGATTCTATCAGCGACAAGCAATACAAAAACGCACGAAGAATGATCCACGGAAAGAAGCATAGATTCCATCCTGAATTTGAAACTTTAGATAAATCTATGGACAAATCAGTGGAGGAAGTTGTTTCGGCAATTAATGCTGGCGTAAGGACTTTTATGGCCAATGAAAATAAGACGGAAATCATAAGTAACTTAGCCAAGTCTTTGGTAGACTTGGTGAAGGATACCGGCAAAAAATCTGCCTACAGATCCAAGGCTGGGGAGTACATCAGTAAGTAGACGATACGAATTTGACATCCTTGTGAATCTGACAGCAGCGGTAGCGCGGGAAAACGTCAAAATGACAAACGATATCGAAATGTCACGGAAAAATTTTGGAGATTTATTAATTTTAAATGATTTTATTTAGAAAATCAATAATAAGTAACACTTTTATACTGTATTATATTATGTATTTTTTTTTTCCTAGATCTAAACTAGATCTGGCAGATATTTCTTAACTATACAGTTCCAAAGTAACTTTAGAGATGCACACATACAATCCATACTGATCAAATCACATTAAAACCATGTACCTAGATTAATTTCTGAAGCGCTATTTTAAGGAAAGAAACACACAGATTTTTCCAAACCCTATTTGGACAACACCATATGTATTTTTCAGTTATCCCATATTATGTATGTGTCCTACTATTACTCATCAATTATTTATTTTAACCTTATTAGTCGTGTAATCTGTATTTTTCCTCCTCTAACTTGCACAAAGGGTAGGGAAATGAACAAGGACCATGTCAAGTCTGTCGTGGCTAAATAATAACAGCCATACGGTTTGATCTTGGAGGATTCAGGGGTATTTTTAGAGTTCCGTACCCTGTCACCAGGTTGTATTTCATGAATCGTGATAGCTAGACAGTTGTTTTTACAGCTGATATATTTCTGTTGCCGCTATAACAAAAAATACTAAACAAGAATTAAAATAAATATTTAAGGAGGCAACAAACGTGATATTTTTGCTCGATATTAATAACGGCAACGTCTAGACACATGTAATATTCACTATGGTAAGGAACCCTTCGTGCGCGAGTCCGACTCGCACTTGCCCGTTTTTTGGCTCAAATGGCTACGGGGACGCGGTATCTTATAAAACATTTCCGCTTTAAACAGTAGGTATATAAGTATTTATTGTATATATTTTCAGAGCCCGAATTAATTCACTTCAGGAACGACCCAAACGAGAAACCTGCAGTGATGCTCAAGCTTAATACACATACAATAATAAACGGCTTAAAGGAATTATTACATTCAAAGTTGGTGCACAAATTAATGGATCACTATTCGAAGGAGGCTGTTACCGTCTACCGCTCGATACAGCATGAATTAAATAAACGTCCCGATAAAAGATATTAAACAACTATCTTTATTTTGTTGTTGGATTGGAATAAAGGCTTTTGAGCAATTCTATTGTCTTTTATTTTTATTTTTTGGGCTCTCCAACGAAAGATATAAAATAAACATGTCACTGTAAAATTACAAAAACTGTTAGATTTTTAAAAACAATATCTCTATTCAAATGTCGATTAAAAGAGCATTAAGGCCTATTCAGACCTAAGCGGTATTCGCTACCGTCTGCGGCAGAGAAAACCCAGTGGGTATGCGGTAATATTACTGTTCAGACCTAAGTGGTATTCGCTACCGTCTGCGGCAGAGAAAACCCAGTGGGTATGCGGCAGCGAATATTGTTCAGGTCACTCTAGCCGCGGTACTTGATACTAAATACCTGAGCGAAACCCGCGCGGTATGTACCTCTACCCACAGCGGCAGCGAATATCGCTCAGGTCGCTCTAGCCGCGGTACTTGATACTAAATACCTGAGCGAAACCCGTGCGGTATGTACCTCTACCCACAGCGGCAGCGAATATCGCTCAGGTTTGAATAGGCCTTTACCTTTCCTCTTAACTGTGTTAATTATTTATGTACATATTTATAAATATTCTAACATTATGTATTTATTTAAGTATAGCTTTTGCCCGCGGCTTTGCCCGCGTTAATTTACACTTTGTCAATAATTCTTGTTGTCAATCGGTACACCTTTTTGGGTGGTTAAAAACGCATATAATATTTAAAAGAACCATTATCAGGGTCCATCTATACCCAAAAACAGACAGACAGTATTCGATTTACCTATATATTTATGTCTCTGAGACACCTACTAATGTATGTGTCTACTATAAATTAATCTGCAAGTATAGATAGCCCAAAGCAAAGATTTGTATAGCCTACATGCAGTTGTGTAGTTTAAAAAAAATGTTATGAGTGGTTGTTTACATCCTTAAGGGATGATTTCAAGGATAAAAACTATCCTATGTCTTTTCCAGGGTTTAAAACTGCCTCCATACCAAATTTCATCCACATCGGTTTAGCAGTCAAGTGTTATTATGTGTGTGGGGAGGGCGGGGACATCATTGATTCCCTATACGAAATTCCAACACCATGTTTACATCCTTTAAGAATAATTTCCGGGATAAAAACTATGCTATGTCTTTCCCAGGGTCCTAAACTATTCCTATACCAAATTTAAAAATCAAATTTAATTTATCTTTTGCCAGCGACTGTGTCCGCGTGCAATTCGAAATCTATCCCACGGGAACCTTATATCGGAATAAAAACTATTCTATGTCCTTCCCAGGGACCTAAAATATTCCCATGCCAAATTTCATCTAAATCGGTTCAGCGGTTTAGGCGTGAAATGGTAACAGACAGACAGACAGAGTTACTTTCGCATTTATAATATTAGTATGGATATGGAAGTATGGATTAGTATGGAAGTATGGATGGATATGGAAGTATGGATAGTATGGATATGGATATGGAAGTATGGATTTATATTATTAGCATTAAAGTATGGATAGCTTTTGCCCGCAACTTCGTTCCCGTGGGAGGTTTTGCCCGCGTAAATCCTGAACCCGTGGGAATTCCGAGATAAAAAAGTAGATTATGCGTTTTTACAGGATGTCAACTGTCTCCTTATCAAATTTCATTGAAATCCATTCAGTAGTTTTTGCGTGAAAGAGATATACAATAGACAAAGATACAATTCGAAAACTATCCTACGGGAACCTTATATCGGGATAAAAACTATCCTATGTCCTTTCCAGGGTCCTCAACTATTCCCATGTCAAATTTCATGTAAATCGGTTCAGCGGTTAAGGAGTGAAAAGGTAACAGACAGACAGACAGACAGACAGAGTTATTTTCGCATTTATAATATTAGTATGGATAAGTATAGTAAGTATAGTATGGAAGTATGGATATGTTATTTTTATTGCATTATAAGTATGTGTGGGTATATTTAATATTTTAGTTTTAGTTTTAGACTTCACATATTCATATTTATTTCTCTTCTTGTTCTAACACACTATTAAATCCATACTTCCATACTATCCATCCATATACTTACTATACTTACTTACTTACTAATATTATAAAAGCGAAAGTAACTCTGTCTGTCTGTCGGTCTGTCTGTCTGTCTGTCTGTCTGTTACCTTTTCACACCTTAACCGCTGAACCGATTTACATGTTTGGCATGGGAATAGTTGAGGATCCTGGGAAGGACATAGGATAGTTTTTATCCCGATATAAGGTTCCCGCAGGATAGTTTTCGAATTGTATCTTTGTTGCTCTTTCATGCAAAAACTACTGAACGGATCTCAATGAAATTTGGTAAGGAGACAGTTGACATCCTGTAAAAACACATAAGCTACTTTTTATCCCAGAATTCCCACGGGTTTGGGATTTACGCAGGGAAAACCTCCCACTCGAATGAAGTCGCGGACAAAAGCTATCCATACTTTAATACTAATAATATAACTCCATACTTCCATATCCATATCCATACTTCCATATCCATCAATACTTCCAAGCTAATATTATAATAATACGAAAGTAACTGTCTGTCTGTCTGTCTGTTACCTTTTCACGCCTAAACCACTGAACCGATTTAGATGAAATTTGGCATGGGAATAGTTTAGGACCCTGGGAAAGACAGCATAGGTTTCGTCCCGGAAATCATTCCTAAAGGATGTAAAAGGGGTGTTAGAATGTCGTATAAGGAATCAATAATGTCCCCGCCCTACCCACACACATAATACACTTAGACCGCTAAACCGATTTGGATGAAATTTGGTATGGAGATAGTTTTAGACCCTGGAAAAAACATAGTATAGTTTTATTCCCGGAAATCATTCCTAAAAGATGTAAAAATGGTGTTGGAATTTTGTATAGGGAATCAATGATGTCCCCGCCCTCCCCACCCACATAATACACTTGACCGCTAAACCGATTTGGATGAAATTTGCTATGGAGATAGTTTTAGACCCTGGAAAAGACATAGGATAGTTTTTATCCTGGAAATCATCCCTTAAGGATGTAAAGGGGTGTTGGGACTTTATATTCCCCCTCTCAATTTATTCAAATCGCGTATTCAAGAACCACTCATAACATTTGTTTTAAACTACACAACTGCATGTAGGCTATACAAATCTTTGTTTAGAGCTGGGGTCGAACCCACGTCATGCACCAGTTAACAGTTACGCCAACCGTGTCGCTTAAATTTTAACCAATCAAGTTAATATACGAATCATTTCTATTTCAAAATCGGGGCAATATGCGTTTGCCCTTTTGAAAATAGGAGAAGATCGTGTGGCAACAGATATCAACGGGATGATTTATTTGAGCTGAACTGAATCTGAAACTGAATCTGAAACTGAATCTGAAACTGAATCTGAATCTGAAACTGAATCTGAAACTGAATCTGAAACTGAATCTGAAACTGAATCTGAAACTGAAGCTGAAACTGGAACTGTAGCTGAAACTGACGCTGAAACTGGAACTGTAGCTGAAACTGACGCTGAAACAAACTGAAGCTGAAGCTGAAACTGATGCTGAAACCAAAACTGAAGCTGAAGCTGAAACTGAAGCTGAAACTGTAGCTGAATCTGTTACTGAAACCAAAACTGAAGCTGAAGCTGAAACTGAATCTGAAATTGAAACTGAAACTAAAACTGAAGCTGAAGCTGAAACTGAAACTGACGCTGAAACCAAACTGAAGCTGAAGCTAAAACTGAAACCAAACTGAAGCTGAAACTGAAACTGATGCTGAAACCAAAACTAAAGCTGAAACTGAAACTGAAGCTGAAACTGGACCTGTAGCTGTAATTGACGCTAAAACCAAACTGAAGCTGAAACTGAAACTGATGCTGATACCAAAACTGAAGCTGAAGCTGAAACTGGAACTGAAACTGACGCTAAAACCAAACAAAACTGAAACTGAAGCTTAAACTGAAACCAAACTGAAGCTGAAACCAAAACTGAAGCTGAAACTGAAACTGAAGCTGAAACCGGAACTGTAGCTGTAACTGACGCTGAAACCAAACTGAAGCTGAAACTGAAACTGATGCTGAAACCAAAACTGAAGCTGAAGCTGAAACTGGAACTGAAACTAACGCTGAAACCAAACTGAAACTGAAGCTTAAACTGAAACCAAACTGAAGCTGAAACTGATGCTGAAACCAAAACTGAAGCTGAAACTGAAACTGAAGCTGAAACTGGAACTGTAGCTGTAACTGACGCTGAAACCAAACTGAAGCTGAAACTGAAACTGATGCTGTAACCAAAACTGAAGCTGAAGCTGAAACTGAAACTGAAACTAAAGCTGAAACTGTAGTAACATACATAGTGAACGTAGTCCAAGATACAGATAATTTAATAAACCACGTCTATTCTGATTAATCGTAGCCATTCTACAAAGAATGGCTGCGATTTTCAACAAATATGAGAGATAAAGAATGGCTGCGTGAAAGAGTAATTTTGGCACCAACTAACGAAATTTTAGGGCAGATCAACGAAAAGATTATGTCTCATGTGGATTGTGATGTTGTTGAGTATCTGCCCGTCGACATTGTCATGGATACAAAGCAAGTGACGTCGTACTCTGTAGAGTTTATCAACTCTCTGGAATTGTCAGGGTACCCCATCCCATTATTTGAGGCTTTAACTTGGTGTCCCAGTCCCGTTGATGCGTAATCAGGGCGCACCAAGGCTCTGTAATGGCATGCGACTACAAATTACATACCTTGGATGCAATGTTTTCAAGCAATAATTATAACAGGAACAGCAAGCGGTGAAAACGTATTTATTCCTCACATTCAGTTCGAAAAACTCAAATTTCCTCTAAAAGCGGCATTCGCAATGACCATAAACAAAGCTCAAGGACAGACACTGAAAGTCGCAGGTGTACATTTAGAAAAAGACTGCTTTTCCCTTGGGCAATTGTATGTGGCGTGCTCACGAGTATCAAGCGTACAAAATCAACACGCCAAGGACGGGAAAACCAGAAACGTAGTTACGTTTTTGGTTTTAAAAAG
Source organism: Tholera decimalis (assembly GCA_943138885.2). NCBI lineage: Eukaryota > Metazoa > Arthropoda > Insecta > Lepidoptera > Noctuidae > Tholera > Tholera decimalis. Next base: position 6,538,312 of record OW964575.2, on the reverse strand, counting down.
ATAAATTTTAAATACTAACTATCTGTCTGTTTTTGGGGATGGATGGACCCTGGTGATGGTTTTTTAAATATTATATGCGTTTTTTAACCACACAAAAAGATACGGTGCACCTTTTTGGCAACAAGAATTAATGACAAAGTGTAAATTAACGCGAGCGAAGCCGCGGGCAAAAGCTAGTAAATAAATAAATACATCTTGCGAAATTGTAATTTATCTATAAATTGTGATCCGTACTGCTTGCAATTTAACGCATTATTGTTTCGACATGGCTCTCACTATTTAACTCAAGCTTTTTGTTGGCTGGTAAAACCTTGAGCATTTTACTATTTAAATACCAGGCTGGTATTAAAAAACCATGCTGAAACAATCTCACGGTGATAATTCCATAGGTGAAAAGCCCTGTCATCGAAACTCACAAATGCGAACAATTCTGTCGACGAATCGTCCAGAAACTTTCAACGTCTTATGAAGAAAGTACCACACAGATTTGAGGGGACGTGTCTAGTCAGTGTTAGCCTAAAGTATGTCAGCTACTCCGGAACTCCTTCTGTGCAACGCCTATTACGGCACTTCTCTGAGGAGACTCAGCCTCGGAGCTAAGGCGTCCAATCTCGGAATACCGAGATCTCGGTATTGCGGGATCCCGCGTGATTTTCCAATCCCGCGTGATGCGGGATTACGGGCGCGGGATCCGCGGGATTTGCGGGACTGAAAAAAAACATGCATACGAACTCTCGCGAGCGCGATCGCTCGGTGACTGGCGGCCGGCAGTGTTGTAAACAACGCTGGGGCCGATGTCGCCCATTTTTCACAGCTTATGTAGCCTAATATAGCCGAATTTCAATCAGTGGTGATAAATAAACGGTGTAATTTGATTGATCTCATACTAATAGTAATACGTAAATAAACTTGGAGTTAGTTGATTAATTTATTTTTTTATTTGCCTTATATAAATGTGAATATTTTTAATATGCGGGATCCCGCAAATACCGAGATCCCGCGGGATTGAAAATTCGTTGTCGCGCAAATAGCGAGATTGAATTCAGGCTGCGGGATTGGACGCCCCACTCGGAGCCCGGTGTCAAAGCAGGAATTATGTTTGAGCTTAGAGCCTGCTTGTTTATAGTGAACAAATCAATGCTGCACGTACTTCGTTTTTAATAAATTGTAAGTACTTCTATTCTTAAGGCTGCCCAACCTAAATGGTAGAGAGCAGAATACGTATCGCATCGGATAAGCTGTTGTTTCGTAAGGCACAGGTTTGGTGCCCTGAGACTGCAACGAGTGGCCGCGATAGACCACGAAGGAGATGGCGGGACGACCTGGATGGCTTCCTTAAGAATAGGGTAGTTTCCTGTGTTACAAAATAATTATTTTATTTGGTCCATTAGGTAGATTTTCAAAAAATATTGGTCACGTATTTTTTGCTTTTTTAAGTCAAGAAAAATTCACAAAGATGGAAAGCTTCAAAGTACCGGAGTGGGGGCTGCTGACGTCACACATTGCTAAGAATTATACCGAGGTGTGACGTCACGCGAAATTTCAACTCATTGTATCGTCTTAATTTTTCACATTGTTCTGTAGTACGGTAGTTGAGACTCTGTTACATTGTTCTGAGATCTCAACTACCGTTTAATAAATAGCAATAGGATAATCGCTAATTGCAAGACTCTTGCGAGACTCTCGTTTGGGCAACACTAATTATTATGCGTTATAAATTGGATACAAAAATTTAAAATTTGTAATTGTTTAGCATGCACACAGGCCTAATACTTGGTCACAACTAAAATGGTTCGTGTATCGTAGCCAATATATAAGAGCAAAAACTCGCATAGTTTTCGTGCGTCGGGGCAACGTATGTGCAATCAAGTGGTTTTCAAATCGGTGCGCAGAAACATGGCTGCTGGAAGAAAGTGAGGGTGACATTTTTTTATTTTTTATTATGATCAAAATCTCAGTATACATACATATCGTTCTTATACAAAAAACCACAAAAGCCCTTACTGGCTTATATATGGCTAGTGAGTTCGGATAAATTAGGTTATAAGTATTTTAGATAATAAGTGAATTTGTAAGTTTTACATTTAAAGATGTTAGTAAATAAGCTTAACTAAACTAATACATTCTGTTGCAAAAAATGCTTTTTTTAATTTACATTTTGATTTTTTAGGGTTGCAGAGGTATTCATTTTGTATGTCCACAGGAAGTTCATTAATTATTTTTGGTACTATGTAAGTGTATGTTCTCATACCATATGTATTGTTGAATCTAGGCAAGCTAAAGGTGTTCATGTTCGCTAACGTTCTTAGTTTTGGATGACGTGTATTTTTAATTAAGTTATTTATGTTATTAAATTCGTCTTTTAAAATAGAAAGTTTAGCCATGTTGTGAACTGGCAATATGTTGCAATAATGAAATAGTTCTGAGTAATCATTTTGGTATTTTGTTTTAATTTTAAGTGGTACTATATTTTTGAGAATTCGTTGTTGTAGTTTGTAGATTTTATCTAAATGTGTTTTATAAGTTCTCCCGTAGCTACTGAGACCATAGTCAATTATGGAGTCAGCTAGAGCATAGTAGTCTTAGGGTTTTATATGGCATTTTATGTTTAAGTACGATTATTCGACCCAGGATAGATCTTAGTCTATCACATAGATAGTTAATGTGGGGGACCCAATTGAATTTGTTATCGATTATAAGACTAATATACTTGTGTTCCTCAACGAACTCTAATGTTTCACAGCTACAACTACCGGCACATACTGCGTGCAGACAGTCATGGCTATGGGCTTTGATGGAAGGTGTCTAGGTTGTTAAATAAAGGCTAATACAATAATAATAAGGTCATTACTGTGTACACATCAGAAAAATACCTCTGTTCGTCAAAGTGGTGATACTAGTTTTATCAATTAACTAACTGTCGCTGTAGTTTATCACGATAAAAAAATAACCTCCTTTTTCTGGAGTCTGTAGTTCTGCACTAAATTTCACCCAAATCCACCTAGTAATTTTGAAAATTAGCGCGTTCAAACAAACAAACAAACTTTTCCGCTTTAGAATACTAGTACAGATAATAGAGGGTCTTTATTAATTTTTAACATAAATTTTTTACACTTTATAGACTTAAATAAAAAACCCTAAACTACATATATACATCTAAAAATAAACTAAAATATGGCATCCAGAAATTCGTGCGCATCGCTGTCCACTGGTAATGTGCCCAAAAGACTGGCGGCATTGCCACGTTGTATGGCAATGCTTAACCTCTGTCCAAGGTAAAAGCCAGCCCTTGGGTCACGCGAAGTGTCAACTAGGCGTTTGGATAGATCTTTAAATGTATAGATAATTAGATACTTAAGTAGCATTTAGCATAAGGAGTTATAAGTATCGATCCTAATATAATATTTATATAATATTTTTTATTTGTAAAGCACTGGTGCCCCTAGCAAGAGTTATGGGTTGAAAATCATCACTATGAGTAAATTTTGTCATCACGGCATCACCCCTACGTATTCTCAAATCGGTAAGGGAAATTGAAGTCTGACGGCAAAGTGGAAAGAAGCCAGAGCGGAACAGTCATTATATGATTTTCTCCCCGAAAAAAAAAAGGAAAGCCATGTTGCAATATTACCTATTCCATTTAACGCAACAGCAAACTGGAATTCATGTTCAATTTAATGGGAAAAGTATTGTCAGCCTTGTACGTTGGTACCTATAATCAAATGTGTGTATTTATAACATTTATAATTTGATTTCGTTTTCACAGTGATATGGCGGATCATAATGGTTTGTGTACCGTTTGTGCTACTGCTTGCGTTTGTAATCCTTATTGGTTTTTGCATCATATATGCAATGGGCGAAGCTATTCTATTTGAAAAAGCAATGGATTAAATTGTCCATAATTATGTTGTATACCCGGATCTTCTAGTCCGCTAATCGTCAGTGTGGTAAGTTTTTGATCATAATGTTATTAGCATCAACAGTATAGTGTACCTTACCCGGTTATATTACTTTAATCTATGGTGTACAGGCTACTACTTGGACTAGAGTTGCCCAACTATCGATAGTTTCATTATCGATAGTGCTATCGATACTATCAATACTATCGATAGTATTGCTACTAAACATAAGCTGTTCTTCGATAGTATCGATACTATCGATAATATCGATACTATCGATAATATCAGTACTATCGATAGACTATCGATACTATTGATATGACGTCAACTATCGATAGCCAACACTAACTTGGAGATCGTCTAGCAACACTGCTCTCCTGTCAGTTCATGAGTTAGTGACGTTAGTGTCAAAAATCCACTTGACAGAGTTGTATATACCATTTTTATTATAATATTTATTATTTTGTTTAATAACAGAAAATTTTAAAAGCCGAATGAAGTATTACAATAAGACGAATATATTTACATTTGAAAAGTTCGAAAGTAAAAATGCGCAGTGCTTTCGACGGACACATAGACGAAATACCATTCATTTTGGTCGACAATTTCGAGAATGATTTAAATAAATGTGCTTACTTCTTGAGTCACTATCACGCAGACCATGTACTGGGATTAACAGGAAACCATTTTCGTGCTAAACTTAAAAGAAACAACGTCTTTATCTATGCTTCGAAAGTCACTGTCGCGATTATTAAAGCGGAATGCCCTAGATTGGCACCATATCTGAAAACTTTGGAGTTAGGTAAGTTATTATGTTTGAATTGTATATATTTGTTATTTATTATATCCGGTTGCAGCTGAATATTAGTGTTTCATGAAGATACTGCCTAACTGCCCTCCTCAACCCAGTAACTGAGTAACACGATAACAGATAATTAAATATATTTTCCGCAGTATCAGCTTTACGTATGTATCGGAAATGCTGCCTTTGTATAAATATTGCACAAATAATATCGCAGATCATTAGGCTCACTCTCAAGACCATTTTATTATTTTATTGTATGCCACCTGCTCGACGTCCGTAAGTATGGCTACTGGGATCCAGCAGAATACCAGCGTCAGGCATATTTGCTTGGCACATGCTGAGCTGGACTCCTATTTGGTGCAATTCGGAGACACACACCACACCGATTTTTCATGTTACATTTTTAATTTGTTTTCTTTTTCTTTTTTTTTTCTTTTTATAATATTTTTGATGGTATATCCTCTTGAGACCTAGAGTATAAAATCAAGTTGTATCCTCTTGAATTTAAACAATGTAAACAACAGCGCAACTGAATGTAAACAACTGTTAAACTCCATTGAATTCACTGAAACCACATTTTGACGACACACAGTCCACAACCAAACTTACTACATACTTAGTTCTTAGCAAAACGAATCTCGGTATTGTAGGTGATACCGTGGGTCTCAAGAGGATATATAAGTTTGTTCTGTTTTTTTTTTCCCTGTAATTTATGTGTTATATGTTATTGTACTTTTGTGTGTTGTGTCTTCTGTTGACCAATAAATTGTTTCGACCAAAAAAGTTTTATCTATCTAGATAAGATCAATGTTAGATTTTCTGACTTCTGCCTACCTGTAAAATCTGTCAAAGACATTCAAATGACATATATATTTTAGCCACAAGATCCTCACCTCAATGTTTCAATCCATCAGATTTGTTGTTATTATATACTGGATAATTTAATTGATCAATCAATCAATTTAATAAATAATCCCTAGAATTGCATAATAATATATCTTCTTTGTGGTTTGGTTTCTGCACTTAGTCCCTACATGGGAACATTGTGTGTGTTGCATCATATATTCCAGCCACCTAAAAAATCACAATTATTGCACTTGTATTTTAAACAATATTCAAATTAAATGATAATTTATCATTATTTTTCAAATTGGTTATTAAATAACTCTTTTGTACATCAAATTTAAACTAGATGAGGCTAGTGTTTCCTAACTGACTACCCTGAGAAGAAACACCGAAACAAACAATCTATTACTTGCCTTTATTTTAGTAAAAACATAATACAATGATTACCATAATGGGTACACTAAACCTGAGAACTGTCTTCTCTTAAGGATCTAATTCAATTCCTGTCTTTTTATCCCCGATGCTAAAAGAGGGGTTTTATAAGTTTGACGTGTCTGTGTGTCTGTCTGTCTGTGGTATTTTAGCTCCTAAACGAAAGGACCAATTATGATGCAGTTCTTAGCTTTATCAGGATCTGTTTAGGTATTTCAAGGTTGTTGGGGGTTACAAATTTTTGTTTCTCATGTACAAATAGTGCAAAGGCTTCCATGACATCTTTAACACTCAGTTATGGCTTTGAAAATTTCTCTTAGAATTGCCTTAATTTGAATACTTTAGATATGTATATTTGTCTCTCTTTTCATTGTTCAGAGCTTTTGCAAATTGTAAAAATGTCATGCCTAATGCAGAATCATTCAGCATGACAGTTTTAGAACCTTTGCATTTCAATTGATAATGTACAATATTATTTTCAGGTAGAAACACAATATCAGTGAACACAGAAAATGGAGAAGTTTTTCTTAATGTGATTGCTCTACCTGCGGGACATTCACTAGGCTCAGTGATGTATCTCTTCGAATATGACAAGAAAACTATCTTATACACCGGAGACTTCAGAATCACACAAAACAGCTTAGCAAAATATAACCATTTGCAATCCAAAGGAGCGCCAATTCACTTAGACGTGCTGTATGTGGATACAACTTTCCAATATGTTCCTACATTTCCAAAAAGGTAAATTTCCAATTCTTAATTGTGTACCATGTCATATACTTGCAAAATAACAACAAAAACACACTCATATGACTCATTCACAAACACACAAATGTATTTCCTTTGTTGAAGATAGGCTTTCGTTTGACAACCATCTTGGATGGTGGTAAGCCCAGGTTATAGCTATCAGGAAACACAGACCCCGGCAGGGAATTCCACTCTTTAGCTGTATGCACAATGAAAGTATTTCTAAAAGATTTTGTGCATATGGGTGGAATGTCCATCATGTAATAATGGCGGGTCTCCATTCGACTTGTAGTCCCATGATGGAACAGGCTTGGTGAAATAAGATTGTGCAAAATAATTACATAAGTCACAATAATGGACTCTATCCGGCTAGCATACTGCATACATCATAGTAGGAGAGAAGAGGAAAGAACACTGTTCAATGTTAGAAATTTTATGATATGATTAGTTATGTTAGTAATTAGTAAATTATAAGTACTGATTTATTAAAACATAGTTGAATTTAAGAATTAAAGTAATATTGCTATTTATACTGATAGCTCGCAGGTTGCATGTTGCTCACCTGGTGTAAAAATAACCATATTCTGTGCATTTTGCTGTTCCTTTTACATGTGCAGCCTGTGGTCCGTTTATCGAAGCTAAGGCTCAATTGGCTGCCAAAAAATTAGGAATCCTAGCAATAGTGAGACGGTACTTTACACCGGAACAGCCGCTCAACCTTTATCAAGCACAAGTTCGCTCGTGTATGGAGTACTGCCCTCATCTTTGGGATGGATCTGCCAAATACCAGCTTGATGCACTTGAGATTGTAGAAAAATGGGCCAAAAGGCTCATTGGCAACGAAAAACTGGTCGAGACAAAGCCTTGAACATCAGCAATGTGTTGCAAGCCTATCAGTTTTCTATCGGTTACATTTCGGGGAGTGTGCGATGGAATTATACAATCTAGTTCCACCAAGCCCGTTCCATCATCGGAGTACCAGACAAAAGGCGTTGCGCTATCGTTACATGGTGGACATCCCACCCATACGCACAAAACGTTTTGGGAATAGTTTCCTTGTGCATACAGCTAAAGAGTGGAATTCTCTGCCAGAGTCTGTGTTTCCTGATAGCTATAACCTGGGTAAGTAAAGAGTGAATAGGTTGCTTCTACGCAAGCGTGCTTCATCTTCGACCACATCATTGCTTAACATCAGGTGAGATGGTGGTCAAACGCGAAACTATTCCGAATAAAAAAAAAAGTTACTTCTAGGTAAGCATGCTCCATCTTCGACCACATCATCACTTACCATCAGGTGAGATGGTGGTCAAACGCGAGCCTACTACAAATAAATATATTTAATAATTCTGCTGTTCTTTTTACATGTGCAGCCTGTGGGCTGCATATACTCGTAAATCGTACAATGCCCTTCGCGTTCAGTACAATAATGCGTTCCAGGTGTTGATGGGGCTGCTCCGCTTCTGTAGAGGGATGTTTGCTGAAGCTCGCGTTGACTGTTTCTATGCGACGATGCGAAAACGATGCGCTTCCCTGGTGCGCCGGGTGCGGGCCAGCCCCAACATAATCCTTCGTTGTGTAACGAGCAGGCTCGACTGTGTATTCGTGATTCGCTGCAGCAAGCTCTCCACGTCGGTGTTGAGCTTGTAGCTTCGATTCGCGAACCAACCTTGTAATTTAAGTTAAGTACTAACATAGGATTAAGGAATTTTGTTACTAACCAATTGAGTTTTGTTACTTTTTTTATAATTATAGGTTTACGTTTGACCACCATCTCATCTGATGTTAAGCGAGGATGTAATAATACCTAATAATAATATTTCACAACTTTCACACAACGTCATCTAGTCCCAAACTAAGCGAAGCTTGTGGTACGAGTACTAGACAACTGATAAACATACATATATATTTCAAATACACTTTGTAATACTCTACAATACATTTACAAAATACATACATGTTATAGATAAATTACACCCAGACAAAGAACAAATGATCGTGCTCATCACACAAACATTTGTCCTGGGTGGGAATCGAACCCACGACCTTGCGCATAGTAGTCAGTGTGTGAGTCATGTGGTCGAAGATGAAGCACACTTGCCTAGAAGTAACCTATTTACTCTTGATTTAAAGACTCCCAGGTTATAGCTATCAGGAAACACACCTGAATTAAATGAAATTGATTGATTTATTGATTGTAAAAAAGAGGCTATGTAATAACAACCGCCGTTCGATATAATATATTTGGATTCCTCTGTGCCTCGGAAAACAAGTCTCGGCTGTCATTTTTGTACATCATTGATAGTGATTGCGGGTTAAGAAAAGAGAGATACTTATAGCTCTTTTGATCAAAAGAACTATATCACTCTTTTAGCTCTTTAGCTCACCGGATAACTCTTGAGCTCAATTGACTTGTGAAATACTGATCAAATTGAGCCGCGCTATTTTACGCGCGTCAAACGAGACAACTAGCTCAGTGGCTCTATAAAATCTTTGAAGTTTCTTTAACTTGGTTGCGAGTTATAGATAAAATTAGATTCATTAGGTTGTTTTATTACAAATAAATATTAAAATTATAACTTAATATTATTTAGCTTATAACACTTATTTAACACTACCTATTACTTACTAATTCTAACTAACTACTACTAACAATTAAACTTATAATTAAGCAACTAAAACTAAACTGCGCTTAGCAACATGCGACACAATATTCTGCCGAAACAATTAGAATACATTAAACAAAAAAGAAGTCAAAATCACAGACTATCATTCCCTAAAGGATTTTAATACTTATGTGAAAGTGCAAAGCATTTTTACTTTTAAGGCAACAACTATAAGATTTATTTTACAACGACGAGTCGGTCAGTGAGTTACATATAATGCGAAATCGTTCACTTGTTCGTCGGGGAAGTTCGAGCATTGTCGGCCGCTGTCGGCGTTCGGTATCATTCGTTACTCGCATAGAGTATAGAGTCAATGAGCTAGAGAGCTATTCCGTGAATGACTGAGCGACTGATGCCTTGATCACACGTACCGAGCAAACTGGCGAGACAGTAAAATGTTTCTCGGCCGAGACAGTGATATAAGCGAGTAGCTGTTCACACATAATTTGAAATTAGTACAGTCAATTCAGTTCTAATGAGACTACAATTCGGACACGATGGATCGTAAAAAGATTTGAACGAAGCGAAGTGACAACAATCATGTCGGCCGAGTGGGGAGACACGGAAACAGTGCACGTTCAGACCTGCCGAGTGAGCGAGAGAGACAGTGCGGGGAAGCGGGAGGGTGGACACTCGGCTTAGTATGTAGAACGGGAGCCGAGCTACTGTCTCGCCGCTTCGTCCGGCCGAGCACTAAGCGCCCAGTTTATACCTTTTTTTTTTGTTATCGGGGGGAAACCTTCAAAAGGCGCCTGAACCTTTGGGGAAAAGAACAGGGAGTGTGGGATTCTTACCTCACTAAAACCACCCCAGTGATCACCATCAACACGGTAACGGGGCCCCTTCTATGGCCCCGTTACCTCTTAAAAGACCACTCCGGAGCCCCCTCTGTGCAACGCCCGTTGGGGCTCACCCCCTGAGGAGTGAGTCTCCTCTGAGCCTCGCTGTGAACAGTGGCACGTGATCACTGTGCTACCGTCTTCCCTGGGATCACTCGGTCGGCGAACATATAACCCGCCCCGTTTATACCTACCGAGTACTCGGCCGAGAGCACTGTCTCGCCCGTTTTCTCGGTGCGTGTGATCAAGGTATAAGCGCTAGATTGTGATTAAAGAGCTAGCTCAATTTTATCTCTTATTCGCGAGCTACCCATTTCTAACGGATTATCAGAAGGCAGAAAATCTGACACCATTTTTGCCAACCTACCACAATCTGTCAAATTTCTTTAATAGATTTTCAACCTTATCACAATAGTGGAAGGTTAATGTTCGATTGGTAAATTTTGACAGATTGGGGTAGATTGACGTGCTGGCGTCTGTACAATGATTTGTGTTTGGAGCCTCCATTTAGGAGACTCCGCTCTTCCATATCTTAGAAACTACATAATTATACATTTAAAAATATTTATGTAAAAAATAATTATATTTATTAAAAGAGTATTTTGATTTATTTTCAGGTCTGATGTGGTACGGAATGTGGTGTTTCATATCAAAAATTGGTTGGATCTAAATAAGAATAATCAAGTGATGTTGTTGACCTCGGCAGGTTATGGATATGAGTATGTCTGTAATAAGATTTTTGATGAAACTGAAATCAAGACGTGTGTTGGGAAGTTCTTTTGGAATATTTATAGGTTTGTGGTTTTTAAATATTGTTACGAGCTGGGGTTCGGGATAGAAATAATTAACACCAATTAGACCAAAATTAACACTTTAATTTAATAAACGCAAAACAAAAATTAACACAGTTATTTACAGTACAATACTTGTCACTTAACACTTAAATTGCACCGAAATTCACTTGCAAAGCTTCGATTATATCGCCTCGTAACTTGAAATAAGACTGACTCTCTGCGTTCCTCTGCGATCTATTTATACCCCGAACTATGAGTTCTAGAACATTCTTGTAAAATCGACTCACTGCCTATATTGCCAAGAATGTTCCAGAAGCTACTTGAAATACTCAGTACTGCTACTCTACGACAGATGGCGTTAGTGTCTCGAACGTATTAGAAGTCGGTCGAAGTTTCTCGATATACTCAGTACTGCTACTCGCCGCCAGGTGGCGTTAGTGTCTCGAACATTCTAGATGTCGGTTGAAGTTTCTCGACGTACTTAGCTAAACGACTGGCGTAACAATATTTATTTACTAGCTTTTGCCCGCGACTTCGTTCGCGTGGTTACTTTCGCATTTATAATATTAATATGGATTCACATTACTAGCAATCTTGTTAACCCCTCCAACTAAGCTAAATATATTTGTGTCTGGAGTGGGTTCACGGCAATATAATAATAATATAATCTATACTTATAATAAATCTGTAGAGAGGTCAATTCTGTACATGAAATATATTTACAAAATAACTATCAGGGGGTGATTAGGGATCGATACTGATGCCAAAAATGCAATCAGTAAAATTTTGGTCTGTCTGTCTGTCTGTCTGTCTGTCTGTCTGTCTGTCTGTCTGTCTGTCTGTATAACCGTTATAGAAACAAAAACTACTCGACGGATTTTAACGAAACTTGGTACAATTATTTTTCATCCTCCTGAGCTGGTTATAGAATACTTTTCATCACGCTACAATCAATAGGAGCAGAGCAGTGAAGGGAAATGTTGGGAAAACGGGAGAAGTTACTCCATTTTTTAAGCTTCCGTCGCGAGTGCAACCTTAATGGTTAAAGCTACACAGAAATCATTTATGACGGAAATGTTCACCTTAAAATTATATAAAAAATATCCCACGACAGCATATATCTATCTTTTATGGTTGACTCACAATAACACGTGTAACTCCCGATAGCTTAACAGTTCGAAGCTTTCTGATTATTATTCTGCTCCGAAATTTAAAACCACCACAACTTTGCAATGGAACTGGGCTAAAAGTAACCCAGTTGCAACAAAATATTTATCGTGGCTCAAAATTTTAACAGGTTGCGGTGCAGGAGAAACCGTCTTTATTCCCAGAATTCCCATAATACCAAATAATTTTCCATTCCAATTTAAAAGAACGCAATTCCCAGTATCGGTGTGTTATGCAATGACAATTAATAAGGCTCAAGGGCAGACTTTTCGTGTTGCTGGAGTAGATCTCGGTGTCAGTTGTTTCTCGCATGGTCAGTTGTACGTCGCTCTTTCCCGGGTTAGCAGTTCTAGAAATCTTTATGTTCACGATGGGTCAACTTTCAACATAGTTTACCCGGAAGCTTTGCGCTGAAATATTTTCGTTCTATACATACTTAAACCAAATGTGAACGTGATCTAAACAATATTATCGATACATTAACTTAATAACACACAAGGAGTTACACGCTGACGGAGTCGCGGGCACAGCTATTAACAATAATATTGTGAGGTTCGGTATTGCGATATTTTTCAACAGTATTATAGATTGACATATTATATTTCCCTACTAAATTACGAAAGTTAATCTGTCTGTTACATCAAAATCACTGAACCGTGAGGAAGGACATAGGCTACTTTTTTTTACGAAAAACGACGGAAACGTGGACGAAGTCGCGGGCAACAGCTACCTATACTAATAATATAAGGCTGAAGAATTTGTTTGTTTGTTTGAACGCGATAATCTCAAGAACTACTGGTTCGAATTGAAAAAATATTTTTTAATTAAATAGTCAATTTATAGAGAAAGGCTATAGGCTATATATCATTACGCTAAGGCCAATAGGAGCGGAGCGCCAATGAAGAATGCTTCAAAATCGGGGTTAAATTTAACGTTAGCCCAAAGTAACTATTCCACGCGGACGAAGTCGCGGGCAAAAGCTAGTAATAATATAATAATAATGGGTAAGGTTCGAACCGACTACATCTCGTTCACAAGTCCGATAACTTAGCCATTTGGCTATCAATAGCCTGGGTTTCGGGAATGTTCTTACAAGATACCGCGGCCCCGGACCACAAGGGCAACTGAAGAAATAGGGTGGATTTTTAGTCAGTAGAAGTCTGACACTCCCTTCCCCTTCACCCAGAGGGGAAGGAGATATTTGATGATTTTCCCACCGAAAAATAAGGCTATCAATAGCATAATGTGTAAGGTTCAAATTAGCCAGATTCTGTGTAAAATATTATGTAAAAATTTATAAGCTGTTGGCCTAAATAAATAAACTATAATTTTTTTTTTTTGTATTTCAGCCAGTTTCCCAAAGAGATGTACGGCATGACAAATGATTGGACATCTCGCGTTCACTTGAGCACAAAGTATCGTTACAAAGAGGCTCCAAAGGCGAACGACCTACACGTATACTTCTCCGCATTAAAATGGGGAGATAAACAAAACGTACAAGAAGATTACTTAACATTTATTACACAAAATCGTATCGAAGTTTGTTTCTCGACGCACTGCAGTCGGGAAGAACTCTTGCATTTCGTAAACTATTTCAAACCAAAGAGAATTGTTGGGTTTCCGAACGATTTTGACAGTGACAGCTGTCTTAATATTTTCCAAGATGGCGATTTTGACGAAGAGCCAGTTGAAGGCTTCAAGATTTCGCCGCGAAAGAGACAGGTTGTTAAAGAAAGAGAGGTTGGAGTTGGTAAAAAAGTTTGTGCTAACGTTTTGAAGGAGGCTTTTGAATGGTAGTTATAGAAAAGTAAAGGTCTCCACCTATTACATTATTGCCGTGAATCCACTCCAGACACAAGCATTAGTTTAGTTGGAGCGGTTAAAAAGATTGCTAGTAATGTGAAAAATACTCACATTGCTAGTTATCTGTTTAACGCGTTGAACGCCAAGAAAAATAAAATGCATCTTCAAGTTCAGGCCGCGTCGGTCAGTGATGGCCGACAACTAGACTTGCCGTTCGGGCCGCGTCGGTCAGTGCTGCCCGGCGTTTAATATCTCCATAATTAATTTATTAATGACTAAAGTTGACTTTTGTTAATGAAATTGGACATTAGATATAAGTATCTTTTTTTTGAGGTTGTCTTTCTGTCAAACCAACAATTAAAAAAACATTTGACTTGCCGTTCGGGCCGCGTCGGTCAGTGCTGCCCGGCGTTTAATATCTCCATAATTAATTTATTAATGACTAAAGTTGACTTTTGTTAATGAAATTGGTCATTAGATATAAGTATCTTTTTTTGAGGTTGTCTTTCCGTCAAACCAACAATTAAAAAAACATTTGGTCTAAATTTGGATAGAACTGTGATTTTTGCTTGGCCTAAATGGAAAGCTCACTGTCGGTCAGCACTGACCGCGTTGGCGTTCAACGTGTTAAAAAATCTACAAAGACAAAAGTATGATCTGATGAAAGGCTAAAGGGGTGACCAATGTCGAACTTTTTTTAGTTTTCCTCAAACTAGGGTATCTCTTTTTATCTACGTTTAGTAGTTAGTAGTAACAAACATTGTAAAAGAACATGATTGATTAATTAAGTTTTTCAAAGCTTACTTTATAATACTTTGTAAAAAAGGAAAAACTTTTTCTTTTTTTTAAATGGTTTCTTTAATCTATTCAATCTGTGCTAAAGCTTCTAATAAGTGCCCATGTGGGCCTATTAAATAAAAAATATTTCAAATTTGACTTTGAATGAACTGAAGTTATGTTAGAGTTTTGTTTTCCTATGAATATTGGCAAATGAAATTTATAAGTTTAGCCACAGCTATTTTTGTGGCATTATTGTGATATTAGGCTGATAAAAAATTGACTGATTGGTATATTATATATTTTTCTATTTAAGAATTTTTAATGTCTAATTTTAAACGAATAATGTTATGTTGTGTATGTATAATTTGTGAATATTTTATTTTTAAATAAAGTGTTTTTTGAAACAAACATGTATCTTGTGTTTTTATTTAAACCTTGATTGAAATTATAATAGCCGTATGCATTTGTCTTCAAGGTTAAAACCTTAGAATACAGGGGTTATCTATACTAATATTATAAAGCTGAAGAGTTTGTTTGTTTGTTTGTTTGTTTGTTTGTTTGCTTGAACGCGCTAATCTCAGGAACTACAGTTCTGATTTGAAAAATTCTTTCAGTGTTAGATAGCCCATTTATTGAGGAAGGCTATAGGCTATATATCATCACGCTAAGACCAATAGGAGCGGAGCACTAATGAAGAATGTTTCAAAATCGGGGGATTTTTTTTCCACGCGGACGAAGTCGCGGGCGGAAGCTAGTAACATATAATCTACTATAGATAAACTAAATTACGAGCTGGGATTCGGGATAGAAATAATTAACGCCAATTAAACCAGAATTAACATAAAACAAAAATCAACAGTTCTTCACAGTACAATACTTGTCACTTAAAACGCACTGAAATTCACTTGTATAGCTTCGATTATATCGCCTCGGATCTTCAAATAAGACTGACTCTCTGCGCCCCTTTGCGATCTATTTATATCCTGGTCTATGAGTTCTAGAACATTCTTGTAAAATCGACTCACTGTTTATACTGCTAAGAATATTCAAGAGCTACTTGAGATACACAGTACTGCTACTCGCTGCTAGATGGCGTCAGTGTCTCGAACATTCTAGATTTCTGTCGAAGTTTCTCGACGTACTTCACTAAGCGACTGGCGTAACAATATAACATACTATAAAAATAAAATAAACTCAAACTATTATCTACACAATAACTATGTTACGCACTGACTACATTCTAATCTCGTTATCTATTATAAATTTAGACAGGTAGTTGATTAATTTAGGAGAGAAGTGTATGGAAGTTGGTAGGGAGAGGGATATTGCAATTGGGAAGTTTTGGATATAGATCAAAAGATCTATTGTTAATGGAGCAGGAAAAGAAAATATGGTCTAGTTTTCTGAGGCACGAATCTCTATACCCTATATCTATCTCACGGAATAAATGAATAAGGTTGGAATGGTAATGTGGGCATGGTGAGCGTGCCACATTTATGATACGAAAATCATAGCTCGACCGATTAATTCATTCACCGCGTTTAGTGCGCTTCGGATTACATCGGAACACAGAGCTCTGCTTTAAAATGCCGTGTTGTGCAATTATAACCTGTAAAACAAAAAGTAAGACCGCAAGTATAGAGCGAGGAGGTATATCTTTCCATCAGTAAGTCGAAAATAACATTTAATTACAATTTTATTTGTAAAAAACATAAAAATATTCTGATCACTATGAAATTCCGAACATTAACAACATTATTGCAAGAAGTTACAAAAAATATACATTGCCCGATGTGTACTCGCTTAATCAACGCAATGACCAAGTCCGTTTACAATGTATTGCATCCTCTCACTTCAACCATTGACGTTTCGTCCTTTGCCCTGATTGGCCGTGATGCATGGCGCATGTTTATCGACAGTGAGTTACAATCAGTAGCAAGCTGTCGATTTAAGTGTGTGTAATTTATTTGTATGCGTAATTTGCATACGTAACGGGCCTCTTGCTTGTAGTTGAGCTGTGGGAGTGTGGGAGACAAACATAGGCGTAGGAAGGGGGGGAGCCGGGTGGGCCGTGCCCACCCCAGAATGGTCTGGTGCCCACCCGAGAATTTTTACTAAAAAACAATTATGGCTGAAAAATTTAAAAATCTGGCCAATCGCTTCTACTACTGGGGGCCAGGCCCCCCCTGCGAAATATCTCTAGATACGCCAATGGAGACAAAGGCTGCTTTTCCACCAGAGATGTGCGATGGAAATGTGTCGTGCGAGGATGTCTAGCTGTGCTGTGAAAATGTGTGGGGGTTTCCACCAAAGCTGTGCGATGAAAATGTGCCTACGAGGATGTGTAGCGGAGCTGTGAAAATGCGCATTAATGTGTGGTGCGAGGATGCGCAAACCTCGCAACACATCCTTCTCAACACACATTCCTCGCAACACATCCCTCGCAAAACATCTCTCGCACACATCCCTCGCTTGTTTTGTATGCGCAAAAATCTAGCTCCGCTGAGCCGTTTCCACCAGAGCTGTGCTGACCGAGGCGAGATAAATGAAGCGATTCTATTGGTTCTTTACAAACACATCCCTCGCTACGCATCCTCGCACATCTCTGGTGGAAACGCAGCCAAACGGCGACACCCGTTCTCATAGAAATCAGGAACTATTTCCTTTCTAACCTCTTTTATCTGTTCTGTGATCTATCTATAATCTAGACAAGCGTTGCACCCCATATAAATTTGCTAAAATTTAAATGCTAATTGTAATTGTAAAATATGCTGATTTATTTATATCCATAGTCCATAGTTGATAAATATCCATACTCCATAGTTGACTCGCCAACGCACCACCGCACAGGACGTCAGTCCGACAACGACTGACTCCCTCATTTTTTTTTTGTGAGTGGCATCTCGCAGGTCAACCTCTGAGGTTGTCGGCTGCTTAACCGGGCTTGCCTGTGGTTGCCTTAATTAATAAATTAATTAAAGCCTCCAGCCAGGGCTTATTAAAAACTTACAAACTAGGCGACTACACGCTAAGGGCATCCCCTGTGGGGTACGGACCTCGGCTTAGGGCGTCGCAGGGGGAGGGCAGCTAGGGACAGGCTGGATCATATCATTATTATTATTAATAAGGGAATTTAAAGCTACTGGCTCAGCGTCGCGGGCTGGCTCTGGCAAGGGTCGGGGTGGACTATTACGGGGACGTCGCGGCGGGCCTCGGCGGCGAGGACGGAAAGACGGTCGATTTTTGTTTTTGTAAACTGTGCTGGTTTCCTTACGGCTCTCTTGGAGCAGGGTGAGTGCGTCATCGGGAGTGACTAGGGTATGCCTTGGTCGGCGAATCTTAGAGATACGCGAGGGTTCGTATTGGGCGGCCGATACGATAAGGGGATTCCTATGTTGGATTGCAGTATCAAAGAAACGCTTGGAGACACGTTTCATGAACTGCTGGATGGTGGGCATCTTGAGGTCTACGTGAAGAAGCTCATTTCGAACATAAAAGGGGGCTCCCGTGACTCTACGGAGGAATCGGTTTTGAAGGGTCTGCATTTTATGGAGGAGGTAGGGCTTTGCGTGTGCGAAAACAACGCAGGCGTAGGTCATGATGGGTCGGATGACCGCGGTGAAAATACGCAGCTTGCACCTGAGTGGTAACTTGCTGCGGGAGCTAAGAATGAAGTGGAGCCTACCTAGAGCGAAAGCGGCGCGCGTACGCGCCTGTTTTATGTGCTCAGCGAAGGAAAGGTGTTTATCGAGGACCACGCCTAAGTATTTGGCTTGCTTTTCCCAGGGGATCGGCTTGCCGTACATGGTAATCGGACGGGGGGAGGGTGGGTTTATCCGCGGCTTAGAAAAGAGGACTGCCTGGCTTTTGTCTGGATTGACTTCGATTCTCCATTTCCGGAACCACTTGGCCAGAGTGTTTGCGGAAGTTTGGAGAGTGCGAGCGATGGCATCGGGTTTAAGACCGGTATAATAGATAGCCGTATCGTCGGCAAATAGGGCTAGCTGAGTATTTTTATGCTTGGGGATATCGCTAGTGAATAGCGTGAAAACGAGGGGGGATAGTACGGAGCCTTGAGGAACTCCTGCGCGAATGGGATGGGGGGAGGAAAGCTCCCCCTCAATTCGGTAACGAAAGGTGCGATTCGATAAAAAGTCCCGTAAGATGAGCACGAGACGGTCAGGCACGCCGAGTTGGTATAGCTTATAGATTAAGTCATTGTGCCAGACTTTGTCGAACGCTTTCGCTATGTCGAAGAATAAGGCTCCCGTTATTGCGCCCCGTTGGAAGCCGGCGCTGACGTGTTCTATGATGCGGTGGACTTGTTGGATACATGAGTGTTCGGTTCTAAATCCAAACTGCTCATTGGGTATAAGACTCTTTGCTTCGGCAAAATCTTTGAGCCGCTTATATAATTATAAGCCTTTCATATATTTTACCGAGGACGTTGAGTAAGCTAATGGGACGGTAGCTAGACGGGTCAGACTTAGGCTTGCCTGGTTTGGGAATACCTATGACGGTGGCCTGTTTCCAGGTTGCGGGGAACATATTATTGCTCAATGCGCCATTGAAGATGGCAGTCATTAGCACTATAAGCTGGGCGGGGAAAAGTTTGAAAACCCTATTGGTGATGCCGTCGGAGCCAGGGGCTTTTCGCGGTTGGAGACTTTTAATGATATCCTGGACCTCATCAGGAGTGATGGCGGCCAATGGATTATCGGGATCTTCGACGGGCGGAAGGGAAGTTCTACGTTCGACTTCGGCGTTCACCATATCGAGGTGGGCTTGGTCTACTGGTTGAGAGCTGGGAGAACACTGGGACTCTAGGCTGTCGGCTAGGCATCCTGCTTTTTCAGAGTTATCGAAGGCGGCACTCTTATCGGGACGAATGAGAGGAGGCATTGTGGCCTCTTCAGTGGATCGTAACTTCCTCTGAAGCTGCCAGAAGGCAAGATGGGTGGGCTCAAGTTCACTCAGCATCTTGTCCCAGCTCGCATTACGCTGCTCGGCAATGCGTTTCCTTACAGCACGCTGTAAGTTGCGCATGTGAGCTTTGTTTGCGGCGCAGGGAAAAGCGCTGTATGCACGGATGGCTGCGTTCTGCTCGGTTATCAGATTCCGTACATCGTCCGGGAGTTTCCAGCGGTGGTCTACCGCTACTGGAACTTCCCTTGAACAATCGTTCAGGACGGATTGTACGTGATCTGTAAGCGAGTCGATCGCCGCCGTCGTGTCAGCGACTGAGACTATGTGGTCAGGAATGGTGTCCAAGTGAGGCGACGTGGTGGATTTCAGTTTTTCACTTACTTTACCTTTAACAATGGATGGTTTCGGGAATTGGGCGGTCGGCACAACATTGTCGGCGGGCGGGAGCGATAGAGGGCTATCTACCTGGAAGTCGTTCGTTGTTCGATGAACAATGGGATCGGAGTTGATAAACACTTCCGTGAATTGACCAACCGGAATGCCTTGATCAGCAAGCGGGGGAGATAATGGGCTGTCAAGCGCGTCACTAAAATCAGCGACGTTGGCTTCGGTAGCCGGAGGACAGTTAGCGATTTCACGCTGGATTTTTCCGCCATATTTGGCGGAAATTGACAGGTTTTTCCTAAAGTATTTCTAGCAATATCTCCAAAATATTGGAGTTTGCCATGATTGGCGAATAAATCAAAACTTTAATGGGGAAATTTTGGAGATTTCTCTCCCGCGGGGGACCTATTTAAAGCCTAACTGGCCTAACTCCCCGGATGGATGGGTCCGGGGATGTGTAACCCTCCCAGTCGGGTAGAGACTGGGAGGTGAATACCTAATGGTGAGCCCTAAGCTTGTAACCGGTCGCCAGTCTTATTGTGCGAACCGGGCCCTATTGGGTCTAGTGCGAAGGGGTAGACACACCCAACCGACACTAGGTGTGTAGCTGAAAAGGAAACTCAGTAACTAGGGTTGACTAGGAGATCCCCCAAGGCCAAAACCTAGCACTCGACTCCAATTGACTGCTTCACCCTGAAGGGGATCAGCGGGTGCGTCGGGTCAGCACCCCCTTGGTATTGTTGACACCGTGAGGTTTCCAACCAAGGACCACGAAACTGTGGTTTTACCCTGAAGGGGCCAAACCAAATTGTTTTTGACGATACTCTGTTATAGAAACAGGAAATCCTTCACCGCCTCGAAAAGGCGGATCCGGACCAGGCGTCGTAGTCGGCGACTACGAGTGACGTCACGGCGGGCGTGACGAAGCGTTGCGATAACTCAGGCACGGAACGATTGAGAGCGCGGAGCGGTACGACCGTCGCGGCCGAGCGTCGGAAGCGGAATGGGCTGACTCCCCCACCACGCGGACCGGTATTTATAACCTAGCGACGTGTGCGCCCGAGGCAACGTTATAATACTGTTATCGATTTGTAGTGTGATATATTAATATCCACATACACTAAAGTAATGCTTGTCGAGGTCAATCCATAAATGGAGATTCGTGCCTCAGAAAACAAGTTAAGTCGTGGGTCCCGGCTGTCATTTTTACATCTTTCAGTCATTATTGGAAGTCGCAAGAAAATTGACGCCGGCCTTGCTAAGTTACCCAGTTACTGGGTTGTGGAGGTCTGAGAGGCAGTCGTTCCATGTAAAACACTAGTATTTAGCTGTGTCCGGTCAGGGTCAATTTTTTTATTTTTTTATTACCGATGAGCCCACTCTCGATCTCGATCTCGCCTGATGGTAAGCGATAGATGAGGTCTAAGATGGGACGAGTGAGCCCAGAAGATGCCTATTTACTCGTGCTTTAAAGGCCGAAAGGTCGAAAAAATTTATACTAGCGCAGAGTCGAAGTGCATCAAAGCGTCTATCCATAAAAACTTTTTAAGTCGGTTTAATTTTTTGTTAAAAAGTTTTTATTTCACTCTTTTTAGTTGGATGATTTTTAATTTACCTAGTTACAAGGGCCTAAATATCAACTACTTATAACCTTTTACAAAATATTGCTTTTCCCAATGCTGGGCCGTTAATTGTTGAGGAGTTCTCTTGGTACTTCACCATCAGCTCTACATCACCATATGCATTGTGACGAGCATAAAGTGCTTAACATCCATATTCAAGTAATCGAATCGCAATCCACTCAATACTTATTATTGAGTAGTTTCGGCGGCCATCTGTGGTCTTCATCATCAGTTCCACTTCCCCAAATGGTACTTTTTGAGAGCAACTGCACAAGTTACTATAAGAAATACCCAAAACGCCATAGGTCTGCCTATAATATTTGAAGAGTTCCCTCGATTTCTCCAGGATCCCATCATCAGATCCTGACTTTAGTGATAATGGGACCAATTTCGAAGTATACCCATTCGAACAAAAAAAGAATTTTCCAAATCGGTTTAGCCGTCTTCGAGTACTCGATGATCATACATTAAAAAAAAAATATATACGCGTCGAATTGATAATTTCCTGTTTTTGTCGTCGGTTGAAAACTGAACATGACAAATTCAACCTTACCTCAACAGCGTAACGCACACATTGCTTCTGAGATTTTAAAGCATGAACAACGTTGATTAAATAAATAAATAAAAATAAATAAATAAATAAAATAAACGTTGATTGATGCGCGCGTATTCGCCAGAATTTGTGCGGCTTCGCTTTAGTTGTAAAGAATTTGACGCATCGAGAAAAGGAAAGCATAATATGTTGACGAATATTGCTAAGGGGAAAGATTTGTATTTTGAATGTTTGTAACGAATAAACTCAAACACTAGGAGACTGACACTACGTCATCAAGTACCAATTTTTTTTTTTTTTGAAGATTTGAATAATACTGAATGGTATATCAATTCAAGTTTTAATGTGTTGTAGAAGAATTGCTTTGTTCAGGAAATAATTCAGTAAGTTTCACTTACATAAAAAGTATCGGTAATGGGTGATTTGTGTATGGTCCCAAATTTAATTTTTTGTTGTTAGATTGGCACGATTATTTTCTATTTTGGCGCGGTGTTTGAGTTGCATATTAAACACAGTGCTGTTATTAGTTTTTTTTTTATATTTTTTTTTTTTTGCTTTTCCCCGGTCATGAGACCACTAGGACCTTGTGTATCTAATTAACTCATTCATTCTAGTTCTATCATGCATGCCTCTCGTACTTTCATTCCTCATACTTTATCTTTCTTTCATACAACCTTTCATTCTTAGTCGGGTGGGACTCCCGCATATGCTAATCTATTCTGTTTAATAATTTTATTTATTTAGGGTATGGGTATTTAATGTGCAACCTTGTTTTATTCACATTGTTTGTTAAAAATATTTCTATGTACTACTTTATGTAAAATAAACATCTTATTATTGTTTCTTTATACCTATTTATATACTACTATTCTGCAATCCAAGCTTCCTATTTCTATCTTAAGTCTATACATATGATTAATTTTATACACTTCCAATTATAATCTACTTAATTTTATTTTCTAAAACAAAAATATAAAAACAAGAAGTAGGGTCTGAACAATAGTCTACCACAAGGTGTTTTACTTTACATTTTATAACACTCTAATACACTTCCAATTTTGATCTACTTAATATTATTTTCTAAGACAACAATTAAATACAAGAAGTAGGATTTATCTATAGTCTAATACAAGTTGCTTTACTCTTGCAATTTATAGCTATATCACCTGTTTAATTTGCACTATTATATAATTAGTGTCCGGTTTTTGATATAATTTTCAGCTATTTATTTTGTAAACACAGTTACAAATAACATTAAATAGTTAAATTTATTTACCAAACAGTAATGATAGTACAGTTAAATGGTTGGTTCTTATTTAGGGTACGTACCACGTGAATTTCCTGTGTATTTAACATCTATTTATTCCTTCGTTATTTCGGCAATAATATCGACCCTGATATGGAAGAACATCGTAAGCGACAAAATGTAGGTATTTCACTTTTTCATTGTAATGTACTGCTAAAGTAATTTAGGTTCTAATAAAAAAATCCTTATATTCCTAATTGCATAAACTTCAAAATAATAACTAAAAATAAATTTTATCGCAAACGACAAAAGTAAAACTTTTATATAAACGAACAATCAGAATTATCGTATCCGACTTATCGTAAGTAACGTTTGTCACTTACGATAAAACATAGTTTTAAGATCTGTTCAAAACCTGTGATGCGTTTAATTATAATCGCAGTTACACTTATTGTTAATTATCAATTTGTGGAAAATACTTAATTTTTTTAGTTTGTTTGCATATATTTTTGAATTTAAAGTAATATTTAACTACGTATTTGTATATTTTTTATACCATATTTATATTTAAACATTTAATTTCACATTTGCAATTTGTTTAACAACTAAATACAAACTCGTTGATCGGTGCAAGTTTAAACTTATTTTAAATTACGATTCACAGTGCCTTGATGCGAACTTTTCTTTAGTTTAATAATTAAACAGTAATCATTTCAGTGTTATAACATTAATATTTAGTGCATTACGTACATGTAAGTACAATCAATATTATTACGATAAATATATTGTGTTGTATTAAAGAGATGGTAAAGGTTACATTATGATATTAATTTGGTGTGTGCAAGAGTGTTCTATTTTAAGGGGTTTATGTTTCATTAACCGAATTATGTACCTACTTATTGCTTCAAAATGGGATAAAAATAAATCTGTTAGGTGCATTCTGCAATCCTTATTATTCAACGGCTCTATTTGAATCCTTATCTAACATGGTTTTTGCAGCTTGCAAAGTCTTTCATTTGGTTATTACTCACCCATCTTTGCTTTTGCGCATTAGCATGATATAATAATTTTCTTTTCAGCGTTACGAATATCGCCATGAATAACGAAGATAAATTTGTAAACTGGCATTAGTTGAGGAAACAAACGTTCGTCGACGAAGAGCAGAAAGTGGTAGTAGGCGATCAGTCTCATATCGTTATTATTTTCCTTGGGGAGATGGTAGCAGAAAGAAAGTGTGTCAGCAGTTTCTATTAAAACGCTAGGTATATCACAGATGATGTTAAGATATACCATAAAGAATATAACTGCTTTGAATGTCTCTAGGTCAGATGAAAGAGGAAAATCAACACCTTCTAACAAATATAGCTAGTTAGTCATTCAAGGAGTTAAGCAATTTATTCATAAACTCCCAGCTGTCAAGCTTCACTATTGTCGTAATAAAGGAAATAAGTTGTATTTGCCATCTGAGTTCAGGAATCTTTCGTTCCTCTATAATAAGGTTTATCTACAAGATGAGATTATCAAAGAAATATGTTCAGTGCAAAAACAAACTTTTAAGAACATTTTTAAAACGGAATTCAATTTAGGGTTTCATTTACCGAAAAAGGACAAATGTGAAATGTGTGAGCGTATAAAAAATTTAGATACTGAAAAACAGAATGAAGCTATGAAAACAGTTGAATATAAAAATCACATACAGGAAAAAATACAGCAAAACATAAACTTTTAAATGACCAAGCTCGTAGCAAGAGCTCCAATGATTTTTGTGTGCCAGTTTTGATCTTGAAAAGGTTTTAACTACTCCGCATGGAGAAAGTATAAATTTATATTATTCAAGAAAACTGGCCTATTATAATGAAACTATCTACGAAAGTGGAAGCAGGAATGGATACTGTTACTTATGGCATGAGTCTGAATCCAAAAGGGGCTGTAATGAAGTTTGTACGGTTGTGTTTAAGTATTTAAAAATGATTGATGAGAAGGGCGAACATTCATCTATAGCTTTGTATTTTGATAGTTGTTGCGGGCAAAATAAAAATAGGGCGATGCTTTCGATGTTGTCGTATTTCATAAGTAATGTTGCAATGTTCATTGAGGATATAACTATAAAGTTTTTGGTTCCGGGGCATACAATGATGCCGGTCGATTCGGTACATGCCACAATAGAATCTTTTATAAAAGGAAGAACAGTTTGGGCTCCATCCCAGTGGCCCACGTTAATTTCAAATGCCAGGATCAATCCGAAGAATTATGAAACTATAATGCTAGAAAATGCCGACATCTTAGACTGGAAAAGTTTTGCAGATAACTTACTATTTACCAAAATCTATTAAGATCCCTATTACTAAATTAAGATCAGCCTACTTTAAAAAAAAATATCCAAAAAAAAAATTCAACTTAATTACGGATTTTGTACGGATTCAGAAATTCAATGTGTGGACCTGGGCTTTTTAATAAGATCTCGACAAAGTCGACAGCGTCTCCAGACACCCACGGCAGCTTATACGGCAAAAGTACCTATTGCCAAACCCAAGTATATGGACCTGAAAAGAATGTGTGACAAGGGTATAATTCCAGCACAATATGCACAGGAATATCTCACCTTACCTTATGATGGCAATACAGCAGACTTACTACCGGAAGAAAGTGATGAAGAGTGATATAATTTAAATTGTTTAAATATAAATGAAAATTGTTTATGCATGACGTGTTGGCGTTTTATTTTGAAGAGGTGATTTTGATACCTGATAAAGAATATAATAAAGTAAAACACAAATAAATTGACTAATCTATACAGAAAAACAAGATCGTAAGTGACGATTTTTGAAAAACAATATGAATTCATGAACTTCTCTTTTATCGTAAGCGACAATAGTACTAATTATTCAACTCTTTTTGCTATTATTTAATTGATTATAATTAAAGGCTAACATGTTTTGCAATATATACAAAAATTGGAGTTCTATAAGTAAACTATAAAAAATAAACAATAAAATACGTCTCCTGTAAATTTTACTTTTTGTCGCTTACGATGTTCTTCCTTATCAGGCTCGATATATATATATATTCTTATAATACGATATCTATTACCTTTCCTATTCCAAATGTTAGTTGATCTGTATGTGTTTCGGGTTGTGTGTAGTGCATGTGCTGTTATTAGTTAGATCATATAGATATGATCGCACAGAAATTCGCAAGACACGTACTACATGTGTATTGCGAATTTCATAATGGACAAAAACATTACAACAGTAATCTGTACACACTTAAAAAGTCTGTGAAGATCATCAATCCCTATTTTACTTTCGTCTGAATCTTTTTATTTATTTTTGCTAAAGATAGGTTATGTATTTGTAATTTTAGATCAATGTCTAATAAAATTATGTATTTGTCATTTTGATTATTGATGAATGAATAAATAATTGTAAATTAATTAATTAAATAACATAATGTAATTGTATAATTTAATTTTAATTGTCTGTTAGCTATAATTACTATAATTGTTAAATAATTTATTTGAAATGTTCAATGCATGATGTGGTCTCCTATAACTGAAGAAGCACAATGTTATAAAAATCTGTATATTTATTGTTTTAGCTTGTAAGGTGTATTCTTTGTTGGAGATCCAAATTAAATAAATAAATAAACATCGAGCTTATAAGGGTTTGTCTTAAATTGTTCATAGCTAATGAAATTTTATTTGTCCGGAGTCCCTTAAAATGTTAAGCCTGCAATACAGGCCAAGGCCAATACCAACATGTAGACGGTATATTTGCCTTGTCTTGCTATCGCTCGGTGTCACTTGCCTAGTTGGCCGAGTGAAGGCCAGCGCCAACGTGTATAGAGCTCATTTGGTCCAACTTGTCTTCGCTCGCCGTTGATCCGCCACTGATCCGAAGCTCGTGGTCACTTGCTGAGGCAAGTGATCACGAGCTTCGGATCAGTGTCGATTTTTGGTCACAGCTCTACAGACCCTCTTCTACATTGGCGTTCGACGAACTTGTCGAACGTGTGGACATTATTACTTGCCTCGTACCTATTTGCCAACGCTCGCGTTGGCCTTCGCTCGGCCAACATGTATTGCAGGCTTACAGTTACACTTTATCAAAAACACATAATTATCTGCCTCTTCCCAACTATGTTGGGTTTGGTTTCCAGTCAATATATTGGTGTTTTACATGGAGTGACTGACTATTTGCCCTCCACAACCCAGTAACTGGGTAACACGATACCCCTTGACTAAACCAGTCTCAGATTTTCTGACTTCTGACTACCCGTAACAACGGTCAAAGATGTAAAATGACAGCCGGAAGCCAATAGCTGGTACAAAATAAATTTGTAAGGCATTTATACTTCCGCTTGTATGGAGTATATCCCTTTTACCCATTAATGTACTCAACTTTATTTATTTTGGGTATGGTAGGATATAACGAGCTGAGCGTCAGGAGGGAACTCGCACTCATCTCGTACATATTCAAAATATTTAGAGGGAAGGTGCATAATGCGGACGTATTAGGGCAAATAAGTTTGTGTGTTCCGGACAAGTACGTGTGGCGACGTCGGCAGCCACGGCTGCTGGTGGAGCCGCGCGGTCGTACCAATCTGTTGGAGGAGGCGCCACTGACGTGGGCGCTCCGCACTCTCAACCTCATTGCGACCGATTTGGACTTATTCCAGTTGTTCTCTGGGTGAATTCACTAGGAGTGCTTTATTTGTAATTTGTTATAAAAAAAAATAGTTGTAATATTAGAATAGGTACACTATCGCATTAGGTTACCCTGTAATGATAGATGTAAAGTGGATAATAAATAAATAAAAAAATTGGCCAAGTGCGAGTCAGACTCGCCCATGAAGGGTTCCGAAGTAATTATTATAATATAATATGTATATTTATTGGACAAAAAACCTTACAAATTTCGTAAAACTAGCTTATTTACATTTATTTACAACTACGCCAAATAACTTTGTTTTTCATAGTGTTTGTATGAATTACAAAGTTATATTTGCGGCTTTAGGAAATATGCTGTATCTCAAAAACTGCTAACCCGATTTCGTTCAAACTAATTTTGGTTGAAAGTTTACATTAAGATCTACAGACACATATTTTTTTTAGATTTTTCACTCCATTATTATAGAAGTTAGAGGGGGGACACACATTTTACCACTTTGGAAGCTTATATCTTTTAAACGGTTGACTTTATTAAAAAGTGGTTTTAGAAACCCTTATATAATATTAATATTTTCAGTTCTAGTTCCATGTATGGGGACCCCCCTTTATTTTAAATATTTTTAATTTTTTTTCTTAAAATCGGAAAGCGGTTCACAGAATACATCTATCAACTAAGTTTCACATGTGTAGTCTTAATAGTTTCGGAATAAAATGGCTGTGACATACGGACGGACGGACAGACAGACAGACGGACAGACATATCGAAACTATAAGGGTTCCGTTTTTTGCCATTCGTCTACGGAACCCTAAAAAGCTTAACGTGCTTTCTTAGGCACTAAGGAATCTGGAATCCATCTACAGACCGGCCTCTACAAATGTTGCTTGACCTTGAAAATTAGCCCGTGCGGAATGACTTTAAAATGTCATTAGTGCTTGCATAGTAATACAATCAGTCAGAAATTAATTAAAAAACGATAAAAAGTACCTATTAAAGATTAATTGAACATAGACTTAAATTGTATACTTTGAGTACCCTAGCCTATTGGCTTTTAAGAATCAAATTGATCGTTTGAATAGTGTTGACGTCAAAATGAGAAGATTAATTTTTATTTCTTTATTGGTAATTGTTTGTAAGTAAAACTGATTATGTTGCTTATATAGTTAACTGAGTTTAGGAGTATAAAGGGAAATGTGTGACCGGCTATGTAAGTCAATCTTGCCTAACAAAACGGAACCCGCAAAGTACGAGTTGGGTCGCGGACTGTAGGTTCAGTACAGACTTATCTAAGTATAAATGTTGTAGCTGAAGGTCGCGTAGAACAGACGCATTTATGCGGAAGTTTGTCCATGGGATCTGAAGTATTTCCTCTCAAAGGCGTCGATGCGGTTGCGGTCAGCTTTTTTCAACGTCCAGAGGTCTCAGCCCCGTAATTGAATATAGGAGCGCCAACGATTCAACTAATTTAATATTAGTTTATATTCCGATCCCTCCATATACGTTGCAGTTGGGACATCGCGTTTTTGGCCATTCCAATGCGACTACTAATCTCCTTTTCACATGAACCGCTGTTCCGAGAAATCCTCCACTGTTTCGAGCATCGAGCGCGTTTCGTACGTGATATACATTACATGCTTTAAATTCTTTTATTCCTTACCTACTATATGCATACAAATTACATTTTTAAATATTCCTATGAAAAAACATTAAAAAATATAAAAAATATCATTAGCCCACCAGTATCGGACACAGGGTCCTAGCTACCGGTGGTCAGGCCTCCAGAGAGAGGAACCTCCTTATAATCCATGTCGTGTCCAGAAGTACTGCTTGTCTGGATCAAGCCCTTGATCGAGCTGGCCTACGAGAGTCTCTTCAGATGTTGATCGAGGCTCTTGGCTATTATGACTTGGCTGTGACGACTATCAGCACAATGATTGCTGTATCCACATCCCACATGTCAACAAACTCGCGTGCCAGGTCAAGATACATAGTTTTTTTATCTATCTCAATATGCTGTCATTATAATTATGAAAATAACAAGCAAAATTTTTCTGCTTTAGATTCAAAGAATGCGCAAAAACCTAAGCTTCCAGTGGCGTAAGTAACTCTTTATAAACTTTTCGGTGTTAGGTGTTGGCTAAAACCACGTGAAGAAAAAAAAATTGTTCTCATTTTCACGAATATTACGCAGACAGAAGAGTATGAAATTTGGCATAGTTATAGATTATATAAGTCATCATCATATTTTCTCAATTTGCTATGTTGAGTTCGGCTCCCAGTCTAACCTAACAGTGCACAGATCATGCTGGGCGAGAGATGAACAATCTTGCGCTAGCATTAAATCTCACTCAGCTGGTCCAGGGAACAACGAGGATGTTGAGTCGCACACAGCCAATTGCTTGAACCTTCTGCTGACTACAGATCCAGACCGCTAGTCGGTTACGATTTCGTCACCGTTAGATAGTTCCGAGCACTCTCTGGTGAAATCTGTATCTGTCTACTCCCCGCCCGATACCAGCCTTAAAGGCACTCGGCGGGTTTGGCGATACAAGTCAGCGGATTGGGATGGCATGCGATCTTTCTTTGCATGTTATCCTTACCAGCCCACTTGCTTCTCTTCAAATGATTCATCGTCGTGCGCAGACGCCATGGCGGATGTTTTGCAACAAGGTATGAAATACTGCATTCCGTTTTCTGACCTAACAATGTCCGGCAAAGCTCGACCGTGGTTGGCGCCGAATGTGATCGCGCTGAAGCGCTTAAACACGCGGCGTACCTAGCATGGGTCGATGCTCGAAACTGCAAAGCAAATGACGTGGATCAGAAGAAGAGAGCCTTCAACAGGGCTGCCAGGTCCTGCAAGAAGGTTTTGCGGAGGACTCGATTTGACCACGTTAGTTGAATTGGGAACAAACTTGCTACATACCCTGCTGGCAGCAAAGCGTTTTGGTCCCTGGCGAAGTCAGCCGAATCGAACTTCTGTCGCCCCTCACTACCACTGCTCAAACCTGACGGGTACGGCTTCCACAAAAACCGGTCAACTGGGGATCTTCTAGCGTATGCCATTCATATCTGGAGTGAGGCCATTGAGAAGGACGGCCTTTGACAGGGTCTGGCACGAAAGCCTTATTACTAAGCTTCCTTGATTGAATTGAATGAACTCGCCTACTCAAATCCAGATAAATATGAAGAAAAAGCACAAAAAAATATTTGGCCGCGTGGTGAGGTAGTGTTGCAAGTTAATAACCCGTCAAAATTTGAGACGTCGTTTTTATCTCTTTGTGTTTTAAATAGCGCCATCAATGTCAATTTATTTAACCCAAAACAGTTTAAAGCTTTTATGACTTGTAGGTATTCAGAATTCGTCGTATTG
The DNA here is from genome assembly GCA_943138885.2 of Tholera decimalis. NCBI lineage: Eukaryota > Metazoa > Arthropoda > Insecta > Lepidoptera > Noctuidae > Tholera > Tholera decimalis. The sequence goes on along the minus strand of OW964575.2, from coordinate 6,506,766 downwards.
CTTACTGTAAGGTCCTAACCTACCAGACGGTCTTCGCCGAGTTGACCTTATGCGGACAGTTTTGAGACGTTGAGTGTGCATCTTGGGTTTTTATGATATCAATGCTAATACTAGAAAGAGGTAAAGTTAGTTGTTGGAAGTAAAGTCTGGATCGACTGAACCGATTTCGATAATTCTTTCACCAGTAGAAAGCTTAGATATTCCTGAGTGACATAGGCAAACAATGAATTTCGTTGTAAAACCTTTTTACGCGAGCGAAGCCGCGATCAGAAGCTAGTCGTTTCTAATTTAACTCAATACCTTTTTCAGAAATTCGCCAGTGAAGGAGAACCCTAAATCTATACGAGGTCGTTTGAGAAGTAAGTTACAACATCTCAACTCAACTCTCTATACAACATGTATCGTAATTAACGCACACCATCAAACCCCCAATTAGAAAATTATGTTATAATCATAATAGCTACATACTTTGAATTTCTAGTTTTACTTGTTTAAATAGTTTTTTTTTAAGACTTTAACTTCAATTAAATGAGTTCCATTTTTCTGTAATGTGTACTGAATGACGGAGTTTATATAAATCTGCATTTAAAAAGTTACTACTTTAATTTACGGTCCGTAGTTTGTTTTTACTATACAGCGAATGTGAAATTTACGTAGATTTAATTGTTTTGGGATAAAAATTTGGTTGGTTTTTATTGAAAACCATAAATATCGATTCAGTAAATGATTCTGAACAAACTAATTTAAGGATGTGCATTCATTATGTTACATGTTGTATATAAGGTGTATCTATTCATACACGAAATATTTTAAGGGATATACCTATAGCTGGTAAACAAACCATAGCAAAAAAAAATTACATAGTTATATTATTTAAAAAATTAAATAATTTAATATTTCTTGACACACGTAATAAATACTGGTTCCTTCTTATTTTTTGACATCCAATACGCCAGTTTATGCGTGCGGCGGCGGTATTTGAGACGGTGCGCGGCTTTTATGATGATCTAAGAGAGTTTTTCTCTTTTATCTTATGAAAATTATAATAATTATTGTGTGAACTATTTATATCCGACAGTACTGACAGACAACTGACACTTTCAAAATTCAACGCAATAGCCCCAGATATCCAAATTGTGGAAAAAAGTTCTCTTCGTCTTCTTGGGTCTCCAATTTATGAGAATTCCTTTCCCGATTTTGTCGAGGAAAAAATACAAAATTTTAATGACATCTTGGACAGGATATACCAAATTAATATGCATTCGGCCATCACCTTAATTCGTTACTGTTGTTTTGGACCCAAATTAATGTATTTTCTTCGTTCTTCACATCTATGGCATCATCCTCACCATTTGGAAAAAATGGACCAAATTATTCGTCAAACTCTGACAGGAATTTTAAATGTGGCTATGGACGACCGAGCTTGGGCACAAGCTACTCTTCCCATTCGTATGGGTGGTCTCGGCGTCCGCAAAATTACTAGTATCAGTCTACCGGCTTTTGTATCCTCGGTACACGGCACTGAGAAATTAATCAGGAATATCCTAGCTCCATCACTGGTTGATTTCAATGTGCCGTATTTCACCGAGGCTATAGATACCTGGAGACTCGCTTGCCCGAACCTAAATCCACCCGACAATCCATCATCTCAGAGGCGGTGGGATGAGCCGCTCTGTAAAGCAGTTCAGAGTGACCTTATTGCCACATCTGCTTCGGCTGCAGAGCGTGCGCGCCTGCTGGCTGTGGGTGAATGGGAGTCGGGTCTCTGGCTCCATGCACTTCCGTCATCGAACATAGGCACCTTGTTCGATGATACTACTTTCCGCCTCGCTGCTTCCCTTCGATTAGGTGCTCCCTGCTGTTCTGCTCATCGCTGTCACTGTGGCGAAGTTGTCAACAGCCTCGGTCACCACGGCCTTTCATGCGGCCGCAGCGCGGGTCGCATAGCACGGCACGCGAATATTAACGACATTATTCGACGAGCTCTTGTCACTGTCGGCGTTCCAGCTGTTTTAGAACCAAATGGCCTGGCACGCGACGATGGCAAAAGACCGGACGGTATGTCTTTATTTCCTTGGAAGATGGGTAGGCCTTTAGTGTGGGACGCAACTTGTGTCGATACTCTTGCGCCATCCCATCTTCCTAGCTCATCTTGTTGCGCTGGCGCTGCCGCTGCGGCTGCTGAGAACCTCAAGCGGCGGAAATATAATAACCTTGTTGGTAGTTATATTTTCGAGCCGTTTGGGGTTGAAACCTTGGGGTCGTGGGGTCCGAGTGCTCACAAATTATTTAAAGATCTGTCCAGACGCCTAGTTGACACTTCGCGTGACCCAAGGGCTGGCTTTTACCTTGGACAGAGGTTAAGCATTGCCATACAACGTGGCAATGCCGCCAGTCTTTTGGGCACATTGCCAGTGGACAGCGATGCGCACGAATTTCTGGATGCAATATTTTAGTTTATTTTTAGGTAGAGTTTAGGGTTTTTATTTAAATTAAAATTGTATTCTTTCTCCCCTATGTATTAAAACAACTCAGTTAAAATAATTACGTAAAATAAAAAACATTGCGATTCATTTTTATTTCGTGTTTATAGTTTTTTTTTACCAGCTATAGGTATGTCTCTTAAAATATTTTGTGTATGAATAAGACCTTATAAATATTATTGAAGTGTCTGTCTGTAATTTCAAAATAACAGTATTTTCTAATTCAATACTAAAACACAAACGACCTTTTTTAAATATTGCATGTCTGGCTGTCTCTGTTTTTCGGGCTAATCTCTAGAAGAGCTGAATCAATTTTACTAGAAGTTTCACTCGAAGATTGAAAACACTAGTAAACACAAGTACCTACTTAGCTGCTTCGGGTTAGACTGGAAGCCGACCCAAACATCAGTATTGCCAACTTTATTTTAAAGAAACCACAAATTGTGGGATACCCACCACCACCCACCAGAAAACCACTAACATATTATGCTTGACTGATAATACCTAAATATTATTTGAAAATAAAACAACAATATTGTATTTTTTATTATAAAATTATAGTTTATTTTTGATAATTAAAAAAAAATTAAGTAATCTTAAATCTTGAAATCTGTTTTCTCCAGCCATGTCTTTGAAATTCAGTACACTTAGGCTGCGTTTCCACCAGAGATGTGCGAGGATGCGTAGCGAGGGATGTGTTTGTAAAGAACCAATAGAATCGCTTCATTTACCTTGTCTCGGTCAGCACAGCTCTGGTGGAAACGGCTCAGCGGAGCTAGATTTTTGCGCATACAAAACAAGCGAGGGATGTGTGCGAGGGATGTGTGCGAGAGATGTGTTGCGAGGGACGTGTTGCGAGGAATATGTGTTGAGAAGGATGTGTTGCGAGGTTTGCGCATACTCGCACCACACATTTATGCGCATTTTCACAGCTCCGCTACACATCCTCGTAGGCACATTTTCATCGCACAGCTTTGGTGGAAACGCCCACACATTATCACAGCACAGCTAGACATCCTCGCACGACACATTTCCATCGCACATCTCTGGTGGAAACGCACCCTTAAGCTGGTACGTGCCACTGTAAATAATGCTAGCCTAGCTTCTTCTTTCTTTTTAACCGCGCTGTCTGGTTTAAAAGGCAACTTTGGTGGCTTATCTACAATCTATAAAAGAAACGGAATCTTTTTTAAATGATCATAATGTAACCTACCTATTCTTTAAAAGTTGACGTTGACTGTATAAGCATGTTTCCTTTAAATTGTAAGTAATACATTTTATTACGTACGTACCTTACTATTTTGCAAGTGTTTTTGGATAATCCATGATTCTTTAAATCTACATAATGATTCCTTAAAATTGAACCACATAATTTGCACTTAGCACCTGGATCAGTAGTACTTTCCACCACTTGTAACCAGTCCTTTAAATGGGAGTCACGTAACTAACTTTCACGGAACTTTTGGGTGTACTGTGGCTTAGGCATATTAGTTTTAGAAAATAAACCAAAACAAGTAAAACATCCAACGTGAACTCCGAACTGTACTGTACTGTCCGTTGTATTTATATTTTTGTGCATGCATAGGAAACAAACATTTTTTATTCAAATCAAACTTGATCCAGTTTTCATACAAATAAAGTCTATTATCAAAATTATTAAAGAAATCCACGAACTATTTTCGGGGAAACCCTAAAGAAACCAACTTAGTTCTCAGTTTTGCCTACACATAAAAAAATATACACTTATAACGTAAAGTTCGAGTTATTTCCCGAAAATATGTTAATCGTGCTAGTGGTTGAATTTTGTACCTCACCACTAACTGAAGCAAACAAAACCACTAGAAAAATCCACTAGTCACTAAAACCAAAATTTGCCCGCTAAAAGGTAAGTCTAAACCACCAGATCTAGTGGAAATTCCACTAAGTTGGCAACACTGTAAAACATAGTTGGTAAAAGGCCTTAAGGGTAGGGTTGTCATCCGTCTGGGTTTTCCTGGATTTGTCCTAGTTTGGAGAGCGTCCGGGAGCGTCCGGGGGGATTTTCCCAATAAGCATCTAGGTAAAACCCGGACACACATTGGTCTTACGGGTACCAAAAAGCACGATCTCTATTATTATTTTCCTATGGTATTTCATCTCATTGTTTATGTTATGCTGATTAAATGAAAAGGAAGAGACTGTAATTAAAAAAGTTCTAAAGCTCTATAATAGTATCACTTTAACAGTAAATAAAAACTATAATTAAACATCGTTCTTTTTAGTTTCAAGTTCAAAAACGTATTTTTCTAAGGAGTCCGGGGAAATAATGTGATTTTACCCAAATGTCCGGGGTTTATAAGTCTTTGTCTGGGGCCGGCAAATTTGGTGATGGCAGCCCTACTTAAGGGCCTATACTACCTCAAATGGCTTAGCATGATCCTCCGTTATGTCGAAAATACTGCAGTAATAATTTTGAAATAAATACATGGTAAAGGTGAGGATTAATGTTAGGTACTATATTTGACGAAAACACGATTCCATAAAATTTTCTTGATAGAAAAAAATTCCAAAGTTACCTCCAAACGGAACAATAAACCGCTGGTATTCAAAAATAACTTAAAATTAGATAATTAAACTTTGCATATTAATTGAACTAACTATAAAGCAGTTCTGATGTTATTTACTTTTTCTATATTACCATTATTTTCGCCATAAAAAGAAATAAACTAAATTATCGGTGTTTTGGAGTCTTTTCCCTGACATCCTGTCTCGCTTGCTCGCATGACCGCGGCCAGTAGTGTGCGAGCGAGATAAAGAGTGAGAAGCGCTGAGGTAGTATAGGCCCTTAATAAATAAATAAATGTCTGGTTTTTTTTTTCAATCTTCAGATGCTTTTATGAAGCCAGAAATGCCACCAACGTGGACTGGTCGCCACAAACAGCTATACGACTCCAATTGGATGGATTACTGTGACCCTTATCATTGCAACGATTATCATAAGACCGTTTGCGGTCTGAATAGAAAAAACATGCGTTTTAAATGGTTCCAAAGCGTCTGCCACCTTATTCTTAATAACCAGTGTTCCAGTTTTAGAGGAAATTTGAGTAAGTAAATTCTCTTTTTAAGGCGCTTCTCATAAACAATATATCGAAATTAACGCACAATACATCATACATTCGCAATTAGAAAATTAACCAATAATCATCAATCAGAAGCTTTAATAACAGGTGTAAGCAGCACTATTTTGATCCTTTTAAAATAAGTGTGATTGCAGTCCGAAGACGCCCAAGCTTTGATTTTTGATTTGAAAATATTATTGTCTGTAGTTACTACTATATATCTATTTAGTCATGTTGAATATTGTATGATATGGTTTATATTAAAAGATTATATGTATGTTAAATGTTCACTGAATGACTTTCCAGCCTCTAAACGTGAGGACTTTTAATTGGCTCACTGTCTACTAGATTTTTCCTATATTTAATAGCTTTTAGTCCTCCATACTTCTTAAATAAATAAATCACAATAGGTACATACAATGAATTTAAAGTTTTACTTATATAAATAGTTTTTTTTTTTTTAATTTATTTTCCTTGAAATAAGTTTCATTTTTAATGATGAGATTGTGGAAAATGCTGGGCATGCATTTTCCACAATATGTCAATCACAGGGCGTGTTATATATATATATATATATAATTAATATAATTATACAATATTATAAATCGATTGGAAAATTGATTTTTTGGAGGAGGCTTTCACCCGCAGAGGGATTCTTACAAATCTATATAACTGAAACTAAAACGGAGGTAATTAAATAAGCACAAATAAGTAAATCTTAAATGTAATAATAAATAAGCATAAGCAAAACATTAGGATAAGTAACTTATTTTCTATGTATCTACCAGTATGTCACGTATGCTTGTAAGAAATAAAAGACTTTTTTATTTTATTGTATTCATTATTGTGGAACTTAATTGTGGTGCAACTTTATTCCACCAAACGAAAGTTCGGCTGTGTATGGAGTACTGCCCTCAACTCTGGGATGGATCTGCCATATACCAGTTTGATGTACATGATGAGTCTATCAAGAAACGGGACTAGTCGAATCAAAGTTAGAGCCTTGAACATCGGCGACATATTGCAAGTCTATCGGTTTTCTATAGGTTATATTTCGGGGAGTGTGCGATGCATAGCATGGCTGGCCTGTGGTTCTGGAACCGTTTCAAGCGTTTCAAGTCCGTTATCCTAATAGTCCATCTGTTTATGCTAATGAGCAATTTCAAAAAAATTTGTACCCCCGGATTTTGCCTTGTCCCTCGACTTTAATAATTTATTTTGTTGAGATGAATGACTTCTAGGAGATTATATCGATATAAGTGAAATAAACATATGTTAAAATATACAAATAAACTGTAGTTTTGTCGTTACTTTAATAAATATAAAACTTACGAAGATTTTAAAATACTGAAGAACATCGAAATTACCTGTCCCCTTCCCAGCTAGCGTCAGACAACCTTTAATTTAAAAAAAAATCCGTGTATTGAGAGTGGTTTATAAATATATTTGAATTCTCAAAAGTTGAATTTATCAGTTAAAAGTATAAATAATATATTTTCTTACATATTTTCTATAAAAAATAAGTTTAAATTAAAATCGTAAATTTTGGCCAACCGGAACATTCAGTTTTGTGACCGCTCGTTTTCAAAAAAAATCTTCCTAATCGTGGAAAGTATTTGGCACAATAGCAGCACAACATATTGTTCTTCATCGAGAGATGCTATTTTGCTTTCATTGTAAAAAGAATTAGCTAGCAGTGCGGACTTATTGTTGAAGTGTTCCGTGTTTCAATTTCTTGACTCGGGTATGTGACCAAGTTTTACTATTATAAATCACTTTTCTATAAACATTGTTATTATTGACACATTGCAAAAGTTGTATAGTATTTGATCCCGAAAAGTTAATACTGCTAAATACGATGAGTAATTTTTAAACAATTTAAAACTACCAGAAGGTTGTATTATGTGACCTCCGTTTTGTGACTTATTCTACGGTCACATTTAACGGAACGGCAAGTCACAACAGGGCGGAATGCATAAAACTTAGTTTACATTGCTATCCTTGCTGACCGAATTAATGTGATTTTAAAGTTTTAAATTAAATAAGTTCTTTTTTAAATTTATATTTCATAGATCATTGAAGTTTGCTGACGACATTTAAATGTTAGGTAAGCTTTTCTTAACTTTGGTGGATATTGCAATGCCGCTTACTGGCGCTGAGAAAACTAGAAGATACAGAGAGAGATTAAAAAATTAATACCCGGATGCTGCCCAATGCAAAAAGAAATTTAGATCGACTGAAATCAAAATGTTCAATTAGGAAAATTTGATAGTTTGAGATAGCTCGATCTGCTGGCGTCTATACAATTTATAACAAACCTAACCCAACCGTGTATAACCTCAAACACAATTATTTTATTGTATGTACAGTACACCAGACACACCTACATTATAATAATTTGGTTTGAGGTTTCTTTTGTGATTTCACTCATTATAGTAAGGTAAAAATATAAGAATACTTAAAATTATTTTTTTATTTCTTACCTACTCGATTCTTCAAAATTTTCAGTTATTATTGAATTTTTATTGTTTGTATTTATTATTGAAAGGTAGAGACGATAATGTTTAAATCATCATTTGATATCAAACTTTGTTAATTTGTTTAATATTCTACTAACTATGTAGGTCCGTATTATTTTGGCAATTAATAAATCATGTGAGCACAGCCTTATGATTTTAAGACTTCCGTTTTGTCACTGTCCCTTAAAATTTTTGGAGTTAAATCTATGAAATTTGATGAATTTTCACCTTTTATTTCCATGCAATCACAAATATGTATAGCGTCGTTATCTATTGCTTTTAGAAAATGTACGCATATTGAGTAAAATATTATGTATTTGGAGTAAAATTAAAAAAATGCCAAGTAAAAAGCGACATAGTCATAAAACAGAATAAAAAACAATATTTGTGTGTTAATCCTTAAAGCTGTGGCTATTTTCTTTGATTTACCAATTAAGTGCATGTATTAATTGTTTAAATAAATATGAAAATGGCTTATTTATTTCATGCTTGCCGTAAAATTTGCTTTTAAATCTAGTCACACAATGGAACCAGTTCCGCCACCAAGTCAGTTTTGTTTCGATATTACAGGATAAATGCCTCGAATTCAGCGTTCCATTTTGTTTTCCTGCATATTAAACTATATTACCTATTACATTTTGGTCAAATAAAAAAGAAAAAAAATATATTAAAAATATAATCGAATTTTAGAGCAGGGTACACTTTATTTTGAAATTGCTGTAATACATCGGAATGCATGTTATTATTATAAACAGGTGTTTGAGAGTGTGCGTTATTTACGATACAGGTTGTAAACATAAAAGCTTAGTATTCAAACGCAAATCGCAATGCTTTTATATTTCAATGTCCAGAAAAAACGTCAATAATATTAGGCCACTCTTTCAGAATACGACATGATAGAAACAAAATTTTGCCAAGCATACGTCATGTTCCTGAGAGCCGGATGCCCCAAGCATTGTGACGAGTACAGCATCAAGCCTATCTGCGCCATTAGCTCTATAGACGGTCACGCCGTTATATTCCAAAACAAATGCTTTTTGGACGCCGTGAACTGTAAGAACTCCACGCTTCAAGGTACAAGCTTCATAAAAATAAAAAATAATAAAACTAGTTAATTTCATCACTATCATATTCAGCCTATCGGATACATTTCGAGGCGTGCGCTGTGCTGCTGTGCGATGGGATGGGCGTTTATTTATTGGCCGGCCTGGTCCGCTAACGATACCGACATCGACATCGGTGGACGCTGAAATCTATGAAATTGTAGGGAATAGCGTCTCATTGACCCGGTCTGAATCCGACATACCAGCACCGACATGTCGGTAGCAGCTCCCGCTTGTATCGGGCTGGCATCGTTACGTATGTTTTGTGTTTCGTTATTCTTCTTTTTAACCGACTTCAAAAAAGGAGGAGGTTCTCAGTTCGGCTTGAACTTTTTTTTATGTATGTTGCCCCATAACTCGAAGATGGCTGGACCAATATGGAAAATTCTTCTTTTGTTTGAGAGGGTATACTTTCCAGTTGGTCCCATTGTCATGAAGTCAGGATCTGATAATGGAAACCTTATATCGAGGGAACTCTTCAAATATTATAGGCTATAGCGATTTGAGAATTTTTCATATTAACTTATGCAGTTGCTCTCGAAAAGCACCATTTGGTGAAGTGGAACTGATGATGAAGACCACAGATGGCTACTAGAACAACTCAACAATAAGTATTTCATTGGTTGCGATTCGATTACTTGGATATGGTTGTAAAACACTATGCTCGTCACAATGCTTATGGTGATGAAGAGCTGATGGTGAAAGAGCGGAAGGCGGTGTCAAAAATGAAATTATGTACAAAACTAAAGACATCGACTACCGAAATTAAAGTTATTTTTCCCTTTGCAGTGTTTTTTTGGTCGTTTTTATTCGGTTTTATTTTTTGTTAAAAAGTTTTTTGCGTCTTAAATATGACGAATACAAATTGTTATTACCACTGCCATCGCTAAACGTGTCTCGAGTACTCCGAGGTCTCTGTGGAATGACAAAGTCGTTGTGTCTGTCGGTCAAATGAAGAATGTAGCTGTCAGTGCAGTGTCGTTGAGTAAGTACTGTCGGTGTCGGTATCGGTGTTGGGCCGGGCCGGCCAATGAAGAAATGCCCCACAGCGCAACTTAATTCCACCAAATACAACTTCGGTCCTTTATGGAGTAGGTACTGCTCTCATCTTTAGGATGAATCTGCTAAATACCAGCTTGATACACTTGAGTCTATGGAGAAACAGGCCAAAAGGTTCATTGGCAACGAGGAAATAGTCGAGTCAAAGCTCCAGAGCCTTGAAATAGGCGACGTGTTGCAAGTCTATCGGTTGTCTATCGGTTATATTTCGGAAGGAGTGTGATAGAATTGCACAACCTAATTGGTAGGCAAAAGATACTTACAGGATGATGTAGATTATGAGTTCCTTCGATATGAGTACCCAGCGCGCCGGTTCAGACGATATTTCCTCCAATTTCACGAGAGTAGAGAGAGAGAGAGTTTAAGGAGTCACTACACGGTACCTTTAGTTTTAACTTTTAGAGTTTTGGCGGGGAGTGCGGGCGCACGATGATACGTGTCGCCATTTATCGAGCGGGTTTGCGATAGAGTGAGGAGCGGGTTGTGTTCGCAATGGACGAACAGGAAAGTAGAGGGAGTAAGGAGACGAACGGCGATGCGTCATAGTTATATGGTGGACATCCCATCTATACGCACAAAAAGTTTTGGGGATACTTACATTGTGTGTACAGCTAAGGAGTAGAATTCTCTACCGCAGTTTGGGTTTCCTGATAAATATAACCTGTGAGTCTTTAAGCCAATCAAGAGGGAATAGGTTACATCTAGGTAAGCGTGCTTCATCATCGACCATATCATCACTTACCTACCATCATTGGTCCCTTTCTATATAATAAATTAAACCGAATTCTTTTCCTACACTCTTTGAATAAACACAATCTTAAAATCACTCTACAAGACTGGTAAAAAGTCAATCTTATACTGCTACGGAAGCTCTCTTTCACTTATTAGTTTAATCGGAATCCACCACAATTGTTCTCTCCACCTACCACACACCACACACACACACTCAACCACCCACACACACACACATACAAACAGTCAGCCACCGCCACACACACACATTTATAACAATCTCCCAACAAATTTTATTTTAGTACTCTTAATTAATTAGTTTTTAGTTTTATTCTGTTTTATAGTGCTTTTTCTTTTCTTTGTTTTATTATTTGGAAACTATACTTCCTGTGATAACTGACGTATAATATGTTATAATGAACAGGTGGGAACCTGGCGACCTGTATTACAGGTGTTTACAACCTACCACAGGCACCAGCGATCCACAACCAAAAATCAATTGGCTACTTCTTTTAAGTAAAATATTGTTTGTATTTTTAGGGTTCCGTAGCCGAATGGCAAAAAAAGGAACCCTTATAGTTTCGACATGTCTGTCCGTCTGTCTGTCTGTCCGTCCGTCCGTATGTCACAGTCATTTTATTCCGAAACTGTTAGGACTATACATGTAAAACTTGGTTGGAAGATGTATTCTGTGAACCGCTTTCCGATTTTAAGAGAAAATTTAAAAAATATTTAAAATAAAGGGGGCTCCCCATACATGGAACTGAAACTGAAAATATTTTCTTTCATGAAACCTATACGTGTGTGGTATCTATGGACAGGTCTTTAAAAATGACATTAAGGTTTCTAAAATGACTTTTTCATAAAGTTAATCGTTTAAAAGATATACGCTTCCAAAGTGGTAAAATGTGTGTCCCCCCTCTAACTTCTATAATAATGAAGTGAAATCTAAAAAAACTATATGTTGTAGACCTTAATGTAAAATTTCAACCAAAATTAGTTTGAACGAGATCGAGTCAGCAGTTTTTGAGATACAGTATATTTTTTGAAACCGCAAATATAACTTTGTAATTCATACAAATACTATGAAAAACAAAGTTATTTGGCGTAGTTGTAAAAATTGTAAATAGGCTAGTTTTAAGAAATTTGTAAGGTTTTTTGTTTTTTTTTTTTTCAAATAAATATGTTAAGTATATTATAATTATCATAGTGACTACGGAACCCTTCATGGGCGAGTCCGACTCGCACTTGGCCAATTTTTTTTTGGCTTGTGGTGAGAAATAAACACTGTATTATTATTTTATTATCAGGTGAGATGGCGGTCAAACGCGAGCCTATCAGGAACTAGCATATAATATTATTAATATGGATGCCTTGTCAAGCATTACTTAACTATGAAGATAGATAGATATATTCTTTATACTACACCTGCTTGGAAAGTACCTTGATACTTTATCAAATTTACGCTAGAAAGTACGTCATTGCATATCGAACAAATATGCGGGGAGAAAACGCATCTGAGCGGGAGAGAAAAGTGTATGAAAATCCATTTCTTTCGTGGTTTTTCTTTTTTAATTTTGGGTAAGACTATGCGCCGGTAACCTAAATATCAAAAGCCAAAAAGTTTTTACAGTGAGTTTTTATCTCCAAGTTCGCAAAATGACACTGGCCACTAGCTGTGTGTTGGATGGTGTCGGGCTGGCAGTGCGACCCTGCGGCGGCAGGATAAACAATTTGAAAAAAGAACATGTGAAAATTGCAGACGCCATTGGCGCCATTTTCAATTTGCGTGTTGTTTGAGGATTCAGTTTTCGTAGAAAGTAAAATAAAACTATCAAAATGATAAGTAGTGATAGTGATGATGAAGATTTTTTAACTCCACCGCAGTTGAAGGAAACAGCAAAAATACTGATTGATAACCTTTTACCACAGAAATCAATTAAAAAATATAATAAAACTTATGACGATTTTTTGCAATGGAAAAGTGAAAAAAATGCGGCATCTTTTTCTGAAACTGTTTTGCTAGCTTATTTCAGTGAAAAAGCGCAAAAATACAAACCAAGTACGTTATGGTCTATGTACTCAATGTTGAAAAGTACTATTTATTTTCCTCGTAGGTGTAGTATAAAGCACTATGTATCACTCGAGAGAAAGTGCGATTCCCGATCTCGGGTGTTTTAAAGCCCTCACCTACGGCTCGGGCTTCAAACGACACCCTCGACGGTAATCGGTCACTTTCTCCTCTCGGTGAACAATGTACTATTATTTATTTATCCACGAGCTCCCCTGTAATATTAGTATTATTTTCAGAGTACGACAAAGTCCGTATGTCATTGTGCAAGAGTCTCTTATACCTCGGAAACATGAAGCAACAATCTAACAGCGATGAAGATCTCATCTTTAGAACTTAATAAATGAAGATATTATTTACATAGTGTAGTATGTTTTGCAATGATTGTTTTGTGTTTTATTTCTCACTGGCCCAGCAAACCAATCTCCTTTATAATTGCAGCCAATAGTCATCCATAAAAATGTATGAAAATGAAAGCATTAAATCCAACAAGCTTCAGTCAGAAATTTGCAACACACCAATTCCAGAAGGCATTAATGCCTTCTGGAATTGGGGTGTTCAAATTTCATTTATAACTTATATATTTTTATACATGTTGTATCCGATTTCAAAAAGGAGGTTATCAGTTTGTAAAATTATCTACTATATTGTATCCAAAATTATCACTAAATGATGGAAATGAGCGCACCCGGTTACTGTACGTAATACAGCTGTGTTATTCTGTAAGACCTCATTTTAAACTTCGAATCTAAATCCGCTTTGAGTTTATTGATTGGCATTCTAAAAACTCGGTTGTTAATTCGAATTTACACTAGCGCTACCCTTGCGAACGTGTCAGCGAGTTGAACTAAAGATTTTGACAGATAAAGTATGAGATGACGTGAGAAGTGGCATTCGGTAAGATAATTCCTCCGTCACTTCGACACTGTTTACAGAATGCAAAATCGAGGTCACTTTGATCCATAAGCGAAGTGACAGTGAATAGCTATGTGAGATGCGAGTTGTTGTTCGAATTTTACAGAATCGACGTACAGGTCGATCGCAAGTTATTGCATCGAACATAGTGTGTAATGGAATCCTGGATCGACGGTACGTCGTGTTCCACTGGAGCAACAAAGAGCTGTCAGTAGCAATGATAGAGCCCGAAAGAAAAAATGCCTGCCTTGGTTACAGGAATATTCTATAGGGTTAAGCGTCAAGTGATCGAGCGGTTGCGGGTTCGAACACATTACACTATTGCCGTGAACCCACTCCAGACACAAGCGTGTTTAGCTAAATACGCTTATGTCTGGAGTGGGTTCACGGAGCTTAGTTGGAGGGGTTAACAAGATTGCTAGTAACGTGGGTTCGAACCACATTGCTAGTTCGCTTGATTTTTTTTTTAAAGAAATAAATAAAATGACTGGAATGGAAGGAAGCTTAGCCTTTTGACGTGACAACGTCTTATAATTCGATGAAGCTGGCTGCACGCACGAAAATACATGACTCATGCGGCGTTACCTCGCTCTGAGGCGTTCCATCGCTCTGAGGCGTTCCAAAGCAAATCAAATTGGATCTACAAGTTGACATTTATGTATGACTCAACGAGTCAAGTACTAGGCTATCATAAAACAGTAAGAGATGACGTCACTGTGTAGGGATTCTTTGACATTTATGTATGACTCAACGAGTCAAGTACTAGGCTATCATAAAACGCTAAGAGATGACGTCACTGTGTAGGGATTCTTCCATTGTCATGAGAAGTGCAGTAATAGTGATGTAAAATTAAAATTTTCTTTTGAAAAATGCAACCATTCCATCAGTATTTTCTTATGACGTTGTCACGAACTATCGTCAGTAAACCCATATTAAGTACAGACCACCGATATTTTTTTCATCTATGCGAGGGTCTACTTGCTGTCTAACTAGATGAAGCTGAGTAATGGTGTTTTACATGGAGCATACCTATTTGACCGCCATAACCCAGTAACTGGGTAACACAAAACTCCTGGGTAAGACGGGTCTCAGATTTTCTGGCTTTTGACAACCAGTAACGACTGTCAATACAAATACAACAAATACTAATATTTTTATTGACATCAATGTAACGATACACTGTAAAATTTAACCCTGACTTCTGAGCTAGGCAAAGCGTCAGGCAAGGCGTTCTGGAGTCAGTATCTTCGCCCTTTATGGTCGCTAATGTACAGACGCCAGCACATGAAGCTACCCGAAACTGTCAAATTTTCCCAATCAACCTTGAACCTAATTTCTTTAAAAATAAAGTTGAAAATCTATTAAAGAAATTTGACAGATTTTTGTAGCTTGATGTGCTGGCGTCTGTACAATAAAAAATTATATAAAAGTAAATTAAAGCTAAGATAAAATGTTGAACATAAAAACCTATAATTATGCATGCTTTATCTGTGTATTTATGTATGTGTGTCTGTGTGTATGTATTTGTGTGTGAGTGCTAGTTTGTGAGTTAGTGTGCGTTTGTGAGTGTGGATAGGAAATATGTACGTATCTGATGTGTTATTTTATAATTTTTTCAGTGTCATTGTAGTCGAGCGACTGAAGCCAGTTCTTTTTTATTATTTGTTTCATATTGTTCTGCGTAAGAGAGTTAATTTTTAGTAGCCGTGAAAGCAATAATGTACAAATGACAGACGGGACAAACTCATTGACGTGCTTTCAGAAGCGCGGGGGATTTTAAGCATCTGGTTTTTGGCGGAATTAAAACTAGATATTTTTCTGTATAATTAGTTTGGTATCGATTTCCGCAAAGTAACGCTTATTCAATTCTGTACACCTATTTTTTTCCGGTGAGAAAATCATCTAATTACTCCTCTGGGTAAAGCGGACGGAATGTCAGACTTCTACTGATTAAAAACTCACCCTTTTCATTCAATTCCCCTCATGTTCCGGGGTCAAATTAGAACGTTCCGACAATCCTGTCAGGCAAAGGCCCCAAGATTCCTGCTGACTGCTCTAAAATAAACTATTCACATGAACGTAGCCGAAAATAGAAACTAAATAAAAAAATATAAAAAAAAAAACATTTAAAAAAGTGTATCTGCACATTGAATATATTTACAAAAAAAAATATTTATTTATTCATTTATTGGCCTATCTACAATTGTTACACTGATTATCCTTATATTTCATGCAATATGTTACAAACATAGTGTACAATATGACGCGATAGACACAGCATGCAAAAACAAAATTATAACATCAATATAATACTAGGTAGTGCAGAAATAACGCTAACAACAACTAGTTCATAGTTTATACAGTCGACATAGAAAAAAAAAACAGTACGGTAGATTATTTTTGATGGACTTGGTGCTTGATTTTTTTAAGTGTTGTGGAAAAAATGTCAATTGATTCATCGCAATTATTAAGAAGCCTGCAAATTCTGGGGTTAGGGGAGTTGGATCCTGATACAGTTTTGCGGAATGGGGGATGTATTAGTTTGATAGGGTGACGCGGATAATTGTGGGGAAGGTTAAAATTAATCTTACTTAACAACTGGGGGCAATCTATTTTACTCCGAAGTAATTGAAAAAGAAAAAGTAAATCTATACCATCTCTTCGTTTTTCGAGTGAGATCATGTCGAATTTTTTAAGACGTTTTGCATAGCTCGGAACTTTTTTGGCTAATCTCGCACAATATGCAAGATGGTACAAAAATCTTTTTTGAATCCTCTCTAACCTAAGACTATGTCTTGCATAGTGAGGACGCCACACAACCGAGCAATATTCCAATACGGTACGAACAAGGCAGTTAAAAAGATAGATCTTAGTTTTAGGTTTTCGAAAGCATTTAACATTACGCAACACGAAACCGAGTGTTTTTGAAGCTTTTTTAATAATGTTGTCCATGTGGGGAACAAATGTAAGTTTTCGGTCAAGAAGGACTCCCAAATCTTTTACCTCATCAACTTTTCTGAGGTACGTACCATTCATACTATAATTAAAATCAATGAAGTTAGCCTTGCGAGTAAACGTAATTTGGGAACATTTTTCAACATTAAGTAGCATATTGTTATCCTTACACCAGTTTAAAAGTCTGTTCAAGTCATCCTGAAGTAATATCGAGTCGGCTAGAGAATCTATGACGCGGACTATTTTCAAATCATCGGCGAATAGGAATGGCATGGAGTTAAAGAAGCAATAAGGAAGGTCATTTACAAAGATTATAAATATTATGGGGCCCAGGTGGGAACCCTGCGGAACACCGGATGTAATGATCATGGATTCAGATTTATAACCATTAGCCACGACATAAAAAGATCTATCCGTTAGGTAAGAGTGCAGCCATTTAAGAAGAGAACCAGCAAAGCCGTACGCAGCAAGTTTTTGAATTAGCACTTCATGAGAAACTTTGTCAAAAGCCTTGCTGAAATCGGTGTATATGGCGTCGACTTGCTGGTTCGAGTCTAATGAAGCTGCAATAACCTCCACAAAATAAAAACACATAAAACAAAATAATTGAGATGGGTTAAGAAATAGTTACAAAGATAGAATTTAAAATAAAATGTCTGTTTATCTGTTTGTACACGCTACTCTTCGGAACTGCAAGACGGATTTGAATGAATTTTTTTTTTATTATACAGCTATTGAATCTGGGCAACTTAGGTAACAATTTTCGAGCTGTTTGAGGTAGAGACCTTGGGATCGTGGGGTCCGAGTGCTCACAGATTATTTAAACAACTATCCAGGCGCCTAGTTGACACTTCGCGTGACTCAAAGGCTGGCTTTTACCTTAAACAGCGGTTAAGCATTGCCATACAGCGTGGCAATGCCGCCAGTCTTTTGGGCACATTACCAGTGGACAGCGATGCGCACAAAATTCTGGACGCCATATTTTAGTTTATTTTTAGATGTTTATATGTAGTTTAGGGTTTTTATTTAAGTATATATTCCATTATTTATTTAATTTACTACAAACATATAAATAAAATAATAATAATTACTAATAATAGCTAGGGAATACAGTATTTGATTCGATTACATACGCGATGCCTAAACGTATGTCATTCCAGTCTATAGTTAACCCGCCCTTCCTCAATTATACATTTGTTAACTGCTTCGTTTGATACTGGCGCGACTGCTGAGCAAGGTCTCGGGCTCGTTACCCGGGTCGGGCAAAATGTGCTATTAGGATTTTCTACTAGAAATTTCTCATTAGAAAAAAAAAAAAACTCTCTCTGGTCGTGTCGAATTGCCGTCCCATCGGACTATGACAGTAAAGGAATGGAGAGTGCACCAGCTGTACCTGTGCACATAATTGTGCGCTATATTATCTTCTGCGCAAATGGTTATTCTCCTCTGAGATCAGCTGTGTTATTCTGTAAGACCTCATTCTACACTTCGAATCTGAATCCGCTGTGAGTTTATTGATTGGCATTCTAAAAACTCAGTTGTTAATTCGAATTTACACTAGCGCTACCCTTGCGAGCGTGTCAGCGAGTTGAACTAAAGATTTTGACAGATAAAGTATGAGATGACGTGAGAAGTGGCATTCGGTAAGGTAATTCCTCCGTCACTTCGACGCTGTTTACAGAATGCAAAATCAAGGTCACTTTGAACCATAAGCGAAGTGACAGTGAATAGCTATGTGAGATGCGAGTTGTTGCCGTGGCTGAAATCGGTCAGGAAGACTATTATTATTCACTAGCTTTTGCCCGCGACTTCGTTCCGCGTGGGAGGTTTTTCCCGCGTAAATCCCGATCCCGTAGGATTTACGGGATAAAAAGTAGCCAATGTGTTATTCCAGGTTGTCAACTATCTACTTACCAAATTTCATTCAAATCCGTTCTGTAGTTTTTGCCTGAAAGAGTAACAAACATCCATCCATCCTCACAAACTTTCGCATTTATAATATTAAGTAGGAGTAGGAAGTAGGATTAGTATATTATTTAGTATTGTATTGTGCATCATATAATATATAATTTATGATATTTGGACACTGATAGCCTTAAATCTGTTTCCTTTAAGTTCTGGCCATCCAAGGGTTGTCTGTAAGAGATTACCCTGTGCGATAAGACCGCCCAGTGTGCACTAGTTTTATTATTTGTATCCATAGGCCGCTATCCCACTGGCGTTTTACGAGCGTTGGCGTCTCTCCAACGTCTGCGCAGCGCCATCGTTGCGCAGACGCGACGTTGACGACGCGTTGTCGCGTAGCAAGCATTAACGTCCGCTGAACGCGACGTTAACGTCGCGCACATCATACTATTTGAGGCGTACACACGCCAGCACATGAAGCTACCCGAAACTGTCAAATTTTCCCAATCAATCTTGAACCTAATTTCTTTAACAATAAAGTTGAAAATCTATTAAAGATATTTGACAGATTGGTGTAGCTTAATGTGCTGGTGTCTGTACAATCAGAAACAATGGATTCCGACGAGGAAACACTACTGTTGGTTTTACTACTTCGACGAAAATTACGTAAAAGAAAAAGAAAATGTCGTCGTCAATTTTGGGAAAACCTTTTAGGGCTCAATCGATCACAAGAAAGTGAATATTTCTTACTGTACTCTAATAATATTAAAAATATTGAATCGAAGTGATTCAAAGTGACATACAATATTTAGACACTAATCTTAGAATTTCAGTGTCACCAGAAGAGAGGCTTGTTATAACTTTGAGGTATGTTAGGAAAATAATACATTTAAATTTCTTATACAGGCTCTTTAAAATATAATAATAATAAAACGCTTCTGTGTATATTTTAACTACTTGTTTTATTTATTCAAAGACACTGTCTTATGGTTTACAATCCGGGGTTGCGAGAATGTTTTAGCGAGATACCGCGGCCCCGGAACTTAAGGGCAGCTGAAGGAACAGGGGGGGTTTTTAGTCAGTAGAATTCTGACACTCCCTTCCACTCCACCCAGAGCGGGAGAAGTCATTCGATGATTTTCCCACCCAGAGAAAACAACAAAAAAAAATGGTTTACAATAATCAAAGTTTGTTTATTCGGAAATTTTCGTCATGGAGACCTTTTAGAATTATATTATAATAAATGTATGTATTTTCAATATCGAAATCGTTTTCTGATAGTGACTGCATTCTGAATCGTACCAGTACCTACGTACGCTCGCTAAAGCAGCAACTGTGCAAATGGCCGTCGTCCGTAACCCCCGCTCGTACCCACACGGACAGAGCAGGACGGCGTGATTGTACCTGTTGCCAACAAACGCGATGTTAACGTTACGTTGGTGCGACGTTAACGTCGCGTTCAGCGGACATTAATGCTTGCAACGCGACGACGCGACGTCAACGTCGCGTCTGCGCAGCGTTGGCGCTGCGCAGACGTTCGAGAGACGCCAACGCTCGTAAAACGCTAGTGGGATAGCGGCCTTAAAAGACAACTGAATGAATGATAAGTTTATTTTACGAAGTAAAGTAGTTCATTTCCTTCAATCGTTCGCGAACTACCCATGTCTAATTAAAAATAAAAAGTAAAATGAAACGCGGTGCTTATAGCAATGACGTATTAGTTTATTATATCTTTGGCATTTAGCTTTGGCAAATAAAAATTATTAATGAACTACCGGCCCAGAATGATTGTGATCATGCAAAGCGACCAAGTTGAAAAGTAGTGAAATAAATGGACTGTTAAAAGAAAAACTACGAACGAGCTACTTGCGCACATGCGTCTTCCTTGTTCTCTTAGCGGAAGTAGCCACGGTTGCGGCTCTAGGAGATCCAGGTTCTTCAGATTGCGCAGAATCTTTGGTGTCGACTGAACAAGACGGAAATTTGGCTATCAGATGGTGAAGTTCGCCTGCCGTTTCGATCTTCCGCCGGGATTTGTCTGGGCAAATAACAACAATCTTGCCCTCCATGGACCAGCATTTCGGCATACCGAAATGCTTACGAGAAGCTGCAAACACACGATGTCGAGCTTGTGTCAAGAACTCGGAGATGGTGATCCCGGTACCCTTGAGAGCTTTCTTGCTATTCCATACAAGTTGCCGGTGCTCTATTTTGAAGAATCGTACCAGTATGGGTCGGGCCTTCTGCTGTGAGAATCCGAGTCGATGACAAACATTGATAATGTTCTGGCCCTTACATACCTCTGACAATTTAATTTGGTTGGATATGATGTTGTGGACCACATCCAGTAACTTTTCATTGTCCTTTTCTGGAACACCATGGAACAGCAGGACCTTTCTTCGCATGGTGGTTTCATGCCAATCGAACCCAGCAGCTAGCAACTCAATTTGTGTTTCTAACTGGGAAAGTGCTTGAAGGACAAACAGCTTAAACTCTGAGAACTCACGTGCAATGGATGCAACGTCTAGTGAAGCTGATGCGGTACTAGTGGCAGCCTGCTGCAGTTTCGCTTCATATTCCTGCATTCGGGAGCCAAACAGCTGCTCGAGGCCCTCCAAGCTGGCAGCAAGTTTAGTGTTCATATTCAGTGACTTCAGTGCGTAGTGAAAGTGAACCAGGAACAAGTTCTATAGACTTGATAACAATAGATAGCAGGTGTGGGGGGGGGGCTACTATAAAAATAACTGATTTATTTAATTAATAAATATATTTAACTATTTTAAAAATTTAATTTAAAGAACACAGAAGCCGGCAGAGAGTTCCTTACCTTGACCGTGCACACAAAGTGGAGTATGACTATTACCAGACGCCATATTGACCAAGTGTGGATTACCTTCCACCACTTGCAGTATGTCTAGTAGACCGGTAATGAGAGGGATATAGAGGGTTTAGGTTTACGTTTACTTTTATGAAAGTTTACGTTTTTTTAGTATTATTTATAGGCTCGGGTTTGGACCACCATCTTACCTGATGGTAAGCGATGATGTGGTCGAAGACGAAGCACGCTTGCCTAGAAGTAACCTATTCACTCTTGACTGAATAACTTCGGCAGGGAATTCCACTCTTTAGCCGTACATAATTCCTGAGATGCGAGCAGTACTCCATACACGACCGAACTTGTGCTTGAAACCTAGAGATTAAGCAGCTGTTCCTGTGTGAAGCACTGTCTCATCTTTGCTAGGATTTCCAACGTTTTGATTTACGTTTGCGGTTTACGTCTATGTTTCAGGTTTAAGTTCACGTTTAAATTGTTGTTAAGCTCTAGTTGCTACCGACCCCAGGATACCATACTCAGTACATTGATGTGACACTTCTTGTATCATGGGTCGTTATTAAACTTGTGTTCTTCTCGACTGTGACACGATTCGTTATGGTAGTGCTTCTTTTTCTTTGGTTTATCAGGTTTCGTATACAGGAAGGGTCCACCTGGTTTTCTCGTATAACCTGAAACATAAGTGGGGGGCCATATTTCAAGGTGCTTATTACTTTTTTTATTTAGTATGAGCCCACCTAATGGTAAGCGATAGATGAGGTCTGCGATAAAACGAGCGAGTCGAGAATATGCCTGTTCACCCTTGCTTTAAAGGCTGGCGAGTCATATGTGGCAGGGAACACAGAAGCCGGCAGATAGTTCCACACCTTGGCTGTGCGCACAATAAATGTGGAGGAAGACCTCATCAACTGCTTACCATTTTTCTCAACAACATACATAAGGTGTATCTATTCATACACAAAATATCTTAAGGGATGTACTACGCTGGTAAAGAAACCATAACAACAAAATAAAATATCTAGGTATGTTATTTCATAAAATTATATAATTAAATATTACTTGACACACATAATAAGTACTGGTTCCTTCTTATTTTTTGACATCCAATACACCAGTTTACGCGGGCGACAGTGGTATTTGAGACGGTAAGCGGCTTTTATGATGATCAAAGAGAGTTTTTCTCTTTGATTATATTATTATGAAATCTATACTTATAATAAATCTGTAGAGAGGTCAATTCTGTACATGAAATATATTTCCAAAATAACTATCAGGGGGTGATTAAGGATCGATACTCATGCCAAAAATGCAATCAGTTAAATTTTTGTCTGTCTGTCTGTCTGTCTGTCTGTCTGTCTGTCTGTCTGTCTGTCTGTCTGTATAACCGTTATAGAAACAAAAACTACTCGACGGATTTTAACGAAACTTGGTACAATTATTTTTCATACTCCTGAGCGGGTTATAGTATACTTTTCATCACGCTACAATCAATAGGAGCAGAGCAGTGAAGGGAAATGTTGGGAAAACGGGAGAAGTTACTCCATTTTTTAAGCTTCCGTCGCGTGTGCAACCTTAATGGTTAAAGCTACACAAATCATTTCATGACGGAAATGTTCTCCTTAAAATTATATAAAAAATATCCCACGACAGCATGTGTCTAACTTTTATGGTTGACTCACAATAACACGTGTAACTCCCGATAGCTTAGCAGTTCGAAGCTTTCTGATTATAATATTTGTCTACTCTTACGTTTATAACACTCTCAGTCACCCCTAATTGAAATAGTTAACATCATTAACTATTCCAAAAAAAAATTGGCCAAGTGCGACTCAGACTCGCCCATGAAGGGTTCCGTAGTAACTATAATATAATATGCAATTTTATTTGACGAAAAAAAAAACCTTACAAATTTCTTAAAACTAGCTTATTTACATTTTTTACAACTGCGCCAAATAAATTTGTTTTGAAAAAAAAAACCTTACAAATTTCTTAAAACTGGCTTTTTTACATTTTTTACAACTGCGCCGAATAAATTTGTTTTTCATAGTGTTTGTATGAATTACAAAGTTATATTTGCGGTTTTAGAAAATATGCTGTATCTCAAAAACTGCCGAACTGATTTCGTTCAAACTAATTTTGGTTGAAAGTTTATATTAAGATCTACAGATATATATTTTATTTAGATTTTTCACTCCATTATTATAGAAGTTAGAGGTTGTGTCCGCCACACACACATTTTACCACTTTGGAAGCTTATATCTTTTAAACGATTGACTTTATGGAAATGAGGTTTTAGAAAACCCGATGTCGTTTTTAAAGAACTGTCTATAGATACCACACATGCATCGATTTCATGAAAAAAATAATTTTTCAGGTTTAGTTCCATGTATGGGGAGCCCCCCTTTATTTTAAATATTTTTTATTTTTTTTCTCAAAATCGGAAAGCGGTTCACAGAATACATCTACCTATCAAGTTTCACATGTAAAGTCGTAATAGTTTCGGAATAAAATTGCTGTGACAGACGGACGGACGGACAGACAGACAGACAGACAGACGGACAGACATGTCGAAACTATAAAGATTCCGTTTTTTGCCATTCGGCTACGAAACCGTAAAAAGAATCATATAAATCGGTATAGAAACACCAAAGTTATACATGAAATACGCTTATAATAATAAGCCATCGCGCGTGAATACTGAATCATGCTATAAGGATTATTTTTGAGAATCGGTCGCCGCGCTCGACGCGTCTCGCGGTCGAAGCATTTTCTAGGTACTTAAGCCTCATGTGAACGTGATCTAAACAATATTACCAATACATTAACTTACGCTGACGGAGTCGCGGGCACAGCTATATTGTATCATTACGCTAAGGCCAATAGGAGCGCAGCGCCAATGAAGAATGCTTCAAAATCGGGGTTAAATTTAACGTTAGCCCAAAGTAACTATTCCACGCGGACGAAGTCGCGGGCAAAAGCTAGTCTATATAATAAAAATGAATCGCTAAATGTGTTGCTAAGCGCAAAACACGAAAACGGCTGGACCGATTTGGCTGATTCTTTTTTGTTGTGTTTGATTTTGTCAGGAGAAGGTTTTTAAGAAAAAAAAAAAAAAAAGTAGGAAAGGTCTCCAGGGTAGGGGTAGGGTATTGGTAGGATAGGGGTAGTGTAGGGTTTGGGTAGGGTAGGGGTAGAGTAAGGTATAGGTAGGGTATCGGTAGGATAGGGGTAGTGGTATCGGTTGGGTAGGGGTAGGATACCACGCGAACGAAGTCGTGGCGGGTCAGCTAGTTTATAATAATTACGTAAAATAAAAAATATTGAGATTTATTTTGTTTTTGTGTTTATAGTTTCTTTACCAGCTATAGGTATGTCTCTTAAAATATTTCGTTTATGAATAGATACACCTTATACAGTATGTTAACTAACAGAGGGCGTTCCCGTTAACCCGCAATAGTTAGTCAACATACTGTATATGTTGTGGTCGGCTTCTAGTCTAACTGGACACAGCTGAGTACTAGTGTTTTACATGGAGCGTCTGACTATCTGACCTACACAACCCAGTAACTGGGTAACACGATACTTGGCAATACTGTTGTCAGATTTTCTGGCTTCTGACTACCCGTAACGACTGTCAAAGATGTTCAAATGATAGCTGGGAGCAACGGGTTAACGTGGTTTCCGAGGCACAGGGGGTATCTTGATATTATAATCCACTCACCGAACCACTGATCGACCACGGTAAACGTTTCTTAATGTATAATTTTTCTTCTGTTCAATGTAGTTTAGCGCTAGTTCGTAGCACTGCTTTAGTGCGAGGTTGAGCACTATTTTTAGGAGATTATAAATAAAGCTTTGGCTTCCTAGGAAAGCGGTGCCGTCATGTAGCGGCCGTAATATTACGGACGCAAAGAGGCGGCCGTCTTTACGGTGACGACATGTGGAAAGTTCCACGGCCGTTGTAACACAGTCTGCTTCATCGCTATCAATGAAACGTTCACGCGGCCGTCATGCAAGTGGCGGTACCGCTTTTTGACGTTACGGTGTCAGTTACCGCTCTCAAGGAAACCGCGCCATTTTGTTTACATAGACAACGTTCTAGTGACGTCATTCACCGCTGTATTACGGCCGCTATATAACGGCACCGCTATCCTAGGAAAACAAAGCTTAAGGTAGCAGAGATTTACCTTAGACAGCACTTTGGAGAATAAGTTAGGGAGAACAATGACAAGGCGTGAAGTCGCAGTAATGAATGTGGAATGAATGTTCTTTATTGAAATAGAATTGTGTAAATATAATAGTAGTGTTTACATAAGTTAAACAGTGGTCACTGTATGAGCGCGCGGCCCTCCGCCCGCGTCTCATATAACTGTTTACATTATATTTAATTTATAGTATTTATAATAATATTCCTTTGTGCATTGTATGAGCGATTGGTTATCAAAGTGAAGGGTATGCTACGTATGCTACAGTAGTTTTGGTACTTGTGAGTGTCTACGCAGAGTCTTAAGGTCGTAGCACACATATCAACTCGGAAAGTAATCGTCATCGTATCAACTCGAGTCGTTCAGTATTATTTGTATAAAACTTCCTACTGCAACGCACACTAATCGGAATCGTAACGTAATCGCCTCGCCTCGGGACAAGCTCACGTACCGCGGTACGGTGCGCTTACGGTTCTCCGTACCCTAGCTTACGGCTCTCCGTACGCTAGCTTACGGCTCTCCGTACGCTAGCTTACGGCTCTTCGTACTCTAGCTTACGTCTCTTCGGCCACGCCCCTCCCGTGGTCTGCGTTGCCGAACGTGCTTTCATTAGCTGTCATTCACAAGGTTCGATTTTAACAAAAAATAACGATGAATAGGGAGAAACTCATAGAAGAAGTAAGAAAATATCTATGTTTATAATTATGGTTTAAGTGACTCTAACCAGCGGTCGGTGAGCCGTAAGCGCGGCGTCGCCTTGCTGTAGCCGAGTCGACGTGCCGGAGCTTCTGATCCGCTTACATTACGTAGTTACGTTACGTTGACGCCAAGGGGAAAGGCGAGGCGGTGACGATCCGCTCCTGAGTTGATATGTGTGCTGTGACCCTTAGAATACTTTGGTTACATTGCTAGGAAAGATGGTGGCGACCTTGAAAAGCTCATCGTGTCCGGCAAAGTAGACGTTGGTCTGACAAGATCTAAAAAAACTACAGTTCACAACGCCTTTTACACCGCTAGAGACAGAAACTGCTGGAGAAGGATTTTGGGGATTTGCGGAACAGGGTGTAAAGTCCCGCAATCCCATTGAAAAGGGAGGATCCTCTGACCAGACAGGTGTCTTTGTGTGGTGGGCAACTGCCTGATGTTTGTTATCGGGTGATTTGTATGCAGGCTAGTTGTGCGGTAAACTCTGCTTGCGCATACAGGATTTCTTTCGTTAGTTTGTATGTTGCGAGATAGATGTCGCTATATATGGGAGAAAGTGATGCAGAAGGGAGAGCACGACCCTCAGTTATGAGGACAACGATGCAAGGTAGGTACTTACCAGAATAATCAGAGATTTTAATGCAAGGAGGTCGGAATATCCGAGTTTGCTCCAAGAAGACCGTTAGCATAGACGTGTCGAGATGCCAGTTATCGAACAACCGCTTTATACCAGCTTTCAAAGTTTTAAAACTGTGTGTTGGTTCTGGAATAAGAAAGATTATTTCATACATTAGCTTATACAAATAAATCGTATAGCTACATATTACACCGTGAATTTTAATGGTTGTTTTCCCGCAGCGAAATGGCTTTGTCTTGGTTATACAATCGTTTTATAAACAAATAAAATATTAGAAACAAAAAATGGCGCAGTGTAGTTAATGCATTATCACCAGGCGTGAGAGTTTATTTTGCTCTGAACATTTATTAATCACTTTTTCCTTTGTTGGCAGCGCACGGTGATGCGTGTTTCGTGTAGGTACCTACGTTACGTCTACTGAACTACTAATGATTCTCGCGCTTTCGAGCTTATGAATGATTTTTTAATAATTTGAAAAAAAAAAATACATTCGTTTTTTTTTTAAGTTTAACTGTATGTTTCGATACTACTACTGATGGGTAACCGTCTTGCCGCGGTAAAACAACCATTTAAATTTCACGCTGTATATAGTAATTTGTATACTGTTATGTGAGCCCCTCTTAAATATTTTTGTACAGAAATACACAGTATAATTTTTTTTCTTGGGGTGGGAAAGTCATCGAATGAAATTTCTCGCTCTGGGTGAAGTGGAAGGGAGTGTCAGACTTCTACTGACTAAAAACCCAACCTGTTTCTTCAACTGCCTTTGCGTTCCGGGGCCACGGTATCTCATTAGAGTGCTCCCACAACCCCGGCATTGAGGTAGGTATCTCACAAAAAGTTTTATTTTATCTTTATTTTTTTTTTTCATTTAGAGATTTTATTTAATAAGGATATGTCAAACCCATCATACTCAAAAAAAAAGAAAAATTAACTATTGTAGATAATATTAAAATAATAGACTCCTCATTTCCGAACCACTTAGGCTAAACTACATAATTTTTTGACTGCCTTCGATTTAGTGTTTTTTATAATGCTTTGAATTACATATCTTGTATATTTAACTTTAACTCGTTCAGCAGCGAGTCGCGTTCATCCTTATTCCGGATATATTCCATCAGCAAATGCTGTTCAAATCAAATTTAAATTTTATTGCAAATTAGAATTAGATATTTTTTTTATTAAAAACTTTTTTGCAAAAAATAAAACCGACTTCCATATCAAAACACTACAAAGCCAAAAATAATTTTAATTTCGGTAGTCGGTGTTATTGGTTTTGTATTTTCTTTTTTTTTCACACCGCCTTCCGAAATTAAAATTATTTTTGGCTTTGTAGTGTTTTGATATGGAAGTCGGTTTTATTTTTTGCAAAAAAGTTTTTATTTTCGCGCTTTTTAGTGGGTCAGTGAATTTTCCAAATCGATTCGTAAATGACGGAGTTATGCGCGAACAAAAAACGCAATGCAGAGTAAACGAAAAGATCATCAAGGTAAATTATTTTTTTCGACTTTTTTTGATTTTTCAGAAACGGCTCGTCCGATTTTGATAAAATTTTCATGGGACCATTTGGGAAGTATACCCTTTCTAACAAAAAAAGAATTTTTCACTTCGGTTGGCAAGCGACGGAGTTATGCGTGGACAAAAATAAAAAAAAAAAAAAAAAAAAAAAAAAATACAAACATCCGAATTGAGAACCTCCTCCTTTTTTAGAAGTCGGTTAAAAAAGCAACCTTCGCTGATGGATAGTGCCCGGATCTAAATCTAAGGGCTAATTAACATACCTAATTTCTACTTTAAGTTAATGCCATCAAACCAAAGGACACGAGAAAACTCATGAATGTTCTTATTTGTACTTCAAGTGCTTACCTTTTATTATTACGTTAAACATAGTAGTTATGGCCAGTTGATCCCATTGATACAGTCTGATGCGAATTTTACTTATTTGCGATAACACTGAGACTATGTCCTGTTCGTTGAAATTTGAAACATCTGTATATAGTAACTGCGACAACCTTAAAATATATAAATATTAATAGTAATCAATATTATTTACAAAAACTTACAATATTAAAAAAAAAAAAATAATTAAGGGTGCTTAAGGTAATAAAATAGTAAAAAAGTGTGTCTGTACATTGAATTTATTTACAAAAATTAATTGAGGGGGGCTAAGGAATAGTAATAGAGCAAGAATCAATACTTATAATAAAAGAGTAAAAAAGTGTGTCTGTAGATTCAATATAATTACAAAAACTAATTGAGGAGGGCTTCGAAACAGTAATAGAGCATGAATTTAAAATAAAATGTCTGTCTGTTTATCTGTTTCTACGTGCTCATCACCGGAACTACTAGACGGATTTGAATGAAACGTTTTGTTATACAACATTTAACGGAAACCCCATATCTATCCAAAAGGACTGAAGACAACATCTGGTATGGAGTCTCTATGCAAAGTTTCAGCTCAAAATAAGTGACTCACAGAATTGAACCCAAATTGTTGATTTCGTATGTTTCTTGAATACCAATAATGACAAACGTGTCACAGCACTATGAGGGTCATCATTTTCCACGTCATTTGCCAATAAAACTATATTTCTCTTCGCTCTTCTTAATTTGAAAAATTCGGTCTCTGGTATCAATGTATTGAAATTTCTAATAAGTTCCACGCATGTAGACATAGGATTACAAAACCCTTGCTATATCGTTTGTTATCATCCAAAGAAGCTGTTCACTTTGTATGTATATACCCTTTAAATTACACGTTGTATAGCTATAATCAGTCACGCAGAGCTTCGCTTCCGTGTATTTTATCACGATAAAACCCTCCTTCATTAGCAGCATATAATCATTGTAAAAAAAGACTTACCGCTTTACATCTCCATGATTATGTGTTATTACTGTAGGCAATACATCATCTTTTATTCCTTCTAATCTTGGCGATATTAGGCTTAAACAATGCACCCATTTCTGAGGCTTATTTCTTTCTACATCACTTTGGAAATTAAATCTTCTGTACAACGGTTTCTTCTTCAAGTTTAGTTTATCTGGGTTACGTGTTGCTGTTGATATTTGTTCTTCTACCGTTTCTGTATTTACCTTATTCAAGTAATTAGTTAAGTTTTTAATTGCCGCTTCTACTTTTTCTTCCAATTCTTTTACGTCTGTATCGAAATTGCCAATAGTCTTGTTAACGGATATGGTAGTCGTTAGAGGGATATTATCAACTGTTGTGTTCGTTGCTGGTTCGTTTGTAGTAGTTGTTGCTTCAGTATCCGTGCCTAGAAAAATATAAACTACATAAATGAAAAAGAAAGTCGTGTTAGTTACACTATTTATAACTCAAGAACGGCTGAACCGATTTGTCTGAAAATTGGTAGGGAGGCAGCTTAGAACCAGGAGATGGACATAGGATAGTTATTACAGAGTTCCAACGGGATCGGGATTTACGCGGGAAAAACCACCCACGAAAACGAATTCGCGGACAAAAGCTAGTATAGGATAAAGTAGAGTCTTATATCACGGGCGTCAATATCTGTATTAATTCACGAAAATAGTGAAGGTATTAAGAGATAAACTTTTTTTATTACGGATGAGCTCGCTCATGACCCACATCTCATCACACCTGATGGTAAGTGTAAGATGAGGTCTACGATCGAACGAGCGAGCCTAGAAGATGCCTGTTCACTCTTGCTTTAAATGCTGATGGGTAATATCTGGCATGGAATACAAAAGCCGGCAGATAGTTCTACACCTTGGCTGTGCACACAATAAATGTAGAGAAGAAGCGCTTAGCACAAGACGGTATATCGACCAAGTGTGGATAGTACCCTGCAGTACGTCTGTAGACCGGTAGTAAAAGGCGGATGGAGGAATTAGGTCGTGAAGCTCCGGTGCACACTCTCCGAAGTACAATCTGTAGAAGACCGACAGGCAAGCAACGTTTCGCCGATGAGCCGGGTTGTGAAGCTTGCACCTCGTCGCCTATGAGCCTTTTAGCTCTGCGTTCAATCAATTCAAGTGCAGCTAGCTGGTATTATGTTGACCCATCACACGTGTGACTGCAATACTTCATACAGGAATGGACCTGTGATTCATACAAGTTCAAAGGGTGTCTAGGTCTGAAGTATCGCCTCACCTTATGTATGATTCCTAGCATTTTGGCAGCTTTTTGGTTGAGGTCTAATGTCAACTTTTGGGCATGGAGTTGGCATATGACAGTTTATTTATTTATTTATTATCCACTTTAAATCCCTAGTTCAATCGCTACCAGAATCAAGTAGAGAGATATATACTTTGTTGTACACCATCTTTAAATTAAATCCAACCAAATGTTGTCTACATTTTGTTGGATTTAACACAGGAGTAAATAAATACGCAATAAGGTAGTCTATGGTGTACTATTTAGTAATATACAATAAGAAACTAATAAACTACATACTCAAAATATATATATATACACATATTTAAAGATAATATCTATACTTATAATAAATCTGTAGAGAGGTCAATTCTGTACATTAAATATATTTCCAAAATAACTATCAGGGGGTGATTAGGGATCGATACTGATGCCAAAAATGCAATCAGTAAAATTTTTGTCTGTCTGTCTGTCTGTCTGTATAACCGTTATAGAAACAAAAACTACTCGACGGATTTTAACGAAACTTGGTACAATTATTTTTCATACTCCTGAGCTGGTTATAGTATACTTTTCATCACGCTACAATCAATAGGAGCAGAGCAGTGAAGGGAAATGTTGGGAAAACGGGAGAAGTTACTCCATGTTTTAAGCTTCCGTCGCGCGCAACCTTAATGGTTAAACACAGAAATCATTTCATAGCGGAAATGTTCTCTTTAAAATTATATAAAAAATATCCCACGACAGCATATGTCTATCTTTTATGGTTGACTCACAATAACACGTGTAACTCCCGATAGCTTAGCAGTTCCAAGCTTTCTGATTGTAATATTTGTCTACTCTTACGTTTATGACACTCTCACTCACCCCTAATTGAAAAAGTTAACATTACTAACTATTTCGTAAAAAAAAAACATATAAATCGGCATAGAAACACCAAAGTTATACATGAAATACGCTAATAATAAGCCATCGCGCGTGAATACTGAATCATGCTATAAGGATTATTTTTGAGAATCGGTCACCGCGCTCGGCGCGTCTCGCGGCCGAAGGTATAAAATTTCGTTCTATAGGTACTTAAGCCTCATGTGAACGTGATCTAAATAATAATACAAATACATTAACTTAATAACACACAAGGAGTTACACGCTGACGGAGTCGCGGGCACAGCTATTAACAATAATATTGTGAGGTTCCGTATTGCGATATTTTTCAACAGTATTATAGATTGACATATTATATTTCCCTACTAAATTACGAAAGTTAATCTGTCTGTTACATCAAAATCACTGAACCGTGAGGAAGGACATAGGCTACTTTTTTTTTACGAAAAACGACGGAAACGCGGACGAAATCGCGGGCAACAGCTATCTATACTAATAATATAAGGCTGAAGAGTTTGTTTGTTTTTTGAACGCGATAATCTCAGGAACTACTGATTCGAATTGAAAAATTATTTTTTAATTAAATTGTCAATTTATAGAGAAAGGCTATAGGCTATATATCATTACGCTAAAGCCAATAGGAGCGGAGCGCCAATGAAGAATGCTTCAAACTCTGGGTTAAATTTAACGTTAGCCCAAAGTAACTATTCCACGCGGACGAAGTCGCGGGCAAAAGCTAGTACTTATAATAAATCTGTAGAGAGGTCAATTCTGTACATGAAATATATTTCCAAAATAACTACCAGGGGGTGATTAAGGATCGATACTGATGCCAAAAATGCAATCAGTAAAATTTTTGTCTGTCTGTCTGTCTGTCTGTATAACCGTTATAGAAACAAAAACTACTCGACGGATTTTAACGAAACTTGGTACAATTATTTTTCATACTCCTGAGCTGATTATAGTATACTTTTCATCATGCTACAATCAATAGGAGCAGAGCAGTGAAGGGAAATGTTGGGAAAACGGGAGAAGTTACTCCATGTTTTAAGCTTCCGTCGCGTGTGCAACCTTTATGGTTAAAGCTACACAGAAATCATTTCATGACGGATGTTCTCCTTAAAATTATATAAAAAATATCCCATGACAGCATATGTCTATCTTTTATGGTTGACTCACAATAACACGTGTAACTCCCGATAGCTTAGCAGTTCGAAGCTTTCTGATTATAATATTTGTATACTCTTACGTTTATAACACTCTCAGTCACCCCTAATTGAAAAAGTTAACATTATTAACTATTCCATAAAAAATCGGTATAGAAACACCAAAGTTATACATGAAATACGCTAATAATAAGCCATCGCGCGTGAATACTGAATCATGCTATAAGGATTATTTTTGAGAATCGGTCGCCGCGCTCGACGCGTCTCGCGGCCGACGGTATAGAAAGGTGGGGCGTCCGAGCGTGAGATATCATCGGTTAAACTCTATGAGAGTTAATGCCTCAACTTCTCGAGCCAATGAAAGCTCTCCCGAGAGAGAGATGCAATTAGCAGCTGACAGAGCGAGACGAGCTACATCATGGGCACCTCAAAGCTCTTCTCAACGAGAGCTAAGGCTTACCATTGACCGAGAACAACATGTGTTATCCTCAGAAGCTGAAACTGCTTGACAACGAGAATTGCGGCTCACAGCTGACCACGAACGGCATACATTATCTCGCGAGTGTGAAACCTACACTGAGAGGGAATTACGTCTCACAGCTGATCGCAAACGGCATGCACTATCCCGTGAGTCCGTTCTATAGGTACTTAAGCCTCATGTGAACGTGATCTAAACAATATTACCAATACATTAACTTAATAACACACAAGGAGTTACACGCTGACGGAGTCGCGGGCACAGCTATTAACAATAATATTGTGCGGTTCCGTATTGCGATATTTTTCAACAGTATCATAGATTGACATATTTTATTTCCCTACTAAATTACGAAAGTTAATCTGTCTGTTACATCAAAATCACTGAACCATGAGGAAGGACATAGGCTACTTTTTTTTTACGAAAAACGTCGGAAACGCGGACAAAGTCGCGGGCAACTAATAATATAAGGCTGAAGAGTTTGTTTGTTTGTTTGAACGAGATAATGTCAGGAACTACTGGTTCGAATTGAAAAAATATTTTTTAATTGAATAGTCAATTTATAGAGAAAGGCTATAGGCTATGTATCATTACGCTAAGGCCAATAGGAGTGGAGCGCCAATGAAGAATGCTTCAAAATCGGGGTTAATTTAACGTTAGCCCAAAGTAACTATTCCACGCGGACGAAGTCGCGGGCAGAAGCTAGTATAATAATAAGAACAATTTAATAAGAGAGATTTATACCATGAATTTGAACGCAAAAAGGGCTTCTGATTATACTACTGACACGGGTAGAGCATTCCACAGCCGTACAGCTTGAAACGCAAACGACTTACTAAAGAAATTGGTGAAGTGACTCGGTACCTCAAGCCAGGTAATGACAAGTTCGAGTATATCATAAGTTCTTTCTTGGATGATGTTTGCGAGGGCGATAATTATGTTTTTGAACGAAGAAGTAGGTGTGCTTGTCTTACTGACATGAGTAGAGCATTCCACGGCCGTACTGCTTGAGCTGAAAACAACTTACCTAAGAAATTGGTGGAGTGACTAAGTACCTCAAGCCTTAAGTTTTCATCCGTTTGAGGATATATCATAATTTCTTATTTGGATGATGTTTGCGAGGACAATAATCATGTTTTTGAACGAAGAAATGGTTTGTGCTTCTCTTACTGACATGAGTAGAGCATTCCGTAGCAGTACAGCTTGAGCTGCGAACGACTCAACAAAGAAATTGCTGGTGTGACTCGGTACCTCAAGCCTTAAGTTATCATAAGTCCGAGTATATTATTATAAGTTCTTACTTTTGCGATGTTTTCGAGGGCAATAATGATGTTTTTGAATGAAGAAATGGGTGTTCTTGTCTTACTGACAGGGGTAGAGCATTCCACAGCCGTACAGCTGGAGCTGTAATCGACTTACCAAAGAAATTAGTGGAGTGATTTGGTACCTTAAGCTTTACCACGTTGACGGACAGTACCTACCTACTACCTCACTGAAAAGATCATGCTGTGACATTACAAAATTACACGTATAACATCTATCTATGTGAGCGCAGGACACACTTGTTGAATTATTTTTAGGGTTCGTACCCAAAGGGTAAAAACAGGACTCTATTACTAAAGCTCCGCTGTCTGTCTGTCATCAGGCTGTATCTCATGAACAGTGATAGCTAGACAGTTGAAATTTTCACATATGATGTATTTCTGTTGCCGCTATAACCACAAATACAAAAAAAAAATATTTAAAGGGGCTCCATACAACAAACGTGATTTTTTTGACGTTTTTTTTATGGATAATGGTACGGAACCAGTCAACCTTTGGGTTAAAAATACCAAAATGTGGTAGGTGTACCAGTAAATAAAATGTTATAAATTATCGAAACAATATACAAATAGTATATACAGTATGTTAACTAACAGAGGGCGTTCCCGTTAACCCGCAACAGTATAGCATCCATACATGCTAAAAAAATATTACCATTCGAAAACAAAATGTCTTTATTTTTTTAATATTAAAATATTCACTAAAAATGTTAAACTGATACGTAAAAGAAACACTCTGTACTTGAAGGACGGCAACGTCGCAATTTATTTATGAATGACGGGCCGCGTGTGCGGTGATCTAATTGATGTGCTTATACTATTGCGGGTTAACGAGAACGTCCTTTGTCAGTTAACATACTGTATATAAATAAAATTATAAAATACATATAATATGCTAAAATAATAGACTAATAAATACGGTGCTTTATAATATTTTTTCTGATTAAGAGAACTCACAATAATTACAATTATGGCGAAGACCAAACTAAAAAAAAATTTTATCAAAACACTACAAAGCCAAAAAAATAATTTTAATTTCGGTAGTCGGTGTTATTGGTTTTGGATTTTCATTTTTTTCACACCGCCTTCCTAAATTAAAGTTATTTTTTGGCTTTGTAGTGTTTTGATATGGAAGTCGGTATTTTTTTGTTAAAATTTTTTCACGCTTTTTAGTGGGTCGGTTTGTAATTTATCTAGTTACAAAAGCCATAATGTCAACATCTTATCACCTTTTACAAAATATTGCTTTCCCCGATGCATAGCCGTTAATTTTTGAGGAGTTCTCGTGGTACTTGACCATCAGCTTTAGATCACCATACTCGTATGTATTGCGACGAGCATAAAGTGTTTAACATCCGTACTCAAGTGATCGAATCTCAATCCACGAAATACTGATTATTGAGTAGTTTCAGTGGCCATCTGTGGTCTTCATCATCAGTTCAACTTCCCCAAATGGTACTTTTCGAAAGCAACTGCACAAGGTACTTTAAGAAATACCCAAAACGCTATAGGTGTGCCTATAATATTTGAAGAGTTCCCTCGATTTCTCCAGGATCCCATCATCAGATCCTGATTTCGTGACAGTGAGACCAACTAGAAAGTATACCCTTTCAAATGCAAAAATAATTTTTCAAATCGGTCCAGCCGTCTCCGAGTAATGAGGTAACATACATTAAAAAAAAAAGTTCAAGACGAATTGAGAACCTCCTTTTTTTGAAGTCGGTTAAAAATGACAGGCTTTTAAGTAGTGGTTTCTCATTTTACGCTCTAAAGAGAATTTAGACTCGGCCTTCTTGATGTCAAAGGGTAGCATGTTCCAGAGTTTAATATCATAATTTCTTACTTGAACGATGTTTGTGAGGGCGATGATGAAGTCGATGCTGACTTCGAGGACTACTTTTTGCTACCGTCATTTCTGTCGACTCAGCAGCAATTAGATCATAGTTTTCTATAAAATCCTGCGTCTCTTCCTGTTTTGCCATCAGTTGAATATCCTTTATTTCCTTCTTAAACTTATGTCGTAGAGCTTTTATCCTTTTTTCGATATTGGTGGAATGTGAAAAGACTTGTAGTTGAATACCTGGAATTAGATTTTTTTTTACTTTATTGATTTATTAGCTTTTAACCGCGACTTCGTTCGCGTGGGAGGGCTTTCCCGCGTAAAATCCCGATCCCGTGGGAATTCCGGGATAAAAAGTAGCCTGTGTGTTATTTCAGGGTGTAAAATATCTACTTGCTAAATTTCATTTAGATCCGTTCAGTAGTTTTTAAGTGAAAGAGTAACAAACATTCATACATCTATACATCCATACTAATAAACTTTTGCATTCATATATACTAATTCCAACATTATAAATGCGACAATTTTACGTAGTTTAATATTAGAATAGAAAAATTTGTTTTTTTTTTTCACCACATTTTTTTTTTCTAAAAGCGATTATACAGGTAGAATTCACATTACTAGCAATCTTGTTAACCCCTCAAACTAAGATAAATATGCTTGTGTCTGAAGTGGGTTCACGGCATTAGTGTAATGAGTGGGTTTCAAACCCCCGACCACTCGATTACAAGGCCGACACCTTAGCCGATATTGGATATTGTCGCTATGTTATTTTCATTCACTACAATATACAACGAGTAACGGAAACCCCATATCTATCCAAAAGGGTTGAAAACAACATCTGGTATGGAGTCTCTATGCCCAGTTTCAGCACAAAATAACTGACTCAAAGAATTGAT
This sequence comes from Tholera decimalis, assembly GCA_943138885.2. Lineage (NCBI taxonomy): Eukaryota > Metazoa > Arthropoda > Insecta > Lepidoptera > Noctuidae > Tholera > Tholera decimalis. The sequence continues at coordinate 6,468,821 of OW964575.2, read as the reverse complement.
ACCAAATTATTGGTTTCATATATTTCTTGAATACCAATCATAACAAACGTGTCACAGCATTACGAGGGTCAATAACTTTACACGTCCAGGGGCGTGCATAGGATTATGACAGGGCATGCGGCGGAGTAAAAACACACAAAAACTTCTTTTTTTATAGATTTTTAGCATATCCACAGCCACGCATCGTAGCATGGTGGCGATGCGTGGCTGTGGCTATGCTAAAAATCTATAAAAGAAGAAGTTTTTGTGAGTAATCGGTCACAAAAACTTCTTCTTTTATAGATTATTAGCATAGCCACAGCCACGCATCGTAGCATGGTGGCGATGCGTGGCTGTGGATATGCTAAAAATCTATAAAAAAAGAAGTTTTTGTGTGTTTTTAATCCGCCGCATGCCCTGTCATAATCCTATGCACGCCCCTGGACGTGTAAAGTTATTGACCCTCGTAGTGCTGTGACACGTTTGTTATGATTGGTATTCAAGAAATATATGAAACCAATAATTTGGTATCAATTCTTTGAGTCAGTTATTTTGTGCTGAAACTGGGCATAGAGACTGTGTGTTTTTACTCCGCCGCATGCCCTGTCATAATCCTATGCACGCGCCTGTACACGTCACTTGCCAATAACACGATATGTCTTTTCGTTCTTCTTAATTTCAAAAATTCGGTCTCTGGTATCAGTGTATTGGAATTTGTAATAAGTTCTACACACGTAGACTTAGGATTACAAAACCCTTTCCATATCGTTTGTTATCATCCAAAGAAGCCATGCACTTGGTATATATATACTCTTTAAATTACACGTTGTATACCTGGACTTTTAATTCAATGCAGTAGACTGACAGTTTCTGAGTTGTCAGATAACGACGACTACGAAATTGTGATGTAACTAAATTAATCGATTGGAATAAAATCGAATAACGATGTAAATAATTTTTGAAATAATATTGTGTGAAAATAACAAAAAGAAAAATAAACCGAATAGATAATATTTTTTATTTTTTTGTAATAGGCCCCTGTAACTGTACCCATTCCAACGGGGTTTAGGTCGCAGTGATGCGGGGCAGTCTTTTTAATTATAATCTCGCGCAATTTATTAAAACATTTATTAATTCGTGAAACAACTTCCAAAAGAATGGCTTTTATCATGTCTAACCAGACATGATAAAAGCCATTCTTTTGGAAGTTAGGATATGAATATTTTAATAAAAATATATTTATTTATAATAAAATGTAGTTACTACTTCAAAATAAAAGATATTAAATAAAAAATATAATAAAATATAAAGATAATTCTGTGTTGATAAATGTAAATAATAAATATAATACTAGAGCAATGACCTCGGGTAAATATGTTGTGCCTAGAATAACCAACGTTTATGGAGACAGGACATTAAAAAAAACCGGTCAAGTGCGTGTCGGGCCACGCGCATTGTAGGGTTCCGTAGTTTTTATAACAGCCAAGTGCGTGTCGTATTCGCTGACTGATCGTTTCGTACCATGCTCTAACTAAAAGCCAAACAACTAATTTATTACTAACTAATTTGACTTCCTATACAAATCCTCACCTGATCCGACAATTTTGCACGGAAAGTTTTAATTTTTTTAGAGATTTGTATAAAACTTGTCATAGCCGGTGTTTTGAATTTAAATACAGGACACAGAGCTACGCTACTCAATAGTCACAAAAAAATTAAATTGAGGAAGTAGTTTGCTGGGGAAGCTTTGTGTTTGATATTATATAGCAAAATAATAAATAAATAAAAACATATTAATTTGAATTCACTCTAAAAACGGGCCCAGATAGGGCGATAGTAACTGAAGAAGGAATTATAAAATCCAACTTCACAGGGGAAATTTGAAAAAATATGATCTATTTGAGTACCACCGCGTGTATAGGGAAGTGGTTGTAATAAAGACTGGTAACCAGCGTCACGTATTAATTTGAAAACTGCAGTTGTTGTTACGGAGATAGTCTTCATTAAAATCTCCAAATATTATGCAAGGACTGTTATGCGATAGTATATTACTTACAAAACCTACTGCGCGACTGTTGGGACATTTGCGTGATCTATAAAAAGCTATAATCTTCACTGCATTTATTTCGAAAATTACTGCGTCACAGTGGTCACCTCCAGCAATGTCAATGTAATACCGTGGGTTGCTATACACACCAAAATCTGGGTTTGAACTAGACTCTTTAGGGCCATTTGTTCTAATTATTTCCTTAAAACTAGCGCGATACAACTCACGCTTAGCGCCATCTATCGACATTTCTATGGAGTTGTTCGAAATTATCGAGTCAAATTCAATTGGTCGACTATTACTCGTAAATTTGTAAAGCCCACTTATGTGTGATAGTTTTCCTTTAAACTTCGTTATATATAGGTACTACTGTCGTGACATTTGAATTTCTAACTACAACCGTTTAGTTGATAGAGGGGGGGGGGGAGACACTTGACTCTAACGAAAATTGGTACTTTAAAGCTTGATAAGTCACGAACGGTTTACTTAATCAAAAAACGGTCTATTCAAACCCCTAATATTTTTGAAAGACCTATCCAACGATATCCCACACTATGGGAAGGACATAAAAAAAAATTATCATCCCACTTTACATGTAGGGGAGGTACGCTAAATAATTGTTTTTTTCAAAATTTTATTTTAACACTTTTTTGGCGTCATTGACGTGTATACTCATGCCAAATTACAACTTTCTAGTACCAATAGTTTTTGAGCTAAACCGCGGACAGACGGACAGACAGACGAACATGGCGAAACTATAAGGGTTCCTTGTTGACTACGGAACCCTAAAAACGGATCCCATATATACTTAACAGTTTACCCGAGGGCATTAGAGAAGAAAATAATATTAAAAAATTCAAATCTAAATTGAAAAACTATTTACTTAGCACCCTACCTTAAAGTTATTATTGTATTTTTAAGTTAATTAGGTATATAATATATTTATTAATTATATATATATGTCAAAAATAGATTATAAATTGATCCCACAGTCAAACTGTCTGTTCAGTTTTGTGGGACATTATTGTAAATTATAAAAATAACTTGTACCTTTTAAATAATAAAATAAATAAATAAAAATAATAAATAATAGTATAAATTTTGTCATTTACTTATATTTTTACGATTAAAAATCGCTAATTTATTATTCGATTGATTGAATCGATCACTATTAGTTTAACCCTTAAATGCACGATTTTATTATTTTTTTTGAAAAAAATATATTTATTAGTAAATAGGTTTTATTTTACAAGAAAAATTGTAAAAAAAATAAATATTCAAATATACTGTACTTTTTTTTCAAAAATGTTATTGTTGTTTTAAAACCACATTGCGCATTCATTGGAATTGTGCTAGTATGGATCTGATGAAAACAATAATCTGTTTTGAAGCTGCTTATTTATTGGTTATTGTGGGATTAAAATAAAAAAACATTTTTTTTGATGTCACACAAAGAGACTTAACATTTTTGTCACATTTTAAAAGTAAACCCTGAACATTTTGGGACCTTACACCTTTGCTGCTTATCCATCCAAACTGCCCAGTGAGAGGTCTGGTCCAAACGCTCATCTTTTGATGGAGCTGCTTGAGCTGGACCTCGGAACTTCTTCAGCTCAAGTTCTCCTTGTAAGGAGCCCCATTAGGCCGACCATGTTTAGCTCCATTTGTAGGTAGACCAATTTGACACAGTGTATCACCAAGTTTTAGCCTAAACTTTACCTACATTGAGGAGTTTGTTGTTGCCCCTTATCGAATGTAATTTCTTGTACATTATCCACTAATTTATTATTTTGAGGTCCAGAAAATGCTATAATAAACGCATTGTCCACTTGCGGCTTTACATTATAATGTGGTAATGACCTATGAACGAATCTCACAAATCTACTCCTCCCATATGCGCATTGTACTCTCGAATGACCTTTAGGTATGGAACAGCAACTCTTTCTTTCTTAGATATGAGATGCAGTTTGAACTCCCAAACAAACCGCACAAGGTTTGTTTGGGAGGCATTGCTTTATGTAGTGGCTTAGTTTCGGAGCACACATCTGTTCGTCGATGGAGAGCCTTTGTTCTATAGGAACCTTCCTAAATTAGCTGTTGAGCGTCGCCTCAATTGGTCTTATTTTGTAGAGCCTGTCATAATCCGGATGATCTCTGGGTAAGCACTGCACTGTATTGCATCAAAGCCTCTGGTACTTGAGTTTCTCCCCTAAAAATTAGCCTGTCTTCATCAGTAACAAGGTTTCTTTTTCGCCAAATCACAGGTCGATTTATCCTCCCTAGGCGTCTCTTGCGATGTCATGTTGGCCACAGGTAATGGTTGTGGAGAGAGAGATGGGGGAATCGGGGTGTGATTGGGGATGGGAGGGTCTTGCATATTCTTATTATCATTGGTTACAAGAGGAGGATCAGTATCCATCAAATCAGGCTGAGAATCCTCATCTTCAAGGTCTCGAAGAACATCTTGTACATTTTGATAATACTGACCTTCATCTTCTACGTCGGAGTACCATCCAATCCGTCTTCGGAGTCTTGAAGGTTTTCTAAATATGATAAAATATCCCGTTCTAGTAAACGTGACATGCTGAAACGTAAAAGAAGAGCCCTTCACCAAACATGCAATTATTTACACAGCAATGCGCACTGTTGTTTTCCTACAACAAACGGATTTAAGCTTATGTCTACAAAGATATCCATTATTTTCAATATTTTGTAATTTATACGTATAATTGATAATATAAACAAACAAATATAAATAATTTTATAAACTTACGTAATATTTGTTGAAGTCCAAACACAGTTTCAAAACTTGGTTCGCGCCCAAAAACAAACTTTCTTCAAAGTGACATTTTAGATTTAAATTGTGTCAAAGTAAAAAAAGCAGTCTTTATGGCCATTACGAAAAATAAGTATAAATACGTTCAAAAACAAGAATTAGTAGTTATAATTACTAAAAAAACATAAGAAGTTCCTCATAATCTGTGGTTTTCAGTATGTCATTTTTAAACAACACCGCCAACTTTCTAGTACCAATAGTTTTTGAGCTAAACCGCGGACAGACGGACAGACAGACGAACATGGCGAAACTATAAGGGTTCCTTGTTGACTACGGAACCCTAAAAACGGATCCCATATATACTTAACAGTTTACCCGAGGGCATTAGAGAAGAAAATAATATTAAAAAATTCAAATCTAAATTGAAAAACTATTTACTTAGCACCCTACCTTAAAGTTATTATTGTATTTTTAAGTTAATTAGGTATATAATATATTTATTAATTATATATATATGTCAAAAATAGATTATAAATTGATCCCACAGTCAAACTGTCTGTTCAGTTTTGTGGGACATTATTGTAAATTATAAAAATAACTTGTACCTTTTAAATAATAAAATAAATAAATAAAAATAATAAATAATAGTATAAATTTTGTCATTTACTTATATTTTTACGATTAAAAATCGCTAATTTATTATTCGATTGATTGAATCGCTCACTATTAGTTTAAATAGCGTATCATTATTTTAGTAAGTGACACTAGCTTATGTTAGCTTACTGCATCGAATTAAAAGTCCGGGTATAGGCTAATTAAGTTATTTTAAGATGCCGATGTTAAAAAAATAAACTTACCTAAAATTATCAGTAACTTCATGTAAATTTTAATCATTTTAAACTACACATTTATCTTTACTTATTTAGGTAAAAATAAATTAATATAAAATTAAAATATTTAGAATATAGAAAAATCGAAGACTTATTTCAAACATTTTCACGCCGTAATTTTTATTGGCTGAAAAATCACGGTTTTCTGATTGACACGTATGAATGAACTTATCGAAACAAAAAAAAATTAAAATCATTGAAACGTTTTAAAATAAATACTTGTTTAATCAATCAATCATTTTATTGCAGCTTGACACAGATAAATAAAATACGAGTAATTGTAATAATTTAAAGATTTAAAAAAATTAAAGCGTTAATAGCCTAGTGGCAAAGGTGTCGGACTTATGATCGAGAGGCCGCGGGTTTGAACCCCACCCATTACATTAGTGCCGGAAACCCATTCCAGACACAAGCATATTTAACGTAGTTGGAGGGGCAAGATTGCTAATAATAATGTGAATTTCTACACACATTGCTAATACTCTTTGAAAAAAAAGAAACTATAGGTTTATTAGCAGCTAGTCTACACGCATACGTCTAGTCGCACGCACACAAACACCGTGCCGAAGTCTGCCGAACTGAAACGACGTTAGACGATGCACGGCTTTCAACGCCGCACCGCTGTGCCGGTCGGAGTTCTTTACGGAATTACTTGTAATATTTCGCCGGCTGATCGATTCCTTGCGTGACCGGAGGGCTGGCTCATTCTTTGCCTAAAGAATAAGCATTGACACACAACGTGGCAATGCTGCCAGTCTTCTGGGCACGTTTTCGGACGACAGCGATGTGACTTGACTTGAATGGAGTACTTTGACGCCAGAGCTTGTTTTTGTTTTTTATTTTTATTTTTTATGTACATAGTTAGGTTTAGCAGTCTTTTTTAAAATTAAATGATTTATTTTGTTATCTAATAAATAAGATTTATAACATAACCAAAACTAATTATTGCTGAACACGACGAGACGGCGTTGTGTTATGCTGCATTTAAAAAAACTTTTTAACAAAAAATTTAACCGTTTTCAAAAAATACAAAAGAACTACTTACTGTACTACAAAGCGAAAAATAACCTTAAAGATTTTTTCATTAGATGTCTAATTCCGTTCAAAATATACTACATATACAGTTATACCATATTTTTAGTCCTATTTTCATTTTTTATCAACTTATGCAATTATAATTATTTATTTATTTTATTTATGCAGTATTATTTTTCTTTGATATTAATTCAAGTCTTTTCTTTGATATCAATTCAAGTTACACGATTTCGGAGTAGCTCGTCTCGATCCGTGCGAGCTTCGTACAGTCGTACCATATACATACACGTTAAGGTTCAACTTGTCGCAGGCTCGAACTCACTCGTGGACTCAGTTATGAGCAGTTAGCAGCTAGTCTACAGGCATACGTCTAGTCGCACGCACACAAACACCGTGCCGATGTCTGCCGAACTGAAACGACGTTAGACGATGCACGGCTTTCAACACCGCACCGGGCTGAAATCAAGCTTTCATAGACTTAGGGATTCACGAAAATTGATGAGCAATTTCTTAAAAAATAATAACGGCTTTGCGATTTACCACTAAATAAATACAAGACTTTTTCTTCTGTGACTTTTGTATATACCTAATATTTTAAAAGTTATAATGATTTGAATTTATTTTTGTATGGAGAAATTTGATTTTATATGAATAACTTTTAATTCTCAAGAGTACTCAAAAAACGGCTTTCGGTATTCGATTGTGCTATTTTTTAGGCAAATAATCCGATATATCACTTGCTTCGATTTTCTTCGATGTTGGAGAAAATTGTTTTCCATTCCCTTTTCCACACCACCCTTGAGGTAGAGAACTAAGCGCGTTTTTTATCAGTGGTGTCCCCAGGAGGCCTAATCCACTCATACGCACACTCTTACTCACACACGCATTCACAAAATTATCACTTAGACAATTTCATCAGATTCTGATTCAGATTCGTTCTCTAAATGTTCCACATTTACAAATTCTATATTTTCCCGCTCATCATCTTCAAATGTTGGAGACAACAGAAGCATGGCTTTCGCTTCTTCTGAAAATGGTTTGTGTTTCCGTATCATTTTATGACGTTTTGATGACATATAAGGATCTGAACTAATTATTAAATTATTCAAAATATCCTCATTATTAGCTCTTCTGCAGAATTTTCTTGAATGGTGTTGGCGATATCGCCTAAATTCTTTATTTCTAGATTCAGCCGCTTCTTCCGATAACTTTCCAATCGGATTTAATCCCAAGTTTTCAATGATAGCTGCTCCATGAACAAGAACTTTATGCACACTGGAGGGCATGTGATACCACTCATATAAATCTATGTATAATTTTATGGTGGCTTCCGTATATTCTTTAAACTTCACTGTGTCAATTTTATGACCTGAAGATATTGTTTCTAAAATGATTGAAAACCAACCAATTATAGACCAATCGCCTTAACCTCCATACTTTGTAAAGTGTTGGAAAGGGTACTCAACAACAAGTTGCTGGCATACCTTGAAGATAATGAGCTCCTCAGTGACCACCAGTATGGCTTTCGCCGTGGTCGGTCCACCGGAGATCTTCTTGTGTATGTCACGCATTGTTGGGGCGAGGCCATTGCGAAACACGGTGAAGCCCTTGCGGTGTCCCTCGATATCTCAAAGGCCTTTGACAGAGTTTGGCACACTAGTCTGCTGAGCAAGCTTCCTGCATTCGGTGTTCCTGCTAGCTTATGCAACTGGATTTCTGACTTCTTGAGTGAGCGGTTGATCCGAGTGGTCATCGATGGCTGTTCGTCGGATCTTATGGCAATTAATGCCGGTGTTCCTCAAGGGTCTGTTCTTTCTGCGACTCTTTTTCTGCTGCATATCAATGACCTACTTTAGCTGGGAGCAGTTGGGTACGCGGATGACAGCACAGTCGCAGAGAGACACTTATCCAGTGCTAGAGCTGGCAGGGACGATATTGACACTCTCAGAAAGGCCATGGTAGAGCGCATGAATTTGACCTTAAATCTTGTTTCCCAATGGGGCGACGACAATATGGTCGAATTCAACGCTTTGAAAACACAGGCTTGTCTTTTCAGCGCTAAAAGGAGCCCATATCAATTATCCCCTACTTTCCGAAGTGCATCTGTGCCAGTTACCAACCGCCTGGAGCTTTTGGGCATGGAGTTGACGTCAGACCTCAACTTTGACTCAACCATCGAGTCCAGAGCTCAGACTGCAGCAAAAAAGCTAGGAATCCTACACAGGGTGAGGCGGTACTTCACGCCTGGACAGCTTCTGAATCTATATAAAGCACAGGTCCGTTGCTGCGTGGAGTACTGCAGCCACTTGTGGGATGGCTCTGCAAAATACCAACTTGCTGCACTGGACTCGATCGAGCGCAGGGCTAAAAGGCTTATAGGTGACGAAGCGCTATCGGGCAAGCTTCATAGCCTGGCTCATCGGCGAACCGTTGCTTGCCTGTCGGTTTTCTACAGATTGTACTTTGATAAGTGTGCGCAGGAGCTCCATGACCTGATTCCGTCATCTCTTTTTCACTACCGGTCTACTAGACGAATGGCTGGCTAATATCCACACTTGGTTGATATACCGTCTTGTCGTACCAAGCGCTTCTCCTCCACATTTATTGTGCGCACTTCCAAGCTGTGGAATTCTCTGCCGGCTTCTGTGTTCAATTGAGGTCAAGAGTGAGCTCATTGTGAATAAAATTTTTATATTAAATTTTCATCGACACCAGTAATTGCAGCAGCAATCTCTGTATTAGAGAAAAATCTTCGAGCGGTATTCCCGTCATTAGTAGTTCCATGTCCTTGCTTTATAACATCTATTAAAAGGCCTGTTTGATTTTTAAAAGCTTCCTGAATGTTTTTTTTTTCTATTTTCCATAAAAAGTTTGTTTTCACCTTTTGCAACCCATGTTTTGAAAACCAGTCTATAGGCTATGTGAAGAATGCATTCCATAAAACGTATCCATATATGTAGCGATGATAAACCATATTTGTACAAGTCGGTATCAATGTTTTTAGTCAATAACAAAGACAAGTTATTCATTTCTGTAGGAACAGCTTTACATATGTCACATCGTTGAGCTGAAGTTTCACAGAGGATTGATGTTGCTTTACCATCATGATACCATAATGACGTCATAAGGGTGGTGTAGAATGTTTACCAATAATTTGATTTTTTTGCTATTTTTCTGTAATACAATATTAAAACATGTCAGATTAAACCTAAAACCGATTAATATTTCATACAAAGTTTAGGGGTTTATAACTCAAAAATACTAGGTATAAAAAAAAAATTACATATAACAAAAAATATTTGTATTAGTACATAAAATTCAAAAATACTCATTTGAATCCTTAAGTCCCCACTTGACGATTCCAGCCCATCGTGCGCTGTGCCGGTCAGAGTGGGGGGGTGTTAGGTTTATATTCGTTACGGAATTTCTTGAATCGGTCGCCGCGCTCAAAACCCGCGGTAAAAGCTATGCAATAGCTTAAAACTAAAAATAATCATAAAGACTGTTCCGTTGGGTGTCTAGATCTACCTTAGGCAGCTACCTTGGTCACCTGGTCTACCAGATACTGGTCTGGCCAAGGGGTATCGACCCAAACAACCCAGAAACTGGGTAACACAGTTTCTGGGTTGTGGAAGTCAGATAGGCAGTCTGTCCATGTAAAACACTAGTACTTAGCTACATCCAGCTAGACTGTAAGCCGATCTCGAGATAGTTTCTAAAAGGCTAAGAAAATCTAGCTTTCGGAGCAAGCGAGTGACTCGACTCGGAGTGAACTCCAGTCGAAAATTTTCTCACTCGAATACAATGACTGATATTTACTTCGTAAATCCTTTCTATAATATGTAAAACTCTATTATGCGGCCATTGTGTAAGATCATTTCCTACACACCGGCTAACCAAGGGTACACTTCTGAAGATGAGACTTATGGGCTGAGTTCTTGCGCATGATGAGATTACATTAGAAATAAAACACTAGACAAGTTTGGTTGGTCATATCATTAAATAAATCGTTCTTCAGACACGTGTTGGTTGTTTCTTTACTTCTAAATTTCACAGTTTAAGTTAAATAATTAAATACACTTACAGTCTGGGGTTTCTTAATTACCCTTGAATAATAGATTTCAGTAGATTAAATCATGGCACGGGCTCCGCCAGCAGTACCGCATCTGTGTGTTTAATCAACACGTGGCATTGATTTGCTCGGAACCGAACCGCCTTATGTTCTATGACGTAGTTGGTGAAGAATTATCTTTATATATCTTCACAACATGACCATTTCTTCTTAATTAAGTTTAAATCTTACTAATTAACTATAATATGGGACCGGACATATTCCGGTTAATCCGTACATGGATTTTATATTTAACTCGAGTCCCCTGCCTTTCTTTCGTCATTAATCGGCTATTACGCCTAAGTAAATCTTTATATCTCTTAAGAGCTTGTGACCTTGCTCGTCCTCAGACCCAGAAGAAAAAGAAAGGCCTCTGTGACAGCGTAACTAATTGTCTATGCTCTATGATAAGTTGATAACAGACAATTACTAATTGGGTCACCTCAGCATAGAATCTTACTAAATTATTTTCACACATTCTATGCATGAGGAGAACACCATTAATTTAATTTTTATTTATTATTAGGTTTAAATATATTCATTAACTCAAATTCTAATACTGGATACACATACGCATCGGCAGATGGCGCCAGCATATTGCTTTTCCATAATTATAACTTTTTTAAACGTTACAAGTGTTCTGGGCAATTTTCCCATTGATAGCGATGTTGATGAATTTTTCGATGCCCTATTATTTCCATTTATTTTCGCCTGTATATACTTTATTTGAATAACTCGCTTGCTCGTGACTTCGTTCGCGTGGGAAGGTTTTCCCGCACAAATCCCTATGTGGGAATTCCGGAATAAAACTATTTACTTACCAAATTTAATTTAGATCCGTTCAGTAATTTTTGCGTGAAAGAGTAACAAACATCCTTACATTCATACATCTGTACATCCATCCTCACAAACATCCTCATTCATAATATTAGTAAGCAGTACAAGATAAGATAAAACTCTTCCGTTACTGAGAAAATAACTGACACAACGCACAGCCGAAACTACTGGGTGCAAGGAGCTGAGATTTGGCATGCATGTTCCTTAGATAACTATGTAAATTAAGCTATTGTGACGTATTTTATTTTATTTTATATCTTTAATTTTAAAATTTGTTTATTTGCTAAACATAGGTAAATACGGTCTTTATTTAATTAAACTAGTAACAATCCCGCCATATATATACATATATACTTTATATCTTTTAATTTTATTTCAATTTTGTATGTCTATTTTTAAGGTATGTAATGTATATGGTTTTTATGGGTGCAAAGCCCGAAATAAATTATTTTATTATTATCTCCTTTATTTTACATACCTCTCAAAAATTACATTTTTATATATTTTTCTTAAAAAAAAAAAGTGCTAATAAAAAACATTTAAAAATATAAAAAATGTTAGTTCACTGGTATCGGGAATAGGGTCCAAGCTACCGGTGGTTAGGTCTCCAGAGAAAGGAACCTCCTCACAATACGAGCCGTATCGAGGAGAAAAAATAATACAAAGAGAAATTTAAAAAATATGGACTTAGCTCTTTCACTTTCTGAATCCGGTGGGGTGTCATTGTGATACGACCGGGAAAACTATAAAAATGTTAATTAATATTTTAACTAAAAAGTTGAAAAAAAAAGTTATTTAAAAAATCTAAAAACCCGACTGCTCAACTAAAAAGTGACAAGCAGGCGGGCCCATCCCATTAAAAAAAAATCAATTGGGACTCGCCTGCTTGTCACTTTTTAAAATAAAAATGTGCTTGTTTCTTGCATTTTAGTTGAGCAGTCGAGTTTTTCAGAGTTTTTAAATAACTTTTTTTTTAACTAGCTGTGTAACGCCAGCTTCGACAGACGATCATCAAAGCTTTTAGCTATCAGCCCATTGACTGATATGACAATCGGCACAATGACAGCCGAGTCCACATTCCACATGTCAACAATCTCATGAGCTAAGTCGAGATACTTTATGTCTTTCTCTTTCTCAGCTTTAACGAGATTCTCGTCATGTGGGATGGTGACATCATTATGACATTATTATTATTATATTAAGAGAGGACTTTTTAACTTTTTAATTTTGATGGATTCACTTAAAACTTTGTAAGTACCTACATAAATAATTATCTCAAATGAAGTCAGTGAGTGAAAAGGAGTTTTGGAAATTCTCCTTCCCCCAAGGGGGTTAATAAGAGGGCCGGAGTTTGAGTGATATAATTAATTATTTCTACGAAATCCATATTATGGTATCTTTAGTATGAAAAAATCATGTGTAAAAAAAACATATATATTTCTACTGATTAAATTCTTTCAAACGCTTGAAAGAATTTAATCAGTATGTTTTGAAATTTTTTGACGGTTCATTTATGTTTCTTTTTTTTAATAATTAAAAAACATTTTATATTTGCTAAGATATTAAGTGGTTCGAGTAAACTTTGCGTTAACGAACTTTCCTTTTATTATTTGATAGTGAAACAAAAATGAGACAAGTTTTAATTTTCGTAACAACAATATGTGAGTAACTATACCATAATTCGCATAGCTTATAAAAACATGTTTTAGTACAGGGTGGCCCGTTTACAGTGGTCTAAAGATTTTTTCAGCTTGAGAGCATCATAAGTGATCATTTAAAACATACTTTAGTCAAGCGAATACTTATGGTTTAGAAATTATGTTTTTTGTTTTTAAATTACCCGCAATTTCAATATTTTTGACACAAAACCTGTTATGAAAAGTACTGGACCGAATCGAATGAAATTTGGTATAAGCATAGTGCAATAATCTACCTATCACGCTAATAGGCTCATCTGGTGTAAATAAGTAGACTAGATTATTAAAAAAAAAATCATAATTTCGAAACCATAAGTTTTCGCTTTACTAAAGTATGTTTTAAATGATCACTTATGATGCTCTCAAGCTGAAAAAAATCTTGGACCACTGTAAACGGGCCACCCTGTATATAGTTTATTGTGTAATTAGAAAAAAAATGTATTAGTTACTTAATATGTCCGATGGCAGACTGAAAGCAGATTGGCCGAGTTGTAGAATGTTAGTTCAGAACGGATAATAAAATTAAAATACTAATTAAAAAGCGTCAATAGCCCAATGGCTAAGGTCTTGGTCAGGACTTGGTCAGGACTTGTGATGGAGTAGTCGCGGGTTCGAATCCCAGCATTACACTAATGCCGTGAGCCTTAAGTATTGAGTTAGAGGGGTTAGCAAGATTGCTAGTAATGATAGTTCTCAGAGGGCAGAAGTTTTTAGAACTCGCTTGAAGCTTACGTATTATGTGGCCATATAATTACACGAAATCTTTATAAATTGCAGCCTTTGTGTTATTCCGATGTATAAACCTAGCAGTTTTTGTTTGAAAGAAAAGCATTCATACAATCATCTGCATTTATAAGGGAACTAATTTTTTAAGCTGTTATTTAAATATTCGAGATGTTATTATGATCAGTTGAAAAGCATATTGAGCAGTTATTTAATTTAATGGTGGTTGATTAATTATTGCGACAGTAAAACATGGACAGTAATAAAAAATCAATTAGTCGGTTATTTTATCGTACAATGTCAATTCTAAAAATAATTGAGCAGTCCAATAACTGAATGAGTGGTAAAAATGATGGCCTCATATATACCTGCGTCAGATCCCCTCTATGGTTGGTGAATCATGTGGGTTAGATGAGGTTAGAATGAGATTTCTTACCGACAAACATAGTGTATTACATACTCTTTGCCAACAAATTCCGATTGATTACTGCCCACACGTAACCGCTCGTTCAATAATTTTTACCGCCCATTTAATTATTTTCCTGCTCAATTTTACAACGTGTAATATACATACCGAGTGCACGGCTTCTTTGGATGATAACAAACGATATGGCAAGGGCTTTCTAATGCTATGTCTAAATGTGTGAAGCATATTAGAAATTTCAATACCAATGTATTGAAATTTCTAATATGGCCTCAAAAATTAAATTAAAGTTCGGCCTCTGGTATCAATATACCAGAGGCCGAATTTTTCAAATTAAGAAGAACGCAGAGAATTATCGTTTTATTGGCAAGTGACGTGGAAAGTAATGACCCTCTTAGTGCTGTGACACGTTTGTTATTACTGGTATTCAAGAAACATATGAAACCAATAATTTGGGGTCAATTCTGTGAGTCACTTATTTTGAGCTGAAACTTTGCATAGAGACTCCATACCAGATGTTGTATTCAGTCCTTTTGGATAGATATGGGGTTTCCGTTACACGTTGTATATTCACTGATCCATTTCATTTTTGTTTACTTTACTGCTTAGTTTTAACTGCTGAACTAGTTATTAAACGTGCCATTTATAATTTTTAACTTACCAAAACCGCTATTTACAACTGCCTCTTTAAATCAGTGCCCATTTATAATATCTATTAGTAAGATTCCAATAATCCGTGATAACATTACGCATCGAACCAACTTCATAAATTCATTAATGCAACGCAATCGCCTCACGTTTATAGTAATTACGCGATACGTACATTAGTTATTGTTAAATTAGCGACAGGCGCTTACCATGTCGTGTTTGTTCGCCTCATGGTCTTAACCGGTTGCAGCTCAGGATTCGTGTTTTTACACGCAGCGACAGCCTATTGGACCCCAACAACACAGTAAGGCGATTACCACACAGCACCACGCACCGCCGTGGTAGGCGGTAAAGCGGATCTCATGTCGCATTGGCCTGTAATAAATCCGTAGACACACGTATACCGCCAGACCACGCGGTCGAGTGGTGCTCTCACCGACACCGCCCCTCCGTGCTGCCGTCCGCGCGGTGGGGTAAATATTATACAAAAAAAAACATTAAAAAATATAAAAAAACAGTAGCCCACCGGTATCGGGATCAGGGTCCAAGCTACCGGTGGTCAGGGCTCTTGAGAGAGGAACCTCCTAACAATTCACGCTGTGTCCAGAAGTACAAATGTTAGTCGAGGCTTATAAGCAAATAAATTATTTATGATTATGCTCTTGGCTATTATGCCTTTGGCTGAAATGAATATCTGCCCAATGATTGCCATATCCACATCCCACATGTCGACGAACCCACGACCCAGGTCAAGATACTCTGCTAAATCATTATTATTATATTTTCAGCTATCCTCAACACAACAACCCCAACTGATGATATAAAACCAATAGAATTAAGAATCAGACATTTAAAACACCAAATAATTGAAGATATCGAAGGAAACAATAGACCACACGATTCTGAAGTTTATAAAGATATTTATGATTACGTTGACAATGCTAACAAACCTGTAGTTCCTGGTAGTCAATTTGAGAAGGCACAACCAGAAATCATATTCAAAAAACTAGAAAAATTAAACAGTACAATAATAGAAAAGAAATTGGATCTAGCAGGAAAAAAAGATGATGTAGGTTACCTAAGGATAAGAGAACATAAAAGAAAGAAATCAAAGAGATCATCGAAAAAGAAGAAGAATTTGGAAATATTCTATAGACGGACGATTTTTGACGGGAACGCGAGGGACAAACCACAGAAATGGACGCATTGTTTAGATTTGCTGTCGCCTTTTTTGAATGGATTTTTGAATAATGTCACGGAAACTAAGCGGGTTATGGTTACGGATCCTGTTATAAAAAGGTTTGTATGTTTCTTCTAATATATAAAAATTTATATAGATAGATAACATTTAACACTATTTCATAAGAGGTTTTACCTTACACGAAAGCCTCTTAAGGCTATCAGTATGTCATAATTACATACTGATGCATGGTTTTGTAATTGTTTATCCATATTCAATGGGCTGCAGGTATAAAAAGATTAGCAGTATGCCGTAAACAGATTAATCTTGACATTACTGTCGCATCTCGTAAACCTACGGGCCTGCATTTTACGGTCAATGTCCTGCGCTTCATATCACTTATTGTGTGCTTTGAAAACGAGTCCCAGCGTAACATTCACAAATGTTCAGCAGTTTCCTGAGCGCACTGATTGACGGACTCAGCAGCACTATCATGAGCAGTATCATGAGCATAGCTCATGTTATTAAATGAAACTCCGTCTTCAAACAGCCTATTCACGTATATGTATATGTAATAGTTTGGATGGTCTCTGTTCAGTGTGTGGATCAAAGATTTAAAAACGACGATATGTGCAAACGATTTATATTTCCAAATTTGGGGTTGGAAACAAAATTTGTAGCCTAAGGAAACGCGTGTCGTTAGTGGCGGCGGTAATGGCACTGTCTGTTGGTAAAAATATGGCGGCTCGGGCTTGCCCCACGACGTCATACCTCATACGTCACGCACTTCCTTTAACAATTATATCGCAACGGTGACAGTTTCATTCTAGCCTGCAAACATCAGAGTAAGCCAAATACGCAGTGTTCATTGATTACTCGTCTTGTGCCTGCTCGGTCATTTTTAAGATCACTCCGTACTAGTTCATTTCAGACAGTGAACTAGTTCATTCTATTAGGTCTAATAGCTCTGTTCGGTCTTCGCTGTCAGCAGTCAGCGGTCACTAGACATGTCTCGCGTGTTCGGGTGATAAGCTAAATTAGACATTATGTCATTGAAATAACATGCATCTTATCTCATTCTTGCGAATTCAGTCGGTAGGGTTCGGGTAGCATTAGCATCGTCATTCATCGGCTATTCTCTCCCGTTCTCATTCATTCACAGACATCGAATGAAATCGTGTAATGCATTGTAACGTTTCTGTCAAAAAATCAGTGACTGTATTTCATTTCTCGTTCGCACATTACGATCGCGTGGCTTAGAATGTACGAGTTCGAAAAGAGCTATTTGACCCATTAGACCAATTACAAGTCAATGTTCGGAAACGTTTCTTCTAGTACTGTACGAATATACGGGTCCTATTCGTTCATCGTTGACGAACTACCCAAGACCATTGATGACTATACCAGAACAAGACCAGGCACTCTAAAATAAAATCGGTTAGGCCGTTGTGTATTAAACGCTAACGCAGCAGTAATAAAGTTGAATTTCGCGTGCGCTCTTTCACCATGTTCGGATTCGAAACTAAATGTCGTAAGTCTGTTCTTATATCGTTTATAATTAAAGTAATCCAGAGAAAAAAATTCTTATATTTGGATAAAAAAACTATATTTTCTTACTGTCAATACTAATTTTAGACATAAAAGCCGAGTAATCTTGATTAAATTTAGAATTATTTAAAAAATACATGATTTTCGATTATAAAATGAATTGAGGAAAAATTATCCAATTACGTAACTGGTCTTAGACGTGTAAAGAAAAAGATCCAATAAATAATATACTAAAGTTCCATTTTGATTGTATGCGTGACTGTTTCAGAATATTAATGCAAAGTTACATACAATTTAGGGAGCCTCCTCTTAAATACATTGATTAATTCTGGCGGTAGGTTAGTTTTACTCGACAATTTGTCCTTAATAATTCAGTCTATAACGTTCACACACACACAGGCGTCCTCTCTATGAAAGGGTGTCAGTGATACTTAGTGGATGTCACATCTAGGTTTCCTCACGATGTTATAAATTACTCACAGACGTTATTTTCCACCGTTTATTTACTAACTTTTTATATACAGGGTGGCCCGTTTACAGTGGTCCAAAGATTTTTTTCAGTTTGAGAGCATCATAAGTGATCATTTAAAACATACTTTAGTTAAGCGAAAACTTATGGTTTAGAAATTATGTTTTTTTTTTTAAATAACCCAAATATCAATATTTTTGACACAAAACCACTCTGTTATGAAAAGTAATGGACCGAATCAAACGAAATTTGGTATAAGCATAGTGCAATAATCTACCTATCGCGCTATAGGCTCATCTAGTGTAAATAACTAGACTATAATATTAAAAAAAACATAATTTCCAAACCATAAGTTTTCGCTTAACTAAAGTATGTTTTAAATTATCACTTATGATGCTCTCAAGCAGAAAAAAATCTTTGGACTACTGTAAACGGGCCACCCTGTATAATAAGTACTATTATTTCTACTATATTTTTATTTGCTACCCGTATTTATTTAATTTTATCCTTCGTATTTCACTCACATTCACACATTCACACACGCTTACACACACACTTAAGTCACTTTAAAGCTGATTTACATTTGTAACACGTCCTCACTACATAAGGTCCAGTAGAAAACCAGCGTCAGGCAATTTGCAGTTGTCTGGCATTTTGCTGAACTGGACCTATTTAGCACAGCCGTGAGGCAAACGCAACGCGGTTTTTATTTAATTAAGTGTTTGTTTTAGTTTTATTTAATTCTTTTTTTTTAGTTTTATTTTATTTGTTGTATTTCATTGTGTGCCTTTACATCTGGGTCAAATAAATTTTGTTTTCTTTCTTTTCTTCTTTCATAATGTTATGTAACTTACTAGAACCTAGGCCTGATCTTAATCAATATATTGTATATAAAACGCTTCCGTTATAACTGACTGACTGACAGACAGACAACGCACAGCCGAAACTACTGGGCACAAGAAGCTCAAATTTGGCATGTATTTTATTATATTTGTAATTCCCTGCCAGAGTCTGTGTTTTCCGATAGTTATAACCTAGGGGTTTTTAATTTAAGAGTGAATAGGTAACTTTTAGGTAAGCGTGCTCCATCTTCGACCACATCATCACTTACCATCAGGTGAGACGGTGGTCAAACGCGAACCTATTACCAATAAAAGAAATGTATGTTCCTTGCGGTGTGTAGGGGAGCATTAACAAAGAATTTTTGAAATTTCCCACGGGATCGGAACTTACACGGGAAAAACCTCCGACGCGAACGAAGTCGAGGGCAACAGCTAGTTAAATATAAGGCTTGATAGTAGGTACCTACTGATAGGTCTAATTGGTAGTTTGCAAATTGTAAATAAAATATCTTTTCGATTTCATTGGCAAGCTTAAAACGTTCGCTGAGAGTGAGCACTTACCCTGACACCACATTAGGACAGTAGAATTTTCCATACTAAATGACAAATCAAAGTAGTACTCGTGCACAAGTAAGCAATATGAAACTACCCACAAAATACTCGTATTACGGCAGTAAGAAATATGAAATTGCTCATAATATGACAGTGGATACTGCTCTTCATAATACTTTATGAAAAATTATCGTGAGATGACGTACTCTTAAAAATAAGTGGCCCGTCCCTCGACGTAACGCACTATTTTAATTTCCCGCCTAACGACGTACTCTCAGCGAACGTGTTGAGAAAATAAAACAAATTACAAAAATCAGCTACGCGATCTCCGCTCGCTGATGCTGACATAAGATCATCAAGAGTGAAGGGGACAGGGTATGCGGAGCAAGATAGAAGGTGGCTCATTGTCTGTGGGGTCACGCCATGGGCGTGCGCTCCTTGTAGGCAGAAATGCAGTGCTTTACTTGCCATTCACAGATATTTTAATAAAACAGTCGTACGTTTGAGATGACTTTAATTAATAGTAAATAAATGAATAAACAAAATATAATAACTTAAAACGCCTAATATTTTATAAATAGCACCTATTTGCAAGCACACAAACATTATGTTTATTAACAAGCAAGCGGCGCTGCAAATTAATGTACCTAATCAACCAACTCATGCCGTCACGTCCCGCAGAACATTTGTTCGCATGTGTGTAGTAATTTTGGTGTCCGTGCACAGTTCGCAAACGCACACACGCGACGTGACGGTCACGCCGCATATACATTTGAGATCTAAGCCATCTCTATGTAAGTACTGAGTTGGAGATCAGATAGGTCAGTGGCTTTATGTAAAACGCTCTCGCTCAAAAAATTTAAGTTCGTAAAGTCCTTCCAAAGGTTGTCCGGAAGGTATCGCTATCAGCGATAAAACCGCCATTGTAACCAATTTTTTTATTGTTATTTAAGTGTGTTTCAATTTATTGGTGTACAATTAAGTGTATTTTATTTATTTATTTATGTAAAATTTTATTAATTTATGCAAAGCATTCTCTACCAGTCAAGCTTTGGGTTAAAAAAAAAACACATTATGGTAGGTGTACGAGAAAATGGAATGTAATAATATATTTAATACTAATAAAATACATATATATGCTAAAATGACAAACTAATAAATACGGTGCTTTATAATATTCTTCTGATTAAGAGAGCTCATAATAATTATAATGACGAAGACCAAACTAAGAATAACAGCCCCTTAAGTAGTGGTTTTTAATTTACCGCTTAAAAGAAAATTTTGACTCAGCCTTCTTGATATCTATCTAATTGGATATTTCATTTCCAGATTAACCTATCTCCTCGGTCTTAATATGTCAGATGCAAGCAACGACGACATTCGTGCAACGTTGTATGAAATCAGCACTTTGCAGCTAAGAATGTTTCAGTGGGACTCCAGCACAATCAGGCATATTTTGAACGTAATCACTAACGGTAAGACATTAATTACCTCCATACTAATATCGTGCTCGTGGTTGCAAATGCGACTGATTAGCAAGAGGACTCGGGTTTGCTGTTGCTAAAAAAGTGCTATTGGGCTTTTCAATTAGAAATTTCTCAGTAGTAGCCCGGAGTTTGGAAGTTGGTGATGTGATAACCCCCGTGCCTTGGGAAGCACGTAAAGCCGTTGGTCCTGCGCCTGATCTGTCGGATCATGTCGGTCCATTCGTGTCGGATTGCCGTCCCATCGGACTATAACAGTAAAGTAACAGAGCGTGCCTCCTGTACCTGCACATACTTGTGCACTATAATATCTCCTGCGCAGATAATATAAATGTCGTCACATCGCACTATGAGAGTAAAGTAACAGAGAGTGCCTCCTGTACCTGCACATACTTGTGCACTATAATATCTCCTGCGCAGATAATATAAATGTCGTCACATCGCACTATGAGAGTAAAGTAACAGAGCGTGCCTCCTGTACCTGCACATACTTGTGCACTATACCTAATATCTCACGCGCAGATAGTAAATCAGTTATGAGATTTGCTGTTGCGTCCGAAATCGGTTAGGAGGCATCTCTAATATATAAAATTCTCGTGTCATAATGTTAGTTACCTTACTCCTCCGAAACGGCTTTACTGATTTTTACCAAATTTTATATGCATATTCAGTAGGTCTGAGAATCGGCTACTATCTATTTTTTTTAAGGTAGGGGTAGGGTAGGGTAGGATAGGGGTAGGGTAGGGTAGGGTAGGGGTAGGGTAGGAGTAGGGTAGAGTATTGGTAGGGTAGGGGTAGTGTAGGGTTTGGGTAGGGTAGGGGTAGAGTAAGATATGGGTAGGGTATTGGTTGGATAGGGGTAGTGGTATCGGTTGGGTAGGGGTAGGATACCACGCGAACGAAGTCGTGGCGGGTCAGCTAGTATTATTATAATATCGCAAGTAAAACAGAGCATGCAAGGCACAGCCAAATAAAATAAAAAAACCAGCATTTTCCACTGATCTCTATCCCGGGTTTATTGACATAAGCATTCCAAAAGGCACTCTTATTATTATAACTAGCTGCTGCCCGCAACTTCGTTCACGTGGTATGATTTCCCGCGCAAATCCCGATGCCGTGGGAATTCCGGGATAAAAAAAGCTTATGTGTTAATCCAGGATGTCAATTATTTATTTGCCAAATTTTATTAAAATCCATCCAGTAGGTCCGGAGATTAGCGTGTACAAACAGACAGATTTTTAAGCTATTGCATAGCTTTTATCGCGGGCTTTGAGTGCGGCGACCGAATCAAGAAATTCCGTAACGAAAATAAAACCTAATACGGTCGAATACGGTCAGTTATTTCAATTCGGGTTACAAATGTTCTATTAGCGTGTTATAGCAATGAATCAGATTAGTAACTGTCAGTATACTGGATCAAACCCCTGGGTTCACAAAAAAAAAAAAGTAAAAGAAATCACAAAAAGGTATGATGAGCCCTGGCTCATCATACCTTTTTGTGATTTCTTTTTTATTGAAAGTACTTTTATATTATATTTAGATATTTTTGTAAGTATTTTGCTGAATAAAATAAGAAACATTTACATTTTTTATAGGAGAAAGAAAGTCGAAAATGTCAACACCGCGAGAAATAGCTTAAAACTAAAAATGTGGTATATTTGACCCGGTAACTTGAATTAATATCAAAGAAAAAAACTTCATAAATAAAAAATAAATAAATAATTATAATTGCATAAATTGATAAAAAACTTTTTAACAAAAAATTAAACCGACTTCCAAAAAAACACTGCAAAGTGAAAAATTACTTTAATTTCGGTAGTCGGTGTCTTTAGTTTTGTTTTTCGTTTTTTGCACCGACTTCCGAAATTAAGGTTATTTTTCACTTTGCAGTGTTTTTTGGAAGTCGGTTTAATTTTTTGTTAAAAAGTTTTTATTTCGCTCTTTTTAGTTGGATGATTTTTAATTTACCTAGTTACAAGAGCCTAAATGTCAACTACTTATAACCTTTTACAAAATATTGCTTTTCCCAATGCTGGGCCGTTAATTGTTGAGGAGTTCTCCTGGTACTTCACCATCAGCTCTAAATCACCATATGCATTGTGACGAGCATAAAGTGCTTAACATCCATATTCAAGTAATTGAATCGCAATCCACTCAATACTTATTATTGAGTAGTTTCGGCGGCCATCTGTGGTCTTCATCATCAGTTCCACTTCCCCAAATGGTACTTTTTGAGAGCAACTGCACAAGTTACTTTAAGAAATATCCAAAACGCCATAGGTGTGCCTATAATATTTGAAGAGTTCCCTCGATTTCTCCAGGATCCCATCATCAGATCCTGACTTTGGTGATAATGGTACCAATTTCGAAGTATACCCATTCGAACAAAAAAAGAATTTTTCAAATCGGTTCAGCCGTCTTCGAGTACTCGATGATCATACATTAAAAAAAAAAAAAAAATGCGCGTCGAATTGATAACCTCCTCTTTTTGTCGTCGGTTGAAAATGCTATGCAATAGCTTTACCGCGGCAGCCCCCGAGTGCCACACGTGTTTTTTTTTAATATTTTTGTCGTGTTACCGTTTCTTAACCCACCCCAATTATTATTTTCGTATAAAATTTAAATGTACAGACACACATTTTTTACTGTTTTTTTTTTTATTACCAAAGAGCCCGCTCTTGACCTCAATCACACCTGATGGTAAGTGTAAGATGAGGTCTACGATCGAACGAGCCCAGAAAATGCCTATTCACTCTTGCTTTAAAGGCTGACGGGTCATATGTGGCAGGGAATACAGAAGTCGGCAGAGAGTTCCACACCTATTCGATCACCTATTCAGAGACTGAAGCATTACTAAAAAATATGAAATGAAAACACTATTCATTCATACACACGAACACACATACACGCTCATGTCCCCCCCCCCCCCCCCCATAAACACACATACTATTAATTCATAGACACACGCACACATAAACCATAAACACACACACACACACAGAAACATGCAACAAGTAAATATTTGATTATGTAACATTTTAAATGTTTAACCTACATAAATGTAAATATAATAGTTAAGTCTGATAGCCCTAGAAAATTAAGTTATTGGAAGAGTGGAGTCTCCTAACACAGGCATCAATATGCTTAAAAGGAGATTCCAATCACCAACCAATGTAAGACTTTTGGTAAATTAATAAAACATTTTGTATTTTTTAACCGACTTCTAAAAAAGGAGGAGGTTCTCAATTCGGATGTTTGTATTTTTTTTTTTTTATTTTTTATGTTTGTCCACGCATAACTCCGTCGCTTGCCAACCGATTTGAAAAATTCTTTTTTTGTTGGAAAGGGTATACTTCCCAAATGGTCCCATGAAAATTTTATCGAAATCGGACGAGCCGTTTCTGAAAAATCAAAAAAAGTTGAAAAAAAATAATTTACCTTGATGATCTTTTCGTTTACTCTGCATTGCGTTTTTTGTTCGCGCATAACTCCGTCATTTACGAATCGATTTGGAAAATTCACTGACCCACTAAAAAGCGCGAAAATAAAAACTTTTTTGCAAAAAATAAAACCGACTTCCATATCAAAACACTACAAAGCCAAAAATAATTTTAATTTCGGAAGGCGGTGTGAAAAAAAAAGAAAATACAAAACCAATAACACCGACTACCGAAATTAAAATTAATAATGGAAGTCGGTTTTATTTTTTGCAAAAAAGTTTTTTGTATTTGTATTTGTACACCTTGGCTGTGCGCACAATAAATGTATAGGAGAAGCGCTTAGTACGACAAGACGGTTTGTCGACTGTGTGGATGCTATCCTGCAGTACATCTAGTAGACCTGTAGTAGAAGGCGGATGTAGGGATTTATTATACAGTATGTTAACTAACAGAGGACGTTCCCGTTAACCCGCAATAGTATAGCATCCATACATGCTAATAAAAATATTACCATTCGAAAACAAAATGTATAATTTTTTTTAATATTAAAATATTCACTAAAAATGTTAAATTAATACGTAAAAGAAACACTCTGTGCACGCGTACTTGAAGGACGGCAACGTCACAATTTATTTATGAATGCGTACGTTACGTATCACAGATAGGGATGTCAGATGTTCGGTTTTCGACCGGACAATCCGGTTTTCTTTATGCTTGTCCGGTCAAAAAAACCGGACAATAGATTGTCCGGTAGTAAAATAATCGTTCATTATTTCTAGCGAACAGCACCAGCATTTCGTAGGACCGTTTATTGAAAATCGTACAGTATGTGTGGTGTATTCCCATATCTGATGCTTTTGTGGAACGAATCTTCAGCGTCATGGGAAATATATGGACCGATGAAAGAAATCGTCTCGCGTGCGTTTTCTTTAACATAAATGTTAGTTGCACTGAATATTAAGATGCCATCTCAGGGAATAAGACTTTATTAAAAGCAGTCGGGTTGAGTTCTAAATATATAAAAAGTAGAATTGTTGTAGCTAAACTACAACCATTCTACTTTTTATATATTAAGTAAGTAAGTTTCCAGTACACAAAGTACATTTATCTATTAAGAAATAAAAATATTAAAAACTTGTCTGGTTTTTTCTTTGAACACATTTGGCATCCCTAATCACAGACAGACACACACACAGATAGACACGTCAAACTTATAACACCCCTCTTTTTGCGTCGGGGGGGTTAAAAACACTAGTGCTCAACCACATACATGAAGACTCGAAGTTGTTTGTTGTTGTTTATTGTTGGGAAAAGCTAAGTAGTCAAGTTAAGATAATATGGTTACTTCTAGGTAAGCGTGCTTCATCTTCGACCACATCAACACTTACCATCAGGTTAGATGATGGTCGAATGCGAGCCTATTATCAATTAAAACACTCTCTTTAAGAGCAGGCTCCCTAAATTGTATGTAATTTTGTATTAATATTCTGAAACAATCACTCATACAATCAAAATGGAACTTTAGTATATAATTTATTGGATCTTTTTCTTTCCATGTCTAGACCAGTTTGGTAATTGGAAGATTTTCGCTCGATTCATTTTTTAATCGAAAATCATGTCTTTTTTAAAGATTATTCAAAATTTAATCAAGATAACTAGTCTTTCATGTCTAAAATTAGTATTGACAGTAAGAAAATATAGTTTATTATCCAAATACAGGACATTTTTTCTCTAAATCAATTATCACTTTAGTTGTAAACGAAATAAGAATTGGGACTTACGACATTTAGTTTCGAACCCGAATATGGTGAAAGAGTGCACGCGATATTCAACTTTATTACTGCTGCGTTAGCGTTTAGACCACAACGGCAGTTTCGAAACCGAACATGGTGAAAGAGCGCACGCGATATTCAACGCTAACGCAGCAGTAATAACTGCTGCGTTAGCGTTCAGTATACAACGGCCTAACCGGGGTGGATGGGGGCGGAGCTTGCGTGAAAATTATTTTGCACTGCCTGGTCTTAATGTTTTATATTTTACAGATTATCGACACGACTTTAAAAAAATAAAACATGGCATAAAAGCACTCTTCATTAATTGGAAACTCAACACATCGAATATTACCCGACTCTTCACTCAGACCAGGATATTTCGTCCTCCGTGCCTTCAGATTACTCCATACGGAGGTAAGGTATCAAACACCTGTATTACAAGTTAATAAAAGCGTAGATATAAAGAGGCTTTAAATAAAATACGTTTAATTCAGGATTCAAACGTCCCAGACAGACACATATATCTCCTCTTCAACTCTCCTGTCGCAGGTCTGCTGGAAGAAATTTCTTAGGAAATAAGCAGCAACTTTGTGCTCTTTTGTCTGTATTTAAATTTTTCCTTTGTAAGTGTCATGTGTGTACATAAATAAATATATTACAAACAGTATAAATGAACTTAAACATCCACACAAAATCATAAAAAAATTTACATAAATTACAATAAAATATTAGAAAAACATGCTAAGCAGTCTATCCCACTGCACAAGTGACATGTCTCTCACAACAATGCCTATAGGGACAGTCTACATGGTGTAACAGATTAAGCGTAATACCTCAGACACCCCAATTAGAATATTAAATTATAAGTCTAAAACAACATCCGTAACTAAATAAATTGAAACCAAACCTAGACATTTTTTATAAAAAGTTATCCTTACTAAAAGCAAAACGTATGTGTGTCATACAATATCCTTACGCAGACGCATAGGTACACTCGTGCAATGTTAGCGGCCGACACGCACATGAGCCCATTTCCTTAAATTACGGATTGTGTTAATTTGTCATGATATTGTGTTTCCATTTTAAGTTAAAAGAAAGATTTTTCCGTCTAAATTTAACACCTATTTTTTTATGACGGAAATCTATTCAGAAGCCGATTCTGAACTATGTACTGTCAGGAATTGCGTTTATTCTGTTACACGTTGTATAGCCTACCTGCTATCATTTTCAAAATAGTGTTGGAGCTAGTCCACACTCGTTGCACCAGGGATGTACTCCGCTTGCGCAAAATCGCATAAAAGCAAAGCAAGCAAGTACGCGCTTCCGCACTGCAGAAGCGGGACAGCCCCATAATTGCCCGAATGCCCTTAACGCGATATTATATTGTACACGGAGAGCACTGTAACTTAACTTTGTAACTTTCAATTAAACCACATTTACTATGTATTTTTTTCAGGCTACACTTATCATTATCTTACGTATCATTATACTCATTATATTCAGGTTACGCTTAAAAATTAGATCAATAGGAAGCAATAGTTTAGACACACGAAAATATTTAAGTTTTTTCTTAGTTAACCTCTCAAGGACCGCCATTAGTTATACCCCGGTGTCTCCTCACACGTGCGCGGGGGGCCGCGGGAAACCTAATTCTTCCGCAGCCCCGCACTAGTGCTGGCCGGATCTGTCCCGGCCTCGCCTCCTGCACGGGGTAATGAGGTGTTGAACTACCCCGTGCATCGCCTCAGAGGCGCGCGCCGACACCCGCGCGCGCCTGCGACTCGGATCCATCGAATAGGGGGCGGGGGACTACCCCAAGTCCCTCGCCCCTGGACCCATTCATGGGGGCTGGAAAAGGGCGTTGTCCGCCCTTCCCCTGCGCCCGGTGCGCCTTCTGCGGCCTGAGAGAGGGGTCGAGATCTCCTCTCCCCCCGCCATTATTTATGTCAACCATCCGTCAAGCACCGCGAGCAGGCTCTTATCGTAAGCGTAATCTGACCCCGGTCACAAACGATTTTAAGACTTATCTATACTACAAATACAGTTTTAAATCGGTCGGGGTTTAGTGGCACAAATTTGTGCCAGCGGGGCTCAACTAATACTTGTTTACTGGCACGTTTTTGTGCCGCTGGGGCTCTAAAGGTTAAAACACCAATCTAGGGTCGTACACTCTAAAACGTCAAAATTCACGCTACCATACCGTTCTGCATTATAAGTTTTTACAGAGGCTGTTTACGTTCTACTTTGATTATTCAGCTATTTAATTCTTTGGAAAATAAATCTCGTAAACTTTTTTTAATAGTTTCATACTATAAATAGTGTAATTCTGACTATGTGTATTAATGGTGACTGCCTCGTTGGTCGAGTGGTCAGAAGCGCGACTGCTGAACACAAGGTTTCGGGTTCGCTTCCCGAGTCGGGCAAACAGTAAGAATAAGAATAAATTTTATTTTCATTGTTACAATGATTTTCTATTCTATAATTACAATTATTAGTGCTATTGGGTTTTCTGTGAGCAGTTTCTCAGTGGTAGCCTGGAGTTTGGAAGTCGGCGGTTTGATACCCGGGTGATTTTCAAAATTTTTGTACATTTTGTTGTGTGAAAACGTCCACTCCAATATCATCCAGAAAAACTGCATTGAAGTGATCAAACTAGTATTATTATCCTTGAGAAACATTTCTTCCAGATAGGTATCAACATTTCAGATCATAATAATAAGGAGTTAATAAAAAAAATGATGTTTAGTTCTTCAACCTCATAATGTTTTCATACAGCAACCCAGTGTCTCCAAGCAAAAGAGCGTTA
This sequence comes from Tholera decimalis, assembly GCA_943138885.2. Classification (NCBI taxonomy): domain Eukaryota; kingdom Metazoa; phylum Arthropoda; class Insecta; order Lepidoptera; family Noctuidae; genus Tholera; species Tholera decimalis. The sequence continues at coordinate 6,439,561 of OW964575.2, read as the reverse complement.
CAAAAAAAAGCATAAAGAAGAAACTACTCACATATTTACAGTTCTAGTTGCACAATATCTTTAAGACTCTAATTATGATTTCAATGTGTAAAATATAAATAAATAACCCAATGCATAATAATAATAACATTGTTTCAATGTGTGTCTTTCTTTTCATTCACCTATCTGGAAGAAATGTTTCTCAAGGATAATAATACTACATAGTTTGATCACTTCAATGCAGTTTTTCTGGATGATATTGGAGTGGACGTTTTCACACAACAAAATGTACAAAAATTTTGAAAATCACCCATCCCCGTGCCTTGGGAAGCAGGTTAAGTCATTGGTCCCGGCTAGGGTTGCCATACGACCGGAATTTCTACAATTGAATGAAAGAGTGAAACATAAAAAATATATAATGTTTTTATTTCAAACTAGCTTTTGCCCACGACTTCGTTCGCGTGGGAGGTTTTTCCCGCGTAAATCCCGATCCCGTGGGAATTCCGGAATAAAAAACTACCTCCCTAACAATTTTCAGCTAAATCGGTTTAGTAGTTCTTGAGTTATAAGTAGTGTAACTAACACGACTTTCTTTTATATATATAGATTAAAGAAAGTCAGGAATTTTAATAAAATGTCCGAATACTTTGGGTTTTCGATTTTTTGATCTGGCAACCCTAGTCCCGGTTGTCTTTTTGCACACCTGGCTGTCATATGGACATCTTTGTTTGCCGTTACGGGAAGTTGGAAGCCAGAAACACTGACACTGGTTTTACGGAGTATCGTGTTACCCGACTAATGGCTTGTGGACGTCAGATAGGCAATCGTTTTATGTAAAACACTAATACTCAACTGCATCTAGTTAGACTGGAAGCTGACCCCGACATATTTGAGAAAAGTCTACGCAGATGATGACTGCTTGATAGTTTGCTTAGGTCAAACTTCCACAATTTCAGCTATCTACGTACGAAATTTCATTAAGATCCGTTTCGATCCATGTTGGCGCATCACCTATGCGCGTGATCCACTGCAGGGAATGCGCGGGGGTCTCAGGGTATCGAGCCCGCTACGAGCGACCGCTGCGCGAAAGTTCGATTTAGCCTATACAATGATTCGGCTCGAAGGACCAGGATTTTGTAATAAAAGATTAGTGGACTGTATTAAAATAGGTATAGCCCGCTACGAGCGACCGCTGCGTGCCCGCCATACTAATCAGCTCAGCGACGCACTCCACTACGGACATTTCTTTGTGGTATCTTCGCCACGTTGTCCATGTAAATTGTGGGATTATACCTATTTTAATACAGTCCACTAATCTTTTATTACAAAATCCTGGTCCTTCGAGCCGAATCATTGTATAGGCTAAATCGAACTTTCGCGCAGCGGTCGCTCGTAGCGGGCTCGATACCCTGAGACCCCGCGCATTCCCCGCAGTGTATCACGCGCAAAGGTGATGCGCCGACAATCCGATCGAATTTGCAAAATAACCATTTATCAACTACTTCTTTTATTTTAGGTTCAACGGTGACGCCGCGCCAAGATCATTCGAGATTCACAAAAATACCTTCAAAGCCAGCGTGTATCAGAAGAAATGAAGACGACGAAGACTGCTTAGATACTTATTAGATGAAAGAACAGAAGAATTGAAGCGTCAATAGCCTAATGTCGGACTTGTGATCGAGATGTCGCGGGTTCGAACCCCACCCATTACACTATTGCCGTGGACCCACTCCAGACACAAGCATATTAAGATAAGTTGGAGGGGTTAACAAGATTGCTAGTTATGTGAATTCTACCCACATTGCTATTTCTCTTTTTAACATAAAAAATACCTAGTTTAAAACTAATTTAATTTTTATATTCATTATTTTTAATAAGCACAATACGAACTTTAAATTTTTGCACTACCAAAGTATTCCCTTTTTGGGAATACTTTGGTAGTGCAAAAATTTAAAGTGCGAAAAGTTAGAAAGTGGAATTCCCTACCGGAGTACGCATTGCCTGATATCTATAACCTAGGGGTTTTAAAGTCAAGAGTGAATAGGTTACTTCTAGGTGCTTCGTCTTTTACTATAACATCGCCTTCTGTCAGGTTGGTGTTGTCATGGTGGTCAAACATGAGCATATCATCAATAAATAAATGTATATATCGTCTGCATGCTATAGACTCAAGAACTTCTAACTAATATTAAGCAGATCCGTGCCAGATATCTTATAACCAGCGTGATTCAAGAAAGGACATGTGTGGCAAAGATAGTTTCGTCAAAGTGGAAAAGAAGAAGAAGAGGAGGCCTCTTTGTCAGAACCAGTGCGGTACCGCACTGGCAGGACCCAACATGCTGCTGCGTGCAGCTGTACCAACAACGCAGCTGTATGTGTCCAGATTGCATCACTTCATGAAGGTTGAGGAGATCGTGGAGTATGTTCGTGTGAAGACCAACTGGACTTTGAGGGTTGTGAATTTGGAGCCGCGCCACAATACGAATCTCAAATCGTTCACGAACGATACCACGGTACGAATTCCGAGTTTCCGACCCTCCAACTGGAGACTTTTCTCAAAGAAGAGTTTTGGCCAAAGGGTGTCGTGTATCGTCGATTTCGTGGGAGACTACGTGACACTCCGCAGCGTAACGTGACGCGCCGCCACTTCGTGCATAGAGATAGTGATAGTGTTATGAAAATATGTGTTAGTATATAGTTTATTGTGTAATAGAATGTATTTTTTTTTTGTATGAATTATAAAAATATGTATTAGTCTATTGTTACTTATTATGTATGTATATTTTCTGTAGGCCTTAGAAGCCTGAAATAAATAAATAAAAATAAAAACGTACTCTTAGGTTCTTATCATGGTAGTAATGTGATTTTAATTTAGTTTTTTTTTTTTTTGTAATAGACATGGTGTCTGTGACATAAGTAATATAATATGAACAGGGCATGCCGTGCTAACCTTTAAGAAATTACCTACACTAAACTAAACTAAGATAATAGCTGTACAATTTTTTTATTTATTTAAACGTTTAAGTGTAAACAGATGTTGGTTAGCCAAATAAAGAAAATAAAATAAAGATTATGCCAAACTACACACTATAATTAGGTATGTATTATAAGTACTATTGATAATATTTCAAAATAAATTATGTGAGAAAATATAACTTTTAATCGTTAATTCTCCATTATTTGAGGTACCTATATTAAAATTTATTTAAAATCTTTATTACGTGTTCAAAGAAAACAAGAAGAAAGCTGTAAACATTCCTTATGAAAATACAGTATGTTAACTAACAGAGGGCGTTCTCGTTAACCCGCAATAGTACCTATAGCATCCATACATGCTAAAAAAAATATTATACCATTCGAAAACAAAATGTTCACGCGTACGCATTCATAAATAAATTGCGACGTTGCCGTCCTTCAAGTATGCGTGTACAGTGTTTCTTTTACGTATTAATTTAACATTTTTAGTGAATATTTTAATATTAAAAAAATATGTATGCTAATATGGATGCTATACTATTGCAGGTTAACGGGAACGCCCTCTGTTAGTTAACATACTGTATATTATTATTTACTATCACTTCTGAAAACGTGTATCCACATGCGTAAGTTAAGGAATCTATAAATCTTTTAAACATATTAAAAAGTGGCCAAGTACGAGTCAGACTCGCACATGAAGGGTTCTGTAGTTGCAAGCGTAGCTTAGCAAAGAATAATACTTTGTTTTTCATAGTGGTTGTATGAATGACAGAAGAAGAAACAGGTATTTGCGGTTTTCACGGAAATCACTGAGAGTAATGTGGAAAAAACCGAACACAATGATAAAATTACCACACTATCTCGCAGTTCGAATGCTTTATACAGCCTACTCAATCGTCCTAACTTTGGTATTGTTCGTCAAATCGTTTGAGCTCCTTGAGGTTCTAAGTTGAGCTACGCGATAACTGGCAAATGCTTGCGAGATGCATCTGTGTGAGTCTGTCCTCTAAAAAGCATCACAGACATTAACCTATATGGTTCGCATATGATTTGATCACTACAGATCATCTACAGATTGCATAAACTTCAAAAGAGACGTTGACCTCTGAGTTTGTTTTAGTGTTTCTTCTAAGTAGGGCTGCTATCACCAAATTTGCCGGCCCCAGACAAAGACTTATTAACCCCGGACATTTGTGTAAAATCACAGTTTTTCCCTAGACACCGTAGAAAAATATATTTTTGAACTTGAAACTAAAAACTACGATGTTTAATTATGGATTTTATTTACTTATAAAGTGATATTATTGTAAAGTTTTAGAACTTTTTTAATAACAGTCTCTTCCATTTTATTTAATCAACGTAACATAAACAATGGAGATGAAATACCATACGAAAATAATAATAGAGATCGTGCTTTTTGGTACCCGTAAAACCAATGTGTGTCCGGGTTTTACCTGGACGCTTATTGGGAAAATCCCCCCGGACGCCCCCGGACGCTCTCACAACTAGGACAAATCCTAAGAGTAGTCAGTTAAGAAAAACTGGCCTCAACTAGTTTACATTTACGAAAAAAAAAAATGAAGTTTAAAAGTGTTATTTATAACCTATTTGCAAAAATCATTATCATTCAATCATTATTTCACTCTTTCATTTTAAAAGTTAGAGGTGAGGACATACATTTTACCACTTTACAAGCATCTATCATTCAAAAGATTGGCTTTAAGAAAAAATGTTTTTTGTAACCTCAGTGTAATTTTTAAAGACCTATCTATAGATACCACGCACGTATAGGTTTTAAGAAAAATATCTACCATGTTTCAACTGTGTAATCCTATCAGTTTCGGAATAAAATGGCTTTACTGGCTGACATACGGACGGACATACATGACGAATCTATAAGGGTTCGAGTTCGTTCCGAGTATGTAAAATTGAAGTGTCTATCATTCTTTGATATTAACGTAACTGTGTTATGCCAAGTACATAGTTTAACACGATACTATACTAAATACAAGGTGATTATGATTGGATGACTATTTAACGTTTCGAGAATTCGCCGTAGGGCCGAGCCGTCCCTATGTGCGAAGTGTACGGCGCACACAGCCGCCAAAGCAGAAGGGGCGCCGGATGTAATGCCAGCATTAATTATTGAAATTATTTTTGTAAAACTACAACATATTATTCTTTTTTTTTATTCTTTTTTTTATTTTATTTAGAATAGGTTCGCGTTTGACCACCATCTCACCTGCTGGTAAGTGATGATGTGGTCGAAGATGGAGCACGCTTACCTAAAAGTAACCTATTCATTCTTGACTTAAAGACTCCTAGGTTATAGCTATCGGGAAACACAGACTCCGGCAGGCAGTGCATCGTTGCCAATGAGTCTTTTGGCCCGCTTCTCGATAGACTCAAGCGCGTCCAGTTGGTATTTAGCAGATCCATCCCAAAGATGAGAGCAGTACTCCATACACGACCGAACCTGGGCTTGATAGAGATTGAGCAACTGTTCGGGTGTGAAGTACCGTCTCACCTTTGCTAGGATTCCCAACTTTTTTGATGCTAGTTGAGCCTTATTATTCTTTATAATTGAGTAGGTAAAAACAGTGTAAAGTTAAACCACAGGCGTGAGTATTGTCTTTGAAGACCCCAAGACAATACTCACGCCTGTGGACATAATCTTAGGCGCTTCATAGATTTTGCACACAGGCGCTGTCTTAGGTCAGCGCGGCCCTGCACACAGGCGCCAAAGCAGAAGGGGCGCCGGATGTAATGCCAGCATTAATTATTGAAATTATTTTTGTAAAACTACAACATATTATTCTTTATAATTGAGTAGGTAAAAACAGTGTAAAGTTAAACCACAGGCGTGAGTATTGTCTTTGAAGACCCCAAGACAATACTCACGCGTGTGGAAATAATCTTAGGCGCTTCATAGATTTTGCACACAGGCGCTGTCTTAGGTCAGTGCGGCCCTGTACGTCGATTCTGTAAAATTCGAACAGCAACTCGCATCTCACATAGCTATTCACTGTCACTTCGCTTATGATTCAAAGTGACCTTGATTTTGCATTCTGTAAACAGCGTCGAAATGACGGAGGAATTACCTTACCGAATGCCACTTGTCACGTCATCTCATACTTTATCTGTCAAAATCTTTAGTTCAACTCGCTGTCACGCTCGCAAGGGTAGCGCTAGTGTAAATTCGAATTAACAACCGAGTTTTTAGAATGCCAATCAATAAACTCACAGCGGATTCAGATTCGAAGTTTAGAATGAGGTCTTACAGAATAACACAGCAGTTCTCGGAAAACACGTTAAGCCTTTAGTCCCGGCTGTCATTTGAACATCTTTGACAGTCGTTTCGGCAGTCAGAAGTCAGAAAATCTGACAGTAGTCTTGCTAAAGGGTCTTGTTACCCAGTTACTAGGTCGTGGACGATAGCGTAGGTTAAGAACTAGAGTAGCGCAAGGGCAAAGTGATAACTTCACTAGAGAGCTGAAAAATAACTCAAATTTACCTACCGTTATCTTATTTATAGCTCTTTTATGGAATAATCTATAGTAGTTAAATATCTGATTTTTACTAATAATAAAGCTTTATTTATCGGCTACAGAATAGTGTAACTTTTTGGTCAATCAAAAATAGTTTTCATTTAATTAAAGTTTGTTTTCAACCGACGAGACGGAGGAGGTTATCAATTCGACGCGTATATATGTATATTTTTTTTTTATGTATAATCACCGATTACTCGAAGACGGCTGAACCGATTTGGAAAATTCTTTTTTAGTTTGAAAGGGTATACTTCGAAATTGGTCTCATTGTCACCAAGTCAGGATCTGATGATGGGATCCTGGAGAAATCGCGGGAACTCTTCAAATATTATAGGCACACCTATGGTTAAATGAGTATTTTTTATAGTAACTTGTGTAGTTGCATTCGAAAAGCACCATTTGTGAAGTGGACCCGACGATGAAGACCACAGATGGCCACTGGAACTACTCAATATATAAGTATGAATAATAAGTATTTCATGGGTTCCGCTTCGATTACTTGAATTTGGTTATTAAGGACAATATGCTCGTCACAATGCATATGGTGAAGTGAAGCTGATGGTGAAGTACCAGGACAACTCCTCAACAATTAACGGCCCAACATTGGGAAAAGTAATATTTTGTAAATGATTATAAGTAGTTGATATTTAGGCTTTTGTAACTAAGTAAATTAAAAATCGACCAACTAAAAAGAGTGAAATAAAAACTACGTACCAAAAAATTAAACCAACTCCCAAAAAAACACTGCAAAGTGAAAAATAACTTTAATTTCGGAAGTCGGTGCCAAAAACGAAAATACAAAACTAAAGACAACGACTACCGAAATTAAAGTTATTTTTCACTTTGCAGTGTTTTTGGGAGTCGGTTTAATTTTTTGGTAAAAAGTTTTCAAATTAAAATATTAACCTGTCCAAGGGGCGGGGACCTGGTGTCCTGAAATACAGACTCTCCGTCTAGTTTACCACCAGTCTCCCGCAGTAGGTACTTTAACATCAAATTTGTATAACATTTAGACCAACATAAAAATAAATGTAATACGAGTGCAACCTTAATGGTTAAAGCTACACAGAAATCATTTATGACGGAAATGTTCGCCTTAAAATTATATAAAATATATCCCACGACAGCATATATCTATATTTTATGGTTGACTCACAATAACACGTATAACTCCCGATAGCTTAGCAGTTCGAAGCTTTCTGATTATTATTCTGCTCCGAAATTTAAAACCACCACAACTTTGCAATGGAACTTGGCTAAAAGTAACCCAGTTGCAACAAAATATAATCGAGGCTCAAATTTTAACAGGTTGCGGTGCAGGAGAAACCGTCTTTATTCCCATAATTCCCATAATACCAAATAATTTTCCATTCCAATTTAAAAGAACGCAATTCCCAGTATCGGTGTGTTATGCAATGACAATTAAATAAGGCTCAAGGGCAGACTTTTCGTGTTGCTGGAGTAGATCTCGGTGTCAGTTGTTTCTCGCATGGTCAGTTGTACGTCGCTCTTTCCCGGGTTAGCAGTTCTAGAAAGAAGTCTTTATGTTCATGTACCGGACGGGTCAACTTTCAACATAGTTTACCCGGAAGCTTTGCGCTGAAGTATTTTTTTTGTCGTTCTATAGGTACTTAAGCCTCATGTGAACGTGATCCAAACAATATTACCAATACATTAACTTAATAACACACAAGGAGTTACACGCTTACGGAGTCGCGGGCACAGCTATTAACAATAATATTGTGCGGTTCGGTATTGCAATATTTTTCAACAGTATTATACACTTCTGGACACATCTATTGGCCCACCTTAGAGTTTAGGTTTCGATGGCCCCTACCGAAATATGATTGCTAGATTGAACAAAAACTGTTGATGCAGTTTTAAACCTGATACATTTTACCATCTTTTTCGATCGTATAGTTTTAAATTTGAATTCAGAATACCATACGACATGGACCTACGCCTAACAAGTCGGATATGCGCCTTGTTAAAGGCAATTAATTTTTGAATAAAAAACATGTTTTATCAAATAAAGGTTTAATTTAATAACGCGTGTTGCCTCCATGGGCATCTACCACAGCTCTCATACGATTAGGCATAGAGTTTATCAACCGCTCTATGAAATTTTGAGGGATCATCTCCCATTCCTCTTCTATGGCAGTTTTCAACTCCTGCATCGTCTGGGCAACTGGCTGACGAGCCCTAACACGCCTTTTTAGCTCGTCCCACATGTGCTCAATGGGGTTCATGTCTGGGCTTCTGGCTGGCCAGTCCATAACTGTGATGTTCACATCCCGAAGATATTCCCTGACGATGCCGGCCGCATGGGCTCTTGCATTATCATGCATAAAAAGGAAATTTGGGCCCACATAGTCCGCGTATGGTATCACGTGAGGTTCTAAGCACTCACGAATGTATCTTTCAGCATTTAATGTCGGCAGCCGTGGTCCTGTAACAACCTCAAGTTGAGTTTTGCCGCTCGCGGATACACCGCCCCAGACAGTCCATGAGCCACCGCCATAAGCAACCCTCTCTTCAAAGCAGCATTGTGCGAAACGCTCTCCCTTACGCCGGTAGACCTTCTTCCTTCCATCATTGCCATGTAACACAATTTTAGACTCATCAGAAAAGAGTACACGGCTCCAATCTTGCTGTGTCCAATTTAAATGACTGCGTGCGAAATGAAGGCGCGCTGTTCGGTGGGCTCGCTTTAGTTTGGGCCCATTAGCTGGCTTGTGTGGTACCATATCGCGTTCTTTTAACCTTCTCCGAACAGTTCGAGCGCTCACAGATACTCCGTGGAAGTCGCGAAGTTGGTTTTGTATCTCAATGGAGGTAAGGTGACGATTTCTCAAGCTGGTCGTCACGATGAATCGATCCTGCCTTTCAGTTGTGACCCGAGATCGTGGCCTTCCTTGGCGACGAACAAAGCCGCCAGTCTCTAGGTACCTCCGATAAACATTTCGGACCGCAGATCGACTTAAATTAAGTTGAGCACTCACGTTTCTTTGGCTGTGTCCGGCCTGAATAAGTGCCACAGCTTGGGCGGCGACTTCAGGTGAAGTATCCATAGATTATTGATAGAACCTCACCTTAATGTTAAGAATAAGTAATGTTTGTTGCAAAAGCAAAGATATCAATCACTTTTTCAAGAATTAAATCCAAGTAAACCAATAAAACCAAGTTTTCTTAGTATTCGATTGTTTGATATCAACAAACAGGCTCCAAATTGTCTTTTGTTTCTTTAAATTCTGTGTTCGAAATTCAAAAAAAGACTATTGAATGAAATTGTGAATGTGCCAGGTTCAAAACTGCATAAAAACTTTTTGCTCGACCTAATATAAAATTTTAGCTAGGACCAAACGAAACTGAAAATACAAGGTGGGCCAATAGATGTGTCCAGAAGTGTAGATTGACATATTATATTTCCCTACTAAATTACCAAAGTTAATCTGTCTGTTACATCAAAATCACTGAACCGTGAGGAAGGTCATAGGCTACTTTTTTTTACGAAAAACGACGGAAACCTGGACGAAGTCGCGGGCAACAGCTATCTATACTAATAATATAAGGCTGAAGAGTTTGTTTGTTTGTTTGAACGCGATAATCTCAGGAACTAATGGTTCGAACTGAAAAAATGATTTTTAATTAAATAGTCAATTTATAGAGAAAGGCTATAGGCTATATATCATTACGCTAAGGCCAATAGGAGCGGAGCGCCAATGAAGAATGTTTCAAAATCGGGGTTAAATTTAACGTTAGCCCAAAGTAACTATTCCACGCGGACGAAGTCGCGGGCAAAAGCTAGTATTTTATATAATAGTGTATTGTGGTGGAAAACAAATAAATATTTTTTTTTTAAATTATAACATTATTTAAGTTAGTTATCAATGGGTTATGTAACATGAAAACCAATGGTTTTATAAATTTTTATGGATAATTCCGGATAAGCCCACTCTTGACTTCGATCTCGCCTGATGGTAAGCGATAGATGAGGTCTACGATGGAACGAGCGAGCACAGAAGATGCCTATTTACTCTTGCTTTAAAAGCTGAAAGATCATAAGATTATAGATTTCATATTATGTTCATATTATCTCAATATCGTTTTCAGCGTGATTTTTGCATAAATGTGGAGAGGATCACATCTGTCGAGTAAGCTAGTTTTAAATGTCTCTAGAAATTCAACAAAATATAAAAATACGTGAAACTTTATTGTGAAGTCCAGTGAAGGTCAAAACAACATAACTTTCCTTGCACTCCCAATCGGCAAATGTAAATCCATCTTCTCTGCTATAGGCGCGTTGAAATTATACGTCTTTTCAACTATAGGCTGACCGGCCGCAGTATTGCCAAATTCTTGAGTGTGTATTTTTGAAGTCTCTTCCATTCCAGCAGTATTATCAGCTTTCACTAAAATCTCTTCTGCAGGCATGGCTAGCTCATCAGCGTTTGAATAAGTTTCTGTGTGTGCACTATCAATAGTTTCAGTAGTACCAGCAATATTTTCTTCATTTTCTTCTATAAATTGTTCGTTTTCCACTGTAGTTGCATCGGTAACAACAGGTTCAATTGTTGTCTCTTCTGATAATGCAGTATCTTCTGATACTTCGTCTTGGTCCTTGTCATTTGTTTTCTGTGTATCTTCTTTAGAAGATGGGTCAATTTTCTCAGAGGAAGCTTTGATGGTGTCGGTGTTTTGTTTGGCATCCAAGGTAGGCACTGGCGTTGGTGTGACTAAGTGATTTGCCAAATGCTGCTCCATGATTTTGTTCAGTCGATGTATTTGTTGCTGCATTAAGGCCAAATGTTGTATAATGCTTGGTTGTTGGTCTAATGGAAGTTGCAAGGTTTGCTGATGAATCAAACTCAAGTCAGGCTCTAACATTGACTGTTTCACATCGCTTTGCTGTTGCCCAATGTTTGCATTTTTGTCCAAAATTGACTGTAGAATATAATCTGTCAGTATTTGCTTAGAATTCGCTGGGACCAACACTGGTTTAATATATCTTAATTTTTGCCCCGTTCCGCTTTGCTTTGGGCTAATAAATCTTTGTTTCTTAGAAACCAAGCTTTTTGTTAAACTTACGTCCGTAACTGGTTTTCTTTTTAAATATTGTGTTGGTATTTGTATTTGTCCTAAGTAATGAATTTGTGGCTTCACATCATCTTCTATCGTATCTTCATAACCTTCAAATTGTATTTGGTCTTGAAAAACGTTCAAAGGCACTGAATATTGTACTTGGCTTATTGGTTTCATTTGAACATTTTTGTAGAATTTTGGTTGCGTAATAGCGTGTAAATTTTGGTCTTCACTTGTATCGATTATTTCTTCCAAAATTCTATGTTTCAATTTATCTATAAGATCCTCTACAGTTATAACTGTAGGAACAGAAAGTGGTTTTACTGTTGACGCATCTTGCAATCCAAGAAATGAAACTCTGGGTGGCTTTTTCAGCTGATGTTTGTAAGCTGATTTCTGATCTTCATAAGAATATTCTTGTTCCTCTTCTACGTATTCTACAGTACTTTCTAATGAATCTTCTTTTAACGCTGGCCCATTATTATCTTTGCTTCCTGATTCTAGTACTATTACTTTGGTTTGATCAACTAAGTTTTTATTAGGAACGTGTTTCTTCGCTAAGGATTGAAAATCATTTAGATTTGCTGTTAGCACAGCATAGGTGTTGACTAAAGGTAGCAGAGTTAATGTGTAATCTGAAATCAATTGTATAATTGAGTGGATATCAATTGAACTGCTTGGCTGAATAGTTACGAGAAAATAATATTTCCATTGAAGTCATAAATAATACTAAATAACTCTTTGGTTCCTTAATGTGTGGTAGGAGCGACTGAGTACCATTTTCTAAAATTCTATTTTCTATCTGGCTTACACAACCTAATTATTGGTTGATAAAGTAGTTAGGTACCCATTAGCATGGCAGAGGTAGTCGCCAAGGTTTACACGCCGAAACCCCGCCTGTATTATAACTAAAGGCAGGGGGGTGTTTGAGATCTTGAGTCCTAAGTGATCCCAGAAACCCAGTGGCATACTGATCACGTGCTACCGTGTATAGCTCAAGGGAGACCTTTTTATAATCTCCTCAGGGATATGTCCAAACAGGCGTTACATAAAGGGGTTCGGAGAGGTCTCTTAAGAAGACCGAGGGGTATCTTCCATGAGCTGATGGTGACCACCGGGTTTGTTGGTGAGGTAAAAATCCGACACTTTTCGGTCTTATCCCCGAAAAACCCGGTGCATTTTGAAGGTTTCCTCCCGATTACAAAGTATCGAAATAGATAGAATCTGATATCAGTCACTACAACGGGTACCTCCACAACCCAGTAACTGGGTAACACAATTGTTACCCAGTTACTGGGTTGTGGAGGTCAGATAGGCAGCCGCTCCATGTACCCAGTTAGACTGGGAGCCGACCACAACATAGAACTGGGAAAAGCTTAAGCGGATGTTTACTCCTCGAAATAATTGGTTGAAATACTTGTCGAGATAATCGTTTTGAGATTTATTATTCAAAATGTATTACTCACATAATATGACAAAATACAATAAATATGTTTGCATTGTGATATTATTTACTTTTCTTTAATATTTAAAATAAAAATATATACATTATGTTAACAATACACAACTAACTATATACATATTCTAGTAGTTACATAAACTTTGAAGCATGTTATTTTCATTTCATTGTTTGTTTATTGAACTGTTGTTAACACGTTTAATGCAGAGATGGGTCGAAAATACCATAAGATATTTTGTCTTGTTTCCTTTTTGTATTGTTTCCTGGAATAATAGTATTTTTTTTTTCGGGGGGAAAGACATCAAATGACTCCTCCCACCCTGGATGGAGTGAAAAGGAGTGCCAGAATTCAACTGACTAAAAACCAGACCTGTTCCTTAAATTGCTCTTGCTTTCCTGCAACCGGCAGGTATTGTACCTATTGGGCCTCGTCGCTGTTGCTGACGCTTTGTCGACCCGCCCTGCTGTGTTATTCTGTAAGACCTCATTCTAAACTTCGAATCTGAATCCGCTGTGAGTTTATTGATTAGCATTCTAAAAACTCGGTTGTTAATTCGAATTTACACTAGCGCTACCTTACGAGCGTGTCAGCGAGTTGAACTAAAGATTTTGACAGATAAAGTATGAGATGACGTGAGAATTGGCATTCGGTAAGGTAATTCCTCCTTCATCAAGGTCACTTCGACCCATAAGCGAAGTGACAGTGAGTAGCTATGTGAGATGCAAGTTGTTGTTCGAATTTTACAGAATCGACGTACTGGTGCCTGCTCGGTCATTTTTGAGAGCGCTCCGTACCAGTTCATTTCGGACAGTGAACTAGTTTATTCTATTAATTCTATTCTATTAATTATTCGGTCTTCGCTCTCATTAGTCAGCGGTCACTAGACATGTCTCGCGTGTTCGGGTGATAAGCTAAATTAGACACTATGGCATTGAAATAACACGCATCTTATCTTATTCTTGCGAATTCAGTCGGTCGGGTTCGGGTAGCATCGTCATTCGTCGGCTATTCTCTCCCGTTCTCATTCACTCAGACATCGAATGAATTCGTATAACGTTTCTGTCAAACAATCAATGACTGTATTTCAAGGATCTTCTAAGGTACAAGTTCCTTGCTGTATTTCATTTCTCGATCGCACGGTTTAGAATGTACGAGTTCGAAAAGAGCTATTTGACCTATTAGACAGATTACAAGTCAGCGTTCGGAAACGTTTCTTCTAGTACAGTACGAAGATACGGTTCCTATTCGTTCATCGTTTACGAACTACCCAAGACTATCCCTGCTCGCCGCCTGCAAGTCCGTGCCTCATCATTGTCATTATTATGATGTTTAATTTTACTATTATGTATTACATGATAAAAAGAATTAATTTAATAGTAAATACTTATTATTAATTTGTTTTCAAAAAAAAGGAAGAAGTTATATACAAATTAAGTACGTTGGCAACACTAGAGAGACAGCTGGGCGAGAGGATCTTTTTAGGGTTCCGTAGCCGAATGGCAAAAAACGGAACCCTTATAGTTTCGACATGTCTGTCCGTCTGTCTGTCTGTCCGTATGTCACAGCCATTTTATTCCGAAACTATTAGGACTATACATGTAAAACTTGGTAGGTAGATGTATTCTGTGAACCGCTTTCCGATTTTAAGAGAAAATTTAAAAAATATTTAAAATAAAGGGGGTTCCCCATACATGGAACTGAAACTGAAAATATTTTCTTTCATGAAACCTATACGTGTGTGGTATCTATAGACAGGTCTTTAAAAATGACATTAAGGTTTATGAAATGACTTTTTCATACAGTTAATCGTTTAAAAGATATACGCTTCCAAAGTGGTAAAATGTGTCCCCCCTCTAACTTCTATAATAATGATGTGAAAAATCTAAAAAAACCATATGTTGTAGATATTAATGTAAACTTTCAACCAAAATTAGTTTGAACGAGATCGAGTCAGCAGTTTTTGAGATACAGTATATTTTCTAAAACCGCAAATATAACTTTGTAATTCATACAAATACTATGAAAAACAAAGTTATTTGGCGTAGATGTAAAAATTGTAAATAAGCTAGTTTTAAGAAATTTGTAAGGTTTTTTTTGTTTTCAAATAAATATATTAAGTATATTATATTTATCATAGTTACTACGGAACCCTTCATGGGCGAGTCCGACTCGCAATTGGCCAATTTTTTGGAAAATGGCGTCGGTGCGCGTCCGGCTTGTCTGATCTGATCTATATTATAATGTAAGTTGAGTTCTAATAAATGTTGATTATTACACAACTGCAGTATCACTAGATCCATAAAAGATACTTCGTGACAGTCATCATCTGCTTCGTGGGGTAGGCTTACAGTATAACCAGATGCAGCTATTACTATTACTATACATATATATATATATATTATATATATATTATTACTTTTTTTTTTAACGTGATATAATTATCAAATAAGTCCTCCCACCCCGGGCAGGGTGGGAGGGACTGTCAGACTTTTACTGACTAAAATCCACGGTGTTCCTTCAATAACCCTTTACGTACCGGGGTCACGGTAATGGGATAAGTCCCACGACCCCGGCAGGCTTCGGCCCTCTACAGGGGGGCCTCGTCATGTTGCTGACGCTCTTTGAGGCGCGCGTGGAACACGTTGCGCCGTCGACCCGGGCATGGTCCATGGTCGGACAGCGAGTTGCCCTTTACTCGCTGTCCGCATGCCCGCGCCTATGGTGGCCGGAGATCGTCGGCCGACGTCCGACGCCGTGGGCGTCTACCACTGCGATATATATTATTACTATCGCTCCATAACATAACTTTCTGACATCCACAAACCAGAAGCAGGGTAGCACGACGACGCCCCTGGGTTAAACTAGTGTCAAATTTTCTGGCTTCAGACTACCTTTAACGACTGTCAAAACTGTCCCAATGAGAGCCGTAACCAACGGCTTTACGTGCTTTCCGAGGCAAAAGGGTATCACACCGCTAACTTCCATACTCCGGGCTACTACTGAGAAATTTCTTAAAAAAAAAATCGGTTGTCTGTAAAGTCGGTTTACTGACGGTAGTTGAACGTGACAACGTCATAAGAAAATACTGATGGAACGGTTGCATTTTTCAAAAGAAAATTTTAATTTTACATCACTATTACTGCACTTCTCATGACAATGGAAGAATCCCTACACAGTGACGTCGTCTCTTAGCGTTTTGTGATAGCCTAGTACTTGACTCGTTGAGTCATACATAAATGTCAAAGAATCCCTACACAGTGACGTCATCTCTTACCGTTTTATGATAGCCTAGTACTTGACTCGTTGAGTCATACATAAATGTCAACTTGTAGATCCAATTTGATTTGCTTTGGAACGCCTCAGAGTGATGGAACGCCTCAGAGCGAGGTAACGCCGCATGAGTCATGTATTTTCGTGCGTGCAGCCAGCTTCATCGAATTATAAGACGTTGTCATGTCAAAACTTAATAGCACTTTATCGGGAATAAAGTGATATTAAGCTTTTCTTTAAGAAATTTAAATGAATGCCTGGGAATCGAACCCGAGGCATGAGGTCTCAGCCACACTCGAACTACGAGGCAGTTCTCCCTTCAAACCGCATCTTTACGATAGATATACGTTATTACATACATATAGTATGTGTGTATAGACCATTGTCAGCATTTACCGGTTAGCAGTTAAAAAGGTTACCGACATAAAATGCGCTTTTTACGACTTCGATTTCGAGAAATTCTCTCAAGATAAAATGTTAATAAAATATAGGCATTATGTCGGATATATTCAGTTGTTTAACACGACTTTGAAACAGAAGAATATCGATAGCTTTTTTTTCGGTGATAAAATCATCTAATGACTCCTGCCGTTGGTGGAGCGAAAGATAGTGTCAAACATCTACTGACTAAAAACCCACTCTGTTCCATCAACTGCCATTACGTTCCAGGGCCGAACATTCGCTAGAACATTTCCGACACCCTAGCAGGCAATGGCCTTGTCGGGCCCCGTCAATGCAATGCGTGGAACACGACGCGCCGCCGACCAGGGCCTGGTCCTTACCGGACGGTGAGCTACCCCTGCTCGCCGCCCGCAAGTTTACGTTGGCCGGAGATCAGCTCGCGATCCCCGGCGAAGAATATCAGTAGCTTGTATACAACGTGTAACGGAAACCCCATATCTATCCAAAAGGGCTGAAGACAACATCTCGTATGGAGTCTCTATGCACAGTTTCAGCACAAAATAACTGACTCAAAGAATTGATACCAAATTATTGGTTTCATATATTTCTTGAATACCAATCATAACAAACGTGTCACAGCACTACTAGGCTCAATAACTTTCCACGTCACTTACCAATAACACGATAATTCTTTTCATTCTTCTTAATTTGAAAAATTCGGTCTCTGGTATCAGTATATTGGAATTTGTAATAAGTTCTACACACGTAGACTTAGGATTACTAAACCCTTGCCATATCGTTTGTTATCATCCAAAGAAGCCTTGCACTAGGTATGTATATACCCTTTAAATTACACGTTGTATAATTTGTGGCTATCACCAATCAGTTTAACGTAACGTTTTTATTATAGGTATTAATGCAAAACTAAGCTCTACCTGCGGCTAGGCGAATGTGGTTCTTATCAGCCAAATCAAACTATGATTTTTAATTTCGGTGAAAATAACGTTTTTGTTACTTTTTATTGTTGATAGGCCCGCGTTTAACTACCATCTCACCATGGTCGAAGATGAAGCAAGCTTACGTAGAAGTAACCTATTCACTCTTGATTTAAATATTATAGCCCCCAGGTTATAGCTTACACACAGACTCCGGCAGAGTACTCCACTCCTTAGCTGTATGCAAAATGAAAGTATTCCCAAAACGTTTTGTGCGTATGAGTGGGATGTCCACCATGTATCGATGGCGAATCGCTGTTCGTCTTATAGTCCGATGATGAAATTTGCATAATAATTTAGCTATAGGTACAATGTGTAACATAAACCCCGTATCTATCCAATAGGACTGAAGATAACATCTGGTATGGAGGCTCTATGCACAGTTTCAGCTCAAAATAAATGACTCAAAAAATTTATCATAAATCATCATAGGAAACGTGACACAGCACTACGAGAGCAAACAAGGGTCAATAACTTTCCACGTCACTTACCAATAACACGATAATTCTCTTCGTTCTTCCTAATTTGAAAATTCGGTCTCTGGTATCAATGTATTGAAATTTCTAATACGTTTCACACATGTTGATAGAGGATTATTATTATTGTCATCTCCAAAGAAGCCGTGCATTTCGTATGTATATACCCTTTAAATTACACGTGTAGTGAAAGAATTTTTAAATCGGGCCAGTAGTTTTTTGTTCATTCATTACAACAGCATGCTCAAGACAGTATCATTAGCTCGCCATTTGTTGCGCATTTTGTTTGATATTGACACTAACACCTGATTGTAAGTTGTTTTATGGTACTTACAGGATATGAATTCTGATCCCTAAATTAAACGTTATATTATTACAATAATATAAAGTTTAATGAAACGAAATGGGTACCAAAAATTTCGCTCTTTAAAATATTATTTTATAGAGAAATTTAAAAGATAATTTTTGTTGTGGAAAAATTTATGAGTTCTGTCGAAAGCGGATGAATAATTACTTTCGAACAAAGGCAAAAGAACCAGGGCAAAGACAGAGCAGGTTGCTAGTAAAAAAAAACACATATTATAGCTTAAATGCTTTATTCCACTTTAAATACTACTTAAATATAAAACAGTACGTTATTTCGTCCAAAACAACATTTTTATAAAAATTTAATTAATTATGAGTTTAGCCTAGTGATGCGTTTAGTTTTTGTCTCGTCTATGTGGATTGCGTTTTGTTAGTACTCCTTACCACCCTGATTTTGCTGGGCACCATTTCTGGAAAGAAGAAAGAATAATAATTTCAGTTACATCGTCGGACTATAAGACGAAGAAGATGTGTTATTGCGACATGGTGGACATTCCACCCATATACACAGAATGTTTTGGGACTACGGCCACGGAATAGATGAATAAGGTTGGAATGGTAATGTGGGCGTGGCGAGCGCGCCACATTTATGATACGAAAATCATAGCTCGACCGATTAATTCATTCACCGCGTTTAGTGCGCTTTGGATTACTTCGGACTACAAAGCTCTGCTTTAAAATGCCGTGTTGTGCAATTATAACCTGTCAAACAAAAAATCAGGCCGCAAGTATAGAGAGAAGAGGTATGTCTTTCCATCGGTAAATCGAAAATAACATTTAATTACAATTTTATTTGTAAGAAACAAAAATATTCTGATCACTATGAAATTCCGAACATTAACAACATTATTGCAACAAAAAGTAAGTAAAGTTACAAAAAGTATACATTACCCGATGTGTACTCGTTTAATCAACGCAATGACCAAGTCCGCTTACAATGTACTGCATGCGCCACACTTCAACCATTGACGTTTTGTCCTTTGCCCTGATTGGCCGTGATGCACGGCGTATGTTTATCAACAGTGAGTTACAATCAGTAGCAAGCTCTCGATTTAAGTGTGTGTAATTGATTTGTGTACGTAATTCGCATATGAAACGGGCCTCTTGCTTGTAGTAGAGCTAAAGAGTGGGGAGACAAGCGGCCACACGCGTTCTCATACAAATCAGGAACTATTTCCTTTCTAACCTCTTTTATTTGTTCTGTGCGTACGGCTAACGGAGTGGAATTCCCTGCCGCGTTTCCAGTAGTCAACAGGTTACTTCTAAGGTAAACGTGCATCAGCTTTGACTACAGCATCAATTACCATCAGATGAAATGGCGGTCAAACGCGATGCAATAATAATTAAATGTAATAAGTATGTTTAGGATTCTATTGGGACTGCCACGCTGCGACGATGATGAAGCGAGGTTGTCTAGAAGTAACCTAGTTCACCCTTGACTTAAAGACAATGGGCGTCTTTAAGTCAAGTTCAGTTATTAGGAAATATCGACTCCGGCAGGGAATACCACTAGCTGTACGCACAATGAAAGTATTCCCAAAACGTTTCATGCGTATGGGTGGGGTGTCCACCATGTAACGATGATGCATCACCGTTCGTCTTGTATTATTTGTTGCGTTGGGCACTAAGAGCGTTGAAGGCTTTTTGGACCAGCTAGACTAGAGGTTGCACGTACAAAATGTCTGATTAAGATAGTTATAAATTGCTTACCGTAAGCGAGTTCCCTTCCGAGACGCGGGGAGAAATTCATGTTTCTGCCAAGACGGGGAGAGAAATACTTTGTTCTGCTTTCGATTTGTTCAGGGTCGGGTCGGTATCTATGGAAGAGAAGGAAACGAGTTAGAATCAGAGAAAATATTATTAAGTACAGCTACCTAATAATATTTCCTCTCATTCATCTCAACTAAGATTATACATGTGAATGTTTGGATGTTTGTGTTCAGAGTTATGGTTATTCATAATTTACATCAACTTATTAGCCTTCAAACGGCGCAAGTACTGTATTAGTAGACTAAATAGTAAGTGTTAAACTTAAAAATATTAAAATAAAAAAGCAATACAAATAAATTAATAGTTTAAAAAACCAAAAACATGCTTTTAAGACTAATGTAATGAGCAGAAATCAGAAATGTTTACTAGTAGGCAGTCCAAGGTTCCATTAGCCACCTTCCAATTCCATCGTCAGACCAGCTCGATAGTACCTACCATAATATTGTATTGTCGTCTAATCTACACATATTGCTAAGTTTCATGTTGATACAACAATTAGAAGTACGTTTAATTCAGATTCTTAGATTTTATTAACCTACTAATAAACCTAATAATAAATCTATGGAATACGCGGTAATTCAAAAAGGTTAAGAAAACCGATAACGGATTTTCTTTAGGTTTGTTATAACCTTGAAACCAGATCGTGTTCAAAGTCCTTTACGTGGCCGTTCTCACAAGTGCAAACACGACTATGATACGATATTCCATCATGGAATGCCAGTGCCTATCTTCCGGGTTCATCATCAGACCTTGAAACCTAATCGTGGTCAAAGTTCATTACAGGACTTTTCCAAGAAATCCAAAACAGCTATGATACGATTTTCCATCATGAAGTTCCAGTTCATATCTTCCGGCTTCATCATCAGATCAGTTTGACAGTACCATATTATTGCATTGTCATCAGAACTACATACAGCCGCCAATTTTAATTACGCTACGGCCCTTGGAAGATGGTTAAATTAGTTACCTTAGATTTCATTACATAGTTAGTTACATACAGGTCGACCTAATAGAAGCATGTTAAAAAGAATTAGGTACGTTGTATCGAATTCAAGAATTAATCAGTACCTCATGCAGAAATAATACATTTGGAAGGTGATTAATTAGGTAGGTTAAGTAGGTAATCATGTTAATTATCTGCTTATTGTTTTTAATTACTGATGGGCTCACCCTTGACCTTGATCTGGCCTGATGGTAAGCGATAGATGAGGTCTAAGATGGGACGAGCGAGTCCAGAATATGCCTATTCACTCGTGCTTTAAAGGCTGAAAGGTCATAAGTGGCAGGGAACACAGAAGCCGGCAGAGAGTTCCACAGCTTGGCTGTGCGCACAATAAATGTGGAGGAGAAGCGCTTGGTACGACAAGACGGTATATCAACCAAGTGTGGGTGGTACCCAGCCGTGCGTCTGGTAGACCGGTAGTGAAAGGAGATGGAGGAATCAGGTCTGGAGCTCCTGCGCACACTCCCCAAAGTACAATTTGTAGAAAACCGACACGCAAGCAACGGTTCGCCGATGATATTTTTATTGAAAAGTCGCAGGTTCTAACCCTTTAATTTTTCTAGTTTTTTTAATATGATTTCTGGTTGTGCCTTCTCAAATTGACTATCAGAGACTACAGGTTTGTTAGCATTGTCAACGTAATCATAAATGTCTTTATAAACTTCAGAATCGTGTGGTCCATTGTTCCCTTTGATATCTTCAATTATTTGGTGTTTCAAATCTCTGATTCTTAATTCTGTTGGTTTTATATCATCAGTTAGGGTTATTGTGTTGATGAGGATAGCTGAAAACATAATAATAATTATTATGTGTGTGTCGGACTTGTGGATCGAGAGGTCGTGGATTGAAATAGAGGTGTGGAAAAATGTCCAGTCTGACCAGCTGTGTTATTCTGTAAGACCTCATTCTAAACTTCGAATCTGAATCCGCTGTGAGTTTATTGATTGGCATTCTAAAAACTCGGTTGTTAATTCGAATTTACACTAGCGCTACCCTTGCGAGCGTGTCAGCGAGTTGAACTAAAGATTTTGACAGATAAAGTGTGAGATGACGTAAGAAGTGTCATTCCGTAAGGCAATTCCTCCGTCACTTCGACGCTGTTAGATAGATAGATAGAATACTCTTTATTGTACACCAATAATTTAAACAAGCACTTGATTTACAATAATGCAAAAAAAAAATGGTTACAATGGCGGTCTTATCGCTAATAGCGATATCTTCCAGACAACCTTTGGATGGACTTTAAGAACATAAAACAAAGAGGGGAGGAGAAAGTCAGTGTACTTACCTCAAATATATAACATACACAAAAAGTAACTAAAGTAGCTAATATAACTATATATATAGGTATATATAATACAATACAATACATAAATAAGTATAAATAAATATATGTGTTTCATATATATAAATATGTCATAAGGAAAGAAATACAAGGTAAAATCATAGGAGTGTATAAAAATGATTGACAACAGAGCTTTTAAAAGCAGCAAGTGACTGCGCTTGTCTAACTGACAACGGCAATGCGTTCCACAGACGAGTAGCCTGCACCGTGTACGATGAATCATAAAATTTTGTGGAATGCGCAGGCATTGAAAGTGTCAAATTTACCGATGATCTCAAATCTCTAGTATGTGTGTCATGAAGGAACTTAAAACGTTCTTTGAGGTAAAAGGGAATTCTTGGATTGAACAGAATATTGTAAAGTAATGATAAAATATGCGCATTCCGGCGAAGACGGATAGGCAGCCACTTGAGCTTAATACGAAACTCAGAAACATGATCGTATTTGCGCAAACCAAATATGAATCTGATACAGAAATTTTGGAGTCGCTCAAGCTTATCTAGCTGCACTTCAGTGAGGTCTGGAAAACTTGCATCAGCATAGTCAAGAATAGGAAGAAGGAGAGATTGGGCGAGCGCAGTTTTAGTGGCAGTTGGCAGGAAATTGCGCAGTCTACGCAAAGACCCCGCAGATGCAAACAGTTTGCGACTCACTTCTTGTAACTGGGGACCCCAAGACAAGTCCTTATCTATGTAAATACCCAAGTCTTTCACTACATCACTATAAGGTATTACTGCACCATCAAAAACAATTTGGGGAAGGTTCATCCAGTCAATTTTGGATCGCATTCTAGAGCTGCCAACCACAATGACTTGGGTCTTCGCAGGATTAACCTTCAGACCATGATCCAAGCTCCATTGAGAAATACGTGCTAAGTCATTATTCACAATGATCACTGCCTCAGACAGTTCATCTACGGGAGCTTGCGAATAAATTTGCAAATCGTCAGCATAAAGGTGGTAGGATGAGAGAAGTTCATTAGAAATAGAATTTATAAATACAGCGAAAAGAAGAGGAGAGATAACGCCCCCCTGTGGAACGCCGGCAGTGATATTGCACCAAGAAGATGATGAATCTTCAATGCGAATACGTTGTCGGCGGCCACACAGGTAACTTCGAAACCAATCAATTGCTGTTGGAGATATGTTAAGAGAGCGGAGTATACTGAGCAGGACATCGAAATCGACAGTATTAAAAGCGTTGCTGAAGTCCAGTAACGAAAGGACCGTCAACTTCCCATTATCCATACCTGATCTGATATCATCAGTAATTTTAACAAGAGCTGTGGTAGTGCTATGTCCTGAACGAAACCCGGATTGGTACAAATTTAGGAGTTGGTTTTTACAAAGGAAGGCACTAAGCTGACTGTGGATAAGGCGCTCGAGGACTTTGGATAGGAATGGTAAAATGGAAATAGGGCGAAATTCAGAGAAAGAAACAGGATTACACTTTTTAGGGAGAGGAGTTATCTGAGCTTCTTTCCACAAAGATGGGAAAACACCTGAGGATATGGAATAATTGAGGATATGGGAAATGATAGGAAGAATTTCATCCAGGATAGGGAGAATCATCTTACGACTAATACAGTCACTACCAACAGCATTTGAGGTTATAGATAGCAAGCTCTTCTTAACATCACAACTAGTAAATTGATTAAAAATAAAAGGAGAATAATTGGGAGCAGGAAGTGATGAAAGATTATGTAGAGTTTTAGCTTTAACAGCCCCGCTGAAGTTAAAAGAGCTAGCAAAATATTGATTGAGTGATTCAAGGTCTATATCTTTAGGAATAGACTCTTGGCGTGATTTTCCAACTCCCATTGTTCTAAGAAATTTCCAGACTTTAGCCGGATCACCATTTTCAACAGACTTATGAATGTGGCGGCGCTGAGCATCCCTACAAGCCAAGTTGCTGCGATTGCGGATAGCAACGTATTTTTCACGAGTCAAGGTGCTAGGTCTGCTCTTGTATCTTGATTTTGCTGCTGCCTTTTTCTCCAAAATAATTTTCAAGTCATCCGATAGCCAAGGAGCAGGCAGATGCTTGATTTTAACCAGCCGAACAGGCGCATGAATATCGTACAACTTGTTTAGGTAGGAATTCAAAATGTTGATTTTGCCATCAATTGACTCCGCATCAACAAGAGCAGACCAGTCAATATTATTAGCATCCTCACGAAGACTTTCCAAGTTCATTCCACCAAAACTGCGCTGTAGAATCTTTTTTGGTTTAGACTTTGGAGGGCGAATTTTGTAAGAAAGGAAAATTAAATCATGGTAAGAGAAAGCGTCTGCTGAGCATTGTCCATGCTTAGCGACATGTTGAGTGGAAGAAACAAAAATAAGATCAAGGAGCGAAGGAGAACAGTTAGGGAAATGATGAGTTGCACCTAATGGAAGAAGAGACAAATTGCAAGAAAGAGAAATAGACTGGAGCGAGGAAGAGCGGGAATCGTTTTTGAGTAGGCAAGTGTTGAAGTCCCCCATCACAATCGTGTGCCTGTAAGAGGGCATAAGATTTACCAAGAGACTCTCAAAAGAGGAGAAGTAATCGATTCGCAGAGATGGACAGTAATAGACACCCAGCAAAACCTTCGAATGATGTAAATCAAGCTCTAAAAAAAGATGCTCGCCAGCATTTGACGGTGATGGCTGCGGTGAAGCATCAATAATGGTAAAAGAAATATTTGCACGCAAATAAATGGCAACACCACCACCGCCGCGGGCTGTGCGATCATTCCTAATTAGTTGGAATCCGGGCAAGGAATATGATGTAGATGGGAGACATGGTTTCAGCCAGGATTCGGAAACGAGGATTGCATGGATGTCCTTACAGTCCAAACTCGCAAGCATATCATGGTAATGAGCCGGAATACTTTGAGCGTTAATATGGACTACATTTAGATTTTTGGGAACATCAGAAAATTGAGACTGAAGGGTATCAGCAAGATTTGAAATACTATTCAAGCTGTTGTTGTCACTGCTAGCAGATATGAAGCTGTCATCATCATTGCTACTAACAATCATTAAAAAAACACAAAATATAATATAATATGGTAAGTAAATTAGTAAACGTATATAAGATAAAGATAAAAGGTTTTTACTAACTAGACTTAAAAGTCCACCCGCCAGTTATGTGTTTACAAAAAACATAAAAAATAAACATAACATACAAATTTCTTAAGTGCGTCTTTCGGATACAAGCAAAGCTCATACTTACAACAATACAAAAAAAAAGCAAAACATTATTTTAATGTAAGAAGTATGCACAATGCATAATTATTGCAGTATGAACTACATTTTTCCAAAGTTATTTAATGCTCAAATTGTCACAAATGATTCAAAGTGAAACGGAACGCGACTACTTGACATGACAGCTGACATATGTCAATTGTCAAAATACCGATAATGAAAACAATTTTAGTGAGAAATCAGAAAATTAATATGCAGAAAAGGAGAGGTAGTAGATAAATAGTAAAAAAAAAAAAGTGAACTGAAGGTAAACGAGCATTAAATAAAATAAAAGAGACGAGGCATTTACCCGAGCGACACAGCGAAAGGGACGATTCACTTTTTCACCGCAGGCTTTCTGATCCTTTTTAAAGGCGTTGAAGCTTGCTTCTCAGCCTGTGCCTTATGGTCATGTTGGCGATCCGGCTTATCAGCGTCGAGTCCAGGCACACCAATAGCATTTAGCTCACAGCAGCTTAAAACCCGATGCTTGCCCCCATCAGCTCCCAGAACGTATACGAATCCCTGCCTGGTCCAGCAATTCGTGATGCCAAACTTCTCACGAGCCTTCATGAAAACCTGATGCCGCGACCTAGTTAGGAATTCGGACATGGTTATACGAGAACCTTTTAATGTAGTTTTGGCAAACCAAACTTTGTCACGGACATCCAGATCCTGAAACTTGACCAGTATAGGTCGAGGCTTTCCGGCACTGCTCTGACCGCCCATTCTGTGGCATCGACGAATAGCAGCAACGGTAAAGGTGTCAATTTTCAACTTTTCACGGAACACTTCAGCAACCACTAACGATGTCTCCTCTTTGCTGACCTCTGCAACACCATGGATAAGGAGCATCTTCCGACGACCCCTCATCTCCAGTGAATCAACATCTCTGGCAAGGGCAGCCATTTGACGCTGGAGACAGCCAAGAGACTCCATAACAAACTTCTTGAATGCCGTGTACTCCTCTGCAAGACTGTCCGAGCTGCTGCTGGATGAAGTGTTGGGTGTTGATTTGATCAACTCAGCCTCAAATTTCGACATTCTGTCATTAAATTGTGCCATCAATTCAGTGATTGACCCCTTGAGTGAATCCATTTTTGTGTAAGTTAGTTTTGATAATAATAAGAGTGCAATGAAGGAAATACACACAACTAGCAGGTAGTAGTATTAGTAGGCTCTATTATTCATATAAAATTGTGCAGAATAACAAAATTTTATAATAAAAATCGATTTTTGTAACAGAGCAAAGTTATTTGTGTGTCACTCTATCAACTACCTCCCAAAGAAAAAAAAGCTGATGATGCTGTTTACAGAATGCAAAATCAAGGTCACTGTGAACCATAAGCGAAGTGACAGTGAATAGATATGTGAGATGCGAGTTGTTGTTCGAATTTTACAGAATCGACGTACTGATGTGACTCGTGTTTTAAATACATACTGCGATTGCTTATCTGATCACTAATAGCAGCTAAAACAGCAGATTCGATACGCTTTGTCAAGACTGGTGGCAGATTATCTGGCTACTGAATATCCGTAACGACTGTCAAAGGTGACTCAATTACGGGACCAAACAGCCTAAGACCAGGCAGTGCAAAACAATTTTCACGCAAGCTCCGCCCCATCCACCCCGGTTAGGCCGTTGTATACTAAACGCTAACGTAGCAGTAATAAAGTTAAATAACGCGTGCGCTCTTTCACCGTGTTCGGTTTCGAAACTGCCATTGTGTGCTAAACGCTAACGCAGCAGTAATAAAGTTGAATATTGCGTGCGCTCTTTCACCATATTCGGGTTCGAAACTAAATGTTGTAAGTATCAATTCTTATTTCGTTTATAACTAAAGTGACAATTGATCTAGAGAAAATATGTCCTATATTTGGATAATAAACTATATTTTCTTACTGTCAGTACTAATTTTAGACACAAAAGCCGAGTAATCTTGATTAAATTTTGAATAATCTTTAAAAAAACTTTTTACCAAAAAATTAAACCGACTCCCAAAAACACTGCAAAGTCAAAAATAACTTTAATTTCGGTAGTCGGTGTCTTTAGTTTTGTATTTTCGTTTTTGGCACCGACTTCCGAAATTAAAGTTATTTTTGACTTTGCAGTGTTTTTGGGAGTCGGTTTAATTTTTTGGTAAAAAAAAACTTTTTACCAAAAAATTAAACCGACTCCCAAAAACACTGCATTTCACTCTTTTTAGTTGGTCGATTTTTAATTTAACTAGTTAAAAGAGCCTAAATGTCAATTACTTATAACCTTTTACAAAATATTGCTTTTCCCAATGCTGGGCCGTTAATTTTTGAGGAGTTCTCCTGGTACTTCACCATCAGCTCTACATCACCATATGAATTGTGACGAACATAAAGTGCTTAACATCCATATTCAAGTATTCGAATCGCAATCCACGAAATACTTATTATTGAGTAGGTTCGGCGGCCATCTGTGGTCTTCATCATCAGTTCCACTTCCCCAAATGGTATTTTTTGAGAGCAACTGCACAAGTTACTATAAGAAATATCCAAAACGCCATAGGTGTGCCTATAATATTTGAAGAGTTCCCTCGATTTCTCCAGGATCCCATCATCAGATCCTGACCTGGTGACAATGGGACCAATTTCGAAGTATACCCTTTCAAACAAAAAAAGAATTTTCCGAATCGGTTCAGCCGTCTTCGAGTAATCGGAGATCATACATAAAAAAAAAAAGAGAAAAAAAAAATATACGCGTCGAATTGATAACCTCCTCTTTTGGTCGTCGGTTGAAAAGACATGATTTTCGATTAAAAAATTAATTGAGTGAACATGTTCCAATTACCAAACTGGTCTAGACATGGAAAGAAAAAGATCCAATAAATCATATACTAAAGTTCCATTTTGATTGTATGCGTGATTGTTTCAGAATATTAATACAAAATAACATACAATTTAGGGAGCCTCCTCTTAAGGCTCAATTTACACCACCGCGGAATGAAACGGAAGCGACTTTTTGCAACAAAATTGTGCATAGCATAATGATCTTTGTCAATCGTTAAAACATAGGTACAAACTAATTGGGAGCCAAAAAAAGGTCGCGCGTCTTCCGGGGTATCCTCGCGCATTCTCGAGAATTCCCCTAGCTATTGTCGGCGCCGTATGTGGAATCCGCGGGAAGTGGCGCAAATGGGGAGTCGGTTAGGTCGGTTACAGCAGTGCGGTGCCAACTAATAGATCTAGACAGACCGTCCCTCATGGCGCAGTCGTGCGAATTCGCTGGAACGCGCGAGAATACTCGAGCTTTCCAGCGAATTTGCGCGCCTTCTTGCGTCATGAGGCGAAATTGACGCTATACTAATATTATAAATGTAAAACCTGATGCTTCAAACACATTTGTTTCAATAGCATATCATGAAAGTATTCTATTTATTCCTGCATGTGCATATATTTGCGGGCGGGAGGGCGGTGCTGCATACTGGATGCAAGATTGATCATCTAGTTATTGAAGGAATAAACACTAGATATTTTTTTCAAAAGTATTAGTTAGGCATAGATTTATCAAAATACAATATGTTAACTAACAGAGAGCGTTACCGTTAACCCGCAATAGTATAGCATCCATACATGCTAAAAAAATATTACCATTCGAAAACAAAATGTTTTTATTTTTTTAATATTAAAACATTCACTAAAAATGTTAAATTGATACGTAAAAGAAACACTC
The DNA here is from genome assembly GCA_943138885.2 of Tholera decimalis. Lineage (NCBI taxonomy): Eukaryota > Metazoa > Arthropoda > Insecta > Lepidoptera > Noctuidae > Tholera > Tholera decimalis. Next base: position 6,409,956 of record OW964575.2, on the reverse strand, counting down.
TGTACACGCGTAAGCATTCATAAATAAATTGCGACGTTGCCATCCTTCAAGTACGCGTGTACAGAGTGTTTCTTTTACGTATGTCCAAAAAGACTCACAATTCCTGGTCAGCGGGTGTAGCCGGCATGTCATCAGCAAGGCGTCTCCCCAGCCTTGGCGTGAACTCTACGTTCTCAAATGCTTTGTCGTCGTACGACAAGCTGCGACCCAACTTGGGAGTGAAGATCACCTTCTTTGTCACTGCGGATTAGACAAAAATCAAAAGTAAGTGCCAACATCAAAAGACGATAAAGCTATTTCTTTTTAATAATAAATATAATTTAAAGAACATAAAAATAGATAGGTAGATAGATACTTTATTGTACACCAATAATTGAATCACACTTAAATAAACAAATTGGTAAAAAGTTTTTATTTACATAAAAACTTTTTACCAAAAAATTTAACCGACTCCCAAAAAACACTGCAAAGTGAAAAATAACTTTAATTTCGGTAGTCGGTTTCTTTAGTTTTGTATTTTCGTTTTTGGCACTGACTTCCGAAATTAAAGTTACTTTTCACTTTGCAGTGTTTTTTGGGAGTCGGTTTAATTTTTAGGTAAAAAGTTTTTATTTCACTCTTTTTATTTGGTCTATTTTTAATTTACCTAGTTACAAGAGCCCAAATGTCAACTACTTATAACCTTTTACAAAATATTGCTTTTCCCAATGTTGGGCCGTTAATTGTTGAGGAGTTCTCCTGGTACTTCACCATCAGCTCTACATCACCATATGCATTGTGACGAGCATAAAGTGCTTAACATCAAGTAATCGAATCGCAATCCACTCAAAACTTATTATTGAGTAGTTTCGGCGGCCATCTGTGGCCTTCATCATCAGTTCCACTTCCTCAAATGGTACTTTTTGAGAGAAACTGCACAAGTTACTATAATAAATACCCAAATCGTCATAGGTGTGCCTATAATATTTGAAGAGTTCCCTCGATTTCTCCAGGATCCCATCATCAGATCCTGACGTTTATAAAAATGGGACCAATTTCGAAGTATACCCTTTCAATCAAAAAAAAATTTTCCAAATCGGTTCAGCCGTCTTCGAGTAATCGATGATCATACGTTAAAAAAAAAAAAAAAAAACAAAAAAATATATATACGCGTCGAATGGGGCGTGCAACTGTCAAAGTGGCGCTAGTAGCACACTTACCAATATCAAAGCAGTTTCTCTATGGAACAGTAATGAATTCCTAAATTAGAGACAGTTATTGAGAATTTTTCGATTAAAGAACATGTATTATGTTCATTAATCGGAAAATTGTACAGAAATCAATTGAAATCAATGAAATGAAAATAAAAAATATTACCACAGATAACCATAGATGATACAGATAACTATATAATATCTCACAATCTAACTAACACTGACAGTGACAAAGGTTCTTACGGTGGTGGCGCCATCTGCGATTAGCTTTCACTTGCACGCCCCATTGATAACCTCCTCTTTTTGTCGTCGGTTGAAAAATCGGTTACAATGGCGGTCTTATCGCTGAGAGCGATATTTTACAGACAACTTTCTTTTTTTTATTACTGATGGGCCCACTCTTGACCTCGATCTCACCTGATGGTAAGCGATAGATGAGGTCTAAGATGGGACGAGCGAGCCCAGAAGATGCCTATTCACTCATGCTTTAAAGGCTGAAAGGTGGCAGGGAAGGACTTTACGAACTTTAATTAAAATATTACATATTTCAACTCCTGTGCTAGGCGAGAATGTGTTACAGGGATCAGTGTTCTACGCTATATATTAAAACACATTTAAATGTTATCTATACTTAATACTTAATAATATTATAAAGAGGAAACCTTTGTATTTTTGTATGTTTGTATTGAATAGGCTCAAAAACTACTGGACCGATTTCAAAATTTCTTTTACCATTACTTAGAGGGATTCTTCCGAATCCGTATAGGCTATATTTTATCCCGGAAAATAGATAGGATTTTTCGTGGTAGTGAAAATTGTGGAGTAAGGCGTCGAAAAAACTGCCGTACGTTAACGATTCTCGCGAACGCTGCCTATATTTAATATAAACATTGCACCCGTGCGAAGCCGGGGCGGGTCGCTAGTATAATTATAAATTACAAATAAAAAGTAACATTAGAAGGTATTGAGAAAGAGAAGCGAATGTGTATGTGTGTGTAGGTTTGATTGTATGTACGTAATTCTTCTATTAAGGGGATAACGGGGCTGGCTAGATCAACGTATATGCATACAAACTGTGTCATCATCATCTTCTTCCTGCCCTTATCCCAGTTACTTGTGGTCGGCGCAACACATTTTCTTTTTTTTTTCTCCTCTGTTAGTTGTCATAGTATCATTTAGTCCTTTTTCTTCTTCTTTGGCTTTCCTCTAGCGGTGGATATGTCCAGCGCTAAATAGTATTGTAACAACAGTGTACTTACCATAACCGAAGAATCTTTGTCTACCTCTCCATCGATGAATATTCAAACTCAACACACTTTTAGTTACAGGTGTGTCATCCATATGCTAAGAATTTACCATAAATCAGTTTTTTAAGTACAACTATTTTCTGGCAGGATTGCGAGAATGCTCTAATTAAGGCGTGGATATACGTAAATTGGGCTTCATTTAGGATACATTAGAACCATTTTTTCCGTAACCCTTACAAGATTTCTTTTCAAAATAATATATATTAATCTACACAATATAAAGCATGTCCTCTTCATTTCAAAAAAAAAAATTGAAATATACCTCTGCCCAGAAATGCACAAGCTCTACAAGCGGTTTCGGTACATCGATGCATTTATATATAGATATTATACTTTTTTTTCGTTTATTGATGAACAAAAAAGAAAGTACTTGAATTTAGAAGATATCAAATATTAAGTTTAAAAAAATGCTTAATTTTTTAAAATATGATTTTTTTTGTACAGTAATGTAAAGTACATTAACCACTCAGATAACAAAAATTGAAAATTGTACCGGTTTTTGACCACCGGTGGCCTTACGCTCCTATATTCTATCTATTTATTTAACCACAATTTCGGTCATAGCCAAAATATTTTTTTAAAAGAGAGTCCGTGTAGAAACTTGCTCGTTTTTCTCCGTAGAGATCTACGATTAGGAATATGCAAATACCTTATTTAACTGATTACCTATCTTCTATACATTTAATTAAAATCGAAGTGTCTGTCTGAGATTTCAAACTAAATGATAAATCTCAAATGCTTATAGTTATTTACACGATACTAAAACACAACATATTTTTTTCACTCTCTCTGTCTTTCTGCTTGTCCGGAAAAATCTCTGAAACGACCGAACCGATTTTAATGGGACTTTCACTGGACGATAGAGGATGTTATATGGCATCATACAGGTTTTCGGAAAATTCCCAAGGGATCGGAATTTACTCGGGAATTTACCGCGTAGATATTATCGGCACAACTAGTTTAAAAGAAATAATTAGAGTTTCATTTGGACCGATTTAAGCAAAAATGTTCCAACCCACAACCTCGTCAATTTCGAGTTTTGTGACCTATGTACTTCAAAATAAGGTATATTTTAACATAATAGGTTTATTTATTTTATTATTTAGGTACACACAGTAAAATGCATTAGGATAAGCATAATTATAATATTGAGTACAAAGGTACTGCTACCTGCGAAAGGAGAAGTGAAAAAAAAGGAAAACAATAGTGTGTGAGAACAAGAAGAGAAATAAATATGAATATGTGAAGTCTAAAACTAAAATATTAAATTTACCTACACATACTTATAATGCAATAAAAATAGCATATATTTAAATAAATACATAATGTTAGAATACATAAACATATAATATAAATATATACATAAATAATTAACACAGTTAAGAGGAAAGGTAATGCTCTTTTAATCGACATTTGAATAGAGATATACTTTTTAAATCACGAATGCTAGGCGGAAGTAAGTTCCACAATCTTACAGCATGGATAGAGAAGGAATAAAAGTAGTAGCTAGTTTTATGAGGATGAGATTTAAGGAGGGATCTAAGGTGTGATCTACACGGTACGTCGCTAGAACGAGCGTAAGAAAAACGCTCACGCAGGTAGGAAGGGTAAGACAGGTTGTGTAAAATGTTGAAGAGGAGACACAAAATCCTAGTGTTCCTGCGAAGACGGATTGGGAGCCACTTGAGTTCCTTGCGAAGGTGAGAAACATGGTCATACTTTCGAAGACCGAAAACAAAGCGAATGCACAGATTTTGCAAGTGCAAGGTTTGGAACATTTTTGCTTAAATCGCATTTTATGTTATCTCACCCCTTTTTTGGTGGGAATCTAATGACTCGTCCCGCTCTGAGTGGAGCAAAAGGGAGTGTCAGACTTCTACTGACTAAAAACCCACCCTGTCCCGTGCTGCAGTATCTCGTTAGAACATTTCCGCAAACCTGGCAGGTAATGACTCTGTCGCGACCCGTCAATGCTGCTGATTGCTCTTTGAGGCGCCAGAGGAACACTAGCCAGGCCTGGTCTTAATTGGACGGTGAGCTACTCCTGCTCACCGTTCGCAAGCCCACGCCTACTGTGTCCGGAGATCCTCGACGCCCGAGGCGTCACCCGCGGTGGCTGGGGCGTGAGGAAGAGAGTTCAAGTAGCATATAGACACTTACCCCTAGGTTCCGGTTCGTCGGCTTGCATCTCATAAGGTAACTGATCGTAGTAATATTTCAATGTGTCCGCAGCTTCCAGTAACTTGAAGAAGGCTTGCCTGTAAAGAAATCTACATATAAATATGTTTTAACTCATAGATATATAGATAGAATATACTTTATTGTACACCAAAATCTATTTAACATTATTTCTTAATTCTATGGGTACAATGGTGGTCTTATCGCTGAAAGCGATATCTTCCAGACAACCTTTGGAAGGACTTTCAAAACTTTAATTAAAGTGGGGAGGGCTAAATTAGTGTACTCATAAAACAGAAAATTATATATATATATACAACGTGTAACGAAAACCCCATATCTATCCAAAAGTACTGAAGACAACATCTGGTATGGAGTCTCGATGCAAAGTTTCTGCTCAAAATAAGTGACTCAGAATTGAACCCAAATTATTGGTTTCATATGTTTCTTGAATACCAGTAATAACAAACGTGTCACAGCACTATGAGGGTCATTACTTTCCACGTCACTTACCAATAAAACGATTCACACGTTGTATATATATATATACATATACATACAAATATATAAATACAATGTGTTCTGTAACATCATGTGGAGAGGAAATAAAAGAATAATCATAAATTTGAAAGAAAATAATCAGCAACCGAGCTCTTAAAAGTAGCGAGTGACTGAGTTTGTCTTGCTGACACCGGCAATGCATTCCACAAACGAACAGCTTGCACCGTAAACGATGAGCCATAGAATTTATTGGAATGTGCAGGCATCGAAAGTCTCAAATTTAAATTCATAGATCATCAACATCATCTGATTAACATTTTCCAACTATCCCTGGCCCTTAGCCAGAGCCACGCTGACCTAAGACAGCGCCTGTGTGCAAAATCTATGAAGCGCCTATGATTTTTCCACAGGCATGAGTATTGTCTTGGGATGTCCCAAGTACAGTGTTGCCAGACGTCCCGTAATTCACGGGACGTCCCGTATTTCAGGCAGAAATGCAAATGTCTCGCCGGGACCGACTCTGTCCCGTATATCAATTCGATTTTGCATGTATCATCCGCTCATGAAGCTCTATACTGCTTACATCCAATTGGCTCGACTGCGCGCGAGCGACTGAGGTCTGAGCCGAGTCTGTTTATAGCGATGTGCTCGGCTTTTTAAATATGTCAAATACAACACAAAAAGTTAAAACATGCGCGTTCCTCTCAAAAATATTCAAAATAAAACAACTTACTAAATAATTGGATTTTTTATTTATCCCGGAAAAAAAATTGAAATCCCGTATTTTTTTGCCTATTTAATCATTGGTCCCTTACAACCTCAAAAAAAAAAACTGCAACCCTACCCAAGACAATACTCACGCTTGTCGTTTAACTTTACACTGTTTGTACCCACTTAATTATAAAGAATATGTTGTAGTTTTACAAAAATAATTTCAATAATTAACGCTGGCATTACATCCGGGCAAAGACTAAAAAAGCACTTGACCGCGCATACAGTGCCCCGATGCGTCGCGACGCACGAAAATTAGGCTTTTTGCACCTATATAGTGGCTACGGTACACGAACCATTTTAGTTCTAACCAAGTGTTAGACTAGATTTTATTTTTTTGTATCCAATTTATAACGCATATTAATGCCTTCATGCGCGTTGAAGTGGTGTAGAAAACATTCCCAGACATCTTGATACTAAATGAATGATATAACTGTTCATCAGTAATGAAATACTACGAAAATTTATTTCTTATTTAATCAAATTGTAAGCCACCGCAGGGGTCTATTCAAAATGATGGTTTAGGTGAGCAAGCCCACGGTTGAGTCGCGCGTTGATAGCTTTTGGAAAAGTCTCTTTCATTTATTAAGAAATTCTAATTCTTTTATCCTTTTCTATTGTATGTATGTATGTTTATTTAAGTTATATAATTATGTATATACAACGTGTAATTTAAAGGGTATATACATACCAAGTGCATGGTTTCATTGGATGATAACAAACGATATGGCAAGGGTTTTGTAATCTTACGTCTACATGTGTGGAACTTATTAGAAATTTCAATACATTGATATCAGAGACCGAAATATTCAAATTAAGAGGAACGAAGAGAATTATCGTGTTGTTGGCAAGTGACGTGGAAAGTTATTGACCCTCGTAGTGCTGTAACACGTTTGCTATGATTGAAATTCAAGAAACATTATGAAACCGATAATTTGGTATCAGTTCTTTGAGTGACTTATTTTGAGCTGAAACTGTGCATAGAGACTCCATACCAGATGTTGTCTTCAGCCCTTTTGGATAGATATGGGGTTTCCGTTACACGTTTTATACACTTGTAATAAAACTTTTACTTTGAATACCTATATGATCTACTTAGTTTATTTTTTTATGGATCTGTCATGTTATCTCTTCACCATCCATGTTTAACTGGTAGAGAATGCTTATGGCATTAAGACCGCCTTTGTACATTTTGTGTTGCATAAAGTCTGAATAAATAAATTGTACTAAGTGGACCATTAAATTGTTGTAAAGTACATAAAAAAAAATCTAATACATTAGGTTTATTTATCAAAACTAAAATCGTGCCATCGCATCTTCTCAGTTCATCATGTTGTGCTGGCGCTCCTGCTGCGGCTGCGGAAAACCCAAGCGAAGTAAATATAGTCATCTCGGTGATAACTACATTTTCGAGCCTTTTGTGGTCGAAACTCTCGGACCATGGGGCCCGTGTGCTCACAAGTCACAACCTTTTTAAAGACATATCAAAAAGGCCCGGTGACGCTTCCCGTGACCCAAGTTCTGGCTATTTCTTTGGCCAAAGGCTAAGTATTGCCATACAACGAGGCAATGACGCCAGTATCTTGCTAGCTACTGTCTTTTATTTGTCTACAGTCTCTTGTTCTATTCTCACACTGACTGTGAAAACTTGTAATTAGCCTTCTTTATATTATTTTTCAGCCATCTGTATCCTAGCTGTAAGATTTCCTAAGATAATAAAATATATTAGTACGGTTACTAGGAAACATACCTCTTTGAGGAGTGGCTAGATCGGCGTCACGGCGTCCTGACCTACCGCATGACGCAGGTCCTCACCGGACACGGAAGTTTCGGGAGGTACCTGTGTCTGATGGGTAAGGAAGAGACGCCTGGGTGTCACCACTGCGAGGGTCGCCCTGAGGACACAGTCGAGCACACAGTGCAGGACTGCCCAGCTTGGGCAGAGCACCGACGTGTCCTCACGGCGACAATAGGCGGAGACCTCTCGCGCCCGGCCTTGGTCGAGGCCATGCTGCGGGGCGAGAGGGAGTGGGAAGCGGTCGCCTCCTTCTGCGAAGCAGTCATGCTTTCGAAGGAGGAGGCGGGCCGCGTGAGGGAGAGGATGGCGTCCTCCCTGCAGCCCAGCCGCAGTGGTAGACGCCCACGGCGTCGGACGTCGGCCGACGATCTCCGGCCACCATAGGCGCGGGCATGCGGACAGCGAGTAAAGGGCAACTCGCTGTCCGACCATGGACCATGCCCGGGTCGACGGCGCGTCGTGTTTCACGCGCGCCTCAAAGAGCGTCAGCAACATGACGAGGCCCCCTCTGCAGAGGGCCGAATCCTGCCGGGGTCGTGGGACTCATCCCGTTACCGTGGCCCCGGTATGTAAAGGATTATTGAAGGAACACCGTGGATTTTAGTCAGTAAAAGTCTGACAGTCCCTCCCACCCTGCCCGGAGTGGGAGGACTTATTTGATAATTTTACCACGTTAAAAAAAAAAAAAAAAAAAGGAAACATACCTGTTGTCTTCTGTAGCCAGTCTGAGGGATCTTTTGCCTATCCTGGGACCAAACCACATGCCCCCGCGGTCACTGTGCGCGCCCCTGTCCGCTCCACCATCCTACAACGAGAAAGTTATTAAAAAATTGGCCGAGTGCGAGTCATACTCGCCCATAAAGGGTTCCGTAGTAACTACGCCAAATAACTTTGTTTTTCATAGTGTTTGTATGTATTACAAAGTTATATTTGCGGTTTCAGAAAATATGCTGTATCTCAAAAACTGCTGACTCCATCTCGTTCAAACCAATTTTGATTGAAAGTTTACATTAAGATCTACAGCATATATTTTTTTTAGATTTTTTTCCATAATAATAGAAGTTAGAGGGGGGACACATTTTACCACTTTGGAAGCGTATATCTTTTAAACGATTAACTTTATGAAAAAGTGGTTTTAGAAACCTCAATGTCATTTTTAAAAACCTGTCTATAGAAACCACATACGCATAGGCTTCGTGGAAAAAAATATTTTCAATTTCAGTTAAATAAAAAAAAGTCAAATATTTTTTTTTTTTCTTAAATTGGAAAGCGGTTTACTGAATACATCGACCTACCGATTTTCACATGTATAGTCTTAATAGTTTCGGAATAAAATGGCGGAATAAATAAAACGGATGGACGGACATACAAACAGACAGACAGACATGACAAAACTATAAAGTTTCCGGTTTTTGCCATTCGGCTACGGAACCCTAATAATCACTAGGAGACTAATAATATTATATTACCTATCAAAAATAAAATTATATTATAACTATGTAAATTCCTGTAATAAAGTATATTAAACTACTAACATCAAATATTATCTTCTATCATGTAAACATCCTTTGCAGGACAGACGAACGATTTTGGACATGCTGTTTCTTTATAATATTTGTAGTGGAAATATCTAGACTGCGCTGCATTAAGTTACTTAGTTTTGAGATTGAGCACTCCGTCACGATCACGACGGACTAGGCACACTCAGCTTTTCGATGTACCACATGCCAGTACTAACTACGCTCAGAATTTAGTTATTAGTTGAATACTAAGAACTTTTAACAAAAACTTCTCCCGTCTGGATATATTTAACTCCAAAAAAGGTATGTTTAGGAAGCTACTTTTATCCTCTGTACATGGCGATTTACCTAATCAGATCCTAACAGAAGTAAAATAGTATGAGATTAAGTATGGTACACTACAGGCATTCACCATACACCACATACACACACACACAGAGACACATTAATTTAATACTCCCCATGCACACTTCTTAATACTGTATATAAAGTTAATTAAAAAAAATATTTTCTACATGTTTGTCACTAGTGAGTAAATTGTAAATCCGTAATTGGCTGTAAGATTAGATATAAGTTACTACAAAACATTGTTTTAAGAGCTGTGGATTTTGTTATAAATAAATAAACTCACAATGTGTTCACCGTTTTGAAAGCAGAATGATGAAAATTACAAAACGTGATGTGCCTACCGGGTTTCGAAGCCGCGACCTACATCTTGCAAATCTTACCAACAACCACCATGCCACGACTGCACCATAGCAACATTAAAAAAAATTGTTTCTTTTCTGCTCTAAGAACGCCTTTAAGGTTTTTTATCATATTTTTTTTTTAAGTTGTTCTCCCTTTTATAGTTAAACTAGCACTTCGCGTGAAGTTATAGCCATACAAATAATAATTTCATTTCCTTAATTTTTTATAAAGAGAACTAGCGATGTGGATAGAATACTTTTTTTTTATTTATTCAACCGACGACCAAAAGAGGAGGTTATCAATTCGACGCGTATAATTTTTTTTTTATGTATGATCATCGATTACTCGAAGACGGCTGAACCGATTTGGAAAATTCTTTTTTTGATTGAAAGGGTATACTTTGAAATTGGTCACATTTTTATAAACGTCAGGATCTGATGATGGGATCTTGGAGAAATCGAGGGAACTCTTCAAATATTATAGGCACACCTATGACGTTTTGGGTATTTATTATAGTAACTTGTGCAGTTGCTCTCAAAAAGTACCATTTGAGGAAGTGGAACTGATGATGAAGACCACAGATGGCCGCCGAAACTACTCAATAATAAGTATTGAGTGGATTGCGATTCGATTATTTGAATATGGATGTTAAGCACTTTATGCTCGTCACAATGCATATCGTGATGTAGAGCTGATGGTGAAGTACCAGGAGAACTCCTCAAAAATTAACGGCCCAGCATTGGGAAAAGCAATATTTTGTAAAAGGTTATAAGTAGTTGACATTTAGGCTCTTTTAACTTGGAAAATTAAAAATCGACCAACTAAAAAAAGTGAAATAAAAACTTTTTACCAAAAAATTAAACCGACTCCCGAAAACACTGCAAAGTGAAAAATAACTTTAATTTCGGAAGTCGGTGCCAAAAACGAAAATACAAAACTAAAGACACCGACTTCCGAAATTAAAGTTATTTTTCACTTTGCAGTGTTTTCGGGAGTCTGTTTAATTTTTTGGTAAAAATTTTTTTTGAAAATAGGTTCGCGTTTGACCACTATCTCACCTGATGGTAAGTGATGATGCGGTCGAAGATGGAGCACGCTTACCTAAAAGTAACCTATTCACTCTGGACTTAAAGACTCCTAGGTTGTAGCTGTCGGGAAACACAGACTCCGGCAGGGAATTCCACTCCTTAGCCGTACGCACAATGAAAGTATTCCCAAAACGTTTTGTGCGTATGGGTGGGATGTCCACCATGTAACGATGGCGCTTCGCTGTTTGTCTCGTAGTTCGATTCACATTAAAATGTAGTAATGTTGTATGCATAGATTATTTCAATAAGGTTGATTAGTCCCGGAGATTACCCCTACATAAAAACAAATTTTACCTCTTTATAATATCTTATATCAGTATAGATACACCCTTTTAAGAGGAGGCTCACACACAATCACGCATACAATCAAAATGGAACTTCAGTATATGATTTATTGAATCTTTTTCTTTACATATCTAAGACCAGTTACGTATTAATCGAATATCATGTCTTTTAAAGATTATTCAAAATTTTATCAAAATTACTCGGCTTTTATGTCTAAAATTAGTATTGACAGTAAGAAAATGTAGTTTATTATCCAAATATAAGATATTTTTTCTCTAGATCAATTACTACTTTAGTAATAAACAAAATAAAAATTGAGACTTACTACATTTAGCTTCGAACCCGAACATGGTGAAAGAGCGCACGCGATATTCAACTTTATTACTGCTACGTTAGCGTTTAGCACACAACGGCCTAAGCAGGGTGCATGGGGGCGGAGCTTGCGTGAAAATGATTTTAGATTGCCTGGTCTTAAGGCTTTCACTGTAAACTTATCGCAAAACAAGTCTATTTTTACTAATCTTCCAAATACCGTGGCTGTTCTTAATTCGACTAAATGTATTTTACAAAGAAATATTATTAATAAGTCAGTGTATTATTTACATGCCGGGGTAGCGGGAATGTTCTAACGAGATACCGCGGCCCCGGAACTAAAGGGCAGCTGAAGGAACAGGGTGGGTTTTAAGTCATTAGAAGTCAGACATTCTCTTCAGCAACACCCAGAGTGAGAGAAAACATTCTACGAATATCTCACACGGAAATAAAAAGTGTATTATTCACATCATCGACATTCAGGTCCGTATTACAGAACGTTACTCAAGTCCAGTTTGAGCTTAATTCCCCCGATCTCAGTTTAAATATAGAATCTGCACTTGAGCATTGGTCTTATTCCAGAACGATAATCAAACTACACTCAGATTCAAATCGGGCCTCAAGCAAAGAATATCATGTCTATACATCAGTCTGTTTTCGTTTACGTTTTATTTTTTTCGTCTCCGCTGTTCCGATCTACGAAGAAGAATATAAATACTGAGATTTTTTGACGTGACAACGTCTTATAATTCGATGAAGCTGGCTGCACGCACGAAAATATATGACTCATGCGGCGTTACCTCGCTCTGAGGCGTTCCATCGCTCTGAGGCGTTCCAAAGCAAATCAAATTGGATCTACAAGTTGACATTTATGTATTACTCAACGAGTCAAGTACTAGGCTATCACAAAACGGTAAGAGATGACGTCACTGTGTAGGGATTCTTTGCCATTTATGTATGACTCAACGAGTCAAGTACTAGGTTATCATAAAACGCTAAGAGATGACGTCACTGTGTTGGGATTCTTCCATTGTCATGAGAAGTGCAGTAATAGTGATGTAAAAATAAATTTTCTTTTGAAAAATGCAACCATTCCATCAGTATTTTCTTATGACGTTGTCAAGTTCAACTATCGTCAGTAAACCGACTTTACAGACAACCGATTTTTTTTTCTATAGAAATAACTAATTCAGTCTAGGAAAATTGTAATCGTTATTCTGACCCTTCACCGGCTAGTCAGCTTGCTGTGCTTTACGAGGCACGGGTATCACACCACGAACTTCCATACTCCGGGCTACTACTGAAAAATTTCTAACAGAAAAATCCAATAGCACGTTTTGTCCGACCTGGAAATCGAAACCGAGACTCTTGTTCAACAGTCGCGCTTGCCACCACAAGGCCAACGAGTAGAGAACAGGTACTAACTTAATATAATTATGGTATTGCAACTACTAACAGCCTACGTACTAACACACTATGTATTGATTTTATAGGCGTTTGGATCTGAAATAAAACATTTTGGGAATACTTTCACTGTGTGTACGGCTAAGGAGTGGAATTCCCTGCCGAAGTCTGTGTTTCCTGTTATAACCTGGGGGTCTTTAAGTCAAGAGTGAATAGGTTACTTCTAGGTAAGCGTGCTTCATCTTCGACCACATCATCACTTACCATCAGGTGATAAGGTGGTCAAACGCGAACATATTTAAAAAAAATGTTTTATGCAACTACTAACAACCTACTATCACACTATGTATTGATTTTATAGGCCTTTGGGTCTGAAATAAAACATTTTGGGAATACTTTCACTGTGTGTACGGCTAAGGAGTGGAATTCCCTGCCGGAGACTGTGTTTGTTTATTTAAACTTTATGTACGACTAGCTTTTGCCCGCGACTTCGTCCGCGTGGAATAGTTACTTTGGGCTAACGTTAAATTTAACCCCGATTTTGAGCATTCTTCATTGGCGCTCCGCTCCTATTGGCCTTAGCGTAATGATACAATATAGCTGTGCCCGCGACTCCGTCAGCGTAAGTTAATGTATTGGTAATATTGTTTAGATCACGTTCACATGAGGCTTAAGTACCTAGACAACGCTTCGACCGCGAGACGCGTCGAGCGCGGCGACCGATTCTCAAAAATAATCCTTATAGCATGATTCAGTATTCACGCGCGATGGCTTATTATTATAAGCGTATTTCATGTATAACTTTGGTGTTTCTATACCGATTTATATGATTCTTTTTACGGTTTCGTAGCCGAATGGCAAAAAACAGAATCTTTATAGTTTCGACATGTCTGTCCGTCTGTCTGTCTGTCTGTCTGTCCGTCCGTCCGTCTGTCACAGCAATTTTATTCCGAAAATATTAGGACTATACATGTGAAACTTGATAGGTAGATGTATTCTGTGAACCGCTTTCCGATTTTGAGAAAAAAATTAAAAAATATTTAAAATAAAGGGGGGCTCCCCATACATGGAACTAAACCTGAAAATATTTTTTTTTCATGAAATCGATACATGTGTGGTATCTATAGACAGTTCTTTAAAAACGACATCGGGGTTTCTAAAACCACTTTTCCATAAAGTCAATCGTTTAAAATATATAAGCTTCCAAAGTGGTAAAATGTGTGTGTGGCGGACACAACCTCTAACTTCTATAATAATGGAGTGAAAAATCTAAAAAAAATATATGTCTGTAGATCTTAATATAAACTTTCAACCAAAATTAGTTTGAACTAAATCAGTTCAGCAGTTTTTGAGATACAGCATATTTTCTAAAACCGCAAATATAACTTTGTAATTCATACAAACACTATGAAAAACAAATTTATTCGGTGCAGTTGTAAAAAATGTAAAAAAGCCAGTTTTAAGAAATTTGTAAGGTTTTTTTTTCAAAACAAATTTATTTGGCGCAGTTGTAAAAAATGTAAATAAGCTAGTTTTAAGAAATTTGTAAGGTTTTTTTTTTTCATCAAATAAATTTGCATATTATATTATAGTTACTACGGAACCCTTCATGGGCGAGTCTGACTCGCACTTGGCCAATTTTTTTATGGAATAGTTAATAATGTTAACTTTTTCAATTAGGGGTGACTGAGAGTGTTATAAACGTAAGAGTAGACAAATATTATAATCAGAAAGCTTCGAACTGCTAAGCTATCGGGAGTTACACGTGTTATTGTGAGTCAACCATAAAAGTTAGACATATGCTGTCGTGGGATATTTTTTATATAATTTTAAGGAGAACATTTCCGTCATGAAATGATTTGTGTAGCTTTAACCATTAAGGTTGCACACGCGACGGAAGCTTAAAAAATGGAGTAACTTCTCCCGTTTTCCCAACATTTCCCTTCACTGCTCTGCTCCTATTGATTGTAGCGTGATGAAAAGTATACTATAACCCGCTCAGGAGTATGAAAAATAATTGTACCAAGTTTCGTTAAAATCCGTCGAGTAGTTTTTGTTTCTATAACGGTTATACAGACAGACAGACAGACAGACAGACAGACAAAAATTTAACTGATTGCATTTTTGGCATGAGTATCGATCCTTAATCACCCCCTGATAGTTATTTTGGAAATATATTTCATGTACAGAATTGACCTCTCTACAGATTTATTATAAGTATAGATTGTGTTACATGGGCGGACTTAATTCAGCAAGGCATTCTCTACCCGTAAACCTTTGGGTTAAAAAAACACATTGTGGTAGGTGTACGAGAAAATGGAATGAAATAATATATTTAATACTAATAAATATAATACTAATAAACAACGTGTAATTTAAAGGGTATATACATACCAAGTGCATGGCTTCTTTGGATGATAACAAACGATATGGCAAGGGTTTTGTAATCCTAAGTCTACGTGTGTAGAACTTATTATAAATTAAAATACACAATACCAGAGACCGAATTTTTCAAATCAAGAAGAACGAAGAGAATTATCGTGTTATTGGCAAGTGACGTGGAAAGTTATTGACCCTCGTTGTGCTGTGACACGTTTGTTATGACTGGTATTCAAGAAATATATGAAACCAATAATTTGGTGTCAATTCTTTGAGTCAGTTATTTTGTGCTGAAACTGTGCATAGAGACTCCATACCAGATGTTGTATTCAGCCCATTTGGATAGATATGGGGTTTCCGTTACACGTTGTATAATAATACTAATAAAATACACATATATGCTAAAATGACAAACTAATAAATACGTTGCTTTATAATATTCTTTCTGATTAAGAGAGCTCATAATAATTATGACGAAGACCAAACTTAGACTAACAGCCCCTTAAGTAGTGGTTTTTAATTTTATGCTTAAAAGAAAATTTTGACTCAGCCTTCTTGATGTCAAGGGGTAGCAAATTCCAGAGTTTAATAGTAGAAAATATAGCTTAAAAATTACATAGAAACTGTTATAATCTGGGGGTCTTTAAGTCAAGAGTGAATAGGTTACTTCTAGGTAAGCGTGCTCCATCTTCGACCACATCATCACTTACCATCAGGTGAGATGGTGGTTAAACGGAACCTATTATCAATAAAAAAAGCGATAAGACCACCCATTGTATCACCCTTTTTAGTTGTTAAGTCCTTATTTGTTTTTCTCTTATTAAAGAATTTATATCTATCTATAAATATAATAGTTATTATTAATACAAAACAACATACCTTTACGTCATTACTATTGGCCAGAACACAGCTTATAGCGAAGATGAAAACCCCATATAACACAGTGGTCCCGTACATTTTGGAATGCGGTACTGTGAACAACTGATACCCCAAGATAGCTGGGAACCCTATATATACTCTACTAAATGGAAATCTTATGCAAATGACGGGGAGACAGGGGAATTACGACACGTGGACCTCTAGACACAATACGCATTCAGAATGAAACTGACATAACTCTCAGATTTGGAAATTTCTGTTTAAGATATAAACTGGCCTTAAACTCTAAATATCTGCAGTAATAGAAGTCAAAATTAGGATAAATAAAAGGAATATATCACCTATTACATCACAGGAGAGATATGTATTACATTGCAATTTACTTAACGCCGCTTTTTTAAGTTTTTAGTTCGACCCCAAAAAAGGGTAATTTTTAAGTTATGCTAGTTTTCATTCTTAGGTGTGTTATAAAATTGGATATGGTAAAATTGTATGACGTAGAAACTGTGACGGTTTCTACGTGTGTTTCAAAAATAGAACAGGTATACCCCGTTGGAAAACCGCGTTTGTCGAAAACTGGTTTAAACACTATATTTACTTCTGTTTTTTTTGTTGCGATGTTCTTCATCTGAGTTGTTTTGATATGATTGTGTCAATTAATTTATAGTTATATAATTAACTAGCTGTGCCCGCAACTTCGTTTTCATTATTTTTTATACTAGCTACGCGTTTTTCCCGCGTAAATCCCGAACTGCGGGTATTCCGGGATAAAAAGTATAGCTTCCTTTATCTTCTACTAAACTTTGAGATCGGTTCATCTGTTCCAGATATTAGCCCGCACAGAAAGACAGATAGACAAAATAATAAATGTTTCTGTTTTAGCATCGTGGAAACAACTATAAGCACTTGAAAAAACACCATTAATTTTAAATCATAGAGAGTCACTTCCCTGACAGGGTTGCAGAATTCTTCGAAAGAGTTATCACGGCCTCGGATCACGAAGGGTAAATGACGGAACACGGATGGGTTATAGTCAGTAAAAGGCTGACACACCCTTACGCTTTGTCGAGATCCGGAGTCACTCATTGGATGATTTTCCCACTTTTTTTTCATCATTATTAAATTAAATTAGGGTTTTTATTGCAATGGATACGCCAACCCCATCATGCCGTACACATGCTTCAACAAAACAATTTTTTCTTTCTTAAATAAATTTAAAGGAGACTCCTAATCAATAAAGTACACCAACTCGCTAAATCTTTTTGTTGCATCTGACTTCGGTTGAGCTAAAATTGATTGAATTAAACCTATTTCCCATTCTTAAAGAGATACACTTCAATGTTGTTTAAATGTGTTTATTTATTTATAAAGATGCAAGGTTTAAAAGGTACGTTTATCCATGAATGATATTTTTTTATTCGATCACAACCGAGCTTTTAAATTAATTACACATAGTATTTTTCAATTAAAACCTGTGTGCAACTAATTAATAGCTCATATTATTTTTATTAAATCAC
The DNA here is from genome assembly GCA_943138885.2 of Tholera decimalis. NCBI lineage: Eukaryota > Metazoa > Arthropoda > Insecta > Lepidoptera > Noctuidae > Tholera > Tholera decimalis. The sequence goes on along the minus strand of OW964575.2, from coordinate 6,392,134 downwards.
AACCATCCTGTTTTTCATCACGAAAAAATACGAGCTCAAAAAAAGCTCAAATTTTTAAAGCGTTAATGAATATTCATGTTTATAAGATATTGTTTTTGTTTAGTTTAATTGTTTTGCTGCATATTCTAGAGAATTTATTATGTACTCTCTGAACAACAAATATAGACATAAATAATGTATAAGTATGGGGACTGTTAAGCCAATGTGGGAAGTTAAATAAAATGGACTGTATATAAAGTTTGTAGGCGCGGTTTATTGCCTTCCCTTTTACAAACAATAAGAGCTTCAGGCGCAGGTAAGTGCGCTGCTCACGCGTCGGCCGCGTGTATGTTGGGTTAGATTCCCAACAGGGACAGTTGTGGAAGAAAAGGTATTTTTTTAAATAATATTTCATTGTCCCTTACCGAGATTCCAAACGTAATTTAACCCTAAACAGACAAAGATTGCGGGAATATTCTAACGAACGATACCGCAAGTCCGCAACGCATTGGCTACTTTTTGGAACAGGGTAGGTTTTAAGTCAGAAAGTCTGACCCTTCTATCTCAAGGAATAAAAAATGGTTCTACGAATGAATATTAATTTAAACAAGAAAATATACTGAAAAGAAATAATAAAATACCTTAAATCCAAAATAAAATAAAAATATTGAAACAAAAACGACACAAAGAAAAAAGAAAATCCGTGTTCCATTTACCCCCAGTCTCTCCCCCGTATTATACTATTAGGGGTAAATTGATACAAATCTAGTTTCGTGAAGTCCATTAGAGTTCAATGCGATCTGTCAATCTTACACCCCCGCACGTACAGATAGCGATGTTAGTATTTATAAACACTAAACAAATAAAGAAAATAGTTTTAAATTTAAAGTTGACCCAATTTCAAAGCGTCGGTATCCTAATGGTTAAGGTCGGACTTGAGAGGTCGTGGTTTGTTTCAGTGTTTCTTCTCAGAGTAGTCAGTTAGGAAAATGACGTGTGAAAGTGTTATTTATAACCTACTAGCTGTGTCCGCGACTTTGTCCGCGCGGAATTGTGTCTTTCGGTAGTATTTTTACCCGACTACGGCAAAGCCAAAGGAGGGTTATGATTTTGACAGGCTATGTATGTATGTATGTATGTATGTATGTATGTATGTGTGTATGTTCATCTGTTCCCTCATAGCTCCAAAGCTGCCTATCGGAACTCGACAAATGAGGTATCGTTAGAACCGTTTTGACCGTCCGCTGAACATAGGCTACGTGACGTGTCATAAAACCCAATGTGGCGCCCTCTAGGGCCCAAAAAGTGTTGTGTTAAAAAATAAAAGTAAGATAAACACATCGTGTTTGATATAATTTAAAAGGGCGTGACATGCACATTTCCAAAACATTGCTTAAATTTAAAGTGGCGCCCTCTAGTGCACAAAAAAACATGTGTAAAAAAATAAAAATAAGATAGATACACCGTGTTTGGTATCATTTGAAAGGGCTTTACTTGTACTTATCAAAAATATTACTTAAATTAAACATGGCGCCCTCTAGCGGTCAAAAAGTCATGTGTAAAAAATAAAAGTAAGTTAGATATACCGTGTTTGGTATCATTTGAAAGGCCTTCACTTGAACTTATAAAAAATAAGTAAATAGTATAGAAGCGCAGTGATTTAACTCCAAAATAGTATAAATAATAAAAAGTAAAAAAACTAAAACCCGACTACGACAAAAAAAATCGATGCTAAAAAGGATGAAACAAGATTTTCAGGATGCTGAAATAAACAAGGTTATTGGAAAAACAAGAACAGAACAAAAATAAAAGCCATAGTCACACGTCACGTTATTAATTGTTTTGTTACGGTTGATATCCTACTTAACGTGTGACTACGGCTTTTATTTTTGTTCTGTTCTTGTTTTTCCAGTAACCTTGTTTATTTCAGCATCCTGAAAATCTTGTTTCATCCTTTTTAGCATCGATTTTTTTGTCGTAGTCGGGTTTTAGTTTTTTTACTTTTTATTATTTAATTTTTTAGACTAATTATTTTGAAAATAAAACTGGTACATAAATAAGCTATTTACAATATTTTACTGCTAATATCTTATTTAAGTTCATTTTTCTAATTAAAAGTCTAAAAAGTAAGTTTCAAGCTTCCAGCTTTAAAAAAGACGTAATTTCCATACAAACTTTCATTCCCTATTTCAACACCTTACAGCCCTTTTTTCGCATTAAAAAGCAGCCTATGTCCTTTCTCAGGCTCTAGACTATGTCCGTACCAAATTTCATTTAAACGGTTCAGTAGTTTAGGCGTGATTGCGTAACACATAGACAGACAGAGTTACTTTCGCATTTATAATATTAGTAAGGATTTGCAAACGGCGCAAATACAACAACCTAATTGGGTGCTATATGTTTGAGCCGTTTGGGGTTGAAACGTTAGGACCATGGGGTCCGAGTGCGCATCGACTCTTTCGTGACATCAGCAAACGTTTAGTCGAATCCACAGGTGACCAGAGGGCTGGCCTTTTCTTTGGACAGAGAATCAGCATTGCCATTCAACGTGACCAATGTGGCCAGTGTTCTGGGCACTTTTCCCATTGATGTTGACGAATTTTTCGATGCCCTATAATTTATTTTTATTTTCGCCTGTATATATACTTTATTTGACTAAATATATAATTTGCAAAATAAACATCATCATTACACTATTGTCGTGAACCCACTCCAGACACAAGCATACTTAGCTTAGTTGGAAGGGTAAACGAGATTGCTAGTAATGTGAATTTTACCCACATTGCCAGTTACCTTTCAAAAAATTGTGGTAGGTACAGGTGCTTTTTAACATACCCTTGGTTGATATACCGTTTTGTCGTACTAAACGCTTTTCCTCCACATTCATTATACAACGTGTAATTTAAAGGGTATATACATACCAAGTGCACGGCTTCTTTGGATGATAACAAACGATATGGCAAGGGTTTTGTAATCCTTACTCTACGTGTGTAGAACTTATTACAAATTCCAATACACTGATACCAGAGACCGAATTTTTCAAATTAAGAAGAACGAAAAGAATTATCGTGTTATTGGCAAGTGACGTGGAAAGTTATTGACCCTCGTAGTGCTGTGACACGTTTGTTATGATTGGTATTCAAGAAATATATGAAACCAATAATTTGGTATTAATTCTTTGAGTCAGTTATTTTGTGCTGAAACTGTGCATAGAGACTCCATACCAGATGTTGTCTTCAGCCCTTTTGAATAGATATGGGGTTTCCGTTACACGTTATATAGTCTAACTGAAGGATGGTTCAATCATAACGCACAGAAGTTTGTAAATAAGACAAAACTTTTCAGAAATTGATCTGTATTATTTGTATTATAAAATGAAATGATATATTTATTTTGTAAATTGGTTATAAATAACACTTTGACACGTCATGTTTTTGTGCGTGTTAAGTTTAGTTTAGCTAGATGAGGCCGGTGTTTCCTGACTACTCTGAAAAGAAAAACCGAAACAAACTCAAAGGGCATAGTCTCTTTTAAAGTCCATACAATCTATATGATACAATAATCTATGACAATTATGTATGAAACAAAATATCGGTCAAATGCTCGTCATCAGGTGAGAAAAGTGGTCTAACGCGAGCCTACCCAGATTAAAAAAAAAACAATTTAAGTATCGTTACAAATTTTAATATTCCGCCGGCTTCGGAGGCGGAGGCGTCGGACTTGTGATCGAGAAGTCACGGGTTCGAGCCCCACCTATTACACCAGACACGAGCATATTTAGCTTATTTAGGAGGGATTAATAAGTTTGAAGGGGTTGGAACCTAGTAATGTGAATTCTACCCACATTGCTAGATCTCTGTTTTTTTTTACTAATTATTGAGTAATGAGACGTGCACACGATTATAGTAATTTACCGGCGTATTTTCTTCCGACTTACTTCACTCATACCCTTATTTTAGGAAAACTGAGAGCAGTAGCGTAATGCTAGATAGCCTATAGCCTTCGTCATGAAACTGCCTATCATAATCAGAAAGAATTTTTGAAATCCACCCAGTTCTTTCGAAGATTAGCGCGTTCAAGCAAACAAACAAAGAAACTTTTCCGCTTTTTAGGGTTCCGTAGTCAACAAGGAACCCTTATAGTTTCGCCATGTCCGCGGTTTAGCTCAAAAACTATTGGTACTAGAAAGTTGTACTTTGGCATGAGTATACACGTTAATGACGCCGAAAAAGTGGTAAAATAAAATTTTGAAAGAAACAATTATTTAGGGTACCTCCCATACATGTAAAGTGGGATGATAAGTTTTTTTTTTGTTCTTCCCATAGTGTGGGATATCATTGGATAGCTCTTTCAAAAATATTAGGGGTTTGGTAAGACCGTTTTTTGATTAAGTTAACCGTTCATGACTTATCAAGCATTAAAGTACCAATTTTCGTTAGAGTCAAGTGTCCCCCCCGTCTATCAACTAAACGGTTGTAGTTAGAAATTCAAATGTCACGGCAGTAGTATCTATATATAACGAAATTTAAAGGAAAACTATCACATATAAGTGGGATTTACAAGTTTACGAGTAATAGTCGACCAATTGTATTTGACTCGAAAATTTTGAACAACTCTATAGAAATGTCGATAGATGGCGCTAAGCGCCAGTTCTATCGTGCTAGCTTCTTGTGACGATTGAGTAGTGTAGCTCTGTGTCCGTATTTAAATTCGAAACACCGGCTATGACAAGAATTATACAAATCTCTAAAAAAAATTAAAACTTTCCGTGCAAAATTGTCGGATCAGGTGAGGATTTGTATAGGAAGTCAAATTAGTTAGGTAGTCATGTTTGGCTTTTAGTTAGAGCATGGTACGAAACTATCAGTCAGCGAATACGACACGCACTTACATGTTATAAAAACTACGGAACCCTACACTGCGCGTGGCCCGACAAAACCGGTCAAGTGCGTGTCGGGCCACGCACTTGACCGGTTTTTAATATTAGTATAGATTTATAACTTTTGCAATGTTTCAACAGTACACTAAAATATTCCGATACTTAGAGAAATACTACACTCTTCGCTGGTTACAACAAGAATGCCGAGTCAGCCTCTCATATAGCCTTTTATAACTTCTGTCATCATCATCACGCTTTCTACCGCGTTTTACGAGAACAATCATTTAACAACTAATGGTTGCGCCAACATTCAAAATATGATTGACATCCGCTATTTCCTATATCCATCTCCTTCCCGCACATACCTCGCGAGTGAGTAAGAAGATTCGCCCGCCATTTGTCGAAAAAAAAACAACTTCCGAATCGCTCCGCATCAAGTTGACAATGGCGTCGACGCGCTCCGCTTAAAAATATTAATAACTTTGGAATCACCGCATTTTCGCATGTAATAAGACTTATAATCCATAGTTTGTGCTTGTGTTTAACGTGTGAGGACAATAACTTGAAGCCCAACTGCCCTGAACCTGGAAAAGTGAACCGGTGCACCGGCGACGACGCGAGCACGTGGCTCCCGCAAAAGGTTTGTGCTTTCCTTCCCTACTTATTTCGGGTTGTATTCCATTGTCCCACACCCACTGCAACTCGAATTACCTAACGCCAAGCGTTTGTCAATCGTTTAGCTCCGCACCGCAAATACAGTCCACTAAATTAGCCTTTCGCGCCAACATTTCTTTGGTCCCTCTCACCGGATAGTTAGGTACTTATTTGTATTAGGTACATATTTGTTGTAGTTATCGCATTGGTATTTATTCCATAAGGAATAAACGCACCGCACCGCAGTCTTGCACCTAACCCAATTCGTTGTTTGTTCATCTATTACCTACGTACGTGCGTAATACCTACATACCTACGTAGCCATAGATCGCTCGTATTAGTTATTCATTCGGAAGTCTAAAATTATTTGTATATCAGAAACAGAGACACAACCTAGTGGGTAAATTAAGATTGTTTAAAAACTACCTACAGTGCTTTTATTTCACCCGCAGTTCGTTATAACTACCTACCCACTTTAGGTATTTAATATTGTCCGCGTCGCTGTTCTCCATCGCTTATTTGTTAAAATAACTTTATTTGCTTGTTTACCGCATTGATTGTTTGTAATAAATAATTATTATTCACGATGTCTCATAAGGACGTCAAAGTTCAATTGAAACTTTTATATGCTAAAAGAGACATGATATTTTCTCGCGTGCAATCTATTTGTGATAATGCACTTAAAACACTTGAACTAGTTATTAGAGATTCGTTCTTATGTTCTATAGAAAACTTGGATAGTTTGCGCACGGAATTTGAATCCGTAATTCATAATATTAACGTTTTAGAGTTAGAATTAAATCCAGAATACGCTGTGAGTTATCAGGCTTTGGCGTCATTTGATGATTTATTCTGTCTCATCAAACGCGTCGCGAGGAGCTTGGAGAAGCCGTCTGTCCATCAGAGCCAGGCAAATCACACTCGCGATCGACCCAAATTACCGCCCATTCAGATACCTGAATTTAATGGTGATATTCGCAATTGGAATCTATTTATAGATAGTTTTGAAAACACTATAAATGGGAACGTCTCTTTGACAGATCATGAAAAGTTACACTATCTGGTTGAAAAGTTAACTGGTAAAGCTAAAACTGTTTGTGCCGGCATTACTTTTAGTGCCGAAAATTATTCATTAATTTTAAAAACTTTAAAGTCGAAATATGAAGACAAAAGATTAGTTGCTACCGCATATTTAGATCAGCTATTCGAGTTGAAAAATATTACAGTTTGTAATGAACATAATTTAGAGAAGTTTTTAGATACTTTTGCATCATCTGTTCGCGCAGTAAAGAACCTGAAGGTCGATGACCTCTGCGACTTTTTGTTTTTATATTTGGGTTTAAAGAAATTAGATAGTGAAACTGTTCGTTTATTTGAAATAGACCATCGCAGTAGTAAACTGCCAAAATTCAATGATTTAGAATGTTTTGTTCGCGATCATATTAAAATATTGCAACGCACTTCGTCAACCCATGAAGTTACGAAGAAGTCCGACCGTCGAACAGATGCGGCTTCGAAGTCACAAAGGTCGACACATACGTATGTGAATACAGCACCCGCTCCTGTACAATCGAGTTGTTCTTTGTGTAATAGTCAACATTCGCAATTGTACAAGTGTTCTGGTTTCTTAAAATTTACGCCCTATGAATGTTATAAGTTTGTTCGCGAAAAAAATTTGTGCTTTAACTGCCTTAGTGCCAAGCATCGGGTTACGTCTTGTAATAGTAGTCAAAGTTGTCGTAAGTGTTCTTCGAAGCACCACACTTTACTTCACATGGAGAAAAGTTGTAATAATGCCGCATCCAATGTGAGCACAGTTAGTTTACCAAGCGGTGACACGTCGTCGCAGTCAGTCGGTGCGAACTCTGCGTCCGCTTCGCAGCCGCAGCCGCAGCCGCAATCAACGCGCGACGTTGCCCGCTCGCAGGCCGCCGTGACTGACGTCACGTTGTGTTCGATGTCCGCCGCAAGCAATACGTGCACTACCGTGGTGCTCGCGACCGCTCACGTTGTTGTTGATGATGCTTTTGGTAATCCGTGTCTTGTTCGAGCGTTGTTAGATTGCGCTTCGCAGAGTAATTTTTTAACTCAAAATTGTTGTCAACGCCTTGGTTTTAGTATTAATAACCGACCAGCCCGCTCAGTAGTTAAGGGGTTCGGTGGTTTAAAATCAACCATTCATGGTTCGATTAAAATTAAATTTGCATCGCGTTTTAATTCTAATATTTGTTTTGATATGGATTCGCTTGTCGTAGATAAAATTACGGAACAATTGCCTACTGTCCCGGTTGACACGTCTTTATTGACCAAATTTAAAGACCTACCGTTGGCAGATGAATCTTATGGTGTCCCTGGAGACGTCGATATGTTGATCGGCGCATCGATTCTCCCGCACCTTCAGTTATCTCGTAAGATTCAAGGTCATTCGTCGTTTCCCGCACCGCACGCCCTAGAAACAGTTCTAGGTTTTGTTATTGTTGGTTCCGCACCCGCACATTTAGATAATTACTCGACTGTGTCACATTGCTGCACTGTTGAGCCGCCGCTGGAGTCTACCATCCGCAGGTTCTGGGAAATTGAAGAGGTCAATGTCCCGCCTATCCTAAGCCCCGATGATAAGGTGGCTGAGGAGATTTATTGTGGCACGACTACCCGTGATAATGATGGTCGTTATATTGTCGGGCTTCCATTCAAGGGAGATATTTTTTCGCTCGGTGACTCCTACGCTTCCGCGGAAAAACGCTTTTCTTGTTTAGAACGTAAGATGCAAGCGTCTCCGAAGTTGAAGCAAGCCTATGATGAGGTGGTTACCGAATACTTAGATAAAGGGTACATCTCACCTGCATCCACCGCCGAGACTGACGAGACTCTTGATCATCCATCTTACATCATCCCACACCACGGAGTTGTTAGAGAAGACAAGCTTACTACTAAGCTCCGCGTGGTTTTGGACGGCAGTGCTAAGACTAGCACTTCCGTATCGCTCAATGATATTTTGTATTGTGGTCAAAACCTTCAAGGTAACTTATTTGACATTATTGTGAATTTCCGCTTGTTTGCTGTCGCGCTTTCCGCCGATATAAGGCAAATGTTTCTTTCTATTGGTATTCGCGAATGCGACCGCAAATTTCAACGTTTTTTGTATAGATTTTCGCCTCAAGAACCTTTGAGAGTTTACGAGTTTAACCGTGTTTGTTTTGGGCTTAAGTCGAGTCCTTTCCATGCGCTTCGCACTATCAAGCAATTAGCCACTGATGAGGGTGAAAGATTCCCGAAAGCGAAAGACACTATTGAGACTGGGCTATACATGGATGACTTTGTTTATAGTGTAGCCAGCGAGGCGGATGCCGTTGAGACCGCCGCTCAAGTAATAAGTCTTATGAAGGCCGGTCAGTTTGATCTTGTGAAGTGGACTAGTAATTCGCAGACCGCTCTAGATTCGATTCCACTATCGCATCAATTATCTTCGGTGAAGGAATTTGATGGTGATGATACGCACAAGGTTCTAGGTTTAAGTTGGTCACCCGCGTCTGACGTGTTCAGTCTTAAAGTTAGTTCGACTCCGCAAATTTGTACTAAGCGCATTATCCTGTCGTGTGTAGCACGTATATGGGATGTTATGGGATTTGTAGCTCCCGTCGTTTTATATGCCAAGTTGCTTATAAAAGAACTTTGGCTTTCCAATAGTGATTGGGACGACCCCGCGCCCGAAAATATTGTTAAATTGTGGGCTCGCTTCCGGAAAGAACTTCCATTGCTCAATCAAATAAAAATTCCTCGCCATGTTGGTATATTGTCGAACAGTATAGTTACTGTTGTAGGCTTCGCCGACGCCAGTGCAAAGGCTTACGGGGGGGTAGTTTATTTTCACGTTTTGGATGCTGACAAGGTTTCGGTTAGTCTTATAAGCGCTAAATCCAAAGTCTCCCCTCGCAAGGTCGTTTCTCTGGCGCGCCTGGAGCTGTGCGCTATACTTTTGTTAGTGCAATTAATCAGCTCGATTGTCAATGCTTGTAGGCACCGCATTATTATTGATAGAATTATGGCTTTTTCTGACTCTACTGTAGCTTTGTGTTGGGCACATTCTTCGCCCCATCGCTGGGACACATTCGTCGCCAATAGGGTGGCCAAAATCCAGTCCGAATTACCACCACAAAATCTCTTTCACGTTGCTGGCACAGATAATCCCGCCGATTGTCTCTCCCGTGGGTTGCTCCCTTCGCAAATTTTAGATCATCCGCTGTGGTTCTGCGCTCCGTCTTGGATTCATAGCGTGCTCGAGGAATGGCCGGTTAAGCCCTTTAATCCAGCTGCCGTTTCAGAACCACCCGAGGAGAAGAAGCATTCGCTTGTAGTTTCGGTTCCACGTGAAGAGTCGATTATTTTATCGTTATCTAATCGCGTCTCGTCTTGGTCGAGACTTTTGCGTTGTGTGGTGTATGTATGTCGTTTTCTTAAACTGTTACCCACGCGCGGTGTTATAACCGCCGCTGATCTGGATAAAGCTGAGTCAGTCGTGCTACGTGAATTGCAGAGATTTTATTTCGCATCCGAAATTAGTAGTTTGGAGTCCAACAAACCTTGTAGCCGCGCCTTTCAACATTTGAAACCTTTTTTGCAGAATGGTCTTATTCGAGTAGGTGGTCGTTTGAGAAATTCCGATTTAGGATTTGAGCAAAAGCATCCAGTAGTTTTACCCCGCAAGGACCATATTTTAGATTTGATTGTAGATTATCATCATAGGTTGAATTGCCACGCAGGTCCAGACTTGTTGATGTCTATCCTTAGACAGAAGTATTGGATACTTTCCGCTCGCAATTTGATTCGTGCTAGGGTACACAAATGTGTGCCCTGTTTTAAGCTTCGCCCGCGTTTTATCGCGCCTGAAATGGCCGATCATCGCTCTTGTCGTGTTGTTCAATCCGCTAAACCTTTCGTTCACACCGGTACAGACTTCGCCGGCCCGTTTAGGGTAACTGTTGCCCGTGGTCGCGGAATACGCTCCACAAAAGCTTACGTTTGTCTATTTATTTGCATGACAACTCGTGCGGTTCACATAGAATTGACCGGTGATTTAAGTACGCAAAGTTTTATGTCCGCGTTTAAGCGCTTTTTGTCGCGCCGTGGTCCCGTCAAACGTTTATATTCTGACAACGGTACCAATTATGTTGGAGCTCGCCGTAATATTTCGGAGTTGCACGCGTTCTTACGGTCAAAGTATTATCAGAGTGAATTCGCTCATGTTTTGGCCGAAAATCGTATTGAATGGCATTTTAATACGCCCGCTGCTAGTCACTTTGGTGGTAATTGGGAGGCGAATATTAAGAGCCTCAAGTCGCATCTGTTCCGCGTTGTAGGCGTACAGATTCTCTCTTATGAGGAGCTGAGTACTGTACTCGCTCAGATAGAGGCAGTAATGAATACTCGTCCACTGTGCCGAACTCTATCTAGTGACCCCTCAGAATCTTTAGCTTTAACTCCGGCTCACTTCTTAACCACGACTCCTCTTAAGTATTTGCCCGCTATGGATGTTGATGAAGACAGACTACATCTCCTAAAGCTTCATGCTCTTTTGGATAGATTAGTTCAATCATTTTGGAAGCGTTGGAGAGCAGATTATTTGCACACGCTTCAGTCGCGTCAAAAATGGAATACTCCATCGAATCCAGTCACCGTTGGTACTGTAGTAGTTTTAATGGCCGAGAGTGCGCCTCCTCTACACTGGCCTCTAGGTGTAGTGGAGGAAGTTTTCCCTGATCCAAAGGGAGTAACGCGTATAGTAAAAGTTAAAACCGCGACCGGTTCGTATTTACGTCCGGTTATTCGCCTCTGTCCTCTGCCCAATCAGCAGCAGGCTTCAAATTAGTTTAGTAGTTATGGTAACGCTTTATATTATAGTTTAGGAATAAGGTTAGAAGTTAGATGTTACTCCAGAGTTTAGTTCTTTGATTAGTTTCGCTTATAGTTTTTGAAGGTAACCCTTCAAACCGGGGGGGAATGGTTGCGCCAACATTCAAAATATGATTGACATCCGCTATTTCCTATATCCATCTCCTTCCCGCACATACCTCGCGAGTGAGTAAGAAGATTCGCCCGCCATTTGTCGAAAAAAAAACAACTTCCGAATCGCTCCGCATCAAGTTGACAATGGCGTCGACGCGCTCCGCTTAAAAATATTAATAACTTTGGAATCACCGCATTTTCGCATGTAATAAGACTTATAATCCATAGTTTGTGCTTGTGTTTAACGTGTGAGGACAATAACTTGAAGCCCAACTGCCCTGAACCTGGAAAAGTGAACCGGTGCACCGGCGACGACGCGAGCACGTGGCTCCCGCAAAAGGTTTGTGCTTTCCTTCCCTACTTATTTCGGGTTGTATTCCATTGTCCCACACCCACTGCAACTCGAATTACCTAACGCCAAGCGTTTGTCAATCGTTTAGCTCCGCACCGCAAATACAGTCCACTAAATTAGCCTTTCGCGCCAACAACTAATAATTACAATAATTACATTTATTGCATCAATAAAACTAACAGTTGGAAGTAAAAGAGTGGCAGATTAAGAGTAAATATAATTATTAATTTTATATTAGATAAAATGTAACTTAATTTAACATAAAATACTTAAAATACAAACTAGAATAAAGCATCAAAAAATTGATCCTCAACGCTGTCGGCTAGCAACGTACCCAAGATACTGGCGGCATTGCCTCGTTGTACGGCAATGCTTAGCCGTTGATCAAAGAAATAGCCAGCCCTTGGGTCGCGGGAAGCGTCAACGAGCTTTTTCTATATGTCTTTAAATAGGCTGTGAGCACACGGGCCCCATGGTCCAAGAGTTTCGACCCCAAAAGGCTCGAAAATATAGTTGTCTCCGAAATGACTATACTTACGCCGCTTGAGGTTTTCCGCAGCCGCGCCGCAGCGGGAGCGCCAGCACAACATGATGAACTGGGAAAATGGGATGGCGAATAATTTAATCGAGTTTAACAAAATATACTTCTATTTTAAAATTAAACCTAACAAATGCTACCACCGTGCCTTGGACAGCACGATAAACCTTTGCTCCCGGCTGCCATTTGGACATCTTTGACAGTCGTTACGGGTAGTCAGAAGCCAGTAAATCTGACTCTGGTCTAGCCAAGGCGTATTGTGTTACCCAAGCTACTATTGTGGAGATCAGGTAGGCAGTTGCTCCATGTAAAACACTAATTGGGAAAAGGCTGAGTAGCCAGACTAACATAAGAACAAACTATAACTAAGGATACTCAATGCCCTCCTGATGCCTTAATCACACGTCGTACCGAGCAAACAAGCGAGACAGTAAAATGTTTCTCGGCCGAGACAGTGATGAAAGCGAGTAGCTGTTCACACATGATTTGAAATTAGTACAGTCAGTTCAGTTCTAATGAGACTACAATTCGGACACGATGGATCGTAAAAAGATTTGGACGATGCGAAGTGACAACGTTCATGTCGGCCGAGTGGGGAGACACGGAGACAGTGCACGTTCAGACCTGCCGAGTGAGCGAGAGAGACAGTGCGGGGAAGCGGGAGGGTTAACATTCGGCCTAGTATGTAGAACGGGAGTCGAGCTACTGTCTCGCCGCTTCGTTCGGCGCTCGTTCACCACTCGGCCGAGCACTCGGCCACAGATTACTAAATAGTTACTTCGTAAACTCGGCGCCATGTTTATACCTACCGAGTACTCGGCCGAGAGCACTGTTTCGCCCGTTTGCTCGGTACGTGTGATCAAGCTTCATAGTCTGGCTCATCGGCGAACCGTTGCTTGCCTGTCGGTTTTCTACAGATTGTACTGCGGGGAGTGTGCGTAGGAGCTCCATGACCTGATTCCTCCTTTTCCTTTTCAGTACCGGTCTACCAGACGCGATGCTGGTTGACAAGCTTCCTAGCCTGGCTCATCGGCGAACCGTTGCTTCCCTGTCGGTTTTCTACAGATTGTACTGCGGGGAGTGTGCGTAGGAGCTCCATGACCTGATTCCTCCTTTTCCTTTTCAGTACCGGTCTACCAGACGCGATGCTGGTTGACAAGCTTCCTAGCCTGGCTCATCGGCGAACCGTTGCTTGCCTGTCGGTTTTCTGCAGATTGTACTGCGGGGAGTGTGCGTAGGAGCTCCATGACCTGATTCCTCCTTTTCCTTTTCAGTACCGGTCTACCAGACGCGATGCTGGTTGACAAGCTTCCTAGCCTGGCTCATCGGCGAACCGTTGCTTGCCTGTCGGTTTTCTACAGATTGTACTGCGGGGAGTGTGCGTAGGAGCTCCATGACCTGATTCCTCCTTTTCCTTTTCAGTACCGGTCTACCAGACGCGATGCTGGTTGACAAGCTTCCTAGCCTGGCTCATCGGCGAACCGTTGCTTGTCTGTCGGTTTTCTACAGATTGTACTGCGGGGCGTGTGCGCAGGAGCTCCATGACCTAATTCCTCCATCTCCCTTGCACTACCGGACTACCAGACGCACGGCTGGGTACCACCCACACTTAGTTGATATGCCGTCTTGTCGTACCAAGCGCTTCTCCTCCACATTTATTGTGCGCACAGCTAAGCTGTGGAATTCTCTGCCGGCTTCTGTGTTCCCTGCCACTTATGACCTTTCAGCCTTTAAAGCACGAGTAAATAGGCATCTTCTGGGCTCGCTCGTTCCATCGTAGACCTCATCTATCGCTTACCATCAGGCGAGATCGAGGTCAACAGTGAGCACTCTTGACCTCGATCTCGCCTGATGGTAATCAGTAATAAAAAAAATTAAAATAAAAAACCCTGAATGTGATGTGTTTGCCGACGAATGGAGTAAAATTATGCGTGCATGTCTGGTGTTCTGTGAGTGTCTACTGTTAATTAATGTAATTGGTAATAATCTAAGTAAGTACCTTTACAAATACTATTTTTATATGTTTTAAATTTTATATGCACGTTTTATGTGACTATAAATACGTTTTCTTTCTTTCTTCTTCTTTACTTATACAAGTATAATTACCGTTTTTTTTTTCTCTGGGTGGGAAGATCATCGAATGACATCTCCCGCCCTGGGTAGAGCGGAAGGGCGCCTCCACGAGGACACGGCGGTGCTCCTCCCAAGCAGGGCACACCTCGACCGTGTGCTCCACCGTGTCCTCCGGGTGGTCCTCACAATGACGACACCCAGGCATGTCCTCCCGCTGCATCCGAAACAGGCACCTCCCGAAACAGCTATGTCCGGTTAGCACCTGCGTCAGGCGGAAGGTGTGGACGCCGCCGCCGTGGCGTCTCTCAAGCCACTCCTCAAAGAGGGGATTTATCGCCACAATTGCGGCGTGCCCAAAGTATGATTACCCTGCCACCCTTTGTGAAAATATAAGCGTGAAGTTTGGCGCTACAGCAAAAAAAGTTAATGAAATTTACTGTAATCAAAGTGTTTAGGGTGACGTTAATTAACTGTTATTTGGAAAATAATTCGTTACTCTTAATACCCTTAGTTGAAATTAATGGTTTTTTTCAATCGAATCGAGGCCAAAACAAAGAGAAGTAAGTAGCGGTGTATTTCCACTACATGAATAATAAGACTAGTAATGGCGCGGGGCTTCACTCCCGTGCACTTTATCACGGGGAAGACATAACTCTCTTTCTTATGCAGTCGGGTAAAAAGCCTAACCTTCGTCAAGCTTCAAGCTACATCCATACCAAAATTTCATCCAAATCCACCCAGTACTTTCGAAGATTAGCGTGTGCTTTTCCGCTTTAGTATAGATTTGTGTAAATCCATACGCAAAAAACATTTTGGGTATACTTTCACTATGCGTACAGCTATGGAATAGAATGCCCGGCCGGACTCTTTATTTCCTGATAGCTATAACCTGGGGGTCTTTAAGTCAAGAAGAGGTATGGTGCCAGCTTCTGGACAATGTTGGAGGAGTAATTCAATGCCAAATTTTTTTTAACACGCTTTTATTAGGTTGACCTGTATGTAACTAACTATGTAATGGAATCTAAGGTAACCAATTTAACCATCTTCCAAGTGTCGTAGCGTAATGAAAATTGGCAGCTGTATGTAGTTGTGATGACAATACAATAATATAGTACTGTCGAACTGATCTGATGATGGAGGCGGAAGATATGAACTGGAACTTCATGATGGAAAATCGTATCATAGCTGTTTTGGATTTCTTAGAAAAGTCTTGTAATGAACTTTGACCACGATTAGGTTTCAAGGTCTGATGATGAAGCCGGAAGATAGGCACTGGTATTCGATGATGGAATATCATATCATAGTCATGTTTGCACTTGTGAGAAAAGCCACGTAATGGACTTTGAACACCATCAGGTTTCAAGGTTATAACAAACCTAAAAAAAATCCTTTATCGGTTTTCTTAACCTTTTTGTATTACCGCGTAATCTATAGATTTAATTTTTTATAGATCTTACTTTCAAATCCTCTGGGGTGATCTACCGTTTAATTGTTCACTACTCGTGGGAATAATATGGCAAAAACTACAAAAAAAGAAACAGCAGCACAAAGAAACTGGAGACTACAAAAAAAGGAAAAGCGCGAGCAAATTTTTTGTTTTACGTGCATTTATAAAAGCGTGCTTTTCTAGTGATTTTAAACTATTAATTTATTTATGTATGTAGTTAGGTTTTGCATTGTATAACTGAAATAATTAAATAATGATTATAATATATTATAATATAAATAAGAAATATAACACTTTCACACGTCATTGTTTTTCCGTAAATGTAAACTAGATGAGGCCAGTGTTTCCTAACTGACTACTCTAAGAAGAAACACTGAAACAAACTCAGAGGTCAACGTCTCTTTTAAAGTCCAGACAATCTGTAGTGATCAAATCATATGAGAGCCATATAGGTTAATGTAAGTTAAGCCAGGTAGGTCTTTGGCGCCTTTAGAGGACAGAATCAAACGAATTTGAGCAGGCCCGTCCAAACAGTGCAAGCATTTGTCAAATATCGCGTAGCTCAACTTAGAACCGATTTGACGAACAATACCAAAGTAAGGACATTTGGGTGGGCCGTATTTAAAGCACTCAAACTGCCAGACATACTGGATTAAGATTATTTTAAATTGATTAAATAAATTATAGTAAAGACTGAATACGTTTCTTCTATGTAAGTGTACCTACTTCATCTTCGACCACATCTTCTCTTACCATCAGGTGAGAGGGTGGTCAAACGCGAGCCTATAATAAATAAAAACACATTACTTATTCGAATTTCTAACACTCAACCGGCTTCCAATTTTTCTTTGGAACGATGGCAACTCATTGGCAACGATGCACTGGTCGAGTCAAAGCTCCAGAGCCTTGAACACAGACGACGAGTTGCAAGTCTATCGTTTTTCTATCGGTTACATTTCGGGGAGTGTGCGATGGAATTACACAATCTAATTCCACCAAGCCCGTTCCATCATCGGACTACGAGACAAACGGCGAAGCGCTATCGTTACATGGTGAACATCCCACCTATACGCACAAAACGTTTTGGGAATACTTTCATTGTGCGTACGGCTAAGGAGTGGAATTCCCTGCCGAAGTCTGTGTTTTCCGATAGCTATAACCTAGGAATCTTTAAGTCAAGAGTGAATAGGTTACTTTTAGGTAAGCGTGCTCCATCTTCGACCACATCATCACTTACCATCAGGTGAGATGGTGGTCAAACGCGAACCTATTTTTAATAAAAAAAAACTTACATATTCTGTTCTCTCCATAAAACCTAACACTCATAAAAAAAACAATTCAGGTCTATGACCCATATAAAATACGAAAGTTACACATGTGCCATTGGTCGGCTTATACTATTATACATACAGAAATACATGCAAAGTAATACATGAAAATTATTACACTATGAAACTATTACATGTACTTATACATATGTGAGATCTACCAATGTACGAGTATGTAGTTATATTCCGGATATATTCCTAATCATGATTGTCACAGTTTGAGTACTTCATGCGGCCTACCCTGTCCTTTTTTCGATGGATATATCATCAAAAAATTACTCCTTACGCTCTGGGAGGAGAGGAAGCAAGTATCAGTCTCCTATTGATTAAAAACCCACCCTGTTCCTTCAGTTACTCTTGGATTCCGGAGCTGCGGTATCTCATTAACCCCTCAGCTTACGAAAGGCCACCGGTGGCCTTTGCATTTTTAGATAGTTTTTTTTTTTTTTTACTTTTCTTTTTTACGTTGGGTATAACCTCACCCTAACCTATCTGGGGACCCAACCCAACGCTAACCTAACGCTAACTGACCTAATCTGAGTCATTTCGACCTAAAAATGCAAAGCTACACCAGGGCTTCTCAAACTTATTTTAACTGTGACGCCCTTGGGAAGTTGCCATATTTGTGCGACGCCCTGGCCTGCATGCAATGTAATAATATAATAAGATCCTATATTTATGTACACTCATTTTGTCAATTAGGTTAAATCACAATTTGGGTTCCTTATGAATCCAAATTGCGACTTATTTTCGAGCTCAAGCTGCTTGAAACTGCTGCTTTGTAATTGTTGACATAATTTCGAAACTGTACTGTAAATATGTTTTTGAAATTTCCTTGGGTTCATAATTATGTAACTAAAAGTTAATATTATTTTTTGGTAATCTATTGTTAACGAAAATTTGATAAAAATGTGTAGTTAGTTCATTTTGACACAATTTAACGTTTACATAATTGTTGGACACAGTTAACATACTTATTTTTGTGATTTAATGTTGCTACATGAATTTGAATTTTAAGGGCGTTTCTATGTTATTGCTCGTGACTGTACTCGTAGTTCTAGCTTAATAACCGTTGTTAATAACAATTTGTCAGAAAAACAGAAAATAGCATAGTTTCAGCCGCCAACACTTTATGACAAATAACACACTAAGGAAGTTCTAAATTTCCTTTAGTAATGTAGGTAAATCCGAAATTAAATTTTATACTTCTTCTGTTTTTCTAAACTTTCGTTCGCCATAGTGAATATTAAAACGAAAATTAAAAAGAGTGCGTAATTTATCGACACAGACAGCCAACGTATTTAGATCGCCTCACGATGCCCCTAGGATAATACTGCGGAGCCCCAGGGCGTCGCGACGCACAGTTTGGGAAGCCCTGAGCTACACGATAACTGAAAAATGCTTGCACTGTCTAGACAGGTCCAAAGAAATCTGTGTACTTCTTTTCGCAAAAGACCTACATGGGTCTTATATGATTAGACCAGTAGTAAATTGTATGTACTTTAAAAGAGCCTTTGACCTCTAAGTTTGTTTCGGTGTTTCTTCTCAGCGTAGTCAGTTAGGAAACACCGGCCACGAGTAAAAATGTTATTTATAACCAATTTGTGTCTGTAGTTCAGCAGCTCAGACCTACAACGTTCTCATATATGATTTTACTTTTCTTTTATTTAATAAATAATCAATCAGAACAAATGTTTGTTGACCATACAAACATCGTTTATTTTTAAACTACAATACTACAATAATGCGTGTTTTTTTTACAATATCTTTAATTATACTCGCAAAGAGTTTCACACCACATTTGTACGCATCCTGGAATAACATAGCGCTCTGTATCTGAATATAAGATCTGTATTATGTTTACCAATGTTAACAAATGAATAAATAATTTCTAATTTCTAATCGTTTACGTTGAAGCGCGGAATCGAAGCCGTGACTTGCAGCGCAGCAGCCAATAACTAAACTACTGCGCTAACAGTATCATCACACTTAGTCGATGGACTAGGCGCTTCTCTTCCACAATTATTATCATGTAGGTAATAGCTGTTTCCGCGACATGGTTCACATGGGAGGTTTTTGGGCCAATTAAACCAAAATTAACACTTTAATTACTAACACTATAATAAACACAAAATAAAAATTAACACACAATTACAATACTTGTAATCGCACTGAAATTCACTTGTAGAGTTTCGATGATATCGCCTCGTATCTTCTAATAAAA
The DNA here is from genome assembly GCA_943138885.2 of Tholera decimalis. Lineage (NCBI taxonomy): Eukaryota > Metazoa > Arthropoda > Insecta > Lepidoptera > Noctuidae > Tholera > Tholera decimalis. The sequence continues at coordinate 6,372,657 of OW964575.2, read as the reverse complement.
CTCCTTTGCGTTCCTTTGCGATCTATTTATACCCCGATATATGTTTTCTAGAACATTCTTGTACAATTGACTCACTACCAATACTGCCAAGAATGTTCCAGAAGCTACTCTATATACTCAGTACTGCTACTCACCGCTAGGTGGTGTTTATGTCTCGAACGTTCTAGATATTTATTCTTCTCAACAAATTTACATTTGTGTCGAACAGTGGTTATAAATGTTACAATATAAAAAAAATTAAATAGTCGTTATAAAGCAAACACTAGTTTCTCGACATACTCAGTACTGTTACTCGCCGCCGGGTGGTGTTGGTGTCTCGAACATTCTAGATGTCGGTCGAAGTTTCTCAACGAACTTAACTAAGCGACAGGCGTAACAGTATCATTAAAATCGATTCCGCCATTCCAGAGTTAAGTTCGGACATACACAGACAATACTATAAAAAAGATTGTTTAATATCGTCATTCGCAGCCGTTATCATTTTTCTAGCGCGTAACATTACTATTTTTTTTTGTAATAAACCAATATTAAATTTAAAAAAATGCATAGTTATGATTATAAATTACAAATTAAAAAAATATCAATCATTATTAAAATTAAATTACCACACACATACACTTTACAACAACACATAAATTGTACATTAATTGTAATTACTAGAAGTAAGTTTTTGAATTGATTTTGTTTTATAAATTCACCCACTGCTGCTCCTCATTCATGTGCCAGTCTCATCCAGGGTAAACGATGGCAACAATGTCGTCTGTCTATCTCGCTGACCGACCACCAACGCTTCTCTTTCCAGTCCTTAGATTCCACTCGCCAGTTTTTTAAATTAGGTAGGCTTATTCCCCTCAGCTTGCGAAAGCCCTGGTGTAGCTTTGCATTTTTAGGTCAAAATGGCTCGGGTTAGGTCAGTTAGCATTAGGTTAGCGTGTTGGGTGGGATCCCCAGATAGGCTAGGGTGCCATTTCGACCTAAAAATGCAAAGGCCACCGGGGGCCTTTCGCAAGCTGATCTTTAAGATACACAATCCTATCATCCACTATCAGGATAATAAAAGTCTAAAAGTATCTCAAGCGGGAATAAAAATACAATTTGTTTTTAAGCTATAAACCTCTTCGAAATTAATTTATTGTAGTAACGAGCTTCTAGCCGCGACTTCGTTCGCGTAGGTGGGTTTTCCCGCGTAAATCCCGATCCCGCGGGAAATTCCCGGATAAAAAGTAGCCCTTGTGTTATTCTAGGATGTCAACTATCTAGTACTTACCAAATTTTATTCAGATCCGTTCAGAAGTATTTGCGTGAAAGAACAACAAACATCCTCACAAACTTTCGCATTTATAATACATGTTAGTAGAATATAATAAATTAGTAGGTATTTGCCAGGAACTAAGTAGCGATCCATGCTTAGACATGTCCTGCAAATATTCGATGTTTTGTTCCATACTAATTATTAATTTACATAAATACTTGTACAAAGTAGGTATATTTTATTATTTATACGATTGAAAAACAAAATAAATTACATCTCGAAATAGGGCGTCCGAGGGGAACCACCCTATAATAGTTCGGTTAAAACCCCGGACGCGGAAATTGAGATTTAAACTTTTTGCTTTCTTACCAAGAAATCACTTTTCGAATATTCTATTCCAACGTATGTAAACAAATTGTTTATAATTTTTAGCTTTTTGTGTGCCATAGTTGTTGTTTTGTGTTGTAATCACAGATCATACAAATTTGTGTTAATATAAAAACTTTTTACCGAAAAATTAAGTGAAGTACCAGGAGAACTCCTCAACAATTAACGGCCCAGCATTGGGAAAAGCAATATTTTGTAAAAGATTATAAGTAGTTGACATTTAGGCTCTTGTAACTAGGTAAATTAAAAATAGACCACCTAAAAAGAGTGAAATAAAAACTTTTTACCAAAAAATTAAACCGACTCCCAAAAAACACTGCAAAGTGAAAAATAACTTAAAAGTAAAAAAAAAGGTAAAAAGTTTTTATATTAACACAAATTTGTATGATCTGTGATTACAACACAAAACAACAACTATGGCACACAAAAAGCTAAAAATTATAAACAACTAGCTTTTGCCCGCGACTTCGTCCGCGTGGAATAGTTACTTTGGGCTAACGTTAAATTTAACCCCGATTTTGAAGCATTCTTCATTGGCGCTCCGCTCCTATTGGCCTTAGCGTAATGATATATAGCCTATAGCCTTTCTCTATAAATTGACTATTTAATTAGAAATTAAATATTTTTTCAATTCGAACCAGTAGTTCCTGAGATTATCGCGTTCAACCAAACAAACAAACTGTTCAGCCTTATATTATTAGTATAGATAGCTGTTGCCCGCGACTTCGTTCGCGTTTCCGTCGTTTTTCGTAAAAAGTAGCCTATGTCCTTCCTCACGGTTCAGTGATTTTGATGTAACAGACAGATTAACTTTCGTAATTTATTAGGGAAATATAATATGTCAGTCTATAATACTGTTGAAAAATATCGCAATGCGGAACCGCACAATATTATTGTTAATAGCTGTGCCCGCGACTCCGTCAGCGTGTAACTCCTTATGTGTTATTAAGTTAATGTATTGGTAATATTGTTTAAATCACGTTCACATGAGGCTTAAGTACCTATAGAACGAAAATACTTCAGCGCAAAGCTTCCGGGTAAACTATGTTGAAAGTTGACCCGTCCGGCACGTGAACATAAAGATTTCTAGAACTGCTAACCCGGGAAAGAGCGACGTACAACTGACCATGCGAGAAACAACTGACACCGAGATCTACTCCAGCAACACGAAAAGTCTGCCCTTGAACCTTATTAATTGTCATTGCATAACACACCGATACTGGGAATTGCGTTCTTTTAAATTCGAATGGAAAATTATTTGGTATTATGGGAATTCTGGGAATAAAGACGGTTTCTCCTGCACCGCAACCTGTTAAAATTTGAGCCTCGATTATATTTTGTTGCAACTGGGTGAAAATAAAACTAATATAAAAAAAGTGAACGTAAATTAGCCAAAACTTACCTATCGTTATACTAAAATAACTAATACCTATTTTATAAAATAACAACAAAAGGAATCTAAAAATAAATTATCAACGACTAAAAGTCGCGCTGATAAGCACGGTTTGTTAATATCTGTCTTATAAGTATTGTCCAATATATGAAAGTACTCTGTGGTATTGTCTGTCAATAAGGTCGAACGCTCTGAATGTCTATTCGGATCAACCATACTTTTCCTATCTCAATGGGATCAACAGGCAAAAATTTTATGTTTTTTTTTTGTGATTTTATGACCTGGTAACTGGACCTTTAGGTCAAATCTTATTTTAAAAAATTGTATGAAGCCCGCACTTTTTTTTTAGATAGGGCCTCTCGTAGTTCAGCACACTAAGGCTGGTCACTACTCAACCGCGAACCTCGCGCTCGGACACCCCGTCTTTTTAGAGTTCCGTAGCCGAATGGCAAAACACGGAACCCTTATAGTTTCGATATGTCTGTCCGTCTGTCTGTCTGTCTGTCTGTCCGTCCGTCCGTCCGTATGTCACAGCCATTTTATTCCGAAACTACTAAGACTATACATGTGAAACTTAGTAGGTAGATGTATTCTATGAACAGCTTTCCGATTTTAAGACAAAAATTAAAAAATATTTAAAATAAATAACTGAAATTTTTTTTTTTTCATGAAACCTATGCGTGTGTGGTACTTATAGACAGGTCTTTAAAAATGATATAAGGGTTTCTAAAGCCACTTTTTCATAAAGTCAATCGTTTAAAAGATATAAGCTTCCAAAGTGGTAAAATGTCTCCCCCTCCCTCTAACTTCTATAATAATGGAGTGAAAAATCTAAAAAAAATATATATGTCTGTAGATCCTAATGTAAACTTTCAACCAAAATTGGTTTGAACGAAATCGGGTAAGCTGTTTTGAGATACAGCATATTTTCTAAAACCGTAAATATAACTTTGTAATTCATACAAACACTATGAACAACAAAGTTATCTAGCGTAGTTGTAAAAATGCAAATAAGCTGGTTTCTAGGAATTTTAAAGGTTTTTAGGAACCCTTCATGGGCGAGTCTGGCTCGCACTTGGCCAATCGAGACGCGTCGAGCGCGGCGACCGATTCTCAAAAATAATCCTTTAGCATGATTCAGTATTCACGCGCGATGGCTTATTATTAGCGTATTTCATGCATAACTTTGGTGTTTCTATACCGATTTATATGATTCTGTTTTATGGAATAGTTAATAATGTTAACTTTTTCAATTAGGGGTGACTGAGAGTGTTATAAACGTAAGAGTAGACAAATATTATAATCAGAAAGCTTCGAACTGCTAAGCTATCGGGAGTTACACGTGTTATTGTGAGTCAACCATAAAAGATAGACATATGCTGTCGTGGGATATTTTTTATATAATTTTAAGGAGAACATTTCCGTCATAAATGATTTCTGTGTAGCTTTAACCATTAAGGTTGCACACGCGACGGAAGCTTAAAAAATGGAGTAACTTCTCCCGTTTTTCCAACATTTCCCTTCACTGCTCTGCTCCTATTGATTGTAGCGTGATGAAAAGTATACTATAACCTGCTCAGGAGTATGAATATTAATTGTACCAAGTTTCGTTAAAATCCGTCGAGTAGTTTTTGTTTCTATAACGGTTATACAGACAGACAGACAGACAGACAGACAGACAGACAGACAAAAATTTTACTGATTGCATTTTTGGTATCAGTATCGATCCCTAATCACCCCCTGATAGTTATTTTGTAAATATATTTAATGTACAGAATTGACCTCTCTACAGATTTATTATAAGTATAGATATAGATTTGTTTACATACGTTGGAATAGAATATGCAAATGCAAGATGGGATGAATGAAAGGAGCTGCAAGAAAAAAAAAACAGGTGAGGTAGCTCTGACTTCTCAGTATAAGCGAAGTATGCTATGAGCTATGAGTTTTTCGAATCACGTAATGAAACCGTTTTTCGTTATCAAGTAAGGGACCATTGAAGTATTACGTAAGCACTATACCTACGGGGGGAGTGAGGTTCTTTGCTTTGCTTATTTTTGTTGACATGGGGGGTGGGGGATCTAGATGGTGATTACGTTACGTCAGCAGTAATTATTTAATTTTTTACACGTATAGCAACACACATTGTCTATGCTTCAAAATGAAATGCATTTTCGGGGATTCCTACAAATAATGAATTGTTGAATTCAGTGTCAGTAAAGTTTATTTAAATTAATATTATGTGCGTTACAGACTTCTTTCCAAACCTATTCCTTATTTTTAGATTTATAACTGCTGCTCATGAATCAATCAATTATACCAATGTTTACGTAAGTATGGAGGGGAGGGGTAAGAGCTTTGCTTACTTTTGCTGACGAGGGGGAGGGGTGAGTTAAAAATTGCAAAAAATGTGCTTACGTAATATTTGAACGGCCTCTAACGCTATGACCAATATATTTTTAGACAACATCCCTTGTGGTGCCGCAAAACATGATATCGGATGCTAAAACCATTGTAAAAATAACTGCGGGTTGTATAGTACAGATCAAGGACCCATTAATCGGATTAAAAGGTTAACCGGTTAGACGTTTAACCCATTTGTTTGATTAACCTTTATACGGGTTAACCCGTATACTATAAAGGTTAATCTATAAAATATTGCTGATTAATCTGAATGAAAGAGACAGAACCTGTAAGTTGCACAATCTCGGTTGCGTCGCGGTATCTTACGTCACACGCGGCTGAATGTTGCTCAGGTTTATTTGTCGCTCTTTTGTTGAATTTTGCACTTATTCAAAATTATGTGCGTAACCACGCACAGTGGAATGAAAATGTTTGGTAGGTAAGTGTATGGTGAACATTAAAAAATCAATGACAAAAGCAAATTGAGAAATGTAGGCAGGTAAGTAGGTAGGTGTCTTTTTAACCGACTTCAAAAAAAGGAGGTTTACAATTCGTCTTGAACTTTTTTTTTTTTATGTATTTTACCTCATAACTCGGAGACGGCTGGACTGATTTGAAAAATTCTTTTTGCGTTTGAATGGGTATACTTTCTAGTTGGTCCCATTGTTACGAAATCAGGATCTGATGATGGGATCCTGGAGAAATCGAGGGAACTCTTCAAATATTATAGGCACACCTATAGCGTTTTGGGTATTTCTTATAGTACCTTGAGCAGTTGCTTCCGAAAAGTACCATTTGGGGAAGTTGAACTGATGATGAAGACCACAGAGGGCCACTGAAACTCCTCAATAATAAGTATTTCGTGGATTGCAATTCGATTACTTGAGTACGGATGTTAAACACTTTACGCTCGTCACAATACATATGGTGATGTAGAGCTGATTGTCAAATACCAGGAGAACTCCTCAAAAATTAACGGCTATGCACAGGGAAAAGCAATATTTTGTAAAAGGTGATAAGTTGTTGACATTATGGCTTTTGTAACTAGACAAATTACAAACCGACCCACTCAAAAGAGTGAAAAAAAATTTTTAGCAAAAAATAGAACCGACTTCCATATCAAAACACTACAAAGGTAAAAATAACTTTAATTTCGGAAGGCGGTGTCTTTAGTTTTGTATATATTTTCGTTTTTGACACCGCCTTCCGAAATTAAAGTTATTTTTACCTTTGTAGTGTTTTGATATGGAAGTCGGTTCTATTTTTTGCTAAAAAATTTTTTTTAGTAAGTAGATAGACGGTAGAACAGGTTAGGTATCTTTTTAGGGTTCCGTAGCCAAATGGCAAAAAACGGAACCCTTATAGTTTCGACATGTCTGTCCGTCTGTCTGTCTGTCTGTCTGTCTGTCTGTCCGTCCGTCCGTATGTCACAGCCATTTTATTCCGAAACTGTTAGAACTGTACATGTGAAACTTGGTAGGTAGATGTATTCTGTGAACCGCTTTCCGATTTTATGAAAAAAAAAATTAAATTAAAAGGGGCTCCCGATACATGGAACTGAAACTGAAAATATATTTTTTCATGAAACCTATGCGTGTGTGGTATCTATAGACAGGTCTTAAAAAATGATATAAATGTGTCTAAAACCACTTTTTCATAAAGATAATCGTTTAAAAGATATACGCGTCTAAAGTGGTAAAATGTGTGTCCCCCCCACTGTAACTTCTATAATTATAGAGTGAAAAATATGAAAAAAAATATATGCTATAGATCTTAATGTAATCTTTCAACCAAAATTGGTTTGAACGAGATCGGGTCTGCAGTTTTTGAGATACAGCATATTTTCTAAAACCGCAAATATAACTTTGTAATTCATACAAACACTATGAAAAACAAAGTTATTTGGCGTACTTGTAAAAATTGCAAATGAACTAGTTTTAAGACATTTTTAAGTTTTTTTTTTTCAAATAAATATATTAAATTATATTTATTATAGTTACTAAGGAACCCTTCATGGGCGAGTTTGACTCGCACTTGGCCAATTTTTTTTATTTATTTTACTATATTTATTGGTTTACTTTGTTCTGTATATTACACACCTGAAAGGTGTTCCGAGGTGGGAATGTTTTACCCGTAAGTATACAACATTATGTTTTGTATATGCGAAATGTGAATATAGTTCGTTCGGAATAAGTAACTAAATCGAATCTAATATTTTATAAACCTTTTTTGTTTGGACACTTAGTAGCATATATACGCAATGATACGGCGCACAACACAGGTCACGCAGCACGCCACTAGACGCGCACGGCGCGACGCACTATGGGACCAACCGGTATTTTCCATCTCAAAATTAGTTGGGACAAAAGTCGTGTTTTTGAAACTGTTTTGATTGTTTTACATTCTAAGATGAAAAAGCCACCCGATATATTAGTAAAAAAAAAAATACAAAAAATTTTTAGGTACATTAAATTACACCCAAACTTTATACTTTGATAATTTGATATTAACTAGACTACTCGTTATGGAAGTTCAACTTAAGATTTCTAGTTCATAACTACGTTATTTTGTGATGAAAAATATATTTTCGAATTTTTTAATATAATTTTTAATTGTCATAAGGAAATTTTACGTCTATTTAATTTTCAAGTTGAGGTTTCCTTGTTACCGATGGCTCCCGATGTCAAGTTAATGACATGTTTAGATACCTTACCTATTCAGTAATACAAAAAAAAACCTGCGTCATTGCTGCGCCATTTCGAACTAGAAGCAAAAATGTCGACCTAAATATATTTTCACACGATATTTTTTTGCGGGAACCATTTTAACCACACGTATGATAAAAATCATGTTGCATAGTTCTTATCTATTGTTGTAATTATAATAAGTATTAGTGTGAAAACTGTTTTTATCAATTTTCTTATTGGTTTTGCACAAGTTACTGAAACTAGGGTCCTATAAATACTCGGGTTTGCAGCGTGTTCATTAGTGTCCGGATACCTTCCTTCGGTAACTGTGAATTTGCTGAAAAAAGTTTAAAATGAGTGAATTTGTGTGTTTTCGACGCGATATATGTGCTCAGATAATAAGCGGGAAAAGTACTTCAGTTATTGAAATTATTTGTTGGACAATTTCCATTTATCAACAATAGATGTGAGCACGGTTATGCAAAGTATTCAAAGAAATTTGATTACGATTTGTAACCAAAAATGGGTGAAAGCTCAAAGAAAACAAGATTGCTTCGAGAGCCAAAACACAAATTGGTTAAATGGCGAGTTTAGAGTACGTGAAAAAAAAGAAAATCCTGACGTGTTCGGAGAGTACGAAAAAAACGTAAAAACTTGGAATTACTCAAGGAGTATGGAATGGGACATGTGCATTACGCTTATGTTCAAGGTTTACGATCTATGGGTGAAAATGATGAAGCTTCGATTGTGAGTATTACGAGAAATACAGAAAAGGAGGAGAAAAAGTCATTTTACGAAGTCCAGATGGTGTACCTTCCCATACCAAAGAAGAAGCATTATGTATATATATTGAAACCGATCTATCCAAAGCTCAATATTCCTACCTGAGGCTGAGACTTGTTGAGAAAAACTTATTTTCGGTATTTCCATCATACCAAATTTTGGCTGAAGCAAAGAAGGATTGCTATCCTCTTGCGTCAAGCATATCCGTAACGAATATAAGTGCTAACGTGAACCTTCAAGAACTCTCAGATCATACTGCCTGTCGTATTTTAAAAATAGACTCGGTTTCGAAAAAGTTCACCCGTCTCAAACTGTATAGCAAATGGGGTTGCGATGGATCCTCGGGACAAAGTGAGTATAAACAAGTTTTACCGGAAGAAAATGAACAAATATCGGATGCTAATATGTTTATAGTTTCACTTGTACCATTGAGACTAGTGGATGAATAAAGTAAAGTAGTTATATCGCAAAATCCAGCATGTTCTTCAATTAGATATTGCAGACCCATTTCTCTGGAATTAGCAAAAGAAACTCCTGAAAAAACTACAGCTGTTGTAAGTGAACTTGAAGCAAAAATTAATGAATTAAGTCAAACGCGAACGCCTGCAGCAAAAGAAGGTAACATGAGTAAGACATGAGCTGTTTATGACAATGATCGACGGGAAAGTTGCTCAAGTGTTAACGCAGACTCCATCGAGTGCTTCATGTACTGTTTGTGGAGCAACTCCTAGACAGATGCACAATATAACAAAAGTAACTGCAAGAACTGAGAATGAAGATACGTTTAAATACGGGCTGTCTACCTTACATGCTTGGATAAGATGTATGGAAATGATTCTGCATATTTCTTATAACCTAGGATTTGAAAAGTGGGCTGAATCGACTCCAGAGAATAAAAGATCAAAGAAGAGAAAAAGAAGCACGTTCAAACTCGCTTCCGGAAATTGCTTGGTTTACACATTGATAAACCTCGTCAAGATTCTGGAAACAGCAATGACGGAAATACGGCAAGGAGATTCTTCCAAACCTATCAATGTTCTGCAGAAATCACGGGTATCGATGAAGAGTTGATCAAGAGATTATACATAATTCTGTAAACTATGTCATCAGGATTTTCTGTTAACGCAGTAAAGTTTGGTGAATATACGCTGAATTTGCTTGACTTCTGTAGACTTCCTCTGTCGCTAAAGTGCGTATGATTATAATGCCGTTTTTAATATATTGTACCTTTATGCCCATAAATGCACGGTGACTTGGCCGTTGACTTCGATGTATTAACTAGTAAAAAAAAGTGCACAGAGTATGTTCAACGGCCGGTTACATAAAATCTAACTATATTAATAAGGAAATCGCAGTAAAGATCCTTAGACTTGGCTTCGCTTTGCTTAGAGATTTCATTACTTTTTATAGAGAAACAAGCAGCTTAGGCGAGGCTTGGCTAATTTTTTACAGGATGTTTTGGTGGGATTTTATATTTTGTACATTGATTGTGTTAGCTTGGTCCTTATCTTGTAATGCAAAACCAGTAAGCAACATAGCCGCCGAGCGCTACATCTAAGCTAACGACCAATAATTGATAGGCACGCGGTGCCGTCCTACTGTGCAGCCACAAAATAGATAGGTTCAGAAGTCAATCTACATAAAAAGCGCGCTCGAGTGACGCACTCATAGACACCGCTCACGGAGATGATATCTTGGCGCAATGCAGCTCAATGCGAGCGCGGGTACCTAATAATAATAATACCAGCTGTTTGCAGCGAGAAGAAATGTACCATAATTCCGTACACAGAGAGTTAAGATTGTTTTAACCGCCGCGCGGCCCACGAATGTGTTAGGGTTGTACCCATAAATATAATATTATATTTCTATGGTTGTACCTATGCTGATATTGGTAAAAAAACGAATGTTGTAGAAAAACAATTCTTTTTTTATTTGTTGATCAAATATGTTTCAGTTTAATAAAATGATAGATGCATTTTTTTCCTTCCCTGATTTCCCGATTATATAAATTTTAACGTCTAAAATATCCGAAACCGCGTAAATAATTGTAATAAATAATTAATCAAAATGGAAACAGTAGCAAAGCGGAGGAAAATCAATTGTTTTTAGGTCGATCCATTATGACGTTGTCAAAATTATTTAAAAAGGTTCAGGCAGGCGTGCGGCAACCCACTGTCGGATGTACCGACGGCGATACGCGAAGCGGTAGGCATATAACACGTGGCCTTGAGCGAGTGACGGACGCCTGGTTTTAGGCATACTTAATCAGATCACTATAAGTTCACGTAGGTATAAAAAATAAAAAAAAACATGTGGGCAATTCACACGTGGTAGAAGTGAAACCTTCAATGTTGGCTTTTTTTTTCTTATGAATTCCTGTGTCTGTCTCTTTTTACTGTCACTTTTTTGTTTCATAAACTTTCAAATCACAACGATGCTAAAGAAGTTTTGACTTCAAAACAGGTTGGTAATAACGCTACTTATGTATGTGCTAATTATGAGATCAAAAAATTTTTTAGCAAAAATTAGAACGACTTCCATATAGAAATTAAAGTTATTTTTGGCTTTGTAGTGTTTTGATATGGAAGTCGGTTCTAATTTTTGCAAAAAAAAATTTTTTCACGCTTTTTAGTGGGCCGGTTTGTAATTTATCTAGTTACAAAAGCCATAATGTCAACAACTTATCACCTTTTACAAAATATTGCTTTTCCCGATGCATAGCCGTTAATTTTTGAGGAGTTCTCCTGGTACTTGACCATCAGCTCTACATCACCATATGTATTGTGACGAGCATAGTGTTTAACATCCGTACTCAAGTAATCGAATCGCAATCCACGAAATACTTATTATTGAGGAGTTTCAGTGGCCATCTGTGGTCTTCATCATCAGTTCAACTTCCCCAAATAGTACTTTTCGGAAGCAACTGCTCAAGGTACTATAAGAAATACCCAAAACGCTATAGGTGTGCCTATAATATTTGAAGAGTTGCCTCGATTTCTCCAGGATCCCATCATCACATCCTGATTTTGTAACAATGGGACCAACTAGAAAGTATACCCATTCAAACGCAAAAATAATTTTTCAAATCGGTCCAGCCGTCTCCGAGTTATGAGGTACTTAACATACATTAAAAAAAAATTGTTCAAGACGAATAAAATTGAGAACCTCCTTTTTTTGAAGTCTGTTAAAAATAACAAAGTTCTACTAAGTACCTACGACAAACGACGATATGTACAAGTACAAACACACTCACAATTCAACCGTGTCGGTCGGTGAAATGCGCTAGAATCGAAATATTATTTTTAATATTTTAGCGTCGAACATTAGTCAATATTAAAAACAGTATTGTGCAACATTAATAGGGCTCAAAGTTCAATGCATTCTGCGCGGTGACTACGAGAGTCATGTCGGTACACGATCAAACACCGCGTGGTAGTTATCTCTGTCACTTTCTTGCAGATGTTTTATGTGCTAAAATGCACCTTATGTCGAAACCGGTTCTTATAGGCTGATTAACCCTATAATACGGGTTAACCTTTATTGAGGGTTTTGTAACCTAATCCTAAAAATTAACCGGTTTAAAACCCTCATACGGGTTAACCTTTCGGTCCCTGGTACAGATAGGTCATTAGTCATTACTTTATGGATAGATCTATCGTTATCCTATATCTTATCGTCGCGATAACGTTACGTCACCAACTTTAACTAGCTATGTTTATTATTCACTACAAAATAACCGATGAAATGAAATAGGTAGGTGAAATGAAAAATGAAATGGGTAGGTATTGAATTTGTAAATTGGTTATAAATAACACTTTTACACGTTCTGTTTTTTGCGTTTTAATTTTGAACTCTGAAACAAACTCAGAGGTCAACGTCTCTTTTAAAGTCTATACAATTCGTCAATTCGATAGTTGTTACAACTGCAGTTATAGTCATATAGGTAGTCCTTAGTAGAGCATGAAATATCGGAACCTTTTCGCAATACCGGTTTTGTTTCGATATTCAATTTTTTAATATCGATATTCCGGTATTTCGATATTTTTCCGATATTATGGAAATAAAATGATCAAATTCGTTTTAACGTTGTAATGGTCCAAATATTAGAATTTAGAGACTGTATCAAAGTGTGCTCTGGGAATATTAAATCACCGTCATTTATTATTAAAAATATTTCATTGCAATCTTATATCAATTCGAATTTAAAAGTATGATACAAAAAAAATATCAATTTCTTGACATACTGATCTGCTGTGTCATTAAATAAAAAAATCAACACAAGTTAAAATAAGTGATTGAGTAACATAATATACAACGTGTAACAGGATAAACGCAATTCCTGAAAGTAGTTAGTTCAGAATCGGCTTCTGAATCGAGTCCGTCATACAAAATAGGTGTTCTATTTTGACGGAAAAATCTTTCATTTAACTTAAAATGGAAACACAGTATCATGACATTAATACAATCCTTAATTCAAGGAAATGCGCTCGTGTGCGTGTCGGCCGCTAACATTGCATGAGTGTATGCGTCTGCGTAAGGACATTGTATGACGCACATACGTTTTACGTTTAGTAAGGATAACTATTTTATAAAAAATGTCTAGGTTTGGTTTCAATGTCTTAAGTTACGGATATTGTCTTAGCCTTATAATTTAATATTGTAATTGGGGTGTCTGAGGTATTGCGCTTAATCTGTTACACCTTGTATAAATAAATATTACGTTAAACGCAAAGAAGTAGATATTCAATGGGAGGGGTGACTACACAGTCATCTAATACGAAGACTACGGCAATTCAAGAGATCGTTATTGCTAAAATATGGAAGGTCAGTTTTAGAAATTCCCATTTAAGAGGTCCATAAAGCTCTTTGCAGACTAGACGAGAACAAAGCCAGCAAGCCGGACGGAATACCTGCACGAGTCTTAAAAAGTTGTGCTCTGGAGTTGTCACAAGCAACCAAGATGTGTAACCAGTACCCAAAAAACCTCCAAAATCTGCAAAGTGATGGATAGGGTACTCAATAATAAGCTGCTAGCATACCTTAAAGACAATGAGCTACTTAGTCTCTTCTTCTTCGTATCTATGGTAAATTGCGTACTTTATATGTATCAGGGCCAGTCACGCAGGTCTCGCTCAGTAGCGTTTATTAGGTCTAATGTACACGTTTTAGGGTCATTTCGACACTCCAGCTAATGGGACATTGTTTGATCAGGAACGCCGTAATCGCACTGGATTCCAATTTGGCATATAATGCCCCATTTTGCTAAATTGTGCTTGCAGCGGCCTACTTGGGTTCGCAGTCCATTGATAGCTTTCCAAGTAGGCCACAGCAAGACACGTCCAGGTGGCAGATGTTCCTTGGGCTGAACGGAATTAGGCGGTGGCGGAAGGTAGTTTAGCTACTTAGTGACCACCAGTATGGCTTCCGCCTTGGTCGGTCGACCCGAGATCTTCTTGTGTATGTTACTCACTGCTGGGGCGAGGCCATTAAGAAACACGCAATGCTCTTGTAGAGTCCTTCAATATCTCAAAGACCTTGACAGGGTCTGGCACGCTAGTCTACTGAGTAAGCTTCCTACATTTGGCATCCCTGCTGGCTTCTGCAACTGGATTTCTGATTTCTTAAGTGAGCGGTCAATCCGGGCGGTCATCGATGGCTGCTCATCGGATCTTATGGCTGTCAATGTCAATGCGGTATTCTTAAGATGTCTGTTCTCTTTGCGACTCTTTTTTGCTGCATATCAAGGACCTGCTCCTGCTCTTGGGTACGCGGATGACAGAATAGACTTAAAGATATACTTATCCAGTGCTAGAGCTAGCAGGGATGAAACAGACTGTCTTAGAAAGGCCATGTTGGAGCAAATTAATTTGACCCGGCAATCTGGTCAAATTCAATGCTTTGAAAATACAGGTTTATCTCTTCACTGCTAAAAGGAGCCAATTTAAATTATCTCCTACTTTCAGAGGTGCATCTATACCTATCAGTTACCAACCACCTGGAGCTTTTGGGCAAAGAGTTGACGTCCAACTTAAACTTCGGCTCAACCATTGAGTCAAAAGCTTTGACTGCAGCCAAAAAGCTGGAAATCCTGCACAAGGTGAGGCGATACTTCACACCTGTACAGCTTTTGAATTTGTATAAAGCACATGTCTGTTCTTGTATCGAGTACTGCAGTCATTTGTAGGATGGCTTAGCAAAATACCAGCTTGCTGCACTTGACTCGAATAACGCAGAGCTAAAAGACTCATAGGCGATGCAGTGTTAGCAGACAAGCTTCAGCCTGGCTCATCGGCGAAACGTTGTTTGCCTGTCGGTCTTCCACAGATTGTACTTCGGAGAGTGTGCGCAAGAACTCCATGACCCGATTCCTCCATCTACCTTATACTAACGATCTACCAGACGTACTGCATGGTACCATTCTCACTTGTTCAATATACCGTCTTGTCGTACTAAGCGATTCTCCTCTACATTTATTGTGCGCACGGCCAAGGTTTGGAACTCTCTGCAGGCTGCTGTGTTCCCCTCTACATATGACCCGTCTGCATTCAAAGCAAGAGTGAACGTGCAACTTCTGGGCTCGGCTTTGAGATACGATCTTATTTTGTTGCACGTATGTACATAATGCCGGGCGACGGCCCAAGTGTTGTACACTTTTATATAGAAATAATCATTTATAAATGACACTGTAGCATACATATTATTATAATTAACCGATAGGTTTTGTTTACATTAATTGAATTAAATGAAATAGGTAAGAAAGATTAATCTATTGCGTCTGGTTTTTGTTTCTTATAAAATATCTAAAAACCGATATTTGAAATCGAATATCGCTTTTTTCGATATCGAATTTATGGTCCGATATTCCGGTTTTTCGATATTATCGAAAACCGGTATCCATGCTCTAGTCCTTAGTGAAAATTTTACTATTTGCACTTGATTAGAAAACTAGTGATGGTTGTAAATTCAAATAGATATAATGATGCTACAAAACTGCTATCAATAGAATCTGGGGGCACGGCAGTGCCCCCGCCAAGTCAAGCAAAAAAGCGGCACGGCCGTACCATTCTTTTCTCGAAGCAATTCAGGCCATTTTCGACCCCCTATAACTTCGTTGTGGATAAAACTAGAAGCCTGAATTTTCAGTAACCAAACAGTCATTGTATAAACACGGTATATTTCAAATTTCATTCAATTTGAACCGGTAGTTTAAGAATTATAACGAGTCAAAGTTCCTTAATTTTGTAAATTTTGTCACTCACTGACTGACCGATCATTAAAAGTCTAAGGCACTTCTAGCAGACATAGAAGCTTCAAATTTAGAATACAATTAGTGTTTAGTATATGAATCAAGGAAAAACTATAATATTTTTCAATTTCGTTCCAGTTTTCTAGATACATCAACTGCATAAATAACTTTGTAATCCCATATAAATATATAGGATTACAAAGTTACATTTGCAGTTAATTAATCAGTGTACCTGTATAATATAATGAAATAATAGATGTAGATGGGTACTTTTTTTTTCTTGGTGAAAAATATCATCGAATGACTTCTTCCGCTCGGGTGTATCAGAATTCTACTGACTAAAAACCCACCCTGTTCCTTCGGAAGCCCTAAAGTTCCGGGGCCGCAGTATCTCGATGGAACTTTCCCGCAAACCCCGACAGGCAATGGCCCTATGAGGCCCCGTCACTGGTATTAACAGCTTTTTGAAGCGCGTGTGGAACACAACGCGCCGCCGACCCGGGCCTGGTCCTTACCGGACGGTGAGCAACCCCTGCTCGCCATCCGCAGGCCCGCGCCTACGGTGGCCCGAAATCGACTCGCGATCCACGACGCCCGGGGCGTCTCCCCCGGCGGCTGGGGCGCGAGGAAGAGAGTTGCCTCTCCCTCGCACGTTAGGCCTCCTCCTTCGCTAGCATGACTGCTTCGCAGCAGGAGGTGACTGCATCCCATTCCCTCTCGCTTCGCACCATGGTCTAAACCAGAGCAGGGCGCGAGAAGTCGCCGCCGCCGGTCGCCTCTATGAGGATACGACGGTGCTCCACCCATGCAGGGCACACCTCGACCATATGCTCCACCGTGTCGTGTCGTGTGTGTATTAAGAGTATTGGGGAGTATTAAGTAGAGTAAATTGCCCGAAATTGCATAATTACTTACTTATGGATTAACTTTAACTGAGACGTTTGACGAGTGCGGCATTAATTATTACTAACTAATGCAAAAGACGTACGTGCGTATTCATATGTGCGTATAAGCCTCCGAAAAAAACCCATAGAGACAGGGAGTGGGCTTTGAAAAAAACTTTAGCTGAAGTTCAAGAAGTAGTACCGGAAAATAAAAAAAGGAAGGCTACCTACAAAAATATGAAAAGCTCATAAGACAGAGAGAGGGCTTTAAGAAAACTCGTTGTTGGTATACAAGAAATAGAAGGTACCGGAAAGGAAAAAAGTAGGACTTTCTACAAAAAGCAATGAGATCCCATAAAAAACAATACTTGTCAAAAACCCAAGTCTCGCAACTTAGTTGTTCCACCGTAACAAGTTGTGAGATCCATGTAATACCAAGTCGGTTATTAATTTATTCAGTCCCTACTTAAGGGACCTTCTGTCTTAAGTTGTTACGTAATTATCTAACCTAACGACATCTTATAGTGACCATATCAATATTAAAAATCTTTACCGTTTTAAATAAATAGATTGTGTAGTAAAGAATATACCCGTAATATAGGTTTTATTTAACAAAATTAAACATAATTTATACAATGACACAATCAATGCTGACAACTCAGTTTCTTCTCTAAATATGGCATTCAATATTAACTAAGGAGTTAATATATATCATTACATTCTCCTGGGCTTATTATTATTGTACGTAGTCCGCTAGATGAGCAGGCGGACGTCGTTCTCTTTCAGAACGACGCAGGACCATCTGGTTCTGGGAATCTCGCTGGCCTTCTGTGTCACGCTCATCGCCAGCGACTGCATCGATGAACTCGTCGTCATCATTGGAATCCGCTTCAGCCAGTTCTAAAGAACATTCCCCAGCAGGAGCTAGGTGTCGATTAGATACGACAACTTCTCTACCACTGCTCAAACGCACACGAGAATGTTGAGGATTACTTTCCAGAGCCTCTACTTCTTCAACCAATGGATCATATTTACTAGTTCGATTATGGTTTCGCATTAGTACTTTTCCTGGGATGTTTAGCCATGTAGGCATCGACTGACCCGTTGAGGATCTCCTGGCGTGAGAAAACATCCGCTCATGAGGCGTACAGTTTGTAGCCGTGCAAAGAAGCGATCTTACAGAATGCAGAGCCTGAGTTAAAACTGACTCCCATTTATTTATAGGTAGATCATGGCTTTTCAGAGCCAATTGTACTGTTCGCCAGATAGTTCCGTTGTATCTCTCCGTTTGTCCATTACCCTGAGGGTTGTACGGTGTAGTGTAGCTCGTAGCAATGCCCTTCTGGTGAAAAAAATCTTTCATCTCTTTTGAAAGAAAAGAAGTGCCACGATCTGAATGTACGTAAGTTGGCATTCCAAATATAGAAAATAAATCAGTCAGTTTATTAATTACCATGTTTGTACTCAAGTCTGGGCAGGGATACGCAAATGGGAATCGGGAATATTCATCCACAATCGTAAGGATATATCGATTGTTCCCAGTTCCATCTGAGGGAAGTGGACCTTTAAAATCTATCGATATTCTTTCAAATGGGGCCAACGCTTTTATTAGTTTTCCCATGTTTTGTTGAAAACGAGGCTTTACTTCTGCACATATGGAACAGTTCGCAGTAATACGTCTTATCTCTTCGGTGGAGTAAGGTAAATTTTTGCTTCGAACCTAATGGAGCATTCTTGTTACTCCAGGATGACACAAGGTTTTATGCAGTTCTTTGAGTGCATTTTCTGAGCTATGTAAAGAGGCTACTAATGGTGCATTGGCTCTTGATAAAGCATCAGCTGCTATATTTTCCTTTCCAGGGCGATAAACTATGTCAAAATTGTATTCAGAAAGTTCTAATCGCCAACGTTGTATTTTGTCATTTTTAATTCTTGACGCATGCTGCTGATTGAACATGAATGCAACCGATTTTTGGTCAGTTATCAGTTTGAATTCTCGCCCGATGAGAAATTGTCTCCATTTTCGAAGACATTCGACTATAGCCGCGGCCTCCTTCTCTATGGCTGGATGATTCCGTTCACTACCGTGAAGGCTTCTCGAGAAAAATGCAACTGGTCTGCCTTCTTGTGACAGAGTTCCCGCGATAGCGTAGTCTGAAGCGTCTGTTTCAACAACAAATTGTATGTTGTCGTCAATCGCGTTTACTGCTGATCTGACTATCTCTTGCTTTAGAGAGTTAAAAGCGTTTACTGCCACAGAATCGAGAGGGAATGTGCCTTGCGAAACGAGGGACTGAATTTTATGAGAGAATCTTGGCACATATTTAGAATAGTGAGCAAATAATCCCAATGCTCGTCGGAGCGATGCCGAGTCTGAAGGCAGAGGCAGCTCTAATAGTGGACGTAGACGATCCGGGTCGGGTTTAATTACTCCATTGTTTATAGTATATCCTAGAATACTTATCTCTTTCAATAAAAATTCACTCTATTCAAGATTCAGTGTAAGGTTATACCGTTTGGCTATATCAAGAAAACGCTGCAGTTTTTGATCGTGGTCAGCTTGGGTAGTTCCACAGACTGTGAAGTCATCCAAATACGCGTATACTCCTTTAAGTTGCTCTTTTGCGATTATATTATTGACAGTTCTTTGAAAAACCGCTACTCCATTGGTTACCCCGAAAGGTATTCTTCGGAATTGGTATAAATTACCTTCTGCTTCAAATGCTGTATAAGGTTTTTCTGTTTCAAGAATCGGAATCTGATGGTACGCACTTTTTAAGTCAATTTTGCTGTAGACACTATGTTTAGCTACTTTAGAGACTATCTGTTCAATACTTGGTAAAGGGTAAGTGTCTAGTTGCGTGTATCTATTTACTGTCTGAGAGTAGTCTATACACATCCTTTTTTTATGATTTTCATTTGCAGTTACAAGCACTTGTGCTCTCCATGGTGACGAGCTAGGTTCTATAATACCTTCAGCTAGTAATTTCTTTATTTCAGTACGAATAAACTGCATATCACTATCTGAGTATCTTCGTGATTTAACAGCTATTGGCTTGCAGTCTGGTAAGAGATTCGGGAATAGACTGATTGGATCGACGTTAGCTTGAGATAGTGCACATAATATCAGTGGAGCTCCAGATCCGCCGAAATGCATTTCTAATGTATTATGTTTCTTAAGAATATCATGGCCGATTATGACATCCGTACATAAGTTTTCCATTATTAATAAGTTAACTTGAAAACTATGACCTTGCAGATCGATATTGACGGAACACAGTGCATCTACCTTTGTTTTTAGATTTGAGGCTGCCATGCTGACATGTTGGTAGCATGAGCTCTTTTGTATATTGTATTGACAAACTAGTCGGCTGTCTATAAAACTAGCAGTACTCCCTGTATCAATCAATGCTCTGGCTACAAATAATCCGTTTATTTTAATCGGTATCATAGCTTTATCGAGATCAGTTGTAGCAGCCACGATACATGATAAAAATTTCTGCGACTCTCCATTTCCCATGTGTTTGTTCGGTGGTTCATCTATAGCACTAGTAAAAGCACTCCGTTGTGGCGGCGCAGTCAATGCATTTTTGCACACTTTTGCAAAATGCCCTCTTTTTCCACATTTGAGGCAGGTTGTACCAGCAGCCGGACAATTTTGCCTTGCATGTCTCTTGTTTCCACAGAAATAGCATAGTTCTTGGATGTGAGTTCTCTGATTGTTATTACGGACCGCATTGGCAAAGGTACTAATATTATGTTTCTGGTAATCATCACTGTGTATTTGCGCCATCTCTAGAGTGCGGGCCTGCTTGAATGCGTCGTCTAAAGTGAGTGTGCTATTTTCCAACAGTCTTTGACGTACTAAGGACGACGAAAGTCCGGATATGAAAGCGTCTCTAATAAAATCACTTTCGTTTTGTTCAGCTGTTACTTGTTTAAAATTGCATTCTTTTGAGAGCAGTTTCAAGGCTTGTAGATATTGGTCGATGGACTCACCTGGCTGTTGTGCTCGTTTTGCTAATTTGTGCCTGGAATATATTTCGTTAGGTGGTTTCAAAAGTAGTGCATCCAGTCTCATTATAGCAGTATCGTAATCAGTGCAATCCTGTATGTGCATTAAAGTTGTAGAGGACAGATGATTAGTTAGTAATTGGTATTTAGTCTCTTTTGCAATAGTTTTCTCGTCAGTAGTTGTAGTAGCTGTCAGAAAATTTTCGAATGTGTTTTTCCAATGTGTCCACTGAGGGGACAGATCTTGGCTTGAGGACGGGTCTCCGTCGAAACGTTCTGGTCGTAGATATTTTTCCATTTTGTTAAATAAATTGTAGTAAAGAATATACCCGTAATATAGGTTTTATTTAACAAAATTAAACATAATTTATACAATGACACAATCAATGCTGACAACTCAGTTTCTTCTCTAAATATGGCATTCAATATTAACCAAGGAGTTAATATATATCATTACAGATTGACTTGGCAATCGCAATAAACAATTTAAGCGCGTTATACACGGTCCATCTTGCTGTACGTCCCGCCAAGGCCATGCACGATGCACGATGCAAAACTACCATGAATAGGCTTGACGTACGTCGATAATTATTATTAATTGTTTGCTGGACTTGCACGACCAATTTTTCATCCAGCGAGCACCCCCACCACCGCGAACGTCGTGCAGATAGACAGTGAATAATGCGGACGTACGTCAGAGCAAACCTGCATCGTGCATGCTTGATCGTGTATAAACTTGCTGTACAGCAGATTACACAGATATATCATAAAGCTTATATGAGTCGCACGTCAAAATGGATCGCGAAACACTAGCAAGATTTATCGAACGATATAAGTCCCACGAATGTCTGTGGAATGTCTCTAGTGCAGACTACATTCACAAAAAAAAAAGAATGAATGCATTATTAGATTTGGTGACCATTTTGGCAGAAGCTGCAACTATTGACACCGTGCGTAAAAAAATAGACATTATTAGAAACGGTTATTTGAGAAAGAAAGTTAATGCCAGCTCGTCCACAGGGACGTCCGCAAATTGGCCTTGAGCGGACGTACAGCGCGGATGGACCATGCTAGATATGCACACGATAGTGTGTATACTACGTCCAGCGCCGCGGCCTTGAGCGGACGTAAAGCGCGGATGGATCGTGTATAACGCGCTTTAATTTATATATGTATTACTTGTTGTTGTGGATTGTCTATGTTTGATTATGATTAAAGCAGTTGTCATCCAGACATATTTCATTACACTACATGGTGACAGCGGTGAGATATTTATTGGATTTAAATGGTTTAAGTCGGTAATAAAGGCACGTTGTGGACTATAAAATCGTCAGGGACGGTTCAAGAGCGCTATGGAACACGCGCGGCCGCCGACAGAATTGTGTTTGGAGGGCAGCTCCGTCAGCCGGGCTGACGCATGGCGGCGCTGGAGGTCGCAATTTATGTTATTTTTAAAAGCATCGGGGGTGCAAAAAGATGAAACTGGTATTCAAGCGAGCTTAATGATAAATTTAATTGGACCTGAGGGGTTTGAAGTCTTTGAGACATTTTCTTTTGATAAGGAGAGCGATAAGGATGATGTGAATCTATTGCTTACGAAATTTGATGAATATTTTGGAGTCAAACAGAATGTAACATTAGCAAGGTACAATTTTTTTACAAGGGATCAGGAAGTAGGCGAATCAATTGATCAGTACGTTACAGCATTGCGATTACTGAGCAAAAATTGTAACTTCAAAATTTTGGAAGAGGAGTTGATTCGTGACCGTATTGTTTGTGGGATCCAGAGTACTGGAGCAAGAGATCGGTTATTGAGAGCTGAGGGCCTCACGCTGGAAAAAGCTATTAAAATTGTCCAGGTTGACCAATTTTCATTAGATAATCGACGTTTATTAGAGACGCGTGGTGTTGGCACTTCAGGATTGGTGCAGATCGATGCAGTTGGCGTGCGCGGTGCAGGCGGTCGCTGTGGGCGCGGCGGCTGGCGCGGCAGCGGACGTCGACAAGGTCGCGGTGTGGCCAGTGTTGTTGCTGGTTCCAGCACAGCGCGAAGATTTCTTCATTCCAGCGAGACTGGAAATTGCCTCAGGTGCGGAGGAAAATGCAATGAACCCAGTCTATGTCCGGCTATTTCTGTGCGGTGTTATCTGTGCGAAAATCATGGACATTTTGCTAGAATGTGCAAGTTAAAAAAACGAGCTAAGGAAATGTATGATATAAGTTTAACTGAAGCAAACGACAATGAAGAAGATGATTGTGAGTCATTTTTTGTATCAGTTTTGTGTAATGTTTCAGAGATTAACTGTTCGTCGGAGAATTGGTATGAAACACTCCAAGGGGAGTGCGGTCCCGAAAAATTTAAATTAGATACGGGAACAGACATTAATGTTTTATCATATAAGCGATTTTTACTGTTAGGCTATGGCAGTAAGCTAATTAGTGGCAAGCACGATGTTAGATTGCAATCTTTTAGTGGTGATTTTATTCCTATAAAAGATATTTGCACATTAAAATGGCGTTATAAGGATGTTTCGTATAAATTAAAATTCGCAATTACGGTTAGTGATTGTCAGAGTGTGCTGGGGTTGCAAGCTTGTCTAACTTTAGGATTAGTTAAAAGAATTCATAATATAAATCTTACAGATCATCGAGATTTGTTTAATGGGTTAGGCTGTTTGCCAGGTGAATATCACATTGTTGTAGATAAAACTGTGATGCCTGTGATTTGTGCAAACCGTAAGGTACCATTAGGAGTTCGCGATAAGTTACAAGACGAGTTAAATAGAATGATTGAGTTAGGGGTTATTAGGAAAGTGAGTCATCCAACTCCATGGGTGAATTCATTAGTGATTGTTGCTAAGAAAAATGGACAGTTGCGTATATGTTTAGACCCGAGGCCGCTTAATAAGGCGATACAGCGTGCACATTTTCAACTGCCAACAATAAATGAACTGGCTACTAAGTTTCACGGTGCTAAGTATTTCTCTGTTTAAGACGCATTTTCAGGGTTTTGGTCGGTAAAACTGGATAATGCAAGTGCAGACTTATGCACATTCAGTACACCATTTGGGTGATATCAATATTTGCGATTGCCATTTGGTCTTAATTGTGCACCTGAAGTGTTTCACGCAAAAATCAAGCAATTACTTGAAGACCTAGAGGGGGTAGATTCGTTTATCGACGATATCATTTGTTGGGGAAGAAGTAAAGATGAACATGATCTGCGTTTGAAAGAGTTGTTGAACAGGGCACGTGAAATTAATTTAAAATTCAACAAAGACAAATGTCGTATATGTGTTGAGGAAGTTATTTATTTGGGTCATATTTTTAACAAAGATGGAATGAAAATGGATTCTGAGAAAGAGCGATATATAATATGCCAGAACCGACGGATCGGAAAAGCTTAGAAAGGTTTTTAGGGGCTGTAAATTATCTTTCTGAATTTATACCTAATTACTCGGAGCATATTTTTTCATTGACTGGGTTATTGAAAAAAGATATGACTTGGTGTTGGAAAGTTGGTCATAAAAATGCATTCAATAAACTTAAAGAACTGATATGCAATGCACCAGTTCTATCTTTGTACAATGTTAGTAGTCCGGTGGTGTTGTCAGTGGATGCAAGCAGTGTGACACTAGGCGCCGTGCTCATGCAGGAGGGACGTCCAGTAGAGTATGCGTCACGCACGCTCACTGACACACAACAAAGATATGCGCAAATAGAAGTATTCGCTTGTGAAAAGTTTCATCAGTATATTTATGGAAAAAGTTGTGTGGTCGTCGAATCAGACCATAAACCACTGGAAAGTATTTTTAGAAAATCTTTGGACTCGGTCCCAGCTCGCTTACAGCGAATGATGTTGAAGCTTCAAGCTTATGAGTTGGTGGTCATTTATAAACCTGGGAAGTATATGTACATACCTGATACGTTGTCACGGGCACCCCTTCCGGATTTGTATGACGATAAAATTAGCAGGGCTATACTATGCCAAATTAAAATGGTAGTTAATAATGTACCTATGTCGCAGAATAAGTTTGCCCTCGTCAAGCGGGAAACAATTAAGGATGAGTGTTTAAAATTGTTGCTAAAATATATTAATCAAGGGTGGCCTGATAAGTTTAACATACACAACGATTTAAAATACTTTTGGTCATTTAGAGATGAATTGTACTGTGTAGATGGTGTAATATTTAAAGACAAACAGGTTTTGATACCACATTCTATGCAAAGGGACATGTTAAAGATTATTCACGAAGGGCATTTAGGGATTGATCGTTGTAAGAGACGTGCTCGTGAAGTATTATTTTGGCCAGGTATAACAAGAGATATTGAGGATTATGTGTGAAGATGTAAAATATGTCAGGAAACGGCAAACAAACCGTGTAGGGAACCTATGATTCCGGTACCTATACCAGAATTGCCATGGAATAAAATTGGAACAGATATATTTGAGTATGGAAAGCAAAGTTATTTAATATTAATTAATTATTATTCTGGTTTTATTGAGGTCACACATTTGAGAGACACTTCGTCGAACTCAGTAATATGTGTAATGAAGGAAAATTTTGCACGGTATGGTATACCGGATACGGTCATCAGTGACAATGGTCCACAATATTCTTGTCGTAATTTTATAAAATTTGCTTTAGAATGGGGTTTTAAACACGTCACTTCATCTCCATACTATGCTCAATCTAATGGTAAGAGCGATGGGCAGTTCAAACCATTACAAAAATATTAAAAAAATCAGTAGACAGTAAATCCGATTTTTATTTAAATTTACTTAGTTACAGGAATACACCACAGGAAAATTTGAATTCTCCTGCACAGTTAATGATGGGCCGGCGTTTAAATTGTAGACAACCAGTCCATCCAGATTTATTAAAACAAGCAAGTTTTGATAACTTGCAACTTAAAAAAATATTGGAGAAACAAATAAAAATTAAAAATTTGTATGATCAGCATTGTAAACTGCTACCTGAGTTGAACGTGGGTGACGAAGTTATAATGTTAGGAAGCACAAATAAAAGAGTTCATGGCAAAATTATGGGAAAAGCGTCGACTCCACGTTCATATATTATTGGAAACAAAAAAGGTATTTATCGCCGTAATCGCCGACATTTGATAAGGCCTGTGAAAGATCCTGTAGACAATATTTTGTCTGATATTGAAGAATATTTTTCGGGGGATGATAGGGATACTGATTATGTGCCAAGCACCAAAATAGATGTACCATCATCTTACTCACCACCACATTCCCGTAGTAAGACTTAACAATTTGTATACCAATGTATTTTATAATGAAGAAATGATTTATTTTATGTTTTGGTGTTTGAGTAGAATTAATGGAGTTTAAGTTTTTTATTATCTTATTTATTTAAGGGGAAGGTGTTGTGGATTGTCTATGTTTGATTATGATTAAAGCAGTTGTCATCCAGACTTATATTTCATTACACTACACTTGTGAGATATATTGTGTTTTCATGCGATGGCCGAGTCAATCTATTTATTTAAAACGGTAAAGATTTTTAATATTGATATGGTCACTATAAGATGTCGTTAGGTTAGATAATTACGTAACAACTTAAGACAGAAGGTCCCTTAAGTAGGGACTGAATAAATTAATAACCGACTTGGTATTACATGGATCTCACAACTTGTTACGGTAGAACAACTAAGTTGCGAGACTTGGGTTTTTGACAAGTGTTGCGTCCAAAACGTATTTGAACGCATATTTTTGGTGTGGCAACATTCTATTGTCTTTGATGTTGACACTTGACATAACTTCTTGACTTGACAGATAATCTGTTTCCGTTTGAAAAAATGTCCAACCTTTTGGGACCTTTGATTTTGTTGTAATTGGAAATATCGTGTTCAATCGCCCGTTGTAACCGATAATTGGGTCGCTATTAATGATAAGTTGAAATTGTAATCCCGAATTGACGAAAAACCTGGGATATTTTGGAACAATACCGCCGTATTGACGCCAGACCGAAGGCACGCGAAATTGTTGAAAGTGATAGTTAATTGGTGATAAATAGCTGCCCCAATCTGGAGCTAAAGTGAAGCAGAGTGGTGCTGTGAATGCTGCAGGGACCGTATTGTGAGGACCTGCGCTTCTTGGGAACCTCCGTCCATCAACACTTGCTCACATTACACTTTTCACCTACTCATTTCATACTTACATACACACACACGGACGCGATCGACCAAGGTCGCACGCTGTCGTCAACCAGCCGCAGGTAGGTGTGCATGTTGGAATATCTTAATTGTTGTACAGAGGCCTAAGAGCCATATTGTGTTTGAAAGACAACGGTACAGCTCCACGTACCGTGGACAGTTCAGCATACCAGTTACCGTTGGCTGGCTTGGTACTGAACAAACTGGTAGCAGAGCGTGGTTTTTACATTAATATAAGATCCACTAAGTAAATTGGAAGTTTTGAACATTGTTAAAAATAACTTAATAAGTTTGAATATATTGTTTTGTCAGCCGGGCTCAAATAGTATTGTAATTTGTACTGTAGTCCCTTGCTATTGTACTGACAAAGTAAGATTTATTTGTGAAATTAGGAATTATTAGGTTGTATTTGGTACATAATTTGGTATATTTGTTGTGATTAATAATTGAATGTCACTAATCTGAAGTTAAAAGTTTATCTAAATAATAATCACACATTTGTTAACATAACAAGACTTGAATTGTGTGTATTGATTTATTGTTTAGGGTGATTATTGGATTGTGTTATTGAAGATTGTCCGGCTCAATATTATACACTCAATTGTTGTGTTTAATTGGTGTTGATCCAGTATAATATATTATACATTAAATTGTTATTTTTTCTGTAACTAGCCATCCTTAGCAAGCTATATAGATTCATATTTGGAATAAGTACAGGGTCGGATTTTGACTTGAAATATTTGAATTTAAGTTTTTATTTTGGTGAAATTGTTCGGTTGGCTAACAAGTCATTGTTGTTTGTTTTGTTATTTTAGCCTATTGGTATTGATATTTGATTGTTGCAATGGCCTCATTAAAGGCGTCAGGGACTCTGCTGCCGGATTGACCTCACAGTTGAGATGGTTCACATCTGCAGCAGCAACGGTTGAGCGTTTGGACTTGGAAGAGCTCACCCTTGCTCGGTACGGGCGTTTGAATGAGAGGATCAAGTCAGCTGATGCTGCGCTCACACGCTTCTACGAGTTCATCATGGACGTGGATTTGGGGGTGATGGACCAGGCAGCCCGCGATAAGGTTTTGGGTGACTATGACCAGATTGTCCACCTGGGGGATGTCATAAGTCAACGAGCCCGGGAAATTTTGAAGAGCCGGGTGCCTGATGAGGCCAAGCTGCAGACCCCCGTTGTTGCAGGCCCTGGACTATTGGGTAGGCTGCCCACCCTGGAGCTGCCACATTTTGACGGTCACTTGGACCACTGGCTGGGCTTCCTAAATCTCTTTGAGAGTCTTGTCGATGCACGCTCGGACCTCGGACCTGCCCAGAAGCTGGCCTATTTATTGTCTGTCCTGGAGGGCGAAGCCAGAGCCTTGGTGCAGCACTTGCCGGTGACGGATTCCTCCTACCCGACCGCTCTGGAGCTTCTCTCCCGACGGTATCAGAACAAGCGCTGCCTGGCTGATGTGCACATCGGCCAGATTTTGGGACTGCCAGCCATTGCCAGCACGTCGACGTTGCGCACTGACTTGCTGAACCCGTTGGTCTCAGCGACCAACGCCTTGAGACGCTTGGAGTTACCGGTAGAACATTGGTCCTACTTGTTGGTGCACATAGTGTTGCAGTTGCTCCCCGCGGAGCTGAGGTCACGTTTTGAGCAGAAGTATGGTGGGGATAGTGCCACCCATCTTCCCCCCTTTGACGACCTCCTCAAATTTTTGGAAGACGAGTGTCGGTTCTTGGATAACACTCGTGGCGCCACGGGGTCACCCCCACTACCTTCTCGGCCTAGAGACCAGGGACGGACTAGGGCTAGGGGGCCTGTTGATGTTCGCCCCGCCCCCCGTTTTGCTGGCGCCCGGAGTCCTCATCATTGTGACTTTTGTAAGGCAACGGGGCATGTCATGGCGCGTTGCCCGGCCTTTTTGAATTTGCACGTAAGTGCCCGCCACCGCATTGTCAACGCACGCCGTTTGTGCTTCTCGTGCTTGAGGGCCCACTTTCATCGGGACTGCCCCGACCCCCGCCCGTGTAGAATTTGTAAAGGGTCCCACTTGGAGATTTTGTGCGCCAACGCGAACCGCTCCAGCAGACCATCTTCTGAGGAGGGTTCGCGCAGGGGGGGGTACCCCGGAGACGAGCACTGGGCTGAGGCCCGCAATTCTGTTCGCCGCACTCCACCCCCCGCGCAAGTTGAACGGGAGCCCCGCGAGCGCCATTTGGTCTCCCCTCGTCAGGGAGAACGCGCGTTGGCTGCTAGGCAGCAGGGGCCGGATCGGCACCACTGCCTTTCCCCTCCGTTGGCGGAACGTCGCCGGTTGGAGTCGCGCCCTCCGCCATTCAGGCATCCGGTGGGATATGCCCCTCCAGTGATGGCGAGCGGCTCGGGACACCGCGCGGATGAATATTTTGAATGTTGTTCTCGTCGTTAACAAGGGCAGCCTGGATGCGGCGATCGGTCGCCGCCCAGGCTTCGCTAAGAAATTGACGCCTGCCCCGCTAAAGGACCCCCCCGATCAAGACGGTTTTGTTGCCAACGGCCTCGGTCAAGGTCTGGGGACCCTTGGGTGACTCGATTGTGGTCCGTGCCATTTTGGACACGGGAGCCCAGGGTTGCCTTTTGTCGTCTTGGTTAGCGGGACAGGTTGGCCTGAAGGTGAACGACTTTTCAGGCAAGATTGGGGAATTGGCGAAACGGCTGTCACCACTGTTGAGGGAAGGACCTGGTTTGAACTCACCCTTGTGAGTTGTCTTTACCCTAAAATTGGTGCTCCTGCCCTTGTTATAACTGAACTTGGTTGGGACGAGCCACTTCGGGAAACCCTGTTGGAAGACTGGCTCCAATTTGTATCCGCACTCCCTGCGGTGCTTCTTGTGCGTCTCTTAAGCCACGTTGCGCGCACTTTGGGTGGAACTGTTGACATTCGGTCTTCTTACGCCTGGACGGACAATCAATTTGCTTTGTGTTGGTTGAAGACGTCCGTCCACTCTTTGGAGGTCTTTGTTGCGAACCGAGTGTTTCAGATTCAAGGTTCTGAAACGCCTTTGATTTGGAGGCACGTGCCTGGTGACCTGAACCCGGGCGACGTAGCCTCACGCGGGTGCATGGCCCCCGCTTGATTGCTCACCCCCTCTGGTGGGGACCGGACTGGCTGACTCGCCCCGAGGACGATTGGCCTCGAACGCTAGTCTTGATGGATCCTTTGCCCGGACTTAAGGTGTTCGCTGTTGGGATGAAGGATCCTCAGTTTGATCCTGATTTTTTGTTGAATCGATATAGCTCCCTCGACAAATTGTTGAACGTTACCTCGTGGATCAGGCGTTTTGGCCATAATTCTAGGAATCCAGGGGACAAGCGCCTGTCACCAGTTCTCTCTCCTCAAGAGCGACAGGAGGCACTCCTCCTTTGGGTCCGCTCTGTGCAGGCTGCACACTTTGAGAAGGAGATCGAGGTCTTGAAGTCTGGTAGGGTTAAGTTGTCGGGAGCCATTAGTAAGCTGAATCCCTTCTTGGATAAGACGGATCTTTTGCGTGTTGGAGAACGGTTGAGGCACTCTAGCCTTCCTTATGGGGCCCATCACCCCCTTTTGTTGCCCAAGGAGGGCCACTTGGTTCAATTGTTGGTGACTGATCGTCACATTAAGAACTCGCATGCCGGTTGCAATGTGCTGTTGGCCATTCTGCAGCGAGAATTTTGGATTTTGCCGGCTGATCGCGTCAATGAGGCGAGGCCCTTTGCTGGCGTCGGAACGGACTTTGCTGGTCCCTTTTCGGTGAAGACGTCCACCCTTCGTAATAAACCCTTCGTTAAGACTTATTTGTGTGTTTTGTCTCCCTGTCAATCAAGGCAGTACATTTGGAGCTGGTAACCTCCCTCTCGACAGAGGCCTTTGTGGTGACTTGGACAGATTTGTGTCTCGCCGTGGGTTACCTTCTTTGATTAGGTCTGATTGCGGTACGAATTATAAGGGTACAAGTAACTATTTGAAGGAGGTATACGCCTTCCTAATGAGAGCCAGGTTGACATTGGTAATAGTTTGGCCCGCCGAGGGGTCACTTGGTTGTTTGACCCGCCAGCCTGCCCCCATTGGGGGGGTATTTTTGAGGCCGCGGTGAAAGCGGCAAAGGGACACTGGCGGAGATTGTTGGTAGACACCGTTCTCACCTTTGAGACACTAGCTACGGTATTTTGCCGCATTGAAGCTGTGTTAAATTCGCAACCTTGTCAAGACTTCCAATTGATTAGCGGACGGGTAGGCCCGTCCGGGGGGGGTAGATGTTGCATCCAAAACGTATTTGAACGCATATTTTTGGTGTGGCAACATTCTATTGTCTTTGATATTGACACTTGACATAACTTCTTGACTTGACAGATAATCTGTTTCCGTTTGAAAAAATGTCCAACCTTTTGGGACCTTTGATTTTGTTGTAATTGGAAATATCGTGTTCAATCGCCCGTTGTAACCGATAATTGGGTCGCGATTAACGTTAAGTTGAAATTGTAATCCCGAATTGACGAAAAACCTGGGATATTTTGGAACAATACCGCCGTATTGACGCCAGACCGAAGGCACGCGAAATTGTTGAAAGTGATAGTTAATTGGTGATAAATAGCTGCCCCAATCTGGAGCTAAAGTGAAGCAGAGTGGTGCTGTGAATGCTGCAGGGACCGCATTGTGAGGACCTGCGCTTCTTGGGAACCTCCGTCCATCAACACTTGCTCACATTACACGTTTCACCTACTCATTTCATACTTACATACACACACACGGACGCGATCTACCAAGGTCGCACGCTGTCGTCAACCAGCCGCAGGTAAGTGTGCATGTTGGAATATCTTAAGTGTTGTACAGAGGCCTAAGAGCCATATTGTGTTTGAAAGACAACGGTACAGCTCCACGTACCGTGGACAGTTCAGCATACCAGTTACCGTTGGCTGGCTTGGTACTGAACAACAAGTATTGTTTTTTATGGGATTGACTTTAACAGTTTTATATTATCTCATTAAGCACCAATGCAAGCATCATAGACAGAGAAACCTAAAGCACAGTACGTATTGTCTAGACATGTACCAACTCGGAATAATCACGGCTCGATTTTACTCGAGTTGAAATTCACGTAACTCAAATTGAATTCGAGTTTTTTTACTGACTTTTAGCTTGCGTTTGACCACCATCCCAGCTGATAGTAAGCAATCATGTGGTTGAAGATGAAGCACGCTTATATATGTACGATTCACTCTTGACTGGAAGATTTTCACATGTATCGGCACTTCAAGCAACAAGTGTTTACTATATATGGTTTGTTTATTAGATGAAACATGTTATGGATTCGTGAACATAGTACAAATATACATGAATACAAGATGATTAAAATAATAACTAATATGTACTTATATTATTTTTACATAGCAGGTATACGTCTTTCCACAATTTTCCATAAACTTAATTTTCTACCTTTACATCAGCATGATGCTGATTCAAATCTGAAAGATTATCTCTTATCAGAAATCCTCTAAATATAGAAGTTTCAGTTGAATAAAAATATATTGTATTTACATATTATTATATTTAATCTTTGTAATAAAGAGTGAGTGTTTATATTGTAGCAGTCTACATACACAGATAGCATACATGCGGCCGCGGCGGCGCGCAGCCGCGCACTGAGCGGCGAGTGAGGCGACCGGCCGACCGCGGCCCGCGGCAGCACTGATGTGGAGGCCGGCTGACGACATCGCTACATCAAGTCGACCAAAAGACTAGCTCCGAAGTACGAGCGGTCTTATTTATATGTTTACCACGGTTTACCAAGATATACGTCACGGCAAATATCACCAGCTTCTTACTATGTTCTGATTGGATGACAATAGCTACCAGTGGAGCCATGTCCGACACTACACTGACCCATGAATGTATGGATATAACTAAGGCATTAATAAAATAATATATACCAGTCATAGTAGTGAATTTGAGTTTTAATTATCGTTCCCATAGTCTCTAAAGTGGTGACCCCGCGTTTAAGATGGCAAACCAAGAAGAAGCAATCGAGATGATTAGCATTAGATCGCGAATTCCACAATTTTGGCGAGACAAACCTCGACTTTGGTTTGCTCAGTTAGAAGCAGTGATTGCAAGCCAGAAGCTCGGAGATGAAGCAAAATTTGGACTCGTAGTAGCAAATCTTACGAAGCTAGAAATAGAACAAATCAGCGATATCATCATGGCCCCACCAAACGCAAAAAGGTACGAACAAATTAAAGAAAGGTTGGTGTCCGTATTTGAAGAATCCGAAGGGAAACAGCTGCATACATTGCTAAATGATATGGAGCTCGGCGACCAGCGACCATCACAACTGCTGCGTCGCATGCGAGACCTTGCACGAGATAAGATACCCGAGGCGACGCTGCGCATGTTATGGACAGGACACCTACCGGCTTCGACTCGTGCAGTGTTAGCAGTCAGTGAAGAAGGCAAGCTAGACTCCCTAGCCGCCATGGCAGATAAGATGCACGAACAAACAAAGGAAGTAAACTCTGTGTGCCCTTGCCAGAATCAAGCCTCAACGTCACACTCAATAAATTCTACGGATCAAAGCATCATCAGCATGATCGAAACATTGACCAAAGAAGTAGCAGCATTAAAAATGGATCGTGGGAATTATCATAGACAGCGTTCACAACGCTATAAAAGTCGTTCACGTTCTCAATCACGTGATCGGAGGCCCAATCTGTGCTACTTTCATCGAAGATTCGGGAAAGACGCATATCGGTGTAGAAGCCCTTGCAGTTACAAGGAAAGTGCTCAATCGGAAAACTAAAGAAGACTCAAGCCGTGGCGGTGGCCGAAGTCGATAATTTATCTACGTACCGCCTATTTATAAAAGAAGTTTCAACCGGACAAAGATTTCTCGTCGATACGGGCGCGAACGTTTCCGTTCTACCCGCAACCGTTAGCGAAAAAAGAAGCCTTACTCCGTGTAATTATTTATATGCAGCAAATGGAACGCAAATACCAGTATTTGGTGAGCGAACAATTGCAGTAAACTTCGGCATGAGGCGGCCGTACAAATGGCGATTTGTAATTGCGACAGTCAGTAGGCCAATATTAGGCGCTGATTTTTTGCACCACTACGCGCTCATGGTGGATCTTTACGGGCGTCGATTGGTGGATCAGAAAACAAATATATCTACATCCGGTACCATCTCACCTACCTACGAGGGAAGCATTCGAACTATCGACAACAATCTGCCATATCATGACCTATTAGCAATGTATCCTGATATCACGAGACCCAATACGTCAAAACTATCAAATAGCGAAGTTGAACATTACATCGAGACTACAGGCCCGCCACTGTATGCAAAACCTCGCCCACTTCCTCCACACAAATATAATGCTGCAAAGGAAGAAATACAGCTGATGATGGAGCAAGGCATCTGTCGGCCGTCAAAAAGTCCATGGGCAAGCCCACTACACATGGTACTAAAAAAAGATGGCAAATATCGATTATGTGGAGACTACCGCCGCCTTAACGCAGTAACTATACCGGATCGTTACCCTGTGCCACGACTGCAAGACTTTACGTACAACCTACAAGGCAAAAAGATTTTCACGAAACTTGATTTAAAAAAATCATTTTATCAAATCAGAAATAGAGAAGATGACATTAAGAAGACAGCCGTCATTACACCCTTCGGCTTGTTTGAATTTACGAGAATGTGCTTTGGTCTGAGGAACGCCGGCCAAACTTTTCAACGTCATATCGACAACGTACTGCGCGGACTACCCGTATTTTCATTTATCGACGATATTTTGGTGGCTTCGGTGAATGAAGAAGAGCACAGGAAACACCTTCAAGAAGTCCTTCAAAGACTCAACGACAATGGCTTGCAGATTAACGCAGCTAAATGTATCTTTGGACAATCGAAACTTGATTTCCTAGGATACTCAATAAGCTCAGAAGGTATTACTCCAACAGAGGAAAAAACAAAGGCAATCAAATCATATCCGCTGCCAACAACAATTCAAGAACTACGTCGATTCATAGGAATTTTAAACTTTTACCGTCTAAATATTCCTCACGCTGCCGATCATCAAAAGGAGTTAAGTAAATATTTCCACAACGCTAAGAAGAATGACAAGACAAAGATAAACTGGAACGAAGAAGCGAAAGTTGCTTTCAATAAGTGCAAACAAGACATTGAAAATGCAACTCTCATTGCATATCCGTCCCAGAGCGAACCGTTCGCAATAATGACAGATGCGTCAAACACATGCGTAGGCGCAGTTATTCAACAAAAAATCAAAGGAAAGTGGAGACCATTGGGATTTTTTTCAAAAAAACTTAGTGAAGCACAAAAAAAGTACAGCACATACGATCGTGAACTCTTATCTATACATATGGCGATAAGACATTTCCGGCGCATGTTTGAAGGTCGTGAACTGGTGATTTATACAGATCACAAGCCACTGATTAATGCACTGACAGCGAGTGGTAACAACGAAACACCGCGTCGCACGAGATACCTGGAATACATAGGACAGTTCACATCAGACATACGACACATCACAGGAAAGGACAATCAAGTCGCAGACGCACTGTCAAGAGTTGAAACGATAACTTGCCCGACACCTATTGATTATGAGGAGCTGGCAAGGAAACAGACAGAGGACAAAGAGCTAGATATAATGAGGAAGACAGGAAAACATATTTTCAAAAGCATCCTCGTGCCTAACGCGACAACAGAAATAATTTGCGAGATGTCAACCAGCACTGCCCGTCCCTATTTACCAGTCGACTTTCGAAAAACTGCGTACCAAATAATCCACAACCTGAGCCATCCAGGAATAAGAGCAACCAGAAAACTAGTCACTGCTCGCTATTTTTGGCCATCGATGAAAAGCGATATTAACAACTGGACTCGAACCTGTGATCCGTGCCAGCGAGCGAAAGTACAACAACACACAAACTCACCGATTGCAATTTTTAAACAAACTAATCGGCTAGAGCACGTGCACATTGACATAGTTGGCCCGTTATCTACCTCAAACGGATACCGTTACCTGCTAACAATGATAGACCGGACTACTAGATGGCCAGAAGCCTGCCCCCTCGAGGACATAACTGCAGAAAAAGTCGCAAGCGCCTTCTACGAACACTGGATAGCCCGGTTTGGTTGCCCAATAACAATAACAACCGATCAAGGTAGACAGTTCGAATCGGAACTATTTACGAAACTAATGTGTCGCATGGGGATACGTCGCACTCGTACTACTGCCTACCACCCACAGAGTAATGGGATGATAGAACGCTGGCACCGAACGCTCAAAACAGCTCTCACGGCGCACGGTGGGCTGAAAATCGGCTTTCATAGACTTAGGCATTTTATTTTGCAAGTGCGAGTTTTTTTGCCGGATATCACTTCTATTAGTTATAACAATATACAAAAATGACACCAGAATTGATTCTGCACAGAAACGAAGGAATTATAATTTTTTTACGAAAATTTTGTATGGAGCTAGTATGAAAAATCGAAATATCTCTAAAACGGCAGCGATAACCGTAATATCCTTATAGGGGGTTATAGTACTAATTATTTATGATTTTTTGACATACGTTACATAATGGTTGTAGATGCCTTTTTTTAAAAAAAATCGTCAAAATATTTTTATTTATTTTTACATATTTAAACGTTCCTTTTAGTGTTTAAGTTGAAGAATTCAGAGCTTTAACAACTCTTATCATAAAATAGCATCACCCCTATAGACCTGAAGGACTAGACAGAGGTGTGTAGTGTCTTGTTGATCTTGTAAGATTTCCAACAATACCAAATAGTTGAATATCAGTGTCAAAGTGCCCATGCTGTCGCTTCTTTTTGAAAGATAGGGGAATGAAATTGTTAATTGATCATACCCTAAAAGTATGATTACAACATAACCGGACACATAATAATAATAATATCCTTATAGGGGATTATAGTACTAACATTATTTATTTTAACATATGAAACTGTTCAAAACGATCCATGAACTGTGTCAAAGTTAAGAACATCGTTAGGAAGCATGCTTTTTCCCCAAATATTAAGAATATGTGAAAAAAAAAAAGACTGTATATAAACTTTTTATTGATAGGTAATTTAAATAAAACAGAAGTAACAAAAATAATATCTAATAAATTCAATTATACAAAATACATATTTGAAACTATAATTTATGAAATTATTAACTAAACATATTGGTACAATAAACTAACATAAATAACAAAAGAACATAAAGAAAAATAATTAAATTTTACAAATTTTCTTTACAACTTTCGTTGTCGGACTCCAATTCCGAGTCAGAATCCAGATCGGATATACCTACAAACTCGAACTCAGTTTCCGGAAACTGTATTAGGTCGAGAGTTTCAGCAAAAAAGGTTGTCTTCCTTTTGGCATCTAACTTCGGCCTTTGTGCACTTAGAAAAGGATCCGAAGAAACAACAAGCATATTTAGGATATCTTGATTAGAATCTTGCCTGCTTCTTTTCCGCGAATGATGTTCCCGGAACCTCCTAAAATCTTTGTTTCGAGACTCTGAGGCTTCTTCCGAGAGAGTCCCAATCGGGACAATATCATTTTTTTCGATTATGTCAGCTCCGTGTATTAATAGTTTATGTACGGTTGATGACATGTAGTACCAGTCGTATAATTCCACGTACTTTTCTGCTGTTTTGCGAGCAAAATCTTTAAATTTGATGACATCGATCTTCTCACCAGATGTTATTGCTTGCAAAATAACAGCAAATCTTTTTATCAGGTTTTGATCCAACCCAGTAATAGCTGCAGTTTTATTGGGAAACTCGAAAAACTTCCTTGCGGTATTCCCGTCATTGGTAGTTCCCGAGCCTTGTTTTACTATATCAATTAACAGATTGAGCTCCTCTTTAAATTTATTTTGAATGTTTTTTTTTCTGTTTTGTAACATATCTTTATGCTCATTACTTCTTGCTGCCCACTGTTTGAAGTCAAGTCTGTACGCAATGTGTAACAGACATTCCATGCAATTTATACGGGCATGTAGGGATGATAGGCCAAATTCATATATGTCAGAACACACAGTTTTTGATGTTACAGCATCTAAGTGGTTCATTTCTGTTGGTTTTGCTAAGCACAGGTAGCATGATGCATTTGATCTAGCTTCAGAAAGGTACGTGCAGACTTTTGCGTCGATCATTGTCATCATTAGTTTATGAGTCACCCTGTTACTATTAATGCACTCTGTGGGGTTAAGGGCCTCAATTTCCTCATCCATTTTTCTTTTGTTATCAATGACAACTGCATGGCTTTCTTTTACAAAAGTGAACTGAACCGGACGACAATAAAAAGTTGAGCATGGTTTCGGGTTTGTCCATATAGTATTATCTCCATCTGTCAGTTTCAGTGGCACCAAGGAGGTCATGAAAATGCTTGAATCATCATGCTCGCCGTCCATTTTCTGCTTGTATCGGCTTTGATTGGAAGCACCATCAAATCCCCACTTCGATATCAGCTTTAACTGCTTATTTTCCACATTATCAGAAAAACTTTGAAGAATCCGCTTCACCGTGATGTCAAGTAAAGCTTGAAGTGTAATTCTAGCTGATGAATCCGTAACTGATACTGATTGATTAGGAGGGTAGCATGCAAGCTTAGTTTGTTGCAGTTTATAGTAGGATGGGTAAATATCCTTAGCACCTTCCCGAATGGCAGTCTCTCGCAACGTAATATATTGCCACTTTGAAAGCTTAAGTGAAAGAAGCAATCCAAGTGCTTTCTCTGGTGTAAATATTACTGTTTTCTTAATGCTTTCCTTGATTTTAACGGCAGCTTCTGGATTTTTGATCATATAATTGATTACAGATGCGATATCTTCATAACCTTCTTCTTTTAAACGTGCTGCAGCTGCATATGCCAATTCACAGGAATCCTCGCCTATGTGCTCACTAGATCTTCTCTTTTTCTGTTTGCTTCCCAGATCTTTGAATGGTTTTCGGGACCTTTTTGTCATTGTTCCAACAGTCGATGATGTCGAAGGTTCTGGAGAGACTGAGCGTGCTCTTGGTATCTCATCAACAGTTGGTTCTTGATTTATTAAAGTTTGCACGCAACTCGGCCAATCAATATTTGCTTGCAACCACTCTCCGTACGTATTTCTAAACTTATCAAAGAATCGTTTAGATTTCTGCCACCTGTTTAAAGCAGCTCGCGTGAATCTCCGGCAAAATTCTTTGAGAGTTACTTGATCTTCGGCAGAAAGGCAATCGCCTATGCGGGACACAATTGCACTAAACAATACTTCATGATTAAATGAAGGACACTCACTTTTTAGAAGAACAAACAAATCTAAGTTGGTGATTAAACTTTCCATTCTAAGATTTTGTAGTCGCAAAGCAAATAGTTTTAGTGTTAGCAGTTACACGGTTGTGAACAATCTAAATTATGGAACAAAATTATAGCCCTTTTATTGTATAAAGTCAATAATTAGTTAACTACCCTCATTAAAGTTATAAAAGATATGATAATAAAAATTTATAATCGTCAAAAACATTTAGTAGAACTCATAGTAGAACTAATCAACATTAGCAAATCACATTAGCTCACTAATTATAAAAAGGTGAATACAGTTCTTAGTTGGTATTGTTGCGAGATATTTCAAATCATTTAATCACTTAATAGGCTCATTAGAATCAGAAGACTACAACCATCATTCTAATTACTTAATTACTTGTCATCAGACTCATTAGATGACTACACAATATGTTATTTTGTATTTTGAACGTATGCAAGGTTTTAAAATTCCTTTTGTGTCGATATTATTATGTGTCCGGTTATGTTGTAATCATACTTTTAGGGTATGATCAATTAACAATTTCATTCCCCTATCTTTCTAAAAGAAGCGACAGCATGGGCACTTTGACACTGATATTCAACAATTTGGTATTGTTGGAAATCTTACAAGATCAACAAGATACTACACACCTCTGTCTAGTCCTTCAGGTCTATAGGGGTGATGCTATTTTATGTTAAGAGTTGTTAAAGCTCTGAATTCTTCAACTTAAACACTAAAAGGAACGTTTAATATGTAAAAATAAATAAAAATATTTTGACGATTTAAAAAAAAAAAAGGCATCTACAACCATTATGTAACGTATGTCAAAAAATCATAAATAATTAGTACTAAAACCTCCTATAAGGATATTACGGTTATCGCTGCCGTTTCAGAGATATTTCGATTTTTCATACTAGCTCCATACAAAATTTTCGTAAAAAAATTATAATTCCTTCGTTTTTGTGCAGAATCAATTCTGGTGTCATTTTTGTATATTGTTATAACAAATAGAAGTGATATCCGGCACAAAAACTGGCACTTGCAAAATAAAATGCCTAAGTCTATGAAAGCCGTTTTTCAGCCCACCGTGCGGCGAGGCTAAATACAATAACATGGGCACAAGAATTATCCACTGTCCTCCTCGGACTAAGGGCGTCAATCAAAGAAGACATCGGCGCAAGCACGGCAGAGTTATTGTATGGTCAAGCATTGCGTTTACCCGGAGAATTTTACGACGAGTCTACGAGCTATAATAATACAACTTCAAACATGATGCATACATTAAGCGAAGCGTTGAAAAAAGCACAGGCGCAGCGGCGATCAAACCAACATCGCGCGACGTTTATACATGACGAGTTACATAAATGCTCACATGTATACGTGCGTAATGACGCAGCAACCAAGCCTTTAACGTACGACGGCCCGTACGAAGTCATTACACGCAAGGATAAATATTATGCAATACAACTACATAACAGAAGAGCTAATATAACTATCGATAGACTGAAACCGGCATTTCGATTAAATACAGAGCCAGAAGCACCAGTACCTACTCACATGTAACCAGGTCTGGAAGAACATCAAAACCCACCGTACGCTTTACTAGCGGGGGAATAATGTAGCAGTCTACATACACAGATAGCATACATGCGGCCGCGGCGGCGCGCAGCCGCGCACTGAGCGGCGAGTGAGGCGACCGGCCGACCGCGGCCCGCGGCAGCACTGATGTGGAGGCCGGCTGACGACATCGCTACATCAAGTCGACCAAAAGACTAGCTCCGAAGTACGAGCGGTCTTATTTATATGTTTACCACGGTTTACCAAGATATACGTCACGGCAAATATCACCAGCTTCTTACTATGTTCTGATTGGATGACAATAGCTACCAGTGGAGCCATGTCCGACACTACACTGACCCATGAATGTATGGATATAACTAAGGCATTAATAAAATAATATATACCAGTCATAGTAGTGAATTTGAGTTTTAATTATCGTTCCCATAGTCTCTAAAATATTAATTAACAATAGCACTAGTTCTGTAGCAGTATTCTCAATATAATATCAGTCTAACTTTACAAAAATACTTTAGCTAGTAGTATTCTGATCGAGTTAGATCGACTTAAATCCAAATAAAGATAACTCGTGATAGTAAATTGCGTTGGTACATCACTAGTTTTGTCACTGTCAATTGTCAGTTACAATAATATCAACACTAACAGCTGCTTTAGGAAAAACAGAAAAAAAGCGCGGGAACCTTCAAGATTGTTAGGCGCCTTTTTTTTTTTCAAAAAAAAAACTTAATTTGTAATAAATAAAAAGCAACTCATTTTTGAACAAATTTATTAGATAACGTGGTAGAGATGGCCCGGAGCCGTAAAAAACGTAAAAAGGAACATTCGGCTGAAGACGGAGAGGCGGAGTCGGTTGATGAGGGCTCAGCGTCTGACGTCGGCTCTGTAATATCCGAAGAGGATACTGATAAGTATACTCCTTTTAGAATCCCAGATTACGTCCGATATTACCCCGAAGATGGTGGTAATTTTGAATATATCGTGTTTCTAGAAAGTATAGAAGAAGATAAACCCATTGGCTTGAGGGATATGATGTCCCTTGCAAATGCAATTAAGCGTTACAACAAAGGTGTCAAACAACTGCAGCGGATTAACAAGAGTAAGGTAGGTGTCATATATGAAAGACCAGCACTGGCCAATGCTGCTTTAAGTAATAAAAAGTTTCTTGACGGTCACAAATTAAAAGCGTCAATCCCGGCTGCCGCTACGGAGGTTACTGGAGTCATCACACATGTCCCCATTGAACTCTCAAATAAACAAATTTATTCCGCACTAACAAGCACCAAGAACATCGTCTCTATAAGACGTTTTATGAGAAAATTAGTGGAGAATAAAACTGTAAAATATACACCAACAAAAACAGTATCAATTACTTTCTCATGTCCAGTTTTGCCAGAGAGTGTCGACCTCAACAGTTGGCGTTTTGAGGTAAGACCATATATTCCTCCAGTGAAGCAATGCCTTAAGTGCTTGAGATATGATCATATTGCCAAATTCTGTAAAAACTCTGAGAGATGTTCAATTTGTGGAGAAGCACATAATTACAAAGCATGTATAGTTCCCGCCTCGGGTGCAAAATGCTGTCACTGCTCGGGCAATCACATTGCTATATCTTCTTTATGCCCTGTAAAAAAAGAAAAGATTCTGCTACATAAACAAAAATATGAGAAAAAAAGAAGTTATGTTGAAACTCTTAATGACACAAACTTTCCGAAACTAAACAAAACTGATCAATTTCTGTCACTCTTAACCCTTAAATGCGCGATTTTTTTCTTTTTTTTGAAAAAAATATATTTATTAGTAAATAGGTTTTATTTTACAGGAAAAATTGTAAAAAAAATAATTATTCAAATTTACTGTACTTTTTTTTCAAAAATGTTATTGTTGTTTTAAAACCACATTGCGCATTCATTGGAAATTGTGCTAGTATGGATTTGATGAAAACAATAATCTGTTTTGAAGCTGTTTATTTATGGGTTATTGTGGTAATCAATTTTTTTTGGTGTCACACAAAGAGACTTAACATTTTTGGCACATTTTAAAAGTAAACCCTGAACATTTTGGGATCTTACACCTTTGCTGCTTATCCATCCAAACTGCCCAGTGAGAGGTTTGGTCCAAACGCTCATCTTTTGATGGAGCTGCTTGAGCTGGACCTCGGAACTTCTTCAGCTCAAGTTTTCCTTGTAAGGAGCCCCCATTAGGCCGACCATGTTTAGCTCCATTTGTAGGTAGACCAATCTGACACAGTGTATCACCAAGTTCTAGCCTAAACTTACCTACATTGAGGAGTTTGTTGTTGCCCCTTATTGAATGTATATTATCCACGAATTTATTATTGTGAGGTCCAGAAAATGGTAAAATAAACGCATTGTCCACTTGCGGCTTTACATTGTAATGTGGTAATGACCTATGAACGAATCTAACAAATCGACTCCTGTCATATGCGCATTGTACTCTCGAATGACCTTTGGGCATGGAACAGCAACTCTTTCTTTTTTAGATATGAGATCCAGTTTGAACCCCCAAACAAGCCCCACAAGGTTTGTTTGGGAGGTTTTGCTTTATGTAGTGGCTCAGTTTCGTAGCACATATGCGTTCGTCGATGGAGAGCCTTTGTTCTATAGGAACCTTCCTAAATTAGCTGTTGAGCGTTGCCTCAATTGGTCTTTTTTGTAGAGCCTGTCATAATCCGGATGATCTCTGGGTAAGCACTGCACTGTGTTGCATCAAAGCCTCTGGTACTTGAGTTTCTCCCCTAAAAATTAGCCTGTCTTCATCACTAACAAGGTTTCTTTTTCGCCAAATCACAGGTCGAT
Source organism: Tholera decimalis (assembly GCA_943138885.2). Classification (NCBI taxonomy): domain Eukaryota; kingdom Metazoa; phylum Arthropoda; class Insecta; order Lepidoptera; family Noctuidae; genus Tholera; species Tholera decimalis. The sequence goes on along the minus strand of OW964575.2, from coordinate 6,328,692 downwards.
TTATCCTCCCTAGAAGTCTCTTGCGATGATATGTTGGCCACAGGTAACGGTTGTGGAGAGAGAGATGGGGAAATCGGGGTGGGATTGGGGAATGGGGATGGGAGGGTCTTGCATATTCTTATTATCATTAATTACAAGAGGAGGATCAATATCCATCAAATCAGGCTGAGTATCCTCATCTTCAAGGTCTCGAAGAACATCTTGTACATTTTGATAATACTGACCTTCATCTTCTACCTCGGAGTCTGACCCATCTAATCCGTCTTCGGAGTCCTGAAGGTTTTCTAAATATGATAAAATATCCCGTTCTAGTAAACGTGATATGCTGAAACGTAAAAGAAGAGCCCTTCACCAAACATGCAATTATTTACACAGCAATGCGCACTGTGGTTTTCCTACAACAAACGGATTTAGGCTTATGTCTACGAAGATATCTATTATTTTCAATATTTTGTAATTTATACGTATAATTGATGATATAAACAAGCAAATATAAATAATTTTATAAACTTACGTAATATTTATTGAAGTCCAAACACAGTTTCAAAACTTGGTTCGCGCCCAAAAACAAACTTTCTTCAAAGTGACATTTGACATTTAAATTGTGTCAAAGTAAAAAAAGCTTTCTTTATGTCCATTACGAAAAATAAGTATAAATATGTTCAAAAACAAGAATTAGTAGTTACAATTACTAAAAAAACATAAGAAGTTCCTCATAATCTGTGGTTTTCAGTATGTCGTTTTTAAACAACACCGCGCATTTAAGGGTTAAATTCAGAACTGATTTTAAAAACTATTTCAGAATCAATAGTTAAATTAATAACACAAAATAAAATGAATGAAAAATCAATTTGTAGTACTAGCATTAAAGATGTCCTGCAAGAATCCTTTAAAAATATTAGATAGGTATTAAAAAATATATATTTTAATGGATTATTTAAATATAGTCCAATGGAACGCTCAGAGCTTATTACACAATCAACATATTTTCTATCACTTTTTGTTGGACAATTCTATTCATATAGCTTTAGTTTGTGAAACTTGGCTTAAGCCCCGTCACACTATCAAATTTCGTGGTTATGATGTAGTCAGACTTGATTCAGGGAATGCTCATAATGGTGTCGCCATTATTTTACATAAATCTATTATGTATACTAAAATAAACACAATCTATGATGATTCCTTACAAAATATAGCAGTTCGTATTAATTATGCTAATAATAAAGAACTTACTATTGTAAGTTTTTACAGTCCAACTAATTGCAACCCTCCTTTTTCTAAAACAAAATTAGATAGACTAATTCAATCTTTTCCTCGTCCAATTTTTTTAGCTGGCGATTTTAATGGTTTGCATACAACCTGGGGATGTTCAGCTTCTAACTGCAGAGGTAGGGATATTTTGGATTCCATTAATAAAAACAATCTTGTTCTTTTAAATGATGGTCAAACGACTACTGTTGGTTCCCACACTTGGAGGCGAAATGCTCTTGATTTGACCATTGTCTCTCCTTTGCTAGCCCTGGAGTGTGAATGGTCAGTTCATGATGATCCTTTAGGCAGTTACCACCTTCCTGTAATTACAAAATTCTTAGTGAATAACAATAATTCTTCTAGCTTTCATATACCTGACAGTATTCCTCTTCCATTTTCTTATAATTTCAATACTGTTGATTGGAAAACATATTCATCCGGCATTGATGCTCTTTTGTGTAACTTTTCTATAGACAGACACAATCCTTTGCTTAGCTATAATAAATTTATTAAACTCTTACATTTGGCACTAGTAGATTCAATTCCATCTCCAAGGCGCTACTCCTCTGATGGGGGGCAGGCTCAGCCCCTTTCAACCTCTAACAGAAAGAAAAGAACTCCACTCCCCTGGTGGAATGCTAACTGCAGCAAAGCTGTGGAAGATAGTAAAAATGCTTACTTAACTTTCAAACACAATCCCTCTGAAGCAAATTACCTAGCTTTTAAGAAACTCCAAGCAAAGAAAAAGTTCATTATCAAGTATGAAAGAAAGATGAGTTGGTTGAAGTTGTGTGAATCTTTCAACAGAACTACACCTATGTCTGTGGTCTGGTCATATATGCGTAGATTTAATAAAAGTTATGCATCCACATCTCAAAATAATAACATATATTCTTGGATCCCCGAATTCCTTAAAAAATTTACACCAGATACAGTAGAGCCAGCTTTTATTTTCAACCCTTCTCATCCTGTTTCTCCTAGTAACTTTCACTTAATTAAACCTTTTACATTTGTTGAATTTACTACAGCAATCCATTCTCGTAGGGATACTGCAGCTGGCCTCGACCATATCTCTTATAAAATGCTAAAAAATCTACCTGATCAATCTAAATTAGTTTTGCTTGAAATCTTCAATCTTCTTTGGCAGCATTCTCTAATTCCTGAAGATTGGAAAACTGATTGTCTTGTTCCCATTCTCAAACCCAACAAAGATAAAAATAGTTTTGACTCTTACAGACCTATAGCTTTAACTTCATGTATGGGTAAAATCTTCGAGCAACTTATCAAACAGAGGTTAGAACATTTTATTGAGAAGAACCATATACTACCTTCGAATCAATTTGGGTTTAGGAGGGGTAAGTCTTCAAGGGAAAGCATTGCTAATTTACATCTCGATATCTTTGAAGCCTTCAAATCAAGGAATGCTCTTGTCAGTGTTTTCTTTGATGTGGTAGGTGCATTTAATAATGTTAATCATCATATACTCTCTTCAGAATTGGCTGCTGCTGGTTTGCCTGCAAAGGTGATAGAATGGATATATAACTTTTTGAATGGTAGAAAAGTATTTGTTAAGTGTAAAAATAGGCTTATAGGCCCTAGGTATTCTTACAAGGGCACTTGTCAGGGCAGTATATTGAGTCCTTTAATATTTATTTTATACATCCACAAACTTAATATTATCCTAGGCACTGAAGTATCCAATCTCCAGTTTGCGGATGACCTGGTAGTGTACTGTGTTGGTAATAATACCAGTACAGTATGCTCCAAGCTTAACATTGCCTTGTATAAACTAAATTGTTACTTTAATTATCTTGCATTAGACATTAGTATAGATAAATCCAAGGTTGTAGTTTTTAGCAATATTGGGCCTTTTATAGTCAATATTAAATATGACAACACTGATTTGCCTGTGGAGAATAGTGCAAGATTTTTGGGTGTTATTTTTACAAGCAACCTCTCTTGGAGAAAATATGTTGATTGTATATGTGACAGAGCTCAAAAAGCCCTAAATGTACTGAGGTCTCTTGCAGGGTCATACTGGGGTTCAGACCCTAAAATTCTTTTAAAATTATACAAATCCCTTGTACGAAGCCACTTTGAATATGGTTACCTCTGTTTTTCCTCAGATAGTCAATTGGTAAATAAACTAGATATCCTTCAAAATCATAATCTTAGACTTATTACAGGTGCCATGAGAACTACTCCCATTAATTCTTTACAAGTAGAATGTAATACTCCCCCCTTAATCTTACGCTTTCAGTATCTCAAATTCTGTTATTTACTTAAACTTTTCTCTGTAAATCATCATCCTCTGATTAAAAAGTTATTTTCACTTCACATTAAGTATCCTGTTAACACTCATCTGACCAAAAATATTCCATTTATGCTTTTTGATTTTTCATTCATGATCAAGTTAGATGGTCAGTTTAAATTTCACAAATCTAATGAATGGGTGTGTTATGAGAAAGAGTTTGAATGTCTATTTCATGAGCTGGATATAGTAATTGACAACAAATTAAGAGATCGGCAAGAAGTCTATAACCTCTTAGATCAATACCCAAACTATCACCACATTTATACAGATGGCTCTAAAAGTAATGAAAGGGTTTCTATGGCTTATGTCATTCCTCATAAGGAATTTGGACTGGGAGTAAAACTGAAGAAAGAATCAAGCATATTTTCCGCCGAAGCTTATGCCATTCTTGCTGCACTTAAATACATTCAAGACCAATCTGAAAATCGTTGGCTCATTATCACTGATAGCATGAGCGTATTGCATGCTTTGAAAAACTATCAAATCAATGCTCACACAAACTGCATTATAATAGAAATCAGGCACATACTTCATAATCTTTCAACAAGAAACTATAGTATTACATTTTTATGGACTCCATCACATATCGGAGTTTCGGGTAACGAGCAAGCTGATTTTCTAGCACGTGCGATTGCTGACATTGTTGACTAAACATAGTGTATTACATACTCTTTGTTGTTGACAGTGACAGCGGCAGCCCCGTCGACGATGTCGCTATTCCTTATAGCGATTTAATACCTATAATCAAGTCCAAACTTTTAAAAGATTGGCAGGACGTGTGCGTTACCCCAGCAAAATAATGTCGAAAATAGTCATTTAAATCTTATAGATAATTAGTTGCCCAGCTTCTGTAATTGTTAAGCACATTTTTAAATTTGTTACACATATAGTTTTTTAGTTATTACACAAAAACATATTCTGCTGGGGTAACGTTTGAAACGTTACCGCAGCAAAACTTTTTTTTAAATAATGGGAATATTGAAATAAATATTAGCTATACATTTAGTTGTCTAGACGAGGTAAATGTTACACGTTATTTTGTTTTTGTTCTTTCTTCGGCTGCGAAGTTATTCGAGATTTTGCTGGAGTAACGTTTGTGGTTTTGCTGGATCTCTGAAACGGTTAAGCGGATTCTTATCATCTTTTGTACATGACTTCTTAGGAATTAGTTTTAATTTGTTTAGCAATAAAAATAACAAAATGATATACCGTTTAAAAGTTATTTAATGAAATATAAAAACACTTCTTTAGGTCCTAACACTCTGAATATGATCTCTAAAGACTTACTTTAAACGTTATTTTGTAGCTTTTAACTACCTTCAAATGTATATGAAGTTTCATTAGTATCCTGTAGGTAATTAACAAATTATGATGATATTAATTTCTCCACGTTCATGGTTACAATGCGCGCGGAGTTATTTGGCCACCGATAAACCTGTATACGGTTATATAAACTGAATGTTATATCAATATTTAGTTGCTTAATTCAGTTATATACCTGTAAAGTTTCAAAGCAGTACATACAATAATTAACGAGATAATTAAATAAAAGTCATTAGGAACTTCAAGACCGTGGTAATCCGACCAAGTTTAGGTGGTTACAAAAAAGCGACAGCGTAGAACATTATGCTATCTTCTAAAATATGTAGGATAATACACCTTAAAATTTCGGTACAGACGTGTACACTGTTAAATACATAACAATATTATAATATCTGTACTATTAGTACCTTATTATTATTATTACCTTTCAGCTACTTATTAGATAGGTATATATTGTATTATGTGCACCCGTTCAATGGCACAGTTGCACGGGTTCCTTCTATTTGGCAGAATCTTGATACTCCGAAATTCATTTGGCATAACACACTTGGTATAATCTTCCTTAAACGAATATTTTTAAGGCATTAAAATTATTTAGTATGTATAATTATTATTTAGCCGAATGTTTATACATTCGAATTCACAATGGCATAAATTACTTTTGGCAGAGTTAAAATTCTGCATAATTTCGTTTAGCATAACTGCATGCTGCATGCTTGCTTGCATGTTTCTTACAGGGAAATAAAAACCACGTATGTTCACAATCAAATGTTTTATTTAATGTATGCCAAAAGATGGTTCCAACTGTAAACTTTCTGAAAGAATGATGGTTCTACGTTTTAATTATTATGGATATGAAATTTATGCCTAAAGACGATTCTGACTTACATGATTATTTGACTGCAGTTTAATATTTTATTTTTGATCTGTGATTTTTACATAATTTAAGTTAATCTTAGAATACAACTATCTGTAATACACTTCTGGACACATCTATTGGCCCACCTTGTATTTTCAGTTTCGTTTGGTCCTAGCTAAAATTTTATATTAGGTCGAGCAAAAAGTTTTTATGCAGTTTTGAACCTGGCACATTCACAATTTCATTCAATAGTATTTTTTTGAATTTCGAACACAGAATTTAAAGAAACAAAAGACAATTTGGAGCCTGTTTGTTGATATCAAACAATCGAATACTAAGAAAACTTGGTTTTATTGGTTTACTTGGATTTAATTCTTGAAAAAGTGATTGATATCTTTGCTTTTGCAACAAACATTACTTATTCTTAACATTAAGGTGAGGTTCTATCAATAATCTATGGATACTTCACCTGAAGTCGCCGCCCAAGCTGTGGCACTTATTCAGGCCGGACACAGCCAAAGAAACGTGAGTGCTCAACTTAATTTAAGTCGATCTGCGGTCCGAAATGTTTATCGGAGGTACCTAGAGACTGGCGGCTTTGTTCGTCGCCAAGGAAGGCCACGATCTCGGGTCACAACTGAAAGGCAGGATCGATTCATCGTGACGACCAGCTTGAGAAATCGTCACCTTACCTCCATTGAGATACAAAACCAACTTCGCGACTTCCACGGAGTATCTGTGAGCGCTCGAACTGTTCGGAGAAGGTTAAAAGAACGCGATATGGTACCACACAAGCCAGCTAATGGGCCCAAACTAAAGCGAGCCCACCGAACAGCGCGCCTTCATTTCGCACGCAGTCATTTAAATTGGACACAGCAAGATTGGAGCCGTGTACTCTTTTCTGATGAGTCTAAAATTGTGTTACATGGCAATGATGGAAGGAAGAAGGTCTACCGGCGTAAGGGAGAGCGTTTCGCACAATGCTGCTTTGAAGAGAGGGTTGCTTATGGCGGTGGCTCATGGACTGTCTGGGGCGGTATATCCGCGAGCGGCAAAACTCAACTTGAGGTTGTTACAGGACCACGGCTGCCAACATTAAATGCTGAAAGATACATTCGTGAGTGCTTAGAACCTCACGTGATACCATACGCGGACTATGTGGGCCCAAATTTCCTTTTTATGCATGATAATGCAAGAGCCCATGCGGCCGGCATCGTCAGGGAATATCTTCGGGATGTGAACATCACAGTTATGGACTGGCCAGCCAGAAGCCCAGACATGAACCCCATTGAGCACATGTGGGACGAGCTAAAAAGGCGTGTTAGGGCTCGTCAGCCAGTTGCCCAGACGATGCAGGAGTTGAAAACTGCCATAGAAGAGGAATGGGAGATGATCCCTCAAAATTTCATAGAGCGGTTGATAAACTCTATGCCTAATCGTATGAGAGCTGTGGTAGATGCCCATGGAGGCAACACGCGTTATTAAATTAAACCTTTATTTGATAAAACATGTTTTTTATTCAAAAATTAATTGCCTTTAACAAGGCGCATATCCGACTTGTTAGGCGTAGGTCCATGTCGTATGGTATTCTGAATTCAAATTTAAAACTATACGATCGAAAAAGATGGTAAAATGTATCAGGTTTAAAACTGCATCAACAGTTTTTGTTCAATCTAGCAATCATATTTCGGTAGGGGCCATCGAAACCTAAACTCTAAGGTGGGCCAATAGATGTGTCCAGAAGTGTATATATCTAGGAAAAAATATTGTGTTATTTGAAATTTGTCTACAAAATGGTAGGAATTACTGCTTTTAAGTATAAAAATTATTATTTTACCTGTAAATAAAAATTCTTCAAGAAATATGTAGTTTTTTTAACACTTGTGTACACATCTCTACTAAACTTGTAAGACTATCCTACATATTTTAGAAGATAGCATAATGTTCTACGCGGTCGCTTTTTTGTAACCACCTAAACTTGGTCGGATTACCACGGTCTTGAAGTTCCTAATGACTTTTATTTAATTATCTCGTTAATTATTGTATGTACTACTCTGAAACTTTACAGGTATATAACTGAATTAAGCAACTAAATATTGATATAACATTCAGTTTATATAACCGTATACAGGTTTATCGGTGGCCAAATAACTCCGCGCGCATTGTGACCGTGAACGTGGAGAAATGAATATCATCATAATTTGTTAATTACCTACGGGATACTAATGAAACTTCATATACATTTGAAGGTAGTTAAAAGCTACAAAATAACGTTTAAAGTAAGTCTTTAGAGATCATATTCAGAGTGTTAGGACCTAAAGAAGTGTTTTTATATTTCATTAAATAACTTTTAAACGGTATATCATTTTGTTATTTTTATTGCGAAACAAATTAAAACTAATTCCTAAGAAGTCATGTACAAAAGATGATAAGAATCCGCTTAACCGTTTCAGAGATCCAGCAAAACCACAAACGTTACTCCAGCAAAATCTCGAATAACTTCGCAGCCGAAGAAAGAACAAAAACAAAATAACGTGTAACATTTACCTCGTCTAGACAACTAAATGTATAGCTAATTTTTATTTCAATATTCCCATTATTTAAAAAAAAGTTTTGCTGCGGTAACGTTTCAAACGTTACCCCAGCAGAATATGTTTTTGTGTAATAACTAAAAAACTATATGTGTAACAAATTTAAAAATGTGCTTAACAATTACAGAAGCTGAGCAACTAATTATCTATAAGATTTAAATGACTATTTTCGACATTATTTTGCTGGGGTAACGCACACTGGCAGGACACATGGACAGAATCTCTTACTAGAAAAGGTACTTGGTATGCTCAAATTAATCAGAATATTGGTAAAAGCCCTTGGTTCACCAATTGCCGTTACTTCAGAAGCAGACAATATTATACTATTCTTTGCCGTTTGAGATTTGGACATTGCCGTTTCAACGCTCATTTACATCGCATGCGCATAATTCAATCGCCTTCTTGCACCTATTGCTCAACAAATGATGAACAGACCCTTGATCATATTTTCTTTCAATGCTCAAGTTTTAATATTCAAAGACTGTCTTTAGTAGCCAATTTATTGAATTTATATGAAAAACCAGAGAATATACCGCGCTGCATTGAAGACATTTTGAAAAATTAAGACACCTATGTATTTATTTACGATTTTATTAAAAACACGATCAAGGACATATGAAACAAGGATTTTAACAAATATCGGACTCGACTTAGAAATAAATTCTATGAGATAATATCTGGGTAAATAACTAACAATTGAATATGGAATATGCATCGGATGTAACATTGAAGACTTGGCTCCGGCCTTATTACACACTTGGAACAGAAACAAATATTACAGACCTGGCTGTATGGGCTTGACTCTTTGCCTGTCCTAACGGACGAAGGGGAAAAAAAAAAAAAAAAATTTAGGAAAAACAATGTAAATAGAAGCTTAACAAATTTCTTTTTAACGGTTAAAAATGGCAGGAAATTATACCAAAATGTGCCGTGTTTGTTTAACAAAAAACATGGAAGACAATATTAGTGATTCGTCGTATTACACAAAGTTTTTCATTCAAGTTATGGATTTCAAAGTAAGTTTTGTTCTTGTAAGTTTGTTTTGTGTTTTTTTTTTTATCTTCTACTAATATTATGAAGCGTTCTGGTGACCTGTAGCAGCACCTTTGTGCTCTTTTGTCTGTATTTATAGGTATTTTCTTTTGTAAGTGTCATGTGTGTACATAAATAAATAAATAAGTAATACAAGAATTGATATACCTACCACCGGCACAAGTCTCTTACATGTTTGTTATATTAACATAACGTGACCAGACATCCCGTTTTGAACGGGACTGTCCCTTTTTATAGTTACATGTCCCGGTGTACCCGAAATCAACTCTGGGACGCAAAATTGTCCCATTTTCTGAAACTGTGCTAAAATTTGGGTAGACTAGCCGGCTATTCAATTCTAAAGGCGATATTGATAAGTAAGGCGAATAAAAAAAAAACGTAGCAAGAGTTTCATTCGTACTTAAAGTCACCTATATTAAAGCAGATTTGTTCCTCTGATAAATATAAATATAACTAAATGTTGTATATACATTTTTTGATTTGTAACTTTTAAGCTAACTGACTTTTCTGAATAATTAACTTTTAAAAAGGGTTTTTTTTCACTGACTACCTGTTAATTGATCTAAATAAACCGTCCCGTTTTGAGTCAAAGAATTAATGGTCACATTATATTAACAGCATATGTTTGTTTACTGTTAACAGTGTTTGTTTGTTTAAAAGCACTAAATTTTAAAAGTTGATTTGTTTGAAATTTGGCATGTAAATAGTTTGAAGCTTGAGAAAGATTACATTACCCAACTGCTAAAGAAGGAGGGTTATGTCTTTATTGTGATTAAGTCTATGGGAGTGAAGTCCCGCGGGACTGCTAGTTTACCATAGTGGAATATTTGTATGGACATAGAGTACAGTGTCTTATTAAGCACTCAAAATTTTATATTAAATAAATAATTTGTTTTTAATCCCATCATTTCAATCGCTCAAGACATATTTTTTATTGATAATTGGTTTGCGTTTGACCATCATCTCACCTGATAGTAAATGATGATGTGGTCGAAGATTGAGCATGCTTACCTAAAAGTAACCTATTCACTCTTTACTTAAAAACCCCTAGGTTATAGCTATCGAGAAACACCAACTCCGGCAGCTCGCTTATACCGACTCCGGCAGGTAATTCCACTCCTGAGCCATATGCACAATAAAAGTATTCCCAAAACGTTTTGTGCGCATGTGTGGGATGTCCACCATGTAATGATGGATGATCGTCGTTTGTCTTGTGGACCGATGATGGAACCGGCTTGGTGGAATTAGATTATATCATTCCATCGCACTCCCCGAAATGTAACCGATAGACTTGCAACTCATCTTCGATGTTCAAAGCTCTGGAGCTTTGATTCAACCAATGCATCAATGCTAATGCTTTCTTCAAAAGATCGCCTCAGACTAAAACCTACAAGGTTCCCATATATTTAAACCAGTATAGATTGTATGGACTTTAAAAGAGACGGGCCCCTGAGTTTGTTTCGGTGTTTCTTCTCAGGGTAGTCAGGTAGGAAACACCGGTCTCATCTAGTTAATATTTACGAAAAAAAAATGACATGTAAAAGTGTTATTTAATAACCAATTTGCAAAATAAAGATCATTTATCATTTAATGAAATATTATATTATGTTACTATTTATTATTCCATTATTGTGAATCAGGTGTGTTTAAATTATTGGTGTACAATAAAGAGCATTCTAGCTATCAATCTACTAATCCTGAAAGCTTCCGATTTCTGGGAACTTTCTAATGACATATTGCTGCCCCGTAATTCAAGGCAACTGAAGGAACAGGATTGGTTTTGAGTCAGTAGAAATAATGATGTTTATGTTGCAAATAGGTTATAAAATATAACACTTTCACATGTCATTTTTGTTGTAAATGTAAACTAGATGAGACCTGCGTTTCCTAACTGATTACCCTAAGAAGAAACACCAAAACCTATTCAGAGGTTTTGTCTCTTTTGAAGTTCATACAATCCGTACTACAGTGTTATTACTACGTGTATGAGTGATAGTACTACAACCATGTTGGCTTATGTTTGTGTGTCGGTAGAAGTCTGAAACTCTCTTCTACTCTACCCAGAGCAGGGGAGCTATTTGGTGGTTTTCCCTCATAAAAAACAATGCTAAGCTGTTTTTAGGGTTCCGTAGTCAACAAGGAACTTCGCCATGTCCTTCTGTCTGTCCGTCTGTCCGCGGTTTAGCTCAAAAACTATTGGTACTAGAAAGTTGTACTTTGGCATGAGTATACACGTTAATGACGCCAAAAAAGTGGTAAAATAAAATTTTGAAAAAAACAATTATTTAGAGTACCTCCCATACATGTAAAGTGGGATGATAATTTTTTTTTTCGTTCTTCCCATAGTGTGGGATATCGTTTGATAGGTCTTTCAAAAATATTAGGGGTTTGGTAAGACCGTTTTTTGATTAAGTAAACCGTTCGTGACTTATAAAGCTTTAAAGTACCAATTTTCGTTAGAGTCAAGTGTGTCCCCCCTCTATCAACTAAACGGTTGTAGTTAGAAATTCAAATGTCACGGCAGTAGTACCTATATATAACGAAATTTAAAGGAAAACTATCACACATAAGTAGGCTTTACAGGTTTACGAGTAATAGTCGACAAATTGTATTTGACTCGAAAATTTCGAACAACTCTATAGAAATGTCGATAGATGGCGCTAAGCGCCAGTTGTATCGTGCTAGCTTCTTGTGACGATTGAGTAGTGTAGCTCTGTGTCCGTATTTAAATTCAAAACACCGGCTATGACAAGTTTTATACAAATCTCTAAAAAAAATTAAAACTTTCCGGTCAAAATTGTCGGATCACGTGAGGATTTGTATAGGAAGTCAAATTAGTTAGGTAGTTGAATGAAAATGAAAATTTGCCAAATATTTTTTTAAATTTTTCTGGTTGGCATTGTGTTCTATGATCCCCCGTTTTGGTGAAAATGGTTTTGGCTAAATGGTGCCTGCAGCGGCCCACCTGGCCACTGTACCTATGTTACGTCCAAGTAGCAAATACTCCTGGGGCTGAATGCAGGCAGCAAAAGTGTTAATAATTCAATCAATCAATTTATATATTTCAGGCAACTTGGTCCATACAAATTAAATACAATATAATATTACAATAAATTAATGGCTATAATACCTGACAACACGCTGAATGTTTTTATACAACTACACATCATTATTTTTCTACAATTTTACAGAAGTTCAATGAAATATTATGGCTCTGTATGTGGTGCAAAGCAGCTTTGAGACGGGCAATGGCTTTTTTTACAATGGCTTTGGAATCAGAGAAATTCCTACAAAATAAGGTATGCTTACAACTCGTCTCCTAGTTTTGTCCAAATTCTTTTTAATTAATAATAAGTAATATGTTTATTTACTATTAACAAAATTACAGTAAATTAAAAGATACAATCAGAGCTCTTAAAAAACATTTATCAAAAAGATTAATGACCTCCACACTAGGAAAATATGGGTACATTGAATCCGTCTATGTGAACTTCTTAGAAGTTTTGCAAGGAGGTTTCATAAATTTATACAATTGTTATGGTATATTACATGGAGCAGTGGTGGCGACGGAGCTACGAAAAGTCGAACCCTTAACCATTGGGTTAAGGGTTGACTTTCAGAGTCGTAAGTCATGGGTTCGATCCTGGTCAGGCACATTATTAATAATAATAAAAGTCATTTATTTCTCCTCACATAATAAGACAAACATAACATATTAAGTCACATAAGATAAATGGCGGTACATAAATCATGCTTATACTTAAATATGTGAGGAGCTGGTGTCTGAATTAGGCGTGATGCCTGTACTACAGATCACCAGGTCCCCACCCCACAGTACAACAAGTTCATTAATGTGAATGGTTATGTTTCTTTCTTAGTAACAAACAACTAAATAAAATAAAACAGAAAAAATAAGTTAAGTTAAAAAGACTAATACTAAAAGACTAAAACAGGTAAAACAGGCAAAAAAAAATGATAATAGCCGTTTTTTGTAGGCCTGGTTTATGAGCCATGACTTATATTGCTTAGTGGGTGTGGTGTGTGTTTACGTATATGTATGTGTTAGTTATATTATTGTCTATCTATTTCTATCTATGTCTATCTTTTGTTTTGAGTTTCCGATATTTCGACACTGTTGCATGCCATGATCATGGATGAACTAAAGTAATTGCGGGTGGACGTTTATGAGCAGACGAATCGGTCTACCCTCTTTCTCGTTCGTTTTTTGTGATCGTCACCGCTACCACTGCATGGGCGTAGGAAGGGGCCGGGTGGGCCGTGCCCACCCTAGAATAGCCTGGGCCCACCCCAGAATTTTTACTAACAAACAGGGACCGTTCAAGTATTACGTAAGCACTATAGGGGGGTGTGGGGGTCTTTGCTTTGCTTATTTTTGATGACATGGAGGGTGGGGGGATCTAGATGGTGATTACGTCAGCAGTAATTATTTATTTTTTTACACATATAGCAAACACACATTGTCTGTGCTTCAAGATGAAATGCATTTTCGGGGATTCCTACAAATAATAAATTGTAGAATTCCGTGCCAGTAAAGTTTATTTAAATGAATATTATATGCGTTACAGACTTCTTTCCAAACCTATTCCTTATTTCTAGATTTATAACTGCTGCTCATGAATCAATCAATAGTACCAATGTTTACGTAAGTATGGAGGGGAGGGGTAAGAGCTTTGCTTACTTTTGCTGACGAGGGGGAGGGGTAGGTTAAAAATTGCAAAAAATGTGCTTACGTAATACTTGAACGGCCCCTTATGGGTGAAAAAATATAAAAAATCTAGTCAAGTGCGAGTCGGATTCGCCCATGAAAGATTCCGTATCCAAGCATAGATTAGCGAAAATTAACTTTGTTTTTCATAAATTACCAAGTTCGTTGTCAACCGTTTGTATAAATAACCAAGATATTATATCCGCGGTTTTTTAAAATGTACTACTTATATCACAAAAATTGAGCTAGCAGTACCTATCTTGTTTGCAAGTTTGCATTTATAATACTTCTTTGCACTTTCTTATTTTAAAACTAAGGGGTCACAAATTTTACCACAAGTGTACATCTGTCAAACGATAGACTTTAAGAAAAAATGGTTTGAGAAAACGCAATTTAAATTTAAAAAAAAGCATCTCCTAGACAGACACCACACAATAGTTCCATGAATGGGTAAGCCCCATTTACTTTATTATTTTATTTTGCATAAAAACATGTAAACCGGTTCATCTGTCATTTGTCTGATCACCGCTAACCACATATTATGGGTGCACGTCGAAAAAAAACGCCAAACTTTCTCGACTTTAGTGTTTCGTAGCTGCATTCATTATGTCTGCCTGCCTGTCTGCCCGTCCGTATGTCACAGCCACTTTATTCCGAAACTATTAAGATTACACAGTTGAAACTTGATGGGTAGATGTATTCTGTGAACTGTTTTACGATTTTATACCTACACAAAAAAATTGGCTAAGTGCGAGTCAGACGCGCCCATGAAGGGTTCCGTAGTAAATATAATATATTTATTTGACAAAAACAAGCCTTACAAATTTCTTAAAACTAGCTTATTTACAATTTTTACAACTACGCCAAATAACTTTGTTTTCATAGTGTTTTTATGAATTAAAAAGTTATATTTGCGGTTTTAGAAAATATGCTGTATCTCAAAAACTGCTGACCCGATCTCGTTCAAATTAATTTTGGTTGAAAGTTTACATTAAGATCTACAGCTTATATTTTCTTTTCAGATTTTTCTCTCCATTATTATAGAAGTTAGAGGGGGAGGGACACACATTTTACTACTTTGGAAGCGTAAATCTTTTAAACGATCATGAAAAAGTGGTTTTAGAAACCTCGATGTTATTTTTAAAAACTTCTCTATAAATACTACAAAAGACAGAAGATACACAGATTCCATGAAAAAATTTTTTTTTTAATTTTTTTCTTTAAATCGGAAAGCGGTTCACAGAATACTGTGAAAAATGTGAAACTTGATAGGTAGATACCTATCAAGTTTCACATGTATAGTCCCAATAGTTTCGGAATAAAATGGCTGTGACATACGGACAGACAGACGGACGGACAGACAGACAGAGTTACTTTCGCATTTATTTAAGTATGGAAGTATGGATTACGTAAAACCAAGTAATTTATTGCTGAAACGGAACCCGACTCGCAGTTGGCCACTTTTTAGGCTTCCGTAGCCGAATGGCAAAACACAAAACCCTTTTAGATTCGTCATAGCTCTCCGTCTGTCCGTCCGTTTGTCACAGCCACTTTATTCCGAAACTACTAGGACTATATAGTTGAAACTTGTTGAGTAGACGTATTCTGTAAACTCGTACAGAAATGAAGGAATATTGATCGATATGTGACATAAAGAAAAGTGCAAATTCAATGACTGACCTCAAATTAAACGCCGTAATAGTGTTCTAAGGCAAAGCTTACCAATAAAAAAGTAGTGGTAACTGTTTCGTTCTGCGATGCTAGAAAATATATTCCGAAATGGCTTAGGCATCATGTCATCCATGCCCTCTGCGAAAGATGGCATTGTTCTTCTTATGAAAATCCACATAATCTAGGAAAAATTATTGAAGACCTAAACTATCAAAGCGAAAAAATTGATTTACTCATGAACATAAACAAACTAAACTATTATCCAATAGCGAAAACCGAGAGATCAAAATTAATAACTATTCTCTTGAGTATGTGGAAGAATATGTTAATTTAGGGCAGACCATTTCATAGAAAGACCAATCCACTAAAGAAATCAACAAAAGAATAACTACCCACTGGAAAAAATATTGGACTCTAAAGGAAGTAATGAAATCCACTGAAATAAGCAGAGAACTGAAAAGGAAAGTTTTTGATACATGTGTATATCTCCCCTGCCTCACCTATGGCTGCATCATAGAGACAGTTTAGTGTACTGCCAGAAAGCAATGGTAAGGAGCACGATTGGCTTCAAGAGGCAAGACAGACAAAAGAGAGTCGCAGATATGCTATAAAGTGGAGAAATATCGTAACTAACTGGTATTCACGAGATGGTAAAAGAAACAGAGGAAGGCCAGGGAAGAGATGGGCGGATGAGTTAAGACAGATCACCGGGCCCAACTAAACAGGAAAGTAAAACAGGAAATTTCAGGAAGAAAAGGCTGATTGATTGATTGATTTGGCAATAACAGTAGATGTTTACTGAGCCGAACTTCGAACAATGATGGTGAAACTAGCATTGAAAAAGCCCTAACTCTTGCATTGATCTTCACCATTATTGCTCCATGATAACGCATGACATTGCACACTGCACGAGAAACCGTTGTAACTCTGCAGGAGCTGCGGTTAAACCATACGTCATCTTTCGTACTCGCCAGACCTTGCTCCAACGGACGCCTTTTTATGATTTTCAAGTTCCCAAGAGAATGTACTAAATGCTTTCACACAATTTTTCAAATCTAGATCCTGAGAGTTCTACCATCGCAAAGGCATAAAATATAACCTTCCGATTATATGGCGATTATATGGATTATGGGATTATATGGCAATTTATAGATAATGAGTGTATACTTGAGATACTTTGATTCAATAAGTATATCACATTTTAGAAAAAAAAACGAGTTTTAATGTTTCAGTACAAATCAGCAATTTCATAGCGTTTGCATCTATACTCGCCACTACAGAACTCTTTAATTAATGGCGAGTACGACTCGCAATTGGCCTTTTTTTTTTGCGAACTTGATTCACTTTTCAGATTCTTCTCGATTACACTACTGTTGCGCTACATGGTATATTAATTCATGTAAAATTTTTTGACTCGTACAGTAAGCGTTAACGAAACCTGAATAGGAGATTAACGCTTCTACCTCTTTTTATTACTTTTTTTCGGATGAAAAAATCGTCGAATGACATCTCCCGTTCTGCGTTGTTCGCCATCCACAAGCCCGCGCCTATGGTGCCCGGAGATCGGCTCGTGATCCCCGACGCCCGGGTCGACTCCCGCGTCGGCTGGTGCGTGAAGAAGAGAGTCATCTCTCCCTCACGCGTTCTGCCTCCTCCTTCGCTAGCATGACTGCTTCGCAGAAGGAAGTGACTGCATCCCATTGCCCGTCGCCCCGCATAATGGTCTGAACCAGCGCCGGGCGTGAGAGGTCTGCGCCACCGACCACCTCCAGGAGAACACGGCGGTGCTCCGTCCAAGCTGGGCACACCTCAGTATGCTCCACTGTGAATCGCTTCTACCACTGGGGGCCAGGCCCCCCCTGGAAAATATCTCTAGATACGCCAATGTACCACTGTCACATGTAAACTCGATTCTGTTCCCGTCACACAAAACTCTCCGTGTCGACTCGCGAACTTTTTATGTAACTTTTTCGGTTTTTACACATTTGAACCACTAGATTCCAGGCCCTCGACATTTGAAACCCATCCTCCCTGTTGAAATTGTCGTATTTAGTAATCTCAATCGCTTCCCTTACCAGTCTGGGTATATAGTGACGTTCTGTCGAGATGACCTGATAAATATCACGTTTTAAGTTCTAATGATACAGTCAGTGACCATGTTAGCTTAAAAACTTACATTACTTTGTGTAATTAGGGTTCCGTAGCCGGATGGCAAAAAACGGAATCCTTATAGTTTCGTCATGTCTGTCTGTCTGTCCGTCCGTCCGTCCGTATATCCGTGTGTCACAGCCATTTTATTCCGAAACTATTCAGACTATACACATGAAACTTGGTAGGTAGATGTGTTCTGTAAACCGCTTTTCGATTTTAAGAAAAAAATAAGAATATATTTAAAATTAAGGGGGGCTCCTCATACATGGAACTGAAACTGAAAATATTTTATTTCATGAAACCTTTGCGTGTGTTGTATCTATAGAAAGGTATTTAAAAATGACATTAATGTTTCTAGAACCACTTCTTCATAAAGTCAATCGTTTAAAAGATATACGCTTCCAAAGTGGTAAAATGTGTCCCCCCCTCTAACTTCTATTATAATGGAGGGAAGAATCTAAAAAAATATATGCTGTAGATCTTAATGTAAACTTTCAACGATAATTGGTTTGAACGAGATGGGGTCAGTAGTTTTTGAGATATAGCATATTTTCTAAAACCGCAAATATAACTTTGTAATTCATACAAATACTATGAAAAACAAAGTTATTTAACGTAGTTACTACGGAACCCTTCATGGGCGAGTCTGACTTGCCCTTGGCCAATTTTTTGTATCATAACATTGCTGGTGAAGGAAAAAATCGTGAGAAAAACTGTCAGGAAAACTCGCACTGGGCCCGCCTGGTGGAATACGGCCCATTCCCTCTCATAGAGAGGAGGCCTGTTTGCCATCAGTGGAGAAGTTATAGGCTGAATTATCATTATAATTATCACTATACATAAGTACAAAGTAACGATAATTGCCACTTATAATGTTATAGATCCCACTTACCTAATAATGTATACTTTAGTATTCTAAATTCAGAATTTGTATACATGTATATTTATTTATATATTTTATTATTTATTATTATTTATTTTTATGAGTATAATTAGTGTACTACACACTAATTTAGCACTCCCCACTTTAATGAAGTTTTTGAAAGTCCTTCCAAAGGTTGTCTGGAAGATATCGATCTCAGCGTTATAGTATATTCTATTCTAGTAAAGTTACAAAATATTTGTAATCATTTTCGAAATTGTAGAGTTTAATTTTACTTTTGTTTTCCAGATTCCAACAGACATTTCTACTAAACCTAAAAGTTTGCAATCACTGAACTTCATCCACAATAAACACATAGACATACCACCTCTTAGTATAGAATTCCAAGATCTTAAGACTGAAAATATTACAGAAGAATTAGAAGAACCTACTAATCCATTATGTGAAACAGAAGATGATGATATACTTTTAAAAAGAAAAAGAACAACACTGACCCATTTAAATGAAGAATCAATTTTAAATAAAGAAGATGAGTTAACCAAAAATGAAATTGAGATTGAGAAACGAAAAAATAAAAAGGAATTTGATTTCAATGAACTGAAATTTGAAGTGGAATATTTGAATTTGGAAGAACAGTTGAAAGAAGTTGAATTGAAAAAGTTGAAGTATCAAGATTTTAAGTTTCAGTGTAATGATTGTGGTCTAGGTTTTCTTACTAACGATATTTTTGAAGAACATAAAGTTAGACATTCAGAGGTAAATCTATATTAATATTATAAAAATGTAGAACTAATGAAGTACGAGTAATGAAGTACGAGCCGTAGTGGCAAGCATAGATTAGCGAAAAATTAAGTTGTTTTTCATAGTTTTTGTGTAACTAACAAAGTTATATTTGCGGTTTTTGAAAATGTGCTGTATCTTAATAACTGCTGTACCTCGTTCAAACCAATTTTGATTAAAACTTTTCATAAGATCTCTAGCATAAATTTTTTAAATCAATTTTTTAAAAGAAAAGAAAAAGCAATATTGAGGAGGATATCTTTAAAAGTTAGAGGGGACGGGACTTTTACCACTTTGAAAGGGTCTATGTTTGGACCGATAGAAACTATCGTTTCGAAAACGCTGACTGCTTCTTAGTAGGCTTTACCCCTATAAAGTATTTTATGTTTCAGATCTCCGGCCCACACAAATGTATCATATGTGCTCTCCATTTCAAATCTCAAGATGTTCTCTCTCAGCATATGCTCGCTCATAAAAGAAGGTTCAATTGCTTGCTCTGCAGCAGTAGGTTCACGAGATGGTCGCACTGTGTGGCACATAGATATAAATGTGGGGGAGCCGTTAACCCCATCGCTTGCGGAGACTGCGCTAAGATATTTAGGTAAGCGATGGCACTGTGGGGTAACAACGTACCCCAACTTAGTTTCGCCGTTGTTTGTAGGGTAGCCGTTGACCCCGTCGCTGGTGGAGACTACGCTAAGATATTTAGGTAAGTGATGAACACTATGGGGTGATAACTTACCCCAACTTGGTTTAGCCGTTGTTTGTGGGGTAGTCGTTGACTCCATCGCTTGTGGAGACTGCGCTAAGATGTTTAGGTAAGTGATGTCACTGTGGGATAACAACTTACCCTAACTTGGTTTAGCCGTTGTTCGTGGGGTAGCCGTTGACCCCATCGCTTGTAGAGACTACGCTAAGATATTTAAAGTACAAGTTATAAGTAAAGTAGTAGTAGTAGTAAGTAGTAGTAAGTAAGTGATGACACTGGTGTGTTTGTTGTCAGGGTGTTATTCTACACAAGAGTAGCCCTGATTAATAATGAAATAGTTACTGCAGTGTACCGGACCGTCAATCTCTCAAGGGAGATAAATGAAAATTATAAGAATTTAGTTATTTTGTACACCACATATTTATAATTTTAGTGTTTTTAATTTATTTTATTTAGTTTTATTTTATTTTATTGAAATTCTATGTTATGTTAGTTAGATTGTGCCTGTGTGTTACGGGTTTAGAAATTGCCTGAAATAAACGATATTTAATTTAATTTAACTAATAAGATACCCCAACTTGGTGTAGAGGAGTTTTCATGACCCCCTACTGCGACAGGAGAGTAGTTGTGACCCGGTGGTACCTAATAGGCTTGAAAGCAGCAGGCACATTACTTGGTATAATTTACATCATCGCCTGGACTCTCAAAGCCGTGTAAGCAAATATCGTAAGGAAAAGTTCTAGGGCCGAATAATCCGAAGACATCTCCCAACCAGCAGTTGACCTGCGTGTTGGACTAAATTTCCTTCCTTCTCTTACAAAGTAGCTCTGCCTGCAGGCGCCTTAGGTTACTAGCAAAGTGCCGCGGTGCTTCGCTCCCGTGGACTATATCACGATGAAAAACATAACCTTACTTTTTGAAGTTGGGTAAAATATCTAGCCTATAACTTTCTCCAAGCTTCAAGCTACTTCCATACCAAATATCATCCAAATCCACCCAGTGCTTTCGAGGAATAGCGCGTTCAAACAAATAAACGCTTCCGCTTTATAATGTTTGTATACAACGTCTAACGGAAACCCCATATCTATCCAAAAGGACTGAAGACAACATCTGGTATAGAGTCTCTATGCACAGTTTCAGCTCAAAATGAGTGACTCAAACAATTGATACCAAATTATCGGTTTCACATATTTATTGAATACCATACATAACAAACGTGTCACAGCACTACGAGGGTCAATAACTTTCCACATCACTTGCCAATAACACGATAATTCTCTTCGTTCTTCACAAAGATATATAATAAACTATAGATACGTTGTCCGCGCTCTAAAATGGCATGTTGAAATCAAGGTAAGTGCCTCGTGTCTGTTTAGTTACGCACGAACCTGTGTCGCAATCGCGACACTACACATCTTAAGAAAAAATGTGTTTTAAAAGAAAATTAGGAAAAAAGCATGTTTGTGTGTTTTCAGACGTTGCACTAATTATACTGCTTCCGTGAGAGGTCAAAATGTGTCATTTCATAGGTAAATATCAACAGAAATACATTTTTTATTTTAATTTTTCTACACGGCTAATGGCGGCTAGCGTATGAATGAAGTAAGTCACGTGACGTTAGGGGAGGTTGTTAACTAAAGATGTATATTCATCTCTCTCTAACATCAGGTGTACCTAAAGATGGCATTTATTTTCTGTCCTTTTCTTTACACGTATTAGATAGAAATTCTCTATGTGTGTGTTTCGTGCCGTTTTTGAGAGGTGTTTTGTGGGAATATGACGCATCTATTATAATACGTCATTGGTTCTTCATTTGAAAAAATCGGCCCCTGGTATCTCTATTGAAATTTCTAATAAGTTCCACACATGTAGACGTAGCATAACTAAAACCTTGCCATATTATTTGCTATCGTCCAAAGAAGGCGTGCGATTGTTATGTATATACCCTTTATGTTACACGTTGTAGATATGATGTACTATTGTAATGTGCCTGAAACTGCCTGATTCAAACCCACAACCTAGAACTAGTAAGAAGTGACTGTAACCACTACTTTCTTTTTTAATTTTAAATAATTTTATTACATTACTAACTGCTGCCCGCAACTTGGTCCGTGTGGAAGAATTTTCTGCGTAAATCCCGACCCCGTGAGAATTCCGGGATGAAAAGCCTATGTGTTATTCCAGGATGTCAACTATCTATTTACCAAATTTCATTAAAATCCATGCATTAGGTCCGGAGATTAGCGTGTACAAACAGACAGACTTTTTTTTTGCCCTGATACCGTTTCTTGACCCACCTCAATTATTATTTTTGAATAAAATTTAAATGTACAGACACACTTTTTTACGGTTTTATTATATGTATAATTATATAGATTATTATTGAGTTAACTTGGGGGCTAAGAAGACCCCAGTATCAAGTAGTTTTAGAAGTACACTGCCTCTCGTATCCCATCGTAAAGAAATGAAGCAATTTTAAGGCCCATGATAAAATCTCTGAATTTCAGTGGCTACAAAAAGTGATATACTTATGTAAATTTAACATTTTCAGCAATGAATATTCCCTGAAAATTCATAGGAAAGTACACACAGCTGAAAAGAAGCATTGTTGTGATCAGTGTAACATGAAGTTTATCAGCAAGCAACGATTGACTGTGCATATGAGGTGAGCCATCTATTCATTATGTAATACGATTTTTGCTAGTTGTTAACCCATCCCTCCTCATCGTCTATTTAACCTTTTGCCTTAAATCCAGGAACCCGTATTTATTTGTAAAAACACTTTGGTACGATGCCACATAGCTTGATATAAAATTACTCTTAATACAACGATACATTTTGCAAAAAAAATAGGCCAAGTGCAAGTTAGACTCGCCCATGGAGGGTTCCGTAGTAACTACGCCAAATAACTTTGTTTTTCATAGTGTTTGCATGAATTACAAAGTTATATTTGCGGTTTTAGAAAATATGTTATATCTCAAAAACTGCTGATCCGATCTCGTTCAAACCAATTTTCGTTGTAGGTTTACACTAAGATCTACAGCATATATTTTCTATTAGATTTTTCACTCTATCATTATAGAAGTTAGAGGGAGGGGGACACATTTTACCACTTTGGAAGCGCATATCTTTTAAACGATTGACTTTATGAAAAACTGGTTTTATAATTCAGTTTCAGTTCCATGTATAGGGAACCCCTCTTAATTTTAGATATGTTTTATTTTATTCTTAAAATCGGAAAGCGGTTCACAGAATAAATCAACCTACCAAGTTTCACAGATATAGTCTTAATACTTTCGGAATAAAATGGCTGTGACATACGGACCAACGGACACACAGACAGACAGATATGACGAAACTATAAGGGTTCCGTTTTTTGCCATTCGGCTACGGAACCCTAACAAGTTAGTTTGTCTAAACGCGCTAATTTTAGAAAGTATTGGGTGGATTTAGATGAAACTTGGTATTGGCTTAGAATTAGCTTCAAGCCTTCTACCACTAATAAAATGTTGGTACTTAGCTTTGTAAATGCACCTTTAAGTGATGTTTATAAGGTTGATTTTGTATTGTTGTTCATTTCATTCATTTCATTTATTCATTTAACAATATACATTGTGTGTGAAATTATCCTATAAAACTACAGTTGCAATACAATAATAAAAATAAAAATAACATAGTCAAAAAATATAAATCCTATACGTTCACAACATTAACACATAATATTAAGTTCTTGTCAATTAGAAGAAATAAAAAAAAGGAAAACATAGTAATATACAAGTGCAAAGACATATAGTCATAAAGTTACAAATCATCAATTGAGTAGAGACACTTATCCAATAGGAAGACCTGAAGATTTTTCTTAAATGCGGATGTGTAAATAATGCTTTTTAGGGATAAGTGTAATTTATTAAATATTTGCACTGCTTGGTAACGTGGACTGTGCTTCACTATATTTAAGCAAGGACTAATTTTATTATTTAAATCCTTCCTGCGTGTATTCTCCCTAACCAGTCTTTCCTCAAATGTCTCATATTCGTGCATATACTTTTTAAGGTGAGTCAGTTCTTTCGCCTATAATTTCACCAACCAATTGAAGTTAGTTGAAATGGCTTAGCATGATCCTCCGTTATGTCGAAAATACTGCAGCAATAATTTTGAAATAAATATATGGTAAAGTTGAGGATTAATGTTAGGTACTATGTTTGACGAAAACACGATTCCATAAAATTATCTTGATAGAAAAAATTCCAAAGTTACCTCCAAACCGAAAAATTAAACGCTGGTATTCAAAAATAACTTCAAATTAGATAATGAAAGTTTGCATATTAATTGAACTAACTATAAAGCAGGTCTTATGTTATTTACTTTTTTTTAATTACCATTATTTTCACCGTAAAAAGAAATAAACTAAATTAGTGGTGTCTTTGAGGCTTTTCCCTGCCACCCTGTCTCACTTGCTCGCGTGACCGCGGCCAGTAGTGTGCGAGCGAGATAAAGAGTGAGAAGCGCTGAGGTAGTATAGGCCCTTAAGTGACTTTTTGTATAGGATTTTGTATCTAGTTCTTTATTAACTATCGAAGCTTGAGTTTGTTACTGCTTTTACCCGACTGCAAAAGAAGTAGGGTTGTGTTTTTACCGTGATAAAACACGGGCGCGAAGGCCCGCGCGGCGGCTTGTATAATAAATTATTACTTATATTAATTTATTACATTGGTCGACAATATTTAACTTTTGTTTTGCATTTTCATAAAGATCTATGCAAAGCTTGTAAAATCCTCTAAGAAACTATATGGCTATCAGGGTTAGATTTTGAATAATCTCAATTTTCAATTTTATTTCAATTTCAAATGAGTTACAATATTATACTACTTATAGGCTCTATACATAATTATTATTACAAAACATTACAAAAGAATTAGACATCTGTAGCCGAAATAGGCAAAAGCCTGTATCTCGGCTATCAGCGCCAATCCCCTCGAGTACAACATATTATGTTATTAATAAAAAAAATGTAGCAACTTAAAAAATATATATACCTACATAATTGAAAAAAAGGAATTACAAAAATATTAACATTTAAATTAATTATTCTTAGAAAATTTAATCTAAAACTAATTATCATTATACTAATAAATAAATAAATTAAGAAATAATAAAAAAAAACAAATTCATAATTATTACAATGATGTCTCTATTATCGATGTAGCTGAAATAATTTAGGCAAGTACCTAATAAGCAAATAAATTTAAAAAAGGCAGTATTTATGATATGGAGTGTGAATGAAGATCGTGTGTCTGTTGACAGTCCTAGGATTTCATAATTTTTGCATATTTCTTGACTTTGTACTAAGTGTGTGTTATTTATATATTGTTATAGATCCCACACAGGTTTGAAGCCCTTTTCGTGTCCACAATGCGCACGTAACTTCACGACGCGCTCTAACCTGCGCGCGCATAGTGCAGTGCACGAAGATACCACACAATTTTACTGCGTCGAGTGTCACACGTATTATAAGACTGCTAAAAGCTTGAAGAGGCATTTTAAGGAATCTTCTAAGCATGTGGGCTTGAAGAGTGATATGTGAGTATTAATTTTTGTACTATAGTTCGTTCACGTTTAGAAAATAGTTAGCCCCGCCCCTTCGCCGGAAGATCTGCCGTCAACTGGTCACTGTGAACTTTATTTTTGTACTGTAGTTCGTTCTAGTTAAGAAAATAGTTAGCCACACCCCTTCGCCGAAAGATCTGCCGTCAACTGGTCACTGTGAACTTTATTTTTGTACTGTAGTTCGTTCTAGTTAAGAAAATAGTTAGCCCCACCCCTTCGCCGAAAGATCTGCCGTCAACTGGTCACTGTGAACTTTATTTTTGTACTGTAGTTCGTTCTAGTTAAGAAAATAGTTAGCCCCACCCCTTCGCCGAAAGATCTGCTGTCAACTGGTCACTGTGAACTTTATTCTTGTACTATTGGAGGGACAGGCGTGTAAATAGCCGTGTATCTCTGCGGTTTGAGGACTTGTTACAATCTAACACCTGGATTGCGTGCTGATTCAAAATGCCTATATTTGTCTGTATAATTTTCAAGTTGGGGGTGGCGGCAGTAGACTTCGTATGGTGGCCTAACTCTAGCACGTAAATGAAAGCGGTACCTGTTTCTTCCTTGTTCAGCCTCGAAGGTCTTCACAGATGGTACCACCTGTCTCTCTGCCTGGTCTGGCGTGCCGATCACCATTCGTTTGCTTGATCACAAATTACACAGACGCGGTAAAATGGGATTATTATTAAATCTCGGTAAATCCCCAATGCTTACATGCTTACGGGATAATACTCAGGATTTTAAAGTCTTGCGGGTGGATGATGTCTTAAGGACGCATTTACGTTTTCTCGCAAATATCAAAGTTTTTCTGGTACCATTTTGATACATAAGGAGTTAAAATGTTGACAATGTTATGGTATTAATTTCAAGATAATTTATTCATCTCCACATTGAATGCATTATAATTACACATTCCCATACATCTTTTTCACACAAATATTTTTTATCGCCGCAATAATCGTAGAAAATTACAAAAAATGGGGTCTGAATACGTACCTGTAAGCCAAATCTGGAGCATATTCTTAACTTCAAAATAACAAGAAATTATAGCCTATGTATTTATCTATACGTTAAGCTAATTATTTTGAACATACATAAAAAACTTTATGATTTATGAGAAAAATAAAATCGGTCTCAAATTTCTTCATACATTTTTCTACCGAACGCACGGCTCCGACCGTCATTCCGCGCTGAGACGCGCTCGTGAACGCAAGGGTGTATCGCTTTCCTCGAAAAAATAAATACGTCGAAACCTATAATAAAAAGAGTGGCATCTTGTATACTGTGACTAAAATACGTTGATGCTTTTTCGTACCTAAACAAAAGTAAGAACGAGAACCATACTTATTTTTAGAATTGGATGGATATTGGTTACTGAACCTAGCATGAAACAACTTTTTTTTTAACTGACTTCAAATAAGGAGGTTTCGCAATTCGACCGTAAAAATGTTTTTTTTTTCTCATTAAGTATCTTAAAGTACTACAAATTAAGGAAGGTCTAGAGTTGATCTGATTATGGAGTCTTTCATCAGATTGACTCCTGACAGTCGAGGGAACTCCTCAACGATTTACAGCAGTAACCTTTTGTTTGGGCTTGATTAATTTGAATTGACCAGAACTTTACACCTAGATAGTTTGTGACTGTCATTAGAGGTCTGATGATGAAGACGAAGGACAGTTAAGGGAACTCCTCCACGGTTTACAGTAGCCACCTTGTGTTTGGACTTAATTCATTTATATTGATGGGAACTTTGCACTCATATGGGTTATAAGTGCAATTACAGGTCTGATGATGGAGACCATAGACAGTCGAGGGAATTCCTCAACGATATACAACAGTTACCTTTTGTTGGACTTACTTCATACGGTTCAATATGTCAAAATGTTCAGTTCGTGCAAAAACTAAAAAATTGGCCAAGTGCGAGTCAGACTCGCCCATGAAGCGTTCCGTAGTAACTACACCAAATAACGTTGTTTTCCATAGTGCTTGTATGAATTACAAAGTTTTATTTGCGGTTTTAGAAAATATGCTGTATCTCAAAAACTGCCAACCCGATCTCGTTCAAACCAATTTTGGTTAAAAGTTTACATTAAGGATCCATAGCATATATATTTTGTATAATTTTTCACTCCATTATTATAGAAGTAAGAGGGGGGACACATTTACCACTTTGGAAGTGTATATCTTTTACTTTTAAACGATTAACTTTATTAAAAAGTGGTTTTAGAAACCCGTATGTAAGTTTTAAAGACCTGTCTATTAATACCACACACGCATAAGATTCATGAAAAAAATATATTTTCCGTTTCAGTTCCATGTGGGGTACATGGAACTGAAACTGAAAATACTTTTTTTGTATTTTTTTAATAATTTTTAATTATTTTTATTAAATCGGAAAGCGGTTTACAGAATACATCTACCTACCAAGTTTCACATGTATAGTCCTAATAATTTCGGAATATAAAAACATTTTACCAAAAAAATTAAACCGACTTCCGAAAAACACTGTAAAGTGAAAAATAACTTTAATTTCGGTAGGTAGGCGGTGTCCGACTTCTGAAATTAGTTAGAAAGTAGACAAAATATTGCTTTTCCCAATGCTGGGCCGTTAATTGTTGAGGAGTTCTCCTGGTACTTCACCATCTGCTTCACTTCATCATATGCATTGTGACGAGCACAGAGCCATTTTAATAACCATATTCAAGTAATCGAAGCGGAACCCATGAAATACTTCTTATTCCTACTTTTATATTAATACATTAATACATTAATATTCCACAACTTTTTCACACAACGCCATCTAGTCCCAAACTAAGCAGAGCTTGTGGTATGGGTACTAGACAACTGATAAACATACATATATATTTCTAAATACATACATATTATAGATAAATTACACCCAGACAAAGAACAAATGACCGTGCTCATCACACAAACATTTGTCCTAGGTGGGAATCGAACCCACGACCTTGTGCATAGCAGTCAGGGCCACTGACCACTTTACCAACGGGCCTGTCAATTTCAAATTTTTTGTCAATATTGAGTAGTTCCAGTGGCCATCTGTGGTCTTCATCATCAGATCCACTTCACAAATGGTGCTTTTCGAATGCAACTACATAAGTTACTATAAAAAAATACTCAAATCACTGTAGGTGTGCCTATAATATTTGAAGAGTTCCCTCGATTACTCCAAGATCCCATTATCGGCTCCTGACTTGGTGACAATGGGACCAATTTCAAACAAAAAAAGAATTTTCCAAATTGGTTCAGCCGTCTTCGAGTAATCGGTGATCAAACATTTAAAAAATATATACGCGTCGAATTGATAACCTCCTTCGTTTTTTTCGTCGGTTGAAAATGGCTGTGACATACGGACGGATGGACAAACAGACAGAGAGGCATGACGAAACTTTTATTTATTTCTCATTAAATTTTTTATCACATATGAGTATTTTATTTCCAAAGTCCCCTAGTACTCCTAATCGGGCGTCAAACACATTAATACAGAATTGAAACTAACATCTAATCAATAAGCATGTAACCCTTTGTAAACAATAAGTTACAACTTATTATGGTCAAACAATATTAAAGAAAATATAATATTACCTTCAAGTATCAATATTAGTTAAGTAATGTATAAAAATCGGGCGAACAATGGTTTGTAAGTGTGTGTGCGCGCAATGTTGTTGTGTTGCTACTAGGATACCTAAAATTGAGCGAGTGGTAAACGTAAATGCGTCCTTAATATTTAAGACGTGGTGAGACGTGCGAACGGCGCGAGCGCACTATGACATCTAGTTCAACATGGCCACCGATTCTTCCAGAAATGGCGGTCCACAATGGTAGGACGGGAAGTAATTTCAGACATCCCTCTTTTAGAGGTCTCAGCTTTAGAGCATGCCAAACGAGGCTGATTGTAAAAAAAATCAGGTCGAAATTCCAATTCTACCCTAAGATATCAGCATTTGAAGATTTGTCACGTTAATTGGAGCATTTTTGAAAATTGTTTTAAAAAATTACTTCCAAGAATTTCTAAGTTGATGCGTTTTGGCAGTTAATTTCCCTAGATGGCAGGCACCCCTTGCAAAAAAAATTAGCCCTCTAACTCAACAGGTGTACGAGATTTAGAGTTAATTGATTTTTCGAAACTTATTTTTTTTTAAAGAAACGATAGAAAATTGGCATAAGCTGAGAGTGCACGTATGACCACAAAAGCCCCGTCTACAAACCCTGAAAAGATGGTAGCTGCAGCTAGCGGAAATAAAAATCTACGGGCCCCATAAGGTTCACCAGGTAAATCCAATTAATTTTGTCATCAGAGATGGGCAGACACAACGGGCGGTGGGCAGATTTTTCAGAATACAAATTCTTGTAGATAAGCCTATATAAAGTTGTGGGAGTGGTATTTCTTACCTTTTACGATTTATTACAACGCTGAAACATTCAGTAAGTAATATTTCTTGTTAGTTGACCATCTATCCGTCTGTGTGCACTCTCCTCACCACATGCATTATACAATTTATACCAAATTTTTTTTGCAAGGGGTGCCTACCATCAAGGGAAATTAACTGCCAAAACGCATCAACTTAAAAATTCTTGGAAGTAATTTTTTAAAACAATTTTCAAAAATGCTCCAATTAACGTGACAAATCTGCAAATGCTGATATCTTAGGGTAGAATTGGAATTTCGACCTGATTTTTTTTACAATCAGCCTCGTTTGGCATGCTCTAAAGCTGAGACCTCTAAAAGAGGGATGTCTGAAATTACTTCCCGTCCTACCATTGTGCGGTCTCATACGCCATATCAATACATGCCTATAGCCAGGCACACGCACACTCCGTGCTACGTACTACCCACCAACCAAATTAAAATTGAGGGGGCGATAATCACCACACCAACTATAGTTCGGTCACGTTAAGAAAATAGTTAGCCCCGCCCCTTCGCCGAAAAATCTGCCGTCAACTGGTCACTGTGAATTTAGCTTTTTTTAGGGGCTTGGCCGGCGGACAACGATGACTCACTATTTTCTTAACGCGAACGGACTATAGCTATGATTCCAATCACTGTCTCGTTGGTCTAGTGGTCGTAAGACCTACTGCTGAGGTCGGGCAAAAAGCGATATTGGGTTTTTCGGTAAGAAATTTCTCAGATGATATGTCACAAAGAGAGGTAAAATCCGGGATAAATATACCAATCCCAAACTGAAAGTCCCATTCAAATCGGTTCAGCATTCCAGATTATTTCCGACGAACCGAAAGACAATAAAAACATACAGAGACACAAAAATGTTTGTTTGTGTTTTAGTAGGTACGGTTTTTTTGGAATCACAGACAGTCACTTCAATTTTATTTATATTCAGTTATGTAAAGATCAAAATAGAAGAAAGAGAATAAAGCTCATTTTTAGGGTTCCGTAGCCGAATGGCAAAAAACGGAACCCTTATAGTTTCGATATGTCTGTCCGTCTATCTGTCTGTCTGTCTGTCTGTCCGTCCGTCCGTATGTCACAGCCATTTTATTCCGAAACTTAACATTATACATGTGAAACTTAGTAGGTAGGTGTATTCTGTAAACCGCTTTCCAATTCAAAAATATTTAAAATAAAGGGGGGTCCCCATACATGGAACTAGAACTGAAAATATTTTTTTTTCATGAAACCTATGCGTGTGGGGTATCTATAGACAGGTCTTTAAAAATAATATAACGGTTTCTTAAACCACTTTTTCATAAAGTCGATCGTTTAAAAGATATAAGCTTCCAAAGTGGTAAAATGTGTCCCCCCCCTGTAACTTCTATAATAATGGAGTTAAAAGTCTAAAAAAAATACATGTCTGTAGATCTTAATGTATACTTTCAACCAAAATTGGTTTGAACGTAATCGGGTCAGCAGTTTTTGAGATTCAGCATATTTTCCAAAACCGCAAATATAACTTTGTAATTCATACAAACACTATGAAAAACAAAATTATTTAGCGTAGTTGTAAAAATGTAAATTAGCTAGTTTTAAGACATTTTTAAGGTTTTTTTTTTAATTGTCAAATAAATATACATATTATATTTTATTATTATAGTTACTACGGAACCCTTCATGGGCGAGTCTCACTCGCACTTGGCCAATTTTTTAAAGTTATTCTTTTACTGTTCATTTATTTAAAAATATTATTCATTTTCAGATATACGTGTCAGCAATGTAGTAGTGTATTTTCTTCTGAAAAGACGCTAAATTACCATATAAGTACCAGACACGGTACTGATTACCGCTGTACGCATTGTGATAAGGTTGGTAATGCAGTTTCATTTTTTTTATTAGTTTCAGTTTCGCGTTTGACCACCATCTCACCTGATGGTAAGTGATGATGTGGTCGAAGATGAAGCACGCTTACCTAGAAGTAGCCTATTCACTCTTGACTTAAAGACCCCCAGGTTATAGCTATCGGGAAACACAGACTCCGACAGGGAATTCCTCTCCTTAGCTGGACGTACAATGAAAGTATTCCCAAAACGTTTCGTATGTCCATCATGTAACGATGGCACATCGCCGTTGATCTTGTTGTCCGATGATGGAACGGGCTTGGTAGAATTAGATAATACAATTCCATCGCACGCTCCCCGAAATGTAACCGGTAGAAAACCGATAGATTTGCAACGGTCGCTGACGGCGACGTCGGAGGTTTTACCCGTGTAAATTCCAATTCCGTGGGAAATTCCACAAATCCTTTCTTAGTGCTGCCCTAGACACCCCAAGGAATATACATGCCAAATTTCAGCTCCTTGCGCCCAGTAGTTTCGGCTGTGCGTTGTCTGTCAGGCAGTCAGTAACGGAAGCGTTTTATATATATTGATGTATAAGGCACTGGGGCTTCGACTCGATCAGTCCCTCGTTGCCAATGAGCCTTTTGCCCCATTCCTCAAAAGACTCTAGTGCGTCAAGATGGTACGAGTGGTTGTTACGAGCTGGGGTTTGGGATAGAAATAATTAACGCCAATTAGACCAAAATTAACACTTTACTTAAATAAACACCAAATAAAAATTAACACAGTTATCCGCACTACAAAACTTGTCACTTAATTAAATTGTCTTGTCACTTAAATACTTGTCGCTCTTATGCGCAAGAGTGTCTTTTGCATGGCTCCAATCATTTATAATAAATTGCCAAAAAGTTGGAAGCTTTTAACTGATGTGCAGTTTAAATTGAAAGTTAAAAAATTCTTAGCCGAAAGAGCTTACTACACGATTCATGATTTTTTATGTGAAAAGAATTTTAATTTATGACTATTATAACTTTTACCTATTAATTGACTACTTTAAATGACTGTAATAACTTTACATACTTGTTTTGACTATGTTATACAAGTCAACTGTGACTGTGATATTTTAATTATTGAATTATATAAAATTAAATTGTTTTTATTAATTATTTAAATAACTTTATTAGCTGTGTAATTTAATACGAAATTATTAATAATTATAATTTACATATACCTACTCACCTTAAATATTTGTATGCCATTGTATAAATATGGCAAATATGACGACCTGTGTAAACTATCCCTTAACAACTTGCATGCTTTTCTTTTGTGTGTATACTCATGTTTGGACAAATAAAATGATCTTATCTTATCTTATCTTATCTTATCTTAATACTTAAATCGCACTGAAATTCACTTGTAAAGCTTTGATTATATCGCCTCGTATCTTGAAATAAGAAGCCGTCTGCGTTCCTCTGCGATCTATTTATACCCCGGTCTATGAGTTCTAAAACATTCTTGTAAAATCGACTCACTGCCTTATACTGCCAAGAATGTTCCAGAAGCTACTTGAGATACTCAGTACTGCTACTCGCCGACAGATGGCGTTAGTGTATCGAACGTATTAGAAGTCGGTCGAAGTTTCTCGATATACTCAGTACTGCTGCTCGCCACCAGGCGGTGTTAGTGTCTCCAACATTCTAGATGTCGGTTGAAGTTTCTCGACGTACTTGGCTAAGCGACAGGCGTAACAGTATTTAGCAGATCCGTCTCAGAGATGAGAGCAGTACTCCATACACGACCGAACTTACGCTTGATAAAAGGTTGAACAGCTGTTCCGGTGTGAAATACTGTCTCACTTTTGCTAGGATTACCAACATTTTAGCAGAATAGATGATAGGCTTGCAGTACGTCGCTGTTAATATCGATTAAATGCGTCTATAATCTATACCATTTAATAGGTACTATTACTTATCTGATGAGGAGAGATGACACACGTGTAATTAAAAGTCTGAAGGTTTGAATGTTGATGGATGGACTGTATGAGGAATGATATGTAGTCTTGTGCCTGCTCGGTCATTTTTGAGATCGCTCCGTACTAGTTCATTTCGGACAGTGAACTAGTTCATTCTATTAGTTCTAATAGCTCTATTCGGTCTTCGCTCTCAGCAGTCAGCGGTCACTAGACATGTCTTGCGTGTTCGGGTGATAAGCGAAATTAGACATTATGCCATTGAAATAACACGCATCTTATCTCATTCTTGCGAATTCAATCGGTCAGGTTCGGGTAGCATCGTCATTCGTCGGCTATTCTCTCCCGTTCTCATTCATTCACAGACATCGAATGAATTCGTATTACGTTTCTGTCAAACAATCAGTGACTGTACTTCATTTCTCGTTCACACATTACGATCGTCGCGCGTTTTAGAATGTACGAGTTCGAAAAGAGCTATTTCAGCTATTAGACCGATTACAAGTCAGTGTTCGGAAACTTTTCTTTTAGTACAGTACGAAGATACGGGTCCTATTCGTTCATCGTTCACGAAGTACCCAAGACTAATGATATGAAAGACAAAGGAGTATAAATGATCTGTGACGTCTGACAGGGGAGAATGGAAGAACAAAACGTGTTGCACCGACCACAAGTTACTGGAATAAGGACAGGAAAGTGATGATGATTACTGATCTGTAGATAAACAATTTTTAGGGTTCCGTATTCAAAGGGTAAAACCGGAGCCCTATTACTAAGGCTCCGCTGTCTGTCTGTCACCAGACTGTATCTCATGAACCGTGATAGCTAGACACTTGAAATTTTCACAGATGATGTATTTCTGTTGCCGCTATAACAAAAAGTAATAAAAATTGAATAAAATAAATAGTTAAGTGGGCCCATACACTAACGCCATCTAGCGGTGAATAGCGGTACCGTGTGTATCTGTTGAGACACTACCGCCATCTAGCGGCGAATAGCGGTACTGTGTATCTCGAGTAGATTCCTGGAATATTCTGGGCAGTATAAACAGTGAGTCGATTTTACAGTAATGTTCTGGAACTCATAGACCGGGGTATAAATAGAACGCAAAGGGGCGCAGAGAGTCAGTCTTATTACGAGGCGAATTCTCGATATAATCGAAGCTTTACGAGTAAATTTCAGTGCGATTTAAGTGTTAAGTGACAAGTGTTGTGGTGCGAGTAATTGTGTTAAATTTTTATTTTGTGTTTAATTAATTAAAGTGTTAATTTTGGTTTAATTGGCGTTAATTATTTCTATCCCGAACCCCAGCTCGTAACAGTATTATTCTAGGACTGCGTAGAAACTTGGATGTTTTCTTTCTGCTAATAAATCGCGTAATGAAGGTACTTACCTGTAATTTCATAGTTTATTTCTCATTACGATGAACAATAGTCATTATTTGCAAACGTGATGTCATCCTGTTATTCAGTTTTTGTTCGAGAGCCTTGACCACGTTCACATTCATAGGTTATTAAAATCAATTACCTAACGACTTCAGTTTTATGCATGATTTTTTACTAATACCGTCAAAATCAAAAGTCATTTTATAGTTATTACAATAAGAAATTTACAAAAGTTTGTAATCAATATGATTCACCATTAGTTTAAAGTACAGTTCTGTTGGATACCTATGTTATTAAATAGTATTATCGGACATTGCAAAATGATTTTTTAATTTTTAGAATAAAATTTCTCTCAGTGTAAGTTGATTTAAAAAAATAATAATAGTTTAAAAAAATACTAGAAAAACACGCTTTTATAAATGCACGTAAAACAAAAAAAAATCTTTAGGTTTGTTATAATCTTGAAACCTGATCATGTTCAAAGTCCATTACGTGGGTGTGTACTTTCTCACAAGTGCAAACACGACTCTGATACGATATTCCATCATGGAATGCCAGTGCCTATCTTCCGGCTTCATCATCAGACCTTGAAACCTAATCGTGGTCAAAGTTCATTATAAGACTTTTCTAAGAAATCCATAACAGCTATGATACGATATTCCATCATGAAGTTCCAGTTCATATCTTCCGGCTCCATCATCAGATCAGTTCGACAGTACCATATTATTATATTGTCATCAGAACTACATACAGCTGTCAATTTTCATTACGCTACGACCGTGGAAGATGGTTATAGTAGATTAGTAGCACGGAATAGAAAATACAGTGGAAGTGCCCCTTAGATATCGCACGCGTGTCAACATTAAGCACAGATGCGCGACGTTAGCTTATTCGCTGTCAAATTCAGGTCGCGATTGGTTGTCTCTAAAATACACGAAATATTAGAAATTATGCCTTGTTGTGCGGTTTGGACCTGCAAAAACGAAAGCAATAAATAAAATGTATCTCGTGGAGGCGTATCGTATCATCGATAAGTGTTAAAGTTTGTTAATTTTAAATATATTTGATATTAATGACAATACCGCATTTCATGACTTCAATGCAAACTATAAAGAACCTTATTTTCAATTCCATTTCATAGCTGGATTCAGAAAATTGATTTCAGACGGTTTATGTGTAAAATTCATAAATGTTTAACTGAGATTGCACAGAAATGTCGACGTTTTAACCACACGTAGCCTACATCCGTCTGTAGTAGATACGGGTCGCTAATCACACCGCCTATTGTACACTCATTTTTATAAATGATTGTCCTGTGTTAAATTGAGGTGTACAATAAAGTATATAATAATAATAATCACACTAATATTATAAGTCAAAAGTTTGTGTTTGTTACTTCTTCACGCTCGAAAGGCTGAACGGATTTCAATGAAACTTGGTACATGGAGAAAAAAAAAAAAAGGTACATGGATAGACCATGTCCTGGAATAGAACATATGATTTTTTCGTGAGACTATGTTCCCTTGAGATAATTTTATACTTTCACGCGGGCGAAGCCGCTGG
Organism: Tholera decimalis; assembly: GCA_943138885.2. Classification (NCBI taxonomy): domain Eukaryota; kingdom Metazoa; phylum Arthropoda; class Insecta; order Lepidoptera; family Noctuidae; genus Tholera; species Tholera decimalis. Next base: position 6,291,616 of record OW964575.2, on the reverse strand, counting down.
TAGCAGCTAGTAGTTAATAAAGATAACATCACATAATGTAAACCGTAATACATCAATTTCTGGATATTGATCTCAAAAAAAAGTAAAAAAGTAATTTAAATATTTCAGTTTTCCCCAAGATCCTTTTATTAAGGAAAATGGATGTTTATTGGGTTGTCAATATTCCAAAACATAATCTATCATCAGTTAGGGGAATTTCCTACGTCTCATATTACCGACTTAATGAAAGCCATCACGGCAAAAATATATTAATATACGCTTTCATCACCTATTCAAATTAAACATAAAACTATCAAAACGGCAATTATTAAAAAAATATGTATAAATTCAAGGTCAATAAATATTTTTAATACTATCTATTAACATTTCATTGAAAACTAGCTTGTGTCAGCGGCTTCGCCCGCATGAAATTAATACTTTGTTATATGATTTATAGCCTATCTATAGCACTCAAAAATAATGCAGCTACATATTAGGGAAAGAATTTTCAGAATCGGTTCAGTAGTTTTAGAGATTACCCCTACATACAAACTTACAAATTTGATCTCTTTAATTGTAAAATAGATTCTATTTTTTTGAAGATGGTCAACCTTTTTCCATTGCTGACCATTTGTATGATGTCGATAAATTATTACATTGCTCACACAAATAAAAAAGTAACATCGATATTAAAGTATCAATATTTGTCTACATCTCTATCTGAGTAGCAAAAGACATTACATGTGCATGCAAATATGACATCTATTTCAAAGTGTTTAGCGTTCCGAATAGAATAAATTGGTTACAGTGCCATCTAGCGTTGAGTAGCTGAACTCATTGTAAATTGTTCGATTTATGTTTTTTAAACGATAAACGCCTTTATTGATTATGTCATGTCAAATAATAACAACTTTCGGTCGTTGTAATAAGACTCAATATTTTTGACAGCACTAAGAAGATGATTTGTTAAAGTTGCGTTTCACCTTTGTACCCAATTATATCACTGTTTTTTATGTGTGTTATGGACATTTTGATTTGCAAATGTGTGAGTTTGGCGACACTGGTTCTCGTTTTGAGAGAGCGTAGGGGCACTTCTACTTAATTTTCATTTCTGTGATTAGTAGCCAAGGGCTGTAAGGCATCAATTGCAGCCCGAGATATTTAGGCGCACGAGCGCAGCGAGGGCGCCTATAGTTCGAGGATGCAATTGATGCTTACACCCGAGCTAACTACTCTGCTTTACATCTCGATTGTGAGGTGAGTAGAAAAAAACCGGCATTACAAGAATAAAATATCTCTCTTTAGAACTTTCAGGCAAAATATTGTTAATTGCTGCTTCAGCTTCCATTTTCGTTGAATCGGGAGTGCAGCTTATATCTTCATCACTTGCAGAACTCATGTTTTTTTCCTAATTAGCACGTAATTATAACAAAAATCCCAAAAACAAACAATATTTAAAGTAAAAGTTTTCTATTCCCGCCTTTTTTCATCTTTGTTTTTTAATTATTTTTTATTCAAGAACGAAATTGAGCTTCGCCGTTCGATATTTAAAATTGATGACTATTAGCCCGGCCGCAGACGTTCGGTTTCCGTATTAGGTTTCCTGATCAGGAATTCAGATTCGGAAACCAAAATGTTCGACAAGGCGAACAATTCCGAACGGAAAAAAAACGAATGACGTGCGCCTTGTTGAACATTTTGTATGTAAGCAGAGCATTCAGGTTTTTTCCTGATCAGGAAACCTAATTCGGAAACCGAACATCTACGGCCGGGCTTATACTCATATGAAGACAAGGCTGAATAGTGTAGCGACCTCTTTTGTCATTGGGCTGAATGCATGATGTCTGGTTAGAAGTACGCGAATTTTTTGAAAGAGTGAAGAGATTTTTTTTTAAATTACCGCCCTAGGTCTTTTCGAGCTACATCATTACCCTAGAGCGCTAATTTATTTATTTATTTATAAAAGGTAGCTTCACAGCTTGCAGGTACAGATATCAAAACAGTTACTTAAAAGTTACGCCAACTACGAAGTACACAGATATTAGAGGTAGATTAAATACAAAGTAGACATGTCTCTTATTATAATTTACAGTGTATGTGTAAGTGTATCTGAATAGTGTTACCTACAAGCCCCATTTGGGGGTAATAAGGACCTACTTACCAAATATGAGAGATGTAAAATTAGTTACCTTAGATTCCATTACATAGTTAGATACAGGTCGACCTAATAAAAGCGTGTTAAAAAAGGAGGAGCTCCTCTCTTAATAAACCAGCTGCACGGGTCGATTTGCAAGGTTAAGCAACACTTACCAAGGTTGATCAGTGGATGGGTAACCATCGCAACTTATCGAGACTCCTCTATGCCTCGGAAAACACGTAAAGCCGTTGGTCTCGGCTGTTATTTGAATATCTTTGAAAGTCTTTACGAGTAGTTAGAAGAAAATGTGACACTGGTCTGGCAACCCCTCGAATGTCGCATGTTTATTACGAGACGCAGCCAGTGCAGACCTAGCCGCGCCGCAGTCTTTGCATTTGAATTCTTTATATGAAGTTCTATGCAACCTCGCACACCTACCCGCGCCGCAGTCGCCGCAGTCCCTGAAACGACCGAACTCCCCTAGCCGCAGCTGATGACGTCACCCGCACGCAGCGCGGATGACGTCATTCGCATCTACGGCGCGCAGTGTTGCCAGAGTTATAAAGTAGACAGAAAATCTCTGTCAACGGTTTATAATAAAATTACTTATTCTCGTATAAATAATTACTTGCTTATTCCCTATTATAGCACCTACAGATAAAATTACACAAAAGAGCAAAATACCAATACCAAATACAGATTTTATACAGATTTTTTAAATCTTCGGTACAGATAATGCTTTCAAAAATCTGGCAACACTGACGGGAATGACTGCAGCGACTGCGGCGCGGATAGATGTGCGAGGCCATTAACAAAAAGCGATGACTGCGGGGACTGTAGAGACTGCGGTGCGGCTAGGTCTGCGTTCACCTTTAATGTACTTTTTGATTTTTGGGTAGGACTTCAGAAAAAATTATAAATCGGCAATTTATTGCAATCATCATGGTATACAACGTGTAACGGAAACCCCATATCTATCCAAAAGGGCTGAAGACAACATCTGGTATGGAGTCTCTATGCACAGTTTCAGCTCAAAATAACTGACTCAAAGAATTGATACCAAATTATTGGTTTCATATATTTCTTGAATACCAATCATAATAAACGTGTCACAGCACTACGAGCGTCAATAACTTTCCACGTCATTTGCCAATAACACGATAATTCTTTTCGTTCTTCTTAATTTGAAAAATTCGGTCTCTGGTATCAGTGTATTGGAATTTGTAATAAGTTCTACACACGTAGACTTAGGATTACAAAACCCTTGCTATATCGTTTGTTATCATCTAAAGAAGCCATGCACTTGGTATGTATATACCCTTTAAATTACACGTTGTATATTATACCTTCCAGGCTTCGTTATGAGTTTATTTAACTATTTAAGTATATCATTCAATAAGCAAATCAAACTGACCTTATCTCGCGGTGATGTGATATGTTTGCACTTTTATAATTTTCACTCACATTCGAAGGCATACACACGAAAAACACATATTCACGAAAAATGACACACGATAAAACCGTAATGTGTAGGCAATGTTAACACAAATTATTCCACTTAGACACTGTAAAAAGTAATAAAAACTATTTGATAACACAACGAAAAAGTCTGCGGCGTCACAACAAGTCATAGGTGCATTTTGTAAACATTATTTTTTCGTTCATTTTAGTGGTGTTCCCTTTAAAATGTTACTAAAACCGGTCAAGTATGAATCGATTAGTCGAATGATACAGCCACATCGTGTTACTTGCAACATAAACGTAAAATACATCGTTCAATGCGAGCCGTGACGTTATATACAAACGGTGTACCGTTGACACTTGAGGGGTTAAGGAATAACCGGAATTTAAGTATAGGTGTGTTGAAACCTAGGCTGAGAAAACTGTTTCTCGGGGACGGAGGCACGGCGTCGGGCTGTGATGGGCAGTGGGCAGTGCTAGGGTGATCAGCACCCGATGACCACTCTGCTCTGGAAGTCGCTGTCTATTGCAGATTTGGCGCCGGTCTATTGTTGTCGAGGGATGGTTTTCTTAGCCTAGATATCATATGTTGTTTGTTGTAAATACTTACTTGTAGAATGTACACTTCTGGACACATCTATTGGCCCACCTTAGAGTTTAGGTTTCGATGGCCCCTACCGAAATATGATTGCTAGATTGAACAAAAACTGTTGATGCAGTTTTAAACCTGATACATTTTACCATCTTTTTCGATCGTATAGTTTTAAATTTGAATTCAGAATACCATACGACATGGACCTACGCCTAACAAGTCGGATATGCGCCTTGTTAAAGGCAATTAATTTTTGAATAAAAAACATGTTTTATCAAATAAAGGTTTAATTTAATAACGCGTGTTGCCTCCATGGGCATCTACCACAGCTCTCATACGATTAGGCATAGAGTTTATCAACCGCTCTATGAAATTTTGAGGGATCATCTCCCATTCCTCTTCTATGGCAGTTTTCAACTCCTGCATCGTCTGGGCAACTGGCTGACGAGCCCTAACACGCCTTTTTAGCTCGTCCCACATGTGCTCAATGGGGTTCATGTCTGGGCTTCTGGCTGGCCAGTCCATAACTGTGATGTTCACATCCCGAAGATATTCCCTGACGATGCCGGCCGCATGGGCTCTTGCATTATCATGCATAAAAAGGAAATTTGGGCCCACATAGTCCGCGTATGGTATCACGTGAGGTTCTAAGCACTCACGAATGTATCTTTCAGCATTTAATGTTGGCAGCCGTGGTCCTGTAACAACCTCAAGTTGAGTTTTGCCGCTCGCGGATATACCGCCCCAGACAGTCCATGAGCCACCGCCATAAGCAACCCTCTCTTCAAAGCAGCATTGTGCGAAACGCTCTCCCTTACGCCGGTAGACTTTCTTCCTTCCATCATTGCCATGTAACACAATTTTAGACTCATCAGAAAAGAGTACACGGCTCCAATCTTGCTGTGTCCAATTTAAATGACTGCGTGCGAAATGAAGGCGCGCTGTTCGGTGGGCTCGCTTTAGTTTGGGCCCATTAGCTGGCTTGTGTGGTACCATATCGCGTTCTTTTAACCTTCTCCGAACAGTTCGAGCGCTCACAGATACTCCGTGGAAGTCGCGAAGTTGGTTTTGTATCTCAATGGAGGTAAGGTGACGATTTCTCAAGCTGGTCGTCACGATGAATCGATCCTGCCTTTCAGTTGTGACCCGAGATCGTGGCCTTCCTTGGCGACGAACAAAGCCGCCAGTCTCTAGGTACCTCCGATAAACATTTCGGACCGCAGATCGACTTAAATTAAGTTGAGCACTCACGTTTCTTTGGCTGTGTCCGGCCTGAATAAGTGCCACAGCTTGGGCGGCGACTTCAGGTGAAGTATCCATAGATTATTGATAGAACCTCACCTTAATGTTAAGAATAAGTAATGTTTGTTGCAAAAGCAAAGATATCAATCACTTTTTCAAGAATTAAATCCAAGTAAACCAATAAAACCAAGTTTTCTTAGTATTCGATTGTTTGATATCAACAAACAGGCTCCAAATTGTCTTTTGTTTCTTTAAATTCTGTGTTCGAAATTCAAAAAAAGACTATTGAATGAAATTGTGAATGTGCCAGGTTCAAAACTGCATAAAAACTTTTTGCTCGACCTAATATAAAATTTTAGCTAGGACCAAACGAAACTGAAAATACAAGGTGGGCCAATAGATGTGTCCAGAAGTGTATAATTATGTCATGTAAACATAAATGTAAGTAGTAAGTAAGTTTATCTACCTATTTTGTTTAATGTAAGTTACGAGTGATTCTCGCCAACAAACTGCGAAGTTTGGCGAGTATAAAAACTTTTTACCAAAAAATTAAACCGACTCCCAAAAAACACTGCAAAGTGAAAAATAACTTTAATTTCGGTAGTCGGTGTCTTTAGTTTTGTTTTTTCGATTTTGGCACCGACTTCCGAAATTAAAGTTATTTTTCACTTTGCAGTGTTTTTTGGGAGTCGGTTTAATTTTTTGGTAAAAAGGTTTATTTCACTCTTTTTAGTTGGATGATTTTTAATTTACCTAGTTACAAGAGCCTAAATGTCAACTACTTATAACCTTTTACAAAATATTGCTTTTCCCAATGCTGGGCCGTTAATTGTTGAGGAGTTCTCCTGGTACTTCACCATCAGCTCTAAATCACCATATGCATTGTGACGAGCATAAAGTGCTTAACATCCATATTCAAGTAATCGAATCGCAATCCACTCAATACTTATTATTGAGTAGTTTCGGCGGCCATCTGTGGTCTTCATCATCAGTTCCACTTCCCCAAATGGTACTTTTTGAGAGCAACTGCACAAGTAACTATAAGAAATACCCAAAACGCCATAGGTGTGCCTATAATATTTGAAGAGTTCCCTCGATTTCTCCAAGATCCCATCAACAGATCCTGACTTTGGTGATAATGGTACCAATTTCGAAGTATACCCATTCGAACAAAAAAAGAATTTTCCAAATCGGTTCAACCGTCTTCGAGTACTCGATGATCATACATTAAAATATATATATATACTAGTATTTGCGTGTTGCGCGAGGTGCAAGCACCTCGCGTGCTTGTGAAAAAAAAAAAGAAAAAAAAATGGGGGGGGGAGATGGGGGGGCTTAGTATTTGCGTGTTGCGCGAGGTGCAAGCACCTCGCGTGCTTGTGAAAAAAAAAAAAAAGGGGAGGGGGTGATGGGGAGGGGGGGGGTTGCAGAATTATTTTGACTAAAGCATTGCCCCTCTAAATGAATATGAAAAAAAAATGTTCCAAGTCTCTTAGATTCCGAGATCCGCCTAAAGGGGGGGAGAAGGGGGGCGGGGGGGGGGACTTTGAAAAATGGTTTTTACTTTACCGAACCTCCTCTATACGAATCCGTAAAAAGAAAAAAATACGGGTCTCGTAGTTTCCGAGATACTATAGGGGTGGGGGAGAAGGGGGGGGGAAAGGGGAGGTTTGGCACTTTTCCCGTAGGTTTGAGAGTTACTTGTTTACGAATCTGTCAAAATATACCCACCTCCCCATCCACCATCTGGGAGAACAATTATGTCAATGAGTCAGTGAGTGAGTGAGTGGTAATCTAGCTTTATATAATATAACTAGTATTTGCGTGTTGCGCGAGGTGCAAGCACCTCGCGTGCTTGTGAAGAAAACTAAAGCATTGCCCCTCTAAATCAAGTATTTGCGTGTTGCGCGAGGAGCAAGCACCTCACGTGCTTGTGAAAAAAAAAAAAAAAGAGGGGGGGGGGTGATGGGGGGGGTTGCACAAGAATTTCGACTAAAGCATTGCCCCTCTAAATGAATCTGAAAAAAAAAATGTTCCAAGTCTCTTAATTTCCGAGATCCGCCTAAAGGGGGTGAAAAGGGGGGCGGGGAGAGCGACTGAAAAATGGTTTTTACTTTACCGAGCCTCCTCTATACGAATCCGTAAAAAAAAAATACGGGTCTCGTAGTTTCCGAGATACGATAGGGAGGGGGGAGAAGGGGGGTGAAAAGGGGGGGTTTGGCACTTTTCCCGTAGGTTTGAGAGTTACTTGTTTACGAATCTGTCAAAATATACCCACCTCCCCATCCACCATCTGGGAGAACAATTATGTCAATGAGTGAGTGGTAATCTAGCTTTATATAATATAACTAGTATTTGCGTATTGCGCGAGGTGCAAGCACCTCGCGTGCTTGTGAAAAAAACTAAAGCATTGCCCCTCTAAATCAAGTATTTGCGTGTTGCGCGAGGTGCAAGCACCTCGCGTGCTTGTGAAAAAAACTAAAGCATGGCCCCTCTAAATCAAGTATTTGCGTGTTGCGCGAGGTGCAAGCACCTCGCGTGCTTGTGAAAAAAAAAAAACAAAAGGCGGGGGTTGATGGAGGGGTTTAGTATTTGCGTGTTGCGCGAGGTGCAAGCACCTCGCGAGCTTGTGAAAAAAAAATAAAAAAAAAAGAGGGGGGGGGGGTGATGGGGTGTTGCACAAGTATTTCGACTTAAGCATTGCCCCTCTAAATGAATCTGAAAAAAAAAATGTTCCAAGTCTCTTAGATTCCGAGATCCGCCTAAAGGGGGGGAGAAGGGGGGCGGGGAGGGGGGACTTTGAAAAATGGTTTTTACTTTACCGAGCCTCCTCTATACGAATCCGTAAAAAGAAAAAATACGGGTCTCGTAGTTTCCGAGATACGATAGGGGGGGGGGGAGAAGGGGGGGGAAAAGGGGGGGTTTGGCACTTTTCCCGTAGGTTTGAGAGTTACTTGTTTACGAATCTGTCAAAATATACCCACCTCCCCATCCACCATCTGGGAGAACAATTCTGTCAGTGAGTCAGTGAGTGGTAATTTAGCTTTATATAGTATAATATATATATACGCTTCGAATTGATAACCTCCTCTTTTGGTCGTCGGTTGAAAATATAATTATAAGCCTATTTTAATAATGCAGAAAAATTTAATAAAACAGACAAAAAAGCTATCCATGTAAAACACTAGTTCTCTCTCTCGCTGTATGCGCTTAGACTGCAAGCCGACTCCGCCCTATTTAGGAAAAGACTTAAGGCCCTATACTACCTCAGCGCTTCTCACTCTTTATCTCGCTCGCACACTTCTGGCCGCGGTCACGCGAGCAAGCGAGACAGGGTGGCAGGGAAAAGACTACAAGACACCGATAATTTAGTTTATTTCTTTTTACGGTGAAAATAATGGTAATTTAAAAAAAAAAAAAAAAAATAAGACCTGCTTTATAGTTAATTCAATTAATATGCAAAGTTTCATTATCTAATTTGAAGTTATTTTTGATTACCAGCGGTTTATTGTTCGGTTTGGAGGTAACTTGAGAATTTTTTTCTATCAAGAAAATTTTATGGAATCGTGTTTTCGTCAAACATAGTACCTAAAATTAATCCTCAACTTTACCATATATTTATTTCAAAATTATTGCTGCAGTATTTTTGACATAACGGAGGATCATGTTAAGCCATTTGAGGGAGTATAGGCCCTTAAGAGATGATGAGGCTACTCAAAACAAACAATTTCTGTGGGAAAGATTTATCAATATTTCCTAACTACGTCTTAGTTGTCGTCTTGGAACGAGTTATTATTATTTTATTTCATTGTTTACAAGGTACAAGGTATTTTTATAATTTACAAAAATGTCCCACAAAACTGAACAGACAGTTTGACTGTCTGGATTAATTTATAATCTATTTTTAACTTATGCAAACAATTAATAAATATATTATATAACTAATTAATTTAAAAATACAATAATAACATTAAGGTAGGGTGTTAAGTAAATAGTTTTTTTTTTTTTGATTTGATGTTTTAATATTATTTTCTTCTCTAATGCCCTCGGGTAAACCGTTAAGTATATGGGATGCGTTTTTTAATGTCCAGTCTCCATAAACGTTGGTTATTCTATATTTATTATTTACATTTACCAATATAGAATCATCATGCACTCGTTTTCCGTGGTTATTGGTTAAAAGAACGTACTTATGTTTTAAACTGACTGGTAATATTTTACAAAGCTTAAATAGTTTATAATTATTTTTTGCAAAAAAGTTTTTATTTTCGCGCTTTTTAGTGGGTCAGTGAATTTTCCAAATCGGTTCCTAAATGACGGAGTTATGCGCGAACAAAAAACAAGTACGTAAACAAGTAATTTTACAAATCTAATTTGGATGTTTTCAAGTTTTTCAATATAGGATTTGAAAGTTGTTTAAGTCGTATAAGAGTGAGAGGGAGAGGTAGGACAGTTTAGGAAAGCCTAGTCCAACTTCTCTGACGGATGGAAAGCCATTTGAACTCAGTTCTGTACCTCGAAATATAGTCTTCAATGCGTCCCTGGTTTCTGGAATGTTCTAACAAGATACTGCGACCCCCGAACGTAAGGGAAGTTGAAGGAACAGAGTTGGTTTTTATTCAGTAGAAGTCTGGTATTCCCTTCCGCTCTACCCGGAGCGGGAGAAGCCATTAGATGACTTCCCTCCGAAAAAAAGTACAAAGCGCAGCGATAAGGATTTCTACGTCAAAAAAGCTGATAGCTAAAACCACAGAACAGTTAAAAGAGGTTAGAAAGGAAATAGTTCCTGATTTGTATGAGAACGCGTGTCGCCACTTGTCTCCCACTCTTTAGCTCCACTACAAGCAAGAGGCCCGTTACGTATGCGAATTACGCACACAAATAAATTACACACACTTAAATCGAGAGCTTGCTACTGATTGTAAATCACTGTCGATAAACATGCGCCTTGCATCACGGCCAATCAGGGCAAAGGACAAAACGTCAATGGTTGAAGTGTGGCGCATGCAGTACATTGTAAGCGGACTTGGTCATTGCGTTGATTAAGCGAGTACGCATCGGGCAATGTATACGTTTTGTAACTTGTTGCAATAATGTTGTTAATTTTCGGAATTTCATAGTGATCAGAATATTTTTATGTTTTTTACAAATAAAATTGTAACTAAATGTTATTTTCGACTTACCGATGGAAAGATATACCTCCTCGCTCTATACTTGCGGTCTAATTTTGTTTTACATGTTATAATTGCACAACACGGCATTTTAAAGCAGAGCTCTGTGTTCCGTAGTAATCCGAAGCACACTAAACGCGGTGAATGAATTAATCGGTCGAGCTCAACGAATTAGGAATGATATAGAACACGAACTCCGCTCAAAAATGGTTCCACGCAAAACACAATCAAGTAGGCGGGGTGAAAAAAATACAATCAAAGCCCCTCTCAGTCTGACGTGCGCTCAGTGACAGACACCAGAATCGTGTTAATTAGTGAAAAATCCTAGAAATAAAATAGCGCCCCACATGAATGAATTGACGGATCCATGCGCAGAAAATAAATTAAGTAAAGTATTTTGTTTTGTTTGTGCGCGTGTTGCATTCGTATTATCAGTTTAGTGGTATGAGTTTGGAACCAAGTTTTAGCGGGCTTCGTTAGAGAGTTATATTTCTATATCATTCCTGATTCGTTGGTCGAGCTATGATTTTCGTATCATAAATGTGGCGCGCTCGCCACGCTCACATTACCATTTCAAGCTTATTCATCTATTACGTGGCTAATACCTGGAGGTCTTTAAGTCAAGACTGAATAAGTTACTTCTAGGGAAACGTGCTTCATCTTCGACCACATCATCGCTTACCGGGAGATGATGGTTAAACGCTAGCGTAGAAACCAATAATAAAATCGTGTTATTAAGAGAAGTATTGTTTTTTGTTTCAGACGTTTTCTAACAACTCTAACCTCAACAAACATATCAAGTGCATTCATATAACGAAGTAAGTTCTTTGATGTTAAATAAATGTTTTTACTACATACGAATTGTTTTATTTATTTACTTATGCACACACATGACACTTAAAAAAGAAAAAAAAATACAGATTAAAGAGCACAAAGGTGCTGCTTATTTTAAAAGAAATTTCTTCCAGCAGACCTGCGACATGCCAGTGTGTATAAATACTACTTACATACTTAACTAATAACCTCAGTTTGTTTTTAAATTGGCCATGTGCGGATTGGACTCGCCCGCAAAGAGTTCCGAACGGACCTTATTTTTTTACACGATACTTAAAACTAAAGACTGGTTTCCCTATAATGTATACAACGTGTAACGGAAACCCCATATCTATCCAAGAGGACTGAAGACAGCATCTGGTGTGGAGTCTCTATGCAGAGTTTCAGCTCAAAATAAGTGACTCACAGAATTGACCCCAAATTATTAGTTTCGAATGTTTCTTGAATACCAGTAATAACAAACGTGTCACAGCACTATGAGGGTCATCACTTTCCACGTCACTTGCCAATAAAACGATAATTCTCTTCGTTCTTCTTAATTTGAAAAATTCGGTCTCTGGTATCAATGTATTGAAAATTTTAATATGTTCCACACATGTACACATAGGATTAGAAAACCCTTGCCATATCGTTTATTATCATCCAAAGAAGCCGTGCACTTGGTATGTATATACCCTTTAAATTACACGTTGTATAGGGATTTAAAGTTTATGGTAAATTACTTTTTATTTAAAAAGAAAACATTGCCCCACACTAGATCGCTTTTAGCGATAAGACTGCCCATTGCATCACCCTTGTTAGTTGTTAAGTCCTTATTTGATTCTGTCATGGTGTACAATAAAGAGTAGTATATCTATTATCTCTACGAATTTCTCCTGTAGATGGCTGGACCGATTTGGAAAATTCTTTTTTTGTTTGAAAGGGTATACTTTCTAGTTGGTCCCATTGTCGTCACGTTTGGATCTGATGATGGAATCATGGAGAAATCGAGGGAACTCTTCATATATTATAGGCACACCTATAGCGTTTTGGGTATTTCTTATAGTAACTTGTGCAGTTGCTCTCGATAAGCACAATTTGAGGAAGTGGAACTGATGATGAAGACCCCAGATGGCCGCCGAAACTACTCAATAATAAGTATTTTGTGGATTGCGATTAGATTACTTGAATATGGATGTTAAGCACTTTATGCTCGTCACAATGCATATGGTGAAGTAGAATTAATGGTGATGTACCAGGAGAACTCCTCAAAAATTAACGGCTCTGTACCGGGAAAAGCAATATTTTGTAAAAGGTCATAAGTAGTTGACATTTTGGCTTTGGTAACTAGATAAATTACAAATCGACCCACTAAAAAGCGTGAAAAAAACTTTTTAGCAAAAAATAGAACCGACTTCCATATCAAAACACTACAAAGCCAAAAATAACTTTAACTTCGGAAGGCGGTGTCAAAAAAAAGAAAATACGAAACAAATGACACCGACTACCGAAATTAAAGTTATTTTTGGCTTTGTAGTGTTTTGATATGGAAGTCGGTTCTATTTTTTGCTAAAAAGTTTTTTTTAGGGTATATGGGGACACCAGAGAAAGAAAAGTGTTTAATAATAAGAAACCTTTTTATTTCAGAAATGAATGTTACAACACGAATCAGTGTTCATTATTCACCATCTTAGTGTGTAAAAAAAATTACAACCACTATAGACTATAAACTTAGCCATAGACAAGCTGGATGTTTTTAAGGGATGTGCACATTGTACTCCCACATATATTAAATACTGAGCTGTGTACTGCTCCCGAGAAGTTCGCCTCAGGCATTAACCTACATGGTTCTCGTAATATGATTTGGGTAATACGGATTGTATTGTTTGTTTTTATTACGAATGAGCGCGCTCTTGACTCCGGTCAGTGAGGTAAGTGTAAAATGAGGTCTATGAACGTACGAGTGAGTCCAGAAGATGCCTGTTCACTCTTGCTTTAAAGGCTGACGGGTCATATGTGGCAGGGAATACAGAAGCCGGCAGAGAGTTCCACAGCTTGGCTGTGCGCACAATCTTGATCCTGGTCGTAATCCAATAATGGTATTTATAAGACCTCTGAGTTTGATGCGATGTTTCTTCTCAAGGTGTTAGCTAGGAAACACCAGCCACATTTAGTTTAGAGTCCAAAAGATTGATTCCTAAAGTGTTATTTTTAATCTATTTAGAATATAAATATGATTGGAATGTTAAAGAAAGTTGCCTTTAATCAGTGCATCAAGTACAAATTGGCTAAAACTTATTTTTAATTATTGTTGATTGGTTCGCGTTTGACCACCATCTCACCTGATGGTAAGCGATGATGTGGTCGAAGGTGGAGCACGCTTACCTAGAAGTAACCTATTCACTGTTGACTTAAAGACTCCCAGGTTATAGCTATTACCCAACACAGACTTCTTTTTAGGGTTCCGTTTCATGAAACCTTTGCACGTGTGATCTATAGAAAGGTCTTTAAAAATTACATTGTGGTTTCTAAAACCACTTTTTCATAAAGTCAATCGTTTAAAAGATATAGGCTTCCAAATTGGTAAAATGTGTGTGTCTCCCCTCTAACTTCTATAATAATGGAGGGAAAAATCTGGTTTGAACGAGATTGGGTCAGCAGTTTTTGAGATATAGCATATTTTCTAAAACCGCAAATATAACTTTGTAATTCATACAAATACTATGAAAAACTGATGACCCGCACTTGGCCAATTTTTATTCAAGACTATTGGCCTATGATTTTGAAGTTATTCTATTACAGTAATCATCAATACTCATATTTATGGTTTGGAAATTGGCGGTGTGATACCCCCATGCGTCGTAAATGACGTTAAGCCATTATAGTAATAGTAATATTTATTAAGACCAAAAATAATTATACATGTTAACACAATTTTCAACCGACGACCAAAAGAGGAGGTTATCAATTCGACGCGTATATATTTTTTTTAATGTATGATCATCGATTACTCGAAGACGGCTGAACCGATTTGGATTTTTTTTTTTTGTTTGAAAGGGTATACTTCGAAATTGGTCCCATTGTCACCAAGTCAGGATCTGATGATGCGATCCTGGAGAAATCGAGGGAACTCTTCAAATATTATAGGCACACCTATGGCGTTTTGGGTATTTCTTATAGTAACTTGTGCAGTTGCTTTCAAAAAATACCATTTGGGGAAGTGGAACTGATGATGAAGACCACAGATGGCCGCCGAACCTACTCAATAATAAGTATTTCGTGGATTGCGATTCGATTACTTGAATATGCATGTTAAGCACTTTATGTTCGTCACAATGCATATGGTGACGTAGAGCTGATGGTGAAGTACCAGGAGAAATCCTCAACAATTAACGGCCCAGCATTGGGAAAAGCAATATTTTGTAAAAGGTTATAAGTAGTTGACATTTAGGCTCTTTTAACTAGGTAAATTAAAAATCGACCAACTAAAAAGAGTAAAATAAAAACTTTTTATCAAAAAATTAAACCGTGAAAAGCAAAAAAGTGAAAAATAACTTTAATTTCGGAAGTCGGTGCCAAAAACGAAAATACAAAACTAAAGACACCGACTACCGAAATTAAAGTTATTTTTCACTTTGCAGTGTTTTTGGGAGTCTGTTTAGTTTTTTGGTAAAAAGTTTTTATCTAATAACAGAAAGTAAGCTTAATAACAAAAACAATTATGCCTATTTAATAGCATCTGCTGCCAAACTGGGCTTATAGCCTGTGTCTCAGCATGCAGCGCATTACGCCCTACCCTATATGATCTTACATATAAATTATAAAAGTTTTAATTAGCAATGTACAATATGTATACAGTTAAACAATAGTAGAAAATATATACAACGTGTAACTTAAAGGGTATATACATATCAAGTGCACAGCTTCTTTGGATGATAAAAAATGATATGGCAAGGGTTTTGTAATCCTATGTCTACATGTGTGGAACTTATTAGAAATTTCAATACATTGATACCAGAGACCGAATCTTTCGAATAGAGAAGAACGAAGAGAATTATCGTGTTATTGCCACGTGTGCATAAGTCACGTGGAAAGTTATTAACCCTCGTAGTGCAGTGACAGGTCTGTTATGATTGGCATTCAAGAAACCTATGAAACCGATAATTTGGTATAAATTTTTTGAGTCACTTATTTTGAGCTGAAACTGTGCATAGAGTCTCCATACCAGATGTTGTCTTCAGCCCTTGTGGATAGACATAGGGTTTCCGTTACACGTTGTATATATTAGAAGTCTACAGTCCTCTAGGTGAGTGAAGTGAAAGGGTGAGTGTTAGTGTGTGAGAGGGTGAGTTGGAAGTTAAACATAGCTTGTAGATTCTTATAATCTAACCATATCCCAAACAAAGCAAATTATTGTTTCAAACAAAACATATACCACTACTTCAATATGGTAAGTATATTTTCTGTTTGATCATAGAAATATTTCCAGAGCCACTGAGATACCGATCTTTTCAATGTTGACTTGTTCAATGAGTGTTAAGGTGAAGATTTCTTGAGAACGGTTAAAAATGCTGTTTTTTAAATCAGTGTATCTCTTAAACCTTACATAATTTTATGAACCAAAAATATATATATTATTTTTAAGTCTTTTTGCATATAGTGATGGAATTCAAAACGTAATTAAACATACTTTAATGCGTAAAAAAATCTTCAAACACACCTCTAAATTCAGTTTTAAAGCAGTTTATCCCTTCATTAACAACTGTAACTAAAATCAAAAATATTCACTGCTCTGAAATGTCTTACTGACTACTTTTATGTGTGTGTCGCGCTGCGCACGATATGACACTACGCGTAATTTTAATGAGGGGGTGCGCGGGGCATTCTCTGTGATAGCGCCCGTTTGAGCAAGGTCAACGGGATTATATTGCGTCTTAATATTAGCATTAGTTCTGCGCCGGATCTCTCTCCGGTGGTGTCTGATTCGCACTATGAGAGAGGAACAGAGAGTGCATCTGTACCTGCACATACTTGTGCACTATAATATCTCCTGCGCAGATGATTAATCTCCGATGAGATTGATTGTCGTGGCCGAAGTCGGCCAGGAGGACTACCTCATCTTCTTAGACTTTTGCCAACTATGCTGGAGTCGGCTTCCAGTCTAAAGGATGCAGCTAAGTACTAGTGTTTTACATGGAGCGACTGACTATCTGACCTCCACAACCCAGTAACTGGGTAACACGATACCCCTTGACCAGGCCAGTGTCAGATTTACTGGCTACTGACTACCTGGAACGACTGTCAGAGATGTTCAAATAACAGCCGGAAACAAAGGTGTAACGTGCTTTCCGACGCACAGGAGTATCCCATCGCCTACTTCCAAATTCCGGGCTACTACTGAGTTTCTTACCAAAAAACCCAATAGCACATTTTGTCTGGGGCCGTTCAAGTATTACGTAAGCACATTTTTTTGCAATTATTAACCCACCCCTCCCCCTCGTCAGCAAAAGTAAGCAAAGCTCTTACCCCTCCCCCCCCCATGCTTACGTAAACATTAGTACAATGGGGCGTGCAAGTGAATGCTGATCGCAGATGGCGCCACCACCGTAAGAACCTTTGTCACTGTCAGTGTTAGTTAGATTGTGAGATAATTTAGTTATCTGTATCACCTATGGTTATCTGTGGTGAGCAAAACATTTACACGCTTCGTATTTTTTATTTTCATTTCATTGATTTCAATTGATTTCTTTACAATTTTCCGATTAAAGAACATAATACATGTTCTTTAATCGGAAAATTCTCAATAACTATCTATACTTATAATAAATCTGTAGAGAGGTCAATTCTGTACATGAAATATATTTTCAAAATAACTATCAGGGGGTGATTAAGGATCGATACTCATGCCAAAAATGCAATCAGTTAAATTTTTGTCTGTCTGTCTGTCTGTCTGTCTGTCTGTCTGTATAACCGTTATAGAAACAAAAACTACTCGACGGATTTTAACGAAACTTGGTACAATTATTTTTCATACTCCTGAGCGGGTTATAGTATACTTTTCATCACGCTACAATCAATAGGAGCAGAGCAGTGAAGGGAAATGTTGGGAAAACGGGAGAAGTTACTCCATTTTTTAAGTTTCCGTCGCGTGTGCAACCTTAATGGTTAAAGCTACACAAATCATTTCATGACGGAAATGTTCTCCTTAAAATTATATAAAAAATATCCCACGACAGCATATGTCTAACTTTTATGGTTGACTCACAATAACACGTGTAACTCCCGATAGCTTAGCAGTTCGAAGCTTTCTGATTATAATATTTGTCTACTCTTACGTTTATAACACTCTCAGTCACCCCTAATTGAAAAAGTTAACATTATTAACTATTCCATAAAAAAATTGGCCAAGTGCGAGTCAGACTCGCCCATGAAGGGTTCCGTAGTAACTATAATATAATATGCAAATTTATTTGACGAAAAAAAAACCTTACAAATTTCTTAAAACTAGCTTACTTACATTTTTTACAACTGCGCCAAATAAATTTGTTTTGAAAAAAAAACCTTACAAATTTCTTAAATCTGGCTTTTTTACATTTTTTACAACTGCGCCGAATAAATTTGTTTTTCATAGTGTTTGTATGAATTACAAAGTTATATTTGCGGTTTTAGAAAATATGCTGTATCTAAAAAACTGCTGAACTGATTTCGTTCAAACTAATTTTGGTTGAAAGTTTATATTAAGATCTACAGACATATATTTTTTTTAGATTTTTCACTTATAATAAATCTGTAGAGAGGTCAATTCTGTACATGAAATATATTTTCAAAATAACTATCAGGGGGTGATTAAGGATCGATACTCATGCCAAAAATGCAATCAGTTAAATTTTTGTCTGTCTGTCTGTCTGTCTGTCTGTCTGTATAACCGTTATAGAAACAAAAACTACTCGACGGATTTTAACGAAACTTGGTACAATTATTTTACATACTCCTGAGCGGGTTATAGTATACTTTTCATCACGCTACAATCAATAGGAGCAGAGCAGTGAAGGGAAATGTTGGGAAAACGGGAGAAGTTACTCCATTTTTTAAGTTTCCGTCGCGTGTGCAACCTTAATGGTTAAAGCTACACAAATCATTTCATGACGGAAATGTTCTCCTTAAAATTATATAAAAAATATCCCACGACAGCATATGTCTAACTTTTATGGTTGACTCACAATAACACGTGTAACTCCCGATAGCTTAGCAGTTCGAAGCTTTCTGATTATAATATTTGTCTACTCTTGCGTTTATAACACTCTCAGTCACCCCTAATTGAAAAAGTTAACATTATTAACTATTCCATAAAAAAATTGGCCAAGTGCGAGTCAGACTCGCCCATGAAGGGTTCCGTAGTAACTATAATATAATATGCAAATTTATTTGACGAAAAAAAAACCTTACAAATTTCTTAAAACTAGCTTACTTACATTTTTTACAACTGCGCCAAATAAATTTGTTTTGAAAAAAAAACCTTACAAATTTCTTAAATCTGGCTTTTTTACATTTTTTACAACTGCGCCGAATAAATTTGTTTTTCATAGTGTTTGTATGAATTACAAAGTTATATTTGCGGTTTTAGAAAATATGCTGTATCTAAAAAACTGCTGAACTGATTTCGTTCAAACTAATTTTGGTTGAAAGTTTATATTAAGATCTACAGACATATATTTTTTTTAGATTTTTCACTCCATTATTATAGAAGTTAGAGGTTGTGTCCGCCACACACACATTTTACCACTTTGGAAGCTTATATCTTTTAAACGATTGACTTTATGGAAAAGTGGTTTTAGAAACCCTGATGTCGTTTTTAAAGAACTGTCTATAGATACCACACATACATCGATTTCATGAAAAAAAATATTTTCAGGTTTAGTTCCATGTATGGGGAGCCCCCCTTTATTTTAAATATTTTTTATCTTTTTTCTCAAAATCG
Source organism: Tholera decimalis (assembly GCA_943138885.2). NCBI lineage: Eukaryota > Metazoa > Arthropoda > Insecta > Lepidoptera > Noctuidae > Tholera > Tholera decimalis. The sequence continues at coordinate 6,272,243 of OW964575.2, read as the reverse complement.
GAAAGCGGTTCACAGAATACATCTACCTATCAAGTTTCACATGTATAGTCCTAATAGTTTCGGAATAAAATTGCTGTGACAGACGGACGGACGGACAGACAGACAGACAGACGGACAGACATGTCGAAACTATAAAGATTCCGTTTTTTGCCATTCGGCTACGAAACCGTAAAAAGAATCATATAAATCGGTATAGAAACACCAAAGTTATACATGAAATACGCTTATAATAATAAGCCATCGCGCGTGAATACTGAATCATGCTATAAGGATTATTTTTGAGAATCGGTCGCCGCGCTCGACGCGTCTCGCGGTCGAAGCGTTCTCTAGGTACTTAAGCCTCATGTGAACGTGATCTAAACAATATTACCAATACATTAACTTACGCTGACGGAGTCGCGGGCACAGCTATATTGTATCATTACGCTAAGGCCAATAGGAGCGGAGCGCCAATGAAGAATGCTTCAAAATCGGGGTTAAATTTAACGTTAGCCCAAAGTAACTATTCCACGCGGACGAAGTCGCGGGCAAAAGCTAGTCTCTAATATAGGAATTCACTACAATTTCCATAGTGTTCCATAGAGAAACTGCTTTGTTATTGGTACCTAAGTACGCTACTAGCGCCACTTTGACAGTTACACGCCCCATTGATTGATTCATGAGCAGCAATTATAAATCTAGAAATAAGGAATAGGTTTGGAATAGAAGTCTGTAACGCACATAATATTTATTTAAATAAACTTTATTGATACGGAATTCAACAATTCATTATTTCGATGCCTCCCACGTACGTTGTTGTAACCCATAAATTGCAATATTACAGGAGAGCGTTTCAAAGATATTAGCAATAAAAACTGCATTTTTCAATTAATCTTTATACAATTCAGTATTACTAACTATATTCACATATTAAATTGTATAAAGATTAATTGAAAAATGCAGTTTTTATTGCTAATAGTATCTTTGAAACACTCTCCTGTAAAATTGCTATTTGTGGTTCACAACAACTTACGTGGGAGGCATCGATTTGTAGGAATCCCCGAAAATGCATTTCGTTTTGAAGCACAGACAATGTGTGTTGCTATATGTGTAAAAAATTAAATAATTACTGCTGATGTAATCACCATCTAAATTGCCCCACCCCCCATGTCATCAAAAATAAGCAAAGCAAAGACCCCCACGCCCCCCTATAGTGCTTACGTAATACTTGAACGGTCCCTGACCAGGGAACCGAACCCGATATCTCATGCTCAGGAGACGCGCTTCCGACTACTAGACTAACGAGATTAGTGGTTACAGGCGTTACAGCTCACAGTCTCAGATCGGGACATTTTCCATGTAACAAATTCGCTTTCTTAATGAAAAAGATAACCTCTCCCAACTGTGAGGTAGGGTAGACCGGGTACAATAGTAACACGGGTCAATAGTACCATCATCGATATTTCTACTACTAAGCTAAATCGTGCATGAGTGAGTGCGCCAGCACACGCGCTCCTTACGTCCCGAGGCGCCCCTCAGTCGACGGCGCGCGTGCTGTGATACGGATGTGTTAGTGGAGAATTTTAGATTTTCGGCAAGCCACAGTAAGTTTTTACGTAAAATATTATTGACTGTAACTCGTACTACTAGAGCTTTTTCGATAAGTAATTGTTGTTGCCAGTTTAAATGGATATTAAACTTTTGATGTGTGATAAATATGGAAACTATAAGTTTAGAATTATGTGACTATGAGATGATTTTTCTAAATTAGTTACTTTGGGTCAATTGTACCAACATCGCCGGGGTCAATGTTACCGGTACAATTGACCCCATGGTAGAAATGACCCCATAGTAACAATAATAGACTAAAAAAATATATGTTATATGTTATGTTATATGTTCTTGTTTTAGATGCCACGAAATAGAATAAAAAAGACGGACCGTGGATCAAGAGATACTTTGGTTGTATGAACGGGCGTATAACGGCATAGCAGATGCTATACAAAAAGAAGTGGAAGAAGCTGAAAAAAGAAAGAAAGCCAAACAAATTTAAAAAAAATCTACAGAACCCAGGAAAATCTAAAGGGATAAAATTTGTTTACAGGCAGAAAAAGAAAACTGCAGCAAAATATGACTCTGAAAGCTATGAAGAAGAAGAAGAATGGTTTTGTGTTGTATGTATGGAACCTTATAGCGCCAGTCGCCCTAATGAAATGTGGATACAATGCACTCAATGCAGATTATGGGCACACGAGGAATGTACACCTCAGGAGTCAATTTATGTTTGTCACAATTGCGAATCTGACTAATATTTTTTATAAGGAATTAACTTTATTTCCAAACAAATATACATAATGATGTACTAAAATAATTAAACTACAAACTAGAATAAAGCATCAAAAAATAATAATAATAACTGTCGCGCCGTTCATCATGTTGTGCTGGCGCTCCTGCTGCGGCTGCGGAAAACCCAAGCGGCGTAAATATAGTCATCTCGGTAATAACTATATTTTCGAGCCTTTTGGGGTCGAAACTCTCGGACCATGGGGCCCGTGTGCTCACAGCCTTTTTAAAGACATATCAAAAAGGCTCATGAACGCTTCCCGCGACCCAAGGGCTGGCTATTTCTTTGGTCAACGGCTAAGCATTGCCCTACGAGTATCTTGGGTACGTTGCCAGCCGACAGCGTTGAGGATCAATTTTTTGATGCTTTATTCTAGTTTTTATAAGTAAATAATATCCTATGAGGGTCAGTTGTACCAGGGGTCGATTGTACCTCCATACTAAAATATTTTTGTTGATTATTTCTATTTTCTAATTGTTATAAAGCTAGTTGATTGCAAATATGCAACAGTAGACCAAAGTTGATTGTATGTTACAGGGGCGGATCGTGAATTTGTGGGGCCCTGGGCTACAACTGCTCGGGGGCCCCTTAATTATTCAAATAATTGTCATTTTGTTAAGAGACTGTTTTCTATATCTATTTGATGAAAATAAGGTACAGAATTAAAATGGATTACATTAAATTTATATAATAAGAGTTCTTATTTATATTTTTTATTACTGATGAGCCCGCTTTTGACCTCGATCACGCCTGATAGTAAACGACAGAAGAGGTCTACTATAGAACGACAGAGCACAGAAGTTGCCTGTTCACTCTTACTTTAAAGGCCGCAGACGAGTCATATGTGGAAAGGAACACAGAAGCCGGCAGATAGTTCCAAACCTTGGCCGTGCGCACAATAAATGTAGAGGAGAATCGCTTAGTATGACAAGATGGTATATTGATGGTATATTCTTTAAAGGCATTTTTACTGCTTCTCGGGTGTTGATTTTTTTCCCGCCAAGAAATTATCCAAATTCAGGTCAAAATAGAAATCTGCAGGTGCAAAGTCTAGTAAGTACGATGGATTGCGGAGAACTTCCAACCCCAGCTCTTGTAACTTGTAGACTGTCTGCTGTGTAGTATGAGTAACTGCAGGAGCAGCGGAGCCGAGCGATTGAACAAAGCTGGTTGGAACTGTGCGAGCTTCTCCATCATTGTGTTCAGTTCTGCAGTAATGCTCACCTTGTTTGGTAAGAAGCTGGGATGAGTTACACCGGGGTTAGACAACCAAACATCACCTTTCTTCAAACCATCACTTTTCTAGTGGTCAGTTTTCGTTTAGGGAATTGTTTAGATGCTAAATCAGGATCCAACCAATTTGCTGAGCGCTTGAAATTGTCGAACAGGATCCATTTTTTGTCGCAAGCAACAAAATTCTTTCGTTTGTGTGCCTGTTCAGCAGTGCAAGGTACGTCTCGATGCGTCCTTCGTGCTGATGTTGCGTGTCGCTTGTACCTACAACCCGCAACATCAGCGATGACAACGAGGCTTTGCTGCCACGACGGTACTCATATTCCATAATTACTCGAATTTTCGAATTTGATCAAAAAACGCTTAAAAATATACAATCAGGAACAGTCTGAAGGGAGTTGTACTCGATTATGGTTTAATAATGTCAACTTATTGCTTTTATTTTGTTTAGTTGTTATAGACAGTTAATCTGCAAATATATTGAAGGTGGCATTTTTAACGTACCCGTGATGACGAAAAATATTCAAATGCAATGAAAACAGAACGCTAACAATTACGTTATGACAAACTTTGAAATAAGAATTCCATGTTTTAAAATAAAATTAATTTGAAATTAGAATTCTTTGCAAAAAAAACCGGCCAAGTGCGAGTCGGACTCGCGCTCGAAAAATTCCGTGCAATTATCTATAAAAACGGCAAAACAGATCATGTTTGTTGAATGGAACCCTTTAAATATTTGTTTTATTTTAATTCAATTATTTATTTTTAAAGTGAATATATAACTAAATATTCTGTGAATATTTCAAGCGTTCTTCCTTCCTTGTCGCTTTGCTCTTGACAGAGCGGTCGTGGTCACGTTGAGGCTTCCGCGTTGGTGGTAGGGACGGAAACAGCTCTTCGCACGATCTCCCGCCATCTGTCCCTGTTGGCAGAGACGCAGAGTGCTTGGCGCACTCAGATACGCCGCTTCCCAGTGCTGATTTCACCTGGTCAGTCCAGCGCATTGGTGACTTGCCACGCGACCTGATTTCCTTCACCTTTCCTTGAACGACCAGCCGCTATAGAGTCGTTCATGTATTTTAAGCGTTCCCGTTATCAAAATCGAGCAAAAAAGACCCGTTGGTAAAATGGGAGCCCTTAAATATTTATTTTATTCTGTGTATAGTATTTGTTGTTAAAGCGGCAATTGAAATACATCTATGAAAATTTCAACTGTCTAACTATCACGGTTCATGAGATACAGCCCGGTGACAGACGGATTGACAGTATTAATAATAGGGTCCCGTTTTACCCTTTGGGTACGGAACCCTGAAAATATTATTATCAAACTCAAAATATTTATTTCACATAGGCCTACATGGGCACTTACAAAACGTCAGAAGTTAGTGTACGGTTCGAAATTGGTCGTTTTCTATGGAGAAGAACCGTCAAGAAACTCCACAGTTACCCTTTTAAAAATATAAATTAATGTATCCATAATACAGGTTAATTAGGTATGAGAGGACAGTATATGGTTTGAAATGAAATCGCTGTTTTGCCATACGCCAGTACGGCAAAACATTTCATGGGTAAAGCCCTGTTATTAAAATCAAATATTTAAAAAATATTCTAGCAGTCGGGTAGCCTATAACCCTCCTCAAGCTTCAAGCTACTTCCATACCAAATTTTATCTTAAACCACCCAGTACTTTCGAAGATTAGCGCGTTCAAACAATCTTTTCTGCTTTAAAATATTAGTATAGATTTCCTAAATTAATAGCATTGTAGGATCTTTTCATAATCAGATTACTTTCAATTATTATAAGTAAGATAATTCTCTTATCTTCAAGACTCAAGTCTGATATTTATAACTGAAATGAAATATTTTTTTGTAAATTAGTTATAAATAACACTTTTATGCATTGATGTATTAAAAGGAGGAAGATACGGTACTAGACACAGCGTTTGGTCCTACTAAACTAAGTGATTGCCCGTAGTTGGCGCTCAGTCGCGCACGGAACATTGTTGATCACACAGCTCAAGAAATTCTCGTCTCTTCGTGTTTTTAAGGATTTTTTTGGAATAAATACGCATCAAAATGACGTTATGTGTAGCTGAACGGTGTTTTAATTACACCAGGAAGAAAAATAAGAGACATGGGTCATGGAGTCACTTACTACTTACTTACCTAATACATGCAATCTCATTTCATTCATAATCGCAAACATTCGGCAGCTGAGGCGATTTCGCTCGCACTACTGCGCCGTCTCCTATCTCTGTCTTTGTCTATCGATGACTGTAGGTTTGGGACTGATGATGACACTGAACACAGATGTGTGAGTTTCCGTGCATGTATTCGTGCGCCGAACCCAGGGTTTACCTACTGATTGCGATATTAGCGCGTAACATATCTTCCCCCTTTAATACATCAATGAGTACATGTATTTTTTTTGTGTTTTAAGTTAAGGTAGATAAGGCCGGTGTTTGATAACTGACTACTCTGATAAGAAACACCGAAACAAACTCAGAGGTCAACGTCTCTTTTAAAAAAAGTCCATATAATTTGTATTCGTCAAACCATATGAGAAGCGTGAAGGTTCATATCTGTTGTGTCTTGAGGAAAGGAGCACGCAGGTCCAGACAGTGCAAGCATTTGTCAGTTATCGTGTAGTTCAACTTCTTAAGGGGCTCAACGATCTGACGAACAATATCAAAGTAAGGACATTTGGGTAGGCCACACAAATACTCAAACTGCCAGACATCAACTATAAATTATAATGAAAATAACACAAAAAGAAATAATAACCTACGAATTCCTCACATTTACAATAATAAAAATATAAGATAAAAAAAAAACGAAAAAGAAACAATAGATTAAAAACTATATACAATACTTTAGAAAGTCAATCATTCAACAACTCAGCAAAATATATTAAAAAGCCCACATAAGTAGGATATCATTGGAGCAGCTCATTCCCAAGCCTTTTGTCCTCAATATAATCTTTGACTGTGTAAAAAGCTTTCTGGCATAGGTTACGTTTTAGAAATAATTTGAATTTAATTAGGATAAATTACTTATCACTTTTTTTTTCTTTTCTTTCTTTGGCGACTAAGCCGTTGTCGACTAATTATGCCAGCATCAAGTGTTGACGGCTATGAGGTGAGGTGAGGTGAGCCGTCAAACTGTGCACTTTGTGGTATATCTATACTGCAATAGCACACGAATACCCATACTCACACACAGTTGTGACAATTAAACACTGAGTTTGTATTTAGACGACAAGAACAAAATTGCAGCGGTACCACCCGACGAAATTGCGCTGAGGGTAGTTCCTTGTAACAAAACGCCCTCTCTATCTAAAAATACTGAATACCTGATCATTGATAAGCGACAAAGGAATTCCCTGCTTCGTTCTCGATAGTCGTCGGATTGACCGATTATGGCGCTGCCAATATTATGTTAATTTTACATATTTCCGATTTATTATATATATATATAGATTAAAAAGTATCGTCTATTTTTTAATGAGCACTGGTAGGGGGCCCCTTATATCCACGGGGCCCTGGGCTGCAGCCCAAATAGCCCATAGGTAGATCCGCCCCTGGTATGTTAATTAAAACTTATTTTATTTTTGTTCGATGTGAAGAATTGTTATGTTAATTTTAATACTCACCTTTGTGTTGATTTAAAACACCGATCTCATGATATTTTTGTTCCTAATTTTTAAGACTGATTGTAAACCCATAAGACTTCAAATAAATGATTGAGAAAATGTGATTAATACCTGTATTCGTGTTTTAATACCCTAAGCAGTTTTGGTACAATTAACCCTTAAAGGGGGTCGTTTGTAACACAAGCCATCATTTGATTCAAAGTCAATTTTGACCAAGTTTTGTTCAATTTACGCCAACTTTAGATATTTTCTTCGGTAGATAATAAACCAAGGCTATAAAATAATAACATTTAAAACAAACAGCGACAGCCAAATTTGTGTAATCAACCGATGTTTCTGAAATGGTACTATTGTCCCGGGTCTACCCTATGTGGAGTTGTAGAAGATATGTATCATATGCTAATGGAATGTGTTCAGTATGAGGCTTTGAAGTTGAACAAGAACAATATAGGTACATTCCACCAAATACTAAGTAAGCCGACTTCCGATGATGCGAGAAAGTTGTTCGGCTTTATTGCCCCGATCCATTGATCTCATTTGCTAGGTAACAATTGTCTTAGGCTACGGCATACGCTGTGCGTTATAAAAGTTTCTAAATTTTTAAAGAAATAATAAAAGAAAAGACCAACGAGGCTGTCTATGGAGAACTACATTCATATTATAAAGAGGTAAAGTCTGTTAGTTTGTAGGAAGTTATCTCTTATTGTAGGCACTAAAGCGATTATACAGTTTTCCCGAGTTACATAGGCTACATTAATCGCTGTAAAAAAAACTATTTACACAAAACCACGGATAGAAGCTATACTTTCTTTCACCTTGGGGTAGAAAGGTCGTATAAACCATTTTTACCCAAAATGAGTTATGAATGTAGTCTTGTTTAGAATTTTCCGCTCTATAGATTGGTATTCATAACTCACTTTGGGTAAAAACGACCTTTCTACCCCAAGGTATCGACATATGAATAAAATTGAAGTGTCTTTCATGTGACTTCAAAGTAACTGGGTTTTCTCAAGTTTTCTCTACATAGTTATTTGCTATCTTTAATTTTGTCTGTCTTTCTGTTTTTCCGGGATTTGCTTGTTCAATACTATAGAAAACACAAACTAGGTTAGCTTGTTACATCTTCGACCATATCATCGCTAAGCATCAGGTGACATAGTGGTCAAACGTGAGCATATCTGAATAAAATCCTATCCTATTTTTTTTATTTCTTCTGTTTCTTTTCCGTCCTATTCCATGAATTACCTCAATTTAGAATTTTCAGGTCAGTTCGAATTTAAATATGAGTTGCGTTTGCTGTTCTAAAATTCGAATAGCGAATCTAACTTTAAATGCAAACGTTGGTGACAGCGATGAGGATTTGATATTGGAATACGCTGCATATCCGTTTGAAGGGATAAGCCTTCTGATTGGTCGAACAGGCCCTGTCATCACACTTGATTGACAGCTGTACTGTTAATCGGAAGCCCTTTTGCATTTTTAAATATGGAATCGGATTTCCGTCACTGTTTGTTTACAGTATATTATAACGGTTTTTTATTTATAATGCGGAAGCGTGCGGCATCGTTGGTGGCTTGGGTCATGGATACTCCCTACTAGGGCTGCAATCCGTCCGGTTTCTGCGGGTTTGTCCTAGTTTGGAGAGCGTACGGGGGATTTTATTCTTTTCCTATGGTATTTCATCTGATTTCATCTCATTGTTATCATGTTGATTAAATATAAAGTAACAGAATATATTTAAAAAAAAAATTAGTTAATAAAAACCTTGAGTATGTTTAGTTTTATTTTAAAGTTAGAAAATACGTATATATTTTTGTAATCATCACAATTATCTGCTTATTTTTTTTTTATTACTGATGGGCCTGCTCTTAACCTCGATCTCGCCTAATGGTAAGCGATAGATGAGGTCTAAGATGGGACGAGCGAGCCCAGAAGATGCCTATTTACTCGTGCTTTAAAGGCTGAAAGGTCATAAGTGGCAGGAAACACAGAAGCCGGCAGAGAATTCCACAACTTGGCCGTGCGCACAATAAATGTGGAGGAGAAGCGCTTGGTACGACAAGACGGTATATCAACCAAGTGTGGGTGGTACCCAGCCATGCGTCTGGTAGACCGGTAGTGAAATGGAGATGGAGGAATCAGGTCATGGAGCTCCTGCGCACACTCCCCGAAGTACAATCTATGGAAAACCGACAGGCAAGCAACGGTTCGCCGATGAGCCAGGCTATGAAGCTTGTCCACTAGCATCTCATCGCCTATAGGTAAGCCTTTTAGCTCTGCGCTCGATTGATGTGGTTTTAGAGTATCTGAAGAAAAATTGAGATTTTACCCAAATGTCCGGGGTTTTTAAAGTCTCGGCAATTTAAGTGATGACAGCCCTACAGTCCCAATAGTTTTGAAGATGGTTGCGGACAGAGTGGACTGTCCATATACAACGCGTAATATTCATACCAAGTGCACGGCTTCTTTGGATGATGACAAACGATATGTCAAGGGTTTTGTAATCCTATGTATACATGTGTGGAACTTATTAGAAATTACAATACATTGATACCAGAGTCGGAATTTTTCAATACTTATAAGAAGAACGAAGAGAATGATCGTGTTATAGGCAAAAAAAAGAAGTGACGTGGAAAGTTATTGACGCTCGTAGTGCTGTGACACGTTTGTTATGATTGGTATTCAAGAAACATAATTATGAAACCGATAATGTGATATCAATTCTTTGATTTTGAGCTGAAATTGTGCATAGAGACTACATACCAGAAACATCTGGTATGGAGTCTGGTACGGAAATCCCATGTTTATCCAAAAGGGCTGAAGAATGTTTTACTGTGCTGAGTATACGATTAGGAGTTGTATGTGTATGCAAGGTGTATTGTGCAGGTACACACAATGCGCGGCGCGGCTTTGTCTCGCGTTCGCGCCATTGTCGTCGGACATATTACCCAACGTTTCCACATTATATCTACTCCTGCTGTCGCTGGCTTCTTCCTTTGATGGGACATATCTTATTTGTCGTTGTTTTCTTCAGCCCTTTTGGATAGACATGGGATTTCCGTTACACGTTGTATAGTCCACTGCTGTTAATTACATAGTTGTGTTGTTTCAGAAAAAAAACTTTTTAACAAAAAATTAAACCGACTCCCAAAAAACACTGCAAAGTGAAAAATAACTTTAATTTCGGTAGTCGGTGTCTTTAGTTTTGTTTTTTCGTTTTTGGCACCGACTTCCGAAATTAAAATTATTTTTCACTTTGCAGTGTTTTTTGGGAGTCGGTTTAATTTTTTGTTAAAAAGTTTTTTTTTCACTCTTTTTAGTTGGATGATTTTTAATTTAGTTACCTAGTTACAAGAGCCTAAATGTCAACTACTTATAACCTTTTACAAAATATTGCTTTTCCCAATGCTGGGCCGTTAATTGTTGAGGAGTTCTCCTGGTACTTCACCATCAGCTCTACATCACCATATGCATTGTGACGAGCATAAAGTGCTTAACATCCATATTCAAGTAATCGAATCGCAATCCACTTAATACTTATTATTGAGTAGTTTCGGCGGCCATCTGTGGTCTTCATCATCAGTTCCACTTCCCCAAATGGTACTTTTTGAGAGCAACTGCACAAGTTACTATAAGAAATACCCAAAACGCCATAGGTGTGCCTATAATATTTGAAGAGTTCCCTCGATTTCTCCAGGATCCCATCATCAGATCCTGACTTTGGTGATAGTGGTACCAATTTCGAAGTATACCCATTCGAACAAAAAAAGAATTTTCCAAATCGGTTCAGCCGTCTTCGAGTACTCAATGATCATACATAAAAAAAAAAAAATATACGCGTCGAATTGATAACCTCCTCTTTTTGTCGTCGGTTGATAAAGTTTTGAAGGACAACGTTTACTCATAATTTATGAGTCATGGCTCGAAATAATGATTTTCAAATTTAGATTATTACGTCATCCGCTTAGCCTTTTTCGGATCTATTTCGAAGCCGGTTTCCAGACTATCAAGATGCTACTGAGTGTAACATGGAGTGGCTGCTTATAAGACTTCCACAGTCCAGTAGCTGGATAATGTGATACTCATAAGGCTAGTGTCAGATTTTGTGGCTTCAGACTACCCGTGCGAACTGTCAAAGACTTCAAGAATGACAGCTGAGATTACGGTTTCACGTGCTTTCCTTTCTTTCAGATAAACATCACTTTCTTTAAGATAATTGTCATCTACATAATACATAATAGGTTTCTGCATTATTTCTCCATTTAAACTTTAACTGTGATAAATAATTAACACTGTTTGAATAATTTTCGTTAAAAGGGGGTTTTATTGCTTGACGTACCTATAAAAGTATCATATAAAGAGAAATGAAGCATTGGATTTGAAGTTTCTTAAGATTTTGAACTTTGACAATGGTCTCCTGTATTTCTTTCAACTCTAGGTACTTGGCTTAGAGCTTTCCTTGTACACAGGTTTCCTGCGACCGAGTAAAGTGGAAAGGAGGAGGTCTTTGCCAAAGTTGGGCAAATGGACGAAGTTGTCAATATTATCGACTCAGCAGTTGTTGAGTAAAGGCTATTGTTATTATTGACAAAGAATTGTATTAATGAATTATTCACTACCGTACCGATGACTAAAAGATTCTAATCAATATACCCAGCTACATTAGATTTTTTTTGGAATACGGAATTGGGTTCCGCTTTCAGTCTAATAGGACACGCCTACTTATAATAATTACGAGAAACGGGACAAGAGGCTCATTGGCAACGAGGGCCTGGTTGAGACAAAGCTCCAGAGCCTTGAACAACGTCGACGTGTTACAAGCTTGGCGGTTTTCTATCGGTTACATTTCGTGGAGTTGCATAATCTCAATTCCACCAAGCCCGTTCCACCATTGTTACATGGTGGACATTCCACACATACGCTCAAAATGTTTTGGGAATACTTTTATTGTGCGTACAGCTAGGAGTGGAATTCCCTGCCGGAGTATTTAAGTCAAGAGTGAATAGTTTACTTCTAGGTAAGCGTGCTCCATCTTCGACCACATCATCACTTACCATCAGGTAAGGGACCGTTCAAGTATTACGTAAGCACTATAGGGGGGCGTGGAGGTCTTTGCTTTGCTTATTTTTGATGACATGGGGGTGGGGGGATCTAGATGGTGATTACGCCAGCAGTAATTATTTAAACTTTTTACACATATAGCAACACACATTGTCTATGCTTCAAAATGAAATGCATTTTCGGGGATTCCTACAAATAATGAATTCTTAATTTCCGTGTCAGTAAAGTTTATTTAAATGAATATTATGTGCGTTACAGACTTCTTTCCAAACCTATTCCTTATTTCTAGATTTATAACTGCTGCTCATGAATCAATCAATTGTACCAATGTTCACGTAAGTATGGAGGGGAGGGGTAAGAGCTTTGCTTACTTTTGCTGACGAGGGAGAGAGGTGGGTTAAAAATTGCAAAAAAATGTGGTTACGTAATTCTTGAACGGCCCCTAAGATGGTGGTCAAACGCGAACGTTTAACAATAAAAAAAAATACATGTAGCGACTTCCTGTTTGATCTCCACAACCCAGTAACTGGGAAACAAAGTACATACACACTGCATGACTGGTTTTAGAATCTCTGGCTTTGGAATACCCGTAACGACTAAGAAAGATGTAATGACAGACAGGACAGACGTCTTTACGTGCTCCCGAGACACAGAGGAATTTCAATGTGTTTAAACGATCACCCAACTCCATAGAGAATTTATTATAGTCTTTGCCCAACTCCGAACGATGTTATTATTTAATCACGAACTCTACAGCTTTTTAGATAAAATTATACATTGAATATTTTTCTCAAAACAGGGAAGGAATGCTTTCATAGTGCGTACGGCTAAGGAGTGTAATTCATTGCCGGAGTCTGTTTCCAGATAGCTATAACCTGAGGGTCTTTAAGTCAAGAGTGAAAAGGTTACTTGTAGGTAAGCGTGCTTCATCTTCGACCACATCATCGCTTACCATCAGGTGAGATGGCGGTCAAACGCGAGCCTATCTTACTAATATCTGCAGGCCTAGCCAAGTTGACAATCTACAATCGTTAACGCTTGTAGAAAACAATGATAATGTATGGGAACGTTACTATCTCAACGCTAAATCACGTGGTCAGAACAAGCGAATAGATAATTCGTAGACAAGTTTACAATTTAACATAGCGTTCGTAATAATAGAATGAAATTTGATCTTTTCTACGACGTTAATCGCTACATCCCGTACAAATGCTAGCCATATTACACTTTTGACAAGCGCTAACGAAACGTTTTCGTAGTTTTTGAACGCTAGCCAAGCGATCACCAAGACCCAAGAGAAAACGCTAAAAAAATGGCGTCTCTTTAGTCAGCTGTGGTGATACCGAGAAGTGATTTGTTATTAAAAATAATTTTGGACTTTTAGCACAAATAATGCATACTTTAAATATGTTGTGGTGTGCTCATAATGAAGAAGTGTGGCTTAGACGTCTAAGTAGAGACATAAATCGTCAGTGCATGGAGACAATTCATGAAATGCCGGAAAGTTTATTTGTGCAGCTATTTCGGCTAAATAAATCTACTTTCCAAGCCCTTTGTGAAGAACTCCGCCATAAAACATCATTGAAAGGAACCAAGGAGATTCCCCTGAAAGTAAAGGTAGGTTACAAGTGTTAAAATATAGGTATTCTGTTATAATTATTTAAGTACCTAGCCTACGTTTATTTTCATAATAATTTTCACAATGATTGTCTCTTTGTAGGTTTTGTGTGCTCTTAGCTTCTTAGCCACAGGATCATATCAGCGCATTGTTGGTGTCACTCAGCATCTTGTCCAACGCACAACTAGTCGATGTATACGACAAGTAGTAGACGCACTAAATCACCCTGATATGATGGCAAACTGGGTTGTGTTTCCTAAAACACGACAAGAAAGGATATTTATAAAACAAGAGTGAGTACTTAACCAAATTAGGGTCAGTGGGTCGTCCAATTACAATGATTAATTCCTTATAAGTTTTGTATAATTCACTTATAATTTTGATTTTAAAATATAATAATTATTGTTTCAGGTTCCAAAGAAAATTTGGCCTGCCTGGTGTAATCGGGTGCATAGATTGTACCCTTTAGCTTTAGTAAAGCCGGATGATGAAGAACATCATTTTTATAATAGGAAAGGATATCATTCATTAAACGTTCAAATGGTAGATATAATACTTTATAGCTTGATATGAGTCTATAATCACTTCTTAATATTCATTATATTTTCAGATTTGTGACAGTAATCTTCGCATTTTAAATGTGAATGCAAAGTTTGGTGGAGCTACACATGACTCACATATATGGTCATCCAGTAGAGTAGAATCATACATGCGTGAACTACATCAGAGTAATGAACAAGTATGGCTATTAGGTATGTATTCATAATAATAAAAAAGTCTAAACTATAAATATTATAAATTTTGTTTTGTCTACAAAACCTAATTTTTCAGGTGACTCTGGATATCCACAACGCCCTTGGCTAATGACACCTATCCTCAATGCAGTTCAAGGATCCAGGGAAGATAATTACACACAAAAGCATGTGCAAGCCCGTAACTGCATTGAGCGCTGTTTTGGATTACTCAAAGCACGGTGGAGATGTTTGCTAAGAGACAGGGTTCTTCATTATCATCCTCATGTAGCCAGCCAAATTACAACGGCATGTTGTGTGTTACACAACATAGCATTGAAAGCTGGCTTACCACCACCACAGCCATTTCCTGCTGCACATGATGATGGGGATGATATAATCATGCATGATCCACCACCCATTGCTACTGTAGGTAGCCAAAATGAACTTATCCAAGGCAGAGCCATGCTGAACTGTTTATTGAATAGGTTGTAGTAAGATTATTTTTAGTTTTTTTAATGATAGTAATTATAAGCCTAATATTAAAATCAAATCTAAAGATCTTTTTATTGTAGGCATAGGACAGTGATCAAACAATAAGTTCCATTATGTCCTGCTGAGTAGATATATATATACATACAATACATGCATTGCATACAATAAATTCATACATCATTACAGCATGTTGGGTGTTCTGAAATAACTTACAAAATTATATGCCAAAAGAAACTTTCATTAATAGATAAATTATAAAACATCAAACTACTACAATAATGTTTTATACTTTATAGAATATATTATATTATTTAAATAAAATATATAAATAAATAGGCTTCACCAATCAAGGCTTTAGTGTCCAAAATGTATATGGTATCTTATTGTAAATTCCTGATGTTGGTAGTATCAATCTAAATGATTGTCACAAAATGTTACTATGGAAAATAAGTAGATAGGTCATAGGTAATTAAGATTTTTTACTATTAAGTCATGTTTTGTCTAAATAATTTACTTAAGTCATATTATAAACTGTTCAATAGTTTTGACATTTACCTTTATATTCATTTGTGTAGGTACTCTTATAAAATTTATTTCATGCTTATGTGTACCTGTATATGTATTAGGAATAGTTATTGATAGTATTTTGACATGTGTTACAAAATTTTTAATTAAACAGCTTTATTTTTAAAAAAATGTTTATTTTTATAATGTTTAACATCAAAAGGATTTCAGACTATTTATGAATTATAAAATAAAATAGATTTTGCTAAATACTAAAAACAAAAATCAATATTAAAATAAATTTTGGATGCGTTGCAGTGTGTGAGTATCCTTCTGTATACTCACAAATTATAACGCGTCCAACACCTCCAAACATGAATTTTAGAATAATTATTATAGTAATACCTACTCTAATGAGAAATTTTCTTTAAACAGAATTTAAACTAAACAAAAAATACAAACATGTACTAATTTGTAAACGAATGTATATATATAAAAGAAAGTCGTGTTAGTTACACTATTTATAACTCAAAGCTGAACCGATTTGGCTGAAAATTGGTAGGGAGGTAGCTCAGAATCAGGAGACGGACATAGAATACTTTTTATCCCGAAATTCCCACGGGATCGGAATTTACGCGGGAAAAACCTCCCACGCGAACGAAGTTGCGGGCAAAAGCTAATATTCTATAAAAATAAAAATTTAATGCAATACAATTGAAATAAAACAAAATTGTGAAGTACCTATTCTGATATTGTAGACAATTTGAAACATTCATAGCCACAAGCTGAGACGACCCATCACCACATTAAACATTTTATGGGATAATATCTGTTGAAGGTAGTGATGATGGTCTCAGCTGTGGTAATGTTTGTACCAAACTGTCTACAGCACGAGCCAAATGGTTCAAAGTTTCGTTTTGCCTCTCTTGCAAATCAAGCCTTCTTGATTCCAACCGAAGCCTCTCCACCTCCCTCTCGTTTTGCATTTTATCTCGGTTTTCTTCTAATCGCAACCGGCGTGTCTCAACAGCCACGAACTCACTGGTTGCTCGTTCGAAGGGCGTTTGTATACGCCGTGTGCGCGCTCGAAGTAGCCCGCGGCGTCGCGGCGTAGATAAGGTGGGCGAAGATGCAGCGGGAGACGCACTTGCCGGATTCCGGCGTCGTTGCCGAGCTCCCCGTGATGTGCTCGCTATAGGCGGCGCTGACGAGGGGCCGGGTGGCGGCGTTACCACTGGAGGAAGAGTTGACAGAGCAGGAGGGGCGGTAGATGTCGTATCTGAGAAAAATAATTATATCCGCATATTGAATTGTGTCTAAATAAATTAACAGCCATAACAGTGTATCAAAGTCAAGTTATTTATTTCAATTAGGCCACCGAAGAGGCACTTTTTAACGTCGAATATTAAAATTAATGGAAATGGGATAGGATAGATTCTACACTCATTCGTAACGGTAAGTTCGTATGGAGAAGAAACTCTATACTTACTCTTTTTTATCTTTGTGTTTTGGAAAAAAATATAAAAAAATTGGCCAAATGCGAGTCAGACTTGCCCATGAAGGGTTCCGTAGTAACTATAATAATATAATTATAATATGTATATCTATATGACGAATAAAAAAAAACCTTAAACATTTCTTAAAACTAGCTTATATATATTTTTACAACTACGCTAAATAACTTTGTTTTTCATAGTGTTTGTATGAATTACAAAGTTATATTTGCGGTTTTAGAAAATATGCTGTATCTCAAAAACTGCTGACCCGATTTTGTTCAAACCAATTTTGGTTGAAAATTTATATTAAGGTCTACAGACATATATTATTTTAAATTTTTCACTCCATTATTATAGAAGTTAGAGGAGGGGGGACACACATTTTACCACTTTGGAAGCTTATATCTTTTAAACGATTGACTTTATGAAAAAGTGCTTTTAGAAACCCTTAAATCATTTTTAAATACCTGTCTATAGATTGTGATATCTATAGACAGGTATTTAAAACGCATAGGTTTCATGAAAAAAAAATATTTTCAGTTTTAGTTCCATGTATGGGGAGCCCCCTTTATTTAAAATATTTATTTATTAATTTATTAATTTTTTTCTTAAAATCTGAAAGCGGTTCACAGAATACATCTACCTACTAAGTTTCACATGTATGGTCTTAATAGTTTCGGAATTAAATGGCTGTGACATACGGACGGACGGACAGACAGACAGACAGACAGACAGACAGACAGACAGACGGACAGACATATCGAAACTATAAGGGTTCCGTTTTTTGCCATTCGGCTACGGAACCCTAAAAAGAAACTAAATGGTACCTTGCGTAAAATGAGATTCAATATACTCTGTTGGTATAAAATCTGTGGACGAAAATGATGGACCAACATTTTGGATGGAATCAGTCACTGGTGTTGGGGAGATTCTCTCAGATTGTGGGGCCTGAAAAATATGAATGATTTAAATTAGTAAATAATGCTTGTTTGTTAAAGAAATAAATACAATAAGCAAAGTCCAAAAGCATAGAAAAAAAAACTCACATCAAAGCCTCGCTCCTCAATTCCAGCCAGTCCAATGACAGACGTTAGACCCATGATGCTCAACACCCTCTCTTCTAAAGCAGTGAGCGTTTGTCTGCTGCTTGGACCACCACCAGTACGAGATGCCTCACGTCGAATATCCAAGAATTTTTTCTTTGTTTTTGTTTTCCAATCTGCCCATACCTATATTTTATTGTTAATTTTAGTCATCACTCACGAGTCATTGGCCATTTTCACATAGGTGATAATAATAACTACTAGAATACCTACTGATATTATTAAACTGGTGGATTCATACAATGACTACTCAACACATTAAATCTATATTGTATTACTTATATTCAGCTGCTTTACCCATTTCTCTCCCTCTTTATAGCCTATAACCGTGTCAAGGGTCCCATCTATCTCTGTTTCAAAATTCATCAAAATCAGTTAAGCCGTTTTGATGTGAAAACGGAAAATACATTCACATACTTACATAGAAACAAACACACACTTTCTCTTTTATAATATTAAGTAATAGGATTAGTCTATTTTTTTTACATCTCTGTGTGAAAATAGCCATTACCTACCTAACTAATAAATAATAATGATAAATAAATGATAACAATAGGAAATAAAAGAAGTAACTAATAAAACATTATTTCCTACGAATCTTTTCATGAGACATAAAAGTGTGAATTTACCTTTTTCCATTTCTCCATCGGCTTGCTTACTCCCCCACCAAGTGAGTTCAATAAGTCTACTAGTTCTTGCCACAAACGGTCAGCTTTTATTCGGCCTTGAGGCCCTTGCTGGGGCCTCGATATATCGCCATTCCTAAAACATTATTTAAAAATATTTTAGATATCCAAAGGGTCTAGTGATTAAGCCACACAATTGATTTCTTTGTTTCATAAGTACGAGTTAAAGTTCACGACGCGTCCACGTCATTGTTTATGTTCATTCATTCAATTCAACTATCAAAGGTTGATATTTACGAAATAATTTGTAATTTACGCACCTTTCCATGAACTCTATTAAAGCTGCGAACTGTTCTGGGCTTGCTCGAGATCTGGATTCCATCCTATAAAAAATATTCACTTCATAAAAGGTTCATTGATAAGCAAGATTATCATTTCGAGTCACAGATATTTAAAATGACATTTCGCACTGTGTTAATATAATAAACTAATTATTAAAAAAAACTTACATGTAAGTATGTTATTTCACTTCTTAATAGTTATATCTTAGTTAAAAAATCCAAAAACAAAGTTCCGCCCGCGCACTGTAAACACACTGTGATTTTGACAGTTACTTTACTCTTTGATTTTGACGTCTGTGCGATCGCTCACCATAGACTAAAGTATATGTTTTTTCGAACAACGTTGTAGAACGAGCGATCGACTCAATCATTTCATCTTGGCTACCGACTTAGCGCTTTCTACAATCGCATACGCCGAGGCGTTATCTATTGTAGAAAGAGATTCAATACGAAGCGTTTGTAACTTGGCTAGGCCTGCTGACTTCTTACTTTAATTTTTAATTAACCCTTAAGTTCATTTTGTATAGTATACCATACATACAACTTCAAAAAAATTCACGATCACTGCAAATACTTTTTAACTTAGGTTTATTAAACACATCACATTTCTAAACGTTTCTTCACACTTCAAAAATAAAAATAGTACGCTAGCTGTCATAATTTTAAATCATTTGTGAAAAATAACTGTCAAGATGCGCCGGTCAGTTTTACAATGTATAGCATAATATACAGTCCCAAAAATGCGCTAATCACTGCAAGCGTAGCACTGTATATTATACTATACATATTGTTTTTCCAAAATTTTCATATCGTGATTTTTTTATTTATTTTACTGACTTGTTTTATTACCCAATGAAACTATCTATATATAATTTTTTTGCTTTTCTTAAAAAAAATATCTTGCCACGATAAGGGTTAATATTATAAATGCGAAAGTTTGTGAGGATGGATGGATGTTTGTTACTCTTTCACGCAAAAACTACTGAACGGATCAGAATGAAATTTGGTAAGTAGATAGTTGACATCCTGGAATAACACACAGGCTACTTTTTATCCAGAAATTCCCACGGGATCGGGAATTGCGCGGGAAAAGCTTCCCACGCGTACGAAGTCGCGGGCGGAAGCTAGTCAACTATAAAAAAAGTAACGTGATTGTCAATGATGTACAAATGACAGCCGATTAATATTAGCTAAATTTAGAAAATTAACTTATAATTAAATTAGAACTTACCTCATACCTCATACTTATCTCATCACATCACCACATAGTGTATTACATTCTCTTTGCACATCACTCAAACTGAGGAGTCATTGTTCTACGTCAGAGTAAAAAATTGGAAAAAAAAACTTCATAAATCTGTCAGATTTTATGTCGTCAATCTCTTTTGTCTTACCTCAGCGTAAAAAGAAAAATCGGCCGCGTGCGTGTATGGCCACGCGCACAAAAGGTTCCGTACCATCCATATTTCCATATCCATATCCACACTTCCATACTTAATATTATAAATGCGAAAGTAACTCTGTCTGTCTGTCTGTCTGTTACCTTTTCACGCCTAAATCGCTGAACCGATTGAGCTGTAATTTGGCATGGAAATAGTTTAGGACCTTGGGAAGGACATAGGATAGTTTTTATCCCGGAATTCCCAAGGGATCGGGAATTACGCGGGAAAACCTCCCACGCCAACGAAGTCGCGGGCAGAAGCTAGTTATTCATAAAATTGGCCAAGTGCGAGTCGGACTCGCGGACGGAAGGTACCGTACCATTATGATCTAAGTATAAAAAACCGGTCAAGTGCGAGTCATAAGAAAAAACGACAAAAAAAAACACATTTGTTGTATGGAATAGGAACCTTAGTTAAATATTTATTTTATTCTGTTTTAGTAGGTATTTTGTTGCTATAGCGGCAACAGAAATACATTATCTGTGGAAATTTCAACTGTCTAGCTATCACGGTTTATAAGATACAGCTTGGTGACAGACAGACTGACAGCGGAGTCTTAGTAATAGGATCCCGTTTTTACCCTTTGGTACGGGATCCTGAAAACAGAAACTAATAAATTACATAAGGACACGACAAGGTTTACAAACACATACATGGCGTACGCACACAGATTTGACGTCACTTCGCTACACGACAAGCCCCCGCGCACACCTCCTTAGCGGCTTTGAGTTTTAAGCCGCTTCAGCGCTTTGCAATATTAGACTTTACTCTTAGGTTTAGAACATTTTTCAGGCAGTACATATGTGTAAATTATATACTAATAAACATTCTTTTTGCATACATTTACTTATATTTTAAAAATTAAAATATATTTATAGAAGTTAAAGGTCCCTTTAACTTCTATAAACACGGGACACATTTTACTACTTTGGAAGCATATTTCTTTTAAACGATTGACTTTAAGAAAAAGTGATTTTAGAAACCATGCCATTTTTAAAGACCTGTCTATAGATACCACACACACAGGTTTGATGAAAATATATATTTTTAGTTTCAGTTCCATGTATGGGGAGCCCCCCTTAATTTTATTTATTTTTGTCTTAAAATCGGAAAGCGGTTCACAGAATACATCTACCTACTAAGTTTCACATGTATGGTCTTAATAGTTTCGGAATAAAATGGCTGTGACATACGGACGGACGGGCAGACAGACAGACATGACGAATCTATAAGGGTTCCGTTTTTTGCCATTCGGCTACGGAACCCTAAAAAAAGAAACTGATTCTGATTCTATGTTGACTACTTTTTATGTTAGCAAGGCATTTCACTCAAATAATATTTCAGTTTAAGGCAAAGTGGAGAAGAGGAATGGATTGGCGCGGAACAGAACTTAGCGCAAAAAAGTAAAGTTGAAAAAGGATGGTACTGTGGGGACTTGTTAGGATCGCAATCTTCGGAAACGGTCGGTAATACTCGGAAGCACTCGCGTGTAAAAAGCGTAGGAATAGTTTTTCACATATTTGCTAGGGAATATATCATGTTTGTAATAGTATATGTGTAGGATTGTCCGCTCTTTTTCTCCGCTTCAAGAATCATGCAGCGCTTTACCACTGACTTACAAAAAACACAACATTCTTCAACCGGTTTCCTCCTGACGTCACATTGCCAGACAAACACCATTTCCTTCTGCAAGCTGCGTCGCGCGCGCGTCATTTCATTTATAATTCGGAGCCTGATCGTGCCGCGCATGCGTCGTGCGTACCAATTTGCCGCGAATGGAATTATAATAAAATCGAGAAATTGTTTCAAAAATTGTTTGGACAAGTGTTAAAACAGTGTTTTTAAATAAATATTGTTAATTTGTTGAGTGTTTTAGTGATTATTTTGCAGTGAAAGGAACTTTGGATAGACAGCTATGGCGGTAAAGTTTTTACGTTTGTTTTTGTTTCTTAAAATAAGTCGGGCTTGCGCGCTTTCTAGGACGAACTCACACAAACATAAATTATGTTCCAAAAATAAATATTTACGCGGTATGGTGAATTTTCATTTCATTGGTTATGGCGCGAAGTCTTTAGTTGATGGTAGCCAGTTTGGCTAAAAACATCTCTCTAAATAGAAAAAAATATTATCTGTTTCGCTTTGCTTTTAAACCGAAAAAGGAAGATTTAACAACAATTCAATTGGGTATTTTTAGTTTTAAATATGACTAGAAATTAAATTAATACAACAAATTAAGTACTTATATGGACAATTTTTAAGTCTGAAATAAATGTATTCTGTTCTATTACAACCGTCATCAAGAGTTACTAAGGACAATCTTTATTCAGCCTTCTTTTCTTTATTTGGCCCAAAAATCAGTTCATAATAAGATCATCAAGTGTTTAAGCGTCAATAGCCTAACGGTTAAGGTTTCGGACTTGTGATCAAGAGGTCGCAGGTTCGAACCCCACCCATTAGACTATTGCCGTGAACCCACTCCTCTATTTAGCTTAGTTGGAGGGGTAAACAAGATTGCTAGTGATGTAATTTTCTCCACACATTGCTAGTGCTCTTAAAAATAGTATACAGGTACCATGGCATTCGGAAAAAGATAGAAAATGGGACATTTTGTGTGGAGACACGATATACACTTGAGATCTAAGCCAACTGTGTTTCCCCATCTGTGGAATATTCTTAGCTTTATTTTTAACTATGTTAAACAACAGGTCCGTTCCTGCGTGGAGTATTGCAGCCACTTGTGGGATGGCTCTGCAAAATACCAACTTGCTGCATTGGACTCGATCGAGCGCAGAGCTAAAAGGCTTATAGGCGACGAGGTGCTGGTGGACAAGCTTCATAGCCTGGCTCATCGGCGAACCGTTGCTTGCCTGTCGGTTTTCTACAGATTGTACTTCGGGGAGTGTGCGCAGTAGCTCCGTGACCTGATCCCTCCATCTCCCTTTCACTACCGGTCTACCAGATAACACGGCTGGGTACCACCCACACTTGGTTGATATACCGTCTTGTCGTACCAAGCGCTTCTCCTCCACATTTATTGTGCGCACAGCCAAGCTGTGGAATTCTCTGCCGGCTTCTGTGTTCCCTGCCACTTATGACCTTTCAGCCTTTAAAGCACGAGTAATAGGCATCTTCTGGGCTCGCTCGTCCCATCGTAGACCTCATCTATCGCTTACCATCAGGCGAGATCGAGGTCAAAAGTGAATAATAAAAAAAAATTGTTTTTGTTGAATTTTCACAATCTTTATGAATATTACACACAATTAACTCCTGTGTTTATAAATTTCAAATTTGGAAGCCGTATCAGAAACGTCAAAACAAAATCCAACTCTATGAAAAAGAGACTACACAAAAAAGGTTTTGCTATTTTTAACATCTTCAGCGCTTGACTTGAAAGCGGCTGGAACGAATGAGCTTTTTTCTTTTGTTTAAAACAAACTTTTGTTATAGTTCCAACAACCAAAACTGGAACTGCTGTTTTCAATAAGATTTCAATATTAACTTAAAAGATTTATCGATACAAGGTTAATGGGATTCGCAAGGAATAAAACTCAAGGAGGTCATGCAATCTCCAAAGCTACAATTACAATTTTCCCATTAATCGACTATGGTGACGTGTGCTACTTTGACCTGAATGCGGTCTTGTTCGATAAGCTTGATCGTATTCTCAATAACTGCATTCGGTTCATATTTAATTTATGGAAATATGACCATGTTTCAAGTTTCAGGTCTGAGCTTAAATCGTTAGGCTCCTTGTTCTAAGTTTAGCTATACGTCATTTGACAAATGCTTGCACTGTATGCACAGGCCCACTCAAATCTGTGAGCATCTTTCTTCAAAAGATCGTCTCAGACTGAAACCTACAAGGTTCCCGTAAAATTAAACCAATATAGGTTGTATGGACTTTAAAAGAGACGGACCCCTGAGTTTGTTTCGGTGTTTCTTCTCAGGTTAGTCAGTTAGGAAACACCGGCCTCGTCTAGTTAATATAAACGAAAAAAATTACGTGTAAAAGTGTTATTTAATAACCAATTTGCAAAATAAAGATCATTTATCATTCGCTCAATGTAAAACACAAGTATTCTTATACTTTGGAAAAAGCGTGTCAAATCTCAAGGCAATATATATATATAAACGCACAGAGCGTAAATCGTAACTGTTACAAATGATCTAGGCACACTATTGTATCTAATGCGGTATAGGCACCGTTAAATTCCTCCGTATATCGGCTACTCGTGGTCCGGCTTACCGAAGCATTACAAACGGTACCCGCTAGATTTTATTAGCACTTACCAATATCTGTGTTTGTGAAGATGTTTTTAGGCAAATATCACAATGTAATATTAATCGAATATTTGCATTTGACACAGAGATACATTTATCAAAATACACACATCAAAAGTGTCTAGGGATCAAGCATTTTTATGCGGATTTCTTGAGATTGAGATGTGGCTTTGTAATAAATTTATGATTTTATAAATTTATATGGACCCTTTTTGGTGCATTTCATAATTTGAAACAGGAACTGTTAATCAAATTCGAGTAAAAGATGAAAATCAGCTGTCAATATTTTCCCTATAAAAACATACAACGCATTGAAGACATTATTAGTGCTACTGTTTCCCTACTACTGATTAAAACCAACGTTATTATGGAGCGGCGACGTCATTTAAGCAGGGAAGAAATGCTCAGAGCCGTGGGAATGATAGAAGCTGGTTCCCGGCAACGTACTGTGGCTTTAGCTCTGAATACAAGTCAGAGTGTTATCAGTCGACTTTGGACACGTTACCGAAGCACTGGTACCGTGGCTGAGCGCCATGGAGGATGGTATCGCTGCACCACACGGAGACAAGACCGATACATTCAAATCTTAACTCGAAGAGCTCCAACAATAACCGCCATGATGTTAGCCGTGAGGCTTCATCACTCTTCAGGGAACTTAATTAGCGACCAAACAGTCAGAAACCGCTTGCATGAAGTGAACCTTCATTCCCGAAGACCGCTACGGGTACCACCTATAGCAATGCACAATCGTAGGATTCGATATCAATGGGCTCTTGAACACAGAAATTGGGCAGAAGAACAATGGCGTTTCGTGTGCTTTTCTGATGAGTCTCGTTTTGGTATGAGACCGGATACAAGACGTATACGACACTAGAGAACCCCTGGACGCCAACAGCGATTAAAATCCTGCCAGGAAGTCCATCCTTATAGTGGTGGAACCATCATGGTATGGGCGGGTATTTGGATCGGCGGAAGAACTGAGTTGATTTGGATCAGAGGCAACCTCAACGCTCAAATTTATGCTGAGACGATTGTATCTGACGTCATCGTTCCTCTACAAGTGCAAATCGGTCCCTTATTTCAGTTAATGCATGATAATGCACGACCGCACACCGCAAGAGTTGTAAGACAGACTCTCGCCGCAGCTAACATCAATGTCCTGCTCTGGCCTGCTCAGTCGCCAGACTTGAACCCGATTGAGCATGCATGGGATATGCTACAGAGAAGAGCTCTGCCGAATATGGAGGGTATCCAGTCGCAAGAAGACCTTTTTTTGTTGTTGCAACGAACATGGGCGGCCATTCCACAGCGTGATTTGGATGAACTCATTTTGAGTATGCCAAACCGATGTTCTTGTGTTGTTAGTGTTCGCGGTAGAAACACGGATTATTAATTGTTTAAGTTACCCAATAAAATTTTAAAGAAAACTGTTATTTCAGTCTTTTTTTCGAACTTTAATGTTAGTGGTTCAAATGTCAAAAATCCCTTTATTAGGAAAATGGCAAATTTCTTTATTAATGCAAAGGTGACTTGGTTTATCGTTACTGTGACAAACGAAAACACTTTATTTGATGAATCCTTAAAGAAAATTTTAATTAATATCAATCAGGAGAAAAGTTATTGCAAAAATATATGTTGATCCCTAGACACTTTTGATGTGTGTATTATGACCTTAACACGTTCGCTGACAGTGAGCACTTACCCTGACAGGCCTGACACCACATTACGACAGCAAAATTTGCCACGACGTACTCTTAAAAATAACTGGCCCATCCCTCGACAACGCACTATTTTCATTTCCCGCCTAACGACGTACTGTCAGCGAACGTGTTAAGACGTGTGTTTGATTGATTAGAATAAATGTGACATAATTAAAACCACGTAACGATGTAAAATAATGAATGAATTGTATATGAATTGCAGCCGCACGGAGATGCGCTCCTATGGACTTTATCACTATTAAAAATTACCCTTCTTCTTTTTTAGTTGCGTAAAATGTAGCCTATAACATTTCATAAGTTTCAACCTACTTCCATCGCAAATTTCATCCAAATCCAACCAGTACTTTAGAAGATAAGCGTGTTTAATGAAACAAACCACCCATATACCACATATTATATGTATGCAATAAATAATAAGTCAACGGCTAAGCATTGCCATACAACGAGGCAATGCCGCCAGTATATTGGGTACGTTGCTAACCGACAGCGTTGAGGATCAATGTTTTGATGCTTTATTCTAGTTTGGATTTTAAATTTTACTACATAATTATGTATGTTTAAGTTTATTTTTTATTTGTAATTGTAATTTTTGTGTGTGACTGTACATAAATCTATATTATATATTATAATATTATAAAGCGGAAAAGTTTGTTAGTTTGTTTGTTTGTTTGTTTGTTTGTTTGCTTGAACGCGCTAATCTTTGAAAGTACTGAGTGGATTTTGATGAAATTTGGTATGGAAGTAGCTTGAAGCTTGAGGAAGGTTATAGGCTACTTTTTACCCGACTGCAAAAAAGGAGAGTTATGTTTTTACCGTGATAGAATCCACGGGAGCGAAGCCCCGCGTGAGTACTAGTAATTGAATATTGAGTAATAAAATACCTACATCCTAAAATCAAATCCGTGTCCGTTCTTTTAATTAATCACACTCTATAAAATCTACATTTATTAAACAGCAATTATTTACAGAAACGTTCACTATTATGCAATACATATAATATTATTACTGTGTATTATAGTTTTAATTTGCACGAAAACCCCTATACATTTTCTTTTTATTTTATACTAGTACTTAGCGGGGCTTCGCTCCCGTGGATTCTATCACGGTAAAAACATAACTCTCCTTTTTTGTAGTCGCGTAAAAAGTAGCCTATAACCTTCCTCAAGCTTCAAGCTACTTCCATACCAAATTGCATCCAAATTTCACGTTCAAGCAAACAAACAAACAAACTTTTCCGCTTTATAATATTATAGTATATAGTATAGTATAGATGATAAGAAACAGTAGAAAAAAAAGGGCCAAGTGCGAGTCAGACTCGCCCATGAAGGGTTCTACGGAACCCTTCATGGGCGAGTCTGATCTGTAACTACTCAAAATAACTTTGTTTTTCACAATGTTTGTATGAAATACAAAATTATATTTGCGATTTTAGAAAATGTGCTGTATCTCGTTCAAACTAATTTTCGTTGAAAGTTTTTATTAAGATCTAGGTTCAAATGTGTAGTGCTAATAGTTTCGGAATAAAATGGATGTGACATACAGATAGACAGACAGACAGACTTGACGAAAATATTATATGAGTTCTGTTTTTGCCATTCAACTACGGAACCCTAAAAATGGACAAAAGATGTTACTGTATGGTACCCTAGAGATGGAAAAAGACAGAAAGGATGGCAAAAAAGATGGGAAGATGACATCAAGCAAATAGCTACAACAATGTGGCAAAGAAAAGCTGCTAGCAGGCAGGGAAATATGGACAACCCTATGGGAGGCCTATGCCAAAGGGCAAGCTGATAATCATGTTACCGATGTCACAAAATAAATTTGTTATTACACAATATAATATAAAAACATATATAACTGTACAAATTAAAATAGTAATAATAATAAACTGAATAATTAAATTAAATGTAATAAAATATAATTAAAATAATATAAATTGTATAAGTTTTGCATGATAATATTACAAATAATATAAGCGCATGTTATAGAAATAATGTATGTAAAGTTGTAATAATATTATTTTTTTATTTGGAGTAGGTTCGCGTTTGACCGCCATCTCATCTGACGGTAAGTGATGATGTGGTCGAAGATGGAGCACGCTTATAGAAGAAACCTATTCAAGTAAAATTGTAGTATCACAAATAAAGGCTATTTGAATTTGAATAGGTACCTACATTTTGATTTATGTGGCCTTGTGGACCAAGTTAGTAATAATGAATTGACTTTTTATTCTCAACTATTCAGTGTTGGTGTAAGCTTGTAGCATGTTTGGCCTTCAAACATCCCGTTTGGGATGAAATGATTTAAGAATGTATTTATGTGATGTTTGGGGCATGTATGATGCGCACAGCTAAGGTAACTCTCTGCCGGCTTCCGTGCTCCCTGCTACTTATGACCTTTCAGCCTTTGAAGCAAGAGTGAACAGGCATCTTTCTGGGCTCGCTCGTCCCATCTTAGACCTCATCTATCGCTTACCATCAGGCGAGATCGAGGTCAAGAGTGACTGCAAGAAGTTGTCTGAATTACCCATGGAATAAGTTCCAAACTGGAACCTTTGGTGCTCAAATCTAACTATCAATTGGCCAGTAATAATATAATATAATATATAATATTCCACAACTTTTTCACACAACGCCATCTAGTCCCAAACTAAGCAGAGCTTGTGGTATGGATACTAGACAACTGATAAACATACATATATATTTCTAAATACATACATATTATAGATAAATTACACCCAGACAAAGAACAAATGACCGTGCTCATCACACAAACATTTGTCCTAGATGGGAATCGAACCCACGACCTTGCGCATAGCAGTCAGGGCTACTGACCACTATACCAACGGGCCTGTCATAATCAGCCTATAACGATGTCACTGTTGGGATTTGACAGTGCGAGTCACATGTCTTCGCAGTTTTAGTCCTAGGCAGGGCCGCACTGACCTAAGACAGCGCCTGTGTGCAAAATGCGCAAAGCGCCTAAGATTTTTTCCACAGGCGTGAGTATTGTCTTGGGGTCTCCAAAAACAATACTCACGCCTGTGGTTTAACTTTACACTGTTTGTACCTACTTAATTATAAAGAATAATATGTTGTAGTTTTACAAAAATAATTTCAATAATTAACGCTGGCATTACATCCGGCGCCCGTTCTGCTTTGGCGCCTGTGTGCGCCGCACACTTCGCACATAGGGACGGCTCGGCCCTGGTCCTAGGACATGATATGCCAGTTTGGCCACCGTAGGCGCAAGCTTGCGGACGGTGAGCAGTGGTAACTCTCCGTCCGGCAAAGACCAGGCCCGAGTCCGAGCCGCGTCATGTTCCACGCGCACCTCAAAGAGTCGTCAGCACTAGTGACGGGGCCCCATAGACACCCTAGGTCCATTGCCTGCCAGGGTTGCTGGAATATTCTAACGAGAAACCCTGGAACGCAAGGGGTGCAGAGTAATGGGTGGGTTTTTAGTCAGTAGAAGTCTGGCACTCCTTTCCTTTCCACCCAGAGCAGGAGAAATCATTCGATGATTTTCCCACCCAGAACAAAAAACAGTATGTAAATTTATTCTTAAAATAACGACAGATTTTAAAAATAAATATTAACTTCTATTTGACATTTGAAACCCACAAAAACGCCTATACACGTGACAAGTATCACAAATGACGTCAATTTTACCAAAATAATACATGACAACTGTTTTTATAAAGATTACCATCCACACTTGGTTGATATACCATCTTGTCGTACCAAGCGCTTCTCCTCCACATTTATTGTGCGCACAGCCAAGTTGTGGAACTCTCTACAAGCTTCTGTGTTCCCTGCCACTTATGACCTTTCAGCCTTTAAAGCAAGAGTGAAAAGGCATCTAGGCTCGCTCGTTCCATCGTGGACCTCATCATCGCTAACCATCAGGACAAGAGTGGAGTCATCCTGAAAAAAAGAATAGGCTCGCGTTTTACTTACTCACCTGATGGTAAGTGATGATATGGTCGAAGTTGAAGCACGCTTACCTAGAAGTAACCTATTTACTCTTGACTTAAGAACCCCAGATTATAGCTATCAGGAAACAGACTCGGGCATGGTTTTTTTTCAAGAAAGATAATTAGCAATGTGGGTAGTATTCACATTACAAGCAATCTTGTTAACCCCTCCAACTAAGCTAAATATGCTTGTGTCTGGAGTGGGTTCACGGCTATAGTGTAATGAGTGGGGTTCGAACCCGTGATCTCTCAATCACAAGTTCGACAACGTATCCATTAAGCTATTGTCGCTTATCCACAATTCTACGTACAATGAAAGTGTTCCCAAAACATTTGTGCGTATGGGTGGGATGTTCCCATATAACAATGGCGCATCGCCGTTTGTCTTATAGTTCGATGATGGAACGGGCTTGGTGGAATTAGATTATGCAATTCCATTGCACACTCCCCGAAATGTAACCGATAGAAAACCGATAGACTTGCAAATCGTCGCCGATGTTCAAGGCTCTGGAGCTTTAACATCCTTGCCAATGAGTCTCTTGGCCCGTTTCTCGATAGACTCAAGCGCGTCCAGTTGGTATTTGGCAGATCCATCCCAAAAATGAGAGATACATGACCGAACCTGGTCTTGATACAGATTGAGCAGCTGTTCTGGTGTGAAGTACCTTTTCACCTTAAATGTAACCGATAGAAAACCGATAGACTTGCAAATCGTCGCCGATGTTCAAGGCTCTGGAGCTTTAACATCCTTGCCAATGAGTCTCTTGGCCCGTTTCTCGATAGACTCAAGCGCGTCCAGTTGGTATTTGGCAGATCCATCCCAAAAATGAGAGATACATGACCGAACCTGGTCTTGATACAGATTGAGCAGCTGTTCTGGTGTGAAGTACCTTTTCACCTTCGCTAGGTTACCCAACTTTTTTGTTGCTAGTTGAGCCTTAGCCTCGATAAACGGTCCAAATTGAGGGTGGAAGTTAGTGTTACCCCAAGAAGCTCAGTACAATTGGCTATCGACACGGTTACACCACACCAATTCTGGTGTACACCAGCCTAATGGTCAGAAAAGAAGATGGGATAAAACAAAAGCGATGCGCTTTAACAATAGGTACCGTGACATTGGGCAACGGCCGTATTCCGACCTTGAATACGTAATTAATTACTTCCCATAATCTCACAATGACGCGTGTAATTTATTCAAATTGTGAAAATCAATTACCTTAGTTTTGAAGAGTAACCATGGAGTTTCTTGCCTGTTCTTTTCCATAGGAAACGATACATTTTGAACCGTGCAGTAGCTTTATGTTATATAGGCCTATGTATAGTGATAAAGCGGAAAAGTTGGTTTAAAAGCGCTAATCTTTGAAACTACTGGGTGGATTTGGATGAAAATTCATATGGAAGTAGTTTGAACCTTGAGGCAGATTATAGGTACCCGATCGCAAAATCTATACTAATATTTTAAAGCAGAAAAGTTTGTTTGTTTGTTTGCTTGACCGCGTTAATCTTCGAAAGTACTGGGTGGATTTGGATGCAATTTGGTATGGAAGTAGCTTGAAGCTTAAGGAAGGTTATAGGCTACTTTTTACGCGACTGCAAAAAAGGAGAGTTATGTTTTTATCGTGATAGAATCCACGGGAGCGAAGCCCCGCGTGAGTACTAGTGTGTAATAAAATAATATTGATTTGATTTGATTCTATGATTTCCGTCACGGCTATAATGCATACTTTTAAACTTGCTTACATACTTATTATTAGAGATGTGTCGAATGTAGGTTCAACCGAATACGAATGTTCGGCCGAATATTCGGTCTAAACTCTACCGAACCGAATATTCGGCCGAATCATTCGGTTGAATTCTGCGCGGTAAATATGTTTCATAAATCATATTAACTAAATTTCATTGATAAATACGAGTCATTCATTTTCAATTTTCATTCGAACCCACTATTCATATTTAAAGAAAAAAATGCGACATTTGTTATATTTCACGTAAGGGTGTTTTACACTAGGTTAACATTAATCGTGACTTCGGCGAATTACTTTATACGAAAAATGAAATATAAAAAAATATTATTGAAAAATAATTCTTATGCCATTCGATTTTTTGATATTGTCACATTTGTATTTTTTTTAAGGTTTTATTATTAGCAGAGGTCGGAATGGGGCGTGCAAGTGAAAGCTAATCGCAGATGGCGCCACCACCGTAAGAACCTTTGTCACTGTCAGTATTAGTTAGATTGTGAGATATTATATAGTTATCTGTATCATCTATGGTTATCTGTGGTAATATTTTTTATTTTCATTTCATTGATTTCAATTGATTTCTGTACAATTTTCCGATTAAAGAACATAATACATGTTCTTTAATCGAAAAATTCTCAATAACTGTCTCTAATTTATAGAATTCATTACTGTTCCATAGAGAAACTGCTTTGATATTGGTAAGTGTGCTACTAGCGCCACTTTGACAGTTGCACGCCCCATTAGGTAGAGTTATTTATGTACTTACACTGATTTCATACAACGAAAGAATAATCCAGGTATTAATTTTGAAGAGCAGAAAAATAAAAAGTTATCTACTTTTACACAATTGAATCCACTGTACGCGCGACGTTGCCAAAAGACACTGTTCGATTTTGGCCTTAATAACCGATGTGAATATAAATTACATGATAATTTTTATTTCTTTTTATACTGCTTGAAACATATTTTAGTATTCCACAGAAACTCGAAATAAATAATTTCAAAATTAAAAGTTGGGTCACGATTATCGAATGCGTGGTGCTGTAAAAATGTCTATTGGTCAGTGTTGCCGATTTACGGGATTCTTCCCCGATTTCAGGAAATACGGACGGTTGTCTGAATTAAATCAGAAGTTGATAAAATCCGGACTATTTCGGGTATTTTCAAGGTAAAGATAGAAAAAAAAATCGAATGGGTTACGTAATTAATTTAACCCTAGGAAATAAGGACGGGAAATCCTCCATGCTTCTTCAGTCTGACGCTTTGTCTCATTCACTCGTTTCATTTATTCATTTGTTCAATTGACTGATTACTTCTGAAATTGAGTTAATCACATATAGGTACATAAATAATAATATGAATTCCATAAATCAAATAGGCACTGCATCCTATTATTGACAATAAATAAATTAATTTCTAAAAAAATATTTATTTAACACTTTATTCATTTAAATACCTGAATTGACAAGCTGGAGAAGAAAAAGTATTCCATAATTTTTTATCTGAAATCGGGTATTTCTGGCGTGGTATTCGGGTATTATAGCTTTTCGTAATTGGCAACACTGGTGTGCTTATATTTCATTTCGTTTCAATTTTGAATTTTTATTGCAGTTCTTTTCTTTGCGATTTTCTATGCGTTTTATGGTTTGGACTCTGATCAGATTGCATACTTGGTAGACTCGGCTGTGTATAAAGAATTCTGTGAATCTTACTACCTGGTTATTTTCGGACTTGATTTCGATGAATTGAATCTTCAAGTGTCTGTTAGTAAAAATTGATTTACTATGATTCCATAAAATATTTAGAGTCTATCTAAGTCATTTTCGATTCAAACGATTCTTAGGCGTGACATGTATGGAGCCGGAACAATGTCCTTTACATAATATTATTGGTCACACGGGATTGTCTGTTAGAAACCCCGGGAAGATCCATATTAATATCAACAGTTCGATGCAAGTACAGACGCCAGCACATCAAGCTACAACAACCTGTTAAATTTCTTTAATAGATTTTCAACTTTATTGTTAAAGAAATTAGGTTCAAGGTTGATTGGGAAAATTTGACAGTTTCAGATAGTTTCATGTGCTGGCGTCTGTACATAAATAACTCTACTGAATTCCGACCTCTAATTATTAGTCATCTGTGGCTTTTTTTGCCTTGCGTTTGACCACCATCTCACCTGATGATAAGCGATGATGATTGTGGTCGAAGATGAAGCACGCTTGCCTAGAAATAACCTATTCACTCTTGAATCAGATCAAAGATCACCAGGTTATAGCTATCAGGCAATACAGTCCCCGGCAGGGAATTCCACTCCTTAGCTGTAACGTTGGCGCATCGCCGTTCGACTTGTAATCCGGTGATAGAATGGAATTGCTAGAATTAGGTTCCGACCCAGAGATGGAACCAGTACAGTGTACTGGTTCCACATGTACTGAGTACACAACCAAACTTGCGTTGGTAAAAGCTGAGCAGCTGATCCGGTGTGAAGTACCGTCTCACCATTGCTAGGCCGGTGGAACTTCAGGGAGCACTTCCTGAGTTTGGCCCCAAAGCTGAACCGGGCAGCAGCCGCCTTCAGGCGACTCCTGCCTAATCTCAGCGGGCCAAACGCCTCCTGCCGAAGGCTGTACGCCGGCGTCGTGCGGTCCATGGCCCTCTACGGGTCCCCAGTGTGGGCCCTGTGCATCCGGACGCGACCACTAAAGTTGGTCGCATGCCAGAGGGTCATGGCTATCCGAATGATCCGGGGATACCGCACGATCGCCGGCGAATCGGCCAACCTCCTTGCCGGATTGCTGCCCTGGGATCTGGAGGCGACTGCCCTCCAGCGCGTCTATGAATGGCGCGTGGAGGCGCAGCGCCGGGGCGTATCCCCGCTGCCTCGAGAAGTCGAGACGCGGCGGGAAGAGCTCCGGCGCGATCTCAGGGCAGTATGGAGGGAGCGACTGTCGCAACCGACGGCCGGGCACGCCGCAATTGCGGCGGTAAGACCCCTCTTTGAGGATTGGCTAGATCGGCGTCACGGCGTCCTGACCTACCGCATGACGCAGGTCCTCACCGGACACGGAAGTTTCGGGAGGTACCTGTGTCTGATGGGTAAGGAAGAGACGCCTGGGTGTCACCACTGCGAGGGTCGCCCTGAGGACACAGTCGAGCACACGGTGCAGGACTGCCCAGCTTGGGCAGAGCACCGACGTGTCCTCACGGCGACAATAGGCGGAGACCTCTCGCGCCCGGCCTTGGTCGAGGCCATGCTGCGGGGCGAGAGGGAGTGGGAAGCGGTCGCCTCCTTCTGCGAAGCAGTCATGCTTTCGAAGGAGGAGGCGGGCCGCGTGAGGGAGAGGATGGCGTCCTCCCTCCAGCCCAGCCGCAGTGGTAGACGCCCACGGCGTCGGATGTCGGCCGACGATCTCCGGCCACCGTAGGCGCGGGCATGCGGACAGCGAGTAAAGGGCAACTCGCTGTCCGACCATGGACCATGCCCGGGTCGACGGCGCGTCGTGTTCCACGCGCGCCTCAAAGAGCGTCAGCAACATGACGAGGCCCCCTCTGCAGAGGGCCGAAGCCTGCCGGGGTCGTGGGACTCATCCCGTTACCGTGGCCCCGGTATGTAAAGGGTTATTGAAGGAACACCGTGGATTTTAGTCAGTAAAAGTCTGACAGTCCCTCCCACCCTGCCCGGGGTGGGAGGACTTATTTGATAATTTTACCACGTTAAAAAAAAAAAAGAAAAGAAAAAGGATTCCCAGCTTTTTGGCAACCAGTGAGCCTATTTCCGGGAGGGAAAATCATCGAATGACTTCTCCCACTCTGGATGGAGCGGAAGGGAGTATAAGACTTCTACCGACTAAAAACTCACCCTGTTCCTTCAGCTGCCCTTGAATTCCGGGGCCGCGGTATCACGTTAGAACATTCCCGCAACCTCGGCAGATAATGGCCTTATGTCACTAGTGCTGGCATCTCTTTGAGGCGCGCGTGGAACACGACGCGCCACCGAGGTCCTTAGCATTTATGAACGGACCAAAATTAAGCTTGCCCTAATGATCCAGATCCCAGTTTATAATATGTTCGTGCAAGTAACCACATCATTAAAACACATGTGTGTTTCCGGTAATGATGTAATTACAACGATATAAATAACTTAACACGTGGTGTTTGCTCGATGGCCGACGAAGAAGGGATATCAACAGATGTGGGTTCGTTTAGTAGAGTAATTTTAATTTATCGTATGATAGACAGATAGAATTTACTTTATTGTACACCAAAATTTAAACACACCTATTTAGCTAAAAGCGATATCTTTCAGACAACCTTTGTAAGGACTTTCAAAACAAAGTCATATAATTTTTCATATTTAAACTTTCAGCCTTTGGTTCAGCCCTATAGCAGTTGATATTTGATTAACGAAAAGGAAGTGCTTCGTTGGTCTAGTAGCTGCAAGCGCGACTGTTGGGCAAGAGGTCTTAGGCTCGATTCCCAAGTCGAGCAAAAACAAGAAAAGAAAAAAGAATATTCGGCACATGCCACAAAGCACACAACGCAAAGTATACAAAAGGAAAGAAACCAAATTAAAAAAAAAAAAAAACATATAAATACAATTCATATCCTACAACGTGTAACAGAATAAACGCAATTCCTGAAAGTAGTTGGTTCAGAATTGGCTTCTGAATCGATTTCCGTCATAAAAAATAGGTGTTAAATTTTGACGGAAAAATCTTTCATTTAACTTTAATAAATGTTAACTATTTCTTGCTATAAATTTTTTTCACGCTTTTTAGTGGGTCGGTTTGTAATTTATCTAGTTACAAAAGCCAAAATGTCAAGTACTTATCACCTTTTACAAAATATTGCTTTTCCCGGTGCAGAGCCGTTAATTTTTGAGGAGTTCTCCTGGTACATCACCATCAGCTCTACTTCACCATATGCATTGTGACGAGCATAAAGTGCTTAACATCTATATTCAAGTAATCTAATCGCAATCCACGAAATACTTATTATTGAGTAGTTTCGGTGGCCATCTGGGGTTTTCATCATCAGTTCCACTTCCTCAAATGGTGCTTTTCGAGAGCAACTGCACAAGGTACGATAAGGAATACCCAAAACGCTATAGGTGTGCCTATAATATTTGAAGAGTTCCCTCAATTTCTCCATGATCCCATCATCAGATCCAAACATGACGACAATGGGACCAACTAGAAAGTATACCCTTTCAAACAAAAAAAAAGAATATTCGAAATCAGTCCAGCCATCTGCGAGTAATGAGGTAACATACACAAAAAAAGTTTAATACGAATTGAGAACCTCCTCCTTTTTTTGAAGTCGGTTAAAAATGGAAAGACAGTATCATGGCAAATTAATACAATCCTTAAGAGGGTGTCGAGCCTACAAGACGCGCGGAAAATAGGTATTTACTGCAGCGGGCTAGTCGTGTGCGTTGTCACACACACAATGACAAGTTCGCTCGAGGCCCGCTTGCCGCTGGTTGACGAAGTTTGCTAACTTTGCATTTTTTAATTTTTTTTGTCGTTATGTTGAATAAACTTGAAAAACGAATATTAATTATTTAGATGGTTTTATTTATCACACTAATATTATAAAGGCGAAAGTTTGTGAATGAATGTGTCTGTTTGCATGCTTGTTACTTCTTCACGCTCAAACGGCTGGATGGATCTAAATGAAGCAAGTAGGTACGTAAATAAATCACAAAAATAAATTAAATAAATTATACCTATTATATAAAAATTAACGTTTGTTTTTACTGTAGTAATACATTATCCGTTCCCTCACTATTCATCCTATTGCAATAAAACTTTGATTTTATATATTAAACTCCTCAGATTTTTTTTTAAAGAATACTAGCTATGTGGGTACATTTCACATTACTAGCAATCTTGTTAACCCCTCCAACTAAGCTAAATATGCTTGTGTCTGGAGTGGTTTCACGTCAATAGTGTAATGGGTGGGGTTCGAACCTGCGACCTCTCGATCACAAGTCCGACACCTTATCCATTAGGCTATTGACGCTTCGAAACTGGGTAAGTAGCAAGTTAGGGTAGATGGGTGTGCAGTACTTATTTGAATAATAAAACCAGTATGAAATAAAAAAATATAATTATGTAATGTCATAACAAAACCAGACTGAAATAAGTTTTGTTTATTAAAATTTCATTTAGTGCTCGTTTAAATTCTGATGTACTGTCATATTTTTAATAACATTCGGTACTTTATTATATATACGTAAGGCCACACCAAAAAAACATTTTTTCAAGCGAACTTACTTCGCAGAAAATATAAGCGTAATTTATTTCATAACAATATATGTATCAAGTGTAACTTAATTTAAAAGAAAAAAAAAAAATAAAAGAAATCTATAAATCTAATGTTATATTGCTTATTATAACATTTTACAAAAATTGGCCAAGTGCGAGTCAGACTCGCCCATGAAGGGTTCCGTAGTAACTATAATAATATAATATAATATGTATATTTACTTGACAAAAAACTAAAACTTACAAATTTCTTAAAACTAGCTTATTTACATTTTTTGCAACTACGCCTAATAACTTTGTTTTTCATAGTATTTGTATGAATTACAAAGTTATATTTGCGGTTTTAGAAAATATGCTGTATCTCAAAAACTGCTGACTCGATCTCTTTAAAACCAATTTTGATTGAAAGTTTACATTAAGACAAACGATATGGCAAGTGTTTTGTAATCCTAAGTCTACATGTGTAGAACTTATTACAAATTCCAGTACACTGATACCAGAGACCGAATTTTTAAATTAAGAAGAACGAAAAGAATTATCATGTTATTGGCAAGTGACGTGGAAAGTTATTGACCCTCGTAGTGCTGTGACACGTTTGTTATGATTGGTATTCAAAAAATATGTGAAACCAATAATTTGGTATCAATTCTTTAAGTCAGTTATTTTGTGCTGAAACTGTGCATAGAGACTCCATACCAAATGTTGTCTTCAGCCCTTTTGGTTAGATATGGGGTTTCCGTTACACGTTGTATATATATAATTATATATATTTATATTTTTCACTCCATTATTATAGAAATTAGAGGGGGGCACACATTGTACCACTTTGGAAGCGTATATCTTTTAAACGATTAATTTTATGAAAAATTGGTTTTAGAAACCTCAATCTCATTTTAAAGACCTGTATATAGATACCACACATGCATAGGTTTCATGAAAAAAAAAATATTTTCAGTTTTAGTTCCATGTATGGCTCCCCATACATGGAACTAAAACTGAAAATATTTTTTAATTTAATTTAAATATATTTTAATTTTTTCTTAAAATCGGAAAGCGGTTCACAGAATACATCAATCTACCAAGTTTTATATGTATAGTCCTAATAGTTTCGGAATAAAATGGCTGTAACATACGGACGGACGGATGGACAGACAGACAGACTAGTAGTTGTAGTAGTTATACATATTATATTATTATAGTTACTACGGAACCCTTCATGGGCAAGTCTGACTCGCACTTGGCCAATTTTTCTTTGGCTAATTCCCGTAGTAGACAGACTTTGTTATGGCACTTGGCGTATAATTTGTCGGACATAGAGGGAATGTCATAGGAAGCTGAAACTTGTTCTAAACCAGAAAACCCGGCTCCTATCGACATAAAACTGCTTACAGAATTATCGTTCAGATTGAGGTCTGTAGGGCTATCTATCTGGTTCTTTACAATTTATTAATTCTATTTTTTTCGACACATTTGGCAACTAAAATAGAATTTCGATAGAAATCCTTTCTTAGTTGCAACTAGAGAATACAATCCCGAGCATGTTTTTAAATCCCGGGATTACGAGATTCTTGATGCTGAATCCTGGGACCCTGGGGCTATCCCCGGATTAGACTATGTGGTTTCTAATTGGTCTCAAATGTAAAAAATTGGCCAAGTGCGAGTCAGACTCGCGCATGAAGGGTGTAACTATAATAATATAATATGTATATTTATTTGACGAAAAAAACCTTACAAATTTCTTAAAACTAGCTTATTTACATTTTAAATTAACTTAACTTAACTTTTTAATTTTAACTTTGTTTTTCATAGTGTTTGTATGAATTACAAAGTTATATTTGCGGTTTTAGAAAATATGCCGTATCTCTAAAACTGTTAACTCGATATCATTCAAACCAATTTTGGTTGAAAGTTTACATTAAGATCTACAGACACATATTTTTTTAGATTTTTCACTCCACTATTATAGAAGTTAGAGGGAGGGATACACATTTGACCACTTTGGAAGCTTATATCTTTTAAACGATTGACTTTATGAAAAAGTGGTTTCAGAAACCCCCATGTCATTTTTGAAGACCTGTCTATAAATACCACACACGCATAGGTTTCATGAAAAAAAAAATATTTTCAGTTTTAGTTCCATGTATGGGGTAGTAGTATGTTCCTTTATTTTAAATGATTTTTAATTTTTTTCTCAATATCGGAAAGCGTTTCATAGAATACATCTACTTACCAAGTTTCACATGTATAGTCTTAATAGTTTTGGAATAAAATAGCTGTGACATACGGACGGACGGACAGACAGACAGACAGACAGACAGACAGACGGACAGACATGACGAAACTATAAGGGTTCCGTTTTTTGCCATTCGGCAACTGAACTCTAAAAAACGAGTAATTTCTTAAAATATATATTTTTAATTTTGGTACACTACACATATCACAGTATAGTAAGAAAAGAAAAAATGACAAAAAGATACTATACTTTGTAAGAAATAAAAAGACAATAAAACTTATTTCGAATTTTGAAAATACATTCGTAGAAATATCAATGCATCCAAGGTTTGACTTCCAAGCCTGCTTCGTTTATTACCAACATAAGCAGCAGCTGAAAACGCTCGTTTAGGTTTTACACTGGTTGGAGGAATAGACAATAGATACTTATATGCTGTTTCTAAGTGATATCCACTAATTCCTCCATTTTCAAACAGGCTTATTTCACGTCTAATACTATATTTTGCCAACCCCGATTAATTTTGTATTTGTACTTCACGATCTGGGGATTTCATACTCTTATCAATTTCCAGCTATAACTTTTCCTTTAGTGTCAATTGGGGTTGGGATTGGGAGGTTTGTGGCCTTAACTCATCATCTGTTTGTGATCCTGATCTTCCTTCTTCTTCTTCCGTGTCATCTCGACTTTTAAGTTTTTTAACAATACACTTTATTTGCTTCCAAACTAAAGCCTGTGTAGAAACTGGAAATAAGTCATGCCATTCCAAATCCGATAATAACTGATTTTCATCATCTTTTCATGGATTTTGTAATTAATTCAACACACCAGTCAAATCATCACTTCGTCGTTGCTTCATACGTTCCACTAAGGATGTTTTCATATTTTGGCAAGTGTCAGCACTTGCCAAAAAATGATTCTGCTAGATTGTTTTATAAGAAATTTCAAAGCGGAATCAGCTGTGCATAAATTAGCATCTCGCCGACAGATTGCTTCTACTGTTAATTTAATTGGGGTCAGCACATCAACAATTTTATTTACCAATTCAAAATCAACTTCTTCCAAACGAATTGGATGATTGAGATCTTTAAGAGCTTTTTGAATGAAGGTTTTTAACAGATAAAATCTTTCCAGCATTGTTAAAAGACTATTCCACCTGGTTTTACAGTCCAAAAGAAGTGACAGCTCTTTTCCATGTCCAATTTTCATTCATTTTTGAAGTACTGTTTCATTTTTCAATGGTGATCTTTTGAAATACACTCTACAACTTTGCGGATTTTATTTTGTTTTCATCTTGTGTTAACTCTGGTATGTGTTATAGCGCAAGGTCATTTTGTGACATTAAGATTAAGTCTGATTCTGGACTGTCTAAGTCTTCTAAATGTTCATCATCATGGATGTCGTCCATATGATCAACAGCCACAGGTGGTTCATTTATAGTATCATCTGAGGTAGAGCTGTCTTGCAAATAATTATGTTTTTCATAAAGCCAGTATCCAGGGAAATATCCAATATACTTAGACGCTCTTTCAATATACGAAGACAATTTTCAGCCATACTTTCATAGTTCCATAAATAGGAACAAGTCCTAAATTCCAAAATTTTTTTTATATGTTTGAACGTTGACAGCCATGTATGGTTTATTGGATGTTGAAGTCCACTTGTCGAAAGAAAGACTAAATCTTTCACCTGCACTTTTCAAATGTTTCAATTCTGCAGTTACTTGCTTTCTGATTTTTTCCCTGTAATTCATGACACGTTTTTGAAGGGTGACGGCTGACTTTGGTAAATCCGTGTATTTTGCAAAGACAAATTTTCTCGAATCATCTGAAGTTATGAATATACTGAATGGAAATCCATCTAGTGCAATCATTCTTGCCAAAACATCATCGAGGCTATCGTCGGCACTTTTAATAGTAAAATAATCATTTAACTTTCGCTTGGCTGGCGGCGGTGCTGTGTTCAGATTATCAGAATCTAGACTTGTTGAAGCTGATATAAGCTTGACGTAATATTTTGATGACAAATGTGTATGTAATCCCTTAGTCGATCCATCCAAAGTCTTGAGAATGGCTGAGCATCGGTTACATTTGGCACTATTCCTATCCTTCGCAACTAAAAAATAGCTCCACATTGAGGTCGTATCACTGTGTTTTTTATGTTTAACAAAGTCTCCCGCCATTTGAAATACTTAATTTCAGATAATTGACTTTTAAATTTAAATGACGTAGGTCGTGGGTTTAAATTAAGAAAATATCTTGTAATGACCAAAGTTTTCAATATAATTAAGCATATCTTAAAACTGGAAACATATCTTACAACTATACAATAATATAGATTATCCATCAGAATTCAGACAGGCTTTAATGTCCTCTCATACCTAATTAACCTGTATTATAGATACATTGTAAGAATGATATTTTAAAAAAGTAACTGTGGTGTTTCTTGCCGGATCTTCTCCATAGAAAACGACCAATTTCGAACCGTGCCCTGCGCCAAACTGCTGACGTTTTATAAGTGCCCATGTAAAAAAAAATCACAAGAAACAGTAGTAGGTATCTCTACTACTATTTTATTTTAAGAGATAACATAGAGCAATCATGCCAGTAGCGTGCAACCAGCGCACCACGCACCATGAGACCATAAGTCTAGTTTAAGCATATACTAACGGGAACCCGTGTGAAATTAGTACTTCCCACAATATGATTATAAATTAAAGCCTGTCTGAATTCTGATGGATAACCTATATTATTATATAGTTGTAAGATATGTTTCCAGT
Source organism: Tholera decimalis (assembly GCA_943138885.2). Lineage (NCBI taxonomy): Eukaryota > Metazoa > Arthropoda > Insecta > Lepidoptera > Noctuidae > Tholera > Tholera decimalis. The sequence goes on along the minus strand of OW964575.2, from coordinate 6,228,614 downwards.
TCTAAGATATGCTTAATTATATTTAAAACTTTGGTCTATACTATCGTATAGACCAATTAATACAGCACAATGGAATTACAAATAAAAAATATCCGATAAGTTGGTCATCATGTATGTCATTGATATACACTATAAAAAGGAAAGGGCCAAGAATTGAACCTTGCGGAGCACTCATCTTGGCTAGGGATCCTGCAGGTGTCGCTCCATTAACAATAACTTTTTGTTGCCTGTTTAATAAATATGAAAGAACAAGGTCAGCAGAACACGAATCCACGAACTCCGTAATGGTGTAATTTACAGATCAGTGTTTTGTGGTCAACGTAATCAAAAGCTTTGGAGAGGTCACAAAATATGCCAATTGCATCCTGAGATTTCTCCAAAGATTCCAGAATGTGACGGATGAGCGCTACTCCTGCGTCTGTTGTTGACCTACCTTTCGTGAAACCAAACTGCCGACTATGCAGAATTCCATTTGAGTTAAAATATTATAGCGTCTGGTCCAGCATGATTTTTTCGTATATTTTGCTTAATGCTGGAAGCACATATATCAGTCTATAGTTAGAGGGATCACTCTTACAACCCGACTTAAAAATTAGTACTACTTTACTATGTTTCATTAAATCGGGAAAATTACCGCTGTCTATACATTAATTAAATGTGCCTGTTAGGATAGCAGCAATTGAGTCAATAATATTACCAAGAACCCTAACAGATGCACTCCATAAGTCATCAGTGTTTGTTATGTTAAGACTTTGGAATGCTTTTTAATTACATCAATAGAAATGGGCTTAAATGAAAATGTTGGTATATACTTATTGAAGTTTTCCTTTAAAAAAGATTCTGCCAATAATGGCAAAGAATATAAAGATTTAGTAACCTCTACTGGAATATTGGTAAAGTAATTTTCCAACTTCTCAGCCACTTTTGACTTATCTGAGATGACCTGATCATCGATGTTCAAAGTCAAATCATTCTAACCCTGATGGTTTGTGTTTCCAGTTTCTTTGTTTATCACCTTCAACACAGTTTTTATTTTATTGTTAGAAATGCTAATTTTATTACTTTCTGATTTAGATTTAGCTTAGGGCGCATACTCTTTTAAATATCTTTGAGTAGTTTCTTACATAATTATGGAAGGCTTCATCGGAAGTCAATGATTTTTCATGGTATAAGTTGTATAAATTGTCTCAGCTTATTCTTATTCCAGCAGTGGCCCATTCATTAAATTTAGATTTATTACTCATTTGAATTTTTTTAACTGGACATGCCTTACTAAATTCATGGCATAGTGAAGAAAATAATATCCTGTAATTTTCATTGGGGTCATGGGAGTCAAAATTGGCCATTGAAAGATTACTTAACATGTTATCATTAAAAACATTAATTTCTTTTTAGTTAGTGGCCCAAACTTAATAGTCTTATTTAATTGCCGCTTTTTAACCAACTCAAAGGATACTAGTTGACCTGTATGGTCAGACCTAACCTAACTCCACTAATTTGAGACGAGTATTTTATGGCACAATTAATATAAATATTATCTATGCATTGAGCTGATGTTGCTGTTATTCTTGTTGCTTCCTTGTATGTGCATTTTAAGTTAAATGAACCAAACAATGAAGTAAGCTTGCAGTGTTCAGGTGAATTTACTAACAAATCAATATTTAGGTGACCACAAACGAAAACTAATTTATTATCTCTTATAAGCTTAGGTACTTAAAATTTCTCCCATTATCATTAAGAATGATGACAAGTTTGATGCTGGTGGTCTATAAACACTTAAGAAAGTTTGGCCTTCAACTTCTGTACATGCTACCTCACACAAGCAATCAACAGAGCAAGCGGTGATATATTTTTGTTCCTTATATCTAAGAGAATTACTACGTAATATTAAAGTACCACCTCCTACTGAGGACCTGTTGTATGCACTAGTAACAGAAAAATATTAATTTTAAACAACATTCTATCTGGTTTTAGCCAGGTTTCACAAAAACATAAGATATCTATATCATATTTATCTATTAACATTTCCTCATCTAATATTTTGCCGGAGAAACGATTTATATTCTGATGATATAGTAAAATTGTGTTATTATAACTCTCCTTTGTCACATCTAAGGGTTTAAACAATTAATTTCAGTATTATTAGATACCCTAGATAATACTGAATAGTCACTTAACCTAGGATCAGTTAAATTGTCAATAACCCAGTGTAAATTGTAAGCTAACAAAGTAGCCAAAGAACTTTCATCGTAAATTCTAAAATGAATGTCAGGATTGCAATCGGTATGCCCAAAAACCTATGACACGATGTTTGATGCAATATTTTGCAATCGACCACGTTTGCTGAGCAAGCGATATAATGCGGTCGCACTAAGTTCGCCGCGAGCTTAGTGTATTTCGAACAGCAACCATTTTCATCATATAGCGATAATTTTAGCCCTTACGTTACTTTGTTAATTATACTTAGCAATAAACCCTTGAAGGTTATCAGTGTATTTAACTTAGTAGACACACACGATATCCATAATGAATGAAAAAAGTTGCATATCGTGTGTGTTTTAAATTGGATTTCAAAATGAAAGCCAGATTTGCAATCACCACCCCCAAAAACCCATTACACGATACCCATATCGAATGTTTGAGAAAAAGTTGCATCCGCCATCTTGGATTTTAAAATGAATGCCAGATTTGCAATCACCACACCCAAAAACCCATTACACGATACCTATATCGAATGTTTGAGAAAAAGTTGCATCCGCCATCTTGGATTTTAAAATGAATGCCAGATTTGCAATCACCAACCCCAAAAACCCATTACCCGATACCTATATCGAATGTTTGAGAAAAAGTTGCATCCGCCATCTTGGATTTTAAAATGAATGCCAGATTTGCAATCACCACCCCCAAAAACCCATTACACGATACCCATATCGAATGTTTGAGAAAAAGTTGCATCCGCCATCTTGGATTTTAAAATGAATGTCAGATTTGCAATCACCACCCCCAAAAACCAATTACACGGTACCCATATCGAATTTGTGAGAAAAAGTTGCATACGCCATCTTGAATTTAAAAATAAATTCCAGATTTGCAATCACCACCCCCAAAAACCCATTACACGATACCCATATGGAATGTTTGAAAAAAGTCTTCATCATCACTTTCACTTCCTCAAATGGTGCTTTTCGGGAGCAACTGCACAAGGTACTATTAGAAATACCCAAAACGCTATAGGTGTGCCTATATATTTAAAGAGTTCCCTCGCTTTCTCCAGGATCCCATCATCAGATCCTGATTTCATAACAATGGAACCAACTAGAAAGTATACCCTTTCAAACGAAAAAAAAATTCCAAATCTGTCCAGCCGTCTTCGAGTTTGAGGTTACATACATAAAAAAAAGTTTAAGACGAACTGAGAATCGTCTCCTTTTTTTTGAAGTCGGTTAAAAAGCAATAATAACATCACAAAATAGAAATACGTACTTTTTGTGAGAATGGCTTTTTTTCGAAAATTTGCGCCAACTTTCTTCTAATAATATTTTCTTTTACATTTTCCCATAATAAAACAAATATTGAAAAAAAAAATGTTTTAGAAATATATATTGAACAATAAAAAGTAATTGTTGGGTATGCAAAATAAATCGTACTCCAAAAACAAAAAATATGACTTATGTTATTCAACGGATTGCTGCAATACATACGTACACAATAGATCGCGAATTATCGTTACCGGCGAAACGCTCCACGATGAGACGTGACCCCTCTCTGAGCTCCCGTGGACGACTGAATTTTCGACCGGTGTACGTTGCGTATGGTTCAAAATAGCGCGCAACTTAGAAGAAAAAATTAAAATTAAAACATTCAAGCGACATTTTTGAAATGTTAATAACGTAAATTGTAGTATGATAATTAGAGAATAATATGAATTGAAGTTTATGAAAAAATTCAACAGTTTACTATCAAAATTCAGCGACGCACGAGCATGTTTTGTAAGGATTTTTGTCCAACTTTATGTATTTTTGTTTAATAAACTATAAAATATTTTTAAATTTTGCCAACTATGTTTGCTAACACATTTATTCTAGTGTTCATTACATATTTTTGTATGGTAATTAAAGTACTATTATAAGTTATATTCCTTTAGTTGTGAAGACCGTTTTGAGTTATTTTACTCGGCGAATGCGCTCGTTTGCTTGTCAGCCGCTTACATTGAGTAATGAGTGTATGCGTCTGCGTAAGGATTTTAGATGTTATAATTTAATATTCTTTTTGGGGTGTCTGAGGTATTGCGCTTAATCTCTTACACCTTGTCGATATATAAAAGACAAAGATCAAAGATATATGATTGACGTCACATCGTACTATGAGAGTAAAGGAACAGAGAGTGCCTCCCGTACCTGCACATACTTGTGTAGGTACTATAATGATATAATGATAACTATTGTGACAGGCCTGTTGGTATGGTGGTCAGTGGCCCTGACTGCTATGCTCAAGGTCGTGGGTTCGATTCCCACCCAGGACAAATGTTTGTGTGATGAGCACGATCATTTGTTCTATGTCTGGGTGTAATTTATCTATAACATGTATGTATTTAAAAATATATATTTATGTTTATCAGTTGTCTAGTAACTCATACCACAAGCTCTGGCTTAGTTTGGGACTAGATGGCGTTGTGTGAAAGTTGTGGAATATATATATATTGTGGAATAATTATAATGTCTCCTATATAATATCTCCTATATTATTATAATATCTCCTGCGCAGATTGTCAATCTCCGCGGAGATTAGCCGTCCCCGCGCCGCACCGTGGCCATTCATGTCAGGCTCTCGTTTGACCACCATCTCACCTGATGGTAAGTGATAATGTGGTCGAAAATGAAGCACGCTTGCCTAGAAGTAGAAAACCGTTTTTTTTTTTAACCCGCTAGGTTGTAAAAAAATTGACATTAAGCCTGACGGGTTCCGTAGTAACTACGCAAAAAAATGAAAAACAAAGTTATATTTGCGGTTTTCGAAAATGTACTCTCTTTTTTTTTCACAAAACGTATGACGTCTGCTTAGTATGACGTGTTTGTCAATTTCCTTCGATGTCATTATAAACGGATTCCACTGTAAATTCCGATATTGAATCAATCGCCAGTTTCTTAAATCCAAAGTACAAGTCAAAGTAGCCTTCCGTAAATAAACCTATCCAGTGTTATAATGTTCCGTTACGTCAGTAACGCTCCGTTGGATATGGCTGGCTATAGCAACGTATGTTTATAAAAGTGCGGTCGAATCGTGAAACACGAGTAAACAGTTCCGGCGGCAGCGAAGTGTGAGAATCGGACGTCGATAATGCGGTTAAAATAATACCATTGGTAGGTACCTACTTGAAAACTATTAATAAACTAGTGAAGAGATCAAGATTTTTTATTCATAACAGTTTTTCGAATAAGACACAGGCTATTATTGATTTTTTTAATAAGTTGAGAGAATCGTTAAACATATCAATACTTAACAATTACTTTTAATTGACAAAAGAGAAATTAAGTATTTCTTTTAAATCTCGTGGTCACACGCATTTGCTTTTAAAACCAAGACATACGAGAATACCAGCCACTCAAAAACTGAAGAACCCACTACACATGTACTTATCATCCAATGAGGATACAGAATCTCTTTACAGGAATTTATAAAACCATACGAGCATCATCCTTAATGACGTCCGCGTCATTACGACTGCCAGTCGATGATCTTGAAGAGGGCGCCATGCCAGTACAAAGGGTTAAACCTACCTATAAAAATAACAGTTTCCTATAATCTGTCTATATATATTAAAGCGAAATACCACTCACTGATTAATCACAAAATCTCAGAAACTACAAGTAGTAGGGCTTATAGTACGTAGATGCTCGCTAAGACGAGATTGTGCGAAATTCTTACGGGATCGGGATTTACAAGGGAAAAACTTCCCACGTGGACGAAGTCGCGAACAACTGCTAGTATTTTTTTTTAATTATTGATAGGCTTGCGTTTCACCACCATCTCACCTGATGTTAAACGATGATGTGGTCGAAGATGAAACACGCTTGCCTAGAAGCAACCTATTCACTCTTGACTTAAAGCAGTGTTGCCAACCCTAATTTTAGAAAATTAGTAGAAAATGTACCAAAAATCGGTAGAAATTGGTAGAATCCAAAATGAAAAATCGGTAGATCTACCACCTTAATTTAGTAGGTTTTTTTAATTAAAAAACGAACTATTCGCATGTTTATTTAGAATAAATCTTCCACCAGCGCATTTTAGATCACACCTGTATGCTTTACAATAGAAATATCCATCCCCCTTCGTACTTCGTACTCCTTCGTACCTTTGTAGCCAACCTGCATATTCCTTTTTCTTTTTCCCATGAATTAATAGATTTTTGATCATAGTGCCTTTTTCTGGCCTTTCGTCGCGGAGTTTCTGACCTTTGACTCCGCGTACCTTCTCCTAGCGCGAGTAGCGATGTATCATGTGCATTGCTGCTATCAAAATCCATTGCTCTTTGTCCTAGACTCTAGCTTGCTAGAAGCAGAAGCAGAAGCAGGTCACAACTCACAACTCTGTAGTAACTAACAAAATTAGACAAAAACAAATAAAATCACAATTACTACAACAAATTCAACGATGGTACGAAAGTGTCAATATCAGAATTGTCAGATATCAATCAATGTCCATTGTCAATCGTAAGCTTTTGTTTATTCGCCGTTGAGCTAAGTCACAAATCCATACCGCCTCATCCTAAAGTAAGAAAAAAATGTTTTCAATAATGGCGTTGAAAATTTTGAAAAATAGGTAGATTTGAGGCTTAGGTTGGTAGACAGGTAGACTGAGGGCAAAGTAGGTAGATCTACCTAAAAGTTGGTAGATATGGCAACACTGACTTAAAGACTCCCAGGTTAAAGCTATCAGGAAACACAGACTCCGGCAGAGAATTCCACTCCTTATATGTATGTTATAATATTTAAAAATGTACCTATTCTATACTACACTGTACTACATATCTATACTAATATTATAAAGCGGGAAAGTTTGTTTGTTTAAACGCGCATAATCGCCGAAAGTACAGGTGGATTTAAAATTTTGTATGGAAGTAACTAAGTTATTTGACAGCAAAAGAAGGAGGTTATAATCGTAATAAATTCACGGGAGTGAGTCTCCGCGTGACTGCTAGTATTGTATAAAAATCAATTGCTTGGTCTGCATCAGGTGTTCCGGTTCCGTTATCAATTATAGTTTATATATTGCCTAGACTTAAGACGCTGTACATACTCATAGTAAAAATAGGCATAACAAAAACTTTATTGCAAAAAATAAAACCGACTTCCATATCAAAACACTACAAAGCCAAAAATAATTTTAATTTCGGTAGTCGGTGTTATTGCTTTTGTATTTTCTTTTTTTTCACACCGCCTTCCGAAATTAAAATTATTTTTGGCTTTGTAGTGTTTTGATATGGAAGTCGGTTTTATTTTTTGCAAAAGAGTTTTTATTTTCGCGCATTTAGTGGGTCAGTTTGTAATTAATCTAGTTACAAAAGCCAAAATGTCAACTACTTATCACCTTCACCAGCAGAGTAAACGAAAACAGAGATCGTCAATGTAAATATTTTTTTCAGAATTTTGTAAATTTTTCAGAAACGGCTTGTCCGATTTCGATAAAATTTTCATGGGACCATTTGGAAAGTATACCCTTTCCAACAAAAAAAGAATTTTTCAAATCGGTTGGCAAGCGACGGAGCTATGCCCGAACAAACATAAAAAAAAAACACTCAAACATCCGAATTGAGAACCTCCTCCTTTTTTAGAAGTCGGTTAAAAACAGTTTTCTAACCAAATGTATACATGTTAGAGCACCAAAAAAATATATGTTAATTTTGGTCATATTTATGGGTGGGCCCATTGGGTTCAAAACACGTTCTCGGTAAATTTTCTCTATAGAAAAAAAAAACATAAAAAACCATTAAAATCGAAATTGTAGCAATTGTAACTGTATTGTTTATAAAAAAATCTTGATAAAATTAATAACAGTGGTGTAATTTATAATAATAAAGGGAATTGTTGTTTTTATTTGTCGATTGAAATAAGTTATTTGTTAGGAATAATGTATTTAATGATAAATAACGCGGCGAAACGTCGTCGCGCCATCGTGGCGTCCATTCGCTTCTCTTTCATTCCTACGCTGTGTGATAGTGACCCATAGAGTCATCAGCCATACATAAAAGTCGTCTATTCAACGCGCCTTAATAGCTATACTTATAACAAAAATGTTTCATACAAAATCCGTCCAACACGTCCGGAGATTAGCGTATACAAAATGTCAAAAAACAGACTTATTTATATTCTTGCTCTATTACTATTTCTTAATCCCCTCAACTATTTATTTGTTAATATTGAATGTAATACACACGCAAACTTTATTTTATTATTATTATATTTAAAAGACAGAGAATCTGAAAACTTAAAGCTAGACGGAGACAATATTTTTTTAATAAATAAATCAAATTTTTTTTTTAATAATTTTCGCTAGTTTAATATAATATATCCTTTTTCACTGTAAATATTGACGTTCAAAAATGTATCTTTAAGTTCTTATTTAAATAAAGGAATAGACATTGAGTTCCCTCTCAATTCATTCTTTCTTCCATGTTGTCCTATTTTAAGAAAACAAGTTTTGAAGTTAAACCAACAAAAAACCTCTTACAATACAATTACGTTACGTGGGAGTGGTCCCGTCGTAAACTTTTATTTTTCGTCTAGTGAACCAGTTTTATGTTGTACAAACCAGTTTCCGAAGCGTGGATCGTTACTGGATTAAAATTGTAATACAAACAGTTGCGTAACACACGGATATGCTCTGGAATGATTTAGTTGGTAGGATTACAATAATAATTAATAATTTATTTATTTGACACACACAAGTTATTGAGAGAGAGAGAGTTATTAAAAGAAAGATAAAAAGAAGAAGAAAGCAAACAGTATACAGGAGAAGTTCCCCTGGGCCCCAAACTAGGCACAGCCTGTATCTTGCTGGCCCAGGATGTTTTATCAGATTACAGTTCAGTGCGAACAGCGCAGTTAGACTTTTGACACAACATGATAAATTGAATGTGGAAAATAAATTTGGAAAAAATAAATAACTAAAAAAAAACAAATAAAATACAAATACATTAAAAAAATATTAAATTACAATTAAATTACAATAAAGTTACGATATAATTATAGTTAAATTACAAATTAGATTACAATAAAGTTACAATAACATTTAATGTTAAGTCCAAGTCGAATACACAATTCCGGTCACTATTAATTAAGGTCAAGTCATTAACGGATTACTAGTGTTTTACGTGAAGCTCTGAGCCTATCTGATCTCCACAACCCAGTAGGTGGCTAACACATCCCCTCGATAAGAGTCGTTTAATTTCGGCTGACACCACTCTATGGTAAATGTAATAGATGTGAAATTGACAGTTGCGACCAACAGTTTAACGTGCTTTACAATACGAGCCACGGAGATATCTTGATATTATTACGAGCTGGGGTTCGGGATATAAATAATTAACCCCCACTAAACTAAAATTAACACTTTAATTAATTAAACACAATATAAAAATTTAACACAATTATTCGCACCACAACACTTATCACTTAAATCGCACTGAAATTCACTAGTAAAGCTTCGATTATATCGCGTATTCTCCTCGTAATAAGACTGCCATCTGCGTTCCTCTGCGAGCTATTTATAACCCGGTCTATGAGTTCTAGAACATTCTTATAAAATCGACTCACTGTTTATACTGCCTAGAATATTCCAGGAAGCTACTCGAGATACACAGTACTGCTACTCGCCGCTAGATGGCGTTATGTCTCGACTCGATATACTCAGTCAACAATATCAACCAAGTATAATTCTAATAATCAGCTGCGTCCGGTTAAAGAAGAATCCGACTCCAAATTATTTGGGAAAAGGCTATGCAGACGTGGTGTCTCATCATAACAACAATTATTTCTCGTAGTTTTAAAAATAACGCAAAACAACAGACTATATTTAGAAGAAACGACAAAATGTTTTCAATAAGCTCCCAAATAGTTGGAAAGAACTTAATGTCCGTAAATTAAAACATAAATTAAAGATACTGCTTGAAGGGAAAGCATACTACAGTATTCTAGAATTCCTCAATGACAACTTTTAATACCATGTAGTAACAATACCTATTATCAATACATCTTTGACATATTCTGTAAAAAAATTGATGTGTAATAATTTTAATTGACATTTAATAATTGTTACGTAATTATGACCATATATTTAATTTATTTGTTTTCAAAATTGACATTTTACTATTGTGTTCTTATTTAATTTAATATTATAATTATCCACTAACTTATATCAGTGACATTTAAATATTTGTACGCCACTAAGGCCAAACATGACTGATCTATATAATGTGATTTTTAATAACTTGCATGCTCTGTATGTGTACTCATGTTTCAACAAATAAAGAATCTTGAATCTTGTTTGTTTTAATTTTAGCTCTCACTTAGAGCAAAGACTGGTTCATTGTTCAAACATTTACTAAATGCCTACCAGCCTACCACACTGGCCTCGGTCACAGAAAAGAAAAGTGCAGAAAGACAGTTGCAAAATAATATAGAAAGACAATAGGCATTTAGGGGACTTTAAGTCAAGAGTGAATAGGTTACTTCTAGGTAAGCGTGCTTTATCTTCGACCACATCTTCGCTTAAATGCGAGCCAATAAACAATAAAAAAAGGTGGATCAAATGTCAAGAGCACCGTAGGCAAGCACCCCGTTGGTCCGGCTTTGTGGGAACTTTCTAAAGAAATACCGTAGCCTGGACCGCAAGGGCTATTTTTTTTTAGTCAGTAAACGTCTGAAAATAGCTTCCGCCGCAACCAGAAGAAGATAAGTCATTTGATGATATTTCCCTCGAAAAATAAAAATAAATTAAGCCTGAAAATCTGGCACCAGACATGGTAATCACACAGTTAATTTTGAAACTACAAGCTACTACTGAGAAATTTCTTATAGTAAATCCTATTTTTGCCCGACTCGAATCGAACCTAACGTAATTCTACCACTAAGACAAAATTTAAAATGTACAATCTAATTCCGCCAAACCCGTTCCAACATCGGACTACAAGACAAACGGCGATGCGCCATCGTTACATGGTGGACATCCCACCCATACGCACTAAACGTTTTGGGAATACTTTCATTGTACGTACGGCTAAGGAGTCGAATTCCCTCCCGGAGATCATAACCTGAGGGTCTTTAAGTCAAGAGTGAATAGGTTAAATTTAGGTAAGCGTGCTCCATTTTCGACCACATCATCACTTGCCATCTGGTGAGATGGTGGTGAAACGCGAACCTATTATCAATAAAAAATATATGTAAAATAGATAATAAATTACTATGTGCAATAAAATACTTTGCAATAAAACATTGACCTTTGCTACGATGAGCCCCTCTGAAGCGTATAGGGTGAATGCGTTTTCGAGGGTTGCATGAAGATGGACTTCTGTTCCTCCGTCCCTATAACGTGCCAAGTGGTACAGGTAATACAATGTATTTGAATGTTTAGGAAAAGATAAGACTTTAGATGTAGACTACGTGCTGCTTTGACTATGTTTTTAGTCAATATAGCTACTGGTTATGATAAAAGCTTTTTAGATAGAATCACTCCTTCTATCTAGGCTGTCTATACAAAGAAGTATTTATTTTAAAAAATATCGAATCAGTTTTAATTTATACAGATAATACTTATTATCAGAAGTAGGGCTTTATTGTGGGACTGAGTTTGTTTCGGTGGCCAAGATGACTGGCCACAGCTCTCGTTTAGTTTGAATTAACGGTTCCATTTCGGGGAGTGTACGATGGAATTGCACAAACTAATTTCTCTAAGCTTGTCCATCATCGGACTACAAGACAAATAGCGATCCGCCATCGCTACATGATGGTCATTCCACGCATACACACAAAATGTTTTAGGAATACTTTCATTGTGTGTATGGCTGGCTAAATAGTGGAATTCTCTGCTGGAGTCTGTTTTTACAGATAGCTATAACAAAGGTCAGCGTGGTCCATCTTCGACCACATCATCACTTACCATCAGGTGAGATGCAAATGATGTCAAACGCGAACCTAAGTAAGTGGCAGGAAACACAGAAGCCGGCAGAAAGTTCCACAGTTTGGCTGTGCGTACAATAAATGTGGAGGAGAAGCGCTTGGTACGACAAGACGGTATAATTTATACTAAGTGTGGATGGTACCCTGCAGTACGTCTAGACCGATAAATGAATATCATTTCTCGAACAGACATTACGACGAACAGAAGACTCATTCATCAATAAATTCTGTAAGAATAAAAATCTATCACCGTATCATTTAAAATGGATTATTATGAGTGAGATAAGGTTTATTTATAGCATTATGCTTTCGCATAATATGATGTCAAAGTCTAGAGACTTCAAGGTTATGCAGAAAACAAAAACCGGACGTGTCACTATATGTGTGAGTCTTATGAACGCTTCGAGAGTTCAGTACAAACTCGTTTGAAGATTGACAACGATCAGGGACTCAGGGTAGTTTTATACAACGTGTAATAGATTAAGCGCAATACCTCAGACACCCCAATTAGAATATTAAATTTATAAATTATAAGTCTAAAACAACATCCGTAACTACATAAACTGAAACCAAACCTAGGCATTTTTTATAAAATAGTTATCCTTACTAAACGCAAAACGTATGTGCGTCATACAATATCCTTACGCACGTATACACTCATGCAATATTAGCGGCCGACGCGACACGCACACAATTTCCTTGAAGTAAGGATTGTATTAATTTTTCATGATACTGTGTTTCCATTTTAAGTTAAATGAAAGATTTTTCCATCAAAATTTAACCCCTATTTTTATGACGGATATCGCTTCAGAAGCCGATTCTGAACCAACTACTTTCAGGAATTGCGTTTATTCTGTTACACGTTGTATTTATATGCATAACTAGGATTGAAAGATGAACTTTATTTTGTTTAACAATTTGATAAAAAACTATATACATAGTAGTTGGTCGTGTCAAAGCTCCAGAGCCTTGAATATCGGTCTATCGGTTTTCTATCGGATGTATTTCAAGGAGTGTACGATGGAATTACACAATCTAATTTCACCAAACCCGTTCCATCACCGGACTAAAATACAAACAGCGCAGCGACGATGCGCCATCGTTAGATGGTGGACATCCCACCCACACAAAAAACATTTTGGAAATACTTTCATTGTGCGTACAGCTAAGGATTGGAATTCCCTGCCGGTTTGTGTTTCTCGATAGCTATAACCTGGGGGTCTTTAAGTCAAGAGTGAATAGGTTACTCCTAGGCAAGCGTGCTTCATCTTCGACCACATCATCACTTACCATCTGGTGAGATGGTGGTCAAATGCGAGTCTATTATTAATAAAAAGCTGACAATTCTGAAAACATACCACACTTGACACGTGTTTCGCTCCTCTATGGAGCATCATCAAGAGATGTTGACTCGTCGACATATTTGCGGGCGATGCTGCATACTCGCAAGATTGATCATCTAAAACGTCAAAAAAAAATGACGGGTAAAAGTGTTAATTTTATAATCTAACTTTAATATACCTCCACAAACGCCACTTAACAAGGGTTGAAGTTGAACTTTAATATGTCTTTTAACCCAAAAGATTGACTGGTAGAGAATGCCTTGTTGCATTAAGTCCGCCCATGTAGCACTATTGTACAGACGCCAGCACATCAAGCTACATCAATGTCAAATTTCTTTAATAGATTTTCAATTTTATTGTTAAAGAAATTAGGTTCAAGGTTGATTGGGAAAATTTGACAGTTTCGGGTAGCTTCATGTGCTGGCGTCTGTACATAAAGTTTAAATAAATAAATAAATTTACAAAATAAATATTTAATTTAATTTCATATGTTCTTGGCGGAATTAACGCTAGTATTTTTTCCTGAAGTTTCGTATGGATTTCCGCTATAAAGACTGATTTCATTCTGAATTTGATAATTAAGACATTTTCCTTACAACAAGTAGGTAAAGACAAAAATCTGCAAGGGTCTTTGAAGATCTTTTTTTGTTATTTTGATTTACGGATCCCTAAAATCGGGTCAAGTAAGACCTTACGAGTCAATACTATCTCGCAAGGAGTTACGGCTCAGTGCACAATGCTAACAAGGTAATATTTTTGTTTTTTATCATAAAGTGTCTCCGGAAAATTAAGGTCTTGGCCGAAATAAAGCAGTAGGCCTTCTGAAGAGCGATGCCTATAAAATAAACTATATTTAAAGAACATTTGCATCGCAGCCGCAAACTAAGAATAAGAACAAAATCGAATCTTAGTCGTTATAATACGCTCGCGTTGTACATCTCACCTGATTTTAAGTGATGATGTGGTCGAAGATGAAGCACGTTTACCTAGAAGTAATCTATGGACTCTTGACTTAAAGACCCCCAGGTTATAACTATCAGGAAACACAGACTCTGGCAGGGAATTCCATTCCTTAGTTGTACGAACAATGAAGGTATGTCCTAACCACTCTGGTGAGAGGGGCCGACTAAAAAGAAGACCTAAGTTAAAAAAAAATTAAAGATAACGGTCAATGTGGGTGGAATTCACATTACTAGCAATCCTGTTAACCCCTCCAACTAAGCTAAATATGCTTGTGTCCGGAGTGTGTTCACGGCGACACCTTTAGCTATTAGGCTATCCCAGTTGAACTGCTGACTGGAGGCTCTCGTGGCTAATAATAACAGTGTATTCTCAACTTTCATGTTCAAAATCTTATCTAAATAAATATATCTTGATACAGTGTTTGTTATAGAACTCCTATTAAATAGGTTGACAGATTTTATATGATTTTTTTGTAGTTGGGTAGGTTTAAGAATAGGTCTTCACTAGAAATAATTTACATGGCAAAACAACTTCTGCCGGTTCAGCTAGTTTCATAAATAAATTTTGGTGACACACATTGTAAGGTTTTCTGAGAATTTTGGTGACACACATTGTAAGGTTTTCTGAGAGATTTTGTCCGTTGCGATAAAACCACCTATTGTAGGGACATTGGTTAAGATCTCGTAGACTTTGGTTTGCGGTTCTACTCAGAGAATGTTGGTGTTACAGAGCTGTAATTTTGGCATGTTTAATACTGGAAAATTGTTAGTATTGAAGGAACCTTTACAGGTAAACAGATACAGAAAACATGTACTTGCCAATAGTGTAGATAGGTGTAAAATAGGCAGGGTGTCAATGAAATATTAGGGAAAGCCTAAAACTGATTTACGATATAGCCATTTCTGGAATATTAAGCTCGTTTCTTTGTTAGAGATACAGTAAGTAGCATAACCTGTAAGGCACTTGTCTTTAAACTAGTATTGTTATATGCTAGAGGTTACTGACGCCTAACGTGGCCACTGCCCCGAAATTATCGAACCCTTTCTACGCGAGCTCAACTCGCGCTTGACCGCTTCGCATGGCTTGACATAAGAGGTCGTTCGACCCATAACGTTTTAGAGGGAAATGTTTTTTTTTTATAGTTCAAGCCACAGATTACATCAACATTCCGTCACGCTTTGTTAAAAAAAAGGTTTTATTGTGCACGAGTGCGGTCATGTTCATAACGATGAATCACTGACAGGTTTATGTTTGACCGTTGGTATAGGTATTAACTAGTAAGTTTTTTATCTCTATTTCTACATACATGGTATGAAACAAAGTCGTTTCCCGCCGTCTTTTTTTTTTCAGCGTGGGTAAATTAAATTATCGAATCACTTCTCCCGCTGTGGGTAGAACGGAAAGGAGTGTCAGACTTCTCTGACTAAAAAACCCACCCTGTTCCTTCAGTTGCCCTTAAGTTCCGGGGCCGCGGTATCTCGTTAGAACATTCCCTCAACCCCGGCAGTTCCATGTCCCTATGGGGCTCTGGTTTCAAGCCGTTGCGTATTTAAAAGATCTAAGCGTAGTTTCCCGCCGTCTAAAAGTATGCTTAGATATTTCAAAATAAGTACGTAACGGATTTTAATGCGGTGTTCATCTATTGCGCTCCAGAAGCAAATTACTGACGTTGCTGAAGAGGCCGCTATTAAGTTGAAGTGGGCCTTGGCTGGCCACGTCTGCGGCATGTACCAGTTTCTGGAACCCTGATACAGCCAGAAAGCGTCGCGATAGACCTCGTAGAAGATGGCGGGACGAGCTGGACTAAACTAACGACTAAGAGTTTACTTTGGCCCTGGATAAAACCACCTGGAAATATGTGGGACTTTGCTCTGCAGTGGCATGATGCAGTCTAACAATATGAATTCATCTAGGACCAAGCATCCACAAACCAATCAATGCATTTTTGTATATACGACATTATTTTCTACTCGTTTTTATACTCGTATACTTTTTACTGATGATATCTTCGCGTTGCACCACCGTCTCACCTGATGGTAAGCGATGATGTGGTCGAAGATGAAGCACGTTTACCCAGAAATAACCTATTCACTCTTGACTTAAAGACCCCCAGGTTATAATGAACTAATGATAATGATGTTTATTTTGCAAACCCATACTTCCATACAAATATTATAAAAAAGCGAAAGTAACTCTGTCTGTCTGTCTGTCTTTTACCTTTTTTAGTTACTGTTTTAGTTTTAGTTACTGTTTGCTATTATCAAAATTTTACTGTACAGTGGTGAAACTTAGTTTATAGTGAAGTGGTGCTAAAGAAAAAGCGCTGATGTCTGAAATCCTACACAAATGTTCCTCATTCTGATCCTAGTGTAAGCTTTAATTATAATGTGTTATATTTTAAGCTGTATGTACCTAATTTTAACGAATAAATTATTGTATTGTTTTCATGCCTTAACCGCTGAACCGATTTAGATGAAATTTGGCATGGGAATAGTTTAGGACCCTAGGAAGGACATAGGATAGGTTTTATCCCGAAATTCGACCTCTTTTTTCTTGACGATAGGCTCGCGTTTAGCTTCTATCACACCTGACGTCCAGCGAGGATTAAGTCAAAGACAAAGTACGTTCACCCAGAAGTAACCTATTCACTCTTGACTTAAAGACCACCAGATCATAGCTATCAGGAAACAGACATTATTTCTTGATAATAGACTTGCGTTTGATCACCATCTCACCTGATGCTAAGCGATGATGTGGTCGAAGATGAAGCATGCTTGCCTAGAAGTAACCTATTCACTCTTGGCTTAAAGACACCCAGGTTATAACTATCAGGAAACATAGTCTCCGGTAGAGAATTCCACTCCTTAGCTGTACGCACAATGAAACTATTCTCAAAACGGTATGTGCGTATGGGTGGGATGTCCATCATGTAACTATGACGCATCGCCTTTTGTCACCGTTTGGTGGGGTGTCTGTGTGTCAGTTATGATGGGCCAATTGCCTGTCAGGGTCGCGGGAATTCTAACGAGATATTACGGGCCCGGAACAAAGGGTAACCGAAGGAAGGGTGGGTTTTTAGCCAGTAGAAATCACTGTACACAAAATAATACTTTTTGCCTGACCATAAGGTCTCGGGTTTGATACCCGGGATCAAACCCGAGAACTTATGCTGAGTAGTCGTGCTTGCGACCACTAGACTAGACCAGGCAGTCCTATACCAACGATAATGGCAACACTATGGGCTGAACTATTATTATTGTTTAAGCCATTGTTTTTATATCAATGGTTATTGCATACTAAAAATAAGGTTGTTATGATCATAGTGTAGCGTCAAGCATATTTGCCTGGCACATGCCGAGCTGTACTCCCATTTGTGCAATTTGGAGACACGCACCACACCGATTTTCCATGTTGCATTTCTAAAGGTTCTATTTTCGTTTATAATATTTTTGATTGTATGTATACTATTATATACGTTTGTACTGTTCTTTTTTCTGTAATTTATGTTATAAATGTTAATGTGTTTTTGTGTGTTGTGTCTTCTGTTGACCAATAATAGTTTTAACTATCTATCTATCTATGGTTGAATCAGAAATATTACCACGCAATTCTGACAGTATATATATTAGTATTTATTTTTAGTGCCGACTTTCAGCCGCCATGGAACTATGTAAATAAAGCAATGTGTTTATTTAAACCGCGTATACATTTCACAGTACTGTTTAAATATTTAGATTTCGGGCCAAATCGTATGTTATACAGAATTAGGATAAAACAAAACTACATAAATAGCTCAATAATAGCAAAACCCTGGCAGGGTATGCAGAAAATCTGAAAACAGTTTCTTCAGAATCAGTTAGAGAATAGATTGCAATATTTTTTCCGATTCGTATATGGAATAAGAATTAGAATCTGGGGGCACGGTAGCGCCCCCGCCAAGTCGAGCAAAAAGTGGCACGGCCGTACCATACTTTTCTCGAAGCAGTTCAGGCCATTTTCGACCCCGTATAACTTCGTTGTGGATAAAACTAGAAGTCTGAATTTTCAGTAACCAAGCAGGCATTATATAAATACGGTATATTTCAAATTTCATTCAATTTGAACCAGTAGTTTAAGAATTATAACGAGTCAAAGTTTCTTAATTTTGTCACTCACTGACTGACTGACCGATCATTAAAAGTCTATGGCACTTCTAGCAGACATAGAAGCTTCAAATTTGTAATCCCATTATATTTATATGGGATTACAAAGTTACATTTACAGTTAATTAATCAGTGTACATGTTTATAATTTTGTGTAATATAATGGAATAATAGGTGTAGATAGGTATCTAGATATAATTATGTTCAAAGATAACTTGTAAAATGGTCAATGGAATAAAAAAGCCAGAGAGAGGGTTTTAAGAAAATTTGTTGTTGGTATACAAGAAGTAGAAGGTACCGGAAAGGAAAAAGTAGGACTATCTACAAAAAGAAATGAGATCCCATAAAAAAACAATACTTGTAAAAAAAACCAAGTGCGAGACTTGGTTTTTTTAAATAATTATCTAACCTAACAACATCTTATAGTGACCATATCAATATTAAAAATTTTAACGTTTTAAATAAATAGATTGACTTGGCAATCGCAAAAACAATCTGCATCATGCGATAGCCGAGTCAATCTATTTATTTAAAACGTTAAAGTTTTTTAATATTGATATGGTCACTATAATATGTTGTTAGGTTAGATAATTACGTAACAACTTAAGACACAAGGTCCCTTAAGTAGGGACTGAATAATCGAATAACCGACTTGGTATTACATGGATCGCACAACTTTTTACGTTAGAAGAACTGAGTTGCGAGACTTGGTTTTTTTTTACAAGTATTGTTTTTTATGGGATTTTATATATTTCAGGCAACTTGGCCCATAAAAATAAAATACAATTTATTACAATAAATATAAATAAACTACATACATACATCACTAAACCAAAACTTACACGAGTTATCGGCGTCGTGTGTCGTGCGATGTCCGGTAACCGGCCTCGAAAACGCCGGAACATGACACCTCTCGGCCAGAATTCTTCCTTCATGAAAGTCGACAGATGTTCGGTCGGCGCTCTCACCACAAAAGAATTAAAAATAGTTTCATGACGAGACTCTAGCCGTTCGACCCCGTATAGATTTCGATCCCGTGGGAATTCTGGGATAAAAAGGTATTAGAGACTTAATTTGCGGGGCTAGAGAAACCGTCAAGCAGTACGTTTACGTTGCAAGCGAAGCTGAGGCGCGTCGCTAATCTGTATCTACTTTAATATTATAAAGCGGAAAAGTTTGTTCATTTGTTTGTTTAAACGCGCTAATTTTCGAAAGTACTGGGTGGATTTAGATGAAAATTGGTATGGAAGTATCTTGAAGCTTTGGAAAGTTATAGGCTTTTTACCCGACTGCAAAAGATGTAGGGTTATGTTTTTATCGTAATAAAGTCCACGGAAGCGAAGCCCCGATCGACTTCTGGTATATTATACTTGAGTATTCCAATAAAATTCTATGCTTTAACATTTTCAACAAATACGTCTTTCCTTTCAATTCATTTTATTTATAAGATAGATATTCAATGACTAGTTTTTGGAAAAAATAATTAGAAATATCAAATCTATTTTCCCAGTGGTTAAAGATTTTGGTTGTTATATTTAAGTCCAATGTAACATTGCTATCTTGACTTATATCTTTCTATTTCTTCAACAGGGCATGAACCCAAGGCTCGCCTTTGCCATAATATCATCAGCGTGCTGGTCTGCCTTCCAACATGGATACAACACTGGTGTCCTGAACGCGCCACAAGCTGTAAGTGCTCGTTTATTTATTTGTTTGTTATTTCTCATTATATACCTATTTATCATCTATACCAATATCATAAAGAGGTAGTAACTTTGATTGTTTGTTTGTAAGGGCTAACCTTCGGAAATGCTGAACCGATCAAAAAATTCTTTCACAATCAGAAAGCTACACTATTCAGGAATGCTATAGGCTATATTTTATTATGATTAAACAAAAGTTCAGAGAAAAATAATGGCATATGTAAATCAAGTCAGCGGAAATTGGGCAAGAAGTGATGCTTTGCGGCGTGCGCTAACTAAACAGTTCGGTATAGACGAACATAATTTTCATCTAAAATGTTGGTCTCTATTAGTTCAACACAAAAGTCCGCGGTACTGTACAGCTAGCTTTTATATTTGAATCACTACAAAGGCTTTTTTAGGGTTCCGTAGCCGAATGGCAAAAAACGGAACCCTTATAGTTTCGACATGTCTGTCCGTCTGTCTGTTTGTCCGTCCGTCCGTACGTATGTCACAGCCATTTTATTCCGAAACTATTAGGACTATACATGTAAAACTTGGTAGGTAGATATATTCTGTGAACCGCTTTCCGAGTTTAAGAGAAAATTTAAAAAATATTTAAAATAAAGGGTGCTCCCCATACATGGAACTGAAACTGAAAATATTTTTTTTCATGAAACCTATATGTGTGTGGTATCTATAGACAGGTCTTTAAAATGACATTAAGGTTTCTAAAATGACTTTTTCATAAAGTTAATTGTTTCAAAGATATACGCTTCCAAAGTGGTAAAATGTGTGTCCCCCCCTCTCTAACTTCTATAATAATGAAGTGAAAAATCTAAAAAAACCATATATTGTAGATCATAATGTAAACTTTCAACCAAAATTGGTTTGAACGAGATCGAGTCAAGAGTTTTTGAGATACAGTATATTTTCTAAAAACCGCAAATATAACTTTGTAATTCATACAAACACTATGAAAAACAAAGTTATTTGGCGTAGTTGTAAAAATTGTAAATAAGCTAGTTTTAAGAAATTTGTAAGGTTATTTGTATTTTTCTTTTTCAAATAAATATATTAAGTAAGTATATTATATTTATTATAGTTACTACGGGACCCTTCATGGGCGAGTCCGACTCGCACTTGGCCAATTTTATTAAATGAAAGAAATACATTTTATGTGAAGTTGAGATGTCTTTTTAACCGACTTCTAAAAAAGGAGGAGGTTCTCAATTCGGATGTTTGTATTTTTTTTTTTTTTTTTTTTTTTTTATGTTTGTCCACGCATAACTCCGTCGTTTGCCAACCGATTTGAAAAATTCTGATCTTGTTAGAAAGGGTATACTTCCCAAATGGTCCCATGAAAATTTTATCGAAATCGGACAAGCCGTTTCTGAAAAATCAACAAAAGTCTAAAAAAATGTTTACGTTGATGATCTTTTCGTTCACGCTGCATTACGTTTTTTGTTCGGGCATAACTCCGTCATTTACGAACCGATTTGGAAAATTCACTGACCCACTAAAAATCACGAAAATAAAAACTTTTTTGCAAAAAAATAGAACCGACTTCCATATCAAAACACTACAAAGCCAAAAATAATTTTAATTTCGGAAGGCGGTGTGAAAAAAAAAGAAAATACAAAACCAATAACACCGACTACCGAAATTAAAATTATTTTTGGCTTTGTAGTGTTTTGATATGGAAGTCGGTTCTATTTTTTTGCAAAAAAGTTTTTTTCATGAAGAAAACATGAATCTACATCAAAATAAATGATTTTTTCATCAAGATAATTTTATGAAGATAAAATTAGTCGTTTAAAGTACCTATGTTATTCGGTTGTGTAATTTAGGAGATTTTGCCCATCCCATTAAAAAGGTTACAGTTTCCAGTGAAGGTGTCATTTGCCCTTACAAGAAATAAGGCTCATGCGCAGACATTTTCACTGGTAGGTATTGATCTGAGAAAAGAGTGTTTTTCCTATGGGCAGTTATATGTTGGCTTATCTCGAGTTGGAACTCCACAAATTCATTATATTTTCATGCCAGAAAATAAAATAACATCAAACATTGTATTCAGAGAAGTCTTCAACAATTATTATAAGTACCACATCCAACATCAGCTAATTATAAACAATGAACCTGGTAAAACTTAGTACCTACTAAGAACTACACAACATAATTGCATCACAAAAATATAATTAACGCCCAACGAAGTGGCACGGGTCGGCTAGTTCTAGATATAGACAAAGTTCATATATGTATAGTGCGAGCGAGTAAGGACTTTAACACCTTTAGAAAGGAGTTCTCATTTGACCCTTTCAATACCAAATCGTATTATGCTCGTAAGCGGCTGAATGCTGGCTTTTTGTGAGGCCTTAGTGCTATGTTTATGTATATTATATTCTATTTATATTTCTATTTTATTGTGCTTGTTAGTGCATATCAAATCTCGAAACTTCGGTTACTTTTATTTTTATCGGTGAGAACCTATAATTGGCTTTAAGTTACATATATATACCACTGCAGTCAATGTAAATTAGAACAGACCGGTTAAGTAGACGCACAGCCTTACTGAGCTGATCTACGAGTGGCCCTAACTAAAAAAAAAAAAAAATGTAAATTAGCAGTTGGTTCCCCTTTTAGTAAATAAATAAATATTAAATTATTATTGTTGGAACCTGTTTCATCGACAGTGTAAGGCTGTTTGCAATCAACGATTCGACTTTTGCCTCAGTCTGACACTTCAATAAAGTTCTCCTTCTTTCTTCTCTCCTGCTCTCATTATTTGGAGTCGGGTCTCCTCACTCTCCTGCGCCAGGATATGCTATCCTGGATAGTCGGCTCTAGCAATTGGGCTAACTTGAAGTCGCTCTCAATTTTGGACCACCAGGTCAATGGCGGATGGCCTCTCCCGTATACGAGTTCACAGACAGCCTAATAACCTTAAGATACCTTAATATGTTAAAATACAATTAGTGTATGTATACTGAGTTTGCTTTAATAGCCATTTCTTAATTCCCAGATATTTGTCCCAGCTTTGGGAATGTTAGAGGCTGATTATATATATCGTCATCATCAGTCCGTCCGTTCATATGTACAGCCATTTTATTTCGAAACTATTAAGACTATACATGTGAAACTTGGTAGGTAGATGTACTCTGTGAACCGCTTTCCGATTTAAAGAAAAAAAAATTAATAAATATTTAGAATAAAGCGGGGCTCACCATACATGGAACTGATACTGAAATATTTTTTTTCATGAAACCTATGCGTTTGTGGTATCAAGGTTTCTAAAGCCACTTTTTCATAAAGTTAATCGTTTAAAAGATATACGCTTCCAAAGTGGTAATATGTCCCCCCCTCATACATGGAACTGAAACTGAAAATATTTTTTATGACACCTATGCGTGTGTGGTATTTATAGAAAGGTGTTTAAAATGTCATTGAGGTTTTTAAAACTACTTTTTCATAAAGTCAATCATTTAAAAGATATACGCTTCTAAAGTGATAAAATGTCCCCGCCCTAACTTCTGTAGTATCTAAAATCTAAAAAAAAAAATATGCTGTAGATCTTAATGTAAACTTTCAAAGAAAATTGGTTTGAACGACATCGGGTCAGTAGTTTTTGAGATTTAGCATATTTTCTAAAACCGCAAATATAACTTTGTAATTCATACAAATACTATGACAAAAACAAAGTTATTTGGCTTAGTTACTACGGAACCCTTCATGGGCGTGTCTGACTCGCCCTTGGCCAACTTTTTTTCTTGGTGGGAAATCATGGAAAGACTTCTCCCGCTTGGGCTGGAGCGGAAGGGAGTGTCAGACTTCTACTGACTAAAAACTCACCCTGTTCCTTCAGCTGCCCTTATATTCCAGGGCCACGGCATCTCGTTAGAATATTCCTGCAACCCGCAATAATCATCAACCTCTACGGATTACTTAGCCACGAACTCCATATCTATACTGTTCTTAAATACACCCAAACTCGTTTTACCTAAACACCCTAAATTTTTTCTAATTCCTTCCAGGTTATTGCAGAATGGCTTCAGAAGGAGGTCCTTACCGGTACGAACTTGACGTTAGCAGCAACAGATGACCCCAAAGTGACCTCAGTTATGTCGATTGCTGTAGCGATATACTGCGTAGGAGGAATGATTGGGGGCATCATTACAGGAGTCATAGCAGACAGGTGAGGACCAAAATGATAAAATACCTTTTCTTAGTGATAATAGGCTCGCGTTTGACCACCATCTCACCTGATAGTAAGCGATGATGTAGTCGAAGATGAAGTACGTCCACCTAGAAGTAACCTATTCACTCTTGACTTAAAGACCACCAGGTTATAGCTATCAGGAAATGGTCATTTTTTCTTGATGATAGGATCTTTAGACCACCGTCTCACCTGTGGTAAGCGATGATTTGGTCGAAGATGAAGCATTCTTACCTAGAAGTATCCTATTTACTCTTGATTGATAGACCCCCAGGTTATAGCTAACATGCAAGAAGGACTTGAGTCGCTTGATTGCTTTCTGTACTATTGTTATCATCTTCTGCATAGGCTTTTACCAAGTTTGGAGTGCGCATCTAGTCTAAAGATTGCTTTTAACGATAAGACCGCCCATTGTATCACCCTTTTTAGTTGTTAAGTCCATATTTGTGTTACTATTAGGGTGTACAATATATAATATATCTATATATAATAATAAATACTAATATTCTACATAGAGCAACTATACCTATCTGTTTTATTGACTTACAACTCAGAAGTTGTGCAAAGTTCCGGATTAACCCATCAGTAAATTAAGTAATTACTTAGGGTTTTGAGGAGTACCAGAAATCAAATAAATTACTAGTTTTTAGGGTTCCGTACCTCAAAAGGAAAAACGGAACCCTTATAAGATTACTTTGTTGTCCGTCTGTCCACCTGTATGTCTGTCTAGACTCTTTTTCTCTGGAACGCGTGGAGGTATCAAGCTGAAATTCATATCAAATACTCAAATCTACTGTCCTTAGGAGCTGTGAAAAAATCAAACTTCTAAGGTAACGCAATCAAAAGATACATCCGTTTATGCCGCATTTTCGACACTCGCAAGGGAATCAAAACCTACAGGGTACTTCCCGTGAACTCAGAATTTTGAAACTTGCTACAAAGCAACGTCTTATAGTACAGATAAAGGAAAAATTGCGAAAAGCATACATTTTTGGTTACATCATATAATAAAAATATTAAAAAATATATATATCTACAGGGTTAATTGTAAAATACCGAAAACCTCTCGGGACTATGTTACTAACATCATAATCAACAACTTTTGTTCTATGACTTTTTAAAAATTCGTCATATTTTAGTTCATGATTTTCATATAAAATAAAAAATATTTAAATTGAACTCCCTAAATGTAACACAGTCTATGCGAAGCAAAAGAAAACGACTTATACTATCACTTTCTTTTGTTTCGCATAGTCTCCGTAACATTTAGGGCGTTCAATTTAAATATTTTTATCTTTGTATGAAAATCTGGTGAATTAAAATACGACGAATTTTTAAAAGTCATAGAACAAAAGTTGTTGATTATGATGTTAGTAACATATTCCCGAGAGATTTTCGGTGTTTTACAATTAACCCTGTATAAGTTTGTACGGAACCCTTGGTGCGCGAGTCCGACTCGCACTTGGCCGGTTTTTCTTTTTTAAAAGCTTAGCCTTTTCCCAACTAACTGGTGGCTTTCAGTCTAACTGGACGCAGCAGATTTACTTGCTTCTAATTACACGTAACGACCGTCAAAGATGTACAAATGACAGACGGGACAAAAGGCTTTTTTTAATAATTTAATAATTTTTTATTTACAATTTTACAATTTTTACAAAAGTACTTTGCCCCTAATACACAGTATTAGAAAAATTTTAATATTTTGCTTGGTTAATAACCTCTGGCACTCAAGCTAAGAGTAAACTTGTGTTATGAGTGCCTCTCTCTTTTGAACAATTTTCAGTGATCAAACATTTGCGGAGTTACATAGCATAGCATAGCTTAAGATTATACAATACAATAAAAAATACAATAAAAAGGTTAAAAAAAATAATAATAATGAAGAAAAACTAAAACTATAGAGCCCTCAAGGTGTGTTGATTATGTAGGTGTGTATGTGTGTGGATATATCGCACCCTTAGTAATATAAGGGCACAACTCAAAAAAGTAGATTTTTGAGAAAACGCGTTTCAAGATTCTGGATTCCTACATTACAGATATTTTTTCATATAACATGCTTATTATTTAAGTTAGCCAACCGGTAAGTTAGTTAACCGTTTAGTTAACTGGATAGTTAACCGGTAGAGAATTTCATTTTGAGCCCTTAGCATTTAAAACCTCAATTTGCAAAAATTTTGACTTGATTCCTTATATTACTGAGGGTGCGAATGTGAGTGGATGTGTGTGTGTATGTTTTTCATTACATGCTTTCCGAGGCATGGAGCAATTTCCTGCCGGAGCCTGTTTCCTGATTGCTTTGACCTGGGGGTCTTTAAGTCAAAAGTAAATAGGTTACTTCTATGTAAGCGTGCTTCATCTTCGACCACATCATCGCTTAACATCAGGTGAGATTATGGTCAAACGTAAGCCTATATATATATATTTTTTTTCTTTTGTTTGTTTCTTTGTTTTGTAACTTAGTTTTCTTTTTGTACTCAATCGTTAGCTACTTACCCAATGTAACTCCGTACTAGTTTTGTATAAATTGAGGAATGTATTAACAGAGAGAACCCTGGCACCCATAACACAAGTTTAATCTTAGCTTGAGTGCCAGTGGAGTAATCATTGATTTATTTATGCAATTTTAAAGAATATTGTCCTAAAATCAAGTTATTGTCATTGGTAAAAATTGTAAAAAATTGGAATAAATAAAGAATATATATATCAACTTATCAACTATAAAAAAAAGTTAGATGATGATACAAACGCGACCCTATATCTTAGGTCAAATTGTTTATATTTATGTAATTGCTCATGAAGGCTACTGTTCTTTACAGGTTTGGCAGAAAAGGTGGTCTGCTATGGAATAATCTGTTGGTGTTTGTAGCAGCTGTGCTGGAAGGGCTTTCGAAGTTTGCTAACTCCGCTGAGATGCTTATATTAGGGAGGTAATATTAACATGTAACCATACCCCATTCCAATTTACCCCACAAGTATCCGTCTAACCCCACAGCTAAACTTAAATCCGTATTACAGGACACACCTCAATTTCAGTTTATTCGGAATAAATCTGTCGGTGTTTAAGTTTAAAGCTCTCTTTTTATAAATGAAAAATAAAATACTATAACTAGTTTTTTATAAGAAGTTTAAATAAAAAAAACAATGCTAATAATTACGATGACCTTTGCTAGACCAAAAAGACTCTTATCTCAGTGTGATACTATGATATTCAAGGAAAAAATACCGCAACGCTGGTATTATGACAAGGCCCGATATGACGAGGTCACTTTTTTCACAAATTTAAACTAAATGAGGCCATAGTTTCCTAGCCGACTACCCTAAGAAGAAACACCGATACAAACTCAGAGGTCTCTTTTTTGAAGTTCATACAGTCTGTACTGGTCAAATTATATGGGAACCTCGTAGGTTACAGTCTGAGGCGATCAGGCACCTGTTTAGTCCTCGGCACGTAAGTTGGCAAGGTTTTGGCGTAGTGGGTAGGGCGTCCAATCCCGGAATACCGAGATCTCGGTATTGCGGGATCCCGCGTCATTTTCCAATCCCGCGTGATGCGGGATTACGGGCGCGGGATCCGCGGGATTTGCGGGACTGAAAAATGCATGCATACGACCTCTCGCGAACGCGATCGCTCGGTGACTGGTGGCCGGCAGTGTTGCAAACAACGTGGGGGCCGATGTCACCCGTTTTTCACAGCTTATGTAGCCTACTATAGCCGAATTTCAGTCAAAAAAGGTGTAATTTGATTGATCTCATACTAGTAGTAATACTGGAATAAATGTGGAGTTAGTAGATTAATTCATTGTTTTATTTGCCTTATATAAATGTGAATATTTTCAATATGCGGGATCCCGCAAATACCGAGATCCAGCGGGATTGAAAATTCGTAGTCCCGCAAATACCGAGATTGAATTCAGGCTGCGGGATTGGACGCCCTAGTAGTGGGGGGTAAGTTCGCGCATCGTGCACTTAGTGGAAGAAAAAAGTGGTTACTTTCACTGCTTGCCATTATTCTATGGTTATTGCCATCATTTATTTTTAATCATGTCTGTTCAGAAGAATGTTAAAGAAAGAAGAGGAATTCATTCGTTAATTCGGGGTTATAAATAAAATAGATATAATACATAAATACATTTAAAAGTGAAAAAAATGTATTTAAAAAAACATTAAAAATAATATGTTCTCGTCGTCACAATTAAAACTGCTACCCCTTTTATTCTTCTTTTTTCCCGGTGTCCTAAAGACAGTGACGAATTCAGAATTTCAACCTTCCTTAACTATAGTGTCTAACTGTTCTTTCTGACGTTTTAATAGTCTGCGTAAAACGGTACCTATTTGGTCCTGGCATTGTAATCAACGTAACAAAAACTAAATTTAAAACAACAACTCCGTCCGATGATGGAACGGGCTTGGCGGAATTAGATTGTGTAATTCCATCGCACACTCCCCGAAATGTAACCGATGGAAAACCGATAGACTTGCAACTCGTCGTCGGTGTTCAAGGCTCTTTACGGTAGTAGAGTAATGGCTGGGGTCCAAACGCGCGAACTCTCGACCACAAGTTCCACACCTTAGCCATTACGCTATTAACGCTTAGTTTGGAAGTTGGGTGCGTGATATCCCCGTTCCTCAGTGCGTCGTTGGTTCTGCGCCCATTGAACTATGAGAGCTTAGAACAATGACGCATGGAAGGATAGTACGTGTGAGGCAACTAAAACTTAGCCATTTTGGCTAACTTTGCTCGACGAGCCGTCAGTACTCAAGGTCACATTCTGCCGAACAGAGCTCGCGAGTAAATAATTTAAAACGACCGTTTGTAGCGTAAAGGGATGTCATAGTCCTTCAGGAGAACAAAAAACGTGTAATCAAATTACATTTCACAAGTAAATACTTACATTTTATACATTACTAGCTTCTACCCGCGACTTCGTACGCGTGGGAAGGTTTTCCCGCGCAAATCCCGATCCCGTGGGAATTTCGGGATAAAAAGTAGCCTATGTGTTATTCCAGGCTGCCTACTATATACTTACCAAATTTCATTCAGATCCATTCAGTAGTTTTTGCGTGAAAGAGTAACAAACATCCATCCATCCTCACAAACTTTCGCATTTATAATATTATTAGTAGGAGTAGGATAGTAGGATAGTAGGAAGTAGGATAGGATATTTACGTAAATCGACCATCAAACAAAAATTCTAATAACCTGACTTATCACAATTCAATGTTGCTATCCGTGAGGAAAAAATACCCATATTGATTTCTTTTTTGCTTATTTTTGTTTAAAAAAATATAGTTTTGGCGGCAATTATGTATGCGTCAAACTAAACTATATTTATTTACAGTATTTTGTAACTAAAAGTTACTGTTAGTTCGAAGATCATCATCAAGATGACAATTTTATTGATTAAGATTTTTTTCATATAAGTAATGTTGTCAATAATATTTTTCTATATCATAAATACAATTACATACTTTTAAACACAAACTTTTAATTGATATCAAACGAGATTTTTCAAGCAATTAATACATTTCTATAATATTATTATAACACATTACACATCAAACATTCTAAACGCAATGAACGATATCTCATTTCGTTTACCTTCCGTAAGTATATGTAATATAAGTTACATATATTATATGAAAAAACATCATCTTATCTAGTTTCATAACATAAAATACTTGATTTGGTCCAGCAACATAATAGTGCGTTTTCCCATTTTTGTGGGTAATGGTCTGGTAATGGTATTACTGAAAGCTATATTTGTGTGCGTTTGAAGAACGTAGACACATTCGGCTCACGCACACAAAGAAAATAAAGTGGACACACGAAATCGCTCGTGTTTTGTTCTAGACTTGGGGGATGTGTATGAGAGTAAACGGAACAGAGGGATCTTATTAAGCCTGATGTAGGTATGTTCTACTCCTCTTACACAAATATTGTATTGTTTCAGGCTTGTTATTGGGGTAAACAGCGGTTTGAACGCTGGCTTAGCGCCGATGTATCTCGCTGAAATATCGCCTGTCTCGCTTCGGGGATCGGTGAGTTAACTTAAGTTTTCTGTGGGAGAAAATCTTCCAAATGACTCCTCTCTCGCTCAGGGTGACCTCGTCCTTACTGTACGTAGTAGGTAAAGAGTATCTTATCCTTTTAAAAACGTTCTGTAGTCCTGTGATCTTGGGAACAAAGGTACAGTCCACAGACAAGAACTAACAGTACTTTTTTTATTCCATAAACAATTTCTGCATCATACTGAAATCTAAACTTAACATTTGCACATATAAGTTAACATTTCAAACCAAGTCTAAGTGCCCCATTACGGAAGAGCACGGCATGCCCTATATATATTTTGCTAGTAGATGGCGTTAGTTGTTTAAAAGATCAAAGTTACTACTTATGGGGCACACAGAAGTAACCCCATCTAGCGGCCATAGGAGATATTTAATGTAACCGCTAGAACACTAGTCGCCTTCTGTGGCTGGTGGATGGCGTTAATTGTTTAATTTTTAAAGCATTGGAATAATCCATAATGTTATACAGAACTAACGCCATCTAGCGGCCATTGAAGGCAATTACTGTGACTGACAGTACACCAGTCACCTTCTGTGGGTGGTAGATAGCGTTAGAGGATTATAAAGACCTAAACAGAATGAACGCCATCTAACAGCAATTGAAGGTAACTACTGAGACCGCTTGTACACTAGCCGCCTTCTATGGCTAGTAGATGGCACTAGTTGTTTAAAGGGTTTAATATCGTAATCTTTACTAAACTGAAATACAGCGCTATCTATTAACTAGCTGAGACATTTAATTCATAATCATTTTATTTCTTTTCAAATATGGGTACAAATACATTGATTTCACACAATTCGCTTGGATACCCAAATATTTTTTATTTAGCTTAGGCTTAGGCACCAGTCTCCCACAATATAACTAGATACTTACCTAAGTTATGTATCATAATTTGGCAAAACTGTGTAATGCAATTTATGTATGTTGTGGAGAGAAAAATAAACTTATTACTTATCTAATAATCTTTTAAATTATTTACAATCTCGCGAGATATATTATAATCTAACGGTTTTCACAATTTTACGATGACAGACAAGACATCTATACTATTACAGCTAATCTTCGAAAGTTCTGGGTGTACTTAGATGAAATTTTGTATGGAAGTACCTTGAAGCTTGAGGAAGACTAAAGTCTACTTTTTACCAGACAGCACAAAAAGAATAGATTATGTTTTTATCGTAATAAAGTCCACGGCAGCGAAGCCCCGCGCGGCTGTTACTTGCTAGTATCTCATGTTCCTAACTGTTTCAATAAAATCCGTTACTTTTAAATTTTCAACAAATACTTATTTCCCTTCCAGATAGCCACAGTGTACCAACTAGTAATCACAATAACCATCCTGCTATCACAAGTACTAGGCCTAGGTTCCGTGCTGGGTACGCCTGAAGCTTGGCCTTACCTACTGACCATCACTGCTAAACCGGCAGTTCCGTTTCACAATTTCACGGTTTCACATCGATAGATTATAATCCATCGAAAAATATTGCGTTAAATTGCAAGCGATGTGGTACAATCACAATTTATCGCTAGATTACAATCTCGCGAGATTTTTTATAATCTAACGGTTTTCTCAAATTTACGGTAACAAATATCTATAGCAAAATTATAAAGCAGAAAAGTTTGTTTGTTTAAACGCGCTAATCTATTTTGTATGGGTGTAGCTTGAAGCTTGAGGAAGGGACGGAACCGGAGGAACATATTAGGCTGAATAATTATTAATTGTTATTCCTTTCTTTCCCTTCCAGATTGGCACAGTGTACCAACTAGTAATCACAATAACCATTCTGCTATCACAAGTCCTAGGTCTAGGTTCAGTGCTGGGCACGCCTGAAGGTTGGCCTTACCTACTGGCAATCACAGCCATACCAGCAGTCTTACAGATATGCACTCTGCCTATCTGCCCGGAGTCGCCCAAGTTCTTACTACTGAATAAGGGACAAGAACTGCACGCTCAGAGGGGTAAGTCTACTTTTAGCGAAAAATAAGTTTGCTTTTCATAGTGTTTGTATGAATGACAAAGTTATGTTTGCGGTTTTTGAAAATGTGCTATATCTCAAAAACTGCTGACTGTATCTCGTTCAAACCAAGTTTCGTTGAAAGTGTTCATTAAGATCATATACCATATTTTCATATTTTTCACATTTTAAAAGTAAGAAGGGGGAGCACGCATTCTACCACTTTGGAAGTTTCTCTCTTTCAAAGGCTGACTTTAAAAAAAGAAATGGTTTAAGGAATCTCAATGTATTTTTTAAAGATAATAATACACAACCAACATGACTGTATAGCTTTGGTGATTCGTTTTTTAATTACAGTTCCATGTATGGGGAGACCCCTTATTTTTTTTTCGTACAAAAATCTTATTGGTTTACAAAATACATCTTCTTACCAAGTTACCACTCTGTAGTCATAAAAGTTTCGGAATAAAATAACTGTGACATACGGATGGATAAACGGACAGACAGACAAACTTGTTTAAAAAAATGATATTGTTAATTTTTTGGTCTTGAAGACTAAATGACTTGGCCTGTGGTTTCAGCACTCAACTGGTTGAGAGGGGATGTGGCCGTTCACGGTGAAATGGAAGAAATGCATCAGGTATGTTATTAGAGATAACCTATATTTTAGTGATTGAAGGCTCGCGTTTGACCACCATCTCGCCTGATGGTAAGCGATGATGTGATCAAAGATGAAGCATGCTTAGAAGTAACCTATTCACTCTTTACTTCAAGACCCCCAGGCTATCGCTATCAGGAAACAGAGACTCCAGCAAGGAATTCCACTCCCTAACTATACGTATAATGAAAGTATTCCCAAAACGTATTGTGCGTATATGTGGGATGTCCACCATGTAACGATGGCGCATCGCCGTTCGTCTTGTAGTCCGATGATGGAACGGACTTCGAATTCGATTTTGCAATTGTAACCGATCAAAAACCGATAAGCTTGCTGTCGCCTTGTCGTAGCTTTGACTCGACTAGTCCCTCGTTGCCAATGAATCTCTTGGCCCCTTTCTCGATAGACTCAAGTGCATCAAGATGGTATTTGGCAGATCCTTCTCAGAGATGGGAGTACTCGACCAAACTTGCACAATATGAGGATGACTGTTATTGAACGGAGGTCTTTGTCCCAGCAGAGAAAATGTGAGGCTGATTATGTATGAATGTTTTAATGGCTACTAATCGCTTCTCCTCTAATGTCGTACTAAGTGCTTCTACTCTACATTTATTGTGCGCAAAGCTAAAATGTGGAACTCTCTGCCGGCTTCTGTGTTCCCTGCCACATATGACCTCTCTGCCTTTAAAGCAAGAGTGAACAGGTATCTTTTGGGCTCGCTCGTCCCATCATAGAACTCATTTATCGCTGACCGTAACTTACTTATAGGCGTGATTGAGGTCAAGAGTGGGTTCATCTAGATTTTTTTAAATCAAATACATCTGTATATACAGTGTGTTAGGTTAAACGAGGGACTTATTGGGGGAGGGTATTCAGTATTCGATTCTCGTCCCAAATATGTGAAAAACCTATAACTTACATTTTTGACATAATTGTCCAATAGAATACATTTATCAAGTACACTGAGGCGCAAGAGGTGAATTAACTTGTAAACAGTACCTAAAGTAATCACGTGGCAAAACACGGCCCGATCCTGCCAAAAAAAGGAAGCTCGTGTGTAAACTCCGCCCCCGCGGGAGTCCCCCCGAGGACTTTTGGTATGGTTCTGTCTGTTATTTATCAGTGTTTTTTTTTGTTTATATTTTTATTAGTATCATGTAAGCATACACTATTTGAATATGTCCCTCGTTTAAACTAACATACTGTATAAATACAATTGAAATGACTGTCTGTGATTTCAAAATAACAGGAAAAGTCAACTACGTAAACAAGTTCATCATTTCATCTAACTTTCTTACCACCACTTTACAGGAAGCCGAAAAGAACAAAATCAGCAAGAAAGTGACTCTTCGGGAGCTCTTTAGCAACCGTCAGCTTCGACAGCCCCTCCTCATTGGCATAGTCGTGATGGTAGCCCAACAGTTCTCCGGGATAAACGCCGTTATATTCTTCTCCACTGACATCTTCCGAAGGGTCAAGTTAACTACCAGTCAGTCGCAGTATGCTACGTTGGGTAAGTTTTTTTTTTTTTTTAATAGTTTCGCGTTTGACCACCATCTCACCTGATGGTAAGTGATGATGTGGTCGAAGATGGAGCACGCTTACCTAAAAGTAACCTATTCACTCTTGACTTAAAGACTCCGAGGTTATAGCTATCGGGAAACACAGACTCCGGCAGGGAATTCCACTCCTTAGCCGTACGCATAATGAAGGTATTCCCAAAACGATTTGTGCGTATGGGTGGGATGTCCACTATGTAACGATGGCGCTTCGCCGTTTGTCTCGTAGTCCGATGATGGAACGGGCTTGGTGGAATTAGATTGTGTAATTCCATCGCACACTCCCCGAAATGTAACCGATAGAAAACCGATAGACTTGCAACTCGTCGTCGGTGTTCAAGGCTCTGGAGCTTTGACTCGACCAGTGCATCGTTGCCAATGAGTCTCTTGGCCCACTTCTCGATTGACTCAAGCGTGTCCAGTTGGTATTTAGCAGATCCATCTTAAAGATGAGAGCAGTACTCCATACACGACCGAACCTGGGCTTGATAGAGATTGAGCAACTGTTCGGGTGTGAAGTACCGTGTCACCTTTGCTAGGATCAAAAAAGAAAAAAAAAAAAAAATTTATTCGTTTATAAAGTTTACATATCATGTAGTGATTGGAGCCTACCGTTAAGCTAATAAAGCCTGTATTGGGAGACTCCGCTCTTCCATATCGTTATTTACGTACATGTGAATGTAAAATTAAGAAGCTGGTTTACTTATACTAAAACAAGATCACATAAACTGTCAATGACATGACACAATCTGAATAATAATACCTATAAAATAACTACATATTAGTCGCTGAGTGAGCGTGAGTGGATTTTTGGGTATGTCTATGGGGTATGAGTGTATGAGAACCATGCCATGTATTTATACTTTTTGAATGAATGTAAGTAGTGCGTGTGCGTGTGTGTGTGTGTGAGGGTGTGTGCGTGTGAGTGTTGTGTGTTTGTCTGTAATGTACTGTGTTGAGAAATTTGGTTTTTTGTATAATTTGCAGTGTTAAGGTGATTTTACTCTAGCAATGCCTCCGTATTTTCGTAGGTAAGTGTTTTTATCCAATTATTAACAATTTTTTTACAATCACATAGTTTTTCTTCATATATATAAATTTGTTTATTCAGTTTATTATAGAGTTGTGCCGATCTCTTTTTATACTGTCTACTGGCAAATTTAGTCTTTGTATAGGGAACTTCAGCGATTATGTCTTTCCTTCTTCTAAATGTTAAATTGCGGTCGTACGGTAGTATTTTGTGTATTTTTAATATGATTTTAACTATATATAATTTTCTGACCGATAGTAAACCACTTTCTTGGAAAAGAGATTGTGTAGGGTATCTAATATTTTTAAAATACATCACTTTTATTAAAGCTCGCTGTCCTCGTTCAACATCGATAAATTTTGTCTTTGCTGCACCCCCCCAAATAGGTATGCAGTATATCAATATAGACTGTACCAGAGCTATGTATATTTCTTTTAGAAGGTTTCTTGGTTTGCCTAGTTCCTTAGGAATATTTTTTGGTACAATATATCTTAATGTCCTGAATATCCAGCTCAATTTTCTGATCCTGGTAGTCACCTGCTCTAGATGAGGATACCAGGACAGTCTTTGGTCAACAACAACTCCTAAGTATTTTGTATGTGATACTCTATCTAATGTTGGACACTGACACATATTAGTATCTTCACACTTATGTACCTTTATATTAAAATCTTGTTTTGGTTGAGTGCGATTTGAGATTGCAAAACATATGTAATTCGTTTTGGCTGTGTTTAGAGAGAGCAAATTTTTTTGTAACCATCGAGCTATTAGGGCTATACCCGCCTCTGCACGAAGAGGATTCCCAACTTTTTTGATACTAGTTGAGCCTTAGCCTCGATAAACGGGCCAAAATTGAGGGTAGAAGTTAGTGTTACCCCCAGAAGCTCGATACGGTCGGTTATCGGCACGGTTACACCTCGGAAAGTAGGAGCCGGTTCGAATTGGCTCCTTTTTGCGGAGAAGAGACACGCCTGGGTCTTAGCTGCATTAAACTTGACCAGGTTGGCATCGCCCCATTCGGAGACAGCCTTCAAGGTCAAGTTCAAGCGCCCGACCATGTCCTCACGGAGAGACTGGATGTGTGACCCACCAGCACGCGCGCTGGACACATATCTCTCAGAAACTGTGCTATCATCTGCATACCAAAAGGTACCGGGCATTAGCAGATCGTTAATGTGCAGCAAGAATAAAGTTGCTGGGAGAACAGACCCCTGAGGGACCCCGGCATTAATTGCCAATTGGCCAGACGAGCAGCCATCAATGACCACTCGAATGGACCGATCCCTCAGGAAGTCTTCAATCCAAACGCAAAGTTGAGTGGGTAAACCGAAAGAAGGAAGCTTAGCAATAAGGCTATCGTGCCAGACCCTGTCAAAAGCCTTGGAGATGTCAAGGGAAACAGCAAGTGCTTCCCCTTGCCTCTCAATGGCCTCACTCCAGATATGAATGGCATACGCTACAAGATCCCCAGTTGACCGGTTTTTGCGAAAGCCGTATTGCCGGTCACTGAGGATGTCGGTGGCTTCTAGGTATGCCAGGAGCTTACTATTAAGTACACGCTCCATACTCTTACAGAGTATGGACGTGACTGAAATAGGCCTGTAGTTGGCAGGGTCAGCACGACTGCCCTTTTTGGGTACAGGCTGTACGTTAGCCAGCTTCCATGCTTTCGGCACCTTTCCAGTCTCTAGCGAAAGGCGAAACAGGCGTGTCAAGATTGGAGACAATTCAGGTGCACAAGTTCTAAGAACAATTGCTGGTATCCCGTCGGGGCCACTAGCTTTGTTCACGTCAAGATTACGCAGCACTCTACGGACGTCCTTCTGATGGATGCGAATGTCCGACATACACGTCTCGCATCCAATAGGAGCATCAGGAGGGTGAGCACCACTACTATCCAGACGTGAACACTCCGCGAAGAGAGCGGCAAACAAGTTTGCTTTTTCCTCAGCGGAGTGAGCCAGAGACCCGTCAGGTTTGAGCAGTGGTGGTAATGAGGGGCGAAGAAGTTCGATTCAACCGACTTTGCCAGGGACCAAAACGCTTTGCTTCCAGCAGGGTATGAAGCGAGTTTGTTCCCAATTCGGCTAACGTGGTCAAACCGAGACCTCCGCAAAACCTTCTTGCAGGACTTGGCAGCCCTGTTGAAGGCTCTCTTCTTCTGATCCACGTCATTTGCTTTGCAGTTTCGAGCATCGACCCATGCTAGGTACGCCGCGTGTTTAAGCGCTTCAGCGCGATCACATTCGGTGCCAAACCAAGGTCGAGCTTTGCCGGACATTGTTAGGTCAGAGAACGGAATTGTAGCGTAAATAAAATTAAGTGCACAGTAAAACACAACCGCTACTTAACACGTTTAATTTTGATTAAAAGGAAAAAGATAGAAAACAAGTACTTAATTAAAAAACATAAAAAAGTTAAATATTAGTTATTATTGGGAACCTTTCAGTGATGGCGTGGGTTAACTTAGCGGAAAGAAAAAGAATGTTATCGAAAGTATTATGCAAATATTTCTAACTTACCTAACAAAAAATCGATTGCAATCGGTTATAGCTAGGCGAATACGCAATATTAGTAATTTTAATTACAAAAACACTAAGAGCATCCAACGCGTCTTGATAGGCCTTAGATTAGAAAGAGTTTTTGACGTGAGAAT
The DNA here is from genome assembly GCA_943138885.2 of Tholera decimalis. Taxonomy (NCBI): domain Eukaryota; kingdom Metazoa; phylum Arthropoda; class Insecta; order Lepidoptera; family Noctuidae; genus Tholera; species Tholera decimalis. The sequence goes on along the minus strand of OW964575.2, from coordinate 6,190,170 downwards.
TTTTAGATTAGAAATATACAAATTAGGTGCACTATTTAAAATAGAACTCCTGCTGCGAAAACTCGGTAATTCCTGGACGGCTGAACACGACTGTGGGAAGTAACGTAGAAATCGCGGAGCCACTGCGCTGCGGAGTCCGCATCTACCTCGTACTCTCTTCAGGTCTTTGAGATGGACGTCTCAGGCACAGGATGTGCTCGGATATCGGGCGAGAGCGCCCCGACCTCCGTCGTCGATAACCGACGTCGCTTGCCCGTAGGGTGGAGCCAAAAATTGGCTTGTAACGGGATCTAAACAAAAAAGAAACTTCAGACCACCGATGCAAGCTGAATCTTTGATTAATTATGAAACTAGTGCGAAATGGATCGAAAAGAAAAAAGACGACAATACGTACCAAATTAACCAGAAAATCACCCACAGACTATACTTTTGCTAGTACACTTTATATTTTTTATTGGGTTTACACCAACAGAAAAAAAACTTTCACTTCATAATTTCGATATTAATCACAAAAAATAAGGTCGACCATCACATATCGGGTCCCAAAAATGTAATGACGCCGTCAAAGGAAAACAACCGACGATTTTTTCACGATTCCTGGTTCAAATGTGAATAACAGCTATGAAGAAAAAATTTTTTATTGAAAAGTTTGCATTAGGATTGGAGGAGGTTTTAACCGTAGCGGTTTTACGCTACAGTACATATTGTAGCGTAAATAAAATTAAGTGCACAGTAAAACACAACCGCTACTTAACACGTTTAATTTTGATTAAAAGGAAAAAGATAGAAAACAAGTACTTAATTAGAAAATATAAAAAAGTTAAATATTAGTTATTATTGGGAACCTTTCAGTGATGGCGTGGGTTAACTTAGCGGAAAGAAAAAGAATGTTATCGAAAGTATTATGCAAATATTTTTAACTTACCTAACAAAAAAATCGATTGCAATCGGTTGTAGCTAGGCGAATACGCATTATTAGTTATTTTAATTACAAAAACACTAAGAGCATCCAACGCGTCTTGATAGGCCTTAGGTTAGAAAGAGTTTTTGACGTGAGAATTTTTAGATTAGAAATATACAAATTAGGTGCACTATTTAAAATAGAACTCCTGCTGCGAAAACTCGGTAATTCCTGGACGGCTGAACACGACTGTGGGAAGTAACGTAGAAATCACGGAGCCACTGCGCTGCGGAGTCCGCATCTACCTCGTACTCTCTTCAGGCCTTTGAGATGGACGTCTCAGGCACAGGATGTGCTCGGATATCGGGCGAGAGCGCCCCGACTTCCGTCGTCGATAACCGACGTCGCTTGCCCGTAGGGTGGAGCCAAAAATTGGCTTGTAACGGGATCAAATTAACCAGAAAATCACCCACAGACTATCCTTTTGCTAGGACACTTTATATTTTTTATTGGGTTTACACCAACAGAAAAAAAACTTTCACTTCATAATTTCGATATTAATCACAAAAAATAAGGTCGACCATCACTTATCGGGTCCCAAAAATGTAATGACGCCGTCAAAAGGAAAACAACCGACGATTTTTTCACGATTCCTAGTTCAAATGTGAATAACAGCTATGAAGAAAAAATTTTTTATTGAAAAGTTTGCATTAGGATTGGAGGAGGTTTTAACCGTAGCGGTTTTACGCTACAGTACCCCATTCCCAGTAAAAAAAAATTGAGAGTAGCAACCCTAAAGGTGAGTGGCAACCCTAAAGGAAAGGTGAGTGACAACCCTAAAAGAAAGGTGGTTGACAACCCTAAAAGAAAGGTGAGAGATCAACCCAAGTGAATGTATCAACCCAGTGAGAGGGTGACAACGCTATAACAGATTGACATCACAACAACAGATTGAAAACACAACAACAGATTGAAAACACAATAACAGACTGACAACACAAAAGGGATAGCATCAACCAAGAGTGAAAACCATAATATACAAATTAAATAAACTAGCCTAACTAACTTTAAACTAAATACATCAAATCAACAACATCGAAGTGCAGCTGATACTGAATAAAATTGAAAGCCGGCCTCCAGTTTAGACGTTAACAGTGCGAGCTTCAGATGCGTCTCCTAAACCTACATTAGAATAGAAAAACAAACGATAGATCTAGAGTAATATTCTTAATTATATATAGGAACAAAGAACAATAATCAACACGAAACAAATAAGAGTTGAGATTAAGAAATAACTTAAAAATACGACGAAAACTCAAAGGAAGTCAAACAAAAACTCGAAGTCGAACACAAAAGCTCGAAGTCAGATAAAAACTCGAAGTGAGACACGACTCAAAGTCCAACACGACTCAAAGTCAAACACGACTCAAAGTCAAACACGACTCAAAGTCAAACACGACTCAAAGTCAAACACGACTCAAAGTCAAACACGACTCAAAGTCAAACACGACTCAAAGTCAAACACGACTCAAAGTCAAACACGACTCAAAGTCAAACACGACTCAAAGTCAAACACGACTCAAAGTCAAACACGACTCAAAGTCAAACACGACTCAAAGTCAAACACGACTCAAAGTCAAACACGACTCAAAGTCAAACACGACTCAAAGTCCAACACGACTCAAAGTCAAACACGACTCAAAGTCAAACACGACTCAAAGTCAAACGCGACTCAAAGTCAAACACGACTCAAAGTCAAACACGACACAAGACTGAATTTAAGAGCTTAAGTTATAGAGGGATAAGTTAGAAGGTTAAGTTAAAGAGAGAGGGTTAAGTTGAAGAGGGTGGACCTTAAATCAAAATCAAAAATACGACGCCTAATGAGAGGAAATGGTTATGAATAAATATTAACTCCAGGGAGGAATGAGGGTCGAAATAATAAAAAAGGTGTCGTTGATTGAAAACTAATGGCCTAACATAAGTAATGCTGATTAAGTTAAGAATATGGAACAAATTAATTCATTTAAGTCGTTTAAGTATGTCTTTTATATGATATTGTCCAATATGATGAGAATCACAGTCTTGTAGGACATATGTAGTCATGGAGATGACTCTGATCACACGACATTTAATGAAACGAGGAGCAAGCTTTCCTGTAAAGTATTCAGCAGCTGACGATTTTGAAAAATTACGCCTCCATACAATGTCGCCGGCATTAAGTGTAATAGCCGTCCGGTTCGTATTGTAATTTCCTGAATTACGGAGAAAAGCAGAAGAAAGATTGTCCGCTACTTTTGCGTAAATCTCGGCGAGCGAAGTCAGATTACTCGCGTGTTGTTCCCGACTTTCAGCTAAATTAGTGCTTAGAGTCTGGTTATTCGCACGCGATGAATCCATACAGACTTCTCTACCGAATATGAGAAAGTTTGGCGTAAACCCTGTGGCTAAATTAATACATGAATTGAGGTAAAGTTTGACCTTGGGTAACAATTTAGCCCAATTCCTTTGGTTCTCGCCAACCAATATGCTCAAACAAGTAACGACACTTTGGTTATAACGTTCTACCGTGTTTGCTTGTGGAGTGTAATAAGGGGTAAGTCATATCAGGTCGACGGATTGACCTATAATAATTCAAGGCGCGACGGGATAACACTTCGTGGAAGCGTTTAAGCAGATATCTGTCAGTTATGTCATCTGAATCCTTCTCTTCTTCGATACTGGTAAAAAATTTCGAACACTGGTATCTCCAGTATAATTTATGTTCCATTTTCTTAGCGAAAATCGTTTTAGAAGGTAACCGGGACAGTCCTCGGATTTCATAGGAGAAGGTAAGTTAGAACGACTAGTACCCGGAGTGGGCCTAGGTGGAATGGGAGGAGGTCTAGAAATAATAATACTTTCGTGTAAAGGAGTCTCACCGATAGAACCTTCTTCAGACATTTTTAAACACAAAATAGAAATAGATTAAATGAAAGAGAGCGGGACTTAGCAGGAAATCGTTAGATATCGTGCCGTAATATCGATACGGGAAGAAGACAACAAAATGAACGTCAAAGGAATCCGCTGGGCTAAGAATCCAACAAAAACAGATACTAGCAAATAGCAGAAAAGCAAACAGTCGGGCTAAAAAATAAAAAAGGTAGACACTAGCACACGACCATTCAAAAAGCTTACCTTTGGTCACGATGCCTAACCATCCACACATCAAACACACTCTACGGGAAACTAACTACCGCTACCTACTGGGATAAAATAGAACTCGGGATAGATACGTATATTTTGGGAGAAAATAAAAGAATTGGAAATTGGGTATAGTTACAAAGTTAATCTTTAAAATTGAATTTCACAAACATCACACAATTAAGCAAAGAACATAAATTCAGTTAGCAATTCCGTAGTCCAGTCGTATGAATCGGGAAAACATTCAAGACAGGTAATCCTTTTAACTTCCATACGGGTATCTGACCAATTCTAAAACCTGAAACTCACAATAAGAAAGATGAAAATTAAAGATTGCTCTCAAGAGCAACCACACACGAGATAACAAAAAAAAAGGTATTTTAGTAATAATTAATATGCAAACTTACTTTAATTCGGGCGCCATAATGTAGCGTAAATAAAATTAAGTGCACAGTAAAACACAACCGCTACTTAACACGTTTAATTTTGATTAAAAGGAAAAAGATAGAAAACAAGTACTTAATTAGAAAATATAAAAAAGTTAAATATTAGTTATTATTGGGAACCTTTCAGTGATGGCGTGGGTTAACTTAGCGGAAAGAAAAAGAATGTTATCGAAAGTATTATGCAAATATTTTTAACTTACCTAACAAAAAAATCGATTGCAATCGGTTGTAGCTAGGCGAATACGCATTATTAGTTATTTTAATTACAAAAACACTAAGAGCATCCAACGCGTCTTGATAGGCCTTAGGTTAGAAAGAGTTTTTGACGTGAGAATTTTTAGATTAGAAATATACAAATTAGGTGCACTATTTAAAATAGAACTCCTGCTGCGAAAACTCGGTAATTCCTGGACGGCTGAACACGACTGTGGGAAGTAACGTAGAAATCACGGAGCCACTGCGCTGCGGAGTCCGCATCTACCTCGTACTCTCTTCAGGCCTTTGAGATGGACGTCTCAGGCACAGGATGTGCTCGGATATCGGGCGAGAGCGCCCCGACTTCCGTCGTCGATAACCGACGTCGCTTGCCCGTAGGGTGGAGCCAAAAATTGGCTTGTAACGGGATCAAATTAACCAGAAAATCACCCACAGACTATCCTTTTGCTAGGACACTTTATATTTTTTATTGGGTTTACACCAACAGAAAAAAAACTTTCACTTCATAATTTCGATATTAATCACAAAAAATAAGGTCGACCATCACTTATCGGGTCCCAAAAATGTAATGACGCCGTCAAAAGGAAAACAACCGACGATTTTTTCACGATTCCTGGTTCAAATGTGAATAACAGCTATGAAGAAAAAATTTTTTATTGAAAAGTTTGCATTAGGATTGGAGGAGGTTTTAACCGTAGCGGTTTTACGCTACAGAATGTAGTACTCCATCCCCTGTCGCAAAACATCTGCCACGGCGTCTGCGCACGACGATGGATCATTTGAAGAAAAGCAAGTAGGCTGCCAAGGATAACATGCAAAGAAAGATCGTATGCCACCCCAATCCGCTGACTTATATCGCCAAACCCGCCGAGTGCCTTTAAGGCTGAGATTTTGTAGTTAGATTTAGAAGTTATTTTGTAATAAGAGGATATTGAATTTTGTCTCAGAAATACAATGTTGATAAAAGGGAGAGTTATTAAAAAAACACGAAAAACCTTTTTTCGAAAAACTTAAATAGCTGACTAAACAGCTTTTGTATAAACTTAAAATGCAGAGCAGCATCGTAACCTGAATTTTGTAGTTTTAACGTGTATAACCCTAGATAACTTTAGACAGCTGCTTGGGAAGATACATCGTGTTTTAATTATGAAAAATCTTCAAAAACTTCCTGTGATTAAACTATTGGTTCTATTAATCTGATTTTTTGGTGTGTAATCTGAAAATGATAAATAGTAAATATGGTTTCATTTAATGCCTTTTCCAAGACTTTAACACTAATCGAGAAGATATACAAACAAGATACATACTCTAACATAAAAACCGACTCAACCTACCATCATCCCACTTAAAATGACATTCAACAAGTCCTCTGGTTATGTCAATATAAATTTACAGTATGTTACCCGAATCAATAAGAAAAGAAAAAAGCTCCATTTATTCACAAATGAGTTAAAAAATTTATTATTGAGCAAATGTTACTACAGTGTTAACGAATATTTAAATAATAATTCCTAGTAACTCGAAAAATAATGTTTTAGTAATTTTAATGTTTATGTTTTTAGAATAAGTTAGATTATAAGATACTTAAATGATAAGTCCTCTCCACACATCTTACTTTTGCTGTACCCGTCAGGGACCACTATTGTCTCCAAAAAAATTTGTTTACCTCCTATGCCAACATTGTGGAATGCAATAAAGAATTGATTGTTGAGTAGGTGTTGTGTATAGGAGCGTAATAATGATAACACAAGACACAAGTTCAAATAGAAAGTGGAAGGTATGGGTACGTATCCTCCAAGTTCACGAGAGGAGATAGAGAGTTTGTGGGTTCACTACACGTCACTGTTTATTGGCTCACTTTTTAGAGTTTTAGCGAGGTGCGCGAATGCACGATTAACGTAGCGTCAAGGAGTGAGCGTGGTTTGCCAGTGACTGGATAGGACTGGTGGTGTTCGCAATGAACGAGCGGATACAGGAAAGAGAAAAGAAGAGTGATTGAATGAGTGAGGTGTAATATAGTGTTGCAAGTATGCGTTCATGATAAAATATTAATAATAACAAGCATAGACAAAATATGCGAATGGCGCATATAGAAAGCTCTAATGCAACTTTTTATGCGATCGCGGGCGCAGCCGCACGCCACACACACCAATACGTTATTGCTTATGCGTCAATTGACGAATGTCTAAGGTGTCGGATTATGATCGAGTTGCGTATTCGAAACCTACCCATTACACTATTGTGTAGTTATTTTTTTATAGAAAGAGAACTCGCAATGTGGTTAGAATTGACATTACTAGCAACAGAGCTAAATGTGCTTGTTCCTGGAGCGAGTTCACGGTCATCGGTAATGAGTGGGGCTCGATACCGTGACCTCTCGATCACAAGGCCGATACCTTAGCCTTTAGGTTATTGTTTATTTTTTATTAAATTATTTATTTATATGAGACCAAGAGCTAAATACAATAATCTAGAAACAATGTGAGAATTTGATGTTCAATGTTGCATGTGAATGTTAAATAAAACTGTAAACGACATAGTACCGTCAGCAGTGTACTGCCTCCGTACGTGTATTATCACTGGCTCAGCAACACACTCGGTTCTCTGGCGGGTACACGTCTAACCTGCGCTAGTGCTAGAGATGAAACGTATATACTGCAACAGGTTTTTGGAACAGGTATGTGACTGGACGCGCAAAGACTTATTCCGTGTGCACCACATAAACGCGTCTCGAGTATTTAGGCGTATGGCGTCTGACCGAGTCTCTCCGAGTCTGGTGCGTACGTACTCGTAGATACTTGACAGTTGACGGACTACATACCATACTCACTCGCGTAGTCACGTAATATTTTATTTATGTACAATATGTTTTATCTCAGTTTTAAGTATTAATTCAATTGATTTTTAGTTTATTTATTAGATTTGAATTTGATTTTTGTTTAATTTGAATTTGATCAGGTATGGTTTATCGATTTCATTTTATTTTAGTATTTGATATGAATTTAATTATTATATAATTTGAATGTCCATTTTTTTATGTATTTAAAGTTAAATAATTACCTATGTGGAAAATGTTGTTGGTTGTGCATTTATCTCATTTATTGAATTGTATGATTTACTGTAAAATTGTAATGTACTACCGTTTGTCTTCCCAAATAAATAAAACAAAAATCCTTATTACTTTGTTAAGCAGCGTGCATTATTATTTGTTTATGTTTGTGTTTGATGTACTTAACAAAACAATCTTATCGGAAAATGTGCATGCGTATTTTATTAATAGTAAATATGAACTTTAATAATTAAAAATTGATTTTGTAGATAAAACGAATTGAATTCTTCTAAATGCACCAGCTTTTTCTTATATAAGTTTCTATTTTATTATAAAATAAGCTGACAGTCCTAAGCCTGTAAAGTATGAAGGGAAGTGTTCAATAAAATTAAATTTTATATGTTCTAAAATGTAGAAAATATATATGAATAGCTGCGTAGTCTAATAATCCATAAATCGAAAATACTCCAATACTTGATCGTCTCGATAGTACCTACATAAACGTACGAAGACATCGATACGCTTTAAGACGTCGAAACTCCTTAAGACGTCAAAACTTCAATAAACTCGATACGCCTTAAGACGTTGAAACGTCAATAGACTCGAGACGCCTAAATACTCGAGACGCCTAAATACTCGAGACGCCTAAATACTCGTGGACCTAGTTTTTGGAATAAGTATTTGTGCGGACGCGTACTTCTAAGACTCAGTACGCATTCTACCTAGTATATCCCACCTCTAGCTAGTGCACTCGCGTGACTGATGGACAGTGTTGCCAACCTAACCGAAGCAAAAAGCAGCAGATCAGATTTAAAAAAACAGCAGAAAACAGTAAAATGGTATCTTTAAAACATTAATTATTATAATTGATAATGAAACCTTTAATGAAATTGAAAGCGCAAGTACATAATCATTATTATTTATTTATTATGTTAAAAATATGAATAATTGGATATTTTTTTGAAATTTTCTTACTAATAATTATTAACTATTTTCGATATTTTCTGCCTCTTTTTTTTATTAAAATCATACATACTTTTATAGAATTTCTTCACATGTTTTTCAGTTGCATTAAATATATACCTACATTCCTTTATTTCTGTTTTACTAGGGTCAATGGTCAACACAAACAAAAAATTTTCACTATCATTACTGACATTATTTTTGTATGACTTAGCTTGCTACTAATATAGTAATTTTGTGGTATGACTTGAGTTGTTTTGTTAGACTAGACCATAGGTTGATAAATTTATACGGATACGTACATGCATATCATGAAGCTAGGTATTCAAATTGGAGGGGTTTTATCGTTTTAGACGAAATCTCTAAATATAATATTAAAAACAGGAAATGGGTACTTAAACAGAAAACAGGGATGTCACGGTAAAAACAGTAAATCTACTGTTAAAACAGTAGGGTTGGCAACGCTGCTGACGGATGACGGCCAGAGGTGGGCGTTTAAACGAAAAGCATTTAATATAACATATTATTTAAAATAAGCGAATAAGCAGACTAGTTTATAAAAGCATTTAAAGTTATCTGTTTATTCCGCTTTTTGTTAAAATTAAAACGCAACCGCGTTTTGATAATTTCTTTTCATAACCACGTAAGTAAGAACATGCTCAAATGAATTATGTAACAACTGATAGATGGCGCCTGATTCAATTTTAATCGATAGTAAACAATGATTATGCGAAAATCGACCTTAATTCAATAATTTTAAGGTTTAAAATATTTACATCTTTTGTTTATGTGCTGAATCGCGTTGACTTACTTAAAATTGGTAAACCTAGCAAATTAAAATATGCTTTCCGTTGTTCACTTTTAAAAGCGACAATTTAATTTAAACGGGTTGCTTATACTGCTTATTACTTATTTTGCTTTTTACGTTTAGTAGCGTTTCCTCCGCCCGGTGAAAAGCGTCATGTTTTGTGAATTTCCGAAACAATTTGATTAGAAGTTGTGACTCGGACTGGTTTACGTAAACATAAATAGTGTAAAACATTTTTTCATGTGGTGAATTGTTTCTTACCAAGGAAATAATTCTGTGAGTTTTGGACTTGTATATAATATAGTTTTTAGGTGTAGTTAATTGTGTTTAATAGGTAATTTTTACTACTTTTTCTATAAAAACAAATTGGTGAACTAATTAAACAGTAAATTCGAATAACTACTGTATCAAAATGACGAGTAGAAGTTCGAATAACATCCTAATTTGGAACTTTTTTGAGAAATCATGCGACTAAAACAGCTGAGTGTAATTTTTGTAAGAAAAACTTTATCGTATTCCGATTCTAACAAAATATCGGAACGGAGGACCCGGTTGCTGACGAGCAAAGTAGAAAAAAATATGTTTCTGAATGTGAATAAATGACTTGATGGTTTGAGGAAATAATGGAAATTTTGTAAATAATTAAAATGTACATATACTAGATAATAGATCAATGAACTTTTAAGTACGCCTGAATTTAATAAAATGTAGTTTATTTTTTGACAAGTTATTAATAAATACAGATCTTAGAATAATACTAACCTACTTAGTTTAGTTTCATAATTATACTATACAATATTATTCATTCAGACAGTCCTAAGCCTGCCAAGTACGAAAGAAAATTCATTGATTTCGTTTAAAAACCAATACGTAAACTTAACCAACTATAAAAACAAACAACATAATTTCATTATTTTTAATGTAAGAAAGTAAATAAGCAAATTAAGCTATTAAGCAATTAAGCAGTTTACGTAAGTGACTTTTGATAAAAAATAAACGAATAAGTTCGTTAAAAGTTTTAAGTCGTTTATCACATCTTTAATGACGGCTAATCCGACCAATCAAGAGCGCATGAGATAGTGTTATATCTACTTGTATATCAAGACGCCTTACGCCATCTATCAGATTATATGAACAGTACCTGCAGACTACTAGCGACATCTAACATACGACGAGTGGAGTGTTCTTGACTTTAACGAGTTACAACTACATAAAAGCATCAAATGGTGAAGACGCACACTAATATTTCGAGCCGCCTTAATATAAGCCCTTGCCAAGGAAAAACGATACTATGATCATCCGGTTAAGTAGTAACCAGCCTTAGTGTGCTGAACTAAGAGTGGTCCTATCAAAAAAAAAACCGAATTGTCGATAGCCCCGCAGTCCAGTCACTACTGTTGTCCTAAGCTTGAACTGAGCGGAGGCCCCGTCACCCTCAGGAATAGCCAGCTATGAGTTTAAGGGATAGAATAGCCCCGCAGTGCATCCACTGGACCACTAATAGGTATTACGACACTCTAACATTGTTTGCTAAAGTCTGTCGTGTGTTTGAAGTAACGTATTTACTTTACTTCAAACACGTGACAGAACCCAACATTTGTTTTATTCCACCGCCACCATTATACTTGTATGTTTACATAGATATACTTAGAGCATGTACTATCGACCAAACTTCCGCATGCTCACCTTTAAGGCTATAATCGCATAGCACGGCTCACAGCTCGATCGCCTAATGCGCATGTATTTTGACCAATAGGATGCACGAAGCGTATTTTAGTAGTGTTCGAAATAGTAAGTATTAATATAATGTTACACGCCCTGTACTGACACAAATGCATATTGTCTCTAATTGTGCGAAACCAGGAAGGGATGTGGTTTGTCACTAGCTGCGCTTCCACAGAAATATTTTCTTAAGCGAGCATGCGTATCTTTGGCCGATAGTACATACACTACAAGCAGGAAAAAGGTTTACTTAATATTACACTAATAATAGCGTACATTACTTTAATTTACTTTACTTATTTTTTATTAATTTTGTTTCTTTCTAGGAATGGGTGCCATGAATGTAGTAATGACAGTTATCAGTCTTCTGTTAGTGGAGGTTGCTGGACGGAAGACATTACTTTTATCAGGATTCGCTGGAATGTTCGTTTGCTCCGTTAGCTTGGTCGTCGCATATATGTATGTAAGTATCTGATGGCTCGTCAAATCGTTTGAACTCATGTCTTAATAAGAACTTAAAACGGGATGTTTTTTTTTAATTACTTGCTATGCGGGTAGTGTCCACATTACTAGCAATCTTGTTAACCCCTCCAACTAAACTAAATAACCTTGTGTCTGGAATGTGTTCACGGCAATAGTATAATGGATGGGGTTTGAACCCGCAACCTCTCGATTACTAGTTAGTTAGAGGGGGGAACAGACATTTGATCACTTTGGAAAAAATGGTTATAGAAACCTGAATGTCATTTTTAAAAACCCGCCTATAGACACCACACACGTATAGGTTTGATGAAAAAAATATATTTTCAGTTTCAGTTCTATGCATGGGTACCCCCCTCCCACCTCCCCCCCCCCCCCCTCCAGTCTCCATATTTTTTATATTATTTATATTTTATAAAAATCACATACACACATGTGTAGTCCTATAAATAGTTTGGAAATAAAATGGCTGTGAAATATACGGATGATAGGCAGACAGACAGACATGACGAATCTACAGTATGTTAGTTTAAACAAGGGACATATTCAAACCTACAATAGTGTATGCTTACATGATACTAATAAAATATGAACAAAAAAAAACACTGATAAATAACAGACAGAACCATACCAAAAGTCCTCGGGGGGACTCCCGCGGGGGCGGAGTTTACACACGAGATTTCTTTTTTGGCAGGATCGAGCCGTGTTTTACCACGTTTACTTTAGGTACTGTTTACAAGTTCATTCTACTCTTGCGGCTCAGTGTAGGGTCATGTGCTTTACCTGTGGACGTTTTCCAGAATCTCACACAAAAGTAATTTTTAAAAATAAACCCTTTATTTGTATGAAAAACTTATTTATTTACCGGTTGAATTACTAATTAACTCTTAAAAATTATCAGTTTCTAATGCGATGTCTATCATTATCGCTGTGAAAATTAAAGATTAAAAAAAAACATATTTTGTCTATAGGTACAACATACAAATGTACCTATGGACTGCACAAATGTACTTGTGGACGGAATTTTTTTAATTATTACAAGAATATTTAAAATTAACATCAATAAACTTTAAAAAAATTATAAGAACTCTTAACTAAATAGGAACTAACAGTCTAATACAGATTTTTGGAATTATAACAATATTCACTATATAAATCTTTGGCAGAATCTGTACTATCTTCAGAGTCATCATCTAATTTATAACACCTCAGACAAACAAAGTTACACTCATCATCAGAGTCGTAATTATCCTTGTGAGATTTTGGTACACATTTTTGGTGATACCGTCCTTCACATAATGAACAGGTAAGCATCTTTTTCTTATCTTCATATTTTCTACACGCTACACACATCACCAGTGATACTTGACGATCTTCAAGGATGTCTATCTTTTTGTTTAAAGGTATTTTTCTTGAACTAGGGCCTGGCCTAGAAAGAAGATCGACTGGCGCAGGTTTCTTTTTTGGTCTTTTCTGTTTCTCTTCTTTTCTATTCTTTCTTCAGATTTTCGTTTCTTTTCAGTCTTTATTACAGCTTCGTTTCGGATGGCTATTTTCTCCGGCGTGTCAGTAAGAATTCTTGTTTTGCCAGGTTTCCTTCCACGTTGCGATAACTTTCTCGATGGCGCTTTTGGAAAAGGACGTACAGATTCCAATGATGGACAAGTAGCAGAATCTTCAGGGGTTGAATTTTGTTCCGAAAATAAAACACGACAAGCTCGATTTTCTAAGCATTCAACAGGAATCACAACTTCTGACTGATTTTGTTCTTCGCGAATACTAGTGCAAACTTGTTCCTGAGAAAAACCAAGATCTTCTGCAAGTGGTTCTTGCTCCAAATTGTTAACTACAGTATCAATGACAGATGGCTCTGGACGATCAGTGACATACGAACACAAAAAATCTTCCTCGGTGAATATTTCCCTGTTAAAAGGACATATGCCCGTTACTTCAAAACTTTAATTATATTTTTTGGTGTGAATGAGAGAGCGTATGCTTCTCCTATGATGTCTGCAACATCGTAAATCGTTATAGGTTTTCCAGGGTGGTTCATCATCCATCTGTCAGCGGCCTTATTATATTGTGTCTTAAACGGTCCAAACACACATCTATCCAGAGCTTGCAAATTGTCAGAGGTATGGGGAGGTAAAGTTAAAAGAACAATACCGTTGTCTGAGGCTTTGTCAATTATTTCAATGGAGATATGCGTTTCATGGTTATCCATTGTTAATAGAACTGGACGTTCTTTTGTAGGTTTGGCAAAAGCGATAAAATGGTCTAAATATCGTCTAAAAATCTGCTCTGTGGACCATCCAGATTGATTTGCCTCTCCAACAGAACCCGGTGGGGCACCCTTTAGCATGTTATGCTTAAAAAAAACTCTAGGAAAAATTATCATCGGAGGTACTGAATTTCCTACAGCATTAATGCAAGCAATCATGGTCGTATTGACACCTCTTTCTCCAGAAGTTAATTTTCCTAACTGCTTAATTTTTTTTGGTGCCATCACCTTTCTTGGCTTATGAACTGTTGATATTCCGGTCTCATCAACATTATATATGGAATCAGGTGGAAAGCTATACTTCTCCAAAACTTTTTCGAGATTATCATAGAAATTGGAAACATTTGTTCTGTTAAAACTCGTAGCTCTCGCCAAACTGGTTGCCTCAGGTTTTCGTAGCGAAAGCTCTGGAAAACGCTGTCGATAACATCGAAACCATCCTATGCCAGCCATTTTGTTTTGATGCCAGTTTTCAGGAGTATTTTTTTTTATTTTTTGCTACAGAAAACTGGTAAGCAAGTTCTCGAACTTGTTTAGAATCTAAACCCATATGCATGTACGCTGCTTTTTCTAAATATTCACGTAACTGAATCTCTTCATGCTCTTCAAATACCTTCTTTACGTCATTCTTCAATAGTTCTATTGATTTTTCACTAAGATCATGGATGTACCTATGGACAGTCCATAGGTACATCCGATACACCGTCCACAGGTACAAATATTAAGATATGACCGTTAAATATTTGAATCTTTTCAAAGAATATCAATAGGATCGCGAAACGGTACTTAAAGCAATAAAAAAACACTACGTTCTGTAATACACCTACATTCTCACTTCTAGGTTGAGTTATCTAACTGAAAAATACCTTGAAAATTAACATAAAAACTTACTTTTTGTAGTAAAAATCTTCAACAACACACCACAACGAACTTAGACCAGACAGCACAATGACAGTTAGTCAGTGTTGCCATTCGTTAAAAATAGTTTACGGATGCGTTCAAGCTTTGAATATAGGTCTTTTAATCATTGCAATATTGTTAGTGTCCATAGGTAAAGCCGTCCATAGGTACAACACTTGACCCTACATGATAAATGAATTATAACGTCAAAAATTTAGGTTATAGGTTTTTCACATATTTGGGACGAGAATTGAATACTGAATACCCTCCCTCAATAAGTCCCTCGTTTAACCTAACACACTGTATAAGAGTTCTGTTTTTTGCTATTTGGCTATAGGTTCAATAAGTCGCACCGCCACCTCGGACCTCATATAGCCCTCTATCAGGGTTGTGATTTCTCAGCCCCAATCAAGGAAGGTTTCTACCAAACCCAATCGAGGAATAGTCTTTTGAACCTTACGGGATTGCGGGAATGTTCAAACCAGATACCGCGGCCCCGGAATACAAAGGCAACTGAAGGAGCAGGGTGGATTTTTAGTTATTCGATGATTTTCCCACAAAGGAAAAAACAAAATAGTCGTATGAAAGTTTTTTTTATTGAAAATAGGTTCGCGTTTGACCACCATCTCATCTGATGGTAAGTGCTGATGTGGTCGAAGATGGAGCACGCTTGCCTAAAAGTATGAAATATAGTTACTTATATTATTTTTCCTTTCTCCCACAGGCCCATATTTCCTGGGTTTCGTATTTATGCATCGGGCTGGTGATTCTCTTCGTGGTAATGTTCGCGGTGGGACCTGGTTCTATTCCATGGTTCTTAGTTTCTGGTAAGTTTAAAATATATTTATCTTATATACATCAATACATACAACAAAACAATAATATAAAATAAAAAAGAATGTCTGTTAATAATTTATTTTTTTATAAAATAAAATTATAAAAATTGATGTGGGTTAAGAAGCAGTAATAGAGTAATAAAGTTGAACTGATGATGAAGACCACAGATGGCACGGATGGTATTTTTTGCTAAAATTTTTTTTAGATTTGATGTATTACCTACTGTTGTTTTTCATATGTATTGTGTCTTTTCTTGTGTACAAAATACATTTATCTTATCTTATCTTTAATTACATACAGAAATTGCTTCTGCTAAACATTATGTTATTTCGTTACAGAACTATTCAACCAATCGGCTCGTCCGGCGGCCACTTCCGTAGCAGTTACTGTGAACTGGACAGCCAACTTTATTGTAGGACTTAGCTTCTTGCAGCTCTCTGTAAGTACCGTACATCATCATGTAAAAAATAAAATAAAAGACGTATCAATTTGTACGTAATTACGTATGTAGTTACGTACCAACTTGTACGTAATTACGTACGTAGTTTCGTATCAATTTGTACGTAATTACGTACGTAGTTTCGTACCAATTTGTATTTATACAAATTCACTTTAGATAGCTTCTCCTCCTCAGTCGTGTATTCTTGAAAGAATGGTCATGGTTGTCAATTAGGGACCGTTCAAGTATTACGTAAGCACTATAGGGGGGCGTGGGGGTTTTTGCTTTGCTTATTTTTGATGACATGGAGGGTGGGGGATTTAGATGGTGATTACGTCAGCAGTAATTATTGAATTTTTTACACATATAGCAACACACATCGTCTATGCTTCAAAACGAAATGCATTTTCGGGGATTCCTACAAATAATGAATTGTTGAATTACGTGTCAGTAAAGTTTATTTAAATGAATATTATGTGCGTTACAGATTTCTATTCCAAACCTATTCCTTATTTCTAGACTTATGACTGCTGCTCATGAATCAATCAATTGTACCAATGTTTACGTTAAGCATGGGGGGGAGGGGTAAGAGCTTTGCTTAGGAGGGGGAGGGGTGGGTTAAAAATTGCAAAAAATGTGCTTACGTTATACTTGAACGGCGCCTTATACTTTTTAGGTTCCGTAGCCCAATAGCAAAAAATTTAACCTTTATAGATTTTTCATGTTTGTCTTTCTGTCCGTTCGTATATCACAGCCGTATTATTTCAAAAACTAAGTTATTTTTCGCTAATCTATGCTTCTTACTACACTTACTGCCTCATTGGTCGACTGGTCTCAAGCGCGATTGCTGCGCACGCGGTCTCGGGTTCAATTCCCGGGTCGGGTATTAAAGTGGTATTAGGTTTCTCTGTAAGGAATTTCTCAAAAGGATCCTTGAGTTTGGTAGTTGGCAGTGTGATACCCCAGTGCTTCGGATAAAGCACGATAAGCCTACCTTGTATATGTAAAAGCGAAAAGATACTCACTCGATCATTAATCTAAGTTGACAAACGGCTAACGCAATGCTTAAGGGCCTATACTACCTCAGCGCTTCTCACTCTTTATCTCGCTCGCACACTACTGGCCGCGGTCACGCGAGCAAGCGAGACAGGGTGGCAAGGAAAAGACTCCAAGACACCGATAATTTAGTTTATTTCTTTTTACGGTGAACATAATGGTAATTTAAAAAAGTAAATAACATAAGACCTGCTTTATAGTTAGTTCAATTAATATGCAAAGATTCATTATCTAATTTGAAGTTATTTTTGAATACCAGCGGTTTATTGTTCGATTTGGAGGTAACTTTGGATTTTTTTTCTATCAAGAAAATTTTATGGAATCGTGTTTTCGTCAAACATAGTACCTAACATTAATCCTCAACTTTACCATATATATATATTTCATATATTTCAATATGATTGCTGCAGTATTTTTCGACATAACGGAGGATCATGCTAAGCCATTTGAGGTAGTATAGGCCCTTAAGCGATTGCCTACTGCGCTGCGTATCAAGGGTTCGATTCCTATACGAAACAAATGCTTGTGTGGCCTACAGATTTTGAGGAATTCCCCCTGTAAAAGGGTACAATGGGAATGTGAAAAATTTTCACAATAAATATATTTTTTGTAATCGAGAACTTATACTTTAAATTGGAGATTATCGTTCACACATATTTATAACTCATCATCAGAGTAATATTCAGTGTTTTCATACTTTATGAACTACACCGTTGTAGTTAAAACTAATGTCCGTATCCATGTTTCGCCCGACGATGATTTTGATGGTGAAGAACTTTATTTTGCAAATTGGTTATTAGATAACACTTTCACATGTAATTTTTTTCGTAAATTTAAACTAGATGAAACACCGAAACAAACTCAGGGGTCCGTCTCTTTTAACGTCCATACAATCTATTCTGGTTAAATTATATGGGAACCTTGTAGGTCACCGTCTGAGGCGATCTTTTGAGGAAAGATGCTAACAGATTTGAGTGTGGCTGTCCATACAGTGCAAGCATTTGTCAGATGACGTATAGCTCAACTTAGAACAAGGTGCTTAACGATTTGACGAACAATACCAAGGTAAAGACGTTTGGGTCGCAAAAAGCACTCAAACTGCCAGACAATCATGCTTAACTCGAATAAAACAACCTACATAGTTCACATAATACCACTAGACATGGGGGCTATTAAGGATTCTATTTTTGTCTTTAATATTGGATGCCTGAAGATGCCTTCACCTAAATCCATCACAGGGCACCTTGTTTTAGGGGTTTTTGTGTTTAAAACCTTTTTATATCTCTTTTTCTCTCCACAGATAGCACTTGGAGCGAATGTGTTCGTAATATTCGCGGTTCTCCAACTAATATTCATATTCTTCATCTTCTTCAAAGTTCCTGAAACGAAAAACAAGACGGTTGAAGAAATAACTGCTATGTTCAGGCAGCAGATGTAAATGTGGTTGAAGAGTTGAGTGATTGACAGAAGAAAAGTATCGATATAGCAATCCAATTTGAACCTTGTTTCTTATGACAAGAGTCTGTTTTTCCGATTAAAGTAAGTAATATTTTTTTGTAATTTCGATATCGAGCTAAATTAATTAATAAAGTTTAAAAAAAAATACTCTGTCATACGAAACAAGGTTCAATTTGGATTATCTATCTACACTTTTTACAAGCTTGCATAGACATTTTAATGAGTTGGAATGAATGGGTGAAATCTTGAGTGATTGACAGTAAATGTATCTATTTAAATTTCGTATTCGAGATAAGTGTTGAAAAACGGACTATTTTCATACGAAACGAGGTTCAAATTCCATTGTTATTTATATCTACTTTTTATACTTCTTAATACGTTGGTATGAATGACTGAAATCTTGAATGATTGATATTGTTATGTATTTAAAATTCGACTTCGTGATTATGGAAAAACAATCTCTATTTCGTGCAAAACAAGATTCAAATTCCATTGTTGCATATACCTATATTTTTTACTAAATTTTTATCTCCTTAATTAGATGATACCAATTGGTGCCATCTTAAAGATTAATTTTAAATCAGTATTCGCAAACGAATGGTTTGAAAATTTACCTATACGATTGGTTTAACTAAGTGACATTATTGTAAAATATAAATCTAATACTTATGGCGGATTTTTTTATCGGCCATATTAGATTTAAGGTGACTAATTATTATCGTCGTGATTTTGACTGATAAGTAGGTACTTAATTTTGGAAAACATTTAAAAAATCAAAAAATATATCCAAACATGTTTCTATGTCTTGAATATATTATCCTTTTTATAGCAATTTTTAATGTGGAACTAGAATTAGAAAGCGTGGTTGTGTTTCTGCATGTCTTTTTTATGTTAGCATTGTTTTGTTAAGAATAGATTTATTTATAAAAATAATCGAACACTTTATTAAGAAGAACAAATTGTTACTTAACTACCTTCATAAAACAAGATTACTAAGTATTTAAAATATATTTAAAACTCGACTGATACGTCTATTTTGATATTTTTTTTAATGTTACTCTTTCATACAAACAAAAAAAATAAAGGTAAAACATGTAACACAATTTAATGTTAATTCTGAAATTAATTTATTTAAAATCGTTTACTGAATTGATTTAATTTTTGATAATGAAACTTAAGTCATCATTTTTCTTTACTTTGTATTGAAAAAAATAGTATCTTTATTACAAAAAAACTTAAAAAAAGAGTGGGTATCTACAAATTACATAATTTTCAATCTTGCTAACCAAGACGATTAAGTAGACAATTCTGATCTGAACTAATTAATAAGTACTAATTAAATAAGTATATATTATTGTTTTTATAATATCAAATATATATTATTAAAAATACAGAAGAATCCATATATCTTTGAGTCTGCATTTAAAGATGTATTATGTATTTTTAATTATTAAGTTACAAAAATTATTGTAAAATCGTATTATCGAAAACTGATATTTAAGTACTTAATTATAACTATTTTAAGATGACTTTTTGTACTAGAGTAATTTATAAGGAATTAAAAATACTCAGTTATTTTAAACAGTGTATTATTTATCCTATCTATACATTAAGTAGTAAAAAAGTGTGTCTGTACATTTCACAGTTTTAATAGAGGGGTTAGGAAACAGTAATAAAGGAAGAATTTAAAAAAAGTTTGTCTGTTTGTACACGCTAATCTCCGGACCTACTGGATGGATTTGAATCAAGTTAAGTAGATAGTTGACATCCTGGAATAACTACGAACAGCTACTTTTTATCCCAGAATTCGCACGAGATCGCGATTTACGCGGGAAAACACACGCGAACGAAGTCGCGTGCAGCAGCTAGTTTAATACTAAAGAGCTACTTTTGCGTTGATCACACGTACCGAGCAAACGGGCGAGACAGTGCTCTCGGCTGAGTACTCGGTGGGTATAAACATGGCGCCGCGCACTCGGCCGAACGAAGCGGCGAGACAGTATTTTATTTTAGGTAGGGCCACTCATAGATCAGCTCACTAAGGCTGTGCGTCTACTTAACCGGTCTGTCCTGTGGTGACCTCTAATAAATTAAAGGCCCCCAGCCAGGGCTTACAAACTAAATATACACTTACATCTAATGACCGCACGCTAAGGGCACTCCCTGTGGAGTACGGGCCTCGGCATAGCGGGATCATTTGGGGAGGGCAGCAAAGGGACAGGCTGGGTCGTATTTAAGGGAGTATTTATTGCTACTGGCTCAGCATCGCGGGCTGGCTCGTTTGGCAAAGGTCGGGGAGGATTTCCATTACAAGTACGCGGACGTCGCGATGGGCCTCGTCGGCGAGGCCGGAATACGGAACGCGTTTTGTGTGTGTGTTTTCTAAGAGTGCTAGTTTCCCTACTGCTCTCTTGTCGGATGGTGGTGGGGTCGTCGGGCTCGTCTAGGACGTTACGCGGGCGACGAACCCGAGAAATTTTGGAGGGTCTGTATCGGGCGGCCGATACGATCAGAGGGTTTGTGTGGGTATCAGCAGAGGTGAAGTAACGCACTGACATGCGTTTCAACACTTGCTTTATAGTCGGGATTTTGAGGTCTACATGGAGATCCTCATTCCTCAAGAACCAAGGCGCGCCCGTGGCCTTTCAGAGAAAACGGTTCTGAAGGACTTGCATCCTATGGATCTGCTTGGGACTGGCATGAGCAAACACCGGACAGGCGTATGTCATGATAGGACGTATACACGTCGTGTAAATTCGGATTTTACACCTAAGGGAGAGCTTGCTGTGTGCATTCAGCAAGGCGTGAAGCCTACCGAGAGCGAAAGCGGCTCGCGAGCGAACCGTCTTTATGTGCTCATTGAAATTTAGGAACTGGTCTAGGATTACACCTAAGTATTTGGCTCGCTTCTCCCAAGGGATTGGCTTGCCAAACATAGTGATCGGGCGGGGGAGGGTGGGCTGTCTGTGGCGAGCCCTGCGAAACAGGACTGCTTGACTTTTGTCGGGGTTTACCTCAATCCTCCATTTCCTAAACCAATCGCCTAGTGCGTTGGCTGAGGTCTGGAGGGTATGAGCGATGCAATCGGGACTTTTTCCCGAGTAATAGAGGGCCGTGTTGTCGGCAAATAGGGATAACTCTACTGGGGGCCTGTTTGGGATATCGCTAGTGAATAGCGTGAAGAGTGGGGGGGAGAGCACAGCGCACTGTGGAAAATCGTAGAACAACTGCTGATTAAAAATGGTTTTTGTCAATGTCGCTACTGCCATGCTTTTTTTATTTTAATCAATAGTTTAAGGACCAAACTAGACTATAATATCAAAAAATTATACATATTATATGAAATGATTTTTTTACAACACCACAAACTTTATAGTTTTGACGGACGTCCATGTTAAGCCCGTTCACTTCATCACTTTCAAATTGATTTTATTGTTATACGTTACAGGAAAAGGTATAATGTATTATATATTTCTGGAAACCTCGTCTTTTGAAAAATATGAAACAACTAATATGTATTTAATATTATGTTAACATTTACCTTAAAATAATTGCAAAATAATATATGGTGAAAAAAAAGTTTTTTTAAAATTCATCGAGACTTTTGACAGTTGCCCACGTTTACCCCTGCTTTACATTTAAGGACGCATTTACGTTTATCACTCGCTCAATTTTAGGTATTCTAGTAGCAACACAACAACATTGCGCGCACACACACTTACAAACCATTGTTCGCCCGATTTTATACATTACTTAACTAATATTGATACTTGAAGGTAATATTATATTTTATTTAATATTGTTTGATCATAATAAGTTGTAACTTATTGTTTACAAAGGGTTACATGCTTATTGATTAGATGTTAGTTTATTAATGTGTTTGACGCCCAATTAGGAGTACTAGGGGACTTTGGAAATAAAATACTCATATGTGATAAAAAAATTAATAAGAAATAAAAAAAGTTTCGTCATGCCTGTCTGTCTGTCTGTCTGTTTGTCCAACCGTCTGTATGTCACAGCCATTTTCAACCGACGAAAAAAACGGAGGAGCTTATCAATTCGACGCGTATATTTTTTTTAATGTTTGATCACCAATTACTCGAAGACGGCTGAACCAATTTGGAAAATTCTTTTTTTGTTTGAAAGGGTATACTTCGCAATTGGTCCCATTTTCACCAAGACAGGAGCTGATAATGGGATCTTGGAGTAATCGAGAAAACTCTTCAAATATTATAGGCACACCTACAGTGATTTGAGAATTTTTTATAGTAACTTGTGTAGTTGCATTTGAAAAGCACCATTTGTGAAGTGGATCTGATAATGAAGACCACAGATGGCCACTGGAACTACTCAATATATAAGTAGGAATAAGAAGTATTTCATGGGTTCCGCTTCGATTACTTGAATATGGTTATTAAGCACAATATGCTCGTCACAATGCATATGATGAAGTGAAGCTAACGGTGAAGTACCAGGAGAACTCCTCAACAATTAACGGCCCAGCATTGGAAAAAGCAATATTTTGTCTACTTTTTAACTAATTTCGGATTTCGGACACCGCCTACCTACCGAAATTAAAGTTATTTTTCACTTTGCAGTGTTTTTTGGAAGTCGGTTTCATTTTTTTGGTAAAAGTTTTTATATTCCGAAACTATTAGAATGATACATGTGAAACTTGGTAGGTAGATGTATTCTGTGTACCGCTTTCCGACTTTAAGAAAAAAAGTAAAAAAATATTTAAAAAATATTTTCAGTTTCAGTTCCATCACTGATTTGAAAACCACTTGATCGCGCATACGTTGCCCCGACGCACGAAAACTATGCGAGTTTTTGCTCTTATATATTGGCTACGATACATGAACCATTTTAGTTGTGACCAAGTATTAGGCCTGTGTGCATGCTAAACAATTACAAATTTTAAATTTTTGTATCCAATTTATAACGCATAATAATGCTTTCATGCACGTTGAAGTGCTGTGGAAAACATTCCCAGACATCTAGATACCAAATGGATGACATAACTATTCATCAGTAATGAAATAATATGAAAAATATTTATTATTTAATCAGATTATAAGCTACCGCAGAGGTCCATTTAAAGTGGTGGTTTGGGTGGTCAAGGACAAAATTGTGTCGCGCGTTGATGTCTTTTGGAAATGTCTCTTACTTACATGAAGAAATTCTAATTCTTTTATTCCTGTCTTTTCATCTGTATTTTTATCGTAAAAATTTGTGCTGTTACCTATAACGGCTGAATACGATATCGATAATTATAAAATTAAACTTTTTTTTTTAATTCAATTCAGATAGTTGTCACAAAATACCTATCTACATTAACCGACTTCAAAAAAAAGGAGAAAGTTCTGATATTTTTTCTTCTGTGTGACATGCATGTTTTTATTTTAAATTTCCCAAGATTCCAGATTAAAAAGAAAAGTGGATGGATAAGGTTACTAGGGAATATTGGTTTCTAGTTTGGTTTTTATTGATATAATGTTGAGAAAAGTCAAAATAATATAAGATACCTATATCCAATCTTTCTAGGCTTCAAATAGTATGACGGAGTCTAATATTAATTAACTTGGACCTTTGCATTACAATATCGCCCTCGTTAGTTACTTTGGTTCCGGGGTTGCGGTAATGTTCTAATGAGATACCGCGGCCCCGGAACTTAAGGGCAGCTGAAGGAACAGGGTGGGTTTTTAGTCAGTAGAAGTCTGACACTCCCTTCCACTTTACCCAGAGCGGGAGAAGTCATTCGATGATTTTTCCACCCAGGAAAAAGAAACAGGTTACTTGGTTTCGATGTCGAGTCCACGAGTTAAGTGTATGTAGGAGGGAGGAGTCATTAGATAAATCATCTAATGACTCACCACCAAAAAAATAATTATTACCGAGTGCCTGCTGAAGCTACAGTTGTTGACACAACTGATTTTAATGAAAATATATTTATTATGGAATATAAAATAAATATAAAAAAATAAAATATAAAAATAATATATGGCCGGCTACATTGTCCATGCTCTGATAAAGCAAATAAAATGCCTAACTTGTATTGGAGCGTTGATTGGTGTTACAAATCAAAACGCCTTACAATTTAAAAAAGACACTAAAACAAGTTATTGTTCGGATCCACCACAGTAATAGAAATTTGTCGTCGTTGTGAAATTTATATTAAAAGGGCGATCAACGAGAGTGGTTCGAAAGTGCTGTCTCAGAAATATAATTCCAATTATTTTATGAGATAGGTTTTAAAATCACTGATTGGGTATAATTTATTCCCGGATATTAATTTTCATCAATATGAAATAGAAACTACTAATCATTTGATTGAATTAGCAAGATGCATAATTCAGAAATATATAGACGCTCGGTTATCATTTTTTAGCAGAAACAATCAGGACCCTAAAACTTTAATTCGAAAAACATTTACCAAATTAATTCATTTTAAAAATCAATAATAACAGCATACTTATTTTTCTTTTTGTAATTGAGACTGATAATGATTAAATATTATTATGTGATTTTATTGAGTATTTTTATAATGTTAAACTTCATTTTATCGATATCGATAACTTTCCCTCAATCAAGTAGAGCAATCCCTAACTCGGCATATCTATGAAGCTTGACCTTGAACTGACCAATTGCAGTAGCGCATTTTTTCCTCGCCTCCCAACCCGTATTGGTAAGTTGTGTTCTTCAAAGAAATCGGCCTATAAGCTCTTTTAAATACTCTCTGAGTTCCATGTACCCCACATGGAACTGAAACTGAAAATATATATTTTTTCATGAATCTTATGCGTGTATGTATGTAATAATAGAGAGGTCTTTAAAAAAGGCATACGTCTTTCTAAACTTTTTAAAACCACTTTTTCATAAAGTTAATTGTTTAAAAGATATACACTTCCAAAGTGGTAAAATGTGTCCCCCCCTCTTACTTCTATAATAATGGAGTGAAATATTATACAATAATATATGCTATGATCCTTAATGTAAACTTTCAACCAAAATTGGTTTGAACGAGATCGGGTTGGCAGTTTTTGAGATACAGCATATTTTCTAAAACCGCAAATAAAAATTTGTAATTCATACAAACACTATCAAAAACAAAGTTATTTGGCGTGTTTATTACGGAACGCTTCATGGGCGAGTCTGACTCGCACTTGGTCAATTTTTTAGTTTTTGTACGAACTGAACATTTTGGCCTATTGAACCGTATGAAGTAAGCCCAATAAAAGGTAACTGTTGTATATCGTTGAGGAATTCCCTCGACTGTCTATGGTCTCCATCATCAGACCTGTAATGGCACTTATAACCCATATGGGTGCAAAGTTCTCATCAATATAAATAAATTAAGTCCAAACACAAGGTAGCTACTGTAAACCGTTGAGGAGTTCCCTTAACTGTCCTTCGTCTTCATCATCAGACCTCTAATGACAGTCACAAACTATCTAGGTGTAAAGTTCTGGTCAATTCAAATTAATCAAGCCCAAACAAAAGGTTACTGCTGTAAATCGTCGAGGAGTTCCCTCGACTGTCAGGAGTCAATCTGATGAAAGGCTCCATTATCAGATCAACTATAGACCTTCCTTAATTTGTATTACTTTAAGATACTTACTGAAAAAAAAAAACATTTATACGGTCGAATTGCGAAACCTCCTTATTTGAAGTCGGTTAAAAAAAAATGTTGTTTTATGCTAGGTTCAGTAAACAATATCCATCTAATTCTAAAAATAAGTATGGTTCTCGGTCTTACTTTTGTTTCGGTACGAAAAAGTATCAACGTATTATAGTCACAGTATACAAGACGCCACTGTCTTTATTATAGGTTTCGACGTATTTATTTTAGGAGGAAAGCGATACACCCCTGCGTTCACGAGCGCGTCTGAGCGCAGAATGACGGTCGGAGCCGTGCGTTCGGTAGAAAAATGTATGAAGAAATTTGAGACCGATTTTATTTTTCTCATAAATCATAAAGTTTTTATGTATGTTCAAAATAATTAGCTTAACGTATAGATAAATACATAGGCTATAATTTCTTGTTATTTTGAAGTTAAGAATATGCTCCAGATTTGGCTTACAGGTACATATTCAGACCCCATTTTTTGTAATTTTCTACGATTATTGCGGCGATAAAAACGTATTTGTGTGAAAAAGATGTATGGGACTGTGTAATTATAATGCATTCAATGTGGAGATGAATAATTTATCTTGAAATTAATACCATAACATTGTCAAAATTTTAACTCCTTATGTATCAAAATGGGACCAGAAAAACATTGAAATTTGCGAGAAAACGTAAATGCGTCCTTAATGTTGATTTGTAGCCTAGCTATCCATAAATATAACCAAATATTTGCACTCATTTTGCGTGTGAAAATATTAATCAACAAGATGCACACTACCCTCATATTTCATATAGTATATAAACTGTTGTTTCATTTCATTGTAAATAACAGAATAGTGGTGAATTAACAGAAGTGTAATTGTTACGAATACAATATAACTAACTACGTGTTTTGTTGACTCTTCAAAATGTCTACTTTCAAGTGTTCTAAACGTGAAATAATACTTTCGTATATCGAAGGAGGAAAATCATTAGAGGCATTATCAACAGTTTTAAAAGAAAATTATCATGTATCTGAAGACAACTTATGTTTCATCCTCAGTGACAGCCCCGGATCTAGGGGGGGGCAAGCCGGGGCCTATGCCCCGGGCGGCAAGTTCAGAGGGCTGCCAAATTCACATTTTACAGACGTATGGACAACTCACCATTTACTTAACTTTGACCACAGAATAAATAATAGTACAAGTACAGAAATTTCACTCTTGTTTTACTGTGGATCTAACAACTCGACCGATAGCCAGGGGTACATGGTTTTATAGTCTTTGGGTACAGCACACGGACCACGTGACCAGGTGCAGAGAGAGCGCGGGCTGGGACGCGCTGCACGAATATTATTATTCGCAAGGTGCGTAGGAGCCATAGATGATACATATAAATACTGAGAGTAGGAGCAATATCAAAATAAAGTGTACCCTGCTGTAAAATTTGATTATATTTTAATATACTTTTTCTTTTTTATTTGACCAAAATGTGATAGGAAATAGTTTATTATGCAGGAAAACAAAAAGGAACGCGGAATTCGAAACATTTTTCCTATAATATCGAAACAAAACTAACTTTGTGGCGGAACTGGTTCCGTTGTGTGACTAGATTTAAAAGCAAAATTTACGGAAAGTGTGAAACAAATAATCCATATTCATATTTATTTAAACAATTAATAAATGCACTTCAGTGATAAATCAAAGAAAATAGCCTCAGCTTCAAGGTTTAACACAAAAATATTGCTTTTTATTCTGTTTCGTGTCGCAGTCACTTTTTACTTGGCATTTTTTAAAGAACAATGGCGAAAGCTTAGCTGACTTTAATTTGAGCGTCTAAAAGTGACTTATATACGAAGGCAGTTCTATTATTTTTCTACGTTTTTTCAAAGTATCACATTACCTAGTTAAGTCCGGATAAAAAAAAATATTTTATATGAAAAGTTATTTGATTTTCTCATTGACAGTTAGTGATACCATTTTGTATTTAATAAATACAAGAAAATAGTTTTATGAAGTAAACCATTTTAATTTTTAGTCAAACAATAATTGACAAGTCACACATGACATTCCAATAAATTACTTTTCTTTGATGTGTCATACACTATGCTATCTATCAACAAAGGAAGAGGTAAGTATCCAATAGGTCTCCGCCCTTAATTACTGCGTTATAGCTCTGTCGATCGAGGTGCTTAACATTTGGTCAATGTGCCTTCTCCACGTCGCCCCTGAATCCGTTAAAACCTCATAATGTAGCTGGCCCAAGCGTTTAACCACTGTGCCAAACTCCCATTTCTTGTTAACCTCATCTCTTGCACATCTCTAGCGTAAACCAATATTATCAGTCCCTTGTACGCCATAGTCATAAATCTATGACACAACGGTGACGTTGTAAGCGCAGGCGATTAAGTTTAGTGAAGTGCTTTAATTATTTTTTGTATTTATTTATTATTAAAATATCGTGTAAGTTAGTTATATTATAAACTGCGACCATGAGTGTAATGACTACCGAAGAACTTCTTCGAATATTGATTGCTTTGAAAAATACCATTTATATTTTTTTTTATTTGACTAGGTTATTACCACATCCTCTTTTTAGGGTTCCGTAGCCGAATGGCAAAAAACGGAACCCTTATAGTTTCGACATGTCTGTCCGTCTGTCTGTCTGTCCGTCCGTCCGTATGTCACAGCCATTTTATTCCGAAACTATTACGACTATACATGTAAAACTTGGTAAGTAGATGTATTCTGTGAACCGCTTTCCGATTTTAAGAGAAAATTTGAAAAATATTTAAAATAAAGGGGGCTCCCCATACATGGAACTGAAACTGAAAATATTTTTTTTCATGACACCTATACGTGTGTGGTATCTATAGACAGGTCTTTAAAAATGACATGAAGGTTTCTAAAATGACTTTTTCATAAAGTTAATTGTTTCAAAGATATACGCTTCCAAAGTGGTAAAATGTGTCCCCCCCCTCTAACTTCTATAATAATGAAGTAAAAAATCTAAAAAACCATATGTTATAGATCTGAATGTAAACTTTCAACCAAAATTGGTTTGAACAAGATCGAGTCAGCAGTTTTTGAGATAAAGTATATTTTCTAAAACCGCAAATATAACTTTGTAATTCATACAAATACTATGAAAAACAAAGTTATTTGGCGTAGTTGTAAAAATTGTAAATAAGCTAGTTTTAAGAAATTTGTAAGGTTTTTTTTTTTTTGTAAATTTATTAAGTATTTATTTATTTATTTATTTATTTACACTTTATGCACATAGGTACAAAGGCGGACTTAATGCCGTAGGCATTCTCTACCAGTCAACCATGAGTGGTGAAGAGATAGAGTGGAAGGTGCAATATGTACGTGAACATTATATTGGAAAAATAATTATAATAATAGTGATAAAACAAAAAAACCTAATATCATAAAATAGAAATCTACATAAATAATATATATGAATAAATATTTATATAAATACATATACATACATATATACTTTAGAGGTAATTGAAAATTAAATATAGAAATTCTGCTTATTGGTGAAGAAAGTGGATCCGCAATTTCTTTTTAAATGCGTAGCGATTGTCAGCCGTCCTGATCTCGAGAGGAAGCGCATTCCAGAGGAGAATGGACTGGATATGAAAAGAAGAATGAACAAAGTCAGAAGTATGAGAAGGACAGAGTAAGAGAAGATTATTGGATGAACGTAGATTCTTATTGTGTGAAGAACATAGAAATTGAAAGTGAGATATTAGATAAGAAGGTGGGTTGGGAGAGTTGAGTAGTGAGAAAAGCGTTGTCAAAGCGCGCAAACTTTTCCTCTGACGAATGGTCATCCATTTAAGCTCAGACCTGAAACTTGAGACATGGTCATATTTCCTTAAATTAAATATGAAACGAATGCAGTTATTAAGAATACGGTCAAGCTTATCCAGCAAGACCGCATTCAGGTCGTAGTAGCACACGTCACCATAGTCAATCATAGGGAAAATTAAAGTCTGCACAAGCATAGTCTTTGTCTTAACAGGCAAAAAGTTCCTCAGACGATACAAAGAACGCAAAGTGCCATTGGCCCTTTTGCTGACACTAGATACTTGACTTTGCCAGCCAAGTGTCGAGTCAAGATGCAAACCGAGATCTTTTACGCTGGAGCTAATGGAAATGACGACACCATTAAAAATAATAGGAGGTAGAGAGATAGCCGCCACTCTACCCATCATACGTGAACTACCAATAACGATGGCCTGACATTTTGAGGGGTTTACTGACACTCCAAATCTATCAGACCAGTCATTGATAGCCTCCAAATCCCGGTTTACATCCCCTATAGCGTCCGACAAACCTTCTACCCGTACAGCTGTATATAATTGAAGATCATCGGCATAAAGATGATACGAACACCGAAGACAGTGAGTAATAAAGTTAATGAAGATAGAGAATAATAATGGAGAAAGAATACCGCCTTGTGGAACACCAGCATCCAGGCCACGCCAACTCGAAGATCTCTCATCAACGCGTACCGACTGCTGACGTCCCCGAAGATAAGAAGAGAACCATTCCAGCGCCTCGGAAGAAACCATAAGATAGGAGAGGATAGCAAGGAGTATATCGTGACTGACCGCGTTAAAGGCATTGGAGAAATCAATTAATACTAATACAGTAACTTTAGTATCCTCCATAGCTTCTCTAATGTCACCAGTCACTTTAAGAAGAGCAGAGGATGTACTGTGCCCGGGTCTGAATCCAGACTGGAACGGGCTTACAAGGTTATTGCGGTAAACAAACGCAGAAAACTGTTTGTGAACACAGGCCTCGAGCACTTTTGACAGGAAAGGGAGAATGGATATAGGTCGAAAATGATTAGACAGGGAAGGATTCGATATTTTAGGAAGTGGACGGACATAGGCCATACGCCATAAGGACGGAAATTGCCCGGAATCTAAGGAGAAGTTAATGATATGGGTAATTGGCGGGAGAAGACAGTCAAGGATCAAGGTAACCATACCACGACTGATGTTATCATGGCCTACAGCTTTGGATTTAATGGACAGGATAATCTTTTTAATTTCTTCCAAGGTGGCTGGTGAAAACTTAAATGGTTCAATAATTGGACCAGGCAAACTAGTGACAAAATCAACCGTCTGAGATAAAATAAGGGGGTCCAAATTACAAGTGGTAGTAAAATGACGGTTGATATCATCCAAAATGATTGCTTTAGGAAAATCAACATGACTTGGCCTGCCAATACCGAGAGTTCCAAGGAATTTCCAGATATCAGCAGGCGAAGAAGATGAAATGTTTTCAAGAATATGGCGGCGTTTAGCGTTGCGTATCACCTGATTACACCGATTCCTTGCAATTTTGTAGGAGTTTTTATTCTGTTCACTGCGATCCTTTTTAAACTTCCGAAAGGCCCGATCCCTGCACCTCCTCGCTAAACGAACCCCTGGTGACATCCAAGGGGCTGGCGCTCGCCTAAGTTTAACCCTACGAACAGGAGCATGTTCATCGAAGAGAGCAAGGACAGCCTGATTGAAGATACGCAGTTTGTCATCAATTGTCGTTGCCGCTGCAAGCTGGTCCCAATCAATTTCTGACGCATCTTGATGCAGCTTTTCAACATCCATGCGCGCATAACAACGCATGTGCAGAACTTTAGGAAGAGGTTTAGGTGGCTTTAAGATATAGGAGAGGAAAATGAGATCATGATGGGAAAAACCAGGTGCAGGACATTGGCCATGAGATGAAACCAAGGAAGGAGTGGATATTAGGATCAAGTCGAGCCACGTATCATCACCAGACACATTAAAATGAGTGGGCTGCAGTGGAAGAACATGGAGACTAACGGACTCAAGGATGTGAAGGAGTTTTCGGGAAGGAGGGGTTGAGCGAGAAAGGTCTGTGTTGAAATCACCCATGATGACGCAATGTGCATACTCAGAACCTATAGATTCAAGTGCCAGTTCAAGGTTGGAAAAATAATTAACGGCAGGCGGGCAATAGACAACGCCTAGTAGAGCATTGACACCCTTAACGCAAATTTCCAGGAAGAGGTACTCTGCAGAAGCGCAATATTGCGAAGGAGAACTGGCTACTATTTTGAAAGAAAAATCACTGCGAAGGTAGATAGCTACACCACCTCCTCCCCTTCCAATTCTATCATTCCGGATGAGAATGAAACCAGGAAGAGAGTAGGCAGTGGAAAGAAGATGGGGTTTGAGCCAACTCTCAGAAACCAGAACGGCATGTACATTAACATTAGAAAAGGTGTCATACAGATCGCTATAATGACTAGGAACACTCTGTGCATTTATATGGCAGACATTGAAAAAGCTTTCATTTTGTTGGCTGAAGCTGCGATGCACAAAGTCACTGACAGTGTCAGGCAAGGAACAGAAACTTGCATCAGCAGAAGAATTTGCAGAATCAAAAACTGAATGAAAGGAGTCATCAGAGGACATAGAGAAAAAAATATATAAATATTAACAAATATATGCTTAAACTACCTAATTACCGTCCGGTGATACACTACTATCTGTGCACCACCCACCAGCCACACTAGTGTACAATTGTTTATAAAACATAATAAAAATAGTATAGATTTTACTTTTAAGATTGCTAATGTGTGATATACTTTTATTGTTCCTATTTTAGAGATTTATGATATTCCATTGTAACATTGTTGATTTTGCATATCTTTTCTTAACCTTTTTGCTAATAATATTTTTTGATGAAAGCTTGTGATATTATCCTTATTATAATCCTTTTGTTACTTCTATTCCTGTTATTCCTGATGTTTTGTTTATATTAGGTACTAAACTGATGTTCTTCCTAGTATATTATTAAGTACATTTTGTTAAAGATTTGTGATATTGTAAGACTGATTCGTAATAATAATTATTAGGTATATATGTAACTGTTGATTTTTAAATTATTTCTGCGTATTTTTTACATATAAAAGAAACAATAATTAAAATACTGATTTCAATTTCTTTTTATTACTACATTAAAATCCTTGCGTATTTTTAGATATGGATAGGTATTATATTAGATAAGAATACTTATTAGAATCTATAACCAACGTGTACACTGCTACATCCCTAATTCAGATGCGAGAATGTCATAAAATTGACTGGCAAGCAACGCCATTGTCACAATACCAAGACAAGTCATGTTGAATAGTGTTGTAACCATATTGTAATAAATGTATTTTTTAGTTTTCTAATATCTGCTTTTTCATTGATAAAGTCTCTGTTAAATGCTGTGTAAAGATACTATATACTATATTGGAATATAGTGGCAGGTTAAATAAAATTTCAGTGTCGTGAGTATGGTTTATTAGAAAATTAAAGACAAAAATAAAAACTCAGTTGTATATCGATATAAGTTTTGAAATCCCTATTTTTTATGAAGGTCATTTGACAGAAAAAGTGGCCTGGCGTCAGGGGTACGGCGATACGTTTATACTCTGGCGTTCAAAAGGTTAAGTATACCAGTATGTCTTGTATGTAATTCCTTCAATATGTTATGTCGGAGATTTTGAGGAATCATAACTCTAGTTCCCTTAAAAAGACAGTCGTCTTCAATTGTAATTTCATTATCACCGTAGCCCAAGGTTCTTAGGGTCTGTCCATTCTTTAGTTTATGTATTATATTTTTGTATTCTGGATCGTTCATTGTTTCCTTCGCAATAGCGAAGGAAACAATTAATAAATTTGCGGTTAATTGTAAGTGCATTGAGTTGGTTCTGCTGAAATATACTGTGCTGGTCCATATGGTGTTCCGAAATTCGTTCCACTGGAAATCTTGAGAGATAATCTGCATTACTGTTGTTAGCTGAATTTCTGTATTCAATATTGTAGTCGAATCCGGAAAGAAAGTGTGCATAGTGAAACAACCGCATCGTGCTCAATGCAGGTAAGGTTTTGTTTGGATGGAATATTGTCGTTAAAGGCTTGTGATCCGTAATCAGTGTGCATTTCCTTCCGTAACAATAGTGAAAAAACTTCTTCACTCCCCAGTATATTGCTGTTGCCTCCTTATCTATTTGGCTGTACTTCTTTTCGTTAGATGTTAGTGAACGCGATGCAAAAGCAATCTCGGTCTGTCGGTCCCATCAGCCATTCGATGAAAGAGCACGGCACCCAGGCCGGACGGTGAAGCATCTGTAGCGAGGACCAGGGGCTTCTTTTGGTCGAAATGGAGTAGGACTTGTTCACTAATAATTTCTTCTTTAATTTTCTTGAAACTATTTTCGTAGGCTTCTGACCACACAAATTTTGTGTTCTTTTGTAATAATTGGTTGAGCGGATTGGAAATCGTCGCAAGGTTAGGTATGAATTTGTTATAGTAATTACTCATACCCAAAAATGTTCTTAGTTCATTTACGTCGTTGGGTTTCTTTGCATCAACTATGGCTCTAACTTTTTCTTTATTTTTGTGCAGTCCGTGCTTGTCGATTATATTAGGCTTAAATAATTTATACTAGTTTTGAAGAAATTACATTTATATTTATTCAATTTGAGATTATGTTCTTGTAATCTTTCTAACACTGTTTCTAATCTTTGTTGTAATTGTAGTTCTGTCGATCCTTGTATAATAATATCATCAAAGAAGCATTTCACACCCTGTATGTCTTGAAGAATTTTATCCATAAATTTTTGCCACAAGCTTGGGGCCACTTTTACCCCAAACATCAAGCGGTTCACCTTAAATGTGCCTCTGTGAGTGCTCAGTGTCTGTAGGCTATCAGGCAGTGTATGTAGAATTTTTAATGGACGAAGAAAGCTCTATAGCTTTCTTCGTCCATTTGCATATTTAGGTACGCTCGACAAATGTCTAATGTGCAGTAAAATTTGCCACCGTTCATCTCTGAAAAGATGTCTTCTATGATAGGAATCGGATATTGTTCATCTTTAATTACTTTATTTAGGGTGACCTTATAATCGGCACATAGACGTATGCTTCCGTCAGGTTTAACAATTGGTACGACTGGAGTTCCCCATTCTGAGTTGTCCGTTTTTGTTATGACTCCTTCTTGACACAGGCGATCTATTTCTTTATCAACCTTTTCTTTCAATGCGTAGGGCTTAATGTAAATTGGTGTAGTGTTTTCCTTTAAAGTTAAATGTCCCTTGTAATTTGGAATGCATCCCAGTTTTTCATCAAAAACTGGTGAAAATTTTGAAATGATCTTGTCCAACTTTGAGCTGTCGGCCCTTTCTAATGATATTTTCTTCATGTCTGCTATATTAATATTGATTTCTCTAATCCAAGCTCTTCCGAATATGGCATCGACGTCTTGTCTGATAATAAAGAGTTTTCCATGGAAATATTGGTTTTCGTAATTGCACTTGACGTATGTAACTCCAACTGGCGTAATCAGTTCACCTGTGTACGTTCTCATTCGTACTGCTGTTTTAAATATCTGTTTATTGAATTGTAAGCGTCTGAAGTCTCTCAACAAAATTGATGAAAGTGCTGCACCTGTGTCTAGTTCCATCTGTACCTTTTTGCCTTCAATAGTTACGTCAACCATAAACTTATCTAACCCAATAGTGTTGACGGCATTGATATCACAAATGTTTTCATCGTCAGCTGAGTTCGGTTTTTCCACCTGGTGAGCTGTATGCTGTTTTAATACCTGTAGGCAAACACGAGCTAAATGTCCTGTCTTTCCGCATTTAATGCAATCTGTGTTAACGTGTCTGCATTTATTGGCTCTGTGATTAGCATCCCCACAGCGGAAGCATCTTCCTTGCATATCTTTGAATGACGTGATATGGTTTGGTAGTGGTTTAACCGAGGTTTTGTATTTATTCTGAACTGTGTACTGGTACTTCGTTGCTTGGATCTTGTTTGTTTATCATGAAATCGTTGTCAGCTTTAGCTATTTCTGTTGCTGTCGCCATGTGTAGTATTTCCTTAAATGTAGTTATTTTGTTGTCTTGCAATATTTTCGTTCTAATTTCGCCATCTCGGACTCCTCTGATGAATTGCAGTGATAAAAAGTTGTCATTTAGCGACTTTTGGCAATTATCACAGTTGAACTCGCAATCGTGTGCTAAATGTTTCAATTCTGTACTGAAATTAGTTACGGTTTAAACATAACCTACAAAAGTTCATGACTGAATTTCTATTATTCTCGGACTTCTTGAACAAAAATTCTTGCACAAACTAATTCAGAAGTTGACGCCGAGTTATCAAGATATTTTTCATTTAAAGACGCAAAAATTTTATCTCAGCTAAATTAATGTATGGATGGCTGCCATTGTTCTTTACTCCTGAACATAATATTTTACTCAATATTCGTACCTTTTCGAAAAGTAACATAATTGCGCTATACATATTTGTGGTTGCACAGAAATAAAAGGTAAAAATTCATCTGATTTCATAGATTTAACTTCATCAATTTGAAGGGACAGTGACAAAATGAAAGTCTTAAAATCATAATGTGACTCAGGCTGGCTGGACAAATCTTCAAAATAGCTCACATTTAACTAGGTCAATAGAGCACTTTATGTGACGGCTTATCACCTTTATTTCAGAATTTGTGACGCTACAGAATCTTAGATAATCGATCGAAAACGTTTCCAGCCAGCTTGAAAAACCACTTTTCGCTGGTCTCTCAATCTCAGCAACGGAAGTAATTGTCACGACTTTTTGCATATCAACGGGCGTCACATAAATTTGTGACAGGCATCGAGCTAAAAGTTTTGTGATACGTACAGCGGTTTAGTAGAAAAATGCAAAAATCTGTGTTCAGCCAGCTTGAATTTACGTATAAAATTCTGGCTGGCACTTCCGAATCTCAATAACAGGAGCGTTTTCAAATATGGTTCCTTTACTAACATTTAATGACGCAATGTGTGACAGTAATAACGTTTGATTTATGGCGTCACATGTAAGTGTTTACGAGAAATCAATAAAAACTTAATGCACAGACAGCCTTAGGTCAAGCTGGCTGGACACATGTATCTCCGCTGCCTGATGATCTATGGCCTTCAAAATATGTTCAAATTTTTGTGACGGGGACTATAATGATAACCTGAATTTGTGACGGAGAAACTTTGAGCAGTTTCAAAGATATTGATCATTTAAATTTTCCCTTACACAATACAAGATCTTATTCTTGCCCGTTCCATTGCACTACTTAATGGATGGTCTGCTGAAAACTTTGCAAAAAATGAGACTAAATCCAATGGAATATTGGATAAAAGAGGCTGAAAAGGTTGCTTAATTCCGAAACGTAAAAACATTTTGATGAGATCTGTGAAGACGAATTACAAACAGACCAACCTGTTAAAATGTCTTATCGAATGTATTTGATCGAATCATATCAGAAATTAAAAAGTTTGATTGTGCTACCATGCTGAATTTGAATTTTGCGTTTCTTAATGGTAGGCACAAATATTTTAAAAATGACAATTGAAGAACTGCAAAAATATGGAGCAGATCTGGCTCGAAAATACGAGCGAGATTTAGCGCCGTTGAATTCTGCCAGGAACTCTACCTTTTTTTTAAAGAGCAAGCTCCGCTTTTATTTAGTGATATAGAAAAAGCTAACGGTTTCTATTCCTTGCAACAGATCTATTGTCATGATTTGCAGGATGCTTTTCCGAATATTTGTATTGCCCTACAAATTTACTCTACGCTTCCTTCTACATCCACAAGCTGTGAGCGAAATTTTGGTGAACTAAAACTAATTAAAAATTATTTGCGATCTTCTATGAGCCAGGAACGCCTATCGAGTCTTGCAATCTTAGCGATAGAAAATTGAATGGCACACGAGTACTGACAAGGCTATAGATTTATTTGCTGAACAAAAAGCTCGACCAGTAAAATTGTAATTTTAATTCACAGATGCCATATATATTTGATTTTTATTATACATATTTTTATTTTAAATCCTATCGTGTGCTGTTTAAAATATATATTCTACACGTTCATGTCTTTACATGTGTAAATAAATAGGTTTAACACAGAAAGAACAGCGATGGATGCATTATTTCCGGAAGACCTATGTCCAAATGACAATCAAATAGTGGACATCTGATAGCTGGTATTATAAATATGATAAAGGTAAACATAAATATAAAGGGGTGGGGGCGGCATTTTCCAGTTTTTGCCCCGCCTAAAAAAAATTGAAGATCCGGGGCTGCTCAGTGATTTTCAAAGACATATTATTCCCGCTTTTAATAAACGATGGACAGAAGCTTCACGGAAAAGGATAGTTTTTTAATGAAAAACGGTAATTGGTTAGAATCAGAATATTCAGTAACTTTACCGAACACTGAAGACGTTACAACCGTCTCCACACCATCTACTTCTTCTGGAAAACGTGGGAGACCGTGCGTATCTTATCCAGACTTGTCAGAATCCAGTAAAAGAAGAAAAAATACAATGTTACTTAATGAATATGGATTTGAACACGTCTATAATGCATATCTTCAAGGGTTACGTTCGATAGGAGAAGGAACAGAATCTAAAGTTGTGGAAACATTAAGGTTTGCTGAAACTGAAAATAAGACCTTATTCTCGATTCTCATAGAAGAAGCAAGGCAGACAAAAATGTTAACGGATGAAGAGGCATTGAGCGTATTTATTGACTTGGATTTAACGAAAGCACAGTATTTGTACTTGAGAAATTTAACGAACGAACGAAAATGTTTTGTGTTTCCACCATATTACAAATTGCAAGAAGTTAAAACTACTTGCTATCCACCATCTTCAGGTATAGAAATTACAGACACAAGTGCAAAAATATTAAGACTTCAAGATTTATTAGATCACACTGCAGCTAGAATATTGAAAATAGATTCAGTGTATAGGAATGGATTGAATAACTTACTTCTATACAGTAAATGGGGCTGTGATGGCTCATCCGGTCAAAACCAGTACAAACAGAAACTGCCTGAAGAGTCTGAACTAATTTCTGAGGCAAATTTATTTATCACTTCTTTGGTGCCTATTAAGTTAATTAACGAGCTTTTTGCCGGCCTATATTAATAGAATTTTGCAAAGAAACTCCCGAGAAAACTAAAGCTGTTATAGATGAAATAAAAGGTCAAATAAATTCTTTGGATCCATCATTAATTAACAAAGAGGGTGAGGGAGTGCAAGTGAAGCATGATCTCTTTCTTACAATGATAGATGGCAAATTAGCTCAAGTATTAACAGATACGCCTTCGGGTTCCACATGTACAATATGTGGAGCTACTCCACGCCAAATGAACGATTTGACTAAAGTGACTGCTAGGCCTGAAAATGAAGATTCTTATCAATACGGACTGTCTACTTTGCACGCCTGGATTCGTTGTATGGAAATGATTTTACATATTTCCTATAATCTGTCTTTCCAAACATGGTCAGCCACAAGCGAAGAAAAGAAACGACTAAAGCAAGAGAAGAAAACCCTGGTACAAAGGCGTTTCCGTGAAGAGCAGGATTAATCGTCGACAAACCAAAACAAGTAAGTGGTAATTCTAATGACGGTAATACTGCCAGAAGATTTTTCCACAATGCAAGCTGCTCTGCTGAAATTACAGGAGTGGATATAAATTTGATTAAACGACTTCACATAATTCTGCAAGCTCTTTCATCGGGTGTAATGATAAATGCTGAAAAATTTGGCAGTTATGCTCTGGAGACTGCCAGGATCTATGTGAGCAATTATGACTGGTACTACATGTCATCTTCAGTTCACAAAATTTTGATTCATGGAGAAAGTGTCATAAAGCATTTAGCAATA
This sequence comes from Tholera decimalis, assembly GCA_943138885.2. Taxonomy (NCBI): domain Eukaryota; kingdom Metazoa; phylum Arthropoda; class Insecta; order Lepidoptera; family Noctuidae; genus Tholera; species Tholera decimalis. Next base: position 6,150,070 of record OW964575.2, on the reverse strand, counting down.
CTTCCTATTGGTCAACTTTCGGAAGATGCACAAGAATCTCGTAATAAGGATTATAAAAAATTTCGTCTACATCATGCTAGAAAATGCTCAAGATCCGCTACAAACGAGGATGTATTTCATACTCTTCTTTATACTTCAGATCCTTACATAACCAGCATTAGAAAACCATATACTAAAAACGTGAAGGAACTTGATGAAGACACCTCAGATCTTTTGAAAGTGAACGAATTAATTTTAGATCCCGAAGTTCATCAAGTATAAATAACATAAAATTTAGTAAACATTACAATTAATTAATAATTAATCTGTGTTCGATTTTAACCACAACATTTTTTTTTAATGTTTTTATTATTTAAATTGATTTGTATTTAGATGTACTATATGATATTTGGTTTTTGTAAACATTAAAATAATAGTATTCATTGTTAAAAAATAAATATTGGACATTTTTGATAATTTTGAATTTGTTTTATTTTTTAATATATGGTTTCAAATCCAGTCATAATAAATTACATTCCATTTGAAGCCATATACACTAGTAGAGCATGGATACCGGTTTTCGATAATATCGAAAAACCGGAATATCGGACCATAAATCCGATATCGAAAAAAGCGATATTGGATATCAAATATCGGTTTTTCGATATTTTATAAGAAACAAAAACCAGACGCAATAGAATCTTTCTTACCTATTTCATTGAATTTAATTAATGTAAACAAAACCTATCGGTTAATTATAATAATATGTATGCTACAGTGTCATTTATAAATGATTATTTCCATATAAAAGTGTACAACACTTGGGCCGGCCCGGCATTATGTACATACGTGCAACAAAATAAGATCGTATCTCAAAGACGAGCCCAGAAGTTGTACATTCACTCTTGTTTTGAAGGCAGACGGCTCATATGTAGAGAGGAACACAGCAGTCTGCAGAGAGTTCCAAACCTTGGCCGTGCGCACAATAAATGTAGAGGAGAATCGCTTAGTACGACAAGACGGTATATTGAACAAGTGAGAATGGTACTTTGCAGTACGTCTGGTAGATCGTTAGTAAAATATAGATGGAGGAATCGGGTCATGGAGTTTCTGCGCACACTCTCCGAAGTACAATCTGTGGAAGACCGACAGGCAAACAACGTTTCGCCGATGAGCCAGGCTGAAGCTTGTCTGCTAACACTGCATCGCCTATGAGTCTTTTAGCTCTGCGTTATTCGAGTCAAGTGCAGCAAGCTGGTATTTTGCTAAGCCATCCTACAAATGACTGCAGTACTCCATACAAGAACAGACCTGTGCCTTATACAAATTCAAAAGCTGTACAGGTGTGAAGTATCGCCTCACCTTGTGTACGATTTCCAGCTTTTTGGCTGCAGTCAAAACTTCTGACTCAATAGTTGAGCCGAAGTTTAAGTCAGACGTCAACTCTTTGCCCAAAAGCTCCAGGTGATCGGTAACTGATAGGTATAGATGCACCTCTGAAAGTAAGAGATAATTTAAATTGGCTCCTTTTAGCAGTGAAGAGATAAAGCTGTTTTCCAGGCATTGAATTTGACCAGATTGTCGAGTCAAATTAATTTGCTCCAACATGGCCTTTCTAAGACAGTCTGTTTCATCCCTGCTAGCTCTAGCACTGGATAAGTATATCTTTAAGTCTGTGCTGTCATCCGCGTACCCAAGAGCTGGAGCAGGTCCTTGATATGCAACAAAAAAGAGTCGCAAAGAGAACAGACCTCTTAAGAATACCGCATTGACATTGACAGCCATAAGATCCGATGAGCAGCCATCAATGACCGCTTGGATTGATCGCTCACTTAAGAAATCAGAAGTCCAGTTGCAGAAGCTAGCAGGGACGCCAAATGTAGGAAGCTTACTTAGTAGACTAGCGTGCCAGACTCTGTCAAGTTCTTTGAGATATTGAAGGACTCTACAAGAGCATTGCCGTCTTTCTTAATGGCCTCGCCCCAGCAGTGCGTAACATACACAAGAAAATCTTGGGTCGACCGACCAAGGCGGAAGCCATACTGGTGGTCACTGAGTAGCTAGACTACCTTCCGCCACCGCCTAATTCCGTTCAGCCCAAGGAACATCTGCCACCTGGACGTGACTTGCTGTGGCCTATTTGGAAAGCTATCAACGCACTACGAACCCAAGTAGGCCGCTGCAAGCACAATTTAGCAAAATGGGGCATTATATGCCAAATTGACATCCAGTGCGATTACGGCGTTCCTGATCAAACAATGTCTCATTAGCTGGAGTGTCCAAATGACCCAAAAACGTGTACATTAGAAGACCTAATTAACGCTACTGAACGAGACCTGCGTGACTGGGCCTGATACATATAAAGTACGCAATTTACCATCGATACGAAGAAGAAGAAGAGACTAAGGAGCTCATTGTCTTCAAGTTATGCTAGCAGCTTATTATTGAGTACCCTATCAATCACTTTGCAGATTTTAGAGGTTTTTTGGGTACTGGTTACACATCTTGGTTGCTTGTGAGTTGTGACAACTCCAGAGCATAACTTTTTAAGACTCGTGCAGGTATTCCGTCCGGCCTGCTGGCTTTGTTCTCGTCTAGTCTGCAAAGAGCTTTATGGACCTCTTAAATGGGCATTTCTAAAACTGACGTTCCATATTTCAGCAATAGCGATCTCTTGAATTGTCGTAGTCTTCGTTTACGATGATTGTGTAGTCACCCCTCCCATTGCATATCTACTTCTTTGCGTTTAACGTAATATATACATATTTATACAAGGTGTAACAGATTAAGCGCAATACCTCAGACACCCAAATTACAATATTAAATTATAAGGCTAAGACAATATCCGTAACTAAATAAATTGAAACCAAACCTAGATTTTTTTATAAAATAGTTATTCTTACTAAACGTAAAACGTATGTGCGTCATACAATATCCTTACGCAGACGCATACACTCATGCCATGTTAGCGGCCGACACGCACACGAGCGCATTTCCTTGAATAAGGATTGTATTAATGTCATGATACTGTGTTTCCAGTTTAAGTTAAATGAAAGATTTTCCCGTCAAAATTTAACACCTATTTTGTATGACGGAATCGATTCAGAAGCCGATTCTAAACCAACTACTTTCAGGAATTGCGTTTATTCTGTTACACATTGTATATTATGCTACTCAATCACTTATTTTAACTTGTGTTGATTTTTTTATTTAATGACACAGCAGAGTATGTTAAGAAATTGATATTTTTTGTGTATCATACTTTTAAATTCGAATTGATATAAGATTGCAATGAAATATTTTTAATAATAAATGACGGTGATTTTATATTTCCAGAGTACACTTTGATACAGTCTCTAAATTCAAATATTTGGACCCTTACAACGTTAAAACGAATTTGATCATTTTATTTCCATAATATCGGAAAAAAATCGAAATACCGGAATACCGATATTAAAAAATTGAATATCGAAACAAAACCGGTATTGGGAAAAGGTTCCGATATTCCATGCTATACACTAGGTTGTCCCGTTCATGTAAGGGGGAAAAAAAATGAGCTACGGCTACGCAAGAGGTATCAAAATTTGCGTTTTGACACATATATTACGATTATTATAAAATTTAATTAGATATCCGGCATCTTGAGGCCTCTACCAGTCCTTGAAGTTTTTCAAATTTGCTATTTTTAGGGGTTCCTAATATAAACTATAAATCATACAAAAATAACATTTAAATGTTTTTTATTAAATTTAAGGGTACAACAATGAGTTAAAGCAAGGTTTAAAATAGTTGAAAGACAAAATAATCAATGGCAACTTTAAAAACGGAACTGGTTTTTGTGACCAAAATTAGGCATTTCTGAGCGAGATTTTAATCTGTTCGTAATAAAACCATCTCGAGCTGTAGCGTCCGTGACGCTTTGAGAAGCCTCCGTCACTAGTTTTACACATCTTTCCACTGACTGTGTGTGGCAGGGAAGGTCAATAATGTCGAGGATGTGTTCTTTAGCCTTAATTCTAAGTTCATCGTTGGTGACGTGTCGCAAAATTGGTGGAGCTGATATTTCACACTCTTGCCAAAATATTATATCGGTGTAGTCTCGCGCACAGAACTTAAGCTTTGGTGCTTTAAATACCCTGCGAGAGCTGCTCTTTTCTGCTTCTCTGGCCTTTAATATTTTGCGAGATGCAAGCTCTCGAATGTGCTCTCTATCGTCGAATAACATGGCAATAAGCAAGTTTGCTGGGTGCGCAAAAAAGCGTTTCTTTCGATCACCGAATTTACAATAGATCTCTGACTATCAGGCAAAAATCGAGAGTATATAACCATTTGAAAAATATGCTTGGCTCCATCTTTAAATGATGAGTTTTGCTTGTTTAGGAACCAAACAGGAGCGTAAACTTTGAGCACGTAGTTCACAAGCAGCTGCAAATTATTTGACGGCGAAACAGTACTTACGTAAAGTCTGAGTATGCAATTGGCAATAGTGAGCCATCTCGAATGCGCCATTTTTCCAGGTTGGCGGTTCGCTAGCTCAAGGGAACAGGAACCAGCCATCACAGCATGACACATTTCGTACAGATACTTTTGATCCGTGCTTAGTTCCTTCACAATATTATCAGGTAATACTAGCAAATTGCCAGACACTGCACAAAAAGACGCTAGAGGTTTACTTTCACAAGCAGCTAGCTGTTTTCCAATAGGTCCTGAATATTCTTTTGGCCCAGATGTGCTATCATCCAGAGACATGAACAAATGACGAAGCGGTAATTCATTCGCGTGAAGCATACAAACACACCATTGCAACGGTCTCTTTAAATAGTTCCCTTCCAACCTGTATTCGTAGCAGTACCATCGCACCCCACACAGATCACCTGTTCCAAGTTCAACCCTTGATTTTCTAACAAAGATATGATAGAAGAGACGATCCCTTTGGCAGTGCTACGACTTGGCGTCATATGTCCCAAATAAATAGATCCCGGCCAGATCCCGGCTCTGTGAGAACTGAAATGTGTTCTTGCAAGACTTCTCTGCGGTGGTACCGATCGCCTATTTTCTCGTTTATGAGTGTTTTGTCCTTTCGTCCAGCAAAGTAGATACTTTTTATTACAATCGTATCAATGTCTTTGCTGGCCTTGGTCCGTGCTTTTGAAACAGCTCTATGAATTTTATTCTTATCAATAACAAGACTTAGATCTTCGGAAGATACCAATCCTATGTCAGCTAAGACCGCCGAAGCGACCGCAGCTGCAGATCGCGTTGATAGTCCATACTGATCACATACCTTAGCTACTGTTGGCAGCGCCAGAGTGTTCCGATTCAACGAAGTAGATGGAGTCTCATTTACAGGCACGTCACTATTCGCAGAAAGCTCTGTTACAGGCGACTGCGGTCGAGGCGGCAACTCGCGCACCGGAACAGGATTGGTTTTTAGTGATGCACTGGGAAAACATGCGTGCTCTGACTCTTTCCGATTCAAATTTTCTTGTCTCTGATGTTTCTTTAAAAGTCTTGCTGTTTCTTTTGTGTCTATACCGCTTATTGCCATCTTTCTATCACTTCTTTGATCCAGTAAAAAGTCTCTTTCAGAAATAGGAACTTTCTTAGGTTTTATGCAGGAACAAATGTCAAACGAAGTGCACTTACAAGCAGCAATATCGAAGAGCTTGTTCGACGATTCCAAAAAGCACTTCACTTTGCTTTCGTAACCATCATTTCTTTTATTTTTGGGATATCTTATCAATGACAGGTATTTGTCGAAATATGATTTCAGCAATTGGGTAACTCGTACGTTGGAAACGATAGGAATCGAAGCTTTGGTCCAAATCGTATCAAGTTTTCCAGAAACGATTGAAAAAACTTCTGTGTTAGAAGGATCTTTCCCATTCTTCTGTAGTTTTAGTTCATTTTTAGTAAACAAAATGAATTTGATAACGTCACTTATCACTGGTAACTGGCGATCGTCAAGTTCTTTATATGATCCCAAAATAGCACAAGTAGTCTCACTTCGTCTTGAACCCATTATTATATATAACAAAAACACGTATTTTATCACAAGGAAGTGCAGAGCGACACCTTACAGCAATAAAACCGCAATAGAAATGAGACGAACTGCCTCACAGTAGAAGTAGAGAATTTAAGAAAAATAAGTCAAAACATGAATTTTGCGAGTTTGTTCCAAACGAATTCCTAACAGAAAAAATCCTGTCGTTGCCTGCAAATCATAACTTAGGGTTTCACTATCAATGAAATAAAAAATAAAATGGGAATAATGTACATAAAATAGAATAGACGCCATTGACTGGAGGGTTATTTAAGTGATAAAAAAATTTAAAAAAATGCCGGTAGAACCCTCAAGATACTTTTTTATGTTTTTTTTTTTATTATTTTTACGGTAATCTAAAACTAATAATGCAACTTTTGAGGGGCTTGAGTAGAGAAAAGCGAAAAAAAAAAATTTCGGGACACCCTAATATACACTATTCTATATTTGTGTAAAATTTTAGAACATAATATTCAGAAATAAAAAAGTTATTGATTTTTAATCAGAAACAGACCTTTATTTTCCATAGTGTGGCGCCCTGAGGGACGCCGGCTCTGATAGGGCGGGGAGTGGAAAGCGCTCCTTCGATACGATATCTGAAGGAGCAGTTCGACAGAAATTCTCGAATGATGAGCACGAGACGGTCCGGCACACCTAGTTGGTAAAGCTTATAAATTAAGCCATTGTGCCAGACTTTGTCGAAGGCCTTCGCTATGTCAAAGAATAGAGCCCCCGTCACCAGACCGCGTTGAAAGCGGCCGCTAATGTGCTCTATGATGCGGTGGGCTTGGTGGACACTGGAATGATGGGCTCTAAAGCCAAACTGCTCGTTAGGGATTAGGCTCTTTGCCTCGACAAAGTCCTTGAGCCGATTAAGAATAATCCGCTCGTAGACCTTGCTGAGGGCACTGAGCAGACTAATGGGACGATAACTATTCGGGGAGGACTTGGGCTTACCGGGTTTTGGGATGCCTATTACTATAGCCTGTTTCCAAGCTTGCGGAAACAAGTTGTTGGACATGGCGCCATTGAAGATGGCAGCCAGTAGGACTATGATCGTGCGTGGGAGGAGTTTAAGTGCCCTAGTGGTCAGTCTGTCAGTCCCGGTAGCTTTCCTAGGTTTGAGTTTCCTGATGATCTCCTCCACCTCGTCTTCCGTGACGGGGGGGAGGGGAGCATCAGGGTCCTCGACAGGGGGTAGGGCACACCTACGTTCGACCTCAGCATCCACGTGGGCAAGGTGGGCTGGGTCGACTGGTTGGGAGCTGGGAGAGCACTGGGCCTCCAGGCTGTCGGCTAGGCATTCAGCTTTGTCTTCATCGTCGAAGGCAATGCTTTTGTCCGGGCGGATAAGGGGAGGCATTGTGGTAACCTCAGTGGCGCGCATACTCCTCTGAAGTTGCCAGAAGGCAAGGTGGGTGGGTTCCAGTTCGCTCAGGGTCTTGTCCCAGCCGGTTTCACGCCACTCTCTAATGCTGTTACTTACTTTGCGCTGTAGGTACCGCATAAAAGTTTTGTTATTCTGGCAGGGGAAAGCTCTGTAGGCACGGACTGCTGCGTTCTTCTCAGTCAGCAGGGCCCGTACATCGTCCGAGGGTTCGCCAGTCGCCAGTGCTCTGACACCGGAATCTCCTTTGAACAGTTGTTCAAGACAGAGAGACAGTATTTTTTTTTTTTTTAGGTAGGGCCACTCGTAGTTTAGCTCGCTAAGGCTAATGTAGGTACTACTTAACCGGTCTTTCCTGTGGTGACCTCTAATAATTAAATGAAAGGCCCCCAGCCAGGGCGCGAGACAGTAGCTCGGCTCCCGTTCTATATACTAGGCCGAGTGTCCACCCTCCCACTTCCCCGCACTGTCTCTCTCACTCACTCGGCAGGTTTGAACGTGCACTGTCTCCGTGTCTCCCCACTCGGCCGACATGATCGTTGTCACTACGCTTCGTTCAAATCTTTTTACGATTCATCGTGTCCGACTTGTAGTCTCATTAGAACTGAACTGACTGTACTAATTTCAAATGATATGTGAACAGCTACTCGCTTATATCACTGTCTCGGCCAAGAAACATTTTACTGTCTCGCCCGTTTGCTCGGTACGTGTGAAGTATGGTAAAGAGAGTTACCACTTGTCGGTGTTTCATAAAACTTACAACTCTTTCATCGTCATTATCTGCGTAGACTTTTCAAACTACACACATCAAAAGTGTCTAGGGATCAAGCATTTTTATGCGGATTTCTTGAGATTGAGATGTGGCTTTGTAATAAATTTATGATTTTATAAATTTATATGGATCCTTTTTGGTGCATTTCATAATTTGAAATAGGAACTGTTAATCAAATTCGAGTAAAAGATGAAAATCAGCTGTCAATATTTTCCCTATAAAAACATACAACGCATTGAAGACATTATTAGTGCTACTGTTTCCCTACTACTGATTAAAACCAACGTTATTATGGAGCGGCGACGTCATTTAAGCAGGGAAGAAATGCTCAGAGCCGTGGGAATGATAGAAGCTGGTTCCCGGCAACGTACTGTGGCTTTAGCTCTGAATACAAGTCAGAGTGTTATCAGTCGACTTTGGACACGTTACCGAAGCACTGGTGCCGTGGCTGAGCGCCATGGAGGACGGTATCGCTGCACCACACGGAGACAAGACCGATACATTCAAATCTTAACTCGAAGAGCTCCAACAATAACCGCCATGATGTTAGCCGTGAGGCTTCATCACTCTTCAGGGAACTTAATTAGCGACCAAACAGTCAGAAACCGCTTGCATGAAGTGAACCTTCATTCCCGAAGACCGCTACGGGTACCACCTATAGCAATGCACAATCGTAGGATTCGATATCAATGGGCTCTTGAACACAGAAATTCGGCAGAAGAACAATGGCGTTTCGTGTGCTTTTCTGATGAGTCTCGTTTTGGTATGAGACCGGATACAAGACGTATACGACACTGGAGAACCCCTGGACGCCAACAGCGATTAAAATCCTGCCAGGAAGTCCATCCTTATAGTGGTGGAACCATCATGGTATGGGCGGGTATTTGGATCGGCGGAAGAACTGAGTTGATTTGGATCAGAGGCAACCTCAACGCTCAAATTTATGCTGAGACGATTGTATCTGACGTCATCGTTCCTCTACAAGTGCAAATCGGTCCCTTATTTCAGTTAATGCATGATAATGCACGACCGCACACCGCAAGAGTTGTAAGACAGACTCTCGCCGCAGCTAACATCAATGTCCTGCTCTGGCCTGCTCAGTCGCCAGACTTGAACCCGATTGAGCATGCATGGGATATGCTACAGAGAAGAGCTCTGCCGAATATGGAGGGTATCCAGTCGCAAGAAGACCTTTTTTTGTTGTTGCAACGAACATGGGCGGCCATTCCACAGCGTGATTTGGATGAACTCATTTTGAGTATGCCAAACCGATGTTCTTGTGTTGTTAGTGTTCGCGGTAGAAACACGGATTATTAATTGTTTAAGTTACACAATAAAATTTTAAAGAAAACTGTTATTTCAGTCTTTTTTTCGAACTTTAATGTTAGTGGTTCAAATGTCAAAAATCCCTTTATTAGGAAAATGGCAAATTTCTTTATAAATGCAAAGGTGACTTGTTTTATCGTTACTGTGACAAACGAAAACACTTTATTTGATGAATCCTTAAAGAAAATTTTAATTAATATCAATCAGGAGAAAAGTTATTGCAAAAATATATGTTGATCCCTAGACACTTTTGATGTGTGTATGTTGGGGTAATGGGGTCGTCTTCCAGTAGGGTTGCCAGATTTTTTTTCAGCCTGTAAGGGACAAACGTTTAAATAGGCAAAAAAATACGGGACTTCAATTTTTTATCTGGGATATCTAAAAAATCAAATTATTTACTACGCGCATGTTTTAGGTAACGTATTTTTGATAGGTTTGACATATTAAAAAAAATCAATACAATTATAATCATAGTTAAATATGGTCATTAATTCGCTATTTATTAAGTTGGGGGTACACTTATTTCGTACATCAGTCAGTCCACTTTAACACCATTTGTGAAAAACTCCTTCTACGAAGCAATTAGAACTAGGGATACTGAAAAAGAAACATTATAAGACTTTCTTCCACTTTTCAATCGCCTTTTATGGATTCCATTTGATATACGGGACGGAGTCGGTCTCGGCGGGACATTTGAATTTATGCCTGAAATACGGGACTTTCCGTGAAATATGGGAGGTTCCGTGAAATACGGGACGTCTGGCAACACTAACTTCCAGTTTAACCAAATGAACCGAACAGAACCGTTCAGTAGTTTTTGCGTGAAAGACTAACAAATGCCCAAAGGAACATCTATACATCCATCATTCCATCCTCACAAAATTTCGCATTTATAATATTAGTAAGAAGTAAGATTAAAATCAAAAGCCATTTATTTAAAGTAGTATCCGATCGAAGTTCGGTAACTTAGCGTTGTTACCAGGGCCGTAGCTACCGCCGTATCAGCCGTATCAATGATAGCCCCCGAGCTAAAGTGTATATTACTTTACTCTTTGTAAAGTGTGTAAGCAAAAATTAGTAAAATGTAATTCACAATGTCACTTAATCTCGTGCTTCCCGGTGAAAAAACATATAAAAACTGTCATACGTGCACTATAGAGTTTGCACTTCAGAAAGGACAAAAGTAAAAAAAAAAGAATCTCTTTATCACGGGTTTTTTTGATACAGTGCCCCTCCAAGGCACGCTACGTCATTGGTTGTTACAAGATTGTGAACTAAGCTAGTTGCTTAGTAACTACTACCTACTAATAATTACCAAATATGATTTGATTTCATAAGGACACTCAATAGAAGACTGTTAATGAAAATAAGACTTACACAAAACACGTATAATCAAACTGATTTAGTGCTGTAGCACTAAATGAAGTAACTCTATTAACCTAAATAAATATAAATTGTAAGACGTATGATGTCCAACAGCTATAAATGTCTGTAAACCTTTAAATTTCCTGGAATCGTGTGAAGTGTCTTATTTTTTTAAGTTTGAGACTGAAGGTTCGGTTTTGGTTTTGGCTGAAAATCCAGTTTTTGTCGGTCACTGCCTAACTTACCTACTGTAGGCAGAATAACCATACATTTTCAAACCACAACTTCTTAATCTTTGGCAATCTGTGTGTTTTTATTTTTTTGCACAGTATTGTTTATTCATGACCAAGAATTAACAATATTTTACAAAGCTCTAAAAACCTAAAATAAGCACAACCGAAAATAAAAAGAATTTATTGGCCAATGTATTTGTTTTTAGTGTTAAGTTGGGAGAACTTTGGTGATGTACTGCTAGGGTGATTGTGGAGAATTCCATCGTGTACCCGCATCTCAGCAAGAAGCGATGAGGAATAAATATACCGTGTGGTTTTAGTAAGTAGGAGTCTAACGAACCCCTCCGCTTACTCCAAGGCAGAAACACTCATCAAGATTCCTAAACATAAAAAAGTTAAGTTAAAAAATACTTGAGTGATCTATAACAAAATATATTCATCAAGAAACAATAAGCTTGCTTTTTGCTTCTGTATTCCCTATTATATAAAGAGACGAAGAGTGAAAAGACATCTTCTGGACATTTTCTCGTGCCATCATAGACCTTATCTAACGCTCACGCTAAGTCGCTTACCGTCAAGCGTGATTGGGATCAAGAATGGGCTCATCCGTAATAAATAAATTTTGAAACAGCTTTTGAATTTTTAAAATTGAACAAATAAAATACTTTGACTTTGACTTTGACTTTGAATTTATACAAAGCACAGGTCCGTTCCTGTATGGAGTATTGCAGTCACTTGTGGGATAGCTTAGCCAAATACCAGCCAGCTGCACTTGACTCGATCGAACGCAGAGCTAAAAGGCTCATAGGTGACGAGGTTCTGGCAGGCAAGCTTCACAGCCTGGCTCACCAGCGAAACGTTGCTTGCCTGTCTATCTTCTACAGATTGTACTTCGGAGAGTGTGCGCAGGAGCTCCACGACCTGATCCCTTCATCCCCCTTTTACTACCGGTCTACCAGACGTACCGCAGGATACCATCCACACTTGGTCGATATACCGTCTTGTCGTACTAAGCGCTTTTCTTCAACATTCATTGTGCACACAGTCAAGGTGTGGAACTCTCTGCCGGCATCTGTGTTCCCTGCCACATATGACCCGTCAGCCTTTAAAGCAAGAGTGAATAGGCATTTTCTGGGCTCGCTCGTTCGATCGTAGACCTCATCTTACACTTACCATCAGGTGTGATCGAGGTTAGGAGCAGGCTCATTCGTAATAAAAAAAAAAAGTAAAACTGGTTGCACTGTACCAGCCCTAAGTTAGCAGAACCAGAATCCAATCAAACTTTAGTTTGAGAATCAAATACAACAAAGATAAAACATTACCTCTTTGACTTGCTCTTTGGTCCTTTGATTTGAAAGCTTTTGCCTATATTATGAATTTACATACTGTGGAATTGAATTGGATCTACCCTCAAGAAAAATGTTAACTGATGACTAGACAGCATGGTTTAAGACCTTAGCCTGTTCCGTCAGGAACAAATCTACTTAAAGAAAAAAAAGCTGGAACTGTCAAATAGTCAATGTCAAATTCGATTAACACAATACGAAATCACGATTTTCGTCTAACCAAAACAAAAATAAATGTGAAAATGACGGATTTATTAGTTAAAATGGATATAAAAGATGAATCTAATCATATATTTACCATATGCCAAGGCTGTTTGAGCACTGATAGAAAGCTAAAATGCATAACTGGTCTGACAAAAACGCTATTCATAAAACTACGAGAAGATTTCGTACAAAATGAAAATGTAAGTGTTTTGTTTTGTTTTTCGGCTTATAAAATTGCATTGGTTTTTAAACTTATACTGCTATCTAATAATATGAATTTTATACAATGTTCAAACAGTTTTCATGACTCTGAATTCCAAATAAGATTTTTTATTAATAAGTTAATTTTATATGAATAATTACAAATCTTTAATTAATATGGTATGATAACAGAACTTAAAAGACTTGCTTGACCAACCATTTATTTTCATCTTCTATTTTAATAAGTTGGGCCAGTTTACACAAGTCCATGATCAAGTGTTTATTTTGCATACTGGTGGTTTTTCTTACTGATTTCCTGACAGTGTTTTCCTTCTTTATTTAAACTAAAAGAAAAAAAATTAACAATTCTTTCACAAATAGTGTTTTGTATAAATGGTACTTATTTAAGTACCTTTATTTTCATATTAAATAGCAACCAAAAACCACTAAAGTAAAAACATCTGGTTTCATGAGTCTCCCTCAATATTGAATGATACGATTATGCTTTTATTTATTTATTATATACTTGATTGCACACCTTACAAAATTAATCCATATCCATACTAATATTATAAATGTGAAAGTAACTCGTGTCTGTTTGTTACCTTTTCATGCCTAAACCCTGAACCGATTAAGATTAAATTTGCCATGGGAATAGTTTAGGACCCTGGGAAGGACATAAGATAGTTTTAATCCCGGAATTCCCACGGGATCTGGATTTACGCGGGAAAAACCTGCCATGCGAAAAACTAGTTAATATATTATATTTATTAAGGATGCATTTACGTTTATTACTCGCTCAATTTTAGGTATCCTAGTAGCAACAACAACATTGTGCGCACACACACTTACAAACCATTGTTCGCCCGATTTTATACATTACTTAACTAATATTGATACTTGAAGGTAATATTACATTTTCTTTAATATTGTTTGATCATAATAAGTTGTAACTTATTGTTTACAAAGGGTTACATGCTTATTGATTAGATGTTAGTTTCAATTTTGTATTAATGTGTTTGACGCCCGATTAGGAGTACTAGGGGACTTTGGAAATAAAATACTCATATGTGATAAAAAAATTAATAAGAAACAAAGAAGTTTCGTCATGCCTGTCTGTCTGTCTGTTTGTCCATCCGTCTATATGTCACATCCATTTTCAACCGACGAAAAAAACGGAGGAGGTTATCAATTCGATGCGTATTTTTTTTTTTTAATGTTTGATCACCGATTACTCGAAGACGGCTGAACCAATTTGGAAAATTGGTTTTTTGTTTCAAAGGGTATTCGAAATTGGTCCCATTGTTACCAAATCAGGAGCTGATAATGGGATCTTGGAGTAATCGAGGGAACTCTTCAAATATTATAGGCACACCTATAGTGATTTGAGTATTTTTTAATAGTAACTTGTGTAGTTGCATTCGGAAAGCACAATTTGTGAAGTGGATCTGATGATGAAGACCACAGATGGCCACTGGAACTACTCAATATATAAGTAGGATTTTTTTTTATCGTTGTAAAATTATCAAATAAGTCCTCCCACCCCGGGCAGGGTGGGAGGGACTGTCAGACTTTTACTGACTAAAATCCACGGTGTTCCTTCAATAACCCTTTACGTACCGGGGTCACGGTAATGGGAAGAGTCCCACGACCCCGGCAGGCTTCGGTCCTCTACGGGGGGGCCTCGTCATATTGCTGACGCTCTTTGAGGCGCGCGTGGAACACAACGCGCCGTCGACCCGGGCATGGTCCATGGTCGGACAGCGAGTTGCCCTTTACTCGCTGTCCGCATGCCCGCGCCTACGGTGGCCGGAGATCGTCGGCTGACGTCCGACGCCGTGGGCGTCTACCACTGCGGCTGGGCTCGAGGGAGGACGCCATCCTCTCCCTCACGCGGCCCGCCTCCTCCTTCAGAAGCATGACTGCTTCGCAGAAGGAGGCGACCGCTTCCCACTCCCTCTCGCCCCGCAGCATGGCCTCGACCAATGCCGGGCGCGAGAGGTCTCCGCCTATCGCCGCCGTGAGGACACGTCGGTGCTCTGCCCAGGCGGGGCAGTCTTGCACCGTGTGCTCTACGGTGTCCTCAGGGCGACCCTCGCAGTGGTGACACCCAGGCGTTTCCTCCTTTCCCATCAGACACAGGTACCTCCCGAAACTTCCGTGTCCGGTGAGGACCTGCGTCATGCGGTAGGTCAGGACGCCGTGACGCCGATCTAGCCACTCCTCAAAGAGTGGTCTTACCGCCGCAATTGCGGCGTGCCCGGCCGTCGGTTGCGACAGTCGTTCCCTCCATACTGCCCTGAGATCGCGCCGGAGCTCTTCCCGCCGCGCCTCGACTTCTCGAGGCAGCGGGGATACGCCCCGGCGCTGCGCCTCCACGCGCCATTCATAGACGCGCTGGAGGGCAGTCGCCTCCAGATCCCAGTGCAGCAATCCGGCAAGGAGGTTGGCCGATTCGCCGGCGATCGTGCGGTATCCCCGGATCATTCGGATAGCCATGACCCTCTGGCATGCGACCAACTTTAGCGGTCGCGTCCGGATGCACAGGGCCCACACTGGGGACCCGTAGAGGGCCATGGACCGCACGACGCCGGCGTACAGCCTTCGGCAGGAGGCGTTTGGCCCGCTGAGATTAGGCAGGAGTCGCCTGAAGGCGGCTGCTGCCCGGTTCAGCTTTGGGGCCAAACTCAGGAAATGCTCCCTGAAGTTCCACCGGCTGTCGAGGACGACTTCCAGGTACTTCATCGTCCTCCCGACGCCGATGCGAACCCCCTCCACCGTTATGTGGGACTCGGACCGTGGCGCGTTCCGACCGCCATGGAAGCACATGGCCTCTGTCTTGTGCATATAAGTAGGAATAATAAGTATTTCATGGGTTCCGCTTCGATTACTTGAATATGGTTAATAAGCACAATATGCTCGTCACAATGCATATGATGAAGTGAAGCTGATGGTGAAGTACCAGGAGAACTCCTCAACAATTAACGGCCCAGCATTGGGAAAAGCAATATTTTGTCTACTTCCTAACTAATTTCAGAAGTCGGACACCGCCTACCTACCGAAATTAAAGTTATTTTTCACTTTACAGTGTTTTTTGGAAGTCGGTTTAATTTTTTTGGTATTAGGACTATACATGTGAAACTTGGTAGGTAGATGTATTCTGTAAACCGCTTTCCGATTTAAAGAAAAAAAATTATTAAAAAAATATAAAAAAATATATTTTCAGTTTCAGTTCCACGTACCCCACATGGAACTGAAACTGAAAATATTTTTTTTTTCTTGAATCTTATGCGTGTGTGGTATTAATAGACAGGTCTTTAAAAATGACATACGGGTTTCTAAAACCACTTTTTCATAAAGTTAATCATTTAAGAAATATATACTTCCAAAGTGGTAAAATGTGTCCCCCCTCTTACTTCTATAATAATGGAGTGAAAAATTATACAAAAAATATATGCTATGATCCTTAATGTAAACTTTCAACCAAAATTGGTTTGGACGAGATCGGGTTGGCAGTTTTTGAGATACAGCATATTTTGTAAAACCGCAAATAAAACTTTGTAATTCATACAAGCGCTATGAAAAACAAAGTTATTTGGTGTAGTTACTACGGAACGCTTCATGGGCGAGTCTGACTCGCAATTGGCCAATTTTTTAGTTTTTGTACGAACTGAACATTTTGGCATATTGAACCGTATGAAGTAAGCCCAACAAAAGGTAACTGTTGTATATCGTTGAGGAATTCCCTCGACTGTCTATGGTCTCCATCATCAGACCTGTAATGGCACTTATAACCCATATGGGTGCAAAGTTCTCATCAATATAAATGAATTAAGTCCAAACACAAGGTAGCTACTGTAAACCGTTGAGGAGTTCCCTTAACTGTCCTTCGTCTTCATCATCAGACCTCTAATGACAGTCACAAACTATCTAGGTGTGAAGTTCTGGTCAATTCAAATTAATCAAGCCCAAACAAAAGGTTACTGCTGTAAATCGTTGAGGAGTTCCCTCGACTGTCAGGAGTCAATCTGATGAAAGGCTCCATCATCAGATCAACTCTAGACCTTCCTTAATTTGTAGTACTTTAAGATACTTAATGAGAAAAAAAAACATTTATACGGTCGAATTGCGAAACCTCCTTATTTGAAGTCGGTTAAAAAAAATTGTTGTTTCATGCTAGGTTCAGTAACCAATATCCATCCAATTCTAAAAATAAGTATGGTTCTCGTTCTTACTTTTGTTTCGGTACGAAAAAGCATCAATGTATTTTAGTCACAGTATACAAGATGCCACTCTTTTTATTATAGGTTTCGACGTATTTCTTTTTTCAACCGACGACAAAAAGAGGAGGTTATCAATTCGACGCGTATATCTTTTTTTTTTTTTTATTTTTTTTTTTATGTATGATCATCGAGTACTCGAAGACGGCTGAACCGATTTGGAAAATTCTTTTTTTGTTCGAATGGGTATACTTCGAAATTGGTACCACTATCACCAAAGTCAGGATCTGATGATGGGATCCTGGAGAAATCGAGGGAACTCTTCAAATATTATAGGCACACCTATGGCGTTTTGGGTATTTCTCATAGTAACTTGTGCAGTTGCTCTCAAAAAGTACCATTTGGGGAAGTGGAACTGATGATGAAGACCACAGATGGCCGCCGAAACTACTCAATAATAAGTATTAAGTGGATTGCGATTCGATTACTTGAATATGGATGTTAAGCACTTTATGCTCGTCACAATGCATATGGTGATGTAGAGCTGATGGTGAAGTACCAGGAGAACTCCTCAACAATTAACGGCCCAGCATTGGGAAAAGCAATATTTTGTAAAAGGTTATAAGTAGTTGACATTTAGGCTCTTGTAACTAGGTAAATTAAAAATCAACCAACTAAAAAGAGTGAAAAAAAAACTTTTTAACAAAAAATTAAACCGACTCCCAAAAAACACTGCAAAGTGAAAAATAACTTTAATTTCGGAAGTCGGTGCCAAAAACGAAAAAACAAAACTAAAGACACCGACTACCGAAATTAAAGTTATTTTTCACTTTGCAGTGTTTTTTGGGAGTCGGTTTAATTTTTTGTTAAAAAGTTTTTTCGAGGAAAGCGATACACCCCTGCGTCCACGAGCGCGTCTCAGCGCGGAATGACGGTCGGAGCCGTGCGTTCGGTAGAAAAATGTATGAAGAAATTTGATACCGATTTTATTTTTCTCATAAATCATAAAGTTTTTTATGTATGTTCAAAATAATTAGCTTAACGTTGTTCACATTTATATACTTTCTGTACTCCATATAAAATTTACCTATGCTAAATTTCCAGAACAGTCTTTGCCCGCAACCATTACTTCTCCCTAAACGCAAGGCTGTACAATAAAGTAAATAAACAGTTAGGTATATTCTATCTTAATAGGAAAACCTGTAAAATGAAATTAAAGGATTGGCTGACTTCTCTCTCCTACCAGGAAACCGAGGACCTATTGGCTGCCATGCCTAAGTAATTTTATTAAGTTATCAAACACACAACACACATTATATTATAATCTGTATTCCCCTAGAATATTAAATCTCACATACACTCACAGTTACACTACAACATACACACTTGTACACACATCAATGAGCAGTTTATTTACTTAGTGTTTTCGGACAAACTCATTGCTTTTTGTTTAGTTTTAGATTCATTTAGTTTCATATTAATTTTAATTAATTTTATTTTTAATTTATAATTTTTAGTTTTTGTCTTGTAATACTGTTTTAGGCTATATTTTTGTGACCAGCTTGGAAGGAACCCCGACACCTGAGATACAGGACGTGTCCTAGTTTGGGTGTCGAAAGTTTCAAGTTATGTGTATCGACCTAGCCGAATATAAATATTGTAAAATTGCTTTGTTCCTTGTGTATATTGGCTTCAATAAATACTTATACTTATTTCATACACTTCGGTAAAAAGTGTAAAAAGTTTTTGCTTCACAAATGACTACAAACAAAAGCTTAGATGTATAGATAGTAGAATATTACTCAATCATGCCAAAATGGCTGAACCAATCTGTATGAAATTTAGCACACAGAATGAGCCACGGAAAGTTTTGAATATGATATGGAAGTATGATTCCATGTCTAATGTTATAAATGCGAAAGTAACTCTGTCTGTCTGTCTGTTATCTTATCACACCTAAACTGCTGAACCAATTAATTTTAAATTTGGCATGGGAATAGCTTAGGACCCTGGAAAGGACATAGGATAGTTTTTATCCCGGAATTCCCACGGGATCGGGAATTACGTGGAAACGAATGAACGAAGTAGCGGGCAAAAGCTAGTTGTTTTTAAATAACACTTTTACACATTACTAAGTCATAGGCTACTTTTAATCCCAAAAAATGCATGAATTCAAAAATTAAAAGAGATTACAGGCTTATTTGTTGGTATTCAATAGTTGTATTAAATGAATGTATTAATATTTTATTTCAGGACACAAGAGGCATACTCCTGTGCTGGGAATGTATTGCGTTAATCAACAAGATGAAATACTTTCAAACTCGTATTAAAACTGCACAGTACAGGCTAGTTCAGTATCTACAAAATTTTTATGACAATCAGGTAAAAAATATTTCATTATCATTTTTTCGCAACCTATTTTGAAACTATTAGTACTCAAGTATAATATTTTAATGATATTAGTTCAATGATATTTATATTATTATATGGCAATCTTTTTTTTTTAAAAAAAGAGTATGCGCAATTTGGGTAGAATTCACATTACTAATTACTAGCAATCTTGTTAACCCCTCCAACTGAGCTAAATATGCTTGTCTCTGGAGTGGGTTCACGTCATACGTCTAATGGGTGGGATTCGAACCTGCAACCTCTCGCTGACAAGTCTAACACCTTAGCCTTTAGACTTTCGCCGCATAGTGATAGCTTAAAGCAATGATTTACAAGTCTGTAAAGCAAACATTTCATTTTTTGGTTTATCTATTATCATAAAACTAAATGATCTTTTGAATATAATTTCAGAACAATATACCGCAAACATTATCCCAACTAAAAATAACCAAACCCAAAGAAAATTACTACAACTTCATTTTTATAGAAAATAAAAACGAACTATTGTTCGAACAAAACATTCTTTCTGAACAAAAAGATATCATATTTGAACGAAAAGAAAAAACAGAAAAAGAAAGACTTGTCGTAGACATAAAAATAGAAAGAAATGAACATATTAAAGAAGAATATGGAAATGACAGCAGTTTTAACAATGACCTAGATTATTATGAAGCAGATTTGAAACAAGAAACAGATGAAGACTTTTCATACTATGAAAACCCAAAGAAAACGTACCGAAAGCTAAAATCTAGAATACAGAAGTACGAAGAATTAGCAACAATTACTAAAATTAACAGCAAATTTTCTAAAAATGTTAGCCAGTACTATGATACGGCTTATGTTAGCCCAAGAAAGGTTGAAGATCATTATAGAGAAAAGGGATCAAATAGAAGTACTAAGAATATGCCTTTTCGGTGTAAAATGTGTAATTCTGCATATGCTAAACGTTTGGACTTCCTCAGACATAACACTTTCAATCATATACAGGTTTGTCATAGTTCTCTTTGAAACAATACCGTAGAACAACCTTTTCATTATCTTGCTAATCTATACTTATAATAAATCTGTAGAGAGGTCAATTCTGTACATGAAATATATTTCCAAAATAACTATCAGGGGGTGATTAGGGATCGATACTGATGCCAAAAAAGCAATCTGTAAAATTTTTGTCAGTCTGTCTGTCTGTCTGTCTGTCTGTCTGTATAACCGTTATAGAAACAAAAACTACTCAACGGATTTTAACGAAACTTGGTACAATTATTTTTCATACTCCTGAGCTGGTTATAGTATACTTTTCATCACGCTACCATCAATAGGAGCAGAGCAGTAAAGGGAAATGTTGGGAAAACGGGAGAAGATACTCCATATTTTTAAGCTTCCGTCGCGTGTGCAACCTTAATGGTTAAAGCTACACAGAAATCATTTCATGACGGAAATGTTCTCCTTAAAATTATATTAAAAATATCCCACGACAGCATTATATGTCTATCTTTTATGGTTGACTCACAATAACACGTGTAACTCCCGATAGCTTAGCAGTTCGAAGCTTTCTGATTATAATATTTGTCTACTCTTACGTTTATAACACTCTCAGTCACCCCTAATTGAAAAATTTAACATTATTAACTATTCCATAAAAAAGAATCATATAAATCGGTATAGAAACACCAAAGTTATACATGAAATACGCTAATAATAAGCCATCGCGCGTGAATACTGAATCATGCTATAAGGATTATTTTTGAGAATCGGTCGCCGCGCTCGACGCGTCTAGCGGGCGAAGGTATAAAATTTCGTTCTATAGGTACTTAAGCCTCATGTGAACGTGATCTAAACAATATTACCAATACATTAACTTAATAACACACAAGGAGTTACACGCTGACGGAGTCGCGGGCACAGCTATTAACAATAATATTGTGAGGTTCCGTATTGCGATATTTTTCAACAGTATTATAGATTGACATATTATATTTCCCTACTAAATTACGAAAGTTAATCTGTCTGTTACATCAAAATCTTACTTTTTTTTACGAAAAACGACGGAAACGAGGACGAAATCGCGGGCAACAGCTATCTATACTAATAATATAAGGCTGAAGAGTTTGTTTGTTTGTTTGAACGCGATAATCTCAGGAACTACTGGTTCGAATTGAAAAAATATTTTTTAATTAAATAGTAAATTTATAGGCTAGAAATGCTATAGGCTATATATCATTACGCTAAGGCCAATATGAGCGGAGCGCCAATGAAGAATGCTTCAAAATCGGGGTTAAATTTATCATTAGCCCAAAGTAACGATTCCACGCGGACGAAGTCGCGGGCAAAAGCTAATATGTATTATAAATGCGAAAGTTTGTGAGAATGAATGGTCGGATGTTTGTTGCTCTCTCACGCAAAAACTACTGAACGGATCTGAATAAAATTTGGTAAGGAGATAGTTGACGTCTTGGATTAACACATAGGCTAAATTTTATCCCGGAATTCCCACGGGATCGGGATTTACGTGGGAAAACCGTAAAAAAATATCACGGACAGAAGATCGTGCTATAAGCACTTGAAATAACACAGCTATTTTGGAATCACAGACAGACGCTTCAAATGTATTTACATACCAGCACTTTGCCCGCGGCTTTTCGTGGATTTCAAAATTATTTATTATAAGTATATATATATTTTATTTTTTATTTATAGCTGCTGCCCGCAACTTCCTTCGCGTGGGAGGATTTCCCACGAAAATCCCGCTCCCGTGGGAATTCCGGGTTAATAAGTAGCCTATGTGTTATTCCAGGATGTCAACTATCCACTTACCAAAAATTAAAATCCATCCAGTAGGTCTGGAGATTAGCGTGTACAAACAGACAGATTTTTTTGCCGTGTTACCGTTTCTTAACCCACCTCAATAATTATTTTTGTATAAAATTTAAATGTACAGACGCCTTTTTTTTTACTGTTTCATTATTGATCGAAAAAAAAAATTAAAATGACTCTAAGAACTGGCAATGTGGGTAGAATTCACATTACTAGCAATCTTGTTAACCCCTCCAACTAAGCTAAATATGCTTGTGTCTGGAGTGGATTCACGGCTATAGTGTAATTGAGTGGGGTAAGAAACGGTGACCTCTCTATTACAAACCCGACACCTTACCCGTTAGACTATTGACGCTTCAAATTAGTTCCGAAGACTCGCTATATACAAACTTACAAACAAGTTTTATCTCTACAATTTTGTATAGATCTCTTATCTTTTTTTAACCGACTTCAAAAAAAGGAGGTTTACAATTCGTCTTGAACTTTTTTTTTTTTTTTTTTTTTTTTTTTTTTTTTTTTTTTTTTTTATGTATGTTACCTCGTAACTCGGAGACGGCTGGACCGATTTGAAAAATTCTTTTTGCGTTCGAATGGGTATAGTTTCTAGTTGGTCCCATTGTTCCGAAATCAGGATCTGATGATGGAATCTTGGAGAAATCGAGGGAACTCTTCAAATATTATAGGCACACCTATAGCGTTTTGGGTACTTCTTATAGTACCTTGAGCAGTTGCTTCCGAAAAGTACCATTTGGGGAAGGTGAACTGATGATGAAGACCACAGATGGCCACTGAAACTCCTCAATAATAAGTATTTCGTGGATTGCGATTCGATTACTTGAGTACGGATGTTAAACACTTTATGCTCGTCACAATACATATGGTGATGTGAGCTGATGGTCAAGTACCAGGAGAACTCCTCAAAAATTAACGGCTATGCATCAGGAAAAGCAAAATTTTGTAAAAGGTGATAAGTTGTCGACATTATGGCTTTTGTAACTAGATAAATTACAAACCGACCCACTAAAAAGCGTGAAAAAAAATTTTTAGCAAAAAATAGAACCGACTTCCATATCAAAACACTACAAAGGCAAAAATAACTTCAATTTCGGAAGGCGGTGTCTTTAGTATTGTATATATTTTCGTTTTTGACACCGCCTTCCGAAATTAAAGTTATTTTTGCCTTTGTAGTGTTTTGATATGGAAGTCGGTTCTATTTTTTGCTAAAAATTTTTTACGTGGTAAAATCATCAAATAAGTCCTCCCACCCGGGCAGGGCCGGAGGGACTGTCAGACTTGTACTGACTAAAATCCACCTTCCTTCAATAGCCCTTTACGTGCCGGGGTCACGGTAACGGGATGAGTCCCACGACCCCGGCAGGCTTCGGCCCTCTGCAGAGGGGGCCTCGTCATGTTGCTGACGCTCTTTGAGGCGCGCGTGGAACACGACGCGCCGTCGACCCGGGCATGGTCCATGGTCGGACAGCGAGTTGCCCTTTACTCGCTGTCCGCATGCCCGCGCCTACGGTGGCCGGAGATCGTCGGCCGACGTCCGACGCCGTGGGCGTCTACCACTGCGGCTGGGCTGGAGGGAGGACGCCATCCTCTCCCTCACGCGGCCCGCCTCCTCCTTCGATAGCATGACTGCTTCGCAGAAGGAGGCGACCGCTTTCCACTCCGTCTCTACAATTTTACAAGTAAATTTAAACATTCCGACTAAAACTCTGTATAGTCCACCTTTACGGGTACCATTAAGCTCAACTAAGTATAGGCAGAACTCAATTATTGTGCGTGCAAGCAGAATCTATAATTACCGGTGTAAGCAGCACGATTTAGACCCATTTAAAACAAGTATGATTGCAGCCAGAAGACGACTAAGCCATGATTTTTCAAAAAATATTTGTATCTGTAGTTAATGCTATGTATCTATTTAGTCATTTTGTTTTTTGTACGATATGGTTTATATTAAGATTATACAACATGTAATTTAAAGGGTATATACATACCAAGTGCATGGCTTCTTTGGATGATAACAAATGATATGGCCAGGGTTTTCTAATCCTAAGTCTTCGTGTGTAGAACTTATTACAAATACCAATACACTGATACCAGAGACCAAATTTTTCAAATTAAGAAGAACGAAGAGAATTATCGTGTTATTGGCAAGTGACGTGGAAAGTTATTGACCCTCGTAGTGCTGTGACACGTTTGTTATGATTGGTATTCAAGAAATATATGAAACCAATAATTTGGTATCAATTCTTTGAGTCAGTTATTTTGAGCTGAAACTGTGCATAGAGACTCCATACCAGATGTTGTCTTCAGCCCTTTTGGATAGATATGCGGTTTCCGTTACACACTGTATATTAAGTGTTCACTGTAAGATTTTCCTGCCTCTAAACATGAGGACTTTTAATTGGCTTACTGTGTATTATACATTTCCTGTATTTAAAAGCTGTTAGTCCTCCATACTTCTTAAATAAATAAATAAGACCTTACTTTTTTCAGCTACAATACCCTACCAATTGCATATATTGCAAGAGAGAGGTCCTCTCAGAGGCTCATCTTGAAGATCATTGGACGAAACACAGTCCTATGTTGAGGTGTACTTTCTGCGCTGAATTATGTCGTACTAAAGGAGAATTAACGAAACATCTGAATAGAGCACATACTAAGACTTACGCGTGTAAAAGCTGTGCTCTTGAGTTTAGGTAAGTAAACATAATTTGGTTTGCCTTTAAGCCCAACTAGTTCAAGCATCAATAGCCTAGTGGATAAGGCGTTGAACATGTGATCGAGAGGTCTCAAGTTCGAACCCCACCCATTACACTATTGGCTAGAACCCACTCCAGACATAAGCATATTTAGCTTAGTTGGAGGGGTTAACAAGATTGCTAGTAATCGGTCAGGAGAACTATACAGCGTGGCGATTAAGTTATCACATTAGTTGAAACCGCGTACTCTATATTACGTATTTTATCATATACAATTAAAATAATTTAATAATAAACAATATTATTGCCGTGGGACCTTTTTTTTCCATTTTAATATTTCTCAACCTCATGTATTGCATAAACGTAATCAGTTGACCAATCACTCGGCGCGTGCTCCGCCGGCGCCGGCGCCGTGGCGTTGCCGCTTTTACAGGTCAGTAAACTAATATTATAAAGGATTATTTATTTTTTACCAATAAAGCCATTTATTTTGTTTGAAAATGCATTTTGTTACTTTTAGTAAAATTATTTATTTTATTATTTTAACGGACTGATAACAACTTGTAATACCTGCTGTACAATTGAATGTGATAACCTAATCGCCATCCTGTATAAAAGTAACATAAAGCTCTTACCGGTAAGATCTGACTTGCACCTACAAGAATTACTAAATGGAAATGAAATGAAATATTTAAATAACGCTTTTACACGTCATGTTTTTTTGCGTGTTAAGTTTAGTTTAGTTTAGCTAGATGAGGCCGGTGTTTCCTAACTGACTACTCTGAGAAGAAACACCGAAACAAACTCAGAGGTCAACGTCTCTTTTAAAGTCCATACAATTTGTGTCGGTCCAATCATATGACAAACATGTAGGTTCATGTCTTTGGTGCTCTTTGAGGAAATAACCACACAGATTTGAGTGGACCTGTCCAGACAGTGCAAGCATTTGTCAGTTATCGTGTAGCTCAACTTAGAACTTAAGGAGCTCAACGATCTGACGAACAATACCAAAGTAAGGACATTTGGGTAAGCCACACAAGTACTCAGACTGCTTGACATCATTAAATAAATTATAATGAAAGCAACACAAAGAAGAAACAATAACCTACATAGTCCTCAAATTTAAAAAAAAAAAAAAATTGGTATATACAATACTTGAGAAAGCAAATATTTAAATCAGTAAAATAAAAAAATCAAAATTTAAATATTAAAAAAATGCCCACGTATATCACTGGAGCAGCTCATTCCTAAGCCTTTGTGTCCTCAATATAATCTTTAACTGTGTAAAATGCTTTCTGACATAGCTTACGTTTTATCAATAATTTAAATTTATTAATGCTCAGTTCTTGAATGTGGCTAGGAATTTTATTATAAAAATGTATACATTGGCATCTAAATGAACCACCTATTTTTTTAACCTTGTTTTAGGAATGACATATTATTATGTGTCTTTGTTCCTTGTATTTACATTATGAATATCACTGTATTTTTTAAACAGATTCATATTTTTGTGTGCATATAAGAGATTCTCATAAATATACTGAGATGGCACAGTCATAATATTAATCTCTTTAAATTTATCTCTTAAGGAGTGCTTTTTTTTTTTAAACGTGGTAAAATTATCGAATTGAGCCTTGGGGGACCCCCATCTTGACCACAGATCCCGACGACCTTTTGCCGTTCACATCGACTCTCTGAATCCTTTCACTCAAGTATGAGGTCAGAAGATTCAGAGATGTGTCCCGGAATCCGTAGTGGTGGAAATATAATCATACCACTAAGGCCGCTTAAACTAGCCAGAATTCAGCCGTTTACGAACAAAATATGATTTGGTATTGAAAGGGTCAAATGAGAACTCGTTAAACAAAGTGTTACAAGTCCTTACTCGCTCGCACTATATAAGGTAGTTGTCCGACTGCCGGCGAGTAAACGACTAACTATCGGCGGTTTACTCGCTCAAGAAACGCACAATGAAATATACATTCCGTGTAAACGAAAGAGATGCATATATTAATAGTTGCTCTCTGACTGTTCACACTGCCGGCGACTACTCGCTTCACTAGTTTTGTCGCTGAGCGACAAGAGTTGTCAAAGATAATACTCGCTCAGCGATCACTTGGCGGTCAGAACTCACGCTGAGAGACCAACTAGCTGAGCGACTAAACTATCGGAACAACACGCTCGCTGCTCGCCAACTCGTTGTCAGATGCTAGCTTTACTCGCTACTCGTTCATCGTCGACGTTGGGTCAACTGCCTAAGGTGTTACAAAATCAACTGTAGGAATTTGGTGTGCTTGCTCGTATGCAAGAAAAAAATATTTTTGGACGTTGTTTATTATTTATTTGAAAAAAATCATTAGATAATTATTTATTATGCGCTCTGTACACTCTGACTCGATTCAAGATTTTGAGCGTAATGAAAACAATACATATCTTTCATACAGGTTATTATATACAAATTATTTCTTCATCATAACATTTTAAATGCCGTTTTGAAGAACTCCTACAATTTCCTCCAGTTAATTTTTTAACACCTTATACAACATGTATCGTAATTAATGCACACCCTCAAACACCCCAATTAGAAAATTATGTTATTATCATAATACATACTCTGAATTTTTAGTTTTACTTGTTTAAACAGTTTTTTTTTAAGACTTTAACTTCCTTTAAATGAGTTTCATTTTTCTGTAATGTGTACTGAATGACGGAATTTATATAAATCTGCATTTAAAAAGTTACTACTTTAATTTGCAGTCCATAGTTAGTTTGTTTTTACTAACAACGAAAGTGTAATTTGTAATTTACGTTGATTTAATTGCTTTGGGGAAAAAAATATCGATATTAAAAACGATAAAAATCGATTCAGTAAACGATTCTGAACAAACTAATTTCAGGATGTGCATTGATATATTACATGTTGTTTATGGAGTTTTGTCTGTATCTAGAATGACTTTCTCATTCTAGATACTTACATCCTAGATATAAATAGGCGGATTATAATTTAACCGATCTCTGAGGAACATTAAAATACAGCTTATGCAAGAGATGTGGGCAGTCAATCTTATTGTTAATCATTATTAATAGAAAGTTGACGAATTTTTTCGAATATTATAACCATGTATTGTATTTGTTAACAGGACTCTCAGAGAATTTAGCAAACATTACATAATGACTCACGAAAGGGTCACGTGTGATTATTGCAATAAAAATGTATGCTCCAAGCGGAAACTGGAAGCTCACATCAAGTAAGTTCCAAAATATTTAGTATAATTTTTTTTCCACAACCTTCACACAACGCCATCTAGTCCCAAACTAAGCAGAGCTTGTGCTATGAGTACTAGACAACTGATAAACATACATATATATTTCTAAATGCATACATATTATAGATAAAATTACACCCAGACAAAGAACAAAAATGATCGTGCTCATCACACGAACATTTGTCCTGAGTGGGAATCGAACCCACGACCTTGCGCATAGCAGTCAGGGCCATTGACCACTAGACCAACAGGCCTGTCTATCTGAATTATCTTTTTTTCGGACAGAATCCATTTGATTAGTATACAGACAACTAATAGAACTAATGTTAGTATTAAAGACTAGAATTCTGAAGAATTCAGTCTTAAAATATATTGAGAAGCTTTACCCCGTCCGCAAGATATATTTTCAATATATTTAAAAGAAAGAAAACATTTATTTGGCATCATGTTGTTAAACACACAAATCCGGGGTTGCGGGAATTTTCTAACGAGATACCGCGGCACCAGAACTCAAGAGCAACTAAAAGAGTGTCAGACTTGAAAACCCACCCTGGGTTTTTAGTCAGTAGAAGTCTGAAGTCTGACCGACCCTGGGTTTTTAGTCAGTAGAAGTCTGACACTCTCTTTTGCTCCACTCAGAAGCCAGAGGAGTTATTTGATGATTTTTCCCCCGAAAAAAAGGGCTTTTTTTTTTATTCTATATTTATTTAGAGGCTTTTACCTAACAAAGGTATGTCAGCCTCATCATACCCTAATCTAATTAATTATTATACTTAATGATACTACTATTAAAATACATATATTATTGAGTAAGCGAGGGAGTTAGTGATGCAGCAACCATTTCATAAATAAGTTTCGCTTCTCCTGAATTAGGTGTAGATAATATTCTAATGAAAGCACCAACATCATACACATTAACTTTTAACTCTCGCATCACTATCTCCCTCTCTCGTCTGTTCTTTTCACATTCCACGAGCAAATGTTGAACATCTTCGATTTTATTACACATTTGGCAATTAGGGGAATCGACTTTTTTCATTAGGTATCCAAATTTCCTGGATGGTATATGACCGGAACGCAATCTATGTGCCATAACAACATACGACCTCTTTGTATGACATTCAGCGAACCAAGGGATTCGAGGAGGCTCACTTTGCATAGTCCTATTCCATATGCCTTTTTCTTTAGACTTCCTGTCGAAATACTCTTTGAAACGATTATAGCATATGTTCTTGTAATAACTAAGTATTTCTGTGTAGAACGGGGCAATATCCATTTCCAGTCCATCCAAAATAGCTTTTTTTGCAAACATGTCAGCCTTCTCGTTTCCCTGTATACCAATATGAGATGGAATCCATTGCAACCTCAAATTAATATCACTAAGTTCATAAAACAGTCTAAGAATCACATAAGCTATCGGTATACCTCTGCAACCAGAGGCGCATCGAGCTAAATGCATTAAACCACTTTTGCTATCCGTGAATATAACAATGTTTTGATTCACAGAATCGTTCGCAAAGTCCTGACAAATTATGTTCTCTAGCGCTTTTGAGATTGCAACGAGTTCCATCGTCATTACAGATACATTTTTATCGATAGATTTTAATAAGGCCGAAGTACCATCACTCAAACTATAATAAGCGGCACCACATCCACTTTTGCTCTTAGACCCATCAGTAAAATACATTTTCCATCCTTGGTACTTTTCATTAAGTTCTTTGATAACATCGAATTTAAGTGATGTAACCTCGTGGCTGCGTTTTGCTACTTTGACACAGTCTAAATTGCAATTAATTTTATTCCGTACGTTTATACCTGTCACCCATTTCTCCAGTGAGTACATATCTAAAATACTTGAACAATGTATATTACGGAGTTTACACTCATTGTATACGGTCACAAGCAGTGGTTTTTTCTTATTGTTCCAGTATCTTGAGACTGAAAAACCATTCAACTCATCTATCAATTTAATAGTAACATTGTTTGAACCTGACATACTTTTTATACAGAACTTGTAAGCTAAGTATAATCTCCTAACGTACAAAGGAGGAATACACATTTCAGCTTCCATTACGTGTATTGGAGAGCTTTTTATAAAACCACCTATACTCCTCAAATACTGGTTCTGAATTTTGTCCAGTTTACTTAAATGACTCTTTGCACTATTATCATAGAGAAAACAACCGAAGTCAATCCTACTGCGTACCAATGAAATATACAAAGATCTCAAATGTTTCGGATGGATTCCCCAAGTCGGTCCTGCCAAAACTTTAAATAAATTTAAGAACTTAGCCGTCTTTTCCTGTATTTCATTAATATGCCTTTTCCATAGAAGTGACCTATCTAACCAGATACCTAAGTGTTTCACACAATCTACTGAGGAAATTGGTAAGTTATTAATTGTAAGTTTCAATTGTCGTTCTCTTCTACCTCTACTAAAAAGACACATCTTTGATTTGTCTGGAGACATTTCTAGACCCATTTCATTCAGCATCACAACCATAGAGTTAAGAGCAACTTGCACATTCGATTCCGCGTGGTTTAAATCTTTATGGCTGAGATAAAATACGAAATCATCCGCGTACTGTGAAATAATTACAGAATTAATTTGTTGGCAAATTATTGATGTAATAATATTAAAGAGCAGCGGTGATATTGGGTCGCCCTGTGCCAATCCCCTGCTTGCTCGTCTAACATCAACGATTCGTCCATCGCTACTACTTCTTATCATCAAATTTCGCTCTAATAGGAATGAATTTAAATAACTACAAACTTTTGAGCCAATTCCCAAATCATCCAATGTCTGAACTAACTTTTCTACTAAAACATTGTTATAAGCATTTGTAATGTCCAGAAAGCAAGCCAATGTAGGATTATTTCTAGTGAAACCCAATTGAATATAAGTTGTTAATCTTGAAATGGAATCTAAACAAGATTGAGCTCTCCTAAAACCAACCGTGTAAGGTGACAAAATTGAATGTTTTTCAATAAACCACTCTATTCTTTTACCGATCATATTATGGAATATCTTACAGACACAGGATATAAGGGATATCGGCCTAAGTTGAGTCTCCGTATTTGTGTTGTACTCAGCTTTAGGAATAGCAATAACTGATATCGCACGCCATTGTTTTGGGATATCTCCAGTTCTGTAAATGTCATTAAATACCCGGAGGAGAAAATCCTTGGCCTCACACGGAAGATTATAAATCATAGAGTAAGTTATTCCATCATTACCCGGAGCAGTATCCTTCTTTTTTAAACTGTTCTCAAATTCTTCTATTGTAAATGCTGACTCTATTAAAGCGTTTTGTGATTTAAATATTGGTGGTGCATTTATCACTGAATCCGGTGTGAGTGAATATAATAAACCTTTTAGTTTTTCCTCCGACACACTAAATTTAGCTTGACGATAACCTTTAAGCCATCTCATCTTTCGCCACATATCAGAAACTGAAGAAGTTTCATCTATGCTACTACAAAACTTTTTCCAGCTGCTATCTCTGGCTTTCATTATTAAATTATGTGCATATGCTCCTTTTTCTTCTAACCTTTTTAGATTGTCAGGAGTAGGATTTCTTCTGAATTTGGCTAAAGCCAACCTTCGTTCAGCCACTGCTCTAGATAATGATGAATCCCAATACTCTTTAGGCTTAAAATTCCTTAAAGGACTAGTACATATTTTAATTATAGGTATATGTTTATTCGCTGCCATATTAACTTGTTCTACGAAATAGTCATATAATGCCTGAATATTATTGTTTATGTCAACTACTCGAGAAAAGGACTCTGTAAGCTCATGACGATATGTCTCCCATTTTGCTTTTTTGAAGTTTCGTTTTTTATTATACTCCATGTTTTGTTGAAAATTCATCGAAATCTTAATGACGAGGTGATCGCTACCTAAATTTTCATTCATTACAACCCAATTAAATTTAATAGCGATATCAGATGATGATAGTGTGATGTCCGGTGATGACCTTTGTATATTCCCATTAACTAATTTGATCCGGGTTGCCTCTCCATTATTTAATGACACAAAGCTGTGTTCCAAAGATGAGTCCAATATTTGAGTTCCACGCTGATCCGTTTTATAAGACCAGTTAGGATGGTGACCGTTAAAGTCACCTGCAACTAATGATTTTTTAGGCACTAACGAGAAAATATTGTCCCAATCTGATGATGTTGTACGCACTGAAGATGGACAGTAAATAGATACAACATATTCCAAACTCTTACAATTAAGTATTTTCATACATATAACCTCTATACCTACATTACTTAAACTAATTGGGTATACTTGCGCCTGTATAGATTTATGGATAATTATTGCCACACCACCGTAAGAATCGTCTCTGTCTTTTCTATATATATTATAACCTCTTATACTAAAACGAACGTCTGGATTAAGCCAAGTTTCACTTAAAATAGCAATATGTATTTTTTCCTGTCTAAGTAAAGCGTCGAAACTGGTTGATTTTGGCTTTAAACTTTGACTATTCCATTGTAGAATATTTATCAACGTGTCTTTGCGATAATTATCCATTGAATGATTTTAATAGCCATTGACATAAATTTCCTCCAATCAAAAAATCCTTAATAAATACCTTACATTCTTCAAATATTACTTTCAACACTGACATTATTATTTCTTCAAATCCTTTTTCTGAATAAATCATTTCTTTAATTTTTAAAAATATTTCCACAAATCTGAATTTTCTTTTCGTCTTCTTTTCAGTTTCTTTTTTTTCCGATTGTCCTTTTTCCTGACTACTTTCAGTTATCTCATCTTCCATAAAAACGGTTCCGCACTCTGATTCCATAGATCTAGTTTGGTTTTCTCGTCTGTCTTTATATTTATTTTGCTTCTTAGTCTTGTCCACCTTTTGTTTTTGTAGTTGACTGTTGCCTAAAATTTCTGTTTGAATGAATGTACTTTCATTAGTCAAGATTTCTTCTGCAGTAACTGTCGATTTCACAGCACTACTGTAAGTTTTCTCCAAAGTTATTTGACTCTCCGCCATCCTTTCAACAGAATCCTCAATTGCTGCACCCATATTGTCTTTATTGTTTTTCTTTAGATATACTTCTAAGGCCTTTCTATAGGATATATTTTCTACACTCATTAGAGTTCGAATCTCTTTTTCGTTTAGGAAAGCAGGGCATGTTTTATCAAGTGCTATGTGAGGCCCTTTGCAATTAGGACATACAATTCTGTCTGTTTCACAATTCTCATGCTCTTTGCTGCATTTAGGACACAGAATCTTTTTAGTAGGGCAGAATTTCTTTATATGACCGAATTTCCAACAGTTCGAGCATTGAGAGACAGGAAATTCATATCGTTCAACTCTAAAACGGCATCCATAAGCAAGAATAAATTCTGGAGTTTTAGGGCTATCAAAACACACACGCACAGTTTCACTATCCACCCACTCCCTGTCCTGACTGATACGCCTTAATCTTCTAACTGATAATATTTTGCATTTAGTTTCTAATGACTCTAATATCTCTGACTCACTCAATTCCAAGTCTACACCCTTAATTATTCCATAAGATAAGTCAAGTTGGTTAACAAATTGAATTCTTGCTCCTAATTCAACTAACTTCTGACATTTGATTAACTTTTCTCCATCTTCTTTCTTAGCAATATGTATAAAAACTTTGTAGGGACTCTTATAATTTATTCTCAATATGTTTTGAATATTTTCAGTTTTCAATAATTTTGCTAATGCCATTTGTTTGGGCAACACTTTTAAGGACGTTAAGCTTATCTTATATGTGTCATTCAAATTTTCTTCTCTTATCTCCTTCCTCGATTGGCCTTCAATTCCAGACTCACCCCTTAAAAAGCGCTTAGGTCGCCTTCTGATAACAGTAAGAAAACCATCATCGCTGCAGCTTTCATCACTATTTTCCCTGGCCCTTTTCCCCGCAATTCTTCCACTATTCACTTCACAATCGTCCTGGTTACTACTATTACTCGGTTCATCCTCAAAATGAATCGGAGTAGTAATAGAATCACCGGTATCCGCGTTATTTCCATCACTTTTTTCTTCCATTCTTATTTATGTGGGCTCTTCGAAAAAACTTTGACTAACACGATACGGAGACTTTGGCGACTCACGTGCGTATTTTGCAGCTCACAATGATGCAGAAAACTATTTTTATTTATTAATTTTCACCACGAATTACAACAAAGCGAATATTGTTATTTTCGTTGCCATGGCAACTCTCAAAAAAAAAAAGGGCTATAAATTCGAAGATATGTTATATGTGACCACTAACCCGCACTCCCACACACCCGCACAAATTTTACATAACATGTCATACGTTTGACTTGTCTTACTGCTTACTTACTATCTTACTAATATTATAAATGCATAAATTTGTGAGGCTGGATGTATGTTTGTTACTCTTTCACGCAAAAACTACTGCACGGATCTGAATGAAATACGAGGCATGCCTTTTAAGTTCTGTCGTTTCCATATTTCCCGGAAATTTTAAATTTGGAACTGTTATATATTCGAATGTGTTTAAATTTTGAATCTCAAAACAGTTGAAAGTATTAGGATTAATGCTATTGTTTAGTCACAGCGTCGATTGGAATCTGTCAGGTTACGTACGAAAATGAATCTTTCTAAGGAAAATGTTCGTGCAATAATTTTCTACGACTTTAGAAGAGGCCTGACACGGCTTCAGTGTTTTGAAGAGCTAACATCTGTGTTTAGTGATGAAGCCCCATGTCTGCGGACTGTCGAACGCTGGTATTTAGAATTCCAACGTGGACATACTAGTGTTAGTGACAAATCTCGCAAAGGACGCCCAAAATCCGCCTTCACT
The DNA here is from genome assembly GCA_943138885.2 of Tholera decimalis. Classification (NCBI taxonomy): domain Eukaryota; kingdom Metazoa; phylum Arthropoda; class Insecta; order Lepidoptera; family Noctuidae; genus Tholera; species Tholera decimalis. The sequence continues at coordinate 6,114,978 of OW964575.2, read as the reverse complement.
GAAGATAACATAATTGCTGTGAGACAACTAATTCTCGAAGATCGTCATGTGACGTATCGAGAGATAGAGGCTCTCTTAGGCATCTCAGGGATAACCATTCAGAAGATCTTGCATGAAGCGCTTGGTGTGAGAAAGCTAGTTTGCCGTTGGATACCGCATCTTCTTTCCGACGATTACAAGGCTGCCCGCGTCAGATGGTGTAAGAAAACTCTGCAAAGGTTCAACCGAGGAGAGTCAAATCACGTCTACGACATCATCAGTGGTGACGAATCTTGGATATATGCCTACGATCCTGATTACAAACAACAATCTACAATCTGGGTCTTTCAAGAATGTTGTTCATTCTCGAAGCACTTCAAAGAAAATGGTGGCCACGTTCGTTGGATAAACCGGCCATGTTGCGACTATTGCACTCGAAGATCGTAGAACGGTTAACGCAGAGTGGTATACCACAGTTTGTTTACCACAAGTCATCGCCGAACTTCGAAAATCTAACTCAAAGCGACGCATCATCCTGCACCACGACAACGCTCGTTAAACGATTGAGTATTTGAAGCAGGAAAAAGTAGAAATTCTTGACCATCCTCCATACAGTCCTGACCTAAGCCCTAACGATTTCTTTACATTTCCTAAAATTAAGAAAAGTCTTCGTGGTCAAAGGTTCCAGTCGGCTGGAGAAGCAGTCGACGCTTTCAAGTCAGCCATTTTGAACACCCCCACTTTAGAGTGGAATAAATGTTATAATAACTGGTTTGAGCGAATAGAAAAGTGTATTAAGCACGTGGTGAATACTTTGAAAGCAATAAAAAGTACTATAAGGTTCTAGTTGTGTTTTTTCTTCAAACGACAAAACTTAAAAGGCATGCCTCGTATGTTATGTGGATAGCTGAAATCCAGGAATTCCCACGGTATCGGGAATTACGCGGAAAAAGCCTCTTACGTGAACGAAATCGCTAGCCAACAGCTAATGTGTCGGAAGCGACAATAGTCTAATGGCTAATGTGTTGGACTTGTGATCGACAGGTTGCAGGTTCGAACCCCTACCATTACAATATTGTCGTTAACTCACTGCAGACACAAGCATATTTATCTTAGGTGGAGGGGGTAACAAGATAACTCTTAATGCGAATTCTACCCACATTTTTCTTTTTTTAACTATATAATTTTGATTTCCAGACGAATGCACATACCGGGTCACTGCTCCATATGCAATAAAGACTATCCAACGTACCATCTGTTAGAGAAACATATCGCTCGGGTACATCCCTCGCTTGTACCGCATTTATCTGCTAACGAATCCAGCGAAGAAACCCGTTACTGTGTCGAGTGTGACAAGCAATATCCTACCGTCAGCAAGTACAGAAGACACTTGCAGCAGTCAGTAGTCCATAAAGGGCCGAGGAAGAAAGTTAGGTATGTAAAAGTAACAGGTGTCGATAGACTAAATATTGTCATGTTAGAAAGTGACAGACTAACAATTGTCATGTTAAAGAGTGACAGAGGTAGGCTAAAATTTGTCATGTTAAAAAGTGGCAGACTTAAAAGTTATAAGTGACAAATGAATAGTTGACCGACGTAAATGTGTCAGATGAAAAGGTTAGTGTTTAAATGCGCCAAATATTAGATATCACGCATCACAACACTTTTTTTTTAACGTGGTAAAATCATCAGATGAGTCCTCCCGCCCCGGGCAGGGCCGGAGAGACTGTCAGACTTTTACTGACTAAAATCCACGGTGTTCCTTCAATAACCCTTTACGTACCGGGGTCACGGTAATGGGTTAAGTCCCACGACCCCGGCGGGCTTCGGCCCTCTGCAGAGGGGGCCTCGTCATGTTGCTGACGCTCTTTGAGGCGCGCGTGGAACACAACGCGCCGTCGACCCGGGCATGGTCCATGGTCGGACAGCGAGTTGCCCTTTACTCGACGCATCACAACACTTAGTAAAGTAACACACTACTCGGCGGTACCTTTGGCTTGTATCGCATTTGTCTGCCAACGATTCCAGCTACGAAACGCTACTGTGTATAGGAGGCACTTGCAAAAATCAGTGATACATAAAGGGTCGAGAAATAAAGTAAGGAATTACTATATTTTGTCAGACTAGAAAGTGATAAGTGACAAATTAAAAGTTGACCAACTTAAGTAACAGTAATTAACCGATGAAAAACAACGGAGGAGGTTATTAAGTCGACGCGTATATATATATTTTTTATTTATGATCACTGATAACTCGAAGACAGCTGAACCGATTTGGAAAATTATTTTTTTTTGTTTGAAATGGTATACTTCAAAGTTGGTCCCATTGTCACCAAGTCAGGATCTGATGATGCGATCCTGGAGAAATCAACGAAACTCTTCAAATATTGAAATGAAATGAAATGAAATATTTATTTTGTAAATTGGTTATAAATAACGCTTTTACACGTCATGTTTTTTTGCGTGTTAAGTTTAGTTTAGTTTAGCTAGATGAGGCCGGTGTTTCCTAACTGACTACTCTGAGAAGAAACACCGAAACAAACTCAGAGGTCAACGTCTCTTTTAAAGTCCATACAATTTGTGTTGGTCCAATCATATGACAAACATGTAGGTTCATGTCTTTGGTGCTCTTTGAGGAAATAATCATACAGATTGGAGTGGACCTGTACAGACAGTGCAAGCATTTGTCAGTTATTATAGGCACACCTATAGTGATTTGAGTATTTTTATAGTAACTTGTGTAGTTGCATTCGAAAAGCACTATTTGTGAAGTGGAACTGATGATGAAGACCACAGATGGCCACTAGAACTACTCAATATATAATTATATAGCATGTGTTCCGCTTGGATTACTTGAATATGGTTATTAAACACAATATGCTCGTCACAATGCATATGGTGAAGTGAAGCTGATGGTGAAGTACCAGGAGAACTCCCCAACAATTAACGGCCCAGCATTGGGAAATATTGTAATAAGCAATATTTTGTAAAAGGTTATAAGTAGTTGACATTTAGGCTTTTGAACCTAAATCGACCAACTAAAAAGAATGAAATAAAAACTTTTTACTAAAAAATTAAACCGACTTACACAAAATTAAAGACACGGACTACCGAAATTGAAGTTATTTTTCACTATGTAGTGTTTTTAGAAGTCGGTTTAATTTTTTGGTGAAAAGTTTTTTTAAATGAACACGACAGAGTCAAAATTACACACTAAAACTGGCGGACTAAAAGTTGACAAGCTTCAACCTGACAAACTAGTACTTTAGTCTCTTCGTTTTTTTGTGTTTCCTGAGGCACACTTGGAAAACCCGTTGATAATGAAAGTAAATTATTATATTTCAGAATACCGTGTCCGGCTTGCGACAAGATCTTCTCCCGTGTATCATATAAAAATAATCACTACAGACTGGTACATATTAAAGAGAGTAAACACTATTGTGAAATGTGTAATAAGGTATGTATATTTTACTTTTTTTTATTGTTAAGATTTACACAATCGCTACTTATTTAGATTCAAAATATAAAACTAAGTTTTTCAATGAAATCACTAAAGAAGGTATTGAGTCCGAATTGATTTCTTTATGTCAAGAAGGCCATGGCGCACAACCACAAATACAGTCAATCGGACAATGATATTATTCAACACATTCGTCATACCGATACTGAAGCTAACTTGAGCTAACTTTTCTACAGGCAGGTTTTTACAATCAACGTTATCTGAGATGCTGGCCTCAACTCCTAACAGTGACGATGAAGAAAGTCAAATCGCACCCATCGGCAGAATTGTTATCTTGAAGTCACTAATAACCTTACACTCTATCTCTTCACCACTCATGGTTGACTGGTAGAGAATGCCTACGGCATTAAGTCCGCCTTTGTACCTATGTGCATAAATTGTGAATAAATAAATAAATAAATGAATTATATTAAAGAGAACAGAAATAGGTCTTCAAGAAGAGAGCCTTTTGTGGTGGAAAATGAACCACAAATATTTTGAACTTTACAGAGCTGTGCGCCAGTATCTTTTAGCCCGTTCCATCCAGTGTCCTTGGTGAGCGCCTTTTCAGTGGCGCTGGATTAATTTACGATGAATTACGAAACCGTCTCTCTTTAGAAACAGCTTCAAAGTCAATTTTCATTAAATTCAACCTCCCACTGTGAATTTTGACCATTGTGAATTTTGACTATTAAATTGCTTTTTTTTCTTTCTAAATATTAAAGGGCCCATTTGCAATTTTTCTTTTATTTAAAATTTAAATTAGAAATCGCAGGTTCTATCTTCCTCTTCCGCATCCTCTTCCTCATCCTCCTCCTCGTATCCTCATCCTCATCCACTTCCTCAAAACGTATTTCTAATAGTTCCTCATCCACATCCTCTTCCTAATAACCAGTTCCTCATCAACCCTAGTTATAGTGAACAAGTATGTGCAGGTACACGCTCTGTTCCTTTACTCTCATAGTACGATGGGGCGACAACCCGACACGACCGGAGACAGATCAGCTGAGATAATTTTTAAGACCACTAGCAAGTTAGATAGAACATTACTAGCAATCCTGTTAACCCCTCCAACTAAGCTAAATATGCTTGTTTTTCTTTGGACTGAAGTGGTCTGAAAATAAATATGTTTTTATTTATTTATTATTTTATAAACACGATACGTGTTTTCAGCTCCACATAGACAAATGACAATCTGTTAAACCAAAAGGCTCAATAGAGTCTCTTTTTTCTGGTTGGGAAAATCATGGAATGACTTCTCTCGTTCTGGGTGGAGTGTCATACTTCTACTGACTAAAAACCCACCCTATTCCTTCAGCTGCCCTTAAGTTCCGGGGCCGCGGTATCTCCTTAGAACATTCCCGCAATCCCGGAAGGAGCGCCCAATAGTGACTCTATTGGGCCTATTTATTTTAATTATACAGAGTTGATACGACAGGTGCATTAAATTACACTACGTATACTATACGTGTTTAGTGTTAATTTAATACAGTTAAAAATAAAAAGAGCCAAAAATTTTTTTTTCAAACAAACTAAATAGCATACAAATCAGAGTAAAACGCAACCACCCTTTGTAAATAAATGTGACTGACCTTAAATAACTAGGTAACAAAGTGGCAACGTAGCGCGGCGTGTGTTATCTCTTGTCTTGGTCAGATTTATCGCTTTAAGGTGCATCTCATCAAAATCATTGCGACTAAACTGCTTCTCCTATTTAATTGATTTTTTGTACAAAACTTGAAAATGGTACCTAGTATACGCAGTTTAACCCTTTGACCGCCATGTAAAATTTCATCGATCTTGCCCCCAACGCCGCGACCGTATTACAAATCATTTATCGTACGATTAGCTAGTGATGTGTAACACGTAAAATATACAGTAGTAATATTAAATATTTTGAAGTGAAATGATGGTTAACTTACGTTTAATCATGTTATTTTTAAGAAATATAATATTGTTTATAGTTTTAAAAACCTTAACAATAAACAACCAGTAAAAATATCTAATTCAAAGTAAGATTTTGGTAACGATTTCTTTAAAAGCATCGAACTTTTGGCAACACTATTGGACGCTTTAAAGCGTCTTTGGCGGCAGTAACAAGTCTTTCTGTGAGATTTACTTAAAACTACTAGTGTTGTTAGTTTCAGTTATCGAATATATTATATTAAAAACTAGCTTTTGCCCGCGACTTCGTCCGCGTGGAATAGTTACTTTGGGCTAACGTTAAATTTAACCCCTATTTTGAAGCATTCTTCATTGGCGCTCCGCTCCTATTGGCCTTAGCGTAATGATACAATATAGCTGTGCCCGCGACTCCGTCAGCGTAAGTTAATGTATTGGTAATATTGTTTAGATCACGTTCACATGAGGCTTAAGTACCTAGAGAACGCTTCGACCGCGAGACGCGTCGAGCGCGGCGACCGATTCTCAAAAATAATTCTTATAGCATGATTCAGTATTCACGCGCGATGGCTTATTATTATAAGCGTATTTCATGTATAACTTTGGTGTTTCTATACCGATTTATATGATTCTTTTTACGGTTTCGTAGCCGAATAGCAAAAAACGGAATCTTTATAGTTTCGACATGTCTGTCCGTCTGTCTGTCTGTCTGTCTGTCTGTCCGTCCGTCCGTCTGTCACAGCAATTTTATTCCGAAACTATTAGGACTATACATGTGAAACTTGATAGGTAGATGTATTCTGTGAACCGCTTTCCGATTTTAAGAAAAAAATTAAAAAATATTTAAAATAAAGGGGGGCTCCCCATACATGGAACTAAACCTGAAAATATTTTTTTTCATGAAATCGATGCATGTGTGGTATCTATAAACAGTTCTTTAAAAACGACATCGGGGTTTCTAAAACCACTTTTCCATAAAGTCAATCGTTTAAAAGATATAAGCTTCCAAAGTGGTAAAATGTGTGTGTGGCGGACACAACCTCTAACTTCTATAATAATAGAGTGAAAAATCTAAAAAAAATATATGTCTGAAGATCTTAATATAAACTTTCAACCAAAATTAGTTTGAACGAAATCAGTTCAGCAGTTTTTGAGATACAGCATATTTTCTAAAACCGCAAATATAACTTTGTAATTCATACAAACACTATGAAAAACAAATTTATTCGGCGCAGTTGTAAAAAATGTAAAAAAGCCAGTTTTAAGAAATTTGTAAGGTTTTTTTTTCGTCAAATAAATTTGCATATTATATTATAGTTACTACGGAACCCTTCATGGGCGAGTCTGACTCACACTTGGCCAATTTTTTTATGGAATAGTTAATAATGTTAACTTTTTCAATTACGGGTGACTGAGAGTGTTATAAACGTAAGAGTAGACAAATATTATAATCAGAAAGCTTCGAACTGCTAAGCTATCGGGAGTTACACGTGTTATTGTGAGTCAACCATAAAAGTTAGACATATGCTGTCGTGGGATATTTTTTATATAATTTTAAGGAGAACATTTCCGTCATGAAATGATTTGTGTAGCTTTAACCATTAAGGTTGCATACGCGACGGAAGCTTAAAAAATGGAGTAACTTCTCCCGTTTTCCCAACATTTCCCTTCACTGCTCTGCTCCTATTGATTGTAGCGTGATGAAAAGTATACTATAACCCGCTCAGGAGTATGAAAAATAATTGTACCAAGTTTCGTTAAAATCCGTCGAGTAGTTTTTGTTTCTATAACGGTTATACAGACAGACGACAGACAGACAGACAAAAATTTAACTGATTGCATTTTTGGCATGAGTATCGATCCTTAATCACCCCCTGATAGTTATTTTGGAAATATATTTCATGTACAGAATTGACCTCTCTACAGATTTATTAGAAGTATAGATTAAATAGAAAAATACATATTATTATATCCGCACAACACCTCCATCTAATAGGTATTCATGATAATGTTACTATTAAATGAAACAAAATACCTACATCTCTTGATGAATCTATTTATTATTGCGTTATTAAAAAATGGATGAAATGGATGGGCGAATGGAAAATACATACCTACTGTGTATTTTTATTCGTGATAGACACGAAAACATGTAACGCATAGTGCTACTTTACATACCTCGCACCAAAAACGCGTATCATGTCTTTTGCGACTCAAACTGCATTGTTTGCAGCGCAATTTTTTATTATTTGGAAGAAAGGCTGGCATGTGCTTTGAAGAGTTTCCTCCAAGTATTCTGTTTGGGTTTTCAAGTGCTCTTGATGTTGTAGGAAGGGTACAGTTAATTAATATTTATTGTATCTGTTGGTTATTTTATAGTAGCCAAATAAACCTTTTTATAATTTACACTCATCACGGACAATTAGGCATACAGAGGGAATTTAAAACTCACCTTTACTTTTATCCATTATTTTTCACAAGAAGACCTCACAAATTCTCACTATTAAAACAAGTAAGTGGCAGAACTTGTGAGAAGTAGATAAGGTAGGTATAAAGAAATAATCATCCACCCACTTACATTCTCATCACTAGTCGGCGCATTAAGACGTCCATGGCGTTGAGAGTAGATCTTTTTTTACTTAAAATTTCAGCGTTCATGTTAAAGGTTTTACCGAGTTAAATATAGACTTTTATACTTTTTATTTAACAGAAACTGAATAAGGAAAAGTAAATATGTCTGTGTAAGAACAAGTTTAAGAATCAAGTACTTGTTAAGCATTTGACTATCAAACATTTTGACGTCTTAAGTCGTGGTCGGCGATTGTGCCCAGTTTTTTATTGACGCTTTAAGACGTCGTTGGCGGTCAAAGGGTTAAAGGAAAGCCCCTCGGTCGTATCAACTCTGTATGTTAGTAGATAAGTTACTTATTGACACGTTCATTTTATGTTGCAGTACTTCGCGAATGGTTATGGCGTCCGAAAACATATTCTGCATGTTCATCAAAAGATACCGAAACCCAAAGACAAGATATGCGACCTCTGTGGTCGAGGATTTAGTGTGAGTTTTTTTTTAATATTTATTTATTGGTAATAGGCTCACGTTTGACCACCATCTCATCTAATGGTAAGCGATAATGTGGTCTAAGATGAAGCATGCTTACCTATAAGTAACATATTCACCCTTGACATAAAGACCCCTAGGTTATAGCTATCGGGAAACACAGTCTCCGGCAGAGAATTCCACTCCTTAGCCGTACGCACAATGAAAATATTCCTAAAACGTTTTGTGCGTATGAGTGGGATGTTTACCATGTAACGATGGCGCTTCACCGTTCGTCTTGTATTCCGATAATGGAACGGTCTTGGTGGAATTAGTTTTGTTTCTTAAAACGAATTAGCAATGTGGGTACAAACCACCCGCGTAGAAAGATTGGCAATAAGCTTTAAAAATTGGCCAAGTGCGAGTCGGACTCGCACATGAAGGGTTCCGTAGTAACTATAATAAATATAGAAATATATTTTCAAATAAATATACTTAATATATTTATTTGAAAAAAAAAAATGAAAATCCTTAAAAATTTCTTAAAACTAGCTTATTTACAATTTTTACAACTACGCCAAATAACTTTGTTTTTCATAGTATTTGTATGAATTACAAAGTTATATTTGCGGTTTTATAAAATATACTGTATCTCAAAAACTGCTGACTCGATCTCGTTCAAAGCAATTTTGGTTGAAAGTTTACATTAAGATCTACAACATATGGTTTACTTAGATTTTTCACTTCATTATTATAGAAGTTAGAGGGGGGGGGACACACATTTTACCACTTTGGAAGCGTAATATCTTTTAAACTATTAACTTTATGAAAAAGTCATTTTAGAAACCTTAATGTCATTTTTAACCCTTTCTCTGCCAGATTTTGCTACAGTTATCGTGCCCCCAGGGCCAGACGTGTTTAGGTATAATTTCGAACAGTGTTGGGAAATCTGAATTAATTGTTATCGATATTCTTTTCTTTTTATATTGCACAACTATCACACAACGCCATCTAGTCCCAAGCTAAGCAGAGCTTGTGTTATGGGTACTAGACAACTGATAAACATACTTATAAATTTCTAAATACTTACATATTATAGATAAATTACACCCAGACACAGAACAAAATATGATCGTGCTCATCACACAAACATTTGTCCTGGGTGGGAATCGAACCCACGACCTCCGGCATAGCAGTCAGGGTCACTAACCACTAGTACTAGCTCTTGCTTGCGACATCGTGTTTAAAACCTTAAGGTAGAGCCGTAGGTTGTAGATTGATGCAAAATAAAACACTCATATGTTGTTGACAAGCAATCTTTAATAATAGGTAATTATAATTAACACACTTGAAATCAATTTTTCACTCATAATCTAATCAACCATAATTTATTAATTTAATATTCCGGAGATGAACACGGTCTGATTTCTTCTTGAACTTCTTCTGTTGAATCTCCACGGGCGTGGTATATTAGATTAATAATTTTCATATACAGTCAATGTTGATATCTCCTAAAATATTCAATAATTCGTCGTCTTCCATCATAATTTTCTCAACACTAGGCATCCGAAGCATACTTGTTAACACGGGGACGGCGCTGCGGCTACTGATGTTTACCAACAAATATGGCGTCCGTGTCGCTTGCGCCGCACGGAAAATCACGGTGATGGCGGCCAGTGTCCGTCAGGCTGGAAATTCATTAGTGACGTCCCAAAATAATATCGACACCAAGAATATATTTTTTTGATTTCGTAATTTTCTACAGATTCTCTTCAATTGTTGTCCATTATTCAAATGACAATTTAAAAAAAAAGCCATTAAAGTTTTAATTTATAGTCTAGACATGGTTTAACAAGATAATTAATAATTTATAACCATTGCTTTTTATTATTTAGATTCTACTAGCGCATCACTAGCCCACTTTAAATTACGGGTTCGGCGCAGTGTCTCAGGGTTGTAAAAGCACCTCATTTGATTACTGCATTTAGATTTCATTGTTATGTATCAAAATGATGAGCCTGAGTTTTAAAAGTTTTATTGTTGTAAAGTACACATCCTGAAGTATTATAAAAAATATCAAATTTCTTCAGTTTTTTTTTAATGTAGTTAAGAATTGGACATCGAAAAAATAGAAATTAATATTACGGGATTAGCGCCACGGGCATCAGCATCAAAACACTGAATATTACGGTGACGGCAGGGAAAGGGTTAAAGACCTGTCTATAGATACCACACACGTATAGGTTTCATGAAAGAAAATATTTTCAGTTTCAGTTCCATGTATGGGGAGCCCCCTTTATTTTAAATATTTTTTAAATTTTCTCTTAAGATCGAAAAGCGGTTCACAGAATACATCTACCTACGAAGTTTTACATGTATAGTCCTAATAGTTTCGGAATAAAATGGCTGTGACAGACGGACAGACATGTCGAAACTATAAGGGTTCCGTTTTTTGCCATTCGGCTACGGAACCCTAAAAAGGGTAACTTTTACCTCTCCACTACGTGTAAACCTACGTATCAGCCAGCATATTAGCAGAGTTGAAGCTTTTTTAAATGACGAATTAATTTAGAATTAAAATGATTAATGTTGGCATTTAAAATATTTTGACATTTTATATTATTTTGACATTTTATCATTTGACGTTTCTATTTAATCATTTGACATTTCTATTTACCATGCATACATTTGACATTTTTAATAATTCCTTATTTAAGACTGACATAAGTTATTATTTAATTCGATTCATTTTAATTTAATTCCAAAATTATGTATGATTAATTGTATTTCAAGTAGACTCGCATACCATATTTGTACGCCTCCTGGCATAACATAGCGCTCTTTAATTAACATAATACCTGTATATATGCTTTACCTATGTTAACAAATGAAATAAATGTATAATATACTAGCGACCCGCCCCGGCTTCGCACGGGTGCAATCGCGAGAATCGTTAACGTACGGCAGTTTTTTCGACGCCTTACTCCACAATTTTCACTACCACGAAAAATCCTATCTATTTTCCGGGATAAAATATAGCCTATACGGATTCGGAAGAATCCCTCTAAGTAATAGTAAAAGAAATTTTGAAATCGGTCCAGTAGTTTTTGAGCCTATTCAATACAAACATACAAAAATACAAAGGTTTCCTCTTTATAATATTATTAGTATAGATAATTTCATTTTTTCTCTTACAGTCAAACAGGATCTTAGCCAACCACCGTAGAACTCACACAGGTGAGCGACCCTTCAAATGTGAGTATTGCCCCGCCTCCTTCGCTCAAGCGTACGCCATGAAGACACATCAGAAGACTCAACACAAAAACGTATTAATGTCTTGTTAGAAAGGAACTGAACATGTGTATTTTTGTTTCCCAAACAATTCATAATTATGGAAAATTATGACAATTAAGTCACTCGGTTTGGCAACGTCGCCAATTTGGAAGCGTAGCCACGACCAACGGGTCACTTTGTGGTGTCTAAATACCTGGCATTCTGGCAACATATAGTTCGCGTCAAGCATCTTTGCCGCTCTGAAGTCTTGTACGTCGCAATTGATTGCGCTGTAGTCAATCTTACAATCAAAGACGAGACTGCGCATGCGCGCCAAATTCTAGCATGCGCATGGTTTCGCGGAAAATGGCGCCTGAAATGTCGTTTCAGTTACTCGTATACGTTCGATCAAAGAGTAAAGTAATATAGAGGGAAAAGAGAGCCCACTTACGTGATAAAATTGGAAACCTATTTGGCCCCAAACTAATTACATACCCCCCCCAAGCCCCACACACTATTCTAGTGTCTATTTCAATTTGTAAGAAGATTTTAATATTTTTCTCAAACTTATCTCCAATTAATATTACATCAATAATTTTATTTCTAATAAAAATTTTTGATCACGAGATAGCGCCATCTGTTGATAATTTAACGTACCCGGTAGACAGTAAATAGTACTGTGGCCAACTTCTAGATGGCAACTCTTTCTTTACTTCGCTGTCAAAATGTACGTAGTGCCCCAACCCCCCCCCCCCCCCCGCCTTCGATGCTTACTTGTGTCCCGCTTCCACGTTGTTCTTATCTTTAATTTGTTATTGTAACTATTGTTTGTTACTTGTTATTGTGTGTGAGTTTTTTTTGTGCAATATACCTAAACGCAGTACTGTTTATTATTTTTTTATTATATACTTTATTGTAGGTACACCTTACAATATTTATATGGATACAAAAAATTTAAACTAGTGTAGTTTTACGCTGTCAGGCATGTAAAATTATCCAGTGTGATTCAAGTGAAATAAACATACAATTTATAAGAACATACTCGTACATGAATACGTATAAAACAAAAAATATTGTAAACTTTTTTATGAGATTGCGCAGCCGTCGCAGAGACCCACATTCGGAGCGGCAAAGTTATTTGACGCGAGCTGTAGCCAATAAAATGTATAAGAACAAACTGTGTCTCACTAACTCAGTGTCCAACCGACCGCCAACACGTCTATACGAACTAAGAGCAACTGACAGTAGCCAGAGGTTATTATGCCTACGTAGCTGGCGACGACTCCCTGGTGTCTGGGTGAAGTAGGACCCTAACAATTTGCTATTAACTGCGCCCTTAATACAAAGCTGTAAGGTTGATTTTGGTTGTGTAATAAGCAGAGGTCGGAATTAGGTAGAGTTATTAATTTATGTACTTGCATTGAAATGTGAATATGGATCTTCTCGGTATTTATAATAGACAATCTCGTGTGACCATTGACATATATATTACTTCGTAAGGACTGGGCGGACCGCATGTTATAATGACGCCTCGAACTTGGTCCCCAAGTGGTCTTACCTTTATCGAAGTGAACTAGAACGCGATCGGCTATCTTCGGGAGGGGTCGTCAGTTTTACAAGCAAAAATGCCAAATTGTGTCGTGAAGGGTTGCGTGAACTACGACATAAAGCACAATAAAGAAAAATAACATTTCATATCACCGGTAAGTTAAAAATATGTCATTAAATCAACTTCTAACATTATTTAAAACAATTTTCTTTCTTGTTTGTCTTAACCTTTAGCATAGACAACGCGAAGCCGCGTAAAAGTGCGACATAACTTTGCAGCGGCGCGCGTTGCAGCCGATGAAATAAAAAGATTTAATAATATTACTATAAGATTAAATTATGTACAAAATTAATTTTTATTGTTTATTAAAAGCAAATTAAAATGTATTTTTATGTACAACAAATATAAAATTCAAAAACTAAAAGGCTTTTTTTATTTCTTTGTACCTCGAAAAATACCACACCCCGCTCTTACAAGGTTACATCTAAGAGCAGACCACGCCGAATGACATCTTAGTTATAATAGATGGCGCTAGTGTGTTTTGTAGTGCGACCGCGTCCGTCAAATGTTCTGACGACCGTATCTTTACTATTTAAATCAATGCGTGTGACCAACAATATTACAAATTAAGCGTTAAGCGGGGAGTGCTCTGTCTTTCCGCAATTGTTTTTTTTTTGTTCTCACGAGCTATGTTGTGCGAACTACAAATGTAGCAACATCACGCGTGTGCGCATTGGAATTTTGCAACTTCGGACATCCGATCTCGTTGATGTTAATTTGGCAACGTCGCGCGTGCAGTGGTTTAAATTGTGTAAAAGTAAATAACTTTTTATTTAACAAATCACGGAATTTTTCTGCTCTTCAAAATTAATCCCGGGATTTGGGGCATATCCACTTTATTCTTTCGTTGTATGAAATCAATGTAAGTACATAAATAACTCTACCTAATTCCGACCTCTGGTAATAAGGGTTCCTGTATTTCAAAACGATGACTCTATATGGTCGGTTTTTTTTATTAAGAATGAGCCTTGACCTCGATCACATCTGATGGTAAGTGTAAGATGAGGTCTACGATGGAACGAGCGAGCCCAGAAGATGCCTGTTAGTCTTGCTTTAAAAGCTGACTGATCATGTGTTAGAATTTCTAAATTAACATACAACATAATTTCTAATACGTACAATAAATAATTAAGAATGTACTGTAAATAGTATTTATTTGTGTTTTTATAAAAAATAAATGCTCAAAGATTACTTGTAATTTTTTTTGTTTCAATCCGTCCTTATGTGTGTACCTTATTCATCATCGAATTATAGTCAGAACAGGTATCTATATTGTTACGAGCTGGGGTTCGGGATATAATTAACGCCAATTAAACCAAAATTAACACTTTAATTAATTAAACACAAAATAAAAATTAACACAGTTATTCACAGTACAACACTTGTCACTCAACTCTTAAATTGCACCGAAATTCACTTGTAAAGCTTCGATTATCGTATCTTGAAATAAGACTCCGTCTGCGTTCCTCTGTTTATACTCGATCTATTTATACCCCGGTCTATGAGTTCTAGAACATTCTTGTAAAATCGACTCACTGCCTATACTGCCAAGAATATTCCAGAAGCTACTCTATATACTCAGTACTGCTACTCGCCGCTAGATGGGGTTAGTGTCTTGAACGTATTAGAAGTCAGTCGAACTTTCTCGATATACTCAGTACTGCTACTCGCCGCTAGGTGGCGTTAGTGTCTAGAACATTCTAGATTTCGGTTGAAGTTTCCCGACGTACTTCGCTAAGCGATTGACGTAACAATATTATGCGCGCAAGCAGACATCTATACTAATATTATAAAGCGGAAAAGTTTGTTTGTTTGAACGCGCTAATCTTAGAAAGTACTGGGTGAATTTGGATGTTTGTTATGGATGTAGCTTGAAGGTTGAGGAAAGTTATAGACTTTTTATCCCCCTGCAAAACTGATAAAAACCACGGATGCAAGCCTCGCGCGACTGAATGTTTTAAATAGGTACCTAAATAATACCTACTTTTTCCTAATATACGAAGAATCCAATTGTTTTTACGTGTTTTAAGCATTAGTATTTAACAAATTACAATGAGACACAAAATCCAATCGCTTTAACAATTACAGCTTTCATTCAAAATATCTAAGATAATCAGTGCAGAAGTTGAAAATTTTTTCTATTCGCCCCATTTTATGGTATACAAGCAGCATGATTTAAATGCTTTCACATAACTAGTGTGGACTCAGCCAGAAAGTGCATAAGCCTCGAATTTTTCAAACTAAAGTGGTTTTTTTTTATTATTATTGTTTTAATTTGGAACAACATAGGAACCATTTTTGTTAGTACACACCTTAAATACTACAACTTATACACTAGGGTTAGTAACAAATACAAATACAAAATAAACGTTACTGAGTCATGTACTTACGAGGCATTTCATGCGGACAATGATTCCGCATGAGATGCCTCAGCACAGGAGCTCTTGGGTCCTCAGCCAAGGCTTTCAGGATGCTATTGCCACTCCCCCGCATCCTCGTCACCAGTGATGCCACCTTTTTCCTGATAATAGCATGGAAACCATCTGTACGTAATTGGACAAACATCCCCGAGGCACTACAGAAACGAGGGAGTTTCAACATCGTCCTGAAAACATTGTTGTATTGGGCGCGCAGGGCATTTAGCGCCCCCCGTGAACAGTCGAACCACAGACTTCCCGTGTACAGGCCTTGACAGTACGCTTTAAACAAGGTTATTTTGACCTCATCGCTACAACGATAAAATCTGCGTGCCAACATGTTCCCGCGAACAGCCAACGCCCTGCGCTCCCTCTCCACGTCTTCATCGTCCTTAAGGTCGTCGACACGTATATGGAACAGATCAGATATTTGAACTTGGTCACCTGCTTTATATTAGCGCCGTTCAGAGTACCTAATTGAAGGAATGGTGTCTGGGCACTTGCCGGCGGCCCTGAAGAGTGTAGACCATGAACTCGGTTTTTCTTACATTATAGATAAGGCCATGTGATGCAGCGTATTTCTCACAAACCTTCAGCATCTCCCTGATTGACCTCGCAGTCGGGCTCAGCAGCACCATATCGTCCGCGTAGCTGATGTTGTTCACACAAACACCCCCCACCCGGCAGCCGACACGCATGCCGCTGAGCTCGACTATGAGGTCATTAAAACATAGTGTATTACATACTCTTTGGAGGTCATTAACATAAAAATTAAACAGCTTTGGAGAGGACAACCCCCCCTGCCTTACTCCGCACTCTAACCTGTATGTTTCTGAGAGGCAGTTTGACCACCTAACACAATTAGTCTGATTCAAGTACCAGTATTGAAATATCTTCAACA
Source organism: Tholera decimalis (assembly GCA_943138885.2). Taxonomy (NCBI): domain Eukaryota; kingdom Metazoa; phylum Arthropoda; class Insecta; order Lepidoptera; family Noctuidae; genus Tholera; species Tholera decimalis. The sequence continues at coordinate 6,098,359 of OW964575.2, read as the reverse complement.
GTTCCGCTGGCATACCCCTGTCCTCCATCTTTCTCCAAAGAACTTCATACGAAACGAGATCGAAAGCTTTGGAGAGTAAGCACGCTATCCAACACTTTTGCTACACTTGTGGCAAGAGAGATTGGTCGATAGTTTCCCTTGTCCGATATGTCTCCTGTCCTGTTCTTCACTATAGGCACCACTGTCGTTTTCATCAAATCATCAGGTAAGTATGAATGACTAATGCACATGTTGAAGAGCATGGACAGGACCCTCGGCACGTGTACGCCAGCATATTTTAAGTGCTCAATACTGAGCCCATCGTGGCCAGAAGATTTACCTCTACGCATACTGTTTTTCACTTTTTTAAGTTGCTTCGTTGTAAATTTAAGTAGAGGTTCCTCGCCCGCCACGGTGGGCCCACCATCTGGCATAGTAGTCGAAGGACCCAGAGGAGAGCGTACTTTAAAGTGCTCCATGAACAAATTAGCTATATCCTCTGGGCCATTTCGGCCACCAACGCTCGCAGGGAGACCCGGCTTAACATCAAGCTTACTGATTTCTTTTGACTTTCTGACACCCGTTTTGGGCGGCCTTTAAAAATTTTACAGGACTCGCACATCTGGTCATAAGCGGGACCAGTACTTGGTCTACCCAGAACCATCCAGTTTTAATATTTCAGCCTAGCCTCCCGATGCGCTTCCCTCACATGTACATTCCAGCCGCACACACGTTTATTATGCCGTTTAAGTCTGACATTGTTTCTAGATTGTACAGCCGCATCACTTAATATATCAACAAATGTCTTATACATTTTATCTAAGACTAACTTATGATCAGATAAATTACAAGGCCCAAAGCTACATGTTTCAAATTCAGTGGAGAAGTCAATGTCTCGCAAGTCTTTACTACATAAATCTTGGTATTTACTAATTTGACCCTCATCTCTTTCCCTCCAGATTACAGCATTGCGCGATGTATTCTGGATCGCGGCGATAGGACTAACTGAACCCAAGTTACACTCTATAAATATAGGCAGATGATCAGAAACAAAAATATCTTCACATATTCCGACGTTAACCATAGATTGCCACGCCGCTTGTGAGACAATAAAATGGTCCAACCAACTGCCCTTCCGATGAAACGTGTCAAAATATGTGAACGTGTTCGAATCAATCCCAAAAAAATCTACGTCAGCGCACACCCAAGATCTATCCGTGCAAAAGCTATTAAGCTCGGTAAAGAATAGTTGGCCAGGTTGCGCATTTAAGTCTCCTAGAATAATAACAGTTTGGACATCACTACCTTCTTCAATTGAACTGATTTCACTAAGAATATCTGTGAAAATAGGTAAGTTTTCTCTCGCTTTCACTGACATGTATACACAAAAGACTAGTATGGAGCGACCACCTATAGTAGCCTTGATAGCTAACAGTCTGTCACTGTTGCAATTTATAACAGAAACACTATCAAAAATGCCCTTTCGCCATAGTATGGCCACGCCGCCATATCGCCTACCGACCAGTAATTCGCCACTGACTACTGAACTTTTACCTATTATGTACTCAAAATCAGCAGATACAGTACCTAACAGCGGAAGGTCGTGATTGAGTAACCACGTCGTTTTGTTAATCTGTTTTTATTTGCTACTAATAATGTCTCATTGCAAACAAATGTTTATATATTTCTTAGTATGCAGGTAACTTTATAATGTGCTGCTGCTGTATATACAGTATGTTAACTAACAGAGGGCGTTGCCGTTAACCCGCAATAGTATAGCATCCATACATGCTAAAAAAAATATTACCATTCGAAAACAAAATGTTTTATTTTTTTAATCTATACTAATATTATAAAGCGGAAATTTTTGTTTGTTTGTTTGTTTGCTTGAACGCGCTAATCTTCGAAAGTACTGGGTGGATTTGGATGCAATTTGGTATGAAAGTAGCTTGAAGCTTGAGGCAGGTTATAGGCTACTTTTTACGCGACTGCAAAAAAGGAGAGTTATGTTTTTACCGTGAAATAATCCACGGGAGCGAAGCCCCGCGTGAGTACTAGTATGAAAATATTCACTAAAAATGTTAAATTGATACGTAAAAGAAACACTCTGTACACGCGTACGCATTCATAAATAAATTACGACGTTGCCGTCCTTCGAGTACGCGTGTACGTGTTTTGGAATGGAACTATTTTTTTAGCATGTATGGATGCTATACTATTACGGGTTAACGGGAATGCCCTGTTAGTTAACATACTGTATGTTCACATCGTAAATGATATTAGAAATCTAAACTTGAGGACTTTTCAACTGGCTTTCTGGTAAGTGTTACTTGTTAGGGTTCCGTAACCGAATGGCAAAAACGGAGCCTTTATCATGTCTGTCTGTGCGTCCGTATGTCACAGCCATTATATTCCGAAACTATTAGGCCTACACATATGAAACTTGGTAGGTTTTTACCCGACTGCAAAGGAAGGGTTATGTTTTTCGCGCGTATCTTGTATGTATGCTTGTAATATTCTTTTTTACCTCATATCTCCAGAACCGCTGAACGGATTCACATAATTGAGACATCATTAGATTTGTCTTAGCAGCCCAAGTGTTCTTAGATAGGTGACATTTGAAAAAATGAAACATGGCGGCTGTGCGAAGCCATTATACATAACGAAAAAAAATTTTTAGAGTACTGCAGTATGGGTATCAAATTAAAGGGCTTAACACAAGGATTTCAAAAAGGCATATCATGTTTATCATTAGTGTAATACTAGCAAAAATAATACAAAGAAAAAGTTTAGAAATATGGACCTAGCACTTTCACTTTCTGAATCCGGTGGGGTGCTATTGTGATACGACCGGGAAAACTATAAAATATGAATTAACAATTAATATTTTAAATAAAAAGTTGAAAAAAAAAAGTTATTTAAAAAATCTAAAAAACCCGACTGCTCAACTGAAATGCAAGAAACAAGCACATTTTTATTTTAAAAAGTGACAAGCAGGCGGACCCATCCCATTAAAAAAAAGTTCAATTGGGTTACGCCTGCTTGTCACTTTTTAAAATAAAAATGTGCTTGTTTCTTGCATTTCAGTTGAGCGGTCGGGTTTTTTTAGATTTTTTAAATAACTTTTTTTGGTATATACATGGAACTGAAACCAAATATCTATTTTAGACAGGACTTTAAAAATGACATTCGGGTTTCTAAACCATTTTTTTCTGGAACTCAATCGTTTAAAAGATAGACACTTCCAAATTGGTAAAAAGTGTGTCCCCTCTAACTTTTATAATAATAGTGAAAAATCAAGAAAAAATATATGCTGCAGACCTTAATTAAAACTTTCAACGAAAATTGGTTTGAACGAGGTAGAGTTGGCAGCTTTTGAGTTATAGCACATTTTATAAAACCGCAATATAACTTTATTTGATACTCTTCTCTTCATCTCTTCACCACCCTTGGTTGAATGATAGATAATGCCTACGGCATTAAGTCCGCCTTTGTACCTGTGTCCATGAATGTAAATAAACAATGAGGGTAGTTTGCAGTGTTACAACAAAATATAATTTACAAAAAAAAAACTTAAATCATTTTATTCGATTTAAAATACATAAAGTAATACTCAGCCTTATGATACAATACCTTAATTCTAAAAATTATAATTTATCATTAATATAATGAAGTAATGTACTGTACATAATATTAACATTAGCGCTGATTCTGATGTTTTCCAACCAAACTGAGCTAATAGTATTGCTATCTCTCTCTCGCAGGTCCAATGGCGCGTGCAACTGTCAAAGTGGCGCTAGTAGCACACTTACCAATAACAAAGCAGTTTCTCTATGGAACACTATGGAAATTGTAGTGAATTCCTAAATTAGAGACAGTTATTGAGAATTTTCCGATTAAAGAACATGTGTTCTTTAATCATTACGTTCTTTAATCGGAAAATTGTAAAGAAATCAATTGAAATCAATGAAATGAAAATAAAAAATACGAAGCGTATAAATGTTTAGCTCACCACACATAACCATAGATGATACAGATAACTAAATTATCTCACAATCTAACTAACACTGACAGTGACAAAGGTTCTTACGGTGGTGGCGCCATCCGCGATCAGCTTTCACTTGCACGCCCCATTAGACAGAAACTGAAGTAAATTGCAGTTGTTTAATTATGAACTTAGTTGGCGCCAAACAGATTCGTCGTCTCTCTACCTATGCAACAAACTTTTCAAGAGATGGGCTAAACTAATCTAAATTGCATCTTTTACGCATTTGCCAATCATCAACAAAACAATAATGGTGCAAAAGTTATTGACATTACAACAAAAAAATTTGAAATATCTATATTTTCGTTTCTTTACAGTTTTATTATACAACTACCCTCCTATCTATGAAAGTAATGGTATGCTTTAACGAAAAGCCAACTGATGTGGGAAAAACAAAAATGTAGGTATTTCAATATTTTTTGCTGTAAAATATTGAAATACCTCCCTTCATATTCGTTTCTTTACAATTTTAATGTACACCTTTACTAGGGGATAAGCTTGAACGAAGAACCTACTGATGTGTCACCTCAATAGGAAAACGTAATAGAATATTAAGAAACCTAATTTTAAGATCAAAATTAAAATATTACATACTTTACAAATTGACAATCATGCTCTTTTATGCCACAAACTTATACCATAGTCAGAATATAAAATATGAACAAACTGAGACAATTTTATTTCCTTGAATTTACATATTGTGGGTAGTTTAACATTTTGTACATACAAACAATAGTCAATTCGAAGTCTGATTTGAATAGTAATTGTCAGAGTGAAATAAATGAGATGTAATATAATTTGCATAGCTTTGACTGCAGTAAGGCAACCAATACTGTAACTTTTGTTTTTTTTTTAAGAAATCAAATATTTTAAGCATTTTTGATGGAGCTATAAATGAGTAAGTATAACGGTATACAGATAAAATTTACACCCAAGTCAATGCAGGTTGCTAATATAAATTAACGATGTATTAATTGTAATGTGTCTTCGTTTTTAAGAAGAGCGCTAGTATTGTGGGTAGAATTCACATTACTAGCAATTTTGTTAACCCCTCCAACTAAGAGAAAATGCTTGTGTCTGGAGTGGGTTCACGGCAATCGTGTAATGGGTGGGGTGCGATCCCGCGACTTTTTGATTACAAGATCTCTAGATCACAAGGCCGACGCCTTAGCCATTAGGCTATTGGCTTTAACAGTTGCTATGTAGAACATAGATTACTAAAAATCTGTCCAAATTTTCTTTAAGTTTTCTACTGTAAATTGCCAACTGTCATTTAGTACATAATCAATGTCTTTTTGATTGGCAAAAAGGAGAAAGTAATCAGAAATTACTAAACAATTTTTCTTTTCTTTTTGTTTAAAAAGAGAACTAGCAATATGGATAGAATTCACATTACTGGGTTCCACGACAATGGGTGAGGTTCGAACCCGCGACTGCTTGATCACAAGGCCTTGACCATTAGTCTGTTGATGCTTAATTTCTGTACTGATCAACACATCAAAAAGAATGGTGCTGTAATTTTATTATAAAAACCAAGTTTCGGTTTTCAGCTGTCAGTGTATTTCTACCCTCAAATAACATAATTTACAATTACTTAAATTAATAAATAAAAACTATAAACACATTGTGAAGGGGTCAATTTGGCATAAAGAATAAATTTAGTTAGTAAAGTTTATATAACTTAGTTAATCTTTTATAGACATGGATGTTTTAAAAATGGAGATTCAATAGCGGCTCCATTTAGAAGACCGATGTTCAGCTGCTTTCAATCAGACTGGAAGCACAACATAACTGGAAAAACACTAAGTATATTGTCACTTTTGAAATGACACTGTCCATGTCATTTCAACACACTTGGGCAGTAAATAGTCTGCAATTTTTTGTATTATAAAGAGAACCAGCAATGAGGGTACATTCAAATTACTAGCAATCTTCTGAACCTCTCCATATAAGCTAAATATGCATGTGTCTGGAGTGTGTTTACGGCAATTGTATAATGGGTGAGGTTCGATCCCGTGACCTCTCGATCACAAGTCTGACATCTTAGCTATTATTAGCCTGTGTCTCAGCAGTGGGTTATAAGCTGAATTGTTATGAATCAGTTTAAGTTAAAGACAAACATTACTTATCATGAATAAAAGTAATTTTCAACTGAAACCGACTCTTAAAATAATAAAAATTAAGTAGTTTTTCACTCTCCAGTAAATCGAGTCAAAATTCAAACCTGTCTGTTCATCGACAAGCTAGAGTGATACAGCAAAATGCTTGTTGTTCCTTTTAGATTCTACGTGGTCATAAGATTAAAAACAGAATAGACAGGAACCAGTGGAAGCAGATTGTCTGATATAGATGTAATCCTGAGTTCACCACGATCTTCAGACAAGAGGGACGGACAAGACACAGGGTACACCGTCTAAACTGAGAAGTGTGCTACATGTAGCAAACCAAACAGAGAGGAAACTGTTAAAACTTTCACAGCTGTCTGGCATCTACCCTATACACTAGAGGTGTATAGGGTAGAAATGATTTTGCTTACTGCACGGAACTCCAACACAAAATTTACTATATTCAAAACTTTCCAGTGATATCAATAAGATATTTGATTGAAATAAGATTTCATAATGTAAAAATCTATTGATTTATGATTTGCTTTTTATAAAATTTTTGCTAGGAACCTAAATCAAATCTATGTGAATTTCGAATATTCTCTGTATACAAATCAAAGATACCTTTATTTGACTATAGTAATGTACATACGTAATAATATATATTTATGATTGGAACTAGAACATGATGCCTAATCTTTTTGCAATATATAGTTGTGTAGAATGTTATGTTATGAAGGCATAAGTTCTTTACTTCTATACTTCTTTACTTTCTTCTCTACTTCTTTACTTCTGTACTTTTTGTAACTGTGACAAAAGGAGTGCCAGCACTCCAGTTTTTGATAAAGAAAATGTATATGCTTTTACAATTATTCTGAAATAAAATAACACTCAACCATTTTGCCAAATTAACACAGAAAAATACTTTATCCGACACTACAAGTGTCGATAAAGTATTTTAAAAAAAATTACATTAATAATTGTAAAAAATAGGGCCAGCAGTAGTTAATTGTATGTAATCAATGGAAAAATAGATAAATTCCATGATGTGAGCTTAACTATATAACTAGACTAGCTTCCGCCCGCGACTTCGTCCGCGTGGAAAAAAATCTCCCGATTTTGAAACATTATTCATTAGTGCTCCGCTCCTATTGGTCTTAGCGTGATGATATATAGCCTATAGCCTTCCTCGATAAATGGGCTATCTAACACTGAAAGAATTTTTGAAATCAGAACCGTAGTTCCTGAGATTAGCGCGTTCAAGCAAACAAACAAACAAACAAACAAACTCTTCAGCTTTATAATATTAGTATAGATAACAGCCAGTACCGCAAAAGATCAACATACCCAGTCTCGTTCCAACATAAATTTAATAGCAATATCTTTGATATATAGTTCCTTATCTACTTCAATACGACACTGGCGGTACATGCTGTGGCATCATCGTAGTATACACACATTGATTATCGTTCATCGTTGGTTTCATAACTTGGTGCATTTGAGGATGCTGCATTATATTCTGTAGCTGCGGTTGAGGTGCAGGTGGAGGCATAGGAGGCTGTTCCGGTTCCTCCTTAGGCTTTTTATTCTTCTTCTCACATTTTTTAAACTTAATACCGAGCTTATTCAACAAAATTAATCTTAAAGATTCTTTACCTCCACGGTAGTTTAATTCATGTTTTGCTGCAGCTAAAATTTTCCCAAGCGTTGGAACTTCTTTTCTGACAGAGTAGCTGTTGACGATGCCTCTTAGAGCACATAACTGGAAGTAGTCTAGCTGAACTTTTGTTTTTCTTACCCGTTTCTTCTTTGGACCAGCTATTTTTGTTTGCGTAGCTTCCGCGCGTAAACCATCTCGTTTTATTCTCTTTATCGTGCTTTCTGAAAGGCCTGTGGCAGCGCACGCTCTTTTCACAACATTTTCCACCGGGTACGCGTACCCTCTGTTCTGTTTTTCGCTCTCAAAGAACTTTATTACCTTAAATATAATCTCTCGGGCTTGGCCCTCGATCGCTTCTTTTTTCTTCTTTTCCAGTTTCTCGATTTTAGGTTTCCGCTCTTGTATTGCAGGCATTGGAGGCGCAGGCTCTTGCTGGTGCGTGTTCACCTGCGGTTGAGGCTGCTGCTGCTGTTGGACATGGTTTTGAAGCTCTGGAGGCCCAGGCTGATGCATAATAACTGCATTTACAACAGGCACTTCATAAACACTGACATTTATATTCATTTTTGTTATAAGAAATTTGCGATTTGCGCAAGATGTGCGTTCTTCATGAATGTATCGTTTAGTTTTATAGTTAGCTGTTATTGGAAGTACATTAGTTTGTGTTTATTATCGAGTAAATACACAATAGAAACAACAAATTATCAAATACGGTAGCCATAGGCCATTATTTACCATAGACAATTTTGTTTTGCTTTCAATTTCTCGTATGCTCTGATGCAGAGGTGGGCGTTTAAACGAAAAGCATATAATATTATTTAAAATAAACGAATAAGCAGACTTGTTTATAAAAGCATTTAAAGTTATCTGTTTATTCCGCTTTTTGTTAAAATTAAAACGCAACCGCGTTTTGATAATTTCTTTTCATAACCACGTAAGTAAGAACGTGCTCAAATGAATTATGTAACAACTGATAGATGGCGCCTGATTCAATTTTAATCGATAGTAAACAATGATTATACGAAAATCGACCTTAATTCAAAAACTTTAAGGTTTAAAATATTTACATCTTTTGTTTATGTGCTGAATCGCGTTGACTTACTCAAAATTGGTAAACCTAGCAAATTAAATATGCTTTCCGTTGTTCACTTTTAAAAGCGCCAATTTAATTTAAACGGGTTGCTTATCACTTATTTTGCTTTTTACGTTTAGTAGCGTTTCCTCCGCCCGGTGAAAAGCGTCATGTTTTGTGAATTTCCGAAACAATTTGATTAAAAGTTGTGACTCGGAATTGTTTACGTAAACATAAATAGTGTAAAACATTATTTCATGTGGTGAATTGTTTCTTACCAAGGAAATAATTCTGTGAGTTTTGGACTTGTATAAAATATAGTTTTTAGGTGTAGTTAATTGTGTTTAATAGGTAATTGTGTTAATAATAGTGTAAATAGTTTATAGTGTAAGTAATTGTGTTAATTTTGACTACTTTTTCTACAAAAACAAATTGGTGAGCTAATTAAACTGTAAATTCGAATAACTACTGTATCAAAATGACGAGTAGAAGTTCGAATAACATAATTTGGAACTTTTTTTGAGAAATCATGCGACTAAAACAGCTGTGTGTAATTTTTGTAATAAAACTTTATCGTATTCCGATTTTAACATAATATCGGAATGGAGGACCCGGTTGTTGACGAGCAAAGTAGAAAAAATTATGTTTCTGAATGTGAATAAATGACTTGATGGTTTGAGGAAATAATGGAAATTTTGTAAATAATTAAAATGTACATATAATAGATCAATGAACTTTTAAGTACGCCTGAATTTAATAAAATGTAGTTTATTATTTGACAAGTTATTAATAAATACAGATCTTAGAATAATACTAACCTACTTAGTAAAGTTTCATAATTATATAATATTATTCATTCAGTCAGTCCTAAGCCTGCCAAGTACGAAAGAAAATTCATTGATTTCGTTTAAAAACCAATACTTAAACTTAACCAACTAAAAAAGCAAACAACATAATTTCATTATTTTTAATGTAAGAAAGTAAATAAGTGTATTAAGCAGTTTACGTAAGTGACTTTTGAAAAAAAATAAACGAATAAGTTCGTTAAAAGTTTTAAGTCGTTTATCACATCTTTAATCACCAATCCTAGCGACATCCAATCGCTAGAGCCGAGCAAGAACGGCTGAACTAATAAGTGATGTACGAACTACGATGACCTGGAGAACGAGAAACTGTGTCCGGTCATTTATGTGCATAATCTATGGCCCGGACGTTCTATGGCTCTTTGATAGTTTCGATGTTTTTATTTGTTATTTTAACTTTGTTAAGTGAAGTTACTCAACGTCATTGGTTCAACAATATAAGTTCATGTTGCTTAAGTTATGCTTGGTTTTGTTTCGTGTGGATTGTAAAAAAGAAAATATGTATATAAAAATGAAGATCACTGTAAATATTTGATTTTTAAATACGCCATTTTAATAATTCATTCAATATTACTTATTTAAATGATATTCAAATTATTTAAAATGTATCATAATTAAAATGATAGTCCTAAGCCTGCAAAGTATGAAGGAAAATCAAATATGCAGGTATTCCATGAACTAAAATGAACTAATAGTACTAGAAGACCGAACTAGTACATTTGAACAATTGTACTAGTTCGGAGCGCTCCTGTCAGTGACCGAGTATGAACAATCCTAATCACCACTGTGACTAGTAGTGTTCAAAGTTGCTTTATGGCAATCACTTGCTTAATGCTTTATGCTTTATATGCTAAGCAAGCTATTTTATATGCTTCATTATAAGCATATGATATTACGGCCAAGCGGGCGGGTGCGAATAAAACAGGCGCGGTGCTATCAGAGCGGAATATTACATCGCGTTTATGAATTAATTACGGAACAGTAAAAGAAAAACAATGAACTTTCCTTCAGGCTTCATACTTTCCAGGCTTAGGATTGTCTATAATTGGTTAAATGTTAATATGAAATAAAGTATGTTAGTATTTAAAACAATTATAGGCGTACTTAAAAGTTCATTGATTGTATTTTTAATCAATATTGCATGTCCTATCACTGTTTATTTACACTAAAAAGCACGAAGCATAACAACATTGTTGTTGCACTGCTATTGTTTAATTTTATTATTACTACTTGCGATTCCGATCATGCGACGTGCTACGGACAGAGGCATGTGCGATATAAAGCAAAAAGCAAATAGCAACAAGTGACAGTTACGATAGCATTTGCTTTATGTTATGTATGATAAGCATGGTGCTTTATTTTGCTATATGCTTTACTAACCACCACTAACTGTGACTGATCATGAAGGAACAACGTTCCAAAATAACAGTGGTGAAATAACACAGATACTATAATCACCACAGTGACACGAGTCACGACAGTGATTTGTCACGACATGGAACGAGTCACGAGATGGAACGAGTCACGACATGGAACGAGTCACGACATGGAACGAAATCTACCGAACGATGTACGCGCAAGCGGGCATTTTCGGCTAATGCAGGAGTGAGACGGTGAAAGATTCCGTACTTCTGGCTCTTTCCCTCGCGCCTTGCATACTAATTTGCTCAAAATAGAAAAACGAAATTCTTATGTTTATATTATAAAAATATGATTTTTGTAGACTTGAGGATATTACTACGCAAAAAATAGTATAGCTATTTTTATATAATTCTGAAATGTGAACTTGTTTAATTAAAATATTTGTTATTTGAACAAATAGTAAAAACTTGTGTAAAACATGCTTTTAAAAAAATATCTGGCTATATTTCGAAAACATTATAAAAAAAAAATAATGTAAATATAAATGTTAAATAAATACATATTATAGTTATGTAGTTGTTCAAAAGAATTTGCGACATTCCTAAGCCTGTAAAACTGTGACTGTCGTTCCTGTTACAAAAATCACAGTGAAGAGTGAACGTTGTTGCGATCAAATACCTAAGGAATCATAAGTATTTCGTAACGTTAGTGACAAAGTCACGATGATTTGTCACTGTGACTTTTTTGGAACAGGAACGACAGTGACAGTGATAAAAAAATAACGTTTTCGCCCACCGCTACAGCACAGTAGGAGTGAGGCATATTTATCGTAACAGATAGAACTAATAGATATTTACAAATAACAAATAATAATTGTTCCCAACAACTTATTTTATCTGTTACTTTAATAACAGTCTGTTATGTGTTAAGATTTAAAGAACAGTCAAACACTGTTGTCTGTTATTACGGCTGTTAGTGGTTACTGACTGACGAACACAGCACTAATTTTATACCTTCCATAATATAGCCCTAAAGCTGGCTCTACACGTTGGCCAACACAGTGGCGAATGTAGTGGCCAGTGCCTATTCGCCAACGTGTAGAGGGGGTGTTTGTGCATCTTGGGTTGTATTGGAATGATGGCCGACGAGTTGGCGCGAGATCCGTGTGGTGTCGGTTTTTTGCAAAAGATCAAAGGGTTGTTGGCCGAGTATTGGCTACCGCGTCCACACGTTGGCTGCGCGTTTAGTATGCTACGAGCTCCCAGAACGATCGCACGTACCTGATTAAACATTTTAACCGACTTCAAAAAAAAGAAGAAGGTTCTCAGTTCGTCTTGAACTTTTTTTTTATGTATGTTACCTCATAACTCGAAGTCAGCTCGACCGATTTAGAAAATTCTCTTTTCATTTGAAATGGTATACGTTCTAGTTGGTCCCATTGTTATGAAATCAGGATCTGATGATGGGATCCTGGAGTAATCGAGGGAACTCTTCAAATATTATAGGCACATCTATAGCGTTTTGGTTATATCTTATAGTATCTTGTGCAGTTGCTCTCGAAAAGCACCATTTGAGGAAGTGGAACTGATGATGAAGACCACAGATGACCACCGAAACTACTCAATAATAAGTATTTCATGGATTGCGATTCGATTACTTGAATATGGATGTTAAGCACTTTATGTTCGTCATAATGCATATGGTGATGTAGAGCTGATGGTGAAGTACCAGGAGAACTCCTCAAAAATTAACAGCTCTGCATCGGGAAAAGCAATATTTTGTAAAAGGTGATAAGTAGTTGACATTTTGGCTTTTGTAACTAGATAAATTACAAACCGACCCACTAAAAAGCGTGAAAAAAACTTTTTAACAAAAAATAAAACCGACTTTTTTGGCGTTGTAGTGTTTTGATATGGAAGTTGGTTTTATTTTTTGTTAAAAAGTTTAGTCATGCGTCGGTAACTACTAGTGTAAACAAAATGTCAGTAATGACTAATAACGAAGAAAATTTTCGGTTTATAGAGCTCTACCAAGTCGTAAATTGTTTGTGGAACTCAAGAAGCAGCAGTTAGCGCCTCATCATATCCATTTTAATAAATACGTCCACACATTGGCCTGAACCGTAGGAAACTGAACGACCTTCCAACGTGTGGACGCTATCATGAACTCTTGGCCAACATGCTGGCCACTACATTCACCACTGTGTTGGCCAACGTGTAGAGCCGGCTTAACCCTACTAATTCTAATATTCTATCACTTAACCTTTTCACCGCCAAGCACTTCTATAGAAGTTCGGGATTTTCGTGCCACCAGCGCCACAACTTCTATAGAAGTTGTTCATTTTAACTATCTTATTAAAATAAATTTACTGTGATGAAAAGTTTTATTTCATTTTATTATTTAAGATAGCACTGTCTACTACCTTGTTTTTTATTTTTATACACAAAATAAGCCCTAGTTTATCCTAAAATCGGCAAAAACAGAAACTCCGAATTTTGTTACTTTCCTCAGAACGCCAATCACTTATATCAAGTTGGCCAGTGATGTGCCGTGAAAGGTTGATTTCACCATTGAAATATTTATAAATACAGAAAGTTACGAATATCGAAAACAATTTGAGGTCAATAAAATATGAACTTAGTTATCTACTTCATTACAAAGGATAGTAGATGAATTTCGACCTTCAGGTAGATGCCGATACGTAATTATAAAGTTGTTACCAATTCTTGTCGATAATTATTTTCCCATCTCTACAAAACAATAGGTCGTCTATGCCTCTGTGCGCCACCAAGTGCCACGAACTACTATAGAAGTTAGTCAGTGACGTCATAGGCGTGCGGCTGTCAAGGTCACTTTGGCATAGTGCAGCACAAAATCGGATTCGCGCGCACGCATCTTTCTTTTTTTCACTTGATAACAAATAGAAAAATGAGTGAAGAACTTGATTCGGACGAACTTCTTAAGATTTTGCAAGGTGTGGAATCAGACTCGGAGTATTTTGTGGAGAACATTGAACCAGAAGATAATTCTGAGGTATCTCTAACTGGATGATAATAATAATGTTTATTCATCAAAGAGTAGGAATTCAATAAGTATGTAAAATGTTCGGTGAGCCCAGTATCTCCAGATGCACACACAGGAATAAACAAAAATAGAAGAAAGAAAGACCATAGACCCCATCCCTGATCAGAATCGAATTCAACGTGCCCTCAGTGCTAAAGATGGGCGAAAAATAACGTCACGACAAAAATAACGTTGTTATCTTGCTCCTCAAATGATTACTGTGACTGATCATGAAGGAACAACGTTCCAAAATAACAGTGGTGAAATAACACAGACACTACAATCACTACAGTGACACGAGACACTACAGTGACATGAGTCACGACATGGACCGAGTCACGACATGGAACGAGTCACGACATGGAACGAAATCTAACGAACGATGTAATACGCGCAATCGGGCATTTTCGGATAACCCAGGAGTGAGATAGCGAATGATTCCGTATTTATGGCTCATTCCTTCGCGCCTTGAATACTAATTTGCTCAAAATAATAACATTAAATTCTTATGTTTAAATATAAAAATAAGATTTTTGTAGACTTGAGCATATCACTACGCAAAAAAAAATATTATAGTCCCTTTTATATAATTCTGAAATGTGAACTTGTGATAATTAAATTATTTGTTATTTGAACCAATAGTAAGAACTTGTGTAAAACATGCTTTTAAAAATATATCTGGATACTGGTTTCGAAAAAACATTTTGAAAAAAGTAAATATAAATGTTAAATAAATACATGTCATAGTTATTCAAAAGAATTTCCGACTTTCCTAACTAAGCCTGTAAAACTGTGACTGTCGTTCCTGTTTCAAAATCACAGTGAACGTTGTTGGGATCAAATATCTACGGAATCATATTTCGTTACGTGAGTGACCGCAGTGACAAAGTCACGTTGATTTGTCACTGTGACTTTTATGGAACAGTACCTCTACCATGAGTTTATGCAATAAAAACTCGCTAGCGTCTCCGTGAATTATTTGTATGAAATATTGTACAGCGCCCCTAGCGGTCACAGAAAGAATTAAAGTTCGTACCACGAGCACTATAGATTACGATAGGTTTAAAACTTAACGTAATCTATACGATAGTCACTAACGTTTTTTAGCTGTCACCATACAAAACGGTACCATGAGTCACTAATTCGATAGGCGCTAGCGAAACGATACGCTTACGGTAGTAGTTACGTTGCTCACTAGCATTTTGGCGTGTGAAACATGTGTTTACATTAACATTTAATACGTTTTGAGTAAATTAAAGTTATAATAATGTCTGCAAGAGCATATTTAGCGTGCAATATGTTAGTGGCCGCTGAATTTAAAGATCAACGACGTGAACAACGTGAATTTCAAGCCAATATGAGAATTTATGTTGGCTACCAATAGAAAAATATTACTGAAAGAAAGTTTATTAAATTTTACAGACTCTCAAAATACGAGTTTGAAGATATATGCATATTATTAAATAATGTTTCGGATTTGAAGTCAACACAACGATTTTCTTTAGAACTAAAAGTAAGTTGGTACCAATGATAATAATGCAGCTGGGCATTTTTCAAAACAAATGTACATGTGACGAACTGGAACTGATTTTTGTGTTATATAAATTTTACAGTAAATTTTTATCTCATTTGATAAAATATATTCCGAAATAAGTTAAAAATAAAAAAGTACATTAGTATTATGAAAAACAACGCGATAATCTTAGTTTTTATGGAAGACTTCACAGGAACATGCTCCGGTTCGTCACAAAAGAAAAATGTAAATAAAATTAAAAATATGAGTTGTTATGTTAATTTGTTTTTAATATATATTAAAATACCTTCATAACTTTGAATAAAAAACATCTAAACATAAATAGAACACTATAATCATCGCTTAGTAATAAATTTTCTTTCGAGATCGTCACAGTAGGAACTTTTGACCACTAAAACTTTAAATTTCTACCTTCTACTTAAAATGAAGTTGGACGAGATTACAAATAATATAAATAGCAAACTGAGGGTTAACTACAATAACATAAATATTATTAAATAACGAATTATTTCTTAAATAGGATTAGTTTTTGTCTCAGTAAAAATATGGGACAGTGACTATCTGGAATTCTAAGTGACTAATTGGAAAAAAATAAGCTAAGTTTACACAGTAATATTTTTGGTCGAACATTTTAACTTTGTTTTTTTTTTATTAATAATATAAAGTAAAAACAGGTTATTACCAAAACCAGTTTTAACTTTATCTTGTATATAATTATGTCAGTATCAGTATATCAGTTAGAAACATATATTTTTGAACTCAACTTTTACATTTTATTAATATTCTTTTTTACTTATTTTTAAGTAATACTTATTACAAACACCAAATACATTCCAAATAGCAATTACTCTCACAACTAACCAATCAAAATTAAATTGATGCAAAGAAAATCATTCTATTGTTATGAAAATAATAATAATAATAATATTCCACAACTTTTCGCACAACGCCATCTAGTCCCAAACTAAGCAGAGCTTGTGGTATGGGTACTAGATAACTGATAAACATACACACATCAAAAGTGTCTAGGGATCAACATATATTTTTGCAATAACTTTTCTCCTGATTGATATTAATTAAAATTTTCTTTAAGGATTCATCAAACAAAGTGTTTTCGTTTGTCACAGTAACGATAAACCAAGCCACCTTTGCATTAATAAAGAAATTTGCCATTTTCCTAATAAAGGGATTTTTGACATTTGAACCACTAACATTAAAGTTCGAAAAAAAGACTGAAATAACAGTTTTCTTTAAAATTTTATTAGGTAACTTAAACAATTAATAATCCGTGTTTCTACCGCGAACACTAACAACACAAGAACATCGGTTTGGCATACTCAAAATGAGTTCATCCAAATCACGCTGTGGAATGGCCGCCCATGTTCGTTGCAACAACAAAAAAAGGTCTTCTTGCGACTGGATACCCTCCATATTCGGCAGAGCTATTCTCTGTAGCATATCCCATGCATGCTCAATCGGGTTCAAGTCTGGCGACTGAGCAGGCCAGAGCAGGACATTGATGTTAGCTGCGGCGAGAGTCTGTCTTACAACTCTTGCGGTGTGCGGTCGTGCATTATCATGCATTAACTGAAATAAGGGACCGATTTGCACTTGTAGAGGAACGATGACGTCAGGTACAATCGTCTCAGCATAAATTTGAGCGTTGAGGTTGCCTTTGATCCAAATCAACTCAGTTCTTCCGCCGATCCAAATACCCGCCCATACCATGATGGTTCCACTACTATAAGGATGGACTTCCTGGCAGGATTTTAATCGCTGTTGGCGTCCAGGGGTTCTCCAGTGTCGTATACGTCTTGTATCCGGTCTCATACCAAAACGAGACTCATCAGAAAAGCACACGAAACGCCATTGTTCTTCTGCCCAATTTCTGTGTTCAAGAGCCCATTGATATCGAATCCTACGATTGTGCATTGCTATAGGTGGTACCCGTAGCGGTCTTCGGGAATGAAAGTTCACTTCATGCAAGCGGTTTCTGACTGTTTGGTCGCTAATTAAGTTCCCTGAAGAGTGATGAAGCCTCACGGCTAACATCATGGCGGTTATTGTTGGAGCTCTTCGAGTTAAGATTTGAATGTATCGGTCTTGTCTCCGTGTGGTGCAGCGATACCGTCCTCCATGGCGCTCAGCCACGGTACCAGTGCTTCGGTAACGTGTCCAAAGTCGACTGATAACACTCTGACTTGTATTCAGAGCTAAAGCCACAGTACGTTGCCGGGAACCAGCTTCTATCATTCCCACGGCTCCGAGCATTTCTTCCCTGCTTAAATGACGTCGCCGCTCCATAATAACGTTGGTTTTAATCAGTAGTAGGGAAACAGTAGCACTAATAATGTCTTCAATGCGTTGTATGTTTTTATAGGGAAAATATTGACAGCTGATTTTCATCTTTTACTCGAATTTGATTAACAGTTCCTGTTTCAAATTATGAAATGCACCAAAAAGGATCCATATAAATTTATAAAATCATAAATTTATTACAAAGCCACATCTCAATCTCAAGAAATCCGCATAAAAATGCTTGATCCCTAGACACTTTTGATGTGTGTACATATATATTTCTAAATACATACATATTATAGATAAATTACACCCAGACAAAGAACAAATGGCCGTGCTCATCACACAAACATTTGTCCTAGGTGGGAATCGAACCCACGACCTTGCGCACAGCAGTCAGGGCCACTGACCACTATACCAACGGGCCTGTCTATGAAATGATTCGTTATATTTATTACTAGCAGTTGCTCGCGGCTTCGCCCGCGTGGGAAGTTTTTCCCGTGTAAATCCCGATCCCGTGGGAATTTCGCAAAATCCTACATCTACCTGCATGCCAAATTTCAGCCCGATCCGTCCAGTGGTTTGGGCTGTGCGTTGATAGATCACTATGTCAGTCAGTCAGTCACCTTTGAATTATATATATAGCCTATAGCACTCAGGGATAATGCAGCTATATGTAAGCGAAAGATTTTCAAAATCGTTTCGGTAGTTTCAGAGATTACCCCCTACATACAAACTTACAAATTTTACCTCTTTATAATATTAGTATAGATTATAAGAAGTAAATAAAGAAACATTATTCATTATTTAAATTAGGTTTTGTTCATTGCTATTTGGAATGTATTAAGTTATGTATCGCTTAAGGTTCTAATCAGTCTTCGAAACATCGGTCGCAAATATAGTCAATAGCTGGTTGATTGCAACATGATCTGCATACCCCGTTTTTACAAGCAATATAACAAGCAAATATATTTTAGTGACGTTGATCTGTATTTTTCTGCTTTTATTGGTAAAAGTACTTATAGCTTTTTCTTTGATTATTTTCTAAAGCTCCTCGATAACTCCTACATATTTTTTGTAACGAATTTTTAAGACTGGAGCTGCGCTGTTTTGAGAACAGGTTTTGAGACTGAGACTTCGACGAACTTGGGGTAGCTCTTTGATCTTCGTTTTCTTTTTTGGTCTTTTTCAGTTTCTGTTTTTTCTTTTCTTCACGCCATTATTTTCTTCTACATTCTATGTCTTCTTCTGTTAAGTAACTATTTTTTTTAATTCTTTTTAACTGCTTCTTCCGCTGCTCTTCAAATTTGTCAGGGTTTTGTTTAATTTCTCCCGGTATCGCTTTGCTCTTTCTGCTGCCATGAGGACCATGTTCACTGAAATGAAACAAACAGCAACGTTGAGAGGAACAACTTAAAAAAAAAGTGTAACCATGAATTCAATATAATGATTCTAGACACACTAGCGTAAGCATTTCGTCAGTTATTATTTTAAATAATTAAATTTCTATGCAAGGGGTCGTGCAGTAATCATGTGCTGAATTGAAGGTTACAGTTTGCACACTGATTTTTTTTTTCCTTTATAAATAACCAACTACCTACAAATATCTTCGCACTGTTTCAACTGTTTTTTTTTTCACTGTTAATTATATTATTGTAGTCTACACCAGCGTGTACCTAAGTACATAAAATTTCAACCAAGTTTACCATAATATTTTGATTCTAGGTCACGATTATGAGCGACCAGAAATGAAGACACGTTTAAAGTTTTAAATCAATTTATTTCACTTAACACAATATTCTAGTGATACGTGTTCACACTTTTACAGTTGAGAGTTCACTGCCAATTAGCACACGCACTACTTCCCACCAACGGTTTTAAACCGGAACAAACAAATAAAGGAAGTTGACAATAATTCCGGAAGTAGTGTCTGTGCTAGTACAATATTTTATAAAAATGTATATTTAATTATTTTAGATTAATTAACATTATTTACTTAATAAATATAATTAATAGATATTTTATGTATACAAATCTAAAACCGGAAAGACCATCTGTCGGAATTTAATAGGACTGTAGCTACTTATTCACATTTATTAACATGTAGGTATGATTTAATATAAAGATTCTAACAGTCGGCCTTTCCTGATACATTTCCCGTCCCGGGAAATTTAATTTATTTTGATTGCGTTTTCATAATGGTAAATTAAATACAATAGTTTCACGCTTTATTACATTGGAGTATTAGTTCTCGAGTCATAATACATATTTTCAGTTACGCCTCTTCTTAATTACACTACTTTTTTATCTCATCCTAATACTAAGACATTAAGGCCTCATTCATATCCTTAAATATCTGTCCTAACTGAGACCTCCGACATATTCCCAGTCAGGCCACTTAAATGCTAAGACATTAAGGCCTCATTCATATCCTTAAATATCTGTCCTAACTGAGACCTCCGACATATTCCCAGTCAGGCCACTTAAATACTAAGACATTAAGGCCTCATTCATATCCTTAAATATCTGTCCTAACTGAGACCTCCGACATATTCCCAGTTAGGCCACTTATTAATTACCTCTATTTTTATCTCATCCTAAAACTAAGACATTAAGGCCTCATTCATATCCTTAAATATCTGTCCTAACTGAGACCTCCAACATATTCTCAGTCAGGCCACTAATTAATTACACCGCTATTTTTATCTTATCCTAAAACTAAGACATTAAGGCCTCATTCATATCCTTAAATATCTGTCCTAACTGAGACCTCCGACATATTCTCAGTCAGGCCACACATTTAAATTATTTTTAACAGGGTAATAACAAGATAACTAATCATTGGAAGTGTTTATAATTACATTGTTCATGACTATAACAATGTGCCATCTTTATGCGTACATAATATTCTCTTAATAAGACCACAACTCAATCAAACGTGTCAATCAGTGTCATCATTTTTGAAATCTCGGACTCTGTATCTGCTCTATTAAATACCAACCGAGGATGGATTTTATCTACCGAGAAAATGCCACTAAATTTTCTATTACCTTTCTTGGATAACGGGGTATTTTCAATTACGTATCGATCATTATCAAGAACTTCTACTATATGATAAGGGGTTAGTTTCGGGATCAATTTCCTAATAACTCGTAAAGAAGGATTAATATTTACTGTTTCATCTATAATACTAAGTTCTAGTAAAGAGCTTGAGACACCCGCCAAGTCAAGACCATACAGTGCCTAGGCGGGACTTTTCCTAGTTCCCTTATTTTGATTATTATTAAGACTCCACTGAATCTCAGATGACATGATTTGTAGCTGTTAGAGCTGCTAAATCTGTGTAATTATATCGCTCAACTTGATCGTTGGCACATGGTGTCACCGAAGCGTTTATGACATGTTTTATACCCAACGAATTTATTTAATTAATTTTTGAAAGTTCTTAGATGTGAACTATGTTCCACGATCAGAAAATAACCATGTCTGGACACAAAGTGTGAAAGTAATTTTCAATGTTAAGATGGAATGAATGGATTTGGTACTTTTAACTAGTACAACTATGACAAAATTTGTAAATGCGCCAATAATTAGTAGAAGATAAGTATTCTTGCGTTTGTTTCGAACAAAAGGGCCCAGAAGATCTATGTGTAAGGTATGAAACGGCTGATCAATCTTTACAATTGGATACAACTTCCCTGCTTTTTTAGAGGTTACTTTAGCATGGGCACATTCTAAACAGGACTGTTCATATATTATTATTATTATTATAATTTTTTTTACTCGTTTTTTTTTTACCAGTATATATATAGCGTTCAATTTTATCGTGATTTGACTTCAACACCTACCATCGGGCACTGTTTGGTACAACCCAACCATCACAGTCATCCGTTTTCGTAAACAACAGTCCTTTTCAACAAAAGTATTCTTGATTTCTATAACATTGTTATTTTTGTTATCATTTAATATGGAAATATTTCTTTGTAATTCTGGATCATTTTGTTGTACCGTAAATACCCAATTATCTATACAAGGTGTAACAGATCAAGCGCAACACTTCAGATACCCCAATTAGAATATTAAATTATAAATCTAAAACAACATCCGTAACTAAATAAATTGAAAACCAAATAATTGACTTTTTTTTTAAATAAAATAGTCATCCTTACTAAACGCAAAACGTATATGCGTCATACAATATCCTTACGCAGATGCATACACTCAGGCAACATTAGGGGCTGACACGCACACGAGCCCATTTCCTTGAATTAAGGATTATATTAATTTGTCCTGATACTGTTTCCATTTTAGGTTAAATGAAAGATTTTTCCGTCAAAATGTAACACCTATTTTTTTGTTTTTGACGGAAATTGATTCGTAAGCCGATTCTGAAACAACTACTGTCAGGAATTGCGTTTATTCTGTTACACATTATATATATAAAAGCGAAATACCACTCACTGATTAATCACGAAATCTCAGAAACTACGAGTAGTAGGGCTCTTAAATTAGCATGGGGTTTCTTTTAGTATGTAGATGCTCGCTAAAACGGGATTTTGCATAATTCCTACGGGATCGGGATTTACACGGGAAAACTTCCCACGCGAACGAAATCGCGAGCAACTGCTGGTTATCAATATGTCTCACTCTAAACTCTACTGTATTGGACGGGATGGAATTTTAGTTACCACGGAACCTTTTACCAAATCTATTTCTACAACAACATTCAATTTACTCAAACAATTGACAACACTGTCTCCAAAAGCCCTTAGTACCTACGATAAATTAGATTTTGACTAAGAATAGAACTAATTTCTCGAAGTAGATTGCTGTACTAACCAATGCACCATGCGTTGGTTTTCGAAGTCAATGAAACAATTAAGAATTTGTCCTTTAAAAGTGGCTACTTTAAAATATTAAGAATCATTGTCCGGTTCTTTTGAAATTCGTGAGACTGTTTTACTATTGCTGTCAATATTTCTAGAGTCTGATTTACCCGGACAATCGTTGGTTGAATGACCTACTCTTTGACAACTATTACAGCGTTTAATTGGTTGTTTACATCTAAAGTATGGATGTCCTTCTTCTCCGCAATTATAGCATTTAGTATGTAGTCGAAAATGTTTATTTTCAACGTTGCTTTGTTGCACTGGTAGATTTGGTTTCTCAGATCTCTTTTTTGTTCTCACATTCCTTAAATAAACTAATAACTTATCAGGTTCCGTAAACTGTGTTGCTTCCGCACTAGTCCTTACAGATCTATCTTCGATGCCAAATAAGATACAATCTATTGCACTCTTGCCAGTAATATTGCAACGATTTAGTAATACTATCTTTTGATAAAAGTATTCTTCTAACGAGTCACCAAATCTAGCTTTGCAAGCAAGCATGTCAGTTAACAATTGACTGTAATTTTCGTCGCTTGGAAATGCCATTTTTAATTTATTCTGCCATTCAGTCCATGAAAACAGTAAGCTAGGTAAACCCTGGTACCACTTTTGCGCTAAACCCACTAATTTTGGAAGAGCATAATGAATTATTTGTCTCTCAGTCCAATTATAGATTTTGGCACACTCGTTCACCTTAACTAGCCAGGTTTCAATGGTTTGGTTTCGTTTGGCAGGATCAAACTCTGGAATAACATTCATAACCGGATACCGTTCACTAATCCCGTCTGTTTTCATGTTCTGAATAAGTTCTTTAAACGCAGAAACCAAAACAAAAGCACTAGAGTCTGTCTTAATTTGAATATTAGGGGTACTCACGGTTGATTTAGATGCGTGTGTAACGCCAGGGTGCGACGCGTTTGGTGTACATTCCCGGAGTAAACCGCTGTTTCCCGAGACGTCATTGCTTCGTGGCGCCTCGCGACCCTGTGACACGCCGCGGCCTCGTGACACATCGCGGCCAAGCGACACGCCGCGGCCTCACGACACATCGCGGCCACGCGACACGTCACGGCCTTGCGACACATCGCGGCCACGCGACTCACCGCGGCCTCGCGACACATCGCAGCCATGCGACACATCGCGGCCACGCGACATATCGCGGCCTCGCGACACCTTGCGGCCACGCGATACATCGCGGCCTCGCGATACATCGCGGCCTCGTGACGCATTGCGGCCTCGCGACACATCGCGGGCTTGCGACACTGCGTAGCCTCGCGACACATCGCGGCCTCGCGACACAACGCTGTCTCGCGACACCTCGCGGCCACGCGACTTATCGCGGCCTCGCGTCACCTCGCGGCCACGCGACTCATCGCGACCTCGTGACACATCGCGGCCACGCGACACATGGCGGCCCCGTCGAGACTTATGCCGTCTACGTACTGGAGACTCGGATCCACTGGGCGTCGAGTCATCCGACTTCCTTGTACGCTGACTAAATCGTCTTTTCCGACCCATTGTTTTCCTGAAACATTTTATGAGAGAACACAGAAACAAAGTCGGGAAAAAAAAATCGGGATACGGTTGCATGTATATGTTAGCTATATCGTAATTGTTAACCTAATAAACTTATGACAACTGAACAGTTCCTCAAGGCCATTTAATCACTTTATATTTTAAATAACGACTTTTATATGTAACTATCATTCACTGTATATATTTATCACAATTCTATTTCCATTCTAATTATCTAAATAATTTGAAGCTGTTTACAATAACAAGGCATGGCAGGGCAAAAGAAAGAAACATGTTAATGTACTCACTTTTATGGGCGGTAAGTCCTTTCACCGAGGGCGATTTTAATCGCTTGTCACGATTATATCCCACTTCTGATCTATGAGCGACCAGAAATGAAGACACGTTTAAAGTTTTAAATCAATTTATTTCACTTAACACAATATTCTAGTGATACGTGTTCACACTTTTACAGTTGAGAGTTCACTGCCAATTAGCACACGCACTACTTCCCACCAACGGTTTTAAACCGGAACAAACAAATAAAGGAAGTTGACAATAATTCCGGAAGTAGTGTCTGTGCTAGTACAATATTTTATAAAAATGTATATTTAATTATTTTAGATTAATTAACATTATTTACTTAATAAATATAATTAATAGATATTTTATGTATACAAATCTAAAACCGGAAAGACCATCTGTCGGAATTTAATAGGACTGTAGCTACTTATTCACATTTATTAACATGTAGGTATGATTTAATATAAAGATTCTAACACGATGTATGTATATTTTAAATTGTTCAACCGTTCCAAAGATTAGCGGTAACAAACATCCAAACATCCAATCTTTCACATTTCTAATGTTAGAAGGATTATTTATTTTAATACCAATCATCCAAATGTAGCATCAGCCTAATAGTTCCAGTTCGTCACAAAATAATTCCGGCTATACAATACGTTACGAACCGGATGTGACGAATTCATAACATCAAAACTTTAAAAAATAATTCAACCTGTTGTGTCCATTTTATAACTAGTTTCGGCTTGTTTTACAAATATTTATAAACCAAAATGTGATTTTGTTACGGCAAATAACTTAATAAACTGCTAGATACCTCAAAAAATCCTGTTACTATCTGGAACTTCAATTCTGGACCACCGTAACGCGCCTACTTTCGTCACAGGTTTTGTTGACACTGAGATTTGCTTCAAACAAGCGGTTAAATTACAGACAAGATAAATGTTTCAGGAAATGAAAAACAACCGTATTTAAGGGTAATATTGGGGTGGAGTATGAAAAATTCACCGTGACTATTGCCGGAATTCCGGTTCGGTCATATTCTTGGGACAACAATAAAATTGTATTATGAGCTATTTTAAGCCCATATTCGACATAAAGGGCTCTAAATTATATTTATGAGTTCAAATTACGTCTACAGATCCTAAAATAGTGACGCTATTTAATTTGTATAATATAACATGAGACTTGAAAGTGCCAGACATACAGGTGGGACATGAATATTTTACACATTTTTTGTTGTTAATACTATGATATTTTAATATCCGTGATACTTGGGTTGCATATTATAGTTAATTTTAAAACTTAAATATGATGCTATTAAATAAATATGCAGTTTATTTGAGTGCGGTCCATACAAAAATTATTAAAAATAGCTAAAGTCTTGGACACCTCGAATTCGCAAATGTACATCTTTTTTGAAAAACGCCCAGCTATCTCAAAACAAATTACAATAATTTTCATTTGTATGTATTATCTTACTTACAGGTTTTAGCTGATAAGCTAACTATTTGGGAATTTTGTAATTTACGTTTTAAAATTATAGTTATAATTCAAAAGCCACTAAATACCATAAGTAGTGCACTAATTTCTATAACTTTTCAATTTTGTTGGTTATTTTGTGATATCGACTGTCTTAACATTTTTACCATAGCGATAACACTACATTTTGAGCTTAAGAGCTGTTCTCTCTTCTTATTAGCGGGAAAGAAAGAAACAGAACATAAGCAGTGACCCATAGACGAAAGTATTCTACGAGTGGAGTGAAGTTAGCTCATGAAGGTATAGAATAAACTGGAGGCCAAACCCAGTACTTTTAGTTGAAGCCAAGTAGGTATAAACTCTGTTGACCTTTCGTTGGACTCCTGGGTGGCTATCTCATAAATCTAAATTTGCCCGGGACCTGTTTCATAAAAGTTACTGATATTATTACCTACTTTTATTTTTCTGTTTCATAAACTTATTGATAACAGTAATAATATGGATTCTTTGTCGTCACTAACATCATTAGACTTAAGAGTTTAACTATGAATTAGTTTGTACTTACGTGAAATCTACTCAAAAATTGAATCCAAGATGAAAAACATAAGCAAAGTGTATAATAAGCAACCACTACAATGAAATAGTAAAAAATGGTACGCAAAATGCTGCAGGCAGATACAAAGCTGTAAATAAATAGAAATTCGTAACTTTTGACTCAGTTATTTCAATTTCATTATTCAATATTCCCGAATTGTTATTAAAACGTTTAATTCGTAAAATTATATCCCATTAGGTAATTAAGCAAATTCCTGAATTAAATCATCTCAATTATTTTTCTGAATTTCCCCATTGTTGTGGTAACTGGCATCCTCAAACAACGGTAACACCGCATGTGTAAATATGGCGGATGTCAATTTCTAATTTTATCGACTCGAAAGTTGTGATTTATACTAAAACGTTTCTCGCTATCAAAACGTGAAATATGGTTCAAAAATGTGTAGTCCTAGGTTGTGGAAGTAAATGGTATCCTGGATATTCCTTGATATTTCACAGGTGAGTCGTAAATTGACATAATCAATTATTGTTTGCAATTTATCAAACATGATAGTTGTATTATTAACCCTTTGTTTTTCGATCATTTACGATAACCCAGTTTCCAAATTAATATTATTCAATAGGTTTCAGTTGCAATATTTCAGAATTTCACTAATGAAACAACAGTAAAGTAAACACTAATAGGGTGACCATGACCATGAAAGGGCGATAAAGTGATTTTCGTATCTGTCTCAGTCTAAGGGTTATTTACCAGCAGGTTTAGTTAAGTAAGGCTAATAAGATCTCTCATTGTTGATTATAAGGCATTTGAGATTTTGTGTTTACTACTAAACTTTTGCACTAACTAAGCCATAACTAGACTTAATGGAAGCACAAACTGCACACAATGTAAAAATATGTAATGCAAAATGCACACATATTTTTATAATTTATACCACAGATAAATATAGGCATACATTTATGTTACAATATTTTATTACTTTGACTTCATTACTATTAACAATATAACATGAACTTTGTTTTTTTTAATTCCATTTTTAGTTTTCCTAAGGATCCAACAAGGAGAAGCCAATGGCTATCAAGTGTAAAGTTAAAAAATAAATTTTATGAAACTGCAAAAATATGCAGTAATCATTTTGTGGCTACCGATTATATAACGGAGAATCGGTTAAAACCTACAGCTATTCCCTTTTATTCTGATGTGGTAAGTAAAAATCCGTAGGTTAGACTTAATTAGTAGCAAAAAAATACAGACTGGTGACAGCAGTTTGTTTTTTTTTTAGCTCGCTTGATCCAACTTTTACATGTCCATAAAATAACTAGCTTGTGTATTCATTAAACTAATACCATTGTATACTGCATTCAAAATTTCATTTTAGAATTAATTCAAATTTGTTATTTTATATTTAGACACAGGAAAATATTATACATATATTTAAATGTTTTCACATTCGAACATAAAAGACTCGCACTTAGTATAGATTTTGTTTATGTTTATCCTTCATAGACAATTTTAATTTACTATTTTGTTCAGTTCACTGTATTCATGTCACTTTCTGATCCAAAAAAGGAATTTGGGAATTGCTAAGGAACAAGATATTTTTATTTATTCTATCTACTATGTCATGAAGAAATGGTCTCGAAGTAACTTAACACATTCAGGGACAGTGAATGAGACAATAGAATTTCTATTGTTATGGCGTCTGTAGCTTTTTTCTCACTGAATGTGTTAATTGCTTAACGTCAGTTTCTATAAGACAGAATAATCAATTTTTTTTTTTTTCAGTTGGAACAATCCAAACTGAAAAGTGATCCATCTTCAGTATCAGTTTATTATACTACAGTGAGACATGATACCATATTCCCTTCTACACCTTCAACATCTCGTTGTGGATTGTCAGATAGTCTTGCTATGGTAACAAATAAATAGTATTTATTATCATTACCATTTTTTAATTGATACATAATTCGTGTTTGTATATCTATAGCTATTTATTTTACGTTTTTAGCACGAAGAATCATTACCAAAGAGCAGTGCAACTATGTTAACCCCGATTGTTGACCTTGAAAAACTTTTGAAAGGTGATAATTTAATTGAAAACATCCCTTCAAAGACTGCAGGACAAGGTGATATTTTACCTCCAAAGAAAAAAATATGCTGTAGAGAAGTTCTGGGAGGAATTAATGTCGACAACGAGGTAAAGTTTGTTACTTTCACTTTTTAGCACTTTATCTAAAAGTATATGTCGCGTTTTTACCATAGCAAAGTAATATGTTCATATTTAGAAATGAGTACATTCTTTAAAAATCTAGATTACTCAGATTGCCGTACTTTAAACATTATATCGAAAAAAGTCTTAAAAAATCGTGCATATAACTTCTCTTCCTACCTACCTAGAATCGTGTGATATTTAAATTTAATAAATTTATATCCATTTTAGGTCGGCGATGAAAACACTGCGCCCATGAGACCTTCCTATTTAGAAAAAAGTGTACAAGTAAAATTAAAAACAAAACGAGAAGAAATTTTGCAGAAACGGAACAAGAGCCTTGTACAAAAATTTGCACGACAAAAAAATAAGATTGATAATATGAAGTCTAGATATGAAGTTAAGTAGGTTTAAAATTTGCCAATAGATTGAGCGCCACCCATGTAGATTTTAAAAATAAAAAAATGAATGTAAAACTTGCCGCCCAAGTCATAAGTTCATCTGTAGCTGATTCTTTGCATTTTTTAAAAGCTAGCGGAAACCCAGATTTTGCAGATAGTGGACCTACAATAGAATTTTTACGTGTAATCGACAGGATATTTGACATTATGAATTCTAAATCCCCTTTTGACACTGGTTACAAGTCCCCGCTTTCTCTTAAGAATAAAAATTACTGGGAAGGTATATTTAACGAAACTGAAACATACCTTAGGTCCCTAAATATTAATGGTCAGAATATTTTAAGCCACAGAAGGAAAACATTTGCCTTAGGTTTTTTGATGAATATGACCTGTCTATCATCCCTAGTTACAGATTTGTGTACTATGGAAGTAAATCCTCTGAAATATTTACTGACTTTTAAAAGTTCCCAGGATAACTTGGAAATATTTTTTTCTTGTATCAGGGCACGTGGTCGGGCCCAAGATAATCCAAGTCCCCTAGAATTTCGTTACATTATGAGAAAATTATTGTTTCGGAATTCTGTCCAGCCTTCAGTAAACGCTAATTGCGTAGACTACGGGTTCCAATCATCGCACGTTCTGGAATTTAGTAAAAAACATAAAAATTTATTAGAGGCACCACTGGAACCAGAATGTGAGGCGGAAGTACATGAATTAGCCGCGTTAATTCAGTCCGTCGAAACAAGTCCCTATCAGGAAAATATACTTTTCTATATCACGGGATATATTATTAAACAAATGTTGACTCACATTTCGTGTAAACATTGCCAAAATTCATTGTTAGCTGAAAATGGTTCCCAAAAAGACCATTTGTATGCAATGGACATAAATAAATTCGATACTTTTACAACCTTTGTAAATAGAGGAAAATTACATTTCCCTTCTGTTTCAGCATACAAAATCGTGAAATACGCAGATAAAGTATTCAGACATACAGTTTCATTAAATAAGCTAAATTCAAATTTAGTTGAAAAAAATATGATTAATATTGTTCAGCAACATTTTTTATCGTCTTTAACGCAATTGTTTATACATCCAGTTTCTGAATCAATAACTTGCGATGAATTGCACGAAATAAATTTATTAAAAAATATTTCAAGTTTGTTTTTCAAAATGCGTATAAAAGCTTACTTGAAAAGCAAAATGGAATCAACTCTTAGCCCTTTACGAGGGAAACGCCAAAAACATCATAAAACTGTACTATTTAGTAACCTGTAAATACATATAAATGAAAATATATAATGATTGTGTACTTATGACCTACTTTGTTTTATTTCTATCTACATAAGGGCAGTACTAAGTCCAAAGTGTTACACCTGACAAGCTGTTCACTGTACCTATTTTAAATTATATTTTAAAGCTGGTTCATTTAAAATATTAGATTATTTAAGTATGAAATTGCCGTTTGTTCTTGAATAATTTGAAATTGGCTTGTACTTTTTTATTGTTACATTGAAGTAAATTAATTAAATTAGGTAGGTAAGTATTTAATTTAAGTCATTCATTGTTATGAAAAAAAAACAGTAATACAAAAACAGCAAAACTAATCACCGATAAAATCTTTATTTTAACAGCCAATTTTCTCTTATGAACCGTTTAGTTACGTCCTCGCCTCAGCGGGGCACAGAGGTGCGGGAGGCAGGTACCTGCCGCCCGCACTCCTGTCGGTCCCCGTTCTCGTCCTACCCCCCAGCCCCAGTTTATCTATAATTCCGTTACTAAATCCTTCGCCTATTCTACCTTTACTTACTGGGTATATAGACAGTATAACTGCCTCGTTGGTCTAGTAGTCGCAAGCGCGACTGCTGAGCGCAGGGTCTTGGGTTCGATTCCCAGGTCGGGCAGTGTTATTGGGTTTTTCTATCTGGATTTTCTCAGTAGCAGCCCGGAGTTTGGAAGTTGGCGGTGTGACACCCCCGTGCCTAGGAAAGCACGTAAAGCAGTTGGTCCTGCGCCTGATCTATCTCCGGTCGTGTCGGATTGCCGTCCCATCGGACTATGAGAGTGAGGGAAGAGAGAGTGCACCTGTGTTTGCGCACACACTTGTGCACTATAATATTTCCCGCGCAGATGGCTAGTCTCCGTTGAGATTGGCCGCCGCGGCCGAAAACTCGGCCTGGAGGACTTAATTTTTTATATAGACAGACATTAATTTGGACTGTTTTTGAGTCTGAAAAAATGGCAATTTCATAGTTAGACCGAGAGACCAGATAAACTAAATTGGTCTAAACTTTTAACACCTACTAATATTATTTATTAATTATACTTATAATCCTTGTAACATTTTGGAAAGCAAATAAATTGAAATTGACCTTAGATAATTTGATAGGTACGTTTTCACATAAATCACGTGTCTACTCTGTTGCTATTTGTAATTGTCTTCTTTACTTTGTTGTTGTGTGGACACCCTATTTAGAAAGAGAGGAGGGGGACCTAAGGAGCGAGATAGAATGCAGTCAAGGTCAAATTTATTTGCTTCAAGTAGGTATGGAGGAGTTTGGCCTCCAGTTTATTCTATAGCTTCATGAGTTAGCTAGACGACATGATCTATCGAGTTCACGTTAGCGCCTCCGTAAATTTCCTTAAATCTCATCGTAGACAGATTCTCTGTCTACGAATCTCATGGTGCAAGCATTATCGAAATCTATTCGATCCACGTTTGTACGCAAGCGAGTTCAGCGCTAGCGAGTAAGTTGTCGATGACAACTCATGGTAGAGGTACAGGAACGTCAGTGACAGTGACGAAAAAGGAACGGTTTCGCCCACCGCTACTCAGTGCCAATAACTTGATATGACGTAAGAATTCAAATCGACTAAATCGAGAATTCAACTTGATTTAAGCCCAACTCGAGTTAATACCTCGAGTTGGTATTATTATTATTATTATATACTTTATTGTACACCTTACAATATTAATATGGATACAAAAAATTTAAATTAGTGTACAATGGGCGGTCTTATCGCACAGGGCGATCTCTTACAGACAACCTTTGGATGGACAAACTTAAAGGAGACAGTTTAAGGGCTGTCAGTGTACAATCATCATAATTTTAACTGGATATAATAATATAAAATACATAAAATACGAAAATCATATACTAATAAATATTACATGTATAATTGAGAAAGAAGGGGACCAGTTATAGGGAGAGGTAATGCTCCTTCACCATTCTTTTGAACGCTGGTAGCGTTTGAGCACGCCTCACTTCTATGGGTAATGCATTCCACAAACGAGCTGCTTGTATGGTAAAAGATTTATCAAAGAAAGAAGTGGAATGCATACGAATACTTAACTCTAGATTCTCCGATGATCTCAAGGACCTAGAATGTGTGTCACAGCGGAACTGAAAACGTTCCTTAAGATAAAAAGGAGTAAAAGGATTAAAGAGCACATTATAAAGTAAAGAAAGTAAGTGAAGATTCCGGCGAAATCTAATAGGAAGCCATTTGAGCTGAGCACGGAAATCAGAAACGTGGTCATACTTGCGCAAGCCAAATATAAACCTGATACACAGATTTTGAAGTCGCTCTAGCTTGTCCAATTGGTCTTGGGTCAAGTCGAGATAGCTGGCATCAGCATAGTCCAGAATAGGGAGAAGAAGAGTTTGTGCAATTGCAATTTTAGTGGAGATGGGAAGAAAATTACGTAGGCGTCTCAAGGAGCCTGCAGAAGCAAATACTTTACGACTAACTTCCTGTAACTGTTTAGTCCAAGAAAGGGTGTCGTCAATGTGTATTCCCAGGTTCTTCACAGTGTGACTAAAAGGTATGAAGGTGTTATTGAAAGAAACCTGGGGAAGTGCCGTCCAATCAATCCTGGAGATAGTACGAGAACTACCAACAACAATAACCTGAGTCTTAGCAGGATTGATTTTCAGCCCAAACTCAGCGCTCCAGTCACCAATTCGAGCAAGGTCCATGTTAATAGTTTTGATGGCATCAGCTAACTCTACGAGTGGAGCTTGGGTGTAAATTTGAAGATCATCAGCATACAAGTGGTAGAAAGAAGAAAGTCGTTGAGTGATAGCATTTATAAAAAGTACGAAAAGTAAGGGAGATAAAACGCCACCCTGTGGCACACCGGCAGAGGTATCACACCAAGAAGAAAAGGAGTCCTCAATGGAAATACGCTGCCGGCGACCAAACAGGTAACTACGAAACCAGTCAATTACCGATGGAGATATGTTAAATGAGCATAGAATGCCAAGCAAAATGTCGAAGTCAACTGTATTAAACGCATTACTAAAGTCTAGTAATGCAAGTACAGTTAACTTCCCCATTTCCATGCCAGACCTTATATCGTCCGTAATATGCACGAGTGCAGAAGTAGTGCTGTGACCAGGACGGAAACCAGATTGGAAGGGATTCAGGAGATTATACTTAGAAAGGAACGAGCTAAGTTGTTGGTGGACAAGCTTTTCAAGGACTTTGGATAGGAATGGGAGAATAGAAATGGGCCGGTAGTCAGAAAAAGATGCAGGATGAGTTTTTTTGGGTAAAGGGATAATTTGAGCTTCTTTCCAGGCTTGTGGAAAGACATTACTAGAAATTGAGAAATTTAGGATGTATAGAATGATGGGAAGAACGTTATCAAGGATGGGAATGATCATCTTACGGCTGACACAGTCACTGCCCACGGCATTGGACGTAATTGACATAACACTCTTTTTAACATCACAAGCAGTAAATTGAGTTATGACAAAAGGAGAATAATCAGGTATCGGAAGGTTAGAAAGATAACTTAAAGTAGCAGTTTTAGTAGCCCTATCTATTGATGGCGAAGTAGAAAAATGACTATTAAGAGAGTTTAATTCAATGTCTTTAGGAATCGTTTCATGAGACTTTTTCCCGATACCTAATGATTTGAGAAATTTCCAGACCTTAGCTGGATCACTACTCTGAACCGAATTATGGATGTGTTGGCGTTTTGCATTTCTACACACCTTGCTGCAGTGATTTCGAATTGAGATAAATTTCTCCCTGTTGGCGTCACTGGGTGTAACTTTAAACTTAAATTTCGCCGCTGCTTTTTTATGGATTAAAAGTTTAATTTCATCCGTCAGCCAAGGCGCCGGAAGATGCTTAACCCTTACAGCTCGAATAGGTGCATGTCTGTCGTAAAGCTGAATTAGTGCAGAAGTCAGAAAATCAACCTGTTCGTCGACTGATGACGAATCAACCAGAGGCGTCCAGTCAATGTTGTTGGCATCCTCTCGAAGACAATCAATGTTCATCCCATCAAAATTGCGAAGCAGAATAGTTTTGGACTTATGCTTAGGGGGGCGAATTTTATAGGATGTGAAAATTAGGTCATGGTAGGAAAAGGCGTCTGCTGAGCATTGACCATGCCTAGCGACGTGACTAAAAGATGAGACAAAAATAAGATCAAGCAGTGAAGGAACTGAGTTAGGAAAATGGTGAGTGGCACCAAGATCGAGAATGGAGAGATTGGTTGATTTTACGATATGAAACAGAGAATTGGTACGAGTGTCCTTTTTAAGGAGGCACGTATTAAAGTCACCCATTATTATACTATGACTGTAAGTGGGAATTAAAGTTTCTAAAATACGCTCCAAGGAAGAAAAGAAATTAATTCGAAGAGAAGGGCTGTAGTAGACTCCAAGGAGAATTTTAGAGTGGTGGAGTTCAACTTCAATGAAAAGGTGTTCACCAGCATTCGGAGGGGGCGGCTGTGCAGACATGTTAACAATAGAAAAGGAAATATAATTACGAAGATAAATGGCCACCCCGCCACCACCACCGACTGTGCGGTCATTCCTGATAAGTTGAAAACCAGGAAGAGAGTAAGAAGAAGAGGGAAGGCAAGGTTTTAACCATGATTCGGAAACTAGGATAGCATGAATATTCTTACAGTCAAAACTAGCCAGCATTTCGGGGAAATGAGCCGGAATACTTTGGGCGTTGATGTGGACTACATTGAAGTTCTTGGACACATCGGAAAAAATAGAAACTAGAGTTTCGCATAAAGAAGGAACACTTACGAAGCTATCATCGTTACTGTCTAAAGAAAGAAAAGTATCAGCATCACTGCTGCAGCCGGGGCTGAGCATAATATATATATGAACAAAAAAACAAAAATAACAAAAAATATTCTTAAAAACAAAAATTAACGCGGTAAACTACAAATTGTTGTCCACCTGCCAGTTGTGCATAACACGAGAGTAAAAAATAAAAATAACTTAAAATACAATTTAGTTCTGTAGTCCAGGCACATAATATCACATTTAACCCAATTTCACGAACAAAAGCAAATAAACAAATCTAAAAGCGTGTAACGGAGCTAAATAAAAATTGTTTAAGATATCTACATATTTAGTGCACAGCTATGGAACGCAAACGAAATTAAAAAAGTGACAGATTCGACTTCAAGTATTTGACAGTTACATCCCATTATATACATACATTATTACATTATATACATTGGTATATCACTAGGCTAAAGCCAATTTGCTGTTTCATTCTGCTCCGACGCTCGCCCGCGACAGTCGTGCCGCTCCGCGCTCTCGATCGTTCCGTGCCTGAGTCATCGCTCCGTTCGTCACGCCCGCCGTGACGTCACTCGTAGTCGCCGACTACGACGCCTGGTCCGGATCCGCCTTTTTCGAGGCGGTGAAGGATATCGTGCTTCTCTAACAGAGATTGTCAAAACAATTTGGTTTGGCCCCTTCAGGGTAAAACCACAGTTTCGTGGTCCTTGGTTGGAAACCTCACGGTGTCAACAATACCAAGGGGGTGCTGACCCGACGCACCCGCTGATCCCCTTCAGGGTGAAGCAGTCAATTGGAGTCGAGTGCTAGGTTTTGGCCTTGGGGGATCTCCTAGTCAAACCTAGTTACTGAGTTCTCTTCACAGCATACACACCTAGTGTCGGTTGGGTGTATCTACCCCTTCGCACTAGACCCAATAGGGCCCGGTACGCACATTAAGATTGGCGACCGGATTACAAGCTTAGGGCACACCATTAGGCACACACCTCCCTGCTATCCCCGCAGGGAGCGAACTCACCTCCGGGTCATTCCCGCCCGGAGGGTTAGGCAAATAGGGCCCCTCAGGCCACATCAGACGGCAACACAGCTACCGAGTTTGTCTGGGTTTCTCTTCTCGGTAGCGAAGTGTTAGGAGAAACTCCGGGGCAGGGCTCTTTGGGGACCGTCTGCTCGGGGAGCTCACGTTTGACGTGTCTCCTCGAGGCGCTTATGTTAGGGTTAGGAGAGTAGGATGCCCACCTTTGTCGCCTCCAATATGGAGGACAGGATGGAGGATCTCATGTCCAAAGTCGAATCCCTATCGGCTCGGTTAAATCTAACAACCGATTTATTAGGAAAGATCCTATTTGAAAACCCCGCCCTACAAAGGGAGTATAAAGATGAGATTGTAAAATTACCCCCAGCGGTGTTTTCCGCCCCACAGCCAGATTTAGGTCCCACCCCCGCGCCCAACGCAGATAGGTCCCCCTCCCCCCCAGACGTCGAAATGGACTCTGAGGAGGAGGAACAAGAAAAAGAGGGCTCGGAAGGCGAGCGCTCGGAGCGCGCAGAGAGCATACACTCTGAGCGCTCGGAGCGAGCGGAGTCCGAGCACTCCTCCGACCAAACCTCTTCCTCCGACGAGTTTATCCTCGTCGAGGGAAAGAGGAAGAAGAGGTCGCAGGCCTCGTCCTCCACTCAGGCCCCTAAGGCCAAGAAACTCTCCCCTCCCGAGCCAGCACGCTTAGTGCAGAGCCAGCCCTCCTCTTCCTCGGCCACTAGGCCCAGCCCTACCCAAACCCCAGTCGTCAGCGCCTCAGTGCGCAAGACCATCCCTCCCCCACCCATCTTCATCCATGACAAGGGGGCTTGGACAAACGTGTCCAAAGCGTGTGGCGAGCAACGCATCGCCTACACGAATGCCCGCGCCGTTCAGAACGGCATAAAAGTAGGGTTAGCGACAGCTAACGACCACCGCGCGCTTTCGAAGCTACTCAAGGCTCGAAATATCCCCCACCACACTTATACGCTCCACGAGAGCAAGCCCGTTCGGGTGGTCCTCTGCCGGATCCCCAGTGAGATCCCCACCACCGAGATCGTCTGCGACTTAGAGTCACAGAACATCCCGGTGATTGAGGTGCACCGTATGCACGGCAGAGGTGGCAGGGCGTCTAACAACGTCCTCGTCATCTGCCACCCCGTCTCCGAAGGTCCCCACCCCATCTTTGCGCTGAAGACTGTATGCAGTCTTTCAGGAATCCTAATTGAGAAGCCACACAAGAGTGGCACGGTAGGCCAATGCCACCGTTGCCAGTTGTATGGGCACGCGCAACGGAATTGCTTCGGCAAACCCCGGTGCGTAAAGTGCCTGGGCGATCACGGCACCGCGGAGTGCAGTCGCCCAAAAGATAGGTCCCAGTGCCCAGACCCGCCCAGCTGCGTGCTGTGCGGGCAATCCGGCCACCCCGCCAACTACCGAGGCTGTCCGAAAGCCCCGAAAACCTCCGCCCCTAAACTGGCAACGCGCGCTAGCGCACGCCAGGGACGAGAGTGTCCTACACTCTCGTCTGAGCTCCCCCAGACCCTCAGTCCCCAGCGTCCAACTCCTTGGACGGCGGCGAATCACGCCCAAAACTTCCCGGCACTAAGGCCGAAAGTCCCTGGGCTGATGGATCAACCCATCATGCCCTCCGCTCCGGTTGTTGTGGCTTCTCAGCCCCCACCTCCTCCCCAGTCACTCCCTCGCTCGGTAGAGCCGGAACTCGATGCGTTCCTCATCCTTGGAAATACCTTCAGTTTCTTCCAGTCCCCCCGCGCCATCCAAATGGCAAAGGAGGTCGTGGCCTGCACTAGCATCAACTCCCTGATTCGGGTATACCATCAGTATCCCGATGTCAAAAGTCATTTTGATAACCTTTTTAAACAGCCATAATGTATAACACGGCTAGTAAGAGACTAAAGCCCCGATCCCTAAAGCTAGGTTACTTCAATGCCAATGGCATCACTAATCAACGGGACGAGATCGCGACTTTCCTTCGCGATCATAGTCTCGACATCCTTCTGGTCCAAGAGACCTTCCTCAAACCCCACCTTAGGGATCCCAAGGTAGCCAACTACCGGCTAGTTAGGAACGATAGGACTAGATGCCACAGAGGTGGCACTCTAATATATTATAGGAACTCCCTGCACTGCATCCCTATGGATCCGCCGCCCCTTGCCCACTTAGAGGTATCCGTTTGCCGGCTAGGCATGACGGGCCATCCCTCTATCACAATAGTATCCGCGTATCTCCCACCGCACAGCGACGTAGATTCAAATTCTTCGATAAACGCCTCACTACGAAGCGACCTTACAGCCCTTCTTGACATGAGTGACTCCGTCCTTATAGCGGGGGATCTCAATGCCAAACATCCCGCATGGTGTAGTCGTATTACCAACCCCCGTGGGAAGGTACTATACGACCTTTGCACACCTCTCCACATAGATATCATAGGTCCTATGCGGCCTACTCATTATCCGTTCGAGCCATCCCACTTGCCCGACGTACTCGACATTGCCCTCCTGAAGAATGTGAACTTACGTTTGCACTCTTTAGAGACGGTAGACGAACTTGACTCTGACCATAGACCGGTGATCTTGGAGTTAACTCCGAGATCGGGTCCCTATGACCCTAACCGCCCCCCTCCCACACAGGTGATCACTGACTGGAGGAAAGTAGGCGAATTGCTGAAATCCAACACGTCTCCTCACCTGGACAAGATCCCCGACCACATCCAGTCCGCCGCCGACACGACGGCTGCGATCGACTCACTCACGGAGCACGTACAATCTGTCTTGAACGACTGTTCAAAGGAGATTCCGGTGTCAGAGCACTGGCGCCGGAAACTCCCGGACGATGTACGGGCCCTGCTGACTGAGAAGAACGCAGCAGTCTGTGCCTACAGATCTTTCCCCTGCCAGAATAACAAAACTTTCATGCGGTACTTACAGCGCAAAGTAAGTAACAGCATCAGAGAGTGGCGTGAAGCCGGCTGGGACAAGACCCTGAGCGAACTGGAACCCACCCACCATGCCTTCTGGCAACTTCAGCGGAATATGCGCGCCACTGAGGTTGCCTCAATGCCTCCCCTTATCCGCCCGGACAAAAGCATTGCCTTCGACGACGAAGACAAAGCCGAATGCCTAGCCGACAGCCTGGAGGCACAGTGCTCTCCCAGCTCCCAACCAGTCGACCCAGCCCACCTTGCCCACGTGGATGCTGAGGTCGAACGTAGATCTGCCCTACCCCCTGTCGAGGACCCTGATGCTCCCCTCCCCCCCGTCACGGAGGACGAGGTGGAGGAGATCATCAAGAAACTCAAACCTAGGAAAGCTCCCGGGACTGACAGACTGACCACTATGGCACTTAAACTCCTCCCACGTACGATAATAGTCCTACTGACTGCCATCTTCAATGGCGCCTTGTCCAACAACTTGTTTCCACAAGCTTGGAAAGAGGCTATAGTGATAGGTATCCCAAAACCCAAAAAGCCCAAGAACCTCCCGACTAGCTATAGACCCATTAGTCTGCTCAGCGCCCTCGGCAAGGTCTACGAGCGGATTATTCTTAATCGGCTCAAGGACTTTGTCGAGGCCAAGAGCCTAATCCCTAACGAACAGTTTGGCTTTAGAGCCCATCATTCCAGTGTCCACCAAGCCCACCGCATCGTAGAGCACATTAGCGGCCGCTTTCAACGCGGTCTGGTGACGGGGGCCCTATTCTTTGATATAGCGAAGGCTTTCGACAAAGTCTGGCACAATGGCTTAATTTACAAGCTTTACCAACTAGGTGTGCCGGACCGTCTCGTGCTCATCATTCGAGACTTCCTGTTGAACCGCTCCTTCAGATATCGTATCGAAGGAGCGCTTTCCACTCCCCGCCCTATCAGAGCCGGCGTCCCTCAGGGCGCCGTGCTCTCCCCCCCACTCTTCACGCTATTCACTAGCGACATCCCCAAAAAGCCCCCAGTAGAGTTATCCCTGTTTGCCGACGACACGGCCATCTACTACTCGGGACATAATCCCGTTAGCATCGCTCATACCCTCCAGACCTCAGCCAACGCACTAGGCGATTGGTTTAGGAAATGGAGGATTGAGGTAAATCCCGA
This sequence comes from Tholera decimalis, assembly GCA_943138885.2. Taxonomy (NCBI): domain Eukaryota; kingdom Metazoa; phylum Arthropoda; class Insecta; order Lepidoptera; family Noctuidae; genus Tholera; species Tholera decimalis. The sequence continues at coordinate 6,057,829 of OW964575.2, read as the reverse complement.
CAAAAGTCAAGCAGTCCTGTTTCGCAGGGCTCGCCAGCATAAAAAGTTCACCCCCCCACGCCCGATCACTATGTTCGGCAAGCCAATCCCTTGGGAGAAGCGAGCCAAATACTTAGGTGTGATCCTCGACCAGTTCCTGAATTTCAGTGAGCACATAAAGTCGGTTCGCTCGCGAGCCGCTTTCGCTCTCGGTAGGCTCCACGCCCTGCTGAATAAACACAGCAAGCTCTCCCTTAAATGTAAAATCCGAATATACACGACATGCATACGTCCTATCATGACGTATGCCTGTCCGGTGTTTGCTCATGCCAGTCCCAATCAGATCCATAGGATGCAAGTCATTCAGAACCGTTTTCTCCGAAAGGCCACGGGCGCGCCCTGGTTCTGTAGGAACGAGGATCTCCACGTAGACCTCAAACTCCCGACCATAAAGCAAGTGTTGAAACGCATGTCAGTGCGTTACTTCACCTCTGCTGAGACCCACACTAACCCCCTGATCGTATCGGCCGCCCGATACAGACCCTCCAAGATTTCTCGGGTTCGTCGCCCGCGTAACATCCTAGACGAGCCTGACGACCCCACCACCATCCGACAAGAGAGCAGTAGGGAAACCAGCACTCTTAGAAGACACAGATACAGAACGCGTTCCTTATTCCGGCCTCGCCGACGAGGCCCATCGCGACGTCCGCGTACTGGTAATGAAAATCCTCCCCGACCTTTGCCAAACGAGCCAGCCCGCGATGCTGAGCCAGTAGCAATAAATACTCCCGTAAATAATATGACCCAGCCTGTCCCTTTGCTGCCCTCCCGAAATGACCCCGCTATGCCGAGGCCCGTACTCCACAGGGAGTGCCCTTAGCGTGCGGTCATTAGTTTTTAAGTATATTTTAGTTTGTAAGCCCTGGCTGGGGGCCTTTAATTTATTAGAGGTCACCACAGGAAAGTCCGGTTAAGTAGACTCACAGCCTTAGTGTGCTGATCTACAAGTGGCCCTACCTAAAAAAAAAAAAAAAAAAAAAAAAAAAATTTGCTGTTTTTATCTGTGATTTGCTGTGATGTGCAAAGATTGTAAATAAACAAATTAGTCTTTATTTATTGTTCTAAAATAGTTAACATCTATTCAAATTTCAAATGGACGACTGTCCAGAATTAGAGTTGAAGAAGCTGTGTTGTACGTGTTTAAGTCGGGACAGAAAGATGTTTCAGCTTTGCCGACTTCCTGACGGTGTTAATAATTTATATTTACTGTTATCCTTTGATTCTGAGGCGTACAGGGTAATTACATACTTTTTATTACTTGAGCGGAACTTTATTTTAGTGCATTAACAGCAAAGATATATATTATAATACGTCATTGATTAACAGTTAATCCGTATATTCCGTGAATAAACTGTAAAGTTAACTAAAAGACTTGTTGACTAAAAGGACTGAGAAAAGGAAAGTTAGGACTTAATTAAGCGTTTGCTTAACAAAGTCCTAACTTTCCTTTTCTCCGTGGATATGCTGAATGAAAAAATGAGATATGAATTGGTCTAGTGATTGTAGGCTCTCTGTACCAGCCGTGTACACCATTAAAACGACATCCATGACTATAAAAATAGTGAAGTTATATTGGTGCCATTTTCCAGTTAAATTCCTACTTATTTACGTTGTTAACGACCCTGAAAACTATGTCTAAGTACCTATAGATGTGAATTTTCGCGCCTTTTATATTAACAATCTGTCTGTTGGTCTTGTGCCTGCTCGGTCATTGTGGAGATCGCTCCGTACTAGTTAATTTCGGACAGTGAACTAGTTCATTCTATTAGTTCTAATAGCTCTATTCGGTCTTCGCTCTCGGCGGTCCTTAACTCCTAAGACCACAGCGCGGACCACAGAGCAAATACGCTCTTTAAGTAGGTACTATCAAAGACATCGTATTTATTTATCTCTGTATTACCACAGCGTAAACAGCTGACATAATATTAGGATTATGTATAATGTAAACAGAGATATTTTTTACCATTCAAATGTGAATCTGAAACAGTTCTCGTTCCTTCAAACGCAGAATGAATTCATATGACGTATCTGTCAACCAATCAGACTGTATTTCATTTCTTGTTCGCACATTACGATCGCACGTTTTAGAATGTACGAGTACGAAAAGAGCTATTAGACCTTTTAGACCAATTACAAGCCAGTTTTCGAAAACGGTTCTTTTAGTACAGTGCAAAGATTCGGCTCCTATTTGTTCATCGTTCACATACTACACAAGACTACTGTCTGTTCAACCAATGTAAATGAAAACTTAATTATATACTTGGTAAAGGTACAAACGTACTTTGATTTTAAAAAATTACTCTTTCATAGTGCACTTGATTTATTAGTAATATTCTAAGAAATTATTTTGAAATTTATCTCATGTTAAAATATGAAGTTATAAGTATTAAATATGATGTTAAAACTGAAGTTAACATACAAGACAGGAGTATGAGGAAAAACATCTCAAAATTCTGACTTTCTTATTACCAGTATGCACAATTAACTAGATTTTTTTTTTTCAAACAATTAGTTTTTGCACATACACACAAGCTACATAAATCACTGGTAACTACAGCTTTGTTCAAAAGTATTGAGCCCCTACATAAGACTCATTTTATATAATAAACACTGTAGGAGACTGGTGCCTAAACTAGGCTTGGGGCCTGTATTTCAGAACACCAAGTCTCTATCCTTTAGGTTACTTAGCATTTCAAGTGCTGTATATCTAGTGGACAAGAATCACTTGATAATTTACTTAATAACTATATTAAGGGTATAATTAAAACGTTTATTATGTTAATTAAGGGTATAATTTACTTAGTAATAGTGCCGTGAACCTACTCCAGATCGTGATCTTTCCATCACTAGGCCGACACCGTAGCCAGGTATTAGGATATTGATCCTTAACCTTGCTTAATCTGAGGATTATTAGAGCTTCAGGGCATCTTCATCACCTTGCTTAATCTGAGGATTATTAGAGCTTCAGGGCATCTTCATCTTCATTGGCTCCAGCCAAAGTACTGAAGCTACTATTCTGGTTACAGGAGGGATTTTACAAGGACACGGCGAGCCTGTTCATATGCTGGGAGTGTAGAGCCGTTATGTGCAGGATCACGCGGTTCCGAAAGCAAGCCTGTGTTGCACAGAAAGAGCTCACCAGCATAGCTGATGGACGGAGTCAAGTTAGTATTCACACTAACCTTTATCTTTACAATTAAAATCTTTATTGTATAAAAGTTTATAATTGAAAGCGTCAATAGCCTAATAGATAAGGTGTCGGACTTGTGATCGAGAGGTCACGGGTTCGAACCCCACCCATTATACTATTGACGTGAACCGACTCCAGACACAAACATATTTAGCATATTTTGAGCGGTTAACAAGATTGCTAGTAATGTGAATTCTACCCATATTGCTAGAAAACTTTAAAAAATAAAAAATTACAAAGGCGCTCCCCCTGTACACTTAATTCTTTTAAACTTCGCAACGAATTTTAATCCAGTTTTCAGAAATAGATATAGTGTCTGTAAGAGATCGTCCTGTGCGATAAGACCTCCTATTGTACACTAGTTTTACCTTTTGTATTCATAGAAATATTGTTAGGTGTACAATAAAGTATATAATAAATAATTAAATAGATAGACACCATAACAGTAAAAAAAAAAAGAACTTAACAACTAAAAAGGGTGATACAATGGGCGGTCTTATCGCTAAAAGCGATCTTTTACAGACAACCTTTGGATGGACTTGACACACAAGGAGAATATAAATACGCGGGTAGTCCACGGTGTACTATTTATCTATATAGGTATAATACAAAACAATAAATTACATTTTCAAAACATATAACTGTATATCTACATATAAATATAAAAAAAACTTTTTAACAAAAAATTAAACTGACTCCCAAAAAACACTGCAAAGTGAAAAATAACTTTAATTTCGGTAGTCGGTGTCTTTAGTTTTGTTTTTTCGTTTTTGGCACCGACTTCCGAAATTAAAGTTATTTTTCACTATGCAGTGTTTTTTGGGAGTCGGTTTAATTTTTTGTTAAAAAGTTTTTTTTTTCACTCTTTTTATTTGGATGATTTTTAATTTACCTAGTTACAAGAGCCTAAATGTCAACTACTTATAACCTTTTACAAAATATTGCTTTTCCCAATGCTGGGCCGTTAATTGTTGAGGAGTTTTCCTGGTACTTCACCATCAGCTCTACATCACCATATGCATTGTGACGAGCATAAAGTGCTTAACATCCATATTCAAGTAATCGAATCGCAATCCACTTAATACTTATTATTGAGTAGTTTCGGCGGCCATCTGTGGTCTTCATCATCAGTTCCACTTCCCCAAATGGTACTTTTTGAGAGCAACTGCACAAGTTACTATAAGAAATACCCAAAACGCCATAGGTGTGCCTATAATATTTGAAGAGTTCCCTCGATTTCTCCAGGATCCCATCATCAGATCCTGACTTTGGTGATAGTGGTACCAATTTAGAAGTATACCCATTCGAACAAAAAAGAATTTTCCAAATCGGTTCAGCCGTCTTCGAGTACTCGATGATCATACATAAAAAAAAAAAATATATATATACGCGTCGAATTGATAACCTCCTCTTTTTGTCGTCGGTTGAAAAAGTTACAAAGACATACATAATAACAACAATTTGAAAATAGAGTGATTCCAGAGGTAGGTTTCCATGTATAATACATGCTGCTTGCCCAGCCTTTTAGCAAGACATCTTTTTCTTTGGAGAGGAATTTGTTGAATGACCCGTCCCGCTTTGAGTGTAGTGGAAGGGAGTGTCGAACTTTTACTAACTAAAAACCACCCAGTTCTTTCAGTACCGGAGCCTCGGCATCTCGTAAAAAATTGGCCAAGTGCAAGTCAGACTCGCCCATGAAGGGTTCCATAGTAACTATAATAATATAATATAATATGTATATTTATTTGACGAAAAAAAAACCTTAAAAAGTTCTGAAAACTAGGTTATTTACATTTTGTACAACTACACCAAATAACTTTGTTTTTCATAGTGTTTGTATGAATTACAAAGTTATATTTGCGGTTTTAGGAAATGTATCACAAAAACTGCTGACCCGATTTCGTTCAAACCAATTTTGGTTGAAAGTTTAAATTAAGATCTACAGACATATTTTTTTTTTAGATTTTTCACTCCATTATTATAGAAGTTAGAGGGGACGACGACGACGACACATTTTATCACTTTGGAAGCGTATATCTTTTAAACGATTAGAAAACCCTATGTCATTTTTAAAGACCTGTCTATAGATACCACACACGCATAGGTTCCATGAAAAAAAAAAATTCAGTTTTAGTTCCATTTATGGCGAGCCCCCTTTATTTTAAATATTTTTTAATTATTTTTCTTAAAATCGGAAAGCGGTTCACAGAATACATCTACCTACCAAGTTTCACATGTATAGTCCTAATAGTTTCGGAATAAAATGGCTGTGACATACGGCCCGACGCGTCGGGCAGACATGACGAAACTATAAGGGTTCCGTTTTTTTGCCATTCGGCTACGAAACCCTAAAAACGAGTGTAGAACCTAAGATAGAAACACGCTTGTACGATACGACTACATTTTGAAAGCAAAGCTAATAAAAATATCTATTCCTAGACAGCAGGTTTCGCCGAAAACTTTGTTGATAGAAAACATCGTTTATAGATATCTCGGTTCATAGGAAGCACTGTAGTTGCACTGCTGTCAGTGATCTCTGTTCTTAGATAGCGTGGCGTGAGTTATGGAACCCCAATCTACCAATATTAGCTTCATCAGCTAATAAGTGTATTACATGCATTTATTTTCAAAAGGTTCCATTGATTGATCAGCATTCATAATTATCTAGGACGTGCATCACACCTGATCACGTTATGCATGTACTACGCTAGCAATTAAGTTAGTTATAAGATCAAGATTTGATTAGATAAAGGTTAATTACTGTTTAGCTGTAACTCTGTCCAAATAAAGTTATTTCTATAAATACTTCCGTCGTCGTTTACTTAATTCGTGCAATAGTCATATCGGGTTTCTTTTTACAGTTGACTGCTCTTTGTGTCACTCGTGGAACTAGATGCGCCATCAACTTGGCTGATATTGCATTAGGTACAGCTGTTTCCCTAAAATTATTAAACCCTCACTTCAGCTTGGTTGAAGTCGCTATAACCCTTCAACGGGTTACGGTGAGAGGTAACGGTGTATCTTGTTCATGGTTGCTGCACCAGAGCTCGTACTTCCGTAAATGTCACAAAACAAAATCACACGCACTCAAATGTTTCTATCTTAGATTCCACACTCCGATTCCAGGGTCGGGCTAAAAAGAACTATTGAGTTTTCTGTTAGAAATTTCTCAGTAATAGTCCAGTTTTTTGAAGTTGGTGGTGTGATAACCCCCGTGCGTCGGAAATGCGCCTGATCTGTCTCCGGTCGTGTCGGATTGCCTACCCATCGTACTATGAGAGTCAAGGAACAGAGAGTACCTGTACCTGACCATACTTGTGCACTATAATGGATTATCTCATAAGAACATTCCCGTAATCTATAGGATGTCTTCTTGAATCCGCGAGTTGACAACTTTGCAAAAATTGTTTGAAATGTTTCGAAACGCTTCACGTGTACTCGTAAAATAAGATTTTATTCATTACTTAACCTTTCAATTAAAATATAAGTATATTTTAAATTTATTAAGAAACTATGGTCTAAATCGTGGCAATGTGGTCACGTGACTACGTATGACGTCATCGTTCAAAAAACAACTTTCCCGGCACTTGGCACATAAATGTACTTAGGGTATTTTATGATATTTTACTCTATTATGAACGTGAAAAATTAATATCAGTGCTGTGCAGTAGTGTTATCGGAATACTACTATAAAAACGCCCACGAAACTATTTATTCATGTCCCTTTAAAAAGAGATATTCGCAAGAAGTGCTCGAATTAATGCAAAAAATGTATCAGCAAAATCAAATTTATTTTTTTTTGAAAATCATTTCGATGTAAGTAAAAAGTTATCGCAATACCTATTATTATTTACATAATGTTTACATAATATTATTGTACTTAATAATCCTAACCATTTTAAAGGTTATGTTATGAATTTATTGAAGAAGTAGGTACTTACTACAATAATATATAAGTAAGTATTTATGTTTCAGCTCCCCAATGACATGGAGAACTACACTGAATACCATTTGTTAGGTTCTGTTAAAAGAATATTAATGAAACCCATGTGTTTGCCATCAAAATTCGCATGTCAACCTGATCGAAAAAACGAACCACAGCCACTCCCCGAACTGCTTTTTTAAAAAGACAAAAAAGGAACTCATCGAACAACTATTACAGGACGATAAGAAAAATTAACCAGAAGAAGTTAGTAAGAACTTAGAAGAAGTTAGTTAGTTATTTATTCTTTTCTTATTTTGTCTTACGCACCAACCAAAGATAACCTATCAGTTATCAAAATATTGAACGATGACGTCAATATTTCTGATTGGTGTTTCTAATCACGTGACTCACAGATAAAAAATCTAATTTTTCTCAAGGAAAAATAAAATAAATTAATAAAAATATTTTCTTCATTTGTACTATTTTGTGCGTCATATCAATAGAATTACGTAATTAAATAGTTATTTTAAATTTTTAAAGATACTGTCAACTCGCGGATTAGTGCCTCCTCCATTAATAAATACATTTCATAAATTCCAGATTCAAATAACCAGCCTGTCCCGCCTTACTACCTATCACAAGACAACATACCAAAAAGTAATCTCAGACGCAAACTCTGCCTTAACAGACAATTTCATAGACTGCGGCCTAACAACGGACATAAAAAGCGAAAGCGAAGAGGACATACCTCTATCAGAACTTCACACCAACTGGCTATCAGAAAACGAGAACGAGGTAGTCATACCAAACATAGACTCTAAAGAGGAACTGTCAAACTCGAAAGACACCATAAACTATAAAGAGGAACTGTCAAATATGAAAGAAACCATAGACTGTAAGGAGGATTTGTTGTACACAAAAAAGAAGAGAAAAAAGAAGAAATGTTATTTTTCTACTGTTTTGCTTAATGAGATTGAGTTGGAAGAGATTAGGAATAATAGGAAATTGGAAACCGGTTTTATTAATTCAAAGTACAAATGTGATAGTTGTATAGAAGGTTTTCATAGTCAAGAGTTATTGGATGGACATAATTCTTCTTTACATATTCAGGTGAGAATGTATATTAAAATAATAATAATAATAAAAATTTATGCATGGGCAAGCCGTATCCGACGGTTTAAGCGGCGGGTTGAACGGTACTCACAGAATCGCATGTTCCAGAGCGATGAGAGGTGGGTATACAGAGCTTGGGAGCGACCCAATCAAAATGTGACTGACGTGTGCCGCCCGGATGATACCGCCACGAATTTATTCTGGCGCAACATCTGGTCGGTACCCGTCTGTCATGTTGAGGGTGACTGGATGCGTGAAGTTGAACGCGTATGTGAAGCTATACCACAAATGGATAAAATAAATATCAATAAGTCTGATGTAGCCAAAGCAGTTCATCCGTTACCAAACTGGAAGTCTCCAGGACCGGATGGACTGCACAACTTCTGGCTCAAGTAGTATAGCAGCTCGCACGCGCTTTTGGCTTCTCAATTCCAGGCATCCTTAGAGGCTGGGTCTCTACCAGAGTTTCTTACGACTGGCTGTACCCACCTGCTCCATAAGAGTGGTAGGAACCCAAAAACTATACACCGATTACTTGTTTGTCTACGGTCTATAAGGTTCTTACGTCCATTCTGAGAGTGAAAATAAATATGCACATTGAGTGCAACTCAATTATGTCCGCTTCTCAGAATGGATGTAGGAAAGGGTCCCGTGGCACTAAGGAGCTACTCCTCATTGACATGGCCATTAGCCAACAGGTTCGTCGATCCCGCAAAGATCTATCAACATGCTGGATAGACTACAAAAAAGCCTATGACTCTGTTCCTCATACCTGGCTCATGAAGGTGCTAGAGCTTTACAAAATAGATCCAACTCTACGCACCTTACTTGAGTCATGTATGAGGCAATGGAAGACGGTACTTCGCTATCCAGGATGTCGACCGATCCGAGGGAATGATGAGCCTATATGGATCAGACGGGGAATATTTCAGGGTGACAGTTTGAGTCCACTTTGGTTTTGCTTGGCCCTGAATCCTCTAAGCACAATGTTAGAGGACTCAGGCCTGGGCTATCGGTTGAGAAGAGGAGGTCAAAGTATATCCCACCTCCTTTACATGGATGATTTGAAACTCTTTGCCCCCAACAACTTGCAACTGATGGAACTACTGAAGGTAACTGAAACTTTCAGTAGCGCCATCAAGATGGAATTTGGTGTGGACAAATGCGCAATCATGCATGTAAAACGAGGAGAGATTATGGAATCTGAGGGAATTCAACTTTCAGACTCCATACACCTTAGATCTCTCTGCTTGACCGAAACTTATAAGTATTTGGGTATGTCGGAAGCTTTGGGCATTAATGTTGCTGACATGAAGCAATCGTTGAGGGAGCGCTTCTTTGGCCGCCTGACAAAGGTATTAAACAGCCTTTTGTCGGGAGGAAATAAGGTGCGCGCCTTCAACGGTTGGGTCATGCCGGTGTTGATGTATTCTTTCGGCATACTCAAATGGACTCAAACCGAACTGGACGCCCTGGATAGGAGGGTCCGCACACTGCTGACCGCAAATCGGATGCATCACCCACGATCATCGGTGATGAGACTGTACATCCCGCGGAAGTGTGGAGGTCGAGGCTTTTTAAACGCCAAAACTCTCCACAACCGCGAGATTTGCAGTCTCAGGGAATATTTCCTTCAAGCCGATGTGGGTATGCACCGAGATGTGGTTGCAGTGGACAAGGGACTCACCCCGCTGACCATGGCTAAAGAGAACTGGCACAAACCTGTTATACTCACCGCAGATGACCGCAAGGAGGTATGGAAAAGCAAGGAGCTTCATGGTCGCTACTATCGGGCTCTCTATGGACCCGATGTAGATTTGACAGCTTCGGTTGCCTGGCTACGCTTCGGGGATCTCTTCGGAGAAACTGAAGGTTTTGTCTGTGCAATTATGGACGAAGTTATCTTGACGAATAATTACCGGAGACATATTATGAAGGACGGGACGATTGACGTGTGTCGGGCATGCCATCACCCTGGTGAGTCCACAGACATATTGTCTCCGGTTGTTCTCGTCTTGCTAACGGCGAGTACTTGCATAGACACAACCAAGTAGCCAGAATTATCCATCAGCAACTTGCTTTGAAATACAAACTTGTCGATTCTGAGGTACCGTATTACAAGTATGTGCCCGACCCAGTTCTCGAAAATGACCATGTCACGTTGTACTGGGATCGGTCTATCATCACTGACAGGACTATTGTTGCCAATAAGCCTGATATAGTGGTGATAGACCGATTAGTGCGCCGCGCAATGATAATCGATGTTACCATCCCACATGACGAGAATCTCGTGAAAGCTGAGAAAGAGAAACACATAAAGTATCTCGACTTAGCTCATGAGGTTGTTGACATGTGGAATGTGGACTCGGCTGTCATTGTGCCGATTGTCATGTCAGTCAATGGGCTGATAGCTAAAAGCTTCGACGACCATCTGTCGAAGCTGGCGTTGCACAGCTGGATAAAGGGCCTGATACAGAAGGCAGTTCTCCTCGATACAGCTCGCATTGTGAGGAGGTTCCTTTCTCTGGAGACCTAACCACCGGTAGCTTGGACCCTGCTCCCGACACCGATGGACTGCCATTTTTTATATTTTTAAATGTTTTTTTATTGTAAGTTTTTATAGAAAAATATTTAAAAATGTACTTTTTGAGATATTTGTTGAATAAAGGAAATAATAATATAATAAAAAAAGTGTTATATAAATAAAGTGACTACCTCGTGGGTCGCAAGCGCAACTACTGACCACAAAGTCTCGGGTTCGCTTCCCGGGTCCGGCATGGGTGCTATTGGGTAAATAATACTACGAGCAAGGTGCTGGCTGACAGTGTTTTTGTGACAAAGAACCCTGAGGGTTTCGGGGCGCGAGGTTGAGCTGAAAACCGACTACACTCGAGAAGTTGCAAACTAACAACATCCTTACTAATGTTATAAATGCGAAAGTAACTCTGTCTGTCTGTGTGTTACGCAATCACGCTACTGTACCGATTTAAATGAAATTTGGTACGGACATAGTCTAGAGCCTGAGAAAGGACATAGGCTACTTTTTAATGCGAAAAAAGGGCTGTAAGAGGTTGAGATAGGGGATGAAAGTTTGTATAGAAATTACGTCATTTTTAAAACTGGAAGCTTGAAACATATTTTTTAGATTTTTGATTAGATATTAATAAATACGACATTCAAAGTTTGTAAAAATTTTACTCTCTAGGAAGTAAAAATAGGCGAGGAAAGTTTTTTGTGATGACGGAGAATTATTGAAAAAGTGTAAATTAACGCGGGCGAAGCCGCGGGCAAAAGCTAGTATTAATATAAATATTGAAAAAAAGGTAGCCTACGACCTATTCTAAGAATTATTTCTTCTATTCGCTCCTATACCAAATATACCTACACAAAAAAATAAACAAAAATCGGTCAAGCCGTTTGAAGGAGTTCAATTACCAACACTGTGACACCAGATTTTTTTAGAAGATAGATGTTATAAAGAAGTACAGTGGTACCCAACTGATATGGCTTACCGATGTACCTGCGCAGAACATGAATGTTCGCGCTTCGTTTTCTTTACCGCTATTGGTCGGCAGCTGCCGCCATGTTAGCGCGCGACGCGTGAGTGAGACGGAACTAACAGCTGCAGTGTATTATGAACCTTATAGTAGTGATCTAAGGTTGATTGTAAGTTTTAAGCGTTCTTTCGTTAATCTTCGGGGCCACACTTTCTTTTCTGCGCGAACGAAGATTCACGACGCGTTTATCAGTTGGGTGCTACTGTAAAGTTTGTAGTAATTAATATGTGGGTCTACTAAACCAATTTTGAAAATTAATAGAAAGCACATTTTTCATTCAGAATAAGGTTTCCTAAAATATTTTATTTAGTCCGTTACTTAGGTTAACAAAAAATATTGGACAAGTATTTTTAATTTTTTCACGTAATTGTAAACTGAAGACGATACAGTTACTTGAAATTTTACGTGACGTCACGCGTTGGTATACTTTTTAGCACGCTGTGACGTCAGCATCCCCCACTATTGAACTTTGAAGGTACATTTTTAATGATTTGAAAGGGCAAAAAGTACGTGAACAATATTTTTTGACAATCTTAACTAAAATTACCAAATAAAATAACTATTTTTTAACATAGGAAACTACCCTATAACCACAGCTTACACATAATTGAAAATACAGGTTTAAAAAAATCCTTTTGTTTTTTATTTTCAGAAACCAGACCATCTCCAATGTGACGTATGCCTAGTCTACACTCCCATAACGTCATACAATGACCATAGAGTATCTCACTACCATAGACACGTCTGTCAGTTCTGTGTATATACAGCCTATAATGTGAATGATATACTCACACATTTGAGGAGTGAACATGCATTGAAAGAAATAGCTTTAATTGGTAAGAGGAAAAAGGTGGGTAGTTTATAGTTAATTTTAGTAAAAATAATATAATAAGGGCCTATACTACCTCAGCGCTTCTCATTCTTTATCTCGCTCGCACAATACTGGCCGCGGTCACGCGAGCAAGCGAGACAGGGTGGCAGGGAAAAGACTCCAAGACATCGATAATTTAGTTTATTTCTTTTTACGGTGAAAATAACGGTAATTAAAAAAAATTAAATAACATAAGACCTGCTTTATAGTTAGTTCAATTAATATGCAAAGTTTATCAGTTTATTATTATCTAATTTGAAGTTATTTTTGAATACCAGCGGTTTATTGTTCGGTTTGGAGGTAACTTTGGATTTTTTTTTCTATGAAGAAAATTTTATGGAATCGTGTTTTCGTCAAACATAGTACCTAACATTAATCCTCAACTTTACCATATATTTATTTCAAAATTATTGCTGCAGTATTTTCGACGTAACGGAGGATCATGCTAAGCCATTTGAGGTAGTATAAGCCCTTAAGTTCTCCAAGGAGATCGTTGCAGCCGCAAGGGTAGATCTATAGAAGGCTAGATCTGTCCGTGGACCTGGAACATATTAAAATTTCTCCGTGTCTCTCCTAACTGCCATTTGTTCATCTTTGATAGTCGCTATAGGTAGTCAGAAGCCTTTTAATCTGTTACCAGTCTATTTTTTTTTAATTCGGTATGAACAAACTCGATTATTCCCGATGTCCACCACTTGTCTGGCCACCACTGGGGGACAGCGAGACAACTTTAAAACATTATTCTCGTTGTCCACCACTGGGGGACAGCGTCACAACTTTGTAAATTATTTCCATTCGCCACCACTGGTGGAGAGCGACACGGATTTTTTAACATTCCCTATGGCCGCCGTAGGAATATAATTTAGAAATATCTAAATTAGTCTCACCCTTAGCCCTGCTAAAAAACAAATCCGTAAATTAAGCCATCCTTTACCGGTCTCTAGATAAAATAATTTAAATTGATGGCCAGTGGAAATGGGATCAAAAGAGTTGTGCCATTGTCCCCCAACGGCGGCCATAGGGAATGTTAAAAAAAACCGTGTTCTCTCCACCAGTGGTGGCGAATGATGTTAATGAATAAATACTTAAACTCAAGCATATACACCGTGTTATTTTAGTCGTCTTACCACAGCAACCCACTTAATGTATCCAATGACTAGTAAACATTCATTAAAAAAAAAACATATTTATATGAACATTTGAATCATTTAAAATTTAAAATATTATTATGCCATTTATTTAGTCTATATACAAACAAATTATATTTTTAACTATTAATATAAAAAATATAAACATTTAAAAATTTAAAAAATAGTAGCCCACCGGTATCGGGAACAGGGTCCAAGCTACCGGTGGTCAGGGCTCTTGAGAGAGGAACCTCCTCACAATACGCGCCGTTTCCAGAAGTACTGCTTTCAGGATCAAGCCAGCAACGAGAGCCTCCTTAGATGTTGGTCGAAGCTCTTGGCTATTATACCATTGACTGTGACAACTCTCGGCACAATGATTGCTGTCTCCACATCCCACATGTCGACAACAAATTAAAAATATTATTTACTAGCTTGTGCCAGCGGCTTCGCCCGCGTGGAAAGATTTTCCTGTGTAAATCCCGATCCCGTGGGAATTTCGCAAAATCCTTTCTTAGCGGATGCCTACGTCATAACATCTACCTGCATGCCAAATTTCAGCCCGATCCGTCCAGTGATTTGGGCTGTGCGTTGATAGATCACTATGTCAGTCAGTCAGTCAGTCACCTTTGAGTTATATATATTTAGATTATTATGACGTAGTTTGAAACATCCTGTTGCGGGCGGGGACCTAGCCTTGATTTCCAAGGCATAGAAGAGCGGTGACATCTTTATTAGAGGTTACTCACCCTAGCTCACAACAAAGTCATAATAATAAATATTATTTTCGATTTTAAATTATTCAAATGTTCATAAACATGTTTTATTTTTTAAATGAATGTTTACTAGTACATTGGATACATGAAGTGGGCTGCCGTTGTAAGACGACTAAAATAACACGGTGTATATGATAAGCCGCCAGTTAAAAATGGTTTGCGCCGAGTGTTTCACGCGCGCCTCAAAGAGACGTCAGCGACATTGATAGAGCAGATGATGTTAATTGGTACTACATGCCAGCACATTCACAAAATTTTGATTTATGGAGAAATTCCAGACTTTCCAGTGCTTCTTTTTGGTCAACTTTATGTACACCTGGCCTTCCGGGAATTCGGGAGCTCTTACTCTACTACGTGGCCCCTGAATAGCTAAAAGTCTCGACCAACGTCATAGGAGGCTCTCGTTGGGAATTTTTTTTGCTGGATGGGAAAATTATCAAACGATTCCTTCCGCTGTGAGTGGAAAAGAGCGGAGTGTCAGACTTCTACTAAAAATTAAGGGTTTTTTACCCTTAATTTTTTCTTGCAAACTTTTATCCCCTATTTGAGCCCCTGAGGGGTTGATATTTCAAACAAAGGGCCCTTTGTTTAACCCTGGGTTATCAATTGTATGTGTGCCAAAATTCATCAAAATTAGTTTTTTTTTTATTGATAATAGGCTCTCGTTTGACCACCATCTCACCTGATGGTAAGTGATGATGTGGTCGAAGATGGAGCACGCTTGCCTAGAAGTAACCTATTCACTCTTGACTTAAAGACCCCCAGGCTATACCGATCAGGAAACACAGACTCCGGCAGGGAATTCCACTCCTTAGCCGTACGCACAATGAAAGTATTCCCAAAACGTTTCTTGCGTATGGGTGGGATGTCCACCATGTAACGAAGGCGCTTCGCCGTTTGTCTCGTAGTCCGATGATGGAACGGGCTTGGCGGAATTAGATTGTGTAATTCCATCGCACACTCCCCGAAATGTGACCGATAGAAAACCGATAGACTTGCAACTCGTCATCGATGTTCAAGGCTCTGGAGCTTTGATTCGACTAGTGAATCGTTGCCAATGAGTCTCTTGGCCCTTTTCCCGATAGACCCAAGCGCGTCCAGTTGGTATTTGGCAATTAGTTAAATTTTATATACAAACTTTCATCCCCTATTTTTCAACCCTTTATCTTCCCCAGATTAAAAAAAAGTAGCCTATGTTTGTTTCTGGTTTTTCAACTGTTTTCATTCCAAATTTCATCCAAATTTGTGCAGTGGTTTAGCCATGAAAGCGTAACAGTTAGACAGACTTTAACATTTATAATATTAGTAAGTATGGATAAATTAAATAATAATATTTTCTTACAGACTCGTCACAAAATTACAGAAAAAGTTCAAGATTCCAAATCTCGTCGGAAAGCCTCTATGTTGGACAAGAGAACGCCTTATGGATATCTTTGCACTGAATGCAATAAATATTTTGAGTGAGTACCTATATGCACTAATTAATAAACCCTAGGACAGGTCCAGGACGAATCCGGGGTTGCGGGAATGTTCTAACGAGATACCGCGGCCCCGGAAGAAGGGTGGGGTAGGGTTAGGGTAGGGGTAGGGTAGGGTAGGGGTAGGGTAGGGTAGGGGTAGGGTAGGGGTAGGGTAAGGGTAGGGTAGGGGTAGGGTAGGGGTAGGGTAGGGGTAGGGTAGGGGTAGAGTAGGGGTAGGGTAGGGGTAGGGTATCGGTCGGGTAGGGGTAGTATACCACGCGAACGAAGTTGTGGCGGGTCAGCTAGTATCTTATAAACTGTATCACCTTGTGTTTCTCCAATTATAGGGGAACACATCATGCGTGAGTATACAACGTGTAACGGAAAGGGTATATACATACCAAGGGCACGGCTTCTTTGAGTGATATCAAACGATATTGGAAGGGTTTTGTAATCCTATGTCTACATGTGTGGAGCTTATTAGAAATTTCAATACATTGATACCAGAGACCGAATTTTTCAAATTAAGAAGAACGAAGAAAATTATCATTTTATTGGCAAGTGACGTGGAAAGTGATGACCCTCATAGTGCTGTGACACGTTTGTTATTACTGGTATTCAAGAAACATATGAAACCAATAATTTGGGGTCAATTCTGGGTGTCACTTATTTTAAGCTGAAACTTTGCATAGAGACTCCATACCAGATGTTGTCTTCAGTCCTTTTGGATAGATATGGGGTTTCCGTTACACGTTGTATAAATTACAAGAAAAAAAAATTAAATACACGAAAAATCATTAAATACACGAAAAAAGCCCCTAAACACACTTTCTTAAAAAAAAATGAATTATATAATACTATTGTTAACAGGATAAACTGTGCGCTATTTTATTGCGAACAGCGAAAAAAAAACAATAAAAATTAAGATAATTTAAGACTATAATGTGATTAGCATTAGTGAGTATAACTATTACATAATATAATAATATATTTGGTATATCAACACATATCTTTCAATTGCAAAAGGATATAGGATTTATATTCTATATTTTATATAATTGGAGGTGTTAAGGGCTTATACTACCTCGGCGATTCTCACTCTTTATCTCGCTCGCACACTACTGGCCGCGGTCACGCGAGCAAGCGAGACAGGGTGGCAGGAAGACTCCAATACACCGACAATTTAGTTTATTTCTTTTTTCGATGAAAATAATGGCAATTTAAAAAAAGTAAATAACATAAGACCTGCTTTATAGTTAGTTCAATTAATATGCAAAGTTTCATTATCTAATTTGAAGTTATTTTTGAATACCAGCGGTTTATTGTTCGGTTTGGAGGTAACTTTGGATTTTTTTTTGTATCAAGAAAATTTTATGGAATCGTGTTTTCGTCAAACATAGTACCTAACATTAATCCTCAACTTTACCATATATTTATTTCAAAATTATTGCTGCAGTATTTTCGACGTAACGGAGGATCATGCTAAGCCATTTGAGGTAGTAGAGGCTCTTAACAAAGATTGCTAGTAATGTGAATTCTATACTTTTTTAAAAACAACAACTGGGTGCCACTTAAAAACTGCAGAGGGTCACTCAACACAACTGGTGCGTTGGTGGCATGACGTAGTAATCTCGATCAACGCAAATGGTGCGTTGGTGGCAATGAATGGGTTAAAAAAAACTATGCTGTGTTCGGCTTCCAGTCTAACGGCTTAACGTGCTTTGCGAAGCACGGGGGTATCACACCACAAACTTCCGAACTCTGGGCTACTACTGAGAAATTTTCCCGAGCCGGGGAATCGAACCCGCGACCTCGTGCTCAGCAATCGCGCTTGCAACCACTCCAACCAACGAGGCATTCACTATCAAAATTCTTTGGGACTTTAACCTCTAGAGCCCCAGCGGCACAAAAACGTGCCAGTAAACAAGTATTAGTTGAGCCCCGCTGGCACAAATTTGTGCCACCAAACCCCGACCGATTTAAAACTGTATTTGTAGTAAAGATAAGTCTTAAAATCGTTTGTGACCGGGGTCAGATTACGCTTACGATAAGAGCCCGCCCGCGGTGCTTGACGGATGATTGATGTAATAATGGCGGTCCTTGAGAGGTTAATGATAAATGAAATTTTTAAAAATTGTATGTATGTCGTTTGTCTGTTGGCAATAAATACTTTCTTTAATGTATTTTGTTTGCAGCAACAAGAATCAAAGATGGAAACATGTGCAACGTCATCACAGAGAGGGTTATAAGTGTTCCACCTGTGGGAAGAGATTCGCTTTTAAGAATAATCTTTCAAGGCATGAACAGTGAGTATGTATAGCAAGATCCTTACTTTATTTATTTACTAACTGACCCGCCATGACTTTGTTCTCGTGGTATCCTACCCCTACCCATACCTTACTCTACCCCAACCCTACCCAAACCCTACACTATCCCTACCCTACCCTACCCCTACCCTACCCTACCGTACCCTACCCCTACATTACCCTTGAGACATTTCCTACTTTTTTTTTTGTTTTTTTTCATAACAACCTTCTCCTGACAAAACCAAACACAACAAAAAAAGAATCAACCAAATCGGTCCAGCCGTTTTCGTGTTTTGCGCTTAGTAACACATTTAGCGATCCATTTTTATTATATAGATTTACTCCTCATTCCCATAGGTACGAAGGCGGACTTAATGCCGTAGGCATTCCATACCAGTCAAGCATGAATGGTTAAGAGATATTGTGGGAGGTACGTGCGTGGGAAGTGATGCATATTCAGTTATTTATCAAATATAAGCTAACAGTTTACACCAAATCGCTTATATCTATGCTAATTCTACAAAATTACATTTAAATTTTAATTATAACTTCTAAGACTAAAAAAATAAATACATAAAAAAAAACATAAAATTTGTAAACAAAAAATACAACCTTATACATAAAATTAGAAACTAAACAATTATTTCTTCATATTTAAATAAATATACACATGTTTAGCGATTGTCCATTTAGAGTATAAAAATAAATCTGCCTCAGGAATATATATGAAAGGCTATACAAATCTACATAAATAATAAAATATATACTTATAAAAAATATATTTATAATTATACTTAAGTAACTTTTACTTACACTTACGTCGACTGTACTTATTTGTACATCCGACGCATACGCACAAAACGTTTTTGAAATACTTTCATTGTGCGTACAGCTAAGGAGTGGAATTCCCTGCCGGAGTCTGTTTCCTGATAGTTATAATAACCTAGTTATAGTCTTTAAGTCAAGAGTGAATGGGTTACTTTTGGGTAAACGTGCTCCATCTTCGACCACATCATCGCTTACCATCAGGTGAGATCGTGGTCAAACGGAGCTTATCATCAATAAAAATATGTATATTGACAACAGAAATTTCGTGTAAACGACAATAAGTGCTTGAGAAAACAAGTTATTTTAACATCACAATCAGACAGACAAAATAATTAATAAAAAGTTTTTGTTTTCGTAAATAAATTATAAGCAGTTGAAAAAACGCAGTTAGTTTGAAATCACAGACGCACAGTCAAAATCAAAATCAATTAAAACTGAAATTCAAAGTTTGCGTTTTAGTATCTCGTAAATAATT
This sequence comes from Tholera decimalis, assembly GCA_943138885.2. NCBI lineage: Eukaryota > Metazoa > Arthropoda > Insecta > Lepidoptera > Noctuidae > Tholera > Tholera decimalis. Next base: position 6,038,162 of record OW964575.2, on the reverse strand, counting down.
ATAAGCACATATTAAACAGTTATTTTGAAGCGACAGGCATTAAATGAAACCAAATTTACTATGTATTATTATCAGACTACACACCAAAAATCTGATCAATACAAGATAGTTTAGTCACAGGAAAGTTTTTTCATACTTAGAACACGATGTATCTTCCCGAGCAGCTGATTAAGAGCAAGCAGTGCAAAATAATTTTAACGCAAGCTCCGCCCCCATCCACCCCGGTTAGGCCATTGTTACTAAACGCTAACGCAGCAGTAATAAAGTTGAATATCGCGTGCGCTCTTTCACCATGTTCGGTTTCAAAACTGCCGTTGTGTGCTAAACGCTAACGCAGCAGTAATAAAGTTGAACATCGCGTGCGCTCCTTTACCATATTCCGGTTTGAAACTAAATGTCGTAAGTCTCAATTCTTATTTCGTTTATAACTAAAGTGATAATTGATCTAGAGAAAAAATGTCCTATATTTGGATAATAAACTATATGTTCTTAGTGTCAATACTTATATAAATTTTAGATAATCTAATAATTTTAGACATACAAGCCGAGTAATCTTGATTAAATATTGAATAATCTTTAAAAAAGACATGATTTTCGATTAAAAAATGAATCTAGCGAAAATGTTTTAATTACGAAACTGGTCTAGACATGGAAAGAAAAAGATCCAATAAATAATATACTAAAGTTCCATTTTGTTTGTATGCGTGATTGTTTCAGGATATTAATACAAAATTACATACAATTTAAGGAGCCTCCTCTTAAGTACTTACGCATAGTTATCTAGGGTCGTACACCTTAAAACGACAAAATTCACGCTACGATGCCGCTCTGCATCATATATTTTTACAAAGGCTGTTTACGTTTTACTTTGATTACTATTTAAGTTCTTTGAAAAAAAAATCTTCGTATTTTTATCGTAAACTTTTTTAGAAACTTAGTAAACTAAGCAAGTAACTCGTAAACTTAGAAATATAGTGGCAACATAAAACATTTATTATTTATTCTGTTAAAAAGGGTGGCAGCACTACGGAATAGATGAATAAGGTTGGAATGGTAATGTGGGCGTCACGAGCGCGCCATATTTATGATACGACAATCGTAGCGCGACCGATTAATCATTCACCGCGTTTAGTGCGCTTAGGATTACTTCGGAACACAGAGCTCTGCTTTAAAATACTGGGTTGTGCAATTATAACCTGTAAAACAAAAAGTCAGACCGCAAGTATAGAGCGAGGAGGTATATCTTTCCATCGGTAAGTCGAAAATAACATTTAATTACAATTTTATTTGTAAAAAACATAAAAATATTCTGATCACTATGAAATTCCGAACATTATTGCAACAAGTTACAAAAAGTATACAAAAAGAATGGTGAAGGAGCATTACCTCTCCCTATAACTTTTCCCCTTCTTTCTCAATTATACATGTAATATTTATTAGTATATAATTTTGGTATTGTATGTATTTTATATTATTATGTTCAATTATATGTTTGTACACTGACAGCCCTTAATCTGTCTCCTTTAAGTTTGTCCATCCAAAGGTTGTCTGTAAGAGATCGCCCTGTGCGATAAGACCGCCCATTGTACACTAGTTTAATTTTTTTGTATCTATAGAAATATTGTAAGGTGTACAATAAAGTATATAATAAATAAATAAATAAATTGCCCGTTGTGTACTCGCTTAATCAACGCAATGACCAAGTCCGCTCACAATGTTCTGCATGCGCCACACTTCAACCATTGACGTTTTGTCCTTTGCCCTGATTGGCCGTGATGCACGGCGCATGTTTATCAACAGTGAGTTACAATCAGTAGCAAGCTCTCGATTTAAGTGTGTGTAATTTATTTGTGTGCATTATTCGCATACGTAACGGGCCTCTTGCTTGTAGTGGAGCTAGAGAGTGGGAGACAAGCGGCGACACGCGTTATCATACAAATCAGGAACTATTTCCTTTCTAACCTCTTTTGTCTATTCTGTGGGCAACACTGTCTCTACTTTTGTCTATGTGTGTGTCTATGGCTGAACTAACTCTGTGTAAAGTGTGGTCTGTTGGTTAAATTAAAACGGAAATTATTCTAAAATACAGTTTCTTTTATTTAATAACTACAGTTTAATTTAATACATCTCGCTTTGATCATAGATTTTAAGTTATATGTATAGATTAAAGCATTACATTTGAGCATATTAGGTCGATAGCTAATTCAATCCGATTATTTTATTTGTCAACGTAGATGTACAATAGATGTTTCAATCAAATACAATATTACTGATCACTTTGTCCTAATATCTGATGGTATATCAATATAACAGTAAAAATATTAAGTATTTAAAGCAGAATTAGGTTTAAATTACAGCATTAAATGGAATGAAGCAATATGTACGAGATTAAATCGATGCCTCCCACGTACATTGTTGTAACCCATAAATTGCAATATTATAGGAGAGTGTTTCAAAGATACTATTAGCAATAAAAACTGAATTTTTCAATTAATCTTTATACAATTCAATATGTGAATATCGTTAGTAATACTGAATTGTATAAAGATTAATTGAAAAATGCAGTTTTTATTGCTAATAGTATCTTTGAAACGCTCTCCTGTAATATTGCAATTTATGGGTTACAACAATGTACGTGGGAGGTATCGAAATATTCTGTACAATAAAAACTTTTTTGCAAAAAATAAAACCGACTTCCATATCGAAGCACTACAAAGCCAAAAATAATTTTAATTTCGGAAGGCGGTGTGAAAAAAAAGAAAATACAAAACCAATAACACCGACTTTATTTTTGGCTTTGTAGTGTTTCGATATGGAAGTCGGTTTTATTTTTTGCAAAAAAGTTTTTATTTTCGCGCTTAGTGGTGGGTCAGTTTGTAATTAATCTAGTTACAAAAACCAAAATGTCAACTACTTATCACCTTCACCGGCAGAGTAAACGAAAAGGTCGTCAATGTAAATATTTTTTTCAGACTTTTGTCTATTTTTCAGAAACGGCTTGTCCGATTTCGATAAAATTTTCATGGGACCATTTGGAAAGTATACCCTTTCCAACAAAATAATAATTTTTCAAATCGGTTGGCAAGCGACGGAGCTATGCCCGAACAAACATAAAAAAAACAAACAAACATCCGAATTGAGAACCTCCTCCTTTTTTAGAAGTCGGTTAAAAAGTAATAGCACATATTTTCTTTTCTCTATATAGAGAACTACCAATGTGGGTAGAATCCACATTACTAGCAATCTTGTTAACCCCTCCAACTGAGCTAAATATGCTTGTGTCTGGAGTGGGTTCACGGCAATAGTCTAATGGGTGGGGTTCGAACTCACGACCTCCCGATCACAAGTCCGACACCTTAGCCATTAAGCTACTGACGCTTCAAACTTACAATTTTAATTATGTATAAATTATAGCTATGAATTTGACCATATCGACGCCTTAGAGTGAAAACCTCGTAAGTGAAAAAGGAGTAACTTTTCAGGAGGAAGAAAAATCTGCTTGCTATAAAATTTTTGTACGGTTTCTTTTATGTTTTTTTTATTTTTATTAATTTATATGTAAATTTAACCCGTTTTTATAATATCGAACAGTTCAGAAATGCATAATCCATGGCCTGATTACTCTAAACTGACGACGCGATGCGAGTGTTTACGAGGTTCTCACTTACTTTCTTTTAGATAGCGTTTCGAGTATCGAATGAACATATTAGTGAGATCAGGATGTGCGTTGCTAGGATTGCTTTCTGGAAACGCAATAAAAAAAAATTGGACAAAAATGTACTCCCGAGGTTTTCACTCAAAGGCGACGATATATGAACTCTTACTGGCCAAATATGGACCTTTTTATTAATATATCTATGTATCATCTCTTGCAGACTACATCAAGGCCCACCTCCGCGGGAAGAGTGCCCCATATGCCACAAGATGATCCGCTGCGACCTCCTGAAAGTCCACTCTCGCATACACACAGACAGACAGACATTCAGTTGTGCGGCGTGTTCCAAATGTTTCGTTAGCAGAGCGTCCTATGAGCATCACTTGAAGTATACCTTACAGCATGCGCAGACTGACTTACACAAGTAAGGATACATAGTCGGGGTAGGCAGTCAGATTAATGGGGTAGGCAGTCAGACTATTGGGGTAGGTAGTCAGATTATTGGGTAGGTAGTTAGGTTATTGGGGTAGGCGTACAGATTATTACAACCCCAATAATCCTCCTGAAAGTGCATGTACGTATACACACAGACAGACATTCAGCTGTGCGGCGTGATCCAAGTGTTTCGTAAGCAGAGCGTCACTTGAAGTATATCTTACAGCATGCGCAGACAGACTTACACATTTGAGTACACATTTAGATAGTTGGGGTAGGCAGTCAGAGTTTTGAGGTAGGTAGTCAGATTATTGGAGTAGGCAGTCGGATTATTAGGGTAGGTAGTCAGATTATTGGGGTAGAAAATTAGGTTATTCGATAGGTATGTTAATTAGAGTTGTTCGGCACTGTTACTCCTTAATACAGGCTATTCCGTAGCCTAGCTAGGAGAACAGCAGTTCACCCACTTAGAGATTTTTGTTTTTATAGTACATACATATTTTGCAGATGTAATTTACGTAACCATTTCTTCTTTTATATAAATTAATTAAAATTAATAATAAAATAAAAATTAATTATATTTAAAATTAATTATATTTAAATTGCTTATTAAATAACACTTATTGGGGTACGTACTCCTGACAGGGTTACAAAGGCTGACTACCTAGTCAGATTATTGAACTAAACATTCAGATAATTTTGGTAGACACTCAGACAGCTAGGGTCGACACTCAGAGAGAAAATTTTTTGGTGTATTATTGTTACATTGAAAAATATACTTTATTAACATTACATCACCACTTCCAATAACATTTCAACCAATGGCTGCGAGCTGTTTTGTATGTACTTTTAACCACAAAATTATAAGTCGTAGGTTCAAACATAGTCAGGCACATTACTTTGTATAATTTTCATTATCACTACTATTCTCAAAAACGGTGTAGGAAAACATTGTGAGAAAATAGGCATGACCTAGGACCGAATATCCGAAGACATGCGACATATCTACCAATCCGCACTGGTGGATTACGGCTGTGACTCAGCAGTTGAAACGTCATCAGCCGATTATATAATCTATTGCCAGCAGTTTAAAGTCGTGTTTTGCTCAACAGGTACAAGTGCACGATGTGTGACAAAGGCTACAGATCTCGTGGAGAGTTAAGGGATCACGTAAACTATCAGCATATGGGGAAGACACAGCATAAGTGTCCCGTTTGTGAGAAAGTGAGTATTGTATTATTATCTGCTTAAGCTTTAGTTTCCTAAGATAGCGGTGCCATTATATAGCGGCCGTAATACAGCGGTGAATGACGTCACTAGAACGTTGTCTATGTAAACAAAATGGCGCGGTTTCCTAGAGAGCGGTAACTGACACCGTAACGTCAAAAACATAGATGATACATATAAATACTGAGCAACAAGAAGCGGTGCCGCCATTTGCATGACATGGTTTCGTGAACGTTTCATTGATAGCGATGAAGCAGACAGTGTGTTAAAACGGCCGTGGAACTTTCCACATGTCGTCACCGTAAAGACGGCCGCCTTTTTGCGTCCGTAATATTACGGCCGCTATATGACGGCACCGCTTTCCTAGGAAACCAAAGCTTAAGTCTTTTCCTATGTCGGGCTCGGCTTCTTTCTTAAAGTCAATAGTTTGAAAGATAGGAACTGCCAAAGTGATAAAACAAGTGTCTTCTACCTCTAACTTTTATTTATTAAAATAAAAGAGTGAAACATTAAAAAAATTATATATGATGTAGTTAGATCTTAATGAAAACTTTCTACGAAAATATATTTTGAGACATAGCACATTTTCAAAACCCGCAAAAATAACTACTTACACAAATTATTAAACCTTACGTGGGGGTTGTGTCTACATATATGTCTTTAAAAATGACATTGAGGTTGCTATTTTTCTTAAAGTCAATGATAACACAAGTGTGTCTTCTCCCTGTAACTTTTAAAATAAGAGAGCGAAACATTAAAAAAAATATATGATGTAGTTAGATCTTAATGAAAACTTTCTACGAAAATATGTTTTGAGACATAGCACATTTTCAAAACCCGCAAAAATAACTACTTACACAAATTATCAAACCTTACATGTGGGATGTGTCTACTTTAATAATGACATGGAGGTTGCTTTTTTTTAAAGTCAATAGTTTGAAAGATAGAAACTGCCAGTGATAACACAAGTGTGTGTTCTCCCTCTAACTTTTAAATTAAGAGAGCGAAACATTAAAAAAAATATATGATGTAGTTAGATCTTAATGAAAACTTTCTACGAAAATATGTTTTGAGACATAGCACATTTTCAAAACCCGCAAAAATAACTACTTACACAAATTATCCTTACGTGTGGGATGTGTCTACAGATAGGTCTTTAATAATGATATTGAGGTTGCAATTTTTTTCTTAAAGTCAATAGTTTGAAAGATAGAAACTGCTAAAGTGGTAACAATAATAACAAGTGTCTTCTCTCTCTAACTTTTAAAATAAGAGAGCGAAACATTAAAAAAAATATATGATGTAGTTAGATCTTTTTTTTTATTTAAAATAGGTTCGCGTTTGACCACCATCTCACCTGATGGTAAGTGATGATGTGGTCGAAGATGGAGCACGCTTACCTAAAAGTAACCTATTCACTCTGACTTAAAGACTCCTAGGTTATAGCTATCGGGAAACACAGACTCCGGCAGGGAATTCCACTCCTTAGCCGTACGCACAATGAAGGTATTCCCAAAACGTTTTGTGCGTATGGGTGGGATGTCTTATCTTAATGAAAACTTTCTACGAAAATATGTTTTGAGACATAGCACATTTTCAAAACCCGAAAAAATAACTACTTACACAAATTATTAAACCTTACGTGGGGGTTGTGTCTACATATACATATGTATTTAAAATGACATTGAGGTTGCTATTTTTCTTAAAGTCAATGATAACACAAGTGTGTCTTCTCCCTGTAACTTTTAAAATCAGAGAGCGAAACATTAAAAAAATTTATGATGTAGTTAGATCTTAATGAAAACTTTCTACGAAAATATTTTTTGAGACATAGCATATTTTCAAAACCCGCAAAAATAACTACTTACACAAACACTGACTAATAAAATGATTTTGCTTAGTTACTACGGAACCTTTCATGGACGGGTCCGATTCCCATTTTGGCCTTTTTTATTGACGCTATTCGTTTACGTATTGCATCTCCCACATTATCCCTTCACCACCCATGGTTGACTGGTAGAGACTGCCGACGGCATCAAGTCCGCTAAGTACAAGAAAAGATATGTTTATGTGGATAAAGTGTAAATATATAAACAACTATAAGTGGAAGCAGACTTTTCATAACCCCCTTTCTATAACTTTTTATTAATATATATATTATATAATATATTTTATGTATAGTATGTATTATGATAAATATGTATGTCTAAGTTTATTCTAGTTATACAGGGTTAAATGTAAAACACTGAAAACCTCTCAGGACTATGTTACTAACATCATAATCAACAACTTTTGTTCTATGACTTTTAAGAATTCGTCATATTTTAGTTCACCAGATTTTCATACAAAAATAAAAATATTTAAATTGAACGCCCTAAATGTTACGAACTCTATGCGACGCAAAAAAAGCAATTTATACTATCGCTTTCTTCTGCTTTGTATAGACGCTAAATGCGTTTAGGGCGTTCAATTTAAATATTTTTATTTTTATATGAAAATCTGGTGAACTAAAATATGACGAATTTTTAAAAGTCATAGAACAAAAGTTGTTGATTATGATGTTAGTAACATAGTCCTGAGAGGTTTTTGGTGTTTTACAATTAACCCTGTATAGACTACAGGCCCGTGTACAAAATGGATGGGTCATATGAACCACCAGGTGACGTATATAGGACGATATAAGAGCATAAAATAATAACATTCAGCACTATGCCGTCACTTGTAAGCTGTCCAACTGAGTGCTGGTGAGAATTCAAAAGTGCAGGGATAGTGAGTACATTTTGGTCATATATTTTTGTACGGCATTTTTACCATCGATAGATCCATGAAAAATAATAGATAGATTTTGTGGCGCACTATTTTTTTACGGCACTGCGCGCTTTCTTATTATTTTTCATGGATCTATCGACGGTAAAAATGCCGTACAAAAATATATGACCAAAATGTACTCACTCTACCTGCACTTTTGAATTCTCACCAGCACTCAGTTGGACAGCTTACAAGTGACGGCATAGTGCTGAATGTTATTATTTTATGCTCTTATATCGTCCTATATACGTCACCTGGTGGTTCATATGACCCATCCATTTTGTACACGGGCCTGTAGTCTAGTATATTACACTTGGAATAAAACTTTTACTTTGAATATATTATCTACTTAGTTTATTTTTTTTATGCACCTGCCATGTTATCTCTTCACTACCCATGGTTGCCTGGTAGAGAATGCCTATGGCATTAAGTCCGCCTTTGTACTTTTTGTGTTGCATAAAGATTTAATAAATAAATAACTCCGTATTTCCAGGCTTTAGCGACCCGACGCTGTGTAACTAGACATATGCGTCGAGCACACGACGGTGTCAAGGAGAGCGCACGAGACAAAATATGTCAACAGTGCGGCAAAGCGTTCAGGGTAAGGCTCGCTCTCATTTCCCTAACATACACATACTATCAGAGAGTATATAACCACTAGAGAGCGTATAGGCCAAATTCTTTGAAGAACACGACTCACTGTTTTAGGTCGGGCGGGAGAGAGAAATGCAGAGCTGTAATTGGTCAGGTCAAGGTCAAGTTGCGTAGATATGCCTGGTTAGGGATTGGTCTACTTGATTAATGGAAAGTAGTTGATATCGATAAAATTGATGTTAACATTATAAAAATACCGAGTAAAATCCCATATTAACCACATTTGGTTAATTAACTAATTAATTAACCACCAGTGGGCCCATCGGTAATAAAAAAAAATAATAATTAAGGCCCAAGTTAATTAGTATCAGAGTCCACCAAGCCTAAAAAGATTGAATATAGGTATCTTATTTTCACGATTTGACTCTTCTCAACATTATATCAATAAAAAAAATACTAAAAACCAATATTCCCTAGTAGATAAGGTTACTGTCCATCCAATGTAAATTTAATTCTGGAATCATCGGAAATCTTAAATGAAAACATGCATGTCATTCAGAAGAAAAACCTTTAGAACTTCCTCCTTTTTTAAAGTCGGTTAAAAGTAGATAGGTAGATAATAACTGAAAAGAATTAAAAAAAAAAAGTAAAATTTTGTAATTATCGATATCGTATTCAGACGTTAAAGTTAACAGCACAGATTTTTACGATAAAAATACAAAGGGAAATAAAGGGATAAAACAATTAGAATTTCTTAATAAAAGGAAGAGACTTTTCCAAAAGACATCAACGCGCGACTCAACCGTGGGCTTGCTCACCTAAACCACCATTTTAAATAGACCCCTGCGGTGGCTTATAATTTGATTAAATAAAAAATATTTTCGTAGTATTTTATTACTGATAAATACTTATGTCATCCATTTAGTATCTAGATGTCTGGGAATGTTTTCCACACCACTTCAATGCGCATGAAAGCATTATTATGCGTTATAAATTGGATACAAAAATTTAAAATTTGTAATTGTTTATCATGCACACAGGCCTAACACTTGATCACAACTAAAATGGTTCGTGTATCGTAGCCAATATATAAGAGTAAAGACTCGTAGATTTCGTGCGTCGGGGCACTGTATGCGCGGTCAAGTGGTTTTATAGTCTTTGCATACTATGAACAGAGTATTAGTAGATTTTCTTAGTAGTAGCCCGGAGTTTTTAAGTCGATGGTGTGATAACCCCCGTTCCTAGTATTAGTAGATTTTCTTAGTAGTAGCCCGGAGTTTTTAAGTCGATGGTGTGATAACCCCCGTTCCTAGTATTAGTAGATTTTCTTAGTAGTAGCCCGGAGTTTTTAAGTCGATGGTGTGATAACCCCCGTTCCTTGGAACGCACGTTAAATCGTTGGTCCTGCGTTTGATCTCTCTCCGCTCGTGTAGGATTGCCTTCCTATCGAGCTATGAGAGTAAAGGAACAGAGAGTACAACTGTATCTACACATACTTGTGTTGGCTAATTTAAGTTACGAGCTGGGGTTCGGAATAGAAATAATTTACACCAATTAAACCAAAATTAACACTTTAATTAAATAAACACAAAAATAAAAATTAACACAGTTATTCACACTACGACACTTGTCACTAAACACTTAAATCGCACTGAAATTCACATGTAGATCTCAGATTATATCGCCTCGTATCTTGTAATAAGACTGCTCTCTGCGTTCCTCTGCGATCTATTTATACCCCGGTCTATGAGTTCTAGAACATTCTTGTAAAATCGACTCACCGCCTACACTGCCAAGAATATTCCAGAAGCTACTCTAGATACTCAGTACTGCTACTCGCCGCTAGATGGCGTTAGTGTCTCGAACATTCTAGATTTCTGTCGAAGTTTCTCGACGTACTTCGCTTAGCGACTGGCGTAACATTATTATGAACAGAGAAAAGTGGAAGAAAGGAGCAGACACACAGAGAAAATAGCAAAATATACAGATTTATCCATAGAACTCAAAACGCAATGGAACATTACTCCACCAAAAACCATGCCCATTATACAGGTTGGCGATTAAGTTGTTACATTAAATTGTACAGCAGGTATTACAAGTTGTTATCAGTCCGTTAAAATAATAAAATAAATAATTTTACTAAAATTAAAAAATGAGTTTAAAAAAAATGACGTTATTGGTAAAAAATAAACAATCCTTTATAATATTAGTTTACTGACCTGTAAAAACGGCAACACCGCGGCGCCGGCGACGGCGGAGCACGCGCCGAGTGATTGGTCAGCTGATTACGTTTATGCAATACATGATGTTGTGAAATATTAAAATGGAAAAAAGGTCCCACGGCTATAATATTGTTTATTATTAAATTATCGCCACGCTGTATTGTCCAGTACTGGAGTCATATCAAAAACCCCTCATAATAGCCTAAATTCATTAAATATTAGCTCAACTACTTACCTTCTAGTGCAAAAAGCAGCCATTTACATTTTATTTAATCATGTGTTGCTTTGTAACCTTTTTTGAGTAATAAAGATTATTTATTTCATTTATTTATTTTAAATACGTGCTGTATTATAACTCGAAAATTCTTAAACACCTACATTTTAAATATAAATGCATTGGCTCCGGCTCGTGCTTATAATCCCCATAGAGATAGGAGAAATGCAAAGCATAAAGAGAAATAATATATACACTGCGTTTCAAATAAAAATAGGAACGTTAATGACACTTGAAAAGTACGGTTTGCAGAAAAAGTTTACTAATAGTAACACAACCAATTTAAATATAATATTTAATTATTTAAAGTCATAGTTAGTTTTTCCAAACCATACTTTTCTCTCTTATTTTCATTGTAGGCACCAATTTGCCTGAAAGTAAAGAGAACGCATGGAAAAAGCTAGCAAAGCAACGGAAAGAGCCAGAAGCCAGGTCAAAAGCATCAAAGATTTGTTTTTATTTTTATTGATGTCTGACAATCGCACAGGACTTCACTCCCGTGGGCTTTATCATGATAACAACATAACCCTCCTTCTTTTGCAGTCGAGTAGAAAGCCTATAACCTTCCTCAAGCTTCAAGCTACCTCCATACCAAATTTCATCCAAATCGACACGGTACTTTCGAAGATAAGCGCTTTTAACAAACAAACCGTGAACATAGTCTTGTGTAGTACGTGAACGATGAACGAATAGGAGCCGAATCATTGCACTGTACTAAAAGAACCGTTTCCGAACGCTGGCTTGTAATCGGTCTAATAGCTCTTTTCGTTCTCGTACATTCTAAACCGTGCGATCCGAACGAGAAATGAAATACAGTCACTGATTGGTTGACAGAAACGTCATACGAATTCATTCTGTGTCTGTATGAATGAGAACTGTTTCAGATTCACATTTCAATGGTAAAAATATCTCTGTTTAAATTATACATAATCCTAATATTATGTCAGCTGTTTACGCTGTGGTAATACAGAGATAAATAAATACGATGTCTTTGATAGTACCTACTTAGCGTATTTGCTCTGTGGTCCGCGCTGTGTTCTGAGTGAGTTAAGGACACAGAACACATATACTCCGGAGAAGAATGTCAACTCAGTACAAAAAATTCGTGGACAAAAATTGAGGCGCCATCTCTTGTTATCCCCAAATAAGTTTATGTGGCGGGAATTTCGAATATAAAAATTAATATTCGAAATTCCCGCCACATAAACATTTTTTTTTAGAAATTATTTTTTTGATAAAATTTGGCTTTTGCACCTGCAAGATAACTTTTCAGTTTTCTTGCAAGTGCAGAAGCCAGCTGGAACAAAAGAAAACAGTATGTGTTGAATGTAAATGTAAAAAATATTTATTTCTTTCATTACAATATTGTGGTACGTAAAATAAAGTTATAAGTACAGAAAAAATATTGTATGCACAATTAGACCATTAATATAATGACTATCGACGACACAATAATAATTATAAAGTCCATAATTCACATTCTGGAAACTCACCTTAGCAAGATGAGAACATCGAGAGAATCAAATCAAATCAAAATAATTTATTTCACATAAACCTACATGGGCACTTATGTAACGTCAGAAGCTAGGTGCACGGTTCTTATTGGTCGTTCTATGGAGAAGACGACGAGAAACTCCACGATTACTCTTATAAAAATAAATGGCTTTTACAATGTTTCAAACTCGTGGTATGGGAGGACAGTGTAGGCCTGTCAACAAGTACCAGGTACTTATTAAAATAGAAAATGGTCTACAAATCTACAGTCTACAAGGCCTACAAAGTTCTCACATTCACATAATATCAGAGAATTTGAATAAAAGATAAATAACATTTACAACCACAAATAAAGAGTAGAAATTAGAATTGTAGGTATATATTGTCAAATAATGAGAAAATTATGTCAAAGAAGTATGTTATAAAATAAACATCGTAATTAGCAGTACACCTTTACAAACTAATAATGATTACAAAATGGGATTATTCAAATATTCATGTAAATTATAATAACATTTATCAATTATTAACAATAAAATGTGTGTGACAGATGAACCAACATAATACACTTAGTAATAATTCCATTAACACCCTTTCAGTATGGAACCCTATTAAAATATTAATTTATCTTGTCATAGTCTCCGTCATTACTTTTTCTGGTTGATTGTGCCTGGTTTGTGTCATCTGACAGTGCCCATTGACTTGCAAGACTCACAACAGGTTCATTGGAATATTGTGGAAGAGTTTGAGTCATCTGAAAAAAAAATTTCAACTGGCTATCTCTTACCATTAATACCAACATAATAGGGTTAGTAATAATTCCATTGACACCCTTTCAGTATGGAACCCTATTAAAATATTAATTTACCTTCTCATAGTCTCCTTCATTACTTTTTCTGGTTGATTGTGCCTGGTTAGTTTTATCTGACAGAGCCCATTGATGTGCGAGACCCGCAACAGGTTCATTGCAATGTTGTGGAAGAGTTTGTGTTATCTGAAAATAATTATTAGTTAAAACAGTAACAACTTGAATTAAGTATTGGAATATTCTCTGAATCAAATGAACTATTATTAATTTATCCTTCTTCAATTTATTAACACCATTTGCCACATTATAAAAATAAAAACCGTTTTGACTCATACACTGAGGGTTCTTTAACTTCCTAGGAAGTACACAGTTATTTAAATTAATCAATTTTCCTATACTTCTGTACTAATGATGCTTTATACCTATAGTTTTAGCTGGTGGAACATGATATTCTAACAAAAATTAACATATAAATTTACATTTTGGATACAGAACCTTAACAATAAAGTTCTAACCTGTACAAAGTTTTCTTCAGGAGCAGCATGCCTATGTAGTTTCTTGGTAGTGAAGTCCACATAAGAAGATTCTTTAAAATATGTGTGGCACAGCATTCGATGCTCATTATAGAGCTTCATTTGGGAATCAGGCGAAGACCACTGTCCATGAGGGAAACAGAATTTCGCCCATAGTTCGCAGCTGTAAGAAATTAAACTGACTGATGAAAAAGGTCGGTCACAGGTTATTTTGATGTAGCAAATTAAAAATCTGAGTTTAGTGAGTAAAATTGTAGATAAATATTTATGTAAGGGCTACAGTTTGCCAAATTTATGAAGCTACGTACCGGAGATAGTTCTTACTTCCCGGTTTAGGAAACCGATGTAGAGTTATATCTGGATTCTCACTTGAACTGCCACACATGAAGCACTTCCTTTTGTGGTCTTTCATTGGTAACCAGAAAGTACCGAACAACAATGAAATTAGACAAATTAAAATAGCTGAAATAAGCAAACACGAGCCAAACAGGAAGACATTTTTGATTTTATTAATTTTTTCTTAATTTATTCATAACCATGGATACAAGTCCTTCAGTCGTAGTCATTAATATTAATTATTTTTTTATGCTGTGTTGCTATGACACGTTTTAACCTTCCTCAAAATCTTTCCATAATTTACTTCAAATCAATACAAAACAATGTATTTTATTTTTAATACCTATACAATGGGAGTTATGAGTTTTTTAAATCATTATGTCAATTAAAAAAAATATATTATTTGAAAGGTTATATATATAGGCTATAACTATTGTTACCAACGTTTTTTTACCAAAGGAGTTAAACTATAGTTTTACCTAGGATTGAGGTAAACGTTGAAAATATAGCAACACTTAAGTTGTACCGATTTTATTTGGATGTTGCCACAAAACATAAAAAATATTTAGTATATTTCTGGCAACATAAAATTGGCCCCAATAGGTATTTCAAATTGGCCCCAATTCGACAGTAAGAGTCGACCACCCCTGGTTAAGGACCGCCGAGAGCGAAGAACGAATAGAGTGAACTAGTTCACTGTCCGAAATGAACTAGTACGGAGCGATCTCCAAAGTGACTGAACAGGCACAAGACTAGACCACACTCCAGACACAGGCATATTTAGCTTAGTTGGAGGGGTGAACAAGTTTGCTAGTAATGTGAATTCTACCCGCATTGTTCTCTAAACAAAATAATACTTTTGCACATTATAATATTAGTATAGATAATTATAACTACGCCCTGTTTATAATTACTTTTCCCCCTTTTCAGGACAAGAAAGGCCTCCGCGAACATGAACTGATACACACAGGCGAGCGACCACTGTCCTGTGAGATTTGTGGGTGTACATTTAGACAGAGCGCCTCCCTATACACGCACAGGAAACGGGTGCACAACATATACACGCGGGCGAAAAAGGTCACGCTGTTAGAAGAACCCTGAAGATAGATCACAAACGTCAATAGTATTACACTATTGCTGTGAACGCACTCCAGACACAAGCATATTTACCTTAGTTGGAGGGGTTACAAAAATTGCTAGTAATGTAATTCTGCACGTTGAGACAGAGTGCTTCCCTATACACGCACAGGAAACGAGTGCACAACATATACACGCGGGCGAAAAAGGTCACGCTGTTAGAAGAACCCTGAAGATAGATCACAAACGTCAATAGTATTACACTATTGCTGTGAACGCACTCCAGACACAAGCATATTTAGCTTAGTTGGAGGGGTTAAAAAAATTGCTAGTAATGTAATTCTGCACGTTGAGACAGAGTGCTTCTCTATACACGCACAGGATACGAGTGCACAGCATATACACGCGGGCGAAAAAGGTCACTCTGTTTGAAGAATAATGAAGATAGATCACAAGAGTCAATAACATTACACTATTGCACTCCAGACACAAGCATATTTAGCTTAGTTGGAGGGGTTAACAAAATTGCTAGTAATTTGAAAAATAAAACACTGACGATCGTTGTGTTGCGGTCCCCAATAATTTCTGTGTAGTTTCTTACATTAACACTCATTTTTTTGTGTTCTTTTCACTGTGAATCTAGTTGTAAATTTTCTCAGGAAGTAGGATACTTATAAGGCAATTATACAACATGTATCATAATAAAGTTTTAATAAACCCCCTGTAGAATTTAAGACCTTATATAATATTACTCAATTTAAACAACAACTGAAATCGTTTCTTGTAGAAAAATGCTATTATGCTATTGATGAGTTTCTTGCAGACTGACGTATTTAATTAGACCTAGTGTTGGGTTAATAGCCGGATGCTTTGAGTTATTATCGATTATAATCCATAAGTGTCCATTAATAGCCTTGCAATGGATGATAACCCTGCTATTAATGTATTGTTAAAAAAATAAATGCTTCTTTTGTTTTATTGTAAAATCTGGGGTGTGAATATAAATTGGAGGCGTGTACGCAGTGTGATTCAATGTATTGTTATTCTTTTTATTTATTTTTATTTTTTGTATGAGAAAAAGTGTTAATAATAAAATAAATACACATTTTTGGGAAATTCAGTTTTGTTAATTTAGAGAACAAAAAGGCTCATCGGCAACGAGAAACTAGTCGAGACAAGGCTCCAGAGCCTAAAACATCGGCGACGTGTTGCAAGCCTGTCAGTCTACTATCGGTTACATTTCGGGGAGTGTGCGATGGAATTGCACAGTCTTATTCCACCAAGCCCGTTCCATCATCAGACTACAGGACAAACGGCGATGCGCCATCGTTACATGGTGGATATCCCACCCATACGCAAGAAACGTTTTGGGAATACCTACTTTCATTGTACGTACGGCTAAGGAGTGGAATTCCCTGCCGGAGTCTGTGTTTCCTGATAGTTACAACCTGGGAGTCTTTAAGTCAAGAGTGAATAGGTTACTTCAAGGCAAGCGTGCTTCATCTTCGACCACATCATCGCTAACATCAGGTGAGATTATGGTCAAACGAAAATCAATTATAAAAAAGTGGCTGTTTATGAAGCGCTATTAGGTCCATAATGCAGTGTATTAGAAACGCGTGCTTTTTACTTTACGTTACTGCACTAGTGCTATAACGCCACAGATAACTATTTACTAGTCGGAGGTTGGAGATAGCGGCTTGTGGAAAGTTCCACAGACTAGTTTCGTTGCGTTCAGAAAAATTGATAATCAAAATATCAAAAATTTATGAATATCGGAATTCCGATATTACTCCTCTCAATTCCGGAATTGAAATACCAGAAAAATTGTTACGGAATTCCGGAATTAAGAAATTCCGGAATGCATGCCCTAACGCCAACCGAATCCGGAATCAGTACGTCGACTGTCCTTTTTCGTGTGTTCCTGGTTTGTGTACTGTATAATCATAAAATGGTTAGAAAATAAAAATATCCCAAATAAATGACTGATAAACCATTAACCAACCATTAACCATAAACCTCACCACCATTTTAGTTATTGTAGTACTTACTTAAATATGTATGTAGTCTAAGTGTAAAATACTGTATAGATATAAGTAAGCAAATAAACAAATAAATAAACAAATATACATACCCACCGAAATGACTGATAAAGAATTAAAAAAAAAAACTAAGTATATAAAATATCTAATTACCAAAAATCAATGTAAATAGCTGATTGAACATTTTTAAATAGGCCAGATTAGTTTTAAATTGCACATTTATTGTTGAAAGATAGATGATTAAAATGAAGTCTAATCTAACAGTCCGAAGCCTTAAAACCATGAAGGGAAATTTTCAATCACTAAAATAACATTAACAGCAGGGTTATCATCCATAATTGGCTATTAATGGCTATTAACTGCTTTTAATCGATTATTAGCCAAATGATATTAACCGGATTATTATCATTGCCCAACACTAATTAGACCTCATAAGACCATTTTTTATAATTTTTATTAATGATTATTCATTATTGATCATATTATTGACATTCAATTTTATTCGTTTAAGGATATAATCATGACATTTCTTTTTTTTGTACTTTTACCTATTAATTTTTTTTTTACTATAATGTTTAAATTTTATTAATTTATAATAATATTAAGATCATATATTTCCACTCAATGTAAAAATTGTTTATGAAATAAATCAATAAATCCAAATAAAGACTTTATCTACATTGAAATTTGTTTAATTTTTCTTTAATGTGTATTGAGTGTCGGAATTGAGGCGAGCGTCCGCTGTCCTGTGAGATTTGTAGGTGTACATTCATATAAAGCGGCTCCCTATACACGCACAAAAAACGAGTGCACAACATATACACGCGGGCGAAAATGGTCACTTTGTTAGAAGAATAATGAAGACAGATCAGAAGCGTCAATAGCATTACACTATTGCCGTGAATCCACTCAAGACAAGCATATTTAGCTTAGATGGAGGGGTTAAAAAAATTGCTAGTAATGCAATTCTGCACGTTGAGACAGAGTGCTTCCCTATACACGCACAGGATACGAGTGCACAACATGTACACGCGGGCGAAAGAGTTCACTCTGTTAGAAGAACACTGAAGATAGATTAGGAGTGTCAATAGCATTACATTACTGCCGCGAACCCACTCCAGTCATAAGCATATTTAGTTTAGTTGGATGGCTTAACGAGATTGCTAGTAATGTGAATCTACCCATATTGCTAGAAAAAGAAAAACACTGAAGATAGCGTTTTGTGGCGGTCCCCAATGATTTCTGTGCCTTTATTTTCATTATCACTAAAAGGACACATTTTTTTTTCCTTTTTTGTGTTATTTTCCCTGTGAATCTAGTTGTAAATTTTCCCTGGAAGTAGGATAAGGCAATTATATATATTTATAAGGCATGTATCGTAATTAAGAATTTTTCTACATTGAAAATCATTCATTTTTATTTGATTTGTATTAAGTGTCGGAATTTGTATAAAATTGCTTAAAATGTCTCCGTAAACACGAACAGAATGCTTATTAGCAATTATACAACATATATTTAGTAACGTTATTAACGCACACCCTCAAACACCCCAATTAGAAAATTATGTTATATCATAATACACACACTGTAATTTACCCTGAATTAAATAAATAATCTTTATTTCTCACTACTTGTGAGTATAACTTTACTTACATACATGGTTTAAAAATCGGTCAAGTGCGTGTCGGGCCACGCGCAGTGTAGGATTCCGTAGTTTTTATAACAGCCAAGTGCGAGTCGTATTCGCTGACTGATCGTTTCATACCATGCTCTAACTAAAAACCAAACATGACTACCTAACTAATTTGACTTCCTATACAAATCCTTACCTGATCCGACAATTTTGCACGGAAAGTTTTAATTTTTTTAGAGATTTGTATAAAACTTGTCATAGCCGGTGTTTTGAATTTAAAAACGGACACAGAGCTACACTACTCAATCGTCACAAGAAACTAGCACGATACAAATGGCGCTTAGCGCCATCTATCGACATTTCTATAGAGTTGTTCGAAATTTTCGAGTCAAATATAATTGGTCGACTATTACTCGTAAACTTGTAAAGCCCACTTATGTGTGATAGTTTTCCTTTAAATTTCGTTATATATAGGTACTACTGCCGTGACATTTGAATTTCTAACTACAACCGTTTAGTTGATAGAGGGGGGGGACACTTGACTCTAACGAAAATTGGTACTTTAAATCTTGATAAGTCACGAACGGTTTACTTAATCAAAAAACGGTCTGACTAAACCTCTAATATTTTTGAAAGACCTATCCAACGATATCCCACACTATGGGAAGAACGAAAAAAAAAAAATTATCATCCCACTTTACATTTATGGGAGGTACCCTAAATAATTGTTTTTTTCAAAATTTTATTTTACCACTTTTTCGGCGTCATTAACGTGTATACTCATGCCAAAGTACAACTTTCTAGTACTAATAGTTTTTGAGCTAAACCGCGGACAGACGGACATGGCGAAACTATAAGGGTTCCTTGTTGACTACGGAACCCTAAAAAGGAAAGTAGGTAGGTACCTATATGTAAATAAATCTTAAACTAGGTTTAAAGTAAAATGAGAATAGAGAGAATTGGCATTGATTGTAGAGGTTGAACAGTGTGTTGACCCTGTCTCATGAACTAGGTGGTAGCCTGTATCTCGGGAAACAGTGTTCTGCCATGAACACTGATCCAGTGTATGTTTTTAAAATGGTCTATGTGCCATTGCTGTGCGTTACGTTAATACATAGGTGCTCTGAGGGATTGAGATGTGTTCGGTTACTGATATAGGTATGTATGCGAGGTTCTGCGAGTTAAAAGATTGAGCGCAGAGCTAAAAGGCTTATAGGCGACGAGGTGCTGGTGGACTAGCTTCATAGCCTGGCTCATCGGCGAACCGTTGCTTGCCTGTCGGTTTTCTGCAGATTGTACTTCGGGGAGTGTGCGCAGGAGCTCCATGACCTGATTCCTCCATCTCCTTTTCACTACCGGTCTACCAGATGCACGGCTGGGTACCACCCACACTTGGTTGATATACCGTCTTGTCGTACCAAGCGCTTCTCCTCCACATTTATTATGCGCACAGCCAGGCTGTGGAATTCTCTGCCGGCTTCTGTGTTCCCTGCCACTTACGACCTTTCAGCCTTTAAAGCACGAGTAAACAGGCATCTTCTGGGCTCGCTCGTCCCATCTTAGACCTCATCTATCGCTTACCATCAGGTGAGAACGAGGTCAAGAGTGGGCCCATCAGTAATAAAAAAAAAGTGTGCGAGGGAGTGTTCGTGTGATAAGAAAGTGTAATGGAAGTGTGTCGTTTGTGTAGGTGTTGGTGTGTGTGCGTGAGAGCCGGGGCACACGATGCGTTGCGGCGGCGGTGCGGCGCCGGAGCGGTGTCGCTGCGTCGTCTTACATAGAAATATCTGTGGCATGCACACGATGCGCTCCGGCGCCGCACTGGACTTGCAACCACCAAGACGAGGCGGGGAGGGGTGAATGCGTTGCGACGTCGGAGCGGCACCGCTCACTTGTTTTGCGTCAGAAGGAAGGACACACGCTCGCTCGTTTCGATTGTCTGTCAACAGACTGTCCAACGCTGCTACGGCGCCACTGCGACATAACAACGTTACGGCGCCGCACCGCTCGTGTGCCCACTGACACGGTGAAATATTTGCGGTGCGGCGCCGCAACGCATCGTGTGCCCCCGCCCTGAGTGTTTATTATCCACTGAATTTTTTGTTTTGTTTTCTTTAAACAGTTGTTTTAAAGACTATCTTTCTTGAATTAAGTGAACACCGGCACTTTTAAAACCACGTCGGTGAGCACGGTGATCTGTTGACTGCTAGGATCTTAACTGCAGCTTTTTGAAGTTACTGAACTGGTCCAGCTTAAAAACCCGATGACAGGGCTTGATTTAAATACCCATAATAAAGAATATTGCATCTTTAAAAAACAAAACATGTAAGTATTATTTGATCCATCTGTTTGGTTAAGATTTCGATTTTTTAGGAATTTTAGAATTTAATGTATTTTTAGACGCATGACGACGCTCAGTTACACCAATAGTGTCAGTTAAATAGACTGGTACATACAGATATCAATACATAGGTGCATTCATACACACACGCACACACTACATACACATATACGTCGTTTATTCGCTATTTATTGTAATCTGTGTATTTCATAATTTATTGGCGTAACGAAGTCATAACTTTATATTTTCTACTCGGTAGGCTGTGAAGCTACCTTTGATAAATAAATGAAAAACTAAAAACCAATTTTCCCATAATGCTGCAGGATTCATGAGCCCAAAAATGACCGATTTTACACGGGTCTTTTACTGATTATTTCAACTTTTTCTATCTGTATATCTCTATCTCTTTTTTGTTCTTGGTTGAATTGTCAACCAGAAATAAAAAAGAAGAAGAATAGCTACGTCATTTTGAATCCAATATGGCGTATGACTCGAAGATGGCGGACTTCTTATTTTTTATCACTGCGGTATGGGTATCAAATGAAAGGGTATGCTGAAAAGAATACGAAAATAATAAAAGAGGTTTTTAATGTTTCTAAAATTAAATTTATTTGGGAGTATGTAACAGTTTATTATGAGTGTACAGAGCGGCTGAGTGCGCGAACGTGGCGGGACAGTGCGAGCAGTGCAGCGGACGTTCTCCCGTGTGTGTTCTGATGTGGAACTGCAGGATCGTTTGAGTCTGGAAACGTTAAATGTTAAGTGTTATATTGGTACTCTTCAATTCAATCTGCTTAATCTTTTCCCAACAATGTTCAGTGTCAGATTTTCTGTCTTCAGTACCCGTAATGACTGTCAGAGATTTAGACGACTTAGGCTCAATTTACACCGCCGCGGAATGGAAGCGTCAATTTCGCCTCATGACGCGAGAAGTCGCGCAAATTCACTGGAATGCTCGAGTATTCCAGCGAATTCGCGCGACTACGCCTTGCTTGCTTGGCACCGCACTGCTGTAACAGACTCCCCGTTCGCACCACTTCCCGCGGATTCCACAGACGGCGCCGACAGTAGCTAGGGGAATTCCCGAGAATGCGTGAGGATTCCCCGGAAGACGCGCGATCTCGTTTTGGCTCCTATTTAGTTTGTATGTTATACAATTGACATAAAGTTCATTATGCTATGTACAATTTCGTTGAAAAAAGTCGCTTCCATTCCATTCCGCGGTGTAAATTGAGCCTTATCATGCTTTCCAAAGCACGGAGGCTCCTAAGATCCACAGACTAATCTTGGCAAACTTTGCTTAACGTTGCAAACCGTGCAGCTGTTATTTACACACGAGCTCCTCAACTACTTGAAAAATAATAGCTGCTTCCGTTACCTTCATAAAAGCTTCCTGCTTGAATATCTCCGACACTGATGTATCTCATACTGTTGCACACTATAGGCCAAAACATAGGTTTTTTTTGTAGGACTGGCTCGCGTTTGACCCATTTTAATGGTAAGCGATAAAGTGGAAGATGATACAGGTTTAACCAGACCAATTCAATTTTGACTTTAAGAGTTCTAGGTTAGGTGATTGTGCGCACAGCCAAGCTGTGGTATTCTCTGGCGGCTTCTGTGTTCCCTGCCACTTATGACCTTTCAGCCTTTACAGCAAGCTCGTTCCATCGTAGACCTCATCTATGGCTTACCATCAGGCGAGATCGAGGTCAAGAGTGGGCTCATCCGTAATAAAGAAAAGGTTATAGCTATCAGGAAAGACAGACGTCGGCAGGAAATTCCACTCCTTAGCTATACGCTAACGACTGACCCCTGAGGAACGCCGGCATTAATAGCTAATTGGCCAGACGAGCAGCCATCGATAACCACTCGAATGGACCAATCGCTCAAGAAGTCAGCAATCCAAACGCATAGTTCAGTGGGTACATCGAAAGAAGGAAGTTTACTAATAAGGCTATCGTGTCAGATCCTGTCGAAAGCCTTGGACAAGTCGAGGGAAGTAGCAAGTGCCCCGTGCTTCTCAATGGCCTCACTCCAGATATGATTGGCAAAGGTAAAAGATCCCTGTTGACCAGTTCTTGTGGAAGCCATACTGTCAATTCTAGCCTAGTTTAGATAGCTTAAACAATGTATATAGAACTACATGTAACTGTACTTTTTTGCATTTAAATGCAGACGCTAGCACATGAAGCTACCCGAAACTGTGAAAATTTCCTAACCAACCTTGAACCTAATTTCTTTAACAATAAAGTGGAAATTCAATAAAAGTAATTTGACAGAATGTTGTAGCTTGATGTGCTGGCGTCTGAACGTGAATGTATAGATTTATACTCACGGTGAAGGCTCGTCCACAATAGTCACATATCTTGTTGCGAGGAGGACGTTTCTTATTGTGCACGTATGCAACATGGCGATTGAGGCCAGTTTGACTTTTGAACACCTGGAAATTAAAATGAAATGATCATGATATCCCTTGGACATCCTAGTATCAGATTTTGTGGCTTCTGACTACGTCGGCAGTTAAAGATGTACAAATGTTAGCCGGGCCCAAAATGTATTTCATTTATTGTGTAATTATAAAAATGTGTATTAATTTATACTGCCTTATTATTTACGCTTGAAATAAGTAAAGCATAGAAAAAGAAATCACATCGCCCACTTCCAAACTCTGGGCTACTACTAAGAAAGAACAATGGCAGCCACCCATAGATTAATATAGCTGAAATTAAATTTTTGCATTTTTAAATGAAAAATATCTTGTTTAACTCGGCGTCAACTTCTGAATTAGTTTGTGCAAGAACTTTGTTCGAGAAGTCCGAGAATAATAGAAATTCAGTCATGAACTTTTGTAGGTTATGTCCAGGTCAAGTGAAAATTAAAGAAAACGGAAAACAATCGAGAGCAACACAAGGCACAATGTGCAAGCGTCTGTGACATGAACATTTTTTTTTTAAAGTAGATTAGTTCCTGACGGAACAGGCTAAGGTCTTAGATCATGCTGCCTAGTAATCAGTTAACCACAGATTATACATATAAATATTTTTCTTGAGGGTACTGTGACATGAACAATCAACAGTTGTCAAACCAAGTTATATTTTTTTTTGACTTGGGATAAATAGTCTTTTTGCCAGTCATTAATTGAAAGTAATTTATTTATTTTTACACTACAATATTTTTATCTCCCTACAAAGAACACTTCCACTTATAAATAAACATTATTGTGAATTCATTTACTCCTTTTTGTTACAATAACAAACTAAAACTGATTTTATTACAATAATATTGCACTTACTGTCACTTGGCAGAATAAATACAAAATGGCATCACTAATTGTCAATGAAAAAATCAAATAACTTTTAATTTTTTTTTATCCGGACTTAACTAGGTAATGTGATACTTTGAAAAAAAAACGTAGAAAAATAATAGAACTGCTTTCGTATATATAAGTCACTTTTAGATGCTCAAATTAAAGTCAGCTAAGCTTTCGCCATCGTTCTTTCTATTAGAAAACTTCAACAGCATTTTTTTAATCGAACCCGGGACCTCTAGACCACCGAGACAGTAAGCCTTACCTTATTACATTTTGTACATCGATACGTGTTGATCTTGAAATGCTCCCAGTTAATATGCACCTGCAGGTTTCTCTTAGTAAAGAACTTGGCGCCACATTCGTCACAGATGAATCTGTAGCAATAATAATTATTTAATATTTTCTATTATAATAGTTTAATTTGACATTTTAATTTGAAATTTTTGACATTTAATTTGAAACTTTGACATTTAATTTGAAACTTTTATATGAATATTTCTTCGTTTATTTTAAATGCTAAGCAAGCTTGAAGGCTAAGCAGATGATGATGATAAGATGTTGCTCCGGAACACAAGGGAAACAGAAGGAGCAGGGTGGGTTTTAGGCCAGTAGAAGTCTGACACTCTTTTCACAGCGGGAGGGGTCAATTGAAGATCTTCCGACCCAGAAAAAAGGCAATCCTTATAATAGTGATCACCTCTTATCAGCCTCGCTGACGTGTCTGGAGTGCGTGTTCAGGTGATGCTGCAGGCCCTGCACAGTGCTGTACTGAGTGCTACAGTCCAGGGAATGATGGTAGGCCTTAAAATAGTGGTCACCTCCTATCAGCCTCGCTGACGTGTCTGGAGTGCGTGCTCAGGTGATGCTGCAGGCCCTGCACAGTGCTGTACTGAGTGCTACAGACTAGGGAATGATGGTAGGCCTTAAAATAGTGGTCACCTCTTATCAGCCTCGCTGACGTGTCTGGAGTGCGTGTTCAGGTGATGCTGCAGGCCCTGCACAGTGCTGTACTGAGTGCTACAGTCCAGGGAATGATGGTAGGCCTTAAAATAGTGGTCACCTCTTATCAGCCTCGCTGACGTGTCTGGAGTGCGTGCTCATGTGATGCTGCAGGCCCTGCACAGTGCTGTACTGAGTGCTACAGTCCAGGGAATGATGGTAGGCCTTAAAATAGTGGTCACCTCTTATCAGCCTCGCTGACGTGTCTGGAGTGCGTGTTCAGGTGATGCTGCAGGCCCTGCACAGTGCTGTACTGAGTGCTACAGTCCAGGGAATGATGGTAGGCCTTAAAATAGTGGTCACCTCCTATCAGCCTCGCTGACGTGTCTGGAGTGCGTGCTCAGGTGATGCTGCAGGCCCTGCACAGTGCTGTACTGCGTCCTGCAGTCCACACAGAACGCTGGAGTGTCGGGCGCGCCATGCGCAGAGCGCTCGTGTGCCCCCAGGCCGGAGCGAGAGCGGTAGCACTTATTACATCTCTCACATTTGTACTCGCGGGAGGATTGCTTGTGGACTGTGCTGGGAATTGAACACGGGATTTCTCTATTACCTCCTTCTTCTTAGTTAGTCGATGGCAAAAATCATCTTCTTCATAGTCTTTTCCGAATGTTGGGTTCTAATAGCAGACTTAAGGCCCTGATATTATGAAAACTTGATAAAGCATTATTTTTAGCAGTGGTGACTTACTAGTTGTAGGCTTTTAGTTTGATTTATTTATTTTAATTGTTGATATGCTTGCGTTTGACCATAATCTCACCTGATGGTAAGCGATGATGTGGTCGAAGATGAAACACGCTTGCCTAAAAGTAACCTATTTACTCTTGACTTAAAGACTTGCAGGGTATAGCTATCATGGTGGACATCCTACACATACGCACAAAACGTTTACGTTTTAGCTTTATTTTTTAACTTTTGTTTATCACATGCTTATTTGCCGAAGGATGTAATGAAAACAGTTGTTGTTCCTATTGTTAAATATAAAAGTAAGGATATTTCTGACAAGGCAAACTATAGGCCTATCTCCTTAGCCACCATTGTGGCTAAGGTTTTTAATTGCTTGCTCAATAACCTTTTAAAAAGTAAGGTCAAGCTACATGATGCTCAGCATGGTTTCAGGGAAGGCCTTTCAACTGAAACAGCAATTTTTTGTCTTAAGAAGGTTGTTAGGTATTATAATGACAACCAAACACCTGTTTTTGCTTATTTTTTAGACATCTCAAAGGCTTTTGACATGGTTTGTGTGTGTGACAAGTTGTGGTCTAAGCTGTCTGAGGCAAATATTCCATCTGAATTAATAGGCGTATTTAAATTTTGGTACACGCACCAAGTTAATTGTGTAAGATGGGCAAATGTAGTGTCTGATGATTATGTGATGCAATGTGGAGTTAGACAGGGTGGGATAACCTCCCATACCTTGTTTAATATTTATATAAATGACCTGGTAGTCGAGCTTAGCAGCGTGCATGCTGGCTGTTACATTGACGGGGTGGCATTTAATAACATAAGCTATGCTGATGACATGGCGACGCTCAGTCCGTCATTGGCAGGTCTTTTGAAATTAATAAAGGTTTGTGAGAGATATGCTGATGGACACGGTTTAAGATATAACACCAAAAAAAGTGAATTACTAATTTTTCGGGTGGCTAATAAGAGTGCAGAAGTCTACCCAGCTGTCACTTTAAATGGTGGTATCTTGAACCGTGTTTATCAGTTTAAATATTTAGGCCACATTGTAACTGATGATTTAAGGGACAGTCTAGATATTGAAAGGGAACGGAGAGCATTGGCAGTGAGGTGTAATATGCTGGTCCGAAGGTTCTCGCGTTGTACAGGTGCCGTTAAAGTTACACTTTTCAAAGCTTACTGTTAAACTTTTTACACGTGTAGCCTTTGGACTAGTTGTAACCTAAAATCTGTCAATGCACTTCGTGTTCAGTATAACAATGCATTCAGGATGCTGTTAGGGCTGCCACGCTTCTGTAGCGCGTCGGGCATGTTCACACTGACTGTTTAGCTGCGATCAGACGCAAGCGAGCAGCGTCCTTGCTCAGCAGAGTGCGTGCTAGCACTAACAGTCTCCTGTGTATCATTGCCAGTAAATTAGACTGTCCTATTATTCAGTTTTTGAGTCAATTACATGTACGTACATGAATTGATACAAAATTTTAATTTTAATTTAGTTTTATAAAGTTACTAACATAGTTTTAAGTAGTGCTACTAATGATAATTAGGTATTAATTGTATTGGTTATGGGAAGAAAATCCAAAAAAAGAAAAAGAAAATGATTATATTATATTATTATTATTAACTTTGACATTGAGAGTCGTTCAGTAGTTTCTTATTTTT
The DNA here is from genome assembly GCA_943138885.2 of Tholera decimalis. Taxonomy (NCBI): domain Eukaryota; kingdom Metazoa; phylum Arthropoda; class Insecta; order Lepidoptera; family Noctuidae; genus Tholera; species Tholera decimalis. Next base: position 6,010,028 of record OW964575.2, on the reverse strand, counting down.
TCTTTGCCTTTTTTATTCTTTTTTTATGTGGATAAATTTACCAAGCATTTATATTCTACCGGTTTATGAAGGAACCAGTTTATCACCTGTCGGGTTTTCAAATTTAGAACCCGGTCTACAATAAATTTAATTAAAGGACCCCGGGGGTCGACACCTACGTTTAACTGGAAGAATATTGAACATCTTCGTCGGCTCAGGGATCCGGGAATATTGAGTCCCTGGCGCCCATTTAGTAATGATTCACTTTCAACAAAACTGTTAAGGTTATGGTTGCGTGAAAGAGTAACAAACATCTATACATCATGTACTTGATAATAATCCATCCTCTTTTCTCTTTCGCATTAATAATATTAGTGTTACGCCAGTCGCTTAGTGAAGTACGTCGGGAAACTTCGACATAAATCTAGAATGTTCGAGACACTAACGCCATCTAGCGGCAAATAGAGGTACTGTGTATCTCGAGTAGATTCCTGGAATATTCTGGGCAGTATATACAGTGAGTCGATTTTATAAGAATGTTCTAGAATTCATAGACCGGGGTATAAATAGATCGCAAAGGAACGCGGACAGTCAGTCTTATTAGAAGGCGATATAATCGAAGCTATACGAGTGAATTTCAGTGCGATTTAAGTGTAACTGACAAGTGTTGTGGTACGAATAATTGTGTTAAATTTTTATTTTGTGTTTAATTAATTAAGTGTTAATTTTGGTTTAATTGGCGTTAATTATTTCTATCCCGAACCCCAGCTCGTAACATTAGTAAGAAAAATGGAGGGAACAGATCACGTTAGTAACATCACACTACGCTCCATCTTTCTTACTAATATTATTAACGTAAATGTTAGTGGGGCAGTTTGGAAGTAAGCGGTGTAATCAGGGCCGGATTAACCATTAGGCGGAGTAGGCAACTGCCTAGGGGCCCCGCATCAACTAGGGCCCCAGGCCCAGTGCACGCACCAAGAAAACATGTTTCTTCGAACGAGAATTTGATGTGCGTGTGAACTTAGGGACCTCACTGTTATCTCACAAAATACAAATCGTTAAATTTAGTAGTAGAATTAAAACAATTTTAGAACAAATCTGGCGTTTCCTCAGTTCACACACGATTTGGTCTGTCAAAGTAAGAAAAGGGGCCTCGTGAATGCAGGGTTGACAGGGTTAATCCGGCTCTGGGTGTAATACTCCAGTGCCTTTAAAGTATAAGTACCATACAAAACCAGAGAAACACTTACTACATGTGAACTTTCAGTGCGTTGCTGTTCACGAACGTATTTTCACAAATGTTACAAGTCTGTTTCTTCTTGTGTTTGTCTAAATGATAACGGTAAGCTCGGTTGGAACTGAAACAAAGATGTTTTTATTTATACAGGGTTACTGTCGTTACTGATAAAACACTAACAACCTCTCAGGACTATGTGAGTAACACTATAAACAACTACTTTAGTTCTAGGACCCATGCAGAAAACGTGATATTTTTGACGTTTTTATAGATAATGGTACGGAACCCTTCGTGCGCGAGTCTGACTCGCAGTTGGCAGGTTTTTTTTTGGTAAATGTTTTATAAAAAGTCATAGAACGAAAGTAGTTATTTATGATGTTAGTAATACAATCCTGCCAGGTTGTTAGTGTTTTACATTGATCGTTCAGTTATTATAATAAGTTTCCTTTTTTTTTTGAGAGAGAGAGGTTGAGAGAGAGATATCTTTATTTGTTTAAACATGGTATACATACAAGAACATGCAACATATTATTTTATTTGAGACCATCATGTTCAGTATCGGCGTACAAATGTTTCATATAGGTGAGGTATGAGAAGAGATCGGAATAGGTAGAGCTCTTTTATGTACTTACCATAGGTTAGAATAATATGGATATTCCCTGAGTCCCGGGATTTGGTTTTTAAGTAGTAAAATCATAAAAAAAAACTATTCTCGCCTTCGGGACTAATGAAAGATTAACACTTCCTTTCTGACGGGTAAATATAAGAAGGACGGGATTAAGGATAGTATGATAAATAGATAAACTTGATTAATTAAACCACATATATTTTTTACGTAACAATTTCTTATTCAAGAATCAACAATCATTTAAACATTTTTATTCTTAAGTTGTACAAAAACATTTACAATTGTAAAATTTACAACGTCGCTCATGCGCTTATTGGCTTACATAAACCATACATATTGACAAAAATAATAAAATTCAATAAAATGCCGTAGTATCAGTCGGAATCCCGTGGAATATCCATATTAACATCAATTAAACATTGGTCAATGAACCTAAATAGCTCTACTTATTCCGATTACTGGTGATGAGAGATTACAAATAATCAAAAGATTAACTAAAATAGGCATTTACAAAGTTGAAAAATTTAGAAATTATATAAATTGGTTTAGACATTTTTATTTTGTTTTTCCCTTAGGGATCTATTTTTTTAATCAATATTGTCAACGCTAACTTGAACAGCCGAACTACCTATCACAAGCTAATTATGGCTTAAAAGGTTTTTCCTAACATGGGCATTGTAAATGTAAAATTCATAGTTTGATGAAATAAATTTTACTTTACTTAATTGACTGCCTATCTGACTTCCACAATCCAGTAGCTAGGTTATTTCATTTCATAAGGTGGTGGGCCAGTAGTTATAGTCCTCGACTCGTAAGTTGGCAAGGTTTTGGCATAGTGGGGGTAAGTTCGTGCATCGTGCACTTAGTGGAACAAAAAAGTGGTCACTTTTACTGCTTGCCATTATTCTATGGTTATTGTTGCCATCATTTATTTTTAATCATGTCTGTTCTGAAGAATGTTAAAGAAAGAAGAGGAATTCATTCGTTAATTCGGTATTATAAATAAAATAGATATAATACACTAGTACTCACGCGGGGCTTCGCTCCCGTGGATTCTATTACGGTAAAAACATAACTCTCCTTTTTTGCACTCGCGTAAAAAGTAGTCTATAACCTTCCTCAAGCTTCAAGCTACTTCCATACCAAATTTCATCCAAATCCACCCAGTACTTTCGAAGATTAGCGCGTTCAAGCAAACAAACAAACAATTTTCCGCTTTATAATATTAGTATAGATAAATACATTTAAAAGTGAAAGAAATAAAAAACATTAAAAATAATATGTTCTCGTCGTTAATAAAACTTACCGTAAACAATTAGTTAATAAAACTGCTACCCCTTTTATTCTTCTTTTTTCCCGGTGTCGTAAAGACAGTGACGAATTCGGAATTTCAACCTTCCTTAACTATAGTTAAGGAAGGTTGAAATTCCGAATTCGTCACTATTAAAACGTCAGAAAGAACAGTTAGACACTATAGTGTCTAACTGTTCTTTCTGACGTTTTAATAGTCTGCGTAAAACGGTATTGGGTCCTGGCATTGTAATCAACGTAACAAAAACTAAATTTAAAACAACAACTCCTAACAAAAACAAAGGGTACAACTTTAGTGTACGCAAGTGTATTCGGGAGCAAATGGAACGAGAACTACTGACGCACCGCACGCGCGCTCGGAGCGGCGCTACGTCATACCCCGCGTCCCGCTGACAACCGCTGACACCTAAAAATCAACTTCTGCGCATCAGCGTTGCCAGATGTACGAGAAATCTCGTAACTTTACGAGATTTAGCAGTCTCTGTACGAGAAACGAGAAAATAAAAATCTCGTACACTCTACGAGATTTTAACAATGTTGTTAATACAAACCAATAACATTTAAAGAAAAGAATGTATGTCCATGCCACAAACTCGACTAAGCACATCACTAGATTCATTACCTCATCACTAAATGTATCTTTAGTCATTGACCGGGGAAACCCCGCTAGATGTATTATACTACACATATGAACTAGTAACAAGTACCTACAAAAAATACTTAAGTAAATAATTTGTTTTAGTTTTGGAAGTTTTTGGTAAAATAATTAAAAAAATATGAATCACCTAGAGTAAAGTTTTTTTCATTTGGCGGTCCCAAACTTAAGGAATATTCCTACGCCAGGCTAGCTAGTACATAGTACTTAGTGTACCTAAATTAAGGTCTGAGATTTACTTTTACGAGATTTTGTATTGAAAGTACAAGATATTTGACAGCCCTAGTACGAGATAAAAAATTCGGCAACTGGCAACCCTGCTGCGCATTGAACGACTCTTGCCAAGTTATTTGAATACTACTATACAAACCCAAAGAGGTACATTCATTTGAAGAGTCAATAGCGCAATGCCGAAGGTGTCAGCCATGTGATCGCGAGGTCGCGGTTTCAAACCCCACCCATTACACTATTACCGTGAACCCACTCCAGACACAAGCATATTTAGCCTAGTTCGAGGGGTTAACAATATTGTTAGTAATGTGAATTCTATACCAACATTGCTGGCTCTCTTTAAAAAAAATGCTGTGACGTCCGACAGGGAAGAATGGAGGAAGAAAACGTGTTGCACAGACCTCAAGTAAATAGGATAAAAGCAGGGACATTATAATGACTCACGTGGTAGTAAATCCGCACTCCTTGCAGGTGTACCCCTGCTGTATCCCCTCACCGGCCGGGGCGTGTTGTTCGTCGTAATGTTGTACTGCAGACTGCATATGATTGTATCTTTTATGGCATATCATACACTCTAATCTGTAACGACAAAGGACACCGACTGTAGTACCGCTATACTTTTGTTCCTAGAGCAAAATCATCGTCATGACTCCCTTCCGCTCCAGAAGGAAGTGTAAGACTTCTACTGGCTAAAAAACCAACGTGTTCCTCCTGCCGTGGTATCTCGATAGAATATTCCGCAAACACGGCAGGCATTGGGCACTGTTCTTTGATAATTTAGCGAATGACTTCTCCCGCTCTGGTTGGAGCTGAAGAGAGCATCAGACTTCTACTGACTAAGAACCCAACGTGTTCCTTCCGTTGCCCTTGTGTTCGAGGGCCGCGGTATCTTGTTACAATATTCCCGAAACCCGAGCAAGCACTGGCTCTATCAGACCCCGTCATAACATAAGTACTGACTCATCTTTGTGGCGCGCGATAGAGTCGCCGAAAGTGTAATTAGACGAAAGTAGATGCATGCCTTTATATTCGAATACTCTAAGATAATTCTCGGAGGCACAATCGATCGTGGTCCAGAGCATGGCACAGGGAGTATGAAATGGGATGCATTCGCCTTCCTTCTGCGATGCAGTCATGCTAGCGAAGGAGGAGGCTGAACTAGGGATTGCAATCCGGAAAACCGGATCCGGTACTGTACACCGGATCCGGTGTTTTTATATTTTGGCGAAATAACCGCGCTCCCGCGAGTGTACTCGCCCCACCCTCGCCGCTGCAACGTGTTGCTACATGTTCGCTCTGTTTGTGGTTAGTTCGAGTCAAAAAAAAATTGGAAAGAATAAACAAAGACAATAATCTAACGACAACGTGGCACTCGTTGCAGAAGTATTAGAGAAGATATTGTCATTTTTATTTTTTGAGATTTTAATTACCTAAAGTTTTAGTTTCTAGTTTATGTTTCGACGAAGAGAATGTAACAGACTGTTTTATTTTTCCAAAAAAATCATAATTTAGTTGATTTCGTACACGCGTATTGTTTTTATTTCATACCTCATTAACGGTCCATGTTGGAATGTAAGCAAGTTATCCTGGGTATAACAATCCGGCCTATATAAATTCGACCGGATCCAGTCGGATCCGGTCGGATTTATGAAATCCGGTCCGGATCCGGCCAGATTGAAAATGACGCCGGATTGAAATCCCTAGGCTGAAAGTGTGAGGGAGAGACCACTCTTTTCCTCTGACTGGGGTAAGAACCAGGTCTGGGTCGTCAGCGTGTCGTTTTCCACTGACGCGCTCCTCAAAGGCTTATAGAGGATATACTCTTTGTTGTGCACCATAACCGACAACAAGAACTTAACAACTAAAGACGGTGATACAATGGTCGGTCTTATCGCTAAAAGCGATCTTTTACAGACAACCGTCAGCAACATTGGCGGAGCCCGATCCCTATCGGGCTCCGCCAATGTTGCTGACCCTCCATTGATGACCCTCCATTGATTACCCTCCATTGCCTGCCGGGGTTTGGGAATGTTCTAATGAGAAACCGCGGACCCGGAATGCAAGGGTTAATGAAAGAACAGAGTGGGGTTTTAGTCAGTAGAAGTTTGACAATCCCATCTTTTCTATCCAGAGATAATTATCCCCCCGACAAAAAAGGGCATTTTGTGCAGACATAGAATTGCCTTTACTAAAACACATCACACAATAAAGATGTTAGCTTGAGCGATAAAGTCTGTCCGTGTCGTAATATGTAGTTCTAAAGTGACGCTTTAGATGTCGCCACAAGTTCTATTGAAGCTTAAATGACCAAAAATAGTAATCAAAATGATTTCTTTACCTTCTGATGTGTCTTTTTGTGTGTTCGTTGTAAGAAAACTTCGTGCTTAGTACTGATTTGCAAATATTACATTGGAAACTGTTCTTCATCTGAAAAAAAAAGGTATTGAAAGGTAACAAAAAACCAAAGCCCATTTAAGTATGTCTAGGTAAGTAGATACTTATAATTTTTAAAAATCATTTCAATCATCAATTCCATACTAAAATAATATATATAATTATTCGAAAGTGAGTTTGTTTGTTTGCCCTTCTTTAACATCCAAGTCCGGAACATTCTTTTTGATGTAGGTAAGCAGGTAGGTACCACAAAAAGAAACTGAATTTTAAAGCTTTTATTTATCATGTAATGAATTGCTTCTATTTATGTTCAAGTCTTGCAAAAAGCACTTATACTCAACCGATTAAGGAAATGCGTGTAAACTCGTTTAGTTTACACGTTAACTTACGTCATTTTAAATCCAATATGGCGGACAGCCCCATAATACAATACAATACAATAAAATACAATAACGTTTATTCACTGAAAAAAGTGTTACAATTTTTTAATATGAGTTTTTAATTTTGTGCACACCCATGATATGAATATCAAATGAAAAGCTTTGTTGAAAAGAGAACGAAAATAATAAAAAATGCTTGTATTTATTACCTTCCTATGTCTCTTCTCAATATGGCTGACCAGAGTCAACTCATGGTCAAAGCCGACGATACAGTGTTCACACTTGTATGGCAGCTTCAAGTACGCTTCGCTCTTGGCCATGCGTTCTCTCTCTTCCATTAACTCTTGTTCAGTGAGTATCACGATCCCGATTTTACCTTCATATCTGACGACAAATTTTATATAAGATGTTAGTTTAATGAAGCGATATGCGGATATACGGAACAGGGTTTCCTATCTCAAGTCTAAGTAGAACTTGCCTGAGACAGCCTTAATTATAGTAATTAAAGCCTCCAGACAAATGACAATATGTTTATATTACAAAATAAGCGACTACACGCCAAGGACACCCCAAATGGGGTACGGATCTCGGCTCGCTGGGGGAGGACAGCTAGGAATGGGCTGGATAGAACAATAGGTAAACTAGGTACATTATTGGAAATAGTGCTTGTAAACACGCTCAATTACTTCGCTAAATCAAACGTCAAATTAAGATCACGACTTTTAATTCGTCAGGCTGGATCAGACAATTAGGATGGAAAGTTCTACAATGGCTCATTTCGGGATTTACTCTGGAAAACTCCTCAAACGCGATCGAAGTCGCGGGCAGAAGCTACTCATTAATAATAAAAATATGTATCTCGTTGTCGTGGCAACAAGGCTCCCACTCAGCACCATGCTACACCATAGGCACAGTTCCCACAACACACTGGACCTGGTGTTTACCACTGGTTGCCTAGAATATACCTCACCGTGACTCCGTAATGTGGGAAATTGTAATTCACAATGAAGAGGTCCGTAAAGCCCTATGTAGTCTAAACGTGAACAAGGCCAGTGGACCGGATGGAATACCTGCCCGAGTCCTTAAAAGCTGTGCTCCAGAGTTGTCACCTGTCTTGACTCGCCTGTATCGCTTTCCCTCAGAACCGGAGTGGTACCAGCGTCCTGGAAGCTTGCTAATGTGCAACCAGTACCCAAAAAGGGAAGCCGTGCCGATCCTGCCAATTATAGACCAATCGCCTTAACCTCCATACTTTGTAAAGTGATGGAAAGGGTACTCAACAACAAGTTGCTGGCGTACCTTGAAGACAATGAGCTCCTTAGTGTCCACCAGTATGGCTTTCGCCGTGGTCGGACCACCGGAGATCTTCTTGTGTATGTCACGCATTGTTGGGGCGAGGCCATTGAGAAACACGGTGAAGCCCTTGCGGTATCCCTCGATATCTCAAAGGCCTTTGACAGGGTTTGGCACGCTAGTCTGCTGAGCAAGCTTCCTGCATTCGGTGTTCCTGCTAGCTTATGCAACTGGATTTCCGACTTCTTGAGTGAGCGGTTGATCCGAGTGGTCATCGATGGCTGTTCGTCGGATCTTATGGCAATTAATGCCGCCGGTGTTCCTCAAGGGTCTGTTTTTTCTGCGACTCTTTTTCTGCTGCATATCAATGACCTACTTCAGCTGGTAGCAGTTGGGTACGCGGATGACAGCACAGTCGCAGAGAGATACTTATCCAGTACTATAGCTGGCAGGGACGAAATTGCCACTCTCAGAAAGGCCATGGTAGACCGCATGAATTCGACCTTAAATCTCGTTTCCCAATGGGGCGATGACAATCTGGTCAAATTCAACGTTTTAAAAACACAGGCTTGTCTTTTCAGCGCTAAAAGGAGCTCATATCAATTAACCCCTACTTTCCGAAGTGCATCTGTGCCAGTTACCAACCGCCTGGAGCTTTTGGGCATGGAGTTGACGTCAGACCTCAACTTTGGCTCAACCATCGAGTCCAGAGCTCAGACTGTACTGTACTTCACGCCTGGACAGCTTCTAGATCTATATAAAGCACAGGTCCGTTCCTGCATGGAGTACTGCAGCCACTTGTGGGATGGCTCTGCACTGGACTCGATCGAGCGCAGGGCTAAAAGGCTTATAGGCGACGAAGCGCTATCGGGCAAGCTTCATAGCCTGGCTCATCGGCGAACCGTTGCTTGCCTGTCGGTTTTTTACAGATTGTACTTCGGTGAACTTCGGTGCGCAGGAGCTCCATGACCTGATCCCTCTATCTCCCTTTCACTACCGGTCTACTAGACGCACGGCTGGATACCATCCACACTTGGTTGATATACCGTCTTGTCGTACCAAGCGTTTGTCCTCCACATTTATTGTGCGCACTTCCAAGCTGTGGAATTCTCTGCCGGCTTCTGTGTTCCACTTATGACCTTACAACCTTTAAAGCAAGAGTAAACAGGCATCTTCTGGGCTCGCTCGTTCCATCGTAGACCTCATCTATCGCTTATCATCTGGCGAGATTGAGCTCAAGAGTGAGCTTATTCTGAATTTAAAAAAAAACTAGCAACCGCGTGGGGTTTCGCCCCCGTGGTCTTTATCAGGATAAAACATTACCCTCCTTTTTGCTCAAGCTTCAAGCTACTTCCATACCAAATTTCATTTAACTCCACCCAGCACTTTCGAAGATTAGCCCGTTCAAACAAACAAACAAACTTTTCCGCTTTATATTATAAAATACTAGCAGTTGCTCGCGACTTCGTTCGCGTGGGAAGTTTTTCCCGTGTAAATCCCGATCCCGTGGGATTTCGCAAAATCCCGTCTTAGCGAGCATCTACGTACTAAAAGGAACCCCCACGCAAAATTTGACAGCCCTACTACGTGTAGTTTCTGAGATTTCGTGATTAATCAATGAATGGTATTTCGCTTTTATAGATTAGTATAGATTTCATACCTCAAATCATTTTTCTTTTTCTTATTCTTCTTTTTTAATTCCGCTAAAGGTTCAGTCTCGTTGTCAGAAGAATCGTGCTCAACTTTCAGGTCAGGTTCCACTTCTAAGAAATCTGTATCTGTTGGCTCCGGTTTGACTTCTATTTCAACTTTTAACTTTGTGACACCATCAATTTCCATAGGTGATCGTTTAAACTTGTGTAGTTTATTTATTTTTAATATTGGTACCTGTGAAAAGAGTTTGTCAAGTCATCATCATTATCCGCTTATCCTTTTCACACTACGTCGGGATCGAGCTCCAGTTGAAGTGGAAGCAGCTGAGTTCTAGTGCTTTACATGGAGACGGTATCTGACCTCCATAACCCACTAGCTATGGTTTAAGAACTTTATTTATTCCTCATAAAGAATTACAATAATTCAGTTACTGAGATTTTTTTTTAATATTTAAAGTGTAGGTACAGAGATAATCGTTAAACCTACTTCGACACAAATGACAGATTCGTAAAATAAAGAAATAGGGTAAACTACCCAATTATTGGCACTTTAAGCAATACGATACAAATTCCTTCATTAAACTGATACATATTTTCTTCAAAGAATGTTGATTGTGCATTCAGATTAATTATTATATTGTGAGCATCATATAGCATATCCTTTTTCCAGCATTATCAACAGTATTAAGAAGTTACACTAGTTTTTTTCTAAATAGACCCATAGACTATTTATTGACACCTTTCGACATATTGTTGGCATCTGTTCAACCAATTACTGTCATACCGATGCCAATCATAGGAATCAATTAATCTCTCAGTAAATATATGTATCATCTATGAATTAATCTTATTATTAGCATTCGGTCAGTAGGTATTTGTCAGCCTACTAAAGCCTAGATTTCGTATTATTTTAGGAAATATTAAACAGACGTTTAGTTACTAGCAAAATAAAACCAAACGTAATAAGTAAACTTTTAATAATGTTTAAAAAAATACAATGGTATCTTAGACCCATCTGGGCAACTCAGTCTTTTAATTTTCTTATGCAGTAAAAAACTCTGTAGGTACCTAAAATCAGTCATTCATTAGATAACTATTCAGATTTAACTAGACTGCTATTCTTCCTCCATTTCGGATAAAATCTTTTCTAGTTCTTCCGTGGTATAAGCCTTAGTTCTTTCTTTTTTATGAATATTTTCTAATTCATAATCTACAAGTGGTTCACTATTTGTATTTGTCTCATGATGAAAAATACTTTGACCTTTTGGCTCATCATTTCTTCCATATGTTTCTATAGTGTAATTATCGATTCTCTCATTTGCAAAAGTGCTGTGTTGTTGCATTTGAATCATAACAGTGTTTGAATTGTGAGTCTGTTTTTTTACTGATTTTTTTGGTTTAGCTTTAATTCCTTCTTTTTTGATCTTAGATTTTTCGATCTTCTTTCGCTCCCTTTCTTCTTTTCTTTTTCTTATTCCTTCCTCTTTTTCTTCTTTTTCTCTTTTCTTTTTAATTTCTAACTCTTGCCATGCCGCCGACGTAAGTACAAATGGCGTCTTTTTAGTGTTTCTGGTTCTTTTACGTTCAGGTGTTTTAGGTAAAACAAGAACATCATCTAGAATAATAGGTTTTAAAGTTTCAATATTTGGACACGTAAATGGAGCGTTTTCTACAATAGAAGCGACTTCGATTTTGTTGTAACTTACATATGAATTTGGTTGAGACATGTTCTCTTCGTGGATATATTTGTCGATTTTAACTTGGCATACGTCTAAGGTTTCTTTATTATTGTTATGAATCTGTGCGGTATGAGTAATTTCTAAGACATGAGGTTCAAAATTTTGGGTATCGGTGTCTTGTACGGAATATTGCGGTATTTCTTCAATGACTATTTCATTGGCGTCAAAATCATCGGCAATCATCATATCCATGTTTTCCATATCTAAATCGTTAAAAGTTGTAATTGAATTTTGTTGTGTTTTTGGAATGTCATCATTGACAGCATTTTTCAATTCTTTCTGTAGATTTTGTTTTCCTGAAATAAATCGGTATACTTTTTTTAAGTCATCGTCAATGTCTTTATCCTGTCCCTCTTCAAGCATTCGCAATGTTTGTTTATTTATAATTGTTTTAAAATCCTTCAATGTCATTTTAATTTCACTATCAATCTTCTCTTTTTCTGCGCCTTCAAACTGCACGTTAGGAATTTTATTTTTGCCCAAGCATTTAGTATAATCCACGGCATGTTTGTCAAAGGGATAGAGTCCCGTGGCTCTAAATCCATTTCTTATTATAGAAGGGTTAATGCTGTTATCAATAGTTTCTTTTAATAGTGGTACGAACTCATGTTTAGTTAGAGCTTGTGATGGATGTTCTCGACGCCATCGAAGAACAGTTTTTTGCCACCCCGATTTCAAAGGTTTAAATGCCGATACGTCTGCTGGTTGTAAAATCCTGGTACAGTTTGGATATAAAGCTATAAGGATAATATTTAACTTTGAGCAAATTTCACTTACTTCATAAGTTAAATGTGTTTTATGTCCATCGACATAAAGTATAATTGGAAATTCTATGTTATTTTCAATTACATGTGGATAAAACACATTTTGAATGTATGACCTAAAGATATCACTCTTCATCCATCCATTATCTGATAGCCCAATTCCCCAATCTGGAGGTATTTTAGAGCGCAAGTCACTTGGCAAACGTTTCAACGGAAAAATGACAAGTGGTGGAGTAACTCTGCCGTCAGCACCGAACGTGAAGAGCACAGTCAGAGATGTTTTAGCAGGTGCATTATCGATCTCATACACGTTTTTGTCTCCTTTTGCCGCTAATACTACCCCACTTTTCGGACACAAAAGAAAATTCGTTTCATCTCCGTTATAAACTCTCTTAGGATCTTTCATAACGTCTGCTAAATTATTATCAAGGAGATATTTTTCGATGTTGTCAAACCAATTTTTAATATCAGCCTCTGCGACTGTTGCGCTTGAGGATGTCACTGCTTCTGGAGTTCTGATAGAGATGTCAGGATGGCGAGCTAAAAACAGCTTATACCACTTTTCTCCCGGTATCCCATCTTTAAATGGGTTTTGCCTATCAGTATTTTTTAAAATAGCAGCTACACTGGCTATGAGGTCGTCTTTCCTCTTTGGAAAGCCTTTTTTGCTGCAATCTATCAACCAGTTTTTTAGGCTTAATTCTTCAGACATTGTTAGTGTAGTTGATGGACCAGGACGAGATTTTTTATCAGGGTACTTTGACTTAAACTGTAAAGTTGATCTTGGCACTTGAAATGTTTTTGAAGCAAGTTTCTTGCTCATCCCACTTCGAATCGCTTGCAGGGCATTTTTTACGTTTTCATCGGTATACTGTTTTCGTCGTTGAACTTGTCTCTGGGCATGCTTCTTTGGCTTCATTTTTAAAAGGTACTTAATAAGTAATCAAAAACCAGTTACCATCAAACACCATAGCATAACCACCAACCACCACCTAAAACCAATTATTGGCATGCTATTTTCAATTATTAGCATTCCTATCAATAGTTGGATTTATCACTACTTACATGGGGCCAACATTTGGAAATCTTAGAGAACACACGATGATTTCTATAAACATATTTTAAAATAATATTTTATGTTTATAAAAATAAGGTACAATATGCAAAAAAAAACAGTAATAGAATCCAAATGATTGGCACTGTGTCAATAAATTAGAAACAGGCTTTATTGTCATACCAATTATTGGCATGGTAATAAATTAAAAACCAACAGTCTAAACTGCAAAATGCAAACAAAAATACTTAGTTTTGGCTGTACGGGATTAAAAACATACAAAACGTCATAGAAAAGCACAATAGTTTATCATATAAATCATTAAAACAACTAGCACTTACCTTAACAAAATTTTAAGAACTCGCCTGCGTAACAGAAAACTTGTTGCGACTCGAATGAAGTTTGAAAGTTTGACAAATGTTTGAAATATTTGACTGATTAATGTTGCCAACTCATAAAAATATAAAACCATAGATTGTTTTTGTTCACAACGGGACACAGTTTATTGAATAGTTTTCTTATTTTTTAGAGAATAGTTTAGAGTGCCAATAAATTGGAGGGGTGCCAGCATTAGGTCATGTTACCCTAGGTGGGTAAGCGGTTATTTGAACAAAGATCTAAAAAGTGATTCTTACTAAATTATAATTTATTGTGTTACATTTGTATTTTATTTATATTAATCTGACTTTTTAACGTGACTTTTTAAAAGTTGACATTTTATTGTTTCTCTTATTTCTACCGGAATTCTATTATACATCGTCAATATGTATAATTGACCTTCATATTCTATATTTATTTTTCCGTAATTTACTGTTCTGGTTGGACGAGTTACAAAGTAACTGGCCTTACGTAGCGAAATTTTGTGTTGCTTTTTAGTGAAGTGTAGTGTCGTATGCACATACAGAATGTTAGTTTAAACGAGGGAGGTTTTTCACATATTTGGGACGAGAATCGAATACTGAATACCCTCCCTTAATAAGTCCCTCGTTTAACCTAACACACTGTATATATTTTTTATATTTTGTGTATAACAACACACGTGTAGTACTTATATGTGTAGCTGGGTAACACGATACCCCTCGGCAATACATATTGTGTCCGATATTCTGGCTTCTGACTACCCGTAACGACTGTCAATGATATACAAATGAGAGCTGGGACCACGTGTTTTGCAAAGCACGTTGGAATCTCGACATGATTCAACATCAACTGACAGATTTTGGTTATCTTTGCTTAACCTTTAAAATCTACCTGTACGGTAGTTATTACTTACATACGAGCTCCTAGAGTGTGTCTGTATGACACTAAATATTTAATTAAATAATTATTATATTTATTTTGCAAATTAGTTATATAAGGTATATCTATTCATACACGAAATATTTTAAAGGATATACCTATAGCTGATAAGGAAACCATAGCAACAACAAATTAATATTTCTTGACACACATAATAAATACTGGTTCCTTCTTATTTTTTGACATCCAATACGCCAGTTTACGCGGCCGGCGGCGGTATTTGAGACAGTGTGGAAATGTGGAGGCGAAGCGCTTGGTAGCCGTGCGTCTGGTAGACCGGTAGTGAAATGGAGATGGAGGAATCAGGTCATGGAGCTCCTGCGCACACTCCCCGAATTACATTCTATAGAAAACCGACAGGCAAGCAACGGTTCGCCGATGAGCCAGACTATGAAGCTTGTCCACCAGCACCTCGTCGCCTATAAACCTTTTAGCCCTGCGCTCGATAGAGTCCAGTGCAGCAAGTTGGTATTTTGCAGAGCCATTCCACAAGTGGCTGCAATACTCCACGTAAGAACGCACCTGTGCTTTATATAGATTCAGAAGCTGTCCAGGCGTGCCGCCTCGCCTTGTGTAGGTAATTCAGATTATTGTCATTTATTTATATGTAGTAACTAGATTTTTAATAAAATAGATTGAAAAGACATGATAAAAGCCATTCTTTTGCAAATTGTTTCAAGTGATGAATATTTTAATAAATTGCGCGAGATTACTATTAAAAAGACTGCCCCCACACCACTGCGACCTAAACCCCGTTGGAATGGGTACGGCTTGAAGGGCCTATTGCAAAAAAAAAAAAAATGATCTATTCATTTTGTCTTTCATGCCCCTTTGTAATCACATTATATATTTCTTTATTTTCTTTTAATATTATTAAAAAATCAGAGATCAACGTCTCTTTTCAAGTCCATACAATGTGTACTACTAAAATCATATGCGAACCATGTAGGCTTATGTCTGTGGAACTCAATTGAAGAATGAAACACACAGATTCGAGCAGACCACTCCAAACAACGCAATCATTTTATTTTTTAATCGTTTTCAGATAATGGAGGTTTTTTTGAGAGAACTTGAGTCTGGAGAAGGTTTACCGAAATAGTGTAATGGGTGGAGTCCGAACTTGCGACCTCTCGATCACAAATCCGACACCAGCCAATAGGCTATTGACGTGTTTTAACGTCAATAGCCTATTGGCTGGTGGTCATGACGGTATTTCTTTCTTACCTGATCCAGAAGCAATGCTATGCTCTCTTCAACTTGCTGCTTGAAAGCTTCTATCTTTTCAAGCATATTATGACATATATTGCATATGTACATATTGTTCAAGTCGATCTGGAACATAGAGATAAGTAGAATTTAGTTGAGCGACAAACTTTGCTATTGCAGCGGAGCCAAGCGACGCTTTTCAACACTCATCTTCGTCGTCCTGCCCTTATCCTATTTGCTTGTGGTCGACGCAACACGTCTTCTCCTTCCATTCTCCCCTGTTACACGTCACAGCATCATTTACTTCTTTTTATTTCATATCATTACTCACACAATACACCCATCTTTTTAACCGATTCAAAAAAAGGAGGAGGTTCTCAGTTCGTCTTGAACTTTTTTTTATTTATTTTTTTGGAACGATTTGGAAAATTCTTTTTGCGTTTGAAAGGGTATACTTTCTAGTTAGTCCCATTGTTACGAAATCAGGATCTGATGATGGGATCCTGAAGAAATCGAGGGAACTCTTCAAATATTATAGGCATACCTATAGCGTTTTGGGTATTTCTTATAGTACCTTGAGCAGTTGCTTCCGAAAAGTTTCATTTTAGGAAATTGAACTGATGATGAAGACCACAGATGGCCACCGAAACTACTCAATAATAAGTATTTCGTGGATTGCGATTAGATTACTTGAGTACGGATGTTAAGCACTTTATGCTGGTCACAATGCATGTGGTGATGTAGAGCTGATGGTCAAGTACCAGAAGAATTCCTCAAAAATTAACGGCTATGCATCGGGAAAAGCAATATTTTGTAAAAGGTGATAAGTTGTTGACATTATGGCTTTTGTAACTAAATAAACTACAAACCGACCCACTAAAAAGCGTGAACTCGTGGCTCCACATTTATTGTTCGCACAGCCAAGGTGTGGAACTCTCTGCCGGCTTCTGTGTTCCCTGCCACATATAACCCGTCAGCCTTTAAAGCAAGAGTGAAATCTTAAGGGCTCGCTCTTTCCATCGTAGACCTCATCTATCGCTTACCATCAGGTTTGATCGAGGTCATGACAAGGCAAGGCTCACCCGTAATATTAAAAGAAAAATTCTTCACTCAGTACATCCTCTCGCTTACACCTAATTTTGAATCAGTGATATCTACTAAACTGGGCCCCAAGTCTGCTATTTTTATAAATTTGTCATTCCATCACGATACCATTGTCATTTTGCTAATAGTTCGTAAACTACTAAATTCATAATGGTTGGTCAGTAGTCTCGTATTAGAATGACATTGCCGTATTGCCATTATTATAAAACCCGTAAATAGTAATGATTTTCGAAAAGCTACCCCTTAATTTGAACATTTATTCATGCCAGATTTTATTTCTATTTAATTTTCAATATTATTTCGTTCAATGAAGTGTCAGTGGTTGACCATTGGAAAGCCATTATATTAGTAGATTACCAAACTTATCAAAATCAACAATTTTGAAATCAATTATAGACTATTTTGACACTATTGTAATAGCAGACTTGAGGCCCAGGTTCGTCTGATTGTTATACTGTGAATAATAATTCTAATCTTTATTGAGTGAATAAAGTAAATAATGTAATTATTTGAATAACAATCCTACTAATATCCTACTTCCTACTTAATATTATAAATGCGAAAGTTTGTGAGGATGGATGGATGTTTGTTACTCTTTCACGCAAAAACTACTGAACGGATCTGAATGAAATTTGGTAAGTAGATAGTTAGCAGCCTGGAATAACACATAGGCTACTTTTTATCCCAAAACTCCCACGGGATCGGGATTTGCGCGGGAAAACCTTCCCACGCGTACGAAGTCGCGGGTAGAAGCTAGTTCACAATAAATGAGAGAACGTAGCTTAGTAAATATGAACTATCGTGTACTTATAAATCTGTAATAGTTAAAAACCGTCACAGTGAGTGTACCTTAAAATATAGGTACACACTTTTGTAGACTTTTAAAGACCTAAAATGATCTATAACATTGTTTTGATATATCTCTATTGGTTAACGTAGCAAACGCCAGTGAAGCGTCCAGTAAGCATTATTTTTTCCGGTCATCTTTAACATTTATATCGTCATATTTCAGCCGACTTACAAGAAACCTTTAATGAATTATACACTAAAACCATCCTCATGATTCACTCTATCTAATACTGAAACCAGCTACCTACATACCCGCGAATCTATTCAGCTGTTTTTTAGTTTATCGCAAACATACAGATTTGGAGATTTCCTTCCACCCGCCGCCGTGTACACGTCATTATCCCGCAGGAATATGATGTTTTTCCGGGATAAAAATTAGCCATGTCCTTTCCTAAGGTCAACTCTATATCTGTACCAAATTTCATTCAAATCGGTTTAGTAGTTTCGGCGTGTACGCGCAGCAGACATTGTTACTTTCGCATTTTTAATATTACTAGCGACCCGGCCCGGCTTCCCTCGGGTAATTAATAGAGTTTATATTTGCTTAGACGTCTTGGCTTCACTTCATCCATATTTTAACTATTTAATTTCTCGTCCAGTAATTTTTATTTTGCGATAACTCATAAGATATTAATTTCATTGATATAGTGTAAAAAGCAATTTTGATCTACAATAAATGCTTAAAGTATCTAACAATTTAATTGGATAACAAATAATACTGTACTGTTAAAAATAACTACGTAAATAACCCATCATTATATTGTAATTTGTAAAAGCAAGAAATGGTTATTGTGGGTTAGCCCTAAGAGATAGACATACAGTGTGTTAGGTTAAACGAGGGACTTATTGAGGGAGGGTATTCAGTATTCGATTCTCGTCCCAAATATGTGAAAAACCTATAACTTAAATTTTTGACATAATTGTCCAATATAATACATTTATCATGTACGGTCGGCCAAGAAAGTGGTGTACCAGTTTTGATTTAGTTTCCCGGTCATCGAAAATTACAACAAGGTTCGTTATAAAAAGATATTACTGAAAGAGACAACATTATCATGACGTAAACCTATGTATTTAGTATTCATACGTCATATGTCACATGACATTTTAACCTTTAGTATAAATGAAAAGGACATTATTTTTCTACAAAGCAATTGAAATGTTTCCAAACAAAAGTAATAAAAACTATTTAGACAACCGAATTCCATTTGAAAAAGAAAACTGGCAATTGACATTTTGTCAAATATATGCAAAAAATCGATATATTTTCCGTGTTATTTTTCAATCAACTGCATATAAAATCATCTCAATGCCTGCCAACTTGACCATTGCCGAAAGAGCACAAATAATTGCCCAATTTAATGAGGGAAGCAGTATCAGTGCGATATCCCGGAATTTGAATATATCGAGGCGTTCTGTCCGCTTTTGGATTCGTCGTGAAGGAGAGGAGGGAAGTTTGTTGGATCACAGAAGAAGTGGTCGCCGGCCTGCACTCTCCAATAACGATAGAGAATTCATGAGACGGGAATATGAAATCAATGGTTTTAAGCCCACAAAACATTTTGCGGAGATGTTCGATGTGAGTGCCCAAACAATAAGGAATCATCTACATTACATGGGGTTGCACCACAGGCATTACGCCAAGAAAATATATTTGACGGATGCTCACAGACTTGCTCGTCTGAACTTCGCCAGAGAGCACTTAGAGTTTGATTGGTCTAATACAGTGTTTTGTGATGAAAAAACGTTTAAATCCAGTCAGCATGGACGTCTTCACCTTTGGCGATATAATTCAACACGGTATAAAGATGATCATGTAATCCCAAATAGAGAATCAGGTCGAATTTCCGTAAATATTTGGGGCTGGATGAGTACGGATGGTGTAGGAGAATTGTGTTCTCTACCTCCTCGAGCGACGGCTGTAAATTATATCGACGTGCTTCAGAATGCAATGCTACCGACAGTCCGTAATGTTTACCCGGAGAACGAAGTGCCACAATTTGATTTTGTTCAAGATAATTGTTCAATTCAAGATAAATGCGAGGATCGTAAGAGCCTGGTTTCGTTCACACACTGACGTAAGGGTAATTCAGTGGCCCTCAAGATCGCCGGACCTGAACCCGATAGAAAATCTTTGGGGCCTTATGGTCCAACGATGGTCGCATCAAAATGAAAGAACCAAACAAGCTCTTATTAGTCACTGTAATTATATCTGGGAGGAAATGCGGGGAACCGATATTTGCTCACGGCTTGTTGGTTCAATGAGGTCTCGTCTTTTAGAGGTTATAGAGGCCAACGGCGGTTACACCCGTTTCTAATTTTTAAAAATTTTCAATATCTTCTAAATATTACTATATATGCTATGTTTTTGTTTGTTATAAGTATTTTAAAATTGATTGTAGAAATTTAATAAAAGGATAAATCTATTTTTAGCTTGTTTTTTATTGATATTGTAATTACAAGTTTACAGAAATTGTAGGTTTGTGGACTCGCCTTGTGCCTTTACAATTTTATGTAACTTGTTGATTACAATTCTGAATTTGTAGATACAATTTTGTCATCAAAATCTACAGCCCCCCGCCGTTGATTTTACGACGTCATTGGTTCCATCAAGTTCAAACTAAGAACAGCTGTCACGTTACAAACAGTAATAGTCGTTATCAATAATCAGATAAAGACAGCAATAGAAGTTGTCAGATCGATCTGCAAGCGAAACTAATCTTTATCACCTATGAATCTGCAAGCGATATTCAACCTTAGGGTGGTACACCACTTTCTTGGCCGACTGTACATTGAGGCGCAAGAGGTGAATGAACTTGTAAACAGTACCTAAAGTAATCACGTGGCAAAACACGGCCCGATCCTGCCAAAAAAAGGAAGCTCGTGTGTAAATTCCGCTCCCACGGGAGTCCCCCCGAGGACTTTTGGTATGGTTCTGTCTGTTGTTTATCAGTTTTTTTTTGTTCGTATTTTTATTAGTATCATGTAAGCATACACTATTGTAGGTTTGAATATGTCCCTCGTTTAAACTAACATAGGTACTGTATACCATCGCGGACTTTATTGTAAACCTTGTTAAGGTGTACAATACTGTACTACATTATTTTGATCTATCTCGTAGGGTTCAGCCAGTGTTTGCAACGTAAGCGCAAAAAATATGTGTTTATTTACGACATCACATTAGAAACCTCGAAAATGATCAGTGTTTCCCTACTATATTATGTATGTTAGACCGTGATGTGTAGAGATGTGTGAGTGAGATGTATATAAACCTTCTTAAGTTTTAAAGATCTAAGCATACATAGGGACAGACAGACAGCGGGAAGCGACTTTGTTTTATACTATGTAGTGAGGTAGGGATTTGAATTATAACAGGCGGATAGATTTTCCTAGGTTGTTGAAGTTTTTTTTATAGAGATTCGAGTTGCAAAATGGTCAAATATTTAGGTAATATCTTGGAACCGGAAGGAGGTTAAATTTATAGGGAACTAGATGCTGCTCGCGAAGTTCGCGTGGTCACACATACGCCACTGGATTTTTTTGCCTTCAAACCTTCTCACAATCTGATTTAACATTTCGCACCTCCGCTCAAATAGTGTCACAACTCAAAAAAATTGAAAATCTTTTTTATTGTACTATTGGTTTCAGAAAACTTAAAAATGTTAACTCAAATAATGTCATGTAAATAGTTTGATTATTTATCCCTAGATGATGCTAGTGACATTATATCGCTAAGTAAAAGAACTGTCTTACCAAACATAAACAGTGTCACGTCACTGCTTGCGCAAGGTGGTTGTTTGTCTGGATATTGTATAGAATGTTGTTTTTCGATTTATGTCGGTACATGTGATGAGCCATTTGGAAATAATCTGTATGTTTATTCGATAAAAGTGAAGTGTGTCGACATATGACAGTTTATTGAATTAAGTTAAGTCAAAAGTCTCATATTTAACGCAATTAAGTGATCTGTATCAAGTTAAGACATTATATGTGAAAAAAGTTATTTTATTAACTTTAAATTTTATTTCGATAAAGCGTTATTTTCATATTAAATTATTTCTTTTTTGTCCTTAGATGGTTGTATCTACAAATATATACTATGTCCAGATCAAGTAAAATATTGTCTTTATGCCTAGGGCAGCATGTTCTAGAAAGAAATGAATCGACCTTTGTACCAGATGGTACTCAAAAAAAATAATTTAGAAGTAATGCCTGACAGCTTAAATACTCATTTTCGGAAATTTCACTTAAATAAACATTTCCTTTATGTTTATTTAAGTGAAATTTCCGAAAATGAGTCTTTTTTGCCACCTAAGGCGATGTTAGTTCTAGAGCTAGACAGTAATTCAAATGAAGAATCTATGCAAGATTTGCCTGTGGAATATAATGTTAATAACAACGAAGCACGCATTCAAGATAGCTCTACTGAGGAGGAAAAACATGATTCTTTAACTGAATCATGTTTTTTCTAATTCACTCTCACGAAATAAGACATTAACTTTCCTGATACAAAGCCAGCTTATACTTCTAAAATAAAGATTAAGTAGAATAAAAAGACTGATTTAATGACTTTAGTACAAAATAATCACATTCCAAGTTTTTATGCTGACTTTTTCAACAATTCGTAAATTAGATTTAAGTTAATTAATATGAATAAGAGTTTTAATATTAAACTACTTTTTTATTGATGTTAACTATTGCTAACAACTGTTGATTATTGCTAATAATATTATTTTTTTATCAATTATGTTTTAAGGAAGAAAGTTCAATATTTTGTTTGAGTTATAACATTTATATTTTTGTTTTATTTCTTAATAAGTTTTTTTTAAACCTCTTTAATTAAACAAAATTTTGTAAATTATTCGTTTTTATGATCCATAAAGTGTAACAACTCAGAAAAAAAAATTTTTTTTTCGTCTTTTCATGATACTTACTACACCATTTTGTAGACCTTCAAAAACCATTTTAACTCACTTAAAAACATATTGCAGTAATTTTATTAGATTTTGAGTTATGACCCGAAAAGTGAAAAATAAATATAGTATATATTTCAAATCCTATTTACTCGACAATTTGGTTTTTTGACTTATGACACTATTTGAGCGGAGGTGCGATTTATTTTTATTTATATTATTTCAAGTTTTGTCAAAAATTAGTAGGTAAATCAATGAAAATAATTATGTTTTTATGATAATCAACTTATTAGCTTGTTTTGTATGTATGTATGTATGTATGTCGGGCAGGTATCCGCAACTCCACGACCATGCGCGTATTTTGCGTAAGGATTAGCTTGTTTTTTGTTTTACATATAGAAGAATCACAGAACAATCCGACCTCAAATTTATTGCACCTCTTTGATAGCAAGCGGGAAAAAGCTAGTGTGAATAAAATATACTGGATTTTGAACCCTACTGCAATGACAATAAGAGTCAGTTTTAGAGTGTATTAAAATATATTTAAAATTATGTTTTTCGGACTAGCCCGACTGTTCATGAATTTAAACGGAGCAGATACAATAAGATTTAAGTAAATAAATAAAATAAAAAAATCTACAAAACCACACAAGTGAGCAATTCTAAAAATATTTGTTCAGTTGTTCAGCCATATTGTTTGTTACGACGCCAATTCAGAATGTCATTCCTATACCTACGAATTTATCACAAGAATACATTCAAACTACCTAGAATCTATTGGAATAAGTCAAAAAAGATACAGTTTGAATTTTATAACAGTTACTCACCTCAGATTTTATGTAATTTGTAATAAATCCAGTATGTTTACATGAACGAAATTTCACTAAAACAGCATTTTCGGACGCACAGCAAATACAAACTTTATTGATTTCAGTAATGGTTGGGTCCAACAAATAATCTTGCACGTTTAGATGCAAGAACGACGTCATTTTAATTTAGTTTTGGGAAAATACAATATTAGAAACCAATCCTCGATAGACATTCTACAATTTCTTCTAATAACAAACGTTTCATTTTACTTTTGCTTTGCTTGCTATTGGTGGATATTGTAACGTAACACAACAATTTTAGCAGTGTGATTATTATAATTTTGAATCGATATATATTTGACTTAAATATACGTTAAATAAAATATAAGTTTTATATCTAGTTATGTTACATATTAAGAATTTTTAAATATGTTGATTTTTACAACTGAACGTTTAACGGAGCGTTATTTTTTGTAACGTTTTGTTCACTATAGATTTCATGACGCTTATGAACAATTATAAGCAATCATTGTAAAAAATAGTTGTACAATGACTAAGGTAAATATTATTTGGATACCAATTTTATTAATAAACATTTTTTTTACTAACCTAGAAATCCTATGTTTGGCTTTACGATTGAATGCAAAAGGAAAAATTAAATGTATTTGACATTAAAGTAGTATGCACCAGTATGCAGGACGAACAAAACAATAACAAAAATAACTCGCGCAGGAAACTTTATTGAAATTTTTTATTTATTTGCAACTTCTGAATTAAGACTCTATTAATAACTGTTCTGCAAAGTATTCGCTATGATACTTTTAAATCTGACCGAAAAAATATGTCTATAATACAATATTGAAAGCTTTTTAGCAAATTCACTCAATTGTAGTGTAGGGGATTGATACTTAAGATCAACAGCCATAATATCAGCAGTTAAAACATCAACACCGTGAGACCAACGATTCAAAATCATAATGTCAACTGCTTAGTATGTCAACAGTTCACCAGATCAAAGTTTAAAATCTCAACGTGGAATGTATTAGGTAAATACTAATTAATGTTGGTTAAACTTTCCTTTATGGCCCGCTGATTTATGGGTCGGGTGGGGGGGAGGGGGAGGGGGGGGGGAGGTGGTCTGCCCCCCTGTGACTCCCCGCACCGCGCAACCCCATGGTTATGGAGATATTCATGGTAAAATTTTTGAGGTTAGGTTTCGAGGTTAGAACGAAAATTTCCATAAATATCCATCGAATTATGAAGAGCTGCCCTCTCCTGCACAGTTTGACTCCGCCTTATCTCCGGCGCTGCGGGAAGAGCAGCCCTTTCGCCCTTGCGTGACGAAGCACGGTCACTGTTGCTCGGCTCCGCAGCTTCGGCTTGTTGGTCGCCTTCGGCGACCAGCCTCAGCCGCTCCTCCTCGCACAGCTCCCGCGCTTCGTCACGGCGGGCGAGGGCTGCACTCCCTCCGCGCCTCCGGTTTTTATATACACTCTAGGGGTAGGGCAAACAAGACCACATGGAAAGCGGGGTGCTCTGATTCGGTTTTGGGTATTTTTCGGGTGTTAGGAGGCCGTGACAAGCGGCTCATTTGAGTCCAACACTTGCACATCACTCGACTCTTCAGACACAGAAGCATAGGGCTTCGGAGACGCCATGTTAGTCAAAACGAACGCAATCACAAGAGCAATAAACGATGAGATGACCAAACGATGACTAACATAGCCAACATAACAGAAAATCGCTATACAACAAAATGGCGCCTCTTCGCGTTCCGTTCCACAGTGTAATGAATAATTCATAACTTTTGGTATAAAAAAAATCTATGTAATTTGCATAATATAGCACGGGTATTATGCACATTACACTATACAATTACACTACAAATTTAATATGTGAATTTAAAATTATATTTCAGTAAAAATATGACATAAAATTTAACAAAATACACCTCTGCCGGCAACGAAACGTAAAATGTTAAATTTGACGTCTACCATGACAATTTAGCCAACCTAAAAATTTACAAATGGCGTACTATTTACCAATTTATATGAGAACTTTAAAAAATGATATCTCGTAAACCGTGAATTTACGCAACAGGACAATATGTAAAAGCTTTTATTATTGTGAGTACTATTTACAGTAAAACTATGAACTTCCAACTCAACGGGCCATAAAGGAAAGTTTAGCCTTAATGTTATACATGTTTTACTATAAGTAAACATTATTTGACGAGGGGTGCTTACCTTTTATTTACTTTTTGGTCGGTCAGGTATAGGTAGGTATAATACTTGAGTAATTACTAATTACACAATATATCAAATCTCATCAAAGTCCTTACGTAAAATAAACATATCTTAATTTTGATCTCTAGTAATCTTTGATTCTAGTTGCACACTCTGCGTTACAGAAGCGTAGCCTTCTAACAATTTTCAAAATAATAGAAAATGCTTATGCATTACTACATGCCTACATAAAAATAAAAGCACTACAACTACCCTTTTGCATTATTGTAATGACTTTTTATCTCGTGTTGCTTCAGCTCAATATGATTCATGAATTATAATTTCCTGTAGATTGGTTCAAAACTATGCACAAGTATTTTAATATCAAAACTATAATACCTATATAGATTTTTATAGCTGACTTACGTACTGGTACTTTACCCAATACATTCCAAGTTGAGATTTTAAACTTTGATCTGGTGAACTGTTAACATACTAAGCAGTTGACATTATGAAGTGTTGAGATTTTGAATCGTTGGTCTTACGGTGTTGATGTTTTAACTGCTGATATTATGGCTGTTCATCTTAAGTATCAATCCCGTAGTGTAGCGTATTTATGTCAAAAATTTGTTACATAATATCTATTATATATTAAGTTATATAAGTGAAGCAAAAACTTTGTACAAACGGGTAGCGAACGAAATCTTCTACATTTAAAGTTAATATGTAGGAGTGCAGAAACAATATTTTTGCAATAACATTTAAATAAAAATAGTAAAATTATTATTGCATTTCGACACTTGGGCGACTACAATACATTTATTGCATTCCACAATGTGAATTGTGATTTATAGAAGTGTGGACGATCTATTCTTTTTTTTTGTTGTCATTGTTTGTTGCATACATTGTTTTTTGTTTTCTTTTTTATATGTAATCTTGTTATTTGTTTTGTAACTTTAATTGGCTGCAGTAAGTAATTAAATTAAATAAATCAAATGTTTGTAAACTTATTATTTCTTCGTACAGTTAAGTAAGTATTTTATAACGAGTCTATTTAAATGCAATAGCTAATTTATTTAACTTCAGCCCTTCGCCCTCGGTTTCTTTGCCATGGACATATCACACATTTCCCCTGGATAAACAGTTTGTAGCAACCCTCTCGAGGCCAGTCAGGGAATCCCGTAACCGCGTGCCACTACGGTATACCGAATAAGTGCGAGTATATCGTAGCTATGTCTTTCTCTTTCTCGCGCATCGCTCGCTTCACGAGCGGGGTGCGCGCGGCGCCAGTCCGCCGCCCGCGCGCAAGTTGTAGACTCGTACGTAATAATTACCTATCCGAAACCACGTGCTCACATGTGGCAACCAACGTGTACTTTTATTCCTCATATGTGGTGCCCTAATGTGTTTATTTGTGCTCTTTTGTATACGAAAAACTAAGTCCGAATCCCATGTTTGTGAACGTGTTTTAACTAAGTAAACGATAATCATATGAGACAGTGTTCATCATTCCAGTTACCCTGAGACCTCCCCTCATATGTGGCGCCCAAAGTGTTTTTTCGTGTACAATAGTGTCTTTCGTCATAAGTAGTGCCTTTCCATGTGACAGTAGAGTGCAAAAACCTCATTTAGGTGACGCTTAACGAGTTTTTTCATGTCACAATAGCGTAGGTACTTTCCCAAATCTATGACGCCTCACGTGTGTTTTCGTGCAAAATATAGTGCATAGACAGTGTCTACTCGATAAACGTTTTGCAGTGACGAGTTAAAAATGCCAGTGACCAGGAGCAGAGCGGCCAGTTTGACTCGGAGAGAAGATGCAAACGAAGCATTCCCCGGCCTCTCGAGATCAGACACGCCGCCCGTGTCGACCGCTAACCAAGATGGCGAGGACACGTTTTCTTCACCGCGCCCCGACGCAAACGCAACGTTCTCCAGTGAGCACGTCGCGGCCATAATCGCTTCTCTGCAACGCTCTCAAACAGAAGCCTTCAGGGAGCTGCTCAACTCGGTGTCGCGTGTGAATGCATCCACCCCGGAATCACTCGCGCTTCTAGGGAACAATACCCTAGCCCGCTGCAAAGCAACCTTTTCCGGCCGACCGAAGGAGTCAGTCGAGGCGTTTATTGACGCTATAGAGGCATATAGTGACTGCGCCCAGGTATCGGACTCAAATATATTACGCGGTTTGGCCTATCTCTTCAAAGACGAAGCTGCCACGTGGTGGCAAGGCATAAAATATTCAGTGTCGTCATGGGAAGAAGCTAAACATAACTTATTATGTGCCTATGGTGATCGCCGGCCGCCTCATCGTATTTACCTGGAAATATTTGCGACGCCGCAAGACAAAGAAAACACCGACATATTCGTCGCGCGTATTCGCGCCCTTTTTGCACGTCTGCCTAAGGGTGACGTAACAGAGTCCGCACAAATAGATATGACCTACGGACTCCTGCATAGTAGAATCAGACAAAGAATACGTAGAGAAGAGTGCCATAACTTCTTTGAATTACTTCGTCTCGCACGAAACGTTGAAGACTCTTTCCACGAGACTAATCTCGTGACACCTACGACGAGTGAACTGCGAACAGAAACGCCAACAACTTCGACAACGTGCACAGCCGCGCGTGATAGTTCCGCCGGCCGTGATAGTGATAACACACGCGTTTTCCTGCCAAAACGCTCGCATGCCTACGGACCTCGCCTCGCCGGCGCCCCCAGCGCCGCGCCGCAGTACGCGCCTCCTCGGGCCGCGCTAGCCGCGCCCGCTCCGACTGCGACGCACGCCCCGCCCGCCCCGCCCGCGCCGCCTGCACCATTACAGGACTCCGGGAATAAGCGACGGCCCATCTGCGAGTATTGTAAGAAATTCGGACACGCCAAAGTCAATTGTCGTAAGTTGCAAGTGCGACAGCCAGGTGAGACTGACAATTATATTATTAAATCGTTCTATTCAGTTCAATCTCGTACGTCTGACTCTTGTGATAATAATAGTGATAACGGTGTTGTGTCTTGTGGTATTTCGGGTCGCCATGTTAAAAACAATTTAATTCCACAAGAAAATGTGTGCAATATTTTAAATAAGCAAAGAGCTAATATTCTCCCAAAACCTTTGGCTTATAATATGATGCATAATAATTGTAATAATAATTCTCAAAATGTGTTCGACAATTTAAATAATTGTAATGATAACCTAAATAATATAAAGGAGAATACACATTTATGTAACAGTAATGTAATGGAGAATACACATTTATGTAATAGTAATATAAAGGAGAATGCACATTTATGTAACAGTAATATAAAGGAGAATGCACATTTATGTAATAATGATGTAAAGGAGAATGGTCAATTATTTTGTAGTAATGTAAAGGATAATGCGTATTTATGTTTAACCGATGTATGTTTGTATAATAATCGTACGGGACCCCCTATTGGTCGCGACTTACGACCGATTTTTAATATTTCAATTTTAGGATTTTCCGGTACCGCGTTGATAGATACCGCCGCCAAACATTGCATTGCGGGTTATACGCTATATACTCTCCTTCTACGTCAAGGTCACCCTCTCAGCTCTTCGACACGCGAAGTTAAGCTTGCTGACGGTGTAGTCCGTACGATGGATGTACTTACCACCACGTTAGAGGTGTGCTTAGAAAAAGTAGTTATCACAATTCCTTTCTTAATTTTTCGGGACTCGACAGAAAACGAGACGTTGTTAGGTATTGATTTTATAACCGCCGCGGGAGTAGTTATAGATTTTTGCAAGGAAGTCTGGTATTTCAGTAACCTTGATACAGTAAAATATACCCTGTGCTTCGAACCTACCTCGCGTGACGTAGCCTGCGCCTCCACAGATATACTCAGGGATGATGAAGGTACTCACCTTAAACCAGCTGAGCGACAAGCGCTTGCTGCCGTCCTTACCAGGCACGCACACGTCTTTAAAGCAGGGGGAGGTCCAACACCATATGCAGAGCATCGCATTGATACAGGTGAGCATCCTCAAATTGCTGTTCCTCCTTACCGGCTTAACCCTTCGAAGAAGGAGCTCATGAAAACTGAAATAGGTAAGATGTTACAAGATGACATTATAGAAGAGTGTGAATCAGCTTGGTGTTCACCGGCGCTGATGGTGCCGAAGTCCCATGGAGGTATTCGCTTCTGCGTCGACTACAGGCGTTTGAATGCAGTCACCAAAGCTGACACATATCCGATGCCACGCATCGACGAGTTACTTCAGAGCACAATCGATCGTCTCCGATCCAGCTCTGCTTTACAAAATGTAACTTTAATAGAGTATTACGATGATCTGTTGATAATATCTCAGGTATACCAACAGCATCTGCAAGACCTCGAGGCAGTTTTTAAACGTTTGGCTGAGTTTAACCTCCACGTAAATAGGGAGAAGTGCGCTTTTGCTCGTGAAAGCGTTAAATATCTCGGTCACGTTATAACACAAAAAGGTGTTTCCACCGACCCAGAGAAGGTGAGCGCTGTCCTCGAGATGAAGGTACCAGGTAACCTAAAGCACCTGAGAACCTTTTTGCAAACATGTTCATGGTTCAGAAAATTTATTCCCAACTTCTCAAAAGTTGCCGAACCATTGACTCGCTTGACCGGGAAAAGTCAAGTTTGGTCTTGGGGCACGCAGCAGACCCAAGCATTCAATGAGCTGAAGAAACTACTGACCTCAGCTCCAATACTGGTTCAAGCCGATTTCAGTCGCCCCTTCATTCTGCGAACTGACGCAAGTAACTACGCCTTAGGCGCAGTTTTAATGCAGGGTGACGGCAATCAGGAAAGACCTATCGAATATGCCAGCCGACTCCTCAACGCAGCTGAACGCAATTACTCTACCACAGAACGTGAAGCGCTCGCTGTAGTGTGGGCGGTGGAGCGTTTTCGACCTTACCTAGACGGTCAACCAGTCGTGATTGGTAGTGATCATCAGCCGCTACGCTGGTTGCTCTCACTTAAATCACCAGCAGGCAGATTAGTCCGCTGGGCTCTTAAACTCCAATCTTTCGATATCCAATTTCAATATACCCCAGGGAGGGCGAATGTCGTTGCTGACACGCTGAGTAGACCAATTTGTTCCAGCGATACAAGTGATAGTTGCGGTGTTTGTTCAGTAATCTGCGATCTACCCGCCAAGACACCCAATCAGCTTCGCCTAGAACAGATTTCTGACCCTGAAGTGGATAAGATTATTAAAGAGCTAGAAGGACATGATGATGTTGCATCAAAAAGATGGCTAGAGAGAGGTTATCTTATGGATCAAGGAGTTCTGTACCGTTATAACCCAGACTCCGATAGTGAATCTCCCCAATTAGTTATTCCTAGCCCACAAGTTGCAAATATTTTGAAAGAGTTACACGACTCTCAAACAGCTGGCCATCCAGGCATCGATCGAACATATCAGAAAGTAGCTCAGCTGTATTATTTCACAGGGATGCGGAGAATAATCACCGATTATGTCTTAGCCTGCATCCACTGCCAGCGCTATAAAGCCAACAATACCAAACCACCAGGCCTGCTCCAGACTCCAGTCATGAGCCAGCGAAACGAAGTCCTGGCCATGGACCTTTTCGGCCCACTCCCGGAAGGAGACCAGGGGGAGCGTTGGATCTTTCTCATTGAAGACACTACCCGATGGACGGAGCTATTTGCTCTAAAAGAAGCAACAGCAGAGGCCTGTGCTCATGTTCTCATTGAAGAATATTTCATGAGGTTCGGTTTACCTCGTAGGATTATTTCGGACAATGGTGTTCAATTTGTTTCCGCAGTAATGCGAGAGTGTATGTCAGTTCTGGACATCAAACAAAATTTTGTCCCGCTGTATCATACACAAGCTAATCCTGCTGAGCGCAAAAACCGCGATCTGAAGGCAATTCTAGCCTATCTCGTGGAAGACTACCACACATCCTGGCCAAAGAAATTACCAGTGATCCGTTTTGCTCTCAATAGTGTAAAGTGTCGCACAACAGGCAAGTCACCGGCTTATTTGACCTTTGGTAGAGAGATGCGGTCACCCACAGAAGTCGTTCACGATCTTCGCACAATCAGAGCCAAAGAAAATTTTGTCCCTCAAGTTACCCCTTACCTTGAAAACTTTCTTCATTCACTGTCAGATGTTCGAGAACGCGTCGAGATCCAACAGGACAAGACAAAGCAGTATGCCGACGTTTCCCGCCGACCATCTGACTCATTCGAGGTAGGTGATTTAGTCATGTTGAAATCACATTTGCTGAGTAAAGGATCAAAAGACCTTACTTCCAAGTTCTTACCGCGCCGCGATGGCCCCTACCAGATCATAAAAAAGGTAAGCCCAACGACGTACACCATCGCGAGCACAGAACAGCCAAATGTAGATTTAGGTAAATACCATTCCGAAGACCTCACGCGATACCGAGGCAGCTATGACTCCTTACCAAAACCCGTTAATCCTAAAAGGAAACGCGGACGTCCAGCTAATGCTGAGGTTAATAGTGTACCAGTCCAGGAGCGAGGGCGTTCTCCAGAACTGGAGGGGGAGTATGTAGCAACCCTCTCGAGGCCAGTCAGGGAATCCCGTAACCGCGTGCCACTACGGTATACCGAATAAGTGCGAGTATATCGTAGCTATGTCTTTCTCTTTCTCGCGCATCGCTCGCTTCACGAGCGGGGTGCGCGCGGCGCCAGTCCGCCGCCCGCGCGCAAGTTGTAGACTCGTACGTAATAATTACCTATCCGAAACCACGTGCTCACATGTGGCAACCAACGTGTACTTTTATTCCTCATATGTGGTGCCCTAATGTGTTTATTTGTGCTCTTTTGTATACGAAAAACTAAGTCCGAATCCCATGTTTGTGAACGTGTTTTAACTAAGTAAACGATAATCATATGAGACAGTGTTCATCATTCCAGTTACCCTGAGACCTCCCCTCATAAGTTTCTTTTTATTGTTGCATGTGTTTGACCACCATCTCACCTGATGTTAAGCAATGATGTGGTTGAAGGTGAAGAAAAGATGTAACCTATTCACTCTTGACTTGAAGGATCCATTGAGAAGGATCACAGATTATAGCTATCAGAAAACACAGGCTCCGGCAGAGAATTCCACTCCTTGATGAAATGAAAGTGAAAGTATATATTCCTAAAATGTTTTGCGCGTATGTGTGGGATATCCACCATGTATCGATTGCACATCGTCGTTTGTCTTGTAGTCCGATGATATGGATAGAAGCCTTTATCAAAGATAGATAGATAGAATATACTTTATTGTAAACCAAAATTTAAACACACCTATTTAACAATATTTCTTAATTCTATGGTTACAATGGCGGTTTTTTCGCTAAAAGCGATATCTTCCGCACAACCTTTGGAAGAACTTTTAAATCTTTAAGGCTAAATTAGTGTACTACATAAATATACTCATAAAAACACATAATTATATACATATACGTATGTGTGTTTATATGAGTACATATGTATACAAATATATAAATACATAGGTAATTATATATAAGTATAATATGTTTTTTAATATCATGTGGAGTGAAAGCAAAATAATAATCATAGGTACATTTGAAAGAAAATGATTAGCAACCGAGCTTTTAAAAGTAGCAAGTGACTGAGCTTGTCTTACTGACACCAGCAATGCATTCCACAAACGAACAGCTTGCACCGTAAACGATGAGCCGTAGAATTTAGTGGAATGTGCAGGCATCTAAAGTCTCAAATTAGTAACTACCCACCCACTGGGTTGTGGTGGTAAAATAGGCCGTCGCTCCATGTAAAACACTAGTACTCAGCTGCATTCAGGTAGACTAGAAGCCGACCACAACATGGTTGGGGAAAAGGCTTAGCAGATTTTTAGGGTTCCGTAGCCGAATGGCAAAAACGGAACCTTTATAGTTTTTTTTTCTCTTCTTTGGCAACTGAGCCGGTGTCGACTATTCTGCCAGTGTCATGTTATAACGGCAGCGAGGGTAGGCCGTCGAACTTTGTACTTTGTGGTAGCTGTTAGTTCAGCTGCAAGGACGAACACATGGGTTAAACATATAATCTACTAGCTTCTGCCCGCGACTTCGTACGCGTGGGAAGGTTTTCCCGCGCAAATCCTGATCCCGTGGGAATTTCGGAATAAAAAGTAGCCTATGTGTTATTCCAGAATGACAACTATCTACTTACCAAATTTCATTCAGATCCGTTCAGTAGTTTTTGCGTGAAAGAGTAACAAACATCCATCCATCCTCACAAACTTTCGCATTTATAATATTAGTAGGAAGTAGGATTTTCTAAAAAGGCAAATGTAACTTTGTATTTTATACAAAACTATGAAAAACTAAGTTATATTTCGTAGTTACCACGGAACCATGCATGGGCGAGTCTAACTCACACTTGGCCAATAATTTTCTCATCATTTAAACAATGATATTAAATAGTAATACATAGGTATTCGATTCTAGTAATATTGAAAGCACGATTGTCCCATTTACGCAGTTATTCAGATGCACACGTAGATTTTGGCTTTGTGTTATTTTTCGCAGCCTGCATGTAATGTTGCCAAAGTAAAAAAAATAAACACAAAGAGGTTTGAACACACTTCACTTTATTCATTAATGGTATCAAAATACATTATTTACATTCATACACACTTAATTATTATTAACATACCAGAACTATCACATTTGTACAGGGCTTTTACAATATACATAAATTTTTACTCTAAAAATGAAACTGACTATTTTATATAACTCAACCATGACTATTTTTGGGGTTGAGCATGAAACATACAATAATATAAAAGTTTTGATAAAATTTAAATGTAAATATCCTTTCTTTGAACGATACACCTATAGGCTGAATTCTGCTAATGAATGTTAAATCTTATACCGGATGTAATTTTTTGCCGTCTAGAAAATAATATGATCTATTGTGTAAGTGGAACAGAAGCCTTACACGAAAATATTTGCGAGAGGAAATCAAATAGGCCGTCTTCAAGTAATAGGATCGCGCTGCAAATTCATTGACAAATTCTGAGTAGTACATTTAGAAGGGCGCGTATAATTTGAATCTCTATTTTTTAAAATCGATTTCTGTTTAGTTTTATTATTAAAAGTTTACTTCCAATGAGTAGTATTTATTGATAGATCAATTTACTTTTCTACGCCATAGGCTTCTACTTCGTTCACCTATTACAACCCTATTTTTTTCAAGACTGTAAAAGTTAACCTGATTTGCAACAAACCAACGAGCGAATTCTATAAATGTCACATTTTGTTGTTAGCAAATGAATTTAAACTTTATCCATAAGGGATACTATTCAAGATCGGATGCAGCTTCATATTATGTCGGTATGCACATAAGAACTGCCTGAAGCGAGCGCCGTAAACGTTACATTTGTAACTTACCAATTTATACCTTATCTATGAGGAATAGGATTTATATTCGGATGCAGCTTTTATCTCTAGCGATTATGTCGGGACAGGTAGGAGAACCCACTGACGTAGGCGCCGATGTTGTTTTGTATTTGTTACTTGCAAATAAACATGAATCTTATCTTTGAGCCATAGAGTTCAAGGTCGGATGCAGCTTCATATTATGTCAGGTTGCACAGGAGAAAGACTGAAGTGAGTGCCGTAGATGTTACATTTGTAGCCTGCCAATTTAAACCATATCTATGAAGCATAGAGCTCAAGTTCGGACGCAGCTTCTGTCAGGGTGTACAAGGGAAAGACTGAAGTGAGTACCGTAGATGTTACATTTTTAGCCTGCCAATTTAAACCTTATCTATGAGGAATAGGATTTAAATTCGGATGCAGCTTATAATGTCGAGACAGACAGGAGAACCGAACGAAGTGTGCGCCGATTATATTTTAAATGTGTTGCCTGCAAGTGAATGTGACCTTTATATATGATGCATAGAGTTCAAATTCGGATGCAGATACATTTTACGATGGGTAGCACAGTGATGTTCCAGTTTAAACCTTATCTATGAGGAATAGGATTCAAGTTTGGATGCAGCTTCTTATTATGTCGGGACAGACAGGAGAGCCAAGAGAAGCGAGCGCCACAAGTGTTACATTTGTAGGCAGATTGTGAACTGTGTAGCGCTAGCATGTGACAGCGGAGTTTGGCTTGGTTCTGAAACAATACAGAAAAATATAAAATAAAAAACGGCTCAAGAACAAATAGTTATAACTCGCTTCTGCCCGCGACTTTCTCCGCGTGGGAGGCTTTTCCCGTGTAAGTCCTTATCCCGTGGGAAATTCTGGATAAAAACTGACCTATGTCCTTCCCAGGGTCCTAAACTATTCCCATGCCAAATTTCGTCTAAATCGGTTCAGCGGTTTAGGCGTGAAAAGGTAACAGACAGACAGACAGAGTTTCTTTCGCATTTATAATATTAGTATGGATAATCGTCATCGTCCAGCGGGAGGAGTAATTAGCCTATTTTTCAACCTCTAAATTAATATAACTTATAATATATATATATACACTGTTATTCTATATAAAATGTAGTATTGTCAAACTAGCCATAGGATTAATTTTAATATATAAATTGTATGTTTATGTTAGTTTGCTGTGCCCTAACAGGGTAATGAATACATTAGTTATAAGCCATGCCTGTAACTGTGTGTACATTGTGCAATAAATGAAATAAAAAATAAATAAATAGATCGTGCTTTTTTTTCTACCTAGTACCTCAATAGTAGTCCTTTTGTCATCATCTACTTAGTCTTTTTCCAACTCTGAAAAAATAAACACTCTGTACACGCGTACTTGAAGGACGGCAACATCGCAATTTATTAATGAATGCGTACGCGTGTACAGTGTTTCTTTTACGTATCAATTTAACATTTTAGTGAATACTTTAATACTAAAAAAAAAAACATTTTGTTTTCGAATGGTAATATTTTTTTAGCATTTACGGATGCTATACTATTGCGGGTTAACGGGAACGCCCTCTGTTAGTTAACATACTGTATATGTGTATTGAGTATGTAGGTTATTACTTATGTATTGTATATAAGTGTGTATAGTACACCATGGACTACCCGCGTATTTATTTTCTCCTGCTGTGTCAAATCCATCCAAAGGTTGTCTGTAAAAGATCGCTTTTAGCAATAAGACCGCCCATTGTAACAGCCTTTGTAGTTTTTAAGTCCTCATTTAATTATGTTATGGTGTACAATAAAGAGTATATCTATCTAACTATCTTTTGTTACTAGATAAACTATAAACCGACCCACTAAAAAGTGTACCTAACTGTTTTATGTCCCAATAAAGTTAATTAAAATAAAATACGACTTACAAAACAATACTGCAAGTGCAAGTGTGAAAAATTACTTTTATTTCGAGGGCCGGTGTCAGATAACAAAAATACAAAGCCAAAGACTACCGAAATTAAAGTTATTTTGCTTTTTGCAGTGTTTTTCGGAAGTCAGTTTTATATTTTGTTAAAAAGTTTTTCTATGAATAAAATACATAAATACTATTTATTTATTTATTTATAACAAAATCCACAGCGTTTTAAAACAATGTTTTATAGTAACATATATCTAATCTTACAGCCAATTACGGATTTACAATTTATTCACTAGTAACAAACATGTAGGAAATATTTTTTTTTAGATTAACATTATTATACAGTATTAAGAAGTCTGCATGGGGAGTATTAAATGAATGTGTCTTGGTGTGTGTGTGCGTGTGTGTGTGTGTGTGTGTGTGTGTGTGTGTGTGTGTGTGTGTAGGTATGTGGTGTATGATGAATGCCTGTGGTGTACCATACTTAATCTCATACTATTTTACTTCTGTTAGGATCTGATTAGGTAAATCGACATGTCCAGAGGATAAAAGTAGCTTCCTAAACATACCTTTTTTGGAGTTAAATATATTCAGATGGGAGAAGTTTTTGTTAAAAGTCCTTAGTATTCTACTATTAACTAAATTCTGAGCGTAGTTAGTACTGGCATGTGGTACCTACATCGAAAAGCTATATTTTTAAATTACTAGCATTCCCATGAACTTTGCAGTTTTAAAGTCCTCATTTAATTATGTTATGGTGTACAATAAAGAGTATATCTATCTATCTATCTAAGTACTAGTGTCTTACATGGAACGACTGCCTATCTGACCTCCAAAACCCAGTAACTGGGTAACACGACACCTCTTGTCAAGACAAACGACGGCCAGGACCAACGGGTTAGTGTGCTTTCTGAGGCACAGAGAAATCTCGATGTGTTTATATGAACACCCGTCCACGGACTGACCGCGGTAAGTATTGCTTAACCTTGCCAATTTGTAATTGTTAATTTTTAAGACAGGCCCGTTGGTATAGTGGTCAGTGGCCCTGACTGCTATGCGCAAGGTCGTGGGTTCGATTCCCACCTAGGACAAATGTTTGTGTGATGAGCACGGTCATTTGTTCTTTGTCTGGGTGTAATTTATCTATAATATGTATGTATTTAGAAATATATATGTATGTTTATCAGTTGTCTAGTACTCATACCACAAGCTCTGCTTAGTTTGGTACTAGATGGCGTTGTGTGAAAATGTTGTGGAATATTATTATTATTATTTACTAATTGTTACCTGCGTCTTCGCCCGTGTTACGTGCCTACGTGATAATTATTCGCGTATATGCTACGTGACCTGCCCACATCGAATCAGCCTTACGTGACCAGAAGGTTCAACATAAAACTGTAACGCCGTTCTGCCGAGTCAATGTACTATCGGCCAAAGATACGCATGCTCACTTAAGAAAATATTTCTGTGGAAGCGCAGCTAGTGACACACCACATCCCTTCCTGGTTTCGCCCAATTAGAGACAATATAAATTTTGTGAGTACAGGGTGTGTAACATTGTATTAATACTTACTATTACGAACACTACTAAAATACGCTTCGTGCATCCTATTTGTCAAAATACATGCATAAGGCGATCGAGTTGTGAGTCGTGCTATGCGATTATAGCCTTAAAGGTGAGCATGCGGAAGATTGGTCGATAGTACATACATCCGTGTAACCGTGGTTATCGATCACGTACTCCCAATATTGCGGATACAGCATCATAGCATAATCTACACACTTCGGTACTAGCATCCGAGTCTAGTCATAAGTTAGGATACGTTAACAGTTGTAATTCTACATTAAACCTTTTAATTTAATTCAATTTCGGTTTTCTTTAAGTCCTCCGGCTGTCACCTCTATAAGGGTGCGTTTCCACCAGAGATGTGCGATGGAAATGTGTCGTGCGAGGATGTCTAGCTGTGCTGTGAAAATGTGTGGGGGTTTCCACCAAAGCTGTGCGATGAAAATGTGCCTACGAGGATGTGTAGCGGAGCTGTGAAAATGCGCATTAATGTGTGGTGCGAGTATGCGCAAACCTCGCAACACATCCTTCTCAACACACATTCCTCGCAACACATCCCTCGCAACACATCTCTCGCACACATCCATCGCTTGTTTTGTATGCGCAAAAATCTAGCTCCGCTGAGCCGTTTCCACCAGAGCTGTGCTGACCGAGGCGAGGTAAATGAAGCGATTCTATTGGTTCTTTACAAACACATCCCTCGCTACGCATCCTCGCACATCTCTGGTGGAAACGCAGCCTAATTCCCGCGTGGTCAATGGTAATTAAAAATGGGTGTTTGTTTGTAAGTAGCTTGAACCTTGAGGAAGGTGGACGAGGTCTCGGGACTACAGAGATTCCCGGTTCAGGCAAAAAGTGATTTTTCTGTAAAGAATTTCTCAGTCGCAGCCCGGAGTTTGGAAGTTGGTGGTTGATCCCCGTTGTCATTTGAAATCTTTAACAGCCGTTACGAGTAGTCAGAAGTAAATCTGACACTGGCTTAGCCAAGGGATATCGTGTAGGGTTTGAATCTCGGAATCTCGTAACCAAAGTTCCGATATTACAATTCCAATACTGGGTGACCCAATATCGAAATCGTTTTTAAGCTATTGCATAGCTTTTATCGCGGGCTTTGAGCGCGGCGACCGAATCAAGAAATTCCGTAACGAAAATAAACCTAACACCCCCCACTCCGACCCGCACAGCGGTGCGGCGTTGAAAGCCGTGCATCGACTAACGTCGTTTCAGTTCGGCAGACTTCGGCGCGGTGTTTGTGTGCGTGCGACTAGTTCTGAATAACCTACGTGTATTGTAAGATAATAAAAATATTTTAAATAATATTATAATAATATTCAATACGAAAAAATATTGTTTTCTTATCGGTCACCACGCTCAAAAAGTGTAACTTGAATTAATATCAATGAAAAAAAATACTGCATAAATAAAATAAATAAATAATTATAATTGCATAAGTTGATAAAAAATGCTATGCAATTGCTTTACCGCGGCAGTCCCCGAGTGCCACACTCATTTTTTTTTATATTTTTACTAAACCTATGCTTTAGCTTCCTGTTGCCAGCTCGCTAAGCATGCGTGATGCGATACAAAAACTATAATAGTGTTGTCTGTCTCGCTCACTATCCGACAAAATGCTTGACGCTTTGTTGTTCTTCAGAACATAGGGGCCGTTCAAGTATTACATAAGCACATTTTTTGCAATTTTTAACTCACCCCTCCCCCTCGTCAGCAAAACTAAGCAAAGCTCTTACCCCTCCCCTTACGTAAACATTAGTACATACAATTGATTGATTCATGAGCAGCAGTTATAAATCTAGAAATAAGGAATAGGTTTGGAAAGAAGTTTGTAACGTACATAATATTCATTTAAATAAACTTTACTGACACGGAATTTAACAATTCATTATTTGTAGGAATCCCCGAAAATGCATTTCATTTTGAAGCATAGACAATGTGTGTTGCTATATGTGTAAAAAATTAAATAATTACTGCTGACGTAATCACCATCTAGATCCCCCCAGCCCCCATGTCAAACTTGAACAGTCCCATATTACCAAGAAAAACGAGATTTTCAAATATAAACATACCCATTCCTTTATTTCTCTTGATTTGCTTGCACATTTAAAATTACTTAAGTATTTAATTTATACTACCGAACTTAGAAACAACAAAACTTTTTAAGTGTTGTTAATTCCGAGTGCAGTAGTTAGTTAAATTGGTAATAAGTATAGGATAATAATGAGAAATATGATAAACGACATAACGAAATTTCGATATTAATATCGGAAATCCGATATTGGTTCTAATATCGGAAATCAGTATCTGAATTGAAAACCTTCCGACTCTCTTCCGACTCTGCTACTGGATTGTGGAGGTCAAGTTGACTGGTAGAGATTGCCTTGTTGCTTTAAGTCCGCCCATGTACCACTATTGTACATAAAGTTTAAATAAATAAGTAAAATAAATAAATAAATGATGTAGATAATGATGTATTTGCTTTGGCTTTGTTTGGCACATGTTGAGCTGGACATTGCACCGAATTTCCGTGTTTAATTATTTTTCATTTTTGATCGTATACGTTTGTTCTGTATTTTTCGTGTTATACAACGTGTAACGGAAACCCCATATCTATCCAAAAGGGCTGAAGACAACATCTGGTATGGAGTCTCTATGCACAGTTTCAGCTTAAAATAAGTGACTCAAAGAATTGATACCAAATTATCGGTTTCATATGTTTCTTGAATACCAATCATAACAAACGTGTCACAGCACTACGAGGGTCAATAACTTTCACGTCACTTGCCAATAACATGCTAATTCTGTTCGTTCTTCTTAATTTGAAAAATTCGGTCTCTGGTATCAATGTATTGAAATTTCTAATATGCTCCACACATGTAGACATAGGATTAGAAAACCCTTGCTATATCGTTTGTTATCATCCAAAGAAGCCATGCACTTGGTATGTATATACCCTTTAAATTACACGTTGTATGTATATATAGATAGATAACTCACCGGAAATGGTTTCCCACAATGGTCACAGAGATGTTCTGCGTTATCCTTCTTATGAACGACTTGCTTGTGTAGATATAGTGACGTGTGACTTTTGAATACCTGTGAACAAAGTTGGAGATATATTTACTCACAAAACGTTTATTTTATTACTTAAAACTTACAGCTAAACAGAGAAAATAATACGGATGATAAAACCAATATGGCCAATTACAAGTTTTCACT
The DNA here is from genome assembly GCA_943138885.2 of Tholera decimalis. Lineage (NCBI taxonomy): Eukaryota > Metazoa > Arthropoda > Insecta > Lepidoptera > Noctuidae > Tholera > Tholera decimalis. The sequence goes on along the minus strand of OW964575.2, from coordinate 5,968,207 downwards.
AAAAACTAAATATAATAATACAGACAGGTTAGCTTTAGATACAGGGATACAGTGAAAAAAAAAGTTATTATAAAGTACAAATGGGTAAAAATTAAATAATATTTAAATGTTATCAAAGAAATGCCTAAATAGAGTAGAGAGAGTAGAGGGAATACTTTCATTGTGCGTACGGCTAAGGAGTGGAATTCCCTGCCGGAGTCTGTGTTTCCCGATAGCTACAACCTAGGAGTCTTTAAGTCAAGAGTGAATAGGTTACTTTTAGGTAAGCGTGCTCCATCTTTGACCACATCATCGCTTACCATCAGGTGAGATGGTGGTCAAACGCGAACCTATTATCAATAAAAAAAAGAACTCTAACTCTAACGTTCATATTGCTTGTTTGTAAATTTTAAATGATTCTTGGTTATTACATAACACTTTTACACGTCATTTCTTTCTCGGAGATTTAAACTAGATGAGGCCGGAGTTTCTTAACTGACTACCCTGAGAATAAACACCGAAAAAAACTCAGAAGTCCTAAGTCTCTTTTGAAGTCTAATACATAAACTTTATGGTTACTCTTTTCAAAACATCACAAGTAACCGTAAAGTTTCTTGCCAGTTCTTCACCATGGAATATTTCTCCAATTTTGTGCATTAGCTTCTAACGTTCATAGTGCCCATAATTAATATCGAAATCGCTATAGGTGTGCCTTTAATATTTGAAGAGTTCCCTCGATCTCTCCAGGATCCCATCATCTGATCCTGACTTGATGACAATAGGACCAACTTTGAAGTATATAGTGTACCCTTTCAAACAAACAATAATTTTCCAAATCGGACCAGCCGTTTACGAGTTATGAGGTAACACAGACAAAAAAAAATACAGTCAAATTGAGAATGTTCTCCTTTTTTAGACCGCGGTTAAAAACCTGTGTTTCAGGCCATTACTTACAAGGCTTTGATTTTGGAAACTGCATAACCTGTTACAGAACTTTAGACGCGAGCGAAACCGCAGGCAGAGGTTTGTATTTTTTTTTGTTTTTTGTTTTAAAAAGTTAACTAGCAATACGGGTAGAATTCACACTACTAGCAATTTTGTTAACCCCTCCAAGTTCCAACTAAGTTAAATATTGTTACGCCAGTCGCTTAGTGAAGTACGTCGAGAAACTTCGACGTAAATCTATCGAGACACTAACGCCATCTAGCGGCGAGTAGCAGTACTGAGTATATCTAGTCGAGACACTAACGCCACCTAGCGGCGAATAGCAGTACTGAGTATCTCGAGTAGTTTCGAGAATATTCTTAGCAATGTAGGCGGTGAGTCGATTTTATAAGAATGTCCTAGAACTCATAGACCGGGGTATAAATAGATCGCAGAGGAACGCAGAGAGCAGTCTTATTACGAGGCGAATACGCGATATAATCGAAGCTTTACAAGTGAATTTCAGTGCGATTTAAGTGTTAAGTGACAAGTGTTGTGGTGCGAATAATTGTGTTAAATTTTTATTTTGTGTTTAATTAATTAAAGTGTTAATTTTGATAAGATAAGATAAGATAAGATATATTTTATTTACATAAAATTTATTTTTTAATAAATTAAATCAAATTAAAAAAATATATAAAAATAAATATTTAAATTTAAAAATAAATTAAATTTATTTTTAATTGGCGTTAATTATTTCTATCCCGAAGCTCGTAACAATATGCTTGTGTCTGGAGTGGGTAGCTAGCTATAGTGTAATGTGTGGGGTTCAAACGTTTGCCGAATCATGTCAATAAATCTACGTATACTATACACCCACCTTTTGACAAACGGGACACGTGTGAACATAATTCTTCAGATGCTCCCAATCCACGTGGTCTTTGAGCCGAGTCTTATTAGCGAAGCGCTTCCCACAATCACTGCACATGTACCTGAAAATAACAAGCGTGAATATACAAATCAAATCTATAGTAGATAGATAAGTAGATAGAATATACTTTATTGTACTCCAAAACTTAAACACACCTTTAACAATATTGCTTATTCTATAGTGACAATGGCGGTCTTATCGCTTTCAGCGATAAATGATAAATGATAAATGATCTTTATTTTGCAAATTGGTTATTAAATAACTCTTTTACACGTCATTTTTTTCCTTAAATATTAACTAGATGAGGCCGGTGTTTCCTAACTGACTACCCTGAGAAGAAACACCGAAACAAACTCAGGGGTCCGTCTCTTTTAAAGTCCATACAATCTACACTGAATTAATTATATGGGAACCTTGTAGGTTTCAGTCTGAGGCGGTCTTTTGAAGAAAGATGCTCACAGATTTGAGTGGGCCTGTCCATACAGTGCAAGCATTTGTCAAATGACGTATAGCTCAACTTAGAACAAGGAGCTTAACGATTTGACGAACAATACCAAGGTAAGGACCTTTAGGTAGGCCGCAAAAAGCACTCAAACTGCCAGACAATTTATTATGTTTAACTCGAATAAATAAATAAGAAAAAAAACCTACATAGTGCACATATTCACAATCGTTTATGAGGATTATGTAGATTAGTCTGAAATGGCCTTTTGAGGAAAGACCAAACAGATTTGAGTAGACCCGTCCCGTCAGTGCAAGCCTTTGTCAGTTAGTCTGTAAGCTCAACTTTGGACTACTAAGGAGCTCAACGACCTGACGAACAATGCCAAAGACGGTACATTTGAGTAGGTCATTAAAATACTCAAACTGTCAGACAACGTCGTAATAAAGAGAGAGAAAAGAAAATGTAAATGGATATTTAAAAAAAAAAAAGAATACCACATAATCCTCGCATTTAAGTACATAATTAAGTAAATATTCAAAAAAATACATATATTATACTTTACAAAGTAAGTAAATATTCATGTCAAATTAAAATAAAATATTATACTTTAAAAAGTAAATATCCATGTCAAAATAAATATTAAAAAACAAAAAAAAAATGACAATTTGTATAAAAAAATAAAATACAAGAAATTGTGATTGTAAACAACACTAGTGCTCCCTGTATATCATTGGAGCAGCTCAATCCCAAGCCTTTTTATCCTCAACATAGTCTTTAACTGTGTAAAAAGCCTTCTGGCAAAGCTTGCGTCTTATGACTAATTTAAATTTGTTGAGGCTCAGTTCTTGCAAATGGCAAGGTAGTTTATTATAAAAACGTATGCACTGGCATTTAAAAGAACCACCTATTTTCTTGAGCCTTGTTTTTGGAATGACAAAGTTGTGTTTATTTCTAGTATTTACGTTATGGATATCACTGTGTTTTTTAAAGAGATTAATATTTTTATGTGCATACAAGAGATTCTCATAAATATACTGAGAAGGCACAGTCATTATATTAATCTCTTTAAATTTATCTCTGAGGGAGTGCCGTGGACTTAATTTATAAATAGCACGAATGGCTCTTTTTTGTAACACAAATATTGTATTTATATCGGCGGCATTCCCCCATAGTAAAATGCCGTATGACATTACACTATGAAAATAACTAAAATACACTAAACGGGCCGTCTCTAAATCAGTTAGGCCACGAATTTTTCGGACGGCAAATGCTGCAGAGCTAAGTTTTTTGGACAATTTATCTATATGGGGGCCCCACTGAAGCTTCGCATCTAAAGTAATGCCTAAGAACACTGTGGTGTCTTCGGGTTTTAAGCTTTCGCCCTTTATTGACACACTTGTGTTTACTTGTTTCACATGCGGTAATGTAAACTTTATGCACTTAGTTTTTTTCTCGTTAAGCATAAGATTATTGACATTAAACCAATTCACTACCGTTGCGAGGGCACTATTAACATCGTCAGTAACCATCTGCTGACGTTTGAATTTAAATAAAAGTGAAGTATCATCAGCAAACAACACTATATCATGATTATCCTTTATGAGGAATGGCAAGTCATTAATATAAATAAGAAATAGAAAAGGACCTAAAATTGAGCCCTGGGGGACCCCCATTTTGACTATAGATCCGGGAGATGTTTTACCGTTCACATCAACTCTTTGAATCCTATCACTTAAATATGAAGTAAGAAGATCCAGAGAGGTATCCCGGATTCCGTAGTAGTGTAGTTTCCTGATCAATGTTTCATGGAGAACACAATCGAACGCCTTCGACAAATCACAAAATATGCCCAAAGCATCGCACTTATCTTCCCATGCACTATAAATATGACTTAAAAGTTCAACACCGGCATCAGTTGTTGAACGACCCCTAGTAAAACCAAATTGTTTGTGATGCAGTAACTTGTGCTTATTAAAATACCTCTGCATTTGATTTAAGATAATTTTTTCAAAAATTTTACTAAAAGTAGGTAGCACTGATATAGGTCTATAATTTGTGGGGTCTGAAGTGCTACCTGATTTAAATAATGGTAGTATTTTACTATATTTCATTAGATCGGGAAACTCACCATGATCAATACATTTATTAAAAATAACAGCTAATGTAGGTGCTACAATGTTTATAATAGACTTGGTAACATCAACTGAATTACCCCATAGGTCTGCAGTCTTTTTAACATTCAGATATTTAAAAGTTTTTATTATATCATTATAAGTTACATATTGAAATTGAAATTCAGAGCCACAAACTGGCACATTTTCTTTGAGTAAAGTTTCTGCAGCAATGGGTGACGCATTCAGAGATCTGGTTGTCAATATGGGAATCTCAGCAAAGAACGATTCAAAAGCCACGGCAACTTGCGAATCTAATTTAATTATTTTATCATCAATAGCAAGGCTGTAATCGTTATTTCGTTTGCAAGACCTGCCCGTTTCACTATTAATAATATTCCAAGTCATTTTTATTACATTATTACTATTTTTAATTTTTGAACTCAAGTAACGTGATTTGGCAATATAGCACACTTTTTTAAATAATTTTGAATAATTCTTAACATATAAATTAAATTCTACTGTGTTGATATAAGTCCGTTCCTCATACAGTTCATAAAGCCGTTTTCTACTTTTATGGATACCAACGGTGGCCCAGTCGCTAAAGGAAGTGTTATTATTTACTGATAAAGACCTGGGAATAAATGTGGTATCAAATTGTTTACAGTACCTACATGTTAAAAAAATCATTATAATGTTTGTTCGGGTCACCATTAGTTGACAAATATGGCATTTTGTTTAAAAGTTTAGTTTTAAATGTTTCCATGCGATATTTTGATTTAGGGTTTACAGTGATATCTTTTTTTGTCTTCATCTTACCCACATTTGATAGAGTAATTAGTTGCCCACAGTGATCAGAATCTAATAAGTTTATTATTTTTTTGTGGGTAGGTAAAACATCTGTATAAATATTGTCTAGGCAAGTGGCACTAGTGGGGGTTATTCTAGTAGGCTCCATAAACAGGTTAACAAGATTGTATGACTGGAACAAACTCAAAATTTTAGTACTCAAGCCAGAATTTTCTAATAAATTAACATTAAAGTCACCACAAATAATGATAGACTTGTTCAAATTACAAATTTTATTCAAAACTTCATCCATTACTGACTCAAAACAGTCATACAATCCTGAAGGTGGTCTGTACACACTTAATATAACAAACTGCTCCAATTCAATACAGGCTATTTCAATTATCCGCTCAACAGAGAGACCCACAATATCCGTACGATCCCTGAATTTTAGTTGATTACTTATTAATATCAAAGAGCCACCATGTATGGCTGATACTCTGCTGAACGAACTACCAACCTGGTGATTTTTAAAATTGAAACTAAATTGATGGTTTTTTAACCAATGTTCTGTTACACATAGAATATCAATACTATTAATATTAAGAAATAATTCTACTTCTAAATCCTTACTTAAGAATCCTTGAATATTTTGATGTACCAGGTTAATAGTAGTTGTTGATTTTAAAACTACATTTGTTTTATTCTGATTATTTACAATAATGCTAGAGTTTGTATCTGTTGTCTTAATTTTTAATTTAAATCACAATTCATAATGTCAATATTTGATGCCAAGTGATTGGCAGAATATTCCAACATGTCATGGCATTGCTCAACAGGAGCAACTTGTTTAGCCAAGTTCTTGGCTGTAATATTAAAGTAATATGATAGCGACACAGCTATCTGTCTTTTACAATACATAGAAAGATAGTACCTATCAACAAGATATCTATCTTTTTTCAAACAAAAAGTATGTCCAACATAAGTGTTGGTATCAATTAAATGAAATAAATTATTATTTATTGTCACATTGTGCAAAGACATGTTAATATTAAATCTAAAAAGGTTTTCTTCCTGTGGCAAACTTTGACTATATGGATATGTGAACATAACAATTTTTTTTACTTGTAAGTTACTCAGAATTCTATAGTATTGGAGCAGCTCTCCCTTGTTCAGCGTCCCCCTACTACCAACAAAAATGACAAGTGTAGTTTCTTGACAAACTTTACAATTTATTATTTTTTTCATTATATCAGATAATGAACAGCCAGGCATGCAATTGTTTATTATTGAATGCCCTGGATATTCATTGGTTAAAAGTTGGCCTAAACTTTTCCCAATCTCATCACAAAAAATAACAATATCATTATTTACACTCTTTTGTGACAAACCATCAGAATTATTTGAATTTTCTACCGGCAAACTGACACAGGACTGCAGTAAATTGCTATCATGCATTGACAATAAATGGTCTGGTGTAGATATAACAGATTGACAATGCTCACAGTTGCTGTTTTGGGAGCTTATCAGATCATTTATTGCCAACATATATTCCCTCACTTGGTTTTCAGAGGCAGAATATTTGATTGACACGGAGTTAAGTTTTTGCTGTAACCGATTTAATTCACTCTGTAAGTCTTTGGTGTCAGTTTGGTATTGTTTAGTACATTTTTCTAAGTTCGAAGAATACATATCTAACAGTTTTAATAAATGTAACCTTTCCCTGTTTAATTTAACATTTTTAATAAAGAATTTTTGTTTTTTGACCATTTTTCTTGTTTTAATTATGTATTTATTTATTCTTATGTACTTTTTTAATTTATTTTTACTATTGATAACTCTCATAGGTTTAATTGATTTACAGTCATCCTCATTCGTTAAATCTATTACATGAGATGGGTTAATTTGCGAAACCATTGATGGGTCAACAGGTAATAACTCATTAAATAAACTTTGATTTAGTGAGGCGGTGATGTTTAAGTTTGCAGTCTCAAGTTCAGATATATGAGTCTGAGCCTCTTGCAGTTGTTGTTGCAACAAATATTTGTGATCCAAGGCTTGCTCATATTCTGTGCTACATTGGCTAAATCTATCTACAACAAGTTGGAGCCTATCCCGGTCTTCCATAACTTCAGTGTATTGAATGTACAACTGAGACATATCATTTTTTAACTTCCTATTCTTTTCATGGGCTTCTACTAGAACTCTTTCATTGTCATCCATTTCCTTTATTAGTTGATCACAGTACTCCTTGGACGCCTTTAATTCGCTCAAAGCCAGATTGAGCTTAGACGCTTCTTGGCGAGCATAGACACTGCGAGTGACAGGCATGATTAAAAGAAATAGAAAGTAGCTTGAAAGAGACTAAGTGTTTAGAACGATGCTTAAAAGATAATAAAAACGAAGGAAAAATGAAATTAAAATACAAAGGCAAGAAGTTCTGTCATCAAACTAAACAAGGTTATGTTTAGGTATGTCAGGTCAATTTTATCAACACGTAGCCGTATGGAAATTAAGTATAATATAACTAAAAGTAAAAATTATACTACGTAAACAACATAAAAACCAGTTAAATATAAAAAACACAGGTACCTGATATCAAGATGACAATGCAAAAATTCACTTTAGCCGGTAACCTCAAACCTGTCACCGATTCACTACAATAAAACTTGTAACTATTTTGCACTTAATATATCAATTTATCACAAAATACACCTGAATATCCTATTTACTCAGTGAATGATTGGAAGTAGACCTCACAAATAAAGTAAATTAATTTTTAAAGTTAAAATAAGAGAGCGCTACAATAAATCAGCTGTTAGCTGTAGTGTTGCCACAGGAATCAATATCTTCCGGACAACCTTTGGAAGGACTTTAAAAAATTTAATTAAAGTGGGGAGGGGTAAATTAGTGTACTTACTTACTACAATACTCATAAAAACAGAGAAAAAAAATAAATATTAAATATATATAATAAATATACAACGTGTAACGGAAACCCCATATCTATCCAAAGGGGCTGAAGACAACATCTGGTATGGAGTCTCTATGCACAGTTTCAGCTCAAAATAAGTGACTCAAAGAATTGATACCAAATTGTCGATTTCATATGTTTCTTGAATACCAATCATAACAAACGTGTCAGCACTACGAGGGTCGATAACTTTCCACGTCACTTGCCAATAACACGGCGATTCTCTTCGTTCTTCTTAATTTGAAAATTCTGCCTCTGGTATCAATGTATTGAAATTTCTATTATACTTCACACATGTAGACATAGCATTATAAAATCCTTGACATATCGTTTATTATCATCCAAAGAAACCGTGCACTTGGTATGTATATACCCTTTAAATTACACGTTGTATATATATAATAAACTAGTACTCACGCGGGGCTTCGCTCCCGTGGATTCTATCACGGTAAAAACATAACTCTCCTTTTTTGCAGTCGGGTAAAAAGTAGCCTATAACCTTCCTCAAGCTTCAAGCTACTTCCATACCAAATTTCATCCAAATCCACCCAGTACTTTCGAAGATTAGCGCGTTCAAGCAAACAAACAAACAAACTTTTCCGCTTTATAATATTAGTATAGATAAATACATATAATTATATATAAATACAATACATAGGTAATTAAATAATACAATACATATAATGAATAAATAATATTATAAAGAGGCAAAACTTGTTTGTAAGTTAGTATGAGTAGTCTAATAGTTTTCATCATCTGCTTATTTATCTAAATATATATAACTCAAAGGTGACTGACTGACTGACTGACATAGTGATCTATCAACGCACAGCCCAAACCACTGGACGGATCGGGCTGAAATTTGGCATGCAGGTAGATGTTATGACGTAGCATCCGCTAAGAAAGGATTTTGCGAAATTCCCACGGGATCGGGATTTACACGGGAAAAACTTCCCATGCGGGCGAAGCCGCTGGCACAAGCTAGTTTAGTATATACTTTATTGTACACTTCACAATAATTACATGAATACAAAAATTTAAACTAGTATGCAATGGGCGGTCTTATCGCACAGGGCGATAAGACCGCCCATCACACACACACAACCAAGCTTTGGATGAACAAAAATTAAAGGAGACAGATTAAGGGATTTTGAATTGAACATAATAATATGAAATACATATATACAATACAAAAATCATATATCGACGGTTAAAAGGAAATAGGGTATAAGCGACATTTTGGACTGGTATTGTTTTGAAAGCCGACTGTTTCTTTTGTTCTATTATCTTTTATTTTGTCATATTTCCCGATTGGAAAATTAAAAACTGTTTTAGTTTTCACGATGTTTTAATAAAAAAATACATCAGTTTTTCTAAAATTCTAAACATTGAACGGCTCTTCTGAACATTTCTTTTTTGTCGCTTATTTTTTATCACGAATGAGCCCGCTGTTGACCTCGATAACACCTGATGGTAAGTGTAAGATGAGGTCTACGATCGTACGAGCGAGCCCAGAAAATGCCTATTCACTCTTGCTTTAAAGGCTTTTTTTTTCCTGGGTGGGAATATCATCGAATAACATCTCCCGCTCTGGTTTAAAGCGGAAGGGAGTGTCAGACTTCTACTGACTAAAAACCCACCCTGTCCCTTCAGCTGCCCGTAAGTTCCGGGGCCGCGGTATCTTGTTACTACATTTCCGCAACCCCGATGCTTTAAAGGCTGACGGATCATTTGTAGCAGGCGGCAGAGAGTTCCACACCTTGGCTGTGCGCACAATGAATGTTGAAGTAAAGCGCTTAGTACGACAAGACGGTATATCGACCAAGTGTGGATGGTGTCCTGCGGTACGTCTGGTAGACCGGTAGTAAAAGGGGGATGAAGGGATTAGGTAGTTGAGCTCCTGCGCACACTCTCCGAAGTACAATATGTAGAAGATAGACAGGCAAGCAACGTTTCGCCGGTGAGCCAGGCTGTGAAGCTGGCCTGCCAGAACCTCGTCACCTATGAGCCTTTTAGCTCTGCGTTCGATCGAGTCAAGTGCAGTTAGCTGGTATTTGGCTGAGCCATCCCACAAGTGACTGCAATACTCCATACAGGAACGGACCTGTGCTTTATGTTGCTCACCAGAGTCAAGCGGTTCAAGTACCTGGGACACTGGGTCACCGATGACCTGTCCGACGATTTGGATGTAGAACGGGAGCGCAGAGCATTGGCCGTGAGGTGTAACATGCTGGCTCGTAGGTTTGCACGATGTACTGATGACGTAAAGATCACATTGTTTAGAGCGTACTGTCAGTCTCTGTACACGTGCGCCCATAGGGTCAATTACACTAAACGCTCCTACAATGCTCTGCGAGTCCAATACAATAATGCTTTCAGGGTAATGTTGGGGCTACCGCGCTTTTGCAGTGCGTCGGGGATGTTTGCGAAGGCAGGTGTGCCTGATTTTTTTGGATTAATACGGTCGCGTATAGCATCCTTGATGCGGCGAGTGCGCGATAGCTCCAACAGCCTGATAGCTGTCGTCGCCGACAGGATGAATAGTCCAATAATGTGGCACTGGATGACGACTCACAGAGCGTCATTCACATACATTAAATAATTACTTTTTTAAGTGTATTTTATAATATTTCTTCTAATTTGTCTTGTTATTATTGTATTTTATATTTATTTTAAATTTGTGTGTTATTTTTTTGTTTATGTGTAAATGTGTCTCCATATGGACTTTGGTCTGAAAATAAAGTATTTTATTATATATTATTATTATTTATATAAATTCAAAAGCTGTTCAGGTGTGAAGTATCGCCTCACTTTCTGTAGGATGCCCAGGTTTTTGGCTGCAGTCTGAGCTTTAGACTCAATAGTTGAGCCGAAGTTGAGGTTAGACGTCAACTCCATGCCCAAGAGCTCCAGGCCGTCGGTAATAGGTACAGATGCACCTCTGAAAGTAGGGGACCGTTCAAATTGGCTCCTTTTGGCGGAGAAAAGACAAGCCTGTGTTTTCAAAGCGTTGAATTTGACCAGATTGTCATCGCCCCATTGGAAAACGAGATTTAAGGTCAAATTCGTTCGCTCTACCATGGCGTTTCTAAGAGCGGCTATTTCGTCCCTACCAGCTCTAGCACTGGACTAGTATCTCTCTGAGACTGTGCTGTTATCCACGTACCCAATAGCTTCCAGCTGAAGCAGGTCGTTGATATGAAGCAAAAATAGAGTCGCAGAAAGAACAGACCCCTGAGGAACACCGGCATTAATAGCCATTAGATCCGATGCGCAGCCATCGATGACCACTCGGATCGACCGTTCACTCAAAAAATCACAAATCCAGTTGCATAAGTTAGCAGGTACGCCGTATCTAGGAAGCTTGCTCAGCAGACTAGCGTGCCAGACCCTGTCAAAGGCCTTTGAGATATCGAGGGACACGGCAAGGGCTTCACCGTGTTTCTCAATGGCCTCACCCCAGCAGTGCATAACATACACAAGAAGATCTCCGGTTGACCGACCAAGGCGGAACAGGTGGTCACTGAGGAGCTTATTGTCTTCAAGGTATGCCAGCTTACTGTTGAGTACCCTGTCCATAACTTTACAGAGTATGGAGGTCAAGGAAGTTGCTCTATAGTTTGCAGGGTCGGCACGGCTACCCGTTTTGGGTACTGGATGCACATTAGCCAGCTTCCACGACACCGGCACCACTCCGGTTTTAAGAGAAAGGCGATACAGGCGAGTCAGTACAGGAGACAACTCCGGGGCACAGTTTTTAAGACTCGAGCTGGTACTCCGTCCGGCCCATTGGCTTTGTTCACATCAAGACTGGAAAGGACTTTACGGACTTCCTTAACGTGAAGTGCAATTTCCGGCATCACGGAGTCACAATGAGGTATTTCAGGTGGTATTTTAGACGACGTGTCGAGACGTGAACTTTCCGCAAAGGGATGCAAATAAATCTGCTTTTTCTTGTGCTGTGTGAGCCAGTGTTCCATCCGGTCTTAACATAGGAGGCAGCGAAGGACGGCAAAAGTTCGACTCGACTGATTTGGCCGATTTGTTTTTACCAGACAGTGGTGAGACGATCCGAGCGGGGCCCAGACCGATACTGAAAGCCTGTCTGGAACGGTTGTGAGCACAAGGTCTAAGCAATTGTTGTGACGCAGTCACCATCCGGAATGCGGGTAGCTTGGTGAGCCAGCTGGTTGAGATCTAGCGATGAAGCAAACCTGCGCGTCAATCTACCAGCATGGTCTGTTTTCTGGTATGGGAACAACCATTATTTATGATGAGCATTAAAATCCCCCAGAAAAACAAGCTCCGCCATCGGGTATTTGTGCTGGGCCAATACCCTATTTCCTCTGGCTCATACCCTGTTTCCCTCCTGCTTACAACCGTCGATATTAATAAATATTATTTTATAATTGAAAAAGAAGAGGAAAAGTTATAGGGAGAGGCACTGCTCCTTCACCCTTCTTTTAAACGCTGGTAGCGTTTGAGCACGCCTCACTTCTATGGTTAATGCATTCCACAAACGAGCTGCTTGAATAGTGAAAGATTTATCAAAGAAAGAAGTGGAATGCATACGAATACTTAACTCTAAATTTTCCGATGATCTCAAGGATCTAGAATGTGTGTCACAGAGGAACTGAAAGCGTTCCTTAAGATAAAAAGGAGTAAAATCATTAAAGAGGCGAAACCTAATAGGAAGCCATTTGAGCTGAGCACGGAAATCAGAAACGTGGTCATATTTGCGAAAGCCAAATATAAACCTGATACAGAGATTTTAAAGTCGCTCTAGCTTGTTCAATTGGTCTTGGGTCAAGTCGAGATAGCTGGCATCAGCATAGTCCAGAATAGGGAGAAGGAGAGTTTGTGCAATTGCAATATTAGTAGAGGTGGGAAGAAAATTACGAAGGCGCCTCAAGGAGCCTGCAGAAGTAAATACTTTACGACTAACTTCCTGTAACTGTTTAGTCCAAGAAAGGGTGTCGACAATGTGTATTTCCAGGTTCTTCACAGTGTGACTAACAGGTATGAAGGTGTTATTGAAACCTGGGGAAGTGTCGTCCAATCAATCCTGGAGATAGTACGAGAACTATCAACAAAAATAACCTGAGTCTTAGCAGGATTGATTTTCAGCCCAAACTCAGCGCTCCAGTCACCAATTCGAGCGAGGTCCAAATTTTAAGTTTCAATGGCATCAGCTAACTACGAGTGGAGCTTGGGTGTAAATTTGAAGATCATCAGCATACAAGTGGTAGAAGCAAGTTAGTCGTTGAGTGATAGCATTTATAAAAAGTACGAAAAGTAAAGGAGATAAATAAAACACCCTGTGGCACACCGGCAGAGGTATCACACCAAGAAGAAAAGGAGTGCTCAATGGAAATACGCTGCCGGCGACCAAACAGGTAACTATGAAACCAATCAACTACCGATGGAGATTATTGGATATTTGGGATGCATGAAGAAGCCTCCACGAGTAGCGCAACTAGTTCCATTAGTCACTAATTAGAACCTAGCGCTCGGCGCATCCTGAACAGTCACACCCATGACCTTTAGTGACTGACCAATTCTTCGTTTGCGGCGGTAGGGCTCACGCCCACCTGGCTTGCGACCACCCTCCCACCGGAGTTCGACGTCAAGCAGTTCACTGTGTTTCGTCGATGCGTGGGAGTGCCAGCGCCTTTTTGGGTTTTAGAGTGAAAGCTGTTGCGATGTTCAAAGCTGGTCTCGGCCTCGAAGCAAGCTTCGGCATGGTAACTCACTCTGGAGGGTAGCGGGATCCAAAGCACGGTCTTGCCGTTGGCCGACCGCAGGAAGTTGGGGGCCCAAGTAGCACGCCAGCCACGTGCAAAAGGCTGCCCCGCCACCTCGCGAAAAATCCCGATATGGACCACCGTGCCAGTTGGCGACTGGAAGGGAGGACCCGGTGGACATCTTCGGGGGGGTTTGGGCGTCCCCGCAGTCTCCAGGTGAGTTGACCATCGTGCTGAAGTAAGCTCACGAGTGTCGTTTGGTCAATTGGATTCACCTCCCTTTCTCTCTAAATACCCTTCCCAATCTCCAAAATGAAGCGCACGTCCAAAAGAAATAAGTTTAACCAACGGCTGCACCTCCTCCCACTTAAAGTGCAATTCACAAATATCCGTGGATTGCACTCAAATATCGATCCGGTCCATCACCATCTCGAGACCGATAAGCCACACTTACTCTTTTTGACGGAGACAAAGATAGCGACTCCCGCAGATGTGGCGTACCTCAACTACCCAGGATACTCACTTGAGCATAAGTTTAAGAAGCAGGCTGGGGTCTGTGTGTACGTCCGCGATGACATTTGCTGTCAGCGTCTTCGCTGCTGCGAGGTTGCAGGGTTCTCTACTCTGTGGCTTTTAGTGAACACCGGCACTATTAAGACCGTATATGTCGGTGTCTACAGGTCGCATAGCGGTGATCAGGAGACAACTAGACTCTTCGACCATCTTACGGAGGCAGCCGAATTGGCCCTGCTCAAATACCCAATGGCGGAGCTTGTTTTTCTGGGGGATTTTAATGCCCATCATAAAGAATGGTTGTTCCCGTACCAGAAAACAGACCATGCTGGTAGAGAGGCGCGCAGGTTTGCTGTATCGCTAGATCTCGGTCAGCTGGTTGATCAAGCGACCCGCATTCCGGATGTCAGTGGCCATACACCCAATTGCTTGGACCTTCTGCTGACAACCGATCCAGACAGGCACTCTGTTTCGATCTGGGCTCCACTCGGATCGTCTGACCACTGTCTGGTGAAAACTGTATCTTCCTACTCTCCTCCGGATAAAAGCCCTAGGGGCACTAGACGAGTATGGAAGTACAAGTCAGCAGATTGGGATGAGATGCGGCACTTTTTTGCATCCTACCCATGGCGGCAAGCTTGTTTCTCATCGTGCAACCCATCGATCTGCGCTGATGCAATTGTTGACGTGGTACGTCAGGCTATGGAATATTTTATCCCATTTTCTGACGTCCCACTTGGCTTTGAGGCTCGGCCTTGGTATAATGCAGCTTGTGCACAAGCTCAATTGCGCAAGGAGCAGGCTTACCAAGCCTGGGCCTCGGCCCGCAGTTGCGGCAGCGCTAGTGTTGGTGTTCACGCATTGAAGATAGCATTTAACTCTGCCGCTAAGGCCTGCAAACGGGTGTTACGGAAAGCTCGGTTTGACCATGTTGGACGAATTGGGGCCAAATTGGCAACCTACCCTTCGGGCAGTAAGCAGTTTTGGTCCCTCGCCAAATCGAACGAACGAACAATCGAGTCGAACTTCTGTCGTCCTTCGCTGCCTCCCATGGTAAAACCGGATGGAACACTGGCTCATACCGCACAAGAGAAAGCAAATTTATTTGCCTCCCTCTTCGCGGAAAATTCGCGTCTAGACACAGGGTCTAACTTACCACCTAACATACCTCACTGCGACTCCGTAATGCCGGAAATCGCAATTCACATTAAAGAGGTTCGTAAAGCTCTTTTCAGGGTTCCGTAGCCGAATGGCAAAAAACGGAACCCTTATAGTTTCGACATGTCTGTCCGTCTGTCTGTCTGTCCGTCCGTCCGTATGTCACAGCCATTTTATTCCGAAACTATTAGGACTATACATGTAAAACTTGGTAAGTAGATGTATTCTGTGAACCGCTTTCCGATTTTAAGAGAAAATTTAAAAAATATTTAAAATAAAGGGGGCTCCCCATACATGGAACTGAAACTGAAAATATTTTCTTTCATGAAACCTATACGTGTGTGGTATCTATAGACAGGTCTTTAAAAATGACATTAAGGTTTCTAAAATGACTTTTTCATAAAGTTAATCGTTTAAGAGATATACGCTTCCAAAGTGGTAAAATGTGTGTCCAAAAACAAAGTTATTTGGCGTAGTTGGAAAAATTGTAAATAAGCTAGTTTTAAGAAATTTGTAAGGTTTTTGTTTTTTTTTTCAAATATACAGTGTAAACTCTATATAGCGACACTGAAGGGACTGTGCATTTTATGGCGTTATCGCGAGAGTTGTCGTTAAATGGAGAGAAGAAACATCAGAAAAAGAAAAAGTTTATTTCCGACTATTGTTAGTAGTTATGTGCATAAAAAAGAATGTTATTTGAACGCTATTGCATATAGTCTGTTTGTGAGCAACTAAGAATATGATAAGGTATAGATAATCCATGACTCCTACTTATGAGTCATGGTCAACAACAGTCTACACGTACAAGCAATCCCAATTTGTAAACAAAAGAACGAATTTCTTAGAAAGTTCGGTATGCATGATGCCGACAGTCGAGTTTATTGCGGGCTAGGATAATAAAGCGACAATAGATCGTACACATTTGCGCAGTTTTTACTAATTTTAGCAACTTAAAAGGTACTTTTTATTACTCAATTGTTGTCGTTATTGAGAGTGGGTGTAATGCTATGTAGAGTGAACATTGTATGAAAGACAAGCTAAACCAACCAAAGCCAATTGATTTCGACGCTTAAGGGAGTTTGTCGTTAAATAGAGTGACGTTACATGGAGTTTACACTGTATTAAGTATATTATATTTATCATAGTTACTACGGAACCCTTCATGGGCGAGACCGACTCGCACTTGGCCAATTTTTTATTTATTTATTTGTCTCAGACCATTGATCCATAGTGTTAGTAAAAAAACTTTGTAGTCTGGACGTGAACAAGGCCAGTGGGCCGGACGGAATACCTGCCAGAGTCCTAAAAAGTTGTGCTCCAGAGTTGTCACCTGTACTGACTCGCCTGTATCGCCTTTCCCTCAAAACCGGAGTGGTGCCAGTGTCCTGGAAGCTTGCTAATGTGCAACCTGTACCCAAAAAGGGGAGCCGTGCCGATCCTGCCAATTATAGGCCAATCGCCTTAACCTCCATACTGTGTAAAGTAATGGAAAGGGTACCCAACAACAAGTTGCTGGCATACCTTGAAGACAATGAGCTCCTCAGTGACCACCAGTATGGCTTTCGCCGTGGTCGGTCCACCGGAGATCTTCTTGTGTATGTCACGCACTGTTGGGGCGAGGCCATTGAGAAACACGGTGAAGCCCTTGCGGTATCCCTCGACATCTCAAAGGCCTTTGACAGGGTCTGGCACGCAAGTCTGCTAAGCAAGCTTCCCGCGTTCGGTGTCCCTGCTGGCTTATGCAACTGGATTTCCGACTTCTTGAGTGAGCGGTTGATCCGAGTGGTCATCGATGGCTGCTCATCGGATCTTATGGCAATTAATTGCCGGTGTTCCTCAAGGGTCTGTTCTTTCTTTTATTTATTTATTTATTTTATTTTCGGAAGGCTTACAGACTAATAACATTATAACAATAATATATAAAAACTAAGTTGCTAATTACAAGCCCTCACAGATAAATAAAGTAATGTAAAAAAAAGACTATGTTCAAACTGAACTAGCCTAATACAAAATAGACTGATGTGTTCTATTCGACTACACAAGTTAACTTAAACAATTAATTTATGTTCAGGTGTGCAGTTCAATTCAAATGCAAGTAGGTGCAACAGGTTCAAAAAATGGCTTTGCTAAGAGCTTCCTTAGTGTGTTTGCATTGGTGCAAAACAAATCAACATCGTGTTCACAACAAATTTTGTTGAAGCTGCGACTCGCTCTACAGAAGTAGGCATTACGCCTATAGTTAGTGTTTACAGAAGGTACACGTAGAATTGGTCGCTGTCGCAGCCCCATTTGATTAGTGCGTAACGTTAACTTAGAAACAAGTTCAGTACTGTCAATTAAATCATTTGCAATATTTAATAAGTAACATATGTCATTAATATTACGCCTTTGGTCAAGCGGCAGAAAATGGTACCTTCTACATCGGTGATTGTAATCTACAGATACTTGTTTCGCCCTGTAATCTAGGTACTTAAGAAATTTTCTCTGAATACCCTCAATGCGAGAGATGTAGATCCCGTACTGAGGGTTCCAGACTTGTGATGCATACTCAAGATGGCTGCGTACGAACGAACAATACAAAACTTTGATCGGTTTTAGCGATCGGAAAGAAGCCGAAGTTCTCATTATGAAACCAAGTGCTCTCGATGCTTTTTTTACTATTCCATCAATATGCTTATCGAAGAGCAGCTTGCTGTCTTGTATAATCCCAAGATCCCTAACAGTATTGACCTTCCCTATACCGATATTGCATAGTGTGTATGATGAATCAATTAACGACTTCTGGCGCGTAAAAGTCATGTGATAACATTTTGATACATTCAATTCAAGCCTGTTACGTCTACAATATTCATCAAATCTATTCAAATCAGCTTGTAACAGGTACGTATCAGCTATATTTCGGATAGTTTTATGAATCTTCATATCGTCGGCATAAAGTAAAATATAACAATTTTCTAAACAATATTTCACATCGGCAATAAAAATACTAAACAATAGGGACCCTAATATGGAACCCTGAGGAACTCCCGAGGGGACAAAACACCATCTAGAGGTGTACCCCTGAAGCACTACAGCTTGCGTTCTGTTATCAATATACGAGGAAAACCAACGATATAAATCTCCATGTATTCCGGCCTTAAATAGCTTCTCCATGAGCAGTGCGTGGTCAATACGATCAAAACATTTACTATAATCAGTATAAATGACGTCAACTTGTGCGCGGTTTCCCATACCCTCGGATATGTATTCATGGGATAAGATTAAGTTAGATGTAGTGGAACGCTTCCTGAGAAAACCGTGCTGCTCCACCAAAGTAGCACTTCAAAGTATTGTATACGTCAGTAAACACAATACGTTCTAAGATTTTTGAGAACAGACATATCTTGGATATCGGTCGGTAATTAGAGATGTCCGACTTATTACCTTTTTTAAATACTGGAGTAACGAAAGCAGACTTCCAAATTTTTGGAACTATGCCTTCGGACAGTGACCGCCTGAATAAAATACAAAGTGGTTCAACTAAGCTGTCCGCACAATTTACTATAAATAATGGAGGCATGTAATCAGGACCGCCAGATTTGGCAAGGTCCATGGTCTTTAATAACTTTAGAACTTGAGAATGAGACACACGAATTGAGCCGATACACGTTAAATCATGTTCAACGCTAATGCCACCGGAAGTAGTCACAGGCACGGGATCGGTTCCTGGAATGTTGAATGGAAATAGTCTGCGAATAAATTGCTGATCTCCTCACCTGTACTTGCTGTCTTATCACCATAATAATATATTTAATTCTGCGACTCTTTTTCTGCTGCATATCAATGACCTACTTCAGCTGGGAGCAGTTGGGTACGCGGATGACAGCACAGTCTCAGAGAGATACTTATCCAGTTCTAGAGCTGACAGGGACGAAATTGCCACTCTCATAAAGGCCATGGTAGAGCGCATAAATTTGACCTTAAATCTCGTTTCCCAATGGGGTGACGACAATCTGGTCAAATTCAATACTCTGAAAACACAGGCTTGTCTTTTCAGCGCTAAAAGGAGCCCTTTTGAATTGACCCCTACTTTCCGAAGTACATCTGTGCCAGTTACCAGTCGCCTGGAGCTTTTGGGCATGGAGTTGACGTCAGACCTCAACTTCGGCTCAACCATCGAGTCCAGAGCTCAGACTGCAGCAAAAAAGCTGGGAATCCTAAACAAGGTGAGGCGGTACTTCACGCCTGGACAGCTTCTAAATCTGTATAAAGCACAGGTCCGTTCTTGCGTGGAGTATTGCAGCCACTTGTGGGATGGCTCTGCAAAGTACTAGCTTGCTGCATTGGACTCGATCGAGCGCAGAGCTAAAAGGCTTATAGGCGACGAGGTGCTGGTGGACAAGCTTCATAGCCTGGCTCATCGGCGAACCGTTGCTTGTCTGTCGGTTTTCTACAGATTGTACTTCGGGGAGTGTGCGCAGGAGCTCCATGACCTGATTCCTCCATCTCCCTTTCACTACCGGTCTACCAGACGCACGGCTGGGTACCACCCACACTTGGTTGATATACCGTCTTGTCGTACCAAGCGCTTCTCCTCCACATTTATTGTGCGCACAGCCAAGCTGTGTGTGAATTCTCTGCCGGCTTCTGTGTTCCCTGCCACTTATGACCTTTCAGCCTTTAAAGCACGAGTAAATAGGCATCTTCTGGGCTCGCTCGTCCCATCTTAGACCTCATCTAACGCTTACCATCAGGCGAGATCGAGGTCAAGAGTGGGCCCATCGGCATTTAAAAAAAAAAAAAGGAGATATGTTAAAAGAGCATAGAATGCCGAGCAAAATGTTGAAGTCAACTGTATTAAATGCATTACTAAAGTCTAGTAGTGCAAGTACTGTTAACTTCCCCATCTCCATTCCTGACCTTAAATCGTCCGTAATATGAACTAGTGCAGAAGTAGTGCTGTGACCAGGACGGAAACCAGATTGGAAAGGATTCAGGAGATTATACTTAGAAAGGAACGAGCTGAGTTGTTGGTGGACAAGCTTTTCAAGGGCTTTAGATAGGAATGGGAGAATAGAAATGGGTCGGTAGTCAGAAAAAGATTAGCTTAGATTGTGACGTCAAGTCCTTTCAACTGTATCCAGCTCTATAGAAAATTGCGTTTTTGCGAGGGACCATATACCATCATGCATCCATCCATTCCATCATCGGACTATAAGACAAACGGCGATGCGCCATGGTTACATGGTGGACATCCCACCCATACGCACCAAACATTTTTGGAATATTTTCAACGTGCTTACAGCTAAGCAGTAGAATTCTCTGCCGGAGTCTGTGTTTCCTGATAGCTATAAAAAATATCTTGAAGACTATGTACTTACTTGAAATCATTCTCGCTAACATGCTTTCTGCTTATTTTCATATGCTGCTTATACGTCGCTATGGAAGAGAATGTTCTATTGCAAGGCTCACACACTAGCTCGCCATTCGCTCTGGAAAAACATAATTCAGATATTATAGTTATAAGTTTACTATTATAATTTTAGGTTGTAGAATGTTAATAAAAACTCCTACTTGTCCATACTAATCTAACTTTTTCCTAGTGTTAGTATTAGTCCCTGCCGGAGTCTGTGTTTCCTAATAGCTATGACTTGAGCGTCATTAACCTTTCAAGGATCGCCATTATTTACGTCAACTATTACATGAGCCCCGCTGGCACACAAATTTTGTGCCAGCGGGGCTCAACTAATACTTGTTTACTGGCACGTTTTTGTGCCGCCGGAGCTCTAGAGGTTAAATCAAAAGTGAATAGGTTACTTCTAGGTAAGCGTGCTTTATCTTCGACCACATCATCGCTTACCATCAGGTGTGATGGTGTTCAAACGCGAGCCTATTATCAATAAATAAATAATCCTCTAAGCTAATTTCCTTCATGTCATTGCCTTGCCATAGATAAATTAGCCAGTTGACATTTCAGTGCCAAAGAGATGTGTTGAATAGTAGAACGACTTTTCCTTCGACGCCTATAGAGATGTTGTCTATGAATGTTATTACTTTTTATTGTGGTAGAAGTGGTTTCCAATACTCTGCCACAGAGAGACTCTGTCCGCTACCTCGGAATGCATCTGGACAAAAGGATGACCTGGCAGAAACACATCAAATCAAAGCGAGATGAATATATATAAACTGTTAATATAACTAACTATCCTGAAACCTATATGGATGTAAGGCGCGCAGCTGTAGGGCAGAGCTAGCGACTCCAATTTGAAGATAATACAAAGGCTACAAAATAGAATTCTAAGAACCATTTCTAATGCACCTTGGTTCATCACCAATACAGAGATCCACGAAACCCTGAGCATAAGAACTGTTAAGGAAGAATTACACATTACAATTAACAGGTTTTAAATATAAAAAGCGACTGGAAAGTCACCCAAACGAACTAGCTACCGTATTAGCAACTATTAGCTACACTAAACGACTGAAGCGCCATGATATACAAAATCTTAGTGACAGATGGTGAAGGCTGAGGGATCTCCTGCTGAGGAGCTCCTCCTCCTGGTCGTCATATCATGTAGAAGGAGCTCCTTCAACATGATATGACGACCAGGAACAAATCTGCTTATAGTTTGAGACCGATTGCAGATGAGGTGGTTCAAATGGTGGTGATTTAAAAAAAAAAGAAATAGTGTGCCGTGTCTATAAACATTTAATTAGATTATTCTCGCTAAGATACATGTTTTAACAAACGCGGCCCCAGAACGCGACACTACTTTATCGAAGATAAAACACTAAGTGTGTTTCATCTTCGAACACATCACAGACTCCAACTTTTTTCGTTTGGGAGATTTATCTCGTGGAAATTCTCTAAATACTTAGCTTAATAAATCAAAATATCAATAAATCTTGTATACAAATAAATAAAATTTAGGTGACTGTTGCGGGAATTTTCTAACGAGATACAAGCACCAGACATTAAGGGCCGTGTAAGAGTAGAGTGGGTTTTTAGTCAGTAGAAGTCTGACACTCTTAAATGATTTTCCCACCGAAAAATTTCAAGATATCAGATTTTCTCGATTGCTTATATTTATACGATACTAAAACATACATTTTTTTTTGTCTTTTGGACTCGCCCTTGAAGGGTTCCATAGTACCTTTTTTTTGTTATCAAGGGGAAACCTTCAAAAGGCCTGAACTTTTGGGGAAGAAGAACAGGTAGTGTGGGATTTCTACTTTACCTTACTGTGTCTCTTTCAAACGATTGACCATAAGAAATAATAGTTTTAGGAATCTCAATGGCGACTCATTTTTGAATTCAGGCATATATAAAAAGTTTAAATAAAAAGCTAAAAATAAAAAAAATAATTTAAACAATCTAAAACTTAAAAAAGAAACAAATTTAAGGAATAAGAATAACCACATTTTATTTAAAATAATGACAAGCAGGCGGGTCTCAACTGAGCATGTAAATACAAAAAATTGGTCAAGTGCGAGTCAGACCCGCCCATGAAGGGTTCCGTAGTAACTATGCCAAATAACTTTGTTTTTCATAGTGTTTGTATGAATTACAAAGTTATATTTGCGATTTTAGAAAATATGCCATATCTCAAAAACTGCTGACCCGATTTCGTTCAACCAATTTTCATTGAAATTATACATTAAGATCAACAGCAATTTTTTCTCAAAAATTTTCACTCCATTATTATAGAAGTTATAGGGGGGCGGGGGTGGGGGGCACACATTTTACTACTTTAGAAGCGTATATCTTTGACTTTATGAAAAAGTGGTTTGAGAAACCTCAATGTTATTTTTAAAGACCTGTCTATAGATACCAGACACGCATAAGTTTAATGAAAAAAAAAAATTCCGTTTCAGTTCTATGTAGCCCCCCGAATTTTAAATATTATTATTTTTTTTTTAAATCGGAAAGCGGTTTACAGAATACATCTACTTACCAAGTTTCACATGTATAGTCCTAATAGTTTCGGAATAATTAGCTGTGACATGCGGACGGACGGACAGACAGACAGACAGACATGACGAAACTATAAGGGTTCCATTTTATGCGATTCGGCTACGGAACCCTAAAAATGGGATGGCTCCCGCCCGCCTGCTTGTCACTTGTAAAATGAGTTTGTTTCTTGTATTTCAGTTGAACAGTCGGGTTATTTTAGACTTTTTTATTAAATGAATATAAGCCTACACAGTTATTATTATCGTAGTCAATCAAAGTCTTCTTACCTCGCAACGTGACTGTTGAGATGTCTTAACAGATTGCCTCTCCATTGAAATTTCTTATCACACTGTGGACAGGGGTATTTCTCCTTAGCAGTGTTCACAGAGCATTTGATCTGCTCGATAAACTGTTGGTGTTTCTCAGGGTTTGAAGAGTCCTCGGGAAGAGATTCCGTTAGTTTCCTGTAGGTGAGAAAATAGGAGCTTTATTTAATTATTTATTAGGTTCACCAAACGTCTTATATACAGTATGTTAACTAACAGAGGGCGTTCCCGTTAACCCGCAATAGTATAGCATCCAAGCTAGCAAAAATATTACCATTCGAAAACAAAATGTTTTTTTTTTTTTAATATTAAAGTATTCACCAAAAATGTTAAATTGATACGTAAAAGAAACACTCTGTACACGCGTACACGTTCATAAATAAATTGCGACGTTGCCGTCCTTCAAGTACGCGTGTACAGAGTGTTTCTTTTACGTATCAATTTAACGTTTTTAATGAATAGTTTAATATAAAAAAAAAACATTTTCTTTTCAAATGGTAATATTTTTATAAGCATGTATGGATGCTATACTATTGCGGGTTAACGGGAAAGCCCTCTGTTAGTTAACATACTGTATTTAATACTAGCTATTGACTGGGATTTCGTTCGCGTGGGAGGTATTTCCCGCGTAAATCCTGATCCCGTGGGAGTTCCGGGATAAAAAGTAGCCTATGTATATTGCATGAAGTCAACTATCTACTTACCAAATTTCATGGAGATCCGTTCACTAGTTTTTGCGTGAAAGAACAACAAAAATACATATATCCTGAAAAGATTTCGCATTTATAATAATTTTAGTAGGATAGGATTTATTAGGTTCACCAACATCTTATTTATTTATTATATTATATTATTATATACTTTATTGTACACGTTACAATATTTCTATGTATACATAAAGTAAAACTAGTGTACAATGGGCGGTCTTATCGCACAGAGCGATCTCTTACAGACAACCTTTGGATGAACAGAATTTAAAGGAGACAGATTACATTTTACTTCTAATCTTACTGCTTTTTTAATGTTTGTGGGGATGGATGTATGTATGAATGTTTGTTACTCTTTCACGCAAAAACTACCGAACGGATCTGAATGAAATTTGGTACATAGAGATCTCTCTCGTGTTTTGTGGCCAATGTTTGCGACTTTGAAGGACCCGCGTTTATATTCGTTCCTGATTTTATCTAGTCTGGTGACACCCCCAGCCCAGCGCAGCATTTGCATTTCAGCAACATGTACTTTATGTTCATCATTTTATCCATAGAAAGACTATTTTGACATATCGGGATTCATTCATGTCTCGGAATGCACGTAAAGCCGCTGGTCTCAGCTGTTATATGTACATCTTTAACAATCGTTACGGGTAGACAAAGCCAGTAAATTGGTCTAGTGGTCAGTGGCCCTGACTGATATGCGTATTGTAAGTATGAGATTAATTAGTAAAGACCGGATTATATGCAACATAAAAAGCTTGAAATATGCATGCAAATATGCATGAAAAATGCTTGAAATATGCACGAAAACTGACAGAATATGCAACATTAAATGACATTTTTTTTTTGTTTTGTAAAGTTATTCCTTTAGATTTAAGTTTATTGTTAGTAAATACTTGTTTTAAGATTTACTTTATTAAGTATGTATCTTTATAATTTATTGATTTTTAATTAAATAAAAAACTTAGAAACTTTTTAGTACACGAAATATTTTTCTCGCAAACTCGACAATACAAAACAGTTCCGTCGTTAGTAAATGTTTCAGGAATGTCACTTATCCACGAAGACACACTTTTTTTCGGGAGGCATTGTTCAATTTGACACAAAAACTTTAACTGCAGATCAATGAGCACGCACGTCAACAATGAAAGCAATAACATGCATAATAGGTGGGAGGAAGGAGTAGTGCGGTAGGCGAGCGCGACGATCATTTGTCTTTTTCATTTTATTATCGTACCAAAACAAAAGACGCTGCTGAGTGCACTGCGCTCGAAAAATACTGTAAATTATAGCGTTAATATGCATCATTACTAGATCTTAGGAAAAATATGCTATTAGCGCTGAAAATGGCTTAAATATGCAAATGCATATGCAAATATGCAAATGCATATTATCCGGTCTCTATTAATTAATATGGTACACTACAGGCATTCGCCATACACCACATACCTACACATACACACACACACCAAGACATATTCATTTAATACTCCCCATGCACACTTCTTAATACTGTATAATAATGTTAATCTAAAAAAAAATATTTCCTACATGTTTGTTACTAGTGAATAAATTGTAAATCCGTAATTGGCTGTAAGATTAGATGTAAGTTACTATAAAACATTGTTTTAAGAGCTGTGGATTTTGTTATAAATAAATAAATATATGTATGTTTATCAGTTGTCTAGTACTCATGGCACAAGCTCTGCTTAGTTTGGGACTAGATTAGGGCGTCCAATCCCGCAGCCTGAATTCAATCTCGGTATTTGCGAGACTACGAATTTTCAATCCAGATCGCGGTATTTGCGGGATCCCGCATATTGAAAATATTCACATTTATATAAGGCAAATAAAACAATGAATTAATCAACTAACTCCACGTTTATTTACGTATTACTATTAGTATGAGATCAATCAAATTACACCGTTTATTTATTACAAAAAAACAATGAATTATTCTACTAACTCCACATTTATTCCAATATTACTACTAGTATGAGATCAATCAAATTACACCGTTTATTTATCACAAAAAAAAAAACAATGAATTAATCAACTAACTCCACATTTATTTACGTTTTAGTATGAGATCAATCAAATTACACCGTTTTTTCTTCACAAAAAACAGTAACAAATACTGAATAAAAAACAATACATAGGCTACCACTGACTGAAATTCGGCTATATTAGGCTACATAAGCTTTGAAAAATGGGCGACATCGGCCCCAGCGTTGTTTGCAACATTGCCGGCCGCCAGTCACCGAGCGATCGCGCTCGCGAGAGGTCGTATGCATGCTTTTTTCAGTCCCGCAAATCCCGCGCCGTAATCCCGTATCACGCGGGATCCCGCAATACCGAGATCTCGGTATTCCGAGATTGGATGCCCTAGACTAGATGGCGTTGTGTGAAAGTTGTGGAATATTATTATTATATTAATTTCCGGTGAGTTTTCTATTAAGGCTGCGCCGAGTAAAATAACTCAAAACGGTCTTCACAACTAAAGGAATATAACTTATAATAGTACTTTAATTACCATACAAAAATATGTAATGAACACTAGAATAAATGTGTTAGCAAACATAGTTGGCAAAATTTAAAAATATTTTATAGTTTATTAAACAAAAATACATAAAGTTGGACAAAAATCCTTACAAAACATGCTCGTGCGTCGCTGAATTTTGATAGTAAACTGTTGAATTTTTTCATAAACTTCAATTCATATTATTCTCTAATTATCATACTACAATTTACGTTATTAACATTTCAAAAATGTCGCTTGGTTGTTTTAATTTTAATTTTTTCTTCTAATTTGCGCGCTATTTTGAACCATACGCAACGTACACCGGTCGAAAATTCAGTCGTCCACGGGAGCTCAGAGAGGGGTCACGTCTCATCGTGGAGCGTTTCGCCTGTAACGATAATTCGCGATCTATTGTGTACGTATGTATTGCAGCAATCCGTTGAATAACATAAGTCATATTTTTTGTTTTTTGAGTACGATTTATTTTGCATACCCAACAATTACTTTTTATTGTTCAATATATATTTCTTTAACATTTTTTTTTTCAATATTTGTTTTATTATGGGAAAATGTAAAAAAAAATATTATTAGAAGAAAGTTGGCGCAAATTTTCGAAAAAAAAAGCCATTCTCATAAAAAGTACGTATTTCTATTTTGTGATGTTATTATTGCTTTTTAACCGACTTCAAAAAAAAGGAGACGATTCTCAGTTCGTCTTAAACTTTTTTTTATGTATGTAACCTCAAACTCGAAGACGGCTGGACAGATTTGGAATTTTTTTTTCGTTTGAAAAGGTATACTTTCTAGTTGGTTCCATTGTTATGAAATCAGGATCTGATGATGGGATCCTGGAGAAAGCGAGGGAACTCTTTAAATATATAGGCACACCTATAGCGTTTTGGGTATTTCTAATAGTACCTTGTGCAGTTGCTCCCGAAAAGCACCATTTCAGGAAGTGAAAGTGATGATGAAGACTTTTTTCAAACATTCGATATGGGTATCGTGTAATGGGTTTTTGGGGGTGGTGATTGCAAATCTGGAATTTATTTTTAAATTCAAGATGGCGTATGCAACTTTTTCTCACAAATTCGATATGGGTACCGTGTAATGGGTTTTTGGGGGTGGTGATTGCAAATCTGGCATTCATTTTAAAATCCAAGATGGCGGATGCAACTTTTTCTCAAACATTCGATATAGGTATCGTGTAATGGGTTTTTGGGGGTGGTGATTGCAAATCTGGCATTCATTTTAAAATCCAAGATGGCGGATGCAACTTTTTCTCAAACATTCGATATAGGTATCGTGTAATGGGTTTTTGGGTGTGGTGATTGCAAATCTGGCATTCATTTTAAAATCCAAGATGGCGGATGCAACTTTTTCTCAAACATTCGATATGGGTATCGTGTAATGGGTTTTTGGGGGTGGTGATTGCAAATCTGGCTTTCATTTTGAAATCCAATTTAAAACACACACGATATGCAACTTTTTTCATTCATTATGGATATCGTGTGTGTCTACTAAGTTAAATACACTGATAACCTTCAATGGTTTATTGCTAAGTATAATTAACAAAGTAACGTAAGGGCTAAAATTATCGCTATATGATGAAAATGGTTGCTGTTCGAAATACACTAAGCTCGCGGCGAACTTAGTGCGACCGCATTATATCGCTTGCTCAGCAAACGTGGTCGATTGCAAAATATTGCATCAAACATCGTGTCATAGGTTTTTGGGCATACCGATTGCAATCCTGACATTCATTTTAGAATTTAGGATGAAAGTTCATTGGCT
This sequence comes from Tholera decimalis, assembly GCA_943138885.2. Classification (NCBI taxonomy): domain Eukaryota; kingdom Metazoa; phylum Arthropoda; class Insecta; order Lepidoptera; family Noctuidae; genus Tholera; species Tholera decimalis. The sequence continues at coordinate 5,939,355 of OW964575.2, read as the reverse complement.
ACTTTGTTAGCTTACAATTTACACTGGGTTATTGACAATTTAACTGATCCTAGGTTAAGTGACTATTCAGTATTATCTAGGGTATCTAATAATACTGAAATTAATTGTTTAAACCCTTAGATGTGACAAAGGAGAGTTATAATAACACAATTTTACTATATCATCAGAATATAAATCGTTTCTCCGGCAAAATATTAGATGAGGAAATGTTAATAGATAAATATGATATAGATATCTTATGTTTTTGTGAAACCTGGCTAAAACCAGATAGAATGTTGTTTAAAATTAATATTTTTCTGTTACTAGTGCATACAACAGGTCCTCAGTATGAGGTGGTACTTTAATATTACGTAGTAATTCTCTTAGATATAAGGAACAAAAATATATCACCGCTTGCTCTGTTGATTGCTTGTGTGAGGTAGCATGTACAGAAGTTGAAGGCCAAACTTTCTTAAGTGTTTATAGACCACCAGCATCAAACTTGTCATCATTCTTAATGATAATGGGAGAAATTTTAAGTACCTAAGCTTATAAGAGATAATAAATTAGTTTTCGTTTGTGGTCACCTAAATATTGATTTGTTAGTAAATTCACCTGAACACTGCAAGCTTACTTCATTGTTTGGTTCATTTAACTTAAAATGCACATACAAGGAAGCAATAAGAATAACAGCAACATCAGCTCAATGCATAGATAATATTTATACTAATTGTGCCATAAAATACTCGTCTCAAATTAGTGGAGTTAGGTCTGACCATACAGGTCAACTAGTATCCTTTGAGTTGGTTAAAAAGCGGCAATTAAATAAGACTATTAAGTTTGGGCCACTAACTAAAAAGAAATTAATGTTTTTAATGATAACATGTTAAGTAATCTTTCAATGGCCAATTTTGACTCCCATGACCCCAATGAAAATTACAGGATATTATTTTCTTCACTATGCCATGAATTTAGTAAGGCATGTCCAGTTAAAAAATTTCAAATGAGTAATAAATCTAAATTTAATGAATGGACCACTGCTGGAATAATTTATACAACAAACAATTTATACAACTTATACCATGAAAAATCATTGACTTCCGATGAAGCCTTCCATAATTATGTAAGAAACTACTCAAAGATATTTAAAAGAGTATGCGCCCTAAGCTAAATCTAAATCAGAAAGTAATAAAATTGGCATTTCTAACAATAAAATAAAAACTGTGTTGAAGGTGATAAACAAAGAAACTGGAAACACAAACCATCAGGGTTAGAATGATTTGACTTTGAACATCGATGATCAGGTCATCTCAGATAAGTCAAAAGTGGCTGAGAAGTTGGAAAATTACTTTACCAATATTCCAGTAGAGGTTACTAAATCTTTACATTCTTTGCCATTATTGGCAGAATCTTTTTTAAAGGAAAACTTCAATAAGTATATACCAACATTTTCATTTAAGCCCATTTCTATTGATGTAATTAAAAAGCATTCCAAAGTCTTAACATAACAAACACTGATGACTTATGGAGTGCATCTGTTAGGGTTCTTGGTAATATTATTGACTCAATTGCTGCTATCCTAACAGGCACATTTAATTAATGTATAGACAGCGGTAATTTTCCCGATTTAATGAAACATAGTAAAGTAGTACTAATTTTTAAGTCGGGTTGTAAGAGTGATCCCTCTAACTATAGACTGATATATGTGCTTCCAGCATTAAGCAAAATATACGAAAAAATCATGCTGCACCAGACGCTATCATATTTTAACTCAAATGGAATTCTGCATAGTCGGAAGTTTGATTTCACGAAAGGTAGGTCAACAACAGACGCAGGAGTAGCGCTCATCCGTCACATTCTGGAATCTTTGGAGAAATCTCAGGATGCAATTGGCATATTTTGTGACCTCTCCAAAGCTTTTGATTGCGTTGACCACAAAACACTGATCTGTAAATTACACCATTACGGAGTTCGTGGATTCGTGTTCTGCTGACCTTGTTCTTTCATATTTATTAAACAGGCAACAAAAAGTTATTGTTAATGGAGCGACATCTGCAGGATCCCTAGCCAAGATGAGTGCTCCGCAAGGTTCAATTCTTGGCCCTTTCCTTTTTATAGTGTATATCAATGACATACATGATGACCAACTTATCGGATATTTTTTATTTGTAATTCCATTGTGCTGTATTAATTGGTCTATACGACAGTATAGACCAAAGTTTTAAATATAATTAAGCATATCTTAGAACTGGAAACATATCTTACAACTATATAATAATATAGGTTATCCATCAGAATTCAGACAGGCTTTAATTTATAATCATATTGTGGGAAGTACTAATTTCACACGGGTTCCCGTTAGTATATGCTTAAACTAGACTTATGGTCTCATGGTGCGTGGTGCGCTGGTTGCACGCTACTGGCATGATTGCTCTATGTTATCTCTTAAAAAATAGTAGTAGAGATACCTACTACTGTTTCTTGTGATTTTTTTTTACATGGGCACTTATAAAACGTCAGCAGTTTGGCGCAGGGCACGGTTCGAAATTGGTCGTTTTCTATGGAGAAGATCCGGCAAGAAACACCACAGTTTCTTTGTTTGTTTTGTTTGTTGAAAAGATTCTTAACAAACGACTTAAGAGCTTTTTACAAAAACATAGTTCTATTGCTGAGAACCAATACGGCTTCAAGGCCGGGGTTTCGACGGAAGATGCTGTGCTGGATCTTACGCAATTTGTAGCAAGAAAACTTGACAATGGGGAAAAGTGTTTAGGTATATTTCTTGATCTGTCGAAGGCTTTTGACACAGTTTCTGTTCCCAAATATAATCGAGATAAGCGAAGCTGGAGTTGTTGGGTGTACGTGGCATTGCACTCAACATCTTCAAAGATTACCTCAAGGATCGCTCCCAGCAAGTCAAAATAGATTTGTACCTCAGCAAAGAGGAATTTGTGACTTACGGTGTGCCCCAGGGTAGCATATTAGGTCCGACATTGTTCCTGATCTATGTCAATGAACTTTGCAGAATGATTCTCCCAAACTGTAAGATCTACGCATACGCGGACGATACTGCGATCATTATCTACGGACCAACTTGGGAGGCGGTTAAAATAAAGGCAGAAAAAGCCCTTCGTAGTATAATGAACTGGTTCCACCAAAATCTGCTCACACTAAACGTTGACAAATCTTGTTACGTTACTTTCGCAATTCGTCGAAATACCAAACCATCGCATGACTTTACCATAACGGCTCACTCTTGCATAAACTCAACATCATGTTCATGCCCAAAATTAGCTAGAAAAGACTGTGTGAAGTATCTAGGTTTGCAAATAGATGACGGCCTAAGATGGGATAAACAGCTTGAAATGATTACAAGCAGAACAACGCGTCTTATCTATGTTTTTAAATCCCTTAGAGAATCCGCTGACATAGGCATTCTAAAAATGGTTTACTTTGCGCTGTGCCAGTCGATTATTGGATATTGCATCACTGCATGGGGCGGTGCATTTAAAACAAATCTGCTGAGGGCAGAGCGGGCTCAACGAGCCGTACTGAAAGTAATGTTAAAGAAACCGTACAGATATCCAACCAAACAACTGTACAACGAATGTAAGGTATTAACTGTAAGACAGCTGTTTATCTTGCAGTCTGTCCTCAGAACACACCGGGCCATGCCCAGATCCAACCCGGAAAAACGCAGGAACACTCCGCCAGGTATTAGACATAAAACCTCATTTGCGAAACACCAGTTTTACGTCATTGGTACACACATATACAATAAACTACACAAAAAACTAAACTTACTTGATTTAAACAGGCACACGCTAAAACATAAAATCACTCAATGGCTATTGCAGCAGGATTACCTCACAACAGAGAATCTCCTAACATATATCTCGTAATATTTCACTATAAAACTACATTATAACTATATAATCGCTACATCAATTAACATAATCACACACTTGCATCATCACACACATACACACATCATCACACACACACACACAACATTCTCACATACGTCTACAGAAAGATACTTTGTTTATGTACTTATTTCCTAATAACTTTTGTGTATAAAATCAACACAGTGTTCACTTGTGCATAATACTGTTTTTAAAATGTAAATGGCTGAACCCTATCTCTTAAGATACAGGCCTGACCTAGTTTAAGAGATAGAGTATAAAACTGTGCTTAAAGCGTAACAAATTGTTACATGCTATATGCTATACGTAATGTCAAATATAGAAAGTGCAATGTGTTATCCTGTTTTATGAAATAAATATTTTTATTATTATATTTATTATTATATTATAGTTACTCTTTTAAAATATCATTCTTACAATGTATCTATAATACAGGTTAATTAGGTATGAGAGGACATTAAAGCCTGTCTGAATTCTGATGGATAACCTATATTATTGTATAGTTGTAAGATATGTTTCCAGTTTTAAGATATGCTTAATTATATTGAAAACTTTGGTCATTACAAGATATTTTCTTAATTTAAACCCACGACCTACGTCATTTAAATTTAAAAGTCAATTATCTGAAATTAAGTATTTCAAATGGCGGGAGACTTTGTTAAACATAAAAAACACAGTGATACGACCTCAATGTGGAGCTATTTTTTAGTTGCGAAGGATAGGAATAGTGCCAAATGTAACCGATGCTCAGCCATTCTCAAGACTTTGGATGGATCGACTAAGGGATTACATACACATTTGTCATCAAAATATTACGTCAAGCTTATATCAGCTTCAACAAGTCTAGATTCTGATAATCTGAACACAGCACCGCCGCCAGCCAAGCGAAAGTTAAATGATTATTTTACTAAAAGTGCCGACGATAGCCTCGATGATGTTTTGGCAAGAATGATTGCACTAGATGGATTTCCATTCAGTATATTCATAACTTCAGATGATTCGAGAAAATTTGTCTTTCCAAAATACACGGATTTACCAAAGTCAGCCGTCACCCTTCAAAAACGTGTCATGAATTACAGGGAAAAAATCAGAAAGCAAGTAACTGCAGAATTGAAACATTTGAAAAGTGCAGGTGAAAGATTTAGTCTTTCTTTCGACAAGTGGACTTCAACATCCAATAAACCATACATGGCTGTCAACGTTCAAACATATAAAAAAAATTTGGAATTTAGGACTTGTTCCTATTTATGGAACTATGAAAGTATGGCTGAAAATTGTCTTCGTATATTGAAAGAGCGTCTAAGTATATTTGATATTTCCCTGGATACTGGCTTTATGAAAAACATAATTATTTGCAAGACAGCTCTACCTCAGATGATACTATAAATGAACCACCTGTGGCTGTTGATCATATGGACGACATCCATGATGATGAACATTTAGAAGACTTAGACAGTCCAGAATCAGACTTAATCTTAATGTCACAAAATGACCTTGCGCTATAACACATACCAGAGTTAACACAAGATGAAAACAAAAGAAAATCCGCAAAGTTGTAGAGTGTATTTCAAAAGATCACCATTGAAAAATGAAACAGTACTTCAAAAATAAATGAAAATTGAACATGGAAAAGAGCTGTCACTTCTTTTGGACTGTAAAACCAGGTGGAATAGTCTTTTAACAATGCTGGAAAGATTTTATCTTTTAAAAACCTTCATTAAAAAAGCTCTTAAAGATCTCAATCATCCAATTCGTTTGGAAGAAGTTGATTTTGAATTGGTAAATAAAATTGTTGATGTGCTGACCCCAATTAAATTGACAGTAGAAGCAATCTGTCGGCGAGATGCTAATTTATGCACAGCTGATTCCGCTTTGAAATTTCTTATAAAACAATCTAGCAGAATCATTTTTGGCAAGTGCTGACACTTGCCAAAATATGAAAACATCCTTAGTGGAACGTATGAAGCAACGACGAAGTGATGATTTGACTGGTGTGTTGAATTAATTACAAAATCCATGAAAAGATGATGAAAATCAGTTATTATCGGATTTGGAATGGCATGACTTATTTCCAGTTTCTACACAGGCTTTAGTTTGGAAGCAAATAAAGTGTATTGTTAAAAAACTTAAAAGTCGAGATGACACGGAAGAAGAAGAAGGAAGATCAGGATCACAAACAGATGATGAGTTAAGGCCACAAACCTCCCAATCCCAACCCCAATTGACACTAAAGGAAAAGTTATAGCTGGAAATTGATAAGAGTATGAATATGAAATCCCCAGATCGAGAAGTACAAATACAAAATTAATCGGGGTTGGCAAAATATAGTATTAGACGTGAAATAAGCCTGTTTGAAAATGGAGGAATTAGTGGATATCACTGAAACAGCATATAAGTATCTATTGTCTATTCCTCCAACCAGTGTACAACCTAAACGAGCGTTTTCAGCTGCTGCTTATGTTGGTAATAAACGAAGCAGGCTTGGAAGTCAAACCTTGGATGCATTGATATTTCTACGATTGTATTTTCAAAATTCGAAATAAGTTTTATTGTCTTTTTATTACTTACAAAGTATAGTATCTTTTTGTCATTTTTTCTTTTCTTACTATACTGTGATATGTGTAGTGTACCAAAATTAAAAATATATATTTTAAGAAATGACTCGTTTTTTAGAGTTCGGTTGCCGAATGGCAAAAAACGGAACCCTTATAGTTTCGTCATGTCTGTCCGTCTGTCTGTCTGTCTGTCTGTCTGTCTGTCTGTCCGTCCGTCCGTATGTCACAGCTATTTTATTCCAAAACTATTAAGACTATACATGTGAAACTTGGTAAGTAGATGTATTCTATGAAACGCTTTCCGATATTGAGAAAAAAATTAAAAATCATTTAAAATAAAGGAACATACTACTACCCCATACATGGAACTAAAACTGAAAATATTTTTTTTTTCATGAAACCTATGTGTGTGTTGTATTTATAGACAGGTCTTCAAAAATGACATGGGGGTTTCTGAAACCACTTTTTCATAAAGTCAATCGTTTAAAAGATATAAGCTTCCAAAGTGGTCAAATGTGTATCCCTCCCTCTAACTTCTATAATAGTGGAGTGAAAAATCTAAAAAAAATATGTATCTGTAGATCTTAATGTAAACTTTCAACCAAAATTGGTTTGAATGATATCGAGTTAACAGTTTTAGAGATACGGCATATTTTCTAAAACCGCAAATATAACTTTGTAATTCATACAAACACTATGAAAAACAAAGTTATCTAGCATAGTTGTAAAAAATGTAAATAAGCTAGTTTTAAGAAATTTGTAAGGTTTTTTTCGTCAAATAAATATACATATTATATTATATTATTATAGTTACACACGGAACCCTTCATGCGCGAGTCTGACTCGCACTTGGCCAATTTTTTACATTTGAGACCAATTAGAAACCACATAGTCTAATCCGGGGATAGCCCCAGGGTCCCAGGATTCAGCATCAAGAATCACGTAATCCCGGGATTGAAAAACATGCTCGGGATTGTATTCTCTAGTTGCAACTAAGAAAGGATTTCTATCGAAATTCTATTTTAGTTGCCAAATGTGTCGAAAAAAATAGAATTAATAAATTGTAAAGAACCAGATAGATAGCCCTACAGACCTCAATCTGAACGATAATTCTGTAAGCAGTTTTATGTCGATAGGAGCCGGGTTTTCTGGTTTAGAACAAGTTTCAGCTTCCTATGACATTCCCTCTATGTCCGACAAATTATACGCCAAGTGCCATAACAAGGTCTGTCTACTACGGGAATTAGCCAAAGAAAAATTGGCCAAGTGCGAGTCAGACTTGCCCATGAAGGGTTCCGTAGTAACTATAATAATATAATATGTATAACTACTACAACTACTAGTCTGTCTGTCTGTCCATCCGTCCGTCCGTATGTTACAGCCATTTTATTCCGAAACTATTAGGACTATACATATAAAACTTGGTAGATTGATGTATTCTGTGAACCGCTTTCCGATTTTAAGAAAAAATTAAAATATATTTAAATTAAATTAAAAAATATTTTCAGTTTTAGTTCCATCTATGGGGAGCCATACATGGAACTAAAATAGAAAATATTTTTTTTTTTCATGAAACCTATGCATGTGTGGTATCTATATACAGGTCTTTAAAATGAGATTGAGGTTTCTAAAACCAATTTTTCATAAAATTAATCGGTTAAAAGATATACGCTTCCAAAGTGGTAAAATGTGTGCCCCCCTCTAATTTCTATAATAATGGAGTGAAAAATATAAATATATATAATTATATATATACAACGTGTAACGGAAACCCCATATCTAACCAAAAGGGCTGAAGACAACATTTGGTATGGAGTCTCTATGCACAGTTTCAGCACAAAATAACTGACTTAAAGAATTGATACCAAATTATTGGTTTCACATATTTTTTGAATACCAATCATAACAAACGTGTCACAGCACTACGAGGGTCAATAACTTTCCACGTCACTTGCCAATAACATGATAATTCTTTTCCTTCTTCTTAATTTAAAAATTCGGTCTCTGGTATCAGTGTACTGGAATTTGTAATAAGTTCTACACATGTAGACTTAGGATTACAAAACACTTGCCATATCGTTTGTCTTAATGTAAACTTTCAATCAAAATTGGTTTTAAAGAGATCGAGTCAGCAGTTTTTGAGATACAGCATATTTTCTAAAACCGCAAATATAACTTTGTAATTCATACAAATACTATGAAAAACAAAGTTATTAGGCGTAGTTGCAAAAAATGTAAATAAGCTAGTTTTAAGAAATTTGTAAGTTTTAGTTTTTTGTCAAGTAAATATACATATTATATTATATTATTATAGTTACTACGGAACCCTTCATGGGCGAGTCTGACTCGCAAGTGGCCAATTTTTGTAAAATGTTATAATAAGCAATATAACATTAGATTTATAGATTTCTTTTATTTTCTTTTAAATTAAGTTACACTTGATACATATATTGTTATGAAATAAATTACGCTTATATTTTCTGCGAAGTAAGTTCGCTTGAAAAAATGTTTTTTTGGTGTGGCCTTACGTATATATAATAAAGTACCGAATGTTATTAAAAATATGACAGTATATCAGAATTTAAACGAGCACTAAATGAAATTTTAATAAACAAAACTTATTTCAGTCTGGTTTTATTATGACATTACATAATTATATTTTTTTATTTCATACTGGTTTTATTATTCAAATAAGTACTGCACACCCATCTACCCTAACTTGCTACTTACCCAGTTTCGAAGCGTCAATAGCCTAATGGATAAGGTGTCGGACTTGTGATCGAGAGGTCGCGGGTTCGAACCCCACCCATTACACTATTGACGTGAAACCACTCCAGACACAAGCATATTTAGCTTAGTTGGAGGGGTTAACAAGATTGCTAGTAATGTGAAATGTACCCACATTGCTAGTATTCTTTAAAAAAAAATCTGAGGAGTTTAATATATAAAATCAAAGTTTTATTGCAATAGGATGAATACTGAGGGAACGGATAATGTATTACTACAGTAAAAACAAACGTTAATTTTTATATAATAGGTATAATTTATTAAATTTATTTTTGTGATTTATTTACGTACCTACTTGCTTCATTTAGATCCATCCAGCCGTTTGAGCGTGAAGAAGTAACAAACATGCAAACAGACACATTCATTCACAAACTTTCGCCTTTATAATATTAGTGTGATAAATAAAACCATCTAAATAATTAATATTCGTTTTTCAAGTTTATTCAACATAACGACAAAAAATTAAAAAATGCAAAGTTAGCAAACTTCGTCGTGCAACGGCAAGCGGGCCTCGAGCGAACTTGTCATTGTGTGTGTGACAACGCACACGACTAGCCCGCTGCAGTAAATACCTATTTTCCGCGCGTCTCGTAGGCTCGACACCCTCTTAACAATCACAACCGTACATATCGACCTTCAAGGTTAAGCAACTCTTACCGCGGTCAGTCCGTGGATGGGTGACTATATTAAGTTAGCGAGATTCCTCTGTGCCTCAGAAAGCACGCTAAGCCGTTGGTCCTGGCTGTCGTTTGTCATGACAAGTGGTATCGTGTTACCCAGTTACTGGGTTCTGTAGGTCAGATAGGCAGACACTCCATGTAAAACACTAGTACTTAGCTGAATCGGGTTAGACTCGGAGTCAAACCTGACATAGTTGGGAAAAGGCAGATGTCAATGAACAAATACTGTTACGCCAGTCGCTTAATTATTGCATAACGGCATGGGGCGGGGCGCCTAAAACCATACTTCTAAAACTTTAAAGAGCACAAAGAGCCATCCTAAAAGTTACTAACTTCAAAAGCTTCAAATTTCCGACGACAGAGCTTTACAAATCTTGTCAAGTGTTGACAGTGAGGCAGCTTTTTAACACGCTTTTATTAGGTCGACCTGTATGTAACTATGTAATGGAATCTAAGGTAACTAATTTAACCATCTTCCACGGGTCGTAGCGTAATGAAAATTGGCAGCTGTATGTAGTTCTGACAGTTGCGCGTGAGCAGTCGAAGCGTACGCACACGTTTAGCTGCATATAATTATCGCGTAATTATACTTCTACCCACATTTTTTTTTATTATGTTAATTCTAAATGGATGAACTAAACAATAATGTGGACTTATGTGCGTCAAGTGGCAGTGAAATAATGGAGCAAGAGGTAGTAATTGAAATTGAGCAACAACTTAGACCGACTTTAACCGATCAGATGGAGAAGCGTGAAACGAGTGAGCAACGACTTGCGGAGAAGAGAATTCGACAAGATGATGAGGAAATAATGGAAGACGATGGTTTTGTGAGAATAATTAGAGGACATAAGCGGATAAACAGAATGAACTCAACTAATAATCAGTTGATGCAGGACGGTGATGGGTCTGAATTTGATAATTATACGTCTGGAGTAAGTATATGTGTGACCGGAAAAGAAACCTTGCCTAAGCAATTTGGAATGGCAAAGCTTTTAAGATCATTTAATATTCAAAACATAGCAAAGATTACCTATAAAAATGCTTACAGAGTTTTGATTCATTTTGATAACAAGGAAAGTGCCTTGAAATTACTTCATTGTGAAAAGTTTAGTAATTTAGGATACAGAGTACAAAGGACAGACGAAGTTAATTTATGTTATGGAATAGTCAGACAGGTAGATTTAGAAACTGAAGAAAAAGAAATTCTTGAAAACATCTCCTGTGAGTTTGATATAATTTCAATAAAAAGACTCAGAAGAATGTCTTATAGTGGCGAATGGGTTGATTCTGAAACAATAAGACTATGTTTTAAAGGTAACACTTTACCGCCGTATGTCTACGGGTACGGTTGCAGGTTCAAAGTGGAACCTTACACCTTTCCAGTATCTCAATGTTCGGGTTGTTGGAAATATGGGCATCTATCTAGATCATGTCCAATGAAAAAAATCATATGTCCCAAATGTGGTAACAATCACGCAAACTGTGAAACCAACAAATACATTTGTGTCAACTGTAAAGGCCCACATATGGCCATGTATAAAAAATGTCCGATATTTTTAAAAGAAAAAGAAATTAGAAACATTATGACTAAGCAAAACTGTACCTATCGAAAAGGATTGGAACTATATTTAAAAAGTAAGGAAGAGTTAGGAACTAATGTCGATAGAAGAGAAATGGAAATGAATAAGAATATCACTTCAGAACTGGACAGTCAACAGAATACTCCAAAAAAATCGTACAGAGATATCTTAGTAACAGATTCACTCATCCATAATAATAGTTCGATTGTAGATAATGTTTTTGAAGATGAAAGTTCAAGACGAAAAGTAAAACAAAAGGATTGTGTGTCGGAGAATAATAAAACTAAATCAAGAGGACCCGATAGGAATACAGAAAATGAAGAGGCGGAAATAAGAAATATAGAAAGAGGTAAAAGTTATGATACTACGAAGGGCACCGGCAGTTCAAAGTTTAGTTTAAATGTGTATAATATTTTTCAAAGAGTCAAAGATATATGTTTTTCTGATGAAATTTGGTCATATAAGTTACAACAATTAGTTAAGTTTTTTATAGAATTATGTGGTCAGTTACTAATTAAAGTTTGGAATAAGGATGATATATGTTCAAAGGTGATTTCTATGTTTAACAATGGCTAACAACAATTCAAGTATGTTTTTACTACGTATTATACAGTGGAATGCACGTAGTATGCGGCCCAAACGCAATGAATTGGAGCTCTTAATGGCTCAAGAAAAAATACACATAGCGTTAATTTCGGAAACTTGGTTAGAACCAGAATCATACATGAATATAAGTGGCTACAATATTTTTAGAAAGGATAGGATAGATGGATATGGCGGGGTAGCTATTATAGTTTGTAAATCTATTAAAGTACAACCATGCTTAATCAACATTAGCAACTCAGGAATAGAAATTATATCGATTAAACTCTTGAACTGCAGTCAAATTAAAAATATTATACTGATATACTGCCCCTCTTCAGTTCACACAAGCCAATCAGATTGGGAACAAATTTTTTCAACTTTTCCTAGTAAATGTATTATAGCGGGGGATTTCAATGGACACCATACAACTTGGTCATCAAAAACTGATGGTAGAGGAGGACAGATATATGATGCGGCATTAGATGCTGGATATATAGCTCTTAATGATGGCAGTGCAACAAGGGTAGGTTTAGTTGACAATATTATTCGGCAGACTTCTCCTGATGTGACATTTGTCTCGTCTGACTTATCGGTTGTATTAAATTGGAGTGTTATGAATGAAAACCTAGGGAGTGATCACCTGTTTATTAAAATTTTACATAAATATAGCAATAATATGAACACTATGTACACAACTAAAAAACGTAATTTTAAGCTGGCAAAATGGAATGAATATAGTAAATCTTTAGAAAATTATTTAATACAACCAATTGATGACGTAGATGTTCAATCTCGATATGATTACTTTATTGACCGAGTGAATAAAGCGGCCGATGAACATATACCTGTTTTAAAATATTGTAACAACCCAAAAAGCAGATTTCGGCCCAAGCCTTACTGGAATCCGACACTATCACGTTTAGTTTCCCAGCGTAGGTTGGCATTAAAGAATTTCAGAAGAAACCCCACTCTAAGTAATCTCGATACACTTGAGAGCATAACAAAAATAACAAAAACAGCTATAACTCAAGCGAAGACTGCAAACTGGCAAATTTACTGTAGCAGTATTGACGAACAAACGTCCAGCTCGGATATGTGGAAACGCATGGGCTGGACCAAGGGATTCATTACGTCAAAGTCATGCGTTTCGAATGAACAGAAACTTGAACTTCTCTGCAGTCTAGCTCCCGATTATGTTTATCCAAACTTTCAACATTTTGAGTCAAATAATATGGCTTTAGAAGCCAATTTTACACAACAAGAAATGTGCAATTGCTTTAAAAAAAAAGGATACAGCACCTGGTAATGATGGGATAACATATTCGCTTATATATCATTTATCCCCTGTCAGCAGATCATATTTGTTAGATTTATACAATCATATTTTTAATACAGGAATTATCCCAAAACAGTGGCGTGACATATTGGTGACACCAATTCCAAAAACCTCAGCTAATAATAGTATTAAACTCAGGCCAATTTCTTTGCTCTCCTGTGTTTGTAAAATATTTCATTCAATGCTGACTAAAAGACTTGAATGGTACACAGAGAAAAACAAATTGTTATCTCAATACACCTCCGGCTTTAGAAGAGGACAATCATGTCAAGACTGTCTAGTGAGACTAGTTAGTCAAATACACTTAGGATTTTCACGTAAGATTCCAACTGTAGCCTGTTTCTTAGACATAACAAGTGCTTATAATAATGTACTAATAGATGTATTGACAAAAATATTAGATGAGATAGGTATTGGTAAAAAACTATGTCAATATCTGTGGAATTTTTTAAGTGAAAGGCACCTTATGATGATAGATGAAACTGATAGGAATAAATATTTTGTCAGATACACAAGCCGGGGTTTAGCCCAAGGTGACCCAATCTCTCCTCTTCTTTTCAATATACTAACAATAAAATTATTTCATAAAATTAAAAATGTAGCCATGTGCCAATATGCTGATGACTTTGTTTTATATTCTTCATCTACAAATCTAAGGGTAAGTCAAAATGAATTTCAAATAGCACTAAATACATTTTGTAATATTTTGGATGAAATGGGATTAGAATTGTCAGCTTCTAAATCTAAAGTTTGCATTTTTAGCAGGGGATTTAGAAAATTACAAATTGAATTGAGATTACAAAGTCAATATTTAGAGCTAGTAGAAAATTATAAATATTTGGGTGTATGGATGGACAGGTCGTTAAGATGGAGTAAACATATTCACATGACGGTTCAAAAGGTACAAAAGAATCTTAATCTACTTAAAGTTTTGGCAGGTACTTCTTGGGGCTTACATCCTAAACATTTACGACATATATATATAGCACTGATAAGAAGTCGCATCGACTACAGTTGTTACCTATATGATACAAGTGCAAAATGTCATTTAGATAAGTTGAATAAAATTCAAAATCAGGCGCTAAGGATAATAGGAGGATTTATTAAAACCACTCCAATTCATGTCATGGAGAGTGAGTTGTGTGTAATTCCACTGTATTTACGTAGGAAGTATTTGGCATATAAATTTTGTCTAAAATCTAAGTCTATAGAAGATAATGTAACAAATCAGCTATTAAGTGAACTATACACTCTTCGACAAAATTGTTATTGGAAGAATAAAACTATCCCTTTACTTGTAACTTTATATAACGAAACGAAAGACATTCAGCTAACTTCTTCATATCCTCTATTAATGTATACTTTGAGAACATGGGTTACTAATCTTAATATAAATGAGGTAATAAGAGTGAATTTAGAAGCAATAAAACTATCAAAAAATTCTTATGATTGTAATTTATTAAAATATGAAATTATTTCAGAGTTGTCTATAAAATATAATAAATGGTTTGCTATATTTACGGATGGGTCGAAAAGTGACGAAGGTCATGGGTCTGCATTTTATGTTCCTAGTGTAGATATTGAAAATAACAAAAGTCACCATTGTTTAAAGATTTGTGAAAAGACATCCATTATGACGTTGGAACTTGTTGCAATCTCGGAAGCTTTGACCTTTATTACGAATAGTCAACATAAAAATATTGTTATTTACACGGACAGCAAGAGTTCTTTGCAACACATAGCTCGATGCGCCTCTGGTCATAGAGGTGCATCGATAGCTTATGTTATTCTGTCAAAGATAGATGAGCTGTGTTCAAAAGATGTCCAATTGAGATTGCAATGGGTTCCATCGCATATTGGGTTGCGGGGCAATGAGAGGGCTGACATGTTAGCAAAATACGCAGTTAGAAATGGTAAAGAAACTTATTTTAGATTGGATTATTCAGAGTATTTGCCTACATTCAAAAATATATGTTATGATCTTTGGACAGAATATTTTAATAAACGATCACTAGAAATAGGGATATGGTACAAAACGATACAGTGTCAGCCTTTTCATGTGCCCTGGTTCTTGAATAGTAATTTAAGTAGAAAATTAGTTGTTACTGCTCACAGACTCAGATCCGGACATATTCCATGTAAAAAATTTGCATTTATGATGAGAAAAACTACTTCGCCCAATTGTGAACAATGTGGGGTTATTGAAGACTTACACCATTTATTGGTGGAATGTGTCCGATCTGAGTCTGCTAGAAATAATTTAATATCGGCCTTGAATTTGAGCAGGGCTGACGTAGGCATATTTCATAAAATCTTGTCCCAGCCGAATGGAGATGATGCGAAGGTTTTGTTCAAATTTATGGCCTACTTATAGTATATAATTGCCTTATGTATGTATGTTTAGGGTACGATGGAACTGACATACGCTATGCGTAAAAGTTCCTATAAAAAAAAGAATAAAAAAAAAAAAAAAAAAAAATGTAGTTCTGATGACAATAAAATAATATGGTACTATCGAACTGATCTGATGATGGAGCCGGAAGATATGAACTGGAACTTCATGATGGAATATTGTATCATAGCTGTTTTTGATTTATTTCTTAGAAAAGTCTAAAGTATGATGAAGCCGGAAGATAGGCACTGGCACTCCATGATGGAATATCGTATCATAGTCGTGTTTGCACTTGTGAGAAAACCACGTAATGGACTTTGAACACGATCAGGTTTACTGTTACTGTTCTAATGCAGCATGCCGTGACCCCGTTTCAAAGAATCACTAAAAGGCGTAAGGACAGAATCTGCGTAACTAAGATAAGTAATTTCAGGCACTCAAACCGATTTAATTATTTCTTGGCATTTACAATCTACCTAGTAGTGCTTGTAAAAAAGAAGTCAATAAGTGGCTACTAAGCCTGACTTAGATACCAGGAAACAGAAAATCTCCTTAGTAAAATAGTGTCATTTGATCACACACTCACAACACACCATTCAACACACCCACTCACATAGGTACACGCCCATTCACCCACACGCAGTTTAACACTTAAGAGTATGTAAAGTTTAGTTTTTAGTCACTTTGTCACTATTTTTAATATTTTAATAATTAATCTTTGTTAATACAAACACGGTATTAGATACTGAGTAACACTTCGGGGAAAGGGACTTGTATTTTTAACACAGGTTACTTGGTAATCTAGCTAAGTTGCGAGTTGCGATCTGTACTGTCACTGTAAAACCATTTGCACTGTTTTTGTATATAATTGTATTTGTCACTTATCCTAAGGTTTTATACTGTGTGTGTTAATAAAGTTATTGATTGGTTGATAGAAACTTCTACAGAAATCTAGAATGTTCGAGTTACTAACGCCACCTGGCGGCGAGTAGCAGTACTGAGTATATTGAGAAAGTTCGACCGACTTCTAATACGTTCGAGACACTAACGCCATCTAGCGGCGAGTAGCACTGTACTGAGTATCTCGAGTAGCTTCTGGAATATTCTTGGCAGTATAGGCAGTGAGTCGATTTTACAAGAATGTTCTAGAATTCATAGACCGGGGTATAAATAGATCGCAGAGGAACGCAGACGGTCTTATGTCAAGATACGAGGCAATATAATCGAAGCTTTACAAGTGAATTTCGGTGCGATTTAAGTTTTGAGTGACAAGTGTTGTACTGTGAATAACTGTGTTAATTTTTATTTGGTATTTATTTAAGTAAAGTGTTAATTTTGGTTTAATTGGTGTAAATTATTTCTATCCCGAACCCCAGCTCGTAACAATACTTAAACTCAAGCATATATTTGATAAACCGCCAGGTAGAAATGGTTTGCGGACGGTGAGCAGGGGTCTCCCCGGCCTTTGCCAAACGAGCCAGCCCGCGATGCTGAGTCAGTAGCAATAAATAACCCCATTAATAATAATATAACCCAGCCTGACCTTTTGCTGCCCTCCACCAACGACCCCGCTATGCCGAGGCCCGTACTCCACAGGGAGTGCCCCTAACGTGCGGTTGTTTAAATGTAAATATTAGTATGTAAGCCCTGGCTTTAAATTTAGAGGTCACCACAGGATCGTCCGGTTAAGTAGTGTTACGCCAGTCATTTAACGAAGTACGTCAAGAAACTTCGACAGAAATCTAGAATGTTCGAGACGCTAACGCCATCAAGCGGCAAATAGCAATACTCAGCATATCTAGTCGAGACACTAACGCCATCTAGCGGCGAATAGCGGTACTGTGTATCTCAAGTAGCTCTGGAATATTCTGGGTAGTATAAACAGTGAGTCGATTTTATAAGAATGATCTAGAGCTCATAGACCGGGGTATAAATAGATCGCAAAGGGGCGCAGAGAGTCAGTCTTATTACGAGGCGAATACACGATATAATCGAAGCTTTACAAGTGAATTTCAGTGCGATTTAAGTGTTAAGTGACAAGTGTTGTGTGCGAATAATTGTGTTAAATTTTTATTTGTGTTTAATTAATTAAAGTGTTAATTTTGGTTTAATTGGCGTTAATTATTTCTATGCCGAACCCCAGTTCGTAACAGTAGTAACCAGCCTTAGTGTGGTGAACTACGAGTGGCCTAACAAAAAAAAATGAGCAGGAGTAGTTCACCGTCCGGTAAGGACCAGGCCCGGGTCGACAGCGGCGAGTGTTCCACGAGCGTCTCAAAGAGACGTCAGTGACATTGACGGGGCTCGATAGGGCCATTGCCTGCCGTGGTTGCGGGAATGTTCTAAAGAGATACCGCGACCCCGGAACTCAGGGGCAACTGAAGGAAGAGGGCTGGTTTTTAGGCAGTCAGGAGTCTGACACTCTCTTACGCTCCACCATGAACGAGGGAGGAGTCATTGCATGATTATCCCACCGAAAAAAGGTATAAATTAAACTTACCTAAGTTTCAATTGTATTTGATGCTTCGAACTAGTTTTCACGTGTTTCTGAAGATTCGACGTGTTCGTAAACGATAATCTGTAAAACAAAATATTTTTTTTAATATAAAAACATTTTATATGTTTAATTTCGTTCATTTTCCCCATTTAATTTTATAGGCTTTACTTTCGTGGATTTTATCACGATACTAGTACTCACGCGGGGCGTCGCTCCAAATCACGGTAAAAACATAACTCTCCTTTTTTGCAGTTGCGTAAAAAGTACCCTATAACCTTCCTCAAGCTTCAAGCTACTTCCATACCAAATTGCATCCAAATCCAGCCAGTACTTTCGATTTTATCGTGTTCGCGTATCGAGATTAGCGCGTTCAAGCAAACAAACAAACAAACAAACTTCTCCGCTTTATAATATTAGTATAGATAAACGTAACCTCCCCCATTTATATTAAAGAACGATTCAAGTTCCTTCATGACACACATGCAAAATCTCTGAGATCATCAGAAAACTTAGGCTTGCGGTACCGAGTCATAACACCAATTACTATGGTAAGTCGTTCGCAGCTCAAGCAGTACGACTGTGGAATGCTCTACCCGTGTCAGTAAGATAAGCACAAACCCTATCGTCTTTCAAAAACTTGGTAAAGGATCTTTATCTCTCTTCTTAAATTGTTGTTATTATGTATGTCTTTGTTTGTTTTTTTTATATTTATATGTATATATATATTTTGAGAATGTTATTTATTGTTTTTATGTAGATAAATAGTACACCGTGGACTATCCGCGTATTTATTTTCTCCTGTGTCAATTCCATCCAAAGGTTGTCTGTAAAAGATCGCTTTTAGCGATAAGACCGCCCATTGTATTACCCTTTTTAGTTGTAAAGTCCTTATTGTTTTACTGTTATGGTGTAAAATCCTATCCTACTAATATTATAAATGCGAAAGTTTTCGAGGATGGATGGATGTTTGTTACTCTTTCACGCAAAAACTACTGAACGGATCTCAATGAAATTTGGTAAGTAGATAGTTGACATTCTGGAATAACACATAGGCTACTTTTTATCCCGAAATTCCCACGGGATCAGGATTTGCGCGGGAAAACCTTCCTACGCGTACGAAGTCGCGGGTAGAAGCTAGTAAAGAATATATCTATCTGAAGACCTGTTAAAAAACTTTTTAACAAAAAATAGAACCGACTTCCATATAAAACACTGCAAAGGCAAAAATAACTTTAATTTCGGAAGGCGGTGTCAAAAACGAAAATATATACAAAACTAAAGACAACGCCTTCCGAAATTAAAGTTATTTTTGCCTTCGCAGTGTTTTTATATGGATGTCGGTTCTATTTTTTGTTAAAAAGTTTTTTTTTCACGCTTTTTAGTGGGTCGGTTTGTAATTTATCTAGTTACAAAAGCCAAAATGTCAACTACTTGTCACCTTTTACAAAATATTGCTTTTCCCGGTGCAGAGCCGTTAATTTTTGAGGAGTTCTCCTGGTACATCACCATCAGCTCTACTTCACCATATGCATTGTGACGAGCATAAAGTGCTTAACATCCATATTCAAGTAATCTAATCGCAATCAACGAAATACTTATTATTGAGTAGTTTCGGTGGCCATCTGGGGTCTTCATCATCAGTTCCACTTCCTCAAATGGTGCTTTTCGAGAGCAACTGCACAAGGTACTATAAGAAATACCCAAAACGCTATAGGTGTGCCGGAATCGGGAACAGGGTCCAAGCTACCGGTGGTCAGGGCTCTTGAGAGAGGAACCTGCTAACAATTCGCGCCGTGTCCAGTAGTGCTGCTTTCTGGATCAAGCCCTTGATCCAGCTGCCTAACAAGAGCCTCCTAAGATGTTGGTCGAGGCTCTTGGCTATTATGCCATTGGCTGAGACGACTATCGGCACAATGATTGCTGTATCCACATCCCACATGTCAACAACCTCGTGAGCCATTGAAGTCAAGATACTTAATTTACTTATCTTTTTCGGCTTTCACGAGGTTCTCGTCATGAGGGACCGCTATATCAACAATCACTGCAACGCTCTAATCGGTCTATTACCACTATATCAGGCTTATTGGCAACAATAGTCCTGTCAGTGATGATAGACCGACCGATTATTATATTATTATTATATTTATTTAATTTAATTATTTGCGTATTCTTTACAGCAAACCCTTTCATTTGATACCCATATCATGTCAGTGCACAAAAAATAAAAATCTCGCCATCTTGGGACGTACGCCATATTGGATTTGAAATGACGTAACTTAGCTAAGCATTGTCATCCAAGCAAATTGATTGTTAAACAAAAATCGACTTTATTTACAAAGACTTTACAGTTCAATTTCGATCCTCACCTGCACGGTTCACAATACGGTTTCCGTTTCTGTCCTGTCTCTATCCGGTGCGTCTCGACGTGTTTTCTTAAAGAAGCTTTCCATCTAAAACTCTTATTGCAGAACTCGCAAGAAAATGTCGCCGAAGACTGCTTTGTACTGCAAAAGTATAAAAGCATATGTTCAAACCATTATTATAAATAAGAAAGTTATAATAGTGTAAATAATAAGTAGTAATGCGAAATAAATACTTAAGCCGAATTTACCGTTTATTTTTCAGTAATATGTAAAGTTTATATATATACAATTAAATACTGTGTTTGTGTTTTTAGTCACTAGTTGCCTTCGATCAACAATTGTACTAGATTACCGATAATCGCTTCAAAAACGGCCCGAAAAATAGAGCCATAAATAGTTTTGTGGCCCTATTTCAAATTAGTATAGTCCAAGCATAGCCAACATTTACACGTCAACATGCCGCAGTACGCGTTCAAAAACTGTGTAAACAATCACCGTAACGCCAAGATTTCGGAAGAAATATCTTTTTTACGGTAAGTTTATATTATTAAGTGTTTATTCATAAAATAAAAACCAATGAAATAGTAAGTATAATTCAATTAGCTATTATAGTTGTTTGACAAATAGGCAACAACGCACCAACTATTGTAACAAACATGGTCTGTTCTTGAACAAAGAAATGCATGGAGTAGTGTTGATTTATAAAAATGTTATTTTTGTTTGTAATTTCCTAGTGACTCACTTCGCTGTGCAGAATGGGTATCTATTGTCGCGAAAGAAAGAGGAGAAGAAATATATAACCCACGTAAATATTCGAGAATATGTTCGATTCATTTTGACACATCGGACATAACTAGAAACACGCAAAGGCGTAGATTACTGAAAACAGCTTCTTTCCTTAAAAGATATAATTTAACCAGAATAGATTGTATGGACTTTAAAAGAGACGGACCCCTGAGTTTGTTTCGGTGTTTCTTCTCAGGGGAAACACCGGCCTCATAGTTTAAATTGTTTTAGTAGTTTTTTAGTTTAAATTTAGGAAAAAAAAATACGTGTAAGTGTTATTTAACAACCAATTTGCAAAATAAAGATAATTTATCAGTCTCGCTGTATGTTACGCTTTCACAGCTAAACCACAACAGCGCCGATTTGGGTGAAATTTGGATTGAAACTAGTTGAAGACCAAGGGTCAAATATAGGCAATTTTCTTTTCAAAACTCAAACCCTAAATAGTTGTAATAGAGGATGAGAGTCTGTATGAGAAATCTAAAAAAGTTAATCTATCTATATCTATACTTATAATAAATCTGTAGAGAGGTCAATTCTGTACATGAAATATATTTCCAAAATAACTATCAGGGGGTGATTAAGGATCGATACTCATGCCAAAAATGCAATCAGTTAAATTTTTGTCTGTCTGTCTGTCTGTCTGTATAACCGTTATAGAAACAAAAACTACTCGACAGATTTTAACGAAACTTGGTACAATTATTTTTCATACTCCTGAGCGGGTTATAGTATACTTTTCATCACGCTACAATAAATAGGAGCAGAGCAGTGAAGGGAAATGTTGGGAAAACGGGAGAAGTTACTCCAATTTTTAAGCTTCCGTCGCGTGTGCAACCTTAATGGTTAAAGCTACACAAATCATTTCATGACGGAAATGTTCTCCTTAAAATTATATAAAAAATATCCCACGACAGCATATGTCTAACTTTTATGGTTGACTCACAATAACACGTGTAACTCCCGATAGCTTAGCAGTTCGAAGCTTTCTGATTATAATATTTGTCTACTCTTACGTTTATAACACTCTCAGTCACCCCTAATTGAAAAAGTTAACATTATTGACTATTCCATAAAAAAATTGGCCAAGTACGAGTCAGACTCGCCCATGAAGGGTTCCGTAGTAACTATAATATAATATGCAAATTTAATTGACGAAAAAAAAACCCTACAAATTTCTTAAAACTAGCTTATTTACATTTTTTACAACTGCGCCAAATAAATTTGTTTTGAAAAAAAAAACCTTACAAATTTCTTAAAACTGGTTTTTTACATTTTTTACAACTGCGCCGAATAAATTTGTTTTTCATAGTGTTTGTATGAATTACAAAGTTATATTTGCGGTTTTAGAAAATATGCTGTATCTTAAAAACTGCTGAACTGATTTCGTTCAAACTAACTTTGGTTGAAAGTTTATATTAAGATCTACGGACATATATTTTTTTTTGATTTTTCACTCCATTATTATAGAAGTTAGAGGTTGTGTCCGCCACACACACATTTTACCACTTTGGAAGCTTATATCTTTTAAACGATTGACTTTATGGAAAAGTGGTTTTAGAAACCCCGATGTCGTTTTTAAAGAACTGTCTATAGATACCACACATGCATCGATTTCATGAAAAAAAATATTTTCAGGTTTAGTTCCATGTATGGGGAGCCCCCCTTTATTATAAATATTTTTTAATTTTTTTCTCAAAATCGGAAAGCGGTTCACAGAATACATCTACCTATCAAGTTTCACATGTATAGTCCTAATAGTTTCGGAATAAAATTGCTGTGACAGACGGACGGACGGACAGACAGACAGACAGATAGACGGACAGACATGTCGAAACTATAAAGATTCCGTTTTTTGCCATTCGGCTACGAAACCGTAAAAAGAATCATATAAATCGGTATAGAAACACCAAAGTTATACATGAAATACGCTTATAATAATAAGCCATCGCGCGTGAATACTGAATCATGCTATAAGGATTATTTTTGAGAATCGGTCGCCGCGCTCGACGCGTCTCGCGGTCGAAGCGTTCTCTAGGTACTTAAGCCTCATGTGAACGTGATCTAAACAATATTACCAATACATTAACTTACGCTGACGGAGTCGCGGGCACAGCTATATTGTATCATTACGCTAAGGCCAATAGGAGCGGAGCGCCAATGAAGAATGCTTCAAAATCGGGGTTAAATTTAACGTTAGCCCAAAGTAACTATTCCACGCGGACGAAGTCGCGGGCAAAAGCTAGTACTTATAATAAATCTGTAGAGAGGTCAATTCTGTACATGAAATATATTTCCAAAATAACTATCAGGGGGTGATTAAGGATCGATACTCATGCCAAAAATGCAATCAGTTAAATTTTTGTCTGTCTGTCTGTCTGTCTGTCTGTATAACCGTTATAGAAACAAAAACTACTCGACGGATTTTAACGAAACTTGATACAATTATTTTTCATACTCCTGAGCGGGTTATAGAATACTTTTCATCACGCTACAATCAATAGGAGCAGAGCAGTGAAGGGAAATGTTGGGAAAACGGGAGAAGTTACTCCATTTTTTAAGCTTCCGTCGCGTGTGCAACCTTAATGGTTAAAGCTACACAAATCATTTTATGACGGAAATATTCTCCTTAAAATTATATAAAAAATATCCCACGACAGCATATGTCTAACTTTTATGGTTGACTCACAATAACACGTGTAACTCCCGATAGCTTAGCAGTTCGAAGCTTTCTGATTATAATATTTGTCTACTCTTACGTTTATAACACTCTCAGTCACCCCTAATTGAAAAAGTTAACATTATTAACTATTCCATAAAAAAATTGGCCAAGTGCGAGTCAGACTCGCCCATGAAGGGTTCCGTAGTAACTATAATATAATATGCAAATTTATTTGACGAAAAAAAAACCTTACAAATTTCTTAAAACTAGCTTATTTACATTTTTTACAACTGCGCCAAATAAATTTGTTTTGAAAAAAAAACCTTACAAATTTCTTGAAACTGGCTTTTTTACATTTTTTACAACTGCGCCGAATAAATTTGTTTTTCATAGTGTTTGTATGAATTACAAAGTTATATTTGCGGTTTTAGAAAATATGCTGTATCTCAAAAACTGCTGAACTGATTTCGTTCAAACTAATTTTGGTTGAAAGTTTATATTAAGATCTACAGACATATATTTTTTTTAGATTTTTCACTCCATTATTATAGAAGTTAGAGGTTGTGTCCGCCACACACACATTTTACCACTTTGGAAGCTTATATCTTTTAAACGATTGACTTTATGGAAAAGTGGTTTTAGAAACCCCGATGTCGTTTTTAAAGAACTGTCTATAGATACCACACATGCATCGATTTCATGAAAAAAAATATTTTCAGGTTTAGTTCCATGTATGGGGAGCCCCCCTTTATTTTAAATATTTTTTATTTTTTTTCTCAAAATCAGAAAGCGGTTCACAGAATACATCTACCTATCAAGTTTCACATGTATAGTCCTAATAGTTTCGGAATAAAATTGCTGTGACAGACGGACGGACGGACAGACAGACAGACAGACAGACGGACAGACATGTCGAAACTATAAAGATTCCGTTTTTTGCCATTCGGCTACGAAACCGTAAAAAGAATCATATAAATCGGTATAGAAACACCAAAGTTATACATGAAATACGCTATAATAATAAGCCATCGCGCGTGAATACTGAATCATACTATAAGGATTATTTTTGAGAATCGGTCGCCGCGCTCGACGCGTCTCGCGGTCGAAGCGTTCTCTAGGTACTTAAGCCTCATGTGAACGTGATCTAAACAATATTACCAATACATTAACTTACGCTGACGGAGTCGCGGGCACAGCTATATTGTATCATTACGCTAAGGCCAATAGGAGCGGAGCGCCAATGAAGAATGCTTCAAAATCGGGGTTAAATTTAACGTTAGCCCAAAGTAACTATTCCACGCGGACGAAGTCGCGGGCAAAAGCTAGTCAATTTTAATAAATTCTGATATTTTTTACTTTTTTTATTCGGGTTGAGCCTCTTGACCTCATCTCGCCTGATGGTAAGCGATAGATGGGGTCTACGATGGAACGAGCGAGCCCAGAAGATGCCTATTTACTTCTGCTTTAAAGGCTGAAAGGTCATAAGTGGCAAGGAACACAGAAGCCGGCAGAGAGGTCCACAGCTTGGCTGTACGTACAATAAATGTGGAAGAAAAGCGCTTGATGCGAGAAGACGGTATATCAACCAAGTGTGGGTGGTACCCAGCCGTGCGTCTGGTAGACCTCCTATCTGTGAGAAGGAATGGGTCGGATTCCACCACGCGGGCTCAGTGCGGATTGGTGAACATGTCTTCGAAGTTTTAGTCCTAGTAGTAAGACACGTCGGTTTCCTCACGACGATTTTCTTCACCGGTTTAATTTAGTGTTGCCCAAAATCAGTCTTGGTCTTGCAGTCTTGGTCTTGTTCTTGCATTTTTGGCAGACCAAGACCGCATAATTTTAGCAAAACCAAGACTCATTTATTTATTTATTAAAACTTTATGCAACACAAAATGTACAAAGGCGGACTTAATGCCATAGGCATTCTCTACCAGGCAACCATGGGTGGTGAAGAGATAACATGGCAGGTGCATAAAAAAAATAAACTATGTAGATAATATTTTCAACGTAAAAGTTTTATAACAAGTGTATATATACATATACTTCTAACTAGAATAAACTTACATACATATTTATCATAATACATACCAAAAATATATTATATATGTATATATTAATAAAAAGTCATAGAAAGTGGGTTCTGAAAACTCTGCTTCCACTATTTGTTAAGAAAATAATCCCACAACTTTCTTTTAAATGCATATTGATTGGTGGCCGTCCTGATATCGAGAGATAGTGCATTCCACAGAAGAAAAGACTGTATATAGAAGGAAGAATGAATAAAATCAGAAGTATGATAAGGACAGAGTAAGAGAAGATTATTGGAAGAGCGCAGACTTTTAGCGTGTGAGGAACATAGAAATTGAAAATGAGAAATAAGGTAAGAGGGATTGGTAGGAGAGTTCAGCAAAGAGAAAAGCATAGTCAAAGCGCGCAAACTTCTTCTCTGACGAATGGGCATCCATTTGAGCTCGGTTCTGTACCTCGACACGTGGCCATATTTACAAGATTTAAGCAAGAACAAGACTAAGCCTGCGAGACTCTTGCGTCTTGCAGTTAATTCAGGCTGTCGTTTTCTGTGTGTTATTATTATTAAAATGAGAAAACATACATTGCAAAAACACAAGGGAAGGGCGGGCGATGCGGGGGAAACGAAGAAAGGCAGCTCTTAAAAAAACTATTTATATGTTCTCCGAGTTTGGATCGTTGTCCAGTGCCGGATTATTCGATGAGAACGTTAATGCGCTGGCTCTGACGGAGGTGCTGCTTAGAGTTACTACCAAGTTCAATTTTAGTAATTCCAAATTGATATTTGCTTCGAGTTTAATGTAATAATTGTTTTTAGGGTTCCGTAGCCAAATGGCAAAAACGGAACCCTTCTAGTTTCGTCATGTCTGTCTGTCCGTATGTCACAGTCAGTTTCATATGAGTAGTACTAATACTACTCATATGAAACTTAGTAGGTAGATGTATTCTGTGAACCGCTTTCCGATTTTAAGACAACAATTTAAAAAATGAATAAAATTATGGGGGGCTCCTTATACATGGAACTGAAACTAATTTTTTTTTTCTTGAAACCTATACGTATATGGTATTTATACAACGTGTAATTTAAAGGGTATAATACATACCGAGTGTACGGCTTCTTTGGATGATAACAAACGATATGGCAAGGGTTTTCTAATCCTATGTCTACATGTGTGGAGCATATTAGAAATTTCAATACATTGATACCAGAGCCCGAATTTTTCAAATTAAGAAGAACGAAGAGAATTATCGTTTTATTGGCAAGTGACGTGTAAAGTGATGACCATCATAGTGATGTGACACGTTTGTTATTACTGGTATTCAAGAAACATATGAAACCAATAATTTGGGGTCAATTCTGTGAGTCACTTATTTTGAGCTGAAACTTTGCATAGAGACCACCATACCAGATGTTGTCTTCAGTCCTTTTGGATAGCAGCGTAGCAGATATCAGCGTAGCAAACTACACTGACGCCTGTAGGGAGGTCGGCGCGCAACACCCAGTCGTAACCGATGTTCCACAGGGGTGGCCCCAGAACCGATCCCTGTGGGACACCGCACGACATCTCTCGCCGATTCCACTCTCCCTGGTGACCAGGGTAAATGACGGCTCTGTCCGTCAGGTAGGCCTCAACCACACGACAGAGGTAGGTCGGCATCCGGTGATACCGGAGTGCCTCCCGTATGCAACTCCAGGGAAGGGTATTAAAGGCATTAGCGATGTCAAGAGACACCGCCAAGACGACCCCACCCCGGGACAACGCAGCCTCTGTCGAGAGAGCCCTCACACGCATGATGGCATCCACCGTCGATCCGCCCCTTGCGGAAACCAAATTGGCTATCCGCAAGATCCGGCCCCACCCTCTCCAGGTGCCCGACGAGGCGGTTTGCAAAAAATCTTTCAAAGATTTTGCCCACCTCGTCGAGCAGCACAATAGGCCGGTATGCGGACGGAGTATCCGCAGGGCGCCCCGGTTTCTTGATAAGGACCAGTTTTCCTGTCTTCCAGCGAAGCGGAAACTAGCCCCTCTCCAAACATGCGTTAAACAGCCCTACAAGTCGAGGCCCGAGAGCCTCCGAGGCCAGGACCCAGGCTTTGCCAGGTAAGCCGTCGGGTCCCGGGGAGGTATTTCTGGCATTCAGCCTGCGTACCGCCACTCTCAGCTCTACCTCGGTCACCTCTGGAATACTGTCGTCGTCGTCGCTGTGGCCCACGTCGGGTACCGCAGGTGGCGGAGCCATGGGCGGGGAGTATGCTCCCCTAACAACGCGCGACAACGAACAAAGCGCTCACCACTTCCTCAACTAGCTGGGGCCGGAGACTGTGTCAGCGGAGGAGCCCAGGGGCGGAGTCTGTCCCGCACCATTTTGTATGGGCGTCCCCACGGGTCTCTATTAAGTCTCCAGCATCTCCTTGCGGGCCAGATCTTTAGCCCGCCGGACTTCCACTTTGAGGACGGTCTTCGCTGCTCTGTACTCCTCGTACAGCTCCGCCTCTCTAGCCTCCGCATTTATACATTTTACCACTTTGGAAGTGTTCTTTTTTTTAAATTTTAAACCATTTAACGATTGACTTGGAGGAAAAATCGTCTTAGGAACCTTAATGTCATTTTAAAGACATATCCACATTCAGCCCTCTTAATTTTTTTTTTTTTTATATAAAAGTCGTAAAGCTATTTACAGAATAAATCTACTTACCAAATTTTAACACTGTAGTCCTAATAGACAGACAGACAACAGGACAGACCAGACAGATAGACATGAAGGATCTATAAGGGTTCCGTTTATTGCCATTCGGCTACGGGACCCAAAAATGGAATAATAAAATAATAGTTACCTATTATCCTCGTTGCCTGCGCTGTCTATATCGTCCGTTATTCCGCCATTTTGCTGATGTCTCTGAACATCAATCTCTATTGAGGGTCTATAACAAAAATATTTCAATAAACGTGAATTCAACATCAACGTTATTTTTTTTTCTATTACGAACTCATTCACTTTTGACCTCGATGTCGCCTGACGGTAAGCGATAGATGAGGTCTACGATGGAACGAGATAGCCCAGAAGATGCCTATTCTTGCTTGGGTTATAGATGATAACACAACTCTATCTCTTCATAAAGTGTGTATGAGCATAGTGTAAATAAATAAATAAACAGACCGCTTTGTTACTGGTAAAACGCTCTGCGCTCGCCTCACATGCATAACGGCGTGTGTGTATTTTTGTATTATAGTTGTACGACATATATAGTCGTGTATTTTGTTTCTTAAGTATTATTTTCCAACGAGGCCCCAAGTTAGTGAGGGGCCCCGAGTTTGTTTATGGCAACAGCGTGCCCAAGCCAGTTGTATGCCTAGTAGGATACTCACTAATGATAGTGCACCATCTCGTAATGTTCGATGACCGCTCTCTTAATGTGTGTACGTAATTATCTAACCTAACATCATCTTATAGTGACCATATCAATATTAAAAATCTTTAACATTTTAAATAAATAGAATGACTCGGATAAATTAGAGATAAATTAGATTGTTTAGTGCTGATTATAATTCAGGCTTCTAGTTTTATCCACA
Organism: Tholera decimalis; assembly: GCA_943138885.2. NCBI lineage: Eukaryota > Metazoa > Arthropoda > Insecta > Lepidoptera > Noctuidae > Tholera > Tholera decimalis. The sequence goes on along the minus strand of OW964575.2, from coordinate 5,909,627 downwards.
ACGAAGCTATAGGGGGTCGAAAATGACCTGAACTGCTTCGAGAAAAGGATGGTACGGCCGTGCCGCTTTTTTGCTCGACTTGGCGGGGGCACTGCCGTGCCCTTAGTCGCATAGAAATATCCATACAAAGCCCGCTCTGAGTGGAGCGTAAGGGAGTGTAAAAACTTTACTACTTACTACAAGCCCACCCTGGTTCTTCAGTTACCCTTACATTTGGGGGCTGCGGTATCTCGTTAGAAAATTCCCACAGCCTCAGCAGATACACCATATTTTATAACACAGTAGGATACATAAAACTATAACACATAATAAAATTAACTATACTTCCACCTCGTTCTCTGCTCCCAGTTCGTATCTGTTGTTTCTTTATTATTGAGATACCTACACATAGTATAAAATTATGTTAAAGTCACAGTTGGTACATTAAATTTGTCTCCATATTGATATTTTTCTTAGTAAACGAATTAAAGAACCATTTATAATATTTTATGTTATCAAAAAAATTATAATATTAAATTTTATTTGTTTACTAAGTACTTGAAATTATTCGTTTAGTAAATTATTTTACCCTCAGTTTGAGTTATACTGATTTCATTTGGACCTGTACTGTTACTTTTCATCAATGAATAAATACATCTTGACATAGTTTTAGGCCGCCATTACCTTTCCCAACATACTAAGCTCTTATACGAAGAGGGCATCGTCCGAATGAATCACATTATGACAATTTGGGCAAAGTGAACTGTCAAATGTGACAGTTGTAAGTAGGGTTGCCAACAACTTCGCAAAAAGAGAGGTATTTTATATTATTTTAAATGAATGTTTTTATACAGTTATTATGTCATTAATTAGAATTATATGGACAGTTACTCATAATTTGGTCCCATAATAAAAACTCTTCATCATAAAAAAATGGCATTGGGCAGAAAACATACCTGTTTTGAACTTTGTCTAAATAATTAATTACCTACAATAATTGTAAGCTAACTTTTGTACGTGCAGACCGTACCGGTCTGCACACGCCTCACATGCATATCGGCATGAATGTTTGTTTGACAAATAGCTACACCTATTGCTTTCCAACGGGGCCCCTAGTAAGTGTGAGGCTCCAAGGTAGTGTGGGGGTTCAAGTTAGTGTGAGGCCCCAGGTTAGTTTAGGGCTACAGCATGTCCACAACAGTTGTATGACTAGTATGAAACTTACCCATGATAGTGAACCATCTCATAGTGTTTGATGACCGCTCTCTTACTGGTACAGCGCTCTGCACACGCCTCACATGCATATCTACGTGTATGTTTGTTTGTATGATAGTTATACGACACCTCTGAGGCGAATGAACACTCGCAAATCTCGCATTTGAAATTTTTCGAGTTCTGTAAAGAAAATAATAGAATATTAAATATGTCCGGATGCGTATGCAATGGAGTGCAAATATACTACCATATTGATTTGATCAGACTTTCTAAGTTGATCTTAGATTTTTCTATAAATACCTACCTACATATAAATAATATCAATAATCTGTCTGTGATTTCAAAATAACTCTTTCTTAAGTGCTTATAGTTATTTAGATGATACTAAAAAAACAAACAAGCTTTTATACAACTTTCAAAGATCAACGGGAAATATCCTAATGGTTTTGATTTTCTTATGGACTCGGAATAATATGTGACATTAACGTTCGCGTCGTATCTTTGATCCACGTTTGATTTTTTCACAGCTGAAAAACACCGCAGACTAGGGATTTCATATCAATTTCGAGTTTGATATATCCACGCGTTCCTGAGAAAAAGGGTCTTCGTAGACGGACGGACAATGAGGTGATCGTATAAGGGTTTCGTTTTTCTTTTATCGGTATGGATCCCTAAAAATCAGTTATAAAAAATATATACACAAAGTCTAATGTAACAAGATATCACGAATTTAAAGATCCCTCCAACCCCTTGTCACATATTCGATTCTTATCCCCCATAAAATAAACACATTTTGGAAAATGCAACAAGGCTTCCAGTTTTAACTTACCAGTTCGTGTTTCACGTTAAAATGATCTTTCAAATCTTCTGCATTAGGAAAAGATACAATACATCTCTCACACTTAAACATAGCATTAACGTAATCTTCTTTCAACATCGCCAACCTTCTTTCTTCTTCCAATTCTACTTTACTTAACTCTATCTCTTTATACAACTGTACTTCTTTTCTTTTACGTTTCTTCTTTTTTTTCAAACTTCCTATCAACATTCTGTTTGTATCTTTTTCTTTTTTCGCTAAAATGTGTTTTATTGGTTTTTCGTCATCTGAGTTTGTGTCAACAGTACAGTTGTACTCTTCCAAGTCTTCTATAGAGTTCTGTTTTTCGTTGTTTTCTGTTGTTATTATTTCGAATTGTTGTTGTTGTTGTTCGTTGTTCTTGTTGTTTTGAAGAGAGAAGTTGTGTAGCTTGTGTGTTGATAGTCTTGGTATTGGTTGGAGCTTTGAGACATTTGTATTCTGTAAGCGAGAAAATGTTTCACGTACAAAAATCACGCCTAATGGTAAGCGATACATGATGTCTATGATGGAAAAATTACAATTAGAAGAGGATACAATTATAATAATAAATAACAAAATGAAAATATAAACATCTATTAAATAATAAGATCAAATTAAATTTGAAATAAATCATAAATTATATATTAATCTCCCCCTTATTCAATATGTTTGATTTAAATTTTGTGAATTATGTGTCTCTTAAAAAGGAGTTGGCTTCCAATTAACCCTGAATGCAGTTAATTACTAGAATTTGAATGACTATCAGAACTACAGAATGGTCGAAATAAGCTACAACAAAGCTTATTTCGACTATTGTTTATTTAATCCTCCTTAACAATAAATTAATAGTTTAAAAAACTACAATCACGATTTTACTGCACTAAAAAGTAAAAATACCTGATGTACCATAATATTGTATTGTCATCTAATCTACATATCGCACGCTTAAACCAATACTGTCACTATCCCAAAAAGTCAACTTTTCAGGAGAGGCAAAAAATGGAATGAGAATTGGAACATTTTTGTTTAGTGACGAAACGGACTACTGCCCGTATAGCGGTTATTTCTGTTAATTTTAGACTAGTGTAAGCGCGATTACGCGTAGTTCTACGTTTCCCAACAGATGGCATTAAAAAGTCGATTTGCCAAAATTTTGGATAGTATTGGATTAAGCGTGCGATATAATTTTCGTGATGATACAACAATTAGAAGTGCATTTAATTCAGATTCTTAGATTTTATTACACAGTTTGTTATAGCTCAACCTCATAAAGGGTGTTAAAAATGAATAATGAGGACATAGATACCTGTTTAACGTAATCATAAAACAAAGCGTATGAGGTTTTGACTTGTTGTTTAAACTTAGTAAAGCTGCTCATTCGGGCATCACATTCCCAGCACAACCACACCGGTACAGTGTCTGCTTCTGGAAACTGATAAAATTATTTGCATAAATCAGGGAATCCAATCAAATCAAAAATATTTTATTTCACAAAAGGCCTACATGTTTTTAGTTTTTTAAACTATTAATTTATAAAGTAACGTAAGTTAAGTCAGACTTCTGTAAGACCTCATCTTACACTTACCATCAGGTGTGATTGAGGTTAAGAGCGGGCTCGTCTATACTAATATTATAAAGCTGAAGAGTTTGTTTGTTTGTTTGTTTGTTTGCTTGAACGCGCTAATCTCAGGAACTACGGTTCTGATTTGAAAAATTCTTTCAGTGTTAGATAGCCCATTTATCGAGGAAGGCTATAGGCTATATATCATCACGCTAAGACCAATAGGAGCGGAGCACTAATGAAGAATGTTTCATAATCGGGGGATTTTCTTTCCACGCGGACGATGTCGCGGGCGGAAGCTAGTTTGTAATAAAAAATGTAAAAAAGTGGTCAGAAATAAAGATTATTCAATTTAATTTAAGCTAGTTGTTCTGGATCTTACTGAATGTGTATCTGAATTTATACCTTCATAAAGGAAAACCTCTTAGAGTGTGACAACCTTCCAAAAATAAAATACAAACAAACAGAATGTATTATAATCAGTATAGATATGGAATATTATATCTAATAGAGGGTCAAATGAAAAATACAACAGTTATTAATTATACCCAAGTCAATTACAACAGGCGAACCATAACTATATTTATATACCTACTTTCGATGCAAATAAAGCATCATTCTATTCTATTTGTATTACTGCTTACCCTCTGGTGATATATTGGTGAAGTTTTGAGGTTGAGTTGGCACCACATGGCATCAATTTTTTTTTAAAGAGAACTAGAAATTTCAGTATAATTCACATTACTAGCAACCTTGTTTACCTCTACAACTAAGCTTTTTTTTTTTCGGTTCGGTTCTTGAACCATAAGCATTTGTTTATGAATGTGTTTGACATGTTAGGCTGCCTTTGGATATTGCTTTACTCTAAGTATATTATCCCAAGTGTGCAGTCTTTTAAGACGTCTTGTTGGCAGTGATTCACTTAGAGCCTGAGCGAGGCTGTTTTCGTGATTTATTATCCTCTCTCGGTAAGCTTTTGTCATAATTTTGATTTCCTCTTTGATGGTAGGAACTTATAGATATTCGTGGATTTCATCCATTCTTGTGTAACCATGGGGCACGCACTATGGCTTTAAGCTCCAACTAAGCTAAATATGCTTATCTGGAGTGGCTTCACGGCGATAGAGTAATGAGTGAGGTTTGAACCTGTCATGTTATGAATTTAGGCACACTTTATTACTAGGTACAGTCGGCCAAGAAAGTGGTGTACCACCCTAAGGTTGAATATCGCTTGCAGATTCATAGGCGATAAAGATTAGTTTCGCTTGCAGATCGATCTGACAACTTCTATTGCTGTCTTTATCTGATTATTGATAACGACTATTACTGTTTGTAACGTGACAGCTGTTCTTAGTTTGAACTTGATGGAACCAATGACGTCGTAAAATCAACGGCGGGGGGCTGTAGATTTTGATGACAAAATTGTATCTACAAATTCAGAATTGTAATCAACAAGTTACATAAAATTGTAAAGGCACAAGGCGAGTCCACAAACCTACAATTTCTGTAAACTTGTAATTACAATATCAATAAAAAACAAGCTAAAAATAGATTTATCCTTTTATTAAATTTCTACAATCAATTTTAAAATACTTATAACAAACAAAAACATAGCATGTATAGTAATATTTAGAAGATATTGAAAATTTTTAAAAATTAGAAACGGGTGTAACCGCCGTTGGCCTCTATAACCTCTAAAAGACGAGACCTCATTGAACCAACAAGCCGTGAGCAAATATCGGTTCCCCGCATTTCCTCCCAGATATAATTACAGTGACTAATAAGAGCTTGTTTGGTTCTTTCATTTTGATGCGACCATCGTTGGACCATAAGGCCCCAAAGATTTTCTATCGGGTTGAGGTCCGGCGATCTTGAGGGCCACTGAATTACCCTTACGTCAGTGTGTGAACGAAACCAGGCTCTTACGATCCTCGCATTATGAATTGAACAATTATCTTGAACAAAATCAAATTGTGGCACTTCGTTCTCCGGGTAAACATTACGGACTGTCGGTAGCATTGCATTCTGAAGCACGTCGATATAATTTACAGCCGTCGCTCGAGGAGGTAGAGAACACAATTCTCCTACACCATCCGTACTCATCCAGCCCCAAATATTTACGGAAATTCGACCTGATTCTCTATTTGGGATTACATGATCATCTTTATACCGTGTTGAATTATATCGCCAAAGGTGAAGACGTCCATGCTGACTGGATTTAAACGTTTTTTCATCACAAAACACTGTATTAGACCAATCAAACTCTAAGTGCTCTCTGGCGAAGTTCAGACGAGCAAGTCTGTGAGCATCCGTCAAATATATTTTCTTGGCGTAATGCCTGTGGTGCAACCCCATGTAATGTAGATGATTCCTTATTGTTTGGGCACTCACATCGAACATCTCCGCAAAATGTTTTGTGGGCTTAAAACCATTGATTTGTTGTAAATAGTTTTAATCTCCATACGTTAAACCTCTTATATTGTATCTTAGCAACTGTTGTTGTCTGTCAGTTTTAAGAAAATGTCCTTATGTTTTTATCATCTTACTAAATATATATATATCTGCGCATATCTCTGAAGCTCCCTTTCGTTTTATTTCCAACAGGTTATGGGCCCAGTCCATAGCTTTGTTGACGCTAAATTTGTAGGGAGTGAGTAGAATTTGTTTCTTCTCAAGATGCAGAAAAGTGAAACGGTCACCATACAAAAATTGATGGGCCAATCCAACTATGGAACATGGTCGTTTGCAATTCAAATGTTTCTAATAGATCATGATTTATGGGATTGTGTTGGAGAAACATTTATTGTAGACACAGAAGCTGAGAAAAAGCGAGATGCCAAAGCACGAGCTAAAATATGCCTATTAGTTGCCGAAAACGTGTACCCCCTCATAACTAACGCTAAGACGGCACGTGAGACATGGTTAGCTCTGCAGAAAGCATATGCAGATGCCGGTTTGATGAGGAGACTCTCCCTTTTGAGAAAGATGTTCAGTTTGAAACTGTCAAGTTTTCAAAATATGGAAGCATATGTCACTGAAGTACAAGCAACTCAACAAGCCTTGCATAGCATTGGAGCAGCTCTAGACGACGAATTTGTCGGAATCATCATGTTGGCAGGTTTGACAGATTCATATAATCCATTAGTGATGGCAATCGAGCATTCTGGTGTGAAAATAACAACGGAGTCGATTATATCAGCGCTACTAAAGGAGGGTCAACGCCAGCAGTCCCCTGATGTTCAAAAGATTGATGATTCAGCATTGGTGACTGATACTGCTGCAAGCGGCAGTGGAGGACGGAATCGAAGAGGAGAGATTATTTGCCATTCTTGTAAGAAAAAGGGTCACTATAAGTGGCAATGCAAGCAGTTTAAGGTCAAGCGTCAATATAAAAACTCGACCGCAAATATGTTGGCCAGTAATAATGTTAAATCGGACTTTTTAACTTTTTTATCTGCTCCAGGTAGCAGTGGTAGTTGGGTTATTGATTCTGGCGCTACGTCTCACATGACGCCTAATCGCACACTTTTGATTCCGGCTAAATCATGTTCCAAAATAATAACATGTGCAAATAATCAAAAGATAGTTTCGATCTCTGAAGGTCCTGTGAAACTGAGCCTGCGTCATGAGGGTCGTAAGTTGGGAATAAAATTAGATGATACTTTAGTCATTCCTGAATTAATAACCAATTTGATGTCCGTAAGTAAGCTTGCAGATCAAGGTAAAGTTTGCATTTTTGATAAAGATTATTGTAAAATTTTCGATTCTAATGTATTTGTAGATGGTAAACCTTTAATCTGCGCACCACGTAGAAACGGTCTTTATGTCGTAGATATGGATAGTGATGGGGCAACGGTCTTTTTAGAAGGTAAGGGTTCAGAAAATTTCGAACTGTGGCACCGTAGGTTGGGCCACCTATCTGCTCCTCAAATGGAGATTTTGAAAAAGATTGTCATGGGCCTACACTATGATAAAAGGGGTAAGAAAGATCCTTGTGTTCCTTGCAGTCAAGGGAAGCAGTGCGTGCAGAAGTTTGCTAGAAAAAAGAAAGGTTTCAGAGCTTCTGATATTCTGGAATTAGTTCATACTGATGTAGCTGGTCCTGTCAATGTGGAGAGTTATGGAGGTAATAGATATTTTCTATTGTTTGTCGATGATTTCAGCCGAAAGATTTTTGGATATATTTTGAAATCAAAGGATGAAGTGCTACAGAAGTTTAAAGAGTTTCAAGCTCTAGTAGAGAACCAGACCGGTAAGAAGCTTAAGCGGCTGAGAAGTGACAATGGGACAGAATATACTAATAAGGCTTTCCAGGCGCATTTAGCCAAGTGTGGGATAGTCCATCAGACGAGCGTCCCCTACACACCACAGCAGAATGGTGTAGCGGAGAGGAGTATTCGAACGATTACTGAGATGGCAAGATGTATGCTTCACGATAGTAATCTTGATAAGAAATTTTGGGGGGAAGCAGTTGCTACTGCGATTTATTTAAAGAATCGATCGCCGACTATGGCTCTTGTGAGAAAGGTTCCCGAAGAAGTCTGGACAAACTGCAAGGTGGATGTGTCAAACTTGAGAGTGTTTGGCTCCACAGCACAGGTACTTATAAAGGATGGTAGTCGAAAGAAGTTCGACTCAAAGACCTGTGAGCTTGTTTTCGTTGGTTATAGCGAAACCACAAAAGGGTATCGATTTGTTGACTTACAGAATCCGCGTCGAATAATAACCGCACGTGATGCTGTTTTTAATGAGATGACCAAGACAACCAACCTGGAGGATGAATCGCTAAGTGGTAAGCATTCTAATGCGACTTCTAAGATAAAGTCAGTCGAAGTCAAAATTCCTTTGTCTGCTAAGTTGGACTCTGATGAGGAGAGAAGTAGTAGAGAATTAGAAGAGTCAGGAACGACGACGTCGGCAGAAAATACTACTGAAGAATATTTTCATGACTCTTTGGATTCGGAGTTTCCGAATCCAGTGGTGAATTCTGAACCAGTTGGGGAAGAGCAGCCTGTTGCTAGGCGCTATCCTATCAGGATTCACAAACCTAAAAGATATGATGACATGGTATATAATTACCACATACAAAACGATCTAAACCCAAGCTCGGTTAAAGAAGCGATGGAGCGTTCTGATAGGGATTTATGGAAAAAGGCCATGAAAGAAGAATATGATTCCCTGATGGAAAATAAAACCTGGGAATTAGTTGATCGTCCAAAGGACGTTAACGTTGTAAAAAGCAGATGGCTATTCAAATTAAAAATTGGTGCTGATGGCACAGTCCAACGGCACAAAGCCCGACTCGTCGCGAAGGGGTATTCGCAAAAGTTTGGAGAAGATTACACAGAAACTTTTGCTCCCGTTGTTAAGTTGTCTTCGATTCGTTTACTGCTGGGTTTGTCTGCAGAAATGAACTTAAAGGTGCACCATATAGACGTTACCACAGCGTTCCTTAACGGCGATTTGGAGGAAGATCTGTATATGGAACAGCCTGAGAGTTTTGTCTCGAAGATTAACCAGGGAAAAATATGTAAGCTGAAAAAGGCAATATATGGCCTTAAACAAGCTGCACGTTGCTGGAACGTGAAGGTACATGACCACATTATTAAAAGTGGATTTTCTAGGTCAAATTATGACTCTTGTGTTTACATTAAAAAGGGGAAGGACTCCATTCTTGCTATTGCATTATACGTCGATGATTTTTATATTTTTGGAAGCCTATTGAAGGATATTGAGGACACCAAGAAGGAAATAGCAAAGGCTTTCAAGATAAAAGACTTGGGAGAGGTAAAAGATTGTTTGGGAATCAATATTTCTCGGACTGATGGGGAGATTCACCTTTCTCAGGCCAATTTTGTAAAGAAGATCCTAGAAAAATATGGAATGCAAGATTGCAAACCCGTAGTCACTCCAATTGAGCCTAACCTACGGCTTGCAAAAGGGGAGAAGACTGAGGATCTTCGCTACCAGGAAATAATGGGTTCTCTTATGTATTTGTCCTGTGGTACAAGACCGGACATAACATTCGCTGTCAGTTATTTAAGCCAATTTAACTCGTGTTGGTCAAACGAACACATGGTGGCACTGAAGAGGGTACTAAGGTACCTGAAAGGTACTATTGACTACAAATTATCTTTTAAAAAGACTGGTAAACCGTTGGTTGCGTATGCCGACGCAGATTGGGGGAGTAATGCGGATGGGCATTCGTTTACCGGCTATGTTCTTGTTTTTGGTGGTGCTGCAGTGTCATGGCAAGCACACAAACAGCTATGTATAGCGCTGAGTACAGCTGAAGCTGAGTACATCGCTATTTGTGAGGCTTCCAAAGAAGTAGTTTGTGTTAAGGGTCTTTGTGAAGAACTGACAGGAAATTTTGTAACTATTGATATGTTTAGTGATAGCCAAAGTGCCAATAAGATGGTCTATAATCCTATTGGTAAAAGGTCTAAACATATTAATATAAAATACCACTATGTTAAGGAGTTAGCTGAATCCAAAGTGATATGCATCAAATACTGTGAAACTGGTTCTATGCCAGCTGATGCCCTAACTAAAGGTTTGGGCAGTGTTAAGTTTAAGTTTTGTTTGCAACGTATGGGGATTCAGTGGGGGTGTTGTAAATAGTTTTAATCTCCATACGTTAAACCTCTTATATTGTATCTTAGCAACTGTTGTTGTCTGTCAGTTTGAAGAAAATATCCTCATGTTTTTTATCATCTTACTAAATATATATATCTGCGCATATCTCTGAAGCTCCCTTTCGTTTTATTTCCAACAATCTTTATACCGTGTTGAATTATATCGCCAAAGGTGAAGACGTCCATGCTGACTGGATTTAAACGTTTTTTCATCACAAAACACTGTATTAGACCAATCAAACTCTAAGTGCTCTCTGGCGAAGTTCAGACGAGCAAGTCTGTGAGCATCCGTCAAATATATTTTCTTGGCGTAATGCCTGTGGTGCAACCCCATGTAATGTAGATGATTCCTTATTGTTTGGGCACTCACATCGAACATCTCCGCAAAATGTTTTGTGGGCTTAAAACCATTGATTTCATATTCCCGTCTCATGAATTCTCTATCGTTATTGGAGAGTGCAGGCCGGCGACCACTTCTTCTGTGATCCAACAAACTTCCCTCCTCTCCTTCACGACGAATCCAAAAGCGGACAGAACGCCTCGATATATTCAAATTCCGGGATATCGCACTGATACTGCTTCCCTCATTAAATTGGGCAATTATTTGTGCTCTTTCGGCAATGGTCAAGTTGGCAGGCATTGAGATGATTTTATATGCAGTTGATTGAAAAATAACACGGAAAATATATCGATTTTTTGCATATATTTGACAAAATGTCAATTGTCAGTTTTCTTTTTCAAATGGAATTCGGTTGTCTAAATAGTTTTTATTACTTTTGTTTGGAAACATTTCAATTGCTTTGTAGAAACTAATGTCCTTTTCATTTATACTAAAGGTTAAAATGTCATGTGACATATGACGTATGAATACTAAATACATAGGTTTACGTCATGATAATGTTGTCTCTTTCAGTAATATCTTTTTATAACGAACCTTGTTGTAATTTTCGATGACCGGGAAACTAAATCAAAACTGGTACACCACTTTCTTGGCCGACCGTACCATACAGGGAGTAGTGGGTACATTTCTGTGTTATGTAATTATAATATAGATGAATGTAGGTAGAAGGTAAAATATGTGACATTTCACTTTTCTTTCGTTTCGCGTAGTCAGCTCCCTAGCTGCAATACATAGTTTCCCAAAACTAACGTGTTTTATTGTTTTCCGAACATAATAGTGGCGACGAGTAGTGAAAATCATTAAAAATGGACTCCAAAGCAGTGAAATTTAATGAGTTTAATCCACAAACGGACAATTGGGGTATTTATCTCGATCGGTTAAAATTTTGTTTCGAGGCGAATGGCGTCATTTTGGATTCAGCTAGAAGAGCAAATTTCTTCACAGTGTGTGGTTCGGGAGTGTATGAGACATTACTTGCGTTAATCACGCCGAAAAAAGCCAGTGATGTGACTTTTGACGAAATACAAAACGTGCTAACGAAACATTTTTCTCCTAAATCTAACGAGATATCGGTGTCATTTAAGTTTTACAAACGTGATCAGAAACGCGACGAATCAGCTTCAGACTATATGGCACAGCTTAGAAAACTGAGTTCGGAGTGTAACTTTTCAGATCTTGAGCGAATGTTACGCGATAGATTAGTGTGTGGAATGCGTGATGAACAATTACAGTATGAACTATTAAAACGTGATAATTTGCGTTATCACGATGTTGTCGACGCTATGTTGTCGTCTGAAAGCGCGGGGCGGGACGTTCGTATGATCCACGAGGCGGCAGGCGTGGCCTCGAATATATCATCACCGTTCCTGCCGCCGGCGCAGGCGCCTTCCACGGTGGAACCAATGGATATTAATGCGGTTCAATCAAAAGTCAACGTTCGTTTATGTTACCGATGCGGCGATCGCCATGGCGGAGAGTGCCGTTTTATTAATACAGTGTGTCGGTTCTGTCGAAAAAAAGGACACTTAGAAAAAATATGCATAAGCAAGAAAAAGCAAACAAACCGTGATGTGAATTACACAGACCAACCTGATGGTCAATTGAATGTACTGCGTACAGAGCAGTAACAGTGTTCGCGTACCGCCATACGAGTTGGAAGCGTTATTAGCAGGCGTACCGACACGCATGCAGGTGGACACGGGTGCTAGCTTTTCTATCATCAACGAGCGCACCTGGCATTTGTTGCGTGGGCGGCTGCCACGCACCGCGTTACGTTGCGTTCAGCTCTCTCTGCGTACCTGGACCGAGACGCCGGTCCAATTACTTGGTCAAGTGTCACTGCCAGTACAATACAAGGACATCATGAGACACCTGTGCGTTATCGTCGCTAAAGGGAATGGACCGAATTTACTTGGCCGAGATTGGCTCGCTCCACTCAATATAAATATAAATATAAACTTTGTTTCGAATGTTGAAGACAAGGAAATCGAGAGCGTACTAGCCAAACATAGAGAAGTATTTCAAGATGGACTGGGTACCTACCGAGGACAACCCGTGGCAATTCATCTTAAGAAAGGCGCGACACCCAGATTTTTGAAGGCTCGACCAGTTCCCTTTGCAATTAAGGATAGAGTAGAAAAAGAGATAGACAGACTAGAACGAGAAGGAGTACTAAGACCAACCTCGTACTCTGAGTGGGCGACACCTGTCGTTCCGATTGTCAAAAAGTCAGGCGAGATCAGATTGTGCGGAGATTACCGTAGTACGGTAAATGAAGCGACTGAATCGGATACTTATCCTATGCCAACGGCTAATGAAGTTTTTGCTACGGTAGCTGGGGGAGAAATATTTACAACCTTAGATTTAGACAGAGCGTACACACAAGTGGTAGTGACAAATGACACGTCAAAGCTACTTACTTTGAATACATGTAAAGGTCTCTACACTGTACATCGCTTGGCATTTGGAGTAAAAGCATGCCCAGGGATTTTTCAACGTTTGATGACTTCCCTATTGGCAGGCATCCCCGGAGTGGCGATCCTGATTGATGACGTAATAATAAGTGGCAAGACATTGCAAGAAATGCGCGAGAGACTAGACGTAGTACTAGAAAGAATCGGAAGAGCCGGTCTTCGTTTAAATAAAATCAAGTGCAAGTTTGCCAGGAAACAAGTCGAATTTCTCGGCTTTGTCATAGATGCTGCAGGAATCCACCCGGCACCAAGCAAAATAGAATCAATTGTTAATACTCCCGAGCCCAGAAACAAGCGTGAACTGCAAGCATTTCTTGGTCTTTACAACTTTTATGAACGCTTTGTACCACGCAAGGCGACATTACTAGAGCCACTACATAGGATTCTAGAGAGGGCACAGCCCTGGAAGTGGACGGAACGTGAACAAAACGCATTCGACGTTGCAAAACGTATAATTACTTTTGACTTGACGTTAGTACATTACGATATAAATAAGCCATTGATACTGACTTGTGATAGCTCTGAATACGGAGTCGGGGCCGTGCTATCGCATGGAGTAGCTGACAGACAAGAACGTCCGATTGCCATGGCGTCAAGCAGGCGCGTGCACAGGATTATGACAGGGTATGCGGCGGAGTAATCGGTCACAAAAACTTTTTCTTTTATAGATTTTTAGCATAGCCACAGCCACGCATCGTAGCATGGTGGCGATGCGTGGCTGTGGCTATGCTAAAAATCTATAAAAGAAAAAGTTTTTGTGACCGATTACTCCGCCGCATACCCTGTCATAAACCTGTGCACGCGCCTGGCGTCAAGGACACTTCATTCACATGAACGGCGCTATTCACAACTGGATAAGGAGGCCGCAGCTATAATGTTTGGCATTACAAAATTTCATAATTATCTTATGGGAAGACATTTCCGAATAGTGACAGACCACAAGCCACTGCTCGGTATATTTGACCCGAAGAAGCCTATGTCAAATATGTTGTCACTTCGTCTAACAAGAATTGCCTTTGACGTCTTACAGCTATGAAATAGAGTACAAACCGGGACCACAAATTGGCAATGCAGATAGTTTGAGTCGATGGCCTCAACCAGTTCCTGACCAAGTTGAGCAACAGCTTTGCGAGATTTTGTTAATGGCAGAAACTCCAGAAGACTTTCCATATGACGTTGAACGTATAGCTTTGGAAACAAGAAGTGACAAAACACTATCTCAAGTCGTGTACTACATACAACGCGGTTGGCCCCCTAAAGTCACCGCCAATGACATACGGCCATTTTGGCTTAATCGCTTGGAATTATCGTTGCAAGATGATTGTATACTGCTGGGCTGCCGTGTTGTGGTTCCAAAATCACTTCGACCAGCGGTATTGAAAATGTTACACAGAACACATTCAGGAATAGTACATACTAAGGCGCTGGCTAGAAGCTACGTATGGTGGCCGCACCTTAATGAAGATATTGAGTCTCTAGTCAGCAACTGTACCAACTGTCTTGAACATCGTCATATGCCTCCAAAAACTGCACATGAATGGGTCACACCAACAAGACCTTGGTCTAGGATACACATAGATTTTGCTGTGCCATTCCATAACAGATACTTCTTGATAATTGTAGATGCTTACTCACGTTGGCCTGAGTTATTCATGGTGAACAACACTACCTCGGCCACAGTTGTCAATTTATTAAGAACTGTGTTTGCTACACATGGATTATGTGACGTGATGGTATCTGATAATGGCACATCATTCGTATCAAATGAAACCAGAGAGTTTCTCAAAGCTAACAATATCCGACATGTGACCACAGCGCCATATCACCCGGCTACAAATGGGTTAGCTGAACGCATGGTCCAAACCATCAAGGATAAACTACGCAAGATGAGTGATTTAGACTGGAAAATTAGAATCCCTAATCTGTTGCTAGGTCTACGGGTCACGCCTTGCACTACAACAAACAAAACACCAGCTGAATTGCTGATGAACAGACGACTGCGTACACTTTTAGACACAATACATCCAGATAATATACAGCATAAGAAGACAGACAAGCAGATTAATAAAAATAGCCAGAATAAAACTAGGGAGAGTAATATTGGACGAAAAGTTATGTACAGAAATTACAGTCAGGTGGGTGCACGTTGGTTGCCGGGGAAAGTGGACAAAACTGGCCCTTCAAGCTACCGAGTTGAAGCAGTCGATGGTAGTGTGATAACTCGTCACATTGACCAACTTATACAAACAAAATCCCCTGAATCTAGGCTAGAAGATGGAGGGTCAGTTACATTTCCCGTAGATGATGAAAATATAAATCAAGAATGTGGAGGAGCAAGAGATATAGACAGCGGAGATACAGTGATACAAGACACCCATAAGTCTGATGAAATCATAGAGATCCCAGATGCTGATAAGTGGGCAGACATGCTTGGGATTCCACCATATGACATAACACAATCTACCGGAGGCAAAATTAAAAATAAATTAGATTTTCATTCTAAAACTCCATATCAAAGACCTCATCATTGTAAAGAGGACCAATATTTTTTGCATTGATGTTTATTTGTATCAGTGAACTACTAAATTATGCATAGAATTGTTAAGATGTTGATTTATACTTAGAGGGGAGGTATGTCATGTTATGAATTTAGGCACACATTATTACTAGGTACCATACAGGGAGTAGTGGGTACATTTCTGTGTTATGTAATTATAATATAGATGAATGTAGGTAGAAGGTAAAATATGTGACATTTCACTTCGCGTAGCCAGCTCCCTAGCTGCAATACATAGTTTCCCAAAACTAACGTGTTTTATTGTTTTCCGAACATAATAGAACCCGCAACCTCTCGATCACAAGTCCAACACCTTAGTCATTAGGCTATTGACGCTAAAAGTTATCTTAATAAATCAACTAACTATGTTCGAACATAACAAATATGGTGCTTCTGCGCAAATTTCCACTAATTCTGTTGTACTTTTAGCTAATAATAATAATAATTTTCCTTTATTTCGGATCAACAAATACAAAGAATCCATAGTGTTAGTAGCAAAAATAACTTGAAAAACCATGTTAGTAAACTTAAATTATACATTATCAATACACACGCTGCCTCTTACAAACAGGTATGTGCCTTTGCACCCAGTGCTTTACAAATGTCCACCAATTGTTTGTTTTCTTTTTCTTGTTTTTGTTTTGCAAATAGTTGCTTGATTGTTAAATCTATACTAATATTATAACACACCAAAAGGTCGCTGGATTCCCTGCGCATCCCATATAATAATATTTTCAGGATGTTGTTGGGGCTGCCACGTTTCTGCAGTGCATCGGGGATGTTCGCGCTATTTCACACTAATGGTTTTCATGCCATCATTCGCAATAAAACGGCATCCCTGATCTGCAGATTGCGTGGTGGCCGCAACACAATCCTGAAGACCGTGGCGTACAGGATATCATCCCCTCTGTGGAAGTCCCTTATTATGAGGGTTATATAATAATGTTTAGTAATTAATCTCTTAAAGTCTGTGTTTAATTTATGTGTTGTTATAATGTGTATGTGTGTGGAAATATAATTTTTAATAATGATAATGGTTGATAATTATTTTTTTTAATTTGTAATTTATAATCTTAACTATGTATATGGATCTTTGGACATCTGAATTAAATGAGTTTTATTATTTTTTTTTTTATAACGCGGCAAAGTTTGTTTGTTTGTTTGAACACGCTAATCTTCGAAAGTACTGGGTGGATTTGGATGAAATTTAGTAAGGAAGTAGCTTGAAGCTTGAGGAAGGTTATAGGCTTTTTACCCGACTGCAAAAGAGGGTTTTGTTTTTATCGTGATAAAATCCACGGCAGCGAAGCCACAGGCGACTTCTGGTTTAGAATATAACCACATTAATACACTCCAATATGCAACTTTGAAGCTCTGTACTACCCTTATCATTAACCTTACTTTTAGATTTAATTTTCTCATGTAAGTGAATACCCACTATAGGTATTCACTTACATGAGAAATTTAAGTCATTCTTATGAGAAACAAACATTTTATTAACCGTAAATCAATACATTTTTGTACAACGAATGCCGTAGAAAACAAAAGACGCTAAATAGAGACTTATTCGATACAAAAAGGTGCTGTAACTGTAAAAATATAAGATACAAAATTTAAATGTATTGAAAGTCAGAAAAGTGTGAACTTACGGATATTTCGCTTATAATTTGGCTAAAAGATTGCTTCTTCCAATATTCTACAAGAAGCATCATTTTCCGTCCAGAGCTGAGGCAACCACAGCAAATAATATTTTCTTCGGAATCCATTTAAATGATTGTTTAATACGACGATGTATTAATTCAATCTTCATTCAGAAATCGTAAATAAATAATAAAAAACAAAAGCGTTTTGCGCGAAACGGTACGCTACGTACGGCCATTATTGTTTAAATGTCAAACTGGCTCAGACCACAGATAAAGATGGGCGTTTAAACGAAAAGCATATAATATAACATGTTATTTAAAATAAGCGAATAAGCAGATTAGTTTATAAAAGCATTTAACGTTATCTGCTTATTCTGCTTTTTGTTAAAATTAAAATGTAACCGCAAATATTGCATTCCGTTGTTCACTTTTAAAAACGACATTTTAATTAAAACGGGTTATCGTGAACTGCTTAAATTGCTTACTTTGCTTTTTACGTTTTAATAGCATTTTCTCCGCCCGATTAAAAGCGTCATGTTTTGTGTATTTCCGAAACAATTTGTTTTTGAAGTTATGACTTGGACTTGTTTACGTAAACATAAATAGTGTAAAACATTTTTTCATGTGGTGAATTGTTTCGTAGGTACCAAGTAAATAATTCTGAGACTTTTGGACTTGTATATAATATAGTTTTTAGGTGTAGTTAATTGTGTTAATAATAGTGTAAATAGTTTATAGTGTAAGTAATTGTGTTAATTTTGGCGTCTTTTGAAGTGAAAACTTCTTTAGCATCGTTGTGATCTGAAAGCTTATGAAACGAAAAAGCGACAGTAAAAAGAGACAGTAACATAAATTGCCGAATTTTGGAATTCTGTTTGGGTCAAGGGGTAGAGCTTTTGATGCCCTTTAAAATGAGCCCAAACTCGGCTATCTTGCGACCACGGGAACGAAGTTAGGTCGCGGGGGGGTGAAGTAGCCCTGGGAGGGGGCGGGGAGGGGGGAGGGTCTCGTGGGAGTTCGGGGGGGTGAGGGTAAAGGGGGAAGAGGGGGGGGGGCACAATTATTTGAAGATTTTTTTGAAGGTTTCACTTCTACCACGTGTGAATTGCACACAAGTTTTTTTTTTTCTATAAAAACAAATTAGTGAGCTAATAAAACTGATCGGCAAAGTACGAAGGAAAGTTCATTGATGTCGTTTAAAAACCAATAGGTACAACTTAAACGTAACCAACTAAAAAAGCAAAATACATAATTTCGTTATTTTTAATGTAAGCAAGTAAATAAGCAGATAAGCAATTAAGCACTTAACGTAAGTAACTTTTTATAAAAAATAAACGAATAAGTTCGTTAAAAGTTTTAAGTCGTTTATCACATCTCTGACCACAGATAACTTTAAATAAGCTCAGACTAAAGCCGGCTCTACACGTTGGCCAACACAGTGGCGAATGTAGTGGCCAGTGCCTATTGGCCAACGTGTAGAAGGGGTATTTGTGCATCTTGGGTTGTATTGGAATGATGGCCGACAAGTTGGCGCGAGATCCGTGTGTTGTCGGTTTTTTGCGAAAGATCAAAGGGTTGTGGCCGAGTATTGGCTACCGCGTCCACAAGTTGTCCGCGCGTTTAGTATGCTATGAGCTCCCAAAACGATCGCACGCACCTGATTAGAAATTTTAACCGACTTCAAAAAAGAAGGAGGTTCTCAGTTCGTCTTGAACTTTTTTTTTAATGTATGTTACCTCATAACTCGAAGTCAGCTGGACCGATTTAGAAAATTGTCTATTCATTTGAAATGGTATACTTTCTAGTTGGTCCCATTGTTATGAAATCAGGATCTAATGATGGGATCCTGGAGTAATCGAGGGAACTCTTCAAATATTATAGGCACACCTATAGCGTTTTGGGTATTTCTTATAGTATGTTGTGCAGTTGCTCTCAAAAAGCACCATTTGGGGAAGTTGAACTGATGAATGATGAAGACCACAGATGACCACAGAAACTACTCAATAATAAGTATTTCGTAGATTGCGATTCAATTACTTGAATATGGGTGTTAAGCACTATATGTTCGTCACAATGCATAAGGTGATGTAGAGCTGATGGTGAAGTACCAGGAGAAGTCCTCAAAAATTAACGGCTCTGCATCGGGAAAAGCAATATTTTGTAAAAGGTGATAAGTAGTTGACATTTTGGCTTTTGTAACTAGATAAATTACAAACCGACCCACTAAAAAGCGTGAAAAAAACTTTTTAACAAAAAATAAAACCGACTTCCATATCAAAATACTACAAAGGCAAAAATAACTTTAATTTCGGAAGGCGGTGTCAAAAAAAGAAAATACAAAACCTTTTTATTTTTTGTTAAAAAGTTTTTACAGTCACGCGTCGGTAACAACTAGTGTAAACAAAATGGCAGTAATGACTAATAACGAAGAAACTTTTCGGTATATAGAGCTCTACCAAGCCGTAAATTGTTTGTGGAACCCAAGAAGCAGCAGTTAGCGCCTCAATATCCATTTTAATAAATACGTCCGCACATTGGCCTGAACCGTAGCAAACTGAATGACCTTTCAACCTGTGGACGCTATCACGAACTCTTGGCCAATATGCTGGCCACTACATTCGCCACTGTGTTGGCCAACGTGTAGAGCCGGCTTAAGGAAAAAAGGTGCATACAAACTTTAATGTCAAATATGTTTAATTTTTCCTTTTGCATTCAATCGTAAAGCAAAGCTTAGGATTTCTAGGTAAGTAAAAAAATGGTTTATTAATAAAATAGGTAAGAAAATCATTTTTGACTTTATCATTGTACAAATATGTTTTATAATGATCGCTTATAATAGTTCATAAGCGTCATGAATCTATAGTGAACAAAACGTTACATAAAATAACGCTCCGTTAAACGTTCAGGGGTAAAAATCAATATATTTAAAACTTCTCAATATGTAACATAACTAGATATAAAAACTTATATTTTATTTAAATTATATTTAAATCAAATATATTTTGATTTAAATACATAATAATCACACAATTAAAATTGTTGTGTTACATTACAATATCCACCAATAGCAAGCAAACCAAAAGTAAAATGAAACGTTTGTTATTAGAAGAAATCAAGAAATAGAATGTCTATCGAGAATTGGTTTCTAAAATTTTATTTTCCCAAAACTAAATTAAAATGACGTTGTTATTACATCTAAACGTGCATGATTATGTGTTGAAACAAAACATTACCGAAATCAATAAAGTTTGTATTTGCTGTGCGTCCGAAAATGCTGTTTTAGTAAAATTTCGTTCATGTAAACATATTGGATTTATTACAAATTACATAAAAGCTGAGGTGAGTAACTGTCATAAAATTCTAACTGTATCTTTCTTGATTTATTCCAATAGATTCTAGTTAGTTTGAATGTATTCTTGTGAATTGTGATAAATTCGTAGGTATAGGAATGACATTCTGAATTGGCGTCGTAAGAAACAATGTGGCTGAACAATCATTGATGTAATATGTACTACGTACTAGAGGAGCTATCCTAAGCAAAGGGCCATATTCCATTTTGGCAACAGTTTAAATTAAAGTTCGCTGCAGCGCTGAAATAATTAGTCATATAACAAAACAATATAAACACGCAGCGCTAGAACACTTCTAAGGTGTAGTTTTCTCGCGACCACAAGGTCGTGATTATATACAGTCTTACAGTATGCAATAAATATTTTTCAACTTTCATTTTTTTTTCTTTGAATAACCACCGTTTGTTCTTTTCTAAATGTAATTATCAAATAATTATGTAAAATATTATATGTTACATTATTATCTTCCGCTATAAAAATAATTGTCAGCTTGCAGTCAAATTGTCACATCTTAATTTTTAGTCTATGACAAATGGCATCCACCAAATATTTTCTACAAATTAAATTTAAATATGGATATCTAGTTACTCACCGATGATAAGTCATTCCTCTGCACTTTGCTGTATTAGTTGAATTATTAGTGCAACATCATAAAACACAAGATGGCATATTTAATGCGTTAGAATTTCTTTTTCGTATAAAACAAAAAAATTACCTATGCGCTCAAGATCTGACAAGTGTTTAAGTGAAGTGTGGCCAATTGACCGCACTTGAACGGAAAGCAGTAGTGATGTGTGGTGTCTATAGATGGGTAATCCCCAATCTATAGTGTTTTGGGATAAACACCCGATTTCCACCCAAATTTAGGGTGTAAATGATTTTTATACATAAATGACATTTAGTTTCTAATTATTATTCTTTTATTGAATTATACATAATTAGGTGAAATAAAATAATGCAAGAAAAATCTTTTTTTCTGGTACTAATCAAAAACAAAAGACCTACTTAACAATCAATCACTATCGGATTCTCCATTATCATTGTTACAGACGACAAAATGTAAAGGCTGTCTGGCTTCCCCTGACGTTAAAGGTGTAGGTTCGTTGTAGGTGTCCAATATTATTGGGTCTATAGAACTCTCTATTCCAGTTTCATTTTCATCATAGCTCTCATTAAGTTGGTCTATAAAACTCTCTATTGTGTTTTCGTTTTCATTTTCCTCATCCAACTGAATGTTTTCATTATTAAGTTTATGTTTAAGATTCCAGTTGTACCTAACAGATAACGCAATGGCGCCGAATTCCGACCACTGATTGATATGCCTAAATGAATCCTTCAAAAGATAAAAAAAAATACTCTAGACCTCATATGAAAAAATGTTTTTCTGAAAGATTACGAACTTTAATTTGTAAATATGTACATAATTGTGTCCTCTTACGACTTTTTTATATCTATATTTGAATGAATACTGTTACGTCTGAAAATAAAGAGAAAGCACCGTTTTCCGACCGGCTACCTTCAAATATCCGTGTATCCGACCACTATGTCTCTAGATTCCGACCAGCTAAATGTTACCTAGTATAATCGACGCTATGAGTCAGGAATAGAGCCGAAATTCGTAAAAAAAAAAAAACATTTTAAATAATACTTATAATTTACTAGCTGACCCGCCACGACTTCGCGTAGTATCCTACCCCTACCCAACCGATACTACTACCCCTACCCTACCCTAGCCCTACCCTACCCCTACCCTACGCCTACCCTATCCCTACCCCTACCCTAGAAAAAAAATACATGTTCTTATTTGCTATCGTCCATATGTACTTAATGAAGGGTTAGTTTCCACCCATCGTCGTTGTCTTTACTTTCGAACTTTTGCTATCTACATTCCATGACTACCCCAGGAAAATATTCACCTTCATATTGCACAACAACAAAGGCACCTTTTGGGTATTCCATTTTTGCTTTTGCTTCTGTAAATAGCTCGAAAAAGGAAAGAAAAGAGTCAACAAACTAAGTTTTTTGACTTAGTTTGTTGACTCTTTCTTTCCTTTTTTGAGCTCTAATTTATCTTTCTCTTTAGCTAGCTTTTCTGCCTCAACTCGTCGTTGATGTTCAATGAATTCGTCGCTAATCTTGCTCTATAATTTAGCAGCCCGATTTATGCTTGTTTTCTTCTCTTTTATGTCTTGTAGCGCTTTCTCCATATTCTCCTGCGAATACTTTAACCTCTTTTTACCATTCTTGATGATGTACCTGGAATAAACACATGCAATTTCAAAGAAGCACACCGAAACCAAAAGCACCTGAGTTGGACGGAAACAGGGACATGAGAAAGAAATCGTATCCAGTTTCCGACCTATATTTGAGTAATAAAGCCTCGAAACCAAAATTTATAATCGATGTTTAGCGCGTTTCTACTTCACACACACTTATATATGATCTAATAATATCGTAATTATTTAATTTTGTGTAAGAAACATAAATTATAAGGTTTTATAACCGCAGTGTTTTTTGGAAATAATTCTGTAAAAACAGAAAAAGAGTGCAAGTTGAAACGTATAGGTATTACAAAAAATCCATTAAAGTTAGCATAGGTCGCATACAGGTGTATTATCTATGGATATCTTTTAGAATATGTAACTGAACACAAAACAATCACAAAGCAACATGCATAATAGAAAATTAGTTTCATTAACTACATGCAAAATTCCTTTTACCGACCAATTGGTCGGTATTCGGGATGTTCTTATTTTGTAAGGCTCCTCATTCCGTCCATATTTAATTTCCCGATAAATCTATGCCAATACGCAATTTTTGTTAGCATATCGGAATTTTAAGGTCTTAATGAACTAATCAAACATATAAAGTAAAAAAATCCCAAACTTACCACATTTTCCTCTGTAAAAATTCAGATGTTTGTTTTCACCAATGTATGTTTTTTTCGCATTCAATCCATAGCAAACTGCACCCTTGCGTAGGTTTTATTAAAATTACAAAATGTCCGTTAACATTTGAACCACAAGTTTTGACAGATGACATACAATGAGTTATTGAATAGAATGCGTCAGTTTCGCGATTTTCGCGCGATATTTTGAACGTTTTAGTGAAAAAAAAAAACTAAAAAGGACGGACAGAGGAGGCTGGTCTGAAACCGGCGCCATTACGTTATATGAAATTTTTGCGGCTCTTTCCGTTGAAAGTCGATTTCTTTTGTTATTATGTATATATCTTTAAATACTGAAGGAACGCGTTGTTGCTGCTGATGTACACGGAGCTGACAGAATGCGTACCGCTACTTTGCTTAGCTCAGTCGAACTACAGATTCCTTTCCACCACACAATGGGCTCAATGCTACGCACTGAATTCCATATAAATTGTCTGGCCCAAAAGTTTTCTTTAGCTTTGTAATAAGCCAGTTCGGCCATTACATTATGTAAACTTAGTTGCTGGCCTAAATCGTGGATGAACTCCATAGCCTGAAGTTCTTCATCTAGAGTAAGTTCAACACCCTGAGCTGAAGGATCCAGCATATAAGCTGCCAAATGAATTGGTCTTATGGACATTTTGCGCCTATCAGCGACTGATGTCAGAATTTGCTGTTTGCCTTCTTTGTTCAACATTGAAGTATGAGGCAATGCGAAACGTATTTTAGCCAGTATATCTTTAAACGTAATGTATATTTTGTGGATACCAAACTGATCTCCCTCCAAGTTAAATATGCTTTCAGTAATAGGTTCTAGAATACTTATACATTAATCGGTCTTCCTCCAGAAATCGTCGTTTAAAATTAGATTTTTAATATCCCTTGATAAAATAAAAGAACAGACTATTTAAAAGATACCGTCATCAACAAAGCTACAAAGACCAAGTTCTCCATCTATTTTTACTGTCCCCACGGGTATAAAAAGAAGGAAAGAATTAAAAGATAACGCAGTTAAGAAGTCTAATTGTTCAGAATGTGCTTTATATGGAGAGGGAGAAGACAAAAGAAATGCCTCCGCCTGAACTGTCTCCGATCTTGACACGCCTCTTTCGCCTCTCGCTAGAGACTGGAAAGGTGCCGAAAGAATGGAAGCTGGCTAACGTGCAGCCTGTGCCCAAAAAAGGCAGTCGTGCCGACCCGGCCAACTACAGGCCTATTTCAGTCACGTCCATGTACGCGCGTATACTTAATACCAAGCTCCTGGCATACCTAGAAGCCAACGACATCCTCAATGACCGACAATACGGCTTTCGCAAAAACCGGTCAACTGGGGATCTTTTAGCGTATGCTGCGTATGCCATTCACATCTAGAGTGAGGCCATTGAGAAGCACGGGGAAGCACTTGCTGTTTCCCGTGACATCTCCAAGGCCTTCGATAGGGTCTGGCAAGACAGCCTTATTGCTAAGCTTCCTTCTTTCGGGTTACCCACTCAACTTTGCGTTCGGATTAAAAACTTCCTGAGAGATCGGTCCATTCGAGTGGTTATTGATGGCTGCTCGTCTGGCCAATTGGCAATAAATGCCGGGTCCCTCAGGGGTCGGTTCTTTTAGCAACTTTATTCTTGCTGCACATTAATGATCTGCTTATGCCCGGTACCTTCGGGTATGCAAACGACAGCACAGTTGCTGAGAGATATGTGTCCAGTGCCCGTGCTGGTGGGTCACAGATCCAGTCTCTCCGTGAGGACATGGCTGAGCACTTGAACTTGTCCTTTAAGGCTGTCTCCGAATGGGGTAATGCCAACTTGGTCAAGTTTAATATAGCTAAGACCCGGGCGTGTCTCTTCTCCGCAAAAAGGAGCCAATTCCGACCGGCTCCTACTTTCCGCGATATAACTGTGCCGGTAACCGATCATATTGAGCTTCTTGGGGTAACACTAACTTCCACCCTCAATTTTGGCCCATTTATCGAGGCTAAGGCTCAGCTAGCAGAAAAAAAGTTGGGAATCCTAGCAAAGGTGGGACGGTACTTCACACCGGAACAGATGCTCAATCTCTATTAAGCCCAGGTTCGGTCGTGTATGGAGTACTGCTCTCATCTTTGGGATGGATCTGCCAAATACCAACTGGACGCGCTTGAGTCTATCGAGAGAAGGGCCAAGAGACTCATCGGTAACGATTCACTGGTCGAATCAAAGCTCCAGAGCCTTGAACATCGACGACGAGTTGCAAGTCTATCGGTTACATTTCGGGGAGTGTGCGATGGAATTACACAATCTAATTCCGCCAACCCCGTTCCATCTTTGGACTACAAGACAAACGGCGATGCGCCATCGTTACATGGTGGACATCCCACCCATACTCACAAAACATTTTGGGAATACTTTCACTGTGCGTACGGCTAAGGAGTGGAATTCCCTGCCGGAGTCTGTGTTTCCTGATCGCTGTAACCTGAGAATCTTTAAGTCAAGAGTGAATAGTTTACTTCTAGGCAAGCGTGCTCCATCTTAGACCACATCATCGCTTACCATCAGGTGAGATGGTGGTCAAACACGAGCCTATTATCAATAATAAAAAAAAAGAAATGAGCTCGCCGGAAAATTAGTGGCGGAGGAATTTAAGTATATTAAGCCATGTGTGCGCACCAAATGCTATGAAAAAATCTTAAAGTATTTACAGGAAGCTAAGGGGTATCATGTAAATTAACTTACAAATGAAGAATATGACAGCTAACACACTTACGCTCGAGTCTTCAACGCTAATTACACACTACAACATAAAATAAGCTATTCAAAAGTTGAAATAATAGAAAACGTATTTTTTAAAATTCGTTTTTAACTCGTACCATTTTATTTTACCCTCCCTGATCTAACTAATGTTACCTACAAATAAATGAACTGAATAAAAATCATTTTTAAAACATATTTTTAAACATCTCTAATTTAATTTCATCAAATCAAATAGACACCCAATTTTCTGGGTGTTTATGGGTGCTTGCGGGTGTTTATCGGGTTTTTATCAAAACACCGGGCCCATCTATAGTGGTGTCTTCTCTAGTACGTAGTACATTTACCTCAATGTGAACAATGCATATTTTTAGAATTGCTCACTTGGGTGGTTTTGTAGAATTATTTTTTGATTTATTTAGTTAAATCTTACTGTATCTGATCCGTTCAAATTCATGAACAGTCGGGCTAGTCCGAAAAATAAAATTTAAATATTTAATACACTCTAAAACTGACTCTTATTGTCATTGCAGTAGGGTTCAAAATTCAGTATATTTTATTCACACTAGTTTTTTGTTTCCGATTGCTATGAAAGAGGTGCAATCAATTTGAAGTCGTATTGTTCTGTCTATATTTAAAACGGGCTAATAAGTAGATTATCACAAAAACATAATTATTTTCATTGATTTACTCATTTTTGATAAAACTTTAAATAATATAAATAAAAATAAATGTTTGTCTTGTATGCGCTCTTAGATCGATCAGATTGTGAAAAGGTTTGAAGGCCAAAAAATCCAGTGGCGTATATGTGACCACGCGAACGAAGGCGCAAGCAACAACTAGTTCCCTATAAATTTAACCTCATTCTGGTTCCAAGATGTTAAATATTTGACCATTTTGCAACTCGAATATCTATAAAAAAAACTTATACAACCTAGAAAAATCTATCCGCCGAGCCTGCTATAATTCTAATCCCTACCTCACTACATAGTATAAGACGCTTCCCGCTGTCTGTCTGTCCCTGTCTGTACCTATTCTTAGATCTTTAAAACTACACAACGGATTTTGATGCGGATAATAGATAGAGTGATTCCTGAGGAAGGTTTATATGTATATAACATGCATAATATAGTTGATAAACACTGATAATTTTAGAGGTTTCTAATGTGATGTCGTAAATAAACACATTTTTTTTGCGCTTACGTTGCAAACGCTGGCTGAACCCTACGAGATAGATCAAAATAATGTAGTACAGTATTGTACACCTTAAAAAGGTCTACAAAAAAGTCCCCGATGGTATATGTCTATCTCTTAGGGATAACCCACAATAACCACTTTTTTCTTTTACAAATTACAATATAATGATGGGTTATTTACGTAGTTATTTTGAACAGTACAGTATTATTTGTTATCCAATTAAATATGTTAGATACGTTGAGCATTTATTGTAGATCAAAATTGCTTTTTACACTATATCAATAAAATGAATATCTTATGAGTTATCGCAAAATAAAAATTACCGGACGGGAAATTAAATAGTTAAAATATGGATGAAGCGAAGCCAAGACGTTTAAGCAAATATAAACTCTATTAATTACCCGAGGGAAGCCGGGCCGAGTCGCTAGTAATATTATAAATGCGAAAGTAACACTGTCTGCTGCGCGTACACGCACTACTAAACCGATTTGAATGAAATTTGGTACAGATATAGAGTTGACCTTAGGAAAGGACATGACTAATTTTTATCCCGGAAAAACATCATATTCCCTCGGGTTAATGACGTGTAGTACACGCGGGCGGAAGGAAATCTCCAAATCTGTATGTTTGCGATAAACTAAAAAACAGCTGAATAGATTTGTGGGTATGTAGGTAGCTGGTTTCAGTATTAGATAGAGTGAATCATGAGGATGGTTTTAGTGTATAATTCATTAAGGTTTCTTGTTAGTCGGCTGAAATATGACGATATAAATGTTAAAGATGACCGGATAAAATCATGCTTACTGGGCGCTTCACTGGCGTTTAAAACAATGTTATATATAATTGAAGGTCTTTAAAAAGTCTACATAAATGTCCACAAAAGCGTATACCTATATTTTAAGGTACACTCACTGTGACGGTATTTAACTATTACAGATTTATAACAAAACGATGGTTCATTTACTAAGCTAAGTTCTCTCATTTATTGTGAATTGTTATTCAAATAATTACATTATTTACTTTATTCACTCAATTTAAAATTAGAATAGCTATTTACAGTATAACAATCAAATGAATAGTTTAGTAGATATTAGTGATTCAAAATTAGGTATAAGCGAGAGGATGTACTGAGTGACGATTTATTTTAATATTACGGGTGAGCCTTGCCTTGTCATGACCTCCATCACACCTGATGATAAGCAATAGATGAGGTCTACGATGGAACGAGCGAGCCCTTAAGATGTTCACTCTTGCTTTAAGGCTGACGGGTCATATGTGGACTGTGGTAGGGAACACAGAAGTCGGTAGAAATTCTCACACCTTGGTTGTGCGCACAATCAATGTGGAGAACTGCTTACTACGACTAAACGGCCAAGTGTGGATGAATGATGATAGGTACCTGGCAGTACGTCTGCTAGACCGGTCGTGAATATGCTTCCCGTGTGAAGCCAGGTACAACACAAGACACAAAATACGGTATGGGTAATGTAATGAGGAGAAATAATACGCATGTGATGGGATTTAATGTTGATGGACGGAGGTAGAGGAAGGCCAAAGAAAAGATGGATGTATTGTGTGAGGAATGATATGAAAGAAAAAGAAGTAAATGATGCTGTGACGTGTACCAGGGGAGAATGGAAGAAGAAGACGTGTTGCGTCGACCACAAGTAAAAAGGACAAGGGCAGGACGATGAAGATGAGTGTTGAAAAGCGTCGTTTGGCTCCGTTGCAATAGCAAAGTTTGTCACTCAACTAAATTCTACTTATCTCTATGTTCCAGATCGACTTGAACAATATGTACATATGCAATATATGTCATAATATGCTTGAAAAGATAGAAGCTTTCAAGCAGCAAGTTGAAGAGAGCATGGCTTTGCTTCTGGATCAGGTAAGAAAGAAATGTCTTCATGAGTTTTTAAACGTCAATAGCCTGTTGGCTGGTGTCAGTTTTGCGAGTGAGAGGTCGCGGACTCCACTCAAGTTCTCTTAAAAAAACCTCCATTATCTGAAAGCGATTAAAAAATAAAAAATTTGCGCTGTTTGGAGTGGTCTGCTCAAATCTGTGTGTTTAATTCTTCAATTGAGTTCCACAGACATATGCCTACATGGTTCGCATATAATTTTACCAGTACTCATTGTATAGACTCGAAAAGAGACGTTGATCTCTGAGTTTGTTTCCGACTTTCGGTGTTTCTTCTCAGGGTAGTCAGCTAGGAATCACCAGCTTAGCAACAAAATTACATGTAAAAGTGTTATCTATACCCGGACTTTTAATTCGATGCAGTAGACTGACAGTATCTGAGTTGTCAGATAATGACGCCTACGAAATTGTGATGTAACTAATTTAATCGATTCAGGAATAAAATCGAATAACGATGTAAACTATTTTTTAATAATATTAAGTGAAAATAAAAAAATATATAAAAGGGCGTGAAAGATAAAATGACTAGATCATTATTATTATTTTTTTGTAATAGGCCCCTGTAGCCGTACCCATTCCAATTTAGGTCACAGTGGTGTGAGGGCAGTCCTTTTAATAGTAATCTCGCGCGATTTATTAAAATATTTATCACATGAAACAATTTGAAAAAGAGTGGCTTTTATCATGTCTTTTCAATCAATGAATTTTCAAATATTCATATCTTGGTTAGATATGAATATTTTTTAAATAATAGATTTATTTATAATAAAATCTAGTTACTACTTAAAAATAAATGACAATAATATAAATTAATAAAAAACACAAGGTGAGGCTGTACTTCACGCCTGGACAGCTTCTGAATCTATATAAAGCACAGGTGCGTTCCTGCGTGGAGTATTGCAGCTACTTGTGGGATGGCTCTGCACAATACCAACTTGCTGCACTGGACTCTATCGAGCGCAGAGCTAAAAGGCTTATAGGCGACGAGGCGCTATCGGGCAAGCTTCATAGTCTGGCTCATCGGCGAACCGTTGCTTGCCTGTCGGTTTCCTATAGATTGTACTTCGGGGAGTGTGCGCAGGAGCTCCATGACCTGATTCCTCCATCTCCATTTCACTACCGGTCTACCAGACTTACGGCTGGGTACCATCCACACTTGGTTGATATACCGTCTTGTCGTACCAAGCGCTTCTCCTCCACATTTATTGCGCGCACAGCCAAGTTGTGGAATTCTCTGCCGGCTTCTGTGTTCCCTGCCCTGACCTTTCAGCCTTTAAAGCAAGAGTAAATAGGCATCTTCTGGGCTCGCTCGTCACATCGTAGACCTCATCTATAGCTAAAGCAACAGGCGAGATCGAGGTCAAGAGCGGGCTCATCCGTAATAAAAAAAAATATATATATATATATAATTTATTTATATTTCAAACGATTAAAAATTACTCATTTATTATCCGATTGATTGAATCCATCACTACTAGATGTATCATTATTTTAGTAAGTGACATTAGCTTATGTCAGCTTACTGCATCGAATTAAAAGTTCGGGTATATAACTAATTTGCAAAATAAATATATTGATTATTTAATTAAATATACAGACACACTCTAGGAGCTCGTATGTAAGTAATAACTACCGTACAAGTCGATTTTAAAGGTTAAGCAAAGATAACCAAACTCTGTCAGTTGATGTTGAATCATGTCGAGATTCCAACGTGCTTTGCAAAACACGTGGTCCTAGCTCTCATTTATATATCGTTGACAGTCGTTACGGGTAGTCAGATGCCAGAATATCAGACACAATATGTATTGCCTAGGGGTATCGTGTTATCCAGCTACACATATAAGTACTACACGTGTATTGTTATACTCAAAATATATACAGTGTGTTTGGTTAAACGAGGGACTTATTGAGGGAGGGTATTCAGTATTCGATTCTCGTCCCAAATATGTGAAAAACCTATAACTTAAATTTTTGATGTGTACATTTAACATGTATACTGAGGCGCAAGAGGTGAATGAACCTGTAAACAGTATCTAAAGTAATCACGTGACAAAACACGGCCCGATCCTGCCAAACAAAGGAAGCTCGTGTGTAAACTCCGCCCCCGCGGGAGTCCCCCCGAGGACTTTTGGTATGGTTCTGTCTGTTATTTATCAGTGTTTTTTTTTTGTTCATATTTTTATTAGTTGTAGGTTTGAATACGTCCCTCGTTTAAACTAACATACTGTATATGCATACAACACTAAACTTCACTAAAAAGAAGCGCAGAATTTCGTTACGTAAGGCCAGTTATTTAGTAACTCGTCCACCCAGAACAGTAAATTACGGAAAAATAAATATAGAATATGAAGGCGTCAATATGTAGGTATGATAAAATTCCGGTAGAAATAAGAGAAACGAAAACTATGTCAACTTTTAAAGTCACGTTAAAAAGTCAGATTAATATTTATTTTTTATTTATTGAAAATAGGTTCGCGTTTGACCACTATCTCATATAAATAAAATACAATTGTAACAATAAATTATAATCTAGTAAGAATCACTTTTTAGATCTTTGTTCAAATAACCGCTTACCCACTTATTTCTTTATTTTACGAATCTGTCATCTGTGTCAAAGTAGTTTTAACGATTATCTCTGTACCTACACTTCAAATATTGTAAAAAAAAATCTCAGTAAGTGAATTATCGTAATTCTTTATGAGGAATAAATAAAGTTCTTAAACCATAGCTAGTGGGTTATGGAGGTCAGATACCGTCTCCATGTAAAGCACTAGAACTCAGCTGCTTCCACTTCGACTGGAGCTCGATCCCGACGTAGTGTGAAAAGGATAAGCGGATAATGATGATGACTTGACAAACTCTTTTCACAGGTACCAATATTAAAAATAAATAAACTACACAAGTTAAAACAATCACCTATGGAAATTGATGGTGTCACAAATTTAAAAGTTGAAATAGAAGTTAAACCGGAGCCAAAAGATACAGATTTCTTAAAAGTGGAACCTGACCTTAAAGTTGAGCACGATTCTTCTGACAACGAGACTGAACCTTTAGTGGAATTAAAAAAGAAGGATAAGAAAAAGAAAAATGATTTGAGGTATGAAATCTATACTAATCTATTAAAGCGAAATACCACTCACTGATTAAAATTGTGTATGTAATAGTGTTTTCATTGTTGAAGAGCCAAATAAAAAAAAATAAAAAAAAATCTCAGAAAGTACACGTAGTGGGGCTCTCAAATTTTGCATGGGGTTTCATTTTAGTACGTATAATTTTTTTATTGATAATAGGTTCGCATTTGACCAACATCTCACCTGATGGTAAGTGATGATGTGGTCGAAGATGGAGCACGCTTACCTAAAAGTAACCTATTCACTCTTGACTTAAAGACCCCCAGGTTATAGCTATCGGGAAACACAGACTCCGGCAGGGAATTCCACTCCTGAGCCATACGCACAATGGAAGTATTCCCAAAACGTTTAGTGCTAAGACGGGATTTTGCGAAATTCCCATGGGATTGGGATTTACACGGGAAAAACTTCCCACGCGAACGAAGTCGCGAGCAACTGCTAGTATTTTATAATATAAAGCTGAAAAGTTTGTTTGTTTGTTTGAACGGGCTAATCTTCGAAATTACTGGGTGGAGTTAATTGAAATTTCGTATGGAAGTAGCTTGAAGCTTGAACAAAAAGAAGGGTTATGTTTTATCGTGATAAAGACCACGGGGGCGAAGCCCCACGCGATTGCTAATTAATAATATTGTCGGCAACCACTGGTAAACAGCGGTGTGCTGTGCGCATTTACTGTGCCTATGGTGTAGCATGCTGCTGAGTGTGAGCTTTGTTGTCACGTCCGCGAAATACTTCTTTTTTTTTATTGATGAGTAGCTTCTGCCCGCGACTTCGGTCGCGTGTGAGGTGTTTTGCAGAGTAAATCCCGAACTGAGCGATTGTGGAACTTTCCATCCTAATTGTCTGATCCAGCCAGTCGAATTAAAAGCGCTATTTAGCGCTACTTCCTAAGATGTACCTATGGTTACTATTGTCCTATCCAGCTTGTCCTTAGCTGTTCTCCCTCAGCGAGCCGAGATCCGTACCCCATTTGGGGTGTCCTTGGCGTGTAGTCGCTTATTTTGTAATATAAACATATTGTCAATTTGTCATTTTTCTGGAGGCTTTAATTACTATAATTAAGGCTGCCTCAGGCAAGTTCTACTTAGACTTGAGATAGGAAACCCTGTTCCGTATATCCGCATATTGCTTCGTTAAACTAACATCTTATATAAAATTTGTCGTCAGATACGAAGGTAAAATCGGAAGCGTGATACTCAATGAACAAGAGTTAATAGAAGAAAGAGAACGCATGGCCAAGAGCGAAGCGTACTTGAAGCTGCCATACAAGTGTGAACACTGTATCGTCGGATTTGATCATGAGTTGACTCTGGTCAGCCATATTGAGAAGAAACATAGGGAGGTAAAAAATAGCAACCATTTTTTTATTATTTTCGTACTCTTTTCAAAAAACCCTTTCATTTGATACCCATAACGGTAGATTACACAGGCCGACAAAATTTAACAAAAATCCAGACCCAGAGACCAGACCTAACATAACCGAAGGATTTTGATGCGCTGAATCCGAATCCGTGCTCAGAATTGCTCCTATACGTCTGGTTTTCGAAATATCCTAACCTAAATGAGCAAAAAACGCGTTCTTTTGCAGTTTTTGAGGTTACGTGACAGAAGGAAAAAAAAATATTACAAAAAAACGTTGTAAGTATGTCAATTGAAAGTACCTCCCTGTCCCTTTTAAACCTAATTAGATTTTATCAAATATCTTTTTTTTTTCACCAAAATATCGCTTAAACTATTGCGTATTAACCCAACCACAAATAAAATCGAAAAAATTTTGCCCGAGACCAGACTTTTTTTTATTACGAGTGAGCCCGTTCTTGACTTAAAAAAGAATTAAACTTGCTGGTTTTTGGGGGTTGGTTTTTGAGCTTACCAAAAATTCTGACCTTAATAGGGTGAATTCGACCTCGGATTCGGAATCAGTGACCCCAAAAACAAAAGATCAACATGGTCTGGTCTCGGGCAGAATTTTTTCGATTTTTTTGTGGTTGGTTATTAAACCAACCACAAAAATTTTACACTTTAGCATATTAATGCTAAAGTGTAAAATTTCAAATTGCGATATTTTGATGAAATAAAAGATATTTGAAAAACTCCAAATAAGTTTAAAAGGGGAAGAGTGGTACTTTCAATTGCCATACAACGTTTTTTGATAATCATTTATTTTCTTCTATCACATAACCTCAAAAACTGCAAAAACAGCGCGTTTTTTGCACTTTTAGGCCAGGATATCTCGAAAACCAGACTATAGGAGCAATTCTGTACACAGATTCGGATTCAGCGCATCAAAATCCTTCGGGTACGATAGGTCTAGTCTCTGGGTTAAAAATTTGTAGGCCTGTGTTATCAGTGCTTTTTGCAAGACTCGAACATAAATAGAAACAATAAGTACATTACAAGATAAATAAAAGCTTTAAAATTCAGTTTCTTTTTGTGGTACCTACCTGCTTACCTACATCAAACTTGGATGTCAAAGAAGGGCAAACAAACAAACTCACTTTCGCATAATTATACATATAATAAGTATGGAATATGGATGATTTTTAAAATTTTAAGTACTTACATACACATACTTAAATGAGCTTTACCGTTATTTCTTTCAGATGAAGAACGGTTTCCAGTGTAATATTTGCAAGTCAGTACTAAGCACGAAGTTTTCTTACAACAAACATACAAAAAGACACATCAGAAGGTAATGAAATAATTTTGAATACAATTTGGTCGAACATCTCATTAAAGCTTCAATGGAACTTGTGGCGACATCTATAGCGTCACTTTAGAACTACATATTACGACACGGACAGACTTTATCGCTCAAGCTAACATCTTTGTGTGACGTGTTTTTGTAAAGGTTAATTCTATGTCTGCACAAAATGCCCTTTTTTGTCGGGGGGATAATTATCTCTGGGTAGAAATGATGGGATTGTCAAACTTCTACTGACTAAAACCCCACCCTGTTCTTTCAGTAACCCTTGCATTCCGGGTCCGCGGTATCTCATTAGAACATTCCCGCAACCCCGGCGCACAGTGGTCTGGAAATCGAGCTCCATACTCATAGAAACTTAAAGTAAAGAATTAAAAACACAAATGTTGTAATGGCTCTGGTATACCTTCCTTTACATAATATTAACGTATGGATGGTACAAGTCACACTACACGTGAGAAAAAAATATTTATGTTTTTTTTTTGTATGGGAGAAAACACTAACAGTCTTATTACAAAAAACTAAATAAACCTTGGTTTAAACCTGGACTATTAAGTCCAAGCTTATCTGCAGAACCATGGTTTAAATTTGCTCGTATTACAAAACTTAAAAAAACCATGGACTTCTTAGTCCCTTCATTTGAACCATTGTTCAAATATCAACCACAGATTAATACAAATATCATTCGTTCACCATGATGTCATTCTATTGCAACGTTCCGTATGCCCAGAAAAGAAAACGTTTTGATAATACGCTAATGATTAGATGATGTTTAAGAGTGTTAAAAATATTGAGACCTGGTTATTTTGCATGGATATAAACATTATTTAATTATTTCGTCAATTGCAGTTTTGAGCACATTACTTAATGTCGTATTAATTTCTAAAAACACATCCAAGTACGTGTATTGAAACGTAACATTCTCGCGCGATATATGAAACCATAACATTAAACAAAACCATCGCAAGTTGAACAAAGTTCATTTAGCTTTGGAATTTAAAGTCTTTATTAGTTCAAGTGCCTCTTTGTTTAACTTCATAATTTTAATAATTTATTGTGATGGACCAACAAAAAAAAAACGCGATCTGAGAATTGGCGAGGAAAAAGTAAGCAAACATACATTACTTAGATTAACTTGAAATCCGTCTATAGTTTATTGATTTTAAGCTTACCTACCCAAATTTTAAATATTATAATACTACGATGGGATTGACTCGAACACGATTTCTGTTGTGTCGGCGTTACATTTCCAACAACTCAGCGGCTTCAATATCCTCAATATCAATTAAATCAACCATGTTAATGTCCATTTTCGAGTTAAAACAACACAACACAATGAAAAATATGATTTAACCTAAAGGAGAAACTTTGAAAGATCCGATTTAGTGATATAAACCATCGTTAAACTAGGGGTCGACGAGGTTTAGCGTTAGACCATGATATAGTCCATGGTTTATCGCAAAACCACGATTTGTAATACCGTTTTTGTTTAGACCGTAGTTTAAAGAAGTTTAAACCAGGTTTATTAGTTAAACCGCTTTTTGTAATAAGACTGTAAAAGTACGTTTTTCGAAACTTAATGGAACTGTTAGGCTGCTGCTCACAGGAGCTATAGTCTCATACACGGCGATCAAGATGACATACAATTCATATACCTTTAGGCACCGCTTCGCACGTAGCAAATTTATGAAATTTTGAATTTTCGAGATGTGATTTTTCAAATCTTTTCCGTGGTTAAATATCGTTGCCGATCGATTAACTTATATTATAGTTAGATTTAGCCTGCTAATGACCTTTATGATGACAATCATTAAAAAAGATATTGATTGTATAGGTTTTTTTGTCCATTCCAAGAACTACTTAACTCATTTGTTAATTACCGTGATTAAGGTTGAGATATAATTAGATAGGTACTAATGACATGAGCATTAATGTAATGCAACTTTGGGTATCGCTTTGCATGTAGCAGTTTTTAAGGTCATAAATTTTAAGTATGTGGTTTTTCCGATCGCTTTATAAACATTCATTTTAAAAGAATAAAATGCGTAGTAAACTGATTTTAATTTTTTCAAAGAATATAAAGTTAAAAATCTCGAAAATATAAACGATTATGTAGAAATAAATAAATAATTTTTATTATAAAATTATACTTACATCAAGACATTGCAACAGAATACATCTATAATATTATGATCCACTACAAATATCTACAGCAAGGACAACAAAAATAAATAACAAAGCCAGTATTAAAATTGCAAAAATAGGTAAATAGCTCAAATAGTAGTAAAATAAGCATTAGTTCATTCATTACTATTTTAGCGGTCTTTTACCACTATTACAACTCTGACTACTACATTTAATTATAATTATTTACATATTTTTGACTACTATCTATAGTAAACATAAAAACTACTGCTAACAGACAGTATCTTCGCCCTCGTCAGAGTCCTCTAAATCGGAGTCCCTAATTAACGCACTAACATTAACATCAACAAATTCAATGTTCTCTTTGTCTACATCTGAATCGTCACTAATGAGAAGAGGTCTCATATCATCAGTGACAGCTCTTTTTGTGGACTTTCGTAGCACAGGTCTTATGCTGGACAGGTAGGGATCTGATGATACAAGGAGAGCATTGAAAATGTCTTCGTTTGTCGCTTTACGGCAAAATTTGCGTGAATGGTGTTCTCGGATTTTTTTGAAATCTTTGTTTCTGGCTTCCGTTGCCTCTTCAGATAATTTGCCAATGGGCATAATATTGAAGTGTTTGATAACTTCAGCATCATGCATTAAAAGTTTGTGGACACTCGAAGGTATGTAATACCAGCCATAGAGCTCCACGTACATTTCTGCAGTAACGTGTGCTAAGTTTGCAAATGCATCAATATTTATAGGCTCCCCACTGGCTAATACACGCAAAAGTGTTGAAAATCTCTGGATCAAAACAGAATCCAATCCTGTGATAGCTGCGATTTTCGCAGGATCACTAAAAAAATTCCTAGCTGTGTTCCCATCATTTGTAGTTCCCGAACCTGAAACAAAACAAAAATTCTTGACTCTGTGCAGGAAAAAGATGTAAATGAATAATGTTACTTGAAAAATGTAGATTTAAAAGTTATTTTATCTCACCTTGTTTGAAGATGTCTACCAGGAGGCCCATTTCATTACGGAACTTCTGCTGTATGATTTGTTTTCTAATCTTCAATGACTCTTTACTGCTTACATCTCTGGCTTGCCATGTTTTAAAGTCCAGTCTGTATGAAATATGGAGAAGGCACTCCATACACCTGATCCAAGCATGAAGAGTAGATAACCCGTACTTGAACATTTCTGTTGAAACCGGTTTTCTGAAAAGAAAATGGTTAAATTAATAAAAAGAATATAAATATTGAAGTACTGCAGTGACATTAATTTATTAAATTATTGAAAACTCACTTTGAGACCTTCTCTAACTTATTCATTTCCGAAGGAGTAGCTTTACATATATCACATGTCTGCGATGAGGTATTTGATAGCTGTGAAATGATTTTGCCATCTACCATGGTCATAAGCATTGAGTGCTTTACAACATGGCTTCCCATAATAGAAGGCTGCAGTGCTTCAATCTAAGCCTCAATCAAAGCCTGTTCTTCCACGATGTTTAACTTGTTTTCGTTTGAAAACTTAAAATAAATGGGTCTGCAAAACATGGTGGAAGATGGCTTTGGATTCTCCCATACCTTTTCATCGCCACAAACCAAGCGCAGAGGCACAAAAGAACACATAAAAAATACTGGAATCGTCTTCGTCTGCCATAGTTTGCTTATACAAACTTTGCCCTGAAGCACCATCAAAGCCCCCACTTGCATATAAGTGTCAACTCTTTGCCATCTAGCGAAGATTCCACACGTAAGAATTTTCCAAGCCTAGTCACCTTTAGTTTACCTCTCTTTCCGTGATGTCAATGGTATCTTTTGGGGGGTAGCAGTCCTTCTTCGCCTCAAGGATGGCAGTATAAGAAGGATACAGTGGTATTCCTTCTTCTTTTGCACAAGATCTTAATGTTATATACTGCCACTTCGAAAGCTTCAATGAGGTCAAAATACCTAAAGCTTTGTCAGCGGAATATATAATAATAATAATATAATAAAAATATTCCACAACTTTCACACAACGCCATCTAGTCCCAAACTAAGCAGAGCTTGTGGTATGAGTACTAGACAACTGATAAACATACATATATATTTCTAAATACATACATATTATAGATAAATTACACCCAGACAAAGAACAAATGATCGTGCTCATCACACAAACATTTGTCCTAGGTGGGAATCGAACCCACGACCTTGCGCATAGCAGTCAGGGCCACTGACCACTATACCAACGGGCCTGTCTATATATATATATATAGGCACAGTTTTCTTTGTATTTAACAATTTCTTTATCTTTGTAGCCTCTTCGGGATGCTCCAATACCAGTTTAATGATATCTGCTACATTCTTGTTTTGTGCTTTCAAACCAGTTGCATGAGCAAGGCTTTCAGTGCTATGCGTTA
Source organism: Tholera decimalis (assembly GCA_943138885.2). Taxonomy (NCBI): domain Eukaryota; kingdom Metazoa; phylum Arthropoda; class Insecta; order Lepidoptera; family Noctuidae; genus Tholera; species Tholera decimalis. The sequence goes on along the minus strand of OW964575.2, from coordinate 5,869,830 downwards.
GGAGCTCTTCCACTCTCCTTCTCTTCTGTAGTGGGCTTAGCTCCACGAATGGTTTTCTCGGCGTCACAACTGATGTTAATGTTCCAACACTGCACGTCTCAGGTGTGTAGGATGTTGATGCACCCTCATTTACACCAAAGTCGGAACTGGAACATAGTTGCTGCTCTAGCGACACTACAGAAGTAGTCATTTTTTTCCTCACGACCTCAGGCCATTTGATGTTCTCTTGCAGCCATGTCACATACTTTTTTATATATGTATGTCTCGTGCGATTACACGAGATCCATTTCTTCCTCAAATTACTCACGTAACTCTGACAGAATTGTTTCAATTCCTTCTTTTCATTTTCAGACAATTCAACAGTATTGTCAAAAGCTTCAAATAAAACATTGGGCTGTGAAAAACTACTGTTGTTTGCCACAAACATGAAAATATCCAAATTGGTACTAAAACCTATCACAACACAATAACAAATAGGTATAAGGTAATAAGTTAGCGCGCACAAGTACTGAGAGCTACTGATAAAATTTGACTCAAATGTCCTGTTTTTATACAACTACCCTCATTATCGTTCGCTATTCTCTAATTAGTTAACTATATTACAGACATTAGAATTGTATTGTGACTAGGGCCCATTTGGCCCTGCTAGAGCTAGTTAATGCTCATGTCATTAGTATCTAATAATATCTTAACCTTAACCACGGTGATTAACAAATGAGTTAGATCTTGGAATGAAATTAAAAAAAAAACCTATACAATCAATATATTTTTTAATGATTGTCATCATAAAGCAGGCTAAATCTAACTATAATATAAGTTAATTGATCGGCAACGTCATTTAACCACGGCAAAGATTTGGAAAAACACATTTCAAAAATTTGCTACGTGCAAAGCGGTGCCGAATTGTATGTCCTCTTGATCGCCGTGTATGGGACTATAGCTCCTGTGAGCAGCAGCCTAACAGTTCCATTAAGTTTCGAAAAAACGTACTTTTAGTGTTTTCTCCCAAAAAAAAAAAACATAAATCTTTTTTTTCACGCGTAGTGTGATTTGTACCATCCATACGTTAATATCATGTAAAGGGAGGTATACCAGAGCCATTACAATTTTTTGTTTAATTCTTTACTTTAAGTTTCTATGAGTATGGAGCTCGATTTCCAGACTACTGTGCGGCGGGAGGCAATGGCTCCATCGGGCTCCGCCAATGTTGCTGACGGTTGTCTGTAAAAGATCGCTTTTAGCGATAACACCGACCATTGTATCACCGTCTTTAGTTGTTAAGTTCTTGTTTTCGGTTATGGTGCACAACTAAGAGTATATCCTCTATAAGCCTCTGAGGAGCGCGTCAGTGGAAAACGACACGCTGACGACCCAGACCTGGTTCTTACCCCAGTCAGAGGAAAATAGTGGTCTCTCCCTCACACGTTCAGCCTAGGGAGTGCAATCCGGCGTCATTTTCAATCCGGCCGGATCCGGATCGGATTTCATAAATCCGACCGGATCCGGCCGGATTGGTATACCCAGGATAACTTGCTTACATTCCAACATGGACCGTTAATGAGGTATCAAATAAAAACAATACGCGTGTACGAAATCAACTAGGTGAATAGGTTACTTTTAGGTAAGAGTGCTCCATCTTCGATCACATCATCACTTACCATCAGGTGAGATAGTGGTCAAACGCGAACCTATTTTCAATAAAAAAAAAATTAATTACCTATGATTTTTTTTGGAAAATAACAATCTGTTAAATTCTCATCGTTGAAACAAAAACTAGAAACTAAAACTTTAGGTAATTAAAATCTCAAAAAATAAAAATGTCAATATCTTAATTTGCTTTATAGTAATTTATTTTAAACAATAATGGAATATACACTTAAACAAAAACCCTAAACTACATAATTATATACATCTAAAAATAAACTAAAATATGGCGTCCAGAAATTCGTACGCATCGCTGTCCACTGGTAATGTGCCCAAAAGACTGGCGGCATTGCCACGCTGTATGGCAATGCTTAACCGCTGTCCAAGGTAAAAGCCAGCCTTTGGGTCACGCGAAGTGTCAACTAGGCGTTTGGATAGATCTTTAAATAATCTGTGAGCACTCGGACCCCACGACCCCAAGGTTTCAACCCCAAACGGCTCGAAAATATAACTACCAACAAGGTTATTATATTTCCGCCGCTTGAGGTTTTCAGCAGCCGTAGCGGCAGCGCCAGCACAGCAAGACGAGCTAGGAAGATGGGATGGCGCAAGAGTATCGACACAAGTTGCGTCCCACACTAAAGGCCTACCCATCTTCCAAGGAAATAAAGACATGCCGTCCGGTCTTTTGCCATCGTCGCGTGCCAGGCCATTGGGTTCTAATACAGCTGGAACGCCGACGCTGACAAGAGCTCGTCGGATTTTGTCGTTAATATTCACGTGCCGTGCTATGCGACCCGCGCTGCGGCCGCATGAAAGGCCGTGGTGACCGAGGCTGTTGACAACTTCGCCGCAGTGGCAGCGATGAGCAGAACAACAAGGAGCACCTAATCGAAGGGAAGCAGTGAGGCGGAAAGTAGTATCATCTTAATTACCTACCTAACTTAGGTAATAGTTCTGTCTTCTTAATTAAGTTTTAAAGATTAATCAAAGATCAATATTGATAATCAACATCATAAACATAACATAACATACATATTAATCTTAATCGAAATCCACTATGTCATTAATGGCCTAATCAAAGAATTAAAAAAATCAAGAGCCCTAATCATACAACAAAAAAAAAGTAAATAATCAATTATTATTTTGTAAAAACGATCGTAAGAAACAAATGGTGTTAATTGTGTCATCTGCTAATCGACTTCTAATAGAGCTGCAAAATTAACCTGCGGCCGAGAAGGCTCTCTCAGGTTGTTCGATCAGTTCGCTTGTCGGTTTAATTGTCAGCAAATAATCATGAACAGCAGACAAGTAATCTCCGCTAACTCCTTCACTTTCAAACGCAGTCATCTCCTTTTTGTATTTTATATAAATTCTTCGGTTTTTTTAGTTTGTATGGTATAAGAAGACAGTTCTTAACATTACAATGCAAAATTTTTTTTCTTCAATTATGAATCTTCGTTCTTCTCTAATACTTCTTCAACGAGTGCCACGTTGTCGTTAGAATATTGTTTTTGTTTATTGTTTCAAATTTTTTTTTTTATTTGAACTAATCACAAACTGAGCGAACATGTAGCAACACGTTGCTGCAGCGAGGGTGGGGCGAGTACACTCGCGCGATAGCGCGGTTATTTTGCCAAAATATAAAAACACCGGATCCGGTGCACGGTACCGGATCTAGTTTTCCGGATTGCAATCTCTAGTTCAGCCTCCTCCTTTGCTAGCATGACTGCTTCGCACTAGAGGGAGGCGAATGCATCCCATTCCATACTCCCTGTGCCATGCTCTGACCCACGGTCGATTGAGCCTTCGAGAATTATCTTCAAGTATTCGAATATAAAGGCATGCATCTACTTTCGTTTAATTACAAATCCCGCGACTCTATCGCGCGCCTCAAACATGAGTCAGTACTTATGTTATGACGGGGTCTGATAGAGCCAGTGCTTGCTCGGGTTTCGGGAATATTGTAACAAGATACCGCGACCCTCGAACACGAGGGCAACAGAAGAAACACGTTGGGTTTTTAGTCAGTAGAAGTCTGATGCTTTCTTCAGCTCCACCCAGAGCGGGAGAAGTCATTCGCTAAGTTATCAAAGAGCAGTGCCCAATGCCTGCCGTGTTTGTGGAATATTCTATCGAGATACCACGGCAGAAGGAACACGCTGGTTTTTTAGCCAGTAGCAGTCTTAAGCCGGGTCCGCTGCGCCAATTACCTAACTAAGAAATAAGCGGCCTCAAAGAGCAGTTAATTCAGAGGTTAGTTTGTTTACTGTTTACTAACTTATTTTTTGCCAAGAGAAAGCTTGTTTGCCGAGGTAACTATGTTAAGATAGCTATGTTTTTAGAGTTCCGTAGCCAAATGGCAAAAAACGGAACCCTCATGTCTGTCCGTCTGTCTGTCTGTCTGTCCGTCCGTCCGTATGTCGCAGGCATTTTATTCCGAAACTATTAAGACTATACATGTGAAACTTAGTAGGTAGATGTATTCTGTGAACCGTTTTCCGATTTTAAGAAAAAATATTTAAAATAAAGGGGGGTCCCCATACATGGAACTAAAACTGAAAATATTTTTTTTTTTTCATGAAACCTATGCGTGTGTGGTATCTATAGACAGGTCTTTAAAAATGATATAAAGGTTTCTAAAACCACTTTTTCATAAAGTCAATCGTTTAAAAGATCTATCTCTAACTTATATATCTCTAACTTCTATAATAATGGAGGAAAAATTCTAAGAAAATATATGCTTTAGATCTTAAGGTAAACTTTCAATAAAAATTGGTTTGAACGAGATCGGGTCAGCAGTTTTTGAGATATAGCATATTTTCTAAAACCGCAAATATAACTTTGTAATTCATACAAATACTATGAAAAACAAAGTTATTTGGCGTAGTTACTACGGAACCCTTCATGGGCGAGTCTGACTCGCACTTGGCCAAATTTTATTTTTTACAGAATTCAAGAATATAACCGAAACAATAACTTTGTTGGAAACGCAGAGGAAAACATGGTATTACAAAACAATTTCGAACGAACGAGCTCTTTTTGCACGTTTTATTTTAATTTCCTTTCTCTCGTCACTGTCTTGGTTCTAAAAGAAAATAGATTAGGTACAACTTTTGGCTTTAATTTAGGAGTAGCTGAAAATTTGTGAACAGAAGATTACAAGAGATGAAAGTACCTAACGTAAAAGTTACTCAAATCTGGATAAATAAGGAAGATAATAAAATTATTTACGATTTTCTGTATTTGATTCTTTGGGTAACACATAATCCTCGGGGTTGAAATGTTTTTACAAACACGAGAATGTTTTGTCGGAGTATCTATAGTTATTCCTGCGAATCGCCACAACTCCACAAGCCACTGTTTTAGAACAGTTTTATCTTTTGGAAACATGTGCTGATGTGCCCTCCTTTTCTTTCCAAACAATACGGAACTGCACAGCATTGCGGCATAGCTACTCGATATGATGATAGTTATTTATAATTAATGAATGAGATTCAAGATTCAAAACTTTGTTTCGGCACCGATCTTATAAAGTCGACTTTGACAGATATACCTCTGGACCTTAGTCAACAGTGGCGCCAACTGGTGAGCAAAAAAACGATAGTCCCCATTTCCCTCCCCGCAGACGAACGCGGGGGATGTTATCCATTCGTCTCGGCAAACATGTTATTGTGTTTTTGCTAACTAAACTGTTAGGCCACGCCTATATTCGGTTAGCAAAGTGTTATACTGTTTGCAAACACGAAAACACGGCGCAGTGGACCCGGCTTTACACTTCCTTCTGGAGCGGGAGTCATTTGATGATTTGGAACGGAATTTTGAAATGGAACAAAAGTATAGCGGTACTACATTCGGTGTCCTTTGTCGTTACAGATTTGAGTGTATGATATGCCATAAAAGATACAATCAAATGCACTATGCAGTATATCACTACGACGAACAACACGCCCCGGCCGGTGAGGGGATACAACAGGGGTACACCTGCAAGGAGTGCGGGTTCACTACCACGTGAGTCATTATAATGTCCCTGCTTTTATCCTATTTACTTGAGGTCTGTGGAACACGTTTTCTTCCTCCATTCTTCCCTGTCGGACGTCACAGCATTTTGTTTTAAAGAGATCCAGCAATGTTGGTATGGAATTCACATTACTAGCAATATTGTTAACCCCTCGAACTAGGCTAAATATGCTTGTCTAGAGTGGGTGACGGCAATAATGTAATAATGGCTGGGGTTTGAAACCGCGACCTCGCGATCACATGGCTGACACCTTCGGCATTAGGTTATTGACGCTTCAAATGAATGTAGCTCTTTGGGTTTGTACCCACTAGGGATACGATATTGAAACGAAAGTATCGATACTGTAATCAATGCCAGTATCGTATCAAAAGTATCGATACCAATATAAGTATCGCAACAAAAGTATCGATACCATAAGGTATCGATTCTTTTTGCGACCTTTTATTAATATTGATTTTAAATGAATAAATCGCTGGAAAGCAAGCTGGAACCTACAATCTTTAGCTAGAATATCGTCGCTGCGCCTGCCAAATTCCATTTGTGCATTTTTCATTTTTATGTGCACTCTTTTGCTTAAAAAAATTCTAGCCCTTTAAATGACTGATAGTTTTGGCAACTTTTTTATTTTTATAATATATTAAATAAACGTCTGTCTGTGGTATCAACAATTTTGCCGAGTTTTTTTTTTATTTTCAAGTCAATTACATGTTTTTGGTTTTTTCCCAAAACCTTGCAAAAATCACTTATGGAACTTGGCAGGCGCAACAACGATATAGAATTTTAATCATCATCATATCAGCCAAGGGACATCCATTGTTGAACAAAGGTCTCCAGCAAGGTCAGGTAACAACAAAGGTCAGCCACAACCAATAGAATACAACAAACACAGTATAAATTATTTTATTACACTGTATTAATAACATTAATCTGCAAATTACTTTTTGGTATGGATTTTTAAATGCTTCATTAGATTAGATGTGTTTCCACCTGTTCTTATAGTTTTAAAACATATTTTACAAGTAGAACTGTGCTCGTAAATCTTTTGGAAAGACTTCCAATCATCACTACTAATCGGGGGTGCCATTTTTTACAAAAAAAAAAACACGGAATACTGCAAGAACTTACGTGAGCAACAACAGAACAAGATGAAAAGTTACAAGAAATCTAAATGAATATGATTTATTTATTTTGAATGCCTACTGTAGTGAGATAAATTATTACGATGAAGATACACAATCAGTCAAAAACAATGTGGACACACTATTACAATTTTGGTTATGATGAGACTTCCCCAGTACCTATGTGTATTAACTACTTGATAGTGGTTTGCTGAAGGGTATCGATTACATGAGAAAGTATCGATTCCTGGTGTAGTATCGCAAGCAAAGTAATCGATTACAAAAATACTCAGTATCGAAACAAAAGTATCGATACCAATGAGTAATCGATTCTTTTTTCGTATCCCTACCTACAACACGTCATGCCCTCCCTGTAACTACTGGCCCAATACCTCCTATTGTTTATTTAGAACAAACCAAAGTAAGTAGTAAGTACAGTTTGTAAACTATTAAAAAAAATAATATGATAAATTAATATTCTGTTGGGCCTCTTTTTGCATCTATTACAGCTTGTAATCGTCTGGGCATGGAAATAACAAGATTTTCTGTTATACTTGAAGTTATGTCGGTACAGTTTTTCTTCAAAGCGTCTCTTAATGAATTTTCATTGAGATTTCCGTAGACGCTGGTCTAATTCTTCCCACAGATGTTCACTTACATTCAAATCGGGTGACTGTGGGGGAAATTCAAGTACATTGGGGGCGTTTTTCTTAAGCCAATTCATAACTATTTTTGATTTATGTTTTGGATCATTGTCTTGCAATAAAATCCCGTCTCTTGTCAGCTCGCCAACTCCCGATGCTGCCATATATCCCCAAACCATAACTCCACCTCCACCATGTTTCACAGTTGGAATAATATTTTCTTTTTGTAACTCTTTATTTGCCTTGCGCCACACTTTACACCTTCCATCAGTTCGATAAATGTTAAATTTACTTTCATCTACAAATAAAACCTATTTCCAAAAATTTAAATCTTCATCTTTATAAGTTAATGCAGAAAATTAAACGTTTTTGGTGATTGATGAAATAAACGGCGTTTTCCTTGGTGTTCATGCATGATAACCATATTTTCTCAAAATTCTACGTACATTTTCTAGATGTGCATTCTTTTTTACGTCAAATGCGAGTTCAGCCGTCAATTCCGGTGCGCTTTTCATCGGATTTTTTAACATTTTTAATTAAAGTACGAATATCACGGTCATTTAATTTCTAGGTCTTTCTAATTGACCCTTATTTAATACTGTACCGGATGATTCAGACTTTTTTATGATCGATTGTAGTGTTGACCGCTTTTTTTTCACTATTTTTGCTATTTCACCATAAGACTTTTTCTCTTGCCTTAGTTTTATTCTTAAATTTCTTATATCAACACCAATTTCTTTTTTCACTCATATCGAATTATCATCAATAATTAATACGCAACTAATGTTCTTTTACTTAGCAGTAACAAAAGACGACTGAATGATCCCAGTGTGATTTAACGTTATGCGTAATAGCTTTAGAGAACTTGTCTCGACTTATCTGTACGAAGACTTTTGTAATGTGATTTTTCATTTTTATACGTCGTTTATATATTTTATTTATCTTACTACTTTGACATTGTTACGAGCTGGGGTTCGGTATAGAAATAATTAACGCCAATTAAACCAAAATTAACACTTTAATTAAAAAAACACAAAACAAAAATTAACACAGTTATTCACAGTACAATACTGGTCACTTAACTCTTAAATTCCACTGAAATTCACTTGTAAAGCTTCGATTATATCGCGTCGTATCTTGAAATAAGACTGACTCTCTGCGTTCCTTTGCGAGCTATTTATACCGCGTTGTATGTGTTCTAGAAAGATCAAGTACAATCGACACACTGCTAATACTGACAAGAAATTTCCAGAAGCTTCTCGAGATACACAGTACTGCTATTCGCCGCTAGATGGCGGTAGTGTCTCGACTCGATATACTCTACTGAGTATATCGGGTCGAGACACTACCGCCATCTAGTAGCGGCGAGTAGCAGTACTCTGCTACTCGCCACTAGATGGCGTTAGTGTCTAGCATTCAAGATTTCTGTCAAAGTTTCTCGACGTACTTCACTAAGCGACTGGCGTAACAATATTAATGGAACTTAAAATGTATCCGTTGAAGTAAATGTTAACTATGCTTTCATTTTATATTATGTTTATATGGATATTATAAATATTCATTGGTCGAGTACTAATTAGCTGGCTGTTTGAAGACTTTTGTGACTGACTGTAGTTGGGAAAAGGCCAAACAGATGAAAATGTAAGTGTGGGTATTCAATAGTGTAACAACAAAAAATTTTCTCTGCTGTATAAAATTGTTTTAAAAATAGAAATCTTTATTACTTTCACAAATTAATGTTGCATATTGATAATTAACAGTCTCTACCTGCCAGTGAAGTGTTTTCAACTCTTGAACACAAATTATTTATAACTTCATCACAGACATAACAAAATGGAAGCAATCAACCGCACAATAACTGACATGAGCAACTTGTTTAATGAAAGGATGGCAGACTTTGAGAAGGAGTTGCAGAAAAGTCCTAACACTACAACAACCACCACCTCTGGATTGGCAACAGAATTTGCATCATTCAGGACTTTCATAGTACAAGCGCTTGGTACTCTCCAAAAGCAGGTTGGTTTCCTTGCCCAGAGCCTGGATAATATGGAGATGCGTGGGAGGCGTAAAATCTTGCTGCTGCATGGAGTGCCGGAGGAGCAAGAGGAGCAGACGGCACCTTTGGTAACGCAAGTCATCCAACAATACATTAAGCTTGATGTGTCAGTGTCTGGCATCAAACGGTGTCACAGGATGGGGCGCAGCTCGTCTCACAAGCCTCGACCTATATTATTCAAGCTGCACGATGTGGTTCTCCGTGATAAAATCTGGTTTGCCAAAACTAAACTGAAGGGTTCTGGTATCACAATATTAGAGTTCCTCACAAAAACTAGGCACAATGTTTTTATGGCAGCGCGTGATAGATTTGGTGTGACCCAATGCTGGACTACTGAGGGCACTGTGTTCGTTCTCGATCCCAAAGGAACCCGGCATCGAGTAACTTCTATAGCGGAGCTCAATAAGATCGCGCTGCAGTCGGAGCCTATGGCCACCCAGCCGGAACAGGTCTCAGTACAGTCGGAGCCCAGCGTCGTTGTTCTACCGGTGGCAGCGGGAAAAGTCACTGCTAAAACCAAGCGAGCTGTAGCGAGAAAATAAACTTCATAGTTTTTTGTTTTCTTCTTTGGCGTATAGTCCAGGCACTAGTGTTTTTTTGTTGTATCAAGTAGGTAGTTTAGTACTTGTTACTTTTTGCAATATCTGGAACCTTCTATTTTTGCTAATATTTAATGTTCGGTTTCATAGTTATTAGTTGTTTTACTTATGTCACGGGATGTAACTGTCAAATACTTGAAGTCGAATCTGTCACATTTTTAATTTCGTTTGCGTTCCATAGCTGTGCACTAAATATGTAGATATCTTAAACAATTTTTATTAAGCTCCGTTACACGCTTTTAGTTTTTGTTTATTTGCTTTTGTTCGTGAAATTGTGTTAAATGTGATATTATGTGCCTGGACTACAGAACTAAATTGTATTTTAAGTTATTTTTATTTTTTACTCTCGTGTTATGCACAACTGGCAGGTGGACAACAATTTGTAGTTTACCGCGTTAATTTTTGTTTTTAAGAATATTTATTGTTTTTTTTTGTTCATATATATATTATGCTCAGCCCCGGCTGCAGCAGTGATGCTGATACTTTTCTTTCTTTAGACAGTAACGATGATAGCTTCGTAAGTGTTCCTTCTTTATGCGAAACTCTAGTATCTATTTTTTCCGATGTGTCCAAGAACTTCAATGTAGTCCACATCAACGCCCAAAGTATTCCGGCTCATTTCCCCGAAATGCTGGCTAGTTTTGACTGTAAGAATATTCATGCTATCCTAGTTTCCGAGTCATGGTTAAAACCTTGCCTTCCCTCTTCTTCTTACTCTCTTCCTGGTTTTCAACTTATCAGGAATGACCGCACAGTCGGTGGTGGTGGCGGGGTGGCCATTTATCTTCGTAATTATATTTCCTTTTCTATTGTTAACATGTCTGCACAGCCGCCCCCTCCGAATGCTGGTGAACACCTTTTCATTGAAGTTGAACTCCACCACTCTAAAATTCTCCTTGGAGTCTACTACAGCCCTTCTCTTCGAATTAATTTCTTTTCTTCCTTGGAGCGTATTTTAGAAACTTTAATTCCCACTTACAGTCATAGTATAATAATGGGTGACTTTAATACGTGCCTCCTTAAAAAGGACACTCGTACCAATTCTCTGTTTCATATCGTAAAATCAACCAATCTCTCCATTCTCGATCTTGGTGCCACTCACCATTTTCCTAACTCAGTTCCTTCACTGCTTGATCTTATTTTTGTCTCATCTTTTAGTCACGTCGCTAGGCATGGTCAATGCTCAGCAGACGCCTTTTCCTACCATGACCTAATTTTCACATCCTATAAAATTCGCCCCCCTAAGCATAAGTCCAAAACTATTCTGCTTCGCAATTTTGATGGGATGAACATTGATTGTCTTCGAGAGGATGCCAACAACATTGACTGGACGCCTCTGGTTGATTCGTCATCAGTCGACGAACAGGTTGATTTTCTGACTTCTGCACTAATTCAGCTTTACGACAGACATGCACCTATTCGAGCTGTAAGGGTTAAGCATCTTCCGGCGCCTTGGCTGACGGATGAAATTAAACTTTTAATCCATAAAAAAGCAGCGGCGAAATTTAAGTTTAAAGTTACACCCAGTGACGCCAACAGGGAGAAATTTATCTCAATTCGAAATCACTGCAGCAAGGTGTGTAGAAATGCAAAACGCCAACACATCCATAATTCGGTTCAGAGTAGTGATCCAGCTAAGGTCTGGAAATTTCTCAAATCATTAGGTATCGGGAAAAAGTCTCATGAAACGATTCCTAAAGACATTGAATTAAACTCTCTTAATAGTCATTTTTCTACTTCGCCATCAATAGATAGGGCTACTAAAACTGCTACTTTAAGTTATCTTTCTAACCTTCCGATACCTGATTATTCTCCTTTTGTCATAACTCAATTTACTGCTTGTGATGTTAAAAAGAGTGTTATGTCGATTACGTCCAATGCCGTGGGCAGTGACTGTGTCAGCCGTAAGATGATCATTCCCATCCTTGATAACGTTCTTCCCATCATTCTATACATCCTAAATTTCTCAATTTCTAGTAATGTCTTTCCACAAGCCTGGAAAGAAGCTCAAATTATCCCTTTACCCAAAAAAACTCATCCTGCATCTTTTTCTGACTACCGGCCCATTTCTATTCTCCCATTCCTATCCAAAGTCCTTGAAAAGCTTGTCCACCAACAACTTAGCTCGTTCCTTTCTAAGTATAATCTCCTGAATCCCTTCCAATCTGGTTTCCGTCCTGGTCACAGCACTACTTCTGCACTCGTGCATATTACGGACGATATAAGGTCTGGCATGGAAATGGGGAAGTTAACTGTACTTGCATTACTAGACTTTAGTAATGCGTTTAATACAGTTGACTTCGACATTTTGCTTGGCATTCTATGCTCATTTAACATATCTCCATCGGTAATTGACTGGTTTCGTAGTTACCTGTTTGGTCGCCGGCAGCGTATTTCCATTGAGGACTCCTTTTCTTCTTGGTGTGATACCTCTGCCGGTGTGCCACAGGGTGGCGTTTTATCTCCCTTACTTTTCGTACTTTTTATAAATGCTATCACTCAACGACTTTCTTCTTTCTACCACTTGTATGCTGATGATCTTCAAATTTACACCCAAGCTCCACTCGTAGAGTTAGCTGATGCCATCAAAACTATTAACATGGACCTTGCTCGAATTGGTGACTGGAGCGCTGAGTTTGGGCTGAAAATCAATCCTGCTAAGACTCAGGTTATTGTTGTTGGTAGTTCTTGTACTATCTCCAGGATTGATTGGACGGCACTTCCCCAGGTTTCTTTCAATAACACCTTCATACCTTTTAGTCACACTGTGAAGAACCTGGGAATACACATTGACGACACCCTTTCTTGGACTAAACAGTTACAGGAAGTTAGTCGTAAAGTATTTGCTTCTGCAGGCTCCTCGAGACGCCTACGTAATTTTCTTCCCATCTCCACTAAAATTGCAATTGCACAAACTCTTCTTCTCCCTATTCTGGACTATGCTGATGCCAGCTATCTCGACTTGACCCAAGACCAATTGGACAAGCTAGAGCGACTTCAAAATCTGTGTATCAGGTTTATATTTGGCTTGCGCAAGTATGACCACGTTTCTGATTTTCGTGCTCAGCTCAAATGGCTTCCTATTAGATTTCGCCGGAATCTTCACTTACTTTCTTTACTTTATAATGTGCTCTTTAATCCTTTTACTCCTTTTTATCTTAAGGAACGTTTTCAGTTCCTCTGTGACACACATTCTAGGTCCTTGAGATCATCGGAGAATCTAGAGTTAAGTATTCGTATGCATTCCACTTCTTTCTTTGATAAATCTTTTACCATACAAGCAGCTCGTTTGTGGAATGCATTACCAATAGAAGTGAGGCGTGCTCAAACGCTACCAGCGTTCAAAAGAATGGTGAAGGAGCATTACCTCTCCCTATAACTGGTCCCCTTCTTTCTCAATTATACATGTAATATTTATTAGTATATGATTTTCGTATTTTATGTATTTTATATTATTATATTCAGTTAAAATTATGATGTTTGTACACTGACAGCCCTTAAACTGTCTCCTTTAAGTTTGTCCATCCAAAGGTTGTCTGTAAGAGATCGCCCTGTGCGATAAGACCGCCCATTGTACACTAATTTAATTTTTTTGTATCCATATTAATATTGTAATTGTACAATAAAGTATATAATAAATAAATAAATAAATGTTGGAGATCCAAATAAATGAATACAGTAATTTCTGTTACAGTTCCAACCGAGTATACCGCTATCATTTGGAGAAGCACAAGAAGAAACAGACTTGTAACATCTGTGAGAACACGTTCGTGAACAGCAACACACTGAAAGTTCACATGTAGTAAGTGTTTCTCTGTATTTTCATAACATATGTACTTTAAAATAGTAATATATGAATAATTAAGTATATGAGGTATAATAAAATAAAATAGCACATAATGTGATGACGCGATCTGTTCCCTCCATTTACCATATTTTTGCCATCGACCCACTAAGAAGAAGAATGTAGTTATAATGAAATCCCGTGTTCCATTCCCAGCACAGTCCACAAGCAATCCTCCCGCGAGTACAAATGTGAGAGATGCAACAAGTGCTACCGCTCTCGCTCCGGCCTCCTGGTACACAAGCGCTCGGTGCACAGTGAATCCGACACGCCCGCGTTCTGTGTGGACTGCAGGACGCAGTACAGCACTGTGCAGGGCCTGCAGCATCACCTGAGCACGCACTCCAGACACGTCAGCGAGGCTGATAGGAGGTGACCACTATTTTAAGGCCTACCATCATTCCCTGGACTGTAGCACTCAGTACAGCACTGTGCAGGGCCTGCAGCATCACCTGAGCACGCACTCCAGACACGTCAGCGAGGCTGATAGGAGGTGACCACTATTTTAAGGCCTACCATCATTCCCTGGACTGTAGCACTCAGTACAGCACTGTGCAGGGCCTGCAGCATCACCTGAGCACGCACTCCAGACACGTCAGCGAGGCTGATAGGAGATGACCACTATTATAGGTAATGCCTTTTTTCTGGGTAGGAAGATCTACAAATGACTCCTCCCGCTGTGAAGAGAGTGTCAGACTTCTACTGGCCAAAACCCACACTGCTCCTTCAGTGGCCCTTGCGTTCCGGAGCAACATCTTATCATCATTATCTGCTTAGCCTTCAAGCTTGCTTAACATTTAAAATAAACGAATAAATATTCAATTCGAATAATAAATGTCAAAAGTTTCAAATGAAATGTCAAAAATTTCAAATTAAATGTTAAAAACTTCAAATTAAATGTCAAATAGAAATATTATAATAGAAAATATCAAATAATTATTATTGCTACAGATTCATTTGTGACGAATGTGGCGCCAAGTTCTTTACTAAGAGAAACCTGCAGGAGCATATTAACTGGGAGCATTTCAAGATCAACACGTATCGCTGTACAAAATGTAATAAGGTAAGGTTTACTGTCTCGGTAGTCTAGAGGTCCTCGGTTCGATTAAAAAGTGGGCGGTGTGATTTTTTTTCTATGCTTTACTTATTTCAAGCGTTTAATAAGGAATTATAAATTATACACATTTTTATAATTACACAATAAATAAAATACATTTTGGTCCCGGCTAACATTTCTACATCTTTAACTGCCGACGTAGTCAGAAGCCACAAAATCTGATACTATCATGATCATTTCATTTTAATTTCCAGGTGTTCAAAAGTCACACTGGCCTCAGTCGCCATGTTGCATACGTGCACAATAAGAAACGTCCTCCTCGCAACAAGATATGTGACTATTGTGGACGAGCCTTCACCGTGAGTATAAATACATTCACGTACAGACGCCAGCACATCAAGCTACAACAATCTGTCAAATTACTTTAATAGATTTTCCACTTTATTGTTAAAGAAATTAGGTTCAAGGTTGGTTAGGAAAATTTGACAGTTTCGGGTAGCTTCATGTGCTAGCGTCTGCATTTATATGCAAAAAAGTACAGTTACATGTAGTTCTATATACATTGTTTAAGCTATCTAAACTAGGCTAGAATTGACAGTATGGCTTCCACAAGAACTGGTCAACAGGAATCTTTTACATTTGCCAATCATATCTGGAGTGAGGCCATTGAGAAGCACGGGGCTCTTGCTACTTCCCTCGACTTGTCCAAGGCTTTCGACAGGGTCTGACACGATAGCCTTATTAGTAAACTTCCTTCTTTCGGTCTACCAACTGAACTATGCATTTGGATTGCTGACTTCTTGAGTGATTAGTCCATTCGAGTGGTTATCGATGGCTGCTCGTCTGGCCAATTAGCTATTAATGCCAGCGTTCCTCAGGGGTCAGTCGTTATGCGTATAGCTAAGGAGTGGAATTTCCTGCCGACGTCTGTCTTTCCTGATACCTATAACCTTTTCTTTATTACGGATGACCCCACTCCTGACCTCGTTCTCGCCTGATGGTAAGCGATAGATGAGGTCTACGATGTGACGAGCGAGCCCAGAAGATGCCTCTTTACTCTTGCTTTAAAGGAAGCCGGCAGAGAATTCATTAATTCTCCCATCTTCGACCACATCATCACTTACTATCAGGTGAGATGGTGGTCAAACGCGAGCC
Organism: Tholera decimalis; assembly: GCA_943138885.2. Taxonomy (NCBI): domain Eukaryota; kingdom Metazoa; phylum Arthropoda; class Insecta; order Lepidoptera; family Noctuidae; genus Tholera; species Tholera decimalis. The sequence goes on along the minus strand of OW964575.2, from coordinate 5,853,692 downwards.
TATTATAAAAATAAAATAATCTGTGTTTTGGCCGTGTTCAACAACATGCGATAGGTCAGTGTCAGAGATATTTAGAAATTCAGAAAGCTTATGAGAGTAATAGAGGCAGCTATTCTTTTTCAATTAAAGTCGTAAAAATATAATAGGCCCGTTTTGACATCTGTCATCGCAACGTAACTAGTGAAGTAACCATACGACGCGGTACTCGATACTCACAATAAATCGATTCAAGTTTGTATGAGTATTTGATTATGTATTGTAAAATGCATTGTATTAAAGTTCTGATTAGAAAATTTCAATTGAACTTTAATATTGTAGGTATTTTGAAATGATACAATTGTATGAAAGGTCAATTTGTCTTTAATTAATATTTTAAGTTACAATAACATTCACTTAATCACAAAAAGTCTAGAAAAAGCGAAAGTGATTGAATCTTCATTCAACCATTTTCTTCCGGTGATGAGCGAAATCGTCAGTTGAGCTATCGTCACCTGTAAATATACACTTGAGAGCAATAAAATCGCACACCTTGACTTTTTTTTGCTAAGGTAGTTTTTTTCATGAATCTGAATAATTATTTTAAAAAACACACACACTAATTGAAAGTCTACCTCATTACCTTTCTAATGATATAAAAATACAGTGTAAAAAATACCCATAAGAGGTTTTACGGCACAAAACCCAACAAACGGGTAAAATTACCCAATTTCGCTAAAGAAATAATGAAAATCAAACTCGACATTCTTGATCAAATTGTTTATTAATAAGGTGTATTCCCTCCCCTAGCCTTAATTACAGCTCTTAATCGGTTTTTCATGGACCGTATTAATTTTACCATGAAATCTTGTGGTATAGCGTTCCACTCCTCTTCAATGGCAAGTTGAAGCTCTCGGAAGCGCGTAGGAGCAGGGCTTCTTGCTCGAACTCTTCTTTTTTAGCTCATCCCAGACATGCTCAATCGGATTGAGGACTACGAGCTGGCCACTCCATCGCGGTGATTCCAACGTCTTCCATGTAGTCGCAAACTGTTCTAGCAACATGCGGTCTCACGTTGTCGTGCATTAGGAGAAAATCTTCTCCCATAAGCCACGCAAGCGGCCTCACATGTCCTTCGAGCACTTCTTCGACGTATCGTGCAGCCGTCAAACCTCTCGATCTCCGTCCGGTATTCGCTCCAGTGATGAATACAATGTCTGTTTTAGTGTCCAACATTATGCCACCCCAAAACATACACGATCCATCGCCAAAAGCCACACGTTCGCTTATGCAGCATTGTGAAAATCGCTCTGATGACCTTCTGTAGACCCTAGAGCGTCCATCATGACCATGTAATGTCATTCTGCATTCATCATGTAATGTCATTCTGTATAAACTAGTTGTTCTTAGCGTTATTTCTGCACTACCTAGTATTATATTGATGTTATAATTTTGTTTTTGCATGCTGTGTCTATCGCGTCATATTGTACACTATGTTTGTAACATATTGCATGAAATATAAGAATAATCAGTGTAACAATTGTAGATAGGCCAATAAATAAATAAATAAATAAATAAATCAGAGAACATAACAGACCGCCATTGGTCATACGTCCAATTTAAATGTTCCCTGGCAAATTGTAGTCGGGCTTGTCGGTGAGCTGTGGTCAATTTGGGATCATTTGCTGGGCGATGTGAAGTCAGTCCTGCTTCACCAAGTCTTCTGACTGTCCACCGACTTATACTGACATTGCGAACTTCTCGAAGCTCGTATCCCAGTTGAACCGCATTCAGTTGCCGATTTCTTAAAGACCTCGAAACAAGAAAGCGGTCATCACGCTCTGATGTTCTTCGTCGCCGGCCAGATTCTGGTCGCTGAATGTAGCCACCGGTTTCTTGAAACCTCTGGTATACACGACGAACAGAGTAGCGGCTCAAATTTAGTCGTCGATCAACTTCACTTTGATTAAGGCCTGCTTCGAGCAAGGCAATAACTTGAGCGGCTTCTGCGGGCGTGGTATCCATATTTTCCGTATGCTTTCAGTACAGATGTTATCACGTTGACCTTCGGTATGCAACTGATTAGAATTCCTTTTTTTTTTTTTGTTGTGTGGCATCTCGCAGGTCAACCTCTGAGGTTGTCGGCTGCTTAACCGGGCTTGCCTGTGGTTGCCTTAATTAATAAATTAATTAAAGCCTCCAGCCAGGACTTATTAAAAAACTTACAAACTAGGCGACTACACGCTAAGGGCACCCCCTGTGGGGTACGGACCTCGGCTTAGGGCGTCGCAGGGGAGGGCAGCTAGGGACAGGCTGGATCATATCATTATTATTATTAATAAGGGAATTTAAAGCTACTGGCTCAGCGTCGCGGGCTGGCTCTGGCAAGGGTCGGGGTGGACTATTACGGGGACGTCGCGGCGGGCCTCGGCGGCGAGGACGGAAGGACAGTCGGTTTTTGTGTTTGTGTGCCACTGTACTTGTTTCCCTACGGCTCTCTTGGAGCAGCTGATTAGAATTCCAAAAAAACTGACCCTTTTATAACTGCGGGTAAGGGGTGCAAGTAGTGACAATGCTGGTGAATTTGGGGAATTTGATGTACGGCTGGTTTCTGTAAGTTACGTGAAGGTCAATGATTTTAATTTTGTGTTTTTTAAAGCTAAGCTTGTATTCCTTATTTTGCCTAATGATTTGTACCCAATATCTTTAGATTTAAGAAAAAAAACAGTTATAAACCAAATTATAAGTGGTGTGCGATTTTATTGCTCTCAAGTGTAATTACTTCATTTTCAATTTTATTATTACCTACGTCGTTTTTGTCAAAATCTTCCTTTATTATTCTTTACTTTAAAAATCGAATGAAGCAGGTATAATTCAGTAATTAATTGGCTACAACACTAGTATTTCAAAAAATAATGACTGAGAACGTAACTGTTTTTCAGAAGTTTCGTAATAATTAGAAATTGCATGCTACTATAAAGTAAACGCGAAAAGAATACTCGCAATATATTCCATCATAATTATTATTTAACGCGCCAAAAATATGTGTATTTTTAAAATACTTTACGTAATTAATCATTTTATAGTTTCTTTCAGTTTCGTTCCAAGTTACATTCTAGGGTCTTTCTCACGGGCACGCCGCAATTGCGGCGGTAAGACCCCTCTTTGAGGAGTGGCTAGATCGGCGTCACGGCGTCCTGACCTACCGCATGACACAGGTCCTCACTGGACACGGAAGTTTCGGGAGGTACCTGTGTCTGATGGGAAAGAAGGAAACGCCTGGGTGTCACCACTGCGAGGGTCGCCCTGAGGACACCGTAGAGCATACGGTGCAAGACTGCCCCGCCGCAGGTCACCGACGTGTCCTCACGGCGGCGATAGGCGGAGACCTCTCGCGCCCGGCATTGGTCGAGGCCATGCTGCGGGGCGAGAGGGAGTGGGAAGCGGTCGCCTCCTTCTGCGAAGCAGTCATGCTTCCGAAGGAGGAGGCGGGCCGCGTGAGGGAGAGGATGGCGTCCTCCCTCCAGCCCAGCCGCAGTGGTAGACGCCCACGGCGTCGGACGTCGGCCGACGATCTCCGGCCACCGTAGGCGCGGGCATGCGGACAGCGAGTAAAGGGCAACTCGCTGTCCGACCATGGACCATGCCCGGCTCGACGGCGCAACGTGTTCCACGCGCGCCTCAAAGAGCGTCAGCAACATGACGAGGCCCCCTCTGCAGAGGGCCGAAGCCTGCCGGGGTCGTGGGACTTATCCCATTACCGTGACCCCGGAACGTAAAGGGCTATTGAAGGAACACCGCGGATTTTAGTCAGTACAAGTCTGACAGTCCCTCTCACCCTGCCCGGGGTGGGAGGACTTATTTGATAATTTTACCAAGTTAAAAAAAAAAAAGGATCTTTCTCAAATGTCAAAACGGGCTTTTTATTTTTTGACAACTTTAGTTGAGGAGCTTTTCGTTCGGATCATCTTAAGCGTCTCGGAACCTATTGTTCCCGACTGTCATTAGTACATCTTTAACAGTCGTTATGGGTAGTCTGAAGCCTGAAAATCTGTCTCTGGTCTTGACACGGGATATCGTGTGTTACCCAGCTATTGAATTGAGGAGATCAGTTAGGCGGTCCTCCATGGAAAACAATAGTATTCAGCTGCATCCTGTAATACTATTCATTACTACAAGCCGACCCCAATTGAAAAATCTTAAGCGGATGATGAATTGAACATTTAACGTTTCCAGAGTCAGTCAATCTTGCAGTTCCACATCAGAACACACACGGGAGAACGTCCGCTGCACTGCTCGCACTGTCCCGCCACGTTCGCGCACTCAGCCGCTCTGTACAATCATAACAAACTGTTACATACTCCCAAATAAATATAATTTTAGGAACATTAAAAACCTCTTTTATATTATTTTCGTATTCTTTTCAGCATACCCTTTCATTTGATACCCATATCGAGGCAGTGATAAAAATAAGAAGTCCGCCATCTTGAGTTATACGCCATATTGGATTTAAAATGACGTAGCTTTTCTTTTTAATTTGTTTTTGGTTGAAAATTCAAACAAGAACAAAAAAGAGATAGAGATATACAGATAGAAAAAAATTAAAAAATCAGTAAAGGACCCGTAAAATCGATCATTATTGGGCCATGAATCCTGCAGCATTATGAAAAAGTTGGTTTTTAGTTTTTCATTTATTTATCAAAGGTAGCTCACAGCCTACCGAGTAGAAAATATAAAATTATGAGTTAAACGTTACGCCAATAAATTATGAAATACACAGATTACAAGTAAATAGCGAATAAACGACGTATATATGTATGTATAGTGTGTGCATGAAATGAAATGAAATATTTATTTTGTAAATTGGTTATAAATAACGCTTTTACACGTCATGTTTTTTTGCGTGTTAAGTTTAGTTTAGTTTAGCTAGATGAGGCCGGTGTTTCCTAACTGACTACTCTGAGAAGAAACACCGAAACAAACTCAGAGGTCAACGTCTCTTTTAAAGTCCATACAATTTGTGTTGGTCCAATCATATGACAAACATGTAGGTCTTTGGTGCTCTTTGAGGAAATAACCATACAGATTTGAGTGGACCTGTCCAGACAGTGCAAGCATTTGTCAGTTATCGTGTAGCTCAACTTAGAACTTAAGGAGCTCAACGATCTGACGAACAAACATGTGTGTATGAATGTACCTATGTATTGATGTGTGTATGTACAAGTCTATTTAACTGACATTATTGATGTAACTGAGCGTCGTCATGCGTCTAAAAATACATTAAATTCTAAAATTCCTAAAAAATCTAAATCTTAACCAAACAGATGGATCAAAGAAAGATGTTTTGTTTTTTAAATATATAATATTCTTTATTATGCGTATTTAAATCAAGCCTTGTCATCGGGTTTTTAATCTTTTGAAAGCCAGAGCAAAAACGCACGTGCGAGCCCTCCACGCAAAGTCACAATTTCACCGCAAATACCTACAAAGAAATTGGGATTCCAACATCTTATCGATAACCAATTAAGCTGGGCCAGTTCAGCAACCTCAAAAAGCTGCAGTTAAATCCTAGTCAGATCATTCATCACTTGACGTTTTAAGCAATTTTATACAAATTCCGACACTCAATACAAATTAAACAACAATGAAACTATTTTCAATGTAGATAAATTCTTTATTACGATACATGTCGTATAATTGCCTTATAAGCTAAATTGCTTTATCCTACTTCCAGGGAAAATTTACATCTAGATTCAAAGTGAAAATAACACAAAAAAAAAAGGGCAAGTGCGTGTCAGGCCACGCGCAGTGTAGGGTTCCGTAGTTTTTAAACGATAAAAAAACCGACTTCCAAAAAAACACTACAATGTGTAAAATAACTTTAATTTCGGAAGTCGGTGCCAAAAAACTAAAATACAGATCCAAAGACACCATCGTCTGAAATTAAAGTTATTTTTCAGGTTATTTTTTGTTAAAAAGTTTTTATTTTATTTTATATTTTTATATTTAAAATAGGTTCGCGTTTGACCACCATCTCACCTGATGGTAAGTGATGTGGTCGAAGATGGAGCACGCTTACCTAAAAGTAACCTATTCACTCTTGACTTAAAGACCTCCTAGGTTATAGCTATCGGGAAACACAGACTCCGGCAGGGAATTCCACTCCTTAGCCGTACGCACAATGAAAGTATTCCCAAAACTTTTGGTGCGTATGGGTGGGATGTCCACCATGTAAAGATGGCGCTTCGCCGTTTGTCTCGTAGTCCGATGATGGAACGGGCTTGGTGGAATTAGATTGTGTAATTCCATCGCTCACTCCCCGAAATGTAACCGATAGAAAACCGATAGACTTGCAGCTCGTCGATGTTCAAGGCTCTGGAGCTTTGACTCGACCAGTGCATCGTTGCCAATGAGTCTCTTGGCCCGCTTCTCGATAGACTCAAGCGCGTCCAGTTGGTATTTAGCAGATCCATCCCAAAGATGAGAGCAGTACTCCATAAACTTAAAACTTATTTAAATATGAAACTAGCGCGATACAATATAACTGACGCTTAGCGCCATCTATCGACATTTCTATGGAGTTGTGCGAAATTTTCGAGTCAAATACAATTGGTCGACTATTACTCGCAAACTTGTAAAGCCCACTTATGTGTGATAGTTTTCCTTTAAACTTCGTTATATATAGGTACTACTGCCGTGACATTTGAATTTCTAACTACAACCGTTTAGTTGGTAGAGGGGCTTGACTCTAACCTAAATTGGTACTTTAAAGCTTGATAAGTCACGAATGGTTTACTTAATCAAAAAACGATCTTCCCAAACCCCTAATATTTTTTGAAGGACCTATCCAACGATATCCCACACTATGGGAAGGACAAAAAAAAATGTCATCCCACTTTACATGTAGGGGAGGTACCCTAAATAATTGCTTTTTTCAAAATTTTATTTTACCACTTTTTCGGCGTCATTAACGTGTATACTCATGCCAAATTACAACTTTCTAGTACCAATAGTTTTTGAGCTAAACTGCGGACAGACAGACAGACAGACGGACATGGCGAAACTATAAGGGTTCCTTGTTGACTACGGAACCCTAAAAAAGGAAAAAAGAAAATGTTAAAAGTGCATGTGTTAATGAAAACAAAAAGGCACAGAAATCATTGGAGACCGCCACACAACGCTATCTTCAGTGTTTTTTTTTTCTAGCAATATGAGTAGATTCACATTGCTAGCAATCTCGTTAAGCCATCCAACTAAACTAAATATGTTTGTGACTGGAGTGGTTCGCGGCAGGTAGTGTAATGGTATTGACACTCCTGATCAGTGTTCTTCTAACAGAGTGAACTCTTTCGCCCGCGTGTATGTTGTGCACTCGTTTCCTGTGTATAGAGAAGCACTCTGTCTGTGTCAACGTGCAGAATTACATTACTAGCACAGACAGACAGACAGAATTAAGATGTTTGTCAGTGTTTTCAGAATCAAAACGAAACAAGAGAGAGTTTTAATGGATTTTTTAATTAATGTAGGAATGGAACGTTATGACAGGATAGTGGAATGAGACGTGAAGATGAATGACAGATGTGAAGCATAAACGAGTGACAGAGATGGATATACGAAATAGTCAAAGAGTGAAAGAGATAGCGAATGAATGTTAAAGATGTAGAATAAGAAAAGGATATAGAATGGGAGAACTAGGACGATACCAAGACGATAGAATATACAAGCTGAGCTTGAAAAAAGCGCGGGAATCTCCGAATTTGACGGGCGTGTTTTTTCTTTCATTTTCATAAAATTAATAAAAAAACCCATATAGCCATTTTTGGTCGCAGATTTGTAAAAGGTGTAACAAGTCGCATTAGTTTCGTAACTGATACGACACCTTGCGACTGTGTGGGGGTTCGCTTTTATGTGTTGTAACCGTTTAGTAACAAAGCGACCGAAAGTAGTTTTAGTAACTTTGTGTTGTAGCTGTGTCGGCTTGTTACAGAAAAAATTGTGTACACACGTTTTACACACTTTGCGTATTGTATGTAACTAGTGTACAATATTAGTAACAATGTGTAGTAACTGAGTGATAACATGTGTAGTAACGTTACGTCAATGTTTCGGAATACTTATAACACTAACTTGGCTAGATGGAAGTCACCAGATCAAGTCATTCTCAAACTATTGTCTTGTCTTAACTGCCGGTAAAACGTTTAATTTAAAAAAAAATGAGTAAACGACCCAAAATATCACGTAGATTGATAGATTCTGATGGACTTCAACATTTTACATGAAAGTAAACGAATGAACGAACCAAAATAACACAAGTACAAGTAAGTTAATCCTATCCTACTTACTAATATTTATAAATGCGAAAGGTTGTCAGGATTGATGTTTGTCGTCACGCAAAAACTACTGAACGGATTTTGATGAAATTTTACAGTAATATAGCTGATACATCAGAATAACACAGAGGCTACTTTTCATCCCACTGCTGGGCATGGGTCCATCGCAATATATCTAAATCCTACGCGGCCGAAGTCGCGGGCACAGCTAGTCATTAATAATATTGTTGGATGTTGTGTTGTTCCTATTGTGACAGATACTTACTCATCATTTTGTTGATTTTTCTAACGTATTCACTACCGAATCCAGAAAATAATGCTGAAGTATCTTGAACTGAAGTGCTTCGTGCTAATTCTTCGCATATCAATATATTTGCAACATCACTTGATTATGATTCAGAAGAATCAAGAGAATACAATTTGCAAGATGTGAAATGTAAGCTTTTATGTATGCTTTGCAACTTCCAAATGGTATTTATTCCTGTATTGACAACGTTAGGGTAAAAATAAAATGAAAATATAAGAAGAAACGATTTTTATTTCGAAATCACAAAATCATCACTTGCACTATAACTTCACTAGCATTAGCTACTTTGTCTTTTGGGCACATTACCAGTGGACAAAGATGCGCACGAATTTCTGGATGCCATATTTTAGTTTATTTTTAGATGTATATATGTAGTTTAGGGTTTCTATTTAGTGTTTAAAGTGTTAAAAATTTAATGTTAAAAACTAATAAATATTATGTTCATCAGTTTAATATGCAGTCATATAAAGTGGTATCAAAAATAGTATATTTGTACGTATTGAGTATTGGTTAGTAAACCTAAATAGAGCAATAATAACAACAAAATTTTATAATTTAACATCCTATTCACTGTCGTCTCCATCATCTATCAATCATGAAGATAATTTGTCAGCATCTTCGTAGTTGTACTTTTGCTGCACAGTACATTAAGTTTGATATTCATAGTTTTAGTCTCATGTTTTAAATCCAAAAACTTGTTTTTTATTTTCACATCAGAGAGTATAGTCACTATTTTCGATGCTTTATTGGAATATTTTTTGTTTCTGGCGTACCGTCGTCTGTAAAATAATTATTAATTTATGTTAAACAATAAAATGTATTAATAAAGAATTTTATTGAGACAATAAAACGGAATTAGACGGAAGTACCATACTTCCATCTAAAACGACGTGCACGTGTGTTACATTACATAATGAGCGTATAGAGTAGTGTGCTATGTGTAAAAGTAATTAAAATAAATTATATAAGTACCAATATCATTTTCTTTTACATCTAACTGATCCTCTGTTTCAGATTCATATTTTCTTATGTTCTTTTGCATCTCCAGATTCGTATTTATCATCATCTACTATATTTGACATTTTCATTTTTATATTCATCACTTCCTCTTTTTCTTGATCTAAACTTTTATTATTTGTAGAAGTATCCTTTCTCGTTTCGCTCCTTTGTTTTTTCGATGTACCTACTTGTGTTCATTTCACCCCTAAAATAAAGCACATTGAATGATTTCAACTTCTAGGCATTTTATATACCTAATCGTATTCTATGGTAATTTAAAAGTCTTGAATAGAACAACATTAGAAAACTAGTAAAAAATGAGTTCTTAGTTATTTGTACAGACAACAGCTCTCTCTCACCCACGTACTTGGTACAAGGGATATTAAATCAGAACAGCCTTCTCTAGTTAAAACAATGCAATATGGCATTTTGCCTAGCAAACTAAAGTTTGGGAAACTGTGAACAAAAATCAAGGAGAGTCCATTTTTTAAATTCAGTTATTTTGTGACGAATTTACGTAACATGTCCACACAATGTCGACACATAATCGTAACTTTGTAACTTGTTGTGACGAAAATATTTTTCACATAACAAAGAATATATTTTCATTATTTATCGATAGTACGGTTTATTACTGCTAAAATAGTTTGTTATTAAGTATTCAACTGTATTACTGCATTCAAATAGAAGCTTTAGATAATAGAAAATAAAAATATCATTAGAATAAAAACAATGTGTATTTTCGCCCGAATGGTTAAATTATGATATTAATGTGGCGCGTTGATACATTTCAACCTATCCCACTAATTTACACGATGAATTTAATTTCCCATTAAGATTTGAGTATTAAGGACCATAATAATCAACAAAAAAAATCTTAGTTTACTTACCTCGGTGATACTGTTATGATGGCGGTGTCTTATTTTTTTAATAAGTAATAAAATTCACGTCACTTCACGAGTCAATGTCAACGAATGAGCGGTTATGAGCGATTGAATGAATGATTTGTGGGAACTCTGGTTAAAATATGGTAAGAATGTTACGACACAGCGACGTATATTAGAAACCGAATGTTACTGTGTCGACTCTTCCCCAATTTTAGTTGCAGCAACTACTCCAATACGGAACGGCGACGAGATTATGTGTCGAGAATAAATCAGTGCCCACACTAGGTGTCGAAACCGTTACGTCATATTCCCAAAAATGGTTATATGGGAACGTTTGCGATTGGAGATAAGTTGTGTAGATATATGTAAATATTCATTATATTAGTTAGTTTAATTGTTTTTAGTTAGAACTCTTCATATTTAGGGGTAAGTTTTTTTTTTATATATATATCTGGCCAGTGGCCACAATGGACAATGAACCGCCTGATCCGGGGGGCACAGTTCCCTCGGTTGGGCATAATATTATTATTAATGAATCCAGTATGGACACAGACTCGTCCATCACCAGATCGGAGCGGAAAAGGGCTCGAGCTCCACGAAAAATATGTAAACACTGCAATAAAAGAAGGAGAAATGGTCACTCAACAGGAATAAATAATCAATCAAATTGTCATTGTGATAATGACTCAGTAGCCACATCAAAAGTAACATCAGACGTACTACCAGTAAATTTAATTAAAGTTCACCAAGAAGCCACTCCACATTCTGTGGATGGCGATGGTCCCCAGACTGAAAACAGGTCAGATCTTCCTCAGAAGGCGCCACAGGTTGCTAGGGCTTTGTACGAAGCCACAGACCTGTCGCCATACGTCGTGCACATTCAGAAAATGGTTGATGCACAAAACTCAACTCAGACATTGCACCCAATAACTTTAGGGCACTTCCTGAAAAATCGGAAATACAGCAACATTATTAACGGTTCTCTAAAACGCATCGGTCGAAACAGAATATCGCTCAGCTTCTCCCGTTACGTAGATGCTAACTCTTTTATAAATGACCCGAGTTTGGCCAAAGAGAAATTGAAGGCATTTGTTCCATCAATAAATGTGTGCCGTATTGGCATTATTAAAGGCGTCCCTACCGAATGGTCTCCGGAGGAAATAGTGGAAAATATATCCGTTCCCGCTGGATGCGGGAAAGTCATCAAAGCAAGGCGTCTCAACTATAAAGTACACGAACCGACACCTGTGTGGAAACCATCCCAAACAGTCGTGCTCACCTTTGACGGACAAATTTTACCAAAACGCGTGTTTTGTTGTTACAATTCCATGCCAGTGGAATTGTATACATTCCCAACAATCCAATGTTTTAATTGTTGTCGTTTTGGCCATACAAAGGTACAATGCAGGTCGAACCCTCAGTGTTTCAAGTGTGGGGAGAAGCATTCTGCTGACACTTGCAGTATTGAAGATGAGAGTAAAAGTAATTGTTGTCATTGCGGTGGCATTCACTTCGCCATCAATAAAAAATGCCCAGAATTTGAGAGACAAAAATCAATTAAGCATTATATGGCCCATAGCTGCGTGTCGTATGCTGAAGCGTCGCAACTACATCCACCAATCTCAAAATTGTATGCAGATGTGGTAACATCTGCCCCATCACATACCACTCAAAATCATTTTTCTTCACAAAAGTCGCTCCAATCACGTAACACACCAGTTGTCTCCTCACATAGAAAAACGGTATTCCTTAAACCTCGGGATCCCACAACAACAACTAAGGGTTATGACCGCGCAGCTCATCAAGCATTAATCAATAATGAAGTTTCTGTGTCAGGGAATGGTGTTGCATTCCAAAATAAAACAACAACTAATAATGAGAGTCAAATTTTAAATTTAATAATCATGCTAATTAATACCTTATCTAAAAATAATAATATTGAACCGTCCAACGTTGCCACTGTAATTGATATGCTGTCTAACTTATTTAACCTTAATAATGGATCCAAATCTATCCAAGATTGTCCAGTGGAACAGTCGCAGCATTGTGAATAAAAAATCTGATCTATCCTACATATTGAACAAATATGATCCCTTTGCAGTCGCTCTCTGTGAGACATGGCTTAAACCAGGGTTCTCTTTTAGAATTCCTGGCTATGCGTGTCTAAGAACAGACAGAAGTGACGGGTATGGCGGTGTCGCCATACTTATTAAAAATAACTTATCTTTTCAATCTTTTCCTCTTCCAAGTCTTAGTGACGATATATCTGCTATCGCTGCTATTGTAAATAAAATCTGTTTAGTATGTATATATTATTCTCGTCCCACTGTAAATATTCTCTCTGAAATAAATAGTCTTCTTTCAGTTTTACCTAAACCATTTTTGGTAATGGGTGACTTTAATACTCAACATCAGTCCTGGGGTAGTTCTAGTTCCAGTTACTATGGGGAAAAGTTATTGGAAATACTAGACTTTAATAATTTATGTATTTTAAATACATGTCTCCCAACACGCCAAACAAATCCAGATGAGGGAATAAGTGCCCCTGACCTCTCAATCTGCACACCTGAGTTAGCATCAACATTAACCTGGTCTCCTTTACCGTCTTCTTATGGTAGTGATCATTACCCTTTAATAATTTCTTTTCCACATAAAAAACCAGCTAATTGCAATCCCACACCACGATTAAAGTATAGACTCCAAAATGCAGATTGGGATACATACAAAAATTGTGTAGAAGAAAGAATCCTTGCTTTAAATTATTCCTTACAACTACATGATCCTCAGTTATTATCTAATCAAATTACAAGAATTTTAATAGAGGTGGCAGATAATACTTTCCCTATTAAGAATTGTGCTACAGGCAAAATTCCTTCACCACCTTGGTGGGATGCTGAGTGCACTCAGGCCATCAAAAAAAGAAAAGAAGCAGAAAAAAATTATGTTCATACTATGACTTGTCACAATTTTGGGATATACTTAGAAACTGCTCGTACAACTCGTAAGCTCCTTAGGAAAAAGAAATTTGAAGGTTGGCAAAGATTCTGTGCATCTATTTCGCCAGAGGTTAATGCATCTCTAGTATGGAAAAATATTAGGCGATTCAGATCAGCATTCCATGACACAACAGCCTCAAAACTACCATTAGAATTAGCCAATGAGTTTATGGATCATTTAGCTCCTCCTTCAGTCCCAGAACAGAGATCTTTAATGCATTTTCCCTATGTTCCTATTCCTAATTCTGAGTTGAATTCTCTCTTTACACTAAGTGAGTTGAAAGGAGTCCTTTCACATGTTAAGGATTCAGCTCCTGGTGAAGATGGTATACCATACTCATTTATAGCTAATCTGTCTGACTCTGTCCTTTTAATATATTTAAATCTCATCAATTCAGCTTTGATATCTGGAAACATCCCATCAAGTTGGAAGTCTCAAACAATTATTCCCATTCTGAAACCAAACAAACCTCCTTCTAATGTTACTTCCTATCGACCAATTGCACTTTCTACAGTTCTCGCTAAAATTGTTGAGCATCTTATTAAGAATCGTTTGGAGTGGTATTTGGAAAGCAAAAACTTGCTAGCTACATCACAGTTTGGTTTTAGGAAGGGTAAAAGTACAATGGACAGCCTTGGTGTATTCACAACTGATATTCGCTTAGCCTTCTCTTCTAATAATTCTGTAATTGCTGCTTTCCTGGATATTAGTTCAGCTTATGATAATGTCCTGGTATCAATCCTAGAACAAAAACTTAATTCATTACAAGTTCCAACAATGCTTTCTAAGTTCATAATTAACATGCTTTCAGAGAGATCTATAAATCTTCATATTGATGGGTATACATTTACCCGTCTTGTATGGAAAGGTCTCCCTCAAGGTTCTGTACTTAGTCCAATTCTCTACAATATCTACACTTATGATTTGGAATCCTCTCTAAATGAGTCAGTACAAGTCCTTCAATATGCAGATGATTTACTTCTTTATTTACCTGGTCATTCTGTTGTAAATATCTGTACTTCCTTAACCTCTTCTCTAAGCTTACTGAAGACTTGGCTAGAAACCAATGGTCTATACCTGTCAATTGATAAAAGCAACATTGTCTTGTTTACTAGAATGCGTAAGCCTCCTATGGTTACAGTAAGGTACAATAATATCCCAATGCCCGTTAAAAACCAGGTTAAATTTTTAGGCCTTATTCTGGATACACATCTTACTGGTTTACCACACTGTGAATATATAGCTGCTAAATGTGAACGAAATATCAACATAATTAGATGTCTTTCTGGTGTTTGGTGGGGAGCACATCCTTTTTCATTAAAACTACTGTACAACACCTTGATTAGAAGCGTATTGGACTATGGGACTTTTTTGCTGGAACCTGCTAATGTTGCTGGTCTTAAGAAACTGGACAGTGTTCAGTCCAAGGCACTCAGAGTGGTTTCAGGTGCAATGAAAAGCAGTCCTATTAATTGTCTTCAGGTGGAATGTGGAGACCCTCCACTTCATTTACGACGTCAATTTTTAGCTGATAGATTTATGGCTCGGTGTTTGCAATTTACTTATCATCCTTTGCGAAATAAACTTTCCATTCTCTCGGAAGAAGTAATTTCATCCACTTACTGGAGGCACAAAGCTACTCCGTGTTTAGTTAAAAGCTTTAGAAAATACAATGCAATTGAAGCTCCCTGTCATCAATCTCAATTTCTTCCTATATTTCATTGTAATTACAGTTCATTAATTATGTCACCAAACATACATTATAACCTTAATATTTACCGTGAGGACGTATGTCATAACATTAACTTTAACTTTACTATGGATAGAGACTGGAAGGGTTGTCAGCTCTTGTTTACAGATGCTTCGAAACATGGAAGAGACTCATGTGTGGGTGTAGGTGTATACCACTCCCAATATAATATCATTCAAAAAATAAAGCTTCCCCCCGAATCATCTGTATTTACAGGAGAATGTTACGGTCTATTCAAAGCTGTCGAGTATATACTTATGATGGGCTTACGGAATTCACTCATCTTAACTGATGCAAGAAGTGCCTTACAATCTTTGGCCAGATTTCCTTTCTATTCTCATAATCCTTATATTATATTTGAAACACGTGAACTTCTTTTTAGGTGTTTTACTAGGGGGTATTCAGTACATTTTGCGTGGATACCCTCACATTGTGGCATTCTGGGTAATGAGAGAGCTGATCAGTTAGCTAATGATGCCGTATTGTGTGGAGACGTTTTTCCGTACAAAAATAACTCCCAAGATCTGGCAGCTCTGCCCAGGGTTTATCTACAGGAATCCTGGGGTCAGCTTTGGTCCGAGCAATCAGTGAAAGGGAAATTTTATCGTACTATTCAGCCATCAATTTTTATGAAACCTTGGTTTAGCAAGTACAAGTTAAGCAAAAAGATTACAACAATATTCATACGTATGCGATTGGGTCACGTATGCACTCCTTCTCATCTTGCCAGGCTTGGCATTGTGCAGAACCCTGCGTGTGAATGTGGCGCTGAAGTGGGAGATCTGAACCACCTTATTTTTTCCTGCCCCCTTTATGACCACTCCTCACTTTTCCAAAGCCTTGTTTCCCTCCGAGTCCCTTTTCCCACTTCTATTTCATGTATTTTGTTTAATTTTAATGTAGATATTTATAAAACCATAGCTCTTTTTCTTGTAAATAACGATATAGCTATTTAAGCATTAATATTAAAAAAATGTACTTATTTTATCATGTACATATTATTTCTTAATTTATGCACCGAGTCGGCCTTTTTGTTGGGCCACCTGGTGTCGTTAAATGGTTATGTACATTTTTCTGTTGTACGATTTCCATTTATCTTGTTATTATTATATTTATTTAATAAAACTAATCTCCTTTCCTATTCCAAATTTCCTGTTGTATTATTTTATAATTTCGCGAGTAATTGATTCCTACGTTTTGATCAAATAAAATATTGTCAGTGGCAATAAGCACGAACAGTGCAATGCCAAAATAAAAACAAAAAAAAAAAAACAAGACGATAAGACGTGTAATTTTGTAAGGAGAAATAAATAGAGTTTTTAAGAAGAAATCAGCGGTTTAATTGGAAATCCATTGAGCTAATCCCACAACTTTTTGGGGGCTCGTCCGGGATAGCTCATTATTTCCAGTTTCCGTTGAAAAGAAGCAAAAAATCAAGACGGCACAAGGGTTGCACGAAAGACGTTAAGACGCTATTACGGAAAGAAGACGGTTAACATTACATCCTGTTTAAAGACGGTAACAATAGTTACAAAAGACAAGGAAAGAAAAGACGAAATATGGAAAAGTCGCCGCGACAAGGGAAAAATCGCCGCCAAGCCAACGACGGTGAAGACGAACATGACGCATCCACATCGGCTAGGCAAGGGTTTAACCGTGATAAGGCTATTTTCCATGAGAGCTTTGTCCCAAATTTCAGTGGGCAAGACAAGACATTTTCAGTAGCGAAATGGGCGCAGGACATTGACGACAATGCCGAGATTTTTCAATGGACGGCCCTGCAAACTCTGATCGTAGCCAGAAGGGCTTTGGTCGGAACTGCTGCGCTGTGGCTCAGATCTGAAAAACCTTATAAGAGTTGGGAGGATTTAAAGGCTGGATTACTTAAGGAGTTTCCAGATACGGTGGATAGTAAAACCATCCACGAGATGATGGCCGCCAGAAAGAAAAAAAAGGACGAACGGTGTCTAGATTACATGTTAGTCATGAAGGAAATGGGAAAACGCGGCAAGATGCCAGATTATGTTGCCATTAAGTACATAATTGACGGCATAATCGACTCGGAAGTTAATAAAATGTTGTTGTACGGAGTTACGACGTATGCGGACCTAAAAGAAAAGATTAAGATTTACGAGACTATCAAAGATAAAATGAGGACGGAAAACAACGATCATAGTCGACACAGGAAGTTTGAAAATCAAGAAAATGGCGCGGGGATCAAGAGATGTTACAGCTGTGGTGAAAAAAATCATCAATCATCAAAGTGTCCAAATAAAGAAAAAGGTATGTGTGCAATGAGTTTGGACACATGCACTCAATGCATTCGTTCAACAAATAATACGAATACGAATGAAAAGACCTATAACCGAGAACGTGAACGGCAAGGCGGAAAACCGAACATTCACGAAGATAAGCGAACGATGTGTGTGACTAACTTCACTCCGAACATTCGTGAGTCTGCGGCCTTGGTCTGCGGTTGGTGATACTGATGACATTGACAGGAGTACCAACATCAGCGACGGCGACAAGATGGCGATGCCAGTGGGAACTGACGCCAACTTCACTGATGTTTACGTCGAAGAAAAAACGCCGGCACAGTTTCGATTCGAAAATTCTTGCAAAACAGTTTTAGTGAATAAGTGCGAAGTTAAAGCATTAATTGACTCCGGTAGTGAGATAAACTTGGTGTGTACCGATCTTTACGATCATCTTGGGGCTCCTAAGTCTGTGAACACTGTCACGAATCTGGTGAGTTTAGGCGGCAGTGTAAGGTCGATGCAAAAGTTTACTGCTTGTGTGTTATTAGATGGACACGAATATAAAGATATTGCGTTTCATGTTGTTCCTAGGCGTTGTATGCCGTGTAGTGTAATATTGGGTCAAGAATTCCTTAAAGATGTTTTTACCATTATGTCAAAGGGGTCAATACT
Organism: Tholera decimalis; assembly: GCA_943138885.2. Lineage (NCBI taxonomy): Eukaryota > Metazoa > Arthropoda > Insecta > Lepidoptera > Noctuidae > Tholera > Tholera decimalis. The sequence goes on along the minus strand of OW964575.2, from coordinate 5,835,516 downwards.
AGTTACTCCAAATGTAAACAGTTGGTTGTCAAAGCTTGTGTGCGTGGTAAGTCAGGATGAGTCTTTTTTAGGTACTGTTCAAGATAAGCAGGTGCAACAAGAAGTTATTGACTGTGTGAAGAATTATACACCAGTACAGGTAAAGGAGGCGCCGATAGAATTGCATATTGTGCTCAAGGATGATATACCAGTGACTCAACGACCAAGGCGTATATCTTTGGCTGAACAAGGGATTGTTGAAAAGCAAGCACAGATGTTGGATGAAGGTATAAAAGCGATTATAGAGATAGTAAAACTTCAGCCATATGAAGACTATATCTACAGCGATGGTTTATTGTATAAAGGACTAGAAAGAATGTTAGTAATACCAAGAAATTTAGAATTTGAGATTTTACGAAGAATACACCAGAAGGGACATTTTGGGAAAAGGAAAATGATACAACTGGTGGAACAAGAATATTATATCAAAAATATTAACAAGAAGATTGAAGAGTTTTTACTGTTGTGCATAACATGTCTGCTAGCGACCAAAAAAGAAGGTAAACAGGAGGGATTCTTAAATTGCATTGATAAAGAAAGCATTCCGTTGCATACTATTCATTGCGATCATATTGGACCTCTTTCAGAGACGAGGAAGATGTATAATTACATTCTAACTGTTGTAGATGGATTTACAAAGTTTGTGTGGTTGTTTCCAGTGAAGGGGACTACCAGTAAGGAGACTATAGACAAGTTACAGATTCATCAGCAAACGTTTGGGAATCCTATACGTTTGATTTCAGATCGCGGTAGCGCATTTACCAGCAACGACTTTAAGGAGTATTGTGAGAAGGAGAGTATTCAACATATAACCATAACAACAGGTGTGCCCAGAGGGAATGGTCAAGTGGAGCGCATTCACAGAATAATTATAGCGGTATTAGCAAAGCTATGCATTGAGGAGCCATCTCAGTGGTACAAGCAGGTCAGCCGGGTGCAAAAAGCATTAAATAGCACATATCAAAGAAGCATTGACACTACTCCCTTTGAACTCATGTTGGGTACAAAAATGAAAACTAAAGAAGATATTGAAATTTATGATTTGCTTCAGCAAGAGCATAGAAGTAATTTCATGCAGAATAGAGAAGACTTAAAGATGAAGGCTAAAGAACAAATAAGAAAAGTTCAAGATGAAAATTGTAAGACGTATAATAGAAGAAGAAAAGAAAGTCGAAAATATGTAGTAGGAGATGTTGTAGCCATCAAACGTACACAGTTCGGTACTAGATTGAAGCTCAAGCCGAAGTATCTAGGACCATACAGAATTACCAAAGTAAAAAGAAATGATCGATATGATGTGGAGAAGATGGATCACAGAACAGATGGTTCTCGAGTGACTTCTTCCTCTGCAGATAATATGAAACCATGGCCAGTGTTTGGCAATACTGTTGAGTTAGGTGAGTAAGTTTCGTTAGTTGTTGTTTGTTAGGTTGGGGACCTTTGGGGTTTGTTCTTGACCTAATATTTCATTATGATGGTATTAGTATAAGTTGTGTTATGTGATAACCTGAAATTTATTTGTATTCACATTTGATTTGTATTTTAAAGTTGTCGTGTTAGCATTTTATTGTTTTAAAGTTGTTGTGTTAACAATTTATTGTTTTAAAGTAAGGTGTTATCTACTAGGATGATGTAAAGTATGTATTAAAGAGGAGGGTTACTTTAAGTTAATAGTTTTGTTGTCAATTAGAAATACTTTCAATGTAGATCTGACTGGGGACAGTCAGTTAGCAGAATGGCCGAGCTGTAGGAATGGAACGTTATGACAGGATAGTGGAATGAGACGTGAAGATGAATGACAGATGTGAAGCATAAACAAGTGACAGAGATGGATATACGAAATAGTCAGCATGTGTAAGTATATTTAATATTTTAGTTTTAGTTTTAGACTTCACATATTCATATTTATTTCTCTTCTTGTTCTCACACACTATTGTCTACATTTCTTTTTCACTTCTCCTTTCGCAGGTCTGCTGGAAGAAATTTCTTAAGAAATAAGCAGTACCTTTGTACTCAGATATTATAATTATGTTTATCTTAATGTATTTTACTGTGTGTACATAAATAATAAAATAAATAAATAAATAAATAAATAGTCAAAGAGTGAAAGAGATAGCGAATGAATGTTAAAGATGTAGAATAAGAAAAGGATATAGAATGGGAGAACTAGGACGATACCAAGACGATAAGACGTGTGATTTTGTAAGGAGAAATAAATAGAGTTTTTAAGAAGAAATCAGCGGTTTAATTGGAAATCCATTGAGCTAATCCCACATTAATTGTAATGGTAACACGATGATGTGGGTTTGATCCCCACATAGAACAATAATTTGCGGATCACACAAAGTATTGTCCTGAATCTGTGTATAATTTGTGTCAGCTTTTTTTTTTTTTTATTTAGAATAGGTTCGCGTTTGAACACCATCTCACCTGATGGTAAGTGATGATGTGGTCGAAGATGGAGCACGCTTACCTAAAAGTAACCTATTCACTCTTGACTTAAATTTAAACATTTTTAAAGTTAATTTCATGTTTTGATTCCCGGTTGTGCCCATGCACATAATCACACTCACACTAATGTTATAAAGGCGAAAGGTTGTGAACCGCGGGGCACAGCTAGTAATGACTGAATGTTATGCGGAGGTTCTGGATTCGGGATTCCTGGTATGGCCACAATAAATGCGTAACATGGAGGTTCTGGGCTCGATTACCGAAGATTGCTATTTATTCTTTGACGTCGTTAGGATTTTATAAAATAGTAAGAAGGTCAAAGAAAGAAAATTGATTTTTTTTTACTTTTCGTAGCAACCTGACAGTATTTTGTTTATTAAATACATGTGTCTGCAGGTACACAAGAGGTACCAAATCTACTTACAGAGTGTACTTAGCTACATAAATATTGGTTAGCACTAGGTACACCCGCGGTTCTGTCATCAGGATGGCGGGTGTACCTAATTTTTAAAATATCATTGTACGGGTGTAGGTACACAGATTTTCAAGAGAGGTACACAGAAGGTACCAAATATGTAATTGCAATAAATTTAGGCAGATCTGAAAAGTACACCCGCGGTTCTGACGTACATGATTAGTTGCTTAAAAAGAAATCCTTTATTTATAAAATGTAAAAAAATGTAAAATGTAAAAAATGGCCACCTCACACTATTAATGGATGTTTGTATGGGAACATTTAAATGATCAATATCTTTGAAACTACTCAAAGTTTCTCCGTCATAAATTCAGGTTACCATTATCGTCCCGTCACAAAATTTTAAACATATTTCCCGTTAGGCCGTAGATCATCAAGCAGCGGAGATATATGTGTCCAGCCAACTTGAACTCAGGCTGGCTGAACATTAAGTTTTTATTGATTCCTCGTAAACCCTTACATGTGGCGCCATAAATCAAACGTTATTACTGTCACACATTGCGTCACTAAATGTGAGTAAAGCAACCATATTCGAAAACGCTCCCGTTATTGAGATTCGAAAGTGCCAGCTAGAAGTTATACGTAAATTCAAGCTGGCTGAACAAAGATTTTTGCATTTTTCTACTAAACCGCTGTACGTATCACAAAACTTTTAGCTCGATGCCTGTCACAAATTTATGTGACGCCAAAAGTCGGGAAAATCACTTCCGTTACCGAGATTGAGAGACCAGCAAAAAATGATTTTACAAGCTGGCTGGACACGTTCTCGATCGATTATCTAAGATTCTGTAGCGTCACAAATTCTGGAATAAGGTTGTTTAGCCGTCACATAAAGTGCCCTATTGACCTAGTTAAATGCGAGCTATTTTGAAGATTTGTCCAGCGTGCCTGAGTCACATCTAACATGATACGACAGCTTCTACCAATTAATTTTGTTTGATTAGTTATTTCCATCAAGCACCCATTGTAAAATAGAAATTGTGTTATTGATCTTGTAGGTATAGCTCCGTCTCTGTCATGACGTCTGTGTACGTCATAGTAGTAGAGAAGGTATCACTCAAGCTAGACATAGGGCAATGTTACTTTATACTTCGGTATACATGCATTTAACTAATGTTGTAGCTCGAGGAAAATTCCATTGAAGGTTACATTGTATGTAACGTGTTTGTAATGCATATTCCCAATTATTCTTATTATTTTCAGACTGAAGCAGTATTGCAAGCCCACATTAGAACACACACGGGAGAACGTCCGCTGCACTGCTCGCACTGTCCCGCCACGTTCGCGCACTCAGCCGCTCTATACAATCACAACAAATTGTTACATACCCCTAAATAAATATTAATTAATAGGAAAAAAATATTAAAAACTTCTTTTATTATTTTCGTATTCTCAGCATACCCTTTCATTTGATACCCATATAAAGGCAGTGCTCAAAAAATAAATAGTCCGCTATCTTGGATCGACCGCCATCTTGAGTCGAGCGCCATATTGGATTAAAATGGAGTTTATTTAATGTTTTCACTCTCAGACGATCCTCCAGTCCCACATCAGAACACATTTTTTTAACGAAAGTAGAACGTAGCAGTGCACAAAAAATAACTATGACGCCATCTTGGGTCATCCGCCATATTGGATTTAAAATGACGTAACCGTGCATTGAAACAATAAAGAGTACCTATATCTATCTACACTAAAAACAAAAACGAGACAGAGATATACAAATAGTCGTTGAGCTCCATAGTACTCTAAAATTGAGCTTACAGACTAACTGACAACGCTTGCACTGACAGGACGGTCTACTCAAATCTGCGTGGTTCTTTCCCCAAAAGGCCATTTCAGACTGTATTCTGCATAAAAAATGGTTGTTTTATTCAGTTAAAAAGTTAAACATGATTGTCTGGCCGTTTGAGTGTTTTTTTACGGCCTACACAAACGTCCTTACCTTGGTATTATTCGTCAAATCGTTAAGCTCCTTGTTCTAAGTTGAGCTATAGGTCATCTGACAAATGCTTGCACTGTATGAACAGGCTCACTCAAATCTGTGAGCATCTTTCCTCAAAGACCGCCTCAGACGGTAACCTACCTATCCAGTATAGATTCATAGTATAGAGACAACTAATTTAACCAGTATTGATTGTATGGACTGAGTTTATTTCGGTGTTTCTTCTGAGGGTAGTCAGTTAAGAAACACCAGCCTCATCTAGTTTAAATTTACGAAAAAAAATGACGAGTAAAAGTGTTTTTAATAACCAATTTGCAAAATAAAGATCATTTATCAATACTGTATCGTCTTTCACAGAATACACTTACCTAATTAGTTTCTCTGTAGTCCTAAAAGTTTTGGAATAAAGTGGCTGTGACATACGGGCGGACAGGCAGACAGAAAGAAAGAATTATACGGGTTCCGTTTTTTGCCATTCGGCTAAGGCGGCACCCAAATAAATGTCATGCAAATTTCAATAACCTATTTTGCAAAATAAGTATAATTTACTCATACACAACATTGCCGGAAAAAGGTTAGGTTAGAATTTAGTTATAATAAACGCATTTTCAAATCAATTTCTTTATTTTAAATTATCAGTCTATCATTTAACAACATGTAGCCTCAACATTATTATATATTAAATTAATATAATAACTTAAATTTTGTACTTAACTATATAAGTAATTATATAATATACAGTGAAACCTTTGTAAATTGGATCTCAAGGGACTTAGAATATTTTATAAGAGAGGCCTATTTCCCACATACAGGCTGTTCCAGATTTCGACGTCAAGCCGGAATTGGGTGATTGTAGGTCAATTTTTAATAGTTAACAGAAAAATAACTTATTTATTTATAATATTAATTTAAAAAATTACGGGCATTTACAAAAAAATCTACTTCCTGTGACGGTCTTTTAACTCATGTTGCTACAAATTTAGACCTTTTTTATTTTTATGTAGGTAATCCTGAATAAAGCTTCTGAAAACTGATGCTTAAAATTTACAGCCAGTAAAGAAGGAAATGTATGTTTTTCCAACAAAATAACTATTCAAAATTAATATTTTGCTCAGTTTTAAGTAAATGTACTGAAAAAAAATGTTTTTTTTTAATATCTTCATCACTGACGTAATTATAAAGCTTCAACGTTTATAATTAAAAAAGAAGTCCGACATACACTGTGACGTCAAAATCTATAATGCTCATACAGCTGCTGTAGAAAAGTCGATAAAAGAGATACATATATTCGTTTAAAATTGCTATAACTGGTTGGTTTTTCGATCAATGTCCATTCTGTTTTCACTGTTAGTATTATGTTTATGGTAAATTGGTAGTATAATTAATATTTTTGTCATGCATCTTCCCTATTCACTAGAAAAAGAAGTTTATTCGGCACATATCACAAAGCACACAACAGAATACAAAAAGAAAACAATAATAATTTAAGGTGAAGTGAGCAATATGTACAATTGGCAAATTTGAATCACGACCCACTTTGACGATAAATTGAAACCATCAAGACGGATTGGCGGGAAAGACAGCAGACAAGCTTGGCTGGAAAGATTTGGGGTATGCAGTTGTTCAGAAAGAAGGCAGAATAAATAGGCATAAAAAAGAAGTCTGACACTCCCTTCCGCTCCATTCAGAGTGGAAGGAGTCATTTAACACGTTCGCTGACAGTACGTCCAGGCGGGAAATTAAAATAGTGCGTTATGACAGTACGTCGAGGGACGGGCCACTTATTATTAAGAGTACGTCGTGGAAAATTCTACTGTCGTAATGTGGTGTCAGGGTAAGTGCTCACTGTCAGCGAACGTGTTAATAATTTTCGTAATAACATGTGTTCACCTAAAGCTCACTTCACCTTATCTTGGTGAGATCTTAATAGCACTCCGGTTAGCAACACAGGTTTCAAACCCATCGTGAGCAATATTATTGAGCACTATTTTCCAATAGGAATATCGCAATGCAAAGATTTGGCATTAATAAGAAATTATCATAGTCTTAAGAAAATTTCTTAATAATGACGACAAAACTTAAACTATAAAATTAACATAAAAATAATAAAAGATCTAAAAACTTAACTATTACCAACTTAACGATGTTTACAAATGTGTTGCAAGTGTATATAAAAAAATCTACCATTTTGGTAGGTTTTAACAACAGTAATTAAGTAAATTCACTGGTTTGCTTTACTGGTTCATTATTTTAATAATGGGGTGTTTAAGTTAAAACACTCAATTATACTATTTCTGCAAACTTTTCATCCTCTATTTGACGCAGGAGGTTTTCGGTGCGATTGCAGAATTGTATCTATAACTACGGAGGCCGCATTCACTTTACTGCACCTGCGGAAAAAAGCGTTAGGCGTTAAAATCTATATCTCTGGTCGTTCTCTATACATTGTCAACCACAAAATAAGTGGAAATACACTTCATACAAAGCGAACTGTTACTAAGCCGAACCAGTTTATCTTAAAAAAAAAAATATTCTACTGTAACCACTTTAATTCACCACAATAAAAAAACACAGACACACAAGCTCTTGGGTACTTATATTTTGGCAATGTCCCTCTTAATTGCTCCCTTAATTTGGGCAACTATTTTACGCGACAGCGTGCATTATCTAACTCAAATATCCGTATCATTTCTATGCATTGAGTAAAAATGCAACATAAGTACTTTAGTAAAGGAAAAGTACACTATAAATAAGTAAAAGCTGACTTAGGCTCTATTGCCTTGTAATAAGGGTTATAATAGAACGTTATATTAAACCTTCGTAATTAACATATTGAGATTACTCTGTGCTTCGAAAATTACATTCATTCGAATATCATTGACAGTCGTTACGGGTAGTCAAAAGGCGGAAAATCTTACACCAAACTTGCCAGGGGTACCGCGCTAGCGCTACTCAGCTTCTGGGCTGTGGAATTCAGATAGTCGTTTCATACAGAGTTGATACGACCGAGGGGCTTTCCTTTAAACTGCGTATACTAGGTACCATTTTCAAGCTTTGTACCAAAAATCAATTAAATAGGAGAAGTAGTTTAGTCGCAAATGATTTTGATGAGATGCACCTTAAAGCGATAAATCTGACCAAGACAAGAGATAACACACGCCGCGCTACGTTGCTATGTAAAGCTTTGTTTTCCTAGGAAAGCGGTGCCGTCATATCTGCCTGCTCCGTAGCTATCAGATGACGTGAAAGGAATTTTGCAAAAAAAGGCAGCAGCAAAGTCTAGATACAAGTGCAGACCTAGCTCCTTAAATCGTGAGAAATACGTTGCTATCCGAAATCGCAGCAACTTGTAGAGATGGTTTGTAGAGATGCCCAACGCCGCCACATTCATGAGTCTGTTGAAAACGGTGATCCAGCTAAAGTCTGGAAATTTCTCAGATCAATGGGAATTGGGAAGTCACGTCAAGAGTCTATCCCTAAAGATATAGATCTTGAATCACTCAATCATCATTTTTCCACCTCTTGTAGTTTCAATGGAGCTGTTAAAGCTAAAACTCTAGATAATCTTTCGTCTCTTCCCACTCTCGATTATTCTCCTTTTGTTTTTAATCAATTTGCTAGTTGTGATGTTAAGAAGAGTATTTTATCAATTACATCAAATGCTGTTGGTAGTGACTGTGTTAGTCGCAAGATGATACTCCCTATACTTGACGAAATCCTTCCTGTCATTTGTCATATCCTAAATTATTCCTTATCCTCTGGTGTCTTTCCATCTCTATGGAAAGAAGCTCAAATAACCCCTCTTCCAAAAAAAAGGAATCCTGTTTCTTTTTCTGAATTCCGTCCTATCTCCATTTTACCGTTCCTCTCCAAAGTCCTAGAACGCCTTATCCATAGCCAGCTTAGTGCTTTCCTCTGTAGAAACAGACTCCTTAATTTTTACCAATCCGGGTTTCGTCCAGGGTATAGCACTACCACAGCTCTTGTTAATATTACTGATGATATAAGATCAGGAATGGACTGTGGTAAACTGACAGTCCTTTCCTTACTTGATTTCAGTAATGCTTTTAACACTGTATATTTTGATGTCTTGCTCGGGATACTGTGCTCTCTTAACATATCTCCAACAGCTATTGATTGGTTTCGTAGTTACCTGTGTGGCCGCCGACAACGTATTTGCATTGAAGGTTCATTGTCTTCATGGTGCAATACTACTGCTGGCGTACCGCAGGGGGGCGTTCTCTCTCCTCTTCTTTTCGCCATATTTATTAATTCAATTTCTAATGAACTTCTCTCATCCTATCACCTTTATGCTGATGATCTGCAAATTTATTCACAAGCTCCCGTTGAGGAATTGTCTGAGGCGGTGAAGATAGTGAATAAAGACTTTGCGCGTATTTCTGACTGGAGTTTGGATCATGGTTTGAGGGTTAATCCTGTGAAGACTCAAGTCATTATTGTTGGCAGCCCTAGGCTACGTTCCAAAATTGACTGGACGACCCTTCCCCAAATCGTTTTTGATGGAGCTGTTATGCCTTACTGTGACTCAGTAAGAGACCTTGGTATTTATATTGATAAGGATTTGTTTTGGGGTCCCCAGTTGCAGGAAGTGAGCCGCAAACTGTTTGCCTCTGCGGGGTCTTTACGCAGATTGCGCAATTTCCTGCCGACTGCCACTAAAACTGTGCTTGCCCAATCTCTTTTTCTCCCTATCCTCGACTATGCTGATGCAAGTTATCCAGATCTCACTGAAGTGCAGTTAGATAAGCTTGAGCGACTCCAAAATTTTTGTATCAGATTCATATTTGGTTTGCGCAAGTATGATCATGTTTCTGAGTTTCGCATTAAACTCAAGTGGCTGCCTATCCGCCTTCGCCGGAATACACATATTTTATCATTACTCTACAGTATTCTTTTCAATCCAACGACTCCCTTTTATCTCAAAGAACGATTTAAGTTCCTTCGTGACACACATGGTAGAGATTTGAGATCATCGGAAAATTTGAGACTTTTGATGCCTACACATTCCACTAAATTTTACGTCCATTCTTTTACGGTGCAGGCTATTCGGTTGTGGAATGCATTGCCGGTGTCAGTAAGACAAGCACAGTCACTCGCTGCTTTTAAAAGCTCGGTTGCCAATCATTTTCTTTCAAATTTATGATTATTTCTTTGTTTTTCTCCACACGATGATAAAGAACACATTACATTTATATATTTTATATAATTATGTATTGTATTTATATATATATATATATACTTATATATTTCAATTAGTTTTTTTTTTCCTGTTATGAGTATTTGTAGTACACTAATTTAGCCCTCCCCAATTTCAATTAAAGCTTTTAAAGTCCTTCCAAAGGTTGTCTGGAAGATATCGCTCTCAGCGATAAGACCGCCATTGTAACCAAAGTTATAGAAATAAGGTTATGTAAGTGTGTTCCAATTTTTGGTGTACAATAAAGTATATTCTATCTATCTATCTATCTATAGCGGCCGTAATATTACGGACGCAAAAAGGCGGCCGTCTTTACGGTGACGACATGTGGAAAGTTCCACGGCCGTTTCAACACACTGTCTTCATCGCTATCAATGAAACGTTCAGGAAACCATCTGACACCGACAAGACAGCCGTCATGCAAATGGCGGCACCGCTTTTTGACGTTACGGTGTCGGTTACCGCTCTCTAGGAGACCGCGCCATTTTGTTTACATAGACAACGTTCTAGTGACGTCATTCACCACTGTATTACGGCCGCTATTTGACGGCACCGCTATCCTAGGAAACCAAAGCTTTACCTAGGTATTTAAGGTCAGTCACGTTTATTTACAAAGGGTGGTTGCGTTTTACTCTGATTTGTAAGCTATTTAGTCTGATTGAAAAAAAATTTTTTTGGCTGTTTTTATTTTTTAACTGTATCAAATTAAAACTAAACACGTATAGTATACATAGTGTAATTTAATGCCCCTCTGTCGTATCAACTCTGTATAAAACGTTTGAATGTTAGCTGTACCTTGTTCAATCTGACCCCGCAATAGTTGGAAAAAGGCTAAGCAGATCATGGTGAAGATTTTCAAATACAAAGGAGTTTGACTTACCTGGGAAACATGTCATTGCACTTCAGTTCTGTCCAGCCAGTCAGTACTTCGTACAGCATTGTGTCAAGTGCCTTGTCTGCTGCAAGCTCCCCAGTCAACATTCTGAGCGCCACGCTGAAATTTTAGCAAATAGAAATTCTAATATAATTACCATTATTTTTAATCTGAACCAAACTACAGAGTTCGGCCAGTAATGTGACCAAGAGACTAGTGGCATTGCCACGTTGTATAACAAAGCATAGATAGAACCAGAATTTTTAAAAATCGGGTGATCTTAATCTATTGCATGGACTGGCTCTGAATCAAACGATTAAACTTACCTACTTTTTATGGTAGGTATTTCTTGAAAGAAAGCGGTCCAAAAATTTATAACTTTTTCTCCAAAGGTGAATCTAACCAGTTAAGTGTAACGGATTTGTAACAATAAAAAGAAAGAAACCATGATGCTTATTTAACAAACATAATGTAGAAACAAAAAATAAGGACTGTGACAAACAGATCTTGTTCAGATGAAAACCAACGGATATGGATAGTCTTGGGAACTACCCTGTAGGTTATGAATCCCTTCTCAAAAGGCAAAATTTGCGAAATAAACGGACGTATAATCAGACAACAGTAGGAATAAAAGGATGTTGACAGACAGACAGACGTATAGGCGGACAACGAAGTGATCTTTAAAGGGTTCCGTTTTTTCATTGCAAATACGGAATCTCAATTAAAAAAAAATATTTACCTACCCAACTGTTCTTATCGCATTCCGCGATCTCTTGCAGCCAGCCAAGACGATTATAAGTTTAAGTGTAAAAAAATACTAAACACTTACCCATTAATCCTAGCCATCGTACCATAAGGGGCGTTCAATTTAGTAGTAGCAACCAGATTCCGACAGTAGAGCAGCCAAACACAATCTAGCTCCGTGTAAAAACTACCATTGTTGGCAACACCGAGCGTGCTGTCAAATGACGTTTGTAAATGGTTCAGCGCGTGTGAGTTCGCATCAAGGTTGCGTGACAGTTGATTCTGTATGTTGGCAGCTTGTGGTTCTTTATTCGAAATTTGATTGAGGATGTTTCTGTAATAGAAATCGATTGTTACTGCCGACATCAAAGTAGAAAAAGAGTTAAATCAAAGCTCCTAAGTATTGAACGTAACGTAACGGCGACGAGTTGCATGCAAGTCTATCGGTTACATTTCGTGGAGTGTGCAATGCAATTTTACAATCTAATTCCACCAAGCCCGTTCCATCATCGGACTGCAAGATGAACAGCGATGCGTCATCGTTACATAATGGACATCCCACCCATACGCATAAAACGTTTTGAGAATACTTTCATTGTGCGTACGGCTAAGGAGTGGGATTCCCCGGATTCCCTCCGTATGTATGTATTTCTTGATAGCATAATCTGGGTATTTAAGTCACGAGGTTATTTCTAGGTAAACGTGCTTCATCTTCGACCACATCATCACTTACCATCAGGTGAGATGGTGGTCAAACGCGAACCGGAACGGAACAAACAGGATGGCTTTTTAGTCGTAGAGCGGGAGGACTCATTTGAAATTTTTTCACCAATAAAAAGGCCTTACGCAGGAACGAAAATGATCTACTGTGATTAAAAGTTATTGAGTCACTTAACTGGTCACCTCAATTTTAACCCATTCTATGAAATTCTCCTGTAACTCGTTAGTCGTTCGCAATTTTACCCGCAGTAACTATTTGTAGGCCATAACCATAGAGATGTAAGAATAGAGTGCAGAAACGGTTAAATATAACAATAGAGGCGAAGAGAGACAGATGCTGACTATTCATCTGTCTCTCTCTTGCAGAGTACTGAGATTGGCTAATGAGCAGTGTTTGCTAGCAAATCCTATCGCTTGTATATTGAGAGTGTAGCAGACGCGGAGCTGTATGTAATGTAAATGACTGATTCTTTGGTTTGTAGGATATTTAAAAAATCTACATGATTTTTAAATATCCTACAAACCAAGTATTATTTGAATTCAGTGCCGATAACAAAGGTGAAAAAATTTGTGGGAGAGTGTGAGAAAACTCCCACTTCACCATCTTCAGTAGGGCCAATCACAACGCTCTGCAAGAGAGAGATGGATGAATAGTCGGCGTCTGTCTCTCTCCTCGCTTCTATCGTTTTTTTCTTTTGATTTTTTTCGCTGTTTGATTTTTTTTAACGTCACTTATCTAAGAACACTTGGGCTGCTAAAACAAATCGAATGATACCTTAATTAGGTAAATTCGTTCAGCGGTTTTGGAGATATGAGGTAATAAAGAATATTACATACATATAAACATACAAGATACGCGCGAAAAACATAACCCTTCCTATGCAGTCGGGTAAAAAGATCCCAACATTGGAAAAAGCCTAAGCAAATGGTGACTATATTTAATAACTTACTTGGTGTTCTTGTAAGCCCTGCCCAGGTGAATAGCAGCGCGCGCCGTGCTCATACCAACTTCCATTATGTTCTCTAGAAGGTTCTTTCCGATATCAATGTTATCTTGGCGAGGATTCAAGCGTTTCCTGTAAAAATAATAAACATAATATTTTTAGGAAAATATTTAGTGTTAGTTTGGGTAATTTAAGGGAGCTTGTGGCTGAATAAAATTAAACTTATTTATAAAATCTAAAAACAACTGAAATGTATGATGATGATGATGCTGATGCTGATGCTGCTGATGGCAGACGCGGTCCGAAGGGGGGGAGGGGTCACAGGGGACATAACCCCTCCCCCCCCCAAATCGTACACCCCAAATAGAAAATCTTCAAAAATTTAGCAAAATAAGACTTTCCAAATATTATCACCCAATTTGTCAATAAAAATAGAAGACTTCCATTTGTTTTATAATGTCTGCGATAAAATCTGTATTAGTCTTGGGTAGTTCGTGAACGATGAACGAATAGGAACCGTATCTTTGTACTGTACTAGAAGAACCGTTTCCGAACGCTGACTTGTAATCGGTCATACGCACAAAATGTTTTGGGAATACCTTCATTGTGCGTACAGCTAAGGAGTGGAATTCCCTGCCGGAGTCTGTGTTTCCCGAAAGCTACAACCTGGGAGTCTTTAATTCAAGAGTGAATAGGTTACTTTTAGGTAAGCGTGCTCCATCTTCGACCACATCATCACTTACCATCAGGTGAGATGGTGGTCAAACGCGAACCTAATTTTTTATAAAAAAAAAAGATGGTGTTGTGTGAAAGTTGTGGAATATTATTATATTTTATTGTTAGTGACCCCCCCCCCCCCCCCAAATTCCTGGCTGCGACCGTACCTGTAGATAGCTGACCATCCTAACTTATTGATTCCTCCATGCTTCGGTTGGAGAACGTTAAGTCGTTTCTCCCTGCTGTCATTTAGACATCTTTGGCAGTCATTACGGGTAGTCAGAAGCCAGTAAATCTGACCCTGGACCCAGCTACTGGGTTGTAGAGGTCAGAGAGGCAGTCGCTCTATGTATTAAGCCTGCAATACATGTTGGCCGAGCGTTGTCGAGTGAAGGCCAATACCAACATGTAGACGGTATATTTGCCTTGTCTTGCTATCGCTCGGTGTCACTTGCCTAGTTGGCCGAGTGGAGGCCAGCGCCAACGTGTATAGAGCTCATTTGGTGCAACTTGTCTTCGCTCGCCGTTGCTCGTGATCACTTGCCTCACTTCGGATCGGTGTCGGTTTTTGGTCACAAATCAAAGGCGCTCGCCTGCGCTCGGCCAGCGTGTGGGCAGCTCTACAGACCCTCTTCTACATTGGTCGTCTGCATTGGCGTTCGACGAACTTGTCGAACGTGTGGACATTATTTCTTGCCTTGTACCTATTTACCAACGCTCGCGTTGGCCTACGCTCGGCCAACATGTATTGCAGCTGCAGCCGGTTAGACTGAAGTCGATCCCAACATTGTTGGGATGAAGCTATGTGTGTGTTGATTAGGGATGTTGCGTTTTAGGAAGACTATACAAGGTGTAACAGATTAAGCGCAATACCTCAGACACCCCAATTAGAATATTAAATTATAAGTCTAAAACAACAGCCGTAACTAAATAAATTGAAACCAAACCTAGACATTTTTTATAAAAAAACTTTTTACAAAAAAATTAAACCGACTCCCAAAAAACACTGCAAAGTGAAAAATACCTTTAATTTCAGTAGTCGGTGTCTTTAGTTTTGTGTTTTCGTTTTTGGCACCGACTTCCGAAATAAAAGTTATTTTTCACTTTGCAGTGTTTTTTGGGAGTCGGTTTAATTTTTTGGTAAAAATTTTTATTTTACTCTTTTTTTTGGTCGATTTTTAATTAACCTAGTTACAAGAGCCTAAATGTCAACTACTTATAATCATTTACAAAATATTGTTTTACCCAATGTTGGGCCGTTAATTGTTGAGGAGTTCTGCTGGTACTTCACCAACAGCTTCACTTCACTATATGCATTGTGACGTGCATATTCATACATTCAAGTAATCGAAGCGGAACACGTCATGAAATACTTATTATTCCTACTTATATATTGAGTAGTTCCAATGGCCATCTGTGGTCTTCATCAACAGGTCCACTTCACAAATGGTGCTTTTCGAATGCACCTACACAAGTTACTATAAAAAATACTCAAATCACTATAGGTGTGCCTATAATATTTTAAGAGTTCCCTCGATTTCTCCAGGATCCCATCATCAGATCCTGGCTTGGTGACAATGGGACCAATTTCGAAGTATATCCTTTCAAACAAAAAAGAATTTTCCAAATCGGTTCAGCCGTCTTCGAGTAATCGGTGATCATACATAAAAAAAATATACGCGTTGACTTCCTTACTAAACGCAAAACGCAGACGCACACACTCATGCAATGTTAGCGGCCAACATGCACACGAGCGCATTTCCTTGAATTAGGGATTGCATTAATTTGTCATGATACTGTGTTTCCATTTTAAGTTAAATGAAAGATTTTTCTGTCAAAATTTAACACCTATTTTTTATGACGGAAATCGATTCAGAAGCCGATTCTGAACCAACTACTATCAGGAATTGCGTTTATTCTGTTACACCTTGTATAATACTTACAAAAACAATGATCCGTCGTGGGCGACTTCATTTTGTTTAGTTTCCACCTTGCTTGGGTCCAGGAAAAGTGCGTTGAACGCGAACACGTCAGGGTCCTTCATCATCTTAGTTCTGGCTATCTCCTGCAAATTCCAACATGAAATAAGTACTTATTAAAGCGTCTTTAACTGAATGTATTATTGAAGCGTCAATAGCCTAATTGCTAAGCTGTAAATGATAAATGATCTTTATTTTGCAAATTGGTTATTAAATAACACTTTTACACGTAATTTTTTTCGTAAATTTAAACTAGCTGAGGCCGATGTTTCCTAACTGACTACCCTGAGAAGAAACACTGAAACAAACTCAGGGGTCCGTCTCTTTTAAAGTCCATACAATATATCCATCCATACATATACTGGTTAAAATATATTTTTGAGGAAAGATGCTCACAGATTTGAGTGGGCCTGTCCATACAGTGCAAGCATTTGTCAGATGACGTATAGCTCAACTTAGAACAAGGAGCTTAACGATTTGACGAACAATACCAAGGTAAGGACATTTGGGTAGGCCGCAAAAAGCACTTGAACAGGCATCTTCTGGGCTCACTCGTCCCATCGTGATTGCTTACCATCAGGCGAGATCGAGGTCAAGAGCAGGCTCAATCGTAACCAAAATGAATTGTCGAAATGTATGTACAATGTACGCGCATAACTTCAGAACGACTGCACCAATATGGATATATTTTCTATGTTCGGCAAAAGGTTAGATTAGTGAAAAATTCACAGCAACGAAGTTAAAACGTCGACAAAGCCGCGGGTAGAAGCTAGTAATGAATACATACCTGATTCTCCCACGCCATCAACTGAATATTATGCAACAGCATCACATCCAGCGTCAAAATCCCGAAAGAAAGCAAATCCGTGCTATTCGTCACTATAACTTTTCTACTATTGTTGAAATGTGTGTAATTCTCCCCGAAGTATATATCTCTTAGCTTATGCATCACTATAGTTACATTCCCTTCAACAAGACTAGCGTTTAGGGCTTGAAGGAGGCTTCCGAAATCACTGTCTTTCCTAGTCTCATTTGTTTTGAGATCAGGGTCTGAGGAGACCCACTCGTGAAGTTCTTGGACTTTCTCTATTAAGTAACTGGTCATGGTATTACTCTGCATGTAATCATCGTAGAGGTTTTCGTCGTTGTAGAAATAGTCGTCTTTAGCTGGAAAGGTAATAATAATATGTTATTGAAACATAAAATTAAAATCTATCCTAATTTTATAAGCGTAAATGTTTGTTGGTTTGGTTAAACGCGCTAATTTTCGAAATTCCAAGGTGGATTGGGATAAAATTTGGTATGGAAGTAGATTGAAGCTTGAGGAAGGTTAAAGGCGTTTTTATTCGATAACTTTTATAATACATGTAAAATTGAAGATATAAAATAACTGTTTTTTTCAAGACAAAACTAAAACGAAAAAACCATTTGTTTTTTTATTTAGGCTTTCTGTCTGTCTTTCTGTTCGTCCGGTCTAATCGCTGGAAGAACTGATTTTAATACTAGTTTCACTGGAAGATACAGAAAGTTACAGGGCAACATAAATAGCTTTTTATTCCGTAATTTCCGTGGGTCAGAATTTACACGGGAAAACCTACACGCAAACGAAGTAAGTACGTTAGCTAAGCTAGTCGAAAGCTATCTAATATCTAATATTATAAAGACGAAAGATTTGGTTTTTTGTTTATACAAAGGACAAATTAGGTGTGATGGTGATCAAACGCAAGCCTATTATCAATAATACTCGTAATAAAAAATGATCCACTTTGACAATAAATCGTTTGAAACCTACAAAATAAAAAAGATTTCCCTCCTTTTTTTATTTGTAGGAGACTGGTGCCTAAACTAAGCTGTGACTTATGTATTTCAGGACACCACGGACTCCCCCCTAAAGGAATAGATACCTTTATGCATGCTGCACTAGTGCATGCTGCACATAAAACGTTTTAAAAGCTATGTTAATTTGGGTCGTATTAATTAAATGGTAGATTACAAGGTCGTTACCATGGAAACATGTGTTTACGCGAATGTCAACCTAATTGTATTTGAATGTCTGTATGAAAATAAGCTTATGTAGGATCAAGTTTCTTTATCGATTGTACTAAAAACCCCTGAACGATTGTAAAACATCATTCACTAATATAAAACTACATTGGCGAATAACAAAGGCTAAAAATTTTAATTTTAATAAAAATGACCTGCATGTGCATTATAACAATTCTAAATCTTCAAAAATTATATTGAGGCTTTAATTTCCTCGGTCCACAGGACTGAAAAATTAATGAGGAATCCTCATCATGGCTTCCACACTGATTGATTTTAATGTGCCGTGCTTCACTGACGCTATTGATCAATTGAGGATCAATTTTTTGATGCTTTATTCTAGTTTGTATTTTAAGTATTTTAGTTTAGGAACCTCAAATAAAAATTGGACAAATTTGAAACAGCAAAGATCTACAAACATGAATTTCATACGCACCATCAATATACTCGTAAGGTATATCCAAATCCACGCTTTTCCCAAATCCCGGCAATAATGGCTTGAAATTCGGCACATAATCTTCAACTATTTTCATTTTGGTTTCATTTTCTTCTGTCTTCTCATTTACATTATCTTCAAGATTAGTTACTTTCATTTCTTTATCTCTTGATTTAAACCCACTTTCTTCAAAAACTCCATCAATGACAGCTTTATCTTTTTTCTTTATATTTCTTTCTTCATGAGGTATTTCGTCGTGTATAGGATGTATTTGGGTTTTGGAGATCAAATTCTTATGTTCTCTGTTAGATACGACGTTTTTGAAAATTGATAGCTTTTCTAGAATGGCATTTTCGTTTGAATCGTCTGCGTCTTTTGTGAAATCAGTTGTTTTTGGATATTGTGGTGACTGTATTGGTTCCTGTAATGGTACAAAAAATCGATTCAATCTATCCTAAATCCATCTCCTTTAAATTCTATCCCTTCAAATCGTTGTCTGTAAGAGATCGCCCTGTGCGATAAAACAGCCCATTGTACACTAGTTTTACTTTTTGTATCTATATGTAATAGAAATATTGTAAGGTGTACAATAAAGTATATAATAATAAGAAATTAACGGCGGTTTAAGAGGAGCAGTGGCGGTACCTTCATATAAGCCCAAAAGCCTTACTAAAAAATGCTCGATAGAGAATCAATGTCAAACCCGAACTATTTAAAAGTTCGCGCGCTTAATTCTTATCAAAATAACACAATGTATCTACTGCTACACTACTACACATCGCGATTGTTCGCGCGCAGAGTTTCGCATTTGTAGCATCTAATGATCTACATATTGCTATCTCGCTTACACGCACCGGCTTTTACCGGGCTTTCAAATACTATATCTGTCACTTTCGCACTTATAGCGATGTGCCGTATAACGAGTTAGGCCTTGTGCATAGAACAAATCGATCACTATGGCAGATTTAAGCAGGGCTTTTGGTATGAAGTTGCATGCGTATGCGTGACCTTGTCAGCTTGCCAACTCTGCAGTGTTGCCGTTTTAGCCACACGTTGAAAGATCTTGGAGATTTTTAACGAGTTTGGAAACTTTTTTAACATTTAGCAACAATAAAAACTAGCGACTTTTAAAATAACGAAATTAAATACAGTCAAAACCGTTTACAACAACATCATTTAGAACAACATACCGGTTATATAGACCAAAATCATAGGTACAAAATACTTAGTACCTTGAAAACATCACCGGTTATTACGACTATCGGTTTTTACAACCAAATATGAGTGGTCCCTTGGATGTTGTTATAACAGATTTTGACTGTATTCAAGCAATATCTTAAAAATAAAAAAAATTTAGCTAGATTTTTCATATACCTGGCGACTTTTTTTGCCTAAATGACAACACTGAGTAGTTCCCGACATCCGAGAGTGCAACTAACTTCAGTTTCATTTGCTTGAGTGGGAAAAGGTTTTGTTGTTAAAGTTTTTTGTTTGTTTTCTAAGATTTCCTCAGTGATACAATTGTTTTGGTGATTTACCTACAACAATGGAGGTAATTGTACCTTGTGAGGATTTAAAATGCGTTCAAGTTTTGATTGGCGAAGATAAGGTAAAATCTTTAAACTTTGCTCAGAAAAAACAGTTAATTTCTTCATTAAAACCGACGCCTAATCTGTGTATTTCTCAGACTAGTAAATCGCATAAACGAAAATTTAATAGATCAGTGTATAAAACTAGTTGGATTGTTGGCTGTTCGCACACTAATAAGTTGTATTGCTGGTGCTGCATATTTTTTTCGAATGAAGATTCCGTTTGGAATACATCTGGTTATAATGATTTAAATAACATATCTGGCGCCATTAAAAGGCACGCAAATTCCCATAAACACCTGTGTGCAATGGTTTCTTTCGGTAATTTTGGTAAACAACGAATTGAGACATCTATATCACGCCAGTTATCTGAGGAAATTTCAAAATATAACACGCGCGTTGAAAACAACCGTAGTGTTTTTCAAAGATTAGTCGATATTGTTTGTCATTTAGCACAACAGGAACTTCCTCTAAGAGGATATGATGAGTCCAAAACTTCATTAAATAAAGGCAATTTTTTAGAACTGGTCTCGTTAATTTCAAAATACGATGTCGTTTTAGAAAAACATATGCAGCATCAGGAAAGTGACAAACCGGGGCCGAGTTATTTATCTAACAAAATTCAAAACGATATTATTCATTCCGTAGCCGATGTGATGCAAACTTGCATCGATTACGAAGTTAGACAAACAAAATTTGTTTCAATTATTATTGACGAAACCCCCGATGTTAGTCATAGAGAACAACTGTGCTTGATTCTCAGATATTATTATAAAAATGAAATTCATGACCGTTTTTTGGGCTTTCTTAATGTGTCGGAAAGTCGCACAGCAGACTCACTCTCTAATATTATTTTAGAATTATTGAATAGACATGATTGCATTGCAAAATTAGTAGCGCAAAGCTATGACGGTGCTAGTGTAATGTCCGGTGTAAGAAATGGAGTGCAACAAAAAGTTAAAGATGTTTGTCCACAAGCAATTTACATTTGGTGTAATGCGCATATTTTGGCCTTAGTGTTGTCTAAATCATGCAATAGAATTCAGGAGGTTAGTTTATTTTTTTCAGCCCTTCAGGCTTTGTGTAATTTTTTTAGTAATAGTACAAAACGAGCTGCTTTTTACGATACTCATTGCAGCAAAAAATTGCCTAATGCTCCCGCAACTCGTTGGACATACATGTCGCGAGTTGTAAACACGGTTTTTGAACAAAAAAGCAAACTTATTGAGTTGTTTTCTGATCTGTGCGACAATCCACAGAACTGGGACGGGGATACGATTTTAGCTGCGGAGAATTTTGAAAACACTTTGCGATCTTATAATTTCAATTTTTTTCTTTTTATCTTTCATCGGATATTTGAAAAAACTGACTGCTTGTACAATATTCTACAAAAATCACAAGTTGATGTCGGTTATTGTATTAATAAAATAAAGGAATTTCACGCATGGTTACGTGCTGAATTTCAATCCGAATTTGATCAAATTTATGAGAACACGTTGCAAAATAACTCTGCTCCTCGTTTGAGACGCAACGTACGCTGTGCAAAAACGGAATACAGACGACTTTTTGTAGAAGTAATTGATAACATTAATACCGAAATTACTGACCGATATTCTGAAATTTATATATTAAAGTTTTTCCAACTGCTCAACAACAAAAAATTTGACAATTATAACTCACATTTTCCTACAGAGGAATTAGATTCATTATTTGACATTTATGCAAACTATTTCGACAAACAAACATTAAAAAGCCAATTGATTTGCTTGTAGTCTAGTCCTGATCTGAAAGATCGTAATGTTTTCGAATTAATTGATTTCATTCATGAGAATAACCTCGAAGATGCCTTTCCCGAGCTGTTAAAGTTAGCGTATCTTGTTGTAACTATTCCGGCTACAAGTTCTTCCGCGGAACGTGCTTTTTCGTCTCTTAAACGTATCCATACCTATCTGAGAAATACACAAGGTCAAGAGCGTCTTTCCGAATTATCAATGATAGCTATTGAAAAACAGTTGTTGGTAGAATTAAAACGATCACCAACATTTTACTCTGATGTAATTAAATCATTTCTTAAGAAAGATAGACGATTCCAATTAGAATATAAATAATTTATTTAAATTCCTTATTACATTCTATCTAGCTATTTTTTAACTTTCGTTTTGTAACTTTTTGTTTTGTTTTTTTTTTTCTGATATGTTTATTATATTCAATCTAGCACTAGCATGCCTTCAGTGTGCTTTGGTTACCTCATTCACCGCACGACAAGCAAGAGTGAAATTGAAGAAAGAAGAGGAAAGAAGAAGATGGATGAATTCACTTTTAATTTATTGTACCTAACCAGTAGTTTATGATTATGAGAAAATTGCGATGATACATACGTAGGTACCTACATACTCAGTCGAAAACTGAACTTTCTTTTTTTGAAATCGGTTAAAATTTTATTGGGCTTGCGTTATTTTGAAACCCTAGGCACGCCACTGAAGAGGAGCCTCCTTAATTTGTATGTAACTTTGCATTAATATTCTGAAACAATCACGCATACAATCAAAATGGAACTTTATTTTATAGTTTCGTAATTGGAACATTTTCACTCGATTCATTTTTTAATCAAAAATCATGTCTTTTTTAAAGATTATTCAAAATTTAATCAAGTTTTTATGTCTAAAATTAGTATTGACAGTAAGAAAATATAGTTTATTATCCAAATGTAGGACATTTTTTCTCTAGATCAATTATTACTTTAGTTATGAACGAAATAATAATTAGAGACTTATGACATATGATTTGTAGTGCCTTCCAGATGTTTGCGCAAAACAGGACGGTTGATTTTTATGTAGTCATGCGCAAAAAATAGCATCATTGATGCACAGAATACGTGTCAGTGACAATAGCATCCTGAAAACTGTGGCAGATATTCCATATACCATATGTGGCAATATTCTACTTTTCGTACTACTAAGGAGTGGAATTCCCTGCCAGATTCTGTTTCCTGATAGCTATAAACTGAGGGTCTTTAAGTTAAGAGGGACTAGGTTACTTCTAGGTAAGCGTGCTTCATCTTCGACCACATCATCGCTTACCATCAGGTGGTCAAACGCGAGCCTATTATCAATAAAACATAAAAATATAATTTATGATGTAGAAGCTAGTGTAGATTATATAGCAAATACTCACTGGAGACTGAAAGACTTCTCTAGTACTGAAGGTGTCAGAGGTGCCCCACTTGGTGATTACCACGGTGGCGAGGACTAGTGCGGCGCAGACAGCGAAACACGATGCACTGGCTATGATCCAGACCTTCAGAGGCACCTGAAAAGCAAATAAAATACGTTAATTTAGTATTTATAAGTATATGTATTGTATTAAGTATGGGTTTGGTGCCTGAAAATAAACAATAATAATAAAAAGATTTTCTTGTACCAACACCTACCACGATGTGGTTTTTAGGGTTTCGTAGCCGAATGGCAAAAAACGGAACCCTTATAGTTTCGTCATGCCTGTCTGTCTGTCTGTCCATCCGTCCGTCGTTATGTCATAGCCATTTTATTCCGAAACTATTAGAACTATACATGTGAAACTTGTAAGTAGATGCATTCTGAGAACCACTTGCCGATTTTAAGAAAAATATTTAAATTAAAGGAGGCTCTCCATACATGAAATTAACCTGAAAATATTTTGTTTTTTCATGAAACCTATGCGTGTGTGGTATCTATAGACATATCTTTAAAAATTACATTGAGATTTCTAAAATCACTTTTTCAAAAAGTTAATCGCTTAAAAGATATACGCTTCCGAAGTGGTAAAATGTGGCCTAGGGCTGCCATTCGTCCGGGTTTCCCCGGATTTGTCCTAGTTTGGAGAGCGTCCGGGGGTGTCCGGAGGGATTTTCCCTATTAGCGTCCGGGTCAAACCCGGACACATATTGGTCTTACGGTTACCAAAAAGTAAGGTACCTAATATAAAGGAAGAGACTAATTACTTATTAAAAAATGTAAAGCTCTATAACAGAGTGGTTTTCTAATCAGTGCTCTATAATGTTATCACTAACTAAAACCATAAATAAACATTAAGATAAAAATGTATTTTTCATTTTTTTTTTATTTACTCAAAATTGGTGGCCCCAGACAACGACTTCATAAACCCCAGACGGTTTATGAAGTCGTTGTCTTGGGCCACCAATTTTGATGATGGCAGCCCTAGGTAGGCCGCAAACAGCACTCAAACCGCCAGACAATCAATTTTAACTCAAGAGTGAATAGGCATCTTCTGGGCTCGCTCGTTCCATCGTAGACCTTATCTAACGCTTACCATTAGGCGAGATCGAGGTCAAGAGTGGGCTCATCCGGAATAAAAAGCAAATAAACCGGTGAATATGCTCTTACTTATCTGATCTGATCAGCTACAACAATCTGTCAAATTTCTTTAATAGATTTTCAATTTTATTATTAAAGTAATTAGGTTCAATGTTGATTGGGAAAATTTGACAGTTTCGGGTAGCTTCATGTGCTGGCGTCTGTACATGGAGCGGCTATCTAACTAACCTTCATAAACCAGTAGCTGGATAAAACGATAGCCCTTGGCAAGACTGGTGGTAGATTTTCCGGTTTTTGATTACCCGTAACCACTGTCAAAGATGTACAAATTAGTCTTGGGTAGTATCGTAAACGATGAACGAAAAGGAACCGTATCTTCGTACTGTACTAGGCATGACTCCCCCACCCCCCCAAAATCGTACACCCAAATAGAAAATCTTCTAAAATTTTGCAAAATAAGACGTTTCAATTATCACCCGATTTGTCAATAAAAATAGAAGACTTCCATTTGTTTTATAATGTGTGCGATAAAATCTGTATTAGTCTTGGGTAGTTCGTGAACGATGAACGAAAAGGAATCGTATCTTCGTACTGTACTAGAAGAACCGTTTCCGAACGCTGAATTGTCTAATAGGTCAAATAGCTCTTTTCGAACTCGTACATTCTTAACCACGCGATCGTAATGTGCGAAAAGAAATGAAATACAGTCACGGATTGTTTGACAGAAACGTTATACGTATTCATTCGATGTCTGTTAATGAATGAGAATGGGAGAGAATAGCCGACGAATGACGATGCTACCTGAACCCGACCGACTGAATTCGCAAGAATGATATAAGGTGCGTGTTATTTCAATGGCATAATGTCTAATTTAGCTTATCACCCGAACGCGCGAGACATGTCTAGTGATGGCTGACTGCTGATAGCGAAGACCGAATAGAGCTATTAGAACTAATAGAATGAACTAGTTCACTGTCCGAAATGAACTAGTACGGAGCGATTTCAAAAATGACCGAGCAGGCATAAGAATAGTATAAATGGTAGCCGGGACACAACAGCATAACTTTCTGTCTGAGGCAAGGAGTATGTAGGTAGGTAGTGTATGTACTAGTGTATGTAGTAGGTTCTGAGTACATACTAAGATCGAGAAGCATTTCGGCAAGCATTAGAATTTGAAGATCGACCAATGAGGTTAATATTATTTAGCTAAAAGCTCCTCTTAAGTAAAAATAAGCGGTCTTAATCGCTGTTACTAAAGCTTAACAAAGCGTTCAGGACGCTCTTGGGGCTGCCTCGCTTCTGTAGCGCGTTAGGGATGTTCGCCAAGGCGCGTGTGGATTGCTTCCACAGTTCCACACAATCATGCCCAAGCGGTGCACATTCCTGTTGCGTGGGGAGCGGGACAGCCGCAATAATATCCTCGGGCAACATTACTCAGCACGTGAACCATGCAGCAATGATTCACGTACTGACAGTCAAAACGTTCTGCAAAGGCATTCAGGGGCCATACCATGACGTGTTGAGTGAGTCGTTCGAGCGAGAAAGAGGCAAAAGCAATTATGTGTACGATGATGAATCACGCTTGCCTAGAAGTAACTTATTCACTCTAGACTTAAAGGTTATAGCTATCATGAAACACAGACCCCGGCCAAAATTTAATTCCTTAACTTTACGCACAATGAAAGTATTCCCAAATCGTTTAGTGCGTAATGGTGGGGGATTTGGCTTTCCTTTGTGGGTGGACTCTTGAAGATCAATCTATGAGGTTGTCGGCTGCTTAACCAGACTTTCCTATTGCCTTAATAATAATAATTAAAGCCAGGGCTTATATTTCACTTACTTGTTTCGAGAAATACATTGTCATTGTCGCTTTGCGTCAATACTCTTTCGTTACGATGGAAGCGAGTTTTACTTTAATACTTTTCTCCATCCAAAACACTTAACCGAACAACCTCCTGCGTTTGATGGTCTATCATTCTACACGTGTTTAGTAAAATTGTGGTGGCTCCTCCACAAACGCCACTTAAAAAGAGTTGAAGTTGATGGGAGTTAGCTTAGAACAGTCTCATCGCAAGACACTGTTGTAGTGAGTAAATTCGGACTCCCATAATTAGAGCCTCCAGTCGGAGCTTATATTTTACTTACAAACTAGCCAATTACACTGGTCACCAGTTTTTATGACGAATCAGCCCGCTATTGACTCCGATCTCGCCTGATGGTAAGCGTAAGATGAGGTCTACGATGGAACGAGCGAGCCCAGTAGCCTGTTCACTCTTGTTTTAAAGGTTCACAACTCTCAAAATAATTAATTTGAGATATACCTACATGGGGACTTATAAAACGGCAGATCCTAGTGCATGGTTCGAAATTGGTAGTTTCCTATGGAGAAGAAACGACAAGAAACACCACGGTAAATCTCTTACTACGTCGGATACACACAAAACAAAAGCCGGCAGAGAATTCCCCTGTAGGCTACGGACCTCGGCTTAGGGCGTCGCTGCGGGAGGGCAACTAGGGACAGGCTGGATGGAACAATAGGAGATTTGTCATACTTTTTTTCGGGTGGGAAAATCATCAAATCGTCTTCTCCCGCTCTGAGTGGAGCGGAAGGGAGTGTCAGACTTCTACTGACTAAAAACCCACCCTGTTTCTTCAACTACCCTTAAGTTCCGGGGCCGCGCCGCGGTATCTTGTTAGAACATTCCCACAACCCCAGAGATTTGTCATACTTACAGTAGTTTTATCCGGCACGCGATGAATGACAGTAGGTCTCGGCGGGAGCGGTCGGCGCGCGTTCGGCATTCGCTCGGGCACACTCGGGTAAGTTCGGCTCCAGTCGGTAGTCATCGTAGCACGACTGTCGCACGAAGTTGAAGATGGCGGCCGTTTCTCGTATTCGTATTGAAACATATTCTGGAACAAGATTAGAACAAATATATTTAATGGAACAAAAAACAGTTTCAAAAGTTTGTTTATACAGGGTGGAATTTTATAATGCCACCTGAAGGGAAAGTACTCTTAATACTGTAGATCATTTAAAATTTTACTCAAAGAAAACATTCCTTTATTTTTTACAACTCAGCTACTTAGGACGAGCGATTCAGAACGCTTGGAATCGTTTTCAGGAGACGGGTTCGGTGTCTATAAGACGGCATCAGGATCAGGCAGAGTTAGAGCCACCACCGCACAAGACGACCGGTCACTAGACTGCGAGAAGAGAGCGTTTCATCACCTCTTGCTCTGTACAAAATCGCTTGCGACAAGTCACGGGTACTCGCGTTAGTGACGAAACGATTAGGAACGGGTTGCACCAAGACCAGCAGTTATCCAGGAGACGTGTAGTACGGATACCACTCACAAGTGCTCCTCGTGCACACCGACTAACATTTGTAAGGCAATATCTTGACTGGGACATGAGTGGTTGGAGCACAGTTTTGTTTACTGATGAGAGTAAAGTGAAATTTTACGTCGTATTAGGGTATAGAGACGAGAAGGTGAGAGATTTTTGGATGCTTACATCCATGAAAGTGATAGATTCGAGGGGGCAAATGTAATGGTGTGGGGAGGCGTCAGTCTATCGGGTAGAACTGCGCTTGTAATCCTAAATGAAGGCACTGTTACAGCGCAGGGATACATCGAGGTGTTCTGCTGGACTACGTGCAACCAGTTCCTAATCGTTTGCTCACTAACGCGAGTACCTACTCGTGACTGGTTGCAAGCGATTTTGTATAGAGCGAGAGGTGATAAAACGATCTCTTCTCGCAATCAAGCGAACATAACGGTCGTCTTATGCGGTAGTGGCTCTAACTCTGCCTGATCCTCGTTTTCTAGACACCGGACCCATCTCCTGAAAACGGTTCCAATGGTTCTGAATCGCTCGTCCTGAGTACCCGAGTTGTTGAGCAATAGAACGCTGTGAAGGTCCTTCTTGATTGAAAGTCACAGCTCTAGTTGAGATTGCCAAGTCCATATGTCTTCGAAAGCGCGGCATATTGTGTGCAATAATCAAATTAACACATTACTTAGCAATATTTTATCTGTTCACTACTAAATTCACACATGAATGAATCTATCGATCAACTTAAATAAGGGTAAAATCGAGTGATTACTAAAAACCAGAAAATCTGTCCACTTAAACAATTCTATGCAAGTGGCATTCTTAAAAAAACTTTTTAGCAAAAAATAGAACCGACTTCCATATAAAAACACTACAAAGGCAAAAATAACTTTAATTTCGGAAGGTGGTGTCAAAAACGAAAATATATACAAAACTAAAGACACCGCCTTCCGAAATTAAAGTTATTTTTGCCTTTGTTGTGTTTTTATATGGAAGTCGGTTCTATTTTTTGCTAAACAGTTTTTTTTTTTACGCTTTTTAGTGGGTCAGTTTGTAATTTATCTAGTTACAAAAGCCAAAATGTCAACTACTTATCACCTTTTACAAAATATTACTTTTCCCGGTGCAGAGCCGTTAATTTTTGAGGAGTTCTCCTGGTACATCACCATCAGCTCTACTTCACCATATGCATTGTGACGAGCATAAAGTGCTTAACATCCATATTCAAGTAATCTCCCTCGCTAATACTGTGTGGAAACCTGCAATATTTTTAGTGATACTACGGATGTTTATAAACCAAAACATCCGTAGTATCACTAAAAATAT
Source organism: Tholera decimalis (assembly GCA_943138885.2). Lineage (NCBI taxonomy): Eukaryota > Metazoa > Arthropoda > Insecta > Lepidoptera > Noctuidae > Tholera > Tholera decimalis. The sequence goes on along the minus strand of OW964575.2, from coordinate 5,806,366 downwards.
TGCAGGTTTCCACACAGTATTAGCGAGGACAAAAATTGATTGGGATGTAATAACATTAACCGAGTGCTGGCTTCCCAACATTCATAGCTTGCCTAACATGGATGGTTATGATTGTTTTAGTACTGTTCAAAATCTCACCCAAAATGAGGGTGTAACCGTCTATGTTAGAAAAGAACTTAAGGTTTCCGTTGAAGAGCCTTCATTCCTTAATGCAAACTGTTTACAAATAACAATTGGTCAAAACACTATACTACTGGCAATATACCGACCGCCAGGATATAAAGACATAACCAATTTTCTAAACTCATTAAACCACACGTTAACAAATATTGCACATTACAAGAATATAATAATTAGCGGCGATATTAACATTAATATTCACGATCAAAGCCAAGACTCAAACAAACTCACCTATTTAAATTTATTAGCCTCGCACGGTCTACTGCCTACTCACACATTGCCTACACGACAACATGCCTGTCTTGATCATTTCGCCTTAAAAGCTCAGCGGCCTGCCTCAACACTTGTAGCTCATTCGGCACTAACTGATCATGAAACGGTAATGTTATTCCTCGCAAATGAAAATCCTAAAACGGTTGTAAGAAAATCAATGACCCGAATTAATTATGTGCAGTTAGATATAGACATCAAACAACTCAACTTCAGCGAAGTATATAACACACGTGATCCAAATGTTGCAGCTGAGACTATGGTGAATCAAATAAAGAAAGTTATAGATATTAATTCACAAACTGTCAAAGTCCCAAATCGTAAAAAGATTATGAAAGCATGGATAACGCCAGGCCTTCTTCGTTGTGTCCGACACAGAGACAACTTGCATAAAAAAATAAAAAAGACACCAGAAAATCACGTCCTAAGAATTACTTTTAATAGATACAGAAACTTCTGTAATAAATTGTTAAAGAGAATTAAAAAAGAATATGAAAAAAACGAAATAGCCAACGCAGGGACAAATTCTAAGCTACTTTGGGCAGCAATAAATAACATCACACATAGAACCAAAAAGAAAGAAGCACAGACTGATTTGTTAAGGGTATCATCGACCCCTGAACTATCGGTTAACTCAGTTAATAACTTTTTTGCTGAGATTGGTAAAAATCTTGCAGAAAAAATTTCGAGCCCGATAGATACTTCCATTTCGTTTACAAATAGTACCGCGCAATCAATGGTTTTATTACCAACAAATGAAGATGAAGTTGAAAAATTATTAACGTCTCTTCGCAACGACTGTGCGGTGGGATGGGATAAAATATCCAGTGGCCTTCTTAAAAAGCATAAAAAGTTAATCGTACCACCCCTGACTTACATCTGTAATCTAGCACTCTCGTCAAGCAAATTCCCCAACGTTTTCAAAAGATCTATCATACACCCGATCTTTAAGAATGGGGACAGGAGCCGTGTCAACGATTATAGGCCAATTGCAGTACTGCCAGCTTTGTCTAAAGTACTTGAGCGGGTCATGAATAATAGGCTAAAAGACTACCTCGAGAGGCAGAATCTACTTTCTCCAACACAATATGGGTTTAGATCTAGTAAATCCACGTCGGACGCAGTTCACGATCTTACCAACTATATTGTTACTAATTTGGACTGTAGGAAAAAGGTATTAGGTATATTTCTGGACCTAAGAAAAGCATTTGACACGGTTTCTGTACCCATCCTTATCCGGAAAATGGAAACCATGGGAATCAGAGGGGCCCAGCTGGAGCTGTTTAAAGACTACTTGAGTGAGCGTACTCAGTGCGTTAAGATAAATGAGTTCATTAGCGAGGAACGATCAGTCACTTACGGCGTGCCCCAGGGCAGCGTACTTGGCCCAACAATCTTTCTCATATACATTAACTACCTGGGTATGCTCACACTCCCTAAAGGGAAGATCATTACATTTGCTGATGACACCGCATTACTCTTCAGTGCTGACACGTGGGATGAAGTGTTTTCACATGCCCAGTTGGGCTTCAATACTGTGACAGAGTGGTTACGAATTAATAAATTAACACTAAATGCTAAAAAATCTAATTACATAACATTCACTCTAAAAACAAATAATAATGCACGAACATCAGTAACAACTTCTACAATTGTAGCACACAACTGTCCAACACCACATAAAGAAAATTCATGTAATTGTCCACACCTGCGAAGTACTCAAATTGTTAAATACTTGGGTATACAAATAGATAATACGCTAAGATTTCGAGAACATATTGATGCACTTAACACTAGGTTACGCAAGTTGATATACATCTTTAAAACTTTAAGGGAAATAGCAGACGCGAAGCTAATAAAATCAGTATACTTTGCCCTTGCTCAATCATTGTTAAACTACTGTATCATTGTATGGGGTGGAGCTCCGAAATCTACAATTCTTATTTTGGAGAGGACACAAAGAGCCATACTGAAGGTGTCTTCGTTCCTACCTTACCGTTACCCCACAGAGTTATTATATAAAGACGCAAAAGTTCTAACAGTGCGACAGCTTTTCATCAAAAACATTATATTAAAACAACACTCCTTGCTTACTTACAATCCTTCGGTTTTACAAGGTAAAAGACGCTACAACCCCGTAGATCGCCCAGAAATTCGGCTCTCAACCCAATTCTCGAAGCGCTTCTACTGCCATCTAGGTGGTTTTCTTTATAATAAAATAAATAGAATGCTACCGATACTAAATCTTACTAAGATCATTTGTAAAAAGGAAATAACTTCCTTTCTACAAGGATTAAATTATGATGACACTGAAAACCTATTCGCTACCAATGCTACCATAGTGTAATCTTGTAAATGTAAGGTAAAAACTCAGTCATACACACAAACCCACTGATATCACACCCAAAACACTTACCAACACCACACCCACAAAAACACACACACTCCCATACACAACACACGCACACACACTCACACTGTTTTATACACAGAAACTTATTTTATCTATGGTTTTATACGTACACCCTTACTAACAAATATTTAGTGATAATAATTATGTTCAGGTTCAACTATCTGTTTTCAATACTTAATGTTAAAAGGTGGAGTCCTGGTGTCCTGAAATACAGGCTTATAGCTTAGTTTAGGCACCAGTCTCCCACAATAATAAAGCTGTTAATATACAAATCTAAATGATGTATTGTAAATATTGTGGAGAGAAATAAACATATTATTATTTAAAAAAAAAAATCTAATCGCAATCAACGAAATACTTATTATTGAGTAGTTTCGGTGGCCATCTGGGGTCTTCATCATCAGTTCCACTTCCTCAAATGGTGCTTTTCGAGAGCAACTGCACAAGGTACTATAAAAAATACCCAAAACGCTATAGGTGTGCCTATAATATTTGAAGAGTTCCCTCGATTTCTCCATGATCCCATCATCACAGATCCAAACGTGACGACAATGGGACCAACCAAACAAAAGAAGAATTTTCCAAATCGGTCCAGCCATCTCCGAGTTATGAGGTAGCATACATAAAAAAAAAAACAAAAAAAAAAAGTTCAAGACGAATTGTAAACCTCCTTTTTTTGAAGTCGGTTAAAAAGCATTTATCAACACTTAAGATTAACGTCTCATAAGTATCAGCCACTTAAGTATGCATTCAAGTTAATAAATTAACCCATATGTGAAAAATAAGCAGTGGCCCTTATTTTGTTTTGACTAGTATACAACGTGTAATTTAAAGGGTATATACATACCAAGTGCATAGCTTCTTTGGATGATAACAAACGATATGGCAAGGGTTTTGTAATCCTAAGTCTACGTGTGTAGAACTTATTACAAATACCATTACACTGATACCAGAGACCGAATTTTTCAAATTAGAAGAACGAAGAGAATTATCGTGTTATTGGCAAGTGACGTGGAAAGTTATTGACCCTCGTAGTGCTGTGACACGTTTGTTATGATTGGTATTCAAGAAATATATGAAACCGATAATTTGGTATCAATTCTTTGAGTCAGTTATTTTGAGGTGAAACTGTGCATAGAAACTCCATACCAGATGTTGTCTTCAGCCCTTTTGGATAGATATGGGGTTTCCGTTACACATTGTATATGTATAGTATTATGAATGAGGTGTATTTGTAAGTATTTTATCCAAGCCTTACAGTAAACATTATAATAATAGAAATTTATAAATTTGTCTGTCAACTAAAAAGAACTCAATTATGTTCTTTTCGGCACTTATTTCTTTATAAGGTAATTACGATGAGTCTGACATGATCATGTTTGATTACAAGCCTCTTAATAAAAAAAAATCATCAATAATTTCAGAAAACACTCATTAGTATGAAATACTGTCTCGCGACCCTTTGCGACCACCTCCAAGATCCGGCTGCTAGAATCTGAAGGTATCTGTTATTTTTTTTATTTTTCATGAATGATAAATGGTAGTAGAATAAATTACAGCACGGTTGCCTGGAAAAATTAGACCCGAACTACCTTTAATTAAATTTATTGTAATTCATTTTTGTTAATAAATTGCAGGTACACATTTATTTACGTGAACCCAAAATCATTTGATAGAAAATGATGTAAGGAGCCTAAAAAAATGGTTGCCAGCTCTCAGTTAGCCGCAAAATCCATGGGTTGCCAGATGTAAACAGGTAACTTATTGTTAATTATTTAGGTCAACTGCTCAAGGAGCTGTCAGCATTAGTGACGGGGCCTCATAAAGCCATTGCCCACCGGGGTTGCGAAAATGTAGTAACAAGATACCGCGGCCCCGGAACTTACGGGCAGCTGAAGGGTTTTTAGTCAGTTAAAAAAAAACACGTTGACTGCCGAGCATGAGATCTCGGGTTCAGTTCCCGGGTCAGGCAAAAAGTGTTATTTGGTTGCGTGTGGCCCGGAGTTTGAAGTTTGTTTATAAACTTCGCCTGGTGATGTGTTGATAAAAAGTAGCCTATATTGTCCTTCCCCAGGCTTGAGATTATCCATATCCATAACAAACAGATCAGCACAGCCATGATACATACAATGACACTGATTAACAAACGGGACCAACATAAGTTACTTTCGTTTATTTTTCGTGTCAGTCAAGGATTAGTACAATACGGCCGTTCTAACTTGGCGAGTGTGAAGTTAGGCTCTGCGAACTTTAGCGCTTGTGCACTCGTACAAAAATAATTATAGTTGGTCCTGGCTGTCATTTAGACATCTTTGACAATCGTTACAGTTGAAATCAGCAATCGCATTTGCAATCGTTGCAGTCAGTAGCCAGAAAATCTGATGCTGGTCTTGCCAAGGGAATTTCCGAAACTGTCAAATTTACCCAATCAACCTTGAACCTAATGTCTTCAACAATAAAGCTGAAAATCTATTAAAGAAATTTGACAGATTGTTGTAGCTTGATGTGCTGGCGTCTGTATCTAGCATAATGAACTTTATGTCAATTAACATACAAACTAAATACGAGCCAAAAAAAAGTTCGCGCGTCTTCCGGGGAATCCTCGCGAATTCTCGAGAATTTATGGCTCCTATTTAGTTTGTATGTTATACAATTGACATAAAGTTCATTATGCTATGTACAATTTCGTTGCAAAAAGTCGCTTCCATTCCATTCCGCGGCGGTGTAAATTGAGCCTTACTCAGCTTAATGATGATGATGAATAAGAAGACTTTTTTTATATTTTCTTCCGGATATTGCAGATCCGCCGGAAGAAGATAGAATGTGATTATATAATATAATAATAATAATATTCCACAACTTTCACACAACGCCATCTAGTCCCAAACTAAGCAGAGCTTGTGATATGAGTACTAGACAACTGATAAACAAACATATTTATTTCTAAATACATACATATTATTATACATAAATTACACCCAGACAAAGAGACAAATGATCGTGCTCATCACACAAACATTTGTCCTGGGTGGGAATCGAACCCACGACCTTGCGCATAGCAGTCAGGGCCACTGACCACTAGACTAACGAGAGTTTGTTTCCGTGTTTCTTCTCAGGGCAGTTAGTTAGGAAACACTGGCCTCATCTAGTTTACATTTACGAAAAAAAAAATGACGTGTAAAAGTGTTATTTATAGCCTATTCACAAAATAAACATAATTATTTCATAATCATATGAAGTGGAGTGCGAGTTTGGGGTATATCTGTGTGAGTAAGTATAGGTGTAACAGAATCTCATGGCAAATGGGGAAATTAATATTTTTAGTAGGCATGCACTTGGGAAGTTGGATTAAACCATCTTGATATTTTCTTATTTTGATCGCGCCACTTAAAATATTTTTGGATGGACCAGCAATTCAATAAGCAACTTGTCTTCGATTCACGGTTCTTATTTATGCGTTGCATTTAAATATTAAAATAGGTATTATTTTTATATCATGCCGTTCCATCAAATGACTATCTGTTCCTTTTTGACTAGAATTTAATATATTCAAAGACAATATTCTTCAGTATAAGCCATTTAAATAAAAGACACAGGAACACATGTAATAGTACGAGTAACTAAAGTTTGAAAAACATTTTTTCACGATTCTCTTAATAAAAAATAATTTCATTCAATAATTATGTAATAATTTCATTACACGTGGAATTTCCTTCCGTACAGAATAAAATTCTATCACTTTGTTTCTAATAAATTCTAAATCAAAACTGTATTTGTTGATTTTGGTTTTCCCACCTTTCCTCTTTATACTAGGCTTAGAGAATGCACTTTCAATCTTTCTTCCTTCATCAATAATACGCCGTATAGTACTATTAGAAACTCTATGAACAAACTATAGGTTAATCACTTAAAAAATAATACTACGTTCATATTCACGAAAAATAAAGTATCAAAACTATTTCCTCCTACTAACCGGTGAATGTATCAACGCGCATTGTTTGTCGCTTAGTTCCACCTTTTTCTTCACAAATTTTATTGTAAGCATTGAAAAAAATATTTCTCGCTTAGGATAGCAGTGGTTTTTTCGACATTACATCCAGAAATATAATTTTTTTCGAGAAAATAAACAAAAATTCAAGTGTCGTTGACAGAACATGTACTTTGACTCGACAGAATATCATAGACATTGCCATATGAAAATCGCTATTACCTAATAATTATTTTTTGTAGCATGAGATTCTGGTAGACCTATACTTCCCTTACGTGAGATCTGTCCTTTCCCCATAATTTCTAAGCTTGTGTTTCACTCATATTAGACCCATGGGACCGTAATTTGTCACGGATACTCTATCCGTGCTTATCGTAGCATGAAACCTTATCTGCCTCCGTGGGAAATTATAATCATGGGATGTCTCATCGTGCTAAGGGATTTTAAACCTTATTATATACTAGCATCTGTCTTTACTTGCGTGTAATTTTGCATCAGGTGTTTCAGTTTCCGAAATTAATTATACCCTATATAATGTTTACATAGCTATTATAAGTCTAGGCGACTTATAATAGCTATGTAAAAAAAAGTTTCATTCAAATCCGTATCACCAGAGATTAGCGTGTATTAACGGACCAGACGGATATTTTATTTTATATTATCACTAGCTTTTACCCGCGACTTCGTCCGCGTGGAATAGTTACTTTGGGCTAACGTTAAATTTAACCCCGATTTTGAAGCATTCTTCATTGGCGCTCCGCTCCTATTGGCCTTAGCGTAATGATATATAGCCTATAGCCTTTCTCTATAAATTTACTATTTAATTAAAAATTAATTTTTCAATTCGAACCAGTAGTTCCTGAGATTATCGCGTTCAAACAAACAAACAAACTCTTCAGCCTTATATTATTAGTATAGATAGCTGTTGCCCGCGACTTCGTCCACGTTTCCGTCGTTTTTCGTAAAAAAAGTAGCCTATGTCCTTCCTCACGGTTCAGTGATTTTGATGTAACAGACAGATTAACTTTCGTAATTTAGTAGGGAAATATAATATGTCAATCTATAATACTGTTGAAAAATATCGCAATACCGAATCGCACAATATTATTGTTAATAGCTGTGCCCGCGACACCGTCAGCGTGTAACTCCTCCTTATTAAGTTAATGTATTGGTTATAATATTGTTTAGATCACGTTCACATGAGGCTTAAGTACCTATAGAACGAAAATACTTCAGCGCAAAGCTTCCGGGTAAACTATGTTGAAAGTTGACCCGTCCGGCACGTGAACATAAAGATTTTTAGAACTGCTAACCCGGGAAAGAGCGACGTACAACTGACCATGCGAGAAACAACTAACACCGAGATCTACTCCAGCAACACGAAAAGTCTACCCTTGAGCCTTATTAATTGTCATTGCATAACACACCGATACTGGGAATTGCGTTCTTTTAAATTGGAATGGCAAATTATTTGGTATTATGGGAATTCTGGGAATAAAGATGGTTTCTCCTGCACCGCAACCTGTTAAAATTTGAGCCTCGATTATATTTTGTTGCAACTGGGTTACTTTTAGCCGAGTTCCATTGCAAAGTTGTGGTGGTTTTAAATTTCGGAGCAGAATAATAATCAGAAAGCTTCGAACTGCTAACGCTATCGGGAGTTACACGTGTTATTGTGAGTCAACCATAAAAGATAGATATATGCTGTCGTGGGATATTTTTTATATAATTTTAAGGAGAACATTTCCGTCATAAATGATTTCTGTGTAACTTTAACCATTAAGGTTGCACACGCGACGGAAGCTTAAAAAATGAAAAAAGCTTCTCCCGTTTTCCCAACATTTCCCTTCACTGCTCTGCTCCTATTGATTGTAGCGTGATGAAAAGTATACTATAACCAGCTCAGGAGTATGAAAAATAATTGTGCCAAGTTTCGTTAAAATCCGTCGAGTAGTTTTTGTTTCTATAACGGTTATACAGACAGACAGACAGACAGACAGACAGACAGACAGACAAAAATTTTACTGATTGCATTTTTGGCATCAGTATCGATCCCTAATCACCCCCTGATAGTTATTTTGTAAATATATTTCATGTACAGAATTGACCTCTCTACAGATTTATTATAAGTATAGATTCTATTACTGTTTCTTAATCTTAGGTACAGACACACTTTTTTACTGTTTTATTATATGTATGGATATAATAAAGTATGTGTACAAACACTGCAAAGTGAAAAATAACTTTAATTTCGGAAGTCGGTGCCAAAAACGAAAATACAATACTAAAGACACCTGGTAGTAGTAGTAGAATAGACAAACTGGTAACCTGGTAGTAGAATAGACAAACTGGTACAAAACATCTAAGCTCAACTTAGATGTTTTGTACCAGTTTGTCTATTCTAGGTTCAGTATTTGCTAAAGGGTCTCGAAAAACAAACGACAGAATCTATAAAATCGATATTAGAATCATTGATTTACGCGTCATTTTGTTCTTAAAAAGCATTCAATTGCGTTGTAGGTAGAGATGTCACAATAAATTCAGTTCATGTCATATTCTGCTATTTAAAATATTACACAGAGCTACACAGCTACAGTAACACACAGCTAGTTTACATTTTAGTAGTAACTAATAACTTTATTAGTTTTTAACATTACATTTTTAACACTTTAAACACTTAAATAAAAACCCTAAACTACATATACAACGTGTAACGGAAACCCCATATCTATCCAAAAGGGCTGAAGACAACATCTGGTATGTCTCTATGCACAGTTTCAGCACAAAATAACTGACTCAAAGAATTGATACCAAATTATTGGTTTCATATATTTCTTGAATACCAATCATAACAAACGTGTCACAGCACTACGAGGGTCAATCAATAACTTTCCACGTCACTTGCCAATAACACGATAATTCGTTTCGTTCTTCTTAATTTGAAAAATTCGGTCTCTGGTATCAGTGTATTGGAATTTGTAATAAGTTCTACACACGTAGAATTAGGATTACAAAACCCTTTCCATATCGTTTTTTATCATCCAAAGAAGCCATGCACTTGGTATGTATATACCCTTTAAATTACACGTTGTATACATCTAAAAATAAACTAAAATATGGCATCCAGAAATTCGTGCGCATCGTAGTACTAACTTATAAAATAACAATGGAAAAGTAATTATAAATATCTGGCTTCTGCCCGCGACTTCGTTCGCGTGGGAGGTTTTCCCGTGTAAATCCCGATAACGTGGGAATTCTGGGATAAAAAGTAGCCTATGTGTTATCCCAGTATGTCAACTATTTACTTACAAAAAATTTCATTCCGATCCGATAAGTAGTTTTCGCCTGAAAGAGCAACACATATTCTCTGTCTTTATTTTTTTAGCATAAATTAATTAACAGGGTTTACAAAACTATAAATTAGTCAATATAATGCATTCCTGAAGTAATATGATTATCTACCCCCCTGGTTGGAAGTGGAACTCCTGCATTAAAGCAAGCGCGGATCCACCGTTGTGGGCATGATGGGCATGCCCACAACCCTAATAGACTTGTGACGTCACACTTTCACGGTCTATTGAGATCGAAAGGCTGATAAGCCTTAAAAAAACCAGCCATGCACGTATCGGCTCACGCGCAGTGTAAAGTTCCGTAGTTTACTACAACGCCAAGTACGAGTCTATTAGCGAATTAAGTCTCTCCTGGTGCTTCTCTCTAGCTGGTCATCGTTACTTACGACTCCTGAGACAGCATCAAGATAGGTATCTATTTACTAGTCTAATGTGCCTATATTGTCTTACTGGCTACTAGAAACGAAGAAAAAACAATACCTATTTTCGTCCCTATTTCCAGATCATTTGGGGTTGGGTCTCCTCACTTTCCTGCGCCAGAACAGTCTGTCTTAGGTTGTCGTTTCAGGCAATTGGGATTTCTCGAGGTCTCTGTTTATCTGTGACCACCAGGTCAACGGTGGGCGGCCTCCCCCTGCCACGTTTTTGTTCCGGGAGTTTTAGGGCAATATTTCCAACGTCGTCCTCTGGCGTCTTTTGAAATGACCATACCAGCGTAGTCGATTCTCCGTTATTTTGTCAGCGATGGTGCGACTTTGAAACTGTCTCGTATTATACACTCGTTTCGTATTTTAACGTGACTAGTTACACCTCCCGCCCACCTAAGCATCTTCATTTCGTTGGTATGTACTTTTTATTTATGCGTCTTTTTGACTGTCTAGCATTCGGTACCGTAGAGTAACGCCGGGCGCACTGCCGTCATGAATACTTTCCCCTTGGTTTTTATTGGGATACGGGGATCACAAAACAAAGGTTAGTGAGCCACTTCAGCTATGCGGCGCTGACTCTGTGAGTGACGTCAGCGTCTACGTTTGCATCTCTTGTTAACATAGGAGCCTAGACATTTACATTGGTTTACTGTGGGTATGGGTGTCGTACCAAATGTTAATAGTCTCTGGAGTAGTGTTTGCGCTGAAAGGATATTTTAGATACTCAGTTTTACTTCTGATAAGTCTCAGGCTGTACTTTTCCAGGGTTTGCTTCCATATGTTCGTCGTTCCTGCAGATGTAGGTCCTTGTGGTTAATTTTATATTTTCCGTCTTGATTCTAACTACCTGTATAGCATCCGTGGTTGACTTGGATGCTGTGAAGTCAAACTGGTTTGGGGATATTACACAGATCTTGTTGAGACGGTTGTTTATGATTCGTTCTCATATTTTGAGTGTGTAAGCGGTTTATTTTATACTTTTATAGTTTTCGCACTGCGCAGCATCGCCCTTGTTTTTGTAGAACGGCAGTAGATAGCTCGGGTGCCAAGATTCTAGAATACGATTTGTAATCATGACGATATTTCATAACTTTGCTAACCAAGCTTCAGTTACTGGGTCTAGTCTTTCCCGTCTGGACCTATGGCTTTGCGGCTTTTCATTTTACTCATCTCGTCCTCATTTATAGTTGGTATGGCTTTTTATTTTACTCATCTCGTTCTCATTTATAGTTGGTATTGGACCATGTGTGGGTGCACATGGCGGTGAATCTTCGTTTGGAAATTCTTCCTTTTTAGCATTTTTAGCACTCTTCACTTTCGTAGATCGTTTGATTGCTTTTGGTGACCTCTTCTGCTATACATCTTTTGCATCCTGCTTAGCCACTTTATATCGGTCCTTATCTTCCTCTAATTTAGAACTCTGCTGCTGTTCTTAAAAATATCTTTTTATTCACAGGGGTCTCTTTGAATCTGACATTTGGAGACTCCTAGGATCCCTGCCGCTTTTGTCTTGTACCAGGTTTCAAACTTAGACCAGATATCATTTGTGTTGTCATAACTTACTTCCAAATCGGTCTCCAGATAATCTTTTATCACGCTCATTAGTGTCTCCCCTGGACCATCCAGCTATCTCCACTTAGTTTTTGGTGTTCTATCTACCATAATTTTTGTAGGTTTTGGCAGCTCGTACATAGACACGAGTATGCGAAGGTGTGATGTAAGTTCATCACCAGGTATTACTTTACAGTCTTTAAACTTTCGTTTGACGGTCTTGTCAGACATGATAAAGTCAATCTTATATTACGACTTGATTGTGACGCTCTACCCGCACATTAATAAGTGATTAAGTGTTCTGGTTTCTTTTGAAATTCGTGTTTATTAGTGTAAGTGCGTCTTTCTGCAAATTCTAGTAGGTATTTCTTCTCGTTGTTTGTTTAACTCGCCCATCCCAAACCCACCATGTACATTATCTCCTGTGATACCCCTGGTATGCCCACGTGTCCATTTAGGTCTCCCCCCCTATAAATAATCTTGTATTCATTTGCTGGAATGCTCTGGATGAGGTCGTACATGTCTTCCCAGAATTGTGCCTTTTCTATTTCTGTGCATCCTGTTTGAAGTGTATAGGCTGATATGATATTGGTTATTTGTAGATCATCCAGAGCATGTTTAACGAAAATGATTACTTCCATTCCTAAGGCCAAAGTCCTGATGCGCGTATAAAAAGAAAAAACAAATTCAAAAGTCGAGTCGAGCGAGTTTGTACTCCAACTCGCACTTGGCCGGTTTTCGGGTGGTTGTGCCCACAACCTTTTTTGAGGGCTGGATCCGCCCCTGCATTAAAGGCTGCATGTCAACGAACTCTTCCGGATACGAGACGACAGATAACATCATTAGTATGCTGACAAACAGAGCGTGCAGGAGACTGATCTTACGTCGCTAACAGAGTTAGTAGCACGTGAGATAGTTGGCGAATTACTGATGACAATGTAACTGTCTATTACATGGGACTTAAACATAACGGCCATATATAGGAAACGTACAAAAACGTGTTTTCGTACCACTTGCTCAAAAAAGTGACATTCTATGCCACAAAAAGGGAACATAAAAATAGTCATTTTTAATCTGTTAAAAACAGCTGGGAAAAAAAATTGTACTGAATTTCATTCATCCTCTAGAGGATGAATGAAATGAATGAATGGATGAATGATCCCCTAGGGGGAGAATGTGATTTTTTGGAATACTTACCGAAATTTATACTGAACTACATCTGTGTTCACACCATTGCGTTTGTATATAAAGCATTATACATCTTTTTGAAAAAGGAATACGCATTTTAATTGTCATTATTTTTAATAAATGCTTATCTCATATTATTATTGTGTTAATTTATCCGCAAATGGTACGAAAAGTAGAGTATTTTCCTCGGTGATAAAGCTGTCTTAGTCTTGGGTGAACTTAAATCGTCGCCGACAGAAGACACTGCTTTATCCCCTTGGTTAATAATCTACTATTTATTTCCAGTTTAAAACATAAAGAAAAATTAAACTACATAATATATATCCCTCAATATACTTATTACGTACTATGAGTCGCCTCGACGGAAAGAGGCCCCACGACATAGAGAATCCTAGTGTATATTATGAAAGAAAATCCATTGCCAAAACATCGTTAGGTAGAATATCTATAATGCAGAGTTATTCAAGTCTTCCTGCCAGTTACGGGAATATTCTAACGCGATACCACGGCCCTGGAACGCAAGTGAAACTGAAAGTGCAGGGTGGGTTTTTAGTCAGTAGGAGTCTGGCACTCCCTTCCACTCCTCCCAGAGCAGGGGGAGACCTCGTTATTTGAGGTATTCCTCGAAGCGCTACCATTTTGAAGCGCTCCTTTTTTATTCCTCGGAGCGCTCCTTTTAGTAGCGCTCCCGATACCATGTTATCGGAAAAGGAGCGCTCCGAGGAATAAAAAAGGAGCGCTTCATTAGGTGCGCTTCAAAATGGTAGCGCTTCGAGGAATACCTCAGTTATTTGATCCCACCCAGAAAAAATAAAGGGTAATTAGTGTTGTATGTAAATAGTCGAAAGAAAACGAATTCTTGTGGTTTAAAGACGCTTTGATAAAAGTGTGTCATTTTTATGTGGTTTGATTTTCTAATTAATTAATTTAGTTATTACACATAGATTGCCTCTTTGATGCAGTGATTGCATGTGCGACCGCTGAGCGGTCTTGGGTTCAATTGTCGGGGCTGGCAAAAAGTGCTATTTATTTATTTATGATATATTTTATTGTACACCAAACTTTAAACACACCTATTTAACAATATTACTTAATTCTATGGTTTTCCTTTACGGTTTTGACAGTAGTGGTGATGATGAAAATTACACAAAGTAATTGTTGTTCGGTTATGTATTTTCTATGTTAGTCTATAATATCTAATGTGTCACTATAATGTTTTATGTTGTTAAGAAATAAAGAAGCCTATAGCAAATGCGAGTCGGACTCGCATTTAATAATATATAATAATATACACATACCAAACACATAGGTGCTTAAAATCATGCCAAAATCTCCGATTATTCCCGATGTCCACCACTTGTCTGGCCACCACTGGGGGACAGCGAGACAACTTTAAAACATTATTCTCGTTGTCCACCACTGGGGGACAGCGTCACAACTTTGTAAATTATGACTGTGCAGCTTTTAAAGGTACCAATGATGAATCTCACACATTACATTTTTGGCTTCTTCAATATAAAACACTACAATTTGGTTGCAGTTATATGAATAGTCTGCTAAAAGAAAGTCCTTATAATCTTTTGGAACATGGAATTCTTCCACATTTTTGCATTTAAGTCTTTTCATTCCAGCAATTGTATTTCTATATCTGTATAAACTTGACTTGATGCTTTGAAATGACGGTATGTTTTGAATCAAACTCGGTATGACTTTGAATTGACTCACCATAGGTGAGTGGCGGCCACCAGTGGTGGCGAATGGAAATAATTTACAAAGTTGTGACGCTGTCCCCCAGTGGTGGACAACGAGAATAATGTTTTAAAGTTGTCTCGCTGTCCCCCAGTGGTGGCCAGACAAGTGAGGGACATCGGGAATAATTGCAAAATCTCCAGTTGGTTCGGTAACCAAAGCATGGAATGATATTCTCAACAGTTGTATTAAATGTACACACATCAAAAGTGTCTAGGGATCAACATATATTTTTGCAATAACTTTTCTCCTGATTGATATTAATTAAAATTTTCTTTAAGGATTCATCAAATAAAGTGTTTTCGTTTGTCACAGTAACGATAAACCAAGTCACCTTTGCATTAAAAAGAAATTTGCCATTTTCCTAATAAAGGGATTTTTTACATTTGAACCACTAACATTAAAGTTCGAAAAAAAGACTGAAATAACAGTTTTCTTTAAAATTTTATTGGGTAACTTAAACAATTAATAATCCGTGTTTCTACCGCGAACACTAACAACACAAGAACATCGGTTTGGCATACTCAAAATGAGTTCATCCAAATCACGCTGTGGAATGGCCGCCCATGTTCGTTGCAACAACAAAAAAAGGTCTTCTTGCGACTGGATACCCTCCATCTTCGGCAGAGCTCTTCTCTGTAGCATATCCCATGCATGCTCAATCGGGTTCAAGTCTGGCGACTAAGCAGGCCAGAGCAGGACATTGATGTTAGCTGCGGCGAGAGTCTGTCTTACAACTCTTGCGGTGTGCGGTCGTGCATTATCATGCATTAACTGAAATAAGGGACCGATTTGCACTTGTAGAGGAACGATGACGTCAGATACAATCGTCTCAGCTTAAATTTGAGCGTTAGGTTGCCTCTGATCCAAATCAACTCAGTTCTTCCGCCGATCCAAATACCCGCCCATACCATGATGGTTCCACCACTATAAGGATGGACTTCCTGGCAGGATTTTAATCGCTGTTGGCGTCCAGGGGTTCTCCAGTGTCGTATACGTCTTGTATCCGGGCTCATACCAAAACGAGACTCATCAGAAAAGCACACGAAACGCCATTGTTCTTCTGCCCAATTTCTGTGTTCAAGAGCCCATTGATATCGAATCCTACGATTGTGCATTGCTATAGGTGGTACCCGTAGCGGTCTTCGGGAATGAAGGTTCACTTCATGCAAGCGGTTTCTGACTGTTTGGTCGCTAATTAAGTTCCCTGAAGAGTGATGAAGCCTCACGGCTAACATCATGGCGGTTATTGTTGGAGCTCTTCGAGTTAAGATTTGAATGTATCGGTCTTGTCTCCGTGTGGTGCAGCGATACCGTCCTCCATGGCGCTCAGCCACGGTACCAGTGCTTCGGTAACGTGTCCAAAGTCGACTGATAACACTCTGACTTGTATTCAGAGCTAAAGCCACAGTACGTTGCCGGGAACCAGCTTCTATCATTCCCACGGCTCTGAGCATTTCTTCCCTGCTTAAATGACGTCGCCGCTCCATAATAACGTTGGTTTTAATCAGTAGTAGGGAAACAGTAGCACTAATAATGTCTTCAATGCGTTGTATGTTTTTATAGGGAAAATATTGACAGCTGATTTTCATCTTTTACTCGAATTTGATTAACAGTTCCTGTTTCAAATTATGAAATGCACCAAAAAGGATCCATATAAATTTATAAAATCATAAATTTATTACAAAGCCACATCTCAATCTCAAGAAATCCGCATAAAAATGCTTGATCCCTAGACACTTTTGATGTGTATATTTCACTTTTGATGTAGTATATTTAAATTTCGAATGTCAAACACAATACAAAATAGCTTCCGTTCTCAAGCAACGGGAAACAATAGAGTTTAACAATTTTGTGATTAATTAAGTATAAGTATTTAATTATAATTTGTATTATCTTCGCCAAATCTCAGGGTATTGTATTTCATTTCGTGTATTTCAGTAACAATTCAATACTGCGGAAATCTTAACGTTTCTTAACAAAAATTACATTTTCTGAGACTGCATTTAAACCAAATAGATGAGGACGACGACAATATCGACGACGAGTTGCAAGTCTATCGGTTTTCTAACGGTTAAATTTCGGGGAGCGTGCGATGGAATTACACAATTTAATTCCGCCAAGCCCGTTCCATCATCGGACTACAAGACAAACGGCGATGCACCATCGTTACATGGTGGACATCCCACCCATACGCACAAAACCTTTTTGGGAATACTTCATTGTGCGTACGGCTAAGGCACCCATACGCACAAAACGTTTTGGGAATACTTTCATTGTGCGTACGTATAAGGAGTGGAATTCCCTACCGGAGTCTGTGTTTCCTGATAGTTCCAGCCTGAGAGTCTTTAAGTCAATGAATAGGTTACTTCTAGGCAAGCGTGCTTCGTCTTCGACCACATCATCGCTTAACATCAGGTGAGATTATGGTCAAACGCAAGCCTATCAACTATAAAAAAAAATCACGTTAAAAACATAATGCTCCTGCTTTTGCAGTTGGGTAAAAAGCCTTAGCCTTACCTTCCTCGAGCTTCAGGCTACTTCGATACAAAATTTCATCGAAACCCATCCAGTATATTCGGAGATTGATGCGCGAATGTTCAAACGAGATACCGCGGTCTCGGAACGCAAGGGCAGCTGAAGAAACGGGGTGGGTTTTTAGTCAGTAGAAGTCTGACACTCCCGTCCCCTCCATCCAGAGCGGGAGAAGTCATTCGATGATTTTCCCACACGAAAGAAACGAACCTATATTCTTATATAGATTAGCGCGTCTAAGGCAGTGCCCGACTGCCGGCGAGTAAACGACTAACTATCAGCGATTTACTCGCTAAAGAAACGCACAATGAAATACACAATGAAGTTGAGCTACACGATAACTGACAAATGCTTGCACTGTCTGGACAGGTCCGCTCAAATTTGCGTGGTTATTTCCTCAAAAGAATACCACAGACATGAACCTACATGCTTCTCATATACAAATACAAATTGTCTGGACTTTAAAAGAGACTTTGACCTCTGAATTTGTTTCGGTGTTTCTTCTCAGAGTAGTCAGTTAGAAAATACCGGCCTCATCTAGCTAAACTAAACAAGCAAAAAACATGACGTGTAAAAGTGTTATTTATAACCAATTTACAAATAAATATTTCATTTCATATACATTCCGTGTAAACGAAAGAGATGCATACCTATATTAATAGTTGCTCTGTTCACACTGCTGGCGACTACTCGCTTCACTAGTTTTGTCGCTGAGCGACAAGAGCTGTCAAAGATAATACTCGCTCAGCGATCACTTGGCGGTCAGAACTCACGCTGAGAGACCACCCAGATGATAGCTCAGCAACTAAACTATCGGAACCACAGATCAGATAAAAGAGGTTAGAAACGAAGTGGTTCCTGATTTGTATGAGAACGCGTGTCGCCACTTGTCTCCCACTCCTTAGCTCCACTACAAGCAAGAGGCCCGTTACGTATGCGAATTACGCACACAAATAAATTACACACACTTAAATCGAGAGCTTGCTGCTGATATTACTGTATCTCACTGTCGATAAATAAATTACACACACTTAAATCGAGAGCTTGCTACTGATATTACTGTAACTCACTGTCGATAAACATGCGCCGTGCATCACGGCCAATCAGGGCAAAGGACAAAACGTCAATGGTTGAAGTGTGGAGGACGCAACGCATGCAGTACATTGTAAGAGGACTTGGTAATTGCGTTGATTAAGCGAGTACACATTGGGTAAAGTATATATATTTTTTGTAACTTGTTGCAATAATGTTGTTAATGTTCGGAATTTCATAGTGATCAGAATATTTTTATGTTTTTTACAAATAAAATTGTAATTAAATCTTATTTTCGACTTACCGATGGGAAGATATACCTCCTCGCTGTATACTTGCGGTCTAACTTTTTGTTTTACAGGTTATAATTGCACAACACGGCATTTTAAAGTAGAGCTCTGTGTTCCGAAGTATTCCGAAGCGCACTAAACGCGGTGAATGAATTGATCGGTCAAGCTATGATTTTCGTATCATAAATGTGGCACGCTCGCCACGCCCACATTACCATTCCAACCTTATTCATCTATTCCGTGATCGGAACAACACACTCACTGCTCGCTGCTCGCCAACTCGTTTTCAGATGCGTATAGCTCTACTCGCTACTCGTTCACCGTCGGCGGTAGGACAACTGCCTAAACAAGCAAACTATTCCGCTTTATAATATTGGTAAAGATTTGAACGCAAGTCGACTGCCTCAATACATTTTTCCGACGCACTAATGCGAGCATTTGACTCATTCTTACTTCAGAATTGAAATTCGCTAATTAGAATAACAAATGACGATGGAATTCGAAATAGCAATGTATTTGAACCTCGTTCGCCTATATGCATTAATTAACCGTTTCATGTAGCGTCACGCGAGTATTTTTGTAGCGTTTGAAAGAAGTTTATGAATGAGCATCTTCTTCGAATCGATGTTAATTTTTTATTATTATTATTATATTAGCCTGTAGTGTCCCACTGCTGGGCAAAAGCCTCCCTCCATTTCTTCCAGCGGTAACGGTTCTGCCCCTCGTCCTTCCACTTCAAGGCATCCAGGTCGTCCCGCCATCTCCTTCGTGGTTTGCCGCGGCCACGTGTTACAGTCTCAGGGCACCAATCCTGTATCTTATGAGACCAAAGCTTGTCATGAGGCAGATATGTCCTGCCCAGTCCTATTTAGGTTGGGCAGCCTTTTGAGCCACGTCGACAATTTGCGTTCTGGAGCGCAGTATGCCGTTACGAACGCGGTCCGTTAATTTAACACCTAAGTAGAATACCGCGCTCCATAGCACGATGGCAAATCTTTAGTTTGGACTTTTGGATGTTAGTCAAAGACCAAGTCTGTGCGCCATTGGTCAAGATGGGAAATGGCACAATAGGTAGCCACGCTATTCGCAGCCTCAGTGGCGTGTATAGGTAAGGTTGTTAAAGATGCACGTATATGGGCCATTTGGACACTACAACAGATGGGGCATGATTCGGTCTGGAGCACCGCAATCACACTGGGTGTCATTTTGTTCTATGATGCCTCACTTCACTAGATTGTGTCTGCAGTGGTTGGGAGTCAATTGATTGCTTTCCGAACTGGCCACTGCAGGTCACGTCCTGGTGTCAGATGCTCTTCGGGCTGAACGAAGTTAGGCAGTGGTGAAAGCAGTTTTTCCCACAGCTCTTTTCTTGCCTGTCAAAGTTGGTCTTGGTTGATCTGAGTTTATAAGCGGCAAAAGCCTATAAATGGCTAAGGCGCCGCGGTATCTACTTACAACATCTCCAAAGCGCCGGCAGGCATTTCATTTTATTTATTCTTTAAATAATTTACATTGTGTTTTAATTTGCAATTACATTAAATAAATCAGAGAGCATTCATTCATTCTCTGCCGGCTTCTGTGTTCCCTGCCACATATGACCCGTCAGCCTTTAAAGCAAGAGTGAATAGGCGTTTTCTGGGCTCGCTCGTTCGATCGTAGACCTCATACCACCACCACTTACCATCAAGTGTGATCGAGGTCGATAGCGGGCTCATTCGTAATAAAAAAAATTATAATTTAACACAATCCAAGAAAAATATTATGTCATTATTTAGAAACCGTACATTGTTCAACCATAAAAAAAAAAAAAAACTAAAAAACAACCATGTCTATTCCAAGTGACGTAATGTTAATTTAAAAACTGTTCTGTACGATTTTCTATGAAAACAGTAAAAATCATATTTGTTGTATATTTAACGGGGGCTCCCCTTAAATATTTATATTATTTTGTTTTTAGTATTTATTGTTATAGCGGCAACAGAAATACATAATTTGTGAAAATTTCAACTGTCTAGCTATCGCGGTTCTTGAGATACAGCCTGGTGACAGACAGATGGACGGACAGACAGCGAAGTCTTAGTAATAGGGTCCCGTTTTTACCCTTTGGGTACGGAACCCTAATAAAAAGCGTCAATAGCCTAATGCCTAAGGTGTCGGACTTGTGATCGTGAGTTCGCGGGTTCGAGCCCCACCCATTACACTATTGCCGTGAACCCACTCCAGTCATAAGCATATTTAGCTTAGTTGGGGGGGTTAACAAGATTGCTCGGCTTTTATGTTTAAAATTAGTATTGGCACTAAGAAAATATAGTTTATTATCCAAATATAGGACATTTTTTCTCTAGATCAATTATTACTTTAGTTATAAACGAAATAAGAATTGAGACTTACGACATTTAGTTTCGAACCCGAATATGGTAAAAGAGTGCATGCGATGTTCAACTTTATTACTGCTGCGTTAGCGTTTAGTATACAATGGCCTAACTGGGGTGGATGGGGGCGGAGCTTGCGTAAAAATTATTTTGCACTGCCTGGTCTTAGCCTTGAAGATTGACCCGTGCTGCTGTTGCTATTTAGCCACGACCTCTTCATGCGTAGTACATACATCGCACTCTTAGAATGAAAGTGACCTAACTCTAAATTCATGTAATTTCAGATTTTGATGTAAACTGGCCTGAAACATTACTCTGAATTGCCGTGGAAACAGGAAACTGAATTATGAGTTATAAAGAGACAGCTTATACATTTGCCACTTGAGATATATGAATATAATTTATTCAATGTTGCTTTATTAGTTACTAGGTTCTGCCCGCGACTTTGTTCGCGTGGGCCCTCCCACGTGGTTCCCGTGTAAATCCCGAACCCGTAGGAATTTCGGGATAAAGACTATCCTATGTCCTTCTCAGGGTCCTAAAGTATTCCCATGCCAAATTTCATCTAAATCGGTTTAGCGGTTTGGGCATGAAAAGGTAACACACAGACAGACAGAGTTACTTTCACATTTATAATATTAGTATGGATTAATGTTCAAATCCAAAAAATACTATTTTTTGAGTTAGGAGCCTTTCATTCTGAGAGTGCGACATCTTAACATAGTATAAAGCAAAGTCGCTTCCCTGTGTCTGTCCCTATGTATGCTTAAATCTTTAAAACTACGCAACGGATTTTGATGCAGTTTCTTTCAATAGAAAGAGTGATTCAATAGGAAGGTTTTTAAGTATATAACATGCATAATATAGTAGAGGAACACTGATAAGTTTTGAGGTTTCTAATGTGATGTCGCAAATAAACACATTTTTTTGCGCTTGCTTTCCAAACGCTGGCTGAGCCCTACGAGATAGATCAAAATAATGTACTACAGTATTGTACACCTTAAAAAGGTCAACAAAAAAGTCCTCGATGGCATCTGTCTATCTCTTATAGATAACCCACAACAACCATTTTTTATCCTTTACTTATTACGAGAAATACAAGTATATTTTACGAAGCGATTTTAAGCAATACAGCATTAATCCTTATCCAATTAAGTACCATAAATACATTGTGCATTTAATATAAATCAATATTGCCCTTTACAGAATATAATTTAAATAAATACACACATCAAAAGTGTCTAGGGATCAAGCATTTTTATGCGGATTTCTTGAGATTGAGATGTGGCTTTGTAATAAATTTATGATTTTATAAATTTATATGGATCCTTTTTGGTGCATTTCATAATTTGAAACAGGAACTGTTAATCAAATTCGAGTAAAAGATGAAAATCAGCTGTCAATATTTTCCCTATAAAAACATACAACGCATTGAAGACATTATTAGTGCTACTGTTTCCCTACTACTGATTAAAACCAACGTTATTATGGAGCGGCGACGTCATTTAAGCAGGGAAGAAATGCTCAGAGCCGTGGGAATGATAGAAGCTGGTTCCCGGCAACGTACTGTGGCTTTAGCTCTGAATACAAGTCAGAGTGTTATCAGTCGACTTTGGACACGTTACCGAAGCACTGGTACCGTGGCTGAGCGCCATGGAGGACGGTATCGCTGCACCACACGGAGACAAGACCGATACATTCAAATCTTAACTCGAAGAGCTCCAACAATAACCGCCATGATGTTAGCCGTGAGGCTTCATCACTCTTCAGGGAACTTAATTAGCGACCAAACAGTCAGAAACCGCTTGCATGAAGTGAACCTTCATTCCCGAAGACCGCTACGGGTACCACCTATAGCAATGCACAATCGTAGGATTCGATATCAATGGGCTCTTGAACACAGAAATTGGGCAGAAGAACAATGGCGTTTCGTGTGCTTTTCTGATGAGTCTCGTTTTGGTATGAGACCGGATACAAGACGTATACGACACTGGAGAACCCCTGGACGCCAACAGCGATTAAAATCCTGCCAGGAAGTCCATCCTTATAGTGGTGGAACCATCATGGTATGGGCGGGTATTTGGATCGGCGGAAGAACTGAGTTGATTTGGATCAGAGGCAACCTAACGCTCAAATTTATGCTGAGACGATTGTATCTGACGTCATCGTTCCTCTACAAGTGCAAATCGGTCCCTTATTTCAGTTAATGCATGATAATGCACGACCGCACACCGCAAGAGTTGTAAGACAGACTCTCGCCGCAGCTAACATCAATGTCCTGCTCTGGCCTGCTCAGTCGCCAGACTTGAACCCGATTGAGCATGCATGGGATATGCTACAGAGAAGAGCTCTGCCGAATATGGAGGGTATCCAGTCGCAAGAAGACCTTTTTTTGTTGTTGCAACGAACATGGGCGGCCATTCCACAGCGTGATTTGGATGAACTCATTTTGAGTATGCCAAACCGATGTTCTTGTGTTGTTAGTGTTCGCGGTAGAAACACGGATTATTAACTGTTTAAGTTACCCAATAAAATTTTAAAGAAAACTGTTATTTCAGTCTTTTTTTCGAACTTTAATGTTAGTGGTTCAAATGTCAAAAATCCCTTTATTAGGAAAATGGCAAATTTCTTTATTAATGCAAAGGTGACTTGGTTTATCGTTACTGTGACAAACGAAAACACTTTATTTGATGAATCCTTAAAGAAAATTTTAATTAATATCAATCAGGAGAAAAGTTATTGCAAAAATATATGTTTGTAGGATTTGATCAAAAAGGATTATGGATGGTAGGTATAGGGACTTTTATAACAAAAGGACGAAAAATGACAGTGGTTTTGAGAGGACGGGACGTGGGGTTTGGTTTCGAAGAGGAATCTGGAGGATTTTTTTTATGGTGAAATTACAAAAGAAAATAAACCACGTTGTATAAAATCGAAAGATTTTATTTCCACGGTCCTAAAACTACATTTTGGGGGCTCGTCCGGGATCGCGGCAACGTGCAATACGACGAACATCAAGACGGAAGACGAAAAGTACCTACGATTAAAAAGACGAACATCAAGACGAAAGACGAAAATTACGAGTGAGTCGACGAATATCGAGACAGAAGACGTTAGACTCAAAACTGGGGGCTCGTCAACCTAATTACGCTCACGCCACAACCACGCAAACGCGAAAAATGGCGGAAAACAAAGACGGTAAAGACAAAGACTTATTT
Source organism: Tholera decimalis (assembly GCA_943138885.2). Lineage (NCBI taxonomy): Eukaryota > Metazoa > Arthropoda > Insecta > Lepidoptera > Noctuidae > Tholera > Tholera decimalis. The sequence goes on along the minus strand of OW964575.2, from coordinate 5,781,802 downwards.
TTCAATATGTATGACATGACCAAGTTCAGTGGCGAGGACCATACCTACTCTTCGGCGAAATGGGCACAAGACCTGGATGACAACGCGGAGATATTCGGTTGGTCTCCTCAACAGCGGCTCATCATAGCCCGTAGATCCTTGACGGGAACAGCAGAACTGTGGCTTAGAACTGAAAAGGTTCATAAAACCTTTGCCGATTTAAAGGCGGCCGTGCTCAAAGAATTCCCGGATACCGCGAATAGTAAGGAAATGCACGAGCTCATGGCGGCGCGCAAGAAACGTAAAGAGGAGTCTTATTATCAGTATATGCTGATAATGAAAGAGATGGGAAAACGAGCCAAATTCCCTGATTACGTCGCAATTCAATATATTATAGACGGTATTACGGATCATGAAAACAATAAGGCGATTTTGTACGGTGCGGTCACCTACCCAGCGCTGAAAGAAAAGTTGGCGGTGTACGAAACCATCAAAAAAAAAGCTGCTAAACAGATCGCTGTAAAACGAGTTGTTACGCCATCGGGCGGAGATTCTGCTGCATCAGGCCAGTTTTGCTATAATTGTGGAGAAAAAGATCATCGAGCAAACGCATGCCGTAACGGAGTGAAGTGTTTCCGGTGCAATGAGTTTGGCCATATAAGTCTCAAATGTACGAGTACCAATCCGAGCGCAGGAAGCAGCGGAAGTTCAACGAGCAAGACGATGTCGGTAAAGCAGCCACAAAGAGCGGTTGGATCGTCCAATCTGCAAGGGCGTTTTTCGGAGAACAGTTCGGGAGCAATCAAACACTCGGCTATGTTCGGGGCGACATCGGCAGCCAGTCAGACCGCATCGAGCTGCCATGATGAAAATTTCAAGACAGATGTCACAGATGATACGGTCTTTGTTTAATAAGAACACAATATTGCATATTAGACTAGATATATTTCATTATACAATTTTTTCTATTACATTCACTTATTTCAGTTAATGACACACACCAGACACTGCTTTTCAAATATGTATATGGCTATAAAACTTTTCAAAAACTAAGCAGGTCGCACATTGCACTATATGCAACCTTATTATCTTCTCTCAATGAAGACCAATTAACTTTAAAAGTTTCTGCAGCCTTGGTCTGGCTAAAGCTTTTGTAAAGGTATCAGCAAGCTGATTCTCAGTTGCAACCTTGCATACATTTAGCTCTCCATTCGTGACCATCTCTCTTACAAAGAAGTGTCTAATCCGAATATGTTTAGTCCGTTTATGGTACTCCGGATTCTCGGCTAACTTGATTGCAGCTTCATTGTCTACTCTTAGAATAGGCACACCCTTCAATTTGGTCATGTCTCCAATGACTCTCGATAGCCAAATTGATTCTCGAGCGCCTTCACTGGCAGCTACAATCTCTGCTTCGGTGGTAGATATAGCCACACTTGTCTGGCGCCGACTCATCCATGAAATCGCACCTCCAGCATACAAGCATAATACACCAGTTGTTGAACGCCCTGTGTTCAAGTCACCACCATGATCTGCATCACTGTAACTCTCAAGGATACCCGTTTTGTAACCACTTTGGTATAATATTCCTTTTTCTGGAGCATATTGCAAGTAACGCAGTATTCTTTTAACTCGGACACAATCCTGTTCTTTAGGATTTTCGAGATTCCTTGACGCTATGCCAACTGCGTATGCGATATCTGGTCTAGTTCCTACCATTAAATAAGCCAATGCACCAACAACTTGTCTATAGTTCTTCAATAAACAGTTCATATCACATGACTTGTCTTGACCATGACATTCATCATCCTTTATTATTGGTGTCATTACCGGCCTACAATTTTCCATGCCAAACCTCTTGAGCACTTTCTTTGCGTAAGATCCCTGAGATATTTTAATTCCATCATCAGTCTTCTCTATTTCAATGCCAAGGAAATATGATACCGCTTTTGTTGTCAGTTTAAACTTACTCTTCATTTGTGCTATAAACTCATTAATAAGACCCTGGCTGGTTGCAGCCACCAAACCATCATCAACATATAGCGCAACTATGAGTTTACCTCCAGATGGTGTCATCCTTATAAATAAGCAAGGATCAGAATCACTAACTGTGAATCCAATCTCTTTGAAATAGTCCAAGATCCGCTTATTCCAGCATCTTGGAGCTTGTTTCAAACCGTAGAGGCTCTTTTTCAATAAACATACCCGACCAGAACTATCATCATAGCCTTCAGGCTGTTTCATGTAAATTTCCTCCTCAAGTGTACCATACAGAAATGCTGTTGACACGTCGAATTGCATCATCGACATGTTCTCATTTGCTGCCACAGCCAATACACACCTAACTGTTGCCATTTTAGCCACGGGACTAAACGTTTGATCATAATCAATCCCTTTTTTCTGTCTAAATCCCTTAATAACAAGTCGGGCTTTGTATTTGTCCACTGAACCATCAGCATTTAGTTTAACTTTGTACACCCATTTACAGGGTAAAGCCTTTCTATTCTTAGGAAGAGGCACAATGATCCAAGTCTTATTCTCATTTAAAGAATCTATCTCGCAGTCCATTGCTTGTTTCCATAGATTCCATTCAGAGCTATTAACAGCCTCTTTATAACAATTTGGTTCTTGGTAATCACAGCAAGCCATGTTTAAAACATAGTCTTTGAGTTTCTCAGGTGGATGAAGTAACAATCTATCTCTTAAGATTCTTCCGCCATATTCCATAATTTCTTGTTCAGGAATTTCATCTCCAGTATGAATTTCTCCCCCTAACTCAAAACTATGTTGAGAAACATCACTCCTAGCATCATCAAATGCATCCAAATCCTCAACTGGAACAACATCTTCTCTACCAACAGAGTCTGTGTTATCAGTATCAACACTCTTGTTATTGTATCCACCGTTAACTGGATTTCCTGCACTCTCATCAAAATTTTTCCTTTCATGGATCTCTGGCAAGTCCAAAGGAATTTCAATTTCAGCTTCTGTAGAAGCTTTCACTGGATTTTCCGCACCCAAAGGATTTTCATTGAAAGTTACATCCCTTGACCTCACTAGCATGTTATCCTTGCTGTTCCAAAGCCTGTATCCATCGTCATTATCATAACCAATAAGTACGCATTTTACTGCTTTCTTATGCAGCTTTTTCCTGGTCTGTTTTGGTACATGCGCATAACAAGGCGATCCAATAATCCGTAAGTGCTTAATCTGTGGCTTCTTGCCATTCCATAGCTCAAACGGCGACTTGTGTTCCACTGTAGTTGGACCTGTCCTATTCAAAATATAGACAGCAGTATTCACCAACTCAGCCCACAAAGTTTCAGGCAGTTCCTCATGTGCATGCATCATAGCTCGTGCTGATTCCACAATCGTGCGATTCTCCCGTTCACTACACCCATTTTGTTCTGGCGTGTATGGCATGACTAACCGCTGTTTTATACCCATATCTGTCAATACTTTCCGTGCTTTCTGATTGTCAAATTCACCACCATTGTCACTCAGTACTTCTTTCACTGTATGACCAGTTACCTTAGCAGATGCCAACATTTCTTTCAGCTTCTCATGTACCTCTGCCTTCTCTCGAAGAAAGTACACAAATCTGTAGCGTGTGAATTCATCTTTGAATAATACAAAGTAACGATACCTGGATATCGACAAAGGGAATGGACCACACACATCTGTGTGAATGCGTTCTCCTGGCTTAGTGGCCTTCTCCCGTACACCAAACTTCAGTCTGTGGGATTTACCAAAAATACAGCCTTCGCATAATTCTCCACTTTCCTTGGTTTTTATTCCAAATTCCCTCTCGATTAGACTTCTTACATGCCTTTTGTTTTGATGACCCATCCGCTCATGATACAGTTGCAGCATATCTACTTTCTGTGCCAAATTTATAGTTACTTTAGATGGTGGTACAATCTTACAGTTAAGCCTGTACAGACCTCCATACCTTTCTCTATGTCCTGTAACCATAATTCTTCCATCAATTTTCATTGAACAAGTAGTGACCCGCGACTCGAACAAGCTTCCTGGATTTCTATCTTGTGATGACAATACCGAAAACAGATTTCTATTTATCTTGGGAACGTACCAAACATCTCTCAATGTTGACTTGACAACCTTCTTGTTAACTACAGCTTCAATGCTAAGTGAACCTTGCCCAATAGCTTTAATCACCTTTCCATCAGCCGTTGTTACTGTGTGCTCCACATCAAAATATTTAAAATCTTGATATAAATCTGCCCGCATTGTTACATGGTTTGTAGCACCATTATCTACATACCAGTTCTCACGATCAATGCTAGATTCAGCTGAATTCACAGTCAATAACATCATGTTAACTCCTTTATTACCGTCCGCAACTTGACGAGATACACTCCTCTTAGGACAATCTTTCTTGATATGACCAACTTCTTTACAGTTGTAGCATCTTATCTTCTTATTAGTTCCTGGAGTTACGTTATCACCCGTTTTAGCACATAGTTTCTTTGCTTTCACCGCAAGAGCGTCACAACTAGACTCATTGTCTTTACCATTGTTACCGAGCACTTTTTCATGTGCACACAACTGACTTGTAATATTTTCAATAGTCCGATCCTTCTTTGACATTAGTAACCAGCTCGATTTGAACGTAAAATAACTCTCTGGCAAAGTGTCTAAGATTTTGCAAATTAATAATATGTCTGGAAGTTCCTTAACTCCCTCTTCCTTCATTAATTCTTGCCTTAATCTATACCAGATATTTTTCAGCTTCGAAATGTGCGTTACAATATCATCAGCTTGATCTTTTCTGTAACTGAAGAACTGCAGACATAAATCATACAGACGATCCTCACTCACGCCTTCATATAATCTATGCAGCTCATCCCATACTTCTTTAGACGTTGAAAATCTTATGACCTTGTCTAATGTTTCGTCGGCAATATTGTTTGTGATTAGTAGCAAAGCCGTACTATCCAACCTGTTGTACTTCTTAAGATTCTCTTCATAAAGTCCCAAATCTGCAGCAGCTGCACCACCAGCCCCACGTACAGGTTCCTTTGGTCTCTTTATATTGCCCTCTACAATGTCGAGTAGGCCGTCGATTCCTCTTAGAAGAGCAGACATGCGGTACTTCCATTGTATCCAATTCGTACCTTCAAGTTTAGCAATTTGAATCTTCGACAATTCCATCTTGGATAAAATGGCCCATAACCTGATACGGTCTTTGTTTAATAAGAACACAATATTGCATATTAGACTAGATATATTTCATTATACAATTTTTTCTATTACATTCACTTATTTCAGTTAATGACACACACCAGACACTGCTTTTCAAATATGTATATGGCTATAAAACTTTTCAAAAACTAAGCAGGTCGCACATTGCACTATATGCAACCTTATTAACAGATGTCATGGAAGTGGTAAACAAACCGAGTGACCGACAACTCAATCGTAATAAAGCGATTAAATTGGTGAAAGTGGGCGATAAATCAATTAATGCGCTGGTAGATACGGGTAGTGATGTAAATTTAATGTCAGAGGATTTGTGGAACGAGATAGATGTGCCATGTGATAACGATAATACGATCTTGTCTGGACTTGGACTCTATAAAGTAAGATCATCCGGAAAGATTTATATTAGTATACTTATTGATGGACAGTGCTATTCCAATGTAATATTTCATGTAGTGCCCAAAGGGTCAATGCCCTACAGGTTAATCATAGGACAAGAGTTCCTTCAAAATGTTGTGATGGTAGTGCTGGTTAAGAAGAAATATGGGTCAACTCGAATTTGTGTTGATTACCGTCTAGTAAATAAGAAAATAGTGAAGGATGAATTCCCGCTACCGATTATTGATGACCTCATTGATAAGTTGAAGGACTCAAAAGTATTCAGTGTTTTGGACCTTAAGAACGGATTTTTCCACCTCAAAATAAGTGAGGAATCGGTGCCCTATACTTCTTTCATAACTCATCATGGACAGTTTGAGTTTTTACGTGCACCTTTTGGTTTGTCCACCTCACCTAAATATTTTATGAGATTTGTTACGATCATTTTCAGAGAGTTGATAATGAGGGGCATCATGGTAATATTCATTGATGACATAGTAATTCCAGCTAATTCAGAGAGTCAAGCACTGGAGAGACTAACTCAAGTGTTAGATATAGCTGCACAGTATGGATTAGAGGTAAATTGGAAAAAGGTTAGACTTATTTCTCGTGAAATAGAATATTTGGGTCACTTGATCAAAGATGGTGAAGTAAGACCAAGCCCGGAGAAAGTTGAAGCAGTTGCAAGGTATCCGGAACCTAAAAATATTAAGCAAGTCATGGGTTTCATTGGTTTAACATCTTATTTCAGGAAGTACATCAGAGATTATGCAAAGATTGCCAGACCATTGACGGATCTGCTGAAAAAGGAAGTTACATTTATATTTGAAGATGAGCAACAACGTGCTTTCAACACATTGAAGCAGAAACTGACCAGTGATCCTGTACTAAAGATATACAACTCCAATTTACCAACAGAGTTACACACTGATGCATCCAGTCATGCTTTGGCTGCAATATTATTGCAATTACACCCAGATGATGAGTTGCATCCTGTGCATTACATGAGTCATAAGACAACTGATGCTGAAAGCAAATACTCAAGTTATGAGCTGGAAGCACTTGCAGTCGTAGAGGCTGTGAAGAAGTTTAGACATTACCTATATGGTATTCATTTTAAAATTGTGACGGATTGCAAAGCCTTCGAACAAACATTGAAGAAGAAAGACTTGACACCAAAAGTAGCAAGGTGGGTATTCATGTTAGATGAGTATGATTATGAGATCGAGCACAGAGCAGGCTGTAGAATGCAACACGCCGATGCTCTAAGTAGGAACCCATTTGTGGCAGTGGCGGTGAGCCTACAAGAAGAGATAAGACGAGGTCAGGAGACAGATGAAGAGCTCAACGCTATCAGACAGCTGATATTGAAAGATAGACATTATCATGACTTTTGGATGGATAATGGCATTCTGTTCAAAGGTGAAGATAAGAAATTAGTAGTTCCAAGGATCATGGAGAAAGAAATAATACGAAAAGTTCATCAAAATGGGCACTTTTCAATAAGAAAAATTAAAGAAGCCGTAGGAAAGGATTACTATATCAGAAACCTGGATAAAAGGATTGAAGAAGTAGTTCTAAGCTGTATACCCTGTTTATTAGCAACCAGGAAAGAAGGAAAGCAAGAAGGCTACTTGAACTCAGTAGATAAAGAAGGAATCCCGCTGCATACATTACATCTGGATCACATAGGTCCATTTACAGAAACAAGGAAGCAGTATAACTATATCCTCACCATGATAGATGCATTTACGAAATTTACATGGCTTTTTCCTACCAAGTCCACAACAAGTGCAGAAGTGTTGAATAAATTACGACTTCACCAGCAGACTTTTGGTAATCCAACGAGAATCATAACAGACAGAGGCACAGCCTTTACCAGTGGAGATTTTGAGGAGTATTGTAAAGATGAGGATATCCAGCATGTTAAGACTACCACCGGAGTGCCTCGAGGGAATGGACAAGTAGAGAGAGTTCATCGTATCTTAATTCCTATGTTAACCAAGCTGTGTATAGAAGATAAAGCACTGTGGTATAGACATGTGGGTCGAGTCCAGCGTGCTATAAACAGCACTTACCAAAGATCAATAAATACTTCACCATTTCAGTTACTTACTGGAACAAAAATGAGATGTAAAGAAGATATTAACGTGCTTAATCTCCTACAACAGGAAATTATTAATTGTTTTGATGAAAATAGAGAGAATTTAAGGTTGAAAGCCATGCAACAGATTCAAAAAGTACAGGATGAGAATAAGAAGACCTACAATGAAAAGAGAAAACCTAGTTCAACTTATGAACTGGATGATCTAGTGGCCATCAGGAGAACTCAGTTCGGTCCAGGCTTTAAAATAAAACCTAAGTTTTTGGGACCCTACAGGATTACTAAAATTAAAAGAAACGATAGGTATGATGTTGAGAAGCTGTATGATACCACAGAAGGACCAAAGAGGACGTCTAGCTCAGCCGACAACATGAAGAGATGGCCAGGTAAGGATGAATGATTGTGAATATTGATTGTTTGTGTGTCTAATAATACTGCTTAGTACCCTCACGAATACTAGGTCATGTGTTATTAAATGCTATGTAAAGCGCTGTTATGTCAGAACATGATTATTTTTTGTGTTTTAAAAATAAGAACATGTTCCGCATTCAGAATTTTATTGTTATTTTATGTAAAGTGTATGAGTGGTGTATGAAAGAGTTATGTCAGGTGTTAATAAGAGGCATATCTGAGGGCAGATATGAGTGCAGGACGGCCGAATGTAGGATTTTTTTTATGGTGAAATTACAAAAGAAAATAAACCACGTTGTATAAAATCGAATGATTTTATTTCCACGGTCCCAAAACTACATGTTGATCCCTAGACACTTTTGATGTGTGTAGTTTCGAAGATATTACGGATTTAAAATGCAGTGCCGGCGGAGGCACGGCGCGCGTGCCTATGATGCTTAGATTTGAGCGTTGAATTTTTCATGGTAAATTATGTGTCGCACTTTCAAGAGTAATTAATAAAGAGAACATGGATGTCGAATGACAAAAAGGCTGTCAACGATGTATATAAAGACATTCTATAGTATATTTAATATAAACATTGCGCCCGTGCCACGTGCGAAGCCGGGGCGGGTCGTTAGTATGTAAATAAAATTAAAGTGTCCGTCTATGATTTCAAAATACCTGTCTCGAGTACTTAGTTAGTTATTTACAAGGTACAGACGCCAGCACATCAAGCTACGTCAATCTGTCAAATTTCTTCAATAGATTTTCAACTTTATTGTTACAGAAATTAGTTTCAAGTTTGATTGGGAATATTTGGCAGTTTCGGGTAGCTTCATTTGCTGGCGTCTGTACCTATAACACAAACAAACTATATTTTTTTTGTTTATCTGTCTGTGTTGCTGTTTGTCCGGCCTACCGGTCGTCAAACCTAATAGCTGGACAAACCAGCCACTTTGGCCGGACATTAAAGTGAAAAGGCCGGACACCAGGCGCGTTCCGAAGGTTGGGGGGGTCACAGGGACATGACCCCCCCCCCCCCAAAATCGTACACCCCAAATAGAAAATCTTCTAAAATTTTGCAAAATAAGACGTTCCAAATATTATCACCCGATTTGCCAATAAAAATAGAAGACTTCCATTTGTTTTATAATGTGTGCAATAACATTTGAATTGTGCAATAAAGAAAACTCATTTATTCGACATATTTTACTGTTAGTAAGCCCCCCCCCCCCCCCCCCCCCCCAATTCCAGACTGCGAACATGCCTGCCGGACACTATATTATTAAGGATTTTTTGTCTTAGTATTAACACGACAAAAATGTTGTATGTAATGCGAACCCAGGCTTTTATTATTATTTACCAAATCTTTTTATTCAGAAAGAGCCCACTCTTGGCCTCGAACTCGCCTGATGATAAGCGATAGATGTGGTCTACGATGTGACGAGCGAGCCCAGAAGATGCCTGTTTACTCTTGCTTTAAAGGTTGAAAGGTCATAAGTGGCAGGAACACAGAAGCCGGCAGAGAATTCCACAGCTTGGAAATGCGCACAATAAACGTGCCTTCTTAAGGTTATTTTTCAAATTAAAAAAGCCTGACGAGCCTAACACCGTTTATTTTGGCCGGACACGTATTTAAAAAGCCTAACTATGTCCGGTTTTATCCGGACGCCCGGCAACACTAGGCACGGATGGAACTCAATAATTGCATGTTAGTCACACATCCGATATCCGCGGACCGACCCCGCCAGGCGTTGTTCAACCGATCAATCTGGGAGAGCCTTTGTACAGTTGGCAATTTAGCGAGTGGCAGATGGTAATCAAACGGTTTCGGTTCGATAGGTTAAAATCAAATTAAAAATAATGTTTCAAATTGTAAACCGTATTGATCACAATTTATCGATAGATGATAATCTCGCGATAAATAGTAGACACTTAGATTAGTTTTTAATTTTTTTATTTGTAATTACATTGTGCTATGTTTATTTTTCTATACTGTCCTCTCTCATACCTATTAAACCAGTATTATAGATACATTGTAAAAATTAATGATATTTTGAAAAGAGTAAGTTTCTCGCCGGTTCTTCTCCATAGGAACCGACCAATTTTTGTGAGTGCCCATCTAGACCTATGTGTTGCCTATGAGTTGAGTTGATGTATTATACCAATTTACAATTTTAGAGAGATATACAACATGTAACATAATTAATGCACATCCTGAAATTAGTTTGTTCAGAATCGTTTACTGAATCGATTTTTATCGTTTTCAATATCGATAATTTTTATCCCAAAACAATGAAAACTACGTAAATTACAAATTACACTTTCGCTGTATAGTAAAAACAAACTATGGACCGTAAATTAAAATAGTAACTTTTTAAATGCAGAGTTATATAAATACTGTCATTCAACACATTACAAAAAAATTGGCCAAGTGCGAGTCAGACTCGCCCATGAAGGGTTCCGTAGTAACTATAATAATATAATATATGTTTATTTATTTGAAGAATAAAAAAAACCTTAAAAATGTCTTAAAATTAGCTTATTTACATTTTTACAACTACGCTAAATAACTTTGTTTTTCATAGTGTTTGTATGAATTACAAAGTTACATTTGCGGTTTTAGAAAATATGCTGTATCTCAAAAACTGCTGACCCAATTTCGTTCAAACCAATTTTGATTGAAAGTTTACGTTAAGATCTACAGACATATATTTTTTTTAGATTTTTCACTCCATTATTATAGAAGTTAGAGGGGGAGGACACACATTTTACCGCTTTGGAAGCTTACATCTTTTAAACGATTGAATCTATGAAAAAGTGGTTTCAGAAACCCTTATATCATTTTTAAAGACCTGTCTATAGATACCACACACGCATAGGTTTCATGAAAAAAATTATTTTCAGTTCTAGTTCCATGTATGGGGGACCCCCCCTTTATTTTAAATATTTTTTAATTTTTTTCTTAAAATCGGAAAGCAGTTCACAGAATACATCTACCTACTAAGTTTCACATGTATAGTCTTAATAGTTTCGGAATAAAATGGCTGTGACATACGGACGGACGGACAGACAGACGGACAGACATATCGAAACTATAAGGGTTCCGTTTTTTGCCATTCGGCTACGGAACCCTAAAAATTAAACTCATCTTAAAAAAACTGTTTGAACAAGTAAAACTAAAAATTCAGAGTATTATGATAATAACATAATTTTCTAATTGGGGTGTTTGAGGGTGTACGTCAATTACTGGTACATACATACATGTTGTACTTATATAATTTAAATATTGCAAAATTAATTGAAACAATATATAAATCATTTTAAGACAATATGACCAAATCTGCGATATATATCGCGCGACCGTCAGATGCAGCACGCTTGCGCATTGTCAAGTGAAAGCTATGCGCGCGTCACACCTAAGATGCGACTGACCTAAGTATTGAATCGAACCCAATGTCCTAAGCTCAACAGCCTCGTTTCCTACCACGTGACCAGCCAATGAGACGGTACATTCTCGTGCCTTGCGAACATGTAATAAGTAATTATGACATACTATGGCTATAAGGAAGTGTTGCAAACATAACTGGCGTTGATGTTGCAACAGCAAAAAATAGATATAAACCAATAAAATGTGTATGTTAGTCGGTCAGTCGATACAAAACTAAAGTACACAATATGTAAATAGAGATTAGAATAGCTAAAGCGATCTGCATGACATTTGGCGCAGAGATAGATTATAGTATTTTATTCTGGTGAGAAAATCATCGAATGACTTCTCCCGCTACGGGTATATTAATCTAGAATAGAACTTATAGAATTGAAATAAATGTCTGGATGTAAGTCTGTTTCTACATGCTAATCTTCGGAAATCCTCGACGGATATGATTGAAACTTTTTGTTAAATAGCTATTAATTGTGAGCAATATATAGACTATAATCGATTTCGGTAACATGAACACCTGAGGCAGAACTATGCATAAGAGCGAAGCCGCAGGTAGGAACTAGTATATAAGTAAATACCTCCTTACCGGTGTCGGTAACGACGACCCTTATAAACATCGTGTAGCCTAAGGTGGCTGCCCAAATTACTTTTGAAGACCCAGTTACAACTAGAGCACTAGAACTGGCTGTCAGAGTTGTACGTGTGGACTAGGCATACATTGATATCTAAGGGACAATTACTAATGAATTAGAGGGTCAATACTGCTCTAATCTTTGGGACGGATCTGCCAAATACCAGCTTGATGCACTTGAGTCTATCGAGAAACGGGCCAAGAGGCTCATTGGCAACGAGAAACTGGTCGAGACAAAGCTCCAGAGCATCGAACATCGACGACGAGTTGCAAGTCTATCGGTTACATTTCGGAGAGCGTGCACTTACACAATCTAATTCCGCCAAGCCCGTTCCATCATCGGACTACGAGATAAACGGCGATGCGCCACCGTTACCTACATGGTGGACATCCCACCCATACTTACAAAACGTTAAGGGAATAGTTTCAATGTAGTACGTACAGCTAAGGAGTGGAATTCCCTGCCGGAGTCTGTGTTTCCTGGTAGCTATAACCTGGGGGTCTTTAAGTCAAGAGTGAATAGGTTACGTCTAGGCAAGCGTGCCTCATCTTCGACCACATCATCACTTACCATCAGGTGAGATGATGGTCAAACGAAATCCTAATAACAGTTTTAAAAAAAATAACAGCTACAATATAAAAACGAGAATAAGTACAACTTAACAACGCCTTCTCCATACGCAGTGTTATTGCATTTAATACATTACCCAAAACATCAACAACGAATATTTTGGTGACACGCATGACTAGATGTAATGTGTTTATATTTTATTGGTTTTATGTTGCATGATTTGATTATCTTCTTGGCAGTAAAACTTTTAGTGATATATTATTTATTATCTTTGTTTTTTTCGTTTGGTTAAATGTCAACGAAAATTAGATGAAGGTAACTTGATAGCATATATGTGGAAGCTTGTAATTAGCGAATTTCCCTATTTACGTATGTTTTTATCTTTATTATTAGTTTGTAAACCTTCTGTAAAAAAAAAAAAACAAAAAATCATAACAAGTGTACCTAACGTAAAACAATATTGCAGTGTTTTTATAGTCTTTGAGTACAGTACCTATAAAAGCAGTACCTGTAGGTATACAACCTCTGGATTAGCAATTAAACTAAAAAACACATTATTATTAAATACATTAAAACACAATTAACATAAATGTATAATTATGATGCAGCTACAAGACGCCTAAGCCTTGATTTTTCAAAAAATATTATGCTATGTATCTATTTAGTCATGTCGAATACTTATTGTACGATATGGTCTATATTAAGATTATGATATAAGATTTTCTTGCCTGTAAATAGGGTTGCCACCCGTACTTTATAATAAAGTATTGTACGTTATTTCAGGTACTTGTACTCTATACTTTATGAGAACAATAAAGTACACGAAAATACTTTATTTCGCATGATTCTTTGGGATTTTGAAAACTTTAGTCGTAAAGTCGTAATAAACAAAGCGTCTCTGAATTTGATAAAAAAATGAATTACTTATTTACTTTAATTTAAATATAGACTGTAAAGACGCTGTGCAATTGTTTAGTAGAGATTCTAATTTGATACAAAGTGCAAAAAGTAATAAGAAATATGTTTTTAAACATAACTAGGTGCCCACCCCGGCTTCGCTCGGGTGCAATTTTTCTTCCGGTATCATACAGTTTTCTCTCCAAACCCTATCCAGACAATTATTACGAACACAACAAAAAAATAATTAGTTAAATAAATGCAGCTGTTCTGAACTAATGCGCTTACCTACATATACATTGTTCCTTCAACTAGGCTCAAGAAAATTGGGGGCTCATTTAGATGTCAGTGTATACGCTTTTACAATAAACTTCCCAGTCATGTGCAAGAACTAAGCCACATTAAATTTAAATCATTTGTGAAGCAGAAACTTTGCCAGAAAGCTTTTTATTTTGTTAAAGACTATCTTGCGGACAAAAATGCTTAGGATTGAGCTGCTCCAATTACATCTGTTTTGTTTGATTTTTTACTCATTTCTTTTTTTTATAATGATTATTTCATATACATTTTGACATGACAATATTATTTCCTTTTTCAATTAATAGAATATACTTTTTTTACTTTACCATTTTTAATTTTGTTTGTACAAGATGACAACATCATTTTCTTTTCAAGTAATATATTTTATTTTTGTAAAAGCACAACAGTGAATGTGATAGCTTTGTGGGATAACAACGAATATTATGAATAGATTACCGCACTTTTTGGCAGTTTGTGCGCTTTATACGGCCCACCCAAATGTCCTTACTTTGGTATTGTTCATCAAATCGTTCGAGCTCCTTAAGATTCTTTTTTTATTATTATTACTGATGGGCCCACTCTTGACCTCAATCCCGCCTGATGGTAAGCGATAGATGAGGTCTAAGATGGGACGAGCGAGCCTAGAAGATGCCTATTTACTCGTGCTTTAAAGGCTGATAGGTCATAAGTGGCAGGGAACACAGAAGTCGGCAAAGAATTCCACAGCTTGGCTGTGCGCACAATAAATGTGGAGGAGAAGCGCTTGGTACGACAAGACGGTATATCAACCAAATGTGGGTGGTACCCAGCCGTGCGTCTGGTAGACCGGTAGTGAAAAGGAGATGGAAGAATTAGGTCATGGAGCTCCTGCGCACACTCCCCGAAGTACAAGCTGTAGAAAACCGACAGGCAAGCAACGGTTCGCCGATGAGCCAGGCTATTAGCTTGTCCACCAGCACCTCGACGCTTTTAGCTCTGCGCTCGATCGAGTCCAATGCAGCAAGTTGGTACTTTGCAGAGCCATTGAGCTACGCGATGTTTGACAAATGCTTGCACTGTTTGGACGGGCCTGCTCAAATCTGTGTGATTCTGTTCTCTAAAGGGCGCCACAGACATAAACCTATATGGCTTTCATATGATTTCATCACAACAGATTGTATGGAGCTTAAAAGAGACGTTGAGCTCTGAGTTTGTTTCAATGTTTCTTCTCAGAGTAGTCAGTTAGGAAACACTGGCCTCATCTAGTTTCATTTACGGAAAAAAAATGACGTGTAAAAGTGTTATTTATAACCCATTTGCAAAATAAACATCAATTAATTTTTAGACATTCGGCAATTAATTTTTAGTAAGCAACCCACCCTGGCTTTGCACAGGTTCTTTACAGAAAATATAAAATAGCCTATGTTACTCCGAGGAGATGTAGCTTTCGGTAAAATTGGTTGAGTAGTTGTTGAGTTAAATCGTAACAAACAAAAAATCAATCATCTTTCCTTGTTATAGGTACATAATATTAATTTAGATGATAAGGATTAATACCGTATTTGTGTAAATACCTTTTACATTACCGCTTTATAATTGCCAATTTTTTAAAGTATTAAAATGGACATAGGTAGGATGTTATCTTTAATATATAGACATAAGCCATCGCGGACTTTTCTGTAGGCATATATATATAAGATACACAATTCCACCATACATTAATATACTACATGTTTATGTAGTATATCAATGTATGTTAAATTTTTTTCGGACTCCCTCGGCTGGAAAGCGAGGCGCCCGGTCAAATCACAGTGACACGAAATTAATTTCGTTGCGCATTATTTTGATTTTGCTATATCTCCTAAGGTATTCATTTAATTTGGATAAAGTAAAGGAAAAAAAATAATTTTCATGAAATTTTCAAGCCAACTAACGTACTTAAAAATGATAAGGATTAATACAGTATTTGTGTAAATAGCTTTCGAATTAGCGCTTTATAATTGTCCATTTTTTAAAGTATTAAAATGAATGTATAGTATGTTATCCGTAAGAGAAATTTTTAAGTAGTACAGTACTGTAGTACATTATTTTGATCTATCTGGTACGGTTAAGCTAGCACTAGCAATGTAAGCGCAAAAAAATGTTTATTAAGACATCACATTAGAAACCTCTAAAATTATCATTGTTTCTCTACTATATTATGCATGTATTATACATATAAACCTTCCTCTTGAATCATTCTATCTATTAAAAAAAGCGCATCAAAATCCGTTGCGTAGTTTTAAAGATCTAAGCATACATAGGGACAGACAGCGGAAAGCGGCTTTGAAAATAAATTGTACTTTATTTTGATGCTATGTACTTTTTTTTTCTTACCTATTTTAACCAATGTACTTTAACTGCACAAAAAAAAGGTGGCAACCCTACCTGTAAACGTAAGTACTTTTAACTGGCTCACTGTCTACTACACTACTTATATATTTTCTATGTATAATAGGCTCTGTTGTCCTCCATACTTGTTAAATAAATGAATATACAACGTGTAATTTAAAGGGTATATACATACCAAGTGCATGGCTTCTTTTGATGATAACAAAGGATATGGCAAGGGTTTTGTAATCCTAAGTCTACGCGTGTAGAACTTATTACAAATTCCAATACACTGATACCAGAGACCGAATTTTTCAAATTAAGAAGAATGAAAAGAATTATACTGTTATAATAGGCAAGTGACGTGGAAAGTTATTGACCCTCGTAGTGCTGTGACACGTTTGTTATGATTTGTATTCAAGAAATATATGAAACCAATAATTTGGTATCAATTCTTTGAGTCACTTATTTTGAGCTGAAACTGTGCATAGAGTCTCCGTACCAGATGTTGTCTTCAGCCCTTGTGGATAGATATGGGGTTTCCGTTACACGTTGTATATATAGTTGTAAAACAGATATTAGAGTGTAGATCTGTTTTTAAGAAATTGGTGCGTATTGGAGTAACTATTTAGTAATCTGTGGTATTGGTGCCTATCAGCGATAAGACCGCCATTGAATTGTAACCATGAGTTGAGCAATATTGTGAATCAGGTGTGTTTAAATTATTGGTGTATCTTTATATCTTATTGCCGAGGTTGCAGGAATCACAGAACAGATAAAAGAGGTTAGAAAGGAAATAGTTCCTGATTTGTATTAGAACGTGTGTCGACGCTTGTCTCCCCACTCTTTAGCTCCACTACAAGCAAGAGGCCCGTTACGTATGCGAATTACGCACACAAATAAATTACACTCACTTAAATCGAGAGCTTGCTACTGATTGTAACTCACTGTCGATAAACATCACGGCCAAACAGGGCAAAGGACGAAACGTCAATGGTTGAAGTTTGGCGCATGCAGTACATTGTAAGCGGACTTGGTCATTGCGTTGATTAAGCAAGTACACATCGGGCAATGTACACTTTTTGTAACTTGTTACAATAATGTTGTTAATGTTCGGAATTTCATAGTGATCAGAATATTTTTACGTTTTTACAAATAAAATTGTAATTAAATGTTATTTTCGACTTACCGATGGAAAGATATACCTCCTCGCTCTATACTTGCGGTCTGACTTTTTGTTTTACAGGTTATAATTGCACAACACGGCATTTTAAAGCAGAGCTCTGTGTTTCGAAGTAATCTGAAGCGCACTAAACGAGGTGAATGAATTAATCGGTCGAGCTATGATTTTCGTATCATAAATGTGGCGCGCTCGCCACGCCCACATTACCATTCCAACCATATTCATCTATTCCGTGGCAGGAATGTTCCAACAAGACCCCGGACCGCAAGGACAACTGAAGGAACAGGGTGGGTATTTAGTCACTCCTTTCTACTCCACCCAGAAGTGAGACGTTATTTAAAGATTTTCCACGAAAAGTTGTTTTTTTTTAGAATGTTTTATATTTTACCAGTAAGTCTAATTGCCCTCGACTTCATAACAGAATGCTAACCGACCGTGAACTATAAAGGGCAATTAAGTATTCAAACAATAGGCGATTGACGTATTTTTAGAGATCCGTACCTCCAAACGAAAAAAGGAAACGCTAAGGGATCTTTTCATTGTCCGTCTTTTACTGGTGGTTTACGTTTGACCACAATATCACCTGATGGTAAGCGATGATGTGGTCGAAGATGGAGCACGCTTACCTAGAAGTAACCTACTCAGTCTTGACTTAAAGACCCCCAGGTTACGTTAGTGATATAAATTACTTTTTTTTTTATTTATTATATACTTTATTGTACACCTTACAAAATTTATATGGATACAAAAGGTAAAACTAGTGTAGTTAATATTTTTATAATATGATGTAGTTAATACTATATATATATATATTTATTTATTTCAGTTTCACTTGGCCCATATAAATAATATAACTGTAATAAATAAATTGATTGATAAGGCTATCAGGAAACAAAGACTCCGTGTTGTGATAGATATGTCAGGAATCAGGATTCATTTTTTTAGGAGCGCTTTGAGATATCAAACCGGAATTTATATTAGATACTGGGCTGATTTCTCCTTCAGTATATATAAAATATCAAATTTATAAGTCAACGCGATCTAAAGATGACGTTTGTGTTATTTATTTTGCGATTTCTCAAGGGAATCGGAAACTAAAAACATGATATTTGGCTTAAAACAATAAGAATAAGAATAATTTTATTTTCTTCCACAAATAAAATCTTACGAACTATTTTACAAAAATGACATTATTATAATTATAATATTATTATTTGTGGGAGGTGCCTAAACTAATCCGAGACCTGTATTTTAGGACACCAGGGCTCCACACTACAGGAACTGAGGCAACCTTCTTAATATTTAAAATTTTAACATTTATAAATTATTTAATAGCTTTAATACATAGTACATGGATTTTTTATGTTCATGAAAATATCCGGAAGAAAATAGAAAGTGAAGTGTAATGAAAGTTGGGTATATGCATTCGTGTATACGTGAGTATGCGTGTGTGTATTGGTGAAAGTGAGTAAGTGTGTGTGTGTGTATGTGTGTGTGTGTGTGGGTAGAAATTGTAGTATGTTTAGGGCATAGGGCAGTATATCTAATTATGTTCTAATTACTTTTTTATGACGAGCAACTCTTCAGTTTGATTGTAGTCTAATTTTAATAGCCAGTTTGTTGTTATTAATTTACATTTTGTTTTATTGGTATTGAAAATACTTAATTTTTTGTTTAAGGTATTGTACAGTCTAGATCCTCGAAATGTATAGAATTTTGTAGCAAAGCCTGTTTTAGAGTGACAGGTTTGACATATTGCATACTGCCTCCTAGACTTTATTTTTGAAAGGTCGAATGAGGATATATCTGGATGTTGTCGGATTATCATAAATAGAATGTAGATTTGTCTAACAGTTAAGACTTTGGCTTCTTGATACAGTGTTGCTGTGGGGAAAAGTCGTGGTTTGGAAAGGCCAACTTTTAGAACAAGCCTTTGGGCTCTTTCTAACTCTAACATTTTTGTTTTATCGGCTCCACCCCATGTTGTTACACAATATGTGAGGATAGATTGTACTAGAGCAAAGTAAATCATTTTTAATGTTTTGCGGTCTGTCACGTGTCTGAGTTGCTTGGAAATATATGTCAATTTCCGCACTCTTTTAGACAAATTGTGTATGTGTTCGTCAAATGATAACCTCCCATCGATAGCTAAACCCAAATATCGAATACTATGGGTCGACTGTATTGATGGGCAACTACATTGAGGTAACGGAGGAAAAGAACACTGATGTGCATGAGGCTTGTTCCGTAAAAAAGTGTCAGGTCTCCTGATATCAAGGGAGATGTATTTGGTCTTATCAGCATTTATTGTAAGTGAGTTTGTAGTAAGCCAGTGGCAGACTGTGTTAAAACCTATTTGAGCTGTCTCGTATACCTCCTCCCAAGAATCAGCAGTGAACGTAAGTGTTGTGTCATCAGCGTATGATATTATTTTACAGTTTTGAAGATTGAGTTGAGATAGTTCATTTATATAACATAGGAATAAGGTGGGGCCAAGTATATTTCCTTGAGGGACACCATAATCTGTAGCAAGTTCAGTACTCAAGTATTCACCAATCCTCACTCGCTGCGTACGATGTGATAAATAATCACTTAGTAGTTTTAATGTCTTATAGCTGTTTAAAGGATAATCGGAAGGCAAGCAAGGGTAGCTCCCTGTCCGGTAAGGACCAGGCCCGAGTCGGCGGCGCGTCGTGTTCCGCGCGCGCCTCAGTCAGCAGCATTGATGGGGCCGCATAGATCCAATGCCTGACGGGGTTGCGGGAATGTTCTAACGAGATACCGCAGCCTCGGAACGCGAAGACAACAGAAGGTGCGGGGTGGGTTTTTAGTCAGTAGAAGTCTGACACTCCCTTCCGCTCCACTCACAGCGGGTCGAGTAATTTGATGATATTCCCACCCGGAAAAAAAAATTTAAAGAATAATAGAACCGTAAATGTGTATTTACTTCAGTACTATTGAACCGATAGATATAGCAGCGAACGCTCAGTGTGCGAGACTGCGAGTCCAACTCGGATTTGGCTGGTTTTTATTAATCAACGTGTACCTGGATTCTTATAATTTGTCGATAGTTACTAATCGAAGGATGTTTGCCTAGAAGTAGCCTTGAAAGTTTAGTTCTAGGCTTTCTAGATGAACGAGACTCCGTGGCTTCGGACCACAAGGGCAAGTCCTTCCCCCCTAAAACAAAAAGCCTTCTACATAAATTATATTTATTTTGTACCTAAATAGATTGAAGATGACAATTTTACACGTCAGTTTTAATCAATAAATAATTATAGTAAAATCGTGTCTGTAAGTACAAATATTTTTTCGCATAAATAATTTATACACGTTGTACTTATATTACCGAGGCTAATAAAATAGTTTTTAGCATTTTCGTCTATTCTCTTTGTTAATGCGTTTGACCACACTAATCTCAGAAAAGGCAGAAGCGATTTTGGGACTTTACTATTTTTGTATTAGTGACCAGACCATTTCACGACGATTTCGGTGTGTTTTAACCTTTTAACTAACAGAACTAAGAAATACAGTCTCATCTAGATTAGAATGACTGTGGCTCGACTTATGAGTTACAGACTCGAATCCAAGCAGCCTTATTACTTTGTGTAATTTTCATTATCATCACAACTCTCAAAACGGTGAAAAAAAATTGTCGTGAGGAAACTATCCGACGACCGACAAATCTGAAGACATGCAACATTCGCCAACACGCTCTGAAGTCTTCTTTTTAATGATGGGAAATTTTACTGACTAAAATCCATCCGTGTTCCATCATATGCCCTTCGAGGGAAACCTTCATAAAAGGATTTTTGGGGAAAAGACCAGGAAGTGTGGGATTTTTAACCGACTTCTGAAAAAGGAGGAGGTTCTCAATTCGGATGTTTGTTTGTTTTTTTTTTATGTTTGTTCGGGCATAGCTCCGTCGCTTGCCAACCGATTTGAAAAATTATTTTTTTGTTGGAAAGGGTACTTCCCAAATGGTCCCATGAAAATTTTATCGAAATCGGACGAGCCGTTTCTGAAAAATCAACAAAAGTAAAAGAACAATATTTACATTGATGATCTTTTCGTTTACTCTGCATTGTGTTTTTTGTTCGTGCGTTTTTAGTTTTTTGTAGTTGACATTTTGGCTTTTATAACTAGATTAATTACAAATTGACCCACTCAAAAGCGCGAAAATAAAAACTTTTTTGCAAAAAAAATAAAACCGACTTCCATATCAAAACACTACAAAGCCAAAAATAATTTTAATTTCGGAAGGCGGTGTGAAAAAAAAAAGAAAATACAAAACCAATAACACCGACTACCGAAATTAAAATTATTTTTGGCTTTGTAGTGTTTTGATATGGAAGTCGGTTTTATTTTTTTTGCAAAAAAGTTTTTACATGACTATTTTCCCCGGTACACCCATAGAATTAGTTAGATAGTTCTTTCGGGTTTTATCTGTTTGTGTATGTGACTTTATATGTTTGTAAATACACCTACGGTACAGAATTAATTCCTGGTATGAGGCAATGTATTATATAAAGAAAAAAAGACAAAACTATTGCATAGACATCGCATGCAAAATTTTAGCTCAATCGATCAATGTGGGACAAAAGTTTGCAAGATTTAAGTAATTACAGATATATACTAACAGGTAATGGTGTAACTTAGGGGCCGTTCAAGTATTACGTAAGCACATTTTTTGTAGTTTTTAACTCACCCCTCCCCCTCGTCAGCAACAATAAGCAAAGCTCTTACCCCTCCCCTCCATACTTACGTAAACATTGGTACAATTGATTGAATGAGCAGCAGTTATAAATTTAAATGTATTATATTATAATTTAAAAATAAGGAATAAGCATAGACAATGTGTGTTGCTATATGTCTAAAAAATTAAATAATTACTGCTGACGTAATCACCATCTAGATCCCCCCACCCCCATGTCATCAAAATAAACAAAGCAAAGACCTCCACGCCCCCTATAGTGCTTACGTAATACCTGAACGGTCCCCTATACCTACATATAAATAAAACAGAAATTTATGTTTGTGTTTTTTTTAATAACTATGTATTTTCAGTCATTTACACGATACGAAAACACAGTTTTTATTTTGTCTGTCTGTTGGTCTTACTGTTTCTCAGGAACGGCGGAACCAATTTAAATCTGACTTTCACTGGAAGATAGGAGGTTATACATTCGACATATAAGTAGGCTACTAATTTTCGAGGGAAGTTGTGAGCACAACTATACTATACGTATAAATGAAATCGAAGTGTCTATCTGTGATTTTTAAATAATTCGCACCTTTAAAATAAAACCGTTACTAAACGAAAATTTTCACGAATTGAGTTATTTATACCATCAATCTAAAATACACGTAAACTACAGATTAAACTTGTAATTATTCCAAAATATCGTCTTTTTCGCCATCTAGCGTCAAATCATATCGTTACCAAACAAAATATAAATCTGAAAAATATTTATTGTAAGTAAATAAAGAAAAACTATTCTAAAGCACATGTATACAGTAAACAGATATCTATCATATAAACTCATAAGAAATCATAAAGTAAGTACTTGTACTTAGACTTACCTAGACTAAATTAAGATACTGAACTGTTTCAAATATTGGCTCTCGTGTAAAATTTGATAATTTCGTATAGTAACGGTTTTACTTTAAAGGTGCGAATTGTATGCGACACAATCAAACTTTTTTTTAAATAAAAAATAGGTTCGCGTTTGACCACCATCTCACCTGATGGTAAGTGATGATGTGGTCGAAGATGGAACACGCTTACCTAAAAGTAACCTATTCACTCTTGACTTAGTCTCTCCGGGAGGGAATTCCACTCCTAAAGCCCGATTTACACTTCAATAAGTACAATAGCGAGTTAAGAACTCAGACAGTTAAGTAATAAGTAGTAAGTTGTAAGTAGCGTCCAAACGTAGGCGAGTGAGTAGTCATAAGTTGCTATCCCGAGAAGAAGACTAGCCGCGTCGGTTATTGTTTTTTTCTGTGCTGTGATTGTTTAGTTCCTCCGAAACAGTTGTTTTAATCCAGAAAATGGACGTTGAATTACTCAATACCAATTTACGTGCTATAGTGACAGAATTAGTATCAATACTTTCAGAACACATTGAAAATGAAATAAAATGAATGAAATAAATACGTGTTCGCGGCCGCTACCTACAAATTTATGGTCTGTACTAAACTCGCCCGTCTAGATTCCAGCCAGTTAAGTTGGCGGGGAGCGGGAGACGCGAGAGAGGGGGCTACTTCGCACTGGACTCGCCGAAAAATAGGATCGCGATCTATTTAACTCAACTTAATCAACAACTTACTACTTAACTCGCTTTTACCGTTCAAACTACATTAACAACTTAACTCGCCAATGACGCAAGTTAACTCGCTACTGTACTTATTGAAGTGTAAATCGGGCTTTAGCCGTACGCACAATGAAGGTATTCCCAAAACGTTTTGTGCGTGTAACTTTATTAAATCGTTGAATTCAGATATCTACATTTATTACTGCATAATATTGAGTAAAGGCTAGGCTTTTGAGGAAGGTTATAGGAATTTTTCGGGTGCGAAAATCATCTAATGACATCTCCCACTCTACGTGGAGCGGAAGAGAGTGTCAGACTTCTACTGACTCAAAACTTACCCTCTTCCTTCAGCTGCCTTGAAGTACCGGGGCCGCGGTATCTCGTTAGAACACTCCCGCAACCCCAGCATTATAAATACACCATAAACATCCATATAAATCTAGGTATAATGCAGAAACAGGCAGCTATATACATACTTTCACAATGGTAAGCCGAGTGTTAGGTGACAGTGTTTTTGTGACGAGGAACCCTGACCTTTCCTTACCCTGAAGATCTCGGCGGGAGGTTTAGTTGAAAACCAACAAAAGTCGAGAAGTTGCAAACTAACAAACAATTTTTAACTGTGAAAGTTTCTGAGGTAGGATGGATGTTTGTAACTCTTCACACAAAAACTACTGAACAGATCTAAATGAGATTATTTATGTAGATAGTTCTTTTTTTTAAATGCTTGCGTTTGACCATCATCTCACCGGATGGTAAGTGATGACATGATCCAAGACGAATCACGCTTACCTAGAAGTAAACTATTCACTCTTGACTTAGACTCCCAGGTTATAGCTATCGGGAAACACAGACTCCGGCAGGGAATTGCACTCCTTAGCCGTACAATAGAATAAAACATAGGCTACTTTTAATTCCGGGATTCCCACGGGATCAGAATTTTCGGGGTAAAAAAAAACCTTCCACGCGAACGGAGTCACGAGCAACAACTAGTAAAATATGTATAAATAAGTCTCAGATGAAAGACTAAGATTAAAAGGAACTTAGGAAGCGAATGTGCCGTTAGCTTAGAATATAATACAAGACCTAAGAAACCTGTATTTAATACCGTTATGTCAAAAGTAGGATTCAAAGTATTCCACGCGACGAGAACTAGAAAACGTTCTTTATGTATTCGTGATTTTTATTACGTAAGGAGTTTTTTTGTTATAGGGGGAAAAAATAAAAATTATTTCATCAAGGAGTGGGTACAAAAGTAAATACTTATAATAACAAAATGTAGGTATATGGTTAAATAATTGTACCTACAGTGTATTATGATTTAACCATACCAACCATTCTACTACTGTACTAAATATTATTTTATAAATATGTTTTGTAAATTTTAATCTAATATTGTGACATAACTAATTTTTAATTCTAATATTTGTATGTCTTATTGACAAAACATGGCGGACCTCTTATTAATGTAAGACCTGTGTATTTACCAATATTTAACAAATAAATAATTCTGATTCTGTTTTCCCTTGCATATTTTTACGTGTCGTCGTCACCACGTAAGTCATTTTTTGGCGGTTTTGACATGTTGATGCCATATGCTAGAGAATCGAAAGACGCGTCGTTTCGTCTAATCCAAGGATCTTCTACCTACTAACTGGATTGCTTACGAATGATTCAAAGAATACAGAAAGTCTTTCTTAACTGTTAAATAATAGAGTATAAACTTGCACGCATAAAACTGAAGGAACTATTCGTTCCGAGCGAGACAGTGCCGTGTGTGGACTGTGTCCCTTTCTTCTGTGTGGCAGATTAAAAATATTTATTTCAATGGTAATTTTTTCGACCTGTCTGTTGTAGTAATAACACCTAGTTTTAAACTTCTTTGGAATTCTATCTTTAAAATGAATTACCATTATTACTGTACGCATATTAATGATAATTAAAGTTATTTTACCATGCAAACACAAGATGTTTAAACCAAAAAAAAAATGGAATTTGTAAGAATTAGTAGTGATATATTATGCTATACCTGGCAATTACTACATTGCCGTCTGACGTTTACTTGACATCTGTATGTTTGTAAATTTGAATTATATTTAATTTTGTGAGTTTTCGTAATATTAAAGTGCAAGTTATTGTAACCATGGTAAGAACGTGTTTTGTGGTTAATTGCAAGAGTGAAAAGTGTACCCCGGGTCTGGAATTTCCTTTTTTAAGTAAGTTTTGTGACTTTGTTTACAAATTGCATTTAGGGTGACTATGTTTTCAATATAAAAGTGGATTTTCTTCTCTTTATTCTTCTTATTTATTATTTTTCTTTCTTCTCATTATATATTCTTTTTTGTTATTTTAAGCTTTCCTAAAAATGATGATCTTCAAGACCGGTGGCTCAGTGTTCTACACAGAAAAGGGTCAGAAACGGTTCTAAAATTTGTAGCCGCCATTTCAAGCCCGAAGAAATATTGCATTTCGAAACAAGATCATATGATGCAATTCCATCCATTTTCCCTAAAGTAAGTTATCAGTCTTTACAAATGACATGAAATGAAGATAACGGTTTGAAATAGAATATGAGCATAGCAAGATGAATTTTCATTTTGAATCTATCTTAACCATAAATACTAAAATTTTGTTCTCATCAATCTATTATTATTTTAGATTCCTGTTAAAGCGAAACAAATAAATGTTTTAAGTACTATAATATTGAAACCCACTAAAAAAAGAATATAAAACTTGGACTGGGCACATTCAAAGATCAGTAAGTGAAAGTTATGAAAGGAGTCAAATTAATAAGCATAAAAGTCGACATTTTTGTTGATTTATTTACTTTTGCTTAGCAAATTGATGGCAAAAATATTTTATATCATTTTGGCCAAAAACTCAGCTACGCAAACTTGCTTACAAGTGTAGTTTATTATATTAATAATTACTTATAACTTAATTACTTAACTTTTATCCACTGCAGTTAGTTAATGTCGACAAATAATAATAATAATTCATAATTTAAAGATTATTTCCATACTTTTAACTAATAATAGTGTAATACATTTTTTAGGGTTGTGTGTCAAGCCAATCTTGTAACAAACCTGCAGCTGCAACATATGAGGAACTAGAAAATATAGAACCAACCTAATAATAATAACCTTATAATTGTCATTCGATCTGCCTCCTTCATGTTTAGAATTATGTATGTTAATAATATTGATTTCTAACCTTAAATAGCACATGTGGTGTTAGCCTGTAATTAATTGTTACACTTATAAATGTAATATGACTGTTTCATAGAAATGTATAGTGTAAACAATTGTAGGTTAACTAACCTAAATAAATATATACATAAATAAATTATATCTCTTCTGTTATTCTTTCTATTTATAATCATCGTTTTTCATGAAGGGTTTTAGTAGTTTTAATTATATATAAATATTGCATCATTTTATTTTTAGTCTACTGGTTCTGACCGTACAAGTGTCGAATAAACGTAGATTACCAATTAATGCACGTTTGTTTGGACGTCTATACCACTGCCTATCAAGGCCAAGCCTTCGAAGAATTGCCAGCTGGTGATTCTGTTATTAATTCTGTATCTGCAATAATTGTATTTGTATCACGGGTCTTAACCACTTTGAAAGTTTATAATTCCACGCAATAAAGTCTGCTTAACAAAACCAATTTTGCGTTTAGCTCGTATAAGGAAGGGTTTATTATAGAAATTAGCGCGCTCAATATAAGTTCCTCAGATATATATTGAGAACTAGCTTTTCACCCACATGGAATTCTGTTATATCGCGCTACCGAGCAATTTTTTTATTTATAATTGAATTTATTTCTTTCTTTCTATGTAATACGTTATTAAGAAAAAAACCGGCCAAGTACGAGTCGGACTCGCGCATGATGGGTATTTTTATAGGTAGGTAATGAATGGTACGAAACCATTACCTATAAAAAGCGCCAAAAATATCACAACTGTTGTATGGGAGTCTCCCTTAAATATTTATTTTAATTAATTTTTAGTATTTTTTGTTATAGCGGTAACAGAAATACATCATTTGTAAGGTTAATAATAAGTGTCTTAAAAAAACCTGCAAATATTGCATCAAATAAAATTGTCCTTACGTTTATCGCGAATTGATATCCACACTACTAGAAAGAGATAGCTAGGTCCTTCGAGGGTATACTCTTCGGAACGGATTTGAGCTTCGCGTCCGCATTCCAGTTTAGGTACAAGTTCCTTGGTCTAATCAGAATCAATACGTACGACCAATAAAAACCTTTAAAATTACGAAAAATGTGACTGAAAAAAAATGACTTACGTGGTGATAGAACTTAAACCCCTCGTATGACAATGCGCACCGAAAGCGCTGGGTGCCGCGGAAAATAGTACGCGCGTGGCCGTACTTGATAATATTTCAAAAATATATTTTAAAGTAACAAGGTAACTTATATAGTTTTATGTTAATGTTACGTATAAATAGGTACCTACTTAAACTTTATTTAATTACCTTTTACAATAAAAAATAATGAGTTATTTATCATTTTAGAAGGGTTTCTTTCGGCATGAAGAAAATATCAAATAATAAACAGTTACGATAGATTAAGTACGTCAAACTTTTTTTATTTATTAAAGCACATGTAGTATGATACATTACATTTAGAATAAACATGGTTATAGAATAAAAACTAATAGAAACTGTGGTTTGAAAGTAGTTATCACTATCAATTAATCGAACGTAGATATACGTTCCGCCGTAAGGATAAATAGCGCAATATTTTAGGTTCACTCGGTCATAATTTTAATCATTAAATGCGTTTAAAGTGATTTAGACGCTCGGTTACTCACACAAAATTGATTTTATACTACACCTGCTTGGAAAGTACCTTGATACTTTATCAAATTTACGGTAGAAAGTACGTCATTGCATATCGAACAAATATGCGGGGAGAAAACGCATCTGAGCGGGAGAGAAAAGTGTATGAAAATCCATTTCTTACGTGGTTTTTCTTTTTTAATTTTGGGTAAGACTATGCGCCGGTAACCTAAATATCAAAAGCCAAAAAGTTTTTACAGTGAGTTTTTATCTCCAAGTTCGCAAAATGACACTGGCCACTAGCTGTGTGTTGGATGGTGTCGGGCTGGCAGTGCGACCCTGCGGCGGCAGGATAAACTATTTGAAAAAAGAACATGTGAAAATTGCAGACGCCGTTGGCGCCATTTTCAATTTGTGTGTTGTTTGAGGATTCAGTTTTCGTAGAAAGTAAATTCAATTTTCCTCGTAGGTGTAGTATAAAGCACAATGTATCACTCGAGAGAAAGTGCGATTCCCGATCTCGGGTGTTTTAAA
Source organism: Tholera decimalis (assembly GCA_943138885.2). NCBI lineage: Eukaryota > Metazoa > Arthropoda > Insecta > Lepidoptera > Noctuidae > Tholera > Tholera decimalis. The sequence goes on along the minus strand of OW964575.2, from coordinate 5,752,690 downwards.
GCCCTCGCCTACGGCTCGGGCTTCAAACGACACCCTCGACGGTAATCGATCACTTTCTCCTCTCGGTGAACAATGTACTATATCGATGTCACGTAATTACACGTAGATATACGCTCCGGCAGACTAACACTAACTTATTTTGAGCGTAGATCTACGTTATATACGAGAGGTTATACTATGGTGTAATTAATTAGACATCCTCATCATCAGCGTAGCGGGCCGACTTCTAGTATTGCCGGATGCTGCTGAGTACTAGTGTTGTACATGGAGCGTCTGACTATTTGACCTCATACGCTCGGGAAGACTCAGACGCTGGGAAACACGACACCCCTTGACAAGACTGGAGACAGATTTTCTAGCTTGAATGTCTGTCTGTAACAACTGTCAAAAGCCTGCAATACATGTTGGCCGAGCGTTGCCGAGTGAAGGCCAATACCAACATGTAGATGGTATATTTGCCTTGTCTTGCTATCGCTCGGTGTCACTTGCCTAGTTGGCTGAGTGAAGGCCAGCGCCAACGTGTATAGAGCTCATTTGGTGCAACTTGTCTTCGCTCGCCTCGCTTCGGATCGGTGTTGGTTTTTGGTCACAAATCAAAGGCGCTCGCCTGCGCTCGGCCAACGTGTGGGCAGCTCTACAGACCCTCTTCTACATTGATCGTCTGCATTGGCGTTCGACGAACTTGTCGAACGTGTGGACATTGTTTCTTGCCTTCTACCTATTTGCCAACGCTCGCGTTGGCCTACGCTCGGCCAACATGTATTGCAGGCTAAAGATGTAGACGCCAGCACATCAAGCTACAACAATCTGTCAAATTTCTTTAATAGATTTTCAACTTTATTGTTAAAGAAATTAGGTTAAAGGTTGATTGGGAAAATTTGACAGTTTCGGGTAGCTTCATGTGCTGGCGTCTGTACAAAAGTTAGCCGGGACCAACGACTTAACGCATTATTGTCAAAGTGATTTTCGCTGAACTCACAGATAATTTAGCAAATAAAGGCACTACATAATACCAATAAAACTAATATAGAACATGCCGCCTGATCGATTCCTTGTGTGACCAGAGGGCTGGCTCGTTCTTTGCCCAAAGAATAAGCATTGCCATACAACGTGGCAATACTGCCAGTCTTCTGGGCACGTTTCCGGACGACAATGATGTGGAGGAGTACTTTGACGCCTAAGCTTGTTATTATTTTAATTTTTTAAGTACATAGTTAGATTTAGCAGTTTTTTTTAATTCAATGTTTTATTTTAAATAAAGTTAAAAAAATATAGAACATTTATTTTGATTTCATTTTTAAGGTTCCGTGTATATGCTGTAGATCTTTATGAAAACTTAACGAAAATTGGTTTGAACCAGATAAAGTCAGCAGTTTTTGAGATATTGCACATTTCCTAAAACCGTAAAAATATTTTTGTTTTTCATAGTATTTCTATGAAAAACAAAAATATTTTGCGTTGTAAAGAACCCTTCATGGGCGATTCTGACTCGCACTTGGCCAATTTTTCATCTTTGTATAAAATAATCGGATGGCGGTTCAAAGTTTTTACCTTTCCAGTGTCGACATGTTTTCTCTCTTTCCTTTATGGCTTACCTCAAAATTAACGGTAAATATTCCAAGATCATGCTATTTACAAGTAAAGTGATAAATACCAGGAGGTCAGGTTATTTAGCAACTATATTGAGCTCACGTTACTATGTACTATCTTGGTGAAAGGTGGAAGTTAGCACATCTGCGAACAGTATGTCGCATGGACCCAGTTTAAAGTTCAGTTATAATGTAAGCTCTAACAAGGATATAATGAATATAAATAAGAGAGAAAGTGCTCTCCTTAAAAGAGGTCGAGAGTATTTTTATCTGTTATTATTTATGGAATTTTAGTACACTTCTGTGACCATTTCAATCCTATCTTTCCTATCTCATGTCAACGTTCGCATTTGTAATATTAGTAGGAAATAAGATACAGTAAGATTTTAAAATAAGTTAAGAGAAGCAACAGAGAAGAAGAAGTTATCTTTCTTATTCTTTGTCGCTTCTCTTATCTTATTTGTTCCTTATATCTTACTCTATCTCACTTTTTACTAATATTTAAAATGCGAACGTTTGTGAGGCAGGATGGATGGATGTATTATTGTACTTTTTTCTTGTAAAAACTACTGAACGGATCTAAATACAGTATGTTAACTAACAGAGGGCCTTCCCATTAACCCGCAATAGTATAGCATCCATACATGCTAAAAAAATATTACAATTCGAAAACAAAATGATTTTATTTTTTTTATATTAAAATATTCACTAAAAATGTTAAATTGATACGTAAAAGAAACACTCTGTACACGCGTACGCATTCATAAATAGATTGCGACTTGCCGTCTTTCATCCTCAACGCTCTCGGCTTGTAACGTACCCAAGAGACTGGCGGCATTGCCTTGTTGTATGGCAATAGCCTTTGGCCAAAGAAATAGCCAGCCATTGGGTCACGGGAAGCGTCAACGAGCCTTTTCAATATTTCTTTAAGAAGGCTGAACACACTGGTCCGAGAGTTTCGACCCCAAACGGCTCGAAAATATGGTTATTACCGAGATTACTGGAGCGCCAACACAACATGAAGAACTTGGAAGATGGGATGGCGCGAGAGTATCGACACAAGTTGCGTCCCACACTAAGGCTCAATTTACACCACCGCGGAATGGAATGGAACTGACTTTTTGCAACGAAATTGTACATAGCATAATGAACTTTATGTAAATTGTATAACATACAAACGACAGTAGCTAGGGAAATTCTCGAGAATGCGCGAGGATTCCCCGAAAGACGCGCGACCTTTTTTTGGCTCTTAATTAGTTTGCTTGCGTTTTACCATAATCTCACCTGATGTCAAGCGATGATGTGGTCGAAGATGAAGCACGCTTGCCTAGAAGTAGCCTATTCACTCTTGACTTAGACTCCCACCTGGGAGTCAGTGTTTCTTCAGTCTGTGTTTCCTGATATTTATAACCTTATAACTATCAGGAAACACAGACTCCGGCATGGAATTCCACTCCTTAGCTGTACGCACAATGAAAGTGTTCCCAAAACGTTTGTCCACCATGTAACGATGGCGCATCGCCGTTTGTCTTGTAGTCCGATGATGGAACGGGCTTGGCGGAATAAGACTGTGCAATTCCATCGCACACGCCCCGAAATGTAACCGATAGAAAACTGATAGGCTTGCAACACGTAGCTGATGTTCTAGGCTCTGGAGCCTTGTCTCGACCAGTTTCTCGTTGCTGATGAGCCGTTTGGCCCGTTTCTCTATAGACTCAAGTGCATCAAGCTGGTTCACCGATTTGAGACCAGTGTTGATATAAATTACACAAAGTAGTATGACTGACTGGGTTCAAACCCACCACCCACAACTCGTAAGACAACCCCGTTAGCTCTGGATCACCACTGCTATAATACCTACTCTGTTATTCTATACTAATACTAGCGACCCGGCCCGGCTTATATATGATTTTGCTTAATCAATTTCTCGTCCGGTAATTTGCCACACTCATATATCGGCGATAACTCATAAGATATTCATTTTATTGATATAGTGTAAAAAGCAATTTTGATCTACATTAAATCCTCAACATATATGACGTATTTAATTGGATAGGGGATAATACTGTACTGTTAAACAAGATTCGTATATAATCCATCATTTTAAAGTAATTTGTAAAAGAAAAAAATTGTTTTTGTGGGTTATTCTTGGGAGATAGACATATGCCATCGTGGACTTTTTTGTAGATCTATAAAAGAGAAACAATCCCGCAATACATTGTATTTTTATAACTCAAAAGGTTTTGGCAGCGTTTTCGATTAAAGCTCCCGATAGGCTTAATTCTTTCCGACATGTTGAAGTAATATCGTCGTATTTCATTCAATCTACACAAAACCTTAACTTGTTATACACTAAACCCACCTGCCTCAGGAATCACTCTATCTATTAAAAAACCCTCATCAAAATCCGTTGCGGAGTTTTTAAGATCTAAGCATACATAGGGACAGACAGACAGGGAAGCGACTTTGTTTTATACTATGTAGTGATAGTGATTACATAGCGGAAAAGTTTGTTTGTTTAAATACGCTAATCTTCGAAAGTACTATGTGGATGTAGATGAAACTTGGTATGAAAAAACTTGAAGCTTTCGGAAGGTTATAGGCTTTTTACCCGACTGCATAAGAAAGAGGTAAAGTCCAAGGAATCGAAGCCCCACGCGACTCCTAGTAATATTATCAAGCGGAAAAAAGTTTTTTGTTTGTTTGTTTAAACACGCTAATCTTTGAAAGTACTGGGTTGATTTTTCGTATGAAAGTAACTTGAAGCTCGAAGAAGATTATAGGCGTTTTACCCAACTGCAAAATAAGGAGCTTATGTTTCTGTCTTAAGAGGAGGCTCCCTAAATTGTATGTAACTTTGCATTAATATTCTGAAACAATCACGCATACAATCAAAATGGAACTTTAGTGTATGATTTATTGGATCTTTTTCTTTACATGTCTAGACAAAAATCATGTCTATTTAAAGATTATTCAAAACTTAATTACTCGGCTTTTGTGTTTAAAATTAGTATTTATTGACAGTAAGAAAATATAGTTTATTATCCAAATATAGGACATTTTTACTCTAGATCAATTATTACTTTAGTTATAAACAAAATAAAAACTGAGACTTACGACATTCAGTTTCGAACCCGAACATGGCAAAAGATCGCACGCGATATTCAACTTTATTACTGCTGCGTTAGCGTTTAGCACACAACGGCAATTTCGAACTTGAACATGGTGAAAAAGCGCACGCGATATTCAACTTTATTTGTGTTGCGTTAGCGTTTAGCATACAACGGCCTAACCGGGGTGCATGGGGGCGGAGCTTGCGTGAAAATTATTTTAGACTGCCTGCTCTTAATAAATAGTCTGCTAGTAAATAAATAAAATCAAATGAAATACTTGTCATTGCGAGAAGCGCAATGGACGATGTACATCCGTGAGTGCAATGACAAAAACTCACGCAACCGTATCAAAGTATGTGCTTCAAGACACTTGTGAAGTAACATCCTCATCATTGAGTACTTACTAGTTAAAGCGATTGTCTATGTGAACTCCTGCAGAATAAGTAGTATAATGCCCCAAAAAAATCAGACCCGTCAAGTCTGGTGTCAGATTTTATGGCTTCTGACCGATTACGACAGTAAAAGTTTTTTTAATTTTTTTAATTGATAATTGGTTCGCGTTTGGCCACCTCACCTGATGGTAAGTGATGATGTGGTCGAAGATGGAGCACGCTTACCTAGAAGTAAACTATTCACTCTTGACTTAAAGACTTAATGTTATAGCTAGTCATAAATATGTTTAAAAAATTCTAATACTTTAGTAAGCGTTTTTTTTTAGCTTGGATCCCTTTGTCGATATGCCGTCGCAATATCCTGAAATTTAATTATCACAATTAATTGAAAACTAGCTCTTACAGCAAACCTTTAAGGTTCACAATATACTTCACACTGTCACACATGAAGCGTTTAGTTTTAATATCCAAATACCTACGTTAAGATAAATATGCGTAGAACCTCACTTAGAACATACCAAACACGATGCTTATTAAATAAACTCACGATTCAAATAGATTCTATATTGCTTTACACCATCAGGTGAGATGGTGGTCAAACGCGAGCTTATTAACAATAAAAAAACTACCACTTTGCCTACAACTTTATCTGCGTGTATCTCAAAGAATTTTTATCACTTAGAAATAATAATGCACCTTACTATCAAAGAAAAATATTTAAGAATTGGATCATTATTTCCGGAGATAACCCCTGCATACAAACATACAAACTTAATATTAGTTACTACTATGCTGATGGTGATCACCGGGGTAGTTTTAGAGAGGTAGAAAGTCCACACTCCCTGATCTATTGCCCAAAAGTACAGGTGCCTTTTAAAGGGTTTTCCCCGATAACAAACACAAAAGTTAACAGAAATTAACACTTACTAGGGAACAGAATACAGAATACTTCGCGGCTTTAATGACTAGCGCCGGTCTTATCTGACCACCGCGCCGCGCCGTCGCCACTTCGCCGTTAGGAAGATGAGTGTCTAATGACCGTCCGGCAGTGCTGCCCCCTCTCTGAGGCCAAAGAGCGCTAAAAGCGCTTGAAAATAGCGCTAGATTCCGCTAGACTGCATAATCAAAAAATAGCACTAGAATCCGCTAGATTGCATGATTATAAAAAGGCATAATTGTAAGAAGTTTTTATTTATTTCAATTGAAATTGTATTTATAATCTAAAATAGTAGTAATAGTAGTTTAATGGCTAATCAATTTCGATATCAGGTATTAAAGGTTCAGTAATTATTAAAGGTGACTGAATTCCTGAAAGTCCAGGTTGCGGTGCTTGAAGATTTTGTACATTTTGTAATTTCCACTTATATTTTTTGTTTGATCTGATCTGAGACAGAACATTGTCAGAAGGAGTGTAATTAAAGCAAGTAGCCTTTTTGTACGCCAAACCCAATCGTACATGTAAGATAGCATTTATGGTATCTATATTTAAAGAATTTCTCAGTTTTGTCTTTACCACAGTCATGGTACTGAAAACTCTTTCTATATCAGCATTGGAATGTGGCAAAGACCCAAAACATATGAAACGGAACCTAAACGAACGAACGAATTGCGGTGTTGCCTGCTTATTTCTTACTTTTTGCCGAAACGCGCTATATTTTCCGCTAGGAGTTAATATTAAAATTTCAGCGCTAAGTAACCCAAAAAAGCGCTATATCTGACTCCGAAAGCGCTAAGGTGGCAGCACTGCCGTCCGGTGTCCATTGCACACTCCTCCGTGCTTCGACGAGCACATTACAGGCACCTACATATATCAACTCGGAAGGGGATTGTCACCGTATCCTCATTTTGCTTCGCCGTCAAACAATACAATACAATAATATAATAATCTATTATTTTCTCAAAAAACTTAGTACTAGTTTACAGAATTATAGTTTGGCAGTTTATAACTTTGTAAAATGGATGTGGCTATTGTAACTGAACTAGGCAATGCCTGTGTTTCGGTCTTCCCCTTCTTCGAATCGATGGTAGTTATCATTTAAATATTATGTTGGGCCCAAGCCACGCTAGTCGCGGCCTGTAGCGTACCTATATAAGCTCGTTAAAGGTGCACGTATTTGTGCACATAGGACACTCCAGAAGATGGGACATGGTTTGCTCAGGAGCACCGCATTCGCACTGGCTGTTACTGTGGTCTATGATCCACCATTTTGCTAGATTGTGCCTGCAACGGCCTACTTAGGCAGTCGGTTGATTGCTTTCCAAACTGGTCACTGCAGGTTACGTCCGAGTGGCAGATGCTCTTGGGGATGTGTTTCGGTTATCAATGCCATTTCCCAGGAGTTTTAACAAAATCGCCAACAAAGTGTTTTCGATAGCATGGAGTACTTATCAGCTTTTTTTTTTTTTTTTAACGTGGTAAAATTATCAAATAAGTCCTCCCACTCCGGGCAGGGTGGGAGGGACTGTCAGACTTTTACTGACTAAAATCCACGGTGTTCCTTCAATAACCCTTTACATACCGGGGCCACGGTAACGGGATGAGTCCCACGACCCCGGCGGGCTTCGGCCCTCTGCAGAGGGGGCCTCGTCATGTTGCTGACGCTCTTTGAGGCGCGCGTGGAACACGACGCGCCGTCGACCCGGGCATGGTCCATGGTCGGACAGCGAGTTGCCCTTTACTCGCTGTCCGCATGCCCGCGCCTACGGTGGCCGGAGATCGTCGGCCGACGTCCGACGCCGTGGGCGTCTACCACTGCGGCTGGGCTGGAGGGAGGACGCCATCCTCTCCCTCACGCGGCCCGCCTCCTCCTTCGGAAGCATGACTGCTTCGCAGAAGGAGGCGACCGCTTCCCACTCCCTCTCGCCCCGCAGCATGGCCTCGACCAATGCCGGGCGCGAGAGGTCTCCGCCTATCGCCGCCGTGAGGACACGTCGGTGCTCTGCCCAGGCGGGGCAGTCTTGCACCGTGTGCTCTACGGTGTCCTCAGGGCGACCCTCGCAGTGGTGACACCCAGGCGTTTCCTCCTTTCCCATCAGACACAGGTACCTCCCGAAACTTCCGTGTCCGGTGAGGACCTGCGTCATGCGGTAGGTCAGGACGCCGTGACGCCGATCTAGCCACTCCTCAAAGAGGGGTCTTACCGAGTACTTATCAGCTAAGGTGAAAATTTAACACTACTTACAAAAATGTAGAGTTAGTAAGAGTGAAAATGATTATGAGAGTGCGTGCAGTATTTGTGGAGTTTGATTGAAGTTTGTATGTGGCGTCGGCCTAACGTTAGCACGTAACCTAAGAAGATTAGCAGCTGCAAATCTGCAATAGGTCGACTCGGCTACGCGTGAGGGAGAGGCAAGTTTCTTTCTCACGCCCCAGCCGCCGCGGGATACGCCCCGGGCATCGGGGATCGCGAGCCGATCTCTGGCCGCGGGTTTGCGGACGGCAAGCAGGGGTAGCTCACCGTCCGGTAAGGACCAGGCCCGGGTCGACGGCGCCAAGTGTTCCACGCGTGTTTCAAAGAACAATCAGCACCTGACGGGACCCGAAAGGGCTATTGCCTCCTGGGGTTGCGGGAATGTTCTAACCAGATACCGCGGCCCCGGACCATAAGGGAAATTGAAGGAACAGGGTGGGTTTTTAGTCAGTAGAAGTTTGACACTCCCTTCCACTCCACTCACAGCGGAAAGAGTCATTGGATGATTTTTCCCAACGAAAAAATGGTATACCTACCTACTAATAAATATCTGAGCCCAGCTTAGATATTGTGTGATTATAATAGTTATTTCATAGTGAACCAAAACCTGTCCCTAATCTATCTGAAAACACTAAAATGTCACTTTGAGCTCCAGCACAATGACTCCTGTCATTTGATGATTTTCACCCTGACAAAAGAGAGCATCAGTAGGGGTGGTGATGACACAAAGTAATGTGCCTGTCTCGCTGGTTTCGAATTTGAACCCATGACCTAAAACTCGTAAGTTGTGCCTTTAACCACTTAGCCACTATTGAGCTACTATGTTATATTTTTTTTTTGTATTTCTCAGTCAAATAGTCTATTAATTCATACATAAAATGTTACGCAATTATGGTCACAGTTAGGCTTACTTTAAGCACCTTATATTGATTATATTCGCCAATTAGTGACGTATTGTGTATTTGTGGTAACATTTTTGTGCACTTTTTCTCTGCCTTCCTTTCCTTTCTGCTGTCATGGAATAATAGTGAGCTAACTCCAAAAAATCTCTTTCATAATGCTAATCATAATGGCCCAATGCCTGTTGGTACATGTTCGAATTTTTGGGTCATAGGATTCACCAATTAGAGAGCGGTGGTAATGATATTACACAAAGTATTTGGCCTCACGGGGTAGAACCTGCGACATGCAACGGCTGCAACTCGCAAGTCGGGCCCATAACCAAAGAGCCAAAAATCTCTGTCTCTCCATACATTTTACTACTGTTTTTTTAATAGTTTTAACGAATTTAGAAATTCGCTGTTGTAAATCTAATTACAGTCATATCATTTAGTAACTTCATGTTAATTGAACCCAACCGTTACTAATGAAGTATATAAGACACTGAATACTGTGTACAGTAATAATTGGACTTCAGATTTATGTAATGTAAATATTGTTATAGCTATACTAAATGTCTTAGTCGGTAGTCTGTCTCAGTACTTAAAAAAAATGTCTCAGCCTTTATATTTGTATTGGGTATGTCGTTTAATTTTATTTATTACCGTCAGCTTTTCCTGCGTCCGGTGAGAAATTTATTAAGATTTCTGTGGGTGCGAGATCATATAATTACGCCGTTGAAAATGCACAATCACACTCTTCTAACGTATCCAGGGCCTCTGTTGATAGCTATAACCTGGCGGTCTTTAAGTCAAGAGTGAATAGGTTACTTCTAGGTAAGCATGCTCCATCTTCGACCACATCATCGCTTACCACATACGGACGTTCGGTTCTAATGATAATTTTAAGGTTCGGTTTTAATGATAATTTTTATATTATTAAAACATCACATATTGATTCCTGCTGTATCGTGGTTGCATTATTACAAACACGCAGACCCAGAATTACAATTTCTAAGTAGCATACAAATGGAAACAGAACCCGTGATACGCAGTGTAGCAGACAACCGTTCAACAACTCCGTCAATCGTGGTGTCTGAAATAAGTTATTTAATAACATTTTTACGCATCATTGTTTTCGTAAGCTGTCTGAGTTCAGTTACCTCAACACTGTTTCATTTATCTTTGTTTGTGGAACTCACTTCCACCCAAAATCCACGAAGTTAAAACCATTCATATTTTCAAAAAGCTGGTCAAAGATCATTAGGTACTTCTCTACCATACGGTAATCTTATATATTATAGGTACCTATATATTTTTACAGTATTAATATTGATATGTTATTTAACTCTATGTGCCTGTGTATATTTTTGTTTATTATATCGTAATTTGTATTTATACACACTGTGTCTATCATCTCTTCTTCAACTCTCCTGTCGCAAGTCTGCTGGAAGAAATTTCTTATGAAATAAGTAGCACCTTTGTGCTCTTTTGTCTGTATTTGTTCTTTTTTCTCTTGTTTACATCAATAAATAAATAAAATATAATTTAATGTTATATTTTGTTTTAATTGTCATTGTTAATCCATAAATACCAAAGTCGAGTTGAAGGAATCCATAAACAGTACCTCACAACATTATCTCGTAATAAGCACAGGTGCATAAAATTACATACAAAATGACAACAGAACTCACCTTTTCGCCAAACGAACGTAAATAACAATAAAACCTTTATTCGAATAAACAAAACTGCTAGGAGCCACACACGAATCGAAAATTCACTGATTTTAAATCAATTGTTCTGCGAACTGAATCAATAAATCACTTTTTATTAAGTTAAAATATTTTTACGACGCGTTCCAATACTATTCGAACATACGTGGAACCACCTTGGGTTCTCAAATGGTACTAAATTGTATCAACAGTTATATCTCGCATTTCTGTGCGCGAGCGCCGGCGAAAGTAGCGTACGCAGTTTGTACGTAAAAGTTTGCAATATTTCTGTTCAAAATTATTACTACTTAACATAACATGACGGCTTAGTTCTTTGAAGAGATAGGCAGAGATGCAGATGCATCAATAACACTGGTCAACTCAAATGTTGCTCCATTGTTCAAGCAAAAAAAAACGCTAATTTTAGTACACCGTGGACTACCCGCGTATTTATTTTCTCTTGTGTCAAATCCATCCAAAGGTTGTCTATAGGTATTTGTTTTCTGTTATGGTGTACAATAAAGAATATATCTATCTATCTATAACCCTTGACTATATATGTCTATCAGCTCTAGATTATGAGTAATTGACAAAGTAGTTGACAAAGAACTAGAATTTCATCGTTGTTGCATATTTCAGAAGTTGGTACAACGTGTAACATTTTTTTTTTTTGTAAATATTCGCACTCTTACAATGAAAGTGACCAAACTTATAATTTCTGTAATTTCTGATGTTGTTAATAATTACTGTCATTGTGCGTACGGCTAAGGAGTGGAATTCCCTACCGGAGTCTGTGTTTCCTGATAGCTTTAACCTGGAAGTCTTTAAATCAAGAGTGAATAGGTTACTTCTAGGCAAGCGTGCTACATCTTCGACCAGATCATCGCTTAACATCAGGTGAGATTATGATCAAACACCTATCAACGATAAAAAAACTTACTAATGGAACTCGGAATCACGAATAATAAAGGGACATACTATTCATGGATCATGAGAAAGATACCTATGTACACTTAAAATTACTTAACACTTTCTTCTTTAATTTATTGCTGAACCCCAAAAATAGTTTTTTTTTTATAGTTAATAGGCTTGCGTTTGACCATAATCTCACCTGATGTTAAGCGATGATGTGGTCAGGTTATAACTATCAGGAAACACAGACTCCGGCAGGGAATTCCACTCCTTAGCCGTACGCACAATGAAAGTATTCCCAAAACGTTTCGTGCGTATGGGTGGGATGTCCACCAAGTAACGATGGCGCATCGCCGTTTGTCTTGTAGTCCGATGATGGAACGGGCTTGGTAGAATACGACTGTGCAATTCCATCGCACACTCCCCGAAAAAAAAGAAAAACAATTTCTTTCTCCACCGATAGAAAACTGACAGGCTTGCAACACGTCGCCGATGAGTATGAGTCGTATTTTTGAGTTAGGTCATTTTCATTCTAAGAGTGCGAATATGTTTTTTTTTTTTTTTTTATACATTTCCCCGGTCATGAGAACACCAGGACCTTGTGTAACTAACTAACTCATTCATTCTAGTTCTATCATGTATGCCTCTCGTACTTTCATTCTTCATACTATATTTTTCTTTCATACAACCTTTCATTCTTAGCCGGGTGGGACTTCCGCTATACTAATCTACTCTGTTTTTGTTTTTTATTTGTTTAGGTATATTTAGTGGACAACTTTGTTTTATTTACATTGTAACACGACCACAGAGCGTGCGCGCATATGACGTCGCGCACCTCCCACCGAGCCCCACTCAAGCGCACGTCACTGCCACCACTCCGCGGCCGCAGGGTATATAAGGCCTCGCGCGCCGTCAGTCCGCCAACCTCAAACTCCCGACCATAAAGCAAGTGTTGAAACGCATGTCAGTGCGTTACTTCACCTCTGCTGATACCCACACTAACCCCCTGATCGTATCGGCCGCCCGATACAGACCCTCCAAGATTTCTCGGGTTCGTCGCCCGCGTAACATCCTAGACGAGCCTGACGACCCCACCACCATCCGACAAGAGAGCAGTAGGGAAACCAGCACTCTTAGAAAACACAAATACAGAACGCGTTCCTTATTCCGGCCTCGCCGACGAGGCCCATCGCGACGTCCGCGTACTTGTAATGAAAATCCTCCCCGACCTTTACCAAACGAGCCAGCCCGCGATGCTGAGCCAGTAGCAATAAATACTCCCGTAAATAATATGACCCAGCCTGTCCCTTTGCTGCCCTCCCAAAATGACCCCGCTATGCCGAGGCCCGTACTCCACAGGGAGTGCCCTTAGCGTGCGGTCATTAGTTTTTAAGTATATTTTAGTTTGTAAGCCCTGGCTGGGGGCCTTTAATTTATTAGAGGTCACCACAGGAAAGTCCGGTTAAGTAGACTCACAGCCTTAGTGTGCTGATCTACAAGTGGCCCTTCATAAAAAAAAAAAAAAAAAAAATCAGTGCGCCAGTTCGGCTTGCACGGACCGCTTCCTTCGGAACGGTTTCGGGCAGTTGAGCGCTCTCTGGCTTGCACGGTCGGCATCCCTTCGCGGAACCGATATCGGGCGGTCACATCACGTACTTCGATCGTAGTAGTTTTATTGTGTTAGTGTGTAGTTTACCTTAGCACATCTTGTAAAAGTGTTTTAATAAATATCCCTTTGCTGTACATTGGTTTGCGAGTGGTTTTATTGGAAAACCCCCTTACAAGTGGCGCACAACGTGGAGGCCGAAGATAGAAAATATCTAAGGCCACGGCCCACTCGCAGACCAGTTCGATTTGGAGATAGTTCACCTGCAGAAATGGCTATCAACATGTCAGACAGCCAGTTTAAGGAGCTGATCCTCGCAATAACCACTGGCATGCGAGGGGGAAGTACCTTTTCACAATGCCCATCTAAATTTGGAGGATCAAAGGTCGAAGTTGAAGCTTTCTTAGCAGCTGTGACAGTGTTCAAGGAAGTAGAAAAAATATCAGACGAGAACGCTCTTGAAGGCCTACCTTTAGTTCTGATCGGTGACGCAGCGATTTGGTGGCAAGGCGTTAAAAGTAGCGTGAAGACTTGGGAACTTTTTAAGGAACGTTTGCGCCATACCTTTGCTCCAAAGAAACTAGACTACATTATCTATCAGGAAATAGTTGGTGTAAAGCAAGACAACCAGACCCCGACCGAGATTTTCATTGCTAAGAAACGCGCGCTTCTTGCTGAGATGTCAGAGCCACATACGGAGCAGCAAGAGATCAACCTCGTTTTTGGCCAGATAAAATTCCCTGTGAGGGAGAAGATTTCTAGGGATTCTGTAAAAACTTTTGATGAGCTATTAAAAAGGATAAGAGATATTGAAATAACACTGATAGAGAAAAGCAATCAAAAAGAAGAATCAGAGTATTTACAAGATCAAGATAGAACAACACAACAAAAAACATACAAGAAACAAAATAAGACACGCTGTGGTTACTGTCGTCTGCCCGGTCACACGGCTGAGATATGTAGAAAGAAGGCAAGAGACGACGCAGCTAAGAATAATGTTAAGGAAACCACCTCGAGCACACAAAATGAAGACAAACCGAAGGTTGCCTGTTACGGTTGTGGTGAGCCAGGTGTCATACGCAGTCGCTGCCCTAAATGCAAAATCAAGCAATCTCTAACGGCAGTCGATTTCTGTTTCTGCTCAGCCAATATGTTTGCTGATGTACGACCACGTCCCACTGTACCTATTACCGTCGGAGGAATGACTGGTATAGCGTATATAGATACGTGTGCAAAGTCGAGTGTTGCCTCCTACCAACTATATACACGTCTACAGCGAAACGGCGTAAGTTTTGAGAGGGAGATTATGTATGTAACACTCGCCGATGGAGTGCCAAGGAGACAGGACGTCCTTACAGTTAAGACGAATGTTAACCTCTTTGGCCGAGACGTAATCACGTCCTTCGTTATCTTTCCGGATGCCCGAGAGAATAGGACGCTACTTGGGGTAGGATTTATAGAAGATGCAATGTTGGCCCTAGACCTACCCCAACGAATTTGTCATTTTGTGGATGAACCACACAAGAAGTACGACCTAAGACCAGAGGGTCTGGATGAATCAAAGGACATAGCGGGTGTTTTATCCAGTGTGTGCATACCAGCAATGGAATCACCGATAATGAACACACCAAGCCCTGTACTATCGCCTGTTGGTATGACAAAATTCATTCCGCAACAGCAACAGGAACCGCTTATGCAAATGATGACGCCTCCACATTCTCCTAAGAGAAGTCCCGTTATTGTGCCTGGAGCAACAGAGCAAGCCTTGGATCGACCTTATGGGCCATTAATACCCATAGGATTCTCGACTCCTCCCAAGAGACCACGAACGACATTATTCGATGGATACTCTCCTATTATTGATGCATTGTACGAGGATGCGCGTAGGAACATCAATAATGCTGACGTCGAGCTGTCACCAGGCTCTGCAGCTTTATTCTCAGAAACTGAAATCTCTTCACTTTCTATGGACAGCCATGAGTGCGTGCTGACGGAGGAAGAGATCAAGCGCTTACAACATTTCCTTGAGAGAAATGAAGCGGTATTCATATCCAATGGCAAGCCAACCACGGAGACTGAACATACCATTGATACGGGATCACACAAGCCTATATCTGTTCCACCATATAGGCCATCGCCAGTTAAGATGCAAACCCTGAAGGTAGAAATACAGAAGATGTGTGAGCAAGGAGTTATTGTGACATGCTCCTCACCTTGGTCAGCGCCAGTCGTACTAGTTCCAAAAAAAGACGGTAGTACACGAGTCTGTGTTGATTACCGTCAGTTGAACGCGATCACGACGGCAGATGTGTATCCACTGCCACGTATCGACGATCTCCTACATAGTGCTAAGCCTACGCGTTACATGAGCACCATAGATCTTCGCGCCGGCTACTGGCAGATTCAGGTCAAGGATGAAGATCAGATAAAGACAGCCTTCATCACACCTTTCGGTATGTACAAATTTTTGAGAATGCCATTTGGACTACGAAATGCACCTGCTACTTTTCAGCGGCTTATGGACAGATTTCGCATATCCCTTAGTCACATTAAGCCCCTCATATATTTAGATGACCTGATAGTCATGTCTACCAGTCTAGATGAACATTTTAGAGACCTGCAAGACGTCTTTAACCGCCTAAATGAGTACAATCTCACGGCAAACAAGAACAAATGTGTTTTCTTCTGCTCTAAGGTCAAATACCTAGGACATTATATAACACCTGATGGTCTCCAAGTAGATCCAGATAAAGTTGCTTCCATAATGGACATGGCCGCGCCAAGAAACTTGAAGCATCTGATATCATTCCTGCAGATGTGTTCGTGGTATAGGCGTTTCATCCCTAATTTTGCAAAGATCACCGAACCACTCTCTCGTTTGATGAAAAAGAATTCTGTTTGGACCTGGAACGATGAACAAAAAACAGCGTTTGACGAGCTGCGGAACCTTTTAGTTACGGCACCGGTGTTGGTACAGGCAGACCACACCAAACATTTTACAATAAAATCAGACGCCAGTAACTACGCGATCGGTGCTGTTTTGGTGCAGGGGGAGGGAGAAAGTGAGCATCCAGTTGAGTATGCTAGCCGCCTCCTCACTCCAGCTGAGAGAAATTATTCAACCACAGAACGAGAAGCACTAGCTGTAATCTGGGCAGTGAACAAATTTCGTGGTTTTATCGAGGGTACAAATTTCACTGTACTGACCGATCATCAAGCCCTGAAGTGGCTAATGTCGTTGAAGTCCCCAACCGGTCGACTAGCACGTTGGGCCCTGCAACTTCAACCTTATAATCTGACGATTAAATACATCAAAGGTAGGACGAATGTTGTCGCCGACACTTTGTCACGTCCTAATTGCGATCCCACAATGGAAAAAGACTGTGGAGTATGCAGTGTGATAATTGATATGCCAAGAAAGAAATCTAAAGAAATAAGAGTGGAACAATTGAAAGACAAAGACATAGAAAAAATAATTAACGAACTAGAAGGAAACCAATATGAAAGCGGAAGGTATTGGAGTACAAAAGGGTATCTCATGAATCAAGGGCTACTCTACAGGTACAAATCAGAACATGATAATGAAAATGCACAACTAGTTGTTCCCAAGCATGAGCAAGCAAAAGTTATCAGTGTGTATCATGATGAAGCCTCCGCTGGACATTATGGAGTGGAGAAAACTACTGAACGCATTGCTAAGCGATACTTTTGGAAGGGAATGAGAACCCAAATAGAAAATTATATCCGGAATTGTATCCAATGTCAGCGATACAAGCCAACCAATCTCAAACCCGCGGGCCTGCTCCAAACTACGGCTCCTAACCAAAGATTTGAAATATTATCCTTCGATTTGTTCGGACCTTTACCGAAAACGGCTAAAGATGAGACATGGATCTTCATTATAGAAGACCTGGCTAGTAGATGGGTTGAGTTATTTGCATTGAAGCAAGCTACCGCAGAGGAATGTGCGAGAGTACTATTGGATGAGATCATTCTACGGTATGGCACACCAAGAGGATTCATTAGCGATAACGGATCTCAATTTGTTAGCAACGTGATGCAGCAACTGACATACTGTCTGGATATCGAACACAGTTTTACTCCTGTTTATCATCCAGAAACCAACCCCGTCGAAAGGCGCAATCGAGATTTAAAAACACAGTTGGCAATACTAGTAGGAGATAGCCATAAAAGTTGGTCAGAACATTTGCCAAGCATACGTTTCGCCATGAACACAGCTGTTTGTTCATCTACTGGGTACACGCCGGCCTACTTAACCTTTGGCCGAGATCTTCGCACGTTCGATGACATAAATCATGACCTGCGACACATAGTACAAAATGAAAACTTTGTTCCCGAGATAACACCAAAGTTATTGATGATGGCTTCTACATTGAAAAGAGCCCATGAGATACAGGAGATGAAAGAGGAAAAGCGAAAAGAATACGCTGATAAGAGACGTCAACCATGTCCTAACTATCAGCCTGGCGATCAAGTTATGGTTGATGTTCATGCCTTAAGCAAATCATCACAAGGTTTCAGTGCTAAACTAGCACCTCGCCGAGATGGCCCATACCTCATCAAAGACATTCATGGACCATCTTCTTTTCAGATTGCTGATCCTGCCACTCCAAACCAGACTGCAGGGTTGTATCACTCCTCAGCCCTGCGTCCGTACCAAGGGTTGGCATCAGCCGCCCTGCCCGAGCCGGTCCTACCCTTACGCCGGCGAGGTCGCCCGCGGAAGTACAAACCAACTCCGCTGGAGGACCAGACACCCACAGTCAAGCCCCGTCCCCGTGAGAGGCCGCCAAAGAAGCAGCAGCCTACCTAAGTCCTGTCTTCCTCACCGGGACGTCTTCGTAGACAGAGGGGGAGACTGTAACACGACCACAGAGCGTGCGCGCATATGACGTCGCGCACCTCCCACCGAGCCCCACTCAAGCGCACGTCACTGCCACCACTCCGCGGCCGCAGGGTATATAAGGCCTCGCGCGCCGTCAGTCCGCCAGAGTCCATTCTGCTCCGACGCTCGCCCGCGACAGTCGTGCCGCTCCGCGCTCTCGATCGTTCCGTGCCTGAGTCATCGCTCCGTTCGTCACGCCCGCCGTGACGTCACTCGTAGTCGCCGACTACGACGCCTGGTCCGGATCCGCCTTTTTCGAGGCGGTGAAGGATATCGTGTTTCTCTAACAGAGATTGTCAAAACAATTTGGTTTGGCCCCTTCAGGGTAAAACCACAGTTTCGTGGTCCTTGGTTGGAAACCTCACGGTGTCAACAATACCAAGGGGGTGCTGACCCGACGCACCCGCTGATCCCCTTCAGGGTGAAGCAGTCAATTGGAGTCGAGTGCTAGGTTTTGGCCTTGGGGGATCTCCTAGTCAAACCTAGTTACTGAGTTCTCTTCACAGCATACACACCTAGTGTCGGTTGGGTGTATCTACCCCTTCGCACTAGACCCAATAGGGCCCGGTACGCACATTAAGATTGGCGACCGGATTACAAGCTTAGGGCACACCATTAGGCACACACCTCCCTGCTATCCCCGCAGGGAGCGAACTCACCTCCGGGTCATTCCCGCCCGGAGGGTTAGGCAAATAGGGCCCCTCAGGCCACATCAGACGGCAACACAGCTACCGAGTTTGTCTGGGTTTCTCTTCTCGGTAGCGAAGTGTTAGGAGAAACTCCGGGGCAGGGCTCTTTGGGGACCGTCTGCTCGGGGAGCTCACGTTTGACGTGTCTCCTCGAGGCGCTTATGTTAGGGTTAGGAGATTAGGATGCCCACCATTATCGCCTCCAATATGGAGGACAGGATAGAGGATCTCATGTCCAAAGTAGAATCCCTAACGGTTCGGTTAAATAGAACAACCGAGATATTAGGAAAGATCCTATCTAAAAACCCCGCCCTACAAAGGGAGTATGAGGAGGAGATTGACTCCATACCCCCCGCGGTGTTTCCCACCCCGCAGCCAGAGTTAGGTCCCACCCCCGCGCCCATCGCAGATAGGTCCCCCTCCCCCCCAGACGTCGAAATGGACTCTGAGGAGGAGGAACAAGAAAAAGAGGGCTCGGACGGCGAGCGCTCGGAGCGCGCAGAGAGCATACACTCTGAGCGCTCGGAGCGAGCGGAGTCCGAGCACTCCTCCGACCAAACCTCTTCCTCCGATGAGTTTATCCTCGTCGAGGGAAAGAGGAAGAAGAGGTCGCAGGCCTCGTCCTCCACTCAGGCCCCTAAGGCCAAGAAACCCTCCCCTCCCGAGCCAGCACGCTTAGTGCAGAGCCAGCCCTCCACTTCCTCGGCTACTAGGCCCAGCCCTACCCTAACCCCAGTCGTCAGCGCCTCAGTGCGCAAGACCATCCCTCCCCCACCCATCTTCATCCATGACAAGGGGGCTTGGACAAACGTGTCCAAAGCGTGTGGCGAGCAACGCATCGCCTACACGAATGCCCGCGCCGTTCAGAACGGCATAAAAGTAGGGTTAGCGACAGCTAACGACCACCGCGCGCTTTCGAAGCTACTCAAGGCTCGAAATATCCCCCACCACACTTATACGCTCCATGAGAGCAAGCCCGTTCGGGTGGTCCTCTGCCGGATCCCCAGTGAGATCCCCACCACCGAGATCGTCTGCGACTTAGAGTCACAGAACATCCCGGTGATTGAGGTGCACCGTATGCACGGCAGAGGTGGCAGGGCGTCTAACAACGTCCTCGTCATCTGCCACCCCGTCTCCGAAGGTCCCCACCCCATCTTTGCGCTGAAGACTGTATGCAGTCTTTCAGGAATTCTCATTGAGAAGCCACACAAGAGTGGCACGGTAGGCCAATGCCACCGTTGCCAGTTGTATGGGCACGCGCAACGGAATTGCTTCGGCAAACCCCGGTGCGTAAAGTGCCTGGGCGACCACGGCACCGCGGAGTGCAGTCGCCCAAAAGATAGGTCCCAATGCCCAGACCCGCCCAGCTGCGTGCTGTGCGGGCAATCTGGCCACCCCGCCAATTACCGAGGCTGTCCGAAAGCCCCGAAAACCTCCGCCCCTAAACTGGCAACGCGCGCTAGCGCACGCCAGGGACGAGAGTGTCCTACACTCTCGTCTGAGCTCCCCCAGACCCTCAGTCCCCAGCGTCCAACTCCTTGGACGGCGGCGAATCACGCCCAAAACTTCCCGGCACTAAGGCCGAAAGTCCCTGGGCTGATGGATCAACCCATCATGCCCTCCGCCCCGGTTGTTGTGGCTTCTCAGCCCCCACCTCCTTCCCAGTCACTCCCTCGCTCGGATGAGCCGGAACTCGATGCGTTCCTCATCCTTGGGAATACTTTTAGTTTCTTCCAGTCCCCCCGCGCCATCCAAATGGCAAAGGAGGTCGTGGCCTGCACTAGCATCAACTCCCTGATTCGGGTATACTCTAAGTATCCCGATGTCAAAAGTCAATTTGATAACCTTTTTAAACAGCCATAATGTATAACACGGCTAGTAAGAGATTAAAGCCCCGATCCCTAAAGCTAGGTTACTTCAATGCCAATGGCATCACCAATCAACGGGACGAGATCGCGACTTTCCTTCGCGATCATAGTCTCGACATCCTTCTGGTCCAAGAGACCTTCCTCAAACCCCACCTTAGGGATCCCAAGGTAGCCAACTACCGGCTAGTTAGGAACGATAGGACTAGATGCCACAGAGGTGGCACTCTAATATATTATAGGAACTCCCTGCACTGCATCCCTATGGATCCGCTGCCCCTTGCCCACTTAGAGGTATCCGTTTGCCGGCTAGGCATGACGGGCCATCCCTCTATCACAATAGTATCCGCGTATCTCCCACCGCACAGCGACGTAGATTCAAATTCTTCGATAAACGCCTCACTACGAAGCGACCTTACAGCCCTTCTTGACATGAGTGACTCCGTCCTTATAGCGGGGGATCTCAATGCCAAACATCCCGCATGGTGTAGTCGTATTACCAACCCCCGTGGGAAGGTACTATACGACCTTTGCACACCTCTCCACATAGATATCATAGGTCCTATGCGGCCTACTCATTACCCGTTCGAGCCATCCCACTTGCCCGACGTACTCGACATTGCCCTCCTGAAGAATGTGAACTTACGTTTGCACTCTTTAGAGACGGTAGACGAACTTGACTCTGACCATAGACCGGTGATCTTGGAGTTAACTCCGAGATCGGGTCCCTATGACCCTAACCGCCCCCCTCCCACACAGGTGATCACTGACTGGAGGAAAGTAGGCGAATTGCTGAAATCCAACACGTCTCCTCACCTGGACAAGATCCCCGACCACATCCAGTCCGCCGCCGACACGACGGCTGCGATCGACTCACTCACGGAGCACGTGCAATCTGTCTTGAACGACTGTTCAAAGGAGATTCCGGTGTCAGAGCACTGGCGCCGGAAACTCCCGGACGATGTACGGGCCCTGCTGACTGAGAAGAACGCAGCAGTCCGTGCCTACAGAGCTTTCCCCTGCCAGAATAACAAAACTTTCATGCGGTACTTACAGCGCAAAGTAAGTAACAGCATCAGAGAGTGGCGTGAAGCCGGCTGGGACAAGACCCTGAGCGAACTGGAACCCACCCACCATGCCTTCTGGCAACTTCAGCGGAATATGCGCGCCACTGAGGTTGCCTCAATGCCTCCCCTTATCCGCCCGGACAAAAGCATTGCCTTCGACGACGAAGACAAAGCCGAATGCCTAGCTGACAGCCTGGAGGCACAGTGCTCTCCCAGCTCCCAACCAGTCGACCCAGCCCACCTTGCCCACGTGGATGCTGAGGTCGAACGTAGATCTGCCCTACCCCCTGTCGAGGACCCTGATGCTCCCCTCCCCCCCGTCACGGAAGACGAGGTGGAGGAGATCATCAAGAAACTCAAACCTAGGAAAGCTCCCGGGACTGACAGACTGACCACTAGGGCACTTAAACTCCTCCCACGTACGATAATAGTCCTACTGACTGCCATCTTCAATGGCGCCTTGTCCAACAACTTGTTTCCACAAGCTTGGAAAGAGGCTATAGTGATAGGTATCCCAAAACCCAAAAAGCCCAAGAACCTCCCGACTAGCTATAGACCCATTAGTCTGCTCAGCGCCCTCGGCAAGGTCTACGAGCGGATTATTCTTAATCGGCTCAAGGACTTTGTCGAGGCCAAGAGCCTAATCCCTAACGAACAGTTTGGCTTTAGAGCCCATCATTCCAGTGTCCACCAAGCCCACCGCATCGTAGAGCACATTAGCGGCCGCTTTCAACGCGGTCTGGTGACGGGGGCCCTATTCTTTGATATAGCGAAGGCTTTCGACAAAGTCTGGCACAATGGCTTAATTTATAAGCTTTACCAACTAGGTGTGCCGGACCGTCTCGTGCTCATCATTCGAGACTTCCTGTCGAACCGCTCCTTCAGATATCGTATCGAAGGAGCGCTTTCCACTCCCCGCCCTATCAGAGCCGGCGTCCCTCAGGGCGCCGTGCTCTCCCCCCCACTCTTCACGCTATTCACTAGCGATATCCCCAAAAAGCCCCCAGTAGAGTTATCCCTATTTGCCGACGACACGGCCATCTACTACTCGGGACATAATCCCGTTAGCATCGCTCAAACCCTCCAGACCTCAGCCAACGCACTAGGCGATTGGTTTAGGAAATGGAGGATTGAGATAAACCCCGACAAAAGTCAAGCAGTCCTGTTTCGCAGGGCTCGCCAGCATAAACAATTCACCCCCCCTCGCCCGATCACTATGTTCGGCAAGCCAATCCCTTGGGAGAAGCGAGCCAAATACTTAGGTGTGATCCTCGACCAGTTCCTCAACTTCAGTGAGCACATAAAGTCGGTTCGCTCGCGAGCCGCTTTCGCTCTCGGTAGGCTCCACGCCCTGCTGAATAAACACAGCAAGCTCTCCCTTAAATGTAAAATCCGAATATACACGACATGCATACGTCCTATCATGACGTATGCCTGTCCGGTGTTTGCTCATGCCAGTCCCAATCAGATCCATAGGATGCAAGTCATTCAGAACCGTTTTCTCCGAAAGGCCACGGGCGCGCCCTGGTTCTGTAGGAACGAGGATCTCCACGTAGACCTCAAACTCCCGACCATAAAGCAAGTGTTGAAACGCATGTCAGTGCGTTACTTCACCTCTGCTGAGACCCACACTAACCCCCTGATCGTATCGGCCGCCCGATACAGACCCTCCAAGATTTCTCGGGTTCGTCGCCCGCGTAACATCCTAGACGAGCCTGACGACCCCACCACCATCCGACAAGAGAGCAGTAGGGAAACCAGCACTCTTAGAAAACACATATACAGAACGCGTTCCTTATTCCGGCCTCGCCGACGAGGCCCATCGCGACGTCCGCGTACCTGTAATGAAAATCCTCCCCGACCTTTGCCAAACGAGCCAGCCCGCGATGCTGAGCCAGTAGCAATAAATACTCCCGTAAATAATATGACCCAGCCTGTCCCTTTGCTGCCCTCCCAAAATGACCCCGCTATGCCGAGGCCCGTACTCCACAGGGAGTGCCCTTAGCGTGCGGTCATTAGTTTTTAAGTATATTTTAGTTTGTAAGCCCTGGCTGGGGGCCTTTAATTTATTAGAGGTCACCACAGGAAAGTCCGGTTAAGTAGACTCACAGCCTTAGTGTGCTGATCTACAAGTGGCCCTACCTAAAAAAAAAAATAAAAAAATAAATAAAAAAAAAATAAAAAAAAATCAGTCCGCCAGTTCGGCTTGCACGGACCGCTTCCTTCGGAACGGTTTCGGGCAGTTGAGCGCTCTCTGGCTTGCACGGTCGGCATCCCTTCGCGGAACCGATATCGGGCGGTCACATCACGTACTTCGATCGTAGTAGTTTTATTGTGTTAGTGTGTAGTTTACCTTAGCACATCTTGTAAAAGTGTTTTAATAAATATCCCTTTGCTGTACATTGGTTTGCGAGTGGTTTTATTGGAAAACCCCCTTACAACATGGTTTAAAAAACTGTATTTCTATGTGCTATACTATATAAACTAAAGATCTTATTGCTATATTATATCTATACAAGAGTTTTCCTATTTTAATACATATTATTTCCTAATTAAGATTACTGTCAAGTTAGTTACATATCTAAGTAGTAGATATAAACTACTTCTATGTAATACAACATTTATCTTATACTCTATTTATTCTTTATTTTCTATCACAACAGTATATATACAGGAAGGGTACTACTCTGTAGTTTATTACATAGTACTGTGTTTTCCAGTTTTAAAACATAACTTACTTGTTCAACTTGTAAACAAACTTACAAGTAAGTACTATTATAAACAAACTATATGGCAAACCGTAATAAGTACAATTTATTTATAGGTTTTACATTAGAGTACATACCACGTGAATTGTTAACGTTTTGTATTTATTTATGTGCTTAGATGTTATGGCAATAACATACATATATACTTATATTATATACAATACTTATTGCCTTTTCTTGTGCTGTGTTTCGTGTTTTCGGGGTTGTGTATAGTGCTTGTTTAGTGTTTCGTGCGTGTTGTGATATATACGTATATATTTATAATATATTTTATATATCTGTGTTTGTGTTCTTAGTGGTGGCATGTAGTGCATGTTTTGTGTTTCGTGCGTGTTTCGATATAGCCTTATATACTTATTATATATTTTGTATATCTTGTATCGGTGTGTTAATATGCGTGTTATGTGTGTAACGTGTGTGGTGTACGTCCTAAGAAACGGCTCAGGCATACGCCGTTGTCGTCCGAGCCAGGTAGTCCCACTTCTTGCGTACTGGACACTCCACGCTGAAGGCGTTGTGGTCGGTCCTCTGGAACTTTGAGTGCAGGCAGTTGCAGCACTGCGGTTCGTTGCCCGCAAGGAACTCCGCGCACTTCTCGCGAAGATGCGGACCTCCGCAGTGGCTGCACTTGTCTGCACTCTCGGTACAAAATTTCCGACCGTGTCCAAACGCAAGGCACTTAGTGCATTGGATGAGCGGAGACTGGTCCTCCACTCTGACCCTTTGCAGGTCAAGGTAGAGGGCTCCAGCCTCCGTCATCCTCTGCCACACCTTGGGCCTGACTTGGACTACAACGTGCGCCGTCCTGGGGTTCCTCGTTCTTTTCTTATACTTGATGGCCATTTCCATCTCATTCTGGTCTAAGTCCCTAAATATATTACCGTTCTGGGAGTAGATCGCTTTTACCAGCTCGTCGTCCTCACTGTCCAAAAAGACGTCTTTTAGGACGACGAGCGGGTTTTTATTTTGCATTGGCGCAATTTTTAGCCCTCCGCCTCGGCTCTCGATCCTGTCCCTCACTCTTTGGAGTTCCTCCTCCGTGTCACACCCCAGTATAATCGTTTGATTTTTCGCCTTACGAACCTTGTTTATTTTAAGGCCGTGCGAATATGTTAAAAGGTAGGTAGGGCTACACTTTTGTCTTGGCTACAGTCCTGACCGATTTCGGCCAATCTTTGCGGCGGCGATTAGCGCAGGAGATATGAACAGTATGTGCGCAGGGACACTCTCTGTTCTGTTTCAGTTCTCTCATAACCCGATGGGACGCAGAGCCGGATTAACCCTGTCAGAGGCCCTAAGGCAATGGCATTCTCGGGGCCCCTTTTCTTACTTTGACTGACCAAATCGTGTGTGAACTGAGGAAACGCACATTAAGGGCTGTGGTTTTTAATATACTAGCTTCTGCCCGCGACTTCGTCCGCGTAGAAGCCGAAAATATTCCACGGGATCCCGTCCCCGACTTGCTTGACAAAGATTATAATAGCTCGGCTAATATGCATGATGTAAAGATAATTTATAGCCTACTAGCTTCTACCCGCGACTTCGTACGCGTAGGAAGGTTTTCCCGCGCAAATTCCGATCCCGTGGGAATTTCGGGATAAAAAGTAGCCTGTGTGTTATTCCAGAATGTCAACTATCTACTTACCAAATTTCATTCAGATCCGATCAGTAGTTTTTGCGTGAAAGAGTAACAAACATCCATCCATCCTCACAAACTTTCGCATTTATAATATTATAGTAGGATTAGTAGGATAGCACTCAGGGATAATGCAGCTATATGTAAGCGAAAGAATTTTCAAAACCAGTTCGGTAGTTTCAGAGATTACCCCCTACATACAAACTTACAATTTACAAACTTACAAATTTTACCTCTTTATAATATTATTAGTATAGATTTGTTTACTTATTCTCAGATTTGTTCTAAAACAGTTTTAATTCTACTACTAAATCTATACGATTTGTATTTTCTGAGATAACAGTGAGGTCACTAAGTTGGTGGTTGGTGGTGCGTGCACTGGGCCTGGGCCCCTAGTTGATGCGGGGCCCCTAGGCTGTTGCCTACTCCGCCTAATGGTTAATCTGGCCCTGAAGGGACGGCAAGCTGACACGACCGGAGAGAGATCAAGCGCAGAACCAACACCTTACCGTGCTTTCCGAGTCACGGATGTATGACACCGCTAACTTCCTTCAGCACTTTTACTCGACCCGGGAATCAAACCCCACACCTCTGTTTTAGCAGCCGCGCTTGCGATTACTAGGTTACCGAAGCAGTTAATAAAATAATGAGAACTCGGAGATTTTTTAAAGTTTCAAATATGTCGTTTAGTGTTTTCTGATTTCTGACGAGTGCAATCTCCGTATCAACATCTGTTGTCAAGTCTCATCTTATGCATCACAGCAGGGACGTGCGCAGGCATAAACACATCCCTAGACACTTCATTAAGAGAAGGCTCCCTATATTGTATGTAACTTTGCATTAATATTCTGAAACAATCACGCATACAATCTAAATGGAACTTTAGTATATGATTTATTGGATCTTTTTTTACGTAATTGGAACATTTTCAACCGATTCAATTTTTTAATCGAAAATCATGTCATTTTTAAAGATTATTCAAAATTTTATCAAGATTACTCGGCTTTTATGTCTAAAATTATGATTATATCCAAATATAGGATATTTCTTCTCTAGATTAATTATTACTTTAGTTATAAACGAAATAAGAATTGAGACTTACGATATTTAGTTTCGAACCCGAACATGGTAAAAAAGCGCACGCGTTATTCAACTTTATTACTGCTGCGTTAGCGTTTAGCATACAATGGCCTTACCGAGGTGCATGGGGGCGGAGCTTGCGTGAAAAATATTTTAGAGTGCCTGGTCTTAACCCAAAAGAGCACCTACCGCCCGGACACGAACTGCAGTGGCCAATCTGGAAGTCACTTAACCGATTGCGGGCCCAAGTTGGCTGTTGTAAGTATAATCTAGCCAGATGAAGTTTCCGTAGCCAATCGCTGACGCAATGGCAGTGTGGAGCCCCTGTACAAGATATGGCCCACCTTCTGTCATGTCCATCGTGCTCGGCCATCTGCACCTTGCAGGATCTGAACGAGGCCAATGAACGAGCTGTGCAGGTAGCTGCATATTGGTCCAAGGATGTCTGGGCATCGACTCGAAATTCGAAAAGAAGAAGAAGAAGGCCATCTGTTCTACATAGTTATAGGTACACAAGCCGTGACCTATATCTGGTCTGCCAAATTTGTCTATTGCACTGTAGCTTAACAAAAGAGTATGCATGTTCAAAAGAATGAGGCAAGAGCAAACAGTTATATGTCTCTACTTTGGTATTGTTCGTCAGATCGTTGAGCTTCTTAAGTTCTAAGTTGAGCTACACGGTAACTCAAAAATGCTTGCACTGTCTGGACAGGTCCGCTCAAATCTGTGTGGTTATTTCGTCAAAAAGTACCACAGACATGAAACTACATGTTTTTCATATGATTGGACCAACTCAAATTGTATAGACTTTAAAAGAGACGTTGACCTCTGAGTTTGTTTCGGTGTTTCTTCTCAGAGTAGTCAGTTAGGAAACACTGGCCTCATCTAGCTAAACTAAACTTAACACGCAAAAAAACATGACGTGTAAAAGTGTTATTTATAACCAATTTACAAAATGAATATTTCATTTCATTTCAATTGATAAAACTCAAAAAAAACTCATACCAGTTTAGCTCATAAGCCCAGTTCAAAGTGACATTTTAGTGTTTTCAGATAGATTAGGGTTCACTATGAAATAATTATTGTAATCACACATTGAGCTGGGCTCAGATATTTATTAGTATCAGTTTTTCGTTGGGAAAATCATGGAATGACTTCTCCCGCTCTGGTTCGAGCGGAAGGGAGTGTCAGACTTCTACTGACTACAAACCCATCGTATTCCTTCAGCTGCCCTTAAGTTCCGGGGCCGCGGTATTTCGTTGGAACATTACCGCAACCCCGGCAATGTTTATAAGTACCTACTAGTGTTCTATCCGTGGTAAAAATTCAATCATACTTCACATTTTTTAGGGTTCCCTACCCAAAGGGTAAAAACGGGACCTTATTACTAAGACTTCGCTGTCTGTCCGTCCGTCTTTTTTTTTTTGAAGTGAAAACTTGTTTATCATCGTTGTGATTTGAAAGTTTATGAAACGAAAAAGACACTGACACATAAATTGCCGAATTTTGGAATTCTGTTGGGGCCAAATGGTAGAGCTTTTGATGCCCTTTAAAATGAGCCCAAACTCGGCTATCTTGCGACCACGGGAACGAAGTTAGGTCGCCCGGGGGGGGGGGGGTGAGGTAGCCCTGAGAGGGGGTGGGGAGTGGTGTTCTCGTGGGGGGTTCAGGAGGGGTGAGGGGTAAGGGGGGACATACATTTTTGAAGGTTTCACTTCTACCACGTGTGAATTCCACACATGTTTTTTTTATTACGAATGAGCCCACTCTTGACCTCAATCACACCTGATGGTAAGTGTAAGATGAGGTCTACGATCGAACGAGCGAGCACAGAAAAAGCCTATTCACTCTTGCTTTAAAGGCTGACGGGTCATATGTGGCAGGGAATACAGAAGCGGGCAGAGAGTTCCACACCTTGGCTGTGCGCACAATTAATGTTGAAGAAAAGCGCTTAGTACGACAACACGGTATATCGACCAAGTGTGGATGGTATCCTGCGGTCTGTCTGTCACCAGGCTGTATCTCAAGAACCACGATATACAGGGTTAATTGTAAAACACCGAAAACCTCTCGGGACTATGTTACTAACATCATAATCAACAACTTTTGTTCTATGACTTTTTAAAATTCGTCATATCTTAGCTCACCAGATTTTCATACAAAAATAAAAATAATTAAATTGAACGCCCTAAATGTTACAAAGTCTATGCGAAGTAAAAGAAAACGACTTATACCATCACTTTATTTTGTTTCGCATAGACTCCGTAACATTTAGGGCGTTCAATTTAAATATTTTTATCTTTGTATGAAAATCTGGTGAACTAAAATATGACAAATTTTTAAAAGTCATAGAACAAAAGTTGTTGATTATAATGTTAGTAACATAGTCCCTAGAGGTTTTCCGTGTTTTACAATTAACCCTGTATAGACAGTTGAAATTTTTACAAATTATGTATTTCTGTTGCCGCTATAATAACAAATACTAAAAACCAAATGAAATAAACATTTAAGGGGGGTTCCCATACAACAGACATGATTATTTGCCGTTTTTATAGAAAGTGTAAAAGTATGGTCAGGAACAGGAGCACTTTCTGTTCCTTTACTCTCATAGTGCGATGGGACGGCAACCCGACACGACCGGAGACAGATCAGACGCAGAACTAACGGTTTAACGTGCTTCCCGAAGCACAGGGGTATCACCAGGCCCAGATTAACCATTAGGCGGAGTAGGCAACTGCCTAGGGACCCCGCATCAACTAGGGGCCTAGGCCCAGTTCACGCACCAAGAAAACATGTTTCGAACGAGAATTTGATGTACGTGCGAACTTAGGGACCTCACTGTTATCTCACAAAATAAAAGTCGTTAGATTTAGTAGTAGAATTAAAACAATTTTAGAACAAATCTGGGAAATAAGTAAACAAATATATTAAAAACCACAACCCTTAATGTGCCTTTCCTCAGTTCACACACGATTTGGTCAGTCAAAGTAAGAAAAGGGGCCCCTTAGGGCCTCTTGACAGGGTTAATCCGGCTCTCGGTATCACACCACCAACTTCCAAACTCGACGGGCTACTACTGAGAAATTTCTAACAGAAAAAACCCCGACAGAACCCGAGACATCTTGCTCACGAGTCGCGCTTCCAATCACTAGGCCACCGTAGCAGCTAATAAATATACAGTTTATGAAATACGCAATTCACTGGTTTCCCATACAACCATTAAACATTAGACATTTAACTAAATGACCTACTGATATCTTCCGGGTGTTTGCATAACAATAACATAAGATTTTTGTGAGAAATCACGCACATGCACGATAGTTATGTCAACTTTATTTAAAGACAATGTTATCGAATTAAACTGGTAAATTGAATAATAATTGTCACTTTTATTGAGGAGCCCGCACAATTTGACAAAACTCAGTGTACAATTATAACTACAACGTGTAACGGAAACCCCATATCTATTCAAAAGTGCTGAAGAAAACAT
The DNA here is from genome assembly GCA_943138885.2 of Tholera decimalis. Classification (NCBI taxonomy): domain Eukaryota; kingdom Metazoa; phylum Arthropoda; class Insecta; order Lepidoptera; family Noctuidae; genus Tholera; species Tholera decimalis. Next base: position 5,721,796 of record OW964575.2, on the reverse strand, counting down.
CTCGTATGGAGTCTCTATGCACAGTTTCAGCACAAAATAATACCAAATTATTGGTTTCATATATTTCTTGAATACCAATCATAACAAACGTGTCACAGCACTACGAGGGTCAATAACTTTCCACGTCACTTGCCAATAACACGATAATTCTTTTCGTTCTACTTAATTTGAAAAATTTGGTCTCTGGTATCAGTGTATTGGAATTTGTAATAAGTTCTACACACGTAGACTTAGGATTACAAAACCCTTGCCATATCGTTTGTTATCATCCAAAGAAGCCATGCACTTGGTATGTATATACCATTCAAATTACACGTTGTAGATCACTAGCTTTATTAAAGTAGAAAAATAAAAAATAAATAAACATTTTTTTTAGAAAATCTGTTCAGGTGGAGATTTATCGATGCCTCTGCCTTGGGGTGTATATGTGGTTCTGTTCCACAAACCATGGCACACTTAATTTTCTGCCCTGCGTGCCCTGTCAACTGCTCACTGCAGGACTTGATGGAAGCTACCGAAAATGACAACCTTGTTGCACAGTTCTGGGCTGACTCCATCTTGCTATTTGCCATCGACACGCTAAGAAGAAGATTAAAGTAGTGTTTACCTACGTACCAAATTTAATTCAAATCGGTTCTGTAGTTTTTGCTTGAAAGAATAAGGAATAACCATCTCCTCACAAACTTTCGCATTTATAATATTAGTAAGACTGCCGAGGTGTATACTAACAGTATCATTAGAACTTAAATATGTACAATTTATTTAATTTGAGAAAGAATACAATTTTAATTTAAATAAAAACCCTAAACTACATATACACACCTAAAAATAAACTAAAATATTGCATCCAGAAATTCGTGCGCATCGCTGTCCACTGGTAATGTGCCCAAAAGACTGGCGGCATTCCCACGTTGTATGGCAATGCTTAACCTCTGTCCAAGGTAAAAGCCTGCCCTTGGGTCACGCGAAGTGTCAACTAGGCGTCTGGACAGATCTTTAAATAATTTGTGAGCACACGGACCCCACGACCCCAAGGTTTCAACCCCAAACGGCTCGAAAATATAACTAACAACAAGGTTATTATATTTCCGCCGCTTGAGGTTCTCAGCAGCCGCAGCGGCAGTGCCAGCACAACAAGATGAGCTAGGAAGATGGGATGGCGCAAGATTATCGACACAAGTTGCGTCTCACACTAAAGGCCTACCCATCTTCCAAGGAAATAAAGACATACCGTCCGGTCTTTTGCCATCGTCGCGTGCCAGGCCATTGGGTTCTAAAACAGCTGGAATGCCGACAGTGACAAGAGCTCGTCGGATAATGTCGTTAATATTCGCGTGCCGTGCTATGCGACCCGCGCTGCGGCCGCATGAAAGGCCGTGGTGACCGAGGCTGTTGACAACTTCGCCACAGTGACAGCGATGAGCAGAACAGCAGGGAGCACCTAATCGAAGGGAAGCAGCGAGGCGGAAAGTAGTATCATCGAACAAGGTGCCTATGTTCGATGACGGAAGTGCATGGAGCCAGAGACCCGACTCCCATTCACCTACAGCCAGCAGGCGCGCACGCTCTGCAGCCGAAGCAGATTTGGCAATAAGGTTACTCTGAACTGCTCTACAGAGCGGCTCATCCCACCGCCTCTGAGATGATGGATTGTCGGATGGATTTAGGTTCGGGCAAGCGAGTCTCCAGGTATCTATAGCCTCGGTGAAATACGGTACATTGAAATCAACCAGTGATGGAGCTAGGATATTCCTGATTAATTTCTCAGTGCCGTGTACCGAGGATACAAAAGCCGGTAGACTGATACTAGTAATTTTGCGGACGCCGAGACCACCCATACGAATGGGAAGAGTAGCTTGTGCCCAAGCTCGGTCGTCCATAGCCACATTTAAAATTCCTGTCAGAGTTTGACGAATAATTTGGTCCATTTTTTCCAAAAGGTGAGGATGATGCCATAGATGCGAAGAACGAAGAAAATACATTAATTTGGGTCCAAAACAACAGTAACGAATTAAGGTGATGGCCGACTGCATATTAATTTGGTATATCCTGTCCAAGATGTCATTAAAATTTTGTATTTTTTCCTCGACAAAATCGGGAAAGGAATTCTCATAAATTGGAGACCCAAGAAGACGAAGAGAACTTTTTTCCACAATTTGGATATCTGGGGCTATTGCGTTGAATTTTGAAAGTGTCAGTTGTCTGTCAGTACTGTCGGATATGAATAGTTCACACTTCGAAAGGTTGAGGTCCAATCCTATGGAATGGAATTGATTTATTAAAAACTGTAGATCATCTAATACCGTGTCTACATCGCCTCCCAGAGTTCCATCATCGAGATACCACACATTAAATTTCGAATTTAACTGTTGAATGATTGGCTAAACTGAAGATCGCTGGCCCGAGGGGATCACCTTGTTGACAGCCAACAGCTGATTCCAAAAGGTTTTCCTTATAAAGTAATTTAGTCGGATGTCTGTAACATTGCCAAAGAAAACTAAAAATTTGTGGTAACTAAAACTTAAATATATATATATATATACTCGTCGAATTGACAACCTCCTCCTTTTTTGTCGTTGGTTGAAAATGGGATACTCTTTCGAGTTTATCCGTGATCACCGCGGCGCCTGCAACAGTCATGGTAAATATCTCACTCAGTTTCCAACGATGCTATAATATTGTTATCCCACTGATAATAAAAATAATAAAATAAAATAAAGATGGTTTATTTCAGATATCATCGTCGATATTTTGGTAGTAACAAATTAACTTACGACTATGTTAGTACCGTTTTCAGCATTGATTAAATTAAAAACACAAAACAAAATAATAATAAAATAAGAATTAATTGAAATAAAATATAATTGAAATAAACAAAAAGTCATCCAACCGTCGCACGGTGGGCTGAAAATCGGCTTTCATAGACTTAGGCATTTTATTTTGCAAGTGCGAGTTTTTTTGCCGGATATCACTTCTATTAGTTATAACAATATACAAAAATGACACCAGAATTGATTCTGCACAGAAACGAAGGAATTATAATTTTTTTACGAAAATTTTGTATGGAGCTAGTATGAAAAATCGAAATATCTCTAAAACGGCAGCGATAACCGTAATATCCTTATAGGGGGTTATAGTACTAATTATTTATGATTTTTTGACATACGTTACATAATGGTTGTAGATGCCTTTTTTTTTTAAAAATCGTCAAAATATTTTTATTTATTTTTACATATTTAAACGTTCCTTTTAGTGTTTAAGTTGAAGAATTCAGAGCTTTAACAACTCTTATCATAAAATAGCATCACCCCTATAGACCTGAAGGACTAGACAGAGGTGTGTAGTGTCTTGTTGATCTTGTAAGATTTCCAACAATACCAAATAGTTGAATATCAGTGTCAAAGTGCCCATGCTGTCGCTTCTTTTTGAAAGATAGGGGAATGAAATTGTTAATTGATCATACCCTAAAAGTATGATTACAACATAACCGGACACATAATAATAATAATATCCTTATAGGGGATTATAGTACTAACATTATTTATTTTAACATATGAAACTGTTCAAAACGATCCATGAACTGTGTCTAAGTTAAGAACATCGTTAGGAAGCATGCTTTTTCCCCAAATATTAAGAATATGTAAAAAAAAAAAGACTGTATATAAACTTTTTATTGATAGGTAATTTAAATAAAACAGAAGTAACAAAAATAATATCTAATAAATTCAATTATACAAAATACATATTTGAAACTATAATTTATGAAATTATTAACTAAACATATTGGTACAATAAACTAACATAAATAACAAAAGAACATAAAGAAAAATAATTAAATTTTACAAATTTTCTTTACAACTTTCGTTGTCGGACTCCAATTCCGAGTCAGAATCCAGATCGGATATACCTACAAACTCGAACTCAGTTTCCGGAAACTGTATTAGGTCGAGAGTTTCAGCAAAAAAGGTTGTCTTCCTTTTGGCATCTAACTTCGGCCTTTGTGCACTTAGAAAAGGATCCGAAGAAACAACAAGCATATTTAGGATATCTTGATTAGAATCTTGCCTGCTTCTTTTCCGCGAATGATGTTCCCGGAACCTCCTAAAATCTTTGTTTCGAGACTCTGAGGCTTCTTCCGAGAGAGTCCCAATCGGGACAATATCATTTTTTTCGATTATGTCAGCTCCGTGTATTAATAGTTTATGTACGGTTGATGACATGTAGTACCAGTCGTATAATTCCACGTACTTTTCTGCTGTTTTGCGAGCAAAATCTTTAAATTTGATGACATCGATCTTCTCACCAGATGTTATTGCTTGCATAATAACAGCAAATCTTTTTATCAGGTTTTGATCCAACCCAGTAATAGCTGCAGTTTTATTGGGAAACTCGAAAAACTTCCTTGCGGTATTCCCGTCATTGGTAGTTCCCGAGCCTTGTTTTACTATATCAATTAACAGATTGAGCTCCTCTTTAAATTTATTTTGAATGTTTTTTTTTCTGTTTTGTAACATATCTTTATGCTCATTACTTCTTGCTGCCCACTGTTTGAAGTCAAGTCTGTACGCAATGTGTAACAGACATTCCATGCAATTTATACGGGCATGTAGGGATGATAGGCCAAATTCATATATGTCAGAACACACAGTTTTTGATGTTACAGCATCTAAGTGGTTCATTTCTGTTGGTTTTGCTAAGCACAGGTAGCATGATGCATTTGATCTAGCTTCAGAAAGGTACGTGCAGACTTTTGCGTCGATCATTGTCATCATTAGTTTATGAGTCACCCTGTTACTATTAATGCACTCTGTGGGGTTAAGGGCCTCAATTTCCTCATCCATTTTTCTTTTGTTATCAATGACAACTGCATGGCTTTCTTTTACAAAAGTGAACTGAACCGGACGACAATAAAAAGTTGAGCATGGTTTCGGGTTTGTCCATATAGTATTATCTCCATCTGTCAGTTTCAGTGGCACCAAGGAGGTCATGAAAATGCTTGAATCATCATGCTCGCCGTCCATTTTCTGCTTGTATCGGCTTTGATTGGAAGCACCATCAAATCCCCACTTCGATATCAGCTTTAACTGCTTATTTTCCATATTATCAGAAAGACTTTGAAGAATCCGCTTCACCGTGATGTCAAGTAAAGCTTGAAGTGTAATTCTAGCTGATGAATCCGTAACTGATACTGATTGATTAGGAGGGTAGCATGCAAGCTTAGTTTGTTGCAGTTTATAGTAGGATGGGTAAAGCACCTTCCCGAATGGCAGTCTCTCGCAACGTAATATATTGCCACTTTGAAAGCTTAAGTGAAAGAAGCAATCCAAGTGCTTTCTCTGGTGTAAATATTACTGTTTTCTTAATGCTTTCCTTGATTTTAACGGCAGTTTCTGGATTTTTGATCATATAATTGATTACAGATGCGATATCTTCATAACCTTCTTCTTTTAAACGTGCTGCAGCTGCATATGCCAATTCACAGGAATCCTCGCCTATGTGCTCACTAGATCTTCTCTTTTTCTGTTTGCTTCCCAGATCTTTGAATGGTTTTCGGGACCTTTTTGTCATTGTTCCAACAGTCGATGATGTCGAAGGTTCTGGAGAGACTGAGCGTGCTCTTGGTATCTCATCAACAGTTGGTTCTTGATTTATTAAAGTTTGCACGCAACTCGGCCAATCAATATTTGCTTGCAACCACTCTCCGTACGTATTTCTAAACTTATCAAAGAATCGTTTAGATTTCTGCCACCTGTTTAAAGCAGCTCGCGTGAATCTCCGGCAAAATTCTTTGAGAGTTACTTGATCTTCGGCAGAAAGGCAATCGCCTATGCGGGACACAATTGCACTAAACAATACTTCATGATTAAATGAAGGACACTCACTTTTTAGAAGAACAAACAAATCTAAGTTGGTGATTAAACTTTCCATTCTAAGATTTTGTAGTCGCAAAGCAAATAGTTTTAGTGTTAGCAGTTACACGGTTGTGAACAATCTAAATTATGGAACAAAATTATAGCCCTTTTATTGTATAAAGTCAATAATTAGTTAACTACCCTCATTAAAGTTATAAAAGATATGACAATAAAAATTTATAATCGTCAAAAACATTTCGTAGAACTCATAGTAGAACTAATCAACATTAGCAAATCACATTAGCTCACTAATTATAAAAAGGTGAATGCAGTTCTTAGTTGGTATTGTTGCGAGATATTTCAAATCATTTAATCACTTAATAGGCTCATTAGAATCAGAAGACTACAACCATCATTCTAATTACTTAATTACTTGTCATCAGACTCATTAGATGACTACACAATATGTTATTTTGTATTTTGAACGTATGCAAGGTTTTAAAATTCCTTTTGTGTCGATATTATTATGTGTCCGGTTATGTTGTAATCATACTTTTAGGGTATGATCAATTAACAATTTCATTCCCCTATCTTTCTAAAAGAAGCGACAGCATGGGCACTTTGACACTGATATTCAACTATTTGGTATTGTTGGAAATCTTACAAGATCAACAAGATACTACACACCTCTGTCTAGTCCTTCAGGTCTATAGGGGTGATGCTATTTTATGTTAAGAGTTGTTAAAGCTCTGAATTCTTCAACTTAAACACTAAAAGGAACGTTTAATATGTAAAAATAAATAAAAATATTTTGACGATTTTTAAAAAAAAAAGGCATCTACAACCATTATGTAACGTATGTCAAAAAATCATAAATAATTAATACTAAAACTTCCTATAAGGATATTACGGTTATCGCTGCCGTTTCAGAGATATTTCGATTTTTCATACTAGCTCCATACAAAATTTTCGTAAAAAAATTATAATTCCTTCGTTTTTGTGCAGAATCAATTCTGGTGTCATTTTTGTATATTGTTATAACAAATAGAAGTGATATCCGGCACAAAAACTGGCACTTGCAAAATAAAATGCCTAAGTCTATGAAAGCCGTTTTTCAGCCCACCGTGCGTCGCGTCGGCAAACATACCTGAGAACGATAATGACAGCTAAACTCTAATAACTGTTATGTTTTCCGTTGGTGTCCTCCGGGTTGTACTTGTTCTAGTCCTCGTCGGGCTCCTGCGTGATCTGAACATCGAGGGGCGCCATGCTGGACTCTGGATAGTCTGCGACAGGACATTCGCACGTCAGTATAACAGATAAAACGAGTCAGAGCAAGTCCTAACTCACCGTCCGCGGGCTCGTCTTTGAACTTGATGTCTTCGGGCTTGACCTCGATGTCCTCGGGCTTGACCTTGATGTCCTCGGGCTTGACCTTGATGTCCTCGGGCTTGACCTTGATGTCCTCTGGCTTGACCTTGGGAACCTTGTCTCGCGAGCGGGCCCGCGCCAACAACATTGTGAACATAGCACCGCACGCTCCACATCAACAGTGGCTACCTGATACGACACCCCACTGATAATGATGATGATGATGATCCGACCGATTTCAGTCAGGGCGACTGCTTCAACTCTAGTCGCTGCTCGTGCGCTCGCATGTGGCTTATATACATATAATCGTTCTTTATTTCAGACAACAAGATCCACAATAATAAAAACTTACAATTCTAAATGTTGGTAACATATTTAATTTATATACTATGTTAGTACTTATATACTATTACAGAAAAGAATTACAATTATAGAAATTAGTTAGTACAGAAAATTTACTTACAAATTACGTTAGTAATTGAATAACTGATAGGGTGCTTTCTATGAGATGCTTGATAATGGGACTTCCATCTTGCCTGTCAACTATAACTCTCAGAAGGCTATTGCGACTATCCCTCAATCTGGACAGAAGAGACACATTCTTTTTGCGTATTACAGCTGCAAAGCTGTCTATTCTGGCTTGTGCAAACATTGCTGATGCACTGCAATATCGTGGCTAGGGTTGCCACCTTTTTTGTTTGCAGTTAAAGTACATTGGTTAAAATAGGTAAGAAAAAAAGTACATAGCATCAAAATAAAGTACAATTTATTTTCAAAGTAGCTTTCCGCTGTCTGTCCTTATGTATGCTTAGATCTTTAAAACTACGCAACGGATTTTGATGCAGTTTCCTTTAATAGATAGAGTGATTCAAGAGAAAGGTTTATATGTATAATACATGCATAATATAGTAGAGAAACAATGATAATTTTAGAGGTTTCTAATGTGATGTCTTAAGAAACATTTTTTTTGCGCCTACCCTGTAAACGCTGGCTGAACCGTACGAGATAGATCAAAATAATGTACTACAATACTGTACACCTTAAAAGGTCTACAAAAAATTCGGCGATGGCATATGCTTATCTCCTACGGATAATATACTACAAGTCTTTTAAGTTTTGTAGTTTGAAGAAAAAAACACGACTAGAACCTTATAGTTATTTTATTGTTTTTCAAAGTATTCACCACGTAGCTTAATACAATTTTCCACTCGCTCAAACCAGTTATTATAACATTTATTCCACTCTAAAGTGGGGGTGTTCAAAATGGCTGACTTTAAAAGCGTCGACTGCTTCTTCACCGGACTGGAACCTTTGACCACGAAGACTTTTCTTAATTTTAGGAAATGTAAAGAAATCGTTAGGGCTTAGGCCAGGACTGTATGGAGGATGGTCAAGAATTTCTGCTTTTTCCTGCTTCAAATACTCAATCGTTTGACGAGCGCTGTGTGAGTTTGCGCAGGATGATGCGTCGCTTTGAGTTAGATTTTCGAAGTTCAACGATGACTTGTGGTAAACAAACTGTGGTATACCACTCTGCGTTAACCGTTCTACGATCTTCAAGTGCAATAGTCGCAACATGGCCGGTGTTTCCAACGCACGTGGCCACCATCTTCGTTGAAGTGCTTCGAGAACGAACAACTTTAGTTGGCTTTGGCTCGTCTTGAAAGACCCAGATTGTAGATTGTTGTTTGGAATCAGGATCGTAGGCATAGATCCAAGGTTTGTCACCACTGATGATGTGATAGACGTGATTTGGCTCTCCTCGGTTGAACCTTTGCAGAGTTTTCTTACACTATCTGACGCGGGCCGCCTTGTGATCGTCGGAAAGCATATGCGGTATCCAACGGCAAACTAGCTTTCTCACACCCAGCGCTTCATGCAAGATTTTCTGAATGGTTGTCCCTGAGATGCCTAACAGAGCTTCTATCTCTCGATATGTCACATGACGATCTTCGAGAATTAGTTGTCTCACAGCAATGATGTTATCTCTTCAAAACACTGAAGCCGTGTCAGGCCTCTTCTAAAGTTGTAGAACATTATTGCACGAACATTTTTCTTAGAAAGATTCATTTTCGTACGTAACCTGACAGATTCCAATCGACGCTGTGACTAAACAATAGCATTATTCCTAATACTTTCAACTGTTTTGGGATTCAAAATTTAAACGTTCCAAATTCTAAATTGCCTGGAAATATGGAAACGACAGAACTTAAAAGGCATGCCTCGTATATATCCATTTTAATACTTTAAAAAATGGGCAATTATAAAGCAGTAATTGGAAAACTATTTACATAAATACTGTTGTTCAGTACCAAGCCAGCCAACGGTAGCTGGATGGTCCGAACTGTCCACGGTTCGTGGAGCCCTACCGTTGCTTGCAAACAAACAACAGGCTCTCCGGCCTTACTAATAAATAGTTAACTTTACACAATTTGACTTACCTGAGCTGTAGAGACGACAAGTTACGACCCTTCCTGAGGCCACGTCCGTGTGTGTGTGTGTGTAAGTATGAAATGAGTAAGTGAAACGTGTAATGATAGTCAAGTGTTCATGGACGTTCACAAGGCGCCGGTCTTCAGATGGCGTGGTCCAGATAGCATTCACAGCACCACTCTGCTCCACTTTAGCACCAGATTGGAGAGCTATTTATCATCAATTCACTATCACTTTCAACAATTCGCGTGCCATTCGGTCTAGGCGTCAATACGGCGGTATTGTTCCAAAATATCCCAGGTTTTTCGTCAATTCGGGATTACAATTTCAACTTATCGTTAGTCGCGACCAAATTATCTTTTAACCGCGTAGATTCCACAGGATTTTTAATTTCAATCAATGAATCGATCTCAACAAACAAGGCGGCTGCTTTTTACCAAGAACTGGATATCTGTCAAAATGAAAAAAGTCAAAGACAATAGAATAATGTTGCCAACCAAAAAGGTACGTTCTGTTTCACGTTGGACGAAACAACTGTATTAATCCGTATCGTTTGAAATATGTTAGTTGGCTTGAACATTTCATGAAGATTAATTCTTCCCTTTACCCCATGCTGATTAAATTAATACCTCAGGAGATATAGCTCGATAAGCTTGATCGTCTCCTCAATAACTGCATTCGGTTCATATTTAATTTAAGGAAATATGACCATGTCTCAAGTTTCAGGTCTGAGCTTAAATGGATGACCATTCGCCAGAGGAGAAGTTTGCGCGCTTTGACAACTCTTTTCTGTTTACTCAACTCTCCCAGCCCTCCTTCTTATCTATTGCCTCACTTTCAATTTATATGTTCTTCACACAATAAGAATCTACGTTCATCCAATAATCTTCTCTTACTCTGCCCTTCTCATACATCTGACTTTGTTCATTCTTCTTTTCATATCCAGTCGATTCTCCTCTGGAATGCACTTCCTCTCGAGATCAGAACGGCTGACAGTCGCTATGCATTTAAAAAGAAATTGCGGATCTATTTTCTACACCAATAAGCAGAATTTCCACATTCGGTTTTCATTTGCTTCTTCATTATATATATATATATATATATATATATATATATATATATATATATATATATATATATATATATATATATATATATATATTTTTAAATTATGTCTGTTACTGCAATCTGTCTCCCAACGGACATTCAGCAATACGTGTATTAGAAATGGTTCGTTTGTGATCCAGATCCAGTGATATGGCCACGTCAATGAAGAGGACGTGTATATGAATATACATTTCCTTTTTAAGCTGTGTCATTTACACACACATATATATATATAAGTATTTATTTATATATATTATTTATGTAGATTTCTATTTTTTAATGTTACTATGGTTTTTGTTTTATTAATATTATTATAAGTATATATATATTTTTTTCTAATTTTACATCACACGTTCATATTGTACCTCCCACACTATCTCTTCACCACTCATGGTTGACTGGTAGAGAATGCCTACGGCATTAAGTCCGCCTTTGTACCTATGTAAAGTGTAAATAAATAAATATAGCAAAATTAAAATAATGCACAACGAAATTAATTTCGTGTCGCCGTGATTTGACCGGGCGGGGCGCCTCGCTTCCGAGCCGGGGGAGTCCCGGAAGTTTATGTAGTATATCAATGTATGGTGGAATTGTGTATCTTATATATGCCTACAGAAAAGTCCGCGACGGCATATGTCTTTATGTTAAAGATAACATCCTACCTATGTCCATTTTAATACTTAAATAAATTGGCAATTATAAAGCGGTAATGTAAAAGGTATTTACACTAATACGGTATTAATTCTAATCATCTAAATTAATATTATGTATAACGAGGAAAGATGATTGATTTTATGTTTGTTAGGATTTAACTCAAAAACTAATCAACCAATTTTACCGAAAGCTACATCTCCTCGGAGTAACATAGGCTATTTTATATTTTCCGTAAAGAACCCATGCAAAGCCAGGGCGGGTTGTTTACTAAAATTTAATTAATTGCCGAATGTATATGTACGTAAGCGCATTAGTTCAGAACATCTGCATTTATTTGACTATTTTTTTGTGTTCGTAATTGTCTGGATAGGGTTTAGAAAGAAAACTGTATGATACTGAAAGAAAAATTGCACCCGGTCGAAGCCAGGGTGGGCAGCTAATTATGTTTAAAAACATATTTCTTATTACTTTTTGCGGTTTGTATCAAATTAGTATCTCTACTAAACAATTGTACAGCATCTTTACAGTCTATATTTAAATTAAAGTAAATAAGTAATTCATTTTTTATCAAATTCAGAGACGCTTTGTTTATTACGACTAAACTTTTCAAAATCCCAAAGAAATCAAATCATGCGAAATAAAGTATTTTCGTGTACTTTATTGTTCTCATAAAGTATAGAGTACAATTGCCTGAAATAACGTACAATACTTTAAAGTACGGGTGGCAACCCTACTCGTGGCAGTCACAACAGCGCCCTGAGAGCATTATTGTATTGAACACGCAAGGCATTGGCAGCACGTTTGTGTATCCAATCTTATTTTATTATGTTTGGAAAACTTACAGCTAGACAGAGAAAATTATAAGGATAATAAATACAATATGGGCAATTACAATTAAGTTTTCACTAATAACTAGATAGGACAGGTTAGCTGAGATACAGAGAGAGAGTGAAAAAAAGATATTATAAATAAGTACAAATGGGTAAAAATTCAATTACTTTTAAATGTTATCAAATCAATGCCTACATAGAGTCTTCTTCAAATTAGAGACGCTTGTATTAAAAATGTCGATATCAACCTACTGGCAATCTACTTTATGAAAGTAGATACAGGCGCCGCCTAGTTCGGGGACCACTGTGCAATTCTATTTTATGCTTATCTTGTTACAAAATAAATGTAGGTAATATTAAGTAGCATTAAGAAATGTTGTAACAGTGGTTAGTTGAATAAATAAATCTTTCCAAATTGCGGGAACGCATGTGAGCATTCCGTTCACAAAGTTATTTGAAAGACCCCAATAAACCCCACTATTTGTGTTGGAAATTGTTCTATACTTTGCCCCCGATATGTACTCGACAGTGCTACAGTGTTACATGTCGCTGTCCATTCAATAACAAAGGAAACACTACCACATGACATTTGGAACTGGAAGCCTGAACAGAGAAAACTAGACTTTTTCAAAATCAAATCTCTTGAGGAAGGTAGGGATACCTAAGTCCTTAAGTAAAATTGACTGCCCGCACCTCCTTAGCAAATTATGTCTTCGAGTGCCAAAATGGAAATGTTCACTGTACTGGGATTGGTCTATCATCACTGACAGGACTACTGTTGCCAATAAGCCTGATATAGTCATAATATGGTGGTAATGGACCGATTAGAGCTTCGCACAGTGATTGTTGATATAGCGGTCCCTCATGACGAGAACCTAGTGAAAGCCGAGAAAGATAAGCAAAGTATCTTGACTTGGCTCACGAGGTTGTTGACATGTGGGATGTGGATACAGCAATCATTATGCCGATAGTCGTCTCAGCCAATGGCATAATAGCCAAGAGCCTCGACAATCATCTAAGGAGGCTCTCGTTGGGCAGCTGGATCAAGGGCGTTATCCAGAAAGTAGTACTTCTGGACACGGCGCGAATTGTTAGGAGGTTCCTCTCTCAAGAGCCCTGACCACCGGTAGCTTGGACCCTGTTCCCGATACCGGTGGGCCACTGTTTTTTATATTTTATAGGAATATTTAAAAATGTAAATAAGATGTATATAAAATGTAATAAATATAATAATAATAATATTCCACAACTTTCACACAACGCCATCTAGTCCCAAACTAAGCAGAGCTTGTGCTATGAGTACTAGACAACTGATAAACATACATATATATTTCTAAATACATAGATATTATAGATAAATTACACCCATTCAAAGGACAAATGATCGTGCTCATCATACAACCATTTGTCCTGGGTGGGAATTGAACCCACGACCTTGCGCATAGCAGTCAGGGCCACTGACCACTAAACCAACAGGCAACTAGCAAACATATCAAGGAACATAGTGATCTTATTATACCTAGTCATTGTTTTGCATTGATGATAGGCTCGCGTTTGAACACCATCTCACCTGATGGTAAGCAATGTATGGTCTTAGATGGAGCACGCTTACCTAGAAGTAACCTATTCACTCTTGACTTAAAGACCTCCGGGTTATAGCTATCAGGAAATCTTGGCTGTACGCACAATAAATGTAATCCCAAAACGTTTCAACCTCCACACAAACGGCCTGACTGAAATTATTCGCGATGCTAATCAATGAAATTAGTTACTGTATAGCATGCAGAAGCAAACTTATACAGTGTGTTAACTAACAGAGGGCGTTCCCGTTAACCCGCAATAGTATAAGCACATCAATTAGATCGCCGGACACGCGGCCCGTCATTCATATATAAATTGCGACGCTGCCGTCCTTCAAGTACGCGTGTACAGAGTGTTTCTTTTACTTATCAATTTAACATTTTTAGTGAATATTTTAATATTAAAAAAAATCATTTTGTTTTCGAATTGTAATATTTTTTTAGCATGTATGGATGCTATACTATTGCGGGTTAACGGGAACGCCCTCTGTTAGTTAACGTACTGTATAGTAATGTGTACTAACATTTAGTCTTAACTTACTTTTCATTCCTCTTTTTTACCTGTAAAACACGAAGCATACAGTGTTCTCCTCAATTAGGTGTGCAGTATTGTTGATTCTAACCTTACCAAACATAGATCACTTCAGCTGTAACATCTGTTGACAAATGACAGACAGCTTCATTTCATTCCGAAGCACGAAGGGATCTCGAGGTATTACATGTAGATACGTAGATCAGGGGACCAGGCCTCCAGCTGTCCTTCGGATAGAAACAGAGAGAAGATTGCGGTACCCTATCACCTCCTAGGGTACCGTGATCTTCTATCTTTTCCTAACCGTAAGTCATTACTACTCTATGTATGTATAACACCTCTTTTTTTTTTCTGGTTGGGAAAAACATCGAATGACTTCTTCCGCTCTAGGTTAAGCGGAAGGGTGTGTCAGACTTCTACTGACTAAAAACCTACCCTGTGCATTTGGCTGCCCTAAAGTTCCGGGGCCGCGGTATCTCGATAGAACTTTCCCGCAAACCCCGGCAGGCAATGGCCCTTTGAGGCCCCGTCACTGGTGTTGACAGCTCTTTAAAGTGTGCGTGGAACAAGACGCGCCGCCGCCCCGGGCTTGGTCCTTACCGGAGCGTGAGCAACCCCTGCTCGCCGTCCGCAAGCCCGCGCCTACGGTGGGCGGAAATCGGCTCGTGATCCCCGACGCCCGGGGCGTCTCCCGCGGCGGCTGGGGCGCGAGGAAGAGAGTTGCCTCTCCCTCGCGCGTTCGGCCTCCTCCTTCGCTTGCATGGCTGCTTCGCAGAAGGAGGCGACTGCATCCCATTCCCTTTCGCACCGCAGACCGCACCATGGTCTGAACCAGACCTTTTATATTCCGATTCCGATTCTTTTTTATTCATAGATTCCGATACCAACAACTAAATCTCTGGAACTAAAAGAAAATGTTAAAGTTTGTGATTTGAAATTGAATTCCCAACATGCCTCTTGTAAAGATCTCTTGCAAGAGTGAATAGGCATATTCTGAGTTCGCTCGTTTCATCGTAGACCTCATCTATCGCTTACCATCAGGCGAGATCGCGGTCGAGAGTGAGATCATTCGGAATAATAAAAACATATTATTGAAACTTTTAACACATTGAATAAAAAGGTCATAAGTCCCAGTCTAGTTGTTACCAGACTGTCGGGCCAGATTTGCAATTTTAATGAATAAAAATGCATTTGAAATTATTTAAATTGGGTTCGGCGACCAATAGCAGATTCAAATGCTTCTAGTAAAAAGTTTCATATGTGCATATTTTATGTTGGTAATGTTCCTCTTTTATTGATTTAAGGCTCGCGTTTGACTACCGTCTCTCTTGATGATAAGCGATGATGTGGTCAAAGATAAAGAACGCTTACCTAGAAGTAACCTATTCAATCTTGTCTTAAAGACCCTCAGCCCAACAAACAAAAATTGCTCTTGTAGTGGCTTATATTGCCAAAAATAATATTCTTATAAGAGCCGTATTATCGCTAATAAGGGTGCGTTTGGGCACAAATTATAAGGACAATAACCTTATACCCCCCTTATAGTTGCTTTCTTGTCCGCTTTTTTTCCTTATACGTGTTATATTATGACAATGAAGATGGCCAATATGCTTGTAGGAATCATATAGAAAGCGTTAATATGGGCGATCAACCTTATACGTGTTTTATTATGGTCCGATACAAGGGAGTTAAACTCATTGCGGCAAATAAAAGGCTCTTATCTTAAAAAGCCGTAAGCCCTTATAGCCGTCTGCTTATGATTCTGCAATAAGTTTTTTTCTTAGTAATTTACATTTTCGAAACAGTTTGGCGAATAAAGAGAAACGTCAACCATTTTACTGAAAAGTGAACGGTAAGTTATTATTTTATGTAGTTTATCTACCTGATTTATGTGCTCGTTTATAGTGAAAAGTGGATGGGAATTCAAATGCATGATAAAATGTGGTACGCTGAGTGTTGTAGTATCAACCCGCTCTTGAATTTAAGCGGTTTTTGTGCTATGAACTTTACTAATTATTTAGTCATGTTATATACAGTGCTTTTATGAGAGCAAAACGATTCGCACATCGTCTACAAGGGATCTATGAGAGTGAAGACTTTTTAATGGCATCATTTGCTGCTTATGCGATCGCCATTTTATACATCGTTAGGGTTCCTTTCTCACGAACAAAATCCTGTACCTAGTCAGTCTTGTTCCCATATGTATAAAATGTATGTTTCACTATGGTTGGGTTGGCTGGAAGAGACCTCCTTTAGGGATAAGCTTGCTTTAGTGCACTAGTTTTAAGTTTGGATTATAAGTACACAATAAAGAATAAAATTATATATATAATATGTTTGCCCGCAGATATTGCAATGGTAGTATACATATTGGCAAGAGTTGACAAATTCCTACAAAGAAGAGACCTTAATTTACATAATATGCGATGGCCATAGAAGTGGACCCATTTTATTTTAAGGAATGTTTTAATTGTACCTACATATCCGACCCTTTCTAGTTTACCTTTACACTTTGTAAAAACTATATTCTAATTACTATGTTACAACATGCTAAGTTTCTCTATTGTTTTATTATTAAACTAGCTGTTTCCAGAGAACTTGTTCGCTTATGTTAATTTCTAAGATATTTTTTTTATTTTTAAATTGTTGTTAGAAAGACTGATGACTGAAGTCCTGTCTTAGGTAAGGTTTAAAAAACCGAGTTTTGATAGTAAACCAAGTAGTAGTAGTAGTATACCAAGAGATAGCTTCCAAATCATGCATCTTTCACAGGTTATGTTCAAACAGCAATTTCTGTTGTTAACCCACCAACTGTTTCGCAGGCTAACTGATAGAACATTGAGGTCAGTCCTTAAACCAACAAATACAACATTTTAAATTAGCCTGCCTTTAGACAATGCTCGATTTAAGAGCCACTCTTCTTCTAAATACGGCGGCATGATAGTCTATAAAAATGATGAATTTAATAAAAATACGTGATATTCAAATTGGTTGTTTTATTTTACAAAGTATGGATTAATGGTGTGAAATACAATACCGAATTATTTTCTACATTTAACTATTTACATTGAATGTCAGCGCATGAAAGTCATTTTTTTTAATTTACTATGAGTGTAATCTTCACATTTATAAATATTAATTAATGAAGACTTTAAAGGGTAGACAAATGCGTCAACTAAATTATCCATGCAGTATCCTTCTAGTTGTATGTCTTCAGTTTCACTTCAGGGCACTTCATAGTTTTGTAAGGTTTTTTGTAATCGCGTAAGTAATCCATTATGCAAATAATGTCCAGTACCGATTTCAGTAATGCATATTTCTACTTTATTTGTTTTGAGCAATGTACGCGCATCCAATGGCATTTTGTTTGGCATTACATATTCTTAATAAGTCACTTAAAGCGACATGGGAAATGTTGAATTTCACTGCCCATTTTCTGATATCACTATGAATATCAATATTCATCAACTCTTCATTTAAAAATATGTCTGTATAACTTTCGCTACAATTATATTCTTCCTCACTGGTTTCCTTTTCATTCTTATTTTCTATAAAATAATCCTCTGCGGAACCACTGGCTGATTCGTTGGTATTGGCTTGGATATTTTGTAGCATCATAGGAGTAGAGGTAGCGGGTGTAATGCTCACAATCATGTTTTCATAGACTTTTTACTTTTCTTCTGTCTGTCCAGTCTTTTGAATCCATTTTTTTTGCTCCATAATAAATTTACAAAATCTCCTGTACTTCAAAATGGCGAATCTAGTTATGTAAAACATTTTAATGTAACCATATAGAGAATAATATCTTTATAATCATTGTACAAGGGAATATGGATTGCTTTCATCCTTGTAAAGATCATATAAAATGTTAGCATTTGTTTGTTGGATAGACGTCTTATCAAATGCTCCTATAAGTTAAAAAGCATCATAGATACCTTGTGCATTACTTTTCTCAAAATAATAGGCCATATTAAAAGCCTTTATTTGATTTTGAATATTATATGGCTAAAAAGCAATGTAACTAGCCTCTATAAGAAGAACACATTTTGAACCCTTATTGTAGCCGTATTAATTGGATTTATTAACGTATACCCAGCTAAATTATAAGAATAAACATTGACATCGATCTCGCATGATAGTAAGCGATAGATGAGGTCTACCCCAACTAGCACAAATGGGCTGCATTAGAGCTTTGGAGCGTATCCGATTATTACTTATGGTAATAGACGTAAGCGCTAGAGCGTCTTCTGCAGACTTAAAGCAGCCGCTTTAGCGCTATTTGGGCGCCATTTTATGCAACCTAAAGTTCCATTTAACCTGCACAACGGTTGCATAAAGGTTCCTTAATAGCTCTAACGATTTATTAACGCTATACTAAAGCTCTCGTAGCGCTACTTTTGAATGATTTTGAACTACTTTGAACGAATGAATTGATTATAGTTCTTTATTGTATATCTTCAGTTGACATTGTTTGTAATATTTTGGTAAAGTGTTTTCGTCGCCATCATGAAAATAAAACAAAAGGAAGTAAATGTTTGTATTCTGTATTAGCAAGATATATAAAGATACTTAAAACGCTGTCCAGTTTACTGTAGATATATAAAATAATTTTCGAGTAATTTTAACGCGCTTTTATGATATTTAAAAAATTAACAAAAGATATGTGATATTTTTTATTTGTTATACAGAATAAATTTTATTTCCGTATTTTTACGTGTCGATAACTTACTATTTGCAAGTGGCCGATTGTTTACCGGTACATTTAATGCACATTTAACTGAAAAACCAATGTATATCAACTCAATTTTGCAAGTGAATTATAAGTTTTCTTAAAAAATCATGGCGTCATTGTACTGTAGTCATAAACTGCAGTTTGAGCTCTAATAACTCCCTTTTGAGAATCATAGCGCTAATTTTCACCCTTCTAACGCTTCCAGTGATTTTTGTTCCCCTAGTGCAACTCACAGCCACAAAAAGCTCCTATTTTCCTGTTTTTGAGGTTAAGTTTGTGATTTGTGAAATGTTGAGATTAATATTATAAGTATTAATTTTTAGTATTAAGTATTAATATTATAAAGGTTATAAGATCTAGTTACGTACTTATTCGTTTAGCATCCATTTTATTAAATGTTTTATAATAGTTACAAAAGCGGCTGTAAAATGGCGAATGGATTGAGCCTGCAAGGAATGACTATTGCTACTAAAGGCCTTAGTTACACTGATGATTTTTTTGTAACTATAGTATACAAAAGAGTTTCTATTATTTCTATAATGAAACTATACAAGTTACAATGGAAACTACTGTGCAGCTGTGAGTGGCAGAATGACCTTCGTAACTCTCATATAAAGGTGTAAGTGGTAAATGAGTTCTACCGTGGACTACTGTGAAGGCTAGGGTAGTATTTGATTCAGCTTATAGCACCTTAAGTAACTTTTATAACTATAGACGTTTACGGATGCAGATATGCAACTCTGAACTGCTTTTTGAACCCTTAAACCGCTATTTTACAGCCCAAAGTAACAAAATAGGCTGCTATTTCCACTAATGTGCTCGTTGGGACGATAAAACGAGCGAGCCCAGATGATGCCTGTTCACACTTGATTTAAAGGCTGACGGGTGATACGTGGTAGAGAACACTGTAGCCGGCATAGAGTTCCAGACCTTGTCTTTGTCTGTGTGTACAATAAACTTCAACTTATATCAACAGGTTTACCTATTTACGGTTTGGCTACCAACCTCAAAATTACTATACCTACTATTGTATACAGGGTGGCGATTAGGTTATCACATTAAATTGAGCATACTGCAGGTATTACAAGTTGTTATTAGTCCGTTAAAATAATCAAATAAATAATATTACTAAAATTATTAAACATTTTTCAAACAAAATAAATGACGTTGATCAGGACTACAAAAGGCCAGCCAACGATACTGGTGTGTCCGAAACTGTCCACGGTTCGTGGAGCCCTACCGTTGCTTTCAACAACAATAAACAAAACTTACACAATAATCTACAGGCTCTCCGGCCGACAACAATCTATAGCCTCTGAGGCTTTATAAATACCTTATTACCACTAACATTCTGTGCTGGGTTCGCCAAGCTTCGACCTTCCTAGGTCACGCCCAAGTGTGGTATGTATGTAATTATGAGGTGAGTAATTGAAAAGTGTGATGTAAGTCAAGTGTTCTAGAACGTTCACAAGGCGCCAGTCTCCAGATGGCGCGGTCTAGACAGCATCACAGCCCAAACTCACACCGGATTGAAGCTATTTATCACTACTTATTTCCAACAAATGCGCGTGCCATGCGGTGCAACAAACCGGCGATTACTTCCGAAAATATCCCAGGCTTTCATCAAATGGGGATTACAACTTCAAACAATAGTTAATCGCGACCCAACTATCGGTTGCAAACGGCGATTCCAAACGATATTTTCCCAATTACAATTAACTCAACAGGTCCCAAAGCGGACATTTTTCAATAACGGAACCAAAGTCTATCTGTCAAGTGAAAAAGTTATGTCAAGTGTCAACATCAAAAAGACAATAGAATGTTGCCACGCCAAAAAGATCGTTCAAAAATACATTTGGGACGCAACAGACGTTATTGGTAAAAAATAAATAATCCTTTATAATATTAGTTTACTGACCTGTAAAAGCGGCAACGCCGCGGCGCCAGCGTCGGCGGAGCACGCGCCGAGTGATTGGTCAGTTGATTACGTTTATGCAATACCTACATGATGTTGTGAAAGATTAAAATGGAAAAAAGGTCCCACGGCTATAATATTGTTTATTATTAAGTTATTTTAATTGTATATGATAAAATACCTAATATAGAGTACGTGGTTTCAACATACAGATATAAGAATACGAGTGCAGAAGTGCTACACTGGCCTGTAAGTGGGAACGATAGAGGCGAGGAGCGAGACAGACGCCGTCTATTCATCCATCTCTCTCTTGCAGAGCGTTGTGATTGGCCCTACTGAAGATGGTGAATATGTCACACTGCTCATTAGTAGAGATGTAAGTGCTGTATTATACCATTTGTATTGAAATGTATTAAACGAAAAATACCGTATAATACGGTATTATACCATTTGCTACGGTATTTTATGTATAAATCGATTGTTTCTATATTTTTTATGTAAATTATCTGAGTAATCATTAAAATACCTAAGTACTGAATACGGTGGAAAAGCACAGAAAAAATGAAAATATTAAAGGAAAAAGAAGAAGCCAATTAGAAAATCACGTCAATGCGACGACATTAACACGGCGCTAACGCAGCGCGGTGGTGTCGACGGCGACGAATATCTGTGAAGTTTAATTACTAAGTAATCATTAAATTAGTATTAGTCATTCTAAAATATAGAATACAATCGAAACTTAAAATATATTTAATTTATTAAACTAAAACTCTTCGTAATATTGCAAGATCTTAAAAAGTGAATCAAAATATAAAATACATAAAATACCAATAATACCGTAAGTTATAATAAAATACCTGTTTAATACATAGCCTTTTGGTATTATACGGTATTTTTACAACACTACTCATTAGCCAATCACAGTACTCTGCAAGAGAGAGAGACAGATGAATAGTCAGCATCTGTCTCTCTCTTCGCCTCTATCGTTATATTTAACCGTTCTTGCACTCTATTCTTATATAAGAATATCTATGGGTTTCAATTAATGTGAGAACCTAATCGCCACGCTGTATATTTATGAGAAATGATAAATCAAGACAGATTTCTTTATCAGCCAACTTCTCATCTTTGCTTCTCATTTTATAACTAAGCAACGGCAAATGAGAAAGCCCCTAATTAATTCGTCTTTTTTACAACAACTAAAAATTCTACAGAAAGCGACAAGTAAAGATCAACAATTATCTTAATTTGTCCTTCTTATTAGTATATTCGGGTAGGAAAATCATCGAATGACCTCTCCCACTCTGGGTACGGAAGGGAGTGACAGACTTCTACCGACTAAAAACCCACCCTGTTCCTTTAGATGCCCTTAAGTTCCGGGGCCGCGGTATCTCGTTTGAACATTCCCGAAACCCCGGCAGATATATTGCCACCTACCCTATTAAATCAGCCACGGATAATACTTCTCATAGATTAAGTTTATTTTTGATGTCATATAAGTATTAATATTTGAGAAGTTTACTTCGTGAATGCATTTTTAGTTGTATTTACAGTGGCTTACATAGAAGATAACTATACTATTGTGGCTGACTTAGTAATTTAGAAGGCAATGTAGATTTTTTTAGTCGAATGATGATATTAAAAAGATGTCTGTTTAATTAGCTCCTTATATTTATGCAAATTGTACATAATGTTAAGAGCCCCCAGCTCGTAACATTATTCGGGATAGAAATAATTAACGCCAATTAAACCAAAATTAACACTTTACTTAAATAAACACCAAATAAAAATTAACACAGTTAGACACACTAGAATACTTGTCACTCAACACTTAAATCGCATTGAAATTCACTAGTATAGCTTCGATTATATCGCCTCGGATCTTCAAATAAGACTGACTCTGCGTTCCTCTGCGATCTATTTATACCCCGGAGTTCTAGAACATTCTTGTAAAATCGACTCACTTTTTATACTGCTAAGAATATTACAGAGCTACTTGAGATACACAGTACTGCTACTCGCCGCTAGATGGCGTAGTGTCTCGACTAGATATACTCAGTACTGCTACTCGCCGCTAGATGGCGTTAGTGTCTCGACTCGATATACTCAGTAATGCTACTCGCCGCTAGATGGCGTTAGTGTCTCGAACATTCTAGATTTCTGCCGAAGTTTCTCGACGTACTTCACTAAGCGACTGGCGTAATAATAATAAAGACCTTTTAAAAGGATACAAAGTATAATAATATGAATAAAAATGCCATATCTTTATTTCCGTACGAATCTTTATTTACATCCTTCTTATCAAAATTTCGTTCCAAAGAAAAATGATAATTCTTATCAATTTTGGGTTTTACAATAATTAACAACGCCAAAAGTTATAGTGTGTAAGAGTGTACAGTCGAGTAAGTGTACAATAATTGTGTGTAAGAGTGTACAATATTTTCTTTTTGTAAATCAAATACTTTAATCTATACTAATATTATAAAGAATTAAAATTTGTGTATGCCGGGGGTAATCTCCGGAACTAATAATCCAATTAAGATAGAAAAGTCCAATAAAGACTATAAAGTGCTAGTACATTAAAAATCATAATTTTATTTTATCGAATTATCAATGACAAATTTTTATTATTTATTACAGACGCATTTTTGCCCGAAGAATTATTCTACCAGTCAACCAAATGCGGCAAAGAGATTCGGGCCATAAGGGAATTAAATAACTCGTTCGCAAAATAATATTTTTCAAATTTTTAGTGATTGTTGTTTTTACAGTGTGACGAACTTATACATATTTACTATGACTGGACACTCTCACACAAAACGCTACTATTGGCGTTACATAGCCGTCTCCATACATTTTAAATTAAAACTTAAAACGGAATATTATCCATAAATGTATTTATATATACAGGGTTATTGGAAATACGTCCCGATCCTGTTAAGGGCGTGTAGATGAGGTCATTAACTAACAAATAAAATGTTCCGCCGTCAAAATAGATTAGTGATTTTTAGGAGACAAAAAATATTTATTTCATAAGACTTTATGTTACCGACAGTATGTTAACTAACAGAGGGCGTTCCCGTCAACCCGCAATAGTATAGCATCCATACATGCTAAAAAAATATTACCATTTGAAAACAAATCATTTTTATTTTTTAATATTAAAATATTCACTAAAAATGTTAAATTGATACGTAAAAGAAACACTCTGTACACGTGTACTTGAAGGACGGCAACGTCGCAATTTATTTGTTTCTTTTACTGTGTTTCTTTTACGTATTGATTTAACATTTTTAGTGAATATTCTAATATTAATAAAATAAAAACATTTTGTTTTCGAGTGGTAATATTTTTTTAGCTCGTATGGATGCTATACTATTGCGGGTTAACGGGAACGCCCTCTGTTAGTTAACATACTGTATATCGAGTAGACCGATTCGTCTGCTCAAAAAACTTTTTTGCAAAAAATAAAACCGACTTCCATATCAAAACACTACAAAGCCAAAAATAATTTTAATTTCGGTAGTCGGTGTTATTGGTTTTGTATTTTCTTTTTTTTTCACACCGCCTTCCGAAATTAAAATTATTTTTGGCTTTGATATGGAAGTCGGTTTTATTTTTTGCAAAAAAGTTTTTATTTTCGCGCTTTTTAGTGGGTCAGTGAATTTTCCAAATCGATTCGTAAATGACGGAGTTATGCGCGAACAAAAAACGCAATGCAGAGTAAACGAAAAGATCATCAAGGTAAATTATTTTTTTCGACTTTTTTTGATTTTTCAGAAACGGCTCGTCCGATTTCGATAAAATTTTCATGGGACCATTTGGGAAGTATACCCTTTCCAACAAAAAAAGAATTTTTCAAATCGGTTGGCAAGCGACGGAGTTATGCGTGGACAAACATAAAAAAAAAAAAAAAAAAAAAAAATACAAACATCCGAATTGAGAACCTCCTCCTTTTTTAGAAGTCGGTTAAAAACTTCTACCCGCAATGATCCCAGTTCATCCTTAATCATGGTGCTTACAACAGTGCCAAAATATCGGAAACTTGAAACAACAAATACACATGCTTAAATATCCCGTTATAAGTTCTAATGATACGGTTAGTGACCATGTTAGCTTAAAAACTTCTAATTTCTTTTAAACTCTACATTCCAAATTCCTTCTACCGTGTTTCACACTCCTTATAATCGTTAGCTCTAAACAAATCACATATAATTTGTTTTACCATTAAATTACTTACTTATATTAATATTTTACTTACTCGAGATCTGAGAAAATCATAGTTATTTAGCGTAGTGCAATAAATATAATGGCAACATTACGATTTTAATATTTCTTTTAAAAGAAAAGAAAAACTCAAGCATTGATAAACGAGATTTACACCAGTTTTCTGAAAGGCTGATCAACGCTATAATTAACTAATCAGCTGTTAAATCAATTGTCATAAATTATTTGCGTTGCTAAAAGCAATGTGACAACATTAACAGTGGAGTTAGTTGATTACTGAATTGACAAACTTTTCAGAAACCGGGTGTTAGCAACGCAAATGGCTCTTGACAAGAGATTTATCAGCCGATTAGTTAATTGTTGCGTTGATCAGCCTTTCAGAAACCGGGTGTTAGCAACGCAACGTTCTTGTTAAGAGAATTAACAGCCGATTAGATAATTGTTGCGTTGATCAGCCTTTCATAAACCGGGTGTTAGTTAGCAACGCAACGCTCTTGACAAGAGAATTAATAGCCGATTAGTTAATTGTTGCGTTGATCAGCCTTTCAGAAACCGGGCGTTAGCAACGCAACGCTCTTAACAAGAGATTTAACAGCCGATTAGTTAATGGTTGCCTTGATCAGCCTTTCAGAAACCGGGTGTTCATATGACAACACTTAAATTCGTGCACTATTATTAAATGGCTTTAATTGAAATGCTTGCCAAAATGGATAAAATTGGTGAGAAATTTTACTAACTCGCTCACTAAGCCCCGGTATTTCGAATTATTTGGAAGTAAAATAGGTACTTGTCTAGTAGGCGTTTAAACACAAGCCTTATTAAATCATAATGAAACCGATGCCTAAGTTACGACTCTTAGTAGTTTTATCCGTTTAGTTGTGCATCTTAGTTATTTTTATGAACAAACGCACTTGAAAGATCTTTTTAAATCTTAAAAACGCAAAGAAAATAGTACAAATGCGGAAAGAAAACTAATCTTACATAATGCGCCATTTTGGTAGGAACACACCAAACTAGACCGCTAAATTAAGAAATATATTTTTACTACAATACAAAAAAAAATCACATACATAACTATTTATTAGGACGAATTTCAAGTAATATTTAGATAATTTTCTGTGTCGTGGAGATCATATAAAGATGACAATGTTGAAACCACGTTAAGCTGTCTGTCCATTTGTACATTTTGAGTCGTTGAGGGTAGTCAGAAAATATAAAATCTGACACCAATCTTGACCTTGACTATACCTATACCTTGACTATATAACTTAACTTAACTATACCTTGACTATACCCCTTGGTATCATGTTATAGTTAGTTATGTTTATATATCAATGTTAGATTTTGTGACAGATATAAGGGGCCATCCATAAATTATGTCGAAATAGTACATTTTGATACAAGTGGAGAAAGTTTGTTATTGCGGCCGAGGCGGAGTTACACCTGAGCCGTAAGGCGAGGGGTAATGGAGCCGAGTACTGCAATAACAAATGTCCACGTGTATCAAACGACATTTTTCAACGAAGAAATAATAATAATAGAACGAAAAGTATTTTTGTCATCAAAATATTTAATTTTCCCCGCGCTTTACCTTCGCGGGTTAAAGGAGAAGCAACAAGCGACAACCTCTGATGACTGCACCTTATGATAAGACTACAAAGACGCACCACATCTAAAAAAACTACCAAATACAGCTCACGCCGGAGCCAGAAGACAACTCAGGGCCCAAGGAACTTAGGATCTACACCGACGGTTTAAAGACAAACACTGGAACTGGAGTTGGAGTTTTCTCCAACGATCTCAACATAAAGATATCCAGACCGCTGGGAAAGCTCAACACCGTCTACCAGGCGGAATGTGTGGGCATTATCCAAGCGATCCATGCCATAGAAGGCAGGAGAGTTACGGATAGTCACATCCGTATACTTTCCGACAGTGCCGTACTTCAATCCCTAGGGAAAAACTATATCACGTCTAAGCTTATACTAAAATGTCACAAAGCGCTGCAACGCTCGGCGGTCAAGAACCGCAACACAGTGATACTACAATGGATAAAGAGGCACAGCGGATCACTTGGCAATGATGCGGCGGACAAACTGGCCAGGACGACGGTTTTCGGACCCGAGCCCGTCGTGCCGCTCCCCTTCACCCAGCTGAGCAAATAGCTAAAAGAATACACACACAATCAAGCCCAGAAATGGTGGTCCTCGGCACCAGGCTGCAGGTAGTCCAAGGAGGCGATGCCAAATCTCGATAAAACCTAACCAGGCGTCTCCTACACATGGACAGAGATAGCCTGCGAATGGTGGCGGGGACCATAACCGGGCACTGCTCACTGAACAAACACTACCACACAATAGGTATAACGGACAGTCCCCTGTGCAGGACATGCATGGGGACGGAGGAAACGGTGGCACACGTGCTCCTAGAGTGCACAGAATTCACCGACATACAGAAACAAACCCTCGGGTCATCGAATTTCCTTACAGACATCCTGAATAGACCGAAAGACCTGATCTGCTTCTGGAGGGAAGTTGGCTGGATAGAGTGACGGCCGACACGGCTCACGCACAATGCTCTCGTGAAGTGCGGAAACCTGACCAGAGAAGAAGAAGAAGAAGGGGTCCTGTTCAATGCTGTACATCACGTTCTTCAGTTGCCTGGGTATCCCCATTGGGCCTCTGCCTCTTTGGAGAGGCAAATACCTCATCTAATCTCTGGGAGCAGCTAGTGAGGACTCCATCACTCAGATGGCTAGAAGAGACGATCGAGTAGGAGGTCGGGTTTATAAACTCTAGTTACTTCAAAAGCTTGTAGTGTTATCTGACCTGGCCATGACAAGAGTCTCTTCGATAAGACAGGCGCATTGCCATAGGACTCCATCTGCTGTGAGAGTGTGTCATCAAGTAAGATTCATCTGAGAGGCATTGGCCTGGGCGAATCAACATCTTCCCACAATTTTGATGTACAGAGAGAGAGAGAGATGATATAAAGGCCCGTCTGTAAGAATTAGACATGACTAAAATAGGATACAATTTACATAATAAAGGAAAGGTTCTATCTGTAAGAAAAACATGAAAAGTAATAACTGCCTGCGCTCCCCTATCTCCTGCCTCTCATCTCTCAGTTGTTCATTTCATGTGGTTCCAGCTTTGTATTTTGCCGAGCTACCCACCATGACCATCCCACCATAATTGACGACACACAGCTGATTTGAACGCCTACCAGGAAATATTTTCTACCCTATTCTAACAGATGACGAGATTGTCAAGCCTCTGGGACTTTTATAACAATGCCAGCAGCAACACAAATGCCTTCAAGGACTTGCAGAAATTGTTGTGTGTACTGATCAGGAGAGAGTTTTCTATCAGCTAGATACCGTTCAGAAGGTATTCTCAATACAATGGACTTGATTGTCGCCCTGACCCAGTAGGGATGCTGTAGTGTCACAAAGGTGAGCTGCTTGTAGGATAATTAATATTGTGGCAGAGGTCATTACTGTCTTGAAACAGCAAGGTTGATTGATATAAGAGGAAATGTATGGGTGAAACTATGAATATAGAGGAAACATAATTAATGGATGTTCCCTTATTGAAGTTACACTCCCTCGCGATCAAATGGGGATGACAAACTCAAAAAAAAAAAAACATAAATATTACTTTAAATTCAAATTCACCTTAAAAATCTAATACTACAATATATTTAAATATTAATCCTATAGTCGTTATATAGACATATAGATTTTTATATTAAATCTAACACGAAAAATTAATATAAATACCCCATATTATATTATATTGAGATAACTTAAAGCATACAAAATTATTTGAAATAATAATGTTTAAGTGATCTAAGAATGATATTAATCAGACTGTTTTTGTCCATCAAAAAATTTTACTGAAAAAGACACTACAAAAAGATATTTTGGTTTTCAAACACTTTCGGTGGCCAGCACTCAGTATATTCAACATTAATTCATTAATGTGCTAGAATTACTAAGGTGTAAGGATTGTCAAAAATAAATAGTATTTTTTTTTTGTTTTGGCTGCGAAAGTGTTCTTGTAATTTAGGCAAGAAAAATATAAGAAATTGGATCGGGAGATTTGGCTTCAAAGTTTTTTCAGTTGAGAGTATTATAAGCCTCTAAGAACACACATAACTAAATTTAAAAAAATAGTATATAATTATTAATTAACGTTAAAGAGAAGAGGATTGCGGCTCATACAGTATCGTAAATAAAAAGTAAAAATAAAACGAAAAACCTGACGGCGGTTGCAAACTAAAAATCAACGTCTATGTTAAACAAAAAAAGACCATATGAGATTGAAGTACGACTGATTTTTAAATACATACAGAGCTAAGTATTTAGTTATTACAGGTGCAAGCCAGCCTAACCGCCCAATATTTTTAAATAAACGTAACTGATTATTCTAAAATATACGATTGGTGAAGCTAATTATTAAACATGACTTAGAATATATTGTTTTTAATTATTACCAAATTATTTTGGTGTTAAGGACGCATTTACGTTTTCTCGCAAATATCAATGTTTTTCTGTTACCATTTTGATACATAAGGAGTTAAAATTTTTACAATGTTATGGTATTAATTTCAAGATAATTTATTCATCTCCACATTGAATGCATTATAATTACACAGTCCTATACATATTTTTCACACAAATACGTTTTTATCGCCGCAATAATCGTAGAAAATTACAAAAAATGGGGTCTGAATACGTACCTGTAAGCCAAATCTGGAGCATATTCTTAACTTCAAAATAACAAGAAATTATAGCCTATGTATTTATCTATACGTTAAGCTAATTATTTTGAACATACATAAAAAACTTTATGATTTATGAGAAAAATAATATCGGTCTCAAATTTCTTCATACATTTTGCTACCGAACGCACGGCTCCGACCGTCATTCTGCGCTCAGACGCGCTCGTGAACGCTTGGGTGTATCGCTTTCCTCCAAAAAATAAATACGTCGAAACCTATAATAAAGACAGTGGCGTCTTGTATACTGTGACTAGAATACGTTGATACTTTTTCGTACCGAAACAAAAGTAAGAACGAGAATCATACTTATTTTTAGAATTGGATGGATATTGGTTACTGAACCTAGCATGAAACAACAATTTTTTTTAACCGACTTCAAATAAGGAGGTTTCGCAATTCGACCGTATAAATGTTTTTTTTTTTCATTAAGTATCTTAAAGTACTACAAATTAAGGAAGGTCTAGAGTTGATCTGATGATGGAGCCTTTCATCAGATTGACTCCTGACAGTCGAGGGAACTCCTCAACGATTTACAGCAGTAACCTTTTGTTTGGGCTTGATTAATTTGAATTGACCAGAACTTTACACCTAGATAGTTTGTGACTGTCATTAGAGGTCTGATGATGAAGACGAAGGACAGTTAAGGGAACTACTCAACGGTTTACAGTAGCTACCTTGTGTTTGGACTTAATTCATTTATATTGATTAGAACTTTGCACCCATATGGGTTATAAGTGCCATTACAGGTCTTATGATGGAGACCATAGACAGTCGAGGGAATTCCTCAACGATATACAACAGTTACCTTTTGTTGGGCTTACTTCATACGGTTCAATATGCCAAAATGTTCAGTTCGTACAAAAACTAAAAAATTGGCCAAGTGCGAGTCAGACTCACCCATGAAGAGTTCCGTAGTAACTACGCCAAATAACTTTATTTTCATAGTTTGTATGAATTACAAAGTTTTATTTGGTGTTTTAGAAAATATGCTGTATCTCAAAAACTGCCAACCCGATCTCGTTCAAACCAATTTTGGTTGAAAATTTACATTTACATTCCATGTGGGGTACATGGAACTGAAACTGAATATATATTTTTTTATATTTTTTAATAATTTTTAATTTTTTTTTCTTAAAATCGGAAAGCTGTTCACAGAATACATCTACCTACCAAGTTTCACACGTATAGTCCTAATAGTTTCGGAATATAAAAACTTTTACCAAAAAAATTAAACCGACTTCCAAAAAACAATGCAAAGTGAAAAATAACTTTAATTTCGGTAGGTAGGCGGTGTCCGACTTCCGAAATTAGTTAGAAAGTAGACAAAATATTGCTTTTCCCAATGCTGGGCCGTTAATTGTTGAGGAGTTCTCCTGGTACTTCACCATCAGCTTCACTTCATCATATGCATTGTGACGAGCATATTGTGCTTAATATGAATATGGTTTCAAGTAATCGAAGCGGAACCCATGAAATACTTCTTATTCCTACTTATATATTGAGTAGTTCCAGTGGCCATCTGTGGTCTTCATCATCAGATCCACTTCATGTCAATGGTGCTTTTCAAATGCAACTACACAAGTTACTATAAAAAAATACTCAAATCATTGTAGGTGTGCCTATAATATTTGAAGAGTTTCCTCGATTTCTCCAAGATCCCATTATCAGCTCCTGACTTGGTGACAATGGAACCAATTTCGAAGTATA
Organism: Tholera decimalis; assembly: GCA_943138885.2. Classification (NCBI taxonomy): domain Eukaryota; kingdom Metazoa; phylum Arthropoda; class Insecta; order Lepidoptera; family Noctuidae; genus Tholera; species Tholera decimalis. The sequence goes on along the minus strand of OW964575.2, from coordinate 5,690,071 downwards.
CCCCTTCAAACAAAAAAAGAATTTTCCAAATCGGTTCAGCCGTCTTTGAGTAATCGGTGATCAAACATTAAAAAAAAATATACGCATCGAATTAATAACCTCCTCCATTTTTTTCGTCAGTTGAAAATGGCTGTGACATACAGACGGATGGACAAACAGACAGACAGACAGACAGGCATGACGAAACATTTCTTTATTTCTTATTAATTTTTTTATCACATATGAGTATTTTATTTCCAAAGTCCCCTAGTACTCCTAATCGGGCGTCAAACACATTAATACAAAATTGGAACTAACATCTAATCAATAAGCATGTAACCCTTTGTTAACAATAAGTTACAACTTATTATGATCAATATTAAAGAAAATATAATATTACCTTCAAGTATCAATATTAGTTAAGTAATGTATAAAATCCGGCGAACAATGGTTTGTAAGTGTGTGTGCGCGCAATGTTGTTGTGTTGCTACTAGGATACCTAAAATTGAGCGAGTAATAAACGTAAATGCGTCCTTAAATATATTTGACACTTTAGTGATGAGATCTCTATCAATTGATATGAATAGATCCGCAATGCGTGATGGTTAGATCCGACACTGTATTATACGAAAACGTGGCGTACGAACCAACGTATCAAAATGTTCGTTGCAAGCCAAACGACCGTGTTTCCTCTCTACGATTCGGATAAATATGTATTTTCAAATTCAATCAAATTGATTCGAGCTTTAATTAACAAAATATTTGCAATTATTGCGTACTTTTTGTGAGATTTGAACCCTGACATTCGTCCGTTATAAATTTTTGGATTTCCTAAAATCCGAGCTGCAATTTTCAAAATTCAACACACTCTGTATAAAGTAGATCTAATTCCGACACTCATTAAATTCCGAGGTTTTTAATAAACATCTAATCATCTTTTTTATTTAATCCTTTTTGCATTTTTACAAACTAACCTAACCTCCAAACTCAGTGCCGACAGTTCACAATTCAAAATATGAACTAAAAAAAAATTTACCGCAATTTTTCAAACTTACATCATCCGATTGAATTCGCTAAAAATCACTTCACACTCGGGTCTAACCGCTTTAAACATCTCAACGCCTGCGGGTGTGACATTAGTCTCAGAAAAATCTATGTGAAGCAAATACGGAGCTGCGGTAACCAAATGCTGTAAACTCCTATCAGTGATATTTCTGTAACCTGTTACTGAGAGTATGCGTAAATTGGACCTGTCTGGTCGACTAGCTGATTCGGATCCGTGATGTATGCCATTCCTGCCTATATGCACGTAATTTACGTTCTCATTTTCCGCCCTACCGAAGCGTAATAACGCGGAATCGGAGACTAGATGATAGCCAACATGGGCTCCTATGTGGATAGTTGATTCTCTATTAATGTCGACATCTATATGCATTATGGGGCGAAGGTCGTGACGTCTGAACCTCACACACCCAGGCCTTCGTGGCATGGGTACCTCATGTACTGGGTCCTCTATATCTTCCAGCCTTAATCTGGGACAACGGTCAGGATTGTATGGAGGAAAGTTAACTACCACCGGTGCTGGGGCCATTTCTATATCTTCATCCTCAACCCGGCGCCGCTTAGCGAGATCAATAGCATCGTGAATGGTGAAGCGACGCTTCGATATGCCCTCTCCGGCGTTTTCGGATCCAGGTTTCGGGTTTGACGGACCCGCTTGTGGATTTTCTGGACCCGGGCGCGGTGTTGAAGGACCCGCTTGTGGGTTTGCTGCGCCCGGCTGTTTGTGAGCTGGGCCCGCTTCTGTGTTTGCTGCATCAGGCTGTTGGTGAGCTGGGCCCGCTTGTGGGTTTGCTGAACCCGGCTGTTGGTGAGCTGGGCCCGCTTGTGGGTTTGCTGCACCCGGCCGTTGGTGAGCTGGGCCCGGTCGTTGGTGAGCTGGACCTGGTCGTTGGTGAGTAAGTATAGGGCGATAGATAGCGTGGCCAGCTTGTTGGTTAGAAGGTCCCGTCATTTGGTTATAAGCAAAGGGCCTTGAGTTCGCAGTTTGTGGCTGTCGCGTTGAAGGGCCCGGTCGCATCAAGGCGTCGTCTCGCGGATCAACGGGCACAGGTTTCGGATATACAGGACCCGGACGTGGTGGCTCTAAGGGCACCGATCGACGTATAAGTGGAGGGACTAGCTCATCTGGCACTATGTCTATGGACCCGGGTATACATCTTATAGGAGGCAGTCCTCCGGGGGCTAATGGGAGGTCGTCTACCGGGGGTTCCCCAGGTCGGGGGACCCTGGGACCTTGGCGGGGAGGAACGGGATAGAATTCCTCTGCCGCGTTACGTAGCTGCCTTTGCATTAGTGGGTAGTGTTCTTCGAGTTGGCGATTCGCATTTGGTTGTATCACGATTATGCTGTGAAAGAAGAAAATTATTTTTAAATTGCATTTTAGATTGATATCAGGGCGCTTGCAAGATAGTGATGAAACAATATCAAATTATATGATTAGGTATAGATGTAGGGATGTTTGTTACTCTTCCACGCAAAAACTACTGAACGAATCTGAATAAAATTTGGCAAGTAGGTAGTTCACATCTTGGAATATCACATAGGCTATAGTTGTCGTCAAATAACTTGGCAAGAGTCATTCAATGCGCAGAAGTTGATTTTTAGGTGTCAGCGGTTGTCAGCGGGACGCGGGGTATGACGTAGCGCCGCTCCGAGCGCGCGTGCGGTGCGTCAGTAGTTCTCGTCAATTTGCTCCCGAATACACTTGCGTACACGAAAGTTGTACCCTTTGTTTTTGTTACGAGTTGATGTTTTAAATTTAGTTTTTGTTACGTTGATTACAGGACCAAATACCGTTTTACGCAGGCTATTAAAACGTCAGAAAGAACAGTTAGACTCTATAGTTAAGTAAGGTTGAAATTCCGAATTCGTCACTGTCTTTAAGACACCGGGAAAAAAGAAGAATAAAAGGGGTAGCAGTTTTATTAACTAATTGTGACGACGAGAACATATTATTTTTAGTGTTTTTTTTTTTAATATTTTTTTTACTCTTTTAAATGTACTTATGTATTATATCTATTTTATTTATAATACCGAATTAACGAATGAATTCCTCTTCTTTCTTTAAGAGGGTGTCGAGCCTACGAGACGCGCGGAAAATAGGTATTTACTGCAGCGGGCTAGTCGTGTGCGTTGTCACACACACAATGACAAGTTCGCTCGAGGCCCGCTTGCCGTTGCACGACGAAGTTTGCTAACTTTGCATTTTTTAATTTTTTCTCGTTATGTTGAATAAACTTGAAAAACGAATATTAATTATTTAGATGGTTTTATTTATCACACTAATATTATAAAGGCGAAAGTTTGTGAATGAATGTGTCTGTTTGCATGTTTGTTACTTCTTCACGCTCAAACGGCTGGATGGATCTAAATGAAGCAAGTAGGTACGTAAATAAATCACAAAAATAAATTTAATAAATTATACCTATTATATAAAAATTAACGTTTGTTTTTACTGTAGTAATACATTATCCGTTCCCTCACTATTCATCCTATTGCAATAAAACTTTGATTTTATATATTAAACTCCTCAGATTTTTTTTTAAAGAATACTAGCAATGTGGGTACATTTCACATTACTAGCAATCTTGTTAACCCCTCCAACTAAGCTAAATATGCTTGTGTCTGGAGTGGGTTCACGTCAATAGTGTAATGGGTGGGGTTCGAACCCGTGACCTCTCGATCACAAGTCCGACACCTTATCCATTAGGCTATTGACGCTTCGAAACTGGGTAAGTAGCAAGTTACGGTAGATGGGTATGCAGTACTTATTTGAATAATAAAATCAGTATGAAATAAAAAAGATATAATTATGTAATGTCATAATAAAACCAGACTGAAATAAGTTTTGTTTATTAAAATTTCATTTAGTGCTCGTTTAAATTCTGATGTACTGTCATATTTTTAATAACATTCGGTACTTTATTATATATACGTGGGGCCTTATCAAAAAAACATTTTTTCATTAATGCTGTCTAGCGAACTTAGACGTTTTAGAAAATATGCTGTATCTCAAAAACTGCTGACTCAATCTCTTTAAAACCAATTTTGATTGAAAGTTTACATTAAGATTTATAGATATATATATATATATATATATATACAACGTGTAATTTAAAGGGTATATACATACCAAGTGCATGGCTTCTTTGGATGATAACAAACGATATGGCATGATTAAAATGCAAGCTTTAGTTATATTCTAGCCGCCAGGCAATGATTTAGACAGAGACCACACATTTGGAGATGTTTCATTTTTATATGGGGCTCCGGCCATAACATGTACATTTCAGCAAAGCTAGGAAACTTACCCCTGAATAGAATAAAGTTACATTTTTTTCATAGTATCAAATGGTTTTTATGTACAAAATAAAAATTAAAAATGTTTGACGTTTGTCCTAAGAGTTATGACAGCCATGACAGGTTGTAGAAATGACGTTTACTTAACCTTGTTTTGTTTTTGTTCATCAGAACTAACCCACAGATCACTATAACCCTAGCGGGGACCTGACTGACTAGTGACTGATAGAGTTTCAAGACCACAATAGTGGTTATTTTGAATTCGTTCAGAAACACATTTCAAAAACGGAGACTAAAGGTTTTTGTAACTATGAAATCATCACACTTAATTAAGTTTACTCAAAAATATGTACAAGAGAATAATAGTAATTTATTTTTAACACCACAAGAATACACAAATTTTTTAATTATCTTCTACGTAACATTGATTTGATGAGACATGATTTCAGAACGAATGAAGTATGCAAGCAAACGAGACGCCATGTTGAATAAAAGATGGCAATAACTGAAAACCTATTTTTTTTTGTACACAACAAATCAGGCTCAAATTCACCAGAGAATATTTTTCCCCAATTTGTAGTATTTTTTCCTCTTTTTTGATAAATGTACATCTGATGGCCGAAAATGAAACATCTCCTTTGTGTGATTCTATTGTTAAAAACAACATGAACAACTATCTGAATTGTCCTCATATAAGATAGATAGATAAATACATAGATGAAACGTTTATTTGTTACAACACTAGACACAAATTCCAATAAGACACAAGCTTTTTTTTTCTGGGTGGGAAAATCATCTAATGACTCCTCCCAGTGGGTGAAGCTGTAGGGAGTGTCAGTCTTCTACTGATTAAAAACCCACTCTACTCCTTCAGTTACCCTTTAGAATATTCCCGAAACCTTTGCAGACAATGGCCCTGTCGGGTCCTGTCAATGCTGCTGGCTGCTCTTTGAGGCGCGCGTGGAACACTCGGCTGTGTCTCGCCGGGCCTGGTCCTTACCGGATGGTGAGCGACCCCTGCTCGCCGTCAGCAAGCCCGCGTCTACGGTGGCCGGAGATCGGCTCGCGATCCCCGACGCCCGCGGCGTCTCCCGCGGCGGCTGGGGCGCGAGAAAGAGAGTTGCCTCTCCCTCGTGTCATCAGTCAGTCGACCTGTCCGTCCATCAGTCCGGCGACAATTCAGTCGATCAGTCGGGCGATCAGTCCGTCGATCAGTCAGTCGACCTGTCCGTCCATCAGACCGGCGACCAGTCAGTCGATCAGTCCGGCGTTTAGTCCGCCGGTCAGTCAGTCGACCTTTCACTATCATACGCAAGCTTACAATTACAATGGCCTGACACTTTAAGGGATTTACAGACACCCCAAATCTATCAAACCAGCTTTTGATAGCGTTTAAATCTCGGTTTACATCTCCTATAGCGTCTGATAAACTTTTCACCCGCGTAGATCATCAGCGTAAAGATGATACAAACACCGAAGACAGGGAGATATACAGTTTATGAAGATGGAGAATAACAACGGAGAATGAATACCACCTTGTTCACTAGCATCCAGGTCACGCTAACTCGAAGAATTCTCATCGACACGAATCACGGAGCAAATACAAAGAGGAGGCGGCCTAAGCAACTGTGCACTGTGATTTTCAACTAGGTCCTGACGTCATCGAGTGGGCGTAGCCTTTGACAGTGTACCGTCGTCGTTCGTGCCGTGCACTGCTTTGTTAACGTTCGCATTTTAAAGAATTTCTGTGTTCCAAGAAGAAAAGGATGAAGTGTTGTGTTTTATCATGTAAAAACTATTCGGATAGACGTTTTGATGCCATGACTGGCATCACATTTCATCTGTAAGTAATTTTATGCGTAATTTATAAGAATATTTCTAGAAAGATCTGTTATTAGCGTCGGCATCTCCCAATATGGTTCTACCCGACGTTAGATGGCGACACTATGTCATGAGAATAAAGCATTTTTGAGTACGTAGAGCACAGTAATCATTTATTTTAATAATTATACGTATTATAATTTGTTTAACATGCATTCCTAAAGACCCTTTAGTCGCCAAAATATTATATTTGTAATGTTTTGTAAAAAATCGGCCATCTATCGTCATTTGTGAACATCAACCATAAACATCAAAAAGACAGGGCCGTAATTAGAATCCAATTTTTTTACCGAATGTTCCGCGGCTGTCTTATGAATGGCAAGTACTTTAAATATTAAAAACGCTGCAAAAAATGTATCCTGTAAATTACATATTCTATCTACAATAATTATTTTACTTAACATTATAACAGTTGTTGTTTAATTAATTTAAAGTACTTAAAACTCACACAGTGTATGTGTAGTAAATTTTTAAATAATGTATGTTCTAGATTTCCATCCGAAGAAAATCACAAACAACAGTGGATCACAAAAATAAATAGGTAAAAAAAACCTTTATTGCAGGTCCATGACCCATATAAAATTAAATTAAAATAATCATGTTACTATTGCTTACAATCATAAATTCCAAATGTCAAAATAATATACTCAACTCAACTCAACAAGAATCAACTGTACTTCAGAACGATATCGCATTATGGAAAATGACTTGAGTGAGGAGTCGTTAGATGACGAACCCATGCCTGATGATTTCTTGTTAGAATATGATGAGCAATTAACCTTATTTACGTAAACCTTTTCTAATACAGATTTTCTTTCATTTCCTATTATTGCTATGTACCTCCTTCTTTTATGGTAGGGTAAAGGTTATTCTATTTAAGAATAGTGCTTATATTTACGTATCTCTTATACCTATTTCTTATACAATACTAATACCTATATTTTTAATTTACACTTCTGTTATTACTAGCTAACTTTTTAACATAAAAACTAGTCTAATTTAGATGTTTAATTTCTGTACTTAATATGTATTTATCTTAACGTTTATACATTCGTGTTTCCACTTATTTTGTCTATGCTTTGTCTGTATATATTAACGTTACATATTAAAAGCATAGCTTTATGTTTCCTTATTTCTTTTTATGACTTTTGTGGCTATATCTGTACCGTACTGCAATAGGATTTTACGGAGTTTTCCATCGCTCATTATTTTAGGTATATTACTCCTGGTAATTTCTGTATCCAGCCTTATTTCCGCGTCCAAACGCTCCGCGCAAAATGCTGGACATTCCAGCAGGATGTGAGGGACCGATTCTGGAGTATCTGGTTCACAGATGCATGATGGGTTCTCCTTACACTTGAAGCGGTGCAGATATTCGGAGACCCCACCATGCCCTGTCAAATTCTGTGTGACCACGCCTGTTGGCTTCACTTTGCTGACAATTTTGAAGACATCTATGTATGGCGTCCAGGAGGAACATTTTTGTTGTTGAGGCAGTTTCGCTGTTTTTATATCTCCTGTTCCATTCGTCGAGCGACCCCATACGGATCTGCCGCTTGACGAATGAGACCGGGCAGCGTTCATAATCCGGCTTCTTTTTTAATTTGAGTGCAGCCTCTTTTGCTAGGTGGTCGGCGCGTTCGTTGCCCTCCAACCCGGCGTGGGCTTTTACCCAGAACAAGGATACATCTTTGCTCTGGGATAAAGCCACGCACACGTTTGCTCTTGCTTCCACTGCTAGGGTATGGAGAGAACCTTGGTTTGTGACTGTTTGTAGTGCTGCCATTTAGTCGCTATAGATTCCAAAGGTTCCCTCTTTGCGCTTGAGGATTTCCCTCGTGGTTACGCATATGGCCAAGAGTTCCGCCTGGTAGACCGTGCAGAACGACGGCATGCTCAGTTTCACGGACTTAACCTCGGCACTACCTTCCCACATTGACAACGCAGCTCCGACTCTGCCCGCGATCTTGCTGCCGTCGGTGAAAAACCGTACTGCTGGGTTGTTGTGGGTGTCCACAAGCAACTGGTCATCCAGACTCACGAACTCTATGGCCATATGTTTCGCCGGATGTGGTGTCTCTGCAAATGCCACCACACGCTCCACCTTCCTACCCGTAGGAGCTGGGTGGGGCACTCCCCTCTTTGCCTCATACAGAGCGGCTGCTTCTCGTATGCGGAGGTCGAGTGGGAGTATCAGCCAGCACCAGGGATGCGTTCAGCGAAACGGTGCGGTAGGACTTGCAGAGCTTTTGGGCGAATCCTCGTTGGGCTGTGTTCAGCATTTTCTGCACTCCTATCTTTTTGGTTGCCGGCGCCCAGGCGCTTGCCGCGTACATCACCACCGGCTCCACCACTGCCGTATGACCCCAGCTCACTTTGGCCGCTCTCTCCGCGCTTTTCCTGCACACATTTGCAGCATGGGTGTTGAAGGTGAGCCGGTGGTCAATGGTAAGCCCCAGTATTTTAATTTCTTTAGATATGCCAATGTCAACCCCGCCCATGCTCAGAAGTGGGACGTCGTAATTTAGTTTCCTTGTTATCACCATTGCACAGCACACTGTGTAATTTTGCTTCAATTGCGGACACCTATATTTTATCCCTTCAACCTATAGATCCAGCCAAGAACTAAAACTTCTGCAAAGGAACCATGACTTTTTTATGATTAGTTTTGAAGTTATTTGAAAACTCGAGAAAACTCCATAGAAACCATAAAAATGCATTATTTCATTTCAAATATATGATTTTGCAATTGTTATAGATGAGGTCTTAAAAAGGATTGTTATATTCACTAAATTAGTGGTTTATTTTTAAAAAATAATCGTAAATATAGGGAAAAATCAAGATTTTTTTAAAAATCGAATATATTTTTTATTTGGTTAGTCTCATTGTATCCGCATTTTGTTTTAACATGAACAGTTTTGTATTATAATACACTATGTTTAAAAAAAAAATCAGGTGCGGATAGTGCGGGACTTCAGAGTTATTGAATTTTTATTTTTGAGGTTAGGGCTGTCACCTACTTTACTATAACTATTCTTATATAATTTTGATTACCAATTTACTATCTTTCTTGATATAAAATTAAATACATGTGTTTTTTGGTGTAAAATTAAGTATTTTAAGTTAGATTCCTGACCACACTGTGGAATTTTGCTTCAATTGCGGACACCTATATTTTATCTCTTCATCCTATAGATAGAGCTATGATTTTATTATGTTCAGTTTTAAAGCTATATAAAGTTATGCTGACGTCAGCAAAAAACTGTTTTTATTTGTACATTTAAATGATGTTACATAGATTATTGTTTTACTACAGTAAAATTACAATATCTAACTCCATACAAAGTTTAGGCATTGCGCCTACGATGCACAAAGAGTAATCATTTTTTTTCTATTTTACCTAAACTATGGTTTTCTCCGTATTTCTATCGATTCCGTATCTGATTTTAAAATTAAATTGTTAATGCTTAAGCAGTTTCATTTTCTTTACTCTTCATCATCCGAAGATATTAAAACTTCTTTAGATGGAAAAATAACATTTTCATCATCTTTGTTTTCTTCAAGTACGTCCTCGTGATTCAGAACATTTTCTGTTGATGAAAAAGCCAAAGAACTTTTTCAGGTAGAACCAAACGCTTGTTATTTTTTTGGCGACTACCGAGTGACATCATGGATAGAAATGGATCTGAAAATTCTAAAGCTCGGTGAAACTGACTGAAAAAATTGTGGATACTTAAATAGCACAAACACTCAAACACACACCCAAACTCTCACTCACATACATTCCCTACATTTCATACAATGACCAGACATACCTACTCACTTACACTCCACTCCCTCATACTGAATTAGAAGATCAGCCTGCAGCCAAAATATTAAAAGTTTTCGCCAAGATTGTAATAGATGAAGACGGAAATAAACTTAGTAGCAAATCTGCCGTTGATTTCGAGTTTGTCATTAAAGAATGCCTAAAAACCCCTACTGGAGCAATAAAAATCGCAAACATGATAAAATCTAATCGAGAAAGTGCACACCAACAACAGTTTCCTAACGAAGCTCTTTGTTTAATTATAGGCAGAAAGCTTACCGTTAAGGACTATATAATTCTTTATAATGGAGCAAAATCACGAGGATATAATATTTACCCAGCTTATTATAAAGAGCAATCAACGAAAAAAAGTGCTATCCCGATGACGAAGTTCTAGTAACAGAAAGACAAGCAACAGTGTCTCTCCTCAGCTTGATTATGCACTCGTTTCGTCGACTCGTTGAATCATTAGATGAAATTATTAACGAGTACTGCAACCAAAAACAAATCGATACAATTCATTGCGTTTTTCAGGATTCTTGGGGGTTTGACGGCAGTACGGGACAATCGATGTTTAAGCAAAGTTTTTCAGATGGCGAAATGAACGAAGATAGTTTATTTTCAACAACTTGTATACCTTTAAGAATAAAAACTAACGACGGTTTCGTACTGTGGTCAAACCTAAACCCTCAATCTTACAGATTTTGTCGCCTAATCAAAATTCAATATCAATCTGAATCTTGAATCCGACTTTGCAAGAAAAAAACCTGGTTGAAGAGGAAATGAAAGATCTCACATCTATTTATGCCGAAACTAGCGCCGGGCATAGTGTCATTGCGGATCCCAAATTATATTTGACGGCAAAGTATAATATTTAACGCAATTACGGATACTTAATCACAATTACGATGCGCGTGTTGAGATGCCGCATGTACCGAATTTAATAAATTGGATTATATTTCCGGGAGGCCAGTTAATCTGGAAGCGCTAAAAAATTGTTTAAGCCCGTTGCACGCATGGATTAGAATTTTTGAGTTTCTTCTTCATTTAGGATACAAAAATGACCCAGCAGTGAGAAAGTGGAGAGTCTCAAAAAAATCGATAGAGGCCAAGATTGTTGAGGACCGGAAAACAAGAATCCAAGCTGAAATTTATGCTAAAATGTCTTTGGCATTCGATGTTGTACGACCGAATTCAGGAACATCCAATGACGGAAACACAGCCCGCACTGCAGTATCGGACTTACATAGGAAAACATTTGCAAACGTTTTAGGCGTCGAAGAATGGCTTGTAGATGATTTACATGTTATATTAGTAGCGCTATCAAGTAATTTTGGAATAGATAATAAAACGTTTCCCCAATTTAATGCGAATTTCGCTTTAAAATATGTAGAAAAATACGAGTGGTGCTACATTTTAGTTACACTTCACAAAATAGCTCACAGGAGTCAAATTATAAAGTCTAGTCTGCTACCAATTAGTATGCTGAGTGAGCAAGCTTCAGAATCTCGTAACAAATTTTGGCGTTATGATAGGGAACACCATATGAGAAAATTAAACCGGAAGATAACTGTACTTGACCTATTTCACCGAGCTTTAGAATCTTCAGGTCCATTTCTATCCATGATGTCACTCGGTAGTTGCCAAAAAAATAACAAGCGTTTGGTTCTACCTGAAAAAGTTCTTTGGCTTTTAAAATTATCAATGGAAAATGTTCTGAATCACGAGGACTTACTTGAAAATGTAATTTTACCATCTGAAGAAGTTTCAATATCTTCGGATGTCGAAGAGTAAAGAAAATGAAACAGCTTAAGCATAAAAATTTTTATTTAATAATAAATTTTTCCATTTCAATAAAATAAATAGATATATGCAATTTGACAACCCTATTTCCATAGAAACTCTATGGAAACTTTAGAAATTTAATATTTCCGAAGTCCCACTATTAACCTATTTGCTTTTTATTTTGTGTTGTTAATAACTATATTATGCATGCTCAGAATTAAAATCAGATGCGGAATCGATAGGAATACGGAGAAAACCATAATTTAGTGAAAATCGAAAAAAAAACTATTACTCTTTGTACATCATAGGTGCAATGCCTAAACTTTGTATGGAGTTAGATATTCTACTTTTACGGTAATAAAACAAGATCTATGTAAATCACATCATTATTTTGGAATGTACAAATAAAAACAGTTTTTTGCTGACGTCAGCATAACTTTAAATAACTTTAAAACTAAACATAATAAAATCATGGTTCCTTCCCAGAAGTTTTAGTTCTTCACTGGATCTATAGGATGAAGGGATAAAATATAGATGTCCGCAATTGAAGCAAAATTACACAGTGTGCACAGGTTTTATGTGGTGCAAACTTTAATTTATTTCGGATGCCCCACTTCCGAACATACTCGAGGGCGGCATTGGCGCGTCCCTGAAGATTTTTAGTGATTAGAAGTCTGACGCTCGTTCGCGCTCTACCCACAGCGGGAGGAGTCATTTGATGATTTTCCTACCCAGTAAAAAAAATCAGGCTTAAGAGAAGTTACGAATAGTATAGAGTATTGTTTAATTACACTAAAAATGAAAATATAAAAAACTTTTAATCTAATAGAGAATGGGACCGACTTTAAAACAAAAAAAAAATACAACTGTATTAAAAAGCTTAAAAATAATAATTATTGAATGTTTTATTTCATTTATAATGAGGGCTTGGTAAGTTGGTACCTACTCACCTGGTAGAAGTCGGTGCTAAGCCAAACGTATAGGTTTGATAGGCTACGTATGGTATAAATTCCCACCATTCCCGGGCCCACGCGAGGTGATCAAACCTATTAATTTGGCTTGGCACCGACTTCTACCAGATGAGTAGGTACCTAGCCCTTATTATAAAGCCCGATTTACACTTCAATAAGTACAGTAGCGAGTTAACTTGCGTCATCGGCGAGTTAAGTTGTTATTGTAGTTTGAACGGCAAAAGCGAGTTAAGTAGTAAGTTGTTACTTAAGTTGAGTTAAATAGATCGCGATCCTATTTTTCGGCGAGTCCAGTGCGAAGTAGCCCCCTCTCTCACGTCTCCCGCACCCCGCCAACTTAATTGGCTGGCATGTAGACGGGCGAGTTTAGTACAGTCAGTACAGAATTTGAATTTGAATTTTTGTAGGTTGCGGCCGCGAACACGTGTTATTTTTTTGTGTAAAAATTAAGTGGTCTGATAATACTACATTTAATTTTGCTTTTGTGCAAGAATACTTGAAACATGAGTGTTTGTATAATTCAAAATGCAGGTAAATTGGTGTTCAGTAATTCAACGCAACCCCCATTTTCTGGATTAAAACAACTGTTTAGAAGGAACTTACAACCAAACAACAAGCGTAAATAACCTAATAGATAAGGTGTCGGACTTGCGATCGAGGTCGCAAGTTCGAATCCCACCCATTACACTATCGTCGTGAACCTACTACCTACCAGACACAAGCATATTTAGCTTAGTTGGAGGGGTTAACAAGATTGCTAGTAATGTGAATTCTACACACATGGTTAGTAATCTTTCTTAAAAACAAAGAAAAAAAAAATAAACAACCGACGCGACTAGTCTTCTTCTCGGGATGGCAACTTATGACTACTCACTCGCCTACGTTTGGACGCTACTTACAACTTACTACTTATTACGTAACTGTCTGAGTTCTTAACTGGCTACTGTACTTATTGAAGTGTAAACCGGGCTTTAGTGATATTAGACATTCTCGTACAATGATTATTTTTACCTTTTTATCGGTTGTTTTTATTTGACATAAATTATTTCGCATCAATTTTCACGTATACGGGAGTAGGTGTATGTAAGACGTGTTTTATTTTTCAAAAACTAAACTATATCGAAATATATCATTAAAAATATAACTATTTTAATAAAAAGATTATCAAGATGTTTAACAAAATTAATTCTTAAAAAAAACCTGTCAAGTGCGTGTCGGGCCACGCGCAGTGTAGGGTTCCGTAGTTTTTAAAACAGCCAAGTGCGTGTCGTATTCGCTGACTGATCGTTTCGTACCATGCTTTAACTAAAAGCCAAACATGACTACCTAATTAATTTGACTTCCTATACAAATCCTCACCTGATCCGACAATTTTGCACGGAAAGTTTTAATTTTTTTCAGAGTTTTGTATAAAAATTGTCATAGCCGGTGTTTTGAATTTAAATACGGACACAGAGCTACACTACTCAATCGTCACAAGAAACTAGCACGATACTGGAGCTTAGCGCCGTCTATCGACATTTCTATAGAGTTGTTCGAAATTTTCGAGCCAAATACAATTGGTCGACTATTACTCGTAAACTTGTAAAGCCCACTTATGTGTGATAGTTTTCCTTTAAATTTCGTTATGTATAGGTACTACTGCCGTGACATTTGAATTTCTAACTACAACCGTTTAGTTGATAGAGGGGGGACACTTGACTCTAACGAAAATTGGTACTTTAAAGCTTGATAAGTCACGAACGGTTTACTTAATCAAAAAACGGTCTTACTAAACCCCTAATATTTTTGAAAGACCTATCCAACGATGTCCCACACTATGGGAAGAACGAAAAAAAAAATATCATCCCACTTTACATGTATGTGAGGTACCCTAAATAATTGTTTTTTTTTTCAAAATTTTATTTTACCATTTTTTTGGCGTTATTAACGTGTATACTCATGCCAAAGTACAACTTTCTAGTACCAATAGTTTTTGAGCTAAACCGCGGACAGACGGACAGACAGACGGACATGGCGAAACTATAAGGGTTCCTTGTTGACTACGGAACCCTAAAAACAAACAAAATATACCCAAAATTCTGATTACGTCCCTGTAACATTCTACATAGTGACATCTAGTATGAGGTAGCTACGTAATTACAAAGAAACATCGACATAATTGATATCCTAGTTTTACTATTGACCGATAGATGGAACAAAAATGTGGTCGGCATCTAACACCCCCTCGCCCCACAAATTGTCACGCTTATTTTTATAGGGAAATCTTATTACAACATCTCCTCTTTGTATTTGCTCCGTGACACGAACCGATTGCTGACGCCCCCGAAGATAAGAAGAGAACCATTCGACACTCGGAAGATACCATGATGTGACAGGCATCATGTAGGTAGAGCATCAGGTATCATGACTGACGGCATTAAAATCCAGAAAACTGTCTATGGACGCGCAGGCCTCAAGTATTTCGGACAGGAACGGAAGAATGGAAATTGGTCGAAAATGTGTAGGCAAGGAGGGATTGGATATTTTCGGAAGTGGACGAACGTAAGTCATTCGCCACAGGGTTTGACATTGCCTGGAATCAAGGGAGAAGTTGATAATATGGGCAATCGGCAGAAGGAACAGTTCTGCGACCAGTCAGTCGATTAGTCCGGCGACCAGTCAGTCGATCAGTCAGTTGGATCAGTCATTCGATCAGTTAGTCAATCAGTCAGTCGATCAGTCCAATGACCAGTCGGGCGACTAGTCTGAAGACCAGTCCAGCGACCGATTAGTCAATCAGTCAGTCGATCAGTCCAATGACCAGTCGGGCGACCAGTCCAGCGACCAGTTAGTCGATCAGTCTGGCCACCAGTCAGTCGATCAGTCCAGCGACCATCGGTCAATCAGTCCGGCGACCAGTCTGGCGACCAGTCATTGAATAACTCCGGCGACTAGTCAGTCGATCATTCCGTCAAGGGGCTGTTCAAGTATTACGTAAGCACATTTTTTGCAATTTTTAACACACCCCTCCCCCTCGTCAGCAAAAGTAAGCAAAGCTCTTACCCCTCCCCCCATGTTTACGTAAACATTGGGATAATTGAATGATTCATGAGCAGCAGTTATAAATCTAGAAATAAGGAATAGGTTTGGAATAGAAGTCTGTAACGCACATAATATTCATTTAAATAAACTTTACTGACACGGAATTCCACAATTCATTATTTGTAGGAATCCCCGAAAATGCATTTTGTTTTGAAGCATAGACAATGTGTGTTGCTACATGTGTAAAAAAATAAATAATGATTGCTGACGTAATCGCCATCTAGATCCCCCCACCCCCTATGTCATCAAAAATAAGCAAAGCAAAGACCCCACGCCCCCCTATAGTGCTTACGTAATACGTGAACGGTCCCCAACCAGTCAGTAGATCATTCCGGCGACCAGTTAGTCGATCAGTTCGGCGACCAGTCTGTCGATCAGTCAGTCGATGAGTTCGGTCACTAGTCAGTCGATCAGTCCGGCGACCAGTCAGATAGATAGATATATTCTTTATTGTACACCATAGCAGTAAAACAATAAGGACTTTAAAACTAAAAAGGGTGATACAATGGGCGGTCTTGTCTTGTCGACCAGTCTGGCGACCACTCCGTCGACCAGTCCGTCGATCAGTACGACGACCAGTCAATCGATCAGTCCGGCGAACAGTCAGTCGATCAGTACGACGACCAGTCAATCGATCAGTCCGGCGAACAGTCAGTCGATCAGTACGACGACCAGTCAATCGATCAGTCCGGCGAACAGTCAGTCGATCAGTCCGGCGACCAGTCAAACGATCAGTCCGGCAATCAGTCAGTCGATCAGTCAGTTAATCGGTACAGCGACCTGTCAGGCGACCAGACCGGCAATCGTCAGTCGACCTGTCCGACGACCAGTCCGGCGATAAGCTTGTAAGCTTTTGTAAACTGGAACACCCGATACAGAACCAAGCGAAGACGCAGGCAAAACCTAGTGTAAAAAAATATTTTTTTGAGTTGAATTTGAACGTACCGTCTCTCGTGCGACCACCACGGATTGCTGTACATGATATCGCCGTGCCGTTCCTCAATTTCATCCTCTTTATCATCAGATTCTATATCCGGTTCGGGACTTTTCACCTTATAGTATTCTGGCTCCTGTAACAGACGAAAGAAATAAGTTATTTTTTGTAGTTAGTATATTTCTTTTACGGTTGATGTTTATCCATACTAATATTATAAAGAGGAAAAGTTTGTTTGTTTGCTTGAACGCGCTAATCTTCGAAAGTACTGGGTGGATTTGGATGCAATTTGGTATGGAAGTAGCTTGAAGCTTGAGGAAGGTTATAGGCTACTTTTTACCTGACTGCAAAAAAGGAGAGTTATGTTTTTACCGTGATAGAATCCACGGGAGCGAAGCCCCGCGTGAGTACTAGTTTCTCATAAGAATTACAATGGTAAATTCACTTACATGAGAAACTTAAATCTAAACTAACAGTAAGGTTGCTAATGAGCGTAGTACAGAGTCTAAACTTGACTAATTCAACAATAAAAAGACTATTTGCAAGACAACCTTCATTAATACAAA
The DNA here is from genome assembly GCA_943138885.2 of Tholera decimalis. Lineage (NCBI taxonomy): Eukaryota > Metazoa > Arthropoda > Insecta > Lepidoptera > Noctuidae > Tholera > Tholera decimalis. Next base: position 5,672,701 of record OW964575.2, on the reverse strand, counting down.
GTAAGAAAAAATAATAAAACAATTGGTGGCTGTTAGCTTATATGTACACAGAATTAGTGGGCACTTGACAAGAAGCGCCATGTTCGTAATTACACTGAGCGTAGTTGATAGTTGATACCTATATTTTGACTGACTGTTTTTGTTGTGTGATATGTTCTTTGAGTATTTTTTTAAATAGTTGTAGTGATTTACATTCTTTTATATGTGTGGGTAAATTATTGAATATTTTTGCCCCTTCATGTGTTTTTAATATATATAGCTCTAAGGTTGATAGGACAGAGAGGCATCAAATTACACTACGTATACTATACGTTTTTGTATTATTTCGTTACGGTATAAAAATAAAAAGCGCCAAAAACGAGTCTTTTTTTTTCAAACTTTCTAAATAGCTTACAAGTTAGAGTAATACGCAACCACCCTTTGTAAATAAATGTGACTGACCTTAGATACTAGTCTTGTGTAGTACGTGAACGATGAACGAATAGAAGCCGAATCTTTGCACTGTACTAAAAGAACCGTTTCCGAACGCTGGCTGGTAATCGGTCTAATAGGTCTAATAGCTCTTTTCGTACTCGTACATTCTAAACCGTGCGATCTTAATGTGCGAACGAAAAATGAAATACAGTCACTGATTAGTTGACAGAAACGTCATACGAATTCATTCTAATAATTCTACAACTCAAATTCAATTCAAAAGCAACCAATCTTCGGGAGTAACCCAACTGAACTTATGACTAGACATCAGTATTACTTAAGATTATACTTAAAATCATAGCTACGTACCTCTGCCTCCCAATCATCCAATTCATTGTGGAATGCACTGGTAGGACACCACGAGTGTGTATGTTCCGTCATATGGTCATAGTCTTCGGGAGGAGACACATACAATTCCTCCAAGCAAGGCAGCCAGCCTAGAGCCGATACCTCTGAGTCAGCCAGCGGAGAGCCGCGGACATCGAACACCTGAGGAGTTAGGGTCGCGTGAGATAAGGCCTATAGGGTCGTTGGAGAGACTGAGGGAATGTTACATTAAAAACTTTTGTTTAAAATTCGGAATAAAGCTACTTTTCGACGCCTTAGAGTGAAAACCTCGTAAGTGAAAAAGTAGTAACTTTTCAGGAGGAAGAAAAAACTGCGTGCTATAAAATTTTTGTACGGTTTCTTATTTTTTATTAATTTATATGTAAATTTAACCCAGTTTTATATCCAGAACTGTTCGATATTATGTATAATATGAATAATATTATACATAATATCGAACAATTCAGAAATGCATAATCCATGGCCAAATTACGCTAAACTGACGACGCGATGCGAGTGTTTACGAGGTTCTCATTTACTTTCATAGATAGCGTTTCGAGTATCGAATGAACATATTAGTGAGATCAGGATGTGCGTTGCTAGGATTGCTTTCTGGAAACGCAATTAAAAAAATTTGGACAAAAATGTACTCCCGAGGTTTTCACTCTAAGGCGACGTTTTGTGGTCTATTATAGTTATAGAGATACATGAGATAAGTTGCATGTTTATAGGGACGTTGGAGACACAGACGGCACGTTACATTTTAAAATTTTGTTTAAAATCCGGAACAAGACTCTTTATTGTGGTCTGGTGTAGTTAATCTCTGGAGTCTGTGTTTCCTGGTAGCTATAAGCTGGAAGTATTTAAGTCAAGATTGAATAGGTTACTTCTAGTTAAGTGTGCTTCACCTTCGAACACATCATCGCTTACCATCAGGTGAAATTGTGGTCAAACGCAAGCCTAGCAACAGTAAAAAAAATGGAAAATGATTATAATATAACAACTCTGCGATTTTATAGTTTTGTCTTAGTGTAAAAAGGAATAAATATATATATATATATATATGTTGCGTCCAAAACGTATTTGAACGCATATTTTTGGTGTGGCAATATTCTATTGTCTTGATGTTGACACTTGACATAACGTTTGCACTTGACAGATAACCTTTGGTCCGTTGAAATAATGTCCGCCGTTTGTTGAGATCGATTTATTGATTGTAATTAAAATCCTGTTGAATCTACGCGGTTAAAGGACAAATCGGATGTGATTAGTGATTAGTTGAACTCTAGAATCCCGAATTGAGTGGAAACCTGGGATATTTTGGACAATAACGCCTGATGACGCCAGACCGTATGGCACGCGAATTTGTTGAAAGTACTTGTGAATTGGTGATGAATAGCTGCTCCAATCTGGTGCGAAGTTTGTGCTACATCCCGGCCTGGACCACACATTGAAGCTTGCGTCCTTTGTGACCGCCGTGACACCACCTTCCCACATTACACGTTTCAATTACTCACTACCTACACACACACACGGACGTGATCAGAACAGATCCTCGCTTGGCGTCCCAGCTCAGAGGGTAAGTGATTATTATCATTGATTGCGTAAGCTTAATTGTTGTACTGAAGCCTAAGAGGCTATTGTGTAACTGTTTGTTGAAAAGCAACGGTAAAGCTCCACGTACCGTGAACAGTTCGGACACACCAGTTACCGTTGGCTGGCTTGGGACTGAACAATATATTTACCAAAAACTTTCTTCTATGGTCCACATTTTCTTTATGTACGGTTCAGTAAAAGCCGGCCGTTTGCTTATTGACAACATAAACTCGTTCGAGCTACAAACAGCTAATACTGAAAATGATTTATTAGGTATCCAGACGTACCCTAAGTATCGAGACGTACCCTAAGAAACCAGACGCAGCAAGCGAGGCATACGCTACGCAATCAGTGAGACGCTTGCAGTCCCTCATGCAGAGTTCAGTGAGGCTGGCTCGAGCCCCAAACCACCTAGTACTGTAATCTACTGACGTACCCTAATAATCCAGGCGTACCCTAAGTATCCAGACACACCCTAAGTATCAAGACTTACCCTAAGCTTCCTGAAGCCGTAGCGGGTAGCGAGCGAGGCGTACGCCACGCACTCAGTGAGACGCTTGCAGTCCCTCATGTAGAGTTCTGTAAGGGCCGACAGTTTGCTTAATGGCATCAGGGAGGCTGGCTCGAACCAGTCGCATTCCGATACGTCCAAGTACTGGAAAATAATATTTTTTCTGGTTACTTGTTTGCTTAAGACGCTACATAACTTAAAGCAATTTTACATTTACAATTGAATATTTTAATGTAATAATTTATTTATTTGTCAGACAAAATAATCCATCAGTTTTAGTAGGTAAACTTAATACGATGACACACTCAACAACACACATTCTTGAAATTTAAAAATAATATGAAATTTTTACACAGGAAATAAGAGTGTGTAACAATGGAATTTGAACGTTATCTTGTCAGCATAGAGTTTGTTGTTCAAAAACATGTTAATTATGTCGAATTTAAAATCAAATACAAGAAATATGATCTTCTTACCTCTAAGTCCGGTAAACGCTCCTGTACTTTTCCCAAGTATGACGTGTTCAAAGGTAGGTTGTAGACTCTTGAACCACGCAAGGATAATTTCTTGAGTTTGTTCGGAAAATGAAGCAAATTTGTCTGTGGAACAAACATAAATGGTACAGTGCGTTTCAACTAACGATAGGACCGACTAAGCGCCATATTGTAGCTGTCAAATCGAACAAATTAGGTAAGGTGAGCAAAACAAGATTTAATTAAAATATGTATTTACAAATATTGAGCAAATCTCTTTCCTTATTTTGGCGGTCAAGCGCAAACCTATCATAAAAAAAGAAATAAAAATAAAGCTTCAATAATTTTCATGGCTTCGGGGCCTTTGCGACATGCGTTTTCTTTACTTTTAGGCGAATTGGTGCCAACAATTAAAATAATAGATAAATATTAAATTTAAATTTAATGCGAGATTCGGTCAAACAAAGTAAAATAAATCGTTACTAATTTTCGCTATTTTTTTACAAACCATTCGTTTTGAGTGACATTTGAAAGATAGAGGTCATTGACGTTCCTATTGTCATTTTAAACGCATAGTACAGACGCCATCACATCAAGCTACAACAATCTGTCAAATTTCTTTAATAGATTTTCAACTTTATTGTTAAAGAAATTAGGTTCAAGGTTGATTGGGAAAACTTGACAGTTTCGGGTAGCTTCATGTGCGGGCGTCTGTACATCTATACTAATATTATAAAGCGCTAATCTTCGAAAGTTCGGTGTGGATTTGGATGAAATCGCGTATGGAAGTACGTTGAAGCTTGAGGAAGGTTATAACCTACTTTTACTCAACTGTAAAAGACGGAGGGTTATATTTATATCGTGATAATGTCCAATGGAGCGAAGCCCCACGCGACTGGTATTAAATGTATATTAAAAAAACATGTGTGCAACTCACACGTGGTAGAAGTGAAACCTTCAACAAAAAAACTTCAAAAAATGTATGTCACCCCCCCATCCCTCACCCCCCTGAACTCCCCACGAGTCCCCCTCCCCGCCCCTCTCTCAGGGCTACCTCACCCCCGCGACCTAACTTCGTTCCCGTGGTCGCAAGATAGCCGAGTTTGGGCTTATTTTAAAGGGCATCAAAAGCTGTACCACTTTGCCCCAACAGAGTTCCAAAATTCGGCAATTTATGTGTCTGTCTCTTTTTACTGTCGCTTTTTCGTTTCATAAACTTTCAAATCACAACGATGCTAAAGAAGTTTTCACTTCAAAAGAAACTTAATTTTTAAAGAAATATCATCGTGTGACTCGCGTCTGCGTTAAACCGAACTACTTCAGCAAAATGTCACACAATTAGAACCTATCTGACGCTGATTTTCAACTGAAGGTTTCGTTGAGCGTACAGATGCAAGTCAGATTTGTGAAGTGAAAATCTACCTTTAAATAAGTGTATATTTATGTGTAGGATGTGTAGAAGAATAAATATACATATTTCATGATAGATCTATTGTGTAGGTATAAAAAATGTATATCTATGTGAATACAAATAAATTAAATTGAAGTGTCTGTCGCCGATTTAAAAATATCTGTTTGGTCTACTCATATTTATTTACATGATACTAAATCACCCATTTTTTTATCCCTCTGTCTTTATTCCGTTTATCTTTGGAACGGATAAACCAATTTTAATAGGACCTTAATTGGAAGGTAGAACAGGTTGTAGACTACTTCATATTTCGAAATTACCCCGGGATTGGGATTTACACGGGAAAAACCTACTAAATCCCTACTAATATTATAAATGCAAAAGTAACTCTGTCTGTCTGTGTGTTATGCAATCACGCCTAAACTACTAAACCGATTTTAATGAAATTTTACGGACATAGTCTAGAGCCTGAAAAAGGACATAGGCTACTTTTTAATGCGAAAAAGGGTAGTTGAAATAGGGGATGAAAGTTTGCATGGAAATTGCGTTATTTTTAAAGCTAGAAGCTTGAAACTTATTTTTTAGGCTTTTGATTAGATATTAATAAATACGACATTCAAATTATGTATGAGTTTTGTTTTCAAAATCATTAGACTAAAAAATTAAAAATGCTGCCGAAAGTCACTATTCCGCGCGGACGAAGTCGCGGGCACAGCTAGTAGTAAATAGTACAAACACTATATTTTATAGTTCTGTAGTGTAATGAATTGTCACCCATCAAAGGACCGGCCTCGCCAAGTATTGCTTAACGTCAACGTTGTTTTTAAAACGTACGAATAATAAAAATGATAACCTGACAGCTATAACTTGCGAGTCTTTTAATGAAGAGTTAATAGGTTACTTCTAAATAAGCGTGCTTCATCTTTAACCACCACATCGATTACCATCAGGTGAGATGGTGATTAAACGGGAACCTATCAACAATAAAAAGAAGGTATTAATTAACTAGACTTGGCTGTACTTACCGTCTTATAATCGAGGTTACAATATTCCACAGCTAACGACGTAAGATTTGAGCATACACTCTGTAAATCCCTCATTAACTTCTTAGTCAAAGTGAACTGAGGGCCTTTGCAGTCCTCCTGAATATCATCTTGAAACATTAGATAATCATTCTCATCATCTGGCTCCAATTTAGATATTTCCGATTTCTGGTTAGAAGTGCCCGAATTTTGTTCGCTTTGGCTCGAAGTGCCAGCTTCTGGGTTCGAATTTTCAGGCTTCCGCGACTTTTCGCCCGAAGTAGACGCTTCTAGGGCTTTGGAAGACGAAGCTATGGCGGCTTTCTTCTCGTCCTCGGCTTTCTTGTCGGCTTCGGCTTTCGCGTTCTCGATTTCGGCTTTCACGTTCTTGATTTCGGCTTCCGCCTTATCAGGCCAGCGAGGGGATACGGCAAACCTAGTGCAAAAAATGTTAATATTAGTAGGAATACGCTTTGGTGTTTTGGGAAGACATTTTGGGACTAAAGTTCAACGACGAAGGCCAGAACTTATAACGCAAAGCTTATTTATGTACAGAAAGGCTCAGATTTAACGAATCTTAACACTGTTTCATTTAAAACCTAAAACACACGAGATGGTATCTATCATTAGAACTTTATACAAGATATTTACCAATAGCATTTATTGTTTTGAGTTTCAGATATTTCGGCACTATTGCAAGCGCCATGTTCACGGATGAACTGAAGTTATTGCGGGTAGATGTTTATGAGCAGACAAATGGGTCTACCCTCTTTTTCGTTCGCTTGCAACACTATCTAAACATCGGAAACTCTAAACAATTAATTAATATCACCGCAAAATTGCAATAACCGTCAGATTATAATATGTCTTGCGAGATTGTTCACTTCGATAGATTATGATATGTCGAAAATAATGCGTTAAACTGTAGGATCGCAATTTATCGATAGATGACAATGTCGCGAGATACTAACATAACACACAAACAAAGACTTTTAGCGATTTTACAGTAATATATATACATGGTCAATATTTCGTTTTAAATTCTAACGATTAAGATCCTTGTACAGAGGTTAAGCATTGCTATACAACGTGACAATGCCGCCAGTCTTTTGAGTACATTGTCAGTGAATAGCGATGCGTACGAATTTTTCGATGTAACGATATGATTCATTTCAATACTACTTTCGCGATTTTTAAAAGTCTACTTATAACATGCTTTGCCACCCTTCCACGGAATGACCCAGACAAGATTTGCTTAACCCGCTACAATTACAGACCCAATCTATTGTAATCAAACCTTCCGTTATGTCTACCTTCAGATAATTATCCACCACCTATACGAAAGCATTTGCAGAAACGCCATAAATACCACAGTGCATACATAGACACATATACAAAACATTTACATTTTTAATACTAGGTGTAACAGATATTGCATAAAACCTTTTTATTTTTCGGGGGTGAAAATCATCGAATGACTCCACTAGCTCTCGGTGGAGGGGAAGGGAGGCTCAGACTTCTACTGACTAAAACCTACCCTGTGCCTTCAGCTGCCCTTGTATTCAGAGACTGCGGTATCTCGACTTCGGTGGGCAATTCCCCTATGGGGCCCCGTCACTATTTCGGAGGTACTAAATTCATGTTTTTATTATTAATAACTTTTATGTGATAAACGTGAAATCGCGAAAACAACCAAATGCCTACTAATATATAATTTTAGTGGTCCTCCTGACCGATTTTGGTCACAGCGGCCAATCTCAGCGGAGTTTAGCCGTCTGCACAGGAGATGTTATAGTGCACAGGTACAGGTGACTCTCCGTTCCTTTACTCTCATAGTTCGAGGGAATGGCAATGGCGCAGGACCAAAAGCTGTGCATTCCGAGGCATGGGGGTATTATACCACCAACTTCCAAACTCCTGGCTACCACTGAGAGATTCTTTGTAAATGTACCACACTGCATAAATGTTTTTTATTTTTCATCACACTTGCACGTAAACAGTATCTAAACATACAGGTTACCTTGGCCGTAATGCCCCATATAAAACCCTCGAGCTTTCTTTTTGTCATGAAACCCAAGGTCGGTAATTTTTTTTAATTTATAGCACAGCACACAGGTCATGCAAGTTCAAGCAAGGAGTTTACACGCGATTGAAAAATTTTCTTAAAATGTTATCTAAACAGGAATGTCATTGCAATCTCGCTACATGTTACTTAAATACTCAACTAATGTTCTTAATAATCGATTTTAATACTTTTTGTATCAAACCGTCGAAATTATTTTTATTTTTTTCACTTGTCATGGCAGTATACCTACGTAAGTATTTGCCCTTAACGTTTCTGAACGAAACATTTGTATAATCTGTGGAGTGGGCATAAAGCTCGCCATCCGCTTAAAAAAACGTTCACTTATTTCGTAAGTTACGTAATAATAGTTGTGCTGTAATTCATAATTATTTTGTATTTGTATTTTTATATTTATAATTACCTTTTGTATTTGAAGATAAGTAAAAAAGTTGTAAAAAAGTTATAAAAAATGTCGTCGTCGTCGTCCGATGAGTGTGGTTTGAATGCAACACCGCCAGATATTATCCATGCAGCAAAAACAATTAATGTAAAGATTTTTTCTGCTCTATAATTTTATTTATTTACTCGCAAATGTGATGAAAGACATTGTATGTTTCACGGGCGGTACGGGAATTACGAACCTCGACTCAGAAAGCCCTCAGTCTCCGACTTCGGGCTTCTACTAGAGCCTCGATCGTAATTCCTTACTTACCGTAAAAAAAAAAATCTTTGTGTATAATATAATATAATATAATATAATATAATATAATATAATATAATATAATATAACATAATATAATATAATATAATATAATATTCCACAACTTTTTCACACAACGCCATCTAGTCCCAAACTAAGCGGAGCTTGTGGTATGGGTACTAGACAACTGATAAACATACATATATATTTCTAAATACATACATATTATAGATAAATTACACCCAGACAAACAACAAATGACCGTGCTCATCACACAAACATTTGTCCTAGGTGGGAATCGAACCCACGACCTTGCGCATAGCAGTCAGGGCCACTGACCACTATACCAACGGGATTACTCATTATCACTACAGGTTTCAAAACGGTGAAGGATAACATCGTAAGGAAACTTGCATGTCTTAGGACCCGTTAAATGACCCAAAAACATTAACTAAACACAGTTTTACAGCGCGACTTACTAGACTTATAGTTCGTTTTTGTCAGAGCTTTTTTTTTGCCCGATAAGTTCTGGCCCAAGTAACAGTGAATAGATCTTTACACGAAGGACAACACAGGGAGAAAATTTCCGTGGCCCGCTTGTACCACAAATCTATTATCATTTAATGTGAATACGAGAAAACTATAGCCTCTAAGATTCATTTCAGATTAGTTATTACATTGTAGTATGTCAATTGGTCTATACTGTCCTCTCATACTAAAAAAACTGTATTATTCAAATATTGAGAAAATCATTTATTTTTTAAAAGAGTAACTGCCGAGTTTTCCTGCCGGTTCTTCTCTATTGGAAACGACCAATTTCTGACATTTTATAAGCGCCCATGTAGGTCTATGTGAAATAAAAATATTTTTGTTTTTTCGAAGGCCAATAATTATTCGGACGTTTCAGAACGATTAATTCTACAGCACCTCTACGGTATTTTTATATGAACTAATAATAATTCGTTATGTCAACTATACAAAGTGCTGTCATTATTTCATGTTAATATTTCAGAAAAATATCTAGCGTTAGTTCCACCAAGTACTAGATGACCAATCTTGCATGCAGTATGCAGCACCGCCTTCCCATCCGCAGATATATACACATGCAGAAGGGATGCAATAAAAAAAAAAATACTACTAGCAATCAAACCAGATACTGCCGCGCCGGTCTTGCATGTGGTATGTTTTTCATTGCATCCCTTCTGCATGTGTATATATTTGCCGGCGGGTGCTGCATACCTACTGCATGCAAGATTGATCAACCAGTTCTTGGCGGAATTAACAGTAGATATTTTCCTGAAGTATTCCTTTGGTATGGATTTCGTCAGATTCCATTCTGTATTATTTCACGTGTTAAGAAAATACATTTCTATTACATTGTACTGTTCTTATATTCATATAAATAGTACTTAAACATCAATGCTGGCTGTAGCCATGAATTTCAAATATCTTTCCGTTATTAACTTCAATTGCGTTCAAATTTAAACGTCAATAGCATAATAGCTAAGGTGTTGGACTTGTGATCGAGGGCCGTGAACCCATTTCAGACACAAGCATATTAACCTTTTGAACGCCATTGTCACATATATGTGACAAACGAAATCTTACCCTGAACGCCAACGTCACAAATATATGACAAAATACACGTCGCACAATATTATGAAATAAACAATTTAACCATTACTTTTGTGTGTTTTTATTTGTATAATTTAAAAGTTTAAGCTTCCGTCTATACTGTATTGCATGAAACTAATATAAATAAACCACCAATATCGAGAAATTTGTGGTTTTAAAAGTAGATGTTAAACGCGTATAAAAGGAGTGTCTCACACGCCGTAGTCTGCTATTTGTGACAGCTAGTGTTGTGACGTATGATTGTAAAATCAATAAAAACTTAAGAAGATGAATATGAAATTTTAGTCCAGAGTATATTATTTGTGTATTAAATAAAACGTATTTTCAAAACAACTCAGCCTTATACAACCATGCCTGTTTTGTTTATATTAGATACTAAACTGATGTTCTTCCTAGTATTATTAGGTACATTTTGTTAAGATTTGTGATATTGTAAGACGATTCGTAATAATAATTATTAGGTACATGTAACTGTTGATTTTTAAAAATATTTCTGCGTATTTTTTACATGTAAAAGAAACAATAAATTAAAATATTGGTTTCAATTTACTTTTATTACCTTTATCCTTGCGTATTTTTAGATATGGATAGGTATTAATATTAGATGAGAATACTTATTAGAATCGATAACCAACGTGAACACTGCTACATCCCTAATTCAGATGCGAGAATGTCATAAAATTGACTAGCAAGCAACGCCATTGTCACATTCTGCTCCGACGCTCGCCCGCGACAGTCGTGCCGCTCCGCGCTCTCGATCGTTCCGTGCCTGAGTCATCGCTCCGTTCGTCACGCCCGCCGTGACGTCACTCGTAGTCGCCGACTACGACGCCTGGTCCGGATCCGCCTTTTTCGAGGCGGTGAAGGATATCGTGTTTCTCTAACAGAGAATTGTCAAAACAATTTGGTTTGGCCCCTTCAGGGTAAAACCACAGTTTCGTGGTCCTTGGTTGGAAACCTCACGGTGTCAACAATACCAAGGGGGTGCTGACCCGACGCACCCGCTGATCCCCTTCAGGGTGAAGCAGTCAATTGGAGTCGAGTGCTAGGTTTTGGCCTTGGGGGATCTCCTAGTCAAACCTAGTCACTGAGTTCTCTTCACAGCATACACACCTAGTGTCGGTTGGGTGTATCTACCCCTTCGCACTAGACCCAATAGGGCCCGGTTCGCACATTAAGATTGGCGACCGGATTACAAGCTTAGGGCACACCATTAGGCACACACCTCCCTGCTATCCCCGCAGGGAGCGAACTCACCTCCGGGTCATTCCCGCCCGGAGGGTTAGGCAAATAGGGCCCTTCAGGCCACATCAGACGGCAACACAGCTACCGAGTTTGTCTGGGTTTCTCTTCTCGGTAGCGAAGTGTTAGGAGAAACTCCGGGGCAGGGCTCTTTGGGGACCGTCTGCTCGGGGAGCTCACGTTTGACGTGTCTCCTCGAGGCGCTTATGTTAGGATTAGGAGATTAGGATGCCCACCATTGTCGCCTCCAACATGGAGGACATGGCAAACATAGTAAGGGATCTCATGACAAAGGTAGACTCCCTACAGATTCGGTTGAATCGAACAACCGAAATACTAGGAAATATCCTTAACGAAAACCCCGCTCTACAGGAAAAGTATGAAGTGGAGATTGACTCCATAAAAGTCAATCCCCGCCTCATACACGTCCCCGCGTTGCCACCCATCCCGCAGCCGGAGATAGATCCCACCCCCGCGCCCATCGCAGATAGGTCCCCCTCCCCCCCAGACGTCGAAATGGACTCTGAGGAGAAGGAACAAGAAAAAGAGAGCTCGGAAGGCGAGCGCTCAGAGCGCGCAGAGAGCATACACTCTGAGCGCCCGGAGCGAGCGGAGTCCGAGCACTCCTCTGACCAAACCTCTTCCTCCGACGAGTTTATCCTCGTCGAGGGAAAGAGGAAGAAGAGGTCGCAGGCCTCGTCCTCCACTCAGGCCCCTAAGGCCAAGAAACCCTCCCCTCCCGAGCCAGCACGCTTAGTGCAGAGCCAGCCCTCCACTTCCTCGGCCACTAGGCCCAGCCCTACCCAAACCCCAGTCGTCAGCGCCTCAGTGCGCAAGACCATCCCTCCCCCACCCATCTTCATCCATGACAAGGGGGCTTGGACAAACGTGTCCAAAGCGTGTGGCGAGCAACGCATCGCCTACACGAATGCCCGCGCCGTTCAGAACGGCATAAAAGTAGGGTTAGCGACAGCTAACGACCACCGCGCGCTTTCGAAGCTACTCAAGGCTCGAAATATCCCCCACCATACTTATACGCTCCATGAGAGCAAGCCCGTTCGGGTGGTCCTCTGCCGGATCCCCAGTGAGATCCCCACCACCGAGATCGTCTGCGACTTAGAGTCCCAGAACATCCCGGTGATTGAGGTGCACCGTATGCACGGCAGAGGTGGCAAGGCGTCTAACAACGTCCTCGTCATCTGCCACCCCGTCTCCGAAGGTCCCCACCCCATCTTTGCGCTGAAGACTGTATGCAGTCTTTCAGGAATTCTAATAGAGAAGCCACACAAGAGTGGTACGGTAGGCCAATGCCACCGTTGCCAGTTATATGGGCACGCGCAACGGAATTGCTTCGGCAAACCCCGGTGCGTAAAGTGCCTGGGCGACCACGGCACCGCCGAGTGCAGTCGCCCAAAAGATAGGTCCCAGTGCCCAGACCCGCCCAGCTGCGTGCTGTGCGGGCAATCTGGCCACCCCGCCAACTACCGAGGCTGTCCGAAAGCCCCGAAAACCTCCGCCCCTAAACTGGCAACGCGCGCTAGCGCACGCCAGGGACGAGAGTGTCCTACACTCTCGTCTGAGCTTCCCCAGATCCTCAGCCCCCAGCGTCCAACTCCCTGGACGGCGGCGAATCACGCCCAAAACTTCCCGGCACTAAGGCCGAAAGTCCCAGGGCTGATGGATCAACCCATCATGCCCCCCGCTCCGGTCGTTGTGGCTTCTCAGCCTCCTCCTCCCCAGTCACCCCCTCGCTCAGATGAGCCGGAACTCGATCCGTTCCTCATCCTAGCGAATACATTTAAATTCTTCAAGTCCCCCCGCGCCATCCAAATGGCAACGGAGGTCGTGGCCTGCAAAAGCATTGAATCCCTGATTCAGGGATACTATAAGTATCCTGATGTAAAAAGCCATTTTGACAACCTTTTTAAACAGCCATAATGTATAACACGGCTAGTAAGAGATTAAAGCCCCGATCCCTAAAACTAGGTTACTTCAATGCCAATGGCATCACCAATCAACGGGACGAGATCGCGACTTTCCTTCGCGATCATAGTCTCGACATCCTTCTGGTCCAAGAGACCTTCCTCAAACCCCACCTTAGGGATCCCAAGATAGCCAATTACCGGCTAGTTAGGAACGATAGGACTAGATGCCACAGAGGTGGCACTCTAATATATTATAGGAACTCCCTGCACTGCATCCCTATGGATCCGCCGCCCCTTGCCCACTTAGAGGTATCCGTTTGCCGGCTAGGCATGACGGGCCATCCCTCTATCACAATAGTATCCGCGTATCTCCCACCGTACAACGACGTAGATTCAAATTCTTCGATAAACGCCTCACTTCGAAGCGACCTTACAGCCCTTCTTGACATGAGTGACTCCGTCCTTATAGCGGGGGATCTCAATGCCAAACATCCCGCATGGTGTAGTCGTATTACCAACCCCCGTGGGAAGGTACTATACGACCTTTGCACACCTCTCCACATAGATATCATAGGTCCTATGCGGCCTACTCATTACCCGTTCGAGCCATCCCACTTGCCCGACGTACTCGACATTGCCCTCCTGAAGAATGTGAACTTACGTTTGCACTCTTTAGAGACGGTAGACGAACTTGACTCTGACCATAGACCGGTGATCATGGAGTTAACTCCAAGATCGGGTCCCTATGACCCTAACCGCCCCCCTCCCACACAGGTGATCACTGACTGGAGGAAAGTAGGCGAATTGCTGAAATCCAACACGTCTCCTCACCTGGACAAGATCCCCGACCACATCCAGTCCGCCGCCGACACGACGGCTGCGATCGACTCACTCACGGAGCACGTACAATCTGTCTTGAACGACTGTTCAAGGGAGATTCCGGTGTCAGAGCACTGGCGCCGGAAGCTCCCGGACGATGTACGGGCCCTGCTGACTGAGAAGAACGCAGCAGTCCGTGCCTACAGAGCTTTCCCCTGCCAGAATAACAAAACTTTCATGCGGTACTTACAGCGCAAAGTAAGTAACAGCATCAGAGAGTGGCGTGAAGCCGGCTGGGACAAGACCCTGAGCGAACTGGAACCCACCCACCATGCCTTCTGGCAACTTCAGAGGAAAATGCGCGCCACTGAGGTTGCCTCAATGCCTCCCCTTATCCGCCCGGACAAAAGCATTGCCTTCGACGACGAAGACAAAGCCGAATGCCTAGCCGACAGTCTGGAGGCCCAGTGCTCTCCCAGCTCCCAACCAGTCGACCCAGCCCACCTTGCCCACGTGGATGCTGAGGTCGAACGTAGATCTGCCCTGCCCCCTGTCGAGGACCCTGATGCTCCCCTCCCCCCCGTCACGGTAGACGAGGTGGAGGAGATCATCAAGAAACTCAAACCTAGGAAAGCTCCCGGGACTGACAGACTGACCACTAGGGCACTTAAACTCCTCCCACGTACGATCATAGTCCTACTGGCTGCCATCTTCAATGGCGCCTTGTCCAACAACTTGTTTCCACAAGCTTGGAAAGAGGCTATAGTGATAGGTATCCCAAAACCCAAAAAGCCCAAGAACCTCCCGACTAGCTATAGACCCATTAGTCTGCTCAGCGCCCTCGGCAAGGTCTACGAGCGGATTATTCTTAATCGGCTCAAGGACTTTGTCGAGGCCAAGAGCCTACTCCCTAACGAACAGTTTGGCTTTAGAGCCCATCATTCCAGTGTCCACCAAGCCCACCGCATCGTAGAGCACATTAGCGGCCGTTTTCAACGCGGTCTGGTGACGGGGGCCCTATTCTTTGATATAGCGAAGGCTTTCGACAAAGTCTGGCACAATGGCTTAATTTATAAGCTTTACCAACTAGGTGTGCCGGACCGTCTCGTGCTCATCATTCGAGACTTCCTGTCGAACCGCTCCTTCAGATATCGTATCGAAGGAGCGCTTTCCACTCCCCGCCCTATCAGAGCCGGCGTCCCTCAGGGCGCCGTGCTCTCCCCCCCACTCTTCACGCTATTCACTAGCGATATCCCCAAAAAGCCCCCAGTAGAGTTATCCCTATTTGCCGACGACACGGCCATCTACTACTCGGGACATAATCCCGTTAGCATCGCTCATACCCTCCAGACCTCAGCCAACGCACTAGGCGATTGGTTTAGGAAATGGAGTATTGAGGTAAATCCCGACAAAAGTCAAGCAGTCCTGTTTCGCAGGGCTCGCCAGCATAAACAATTCACCCCCCCTCGCCCGATCACTATGTTCGGCAAGCCAATCCCTTGGGAGAAGCGAGCCAAATACTTAGGTGTGATCCTCGACCAGTTCCTTAACTTCAGTGAGCACATAAAGTCGGTTCGCTCGCGAGCCGCTTTCGCTCTCGGTAGGCTCCACGCCCTGCTGAATAAACACAGCAAGCTCTCCCTTAGATGTAAAATCCGAATATACACGACATGCATACG
The DNA here is from genome assembly GCA_943138885.2 of Tholera decimalis. Classification (NCBI taxonomy): domain Eukaryota; kingdom Metazoa; phylum Arthropoda; class Insecta; order Lepidoptera; family Noctuidae; genus Tholera; species Tholera decimalis. The sequence continues at coordinate 5,656,822 of OW964575.2, read as the reverse complement.
TCCTATCATGACGTATGCCTGTCCGGTGTTTGCTCATGCCAGTCCCAATCAGATCCATAGGATGCAAGTCATTCAGAACCGTTTTCTCCGAAAGGCCACGGGCGCGCCCTGGTTCTGTAGGAATGAGGATCTCCACGTAGACCTCAAACTCCCGACCATAAAGCAAGTGTTGAAACGCATGTCAGTGCGTTACTTCACCTCTGCTGATACCCACACTAACCCCCTGATCGTATCGGCCGCCCGATACAGACCCTCCAAGATTTCTCGGGTTCGTCGCCCGCGTAACGTCCTAGACGAGCCTGACGACCCCACCACCATCCGACAAGAGAGCAGTAGGGAAACCAGCACTCTTAGAAAATACAGATACAAAACGCGTTCCGTATTCCGGCCTCGCCGACGAGGCCCATCGCGACGTCCGCGTACTTGTAATGAAAATCCTCCCCGACCTTTGCCAAACGAGCCAGCCCGCGATGCTGAGCCAGTAGCAATAAATACTCCCGTAAATAATATGACCCAGCCTGTCCCTTTGCTGCCCTCCCAAAATGACCCCGCTATGCCGAGGCCCGTACTCCACAGGGAGTGCCCTTAGCGTGCGGTCATTAGCTTTAAGTAAACTTTAGTTTGTAAGCCCTGGCTGGGGGCCTTTAATTTATTAGAGGTCACCACAGGAAAGTCCGGTTAAGTAGACTCACAGCCTTAGTGTGCTGATCTACAAGTGGCCCTTCATAAAAAAAAAAAAAAAAAAAAAAAAAAAAAAAAAAAAAAAAAAAAACGCCATTGTCACAATACCAAGACAAGTCATGTTGGATAGTGTTGTAACCATATTGTAATAAATATATTTTTTAGTTTTCTAATATCTGCTTTTTCATTGATAAAGTCTCTGTTAAATGCTGTGTAAAGATTACTATATTGGAATACAGTGGCAGGTTAAATAAAATTTCAGTGTCGTGAGTACGGTTTATTAGAAAATTAAAGACGAAAATAAAAACTCAGTTGTATATCGATATAAGTTGTGGAATCCCTATTTTTTATGAAGGTCATTTGACAGAAAAAGTGGCCTGGCGTCAGGGGTACGGCGATACGTTTATACTCTGGCGTTCAAAAGGTTAAGCTTAGTTGCAGGGTTAAACGGGATTGTTATAAATAAAAAATTGGTAGATCTGTTTAAAAAAAAATGCGTGTCAGAAATAGGAAAAATATATTACTATACCTACTTTAAAAGTTTAGCGGTATATGTATTTAGGTCCAGTGTTTGTAAAACCTAATATTTGTAATCGAAACAATATACTGATTATTATTTCACATGTGGCTATACGTCGAGATTCTGTAATTGGCTGTCAAAGGAGATGTTTCATTTTGGGCTACCATTATGTACACCACCTAGATAAATAGAAAGTATAACAGGGATTATCATTCAATAAATTATTTGGGAAGGGTTTTACTACGATAACACTTGTTTTAGGGCAGACATGACAGTCGAGTTTGTCATGACATGTGACAAATTTAAGTTTCGTGACGTTTCATGTCTTTCTGTGAGTGAGCAAGTGAAAAAATATATCGATAAATATCAAATCGATATATTTCTGCTATGTCGATTATTCTCGAGTAAAAAATATTGATATATTGATATTTTTAGTAAATGTAAAGCATGTACATTGAATATTTTGGTATTTGGTTTTAGGTCCTACGCGATCTCATGAACAAAAAAAAACTAATCTGAATGTATATGCATATTCTTATAACGCAAACGTGCTGCCGATCTGGTGATCAATGTTTGAACTACTCCCCGGATGTGACAAGATTAGTTTAAGTAAGACCAATAGTACTAAAGTGAATATCGCTTTATTGAGATTTAAAATATCGTCGCTATTTATCGATTATTTTATGAAAATGTATCGATATTTTTTCGACATAACAAAATGACATTCGCATCACTGTTCAACAGCAACATGGCTGATTCACCATATTTGTTGTGTTGCTCTCCTTCGAGTTAAATTGTATATTACATTGATATAAGATTAAATTATAGAAAATTGACATTAAAAACGGTTACTACATTGTACAGCTATATTTACATGTGGTGTACGTAGTGCTAACCCAGGCTCCATACATTTCTGGAACATCTCCTTTTCACATTGTTTCTAGATTAATTTATATAGCTGTTGTACTCCCATGTAAATAAATAAATAAAGGATTTTGCGAAATTCCCACGGGATCGGGATTTACACGGGAAAAACTTCCCACGCCCCAATCGAAATGTCTGTTTGTAATTTCAAACTTACTGTTTTTTTTTTCTCAAGTGCCGTGTTATTTACATAAAAATAAAATAAAAACTTTTTGTTAAAGCTAAGGATTTTTAGTGGACGATAGAGGTTGTAGGCCAACATAATAATACTTTTTATCCTAGTTTTCCCACGGGATCGGTATGAACCTCCCATTAATTATCGTACTTTCCGTGGCATGAAGGAATCTCGGTATGCAAATAATTATATCATTTTGACTGTGCGATTGACTTTGACTATCCGTTTGACTTTTATACATTAAAAATATACAAAATGGAATCACGCGTTACTTTGTACGATAATTCAGCTAAAAACTGGTTTCGCTATTATTTAACGGAATTAACACTAAATATTTTTCTTTAGTACTGGTTTGGTACTGATTTCCGCAAAGAACACCTGATTCCATTCTGTACCTAGATGTTTGACTTTCAGTTTGACTTTGACATTAAGATTTAATTCAGTGATTGATGTTACAAACGGGCCTTAAAAACACTGAAATAGCTAGAATCTTTTGAAAAAAACTTACGTTTGGTATCGCCGATAGCTTTGTTCAGCGAGATTAGCCAGTATAATATCTCTCCTTTTTCCATTTTAAATTAGCATGAAAAGAAGGAAAAATAAAATGTTTTCTTATTCTATAATCACTTTTTTTAGTTCAGAGGAAGTAACTGTTTAGCGGGTTTAACACAAATTTTATATACAACGTGTAACAGAATAAACGCAATTCCTGAAAGTAGTTGGTTCAAAATCGGCTTCTGAATCGATTTCCGTCATAAAAAATTGGCCAAGTGCGAGTCGGACTCGCCCATGAAGAGTTCCGTAGTAACTATAATAAATATAATATACTTAATATATTTATTTGAAAAATAAAACAAAAAACCTTACAAATTTCTTAAAAATAGCTTATTTACAATTTTTACAACTACGCTAAATAACTTTGTTTTTCATAGTATTTGTATGAATTACAAAGTTATATTTGCAGTTTTAGAAAATATGCTGCTCAAAAACTACTAACCCGATTTCGTTCAAACCAATTGTGGTTGAAAGTTTACATTAAGATCTACAGACATGTATTTTTTTTAGATTTTTCACTCCATTATTATAGAAGTTAGAGGGGGGGACACACATTTTATTATTATTATTATATACTTTATTGTACACCTTACAATATTACTATGGATACAAAAAATTTAAATTAGTGTACAAATTTTACCACTTTGGAAGCTTATATCTTTAAAACGATTGACTTTATGAAAAAGTGGTTTTAGAAACCCTTATATAATTTTTAAAGACCTGTCTATAGATACCACGCACGTATAGGTTTCGTGAAAAAAAATATTTTCGTTTCTAGTTCCATGTATGGGGACCCCCCTTTATTTTAAATATTTTTTAATTTTTTTCTTAAAATCGGAAAGCGGTTCACAGAATACATCTACTTACTAAGTTTCACATGTATAGTCTTAATAGTTTCGGAATAAAATGGCTGTGACATACGGACGGACGGACAGACAGACAGACGGACAGACATATCGAAACTATAAGGGTTCCGTTTTTTGCCATTCAGCTACGGAACCCTAAAAATAGGTGTTAAATTTTGAAGGAAAGATCTTTCATTTAACTTAAAATGGAAACACAGTATCATGACAAATTAATACAATCCTTAATTCAAGGAAATGCCGTCCTGTGCGTGTCGGCCGCTGACATTGCATGTGTGTATGCGTCTGCGTAAGGATATTGTAAAACGCACATACATTTTGCGTTTAGTAAGGATAACTACTTTATAAAAAAAAGTCTAGGTTTGGTTTCAATTTATTTAGTTACGGATATTGTTTTAAACTTCTAATTTAATATTATAATTGGGGTGTCTGAGGTATTGCGCTTAATCTGTTACACCTTGTATATAGGACTTATTGATAGCAGTGGTGGCCCAGTGTTTACGGGACCGACTTGCGAGTTGCTGGTCGTGGTTTCGACCCAGTCAGGCAAATTAGTTTTTGTTATTTATATCATAAAATCGATGAAGTAAAAACATCAAAAATTCGAAGATATCCGACATCTACCACTCAGAACTGGGCCCGCGTGATTTATTAAAAAATATGGTTTATTCCAGACATCACCCTCCATATTCGTTTATTCCCCGTCGTCCCCACTGGGTACGAATGGAAAAAATAAAGTTTCGTTCCTCCCCAGTGGTGACGATTGGAACTTTTATTTCCCACTCGTTCCGCTATAGACCGAGAGTCAAAATGGTTTCGTTCCTCCCCAGTGGTGACGATTGGAACTTTTTATTTCCCACTCGTTCCGCTATAGACCGAGAGTCAAAATGGTTTCGTTCCTCCCCAGCGGTGACGATTGGAACTTTTTATTTCCCACTCGTTCCGCTATAGACCGAGAGTCAAAATGCATTAATAGGGATTTCAATAAGAGATTTCACGGATTGTTAAATTGTTTTAATTACGACTTTTATCTCTGGACAACTATTATTATTATAGAGTCCATGCACGTGTAAAATGACTATATCTACAAATTTCAAATGCCTTAATTGTCTATTAACGGCTAACGTCGGGAATAAACGATACAGAAAGTGCCATACAGTCTTACAGAAATATTATCGTTCAGGTCAGTGTTTCTTAAACTTTTTAGAGTTCCGTACCTCAAAAGGAAAATTCGGAACCTTTATAGGATTACTTTGTTGACCGTCTGTCTATCAAGACCCTTTATTTCAAGAACACGTGGGTGGAGATATTGAGTTGAAAAATGAAAACCATATATTCTGTTCTATAGTACCTTGAAGCTCTGAAAAAATCAAACTTCATGATAAAGCAAAGAAACCGGCCAAGTGCGGACGGACAGCGGAGTCTTAGTAATTGGGGCCCTTTTTACCATTTCGATACGGAACCCCAAAAAAGGATACGGCCGTTTCTATCGCAAAAAAACGCGTATTTTGACACTCTCAAGGGAATCAAATTTTGATAGGGTACTTCCCGTTGTCCTAGAACTATGAAATTTGGCAAGTAACATCGCTATTTTGTACAAGTTTACAGAAAAATTTGAAAACTATACATTTGTAGTTAAATCATAAAAAAAAAAATTAATAGTTTAAAAAACACCAGGAAAACACGCTTTTATAAATGCACGTAAAAACAAGAAAATTGTTGAAAACCGATAACGGATTTTCTTTATGTCTGTTATAACCTTGAAACCTGATCGTGTTCAAAGTCCATTACGTGGCCTTTCTCACAATTGCAAACACGACTATGATACGATATTCCATCATGGAATGCCAGTGCCTATCTTCTGGCTTCATCATCAGACCTTGAAACCTAATCGTAGTCAAAGTTCATTGCAATACTTTTCTAAGAAATCCAAAACAGCTATGATACGATTTTCCATCATGAAGTTCCAGTTTATACCTTCCAGCTTCATCATCAGATCAGTTCAACAGTACCATATTGTCATCAGAACTACATACAGCTGCCAATTTTCATTACGCTACAACCGTTTGAAGATGGTTAAATTAATTATCTTAGATTCCATTACATAGTTAGTTACATACAGGTCGACCTAATAAGAGCATGTTAAAAATTAAATTATATATAAATTGAAGCTACTAGTTTAATCGAGGTATCATCATATGAAAAGCCTTAATGTGCATGTTGCAAACATGTTTTATTTAAAAATACCACCCCATCCCTAGTAATGTCCCTAGTAACGCTCGCTGACGCGCGTTAACGCGCGCGCATGTGAGCGGGTGTTAGGTATATATTAGGATGTCTAACCGTGCGATTAGAAAATGCGCGTCAAAATTTTGCCATCTGAACATTTATTTATTTATTTATAGTTAATTAAAACGATTAAAACCAATTACATTAATTAACTTAGAAATAAAAGGTACATATAACAAACACATAAACAAGTATATACATTACAAACTATTACAAATTATTTTGAAACTAACACGGAACCGAACTAACACAGAACAGTGGACACTCTCGCATACTTTCTCTCGCAAAACATCAAACACACTCGTATAATTTCTCTCCATCCATCAACAAACACATCACATTCAGGATATTCAATCAGGAGGGCGTTGAGCACCTCAAGGGTGCGACAGATTGGGGACTGGGCTCTGGCGACTGTATGACATAGTGGCCGCGCGAATAATTTGTGACGTTGACTCCGACGACCAAGATAGTTACCGGGGACATTCAGTCTACAGAAACGATTATGAAGCTCTGGGCAGTCAATTTGTCCACGTAGAGTTTTAAAGGCTGATCGAAGCCTCTTCATAGCCGAACATAACCTAATCGTCACCCGAATATGTTAGGGTCGGTTTCCGGCTTCGGATGCAGCCTCTTCTGACCTCTACAACGCAGTAACTATGTAACAAGATAACTCTTAGCAAAACTGGAGTAAATTTCAGACTATCCGTAATGACTGTCAATGTTATTTATACAGCCGCTGGTCCCGGCTGTCATACAACCGAAATCAACGTGCTTGATGAGGCACTGAGAGTACTGAATATGTTAAGATGGTTACTAGTGATGTGCCGGATCGTAAAAAATGTACATCCGCGAATAGGGATCCGAATACGGATAATTGGTGTCAAGATCTGCGGATATGGATAAGGATACGGATCTTACTCAATCCGTGTCGGCGCGCGAGTCCTTGAAACGATAATTGAAGCCACGCTCGCCGCAACGACAGGGGGCAGGGCGGGTATTACTTTTGTTTTATTTACTGTTTAGTATGACAGTTGGCTGTGTCGATAACGTTTGTATATGGTTATGGTACAAAAGTGAAAATAATGTCTACTAAGAAGTTTTCTAGTTTATTTGGAGTCATTTTTTCAAATTAATAAGGTGAAAGATCCGTAAAAGATCCGCGAAAAAAGTAACGGATACGGATCTTTATTTTTCCTCGGATATCCGCGGATACAGATACGGATATCTGGAGCATCACTAATGGTCACGTATCCATAAACTGGCAAGCGTTGCTTAACCTTGAAATTGGTCCCTGCGACGTTAATATATAAATAGATAGAATATTCTTTATTTTACGCCATAACAGAAAATAAATAAGGACCAGTGGCGAAGGCTCCACACAACTCGATTCCTACCGGCTTCCCTTTTGAAATATGGCAAATATTAGTCTATTATTTTATATATGAATATATAAATATTAATCTATTATTTTCAATTAAACAAATAATTATTTACGAAGTTACAAGATTTCGAAGTCAGCCACAGAGCCACAGTTACTGGAATTCACGCATCACACTTGAGCAAGGTAAGCATTTTTTGGTCCGGCTTCCCTTTTATGAAAATCACCCTTCGCCACTGATAAGGACTCTACAACTAAAAAGGGTGACACAATGGCCAATAGCTTCTCCTGAATAGACCACTAATGAATTAAAAAAAATCGGGTGGACCACTTTTTTTTATTGATAATAGGTTCGCGTTTGACCACCATCTCATCTTATGGTAATTGGTAAGTAACGATGTGATCGAAGATGGAGCACGCTTACCTAAAAGTAACCTATGCATTCTTGACTTAAAGACCCCCCAGGTTATAGCTATCGGGAAACAGCCTCCGGCAGGGAATTCCACTCCTTAGTCGTACGCACAGTGAAGGTATTCACAAAACGTTTTGTATGTATGGGTGGGATGACCGCCATGTAACGATGCCGCATCGCCGTTTGTCTGTATAGAAAGACTTCCGATCTTTATAGAAAGTAATTATGTCTAATACTTTAAGATTTTTTCATTTCAAGAGCTCTAACACAGAATATTTGCTGATTGAAGAAGTTAAGTTTACCAAAAATCCACAAGAAACAAAAAAGGCGCGCGCTTCGCAGCTGTTTCATACGCACCCGAACGGTTGGCGAGTCTATATCTGCGGAGAATGCGCCATGGAGTGGCGAAACACGTATAAATTACATGTGTGTGTGTGTGTCTTTTACCACTGTTTGTAATTGTATAAGAATATTTGTTTAAGTCAGTTTATCATTTCTACTAAGAATGCTGGTTAGCCTGTACCAAATTGGCAACTATGTAAGCTCAAAACGATTTGTTAGCTATTGTTCAAATATTTTATACACAGAAGCTGTTGGTGAACCCTTTTTTAAATAAATAAATTAAAAATAATAAATGTTTTGGCGGAATGAACACTAAATATTGCCAATTAAATATTTAGTGTTAATTCACTAAGTGACGCTTGACCTCAGTAGGAAATCGAAAAATCCCTCATTACATGGACCCCATGGGGTCCCTCTATACCCCAGATTAAGAAACCCTATCTGAAGTGAGACCAACAGACAGAACATGGCAATTGGATGTACATATACATTAAAATCCACTTAATATTTTCAATTTGCTTTAGTTATGACATGCATTCAAGGCTTTTGCTAAACAAGTATTTTCCCTGACTCTACATAATTTAGATTTCTACATGATAATTCAAAGGATACATTAATAATATTTGAACTCCAAAAAAGGCAAAGAAAAGAAACAAACTTATGCATAGTTTACAGCAAACTGTTTTTACAGCAGAATCCGTTTTAATGACACCAAGGGAAGTGTAAATCGCTTTATACAAAAAAGACGCCATATCAAGTATTTCAAGTACGGAAAAATGTAAAGGAAGTCACCTATCTTGGTATGGACATGTGATGAGGAGGGAGGACACGTATGTAACTTAAAGTGTGATGGATTTGAATGTTGATAGATGTATATATATATATGTGTGTTGATAGAGGGCAGCCAAAGAAAAAATGAATGGATTGTGTGAGGAATGATATGAAAGAAAAATTAGTAAATGATGCCGTGACGTCTGACAGGGGAGAATAAAAGAAGAAAATATGTTGCGCCGACCTCAAGTAAATGGGATAAGGACAGGAAAAAGTAAACAAAAAGTACTGCTGATAACAAAACTGTGCCGCGCGTCATGACGAGCCAAACGAAGTTGTTGGGAAAGGCGTAACGGAAACAAGTGAAGCTTTTAGCTATTAATAGAGCATGGATACCGGTTTTCGATAATATCGAAAAACCGGAATATCGGACCATAAATCCGATATTGAAAAAAGCGATTTGGATTTCAAATATCGGTTTTTCGATATTTTATATGAAACAAAAAATCAGACGCAATAGAATCTTTCTTACTTATTTAAATGAATTTAATTAATCTAAACAATACCTATCGGCTAATTATAATAATATGTATGCTACAGTGTCATTTATAAATGATTATTTCCATATAAAAGTGTACAACACTTGGGCATACGTGCAACAAAATAAGATCGTATCTCAAAGACAATACCTTGAATGCCCTCTGCTCCTACTTTTTATATGTTTCATTACTGATGAGCCCAGAAGTTGACCGTTCACTCTTGCTTTGAAGGCAGACGGGTAATATGTAGAAGGGAACACAGCATCCTGCAGAGAGTTCCAAACCTTGGCCGTGCGCACAATAAATGTAGAGGAGAATCGCTTCGTACAACAAGACGGTATATTGAACAAGTGAGAATGGTAACATGCAGTACGTCTGATAGATCATTAGTATAAGGTAGATGGAGGAATCGGGAAGTGGAGTTCCTGCGCACACTCTGAAGTACAATTTGTGGAAGACCGACAGGCAAGCAACGTTTCGCCGATGAGCCAGGCTGTGAAGCTTGTCTGCTAACACTGCATCGCCTACTTGGATAACGCAGAGTCTTTTAGCTCTGCGTTATCCAAGTCAAGTGCAGCAAGCTGGTATTTTACTGAGCCATCCTACAAGTGACTGCAGTACTCCATACAAGAACAGACCTGTGCTTTATACAAATTTAAAAGCTGTACAGGTGTGAAGTATCGCCTCACCTTGTGAAGGCTTTCCAGCTTTTTGGCTGCAGTCAAAGCTTTGACTCAATGTTTGAGCCGAAGTTTAAGTTAGACGTCAACTCCATGTCCAAAAGCTCCAGGCGGTCAGTAACTGATAGGTATAGATCAGGCGCGTGCATAGGATTATGACAGGGCATGCGGCGGAGTAAAAACACACAAAAACTTCTTCTTTTATAGATTTTTAGCATAGCCACAGCCACGCATCGCCACCATGCTACGATGCGTGGCTGTGGCTATGCTAAAAATCTATAAAAGAAGAAGTTTTTGTGTGTTTTTACTCCGCCGCATGCCCTGTCATAATCCTATGCACGCCCCTGGTATAGATGCATCTCTGAAAGTAGGAGATAATTTAAATTGGCTCCTTTTAGCAGTGAAGAGATAAACCTGTGTTTTCAAAGCATTGAATTTAACCAGATTGTTGGGTTAAATTCATTCGCTCCAACATAGCCTTTCTAAGACAGTCTGTTTCATCCCTGCTAGCTCTAGCACTCGATAAGTATATCTTTAAGTCTATGCTGTCATCCGCATACCCAAGAGCTCAAAAGAATTGCAAAGAGAACAGACCTCTTAAGAATACCGCATTGACATTGACAGCCATAAGATTCGATGAGCAGCCATCGATGATCGCTCGGATTGACCGTTCACTTAAGAAGTCAGAAATCCAGTTGCAGAAGACAGCAGGGACGCCAAATGCAGGAAACTTGCTCAGTAGACTAGCATGCCAGACCCTGTCAAATGTCTTTGAGATATTGAGGGACTCTACAAGAGCATTGCCATGTTTCTTAATGGCCTCGCCCCAGCAGTGCGTAACATACACAAGAAGATCTCGGGTCGACCGACCAAGGTGGACGCCATACTGGTCGTCACTAAGTAGCTAAACTACCTTCCGCCACCGCCTAATTCCGTTCAGCCCCATCTGCCACCCGGCCAATTTGGAAAGCTATCAATGGACTGCGAACCCAAGTGGGCCGCTGCAAGCACAATTTAGCAAAATGGGGCATTATATGCCAAACTAACATCCAGTGCGATTACGGCGTTCCTGATCAAACAATGTCCCATTAGCTCGAGTGTTCAAATGACCCAAAAACGTGTACATTAGAAGACCTAATAAACGCCACTGAACAAGACCTGTGTGACTGGGCCTAATACATATAAAGTACGCAATTTAACATCGATACGAAGAAGAGACTAAGGAGGTCATTGTCTTCAAGGTATGTTACAGCTTATTATCGAGGATCCTATCCATCACTTTGCAGATTCTGGAGGTTTTTTGGGTACTGGTTGCACATCCTGGTTGCTTCCAGGACACTGGCACCACTCAAATTTTAAATGTGATACAGGTGACAACTCCAGAGCACGACTTTTTAACACTCGAGCAGGTATTCCGTCCGGCCCGCTGGCTTTGTTCACGTCTAGTCTGCAAAGAGCTTTATGGACCTCTTAAATGTGAATTTCTAAAACTGACGTTCCATATTTCAGCAATAGCGATCTCGTGAATTGCCGTAGTCTTCGTCTTTAAAGCCATAAGATAACTCTCCCTCCAATCGAATATCTAGTTCTTTGCGTTTATCGTAATATTTACTTATACAAGGTGTAACAGATTAAGCGCAATATATTATGTTACTCAATTTCTTATTTTAACTTGTGTTGATTAGTATGTTAAGAAATTGATATTTTTTGTGTATCATACTTTTAAATTCGAATTGATGTAAGATTGCAATGAAATATTTTTAATAATAAATGACGGTGATTTTATATTTCCATAGCACACTTTGATAGTCTCTAAATTCTAATACTTGGACCCTTACAACGTTAAAACGAATTTGATCATTTTATTTCCATAATATCGGAATAATATCGAAATACCGGAATACCGATATTAAAAAATTGAATATCGAAACAAAACCGGTATTGGGAAAAGGTTCCGATATTCCATGCTCTAGCTATTAACCCACTTTATATTGTTCTTCTTGGAGTCGATAATAATCCATTCAAATATTATGTTAGCCCCGATTGGTAGTCACGCTAGTTTCGAGTTCAGTGGCGTTTATCATGTCTTCAAAAGTTGTCATTTGGGTACTTTGGACACCAGAAAATGGGCATGGTTTGGTCAGGAACACCGCAATCGCACTGGGAGTCATTGTGTCCTATGATCCCCATTTCGCTCAAATTGTGCCTGCAGCGGTCTACTTAGGTAGCCTAGTTTTTATATGAAAACCAAACTTAGCAATGGTCATAATAAACGGATTCCACTGTACGCTATTCCAAAATGTACTAAAACAGAAATTTCAATGTTTTTTTTTGTATGTATGTATATTCGGATATTTATATTTTGTATTCGGCAAGATTCTAATTTATTTAAATAAATACATACGGAAAAAAACTACTTATATAATATTAACTAGTTTTGGTGATAGTCACACTTGTATTACTATTTCTGGTAGTCACATTTGGAGTACTATTGCTGATAGTCATATTTGGATATCTTTCGCTGGGAATAATAGGATTTTGTTAACACAGATATAATGTTGTACCAAATGGTACAGCATTATATCTGTGTTAACAAAATCCGGTAAGAACGAGATTTTTTGGTATGGCTCCGATATAATTTATTTATATTTATAATATAATATTTGTAATCTGGGAGCATAAATAGATTGACTTGGCAATCGCACTAAACAATATAATTTATATATGTATTACTTGTGAGATATATTGTGTTTTCATGCGATGGCCGAGTCAATCTATTTATTTAAAACGTTAGAGATTTTTAATATTGATATGGTCACTATAAGATGTTCTTAGGTTAGATAATTACGTAACAACTTAAGACAGAAGGTCCCTTAAGTAGGGACTGAATAAATTAATAACTGACTTGGTATGACATGGATCTCACAACTTTTTACTTTTTTTATTTTAAAATTTGTTCTCTTTTTTAATTGTAGAGTTTATTAAGTTTTAATTTATTTTAAAATATATATTTTTTGTTAGTCTTTTCTTTTTGTATTTAGAATAACATTCAATACTGTATTTATACGCCTTCAAAACAAAACATAGCGCCCAAATATGTACGTATACCCAATCTATACTAATATTATAAAACTGGAGAGGTTGTTTTGTTGACTTAACGCGCTAATCTCAAGAAACTACTGTTTCGAAGTGGAAAAATCTTTTTATGTTGAATAGTGCATTTATCTATACAACGTTTAACAGATTAAGCGCAATACCTGAGATACCCTAATTGGAATATTAAATTATAAGTCTAAAACAACATCCGTAACTAAATAAATTGAAACCAAACACAGGCATTTTTTATAAAATAGTTATCCTTACTAAACGCAAAACGTATGTGCGTCACACAATATCCTTACGCAGACGCATACACTCATACAATGTTTAACGGCCGACGCGACACGCACATAATTTCCTTGAATTAAGTCTTTATACTGTTTCCATTTTAAGTTAAATGAAAGATCTTTCCGTAAAAATTTAACACCTATTTTTTTAAGACGGAAATCGATTCAGAAGGCGGTTCTGCAACTACTTTCAGGAATTGCGTTTATTCTGTTACAAGTTGTATAACATCATGGTACGACTAATAGGAGTGGAGCATGAACCAATAAAAAACGAATTTAAAAAATCTAACACAGCTATACCCAATCGACATAATTTCATAACAAAAATGAGATGGGTCCCGCCTGCTTCTAACTTTTTTTTAAATGTGCTTATTTCTTCAATTTCAGTGGAGCAGTCGGGTTTTTAGATGTATTTCAAATTAATTTTTTATTGTAATAATTACTAATTCACAATGTTTCAGTCCTTCTATACGATTTTATATTTCTATTTAATTTTAAACATATAAGTCACATATTAATTTATGATCCCCTCGTGTAGCCCTGTATTTTAATAGACCACTCAATGGGTTTGAAAAAAAAAAGCCGCAACTCTGCATATGGCTCTCCGAATCAGTTTTAAAACGTTATACATCCAAAATATAGCCTTAAAATCAGAGAAGTCAGACTCGCTCACGAAGGGTTCCGTAGTAATTACGCAAAATAACTTTGTTTTTCATAGTGTTTGTATGAATTACAATTATACTTACGGTTTTAGAAAATATCTCATAAAATTCTGAACCGATCTCGTTCAAATTAATTTTTTTGAAAGTTTACATTAAGATCTACAGCATATATTTTTCTTAGATTTTTCACTCTGTTATTATAAAAGTTAGAGGAGGGGGACACATTTTTCCACTTTGGAAGCGTATATCTTTTAAAGGATTGACTTTATGAAAAAGTGGTTTCAGAAACCTCATGTCATTTTTGAAGACCTTTCTATAGATACCACATACGCATAGGTTTCATGAAAAAATATATTTTCAGTTTCAGTTCCATGTGTCCCTTTATTTTAATTGTATGGGGAGCCCGCCTTTATTTTAATTATTTTTTAATATTTTTCTTAAAATCGGAATGCGTTTTACAGAATACATCTACCTACCAAGTTTCACATGTAGTCTTAATAGTTTCGGAATAAAATGGCTGTGACATACGGACGGACGGACAGACAGACATAACGAAACTATAAGGGTTCCGTTTTTTGCCATTTGGCTACGGAACCCTAAAAATGGTGACAGGATCCTAGGAATCATTATTAAAAACCTATTCAACGATACCTCACTTAGCATAAGTTGGTAGATTTTTTATTTTTTTTCATTATGACAATATGGCGTCTGGTTCTCGCTGTGGTGAATTTTGACAACTGTAATGTCTTTAGTGACTAATCGGTTGACGTCAGAATGATTAAATTCTATTTCTAAAGACATAATCTAAAGACATAATCGTAGGTTAGTACATTTCAGCATAACCTATAAAATAAAAAGCAAAGGCGCAAAGAAAGCTGATTAACGCACGTAATTACAATACAAAGCGGGTTCGAACCCCACCCATTAATTACACTATTGCCGTGAACCCACCCCAGACACAAGCATATTTAGCTTAGTTGGAGAAGTTAACAAACAAACAAAAATAAAGAAAGAAAAAAAGATAGAAAGAAAAATAACAAAAGAAAGAAAGAAAAAGAACAAAAGAAAGAAAGAAAGATAAATGGTGGACTTACCGTGGTAGATGGGGGTACCACATGCGTAGTAGAAAGTGTTCTACGTCCACGCCTTCTTGCGACCCGATACAAGTTCCTCGTATGAAATCTGTTGAAACGCAATACTATTAAGCGGTGCTGGGAACAAACTACTCTCACGATATGGGTAAAGTCACATATATTATCTACTAGTACTCACGCGGGGCTTCGCTCCCGTGGATTCTATCACGGTAAAAACATAACTCTCCTTTTTTGCAGTCGCGTAAAAAGTAGCCTATAACCTTCCTCAAGCTTCAAGCTACTTCCATACCAAATTGCATCCAAATCCACCCAGTACTTTCGAAGATTAGCGCGTTCAAGCAAACAAACAAACTTTTCCGCTTTATAATATTAGTATAGATACCAATATTATAAAGGGCAGAAGTTTGTTTGCTTAAACGCGCTATCTTCGAAAGTACTTGGTGGATTTGGGTGAAATTTCGTATGCAAGTAGCTTGAAGATTACCCGACTGCAAAAAGGAGGGTTATGTTGAAGAGGTTAGGATAGGTCAACATAAAGGCATGGGCACTCTGGGATTTTTATCCCGATATTCAGCCATTAGGTGGGAAACAAAATGTATTCATTTATACAATTATTTATTTATATAGTACTAGTACTCACGCGGGGCTTCGCTCCCGTGGATTCTATCACGGTAAAAACATAACTCTCCTTTTTTGCAGTCGCGTAAAAAGTAGCCTATAACCTTCCTCAAGCTTCAAGCTACTTCCATACCAAATTGTATCCAAATTCACCCAGTACTTTCGAAGATTAGCGCGTTCAAGCAAACAAACAAACTTTTCCGCTTAATAATATTAGTATTATAGATTTATTTGTACAAGGCATTTTCTAGCAGTCAACTTTGTAAAGTCCTTTTTTTCTGGGTGGGAAAATCATCGAATAACTTCTCCTGCTCGGGGTGGAACGGAAGGGAGTGTCCGGACGGTGAGCTACCCCTGCTCGCCGTCCGCAGGCCCGCGCTACGGTGGCCGGAGATCGGCTCACGATCCCCGACGCCCGGGGCGTCTTTTTTTCTTTTATTCAGAAGCCTATGTATTTTTCCAGAATGTCAACTATCTACTTACGAAATTTCATTAAAATCCATCCAGTAAGTCCGGAGATTAGCGTGTACAAACAGACTTTATTTTTATTTTTTTGCCGTGTGACTGTTTCTTAACCCACCTCAATTATTATCTATACTAATATTATAAAGCTGAAGAGTTTGTTTGTTTGTTTGTTTGTTTGTTTGCTTGAACGCGCTAATCTCAGGAACTACCGTTCTGATTTGATAAATTATTTCAGTGTTAGATAGCCCATTTATCGAGGAAGGCTATAGGCTATATATCATCACGCTAATACCAATAGGAGCGGAGCAGTAATGAAGAATGTTTCAAAATCGGGGGATTTTTTTTTCCACGGGGACGAAGTCGCGGGCGGAAGCTAGTTATACTATATAAAGCTAAATTACCACTGACTGACTGACTGACTCACTGACATAATTGTTCTCCCAGATGGTGGATGGGGAGGTGGGTATATTTTGACAGATTCGTAAACAAGTAACTCTCAAACCTACGGAAAAAGTGCCAAACCTCCCCTTTTCACCCCCCTTCTCCCCCCTCCCTATCGTATCTCGGAAACTACGAGACCTGTATTTTATTTTTTTACGGATTCGTATAAAGGAGGCTCGGTAAAGTAAAAACCATTTTTCAAAGTCGCCCCCCTTACCCCCCTTCTCACCCCCTTTAGGCGGATCTCGGAAATTAAGAGACTTGGAACATTTTTTTTTTTTCAGATTCAATTAGAAGGGCAATGCTTTAGTCCAAATAATTGTGCAAACCCCTCCCTCCCATCACCACCCCCTTTTTTTTACAAGCACGCGAGGTGCTTGCACCTCGCGCAACACGCAAATACTAGTTATCTATACTTATAATAAATCTGTAGAGAGGTCAATTCTGTACATGAAATATATTTACAAAATAACTATCAGGGGGTGATTAGGGATCGAAACTGATACCAAAAATGCAATCAGTAAAATTTTTGTCTGTCTGTCTGTCTGTCTGTCTGTCTGTCTGTCTGTCTGTCTGTCTGTCTGTCTGTCTGTATAACCGTTATAGAAACAAAAACTACTCGACGGATTTTAACAAAACTTGGCACAATTAATATTCATACTCCTGAGCAGGTTATAGTATACTTTTCATCACGCTACAATCAATAGGAGCAGAGCAGTGAAGGGAAATGTTGGGAAAACGGGAGAAGTTACTCAATTTTTTAAGCTTCCGTCGCGTGTGCAACCTTAATGGTTAAAGCTACACAGAAATCATTTATGACGGAAATGTTCTCCTTAAAATTATATAAAAAATATCCCACGACAGCATATATCTATCTTTTATGGTTGACTCACAATAACACGTGTAACTCCCGATAGCTTAGCAGTTCGAAGCTTTCTGATTATTATTTTGCTTCGAAATTTAAAGCCACCACAACTTTGCAATGGAACTCGGCTAAAAGTAACCCAGTTGCAACAAAATATAATCGAGGCTCAAATTTTAACAGGTTGCGGTGCAGGAGAAACCGTCTTTATTCCCAGAATTCCCATAATCACATAATTCCCATAATAACCAAATAATTTTCCATTCCAATTTAAAAGAACGCGATTCCCAGTATCGGTGTGTTATGCAATGACAATTAATAAGGCTCAAGGGCAGACTTTTCGTGTTGCTGGAGTAGATCTCGGTGTCAGTTGTTTCTCGCATGGTCAGTTGTACGTCGCTCTTTCCCGGGTTAGCAGTTCTAGAAATCTTTATGTTCACGTGCCGGACGGGTCAACTTTTAACATAGTTTACCTGGAAGCTTTGCGCTAAAGTATTGTCGTCCTATAGGTACTTAAGCCTCATGTGAACGTGATCTAAACAATATTACCAATACATTAACTTAATAACACACAAGGAGTTACACACTGACGGAGTCGCGGGCACAGCTATTAACAATAATATTGTGCGGTTCGGTATTGCGATATTTTTCAACAGTATTATAGATTGACATTACATTATATTTCCCTACTTAATTACGAAAGTTAATCTGTGTGTTACATCAAAATCACTGAACCGTGAGGAAGGACATAGGCTACTTTTTTTTTACGAAAAACGACGGAATCGTGGACGAAGGGACGCGGGCAACAGCTATCTATACTAATAATATAAGGCTGAAGAGTTTGTTTGTTTGAACGCGATAATCTCAGGAACTACTGGTTCGAATTGAAAAAATATTTTTAATTAGGTTTAAAGAATCTTTATTTCTCAAAAAGAACATTGTACAGTTCACTTATATGAGATTTATGTTTTACCAATAATTTCATCGTCGTCTAATGACGCAGCATGCAATAGTAATAATAAAAAAGTACATTAAATTTACGTTTAAACATAAGATGGAGAAAAAACAATTGTAAAACATTAGAAGGGTAGGTCTATCTAAGGTTTGAACTCATAGCTGGCCAGTTAGAAACCAAGTACCCTCAAAACTACGTTCTAACTATTTAAAACGTCAGGCCAAATGTGTCATGTTTGTGTGCGTAAACCAGTATAGTCTCGGAGATCAGCAACCATTTATTTTTCTCATGTGTTTTATTAATTTTAATTTAGTGTAGATAAAATACATATTACATAAAATAAGTATGCAGTAACTACAATGTAAACAAATAAATATAAGTTTATTGATCCACAATACAGTCAGCACACGCACGTTCTCCCAAATAATTACATACAATATTATGCTTGTATAATTACATTCATGAGGTGTATATAATTATGTAATGTTAATACATGTATAGTTAATAATGTATGTATTCTTTATCATTTATATACATGTATATATACATATATATTTATATATATAAGTATTTAAGTAAGTGTATGTATTCATTGGGTATGTAATATAATATAATCCTTTAGTTTTCTTTTGTAAATTTCAATACTTTTGCATTCTTTGATTTCATTTGGCAATTTATTGTATAATTGGACACCTTCATATAGAAAGTTCTTTTTACCATATTTTACTGTCCTAGGGAAACGCAGAACTAAGTCATTTCTGTTTCTTAGGTTATGTGTATATATTTTTTTTGTTAGTTTAATATTGCTTTGTGTACTTTCATCCAATATTTTTTTCACTAATATACATATATAGTAATTATATAGCTGTAATAAATTAAAAAGTTTAGTTTTTTAAATAGTAAATTTATAGAGAATGGCTATAGGCTATATATCATTACGCTAAGGCCAATAGGAGCGGAGCACCAATGAAGAATGCTTCAAAATCGGGGTTAAATTTAACGTTAGCCCAAAGTAACTATTCCACGCGGACGAAGTCGCGGGCAAAAGCTAGTACTATATAAAGCTAAATTACCACTGACTCACTGACTGACTCATTGACATAATTGTTCTCCCAGATGGTGGATGGGGAGGTGGGTATATTTTGACAGATTCGTAAACAAGTAACTCTCAAACCTACGGGAAAAGTGCCAAACCTCCCCTTTTCAACCCCCTTCTCCCCCCTTCCTATCGTATCTCGGAAACTACGGGACCCGTATTTTTCTTTTTTTAGGGATTCCTATAGAGGAGGCTCGGTTAAGTAAAAACCATTTTTCAAAGTCGCCCCCTTGCCCCCCTTCTCACCCCCTTTAGGCGTATCTCGGAAATTAAGAGACTTGGAACATTTTTTTTTTTTCAGATTCAATTAGAAGGGCAATGCTTTAGTCCAAATAATTGTGCAAACCCCTCCCCCCATCACCACCCCCTTTTTTTTTTTCACAAGCACGCGAGGTGCTTGCACCTCGCGCAACACGCAAATACTAGTTTTTGTATAAAATTTAAATGTACAGTAATTACAATACACACTTTTTTTACTGTTTTATTATATTTATAGACAGGCTCGCGTTTGACCACCATCTCACCTGATGGTAAGCGATGATGTGGTCGAAGATGGAGCACGCTTACCTAGAAGGGAACCTATTCACTCTTGACTTAAAGAATAGGTTGTACCCGCGGCGGCTGGGGCGTGAGGAAGAAAGCTATCTCTCCCTCACGTGTTCAGCCTCCTCCTTCGCTAGCATGACTTTGTAAAAGGTCCTAGAACCGGTAAAATCCGACGACATGCGAAATCCACGAAACTGCACAGGCCTTCGTATTGGATTACGGTTTACAAGACACCGAGACAAGGCTTGTTTTAGGCATTTTACTAATATTATAATTGCAAAAGTTTTTTTTTAATCTACAACGTTATACGGAAAGGGTATATACATACCAAGGGCACGGCTTCTTTGGGTGATATCAAACGATATTGGAAGGGTTTTTTAATCGTATCTCCTTTTTCGCGCCGACAAAAGAACACCGCCTTTACGCTAGGCTACTACAGTACTAGGGGCACAGAATTACGGAAGAGATTTATCGTGATATTTGCAAGTAACGTGGAAAGTTATTGACCTACGTAGTGCGGTAACACGATTGTTATGATTTCAATTTAAGAAACTTACGAAACCGAAAATTTTGTATCAATTTTTAGAGTATTTTGAGTTGAAACCCTTCCAATATCGTTTGATATCATCCAAAGAAGCCGTGCCCTTGGTATGTATATACCCTTTCCGTTACACGTTGTATATTTATTTAGAGGCTTTTACCTAACAAAGGTACGTCAGCCTCAGCATACCCTAATCTAATTAATAATGACACCTAATTATCTACTATTAAAATACATATTGGGTAAGCAAGGGAGTTAGTGATACAGCAACCATTTCATACATAAGTTTCACTTCTCCCGAATTAATAATAATATTCCACAACTTTCACACAACGCCATCTAGTCTCAAACTAAGCAGAGCTTGTGCTATGAGTACTAGACGACTGATAAACATACATATATATTTTTAAATACATACATATTATAGATAAAGTACACCCAGACAAAGAACAAATGATCGTGCTCATCACACAAACATTTGTCCTGCGTGGGAATCGAACCCACAACCTTGAGCATAGCAGTCAGGGCCACTGACCACTAGACCAACAAGCCTGTCAAAAATAATAATAATTAAAAATAATATTAATTAGTGTAATAATTACGTGTAGATAATATTCTAATGAAAGCACCAACATCATACAATTGCAAAAGTTTGCGACGATGGATGTAAAGATGTTCGTTACTCTTTCACGCAAAAACTAAAGACCGGATCTGACTGGAATTTCGTAAGTAGATAGGTGACTTCCTGGAACTACATAAAAGCTACTTTTTATCCTGTAATTTCCAACGGGATCGGGGTTTACGTGAGAAACCTCTCCCACGCGAAAGTCGCTGGCAGGAGCTAGTAATTTTATACCCACCATCATTGATATAATAAAAACCCAAGATGCCCAGTCGCAAACACAAATTGTGCGCTCATTTCAAATAGTATCGCGTCGCTCGCGTCTAGTTACACACGTCAAAAACGCCGAAGTGTTCTTTGACATTTTGTAAAAATAGGGATAAAGGATGGGATATCGTAATTTCGGTAAGTAAAAGAGTTTATTGATTAGTTTTTGTTGTTTTATATGATTTGGATTTAATTTGTCTTAAAATTTCACTCAACGGTCAAAGTATAACGGCAAATTTCAATGGCCGCTTTTTAAATGTCGGAACAATGTATTACGGCTTTTTTTCTATTTTAATCGCATAATAAAAATTACCCTGTTCACCAGAGTAATTTTTATCAATGGAGTCGATTTTTTTTTATTTTTTTTTTTATTAATTAGGTTATGTTAACTTTATATAATATAATATAGGAGAAGAGGTCGTATATTTTACGACTTTTTAAAAGTTTGTAAGTAATATATCTTATTGGAAATGAACATATAATTATTATATGGATATCGATTAATTATGGAATAACTTATGGAATCACGACATGCGGCATGGTAATGATAAAATTTTCTATGAGTGTTGCTTTGACGCAACACCAATCTCATTAAAAACTTCTTATTTTTATATTTTAGTTTTCCTCGTGACCCAATACAATGCCGAGAACGGACATCAATCGTCAGTCAACAAAGGCGAGAGAACTTCTTTAAAGCCGAATAATTCAAGCGTCGTTTGTTTGAAGATATGTATGTCACTGCAAAGGGTATAAAACTTGAACCAAAAATGTTAATAAACGATTTTGACAATTAATATTGTTTCATTGATATACACAGTCATGTTCTACCCAAAAACATACTTACGCTCAGATAAGAGTATAATTACGGGCTTCTAAACACATTTTAACAAACTTTTATAATACTAACAAAAATGTCTTATAAAAAAATAAATACGTATATTCGTCTCCACTCAATGCCTTGTTCTACCGACCAAAGTCAGTCGTAAAATTTTATTGTTTTTCGCACACTGCTTTGTAAAAACAACTTTAAACAATTCTCGTAAGGTGGAATTTGCAAAAACATATGCCTATAACAAAACTATTATTACGAAGGTAGAATTGGCGACATTTTCAAGCGTTACTTTTATTCTAGACTGTGCATCTTGGGTTTTTTATATATCAATGCCCACCAAAGAGTACTAAGGAGTACTAATGTCATGCGTAGCCGACAGTTAATAAGAAAAAATTTGAATCTTACCTTGGTCTGCCTGCACAGGCCAGTGCAAGTCTTGGATACCCAAACATCTGTGAACAAAAAAATAGAGTTATCCAATTTTACAAAGATAAACCTCGATTTAATAAGATAAGATAAATTTATTTTTGTACATAAGAAAGATACATACATGGTACAAAAGAAAATAATGGGTAGTACAACAATTCTAATATTGGCGCCAGACTTCCGTCCCCTAAACTAAGTATCTGTATTTTAGGGTTCAGAGATATTTCGGCATTGTCGAAAATGATACAACCGTGACATTTTGATTACAAAATTTATGTGTCATCAGCAAAAGTGTGTATTTGTGTGCGTGTGTGTTCGTGTGTGTGTGGGTGGACGTGTTTGTGCTTGTGTGTGAGTGCGCGCATGCTTGTGAGTGAAAGATAGTACGATTTCATGGAAGTTTTAATTAATTTAAGTTTCGATACACAATATTTTCTCTGTATCATCATAGGATAAGAGAAGTAGCCAAGTTTATTTTTGATTTCGTGGGTTGTGAGTTCATATACAACGTGTAACTCAAAGGGTATATACATATCAAGTGCACAGCTTGTTTGAATGATAACAAATGATATGACAAGGGTTTTGTAATCCTATGTCTACATGTGTGGAGCTTATTAAAAATTTCAATACATTGATACCAGAGACCGAATCTTTCAAATTAAGAAGAACGAAGAGAAATATCGTGTTATTGCCAAGTCACGTGGAAAGTTATTAACCCTCGTAGTGCTGTGGCAGGTCTGTTATGATTGGCATTCAAGAAACATTATGAAACCCATAATTTAGTATCAATTCTTTGAGTCACTTATTTTGAGCTGAAACTGTGCATAGAGTCTCCATACCAGATGTTGTCTTCAGCCTTTGTGGATAGATATAGGGTTTCCATTACACGTTGTATAGAAATACTTTTATTAATTTTATTATAAATGCGTGAACTTTGTGCCAAAAATTGACGACTTGCAAATACACAAGGGATTGCTTTACAGATAGGAAAACCTTTGCGTCATTAAAGCTGATTTTGGTCTAGAGGAAGAGTAGCGTGTCTTCGCTGGATAGAACGGAGGATGTATAGCTGTCTGACTGTGAGAATTTGTGCTTCTGAATATAGCTGGTCAGTTGAAAAGTATACCAATATATAGTTCAATAGCCTGACGGCTATAGCGACGAACACTTAAATAACAATTTACTTTTCTCATCACTTATTTTTTAAAATCTATACTAATATTATAAAGCTGAAGAGTTTGTTTGTTTGCTTGCTTGAACGCGCTAATCTCAGGAACTACGGTTCTGATTTGAAAAATTCTTTCAATGTTAGATAGCCCATTTATCGAGGAAGGCTATAGGCTATATATCATCACGCTAAGACCAATAGGAGCGGAGCACTAATGAAGAATGTTTTAAAATCGGGGGATTTTTTTCCACGCGGACAAAGTCGCGGGCGGAAGCTAGTTCATTATAACTAGAAATAATTTTTAGGGTACACCTAAGAGATCCAAGGCGATGCTATAACTTACATATGTAACATTAGTTTTAATACGACTGGTAGAAAATGCCTATGATATTATATTTTTAAAGAAGCAATGTGGGTTGAATTCACATTACTAGCAAACTTGTTAACCCCGCCAACTAAGCTAAAAAGACTTGTGTCTGGGCTAAATATTTGTACGCCAATAAGGCCAAATCTTGAACTATAATGTAATTTAATACCTTGCATGCTCTGTATGTGTACTCATGTTTCCACAAATAAATAATCTTGAATCTGGAATGGGTTTACAGCAATAGTGTAATGGTTGGGGTTCGAACCCGCGACCTCTCGATTATAAGTCCGACACTTTAACCATTGGGCTATTGACACTTAAATTAGTAGACAACTGCAAGTAATATTATATTATATTGTTACGCCAGTCGCTTAGCTAAGTACGTGGAGAAACTTCAACCGACATGTAGAATGTTCGAGACACGTATCTCGAGTAGCTTCTGGAACATTCTTGGCAGTGAATCGATTCGATTGTACAAGAATGTTCTAGAACGCAGATCGGGGTGTAAATAGATCGCAAAGGAACGCAGATCTATAACAAGATACGAGGCGATATCATCGAAAAAAAAAGTGAATTTCAGTGCGATTTAAGTTTTAAGTGACAAGTATTGTGGTGCGAATAATTTTGTTAATTTTTATTTTGTGTTTATTAAATTAAAGTGTTCATTTTGGTCTAATTGGCGTAATTATTTCCATCCCGAACCTCAGCTCGTAACAATATAGTTTAGTAACATTTATTAAGTGTAAAAGTATAAATTACCTGCTAAATTTATTAGCGTATCCAGAAATCTTGAGTTCCGTAGTAGCCTGAGAGAGACAATGGGTTAGGAGCCACTTCATCCGCTCCTGGCCCATTGGAGAGGTTCTAGCATCCACCTTCATCCAGAGCGTACGGTCGCAGATCAGGGCTCCGAGCCGAGAACAGGTGCTGGAGATAGGAAAAGACTGTTTTAAGATCCAGAAATAAATAAATAAAATATGTTCATTTGCAACACATACTATATAATTATATACAACGGGGCGCAACAATAGTGACATTAATTTCACGCACAGGTCTGATTAGTGCCCATTAATAGGTTCAAATAAAAAATTAACTAAAACTGGCTGTCTTGACGCGTTGCGAGGTTGCCAGCGCGCGAAGCGACGTGTTGCCGCATCGAGTTAACGTAAGCCAGTAGGAAAGTAATTTTTGCAAGGGTGATCCCAATTTTAGTTAGTTTTTAGGGTTCCGTAGCCGAACGGCAAAAAACGGAACCCTTATAGTTTCGACATGTCTGTTCATCTGTCTGTCTGTCCGTCCGTCCGTAAGTCACAGCCATTTTATTCCGGAGCTATTAGGACTATACATGTAAAACTTGGTAGATAGATGTATTCTGTGAACCGCTTTCCGATTTTAAGAGAAAATTTAATAAATATTTAAAATAAAGGGGGCTCCCCATACATGGAACTGAAACTGAAAATATATTTTTTCATGAAACCTATACGTGTGTGGTATCTATAGACAGGTCTTTAAAAATGACATTAAGGTTTCTAAAATGACTTTTTCATAAAGTTAATCGTTTAATAAAAGATATACACTTCCAAAGTGGTAAAATGTGTCCCCTCTAACTTCTATAATAGTGGAGTGAAAAATCTAAAAAAAAACCATATCTTGTAGATCTTAATGTAAACTTTCAACCAAAATTGGTTTGAACGATATCGTATCAGCAGTTTTTGAGATACAGTATATTTTCTAAAACCGCAAATATAACTTTGTAATTAATACAAATACTATGAAAAACAAAGTTATTTGGCGTAGTTGTAAAAATTGTAAATAAGCTAGTTTTAAGAAATTTGTAAGATTTTTTTTTCAAATAAATATATTAAGTATATTATATTTATTATAGTTACTACGGAACCATTCATGGGCTAGTCCGACTCGCACTTGGCCAATTTTTTTTATTATTTAGTTCATTAGTTTTTTTTTTTTATTTACGTATTATTCGAAGCTATCATAATTTATGTGATTAATGGGCGCTAAGCCCTGCCCATGTGTAAAATTAATGTCACCATTGTTGCGTCACGTTGTATTACACACATTAGTCCTACTGACCGATTTCGAACACAGCGGCCAATCTCAGCGGAGATTGATTAGAACTAAAGAGTGGAATTCCCTGCCGGAGTCTGTTTCCTGATAGATATAACCTAAGGGGCTTTAAGTCAAGAGTGAATAGGTTACTTCTAAGGTAAGAGTGCTTCATGTTCGACCACATCATCGCTTACCATCGGGTGGTCAAACGTAAGACCATATAAATTTAAAAAAAATGTCATTTTCGCAGTAAGTGCGCTCGCTGTTCTTTATTACTCTCCTAGTCCGATGGGACTGCAATCCTATACGCCCAGGAGAGATCAGGCGAAAGACTAACGGCTTAACATGTTTTCCGAGGCACGGAGGTAGGGCGTCCAATCCCGGAATACCGAGATCTCGGTATTGCGGGATCCCGCGTCATTTTCCAATCCCGCGTGATGCGGGAGTACGGGCGCGGGATCCGCGGGATTTGCGGGACTGAAAAAAAGCATGCATACGACCTCTCGCGAGCACGATGGCTCGGTGATTGGCGGCCGGCAGTGTTGCAAACAACGCGGGGGCCGATGTCGCCCGTTTTTCACAGCTTATGTAGCCTAATATAGCCGAATTTCAGTCAGTGATAGCCTAAGTATGTAGCCTAAAATATCAGTCTAGTTTTTATTCAGTATTTGTTACTGTTTTTTTGTGAAGAAAAACGGTGTAATTTGATTGATCTCATACTAATAGTAATACATAAATAAATGTGGAGTTAGTTGATTAATTCATTGTTTTTTTGTGATAAATAAACGGTGTAATTTGATTGATCTCATACTAATAGTAATACGTAAATAAACGTGAAGTTAGTTGATTAATTCATTGTTTTATTTGCCTTATATAAATGTGAATATTTTCAATATGCGGGATCCCGCAAATACCGAGATCCCACCGGATTGAAAATTCGTAGTCCCGCAAATACCGAGATTGAATCCAGGCTGCGGGATCGGACGCCCTACACGGAGGTATTATACCGCCAACTTCAAAACTCAGGGCTACTATTGAGCCCCGGAACTTACCGCGGCTTTTTAGTCAGTAGAAATCTGACACTCCCTTCCGCTCCACCCAGTGCGGGAGAAGTCATTTGATGATTTTCCCACCCCAAAAAAAAAGAAAAAGAAATTAATATATTTCTAATAGAAAAATCCAATCACTTTTTGTCTTGTATTCACGCTTGCGAGCACTAGACCAACGAGATACATATATACTTTAGGTTAAGGCATTGATGTATTAAAATGAGGAAGATATGTTACGCGCTAACATCGCAATTAGTAAACCTGGGCTCGGCCCACGAATACATGGACGGAAACTCACACATTTGTGTTCAGTGTCATCATCAGTCCCAAACCTACAGTTACCGAAAGACAAGGACAGAGATAGGAGACGGCGCTGTAGTGCGAGCGAAATCGCCTCAGCTGCCGAATGTTTGCGATTATGAATGAAATGAGATTGCATGTATTAGGTAAGTAAGTAGTAAGTGATCCCATGACCCATGTCTCTTATTTTTCTTCCTAGTGTAATTAAAACACTGTTTAGCTACAAGTCATTTTGATACGTATTTATTCCAAAAAAAATCTTAAAAACACGAAGAGACAAGAATTTCTTGAGCTGTGTGATCAACAACGTTCCGTGCGCGACTGAGCGCCAACTACGGGCAATCACTTAGTTTAGTAGGACCAAACGCTGTGTCTAGTACCGTATCTTCCTCCTTGTAATACATCAATGGGTTAAGGTATATGTATATCTATGGGACTTTGTAACCTGATAATAAATTATTAAATAAATAGACATTTTCCACACAAGGGTAATGAATGATACAGCGCGCTAGAACGAGTTATCGCAGCCCCGAAACGTAAGAGCAATAGGGTATTAGCTTGTAGTAATAAAAAAAGACGATGTTTTGCATATAGTTAGTTTAGATGCCAGGAAAATTAAACATTTTTATTTCTAAAAATAATTCCATATTTTTTATATTTACATAAAATAAAAATTATAATTTTTAATCTGTGTGTCACGTGACCGCAAACGCCAATCACGAAGTGTGATGTAATTTTTCTCAAAGTTGTCAATTGTGTCGACTTGTGTCTTACAACGAGATATGAACTTTGTGTTGATAAAAAAACGTTCGTAGGTGTTCTTAGGCACTACACAATATTGGTAATATAATTTTAAACTCAGAATGAAAGAAAGACGACAGAAATCCTAACCTCAAAAACACTTTGTTGTTTGAGAAATATGACGTCATGCGACTTCGTGACAGCGATGGGTTTTTGGGCGGGAAAATATTCAATTTGAATTTTGTTTTGAAGTTACCCAGTTATTTTTTACGAAAAACATTTTTTGTTGCTTAAAACTGATTAATAATTAAATCTAAACTATTTTTGAAAAATAGGCAAATACCCTATTGAAGGAACAAGAAGAGTTTTTAGTCAGTAGAAGTCTGACACTCCCTTCCGCTCCACCCACAGCTGGAGGAAAGAATTGATCTTATAAAAAGATCATTCTTTCATTTCTGAGTAAGATTTAAAGATAGCATATCGTAACAGTATACTTACTGGCCAAGCGCCTTCAAGTCTCTCGGACTTAAGTATTGTAAGATGTAGAGCAGGACATCATCTGAGAGGTCTAGGAGCTGTGCGTAGTCGCGGCAGCCATTCTCACCCTCGGATGCTGTGAACGCAAAGATGACATTGTGTTAACACCGCATACTCTGCATAATCTTCATGAACTATTGTAAATATGTGAACTATGCAGGTTGTTTTTTGGCATACACAACCGATACTAGGCCATAAATACTGATAATGCTTTACAGTTGTTTTCGTAGACAGAAATGTATTTCGGCCTCAGTCAACTCACTTCATTTATCTACTGTGCACGTATTTATTTAGAAATTAACCGAATACTTACTCCTTACTATATTATAAATACAAAAAAAAAAACTATCCGTCAGTTATTTTTCACGCCTAAACTGTTGAACCCATTTTGCTGTTGTAAAGTAGTTTTTTGTCGCAAAATTATGGATAAATTTTATTTTTTGGGTAAGTTGGTTTAAGAATTAACATGCTAAGTGAGGGTAAGATACCACAATAGGGTAGTTTCCTGTGTTAAAATTTGACAATGCAATGCAATTTGACATTTTTAATAATTCTTCATTTAAGTCTGACATCAGTTATTATTCAATTTAATTTATTTTTTATTTAATACCAAAATTATACATGAATTTGCAAATATTTTAGTAAATTTTTTTTGTGTAATGTATTTTTTCAGTAGATTTGCACAACATATTTGTACGCCTCCTGGCATAACATAGCGCTCTTTTTATTAATATAACACCTATAAATAATTATATCTACTTTACCTATGTTAACAAATAAATAAATTTGATTTGATTTGATTTGCTACAAAATAATTATTTTATTGAGTCCGTCACGTAGTTTATCAAAAAACATTGGACACGTATTTTTTGCTTTTTCAAGTCAAGAAAAATTCACAAAGATGGAAAGATTCAAAGTGCAGGAGTGGGGGCTGCTAACGTCACTGTTCGCTAGGAATTATACCGGAGTGTGACGTCACGCGGAATTTCAACTCACTGTATCGTCTTAATTTTTTAATTACGTGAAAAAATTAAAAATACGTGTCCAATGTTTTTTGATAAACTACGTGACGGACTAAATAAAATATTTTAGGAAACTACCCTATTATTTAAAGTCACATTTTAAACCACAATATGTATTTTGCTCTTAAGTATGGCATCTTACACCGACCTACCTTACATATATTTTTGTTTATTTACAAAATTCCATAGGCGTGCCGATTTGACACGTAAAAACATGGTCACTTTATTCATACCCCATTCCAAGACTCGCGTCAGATGTTCTGGCTCCCAAATACCCACATGACTGTCAAAGAGGTATCATTTTAAACCATAATTTGTATTTTGCTCTTAAGTATGGCATCTTACACCGACCTACCTTACATATATTTTTGTTTATTTACAAAATTCCATAGGCGTGCCGATTTGACACGTAAAAAAACCGGTCAAGTGCGTGTCGGGCCACGCGCAGTGTAGGGTTCCGTAGTTTTTATAACAGCCAAGTGCGTGTCGTTTTTTTTCGCTGACTGATCGTTTCGTACCATGCTCTAACTAAAAGCCAAACATGACTACCTAACTAATTTGACTTCCTATACAAATCCTCACCTGATCCGACAATTTTGCACGGAAAGTTTCAATTTTTTTTAGAGATTTGTATAAAACTTGTCATAGCCGGTGTTTTGAATTTAAATACGGACACAGAGCTACACTACTCAATCGTCACAAGAAGCTAGCACGATACAACTGGCGCTTAGCGCCATCTATCGACATTTCTATAGAGTTGTTCGAAATTTTCGAGTCAAATACAATTGGTCGACTATTACTCGTAAACTTGTAAAGCCCACTTATGTCTGATAGTTTTCCTTTAAATTTCGTTATATATAGGTACTACTGCCGTGACATTTGAATTTCTAATTATAACCGTTTAGTTCATAGAGGGGGGGACATTTCTCTGAAACGGTAAGCGTTAGTGTTTTATGTCGCTAGCTACGTTTATATGTATGTCAGAAACGCAATCAACGCAGCGCAAGCGCCAATCACGCGCGGATGAGTTACAGTAGCTTCGTAAAGGCCCTGGGACTGCACACGCAGTCCATGCTGCCACTTAAGTATTTTCTAAGTGTGTATTTTTATTTAAAAACTACATAAATAACTAATATGAAGTTTATTTTATTATGTTCTGTTACTGTACAGTGATGTACCTATATTTTTCAGAATAGAAATAGTCAATCAACTAACTGTACAGATTGAGGCGTGCTTGAAGGAAGCTGGAGACGTCAACGAAAATTATCAGGCTGAGTCAAGCTTTTACGAGGAAATTGACCATTTAGAACTGCCTCGGTGTTTTGGATACAGAAACTCGATCACCAACCGCGGAGGAGACGTCGAGTAATTTAGGGCGTCGTTACGGTTGTCATGATTGTGGAAGAGCGCACAAACACAATAAAAGCACCAAAAATTCGAGCACAGCATGCAAAAAGATCATTTGTGTGTTTTTGGCACAAATAATATTAATAGTAATTGATATTAAGTAAAGGATTTGTTTGTGGTCTTAATTAAAGCAAAACCTGTGATTATTGGACCAATATAATGATTTTTAAAATTATTGTTTGTATAAAATTTTATTAATTATTGTTATAAAACAGAGATTGTATTTAAGTTTTGTTAATCAAATGTAGTTAAAGAAAATTGTACTGTTTATATTTTCATAAGTAAATAAATAAATATTGCTTATATATTTATTATTCCAATTTAAAAATGGACTAAACTTGTAGCCCACACAACTACTGCTGTCATTTTGAGGTGCAACCATTGCAGGGTTAAAAATAATAGCAAAAGCCTCCAGCCAGGGCTTACAAAAAAACTTGGAAACCAAGCAACTACATGTTTTAGAATATAGATAGTTTCTAAGTTTTTCACTCCCACAATCTTGTGCCAGTCTCATCCATCCTGGATGAGACTGGCACAAGATTGTGGGAGTGAGTGAGAGAGAGATTGAGTGAGAGGGACAACCTGAGATGGCAACAATTTTGTCTGTCCATCTTACTACCGGATGACTAACATTCCTCTGAGCCTTACAGAGTCCATAATTGTGTTGTAAAATAGTAGATTATACAACAAGTGAAAAAAACCGGTCAAGTGCGTGTCGGGCCACGCGCATGTAGGGTTCCGTAGTTTTTATAACAGCCAAGTGCGTGTCGTATTCGCTGACTGATCGTTTCGTACCATGCTCTAACTAAAAGCCAAACATGACTACCTAACTAATTTGACTTCCTATACAAATCCTCACCTGATCCGACAATTTTGCACGGAAAGTTTAAAGTTTTTGTTAGGGGTTTGTATAAAACTTGTCATAGCCGGTGTTTTGAATTTAAATATGAACACAGAGCTACACTACTCAATCGTCACAAGAAGCTAGCACGATACAACTGGCGCTTAGCGCTATCTATCGACATTTCTATAGAGTTGTTCGAAATTTTCGAGTCAAATACAATTGGTCGACTATTACTCGTAAACTTGTAAAGCCCACTTATGTGTGATAGTTTTCCTTTAAATTTCGTTATATATAGGTACTACTGCCGTGACATTTGAATTTCTTACTATAACAGTTTAGTTGATAGTGGGGGGGGACACTTGACTCTAACGAAAATTGGTACTTTAAAGTTTGATAAGTCACGAACGGTTTACTTAATCAAAAAACGGTCTTACCAAACCCCTAATATTTTTGAAATACCTATCCAACGATATCCCACACTATGGGAAGAACGAAAAAAAAAAATTATCATCCCACTTTACATGTATGGGAGGTACCCTAAATAATTGTTTTTTTCAAAATTTTATTTTACCACTTTTTTGGCGTCATTAACGTGTATACTCATGCCAAAGTACAACTTTCTAGTACCAATAGTTTTTGAGCTAAACCGCGGACAGACAGACGGACATGGCGAAACTATAAGGGTTCCTTGTTGACTACGGAACCCTAAAAAAAGGGAATTTAATTCGAGGTACGAAGTTGGATCCCGAGAGCAGCGAAGGATTCTAGAGTAGAATCCTTCGCTGCTGCTATTCTAGATTAGAATCCTGAGCGGAGCGAGGGATACAAGGACCGAGATAAATTTTTTTTTCACGAGTTGTGTACTCTACTTTTTACCATTGACTGTGAGAAAATAAATAGGAGTCTAATATTTATATTCATAGAATTTTATTATATAATCAGTAATAAAAGAACAAAGGATTAAATATAAACATTAAAAATTTATAGTGAAATTAGAACAGTTTTCAAAATTCAGTGTTATATTCTTGTTTGGTTTTGAAACTGTCGTATTAGATAAGACTTGGGTATTTGGCAAAGTCGCCGTATTTTGTGGTTGCTGTTGCTGAGAAAGCTGTAATGTAGTTGTTTTACAAGGTTTTCCTTTCGATGTTGAAGGGCGCGCCGGAGATAGTGGCACAGAAGGGTCAACAGCAGACGGTTTTAGATTTATACTGTCAATTATTCGGCTGCAACTTTTGGATTTGTTTTCGATCGAATCCTCGATATAGCTTTCAGCTACTGTGCTGGACCTCCACCCTCCGTGGCGTTTCAGTTCTGTAAGATCAGCACCTGAATTTGCTAAAAGGGTGGCAGAGCTTCTACGGAAACAATGTCCTGTGTACTTTTCGGGATTTGGTAGATTTAAGAATGTGGCAATCTCTTTTGGCATCGCACCTATTTTGTTAATTCCAATAGGTTGCCGAGTACATTTTCCGCCATGGTATTGTAAGAAAAACCTATCGGTTTTTGTATTAGTGGGCCTTATAGCTTGATATTTTTCGACGATTTTAACGTATTCCTGCCGTATTACGAACGTTCTATCAATTTTAGTTTTTGTATCAGTTAAAACAACCAGTAATAAATTTTCCGAGTGTTTTTGGATGTCGTTCATAGTTATTTTTAATAATTCGTTACTGCGACAGGCCCCATTCACGCCAAAAATTAGCACAACCTGTGAACAATAATTAAAAAAATATGTATTTACAGGAAAACTTTAAAAGTTCAGTAGGTTTGTAAATAAATATGTTTTAAGTAGGTACTTACTTTTACGGCCAGAAAACTGTGGTCAGGTGCATCATTTAGAAAACGTTCAATGTTTTGGGAGGTTAGCACTCTAGATTTCTTTGGCTTATCACCCTCAGACAGCCGTTTTAAGTATGTCACTAACTTTGAATAGTTTGAAATATCAATGTTGTGTTTTATTCTCACTGTTGATTTTAGCATAGAATATATGCTCCAAAGTGTCGACGCCTTCTTCGTCTTGGTTAATTCGTTGAAATAGTTAAGAAATACGCATTCTGAGAAGGAATTGGCGCCATTCGTGGTTTTCCAGTCGCAGAACAAATTGTATGTTTTCAGATACAAATCCCGAGATTTTGGCGGCAACAAATCATCTACTATAACTGCTGCGTTAGTACGAAATGATTCCGGAGTCAGTGTCTCATTTTTGTCATCGGAAGAACTCATTTTGTTTCAGTTATTATGTTAATAAATTTTCCAATGACACAAAACAACCACGATAACAGAGAGAAAAGAACTTAAAATTGGCGGTTTTTTTTTTAATATAATCGTATAGCTCTATGGAATAGATCCATTTAGCCAGCCAGTAGGTACTTTCAGCACGTTTCAAATTTTTTTTACATAATTCGTGCTTGTTCCAAATTCAAAAAGTCTTTATTCACTCAGTGAGTAAAAGAGCGTTTTATTCACTGTTATCGATGAATAAAGTGCCCTTTTTCGAGTGGCAATGGTAAAAACATCTTTAATGATATGCTGGTCAAGTTAAGGTATGTTGATGATGAGTTCTGTATTATACTTGAATATCCATCCAAAAGTTGTCCGATTAGAACACCCATTGTACATGTACACTAGTTTTATTATTCACTAGCAGTTGCATGAAGTTTCACTCTTGTAGACTTTATTAGAATAAAAACATGACCCTCTTCTTTTGCAGTCGGGTAGAACATAGCCTATAACATTTATCAAGCTACTTCCACACAAAAATTCATCCAAATCCACTTAGTACTTTCAAATATTAGCATGATCAAACAAAAAAACTTTTACACTTTATAATATTAGCATAGGGCGTTGGCGAAGGGTGAATTTTCATACAAGGGCAGCCGGACCAAAAAATGCTTACCTTGCTCAAGTGTGATGCGTGAATTCCAGTAACTGTGGCCCTGTGGCTGACTTCTAAATCTTGTAACTTCGTAAATAATTATTTGTTTAATTGAAAATAATAGATTACTATTTATATATTCATATAAAAAATAGTAGACTAATATTTGCCATATTACAAAAGGGAAGCCGGTAGGAATCGAGTTGTATGGAGGCTCCATACTAGATATCGATATCAATATTATATGCAGTACAAAGTACTTACTTACAGTTTTTATAAAATAAAAAATGGTAATTTACATAAACGTAGGTACTTAGACGGGAAAATGTGGCATTCCTACTTTTATTCAGCTTCTTAGCTGTAATAAATGTTAGGGTTTGCTAATTTACATTTTTTATTTCATTAAATTGATTGCAAAAAGACTAGTTTCCAGACAAGTAACTATTTGATTTAAATATTTTGTACTGGCAACACTTTACTTTGCCAGTTAGTCGCTGGATGACATTACCATTCGTGATTGGTTGACGACATTAAATCGTTAACCAATCACAGAACTCGATTTTACCGCGTAAATTTTAGCAAACATCGGAGGTAGGAAAAGGTCGGTTGAGCATTCTGACTCGAGCTGTTGGACGAGAAGGTCGTGAGAAAGAATAAAGTTGTGTTTCCTGTTATTTGGATTTCCTTCAATACTTCACCTGGATATCCTGAAAGTATTTTACTCCATAGTAGCAGTTATTTTTATATATCAGTACCTCTACCATGAGTTTACGCAACCAAAACTCGCTAGCGTTTCCGTAAATTATTTGTATGAAATATTGTACAGCGCCCCTAGCGGTCACAGAAATAATTAAAATTCGTACCATGAGCACTATAGATTACGATAGGTTTAAAACCTAACGTAATCTATACGATAGTCACTAACGTTTTTTAGCTGTGACCATACAAAACGGTACCATGAGTCACTAATTCGACAGGCGCTAGCGAACGATACGCTTACGGTAGTAGTTACGTTGCTCACTAGCATTTGGGCGTGTGAAACGTGTGTTTACATTAACATTTAATACGTTTTGAGTATAATAAAGTTATAATAATGTCTGCAAGAGCATATTTAGCGTGGAATATGTTAGTGGCCGCTGGATTTGAAGATCAACGACGTGAACAACGTGAATTTCAAGCCAACATGATAATTCATGTTGTTTTATAAGCTTTGTTTTTTTAGGAGTAATTTATACATCAATTAATTGTAGCATATGCTGGAACCAAATATAACACCTATTGTACCAAATTCTTAAAAATAAATATTTTTTATTTAATTAGATTATTAGTAGAAAGTTGAAACATACCTTTCCATGAACTTCACCATCAATTGGAACTGTGAGACACTGGTCCTCATTGTATTAAACAATCCAAACTTTTAAACCACATAAAGCACCTCTGTGACACAACATCAACAAACAAAAATACAAATTGAATAGATGACAATGACGTTACAAGAACCACTCGAAATTCAAAAGCCACTAAATACCATAAGTAGTGCACTAATCGTAAACTTTTCAATTTTGTTAGTTTATTTTGTGATATTGACTGTCTTAATATTTTTAGCATAGCGATAACACTACATTTTGAGCTTAAGAGCAGTTCTCTCTTCTTATTACCGGGAAAGAAAGAAACAGAACATAAGTAGTGACCCATAGACGAAAGTATTCTACGAGTGGAGTGAAGTTAGCTAGACGACATGATCCTTCGAGCTCACGTTAGCGCCTCCGTAAATTTCCTCAAATCTCATGGTGCAAGCATTATCGAAATCTATTCGATCCACGTTTGTACGCTAGCGAGTTCAGCGCTAGCGAGTAAGTTGTCGATGACAACTCATGGTAGAGGTACTGAAGTGAGATACTAACCAAACTTAAAACGTAAGTACACGCCCATGGCTTTTATTATTTAAAATTTTGAATTATATTTCTTTCTATTATATGTTTATCTTTGCATTATAATTTAAATATTCAAATTTGCTTAATACTAGTGATGGTACTGAAATCAGATGTAGTTTAAAGCATAACGGTTGTATTACGGAAATAATGAACATGCGTTGAGATAAACAGTGTTTAAACCGATCTAAATGGCAGCTCTAAACGTAGTCTAAGACTCAAAGAGTGGTTCTATTATTTTGTACTGCGACGTACAGTATTTTATAATAGTTTATTTTATTTAGTGCAATTCTTTTTGTGCTTGTACCCACACACTTCTCGTACTAAAATGTCTGAAATACTTCAATGTACAGTATTTTATAATGGTTTATTTTATTTTGTGCAAAAATTATTTTGTGTGTCTACCCACACACTCCTCTTTTCTAACTAAAGTGTCTGGAATGATATCCTGACGGGGTTTCTTAAAGGGGGTACGAAATTTTGCTTATTTTTGGTGTAGGACGCACCGTTTCCGAGATATGACACATTTTTCATCCTTCGATTGAATCGAATAATGTGGTGTTATTCACCATATTTTTAGTTATTGTTATTAACATTTCTTGTTTTTCTGCGAGTTTTAAGATCATGGATGAGCAAGACTTCCTGCGGGGCGGCAGAGAGTACAGATGCTGGAGCAAGAATTACACCGAGAGCGTAAAAGACTTCGTGCGACGGAGGACCGTTGTCAATCATCGTCATGAGGTGCCAGACAGCGTGGCGAGCCTTCCAGACGTTGGGAAGCCGAGTGTCGGGCAGAGTTACGTACCAGCGAGCGTCGTGAGCCCTTCGGTCGTCGGGAAGCTGAGCGTCAGGCAGAGCCACGTGCCGAGCAACGTGGCAATACCGGAGGATATATATAAGGTCACGTAGTCTATCTTTTTATGAGAACGATCTTGTTAGTGTTTTAAAATTATTGAAAGAGGATCTGTCGTCACAGTCACATAACCAAAATGCACAGTCGTCTCAAAAGATAGACCAATATATTACTTAATTTTGATCCTTCAACTAAAAATCAACGTATTGATATGTGGCTGAAAAAGGTCAACGAATAAGCGACGGTATATGGTTGGGACGACAGAACTACTACTCATTTTGCCATGCAAAAACTCCCTAGGCCTGGCTAAAATGTGGTACGAAAGTCTGAATTCCATTCTTTTCAGCTGGAAAGAATGGCCAGATCAATTGATAAATGCTTTTCTTATGAACAAAATTACGGCCAGACCTTGGAGGATATGCTGACAAGGAAGAGCAAGTTCAATGAGCCCATCGAAGTTTATTATTATGAAAAATTTGCTCTCGTAAATAAATGCGATATAGTAGGAAAGCATGCCGTGGACTGCATTATTCACGGCTTGAACGACAGGACGCTTGGATTGAGTGCTTTAGCATTACGTTGCAATCACCCATTGACAGGCCGTTGGTATAGTGGTCAGTGGCCCTGACTGCTATGCGCAAGGTCGTGGGTTCGATTCCCACCTAGGACAAATGTTTGTGTGATGAGCACGGTCATTTGTTCTTTGTCTGGGTGTAATTTATCTATAATATGTATGTATTTAGAAATATATATGTATGTTTATGAGTTGTCTAGTACCCATACCACAAGCTCTGCTTAGTTTGGGACTAGATGGCGTTGTGTGAAAAAATTGTGGAATATATTATTATTATTACCCTGACCAACTTTTACAGTTCTTGTTAAGCAATAAAGATACTTATCAGCCTCCAGGGGACCGTGGCCATGTTTTTACCCCAGGCCAAAATCTATAGCTAAATCGGGTCACCCTAATAATAATAACAAATAAAATCATTTATTTCGGGCTTTGCACCCATAAAAACCATATACATTAATACCTTAAAAATAGACACTACATAATTGAAATAAAATACGTCACAATAGCGTCACAATATAATGGTTGCTATAATTATAAGGAAAAGGGGCATAGTTTCCTACATTGTTCCAAGCCTCTCTTGAAGTGTCAACGATGCAATAAACTCGGTTAACTCGGTAGGTTGACTGGTAGAGAATGCCTTGCTGCATTAAGTCCGCCCATGTAACACAATTATACATAAAGTTTAAATAGATACCTGTTTTAGAAAGCCAGCGAATTATAGCGCTACCGTTTCAAAGACAATGCGCATAGATTCAGTCAAAAAGGGTACTGAAACCCCAAACTTCAAATTTATAAAAGAGGTAATTGTTGATGGGGTGCCTCTACAGGGGTTCATAGATTTTGAGAGCGAGATTACTTTGATTAAGCAGTCGATAATCAAGGAGCTAGGCTTGATGCATGATAACACGCCCTCTCAAATGTAAGGTTTCGGTAATAGTCTTGTGCAGTCTCTTGGAGAGTTGTCGCTTGATGTGAGTATAGACGATGTCAACGCCAGGGTTATTTGTAAGGTTGTGAGTGACGATTTTTCGGAGAAGCCTTTGCTAGTTGGTCAGACTCACACGGAACTTCCCCATTAAGTATTGCCTTTTTCTGATGTCAATATTGAGAGTGGAAAATCTTTAAAGGTTCGCACTTTAGGAACTGTAAAACAGACTCACACGGAACTTCCCCATTATAGTTACTTATAAGAATATTTTTGAACTGAAATTCTTCGACAACGGCAATAAATTGCCTTTTTCTGATGTCAATATTGAGAGTGGAAAATCTTTAAAGGTTCGCACTTTAGGAACTGTAAAACAACGGCAATAAATTGCCTTTTTCTGATGTCAATATTGAGAGTGGAAAATCTTTAAAGGTTCGCACTTTAGGAACTGTAAAATTTTGCGGGCCTGTTTCTATCAGAACCAGGGTTCATCCTACCATTAGTGGCAGTATTTTACTGACAAATAGTATTGCAGGAAAACCCAATCAGCAATTTTTAGTTTGTGGTGGACTTTATAATTTGACAAATGGCTATGTGAATATAGCTGTTATTCCCAATGCTAGTTTCTGTCTGATTCCAAAGGACAAGGTCTTTTGTCGAGCCGAAAACGGTCTATTTCGTCAACAGGGTTGTCGTTGAGTCGCCTGAACTGACGAGTGATGCTGCCGGCAATAAATTAGATGAAAGCCATATTCATATTTGTCAGAAGGTACCTGATGATACTAGGAAACGGTTACTGGATTTGCTCAGAAAGTATGAACATTGTTTTGCATCATACTACCAGGTACCAATTGTAGAAAAAAAAACAAGATAAAGCGATTCACCTCATTTGTCACTCCGGACGGCCAATACGAGTTTAATCGCATGCCGTTGAGCCTGGCAAATGCGCCTGCTGTTTTTCAGCGCATGATTAATACAATTCTAGGAGGAAAGACGTACCATGGAAATGGGACGATAGTCAGGAAACTGCTTTTCAGGATTTTTCTCGCAATATTCGATCCATCAGCAGAGCTCTATAGCAGGCAAACATCGCTGGAGGAGAAAATTTTCCACTCCTATGAACTGAAAACTTTAGCAGTCGTTTGTTTCCTACAAAAGTTTATAGTTTACTTGTTAGGAAAAGACTTTAAAATCATTACAGATTGCAGCGCTCTTCGGTCTATTTTTACTAAATGGAATGTCATTTCTAGATTAGCGCGCTGGTGGCTGCAATTGCAAGAATTTAATTGCACAATTGAATATAGGGCCGGCATAAAAATGGGACATGTTGATACGCTATCCCGTAATCCTGTAGTCGAGATCGAGGAGAATCAATCTAATAATCTTCCAAATGTGATGGCCATTTCAAGCGAAGACTGGTTACATACCCTCCTATTTGGAGATTCAGTTAATTTAAGTTAGTAATTAGAGATATTTTGGATAGTAGTTTAGATCAGAAAGGCTTGCAATATATTAAGGAAAACTACGTCGTTATTCACAAGTTATTTCATTCTTTAGATGAAGACAAGGGGATGTGCGCTGGGTAGTGTAGAAAGGCGCAAGATAGTAATTATGTTGCATGAATCATGACGATATCGGTCATTTTGGGGTTGAAAAGACTTTGGAACGATAAAAGAAAAGCTTTTCGCGATTTTAAGCGATAAAAAAAAAATATACGTAAGCGCCTGTATAAAAAAAAACAAAAATAAAAAATTAATTAAAAATAATCAAAGTAGTACAGAAGGTCTTCTTCACCCTATAACCAAAGTGGAAGTACCTTTTCATACACTACATATTGACCATCTCGGACCCTTCGTGAAGTCCAAGCGGGGTTTTCTTGTCTAGATGCCTTTACAAAATTTTGTTTTGTCAGACCGGATTGGAACACGCACACTCAGAACGTGATAAGGGTGCTAGAAGACATATTCAGGATGTTTAGAACTCCTGATTGTCTCGTGAGTGACCGCGGCAGTTGCTTTACGACGCCTATGTTCAAAAAAATTTGTCTAGACGAGGGCATTAAACATATCCTGAATGCTGTCTCTAGTCCTCGATCAAACGGTCAAGTCGAGTGGTATAACCGCAAAATTCTCGGCTCTATGAAGGCTTTAAGCGTGAAATATGGCGAAAAAGAACGGGATTCCCATATAGGTAGGATTCAGTGGGAACTAAACAACACTATCCAAAAAACGACCGGCAGGACACCAGCCCAGGTGGTGTTTGGTACCTCCATGAATGTTTCAGCAAATCCCATTCTTAATGAGATTTCTGATGAAACCAGTGAATCCACTGATTTACCCACTATACGCCAAGAAGTTAAAAGTAAGATAGAAAATGAGCAGATCAAGCAAAAACGGTATTATGATAAGAGTAGGAAACCTGCACGCGCATACCCGGAAGACAATCTTGTTAAAATCACTAAAACTTGCTTTAATAATGAAGGACAGATGAAGGATAGAGTAAGAAGCTCCTACCGTCGCATATCGGTCCCTATCGGGTTACAAAGGTCTTGGGTACTGACCGGTATGTAGTAGCTCCAGTACCTGGTTTATGTAATACACAAGGCAAGCGTCCAACGACTGTTGCTGCGGATCGCATGATGCCTTGGATCCACGTGGCCGCATTAGATGTTAACGGGAGCTCGGAATCTGCTTCCGACACAAATGATGATTAGATATATACTTTATACGTTATAAATAAATACTTAATTTAAGTTTTGATTGTTGTGAGGCATGAAACTACAGAATCGTGTGTTGTTACAGATGCTAGAGTTACTCATTCTTCTTGCTCCTGCTGCACAAGCTTAATCGATCGGCTTGAGCGAATGGCTAGCAAGGACTCCCTCGATTAATCGATCGTCGAAGCTGGATGCGAGAATCGATTGGTTCGCATCTGATCAACTATGCTAGAGCTACTCATTCTTCTTGCTCCTGTGGCACAAGCTTAATCGATCGGCTTGAGCGAATGGTTAGCAAAGACTCCCTCGATTAATCGATCGTCGAGGGGTAATCTTTGAAGTATATCGACTAATCGATCGTCGATCACTAGGTATCCCAATTAATCGATCGTTGGGACCGGTTTCTTTAATAGATTAAACACAACTAATCGATCGTTGTGATATCACTTTGTCTATGATTAATCTGTAGTTGCTTCCGTAAAAGACTGTAAATCCTTAAAAGCTAAACAATTTTGTAAATAATTAATATATATCTAGATAATTAATATTATTTTAGTCGTATTAGTTTATATATTTTTAAATAGTCTCTGGGTTATAGCAAATTTGTATTGTCAAAAAGTTTAAACATTACGTAATTATTATGTATGATATTAGCAAATAATCTGAATCGTTTTTTTTTTAAATTGTGTATATAGATTGTAAAGTTTGGTTAACCGACCTTGTTCCGATTGTTAGGGTTCCACCGGGTACCGAGTGCAGGGACGCACACGGTATCAGGATGGTCGATTGTTAGGGTTCGCTAATTTACATTTTTTATTTCATTAAATTGATTGCAAAAAGACTAGTTTCCAGACAAGTAACTATTTGATTTAAATATTTTGTACTGGCAACACTTTACTTTGCCAGTTAGTCGCTGGATGACATTACCATTCGTGACAGGCTACTGCAACTTCAAGGCGAAAAAAATTGTATGGACTTTGAGGGGAAATAATGGTACATTTTGCTGTCTCACCTGTTCCGTGCGCTTTCTCTTTCTTTCATGACAGTCAGCCACTTTTTAATCTATGGTCGGCCATATATGTTTACTTGTCCTGTCTTCTTGTATGTTTTAAGTTTGTGCTTATTAATTTCTGGCAGTAATTAAATTAATTTACGGTTCATTTTACATCGTAATTTGTAAAAAAATATCGGTTATTGTTCAGTGATTGTACCATAATGCCACCTAAAAACCGATTTATAACTTGGGAAATATGTGGAGATCGTGCAAGTCGTATAGGTAATGAAAAAAGGAAGTTTATGGCAAAATTTCCATTAGATGAGGCTCGGTAAGTATTAAATTAGATATTTGATTATATATTTTAATTAAAACATAGTACTAAAAGCTTTAATCGATCTTTTAATTTTCAATTTTATTTTGTTGTTTAGTGATGTGCTATAACGCAACGGCTCTTATCAATTATCGATAAATGGTGTGTCTGTTTTTAATTGTTTATAAACAACGTTGATTAAAGCGAGAGGCATTAAATGAAACCGCGTTTACTTTATGTATAATTTTCAGGCTCTACACCAAAAATCAGACCACTTTTTTTCTGATTGGGAAAATCTTCAAATGACCCCTCCTGCTGTGGGTAGAGCAGAAGGGAGTGTCAGACTTCTACTGACTAAAAACCCACCCTGTTCCTTCACTGCCCTTACGTTTCGGGGCCGCGGTATCTCGTTAGAACATTCCCGTAACCCCGGCAGGCAGTGGCCTTGTGGGGCTCCGTTAATGGTGCTGTCATCATCTGCTGTCAGCCCTGCAGCGCTGGATCCGTGACAGAAACCATGCGTGCTACATTATATGCTGCATGCTTGCTTGCATGAAAAATATCATGTGAAAGTGTTATTTATAACCTATTTGCAAATCATATTAATAATAAACATCAATATTTCAGAAAATAATGATGTGCTGTATGTATGGTGTGTGCTTGTTTGCATGACTGCTGGATGCATGGTGTATGCTTGTTTCCATGTTTTTTACAGGGAACTAAAAACCACATAATATGTTCACAGTAGTAGTTCACAGT
This sequence comes from Tholera decimalis, assembly GCA_943138885.2. NCBI lineage: Eukaryota > Metazoa > Arthropoda > Insecta > Lepidoptera > Noctuidae > Tholera > Tholera decimalis. The sequence continues at coordinate 5,612,435 of OW964575.2, read as the reverse complement.
TCGCCCGAAGTAAGCACATAGATGTCCGATATCATTACATCAGAGCAGGTTGCAGTCAATAAAATACTTATCAAATACAAGAATACAGAAGACACGGTCACTGACGTTCTGACGATGGGGCTCCATCGAATGAAATATGAAATGTTTATGACAGCTATGGGTTTGCAATTGAGTCATGAAATTGTTATATAATATCTAGTCTTTTCAATAATATGACAAGAAATTAAAGAAGTTAGGTGGCTTTAGACAACCTTTCCCAAGTAGTAGCTTTCGTGCACAAAGCCTGTTTAAGCCAATTCACACTGACATTAATCTTTCAGGTATTCAAAATTACCACGCCTGAAGTAAGCACATAGATGTCCGATATCATTACATCAGAGAAGGTTGCAGTCAATGAAATACTTATCAAATACAAGAATACAGAAGACACGGTCACTGACGTTCTGACGACGGGACTCCATCGAATGAAACATGAAATGTTTATGACTGCTATGGGTTTGCGTCCAGAAGAACGTTGGGAATAAATTAACTCAATCCTTGACATATATTATTAAGTCTAATGATCTGTACTAGTTTTAATAATTAACAATATACTACTTTTTTCTTAAAAACTACAATCCTTGCTTTATTTCAACACAAATCCACACTTAAATAAAAAAAAAATTAAAAGTAAGCCCGTTTTTCGACCTGTATACTTTATCGATATCGATAAAGAGGCTGCTGCCATCGCTCAGCACTATTTAGTCTGATAGGTTGGTAGTACTGTTGTATGACGTCTTGTTCCCCGTGTATGTTCGTTCAGTTGGTATTGAAGTGAACTTCTACCTGTTTTTATTTTTTTAGTACTAAGTCCCGTCTCTTAAACATAGTGTATTACATACTCTTTGATTCGTGATTGGTTGACGACATAAAATCGTTAACCAACGATTTTACTGCGTAAATTTTAGTAAACATCGGAGGTAGGAAAAGGTCGCTTGAGCATTCTGACTCGAGCTGTTGGACGAGAAGGTCGTGAGAGGTAGGAAAAGGTCGCTTGAGCATTCTGACTCGAGCTGTTGGACGAGAAGGTCGTGAGAAAGAATAAAGTTGTGTTTCCTGTTATTTGGATTTCCTTCAATACTTCACCTGGATATCCTGAAAGTCTTTTACTCCATAGTAGCAGTTATTTTTATATAAAGTCACCAGAAACTGATAGCATTGCGTTTTATTGATTTCTGAACAATATATAATAATAATCCTCCTAACCGACGTCCAATCTCATTAATGGTTAGCCATCTGCGCAGGAGATATTATAGTGCACTAGTATGTGTGCAGTACAAGTGCACTCTTTGTTCCTTTATGGTACTTTAACCGATGGGATGGCGATCCCACATGACCCGAGAGAGATCAGACACAGGACCAACAGCTTAACATGTTTTCCGAGGCATAGGGGTCACCAAGTTTCAAACTCCGGGCTACTACTGAGCAATTTCTAACAGAAAACCTCAATAGCACTATACGGAATTGAACCAGAGACCTCTTGGTAGCATACAGAACAACATCCTGGGAAAGGTAGGTGGGAATATCTGCTCACCAATAATAAAATAGTCTATAAAGAGTAACTAGTACTAACACTAGATAATAAGGTATAAGTTACTAACACTATGGATTCTTTGGTCCGAAATAAGTTTATTTTTCTTATTGTGTAGTATCTATACTCTCATAATAGAAACTAATTAGGACTGATTTGAGACCTCACTGTGGTCCTGCCAGGATTGTGAAATAGGTCATATTCATGAGTTTTTACTTCAGGCTGTAAGATGTCCTCTCAACAATTCTTATTTTTTTAATTTAAGTTTAGTATTGAAAATGCTAGGAATGCACTGAGACAATGGATGGCTGTTAATTATTACGTGGAACTTATAACTCACCATCCTGAACGCATCCGCTATCATCTAGATCCTGTTTCGCAATATTTTCAGCACTCAGAGGTTCCATTTTCAAGAAAATAACCGGTTCAAAAAAAATATTCACTGTGTACCAAAGGCCACCACATCAGAAATAAAGAAATCAATGGTAGCGTCATAAGACAAAGGAAACAAGAATAAAACAGTTTACAAACTGCAATATATAACACTAGATAATAAGGTATAAGTTACTAACACTATGGATTCTTTGGTCCGAAATAAGTTTATTTTTCTTATTGTGTAGTATCTATACTCTCATAATAGAAACTAATTAGGACTGATTTGAGACCTCACTGTGGTCCTGCCAGGATTGTGAAATAGGTCATATTCATGAGTTTTTACTTCAGGCTGTAAGATGTCCTCTCAACAATTCTTATTTTTTAAATTTAAGTTTAGTATTGAAAATGCTAGGAATGCACTGAGACAATGGATGGCTGTTAATTATTACGTGGAACTTATAACTCACCATCCTGAACGCATCCGCTATCATCTAGATCCTGTTTCGCAATATTTTCAGCACTCAGAGGTTCCATTTTCAAGAAAATAACCGGTTCAAAAAAAATATTCACTGTGTACCAAAGGCCACCACATCAGAAATAAAGAAATCAATGGTAGCGTCATAAGACAAAGGAAACAAGAATAAAACAGTTTACAAACTGCAATATACCCACAATCAGACACAATTTTTATAATTTGGAACAATTCCAAGAGTAGGTATATTCCTTGAAAAATCACAATAATCACAAAATCTAAAACTCGGGTGTTGACTGAAGAAAACAACTAGAGCGGTATGTCGTTTTCTTAGCTCATGTTATTGATTTTAGCTTTTAGTCGATTTTTAATTCAAACTTGCGAAATCGATAATAGATGCGTCAACACCATGTTACTCGAGAAAATTTCTATAAGATAAGATATATTTATTTGTCAAAAACATGTGTCAGTTTTATAATCAGTTGGAAGGATTACAATAACAATAAGAGTATCAACATGTTTTGCCTAGAAAGGCGTACAAATACAATAGCGAACAAAAAAAAAATTATTCAAATTATAAAGCAAAGAAAGTTGTGTCAAAATAATAATATTTACTTAAGAAATAATAATTAATAATTGAATAATGTCCATTCGAAACAATATGTAAAATAATAATAATGTCATTGACCTTAATTATTTCAATAATGTCAATAACTTCAAAATTCCTAAAAAATTATATAAAAATAAATCGCATGTCAATTGAGTCCCTTTAAAGTTTGTCATGATTTATATACTCTCTGATTTAAGTAGTCGGCAACATTGTAATAGCACTTATTTATTAGAAGATTTCGCATGATTTTATTAAAACTATTTATATTTAAATCTTTATATAATGCCTTTGGTACCTTGTTGTATAATCTTGGCGCCATACAGAATATACTCTTACTCATGAGTGCTGTTTTTGCTTTGTGTAAGCGAAGTGTCCGATGGTCACGTTGACTGCGTTCAGAACCATCTGAATATCTTGCAAACAGTTGGGGATTCTTTTTAACAAATAATACCGTTTCTAGTATATATAAGGAAGGAAGTGAGAGAATTTGATATTTTATAAAGTATGGTCTGCAACTGTCTATATTTTTAAGACCAAACATTGCTCTTATGCATCGTTTTTGCATTCTAAATATAACATCTTTATGTGTAGAGTTTCCCCAGAAAATAATGCCGTACCTAAGGATCGATGCAACAAGTCCGTGATAGGCAGTAAGTAAAGAATCTATATTTACGATTGGGGCGAGTTTATATAATGCGTAGGAAGAACTGCTAACTTTTTTACTGAGTTCTTCAATGTGGTCTTTCCAATTAAGTTTTATATCGATAGTTAGTCCAAGGAATTTGACATTACTAACTCTGCATATAGTGTTTTTTATATTTTAGGTTAATATTATTTTTTATTGGTATTCTTTGACTAAAATGTAAAATTTGTGTTTTATTTATATTGATTTTTAAATTATTATTGTCTAACCAGCAAATTAAAGAAGCTAAAGTATTATTAATGTCAAGTTCATAATTGTCAGTATTCTTACATGCTATTGTGACTGTACTGTCGTCTGCAAAAAGAGTCATTGGATGTTCAATAGATTTCGGAAAGTCATTTATATAGATAATAAATAATAATGGTCCCAGAACGTGTGTGATGTTTGTTTTATAATTAAACACCTTTTTATATGGTTTATACCATTTATTAGTATAATTATTGTACATTACAGTTACAGCTCGTGCCGCGATCCAGAGCGTCTCTCCGGTCTGCGGTGTTGCCAACCCTATATGTTAGTGTTGTTACTACTAATTATGTCTCCTCTCACATCCCTTCTCTTTTCTTAAAATAATTAATCATTACAATATTCATGCAAATAATTTGGTTTCTTAACAATTCGACCACTTCTAGTTTTTTTATTTTCTACAACAATATTGTCAAAATTAAATGTAACAGACTTCTTGGCTATACTATTTACTATGTCATTATTAGCTCCAAGATCAGTCTGTTCATCAAGACAATCTACAAAGTTATCCACATCACAATTAACATATTCAAAATTTAAATTATCATTATTTTCCACAATGTCATTCATAATATCTTTGTTACAATTATTAAAGTCTATATCTCTAAAAGCTAAATTCTCAGTACAGTCATCATCTGTTACATTAACATTCGTTACCTTATCATAACATCTTTCATTTAATGTGTTATTTTGTATTATACATTCTAGGTCCTCATCATCATAATCATATGTATTTTTAACATTAAATTTTCTATATTTTGAACCTTTAAATATATTATATCTGTTTCTCAGAACTTTCTGCCCATTTTCCAATAATATTACATAGGATCTATCTTTATCCCCTTCTTTTACAATTTTACCTGGGATTAACTTATTCTTATTTCTATCTCTAATATAAACATTTTGTCCATTAAAGAATATTATTCCTTTACCCTTAAATTTCTTATCATGATACAATTTATATCTTTCATTTTTCTTTTGTACATAGTTTTTTATTTTCTTATACTTTGTTTCATAACCATTTCTATTCACAGGTAACAAAGAAGCTACTTGTCTACCAATCATCATCTCATTTGGCGACTTTAACTCATTATCAATAGGCGTATTCCTGTATTCTAACATAGCTAAATCAATATTTTTATTTTCTAATATACATTTTTTTAACATCCTTTTAACTGTTTGAATGTGGCGCTCAACCATCCCATTAGACCTAGCATAATAAGGTGTTGATGTCTTATGTTTAAACCCAAATTGCTGACAGAAATCTACAAATACAGAACTTCTGTATTGAGCTCCATCATCTGTATATAATAATTCAGGGATTCCCCATCTAGAGAATGATGTTTGTAAAGCTTTTATATGCTCCTCAGCTGATTGATTTTTTAATTCACTTATCTCTACATACTTAGTAAGATAATCTACTATTAATAAAAATATTTTATTATTTAAGAAAAACATATCCGCTCCTATTGTACTCCATGGTTTATCGGGAACTTCTCTTAATTTTAATGGTTCATAACTATGACTTTTTTGAAACTGTAAACAGATGTCACAATTTTTAATCATATCTTCTATTTCTTTATTCACATGTGGCCAATATAACAATCCTTTTATTCTATTTTTACACTTTTCATAACCCATATGATTGTAATGAATTTGCTTTAACATGTCAGAACGTAATGATTTTGGTACTAACAAAGCTGAATCTTTGAATATTAAACCGTTAGCTACATATAAGCTTTCTTTAATAGAATGATAAAACTTTAATTGAAATGGAATATCAGAATATTTAGGCCAATCATTTTGAATATAATTAATAAGCAATACCAAGTTTTCATCTTTAGCTGTTTCTTCTTGAAATATTTTTAATTTTTGCTCACTAATATTTAAATTTTCTATAATCATACAGACATGCATTTCTATCTTTTCATCAATATCCTGATTACATATGTTATCTTGTACATATGCCCTAGATAATGCATCAGCCACTAGGAGTTCTTTACCAGGTTTATATTTAATATCTAAGTCATAACCTTGTATGCGCATTCTTAATTTTTGCAATCTTAATGGAGTTTCGTTCATAGATTTTTTAAATATCTGTTCAAGTGGTTTATGGTCAGTTTCTACTGTAATTTGTTTGCCATATATGTATTGATGGAACTTTTCACATGCATATACAATTGCTAATAATTCCTTCTCAATTTGTGCCCATGATTTCTGCGACTCAGTTAATGATTTAGAAGCATAAGCTACTGGTGCATTATGTTGCAATAAAACTGCTCCTAACCCTGTACTACTACTATCAACCGACAATGTAATAGGACTATTTATCTCAAAATATTTTACCGGTTCTGTAGTTAAGATTTGTTTTAATTTATTGAAAGCTTCCTTTTGTTTTTCACTCCATACAAATACAGAATTCTTTTTCACTAATTCTCTCAATGAATTTGTAATATCTGATAAGTTAGGTATAAATTTAGATACATAAGTTATGATTCCTAAAAATGTTTGTAACTCTTTTTTACTTGTGGGCTCTTTCATATTAACAATAGCTCTAATTTTCTCTGTATCAGGTCTAATACCTGTGCTACTCAATATATGGCCTACATATTTGACCTCAGTTACCCCAAACTGACACTTATCTTTGTTGAATTTTACTCCTGCTTGTTTAGCCCTGTTCAAAACTTGTTTTAATCTCTTATCATGGGATTCCTTAGATTCTCCCCATATTAACAATTCGTCAACATATTGTTCTACCCCTTCAATGTCACAAAATATGTCATGAAAACATTTACTAAAAACTTCAGGTGCTGAGTTTAAACCAAAGGGTAATCTTTTATAACAATACCTACCAAAGTCACCAGCATTAAATGTTGTATATATTTGACTCTTTTTTGATAATTTAATCATGTAAAATCCTTTAGAGGCGTCTAGCACCGAAAAATACTTGGCATTAGGCATTCTAGCGACTAATTCCTCAAAAGTACTCATTTTAAATCTTTCTCTGATTATACATTTGTTCAAATTCTGTGGATCTAAACAAAGTCTGATAGAACCATCGTTTTTCTTTGCCACAACCATAGAATTAACCCATTCAGTAGGCTCATTTACCTTTCTAATGACACCTAACTTCACTAATTTATCTAATTCACTTTTAATTTGATCTTGAAATTTAAATGGAATTTTTCTAGGTCTTTCTGCAATTGGTACACAATTTTCCTTTAATTTAATATCATATTCATATTTTAACTCACCTAAACCAGTGAATAATTCACTATATTCTGACACAATGTCACTTTTATTTACCAACTTTACCCTGTTAATAATACCAAGCTTTACTGCAGTTGAGTAACTTAAAATACTGGGTGTGTTAAAATCCACTACAAAGAGTTTACATAAACAGTCACTGTTGTTGTATCTTAATTTTGTATCACAAGTTCCAAGTATTTTGATCTCAGATCCATCAAAATTTGTCAATCTTATATTCCTACATGTATTTAGTTGCAATTTTAATTGATTCATTGTATTTCTATTTATGATATCCACTTGAGAACCTGTATCAATTTTAAATTTCATATATTTGTTATTTACTTGTATATTTATATACCACTCCTTGCTTACTGAGTTTACTGCATAAACTGTATCTATTCTAAGCTGTTCTATATTTTCACTGTTGACTACTGAACATTTATAAGTACAACATGAAGTAAAATGATTAAATTTATGACATTTTATACATTTTTTACCGTATGCTGGGCATTTACCATAACCATGAAACTTATTGCATTTTCTACATGGTCTTGATGTACTGGCATCTTTTTTAAAATGCTCACCTGACCTTTCTTGATAATTTGATTGTCTGCCACTGGATGTTCCTCGCGCACCATAACTTGCTTGACCTGGAGTTCTACTACGACCCCTGGCTTTTGGTTCTCGTTTATTTGCTGATAGGCGACTGTATGTTCCTTTGTTTACTGCACCTACTTCATTTGAGAATTCACTATTTAAAGTTTTTATTTGACTTTGAGCCACTTGTGCGGCTTTACATATACTCATGCACTTGTCAAGTGTCAGGTCTGGTATTCTTAGTAATTTTTCTCTGATATTACCATCAGTAATTCCAAGTACTATTTGATCTTTTATAAGACTATCCTTTAAGGTTCCAAAGTTACAATCTAAACTGAGAGATTTTAGTGCTGTATGGTATTCTTCATATTGTTCGTCAGTTTTTTGTTTTCTTGAGAAGAATAGATATCTGTTATACGTTTCATTTGTAGGTGGACTACAGTTTTTCTCCAGACGTATGAGTACCTCATTGTATGATATGCTCGCCTTGTCCTCGAAACTATTATATACAGAGGTGGGCGTTTAAACGAAAAGCATATAATATAACATATTATTTAAAATAAACGAATAAGCAGACTTGTTTATAAAAGCATTTAAAGTTATCTGTTTATTCCGCTTTTTGTTAAAATTAAAACGCAACCGCGTTTTGATAATTTCTTTTCATAACCACGTAAGTAAGAACGTGCTCAAATGAATTATGTAACAACTGATAGATGGCGCCTGATTCAATTTTAATCGATAGTAAACAATGATTATGCGAAAATCGACCTTAATTCAAAAACTTTAAGGTTTAAAATATTTACATCTTTTGTTTATGTGCTGAATCGCGTTGACTTACTCAAAATTGGTAAACCTAGCAAATTAAATATGCTTTCCGTTGTTCACTTTTAAAAGCGCCAATTTAATTTAAACGGGTTGCTTATCACTTATTTTGCTTTTTACGTTTAGTAGCGTTTCCTCCGCCCGGTGAAAAGCGTCATGTTTTGTGAATTTCCGAAACAATTTGATTAAAAGTTGTGACTCGGAATTGTTTACGTAAACATAAATAGTGTAAAACATTATTTCATGTGGTGAATAGTTTCTTACCAAGGAAATAATTCTGTGAGTTTTGGACTTGTATATAATATAGTTTTTAGGTGTAGTTAATTGTGTTTAATAGGTAATTGTGTTAATAATAGTGTAAATAGTTTATAGTGTAAGTAATTGTGTTAATTTTGACTACTTTTTCTACAAAAACAAATTGGTGAGCTAATTAAACTGTAAATTCGAATAACTACTGTATCAAAATGACGAGTAGAAGTTCGAATAACATAATTTGGAACTTTTTTTTGAGAAATCATGCGACTAAAACAGCTGTGTGTAATTTTTGTAATAAAACTTTATCGTATTCCGATTTTAACATAATATCGGAATGGAAGACCCGGTTGTTGACGAGCAAAGTAGAAAAAATTATGTTTCTGAATGTGAATAAATGACTTGATGGTTTGAGGAAATAATGGAAATTTTGTAAATTATTAAAATGTACATAATAATAGATCAATGAACTTTTAAGTACGCCTGAATTTAATAAAATGTAGTTTATTATTTGACAAGTTATTAATAAATACAGATCTTAGAATAATACTAACCTACTTAGTAAAGTTTCATAATTATATAATATTATTCATTCAGTCAGTCCTAAGCCTGCCAAGTACGAAAGAAAATTCATTGATTTCGTTTAAAAACCAATACTTAAACTTAACCAACTAAAAAAGCAAACAACATAATTTCATTATTTTTAATGTAAGAAAGTAAATAAGCGTATTAAGCAGTTTACGTAAGTGACTTTTGATAAAAAATAAACGAATAAGTTCGTTAAAAGTTTTAAGTCGTTTATCACATCTTTAATTATATATTAGCAGACCCTCTTCACCGATGCAGTGTAATAATAGAGCTTTTTTCTGTTCATCATTTAGACGTGTATCTGCTCCACTGGCGAGAAAATATAGGTCAAACCGCTGTTTCCAGTTTTCGAAACTTCTCTTTTTCGATTTCGACCCAACCAAAGATAATGGCGGCGGCGGTTGTAGTTGTTCCATCTCTTACCTCTTTTTACTTTGTTCAGCGGCAATTTTTAGTTATCCTGTCCTCAGCGCCATGTGTGATGTTTGTTTTATAATTAAACACCTTTTTATATGGTTTATACCATTTATTAGTATAATTATTGTACATTACAGTTACAGCTCGTGCCGCGATCCAGAGCGTCTCTCCGGTCTGCGGTGTTGCCAACTAGGCAATAGGCATGCGTCCGATATATCAAAACGAATTCAAAATCAGATTTCAAACACAAATCGTTTCGTATCGATTTCTCAAACTTGAAGATCTGATTTTAAAATCTACCTAGCCGAACCAAACGCAAACGATCTACCATCAAACGAATCGACGCAATCGAAATCCAAACGCAAACTTACCAGTTTGCGTTTGGTTGGATGGATTTCGTTAGAAATTCGCTTTCTCTCTTTCTAACTAAGCGTAACATAGCGGAGTAAAAAGGATAGCGCGAATTTTGTGATTTAGATTTCGGTTTTCGAAAATCTAACAGACATTATAATGCTATCAATATCATCTTTACTGTAGTAGTTTAAGTATTTAAAGACTACATTTTCGAGATTATACCTTGATGTATTTTGGTTTATGCTTCAATGTTTCTTGGAACTAAAAAAATGTATATACCTAATGTTTGTTTACGTAATTTCAACTAAATACTAATACATATTTGACCTTGGTGACAAGTGCGCGCTTCGCATCGTAATTAGCACAAGTGAATTGCATAACTGCCGATTTTTTATTAGGTATTTATTTAGAGTAGTGTCGTTTTTAGAGTAAAGATAATAGACAATAATAATTATTTAGTGAATTGTATATATTGCTATATTTGCGTTTTTAAACGCAAATCTGGATCCAACAAGGTTTGAAAAATAAAAAAATAAAACAAGAATATAAAAAAAAAACAGAAATTAATAATTTCTGTTTTTTTCGGTATTTTTACAATAATTTCAAATTATTGTAAAAATACCGATTTTTAAATGCGATGGAAAAGTTTTACGCGTAATCTTAAATAAAACTTTTCTGCTAGTCCTAAGCCTAGATCAAAGCATGATGGAAAATCGCGCAATCTCTATCTGATTCCAACGAAATCTAAGTAGGCTACGCAAGCGAATTGGCGAGGCTAGATCGATAAGCTAAATCGGATTTCTAAAATCAGATTTTGAAATCGATTTTGAAATCTGAAATCGGATAAATATCAGTTTGCGTTCAAAACCAAAAACGCCCATGTCTATTGCCAACCCTATATGTTAGTGTTGTTACTACTAATTATGTCTCCTCTCACAGAACGCTTCCCTGTGGTACACCGAATTTTACTATACGTTCTTGAGATAAATACGTTGCCGCTTTTTTCATGTGATCTATTCTGGAGATTGCTGTAATTTGCCTTCTATTAGTTAAATAAGATTCAATTAGTTTAAGAATATTGCCTCTTACTCCGTATGCGTCAAGTTTATTGATTAAAGTAGTGTGGTCAACGTAGTCAAATGCTTGTCATATTCATATCGCATAGCACAGCGCAAATATGGGTCCTTTCATCAACTCGTAACATTACAGTCTGTAGAAAATCATAGACCGCCATATTGATTGTCTTATTTTGTCTGAATCCTTTTTGCTCACTGCAAAGAATATTATTTTTTTCCATATACGTGTATAATTGTTTATAAATGTATTTTTCAAAAATCTTTGACATCATTGGTATCAGCGCTATTGGTCTATAATTTTCGATTTGCTCTCTGTTTCCTTTTTTAAATAGAGGTTTTACTATTGACGTTTTCATACCATCAGGAAAGGTACCCGTACTGATACACAGATTTATAATCTATCTTAATAGTCAGACCAAGTCGGCATAAAAGTTCTAAATAATATTTAGCCAATCACATCACAAGATGAAATATTTATTTCTGTTCCATTAGAGAAAGTATTAATTAACGAACACTTACAATACCTCTGTTATTGGAAGTTGATGGTCAGAGTTGTTAGAAGAGCTAATTTCTAAATAATAACAGCCGCACGAACTAATCTTCAGACTTAAGCAACGCTTGTCGATATCGGTCCGGGGGTGATAGACCATCTTAATATAACGAGATTCCTTTGTTAATTACGTCAGTTACGGGTAGTCATTAAGTAGCCAGAAAATCTAGGAAAATGCCAAGGAATACTGTATTACCAGCTTCTGTGTTGTGGAGGTCATTCACTCCATAACCATTATAAAACATTAGTACTTAGCTCAGCTGAGTCAGATGCATCTAGTTAGATGAGAAGCCGACCCCAACATATTTAGGAAAAGGCTAAGCAGTTGATGAGGATCAGAGAGAAATTCTTTCTTAGCCTTTGATAATTATAATTATCATTTCTCATATTTTAAATCACAAAAATCGAAATTGCAACGACTGACTTTTATTTATGTCCTTAAATTGAATTAAATTATTCTATTTTTTTTAAATTATTGATAATAGGTTCGCGTTTGACCGATTTGATGATGTGGTCGAAGATGGAGCACGAAACGATTTGTCCTCTAATTTTATTAGATAGTTACATGTGGAGTTTTGATGAATGTTTACTGCAGTACTGCTGTAATTACCAAGAAAAGAAAACCGCAACTTGGTATTTTCGTTAGTATATTATAATAACATAGTGGTTTTTTTTGCTGCTTTTTTAAAAACTGGCAACTCTACCTCATTTTAATGATGTGCCAACTCGGAATAAACACAACTCGAGTTAAATCGAGTTGATATTCATGTAACTCGAGTTAACTGGGTGAAATGAAACTGAGTAAATGATTTGTTTTCATAACAATACTTTAAATACTTGGACAGATTCAGCATAAATATGTATGGGACAATTATAATTAGCGTAGGTAGAATTTAAATAAAAAAAGAATCGTATTTATTTATCATTTATTTATGTTTTAGTTATTTAGGATTTTTCGTAACATAAATAAAGTATTTCTATTAATTAACAACAAAACTATATTTGTATGAATCTGAACACTCTTTGCACTTAGCATGTCCATTCACTGGTGATTCAAATACATCCCAAACAACAGATTTCCTTTTAGGTCCCGGCATTTTTTCTATACAGTACCTAATAATTCGAAAAACTAACAACAATAACAACCGGCACTCCAAAATAACCTCAAATCTGCAATAATGCCATGTTTTGTTGTGACATTGACATAATTGACATTGAATATCATTGAGATAGGAAAAGTATCTACCTATGGAGATGGTATATTCTACTATATGAAGAATAGTTATACAAATATCTATCCAATCGATACAAACAAGTCAAAACGCATTTGGTCTCTTTTTAACCAACCAAAAGATGCATATGAAAAGAGAGACATCTAAATGTTTGTGAAGTACAATTTTGGCATCACTTTTATCTGATGTCAAAATCATGTCTATGCGTGACCGGCCACCATATTGAGTGCCCAAAGTACTCTGTGGTTTTGGGGTAATTGTGCTGTCAAACAGTTGCTATAGCAGTTTTATAGAAAAATACGCATATAAGAAAAGTATTTCGGTGTTCTGAGTTTAGACAATAATAAGAAAATCATGCCCTCGTGTTTTATAAAACAGTGTGGTGCGAGAAAAAACAAAAATCAGCCTTATTTGACTCTGCAAAGGTTAGTAACCAGTTTATACTAATCCTGTCGAATATTTAGAATTATTAAATGTAAGTTATTGTTACTAGATGATCTTTTTGAATATTATTTCAACCGGAGTCATGTTTGTATGGCTTATAACGTTATTATTTTCTTTATTTCGTTGCATTGTTTACATACAATAATTCTTGGTATGTAAGGCTAGTCATGTGCGATGTTCGGGCGGATAAATATCGATAGTATTGATACAGTGTGTGAAATACATTGGAATGATATTTTTTAATCCACAGGTTTCCTGGAAACGAAATATGAAAGAAGAAATAGATAGAAGCTAAAATATAAACCCTATACAGAAAATGTGGCATATCTGCTTCATGCACTTTGACGAATCTTGTTTTAACAGAACCCTCGATGTGATAAGGTTACATGACATCGACTATGCTGGTATGTTTTCAAACATAAATTGCATTGCATAAATAATTTTAATATGAACATCTTGTTAAATACTTATTGTACTAGCAGTATTTCGAATTACAATTAATTTAATTAGGAAAAAAGTAATTTATTTATGGGACTATTTTTTTTTTTCAGCTTAAGCAAATTTGTTCCTCTCATCAATGTTCCTCACAACAACTTTCTTCAAGTATAACGGTAAGAATACATTTCAAATATTACTTAGTGTTGTTTTAAAGAATGTCTTATTTATTTTTAATAATTGAAAAACCCTGGAATTGTTTTAGATTACTAATAAAATAAGCAAAACTGTTTTTCGTGAAAAACCAAATAAATCGAATTCGACTTGCCCATTGAATTTGCAGTTGGCGGAAGAAAATTTTGCCAAAAATGTGCCACCTGCAAAAGTAAACTAACTAGTTTTTTCCTTAAAAATCTGATAATTATATAGTTTTATAATCTTTTTCTCTTAGTTCCCAACTAACTATCTTCACATACAACTTAATCTCGTATTTTAAAATCAATGAACAGCAATAGCTACTTAGTCAAAATAATTTGTCATTTATCTTTTTTTTTTAGTAAATATAGTGATATAAAAAACAGATTATGATAATTTTATTACGTTTAGTAAACTTCTCAAGGGGACTGGACTTGTTTTATTTTTTAATGCTGTGTACATATTATTTCTTCCTCTGCCCATCTGTCCAAATAAGGAGTTAAAGAATTGATTAATAATTGTTATCTAATTACGACAGTTCAATGGTTAAGATATATAATTATATATTAATTCCTGTTTCAGATCCAGCTACCAAATGATAAAATAAGGTATCTCACAAAGAAATGTGATTTATTTAACCTCTCGTGTGTCTTATGTTACACAGTGCGACATAAGAAAAAAATGGTCCAAATGTCTTAAGTCGGACAGTTACACTTAAGGGCTTGGTCAGGATTGGTCGATAAATATCTGTGGTTGTGTTGCTAGTAGCAATACGTTCTGCATACACCGCTAAAATGAACGAAAAAAATTTACAATATGCATCTGTGGTTTTTGTTGTGACGCCGCAGACTTTTTCGTTGTGTTATCAAATAGTTTTTATTACTTTTTATAATAGTTTTTTATTAATTTTTTGGAATAATATGTGTTAAAATAAAATTAAAATTAAAAATTAAAATAAATGTGTAGGCACATTTTTTTATTTTTTTTTCGGATATCATTGAAAATTATAAAAGTGTAAACATATCACATCACTGCGAGATAAGGTCAGTTTGATTTGCTTATTGAATGATATAAATAGTTAGATAAACTCATAACGAATCCAGGAAGGTATAATATATACCATGATAATGGCCATAAATTGCCGATTTATCATTTTTTCTGAAGTCCTACCCAAAAATCATAAGGAAATTCAACATGCGACACTCGAGGGGTTAAGCAAATAGTGAGAAGTTTAAATGAAAAGGTTCGGAGACGGGATGCAAAAATTGCTCATTTTTCTAAAATTATTAAAGACCTTATGAAAGGTAAATCCATAAATAATGAAGAAAGTTTAAATCTGGATGAATGTGCAGGGCCAGAAGGCTTTTTAAAAGGCAAATTGCCAAATCCAAATGTCTTCCTTTAGAAAAAAAAGTACCCTGAAGAATTAAAAAAAGCCCTTAGCTTCTGTTCACGAACTAATCTTGTAAGTTAGGTTAAGTACTAATATAGGACTAATAAATATTGTTACTAACCAACTGAGTTTAGTTACTAGTAATAATAATTGAATTGAATAAGATAATTTTGTTCAGAAATTAATAAATGTTTTTTTTTTACATGAAACAATGTTAGTATTTTACTTCCACTGCTGGACATAGGCCTCCCCCAAGCGTCGCCGCACTGATCGGCTCTGTGCGTCTCACATCCACCGGACTCCCGCAGCCTTGACCAGATTGTCGCTCCACCTTGTATGAGGCCTTCCAACGCAACGTCTTCCAGATCGCGGTCACTACTCTACCACTTAGCCGTCTGCCTTTCAAATTTCTGCCGCAAAGCAGCTGTGCATCCGCTGTCGTCTTTCGGTTTTAAGAGAAACAGAGCCAGTGTAAGAAAAGGGACGATGAAACATGAAAGACACACATACAAATATACATAAATACTAATCGAATACAGAACCTCCTTTTTTGAAGTCAGTTAAAAATTAAACAAATTCTTGAAGGTTATCGATAACAGCTGCGTATGTTGCCCGCAGTTACAACACAACAAACGCCAGCCATCTTATGTGCCCGACTTTTGTAGGTATGCACGCTAATTTCGTAGTTAGGGCCAGTCCATAGGTATCCAAGTCAGTGTTGAATATAGTCATAAATGATCGGCAAACTTCGCACCATCTCAGTGTCTGTCATTCGGCTGACGCGCTAGGGCGGCAGTATTCAAATCGACTACATCGAGTTAAAGAGTATACAACCTTGGTATACAACTCGAGTTGACTCGATTTAAGCCCAACTCGAATTAACTCGTTTTTTTTTTTTTTTCTTTGGCAACTGAGCCGGTGCCGACTATTCTGCCAGGGTCAAGTGTTGACGGCTGAGTTAGTAAATCGAGTTGACACATCACTACCTCATTTTGACATTTCGGTCTTTCATGTGCTTGCCGTCAAAAAGCACGTCGCGCTAAATATTTTTGTTTATTAAAAAACGATGGCAAAATCACTCAGAAGCCGTTGGAAGCGCAAATGCAGGGCGATAAAACGCGAACGCTATGCCGTCAAAGAGTTGGCCCGTCTAAAGAAAATGTTAGGCGTGAAAGACGAAGAAAAACCATCAGAAATTACCACGGAAGAGGTTATGGAGTCCGATCAAGTTATATTCTTAGACGCTGGAGCAATAAACAAGAAGGCTGACAAAAAGAACAAGAAAAAGGCACAGGAAGCCGCTGAACAGCCTGAAGAGGACGTCGAAATGAGTTCCGATGATGAAAAAATCGAAGTTGATGACGACGGAAAGAAAAGAGTTTTTAGCTCGAAAACACTCAAGGATCAAAACGGACAGTATCCCGTATGGCTTCATAAAAGAAAGATCGCTAAAATTAACAAAACTGGCAAGAAAAACACAAAGAAACGCTCCAAGAATAAGAAACGAAAAAGGTTATAATAAATATGTGTATTCAAATAAGTTTTTAATTTATTTCACCATTTTTTGTAAGAACTCTTCGCACTCTCATTGCACAACTTGTATAACGCCTAATGTGATGTACTCAGCCAAGGTTGTGATAATGTAGAAGATGTTTGTTTGTTTTGCAATCACATTAATTTCAACTTAATTTATTTCAGACATTTTCTGTCCATAAAGTGTAGCATTGAAAAAAAAAACTAAGTTAGTAAATTATACACACACATAACTAGGAAACATAAAATTTTTTAATTAATGAGTTTGATTTAAACTTGGCTTGCATTACAACCCGGTATAACACAAACTTTATACAATCCCAAGTGTTCAAAGGGTCAAGGATTGCGGGACCATTCTAACGAGATACCTGCTCCGAAACGCAAGGGTAACTCTGAAGGAACAGGCTCCGATCCACTCAGAGGAGGAAGAGTCATTTGATGTTATTCACCCCAAGTATTAATACACCATAATCTCAAGAGTAAATACAGTTAACATTATTTACCTTGAAGGTAGTAGCCTTTTTCACAGCAAAATTCACCGAATGGTTGAGCCTGATGTGTGTGAATTGAATTCCTACACATCAGGCTCAACCATTGTCAAAATAATATTGTTTGAGGAAACCATTACTAACAAATCTATAGTATTATTCAGAAAGATTAATGTAAAGCGCCATAATTATTATTTTAGCACATATAGATCTAGGGGTACAGTAGTGCCCCCACCAAGTCGAGTGTGAAGCAGACTGCCATACCATCATTTTCAGGAACCATTTTGGCGTATTTTCATGCCCCTATTTGAGGACCTCCGGATTGATTTAGAGCAATGAAATTATCGTCATCTAGTAAGCAATAAGCACATACTTAAACCACAAAATTTGTTACCTATGCTAATTCGACACTCACTGACTCACGGAATATAATAATAGAACTAGTACTTCCTATAAACCTAAGGAGCTGAAAATTAGCACAGAAGTAGGGTTTAGTGCTCCTATAAAAGGAAAATATCACTAGCATCATGGAAGATCTGGAGTACCTGGTGATCCTGTGGAGAAACCGTAACATACCAGTCAAACTATTGAAGTTGTCGACATGCTGTGTTCACAAATCAAGTAAAAACTAGCTTTGTTTAAGTCTCCATGGCACTGCATGTTTCTCTATAAAAAGTAATTAAATCTCTAAACCAAGTCAGGTTCTTTTCTGCGATTTCTTTATTAATATAGATAAATTTTATATGACTAGTGGTAGGTATGAAAATGGGTTGTAAAGTATATTTTGTATTGAAGAAAAAAATACGACAGTATTGCAACACATGAAAAGAACTCTGTCCGTCTGCTATGCTTTCAAGCCTAAACTACTACTATTTGGTACAGAGGTAAAGTTGACGTTGGGAAAGGACACAGATACTTGGCTTTTTATTAGGGTTCCGTAGCCGAATGGAAAAAAACGGAACCCTTATAGTTTCGTCATGTCGGTCCGTCTGTCCATATGTCACAGCTATTTTATTCCGAAACTATTAGGACTATACATGTGAAACTAGGTAGGTAGATGTATTCTGTGAACCGCTTTCCGATTTTAAGAAAAAAATTAAAAAATATTTAAAATAAAGGGGGGCTCCCCATACATGGAACTGAAACTGAAAATATTTATTTCATGAAACCTACGCGTGGGTGGTATCTATAGACAGGTATTTCAAAATGAAATTGACGTTTCTAAAACCACTTTTTTAAAAGGTAAATCGTTTAAAAGATATACGCTTCCAAAGTGGTAAAATGTGCCCCCCCCCCTTCCCGCCCCCTCTAACTTCTATAATAATGGAGTAAAATATCTAAAAAATAATATATGTCTGTAGATCTTAATGTAAACATAACCAAAATTGGTTTGAACGAGATCAAGTCAACAGTTTTTGAGATACAGCATATTTTCTAAAACCGCAAATATAACTTTGTAATTCATACAAACACTATGAAAAACAAAGTTATTTGGCGTAGTTGTAAAAAATGTAAATAAGCTAGTTTTACGAAATTTGTAAGGTTTTTTTTGTCAAATAAATATACATATCTATACTTATAATAAATCTGTAGAGAGGTGAATTCTGTACCTGAAATATATTTCCAAAATAACTATCAGGGGGTGATTAGGGATCGATACTGATGCCAAAAATGCAATCAGTAAAATTTTTGTCTGTCTGTCTGTATAACCGTTATAAAAACAAAAACTACTCGACGGATTTTAACGAAACTTCGTACAATTATTTTTCATACTCCTGAGCTGGTTATAGTATACTTTTCATCACGCTACAATCAATAGGAGCAGAGCAGTGAAGGGAAATGTTGGGAAAACGGGAGAAGTTACTCCATTTTTTAAGCTTCCGTCGCGTGTGCAACCTTAATGGTTAAAGCTACACAGAAATAATTTCATGACGGAAATGTTCTCCTTAAAATTATATAAAAAATATCCCACGACAGCATATGTCTATCTTTTATGGTTAACTCACAATAACACGTGTAACTCCCGATAGCTTAGCAGTTCGAAGATTTCTGATTATAATATTTGTCTACTCTTACGTTTATAACACTCTCAGTCACCCCTAATTGAAAAAGTTAACATTATTAACTATTCCATAAAAAAGAATCATATAAATGAAACGCGGACGAAGTCGCGGGCAACAGCTATCTATACAGGATTGATTCATTGGAACAACAAGCGAGGCAATGTAACTTGGAAATATGTAACGTTCCTGAGAAGCGAAGTGAAAATCTGGTGACTTTCTTGGAGAGCGTTGCTTCACAAATAGGCTGTTCATTATCTCAAAAAGACATTTTGGCGATACATCGCGTCCCGCATGCACATAAAGAAAATAATAGACCAAAAAACATCGTTGTTAAGCTGGGTTCTCGTATGCTGCGAGATAATCTCCTGAGTGCATTCCGTCTAGCTAAAGGTGTGAGCACAAATCAACTAGGACTCTCTGGAAATTCGTACCCCATATACATGCATGAACATCTAACTCTAAAAAATAAGCAATTATTTCGAGAATGCAAAGAGGCAGCCAAAAGAAGCAATTACAAGTACGTGTGGGTTAAACACGCTACCATTCTTGTCAGAGAAACTGATAGTTCACCTGCTTTGGCAATACGATCAGCCCGCGACCTTCAGAAAATGAAAGTTACCTCCGTTCCAAATTCAGCTAAATAACCACAGTGCGTATCTAACAGTACTCGAATTGGTGATTTTAAATATCAACGTATTTAGTATAAATACTAGTTCTAAGTTAAATAACAGTTTTATAAGCAGCCTTAACTTGAAAGTATTTTGTGTCTTTTCTATTGTTTACACAAAAAATCATTACAATATTAGCCTATGCTACTTATTGCAATACTTTTTGTTTCAATTCTATTTGTTAATATTAGGTAATGTTATAAATTTAATTATTCTTTATTCATTCAAATATGAGTGCAGTCTGGACTTCATACACGACTTATTTGTGATATTTTTGGTCGTATCGCGGCATCTTACACTATTAGCGCCTATTAATTTAATGTTATTCGCACCTGATGTCACATAATTTAGCTGTGTATTATCAAAACTGTAGGGGCTTACGTACTAAACTAAATACTCTCTACATGAATATTTTAACTAATTGTTACGATATTATTATTCTGACGGAGACCTGGTTAACGCCTCAAATACAGGACAATTAGGGATGTGAAAAAATAATCGATTATGGAAATAATCGATTAAAATCGATTTTTATCAAAAGAAAAATCGATTTTTATAAGTGATTTTATTTTTATGAATAATCGATTAATAATCGATTTTTTTATAATCATTCAATCAATTATTACCGATTTTTCGTCTGCAACCCCCAACATTAAGTTTGGTCTTCTGGCCCGGAGCCCGGAACACGAACTACCAAAGAATACTATCTCCATAATACTGCATTAACGCTATCTGTACATCTATGATGGCATTCCTTCTGTGAAACAGTTTAGTTGATTCATTTAGTTTAACATTCACTAGATGGAGTTAGTCAACGAATTGTATTATTTTACCGACATATATCTCATTCCTAATTCGTTGGTGAAACTTCATTGTTCAAATGACAATTTCGAAAGTTTTTCGGGGCAAAAAGTGTTTAGTGTTATTAAAAGTCTCGTTTTTTCGGCTGCTTCGGCCTGCTGCTTTCTCTGCTGGAGAGAGATTGTTCTCGAAAGCTGGCGCCATATACAAACACCAGTAGCCGAATATTATCCAAACGCTTACCTAAGCTGTTATTCCTGAACTCGTTACGTACGGATTTCTTGTTTTTTTTTTTATTTGAATAATTAAATTTTGTTGATTTTGTGTGAAAAAAAATTAATTTAAACTTTTTATAATTTGATTGTTATAAAACTTTAATTTGTGTAGATTATATAAATAAAACTTTTTACCAAAAAAATTAAACCAACTTCCAAAAAACACTGCAAAATGAAAAATAACTTTAATTGCGGTAGTCGCTAGTTTTTTCACTCTTTTTGGTTGGTCGATTTATAATTTACCTCGTTACAAAAGTCTAAATGTCAACTACTTATAACCTTTTACAAAATATTGCTTTTCCCAATGCTGGGCCGTTAATTGTTGAGGAGTTCTCTTGGTACTTCATCATTAGCTCACTTCACCATATGCATTGTGATGAGCATATTGTGCCTAATAACCATATTCAAGTAATCGAAACGGAACGCATGAAATACTTATTATTCCTACTTATATATTGAGTAGTTTCAGTACTTTTCGAATGCAACTACACAAGTTACTACATATAAAAAATACTCAAATCAGGTGTGCCTATAATATTTGAAGAGTTCCTTTGATTTCTCCAAAATCCAATCATCAGATCCTGACTTGGTGACAATGCGACCAACTTTGAAGTATATATACGCTTTCAAACACAAAAAGAATTTTTCAAATCGGTTGAGCCGTTTTCGAGTAATCGGTGATCAATTGATCATACATAAAGAAACAATATACGCGTCGACTTGAAAACTTACTATTTCTGTTTTTTTTTTTATTTTTTAAATTAATAAATATATTGATTTAATATTTATGGCGTTTATTTTGAAATTAATTGATAAATTAGGAAAAATCGATTAATATATCAAAATCGATTATTTTCTTAAGAAAAATCGATTATTTATTAATCGATTTTTCATGCCAAATAAATAATCGATTAATTAAAAATCGATTATTTATGTACAATGTCACATCCCTAAGGACAATGAATTTATAGACGAGCGGTACGCGGTTTTCAGATGCGATCGAGATCGTATTGCCACAAATAAAAAAGATGGAGGCGGAGTTCTAATAGCCGCACTGAAAACCCTCAACGCCGTACATGTAACGCTTCACTCATGTACAGAGCATGTCATTGTCCAACTACCTGGAGATGGTCTTGATAAATATTATATAAGTGTTGTTTATATTTCGCCTAATACCCCGGAAAGTATTTACTTAGATCATTTTGAAGCGATACAAAAGTTACTCGAATCAACGGACCCAGCAACTCTTTTCTTATTTGGTGATTATAATTTACCGGAAATTGAATGGCTTCCTGTTACTTATAATCAATTTGGTGCATTGTATAGCAGCGGCAGCTCATCTATATGTAAACACATGGACAATTTTATGTCAGTAATAAATAGTTACCAATATAATACTATAAAAAACAGTATGGGACGAACTTTAGACTTAATAATCAGTACTACAAGTTGTAATGTTTTCGCTCCTTCATCTTTGGTACCGCCTGATAAGTTTCACCCCCCCATAGCTACAACAATTACTTATAAAACTGACCTCCAAATGTTACCACGCGCTAAAATTCTAAAATATAATTTTCACAAAGCCAATTACGATTTAATAAACGCAGACTTAGCTAAAATAGATTGGAATAACATATTCAGTAGTGTATCTGCTGAGAATTGTGTAGATATTTTTTACGACCATATTTTGAACACAATAAAAAAACACGTGCCTAGGACATCGTCACATTCTTCAAAGTTCCCTGTTTGGTTTTCGAAATCCCTAATAAAAATTTTTAAAAATAAAAACAAAGCTTGGATTAAATGGAAAGTATACAAAAACTTGTCAGACTATGAGCATTTCTCTTTCCTAAGACATAGATTCCAATTGGAGTGCCAAAAGCAATACAATGCGTACATTAGTTCCGTTGAAGATAACATAAGTAAGAACGTTAAGTATCTATGGAGTTACATTTCAAACAAAAAATCAAAGGCAGGAATACCTTCTACAGTCTCATATAAAAACCAAAGCACCAGTAACCTTACAGAAATATGCAACTTATTTTCCGACTTTTTTCAATCCGTCTATGAACCATCATCTCTTAAAATGGACAATTGGTCTCCTCCCAATAATTATCTAGACAACTCGGATATCATTAGTGACATTCACTTTACTGTTGACAAAGTTTTGAAAGCATTGAAAGCATTAGATAATACAAAAGGTCCCGGACCAGATGGCATACCCGCATATTACCTTAATAAAACCGCGAGTACCATATGTGTGCCATTGTGTATTATTTATAACAAATGTGTCGCAGAGGGTACTTTTCCTGAAATCTGGAAAAGAGCAAATATTACTCCAGTTCATAAAGCAGGTCCCAAAGATGATGTTGAGAATTATAGACCTATCTCTATACTGTCTGCCTTGTCGAAGCTTTTCGAGAGACTTATTCACGATGAGATTAGTCCTATCTTGTACAACATAATAATAAAACAACAGCATGGATTCGTTAAAAAACGATCTACCGCGACCAATTTGGTAGTTTTTACCGATTATTTGTTTAACAATATGGATCAGCGTGTGCAAGTGGATGCAGTGTACACTGACTTTCGGAAAGCTTTCGACAAGGTAGACCACGAGTTACTTCTTACTAAGATAGCATACAATGGCATACGTGGAGATCTTTTGCGGTGGTTCTCATCATACGTGACAAATAGGACCCAAAAAGTTGCTATACGCGGTTATGAGTCCTCTTCAATTAGTGTTACCTCTGGTGTACCCCAAGGCTCAATTCTAGGCCCTCTTCTTTTTATTTTATTCATTAACGATATTCATAGTTGCTTTAAACATTCAAAATTTTTACTCTACGCTGATGACCTCAAGATTTATAGAAAAATTGAAAATATTAATGATTGCAATTTATTTCAAGAAGACTTACATCGATTTTCATGTTACTGTAACAATAACAAGCTTCAATTAAGTATCTCGAAATGTCTATCTATAACGTTCACAAAAAAAACAAAGATAATATCACACACTTACTATCTAAATCAGACCCCTCTGCAAAATAAATCTTCAGTTCGAGACCTTGGGGTGCTGCTAGATACTAAACTGCATTTGGACCAGCATATTAATAATATTATAAGCAATGCGTTTCGTATGTACGGATTTGTAATGAGAGCTACAATTGATTTTAAACGCCCACATACATACATACACCTATTTAAAGCTCTTATTAGATCACAGCTAGAGTACGCCGTCACAGTGTGGAATCCTTATTACAAAAAATACATTCACAACCTAGAGAGGGTACAGTATAAATTTTTAAGATCAACGCACTACAGATGCTTTCGTAGAACTTTAAGTTACGATAAACTATTAAATTATTACAAATTAAGCAAATTGAAGTCCAGGTGCACTCTTCTTGAGACAATGTTTCTGTATGATCTCTGTAATAACCGTTATGACTGTTCTGACCTAACGAATAATCTATGTTATATTGTACCTAGAACTGTGGTAAGACGAGAGGTGCGCGTGCGTCCACTGTTTGCGGTATTTTCTTGTCGTACTAATGCTGGCAACCGTGCACCTTTGCGTCGCATAGTGAAAACCTATAACTCACATTTTGCAGATATTGATATATTTTCGTTGTCTGCCAACAAATTTCGCAATATTATTAGTGTTGAAATGAAAAACTCAGAAACATAGGATATAGTGTCACTCGTGCATGTTTTAAAACGACTTAGTTTATAATTATATAAAATGTGGATAACGTAGTGGGTTACACACTTATACATATTGTTGCATGATAATTTTAAGTTCATTTACAGTGTGTAATTGTTTGTTTTCCCGAATAAATAAAAAAAAATATATATATATATATATATACTAATAATATAAGGCTGAAGAATTTGTTTGAACGCGATAATCTCAGGAACTACTGGTTCGAATTGAAAAAGTATTTTTTAAATAAATAGTCAATTTAAAGAGAAACGCTACAGGCTATACATCATTACGCTAAGGCATTGGCTAGGAGCGGAGCGCCAATGAAGAATGCTTCAAAATCGGGGTTAAATTTAACGTTAGCCCAAAGTACCTAACTATTCCACGCGGACGAAGTCGCGGGCAAAAGCTAGTTATATTATATTATTATAGTTACTTCGGAACCCTTCATGGGCGAGTCTGACTCGCACTTGGCCAATTTTTATGAATTTTTTTTATTAAGTAAATAAAATAATTGATTTTTACGATCGGAATATCTGACGTAGAACCTTAGCAGCCCAGCTAAACTATAAGAGCTACAAATTATTATAGGAACAAAGACACTAAGTCATTTTGCAATTGTTAATTTTTTTTTTTGGCATCTAGCCAGATTTCGCACGGACTTATTCTGCTAATTGACAGACCTTAATAAGTTATACACCAAAAAAGAGTACGCAGGAGCTCCATAACCTAATTCCCTCCGTCCCCCTTTTATTACCGATATACGAGACGTACTGCAGGATACCATCCACACTTGTTCGATATACCGTCTTGTCTTACTAAGCGCTTCTCCTCCACATTTATTGTGCGCACAGCCAAGGGGTAGAAACTCTCTGCCACCTTCTGTGTTCCTTACCATATATGGCTCGTCAGCCTTTAAAGCAAGATTATCAGAACAGAGCAGGTATCTTTTGGGCTCACTCATTCCATTGCAGACCCAAGGGCGGATCCAGCTTTGGCGCCAGGGGGGGGTCATATAGTCGTGGTCAAGTAACAAGAAGTTATAATTTAATTTTGATAATAATAGGTAGCTGTAAATAGTAGGTATTTTTAACCAACTTCAAAAAAAGGAGGAGGTTCTCAGTAGCCTTGACCTTTTTGAATGTATGTACCTCATAACTCGAAGACGGCTGGACCGATTTGGATTTTTTTTTCATTTGAAAGGGTATACTTTCTAGTTGGTCCCATTGTTACGAAATCAGGATCTGATGATGGGATCCTGGAGTAATCGAGGGAACTCTTCAAATATTATAGGCGCACCTATAGCGTTTTGGGTATTTATAATAGTACTTTGTGCATTTGCTCTCGAAAAGCACCATTTGGGGAAGTGGAACTGATGATGAAGAACCACAGATGGCCACCGAAACTACTCAATAATAAGTAATTCGTGGATTGCGATTCGATTATTGGTATATGGATATCGTCACTTTATGCTCGTCACAATGGATATGGTAATGCAGAAGTGATGGTGAAGTACCAGGAGATCTCAAAAATTAACGGCTCTGCATCGGGACAAGCAATATTTTGTAAACGTGATAAGTAGTTCACATTTTGGCTTTTGTATCTAGATAAATTACAAACCGACCCACTAAAAAGCGTGAAAAAAACTTCTTCGCAAAAATCAATTTCGGAAGGTGTCAAAAAAAAAAAAATAGAAAATACAAAACCAATAACACCGACTAGCGAAATTAAAGTAATTTTTGGCTTTGTAGTGTTTTGATATAGAAGTCAGTTTTATTTTTTGAAAAATAGTTTTTTATTAATAAACACCTACTTGCCCATATTTAAATAACAAAATCAATTTTTCGGTTAGGTCTTCTCCCGAAACACGTTATCATTTCATCTAGATCATAGGTACGTTTTTATGGACGTAGTCAAGCCATTCCGTTTGGAAACTGAAAATTTTCATTATCTTCAGAAAAGGGAAGCCTATGTTACCGAGTTGAATGAAGCTCTTAATTCCTTGAATATTGAAAACTATGACCTGGAAACCATTTGGCAGTCCGCAACATCTTTTGTCACGGAAACAAGTTCTCAAATCTTGGGCCATAGAAACACTACATTGGATGACTGGTTTGGATGAGAATGACGATACAATTACAAGTGTACTAAATGGTCACCGTCCGATACTTAATATATAGCACAATTAAAACAAACGAATCCAGGAAAGCACTTCAAGATTGAGAAGACTAACGAGAGATGCGATAGTTAAGTGGTGGCAAGAGAAGGCGAAATTGTTACAGTGGCTTATGGACACACAACAACTGATTGCATTTTATAACGAGATTCGTAGAGTCATAGACACCAGGAAAAATTTAAACGTAGGTACCGGTAAAGTCACTAGATGGAGTATCTTTCGCCAACAAGGACAATATTTCGAAACCTTCTGAATGTGGAACGCTCTGCTGATATAACTTACATTAATTTCCTCCAGCACACTAAACCTAGGAAAGAGTTACTTGAACCTTATACTTTCGAGGAAGTCACAATGGCCATCAGGCAACAGCAGAATAAGAAAGCAGTCGTAGGGGATAATTTCTGCGGCGAAATGCTAAAGTATGGGGGAGAGGAGTTACATCAGATCATGTGGAAACTGTTATTGCGTATGTGGGTGGAAGAAGATGTACTAAGTGCTTTAAAATCTCTCGCATTTGCTCACTGTACAAAAACAAAGGAGATCGCTCTGACTGTAATTCGTACCGAGGCATTTCCCTTCTCTCCGTTCCAGGAAAAAATTTCACCCGAGTCCTTCTAAATAGATTGCTGCCTTTATCCGAAGAAATACTGCCAGAATCTCAGTTCGGCTTCAGACCGTAGAGAAAAACCTGCGAGGCCATCTTCTCAATCCGCCAGCTTATTGAGAAGAGCAGGGAACAAGGTCGACCAATGTTTCTGTGTTTTGTTAACCTTGAAAGCACATTCGCGCTCTCGATAGGTATCACTTAACCCTTAATTCGACGAACTTTTTTTATATTTTATTTGTAAAATCGTTATAGGTTTTGGTTCTTAGCTTGTAAGGGACTCTAGAAAAAAAAACCTGAAAAATTCTACCTGTTTCAGTTTCCTGAAAAATACATGTCCATGATATTGGACATTATCAAGTTCGTAAGAAACTGATGCACTCTAACCATGTGCAGCATATATCCCATTGTCTAAAAGTAAGGATAAAAGAAACAAGTGCTTCCGTGATAAAATATGTATTATATTTTGGACCATTAGTCTCATAGTTACGTTGGTTCATGCTTAACACTAATAAGAACACCAAAAACTTATAAGTACGATGAACTCACTTATGTTCTGAACATATTAATTAAATATCTATAACGGCTCTTGGAAGATGTTCTGTAGAGAACTATCAACGTGTCAAAAAGGTCAACTCCTCCCATATGTTGATTATAGTGCAGGTTGCACTATAATCAATATATGGTCTGTTTTGCCGTATGGGTCCAACACTGAAAATCCCCCAGTATTCACGTAGATAGCAAATGAAATCGAGCGTCGTAAAATAATTATCAAAATAAACAGCAAATCCTGGAGTCTGGATGACAGAATTGTCATCTCCCAGTGTCATCTGCTCTTCCTCCTCGCTAAAATCGGTATACCGGAAGGTGTCATTGCCGCCATATAATAGAAAATCATAGACGATTCCAGAAGCATCAGCGCGTACGACACTCATGAATCCCCATTTATTCGGTTTCATGGGGGTTACACTGTTTCCGGATTCCTGCTTTAGAACGTTTATAGGGTATAATTATCTCATCTATGCTGTACTTTATTTCTTCTTATGATGCTAGGCAGTTTTCCCTATTTTTTCGATGAATGGTCGTATCTTGTATATCTGTCCTCATCAGAAAAGATATTGTCGACAAAGTGAATGTTACGTCGAATCTGCTCGAATCGATTCAATGGCATGACGTTAGCCACATGGCCATATCTGAATTCTGTAGACCAATATAGTCTAGACAGCAAGGCATTTTACAATACCCATGATAAGAAGAATCACGAGAAAATCTTTGAGCTGCTCGATGGTCAATTGTATACATTTCCCAGTCGAGAACAAGTTTGTGTTGTCGACAATATCAACGAGTATCTGAGGAAAAGAACAGATAAAAAAAGTCCACCGGTGAGTCAGTGTCCGGTAAACCAAACAGGAAATCGTTGGATTGAATATCAGCATAGTGTCTGAATTGTCCTTTTCTCCATTTGTAGGTCACAATTAGTGTCTTCTTGGTATTTTTTGCACGAACATTTGGCACAGCTCGTGTTGGTAGCTTCCTCTTACGTCTAGATGTTCTTGGTGTTAATGGACTAGCCCTATGGCTAGTCCTTCGTCTATACGAAGGATTTGATAATAGAATAGACAATAATGAAGCTAAGCTTGGTAAAGCATTATAATTGACTTCACCAGTCGGTGGTAGCACGTTGTAGCATTATAATTGACTTCACCAGTTGGTGGTAGCACGTTGTTAGTAACAGGAGTCAACGGAGGTCGCTCATGGTCTGAAATGTCATCGACTTCTAACCCAGAGTTATTTTTAATGCCACTAACGCTAGGACGGTAGTCAATTTCAAGGTTTTCGTTTACTGCCCCATAAAAGTATTAGCATCAACATACGTCTCGGCACTGTCGATGGAAATATTGGCTTGTGTATCATTTTTGGAACTGCCTGATATAGCCATGCACTGTATGTCTGAATCGATGGAAGGGCATGATGAGGAGGACAACTCTTCAGTTCTTTGAAAAGTAAGTTTCTCTTTATTTTCAGATTCAGAACCAGTAACTGTATCTGAAGAAGCGTTTTCAGACGGCACCAATGCTATTAAACGCCGTTCCCTAGACTCTAAGCTCTGAAAAAAAAAGTAAGGTGTCAAACATTTCATCTATGGATCCCTAAAACCATTATTAATAAAAATAACAAGAAATTACATTTCTAATATTACGGCAACGGGATGAATACAGGACATAGTATTTAGCAGTCACTTTTTTAATTCGACGACAAGAAGTATACTGGACATACAAGTTTCGGGCATCATAAAAACTAAATGAAACTGAGTAAAGCAATCAAACCATTATTAGTAGCTTTTGGGTTTGTAATTTTTAGTTTTCAATAATATTAGAAAGAAATGAGTCGTAAAATAATGAATAAAACACAACTTACCCAAAGCCCGCACATCGCGCCCTTCCTTCCCGCCATCTCGCCGGTGATTGCTCGCGTCCCGTCGATGTGTACGCGTTGCTGATTTTTAGACAACGTAGGTGGATAGTTCAGGATATTACTTAAAACTCAAAATATACCGTCAATTTTTTCGTGTAGATTTTTTTTATTCAATGGGAAATATACTCCACGGCGTCGAATTAAGGGTTAAAGTGTCTGCGAGATATAATGAATATTTGGTGGCAAGATCGTGCCCGAAACATGGATGTCCTTTGTCGTGCAAACGTCGGAGGTATCGATACCTACCTCATGAGGCACCAGCTGCGCTGGAGTGGACACGTGTCGCGAATATCGGACGACAGATTGGCTAAACGCATCTTCTACTCAGAACTTAAATACGGCAAACGTCAACGGGGTGGACAATACCTAAGATATAAGTATGTTCTGAAAAAGCAATTATGAAAAAATGCAAGATCGAACCATCTCAATGGGAACACAAAGCAGCTCAATGTTTGGATTGGAGACGTCTCATTAATCCACAAGTCTCTGATTTTGAATTGCTACGACGAGCAGATTTGGACAAAAAACGAGACGAGTTGAAGGCCAGACCACCAGCAGACATACACTATTGTCGTGCGAACGGTGTGTTAACGTGCCCTACATGCAACATGGTATTCTGAGCGAACTGTGGGTACGCCAGTCGTTAACGAGCGCTCCGTCGGAGAGCTGAACAACCAAGCCCTAATGTTTGAATAAAATAGCCATGATACAGTCGCCGTAGCCGAAATCGGCTAGGATTAACATCATCATCATCGTGGACGTGGAGAAGTACCAGTCTGGTTAGACGTTCTTCAACCATTAAATTGCTCTTAGCCACGATTTGATTTTTCGTAACGTAGAGAAAGATCTTTCCGCTGTCGCTACACTAACAGGTACAGTAGCCACAACACATTAAAAAAACATTATATTCATCAACATCGCAATTTAAAATAAGGTCAGAAATCGTTTTATAAGGTCAGAAATCGTTTTATAATAGGGCCAGAAGTTTTTTTAACGTAGTACTTTATTACTTAAGTTTAGTCGTTCCGATTGAGGTTAGGTCTAGCTAAACCTTAGTCGAAATAAAACGCGCGCAAGTGTCACACGAAATGTGACATAAATGAAAGGTGGCGGCCGTGGAGGCGGCGCGGTAAAATTCAAAATTTCGATGCGTTCGTTCCCGAATAATGCGTTTGCCGTCGAACAAAGTATTATATTAAATCAATTAAATATTGAAATGTACTTAAATAAAATTTATATTGTGATAAAAAATATATAAAAATATTATGTTTGACAATTTTAATTAGCGGTCCACCTAAGTCCTGGACCCAGCCCAGGGGTGGGTCATGACCCCCATGACCCCCCCCCCCCTGGATCCGCGCTTGTGCAGACCTCATCTAATGGATGGGGTCAAGAGCGAATTCATCATCCGTAATAAAAAACAATCATATTTTGCAGTAAGCCCTCAATATGTAAGGACATTGAGATTGGAATCTATGTAGTTTGCATCCTCCATATAAAGAAGGATTGAGATTGGGATCTAGTTTGGCAAATCGAATGATAATATTTGGTACGTACCTACTTGAAATAAAAATTACAATGGGGGGGGGGGGTCATATGTCATACGTGGGGTCGAAATCAGACCAAGACAGAGATGTGTAATTTACATCATCAATACTGCTAACTAGTGCACGGACCAAAATTGGTTGTTTTCTATGGAGAAGAACTGACAAGAAACTCCATGGTTACTACTACATGATTATGGCCCCACAACCTCATTTAAGAGAAGGCTTGTAACCCAGCCCAGCAGTGAAAACGTAGGCTCTGATTGGCTGGTTGTGTGCAGGTCATATACCACAAAAAGAAAATAATGCTTTTTAAATTATTTAATACTAAACAAGTGACAGAGAATATACACACATCAAAAGTGTCTAGGGATCAAGCATTTTTATGCGGATTTCTTGAGATTGAGATGTGGCTTTGTAATAAATTTATGATTTTATAAATTTATATGGATCCTTTTTGGTGCATTTCATAATTTGAAACAGGAACTGTTAATCAAATTCGAGTAAAAGATGAAAATTAGCTGTCAATATTTTCCCTATAAAAACATACAACGCATTGAAGACATTATTAGTGCTACTGTTTCCCTACTACTGATTAAAACCAACGTTATTATGGAGCGGCGACGTCATTTAAGCAGGGAAGAAATGCTCAGAGCCGTGGGAATGATAGAAGCTGGTTCCCGGCAACGTACTGTGGCTTTAGCTCTGAATACAAGTCAGAGTGTTATCAGTCGACTTTGGACACGTTACCGAAGCACTGGTACCGTGGCTGAGCGCCATGGAGGACGGCATCGCTGCACCACACGGAGACAAGACCGATACATTCAAATCTTAACTCGAAGAGCTCCAACAATAACCGCCATGATATTAGCCGTGAGGCTTCATCACTCTTCAGGGAACTTAATTAGCGACCAAACAGTCAGAAACCGCTTGCATGAAGTGAACCTTCATTCCCGAAGACCGCTACGGGTACCACCTATAGCAATGCACAATCGTAGGATTCGATATCAATGGGCTCTTGAACACAGAAATTGGGCAGAAGAACAATGGCGTTTCGTGTGCTTTTCTGATGAGTCTCGTTTTGGTATGAGACCGGATACAAGACGTATACGACACTGGAGAACCCCTGGACGCCAACAGCGATTAAAATCCTGCCAGGAAGTCCATCCTTATAGTGGTGGAACCATCATGGTATGGGCGGGTATTTGGATCGGCGGAAGAACTGAGTTGATTTGGATCAGAGGCAACCTCAACGCTCAAATTTATGCTGAGACGATTGTATCTGACGTCATCGTTCCTCTACAAGTGCAAATCGGTCCCTTATTTCAGTTAATGCATGATAATGCACGACCGCACACCGCAAGAGTTGTAAGACAGACTCTCGCCGCAGCTAACATCAATGTCCTGCTCTGGCCTGCTCAGTCGCCAAACTTGAACCCGATTGAGCATGCATGGGATATGCTACAGAGAAGAGCTCTGCCGAATATGGAGGGTATCCAGTCGCAAGAAGACCTTTTTTTGTTGTTGCAACGAACATGGGCGGCCATTCCACAGCGTGATTTGGATGAACTCATTTTGAGTATGCCAAACCGATGTTCTTGTGTTGTTAGTGTTCGCGGTAGAAACACGGATTATTGTTTAAGTTACCCAATAAAATTTTAAAGAAAACTGTTATTTCAGTCTTTTTTTCGAACTTTAATGTTAGTGGTTCAAATGTCAAAAATCCCTTTATTAGGAAAATGGCAAAGGTGACTTGGTTTATCGTTACTGTGACAAACGAAAACACTTTATTTGATGAATCCTTAAAGAAAATTTTTAATTAATATCAATCAGGAGAAAAGTTATTGCAAAAATATATGTTGATCCCTAGACACTTTTGATGTGTGTAGTTTAAAACAAGATTTACACCTATCCTGTATTTTATATTTGTGAACACTAAAGCTCTCAACTTTTTCTATCTTTATATCGTTCCCGTACCTATGGATTACAGTCACTTGTGGGGTGGCTCAGCAAAATACCAGCTAGCTACACTTGACTCGATCGAACACAAAGCTAAAAGGCTCATAGACTCACAGGTGACGAGGTTCTGGCAGGCAAACTGCACAGCCTGGCTCACCGACGAAACGTTGCTTGCCTGTCTATCTTCTACAGATTATACTTTGGAGTGTGCGCTGGAGCTCCACGACCTAATCCCTTCATCCCCCTTTTACTACCGGTCTACCAGACGTACTGCAGGATACCATGCACACTTGGTCGATATATCGTCTTGTCGTACCAAGCGCTTCTCCTCTACATTTATTGTGCGCACAGCCAAGGTGTGGAACTCTCTGCCGGCTTCCGTATTCTCTGCCACATATGACCCGTCAGCCTTTAAAGCAAGAGTGAACAGGCATCTTCTGGGCTCGTTCGTTCGATCGTAGACCTCATCTTACAATTACCATCAGGTGTGAACGAGGTCAACAGCGGGCTCATTCGTAATAAAAAAAAAAACATTTTATATATTTTCTGTAATATTTAGTGTCTCATTCACTGGTAGGTGGACATCTGGATGGTTTGGACATCCACAAAAATCGTCGAATTCGGTCCAGCCGTTTACGATACGCAGTGATATACACATAGGTACAAAAAAATATTGATGTAAGTAGATATATACAGGTTGTTTCAAAGCAGCATATTTAACGTTGCAGCGCTATCCTGACGAGATTACGGGAATAGTCTAACGGATTTGCGCGGGTAGTGAGGACCTAAATGTCTGACACTCCCTTCAACTCTACCCAGAACGGATACTGGGTTAATTAAACTATGTACTTTTAAAACACCCTGTATGAAGATAACAATCAACATCAATAATCAGGTTTGATTCACAAAAATTTTAAATAGTCTCATCATTCCAAAAATTAATCACCAAAAAATTGGTCCCATCAGTCACCGATAGTGCTTGTGAAACCATCATAATAATTTAGTAAATAAACATGTATCATAATTAACACAAAAGCCAATTAGAAAATTGTTATAATCATAATACATGCAATAAATTTTTAGTTTTACTTGTATAATCAGTCTTTTTTAAGGCTCTAACTTCCTTGAAATAAGTTTGATTTTTAACCGACTTCAAAAAAGGAAGAGGTTCTTAGTTCGTCGGAATCTTTTTTTATGTATGTTCCCCGATTACTCGAAGATGGCTGGACCGATTGGAAAATTAAATTTTTTCTTTAATATGTACTGAATGACGGATTTTTTTATAAAACTGCATTTAAAATAGTTAAGTATTACTTCGATTTACGGTCCATTTTCCTTTGATTTGGCTTTGGATTTAATTAGTTTTGGAATAAAAATACCTACTTATATTAAAATGACAGCTCAGCAGAGATTACCGGGCACAAATAACTGAATCGTGTTATAAAGTACATGAAAACATAGTATATTCCAATAAAATTTGAGGGTTTCTCATTTCTCAGGGATTCCATCATCAGATTCTGACTTGGTGATAATGGGATCACCTCAGCAGGCGAATTTTGAAAATCGGTCAACAATTCGCGGAGAAATCAGTGATCATACAAATAAATGCAGCCATACGTAGTACCCACCTCCTTCTTTTTGAAGTCGGTAGAAATCGATTAACTAAACGATTTTGAACAAAGTATTTCCAGAATGGCATTAATTAGGTATGTTAAATGTAGTAGACAAAAAATATATTTCTACAAAACAGGCATACCTGAAGGTGCAAGTTTCAAGTATGTGGATATTCCTGATTTAATTCAGTTGTTATAAATATTTTATATTATAATTAACAATATATGCCACCGTAAAACCGAAAAAATTGTTAGATTATAACATATCTCCCAAGATGGTAATCTATCGATAAACTGCGACCCTTACAATACGGTTCACAATTTAACGCAATATTTTTCGATAGATTATAATCTATCGAGCTGAGACAGTTTGATTACAATCTGTCGCTAGTTAAGTTGCCAAATGTCTGAAGGCTGTCACTGATTGGTTAGTTTGGCTGTAGATAGGACGTTCTGTGAACATAGAGTTAAGTATCGTTCAGCTTATCAGCGCCCGAATTGCGTTTCGTTGTATGCGTATTTCACGTTTTCACTTTGATATATTATAATCTATCCAAAAATAATGCCTTAAATTGCAAACAGTATGATACAGATCACAATTTACTGATAGATTACAATCTCGCGAGATATATTATAATTTAACGGTATTTGCAATTTTACGGTTACATAATATAAAATATATTTTTTTTATACAAAATTATAATTCATTGTGATGGCGTATATGCTCGAGCTCGTGCTGTAGCCATCTGCAATTGCTTGATGTGAACTTCAGAAACAATGTGTTTATGGAGAAAGAAGGCGGTCACGACAACATTGCAAATGGTGCAGTAGTGGTCCGTTCCATTGAGCTGAAAAAAAGAAGATATGTTAACCTATTTGACACACACAGACCAGGCGCAATTCGAAGGGGGGGAGGGGGGGTCATGTATCCTGTGACAAATCGTAAGCGTCAAATTGAAAATAGTTTTAAAAATGTACAAATTAAAAATAATCTAGGTAACATGTTAGAAGAGAAGCTGTTAGGTTAAAGCTCTTACAAAAATACATCCACAGATAGCCCCATATGACCCAAATATTATCAATATTACCTATTTGCCAATAAAAATAGAGGACTATAGAGGATTTATAATTTGTGCAATAAAATTGTGTCTAATTTACTCGACATATTATTTTATTATTAGTGACTACCTTCAAAATTAAATGCTGTGACCACGCCTGACACAGACACAAACTATTAAAAAACCAAATCATCTACTCAGCCTATTCCCAACTAAAAATACAATTAAAAAAAGAAACTATTTTGACTCTAGACTGGAAGCCAACCCGGCTTCTAGTTTAAATGGATCAGCTGATTACTACCGTTTCACTGGTGTCACATTATTTGCCTTCTACCTGTAACACTGTCATAGATGTACAAATGGCAGCCGGGGACTAATAGCTTAAATGTTGCTCTCCGGGTCATGGAGGAACCTCATTAAAAGATTAATATTCTTTGTGCCTCACAAAGCACATTCAGTAGTTATGGGTAATCAGAACAGAATCAAGAAAATCGGACCCTACTATTGCCAAGGGATATCATGTTACCAAAAAAATCTGTGGATATGTTACATCTGCCCATTCCCTCTCAAAGAGAGTGGACCTGTGTCTCACCCTTGGAAATGTTATAGGCCACTTATGAAAATACTAGCTCCTGCCTGCGACTTCATTCGCGTGGGAGGGGTTTCCCGCTTAAATCCCGATCCCGTAGGAATTTTGGGATAAAAACTATCCTATGTCCTTCCCAGGGTCTTAAACTATTCCCATGCCAAGTTTCATCTAAATCGGTTCAGCGGTTTAGGTGTGAATAGGTAACACACAGACAGACACGAGTTACTTTCACATTTATAATATTAAGTATGGATATAAAATTCATCTACCTATTACAAATCCTTAATCAATATAATTTAATTTAAATACATATAAAATCAAACACTATTGCATTGCTATTGTTTAATGACCAACCACCGGGACTCGTTCAGCAAAATTTTACACAACTAGAAGTTGCCTGACACTAGTTTCCAACAGTACCTTATACTGTGTGTAAAAATCCAAATAATTTTTGGGAGTATTTATTAAAGGAGATGTTTCATTTTCGGCCATCAGATGTAAATTTATCGAAAAAGAGGAAAAAATACTACAAATTGGGGAAAAATATTCTCTGATGAATTTGAGCCTGACTTGTTGTGTACAAAAAATAATAGTTTTTCAATTATTGCCATGTTTTATTCAACATGGCGTCTCGTTTGCTTGCATACTTCAGTTGTTCTGAAATCATGTTTCATCAAATCAATGTTACGTAGAAGATAATTAAAAAATATGTGTATTCTTGTAGTGTTAAAAATAAATTACTATTATTCTCTTGTACATATTTTTGAGTAAACATTTGAGTAAACTACTAGATAGAAATGAATGAAACTTTTCAAGCAAAGAAGTCTCAGCAACAGGCTATAGTTGATTTTGTAAACTGGTACACATGATGCAGAACTTTACACGTGAACGAAGCTGCATTCAGGTGTAAATAAGTTTTTTATGCTAGATTGGTTAGTGTGGGTAAAGAGAAAAAATAAAACTAAATGAAATAG
Organism: Tholera decimalis; assembly: GCA_943138885.2. NCBI lineage: Eukaryota > Metazoa > Arthropoda > Insecta > Lepidoptera > Noctuidae > Tholera > Tholera decimalis. The sequence goes on along the minus strand of OW964575.2, from coordinate 5,574,332 downwards.
CTTTTAGCTGAAACTATGGATAATATGCAGTGTAATCAACATTGCACTCAAGCGGTAATATGATATCCATTATAGTATCTTGGTATGAATCTCCTTAGATTATTCAATCATTATGTTGAAAATTTGTAGTCAAGTAGATTTGTTTGCTTTAGGTGTAACTTTTCTACTAGTTAGGCATTTAAATAAATACATAATATGCACACACAGCTTGGGCGGGTTATTAATATACCCAAAAAATTCTTAGTAGCCGCCAGGATTTGAAATTGTGTCTCGTTAGTGCCAAAATTAAAATATTATAGGCCATAAAAAAATCCAAACAAAACCCTTAGCAACCAATAATTGTTTGTTGTTTCTGAAATATTCAACTGGATATCCAGCAAATAGTTAAATAAAAACGATTACCAACCTTTCTGATCAAATTTTCTTTGAATTCGTCTACATGAGGGTAACTTTCTAAGATTTTACGATGATTCTCGGAACTCTTATGCCTTTCTTTACATACTACATCTCGTACCATTTCCGCCTCACAAAATACACATCTGAAGAGTTCCCCTGCAGTTAACATGCCGTGGTAAGCATCAGAAGACACCACAAGCTTTTTACCATCTTTTAAAGTTACTATAAGATAATTTTGCGGCGATATATTACTTGCTGGCGCGGGATCTTTCGGTTTTACTTGGCTACTTTTGGGTTTTCTTAATGCTGGCAGGGACATCTTTAAGGATATGGAAACTAGGAAACACTTTCGACAAAACTTTTTGCAGAAATCAGCAACAAAGTAACTCGTTAACTCCCACACAAAAATAGGTGCGGGTAGAATATTTAAATTGAAATAAGCATAGTGCAAGCATAACATTCTCTTTGGAAATGAGCCGCCAGCCGCCTACAGTGTGGGCAGTTTCAAAATTTAAAATTTAGCCATAAACTTCTAGACTCTTATGGTGAACGCAGACCTAGCCGCACCGCAGTCTCTACAGTCCCCGCAGCGCAGTCATCGCTTTTTGTTAATGGCCTCGCACATCTATCCGCGCCGCAGTCGCTGCAGTCGTTCCCGTCAGTGTTGCCAGATTTTTGAAAGCATTATCTATCCGAAGATTTAAAAAATCTGTATAAAATCTGTATTTGGTATTGGTATTTTGCTCTTTTGTGTAATTTTATCTGTAGGTGCTATAATAGGGAATAAGCAAGTAATTATTTATACGAGAATAAGTATTTTCATTATAAACCGTTGACAGAGATTCTCTGTCTACTTTATAACTCTGGCAACACTGCGCGCCGTGGATGCGAATGACGTCATCCGCGCTGCGTGCGGGTGACGTCATCAGCTGCGGCTAGGGGAGTTCGGTCGTTTCAGGGACTGCGGCGACTGCGGCGCGGGTAGGTGTGCGAGGTTGCATAGAACTTCATATAAAGAATTCGAATGCAAAGACTGCGGCGCGTGCGGCGCGGCTAGGTCTGCGTTCACCATTATGCACATTTAAACGATTTCAAAAACTTGGGAAATAAACTCATTCTTTAAATAGTAATTTTGATAATTATGTGTTATATTACGTCTTTTATTTAGCCATTCCACGAACTAAATACTGTGTACCGTACCGGATAATTTGGTTAAAGATATAGCCATCTTAGCTAAATATTGATCAAACTGGCATCACAGCATCACTGGCTGTCATTCCTTGAAGTCTAAGCCAATGTTGCAAAGCCAAATAAAACTAGGTCATGAAAAACCCTCTCTTGCTTAGAACTCTCTTGCTTTATAATCGATTGAATAAATATGATATATTAATCTTATAATTATATCTTGTTTTTATTTTGGATGCTGTTCGTTAGTCTCACTAAAATTTGAGAATAGGCGAATGGATTTGATTTAAAATATTTTTGGGAGTCCAGAAAAACATTAAACGATGAGAAAATAATTACGTAAAACAGAAAAAACTTTTCAACAAAAAATTAAACCGACTTCCATATCAAAACACTACGAATCCAAAAATAGTTTTAATTTCGGTAGTCGGTGTTTTTGGTATTATCAGAAAGCATTTTCTTTTTTTTTTTTGACACCAACTTCCGAAATTAAAATTATTTTTGGATTTGTAGAGTCTGGCAAACGAAAGTAGACACTGGAATTATTTGCAAACTTTTTAACCAACTTCTAAAAAAGGAGGAGGTTCTAAATTCGGATGTTTGTATTTTTTTTTTTTTTTTTTTTTTTATGTTTGTCCACGCATAACTCCGTCGCTTGCCAACCGATTTGAAAAATTCTTTTTTTGTTGGAAAGGGTATACTTCCCAAATGGTCCCATGAAAATTTTATCGAAACCGGACGAGCCGTTTCTGAAAAATCAAAAAAAGTCGAAAAAAATAATTTACGTTGATGATCTTTTCGTTTACTCTGCATTGCGTTTTTTGTTCGCGCATAACTCCGTCATTTACGAATCGATTTGGAAAATTCACTGACCCACTAAAAAGCGCGAAAATAAAAACTTTTTTGCAAAAAATAAAACCGACTTCCATATCAAAACACTACAAAGCCAAAAGTAATTTTAATTTCGGAAGGCGGTGTGAAAAAAATAGAAAATACAAAACCAATAACACCGACTACCGAAATTAAAATTATTTTTGGCTTTGTAGTGTTTTGATATGGAAGTCGGTTTTATTTTTTGCAAAAAAGTTTTTTTATATGGCAATGCTATACTAATGTCAAACTCAATTTTCCAAAGCAAGATGGCGTATTGTTGTGATCTTGTTTGGATCTTGTTAATAGCATTTATTCAGCGAAAAATTAGCAAAACTATCAAAAGTGGAGTACTGGAGATGTTGTTTCGCATGATGTCTAAATATCAAGAAAAACAACAGGAGAAAGACGCCGAATTCGAACAAAAACAAGATTGTTTACGTGGTGTTCGATTTCATAAGTTAGTATGACGCTACTAAGTTGATACTTATGGTGAACGCAGACCTAGCCGCACCGCACGCGCCGCAGTCTTTGCATTCGAATTCTTTATATGAAGTTCTATGCAACCTCGCACACCTACCCGCGCCGCAGTCGCCGCAGTCCCTGAAACGACCGAACTCCCCTAGCCGCAGCTGATGACGTCACCCGCACGCAGCGCGGATGACGTCATTCGCATCCACGGCGCGCTGTGTTGCCAGAGTTATAAAGTAGACAGAGAATCTCTGTCAACGGTTTATAATAAAATTACTTATTCTCGTATAAATAATTACTTGCTTATTCCCTATTATAGCACCTACAGATAAAATTACACAAAAGAGCAAAATACCATTACCAAATACAGATTTAATACAGATTTTTTAAATCTTCGGATAGATAATGCTTTCAAAAATCTGGCAACACTGACGAGAACGACTGCAGCGACTGCGGCGCGGATAGATCTGCGAGGCCAATAACAAAAAGCGATGACTGCGGGGACTGTAGAGACTGCGGTGCGGCTAGGTCTGCGTTCACCATTAGTCGTAATTCATAATAATTATTTATATTTATTTTTTAGCGAGAAAAAATATGTATCTATTTTGATCCACATTAATTTTATAGTATCTTAAACACCTTCATAATAATGCATTATGGTTATTTAACATACTATTGAAAGTTGCATGGTTTTTAACACTTTTTTTCTTTTATAGAAAATCTGGTGGATGTCGCAGGGGTTGATGAGATAGTGAAAACTATTGAAAAACTAACGGATTTAGAGCAGAAAGATAGGAGATAAGAACCCAGAACCAGTACTTGGATGAAATAGCTTCAATCACTGGTAAGTTTTTACTAGGAGTACATAACTTTTAGAAAGTTTTTTTGAATTCATGATTTGCAGAACCTAATCATTCTGTTTTACCATTATTTACAGAAGTGAGCGTTACTACATTAAAAAGAATTAAATAGGAAGGTGCGCGTATAGGCTATATAAACCCACAATGTTCGACTTAGATAGTTTCGACATAGATGCTATTCGTAACAAAATTAACGAATTTTATATCGTTAGAAAACAAGTTTAAAACGAGACACACCAGAGCCAGTATATGAAGCTGATGAAATTCTGAATCAGAATGGGCACGAGGTATTGAGACTCCCCTACCACTGTAATCTAAATGCCTTTCAGCTAGTATGGAGTTTAACTAAACGTAAAGTGGCAAGTAAAAATATTGCTCTGCCTGCAGTGGAGTTAGAGAAAGTTATAAAAGAGTCGTTTAAAATATAACTCCCGAGGAGTGAAAGAAAATGACTGATCATGTCATCCATGTTGAAAATAAATACAAAGAAAGGGACAGAATTACAGAAAATAATTTAGAAAGATTAAACTTTCTAAATTATTATTAATAAGTAACGTAGGAAACAATGATTCCAGTGACTCTAATGAAACTCCACATGGAAGTCTTACATTCAGATTTTGATTATAGTGAATAAATCAGAACTATTTCAGAATACTGTTGTTTTTTTTTTCATTCGAATCAAGACACAATATTTAAACTCTTACCTACCTAAAACATCTCTTGTATTTTTATTCCCATGAAATAAATAGATAATTCTAAAGTATCAAGTATGGTTATTCCAGGTATTTCATAGTAGTTTTGGGGTTGCTATGCTGATATTTTTTAAATTTGCCGCGCTTTTTCAGTCTCTACTTTCGTTTGCCAGACTATAGTGTTTTGATATGGAAGTTGGTTAAATTTTTTAAAAGGGTTAATAAGTTTTTTTTCACGCTTTTAAGTGGTTCGGTTTGTAATTTATCTAGTTACAAAAGCCTAAATGACAACTATACTTATCACCTTTTATTGCTTTTCCCGGTGCAGAGCCGTTCATTTTAGAAGAGTTCTCCTCGTACTGCACCATCAGTTCCACTTCACCATATGCATTGTGATGAGCATGTAGCATACGTAGCATCAGTGTTGCCAACGGTTCAACTAGCTCTCCACCATATCCAACTTCTAAAACCACCAGAAAACCACTAACAAAAATCGGCCCTACTCTAAAAATCGCTAAAATTTACACAATTTTTTTTAGTTCTTACGAAAGAAAACAGTATTTATTTATTATTACTTGTATTAGTAAAAAATGTTCTTTAATATGATGTAATAAAATATTCTAAGTTAGTAAATCAACATACAAGAACTTTTGTTTGCACCATCATCGTCGGTTTCACATTTATATGATGCTTTGTTACCAATTTGTTTTATAACTTTTATTGGAATGTCATAATCATTGCAGCATTTTTCTTCCAATCTTAAACCACAGCGTGTTTTTAATATTGCAGCACCTGCTTATATATACATTAGTTATGATTCTATCTTGACAAACACGGTTTCTACTTTTTCTCGACCAATGGCAAAGCGCCGCCGGGCGAGCCGCACGCGGGGCGCGGGGCGCATTCTTGCCCGCAGCACTAGATCATCGCAGACCTATAAATATCGGAGTGGGGCGCGGCGCGGTCCACCCGCCCGATCACTATGTTTGGCACGCCAATCCCTTGGGAGAAGCGAGCCAAATACTTAGATGTGATCCTCGACCAGTTCCTAAATTTCATTGAGCACATAAAGTCGGTTCGCTCGCGAGCCGCTTTCGCTCTCGGTAGGCTCCACAACATACTGAATGCACGCAGTAAGCTCTCCCTTAGATGTAAAATCCGAATTTTCACGACGTGCATACGTCCCATCATGACATACGCCTGTCCGGTGTTTGCTCAAGCCAGTCCCAAGCAGATCCATAGGATGCAAGTCATTCAGAACCGTTTTCTCCGAAAGGCCACGGGCGCGCCCTGGTTCTTAAGGAATGAGGATCTCCACGTAGACATCAAAATCCTGACTATAAAGCAAGTGTTGAAACGCATGTCAGTGCATTACTTCACCTCTGCTGATTACCCACACAAACCCCCTGATCGTATCGGCCGCCCAATACAGACCCTCCAAAATTTCTCGGGTTCGTCGCCCGCGTAACGTCCTAGACGAGCCCGACGACCCCACCACCATCCGACAAGAGAGCAGTAGGGAAACTAGCACTCTTAGAAAACACACACACAAAACGCGTTCCGTATTCCGGCCTCGCCGACGAGGCCCATCGCGACGTCCACGTACTTGTAACGGAAATCCTCCACCTCGACCACCACGACCTTTGCCAAACGAGCCAGTAGCAATAAATACTCCCTTAAATAATAATATGACCCAGCCTGTCCCTTTGCTGCCCTCCCCAAATGACCCCGCTATGCCGAGGCCCGTACTCCACAGGGAGTGCCCTTAGCGTGCGGTCATTAGCTGTAAGTGTATTTTAGTTTGTAAGCCCTGGCTGGAGGCCTTTAATTTATTAGAGGTCACCACAGGATAGACCGGTTAAGTAGTCACACAGCCTTAGTGTGCTGAACTACTAGTGGCCCTACATAAAAAAAAAAACAAACAAAAAACCGGGCGCGGTCCTTTCTTCATCAGCTGCCGTCGAGTGAAGATGTCTGCTGTTCAAGTGTTTTCCCGTCGTGTCGTCAGCGCCACGTGTCCATCTGCGTAGTCCTGGAGTGTGAAATGAAGATGCGGAGGGAACTGGTGCTACGCTTGCTCTGCCTGATTGCCTGGTTACAAACAAACCGCTTCTTTCGAAGCGATATGGCCGGCGAGTGCGGCGTTGTGATGACGCCGTGCTGTGCTCGTGCTGCTATCCTATTTCTTTATAAACCAACGTCTTTTTCAAGATGATTGCTTTCTCTGTTTCTTTTCGGAATGTCAAAAACGTGGTATGGTAACTGGTTCAGTGTTGAGTGGTAATTATTTGGTTTGAAGGTACTGGTTCGGAGGTATGGTAACTGTTCGGAGGTATGGTAAATGCGTGACAGGTACTATGTCACTACATATTCAACTTCATTCTGTTCCTCTGCTTGTTTTTTATTACATTCATACTGCTAAATAGTCTCTCAACATCAACATTAGAATTAGGTAGTATTAAGAGAGTAATCGCAAAAGTCGCTAATTCCTCAAATCTAGATTCCCCTTGAGCATCTTTGAAATGCAATACTTCATTCCAAATTTTTTTTGTATCTTTGCTCTCGTTCCAATTCTGCAAATTAATTTGTCGCCATAGATCATCAACTCTTGCCATAATTTCTACACTTTTATTGTGCCTACGCAGTAAAAGTAAATTAAGTACATTAATGAAGTAAAAATAATATATTTCGTAAAGTTTTAGTGGCTTAGTAGTTGAGTAATAGCACTTTCAGTAATTGAGACTGAATTCTACTTGACCACTAGAAAAACCCACTAGCCACTAAAAGCAATATTTCGCCACTAAAAGGGGGGTCGAAACCAACAGTGTTAGTGGAAAATCCACTAAGTTGGTAACACTGCGTAGCATACCCTTCACTTTGATAACCAATCGCTCATACAATGCACAAAGGAATGTTATTATAAATACTATAAATTAAATATAATGTAAACAGTTATATGAGACTCAGGCCGAGGGCCGTGCGCTCACACAGTGACCACTGTATAACTTATGTAAACATTACCAATTATATATTAACCATTCTATTTTAATAAAGAACATTCATTCCACATTCATAACTGCGACTTCACGCCTTGTCATTGCTCTCCCTAACTTATTCTCCAAAGTGCTAACTAAAGTAAATCTCTGCTACCTAATATATAATCTCTAAAAATAGTGCACAACATACCACTAACGTAGTGCTCAACTAAAGCACCAAAAGCATAAAGTGCTTAACAACCATATTCAAGTAGTCGAATTGCAACCCATGAAATATTTATTATTGAGTAGTTCCGGTGGTCATCTGTGGTCTTCATCATCAGTTCCACTTCGCTAAATGGTGCTTTTCGAGGGCAACTGCACAAGTTACTATAAAAATACCCAAATCGCTACAGGTGTGTCTATAATATTTGAAGAGTTCCTGCGACTTCTCCTGGATCCCGTCAGATCCTGACGTGATGACAATAGAACCAACTAGAAAGTAACTATACCCTTAAAAAAAAAGAATTATCCAAATTGGTCCAGCCGTCGTCGACTAATCCAGAAACATACATAAAAAATAAAATATAAAAAGTTTAAGACGACCTGAGAACCTCCTCCTTTTTTGAAGTCGGTTAAAAACAAGATGACGGTATGAAGTTCACCGGGTCAGCTATAATATTAAAATTAAATATAATACATAGTTACTATAATCAGTATCACTGGTGCATATGCGCATTTATCAGAGGGCGGAGAAAAAATAAAAACTTTTGAAATCATTATTATTTGGCATTGTTACGTTGAATGGAATGGCAATGCTAAACGTTGATGAGGCTAATGTAGAAAGTATTGAATTCGCTTAAATCAGCCGGCTCAGATTTTTTATTTTTATTTTATATTATGGTACTCTTTAGGTTAACAGCGGACTACTGGTGCTCGACAGTCCGTTCCTTTGGGGCTTAGGGCTACTGTATTACAATATTCGGCACGAATCTTGAGCGCTGACCTTCACCTATGCAAAAGCGATTTTTGGATCCCTTTAGTGGGGTGCGGGAATGCACGGAATCATATTATCGTGCAGTGATTGGCCCGTCGCGTCATAGGCGCCATTCGTGATTCTTTCTCTGCTCTTATTGCACGTACCTCACGAAGACGACACTTCCACCTAATTTAATTGAGAGACAGCTTTTCTAGCTGCATCGTTTTAATTATTTATTATTTTATGCTTTGTAATTAATTATATTATAAAATTGTTTATGTTTATGTAAGGATCAATATTGTTTCTTGGCTTTAAACAAAGTTTATATTTTGTTTTTGTACAAAACATGTGTTTTTCCATTCTCTTTAGGTTAAATAAGATGCCAAAAAAAAAAAATTTTAACATAGGAGAAATAAAATATTTTGATTTTGAATAAATCATAATAAAACCATTTATCCTACAACCATAGGACTTAAAAGAAATTATGTAGGTAACTAAGAAATATTTTGCTATAACTGTACGATGCGCAAAGCGATCCCCATCCTATCGCCGGCAGATCCGTATTTCCTTGTTTTAATTTCGCTTTTCCAGATCAGTTATTAACAACAGCTTTAAAGAAAAAAATACTCTCCCATACACTAATATCAAGAGACTTGTTGTCGCTGAGGCGTAAGTAACGTAAATGCACTAAGCCTTATCACTGAAAACCAGTTATATTTTATGGCTTTTGTTATTTTTATGCTCTCTCAGTCATTTAACAAAAATGTAAAAGTATTGCCGTATAGTAATCAGTTTTCCTTTTATACAAGTAGCAGAAAAACTAAAATGAAATATGTGATTTCTTATTACATTTGTAAGTCTTTTACTGTTATATTTTTCGGCCACCAGATTTGTGTTTCACATGCGGCGGTGGCCTTTTGCTCCCGACCCTGGTTCAGATCATGGTGCGTGATAAGGGAAATGGGTTACCTCCTTATACGAAGCAGTCATGCTAGCAATGGAGGAGGCTGAACATGTGAGGTAGAGACAATACTCTTCCCACCCTTATGCTTAGGACGGAAGGAGTTATTTGATGACCTTAGTCCTCGAAAAAAGGTGTAGGTATATATCACCAATGACCACTTGCTTGATGATCTTAGTCCCAGAAAAAAGGTGTATATATCACCAATGACCGCTTGCTGCCGTGCATAATGAAGCTCATGGTAGAACCGTACTCCCCATGGGTGTGCCGTAACAAGTGTGGCACAAACGGAGTTCCGGAGTAGTTTAAGTACGAGGCATGCCTTTTAAGTTTTGTCGTTTGAAGAAAAAAACACAACTAGAACCTTTTAGTACTTTTTATTGTTTTTCAAAGTATTCACCACGTAGCTTAATACACTTTTCCATTCGCTCAAACCAGTTATTATAACATTTATTCCACTCTAAAGTGGGGGTTCAAAATGGCTGACTTGAAAGCTTCGAGTGCTTCTTCACTTACCTTTGACCACGAAGACTTTTCTTAATTTTAGGAAATGTAAAGAAACCGTTAGGGCTTAGGTCAGGACTGTATGGAGGATGGTCAAGAATTTCTACTTTTTTCCTGTTACAAATACTCAATCGTGTGACGAGCGCTGTGTGAGCTTGCGTTGTCATGGTGCAGGATAATGCGTCGCTTTGAGTTAGATTTTCGAAGTTCGGCGATGACTTGTGGTAAATAAACTGTAGTATACCACTCTGCGTTAACCGTTCTACGATCTTCAAGTGCAATAGTCGCAACATGGCCGGTTTTCCAACGAACGTGGCCACCATCTTCTTTGAAGTGCTTCGAGAACGAACAACTTTAGTCGGCTTTGGCCCGTCTTGAAAGAACCAGATTATAGATTGTTGTTTGGAATCAGGATCGTAGGCATAGGATTTGACTCTCCTCGGTTGAACCTTTGCAGAGTTTTCTTACACCATCTGACGCGGGCCGCCTTGTGATCGTCGGAAAGCAGATGCGGTATCCAACGGCAAACTAGCTTTCTTACACCAAGCGCTTCATGCAAGATCTTCGAATGGTTGTCCCTGAGATGCCTAATAGAGCCTCTATCACTCGATACGTCACATGACGATCTTCGAGAATTAGTTGTCTCACAGCAATGATGTTATCTTCAGTGAAGGCGGAATTTGGGCGTCCTTCGCGAGATTTGTCACTAACACTAGTTTGTCCACGCTGGAATTCTAAATACCAGCGTTAGAAATTCCGCAGATATAGGGCTTCATCACTGAACACAGATGTTAGCTCTTCAAAACACTGAAGCCATGTCAGGCCTCTTCTAAAGTTGTAGAAAATTGAATTGTTGAAATTGTGATTGGAAGCTCGCGTATGATCGGTAGATTGACAGTAAGTTCGCTCCCTCCAATCATTTTTAATGGTGCCGTCATCCCTATTAGTTCTAGCGTTAAAGATCTCGGTTTGCGTCTTGACTCTATGCTTAGCTGGCAAAGTCAGGTCTGCGGTGTCAGTCAAAGAGTCAACGGGACTTTGCAATGTCTGTATCGTCTGAGGAACTTTTTACCTGCAAAAACCAAGACAATGCTTGTGCAAACTTTAATTTTCCCTATTATCGACTATGGTGACGTGTGCTACTTTGACTTGAATGCGATCTTGTTGGATAAGCTTGATAGGCTCCTTAACAACTGTATCCGGTTCATATTTAATTTAAAAAAATATGACCACGTATCGAGGTACAGGACCGAGCTCAAATGGATGCCCATTCGCCAGAGAAGAAGTTTGCGCGCTTTGACTACGCTTTACTCTTTGCTGAACTCTCCTACCCCTCCCTCTTACCTTATTTCTCATTTTCAATTTCTATGTTCCTCACACGCTAAAAGTCTGCGCTCTTCCAATAATCTTCTCTTACTCTGTCCTTCGCATACTTCTGATTTTATTCATTCTTCCTTCTATATACAGGCTATTCTTCTGTGGAATGCACTACCTCTCGATATCAGGACGGCCACCAATCAATATGCATTTAAGAGAAAGTTGCGGGATTATTTTCTTAACAAATAGTGGAAGCAGAGTTTTCAGAACCCACTTTCTATAACGTTTTATTATTATTATATATATATATATATATATATATATATAATATATTTTTGGTATGTATTATGATAAATATGTATGTAAGTTTATTCTAGTTAGAAGTATATGTATATATACACTTGTAATAAAACATTTACTTAGTTTATTTTTTTTTATGCACCTGCCATGTTATCTCTTCACCACCCATGGTTGACTGGTAGAGAATGCCTATGGCATTAAGTCCGCCTTTGTACATTTTGTGTTGCATAAAGTTTTAATAAATAAATAATAAATAAATAAATTGCACGAACATTTAGAAAGATTCATTTTCGTACGTAAACTGACAGATTCCAATCGACGCTGTGACTAAACAATAGCATTAATCCTAATACTTTCAACTGTTTTGAGATTAAAAACTTAAACACATTCGAATATAGAACAGTTCCAAATTCAAAATTTCCGGGAAATATGGAAACGACAGAACTTAAAAGGCATGCCTCGTAGAGCTAAAATTTTTTTCCCCACAATCAGGTGCCTTAATCTAATGCGATTGCCAATTTTCTAAGAATAAGTCCAGCTCTTTCCGCCTTCTCCTTCTGAAGTCAACATAATTACGTAATCAATAAGCAAGAAGTAAGTTTTAGTCTTTGGTATTTTTACCCTATTTAGGTATGTCCTACATGTTTTGTTACAAAGAAAATGTGTAATGTCTGTGAGCTTTAGTTTCTTATTCTAAACCTTATGGCAAAGTTACGTGTATTACTATTTTTTTTATTTCCAGTACTAGTGCATCTATGTAACATTAAAATAAGTACTGCCATAAGAAGGCACAAATTTAGAAGTGGACATTATGATATAAATAATTTTATAAGTCAATTGCTGGCATCAAGTAAGTTTGATGAACTAGCAGAAAAATTAGCTGAAAAAGCTGCTAACAGAATTATGCATATGAAAACAGATCAAGCTCCTGTTGACAGGGCTAGGGACGCTAATGAATTTCACAATACTACTGAAAGTATACCTCTAAACTTCAAGACAAAAATAGATGACGAAAACGAAAAAAACAGCACACAAATTAAAAAAGGGTTTTCAGGGAAAATTGACCCAAGGGCGGTCATCAATGAATCGATTTCACTGTCTGAAAACCTTATGCTAAAATATAAATACATTAAGAAAAACGCTTTGGAGAAAAAACTTAAGAAGCAGAAAGAACTGGTTTCCAAAAACGTTACAAATGAAGATCACGAACAAAATAAAACCACATCACCCACGGATGATAAGACGAAGAACACAGAAAAGCCAATTTCCAACCAGATTACGACAACAAAGACACATAAAGTCAATATAAAAAAGGAATTGATTGACGAAAACAAAATTTCACGAGATGACACCAAAGGCGACCATCAAAAGAAGCTATATAATCGGAACAGCGAAGGAAAGAAGCAACAGAGCAGTAAGGACGACGAACCAAATGAAGGAAGTCATAGGAATGATCATCAACCTATAGAACCCAGTCTAGGACAAGAAGAGACCAACTTCCGAGTAGAACAAAACTCAGAAGCAGATATTAAAGGTGAAATACAAAAACAATAAAATCTGTAGGTCCGTCATCCTTTACGCTCGAATATGATCGATACTCGTTAGTTAGCACTTAGTGCAACTAAGCCAAGCGTGTTCTGTATGTATGTAGGTAAGGTACTATAAGATTGTCGTCTCGCGGAAATATATTTATATGAATAGATTTTGTCAAAGTTAGATAGATAGATAGCATACTCTGTATTGTACACCATAACAGAATTAAATGAGGACTTAAAACTACAAAGGGTGTAACAATGGGCGGTCTTATCGCTAAAAGCAATCTTTTACAGACAACCTTTGGATGGAATTGACACAGCAGTAGAAAATAAATTAGTTTTAATTCAGGCAGCAGACGAGCCTCTCCTGTGTTAAAAAAAAAACTATCTTTTGCGAATTTGGCATGTATTTTATATGCGTGTAAATGAATTGTTAAACGAAAATATTAATATTCCATTATAATCCATTGTAGAACAAGAAGCAAGTCATGAAGATAATGGTATAAAAGAAGACACCCTTTCAAGTTTGGACGAACAAAATCGAAACTACTCGCCTTCAGAAGAGAAGACTATCGCAGACATGGAAAAAACTGATCAAGAAACGCAAAAACGTTATTCAGAAGAGAGTGCTGAAGTTGACAATGCTGCTGTTCATTTCAGAGGTCGGGAAGACAGGGCAGAGGAGAATAAAGTGCCTTCTAAGCCAGACAAGCAAAATCCGTACGGGGGTTATGACAGAAGTCTGGGTTCTAAGGAAAGTGGAGGACGCGGATCACAAGAACGGTCTCCTGAGGAGCAAAAATCGTCAGGAAAAGTGGATGAGGACCCAACTAAACCAGTCATACGGAGAGAGGGGGACAAGACTTATACTTATGTTCTTGCTCCTGAATACCAGGATTATCATGAGCAAATGATTAAATGGCGTAAAGAACACCCAGAAAATCCTGTAGATTTCTTGTGATTTAATTCAATAAATTCTTTGTTATGTTGATTTTTCAATTTTTCAATTTTTACTATAGCTGGGCCATAAAAGCCTTAGTGTGCGTCTACACTGCTAGCCTGGCGCGGTTGCGATGACGGGCGCGAAATATCAAACAAATTAAACGCGCCTTTGTGTCCATAGTGCAGTGACTAAGATAGGCGGGAGCCTAGCGTGACGAGCCTGAGTGAGGTAACGCGCATATTTTTCCAACGTTCCTATCCACGCGTTATGGCTGCACTACGGGCCTATAATTATAGTCAACAAGTGACCTAATGCGCGGGTAGCGGGGATATCAAATTAGTTCAGTCTTGTCGCTCGGCGTTAGGGCGTTTGCATTAAAATGGCGGTAAATACGGAATTGTTTATAAGTGCAATTCAATCTAAACCAGCTATATGGCAAAGTAAGCATCCGCATCACAATAATCGCACAATAACAAGAAAATTATGGAGTGAAATAAACGAACATTCGAGTGTACTCAAAAAAATTTGTAGGGTACAATTTCAATTCTTCGTATAAGTAAAAAAAATCACTAGTTATTTCTATGTTTTTATTTATTTCGTGAACACCATCTCGAGTATTCAACACCTCCAATCTCAGGATCGGACTGTCTAGTAAAAATATCAAATCCTCGTCCATGGTCTGTTACCCCTGAATCATGTCCAAACGCTACAACAGCTAGAGCGCGTCAATGTGGCCAACGCACCGCCTCGCCCTGTCGTGCCCGCCACAGGCCCCAGCCACCGCGCATTCACTGTGGACGCACACTTAGGTGGTACATCTTTTTTTTCAACATTTTAACTTTCTTTGGAACAGTTTTATTCCTGCACACAGGGTTGGTCACATTACAGGCGTAGAGCAGAATACACTTTATTGTGGACGAAAAAATTAAACTATTAACTCGGTTCGGTATTAATGGTGGTCTTAACTCTTATCACGTAAAATGCTACAGCCAGACAACCATTAGATAACTGAAAGAACTTAAAATGAAACAGGAGTTAGTCTGCATTGTACCTGCTAATGAATGTTACTTTTAAGCAATAAGCTTGCTTCATCTTCGACCATTTACAGAAATGGCGGTCAAAGGCGACAACATATTGTTTTTTTTTAAATCCTATTACAAGGACATTTATTCTAAGAACATGTCAGCCCCATTGAGATTATCATAAAGAAAAATTTAGATACAAAGGAATAAATATGTAAGATATAATATACAGTATATTATATTGCATTATCTTTGTTAAAGCTACTAAATACACTGCATGCTATAATCGACTAAATTATTAACTATCATTCACACCTCTAAAGCTACGACAAAAAAAATCTTAATGTCAAATAAATAAAAAAAAAATCTCAACAGTGGTGTTTGTTTATTTTTGTTTGTTATAAAAAAAAGACCTTGTAATCCCGGGAAAGTAAGTTAAATAATTTATTGAATTAACTAACTTAGTTTAGTATCGGCTTGTCACAAAGAAGATTACGTTATTTGTGTTATATCAATAATTTTGATAAGTTTTAATGATATTGGTTAGCTCTCAGCGAACAACTTACTTTTTTCGTAAATTCTTCTTCATGTTATTAAGTTATCTTTTTAAGAATGCCATCTCCTGTTTAATGTTAGTCCTCGTAATGTCTTTAAAGCTTCGACGAAGCTATAGTTTAAGACTTTGGGAATTGGATTAAGTCCGCCTTTGTACCTATGTGCTTAAAGTGTAATTAAATAAATAAATTGGGCCAAGAAAAAGAACCTTATGCTCAGCGATCGGCGAAGTTGTGATGTTTATAATGATGACAATAATTAGAGATGTGATAAACGACTTAAAACTTTTAACAAACTTATTCTTTTTTTTTTTCCTAAGTCACTTATGTTAACTGCTTAATTACTTGCTTACATTAAAAATGACGAAATTATGTTGTTTCCTGTACTTCATACTAGGTAGGCTATGAATAAATAATATTATATATTAATTAGGTTGGTATTATTCTAAGATATGTATTTATTAATAACTTGTTAAATAATATAGGTACCTACTACATATAATTTACACAATTACCTACACCTGTACACTATATTATATACAAGTCCAAGTCACAATGCGCGTGTAAACTCCCCCCATTACACTACTGCCCCAATCTCACTCCAGACACAAACATATTGGGCTGCGGGAATATTCTGAGATACCGCAGCACAAGACCACAAGGTTTTTAGGGTTCCGTAGCCGAACGGCAAAAAACGGAACCCCTATAGTTTCGACATGTCTGTCCGTCTGTCTGTCTGTTCGTCCGTCCGTATGTCACAGCCATTTTATTAGTCAGTAGAAGTCTGACACTCACTTGCGTTTTGCCCAGAGTGGGAGGTGTTATTTGATAATTTTCCCACAAGAACAAATAAAATTAAAAAAAAAAGACAAGCATATTAAGCTTAGAGGAAAATTTGCTTTGTGCAAAATTAGACGATTGTGTTGATTTACAATGCCCCTGTACAATTACACTGCAGAGGAATACACTAACATGGTTTTAATTTATGGGGAGTGTAATGAAAATGCAGCTGATGCTTTAGTGATTATTAAAGCCAGTGATTAAAACTGAAAATAAATTCAAAAGGGTTTTAAGAATTTGTAATTTTTTCGACATTAATAGCATAGTATGTTTAGCTTAGTTGAAGGTGTTAACAAGATTGCTAGTCATGTGAATTCCACACAAATTGCAAGTATTCTTTAAAAAAATAAATAATAGTTTAAAAGTTAACAAGTCTCCTTTGGGGTCACTAGTTTCATCGTAGACCACATCAACTGCTTACCATCAGGTGTGATTGAGTTCAAGAGTTTGCTCATTCATGATTTAAAGAAATCTTTTCTTACTAATAAGATCTTTGTTATGACTAAGTTCTCTTGATCCATAGCAATTGTTATTTTGTAGGTCAAAGGGAAAAGTTTGTTTACACGCGCTTATATTATTCTTCTAAAGTACTGGGTGGTGATTGATCACTTTGGTATAGAAGTAGCTTGAAGCTTGAGGAAAGTTATAGGCTTCTTTTTACCTGTCTGCAAAAAAGGAGGGTTATGTTTTTATTGTTTTAAATTGACGGGAGCAAAGACCCACATGCTTGCTATATTGGTATTGGCCATTAGACTAGCTTTAAGTTACGCTTTATTGCTCAAAATTCGCGCTTACGACCTCTAGACCAACATCTACATAATGAGGTCTGCAATCTGTTTGTCCCAGACAATTACTGTGGTCATAGGGAGGACCGCCTGTTCCTCAACTCTAGCCACTATTAACGCTCTCCTAGACTCAAACTCAGATCTAGATTTGTTTGCGGATGAATGGAAGATCAGATGTTTGAATTTTTTTTAGAAGACGGCATAATTGTGTTATATAAATTTTATTAAATAGTTGGTTTCGGCCGTTCTATTTAAATAAATAAATGGTCACCCTGCGTATTGTACTGTTTAATATTAGTTTACTAGCTGACCCGCCACGACTTCGTTCGCGTGGTATCCTACCCCTACCACTACCCCTACCCTACCCCTACCCTACCCCTAGCCTACCCCTACTCTACCCCTACCCTACCCCAACCCTACCCCTACCCTACCCCTATCTTGCCCCTACCCTACCACTACCCTACCCCTACCCCTACCCCTACCCTACCCTACCCCTACCCTACCCTACCCCTACCCTACCCTACCCCTACCCTACCCTACCCCTACCCTGCCCCTACACTACCCCTACACTACCCCTACCAGCTACCCTACACCAACCCTACCCCTACCCTACTCTCCATTTTATTTAGAAAACGTTTGTATAGGAAATAGAAAAGGGCTGTTTTGACGATTTTCCCGTCAATTTTTTATTTTTTTTTATTTTTCGCAACTTTTAAACCTTCCCTAGACCTCCACGAACATTTCAAAATCAAGATAAGATAAATCCGTTCAGCCGTTCTCGAGTTTTAGCGAGATTACCGAACAGCAATTCATTTTTCAACCGACGACAAAAAGAGGAGGTTATCAATTCGACGCGTATATTTTTCTTTTTTTTTTTTTTTTTTTTTAATGTATGATCATCGATTACTCGAAGACGGCTGAACCGATTTGGAAAATTCTTTTTTTGATTGAAAGGGTATACTTCGATATTGGTCCCATTTTCATAAACGTCAGGATCTGATGATGGGATCCTGGAGAAATCGAGGGAACTCTTCAAATATTATAGGCAGACCTATGTCATTTTGGGTATTTATTATAGTAACTTGTGCAGTTGCTCTCAAAAAGTACCATTTGAGGAAGTGGAACTGATGATGAAGACCACAGATGGCCGCCGAAACTACTCAATAATAAGTATTGAGTGGATTGCAATTCGATTACTTGAATATGGATGTTACGCACTTTATGCTCGTCACAATGCATATGGTGATGTAGAGCTGATGGTGAAGTACCAGGAGAACTCCTCAACAATTAACGGCCCAGCATTGGGAAAAGCAATATTTTGTAAAAGGTTATAAGTAGTTGATAATTAGGCTCTTGTAACTAGGTACATTAAAAATAGACCAACTAAAAAGAGTGAAATAAAAACTTTTTACCAAAAAATTAAACCGACTCCCAAAAAACACTGCAAAGTGAAAAATAACTTTAATTTCGGAAGTCGGTGCCAAAAATGAAAATACAAAACTAAAGACACCGACTACCGAAATTAAAGTTATTTTTCACTTTGCAGTGTTTTTTGGGAGTCGGTTTAATTTTTATATATATAGATTTATATAAAATACTTCACACTCTTTAACATTTACTTTATTTTACTAACCCTCGTCCTTGTGTCACTGCTGGGTGCTAACTGAAAACCAGCACTGGGTGTCTTTCACCCAACAAATGCTTAGTTGGTAACCCTTTCCGTGTAGACATGCTCAGTGAATTATAGTTTTTTTTTTATAATTTTTGTAATTTTGTGTTGTATGTTGCTGTATGTCTTTATCCGAATAAATGTTTTTAATTCAATTTAATTAATAGCAAAGCATTTAAAGAAAACAATAATATTCTTTCAGATAAATCATGGCTGAAGAAGATACCAGTGAGCTTTCTAACCCAGTATTCATTGAAGCATCTTCATATACATTAATGGATTGTCCAGAAACCGAACCTGTTAAAGTGGAACAAAATAAGTGAGTTGTTTTGCCTTAAAAAAACATCAATAGTGATCTCATCGCATTCTTCAACCTTTTATAGGAACAATAATGAATAGAGATGGAGGAGATACAAAATAGAGCAACTTACAGCTAAGATCAATAGCTTCACATACTGACTCGCTTTGTGAATGCGGTTTGGATGAAGGAAACATGGACCATATTTTCATCAGCTGTTCTAAATCACGATTCTCTTTATATATTTTACCTCCTTATGTTTCCTGCCCAACCTCCATTAAATGCCTTCTCCCTCTTGTATTTACTTGATTTGTTTATGATCTATGTAGGTTCATTGAGATAAATAAAATAAAGCTGTAGCGTATTATATTATCGTTTTAACAGTTCTGTACCATATTTCAAATTTTCTCTTTTTATACTCACTCTATTCCTGCTGCCACTGGTAAACTGGTAATGCATTACAAAAGCTGTCATGTCATGTTTGCGTACAAAATAATTTACCGAACAACCTCCTGCGTTTGATGGTCTATCATTCTACACGTGATATTGGCAAAATTGTGGTGGCTCCTCCACAAAGGCCACTTAACAAGAGCTGAAGTTGAAGTTTGACTTTCAAACATCATCTGCCTTTTCTCAACTATTTTGGGGTTGATTTTGAGTCTAACTGGATGTATCTGACTACTAGTGTTTTACATGGAGTGACTCTCTATAACCCAGTAACTGGGTAACAACATGATTCCTCTTGACAAGACTGGTGTGAGGCTTATAGGCGACGAGGTGCTGGTGGACAAGTTTCATAGCCTGGTTCATCGGTGAACCGTTGCTTGCCTGTCGGTTTTCTACAGATTGTACTTCTGGGAGTGTGCGCAAGAGCTCCATGACCTGATTCCTCCATCTCCCTTTCACTACCGGTCTACCAGACGCACGGCTGGATACCATCCACACTTGGTTGATATACCGTCTTGTCGTACCAAGCGCTTCTCTTCCGCATTTATTGTGCGCACAGCCAAGCTGTGGAATTCTCTGCCGGCTTCTGTGTTCCCTGCCACTTATGACCTTTCAGCCTTTAAAGCACGAGTAAATAGGCATCTTCTGGGCTCGCTCGTCCCATCTTAGACCTCATCTATCGCTTACCATCAGGCGAGATCGAGGTTAAAAGTGGGCCCATGGGACAGGACCCTTGCTCCACCTAGAATCTCCACCTGGGTGGAGCACGGGTACATCAGTAATTAAAAAAAAATGATAGCTGGACCATCGGCTTAAAGTGATTAACGAGGCACGGAGGGATCTCGAAAATGGCCCCCCTTCAACAGGCCGACCTCAGCAACCGTTGCGTAATAACCTTAATCGATCCATGCGGCTGTTATTATAGCCACGAGCTCCTTGACAACCATATTTAAATAAATAAACGGTTATGTTCGCAGTTGTTCCGCATCTCCTCTAGAAGAGTTCCTTTCACCACAGCCCCGTCGGATCCGTTGTCCAGAATGCAAGCGGTATACGGCGGAAACGGAAGAAAAGATGCTACGTCATATCCGCAAGATGCATAGAGGGGAAAACCCGTTCCAATGCTTCATGTGCGATTATTCTACGTACAATAAGGTTCTATTTGAAGAGCATGTGCGGATTCATCAAGGTTTGTTGTTGTTTTACGTTCTCTATGGCTAATCTCTATTCTAATGTGTATCAAGCCCACCAGTTCGGTCGTGTATGGAGTACTGCTCTCATCTTTGGGATGGATCTGCCAAATACCAACTGGACGCGCTTGAGTCTATCGAGGAACGGGCCAAGAGACTCATTGGCAACGATTTACTGGTCGAGGCAAAGGCAGAGCTTTGAACATAGACGACGAGTTGCAAGTCTATCGGTTGTCTATCGGTTACATTTCGGGGAGTGTGCGATGGAATTACACAATCTAATTCCGCCAAGTCCGTTCCATTATCGGACTACAAGACAAACGGCGATGCGCCGTGAATAGGTTACTTCTAGGCAAGCGTGCTCCACACAGAAATCAAAAATATAGGAGAAGTGGTAAGGGGGCGTATCGGTGTCCGCGCGACATGGCCACAGGGCTCATGTCACAGGCAAGTGGCCGTCTCTGCGAACTAGTGCGCTTTCGACGGCGATCGTGATAACATATATGAATGCCGAGTTGTTCTGTGGTATCTTGTAAAAACCGAAGCCAAAATCAAAACTATGTGAATCATGGAATCACTTACCATATGTAAGTACAAGTATTTTACAATATTTGTCTTTAAAATCATGAAAAACAACAAATCGTAAAATATTTCTCGGTTTTACTATGTTATTTTTGTTTTCAAATATCAGAACGACTGTACTACTTTTGCTATAAATACATTGCTCCTTAACCACTACCTGAGTTCATCACTAAGTAACTGGACAAGCAATGTAAAAATAACATACGAAACTGTATTACGCGGATTCATCGCGTAGTGAGGCCGCCACTTCTTGCGACAAATTAGTGATGTGCTTGTGCAGATCCACTAACGTAGGCTATCGACAGCAATGTCGATTGACGAATGAAATATTGCTATTATAGTTTAGGGGTTTTTCAACCGATGACAAAAAAAGGAGGAGGTTATCAATTCGACGCGTATATTATTATTATTTTTTTATGTATGATCACCGATTACTCGGAGACGGCTGAACCGATTTGGAAAATTCTTTATTTGTTTGAAAGGGTATACTTTGAAATTGGTCCCATTGTCACCAAGTCAGGATCTGATGATGGGATCCTGGAGAAATCGAGGGAACTCTTCAAATATTATAGGCACACCTATAGTGATTTGAGTATTTTTATAGTAACTTGTGTAGTTGCATTCGAAAAGCACCATTTGTGAAGTAGACCTAATGATGAAGACCACCGATGGCCACTGGAACTACTCAATATATAAGTAGGAATAATAAGTAGTTCATGTGTTCCGCTTCGATTACTTGAATGTGGTTATTAAGCATAATATGCTCGTCATAATGCATATGGTGAAGTGAAGCTGATGGTGAACTACCAGGAGAACTCCTCAACAAATAACAGCCCAACATTGGGAAAAGCAATATTTTGTAAATGAATATAAGTAGTTGACATTTAGGCTCTTGTAACTAGGTAAATTAAAAATCGACCAACTAAAAAGAGTGAAATAAAAATTTTTTACCAAAAAATTAAACCGACTCCCAAAAAACACTGCAAAGTGAAAAATAACTTTAATTTCGGAAGTCGGTGCCAAAAACGAAAATACAAAACTAAAGACACCGACTACCGAGTCTGTTTAATTTTTTGGTAAAAGTTTTTTATAACATACGGAAATCTCTTAGAAAATATGTTTAACTTTTATTTTATATGAGATGACAGAAATAAAAATACGTTGAAATGTCAAGTGTACAAAAAAGTAAAAAAAAAAAATAAACAATTTATTTTACGCCCGCAGCATGCGTAAGGAGTTCCGACGTCGCTGTCGCTACAATAGTTTATTTTTCAATCTGTCAACCGTTTTAGCCCGGTGTAAATAATGTTTTTTTACTTATTTTGATTTTTTTACAGAGTAGTAGAGAAATGCGTAACCAATATTAGTAAAGTAAGTTACTTTAATTTTAGGTTAATAATCGGTGGTGTTTTTCGGTTTAGAATTATCGCATGTTATGCCTTATCCTATGTTGCTGTTTCTTTATTTTTTTTATGGTTTTTGTATTTAACTTCCGTTGAAGCTTCGAATGCGTTATAATAATCGGCATGGTTCAGATAATATATTTGTGAATTTAGCTTAAAATAAGTCAATATATTCATGCTATTTATTTGTTAGGCATGGATGTGTGTTTGTTTTCATATATTTAACAATTTCTCTACTAACTAGGATTTTTCTTATAACAAAAACCTATTATAACCTACTAAACTATTACCTGCGGGGTAATTGCGTAACACACTTACAGTAGGAATCGGTTTCATTATGCTAAATCAACAACACTCACTGTGGTATTTACGTTGTTGAGCAGACCAATATTTCGAACATTTATGTAGCAATGGATTAGCAATATACGTCAAAATCATTCAGATCTTGATTTACAGTGTGTTACGTAATTATTGTGATGCTTATTATATGGTGACGTTTAGAAGTAGCTTAGGATGTATATAAATGATAAATAAGTGGTTTTCGTACTTTTCAGCTTCCCAAAAGATGGTAATATAAAAAAGGAATGGATTGATGCCACAGGCATGCCACCTAACTGGTACCCTACAAAAAATAGCACCATATGCTCGGTTCACTTCAGCGCAGAAATGTTCCAGCCTGAATGGACAATTCCAAAATTAAGAGTACAACTGATTTTTGCAGAAGTGGGTTAAATTTTATTTTATTACTGAAAGCTATTCTCATGTTTTAGGGCATTCATAAAATCAGTCATTCAACTTTTCAGGATTCTATACAACCTATACGGCTGGTATGTTCCGATCAAGAGCGTAATGTAAGTTAACATCATATCATATCTGACCTATCACTATGATAATTAAATATTAAGATTTAAGTCGAAAGCGCCAGGGTAGCCCTTAATACTTAGTAGGTAGTACTTAATAATAATTAATAATTATGTAATGTTATGTTCTTAATAATATGTTTATTGTTATTATAATATTTTCTGGACATGCCATTTTTTATTTGGTTCATTTTCAGGTGCCCAAAAAAAATGTACAATAACAAATGGAAGAATCGATAACTTTCAGATTTAGTCAATCACTAGCGTATATGTAAAATAAATTGCTTTTGCACAGCACAACGATAGCGACCGATGTTTTTGTGTGGGTAAATTCTAAGGTGCATGGTAAATACACGCTGTGCTTGACGGAATAATGTTTATTATTGATTGTATAGTACGTTCTGATTTAGGAAATGCGGGTGTGTGCGCGAGTGCGTATCTATTGATTTTATTAAACTGCATGTGTAGTTGTTGCCCCGCCCAGCGCCTAACTGGAGACACACGGTTCCGATATAATTTCTTCTGTTGACCACATCTACTTATTTATTTTATCTATGGTGCTCCATCTTCGACCACATCATCACTTACCATCAGGTGAGATGGTGGTCAAACGCGAGTATATAACTAAAAAGAAAGTAACAATTTTTTTTTTAATGAAGTTTGGTAGCTGGTGCCTTGAGGAAGGTTACAGGCTACTTTTTACCCCACTGCAAAAAAGGAGGGTTATGTTTTTATCGTAATAAAGTTCACTGCGCGACTGCTTGTTTGAAATAAATGTCAAATTTATATGAGTATCATACGATATGATTTGGCCGATACAGTTTTTTTTTTAAAGATTATTAGCAATGTGGGCAGAAATCACATTACTTCATTATTAGTGTAATGGCCCACCCATTACATTTGCCGTGAACCCATTCCAGACACAAGCATATTTAGCTTAGTTGGAGGGGTTAACAAGATTGCTAGTCATTTGATTTCTACCCACATTGGTAGTAATCTTTAAAAAAAGACTTTCCAAATTTCATTCGTATCCATTCAGTAGTTGTTGCGTGAAAGAGTAACAAACATCCATACAACTACGCATCCATCTTCACAAACTTTCGCATTTATAATAATAATAATACATGCATCTTGACAAACTTTCGCATTTATAATAATAATAATACATGCATCTTCACAAACTTTCACATTTATAATAATAGTAATACATGCAACTTCACAAACTTTCGAATTTATAATAATAGTAATACATGCAACTTCACAAACTTTCGAATTTATAATAATAGTAATACATGCAGCTTCACAAACTTTCGCATTTATAATATTAGTGAAGATATTGTTCTTAAACGCCCTTAAATCTCCCCCAACAGGTATTAAACCGTACAAATGCTCCCACTGTTCGTACCGCAGCGTCTCTAAGAAGAACACGAAGAAACATGAGCTCATTCACCGTCCGGATAACCCGCACAAGTGCGAGCAGTGCGGGTTCATAGCCCGGCACGCCAGGGCCCTGAAACACCACGCATTGAGCCATGGAAAGGGAATTGTGAAGGAGTGTGTCCTTTGCAAGGAAACTTTTAGCAGTGACAAGAGTTATACTTCTCATAGAAAGAGTAGGAAAAGGTATGTATTGAATTGAAAGTAATTTATTTATACAGAGTGGAGACGACAATATGACAATAAATTAAAACACGTACAAAACTAGATCTTAAGATTTTTTTTAAAGGTAACTAGCAATGTAACTAACTAAATTCTAAAGTATCAAAATATTCCTAACATCGAAATTAAAAAAGACACACACAATTTATGCAT
The DNA here is from genome assembly GCA_943138885.2 of Tholera decimalis. Lineage (NCBI taxonomy): Eukaryota > Metazoa > Arthropoda > Insecta > Lepidoptera > Noctuidae > Tholera > Tholera decimalis. Next base: position 5,548,882 of record OW964575.2, on the reverse strand, counting down.
CCTCACAAAGGCACATAAATATATTTTTATCATGCAGAATCATACAGATGCCATCATAGTATAAAATCTCTTTTTTCTATTACTTTGATTTATGATGTGAAACCAAACATTTGTGACCCCAATTATTGTATAGTACTAAAAACTATGAGCTAAGCAATAAGGATTTAAGTTGGGGGCCTAGCATCTTTAACACGTTCACTGTCCATGACCCACTTGTGGGTCATTTTGGGTTGGAAAAAGACGTCCGTGCCACACATGTGGGTCACTGCTCTTTTCATACATAATGGGTTCTAACTTCGTGGATTACGTTCAGAAACATACCAATATTGTATATGAACGGAGGTGCAGTGATATAGGTATAATAAAAAAAACAATGAGCCATCGATTTTTATTATTTATTTAGTACTTACAATGTTCTGAAAAATTAACATAAAAATAACCGATGAAGGATGATGTTTTCTAATGAGCTTCATTAAAACATACAAGACACAGGGGTTTCTTGCAGAAAAGGCATTCTGTGTCCGTCTTTATGATTTTAGACGTGCCTCAGTAACAGAACGACCTTCGTCTTTCAATTTTTTGTTACATCCACTGCACTTTTTTCGGTGGATTCTGCCATTCAAATGCGCAGGCATTACCGAGAAATAAAGTTGATAAAACTTTTTTGCAAAAAAATAAAACCGACTTCCATATACTTCCGTAGTCGGTGTTATTGGTTTTGTATTTTCTTTTTTTTTCACACCGCCTTCCGAAATTAAAATTATTTTTGGCTTTGTAGTGTTTTGATATGGAAGTCGGTTTTATTTTTTGCAAAAAAGTTTGTATTTTCGCGCTTTTTAGTGGGTCAGTGAATTTTCCAAATCGGTTCGTAAATGACGGAGTTATGCGCGAACAAAAAACGCAATGCAGAGTAAACGAAAAGATCATCAACGTAAATATTTTTTTAGACTTTTGTTGATTTTTCAGAAACGGCTTGTCCAATTTCGATAAAATTTTCATGGGACCATTTGGGAAGTATACACTTTTCAACAAAAAAAGAATTTTTAATTCGGTTAGCAAGCGACGGAGCTATGCCCGAACAAACATAAAAAAAAAACAAACAAACATCCGAATTGAGAACCTCCTCCTTTTTTAGAAGTCGGTTAAAAAGTAGTTTTATCAACTTTATTTCTCGTTTTTGAAAGCAAAGGAAATAGTCGTAAATCCTTTCTAAAGCCATAGATAACATAATTTTTCATAACTTTTTAACCTCTGACGTCCATGACACACGGGTGTGTCACTGAATTATCTGCTTCTACGTCCGTGACATACATGTGGGTCACTGCAAATTGGGGGTAAAAGGTCCCGCCCTAATTTTATGGTCCTTATGGACCTGAAGTGGTATAAAGTCAATTATCTCAGTAAAAAGGAACGAAAACTAAATTGGACGTAAGAATTTCGATATTGTGGCTGAACAGTGAACGTGTTAACACAAGTTCTTCTTAACAACTGGGTTAGTGGTACCTAATATTTCTAAAAACATGGTGTATTGTGTGAAACATTATATTCCAAATAAATTATTGTAGAATATTGTATTGTTTTGTAAATGCTTTGGGTATAAGCGTATATAAATACATGAAAAAAATCAAACTTACTAAATGGCACAAAACTGGACACGAAATAGAACACCATTTATGAATATTGGTTAACTGACCCTTTATAAGAGCGGCAACAACTCGGTCCTGTAGCAACTCGATCTTTTGGCGCCAATAATGATAATATTAATGCTTAGTAAAAACAATAACACTGAATCACAGATTATCAACCAAACAATAAGGCACCTCTCGCCCGCTGATTATTTATTAATGCAATTAATTTGATCACTATCTGGATCACTGTTATAAACACACAGCAATATCTGTAATAATATTATAAACACTAACAAGTTTGTATAAATGCGCTAATCTTTGGAAGTACTAGGTGGATTTGGATGAAAGGGGTTCGAATCTTTTTGTATGGAAGCTGGCATATCGACTTACTCATATTCAATAAACAGTAATAATAATAATTAACCTGGGAATGATAATTTGGATACAATCTAACGCCTTTAGACAAGTAATAAGTTTATTTTTGGTGATTGTCGTTGTACTAATATGTTGATGTTTATCTTCAAATATCTCGGTATCGTGACACTTTGGGGTACCATGTTACATGACATTTTTTGTTCGTCTATGTGTCCTCTATCCATTCATACCAATTAACATTCCATAAATAAGGAAAGTTATGTTTTGAACGTGATAAAGTCCACGAGAACGAAGATACGCGAGACTGCGAGTAATGGATAAACTAAAAAACTACTGGACATATTAAAAAGATTCTTTCACCAGTATAACATATAGCCTTCCTCAAGCTTCAAGCTACTTCATACCAAATTTCATCCAAATTCAATCAGTATTTTCGAAGAATAGCGCGTTTATACAAACAAACTTTTCCTCGTCATGATATAAGTAATAATCTATAACAGTAATTTCAATTTCCAGATGCCTTGAATGTAAGCAAATGTTCTGCGGCGGCATATACGACCAACATCGCTTCGAGGTACACGGGGTCAAGAAAAAAGAGAAAAGGCAACCAGTCAAAAAGTTCATTTTTACCTGCGCCATTTGCAAATGGGAGGGAAACAGTAAACCCAGGATATTATTGCATTTGATACATCATCCGGACCAAGAAGTTGATGAAAATGTTGTAAATACTTTGATTTTGAAAGAATTGGGTATTATGGCTGATCGGAACGCAGTTCTAGCATCTAGTTAGGTCCTGAGTGACAAAAGCGGGTATAGCGTAATGGTTAAGGTGTCTATTTATTTATTTATTAGGGATAAAAACAGTTGTGTGTATGTATGTTGATACATCAATAAAGTTTGTTTGGACGCGGTAATCTTCTAAAGTACTGGGCGAATTTGGATGAAAGGAGATGTTTCATTTTCGGCCATCAGATGTACATTTATCGAAAATGAGGAAAAAATACTGCAAATTGGGGAAAAATATTCTCTGGTGAATTTGAGCCTGATTTGTTGTGCACAAAATATAATAGTCTTGTTTGGACGCGGTAATCTTCGAAAGTACTGGGCGAATTTGGATGAAAGGAGATGTTTCATTTTCGGCCATCAGATGTACATTTATCGAAAAAGAGGAAATAATACTACAAATTGGGGAAAAATATTCTCTGGTGAATTTGAGCCTGATTTGTTGTGCACAAAAATAATATTTTTTCAATTATTGCCATGTTTTATTCAACATGGCGTCTCGTTTGCTTGCATACTTCATTCGTTCTGTAACCATGTCTCATCAAATCAATGTTACGTAGAAAATAATTTAAAAATGTGTGTTGTTCTTGTAGTGTTAAAAATAAATTACTATTTTTCTCTTGTATATATTTTTGAGTAAACATAATTAAGTGTGACGATTTTGTCGTTACAAAACGCTTTAGTCTCCATTTCTGAAATGTGTTTCTTGAACGAATTTAAAATAACCGCATGTTGTCTTGAAACTTGAAACTCTAAAAGTAAGTCAGGTCCCCGCTAGGGTTATAGTGTTCTGTGGATTAGTTCTGATGAACAAAAACAAAACAAAGTTAAGTTAACGTCATTTCTACAACGTGTCATGGCTGTCATAACTCTTAGGACAAACGTCAAACATTTTTAATTTTAATTTTGTACATAAAAACCATTTGATATTATGAAAAAAAAAATGTTACTTTATTCTATTCAGGGGTAAGTTTCCCAGCTTCGCTGATAGGTACATGTTATGGCCTTTGCCCCATATAAAAATGAAACATCTCCTTTGGCGTGGAAGTAGCTTGAGAAAGACTACTGTGGAGTTTCTTGCTGGTTCTTCTCCATAGAAAACGACCAATTCGACCTTTTGAAGAGATGGGCTCTTCAAAAGGTCGAATTGGTCGTGAATGTGAAATAAAATATTTTGAGTTTGACTTTGACTCCTGTGAAAGAGCGAAGTTATCTGTAATTGCTTACTAGGTAACTTCGATCACAGGCTAGAATATGTAAATAACTGGATAAAGTATTTATTAGATATTACACGTTAAAATAGATACTTATAATCATGTAGAATGCATATGTTATGAAAACATGTATTATGCGTTTCAAATAACAATAGGAACGTCTATGGCCTCGTATCTTTCAAATGTCATTCGAAAAGTACGGTTTGCAAAGAAAACTTAAGTAATAGCGAAAATTGTTAATAATTTTATTGGTTCCGTAGCCGAAAGGCAAAAAACGGAACCCTTATAATTTCGTCATGTCTGTCTGTCCGTCCGTCCATATGTTGGACACTCACATTTTACCACAGCCATTTCATTCCAATGTGGTAAAATGTGTGTGTCCCTCTAACTTCTATAATAATGGTGGTTCTTAATGTAAACGTTCAACGAAAATTGATTTGAGCGAGATCGGGTCAGCAGTTTTTGAGATAAAGCATATTTTCTAAAACCGCAAATATAACTTTGTAATTCATACAAACACTATGAAAAAAAAAGTTTTTTTGGCGTAGTTACTACGGAACCCTTCATGGGCGAGTCTGACTCGCACTTGGCCAATTTTTTTTTTACTTTGTTTAGCCGAGTTTCACATCAAATATAATATTTAATTATTTATAGTCATAATTCGTTTTTTAAACATACTATTCACTCTTATTTTAATTGTAGGCAAAAATTCGCCTGAAAGTAAAGAGAACGCGCCATGCGTTCTCTTTACTTTCATGCGAATTTTCAGGGCGTAACAAAGGCCCAGAAGCCATGTCATAATTATTAAAGCTTTAATTTTTATGATAAGCTCGCGTTTGACCACCAAAATAAGGACAGGGAACTAATTTTGTTTCGATCAATATTAGTAAATAAATAATTTAATTTTTTTTTTGGTTTATCAAACATATAATTTAATTAAATAAAAACCCTTAACTACATATACACACCTAAAAATAAACTAAAATATAGCATCCAGAAATTCGTGCGCATCGCTGTCCACTGGTAATGTGCCCAAAAGACTGGCGGCATTGCCACGTTGTATGGCAATGCTTAACCTCTGTCCAAGGTAAAAGCCAGCCCTTGGGTCACGCGAAGTGTCAACTAGGCGTCTGGACAGATCTTTAAATAATTTAATTAAATTTTTTTTTTGCTCACCCTACCTATGTTGTCACTTTCGCGTTTAGTCGGTCCTATCGTTAGTTGAAACGCACTGTATTTTAATAGTAAGTAAGCAACTAGTTGGTAAGTTAATGTATAGTGTGTTTAATTGTAAATAACGACTGATCCTCGCCAACAAACATTAAAGTTTGGCGAGTAAAAAATAATTATAACAAAAAAGAAATATACAGAATGGAATCAGGCGTTACTTTGCGGAAATCCATACCAAACTAATACTTATCTGGAAAATATATTTATCTTGCATACTGCATGCAAGATTGATTATCTAGTTTTTGGCGGAATCAACACTAGATTAGACTAGAAAAAATAAATACTGTAGAATATTTAATTAAAAATAAATTATTTGTATTAAACAGATCTGTGAAAAGAGTGAATTGTTTTTGAAATAAAGGTCGAAATTTTAATTACATTTATTGTCATAACATTGAATGAAAAGGAAGAAATAAATACTTGTAAATATAACAAAAAGCTTTTTCTTTAATTTTGCTTTTGCAAGATCTAACTAATTATAACATTCCTAATACTAGGACACATGGCCAGGCCTTAACTAGATCGTTGATGTGTTAGCAAGGCGGATGATGGCGCAGTGAACAAAAAAAAACCAATAATTAAAACAAAAACTTTATTTAAATAAGAAAAAGTAACATACTATGCATTTCAAATGCTTATAGAAACGTCAATGTCACCTTTACCTGTCAAATGTCACTTGAAAAGTATGGTTAGCAAAGAAATCTTATTTTGTTTATTTTACTTTTCTTTTATTAACTAACCGAAATTAGTTGAATATAATATTTAATAATTCCTGTACAGTAACTTTTGTATTAGTGTAGATCTCTAACGAGCCTGCCTATCCGAATCCCGGTATTCGTTCGTTGGGCTCCATTATGTGTGTAGCTCTGTAGGGTCCAGCCAACCAGCCGTAATGTGCCATAGACGACGCCGCTTCCGCGAAACGAGAGAATTGTATGAATCTGAGGAACAATAAATGATAATAGTGTAAATTTTATAATATATTTATATTTCTCACGATTAAAAATCGCTTATTTATTATTCGATTGATTGAATCCTTCACTATTAGGTTAAGTATGGTAGGTATCATTATTTTATAGAGTGACATTAGCTTGCAAAGACTACAATATACAATAATATGTTAGCTTGGACGGGCATGCTCAAATCTGTATGATTCTGTCTTCAAAAGCGCACCACAGACATAAACGTGGCTCTCGTATGTTTGACCAGTAGGTACCGATTGTATGGACTTCAAAAGAGACGTTGACCTCTGAGTTTGTGTGTACGAATCACTGGCCGCATCTAGTTTATATTTACGAAAAAAAATGACGTAAAAGTGTTATTTATAACCTACTAGCTTCTGCCCGGGACTTCGGACGCGTGGGAAGGTTTTCCCGTGCAAATCCTGATCCCGCCGTTCAGTAGTTTTTGCGTGAAAGAGCAACAAACATCCATCCATCCTCACAAACTTTCGCATTTATAATATTAGTAGGAAGTAGGATTTGTAAAATTAACATCATTATTTCAAGCTGTGGAACTCTGCCGGCTTCCCTGCCACATATTTCAGCAGATAAAGCAATAATAAACAAAAACGTATTTTAAGTAAGTATATGAATACTTTTCCCGCCGGGGTTGCGGAAATGTACTAACAAGATACCGTGGCCCCGGCACTTACGGGCAGCTGAAGGGACAGGGTGGGTTTTTAGTCAGTAGAAGTCTGAGCCTCCCTCTCGCTTAACCCAGAGCGGGTGAAGTTATTCGATGATTTTCCCACGCAGAGAAAAAACAAAAAGTATATGAATACTGTAAAAATATATAGGTACATACCTATCGTACTAATCGTATCGTACTAATCGTACTAATATTATAAATGCGAAAGTTTGTGAGGATGGATGGATGTTTGTTACTCTTTCACGCAAAAACTACTGATTGGATCTGAATGAAATTTGGTAAGTAGATAGTTGATATTCTGGAATAACACATAGGCTACTTTTTTCGCCCGAAATTCCCACGGGATCGGAATTTGCGCGGGAAAACCTTCCTACGCGTACGAAGTCGCGGGCAGAAGCTAGTAATATATAAAATTACGGGAAGATAGAGAGGTATCTAGTGATCTTAGACCAGTTTTTCGAAAATATTAATGGTTTTAGCATCGCGGGTTTTGGTGGAAATGAGTTTCACAGTTGTACTGCATGAAAGGAGGAGTGGGAATAGAATTGGGTTTTATGAAATGGCAAATTATGATGCAGTTTAAGGTGGGATCTAAAAAGGGCATCAGTAGGACGAGTGATCGAAAAACGATCGCGCAGGTAGCTGGCGTATGCAGGGTTCAAAAGGATGTTGTACAACAGTAATAATATTCGAGTGTTCAAGCGAAGACGTATAGGGAGCCACTTGCGAAAGTGAAAGACATGACCGTGTTTTATGCTCAAAAATTTTTATTTAAAATATGTTCGCGTTTGACCACCATCTCACCTGATGGCAAGTGATGATGTCGTCGAAGATGGAGCACGCTTACCTAAAAGTAACCTATTCACTCTTGACTTAAAGACTCCTAGGTTATAGCTATCGGGAAACACGAGACTCCGGCAGGGAATTCCACTCCTTAGCCATACGCACAATGAAGGTATTCCCAAAACTTTAGCCGAAAATTTTACATAAACCATTTAGTTCCAAGGTATCCAGTTTAAAAATATTCAATTATTTACCTGGACGATGCACATTTTGTCCAAGATATAGGTGATGAAGCGATGTCTTCCGTTTCCGTATCCGGTGGCACTGGAAATTCTGAAATTTCAGTAATAACTGCTGTTTAGATTTAACAATTTTTAGTTTGAAATTGGACTGCCTCGTTGGTCGAGTGATCGCAAGCGCGACTGCTGAGCACGAGGTCTCGGGTTGGGCAAAAACTGCTATTGGGTTTTTCTGTAAGGAATTTCTCAGCAGTAGCCCGGAGTTTAGAAGTTGGCGGTGTGATACCCCCGTGCCTCGAAAAGCACGTTACACCGTTGCTCCCGACTGCCATTTCGACATCTTTGACAGTCGTTACGGGTAGTCAGAAGCCAGTTAGGCTGCGTTTCCACCAGAGATGTGCGAGGATGCGTAGCGAGGGATGTGTTTGTAAAGAACCAATAGAATCGCTTCATTTACCTCGCCTCGGTCAGCACAGCTCTGGTGGAAACGGCTCAGCGGAGCTAGATTTTTGCGCATACAAAACAAGCGAGGGATGTGTTCGAGGAATGTGTGTTGAGAAGGATGTGTTGCGAGGTTTGCGCATCCTCGCACCACACATTAATGCGCATTTTCACAACTCTGCTACACATCCTCGTAGGCACATTTTCATCGCACAGCTTTGGTGGAAACACCCACACATTTTCACAGCACAGCTAGACATCCTCGCATGACACATTTCCATCGCACATCTCTGGTGGAAACGCACCCTAAATCTGACACTACCATTTACCATCCCCGAAGTATGATACTTTTTCCATAGATAACACAGGCCAACAAAATTTAACCAAACTCCTTAACCAGAAACTAGACTATACATTTCCGAAGGTTTTGGGTGCGTTGAATCCGAATCTGGTGTCAGAATCGCTCTATTACGTCAGGTTTCTGAGATATCCTAACCTAAAAGTGCAAAAAGTACCGCTTTATTTTTATTTTTTTTTATTTAAAATAGGTTCGCGTTTGACCACCATCTCACCTGATGGTAAGTGATGATGTGGTCGAAGATGGAGCACGCTTACCTAAAAGTAACCTATTCACTTGACTTAAAGACTCCTAGGTTATAGCTATCGGGAAACACAGACTCCGGCAGGGAATTCCACTCCTTAGCCGTACGCACAATGAAGGTATTCCCAAAACGTTTGGTGCGTATGGGCATGTAATGTACCATTGCTTTTGCCCGATTTTGAGGTTATGTAGACTCACGATTTTTTTTTCTAAAAAAATCTCAGCTAAAAAAATATTTGAGCAAACTCAACGGCATTTGAAAGAGGAAGACTTGTTCTTTAATATATTAACCTTTCTTTTTTTTCGCGTTTAAACAAACAAACGAACTTTTCCGCTTTAAGAAGTAGGATCTAAGTATAGATGTTCAAAAACATACTTTCATTATGCTTGCAGTAATAATCATCAGCGAGACAGTGGTTGATGAAGAAGAACATTCTGAAGTACTTCCCGCCTGTCATCTGGTTGACGCTCAGGCATTCGGGGACGTAAGTATCGGGGCACGAGTACGGACACACGTGGTTATCAAATGAATACTCCCTAGAGTCTTCCTCGCTCGCTTCGCGTAGGATGGAAACGTTGGTTGCTGGGCAAAAAGAAAAACAATACAACCGGTTTATTTGAGGTGATCAAAGGGTTGATCTTTTTTCGTTGGTCTTTTTTACCCGACTGCGCCAGAAGGAGGGTTATGTTTCTCGAGAGTATGTATGTATAATTGTTTGGCACGCTCTGTGGCCTGAACGGCTCGACGGATTTTAGCTTGAGAGGTATCGTTAGATTCGTATTGACTGTTAAAGTGACACTGGGTATATCAAAATTTAAAAAAAAACCAAAAAGCGGATTTTTGGCGCCATATTATGCCTTCAAAAAAGTTTTTTTTTCTCAAAACCTATCGAGTGGGGTATCAAAATAAAGGGTTTTAAAAGTTGATTACAAACATACATTCAACTTATATGGTTAAATAAATTCAAAATGACAAATCGTAAAAAAACACGTATCAAGAACTACATCGTCTGCGAAATATTTCACATTTGTAAACTAAAAAGCTGGAAATAAAAAAAAGTAATTAAAAAAATAAAAAAACCCGACTGCAACCTTATACTAAAACTAACTGAAAAGCTAATAAAAACAAGCCCATTTTAAATTAAATAAAAGTTGGAAGCAGGCGGGACCCATTTGAGTTTGAAACTATAATAAGTGTATAACAGAGTCTGGTACATTGTTCTGAGATCTCAACTACCGTTTAATAAATAGCAATAGGATAATCGCTAATTGCAAGACTCTTGCGAGACTCTCGTTTGGGCAACACTAATTCCTACCGGCTTCCCTTTTGAAATATGGCAAATATTAGTCTATTATTTTATATATATAAAATAATAGACTAATATTTGCATTATTTTACATATTATATATATATATGAATATGTAAATAGTAATCTATTATTTTCAATTAAACAAATAATTATTTACGAAGTTACAAGATTTCGAAGTCAGCCACAGAGCCACAGTTACTGGAATTCACGCATCACACTTGAGCAAGGTAAGCATTTTTTGGTTCGGATTCCCTTTTATGAAAATTCACCCTTCGTCACTGCTAGGTGCAGAATTCGCGACTGTGGAAACAGACCCAGCCGACTCTAGATATCTATAAGTAAGTATACCTATACGAATGTGTATACATATATCGTGTTGTGTCTCGATAAATAATTCGAGTAAGAAACTTTCTCATTTATAATATTTCTACCCGTACATTTTGTCTTTATATAGACTCCGAATCCAGGTTGATCGTAGCAAAGAAAATCTGTTCAGGTGGTTTACTGATGACTCTGCCTGGGAGTGTAAATATGGAGTACCACAGTGCGCCATGGTTTGTCGATCAGTAGATCAAAATTTTGATGTCCTTCATGTTTTGTCGATTGTTAATGATGAAAGCTTGATCTTGAGCTTTATATTGATGAACAAATAGGACTTGATGAAAGCTTCCGATGGTGCCAAACTTGTTGCCCTGCTCTCTGCAGAGGCAGGAAGAACAAGAGAGCCTTGAGAAGTGAGCCATTTGCCATCAACACGCTAAGAATAAGAAGAAGATAAGTACCTGTTTTATCGGAAATAATTTCAGTAGTCGAGTTCATTCCTATAGTTGAATTGTTTTCATCTTCCACTTCGTTGCTTCGTCGTTTTGTCAGATGCTGCTCGCAACTACTTGTGGACACGAAGCAATATTCTGAAACAGTACACTTTGATGCAAAAATGGGTCAACATTGTTATTGCGGTCTCGGCTCCATAGAGGCTATAACGCCTCCGCAGTAATTACCAGTAAGTACCAGTGACGCCGCTATTCTGCACAACACACACGCATAACTCACACACGGATGCGTATAGACTCTTATCCACAAATAGTTAATTTTATATTGCTTAATAGTTCATAATAAATATGTATTAAAATTTAGGCTAGCCACTGCTGTACCGAGGAACACTGACTCCGATAACACAGATTACTCTAGCTTGGGAGTCAGCAGACTCACTTTTTGTATATTTTCCACTCCAAAAAATATGTTTACAAGTATGTAATCATTGACTATTGTAATGTTCTTTGGCTATTAATAAAGTAAAATATTACTACAAAGGCTGTGGAGATTGTAGAGTACACCAGAATCAAGACCAAGTTCTCACTGAGGGCCGTGCGGTTGGATTCGCGTCACAATACGAATTTTAATTATTTTGTGGTGAGGGTTCCTACTGAACATCTGTCGACCTTCATGTGTTGTGTTCCGGCGATTCAGTGGACAGATACCCGATACTGCGCGAGTCACGACGCCACGCCATTACAGACTATTCGTGTTATATGTATTAGTTTATTGATAAACTAATAGTACATGATTTGGAGGTCAGATAGATGCTCAAGTGTATAAGACTGGTATTATACACAGCGGTTTCCAGTTTAGTATGTAAGTAGACCACTATAGAGTTGGGAAAAGACAATCAGACTTACCTTCGCCGGGAAAATCACACATGTTACTCAAAAATAAATAACATTCGTTTTCAAAATCTTTGTAATACTTTGTTCCATTTTCAATTTTGACAGCACACACAACGGGCATATTATTAGAGGTACAAGCTTCGTCTCGATGCAAACAATATTTCTGAACAATCTCCAACTTTAAATGTGCAGTCGTGCTATCGTTAAATACGTTAAAAGTTGCTGTCTTTTTAACAAATAGAACGAAGAAAACAACTAAAAAGTACGGCAAGTTATGGTTCGCCATTTTGATCAGATATGGCGATTTTATTACAATTAATAAAAAAAGGTTTTAATTGAATAAACATGGTCGTTGACTTTTATAGTTTTTGTTTTTTTTCCGAGTGGTAGGCATGCTCGCTAACGATTAAAGAAAAGTAAAAGAGCTATCAAAAGGTCTAGTGATTAATCCCAAACATTTTGGTAGGTTTAGGATACCAATATTGTATGCCAATATTAAAATATAGTGTATTACATTCTCTTTGGCCAATATTGGGAAAGAGCGGAGCGGACGGTTATCTTTGGAAGGTTCGCGATGCATTAAATAAGAGACAACTGGTTCGGGATTGTGGAGGTCAAACAGATGATGTTGAGAGGCCTACATGAACATTTATAAAACGTCAAAAGCTATAGTGCACGGTTCTAATTGGTCGAACACTAACGAGAAGACCCGGCAAGAAACTTCATGAAACTCCATGACTGTCGGCGCGGTGGTTGGGAAAAGGATTAGAAGATGACGATGAAGAATTGTAGATTTATGATTAAACGCTACTTGTTAGTTTTCGTCGGGTTGATTGATACCTGCCCGAACAAAAAATCAGTAACAATGCTTTGCATTGTATCCCCTGAACAAACATAAAATATTATGTAAGTAGAAATACAGGTACTTAAGTAGGTACATAATTATTGTGTATGGTATCAATAGGTAAGTATTATGTTTTTAATAAAAGGAGGATTTCGTTCGTTGCAGACCATTGTTATTGGTTGAAACCATTTTTTAAATGGATTCTGTCATTGCTGTGGAGTCCAGCCGCTAATCCGTCGATACCTCAAACGACTCTTGTAAAGGCTCGGAAGTTTGTTCGTTGTTGCCTGATCAGCTCATCAGTTTTGGACATTATACCTTTCTCCTCCGTGCTGACATGTGTGTGGTTGCTCACCTCGACCTTTACTACTTGTACCTTCCGTAGCCATGGCCTCGGTCTGTGCTATGTTCGTCAGTAGAGCACATGTAGCTGTGTAGAGCTCTTTCATGGAGAGGTAAACACCAGACTTAATGTAGTCATGTTTGTTATCACAAAACACTAAGTTTTTTTGTGATTGTTGTCGAACTCATCCCACAATTCTTCAAGAGACACTAGTCGTTTTTTCGCGTACTCAATAGTTTCCCGAATTGCAGAATCTTTCTTGATGTTAGTAGAAATCTTCTGTATAGCTTCAGCGATGATATGTTGACGTAGTAGTAGCCCTTCCATTGTAGTAGATGTGCAGAAGAAGCTAGCAGTCTGCAGTAATCACTGTCACTGATAGAAGAGAATGTAGTAGACTTAATGTGCGTCCACTGGTCCAGTTAGTTCTATGTGAGCAGAAGCCCGTCACCAATATGTGCGCCTTCTCAACTTGGCTGGTGAGACCCGCTTTTGGGAGGCCAGTCAAGCCGATTCGCTATTGATGAAGGTCTCTTCTCTCACACTTCACTGAAAGGCTCGAAGGACCAAAAAGATGTGGACTCTAGCCGCTGAGGTGCAATGTGTAACGGGAATTCCTACTTGTGTTGTGGAAGAAAACACCGACGTGTGTGTTCACCAAGCAGCTTCATTGAACTGATCATTGTTATAATTGTCTGTACCTAAAGAAAACGTAAGTGCTGATCGCAGGCATCAGCATAAAATTGTCGAGCGTGCACGAACAATTGCCATTATTTAGTTAACATAAAACGCATTTCTTCATTCATAATAAGTTATTAAGAAACATCTTAGTTTCATCGTTATTTTATAACTCCAAATGCGGAAGAATTAAACAAGGGGATATTAAGTTAGACTGCAGAGGTTAGGTATATCTAATATGGTGACACGAATTCCGTTGTCTAGGTCTCAGCTTTTAAAATAGTATTGAGCATTCGAGTTTGTAAGTAGTAAAGCACAAAATTTAAAAGAAACTGTGTAACATGGGGTAACTATGAGGAAAACATAAAATATGTTTTTATTTCAGTTCTTAGGTATAAGATATAAACTGACCACTTCCTAGTAGTAGTAGGCCATTCTTATCTAGGAAATATTTAAATCTACCAGAACTAATCAAGGTTACAGAGTCGATTGGCTTTGAAGAAGTAAAAATTAATAACAATAAATAAATGGAGTAATATTTTACTTAGTCGATACTCAAGTCAATCGATTCAACCTTAGTCGATTTTACATAAATGGCATGGTCGTAGGCGTCTTGAGTTTGATGATTGAGTTCATCGAACTATAATTTTATTTGATTTCAAATTCGATTACTTATGTGTCAAATTATTCAATTTTTCCACAATATGTTACAAAGGTAGTCAATTTCCTTTTCGCTACTAATTAATTTTGTTTGCTCACTTATTTAATTAGGAATAACAAACAGTTATATATTTTATCTTATGTACGTACGTATAAATTAAGTAGATACATGATAATATTGTATCATGCTATTAATAGCATATTATATAATAATTTATCATAACTTGCATAAACAAAAAAATCATTTATACTTTTCAAATTATACTCCTTTTTAACCGACTTCTAAAAAAGGAGGAGGTTCTCAATTCGGATGTTTGTATTTTTTTTTTTTTTTATTTATTTTATGTTTGTCCACGCATAACTCCGTCGCTTGCCAACCGATTTGAAAAATTCTTTTTTTGTTGGAAAGGGTATACTTCCCAAATGGTCCCATGAAAATTTTATCGAAATCGGACGAGCCGTTTCTGAAAAATCAAAAAAAGTCGAAAAAAATAATTTACCTTGATGATCTTTTCGTTTACTCTGCATTGCGTTTTTTGTTCGCGCATAACTCCGTCATTTACGAATCGATTTGGAAAATTCACTGACCCACTAAAAAGCGCGAAAATAAAAACTTTTTTGCAAAAAATAAAACCGACTTCCATATCAAAACACTACAAAGCCAAAAATAATTTTAATTTCGGAAGGCGGTGTGAAAAAAAAAGAAAATACAAAACCAATAACACCGACTACCGAAATTAAAATTATTTTTGGCTTTGTAGTGTTTTGATATGGAAGTCGGTTTTATTTTTTGCAAAAAAGTTTTTATATGGCTTCAATATCATTAAAAACTCACTTCACTAGCGATTCTACTCATAGTCACGATATTTTCGCATCATGTATTGGAAAATTACTTGTGTACTGTAAATTAAGTGATTAGTATTACCGATGGACGAAAATTAAGCGGAAGACTATTTACCGTGTCATTTAAGATGGATGCTGATTGTTGGCGGCGTATTTAACGAAATTGCTTCAGAAATCTAAGTATCAATATAGTACCTACATATTCTTTCCATACTGTGCCACACATAGACAACATAATAATATGCAGGTATAAATAAAAAATCATCTAAAATACAGCATAGAGAATTCTGTACGCATTGCCCAATGAACTAACTAAACTAACTATTACTAAAATAAAAAAATACCTGTAAAGATAATTGTATGGTGATAAATAAATAAATAAATACATTTTATATTATCAAAACGAAATAACTTACTTTAAATCGAAGCACCTACCACCAATTTAGTCGATTTTTCACAAGTTCACTACTGCACACTGCGCAGCTCTATTCAGCGAATCCCCGAATCCGCGAGTCGCGACCTATCGTTTGTAACCCGTGTCGTATGTAATGAAATAAAATAAAGAAAATCATGCATACACTAATTTGATAACTGTAATATTGTGATAAACCAAACATAAAAACAGATAGACAGTACTAGTTGGATAGCTGATTCTGAGAATATCTTCGCACCTGGATTGCTTTACACAGGTAAAAATGTTTATGAAATCTTTTGCGTAATATTTGAGCAAGGTCCCTTCTGGATTATAATGTTTCTTGTGTTGAATAGCAAAACTTCATGAGATCAATAGTGCATGCTATGAATCTAGGTACCATGAGGTGTAAATCCTGCTGTTTTAACATCTGTAGATGCTGATATGTCTCTCTCCATCCAACTTATGAGTAAAGAAAAGGATAGCATATATAAAACAATATTATTGAATGTTCTCTGTTACATATGCCCGTGGGACTTATTCTGTTGACTCTGGTATTGATAACTTTCTCATATTGCGTTGTATGTTACGTTTCCTTGATAGCAATTAGTATTATTTAGGAAGCCCAGAGTCGTAGTAGTCTCGCCAATGCATGTGGCGCCATCTGTAGGCAAGTTTTGGAATAATGTACTATGAAGGTTCTGAGAAAGAAGGCTTTCATTTTAGGATTTCATTTTGTGGGTTTTTTGTATGAATAAGGGGAAAGAATTTGTGTTATCTTTTACAAACTATCTGGTTTAGAAATTGGATACTGTGTATACCAGTGATCATGTACAGTCATAATCAAAGGTAATACTGCTCTTTGAAAGTGACCATGACTGTATATGCAGCAAAAGTTACACACAATCCCTACTTCTCTACTAATATTATATTTATTTGAAAGAAATTCTGTCTGTATGTTACAGTTTCACATCTGAACAGATTTTGATGAAATTGTTATGGAGATAGATTAGACCTTGGAGAAGGACTTACAGTACTTTTTTGCATAAACAGTAAACTTCCAGTGAGCAAATACAATTTATTTATTAAATACTTTATTGTACACCTTACTATATACAAATAATAAAACTAGTGTACAATGGGAGGCGGTCTTATCACACTGGCCAATCTCTTATAGATTACTTTTGATGGACTGAACTTAAAGGAGATGTATTAATTAAACATAATAATATAGAACATTTATACAACATGTAAATAAAATACTAATACATATCAAATTCATAATAGAGAGAAAGGAGGGGAAAATTATAGTGAAATATAATGCTCCTTCACCATTCTTTTGAATGTTGATAATATTTGAGCATGCCTCACATCTATCATCAGCATCTCACAGATGATCTGCTTCAATAGTGAAATAACTTTAATATATCATGTTAAAGTTATTTTGCAAATATTTTAGTAATAGTTAAGTAGTGAGATAATATCTTTATTTATTTAAGTAAAACACAATTTTAATTTAAATAAAAACCCTAAACTACATATACACACCTAAAAATAAACTAAAATATAGCATCCAGAAATTCGTGCGCATCACTGTCCACTGGTAATGTGCCCAAAAGACTGGCGGCATTGCTACATTGTATGGCAATGCTTAACCTCTGTCCAATGTAAAAGCCAGCCCTTGGGTCACGCGAAGTGTCAACTAGGCGTCTGGACAGATCTTTAAATAATTTGTGAGCACTCGGACCCCACAACCCCAAGGTTTCTACCCCAAACGGCTCGAAAATATAACAGGTTGCAAATTGGTTATTAAATAATACTTTTAAATAAATTAGACAAGGCCGTTGTTCCCTAACTAACTACACTGAGAAGAAACACCGATATAAATTCAGAGGTTAACATGTCTTTGAGTATAATAAATAAATATCATAAAGCGGAAAAGTTTGTTTTTTTTAATGCGCTGATTTTTGAAAGTACTGGGTGGATTTAGATGAAATTTAGTTTGGACGTAGCTCGAAGCTTGAGGAAGGTCATGGACTACTTTTCACATGACTGCAAAAGAAGCAGTGTTATGTTATTACCGTGATAAGATCCACGGAAGCTAAGCCCCGCATAACTGCTAGTGATATATATTTATGTAATTAATGAGATGAAAAGTCTCTATATAAACTTCTTGTAGAGAATCTTCAGAATGGTTTATGATTATGCTAAGTAATTAGTAAAATATCTATCTTGGCGGAATTAACACTAGATATTTTTTGAAGTATGAGTTTGAAATGGATTTCTGCAAAGTAAGGGCGGCTTCAAATTAGTCGCAAAGTGCTGCGCGGTTGCAGCGCGGCTGTAGCTCTGCCACCGTGCTGCTTTGTAAATCCATATAAATAAAAATTGGCCAAGTGCGAGTCAGACTCGCCCATGAAGGGTTCCGTAGTAACTATAATAATATAATATAAGAGTATGGCCGCCAAATATTGTACAATAACAGTCGTGAAAT
Organism: Tholera decimalis; assembly: GCA_943138885.2. Classification (NCBI taxonomy): domain Eukaryota; kingdom Metazoa; phylum Arthropoda; class Insecta; order Lepidoptera; family Noctuidae; genus Tholera; species Tholera decimalis. The sequence continues at coordinate 5,530,687 of OW964575.2, read as the reverse complement.
CGTAACACACCGTAACATACGTGACTGATAGTAACATACGTGATTTTTTTAAGCCTAGTGTACATTACAATAATAATGCAGGAGATTTTTTTTACATTTCTGTATTATTTATTTTATTTTATTGTTAATTAAATTATTTGATTAAATTACTTTAAAACTCAATAAAACAAATTTAAATATTAAAGAAAAAGTTTTATTTCTCAAATTTTGTATTTCTATAATACTTACAAAAGCAAGAATCATTCAATATAAACTTATGATATTAATTACGAATACGAATTATTATAGTAAAAAACAGTTATTATAAAAATGGCATTATCAGTCTTCATTAAAAAAATAAACTCAAATATAAACGTCTTTGTTTAACGAACGCAAATTAGAAATTATAAAAAAAAAAAACAATAACAAGTTTACATATCAAAAATATCTTTACTGGTGAATGCGCCAGGCTAACCCGCGAAATTCAAATATTTTTATGGTTTTTGCAATTTGCCGGTCAGTGTGAAGCTGTATGTTGAACAAAATACGAATCGCGACCTTCATGGTTATTCTTAATGGTTATTTCACGAAAAAGTCACTCGATCGAAATGCATGACCTTAGAGGGTTGTTTTGATGATTCTAATTGTTATAATTCTTTAGATATTAATACGCATTACGGTCACGATTCGTATTTTGTTTAACATACAGCTTCACACTGACCGGCAAATTGCAAAAAACATAAAAATATTTGAATTTCGCGGGCAACCCTGGCGTTTCCACCTTAACATAGAAATTTAAAAAAATTAGAAGTAGGTATACTTTAAAAAGTAAATATTCTTGACCTCATATCGTCCTAAACGACTTTTTTTCTATATAGTGGATATCAGGTCAAAAATACTAAACTTACAATATAGTATAACAATATTAACATAACAATGAAAAAAATAATTGTGAAACTAACTTTTACAAAATACAACACAGCCCGTTCGCTGTCCGCCACACACGAAACGTTCGTCATCTTTGGTTACGAAACGTAAGAATAAATCTAACTCAGAGAGCTAAAAAAAAATTTCGTCAGAAGTATCTTTTAAGAAATATGCTTTCCCATTTAACTCTACTTCTATCCTTTTTACCACACTTAATTCGGGAACAACATCACGATCTATTTTTGTAGGTACAAATTTTAACGTGGGTTTATAAATTGTTTTTAAAAACCGCACAGCATAACGTACGGTTTCATCAACTTCTACACTTTCTATAAACCCTACATAATATTTCCAAGATTGTCTTTGAAAATATCTCACTAATACACTATCACCTACACATAAAACTTCTTTGATATTTGGGAGCTCACAGTCTTTGTCAGTGATTTTGTTTATCTCAGTCTTTTCAATTTGTATATTGTTACAATTTCCTGTTTCTTCTTCTACTGTTTCATATGCGCCACCTCTGCTGCTTTTCACTTTCTTTAATTCCATACCTTTTTTATCCTCACCGCAATTTTCTTCCTTAGGTTCTGAAAAATAATCGTAACCGGGTACTTCTCCGATGTCGGCTGTACTAAGAAGTCTTTCTTCTTCGGCACCTGGAAGCTCTCGATTTTTGTCAGTATTTGTGGTTATTCCAGTCTTTTCAAATTGTGCTTTGCTCTGATGTCCTGATTTTTCTTCAACTTTTTCACGTGCGCTGTCGCCATCGCTTTGTACTGTCTTTGATTCCATGAATTTTTTCGTTACATTGCTTTCTTCTTGATTTTCTATATACGTTGAATCAGAGTCAGAATCGGGTATAAATAACTCGTCATCTGAGGTATCATGTACAGAAAAATCATCGTCATTTTCTGTGCTGCTTGCGTCAGAATCAATAATTTTTTGCGTCTTACGAAATATGTTTTTTTGAGTATTAGTTTTTGCTAACTTTTTGAGTAAAATATTTTGTTTCCCACTTAGTTCTGACATAGTCGAAGTGGATGGAATTGGATTATCATATAAATTTATATTTTTTTTTATGTGATAAATGTAATGGATCAGATTTATCAATTTTTTTGAGCTTCGGTTGACTATTTCCAAATGCTTTGATACAGAAGGCACTATTTTCCGGTCTATACTTCACGTCTGATAATATTGTTATTTTTCCTTTTGTGTTTTTTCCTGTTCTACAAATCTTCTCTATTTTATTTCTATTTTCTTTCTCTTCTTCCGAATCAGATATTTCACTTAATTCTGATATTTTCTTTTTTCTCTTAATGGCTCGGTTTGTTTTATTCCGAACAGGGTTATTTTCTGTATCACTTTCTTTGTCAGATTCTTTGTTTTGAACAAGTAGGTGGTTTTTAACATCTAAACATTCACAATGACCTTTCGGGAACAGGGCATCACAACAAAAACAGCTCAAACATCTGAATTTAATGACATTGACTGTCTCTGTGTTCGTAATTTGATGTAGAGTCATTGTCTGTGGTACTGGCGTCAGAGTTTCTGATATTGTGTATTTGGCAATATCAGCCTCTGAAATATAAAAGGTCATTACGGAAGTATCAGAGTCCTTGAGAATTTTAAATGCTGTTTCGGCATTTGGTATATCTGTGCCCTGTGAGACATAGCCATCCAGTCTGCGTTTTATCGCGCCACCAACCCCATCAGCTGCTCCTTTCCCATGAGAAGACTCACTGAAATTCCACGTAGAGTGTGGGAATCCCAACAATTTTGTGTACTTTGAAAACAAAAAAAAATTCTTTTTTTGTTTGTATTGGCTGGTAGGGCCATCAGAAAAAAAATGTACTGACACAGTCGGGAATTCTGTTCTAATATGGTTAAGAATAGGTTCAAGATGGGCCCATATGGCCTCTGGACCATGTTCGTTGCTGGGCGATATAGAAGCAAACGCTTGTGGCTTGTTTCCACTTGTGTATAAGACACCGGTATGAATCGTTATCTGTTGTTTCGAAGCACCGAAGTGCATAGATTGAACTTCTATTGAAAATTTGCATGTATAATTTTCACTAAAATCTATATGTACTGCAACTTCACTGGTTTTTAAGTTTTTGATGCACGATGAGTACTGGTGATATTGGTGTTTTATATTATAAGCATGTTTTTTTACGATATTAAGTTCTTTGTTAAATTTCTCTACAAAATTTTCCAATGTCTCACTTATTTGTTTCTTTTCCATCTTCTTAGTAACTGCTATTTGATTATCTTTTTTATTTATATACTCGTAATTATCTAGTTTAAATTCTTCGTAAGTAACTATTTCACTTTGATTATGAGTACCCCAGTTAAAGGAAATAAAATTATCTTTACAATCAGAGCATTCCCCATACGCACATTCTTTCGAATTCAAGTCACATTGTATTATAGATAAAATTCTATCTAAATCCTTGCTCTCTATCAGTCCGATTTTTTTTAATTTTTCAATCTTGAGCATCATGTTTTCATGTTTAATACATCCACACGTTTCTCTGTTTGAGAGTTTAGGACGCAAAACGTAGAAAGGCCGGTACTTTTTAAATGCAGTATACTTTGCTTTGCCTCCTTCCAACCTATACTTTTTGTAAAGATCCTTTAGACTTTTCAATAAATAGCGTCGCTGTTGCTTGTTTTTTTTCAAAGTTTTGACTTCATTCTTCCCGGCTGTTGCCCGACTAACATCATCTTTTACATAGAATTGCCTAATTTCTTCTATAAGCATCTGATTTTTTCTCAAAATAGTTTTTCTGTGACGAACTCTTCCTCTCAATCCCAATACAGCTGCAGTTACGCTTTTTACCTTGTACTTTTTGACTATATCATTCTCAACTACTCTTTTAAGAACATTTCGGTCTTTATTATCTTCAGAGTTTTTGTAAGTATTTTGTAGAGCATTAGTTAGAACGTTATAATTAAGAAGCTGTCTTTTCACTTTTTGTTTTTCTGGTGTAGATATATTGGGAATATTTTCTTCTATAAAGCTATCGGTTTTTGTAAGTGGCGTCATATCAATATCATCTTGAACTGTATTCGTAGGAACATTATTTATGAGCAATTCTGCATTTTCTGCTTCCAACTCTTCAATACGTGCCATTAAAGATTTTTGTTTTTTTATTGAACGATAATTTTTTTTTTTAAGTGCTAATATATTTTTTGTCATTTTGCTGATTTTGGTCTCGTAATTATTTTTCACAATGGCCAAATGTCTTTGAAACTTTTTTCTTTCTGCTAATCGTGCTCTATTGTCAGTCTGATCGTTACTATTATTTTCTGCAACATTTTCTTTTAGTTTATTTTTTTGTCTATTTTTTCTATTTCTCCACTGTTTCCTTAAGGTAGCTTTTTCACTTTCCGTACATTCGCTAATTTTTTTTCTTTCTTTATTACGCGCAGCATTTTTACGCTTAGCTTCTTCAAATTTTTCTGGGTTGTTAGCACGCATTCGCTCTCTGTATCGTTTTTGCTTTTCTGCCGCCGTCAAAACCATCTAAAAATAAAATATTTCTATAACACTCAAGTAAACAACGCCTATTGTATAAATGTCTGTTTTAGCAAGTTATTGTCCCCCGGGATTTGAACGCAGGATCTCTGGTTCGTAAGCTAATGCGGACACAAATACACGACAATACTTATTTCTTACAAAAAATATAAGTTATGAAGCTTTTTAACCGACTTCAAAAAGAGAGGTTCTATGTTCGACCCGCATGTGTGTATGTAGAAACTAAAAAGCTTGATATTATTTTTTTCACAAAAAGGGAACAGACTTCATAAACCACAAAGTGAAAAATAACTTTAAAATTTCGGAAGTCGGTGGCACGGCACTACAAAATATCAACACAACCAAAGCACTAACTTCCGAAACATGATAGTTTTTGAAGTGGGTTCTCTTTATGTAAAAAAGTAAATTTTTAACTTTAGATTCTCTAGTGAGTACTACCCCTAACAGCCGATCACGAATGTTACGTAACACAATAGTAACACATGGTATCATTCGTGAATCAAAATATGGTTGGACATAACCTAAAAAGCCTTTATTCGTCAAAGTTTTGTAGTAATAAGACGCCGCATAGTTTGATTTGTTACTAGAACACTAAAGCTACACACATAATTTTAATAATATAGTAAATTTGTATTCTTACCTTGCATAATTCTCACTCAAAATTATTAAAATGTTCCGAGACAAAAATGCCGACTACCTTATCGATCAACTTTGACAGAAACAAAATGGCGATTTTTTTTCTAAAGGTTGGCCAACATGGAATTGGTGTTGCCATTACTTAAAAATATTTTTATGGCTTGGATATCTAGTTATTTAGGGTGTTATTTTATGGTAACTTGCGTGAAGTATCATTCGTGAAAAAAAGTGTGACTATTGTTTTAAGTGAGTTTTATATTAATTTTTTATGTTATTTTTATTAGAACTTGTTAAAAGTATCCACAAGTTTACAGAATAATTTAGAAATACCAAAATTTTACAGGTATCAATAGATTTGTGCATAATTATGTGACTTCAAAGTGTGAGATGACTAAGTGGGACACATGACTCTAGTATGGAAAGTAAAATAAGCATTTCAAAAAAAAAAATATTGAGCTTGTTAAAGGCACTCAAAATTAATTTAAATTATTAATATAATGATAAATATAACACAGTGAAGCTGAAACTATTTAAAAACTACCATAATTACTATATAAAAAAACCTGGTGTTATATAAAATGACAAGGACATTTTTTTTTTCTTGAATGTACAATTTTTGGCGGCCATACTCATAATATGTATATTTATTTGACGAAAAAACTACCTTACAAATTTCTTAAAACTAGCTTATTTACATTTTTTACAACTACGCCAAATAACTTTGTTTTTCATAGTGTTTGTATTAATTACAAAGTTATATTTGCGGTTTTAGAATATATGCTGCATCTCTAAAACTGCTGAACTGATTTCGTTCAAACCAATTTTGGTTGAAAGTTTACATTAAGATCTACAGAAATATATTTTTTTAGATTTTTCTTAGAATTATTTTGATAGAAGTTAGAGGGGGGACACACATTTTAGCACTTTGGAAGCGTATATCTTTTAAACGATTAACCTTATGAAAAAGTGGCTTTAGAAACCTCAATGTAATTTTTAAATACCTGTCTATAGATACGACACACGCATAGGTTTCATGAAAAAAAATATTTTCAGTTTCAGTTCCATGATGGGGAACCCCCTTTATTTTAAATATTTTTTAATTTTTTTTCTTAAAATCGGAAAGCGGTTCACAGAATACATCTACCTACCAAGTTTCACGTGTATAGTCCTAATAGACAGACAGACAGACAGACGGACAGACATGTCGAAACTATAAGGGTTCCGTTTTTTGCCATTCGGCTACGGAACCCTAATAAACGCCCGGCGGCAGCGCTGCTGTCACGCTGCGGCCGCGCGTATTTTCTTCTTAGTTTTTTAGCTTCATGCAAAAGTGTGCTTTTCCACTTTTGCATGAAGCTAAAAACTTTGTACTGGATGGATTTATATGAAACTAGCTGTGCCCGCGACTTCGTACGCGCGGAAGAGTGAGTTTCAGCAGCATTTTTAATTTTTTAGGCAAATTATTTTGAAAATAAAAGTCATACATTATTTGAATGTCGTATTTATTAATATCTAATCGTCTTAAAAATAAGTTTCAAGCATCTAGCTTTAAAAATGACGTAATTTCCATACAAATTTTCATCCCCTATTTCAACCCCTTACAGCCCTTTTTTCGCATTAAAAAGCAGCCTATGTCCTTTCTCAGGCTCTAGACTATGTCCGTACCAAATTTCATTAAAATCGGTTCAGTAGTTTAGTCGTGATTGCGTAACACACAGACAGACAGAGTTACTTTCGCATTTATAATATTAGTAAGGATGTGGTAGGGAAGTACCCATACTAAATTTCGTATAAATTCATCCAGTATGCTCAAATAAACAAACAAACTTTTCCACTTTATAATATTATAGTATAGATTTAATTGTTTGGGAAAAAACAAACAATAACATATGTGTAACCCACTGCGTTATCCACAGATTAAATTGTACAACGATTTAGCCAATCATTATCAATTTAATGCTTTACTCATTGAAACAATTGAATTAGAAAAGAATAGGTATAGGATTTATTGTACCATAATTTACACCATAACAAATTACATACCATGTACTTACAATCCAATATTTTATTTGCTACTTTCTCTTCTCTGGTTTGGTTTCCGCACTTAGTCTCTGCACGGGACCATTGTGCGTGAGACGTGTCGGCCGTCACTCCATCCAGCCAACCTCCCTCCAGAAGCAGATCAAGTCTCTCGGTCTATTCAGGATGTCTGTAAGGGAATTCAATGACCCGAAGGTTTGTTTCCGTATGTCAATGATTTCCGTGCACTCTAGGAGCACGTGTCCCACCGTTTCCTCTTGTTTCCATGCATGCCCTGCATTGGGGACTGTCCCAGTACTATACCAGTATCCATCTATACTTATAATAAATCTGTAGAGAGGTCAATTCTGTACATGAAATATATTTCCAAAATAACTATCAGGGGGTGATTAAGGATCGATACTCATGCCAAAAATGCAATCAGTTAAATTTTTGTCTGTCTGTCTGTCTGTCTGTCTGTCTGTATTAACCGTTATAGAAACAAAACCTACTCGACGGATTTTAACGAAACTTGGTACAATTATTTTTCATACTCCTGAGCGGGTTATAGTATACTTTTCATCACGCTACAATCAATAGGAGCAGAGCAGTGGAGGGAAAACGGGAGAAGTTACTCCATTTTTTAAGCTTCCGTCGCGTGTGCAACCTTAATGGTTAAAGCTACACAAATCATTTCATGACGGAAATGTTCTCCTTAAAATTATATAAAAAATATCCCACGACAGCATATGTCTAACTTTTTTGGTTGACTCACAATAACACGTGTAACTCCCGATAGCTTAGCAGTTCGAAGCTTTCTGATTATAATATTTGTCTACTCTTACGTTTATAACACTCTCAGTCACCCCTAATTGAAAAAGTTAACATTATTAACTATTCCATAAAAAAAATTGGCCAAGTGCGAGTCAGACTCGCCCATGAAGGGTTCCGTAGTAACTATAATATAATATGCAAATTTATTGACGAAAAAAAAAACCTTACAAATTTCTTAAAACTAGCTTATTTACATTTTTACAACTGCGCCAAATAAATTTGTTTTGAAAAAAAACCTTACAAATATCTTAAAACTGGCTTTTTTACATTTTTTACAACTGCGCCGAATAAATTTGTTTTTCATAGTGTCTGTATGAATTACAAAGTTATATTTGCGGTTTTAGAAAATATGCTGTATCTCAAAAACTGCTGAACTGATTTCGTTCAAACTAATTTTGGTTGAAAGTTTATATTAAGATCTATAGACATATATTTTTTTTAGATTTTTCACTCCATTATTATAGAAGTTAGAGGTTGTGTCCGCCACACACACATTTTACCACTTTGGAAGCTTATATCTTTTAAACGATTGACTTTATGGAAAAGTGGTTTTAGAAACCCCGATGTCGTTTTTAAAGAACTGTCTATAGATACCACACATGCATCGATTTCATGAAAAAAAATATTTTCAGGTTTAGTTCCATGTATGGGGAGCCCCCCTTTATTTTAAATATTTTTTAATTTTTTCTCAAAATCGGAAAGCGGTTCACAGAATACATCTACCTATCAAGTTTCACATGTATAGTCCTAATAGTTTCGGAATAAAATTGCTGTGACAGACGGACGGACGGACAGACAGACAGACAGACAGACGGACAGACATGTCGAAACTATAAAGATTCCGTTTTTTGCCACTCGGCTACGAAACCGTAAAAAGAATCATATAAATCGGTATAGAAACACCAAAGTTATACATGAAATACGCTTAAAATAACAAGCCATCGCGCGTGAATACTGAATCATGCTGTAAGGATTATTTTTGAGAATCGGTCGCCGCGCTCGACGCGTCTCGCGGTCGAAGCGTTCTCTAGGTACTTAAGCCTCATGTGAACGTGATCTAAACAATATTACCAATACATTAACTTACGCTGACGGAGTCGCGGGCACAGCTATATTGTATCATTACGCTAAGGCCAATAGGAGCGGAGCGCCAATGAAGAATGCTTCAAAATCGGGGTTAAATTTAACGTTAGCCCAAAGTAACTATTCCACGCGGACGAAGTCGCGGGCAAAAGCTAGTACCAAATAAAAACAATCAATATTGACTATGGAAAAAATAGTTACATTACATTTTATCCATTTGCTACCAATTTAATGCTTTGCTCAGCGAAACTGTCGAGTTACAAAAGAATAGAAATAGTCTTTATTATACACCATATAAAATTACTTACTTAGGTACAATAGGAACTTAAATGCCGATACACAATAGTTGAACTCAAACTAAAAGTGATCACTTTACAGACAATTGTAACTAATTAAGTAAACTGACATGGTATAGTTTGTTTTGCTATCATTAATCTGAGGGCATGGCAATGCATCGGCCAAGTCGATTATAAGATGCTACGTCTGTGCTATGCTTATTTGAAGCAACTCTAAGCGTTTTTTAAGACTGTACCTTTGCTTTGGTAAGATAGAATTTGTAAATTCTATTTCATATAAGCCCCTTTTGCTTGTTCACACGATTTTTCGTACCATTTTTCATCACCTATTTCAGTCTCTTAGGGGTTGATTTTTAAATAGTCTATTATTGACCCCCTTATCTTTAATTTTCTATGCCAAATATCTTCAAAATTGGGTTAGTGGTTAAACCATAAAAACATAACCTACAGACAGATTTTCGTGTTTATTAGTATGGATATGAATTTTATGATTAAAAATTTGTTATTAAATTAAGGATGGAGAAGAATAATGTAGGTATACAACCTGTTATTTAAAGGGTATATACATACCAAGTGCATGGCTTCCTTGGATGATAACAAACGATATGGCAAGGGTTTTGTAATCCTAAGTCTATGTGTGTAGAACTTATTACAAATACCAATACACTGATACCAGAGGCTCAAGCCGAAAACTGGCAATAGGCCAAGTCGTGACAGTTATTAGAAAAATATTTTAAAAAATCTTGGTCATGTACAATTCAAATTTTATGGATTCAAAAATAAATCTCAAAAGTGACACCTTGTGATGATCTTTCAAGTCATGTGACTACAAATATTAACTTTTCGTCAGTTTTTTTTTTCTGTGACGTAATTATGAATAACCCTTCTGTAAATTACAGTTAAAAGTTAAAACATAACTACCTCAGTTTTAAATAAAATGTTAGATTTTTGCCCAACATTGAATTCAAAATTATTACATCACCAAAGAAATAATTAAGAGTCTACCTTGTTCTCGCACTCACGTTATAAAAAACTCTTTAAAAGATAATAAACAGATTTGACAAATGACAATAAGTATATTTCACAAATTAATCTGAATTATTTCATGGCCAAACCAGTCAGTCAGCCAAAACTTAATAGAAAATAATTTTGTATTGTAATTAGGGTTGTGTAACAGAGGTCTTCTTTGCGGAGGCGGATACGGAGGCAACGAGTTTCATCTCCGCGGATGCGGAGGTTAACGGAGGCGGAGGCGGAGGTGGTAGTGGATGTAGAAAAAATAGTAATTTGTGGTTCATTAAAACTATTAAAACAAATGATATACGACAGGTTGATTCCAGTCGTGTATTATTTGACAAATGACATACGATACGCCCGCCCCCACCTCAACCGCGTTCCCGCTGCGCACTCGTTGATTCTTAACCATTTCGCGCGCAACACGCGGCCGAACGGCTAAGGCCCGCCATACACGGACTGCTTGAAGCAGTCGGGATCGGCTTCTTCATGTTACGAACATACATGAACAGCTCAAGCAGTTGCAACTGCTTCGGGCAGTTGGCAGCACGTTGAAATTTCATCATGCGGTCAAGCAGTCACCAGGCATACACTGACTGCTCGAGCTGTCGACAGATCTCGCGCAGATACCCCCCGCCTGCGCTCTTCATTCCACGTCACGCACGCTTCCCAGGCGCACGCTTCGTTTTTTTATTGAGAACAATGGGCGATGACATTGATTATGACGCGCTTATAAGTGATTAAATTCTCCATTATAATTTCGTGTTTCCAATATGGGATGAACCCACAATTTTCTATTTTTACGCCGCCGTAGTCGTCGTATGAGCAAAAGCAGCAGAAGTGCTTCCGCCTCAACATCCATGATGCTACTAATTTGAATTGGCAGCTTCACGCTGTTGACTCTGTCTGCAAGAGTGGTCCGTGTATTTTGATCACTGATTAACTGCTCGAGCAGTCCGTGTATGGCGGGCCTAGGCGTCGTAAATAAACCTTCGTTACAACTCCGCAAAGTCGTACGGAGGCGGAAGTGAAGATACGATTTCTTGCGGAACTTCCGCAGTAACGGAGGCGGAGGCGAAGTTCCGTTACAACCCTGATTGTAATCCTACTAATATTATAAATGTGAAAGTTTATACAAGGTGTAACATATAAAGCGCAATACCTCAGACACCCCAATTAGAATATTAAATTATAAGTCTAAAACAACATCTGTAACTAAATAAATGGAAACCAAACCTAGGCATTTTTTATAAAAAAATGCCTAGGTTTGGTTTCCATTCCAAAACGTATGTGCGTCATACAATATCCTTACGCAGACGTATACACTCATGTAATATTAGCGGCCGACGCGACACGCACACAATTTCCTTGAATTAAGGATTGTATTAATTTGTCATGATACTGTTAAGATTTTTCCATAAAAATTTCACACCTATCTTTTATGACGGAAATCGATTCAGAAGTCGATTCTGAACCAGCTACTTTCAGGAATTGCATTTATTCTGTTACAAGTTGTATACGTAGGTAGGTATTTGTACGTTGGTACAGGCACGACTTCAAAGTTTTAGGTTGCGAGTTTGAAGTCCAAATTATAATTATAATATTTCACTACTGGCACACAAGCCTCCCCTCTATGAGAGGGAATAGGCCATAATACACCACGAGAGCCCAGTGTGGGGATTTATGTATGTTGGACAGGGTTGGATTTATGTATGTAGAAAAAGATAGTACAAAAAAAATGAAAAGGATAGTATTTATACAAAAAATATAGTACACTTTCATTATCTTTAATTTAACATATAATAGTCATTAAAATCAACACCCGTTAAGGCAAAATTTAATCCTCTTGTAAGTTTATCAGTTCTTGAATATTACTATTAGTTCTATCTTCATCCTTGGCATTTAATCTCATCAATATATCCTCAGTAGGAATAAAATCAGTTAAATTCCCACTTTTGCTACAGCTTTTGATAGCGTCACAAATCAATAAAATGGCATTTTAAATACATATTATTATAGTACAAAATCCAACCCAGGGAAAGAGAGAAGTGTACCTCGGAGGATAATCGAGGAATCCCCGGCTATCAACACAGAAAACATCGAAAGATCGCAATTAGGTCGGAATATTCATAATATGACGTAAAACTAAGCATTCCGGAGCAAACTTTAAATTATAGTATTTTAGCGTACTATCCTTAGATGTGGATAGTATATAGTACAAAAGGTGAAATTATAGTATAAATTAGGCTTGTTCATACTCGGTCACTGACAGGAACGCTCCGAACTAGTACAATTGTTCAAATGTACTAGTTCGGTCTTCTAGTACTATTAGTTCATTTTAGTTCATCGATAATTAAGACATCAGTCAGACGTGATGGAATACCTGCATATTTGATTTTCCTTCATACTTTGCAGGCTTAGGACTATCATTTTAATTATGATACATTTTAAATAATTTTAATATCATTTACATAAGTAATATTGAATGAATTATTAAAATGGCGTATTTAAAAATCAAATATTTACAGTGATCTTCATTTTTATATACATATTTTCTTTTTTACAATCCACACGAAACAAAACCAAGCATAAGCAACATAAACTTGAACTTATATTGTTGAACCAATGACGTTGAGTAACTTCACTTAACAAAGTTAAAAATAACAAATAAAAACATTTACTATCAAAGAGCCATAGAACATCCGGGCCATAGATTATGCACATAAATGACCGGGCACATTTTCTCGTTCTCCAGGTCATCGTAGTTCGTACATCACATATTAGTTCAGCCGTTCTTACTCGGCTCTCGCGATTGGATGTCGCTAGGATTGGTGATTAGTTCACTGTACTAGATGACCGATTTGAGCGACAGAAACAGAATAGTTCGTTCTAGTTCACATGACGGAATTGCTTCCTAACAGTACATAGTACATGTTCTACACAAGCCTAGTATAAATACTATAATTATAGTACAAAATCCAACCCTGCTGTTTCCTCACGATGTTTTACTTTACCGATTTGTGAACAGTGGTGATGAAACAAATTATATAAAGTAATGTGACTGACGGGTTTAGAACCCACGAACTTTTCCTTTTCCCAATTATATTCGGGTCAGTTTCCAGTCTACTACACAAGCCTAGTATAAATACTATAATTATAGTACAAAATCCAACCCTGCTGTTTCCTCACGATGTTTTACTTTACCGATTTGTGAACAGTGGTGATGAAACAAATTATATAAAGTAATGTGACTGACGGGTTTAGAACCCACGAACTTTTCCTTTTCCCAATTATATTCGGGTCAGTTTCCAGTCTAACTGAAGACTCCCTATCTGACCTCCACAACCCAGTAACTGGGTAACCAGTAAGACCTTGACCAGACCAGTATCAGATTTTCTGGCTTCCGTCTGCCCGTAACGACTGTTAATTATGTCCAAATGTCAACCGGGATCAATCACGGCTTCAAGTGCTTTCTGAGGCATGAGGGTACCTCACCGGCAACTTCCAAACTCCGAGCTACTACTGAGAAATTGCTTACAGCAAACCCAATAGGGTAGTTTCCTAAAATATTTTATTTAGTCCGTCGCGTAGTTTAACAAAAAACATTGGACACGTATTTTTTATTTTTTCACGTAATTGAAAAATTAAGACGATACTTTGAGTTGAAATTTCGCGTGACGTCACACCTCGGTATAATTCTTAGCAATGTGTGACGTCATTAGCCCCCACTCCTGTACTTTGAAACTTTCCATCTTTGTGAATTATTCTTGACTTGAAAAAGCAAAAAATACGTGGCCAATATTTTTTTAAAATCTACCTAATGGACCAAATAAAATAATTATTTTGTAACACAGGAAACTACCCTATTGTACTTTCTGCTAAATAAACTAAATTCGCCTTCAATATTCTTTACAGAAAGAAATGTCAACTAGAAGCGCAAGAAAGGCTGCACACCCAAGAGCCAAAGCCCCTGAGCCAATAATAACACGAACAAAATCCGCGCAACAAAAGCGACAACTAAGAAACAAAGAAGACAAGAAAACCGAAAAACCGGAACTTACTAAACCTGTCATAAAATCGCCTAAAGTTATCAAAACCGTAAAACGCTCCCAAACTTCTCTACTTAAAGTACCAGTTGTCATAGCTCCAGATGAGTTTACGCAAGTAGAGTATTATCCGAACACGTTGAAACGAGATGTACCGGCGAAGAAGATTATTTTGAAACCCAAACACAATTTCAAAGTTATCGCTGGCACGAATAAAAGGAAGTTGTCAATCCCACAGAAAGGTAATTGTTATCCAGATTCAAGCATATTTATCTTAGTTGGAGGGGTTAATAGGATTGCTAGTAATGTGAATGCTACCCACATTGCTCTTTAAATATTTATTATGTGTACAGTGGATTGCGGGTATAACGACGCTGAAGGGACCACTCTAATGTCGTCGTTACATCCGGAAGTCGTTACAAGCAAAGGTAGAGATACAGACATGTTTATGATTTATAATATCAATTTATAACTGAACCATAAACTTACTCTGAAATGTACACGCTTACCTACTTACCTAGCTAATAATTATCTATAAACAAAAAGTAAAGGACACCACAGTTGCTGACCATCTGTGTGGATGTAAACAAAATATAAGAAAGCTCTTTTATCTCTGGCGGCCGACTCCGGTCGCAATAACTGCATGAGATTTCTAAGTATTTGTTACAAATTATTCATTAAAAACAGTCGCTATACTCGAATTCGGCGTTATATCCAAAGTCGCTACAGCGATATATTTTGTAATAAAGTATGATTTAAATTCAAGGGACTTAGATTTAACGTCGTTATATACAAATGGCCGCTACAACCAAGGTCGTAATAAGTGAAATCCACTGTATATAGATCATGCTGAAAAAGAACATACAGAGTTGATACGACCGAGGGACTTTCCTTTAAACTGCGTATACTAGGTACCATTTTCAAGCTTTGTACCAAAAATCAATTAAATAGGAGAAGTAGTTTAGTCGCAAATGATTTTGATGAGATGCACCTTAAAGCGATAAATCTGACAAAGACAAGAGATAACACATGCCGCGCTACGTGGCCACTTTGTTACCTAGGTATTTAAGGTCAGTCACGTTTATTTACAAAGGGTGGTTGCGTTTTACTCTGATTTGTAAGCTATTTAGTATGTTTGAAAAAAAATTTGCAAATGATTTTGATGAGATGCACCTTAAAGCAATAAATCTGACAAAGACAAGGGATAACACATGCCGCGCTACGTTGCAACTTTGTTACCTAGGTATTTAAGGTCAGTCACGTTTATTTACAAAGGGTGGTTGCGTTTTACTCTGATTTGTAAGCTATTAAGTATGTTAAAAAAAATTTTTTTGGCTCTAAACACGTATAGTATACGTAGTGTAATTTAATGCCCCTCTGTCGTATCAACTCTGTATACATATAACCCGACTATAATGTTTCCAATGCTGGGATATAAAGAGGTTTTCTCTTTACGAGTGGGAATGGGTCGGACCACGCGGGTCCAGTGCGGGCTGGTAGATTTGCATGTCTTCAGAATTTTTGACCCTAGAACATGCCTACTCATGATGTATTCTCTCACAGTTTCGAAAGCAGTGGTGTTGATGAAAATTACATAAAGTAATGCGATTGTCTTGGTTGGAACCCACGCTGTAAATAGTCTTGTGTAGTACGTGAACGATGAACGAATAGAAGCCGAATCTTTGCACTGTACTAAAAGAACCGTTTCCGAACGCTGGCTTGTAATTGTTCTAATAGGTCTAATAGCTCTTTTCGTACTCGTACATTCTAAACCGTGCGATCGTAATCTGCGAACGAGAAATGAAATACAGTCACTGATTGGTTGACAGAAATGTCATACGAATTCATTCTGTCTGTATGAATGAGAACCGTTTCAGATTCACATTTCAATGGTAATAAATATCTCTGTTTAAATTATACATAATCCTAATATTATGTCAGCTGTTTACGCTGTGGTAATACAGAGATAAATAAATACGATGTCTTTGATAGTACTGTGGCGTAGTGGTTTAGGTGGTGGTAGAATAAAAGAATAGACCACAGGTTTACAGCATTTATTTTGAAGGGTGGTGGGTTCAGTTCACAAGGGTTCTTTCACTGGTCGAAGGTATGTGGATGGTACTGCCCTGAGCTCAGGCCGCGACGCACGCAGACCGGCGAGCCGATCCCGAAGCCGGCAGCGACCACGTGTCTGACGCAGAGGTTGTGCAGGGCAGGCCACGGAAGAGGATGTCTCTCCCCCTCACCCAACTCGCACGTGGCAGGCGCAGAGGTTATTGAAGGTGGACCACGCGACAGCGCGTCTCTCCAGCAGTAGTACGCGGAGGCAGCGGTGACACCCGTCGCGTGGCAGACGTTGAGGTAGTTGATAGTAGAGATGAGAGTGTAGTAGAAGATAAGAAAGAAAACCCTGGAATCAACACGAAGGGTGCTTCCGTAAGCGTGGTGCCAGGAATCGTGAGCGCCAGCGATGCGTGCGTCTCCCAGCCGTAAGCCCAAGGAACAGCTTCAGGGAAACGAAAGGGAAACTCACCATCGCGGCGGTTCACAAAGGTTATAGATAAGCGTGCGCATGCCGCGTGCAACGATATAGAAGGTAACCGCGTGACAAAGCGTTTAAGCTCGTAGCTGCTATGACACAGCAGGAAAGGAATGCTGCGGCCTGCGTACGCTTCACAAATTTAGAAACACTAGTGGAAAACAGATGACAATGAAATAGCACAGTCATGTTTTAGACGGAAGCCATCTTGACAACCGGCCAATTATATAAATTTACAAACGCTGCAGATTATGGCGAAATAAGAGGATTGAGATGGAGAAAAATGGCAGATACAATTGAGCACTTACCCTTGGGCACAAAGGGGTATCAATATTAGTTACTTGTAACAGTAGGCGGTGAAAAAAGAACTCCGCGGACCGGGGATTAGAATTTATAGCCGGTCACCGCATAAGTGCTGTCACTCAGTGAAACCATAGACATTTGGGATTAGTGTGATAATCGGTTCTAGTTTAATCGACTATCACGCCACAGTACCTACATTTGCTCTGTGGTCCGAGTCTGAGTTAAGGACCGCCGAGAGCGAAGAACAAATAGAGCTGTTAGAACTAATAGAGTGAACTAGTTCACTGTACGAAATGAACTAGTACGGAGCGATGTCCAAAGTGACCGAGCAGGCACAAGACTAGATGTAAATTGTGCATGGAACCTTCGAGTCACCACTGTTCTCCCCCATTGAATATCCCTTTAGTACATGCTATTTTTAAATTATTTAACTGCTGGTAAAATCGACGCAGTTTTAATTTTTTTTATCTGTTTAAGCTTCCAGTCTAACATGATATGCTGAGTATTAGGCTCAATTTACACCGCCGCGGAATAGAATGGAAGCTACTTTTTGCAACGAAATTGTACATAGCATAATGAACTTTGTCAATCCTATAACTTAGGTATAAACTAAATAGGAGCCAAAAAAAGGTCGCGCGTCTTCCGGGGAATCCTCGCGCATTCTCGAGAATTCCCCTAGCTACTGTCGGCGCCGCACTATGGGCTGAAAATCGATCTTCATAGTCATTTAAAACTTTTTTTCATACTCATTCATTTTTTTATTGTGAAAGGCTTCTAATGACTTCAGCAGTCATGAATATATACAAGAAATATCATTTCGTATGTTAAAAAAAATATAAAAAATAAATGAAGAAAATTTTGTATGGAGCCAAAGTAATAAATCAAAATATCTTCAAAACCGCTGCCGTAACCGTTATATCCTTACAGATAGTTGTTCTACAATTTATTTGTAATTTTTTGTGTACTTCATATAACGGTAATAGATGCAGTTTTTTTTTAAAATACAAACGTTTTGTTTTTAAAGGTTTATATAAAATTGAAGTTATATACGAACCAATGAGTTTATAAACTAGAAATTTTGCAGAAAGGTGTCTGTATTTTAGTGAAACACTACCACATTAACAAAATTAAGAAATATTTTCAAAAGTTTTAAATGACTATGAAGATCGATTTTAAGCCCACAGTGCGCCGTCTGTGGAATCCGCGGGAAATGGCGCGAACAGGGAGTCGGTTGGGTCGGTCACAGCAGTGCGGTGCCAACTAAATAGATCTAGACTGAACGTCCCTCATGGCGCAGTCGCGCGAATTTGCTGGAATGCGCGAGAATACTCGAGCATTCCAGAGTAACACTATAACCCTGAGCCAAATCAGTGTCAGTTTTTTTGGCATCTCACTACCCGTCACGACTATCAAAGATGCACAAATAGCTGCCGAAACCAACAGAGTACCTTGCTTTTCGAGGCACTAGAGAATCACACCGCCAAATTCCATACTCCGGGCTACTACTGCAAAATTTCTTTCTGAACAACCCCAATAGCACTTTGCCCGACCATCCAATCCGAGACATTTTGCTCAGCAGATACATTGTAAAAATGATAATTTGATTTGAAAAGAGTAACTGTTATTGGTGTTGTTGATGCCTACACATTCCACAAAATTATACGACCAGTCGTTTACGGTGCAGGCTTTTCGGTTGTGGAATAGATTGCCGGTGTCAGTAAGACAAGCTCAGTCACTTGCTGTTTTTAAAAGCTCGGTTGCCAATCATTTTATTTCAAACTTATGATTGTTCCTTTGTTTTTCTCCACAGGATGTTAAAGAACACATTCTATATTTATTTATTTTATGTGCTTATGTATTGTATTTGATTTTATATTTTTATTAGTTTTTCCGTTATTGATGAATATTTGTACAGTAGTACACTAGTATAACCCTCCCCATTTTAATTAAAGCTCGTAAAGTCCTTCCAAAGGTTGTCTGGAAGATATCGCTCTCAGCGATAAGACCGCCATTGTAACCAATTTTATTTATAATATTGTTATTTAAGTGTGATTCAATTATTGGTGTACAATAAAGTATATTCTATCTAACTGTGGAGTTTCTTGCCGTTTCTTCTCCATAGAAAACGACCAATTTTGAACCGTGCCCTGCGCCGAACTGCTGACGTATTATAAGTGCCCATGTAGGCCTATGTGAAATAAAACATTTTGAGTTTGAGCAATCATAATTGCGACCACTAGACTAATGAGACAATCCCACATTAAACTTTTTGATTGAGGAAAATTACAATTTAAAACTTGAATGTATCTCATATTTATTTTGCACGGCAAATTGGCTTCACAAGCAGAATCTAGTAAACACTAATCAATAGCCTAAATAACCGCTTTTCAGGCATAAAATCGCTGCCTTCTCAACAAAATGCACCACAAAAGTCACAGCAAAGACCGAACAGCAGCCCTGAAATGAGCATGCAAGACATGGTGCGAATGATGGAGGAGACGGAAAGTCTTAGCGATGAAGATTTTATGGAGATTCTGACCTGTCCCAGTCCGGTCTGGTGGGAGGACCCACCTGATGACGAATTTGATGAAGGTAATTATCTAACATAGCACTAAGCTCGCGGCTTAGACCGCATGGATTTAGAAATAATTTAAAGCCTACTACTAGCTGTGCCCGCGACTTTGTCCGCGCGGCATAGTGACTTTCGGCAGTATTTTTAATTTTTTGGGCTAATTTTTTTTTAAAACAAAACTCATACGTTATTTCCATGTCATATGTCATATGTATTAATATCTAATCAAATGTCTAAAATATAAGTTTCAAGCTTCTAACTTTAAAAATGACGCAATTTCCATACAAACTTTCATCCCCTGTTTCAACCCCTTACAGCCCTTTTTTCGCATTAAAAAGTAGCCTATGTCCTTTCTCAGGCTCTAAACTATGTCCGTACAAAATTTCATTTAAATCGGTTCATTAGTTTAGGCGTGATTGCGTAACTCACAGACAGACAGAGTTACTTTCGCATTTATAATATTAGTAAGTCTCTCACCAATATTTTTTTGTCATTGATAGTAAGTTTTTTTTTATTCATTAAAAGATTACTAGCGATATGGGTAGAATTCACATTACTAGCATCTTGTTAACTAAGCTAAATATGCTTGTGTCTGCAGTGGGTTCACGTCAATAATAGTGTAATGGGTGGGGTTCGACCTCGTGACTTCTTGATCGCAAATCCGACACCTTATCCATTAGACTATTGTCGCCTAAAAGTGCAAAACCAATAAAAAAAAAATGAATTGGACAATTCGTTCCGGAGATTACGTTTCGTCTTTAAGTCAAGAGTGAATAGGTTACTTTTAGGTAAGCGTGCTCCATCTTCGATCACATCATCACTTACTATCAGGTGAGATAGTGGTCAAACGCGAACCTATTTTCAATAAAAAAAATAAAAAGATTACCCCCTACATACAAACTTACAAATTTTACCTTTTTATAATATTAGTATAGACTAGTTTCTTCCCGCTTCTTCTATGCACGCGTAAATTTTTGGCCACGCGGTCCAAAGTCAAAGCCAAGGTCAAAGTCTCCATGCACTTATAAAACACGGTTCGAAAACGGTTGGTGCTGTGGTTGAGCATTTGTCGCGGATTCGATTCCTGCTCCTGAACAAATATTTGTATGAACAAAAATTGTTGCTTCGGGTATAGATGTTTGTTAAAAATGCACCCACGATACTGGAGAAATAAGTGTGGAACTAGTGTGGAGCAATGCTATTTTTTTGGGGCTAATAAAACTAAAATAACAACAGCTGCATGGGTCGATCTTCGATGCGCCATCGTTACATGGTGGACATCCAACATTTTATTTTTCTTTTATATTATTTTATATTAAATTAAAAATAGGTTCGCGTTTGACCACCATCTCACCTGATGGTAAGTGATGATGTGGTAGAAGATGGAGCACGCTTACCTAAAAGTAACAATTATTAATTACATTAATTGACAATTGGCCAGACGAGCAGCCATCAATGACCACTCGAATGGACCGATCTCTCAGGAAGTCTTCAATCCAAACGCAAAGTTGAGTGGGTAAACCGAAGGAAGGAAGCTTAGCAATAAGGCTATCGTGCCAGACCCTGTCAAAGGCCTTGGAGATGTCAAGGGAAACAGCAAGTGCTTCCCCGTGCTTAAAACAATACAACTTTTAAATTATATTGCAACCTTTGTTTTGTTACTAACGATCACTTAAAACTCGACTAAAATAATGCGATTTCGTCCGCGTACTCAAATGGGTACTAATCCACGTAATATTTATAATTCAAAAGCGTCAATAGCCTAATGGTTAAGGAGTCAGCCTTGTGATCGAGAGGTCGGGGGTTCGAACACCACCCATTACACTTGCCGTGAACCTACTCCAGATACAAGCACATTTCTCTTACTTAGAGAGGTTAAAGGGATGCTAGTTATGTATTTTTTTTGTTGATACCCAATATTATTACTTATTTTTATTTTCCAGATTCAATACACACAAGAAGTCCAGAGACCCCGCCTGAACAGGTTACAAGTCAAAATAAAAAGAGAAAACAGACTACCGACACAATAACAAGAAACGCCGACAATAGCAAAATACTAGACAACAGTGTAGAATCAATAGAAAGTGATAAAAGAACAGACGACAGATTTGTTAAGAAAAAGCAAAAATTGGAAGATATATTAGGGAACATCAAGAATAAAACTTTTCATCCAAAAAATGAAGTAAAACCTGAAGCTAACAATACAAACAGAAATCTATCAGAGAGTGAAGGAGATTTTTCAGATTTAAGTTTCAATGAAGAAGAAATTCTGAAAAATCTCGAGGAAATGGAGATTCCCATGGAACAATCTCAAACAGAATCAAATAACTCATTAGATATTAAAAGTGAAATAGATGACATAGAAATTAAAGAAGAACCAATAGGTAATAATGATGTAGATTCAAAAAACGATAATTTAGATAGGGAAATTTTATCAATTGAAATTAAAAAGGAAATTAAGGAGGAGTTCTCAATAAGAAGTCCGGTTTTTGGCAATGATAGTATTTCTACCTGTTCTAAATTCGCAAGTGAGGGTAGTTCAGATGAAGTTTCTTCTATTAAAAAATCGGTAGACATAGTTACTGTAAATAGTTGTACAAATTCTAATTTAAGTAACTCAGAAGATGTATGTTCTGTAACAGATTTAGACATTAGCTCGAACTCTGATATGGGAAAGAAAACTCTTACAAGAAAACCCTCCCATGAAATTCCTACCAAAAAAGCTAAGGACGTAGGTGAATTCATAACTGTGTACAAAATAACATCCGAAAACATAAAAAACGAAAATATTTCAGAAAAAACAAAACATCCAGAAAATACTAAAACTATAAAATTGGAAACTGTTCAAGGAAAACTCAATGATTTCTTCAAACAATGCAAAGGTATCCGTTTGAAAAAGATGGAAAATACAATTCCCGCCATTCCTTTGACAGGTGTCAAAGAAACCACAGAAACCGAAAACAAAAATATCGAAATTAAAATGGATTCAGAAGTCGACAAAAATCGACTAAAAAGTTGCGATTACTGTATAGAAAAAACCGAAAATGGATCTACGTATTTTTCGTGTGAGAAATGTGAAATGGCGCCAATTTTGCCTTGTGGCCTGTGCAATTTTGTTGCGGATACAAATGAAGTTTACAATAAACATGTCTTGTCTTGTAAAGATGTTGCTAGGATATCTTGGAGTCATAATTATGTGCTGAATCAGACTTAAAAAATAAAATGAAATATATAGGGTCGATGACGGAATGTTTTCTTATACGCACAGAGTCCGTTTCAGTCTAGAGTCTAGTTCAATTTGCTACGGCAGAAATACATGGTCTGGCCTACCTTTCCTATATAATTCAATGATTAGAACGTTCTTGTAAGATAAACCTACCTAGAATGTATTATTGCATACTGCCTTTGTAGTTGTCGATTAAATTGTTATTAGTATTAGTACTGTCACATCGTGAGTCGTTATAATGTTTCCATTGATGAATTGTGTTCATGCCCAAAACCCGACTAGCGAGTCCATTTCCAAGTAAGCTTTAAAGGTTGTCAAAAGTAAATAATTATGTTTTCATAGAAATTATATGAAATATATTCTATAGAAATCTCCTATTATTAGTTTAAATAAATTAATAGTTTAAAAAACCAAAAACACGCTTTTAAGACTAATGTAATGAGCAGAAATTAGAAATGTTACTAGTGGGCAGTTCAAGATTCCATCAGCCACCTTCCAAATCCATCGTCAGACCAGCTCGATGGTACCATAATATTGTATTGTCGTCTAATCTACATATAATTGCCAAGTTTCATGATGATACAACAATTAGAAGTACGTTTAATTCAGATTCTTAGATTTTATTGCATATTTAGTTCGTTACAGATCGACCTAATAATAAATCTAAGGATTACGCGATAATTCAAAACGGTTAAGAAAACCGATAACGGATTTTCATTAGGTTTGTTATAACCTTGAAACCTGATCGTCTTCAAAGTGCATTGCACGCACGTGGCCTTTCTCACAAGTGCAAACACGACCATGATACGATATTCCATCATGGAATCCCAGTACCTATCTTCCGGCTTCATCATCAGACCTTGAAACCTAATCGTGGTCAAAGTTCATTACAAGACTTCTAAGAAATCCAAAACAGCTATGATACGATTTTCCACCATGAAGTTCCAGTTCATATCTTCCGGCTCCATCATCAGATCAGTTCGACAGTACCATATTATTGTATTGTCATCAGAACTACATACAGCTGCCAATTTTCATTACGCTACGACCCTTGGAAGATGGTTAAATTAGTTACCTTAGATTTCATTACATAGTTACATACAGGTCGACCTAATAAAAGCGTGTTAAAAAAGATCATTATTATGTATATTTGCCAAAAAAATGTATGTTATAGTAATGTATTATTGTGTTATAGTAATGTATTATTTGGATTTGGCAGCGAATGTATTATAACTTTTAAAATTCGACCCTCTTTGCGAATTAACTCGTCTTGTGGTTAGATTTTTTGTTGATGTCACCGTTAAATTGCAAAAACTGGAAGGTTATAATATGTCTCGCGAGATTGTAATCTATCGAAAAATTGTGTTCCATTCAATACGGTTCACAATGTTACTCATATTTTTCACTAGATTATAATCTATCCAATTGTAACCGTTTTATTACAATCAGTCACTCATTGAATGGGCAACTATCCAAAGATTATTCCTGT
The DNA here is from genome assembly GCA_943138885.2 of Tholera decimalis. Lineage (NCBI taxonomy): Eukaryota > Metazoa > Arthropoda > Insecta > Lepidoptera > Noctuidae > Tholera > Tholera decimalis. Next base: position 5,506,183 of record OW964575.2, on the reverse strand, counting down.
TTGGTCGATTTTGCTGTGGGATGTTCTGTGACCATAGTTATTGGCACGGAGCAAATGACGTTCGATGAACCAGCGCGCGAGTTGCGTTCCGTTATATTCCAATTCACAATTTTACGGTTTCACTTTGAAAGATATAACCTACCAAAATTGCATTAAATTGCAAGCACTACGGTACTGATCATAATTTACCGGTAGATTACAATCTCGCGAGGTTTATTATAATCTAATGATTTTTGCAATTTAACGGCGAAATTTTTATATATACCTACGTCATTTTTGTCTCCAAATTGTACCGATGCTTATGTATTTGAAGGTTGTATGTGTATTGTAAGATATTTCAAAGCGTTGTGATAAGATCTGTATCATGTATTCAGTCCTAATAAACCTGTAAAATAAAAGAACTGTTTTTTTAATTAAACTAACGAAATCACTATACAACGTGTAACGGAAACCCCATATCTATCCCAAAAAGGCTGAAGACAACATCTGGTATGGAGCCTCTATGCAAAGTTTCAGCACAAAATAAGTGACTCACAGAATTGAACCCAAATTGTTGGTTTCGTATGTTTCTTGAATACCAGTAATAACAAACGTGTCACAGCACTATGAGGGCACTGAGCACTTTCCACGTCACTTGCCAATAAAACGATAATTCTCTTCGTTCTTCTTAATTTGAAAAATTCGGTCTCTGGTATCAATGTATTGAAATTTCTAATAAGTTCCACACATGTAGACAGGATTACAAAACCCTTGCTATAATATCGTTTGTTATCACTTATCATCCAAAGAAGCCGTGCACTCGGTATGTAGTATGTTAGAAAATTTCGGGATTTTAAACTTGGAACCGCAAACATTCTTTCATTGTGCGTATAGCTAAATAGTGGAATTCCCTACCGGATTCTCCTGATAGCTATAACCTGGGGGTCTTTAAGTCAAGAGTGAATAGGTTACTTCTAGGTAAGCGTGCTTCATCTTCGACCACATCATCGCTTACTATCAGGTGAGATGGTGGTCAAACAAATAAAAAAGTGTCATAGGCTACTACGAAAAAAACCCGAGACAATAAAATTTATTGTCTCGAGTTAATACACTTGGTATAATATATCTGGTTTTAAGTTCTAATGATAATGTTAGTGACCATTGTAACTTATAACAGTTATAAAACTTAGATTTCCGTAGCCGAATGGCAAAAACGGAACCCTTAAAATTCTTCATGTCTGTCTGTCCGTCCGTATGTCACAGCAATGTTATTCCGAAATTATTAGGACTTCACATTTTTTTCCATTTCGCTACGGAACCCTAAAACGGCTCCAGCCTCCACTACATTAATGTGAATATGTCTATGTTTGTTTATACTTATTGCACTAGCCTTCGGTTTTGCACGCGTGAAAAGTTTTTTAAGCGAAATTAAAGTGTCTAAAGTAGCCTACGTTACTTGCTGATAATCCAACCTTATGCTGGTTAAAGAAGTTTGAATTCAGTCCAGTCGTTTTTGAGATTATCCATTACAAACAAACCTAGATTTAAAAAAACTTTCCTTTTTACTTTTTTTTGTTAGCCTACTCTGTCCCACTCGTGGGCAAATGCCTCCCACCACTCCTTCCATCTCTCGCGAGACCGCGCGTCCTCCCGCCAGTTCTAACGGAACCACGGATCATATAAATATATGATCCAAACTGTGGACGGAACCTATCCAGTTCGTCCCGCCATCTTCTTCGTGGTCTGCCGCAAGCCCGCCTCTTTACTTACTTTACATTAATGTTTTTCCAGAAAAAGTTTCCAAGTGACAGGCTACGTCTCTAAGTAATATTTTAGTTTTCTATTGATAAATAAATTTTCAAAATCGGTTCAGTATTTCCAGAGATTACTACCTACAAACCCACAAACTTTATCTCTTAATAATAGTACCTATACTTAGATAGAATAATTAACTATGTTGTGGAGAAAAACAAATGCCGTTTATTTTTATACGTTTATTTATTATTTCTTACCAAATATGGCTCGTGAACCGCTCGTGGCATTCTGTCTTGTAAATCAGGTTCAGCAGTTTGATGTCAGCAGGGCTCAGGTTTTTTCTGTGGCCCATAGAGAGGGACCTTTGCCATAAATAGTCCTGGAATATAAGAAAATATACCTGTAGCTACAATTCATGACACAACTTCGCCTAGGTTTAAATCACTTATTCTCGAAAAGACATAAAAAGCCACTTGCATTAGAACATAAAATAAAACGTAAATTTCAAAACAGGTCACCGTAATGGGCCAGATCATAACGTTATAGTATATTTTTTTTGTTTTTTATTAAAAATAGGTTCGCGTTTGACCACCATCTCATCTGATGGTAAGTGATGATGTGGTCGAAGATGGAGCACGCTTACCTAAAAGTAACCTATTCACTCTTGACTTAAAGACTCCTAGGTTATAGATATCGGGAAACACAGACTCCGGCAGGGAATCCGCGAGTTGACAACTTTGTAAAAATTGTTTGAAACGCTTCGAAGCGCTTCACGTGTACTCGTAAAATAATATTTTATTCATCACTTGACCTTTCAATTAAAATATAAGTATTTTTTTAATTTATTAAAAAACTATGGCCTAAATCGTGGCATTGTGGTCACGTGACTATGTATGACGTCATCGTTCAAAAAAACAACTGGCATTTGGCACATAAATGTACTTCGGGTATTTTATGATATATTACTCTATTATGAACGTGAAAAATTATTATCAGTGCTGTGCAGTACCTTGTTGTGGGAATACTACTATAAAAAACGCCAACGAAACTATTTATTCATGTCCCTTTAAAAAGAGATATTCGCAAGAAGTGGTTAGAACTTCTGTGTCAAATCCATCTAAAGGTTGTCTGTAAAAGATCGCTTTTAGCGATAAGACCGCCCATTGTATCACCCTTTTTAGTTGTTAAGTCCACATTTGTTTTACTGTTATGGTGTACAATAAGTAATATATCTATCTATCTGCTTTTTTAAAAAGACAAAAAAAGGAACTCATCGAACAACTATTACAGGACGATAAGACAAATGAACCAGAAGAGAGAGAGTTAGTTATGAAATTAAATTAAATATTTATTTGTCAATTGGTTATAAATAACACTTTTACACGTCATGTTTTTTTGCGTGTTTAGTTTAGCTAGATGAGGCCGGTATTTCATAACTGACTACTCTGAGAAGAAACACCGAAACAAACTCCCTCTGAGTTTGTCGTCAACGTCTCTTGTCCAAACAATTTGTATTTGTATATGAGAAGCATGTAGGTTCATGTCTTTGGTATTCTTTTGAGGAAATAACCACGCAAATTTGAGCGGACCTGTCCAGACAGTGCAAGCAGTTAGTTAGTTATTTCTTATTTTGTCTTACGCACCAACTAAAGATAACCAGTCAGCTGTCAAAATATTGAACGATGACGTCTCGTTTTCTGATTGGTGTTTCTAATCACGTGACTCACAGATAAAAAGTCTCATTTTTCTCAAGGGAAAATAAAATAAATAATTAATAATCTTTTCTTCATTTGTACTATTTTGTGCTTCATATCAATAGATTTACATAATTAAATAGTTATTTTAAATTTTTAAACATACTGTCAACTCGCGGATTCCACTCCTTCGCCGCCGCGCCGTAACGATGGTGCTTCGCCGTTTGTCTCGTAGTCCGATAATGGAACGGGCTTGGCGGAATTAGACTGTGTAATTCCATCGCACACTCCCCGAAATGTAACCGATAGACTAGCAACTCGTCGATGTTATAAAGTAGGGCCAGTCGTTTAACACTTTTATCCGCAACTGTACTATGAGAGTTTACCTTTTTTATGTTACCACCTTTACTCAAATACACAACACAAACACAAGAGCCCCCACCAAAAGTTTTATGGTTCACCTTAACTTAGTCCCTATTTACCTCTAAGACGTTAATTGAAATGGTTCTACTAAGCAGTCAGTACAGATGTAGTCAGACGGGTTTATGTCCCCACATCGCATCTAAGATTGCGCGTAGAACAAAACGCGCTGCCACCTCAGGTCCCGTGTTATATATAGTGCGGCTAACCGATTATTCCCGTTGTCCACCACTTGTCTGGCCACCACTGGAGGACAGCGAGACAATTTTAAAACATTATTCTCGTTGTCCACCACTGAGGGACAGCGTCACAACTTTGTAAATTATTTCCATTCGCCACCACTGGTGGTCGCCACTCACCTATGGTGAGTCAATTCAAAGTCATACCGAGTTTGATTCAAAACATACCGTCATTTCAAAGCATCAAGTCAAGTTTATACAGACATAGAAATACATTCGCTGGAATGAAAAGATTTAAATGCAAAAATGTGGAAGAATTCCATGTTCCAAAAGATTATAAGGACTTTCTTTTAGCAGACTATTCATATAACTGCAACCGAATTGTAGTATTTTGTATTGAAGAAGCCAAAAATGTAATGTGTGAGATTCATCATTTCTTATGTGATGGTACCTTTAAAAGCTGCACAGAGTCATATTTTACAAAGTTGTGACGCTGTCCCCCAGTGGTGGACAACGAGAATAATGTTTTTAAGTTGTCTCGCTGTCCCCCAGTGGTGGCCAGACAAGTGGTGGACATCGGGAATAATCGGCGGCTAACGTCCCCAAGTCCGTCGTCCCTACCTTTAACACCTTCATTGAAGGGGTTCTACAATCTGCTTCCAACGCGAGAAGTCAGCACAGATATAGTATGATGCCCACGCGACGTCTAAGAGTTTTCTTTGTGTGGCATCTCGCAGGTCAACCTCTGAGGTTGTCGACTGCTTAACCGGTCTTGTCTGTGGCTGCCTTAGTTAATTATAATTAAAGCCTCAAGCAAGCGCTTAACGACTACACGCTGAGAGTAAGAGCCGCTGTCCGTACCCCACAGCTAAGGGCGTCGCAACTAGGGACAGCCTGAATTGGATCATATACGTCTAAGAAGCGTGCGTGGTTTGCTTTACAGGGGAACGTCCCCAAGTCCGCCGTCAGTTCCTCTACGACCTTACCTGAAGTGGTTCTACAGTCTGTTCCCCTCGTGAGCAATCATCACACATATAGTTAGCCGGGGCGTGCGTCACGCTGTCGAAATCATACGCGGAGCCTTCGCCTTTGATATCTTTGATCCACGCTTCTAAAGGTAGGCGCTCTAAGTAGTGTTCTTTTGCTGTAAGAATAAGAATATCGTCACCTTCTTGTCAGCTTTGCAGGATTAGATACGGTTCAAGGAGACAGAGCGAAAAAGATAAGCTAATATCTTACTAGTAGGCGTGCAAATACTAAGTACTATATTTATTTATTTATTAAAACTATATGCAATACAAAATGTACTAAGGCGGACTTAATGCCATAGGCATTCTTTACCAATAAACCATGAGTGGTGAAGAGACAACATGGCATGTGCATAAAAAATAAACTACTTAAGTAGGTAACTAATATATTCAAAGTAAAAGTTTTATTACAAGTATATAACTAACTAGTATATATAACTAAAATAAATTTACATACATATTTATCATAATAACTGCGTACCAATATAATTATGTTACTAAAAAGTTATAGAAAGGTGGTTATGAAAATTCTTCTTCCACGATTTGTTTAGAAAATAATCCCGCAACTTTAAAATATGTAAGTATTTTATTTGTATGTAGGTACCAAGATTGCCTGAAATAAATGAATTGATTGATTGATTATCCTAAATCTTCCTTTTATATACGTCCGTCCTGATATCAAGAGGTAGTGCATTCCACAGAAGAATAGACTTTTAATATTCAATCAATCAGTTCATTTATTTCAGGCAAACTTGGCCCATACAAATAAAATACTTACATACTTTAACAATAACTATAAATAAACTAGGTAATACATATTACTTAACCAAAACCAAAGTTAAACAAAATACACAAAATAATCTAATACTATTATACCTGTGCGGGACAGTGATATATAGTGAACAGTGATATATAGTAAACAGATACATAATGAACAGATATAGTGAATAGACAGTGATAGACACTTAACGGAATGATTATAGACTTTGTGTTTAATAGTTTTAGTTCTATTTAATAGTTTTAAATACGAAAAATAATAGTTTTAAGCGATTACTATAAGGATTAGATAGTTTCGTGAATGTATGTACATAGAACTAGAGGTAAACATTAGTACATAGGAGTTATATCTTTAAATGTTATGTTTTTTTGTAGATTTTATATTTTTCCTAGATAGATCTTGTGATTTAGAATCGAAATATATATAGTTTTACCCCTAAAAATAGCGTAAAAATAGTGAAAATGGCCAAAAATATGCAACGGCTCTCGTTACGGTAAAGTTTCGCAGCAGCTAAGCAAAGTGCGCCTTCTCCTGATTGGTTAAAAATACTTTGTTCTGATTGGCTGACCAATCACAGCGCTTAGATTTTTAGTTTTGGTATATAATGAGTACATAACGTAAGTAAATAAGAGATAGCTGTTCTTGATTCTGATTGGATAAAATTCCTGTATTCTTATTGGTCAACCAATCATAGAGCCTACATTTTCTTAGCGAAATTTGTATAAATTAGGAACATTTAGCCCAGTTCGACACAGTTTGCGGGCAAAATTGTAACAAGAAGAAACACTCAAAAAAATAAAGAAAGAAAACTTCAAGAATCTTCTAGTGGTTTTAATTCTTCACCAACCCAGCACACAAATGCGCCTGTATGGCACATTTAATGGTCCTTCGAGCCGGATTTACTGTGAAGAATTAATTGAAGAATATTGTCGGAAGATTTTATTGAAGATTTATTTGAAGAATTATTTTCGTCGTATATACGGAAGAATTTTTGAAAAATTGAAGAGTGTTTCAAGATAGTCGAAGAAAATCAGCTGAAAACATGCCAGTTACACGCTCCGAGGGGAGGGGCCGCAAACCTTCAGGCGAACAGAAGCCGTCATCGACCGAAAGTACCTCGGCGACCGGCACCAGTGCGGAAGCCAGCACGGAATCGACAGTAACAGGGACGACCGCCACGGACACTTCAGAACAGACACATAGCTCCGCGGCAACTGATCCAACCACCGTGACTTCCGCCACCGCCGCATCCACTTCGACCGCCGCCGCCTCCGCCTCATCTGCAACTGTCCCGCCCGCCTCGCATTCCGCCAGCGTCGCCGCACCGTCTGTGACTCCTTCGAACACGACGACGTTAACTACGGGTGCGAAGGCGAAACAGCTGATGAAGCCGCCCGCAGCTGTCAATACAGAAACTTCTACAGTGAAGAAAGTCAAGAAGACTGTTGCCGGTCCATCGATGCCGACTGGACCACAGGTCCTCGCACCCCCTAGCAAGAGGGGGGGAAAGGGGGGATCCATCCACAGCAGAACTAAAGAAAAGAAGATAGCGAAGGCAAAAGACGAGTTATTAAGCCTTCAAGTACAGTTAGCCGCAGCACGCCTAGCCGCTTTAGAAACAGAAGATTCCGAAGAAGAAGAGGAAGAAGAAGAAGATGTCTCCCTCTATTCAGAAACAAATGCAAGAGTGGACACCTGGTTGGACAATCAAGTGAACCGCCCAGTGTTAGCAATCGCCAACGAACCTCACCGCGCTCCAGAAGAACCGACGGCCACCCATGCTGAAGAACCGATGCCAAGAAGACAGGAAGAGACACATCGGTCACCGGCGGGAGGTCAATCTGACTTATCCATTCTAGCTGAAGCAATTACCAAGGCTGTCAGCACCGCCCAGAGACCCAAGTTTGTCGAGTTACCTTTCTTCAGTGGGTCTCATCAGGAATGGCTACCCTTCCGCGCCGCATACTACGAGACTGAAATGATGTTCAGCGTCGTTGAAAATACAAATCGACTTAGAAGAAATTTGAAAGGGAAGGCCAAAGAAGCGGTTGAAGGTTTACTGATAACCAATGCGCACCCTGCCGAAGTGATGAAGACACTGGAGTCAAGATTTGGAAGACCAGAATCAATAGCAATGTTGGAAATGGAAACGCTTCGAGGTCTACCGCGCCTCTCCGAGTCACCGAGGGACATCTGCATATTCGCCACTAAGGTCTCCAACGTAGTGGCAACATTGAAGACTTTGGGTTGTTTCAATTATATGTACAACCCTGAACTCGCGAAGACTATTGTAGACAAGCTGACGCCGACGCTGCGATACAGATACTACGACTTCTCGGCTACACAATCGCGTGAAGATCCCTGCTTACTCAAAATAGAGAAGTTCTTCAAAAGGGAAGCAGAATTGTGCGGACCTTATGCAATGCCTGAACAGATGGCCGCACCTACTACAGTGGCTCCACAGAAGAGGATGCAGAGGATTAACAACGTAACTGAGAAGAAATACACACCAAGGTGCTTCATATGCGAAGATACGGGGCACACCAACGCAACAGAATGTGAACAATTCAAGAAATTGGATGAAAATGCACGATGGGACGTAGCAAAGTCCAAACGCCTCTGCTTCAGATGCCTTCGTTATAGAAACAAGATTCACAACTGCCGACCTAAGCCTTGTGGTATAAACAACTGCAAGTACTCTCATCACAAGATGTTACATTATGACAAGAAGACAGAAAAGGCAGAAAATGGAGAAAATAAAGAAGCAGCTGAAGTCATCAATTCGACTTGGACAAACAATCTTACCTGAAGATCATACCGATTCAGGTGGTAGGACCAAAAGGAGCTGTCAACACCTTCGCATTGATGGACGACGGATCAACAGTCACGCTTGTCGATGACAGCATAGTGAAAAATATTGGAGCAACAGGACCCATAGATCCATTGAAAATAGAAACCATCAATGATATGAAGATGATGATATGAATCGGCATCAAGAAGAGTCACCATCAAGCTAAAGAGACTCAACGATCATGAAGAGCAAATACAAGCGCGCACAGTGAAGAACCTGCAAGTCTCATCTCAACGGGTGCCACAAGAACTTTTAGAAGGGTGCCAACACTTAGTTGACATTCGAAATCATCTCACATATGCAGAGGCGAAACCACGAATACTGATCGGTCAAGATAACTGGCATCTTCTGCTGACATCAGAAGTAAGAAGAGGAAATCAAAACCATCCGGTGGCCTCTCTCACGCCACTAGGCTGGGTACTCCACGGCAGCCAAACACGAATACTTGGACAGAAGATCGACGTCGTGTCTCACGTCACAGAAGATCCAGAAGATAACTTAGAAGACCTTGTAAGAAAATACTTCGAGATGGACGCACTCTGTATAAATTTATTTATTTATTTATTTATTTATTTATTTGGTTTACTAACAATTGTTACATCAATGCTTAATTAAAATACAACACATAATATTTAAACTAGATGTACAACATTAAGCAGTAAACACTACATGCTACATAATAAATACATGAACATATCTAAATAAAAGATTTAGGTACGAAGGAAAACAAAACTGACCAGAAACAAATTTTGAATGGAAATATAATACATGGATAATTGTTACTAGTGTATCTTTTTATATGATAAGACTTGTTGTATACTAAATTAATGCTTACTAATTGTTTGGAATAGCTGGTACTTGAACTGCTGAAGAGAGGAGCTACAAATATCAATATTTCTTAATTTATTATGTAATCGACTAAGCCTAGGAATTGCCGAATTACGTCCTAAAACAGTTCTACGAAACGGTGGGTATAGGAGATTAATGGGATTTCTAGGATAATTATGGGGAATATTGAAGTTTAGTTTATTTAATAGTTGTGGGGAATCAATCTTATTGTGTAAAATTTTATACAAAAACATTAAATCAATCATGTCTCTTCGTCTTTCGAGGGATATCATATTGAATGTGCTTAAACGTTTGGTGTAACTCAGGATTTTACGTTTCACCGTTGAGTAAGCTAAGTGATTTAAAAACCGCTTCTGAATACGTTCAATTCTTAGGCTGTGGGTTGAGTAGTGTGGACGCCAAGCAACAATACAATACTCAAGCAAACTACGGAATAGGCAATTGTACAAGTATATTTTAGTTTCCGGTTTGCGAAAAGGTTTTGCGTTGCGAATGATAAACCCCAATGATTTTGAGGCCTTTTTTATTACATTATCTACGTGTGGGATAAATGTTAACTTAGAATCCAATAGGACACCAAGATCTTTTACAACATCAGCTTTGCACAGACACAACCCATTCATTTTATAGTTCACTTTAATAGGATTTAGCTTTCGTGTGAATGTGATTTGGGAACATTTTCCCACATTAAGTTGCATATTGTTGATAGTGCACCAATGCGTAATCCTGTCTATGTCCTCCTGAAGCAACAAAGTATCTGATAAAGATTTAATTACACGGGCTATCTTCAAATCATCAGCAAACATGTATGGTTTTGAGCTTACAAAGCAACTAGGCAGGTCGTTTATAAAAATATTAAAGAGAATAGGTCCCAAATGCGATCCTTGCGGTACACCTGAGGTTGCTTTAAAGGTGCTAGATCTGTATCCATTGGCAACCACATAAAAAGATCTATCTAATAAATAGGAGTTTAACCATTTCAGAAGAGGTCCTGCAAATCCATACGCGGCCAACTTTTGAATGAGAACTTCATGGGACACTTTGTCGAAAGCTTTACTCAAATCTGTATATATTACATCTATTTGGTTATTACAGTCTACCGCCTCTACTAAGCTTTCAACAAAAAGGACCAAGTTGCTACACGTCGATCTACCAGCTGTGAATCCGTGCTGAGCGACAGAAATATATTTTTTAAAGTAGCTTTGGATGTAAGGACAAATAAGTGCCTCAAAAATCTTCGACAAGGTTGGAAGTATTGAAATTGGTCTATAATTGCTAACTAAGCTTTCGGATTCTGCTTTGTGTATTGGGACTACTTTAGCAGTTTTCCAACGATCAGGAAATACACCAATTTCAAGAGATTTATTAAAAATTATATGGATGGGTGTAGCTAGCTCTTCAGCACAAGATTTTATGAAAATTGCAGGAAGCTCATCACTGCCTGAACCTTTAGTGATATCTAAGCTTTTAATACATTTTTCTACTTCACTTTTAGTAAGAGATAATACTGAGAGGCTGTCAGAATTATTTGCTAAATTGCTTAAGAAAGAAGAAGTTTTATATATGTCGCGTGTAGGAGCATGTTGGCAGTACACCGAAGAAAAATGGGCCCCAAACATATCGCACATCTCGTAGCCATCATCAGTGTAATTCGTACCATTTGACATCGAAGCTGGGTAAGCCTGTCTTGCGTTTCGTCTTGTTTTTATGTATGACCAGAAGAATTTAGGGTTTTTAGAAATTTTTTGTTCTATGTCGTTAATGTATGAATTATAGCATTCTTTAGCCAATTTGTCACTATGCTTGCAACACCACCGAAACGATATCTTATCCATCGGGTTTTTATACATATTATATCGTTTTCTATATTTTTCCTTTTCACGCAATAGCTTTATTAATTTTTTGTTAAACCAAGGGGGTTTCGTATTACTTTTAACGGTACTTAAGGGGACAAATTTTTTAATTAATTGATTTATGACTTCATAGAAAATATCGAGCAATTTATTGGGATCATTAATGTTCAGAAATAATTCTTGCCAATTGACTTTGCGTAATTCTGCATTAATTTCGAAATAATTGGCTCTTTTATAGTTTAGTCTACTAGTTAAGTTAGGTTTTAAATTATTAGTAATTATAGATCGTAGGACAATTAAAAGAGGAGGATGATAGGGATCAATCTTAGTGAGACTACATGAGGCTTCGATTACATCACAATCAGGCTTATCAACCAAAACTAAGTCTAAGATCTTGTTTTTGACATTTAAAACGTTGTTACATTGGGTGAGGTTATTAATATGGATAAAATCAACAAGTTCTTGGCCCAATTTCGACAAAGAACAGGAGTGGCGAGAAGAAGCGGGAGAACTTTTTCCATTCTGCACTAAATTCCAATCAATGTTACTCATATTAAAATCACCTATAACAACAGTACGGAAGTCATTTTTTTCTACCACGTGATTAAAGCTATCAATAAAATGTTCCAATATTAAACTTTGTACAGGTGGGGGCAGATATATTGCACATATTGCTATTTTAAAATTCGACGCACCCTCCACCGTAACCCATAAGTCCTCACACTTACTCTCCCAGCTCTGTTGTCTATGGGCAGTGAACCTTTTGTCCACCGCAATTAAAACACCGCCTCCATCTTTCTTGTTATTATGGAAACCAGAAGTTTCCCTGTCTCGCCTAAAAACATTATATCTTTGATCAAAAAGTTCACTGCTGAGTATACAACCATTAAGCCAAGTTTCCGTCAATACTAATGCATCGTAGTTAGCACATACCAAATTACAATAAAATTCTTGACATTTTGAACGTAAACCACGAGTATTCTGATAATATATGTTGAATGCTGCGAATTCCAATTAAAACAATGTCAATAACAGAGACATTTGTAGGATACTATAAAACTAAACTAATAATTCTAGAGAATCCCTATCTCTGATAACTTTAGTATCAGAATCATCCGTTTTTCTCACAAAGATGCGCCCTCCTCTGATCCAAACATATTTGTATCCTCTTTCCTTAGCCTTAATACGGGTAGCTGCATGAAGTGCTTTGTTGTTTAAGCTCAAATGTTCGCTCACAAAAATAGGTAATTTCGCACCTTTCATTCCTATATGCGTTGTGTTTAACTTATCACCCACAGGCTTTGATTTATTGAAAGTGATGACAGATGCCAAGAAAGTATCACGGAAACGGGGCGAACTAAATTGTACCACTATTGACTTAGGACGCTCATTGTTGTGATTAGCCTTCATAACACGAGACCAGCTAAGTATATTCTCTTCCTTTATATCACATTTAATAGTAGTTCCTAATTGTTTGATAATGTCGATGAGGTTTTCATTCTTAGTTTGGGGGACACATTGTATCTCAACATTTTTTGCACGAGCGTGTTGTTCGAGCGTATTCATTCGGATTGTCATATCTTTAATGATTGTAGACATTTCATTGTTTTTATTTTGCAATACTTTCACTTGATCTTCGATTGCTTTCTTTTCCTTTACTATATCATCGTACTGTTCACTAATGAAGTCAACCGATTTCCTATATTCCGCAATTTCTTCCCGCATGGATTTCAACTCTTCGTTTAGTAGCAACTTCATATTTAAGTTCATCCTCTCTAATAGACGATCTAATTGCGATTGCATCACCTCTTCTATGATACTCCGTACTCTTTCCTCCATTACTGGAAATGAAGATACATCTGGGGGGGACTGCAGCGCTTGCCTCTTATTCGCTCGAGTGGTAACATTCGATTTGAAGTATACTTGAGAGTTATCAGCATTTTTCGCTTCAGGTGTCTGAGGGTTGCATGAAGAACAGATCCATAATAGCGGATCTGACGGTGGATCAATAGCCAGACAATCATAATGGAACATTTTCCTACAAATTGAACATCCCAATGAGCGTTTGTCGTTATATTCATTCAAAGAGGAACAACAACCCCACATTATTGGCGTTAGTTCGTCCATTGCAACAAAAAAAAAAAAAATATCAGTTGCGTTAAAATAATTACTTATTAAAATCCTACACAATAAGTAATATTTCCAATAGTCGCACACTAATAAAGTCTCAGTGTCATGTAGCGAAATAATGTTCGCAAAAACGCACGGCAATAAATGCCCACGCTGAGTGAGAGTATCAAAACGTGATCGCGCCAGGTAAACGGCGTCGCATACCTACGTGTTTACTATGCGCACCGATATGTTGTGTGGTTGCGGGTAGGTGGTTAATTTTTTTGCGGAATCTAATCCTTATTTCGATATATTTAGCCTTATTTATCACACTTTATTATAGTACTAGCTTTTGCCCGCGACTTCGTCCGCGTGGAATAGTTACTTAGGGCTAACGTTAAATTTAACCCCGATTTTGAAGCATTCTTCATTGGCGCTCCGCTCCTATTGGCCTTAGCGTAATGATACAATATAGCTGTGCCCGCGACTCCGTCAGCGTAAGTTAATGTATTGGTAATATTGTTTAGATCACGTTCACATGAGGCTTAAGTACCTAGAGAACGCTTCGACCGATTCTCAAAAATAATCCTTATAGCATGATTCAGTATTCACGCGCGATGGCTTATTATTATAAGCGTATTTCATGTATAACTTTGGTGTTTCTATACCGATTTATATGATTCTTTTTACGGTTTCGTAGCCGAATGGCAAAAAACGGAATCTATAAAGATTCCGTTTTTTGCCATTCGGCTACGAAACCGTCAGACAGACGGACAGACATGTCGAAACTATAAAGTTTCAACATGTCTGTCCGTCTGTCTGTCTGTCCGTCCGTCCGTCTGTCACAGCAATTTTATTCCTAAATTATTAGGACTATACATGTGAAACTTGATAGGTAGATGTATTCTGTGAACAGCTTTCCGATTTCGAGAAAAAAATTAAAAAATATTTAAAATAAAGGGGGGCTCCCCATACATGGAACTAAACCTGAAAATATTTTTTTTCATGAAATCGATGCATGTGTGTTATCTATAGACAGTTCTTTAAAAACGACATCGGGGTTTCTAAACCACTTTTCCATAAAGTCAATCGTTTAAAAGATATAAGCTTCCAAAGTGGTAAAATGTGTGTGTGGCGGACACAACCTCTAACTTCTATAATAATGGAATGAAAAATCTAAAAAAATATATGTCTGTAGATCTTAATATAAAATTTCAACCAAAATTAGTTTGAACGAAATCAGTTCAGCAGTTTTTGAGATACAGCATATTTTCTAAAACCGCAAATATAACTTTGTAATTCATACAAACACTATGAAAAACAAATTTATTCGGCGCAGTTGTAAAAAATGTAAAAAAGCCAGTTTTAAGAAATTTGTAAGGTTTTTTTTTTCAAAACAAATTTATTTGGCGCAGTTGTAAAAAATGTAAATAAGCTAGTTTTAAGAAATTTGTAAGGTTTTTTTTTCGTCTAATTTTGCATATTATATTATAGTTACTACGGAACCCTTCATGGGCGAGTCTGACTCGCACTTGGCCAATTTTTTTATGGAATAGTTAATAATGTTAACTTTTTCAATTAGGGGTGACTGAGAGTGTTATAAACGTAAGAGTAGACAAATATTATAATCAGAAAGCTTCGAACTGCTAAGCTATCGGGAGTTACACGTGTTATTGTGAGTCAACCATAAAAGTTAGACATAATTATGCTGTCGTGGGATATTTTTTATATAATTTTAAGGAGAACATTTCCGTCATGAAATGATTTGTGTAGCTTTAACCATTAAGGTTGCACACGCGACGGAAGCTTAAAAAATGGAGTAACTTCTCCCGTTTTCCCAACATTTCCCTTCACTGCTCTGCTCC
The DNA here is from genome assembly GCA_943138885.2 of Tholera decimalis. NCBI lineage: Eukaryota > Metazoa > Arthropoda > Insecta > Lepidoptera > Noctuidae > Tholera > Tholera decimalis. Next base: position 5,490,823 of record OW964575.2, on the reverse strand, counting down.
TATTGATTGTAGCGTGATGAAAAGTATACTATAACCCGCTCAGGAGTATGAAAAATAATTGTACCAAGTTTCGTTAAAATCAGTCGAGTAGTTTTTGTTTCTATAACGGTTATACAGACAGACAGACAGACAGACAGACAGACAGACAAAAATTTAACTGATTGCATTTTTGGCATGAGTATCGACCCTTAATCACCCCCTGATAGTTATTTTGGAAATATATTTCATGTACAGAATTTACCTCTCTACAGATTTATTATAAGTATAGATTAACTACTCACTGATACAGTTTGCGTCCAATGTCACTTGCCATAGCTTTTTACTTCTAAAATCTCACTATTTACACCAAAATCAATTTGTTTCCGAGGAGCGTTGTAACTACGTGTTCACAATATGTGTTGATTTTCCCCTAAATATAAATCATAAATCCCAAGAGACCGAAGACTGATCCAGGAGAAAAGGCACTACGTATTTTAGAAAAGACCACAACGAAGACAGAAGAAGGAAGATTCCAGACCGGTCTTCTCTGGCGCAAAGAAGATATCAAGCTTCCAGACAACTATGAAAACTCACTGAAGAGGCTCTTCAACATATAGAAGAAGATTGATCGTGACCCTACATTAAAGAAGAAGTACGTCGAACAGATGGACGCTCTCATAGCAAAGGGATATGCTGAGCCTGCTTCTAAAGAGAAGACAGTGGACAAGACTTGGTACCTACCACACTTCGCAGTAGTCAACCCCATGAAGCCAGACAAGCTGCGAGTAGTACACGACGCCGCGGCCAAAACAAAAGGTGTGGCCTTAAACGACATGCTGCTGAAAGGCCCTGATCTACTACAGTCACTACCAGGCGTCGTCATGAGATTCAGACAACATACAGTCGCAGTCACAGCAGACATCAAGGAAATGTTCATGCAAGTCAAGCTGCGAACCGAAGATAGAGATGCACTGCGATATCTACGGCGCGGCGATCGACGAGACGACCAACCTCCAGAAGAATATAGAATGACGTCGTTAATCTTCGGAGCATCGAGTTCACCTTCAACAGCGATCTATGTAAAGAACTTGAACGCCAAACAGCACGAGAAAACCCACCCAGAAGCCGCAGCTGCAATAATACAGAAGCATTACGTCGACGACTATTTAGACAGCTTCAGAAGCCTCGAAGAAGCCGAACGTACAACGAAGGGTGTGCGAGAAGTACACATGAAAGCTGGCTTCGAGCTGAAACAGTGGAAATCGAACTCAGCGCCATTACTAAAAATGCTTAGAGAAGTCGGCCAGTTAGAAGACATTGAACTTTACAGAAATGAGGAACAGATGGAACGAATCTTAGGTGTCATATGGAAGATCAACTCAGACGAACTTACCTTCAACCTGAACTTAGCCAGAATACCTCCTGCACTTTTAGAAGGAAGACAGCCAACAAAGAGAGAAGCATTGAGAATAGTGATGTCACTCTTCGACCCGCTCGGATTCGCCTCCCCTGTCACGATCAAGGCGAAGCAACTCCTCCAGGAAGTCTGGCGCAGAGGAACGCAATGGGATGACAAGATCGACGAAGACCTGGCAGAGCAATGGGAAACATGGATGGCGCAGTTAAAAGGCCTCCACGACGTAGCAATCCCGCGACAATATCAACACTACAGCGACGCCGCCTCCCTAGAGCTCCATGTCTTCAGCGACGCCAGCGAGTCAGCCTACTCCGCGGTCCTTTTCTGGAGAACAGTAACAGAGAACGGCGAGGTCGACCTATCCCTCATCATGGCCAAAGCGAAGGTGGCACCATTAAAACTCACATCGATACCAAGGCTGGAATTGCAGGCAGCAGTAATGGGAACCAGACTCGCAGAAGCAGTGATCGAAGAGCACGACAAGAAGCCTGATCGCAAAGTCTTCTGGACGGATAGCAAAACAGTGCTCACTTGGATAAGGACAGGTTCACGTTCATACAAACCCTACGTGGCTCATCGTCTAGCAGCTATAGAAGAAAGTTCCAAAGTCAACGATTGGCGCTGGGTCCCAACAAAGTTGAACGTGGCAGACGACGCTACGCGTGACGTCCCAACAGACTTTAACAAGAATCATCGATGGTATAAAGGACCCGACTTCTTATACTTACCAGAAAACTCCTGGCCGACTGAAACCGTAAGAACGACAGTAGAAGAAACTTCAGATGAAGAAAAGACACACTATATTGGCGACAAAGGAAGACTGAAGCTTGTAGAGGCTCTGCCTAACCCGACGAAGTTCTCTAGCTGGGACCGACTACGCTATTCTACAGCACGTGTTCTGCAGTTCATTCAACTCTGCAGAGCCACCAAACAGAAAGTTAATTATAGAAGAACGAAAAAGAACAAAGAAACGGATCCCACTTGGAAGAAGAACATAAATAGACAGCAAGCACCTGCAATGAAAAATAAATCATCGTCGCCAGAACCGACAAAGTTCATACCAGTAACAGCCGAGCTGCTCAAAACAGCGGAAGAACTCCTGATGCGTTCTTCTCAAGAAGAATCTTTCGCGGAAGACATAGATAACTTGAACAGCGGGAAGCCGATCAACAAGGAAAGTCGCCTCCACCAGCTCAGTGTCGAGTCCATTAACGGTACAATAAGATTAAGAAGCCGTATTCGAGCAGTCCAAGATATGAAGGAAGAATTTAAGAACCCGCTGGTAATCGACGGTGATCATCCCACGGTCCGACTCTGGGTACAGGCCATACATCGCCAGCTCCATCACGCCGGCGTAGAAGCAACCGTCAACGAGTGCAGACAGCAGTACTGGGTATTGAGATTACGCCCTATCGCACGCACGATATTGAGAAGATGCCTGTTCTGCCGAATGAAGACACAAGTACCACCGCATCCCAGAACCGGGGATCTGCCAGCATGTCGTTTAGCTCATCACAAACGACCATTTACTTTCACTGGAATCGACTATTTTGGACCTCTCTCAGTGACCGTCGGACGGACTCGACAGAAGAGATATGTCGCTGTCTTCACATGTCTCACGACGCGAGCAATACACCTAGAAATCGCTGGCTCGCTTAGCGCTGACTCCGCGGTGATGGCAGTAAGAAGAATGATCGCTCGACGAGGCTGCCCGACTGAGATATGGTCGGACAACGGCACCAATTTAAAGGCCGCCGACAAGGAACTACGACAGGCTATCGACGCAGCGACTGCAGAAGAAGCGGCGAAGAAGACCATCTCCTGGCGCTATATCCCGCCTGGAGCTCCATTTATGGGCGGAGCCTGGGAACGAATGGTCCGCTCAGTCAAGACAGCTCTGACCGCTACACTGCACGAGCGTCACCCCACAGAAGAAGTCTTTGCAACTCTACTGGCTGAAGTAGAGTACACCGTCAACAGTCGCCCGCTGACGCATGTGTCAGTCAACGCAGAAGATCCAGAAGCACTAACTCCTAACCACTTCTTGTTAGGAGGACCAGGACGCGTGCCGCAGCCAGGCACATTCACCGACCAAGACACCGTCTCACGATCCAGCTGGCGAGCTGCACAAAGGTTAGCCGATATATTTTGGCTACGCTGGGTAAAGGAGTACCTCCCTGAGCTCCAACACCGGCGGGAGCCCCATGGAAGAGGTCAGGCAGTACAAGCTAACGACCTGGTACAAATCGTCGACCCGAACCTGCCCCGCAACGTGTGGATCCGAGGAAGAGTCATCGCTACGTATCCGGGTCCTGACAACATCGTGCGGACAGTGGACGTGCTGACCAAAGGAGGTGTCCTGCGCCGGCCTGTAAGAAAACTAGTGATCCTGCCCCTGCCTACGAACGTCGAGCCCGCACCGGAAACTTATGCGACTCAGTCGCACGGCGGGAGTGATGTGCGGGACAGTGATATATAGTGAACAGTGATATATAGTAAACAGATACATAATGAACAGATATAGTGAATAGACAGTGATAGACACTTAACGGAATGATTATAGACTTTGTGTTTAATAGTTTTAGTTCTATTTAATAGTTTTAAATACGAAAAATAATAGTTTTAAGCGATTACTATAAGGATTAGATAGTTTCGTGAATGTATGTACATAGAACTAGAGGTAAACATTAGTACATAGGAGTTATATCTTTAAATGTTATGTTTTTTGTAGATTTTATGTTTTTCCTAGATAGATCTTGTGATTTAGAATCGAAATATATATAGTTTTACCCCTAAAAATAGCGTAAAAATAGTGAAAATGGCCAAAAATATGCAACGGCTCTCGTTACGGTAAAGTTTCGCAGCAGCTAAGCAAAGTGCGCCTTCTCCTGATTGGTTAAAAATACTTTGTTCTGATTGGCTGACCAATCACAGCGCTTAGATTTTTAGTTTTGGTATATAATGAGTACATAACGTAAGTAAATAAGAGATAGCTGTTCTTGATTCTGATTGGATAAAATTCCTGTATTCTTATTGGTCAACCAATCATAGAGCCTACATTTTCTTAGCGAAATTTGTATAAATTAGGAACATTTAGCCCAGTTCGACACAGTTTACGGGCAAAATTGTAACAAGAAGAAACACTCAAGAAAATAAAGGAAGAAAACTTCAAGAATCTTCTAGTGGTTTTAATTCTTCACCAACCCAGCACACAAATGCGCCTGTATGGCACAATACCTATAATATCTATATCGTATTACGAATTCTCATCATAATCATAACCAGCTTGTAACGTTCGAAGGAACGTTAACGTCCACCACGTATGATGCCCATCTATACATGTTGGTCGAGCGTAGGGCAACGCAAGTAATAATGTCCACACGTTCGACAAGTTCGTCGAACGCCAATGCAGACGACCAATGTAGAAGAGGGTCTGTAGAGCTGCCCACACGTTGGCCGAGCGCAGGCGAGCGCCTTTGATTTGTGACCAAAAACCGACACCGATCCGAAGTGAGGCAAGTGATCACCAGCAACGGCGAGCGAAGACAAGTTGCACCAAATGAGCTCTATACACGTTGGCGCTGGTCTTCACTCGGCCAACTAGGCCAATGACACCGAGAGATGGCAAGGCAAAGCAATAAAAAAAAAAATAGGCTGTCTACACGTTGGCGTTGGCCATCGCTCGGCAACGCTCGGCCAACATGTAGGTATAGCCCCCTTTACAGACGAGACTTTTCCCAACAATGTTGGGACGTCTCTTAGTCTTAAGTCTGCTATACATGTTGGCCGAGCGTTGTCGAGTGAAGACCAATACCAACATGTAGACAGTATATTTGCCTTGTCTTGCTATCACTCGGTGTGACTTGCCTAGTTGGCCGAGTGAAGGCCAGCGCCAGCGTGTATAGAGCTCATTTGGTGCAACTTGTCTTCGCTCGCAGTTGCTCGTGATCACTTGCGTCACTTCGGATCGGTGTCGGTTTTTGGTCACAAATCAAAGGCGCTCGCCTGCGCTCGGCCAACGTGTGGGCAGCTCTACAGACCCTCTTCTACATTGGTCGTCTGCATTGGCGTTCGACGAACTTGTCGAACGTGTGGACATTATTTCTTGCCTTGTACCTATTTGCCAACGCTCGCATTGGCCTACGCTTGGCCAACATGTATTGCAGGCTTTACCGGATGAAGTACTAGTACTTAGTAGTAGTAGTGAAGCTTCGTTTGTGGAATGCATTGCCGGTGTCAGCTCGGTTGCTAATCATTTTCTTTCAAATTTATGATTATTCTTTTGTTTCCTCTACACATGATGTTAAAGAACACATTATATTTAAATATAATTACTTATATATTGTATTGTATTTATATACTAGCTTTTGCCCGCAACTTCGTTCGCGTGGGAGGCTTTTCCCACGTAAATCCCGATCCCATGGGAATTCCAGGATAAAAATACCATATGTCCGTCTCCTGGTTCTAAGCTACCTCCCTACCAATTTTCAGCTAAATCGGTTCAGCCGTACTTGAGTTATAAATAGTATAACTAACACGACTTTCTTTTATATATACAGATTTGTGTGTTTATTTTTTGTTTATGTGTAAATGTATCTCTATATGGACTTTGGTCTGAAAATAAAGTATTTTATATATCGTAAACGGACGGGGTAGCTGAAGAAGCTCGCGCTCGGACGCCCCGCATTTTTAGGGTTCCGTAGCCGAATGGCAAAAAACGGAACCCTTATAGTTTCGACATGTCTGTCCGTCTGTCTGTCTGTCCGTCCGTCCGTATGTCACAGCCATTTTATTCCGAAACTATTAAGACTATACATGTAAAACTTGGTACGTAGATGTATTCTATGAACCGCTTTCTAATTTTAAGAGAAAATTTAAAAAATATTTTAAATAAAGGGGGCTCCCCATACATGGAACTGAAACTGAATTTTTTTTTTTCATGAAACCTATACGTATGTGGTATCTATAGACAGGTCTTTAAAAATGACATTAAGTTTCTAAAATGACTTTTTCATACAGTTAATCGTTTAAAAGATATACGCTTCCAAAGTGGTAAAATGTGTCCGCCCCCCCTCTAACTTCTATAATAATGAAGTGAAAAATCTAAAAAAACCATATGTTGTAGATCTTAATGTAAACTTTCAACCAAAATTGGTATAAACGATATCGAGTCAGCAGTTTTTGAGATACAGTATATTTTCTAAAACCGCAAATATAACTTTGTAATTCATACAAATACTATGAAAAACAACGTTATTTGGCGTAGTTGTAAAAATTGTAAATAAGCTAGTTTTAAGAAATTTGTAAGGTTTTTGTTTTTTTTTTTTTTTCAAATAAATATATTAAGTATATTATATTTATTATAGTTACTACGGAACCCTTCATGGGCGAGTCCGACTCGCACTTGGCCAATTTTTATACCTTCGGCTGCGAGACGCATCGAGCGCGGCGACCGATTCTCAAAAATAATCATTATAGCATGATTCAGTATTCACGCGCGATGGCTTATTTTTAGCGTATTTCATGTATAACTTTGATGTTTCTATACCGATTTATATGATTCTTTTTTATGGAATAGTTAATAATATTAACTTTTTCAATTAGGGGTGACTGAGAGTGTTATAAACGTAAGAGTAGACAAATATTATAATCAGAAAGCTTCGAACTGCTAAGCTATCGGGAGTTAAACGTGTTATTGTGAGTCAACCATAAAAGATAGACATATGCTGTCGTGGGATATTTTTTATATAATTTTAAGGAGAATATCCGACATGAATTGATTTCTGTGTAGCTTTAACCATTAAGGTTGCACACGCGACGGAAGCTTAAAAAATGGAGTAACTTCTCCCGTTTTCCCAACATTTCCCTTCACTGCTCTGCTCCTATTGATTGTAGCGTGATGAAAAGTATACTATAACCCGCTCAGGAGTATGAAAAATAATTGTACCAAGTTTCGTTAAAATCCGTCGAGTAGTTTTTGTTTCTATAACGGTTATACAGACAGACAGACAGACAGACAGAAAAATTTTTTACTGATTGCATTTTTGGCATCAGTATCGATCCCTAATCACCCCCTGATAGTTATTTTGGAAATTTATTTCATGTACAGAATTGACCTCTCTACAGATTTATTATAAGTACTAGCTTTTGCCCGCGACTTCGTCCGCGTGGAATAGTTACTTTGGGCTAACGTTAAATTTAACCCCGATTTTGAAGCATTCTTCATTGGCGCTCTGCTCCTATTGACCTTAGCGTAATGATACAATATAGCTGTGCCCGCGACTCCGTCAGCGTAAGTTAATGTATTGGTAATATTGTTTAGATCACGTTCACATGAGGCTAAGTACCTAGAGAACGCTTCGACCGCGAGACGCGTCGAGCGCGGCGACCGATTCTCAAAAATAATCCTTATAGCATGATTCAGTATTCACGCGCGATAGCTTATTATTATAAGCGTATTTCATGTATAACTTTGGTGTTTCTATACCGATTTATATGATTCTTTTTACGGTTTCGTAGCCGAATGGCAAAAAACGGAATCTTTATAGTTTCGACATGTCTGTCCGTCTGTCTGTCTGTCTGTCTGTCCGTCCGTCCGTCTGTCACAGCAATTTTATTCCGAAACTATTAGGGCTATACATGTGAAACTTGATAGGTAGATGTATTCTGTGAACCGCTTTCCGATTTTGAGAAAAAAATTAAAAAATATTTAAAATAAAGGGGGGCTCCTTTTTTTTCATGAAATCGATGCATGTGTGGTATCTATAGACAGTTCTTTAAAAACGACATTGGGGTTTCTAAAACCACTTTTCCATAAAGTCAATCGTTTAAAAGATATAAGCTTCCAAAGTGGTAAAATGTGTGTGTGGCGGACACAACCTCTAACTTCTATAATAATGGAGTGAAAAATCTAAAAAAAATATATGTCTGTAGATCTTAATATAATCTTTCAACCAAAATTAGTTTGAACGAAATCAGTTCAGCACTTTTTGAGATACAGCATATTTTCTAAAACCGCAAATATAACTTTGTAATTCATACAAACACTATGAAAAACAAATTTATTCGGCGCAGTTGTAAAAAATGTAAAAAAGCCAGTTTTAAGAAATTTGTAAGGTTTTTTTTTTTCAAAACAAATTTATTTGGCGCAGTTGTAAAAAATGTAAATAAGCCAGTTTTAAGAAATTTGTAAGATTTTTTTTTCGTCAAATAAATTTGCATATTATATTATAGTTACTACGGAACCCTTCATGGGCGAGTCTGACTCGCACTTGGCCAATTTTTTTATGGAATAGTTAATAATGTTAACTTTTTCAATTAGGGGTGACTGAGAGTGTTATAAACGTAAGAGTAGACAAATATTATAATCAGAAAGCTTCGAACTGCTAAGCTATCGGGAGTTACACGTGTTATTGTGAGTCAACCAAAAAAGTTAGACATATGCTGTCGTGGGATATTTTTTATATAATTTTAAGGAGAACATTTCCGTCATGAAATGATTTGTGTAGCTTTAACCATTAAGGTTGCACACGCGACGGAAGCTTAAAAAATGGAGTAACTTCTCCCGTTTTCCCAACATTTCCCTTCACTGCTCTGCTCCTATTAATTATAGCGTGATGAAAAGTATACTATAACCCGCTCAGGAGTATGAAAAATAATTGTACCAAGTTTCGTTAAAATCCGTCGAGTAGTTTTTGTTTCTATAACGGTTATACAGACAGACAGACAGACAGACAGACAGACAGACAGACAGACAGACAGACAGACAGACAGACAGACAGACAAAAATTTAACTGATTGCATTTTTGGCATGAGTATCGATCCTTAATCACCCCCTGATAGTTATTTTGGAAATATATTTCATGTACAGAATTGACCTCTCTACAGATTTATTATAAGTATAGATAGAAGATTTGTATGTATATACAGTGTGTTAGGTTAAACGAGGGACTTATTGAGGGAGGGTATTCAGTATTCAATTCTCGTCCCAAATATGTGAAAAACGTAAATCTTAAATTTTTGAAGTAATTGTCCAATATAATACATTTATCATGTACACTGAGGCGGAAGAGGAACTTGTAAACAGTACCTAGAATCACGTGGCAAAACACGGCCCGATCCTGCCCAAAAAAAGGAAGCTCGTGTGTAAACTCCGCCCCCGCGGGAGTCCCCCCGAGGACTTTTGGTATGATCAGTGTTTTTTTTTGTTCATATTTTTATTAGTATCATGTAAGCATACACTATTGTAGGTTTGAATATGTCTCTCGTTTAAACTAACAACTGTATGTACATATTATTTTCTGTTTTATGAATACACTTACCTACTTAGCCCTCCCCACTATAATTAAAGTTTTGAAAGTCCTACCAAAGGTTGTCTAGAAGATGTTGCTTTTAGCGATAAGACCGCTATTGTAACCATAGAATTAAGAAACAATGTTGAATAGGTGTGTTTAAATTTTGGTGTACAATAAAGTATATTCTATCTATGTACTGAGTACTAGTAGGTTTTACATTGAGCGACTGCCTATCCGACGTCCTGGTCCCGGAGCTGGATAAAGCAATACCCCTCGGCAACACTAGCCTGTCAAATTTTCTGGCTGCTGAGTACCCGTAAGGCTGCATTTCCACCAAAGATGTGCGAGGATGCGTAGCGAGGGATGTGTTTGTAAAGAACCAATAGAATCGCTTCATTTACCTCGCCTCGGTCAGCACAGCTCTGGTGGAAACGGCTCAGCGGAGCTAGATTTTTGCGCATACAAAACAAGCGAGGGATGTGTGCGAGGGATGTTTGCGAGAGATGTGTTGCGAGGGATGTGTTGCGAGGAATGTGTGTTGAGAAGGATGTGTTGCGAGGTTTGCGCATCCTCGCACCAAACATTAATGCGCATTTTCACAGCTCCGCTACACATCCTCGTAGGCACATTTTCATCGCACAGCTTTGGTGGAAACCCCCACACATTTTCACAGCACAGCTAGACATCCTCGCATGACACATTTCCAACGCACATCTCTGGTGGAAACGCAGCCTAACGACTGTCAAATGTGTACATTTGACAGCCGGAACCAACGGCTTTACATGCTTGTCCCAGAGGCACAGAGGAAGCGCGGTAAGTAAAAAACTGACCCGTGCCGCACGGGCCGTGCGGCGGAGTATTGGTTGATATCGCATTTTTTTAGAAAAGCAGTATAATGAATTTAAATGAAGGAATCTTCCGCCATGCAATATGACAAACAGTCTGCTATGCTGTATAATAAGATAAATAAAGAGATATATATATACAATAAGGCTGCGTTTCCACCAGAGATGTGGGATGGAAATGTGTCGTGCGAGGATGTCTAGCTGTGCTGTGAAAATGTGTGGAGGTTTCCATCAAAGCTGTGCGATGATAATGTGCCTACGAGGATGTGTAGCGGAGCTGTGAAAATGGGCATTAATGTGTGGTGCGAGGATGCGCAAACCTCGCAACACATCCTTCTCAACACACATTCCTCGCAACACATCCCTCGCAACACATGTCTCGCACACATCCCTCGCTTGTTTTGTATGCGCAAAAATCTAGCTCCGCTGAGCCGTTTCCACCAGAGCTGTGCTGACCGAGGCAAGGTAAATGAAGCGACTCTATTGGTTCTTTACAAACATATCCCTCGCTACGCATCCTCGCACATCTCTGGTGGAAACGCAGCCTAAAACATTAAGTGAATGTAAAAGAACACTAGAAAGTTGGCTACAGAATCTTACCTATGAAGATACTGAATTACTCTTACAGCACAAAATAACATGTTCAAAGCATTTTGGCAAACCCAAAATCGAAGGAAGCAAAAGGACTATGTGGTTTAGTTTTAATCGTTCAGCAGTGAGGAGCTAGTATTTTAGTTTTTTAGTGTTGCATTTTATTATTACTTAGCGAATTAATTTTGTTATAAGGTACGATGGGGTTGACATATCCTTATTGGACAAAAGCCCCAAATTAAAAATATAAAGATATAAAAAAAAACACTCACACAAACACACACACCCTCACACACTCACACACATACACATTCACACAGTTACACATACACAAAACGCATTACTTGTTTAGATTTATAAATATGCATGTTATTATAATTTAAGATACGTCTAGTTATAAAATTATCACTGTTTCAAGTTATGGAAGAGCGGAGTCTGCTATTACAGGCACTATTCAATCACCAACTATTGTAATTGTATTCCTTTAGTACTGAATAAAGATATATTAAAGATTAAATCTTGGTAAGTAAAATTCACCGGCCTACTTCGGGTAGGTATTATCCTAACCTAATAAAAAAGGAGAAAGTGGCCTAGCGAAAAACGTACTGTTTACTAATAAATCTATAATTAGCGTACTTCACCTGAATGAGCAGCCCATGCTCCTTAAATGTTTAAAAACAAAAATTACTTACTCTTAGTCACTTTGTCCCAATGGATTGTAACGTAGTGCGCCCGGTCGTAGCGGTTGGACATCATCGGGATCCCGAGGATGCGGAACAGTATGTTGAGGGTGTGGGCGCTGTGACCAGGGGCACCAGAGAGCACGGATGACAGAAGAACAGTCTAAAACGGAAAGTTTCAGAAAATACCTTAAAAAATGTCCTTCGTAAGCACTATTAGAAAATGAAACATTTATTTTGTAAGTACAAATATACATAATTATATACTAAAATACAAACTATTATAAAGCATCAAAAAATTGATCCTCAACGCTGTCGGCTGGCAAAGTACCCAAGATACTGGCGGCATTGCCTCGTTGTATGGCAATGCTTAGCAGTTGACCAAAGAAAAAGCCAGCCCTTGGGTCGCGGGAAGCGTCAACGAGCCTTTTCGATATTTCTTTAAAAAGGCTGTGAGCACACGGGCCCCATGGTCCAAGAGTTTCGACCCCAAACGGCTCGAAAATATAGTTATCACCGAGATGACTATATTTACGCCGCTTGAAAATTTCTGCAGCCGCAGCGGGAGCGCCAGCACAACATGATGAACTGGGAAGATGGGATGGCGCGACAGTATCGACACAAGTTGCGTCCCACACTAAAGGCCTACCCATCTTCCAAGGAAACAATGACATGCCGTCCGGTCTCTTGCCATCGTCACGCGCCAGTCCAATGGGTTCCAAAACGGCTGGAACGCCGACGGTGACAAGGGCTTGTCGGATAATGTCGTTTAAGTTGGCATGTCGCGCAAAACGACCCGCACTACGGCTGCAAGAAATTCCATGGTGCCCGAGGCTGTTGACCGCTTCCCCACAATTACAGCGATGAGGGGAACAACAAGGGGCTCCTAGGCGTAGTGAAACAGCGATGCGGAAAGTGGTGTCGTCGAACAAAGTGCCTAGATTTGAGGACGGTAGAGCATGTAACCAAAGACCTGATTCCCACTTTCCCACAGCCAGCAGACGTGCACACTCAGCAGAAGTAGCAGACGTGGTTAGTAAATTATTCAGAACTACTCTGCAGAGCGGCTCGTGCCACCACATCTGGGAAGATGGTATAACAGGTAGGTCAGAATTCGGACAAGCGAGATTCCAGGCATCGATAGCCTCAGTGAAGCACGGCACATTAAAATCAATCAGTGTGGAAGCCAGGATATTCCTGATTAATTTCTCAGTGCTGTGGACGGAGGTTTGCGGATTCCGAGCCCTCCCATGTGGACGGGAAGAGAGGCTTGGGCCCAAGCTCGGTCATCTAAAGCCAGATTCAAAATTAAGGATAAAGTTCGTCTGATAATTTGATCCATTTGAACTAAAAGTTCAAAATGCAAACAAAATACAAAATTCAAAATGCTTTGAATATTTTTACAGTCTTGTTGAACGAATTAGGGTTAGAACTATCTATTAATAAATCCAAATATTGTGTTTTTAGTAGGGGGTTTAGACAACAACAAATACAACTTCTCGTAAATAATAGTGAACTGAACAACATTTGTTACTATAAATATTTGGGTGTTTGGCTAGATAAAACATTACACTGGGGTAAACACATGAACGAAATAGCTGAAAAAATTCAGAGACTTCTTAATTTACTTAAAATTCTTACAAGTCCCTCTTGGGGCATTCATCAGATGCATCTTCGTAGACTCTACATAGCTCTTATAAGAAGTAGGTTAGACTACGGGTGTTTTCTATATGACAATAGTGCTAAGACAAATATTTACAAGTTGGAAAAAATCCAAAATCAGGCTTTAAGAGTGGTGGGGAGCTTTATCCGAAGTACACCGATACACGTCATGGAGTGCGAGCTCTGTGTACCTCCACTGTACATTAGGAGACGATGGTTAGCATACAAATATTGTTTAAAGTCATATTCCAGATCCTATAATGTAGTAATAAAACTGTTGTTAGAGCTTAGCGCTAATAGTCACATCAGATATTGGGCATCTAAAAAACTTCCATTACTTGTTAGTGTGTTAAAGGAGATTAGAGAGGAAAGTGTAAAGTCAAGTCTGATTCCTGAAATGTTTTCTTTAGATATTTGGGTAACTAGGATTAATGTCCAAGACAGTATAAAGGTTAATTTGGACTCAATTAAAAATCCTAAGAAAAAATATGATTTAAATTCATTGAAGGCAGAAACTCTGAGAGAAGTATCGGATAAATATCATGATTATTATAAAATCTATACTGATGGGTCTAAGAGCGCTAAAGGTAATGGAGCTGCTTACTACGATCCTTTGAACTCGGATATTACAAACACTTTCTATAAAATAAATAATTATGTGTCAGTTATGTCTTTAGACCTATTTGCAATTTCAGAGGCGCTTACTTATATTTTAAGTATTGATAACAATAAAAAAATATTGATTTGTGTAGATAGCAGAAGTGCACTACAACATATAGCTCGATGCGCCTCTGGACATGCGGGCGCATCGATAGCTTATGAAATAGTATCTAAAATATACAATTTATCTAAAAGAGGTATAGATCTGAAATTGCAATGGGTACCTTCACATATAGGTATTAGGGGTAATGAGGAGGCTGACCGTTTAGCAAAGTTAGGTATAGATGAGGGTAGAGAAACATATATTAAATCAGATTATATAGAATTATTGCCTAAATATAAAAATAAATGTCACGAAATTTGGAAAGAATATTTCAATGAAAGATCAAGAGAAAAGGGAATATGGTACAAGTCTATAGTTTCGGAGCCTCCTCATATACCGTGGTTTTGTCACACTAGGCTTAGCAGAAAGTTTATTGCAACAGCTCACAGACTCAGATCTGGACACATGCCGCTCAATAAGTTTGGATTTTTAATGAAAAAAACGAATTCACCAAATTGTGAGGAATGTGGCATAATAGAAGATATAATCAAGGATCTTTTACCTACTAACTGGATTGCTTACGAATGATTCAAAGAATACAGAAAGTCTTTCTTAGCTGTTAAACAATAGAGTATAAACTTGCACGCATAAAACTGAAGGAACTATTCGTTCCGAGCGAGACAGTGCCGTGTGTGGACTGTGTCCCTTTCTTCTGTGTGTCAGATTAAAAATATTTATTTCAATGGTAATTTTTTCGACCTGTCTGTTGTAGTAATAACACCTAGTTTTAAACTTCTTTGGAATTCTATCTTTAAAATGAATTACCATTATTACTGTATGCATATTAATGAAAATTAAAGTTATTTTACCATGCAATCACAAGATGTTTAAAACAAAAAGAAATGGAATTGGTACTAATTAGTAGTGATATATTATACTATACATGGCAATTACTACGTTGCCGTCTGACGTTTACTTGACATGTGTATGTTTATAAATTTGCATTATATTTAATTTTGTGAGTTTTCGTAATATTAAAGTGCAAGATACTGTAACCATGGTAAGAACGTGTTTTGTGGTTAATCGCGAATCGAGTGAAGGGTACCCCGGGTCTGGAATTTCCTTTTTTAAGTAAGTTTTGTGACTTTGTTTACAAATTGCATTTAGGGTGACTATGTTATCATTGTAAAAGTGGATGTTCTTCTCTTTATTCTTCTTATTTATTATTGAAGTGAAAACTTCTTGAGCGGCGTTGTGCACTTTTTTGTAATGGGTAAAAAATGTTAAACTCGCGTCAGGATACGTGACCTGATCGAAAATTCGTAAGACGGACGGAGAGTCTAAGAGATAATTTTTTTAATGTAATATAAATTGTCATGTTTCTGTACGACAGCGCAATAAATAAATATTGTATTCTACCACATAAATTATAGTACTTTTATACTGATAATTAAAGCATTTCGTGCAAAATTATTCCTCAAACATTCCAAAATATCAAAAATGCACAACGTTAATATTCAAGTTTTCACTTCTGCCGGCACTCCCGGAGTGCAACCCGTCGTTTTTTTCTTTCTTCTCATTATTTATTATTTTTTGTTATTTTAAGCTTTCCTATAAATGATGATCTTCGAGACCGGTGGCTCAGTGTTCTACACAGAAAAAGGTCAGAAACGGTTCCAAAATTTGTAGCCGCCATTTCAAGCCCGAAGAAATATTGCATTTCGAAACAAGATCAAATGATGAAATTCGATGCATTTTCCCTAAAGTAAGTTATCAATCTTTACAAATGACATGAAGATCACCGTTTCGAAATAGAATATGAGCGTAGCAAGATGAATTTTCATTTTGAATACTAAAATATTGTTCTCATCAATCTATTATTATTTTAGATTCCTGTTAAAGCGAAACAAATAAATTTTTTAAGTACTATAATATCGAAACCCACTAAAGAAAAGAATATAAAACCTGTACTGGGCACATTCAAAGATCTGGTAAGTGAAAGTTATGAAAGGAGTCAAATAGCATAAAAGTCGACATTTTAGTTGATTTATTTACTTTTGCTTAGCAAATTGATGGCAAAAATATTTTATATCATTTTGGCCAAAAACTCAGCTACGCAAACTAGCTTACAAGTGTAATTTATTATACCTATTAATAATTACTTATAACTTAATTACTTAACTTTTATCCACTGCAGTTAGTTAATGTCGACAAATAATAATAATTCATAATTTAAAGATTATTTCCATACTTTTAACTAATAATAGTGTAATAACATTTTTTAGGGTTGTGTGTCAAGCCAATTTTGTAACAAACCTGCAGCTGCAACATATGAGGAACTAGAAAATATAGAACCAACCTAATAATAATAACCTTATAATTGTCATTCGATCTGCCTCCTTTATGTTTAGGATTATGTTTGTTAATAATATTGATTTCTAACCTTAAATAGCACATGTGGTGTTAGCCTGTAATTAATTGTTACACTTATAAATGTAATATGACTGTTTCATACAAATGTATAGTGTAAACAATTGTAGGTTAACCTAAATAAATATATACATAAATATATTATATCTCTTCTGTTATTCTTTCTATTTATAATCATCGTTTTTCATGAAGGGTTTTAGTAGTTTTAATTATATATAAACACTAGTACTCAGGCGGGGCTTCGCTCCCGTGGATTCTATCGCGGTAAAAACATAACTCTCCTTTTTTGCAGTCGCGTAAAAAGTAGCCTATAACCTTCCTCAAGCTTCAAGCTACTTCCATACCAAATTGCATCCAAATCCACCCAGTACTTTCGAATATAGCGCGTTCAAGCAAACAAACAAACAAACTTTTCCGCTTTATAATATTAGTATAGATTGCATCATTTTATTTTTAGTCTACTGGTTCTGACCGTACAAGTGTCGAATAAACGTAGATTACCAATTAATGTACGTTTATTTGGACGTCTATACCACTGCCTATCAAGCCCGAGCCTTCGAAGAATTGCCAGCTGGTGATTCTGTTATTAATTCTGTATCTTCAATAATTGTATTTGTATAACGGGTCTTAACCACTTTGAAAGTTTATAATTCAACGCAATAAAGTCTGCTTAACAAAACCAATTTTGCATTTAGCCCGCATAAGGAAGGGTTTATTATAGAAATTATCGCGCTCAATATAAGTTCCTCAGATATATATTGAGAACTAGCTTTACGCCCACGTGGAATTCTGTTATATCGCGCTACCGAGCAAATGTTCAAAAATCTGAGATAGAAAGAACCCTATATAAACTATCTCCATGCCAATTTTTTTCCAAAGCGGCTCTGTGATTTAACCGTGAAAGCGTAACAGACCGACACAGACCTTTGTATTTATAATTGAATTAATTTCTTTCTTTCTATTTAATAGGTTGTTAAGAAAAAAACCGGCCAAGTACGAGTCGGACTCGCGCATGAAGGGTATTTTTATACGTAGGTAATGAATGGTACGGAACCATTACCTATAAAAAGCGCCAAAAATCACAACTGTTGAATGGTAGTCTTTACCCTTAAATATTTATTTTAATTAATTTTTAGTATTTTTTGTTATAGCGGTAACAGAAATACATCATTTGTAAGGTTAATAATAAATGTCTTAAAAAAACCTGTAAATATTGCATCAAATAAAATTGTCCTTACGTTTATCACGAATTGATATACACACTACTAGAAAGAGATAGCTAGGTCCTTCGAGGGTATACTCTTCGGAACGGATTTGAGCTTCGCGTCCGCATTCCAGTTTAGGTACAAGTTCCTTGGATATAATACATCTATTGACGGAATGTGTCAGATTTGAGTCTGCAAGAAAAGAATTGTTAAAAGAGCTCGAGACAAATAGGTATGATGTTGGGATGTTCCATCATATTTTATCAACACCTAACTCCAGAGGTGCTCATAGTTTAATTAAATTTGTTTTGTTGCGATTTACTGTATAAGGTCCGATGGGACTGATATGTACAATTGTATAAAAGTCCCCAAATTAAAATAAAGAGAAAAAAAAAAAAAAACTAAAAGTTGATGGTGCTTCCACAAATGGGAAGCACGAAGAGAGTATGTTAATTTAGGGCCGAAACAGCAGAAACGAATTATAGTGATGGCCGAGTTCATATTGATTTGGAGCAATCTTTCCGAAACGTCACTGAATTTATTAATTTGTTCTGCAATAAAGTCGGGAAAGGAAGTATCAAAGATTGGAGAACCAAGGAGACGGAGAGAACTTTTCTCAATAATTTGAATTCCAGGTGCTATTTCGTTAAATTTAGAGAGAGTCATAGTCTGTCAGTGTTATCTGTTAAAAATAATTCACATTTTGAGAGGTTGAGGTCAAGGCCAATAGAATGTAGTTCATGTTTTAAGAAATTTAGGTCTGCTAAAATATTTTCTACATCACCTCCCAAGGTTCCGTCGTCAAGATACCAAACATTGAATTTAGAATTTAGCTTTCAAACTATTGGGTGAATAGCTAAACTGAAAATCACTGGCCCGAGAGGGTCACCTTGTTGACAGCCAACAGCTGATTCTAATAGATTGTCTCGAAACAATAATTTGGATGGATTTCTATAGCATTGCCAAAGGAAACTATAAATTTGGGGTAATTCTTTTTTAGTCTCAGCCAACAAAGTGTCCCTGTTAACTGAATTGAAGGCGTTCTTTATGTCAACCTTCAGAATGGCCTCACTTTTCCCAGAATTTAGGTATGTCGACGAAGCGTGTACGGCAGCCTCACAGCCCCCTTTTGAACCGTAACCAAGTTGTAGGGGCTGAATTTTTTCCGAAACAGCCTCACCATAAAATTTACAGCAAATCTTGGCTGCCATACGACGGTAGGTGGTTCCCACGGCAATGGGACGAATGCCTCCATCTTTCTTGCATAGCGCACATAAATTGGCGCCATACAGAATATCGATGACAAATTCGTTTACCTTGCCGGAGAGCATAAGTTTAACTAGAGCCGTTAGCTCCCTCAAAAGCACTATTTAGGTTTATATATCCCTAACATTAAAAATTATGTCACAGGTGCGACGTGGGCCGGCCAGTCTGGCAAGCGTGAGCGCGTGTTGTTTATTTAACCTATTCACTCTTGACTTAAAGACTCCTAGGATGTAGCTATCGGGGAACACAGACTTCGGCAGGGAATTCCACTACTTAAGCCGGGTCCGCTGCGCCAATTTTCTAACAAAACATGTTATCAAAACATGTTAGCATATCATGTTAGTAAAACCGCCCGTCCGCTGCGCCAATTGTTGTAATGATTTGGTTTAATTTCAAAAATGAGTTCCGACGAAGAAGATGTGGAAGCTGTTATAGCAATAGTAGATTTAGTTCTCCAAAGAAGAAACAGAAATAGATTCCGGGTCCGACCCTACCTGCAACCTCGTTTGTTCAATATAATTAATAGCAAGAACTGAAAATTGATGATAGGTTCGGTATAAAAATTGTTTTAGATGTTCAGAAAATGATTATCAAGAGCTGTTATCATTAATTTTACCAGATATAGAGAAGAAAACAAAGTATTAAAAGACAAAGTATTTTCTTTATTCCACTCCATCACAAACCAAAGAGAATTGTCATACACAATCAACACACTCGTCGAACGATTCCGTCTTCCTCTAGTGAGCGCGAACACAGAATGCGTCACTTTCCCTCCCCGCAGGCGAACGCGGGGGATGTTATCCATTCGTCTCGGCAAACATGTTATTGTGTTTTTGCTAACCAAACTGTTAGGCCACGCCTATATTCGGTTAGCAAACAATGTTATACTGTTAGAAAACACGAAAACACGTTGCAGCGGACCCGGCTTTAGTATTATTTAGGCTTCATTGTGCGTATGGACGCACAATGAAGGTATTCACAAAACGTTTTTTGTGCGTATGGGTGGGATGTCCACCATGTAACGATGGCGCATCACCGTTTGTCTCGTAGTCCGATGATATGGTTTAAGTATAGTATACAACTAGGTGGTATTAAGTAGTTTGATATATAAATTATATAATTTAAAGATTTCACGAGAGCACTGCCGACAAATTGTACTGCAGTTTGGCAGAAGATATAACATGTATTTACTTGAGAAACTCGTCTTAATAAAAAAATAAAAAGAAATTAAGATCGTTTACAAGCTTTCAAGGCTATCGGCTGTCCCATTTCAAAATCCAGAAAGGGACACAGTTTATAATAAATTAATAGTTAAAAAAAACACTAGAATAACACGCTTTTATAAATGCACGTAAAAACAAAAAAAAAAATGTTAAAAAGAACCGATAACCGATTTTCTTTAGGTTTGTTATAACCTTGAAACCTGATCGTGTTCAAAGTCCATTACGTGGCCTTTCTCACAAGTGTAAACACGACTGTGATACGATATTCCATCATGGAATGCCAGTGCCTATCTTCTGACTTCATCATCAGACCTTGAAACCTAATCGTGGTCAAAGTTCATTACAAGACTTTTCTAAAAAATCCAAAACATCTATGATACGATTTTCCATCATGAAGTTCCAGTTCATATCTTCCGGCTCCATCATCAGATCAGTTCGACAGTACCATATTATTATATTGTCATCAGAACTACATACAGCTGCCAATTTTCATTACGCTACGACCCTTGGAAGATGGTTAAATTAGTTACCTTAGATTCCATTACATAGTTCATCACATACAGGTCGACCTAATAAAAACGTGTTAGAAATCGTTTGGTTGATAATCATTTTTACTTTTTTTTGCTATCGGGGGAAACTTTCAAAAGGCGCTTAAACTTTTGGGAAAAAGAAAAGACCATGGAGAGTGGGATTTCTACCTCACTAAAACCACCACGTTGATCACCATCATCATATAGAATGGGTCCGTTTAAAGACCACTCCGGAACACCCTCTGTGCAACGCCTATTAGGGCACATCCCTGGGGAATCTTCTTTGTAACCTACCAAATACAAAAACACTAGCGCTTTAAACTCGTTTAAAGCAGATATATGTAAGCATCAATACTAATATAGTAAGTGCATCATTCGCTCCCTCGCGTGCACCTTAAAACCTAGCTAGTTTATCCAATTCAAAGCTTGTATGTAGGGGGTAATCTCTAAAACTACCGAACCGATTTTGAAAATTCTTTCGCTTCCATGTAGCTGCATTATCCCTGAGTGCTATAGGCTATAAATTATCTTTATGTCATGCATATTAGCCGAGCTATTATAATCTTTGTCAATAAGGCGGGGACGGGATCCCGTGGAATATTTTCGACTTCTACGCGGACGAAGTCGCAGGCAGAAGCTAGTCCTATAACATATCCAATACCTATTTTATGCTCTCCTTTAAAATGTCGTGTTAAGTCCTTACTGTTTTGAAATGGGCAGCCGCCTTATTCTTGGAAATTGACGAGCCGATTTTAATATCGGGTTCAATTACTGGATCGGGCAAAAATTGCTATTGAGTTTTTCTACAATAAAGTCCGTTAACCCGGAATTTGAAAGTTGGTTTGTTGATACCTCCGTGCCTCAGTGTGCACTTTTCACTCATCTGCGCAGGAGATATTATAGTTCACAAGCACAGAACAGATAAAAGAGGTTAGAAAGGAAATAGTTCCTGATTTGTATGAGAACGCGTGTCGCCGCTTGTCTCCCCACTCTTTAGTTCTACTACAAGCAAGAGGCCCGTTACGTATGCGAATTACGCACACAAATAAATTACACACACTTAAATCGAGAGCTTGCTACTGATTGTAACTCACTGTTGATAAACACGCGCCGTGCATCACGGCCAATCAGGGCAAAGGACAAAACGTCAATGGTTGAAGTGTGGCGCATGCAGTACACTGTGAGCGGACTTGGTCATTGCGTTGATTAAGCGGGTACACAACGGGCAATGTATACTTTTTGTAACTTGTTGCAATAATGTTGTTAATGTTCGGAATTTCATAGTGATCAGAATATTTTTATGTTTTTTACAAATAAAATTCTAATTAAATGTTATTTTCGACTTACCGATGGAACGATATACCTCCTCGCTCTATACTTGCCGTCTGTTTTTTTGTTTTACAGGTTATAATTGCACAACACGGCATTTTAAAGCAGAGCTCTGTGTTCCGAAGCGTACTAAACGCGGTGAATGAATTAATCGGTCGCGCTATGATTGTCGTATCATAAATGTGGCGCGCTCGACCCGCCCACATTACTATTCCAACCTTATTCATATATTCCGTGTTCGCAAGTATGTGCAGGTACAGGTGCACTCTCTGTTCCTTTACTCTCATTGTCCGATGAGACGGCAACCCGACACGACCGGAGACAGATCAGACGCAGGACCAACGGCTCCACGTGCTTACCGAGGCACAGGAGTTATCACACCAACGTCCAAACTCCGGGTTACCACTGAGATAGCCTATGTGTTATTCCAGAATGTCAACTATCTACTTGCCAAATTTCATTCAGATCCGTTCAGCAGTTTTTGCGTGAAAGAGTAACAAACATCCATCTATCCTCACAAACTTTCACATTTATAATATTACTAGCTTTTGCCCGCGACTTCGTTCGCGTGGGAAGGTTTACCCGCGCAAATCCCGATCCCGTGGGAATTTCGGGATAAAAAGTAGCCTATGTGTTATTCCAGGCTGCCAACTATATACTTACCAAATTTCATTCAGATCCGTTCAGTAGTTTTTGCGTGAAAGAGTAACAAACATCCATCCATCCTCACAAACTTTCGCATTTATAATATTAGTATAGTATAAGTATATAGTATATATACTAGCTTCTACCCGCGACTTCGTACGCGTAGGAAGGTTTTCCCGCGCAAATCCCAATCCCGTGGGAATTTCTGGATAAAAAGTAGCCTATGTGTTATTCCAGGCTGCCAAATATCTACTTACCAAATTTCATTCAGATCCAATCAGTAGTTTTTGCGTGAAAGAGTAACAAACATCCATCCATCCTCACAAACTTTCGCATTTATAATATTAGTAGGATTAGTATTAGTACGATAGTACGATTAAGTAGGAGGGATAGTAGGATATAGGATTAGTAAGAAAGATAGAAAGAAGTAAGATAAGATGTATTATGTTCTAGCAGTTGCTCGCGACTTCGTTCGCGTAGGATGTTTTTCCCGTGTAAATCCCGATCCCGTGGGAATTTCGCAAAATCCCGTCTTAGCGAGCATCTACGTACTAAAAGGAACCCCCATGCAAAGTTTGAGAGCCCTACTTGTAGTTTCTGAGATTTCGTGATTAATCAGTGAGTGGTATTTCGCTTTTATATACAACGTGTAATTTAAAGGGTATATACATACCGAGTGCACGGCTTCTTTGGATGATAACAAACGATATGGCAAGGGTTTTCTAATCCTATGTCTACATGTGTGGAGCTTATTAGAAATTTCAATACATTGATACCAGAGGCCAAATATTTCAAATTAAGAAGAACGAAGAGAAATATCGTTTTATTGGCAATTGACGTGGAAAGTGATGACCCTCATAGTGCTGTGACACGTTTGTTATTACTGGTATTCAAGAAACATATGAAACCAATAATTTGGGGTCAATTCTGTGAGTCACTTATTTTGAGCTGAAACTTTGCATAGAGACTCCATACCAGATGTTGTCTTCAGTCCTTTTGGATAGACATGGGGTTTCTGTTACTCGTTGTATATAGAAGAAGAAGATTGTATCATGTGTATTATAAAATCCATGTCTAACCTGATTGCCCTCCAAGAAACCAAGATGCGGCATGTCCTCTCCCTCACGCCCGAAGTAGAGTAGGTTCTTGGGCTGCAGCTGTTCCTCGTGGTGGGTGCGCTGGAAGACGATGCAACTGGCAAGCTCTATCACCTGCATAGCATTCTCCAGGGCTTTGATCGCTGATGCAGGAACTGTGAGAGACATAGTGTGTTGACGGGCTTGCTCACATGAACAGTTTAATTTTTTTTATTGATAATAGTTTCGCGTTTGACCACCATCTCACCTGATGGTAAGTGATGATGTGGTCGAAGATGGAGCACGCTTACCTAAAAGTAACCTATTCACTCTTGACTGAAAGACTCCTAGGTTATAGCTATCAGGAAACACAGACTCTGGCAGGGAATTACACTCCTTAGCCGTACGCAAAATGAAAGTAGTACTTATTCCCAAAACATTTTATGCGTATGGGCGGGATGTCCTGTCCACCATGTAACGTTGGCGCATCACCATTTTTCTTATAGTCCGATGATGGAACGGGTTTCGTGAAATTAGATTGTGTAATTGCGTCGCACATACCTACCCCGAAATGTAATCGATACAAAACCGATAGACTTGCAACTCGTCGTCGATGTTCAAGGCTCTGGAGCTTTGAAAAGGTAAATAGTAGGCAACCTTTTGTTACTGATAATGTCGCACATATACCTATTTATATTCATGATTGGTAATAATAATTGGTAATTTTTGAAATCGGTTTAGTCGTTTTTGAGTTTATCCATTACAAACAAACAAAAAAAACTTTTCTTCTTTATTATACTAATGTAGATAAAATAGGTACCTACTTTAAAGTATGGTACCTTTTTCAGGGTGGTAAAATCATCGAATGACTTCTCCCATTCTGGGTGGAGCGGAAGAGAGTGTCAGACTTCTACTGACTAAAAACCCACCCTGTTCCTTCAGCTGCCCTTAAGTTCCGGGGCCGCGATATCTCGTTAGAACATTCCCACAGCCCCGGCAGTAGAATGAAGCCTGTGTTCACCACAGTTACTAGACTCGCCATACATGGACTTACTCGGTTTTAATTGTATGTTTTGATACTCACAGCTCCACTGATCCACGTCGTACATGACAATACCTAAAGGCCACAGCTTTTCCTTATAAAAATCTTCATTTGCGAAAGTAAGGCCCAACGTCATTCCAGTATAAATGCGCCTTGCACTCACGGGCTCCAAGACCGATTGTTCACACTCTTCTAAATAATGCGTGTTGATGTAGTCACGATCTGAGGCCATTAGCAAAGTCTCTCTTTTCGATTCTTTTTTCTAGAGGAAAAAGGAGTCGGTATGAGAATTTGCTGCAATTTTATTCCTTTCATTCACGTACATTTCACCTATCACAAGTATTCAAGTATTTATTTGCAATCCATAATGTACACATACAGGTGGAATAAAATTTTAAGAAACAATTACGGACCCTGTCGGGCACAGCAAAATTTAAAATAGGTAGGAGAGAGGAAGAGCGCTTTGTTTGATTTTCCACAACAGGAATATTTATTTAAAATTTGATAATGTTATGTGTTTGCTCTATCACGGTAAAAACATAACTCTCCTTTTTTGCAGTCGGGTAAAAAGTAGCCTATAACCTTCCTCAAGCTTCAAGCTACTTCCATACCAAATTTCAACCAAATCCACCCAGTACTTTCGAAGATTAGCGCGTTCAAGCAAACAAACAAACAAACAAACTAACAAACTTTTCCGCTTTATAATATTAGTATAGATTTATAAATTATTATATGGAGTTATTATTATCATTCATTGATTTTTATATATTTTTATTGTAACATCTAATTTTGGTTTAATGATACATTAATGTTAATATTGCATGTTTTACAATATCGATAATATTTTTCAATTTATATTTATTATATTCATATTTAATTATATATAATAATAATTATATTATAAGTTAATGGATTCATACAAATTCGTTATTTTAAGTCATTTATTTCCCTTATTTATTAATTAAGTAAATAGTTATGTCATACATATTTATTACAACATATATTATATTATTACAACAAACTAACAGGTCATAACTGTCTTTAATTTAAGTAATAATTTATTTAATCAAAAAAGGTTGTATAGTGTTACAGTCTTAATTGGCTAGTTGAGAGCAGAAGTAATCCAAGTGAACTTTTTGTCAAAACAGAGTTAAGTCACTTTTTGCTCTCCGCTGGACTAAACTTAGTTAATGCAGAAGTAATCCAAGTGGTACGAGCCATTTTTCTGAACGAAGTCCTGTTTTATATTTCTACATAGGGGCCGTCCATTAATCACGTGATGTTTTTTTTTGCATTTTTTAACCCCCCCTCCCCCTTGGTGATACATGGTGAGGTTTAAGGCTACCCCCCCCCCCTCCCCCTATATCACGTGTATTTTTTCGTACCTGCAAAGAATCAATTTTTTTTTAATAATGTTTATAAAATACTGGTATAAGTATCATCTGATTTTATTACACAAAATTAAAGACTACTATAATAACGTTCAGAGGTAGACAGGTTGCACTTTGTTTTTGACTGTCATAAAAATAATGAAAGAAATGCGAAAAAAAAATTTGTACTAATACATGAACATTATTTAATGTATAGTATTTTCGGACCACGGATTAGCAAGACTTTCTTCAACACCAATAACTGGATACGCATCTTGCAAGTCAGTTGTTGGCACAGTGCTTTGTTGAAGATCAACATCAGTTTGATCAAGCCACTCGGCGTCATCATTTCGCCCTCTTCATAAATTCTTCTTTTTAACCGACTTCAAAAAAGGAGGAGGTTTTCAGTTCGTCTTAAACTTTTTTTTTATGTATGTTACCTCATAACTCGACGGCTGGACAGACTTGGAATTTTTTTTTTCGTTGACGGGGTATACTTTCTAGTTGGTCCCATTGTTATAAAATCAGGATATGATGATGGAATCCTGGAGTAATCGAGAGAACTCTTCAAATATTATAGGCACACTATAGCGTTTTGTGTATTTCTAATAGTACCTTGTGCAGTTGCTCTCGAAAAGCACCATTTGGGGCAGTGGAACTGATAATGAAGACCACAGATGGCCACCGAAACTACTCAATCATAAGTATTTCGTGGATTGCGATTCGATTACTTGAATATGCATGTTAAGCACTTTATGCTCGTCACAATGCATATGGTGATGTAGAGCTGATGGTGAAGTACCAGGAGAATTCCTCAAAAATTAACGGCTCTGCATCGGGAAAAGCAATATTTTGTAAAAGGTGATAAGTAGTTCATATTTTGGCTTTTGTAACTAAATAAATTACAAACCGACCCACTAAAAAGTGTGAAAGAAACTTTTTAGCAAAAAATTAAACCGACTTCCATATCAAAACACTACAAAGCCAAAAATAATTTTAATTTCGGAAGGCGGTGTCAAAAAGTTTAAAATACAAAACCAATAACACCGACTATCGAAATTAAAGTTATTTTTAGTTTTGTAGTGTTTTGATATGGAAGTCGGTTTTATTTTTTTGCAGTATATGTTTGTTTCGCATTAGCCCACAATTCATTCAATTCTTTTTGAGCCACACTAGGTTTTTTACCTTTCTTATACTCAGCAAATAGGTCTTTATACAAATCACCTAGTTTAGACATGTTTTAATTCAAACCGTACGAGGTTAAGCAATTTACGCATGTTTATTCAGTGTTAAAACCATGGTGTTATAACTTAGAACAAAAGTGACGAAATTATAACCGACTAGTTTAGGTAGGGTTCTGCTTTTGGAGATATACTACTCATTTCAATTGATTTTTAGTTTATTCGTATAGCAATATGCAAAGTTTAAGTTACGTATTGATAGATGGCACTTTTCTCAAAATATTTACACATTTACCTTAAACTTGTTCTCCGTTTTACTCAGATATTCTAAATTATCTTCAACTAATAACCATTTTATTTTATATAAATTAAAATATTAGGGAAATTAGGACATCTCACACCTTTTATAATATATTAACACACGTATCTTCAAATTAATAAAATCCTCCAATTACGCAATCCTATTTTTTCTTTAACTTATTTAATAAAATATATATAACTAAAATATATAACTATAACTAAAATGGTAACGAAACATGCGTATATGCAGTGATGCCAGATTGGAGCGCATCCCCCCCAATTTGGGGGGTTTTTAAAGTTATGGGGGGGGAAATTGGGTGGCGTACGGCTAAGGAGTGGAATTCCGTGCCGGAGTCTGTGTTTTCCGATAGCTATAACCTAGGAGTCTTTAAGTCAAGAGTGAATAGGTTACTTTTAGGTAAGCGTGCTCCATCTTCGACCACATCATCACTTACCATCAGGTGAGATGGTGGTCAAAAGCGAACCTGTTTTTTTACCGACACATTTTTAAACGAAAAATAAAAACAATATTTTTAACCGACTTCAAAAAAAGGAGGAGGTTCTCAGTTCTGCTTGATCTTTTTTTTTATGTATGTTACCTCATAACTCGAAGATGGCTGTGTTGAGGATATCGAATAGTTCTCTTACCAAGATGTTGTAAGTGCGGGATCCTTTATTCAAATAAATTACTTCATTCTGTAGTTTCACTGTGTTTTATTTCATTCCCAAAACCCTTTACAAAATTCTAAATTACATTCTATACATGTTTGATAAAATTGGTAAACTGCTCTAAAAACTAAATCATTTATGATCGACCATATACAACCACTCCGACAAAGACTATTTCTTCAATTCACAATATTTTCTACTTGACTTTTCTTTTCATCTATCTTGTCACATTTTAAAAACATTCCTAACAACATTTTGGTTTTAAATGCCATAGACTTAAAAACCTGCCAGTAAACCATAGACATAAAATTCTATAAAACCAATATTACAACATCCCCTCTGAATTTTATGTTTATTGCAATTAGAATAACATCTCCTATTTAACTCCTATCAACTCATTTTAAAAACCCAACTCAATTAAACCACTACTTCACGTTGCCAGCTATGCAAAGGAGCCCCAATAACACAAACCCTATAAAATTCTACACCAACATCCCCTCTGAATTTTTTACTCTAACCTTCACTAAACCACTAAACACACTTCACTTATAAAACTCCTAACTTATCTACTTCGACTCTATATAAAATTATTACAAAACTCCTAACTTATCTTCTTCAACTCTATATAAAATTATTCAACGCTATCTTCAACAACAACTCCTCGAACTTCAACATCTTCACCACTAACTTCAACTTCAACGTCTTCAATCCTGCCTTCAGAAACCTCAGCATCTTCATCACTAACTTCAGCATTTTCTTCACTGCGAAAATCATCACCAACAACTCCTTTGCATCGCTTTCAAATTTCAACTACTGTATCATCTCTCACTTCCCCTCTGAAAATATTATTTTCTTTTGTTTCCAAGCCACATATTGTCTTTCTTGACAACTTTGAATCTTCAAATCATTTTCAATTTTATTTTGAATTATAATTCCTCATGTACTCCAAAGAATTTTTAGACTTATCTTTCGTCGATCTTCTTACAACATCTGGTTAAATTTGCCCGGGGGCAGCCCATAACCTGTTAAATACCATCTTGGAAGCGTGCTGGGCCATAACCTGTTGAGGATATCTGGTAGTTCTCTTACCAAGATGTTGTAAGTGTGGGATCCTTTATTCAAATAAATTACTTCATTCTGTAGTTTCACTGTGTTTTATTTCATTCCCAAAACCCTTTACAAAATTCTAAATTACATTCTATACATGTTTGATAAAATTGGTAAACTGCTCTAAAAACTAAATCATTTATGATCGACCATATACAACCACTCCGACAAAGACTATTTCTTCAACTCACAATATTTTCTACTTGACTTTTCTTTTTATCTATCTTGTCACATTTTAAAAACATTCCTAACAACATTTTGGTTTTAAATGCCATAGACTTAAAAACCTGCCAGTAAACCATAGACATAAAATTCTATAAAACCAATATTACAACAGGCTGGACCGATTTGAAAAATTCTTTTTTGTTTGAGAGGCTATACTTTCTAGTTGGTCCTATTGTCATGAAGTCAGGATCAGAATGTTAAATGGGTATATTTTCCATGATCCAGGATCCCTTGTAAATTAAAGGTTTTCTTTTATTTGTATATACTCATAAGAATTTATTTATTTAATAAATCCAATTATTACAACCACATTTTTCTTAGGTGCACCAATCCTTTTACTTTATTACACTTATAAAATAAAACCGAAACATTAAATTTACATCTATAAATAAACCTTCATCTTTCTAAAATACAATACGATACAAAACTTACTTGATCACACACATTTTTTCTATTGAATGACTTTGACATCCAACTTACTCATCTATCGTTTTATAAACTGCCAGCTATGCAAAGGAGGCCCAATACCTCAACATAAAACCTATAAAATTCTATACCAACAGAAAACAGATTTAACTCAAAAAAAATGTCCGGAACTGCAACCGACGAGAGTGAAGATGCTAATTCAGTCATGGACGCTATTGCTGAAATTGTGTAAAATTGTATCAATAATAAAAAAAATAGCCATTTGTGGAGGGTTTTTTTTTCAAATCTTGAATTTTCGGGAAATTTCGGGGAATGTTTGAGGAGAACGCGAGACGGTCACCTGGCAACACAGCGTAAATGTCAAAGGTTTGAAAAAAGTAAAATAATTTGTCAAATAATAAGTCAATAAATGCAAATAATTCAAGAAATTTAAGATATAATATATTCTTATTTAAGTGGTGTGTATCTAAGGATACTTATAAGTTATTGTGTGGATAACGAAACGATTATAGACTTATGGAAGATAAAATTCAGGAGATGACCATCAAATATTGTAAGAGAAGATTTTAATAAAGTATTGGATGTTGTTATTATATTGTTTTATTGTAAATTAATATAAATTACAAAGTTCTAAGTAAAAAGGAATTAAATAAGACGGCCTATGCAGTGGTACCCTAATTTGTAGGTAGCTATATCCATATATATATATATATAGCTACGCTGATTCATCCATTGTTGTTATTACTTGTTTCCAGAGGGCGCGGGTGCTCTGAAATCTGCTGGCTCTATCTCAGTATTAGTAGGTAGAAGATCCTTGCTCAGTATATAAAAATGTACTCTGTGGTTAAAACAACAGAATAACTGACATGACAAGCTGAGTCCGGCGGACGGTTGTTGCGGCTCGCGGGAACTTTACTTCGTTCGTTGCCTACAGCCTGGCAACGACGAATCAAGGTCACACTACAAGTCGTTTTCGATTTTGTATGCGTTTGACGAAAAAATAAATACATGTAACGCCGCTTTTCGGATGAGTATCGCGCGCTTGCCGAAAAAATAAATACACGTGATATATTACTTTACCCCCCCTCCCCCTTGTGATATTTCGTGATTTTTTTATGGACCCCCTCCCCCCTTTTGAGCCTCACGTGATTAATGGACAGCCCCATAGCCATTAAAAACATAATTTGTTAGTGGAGTTGTGATCCAAGTGACTTGTATGCTACTTGGATAACTTCACCACTTTACTTCATACAGTACGGCCGTTCTAACTTGACGAGCGTGAAGTTAGGCTCTGCGAAATTTAGCGCTTGTGCACTCGTACAAAAATAGAGGTTTAAAAAAAAATGCCAATAACAGTTGTTAACTAGAATAAAAACTGCTAATTGCATTTATTTTCTTAAAACCTTTATTTTTGTACGAGTGCACAAGCGTTAAAGTTCGCAGAGCCTAACTTCACGTTCGCCAAGTTAAAACGGCCGTATTGTAACTTAGGTTAACATCTATACTAATATTATAAAGCGGAAAAGTTTGTTTGTTTGTTTGCTTGAACGCGCTAATCTTCGAAAGTACTGGGTGGATTTGGATGCAATTTGGTATGGAAGTAGCTTGAAGCTTGAGGAAGGTTATAGGCTACTTTTTGTTAAAGTAGTAATAAATTATTTGTGGTTAATTTCATAAATAATAGTTTTGAGTCTAATATGTGGTAACACTACTTTAGTTCCGTTTCCTGCTCTCCACCTTTTGACATACTGTACTGTGCGTGTGCGATGTATCAACTTAAGATCTGTTTAATAACAATAAAAGGCATTAATTAAAGTCTCTTTCACTTAAAATCGTAACAGGTTATGGGCCCAGCTGGCCTGTGTTATTAACAGTTCGGCCAGTGAGCGTATTTGCGATTCGGTCCGATTATAAAAACACGTACGCGACGTGTTTTGTAATAAAAATATGGCGACGACCGAAGAACTTAAAAATATCGAAAAGCTCAGCGATGTTGAGACATATCAACTCTGGCGATTCCAGGTAGATATTATCTTTCAAGCCAAAGGTCTCCAAGATATAATTGAAGGAAGTATTAAAACTGAAGATAAAGAGAAAGCTGAATTTTGCAAAAAGGACGCACAAGCTAAATACATTTTATTGCAAACTGTGGACAAAAAGTTAATAACAATGTTGTTCCAATGCACATCTGCAAGTGCTATGTACAAAAAGTTATGTGAAATGTTCGGCGGCACTGAAGACAGACACAAAAATAAAATCATGCAAGATTTCTTTAACTACAAGTTTGACAAAAATAAAGATATGGTGCAAAATTTATCTCATCTGGATAACCTGGTATATAGGCTGCGACAGTTAAACATCTCCTTGGACGATAGCTTAGTGGAGTCAAAAATTCTAACATTTTTATCTACTGAGTATGAACATTTTGTAACGGCATGGGACTCTACCTCTAAAGAAGAAAAAACCCTTGCAAATTTAAAATTAAGATTAATTAAGGAACAAGAAAAACATAGAAGTTCACAAGACAATGAGGTTGCATTTCGAGCATCTAAGTCATTCAAGAGAGCGGAGAAACAGGATTCACAGTCTTCTAATAAAGTGGGTAACCATTCTGATTATAATAATAAGATACGTTGTTTTGGTTGCAATAAAATAGGTCATGTAAAAAAAGATTGTAAGAAAGTATGCTCTATTTGTAAGAAAAACAATCATAAAGAAAGTAACTGTTTCTTTCGCAACAATAAAAGTTCTGTTTCATTTTTAGGTTACAAAAGTAACAATGCAGTGAATAATTGCTGTTATGACTTTGTTGTAGACTCAGGTTGTACATCACATATGGTAAATAATATAAACTTGTTAAGTAATTTGGAATGCCAAGAGACATCTATATGTTTGGCAAAGAAAGATGAAAAAATGTTGTCTGTACAAAGTGGCACTTTTGAAGGTGACAATTGTGTCTTAAATAATACTCTGTGCGTTCCAGATCTATGTAAAAATCTGTTTTCAGTTTCAGCAGCTACAGAAAATGGTGCCGTTGTAACTTTTAAAAATAACAATGTTGAGATTACTGCTAAGTGTGGCACTAAAATATTTGGTAAAAAGGAACAGTCAACAGGACTGTATCATTTAAAATTAAAACAAGGTAGTAGTGAAGTGTCTCTGTTAGCAAATAAAAAGGAAAGTGTCTATGACTGGCACATTAAAATGGGTCACCCAAGTAATGAGGTACTGGGGAAATTGGTGGACGCTGCTACGGGTGTCACATACAGCAAGGCTGATATAAAACAATTGCAGGACTTATGTGAAATTTGTGTCAAAGCTAAGCAGGTAAGGAAACCATTTAATAAGACTAGAGAACGTGCTACTAGGGTACTTGAAATAATACATAGTGATGTTTGTGGTCCTGTAGAAACCACAAGTTTTGATGGAAAAAAGTACATACTCACAGTGTTAGATGACTTTAGTCATTATACAAAAACCTATCTGTTATCAAATAAAAGTGAAGTTAGTGACTGCTTAAAACATTACATTAGGGAAACTGAGAGAGAAGTTAATGCAAAAGTTTCTGTGCTGCGTTGTGATAATGGAGGTGAGTACTCCAGCAGTGAATTTAAAGCATGGTGTTATAAAATTGGTATAAAATTAGATTACAGTATTCCGTATAGCCCACAACTTAATGGCAAAGCCGAGCGTCTAAATAGAAGCTTGATGGAGAAAGCTAGGGCGTTATTATTAAATTCAAACCTTAGCAAAGAACTATGGGGAGAAGCTATGTACTCAGCTACATATCTACTCAATAGGTTGCCATGTTCAGTGATTGATTTTAAAAGTCCATATGAAGTATGGAATAATAAGAAACCGGATATTTCTAACATAAAAGTATTTGGTTGTGAAGCATTAGCAAAAGATTTAACACCTATAAAAAAGCTAAGTTCAAGGTCACAGAAATTAATAATGGTAGGTTACTCTAAAAATGGGTATAGGTTATATGATGAAAATAAAAAGAAAATTGTATTTGCTCGAGATGTTGTCTTTAATACAATAACTAATAACATAATAAGAGAAGATGGACAGCAGCAGTTACAGAGCTTAAAATTGGATGTAAATGTTGAAGATCATGGTGGATATCTGCTTACAGACCCAATATGTCCTGAAGAAAGCAGCATAGTACCTGAAAAAGAAAAAGAAACATTAATACAGGAAAACACAGAAATAGAAGAGGATAGAAATAAAAAGGATGAGCAAGTAATAGATAAAAGGACAAGAAGAGTTCCACAAAGATTTGATGATTATGTTCTACTCACATACCAAGAAGCCATGGAGTCACCTGAAAAAGAAAATTGGAAAAAAGCAATAAGTGAAGAAATAAAATCCTTAGAGAAATATCAAGTGTGGGAACTAGTGGATGAAAAAGATGTCAGAGATGCTAAAATTCTAACTAATAAATGGGTATTTCGAGTTAAAGAAGATGGATCATATAAAGCCAGGATTGTTGTAAGGGGTTTTGAACAAAGAGATATAGACTATGATGAAATCTTCAGCCCCGTAGCATGTCAATCTGCATTAAGGATTATATTCTCTATAGCGGTGATCAATAACTACCATCTTATGACATTTGATGTCAAGACCGCATTTCTAAATGGAAATCTTAAAGAAGGGGAGGTAATCTATATGAAAGTACCTCAAGGTTTTGAAGAATGTTATGGGAAAGTATGTAAACTTAGAAAATTCCTATACGGGTTAAAACAGGCACCAAAAAGATGGAATGAAGAATTTATTAAAATAATGAAGAGTTTAGAGTTTGAACAAGTTAAAAATGAGCCATGTGTACTAAGAAACAAAGAAACTACTGTTATTATTGGTATTTATGTTGATGATGGAATAATAATTTCTAAAAATAAAGAAGATGGCTGTAAGGTACTCAATAAAATAAATAAAATAATAGAATTAAAAGTATATGAAAAACCTAAAACATTTTTAGGCTTACAACTTACATATAAAGATGATGGAGTTCTGCTGTCTCAGGAAATCTACACCAGAAACATACTAGAAAAATATAATATGTTGGACTGCAAAGCCGCTGACACACCTTGTGTAGTTCAAGAGGGAATAGTCTTGAATGAGGAAGGCAAGAATCTTTTTCCTTATAGAGAGGCTGTTGGGAGCCTGCTATATCTTTCAACCAGGACAAGACCTGATATAGCTTATGCAGTTGGGTTAGCTAGTCGCAAAATAGAAAAACCTACTAAGCAGGATGTAGTTTTAATAAAACGGATTTTCAAATATTTAAAAGGTACTATTAGTGATGGATTGTTCTTTAAGAAAAGAGGTAACATAAAAGATTTAGACTTGTACTGTGATGCTGACTATGCTGGTGATTGTGACACTCGTAGAAGTACCACAGGGTATATTATCATGTTGGCTGGGTGTCCTATTGCCTGGTGCTCAAGAAGGCAATCTATAATTGCACTTTCCTCCACAGAGGCAGAATTCATATCAGCTGCAGAGTGTTGTAAAGATGCAATATTCATAAAATCAGTGTTAAAAGAACTTAATATTAATATTCAGATGCTTCAATTCTATATAGATAATCAAAGTGCTATTCAATTGATTAAAACAGGTATATTTAACAAAAGGTCCAAACATATAGACGTCAGGTTTCATTACATTCATGAACTATACATGAATAATGAGCTTCGTATTACGTATTTTCCAACTGATTTACAACCTGCTGATGTAATGACAAAAGCTTTGAACAAGCATAAGTTTGTAAAACATAAGAATACTATAATGTGTTAGACAAGTGTATTTGCTAACATTAGACAACTAGATGTGGCAGCTATATTTTTTTTGTTTTGTTGATATGTAGACATTGTTTAGTAGTCTCGACTCTAATGCAACATTGTGTATCTCATAATAATTATGAAAGCTAGATTTTGTTAGTAATAATATTTGTGATTGTATTCAGTTTAAAATATGTAGGTATTTACCAAAACCTTAACTGGTTAAAAACTTAACTGTTGGATGTTATATAAAGTGTGAAGATGTAAGTAAGCATACATATTCCATTTGTATTGTTGATGAATAAAATATATTGTTAAATATAATCTTGCTTAGAAATTTAAGGACTTAGGTACTAAGTTACATATAGAGATTGTTTGTATAACAATACTTCAAGTACTTAAGTGAAATTCTGTTTCTTTCAATAATAAGATTAGTTATTTAAGAAATTAAAGGAGGGTGTTAAAGTAGTAATAAATTATTTGTGGTTAATTTCATAAATAATAGTTTTGAGTCTAATATGTGGTAACACTACTTTAGTTCCGTTTCCTGCTCTCCACCTTTTGACATACTGTACTGTGCGTGTGCGATGTATCAACTTAAGATCTGTTTAATAACAATAAAAGGCATTAATTAAAGTCTCTTTCACTTAAAATCGTAACACTTTTTACGCGACTGCAAAAAAGGTGAGTTATGTTTTTACCGTGATAGAATCCACGGGAGCGAAGCCCCGCGTGAGTACTAGTCTATCATAAAACGTAAACAATTTGCAACTAATTTATTAAATACTCTTAAAATCAATAAAAACGCGTTTTGATTAATATCTCAAAAGTGACAAAAGTTCACTTGGATTACTTCTGCTCTCAACTAGCCAATTAGGAATAATTAGAGTAAGTAACAGTTCAGTTTCTGACGTCCTAGTTAGATTACTGAGTAATCTGTATCAAGGACCGTCAGCCTATTTCCACAGTGTAAGAGAAAGTTTTTCTTTATCGATAATAGGCTCGCATTTGGCCACCATCTCACCAGATGGTAAGTGATGATGTGGTCGAATATGGAGCACGCTTACCTAGAAGTAACCTATTCACTCTTAACTTAAAGACCCCTAGAGGTATAGCTATCGGGAAACAGACTCCGGCAGGGAATTCCACTCCTTAGCCGTACGCACAATGAAGGTATAGATAATTATACTCTTTGTGTAATAAAATAAAAGAGATGCATTTATCAATAGTCGCTCGCTGACTGTACACTGCCGGCGAGGACTCGCTAGTAGATAGTTGACATCCTGGAATTACACATAAGCTACTTTTTATCCTGGAATTACCACGGAATCGGGATTTACGCGGGAAAAGCCTCACACGCAAGTAGATAGTTGACATCCTGGAATTACACATAAGCTACTTTTTATCCTGGAATTACCACGGAATCGGGATTTACGCGGGAAAAGCCTCACACGCAAACGAAGTAGGAAGGTAAACCTGCATATTTATCAAAGATTGTAGTTCTCCTCAGAACACTGCCAAAGATCAATCGCAATCTATAGTTGGTTCAAGTTAAGAAAATAGTGACGTCATCGTTGTCCGTCGCCTCTCGACCAAGCTAAGTTCACAGTAACTAGTTAGTTAACTGCAGATCTTTTGGCGAAACGGTCGTGTCTTTTATGCGTTATCTACATAAAATAATTTAATTTAATCCAATCCTATTGAATTCGTGTGGGCTCAAATAAAAAAATATGTTGGTGCCAATAACTCAATATTCAAGATGAGTGATGTAAAAAAAATATTTTTGACGAATAACTTATAATAGATGCTAATTGATGGCAGAAATGCTGCGACCACATAATTCAAGAAGAAAATCTTATGTGAAATTTGGATAACGTCATTGAGAACGCTGAACAAAATTCTTTCATAATAAATACAAATGATGATTCTAGTGACACTGATTAAAAAATATTACTAACTAGCTTTTGCCCGCGACTTCGTCCGCGTGGAATAGTTACTTTGGGCTAACGTTAAATTTAACCCCGATTTTGAAGCATTCTTCATTGGCGCTCCGCTCCTATTGGACTTAGCGTAATGATATATAAGCCTATAGCCTTTCTCTATAAATTGACTATTTAATTTAAAATATTTTTTTAATTCGAACCAGTAGTTCCTGAGATTATCGCGTTCAAACAAACAAACAAACTCTTCAGCCTTATATTATTAGCATAGATAGCTGTTGCCCGCGACTTCGTCCACGTTTCCGTCGTTTTTCGTAAAAAAAGTAGCCTATGTCCTTCCTCACGGTTCAGTGATTTTGATGTAACACACAGATTAACTTTCGTAATTTAGTAGGGAAATATAATATGTCAATCTATAATACTGTCGAAAAATATCGCAATACGGAACCTCACCATATTATTGGTAATAGCTGTGCCCGCGTCTCCGTCAGCGTGTAACTCCTTGTGTGTTATTAAGTTAATGTATTGGTAATATTGTTTAGATCACGTTCACATGAGGCTTAAGTACCTATAGAACGACAATACTTCAGCGCAAAGCTTCCGGGTAAACTATGTTGAAAGTTGACCCGTCCGGCACGTGAACATAAAGATTTCTAGAACTGCTAACCCGGGAAAGAGCGACGTACAACTGACCATGCGAGAAACAACTGACACCGAGATCTACTCCAGCAACACGAAAAGTCTACCCTTGAGCCTTATTAATTGTCATTGAATAACACACCGATACTGGGAATCGCGTTCTTTTAAATTGGAATGGAAAATTATTTGGTATTATGGGAATTCTGGGAATAAAGACGGTTTCTCCTGCACCGCAACCTGTTAAAATTTGAGCCTCGATTATATTTTGTTGCAACTGGGTTACTTTTAGCCGAGTTCCAGTGTAAAGTTGTGGTGGTTTTAAATTTCGGAGCAGAATAATAATCAGAAAGCTTCGAACTGCTAAGCTATCGGGAGTTACACGTGTTATTGTGAGTCAACCATAAAAGATAGATATATGCTGTCGTGGGATATTTGTTGTATAATTTTAAGAAGAACATTTCCGTCATATATGATTTCTGTGTAGCTTTAACCATTAAGGTTGCACACTCGACGGAAGCTTAAAAAATGGAGTAACTTCTCCCGTTTTCCCAACATTTCCCTTCACTGCTCTGCTCCTATTGATTGTAGCGTGATGAAAAGTATACTATAACCTGCTCAGGAGTATGAAAAATAATTGTACCAAGTTTCGTTAAAATCCGTCGAGTAGTTTTTGTTTCTATAACGGTTATACAGACAGACAGACAGACAGACAGACAGACAAAAATTTTACTGATTGCATTTTTGGCATCAGTATCGATCCCTAATCACCCCCTGATAGTTATTTTGTAAATATATTTCATGTACAGAATTGACCTCTCTACAGATTTATTATAAGTATAGATTATTATTTTTTATTGATATTTGATTGATTGCTCGCGCTTGACCACCATCTCACCTGATGGTAAGTGATGATGTGGTTGAAGATGGAGCACGCTTACCTAAAAGTAACCTATTCACTCTTGACTTAAAGACCCCTACTATCGGAAAACACAGACTCCAGCAGGGAATTCCACTCCTTAGCCGTACGCACAATGAAGGTATAGATAATTATATTCTTTGTGTAATAAAATAAAAGAGATGCATTTATCAATAGTCGCTCGCTGACTGTACACTGCCGGCGAGGACTCGCTCCACAAATTTTTCGCTGAACGACAATTCACGCTGAGAGGCCCTGGTAACCGAACGACGTAACTATCAGAACTACACGCTTGCTGCTCGCCAACTCGTTTTCAGCAGTGAAACAATTGCCAACTACCTGGATTGTTGCGTCTCATCTCGACACTTGGAACGTCAGATATGATGGAACAGGGTGGCTTTTAAGTCAGTAGGAGTCTAACATTTCCTTCCATTCAAGTCAGAGCGGGTGAAGTAACTTGAGAGAGTGCCCTCCCCTCAAAAAAAACATTTCGAAGTTTTCACCTTACCTGCACAGCACGGAAAGTTTTGTACAGATCTATGCTGTTCGGAGTTTCTGTGAACAAAGCAAACAGAATATATTAGTCCCCTTTCCGCTTATGCAAGTGTTAGTTTTATAACTTCTCTTTTACACACACGGACTGTACTTCGCCTACTTCGGTTATCGTGAATCTCCGCGTGAGAGCGGGCAAGCAATAACCAAATTCTCTGCCGGACTCTGTGTTTCCCGTTCGAAAACTCGACCGTCTTTAATCATCAAAGATTTGCAAAGCAGACTCCTCCAGACACCTTTTTAGCTTCCTCTACTTAATACTATAATTGGACGGCCGCTACTATGGTATTTTTAGGGTTTCTTAAGAACCCTCATAGGATCACTTTGTTGTCCATCTGTCTTCCAAGGGAACGCGAGGAGTTATCGGGTTGAAATTAAAATCATATAACTACTTAGGTCTACAGTCTCTTGAAGCTTTGAAAAATCAAACCGGGTTTTTTGGAAAAAGAACAGGCGTGGGCCGCCTGTTCACGGCACTTGTTCACACAATAGTGTAATGGGTGGGGTTCGAACCCACGACCTTTCGAGCTCAAGGCCAACACCTTACCCAGTAATAGGTTATTTATTGATGCTTCAAGGTCTTAGGGGCTTTTGTTCCCAGACCCATCCGGTCCGATGCTCACCAAGTAGGTAAACAAAATAACTAACCCGTCATTCCAATGCTTGCTCGTAGCATGTCCAGTACTACCATGGATATATCATCCTCGTTCAGGCACTTGTAACCGATATGCATGTCCTGTGAAATATGCAGAAGATATAGGTAATGTAACAATTATTATTACTTTGTTTTTGTGTGTGTGCTCTGTGCTACCCCTTTTAGGTAGTGGTTAGCATTTTCCTGAAAGAGATCGCAGAATGCGATAAGGTTCAGGTTGTATGAATTATTTCTGAGTTTTCTTTAATTATTTTATTTATTTATTATACACTTTATTGTACAGCTTACAATACATTTAAGGATACAAATAATAAAACTAGTGTACAATGGACGGTTTTATAGCACAGGGCAATCTCTTACAGACAACCTTTGGACGGATAGAAATTAAAGGAGATAGATTTAGGGCTGTCAGTGTACAATACAGTGTATATAGGTACAGCTTTGTCACTTGTCACTCAATGATGAGTAGTTTCGACGATAACCTCATATATACAAAGTCACTCAAAGATTAGGTATCTCAGACAAAAACCATTATTCGTTAGTTACTACACATTATAAAAAGGTATGTAGCCACGAAAGACGCCTTCAAGTTCAGGATAGAATGACACGCTGTCTTACCAGAGCCCGAACGGAAAACATCATAACTATTACACAGGACTCTGTTTAATAGGAAAGCGACTCGCTTGCGCAATGGCTTCCTGGCTGAAGTCGAATCACACCCCGATTTACTAGTTTATATTTAAATAGAAATTAGTCTGCTTGTAGTTTAAAATATGTAGGAGTAATCTATGGATCAAGTAGGTACTCCAAAAGATCACTAGATGCCTTGCGTGTACAATATAATAATAGTTTCAGGATGTTGTTGGGACTACCTCGCTATTGCAGCGCATCAGAGATGTTCGCGCAAACCCGCATCGATAGCTTCCATGCGATTCTGCGCAAAAAGACAGTATCTTTGCTATGGCGGGTGAGAGAGTCCTAATAGCATGCTACAAACGCAAGGGCGGATCCACCGTTGTGGGCATGATGGGCATGCCCACAACCCTAATAGACTTGTGACGTCACACTAACATGGTCTATTGAGATCGATAGGTAGAAAATAAGTTAAAAAAAAAATCAGCCAAGTGCGTATCGGCTCACGCACAGTGTAAGGTTCCGTAGTTTACTACAACGCCAAGTACGAGTCTATTAGCGAAGTATATCTTGCCTGGTGCTTCTCACTTGCTAGTCATACCTACTTACGACTCCTGAGACAACGTCAAGTTTGGTATTTATTTACCCAGTCTAGTGTCCCGATATATTTTTTTTCTTTTCTAGTAGCTTACTGGCTACTAGAAAACAAAAAAAAAACAATATCTATATTCGTCCCTGATCCCAGTTTATTTGGGGTCGGGTCTCCTCACTTTCCTGCGCCAGGACAATCTGTCTTAGGTTGTCGTTTCAGGCAATTGGGCTTTCTCGAGGTCTCTCTTGATATGTGACCACTTTGGTCGGCCCCTGCCAGTTTTTTGTTCAGGGAGTTTTAGGGCAATATTTATAACGTGATCTTCTTGGCGTCTTTTGATGTGACCATACCAGCGTAGGCGAATCTCGGTAATTTTGTCAGCGATTGGAGCGACTTTAAAACTGCCTCGTATATAGTATATACTCGTTTCGTATTTTATCACGTCTGGTCACACCTCCCGCCCACCTAAGCATCTTCATTTCGTTGGTATACTTTTTGTTCATGTGTCTTTTTGACTGCCCAACACTCGGTACCGTAGTAACGCCGGGCGCACTGCCGGTATGTATAATTTCCCCTTGGCTTTTATTGGGATACGGGAATTACAAAACACACCGGTTACTGAGCGCCACTTCAGCCATGCGGCATTGACTCTGCGAGTGACATCAATGTCCACGTTTGCATCTCTCGTTAAAATAGAGCAAAGATATTTAAATATTGGTTTATGTCGGTATGGGCATCATACCAATGTGAATAGTCTCTGGAGTAATATTTCCGCTGAAAGAACATTTTAGATACTCCGATTTACTCCTGCTAACTCTCAAGCCGTACTTTTCCAGGACTTGCGTCCATATGTCTTTCCTGCAGATGTAGGTCTTTGTTGTTTGTTTGTAATTCTATATTTTCCGTCATGATTCTAACTACCTGTATAGTATCCGTGGTTGACTTGGATGCTGTGAAGCCAAATTGGTTTGAGGATATTTCACAGATTTTGTTAAGACGGTTGTTGATGATTCGTTCCTATATTTTGAGTGCGTGAGCGGTCAATTTCATATATCTATAGTTTTCACACTGTGCAGCATCGCCCTTGTTTTGTAGAACGGCAGTAGATAGCTCTGGTGCCAAGATACTGGAATACGATTTGTAATGGTGATGATATTGCATAGCTTTGCTAACCAAGCTTCAGTTACTGGGCCTAGTCTTTTCCACAGATCTGCGGTGACTTCGTCTGGACTTTGCGGCTTTTCATTTTACCTGATGCATTTCTCACCTCGTCCTTATTTATAGTTGGTATTGGACCATGTGTGGGTGCACATGGCGGTGGATCTTCGTTTGGAAATTCTTCCATTAATAGCTGACTATAGTATTCGAACCATCCCTCGTTAATTTCTGTGTTGTTTGGTAGTATTTTTTTGGTCCTTACATTTGATTTATTTATTTACTTTTATGTTCATGGATGCTCTATGTTTGCGTTTTGCTATTTCAGTACTTCGTCCACATTTTTAGCAGTCTCCAGACTTTCATAGAACTTTTGTTTGCTTTTGGTGACCTCTTGTGCTGTACATGTTTTAGCATCCTGCTTTGCCACTTTATATCGATCCTTATCATGTCCTTATCTTCCTCTAGTTTAGAACACTGCCATTTCTTAAAAAGATTTTTTTTATTCGCTATGGTCTCTTTGATTCTGACTTTCCACAACCTAGGATCTTTGCCACAATTATGATGTCTTTTGGAAACTCCCTGCCGCTTTTTTCCTGTGGTACCAGGTTTAAAACTTAGATCAAATATCATTTGCATTGTTATAGTCTACTTCTAAATCGGTCTCCAGATAATCTTTTATAACGCTCATTAGTGTCTCTCCTTTAGGACTATCCAGCTCTCTCCATTTAATTCATGGTGTTCCATTAATTATTATTTTTATAGGTTTTGGCAGCTCGTACACAGACACGAGTATGTGATGCTGTGATGTAAGATCATCATCAGGTATTTTACAGTCTTTAACTTTCATTTGACGGTCTTGTCGGAAATGATAATGTCTATCCGCACATTTATAAGTGATTAAGTGTTCTGGATTCTTTAGAAATTCGTGTTTATTAGTGAGTGAGCAGAAAGAAACGCACTTATTCTTTCTGCAAATTTTAGTATTCTAATTGTTTGTTTAACTCGCCTATTCCAAACACACCATGTACATTATCTCCTATGGTATCCCCGGTACTCACGTGTCCATTCAAGCCCATTCAGCAAACAAATACATAATAGGGGGGTAATATCTTGTATTCGTTTGTTGAAATGCTCTGGATGAGGTCGTCCATGTCTTCCCAAAATTGTGCCTTTGCTGTTTCTGCGGAAACAGCAAAGCCACTGCATCTTGTTTTAGGTGCATAGGCTGATATGATGTTGGTTATTTGTAGATCACCCAGAGCAAGTTTAACGGAGATTAAACGATCGCTTTTCCGTGTCATATTTATGATTCGAGACTTAAAGTTGTTGACTAAGTCTATTGCCACCCTGTTTATTTTATTGTCTGTGTTGTAGTAGGTAACTTGGTAATCATTCCTTATATCTTTCGACTTTGAGCTTTTCCATTTCGTTAAGAAGAAAACACAATAATTTATTGATTAAGATTGGTTCGGAATCGGTTCTGTTTGACTATTTAATTGAACGAAATCTAGTCTGACTTCCTCCAATGATTATTTCCATTACTAAGTACTGATGCGCGTAAAAAGGAAACCAACAATTTCAAAAATCGAGTCGAGCGATTTTGTACTCCGACTCGCACTATTTAACCGATTTTTGAGTGGTTGTGCCCACAACCTTTTTTGAGGGCTGGATCCGCCCCTGTACAAACGGTGGCTTTAACTCACCAATTCTTAGCGACTTTATTAATAGTTTGATAAGTACTAACACTAGATTGTAAGTTATGGTTTCTAACAATATA
Source organism: Tholera decimalis (assembly GCA_943138885.2). Classification (NCBI taxonomy): domain Eukaryota; kingdom Metazoa; phylum Arthropoda; class Insecta; order Lepidoptera; family Noctuidae; genus Tholera; species Tholera decimalis. The sequence goes on along the minus strand of OW964575.2, from coordinate 5,445,983 downwards.
TAATAGATGCAAAGTATGAAATAAACGTCTTATTATTTAATCTCCGCTAGTGGATCTTGATCTCGAGATACAAAGCTGGCCTAGGTGGCTTGGCCACCAGTGTACTTTATCTATTAAACAAAGAAACTACTAATTCTGATATTTGACTACTAATTTACCTACGACTAAATCCAGGTGAAAACAGATATCCGCTGATCCCGAGATACAGAGGTGTCTGATAGCATGCTTTCTAACTTGGCCACCAATGTACTTTTACATCTTTTAAACTACGAGCCGACTATGTCTGATTTTTGGCGACTAATTTCGGCTAAATTTGAATGTGATTAGATATCAGATCCATGACCGTGGCTAGCTAAGATTGCCACACCATGATGGATGCCAGCAACTCGGGCCTCCACAAACATATCTACCTACTCGATGCGTTACACAAGCGTGGCAGCATGTATGTATAAGCTTTTAAGAAAAAAAACACTTATTATTATGAATTCACAGACACACTTTTATTTTATTTATATGTATGGATAACATTGTTGTTTCTCGCGTTATTTTTTTTCTTTATTTTATTGGGGACTTTTACGCAAACGTATTACAGCCCCATTATACCCTAAATCTATTTAAATACATCTATCGTTAGTATTAATAAGAAAATTGGCCAATTGCGAGTCAGACTCGCCCTTGAAAGGTTTCGTAGTAACTACCTGGCGGCATTATTATACTGGACCGACTCACAGGCTACCAGTCCATGGTCATCGTGTTATACATACAATTACAGGGCTATGGAAGTCAGAGAGGCAGTTGCTCCATGTGTTGCTGAGGAGTTTGCTGCGCTACGTATTCCTAGATAACTGGGACGTGATAATGGGCAGGTATTTTGGGTTAAGAAATTCTGATTATTCATTGAATTACCACCCCGAATAGGTACCTACCTAAATGCTCTGTCAGTAACGCTTTCACATCTAAACCACTAAACCGATTTTGATGAAATTTGGGACAGAAATTCATCATATAAGTATGTTCTATACTTTGATGCAGATAATAGACAACGACAACCATGAGCCGCGAGCAGAAACTAGTTAATACCTAATATGTAAAAGGCGAAGCAAATCCAGGTACGTAGGTATACTTACCACGACGGTCTTATCAAAATCATAGCTCTCAGTCGGGCATTCCTTCCGCTTATCAGGGTTAGAAATATAGAGGATTCTGTCATTGTTACCCACGGTGTGATTGAAGGGTATATTGAAGAATCTCACGCACATTTCTTTTTCAAGCTTCCCAAATGTTGTTACGATGATTTCTTGCGAGTGAGGATCTAGAAAGTAATTGTGTGAAGCATTATGGTAAATGATCTTTATTTTGCAACTTGGTTATTAAATAACACTTTTACACGTATTTTTTTCGTAAATTTAAACTAGATAAGGCCGGTGTTTCCTAACTGACTACCCTAAGAAACACCGAAACAAACTCAGGGGTCCGTCCGTCCATAAATCTATACAGTTGGTTAAATTATAGGGAACCTTGTAGGTTACAGTGTGAGGCGATCTTTTGAGGAAAGATGCTCACAGATTTGAGTGAGCTTGTCCACAACTCCACACAGTGCAAGCATTTGTCAGATGACGTTATAGCTCAACTTAGAACAACGAGCTTAACGATTTGACGAACAATACCAAGGCCTAGAGGATTTTGTGAACGAGCCTCTTTCTTCCTTGAATCAGATCTACCTAATCCAATCTGTCGAAATTATTTAATAGATTTGCAACTTTATTACAAGCTTCAAGCTCTATTAGGAACATTGACAGATTTTGGAGTAGGTTGGTAGTGATGGTGCTGGCGTCCGTACCTACACAGTGCCGTGTTTATGTCTAAATAGCAATTGCTTATCCTTTCCATAGGCTTGTAACAAGCCCAGTTAGGGACCCAATGTAAATGTAGTGTATAACAGGTAGGTATATATGTGCCTCCAATTTCTCCCTGAGGGTTGAACGGCTGGAGTCTCATCATGGAACCAATTTTAATTCTTTTGTAGTGAAAGCGCCGACCGAATCGGAACACCGTCGACTTTCATGAAGGAGGAATTTTGGCCGAGAGGTGTAATGTTCCGGCGTTTTCGAGGCTAGTTTCCAGACACTGCACGACACACGACGCCGATAACTCGTGTAACATAGTATAAGTTTTGGTTAAATGATATAGATACTGTTACTATTAGCCTGCATTATCCCGCAGCTGGACAAAGACCTCTCCCCATGATTTCCAGGTGGTTCTGTCCAGGGCCAAAGTAGTCCACTGGTCGTTAGTTTGATCCAATTCAGAATGATTAAATTTCACTAAAAAAACTTTTTAACAAAAAATTAAACCGACTCCCAAAAAACACTGCAAAGTGAAAAATAACTTTAATTTCGGTAGTCGGTGTCTTTAGTTTTGTTTTTTCGTTTTTGGCACCGACTTCCGAAATTAAAGTTATTTTTCACTTTGCAGTGTTTTTTGGGAGTCGGTTTAATTTTTTGTTAAAAAGTTTTTTTTTTCTTTCTTTTTAGTTGGATGATTTTTAATTTACCTAGTTACAAGAGCCTAAATGTCAACTACTTATAACCTTTTACAAAAGATTGCTTTCCCAATGCTGGGCCGTTAATTGTTGAGGAGTTCTCCTGGTACTTCACCATCAGCTCTACATCACCATATGCATTGTGACGAGCATAAAGTGCTTAACATCCATATTCAAGTAATCGAATCGCAATCCACTTAATACTTATTATTGAGTAGTTTCGGCGGCCATCTGTGGTCTTCATCATCAGTTCCACTTCCCCAAATGGTACTTTTTGAGAGCAACTGCACAAGTTACTATAAGAAATACCCAAAACGCCATAGGTGTGCCTATAATATTTGAAGAGTTCCCTCGATTTCTCCAGGATCCCATCATCAGATCCTGACTTTGGTGATAATGGTACCAATTTCGAAGTATACCCATTCGAACAAAAAAAGAATTTTCCAAATCGGCTCAGCCGTCTTCGAGTACTCGATGATCATACATAAAAAAAAAAAAAAAAAAAAAAAAATATACGCGTCGAATTGATAACCTCCTCTTTTGGTCGTCGGTTGATAAATACCCTCAATTTGCACTAAGTCGCCGACAGACTGGTGAGAAATCTCAACAAGTTCGGACTCAACGGTTGATCAGCCGTTTTAGGGTGTCATCGTACAGGGGCGGATCTAGCCCTCAAAAAAGGTTGTGGGCACAACCACCCGAAAATGGGCCAAGAGCGAGTCGGAAAACAAACTCGCTCGACTCGACTTTTGAATGGCCTTTCAGCGAAAACACTACTACAGAGACTATTCGAGAATTCACGTTGGTACGACGCCCATACCCACAGTAAACCAATTTAAATATCTAGGCTCTATGTTAACGAGAGATGCAAACGAGGACCCTGACGGCTGATATCACTCAAAGAGTCATCGCCGCATGGCTGAAGTGGCGCTCACTAACAGGCGTGCTTTGTGATCCCTGTATCCCACAATAAAAACTAAGGAGAAAGTATACATTACAGCAGTGCGCCTGGCGTTACTCTACGGTACCGAGTGCTGGACGGTCAAAAAGACACATGAAGAAAAAATACATACCAACGAAATGAAGATGCTTAGGTGGGCCGGATGTGTGACTAGACACGATAAAATACGAAACGAGTATATATGAGGCAGTCTCAAAGTCGCACCAATCGCTGAAAAAATTTATCGAAAGTCGCCTTCACTGACGAAAATCAAAAGACTGATGAAGAATGATCAAAAGACGCTAAGAGGATCACGTTGTAAATATTACCCTAAAACTTCCGGAACAAAAACGTGGCAGGGGCCGCCCGCCATTGACTTGGTGGTCACAGATAAAGAGAGACCTCGAGAAAGCCCAATTGCCTGAAACGACAAGCCAAAACAGACTGTCCTGGCACAGGAAAGTGAGGAGACCCGACCCCAAATGAAGAGGATCAGGGACGAATATAGATATTGTTTTCTCTTCATTTCTAGTCTAGAGACACTAGACTGGGTAAATCTTGACGCTGACTCATAAGTCGTAGAAGCACCAGGCGAGACTTAATTCGCTAATAGACTCGCACTTGGAGTTGTAGTAAACTACGGAACCTTACACTGCGCGTGAGCCGATACGCACATGGCCGATTTTTTAAGGCTAATCATCAGCTTATCGATCTCAACAGATCGTGAAAGTGTGACGTCACAAGTCTATTAGGGTTGTGGGCATGCCCATCATGCCCACAACGGTGGATCCGCCCTTGTCATCGTACGATGACGGTCGTGTTTTTGTAAGCGCTCTCTTTATTTTATAAGTGTTTGATTCAATCGTCCGAGTTCAGCCGTCGCCTTCATCGCCCGAGCAAACTTCGGCCGATGAAGAGGTACGCGAGCCGTAAAGCCCGATTTACACTTCAACAAGTACAGTAGCGAGTTAAGAACTCAGACAGTTAAGTAATAAGTAGTAAGTTGTAAGTAGCGTCCAAACGTAGGCGAGTGAGTAGTCATAAGTTGCCTGAGAAGAAGAAATGAAGAAAAGAAAATAACACGTGTACGCGGCCGCAACCTACAAAATGGACTGTACTAGGGATGTAAAATAATAATCGATTATGGAAATAATCGATTTAAAATCGATTTTTATCAAAAGAAAAATCGATTAATATAACAAAATCGATTATTTTCTTAAGAAAAATCGATTATTCATGCTAAATATATAATCGATTAATTAAAAATCGATTTTGTATGTACAATGTTACATCCCTAGTAGGGATATGAAATAATAATCGATTATGGAAATAATCGGTTAAAAATCGATTTTTATGAAAAGAAATATCGAATAATATAACAAAATCGATTATTTGGTAAATATATAATCGATTAATAAAAAATCGATTTTTTATGTACAATGTCACATCCCTAGACTGTACTAAACTCGCCCGTCTACATGCCAGCCAGTTAAGTTGGAGGGGTGCGCGAGACGCGAGAGAGGGGGCTACTTCACACTGGACTCGCCGAAAAATAGGATCGCGATCTATTTAACTCAATCAACAACTTAACTCGCCGATGAAGCAAGTTAACTCGCTACTGTACTTATTGAAGTGTAAATCGGGCTTTAGAGAAATGGCGGCCAAAGTTCGGCTATGCAAACAATGCAGCGGACTGCAAGCGGCTATTGAGAGCTTAATCGTAGGTACTAAAAACGTAACCGAGCCGGTAGGTATACGATGCGTTATAGGAATTCGCGAAAGTGTCCGCGCTAGAACTTCTTCTCTACTTTATCTGCAGTTTTACCGTACCGGGCGCCGAAAATATTTCAGGGTGAAATAAACTACATCGGGTTTTCTGAATCAGAGACGATGAGGCAAGAAAGGCTATTTTGAACACTGTATAGCTAGTTTTACACAGTTTGTAGTACGCGTTTTCTAGAGGATTGTGAACGAGCCTCCCTGTCAGACTTATACAGACTAAAACCTACCCAGTTCTTTCATTGGCCTTTACGTCCAGGTTGCGGTAACTCATAAGAAAATCCCTACAACCCTGGTAGGCAACGACCCCGTCAGTGCTGCTGAATGCTCTTTGCGGGACCGATCTCATTTTCATATTAAAAAATATCCCGCCTGCTTGTCACTTTTTAAATAAAAATGTGCTTGTTTCTTGCATTTCAGTTGATCTCACGGGCTTTTTTGTTTTTTATTTTAATTACCTACTTTTTTCCCCAGTTGTTGTGTTGCTTGGCGAGGCCGAGTTACGATTGTAACTCGGCCTCGCCAAGCACGCTAAGTCGTTGGTCCCAGATGCCATTTGTAGGTACATCTTTAGACAGTCGTTACGGGTACAGTAATACCCCAGACTTACGTGATACGTGGGACCAAGAGATAGCCGTGTAAGTCGAATTCGCGTAAGTCGGGGTTCAACCTTGTCTTATAAATAGGTATAAGGTATGTGTAGTTTACACTCCAAAGACGTTGTTTTTCGTGTCTTGTTGGTTCAAATGAATCTTTTTTTGGCCTTCTGAATGACATAATTAAAGATAAATCAATAACGTGCACTTCGTACGTAAAATAATGTAACACGCCGATGAGCGCGGTGATCAAAAAGAAAAGCTGAGTATCTCTAAATTCGCGTAAAACGGGGTGGCGTAAGTCGGAGTATTAAGCCTCCCCTACACGTCTGCAGATGCGTTCGCGGACGTCATCTGCGGATGCGTTCGCAGAGGTATAGAGGGGGTAATTTGTGCATCGGTTGTAGGTATTCAACGTCCGCAGACGCGTCCGCCTCGAGTCCGATTGTTGTCGGTTTTTGTGACACAGATCAAAGGGTTTCGGCGCGGACGTCCGAAGTTTGTCCACACGTCTGGCGACGCGTCAGTTTAATCGGAGTAGCGGTTGAGATTGCACGCGTGCTTCTTGCGGTTTAATTCTTGTTGAAATGGCTAATAATATGAGCATCGATGAAATTTTTAGGTTTATTAAGCTATATCAAGCTGAAAACTGTGTGGAACCCCAAAAATAAAAATTTGTAAGTGTACCTACTGTTTTAATACTTATACCTAATTCAAATTTCCTAATTTTTTAATAACTCTACTGCGATGCGACACACTCACGTAGTAGTTAAAAGTACTAAATAAATAAATAGATGCGGGAGCTACGGTCTCAATATCCATTTTTAAACGTGCGTGTTGCGTCTGTCGGGAATGAACCTAGACTGATCGACCTGTAGACGTGTGGACAGCTCGTGGTGATCCATCTGCGGGCGTCCGCGGACGCATCTGCAGACGTGTAGAGGAGGCTTTATAGGAGTCAGTAAATCTGTCTCCAGTCTTGGCAAGGGGCGTCGTCACAGCTACAAGGTCGTGGAGCTCAGATATTCAGTCGCTCCAGGTAAAGCGTAACTCAGCTGTATCCGGACTAGAAGCCAGCCGAGAATAGTTGGGAAGAGGGTTAAGATGATGATTTTATAACAAAACTTACCAAAATCTTTCTTATTAATGGCATAGTGGACGATTCCTTTACTCCATAATTTAGCTTCTCCATAGTGTATGTAAAATAAAATAATACAAAAATATAAACGCATGTTTTCTTGTTTATTGTTAAAAATCAATTTCCCTCACTGCTTTTACATTATAATTTTATAGATTCGCTGTTTATACTTATTGAAAAATAAATGTAAAGATTTAATGGTACCTACCTACACGATAAAAGTATACTTTATATCTTAGAATAACAACGCATAGAAGAGGCGTCTAGAACAAAACACGAGCGATTTCGTGTGTCCACTTTATTTTCTTTGTGTGCGTGAGCCGAATGTGTCTACGTTCTTCAAACGCACACAAATATAGCTTTCAGTGATACCATTACCAGTACCATTACCACAAAAATGGGAAAACGCACTATTATGTTGCTGGATCAAATCAAGTATTTTATGTTATGAAACTAAATAAGATGTTTTTTCATGTAATATGACTTATATGACATATATTTACGGAAGGCAAACGAAATAAGATATCGTTTATTGCGTTTCGAATGTTTGATGTGTAATGTGTTATAATGATATTATAGAAATGTATTAATTGCTTGAAAAATCTCGTTTGATATCAATTAAAAGTATGTGTTGTATTTATGAAATAGAAAAATATTATTGAGAACATTACTTAAATGAAAAAAATCTTAATCAATAAAATTGTCATCTTTATGATGCCACTCTTCGAACTAACAGTAACTTTTAGTTATAAAACACTGTAGGTAGTAGCTGTAAATAAATATAGTTTAGTTTGACGCATACATAATTGCCGCCAAAACTATATTTTTTTTAAACAAAAATAAGCACAAAAGATATCAATATGGGTATTTTTTTCCTCACGGAAAGCAACATTGAATTGTGATAAGTTAGGTTATTAGAATTTTTGTTTGATGGTCGGTTTACTTAAATATAATGTATAAAATGTAAGTATTTACTTGTGAAATGTAATTTTATTACACGTTTTTTGTTTTCCTGAAGGACTATGACATCCCTTTACGCTACAAACGGTTGTTTTAAATTATTTACTCGAGAGCTCTGTTCGGCAGAATGTGACCTTGAGTACTGACGGCTCGTCGAGCAAAGTTAGCCAAAAATGGCTAAGTTTTAGTTGCCTCACTTTTTGCACTCGTACTATCCTTCTATGCGTTGTTATTCTAAGCTTTATATATTTGGTTGCAGTCGCTACTTAACTACCAGAGCCGGATTAACACTGTCAGAGGCCCTAAGGCAATGGCATTCTCGAGGCTCCTTTTCTTACTTTGACTGACTAAATCGTGTGTGAACTGAGGAAACGCACATTAAGGGCTGTGGTTTTTAATATATTTGTTTACTTATTCTCAGATTTGTTCTAAAATTGTTTTAATTCTACAACTAAATATAACGATTTGTATTTTGTGAGATAACAGTGAGGTCCCTAAGTTCGCACGCACATCAAATTCTCGTTCGAAGAAACATGTTTTCTTGGTGCGTGCATTGGGCCTGGGCCCCTAGTTGATGCGGGGCCCCTAGGCAGTTGCCTACTCCGCCTAATAGTTAATCCGGCCCTGTTAAGTACCCACATTTAAATTACCTAAACACAATAATGTGTATAGAGCAAGGATGTGGGAATGCATGCTACAATCTTTCATAATTAAACGACTTGCCTTCAAACATTTGTAACCTGTTCCTTTCTACCCTTGCGTTCCGGGGACACGATATCTCGTTCATTCCCCCTAACCATAGCACTATCACTCTAGTGTTGACGGCTCTTTGAGGCGCGCGTGCAACACGACGTGCTCCTACTCGTTCCTGGTCCTTACCGGACTACCCCTCTGCTCCTGCTCGCCGCCCGTAAGCCCGCGCCTGCTGTGGCCGAAGATCGGCTCGCGATCCCCGATGCTCTGGGCATCACCCTCGGCGGCTGGAGCGTGAGGAAGAGTTGCCCAGCTTCCTCTTTCGCTAGCATGACTGCCTCGCAGAAGGCGACGTGTTCGTTCGCTTGCGTCCGGAGTTGCGACTACCACAGCCCTTGACTGTCAGCAGCAGGCCTCGTCCAGAAAGTAGGCGCTTCACAGCTCACTACACGCCTAAGGCTCAATTTACACCGCCGCGAAATCGAATGGAGTAACATAATGAACTTGGTCAATAGTATAACATAGGTACAAACTAAATAGGAGCCAAAAAAAGGTCGCGCGTCTTCCGGAGAATCCTCGAGAATTCCCCTAGCTACTGTCGGCGCCATCTGTGAAATCCGCAGGAAGAGGCGCGTACGGGGAGTCGGTTACAGCAGTGCGGTGCCAACTTATAGATCGAATAGATCTAGACAGAACGTCCCTCATGGCGCAGTCGCGCCAATAGCGAATTTGCGCGCTTCTCGCGTCATGAAGCGATATTGACGCTTCCATTCCACGGCGGAGTAAATTGAGCCTAAAGCCCGATTTACACTTCAACAAGTACAGTAGCGAGTTAACTTGCGTCATCGGCGAGTTAAGTTGTTATTGTAGTTTGAACGGCAAAAGCGAGTTAAGTAGTAAGTTGTTGATTAAGTTGAGTTAAATAGATCGCGATCCTATTTTTCGGCGAGTCCAGTGCGAAGTAGCCCCCTCTCTCGAGTCTCCCGCACCCCTCCAACTTAACTGGCTGGCATGTAGACGGGCGAGTTTAGTACCGTTCATAAATTTGTAGGTTACAGGTAGGTTGAGGGGGGAGTTGCGGGTCCAGTTGCGGGATGAGTTGAGGGGCGTCTCGTGGGGAGTTGAGGTAAAGAGAGAGAGAGAGAGGGCAACGGTATACCTTTGAAATTTCGTAAATTTTTGAAGGTTTCACTTCTACCACGTGTGAATTGCACACGTTTTTTTTTACAATTCCATCACTAATTAATCGAAAGGAACTCGTTCCATCCGGGTGTCCCTTGACACCTCTCAAGTTTTTTTATTTTCTATTTTTCTTCTCGGGCAACTTATGACTATTCACTCGCCTACGTTTGGACGCTACTTACAACTTATTAATTAACTGTCCGAGTTCTTAACTGGCTACTGTTCTTGTTGAAGTGTAAATCGGGCTTAAGAGAGGCGCGCGTGAAACACTACGCACCACCATCTCGAGTCTTGATTGCTAAGGCGACAGATGTCCCCAAATCCTACTTCCCAGGACCCTGTTTAGGGAGGCTGGAGGAGAGCGCCAACGGGTATCGTGTTACCCAGCTACTGGGTTGTGTAGGTGAGATAGTCTGTCACTCCATATAAAATACTAGTACTCCGCTGCATGTGGCTAAACTGAAAGCCGAGCGCAACAATGTTGGGAAAATGGTAAGCACATGACCAGAGCCGGATTAACCCTGTCAGAGGCCCTAAGGCAATGGCATTCTCGGGGCCCCTTTTCTTACTTTGACTGACCAAATCGTGTGTGAACTGAGGAAACCCACATTAAGGGCTGTGGTTTTTAATATATTTGTTTACTTATTCCCAGAATTGTTCTAAAATTGTTTTAATTCTACTAAGTACTAAATCTAGCAATTTGTATTTTGTGAGATAACAGTGAGGTCCCTAATTTCACACGCATATCAAATTCTTGTTCGAAGAAACATGTTTTCTCGGTGCGTGCACTGGGCCCGGGCCCCTAGGCAGTTGCCTACTCCGCCTAATGGTTAATCCGGCTCTGCACATGACGAGTGTAGTATAGTGGTAGTACCTATACCTAATAGAATTTATTTGAACGAGCTTCCTTCCTTTTTAGTGGGAAAATCATCAAATGACTGTTCTCGCTCCGGGTAGAATTAAACTTCTAACTAAAAAATAAAACCGACTTCCATATCAAAACACTACAAAGCCAAAAATAATTTTAATTTCGGTAGTCGGTGTTATTGGTTCTGTATTTTCTTTTTTTTTCACACCGCCTTCCGAAATTAAAATTATTTTTGGCTTTGTAGTGTTTTGATATGGAAGTCAGTTTTATTTTTTGCAAAAAAGTTTTTATATTCGTGCTTTTTAGTGGGTCAGTGAATTTTCCAAATCGGTTCGTAAATGACGGAGTTATGCGCGAACAAAAAACGCAATGCAGAGTAAACGAAAAGATCATCAACGTAAATTATATGTTTTTTAGACTTTTGTTGATTTTTCAGAAACGGCTTGTCCGATTTCGATAAAATTTTCATGGGACCATTGGGAAGTATACCCTTTCTAACAAGATAAGAATTTTTCAAATCGGTTGGCAAGCGACGGAGTTATGCGCGGACAAACATAAAAAAAAAAATACAAACATCCGAATTGAGAACCTCCTCCTTTTTTAGAAGTCGGTTAAAAACCCACGCTGTTCGATCAGCTACCGCCAATGCCCTGAGCGCCGATAACACTTTTACACGTTTGTCGTTTTAAGTTAAACTAGATAGGGCCGGTACCTACTTCCTAAATGACTATACTTTGAGAACAGACACCGAAACAAACTAGGAGGTCAACGTCTCAATTTCAAATAATGTTTATTCATTAGGTTTAGCATAGCATCATTAGAACGTATCAAGCGCCATGGTCACAGATGAACAACAGTGCCGATACATCGAAAACTCGAACAATAAGTTAACATGCTAAATATACCGTTTTAAGATCTAATGATAAGCTTTATATGTAATAAATAAGACCAGTTTGATCTATATGAATATGTATCCAAAAATGTGTATGCGTGTTCAAAGAGCAAAATATTTGCAAGTAAATAAATATACTTACTCTTATTTCGTTTATTAGACGTGAGTCGTGGTTACCTCTTTATTTTTTAAATATTTCATTTAAAAACAAAGCGATAAAACATATGAAAATAGTACATAACCCACCGGTATAGGAAAGAGGGTCCAAACTCCAAGCTACCAGCGCGGTCAGGGCTCCAGAGAAAGGAACCTCCTAACGATACGCGCCGTGTCCAGGAGTACCGCTTTCTGAAACAAGCCCTTAATCCAGCCGCCTAACGAGTGCCTCCTAAGATGTTGGTCGAGGCTCTTGGCTATTAAGCCATAGGCTGAGACAACTATCGGTACAATGATATCCACGGAATCTATACTTATAATAAATCTGTAGAGAGGTCAATTCTGTACATGAAATATATTTCCAAAATAACTATCAGGGGATGATTAAGGATCGATACTCATGCCAAAAATGCAATCAGTTAAATTTTTGTCTGTCTGTCTGTCTGTATAACCGTTATAGAAACAAAAACTACTCGACGGATTTTAACGAAACTTGGTACAATTATTTTTCATACTCCTGAGCGGGTTATAGTATACTTTTCATCACGCTACAATCAATAGGAGCAGAGCAGTGAAGGGAAATGTTGGGAAAACGGGAGAAGTTACTCCATTTTTTAAGCTTCCGTCGCGTGTGCAACCTTAATGGTTAAAGCTACACAAATCATTTCATGACGGAAATGTTCTCCTTAAAATTATATAAAAAATATCCCACGACAGCATATGTCTAACTTTTATGGTTGACTCACAATAACACGTGTAACTCCCGATAGCTTAGCAGTTCGAAGCTTTCTGATTATAATATTTATCTACTCTTACGTTTATAACACTCTCAGTCACCCCTAATTGAAAAAGTTAACATTATTAACTATTCCATAAAAAAATTGGCCAAGTGCGAGTCAGACTCGCCCATGAAGGGTTCCGTAGTAACTATAATATAATATGCAAATTTATTTGACGAAAAAAAAACCTTACAAATTTCTTAAAACTAGCTTATTTACATTTTTTACAACTGCGCCAAATAAATTTGTTTTGAAAAAAAAAACCTTACAAATTTCTTAAAACTGGCTTTTTTACATTTTTTACAACTGCGCCGAATAAATTTGTTTTTCATAGTGTTTGTATGAATTACAAAGTTATATTTGCGGTTTTATAAAATATGCTGTATCTCAAAAACTGCTGAACTGATTTCGTTCAAACTAATTTTGGTTGAAAGTTTATATTAAGATCTACAGACATATATGTTTTTTAGATTTTTCACTCCATTATTATAGAAGTTAAAGGTTGTGTCCGCCACACACACATTTTACCACTTTGGAAGCTTATATCTTTTAAACGATTGACTTTATGGAAAAGTGGTTTTAGAAACCCCGATGTCGTTTTTAAAGAACTGTCTATAGATACAACACATGCATCGATTTCATGAAAAAAATTATTTTCAGGTTTAGTTCCATGTATGGGGAGCCCCCCTTTATTTTAAATATTTTTTAATTTTTTCTCAAAATCGGAAAGCGGTTCACAGAATACATCTACCTATCAAGTTTCACATGTATAGTCCTAATAGTTTCGGAATAAAATTGCTGTGACAGACGGACGGACAGACAGACAGACAGACATGTCGAAACTATAAAGATTCCGTTTTTTGCCATTCGGCTACGAAACCGTAAAAAGAATCATATAAATCGGTATAGAAACACCAAAGTTATACATGAAATACGCTTATAATAATAAGCCATCGCGCGTGAATACTGAATCATGCTATAAGGATTATTTTTGAGAATCGATCGCCGCGCTCGACGCGTCTCGCGGTCGAAGCGTTGTCTAGGTACTTAAGCCTCATGTGAACGTGATCTAAACAATATTACCAATACATTAACTTACGCTGACAGAGTCGCGGGCACAGCTATATTGTATCATTACGCTAAGGCCAATAGGAGCGGAGCGCCAATGAAGAATGCTTCAAAATCGGGGTTAAATTTAACGTTAGCCCAAAGTAACTATTCCACGCGGACGAAGTCGCAGGCAAAAGCTAGTAGATGAATAAGATTGGAATGGTAATGTGGGCGTGGCGAGCGCGCCACATTTATGATTCGAAAATCATAGCTCGACCGTTTAACTCATTCACCGCGTTTAGTGCGCTTCGGACTACTTCGGAACACAGAGTTCTGCTTTAAAATGCCGTGTTGTGCAATTATAACCTGTAAAACAAAAAGTCAGACCGCAAGTGTAGAGCAAGGAGGTATATCTTTCCATCGGTAAATCGAAAATAACATTTAATTACAATTTTATTTTAAAAAAACAAAACATTAACAACATTATTGCAAGAAGTTACAAAAAGTATACATTGCCCGATGTGTACTCGCTTAATCAACGCAATGACCAAGTCCGCTTACAATGTACTCCATGCGTTGCGTCCTCCACACCATTGACGTTTCGTCCTTTGCACTGATTGGCCGTGATGCACGGCGCATGTTTATCGACAGTGAGTTAAAATCAGTAGCAAGCTCTCGATTTAAGTGTGTGTAATTTATTTGTGTGCGTAATTCGCATACGTAACGGGCCTCTTGCTTGTAGTGGAGCTAAAGAGTGGGAGACAAACGGCGACACGCGTTCTCATACAAATCAGGAACTATTTCCTTTCTAATCTCTTTTATCTGTTCTGTGATGATATCCGATTTCACATCCCACATGACGACAATATCATGAGCTAAGTTAAGATAGATGGCTATAGGAGATCAATATATATTTTATTTAAATAAAAAGAAAACAATAAAATAGAGGAACTCCATTCTCCAAGTCGATTAAAACTATATCACATAAAATATCACAGATAGGTTACTTGACTACGGTTGAAATCATAAAATCAGAGATATAATGTTGTCTATCGCTACCAACTCAAATATAGAATAAAAGCGCCGCTGGGTATCGCCAATTCAGAATCGATATTTAAAGATTGTTACATAGCGATACCCCGCCACGTCTATTATTTATTTTTATTTTTAAGGGAGTTTTCTTAAACTACAAAGTGTTTTATGCGTAGGTTTTTAAATTTAATAGTACTTTTAAGATTCTTAATCTTTTGACCTACTACAGCTTTTGTCATTTTGACCAATTTCATGGAATGTACAGTAATTGTAATATAGTACACACAGTTCCCTTGGTTATATTTGACAATATTCGATTATTCATCCCTACTTTCACCCCCATATCTAGTAAATGGCTGAATCGATTTTGATAAAATATGTCTGATTATAATATACACATCGTGTTCTTCCATTTGATACCCCATTTGGGTATGTTTGACAACATTCAATTACTCATCTCCAGTTTCAGCCCCCATACCTAGTAAATGGCTGAACCGATTTTGACAAAACATATCTAAGAACCACCGCCGGAAAACATACTTTAAAAAAAAAACCACATCAAAATCGGTTCACCCGCTTAGAAGCTACGGTGCCACAGACACACATAACGGTCAAACTTATAACACCCTTCTTTTTGCGTCGGGTGTTAAAATAGACTTTAGCATGGTGTATTTTATTTAAGTTTGTTTTTAGAGACCATAATATGTATTAAAAAGGCTCTAAAAATTTTACAATTGCTGCTAAACATAATTTATGTTTACAATAAAGTTAGTTAATATCGTATTACATACCTATTAGATTAATAAAATAATTAATTTTTTCAAGTGACAAGATCCCAACAGGCAGAGCAATATTCCGAGACTAAATACAATGAAAGCTACGTAGCTATGTGCGTACGCGCATATAATAAGTAATTAATTGAATAATTTAAAATGTTTAAGTATGTATAAGATTAATTAGAAATAGATTACAGAAATGGTTATGAACTCAAAATGTCTAATGATAAAGACTAGATTAACTACACAAATGTATCATTTGCATGCATGTAATAACCAACTCATGTTTTAACACATTTTTAGTCTTTACCAAATTTTATGCATGTTTTCAGCTAATAAATATTTAAGTGTGGTGTAAGGGCTACATAGTTAAGAGTTAAAACTCTTTGATGGCAAGGATTTAATGAACATTCCCAAAGAATTGTGAAAGCTGTACAAACAACAAAAAATAAAATAGGTATTTTGAAATCGAGTTAAAAGATTAATTTGGATTTAAAGAATTTTGAGTTGTCCCAGTTTCAATTTAGCAGTATGATATAACAACTAAAATTACACTTAAAACTAAAACAGTCTTCTTTCTTGAGGTACAAATAAATAAAACGCATCTGAAATGTAAGTTTATGTCATTTTTTTTCTGCAAATTCCACTTAAAAACTAACATTACAATATAATCCACAGCATTTCAAGTGAATACATATTCAGTATATGTGTCATTAAAACAGAACACGGTTTTAAAGAAAATGTGGGTAGAAATAAAACTTGGTTTTCTTCTTAGGGCTTTAAAAAAATTGCAGCCTTAATCTAGAATACTAGATTTAAAACATTCAAAATTGGTTAAAAGCCCAGTTTCTTCAATGAAAATTTATCACAACGCTGTGAACAGTTAATTAAGGTTTTAATAGTCATTATTTAACGTCCGTTTTATATGTGTCAGATAGAAAGCGATTTTTCTAGAAAACGGGTAGTAAGCATACGTATTTGTACAAAACAATATGCGTTATTTCGCTTATCCATAACTACGTAATAAAACGTAGCAGGAATAAAAGAAACTTTATTATGTGGATAATGAAGCTTCTATCATTGCTAATGGGAAAAACAGACTCCGGCAGGGAATTCCACTCCTTAGCTGTACATGCAATAAAAGTAATCTATAGCAAGTTCTGAAAAAAGTAACTGTGGAGTTTCTTGCCGGTTCTTCTCTTTAGGAAACGACCAATTCTAACCGTGCACTCGCTTCTAACGTTTTATAAGTGTAATATATTTTTTATTTTGATTTGATTGATCCCAAAACGTTTCGTGCGTATGGGTGGAATATCCACCATGTAACGATGACGTATCGCCGTTCGTATTATAGTCTGATGATGGAATGGGATTGGTGGAATTCAATCGTGAAATTTAACCTTTTAACCGCCTACGTCGGATTTTTACGACAAATATTTTCGGGCCCATTCCGCCTGAGTCGTATATATACGACAAAAATATCACAGCTCGTTTAATGTACTTTTTTATTTAATTACGCTGTATTCTATCAAAACGATGTTTATATTAGGTAAATAGATAATTAAGTAATCATTTGACAGTTTAATAAACTTTAGTCTCTTAATCAGAAGTCCTAATTATATTGCACTGCTCTCTTTGTTGTAGGTATTTATTTTTCGATTCACTGTGCCGGGCGCTGGGGGCCCGACAAACGATATGAAGTCGGGCGGTTAAAAGGTTAACGAACATTCCCGAAGTGCGACCAATAGAAAACCGATATGCTGGCTGCTTGGCTTTGACTATTTTTTTTTAATTAATAATTAATATACTCACACCATCTCCCCTGATGGTAAGTGATGATGTGGTCGAAGATGAAGCACGCTTGCCTAGAAGCAACCTATTCACTCTTGGCTTAAATTATAACTAAACAACGCTATTGTTTGTACGAATACGCTTGAAATCGGCTTACTACGAAACTATTATGTATATAGAAATATGTCACACATACTGACTCACATACCAAATCTATTCCACATACAAACTAGATGTATGTTTAATATTTTAAACATACAACATTGATTAGTAAGGTTTATCAGTAATAATGATTATCATTTTAGAATTTGATAGCACATACAAATTAATTGATTGTGGTAGAAGTTAGACGTATCCTAACATAACCAGGCTATAATGAGACACAGGCGTCGTCTCTATGAGATGGAAACGGAAGTGCTGGATTTTTAGTCCTAGGTCATAGGAGTTTCCTTACGATGTCTACCTTCACAGTTTTGAGACCAGTGGTGATAATCAGAGTCGGAATTAAATTAGTAATATTTCATCCTTATCGGATAAAAATCAAATGAATTGCCTTAAATTAGTAACATTTTTAATCAGTGTCACTATAATCTTCATTTGTATTTATTTTGAAAGAATTTTGTTCTGCATTCTCTATGACGTCATCCAAATTTCACATAAGATTTTCTTCTTGTATCACGCGGTCGCAGCATTTCTTCCATAGATAAGCATCTATTAAAGTTACTGCGTCACAAGATATTTTTTTAAATATTTTAATTGTTAATTATTTATCATCTTGAATGTTGAGTTATTGGCACCAACATAATTTTTTATTTGGGCCCACACCAATTCAATAAGAATTGTATGTTTTGAAATATAAATTTTATTTTGAATTTATATTCCATTGTGAAAACACCTTTACCCTGTAGTTGCACTGATGACGTCACTATTTTGCATCGCAACCAACTATAAATGCATTTACTTAATGTTAGTCCAAATAGCCTTTAAAACAATTTGACATTATTACTGAAAAACCTTACATACAAAAGCCTTACATATAGACAAAATTGAATCGACACAGACTTTGTGACAATGAAGAAATAATGGGTCCATATCCCTGAGCATTATCATACAACTCAAACAGCGGGGCTGCAACCAATTTGTAGTTCTTTGGCACTGCAAATAGAGCTCTATCTTGTAGTTGCACTAAGAAGAGACGTTTGTGCTCTTTCGGTTTTGTTATGTGTGGAGGAATGTAGGGGTATTGAGGCGGCTCGAAGTTGGGTCGCCACCAGTTGCCTGGAAATAGAAAAATATTATTATAAACAACTATACAACCAATAAAGGCAATGCCAGCGGAGACAGCAAAAACCGCCCGCACGAACGAAGTCGTGCGTACAGTAGTACCCAACTGATAAGGCGCGTCGTGAATCTTCGTTCGCACAGAAAATAAAGTATAGCCTCGAAGATTAACGAAAGAATGCTTAAAACTTACAATCAACCTTAGATCACAACTATAAGGTTAAAGTAAGATAAGGTTAAGGTAAGGTAAATTATGTTACAGTGTCCCTCGCACACTAAACAAACGTAGCGTCCGAGCAGGGACACTGTTTGCTGTAAACTTTTGTCGCAGTAACTCTGGTTTGCATTGTCTTACTCGTCGTATGGTCGAGACCTACAATAATCCAATAATACCAAGACCAATTTGACAAGCTAGAGCGACTTCAAAATCTCTGTATTAGGTTTATATTTGGCTTACGCAAATATGACCATGTTTCTGAATTTCGTACTAGGCTCAAATGGCTTCCTATTAGGTTTCGCCGGAATGTTCATTTACTTTCTCTGCTTTATAATGTGCTATTTAATCCTTTCACTCCTTTTTATCTTAAAGACCGCTTTCGGTTTCTCTGTGACACACATTCAAGGTCCTTGAGATCATCGGAAAATTTAGAGTTAAGTATCCGTATGCATTCCACTTCCTTCTTCGATAAATCTTTCACTATCCAAGCGGCCCGTTTGTGGAATGCATTACCCATAGATGTGAGGCGTGCTCAATCATTACCTACATTCAAAAGAATGGTGAAGGAGCATTACCTCTCACTATAATTTTTTTTCCCTTGTGAATTTGAAATATATTAGTATATATTTATATATCCGTCCGCTTCTCCTCAAGCTCATCAAACCATATATCTTGGACTCCCTAGCACATATCTGTAACCTCAGTATGTCTACGGGTACTTTTCCCAGCTGTTGGAAAATGGCAGCTATAACACTAATTCATAAGAAGGGAGCCAAAGACTGTCTCAATAATTATAGGCCTATTTCTCTTTTATGTGTCACATCCAAGATCTTGGAGAAACTCGTAAATAACCGCCTTATCGGTTTTCTGGAGAAACACAGCCTATTGTCCGGACGCCAATTCGGTTTCAGACGAGACAAATCCACAGAACAAGCCACAGGACTTCTGACTAATATTGTTTCCTCAAAGATTGATGAGGGGAAACGAGCTATTGGTGTCTTCCTCGACCTGGCCAAGGCATTCGACACGGTTTCAATTCAAATGCTTTTGAAAAAGCTGGACTGCCTTGGCGTAAGGGGTGTCGCTCGGGATTAGTTCACAAGTTATTTAACGGATAGATGGCAGTATGTGGTAGTTGGGGATTTTGTAAGCGAAAGCCTTGCAGTTACTTTTGGCGTGCCACAGGGCAGTGTTCTCGGTCCGACTTTATTCAATGTGTATATGAACGACATCTTGAGCTTAACCATCCCAAGATCAGATATGATTTGTTACGCAGATGACACGGCTATCATATTCCACGGTGATACATGGGCTGACGCTGTAGACGCCGCAGAAAAAGGCATGCGTATTATATCGAACTGGCTCAATCGAAATCTTTTGACCCTTAATGTCGAAAAGACTAATTTTATAACGTTCCACATTAGCCGTCCCAGTTGTCCAGATATTAAACTCATTAAAATCCACGAAATAAACTGTCAAGCCATACAGTGCTGCTATAGTGGTATTGGTAAAGTAAAATCAATCAGGTACCTGGGCATCATAATTGATCAGAACTTGTCTTTTAAAGAACATATTTCGACACTCTCTAGAAAGGTACGTAAGTTCATTTATATTATGAAATCCCTTCGCGCTAGTGCTCCGAAAGACATGTGCAGAAAAGTGTATCTAGCTCTTTGTCACTCGTTGCTGCAGTACTGCGTAAGCGTCTGGGGTAGCGCAGCCAAGTCCAATTTGATTGAGCTCGAACGTGCACAGCGGGCTGTTCTTAAAGTCTTCCTAGGGAAACCGCGGCGATATCCCACAGACGATCTATATGTCGCAGGTTTTTTATAAAATTAGGTTTTTGATCAAAAACCTAGGTTTTTGAAGAAAAACCGGAAAATGACACATTTTAAACTCAATTTCATCATAAACCTGTAACAATCCAGATTTTTGATCAAAAACCTGAACTAGTTTGGGTTTATGATAAAGTTCTTGTCAAAATCACGGGTTTGCTTTGTTTTATGACAAATATAAAGTCGGCTCGCTCGCGAGCCGCTTTCGCTCTTGGTAGGTTACACTGCATGCTGAATGCACACAGCAAACTCGCCCTAAAATGTAAACTACGCATTTTTACCACGTGCATACGCCCTATTCTAACATACGCCTGTCCGGCGTTTGCTTATGCTAGTCCGGCTCAGATACATAGGATGCAAGTTTTCCAAAACCGATTTCTCCGAAAGGCCACGGGTGCGCCCTGGTACTTGAGGAACGAAGATCTCCACGTAGACCACAAAATCCCGGCTATAAAGCAAGTGTTGAAATGCCATTCAGTGCGTTACTTTGCCTCTGCTGGAAAACACACAAACCCCCTGATTGTATCGGCCCAAAAAATTTCCCGGGTTCGTCGTACGCGTCTCATCCTAGACAAACCCGATGATCCCACCACAAACCGACAAGAGAGAAGTCTTTAGTTCAACTTGCTGACACGCTCACAAGGGTAGCGCTAGTGTAAATTCGAATCATCAACCGAGTTTTTAGAGTAAACTCACAGCGGATTTTGATTCGAAGTTTAGAATGAGGTCTTACAGAATCACACTGCAGTAGGGAAACTAGCACTCTAAAGAAATACATAAACAAAACGTATTCCGTATTCAGGCCTCGCCGACGAGGTCCATCGTGACGTCCGCGTACTTGTAACGTCCACCCTCCCCGACCTTTGCCAAACGAGCCAGCCCGCGATGCTGAGCCAGTAGCAATAAATAACCCATTAATAATAATATGACTCAGCCTGACCCTTTGCTGCTCTCCACCAACGACCCCGCTATGCCGAGGTCCGTACTCCACACCCTTCATTTTCTTCTGATAATATCTACCTGCAAATTTGATGAACTAGGTTGTTGAAGGGTATGGATCAAAGATTCTGTATGATTTATGTCAAAAGAACAAAACATACTTATCAAAAGGGAACATGCCGTTGCAAAATTTAAAAATGTCAACAAAAATAAAAATGAAAGCAGCTTCTTCGGAAAAATTTGTAGAAATCGATATTGGTGCTACAATTTTCGTTGATGTGCCGAAAATAGATAGAGGGCCACTGGATGCAAGTAACATTATAGAAAAGGTAATTGTTAAGAAGAACGATTTATTCAAAATCGGTACTTCAGCGGGGGTTCTAAAAGACTGCTGCCTTGAAACATCTATTCAAATATCAACTGCCTTTAACGAACCTATACCGACAAATGAACTGAGTTTGCGTGAAATTGCTTCAAAGATATCTTTATTTGGAGGCCAAGGTTTTAAGAAATGCTCGTGCGAAAAATCTAAAGTGCGCTGCAAGACAAATCAATGTCAAAGGAGGAAAATATTGATTGGATCATGGATGAAAAATTTTGATAAATAAATAATTGTTTTCTTTCTACTAATTTGCAAATGATGATGAATTGTTTTATTTATTTCATTTAAATTGATTTATTTGTCATAAAACAAAGCAAACCCGTGATTTTGACAAGAACTTTATCATAAACCCAGACTAGTTCAGGTTTTTGATCAAAAATCTGGATTGTTACATGTTTATGATGAAATTGAGTTTAGAATGTGTCATCTTCCGGTTTTTCATCAAAAACCTAGGTTTTTGATCAAAAACCTAATTTTATGAAAAACCTGCGACATATATAAAGAAGCTGAAGTCTTGCGTGTCCGACAACTTTATATCCTGAGGTCCCTACTTAACCTTGTTGCTGCTTCTGGGAGGAAATTCACATACACCCGAAGAGGGAGGGTAGGAGCTGATAGTCTTTTTTTAAAAACAATATTTGCCTCCCGGTTTTCGCTGTTTCTACCTGTTCGAGTCTTTAATAAAGTTAACAAATCCACACTTAGAATCCCTGGAAATGTTTTCGAAGCTAAGATTATATTAAAGGCATGGCTTCGGAACCTGACTTACGACGAAACAGAAAATTTTCTATGCCCTGTTAATTAATTTTAAAACCAAGAAACAGACTCATAAGATCTTCCCTGTCTATTGTCTATTTTCTGAATCACCCGTTCATTCGCAATAACACACACACACACATGCGCGCACAGACACTCACTTGCAAAAGCACTACACACTACTCACTAACACTGAATCACTCTTGCACTATCCACTTAATAATACCATTACGACATTGATGTATGACATAATCTTATTCAATTCAAATTCACTAACGTCATTAACTATTACTATAATTTCTTTTTTGTTTACAATTTTTTTTTTTCCTTTTTTGTCTTGTTAAATTACCTTAGTTTGTTAAATTTAGGCTACAAAGATGGATAATTATCAATGTGAACTATTATGTCAATTATTGTTTTTTTTTATATTTAATTATATATCTAATTTTATCAACAGGCTGTGCTGTGTCACTCTGAACCGAGTAACGAGTAGGTTTCTGTCAACCTCTGCTTTAATATTGGGCCACCAAGATACAGGCTTAGCCTAGTTTGGGGCCCATTGCTAAGTGTTTTGTATTCTGTTACTTTGTGCATTGTATTTACTGTCTGTATTGTCATAACTTGTGTGTGTAAAATAAAATAAATAAATAAATATTTATATATTATTTTTTGTGGTATGTATTATTATTATTCTATTATTATGTTTAATTAGTGTTATGTATGATGTTGTACACTGACAGCCCTAAATCTATCTCTTTTAATTTCTATCCATCCAAAGGTTGTCTGTAAGAGATTGCCCTGTGCGATAAGACCGCCCATTGTACACTAGTTTTATTATTTGTATCTTTAAATGTATTGTAAGGTGTACAATAAAGTATATAATAAATAAATAATTATTTTGTAGATAAGTACTGATATTTTTTTGTGCTTTAAATCTAAATTTAAATCCCATGTACTACTGTTCTAGATGCGCAATGTAACAGTTAATATTATAATGATGTTTGGTACGTATTATTGTAAATTTTAACATTTTATAATTCTTATTTATTCTTACTAATGCCTAATAATATTAATTTGAGTCCTCTACACTTATTGATTCTTTTTTATTCTATTTTTTGTTTCAAATTATCTTTTTTTTTGTATTATATCTTCTGTTTTTAACTATTTTAATTACTAATGATTGAATTTGAATGTTACTATAAAATTTATTACTTGAATAGCTTATCCAGCAGCATATACTGCTTATATTTTCAATGTTAATTTGCGGATAATGCAGTGGGCTGCAATATTGTTTATAAACTGAATGATTTATTGTTGTGCACTCATCTTATATTGTAGCTGTTTATTGTCACTAAATACATAAATAGTACACTGCAGCTGTTAGTTCCGCCTCACTCACGCGTCGCGCGCTAACATGGCGGCAGCTGCCGACCAATAGCGGTAAAGAAAACGAAGTGCGGTACGAACATTCATGTTCTGAGCAGGTACAGACGCGCACATGAAGCTACCCGAAACTGTCAAATTTTCCCAATCAACCTTGAACCTAATTTTTTTTTTTTTTCATTACTGATGGGCCCACTCTTGACCTCGATCTCGCCTGATGGTAAGCGATAGATGAGGTCTACGATGGAACGAGCGAGCCCTAGGTCATAAGTGGCAGGGAACACAGAAACCGGCAGAGAATTCCACAGCTTGGAACTGCGCACAATAAATGTGGAGGAGAAGCGCTTGGTACGACAAGACGGTATATCAACCAAGTCTGGATGGTACCCAGCCGTGCGTCTGGTAGACCGGTAGTGAAAGGGAGATGGAGGAATCAGGTCATGGAGCTCCTGAATAATAAAGTTGAAAATCTATTAAAGAATATTGACAGATTGTTGTAGCTTGATGTGCTGGCGTCTGTACTGTACAGCAAGTATTATTATTTTAATTATTGACTAGCTGCGTGGGGCATCGCTCCCGTGGACTTTATCTCGATAAAAACATAACCCTCCTTTTTTCAGTCGGATAAAAAGTAGCTCATAACCTTCCTCAATGTTCAAGCTCCTTCCATAGCAAATTTCATCCAGTTCCGCCCAATACTTTTGAAGTTTAGCGTGTTCAAACAAACTTTTCCGCTCCATAATATTGGTATAGATAATAGGCTCGCGTTTGACCAACATCTCATCTTATGGTTTTTTAATAAAAGTACAGCACTTAAGAAAATAGTAATTTTAAAATCGCATACAGACAGTTTATCTACAACGTGTAACGGAAACCCCATATCTATCCAAAAGGGCTGAAGACAACATCTGGTATGGAGTATCTATGCAAAGTTTCAGCTCAAAATAACTGACTTTGTCCTTGCATTTTAAATCTGTAATATCTTCGAAACTACTTATTTAAATTATATTCTGTAAAGGGCAATATTGATTTATATTAAATGCACAATGTATTTATGGTACTTAATTGGATAAGGATTAATGCCGTATTGCTTAAAATCGCTTCGTAAAATATGATCGTATTTCTCGTAAAAAGTAAAGGATAAAAAATGGTTGTTGTGGGTTATCTATAAGAGATAGACAGATGCCATCGAGGACTTTTTTGTTGACCTTTTTAAGGTGTACAATACTGTAGTACATTATTTTGATCTATCTCGTAGGGTTCAGCCAGCGTTTGCAAAGCAAGCGCAAAAAATGTGTTTATTTGCGACATCACATTAGAAACCTCAAAAATCATCAGTGTTCCTCTACTATATTATGCATGTTATATACTAAAAACCTTCCTATTGAATCACTCTTTCTATTGAAAGAAACTGCATCAAAATCCGTTGCGTAGTTTTAAAGATTTAAGCATACATAGGGACAGACACAGGGAAGCGACTTTGCTTTATACTATGTTAAGATTTATTTAAGAAGTATGGAGGACTAACAGCTATTAAATACAGAAAATAAATAGTATAGTAGACAGTGAGCCAATTAAAAGTCCTCACGTTTAGAGGCAGGAAAATCTTAAATTGAACACCTAAAAGGTAAATGTAACCATTATCTTAAATACAATATTTAAAATGACTAAATAGATAACAGATATAAATAACACATACAACACAGTAACTACAGATATTAATTATTTTTGAAAAAATCAAGACTTAGGCGTCTTCTGGCTGCAATCACACTTGTTATAAACGGATCAAAATC
Organism: Tholera decimalis; assembly: GCA_943138885.2. Classification (NCBI taxonomy): domain Eukaryota; kingdom Metazoa; phylum Arthropoda; class Insecta; order Lepidoptera; family Noctuidae; genus Tholera; species Tholera decimalis. The sequence continues at coordinate 5,420,223 of OW964575.2, read as the reverse complement.
GTGCTGCTTACACCGGTTATTAAAGCTTCTGCTTGCACGCACTATAAATGAATTTTGCCTATACTTGGTTAAGCTGAAAGGTACCCGTAAAGGTGGATTATACCGAGTTTTTATTGAAAATAGTTTTGCGTTTGATTACCATCTCACCTGATGGTAAGTGATGATGTCGAAGATGAAGCACGCTTACCTAAAAGTAACCTATTCACTCTTGACTTAAAGACTCCTAGGTTGTAGCTATCAGGAAACACAGACTCCGGCAGGCTATATATGCTATGATGTTTATTTTTGCAAATAGGTTATAAATAAATAACACTTTTACACGTCATTTAACGCTAACTAGCTAAAAAACCCTGCTTTCATAGAAGATATCCAGTAAATAATTGGCCAACCGAAATTCCTATCCTGTAACTTGATTATCTACAGAAATTATGAACGATTGTAGTATTAATGTTCTCATGGAGCGACTGTGTATTGTAAAGTACGGCCAACGAGAAGCGACACCAAATGTAAACAATCGTACCGTTCAAAATGTATTTACAGAGAAATGGCGAAATGTGTGGATCACATAATAAAACCAGAAACCAATTTTTAGAACAAACAGTGATCTAATTAATTATAATACAATAAATGGTTTTTTCATAAATAGGTAGGTTGATTAAAAAATTTCTGTCGAATCATCATCCTCTAATACAGATGAAGGCGATAAGAATAGTAGTAAATTAAATGAAAATAGTATATAATTTCTCCAAATAAAAATGTTTTGAACCCCTGAAAGTTTGTTTACATTTAGTACCAAATGTAAACAAACTTTCAGGGGTTCAAAACATTTTTTTACATATTTGTTTACATTTGGTATCGCTACTCGTTGGCGGTACTTTAGTTTTTTGTCGGTGTTTTAAAATTCCCTCCAATTACAAATTAAAGTAAAAATAAATTTACCAATAGTGTCTTCGATGAGCCATTCCTGTTTGACTCCGTCCTGTCTGCCAAGTGTCTCAGTCAGTAGCCGTTTCAGACCCTCGATCTCATCCTGTAGACAAAATAATAAAAATAAATAAATTTATAAGCGTCAATAACTTAATGGCTAAGGTCTCGGATTTGTGGTCGAGAGGTCGCAGGTTCGAACCCCACCCATTACACTATGGCCGTGAACCTAGTCCACACACAAGCATGTTTAGCTTGGTTAAAATAAGATAAATTAATTTCCAAGATAGATGTAGGTACATTGTTTCTTAAGGGCCTATACTACCTCAAATGGCTTAGCATGATCCTCTGTTATGTCGAAAACACTGCAGCAATAATTTTGAAATAAATATATGGTAAAGTTGAGGAATAATGTTAGGTACTATGTTCGACGAAAACACGATTCCATAAAATTTTCTTGATAGAAAAAAATTCCAAAATTACCTTCAACCCAACAATAAACCGCTGCTATTCAAAAATAACTTCAAATTAGCTAATGAAACTTTGCATATTATTTGAATTAACTATAAAGCAGGTCTTATGTTATGTACTTTTTTAAATTATTATTTTCACCGTAAAAACCAAAGACCATAAATCCACTTGACCGCACATACGTTGCCCCGACGCACGAAAACTATGTGAGTTTTTGCTCTTATATATTGGCTACGATACACGAACCATTTTAGTTGTGACCAAGTATTAGACCTGTGTGCATGCTAAACAATTACAAATTTAAATTTTTGTATCCAATTTATAACGCATAATAATGCCTTCATGCGCGGTGAAGTGGTGTGGGAAACAATCCAAGACATCTAATTACAAAAAGGATGGCATAACTTTTCATCGGTAAGTAAACACTACGAAAATTATTATTGTTTTAATCAGATTATAAGCCATTGCAGGGATCTATTTAAAATGGCGATTGGCACACGGATGAAGCGCGCGTTGATGTCTTTTGGAAACGTCCCTTTCTTTCATTAGGAATTTCTAATTCTTTTATCTCTTTCTTTTCTTTGTATTTTATTCGTAAAAATCTATGCTGTACCTTTTATGGCAAAAGTCGATATCGATAATAATAAAATTAAACGTTATACAATTTTCAACCGACGACAAAAAGAGGAGGTTATCAATTCGACGCGTATATATATTTTTTTTTTTTTTTTTTTTTTTAATGTATGATCATCGATTACTCGAAGACGGCTGAACCGATTTGGAAAATTCTTTTTTTGATTGAAAGGGTATACTTCGATACTGGTCCCATTTTCATAAACGTCAGGATCTGATGATGGGATCCTGGAGAAATTGAGGGAACTCTTCAAATATTATAGGCACACCTATGTCGTTTTGGGTATTTATTATAGTAACTTGTGCAGTTGCTCTCAAAAAGTACCATTTGAGGAAGTGGAACTGATGATGAAGACCACAGATGGCCGCCGAAACTACTCAATAATAAGTATTGAGTGGATTGCGATTCGATTACTTGAATATGGATGTTACGCACTTTATGCTCGTCACAATGCATATGGTGATGTAGAGCTGATGGTGAAGTACCAGGAGAACTCCTCAACAATTAACGGCCCAGCATTGGGAAAAGCAATATTTTGTAAAAGGTTATAAGTAGTTGATAATTAGGCTCTTGTAACTAGGTAAATTAAAAATAGACCAACTAAAAAGAGTGAAATAAAAACTTTTTACCAAAAAATTAAACCGACTCCCAAAAAACACTGCAAAGTGAAAAATAACTTTAATTTCGGAAGTCGGTGCCAAAAACGAAAATACAAAACTAAAGACACCGACTAACGAAATTAAAGTTATTTTTCACTTTGCAGTGTTTTTTGGGAGTCGGTTTAATTTTTTGGTAAAAAGTTTTTTTATACAATTGAGACACTCATTAAATACCCATCTACTTTTAACCGACTTTAAAAAAAGAGGAGGTATTACAGTTTTTTTTCATCTGTGTGTTTAACATACGTGTTTTTAATTTAGATTTCCAAAGATTCCGGCATTTAAAGAAAAGTGGATAGAGAAGGTTAATAGGGAAAATAGGTTTCCAACAAAAAACAGCGCTGTTTGTTCAAGGCACTTCACACCCGATTGTTTTGAATATTTAAAACAACGCCGACGTTTATTTAGTTCAGCGACACCAACGATGTTTTTGCCTATTTTGGTAAGTTTTTTTAGTAATTTAGGTAAAGTCAGTTAAAGTTCGGATATTCAAATTCTGAATATAATAAATTTTCAATCTTTACAGGCTTCAATTAGTGTGACGGAGTCTAATACTCATGAACCTGGGCTTTCGAATCACAATATCGCCCTTGTAAGTTAATTTGTTTCAATTTTAAGTCCATCGTCCATTTTGTTCTATGTATAAATTAAATTATACTGTTATATTATCCAATAAATTCTGAATCCGGAGGATAGCGTCATCGTTTTCAAGAAAAAATAGGTTTAAGAATGACAGAACTCATTTTCCAATACAAGCGACTGCTGAAACTACAGCTATATACACTAACTGAAGGCCAGATAGCTTTACAGTGTTTTACATTTAATGATAGTAACCTTTGGGCCTTCCCATAATTATGAAATACCCCTTATCATAATTTTAACATTCTACAACTAAGTATTTCTGTAAAATTAAATGTTAATGTTTCTTAAAACCTCAACCTTTTCTTGTTTTTCTTGTTCTATTAAATACTAACAATGCTTCTTTTTAGGGTTCAACAATAAGTAAAAAAGAAGTAGTAAACCCAGCAAGTGTAGAACTAACTCCACGTAAACGCAAAATGAAACGACACATAAGTCATAAGTCATTTATTTCTGAACAATATACATCGTGTAGAAATTTTGTAAAATAAAACAATACCATGCAAATAAAACAAACAAAAAGATACATGTCAAAGAAAATAACAAATTCAAGACGATAAAAGCCCACACCCAATTTACAATAAGTTGGTAATCGTATTTACAATAAAACATTCAGTCAAATAAAAAGGAAAAACAAAAATCAGATTAATGTATAAAAAAAATCAAGAATAATATATTACAATTAAATTAAATAAAAACTGTGTAAAAATTGTGTAAAACAGAACCATCTTATACATTCTCTTAGTAAAAAAAAGAAAGATGTTAAGAGGCTTCGAGATAAAAATAGATTCTTGGTTAAAAAAAATGCGAGTCTAAAAGAAATTTTGAATACTTTGACGAAAAAATGTTATATTACCCAAGAAAATGAAGACATTTTAAGTCACATTGGTGTACAAAATCAAGAAATTGTTAAACGCCAAATATTAAAATCAAAAAGTGGACATATACCTAAAATTAAATACTCACCGGAGTTAAGAGCGTTTTCCTTAACATTGCATTTTTATTCTCCGAAAGCGTATAATTTTGTTAGGAAAACTTTCAGCACATGTTTACCTGCTACAAGTACTCTAAGAAGTTGGTATCAATCCATTGACGGTAAACCAGGATTCACAAAAGAGGCAATAGATACTATCAAAATGAAAGCTAGAGAATCTAAGAACAAAATATACGCCACTATAATATTTGATGAAATGGCAATCAGAAGCGGTGTCGAATATCATCCCAAAGGCAGAAGATACTATGGCCACGTGAGTTTTGGTGCCAGTTTACAAACGGACTCTCAAGACGAAGCTAAAGAAGCGCTTGTTTTCTTGTTGGTGCCAATAAATGCATCCTGGAAAATTCCAATAGGATATTTTTTAATAAATGGAATTAACGCAGAACAAAAAGCCGCCTTCTATCAAAAGCAATCCATTTGGTAGAAGAGGCTGGTGTAAATGTCAAAGCCATTACATTTGATGGCTGTCCCGCAAATATTACTATGGCTAAAAAATTAGGATGTTCGTTTGAAGTTGATCAAATAAACACTACCTTTAAAAATCCCTGCAATAGTTCTAAAATAGCGGTATTTTTAGATCCGGCCCACATGATCAAGCTAGTGCGAAATGCGTTTGAGTTTTATAGGAATTTGAAAGATGAGCGGGGCAAATATTATATCGTGGCAACATCTCGTTAACTTACATAATCTACAAACAGCGGAAAATTTTCATCTAGCTAATAGACTAAGGGCTAGTCATATATTTTTTAAAACTAAAATTATGAAAGTAAGCTTAGCAACCCAAATTTTTAGTAAGAATGTATCAGATGCACTCACATTTTGTAAAGAAAAGCTTAATTTAAGCGAGTTTCAAGAAGTCAGACCAATAACACAGTTTCTGGATATGATGAATGATCTTTTTGATATTCTGGACTCCCACACCCATGGGTATGATTTTAAACGAGCAGTCAATGCAGAAAATGCGGCCACAGTTATTTCTAAATTAAAGACAGCAAGACTCATTATTAAATATTTCCACAGACATAATTGTAAAAACAGTAAAAAAGAAGTAAAACTCGTAAAATCACCTCGCTATACTGGATTCGTAGGATTTTGTGTGTGTATAGAAAGTTCCATCGCTCTCATCCAAGACTTGATCTTGAACTCAGAGTGTGACTTAAAATATCTTCCTCTACATAAAATAAGCCAGGACCACTTAGAACATCTGTTCGGAAGTATAAGATGCCACGGTGGAACTAATAATAATCCTAGTGCTAGGGTATTTGAAAGCATATACAAGAGGCTCCTGACTTATGCGCAAATAAAAAATACTGGTAGTGGCAATAGGCTAGTTTCCTGTGTTACAAAATAATTATATTATTTAGTCCATTAGGTAGTTTTTCAAAAAATATTGGTCACGTATTTTTTGCTTTTTCAAGTCAAGAAATATTCACAAAGATGGAAAGCTTCAAAGTACAGAAGTGGGGGCTGCTGACGTCACACCTTGCTAAGAATTATACCGAGGTGTGACGTCACGCGAAATTTCAACTCACTGTATCGTCTTAATTTTTCAATTACGTGAAAAAATAAATAATACGTATCCAATGTTTTTTGTTAAACTACGGGACGGACTAAATAAAATATTTTAGGAAACTACCCTATTGTAGCGCTTTTGGCCAAATTTCTATTCTGCAATGCACTTCTGCAGTTAACCGAATCAATTTTACTACTAGATATAAAGACCAAGACGTAGATATAGAGACAGAGAGCATGGATTTTTCAGTCCTTGAAAGCCTGTTACCTAATTCTGAATTCGGTGCAAAAGTAGGAGAGTATATGACCGGCTACATTGTCCATTCTCTGATAAAGCAAATAAAATGCCTAACTTGTATTGGAGCGTTGATTGGTGTTACAAATCAAAACGCCTTACAATTTCAAAAAGACACTAAAAACAAGTTATTGTACGGATCCACCACAGTAATAGAAATTTGTCGTCGTTGTAAAATTTATATTAAAAGGGCGATCAACGAGAGTGGTTCGAAAGTGCTGTCTCAGAAATATAATTCCAATTATTTTATGAGATCGGTTTTAAAATCACTGATTGGGTATAATTTATTCCCGGATATTAATTTTCATCAATTTGAAATAGAAACTACCAATCATTTGATTGAATTAGCAAGATGCATAATTCAGAAATATATAGACGCTCGGTTATCATTTTTTACCAAAAACAATCAGGACCCCAAAACTTTAATTCGAAAAACATTTACCAAATTAATTCATTTTAAAAATCAATAAAGACAGCATACTTGTTTTTCTTTTTATAATTGAGACTGATAATGATTAAATATTATTATGTGATTTTATTGAGTATTTTTTATAATGTTAAACTTCATTTTATCGATATCGATAACTTTCCCTCAATCAAGTAGAGCAATCCCTAACAATATCTATGAAGCTTGACCTTAAACTGACCAATTGCAGTAGCGCATTTTTTCCTCGCCTCCCAACCCGTATTGGTGAGTTGTGTTCTTCAAAGAAATCGGCCTATAGGCTCTCTAGGTTAAGTACTCTGGTAAAAACAAACTAAATTATCGGTGTCTTGGAGTCTTTTCCCTGCCACCGTCTCGCTTGCTCGCGTGACCGCGGCCAGTAGTGTGCGAGCGAGATAAAGAGTGAGAAGCGCCGAGGTAGTATAGGCCCTTAAGTTGGAGGGGTTAACAAAATTGCAAGTAATGTATTTCCTACCGAGATTGCTGGATCTTTTTGTAGAAAAACAAAACTTATGGGATCGGAAGTACTAGAAAATAAGAACATTACATTGTACTGGGATCGGCCTGTCAGTAAAGACACATTTTTTTAGGGATAAAATCATCAAACGTGGGTAGAGCGTAAGGTGGTGTCAGACTTCTACAGACTAAAAACCCACCCTGTTCCATCAGCTGCCCTTGCGTTATATGGGTGGTTCTACTTTTAAAGTCTTTCATAAAATTAAGGATGTCCCCACAATAACAAAGGTTATATTATAATATACAGAATGGAGACACTATCATTTAGTTTATTTAAATAAAGTTAATAACTACTATTTAGATATCCTGCTAACATTTACTTTAAATTAAATTTAATTATGTTACAAAAATGGCGTCAAAATTTTATTATAAAGTTAAAACGGCTTGTCCCCTTTAGGTGTTGCTTGGAACTATTACGTTTTTTTTGAAAACCACTTATTAAAGTCACACAATTTTATAAATAAAAAGAGAGATAAATTGATAAGCATGGTAACTATAAAGTTTAATTTTATTTAACTGAACAATTTATTTTTTTTGGAGTGACGAAAACTTGTCCCGGAAATTTGAGTATCCATCGTTACGACTGTTAAATATTACCGTAAGTTTTTAAAAAATACGTGAGAGGGTCAAGTTTTTTCGTGAAATGAAACGCCAAAGACCATAGAGTATAGAACCAAACTCAAATCAAGTGATTGACATTGACAGCTTGTCACTTCTTTTACATCAAGCACGAAGACCGGCGGCGTGTGTTTTTTGAGGTTATCCTTAGTCACAGCGTTTTTTGGTATGTATTTAACGAATTTTAAATCGTTTTAGTGTAAATATGATTTGTCCTTATGTAATCTTTACGATAAAGTAAAGTTTTTGATCTAAATGATCGCTATTCATGATTAGTAACGATCTTGTTGGAAAAATGTATACTTCGTCACACGTATCCTTCGGCACAGGTATAATGTGACGATGGAGACATGAAAGTGACGAAGGTTACATATATGGGAGATTTCATTTATAGAACAAGACTAGCTGGATTTAGGTAATTACTTACTTGTTTTCTTTCTTTTTAGAAATACAAAAGAACGTCATATGAGCCATGCCATTATCAGCAGCTGAAAGGCAACGTCGTTGCAGGTTGAAAAAAAAGCAAGACAAAGAAAAATATGAAGAATATTTACAGAAGGCAAGAGATCGTTATCATAAAAATAAAACGCTGGTGAAAGATATGAATGAGAGAGAAAAGATACTGGCGAACAGAAAATGGAAAACAAAACAAAAAAAGTATAGAGATAAACAAAAAGAACAAGAAAAAGCGTTAGAAGCTTATACTCCACCACCATCACCGCCAGTTTCGCCTATCGTAAGTAGTGGACGAAAAAAAGTAAGACGAGATAGAAGTAAATTATACAGAGAAAATTTAAAGTTACAAATTGAAAATGACAAATGGAGACGAAAGTATGAAAAGTACAAAAAAAAATTACAAAGGACTCAAGCAATGTACGAAGAATATAATGTTCTTTGTAATAGCATTAAAGAAAAGTACAAAAACTTAAAATCCCGAAAAGACAGAAGAGTACTTAAAGAAACCGTAATGTCAGATAGAGTGAAGGAAGCAGGACTTGAAAATGTAATAAGAACGGATGCACTGGGTATACGCTACAACAAAAAGCAGAGAATTAGAGTGCTTGATAGTAAGTTGAGAAGAATGATCATTAACTTCTACATTCGTGATGATAATAGTCGTGCTACCGCAGGCAAGAAGGAGACCGTAACCAAAAATAAGGTTAAAAAACAGAAAAGGTTTCTCCTGAATACAGTTAGCAATTTGTACCGTCTCTTTAAAAAAGAATGCAACATACCTTGTTCATTAGCTTACTTTGCAAAAATGAGACCATTCTATGTCATGTTTCCATCAGCAAACGCAAGAGATACGTGTTTGTGTAAGAAGCACATAAATATTCAATACAAAGCGACGGCTATAAGAAAGAAAGGTGCTATCAACACTGATAATTTGAATAATTTGTTGGAATCTATTGTATGTAATGTGAACCAAAAAAAGTGTATGGATGGAGATTGCGAACAATGTGGAGAAAACAAAGTTGTTAATTTAGAAAACATTAATCCTGATGAAAATGCTTCTTGGTGGGAGTGGATTCGTAAGACAGAAGATTTCACTATGGCAAACTGTACTCGAAAAGTTATAAAGAATGTTAAAAATTTACAGACTGGCAAATTATCAGACTTAGTTAATAATTTTGAAAAAGACTTCACGGATTTTAAGAAACATGTTTTTAATGTTTACACACAACATAAAGCCTATCGAAATTGCATTGAAAATCTCACGCCTAACAGTGTTGCTATTCATATGGATTTTAGCGAGAATTATAATTGCAAGCATAGTGAAGAAATCCAAGCTCATCACTTCGGAGGCTCACGTAATCAGCTATCACTACACACTGTTATTTTGTACATAAAGTCAGAAGGAGTAGAGACGAAAGAAACCGTTTCCTTTTGTACGGTGTCTTCCAGCCTAGCTCATGGTCCTGCAGCAATCTGGGCCCATATTGACCCAATTTTAAAATATATTCAAGAAAAATATCCCAAAGTTGACACCATACACTTTTTCTCTGATGGTCCGTGTACCCAGTACAGACAAAAACACAACTTTTATTTGATAACAACCAAGTTTTTTGATTATGGGTTCAAACATATAACGTGGTCATATTTTGAGTCTGGGCATGGCAAGGGTGCCGCTGACGGCATTGGAGGCCTCATCAAAAGAACAGCCGATAGGCTAGTTGCTCATGGAAACGACATAGTAAATCTGACTCAGTTTTACGATCTCTTGAAAGACGCAACATCCGTGAAGATATTTGTAATCAGTCAAGACCAAATAGATAAAGTGTCTAGGGAAATACCGCCTATATTACAACCAGTTCCAGGCACGATGCGTTTACATCATATATTTTCTAATTCTCGGGGACAAATGACCTACAGTGAGCAGAGCTGCTTCTGTAGTAACGGAGAGATAATCGGGTTTTGTTCTTGTATTCCTAATAAATCGCACAAATTTCTCATCACCCAAGAAGCCCAGAACATAGAAAATGCTGTAACAAACAATAATGAGACTAGACCTTTAGATAATTTTGAAATTAATGTCGTAGAGGCTGGTTCTACTATAACAAACATGTCCAATGGAAGAAGAGGCCAAACGTTTAAAAGAGTTTATGATTCCAGCGATAGTTCAGACGATGAACCATTGGCAACTTTACGCGAAAAAAACACAAAAAGTATTGATAGTAGTGGAACCAGCCTAGACAAAACTACTATCCACCCCAGAAACTTATCCATTGGGACTTATATTGTAATAAAAATTTTGAGCGAGAAAAAAAAACAGTACAATTATGTAGGGTTGATAGACAGTGAGTTTGATGATTTTGAAGCAAAAGTTATATTTTTGAGATGTTTAGATGAAACAAAGACCATTTTTCGTCTAGATCAAAATGACGTGTCCTTTGTGCACTTAGATAATATGTTACGAATATTAGAAAAACCTCAGGTTATTAAAAAAGGTACGCGAGTTTTGTATTCCTTTAGTAAATCAGTGGAGGAAGTTTTTGAAATGTATTTTTTTCCCTTAATACTCTTTGTTTAGTTCCTGTTTATGTAGGTTTTTGCTAACTTTCCTAATATTTTTAATTATTGATTTTAGTAATAAGCAAGTTTTGCCTGTGATTAATCAAAAAATGGCTGAGACACTCATTAGTTTTTTAAGTAAGATTGATTGTTAAGTGTTAGATGTTTACTTCGTCACATTTACGTCTCCTTCGTAACGATAAGTTTGATCTCGTCCCCTAATAAAAATTGCTCTTATATCAAGAAAATGCGAGTGTTAATTATTCTTGTAACTCATTTTATGTCGTGTAAACCTTGGGTTTTAGTGTATAATACTGCTCTTTCAATAAATATTTATAAAAGAGTAAAATAATTGATTTATGCGAAGTTCTAAAGGTGTAAATGTAACGAAAGAGACAAACTTTGATTTTTATACGGAATTGTTACCTGATTATAAAGACCAAATGTCTAAGACTGATTAAAGTTGTGATTTTTTAAATAATAAATGCATATATCTATTTAAATTTCTTTTAATTTATGCAAGTTTTAAACGATTGAATTTCGTAACGAAGGATACAGTCTTTTCCATCTGAATCTAGTAATTCGCAAAAAAATATGAGTTTTAATAAGAAACTGAGCTGCGGGTTTAGAGATACCGAATCTATGGTATTTTTCCTACAGTTTAGTCACATGAAATATACTAAATAGCTTTCTTTATTTTTTTTCATGGTTAAGACCTTAAAAGTAGAACAACCCATATACCGTATCTCGTTAGTACACTCCCGCAACCCCGGAATATCAGTACTCATAATACTATTGTTGCCAATAAGCTTAATATAGTGGTGAGAGGGCGTCGCTCAAGGATCTTACTAAATGTTATAAAGGCGATTGTGTTTGTGAGTATGGATGTACTCCTGAACGGATTTTTTGTTGACATCCTGGAATAACACATAGGCTACTTTTTATCCCGGAATTTCCACGGGATCGGGATCTACGCGGGTTCGCGGGAACCATCACGTGCGTACGACACCGCGAGCAAAAGCTAGTTGTTTATATAGCGATTCCTCATGACGAGAACCTCGTGTAAAAACGAGAAAGATAAACTTAGTATCTTGACTTGGCGCACGAGATTGACAACATGTGAGATGTGGATATCTATGTCAATATAGCCAAGAGCCTCGACCAACACCTTTTTTTCAACCGACGACCAAAAGAGGAGGTTATCAATTCGACGCGTATATTTTTTTTTTTTTTTAGTGTATGATCACCGAGTACTCGAAGACGGCTGAACCGATTTGGAAAATTCATTTTTTGTTTGATAGGGTATACTTCGAAATTGGTACCATTTGTCACCAAGTCAGGATCTGATGATGGGATCCTGGAGAAATCGAGGGAACTCTTCAAATATTATAGGCACACCTATGGCGTTTTGGGTATTTCTTATAGTAACTTGTGCAGTTGCTCTCAAAAAGTACCATTTCGGGAAGTGGAACTGATGATGAAGACCACAGATGGTCGCCGAAACTACTCGATAATAAGTATTTCGTGGATTGCGATTCGATTACTTGAATATGGATATTAAGCACTTTATGCTCGTCACAATGCATATGGTGATGTATAGCTGATGGTGAAGTACCAGGAGAATTCCCCAAAAATTAACGGCCCAGCATTGGGAAAAGCAATATTTTGTAAAATTTTATAAGTAGTTGACATTTAGGCTCTTGTAACTAGGTAAATTAAAAATCAACCAACTAAAAAGGGTGAAATAAAAACTTTTTACCAAAAAATTAAACCGACTCCCAAAAAACACTGCAAAGTGAAAAATAACTTTAATTTCGGAAGTCGGTGCCAAAAACAAAAATACAAAACTAAAGACAATCCCCATACATGGAACTAAACCTGAAAATATTTTTTTTCATGAAATCGATGCCACACATGCATCTATAGACAGTTCTTTAAAAACGACATCGGGGTTTCTAAAACCACTTTTCCATAAAGTCAATCGTTTAAAAGATATAAGCTTCCAAAGTGGTAAAATGTGTGTGTGGCGGACACAACCTCTAACTTCTATAATAATGGAGTGAAAAATCTAAAAAAAATATATGTCTGTAGATCTTAATAGAAACTTTCAACCAAAATTAGTTTGAACGAAATCAGTTCAGCAGTTTTTGAGATACAGCATATTTTCTAAAACCGCAAATATAACTTTGTAATTCATACAAATACTATGAAAAACAAATTTATTCGGCGCAGTTGTAAAAAATGTAAAAAAGCCAGTTTTAAGAAATTTGTAGGGTTTTTTTTTTTCAAAACAAATTTATTTGGCGCAGTTGTAAAAAATGTAAATAAGCTAGTTTTAAGAAATTTGTAAGGTTTTTTTTTCGTCAAATAAATTTGCATATTATATTATAGTTACTACGGAACCCTTCATGGGCGAGTCTGACGCGCACTTGGCCAATTTTTTTATGGAATAGGTAATAATGTTAACTTTTTCAATTAGGGGTGACTGAGAGTGTTATAAACGTAAGAGTAGACAAATATTATAATCAGAAAGCTTCGAACTGCTAAGCTATCGGGAGTTACACGTGTTATTGTGAGTCAACCATAAAAGTTAGACATATGCTGTCGTGGGATATTTTTTATATAATTTTAAGGAGAACATTTCCGTCATGAAATGATTTGTGTAGATCGGGAGTTACACGTGTTATTGTGAGTCAACCATAAAAGTTAGACATATGCTGTCGTGGGATATTTTTTATATAATTTTATGGAGAACATTTCCGTCATGAAATGATTTCTGTGTAGCTCTAACCATTAAGGTTGCACACTCGACGGAAGCTTAAAAAATGGAGTAACCTCTCACGTTTTCCCAACATTTCCCTTCACTGCTCTGCTCCTATTGATTGTAGCATGATGAAAAGTATACTATAACCAGCTCAGGAGTATGAAAAATAATTGTACCAAGTTTCGTTAAAATCCGTCAAGTAGTTTTTGTTTCTATAACGGTTATACAGACAGACAGACAGACAGACAAAAATTTAACTGATTGCATTTTTGGCATGAGTATTGATCCTTAATCACCCCCTGATAGTTATTTTGGAAATATATTTCATGTACAGAATTGACCTCTCTACAGATTTATTATAAGTATAGATATAGATTGTCAGCTCCAGTACATTTTGTCCAACCAAATACACGGTCACAAGCCTACTTTGATTCACGTTTCTTGGCTGTAACTTAACCTTCAGTGTGTCACTACAGAAACAATACAGAAGATGGACATAATGTTCTAACGTGATACCGCAGCTATGGAACGCAAGGGTAACATACAGCAATAGAATATAAGAGAAGGAACATGATGAGTTTAAAGTGGGAAAAATGGTACTTACTTCACCAGGATTCAACTCTCCTCCAGGCAGCTTGAAGAAGGCAGTCCCAAGTTGCAGCAGTAATACATGCGGAAGACCGTGCTCGTGAACTAGTAGCACTCCTTCTACTGATCTGTAAGATATGATAGGAGGTATAAATAAATAAAATAAATGAATATTGTATCATTACCCAGATTACACTGATCAACATATTTTTTTATCTTCCAAAAGAATAATTATTTCATAAAGAATGTATTGTAACGAAAAAAACTTCAGTGATAGGAGACGGTAGATAGTTGATTGAAAGAGCAATGTGGAGAGCATATTATACTTTACAACATATTACTAGCGACCCAGCACGGCTTCTGCTTGAGTAATACAGTTTATATTTGCTTACATTATTTTGCTTAATTAATTTCGCGTCCAGTAATTTTTATTTTGTGATAATATCTCATAAGATATTCATATAAAATGAATATCTTTGATATAGTGTATCAAGCAATTTTGATCTCCATGAAATGCTTAATGTAGCTAACGTATTTAATTGGATAAGGATTAATACTGTACTGTTAAAAAAAGATTCCTAAATAACTCAATGTTATTATAATTTATTAAAAAAAAATGGTTATTGTGGGTTATTCTTGGGAGATAGACATTATGTCATAGCGGACTTTTTTGTAGATCTATAAAAGAGAAACAATCCCGCCATACATTGTTTTTTAGGGTTCCGTAGCCGAATGGCAAAAAAACAGAACCCTTATAGTTTCGATATGTCCGTCTGTCTGTCTGTCCGTCCGTCTGTATGTCACAGCCATTTTATTTATAACTCAAAAGGTTTTGGCACCGTTTTCTATTAAAGCTCCCGATAGGCTTAATTTTTCTGACATGTTGAAGTAATATCATCGTATTTCATCCAATTTACACTTATTATACCTCTCTGTTGAAAAACCCGTATCAAAATCCCTTGGGTGTTAAGTCTAAGCATAAATAGGGACAGACTTTGCTTACGGGCGACTTTGTTTTATACTATGTAGTGATTGTTTTCTTCAATAAATTCATGAAATATGCAAAAATGATGAAATTCTAGCACTTTGACAACAGATTATTCAAAACCTAGACCTGATAGACATATAGTTTCTTAGAGAAATAGTCCTCCAAGAAACTATATGTCTATCAGGTCTATACATGCAAAACAAAAGTTAGATGTTGTCAACTAGTGTGAGTAGGTGACATAGAGATGAAAACAGCAAGAAAATGTAATGTAAAATTAGTTTGAGAATATCTCTTTATTTGTAGGCCATACAAAAATTTGTTATGATGCAGGGATCGAACCTGCAACAAGTAGCATAGCAGCCAAACGCTTTATTACTGCACCAACCGTTGTCATCAACTTCTAAATGTGCTAAGATGGACCTGAGTGCAGCAATGGGCACACAATGTTATTAACTGTAAAATAATATTATTAAAAGCCTGCGGTGTGCCACAGCAAGGCAAAGGCCTCACTTCCTTCTGCTTTTCCCTGTCCCTTACTAAATCTGGCCAATCTTACAGTTAAGAATCTTACTCGACACATTATCTTCTGGGCCTACTTGTAAAATAGTAATATTGCTATAATTATTATCTGCAAAGCCTTTGCCTAGACAGCATCAGGTTACAGTCTAATTGAAGCAGCTAATTACTAAGCTAAGTGTTTTAATTTTGAATGTAAAATTGGCGGTGTTATTTTTGTTGAGCAATCTGATAAATGATATTTATTTCGCAAATTTTACTATAACACTTTTATAGATAATTTTTTATAAAAAAAAACTAACCTAAGTTAGGCTGGTCTTTCCTAGCCGACTACCCTGAGAATAAAAACCGAAACAAACTCAAAGGTCCATGTCTCTTTTGAAGTCCTTACAAATATATACTGTTCAAAACAATTATGAGATCCATGTAGGTTTAGGTCTGTGGTATTCTTTTGAGTCACCACTTTGAGTACCCACTGACCATGGCAGCCCTATACATAATAGATTCTAAAACTAACCTCCTCATGCCGATTTTGGAAAACTCCTCCCGCATCCTCTGAAACCTGGCGGGAACTGATGCATCCTTCTCGAACAGTGGCTCCTTGGTCCCAAACGTGTAATTAGTGAGCGGGTACAGGTTTATTGTCCTATTTAGCGTCATACTGGAAGGTGGACCTTGGCTATTCTGGTGTTGCATACCGGGTCTAGCCGGCCAGTTTTTGGTACCAGACGCTACTGCAGCCATATCAATCTAAATAAACTAAAACAAAAACTTTTAAGAAGTTTTTGGTCAAATTTTATAAGTAAATTGGTTAGTTTTCGTCAAATAAAACTTAAGTAATCACGATAACGCCAAACAAGCGGTGGCCATTGCAATTTTTAGTGACGTAACGTGAAGAAGGATGACGTGCAAACATAATAACGGTTTAAGTTCACATTTAGTCGATTTTCGAAGACTGAAAATGATATGATGGGAGAGTAGACTCTAATGGTGAACGCAGACCTAGCCGCGCCGCACGCGCCGCAGTCTTTGCATTCGAATTCTTTATATGAAGTTCTATGCAACCTCGCACACCTACCCGCGCCGCAGTCGCCGCAGTCCCTGAAACGACCGAACTCCCCTAGCCGCAGCTGATGACGTCACCCGCACGCAGCGCGGATGACGTCATTCGCATCCACGGCGCGCAGTGTTGCCAGAGTTATAAAGTAGACAGAGAATCTCTGTCAACGGTTTATAATGAAATTACTTATTCTCGTATAAATAATTACTTGCTTATTCCCTATTATAGCACCTACAGATAAAATTACACAAAAGAGCAAAATACCAATACCAAATACAGATTTTATACAGATTTTTTAAATCTTCGGATAGATAATGCTTTCAAAAATCTGGCAACACTGACGGGAACGACTGCAGCGACTGCGGCGCGGATAGATGTGCGAGGCCATTAACAAAAAGCGATGACTGCGGGGACTGTAGAGACTGCGGTGCGGCTAGGTCTGCGTTCACCATAAAAAACTGTCAATGGCATAAATGTCACAAGTTTTCATAAACGTCAGATATAAAAGAGCCGCCGAGACACCTTAGAGTATAGAAATAATATAGAGACGCTGTAATTGTCTATATCTTACTTGCTTATACAAATATCTATTGAATCGATACAGAAATATGAAACTACACTTTGTCTCTTTTTAACCAATGAGTAATCTCATTTGAAGAAAGAGACGTCATGCTATTTGTTTATTCTCTGCCTGGCAACATTTTAACATTTCCGTCAAAGTACCTACCTCGCGTGCCATCCGCCATCTTTTGGACGCGTGGTGTTGTGGTACATCAGCTGTCAAATGAACAACAACATTGGATTTGGATTGCGATTTTTAGGAATAAAAACGCTCCCAACTAAATTGGTTTGTGCTGTGAGTGTCTAGTGGTGCAAATTGAATATGCCTACTTGTTCAATAATTCTGTGTGGTGCAAGGAAAAACCACAATCAACCTCATTTGACCATGCACAGGTTAGTAGCCGTATTTTAAGAAAAACTTTATCATGCTGTTATTTTTTTTGTATAAGTATCCTTGTTTTATTTATAGAATAAAAGCTCCCAAATGTACATACCAATTATATCTGATATTTAACTCTATTTGCTAAATTTATATCATGTTTTGTTTACAATACAAATGACAATTCAAAATAGTGATGTCTTTTATTTAATAAGCTATCGATAAAAACTGACATTTTTTTTAGTTTGTACATTGTAGAGATCAGTAGAGTAGGGTTTCAAAATGAAGAGCTTGAAGAGATGGTTTTGAAAATAAAACTAACAATAGAAATAAAAATAGCGATAGTACTAAAACACAAACATGTCACTTCGTCATGCAGTAGTTGGTGGTTATTTAGTTCAGTCTCTGATATGTTCCATGAACTGCATCAAACTGAAATCATTTTGTATATTTTTTATTTGCACAGGTTCCCTAAAAATAAAGTGCCGCGCCAGAAGTGGTTTGAAGTCATTGGGATGGAAAATATCAAACCTGGACTTAAAGTACCACGTGTCTCTTCATTACACTGCAGAATCAACCTTCAATAAAACCCTTGATGTAATAAGGCTGCGTGACAGCGTGATGATGCAGTACCGTCAATCCACCCTGTAGTAAATTAAAACAAATAATTAACTTCATATTGTTTAAATTTCCCTACGAACCTGTCGGTTCATCCAATACTTTAGTATTAATGTTTCTCAATTTTAATATTATTAAATACCTGTTCATACTGTTATGTTTAGCGCTAGTGATAAAAAAGATGAGATTATTCAAGATATAAAAAATACTTTCAGTGTTAAAAAAAACACACGGGCTGGTTCTGCGTGAAATCATAAATGTCGAACAGGCGTTCTCCATGATGACTCAACCACCCTTACCAGTGAAACACCTAGATCAGATATATAAAATAAACTTTAATTTGTCGTTCGAAAAGTGTTGTTACATACAACTAACATTTGCATATATCTTTAACTTTAACTTCTCTTTTAATTTGCTTTTTTCAGATTTAACCCGAACCGTTTACTTCTGAGAATGCGTTACCGAGCACATCTGGGTCATAAATAAATTTCAAGGCCACTTTTAGTTTCTATAAAATTAAGCTCAATTTGAATGGGCAGTTTACAATGATTAGTAACGGTTTTGTCTTTCAAAAGTGCCTAATAATTATCTAAATAAAATTGAGCATTTTACTTTGACCTGGTGATTTATTATGGTGAATAAAGGTACATTTTTCAAAATACTTTGTTGTTTTATTTCTTGTAATAACCTCAGATTTAGTATATTTCTACAATATTTATTATTGTTGTAAACAAATATCTCTATGGGCCGAAACTACGTAAAGTGATCGCCCACGCGGTCCCATACAAAAGTGCTCCGTTGCGGGAACCCGCACGTCGCGGCGAATCAGACCCCGCGCCCCCTTTTTGCTACGTAATAAATATTAAGTTTTCGTTCGACTCGACGACATGTACACCGTTAAAGTTGAACTAGTGACACTTTGCAGGTAATAATCCGGTTTCCGAAACACACGACACGCTCTTTACGCAGTTTCGGCCCTATAATATCATTATTTGCCTAACCTTTTTCAAACTATATATTAGGGTAAGATTCCAGTCTATCAACTGATGCAGCTGAATACCAGTATTTTAAATGCCAGAGACTGCCTATCTGACCTCCATAGTACTGGGTAATACGATACCCTTGGTAAGGCAACCAGTTACCAAGGGTATCGTATTAATCAGACTCGGGCCACTGACTAAAAACGACTGTCAAAGATTTACAAATGACAGTTAGTTCGATACTAAGCCAAAAGCGGGTCCGAGTGATGTTTATGAACAACTTTAAATGTGGAAAAAACCCTGAAATCGCAAAAAACCTCAGTAGTCGTCATTGATTTATATAATAGTACGCAGTAATATATATGTCAATCGTTGTCCTTCAATAAAGTCACTCACAAGAAAAAAACAAAGTCAGTCAGGCACTCATAAAATGTAGCCCAACCAACAGTGCTTCTAACCCCTTGTATGTTAATATGAATGTAATGCACTATAATTTTAAAAATTCAGGAAAAGAACTAAAGGACTTGTTACAGTTATTCCAAAAGTATAATCTAATTATCCAAAGTTTAAAAGTATTGTTACATAAGTAACCAATGAACCCGAAGAAATGTTAGAAACTCTGGTATCGATATCGATACTTTTTGGTTTTGTTTACTTATGTGCTTCCCTAGCAATGGCAGCCATCTTTTGGCCGCAGTTGACAGTAGGTATGCACGCGTATTTTGTAGGTATTTCTCGTCCATATTATAGAAGGTCATTGCGAGACACCGGCTCAGTTGCCAAAGAAGAGAAGAAAAAAAAAAAAAAGAAAAGTTCGTGTTCGGTGTTGTTTTGATTTTTATGTTAAGTTTTTATTTAATTATAAGTAGGTACATTAAAATGTCTGAACAATTAGAATTACTAACAGAGAGTCCATCGCAATGGACTACTGTATCATTGTTAACGCCAGAAATACAAAAGAAGGAAATAAAACCTTTTGTTATTTGTGAGTATATTTTGTTGACCAAATTGTCTATTTTATGTTTAATTTTATTCACATCTTTTTATAGACTAACAAACTCAACTAAACAGACAGTGAACAAACTTCGTCTCCCTAAGTTTTGCTAAAATATAATAACTTTTACGCCCCCTCAACGACTTAGGTATGTACCTACTTATATTTTTATTATCTAGATTCTGAGCGCAATGAACTAAAAGCTTGACCACCAGTAACTTTCGAGCGCATGAGAGATGCGAACAAAACGATGAAATCATGAAACGGTCGCCATTAACGAAAACGGCATGGAGGGATTATTACATATTTTTGTTATCACTTAAATCTTAATTTTTCTCTTTTTCAGTGGCTCTGAAAGAGTTAGAAGGCAACCCAGACAGTAGAACCTCAAGCTTGATGAACACAGACAAATTCTCAGCAGTCAGAGAGGTAGTGAGACACTTTGCAAGACTTCGCTCTGCTATCCGGGAACCGTGGGGCGAAGAGGATGTCAAATTATTTCTAGAAGGTTTGAGGTAAATTAAAATGTCCATTACAAAAGTTACTTTAATTGAAAAACAAGATTGAAAACCAAGTTTAAAGAAAACTTTTTACCAAAAAAATTAACTGACTTCAAAACAAACAAAAATAACCTTTAAAATTGATTCATTGAGTGTCTAATTCCGTTTAAAATAAGGGCTAGCACATCGCTGAAGTCAGTGCCAATCCAATTAATAATTTTGATAGTACATCATATTCTGGGGCACACCCCAACTGATCAAACCTATTCATTTATCTTCCTTTTCAGTAGTTTTTTGATAAAATCGCAGATATACAAACACATACATACTAGTCAAATATAAAACCTCCATTTTTGAAGTGTGTTAAAAAACAAAATCTTTTTTATTCCAAATAATTTATAAAGTTTTTATTTATTTTATGCCACACTCATAGGCCTCACAAAAATAACAAATGTCTATGCTTAACTTCTGTTCCTTTTTAATTCTTTTTTTAAGTAACAAAATGGTTAGCTTAGAATTGTATATTGTACAAGAAGTAAATACCTAAGATACATTATTTTTTTAGGTATTAAGAACTAAGAATGATTGTATGTTAAAATGTATTTTTATTAATAACAAGATGCTTACTAACATTTTAGATGTACTACAATGTAAAGCCTTACAGCTCACCATACCATGATATGGTGAAGAAGAAATTCAGTGTGTATGAATAGAATCTTACTCTACTTAATTTTAATATGTGAAGCAAAAACGTTGTAACCCTTTATATGACATTTATGCTGACTGAAAGTATGACATTTGATATGGTTAAATGTTATATGGAGAAGTAGTGCAGAAAGCTATTATTTTTATATAATAAGAATTTGTAAAATATAAAATTATGTCGAGGTAAGGATATTACGTAATGCTTGAACGCCCTTAAGCATTACGTAATGCAGTTCTTGAAGATTTTTGATCCTCCCCCCCCCTGTAACGCGCAGTAACGTTGTTCTTCCCTAAACGTTACGTAACAAAGAATTATACTTCCCTAATTTTTTTATTAAAAAAAAACATTGTTACGTAATGGTTACATAACGCATTGTTCGAACCTCCCTCTCGCTCTTGTAACGCATCGTAACGTTTTACAAGACTCCAATCCCCCCAAATACCTTACGAAATACTTGAACACGTCCTATAGAGGGTTTACAAATGGACGACCACTAGTATCAATTAATACAGAAATTATCTAATCTTATTGCAGGTTCGCCCCAGACTGTGTATCAGAGCTGACAACATTGTTATGTATGGACAAGATGTATGAGAATGTTCCCACACACCTGAGAGTGAAGCCGGGCCTGGTTAGCTTGCAATGGAAGATTGACATCTCATTGAGGTTGGTGACGTTGAAAAGCTGTTATTCACATAAATTATCCTTTCATAGGGTAATCTTCAGCCTTTAATTCATAAATTGCACTGGGCAACACAATTTTTACTGTAGCCAAATTGAAATTGGAAAACATTTATTCGAATATAGACACACAACAATATACGCTACAAAATTACAAACAAAAAAAAAATTGTCGCTGAGCATATATGTCCATACCGAAAGGGTTATCAACTCAGCATATTGCTGGGTGAAAGACACCCAGCGCTGGTTTTCAGATTGCACATAATCAAAATAATTTTTGATTGTGTATATAACTCACCACCAACACAAAAGGCATGAAATAACGTTCATAATAATGTATTAAATGTTATTATTTTTTATTTTATTATAGGCTTGGTCGATCACCATCTGACCTGATAGTAAGCGATGATGTGGACGAAGATGGAGCACGCTTTCCTAGAATTAACCTATTCACTCTTGACTTGCGTATTCCCAAAACGTTTTGTGCATATGGGTGGAATATCCACCATAATTTATTACAAAACAATACCTACATAACGTGTCTAATCCTCTACGAAACAACAGTCCGGTTTGCGTGACCCGCTTTATACGACATACAATCCGAAGTTTGAATTTCGCTAAGGTGCCTCGCTTCATGCGTCCATGTTTAGTTGTTCCAGTTGAAATCAAATATGTCATAAGCCAAGGGAAATTACTGCAATGTATTTCATGGTGCTGACCGCATTTTAATGGTGCAGTAAACGAAATTCGACTCAAATATGGCTACTATTTACACTGTATTGTACTCTGGAGTCTGGATAAATATTCATATGATAAATACACATCTGTTTTGAACAATGTTTTCGCTGTGCTATTATATGGACCCCGATATACACGAATTTATCTGGAACGCGTGTCTCGCATAATCCAGGTCACATGCTGCCTTTTCGCAACTATGTATGTTAGGATCGGTTTCCAGTGTACCCTGATGGAGCTGAGTACCGCTGTTTAACTTGGAACGACTGCTTACCTGAACTCCACAACGGACAATCCAGTAACAGGGTAAAACGATATCTCTTGCTAAAACCAGTGTCTGTTAGAGGTGGGCAAAGTGAATCATTTTTGAGATTGGAACATTTGCATCTCGATCACTGATCAATGATCCGAAACACTGATATGACTCATTTGGCTCATTAAGATCATCGGCTCAAATGACTCAGTAGTCACCCGCGATGCAACGTAATGTATAGAAACGTAACAATCTTACGTTGCGTCGCGGGCGTTTAGTATTGAGACACAGAAATGTTTTGTGGCATCAATGCGGAATGTTATGTCTACATATTTATTGCAATAAGTGAGATTATAAATAAAGTCAATCTTCGTTCATATTGTTACGAGCTGTTCGGGATAGAAATATTTAACGCCAATTAAACCAAATTTAACACTTTAATTAATTAAACACAAAATAAAAATTTAACACTTTTATTCGCACCACAACACTTGTCACTTAACACTGAAATCGCACTGAAATTCTTTAGTAAATCTTCGATTGCATCGCGTATTCGCCTCGTAATAAGACTGACTCTGCGCCCCTTTGCGATCTATTTATACCCCGGTCTATGAGCTCTAGAACATTCTTATAAAATCGACTCACTGTTTATACTGCCCAGAATATTCCAGAACTACTTGAGATACACAGTACCGCTATTCGCCGCTAGATGGCGTTAGTGTCTTGACTAGATATATTCAGTACTGCCACTCGCCGCTAGATGGCGTTAGTGTCTCGAACATTCTAGATTTCTGTCGAAGTTTCTCGACGTACTTCGCTAAACGACTGGCGTAACAATATGATACGCGAGTCATTGGCTAAATTAACTCAGTGTTTCTCGGTCTCCCTATCTCGCTCGCTCACTGCTCAATCGCCTCGCGAGCGACGCGTCGCGCGGAATGAGCCATAGCGAGTCATGCGTTTGAAACGTTGTTACTGAACCAATCTTTTGAATCACTTCAATGATTCGAATCACTGAGTCGGTTCAGCAAAGAGTTACACACGTCTAGTGTCTGTTACCCGTGACGACCGTCAAGGATGTACAGCCGCCAGCAAAACAAGCTATCCGAATCTGTCAAATTTACCCAATTGAGTTTGAACCTTATCATGTTGTACTAAAGTTGTAAATCCATTAAATTATTTTGACAGATTGGGTTAGGTTGATGTGCCGGCCACCGTACAAATGATTGCCGGGATCAGTTGGGTAACGTGCTTTCCATGACACGGAGACATAACACTGCCAAATTCCAAACTCCGGGTTGCTACTGAGAATGTTTAAAAATAAATTAAATATATCATTTTAGTTTAATTTTATAGCTAAGTATGTTTTATATCGTAATTAGTATTTATACACACTGTGTCTATCATCTCCTCTTCAACTCTCCTGTCGCAGGTCTGCTGGAAGAAATTTCTTAGGAAATAAGCAGCACCTTTGTGCTCTATTGTCTGTATTTAATTTTTTCCATTATAAGTGTCATGTGTGTACATAAATAAATAAATAAATAAATAAATGTTTGTAATAGAGAGATAAACAAAATGAATAAATGAATTTGAATTTAGAAACCCAATAGCACTTTTTTGCCTGACACGGGAATTGAAGCCAAGGCCTGTCGCTCAGTAGTCGTCGCATGCGACCAACGATGCATTACAGTTAGTGTTGGGCAATGATAATAATCCGGTTAATATCATTTGGCTAATAATCGATTAAAAGCAGTTAATAGCCATTACTAGCAATTACGGATGATAACCCTGCTGTTAATGTTATTTTAGTGATTGAAAGTTTCCCTTCATGGGTTTCAGGCTTAGGACTGTCAGATTAGACTTAATTTTCGTTATCTTTCTTTGTAGTAAATAAATATACAATTTAAAACTAATCTGGCCCATTTAAAAATTTTCAATCAGATATTTACATTGATTTTTGATAATTAGATTTTTCATGTACTTAGTTTTTTTTTAAATTCTTAATCAGACATGCCTTTGGGTTTTTTGGGACTTTTTCATTTTCGTTTTTAGTTGTTTTTTTTTTGTTTATTGCTCAAAAATAATTTTCAGCCTAATTACTGCTAGAAACACTGGATTCTTCAAAATCTCCTAAGTTTGGTACTTCGATTGGATCAGACGCTAATGGATCTATTTCTGGTGTATTAAGAAGTACAGGTTCATTACAGTCACAGGATATTTCATCGATTTCTGATGTTGGAGAGAAAGGTTCCGAATCCATGTCGAAATCACTTTCCGTATCTATACTTGACGGTCTGTTTTGCAAATTCCAGTTGTGTGATATATAAGTTATTTTTCCTGCTCGTTCAGTAGTTAGTTTATTTCTTTTTTTTTGTATGTACATCAGCTTGAGTACTAAAGGTCCTTTCCGTAGCTGCTGACGTGTAAGGAGCTGATAAAATATCAACTGCAATTTTATGAAGCTTAGTAGAACTGCAAATACCCTTCCACCAGCTAAGGGCATCTGTTTCTTCGACTTGAGACCAAATAAAGCGATTGTTCCAAAAGTTATATTTTGCTTTGTAATCGGCTAATTCTTTCATGACGTTTATTTTTAAATGTTGGCCCAGTTCATAAATATATTGCATTGCTTTTATATCTTCTTCTGGATCTAATTCTATTCCATGTGAAGCAGGGTTACATACACCTACATATTTAGCTCGCTGTGTTAAATCAAGTAATTAATTAGGTAGATGGTTAAATCACAAAGTGATGTGTCAATAGTAATTATGGTTTTTATAGTATTGGACCTCTAAATTAACAAAACTGAATTTCCCGAAAAATGTGTATTTATTTTATGTTTATTAACACGTTTTCACATACAAAAGCGAAAACAAATAAAAAGAATAACAATAAATTTAATCACTTTGCGTACACGCACCCAATTTATGTTCACACCCACAGATTTTACAATAAAACAAAAAAAGCATTTATTTTTTTAACAATACATTAATAGCAGGGTTATCATCCATTGCAAGGCTATTAATGGACACTTATGGATTATAATCGATAATAACTCAAAGCATCCGGCTATTTACCCAACACTAATTACAGTATATTGTATATTTTTTTATTTAAACTTTATTTAAAAATAGTGGTACATGGCGAGGGCGGATCCAGCTTTGGTGTCACCCGGTCACATAATCGTGGTCAAGTCACAAGAAGTTATAATTTGTATTTCCTGGCTCCGCTGCCACTTGGCCATCCACTGCCGATATTCGTTTACAACGACAGAAACGAGTATTATCAAGTAACAATGTTTAAAAAATTTAATTAGTGGTCCACCTAGGTCCTAGACCCAGACCAGGGGGGGGGCATGCCCCCATGACCCCCCCCGCCCTGGATCCGCCCTTGGTACATGGGCGAAACTTAATGTAGCAAGTCATATTTCTATCAGATTACCCAAAATCTAGATGTAATAAAGTGTTATTCTCAATTTTTAAAAACCTTTCTCTGTTTTCCACAGCCAATCCTCAATAGCATCCGAACACCCAACACCAGAACGAGCCAAGTCACTGATGCACCGAGACACCCATATTATCCTAATATTACACCTAACGGACGGACAGACACACACTTACAGACTATCATATGAGAAATTCCATGAACTTCGATACACGGTAGCTAGTGCACTGAAGAACATGATTGTGCTAGAGAGAAGGAAATGTATGAGAAAAGAATGACATAAGTATTCCTGGGGATGAGTTGAGGATTTTGATTGAAAATGAACTTTATGTGGTGAGAAATACAGTTGGAAATTGCCTGCCTGTACAAAAGCTGTGTAACACGATACTCCTTGGCAAGACCAGTGTCTTTCTGGCTTCTAAATACCCGTAACGGCTGTCAAAATCCACAGACGACTTCGGCGAGTGTTGCTTTACCTTGAAAATCGATTCGTGCAACTGTTATAAATGGCCTGCACGAAGATAATATGCGTAGCTTTAGCATAATTGTTTTGGGGTTAGAGATGGGCGGTGGGAAAAAACCCGACAGAGAAATACCCGGTATTTACCCATTTGGGTAAATAAATATAATAAATACCCGGTATTTACCCATTTGGGTAAATACGGGATATTTATATGGGAAAAACCCAATAGACGGGTATTTTCATTATCTACACTAATACAATAAAGCTGAAGCGATTTTTTGTTTGTTCAAACGCGGTAATCTGTGGAACTACCAGTAGGATTGTAAAACATGTTTCTGCATATAAAAATAAAACAAAACATAGGCAATCACAATTATTTATTACACAATAGAAAATATTTACAAAAATATTTTTTCATTCACTCGTTCTAAAATTTTAATTGCTATCGCTACTGTCATGATCATCATTCAAATCATCAATATCACAAAACTCTATTTCTTTTTGGCTTCCACGAGATGTAGAAGGTTGTTGGTAATGAATTGGGCTGTTCATCGGGCTAGACAACTGTCTAGGGGTTGATAAGGGCTCGTCATCTTCGTCGTTGTCATCATCTTTATGTTTATGCAAAAGATTCCAATTATATGACATAAAAGCTATCTTTGCTGCTCTGTCCGTAGTCTAATCTGTTTCTTTTGTGACTGTGTATATGAGTATGTGTGCTAAATGACCGCTCAGTCGCTGCGGAAGTGCAGGGAGCAGTCAGAAGGCGTACTGCAACCCTACTCAGCAATTTGGAGCTGCAAAGTCCCCTCCGCCAAACGACTGGGTGCTCTCCGCCAAATGGTCTGTCCTATAAACCCTGTTTATAATTAGCTAAATCTACACCATCATCAATATTGAGTGATTGGATCACTTCATTTATAAACTCCATGGCATCTACTTCATGCTCTTCATCTATTTCAATGCCTTGCGATCTCGGATATAACAAATGTGCAGCGTAATGGATTGGTTTGATGCAATTATTTGTTCGCCTGGTTTACAGCATTTATTATATCTTGTTTGTGCTGGTCATCTAAAATAGAAATTTCGAGTAGAAGAAAATTAAATATACATTTTATATCTCTGAAAGCCATGTATACTTCGTTTATTAACATTCCGTTTCCTCCAAGTTCGAATTTTTTTTTCAGTTATCGATTCCAACAATTTTATACAGTTTTCGACCACAGTTTTGGAAATTGAGATCCAATAAATTTGACTTTATTTTTTCCGAAATAGTCGCATCTTCGTGAACAGCTAATGTCTGTAATGCTACTTTCGAATTTTTCAAGCTTTTTATAGCAGTACAGTAACTGCTACAGCGGGTTTTTCCTGGCTACCATGTTCTTTATGAATAGCTTCCAGATGTGTAGTTGAGATTGCTTTTCTGGATGGTAATTTGTAAAGTGGTTGCAACTCATCAAAAAATCGTGCCCACAGCGATGTTCAACAATGGACAAAGGAGAACCGGAAACAAATATTGCTTTCGACAAAAGCTAATCTACATAAAGTTTATTTTCTGCTGAAGTCATCTTGCTTGCTTGCTGTCAATCTGTTATCTTGTAACGTTTCATGCTGCGATTCATCTTGCAAAGGCAGATTTGTTGCAGTTGCGTTTGTTTAGTTTTTTCTTGACAACAGTTAAACATCTAAAATATTTCAACAGATGGCGGGCCATCTTGTTGACATTACCAAATGTAAACGTTTTCGCATTGTTTGTACTTAACCGTTTTACTGGTTGCGGAATGGAAATAGTTTTTCCATACATCGTTATTTTTCTTTCTGGGCATGGTGTGATCTAATGCAAAAAGAAAAAAAAAAAAACAATTGTAAGAACAGAAGCAAACAGATGTTTTAAAGTATTTACATGTACATTTCTAATATAATTTCAAACTTACTGGTTTATTTATGTTGATGGGATGCAGTAGAATATCAAACAAAAGTCTACAAAACAAAATCCAGGTCGTCAATAAATCAAAGAAACTAACACAAGTGCGCACGGTATGAAGCCAAAACAACTTGAGAAAGATCACTTAAGCGACAACTACTACTGGTTATTGTCCGGCTCGAAACTACGTGCTTATCTGAGTGGAAATAACGTGACTCCCTACTTAATTATCCATTCTTTAAAGCTTGTTTACGTAAAATATGGTAGTGGAGTGTATCATTTCAACTTATACCAAGCTCTAACTAGTAGTAATAAAGTTTAAAAACTATGTATTATTTAATGTATGTGTATCTCAACATTACATAAGCTAAATTTTAAAACACCCGAATAATTTCCCAATCGGGTATTTTCCCTCGAATTTACCCACTTTTGGGTTTTTACCCGGTAAAATCCCATCTCTATTTGGGGTATACCAGTATCTAGAATATACACAAATAAAACGGTGTGAGACTCATCTCAGTTAAGCAACGCTTTTCGAGGCCAGTTCTTGGATGGATGATCGTCTTCCATCGCAATTCGAGACTTTGATACCTCGAAAAGCACATTAACCCATCCCTGGCTCACATGATATTATAAATATCCAGTCATCTAAATATATATAACTCAAAGGTGACTGACTGACTGACTGACTGATTGACTGACTGACATAGCGATCTATCAACGCACAGCCCAAACCACTGGACGGATCGGGCTGAAATTTGGCATGTAGATAGATGTTATGACGTAGGCATCCGCTAAGAAAGGATTTTGCGAAATTCCCACGGGATCAGGATTTACACGGGAAAATCTTCCCACGCGGGCGAAGCCGCTGGCACAAGCTAGTCCATTATAAAAGTTCACATTAACCTTTTCACCGCCAACGTACACAGAACGCAGATGCCTCGCCAGCGCCAAGCTATAAATAAATGTATAATGAAATATGTATATAGCAAACAGTAGTCATGAGGGTATCGTCATATCGATGAATTAGATTTATACGCGTTATGTTAAGTTTTATTTATAATTTTACGGATATAAATAAAGACAGAACGACTTCTATAATAGTCCGTGGCGCCTGGGGCATTGACGATCACAGACTTATAGCTTGTTTTGTAGAGATGAGAATATAATTATCGACAAGGTTTGCTAACAACTATTTAATTCCGGATCGGCATCCATCTGAAGGCCGAAATTCGTCTATTTTCCCTTGTTATAAAGTAGTTTTTTTCAATTTAAATCAACGGGTGAAATCAAACAATGATAACTTTCGCGTCACATCACTGGCCGACTATGTATGAAGTCCTTGGCGTTCTGGGGACATCAAGAATATTCGTAATTTTTATTTTTGCCGATTTTAAGACAATTAAGGGCTTCTTTTGTGTAGAAAAATAGAAAAACAAGAGTATTAAACAATACTACTATATCATATAATAAAATTAAACAAAGCTTTTAAAACAGTAAATGTATTTTTATAACATAGTTAAAATTAAGAGCTTCTGATGAAGTCGTGGCGCTGGTGGCACGAAAATCTGGAACTTATATTGAAGCCCGTGGCGGCGAAAAGGTTAAAAGCGTTAACCTGGTGATCCTAGTTGTCATTTGTACAGAAGACAGAAAATGTTACAGCAGTCTTGCTAATGGTTATCGTGTTTAACCAGCTACTGCGTTATAGAGACCAGATAGTAGTTCCATTTTAAATATTAGTACTCGGCTGAATGCAGTTACACAGACATCGTCGCCTTAGAGTAAAAACCTCGGGAGTACATTTTTGTCCAAATTTTTTTTTATTGCGTTTCTAGAAAGCGATCCTAGCAACGCACATCCTGATCTCACTAATATGTTCATTCGATACTCGAAACGCTATCTATGAAAGTAAGTGAGAACCTCGTAAACACTCGCATCGCATCGTCAGTTTAGCGTAATCAGGCCATGGATTATGCATTTCTGAACTGTTCGATATAATGTATAATATTGTCCATATTATACATAATATCGCACAGTTCTGGATTTAAAAACGGGAAAAATTTACATATAAATTAATAAAAAAAAAACATAAAAGAAACCGTACAAAAATTTTATAGCACGCAGATTTTTCTTCCTCCTGAAAAGTTTCTCCTTTTTCACTCTAAGGCGTCGATATATGTAGTAGTTGGGAAAACACTAGGCAGGTTTTGTGTGTTTGCGAAATCTGAAGATATTTCCCTGAAATTTGCTGAAAGATACTTTTCATAGTTACTTAGTTCTTGATCAATTTCAAAATCGCTCAAGCATGTTAAGTGAGTCTAGAAACTATGCACTATCGTCGCTGTAGAATGAATACCTCGTATGTCAAAAAAACATTTTTTTCCTTTTTTTGTATAAATCGTATGGAAACCACGTATTTTATAATACGGCGAAACTGTGAACCCAGTATATGAATACAAGTGCCATCTATGGAGTAAAACGAAAACCTCTTATCTATAGAGATGGGCGTTTGAGAACAGAAAACCTCTTATATCATTTCTCTGGTATAATCCAGTTAAGTAACGCATTGGTTAATAACATAAATAAGTCCTTCATCATTCAAAACATGAGACAAAAGCACATAAAAATATTTTAAACATTGACAAAATTAACTGTTTTTTTCGTTTCCTGTGAAGTTTGGATTTCTGGATATATAAGGTTATCATTCTACAGCGACGTTATGAACCTTATGTTGATGATAATATAGGTCATTATTATGGAAAAGTGATATAATATTAAGGTTTGTGGTGTCAAACCTTACAAAATTATTCGGTGCTTGCTTTAGAGTGAGGGAGATGGCAATATAAATGTAAATATATGTACTTTAATTCAGATTTGAGATGATTTCAATGTATCATCACCTACTCGACTATCGACTTTAAGTCTGCGCTTAAAGTTTGTTTTCAAGTGGCAAAATAGCTCAAGTCTGCTACAGGTCGCAATAGAATATGGACTTTGTAATGTAAGACATAGAGCTTCTTTTCTTAACTTTGTTAACTGTCTCGAATTCTAAATTCAAATAAGTTGTAGTATCTATCTATCGATATCACATTCCAATAGTTAATTGCTTATTTATTATCTTTTATTATGTTTAGTAAGTTGTTTATTGAGTGTTAAGTATGAAAATTTCATGGTCATAGTAACATGGACATATTAAATTTTTGTTTATAGTTAAAAATTTAGTCTGTATAAAAAATAAAATTTTTCACAGTTAAAGTTTATATAGAGTGCTGAAAACTAATGTTTGTTATAATATATATATTAGAAATAACATTAATTATGGCCGGATTTCGACTACTGGCGATGTCTAGTTATTATAATTAAGGGACAGAAAACTCATTTACATTGAACGTGAAAGAAATAACAATATAGTCTTAGAGTTGGATATATATTGAAGCGTGAATCGATCCTAAAAAATTTCAAAGAATATTGGTCCTTATCTCCAATACGTAATGCACACATTTCTAATCAGATAAAAAGGGCGCGGTGAATGTTATAACTTCGCTCACACATTAATAATTGCTTAGATATTATTGTGCTTTTAGTACCAGCACTTGATATGCGAATATAGCCCTTATTCGCAAGGTTATAAAGGCCCTGCCGATTTCAAATTGTTATCACGGACTTACGTTAGTTATAGTGTGTTGAATTTTTCAGGTTTGCGATATTTCGGCACTGTTGCAACCGCCATGATCGCGGATGGATGAGTTCATATATTAATTATAAACATTGTAAATATCCCGTTTTAATTTCTAATCATACTGTTAGTGGCCATCTTAGCTTAAAAAGAGTTTTATTATATGTCGAAGCCACGAAATGCTCCCCATTTAACTATGCGTTTCAAATAACAATAGGAACGTCAATGACCTGTATCTGTCAAATAAGTACGGTTTGCAAAGAAAACTTAATAGCAAAAAATTATAACGGTTTATTTTACTTTGTTTAACCACGTCTCACATTATATTTAAATATAATATTTAAATCATAATTAGCTTTTTAAAATATACTTCTCTCTCTTATTTTCATTGTTGGCACTAATTCGCCTGAAAGTAAAGAAAATGCATGGCACAAATGCCCAGAAGACGTGCCAGAATTATTAAATCTTTATTTTTTATAATAGGTCGCGTGACCACCAAAATAAGGAAAGGAAATTTATTTTGTTTCGCTTAATATTTGTAAATAATTGAATCTTGTTTTGCTCACCCTACCCAAAATTTTTTCGATTTGACAGATATGACGTCACAATATGGCGCTTAGTTGGTGCTATCGTTATTGAAACGCACTATACGTATAAAAACTTGCACTAAAACTGATTAAATAAGTACGTCTAAGTCTTTAGCGGTGCTAATCGCAACTTTAGTTAAATAAAGGTGCTAGCTTAAGAAATAAATCGATAAAAATATCACCATTTCAAAAGTAACAATTCAACATTTACTCTTCCAATTTACGTGACATTAGCTCTAGCTAGCTATAAACAAAAATGGAATAGAATGACCTTTCGTATTAGGAAATTCTTACATAAGAATGGGTTGCAATACAACTTGACCTTTATCATTCTTATCATAAAGCTTATTTTTCCTACATGTGGCAATTATATTCATTATGTTCTTATAAAATCTACTGTGTATTTTTAATTTTAATTGAGAAAAAATACTGTTTTGAATTATTCTGGCGCAATCCTTTTAGATAAGGAACGAAGTCATAAAATGCACCTGTTGTTTAAAATCTGTTGTCATTTGTAATTATAATGTTAAAATATTTAAATCTTGTTAAAGTATATTTTTATTAATAAAACACCTTATAAATTATTTGAAGTCTTTTATTTACAATTTTTCTTTTACATTTCTCATTTAGCACGTACGGGTGTATTACACCCATATTTCGTCAATTATGTTTAATTCCTATATAATAGGAAGCGCTGGGCGGTTCTGGGTCCTAGGTTTTCAATTAGAAAATTCTCAGTCCCAAGATTTAAAGTCACGGATGTGTCACACCCTAGGTGTGAACGTAAAGAAGTTAGTTCTGCGCCGTCTAGTTTGCACGCCGTCCCGTAGGACTATAAGAAAAAACAAAGAATGAATTATTTAGCCGTTACTGTTTTTATTTTAATTTCATATTTAGCAGCTAGAACTGTAGGAGATTCTTACAAGTATACCCTAGTCCAAATATAAATAACAGTTTGATATCGTTACGCGTTGCTGAGTAAAAGTCTTGATAGACAGACGGACAAAGTGATTCCATGAGGGTTTCGTTTCTACTTACGAAATACGAAACACTAACGAGAGTATATTTTTCTTACCTAGTTTCCACCAAGGGTAAAGCAATGCTGTCGTATACGTCTTTTATTCGATATATTCTGAAAAAACAAAGGTAAATTTTACTTCATTTTAAGCGTCAATAGCCGAATTGCTAAGATGATTTGTGATCGAGGGGTCGCGGATTCGAACCCCACCCATTACATTATTGCACTCCAGACACAAGCATATTTAGTTTAGTTGGAGGGGTTGACAAAATTGCTATTTGTAGCCACATTACTATATCTCTTTAAAAAAAAAAAAAAAAACATGTATACAGGGTGTCAGGGACATCGTAGCAAACTTCTACTATCAGTGTCCAACTCCTAAATAATCAAGCAGGTTTTTAAATAAATAAGTGTGTGACTATACGTGTTGTATGTCCGTGTGTGTATTGGTGTTTGGGTGTGTGATTATTATTATGCATTTACTTGATCATATCATTGTGTCACTGCATTTTATTTATAAGTAAGTATTTTTGTCTCTTCATAACCAAGGCTTTGTAAATATTTTTTTAGTTTTATCTTTCATAATAGATTTGCTCGTTGTAGTGATGAAGTTAAAATTACGTTGTTTAAGGCCTATTGTCAGACTTTCTACACGAGCACTCTCTGGGTCAAGTATACCAAGAAGGCGCCGGCGGATGTCTTGCGCATCCTATACAATAATATCTTCAGAATGCTGTTGAGACTTCCCCGCTTCTGTAGTGCGTCAGAGATGTTTGCGAAGACGCATACAGATGGGTCCACGCCATCATGCGCAAAAAACTCTGTTCGCTGGTCAGCAGAGTGCGGGCGAGTAACAACAGCATTCTGTCGACTGTGGCGGAGAGATTACGGGGCACGTTTCCCATAAATTGATGGTCCTTCCCATAAAGCTAGTTATAACTAATTTTGTATATATTATGTACTAACCCTAGCCTAAGCATTATACTAACACATCTATGGATTTTTAATCTGAAATAAAGAATTTGAATTGAACTGAATAATGTGTAAATGGTCAATGATTTATTAATATTGATACAGTTAGGGTTGAAGATGAACCCGTCTGGCTGTTATTTTTTGCCACGAACTCCTTAGCGTTACGGAACCCTATAAATGCTGCAATCTCAACTTACATTGTTAGCTCTTCCCTTCAAGCAACACAGCTGGTGTATCTCCATGATGCACTCTCCACGAATGAGCTCTAAGGGCCTCACGATTGGAGTACTGCCTATGGCAAATGTCGCAGGAGTGTTGTTTGGGAGCCCCGTGGGTGCAAGTCATGTGGACTGAGAGGGTCGAGGGACTGATGAACCTTTGTGGGCATTGGGGACATTCGTATCTGAAAGGAAAAAGAGATTGGTTGCAATTACCTTTTTCGGGGCCTCCTAGCACAGGTGTTTCATATACTTAAAAGGAGACCCCTGCGTAAGCTGGATTTTTTAAGACAAATGTGACAATGAAATAAACTTATTATTAATTACTGACTTGTACGTATCGTCTTGGGGACAGAGTTTGAAAAATGTCGACGAAATCTCTACATATAGGTACATACGTTGGTAAAAGTGGGAGGCATTAAAGATCATGAAAAAAAGAAACCACATTTACATTTTTTTTTTTTTTTTAAACAAATCGTAAAACTGTTTACGGAATACATCTAACTACCAAATTTCAACTGTGTAGTCCTAATAGTTTCGGAATAAAATTGCTGTGACATACGGACGGACCCACATACAGACATGGCGAATCTACAAGGGTTCCGTTTTTTTACCATTTGGCTATGAAACCCTACAAAGCCAGTATATCTGATTTATCTATGCAATAAAAAAAAAAAATAAAAAAAAATCTGTGATAAAATAACATAATTATACTCACTCACTTGTAAGATGTAGAGTCTCGGTGTTTCTTCGCCCTTTTGAAGTGCAATCTTAAACTCTCCTGAAAAGTTATTTATACAGGGTTACTGGTAAAACACTAACAACCCCTCAGGACTATGTTAGTAACATTATAAACAACCACTTTTGTTCTATGACTTTTAATAATTCGACATATTTATAAAGACAAAATATTTCAAAGAAAGCGCTAGTAATGTAGGTAAACTGATAGTACAAAAAGCAGGGGGAGATCTTGGAAGATTTGTTTTTTGTAAATGTATTATGTTTTCTAAAAAGTCATAGAACAAAAGTTGTTGTTTATGATGCTAGTAATACAGTCCTGCAAAGTTGTTACTGTTTTACCAATAACCCTGTATGTGTTGTTATTGTGTGTACTTGTAGCATGTGTCAACAAATTTTAGTTGAGTTACGCGATAACTGACAAATGCTTACACTGTTTGGACGGGCCTACTTAAATCTGTGTGATTCTGTCCTCTAAAGAGCACCACAGACGTAAACCTACATGGCTCTCATATGATTTAATCACTTCAGATTCACGTCAAAAGAGACGTTGACCTCTGAATTTGTTTGTGTTTCTTTTCAGAGTAGTCAGTTAGGAAACAACGGCTATGTAGCATAACCTTCGCTTTGATAACCTGCCGCACATAAAAAACAGTCATCTGCGACACTCGCACCTATTACCGCACATACAATGCACTATATACAGAATATTTGCGAAGAGCCACTAAAGTGCTTTGGCGTTAGGCAACTAATATTAGAGATTAATTTAACACAGCATTTTGGAGATTTTGAAGTCGCAGTAATTAATGTGAATGTTCTTTATTAAAATAGAATTGTTAATATATAATAGTAGTGTTTACATAAATTTAACAGTGGTCATCTTGTAGGGCGCGGCTCATCGCGCGCATCTCGTTTAACTGTTTACATTTATTTAATTTATAGTATTTATACAAATATTCGTTGTGCATTTTATGTGCAGTAATAGGTGTGCGTGTCTCAGATGACTGTTTATGCGCGGCAGGTTATCAAAGCGAAGGGTATGCTACAACTACATCTAGTTTACATTTACGAAAAAAATGACGTGAAAGTGTTATTTACAACCTATATGCAAAATAAAGATCATTATTTAATTTCGTTATAAATGTTTTTCTTTCTCTCTTTCCTTTCAAACAAACTCACCGAAGATTTGAACTTGACATCACACTCGACACAGTAATAGTCCTCTCGCTCATGCACAGCTATCACGTGCTTGTGGAGAAGAGACGGGTAGATAAAGCTCTTGTCGCATTGTGAACATTGGAAACGCTTGGACTTGTCATGTCGCCTGCAATACACCATGAAAACATTATAGAGATTAATAAATATACAATACTAGCAGTTGCTCGCGACTTCGTTCGCGTGGGGAGTTTTTCCGTGTAAAACCCGATCCCGAGGGAATCCATAATACAGGGTGGCAGGGACATCGACGCACAAACGCTTACCATGGATTCAGTATATGATTATGGACCCCACTGCGTTGAAATTTTTCATCGGCTTTTTCAATTTTTTTTAACTGACAACTGTTTTAAATCATTGTTTCTATCTAACCCAATGAGATTTTAATTAAAAAATAAAATTCACTTGTTTCACTTAAAACAGTATGTAAATAAAACTCGATAGGGCTTATGCAGCCCGTTCTAAAGCCTGATATCATTTTAGCAACCAAGACACTTAAAAATACTAGTACTGTAGGCATTGACGGTATATCTACAAAAGTAATTAAATATGTGATTGAGCTTATAGCACCTGTTTTAGCATATATTATTAATTTAGGTATTACCGAGGGCATATACCCGGAAGCCTTGAAAAAAGTCATTATAAAACCGCTACACAAAAGGGAAGACAAGACACTTACAAAAAATTACCGGCCCATTGCAAAAATTCCCGTTTTTTCCAAAATCTTTGAAAAAGTTATATATAACTCTATATATCAATTTCTTCACAAATATAATATTTTATGTAAAGAGCAAAACGGGTTCCGGAAAAGTAAAACTATTAATATGGCAATTTTTGACCTTTTAAATAATGTTATGTCTGCTGTGGATAAAAAGACTCCCGTCTGCGCTATTTACACAGATATGACTAAGGCATTTGATTACGTTGACCACAAAGTCCTTCTTGAGAAATTGCATTGCTGTGGTATCAGAGGAAACATTTTAAAATTACTAGAATCGTACCTAACTAATAGGTTGCAATGTACAGAAATTACAAGAGTGTGTGCAAAAACTAAAACCGAACGAACGTATGTGTCAGGGTTCAGGACTATAAAATATGGAGTGCCTCAAGATGGCGTGCTTGGGCCCCCCTTATTCCTCATTTACATTAATGATTTGCCAAAAGTTACACAACAACAAATGATTTTATTTGCAGACGATAGCACTGCTATAGTAAAATGTAAGGACCCAAATACTTATCAACTTGACATTAATAATACACTTACTGACATAATTAATTGGCTTAATATGAATAATTTGATAATAAACCTCAAGAAAACTAAAGTGATGCATTTCCACCAGAAAATTGAAATACCAAAAATTTGTATCAGCTACAATCGCACTGAGATAGAAGAAGCAAAAGTAAGTGTGTTTTTAGGTTTACATATTGACAATAACCTTAATTGGAAGGCTCATATAGAACAGCTATGTAAAAGAGTAAATAAATCTGCATATGCGCTTTTTCAACTGGCCAGAAAAGTTAATATAGACGCGTTACTTGTTTCTTACCATGGTTTAGTAGCCTCACTTCTCAGGTACGGAATAATTTTTTGGGGTAATTCCCCAGATAGGGAATTAATATTTAAGGCACAAAAAAGGTGCATCAGAGCCATGTGTGGTCTGAAAACAGATGACAGTTGTGTACCATACTTTAAAGCATTAAAGATACTTACGCTACCGGCGATATACATATTGGAAACCAGTGTCTTCGTCAAATCAAATCCCAACCTTTTTGAAATCATTACAACGGTACGAAATGTTCCAATTCGTAAACAATACAAAAATTGTTTGAGTAATTATAAGTGCAGGACTGCATTATTAAGGAAAAGTGTCTTAGGTATGGCTCCACGCATTTATAACAAAATTCCAGATTCCATAAAGGAATTAAATTTGACACAATTTAAGAAAAAAATGCAATTACTCTTAATTAACAAATGCTATTATACCATTGACGAATACTTAAATGACGAATTAATTTAGTACCAAAATTATTAATACTGTAATTTTTATTATTTGACGTTTTAATTAATTGACATTTTGATTAATTGATATGTTAATTCCGTTGACTTTCAATTATTTTACGTATTAATTATTTGGCATTTTGATTATTGGACATTTTGATTATTTGACATTTATTGGCACTTTAATTATTTTGACATATTTTTTTTTTCTTAGATATAAATAATTCCTCATTTAGATCTGACATAATTATTGGTTAGTGTTTAATTTATTAAAATGTAATACTAAAATAATGCATGATATTTTTACAATATTTGGAATAATGATACTCGCAAGGATTTGCACACCGCATTTGTACGCCTCCTGGCATAACATAGCGCTCTATTTATAAATATAAGATCTGTACTTTCTACCTATGTTAACAATGAATAAATAATTTCTAATTTCTTCCTGATCAGCTGTTTTGCTAGAGTTCATTTGCGAGGTCAACACAGCTGATCAGGTGGTACTTTTGATTTTTATTTACATTGCTGTTTTAAATAAAACAAGTGAATTTGCTATTTTTTTTGCGTCAGCTTTTTCTTAATCTATACTAATATTATAAAGCGGAAAAGTTTGTTTGTTTGTTTGCTTGAACGCGCTAATCTTCGAAAGTACTGGGTGGATTTGGATGCAATTTATTATGGAAGTAGCTTGAGGAAGGTTATAGGCTACTTTTTACGCGACTGCATAAAAGGAGAGTTATGTTTTTACCGTGATAGAATCCACGGGAGCGAAGCCCCGCGTGAGTACCAGTTTTATTATATTAAGAAAAAGCCGACGAAAAATTTCAATGCAGGGAGAATCCAGAATCATATACTCATGGTAAACGGTTGCGCGTCGATGTCCCTGCCACCCTGTATACAGGTACATTATGGATTGCAATAAATTTGAAGAATCAATGGGCTAATGGCTAAGGTATCTTACTTGTGATCGAG
The DNA here is from genome assembly GCA_943138885.2 of Tholera decimalis. Classification (NCBI taxonomy): domain Eukaryota; kingdom Metazoa; phylum Arthropoda; class Insecta; order Lepidoptera; family Noctuidae; genus Tholera; species Tholera decimalis. Next base: position 5,379,946 of record OW964575.2, on the reverse strand, counting down.
AGGTCGTAGGTTCGACTCCCACCCATTCCACTATTACCATGAACCCACTCCAAACACAAGTAAATTTTAGCTTAGTGGTTGGGTTAACAAGATTGCTAGTAATGTGAATTCTACCCACGTTGCTAGTAGCCCAAATTGCAAAAATCGTTAGATTACAATAACTAACTAACTATCTAATAAAATAACTAATGGATTGCAATAAAATAACTAATTAATAACATACAACTCGCGAGGTTATAATGTATGAATAAATTATTATCTCCACAATACGGTTCATAATATAACGTATAATTTTGCGTTAGATTATAATCTATTGAACTGAAACCGTTTAATTACAATCAGTCAATCGTTTAATTGCCAACCGTCTAAATGCGCGCTGCCAACGGAGCATATGTTGTTCAACCAATCAGCGCGCGAGTTGCGTACCGTTATGTCCAGAGAAAATAATGCGTTAAATTGTGTACCGTATTGTACAGATCACAACTTATCGATAGATTACAATCGCACATATTATTTACAACCTAACGGTATTTGCAATTTCACATCTTACTGTTATTATAAATGCGAATGTTTGTGAGGTTGTTTGTGTATCATACGTATGGATGTTTGTTATTCTTTCACGCAATAACTACAGAACAGATCTGAATAAAATTTGGTTGGCTATTCGGTTGTGGAATACATTGTCGGTGTCAGTAAGACAAGCTCAGTCACTCGCTGTTTTTTTTTTTTCAAAAGCTCGGTTGCCAATCATTGTCTTTCAAACTTATGATTATTCCTTTGTTAAAACCACACGATGTTAAAGAACACATTATTTACTTATTTATTTTATGTACTAATGTATTGTATTTATATATATATTTGTATATTTTTATTAGTTTTTCCGTTATTGATGAATATTTGTACAGTTGTACACTAATATAGCCCTCCTCATTTTAATTAAAGCTCATAAAGTCCTTTCAAAGGTTGTCTGGAAGATATCGCTCTCAGCGATAAGACCGCCATTGTAACCAATATTATTTACAATATTGTTATTTAAGTGTGATTCAATTATTGGTGTACAATAAAGTATATTCTATCTAGATAGATCACACAGTAGATAGACAGATGTCTATCTACGCGGGAAACTCTCCCACGCGAATGAACTCAAGGCAGGGCAGGAGGGCAGATCTTAGTATATAGATGAGTGTGTAAAATGTGTCAACTCACGTGGTGTGAACTCTGAGTGACTCGACCGTGTTGAACAGTTTGCCACATCGATGGCACGTGTGACGCGCACTCAACGCATGTGTCTTCACGTGCCTCTGTATCGTAGTACGCTTACTGGAAAAATCATACTAACTTTATATACAGGGTGGTGGGAAAATCATAGAATGACTTCGCTGTAATCTTGAGGTAGTAATAATATTCCACAACTTTCACACAACGCCATCTAGTCTCAAACTAAGCAGAGCTTGTGGTATGAGTACTAGACAACTGATAAACATACATATATATTTCTAAATACATACATATTATAGATAAATTACACCCAGACCAAGAAAAAATGATCGTGCTCATCACACAAACATTTGTCCTGGGTGGGAATCGAACCCACGACCTTGCGCATAGCAGTCAGGGCCACTGACCACTTTACCATAATATAACATTTAACACACTAACATAACACAACATAAGATAACATTTTTTTCTTTCCTTTTTTTATAAAGGCCAGACATCCACAGACATCAAGAACAGAAATTAACCGACTTTCTTAAAGATGCAATAATGATAATAACATTAATCTATCTTCTATATATATAAAAGAAAGTGGTGTTAGTTACACTATTTATAACTCAAGAACGACTGAACCGATTTGGCTGTAAATTAGGTAGGGAGGTAGCTTAGAACCAGGAGACGGACATAGGATATTTTTAATCCCAGAATTCCCACGGGATCGGGATTTACGTAAGAAAAACCTCCCACGCGAACGAAGTCGCGGGAAAAAGCTAGTATAAATATAGTAATTTAATCTAAAGAAAGCTACTAACAAATTAAACAAGGCTAAGAAACAAGGTATTAACAAAGGTATTTCCATTGTTTCTATTATCCTAGTCTGTCACCCCCCTGCAAATTAAAAGTTTGACTCTTCGAAGCGTTCTATCTGGCAAGTATTTTTTTTATTAAATGCAGCGTGCATCTCCACGGTGCCTGAGATTCTTTTATTGTTACAGATAATATATTTTTTTTTTATAGGAAAACACATATTTTCTTTCTTTAAAATGGATATAGCCCCAGGGTCTACACACACACTGACTTTAATACATTTGTCGTGCAAACACAAATAAATAGCGATAGACAATCCGCGAGTTGACAACTTTGTAAAAATTGTTTGAAACGCTTCGAAGCACTTCATGTGTACTCGTAAAATAATATTTTATTCATCACTTAACCTTTCAATTAAAATATAAGTAATTTTTTGATTTATTAAAAAAACTATGGCCTGAATCGTGGCATTGTGGTCACGTGACTACGTATGACGTCATCGTTCAAAAACAACTTTCCTGGCATTTGGCACATAAATGTACTTCGGGTATTTTATGATATTTTACTCTATTATGAACGTGAAAAATTATTATCAGTGCTGTGCAGTACCTTGTTGTGGGAATACTACTATAAAAACGCCAACGAAACTATTTATTCATGTCCCTTTAAAAAGAGATATTCGCAAGAAGTGGTTAGAACTTCTGTGTCAAATCCATCCAAAGGTTGTCTGTAAAAGATCGCTTTTAGCGATAATACCGCCGATTGTATCACCCTTTTTAGTTGTTAAGTCCATATTTGTTTTAATGTTATGGTGTACAATAAAGAATATAATTATCTATCTATCTGCTTTTTTAAAAAGACAAAAAAAGGAACTCATCGAATAACTATTACAGGACGATAAGACAAATGAACCAGAAGAGAGAGAGTTAGTTATGAAATGAAATGAAATATTTATTTGTAAATTACTTATAAATAACACTTTTACGCGTCATGTTTTTTGTGTGTTTAGTTTAGTTAGATGAGGCCGGTATTTCCTAACTGACTACTCTGAGAAGAAACACCGAAACAAACTCCCTCTGAGTTTGTCGTCAACGTCTCTTTTAAAGTCCAGACAATTTGTATTTGTATATGACAAACATGTAGGTTCATGTCTTTAGTATTCTTTTGAGGAAAATATAACCACGCGAGCGGACCTGTCCAGACAGTGCAAGCAGTTAGTTATTCTTTTCTTATTTTGTCTTACGCACCAACCAAAGATTACCAGTCAGCTGTCAAAATATTGAACGATGACGTCTCGTTTTCTGATTGGTGTTTCTAATCACGTGACTCACAGATAAAAGTCTCATTTTTCTCAAGGGAAAATAAAATAAATAATTAATAATCTTTTCTTCATTTGTACTATTTTGTGCTTCATATCAATAGATTTACATAATTAAATAGTTATTTTAAATTTTTAAACATACTGTCAACTCGCGGATTGGCGCATGACTTGACTTCTTGAATCCGGGTCTGGGTGGAGCGGAAGGGAGTATCATACTTCTATCATCTATGACGAATGTCCCTGTCAAGCCCTGTCAATACTACGGACAGCTCTTTAAGGCGAGCGTGGAACACTCGGCGCCGCCGACCCAGGCCTAGTCCTTAAGCTTTGGTTTCCTAGGATAGCGGTGCCGTCAAATAGCGGCCGTAATACAGCGGTGAATGACGTCACTAGGACGTTGTCTTTGTAACCAAAATGGTGCGGTTTCCTAGAGAGCGGTAACTGACACCGTAACGTCAAAAAGCGGTGCCGCCATTTGCATGACGGCCGTCTTGTCGGTGTCAGACGGTTTCGTGAACGTTTCCAAAGAGAATGTAATATACTAGATAGCGATGAAGCAAACAGTGTGATAAAACGGCCGTGGAACTTTCCACATGTCGTCACCGTAAAGACGGCCGCCTTTTTGCGTCCGTAATATTACGGCCGCTGACGGCACCGCTTTCCTAGGAAAACAAAGCTTTACCGGACGGTGAGCTACCCCTGCTCACCGTCCGCAAGCCCGCCCGGAGGTGGCCGGAGATCGGCAACATTTCTGCCTTTTTCCAACTAAGGTTCTATTGGGGAGTGTGCGATGGAATTGCACAATCTAATTCCACCAAGCTCGTATATTACTCGTATATTCTCACTTAGTATATTATACAGGGTTACTGGTAAAACACTAATAACCTCGCAGGACTGTATTACTAACATCATAAACAACAACTTTTGTTCTATCACTTTTTAGAAAATATAATACATTTTTTTATTGATAATAGGTTCGCGTTTGACCACCATCTCACCTGATGGTAAGTGATGATGTGGTCGGAGATGGAGCACGCTTGCCTAAAAATAACCTATTGACTTAAAGACCCCCAGGTTATAGCTATCGGGAAACACAGACTCTGGCAGGGAATTCCACTCCTTAGCCGTACGCAGAATGAAAGTATTCCCAAAACGTTTAGTACGTATGGGTGGGATGTCCACCATGTAACGATGGCACATCGCCGTTTGTCTTGTGGTCCGATGATGGAAAGGGCTTGGCGGAATTAGATTGTGTATTTCCATCGCACATTCTCCGAAATTTAACCGGTAGAAAACCGATAGACTTGCAACTCGTCGTCGATGTTCAAGGCTCTGGAGCTTTGACTCGACCAGTGCATCGTTGCCAATGAGTCTCTTGGCACGTTTCTCAATGGATTCAAGCGCGTCCAGTTGGTATTTGGCAGATCAATCCCAAAGATATTTACCAAAAACAAACTTTTAAGATCCCCTCCACTGCCTTTTGTACTATCAGTCTACCTACATTACTAGCGCTTTCTTTTGCTACGCAGACTGTATAACATTTAGACCGTACAATTAAAATATTTTTAGTTTTGTATTATAATCTGATGAAATTAAAAGTCATAGAAGATAAGTTGTTGTTTATGATATTACTAACATACTCATGAAAGGTTGTTAGTATTTTACCAATAACCCTGTATATTTTCTATGATAAAAATTGCTACTTTTTTATTATCTTAACGGTCCTGACACACACTTAATGGATTTTTTTTTTCTCATTAACCCTAAAATACGGTAATACTCACTTGGTAGTAAAATTGCACTTATCACAAGTGTAAGTGGTCGCTCCTTCAGTGTGGTTGATAGCGTGATGTTCGAGAAGATGTTGGCGTGACAGACGGACATGGCCACATAGCTTGCATTTATATCTGAAAACATTTCAAAATAACGATGGCTAAGTTATCGGCTTTGTGATCGAGAGTGGTGGCCTGGACATACAGGCAGACAAAAACTTGGTATTTAAGTTTTGCGGACTTTTAAATAACTATTAGTACTTGAGCAAACACATTTATTTTGAAATTACAGACAGAGACTGGAATTTTATATGTATTTGTATAGAATATAGATATGATTTACTTTTATCTATACTAATATTATAAAGCGGAAAAGTTTGTTTGTTTGTTTGCTTGAACGCGCTAATCTTCGAAAGTACTGGGTGGATTTGGATGCAATTTGGTATGAAGTAGCTTGAAGCTTGAGGAAGGTTATAGGCTACAATTTACGCGATTGCAAAAAAGGAGAGTTATGTTTTTACCGTGATAGAATCCACGGGAGCGAAGCCCCGCGTGAGTACTAGTTAAAAATAAAACACTTCTGGAATAGTCTGACTATTCTTATTTGAAAAACCGTAACTGCATGGAACTAGTAAGTTTAACAACAGAACATGTTACCTGGTTGTATGTGATTTGATATGTCCTCTCAAAGACACGGGGCTGGGACAGTATTGTGTACACATTTCACATTGATAAGTGCCATGCTCCTGGAATAAAAAAAAAAACATAATAATAATAAAAACTGGATCGAAAACTTGATAAATGACTAAAGGTATTTTGAAAATAGATATTTTTCTTTACTATTCCATTTTGTACATTTCAGCCAAGTAACGCCTAATTCTATTCTATTAAATATTTTTAGGGTTCCGTAGCCAAATGGCATACACTGATCCCTTATAGATTCGTCATGTCTGTGTGTCTGATCGTCCGTAAGTCACAGCCATTTTATTTAGAAACTATTAAGACTACACAGTTGAAACTTAGTAGGTAAGATGTACTCTGTGAACCGATTTACAATTTTATACAAAAATAAAAAAGGAAGCGTTAAGGCAATATTCGTTCGTTCGATCCCCAAACATCGTCTTTAAAAAATGGCAATGAGTTAGGGGTTCCTAAAAATAGCTCCAGTTTTTTTATAACATAAATATATAAACGAACTACCCAACTCCACGTCCTCAAATCCAACTGCCCAAATCTGTTTATATGTAAAGTAAAACTTAAAATTCAGTGTATGAATTATGATTATAGCATAATTTTCTCATTGGGGTTTTTGAGGGCGTGCGTTTATTTCGGTACATGTTGTATAAATAAGTTTACACTCACCCGAGTATGTTTCACCATATGAGCTGCAAGCACATCTTCAAAGTTAAATCCCTTCACACATTTCTCACATTTGTATGGAGATCTCACGTAGGACTCCGCTTTAGCCTTCTCTGCAAGCTCAGCTAGAACCTGAAACAAACATTAATAATGTTTCGAGCTGGGGTTCGGGATAGAAATAATTAACACCAATTTAACCAAAATTAACACTTTACTTAAATAAACACCAAATGAAAATTAACACAGTTATTCGCACTACAATACTCGTCACTAAGCACTTAAATCGCATGCCTCTCTGCGTCCCTTTGCGATCTATTTATACCCCGCTCTGCGTTCTAGAACATTCTTGTACAATCGACTCACTGCCTATACGGCCAAGAATATTCCAGAAGCTACTTGAGATACACAATACTGATACTCGCCGCTAGATAGCGTAAAACTTTGTTTTCCTAGGATAGCGGTGCCGTCAAATAGCGGCCGTAATACAGCGGTGAATGACGTCACTAGAACGTTGTATATGTTAACAAAATGGCGCGGTTTCCTAGAGAGCGGTAACTAACACCGTAACGTCAAAAAGCGGTGCCGCCATTTGCATGACGGCCGTCTTGTCGGTGTCAGATGGTTTCGTGAACGTTTCCAAAGAGAATGTAATATACTAGATAGCGATGAAGCAAACAGTGTGTTAAAACGGCCGTGGAACTTTCCACATGTCTTCACCGTAAAGACGGCCGCCTTTTTGCGTCCGTAATATTACGGCCGCTAAATGACGGCACCGCTTTCCTAGGAAAACAAAGCTTTAGTGTCTCGAACGTATTAGAAGTCAGTCGAACTTTCTCGATATACTCAGTACTGCTACTCGCCGCCAGGTGGCGGTAGTGTCTCGAACATTCTAGATTTCTGTCGAAGTTTCTCGACATGCTTCGCTAAACGACTGGCGTAACAATAATAATAGTCCTCCTAACCGATTTCGGTCATGGCGACCGATCGATCGATTAGCCATCTGCGCAGGAGACATTATAGTACACAAGTATGTGCAGGTACGAGCGAAACCCTGAGCATCCCTCAACTACCACTACCCAAAGTAATAAAAAATGACATCATTAGACCAAAAATACTGAACTACGTAGTGAAAGCAAGATCCGAACCACAATTGAATTCTCCAAAAACTAATTACTGCCACGGAACACCGGAAACCAACGTTAACTGCACCAACAAATAGCCACAAACATAACCAACCAACAAAACGTCTCCCACCACGGCTGGTCCCCGCGGGAGATCTAGACCACCACCCTCTAACAAGTAAAAACAAGACATTCAAAATAGCAACGTTAAATACGAGAACCCTAAGAACGAACGAAAGCCTACACGAGCTAGAAATAGCCCTAGAAGACATAAAATGGGATATCCTAGGTATAAGTGAGATACGAAGGCTAGAAGAAAAAATTGAGGAACGTGCAAACTACATACTATTCCATAAAAGAGAAATAGCCGGTCAAAGAGGTGTAGGATTCCTAATCAAACAGACAATGAAACAACAAATTCAAGAGATCATTGGAATTTCTGACCGTACAGCCGTACTTAGCATCGACATACCGGGATACAGAAAATTATGGTCAATTTTACAGATATATGCTCCGACAGAACAAGCAACAAAAAGCGAAACAAAACTTTTCTATGAAAAACTAACACAAACAATAACGAAATACTCACACAACCACATAATACTTATGGGTGACTTTAATGCCCAAGTCGGAGAAAAACAATGTAAGGAGGAATACGTCCTAGGCAAATTTGGACAAGGAAAAAGAAGCCCAAACGGCGAACTGCTAGTCGATTTTTTATTAGAACATAACCTAACGCTACTCAACAGCTTGTATAAGAAAAACAAGAAAAATAAGTGGACGTGGATATCCCCAGATGGCAGATATAAAAATGAGATCGACTACATAGCAACAAACTATCCAAAAGCCTTCACGGACACATCAGTACTAAATACATTCAATTTTAATACGAACCACCGCATGGTAAAAAGTTCCCTACGATCAGAACCACCAAAAAAACCCAGAAAATATATAGCTCCGCATAAAATAGAACAGTATTGTAACGAAACCCTAAAGAAAATTGCCAAATCCCTAAGCGAATTAAATGATACTTATATGTATAGAAACACTGATGTCCTTACAAAGTATGGAAAAGTGGAAAAACAACTATCTCTAGCCAGCACAGAAAGCAGGAGAGATAGCAAGTATAGGCTAACCGACACAACACTACAACTTATAGAAAAAAGGAAAAATCTACTCTCAAACCACCCTAAAAAAGAAAATATCAAACTAGTAACCGAACTAAGTAAGGAAATCAGAAATAACATCAGGAATGACAGGAAGAATACAAGACAACAAACGCTAGAATGGCATATAATGAGATCAGGGGGCGTAAAGAAAGCACTAAAAGAACTCAGAGAAATAAACAAAGATTGGATTCCAAAACTCAACAAACAAGGAAACACTTCTACATCTAGAAAAGATATTAACAAAACAGCTACTAAATTCTACAAAGATCTGTACTCGAACCCAGGCGAAAAGCTTAAACACGATCAAAAAAACTACCAAATTGAAGCAAACCGAATGGAACGAGAACCAAAAGTACTGCCTAGTGAGGTGGCAAAAACTATACACAGTCAGAAGACAGAAAAAGCTCCCGGCCCAGACAGGATCACAAACGAGCTTCTTAAAGGCACTCTTGAAGAGCTGCTGCCCATACTTACATCAATATTCAACGAAATAATGAAGACCGGTATAATCCCCACACAGTGGAAAACATCACACGTCATCCTTTTATTTAAGAAAGGACATAAAGAAGACATAGGAAACTACAGACCTATAAGCCTGATGTCGAACATCTACAAGGTATTTTCCAAAGTTATACTGGAAAGAATAAGTAAAAAGCTCGATGAAAACCAACCACGAGAACAAGCTGGCTTCCGACAAAAGTTTTCAACACAGGATCATATACATACAGTTAAACAAATAGTTGAAAAATACAAGGAATACAACAAAAACCAGTATATGGCTTTCATTGATTATTCCAAAGCCTTCGACAGTATAAGCTACTAAGCAATATGGGAGAGCCTGGAACAACAAGGGATACCTTCGAAATCTATCGAAAACATCAACAACATTTACTCAGATAGTGAAGCGAGGATACAACTTGAAACTCTAGGAGAAAAGTTTAGGATCAAGAGAGGCGTAAGACAAGGGGACCCTCTATCACCGAAACTGTTCTCGGCCGTACTGGAAAGTATTTTCCGCAAAATGGACTTGAAAGGCTTCGGCCTCAACATGCACGGTGTAAAACTGAACCATTTAAGATTTGCTGACGATATAGTCCTGTTCGAAGAAAACCCATTACATCTTGAAGAAATGATAAGCAAACTTAGCGAAGAAAGTGAGAAAGTAGGGCTACTAATGAATAAAGAAAAAATAAAACTGCCCACAAACTCCAAACCAACAGCTATAAATATTAACAATGAACCACTCGAATACGTACAAGAATACATCTACCTGGGGCAGATTATCTCCCACAATGACCAAACCACTAAAGAAAACAACAGAAGAATAGCAAATGGTTGGAAGAAGTATTGGTCATTGAAAGAGATCTTCAAATCCAAGGAACAAAGCATGTCAACAAAAAGGAAAGTCTTTGACACTTGTGTACTTCCAGTCGTTACCTACGGATGTGAAACCTGGGCACTCACCAAACATCACAGAGAAAAGCTGGAACGCTGTCAGAGAGCCATGGAGAGAAGTATGACAGGAATAAAGAAACAGGACAAAGTGAGAAGTAGCAAAATAAGGGACAAAAGTAGCAAATATACTTACCCGAATAGACCAACAGAAGTCGAGGTGGACTGGACACATGATCCGTGATGTACAAAACAAATGGAGCACTGTCTCTGACTGGTACCCAAAGACGGAAAACGAAGCAGAGGTCGCACACAAACAAGATGGGAAGACGATCTAAAGCTCACGGCGGGACATCAGTGGAGATGGGTAGCTCGGGACCGAACCCAGTGGAAAATGTTAGAGGAGGCCTATGCCATGAGGCACGCTGAACTGCGTGACATTTTATAAGGAAATCAAAAATATAAATAACTATAATGATAATAATGTAGTTCAGAATAAAGGGCTTTATTATTATTATTTCCTTTATTTTACATAAGTACCTCTCAAAAAGTACATACACACAATCTCAAAAACTTTGTCCTTACCGTACGTAAGTCCTAACTTTGTTCCAAAATGTGGTAATTATCTGGAATTCCGATAATGAAGCCTTTTAATTTTTTTTTTCAATTTGTTCAGTAATTTTCGAGCATTACAAATAAACAAAATACTGTTCCGCCAGTCGCTTAGCTAAATACGTCGAGAAACTTCGACCGACTCCTAGAAAGATCGAGACACTAACACCCGTGCTAACACCACCCGGAAAGTAGCAGTACTGAGTCTGTCGAGTAGCTTCTGGGACATTCTTGGCAGTATTGGTAGTGAGTCGATTGTACATGAACGTTCTAGAACACATACATCGCGGTATTAAATAGTTCGCAAAGGAACGCAGACAGTCAGTCTTATTACAAGATACATACGACGCGATATAATCGAAGCTCTACAAGTGAATTATTTATAGTGCGATTTAACAGTTAAGTCACAAGTATTGTAGTGTGAATAACTGTGCTAATTTTTATTTTCTTTGTATTTAATTGAAGTGTTAATTTTGGTTTAATTAAGAGAACCCCAACTCGTAACAATAAAATTTTCTTTTCATAATATTAGTTTGTCCTTCATTCATCACAAATTCTTGTTATTTCTAGTAAATATACATTTTATGTTCACCTGTTTCTTAGTAAGTTTGATGACAATATATTCATCAGTCTCCTGAACCATTCTAGAAGAGAAACCTTCTTTTACTTCTTTCTTCTTCTTTTTACTTCTCACTTTGGGACAGAAGTCTTCTTTAAACTCTTCTTTTATATCCAGTTCTACTTTAATTTCTATCTCTGGTTTTGTCTATGAACAAGTAAATGAAAATATATTAAAAAACTAGGTTTTGTTTTTTATAGTCTCGTTGGTCGTAAGCGCGACTACTGAGCGATACGATACGATGAAGTCTCTCGTTCGATTCCGGGTCGGGCTAAAAGTCGCTAATGAGTTTTTCTAATAGAAATTTCTCAGTAGTAGCTAAATACTTTAATTGCGCATACAACTACGGAGTGGAATCCCCTGCCGAAGTCTGTGTTTCCTGATAGCTATAACTTCAGGGTCTTTCAGTCAAGAGTGAATAGGTTACTTCTACGTAAGCGTGCTCCATCTTCGACCACATCATCACTTACCATCAGGTGAGATGGTGGTCAAACGCGAGCCTATTACCAATAAATAAAGAAATGCAGATTTTGTACACGCAGGCAATTTCAAACTGTATTTCTTACCAGTTAAAGTTAATTTTCAATCAAAATACCCCAACTCATCCCCAGGAATACTTATGTCACTCTTTTCTCATACATTTCCTTCTCTCTAGAACAATCATGTTCTTCAGTACAATCATCGCTTGCCATCAGGTGAGATGTTGGTAACTCAGAAAAAATCAGGTATCGGACTATTCTGTGATTAAATTTGCTCCAAATGTTTTCTACTTTTACCCCTTACAAGGAATGTATCGTATAACCATTTACCCTGTATAATGTGGATGCTGATATTGATAATTATTATAAGCATTTTTGACAGACTTCAAAAAAGGAGGTTCTGTATTTGTCCAGTATGTATGTATGTTTATATGTTCGCGATTTTCTCAAAATCTTACCTACGGATAAACACCATACCTAACGAGAATGGAAAGTCGGTGCCAAGATAAATGAAAAGGTTGTCTGTGCGCACAATAAACGTAGAGGAGAAGCGCTTAGTACGACAAGACCGTACATCGACCAAATGTGGATGGTATCCTGCAGTACGTCTGGTAGACCGGTAGTAAAAGGGGGATGAAGTTTTTTTACCTCATAAATATCTGATGCTCTTCGTTTACTCTTATATTCATCCTGCAGCATCACCAGAGGCAGTTCATCATCATCATCGATGCCATCATCTAAAGGAACAAATTCTTCTTTCTCTGCAGCATTTTCGCCTATCAAGTCCATTGGTCCAAAGTAGTGTACTTCAAGGCTACATGCGTTTAAGTCATACATGGAGGTCTGTTGAAGGTGTATACTGGTTCCGTTGCCCTGAAATGGATAACATATTTGTTACTTACTAGCTACTGCCGGCAACTTCGTTTGCGTGGGAGGATTTCCCGCGTAAATCCCGATCCCGCGGGAATTCCGGGAGAGAAAGCATGTGTTATTCCAGGATGTCAACTATCTACTTACCAAATTTCATTAAAATCCATCCAGTAGGTCCGCAGATTAGCGTGTACAGACGCCAGCACATCAAGCTACAACAATCTATCAAATTTCTTTAATAGATTTTCAACTTTATTGTTAAAGAAATTAGGTTCAAAGTTGATTGGGAAAATTTGACAGTTTCGGGTAGCTTCATGTGCTGTCGTCTGTACAAACAGACAGACAGAAAAACAGACAAACAGACAGACATTTTTTTTTGCCGTGATACCGTTTCTTAACCCACCTCAATGATTATTTTTGTATAAATATAAAGCTAAATTACCACTCACTCACTGACTCATTGACATAATTGTTCTCCCAGATGGTGGATGGGGAGGTGGGTATATTTTGACAGATTCGTAAACAAGTAACTCTCAAACCTACGGGAAAAGTGCCAAACCTCCCCTTTTCACCCCCTTCTCCCCCCTCCCTATCGTATCTCGGAAAAGTAAAAACCATTTTTCAAAGTCGCCCCCCTTGCCCCCTTCTCACCCCCTTTAGGCGGATCTCGGAAATGAAGAGGCTTGGAACATTTTTTTTTTAGATTCATTTAGAGGGGCAATGCTTTAGTCGAAATAATTGTGCAACCCCCCCCCATCACCCCCCCCCCCATTTTTTTTTTCACAAGCACGCGAGGTGCTTGCACCTCGCGCAACACGCAAATACTAGTTTTTGTATAAATTTGAAATGTACAGACACACTTTTTTTACTATTTTATTATATGTATAGATTTTACGGCCTCTAACTGCCTCGTTGGTCAAGTGGTCGCAAGCGCGACTGCTGAGTACGAGGTCTCGGGTTCAATTCCCGTGTCGTGCAAAAAGTGTTATTGAGTTTTTTTTAAAGGAATTTCTCAGTAGCTATAACCTGGGAGTCTTCAAGTCAAGAGTGAATAGGTTACTTCTAGGTAAGCGTGCTCTATCTTCGACCACATCATTACTTACCATCAATCAGGGCCTCAAGTCTGCTATTACAATAGTGTCAAAATAGTCTATCATTGATTTCAAAATTGTTGATTTTGACAAGTTTGGTAATCTACTAATATAATGGCTTTCCAATGGTCAACCACTGACACTTCATTGAACGAAATAATATGTAAAATTAAATAGAAATAAAATTTGGCATGAATAAATGTTCAAATTTAGGGGTAGTTTTTCGAAAATCATTACTACTAACGGGTTTTATAACAATGGCAATACGGCAATGTCATTCTAATACGAGACTACTGACCAACCATTATGAATTTAGTAGATTACGAACTATTAGCAAAATGACAATGGGATCATGATGGAATGACAAATTTATAAAAATAGCAGACTTGGGGCCCTGGTGAGAATGGTGGTTAAACGCAAGACTATTATCAATCAAAAAGTAGCCCGAATTTTGAAAGGTGGTGGTGTGATTCCACCGGTTCCTCGGAAAGCACGTAAGTCGTAAGTCCCGGATGTCATCTGGACATTTTTGACAGTCGTTACGGGTAGTCAGTACCCAGTAAATCTGACTTTTTCATTTTACTTTTACAGTATATTATATTTTAGTTTATCTATAGTGGATTATGTGTTATATGCAACGTGTAACGGAAACCCCATATTCATCCAAAAGGGCTGAAGACAACATCTGGTATGGAGTCTCTATGCACAGTTTCAACACAAAATAACTGACTCAAAGAATTGATACCAAATTATTGGTTTCATATATTTCTTGAATACCAATCATAACAAACGTGTCACAGCACTACGAGGGTCAATAACTTTCCACGTCACTTGCCAATAACACGATAATTCTTTTCGTTCTTCTTAATTTGAAAAATTCGATCTCTCGGTAAAATTATCAAATAAGTCCTCCCACCCCGGGCAGGGTGGGAGGGACTGTCAGACTTTTACTGACTAAAATCCACGGTGTTCCTTCAATAACCCTTTACGTTCCGGGGTCACGGTAATGGGATAAGTCCCACGACCCCGGCAGGCTTCGGCCCTCTACAGGGGGGGCCTCGTCATGTTGCTGACACTCTTTGAGGCGCGCGTGGAACACACCGCGCCGTCGACCCGGGCATGGTCCATGGTCGGACAGCGAGTTGCCCTTTACTCGCTGTCCGCATGCCCGCGCCTACGGTGGCCGGAGATCGTCGGCCGACGTCCGACGCCGTGGGCGTCTACCACTGCGGCTGGGCTGGAGGGAGGACGCCATCCTCTCCCTCACGCGGCCCGCCTCCTCCTTCGGAAGCATGACTGCTTCGCAGAAGGAGGCGACCGCTTCCCACTCCCTCTCGCCCCGCAGCATGGCCTCGACCAATGCCGAGCGCGAGAGGTCGCCGCCTATCGCCGCCGTGAGGACACGTCGGTGCTCTGCCCAGGCGGGGCAGTCCTGCACCGTATGCTCTACTGTGTCCTCAAGGCGACCCTCGCAGTGGTGACACCCAGGCGTTTCTTCCTTTCCCATCAGACACAGGTACCTCCCGAAACTTCCGTGTCCGGTGAGGACCTGTGTCATGCGATAGGTCAGGACGCCATGACGCCGATCTATCCTCTCCTCAAAGAGGGGTCTTACCGCCGCAATTGCGGCGTGCCCGTACACACGTAGACTTAGGATTACAAAACCCTTGCCATATCGTTTGTTATCATCCAAAGAATCCATGCACTTGGTATGTATATACCCTTTAAATTACACGTTGTATAAGCCATGTGTCCTTGCAGCTGAACTAACAGCTAGTACAAAGTTCGACGGCCCGCGTATACGCTACGGAGCCGTCATAACATGACACTGGCAGAATAGTCGACACCGGCTCAGTTGCAAAAGAGAAAAAAAAGACAGTGGTCTAGCCAAGGGGCATCGTGTTACCCAGCTACTGGGTTGTGGAGGTCGGATAGTCAGTCGCTGCATGTGAAACACTAAGTGTGCGTCCACAGTGAATGCGCGGTGGCTGGCCTGTTAATAAACAAAACAAAAATGGCGACTTACAATACATACCCCTTCTAAAGTTTTATTCAATAATTCATTAGCTTTCAAACACTGCTGTGAGAACTTCATGCATTTCTTTAAAGTCCAACTGCATATGGTACAGAGGTTCATGTGGTCATCGCTGGTCATCTGAAATTTGATTACAGACACATTAATTCACAGGAAAGGTAATTATAGATGCTGATGTAGGTAATATACAAACATAAAAATATGGGTTATGCTGCCCTGCACTAACTAAAAGGCCGTTAAGCCACAAAAGGTCATTTTTCACTTTATAATGTAAATTTAAACTACTTTCGATTCTCTATCTTTTGATCTAAGAATCATTTTCCTACGATTAATACTTTTAGAGATACAGCTATTTTGCTGAGCAGTTAAACCACATAATTTTTGTCACTTCCTTAGTTAAAAAGCGACTAAACAACAATACAATATAAAACAAAAAAAAAAAAAATATTCACAA
Source organism: Tholera decimalis (assembly GCA_943138885.2). NCBI lineage: Eukaryota > Metazoa > Arthropoda > Insecta > Lepidoptera > Noctuidae > Tholera > Tholera decimalis. Next base: position 5,363,630 of record OW964575.2, on the reverse strand, counting down.
GTAGTCATATATTTTGCACAGAAACTATGACTACAAAAATAATTAACAGCCATCATCCTAGCTAGCGTAGTTTTGTAGAAAAATCATTTCCCACTTATTTTTAAGTTTACTCGAAAAGTTCTTTTTGAGGTTAGCGGCTTTTTATTTAGTGTAGGGCAGTATGGTATATTATTTATAGATCTAGGGTTTTTTTTTTTTAGCGTGGTAAAATTATCAAATAAGTCCTCCCACCCCGGGCAGGGTGGGAGGGACTGTCAGACTTTTACTGACTAAAATCCACGGTGTTCCTTCAATAACCCTTTACGTACCGGGGTCACGGTAACGGGATGAGTCCCACGACCCCGGCAGGCTTCGGCCCTCTACGGGGGGGCCTCGTCATATTGCTGACGCTCTTTGAGGCGCGCGTGGAACACGACGCGCCGTCGACCCGGGCATGGTTGTGGAAATTTTCTAATGAGATACTGCAGCTATGGAATGTTAAGGGCAATTGAAAGAACAGGGTTGGTTTCTAGTCAGTAGAAGTCTAACTCTCCCTTCCGTTCTACCTAGGGCGAGAGGAGTCATGTGATATTTTCCCACCAATATAAAAATATTATAGACTAGCAGATGGGCAGGTCTTCCGTGTACCTACTTTATCATGATAAAAAATAATCCTCCTCATTTTGTAGTCAGGCAAAAAGAAACCTATAGGCTATAATCTTCAAGCTTCAAGGTACTTGCATACCAAATTTCATCCAAATCGGGTGGTTACTAGTACTTTCGAAGATTTTCATATTTAACAAACAAACTTTTCGAAAATATTAATATAAATAAATGTGAAAATTTAACACATTTATCCATGATATAAGTGATATAGATGTAGGTAAAATGTTATAGATGGCTAAGTCAGACCACTGAGGCCTCTTTTCTCTTGTTCCTCACTCACTCATGATTATGAAAACTATCAAGGTGCAGTGGAAAAATATTGTCAAGCATAATTGTATGTAGATTTGAAACCGCTGTGTGGATCTAGTGGTCGCAAACGCGACCGCTGAGCATATGGTATCAGTTTCCATTCCTGGGTGGGACAAAACTTGCTATTGAGTTTTTAAATAAGAAATTTCTTAGTAATTGTTCACGACAGCAACGTAATATAGCGCCACCTGCTATTGTTCGATTTAAGTACGTACCCATATAAGGTAAAGCGACAGAGCCCCGCTTCACTTTACTTTATATGGTCAATCGCTTCACGCGTTGCCATTGGTCGATAGCAAAAATATTGCCGATTCGCGCCCCCCGCGGATCAGTGCATATAAAAGCCCCGGACCCTGGAAGCCCTGGCTGAGGGCCTTTAATTTATTAGAGATCACCACAGGAAAGACCGGTTAAGTAGTACTAAACTACGAGTGGCCCAAACTAAAAAAAAAAAAAAAAAACAATGCGACCACAGTCGACCGAAATTCTCTTCCTAAGTTTACTCTCTACAATTTGTATTACCCAAAATATGTAAATAATAAAGCCATTTTATGTACCTAACAGTTCGGAATTTCAATTAAATACAGTCCTCTCGCTACAGATTGGAGAAATTGGAAGTTGGTGGAGTGATACCCCCTTGCCATATTAAGCCATTGGTTCTGGCTGTCATTTGGACATATTCTACAGTTGTTATACAGTATGTTAACTAACAGAGGGCGTTCCCATTAACCCGCAATAGTATAGCATCCATACATGCCAAAAAATATTACCATTCGAAAACAAAATGTTTTTTTTTATGTTAAAATGTTCACCAAAAATGTTAAATTGATATGTAAAAGAAACACTGTACACGCGTAGGCATTCATAAGTAAATTGCGACGTTGCCGTCCTTCAAGTACGCGTGTACAGAGTGTTTCGTTTTCTATGGATGCTATACTATTGCGGGTTAACGGGAATGCCCTCTGTTAGTTAACATACTGTATGTTGTCACACACAAGAAAATCTAACACTGATCTGGCTAAGAGGTAGTAGGCTACCAGCTACTTGGTTGTAGAGGTAAGACAGGCAGTGCAGAATCTCCATGTAAAACATTAATACTCAGGTGCACCCAATGACTGGAAGCTGACCTAAACATACTTAGTTGGGAAAAGCTATGCTGATGATGATATGTAGATTTGAAATAAGGTTTTATTAATAGTTATATGTAGTAAAGTCTTAGGGTATCACATTTTAAAGGGTTTTGCAAGGCCCAGTGTAGGGTCAGACCGTGGCCAGGGCCTTTTTAGCCCACGCCTTGCTACTCCACTGCTGAGGTGCTAGGGACCGTTCAAGTATTACGTAAGCACTATAGGGGGGCGTGGGGGTCTTTGCTTTGCTTATTTTTGATGACATGGGGGGTGGGTGATCTAGATGGTGATTACGTCAGCAGTAATTATTTAATTTTTACACATATAGCAACACACATTGTCTATGCTTCAAAACGAAATGCATTTTCGGGGATTCCTACAAATAATGAATTGTTGAATTCCGTGTCAGTAAAGTTTATTTAAATGAATATTATGTGCGTTACATACTTCTATTCCAAACCTATTCCTTATTTCTAGATATATAACCGTGCTCATGAATCAATCAGTTGTACCAATGTTTACGTAAGCATGGGGGGGAGGGGTAGAACTTTGCTTACTTTTGCTGACGAGGGGGAGGGGTGGGTTAATAATTGCAAAAAATGTGCTTACGTAATACTTGAACGGCCCCCTACTGAGGAATTCCAGATCAAATCATCAATGTCAATTTGTTAGTCCCATGAAAACTAATTAATATTTAATAAGGTTGCATATAGTGCAATGTGCGACCTGCTTAATTTTTGAAAAGTTTTATAGCCATATACATATTTGAAAAACAGTGTCTGGTGTGTGTCATTAACTGAAATAAGTGAATGTAATAAAAAAAATGTAATAATTAAATATATCTAGTCTAATATGCAATATTGTGTTTCTTATTAAACAAAGACCGTATCAGGTTATGGGCCATTTTATCCAAGATGGAATTGTCGAAGATTCAAATTGCTAAACTTGAAGGTACGAATTGGATACAATGGAAGTACCGCATGTCTGCTCTTCTAAGAGGAATCGACGGCCTATTCGACATTGTAGAGGGCAATATAAAGAGACCAAAGGAACCTGTACGTGGGGCTGGCGGTGCAGCTGCTGCAGATTATGTACATCAGAACGTTCGGCCAGTCGAAGTAGGGAGCTGGGTGCTACTCCAGTTTTTACTGACGATCATGTGACGCATAAAGATGCCAGCCAAAGAATTTGTGACGGAACAGTTCGAAAGTTAGAAGCATTTATTTATGGCCGAACGACCTGATATCAGAACGTTCGGCCAACCTGAATCTCCATAACTGAGGACCTCAGAGAAACTGTTACTGAATAAAGATTTAGCGTCGATTTTCTGACAAACAACCACTGCTTTACTTTTACTCGTAATGCCACCGATTAAAAGTAAAATGAACTTTAGTTTCTGGAACATCAGGACGTTCGGCCAACGTGATCTCCATAACTGAGGACCTGAGAGAAACCGTTAATGAATAAAGATTAAGTGACGAGACTGAAACGAATTTTTATTGCTTTATTTTATTTTGTGACGGCCCCGTTAAGTAGTAAAATGAAAATTTAACTTATAACCTCAAAACATTGGGATTATCGATTCCTCCACAAGGAAGAAGCCCAGAGAAACCGTTAATCAATAAAGATTAAGTGACGACACTGAAACGAACTTTTATGGCTTCATTTTTATTTGTAACAGCCCTTTTAATTAGTAAATTGAAAATTTAACATATAACCTCAAAACATTGGGAATATCGATTCCTCCACAACAAAGAAGCCTAGAAGACTCGGAAAACACCTGATCTGTTTTCAGTTTTCAGTCCAACGGTGTCAGTAGTTTTGTAGATTCAAGATTAATCTATAAAAATGAACTATGGCGGATGGCGCCTGAATTAGGGTGACCATGTATTCCAACGAAATAAGTATTTCCAAGTACTTCATTATCTAAACAATGACGCAAAACACGTCGTAATATAAATTGTGTACGAGTACAAGCAACGTTGAGCTGATGCCTGTATACCAGTGTCAACTTGTGAAGTTTTTGTTATATTAGTCGGGTCTATTTTGGCTAAAGGCAAACGAAAGTGGAAAGGTGACTGACATTGGAGATTGAGAAATTTGATTAAGTACAAGAATACTTAAATAAATAGGTTTCCTGATCGCTATAACCTGGGAGTCTAAGTCAAGAGTGAATAACATGACGAGGCCCCCCCTGCAGAGGGCCGAAGCCTGCCGGGGTCGTGCGACTTATCCCATTACCGTGACCCCGGTACGTAAAGGGTTATTGAAGGAACACCGTGGATTTTAGTCAGTAAAAGTCTGACAGTCCCTCCCACCCTGCCGGGGGTGGGAGGACTTATTTGATAATTTTACCACGCTAAAAAAAAAAAAAACAAGGCGTGCTCCATCTTCGACCACATCATCACTTACCATCAGGTGAGATGGTGGTCAAACGCGAGCCAATTTTTTTTTATTGAAAGTAGGTTCGCGTTTGACCAATATCTCACCTGATGGTAAGTGATGATGTGATCGATGTGAAGAATTTAATATTATCGTTAAATAATAAGATTCACTTAAATCATATTGGTTTTATTTTACAAAGATTGTTTTTTCGTTACTATGGTAATTAGCAAAAACCACTGACAAGTTCATCACTGCAACAGAGGTTTGCATTAAGTAGGTAGATACAATCTTTACACCCACACTTCTTTAAGAATTTGCTTCAAGACCAATTCCACGAGACAGGTCGTTAAACCTTGGTCCATACAGAGGTTTTGTAAACATGTCTGCTAGTTGAACTTGTGCTGCAACTTGTTTAACAATTACTTCTCCTTTTGATACACATTCTCTAATGTAGAAGTGTCTCAAACTAATATGTTTTGTTCGACGGTGAAATTCATAAGGCGGATTATATGATAATTTCACAGCAGACTCATTATCAATACACAGTGTAACTTTTAAAGATTCTGTGTTAGTTAGGTCTGCAAAAAGCTTCTTCAACCACACAATTTCTTGTGCGGTTTCGCTTGCTGCTACAAGTTCGGCCTCTGTGGTTGATAGAGCCACTGAAGTTTGTTTTTGACTCTTCCAGGCAATAGCAGTGCCAGCATAAAGGCAAACCATGCCTGTGGTAGAGTGCCCAGTCTCTGGATCTCCTCCATGATCAGCATCTGAGTAGCACATTAATTCATTTGCTTTACTCTTTGGATAAAATGTTAAACCTTTATCGAGAGTTCCTTTAAGAAAGCGAAGAATTCGCTTTACAGCCACAATATCCTCCTTACTGGGGTTTTCTAAATGTCTGGAAGCTACTGACACTGCATAACAGATGTCTGGTCTTGTTGCGACCATCAGGTAAGCCAGTCCTCCGACACAATTTCGATACGGAAATTTCACATCTTCATTTTCATTAGTTTCTTGCAATTTTGACATCTTAATTGCCGGAGATGTAACTGATTTGCAGTTTTCCATGCCGAATCGTTTTAGTACCTTTTTGGCGTAGGCTGTTTGTCTTAAGTTTATTGATCCGTCTTTGTTTTTATTTATTTCCATACCAAGGAAATATGACGCTGGCTTCGATGTGATTTTGAAGTTTCTTTCAATTTCATTTAAGAATTCTTGACCAGCGTTGTCAGTGGAAGCTACCAAGCCGTCATCGACATACAGTCCTACAATAACCTTTGAGTTTCCATTGACTCTTACATACAGGCAGGGATCTGCCTCACTTCTCTGAAATTTTGCATTCATCAGAAACTTATGTATGCACTCATTCCAGCATCGAGGTGCCTGTTTTAAGCCATAGAGACTTTTCAAAAGTCGACATACTTTTCCTTTAGGTACATTAAGTCCATTCGGTGGTGCCATATAAATTTCTTCTTCCACTGTACCATTTAAGAATGCAGTTGTGACATCGAATTGTTGTAAGTTCAGATTTTCGTTAGCTGCAGTTCCTAGTATTGCTCTGATAGTTGCAAGTCGTGCAACTGGACTGAAGGTTTTATCATAGTCAATACCTTCACGTTGAGTAAAACCTTTGATAACCAGTCTTGCCTTAAACCGTTCTATGGTTCCATCAGCATTTCTCTTTATTTTGTATATCCATTTGCTTGGTAAAGCTTTTCTACCTTTAGGTAATGTGGCAAGTTCCCAGGTATTATTTTTCTGAAGTGAGTTCATCTCGCTTTGCATAGCTTCTTCCCATTTTTCTCTATTTTCCGATGATATAGCTTCATTATATGTTTTGGGTTCAGTGTAAATGTCTTCTAACTCTGCAACAGCGTTCATAACGCAATCATCATAACGTATGGGCTTGCGTATTAATGAACGATCACGCAAAGCTCTGATTTCTGTTTGCTCTACAGCGACTTCATTTTGAGGTATTGGTAGTACTTCTTCTTCTGCGGAATAAATTTCATCTTCTTCAGAAATTGAATTATTATTAGTTCCTGTTTGCATTTCTGTATCAACGTACGTGTCTTCTTCTCTTTCTTGACTTTGCTGTACTTCTCTATTTATGTTTTGTTCTAGAAATTCAATCTCAACATATTCTTTTTCTTTTCTTGTTCCAACATTGTTATTTTTGCTAGTGTTCTCTTCTTCCTTTATGTCATAGTAGAATTTCTGCATAATGTTTACATTTTTGGTTACAATCACTTTTTGCGTTGATGGTACCCAAATCCGGAAAGCCTTGGATACTTCAGAGTATCCAATAAAGACTCCAGGTATTGCTTTAGCATCAAACTTGTTTTGTCTTCCTTTTACGAGAAAGAATGCCTTTGCTCCAAATCTATTAAAGTGTGCAACACTTGGTTTTCTACCAACCCATTTTTCAAATGGCGTTGCATTTCCGATGCTATTATTTGGACTTCTGTTTGACAGATAGTTTGCTGTGTAGATAGCTTCGCCCCATAGATACATCGGTGCACTAGACTCAATCATTAGACTCCTTGCTTTTTCTAGTAAAGTTCTATTTTTCCTTTCCGCTATACCGTTTTGATGCGGTGTATATGGTGCAGATAATCTTCTGGTTATGCCATTTTCTTTTAAGAAATGGTTGAACTCATTGTTACAATATTCCGTGCCGTTGTCAGATTGTAGGCATTTAATTTTCTTTTCCATGAAGTTTTCTACTTCAGCTTTATAGACTTTGAACATATCTATGACTTCATTTTTAGTCTTTATGCAAAATACTCGACTATACCTCGTGAAGTCGTCAATAAAAGTGACAAAATATTTGTTTCCAGCACAAGAAGCTTTTGGCATCGGGCCACACACATCACTGTGTATAATCTGAAGTGGTTCAGAAGTGCGAGGTTCAGTTCTTGGTTTGCCGATCGTAGCTTTCATTTTCGCTTTAATACAAACTTCACATTCTTCTGGCTGTTCATCTATTTTGAAATTAAGTCCAATCAAACTTTCATTCTTAAGTGCTAGTTTCATATCCTTGTAGTTCATATGTCCCAGCTTTGAATGCCATTCTGAAATATTATTATTGTGCACAAAATTAACTTTTTCATATTTTGAGTTTATCACTGTCTTGGGAAAAATCGCATAGAGACCATCTTCAGTTCTCTTCGCTTTAATTACAATACCATATTTTGGATTTTTTACTGTAGCTCCATCCTTTTTGAAGAGTACTGTATTACCAGCATCTGTAATCTTCCCAATAGATAGGAGATTTGTACAAAGGTCTGGAATGAACAATGTATTGTGTAGATTTATTTCTTTATTTGTGTTTAATAAGAGATCAACTCTTCCTTTTCCCAGTATGTTTGTGTTGTGATCTTTAGAAGCTAATTTCAATGTTTTATTCATGTGTTCTATTTCACTGAAGTATTCTTTGCTATAGCACATGTGGGATGTGCATCCACTGTCCAAAATCCATTGTTTCTGGAATGGAAATGCTTCATCTTTTCCTAATAATGCTAAGCTATTAAATTCCTTTTGGTCAACTTTATTCCCTTTATTGTTGGGATAAATCCTGTTCTTATTTTTGTAATTTTTCCAGCAATTCTTAGTCATATGCCCCTTTTTCTTGCATATTTTGCAGTATAAATTTGACTTTGCATAAAACGATTCTTGTTCGCTTGAGCTTGTACTCGGGTTGAGTCCTTGAGTGTTTCTCCGCGCTTGGAATTCCTCTATAATTTTTATTTTTAGTTCATCCGGTTTCGGAAGATTATCACGGGACTCAATTGCAACTCTAAAGGTTTCAAATTCTGAGGAAAGACTGTAAAGCATCATAATACTTAGTAAATCTTCATGAACTGAAACATTCATTTCTTCCAGTTTGTCTACAATGTCCATAAAGTTGTCTAGATGCTCCCTGATGTCATTTCCTTTTTCATATTTTGTTAAAATTAGTTGCTTCAGTAGCGTTGCTTTCCTCGCAGGACATTTACTTGCATGAGTTTCGTTTAACTTTGTCCAAATTTCATAAGCTGTTTTGCAGCTTTTTATTTGCTTTAGTTCCGACGGCGATATTATTAAAATTAGCTCACTGACAGCCAGCAAGTTTCCCTCAATATCTGACTCACTTGCATTGTTTAGGTCAATCTTTTGATCTACAAATTTCCATAGTTTTCCTTTAACAAGTACGGCTTTGGCCTGTATTGCCCATGTATCGTAATTTTCTTTATTTAGACTTTCTATTCTGTTCATCTTTGCCTTTTTTTTTTCAGATTAAGGAACCACGCTCTGCTACCATGTGAAGAATTTAATATTATTGTTAAATAATAAGATTCACTTAAATCATATTGGTTTTATTTTACAAAGATTGTTTTTTCGTTACTATGGTAATTAGCAAAAACCACTGACAAGTTCATCACTGCAACAGAGGTTTGCATTAAGTAGGTAGATACAATCTTTACAATCGAAGATGGAGCACGCTTACCTAAAAGTAACCTATTCACTCTGGACTTAAAGACTGCTAGGTTGTAGCTGTCGGGAAATACAATAATAAAACAAAACAAACACAACTTAAAAATTCTTTATTTGTAATCAAACGTTGGTATGTAGTTAGGTACATAATAATATGTACTTTTTAGAATTACAGTTAAATTGGTTCACTACTTCTTGTGTCTACTGCTAGGTGATTGACTTGAAACTTGTCAAATCGGAATTAGTTTGATAAACTAGATTACACATTTTACAATTAAATAACAGTTCCATAGATAAATCACAGTAAGTATTATACAATAACTACACCAAATGATCTCTTAAAAATACGTCGACAACATTACGGCTTTCTTTCCGGTAAGGTCAGCCAGAACTTAAGCTACCCATTCTTGATGCCCGGTTTTATTATATTACCAAAGGATCTCTGCACCTGACCTCGATGACGTCACACCAATGACATGAGCGAGTGAGAGACAGCAAGGCGCCGCGGAGAAGTTGCGGAGAAAGGAACGCATTCCACGCGGGTGCAGAAATACCTTGGTACTATAGTAGAAATTGATAAGAAATCACATTTAATATGCACGAGAGGAAAACTCACAGATGCCATAAAAATAAAATAAAATATAGATATCACATTTTTGCATTACCATTAACCTTTTAAATAGCGCTGAAAAATACTTAAAAAATCAGTCAGAGAATATTATTTTTACACTTTAAAAGCGCTTGATTCTTATCATCAAAAACTGCTTAAAAATAAAATTGACTTATAATAAGTTAGGTATTAGTTTAAAATTGGTCGTGTTAACAAGTAGGTAGGTACTATCATCCGTCTAAAAATGTCCATCTACTTAGAAGTAAAAAACTTAACAACTCTATAAAACTTAACAATAGTAATAGTAATTTATTTCTCTAAAAATTTAGTACTAGTTTACAGAATTATAGTTTGGCAGTGACTCAGTAACTGTGTAAAATGGATGTAGCTATTATAACCGAACTGGGCAATGTCTGTGTTTCAGTTATCAATGCCATTTCCAGGAGTTTAAAAAAAACGCCAACAAAGTGTTTACAACAGCATGGAGTACATAAGTAGTTAAATTTTCACCTTAGCTGATAACAGCTAAGGTGAAAATTTAACACTAATTTTAAAAAAAGAAGAGTTAGTAAGAGTGGAAGTGATTATGAAAGTGCGTGCAGTATCTGTGGAGTTTGATTGAAGTATGTATGTGTGAAGTGTATGTAAGTGGTACTTAATATTTGTATGGGTATGTAGTGTTTGAGTGTGTGACTAGGCCCGCAAGACGCGCCGCAAGACGCACCGCAGTTCGCGTCGCCGGTAGCTGTGGCATACTTCATAGGTTGTCTACAATTTGTTTTCGCCACTCACCTCTTGACGCGCCTCAAGACGCGCCGCAATTCGCACCGCGCTTAGCTGTGGTCAGGGGGTTTGTAAGGAGGTTCCTGTCTCTGCAGCTCTAACCACAGGTAGCTTGGACCCTGCTCCCAATACGCGGGCCTCTATTTTTTTATGAAACATTTAAAAATGTCCCTAGATTAGAAATAAAGTTAATAAACGACATAATAATAATCTTGATTCAGAACCCTCAGGGCACGAGTCCTACTCGCACTTGGCCGGTTTATTTTTTTAATACGAACGAAACGTGAAAAAGCGTGTCTCTTCTTCTTTTCGACTAGATCCTCGTAATCATTACACCTAGCACCTTCCAGCAGAGGTGGATCGAAGTCTGAAAGTGTAGAAGTCAAATGACTAACTAAATTCATGTCATTATAATTAAAGGTAACTTTAATCATAATGACACTGACCATTTTGTGCATCATTTTTCTTTGATTATACACGGTTAATTTTACATCATTTTGGAGCCGAAACACTAACTCCAGACGAGTAATAGAACTTACAATTCGCACCTTTAAAGTAAAACCGTTACTAAATGAAAATTTTCACGAATTGAGTTATTTATACTTTAATTATTCCAAAATATCGTCTTTTTCGCCATCTAGCGTTAAATCATATCGTTACCAAACAAAATATGAATCTAAAAAATATTTATTGTAAGTAAATAAAGAAAAACTATGCTAAAGCACATGTATACAGTAGACAGATATCTATCATATAAACTCATAAGAAATCATAAAGTACTTGTACTTAGACTTACCTAGACCAAACTAAGATACTGAACTGTTTCAAATATTGGCTCTCCTGTAAAATTTGATAATTTCGTATAGTAACGGTTTTACTTTAAAGGTGCGAATTAGCATTGTTATTGTTTTTTTTAAGACATCTAATAAAGAAGTTACAAATTTTTCACTTTTTTCTGTAATTTTTTGTTTTTTAGTAGCGTTTCCACTATTTTTTTCATAAACGCAAGATCGTACGTGATCCGCTCGGTGATGACGTAGTGCGGCATAGATGTGCGTGTGTGAGTCAGTTGATAGCGCGCTCGCAGTGGACACAAGGGATGGTCAGACGAATAATCGTTACCTTCAAGTAGGTATTTTATTTCAGGTACGATTTAGGTTGGTGCAAGTTCATTTACCTCCATCATCTCTCGTTATAGCAGAAGCATGGCACAGTTTCTACCACTGTCACATCTCCTTGTAAAGGAGAGAAATTAATTGGGATTGAGATATATTTTAGAAAGCGGCTGTAACTGAATACAAAGAGTATGTAATACACTAACTGAATAAAGTAAAACTATTGGTCGCCTTTTGGTCGAAATTCTATAGATAGTTTCAATCAGTTTCAATTATTTTTATTTATGTGACATTGACAAACAGAAAAATAATAAAAAGTCGAAGCAAAGTCGGTGGCCTCTTTGCTTCGACTTTTTCATGTGTATGTGTTTTTTATAACAATTTATTTCTAATGCATATTATATAAATATTAGTTATATGCATTCCTTCTCCATATAAACTTAACTGTGACAAATTTCATACTCCTCCGTCCGCGTATCTATTTATTTCGTTGCAATACCTACATCGTCACCTTATTTCAACTATTTCGACGTGTTTTGCTTCATTCAGTAGATAAATAGGTACCTACTCGATGAATACTTGTTTCGTTGGAATACATGGTCACCCTATTTCAGGCGCCATCCACCATAGTGCATTTTTATAGATTAATCTTGAATCAACAAAAATACTGACACCGTTGGACTGAAAACTGAAAACACATCAGGTGTTTTCCGAGCCTTCTAGGCTTCTTTGTAGTGGAGGAATCGATAATCCCAATGTTTTGAGGTTATATGTTAAATTTTCAATTTACTAATTAAAAGGGCTGTTACAAATAAAAATGAAGCCATAAAAGTTCGTTTCAGTGTCGTCACTTAATCTTTATTGATTAACGGTTTCTCTGGGCAACAAGGAAGAATCCTTGTGGAGGAATCGATAATCCCAATGTTTTGAGGTTATATGTTAAATTTTAATTTTACTACTTAACGGGGCCGTCACAAAATAAAATAAAGCAATAAAAATTCGTTTCAGTCTCGTCACTTAATCTTTATTCATTAACGGTTTCTCTCAGGTCCTCAGTTATGGAGATCACGTTGGCCGAACGTCCTGATGTTCCAGAAATTAAAGTACATTTTACTTTTAATCGGTGGCATTACGAGTAAAAGTAAAGCAGTGGTTGTTTGTCAGCAAATCGTCGCTAAATCTTTATTCAGTAACAGTTTCTCTGAGGTCCTCATTTATGGAGATTCAGGTTGGCCGAACGTTCTGATATCAGGTCGTTCGGCCATAAATAAATGCTTCTAACTTTCGAACTGTTCCGTCACAAATTCTTTGGCTGGCATCTTTATGCGTCACATGATCGTCAGTAAAAACTGGAGTAGCAGCCAAGTCCCTATCTCGACTGGCCGAACGTTCTGATGTACATTGCAGATTTGGGACTTTATGAAGAGAATCTTAAGAAGTACAACAGGTTGGACAGTACGGCTTTGTTACTAATCACAAACAATATTGCTGACGAAACATTAGACAACGTCATAAGATTTTCAACGTCTAAAGAAGTATGGGATGAGCTGCATAGATTATATGAAGGCGTGAGTGAGGATCGTCTGTATGATTTATGTCTGCAGTTCTTCAGTTACAGAAAAGATCAAGCTGATGATATTGTAACGCACATTTCGAAGCTGAAAAATATCTGGTATAGATTAAGGCAAGAATTAATGAAGGAAGAGGGAGTTAAGGAACTTCCAGACATATTATTAATTTGCAAAATCTTAGACACTTTGCCAGAGAGTTATTTTACGTTCAAATCGAGCTGGTTACTAATGTCAAAGAAGGATCGGACTATTGAAAATATTACAAGTCAGTTGTATGCACATGAAAAAGCGCTCGGTTACAATGGTAAAGACAATGAGTCTAGTTGTGACGCTCTTGCGGTGAAAGCAAGGAATCTATGTGCTAAAACGGGTGATAACGTAACTCCAGGAACTAATAAGAAGATAAGATGCTACAACTGTAAAGAAGTTGGTCATATCAAGAAAGATTGTCCTAAGAGGAGTGTATTATCTCGTCAAGTTGCAGACGGTAATAAAGGAGTTAACATGATGTTATTGACTGTGAATTCAGCTGAATCTAACATTGATCGTGAGAACTGGTATGTAGATAATGGTGCTACAAACCATGTAACAATGCGAGCAGATTAAGATTTGTTTACTTTCTTCGAGAGAAGGCAGAGGTACATGAGAAGCTGAAAGAAATGTTGGCATCTGCCAAGGTAACTGGTCATACAGTGAAAGAAGTACTGAGTGACAATGGTGGTGAATTTGACAATCAGAAACCACGGAAAGTATTGACAGATATGGGTATAAAACAGCGGTTAGTCATGCCATACACGCCAGAACAAAATGGGTGTAGTGAACGGGAGAATCGCACGATTGTGGAATCAGCACGAGCTATGATGCATGCACATGAGGAACTGCCTCAAACTTTGTGGGCTGAGTTGGTGAATACTGCTGTCTATATTTTGAATAGGACAGGTCCAACTACAGTGGAACACAAGTCGCCGTTTGAACTATGGAATGGCAAGAAGCCACAGATTAAGCACTTACGGATTATTGGATCGCCTTGTTATGCGCATGTACCAAAACAGACCAGGAAAAAGCTGCATAAGAAAGCAGTAAAATGTGTACTTATTGGTTATGATAATGACGATGGCTACAGGCTTTGGAACAGCAAGGATAACATGCTAGTGAGGTCAAGGGATGTAACTTTCAATGAAAATCCTTTGGGTGCTGAAAATCCAGTGAAAGCTTCTACAGAAGCTGAAATTGAAATTCCTTTTGACTTGCCAGAGATCCATGGAATGAAAAATTTTGATCAAAGTGCAGGAAATCCAGTTAACGGTGGATACAATAACAAGAGTGTTGATACTGATAACACAGACTCTGTTGGTAGAGAAGATGTTGTTCCAGTTGAGGATTTGGATGCATTTGATGATGCTAGGAGTGATATTTCTCAACATAGTTTTGAGTTAGGGGGAGAAATTCATACTGGAGATGAAATTCCTGAACAAGAAATTATGGAATATGGTGGAAGAATCTTAAGAGATAGATCGTTACTTCATCCACCTGAGAAACTCAAAGACTATGTTTTAAACATGGCTTGCTGTGATTACCAAGAACCAAATTGTTATAAAGAGGCTGTTAATTGCTCTGAATGGAATCTATGGAAACAAGCAATGGACTGCGAGATAGATTCTTTAAATGAGAATAAGACTTGGATCATTGTGCCTCTTCCTAAGAATAGAAAGGCTTTACCCTGTAAATGGGTGTACAAAGTTAAACTAAATGCTGATGGTTCAGTGGACAAATACAAAGCCCGACTTGTTATTAAGGGATTTAGACAGAAAAAAGGGATTGATTATGATCAAACGTTTAGTCCCGTGGCTAAAATGGCAACAGTCAGGTGTGTATTGGCTGTGGCAGCAAATGAGAACATGTCGATGATGCAATTCGACGTGTCAACAGCATTTCTGTATGGTACACTTGAGGAGGAAATTTACATGAAACAGCCTGAAGGCTATGATGATAGTTCTGGTCGGGTATGTTTATTGAAAAAGAGCCTCTACGGTTTGAAACAAGCTCCAAGATGCTGGAATAAGCGGATCTTGGATTATTTCAAAGAGATTGGATTCACAGTTAGTGATTCTGATCCTTGCTTATTTATAAGAATGACACCATCTGGAGGTAAACTCATAGTTGCGCTATATGTTGATGATGGTTTGGTGGCTGCAACCAGCCAGAGTCTTATTAATGAGTTTATAGCACAAATGAAAAGTAAGTTTAAACTGACAACAAAAGCGGTATCATATTTCCTTGGCATTGAAATAGAGAAGACTGATGATGGAATTAAAATATATCAGGGATCTTACGTAAAGAAAGTGCTCAAGAGGTTTGGCATGGAAAATTGTAGGCCGGTAATGACACCAATAATAAAGGATGATGAATGTCATGGTCAAGACAAGTCATGTGATATGAACTGTTTGTTAAAGAACTATAGACAAGTTGTTGGTGCATTGGCTTATTTAATGGTAGGAACTAGACCAGATATCGCATACGCAGTTGGCATAGCGTCAAGGAATCTCGAAAATCCTAAAGAACAGGATTGTGTCCGAGTTAAAAGAATACTGCGTTACTTGCAATATGCTCCAGAAAAAGGAATATTATACCAAAGTGGTTACAAAACGGGTATCCTTGAGAGTTACAGTGATGCAGATCATGGTGGTGACTTGAACACAGGGCGTTCAACAACTGGTGTATTATGCTTGTATGCTGGAGGTGCGATTTCATGGATGAGTCGGCGCCAGACAAGTGTGGCTATATCTACCACCGAAGCAGAGATTGTAGCTGCCAGTGAAGGCGCTCGAGAATCAATTTGGCTATCGAGAGTCATTGGAGACATGACCAAATTGAAGGGTGTGCCTATTCTAAGAGTAGACAATGAAGCTGCAATCAAGTTAGCCGAGAATCCGGAGTACCATAAATGGACTAAACATATTCGGATTAGACACTTCTTTGTAAGAGAGATGGTCACAAATGGAGAGCTAAATGTATGCAAGGTTGCAACTGAGAATCAGCTTGCTGATACCTTTACAAAAGCTTTAGCCAGACCCAGGCTGCAGAAACTTTTAAAGTTTGTCTTTTAACTTGTAAAATTGGTTTTCATTGAGAGAAGATAATAAGGTTGCATATAGTGCAATGTGCGACCTGCTTAGTTTTTGAAAAGTTTTATAGCCATATACATATTTGAAAAACAGTGTCTGGTGTGTGTCATTAACTGAAATAAGTGAATGTAATAAAAATAATGTAATAATGAAATATCAGTGGGTCGTCTTAGGGGCGGAGTTGGATTCTTTATTCCTTTAATGATCTATTTTTTCTGAATAGTGGTCCCACCACTGGCTTAAGTTTTTTTTTCTTATTTCTGTTGCTAAGGTTGTGTTCCACTTAGACGAACCTATAATTCCGTCCTATATGGGTGTATTTTTATCGGCAATTAATCGAAGGAGTATTCCTCATAAGAGGTAGAAAGTGTGTAAGTACAAACGTTTTGCGTCCCTTAAATCAGGCGCGACTATACCACTAACAAAACAATAGAAACCACCCAATACATCACAGAAGTGTAAAAAGAGGTCATTTAACAAAAATATACTGTTAAACAGCTGAAATGAACTTAAATATTAAAAAACAATAATAAAAATTCTAACCTTAGCTGTAAGATTTTGATAAGCGTTTATTTCCACAGTAGTCATCGGATATACCTTTTCCGCTTTGTGAAGACAAGCCCGACATATTTTTTTCATGTTAGGAACACTAAAACTCTTGTTTTCAGACATTTTAAGTAATCATTTACTAAAATACAACCAAAACAAAGCCTTAAATTAAATTCTTAGTGATGTAACTTTGTTTATAAAATGTTGACAGCAGGATACAGTTTTTGCTAGAGATGTCCTTTTTAGTCGATTAAGAATTACTTATGAACGAAAATGGTAGTAAAAACTTCTACTTGATGGCAAAGAAACAATAACAATTTTCAAAAGTCAAGTTTATTCGCTGGTTCGCAGGAAAGCATGTTTCCTGCGAATAGCCTTGACTTTTGAAATTTTTTTAGGATGCATGTATGTTTAATCTTTCGTATAAAACCCTTAGAGCAATAAAACCTCATGAAACCATCAACAGCACCAACAATTCTTGAATTCTTCTTCCTCGCTTCTCCCAAACCTTCCTTTCTTCACTAATAAACGATTTTTAGACGCAAGAAGCACTTGTACTCGTTATAGTCCTCGTCACGTAAGTTGGCAAGGTTTTGGCGTAGTGGGGGTAAGCTCACGCATCGTGCACTAAGTGGAAGAAAAAATTGATCACTTTTACTGCTTGCCATTGTAGGGACAAAAGTGCTGACACGGCTCATATTACGCCGGCGCACGGTGGGCTGAAAATCGGCTTTCATAGACTTAGGCATTTTATTTTGCAAGTGCGAGTTTTTTTGCCGGATATCACTTCTATTAGTTATAACAATATACAAAAATGACACCAGAATTGATTCTGCACAGAAACGAAGGAATTATAATTTTTTTACGAAAATTTTGTATGGAGCTAGTATGAAAAATCGAAATATCTCTAAAACGGCAGCGATAACCGTAATATCCTTATAGGGGGTTATAGTACTAATTATTTATGATTTTTTGACATACGTTACATAATGGTTGTAGATGCCTTTTTTTTTTAAAAATCGTCAAAATATTTTTATTTATTTTTACATATTTAAACGTTCCTTTTAGTGTTTAAGTTGAAGAATTCAGAGCTTTAACAACTCTTATCATAAAATATCATCACCCCTATAGACCTGAAGGACTAGACAGAGGTGTGTAGTGTCTTGTTGATCTTGTAAGATTTCCAACAATACCAAATAGTTGAATATCAGTGTCAAAGTGCCCATGCTGTCGCTTCTTTTTGAAAGATAGGGGAATGAAATTGTTAATTGATCATACCCTAAAAGTATGATTACAACATAACCGGACACATAATAATAATAATATCCTTATAGGGGATTATAGTACTAACATTATTTATTTTAACATATGAAACTGTTCAAAACGATCCATGAACTGTGTCAAAGTTAAGAACATCGTTAGGAAGCATGCTTTTTCCCCAAATATTAAGAATATGTGAAAAAAAAAGACTGTATATAAACTTTTTATTGATAGGTAATTTAAATAAAACAGAAGTAACAAAAATAATATCTAATAAATTCAATTATACAAAATACATATTTGAAACTATAATTTATGAAATTATCAACTAAACACATTGGTACAATAAACTAACATAAATAACAAAAGAACATAAAGAAAAATAATTAAATTTTACAAATTTTCTTTACAACTTTCGTTATCGGACTCCAATTCCGAGTCAGAATCCAGATCGGATATACCTACAAACTCGAACTCAGTTTCCGGAAACTGTATTAGGTCGAGAGTTTCAGCAAAAAAGGTTGTCTTCCTTTTGGCATCTAACTTCGGCCTTTGTGCACTTAGAAAAGGATCCAAAGAAACAACAAGCATATTTAGGATATCTTGATTAGAATCTTGCCTGCTTCTTTTCCGCGAATGATGTTCCCGGAACCTCCTAAAATCTTTGTTTCGAGACTCTGAGGCTTCTTCCGAGAGAGTCCCAATCGGGACAATATCATTTTTTTCGATTATGTCAGCTCCGTGTATTAATAGTTTATGTACGGTTGATGACATGTAGTACCAGTCGTATAATTCCACGTACTTTTCTGCTGTTTTGCGAGCAAAATCTTTAAATTTGATGACATCGATCTTCTCACCAGATGTTATTGCTTGCAAAATAACAGCAAATCTTTTTATCAGGTTTTGATCCAACCCAGTAATAGCTGCAGTTTTATTGGGAAACTCGAAAAACTTCCTTGCGGTATTCCCGTCATTGGTAGTTCCCGAGCCTTGTTTTACTATATCAATTAACAGATTGAGCTCCTCTTTAAATTTATTTTGAATGTTTTTTTTTCTGTTTTGTAACATATCTTTATGCTCATTACTTCTTGCTGCCCACTGTTTGAAGTCAAGTCTGTACGCAATGTGTAACAGACATTCCATGCAATTTATACGGGCATGTAGGGATGATAGGCCAAATTCATATATGTCAGAACACACAGTTTTTGATGTTACAGCATCTAAGTGGTTCATTTCTGTTGGTTTTGCTAAGCACAGGTAGCATGATGCATTTGATCTAGCTTCAGAAAGGTACGTGCAGACTTTTGCGTCGATCATTGTTATCATTAGTTTATGAGTCACCCTGTTACTATTAATGCACTCTGTGGGGTTAAGGGCCTCAATTTCCTCATCCATTTTTCTTTTGTTATCAATGACAACTGCATGGCTTTCTTTTACAAAAGTGAACTGAACCGGACGACAATAAAAAGTTGAGCATGGTTTCGGGTTTGTCCATATAGTATTATCTCCATCTGTCAGTTTCAGTGGCACCAAGGAGGTCATGAAAATGCTTGAATCATCATGCTCGCCGTCCATTTTCTGCTTGTATTGGCTTTGATTGGAAGCACCATCAAATCCCCACTTCGATATCAGCTTTAACTGCTTATTTTCCACATTATCAGAAAGACTTTGAAGAATCCGCTTCACCGTGATGTCAAGTAAAGCTTGAAGTGTAATTCTAGCTGATGAATCCGTAACTGATACTGATTGATTAGGAGGGTAGCATGCAAGCTTAGTTTGTTGCAGTTTATAGTAGGATGGGTAAATATCCTTAGCACCTTCCCGAATGGCAGTCTCTCGCAACGTAATATATTGCCACTTTGAAAGCTTAAGTGAAAGAAGCAATCCAAGTGCTTTCTCTGGTGTAAATATTACTGTTTTCTTAATGCTTTCCTTGATTTTAACGGCAGCTTCTGGATTTTTGATCATATAATTGATTACAGATGCGATATCTTCATAACCTTCTTCTTTTAAACGTGCTGCAGCTGCATATGCCAATTCACAGGAATCCTCGCCTATGTGCTCACTAGATCTTCTCTTTTTCTGTTTGCTTCCCAGATCTTTGAATGGTTTTCGGGACCTTTTTGTCATTGTTCCAACAGTCGATGATGTCGAAGGTTCTGGAGAGACTGAGCGTGCTCTTGGTATCTCATCAACAGTTGGTTCTTGATTTATTAAAGTTTGCACGCAACTCGGCCAATCAATATTTGCTTGCAACCACTCTCCGTACGTATTTCTAAACTTATCAAATAATCGTTTAGATTTCTGCCACCTGTTTAAAGCAGCTCGCGTGAATCTCCGGCAAAATTCTTTGAGAGTTACTTGGTCTTCGGCAGAAAGGCAATCGCCTATGCGGGACACAATTGCACTAAACAATACTTCATGATTAAATGAAGGACACTCACTTTTTAGAAGAACAAACAAATCTAAGTTGGTGATTAAACTTTCCATTCTAAGATTTTGTAGTCGCAAAGCAAATAGTTTTAGTGTTAGCAGTTACACGGTTGTGAACAATCTAAATTATGGAACAAAATTATAGCCCTTTTATTGTATAAAGTCAATAATTAGTTAACTACCCTCATTAAAGTTATAAAAGATATGATAATAAAAATTTATAATCGTCAAAAACATTTCGTAGAACTCATAGTAGAACTAATCAACATTAGCAAATCACATTAGCTCACTAATTATAAAAAGGTGAATGCAGTTCTTAGTTGGTATTGTTGCGAGATATTTCAAATCATTTAATCACTTAATAGGCTCATTAGAATCAGAAGACTACAACCATCATTCTAATTACTTAATTACTTGTCATCAGACTCATTAGATGACTACACAATATGTTATTTTGTATTTTGAACGTATGCAAGGTTTTAAAATTCCTTTTGTGTCGATATTATTATGTGTCCGGTTATGTTGTAATCATACTTTTAGGGTATGATCAATTAACAATTTCATTCCCCTATCTTTCTAAAAGAAGCGACAGCATGGGCACTTTGACACTGATATTCAACTATTTGGTATTGTTGGAAATCTTACAAGATCAACAAGATACTACACACCTCTGTCTAGTCCTTCAGGTCTATAGGGGTGATGCTATTTTATGTTAAGTGTTGTTAAAGCTCTGAATTCTTCAACTTAAACACTAAAAGGAACGTTTAATATGTAAAAATAAATAAAAATATTTTGACGATTTAAAAAAAAAAGGCATCTACAACCATTATGTAACGTATGTCAAAAAATCATAAATAATTAGTACTAAAACCTCCTATAAGGATATTACGGTTATCGCTGCCGTTTCAGAGATATTTCGATTTTTCATACTAGCTCCATACAAAATTTTCGTAAAAAAATTATAATTCCTTCGTTTTTGTGCAGAATCAATTCTGGTGTCATTTTTGTATATTGTTATAACAAATAGAAGTAATATCCGGCACAAAAACTGGCACTTGCAAAATAAAATGCCTAAGTCTATGAAAGCCGTTTTTCAGCCCACCGTGCGGCGCGGCAACGGGCTCGCCGTCACACTGACAGTCCCGCGTAAGCTAGGCAGTAGTGAACACGTACTTATGTAGAAATAATATTATGGTCAATACAGTGAGTTGTACCAGTAACAATAGTTTCCTTTATACATCCCCAGACTCTGTAGTAGGTAATAGAGACAACAACTAGGGCATAAGACGCTAAATTGGTGAACCCGACGTGATCAGCTTTGCAACCATATCGCGTATAATAATAATAATAAGCCCCCTAAACAACCACACGTCCTGATTGAACACCTAATCACGTGGGGGGCGGACACACGAACGAGAACTTACTGGCGTGGCTAACGTGGCTCTGGAAACCCATTCAACATGGAGACACGTTCAAAGAAAATACGTTTAGGACCGCTGCCCGGGGGCGATCGCCGGGGCGCACCTGGAGCTGACGCTGGGTGTCACAGCATGCGAACCGTCAGCGGTGAGGGGTTGAGCAGGCGGGCTCCCACCGACAAAGATACTACAGCCGAAATCATTGACGATGGTGACAGACTGACGGACCGGACAAACACCCCCGTAGAACCGTATAGTCCTAGCACAGTGTCATATACACCCTCAAGAAGCTCATCACCATCCGTACCATCGTCATCCCCAATTACTACTTTTAATACAGTCCATCCCATCCCAGCCTCGGATGTTGCGCGGGAGGTATCTACCTTTTTACCCGCGTCCACCAAGGCTGGCAAAACAAGAGTTCGCATGAAATGGAGCAAAGAAGTTAATCTATTTATTATGCGAACATACCTCTACACCACTAAACTAGAGACCGATATGACCACTTACAGACGAAAACTGCATGAACTTTTTACACTCCAATATCCAGAAATTAATGTCACTGAACAAAGAATTTCAGATCAAAGGAGAGCTATAATACGAAATAAACTTCTGTCACAAGCAACAATAGATCAGTTAAAAGATGAAGTTCGTACATAATTGCAAGAAACAGAAAGCAATGAAAACACTATCAATATCACATCTACACAAAGACAAACGGAAAACATTCAACAAGAAGTACTAATGCAGTACACTCAATCAGATTCTAACACCCAATCTCAAACATACTATCACCCACAAACATACTCACAAACCACACATGCATCTACACAAACTGAAAACATCACCATAATGGTAGAAAATGATGTTGAGGTTCTAACAGATCCCGATCATCATCACTTCAGAGATACCCAAATCCAAGAATTACATGATAAATTAAAAATAGCTCTCACCCAGTATTCCGGAATGGATCCAGCTATTCGGCCAAAGCTGCCTAAGCTAAGGTACTCACCAAAATTAACCCAACTTGTTAATTTATTTAATAATAGTATCCTCAATCAATATATAAGCATAGAAACTCAATTAATAGACTTACATACCCTAATATATTGCACTGCATTAGTTATTTCTGAAGAACTTAATTACAAAATCACAGAATATATAAGGAATACAAGGCCAAATAATAACAATAAACCAGCATGGCAGCAGAGACTAGAAAAAGATATAGAAAAACTGAGAGCAGATTGTGGTAGGCTAACCCAGTATATTAACAACAATAGATCAAATAAAGTAGTTAAGAGAGTAGAAACAATATTTAGTAACATGTCTATTCATACTAGACATGAAGAAAACAATAAGAGACCTGAACAATTTTTAGATACTTTGAAACAGAAACTAGCACTTAAAGTCCATAGGTTGAGAAGATATAAGAAGGCAGAAGAGCGTAAGCATGACAACGCCTTATTTGTTTTAAATGAAAAACGCTTTTATAGAAATTTACAGGCTAAACAAACGCAAGAGACTGATACGTTACTTGAAAATAATATGGAACTTCCAACCGTAGAACAACTTGAAACATTTTGGTCTGGAGTATGGGAAGAGCAAATACAACATAATTCTAAATCTAACTGGATATCAGACGAAGTTACTAGAGGGAATTCATTACAAGAAATGGACTTCGTTGAGTTTACAGAGTCTGACATCACTAGTATTACAGCAAGGCTACACAACTGGAAATCACCCGGCATAGATAAAATACATAATTACTGGTTTAAAAAATTAGATTCATTACACAAAATCTTAGCAAAAAATTTAACGGACATTATTTTAGGGAAACAAAATATACCTGAATTTATAGCTACAGGAATAACCTACATGTTACCAAAAAACATATACTCACCACAGCCTTCCCAATACAGACCAATTACTTGTTTGCCCACAGTATACAAAATCCTTACATCTGCCATCGCCACAAAAATCAACAAACATATAGAACAACACAATATAATTGCAGAAGAACAAAAGGGATGCAGACGAGGTCACATGGGCTGTAAAGAACAATTAGTAATAGATTCAGTAATACACAAACACGCAGCAACTAAAAATAGAAATTTACACTGTACCTATATAGATTATAAAAAAGCTTTTGATAGTATCCCACATTCCTGGCTAGTCCAAATATTACAGATATATAAAATAAACCCAAAAATAATAGAATTCTTGCAAAACATTATGACCCGATGGAAAACCACACTACAATTAAATTACCGAGATAAAGTTATCAAAACACGGCAAATCTATATAAAAAAAGGCATTTATCAAGGAGACTCGCTAAGCCCTCTTTGGTTTTGTCTCGCTCTGAACCCCCTGTCTCACCTACTGCAGCGTAGTCAGGCCGGATACTGTCTTAAACACACGACAGAATTAGTCACTATCTCTCATCTTATATATATGGATGATATTAAATTATACGCGAAATCTGAAAAAGAAATGAAAAAGCTAATAGAAATAACGACAGAATTTAGTAAAGACATTAATATGCAATTCGGACTAGACAAATGTAAAACAGTACACATAACACGAGGTAAAATTAAACCGGGTGACTATGTAGTTAACAATACTGACACAATTACAGCAATGGAATCAACAGATTTATATAAATATTTAGGATACAGACAACTTAAAGGATTAGATCACACAGCAATTAAATACACCTTAAACACTGAATACAAGAGACGAGTGATCGCAGTATGTAAATCTCAACTCACGGGAAAACATTTAATAAAGGCTTTAAATACCTACGCAATACCAGTACTAACATATTCCTTTGGAGTTATCAAATGGTCTAAAACTGACATTCAACAAATAGAAAGAACTACACGCACCACACTTACTAAACACAATAACCTGCACCCTAAATCTGCAACAGAAAGGCTTACTATTCAAAGGCAACATGGAGGAAGAGGCCTAATAGATATCCACCACCTATGGCAGAAACAAATCGCTAGATTAAAAACATTCTTTCACACAAAATCTCATACAAGTAATATTCATAAAGCTGCAGTTTCAAACGACGCTAACTACACCCCGCTTAACTTAAACGAAGAATTGATAACTTACAATATTAACAACGACCCTCAGAAACAGAAGATCGAGGAGTGGAAAAAGAAAGTGTTGCACGGGAGACACCCTCATGATCTAGAACAGTCGTTGATGATGATCTAGTCAGTCGACATAATAGCGTCAAATAAATGGTTAAAGATAGGAAATTTATTCCCTGAAACTGAAGGGTTTATCATTGCAATACAAGATCAAATCATCAATACTAGAAACTACAGGAAATATGTCATCAAAGACCAAACAATAGCAAACGATAAATGCCGAAGGTGTCATATCCAACCAGAGACCATACAACACATTACAGGAGCATGCACAACACTCACACAGACTGACTATACTCACAGGCACAACCAGGTGGCAAACATTATTCACCAAAAGTTAGCCATCAAACATAAACTCACACAAGACACAAACACACCATATTACAAATACATCCCACAAACCGTTCTAGAAAACACCACACATAAGCTATACTATGACCGCGCCATCCTAACCGACAGGACCGTCCATTACAATAGACCCGACATCACACTCCTAGATAAAGTTCATAAAATAACTTATCTAATAGATATTGCAATCCCGAACACACATAATTTACAAAAGACAATAGGAGAGAAAATAAGTAAATATGCAGAACTTAAAGAAGAGGTAACTAGAATTTGGAGACAAGAAAAAGTATACGTTGTTCCAATAGTTGTCTCCACTACAGGTGTTATACCAAACCACCTGCATCATAGCCTCAAATTAATAGACCTGAAAGATTCAATTTATATCACACTCCAAAAAGCAGCAATCTTGAATACCTGTAGAATAGTGAGAAAGTTCATGCAGATAGAGGAAAATGAAAACACCCATTCCACACTTTAAACCGCACATCACACACTACATTGACTTGGCTTGGCCCGTTGATGTAGTTTAAAAACTAGCCAAAGAGCTAAGAAACAGTCCATGTTTAGTCTAAATAATAATAATAATTATTTATTGAAAAAAACAGTTTTCGTACAACATAGCATAGTGATTGGAGCCTCCTTTTAGACAAACAATGTCTGTATTAGGAGACTCCGCTCTTCCATAACTAATAGATACAATTAAGAATAATACTATTAAACACTGTAAAAGGAACTTAAAAGCAATTAAAAAAAAAAAAAATGAAAATTTGTGAACGTGTGTGTTTAAGTTGTGATGTGTGTCTGTGTGTTTTTGAGTAGTGATGTAACATTGTGTGTATATGTCGTGTGTGTGTGTGTGCATGTTTGTATGTGTGAGAGAGGGGAGGTGAAAGGGTGTATGTGTATACATGCAATTGGTAGTGTTAGTGTGAATGTTGGAGAAGTTTCTCAGTCTCACTGTAGGTAAGAGTTTTCACCCATTCTGTTAACATTTTTTTACCATCGTAATTATTTCTTGGGTATATATAAATGTGTTTGTTGATTATATTATATAGGTGAGCTGACCTTTTACGGAGTTGCATACTGGCAAACATGGTCCTTGTTTGTGGTATTTTCAGGATTATATCTTTACGCCTTTTTAATTGTATACTTGGATCATAAGTCAGTGATTTATGTTGTCTTAATACTATTTGAATAATATATAGCTTTCTGACCGACAGCAAGTCACTTATTTGGTATCCACGTCACATCTAATTCGTGTAACTACGAGAACAGTACCGCGCGTGTAAAGTGACTGTGATTACTTAACGCATAATATACCAAGACATGGCGAATCCCGTACATCCTGTGCCCGCAGACATGCAGCAGCAGGTCAATCACGAAATGGCTGGAATCAGTTTGAATGCAAGGATTCCCTCTTTTTGGACCGACATGCCGCGCATGTGGTTCGCGCAGGTCGAAGCCATAATAGGGCCACAGCATCAAGGTGAGAATGTCAAATACGACTTAGTATTGGCAAAACTGGGCAAAGAAGAACTAAGTCAGGTTGCGGATTTGATAGATGATCCGCCAGAACAGCAGCGGTATACAGCTCTGAAAAATCGACTACTTAAGGTTTTCCAACAAAGCGCAGAGGCTCAATTTCACAGATTAGTTAAGGAAATGGCAAGGAAATGGATCTTGGAGAACAGCGTCCGTCACAGCTCCTTGCTAAGATGCGAGAGCTTGCCAAGAACACAGGTACAGGCGGTGAGGCCTTGAGGAACCTGTGGTTGACACGACTACCGGGATGGGTGCGTGCGATTCTCGCAAGCTGCAAGGGAGAGACCAAGTTGGAAGAACTCGCCGATATGACTGATAAAATTATGGACAACCTACGTAGTGGGGAAATATCGGAGATTCGTAAGCCGTCAACTCCGACCACGAGTGATGTAAATGTAGAACTTCTGGCGGAGATACGAAGTATGTCTTTGGAACTCAAGACGTTGCGAGGTGAAGTGAATGAAATTAGAGGAAGACAGTTTCAACGCGGCCCTCAACGTTGGAAAGGTGGCCGGAGTAGGAGCCGTTCGCGATCAAAAGGCCCACGACGCTCACCGCAGAGTGCAGACTGGTTATGCAAGTACCACTACAGGTATCGTGAGGCTTCAAAAAAGTGCGATAAACCGTGCAACTGGAACGCCGCGAAGGAAAACTAAGTGCGATGCATTCGAGTGCGGTGGGAGAGTGTATCGATTTAAGTGAAAACCATCGCCTATGTGTCACGGACTCCAGAAATGGTATGAATTATTTAATAGATACGGGTGCTAATGTCTCTGTAGTTCCTGTTTCTAAAATTAACCCTAAAAATCTTAGTAAGTGTTACTATAAGCTGTTTGCCGCAAATGGCACAGAAATCAACACGTATGGTGTCACTACATTAGAGCTCAACTTAGGCTTAAGGCGTAGTTACCGATGGCCCTTTATAGTTTCTGATGTCAGCAAACCAATTATCGGTGCTGATTTTTTAAAAACGTATAGATTAGTAGTTGACCTATATAATAGGAAGTTAGTAGACGGGTTAACGCAGCTATGCACGATAGGGACTATCATAAGCCACAGGGAGCCTTCTATTAAAACTATTCAGGAAGATAATCCGTATCGTGACTTGTTAGAACAGTTTCCGGAAATTACCAGACCCCTATCATTCAAGGATACACCTAATCATACTGTTTATCACCACATCGAGACAACGGGTATGCCAGTACATGCACGTGCCAGACCTCTACCGCAGGATAGATATAAAAAGGTGAGAGACGAATTCCATATAATGCAGGAAATGGGCATATGTCGACCGTCTAGTAGTCAGTGGGCTAGTCCTTTGCATGTCGTCCCGAAAAAAGACGGACAAATTCGACCGTGTGGTGATTATCGACGCTTGAATGCAATAACAAAGCCCGACAGGTACCCGGTACCTAGACTCCACGACTTCACGTACGGGATAGCAGGAAAAAGGTATTTACAAAAATTGATATTAATAGAGCTTATCATTATATTCAAATTGCGCCAGAAGATATCGAAAAGACCGCTATTATTACACCGTTTGGTCTTTTTGAATTCCCGCGTATGACATTTGGACTAAGAAACGCCGCTCAAACTTTCCAGAAATTCATGGATAACACGGTTTTACAAGGAATAGAGAATATTTCAGAGGTAGAAACAAATGTAAACAGTTCATTGTTTTCTTATATTGATGACGTAATAATTGCGTCACAAAACGAGTCAATACATAAAGATCATCTAAGGCAGGTATTTGAACGGTTCAGTAAAATAGGCATAACAATTAATTGTAGCAAAAGTCAATTTGGTAAACAAGAAATAGAGTTTTTAGGATATAAAGTTACGCAAGAAGGTATTATGCCATTACCAGACAAAGTAAAGGCTATCACAGATTACCCGAAACCGGAAACCGTGGAAAGTCTGAGAAGGTTTTTAGGAATGGTAAACTTCTATAGAGCCCATCTGCCAAACGCAGCAGAATGTCATGCACACTTGAATAAGTTCTTACATAACGCAAAAAAGAGAGATAAATCCAAAATCGAGTGGGATAAACAGTCGGAGTCAGCATTCGAGCAGTGTAAGGTGAGCCTACAAAGCGCCGAATTACTCGCTCACCCGGCCCCGGGAGTTCCATTATCACTGATGACAGACGCATCTAATACATGCGTAGGTGCTGTTCTCCAGCAACGAATCAGCGGTAAGTGGCAGCCACTAGGTTATTTTTCCAAAAAGTTATCAGATACGCAACGTAATTACAGCACATACGACAGGGAGTTGCTTGCTATTTATATGTCAATTATACATTTTAAGCATTTGATCGAAGGACGCGAGCTAACAGTATTTACGGACCATAAACCCTTAGTATACGCGCTAACAAAGGTAAGCTCAGATAAAGAAACGCCGAGGCGAATTAGGCATCTTATGTACATTAGCGAGTTCACAAACAATATTCAACACATAAGTGGTAGTGAAAACTTAGTAGCGGACGCTTTATCACGGGTTGAAACAATAGGTTGCCCAACTGTTATCGACTACGAGGAATTGGCGTCACAACAGGAATACGACGATCAAATTACAAACTTATTAAACAATAACAATAACACAAAGGCGCGGTTGAAACACATCAACTTACCTAACGTCAGCAAGTGTTTACTGTGACGTATCGGGAGACAAGGTCCGACCATACGTACCAAATAACTTCAGAAGGTTAGTTTTTGAATCTGTGCACAATATCAGTCATCCTGGTATTAAGGCAACTTTGAAAATGGTAGCTACACGGTTTTTTTGGCCAGAGATGAATAAAGACGTAAGGACATGGACTAAAACCTGTATCCAGTGCCAAAAGAGCAAGGTAAACCGCCACGTAATTTCAAGCTTAGGAAAATTTACACCAAGCGAGCGTTTTGGGCATATACACGTGGACATCGTAGGTCCCTTACAGACTACGCAAAAAGGTAACAGGTATTGTATTACTATTATAGACAGATTCACTAGCTGGCCTGAAGTAGTACCTACTGCTGACATAACCGCTGAAACCGTAGCGAAGGCTATCTATGAGAACTGGATTTGCAGATTCTGATGTCCGAGTAAGTTAACCAGCGATCAGAACCAGCGGCAGACAGTTCGAAAGTGAGCTGTTTAAAAACTTGCTTAAGCTGTTAGGTGTCCAGAGAATACGGACTACACCCTATCACCCGCAGAGCAATGGCAAAATAGAAAGATGGCACCGCTCGTTAAAGGTAGCTCTCACATGTAGGTTAACGGATAAAACTTCATGGGATGATGAGTTAAATACAGTGTTATTCGGACTTCGTGCAGCTGTCAGTGGTGAAACCGGCCTTAGCGCAGCAGAGTTGGTTTTAGGACAACCATTGCGCTTACCAGGCGATTTTTACGGCGAGGTAAGTACGACATCGGTCGATCAGTACACATATGTAGAAAAATTACGAGAGCTTGTACGTAGCCTACAGCCCAAGTCACGAGCGGATAGCGATTCGCGAAGTGTTCGTGTATAAAGATTTACGTTCTTGTTCGCACGTGTTTATTAGAAATGATGCAGTAAAAAAACCATTAACTCCCACATATGAAGGCCCCTACAGCGTTATAAGTAGATCTGATAAGGTTTTTAAGGTTCAATTAAGCAATAGGCAGATAGATATTTCCGTAGACAGGTTGAAACCTGCTTATGTCCTCGCAGAATCAGAATATGACAATGATGGAAATTCTAAGAAAATGACACCTAGTAGTAATAGTCCGATAAAATTTAGAGACAATGAAGAAACTAACACAAATGTTAATAGCGATAAGTTAGTAACTCGTACCACACGTAGTGGCAGAATTGTTAAGCCACCCGTGTGTTTTATTTTGTAGAGTAGTTATAAATAATATTTTAAATGTATAAGTGTTTAAGAATATCTATGTATAGTGTTAGTTATAGACATACAATGTTTGTGTTAAAGTTTTTCTCATTTATGAATGTGTAGTACTTAAGACAAATATTTTTTTTGTATTATTCTCAGTGTTTCCGAATTAAGAAATTGTTATAATAAGATACAAATAAACCACTGTGTTTGTAAGTGGTGACAACAATGCACCACGTTCACTACTTGCCTTTGTGTCAGCACATTCAGTACAATAACAATATGAACAAAACAGTGTAACATACTATATTAGTTATAATAGGGTGACCATAGACTTTGTATAACCTTAAAGATAACACAAAAATAATATTACATTTTATATCCATTTTTCTTTTTGTTTCTTTTTTAAAAAGGGGGGAATATTGTAGGGACAAAAGTGCTGACACGGCTCATATTACGACGGCGCGGCAACGGGCTCGCCGTCACACTGACAGTCCCGCGTAAGCTAGGCAGCGGCAGTAGTGAACACGTAGGTACTTATGTAGAAATAATATTATGGTCAATACAGTGAGTTGTACCAGTAACAATAGTTTCCTTTATACATCCCCAGACTCTGCAGTAGGTAATAGAGACAACAACTAGGGCATAAGACGCTAAACCATTATTCTATGGTTATTATTGCCAACTTGAACGACTCTTGCCAAGTTATTTGATGAGAACTATACAAGTTACGATTGTGTTAACATCCCGATCACTACAATAAAACCGATCAAAGTTTTGTATTGTTCGTTCATACAAAAGAGTAAAGTAACTTACTAACTATAGAGAGAGCGCAGCCACCTAGAGCATGTATCACACGTCTGAAACCCTCAGCACGGGATCTACCTACATCTCTTGTAATAAGATAAGGGTACTCAGAGAAAACTTATTTTCATAAGTACCTAGATTACAGGATGAAACAAAGTAGCTGTTGATTACAATCACCGATGTAGATTACGATTTAGTACCATTTTCTGCCGCTTGACCATGGAAGTAATATTAGTGATATGATATATTTTACACTTTTTATGATTACTTTGTACTGATTATTTATAATTTATTAATTCTGATTATAATTTTTTTCCATGATAATAACTAGAATATATTTGTAGACTTCTTAGGTATCATTATGAAATTGAATTGTAAAAAAAATATGTTTTTCCTTCCACTTATTCTATCACATCATATCACATTGGGAATTCCTGTAAAGATAGTTGTATGTATGTAATAATAATAATCTTAATCTAATCCAAAAAAGATCTGTCGACATGTTGGATAGACTACAAGAAGGCCTATGACTAAGTGCCCCATACGTGGCTCATGAGGGTGCTAGAATTGTATAAAATTAATGCAACTTTACGCACTTTTCTGACGTCATGTATGGGACAATGGAGGACAGTTCTTCGCTATCCAGGATGTCGATATATCTCAAGGTACAGCGGAACTACTGAAGGTAACTGAAACTTTCAGTAGTGCCATTAGGATGGAGTTTGGTGTCGACAAATATGCGATTATGCATGTAAAGCGAGGGGAGATTGTGGAATCCGTGGGATCTCAACCCTCGAATTCCATAAACCTGAGAAGCCTCTCCCCAACCGAAACCTATAAGTATTTGGGTATGTCGGAAGCGTTAGGTATCAATGAAGTTGACATGAAGCAATCGCTGAAGGAGCGCTTCTTTGGACGCCTAAAGAAGGTATTTAAAAGCCTTCTATGGGGCGGAAATAAGGTGCGTGCCTTCAACGGTTGGGTCATGCCAGTGTTGATATACTCTTTCGGCGTACTCAAATGGACTCAAACTGAACTTGACGCCCTGGATAGGAGAGTTCGTACATTGCTGACTGCATATCGAATGCATCACCCACGCTCGTCAGTGATGAGGCTGTATATCCCGCGGAAATGTGGAGGTCGAGGCTTTTTGAATGCTAAAACTCTCCACAACCGCGAGGTATACAGTCTCAGGGAACATTTCCTTGCTTCTGAAGTGGGTATGCATCGATATGTAGTAGCAGTGGACAAGGGACTCACCCCGCTCTCCTTGGCTAATGAGAACTGGCGCAAACCTGCAGTGCTAGACACTAACGATCGAAGGGGGATATGGCAGAGTAAGGAGCTACACGGACGTTTTACCCGGGCCCTTCATGGGCCCGATGTCGATCAATTAGCGTCCGTAGCTTGGTTGCGCTTCGGTGATCTGTTTGGGGAAACCGAAGGTTTTGTCTGTGCAATTATGGACGAAGTTATCATGACGAACAACTACCAGAAATTTATTGTGAAGAATGGCACGGCTGACATGTGTCGGGCATGTCACCGTCCAGGTGAATCAATCCGTCACATTGTCTCTGGTTGTTCTCGTCTTGCTAATGGAGAGTACTTGCATAGGCACAACCTTGCAGCCAAGATTATTCATCAGCAACTGGCTCTGAAATATTCTCTTGTGGAATCGGAAGTGCCGTACTATAGGTATGTGCCCGACCCAGTTCTCGATAATGGCCTTATCACATTATACTGCGATCGGTCCATCATCACTGACAGGACTATTGTAGCCAATAAGCCTGATATAGTGGTGGTGGACCGAAACGAGAGGCATGCCATGATTGTCGACATAACCATCCCGCATGACGAGAACCTCGTGAAAGCCGAGACAGATAAGCAAATCAAATATCTTGACTTGGCGCATGAGATTGTCGACATGTGGGATGTGAACTCGGCAGTCATTGTACCGATAGTCATCTCAGCCAATGGCTTAATAGCCAAGAGCCTCGACCAACAAAGGGCTTGCTTCAGAAAGCGGTACTCCTGGACACGGCGCGTATCGCTAGGAGGTTCCTCTCTCTAGAGCCCTGACCACCGGTAGCTTGGACCCTGTTCCCGATACCGGTGGGCTACTATTTTTTATATTTTTAAATGTTTTTTGTGTGTTATAGAAATATTTAAAAATGTAATTTATATGTGTATAATTAGAAATAAAGGAAATAATAATCTTAACCTTAACATAGTATAAAGCAAAGTCGCTTCCTGTGTCTGTCCCTATGTATGCTTAAATCTTTAAAACTACGCAACGGATTTTGATGCAGTTTCTTTCAATAGAAAGAGTGATTCAATAGGAAGGTTTTTAAGTATATAACATGCATAATATAGTAGAGGAACACTGATAATTTTTGAGGTTTCTAATGTGATGTCGCAAATAAACACATTTTTTGCGCTTGCTTTGCAAACGCTGGCTGAACCCTACGAGATAGATCAAAATAATGTACTACAGTATTGTACACCTTAAAAAGGTTAACAAAAATGTCCTCGATGGCATCTGTCTATGGGTAAGGACCAAATTTTTGACGGATACAGACACGCTGTGGTGTCCGACTCATAAATGACAAAATATTGCGTGCAATACATACCTTAAAATAATTTTGGTTATTTGCTAATAATATCTTAATATGTTATAAACAGTCTCATTCATCAAATAACTAAACTAGAAGCTTAATTTCTTCAAAATAAATATATTACCAGGCTCGGTGTCTTTTTACGCTATGTAAAATACGCATGTCCTTGCTTGACTACCTCAGAATATTTTGCCGCTGTTTTTTTTTTAACGTAAGCTAGTATTTATAATTTAATATTATTAAAGCCTTATAAACACCAGTAATCGTTTTTATAAATAATAACACAATAACCATTGTTGTTTTAATTTTTACAAGTAATTTTACACATGTCCCAAATTTTTTTCCGTTGTAACACTCCTGTTGTGCGACACCATAATTTCGAAACCAATAAACGTGTGTGGAAGTTCCTTGATTATTTAGTACGGCAACATTGGCTTCAAACTGGCAACACAATTTCGGATACAAACCGCCATGTTTTTTAACTGTTATTTGAGATTGTGTTTGTGTCGTCAGCGCGTGTCGTTAAGATTTCCTGACTTTAGGTGAGTAAAATTGTAATATTTTTACGATTTTCTAGAAATCGATATATATTTATAAATCCCTTTTCAACTTTATTGTTAAAAGGGATGCAGAAGTGTTCGATTAATCGTTAAATTTGTGAATTGTTCCATCTTTAAGGTTAGGTCGTGAAGAATTTTCATTCCATTGTGCGATTTGTGACACGAAATTGTGCGACGTGTCACAAAGGAAATTTATAAAGCTGTGTTTACAATCGTTCTAATCTCATTAGCTACCTATGTATTATATGATTCTTAAATATTTAGATTATTGTTTAAATATTTGTAAAATAGTTTTAACTTTCTACGCCAAAGCCTAAGAGGGTAATGAGATATGTGAAGATAGTGCAGATATGTGAGCCTCCAACCCACTAAAACTCCGTGTCTTCCTGTGCCGTTTATGACGGGACCACGGGCACGCGTTAGCACTCACCGCAAAACTACCGCGGCTGCTATTTTACCTCCTAGATGCTACATAGACATCATTGAGTCTTTGTTCCGTAACACTGGCTGTAATCATAATACTCATGGTATGAAGTTTGTATTTTAATAATTATTACATTTTTGCCAGATTTGTTGTCATGTTATATTTTTGCCTGTTTCGCTTCCCGTAAGCTTTTTATTTTTTTCTTTGATAGAATGTTTTATTACTAAATTTAAAATACTAACTTTTTTTGGGACTCTCAAAGAGCATGCTGTTGTAAAAGTGTTTACTCAACTCTCCCCTTTGCTTCCTTTGGGATTTCAGGAAGTTTATCTTGAATAACAATTTTTGATTTTCTCTTAGGCTCAAAACTCAATGAAATTGCATGGCATGACAAGACGACGCAGGGTAGTTTCAGTTTTGATGCAATTTAAACTTTAACTCCATTCCTAAAATGGCTGGATAGGGTCGCGTTGCCACCCGTTTCGCCGCGATCTTTCTTGTGAATCTTGCGACCGGTCATAAGTTCGGTGCGCGACTGCTTGCGGTACGCGACCGCTTGCGGTGCCGCGGGCAATAGCCTCGCTTTCACTGTCCTGCGCGGTCCTGTATCTTGTCAGTGCGGTCCTATGTCCTGTCTGTGCGTTTAGTATCGTCCTGCCATTCGTGCTCACATTCACACTCTTTCGTTTCTTGAGAAAATGATCTAGCGCGTTTGCTGGCCGTTATTCTAACTAGAAGCTGCCGTTGTGGTGATTTTTAGCCTTAGGAATTGAAGTTATTTTGATAGGTTTATAATGTTTTTTCTTGATACCTTTTAGCAGTTAGTGTTGGTGTTTTTTTTTGTAGACCGTGTACCTTTTTCTTTTTAGATGCCTTTATCATCCACAGAAAGATGTCGCAAGTACCGCGAAAAACTAAACAAAGAAAATCCACAAAAATTTGAAGAAATGAAAAAGAAAAACTTGGAAAGAACGAAAGCTAAAAAACGAAAAATAGTCGATATGAGCGAAAATGAAAAACAAGATGTGAGAAAACAATGGAGGGATGCTAAACGTAAAAAAGTTAAAAGAGCTGAAAGAGCACGTCGTCGCTATCGTAGCCAAGTAGGGCGAGAAAATAAAAAACTAAAAGAAAAAAGATTCAAGAAAATGAATATACAATTAGATTCATCTTCCGAATATGCCGAAAGTGATCAATCTGATTGGATAGAAGCTGGATATTTTGATGATGATGATCCTAAAGAACAGGAAATCTGTAGAGAAAAAACAGAGAAAAGAATGTCATATGGAAAAAAAATACAAAATAAGACTGAACTAGTGATTGAAAACCATTTAACAAAAGAAAATGTAATATTAAAAAAAAACATAGAAGAAGAAACAGTGTTACAGATAGAATTAGATAGTGTCATGCAAAAAGGAACAGGAAGTAAAGGGAAAAAGAAAGGAAACTCTCGAGTGAAAATCCTCGCCGATGTAAGGAATACGCCGGAAAACAGTAGGTATTTTGATTTTAAAACATCTGGAAAGCTCACAGAAATAGGTTTAAACTTTGATATAAGTTCAGGAAAAATACCATCATCTAATAATAGTCAATCAGAGAAAGAAAATCATGAATATATATATTTAAATCCTATTCCGTCCTGTTCTGGAGTAAATACCTCGATGAATCAAGAAGCTAATGTGGAAAATAATGATTTTTCATAAATGACGTTGTTTTAATTATAGTAAGAAAAATATGGAGGTACTATATAGGTTTTGTTCAGAAAATTCATAATGAAGATGGTAAGACATTATTTACGATCTCCTTCTTGAAGACTGTAAAAGCCCCTAAGCTAAATTTTTTTTACCAAAAAAGATTGATCTCGATGTTATTACAAGCGATTCGCTTGTTAAAAAAGTAAGAGTAATGCAAAATTCCAAAGATTACTATTTGGGAGATGATTTTGACGAAGTTTATTTTGTTTAGCTATCATTTGAGTTTGTTTAGCTATCGTTTGAGTTTGTTTAGCTATAATTTTATTTTATAAATTTGATTTATTTTTAAATTTATATCTCATTGGCAGTGGCAATTTTTTTAACTTTCACGTCTACAGGCTGGGCGAAAAATCGTTCATAAAACGAAACAAGGCGATAGTTAGGATAATTTGCAGTAATAATAAAAAAAAATTACTTTAGAACCCACTAGTAGCAGTACCTAGGCTAAAAAGATTTTTTTTTCTGCCAATAAACCCAAACTGTTTCGTTTGATCTACGATTTTTCGCCTACCTGTACATTTTTTTATTTTTATTTCCTAGGCTAAGTGAATATTATTAATTAACGCAATGTTATGTAAACCAATGACTGATTAGCTTATTAGTAAAGATTTTGATATGTTTTAAATTTATGTTTTGTAACATTATTAATGTGAGGAAAACAAATGATAAAAACAAAGTTTTTTGTTAGTTAACTGGGTTATTGGTAAAACACTAACAACCTTGCAGGGCTGCATCATAAACAACAATTTTTGTTTTATAAAATTTAAAAATTCAACATAAAAATCAACTGATCCAGAATGTTATAGATCAGCTGTTTTTGTTGTTGAATTTTTTAAAGTCAAAGAATAAAAGATGTTGCTTATGATGTTAGTAAGTAACACCCTGCAAGGTTGTTAGTGTTTTATCAAACTACTAGCTTCCGCACGCGACTTCGTCCGCGTGGAAAAAAACATCCCCCGATTTTGAAACATTCTTCATTAGTGCTCCGCTCCTATTGGTCTTAGCGTGATGATATATAGCCTATAGCCTTCCTCGATAAATGGGCTATCTAACACTGAAAGAATTTTTCAAATCAGAACCGTAGTTCCTGAGATTAGCGCGTTCAAGCAAACAAACAAACAAACAAACAAACAAACAAACAAACAAACAAACTCTTCAGCTTTATAATATTAGTATAGATTTTGGATTCTATTTGAAAGTTTCAGTTTTGTAATTTAATTTATTTCGATTGTACTACTTATTAAATATTTCTCGAAATATGTTTTTTTTTATTTATTCCACTTACCTACCTAAAATCTTACGACTATTTACTCACACCCTAATAATTCTATTGTGCTACATTTATTTTCCAGTGTGACACATTCCGTTGTGATTTCCGTTGTGCGATTACGTCAAAAATTTGGTCCTGACCCCTATCTCTTATAGATAACCCACATCAACCATTTTTATCATTTACTTTTTACGAGAGATACGAGCATATTTTACGAAGCGATTTTACGCAAAACAGCATTAATCCTTATCCAATTAAGTATGTACCATAAATACATTGTGCATTTAATATTAATCAATATTGCCCTTTACAGAATATAATTTAAATAAATAGTTTCGAAGATATTACAGATTTAAAATGCAATGACATAGGTAGCGGTTGCGGCGCGGTGCCGGCGGAGGCACGGCGCGCGTGCCTATGTTGCTTAGATTTGAGCGTTGAATGTTTTTCCCATGGTAAATTATGTGTCGCAATTTCAAGAGTAATTCCTAAAGAGAACATGTATGTCGAATGACAAAAAGGCTGTCAAAGATGTATGTATATAAAGACATTCTATAGTATATTTAATATAAACATTGCACCCGTGCGAATCCGGGGCGGGTCGCTAGTTAAATAAATATTGCAAATGATTTAATAGACTGCCCTGAACTTGTTTCTAAGCTAACGATACGCACTAATCAAATGAGGCTGCGACAGTGAGCACTCCCATATGCAATTGTCAATAAAAATAGAAGACTTTCATTTGTTTTATAATGTGTGCAATAGTATTGTGCAATAAAGACAACTCATTTACTCGACATATTTTACTGTTAGTAACCCCCCCCCCCCCCCCCGCCCCAATTCCAGGCTGCGACCGTACCTGCCTAAATGTACCTTCTGCAAACACTAATTATACGCGTAATGCATCCGTCTCTAGAGCCAGTCGCAGCTTTAACAAGATTTTACATAATTTTGTATTTATCTGTGAGGGCTTGTAATTAGAACTTAGTTTTAATATATTATTGTCATAATGTTATTAGTCTGTAAGCTTTCCGAAATAAAAAAAATAAATACTTAAATAAACATTAAAGCAGATGGAATTGATTACAGTAATTTTTGTATTAAACAATCAAATTGTAAGTCAACAAAAAGCAGTATCATGTGAATATTCAAATCAACCCCATTGTCTTTTATAATCGTTGGCCTGTACAGACATTACCTAATTGGACCTATAGAATTTAGTCCAATGCAAATTCAACATGCGGGGAAACACGAATAATTTGTTATGTTTAAGTTATACGCCGTACGTTTATTACCGAAACTAGCGCGCGATTTTTCCAAGTAGGGGAGTTTATACTAATATTATTATAAAGCGGAAAAGTTTGTTTGTCTGAACGCGCTAATCTTCGAAAGTACTAGATGGATTTGGTGTGGAAGTAGCCTGAAGCTTGAGTAACGTTGTAAGCTAGTATTTTTACCCAACTGCAAAAGAAGGAGGTTATGTTTTATTGTGATAAAGCCTTAGCCGTAGGAAATAAATAAAATAACACAAACTAGCTATTTTTTTATTCTTTACAAATTCCATATTATTTTTAAAAAAACCTTATTACTAGGAATACAAATATCATTGGCCAATAAAATACACTTATTTTTACTTCAATTTGATATTAACCTCTAGATCCCGCTGGCACAAAACCGTGCCAGTTAACCAGTATTAGTTGAGCCCCGCTGGCAACAATATTGTGTGCCAGCGGAGCTCAACTAATAGTTGATGTAAATAATGGCGGTCCTTGAGAGGTTAAGTAATAAATATAAATTAACTTCAATGGTTAAACCATAAATTACACATAATTGAGTCATATTAGTAGGTACCTACTTATCATAATATTTATGAGTAACAAATAAATAATAAAAAAGATATAATTAGCTTGTCAGTAAACAATACCTACACTGTTGAATCAGTAGAACTTAATAATTAATCATTATATTATGGCGCTGATACCTATTATTACAAGATATTTAGTTTTCTTAAATTAGTGGTGTTTATTACGATAACAAATTTACAAAGCTCTAAAAATAAAACATAGGTACAGGCGAAAATAAAAATAAATCATAGGGCATCGAAAAATTCGTCAACACCGCTATTAATGGGAAAAGTGCCCAGAATACTGGCCTCATTGCCACGTCGAATGGCAGTGCTGATTCTCTGTCCGAAGAAAAGGCCAGCCCCTCTGGTCATTAATTTGAATTTTTACCCCATCCTACTTTTTCGATGTATAACGATGAGGAAATTCAATTATGGGTAAGGACCAAATTTTTGACGGATACAGACACGCTGTGGTGTCCGACTCATAAATGACAAAATATTGCGTGCAATACATACCTTAAAATAATTTTGGTTATTTGCTAATAATATCTTAATATGTTATAAACAGTCTCATTCATCAAATAACTAAACTAGAAGCTTAATTTCTTCAAAATAAATATATTACCAGGCTCGGTGTCTTTTTACGCTATGTAAAATACGCATGTCCTTGCTTGACTACCTCAGAATATTTTGCCGCTGTTTTTTTTTTAACGTAAGCTAGTATTTATAATTTAATATTATTAAAGCCTTATAAACACCAGTAATCGTTTTTATAAATAATAACACAATAACCATTGTTGTTTTAATTTTTACAAGTAATTTTACACATGTCCCAAATTTTTTTCCGTTGTAACACTCCTGTTGTGCGACACCATAATTTCGAAACCAATAAACGTGTGTGGAAGTTCCTTGATTATTTAGTACGGCAACATTGGCTTCAAACTGGCAACACAATTTCGGATACAAACCGCCATGTTTTTTAACTGTTATTTGAGATTGTGTTTGTGTCGTCAGCGCGTGTCGTTAAGATTTCCTGACTTTAGGTGAGTAAAATTGTAATATTTTTACGATTTTCTAGAAATCGATATATATTTATAAATCCCTTTTCAACTTTATTGTTAAAAGGGATGCAGAAGTGTTCGATTAATCGTTAAATTTGTGAATTGTTCCATCTTTAAGGTTAGGTCGTGAAGAATTTTCATTCCATTGTGCGATTTGTGACACGAAATTGTGCGACGTGTCACAAAGGAAATTTATAAAGCTGTGTTTACAATCGTTCTAATCTCATTAGCTACCTATGTATTATATGATTCTTAAATATTTAGATTATTGTTTAAATATTTGTAAAATAGTTTTAACTTTCTACGCCAAAGCCTAAGAGGGTAATGAGATATGTGAAGATAGTGCAGATATGTGAGCCTCCAACCCACTAAAACTCCGTGTCTTCCTGTGCCGTTTATGACGGGACCACGGGCACGCGTTAGCACTCACCGCAAAACTACCGCGGCTGCTATTTTACCTCCTAGATGCTACATAGACATCATTGAGTCTTTGTTCCGTAACACTGGCTGTAATCATAATACTCATGGTATGAAGTTTGTATTTTAATAATTATTACATTTTTGCCAGATTTGTTGTCATGTTATATTTTTGCCTGTTTCGCTTCCCGTAAGCTTTTTATTTTTTTCTTTGATAGAATGTTTTATTACTAAATTTAAAATACTAACTTTTTTTGGGACTCTCAAAGAGCATGCTGTTGTAAAAGTGTTTACTCAACTCTCCCCTTTGCTTCCTTTGGGATTTCAGGAAGTTTATCTTGAATAACAATTTTTGATTTTCTCTTAGGCTCAAAACTCAATGAAATTGCATGGCATGACAAGACGACGCAGGGTAGTTTCAGTTTTGATGCAATTTAAACTTTAACTCCATTCCTAAAATGGCTGGATAGGGTCGCGTTGCCACCCGTTTCGCCGCGATCTTTCTTGTGAATCTTGCGACCGGTCATAAGTTCGGTGCGCGACTGCTTGCGGTACGCGACCGCTTGCGGTGCCGCGGGCAATAGCCTCGCTTTCACTGTCCTGCGCGGTCCTGTATCTTGTCAGTGCGGTCCTATGTCCTGTCTGTGCGTTTAGTATCGTCCTGCCATTCGTGCTCACATTCACACTCTTTCGTTTCTTGAGAAAATGATCTAGCGCGTTTGCTGGCCGTTATTCTAACTAGAAGCTGCCGTTGTGGTGATTTTTAGCCTTAGGAATTGAAGTTATTTTGATAGGTTTATAATGTTTTTTCTTGATACCTTTTAGCAGTTAGTGTTGGTGTTTTTTTTTGTAGACCGTGTACCTTTTTCTTTTTAGATGCCTTTATCATCCACAGAAAGATGTCGCAAGTACCGCGAAAAACTAAACAAAGAAAATCCACAAAAATTTGAAGAAATGAAAAAGAAAAACTTGGAAAGAACGAAAGCTAAAAAACGAAAAATAGTCGATATGAGCGAAAATGAAAAACAAGATGTGAGAAAACAATGGAGGGATGCTAAACGTAAAAAAGTTAAAAGAGCTGAAAGAGCACGTCGTCGCTATCGTAGCCAAGTAGGGCGAGAAAATAAAAAACTAAAAGAAAAAAGATTCAAGAAAATGAATATACAATTAGATTCATCTTCCGAATATGCCGAAAGTGATCAATCTGATTGGATAGAAGCTGGATATTTTGATGATGATGATCCTAAAGAACAGGAAATCTGTAGAGAAAAAACAGAGAAAAGAATGTCATATGGAAAAAAAATACAAAATAAGACTGAACTAGTGATTGAAAACCATTTAACAAAAGAAAATGTAATATTAAAAAAAAACATAGAAGAAGAAACAGTGTTACAGATAGAATTAGATAGTGTCATGCAAAAAGGAACAGGAAGTAAAGGGAAAAAGAAAGGAAACTCTCGAGTGAAAATCCTCGCCGATGTAAGGAATACGCCGGAAAACAGTAGGTATTTTGATTTTAAAACATCTGGAAAGCTCACAGAAATAGGTTTAAACTTTGATATAAGTTCAGGAAAAATACCATCATCTAATAATAGTCAATCAGAGAAAGAAAATCATGAATATATATATTTAAATCCTATTCCGTCCTGTTCTGGAGTAAATACCTCGATGAATCAAGAAGCTAATGTGGAAAATAATGATTTTTCATAAATGACGTTGTTTTAATTATAGTAAGAAAAATATGGAGGTACTATATAGGTTTTGTTCAGAAAATTCATAATGAAGATGGTAAGACATTATTTACGATCTCCTTCTTGAAGACTGTAAAAGCCCCTAAGCTAAATTTTTTTTACCAAAAAAGATTGATCTCGATGTTATTACAAGCGATTCGCTTGTTAAAAAAGTAAGAGTAATGCAAAATTCCAAAGATTACTATTTGGGAGATGATTTTGACGAAGTTTATTTTGTTTAGCTATCATTTGAGTTTGTTTAGCTATCGTTTGAGTTTGTTTAGCTATAATTTTATTTTATAAATTTGATTTATTTTTAAATTTATATCTCATTGGCAGTGGCAATTTTTTTAACTTTCA
Organism: Tholera decimalis; assembly: GCA_943138885.2. Classification (NCBI taxonomy): domain Eukaryota; kingdom Metazoa; phylum Arthropoda; class Insecta; order Lepidoptera; family Noctuidae; genus Tholera; species Tholera decimalis. The sequence continues at coordinate 5,320,072 of OW964575.2, read as the reverse complement.
CGTCTACAGGCTGGGCGAAAAATCGTTCATAAAACGAAACAAGGCGATAGTTAGGATAATTTGCAGTAATAATAAAAAAAAATTACTTTAGAACCCACTAGTAGCAGTACCTAGGCTAAAAAGATTTTTTTTTCTGCCAATAAACCCAAACTGTTTCGTTTGATCTACGATTTTTCGCCTACCTGTACATTTTTTTATTTTTATTTCCTAGGCTAAGTGAATATTATTAATTAACGCAATGTTATGTAAACCAATGACTGATTAGCTTATTAGTAAAGATTTTGATATGTTTTAAATTTATGTTTTGTAACATTATTAATGTGAGGAAAACAAATGATAAAAACAAAGTTTTTTGTTAGTTAACTGGGTTATTGGTAAAACACTAACAACCTTGCAGGGCTGCATCATAAACAACAATTTTTGTTTTATAAAATTTAAAAATTCAACATAAAAATCAACTGATCCAGAATGTTATAGATCAGCTGTTTTTGTTGTTGAATTTTTTAAAGTCAAAGAATAAAAGATGTTGCTTATGATGTTAGTAAGTAACACCCTGCAAGGTTGTTAGTGTTTTATCAAACTACTAGCTTCCGCACGCGACTTCGTCCGCGTGGAAAAAAACATCCCCCGATTTTGAAACATTCTTCATTAGTGCTCCGCTCCTATTGGTCTTAGCGTGATGATATATAGCCTATAGCCTTCCTCGATAAATGGGCTATCTAACACTGAAAGAATTTTTCAAATCAGAACCGTAGTTCCTGAGATTAGCGCGTTCAAGCAAACAAACAAACAAACAAACAAACAAACAAACAAACAAACTCTTCAGCTTTATAATATTAGTATAGATTTTGGATTCTATTTGAAAGTTTCAGTTTTGTAATTTAATTTATTTCGATTGTACTACTTATTAAATATTTCTCGAAATATGTTTTTTTTTATTTATTCCACTTACCTACCTAAAATCTTACGACTATTTACTCACACCCTAATAATTCTATTGTGCTACATTTATTTTCCAGTGTGACACATTCCGTTGTGATTTCCGTTGTGCGATTACGTCAAAAATTTGGTCCTGACCCTTATAAGTGTAACTAATAAATCATATAATTTAAAGCGCCGAGTATCAATTGTGCATGAAATCAATATTAGATGCTTTAAAAAGAATCTTAAATGTAACTGGCATAATTAAAACAATAAAGACCAGTAATAAATGCCTAATTTTTCAAAATGCTTTTTCAAATATGTAACAAAATTAGTATGATAGAGGACAATATAAATAACTAAAATCAGTTAACAAATGGAGTGGTCACACTTTCGACGTCACATGGAATCAGAGCTGTGCATATTTATCATTGACTTTTCCAATAAGTGCATTTTCTCAAAGTTTTGAAAATGCAACAAAAACCTAAATTAGTATCTTGTTTTAGGTCCCGATGCCAAAAAGAGACAATTTCGTCAGACTTTCGAGACAATCGTTATCCATTAATGGCTTAGGTACATTCATATAGGCGTATTTATCAGGGCTCGGATAACGGTATATTTTTCGAAACGTTTTCGTCTTAAATACCTAAGAAACGATTTGTTTCGTTTACGTTCGAACAGAACGTTATAAAAAACGTTTTTGAAGAACAATTATAATTTAAATCGTTTTTGGTTAATAAACGTTTTAAAACCGTTTTTTTTTTATTCTTGGGTTCGACAGGTATGGAACTTAGGGATGTGACATTATACAGAAAAAATATATTTTTAATTAACCGTCTATTTATTTAGCATGAGAAATCGATTACTAAATAATCGATTTTGTTATGTTAATCGATTTCTTCCTAATTTATCAATTAATTTCAAAATATACGCCATAAAATATATTATATCAATAGATTTATTAATTTTAAAAATAAACAATAGAAATAGTAAGTTTTTCAAGTCGACGCGTATATTTTTTCTTTATGTATGATCACTCATTACTCGAAGACGGCTTAACCGATTTGAAAAATCGAGGGAAACTTGTGTAGTTGCATGGTTTCAGTTTCAGATTCAGTTTCTGCTTCAGCTCAAATAAATCATCCCGTTGATATCTGTTGCCACACGATCTTCTCCTATTTTCGAAAGGGCAAACGCATATTGCCCCGATTTTGAAATAGAAATGATTCGTATATTAACTTGATTTTGAAATTTAAGCGACACGGTTGGCGTAACTGTTAACTGGTGCATGACGTGGGTTCGACCCCAGCTCTAAACAAAGATTTGTACAGCCTACATGCAGTTGTGTAGTTTAAAAAAAATGTTATGAGTGGTTCTTGAATACGCGATTTGAATGAATTGAGAGGGGGAATACAAAGTCCCAACACCCCTTTACATCCTTAAGGGATGATTTCCAGGATAAAAACTATCCTATATCTTTTCCAGGGTCTAAAACTATCTTCATAGCAAATTTCATCCAAATCAGTTTAGCGGTCAAGTGTATTATGTGTGTGGGTAGGGCGGGGACATTATTGATTCCCTATACGAAATTCTAACACCCCTTTTACATCCTTTAGGAATGATTTCCGGGACGAAACCTATGCTATGTCTTTCCCAGGGTCCTAAACTATTCCCATACCAAAATTCATCTAAATCGGTTCAGTGGTTTAGGCGTGAACAGGTCACAGACAGACAGACAGTATAGTCGTATTACACTCGGCGTCACAAAAATCGCACGTCTTTAAAATTCCCTTCAAAGTCATTTTAACCCTATTAAACATTGATAGACGTATGATTATAAGATATCATTGGAAAGGCAATTTAATTACATTTCAGAATAAAGCAACAGATTTGGTTTTTGTTTACCAGGGAATAAAAAAAAAACAAGCTAATGCAAATGAATAAAATGTGTCGTTTTATTTTTACATAAAAAATTACAACTTAGTCCTTAAAAACAACTTAAAACCTAGTGTTACCCCCCTAGCCCTGATGACTGCTTGCATGCGTTCTCTCATGGGCCTAATTAATGTAACAACAGTCTCTTGAGGAATGTTGTCCCATTCTGCAACGACGGCATCTTGGAGGTCTTGGAGAGTGGTAGGAGCAGGATCACGTGCCCGTACTCGCCGTTTTAGTTCATCCCAAAGGTGCTCAATAGGGTTCAGGTCTGGACTTCGCGCCGGCCAGCTCATAACAGGGATCCCAACTTCTTGCAGGTAGTTTCTTACAAATAATGCGGTGTGGCAACGGGCGTTATCATGCATTAACATGAACGCACTGCCAACAAAACCCGCATTAGGGACCACGTGCTCCTCTAAGATCTCTGTTATGTACCGATGAGCAGTCAGCGACCCTTGCCCGCGAGCACTTCCAGTCCGAGAAACACACACAAGGTTCGTTTTGCCGTCGATTGACATGTCGCCCCAGAACATGCACGAGCCACCCCCGTATTCCACTGTCTCTTGAATACAGGCATGTGCAAATCGTTCCCCCTGCCTCCTATACACTCTTCTACGCCTGTCGTTGCAGAAAAGACAAACCCTAAAAGAGCACAGCCCTCCATTGATACATTGTCCAATCCACATGGTCGTGGGCAAATTCCAACCGGTCTCTCTTGTGCTGTGCAGTCAATTTTGGCCCTGTAGCAGCCCTGTGAGCTGCAATTTTCTTCTCCCGCAATCTTCTTCTTATCGTGGAGACGCTTACAGAAGTTCTGCGAGCTGATCGGAGTTGTTGCTGCAGCTCAACAGAATTGGAGAACCGATTACGTAAAGACGTCGAAACAATGAAGCGATCGTCTCTTTCGGATGTGCAGCGTTGTCTTCCAGATCCACGTCTTCGGATATAGCCACCAGTCTCTTGGAAGCGTTGGAACACTCGTCGAACGGAAAAACGACTCAAATTCAGTTGCCGAGCAACATCAGATTGCCGCATCCCTGATTGCAGTAGTTCAATGACTTGAGCGGCTTCATCTGCAGTTGTATCCATATTCAGGGTTATTTTTCTTGCTGCAGCTGTTCACGTGTGTTCACTTCAAAGGTTGGATAGCGAATGACCCACATTTGTTTTTTTTTTTTTTTGTGTGTGGCATCTCGCAGGTCAACCTCTGAGGTTGTCGGCTGCTTAACCGGGCTTGCCTGTGGTTGCCTTAATTAATAAATTAATTAAAGCCTCCAGCCAGGGCTTATTAAAAAAATTTACAAACTATGCGACTACACGCTAAGGGCACCCCCTGTGGGGTACGGACCTCGGCTTAGGGCGTCGCAGGGGGAGGGCAGCTAGGGACATGCTGGATCATATCATTATTATTATTAATAAGGGAATTTAAAGCTACTGGCTCAGCGTCGCGGGCTGGCTCTGGCAAGGATCGGGGTGGACTATTACGGGGACGTCGCGGCGGGCCTCGGCGGCGAGGACGGAAGGACGGTCGGTTTTTGTGTTTGTGTGCCACTGTACTTGTTTCCCTACGGCTCTCTTGGAGCAGGGTGATTGCGTCATCGGGAGTGACTAGGGTATGCCTTGGTCGGCGAATCTTAGAGATACGCGAGGGTTCGTATTGGGCGGCCGATACGATAAGGGGATTCCTATGTTGGATTGAAGTTTCAAAGAAACGCTTGGAGACGCGTTTCATGAACTGCTGGATGGTGGACATCTTGAGGTCTACGTGAAGAAGCTCATTTCGAACATAAAAGGGGGCTCCCGTGACTCTACGGAGGAATCGGTTTTGGAGGGTCTGCATCTTGTGGAGGAGGTAAGGCTTTGCGTGTGCGAAAACAACGCAGGCGTAGGTCATGATGGGACGGATGACCGCGGTGAAAATACGCAGCTTGCACCGGAGTGATAACTTGCTGCGAGAGCTAAGAATGAAGTGGAACCTACCTAGAGCGAAAGCGGCGCGCGAACGTGCCTGCTTTATGTGCTCAGCGAAGGAGAGGTGTCTATCGAGGACCACGCCTAAGTATTTGGCTTGCTTTTCCCAAGGGATCGGCTTGCCGTACATGGTAATTGGACGGGGGGAGAGTGGGTTTATCTGCGGTTTAGAAAAGAGGACTACCTGGCTTTTGTCTGGATTGACTTCGATTCTCCATTTCCAGAACCACTTAGCCAGAGTGTTTGCGGAAGTTTGGAGAGTGCGAGCGATGGCATCGGGTTTAAGACCGGTATAATAGATAGCCGTATCATCGGCGAATAGGGCTAGCTGGGTATTTTTATGCTTGGGAATATCACTAGTGAATAGCGTGAAAACGAGGGGGGATAGTACGGAGCCTTGAGGAACTCCTGCGCGAATGTGATGGGGGGAGGAAAGCTCTCCCTCAAATCGATAACGAAAGGTGCGATTCGATAAAAAGTCCCGTAGGATGAGCACGAGACGGTCAGGCACGCCGAGTTGGTATAGCTTATAGATTAAGCCATTGTGCCAGACTTTGTCGAACGCTTTCGCTATGTCGAAGAATAAGGCTCCCGTTATTGCGCCCCGTTGGAAGCCGGCGCTGACGTGTTCTACGATGCGGTGGACTTGTTGGATACACGAGTGTTCGGTTCTAAATCCGAACTGCTCATTGGGTATTAGACTCTTTGCTTCGGCAAAATCTTTGAGCCGCTTATATATAAGCCTTTCATAGATTTTACCGAGGACGTTGAGTAAGCTAATGGGACGGTAGCTAGACGGGTCAGACTTGGGCTTGCCTGGTTTGGGAATACATATGACGGTGGCCTGTTTCCAGGTTGCGGGGAACATATTATTGCTCAATGCGTCATTGAAGATGGTAGTCATTAGCACTATAAGTTGGGCGGGGAAAAGTTTGAAAACCCTATTGTTGATGCCGTCGGAGCCAGGGGCTTTTCGCGGTTGGAGACTTTTAATGATATCCTGGACCTCATCAGGAGTGATGGGGGCCAGTGGATTATCGGGATCTTCGACGGGCGGAAGGGAAGTTCTACGTTCGACTTCGGCGTTCACCATATCGAGGTGGGCTTGGTCTACTGGTTGAGAGCTGGGAGAACACTGGGACTCTAGGCTGTTGGCTAGGCATTCTGCTTTTTCAGAGTTATCGAAGGCGATACTCTTATCGGGACGAATGAGAGGAGGCATTGTGGCCTCTTCAGTGGATCGTAACTTCCTCTGAAGCTGCCAGAAGGCAAGATGGGTGGGCTCAAGTTCACTCAGCATCTTGTCCCAGCTCGCATTACGCTGCTCGGCAATGCGTTTCCTTACAGCACGCTGAAAGTTGCGCATGTGAGCTTTGTTTGCGGCGCAGGGAAAAGCGCTGTACGCACGGATGGCTGCGTTCTTCTCGGTTATCAGATTCCGTACATCGTCTGGGAGTTTCCAGCGGTGGTCTTCTGCTACTGGAACTTCCCTTGAACAATCGTTCAGGACGAATTGTACGTGATCTGTAAGCGAGTCGATCGCCACCGTCGTGTCAGTGACTGAGACTATGTGGTCAGGAATGGTGTCCAAGTGAGGCGACGTGGTGGATTTCAGTTTTTCACTTACTTTCCTCCAGTCGGTGATCAATTGGGTTGGAGGAGGTTGTGTAGGATCATGGATACCCGAGCGGAAACCTAGGTGTAGGATAACGGGACGGTGATACGAGTTGAGCTCGTGAAGCGCTTCTATGGAATGTAAATGGAGGTTTACATTCTTTAGGAGCGCCACATTGAGGACATCGGGCCTATGGTAGGGGATGACCCACATTTGACGCGGGTCGCCCGCTTTATACCCTTGTAGGGTGGTGCAACTAGTGACCGTTGTAATGTGTATTTTAAGAACTTTTTTTTTAACGTTACGTGCTAATGTTATTTGTTGTGTTTAGGAATTCTAACTGTTGTTAATTTAAAGGTTGATAAACATACTTTCAATCGATACCAATATGAATTGGGTTTAATGTATTCGTTGATGGCGGGACATGCTTGAAACATATTTTCAGAGAGGTGCAATTTTTGTGACGCCGAGTGTATTATAATATTAGCTTGGAAGTATTGATGGATATGGAAGTATGGAGTTATATTATTAGTATTAAAGTATGGATAGCTTTTGCCCGCGACTTCATTCGAGTGGGAGGTTTTCCCCGCGTAAATCCCAAACCCGTGGGAATTCAGGGATAAAAAGTGCTTATGTGTTTTTACAGGATATCAACTCTCTCCTTACCAAATTTCATTCAGATCCGTTTAGTAGTTTTTGCGTGAAAGAGCAACAAAGATACAATTCGAAAACTATCCTGCGGGAACCTTACATCAGGATAAAAACTATCCTATGTCCTTCCCAGGGTGCTCAACTATTCCCATGCCAAATTTCATGTAAATTGGTTCAGCGGTTAAGGCGTGAAAAGATAACAGACAGACAGACAGACAGAGTTACTTTCGCATTTATAATATTAGTATGGATTACTAGCTGTGCACGCGACTTCGTCTACGTGGAATTTAACAAAAAAGTAGTAAGTAACCCAAGTAAAGTAACTTAGTTACTCCTTATTACATCAGCTACCTGCCAGTGAAAGTCCCGTTTAAATCGGTCCAGCCGTTTCAGAGATTAGCCGGAACAAACAGACCGACAGACAAAAGTTGAAAAAAATGTTGTTTTGGTAACCCTATATACATTCGTATGCATGTAGTAAAAAGCGGTTATTTTAATATTACAAACAGACACCCCAATTTTATTATATGTATAATGATATAAGTAGATAATTACATCAGGAAATCTAAAAAAAAAGTTGATTATCCCTACAGCATCAGATTGATTTTGTCACATTACCAATTAACTTGTCATCGGAATTGCATTTTTTTAATCAAAATATAAACGCTAGGCGGTACCCGATCCAATTAAACAAGTTCATGCTTGTCGCCGCACACCGTGCGCGGCTGCGTCCTGCGGAATAAACCGGTTTTTACCTTGCGGAAATAACGTTCTCATTTCGTTTTCGTTCCGAACAAAATGACGTACAAAGAACTGTTCAAAACGTTTTAAAAACGTTATTTTAAATAACGTTTCCGAGCCCTGGTATTTATGTGATTATGTATACTCTTAATATCTAAATCCGGTTTAACTTAGAACTTAAGGCGTAAAATTCGGGCGAAGTGGTAGAGGATTTTTCCACCAGTCAGCGCACACTAGCCGCTTAGATGCTGTATCATTCCGGCGATCGACCTACCAAAACATCCCGCAACGAGCCGTCAAGGTGCCCCACCAGTGCCGTGTCAAAAATCCCTTTCGATGCCACAGAATCAGTTTAAAACATTGTAATTTATGTCGTATTCTTACTACACAAGTTTGAATTTTCTTTGGTAATAAAATTAACCCTCTGACATTCCTTTCGGTGTGCTACGGCCCTTACAGTCAGCCAACGGACAGGGATTACAACTAGCATGGGACCAATTACATTTAAGAAAGTAGGTAATAACTATAGACTTTACTTATTTACACAAAAACTGCAGGCATAAGTAAAGTTCACTCATCCTCATCTTTTTCCAACTATGTTTACATTCTAATTCAGAGAACTCCAAATATAATTAATACAACCAAGGCCAGACTAAGTAAACCCCTTATTTTTTAATCTCAGCTTTCCAGATATCAAGGCGAAACATATTCCAGTGAAATGCTTGAAACATCGTACGAATTAGACATTATAAAATAATTAAACTTTTGCAGGTAATAGTTATCCCTATTCCACGCAATTATGATATTTAACAACGTGACATTCGCTCCAGTCGCAACATTTTAAAAGTCTAAAATTCCGCTTTTTGCTAAGCAGTCTGACGGGATGCAGCTGCTTATCAAAGACAAACTAGAAACTGCGCCCTTGACAAGACTAATTACAACTTTTCTAGCAACTGACAACCCAACAACTGTCAAAATTCAAAAATTACAGCCGAGGCCAATGGTTTATCGCACTTTCCGATGCACAGATTGCCTCAATATGTTCTTCCTTAAACCGACTGATATTAAATACTATAAATCAATACAAAGATATTTTATTTCTACTTTGTCCAGCCTATGGACCCCTGTAGTTATAAGCTAAGGTATATTTTAGACACGTAATACAATTATCTTAAAAATACAATGTAGTCTAACTTATAAGCAGATAAAATGACGGCAAGATGAGTGAAATGTGCCTACTTTTATTAAAATCGCTAATTGTATAAGACTTATAGTTAGTTAGCTCAGCTTTATAATTATATAAATCCAAATTGAAGGAAAATATGTCAGTATTAGAAAATGTAGCTGTGGTTAGTAATATAAGCTTTTATTTTCAAAATATTATTTGGGTGCATATAATATTAATTTTATTGATTTCAGGTATACGGCACCTGGTCTTCCAATCATGCCAGTATGTAATCACAATCGTAAACAAAAATACCAATGCAGAAAATTATCATCCAATGACATGTTCAATTTTCATAGAAATTTCTATTACACCAAAAACAAGATAGATCAAGACAATTTTATCTTAAAATATTGTAAAACATCACAGGCTCAAAGAAAGCGTCCAAGAGATAACAGCAGAGTCACGAAACGGATGTCAGTACAATATTATGTCAGAAAACATCAAACAGGTGCATTATTCAATGTTTGCAAAAAAGCATTTCTATGCATTCTTCGCATTAGACAGACTCGACTGAGAGGAGTACTAGCAAGACACGACATCATGAATCTGGTTTGATGGCTCAAGACCGGAGGGGTGGAGATCGTAAAGTATTCGAATTCAGAGCTAGGAAGGAGGCAGTTCAAAAATTTATTCAAGGATTCAGACCTTTGGAAGTTCACTACACTCGAGGAAAGGATAGCAAACGTGTATACTTAGATCCATCTTTAAATATTACGAAAATGTTCCAACTCTATAATGATCAAGCTTCTCCAGGGATATCTGTGGCACACGCGTTTTTTAGAAAAATCTTTACCAGATATTTTAATATCAGTTTCGGCACAAGACATAAATTTAAACCATTAGCCAAGTTATTTGGTTTCGGCGATGGAGCAGCCCTACCTGGGCAAAACTAATGCGGATGTGGCCGACGAACCATGAAGCTGTCGTACAAAACCTCATTTTAAAACAAATTTAAGTTCCTCTATACAAGTTCATTTATATTCCTAATCTGTTGTTATGTTGCCTAATTGTTAAATAAATTTATTCATATCAGTTTCGGTACACCTCGACAGGATGTCTGCTCAACTTGCCTTCAAATGACTGAACAAATAAAGCATGTAAACATTGCAGCTGAAAAACAAACTCTGATGACTACACTGCGTATCCATAAATTACGTGCGATGGCGTTTTTTGCCAAATTAAGGGAAGAAAGGGATGATATGATTACGCTAAGCTTTGACTGCCAAAAGAATCTTCTCATAGTTGCCTTAACAAAGACAATGTAATGTCCTACCTGTGGACAGAAAATGTCACTTCGAAATCAGCGAACGGAATTTGCAGTGCAGTACAGCATTGCTTAAATTCTCTTGCTCTTCGAAATATAAAAACTATCAGATTATTTATTATTCACCCTACACTGCATTCAGCCCCTTATGTGGGACAACCAATAAAAGTGATATTTTTTCTGATTTGAACCAAGTAGCGACATCTATGATTACGCAAATAAATTGACAACGATCATTGGCAACCATTTAGTGCATTCGTTGAAATTGGGTGGCAGTACTGTCTCTCTGACAGTCATTCAATTAAAAAATTTTGAACGTTAGCCGCGCGCCGTGCTTATTCAATTTGCGAAAATAATAAATAATAGTTTCTTACGGAATGCAACAGTGGATAAATTGTTTTTATGTCGAAATATCTGTGAACTAAACAAATGTAAGTATATTTTTCTGATTTGGTCGTGTTTTGATACAAAGATTCAAGATTCTTTATTTGTTGACAAAATTTTCACGATTTCTGTATGTTCCCGATGTGTCACTTCATGCAGTGATGGTCCAATTTTAGGCATGTTCACTAATGGTGATGTTGTTTTTTTTTAGATAATGGCAAAGAAAACCTTATCCAGCGCTCAATCCAAGATTATTTGACAATACCATTAGGCAGTGAAGAAGAACAAGACTCCTCAGGCGCTGAAAGTGACGATGACATTGCCGTAATTCGATCTACTGTCAACAAACTTTGTGAAACGTTTAGCGATACGCATGACGAAGAGGAATCTGTTTCACCGAATAGGTATGAATCCGCTTCACCATTATCAGGGTCCTGTGGCGATAATATGCAGCAGCATATATCAAATCCTAGTGGTTCAATTCCTGATGTTCCAAGTACATCTAGATCAACTGCTTCGCGAACACGTCAATCAACAGTTATATCTTCCTCGTCTACTGTGCCAAAAGACGCTGTTCCTGCTCCAGCTGCATCCGTCGCCAGAAAAAAAGCGAAATATCATCTGGAAAAAAACAGCTTTCCATCCAACAAACCGTAAATTTTGTGGGCAAACCGATCTAGAGCCACCGATTACTGAACTTGAAACTCCATTGCAATATTTTTTGTACTTCTTTGATGATGATTTTCTAAGCCATATCGTAGAAGAAATGCATAAGTTTAGTGTGCAGAAAAACCCATCAAAGCCTTTTTCTACAAGCGTTACAGAGCTGAAAAAGTACATAGGTATCTGTCTGCTAATGGTCATTGCCCCACTACCGCATACTCGAATGTACCTCGAATGTAATGTGTAGTGGGAACCTGAATTAAGTTTTCCATTGATAAGAAATACCATGTCAGTAAACCAGTTTTAAAAAATCGTCAATATCTACACTTCAATGACAATACCACTCAGTCACCAGCAGGTACTGCAACACACGATCGTCTCCATAAAATCGGACCTGTGTTAGAAACCCTAAAAAAAAGATGTCAAGCTATACTCAAACGAGAAGCATTGTCAGTGGATGAGCAGATGTGCGCTACTAAGGCCTCTAATATGCTGCGCCAATATCTACCTAATAATAAGCCACATAAATGGGGATATAAACTGTTGGTGCTGTGTGATGATCGAGGATTTGCGTACGACTTTGAAATATAGTCTGGGATGGAGAATAATGCAGATCTGAGGCTTCCTAATGAGCCTGATTTAGGCGCAAGTGCCAACATTGTTATCCGGCTTGCAAGGTCTATTCCCAGGGATAAAAATTACAAATTATTCTTTGATAACCGTCTGTTTCACCTCTAGTTAGATTAGCAAATTTAGGTAGGTCATTGCATATTGTGCCACATATGGTACAAAATAAAGAAAACATTTTTCTCTATTACTGTTGGTTTTTTTTTTTCAATTTATCTTTACTTCTCGTGTTCTAGACCACAAACATGAACTGGTAAGATTTTTTTTTACAAGAAAAAAAAGTTTTGCAGTGTAGGGTTAATGGCAGAAGGGTGTGGGCCGTGTGGGGGGCAAAATAAAAATAGCTTTTTAATCGGTATGGCCAGTAAGTGGCTTTCAGAGGCACCATCAACATTGAAAACGATAGAAATAATATTTCCGGTAAGGGGCCATTCGTTTTTACCCGCAGATCGAGATTTTGCTATGACCGAGAAACAGATCAGAAAATTGGAATCAATCGTTGAGCCAAGAGAATACGAGGAGATTATAGCTAACCATGCTCGTGTTTACAATTTGGGCTCAGAAATACCAGTATACGACTTTCGTTCAGTTGTTAGGGACACTTTTAAAAAATTGGCCAAGTGCGAGTCGGACTCGCCCATGAAGGGTTCCGTGGTAACTATAATAAATATAATATACTTAATATATTTAATTGAAAAAAAAAAAAAAAACAAAAAACTTTAAAAATTTCTTAAAACTAGCTTATTTACAATTTTTACAACTACGCCAAATAACTTTGTTTTTCATAGTATTTGTATGAATTACAAAGTTATATTTGCGGTTTTAGAAAATATACTGTATCTCAAAAACTGCCGACTCGATCTCGTTCAAACCAATTTTGGTTGAAAGTTTACATTAAGATCTACAACATATGGTTTTTTTAGATTTTTCACTTCATTATTATAGAAGTTAGAGGGGGGACACACATTTTACCACTTTGGAAGCGTATATCTTTTAAACGAGTAACTTTATGAAAAAGTCATTTTAAAAACCTTAATGTCATTTTTAAAGACCTGTCTATAGATACCACAAACGTATAGGTTTCATGAAAAAAAATATTTTCAGTTTCAGTTCCATGTATGGGGAGCCCCCTTTATTTTAAATGTTTTTTAAATTTTCTCTTAAAATCGGAAAGCGGTTCACAGAATAATCTATCTACCAAGTTTTACATGTATAGTCCTAATAGTTTCGGAATAAAATGGCTGTGACATACGGACGGACGGACAGACAGACAGACGGACAGGCATGTCGAAACTATAAGGGTTCCGTTTTTTGCCATTCGGCTACGGAACCCTAAAAACTGCAACCAATGGCATTTTCAAATAAGTAAAACTAAACGCGTGATACTGAGAAGAGATAAAACCACACGAAGTATTGTAGCACGAGGAGAAATGTCATACCAAAGCGAATCAGTAAAGTTTTGCTACGACCTAACAAAAACTTAAGAGACATGATACCAGAGCAATTAAATACAGGCATTGCTGTGAACCATTTTAAATTGAGAGACGTAAAAAATTTACTAATGAAACATTATGGACCTGATTGGTCTAAATTGGAGTTTTTGAATTTTTATAAAAATGTTTTGGAGAGTAACACAGAAAAACAAGCTCGAGAAAGTGATGTCTGCTGTGAACAGGAAATTGAGGAAGTATTAAACTTTGTATAAATTAGGTATTTTGTGAAATTAATATTCTAAATAGTGCTAATTATAGAGCTTAGTAAGATATGGTATTGTATTGTATAAAAATATTACATATAAGTATATACAGGGTGTACAACTGTAAGCTTGTCTTATTCACGGAGTTTACTATTTTGCTGATACTGAACAACTTTCACCAAAGAACACATAATAAATTCGCAAAAAAAACTGACGATTTTTTCGCGAATTCACTATGGGTTCCTTAGGGAAAGTAGTTCAGTATCAGCAATATACTAACCTCCGCCAATATGGCAACCTTTCAGATTAAGACAGTGATTGATTTTTATTTGATTATATTTTTATACTATAACATAATATTTAATAAAGTACCTTGTTTAATTATCGACTGACTAAATAGTGCCATTATTAAAATAAGTATTAAAAGTGTTAAAGTATAAGAATAATAAAAATATTATGAAAAATACGTGAAGATTTAAAATCCGGCAATTTTTCTGTGAAGCACCTAACATGCATCTATAATTTCACAACCTTAAAAAACCTCCTCTACTTTTAGTAGATAGGCAAACTACCCTCTGAAATTGACAGTCAATCAATTAACGTTGCACGCTGCAGTCTTGAGCACATTAAGGGCCTATACTACCTCAGCGCTTCTCACTCTTTATCTCGCTCGCACACTACTGGCCGCGGTCACGCGAGCAAGCGAGGCAGGGTGGCAGGGAAGACTCCAAAACACCGATAACTTAGTTTATTTCTTTTTACGGTGAAAACAATGGTAATTTAAAAAAAGTAAAGAACATAAGACCTGCTTTACAGTTAGTTTAATTAATATGCAAAGTTTCGTTATCTAATTTGAAGTTATTTTTGAGTACCAGCGGTTTATTGTTCGGTTTGGAGGTAACTTTGAAATGAAATATTTATTTTGCAAATTGGTTATAAATAACACTTTTACACATCATGTTTTTTTGCGTGTTAAGTTTAGCTAGATGAGGGCGGTATTTCCTAACTGACTACTCTGAGAAGAAACACCGAAACAAACTCAGAGGTCATAGTCTCTTTTAAAGTCCAGACAATTTGTATATGAGAAGCATGTAGGTTCATGTCTGTGGTATTTTTTTTGAGGAAATAACCACGCAAATTTGAGCGGACCTGTCCAGACAGTGCAAGCATTTGTCAGTTATCATGTAGCTCAACTTAGAACTTAAGGAGCTCAACAATTTGACAAAAAAAACCAAAGGACATTTGGAATTTTTTCTATCGAGAAAATTTTCTGAATTCGTGTTTTCGTCAAACATAGTACCTAACATTAATCCTCAACTTTACCATATATTTAGTTCAAAATTATTGCTGCAGTATTTTTAACATAACGGAGGATCATGCTAAGCCATTTGAGGTAGTATAGGCCCTTAAATATCAACCTTACAATATTTGTCCACAAGTCCGAGAAAGCAGCACTGTGGACAGAAGTACCTATGCACCGAGTTTATTTTGAGATACAGAAAGTTGATATTTGAATGGCAAGGAAACAATACAGTACTGCGCACAGACAATCGCAGTTATGTTAAATATACACAGGATAATGAGTTCTTTGAGATCCCAATGTCTCAACATTAAAAACTAACCTGGAGCCTGGGGTTCTCTTCCAGAAGACTACGACACGACATTTTCAATTAAAAAATTAGCCTTAATGCACACTGTTTAAGGCTACTAATTCTACTGTTAATTTCTACAAAAGTATAAATAGATAAGTTACAATATTATCATTCATTCACACTGTCATTCACTGTACACAAGGGAAGCTCAAAAAAACTTTGGCATTGCGTGCTTGTTATACAGGATTTTGACCCTTACGTAGCCTAATAATTAGACTTCTATTTTTATTTACCCCACTATACCACGACTTTTAATTCGATTCAGTAATATGACATAAGCAAACGTCACTTTATAAAAATTAAATAATGATAGCATACTTAACCTAATAGTGATGGATTCAATCATTCGATTAATAAATGAACGCTGTACAAAATGTACACTATCATTATTTTTAAGTAGTAACTAGATTTTATTAGATACAAAATTATTTTTATTAAAGAACCAGACATGCCACTGTTATGCAAATTGTTTCACGTGATGAATATTTTAATAAATTACGCGGGATTACACTTTTAAAAAAGACTGCCCCCTTACCATTGCGAATTAAAACTTATTGAATTGAAACGAGTTCCAGTATGTTTCGTATTATAACCGCATTTAACTTTTTTATTTCAAACAATATTATTAAATAAATTGCTTAAATCGATATGATCATATTCCCGAATCGATTAATGGTTACATAACTTTTTTTTTTGAAAATTGAAAACCATTTATTTGGTGATAAACACATACAACAACAACAGAAAAATTACAATCATAAAAAAATAACACTAAGAATTTCGTAGTCGTCATTATCTCACAACACTGAAATTGTCAGTCTACTGCATAAAAGTCGAGGTATAGTGCCTTATAGGCTGTATATCGACGATGAAGTGACAAGAACTGACATTTTTGCGATTTTACTTTTTTTTACGTAGATAGACTTTAAATAATTGTTAGCGTGAGCAGGCAATAGCAGCTAACTTCATATCTTATTTTGTTATTTAGTTAGCTGCTATTTCCTGCTCACGCAAACAATTATTTAAAGTCTATTTACGTAAAAAAAGTAAAATCGCAAAAATGTCAGTTAGGAGTTCTTGTCACTTCATCGTCGATATGTAAGCTTACGTTCTAAACGCACATATTCGCAGCAGTAGACTATCTTGTGTATAAAACAACGTAGATATATCGGGATGCCAGTAAATCAGTCTATTTATCCATTATAACCCATTTGTCGTTCTTTTTCTTTAGTTTTTTGCTGAAATTGTACAAAAGGCATTATTGAAAAATTTTGTTCATTACATTTTACAACAGCAAAAAATAATATCAATAAAAACATTTAAACTAACCACAATGGCCATAATGAATCTTCCACAGCATTGCATGCTAAGTAACAGGACACAAAGCGATGAAAAAGCTAAAAAAAAAAACTACGAAAACAGAAACATTCTCATGCCTTTGCGCACTCCTCTTTATACATAGTTGGGTAAAACCGCGAAAATTTGTATATTAGTCATTTTTCGCTTGTCCCCATTTCATTTAACTTATAACATCAACTTTATTTGATAAATGAAATTTGTTGTATATTGTACTGAATGGTATGCTTGTATTGTCTTAGATAATTCCACAACATTTAATCCATCTCTTACAAATTGTTTTAATTTGTAATTTTTTCATTGGTACTACTTTCACATCCATACAAAAAATATTTGTCCAACTACTATCCTTTTAACAAAAACTGCCATTACTTAAAAAATGTAATGGATATTCCGTATTTTTAAGTTATGTTGAAGTTTTGTGATGCTTAACCAACGTTGTTATGAAAAGCTTTCACTAAATAAGGTATCAAATATTTTTTTATTAATTTTTAAAAACGTGTCCAAAATTTTACTGAGTGTGTAACGTCATGAAACTAACATCTATTACTGCCACACTTTAAGAATAATCCAGCTTCTTCTAATATTTACTTGCGTGGCAGCACCACTGAATGTGATGCCAACATTTAAACAATTTTCTATCATTATTTTTCGAGTGAAATGGTGTTCTGTGTTGGCAACGGATTTGTCTCCAAAAAAACTTGTATTTAAAGTGTTTGATTACAAGGTAAGTATGTATGTTCTGTCTCAATAGCATACGTGTTTATGTCGATTCATTATTACACAAACGAATAAAACTACGTCGCAGTCCTAGGCTATCCGCAATTTAAGTGAAATTTTGGTTTTATGTCCCACGCATTTTTTGTCATGATTATAACAGTGTGTAACAAAATGTGTAACGTTAGTCATGACAAATTGTTAAGCTGAGAATACACTAGTGATGACTAGTTCATTTTTTTTAAATAAAATTTAAATTGTAAGGTTTTAGTAGTCAGTTAGGAAATACCGGCCTCATCTAGCTAAACTTAACACGCAAAAAAACATGACGTGTAAAAGTGTTATTTATAACCAATTTACAAAATAAATATTTCATTTCATTTCATTTCATTTCAAATACTACGCAGTCAAGTTTTATGTTTTAATTTATCATATTGTTTCTCTTGTTATACGCTATGTATTACTAATAAAAAAAATATATAAAACTGTTCTAAAAAAAATAAACATATAATATAGAAAAAGATTTTTTATCAGGTCAGGTGATTGATATATTTTGTATGGTACCTGCTATGTGTTTTAAATAAGAAGATAACTGTAAATTGCTATCATTAGAAAAATATTATTGAAAATAGTGACGTCGTGATTATCTACTTATTTATAAGGCATAGTAGGTACCTATATCGATATGCATTTCCTAAAGAAATTGTTTGAGTAAAGTAAGTCAGATAATTTGTTAGAATACCTAATAACTAATACAATAATAATTTATTAACTATCTATACTCTATTTGGAATAAGATTTAGGCATTTAAATAAACCCTTGTACAGTCCCTCTGGCCCTTCAAGCGATTTTGTCTTCTACACTTTTTGCTTTTAATGCCACCCTTATACCTGCGGAATAGAAGTTAAAGTCGATTGAACGGACTGTAAAAAACTTTATTTAAAAAATAAAGTAATACAAGTCAGTTTATTTAGTTATCCAAAATGTCACAGATGGTGCTGACGAATTCAAAAAGACAAAAAAAATTCGTGAGCGGGTGCAAGAACAAAATCCCGCGAAATACGAAGAACTTAAAAGGAAAAATGCACAGAGGAATAAAAATCGGAAGAAAATTAAAGAATGTTCCGAAGAAATAAAAAAATAAAAAGACAACAGTGGCGAGCTAGTCAGAACCGTCACAGAACGAAGGCAAAAGATGATGGTGATAATGGTGCTGAAATTGATGCTAATAGATTCAAGGAAAGAAAAAGATTCGCGGAAAGAAAAAGATTACAAAAAGAATTAATATACAAAAAATCCTATGATGAAACGATAAAAAGAATGGCGCTGGAAATTCAAAGTTTGAAGAAGAAATGTAAGCGTTATATGCAGAAGAATAAACAATTGATTGGGATCATAGATGAACTGAAATCAAAAACGTCTGAACCACATGTCGTCATTCCTGATGTAAACGAAATGACACCGTTATCTAAGTCTAACAGTTTCATACAACAAAATCTGCCTAACATTTCTGAAGAAGAAAAAGAAAAGGTGAAAAGACAACTTTTAACACACAATGTTTTAGCCATCCAATTCGATTGAGTAACTCCATCGAATTTGATGGCTCAACCATAGGTATTATTGTTGTCTTTTTAAAATTTTCGCTTCTATTTTTGCGTTGGGGGTTTCTTAGATTTTTAATTTTTTTTTTTCTAATTTGTGTTTCATTCTTATAGCTGTTTATATAATCTTGTTTTTATTTTTATTAAATATATATCTTGTTTTTATAACTATACCAATACAATTTTGATTGAAAACTGACTTATTTCTATAAGACTGTAATGATGTGAGCTAAGCTTTATAATGGTCATGTACGTAACATTCAGTCATGTACGTAACGTGCGTTATGATGTCATGAATGTAACTGTACAATTTTTCGCGGTCTTACCCAGTTACCGGTTCGGTTGACTAAGATTCTTAGAGGTTGTAGTTTCCAACATTACTGACTGATTTGAATATGAAACACCGTACCCCAAACTTAATCGTTTTGAAGATATTGGACTTTGAAGTTTTGTAAAATTGCTGACTTTTTTACTATTGGCTTGTTATTTGTAAATTCGATGTTTGTTGTTTGCCAATACGAATTATATGGACTTTAAAAGAAACTTTGACCTCTTTTTTGTTTGTTTCTTCTCAGAGTAGGTAGTCAGTTATGAAACACCGGCCTCATCTAGCTTAATTAAAAACACAAAAACATGACGTGTAAAAGTGTTATTTATAACCAATTTACAAAATAAACCATTTCATTTCCACCGACTGGGTCTTAGTAGACGATTGATAGTTAAAAAATTAAATTAATTCGTTAAAAAAACTGTTTCTATCTAAATACCAAAATAAATGTCTAAGACAGTTTTGCTCCCATTACCGCCCTCTGTACCCACGAGTGTACATAAGATGCGTGATTGCGTTTTGTTTATCTGTGGCACTACGAAAATAATAGATTTTTTTTAGACTAGACTGTTGTAGCTGTCAAAGAAAATAAAATAAAATAGGGTGGCGGGAAAATAAATGCCCGATATTTAATTTTGTAATACGGATTGTGAACAAAGTTACTAAGGTAAGATATTTTGATGTGATTTTATAATAAACTAGTACTCACGCGGGGCTTCGCTCCCGTGGATTCTATCACGGTAAAACATAACTCTCCTTTTTTGCAGTCGCGTAAAAAGTAGCCTTACCTTCCTCAAGCTTCAAGTTACTTCCATGCCAAATTGCATCCAAATCCACCCAGTACTTTCGAAGATTAGCGCGTTCAAGCAAACAAACAAACAAACTTTTCCGCTTTATAATATTAGTATAGATAATAACAAAAATTTAATTGTTTTTGATTATTATTTATTATTAGCACAGAAATCTTAATAATAAGGCAATAGAAGTCGCAAAGACGCGTGACCTTGTCGCCGCGCATGTGACACGTAGGCCACAAGTGCGCGTGGAGCGTTTGTTGCGGTTACATGTGTTGTTTGGGACGCGGAGAGGTAAACATGGTGTTTTGTAGCATATCCAACTGCGGAAACTCTTCCAAAATTTGTAACTTTACAAATAAAGGGATAACATTTCATATGGAAGTACTTAATTTTTGAAAAAATGTCGTTTTTTAAAAATATAATCTAATCTAATATTTTCGCCACCATTACTACGATTATCACAGATAACGTTTTTTTTTTCTCAATTCAATTACCATTAATACTTAAGCTTGTTCATGCCTACTATTACAACTACTAAAAGCAGCAATGAAATATTATAGTCATGCGCAATAAACAATATCGTCGTTTACGTACATTCCAGGAACACACCGCACGAGTTGGCCGCGAATTAGTGACGTGCCACTACTATTTTGTATCGGTAATTTATTACCTTTAGCTTAAAAGTTAATACATAGTTTGACCGAAATTCGAATGAAATATAATTTTTCGTTAAATATTTCAATACGTATTTTCATTAAACATGCTTTTTTCCTGTTTAAATAGTTTATAAAAAGTCGTTTTTGAACGGTTATATATCTGTTAATTCGTACTTTTTAACTATTTTTTCATTCAGAAAATTAATAGGAGGTAGGCTTATTATTGTTATGTACGTAAGGTGGGTGGACCATGGAAGGCCACGCTCCTTTGAAGGCCAACTATCAAAAAGTCGTAGTTATTGACATGTAAACACATATTCCTTCGGCTATACACTAAGATCCATCAAACTCAAGGCCACAGATGCGGCGGCGAGTCGCTCGCGCCGCTATTGTGGCAGTGCGATCTCACGCTTCGTAGACTTCGGTCGTCGACGTTACAATTGTTATTCGCGCGCACAGCAAAACGTAAGTTTTTAGTTAGATAACCTATTATTATTTCATATTTTTTTTACTGTGAATGGGCCTTACAAAGAACATGTACAAACCATGAACATATGAACAGTTACTTTTTAGTTATAAATACGTACCGTTACAGTTAAAACAATGTTTTATATTTATAATATTTTTATTTATAAGGGTTATTAAACTTTTTAACTCATATTGAATAGACATTTTTTTTAAATTATTTTATTATCAGTATATATTTAAATTTCTTTTATGGAAAGGTTATGTCTGAAAATAAACTAAACTAATTTACATGAAAAGCAACGAATATAAAAAAATATTTACATGTTAAAAACGGTAAAGTATGTATAAGAAAGTTATATATAAGATAGTCATAAGATAAGACTATCTTATGACTATCTATATATAATTATATTATATATATAATTTAAAATATGATTATAGACAAACGTCTATAATCATATTTTAAGCAAAAAAACTTTATAACAATAAGCCGGTAATTGAATAGATGATTAAATTTTATGCGTATAATTTCAGATTTCAAGAATGTCGGAGTCAAAACCCAGGAAAAGAGGTAGTACATGGGATGAAGACAGTTTAAGACGTGCCATAGAAGCAGTACAAAATAATCAACTTAATACAAATGCTGCAGCGTTGAAGTTCAATATTCCAAGACGCACCCTTAGAAACCATTTAGTAAGCGGTAACAGTACTAAAATAATTGGGAAGGCAACTATTCTTTCAAAACAATTAGAAGAAAATTTATCGCAGCGAATCAAACGTTTTGCAAAACTGGGTGTACCACTTACGCCTAAATTTATCAGGAAACAAGCATTTTTATTTTGTGAGAGGTTTAAAATCAAGCACTCGTTCAATATGTCACCAAGAATGGCTGGGCGCAAATGGCTCAAAATGTTTTTGGCTCGAAACCCATCAATATCAAAAAGAAAACCCCAGCTAATGAATCCAGCTAGAGCTCAAAAAATGAATAAGCCCATTGTGAAACACCATTTTGAAGAAGTGAAGATACTCTATGAAGAGCTAGACATTATTGCACATCCAGAACGCTTGTATAACATGGATGAAAAAGGGTGTCGCATTACGGTCCACAAACAAACTGTAGTTTTGGCTGAAAAAGGGAATATAAGAGTACATCTTGTTGCTCCGGAACACGCCGAGAACGTTACAATAGCGATGTGCGTAAATGCGGTGGGTATTTCTATACCGCCCATGATTATTTTTAAGGGGATTAGGCACAGATCAGAATTAGCATCAAATTTGCCACCTGGAACAAAAGTAAGCATGGCACCCAAAAGCAGCATGACCAGTAGCTTATTCGTAGAGTTCATACAACATTTAGCACAACATAAAGTACCCGGTAAGTGTCTGCTTATCTTTGGTGGCGCAAAGTGTCATTTATCATATGAGTCTCTGGAAGAAGCAGATAAAAATAATATAGTACTATACTGCTTACCTTCGAACACCACGCACGAACTCCAACCTCTAGATAAATCAGTGAATCGGTCCTTCGAACATCACTGGGATGAAGAAGTTTTGAACTACCTGTGCAATTCTCAAGAGAGAACTTTAAACAAAGCTGCATTTAACAAAATTTTCTCCCGAACATGGCCAAAGTGTATGACTCAAACCAATATAACGAATGGATTCAAAGCCACTGGTTTATACCCCCTTGATCCTGATGTAATACCCGAAGACGCTTATGCTCCTTCAATTGTAACTGAAAGACCTTTATCAAAAACGTTACAACACCAGATCGACCAACCACTTATATCTGTTCAAGTCTCGCCCCCTGTGTCTGAATTTAAAAAAGTGTCAGAATTGTCGTCTCAGTCTCTAATAGATGAAAGCAGGTCAGCTCATGTTTCTAACGTCTCTTCAATTTTTCCATCAACTTCCAAAGAGAAGATAGTATCGACATCGCCAAAATTTTCAGCTGCAACAGCAAAAAAGAAAACCCGTTCTTGTTTCTTACAGTTCTTCAACTGATGCTTCAGACTTAGAAGTAGATATTACGGTCAATGATCAGTGCCGCCCCATGCTGCTATGTTCAGTACATCGTCTCAACGTCGCAGATACGAAACATGACCCTCAACCATCTCTGAACGATTATCCTCTTCCGAGTACGCCCGGCCTACAAGAAAATATCGTCTGTTCTAGCTCTAAATCTGATTTTGATTCGAATCTTAGTGAATCATTTATCAAAGATAACTACATGACTAAACTTCAAGTCTCGGATTTATACACTTCTTCTTCGTCATTTGATGATGACCTAGAGCAGAAAAAATAAATCACTCCGAAAAAACGATTAATACAAAACAAAAGCTCAATTAAAACAAAAGCTCAACTAAAGAGTCATGAGACTAGATCTTCGGATGAGCCGTTAATTAATCTAATAGAGGATGAAGAAAAATCGTTTCATGCTTTTTTGCCTACTCCAAACTACGCTACAATAAAGTTTTCACGTCCACGGCAAAAAGCTATTAATTATAAGGGACAAAGAATAGTTAAAGATTTACTCAAAACTGAAGAAAAAAAGAATGAGATGAAGCAAGCGACGCTTAAAGTTTAATTTTGTTGTAATAATGCAAAATGCATGTGTAGGCGAAAGTGTGTATCTATTGCTTGTTTATGTGGTGGTAGCTGCGAACCGGCGACACGCGTCCCAGTATTGAATGACAGTAGATAGCATTTCTATTGCCTTATTATTAAGATTTCTGTGATTATTAGTCTTTCTTTTGACGTATGATTTGATGACGTATGATCTTTATTCTTGCTGCACATTAATGATCTGCTTATGCCCGGTACCTTTGGGTATGCAAAAGACAGCACAGTTTCTGAGAGATATGTGTCCAACGCGCGTGCTGGTGAGTCACAGATCCAGTCTCTCCGTGAGGACATGGTTAGGCGCTTGAACTTGCCCCATTCGGAGACAGCCTTCAAGGACGATGCCAAGTTGGTCAAGTTTAATGCAGCTAAGACCCAGGCGTGTCTCTTCTCCGCAAAAAGGAGTCAATTCGAACAGGCTCCTACTTTCCGAGGTGTAACCGTGCCGATAACCGATCGTACCGAGCTTCTGGGGGTAACGCTAACTTCTACCCTCAATTTTGGCCCGTTTATCGAGGCTAAGGCTCAACTAGCATCAAAAAAGTTTAGGAATCCTAGCAAAGGTGAGACGGTGCTTCACACCCGAACAGCTACTAAATCTCTATCAAGCCCAGGTTCGGTCGTGTATGAAGTACTGCTCTCATCTTTGGGATGGATCTGCCAAGTACCAACTAGATGCGCTTGAGTCTATTGAGAAACGGGCCAAAAGACTCATTGGCAACTATACACTAAAGCTCCAGAGCCTTGAACATCGGCGACGAGTTGCTAGTCTATCGGTTTTCTATCGGTTACATTTCGGGGAGTGTGCGATGGAATTACACAATCTAATTCCGTCAAGCCCGTTCCATCATTGGACTACAAGACAAACGGCGATGCGCCATCGTTACATGGTGGACATCCCACCTATACGCACTAACGTTTTGGGAATACCTTCATTGTGCGTACGGCTAAGGAGTGGAATTCCCTGCCGAAGTCTAGAGCATGGAATATCGGAACCTTTTCCCAATACCGGTTTTGTTTCGATATTCAATTTTTTAATATCGGTATTCCGGTATTTCGATATTTTGCCGATATTATGGAAATAAAATGATTAAATTCGTTTTAACGTTGTAAGGGTCCAAATATTAGAATTTAGAGACTGTATCAAAGTGTGCTTTGGAAATATAAAATCACCGTAATTTATTATTAAAAATATTTCATTGCAATCATACAATTACACATAATAATATATATATATATATATATTAGGGTGTCCCAAGACATAAGGAATTTTTTTTTTTGCGAAATCAGATACGCATACCCTCTATTTTTATTCGGATTGACCCCATTGACTCAAATAATAAATATTATTGCGATTGGACAACAATAACCCGTGCCGACTTGATGCCAAACTTTTGACATGAAAATTTGTACAGACTTACTGTAGGAAGAATTAAGAACTTAATTTTTATTACTTAATTAAAACTCCAATACACCCAAATAGTATATTATTTATTGTTTTTACATTAAAGAACATTATTATTATTAAAAATTTCTTTTTAACGTTTGTTTTTTAGAGTCAGGATAAATTTTCCGGTGTTCGTGTACGCAACCTAATAAAAATTGTTTTTGTTCCTCTTCAACAGTGATTAATCCATGAAAGTCTTGCATTAACTTAATTGCTCTTTCTGCTACATCGTTTACTACCTTCAGTGCCGAAACTTTTTTTCTGGCTTCTTGAAACGAAGTATTATTTGACCACAAAGTAGGACATTCATGTAGAAAACTGTCTTCAATTTTAAGGCGGTTGAACAATGACTTGCTTTTTACTGAAATGAAGTCAGAGATGTTTTTTCCTGAAACAAAATAAGATAAGACTGTAAAAAAAACATACTTTCACTGGGAACGACAGTAAAAACTTATTTTACTATTAATGTAATTGTACTTTAATAAACTTACCATACAAGGAACCGCAAACTTCTTCTTTCGATGGGATGTATCGTTTTCCATGACTTATTTCTTCCTCTTTGGTTAAATTTTGAACCATTTTAACTTTAGTTTCTTGGTTCACATCATCATCAAACAGTGATAATATAGAAACTTCGTCAGTTAAATACCACAAATGCTGAGTAATCTTCTGCAAGGCTGCTTTTGAGATCGTTTTATCAATTTTCTCGTAAGACTTCATTGATTTCAAGAAGCACAAATCTTGGTAAGGTGATTTTATTGCTGAAGTGCATTGAAGCCATGGTTTAACGTAGGATGTTACGATGAATAAGCAAACGTCAATCAATGCCGCCTTGTCTTTGCTTGTGATCTTGAATTGAGCACTAAGTAACGATATTCTCAGGGAATAAATCGCTCTCGCCATCCATCGAGCTTGGTGCATGGCACCTGGCGGTCGGATTTTAATTTTTTTCTCAATATCTCCACCTAAAAATATCACGGAAAGCTCTATTAACTCCCGATAATCATCTCTGACTATTTTTTTTGTCAGTTCAATTCGGTAAAACTCTAGCAAGTTGTCAATTTCGGAGTCAGTCAGGTGCTGTGTAAGTTTTTCTCTATAGTTCTGTATTTTATCAGCATTAATACTTTTCCAGTTTTCTCGGAACTTTTTAAAGAGCGGAATATCAGGGCTTATAGTTACTTGACTGATTTTTGCTTCAAATACCCCTTTCAAGACCAATTCATACACGTGATGTCGACAAGCGAAAGTAAGCATTTCTCTGTTCAGTTTTTGTTCAAGAAGCACACAGGCACCGTTTATACGACCTGTATTTGAAGCAGTAGTATCACAACAAAGAATTTGCACTTTATCTTCTAAATTCCAGTCTAAAATCGCGTTCCAAACTACCTGTGCTTGTTCACTTCCTGTAGAACTTTCTAGTCTTGGTACAGCAATAAGTTGTTCTTTGTTTTCGAAAGAAATAAGTATAGGAAGACGTTCTTCTTTTGATTTCCGAGCATTTAGAGCAGGCAAAAGCTTGCCGTCCCAATGAACAGTCACAACTTCCGGTACCTTATTTTGGAAATCAATTTTTATGGCTTCAGCGTGTTCTTTCCGTTTTTCTGTGCGAATTCTTTGGATGGAAGACTTACTTATCGGAAATTCATCAATATTGTATCCAAGTGCTTCAATAGTTGCTTCAAGAATAAACACAGAGTCTCTCATACTTAATTGACACCTATCTAGCGCTGCTACTAATTTTGGAGTAATAAAATCTCTTTTAATTTTGCTGGATTGCGTGTTTTCTACAAGCTGCGGTGCGTCCTCTTGTAAATCTAAGTTTTCGTTAGATTCAGATGATGAGTCGTCTTGTACATAATATGATGTCGAAGGAGTCGGCTCAGACAAATATTTAGCACGTCGTTTTTCTTCTTCGATAGTTCTTAGGCGCGCTCTTTCCTCTCTATCAGTCAATTTTTTATCCACTCCTGCTAAGTGACCAGGGCGGCCTGGTTCTCTTTGACGCTGTAAAAAGATTATATCCTCATTTATTTTTATTAATTGAAGCGCATCGACGTGTGCAATGTCAAACAAATTATCCAAATTATTGAGAAAGTCTTGACGGCGCTGCTTAAATACATCTTGTGTCTTTTGTGCATTTTTTTGCAAGTCCCTCCAACCTTGATATAAGTTTACAAGCTTTTTCACACAATTAGGCAAAGATTTAGTAGGAATACGCGCCTTTTCTCAATAAATAATACACTCGGGAATAGTGAGATTCGCGCTTTCATTGACAGTTAAATTCAATTCACGGATATTGTAAAATAACACTGCTAGAACTTGTCCATTAGACGGAAGTTTTGAACCCGTTATTTGATGTTTTACGTCACCTATTAAAAATATACCCCTTTTAGAACTGCGTAATTGCACTGACATGTTGACTGATTGAAAACAATGCGAGTTCTATAACTAAATAACGAGTAATCACAAGCACATCGACACGTAAGTTGCGTCAGCCTTAGAGAGCAAGTACTGACATGTATTGATGTAAGTCGGCACGGGTTACCGAGGTCCTATCTTCTTAAAATTTTATATGTAATGTTTTTAACTTAAAAGTAAAAAATTAAGAGGGTATGCGTTAAAAAAAAATGACTTTGATTTTTTTGGGACACCCTAATATATATATATATATATATAATCATATAATTTACACAATTCGAATTTAAAAGTATGATAAAAAATATCAATTTTTTAACATACTAATCAACACAAGTTAAAATAAGTAATTGAGTAACATAATATATTGCGCTTAATCTGTTACACCTTGTATAAGTAAATATTACGATAAACGCAAAGAACTAGATATTCAATTGGAGGGAGAGTCATCTTATGGCTTTAAAGACGAAGACTACGGCAATTCACGAGATCGCTATTGCTGAAATATGGAACGTCAGTTTTAGAAATTCACATTTAAGAGGTCCATAAAGCCCTTTGCAGATTAGACGTGAACAAAGCCAGCGGGCCGGACGGAATACCTGCTCGAGTCTTAAAAAGTCGTGCTCTGGAGTTGTCACCTGCATCACACTCTTAAAATTTGAGTGGTGCCAGTGTCCTAGAAGCAATCAGGATGTGCAACCAGTACCCAGAAATCCTCCAGAATCTGCAAAGTGATGGATAGGATCCTCAATAATAAGCTGCTAGCATACCTTGAAGACAATGAGCTCTTTAGTCTCTTCTTCGTATCGATGTTAAATTGCGTTCTTTATATGTTAATACATATAAAGTATGCAATTTAACATCAACAAGACCTGCGTCACTGGGCCTAATGGCCCAGTCACGCAGGTCTTGTTCAGTGGCATTTATTAGGTCTTCTAATGTACACGTTTTTGGGTCATTTGGACACTCGAGCTAATGGGACATTGTTTGATTAGGAACGCCGTAATCGCACTGGGTGTTAGTTTGGCATATAATGCCCCATTTTGCAAAATTGTGCTTGCAGCGGCCTACTTGGATTCGCAGATGTTCCTGGGGCTGAACGGAATTAGGCGGTAGCGGAAAGTAGTTTAGCTACTCAGTGACCACCAGTATGGCGTCCGCCTTGGTCGGTCGACCCGAGATCTTCTTGTGTATGTTACGCACTGCTAGGGCGAGGCCATTAAGAAACACGGCAATCCTCTTGTAGAGTCCCTCAATATCTCAAAGACCTTTGACAGGGTCTGGCACGCTAGTCTACTGAGCAAGCTTCCTGCATTTGGCGTCCCTGCTGTCTTCTGCAACTGGATTTCTGACTTCTTAAGTGAACGGTCAATCCGAGCGGTCATCGATGGCTGCTCATCGGATCTTATGGCTGTCAATGTCAATGCGGTATTCTTAAGAGGTCTGTTCTCTTTGCTATTCTTTTTGCTGCATATCAATGACCTGCTCCAGCTCTTGTGTACGCGGATGACAGCACAGACTTAAAGATATACTTATCCAGTGCTAGAGCTAGCAGGGATGAAAGAGACTGTCTTAGAAAGGCCATGTTGGAGCGAATGAATTTAACCCAACAATCTGGTTAAATTCAATATTTTGAAAACACAGGTTTATCTCTTCACTGCTAAAAGAAGTCAATTTAAATTATCCCCTACTTTCCGAGGTGCATCTATACCTATCAGTTACTGGCTGCCTGGAGCTTTTGGACATAGAATTGACGTCTAACTTAAACTTACTAAAAAAAACTACTAAACTAAAAAAGCTTTAACTGCAGCCAAAAAGCTGGAAATCCTTTACAAGGTGAGGCGATACTTCACCCCTGTACAGCTTTTAAATTTGTATAAAGCACAGGTCTGTTCTTGTATGGAATACTGCAGTCACTTGTAGGATGGCTTAGCAAAATACCAGCTTGCTGCACTTGACTTGGATAACGCAGAGCTCATACTCAGACTCATAGGCGATGCAGTGTAAGCAGACAAGCTTCACAGCCTGGCTCATCGGCGAAACGTTGCTTGCCTGTCGGTCTTCGGAGAATGTGCGCAGGAATTCCACGACCCGATTCCTCCATCTACTTTATACTAACGATCTCAGACGTACTGCATGTTACCATTCTCACTTGTTCAATATACCGTCTTGTTGTACTAAGTGATTTTCCTCTACATTTATTGTGCGCACGGCCAATATTTGGAACTCTCTGCAGGCTGCTGTGTTCCCTTCTACATATGACCCGTCTGCCTTCAAAGCAAGAGTGAACGGTCAACTTCTGGGCTCATCAGTAATAAAACATAAAAAGTAGGAGCAGAGGGCATTCAAGGTATTGTCTTTGAAATACGATCTTATTTTGTTATCGAATAAAACATTTTTCATTTTCATTTTTTCATTTTATATGGAAATAATCATTTATAAATGACACTGTAGCATACATATTATTATAATTAACCCATAGGTATTGTTTACATTAATTAAATTCAATAGAATAAGTAAGAAAGATTCTATTGCGTCTGGTTTTTTGTTTAATATAAAATATCGAAAAACCGATATTTGAAATCCAATATCGCTTTTTTCAATATCGGATTTATGGTCCGATATTCCGGTTTTTTGATATTATCGAAAACCGGTATCCATGCTCTACCGAAGTCTGTGTTTCCCGATAGCTATAACCTAGGGGTCTTTAAGTCAAGAGTGAATAGGTTACTTTTAGGTAAGCGAGCTCCATCTTCGACCACATCATCACTTACCATCAGGTGAGATGGTGGTTCATCATCAATAAAAAACTAAAAAAAAGATACCATTGGAATAACAATTTGTTTGGATAAAAGTGTATTTTACTTCATTTTACTGCAGTGTACCTGGTGATGTACAATGGGCGTTTAGTAGCAATTATCAATATTTTGCAGGTGCATTCGGAGACATTACAATGGCTAACCAACGCGTCTTTACAAGTCATAATGACTATTCAAGACTCGAAGAAGCTCTTGAATCAATAATGGCTGATGAAAATGATGATGTGCAATATGATGTCCTACTGATGCCACCAGATCCAGCTATTGTAAGTGATGAAGAAGAAGGTAATGAAGATGACTTAACTTCATCAATTCTTCCTAGGGACCAGGAACAATTGAGGTAATTCCACATCGTTCTGATCACGATGTTTCGGATTGGGAAGATAGTGATAGTGAGCCACTAGTTACTCCCTCAAGACATGCAAAACGAGCTAGAAATCAAGATTTTAACGAACCTGAAAAGATATTTGATGATGAGATTGCAAACCTAATAGTAGAAAATAGCATGTTGTATGCAGGCCAAAATAATAGACACAATTTTGAGCTTGATAAAGTGGATTTGAGAACCTTTCTGGGCATATTGGAGTTTACCGGTTATCATGAACTGCCTTCTGAGCGTGCATACTGGAATTTGGATGAAGATCTTGGCATTCCATTGGTTGCAAATTGCATGACATGTAACCGATTTTTAGTCATCAAAAGAAACCTGCATTTCGTTGAAAATTCTCTAGCGGAAGATTCGAATGATAAAATGTTCAAAGTAAGACCGTTATGCGATCTGATCTGGACTTTAAAAGAGACTTTGACCTCTGAGTTTGATTCGGTGTTTCTTCTCAGAGTAGTCAGTTAGGAAATACCGGCCTCATCTAGCTAAACTAAACACGCAAAAAAACATGACGTGTAAAAGTGTTAGTTATAACCAATTTACAGAATAAATGTTTCATTTCATTTCATCTTATTCAAAAAAATTCATGTCAGTGGGGAGTTTTTCATGAGAACTTGTCTGTGGATGAATCCATGGTAAAATACTTTGGCCGTCATCCCGCCAAGCAATATATTATGGGAAAACCTGTACAATTTGGCTATCGGAATTGGGCTGCAACAAGTTCAGACGGCTACTCCTATACCTTTGATGTATATTGCGGCAAATCTACAGAGGTTTCTGCTGATCCTCTAGGTTCGAGAGTAGTAAAGTCTACTAACAAAGATGCCGATTGTTCCCAACGAGCACATCGTATACTTCGATAACTTTTTTACAAATTGTCAGTTACTACATGATTTATGCCTCTTAGGCTACAGAGCAACAGGTACAATACGAGAGAATAGAACGAAGAAATGTCCAGTCACAGATGTAAAGACTATGAAAAAACAGCCAAGGGCGGAGTACGACTACCGTTTCGATACAAAAAACCAAATCATAATCGTACGGTGGAAAGATAATAATGTCATTACAATGTTCTCGAATTTTGATGTTATAGAACCTATAGGAAAGGTAAAAAGATGGTGTAATGTGCGTAAACAAAAACTGGATGTCCATATCCCGAGGTTATTTGTAAACTATAACAGAGGAATGGGAGGGGTCGACCAAATGGATCAGTCGATCAGTCTCTATCGAGTAGCCATAAAGGAAAAATGTGGTGGTGGGTAATCTTTACCTATCTCTTAGATATGGCTATTTCAAACGCTTGGCGGCTGCATGTTTTGCTTAGCAAGAATACAGAGGTGACATTCAGTTATCGTTCAGACGGACTATTGCTCGAGCTTACCTTCGCCATAGTATAAAAATAATAGACAGACAGTTCGGAATCTACCTACAAACGCTCGAAACAGCACACTCACACAAACATGCGCACCGACGAGACCTCTAAGTCTTCGTTGCAGTGCTCTCAGTAGTGCGTGTCGCATCGAGTGGTCACGTTTAAATTTTATCTCCGACAATGCCAGGAACGTATTGCGTTGTGTACGGCTGTTTGAACTCGGCTTCAACAAAACCGGAGCTATCGTATTTCAGACTTCCTGCTGATTTTGAAAGAATGATTTATTTTGTTGTATTTGTTATACTTATAATCGTTATCGAATTATAAATGCGCGATATCACGTATCACACCCATCATGATGAATTCGTGATCTTATTATTTATAAATCCAGAATGCGGCGGTTATGAGGATATTTAAAGCCGATAGTGCAATAGTTGTAACAAAATGTAAATCAAAGATGCCGGCCGCAATAGGAATCAATTTTTTCATCATGGGTGTCGTTTTCATGGTATTCGAGGGTGCTAAATGCTGGTGTCCCACAAGGCGGTATTCTTTCTCCGTTATTATTTTCAATCTTCATAAACTTTATAACTCTCTATCTTCGGTGTTCGTATCATCTTTATGCTGATGATCTGCAGTTGTATGCATCTGCGCGGGTGGAAAGTTTATCAGACGCTATAGGAGATGTAAACCGAGATTTAGATGCTATCAAAAGCTGGTCTGATAGATTTGGGGTGTCTGTAAACCCCTCAGTGTCAGGCCATTGTGATTGGAAGCTCGCGTATGATCGGTAGATTGACAGTAAGTTCGCTCCCTCCAATCATTTTTAATGGTACCGTCATCCCTATTAGTTCTAGCGTTAAAGATCTCGGTTTGCGTCTTGACTCTATGCTTAGCTGGCAAAGTCAGGTCTGCGGTGTCAGTCAAAGAGTCAACGGGACTTTGCGATGTCTGTATCGTCTGAGGAACTTTTTACCTGCAAAAACCAAGACAATGCTTGTGCAAACTTTAATTTTCCCTATTATCGACTATGGTGACGTGTGCTACTTTGACTTGAATGCGGTCTTGTTGGATAAGCTCGATAGGCTCCTTAACAACTGTATCTGGTTCATATTTAATTTTAAAAAATATGACCACGTATCGAGGAACAGGACCGAGCTCAAATGGATGCCCATTCGCCAGAGAAGAAGTTTGCGCGCTTTGACTACGCTTTTCTCTTTGCTGAACTCTCCTACCCCTCCCTCTTACCTTATTTCTCATTTTCAATTTCTATGTTCCTCACACGCTAAAAGTCTGCGCTCTTCCAATAATCTTCTCTTACTCTGTCCTTCGCATACTTCTGATTTTATTCATTCTTCCTTCTATAAACAGGCTATTCTTCTGTGGAATGCACTACCTCTCGATATCAGGACGGCCACCAATCAATATGCATTTAAGAGAAAGTTGCGGGATTATTTTCTTAACAAATAGTGGAAGCAGAGTTTTCAGAACCCACTTTCTATAAAGTTTTATTATTATATATATATATAATATATTTTTGGTATGTATTATGATAAATATGTATGTAAGTTTATTCTAGTTAGAAGTATATGTATATATACACTTGTAATAAAACTTTTACGTTGAAAATATTATCTACTTAGTTTTTTTTTTTTATGCACCTGCCATGTTATCTCTTCACCACCCATGGTTGACTGGTAGAGAATGCCTATGGCATTAAGTCCGCCTTTGTACATTTTGATTTTGTGTTGCATAAAGTTTTAATAAATAAATAAATAGTGCTGTCAAAACGTGAATCCAAGATGGCGGCTGCAACAGGTATAATTTTTTTCGTCATGGGTGTCGTCGTTTTCATGGTATTCGAGGATGCTAAAAACGATAGTGCTGTCAAAACGTGAATCCAAGATGGCAGCTGTAACAGGTATCAACTTTTTCGTCATGGGTGTCGTTTTCATGGTATTCGAGGGTATTAAAAACGATAGAGCCGTCAAAACGTGAATCCAAGATGGCAGCTGCAAGAGGTATAAATTTTTTCGTCATGGGTGTCGTTTTCATGGTATTCGAGGGTGCTAAAAACGATAGTGCTGGCAAAACGTGAATCCAAGATAGCGACTGCAACAGGTATCAATTTTTTCGTCATGGGTGTAGTTTTCATGGTATTCAAGGGTGTTAAAACGATAGTGCTGTCAAAACGTGAATCCAAGATGGCGGCTGTAACAGGTATCAACTTTTTCGTCATGGGTGTCTTTTTCATGGTATTCGAGGGTGCTAAAAACGATAGTGCTGTCAAAACGTGAATCCAAGATAAAACTTGCAAAGTTTACGCCGCCGTAATGACAAAGTTACAGATCTATAGTTCTACAAGTTGTTCTGTGTTAATATTAAATTGTTTTTCGTGTTTAAACTATCGTCTTTTACTGAGATTAACCGACGCCATGAGATTACCTATTTAAATTGTATTTGTAAGCTAGGTAGTTATTTAAATTCGATGGATTGATCACTCACTACAGAACAAAAATGTGAAAAAAAAACAATACCAAAATCATTAAAAGTGACAACCCTAACGCTTCAATGGAGCGTAGGTAATTATGTCGTCAACTAGGCTTAGTTTCTATACTGTCCATCTTTATTCTGTGCCTTCGCCCGGCCAAAACGAAAAGTGTTATTTGCCACAGTCGCGTTCGTTGGCGTTGCGAGATCTGTTTGAAAACACTGTGTGGAACGACCATGCTTTGGACAATTTCACTCCTAATTCGCCCAGTGTACCCAGCCAAGTACACCCATGTAATTTCTAAAATAATTATTGTTTCACTGATTTTTCTTTATGTACCTCTTATATAGTTCATAATGATGCAATAAATAACTAGTGCAAGTAATTTTCACAAGTAGTTTCATTTTGGGCGTTAATGTGTTAATTTGATTAGCTATCCAACAAGGTAAACCAAGGTACGGTATTATTCAAATTCATTGAAAAATCATTGATAGAAAGGCTCTCAGGTAGTAGTAAAATAATTGGCCAAGCGCGAGTCGGACTCGCCCGTAATCGTAAAGGGCTCCGTAGTAGCTACACTATGAAAAACCAAGTATTATGCGTAGCTACTAAGCTAGCTTTGTTTAACTTTTAACAGACTTATATTTATTTTGCGGTTTTTGAAAATGTGCTATAAAAACCAAACATTTAAGGGTCTTTAAGGGTTTTTGCCATTCGGCTACGGGTGAAGTTTAAACGTTTGGGTCAGAAAACAAAATAAAACATGAAATAAACTGGAGCAAACATTGTGATTCCAAGTGTAATTATAATAAATAAAAATAAAACTGATTTCAAAAAATGAACATATTTTACTTTAACAAATGAAATTTACCTTAACGAAATATAAGCATAAACCTTGATTTGAGTTTTTCAAAGACAAAAACTCTAACAGAAAAGGTAATTAATACCTCTATTGCTTTGTAGATTTTAAAGTACACATAGGTTTATTAGAGTACAATCCATACTGTTATCATAAATGAGAAATTCTGTCTTTTATGTAGTGTGTTGTGAACCGATTTTAATGGTATTTGGCATGGAGATAGTTGAAAACTTTGTGCTAAATAGGGAAGTGCGTATATGCGGAGAATTCCACAGAAAATGGCCCACATTCCACCTCGTTCCACGTGCACTTAATAATCGTCTGCATCAGCGAGCGGAGTTCGCATACTTAATTGAATTTTGGGCCAAATTATTATAAAAAAATTGCTATCGACTTGCTAAGAACAAGAGTAAATAAGGAACGAAAGTTTCTGTGAAAAGTAGAGATGAGTCGTATTCACTAGAACAGATCCAAAGAATAGGTAAATTTCAATACTAGGCGGCACCTATTCTCACTTTGACAATACCTAGTATCATGAAGTATTGCGAAATCCAACTGCTCTTAAGCCTCATAGCACTAACGCGTAATTGCATTCCATTCACTCAAAACGTTATAAATCTGCTTTACCGCTCATTCATGTTTATCAAAATCATTCGTTTGTGAGTCACTTAAATTTAAACCCTAATTCAAAGTACATAAAAGTAACGCGACGCGCACCTGTGTTGTGCAAGAATATATATTCTATCTTTTTTTAACTACGCTATTCCGTAGTCTTCCCGCCTTTATCTTTCAATACTCGAGACTAGTCAGTAATCATTCGATCCGAGAATACTCGATCCGAACGAGTACCAACTAGTCTTGACAAGACTAAGTATTACGAAGTATCTATGTATGAAGTCCAATTACTACCTACCTAGTCTTATCACTGATTGCTGGTGCTGACACACTAAGTTCCATAGAAATATTAAATACAGGAGAAGTAGCAACGAGGCGAGTCTGTGAAGCTCAAAGACCTTCATCGTAAAATTTAACCAAAATACCGTGTTCATTTGTTGTCTATCAGTTTCCTGCAAAATTAGTAGCCACAATAAAAACTTGACTTGGACTAAGTACGTGCACCATGACCACATTCGATGAGTAATAATTTGATACTAGGTGGAATAGGTATCTGGATAACGTATTTTTAAATACTAAGAATAGGTGCACCTAGTCCCAAATTTACCTAGTACAACCCATCTCTAGTGAAAAGTCGTGCGATAGAAGTCGCGAGAAACTCCTACTACTCTATATTAAATACGAAGACGGCTGGACCGATTTGAAAAATTCTTTTTTCGTTTGAAAGGGTATACTTTCTAGTTGGTCCCATTGTTATGAAATCAGGATCTGTTGATGGTATCCTGGAGTAATCGAGGGAACTCTTCAAACATTATAGGCACACCTATAGCGTTTTGGGTATTTCTAATAGTACCTTGTGTAGTTGCTCTCGAAAAGGACCATTTGGGGAAGTGGAACTGATGATAAGGACCACAGATGGCCATCGAAACTACTCAATAATAAGTATTTCGTGGATTGCGATTCGATTACTTGAATATGGATGTTAAGCACTTTATGCTCGTCACAATGCATATGGTGATGTAGAACTGATGGTGAAATACCAGAACTCTTCAAAAATTAACGGCTCTGCATTGGGAAATGCAATATTTTGTAAAAGGTGATAAGTAGTTGAAATTTTGGCTTTTGTAATAGATAAATTACAAACCGACCCACTAAAAAGCGTGAAAAAAACTTTTTAGCAAAAAAAAAACCGACTTCCATATCAAAGCCAAAAATAACTTTAATTTCGGAAGGCGGTGTCAAACAAAAGAAAATACAAAACCAATAACACCGACCGAATAATATCAAGCCATCACAAAACCATTTTCAGCTCAATTATTTTTCGTTTGAGAAAGTGGGCTTGAATGAATAAAGCGCCAAGCTTCCATTACTCATTTCTGTCAATTATTAAAAGATGACTGACACAGATTATAATTATTACTATTATTATATTTTATTTTATTATTCATTGTATATACATTTTAATTATATTAACTAATGTTCCTTCTCTTATAAATATTAAGCTTCTCTACAAAATGAAGCAAATTATAGGTACACACAAATATTTTAAAAATAAAACAAACATGCAACTACCTATTATTACTTGGGATTCAATTTTCAAATAACACACATTAAAAAGTACAGTGCACATCAACCTACTCCCCAATCTGATAACATTCTATAATAGATTTCCAACTTTATTTACAACAACATAAGGTTCAAAGTCGGTTAATGTGCAGCTGTCTGTACAATAGAAAAAAATTAAACTAAAAAGCAAACATTGTCAAGAATTGAATATTGTCCATTCAGGACTTTTCGCCTGACTTTATGGTATGTTTTTACCATAGCTTTCTTTTGGGATTTAATATCCTAGCTAAAGCTAGCTAACTAGCTAGCTAGTCAAGTCTTTAAAATACAGTTGCTTAAAACAAAAAGTTAAGCGTCGAAAATTCGGGCATTGGGCACAAAATGTATTGAACCATTCTTCTCAGCAAGTTTCGCTGACATGTACAATACTATATTACAATTTTTTACTCCACTTTACCGAGATCACATTTGCTTTAATAATTCCTCATACTGTCTAATATTGTCTAGTTATATACCCCTTGACACATAAAACTACACACTCATATTATTATTAGATATCAATGTGAGAATAATTAAAACACTTGTTACAATTGTGCCAAAATTCCTTAGTCTTCTTTGAGGCATACATGTTTCACATGTCAAGATATGAACCTTTTTAGTCTAGCACAGGTCTTACCATCTTGAAAAGTAATAGAATGTAACCGACCAGCCTTTTCTTAACTATGTTAGGGCTGATTTTCAAGTTAAACCAGTCTAGGACCCAGATTAATATCAGTAATTTAGATAGAGCCCTTCGGACTTCAACAAAATTATACTGGAAATGTCAGCTCCTGTCGGACAACCAATTAAGACATTTAAATAAATACAAGTTTCCACTTACTTAATGCCAGTCTTGGGACATACATGCCTCGCACAATTAAATACTCGCTTAAAATTGCATCCACATGTTTCACACCGTTTCCTTATAAGATTTGGGTGAACCGCTGCAAAGTGTTTTCCTAGCAGTCTTTGGCCATAACTCTTTCCGCATACTTTACAATCTACGGTTCTTGTCTCTTTTATCCCACCGGAAGAAATGGGATATTGTTTACGTAAATCGATGACTTCACGTTTCATATCCGTTGGCAGTATTGTAGTATCCTCTTTCAGTTTCTGTATTAAAAGTACGTTGTTACTAATCTTCTTGATTTCTACAAGGATGTTTGTCTTCGCAACTTTCTCGAACCAAACTTGGTTGATATTTTGGGTTTCAGAGTAAGGTACAAAACCGACACGGTTGAAGTGATGTCTTCTTATATGATATTTGAGTAAGCAGTTGAACTGGAACGATTCTTTGCAAGCCACACATACGTGTTTGTATTTTCTGGAAAGTAAATGCAGAATTTTAATTGCGATACAGTTTTGTAACAATGTTGCTTAAGGTATTTTTTTTTAAGATACCTAGTAATGTGGGTAGAGTTCACATTACTAGCAATCTTGTTAACCCTTAAGGTAAATAAGCTTGTGTTTTGAGTGGGTTCACGGCAATGTTGTAGTGGGTGGGGTTCGAACCTGTTATAACGCATCTCATTAACGCATGCATTAACACATCCTTGTACCCTGATCAACTGAAGATTGGCATCGTAATTTTGATCATCGTAAATATTGGCAGTAGCTACGGACGTACATACAAAACCTACGTCGAGGACATTTATAATTTACAGTTGCGAATTTTGAAAACTATTGTTCCCAGGTACATAAAAAAATAATTTAAAAATAACGAAAAGGGTTTATTTAAGCACTGTCAAGTTGTAAATGTCTTCGACAAGATACGTTTACGCGTCATTAACGATAACTTCTACAGTATTAGTAATATCCAGAAATACGAAAGGTTGCTGTCGTTACGTTGTTTGTCCTATTTACCCACGTATAAAATACCAAATCACAATAATGTGTATGGTGCAAGGACGTGGGAATGCATGCTATCATCATTCTTAAACGACATGCCTGTAAATGTTATTAAAAAATTAACTCCAAAGAACTGCTGTTAAGTGCTAAAGAAACACTTTCTAGAAAGTACTACGATCTAGAAAGTGTTTCGATTCATAGTTAATAAGTGTTACTTTTAATGATAAGTGTGTATGTGTGGTGTGGCATCGAGTTGCCGCGGCTAGCATACCACAGATAAACCCTCGATGGTTTAGGTGGTATGTTTAAGTTTGTAAAAAATGTACTCGCATGTTTTAAATAAAAACGATAAAAAAAATCCCGTGACTTCTCGATCACAAGTCCGACACCTTAACCTAGACTATTGACACTTTAAAACTGTTGTTCCAATGTATGAGGGGCAATATGATGTATAACACCCATAGATAATGGTGTGAGTTATGTTAACTTTCGGCAGCATTTTTAATTTTTTAGGTAATTATTTTCGTCTCGCACAGTCGTCTGCCCGTTCGGGTAGAAGTATTGGGACCACCTACGCCACACCGCGTCCGCGTCACACCTCGCGCCCCGGCGGCGCAGCGCTCATTGTGTATGTCGCGCGGCGCTTGGCAAGTTTCTTACTTGCGTTAATTTCGTTAGAAACTGAAATTTAATAATTCTCTGTATTTCTTCTAAATTTTTATTTTTTGGTCCGTAAGCTTTTTTGTCGGCGTCATCAAAAAAAACTTTCGTCGCCTATTTTTAACCCCATTAGGGTAAAATTTTTACTAACTTTGAATGTCGTATTTATTAATTATTCATATTTAATAAAAAGTCTAAAAAATAAGTTTTAGCATCTAACTTTAAAAATGACGTTATTTCCATACAAACTTTCATCCCCTATTTCAACCCCTTACACTACTCCTTTCTCAGGTTCTAGACTATGTCCGTACCAAATTTCATTTAAATCGGTTCAGTGGTTTGGGCGTGATTGCGTAACACACAGACAGACAGAGTTACTTTCGCATTTATAATATTAGTAAGGATATAACTGCTGTTTTGGCCTTGTATAAAAACAAATTTATACTAATATTATAAAGCTGAAGAGTTTGTTTGTTTGCTTGAACGCGCTAATCACAGGAACTACGGTTCTGATTTGAAAAATTATTTCAGTGTTAGATAGCCCATTTATCGAGGAAGGCTATAGGCTATATATCATCATGCTAAGACCAATAGGAGTGGAGCACTAATGAAGAATGTTTCAAAATCGGGGGATTTTTTTCCACGCGGACGAAGTCGCGGGCGGAAGCTAGTGACTTGATAAATACTGGGCTCAGCAATAGGGAATATGCATGACAAAAACATTTTTTATGCAACTTGTGTTTCTATAGTCAGGGTCCTTACACTAATAAAAACTCCAACTATAATAATATAATAAAACTGTTTATTTCTACCAGGGATAAAATGTATATACTGCAACAGGTTTTTGTAACACGTATGTGACTCGACGCGCAGACATATTCCGTGTGCACCACGCGAAATAAAAACGCGTCTCGAGTATTTAGGCGTATGGCGTCTGACCGAGTCTCACCGAGGGTGCGTACGTACTCGTATATATTTGACAGTTGACGGACTACATACCATACCATACTCACTCGCGTAGTCACGTAATATTTTATTTATGTATAGGTCTCGTCAAATAACTTGGCAAGAGGCATTCAATGCGCAGAAGTCGATTTTTAGGTGTCAGCGGTTGTCAGCGGGACGCGGGGTATGACGTAGCGCCGCTCCGAGCGCGTGATTGGTGCGTCAATAGTTCTCGTTCAATTTGCTCCCGAATACACTTGCGTACACGAAAGTTGTACCCTTTGTTTTTGTTACGAGTTGTTGTTTTAAATTTAGTTTTTGTTACGTTGATTACAATGCCAGGACCAAATACCGTTTTACGCAGACTATTAAAACGTCAGAAAGAACAGTTAGACACTATAGTTAAGGAAGGTTGAAAGTCCGAATTCGTCACTGTCTTTAGGACACCGGGAAAAAAGAAGAATAAAAGGGGTAGCAGTTTTATTAACTAATAGGGTTGTTTCCTAAAATATTTTATTCAGTCCGTCACGTAGTTTAACAAAAAACATTGGACACGTATTTTTTATTTTTCACGTAATTGAAAAATTAAGACGATACAGTGAGTTCAAATTTCGCTGACGTCACAGCTCGGTATAATTCTTAGCAATGTGTGACGACAGCAGCCCCCACCTCTGTGCTTTGAAGCTTTCCAACAGTTAGTGAATTTTTCTTGACTTGAAAAAGCAAAAAATATGTGACCAATATTTTTTGAAAATCTACCTAATGGACCAAATAAAATAATTATTTTGTAACACAGGAAACTACCCTAGAACATATTATTTTAAATGTTTTTTTAATGCATTTTTTTCACTTTTAAATGTATTTATGTATTATATCTATTTTATTTATAATACCGAATTAACGAATGAATTCCTCTTCTTTCTTTAACAATCTTCTGAACAGACATGATTAAAAATAAATTATGACAATAACCATAGAATAATGGCAAGCAGTAAAAGTGACCACTTTTCTCTTCCACTAAGTGCACGATGCGCGAACTTAGGGTCAATTTATACTAGCGCAGAGTCGAAGCGCATCGAAGCGTCAAATTCTTTACAACTAAGCGAAGCCGCACGAATGCGCGCGTTTTCGCATGGGCATCAACAGCAATGCTATTGAATCACTTGCCATTTTACCATTTTACACACGTTTCAGTTACGAGAGTCAACTGACTCACTGAGTAACTGAAACGTGTGTAAAATGGTTGACATTGATCTTGCTATGATATTACTTATATCGGAAGTTGAAGAAGAAAACGACGAAAGAAAAAAAAAGAAAGCGGAATTATAGTTTTCCGACTGATGACGCGTAGGTTCGCTAATGGGCGCATGGATACGCGAGAATACGCGCGCATCAATCAGCGTTGTTCTCGCGAATTCCGATGAATGCGCGCGTCTTTTTAAAATCTCAGAAGTAATGTGTGTGTTACGCTGTGGAGTTAAGGTTGAATTTATTATGTTCAGTTTTGGATAGACGCTTCGATGCGCTTCGACTCTGCGCTAGTATAAATTGACCCTTACCCCCACTACGCCAAAACCTTGCCAACTTACGTGACGAGGACTATACGATATGTTTTATCTCGATTTTAAATATTAATTCAAAAATTAATTTATTTGATTTTAGTTTAATTTAATTTGGATTTGATTAGGTATGGTTTTTCGATTTCATTTTATTTTAGTATTTGATACGAATTTAATTTTTATATAATTTTAATGTCCATTTTTTATAATTTCAAAGTTTTCAATTTTACATACTCCTTTATATTACCTACTAGCTATCCCGGCAGACCTTGTTCTGCCCTATTTCTCTAAAACAAATTAATATTGTTTTCTATCATTTCATTTCGCTTTTCATGTTGCCGTCGCGTCCGATTATTTTGAAAATTAGCTTGATTTAT
Organism: Tholera decimalis; assembly: GCA_943138885.2. NCBI lineage: Eukaryota > Metazoa > Arthropoda > Insecta > Lepidoptera > Noctuidae > Tholera > Tholera decimalis. Next base: position 5,276,776 of record OW964575.2, on the reverse strand, counting down.
AGCGTTTCGATTTCTTTGACCCAAATTGCTGCGCCCGCGTCTTATAGGCGGCATGGGTCTAAATATAAACGCCCTCAACAAATAAACACACAATTGGTTGTAGAAAGAAGCGAAAATTTTATAACAACCCAGAAAATGCTACGCACCGAGGAAATACGTCAGTTATTTGTTTTTTTTTTTGTTCAATTTACTTTAAAAGAAGGATTCTTAGTCCATGCAGCCTCTTTCCATCCAAAATACTGCACCAACGCTTATATTCTTATCACTTTTCCTTCATATTATTTACGATTACTTTTTTATTTTATCATTAAGATTACGATTATCATTAAGTAAAATTACACAAAATTATACACAATAAAAATGATTATAAAACTAATTTGAGGGAACTCGTTATATTATATTAGCATTAATGAATGCAACCTCTAATCAACTTGACGGCATACCAAAGATAATCCTAACGCGCCTTGGTTTTGCTTTGATGGACGTCAAATGTCTGACAGCTGGGGACAGAGTGGTTTGTATGGGAAAAGAAAATTGATGTTTTTACTGTTTTCCTCATATTTTTTACGGTTTTTCTCTCCATAAAAACCTTCCTTAGACTTCATCAAACACAACAAAAAAGAAATCAGCTAAATCAGTTCAGCCGTTCTCGAATTTTGCGCTTAGCAACATATTTAGCGATTCATTTTTATTTATACACTAGCTTTTGCCCGCGACTTCGTCCGCGTGGAATAGTTACTTTGGGCTAACGTTAAATTTAACCCCGATTTTGAAGCATTCTTCATAGCCTATGTCCTTCCTCACGGTTCAGTGATTTTGATGTAACAGACAGATTAACTTTCATAATTTAGAAGGGAAATATAATATGTCAATCTATAATACTGTTGAAAAATATCGCAATGCGGAACCGCACAATATTATTGTTAATAGCTGTGCCCGCGAGGCCGCGACTCCGTCAGCGTGTAACTCCTTGTGTGTTATTAAGTTAATGTATTGGTAATATTGTTTAGATCACGTTCACATGAGGCTTAAGTACCTATAGAACGAAAATACTTTAGCGCAAAGCTTCCGGGTAAACTATGTTGAAAGTTGACCCGTCCGGCACGTGAACATAAAGATTTCTAGAACTGCTAACCCGGGAAAGAGCGACGTACAACTGACCATGCGAGAAACAACTGACACCGAGATCTACTCCAGCAACACGAAAAGTCTGCCCTTGAACCTTATTAATTGTCATTGCATAACACACCGATACTGGGAATTGCGTTCTTTTTTTTTTATTTAGAATAGGTTCGCGTTTGACCACCATCTCACCTGATGGTAAGTGATGATGTGGTCGAAGATGGAGCACGCTTACCTAAAAGTAACCTATTCACTCTTGACTTAAAGACTCCTAGGTTATAGCTATCGGGAAACACAGACTCCGGCAGGGAATTCCACTCCTTAGCCGTACGCACAATGAAGGTATTCCCAAAACGTTTGGTGCGTATGGGTGGGATGTCCACCATGTAACGATGGCGCTTCGCCGTTTGTCTCGTAGTCCGATGATGGAACGGGCTTGGTGGAATTAGATTGTGTAATTCCATCGCACACTCCCCGAAATGTAACCGATAGAAAACCGATAGACTTGCAACTCGTCGTCGATGTTCAAGGCTCTGGAGCTTTGATTCGACCAGTGCATCGTTGCCAATGAGTCTTTTGGCCCGCTTCTCGATAGACTCAAGCGCGTCCAGTTGGTATTTAGCAGATCCATCCCAAAGATGAGAGCAGTACTCCATACACGACCGAACCTGGGCTTGATAGAGATTGAGCAACTGTTCGGGTGTGAAGTACCGTCTCACCTTAAATTCGAATGGAAAATTATTTGGTATTATGGGAATTCTGGGAATAAGGACGGTTTCTCCTGCACCGCAACCTGTTAAAATTTGAGCCTCGATTATATTTTGTTGCAACTGGGTGAAAATAAAACTAATATAAAAAAGTGTACGTAAATTAGCCAAAACTTAACCTATCGGTATACTAAAATAACTAATACCTATTTTATAAAATAACAACAAAAGGAATCTAAAAATATATTATCAACGACTAAAAGTTGCGCTGATAAGCACGGTTTGTTAATATCAATTAAGTATTGTCTGTCAATAAGGTCGAACGCTCTGAACGTCTATTCGGATCAACAGGCAAAAATTGTATGATGCTCGCACTTTTTTTTTAGGTAGGGCCTCTCGTAGTTCAGCACACTAAGGCTGGTCACTTTTCAACCGCGAAGCTCGCGCTCGCACGCCCCGCCTTTTTAGGGTTCCGTAGCCGAATGGCAAAACACAGAACCCTAAGCCTGGAAACAGTGCTCGACCGACGGTCAGCGCTGACCGTACATTTTGACCGTCAGCGCTGACCGTCGGTTGTGAAAATCGTCAGCGTAGCTGAGTGCGCATTCATAGGCTTGCATAGATATAGCTACGCCGACTGACGGTCAGCGCCGACCGTCGGTCAAGCACTGTTTTCAGCCTTATAGCTTCGATATGTCTGTCCGTCTGTGTCTGTCGGTCTGTCTGTCTGTCTGTCCGTCCGTCCGTATGTCACAGCCATTTTATTCCGAAACTACTAAGACTATACATGAGAAACTTAGTAGGTAGATGTATTCTATGAACCGCTTTCCGACTTTAAGAAGAAAAATAAAAAATATTTAAAATAAAAGGGGGTCCCCATACATGGAACTAAAACTGAAAATATTTTTTTTCATGAAACCTATGCGTGTGTAGTACTTATAGACAGGTCTTTAAAAATGATATAAGGGTTTCTAAAACCACTTTTTCATAAAGTCAATCGTTTAAAAGATATAAGCTTCCAAATTGGTAAAATGTCCCCACCTCCCTCTAACTTCTATAATAATGGAGTGAAAAATCTAAAAAAAAATATATGTCTGTAGATCTTAATGTAAACTTTCAACCAAAATTGGTTTGAACGAAATCGGGTAAGCAGTTTTGAGATACAGCATATTTTCTAAAACCGCAAATATAACTTTGTAATTCATACAAACACTATGAAAAACAAAGTTATCTAGCATAGGTGTAAAAATTTAAATAAGCTGGTTTCTAGAAATTTTTAAGGTTTTTAGGAACCCTTCATGGGCAAGTCTGGCTCGCACTTGGCCAATCGAGACGCGTCGAGCGCGGCGACCGATTCTCAAAAATAATCCTTATAGCATGATTCAGTATTCACGCGCGTTGGCTTATTATTAGCGTATTTCATGTATAACTTTGGTGTTTCTATACCGATTTATATGATTATTTTTTATGGAATAGTTAATAATGTTAACTTTTTCAGTTAGGGGTGACTGAGAGTGTTATAAACGTAAGAGTAGACAAATATTATAATCAGAAAGCTTCGAACTGCTAAGCTATCGGGAGTTACACGTGTTATTGTGAGTCAACCATAAAAGATAGATATATGCTGTCGTGGGATATTTTTTATATAATTTTAAGGAGAACATTTCCGTCATAAATGATTTCTGTGTAGCTTTAACCATTAAGGTTGCACACGCGACGGAAGCTTAAAAAATGGAGTAACTTCTCCCGTTTTCCCAACATTTCCCTTCACTGCTCTGCTCCTATTGATTGTAGCGTGATGAAAAGTATACTATAACCTGCTCAGGAGTATGAATAATAATTGTACCAAGTTTCGTTAAAATCCGTCGAGTAGTTTTTGTTTCTATAACGGTTATACAGACAGACAGACAGACAGACAGACAGACAGACAGACAATAATTTTACTGATTGCATTTTTGGCATCAGTATCGATCCCTAATCACCCCCTGATAGTTATTTTGGAAATATATTTCATGTACAGAATTGACCTCTCTACAGATTTATTATAAGTATAGATAGAAGATAGATATAGATGTGGAAAATGTTGTTGGTTGTGCATTTATCTCATTTATTGAATTGTATGATTTACTGTAAAATTGTAATGTACCACCGTTTGTTTTCCCAAATAAATAACATAAAAATAAAACAAATCGCCCTGCACAGTGTGTTTTTTACCTCAAAAAAATGACATTTTATTTTTATTGCCCAATTCTACTAAGCTTTATATAATGAATATATGACGAGAACTCCCAGATGACAAATTTAAAAACCTGTTTTTTTTTTTAAATCTTAAAGTTTTCGTGACCTTAACGGAAAAAATATTGAAATTAATTCTTAAAAAAAAGTTAATCATAAATCAGTGATAAATTTAATACAGGTATCTGAAGCGATCTTAGGCGCGTAACATTCCGTTTTCATTTTATCAAAATTCACGAAAATATTCACAGAAAAAAATGTTTTACTGAATTTCGTATTTATTTTTTTATTCCTTTTCTAGTCCGAAGTAGAACCTCTATCTAGGACCAGTAGATTCCTCATACTAAGGTTTATCACCCGTAAAAATTCTACATTCCACTTCGGCCTAGATTTTATGAAATATATTTTTTGTCTTGAGGTCAAAATTATAAATTTAGGGTTTTCACAGTAAGGTCACATCGAAATGACCTTTTTCATTAATTAGTTTTTTTGTATGGCAAACTTAAAGAAACGGTGTGCGAAATTACCATAGCTGAACGTAGCATAAATAAATAAAATATGAATACAAAAACAATTTAAAACATCTTTTTATTATATTAAAAAACCGGTCAAGTGCGTGTCGGGCCACGCGCAGTGTAGGGTTCCGTAGTTTTTATAACAGCCAAGTGCGTGTCGTATTCGCTGACTGATCGTTTTGTACCATGCTCTAACTAAAAGCCAAACATGACTACCTAACTAATTTGACTTCCTATACAAATCCTCACCTGATCCGACAATTTTGCACGGAAAGTTTTAATTTTTTTTAGATTTGTATAAAACTTGTCATAGCCGGTGTTTTGAATTTAAATACGGACACACAGCTACACTACTCAATCGTCACAAGAAACTAGCACGAGTAACTATATATACTACTACCAGTTGTAACTGGCGCCTAGCGCCATCTATCGACATTTCTATAGAGTTGTTCGAAATTTTCGAGTCAAATACAATTGGTCGACTATTACTCGTAAACTTGTAAAGCCCACTTATGTGAGATAGTTTTCCTTTAAATTTCGTTATATATAGGTACTACTGCCGAGACATTTGAATTTCTAACTACAACCGTTTAGTTGATAGAGGGGTAGGACACTTGACTCTAACGAAAATTGGTACTTTAAAGCTTGATAAGTCACGAACGGTTTACTTAATCAAAAAACGATCTTACCAAACCCCTAATATTTTTGAAAGACCTATCTAACGATATCCCACACTATGGGAAGAACGAAAAAAAAAATTATCATCCCACTTTACATGTATGGGAGGTACTCTAAATAATTGTTTTTTCAAAATTTTATTTTACCACTTTTTCGACGTCATTAACGTGTATACTCATGCCAAAGTACAACTTTCTAGTACCAATAGTTTTTGAGCTAAACCGCGGACAGACGGACAGACAGACGGACATGGCGATACTATAAGGGTTCCTTGTTGACAACGGAACCCTAAAAAGCTACATTACTACTGACCGACTCACTGATTGACATAATTGCTCTCCCAGAAGGAGCAATGGGGTGAAAATGATGTATGGGGAAGTTGGTCGGATCCATCCGGTGGGTATGGGAAAACCTCGAGATCCTAAAGATCTGCTCCGCATCAGGGAGTGGACCGGCTGCCCGCAGAAACGGTAAGACTTGGTGCGTCGGTGCTGAAACTAAAAATGATCAGCTACCTTGGCAATTTGACGAATTACCATTATTTTTTCAAAATGGCGAAAAACAAGATGGCCGCCATACAAAATTAAAGTGCCTATAATTTCTCGACCGATTGAGATAAGTAGGGGGTGCTAACGAATGTATTTACACTAACGTTTGATATTTTATTTTCAAGAAAATTTATTTACAAGAAAAATTTACTTACGATAATTTTATTACAACAATATTATTTTACTCAATTAGATTAGCTTCATTACTTAAGATTATTAGATTCTCATCATCAGTATTGTCATCCTCCTGTGACAACTCTAGCTCAACTGCATGTTCGTCTTCTTGTGCATGCAAGTATGTTTTGTCATGATCAACAGCCTTCAGCAGATTTCGCACGGCAGCTGGTAAAACTCCGAGAAAACTTTTGTCGACGATGGAAGCGAAGCATTGAAATCACCGGATCCGATGACTCTAACGCACGGTGAAAGAGATCAAGCATGTTTTTTTTCCTGTCCATTTTCCGGCAATGTTGCTCTCCGTCTCTACGCCAGAATTTATTTCTTGATTCAGCTGCTTGTTCGGAGAGCATGTCTACCGAAAGGATATTGGAATCGATGATCTATTGACCGTGCACTTGAATTTTGTGAACAGTCACAGTCATCGGATGCCAGCTATATGTCGCGACATATTTTTCCGCTACTGCTTTACAATAGGTGCCAAACTTGGTGGAGTCTATTGGTAACTCACAATTTATTGTGACCAGGATATTATACAGGTCATCTAATAGCCAAGATTGGAGTCCTAAAATGTCTGCAAACATATGCCTTGCCTGTATTTATCTGACAGAGTAGTTCGAGCAGTATTGCCGTCATTAGTGGTACCTGCGTTAGGCCTCACTATGTCCACCAATAATCCCATTTTGCTCCTATTTCGCCCTGAATTCTTCTTTTTCGTTCGTCCACTATGCGGCTGTCTGTAGTGTTTTTATTGATTCGCCATTTCTGCACAGCTGGATCGTTGTTGTAACCGAGATGTAATAAAAACTCAAAAATACGAATCCAAGCATGGAGTGGAACTATGCCGTACTTCATATTTTCTTTTATAGTAGGTTTAAAATAGCACATTTCCAAATTATTAAAATTGCTAGATGTCAACTTACAGAAGGGGCATCGTAATTGTGAGGAGGTTCCGGTGATTATGTTTGAGACTTTTCCATCTATAATACTCAATGTTAAATTGCTCAAAGTAAAAGTTATTGTGTACCCTTTAGTTGTTGTATAGTTATAGGTATTAAATCTCTTATCTGGTCTTCTCCCCAAGCCTTCTCGTTGAGAATCAAATCACTTGTTTCCTTTTTGTACTGGATGCGTAAGAGGTGGTAAAAACGATATGACTGGGGTGTTGGATTAAGCCAGATTGCGTAACTTTTATCAGCTTGAATACGCAAGGGCACAAAAGTGGTGGCAAACAAGCTATTTTCATTAGCAAGAGGGTCCTGACCAGATCGATCGAAGCTTTTTTTACAAAATGACTGTCCAGTGCTGCCGTCAAATCCCCAAGATCCTTCAAACACACAATTCAATTCTGTTATTTTTTTGCGATCGCAAAGTTCCGTAAAGCTCTCTTCGCTACTTTGCACTATCCTTTTTAAAGTGTTTGTCAGCAACCCTTTCAAAGAAATTGATGCTTCAACATCTGACAAATTTATTTCTTCTGTAGGATAACATACTTTTCTTGCCAGAAGCACTTGGGAATATGGTGGATAAACTGGGTAACCCCGACTTTTCAGATCCTGTTGTCTGCCTTTGTAGGTTTCCACGCTGAATTTTCTATCGATCATCACTCCCGAAGCCTCCTCGGGAATATAGGGTTGTGGTTCTGATGAAATTTTTTTGTAAACCTCCGAAGCCCGGGTTGGCGATTCAAGACATAACTGAATAACTGTTTCTAGGTCTTTTTTAGATCTTGGGGTCATTTTATTTTCTGGCGGAGCTGATATCGCCGAAACAAAACCTTTGATGAGTTTGGCTGGCGGTTCATTTTGCATGAATTCCTCCATGCGTTTCTTCGACCTTAGTTCCTGTCTGTAGCCTAAACTTCTGTTCTGAGAACTGTCTGAAGGTCCGGGCTCTGGAGAAGGCTCAAGCTCAAGACAAATAGATACGCTAGTGGTCTCGTGTGGATCGTGGGTATGACATTTCAAATAATCTGGTAAGTCATCAATAAAAGACTTTTCTAAATAAGTCTTGTGCCTTTTTTTGAAGAGCTTTTTATTGCTTTTGCAAGCCCTGAACATTTTCATCGTATTAGTAAGGAATAAAAACTTTTTACCAAAAAATTAAACCGACTCCCAAAAACACTGCAAAGTGAAAAATAACTTTAATTTCGGTAGTCGGTGTCTTTAGTTTTGTATTTTCGTTTTTGGCAACGACTTCCGAAATTAAAGTTATTTTTCACTTTGCAGTGTTTTTGGGAGTCGGTTTAATTTTTTGGTAAAAAGTTTTTATTTCACTCTTTTTAGTTGGTTGATTTTTAATTTACCTAGTTACAAGAGCCTAAATGTCAACTACTTATAACATTTTATAAAATATTGCTTTTCCCAATGCTGGGCCGTTAATTTTTGAGGAGTTCTCCTGGTACTTCACCATCAGCTATACGTCACCATATGCATTGTGACGAGCATAAAGTGCTTAATATCCATATTCAAGTAATCGAATCGCAATCCACGAAATACGTATTATTGAGTAGTTTCGGCGACCATCTGTGGTCTTCATCATCAGTTCCACTTCCCCAAATGATACTTTTTGAGAGCAACTGCACAAGTTACTATTAGAAATACCCAAAACGCCATAGGTGTGCCTATAATATTTGAAGAGTTCCCTCGATTTCTCCAGGATCCCATCATCAGATCTTGACTTGGTGACAAATGGTACCAATTTCGAAGTATACCCTATCAAACAAAAAAAGAATTTTCCAAATCGGTTCAGCCGTCTTCGAGTACTCGATGATCAAACATTAAAAATATATATATATATATATACGCGTCGAATTGATAACCTCCTCCTTTTTTGTCGTCGGTTGAAAAGCTGATTTTGTCAATAAGTATCTTTGTGTCATTTGATGACAAAGCTTTTAAATTAGGTCCAAGTTCCCGGATAATTATTTTCACTAATTCTGAATAAGTGAGATCTTCGGGTGAGCCGTTTTTCCTCTTTTTTTACTTTCTTCAGAGAAACATTCATATAAGTGAATTCTAGTGCACCCTCCTTGCCTATTTGCAGACACCCCCGGAAGTTGAGAGGTGTCGGCTGTGGCACAGTCCACAGTTTCGCTTGCCACTCGTGTACCGACATGAGGGTCGGCGCCCTCATGTCCACCTAGCCCAGAGTCCGCCGGTCGGGGCCCGCACGGACATCCCCAGCAGGTTGGGTAAGCCCCTGCTGAGGCAAAGTGGCGCCATGGGTCTGGAATGGCTCCATGGTGCCTCACCCCCGTTCCTCCATGTTACATGTATAAGCGCGGGGTTTCAGCAAAAGCCTAACGAGGGTGGACCCCTTCCCGCGCTACATGTAACGCTAGCTACAATGCCCTCCGCGTCCAGTATAACAATGCGTTCAGGGCAGTGTTGTGTCTGCCTCATTTCTGCAGCGCCTCGGGAATGTTTGCGGAAGCGCGCACCAACTGTTTCCACGCCACCATGCGCAAGCGGTGCGCGTCCTTGGTGCGCAGGGTGCGAGACAGCTCCAACTCTGTTCTGGCAATGATTGCGGGGAGGCTTGATTATCTATATGTGAGGCACTGTTGTGACCGGCATATTGTTAATGTGAATAAAAGAAAAATAACTTGACATTTTTTCTATGTTATAGCTGTAGTTTGGTAATTTAATGTGACTTTTAATTTGGAATTTAATTTGCCATTTCATTTGTATTTAATTTGATAATTTGACATGATATTTTTAAATTTATTATTATTAACTTAATTGACTTTAAATATATAAGGTTGGGGAAAAAGTCTTTTCGCATTATAGTATGTATGATCTTGTAATAAAATCTCTTTGGCTACACTATATGTATCTGGCTGGTTTTGGTATCATTGAAAGTTTAAATTTAAAAGAACATAATTCCAAATTCAAATTAGGAAAATGTGTAATTTTCATTTGTTTTTCGTACTGTCAAGATGAGTGAAAGTAATGAAGAAATTCGATACATTTTGAAATTTTACTACAAAAAAGGTAAAAATGCAAATCAAGCCGCGAAAAAAATTTGCGTAGTTTATGGACCTTGTGCAGTGTCTGTGAGGGTAGCACAAATTTGGTTTAAGCGTTTTCAATCCGGAAATTTTGATGTCAAAGATGCACGTCGCTCTGGTCGCCCTATTACGGATAAAATGGATGCCATTTTTGAAAAAGTGGAGCAAGATCGGTATATCAGTAGTTACGACGTAGCTGAAGAACTGGAAATTGACCACAAAACATTTTTGGCGCATTTGAAAAAACTGGGTACACAAAAAAGCTCGATATTTGGCTACCTCACGAGCTCACTGAAAGAAACCTAATGAACCGTGTACTCATTTGTGATTCTTTATTACGACGTAATGAAATCAAACCATTTTTGAAGAAGCTGATAACTGGTGATGAAAAGTGGATCATGTACGACAAGCACGTGCGAAAAAGGTCGTGGTCAAAGGCCGGTCAGGTTTTACAGACTGTGGCGAAACCCGGGTTAACTCGCAACAAGGTGATGCTGTGTGTGTGGTGGGATTGGAAGGGCACTATTCATTAGAAGCTGTTACCACCAGGCAGGACCATCGATTCTGAACTCTACTGCGAACAACTGATGAGATTAAAGCAAGAAGTTGAGAGAAAGCGGCCGGAATTAATCAACAGGGAATTAATCAACAGAAGGGGTGTGGTTTTTCATCATGATAACGCTAGACTTCACACATATTTAGCCACTCAGCAAAAATTAAGATAGTTTGGCTGGGAGTATAGTTGCAAAACTTCTGAAAAATTCGGAATAATTCCGGAATACTTCTGGGAAAGTTTCTTTAAATCAGAATTATTCAAAATGAATTTAAATAAGGCCCTCTGTGCGCCGGCCACTGCCGCCGCGCTGGCGCCGCGCCGCGCTGCGATGGCGGTGCGGGGTGCGGTAAGAGGGGAGATGCTCCCCGGAGAAGTTTTCCCCCCCGCGAGAATGATCGTAGCCCGCAATCGAAAGTTTCCGAATGTTTCGCCCGAATAATTCAATGGGAATTAACGTGTTTGTTTGTTGTGTGGTGAGTGAGTTAATTTTATTGTTCAGTGCGAGAGTACATACGATACGAGAGTAAAATATAAATGTTTATTTTAATATTTTATATTAATATTTTATATTATTTAATATATAATTATATGTTAATATTTTTATACGTAGATATGTTAGCCTGCGATTAACAGGATTTTTATTCTTTTGTTTCTAGGTAGGTACCTACTTATTTCGAAATTGATTGCTATTTTTCTAAATGTCAGTTGTGGAATAAAAAACCAGGCCAAGCATATTTTATTTGTTGCATAGGTAGGTATTAATCATTACCTACCTACTTAACACGTATAATAATAGCCCAGTCAATAAAAACAAATAAAGGCAAACCTTGCAAGCAAACACGTTTTGATGCGGTTTTCAGAAAAGTATTTGTTATACTTAGGTAGGAGCAGGTTTTGGTATATTAACCGACTTCAAAGGTCGATTTCCTGTTTTCTTTTGACAGTTGAAATATTCCCAAAGTTTCGGAATATTTCGGAATACTTCCGAAGTATTCGACGGGAATGATTCGGATTTTTTCCCGCCAGCGTCTATAGCTGGGAGGTGTTAATGCATCCGCCGTATAGTCCTGACCTTGCACCTTCAGACCGCCGGATTCACCGCGCCTAGGATCGCTTCAAATACCTGCATTAAATTTAACACTGATTTCTGATTAACTTTTTTTTTTAGAATTAGAATTAGTTTCAATATATTTTCCGTTAAGGTCACGAAAACTTTAAGATTTTTTTAAAATCAGGTGTTCAAATTTGTCATCTGGGAGTTCTCGTCATATATTCATTATATAAAGTTTAGTAGGATTGGGCAATAAAAATATAATGACATTTTTTTGAGGTAAAAACAGACTGTGCCCTGGTACGCGTTTACGGTAATTCGGAACGACTGTTGGCGCGCCAACATCGAAAATATCGTATTTCGGAACGCATGTTTGCCAGTCAATTTATTTGTTTTGCGTTTTTACCCGACTGCAAAGGAAGGGTTATGTTTTTCGCGCGTATCTTGTATGTATGTGTGTATGTAATATTCTTTATTACCTCATATCTCCAGAACCGCTGAACGGATTCACACAATTGAGGTATGCCCGAGTGTTCTTAGATAGGTGACATTTAAAAAAATTAAACATGGCGGCTGTGCGAAGCCATTATACATGGTGAAAAAAAATTTTTTTTTCCAAATATTACTATGTGGGTATCAAATTAAAGGGCTTAACATAAGGATTTCAAAAAGGTATACCATGTTTATCATTAGTGTAATACTAGTAAAATAACACAATGAGAAAGTTTAAAAATATGGACTCACTTTCTGAATCCGGTGGAGTGCCAATGTGACACGACCGGGAAAACTAAAAATATGTTAATTAATATTTTAACTCAAAAATTGAAAAAAAAAACTTATTTAAAAAAATCTAAAAGACCCGACTGCTCAACTGAAGAGTAAGAAACAAGCACATTTTTATTTTTAAAAGTGACAAGCAGGCGGACCCATCTCATTTTAATTAAAAAAATATGTTCAATTGGGTCCCGCCTGCTTGTCACTTTTAAAAATAAAAATGTACTTGTTTCTTACTCTTCAGTTGAGCAGTCGAGTCTTTTAGATTTTTTTAAATAAGTTTTTTTTTTTTAACTTAATGTTCGTACTCATAGAATCCTTCCTTATTACTTTGTTATTTGCTAATGCAATGCCCGTCGACCCGGGCATGGTCCATGGTCGGACGCGCCGTCGACCCGGGCATGTCCGACCATGGACCATGGCCGGGTCGACGGCGCGTCGTGTTCCACGCGCGCCTCAAAGAGCGTCAGCAACATGACGAGGCCCCCTCTGCAGAGGGCCGAAGCCTGCCAGGGTCGTGGTACTCATCCCGTTACCGTGGCCCCGGTACGTAAAGGGCTATTGAAGGAACACCGTGGATTTTAGTCAGTAAAAGTCTGACAGTCCCTCCCACCCTGCCCGGAGTGGGAGGACTTATTTGATAATATTACCACGTTAAAAAAAAAAGAAAAAAAGGAGCGTGCATTATTATTTATTTATGTTTGATGTACTTACTAAAACAATCTTATCGGAAACAGTGCATGCGTGTTTTTTTAATAGTAAATATGAACCTTGATGATTAGAAATTGATTTTGTAGATAAAACGAATTTAAATCTTCTAAATGCGCCAGCTTTTTTATATAAGTTTCTATAATTTATTATAAAATAAGCTGACAGTCCTAAGCCCGTAAAGTATGAAGGGAAGTTATCAATAAAATTTAATTTTATAAAATATAACTGTTTGAAATAAAATCATGCAAATTATTTTTACGCTACTGGCAATAAGGCAGTGGTCCTAAGCATTTGGACTTCATTTAGTAATATAAGCCGATGATGTGCAGCTTTCACAGCGATTTCGGGGGCTCTTCCAGAATTGAGAGGGTTCCCACGATTGTCAGAAGAAGATTTAATAATATTCACCCTCGGAACTTATCAACTAAAGCTAGCATGTAGCTACTATAGTGAGCACGTCCGTGAAGGTATATACAGTATAGATATTTATCGTGATGGTGCACCACCCACAGGATTGGAGCAACGTAATATTACGGAAACAAACTTAACACTGTTACGAAGGCTTATACAGTTGCGCCATGTCAGGTCAAGAAACTATTACACATACATGATGTATAGAGAAGAAGCTGCAGGATTGGGTGCCATACGGTATTATTATTGTAGCTGTATAACGGGGAAGAGAACTTTAGGGGTTTGTGCCCATATTATGACCATAGTATTTAGGGTGGGCTCGCTACCAAGATCAAATACGCCATCCTGCACAATATTTGAACCACATTTTAATATAATATATACATATTAATTGTTCATGTTTCTTTTATTTTAACCTATATTATATATAAAACACACAATTATTACTATAATACATATACCTCTGCTTAAGCCTTTGGGTTTTAAAGGCGCTATAATAAGTTGTTATGTGTGCTTTAATAAATACCTGTAATATATATCTTATTTTTCTAATAATCTGCATATAAATAGTAATATTTAATAAAAATATAATACCTCCTTAAAATAATAAGGGTGATATACTATGTGTCAATTACTTTTTTCTCCATGTGTTAGTGTTAAAATATTAAATTATCAAATAAATAAAGCAGTTCTCATCATCCGACGCCACTTGGACCAAAGTCCATACTAAAATGTACGATCTCCTTTATTCTTATTCTTATTTCTCATTATAATATACTTTAAAGCTTTGTACCTTCTTCAGTGATGACAATATGCCCCTAAGACGACCCACTGACCAAAATATTGCATAATTGCTCACTAGACCTAATAAGTTAGCGAATAAAAATTTTCATGCATATTCTCTATTGTGGAGACCAGTAATTGAGCAGTCGCTAAATAAAGAATACTGGTTAAAAATCTGCATCTCGTTACAATAGAAGCAGATCCAAAACATTTGAGATATGACTGGAGCAATATACAAATGTAGCCAAAGTTTCAACAACAATTTTTTTTGCCTGCACTTGTAAAAGAAAACCATACCAGAATACAATCTCCAAGGCCAGCTATATTTAAATTATTTCAAAATTGGAACGCATTAATGTACGTACATGTAGTTTTATTAAAAGGTAATTTTTACTAACCTCTTTGTCTTTTTGACCGGTTTCATCTTGATTGTATATTGTTAGAACATCAGTCTTATCAGCGATGTGGCGATTTATCAATGTAAACACCTTTATTTGCTAACTCCATTTTACATAAGAATAAACTATGACTTGTTTGATTATTTAATACCTATTGTTTACAAATAATTCGCACCTCAACTCGGTCGCCATCATAGATGTGAAAGTGATTAGTGAAGTTGATAGTGGTGTTACGAATATATTCTTAATAGGTATACATATTATAATACAAGCACTCATATTCATATTATTATAAATATGCGAATATCATATATTAGGCTCCCTGGATATATGCAAATAACACAAGGGAACAAAATAAACTTTTTTTGTTGTTGCTTGGAATTTTATGCCTGTTGTTTACTAATCTGAGGTCGTTGCTTTCAAATCTACCCTCATTTTATTTTTAGCAGCTCTAGTTTTTGAGATACAGCTATCAGACATATTTTTGTCACATTTAAACTAAAATCTACCGGGCTGTTTTTAAAAAAGTTTTTTGTTTAACAATGTCCACGCCGAGAAATATCTGTAAAAACAATCCCAACTACTTTTGTAACATCTGTGGTGAATATACATTCAAAAATTGTAGACTAAGTGTGTCGGAGTTCATAAAACAGGTGTATTTTGATTACTATGGATTCCTTTTGGACACCTGTGATAAGTACTGGATCCCTCATATGGTATGTAAAACATGTGTGGAGTCTTTGAGATTATGGGCGAATAAGAAAAGATCCCATTGTAAGTATGAAGCACCAATGATGTGGCGGGAACCTTCCAATCATCAAGATGATTGCTATTTTTGTGTGGTTGATATAAACGGGATTAATAAAAGAAACCGATCGAAATGGTTTTACCCTAACTTGTCATCTTTTACCCGACCAGTCCTTTACTCCGTCAATGCGCCAGTACCCTAAACTTCTTCATCTACACAAAATGATCCCGATTTAGAAGAAAAAGCTCTTCTTTAAGTGATGAAAGTGGGACGACTGATTTCAACCCAGATATTTCTTTTGAGCCCCAGCCCTTTAATCAGGAAGACCTCAGTGCATTAGTCAGAGACCTTGGTCTTTCTAAAAAGCATCGGAGATTCTAGCTTCTCGATTAAAGCAAAGAAATCTTTTAACTCCAGAAACAAGAATTTCATACTATCGTAACCGAGAGACAGAATTGCTTTCATTCTTTTCTGAAGATGACGACTTTGTTTTTTGTTCTGATGTTCCTGGTTTATTGAAAGCAATGGGAGTACAAAAGTATAATCCCAATGAATGGCGTTTATTTATTGATTCCTCTAAACGTAGCCAAAAATGTGTACTTATGCATAACGGGAATAAGCTGGGTTCGATACCGATTGCACATTCAACTACAGTCAAAGAAGAATATGCTACTGTAGCTGCTGTTATGGATAGAATCAAGTACAATGAACACAAGTGGCTGATATGTGTAGATCTAAAAATTGTGAATTTTCTTCTTGGACAACAAGGGGGCTATACAAAATATCCTTGTTTTATTTGTCTGTGGGACAGCAGAGCTAAGTCTGAGCACTGGGTTAGAAAAGATTGGCCTTCCAGGCAAGCTATGGTCCCGGGAAAACTGAATGTGATAAATCAACCCTTTGTGCCCAGGGATCGCATAATACTGCCACCATTACATATCAAACTAGGACTTATGAAACAATTTGTCAAAGCTCTGAACAAGGATGGTAAATGTTTTAAATACATATCTAAAAAGTTCTATAATTTGAGCACAGAGAAACTTAAAGCGGGAATTTTTGATGGTCCACAAATAAGAAGGTTGATAAAGGATGAAAACTTTAATGCTTACATGACTGACATTGAAAAAAATGCCTGGAATGAATTCGTTTGGAGTGCACGAAATTTTTTGGGAAACAAAAAGTATAAAAGCTATGCGGAGCATATTGAACTGATGTTGTCACACTTCCAGCAGCTTGGTTGTAATATGAGCATCAAGGTACACTTCCTCAACAGCCATTTGGACCATTTCCCTGAAAATCTTGGTGATCTGAGTGAAGAACAAGGGGAACGGTTCCATCAAGACATTCGAACTATGGAGGAACGTTACCAGGGTCACTGGAATGCTCACATGATGGCGGACTTTTGCTGGAGCATTAAAAACAGCCCTCGTAAGCCAAGTAAAGCAAGAAAATATTATAAAAGATTTTTTTTTTATAAGTGGTGGTTGTTTTTCTAATGGTTTTCTTAATATAAAATAGATTTTTCTTAAAAACTCGTTTTAATTATATCTCATAAACTAAAGCTGATACAAACAATCTGACTTTAGATCTGAAATCAGCACCCCGAGAAAGTATAATATTAGTCATAATATTTCATGCAACAAAAATGCTGTTCTCTTGTGTAATAGGTACCCCGTTATTCTCGCCACGTAGCAATATTAGTATATTACCTAACAGCGAGTATTAGCAATCGCTCACTAATACTCGATATTAGGTAATATAGCCATATTAGTATATTATACTAATATGGCTCGAAAATTGAAGAGATTATTGGCATATTGCGACTCGTTGCAATAACATGTAATTATGTGTGCCTGACATACTTACGTAGAAAAATGAAACAGTTAATGTTTCTTAATGTAAATTATAAATATAATTTTAATTAAAAAAAAAAACAAAAATAATTATAATCGTTGTAATCAAGTGATTAACTTTTTAAATACGCCAACGTATTCATCGTTGACAGTCCTAAGCCTAACAAGTATGAAGAAAAATTTAATCACTTTTTCACTATGTCATTTATATTCACGAGACAACGCTAAATATTCTAATATTGTCTAAACTAATATTTGACTAATATCCAGTAATAGGTATGGTATCCAAATATCAGATTACTAATATATTCAATATTATGAATATCAAGATTCTCGGTGTGCGCTCGGTTTGATGTAGTGGTGGTTAATAAAGCATATAGCAAAATAAAGCACCGTGCTTATCATTCATAACATAAAGCAAATGCTATATTGGCTCTCACTTGTTGCTATTTGCTTTTTGCTATACATCGCACATATCGTCTCTGTCCGTCGCATCATCGCATTATCGAAAACGCAAAGCACATTAAGGCCGGCCGCAGACGTTCGGTTTCCTGATCAGGTTTCCTGATCAGGAAACCTGAATGCTCTACTTACATACAAAATGTTCAACAAGGCGCACACTATTCTTATTTTTTCCGGACGGAAAGAAACCTGACGTTCGGTTCGATGCGTTCGGGAATGTAAGAACGGAAAAAACCTGATGACGTCATTCCGAACGCAGCGCTGGCGTACATTTTGGCTCGGCCGCCGTACACGCACGGAAATTTCATTTCAGATTAGTGTTGCCAGACAGATTTCTAGGTATCCATACAGATTTTCATCATGTCATACCGATAAAAACTTGAGAGTGAACGCCATAGATCATCAACTCTTGCCATAAGTTCTGCCTTTTATTGTGCCTACGCAGTAAATATAAATTAAGTACATTAATGAAGTAAAAATAATATATTTCGTAAAGCTTTAGTGGCTTAGTAGTTGAGTAATAGCACTTTCAGTAATTGAAACTGAATTCTACTTGACCACTATAAAAAAACACCAGCCACTAAAAGCAATATTTCGCCACTAAAAGGGGGGTCGAACTAAGTTGGTAACACCGGTCTCTATACGTAAAATTCCGAATGAAAAAAACCGGACGTTTGCGCTAGTCTCACGGAATTCCGAATCTGAATTCCTGATCAGGAAACCTGATCAGGAAACCGGACGTCTGCGGCCTGCCTAAGCAATAGCAGGGCGGTGTGTAAAGATGGGCGTTTAAACGAAAAGCATATAATATAACATGTTATTTAAAATAAGCGAATAAGCAGATTAGTTTATAAAAGCATTTAACGTTATCTGCTTATTCTGCTTTTTGTTAAAATTAAAATGTAACCGCAAATATTGCATTCCGTTGTTCACTTTTAAAAACGACATTTTAATTAAAACGGGTTATCGTGAACCGCTTAAATTGCTTACTTTGCTTTTTACGTTTAATAGCGTTTTCTCCGCCCGATTAAAAGCGTCATGTTTTGTGTATTTCCGAAACAATTTGTTTTTGAAGTTATGACTTGGACTTGTTTACGTAAACATAAATAGTGTAAAACATTTTTTCATGTGGTGAATTGTTTCGTAGGTATCAAGGAAATAATTCTGAGACTTTTGGACTCGTATATAATATAGTTTTTAGGTGTAGTTAATTGTGTTAATAATAGTGTAAGTAATTGTGTTAATTTTGGCGTCTTTTGAAGTGAAAACTTCTTTAGCATCTGAAAGCTTATGAAACGAAAAAGCGACAGTAAAAAGAGACAGAAACATAAATTGCCGAATTTTGGAATTCTGTTGGGGTTAAGGGGTAGAGCTTTTGATGCCCTTTAAAAAGAGCCCAAACTCGGCTATCTTGCGACCACGGGAACGAAGTTAGGTCGCGGGGGGGGTGAAGTAGCCCTGAGAGGGGGCGGGGAGGGGGGAGGGTCTCGTGGGGAGTTCGGGGGGGGGGGGGGGTAAAAGGGGAACTACCTACAACATCAATTTTGTAGAATGCGGATAAAGAGCTATTGATGACTGCCATAAAAAATAGGATCGCACAGGTTATTAAGCCGATACACTACGCTGCACATTTACTGGATCCTACAGCTATAGGACATGAATTTGATCAGGATCAGGAGATTGATGCGATGGAGTTCATCAATGATCTTGCGAATAGTATAGTAGTAGTAGCGATATTTAGATATCGATTGTGTAGCTGACTTGGCTCAATATATGTAGAGGACGAGGTGGTTTGTGGAGTAAGCAGTTTACATAGAAAGCTGCAGAAACTGTAGATCCTGTAATGTGGTGGAGAGGAATTTGTGGGTCTACTGCTCTGAGTAAAATAACTGTTTGTATACTTACTGCACCCTGTACATCAGCTGCTACAGAACGATCGTTCAGTACCCACAACTTCATTCATAGTGTGAAGAGGAACCGTCTTACTACAGAAAGAGCCGCCAAAATTTCATTTCTGGCATATAATTGGAATTTGTTGTACAGAGACAGTTTCTTGGATGATCATGTTACTTCGGATGATGATGTTTATGTGGAGAATACATCAGATGACGAAACTGACGTAGACACGACGAATGAAACAGCTTCAAACGAACCGCAAGCATTCAACTTCTACATCCAGAACATTTGAATTTGTCCCAATTGATGCTCTTTCTTATGATAGTGATAATGATTAGCAGGCACGAATCTCTTATTCCATGTACGGTAAAATGTTGATTTAAATAATACTGACCTACTGTGATTTTAATTGATAAGTGTAACTTAGCAATCAGCTAAATAGTTTTAATTTTTTCATTGTTGTTTAGTTTTACTTGGTAAAAAATTAATCTGTGATTTTATGAAATTAGTTTTATTACGTGTCTACATCAATTATTTAGCCATCCGAAGAGTTTACTTTTTCAATTAAATGTAAGGAGATTTCATCATACATTTAATTGAGATTCTCCTTTTTGGTCAATACCATTGTTTCTAATATTATACTTGTATAAGTAGGTAAATCTTACCGCTACTTAATGAAAAAGGCTTAATAACTTTGGAATTTAACTAATTATAGTTTCCGCCCTGTTTTTGGGCATTTCAAAGGACGTTAATTCGTTTTTGCCCTATTTGTCCAGTTTATGCCATTTTCGCCCAGCTGGGTTTAAACCCTCTGCCCATCTCTATTCCCGTAGTAATTTTGTCGCATCGCACTTCCACTGTATTTTCTGTTCCGTGGTCAAGTGCATCCCTCCGACACGATCTGACATTGTGTGTGAATTTTTTGAAAGAGGATAAATGAGAATTTAAAAAGAAAGAACATTTTCAAATTGAATTGTTCTATATGTGTCAATCATCACTCATCTGTCTGTTCTTGTCATGCTTTGTAAAAATCTATATTAAATAAAATTCACGTATTTGGATCATGGATTCTTACTTATTTTATTTCTAATCTAACAGAATTTAACTGTCAATGTCAATTGTCTTGTTGTGATGGGTCGTTGACGGTTTTTCAGTTAACGAAACGTTAACGTCGATTTACGTTTGCAACTGGTTAATCACTAGTTAAATTCGTCAACGAGTTAACGTACTACTAATGTCAACTTGTAACGTAAACTGTTGATTCGTTGAACGGTTTTTATTCAACGATTGCGCGTTCAATTTTAGAAACAATTTGGTTCAATTAATGTATTGGTAAACGTTTGATTGATGGTTCTACTAAGATGACCTTCCCTTCATACTTTCTCTTCAGACTTAGGTCTGACTGAATAGAATAAAATTAGCTATAAACCATATCCTACTCAGGCGTATTTATAAGATCATCTGATTCTGTGAGTGTGTGTGTCTGACACAAATCAATTATTATTTACAATGTTTTTTTTAGTTTTGTTTTTTTTTTATATTTGTTTGTTGTAGTTGTTTTTTTATAGCGAAAAAATACTTTCAAAAGAAAGTGACGCAATCATAAAACACATCAAACAACAAGTACGACCAGTATAAGATGAACTCCGATAAATAATATCAGAAAATTAATCTAATTTAGATCATAGATCTATTAACTTACTGATAAAACGTTATGCCGTCTTTCCGTAAACTTAAAGTCCGGCTTTTTTATGACACCAACAAACTGTACACGGGACCATTATTAGATTTATTTTCCAGAATTTTTATCGAGTAGTGCTGTTTACGGTTCACAGGAGTGGTCAAAACTAATTCGAACTTAGTGAGTGACGACCCGTATAAGATTTATACCCCTTGTGTGTTGAACTGTTGACAGACATTGGTCGTTGTTAATATCGCTCGTAAACGGAAACAAACAAACTAGTATTAACCGGTTTCTCTCGGGTGGTACTAGCGAGTCCAACCCGCCGCGCCGGAGCGCGCCCTTCCACCAATATAAGTACTATTCTTGAAATAAATTTTCGAAAATCTACTCTCATCCGTTACTTAGAATTCAAATTGTATGATATGACCGTCGGTCGCTCGCAATCTATGACGTTATTTTCAACGTAAGTTTTTTAAATTGCTCAGCTCATTGCGTTTGCGTTTTCGTTTATTGAACGAGACGCACGAATTAAATTCATAAACGTCGTTGACGAATTCAACTAGTTGATTCATATACAGTTAACGTTAATACGTTGATAGGAGATCAACGGTTCGTTCAACTAGTTTGTTGATTCAACGCTTATCACTATTGTCTTGTCAAGTTGTCAATTGTCAATCAGGAAGAAATAAAAATTGAGAATCAATAGTTTTGTTTATTAAATTAAGATATACATATAACATATTTAAGTGGTTTACTCTCTCATAGTATGAGGCATTGAACCCTTCAAGATGAGAAAAATGGGTAAACACAAGATGATTGCGAAAAGCTGCCCAAAATGTGAACTCCAGGTAATGGAAAAAAAAACTCAATTTTTATTGTGTGATAATTAGCTTAAATATGCTATTAATATGTAAAAATTCTGATTCTAATAGATCAACATGTCGTTTTCATTTACTGTCATTGCAATCTATTTCAATCGAACATTATGATAGATTAGTCGTTTTCTATTTTTTTTTTAAATCAGTGTTAAAATTACATTTGTACACACTGATACACACTATACTCCCTCTCACAGGATAACAGCATTCATAAGATTTTTTATTTTTATTACAAGGTTACTAATAACAACTAGATTTAATCTAAAAACCAACTGATGTTTATTAAATTCTGATGTTTAGTGCAGCCAGAGTGCAAGGTATCGACGAGTTAGCACATGCAATGGTTCAATATGAAGACACAATAAACATCTTGTGCTTTAAATTCCACTGGTTGACAAATTATTTTATCCTTCAAAACAATTACTATTTCAAAAAGAACTATGCATAGTGTGTATAATCCTTCAAGCAACTATTTGTCTATGAGTTCTAGATTTTGAATAATCTTTTATGACTTTGTACTAAGGAAGTAAAGTATGATTCCTGCTCTCTTCATTGCTCTTTTATTCGAGAGTTTCTATGGTTAGCCTTTCCTGAAATATAGGCATTTGAAATGTTGACA
Organism: Tholera decimalis; assembly: GCA_943138885.2. Taxonomy (NCBI): domain Eukaryota; kingdom Metazoa; phylum Arthropoda; class Insecta; order Lepidoptera; family Noctuidae; genus Tholera; species Tholera decimalis. Next base: position 5,253,958 of record OW964575.2, on the reverse strand, counting down.
GATTTTTCCATAGAAATTCCTAAAGGTGTAGGGAAAAGAGTATCATAATTCACAATATCTATACTTCAGTTATGGGAGATGGTAGAGAGTTGATTCAAAGAGCAATGTGGAGAGCAGGACATATACTATACAACAAACGAGGGGGCGTTTTTAAGTTCGCGGAATGGAGGACAAGGAGTGAAAATAAAAATACTAAATTATTTTTCTTTTTTAATATATTCACCTGCTACCTTAACACATTTTTCAGATCTTTCAATTAGCTTATGTATATCTTCATAAAAAATGTTTTAAAAAATAAGCTGAAACCGCATCCTTCACTTCTTCATCAGTTGAAAATTTCTTTCCACGAAGTTCTTTTTTCAGTTTTGGAAAGAGGTAATAATCACTGGGAGCCAGGTCTGGGCTGTAGGGTGGATGGTCTAAAATATCGAAGCTCACCTTATGCAGGGCAGCCAACGCAACACGGCTCTTGTGAACAGGCGCATTGTCGTGAAGAAGAAGGACACCTTTGGTCAATTTTCCCCCCCTTTTTTCTTTAATGCTTTCTTTCAACCTATCGAGGATAAAAGTATAGTATTCTCCGGTTATAGAAACGCCTTTATCTTTATAATCGGTCTACAGGATCCCTTCCGAATCCCAATACACTGTTGCCATGATTTTTCCAGCCGATTGTGACACTTTAAACTTCTTGGGTGGTGGTGTGCTTTTTTTGTGCCACTGTATAGAGTCCTGTTTTGACTCAGGCTCATAATGATGAACCAAAGTTTAATCTTCAGTAACAATTCGACTCAGTAGTCCATTCTTATCTTCGTTACAGAGGTCCAAAAACGTGCGAGAACACTCCACGCGGCGTTGTTTTTGAGACGGCGTAAGCATTCTTGGCACCCATCTTGCACTGACCTTTGTCATGCCAAGATGATCGTGTAGAATTTTGAAAATTATCCTATCCGATACTCCAACCATTTCTATAAGCTGTTTCTTCTTTAGTCTGGCATCTTCCAATATTATTTTTTCGACTTTTTTAATGATTTCCGGAGCAGTCACCTCGATCGCCCGTTCGGGCCGCAGGTCCTCTTCAAGTGAGGTCCTGCCTTGTTTAAAGAGACTGTGCCACTTGTAAACCATGGTTTTACTCGGGCAAGAGTCCCCGTAAACGGATTTCATCTCTTCCAGTATGTTTTGAACTGACTCCTTGCTTGGTAAGGAACTTTATTACGGCACGATACTCGATTTTTTTCCATGATGCACACTTTCTTCCCGATTGAGTTGTTTGCTTGACGATAGTTCAAATACTAATGACCCAATTAAGACAAAACCTGGTATTTATACTAATATTGAGTGGCTGAAGTTGTGGCCACCCTGATAATTACCTATTTTTATCATCTACCCTCCCATTCCGCGGACTTAAAAACGCGCCCTCGTATTTATTAAATATATTATATGTAAATAGTAATAAAACAAAATATTCTATATTAACTAATAAAAATTGTGTAGTCCGTCAACACTTAGTTGACTACAGCTCAGTAGCCAAAAAAGAAAAAAAGTTCACTTAGTACAAAGTCATGAAATATGGAAAAATTATGAAATTTATGACTTTTTCAACAGATTATTTTAAAATCTATAGCTGATAGACATATAGTTTCTTAGAGGATAATACACTACCCATACTAATATTATAAATGCGAAAGTAACGCTGTCTGTCTGTTTATTACCTTTTCACGCCTAAACCGCTGAACCGATTTAGATAAAATTTGGCATGAGAATAGTTTACGACCCTGGGAAGGACATCAAATAGTTTTTATCTCGAAATTCCCACGGGATCGGAATTTTCACGGGAAAAACCTATCACGCGATCGAAGTTGCGGGCAAAAGCTAGTTATGCATAGATAGTTCTTTATGAAAATAAAATTATTTTAGGTGTTGCAAAACAAAAGCTAAATTTTGCCGATCAGTGCAGATATTGATCTATACTAATATTATAAAGAGGTAAAATTTGTAAGTTTGTATGTATGGGGTAATCTCTGAAACTACCGAACCGATTTTGAAAATTCTTTCGCTTTTTTGTAGTTGCATTATCCCTGAGTGCTACTGCTATAGGCTATAAATTATCTTTATATCACGCATATTAGCCGAGCTATTATAATCTTTGTCAAGCAAGTTGGGGACGTGATCCCTTTAAATATTTTCGACTTCTACGCGGACGAAGTCGCAGGCAGAAGCTAGTGTACAATAAAGAATATTCTATCTATCAATCAATCTTCCAGTATTTTGGAACATACTTTTCAGAGTAACGAGTTTAACTGATACTTTAAGTCATAATATCTGCCTATAATAGATCTAGCCAATTCTGGCTACAGTAGCCAATCTCATAATTGATTAGCCATCTGCGCAGGAGATATTATAGTGCACAAGTATGTGCAGGTACAGGAGGCACTCTCTGTTACTTTACTCTCATAGTGCGATGTGACGACATTTATATTATCTGCGCAGGAGATATTATAGTGCACAAGTATGTGTAGATACAGGAGGCACTCTCTGTTACTTTACTCTCATAGTGCGATGTGACGACATTTATATTATCTGCGCAGGAGATATTATAGTGCACAAGTATGTGTAGATACAGGAGGCACTCTCTGTTACTTTACTCTCATAGTGCGATGTGACGACATTTATATTATCTGCGCAGGAGATATTATAGTGCACAAGTATGTGTAGATACAGGAGGCACTCTCTGTTACTTTACTCTCATAGTGCGATGTGACGACATTTATATTACCTGCGCAGGAGATATTATAGTGCACAAGTATGTGTAGATACAGGAGGCACTCTCTGTTACTTTACTCTCATAGTGCGATGTGACGACATTTATATTATCTGCGCAGGAGATATTATAGTGCACAAGTATGTGTAGATACAGGAGGCACTCTCTGTTACTTTACTCTCATAGTGCGATGTGACGACATTTATATTATCTGCGCAGGAGATATTATAGTGCACAAGTATGTGTAGATACAGGAGGCACTCTCTGTTACTTTACTCTCATAGTGCGATGTGACGACATTTATATTATCTGCGCAGGAGATATTATAGTGCACAAGTATGTGTAGATACAGGAGGCACTCTCTGTTACTTTACTCTCATAGTGCGATGTGACGACATTTATATTATCTGCGCAGGAGATATAGTGCACAAGTATGTGCAGGTACAGGAGGCACTCTCTGTTACTTTACTCTCATAGTGCGATGTGACGACATTTATATTATCTGCACAGGAGATATTATAGTGCACAAGTATATGCAGGTACAGGAGCACTCTGTTCCTTTCCCATCGTCGTCCGATGGGACGGCAATCCGACACGACCAGAGAGATCAGGCACAAGATCAACGGCTTCACATGCTTTCCAAGGCACGGGAGTTATCACACCATCAAACTCCGGGCTACTACTGAGAAATTTCTAACAAAAAACCCAACAGCACATTCAGCCCGACCTGGGAATCGAACCCAAGACCTCTAGAATAAAATACAAGGGTATATACATACCAAGTGCACGGCTTCTTTGGATGATAACAAACAATATGGCAAGGATTTTTTAATCCTAAGTCTATGTGTGTAGAACTTATTACAAATTCCAATACACAATACCAGAGACCGAATTTTTCAAATTAAGAAGAACGAAAAGAATTATCGTGTTATTGGCAAGTGACATGGAAAGTTATTGACCCTCGTAATGCTGTGACACGTTTGTTATGATTGGTATTCAAGAAATATATGAAACCAATAATTTGGTATTTTGAGGTATCTTTGAGTCAGTTATTTTGTGCTGAATCTGTGCATAGAGACTCCATACCAGATGTTGTCTTCAGCCCTTTTGGATAGATATGGGGTTTCCGTTACACGTTGTATAGGTGTCACAACTGTACCATCAACAGTGATCAGAGTAGGTAGATTAATTTTACGTACTTGCATCATGAATAGTCATAGAAATCACAACATGGATAAGCCTTTTTTCTGGGATTTAATTTTGGTACTTACGGGATTGAATCAAATATTGTGAATGTAAAGATTTTTAAACTACTACATTTGAAATTTATAGAATGCGATAGTTAAACGTTTAAAGTTGTGTTTTTCTTATTTATCAAGTAATAAAGTGAATCTTACTTTTGTGCGTCCATTTGAAACTTACATATGACTAATTTTAATAATAAAAAATACTGCTGAGTTTGTTTCAATATCTTTAAAGCAACTACATATGTCAACATTGCATTCAAAGTTTCACTCCGCCCATTTTTGCCTCTCCTGTAAAATATCCGTTTTATCACGTAGTGTTGTATAGGTACCTCTGAGGTACAGAATTGTCTTCCATTCTTTCACGTGTATTATTTCAAAAACATTCCTCCACCACTTTTGTTTTTAAGACAGACAGTCAGATTGATTACCCATATGTGCTCATTAGTAGTATAGATGTTACTATTTAGCTTCACCCTCTTTGCAATTTTATTTGTTAACTAAGTATTTTCTTAAGCCGGTTTTATTATGTAGTTGATGATTTTGGTGCACGGTAAAACTAAAGAGTTTATGTTGGCAGGAACTTAAATGTATATAATGTGTGTGAACTAAGAATGAATAAATAAATAAATTGATTTCGAAAACTCGAACACCTGCTGCTGAAATTAACACGCGAGCGAAGCCGCAAGCAGAAAGTAGTAAATAAAATAGTCAAAAATAAATATTGTTACGAGCTGGGGTTCGGATAGGACTAATTAACGCCAATTAAACCAAAATTAACACTAATTAAATAAACGCAAAATAAAAATTAACACAATTATTCACACTACAATACTTGTCACTTAACACTTAATCGCATTGAAATTCACTTGTAGAGTTTCTATTATATTGCTTCGTATCTTGTAATAAGACTGGCGTCTGCGTTCCTTTGCGATCTATTTGTACCCCGAACTGTGTGTTCTAGAACATTCTTGTACAATCGATTCACTGCCTATACTGCCAAGAATATTCCAGAAGTTTCTCGATATACTCCGTACTGCTACTCGCCGCCTGGTGGCGTTAGTGTCTCGAACATTCTACATTCTGTCGAAGTTTCTTGACGTACTTCGCTAAGCGACTGGCGTAACAATATAATTTAAGCGTCAATAGTCTAATAGTTAAGAGGGTGTCGAGCCTACGAGACGCGCGGAAAATAGGTATTTACTGCAGCGGGCTAGTCGTGTGCGTTGTCACACACACAATGACAAGTTCGCTCGAGGCCCGCTTGCCGTTGCACGACGAAGTTTGCTAACTTTGCATTTTTTAATTTTTTGTCGTTATGTTGAATAAACTTGAAAAACGAATATTAATTATTTAGATGGTTTTATTTATCACACTAATATTATAAACGCGAAAGTTTGTGAATGAATGTGTCTGTTTGCATGTTTGTTACTTCTTCACGCTCAAACGGCTGGATGGATCTAAATGAAGCAAGTAGGTACGTAAATAAATCACAAAAATAAATTTAATAAATTATACCTATTATATAAAAATTAACGTTTGTTTTTACTGTAGTAATACATTATCCGTTCCCTCACTATTCATCCTATTGCAATAAAACTTTGATTTTATATATTAAACTCCTCAGATTTTTTTTTAAAGAATACTAGCAATGTGGGTACATTTCACATTACTAGCAATCTTGTTAACCCCTCCAACTAAGCTAAATATGCTTGTGTCTGGAGTGGGTTCACGTCAATAGTGTAATGGGTGGGGTTCGAACCTGCGACCTCTCGATCACAAGTCCGACACCTTATCCATTAGGCTATTGACGCTTCGAAACTGGGTAAGTAGCAAGTTAGGGTAGATGGGTATGCAGTACTTATTTGAATAATAAAACCAGTATGAAATAAAAAAAAAAAATATTATGTAATGTCATAATAAAACCAGACTGAAATAAGTTTTGTTTATTAAAATTTCATTTAGTGCTCGTTTAAATTCTGATGTACTGTCATATTTTTAATAACATTCGGTACTGTATTATATATACGTGGGGCCATACCAAAAAAACATTTTTTCATTAATGCTGTCTAGCGAACTTACTTCGCAGAAAATATAAGCGTAATTTATTTCATAACAATATATGTATCAAGTGTAACTTAATTTAAAAGAAAAAAAAATAAAAGAAATCTATAAATCTAATGTTATATTGCTTATTATAACATTTTACAAAAATTGGCCAAGTGCGAGTCAGACTCGCCCATGAAGGGTTCCGTAGTAACTATAATAATATAATATAATATGTATATTTACTTGACAAAAAACTAAAACTTACAAATTTCTTAAAACTAGCTTATTTACATTTTTTGCAACTACGCCAAATAACTTTGTTTTTAATAGTATTTGTATGAATTACAAAGTTATATTTACGGTTTTATAAAATATGCTGTATCTCAAAAACTGCTGACTCGATCTCTTTAAAACCAATTTTGATTGAAAGTTTACATTAAGATCTATAGATATATATATATATATATACAACGTGTAATTTAAAGGGTATATACATACCAAGTGCATGGCTTCTTTGGATGATAACAAACGATATGGCAAGGGTTTTGTAATCCTAAGTCTACATGGGTAGAACTTATTACAAATTCCAGTACACTGATACCAGAGACCGAATTTTTCAAATTAAGAAGAACGAAAAGAATTATCGTGTTATTGGCAAGTGACGTGGAAAGTTATTGACCCTCGTAGTGCTGTGACACGTTTGTTATGATTGGTATTCAAAAAATATGTGAAACCAATAATTTGGTATCAATTCTTTTTAAGTCAGTTATTTTGTGCTGAAACTGTGCATAGAGACTCCATACCAAATGTTGTCTTCAGCCCTTTTGGTTAGATATGGGGTTTCCGTTACACGTTGTATATATATATTTATATTTTTCACTCCACTATTATAGAAGTTAGAGGGAGGGATACACATTTGACCACTTTGGAAGCTTATATCTTTTAAACGATTGACTTTATGAAAAAGTGGTTTCAGAAACCCCCATGTCATTTTTAAAGACCTGTCTATAAATACCACACACGCATAAGTTTCATGAAAAAAAAATATTTTCAGTTTTAGTTCCATGTATGGGGTAGTAGTATGTTCCTTTATTTTAAATGATTTTTAATTTTTTTCTCAATATCGGAAAGCGTTTCATAGAATACATCTACTTACCAAGTTTTACATGTATAGTCTTAATAGTTTTGGAATAAAATAGCTGTGACATACGGACGGACGGACAGACAGACAGACAGACAGACAGATGGACAGACATGACGAAACTATTCCGTTTTTTGCCATTCGGCAACTGAACTCTAAAAAACGAGTAATTTCTTTAAATATATATTTTTAATTTTGGTACACTACACATATCACAGTATAGTAAGAAAAGAAAAAATGACAAAAAGATACTATGCTTTGTAAGAAATAAAAAGACAATAAAACTTATTTCGAATTTTGAAAATACAATCGTAGAAATATCAATGCATCCAAGGTTTTACTTCCAAGCCTGCTTCGTTTATTACCAACATAAGCAGCAGCTGAAAACGCTCATTTAGGTTTTACACTGGTTGGAGGAATAGACAATAGATACTTATATGCTGTTTCTAAGTGATATCCACTAATTCCTCCATTTTCAAACAGGCTTATTTCACGTCTATTTTGCCAACCCCGATTAATTTTGTATTTGTACTTCACGATCTGGGGATTTCATACTCTTATCAATTTCCAGCTATAACTTTTCCTTTAGTGTCAATTGGGGTTGGGATTGGGAGGTTTGTGGCATTAACTCATCATCTGTTTATGATCCTGATCTTCCTTCTTCTTCTTCCGTGTCATCTCGACTTTTAAGTTTTTTAACAATATACTTTTTAACAATAATGTAACAGACTCTGTTACATTGTTCTGAGATGTCAACTACCGTTTAATAAATAGCAATAGGATAATCGCTAATTGCAAGACTCTTGCGAGACTCTCGTTTGGGCAACACTATATGGTTTATTGGATGTTGAAGTCCACTTGTCGAAAGAAAGACTAAATCTTTCACCTGCACTTTTCAAATGTTTCAATTCTGCAGTTACTTGCTTTCTGATTTTTTCACTGTAATTCATGACACGTTTTTGAATGGTGACGGCTGACTTTTGTAAATCCGTGTATTTTGCAAAGACAAATTTTCTCGAATCATCTGAAGTTGTGAATATACTGAATGGAAATCCATCTAATGCAATCATTCTTGCCAAAACATCATCGAGGCTATCGTCGGCACTTTTAGTAAAATAATCATTTAACTTTCGCTTGGCTGGCGGCGGTGCTGTGTTCAGATTATCAGAATCTAGACTTGTTGAAGCTGATATAAGCTTGATGTTATGTTTTGATGACAAATGTGTATGTAATCCCTTAGTCGATCCATCCAAAGTCTTGAGAATGGCTGAGCATCGGTTACATTTTTCACTATTCCTATCCTTCGCAACTAAAAAATAGCTCCACATTGACGTCGTATCACTGTGTTTTTTATGTTTAACAAAGTCTCCCGTCATTTGAAATACTTAATTTCAGATAATTGACTTTTAAATTTAAATGACGTAGGTCGTGGGTTTAAATTTAGAAAATATCTTGTAATGACCAAAGTTTTAAATATAATTAAGCATATCTTAAAACTGGAAACATATCTTACAACTATACAATAATATAGGTTATCCATCAGAATTCAGACAGGCTTTAATGTCCTCTCATATGTATAATACAGGTTAATTAGGTAATTAACCTGTATTATAGATACATTGTAAGAATGATATTTTAAAAGAGTAACTGTGGAGTTTCTTGCCGGATCTTCTCCATAGAAAACGACCAATTTCGAACCGTGCCCTGCGCCAAACTGCTGACGTTTTATAAGTGCCCATGTAGGCCTATGTGAAATAAAACATTTTGAGTTTGAAAAAATCACAAGAAACAGTAGTAGGTATCTCTACTACTAAGTAGAGATACCTACTACTGTTTCTTGTGATTTTTTTTATTATTTTTGGCTCGCGTTTGAATTTTAAGAAAAAAATTAATTCATTTCAAATTAATTCAATTAAATAATTAAATTTCAATTTGAAATTAATTTTTAAACTGGCATGATTGCTCTATGTTATCTCTTAAAAATAGTCTTTTTAAGAGATAACATAGAGCAATCATGCCAGTAGCGTGCAACCAGCGCACCACGCACCATGAGACCATAAGTCTAGTTTAAGCATATACTAACGGGAACCCGTGTGAAATTAGTACTTCCCACAATATGATTATAAATTAAAGCCTGTCTGAATTCTGATGGATAACCTATATTATTATATAGTTGTAAGATATGTTTCCAGTTCTAAGATATGCTTAATTATATTTAAACTTTGGTCTATACTGTCGTATAGACCAATTAATACAGCACAATAGAATTACAAATAAAAAATATCCGATAAGTTGGTCATCATGTATGTCATTGATATACACTATAAAAAGGAAAGGGCCAAGAATTGAACCTTGCGGAGAACTCATCTTGGCTAGGGATCCTGCAGATGTCGCTCCATTAACAATAACTTTTTGTTGCCTGTTTGATAAATATGAAAGAACAAGGTCAGCAGAACAAGAATCCACGAACTCCGTAATGGTGTAATTTACAGATCAGTGTTTTGTGGTCAACGCAATCAAAAGCTTTGGAGAGGTCACAAAATATGCCAATTGCATCCTGAGATTTCTCCCAAGATTCCAGAATGTGACAGATGAGCGCTACTCCTGCGTCTGTTGTTGACCTACCTTTCGTGAAACCAAACTGCCGACTATGCAGAATTCCATTTGAGTTAAAATATGATAGCATCTGGTCCAGCATGATTTTTTCGTATATTTTGCTTAATGCTGGAAGCACATATATCGGTATATAGTTAGAGGGATCACTCTTACAACCCGACTTAAAAATTAGTACTACTTTACTGTTTCATTAAATCGGGAAAATTACCGCTGTCTATACATTAATTAAATGTGCCTGTTAGGATAGCAGCAATTGAATCAATAATATTACCAAGAACCCTAACAGATGCACTCCATAAGTCATCAGTGTTTGTTATGTTAAGACTTTGGGATGCTTTTTAATTACATCAACAGAAATGGGCTTAAATGAAAATGTTGGTATATCCTTATTGAAGTTTTCCTTTAAAAAAGATTCTGCTGATAATGGCGAAGAATGTAGAGATTTAGTAACCTCTACTGGAATATTGGTTAAGTAATTTTTCAACTTCTCAGCCACTTTTGACTTATCTGAGATGACCTGATCATCGATGTTCAAAGTCAAATCATTCTAACCCTGTTGGTTTGTGTTTCCAGTTTCTTTGTTTATCACCTTCAACACAGTTTTTATTTTATTGTTAGAAATGCTAATTTTATTACTTTCTGATTTAGATTTAGCTTAGGGCGCATACTCTTTTAAATATCTTTGAGTAGTTTCTTACATAATTATGGAAGGCTTCATCGGAAGTCAATGATTTTTCATGGTATAAGTTGTATAAATTGTCTCAGCTTATTCTTATTCCAGCAGTGGCCCATTCATTAAATTTAGATTTATTACTCATTTGAAATTTTTTAACTGGACATGCCTTACTAAATTCGTGGCATGGTGAAGAAAAAATATCCTGTAATTTTCATTGGGGTCATGGGAGTCAAAATTGGCCATTGAAAGATTACTTTACATGTTATCATTAAAAACATTAATTTCTTTTTAGTTAGTGGCCTAAGCTTAATAGTCTTATTTAATTGCCGCTTTTTAACCAACTCAAAGGATACTAGTTGACCTGTATGGTCAGACCTAACTCCACTAATTTGAGACGAGTATTTTATGGCACAATTAGTATAAATATTATCTATGCATTGAGCTGATGTTGCTGTTATTCTTGTTGCTTCCTTGTATGTGCATTTTAAGTTAAATGAACCAAACAATGAAGTAAGCTTGCAGTGTTCAGGTGAATTTACTAACAAATCAATATTTAGGCGACCACAAATGAAAACTAATTTATTATCTCTTATAAGCTTAGGTACTTAAAATTTCTCCCATTATCATTAAGAATGATGACAAGTTTGATGCTGGTGGTCTATAAACACTTAAGAAAGTTTGGCCTTCAACTTCTGTACATGCTACCTCACACAAGCAATCAACAGAGCAAGCGTTGATATATTTTTATTCCTTATATCTAAGAGAATTATTACGTAATATTAAAGTACCACCTCCTACTGAGGACCTGTGTATGCACTAGTAACAGAAAAATATTAATTTTAAACAACATTCTATCTGGTTTTAGCCAGGTTTCACAAAAACATAAGATATCTATATCATATTTATCTATTAACATTTCCTCATCTAATATTTTGCCGGAGAAACGATTTATATTCTGATGATATAGTAAAATTTTGTTATTATAACTCTCCTTTGTAACATCTAAGGGTTTAAACAATTAATTTCAGTATTATTAGATACCCTAGATAATACTGAATAGTCACTTAACCTAGGATCAGTTAAATTGTCAATAACCCAGTGTAAATTGTAAGCTAACAAAGTAGCCAATGAACTTTCGTCGTAAATTCTAAAATGAATGTAAGGATTGCAATCGGTATGCCCAAAAACCTATTACACGATGTTTGACGCAATATTTTGCAATCGACCACGTTTGCTGAGCAAGCGATATAATGCGGTCGCACTAAGTTCGCCGCGAGCTTAGTGTATTTCGAACAGTAACCGGGTGCACTCATTTTCATCATTTAGCGATAATTTTAGCCCTTACGTTACTTTGTTAATTATACTTAGCAATAAACCCTTGAAGGTTATCAGTGTATTTAACTTAGTAGACACACACGATATCCATATTGAATGTTGGAGAAAAAGTTGCATCCACCAAGGATGCAACTTTTTCTCCAACATTCAATATGGATATCGTATGTGTTTTAAATTGGATTTCAAAATGAAAGCCAGATTTGCAATCACCACCCCCAAAAACCCATTACACGATACCCATTTCGAATGTGTGAGAAAAAGTTGCATCCGCCATCTTGGATTTTAAAATGAATGCCAGATTTGCAATCACCACCCCCAAAAACCCATTACACGATACCTATATCGAATGTTTGAGAAAAAGCTGCATCCGCCATCTTGGATTTTAAAATGAATGCCAGATTTGCAATTACCACCCCCAAAAATCCATTACACGGTACCCATATCAAATGTTTGAGAAAAAGTTGCATCCGCCATCTTGGATTTTAAAATGAATGTCAGATTTGCAATCACCACCCCCAAAAATCCCCATTACACGATACCCATATCGAATGTTTGAGAAAAAGTTGCATCCGCCATCTTGGATTTTAAAATGAATGCCAGATTTGCAATCACCACCCGCAAAAACCCATTACACGATACCTATATCGAATGATTGAGAAAAAGTTGCATCCGCCATCTTGGATTTTAAAATGAATGCCAGATTTGCAATCACCACCCCCAAAAACCCATTACAAGGTACCCATATCAAATGTTTGAGAAAAAGTTGCATCCGCCATCTTGGATTTTAAAATGAATGCCAGATTTGCAATCACCACCCCCAAAAACCCATTACACGATACCAATTTCGAATGTTTGAGAAAAAGTTGCATCCGCCATCTTGGATTTTAAAATGAATGCCAGATTTGCAATCTCCACCCCCAAAAACCCATTACACGATACCTATATCGAATGTTTGAGAAAAAGTTGCGTCCGCCATCTTGGATTTTAAAATGAATGCCAGATTTGCAATCACCACCCCCAAAAACCATTACACGATACCTATATCGAATGTTTGAGAAAAAGTTGCATCCGCCATCTTGGATTTTAAAATGAATGCCAGATTTGCAATCACCACCCCCAAAAACCCATTACACGGTATCCATATCAAATGTTTGAGAAAAAGTTGCATCCGCCATCTTGGATTTTAAAATGAATGCCAGATTTGCAATCACCACCCCCAAAAACCCATTACACGATACCTATATCGAATGTTTGAGAAAAAGTTGCATCCGCCATCTTGGATTTTAAAATGAATGCCAGATTTGCAATAACCACCCCCAAAAACCCATTACACGATACCTATATCGAATGTTTGAGAAAAAGTTGCATCCGCCATCTTGGATTTTAAAATGAATGCCAGTTTTGCAATTACCACCCCCAAAAACCCATTATACGATACCCATATCGAATGTTTGAGAAAAAGTTGCATCCGCCATCTTGGATTTTAAAATGAATGTCAGATTTGCAATCACCACCCCCAAAAACCCATTACACGGTACCCATATCGAATGTTTGAGAAAAAGTTGCATCCGCCATCTTGGATTTTAAAATGAATGCCAGATTTGCAATCACCACCCCCAAAAACCCGTTACACGATACCTATATCGAATGTTTGAGAAAAAGTTGCATCCGCCATCTTGGATTTTAAAATGAATGCCAGATTTGCAATTACCACCCCCAAAAACCCATTACACGATACCCATATCGAATGTTTGAAAAAAGTCTTCATCATCACTTTCACTTCCTCAAATGGTGCTTTTCGGGAGCAACTGCACAAGGTACTATTAGAAATACCCAAAACGCTATAGGTGTGCCTATAATATTTAAAGAGTTCCCTCGCTTTCTCCAGGATCCCATCATCAGATCCTGATTTCATAACAATGGAACCAACTAGAAAGTATACCCTTTCAAACGAAAAAAAAATTCCAAATCGGTCCAGCCGTCTTCGAGTTTGAGGTTACATACATAAAAAAAAGTTTAAGACGAACTGAGAACCTTCTCCTTTTTTTTTGAAGTCGGTTAAAAAGCAATAATAACATCACAAAATAGAAATACGTACTTTTTATGAGAATGGCGTTTTTTTCGAAAATTTGCGCCAACTTTCTTCTAATAATATTTTTTTTTACATTTTCCCATAATAAAACAAATATTGAAAAAAAAATGTTAAAGAAATATATATTTAACAATAAAAAGTAATTGTTGGGTATGCATAATAAATCGTACTCAAAAAACAAAAAATTTGACTTATGTTATTCAACGGATTGCTGCAATACATACGTACACAATAGATCGCGAATTATCGTTACCGGCGAAACGCTCCACGATGAGACGTGACCCCTCTCTGAGCTCCCGTGGACGACTGAATTTTCGACCGGTGTACGTTGCGTATGGTTCAAAATAGCGCGCAAATTAGAAGAAAAAATTAAAATTAAAACAACCAAGCGACATTTTTGAAATGTTAAAGCTGTAAATGATAGTATGATAATTAGAGAATAATATGAATTGAAGTTTATGAAAAAAATCAACAGTTTACTATCAAAATTCAGCGACGCACGAGCATGTTTTGTAAGGATTTTTGTCCAATTTTATGTATTTTTGTTTAATAAACTATAAAATATTTTTAAATTTTGCCAACTATGTTTGCTAACACATTTATTCTAGTGTTCATTACATATTTTTGTATGGTAATTAAAGTACTATTATAGGTTATATTCCTTTAGTAGTGAAGACCGTTTTGAGTTATTTTACTCGGCGCAGCCTTAAGGTGTGTGCCCTTACACTATTGCCGTGTGTTCACTTCAGGCATAACCATATCTAGCTTAGTTGGAGGGATTAACAAGATTGCTAGTAGGTAATGTGAATTCAACCAACATTGCTTATACAAAAAATAAAATATTGTTGTTGTTTCTGGAGTGAGTTCAAGGCAATAGTAGATAAATATAGTCTTTATTGTACATAATATATTCTCTCCTCCATGCATATATATAAAATTCTTGTGTCTCAGTGTTAGTTGCCATACTCCTTGGAAACGGCTTGACCGATTTTTATAACATTTTACATGCATATTCGGTAGGTCTGAGAATCGATCGTAATCTATTTTTTATACTCCTAAGTGATAAGGGTTGTCTATCCCAAATATTTAGTTTTTGGTCAATATTATTTATTTTTATTTTTTGTGATGTGGTGTTAAAAATACATACAACCCTTGTATCACGAACCTCTATTTTTTAATGTCAAAACAACGTTTGCTGGATCAGCTGATATAGTATAAATATAATTCAATAATTTGTGTCTATGTCAATAAATAAATAAATAAAATAAAAATTGTTACAGGTAGCAGTAGCTTCAAAGTCGTGTAAGTGTGGACACACGTTCTTTGCCGCTCGTCGGGCAGCCGACTGCTTGCCAGTTGTCGAGGATATAAGAAGACGGACGGGCAGGGTCCGAAGATCACAGCCACAGTTTTACGATGCACAACACTATCAGAAACAGATTAAGAGGAGAGTGAGTCGCTTGTTCTTTCTTCCTAAAAAGTATTGCCACATACCTACACCAGGGCCGTAAGGATGAGCAAGATACACAGATATATGTAGATCAGTTTATTTATTAATAATATAATATAATAATAATAATATAATAATAATATTCCACAACTTTTTCACACAACGCCATCTATTCCCAAACTAAGCAGAGCTTGTGGTATGGGTACTAGACAACTGATAAACATACATATATATTTCTAAATACATACATATTATAGATAAATTACACCCAGACAAAGAACAAATGATCGTGCTCATCACACAAACATTTGTCCTAGGTGGGAATCGAACCCACGACCTTGCACATAGCAGTCAGGGCCACTGACCACTATACCAACTATTTATTTATATATAAAGAAAGAAAAACACAGATTACACAGTTCATATATACACAGTAATAAAAAATCAGGTTATATAAATTATGTGTTTTGTAGGTGTACTAGACCACAGCATGCACGATAAAATTAACAACTAAGCTAACAAATATAATAAGTTAATTTAAATAAAAAAATAATAATTATAGAAATTAATTAGATATTACATTTAAAAAAGATTTACACTAATTATATACATCTTTAACACAAACTCAAAAGTATCAGGACTTAAGACGGATATTTACCACGTTTATCTCGTTTTAAGTTCTAATTATACTGTTATCGGATAATGTCAGTTTAAAACCCATTTTTTTTAATATTTTATTACTGACAGACTCACTTCTGAAGTTCTAAATTTCGAAAATATTAATAAGAGTATTTTTTTTAATAATTTTGTAACAAATGTATAGTTTCAGATTTATCCTTGAACTTATACTATAAAACAACGTTGCTTTCCAAATTTCGTAGTTCTAGGTCAACGAGAAGTACCCTATCAATCGTGATTCTTTTGAGATTGTCGAAATATGCGTTTTTGCGGCATATCTTTTTTTTACAATAATTTAGAAGTTTGATTATTTCGCGGCTTCAATGGACTGTAGACCTCAGTGTATGGTTTTAATTTAAACTCCCCACGCGCCCCCGAAATAAAGGGTTTTGACAGACAGACAACAAAGTTAGCCTATAAGGGGTTCCATTATTCCTTTAGAGGTACAGAACCCTAAACAAGAACAATATTATAATAATAATTTATATATTTGTTCATGTAACTTAACTCACAGTGCTGGAACAATTTAACTTATTATGTCCAATGACGTATTATAATATAGACGCGTCATATTCTCACAAAGCACCTCTCAAACATAGACTAATATATATAAAGTGCGTGACTAAACAGATATGAGGCACTTACCTTGATTTCAACATGCCATTTCAGAGCGCGGACAACGCATCTATAGTTTATTATATTTTTGATTATGTCTATGTTAGTAAACTGAATAATAAATCTCTCACATCACGAACCACAATCATATAACATTGTTATACTGCTGCAATTCCAGCAGAAAGTTTGCATCACCGGTTCATGATCACGTAATCGATTCGGAGAGAACATCGACGACGAGTTGCAAGTCTATCGGTTTTCTATCGGTTACATTTCGGGGAGTGTGCGATGGAATTACGCAATCTAATTCCGTCAAGCCCGTTCCATCATCGGACTACGAGACAAACGGCGAAGTGCCATCGTTACATGGTGGACATCCCACCCATACGCACAAAACGTTTTGGGAATACCTTCATTGTGCGTACGGCTAAGGAGTGGAATTCCCTGCCGGATTCTGTGTTTCCCGATAGCTATAACCTAGGAGTCTTTAAGTCAAGAGTGAATAGGTTACTTTTAGGTAAGCGTGCTTCATCTTCGACCACATCATCACTTACCATCAGGTGAGATGTTGGTCAAACGCGAACCTATTTTTAACCGACTTCTGAAAAAGGAGGAGCTTCTCAATTCGGATGTTTGTTTGTTTTTTTTTTATGTTTGTTCGGGCATAGCTCCGTCGCTTGCCAACCGATTTGAAAAATTCTTTTTTTGTTGGAAAGGGTATACTTTCCAAATGGTCCCATGAAAATTTTATCGAAATCGGACAAGCCGTTTCTGAAAAATCAACAAAAGTCTAAAAAAATATTTACATTGATGATCTTTTCGTTTACTCTGCATTGTGTTTTTTGTTCGCGCGTTTTTAGTTTTTTGTAGTTGATATTTTGGCTTTTACAACTTAATTACAAATTGACCCACTAAAAAGCACGAAAATAAAAACTTTTTTGCAAAAAAATTAAAACCGACTTCCATCAAAACACTACAAAGCCAAAAATTATTTTTTTTGCAAAAAAGTTTTTATCAATAAAAAGAAAACTTTAGGATGCTGTTGGTGCTGCCCCGCACCCTGTATACCGGGGATGCGCGTCTCTTACGTATTACTGTATAAAAGTAATATACGCGGGCTTCTGCAAACATTCGCCCCAACCCTTGCTAGAGCCAACCCGTGACGCTGAGCCAGCAGCTTTCAATTCGTCCCTTAATAATAATAATAATGATCTGATCCAGCCTGTCCCTAGCTTAGGGCTTCCAATCTCGCAGTCTGAATTCAATCTCGGTATTTGCAGGACCACGAATTTTAAATCCCGCGGGATCTCGGTATTTACGGGATCCCGCATATTGAATATATTCACATTTATATAATGCAAATAAAACAATGAATGAATCAACTAACTCCACATACATTTGCGTATTAGTATGAGATCAATCGAAATTACACCGTTTTTCTTCACAAAAAGCAGTAACAAATACTGATTAAAAACTTTCCTGATATTTTAGGCTACATACTTAGTCTACCACTGACTGAAATTCGGCTATATTAGGCTATTTAAACTGTGAAAAATCGATGACATCGGCCCGCGTTGTTTGCAACACTGCCGGCCGCCAGTCACCGAGCTATCGCGTTCGATTTTTCAGTCCCGCAAATCTCGCGGATCCCGCGCCTGTAATCCCGCATCACGCGGGATTGGAAAATGATGCGGTATCCCGCAATACCGAAATCTCGGTATTCCGCTAGCTGCCCTCCGACGCGACGCTCTTAGCCGAGGTCCGTACCACACAGGGGGTGCCCTTAGCGTGTAGTTCCTAGTTTGTGATTTTTATAATAAGCCCTGGCTGGAGATTTTTATTAAGTCAACTACAGGCAAGTCCGATTAAGCTGCCGACAACCTCAGAGGTTGACCTGCGAGATGCCACACATAAAAAAAATTCTGCGAACATCCCTGAAGCACTAAAGAAACGGGGCAAACCCATCGGCATTATACTACTTATTTATATTTATACAATACTAGCGACCAGCCCCGGCTTCGCACGGGTGCAATGTTTATATTAAATATAGACAGCGTTCGCGAGAATCGTTAACGTACGGCAGTTTTTTCGACGCCTTACTCCACAATTTTCACTACCACGAAAAATCCTATCTATTTTCCGGGATAAAATATAGCCTATACGGATTCGGAAGAATCCCTCTAAGTAATTGTAAAAGAAATTTTGAAATCGGTCCAATAGTTTTTGAGCCTATTCAATACAAACATACAAAAATACAAAGGTTTCCTCTTTATAATATTATTAGTAACTAGCTTCCGCCCGCGACTTCGTCCGCGTGGAAAAAAATATCCCCCGATTTTGAAACATTCTTCATTAGTGCTCCGCTCCTATTTTTCTTAGCGTGATGATATATAGCCTATAGCCTTCCTCGATAAATGGGCTATCTAACACTGAAAGAATTTTTCAAATCAGAACCGTAGTTCCTGAGATTAGCGCGTTCAAGCAAACAAACAAACAAACAAACTCTTCAGCTTTATAATATTAGTATAGATTAGTATAGATAAGTAAGTAGTACAGGTCACGCCAGGACGTCAATCTACCCCAATCTGTCAAATTTTACCAATCGAACATTAACCTTCCACTATTGTGATAAGGTTGAAAATCTATTAAAAAAATTTGACAGATTGAGGTAGGTTGATGTGCTGGCGGCGTCTGTGCAAAACTGAAAAAAAATATATAGCAAAAAAGATTTAATAAAACAATATTTCTAGTGTCTCTTCACATACTAAAATGCCTATTTTCTTGCTTTTCCAGTCACCGAAGAAGAGATCTCTATCACGATCAATGGATGAAGATATTAAACCAAAGGATAAGAATGAAAGTGGTAAGTTTAGTAAGTGATGCCTGGTACCTTTACCTGGCTGGATGCACACAAACGAACAATAGGTAGTTGTAACACTTTGTGGTGGCTCTAGTATTTATTTATTTATTTTATTTGGCTCTTCAAACTCAAACTCAAAATATTTTATTTCACATAAGCTTACCATTCACAAAATGTCAGAAGTTAGTGCAAGGTTCGAAATTGGTCGTTTTCTATGTAGAAGAACCGGCAAGAAACTCCACAGTTACTCTTTTAAAAAATGTCATTACAATGTTAATACAGGTTAATTAGGTATTAGAGGACAGTATAGACCAATTAATACAGCACAATGAAAACACTAGGGGGACCAGAAAGTTAAAGAAATTTCAGAGTAGGGCCAGAATTATAGGAAAAATGTATTTTGGTGTTTAAACTCTTAATCATATAAAAACACACTTGCTATATGCACTATGCATCTATTATTCTACTAAGTAGAATCTACTTTATAGTTCTGGATCGTGAAATATAATTATATGGCCCATATACTATTCATGGCGATGGACCGGCGCGGCGGCGTGGCGGGCTGGCTTAGATGCTTTCGCGGGCCGGAGGTGGCCCGCGGGTCGTATTTTACCAATCACTGTTCTTGACATTGAGCAGTACAGCCTTAAATTTGTATGACTTTTTGGCATGCTGAATAGTTTCCTATTAGATCTTGCTTTACTGAGCAACTCAGGACAATTCAAAGAGCCTGTTACTAGTTCCTTAAAGAAAATTGAGTCAAACATGTCTCTAAGGCTCTCTAAATGAGTCCATAGTATTGCCGATAAGTCGGCCTAGTGCGTTCTGAATTTGAATCATAATTTTTATAATTATTAATCTAATAATCGTAATTGTTTTCTGATGGCTAAATAAAAAATAAATTAAAATTCATTTATTTCAGGTCTGTGACCTATATAAAATAGGAAACTAACATATGTGCCATTGGTCGGCTTACACAACTATACACATAATACATGCAAAAAAAAAAACATAACTGTGAAATTGAAATTAAATTCAATTGAATTATAGAAAATAATTATACAAAAATGTCAATAAAATAAAATGAGTAATGTCAAAAAATAAATAAATACAATGTCAGATTAACAATGTCACAAAAAAAATGTCAATAAAAAGAGTCGCTAAACTAAATAAAGTTAAGCAACTTTTGCCGAGGTTTGTTGGAGTGTGGATGGGTGCCCATCATTCATTATCGTGCCTCGGAATGCAAGTTAAGCCATCTGTCCCGACTGTCATTAGTGTAGTTTCCTGTGTTACAAAATAATAATTTTATTTGGTCCATTAGGTAGATTTTCAAAAAATATTTGTCACGATTTTTTGCCTTTTCAAGTCAAGAACAATTCACAAAGATAGAAAGCTTCAAAGTGCAGGAGTGGGGGCTGCTGACGTCACGCAGTGCTAAGAATTATACCGGAGTGTGACGTCACGAGAAATTTCAACTCGCTGTATCGTCTTAATTTTTCAATTACGTGAAAAAAGAAAAAAAATTGGCCAAGTGCGAGTCAGACTCGCCCATGAAGGGTTCCGTGGTAACTATAATAATATAATATAATATGTATATTTAATTGACGAATAAAAAAAACCTTAAAAATTACAAACTTATATTTGCGCTTTTAGAAAATATGCTGTATCTCAAAAACTGCTGACCCGATTTCGTTCAAACCAATTTTGGTTGAAAGATTACATTAAGATCTACAGACATATATTTGTTTTTAGATTTTTCACTCCATTATTATACAACGTGTAACGGAAAGGGTATATACATACCGAGTGCACGGCTTCTTTGGATGATAACAAACGATATGGCAAGGGTGTTGTAATCCTAAGTCTACGTGTGTAGAACTTACTACAAATTCCAATACATTGATACCAGAGACCGAATTTTTCAAATTAAGAAGAACGAAACGAATTATCGTTTTATTGGCAAGTGACGTGGAAAGTTATTGACCCTCGTAGTGCTGTGACATGTTTGTTATGATTGGTATTCAAGAAATATATGAAACCAATAATTTGGTATCAATTCTTTGAGTCAGTTATTTTGTGCTGATACTGTGCATAGAGACTCCATACCAGATGTTGTCTTCAGACCTTTTGGATAGATATGGGGTTTCCGTTACACGTTGTAGAAGTTAGAGGGGGCGGGACACACATTTACCACTTTGAAAGCTTATATCTTTTAAACGATTAACTTTATGAAAAAGTGGTTTTAGAAACCCTTATATCATTTTTAAAGACCTATCTATAGATACCACACACGCATAGGTTTCATGAAAAAAAAAAAAATCGGTTCTAGTTCCATGTATGGGGACCCCCCTTTATATTAAAAGTTTTTTAATTTTTTTCTTAAAATCGGAAAGCGGTTCACAGAATACATACATCTACCTACTAAGTTTCACATGTATAGTCTTAATAGTTTCGGAATAAAATGGCTGTGACATACGGACGGACGGACAGACAGACAGACAGACAGACGGACAGACATATCGAAACTATAAGGGTACCGTTTTTTGCCATTTGGCTACGGAACCCTAAAAAAATACGTGTCCAATGTTTTTTGTTACACTACGTGACGGACTAAATATTTTAGGAAACTACTACCCTTTTGTACGTGTTTGACAGTCGACACGAGTAGACAGAAGTCTGAAAATCTAATACCAGTCTTGCTAAGGGCTATTGTGTTACCCAGCTATTGTGTTGTGGAGGTCAGATAGTCGCTCCATGTAAACCCCTAGTACTCAGCTCCATCCGACTAGACTAGAAGCTGACCTAACATAGTTGAAAAAGGCTAAGATGACGACATGTTTTATTTAAAGAAGGCTGTTAACATTTCAGACTAGCGAACCGGCCTGGCTTGGCACGGGTCACTCTGCTAATTCATAAACTTAATAAATTCAATTCAATTCAAAACATTTATTTCAGACTTACGTCCATAAAGTGTTAGTATTACATTAAAGGAACTTAAAACTATGTTAGTAAATTACACACATACACGTAACAAAAGAAACACAATAAAAATGTGAAAAAATTAGAGTCAGACTACCTAACATGCGCGTGCACAGGATTATGACAGGGTATGCGGCGGAGTAATCGGTCACAAAATCTTTTTCTTTTATAGATTTTTAGCATAGCCACAGCCACGCATCGCCTTCATGCTACGATGCGTGACTGTGGCTATAATCCTGTGCACGCCCCTGCTACCTAACATGAAACTTCATGCATTGCCTCCAAATCGGACTATGGATATTTTCAGCAATGACCCTCAGGTAGCTGTTGGGACTGTCCCTCAATCTTCGCATCAGCGATGCTACTCTTTTACGAATAATGGCGTGAAAGCCGTCCACTTGAGCTTCCGCAAACATCGCTGACGCACTACAGTAACGAGGCAGTCCCATCAGCAACCTGAAAGCATTGTTATATTGGACCCGCAGAGTACTGACGGCTTGCTGTGTGTAGTTAGTCCACAAACTACATGTATAAAAAGACTGGCAGCATGCCCGAAATAACGTTGTCTTTACTGTCTTAGAACATCGGGCAAATCTGCGTGCCAGCATATTACAACGAATCGTCAGCCCCCTGCGTTCCCTCTCAATGTTCGATACATCATTCAGGTCCTCATTTACTACATGACTTAAGTAAACAAATTGAGTAACTCTATTCAACGCCTTACCCGCTAGTGTCACGGGCGGTACGTAAGAGGGTACACACTTAAACCTTCCTCATAAATCACTCTTCATTGGTGAAAGTCGCATGAAAATTTGATCAATAGTTTTTGAGTTTATCGCGGACATACAAATAGACAGACGTGGTGGGAGACTTTGTTTTATAATATGTAAGGATCAGGATTGTTCGTTTGTGTGTACTAGACTTTTCTGTTATGCTTATTGTGCTTTTTATACCTACCCCTTAATATTGCGCTGCTAGAGATTCATACTCGTAACTATAATCCTTTCCTTATCCCACTTTTTGTGATATTATAACGTCACTAGCCATCGCGCGTGGCTTTGCTCCTGTGGACTTATCACTAGACTTGATCACGATAAAAATATGTTCTTAAAAATTAGCCCATAACCTTCCTTAAGCTTCTTGCTACTTACATACTAAAGGAGAATGCCAAGTTTCGGCTCGAATCGTGTAGCGTCCAACAGACTTTCTAAATTAATGATAATTCATTATATAAAACAGTAAGAATTATACATTATAAATAAAATCTGTAGAAGTACACCGTTTAAAAGTCATTTTAAATAGTTATTCAATTTATCAACACGTTTTCTATCTACAATTACAATTAGAAATGTTGCCAATACCAAAATAAAATAATATCGATACGAAATTGCACTTGCAAATCGATTACATTAATATCATTATGAACCTACGTAAGTGAATTTATTACTTACAAAAGTCATAACTCTTAATTCTTATAATAATAAATATTGTTTAGTTATATTTTTGAATATTTTATAATGATGTAATAATTTAAAATAATTCAATTATCGATACAGTTTAGAATGGTTATATAATGCTGGAAACACTTGATCTTGTAGTTGACCCTGATAATTGTCAAAAGTTTTACTTCTCCCACGTTTTATGACGAGCGACGAAGTATCTCTGTCTTATGTGTTTTTTGTGTTGCTTATTGCTGTGCTACCGGACTCCGATTTCTGTATCACTAACGACTACCTTGGCTGTGGAAACTGAATTCAATAGTAATTCTTCAATAATTTACTACTTTATTTCATGTCATCGTTAAAATTAGAAGCATTAAGTGGTCAACTACAAAGAACTATAACTTTTTTTAGTGTACTACTTATAGATATAATTATTTTCCTTTTTTATGATATATGTATAGTTTATCTTTGTCGGTTCTGTCCGAGTCTTGAAGGAAACCTTGGCATTCTCCTTTAATCAAATCCACCCAGTACTTTCAGAGATTAGCGCGATTAAACAAACGAACTCAACAGCTTTATTATATTAGTATAGATATTAGAGCTCTCACTGTCTCTCCTATCCATAGTTTATTATGTATTTTTTAACTTTATATACTTTAACCATCTACAATATATTTACGTATATTCTAATTAATTATAATGGCTAACCAATATTGTATTATTTGTTTTTGAAGGTTTTTTGGTCTCAGTTCGTCGCTTTGCTCAAAGTCCTTGTTTAGTTCCAAATAATAAGATACACTGTATAGATAAAACATTGATTTACTTCATCAAATAGAAAATACAGTTACCTAAATCATAACACAAAAATAAAGTAATAATACTTAGAAAATACTTGCATGAAAAAAATAGCAACATGTCTCTCATCTCCGTTCTCACTTATTCTTAAACCCTCCATCTTCTCTTGCTCCTAAATCTATTTGCCATCGCCAAAATCCTCGTTAGATTCCCAGTCCCACATTCATCGCTGAGTTCTAGATCCCACTTTCTCGCTCAGTTCTGAGACCCCATAATCTCGCTTTGTTTTAAGACCCCATTTTCTCACTTATTTTTAAGACCCCACAATCTTGCTTAGTTTCATGACCCCACATTCTCGCTTATCCCAGCTGCTCCATAGTTCCGACATCCCGCTTGGCATGCCATTGTATCTGTGCGACTAATATCTCACCACGTGGACGTTGCAGACACTGCCCGAATAGGCAGAGGGAGCACGCGCTCGTCCGCGCAAGACGAATGCCGTAAGCTCTTTAATAATAAATAGTAATAGATAACTTTTTTTTTATTACGGTTAACTCCGCCTTTTGACCTCGATCATGCCTGATTGTAAGCGATAGATGAGGTCTATGATGAAACGAGTTAAAGGCTGACGGGTCGTAAGTGGTAGGGAACAAGCCGGCAGAGAATTCCACATCTTGGCTGGCAATAAATATAGAGGAGAAGCGCTTAGAAAAGACTCGATGGTAAATCGACCAAGTGTGGATAGTACCCTGCAGTATGTGCGGTAGATCAGTAGTGAAAGGGAGATGGAGAGATCAGGTCTTGGAGCACGATTTGCGTAATGAATGGAGATGCTTTTAAGGAAAAAGAATGGGACATTATTAAAGCTTGTTTCACTACGTCAGGTTAGACCGTGTTTACACGCTGGCGAATTTTCTCAGCGCGGTGTCGCGCCATCTTTTGGAATTTATACAAGCAATTATTAATAGTAATACTAATGATGTTTGTATAGTGACAGCCCTGAATCTATTTCCTTCAAGTTTTGTCCTTCCAAAGATCGTCTGTAAGAGATTGCCCTGTGTAATAAGACCATTGTACAATAGTTTTATTATTAATGTTCTTGTAAATGTTTACCATAAAGTAGATAATAAACAATAATAATCCAAAATCGGAAAAAATTGAAATTATTTGAAATATTTCAAATATAATACAAGATGAAATTGTGAAATTTTAGCTACACGGCTCTAAATGAATGCAGATTGTGGAAGATGGACTATTATGAAAGTGGCGAAAAGACGTTTCGAGTAGTCATAGAAAATTACCCTTATTTGTATCAAATAATGTTGCATACGCCATAATAGCCTTAATCCATACGGCGCACACCATTTTTGCTAGGTGTCGGTTTTATTTTAATTAAACTAATGCCCTAGATTGGTGAGGGGAACGGTGTGAGTACTTATTAATTTTTAGCTTTTAGTATATCTTCAAAATAAATACGTATATGTAATTAAAATGCCACAACTTGATACAGTACGGGACACGTAAGTTGACCTTGAATGCGCAGTAACACATTTTTGGGTCTCAATCGAAGTGCGGTATGATGTGCGGGGCGGCAAGTAACCATAACACCGCGGCGACCGACGCGAAACTAGCCACCACGCAGTCTGACTCCGCCCCGCGCTCTCCGCTCGGCCCTACTGTACACACGAAGTTTTAGAATTTATGTCTCCGTCTAATGTGTGTTCATTTAATTTAATTTCAAGAAAATGAGTCCACCACAACGAACTATTAGGACAGAGGGAAGGAGAATGATATTTGACTTCTACAATATTACTTTTGAAAAAAAAAATATAACTGGTTTTCCAGGTTTTGTGTTATACCAGGGAGTGAAAGTGATTAAAACATGCAGCTGTACATTAACTTTTGTTATATTACATTTATATTAGTACATATTCCTTTAACTGTTCTGTTTAATAATATCTAACTAACACTTCCGATCACGCGGTTGTTCGAGAAATATAATAATTTGAAATAAAATCCGAGATTATCCCCTTACTGCATGGATTTTTGTTTCTTCGCGGAAAAAAAAGTTGTATTTCAGAGTTTATGGAATCCATAAAAAATAATAAAAAAATTGTAGCAGTCTCTATTAATTTATTTATATTTTTAAAAAAAACATTGCATATTTGGTACGGCATGCATTTTATATACCTCCATGGAATATACCAAATATGGGACGAAATGCAATCAGACCAACTTTTATCATCGCCCTATCAATAAAACAATTTATTATAGTCTAATATCAAATATCCTCTTTATTGGAAACAAACTAGCATAACCGTAATCTAATAACATGAAACAAAACAGCAATCAGCCACTACATTTACTCAAGTATTACTGGATCTAGAGGAGTATGATACTCCAGAAAACAATCCAGAAGACAAAAGTCGCATAGGTACCAACCAAATACCTATTTACCTACTTATGAGTGCTGTTATTCATGTACAGAAAACAAAATATACGTAACGTGCGAACTTTAGCATACATGTCTTATGAAATTGAATTCATGTTGATTTTATTGCATATCGTGTCATATGTGAACAAATGCAATTTACCGCTATCTGCATACGGTACCATATATGGGCAGTACAATTGAGACAACACTGCATGTTGTCCCGAATATGCACACAACAAAAACGCAGCATCAATTTGCAATCAATGAGGATCTGGTTTTGTTTCTTCAATTTTTAGACTCACTTATGATGGTTTTATTCAAAGAAATATGTGCAAACCGAAATATTCATAGGATTCTGAGAAATTTGGGTTCAAATACAGAGCTACTCACCTTCCGGGTACGTTTGATTTCAAACTGACTTTAATCTTTTTCTATCAAGACTGCCAACATTTCACCGCTACTAAACATCAAAGTACACACCTAGTCTTTGGTTTCCAATGTCGCTCTAACTCAAACTTGAAAATAATTTATATTTATGCCAAAAAAGTTTGATGTGCAAATATGGGACACAATGCGGTAAGGGGTTATTTTTAATTTGCGTTTAATTAAAATACTTTAGTTTTTTTAATTTCCCAAACTAACACTTTCCGTCGACTATCGTCTAACACTTTTCTCCATAATTGTAACTGCGCGGATGACCGCCATTTTGGTTCAACTTACGTGTCCCAGACTGAACATCGCTACAACAAATAAACCTTTATTTTCGTCACTTGGACATTACTCGTTTATCGAAGTAGAACTGTATTGAGAACGCTACAATGATTTTGTTACTTTGAGTGTATGTAACATCGAGTTTTATAAGGGTCCATCCATTAATTTAAAACAATTTCTGCCAGTAGGGGGTACTGAGCCCTCCAACATAACAGATCTGAAATCTAATCACACTCAGATTGTCGTTATTTAATAACAATAATGCCATATTATTACGGACAATTTTTGTAACTTTTTAATTTTTTTCTTAATTGTTAGGCATTCTATTTTTATTATTGATTATTCATAGAAAACGAGAAGACATTTTTAATCTTTCTTACACAATTTTTTATTTTATTTTATTGCAATTTTATTTTCTATATTTATAATCTTTGTTAATTTTATTTTCGTTTTTTTTCCTTTTATTTGGCTATTGTTTTATTGTATTATTCATTATTTTAAATTTAATGAGGATTATTATCGTTTTCAATTTGTTATTTTATTATATTTGACATGATTTTTTTTTTGGTCTCTCTTCGTTTGATATATTTTATTTAATGGTACTGTTTTGTTTTACACAATTTCTACATAATGTATATTGTTCTGAAATAAATGACTTATGACTTATAAGGTTTCCACTGCTACGCCACAGGCCGGAGGAATGAGCCATAATTCACCACGTGGGCGCAGTGTGGGTAGGTGGATATTGTCTGTCTTCGTATATTATATTTCCTTTATTTACTGTTTTGAGAGCACAAAATAAAACGATTGCACAAAATAATGGAAAGATTTGGCAGCAACTTTGGTTTTTTTTTATTATTTGTCTTTATTAAAGATTTAACCCGTGCACGAGACTCGGGGGTTGCGGGAACGTTCTAGCGAGATACCGCGGCAATACTCAAGGCAACTCAAAAAACAGTGTGGGTTTTAGTCAGTAGAAGTCTGACTCTTCTGCTCTACCAAGAGCGGGAGATTTATTTTGATGATTTGCTCTAAAAAGCGGGTGTTTGAGTAGCTGCCTCCGCACTTAATACGCTTATCAAAGTAACTGCGCATTTTTGTGATCTTACGTAAAAACTAATTCCCCCCTATCCCAAATCTCCCATAAGATATAGTGGACGAGTAGATTGTAGAGAAGGGATTCTCTCCACCTCGAAATCGTGAACCTATTAAATGAATGGGCCATAACAGGCTTGCAATATTGTAACATCACTCGATGTTTTCCGAAGCAACAACATCATTGTAGCTATCTCGACAAATCTAGACGTAGGTTTTCCTCCCTTTTCGATCTCAATCTTAGCTATGTCTCCCTACAGCTCGAGCTCGACGTCGTCGCGCCCTTCGCCGCGCTCAAAGACCCCCACCCGGCAATACAAGTGGGGAGAGGACACGAGACCCCACACCGCAACTTAGACCCCCACAACTCGCTAGATGTCGGCTCATTCTGCAGGAGATTAATAGGAAAATATCTGCTGTTACATGGCAGCCGCCTAATGATATGTAAAAGATAATAGGGTAGCTATAAGTTTTTAAATTGTTAAGGTCACTAAGAGAATCCTTAGAAGTTAAAACGAAATGCTTGCCTTGTGTGTTTATTGTTTGGAATTCAATTAACATGGTAAATTTTAAATTCCAATAGGGTAATTTTCCGTGTATCAAAATGATTTAAAAAAATTGCACACGTATTTTTTGCCTTTTCAAATCAATAGAAAAATAATAATTTGTTGTTGTGCTAATTGGTTTCGTTAATTTAAACAAGACGAGGCCGGCGTTTCCTATAATTGAGTACCCTGAGAAGAAACACTGAGCAAACAAAACAAACTCAGAGGTCAGTCTTTTTTTAAGTCCATACAATCTGTACTGTACTGTAAATCTTTGTGTAAAGTATATATATATATATATATATGTATAATAAATTGTGATTATTTTGATGGTGATTATGATGACTTATATAATGTGAATATTTTATGAGTTTGATTTTATTGATTCTATAAAAATAAGTTACCAATGTATTAATTGCCTATTAATTCATGTCCAAATTGGTGAGAATAGGGTAGTTTCTATGTTACAAAATGATTATTTCATATGGTCCGTTATTTAGATTTTCAAAACATTTTCCACGTATTTTTTGTCTTTCCAAATCAATAAAAATTTACAAAGATTAAAAGCTTCAAAGTTCAGGAGTGCGGGCTGGATTTACCACATTATCACTTCCCATCGGGTGAGATCGTGGTCAAATGCGAGCCTATTGTCAATTATAAAAACCTAAGTGACGGACTAATTAAAATATTTTAGGAAACTACCCTATTGGGAGAGCAGTGGTATCAGTGGTGACCCATTGGTTACGGACTAGACTTCCTAGTTGCAGGTTTTTGCGTCTTTTTTACTGTTTTATTAAATGTTATAATCATCGAACAACCACAATAACAACTGTTGTTGTTGTTGATCTAAGGTTATAAGAAATAAATCTTGGAGACTATATTCACAGATATTGTCTTATGATGTTAAAATGAATATAATTTTCTATTATTTTTTCTTGTAAACATGTAATTAAGTTGTACAAAAAAAAAATGTTGAATAGAAAATAAATATAATTGCTTTAAGCGATAATATGCTTTGTCGTTTTATTTTTACCTATTTTATTTTAATTGTTAACTATTCCCGTCAAGCACTATCACTATCACCGGTACAGTACAGTATAACACACATACAGTGCAGTATAATACCGGTTTCAGAGTACTGTTCGGGCTGCTGAGATTTTTAAAGCTTCAAATATGTTCGCTGCAGCGCACTCAAATTACTTTTACGCACTTATAATCATAAGGAAGACCGCCTCTTTATTAACCTTTTAACCGCCCGACTTCATATCGTTTGTCGGGCCCCCAGCGCCCGGCACAGTCAATCGAAAAATAAATACCTACAACAAAAACAGCGGTGCAATATAATTAGGACTTCTGATTAAGAGACTAAAGTTTATTAAACTGTTAAATTATTACTTAATTAACTATTTACCTAATATAAACATCGTTTTGATGAATAAAATACAGCGTAATTAAACAAAAAAGTACATGAAACGAGCTGTGATATTTTTGTCGTATATATACGACTCAGGCGAAATGGGCCCGAAAATATTTGTCGTAAAAATCCGACGTAGGCGGTTAAAAGGTTAAATAGAATACGAGACAGCTCCATTAGCATTCTGAAAACGCTATCTGATCTATACGACTCACCGTAGGCAGCTGTCCCACCGCCGACGATGAACGAATAGCGAGTGGAACTAGCATCTGAAAACGAGTTGACGAGCAGCGAGCGTGTTGTTCCGATAGTTTAGTCGCTGAGCTATTATCTGGTTGGTGTCTCAGCGTGAGTTCTGACGGCCATGTGATCGCTAAGCGAGTACAGTACCCGGCGATAAATATTGCACATCGACCTTTGGAAAAAGACAATCGGCTAATTTCGGCTTCGTAGAGCGTTATCTCTGTCGTACGAAATACAAACAGTCCGGTATCTATTAGGAGCTGTTAAAACAATTATGATTTGCTTCTTTTGATAATTCTTTTTATTCTTTGTATAAAATACACCAATTTTCTATAAATGATGGCTTTAGGTTGGGGTAAAATAAAATAAAAAAATGGCCAAGTGCGAGTCAGACTCGCCCATGAAGGGTTCCGTAGTAACTATAATAAACATATAATACATTTATTTGAAAAAAAAAACTTAAAATTTCTTAAAACTAGCTTATTTACAATTTTCACAACTATGCCAAATAACTTTGTTTTTCATAATGTTTGTATGAATTAAAAAGTTAATTTTGCGGTTTTAGAAAATATGCTGTATCTCAAAAACTGCTGACCCGATCTAGTTCAAACCAATTTTGGTTGAAAGACTACATTAACCTTTTC
This sequence comes from Tholera decimalis, assembly GCA_943138885.2. Lineage (NCBI taxonomy): Eukaryota > Metazoa > Arthropoda > Insecta > Lepidoptera > Noctuidae > Tholera > Tholera decimalis. The sequence goes on along the minus strand of OW964575.2, from coordinate 5,222,136 downwards.
GCCGCCAACGTACACAAAACGCAATGCCTCGCCGAGCGCCAAGCTATAAATGTATAACTAAATATACAGTAAACAGTAGTGATAGGGATATCGTCATATCGATGAATAAGATTTGTACGCGTAAAGTTAAGATTTAAAGTTGATTTTACGAATATAAATAAAAACTGATTAAATATTTCCAGATTTGTTTTATTTCACAGTATCCTTAATAAGAAAAAACAGTATAAATTATGAGTATCAAAGAAACCAATACATCTCAATTAGAACTATAAGGAATGGGGTACATCTCTATTTGTTTCATGATCTGATTCTTTAACTTCATATCAAGTTATTGGCACTGAGGGCACGTTGAATTCGATTCTGATCAGGGATGGGGTCTATGGTCTTTCTTCTATTTTTGTTTATTCCTGTTTTTTTAATAACTTCAGTCAACGTTTTTTACCTCTATCTAAGTGGCAGAATTTTTAATTGTTATTAAAGTGTTTTTTGAAATGGAAAGTAAGTATATATTTAAATTCTATCACGCTTGTAGCCGTGTACTTATCAAAGCATTGTTTTTTAAGTGTTATTTCTGTTCTTTTCTTAACTCATGTATCGGTAGCGTTTACCCATCTGCGCGCGGGGGACCCCGCGCACAGATTGCGTTTCTCTATTTACCCACGACGGAACGGAGCAGGTATATGCGTTTAGGGTGAGAGATGTTTGTGTGTATGTTTGTGTTTTTTACCGTAGGTATCGTAAGTGGCAGAATTTTTAATTGATTTTAAAGTGTTTTTTGAAATGGAAAGTAAGTATATATTTAAATTCTATCACGCTTGTAGCCGTGTACTTATCAAAGCATTGTTTTCAATCAAGTTCTTTCGAATCAAGTTCTTCACTCATTTTTCTATTTGTTATCAAGTGAAAGAAAGAAAGATGAGTGCGCGCGAATCCGATTTTGTGCTGCACTATGCCAAAGTGACCTTGACAGCCGCACGCCTATGACGTCACTGACCAACTTCTATAGTAGTTCGTGGCACTCGGTGGCGCACAGGGGCATAGACGACCAATTGTTTTATAGAGATGGGAAAATAACTATCGACAAGAATTGGTAACAACTTTATAATTACGTATCGGCATCTACCTGAAGGTCGAAATTCATCTACTATCCTTTGTAATGAAGTAGATAACTAAGTTCATATTTTATTGACCTCAAATTGTTTTCGATATTCGTAACTTTCTGTATTTATAAATATTTCAATGGTGAAATCAACCTTTCACGGCACATCACTGGCCAACTTGATATGAAGTGATTGGCGTTCTGAGGAAAGTAACAAAATTCGGAGATTCTGTTTTTGCCGATTTTAGGACAAACTCGGGCTTATTTTGTGTAGAAAAATAAAAAACAGGGTAGTAGACAGTGCTATCTTAAATAATAAAATGAAACAAAGCTTTTAATCACAGTAAATTTATTTTAATAAGATAGTTAAAATGAACAACTTCTATAGAAGTTGTGGCGCTGGTGGCACGAAAATCCCGAACTTCTATAGAAGTGCTTGGCGGTGAAAAGGTTAAGATCTACAGACATATATTTTTATTAGATTTTTCACTCCATAATTATAGAAGTTAGAGGGGGGGGACACATTTTACCACTTTAGAAGCGTATATCTTTTAAACGATTAACTTTATGAAAAAGTGGTTTTAGAAACCTCAATGTCATTTTTAAAGACCTGTCTATAGATACCACACACGCATAGGTTTCATGAAAAAAAAAAAAAATTCCAGTTTCAGTTCCATGTATGGGGAGCACCCCTTTATTTTAAATACTTTTTATTTATTTTTTTCATAAAATCGGAAAGCGGTTCACAGAATACATCTACCTACCAAGTTTCACATGTATAGTCCTAACAGTTTCGGAATAAAATGGCTGTGATATACGGACGGACAGACAGACAGACAGACGGACAGACATGTCGAAACTATAAGGGTTCTGTTTTTTGCCATTCGGCTACGGAACCCTAAAAACATGTTCACATTATGTTTACGTATTTAATTATTTTGGAAAATTACAGCTGTAGTGTACATAATAAACACCATTATACCTATTGTTAAAATGAGACATTGTAATAAAAATAATAATAATTGTAATTCTCAATTCCATTTCACTATCTGTGCTCTCAAAGAGGTCGATATCACTGTCACTGTTAGGCCGTACTTATCACTAGTATATCAGTGTACCTAATTGTCTAAGCCGTGTTGAATGCTTCTATATTCATTCTCACATTTGATTGCATGATCGCAAAACTTTTTCCACTCTTCAGCCCCGATCATGTTTACTTTTTCAGTCAATAATGTTTTTACTGTAGTTTTCATACCCACATTTCTAGAGGTTACATAGCCTTTCAGCTGAGAGCCTGAGACCATATATATTCAATTGGATTAAAATCCGGATGATACGGTGGCAATCGAAACACAGTATGCCCATGTTCGGCAAGTACTTTGTCCACGGAAAACTCCGTATGCCTCTCCTTGTGCTGACATATAATAGCGTAAATCTGGGTTTTTGTTAATTTTGGATCAACTGGAATTTCGTGTCTGTTTAACCAGTTGATCATTTCCTGTTTAATGGTGTTTGAGTTGGGGGGTCTTTCAACATATTTGTTGTGATAGGGTGCGTTAACTAGAACAGAATCACTGGATATATTTGCGATTCATTGATTAACCAGCCATTTTTCGTAGTTATGGTTATTCATTTCATTGTGATAGTCACCTGTAATGTCCGTGGATTTATACGTTAAAAAGGCACCGGGTACAAAGCCTTTTTCAACCGACGACCAAAAGAGGAGGTTATCAATTCGACGCGTATATTTTTTTTTAATGTATGATCACCGATTACTCGAAGACGGCTGAACCGATTTGGAAAATTTTTTTTTTGTTTGAAAGGGTATACTTCGAAATTGGTCCCATTGTCACCAGGTCAGGATCTGATGATGAGATCCTGGAGAAATCGAGGGAACTCTTCAAATATTATAGGCACACCTATGGCGTTTTGGGTATTTCTTATAGTAACTTGTGCAGTTGCTTTCATAAAATACCATTTGGGGAAGTGGAACTGATGATGAAGACCACAGATGGCTGCCGAACCTACTCAATAATAAGTATTTCGTGGATTGCGATTCGAATACTTGAATATGGATGTTAAGCACTTTATGTTCGTCACAATGCATATGGTGATGTAGAGCTGATGGTGAAGTACCAGGAGAACTCCTCAAAAATTAACGGCCCAGCATTGGGAAAAGCAATATTTTGTAAAAGGTTATAAGTAGTTGACATTTAGGCTCTTTTAACTAGGTAAATTAAAAATCGACCAACTAAAAAGAGTGAAATAAAAACTTTTTACCAAAAAATTAAACCGACTCCCAAAAACACTGCAAAGTGAAAAATCACTTTAATTTCGGTGTAAGTCGGTGCCAAAAACGAAAATACAAAACTAAAGACACCGACTACCGAAATTAAAGTTATTTTTCTCTTTACAGTGTTTTTGGGAGTCGGTTTAATTTTTTGGTAAAAAGTTTTTATCATTTCCCGCATGAACTATAATCAAACGTTGACGTTTTGAAATTGGCTTTTTTACTCCTTTTTTCTTATCATCACTCTATATATATACACACTAAAGGGAAATCTTCCTTTAGTGTGGGATGTATGTATGTAAGAATCATCCACATAGACGATATTTTTTCCTTATTCGCGAAATTTGCGTATTTTATCGAGGTATTCCATTCGTTTTGAGACTTACATCGTGCTTTTCCATTAGAACTTTTCGATTATCTTCCATTTTAGTGAACCGAAATCCCATCTCGTTAAGTATTTTTTTCAACGTCTTTTCAGACCCATTGTAATTAATAGCTTCAGATAATTTAGCTTTTAATGATTTTATTGTTGGCAGTTCATTAAATCGTAAGTGAAAATCATACACCATTCTTCGAACAACATCATAATCAAAATCGTCCATACCCAAACGAAATTGCTTTTTTGGTCTCCCTTTTTTTGGAGTGCTGAACTTAATTTCAGTAGAATGTGTTTCAGTACTGACTTCGTTTAATATATTGTTCAAAGTTCTTCTTGAAATTCCAGTGGCATTTGCTACTCGCTCTTGAACCTTCTTAATATAACAACCTTAGAACAACAACGCATAGTACGAGTGCAAAAAGTGAGGCAACTAAAACTTAGCCATTTTTGGCTAACTTTGCTCGACGAGCCGTCAGTACTCAAGGTCACATTCTGCCGAACAGAGCTCGCGAGTAAATAATTTAAAACGACCGTTTGTAGCGTAAAGGGATGTCATAGTCCTTCAGGAAAACAAAAAACGTGTAATCAAATTACATTTCACAAGTAAATACATACATTTTATACATTATATTTAAGTAAACCGACCATCAAACAAAAATTCTAATAACCTAACTTATCACAATTCAATGTTGCTCTCCGTGAGGAAAAAAATACCCATATTGATTTCTTTTGTGCTTATATTTGTTTAAAAAAAATATAGTTTTGGCGGCAATTATGTATGCGTCAAACTAAACTATATTTATTTACAGCTACTACCTACAGTGTTTTATAACTAAAAGTTACTGTTAGTTCGAAGAGTGGCATCATAAAGATGACAATTTTATTGATTAAGATTTTTTTCATTTAAGTAATGTTCTCAATAATATTTTTCTGTTTCATAAATACAACACATACTTTTAATTGATATCAAACGAGATTTTTCAAGCAATTAATACATTTCTATAATATCATTATAACACATTACACATCAAACATTCTAAACGCAATAAACGATATCTCATTTCGTTTACCTTCCGTAAATATATGTCATATAAGTCATCTATACTAATATTATAAAGCTGAAGAGTTTGTTTGTTTGTTTGCTTGAACGCGCTAATCTCAGGAACTACCGTTCTGATTTGAAAAATTCTTTCAGTGTTAGATAGCCCATTTATCGAGGAAGGCTATAGGCTATATATCATCACGCTAACACCAATAGGAGCGGAGCAGTAATGAAGAATGTTTCAAAATCGGGGGATTTTTTTTTCCACGGGGACGAAGTCGCGGGCGGAAGCTAGTATTACATGAAAAAACATCATCTTATTTAGTTTCATAACATAAAATACTTGATTTGATCCAGCAACATAATAGTGCGTTTTCCCATTTTTGTGGTAATGGTACTGGTAATGGTATCACTGAAAGCTATATTTGCGTGCGTTTGAAGAACGTAGACACATTCGGCTCACGCACACAAAGAAAATAAAGTGGACACACGAAATCGCTCGTGTTTTGTTCTAGACGCCTCTTCTATGCGTTGTTGTTCTAAGATAACAACTTACATTTTCATCTTCATTTTTAGGGTTCCGTAGTCAACAAGGAACCCTTATAGTTTCGCCATGTCCGTCTGTCTGTCCGTCTGTCCGCGGTTTAGCTCAAAACCTATTGGTAATAGAAAGTTGTACTTTGGCATGAGTATACACGTTAATGACGCCAAAAAAGTGGTAAAATAAAATTTTGAAAAAAACAATTATTTAGGGTACCTCCCATACATGTAAATTGGGGTGATCGTTATTTTTTTTCGTTCCTCCCATAGTGTGGGATATCGTTGGATAGGTCTTTCAAAAATATTAGGGGTTTGGTAAGACCGTTTTTTGATTAAGTAAACCGTTCGTGACTTATCAAGCTTTAAAGTACTAATGTTCGTTAGAGTCAAGTGTCCGCCCCCTCTATCAACTAAACGGTTGTAGTTAGAAATTAAAATGTCACGGCAGTAGTAACTATATATAACTAAATTTAAAGGAAAACTATCACACATAAGTGGGCTTTACAAGTTTACGAGTAATAGTCGACCAATTGTATTTGACTCGAAAATTTCGAACAACTCTACAGAAATGTCGATAGATGGCGCTAAGCGCCAGTTGTATCGTGCTAGCTTCTTGTGACGATTGAGTAGTGTAGCTCTGTGTCCGCATTTAAATTCAAAACACCGGCTATGACAAGTTTTATACAAATCTCTAAAAAAAATTAAAACTATATATATATAGGAAGTCAATATATAGGAAGTCAAATTAGTTAGGTAGTCATGTTTGGCTTTTAGTTAGAGCATGGTACGAAACGATCAGTCAGCGAATACGACACGCACTTGGCTGTTATAAAAACTACGGAACCCTACACTGCGCGTGGCCCGACACGCACTTGACCGGTTTTTTTTTAATCTGTCAGCTTCGGTTACAAAATATTTATAAACATTTTTTATTGTAGATCATTTCGCGTGACTGACCTCGTAAAGGTTTCCCTCTTTTTCCTAAAGATGACATAGTACAACTTTAAATTATTTATTTTTGGGGGTCTTAACAACTCTAAATATATATTTTGAACTGGACGCGACCGCACTCTATCGCACTTGAACGACGACTGACAAAACCAAAGAGAATGTAATACACTATGTTTTAGACAAAACGTCACATAGGTAGTGTGCGACAGAGATAACGCTCTTCGAAGCCGAAATTAAATTAGCCGATTGTCTATTTCCAAAGGTCGATGTGCAATATTTATCGCCGGGTACTGTATTATCTTTGACAGCTCTTGTCGCTCAGCGACAAAACTAGTGAAGCGAATAGTCGCCGCGGCAGTGTGAACAGTCAGAGAACAACTATTAATATGCATCTCTTTTGTTTACACGGAATGTATATTTTACTGGGCGTTTCTTGAGCGGCTAAATCGCCGATAGTTATTCGTTTACTCAGTCGAAAAACTGCTGTATGAACCAATTCATGAATATCTTGGTGCGTCCGACCTGACCCTGTCGCTAGAACTTATAACGATGAGCGCCTTCACATTAGTGTTTGTCCAGCGTAGGCGTTCGATAAACGTATGCGCAGCGTCTAGTGGGCAACTGCCCGATGTTTGTGATCGGGTGATTTCAGGGCCGAGCTGACCTAAGCCAGCGCCTGTGTGCAAAATGCGCAAAGTGCCTAAGAATTTTTCCACAGGCGTGAGTATTGTCTTGGGGTCTCCAAAGCAGGGGCGGATCCAGCCCTCAAAAAAGGTTGTGGGCACAACCACCCGAAAATCGGCCAAGTACGAGTCGTAGTACAAACTCGCTCGACTCGACTTTTGAATATGTTTATTTCTTTTTTTACACGCATCAGGACTTTGGTCTTAAGAATGTAAATAGTCGTTGGAGGAAGTCAGACTCGATTTCGTCCAATTAAATAGTCAAACAGTTTCGATTTGGAACCAATTTTAATCAATAAATTATAGTTTTTTCTTCTTTAGGCAGTTGTCCCACTGCCGGCGATGAACGAGTAGCGAGTAGAGCTAGCATCTGAAAACGAGTTGCCGAGTAGTGAGTGTGTAGTTCAGATAACATAATATTAGCCTATCCTATTACCTCACCTTAAACGGCATGCACAGAAATAGAATAGGCACAATCCTGGGAAGACATGAACGACCTCATCTAGAGCATTCCAGCAAACGAATACAAGATAATAGGGGGGAATGAATGGACACGTGGGTACCAGAGATATCACAGGAAATAATGTACATTACATGGTGTGTTTGGGATAGGCGAGTTAAACAAAAAATTAGAAGAAATACAAAAATTTGCAGAAAGAAACGCTTTTACACTAAAAAACACGAATTTCAAAAGAAACCAGAACATTTGAGCACTTATAAATGTGCAGGTAGAGCGTCACAGATAGACTTTATCATGTCCGACAAGACCGTCAAACGAAAGTTTAAGGACGGTAAAGTAATACCTGCTGATCATCTTACATCACAGCATCACATACTCGTGTTAGTGTACGAGCTGCCAAAGCCTATAAAAATTAAAATAGATAGAACAGCAAGAACTAAATGCAGAGAGCTCGATGATCCATTATAAAGGGGAAACACTAAAGAGCGTGATAAAAGATTACTTGGAGACCGATTTGGAAGTAAGCTATGCCAACGCAAATGATATCTGGTCTAAGTTTGAAACCTGGTACAGGACAAAAGCGGCAGGGATCCTAGGAGTCTCTAAAGGACATCATAATTGTAGCAAAGATCGTAAAATAAAAAATTCTTTTTAAGAAATGGCAGAGTTCTAAACTAGAGGAAGATATGTACCGAATGAAGTGGTGAAACAGGATGTTAAAAGACGTATAGCACAAGAGGTCGCCAAAACCAACCAAAAGTTCTATGAAAGTCTGGAGAATGCTAAAAATGCAAACGAAGTACTGAAATTAGCAAAACGCAAACATAAAGCATCCATGAACATAAAAGTAAATAAAAAAATCAAATGTAAGGACCAAAAGAAATTACTAACAAACAATACAGAAATTAACGAGAGATGGTTCGAATACTATAGTAAGCTATTTAAGGATGATTTTCCTAACGAAAATCAACCACCATGTGCACCCACACATGGTCCAATAATAACTATAAATGAGTACGAGGTGAGAAATGAATTAGGTAAAATGAAAAGCCGCAAAGCCAGACGAAGTAACCGCAGAGTTTCAGTTGAAGCTTCGTTAGCAAAGCTATGCAATATCATCATGATTACAAATCGTATTCCAGAATCTTGGCGCCAGAGCTATCTACTGCCATTCTACACATACAAGGGCGATACTGCGCAGTGTGAAAACTAGAGGTATAAAATTGACCGCTCACACACTCAAAATATGGGAACGAATCATCAACAACCGTCTCAACAAAATAAAATCTGTGAAATATCCCCAAACTAGTTTGGCTTCATAGCATCCAAGTCAACCACGGATGCTATAGATAGTTAGAATCATGACGAAAAATATAGAATTAACAACAAAGACCTACATCTGCAGGAACGACTAAACATGGATGCAAGCCCTGGAAAAGTACAGCCTGAGAGTTAGCAGGAGTAAAACGAAGTATCTAAAATGTCTTTTCAGCGGAAACATGGGCGTCGTATCAATGTGCATAGTCTCTAGAGTAGCCAGACTATTCACATTGGTACGATGCCCATACCCACAGTAAACCAATTTAATATCTTGGCTCTATGTTAACGAGAGATGCAAACGTGGACGCTGACGTCACTCACAGAGTCAGCGCCGCATGGCTGAAGTGGCGCTCATTAACCGGCGTGCTTTGTGATCCCTGTATCCCAACAAAAACTAAGAGGAAAGTATACATAACGGCAGTGCGCCCGGCGATAATCTACGGTACCAAGTGCTGGACAGTCATAAAGACACATGAACAAAAAGTACATACTAACGAAATGAAGATGCTTAGGTGGGTGGGAGGTGTGACTAGACACGATAAAAAACGAAACGAGTATATACGAGGCAGTTTCAAAGTCGCAGCAATGGCTGACAAAATTATCGAGAATCGCCTTCACTGGTATGGTCACATCAAAAATCACCAAGAGGACCACATTATAAATATTGCCCTTTATAGGGCAATATTTATAATGTGGTCCTCTTTATCTCTTTTTTTTTTTTAGTTATCTTCCAGAACAATAACGTAGCAGGGGCCGCCATTAACCTGGTAGTTACAGATAAAGAGAGACCTCGAGAAAGCCCAATTGCCTGAAACGACAACCCAAGACAGACTGACCTGGCGCAGGAAAGTGAGGATACCCGACTCCAAATTAACTGGGATCAGGGACGAATATAGATATTGTTTTTTCTTCTTTTCTAGTAGCCACTATAAGCCAAAATAGGGACACTAGACTGGGTAAATAGATACCATCTTGACGCTGTCTCAGGAGTTGTAAGTATGACCAGCAAGTGAGAAGCACCAGGCGAGACTTAATTCGCTAATAGACTCGCACTTTTTTTTAGTTAGCGTAGTAAACCACGGAACCTTACACTGCACGTGAGCCGATACGCACATGGTCGATTTTTATTTAAGTCTTATAATAAGGCCATCGATCTCAATAGACCGTGAAAGTGTGACGTCACAAGTCTATTAGGGTTGTGGGCATGCCCATCATGCCCACAACGGTGGATCCGCCCTTGCTCCAAAGACAATACTCACGCCTGTGGTTTAACTTTACACTGTTTGTATCTACTCAATTATAAAGAACTAGCTTTTACCCGCGACTTCGTTCGCGTAGGAAGGTTTTCCCGCGTAAAATCCCGATCCCGTGGGAATTCCGGGATAAAAAGTAGCCTATATGTTATTCCAGGATGTAAACTATCTACTTGCCAAATTTCATTGAGATCCGTTCAGTAGTTTTTGCGTGAAAGAGTAACAAACATCCATCCATCCTCACAAACTTTCGCATTTATAATATTAGTAGGAGTAGGATAATATGTTGTAGTTTTACAAAAATAATTTCAATAAATTGCTGGCATTACATCCGGCGCCCCTTCTGCTTTGGCGCTTGTGTGCGCCGCACACTTCGCACATAGGGAAGGCTCGGCCCTGGGTGATTCGTATGTATACTAGTTGTGCGGTAAACTCGAAAACTTTCATTTCGCTAGTCGGTCTTTATTTTGTACATATTTTCGTTTTTGACACTGCCTTCCGAAATGAAAGTTATTTTTCACTTTGCAGTGTTTTTTTTTTGGGAAGTTGGTTTTATTTTTTGTTAAAAGTTTTTTTTCTCGCCTTTTATTGGGTCGGTTTGTAATTTACCTAGTAATAAAAGCCTAAATGTCACCTTTTTATCACCTTTTGCAAAATATTTCTTTTCCCTATGCCGAGCTGTTAATTTTTGAGGAGTACTGGTACTTCACCATCAGCTCCTCATCACTATATGCATTGTGACGAGCATAAAGTGTTTTAAAATCATATTCAAGTAATCGAATCGCAACCAACAAAATACTTATCATTGAGTAGTTTTCGTAGCCATCTGTGGTCTTCCTCATCAGTTCCATTTCACCAAATGCTGGTTTTCGAGAGCGACTGCACAAGATACTAGGTACAAAAATACCCAAATCGCTATAGGTGTGCCTATAATATTTGAAGAGTTCCCTCGATTTCTCAAGGTTTCCAGTATCAGATCCTGATTTCATGACAAATGGGACCAACTAAAAAGTATACCCTTGAGAGGGTATACTTTTACATTTACATTTTTTTTTAAAGTTCAAGACGAACTGAGCTCCTCATTTTTTTGAAGTCGGTTAAAAAGTTAATTTATAAGCAAATACGAACAAACTAACTAGATGGGTAGGTACAGACACCAGCACATCAACCTACCTCAATCTGTCAAATTTCTTTAAGTAATAGATTTTCAACCATCACAATAGTGGAGGTTAATGTTCGATTGGTAAAATTTGACAGATTGGGGTCTGTACATATTTAGCCTCAAAGAGCAGTCACATCATTGACGGGGCTCTACAGGGCCATTGCCTGTTGGGGTTGCGAGAATGTTCTAACGAGATATCGTGGCCCCGGACCACAAGGGCAACTGAAGTAACAGGGTGGGAGGAGTCATTTGATGATATCCCACAGAAAAGAAACTATAAGGTACAGAAAAGAAATATTTCGGCACTGTTGCAAGCGCCATGATCACGGATGAACTCCGTGATCATGGCGCTTGCAACGGTGCCGAAATGTCGGAAACTCAAAGCAGTAAATACACGTGGTGGATATCCCGTTTTAAGTTCTAATGTTCTAATGATACTGTGTGACCATTTTAGGTTAAAAACTTATATAGATGTAATTTTTTTATAATTTATTAGTTTTATGTTGCATGATTCGATCATCTTTTAGCTTTAATTCTTAGTTTGTAACCTTAGTGATAAGTACGAGTATATTATCTATTGTGTTTGGTTAAATGTCAATGAAAATTAGATGTAGGTAACTTGATAGCATATAATTATGTGGAAGCTTGTAATTAGCAAATTTTCCTATCCACGAATGTATTTTATCTATATTATTAAATTATTAGTCTGTAAGCTTTCTGTAAAATAAAATAAATATTTAGGATGTTTCCATTAATTCCATGACATGTACTGTACGACTTCTTGCGTTTCATGATTCGGGACAACCGGAAGTACCTACCCTATTGATTTTGATACACTTATGAAATCGCAACTGAAACAGTCATATATTTTGATGGCATTAAAGATAAATTATTTTGCAAATTGGTTATTAAATAACACTTTTACACGTCATTTTTTTTCGTAAATTTAAACTAGTTAATTCCGGTGTTTCCTGACTACCCTCAGAAGAAACACCAAAACTAACTCAGAAATCAGCCTCTTTTGAAGTTCATACAATCTATACTGATTAAATTATATGGGAAACTTGTAGGTCAGTTTGAGGCGGTCTTTTGAGGAAAGATGTAAACAGATTTGAGTGGGCCTGTCCAGACAGTGCTAGCATTGACTTACGAAAATTACAAGTTTGATTTTTCTAAGAATATAAATTTTTCTTTAAACTAAACGCGTAATGATATCCAGTGGGATATCGTTACGCGTTTAGTTTGAAGAAGTTTCATAAGAAAGTTTGAATTATTTGAGTTTGTTTTTTTTGTACAGGGATAATTGAAGTGTGAAATAATCAACATTTTTTCGTTTAAAATACCCGCCCGGCTTCACAGTGGTGCAATATAAATACTAATTTGGTACAAGAATAATAACATTATTATTTCATTTATTAAATTTTATATAGATACTAGTATTTGCGTGTTGCGCGAGGTGCAAGCACCTCGCGTGCTTGTGAAAAAAAAAAAACAAAAAGGGGGGGGGGTGATGGGGGGGTTTAGTATTTGCGTGTCGCGCGAGGTGCAAGCACCTCGCGTGCTTGTGAAAAAAAAAAAAAAAAAATGGGCGGGGGTAATGGGGTGAGATGGGGGGGGGGGCTGCACAAGTATTTCGACTAAAGCATTGCCCCTCTAAATGAATCTGAAAAAAAAAATGTTCCAAGTCTCTTAATTTCCGAGATCCGCCTAAAGGGGGTGAAAAGGGGGGCGGGGGGGCGACTGAAAAATGGTTTTTACTTTACCGAGCCTCCTCTATACGAATCCGTAAAAAAAAAATACAGGTCTCATAGTTTCCGAGATACGATAGGGAGGGGGAAAAGGGGAGGTTTGGCACTTTTCCCGTAGGTTTGAGAGTTACTTGTTTACGAATCTGTCAAAATATACCCACCTCCCCATCCACCATCTGGGAGAACAATTATGTCAATGAGTCAGTGAGTCAGTGAGTGAGTGGTAATTTAGCTTTATATAGTATAAAGCTTTATATAGTATAATTATTTACATTTTTAAATATTCCTATAAACACAAAATCATTTAAAAATATAAAAAAACAATAGCCCACTGGTATCGGGAACAGGGTCCAAGCTACCGGTGGTCAGGGCTCTTGAGAGAGGAACCTCCTAACAATTCGTGCCGTGTCCAGAAGTACTGCTTTCTGGATCAAGCCCTTGATCCAGCTGTCCAACGAGAGCCTCCTAAGATGTTTGTCGAGCCATTGGCTGAGACGAGTATCGGCACAATGATTGCTGTATCCTCATCCCACATGTCTACAAACTCGTGAGCCAAGTCAAGATACTTAATTTGCTTATCATTATTATTATGATTAGACTTTAGGTACCGTACGGCCAAACGGTGACTGACGGTCTCTCTGTCCCTGCATTTTAAATCTCTTATATCTTCTAAGATGTTCATTTTAATGATATCCTGTAAAGGACAATTTTGATCTACTTTAAAAGCACAAAGTATCTAAAGTATTCAATTGGGGAAGGAATAATACTGTCTGGTTTAAAAAAGCTTCGTGAATAACCCATTATTACCTATACTTGCTCGAGACTTCTCTCGCTAGGTAGGTAATTTCAAACACTTTCCCGGAAAACAAGTAAGCCTTTGTATTTTTCCAGCTTGTAAACTATATCTGTACCAAGTTTCCTACAAATTTTATGTATCACGTTTATCCAACATTTATTATATAGAGGTACGTTCGATTAGCTTTTGCCCGCGACTCTGTTCGAGTGTCAAGTATGTAATATGTAGACAATTTCTGCTCTTAGTTCAGCATTTAGGGGTTCAATTTTGAAAAAAAACGTTTGCCTACGTTTGAGTCCAGGACTTTATCTATCGCCATGCCACATTTAATCAAAATCGGCTCAGCGATTTAGCCTTGAACATAACAGATAAACAGACTCACATTTAAGTATAAAATAACTAGCTCATGCCCGCGGCTTTTTGGGAAAAATTCTTATTTATTCATTTCATCTTTTCAGCGAAAAAGATGTAGTCTCTCCAAAAGGTCTTCTCTGTACCATATTTCATCAAAATCGGTTAAGTTGTAGAGACGTGAAAGTGTAGCAGACGGACAGAGTTTCTTTCACATTAATAATATTAGTAGGAATAATAGTTTAGATATATGGATACTATAGGTTTTGTCAATGAGTTGCGTCTAAATGAAAAGCCAACATTAACATAACATTCTGCTAAAGGTTAAGTGAGAGATTACATATAATTTAATCACTCATTTATTAACGTTATTTCAGCATTTCGTTGTTTACGATTAGTAAATGGCCAGTTATCTCATACAAAAGTATAAATACGCGCCAATTGAACATAATGACAGCACTACGGTCAGCCATGTTGTGGCATAGTGTTGCTCTATTTGTCGTTGGCGCGTTCGCCGCGCGCGGGAACGCGGGCCCGTAAGTAGACATTATTTTTTAAATATTTTTTTTTGCTACCGAAATAATAGTCCTTCTGACCCATTTCGGGCACGGGGGCTCATCTCGTAATTCATTAGCCATCGGCGCAGGAGATATTATAGTGCACAAGTAACTATGTCCGCAAGGGCACTCTCTGTTCTTTTACTCTCATTATCCGATGGGATGGCTATCCGACACGACCGGAGACAGATCAGGCGCAGGACCAACGATTAAACGTGCTTTCCGAGGCTCGAGGGTTATCACACCACCAAATTCCAAACTGGGCTGCTACTGAGTTTCTAACAGAAAAGCCTAATAGCATTTTTTGCCCGAGTACTAGGCCACCAAGGCAGTTAGGCTACCGAAACATAAGGTTTTTGGAATCATACTGTCAAATTAGAAATGATGTAATATTACATTGCATTGTTGGATTATTTAGCTTGCTTTTCTAGACCGACGAAACACAGTGTATTTCTTCTTCTTTTGAGACCTTGACCCATTTAGGTACTTAATTGTGTGTAGCCCTCATCCTATTTCTCCATTGTGCTTTATTGAGCTATAAAAGGTGACTACGAAAATTCGGTAGTATTAATGGTAAAAAATAATGATTATTCATAGCATCTTTCGCGCCAAAAGTAGAATTAATAGTAGGTATTTGTGTATTATTATCAGTGATGTGTTGCTAGTAGTAGGTAGATACTTAATTCGTCTAAAACTCGTGATCCGCCTCGGCTTTGTTCCGGTACAATTAATTACATCGCCCATACTTTAACCATTGTACCTACTTTTAAAAAGGAGGAGGTACTATGTTCGGCTGTATCCATTTTTTATGTATGTTCTCCGATTTCTCCGCCAATTGTGGATCTATTTTCAAAATTCTTTTTTGTTCGAATACCTAAACTCCTGAGGTGGTCCTATTGTTACCAAGTCAAAATCTGATAATGGGATCCCAGGGAAAACGAGGGAAACCGTAACATTTTATAAGCACATATGTTTTTCCATACACTTTCTAAAACAATATAGATATTACCTATACTGTCTGATAGTCATCATTACATTTTAGACTTTATCTATCGCTTACCAACAGGCGTAATTGAGGTCAAGAGCGAAGTCATCAGTAATAAAAAATCATCTAATGGTGCTGATAGTCTATATGCTGAGCTGATGATGGAAGTAACAACACCTGATAGTTTCTAAAAGAGTTATCTCAAACAGAATTAATCCGATTTAGATGGGGGTTTCACTATTGAATTATGTTGTACCTACGGTAAGTTTAAAGTTCCATTTATATGGATCCGATGAATGCAGGCGCGGTCTCAAGGCGAGAGGGGGTCCACAGGTGACATGACCCCCTCCCCCAAAATCGTACACTCCAAATAGAAAATCTTCTAAAATTTAGCAAAATAAGACTTTCCAAATATTAACACCCGATTTGCCAATAAAAATAGAAGACTTCCATTTGTTTTATAATGTGTGCAATAAAAATTATATTGTACAATAAAGAAAACTCATTAAAGTACTCGACATATTTTCAACCGACGAAAAAAAACGGAGGAGGTTATCAAGTCGACGCGTATATATTTTATAGGGTTCCGTAGTCAACAAGGAACCCTTATAGTTTCGCCATGTCCGTCTGTCTGTCCGTCTGTCCGCGGTTTAGCTCAAAAACTATTGGTACTAGAAAGTTGTACTTTGGCATGAGTATACACGTTAATGACGCCGAAAAATTGGTAAAATAAAATTTTGAATAAAACAATTATTTAGGGTACCTCCCATACATGTAAAGTGGGATGATAATTTTTTTTTTTCGTTCTTCCCATAGTGTGGGATATCGTTGGATAGGACTTTCAAAAATATTACGGGTTTAATAAAACTGTTTTTTGATTAAGTAAACCGTTCGTGACTTATCAAGCTTTAAAGTACTAATTTTCGTTAGAGTCAAGTGTCTGCCCCCTCTATCAACTAAACGGTTATAGTTAGAAATTCAAATGTCACGGCAGTAGTACCTATATATAACGAAATTTAAAGGAAAACTATCACACATAATTGGACGTAGTTACGCAAAAAGGATCCAATCCACACTTTTTCCGAAATTTAGTTATATTGATATCTTTAATAATATCACCCTGAAGATGCGTTTGGTATATATAACTCAATTTCGCAAAAAGTGTGGATTGGATCCTTTTTGCGTAACTACGTCCAATTGGGCTTTACAATTTTACGAGTAATAGTCGACCAATTGTATTTGACTCGAAAATTTCGAACAACTCTATAGAAATGTCGATAGATGGCGCGAAGCGCCAGTTGTATCGTGCTAGCTTCTTGTGACGATTGAGTAGTGTAGCTCTGTGTCCGTATTTAAATTCAAAACACCGGCTATGACAAGTTTTATACAAATCCCTAAAAAAAATTGAAACTTTCCGTGCAAAATTGTCGGATCAGGTGAGGATTTGTATAGGAAGTCAAATTAGTTAGGTAGTCATGTTTGGCTTTTAGTTAGAGCATGGTACGAAACGATCAGTCAGCGAATACGACACGCACTTGGCTGTTATAAAAACTACGGAACCCTACACTGCGCGTGGCCCGACACGCACTTGACCGGTTTTTTAATGTATGATCACCAGTGATCGGAGTAGGTAGATTGAAATGGGGTCATTGATCCGAAACGTATATATGAATATGGACATTCCTCCGGAATTGGTGGATTATTAAAAAAAAAACCGGAACTTATGTAGGAATTTTATTCTGCCAGAGTGGAAGGAGTCATTTGATGATTTGCCATCCTCAAAAAAAAGGTAGGAATTGTAATAAAATGAGCAATATTATTACAGATAAAAATAAAATTACATATAAACAATAAAAATTACAGATAAATAATGAATTAATTTAGTTTTTATACCTTCCTTTAAATGTTGAATTGAGTAGGAATAATATCACTACCAACATTAACAATGTTTAATTGAATCCGGAAATACCGGAATTACTTTCCGGGAAAATGGCTTATCCATGTTCTTCTTTCTGTGTGCATTTATGATACAAGTACCAAAAATCAATCTACCTACACCGATCACTGATGATCACCGATTACTCGAAGACGGCTGAACCGATTAGGAAAATTCTTTTTTTGTTTGAAAGGGTATTCTTCGAGGTTGGTCCCATTGTGACCAAGTCAGGATCTGATGATGGGATCCTGGAGAAATCGTGGGAACTCTTCAAATATTATAGGCACACCTATAGTGATTTGAGTATTTTTTATAGTAACTTGTAAAAAGCACCATTTGTGAAGAGGACCTGATGATAAAGACCAGAGATGGCCACTGGAACTACTCAATTTATACAAGTAGGAATAATAAGTATTTCACATTACAATGCATATAGTGAAGTGAAGCTGATGGTGAAGTAAGTACTAGGAGAACTCTTGCTAATTATTGAGCAATTAACTTAAAATTTGTAAATGATTATAAGTAGTTGACATTTAGGCTTTTGTAACTAGTTAAATTAAAAATCGACCAACTAAAAAGAGTGAAATAAAAACGTTTTACCAAAAAATTAAACCGACTAATATTTACTTACGTTGGTAGCTCCGACCTTACAATTTGTCATCAATAATCAATTTCAATAACATACTAATTAAGCAATAATGAGAACAGTGTTGCTGGGTTCATACAATACAGATCAAAAACAAATTCGTTTAGTCTATAATTCTATAGGTATAATTCTATAGAATACTGGCCAAGTGCGAATCGAACTCGCCCATGAAGCGTTCCGTAGTAGCAAGCATAGATTTGCAAACAATTACTTTGTTTTTCATAGTGTTTGTATAAATGACAAAATGATATTTGAGGTTTTTGTAATTGTACTATATCTCAAAAACTGCCGACTATATCCCGTTCAAACTAATCTTCGTTAAAAGTGTTCATAGAAATCTACAGCATATTTTTTTATATTATTACTTTCTTATTTTTTTTTTAAAGATTAAAAAGAAACGATTGACTGAGAAAAAAATATTTTATGAACCTCAATGTCATTTTGAAACACACGCCGCATAGGTAAGACGGTTTTAGTTTCAGTTCCATGAATGGGGAGCCCCCAATTTTTATTT
This sequence comes from Tholera decimalis, assembly GCA_943138885.2. Taxonomy (NCBI): domain Eukaryota; kingdom Metazoa; phylum Arthropoda; class Insecta; order Lepidoptera; family Noctuidae; genus Tholera; species Tholera decimalis. The sequence continues at coordinate 5,203,424 of OW964575.2, read as the reverse complement.
TATTTTTGTATAAAAATCGTAAAGTGATTTACAAACCACCGATAGTTTCAGAATAAAGTGCTTTAACATTTGGACAGACAGACATGATGAATCTATCTATAAGGGTTCCGTATTTTGTCATTCGGATACGGTACCCTAAAAATGAATAGCAACATTGGTGTATTATAATCCTCAGCATGTCCTTAGCTCTAGATTTTGGATAATCTGTTAGGTAGGTTAGTAGGTTTTTGAGGGCTGATAGTAAAGCGACGATAAGTGCTTACTCTATATTTTGTGATAACTGTACGTTGAAACGTTGAAACCTTAACCGAGGTCATCGGTTAAGGTTGAAACGTACAGTTATCACACGGAGCTCGACACAGCTGATAATAATGACCATTAAAGACATCAATAATTTGACCATGAACGGAAGAGCGTACTTTACCTGTTATGTCAAAATTACCTTTCAATTAGGGTAAGAAATAGGCTGCGTATCAGACAATGTGACTGGTATATTTTCGTCAGCCGAGCCGGATTGGATTATTTCCCGTTCCTTCTCTATGCCCATGGGTTTTCTCATATGGTACTTATAAGTATTAACTGGTAATACTGCTGCAGGATTTTCTGCTGTACCCAATTTATATTAATTTTAATAAACACGGAAATGGTGTAAAATTAGCTCCAAGTAATGAAAATATCAAACAATCACTTGCACTCTGTGTCATTAGTTCATAATCTATCTATACAATATAGGTACATATACGTAGATAGGCATAGGGACAACTAAATAAAATTGAATGTCGTCTGTGATTTCAAAATAACTATGTTTTCTCAAGTGCAATCTCCTTTCCTATTCCAAATTTCCTGTTGTATTATTTTATCACTAGCTATTGCCCGCGACTCCGTCCGCGTGGAATAGTTACTTTGGGCTAACGTTAAATTTAACCCCGATTTTGAAGCAATCTTCATTGGCGCTCCGCTCCTATTGGCCTTAGCGTAATGATATATAGCCTATATCCTTTCTCTATAAATTGACTATTTAATTTAAAAATAATTTTTCAATTCAAACCAGTAGTTCCCGAGATTATCGCGTTCAAACAAACAAACACACTCTTCAGCCTTATATTATTAGTATAGATAGCTGTTGCCCGCGACTTCGTCAACGTTTCCATCGTTTTTCGTAAAAAAAAAGTAGCCTATGTCCTTCCTCACGGTTCAGTGATTTTGATGTAACAGACAGATTAACTTTCGTGATTTAATAGGGAAATATAATATGTCAATCTATAATACTGTTGAAAAATATCGCAATACCGAACCGCACAATATTATTGTTAATAGCTGTGCCCGCGACTCCGTCAGCGTGTAACTCCTTGTGTGTTATTAAGTTAATGTATTGGTAATATTGTTTAGATCACGTTTACATGAGGCTTAAGTACCTATAGAACGAAAATACTTCAGCGTAAAGCTTCCAGGTAAACTATGTTGAAAGTTGACCCGTCCGGCACGTGAACATAAAGATTTCTAGAACTGCTAACCCGGGAAAGAGTGACGTACAACTAACCATGCGAGAAACAACTGACACCGAGATCTACTCCAGCAACACGAAAAGTCTGCCCTTGAGCCTTATTAATTGTCATTGCATAACACACCGATACTGGGAATTGCGTTCTTTTAAATTGGAATGGAAAATTATTTGGTATTATGGGAATTCTGGGAATAAAGACGGTTTCTCCTGCACCGCAACCTGTTAAAATTTGAGCCTCGATTATATTTTGTTGCAACTGGGTTACTTTTAGCCGAATTCCATTACAAAGTTATGGTGGTTTTAAATTTCGGAGCAGAATAATAATCAGAAAGCTTCGAACTGCTAAGCTATCGGGAGTTACACATGTTATTGTGAGTCAACCATAAAAGATAGACATATGCTGTCGTGAGATATTTTTTATATAATTTTAAGGAGAACATTTCCGTCATAAATGATTTCTGTGTAGCTTTAACCATTAAGGTTGCACAGGCGACGGAAGCTTAGAAAATGGAGTAACTTCTCCCGTTTTCCCAACATTTCCTTTCACTGCTCTGTTCCTATTGATTGTAGCGTGATGAAAAGTATACTATAACCAGCTCAGGAGTATGAAAAATAATTGTACCAAGTTTCGTTAAAATCCGTCAAGTAGTTTTTGTTTCTATAACGGTTATACAGACAGACAGACAGACAGACAGACAAAAATTTTACTGATTGCATTTTTCGCATCAGTATCGATCCCTAATCACCCCCTGATAGTTATTTTGTAAATATATTTCATGTACAGAATTGACCTCTCTACAGATTTATTATAAGTATAGAAGATTTCGCGAGTACTTGATTCCTACGTTTTGATCAAATAAAATATTGTCAGTGGCAATAAGCACGAATAGTACAATGCCAAAAAAAAAAAAAAAAAAAAAAACAAAAAAAGTTACACTATAATAAACGCAAACAAACGTTTTAAAATGTGTGTCTGTCTTTCTATTACCTAATCCGGTCTAATCTCTATAATGGTTGAACCGATAAAATTTTAGTTTCACTGGTTTCCTCTATCATAGAGGAAATTTTAGGGCAACATATTAACTGTCGTTCCGGAACACCCACGGAATCAGCTTTACGACGGAAAAATCTCGAACGAACTTGCGGACATAGCTAGTCCATATTATATGATAGGTTTTCCCATAGATATAGAATTCCGGAATTCTATATCTATGGGTTTTCCTCTATCAGAAGCACTACTATAGCATCAGCATCAGTGTGTAAAAATAGGTCAGCACTTGAGTTCTGAGCTAAAAAATGGTTGCTACGGAATCCCACAAGGCAGTATTTTGGCCCCTACATTATTTCTAATGTGTGTGAAAAGTGATGGCCTGAAACACAGGTTTTTTATAAACCTACATCAGGCAGGTCGCTACATTATAGTAAGCAGTATATTTGACCTCTATTGAAAATAAGATAAATCACCATTTTACCAATGTTTTTCAAGCACTTAAATTTACCCTGAACTATTATATATATTTATGTTCTGGACTATATGTACTTTTCTGTAAACATGTTATTTGAATAAAAATTATTATAACTTATTATTATGTACTTACATCTATCTATACCTTATTTATTTTATCTATGATCTATACCTATAATAAAATATACGTACAGACAAGTCTTATAAATGCGAAAGCTGTCTTTGTTACACTTCTTCGTTAGCACTTAACCGTTTTTGATGAAATGTGGTACAGAGTGTCAATAGGTCAAATTGCAACTTGTTTAGACGTGCGTAACAGTCCTTGCCCGACTCAACAGTCCTTAGCCTTATTTTAGTGGTGGCAAACAAAGAGGCAAACTGAGTAAAGTTTATTCTTCGAGACTTATAGATACATAAACTTTAAAAATTATTCGTATTATATTCAAGTAAGCGTCAAAACCCGAATGGCTAACGTGTCGAACTTGTGATCGAAAGGTCGCGGGTTTGAACCCCATTCCTTAATACTATTACCTCTTTTATCTGTTCTGTGACTATTGCCGTGAACCCACTCCAGAGGCCAGACAAAACCATATTAGTTGGAGGGCTTAACAAGATTGCTAGTAATGTGAATTCTACCCACATTGCTTGTTCTCTTCTATAAAAAATAAACTTTAATTCAACCTCGGTATCATATCAGTGGAAAAGAAAAATCCGTAAGAAGATATGATGCTAAAGATCAAGAATTCGTTGACATGGAACGTTTGCTTCTTTTTTGACGGTTGGAGTGTTGCTATGTAATATTTTTACCAATCTGTGTAGGTAAATATTACAAAGAAATAGGTTTGAAACGCTAATAAAATAAAGGTTTTTGTATCATTAATGTCCATCTCTCAAAAGTATTTATCCATGTTTTTTTGCATAAATAACGTTAGTTACTGAAATTGTGAACTATCAAATGTTTTGAATATCTACTTTTTTTTCGTTTGATAAAATCATCGAATGACTTCACTGCGTAGAGAGGAAGGGAGTGTCAGACTTATACTGACTGTTCCTTCAGCTACCCTTGCGTTCCGGGGCCGCAATATCTTTGTTTGGTGTACCTAGTCTTTATAGCTACCACATAGTATGAATACTTACCACATACAATAAATAAATAATTTTATGCATTCTGGCACTTTAAATGAAAAGAAAACAAAAGAACTTACGCACTTGTACACACAAAGGTAGACTATACGAATTTTATTTGTGAGTGGTATTATCTGGATAGAATATATGTGGCTGTGTTGGCATTCATGTTTAAATAATGGAATTTAATTTACCTTTCCAAATATCATTTGAAAATGATATATAAATATCGTTTCAAATGATATTTGGAAAATTAAAATTCTAGTGCTGGCAGCCTCATCTCCGTGTGTGACCCAAACGTCAAATTGTGATTTCTCAGAATCAGAGTTAATTCGGCGGACGCCTTATCTAAATTATAAAAAACTTAACAAGCAGTTAATTATACAACTATTAACTTGTTTCTTTTATTTACTGAGTGGTAAGGTTACACGTGGTTACAGTTCACGTCAGTTGTAACCTTACAGCCTTACAGTATTTTATCTCAGTCAGTTCAAAGGTGTGCTACGCCAAAGTTTATTGTGATAACTTTGTTCGGAGGTCAAAAATCGTCTAAACAAACTCTTATTACCGGTTCCTGGAATATTGACGTGAGTGCCTATCGTAAGTTGTTCTATTTTTAAATGAAAAGTATTGAGAAATTTATCATTCGAAGATTCATTCTGTTTCTAATATTCATAGTGTATTACATTACATTCTCTTGTTCTAATTTATGAATGAGAAATAATGAAATTAAATACATACGCTTTATAAATACACTAATTATTCATAATATTACATATTCTATTAAACAATAGCTTATAATCCATAAAATCCAAGCAGCTACCCTTAGCAGCTATCATTGTTTACATTTTTTATGACCTGTTTGACAATGCAATCTGTTGAGTTTTGTTTACAATTTAAACCTTGTGCTAAATGATTATAAGATGTTTTTTCTAGATATGTTTGATAAATTATTATTAACACTGATTATTATTAAACAACTCTTGAAGAATTGTATAAAATAAAGATCAGTTAAATTAAATCAATTTGCTATTATTTAAAAGCAATGCAATTATTGTTTTTAAGACTAAAGATTTAATTCAAAATGTTATTATAAAGTAATTTCATTATGATATTTTACCCAAAAATATTTCTTTCGTTTTCTTTGCTGCTCATAGTGCCCCTAAGTGTATACTCCAACTCCTAAAACTCCACCCCTAAGACAACCCACTGACCAACAATCTTGTTAAAATCTCTAGGTTTCATTTACCACCCATTATCCCACTTCTTCAAACAGATGGTTAGCAAGTGTACCTAGCAGTTAGTATAAACTTTAAATTAGACATCATTGGATGTCTAATTTAAAGTTTATACCAGTTAGTCTAGTGCATGTTTCTCTTTTTTGATGATGTTTCTAATTAAGGTATTTGTTCGCTTATTTATTTATTTATGTGCAATAGTGGTACATGGGCGGACTTAATGCAACAAGGCATTCTCTACCAGTCAACCTTTCGATTAAAACAACCCAAAGGTTGACTGCTTGAAAAGTTTGTTATTGTTTTAAAGTCAGTTTAATGTATTTTCTTTAAAGTTTGCTCTGCTGCGCTGTTTAATGACCTCCATCAAGGCCGTGTATGTATGTTGGGCAGGTATCCACAATTCCATGAACAAGCGTATTTTGAGTATGGGTAGGATAAATTTATCATTAGAACCCTGCGAGTTCCTCCAGGAAGGCGAGTAACACTTTAGTTTTGCTTACCATTTCATGGAGGGTACCTGAATCCTGTAATCCTAAATAAGAGAGTGAGAGTCCTGTAATCCGTGACTATAGGGCAGCTTAGTAGCAGGCCTCAAGATAGATAGCAAGATAAACTTTTATTAGTCAGCAGAAGACAACACACAAAAGCACATTAGCATATAACACATAAACTACAGAAAAAACAAACATATATGTACAATCAAAGATATTATAAATGAAAAAAAACTTTAAAATCTAACATGGAAAATCGGTGTGGTTTGTGTTTCCAAATTGCACCAAATGGGAGTCCAGCTCATATTCTGCCAGGCAAATATGCCTGGCGCTGGTATAAGTCCGACCATTTACCACTTCTAATGGAAATTTAAACCATTTTGATATTGATTTACTGACTAAAATAAATGATTGATTGATAATTCCTCTCTTCCAGGGCCACAATGCCGGAAGTCTATGACACTATCATAGTGGGTATGGGAGCAGCAGGTTGTACCGCTGCCTCCACTCTCTGCAAGGCTGGTAAGAAGGTGTTAGCTCTTGAGGCTATGGACAGGATCGGAGGCAGAGTCAATACTGTGCCGTTTGGAGATGGTGTTGTCGAGTTGGGAGCTGAATGGTAAGTTTTGTAACCTACAGAGGCTCATTGAGATACACTATATTCAAGAAAAAAGAAAGACAAAATCTGGGGGCACGGCAGTGCCCCCGCCAAGTCGAGCGCAAAGCAAACACTGCCATACCATCCTTTTCTGGAACCATTTCGGCGTATTTTCAGACCCCTATTTGGGGACCTCTGGATAGATTTAGAACGCTGAAATTATCGTTATCTAGTGAGCTACCAGCACACACTTAAACCACAAAATTTAATGTTTGTAGCTTGTTTATTTCCTAAGTTATGCAAAAGCAAAGTTGTACTATTTCGACATGTATAGTGTCTTCGCGACCGCGTCGATCGCGAATCTTGTGGGAGGTGGATCGGTACTCGACGTCTCCTTACCATCCCACGTATGCCAGAAATCCACATCTTGGGTCGCGGGTTCAAGGAAATTGAATAGAGATGAACGAAAGAATTTCCAATATTATAATTTCACTAAACATGGTTACAAAATGGCGTCCTCGCCGGTAACAAAAACAATAAGAATGACGCGTGCGCTACGCACCGCGATCGCCGGCGAACAGGGGGGAAGGAAGTAGGAAGCGCGCCCGCGCCGACGCGCGCTAGTGATGTCCACGACTAGTGGTGTACAATTAGTTGCATGAACATTCCCAGGGGGCCCAGCCAGGAGGTTAGGAAACCTAGTCCTCCCCTATAGGTAACTTACATAACTTAACTACTGGCCTAACAAGTTCGCCAGATTGGGTTCTTAACCTTACAGATCTTACAACATTATCTTTACCCTTATGTAACTCTAACACCCTACCTAGCTTCCAGTGTAGTGGTGGAGTATTTTCATCTTTAATGAAAACTAAGTCATTAACATTCAAATTATCAACATCATGATACCATTTGTTTCGCGACTGTAACGTACTAAGATACTCGAGATGCCAACGTGCCCACACGTTCTGGTGCAGCTTCTGCAACATCTGAAATCGAGATAAACGTGACATTTTAGTTTCTGACCAAGGAATCGCAGGCACTGCTACCAATGGCTGACCAATAAGAAAATGTCCTGGCGTCAAGACTTCTAAATCCCCAGGATCTTCAGACATCACTACAAGAGGCCTAGAATTCAAAATAGCTTCTATCTTGCACAGGAGCGTCGAGAACTCCTCAAACGTCATTATAGTATCGCCAATTTCCCTCTTCAGAAGCTGCTTCACACTCTTGACCGCAGCCTCAAATAATCCACCCATATGTGGTGAGGCTGGCGGGTTGAACTCCCAGTGTATATGTAGCCTTCTGAACTGTTCCTTCAGAATGTGTTCCCTTTCCAGCAGGAACTGATTAACCTCCTTGAGATATTTGTTGGCACCAACAAAATTCGTACCTCGGTCTGATCGTATCAGACTGGGAAGTCCGCGTCGACTTACAAACCTAGTAAATGCAGCTACAAACGCCTCGACTGATAAGCTAGAGACCAACTCCACATGGATGGCCTTTGTAGCTACACAAACAAAGACGCAAAAGTAGGCTTTCACTGACTTTGCGTTTCTTAATAAACTTGATTTTACCAAATAGGGTCCAGCGAAGTCTGTAGCGACTCCTTCGAAAGGTCGTGCGCGACACACGCGGTCCGCAGGTAGGTCTGCCATGCGCGGTGGTTGTTCTGCCACAGAAAATCGAAAACACCTCTTGCACCGTCGAATCGTCCGTGCTGCCTGCTTTCGGACCGACGTTATCCAATATTCCCTGCGAAGAATCGCAATTAAACCATTAGCGCCAATGTGACAATAAGTTTTGTGATAGTGCTCCATTAACAACTGAACAAATTTAGTATCCTTAGGTAACAATACCGGGTGCCTTGCCCCATATGTGAGTTCCGAATGTCTAAGTCGGCCTCCGACTCTGATGACCCTCTCAGAATCCAAAAACACACTCAGCTTCTGAAGTGACGTAATTACTCGTTTATGCTGCTTCAACAAGTCTATTTCCTTTCCATATTCCAATTCTTGAATTCTCTTAATCCAATACTTAACAGCACCTCGGGTCTCTGATATTGAGAGTATATAACTCTCGGGTCGCATCAACTTATCTGTCCTTAGATTTCTAATGAATCTCAACACATACCCTGTAGTATTGATGAGTCTGGTAAAGCTGCTTACCCTTTCCAATAGACTAATATCCCATGGTTCCACCTGAACAACATTAGTGTTAACTACCCTTTTGAATCCTGGTAGTTCTGTAGGTCGTACATACTTGTTAGGCCACCTAACTTCTTCCTTTCCTAGCCATGGTACTGTCCACCACAATGGATGATGAATTAAGTCTTCGGCTGTCACGCCACGTGACGCACAATCTGCTGGGTTCCAATCCGATGGCACATGTCTCCAATTCAGCTTCCTAGGTGAGCTTTGTATATACTGTACCCTATTACACTCGAAGGTCTGCAAACAGTGTGGCTGCGTCTCCACCCATGCTAGTACGATAGAACTATCGGACCAAGCGTAAAGATTATCGATCTTGATCGATTTTGCATAAGCATCCGCTACATGGTTAAGCAGTTGACAAACCAGATGCGCTGCGCTAAGCTCCAGCTTTGGGATTGTTTGTCGGGTCTTAATAGGCGCCACCTTAGATTTAGCCATAACCAAACTAACCTTCACGTTACCTCGTGCATCCTCGCTGCGGAGGTAAATACATGCTGCGTATCCTGCTTCTGAAGCATCCCCAAAACCGTGTAGCGTGTAAGACACTGCGTTTGGTAATGCAAGACACCTAGGTATCTTCAGTCTTTCCATATTGTATAGATCATTAATCATATACTTCCAGTTTTCTACTATCGCCCTTGGTACTGCCTCGTCCCAATGTAGGCCATCCATGAACAACTCCTGCAATAAGTTCTTAAATCTTATTATCACCGGTGCACAATAGCCACACGGATCGTATAGCCTCGCTATAGTACTTAATATTGACCGCTTCGTCACTACCTTGTCTGAGGGTATACTTAACCGATAAGACATTGTATCCGATATTGGTTCCCATTGTATTCCTAATACCTTAATGAAACTCTTGGGGTCATTTGCGTCGAATTCCCTTGGTTGGTCACAATGATCTGTCGGTAGATCTCTCAGTAAATATGGCTCGTTTGTAGACCACTTACGTAATTCGTAGCCTGCGCTTCGCATAAGCTCGATGAGTTCTGTCTTCAAGACTTCCGCTTCCTCTATGGAGTCCTCTCCAGTCAGGATATCATCCACGAACACAGCATCCCTCACAACGTCAGCTGCCTTTGAATCAGGATGTGCCTCCATCCACTGCGCCGCCAGCTCCAGCAGCGTCCGTATTGCTACATACGGACTAGACCTTAGTCCATAGGTATTAGTGTTTAGCTCATATACCTTGAGCTCCTGCGACGGATCACTCCTCCAGAGTATAAGCTGATACCTTCTGTCTTCAGGGTGTATCCAGGTCATCCGGAACATCTGCTTCACATCCGTGGTAAACACAACTTGGTGTCGTCTAAAATTTATTAGGATTTTTGTAATATCATTCTGTAATGCTTCACCAGAATGTAAACACTGGTTTAACGAAACCCCCTTTGTTGTCTTACAACTCCCGTCGAAGACTACTCGGATCTTATCCGAGTCCCGTTTAAATATACCATGATGTGGTATCACATAGTGTTCAGAGTCAAATTGAAAGTCTGACTCAGACATGTGACCGAGTCGCTCATAGTCTTCCATAAACTCCTTGTATTTCTGTGCGAATAATGGATGCCTCCCCATCTTTTTCTCGAGCGCATAAAATCGCCTCGTTGCAGTATCCAAAGAATTTCCCAGCTCCGGTCGGTCAGATAATAAAGGTAAACGTACCATGAATTTTCCATCACCTAGCCTCAGTGTGGTGGATTTGTACAACTTCTCACATTCTTCGTGACGAGGGTCCTTCGGAGCGGGTGACGGCGGCTCTTCCGACGTCCAGAAACGCTTGATGGCTTCCGTCAGCGTTGTGGTGAAGACCGGCTGCAGCACTTCGGAATCGTACCCGTCCACTGGTCCCATTATAGCATGCCCAAAGCATGTTCCATAGGCTGCGACGCCACCTGTTCCAATATCAATTTTAGAACCATCTAAAATGTAATTTAGTACATCAGCTCCGAGTATTATGTCTACCCCATGTGGTAGTGTGAAGTATTTGTCTGCAAGACTTAGTGTAGGTGGGGACTGGTTCAATATTCCCTGAGACGGAGTCTTCTCCACTGGTAAATTAGCTGTCAGCTCCGACATTACTATTGCTACAGTGCTGATGACTGGCACCTGTTTATCTAAAGGTTTTATAACTATTTTAACTTGGTTGGCTGATGTTTTCGCCGTGGTATTCCCAATACCCACTACCTTGACTGAGCTCTTCTGTCGGTGTAGTCGTAGTCTTTCCACTAAAGCCTCTTTAATGGCGGTCATACTAGCCCCGGTATCTAACAAGGCACGAGCCTCCTCATATTCTCCTTTATGATTCCTTATGCCTACTGACACAGTAGGGTTTAGGCAGGTTTTAAAATCACTACTTAAGGAATCAGCGACACCGACAGGAGCCTCACATCAATAATCGTCTTCATTTGGTTCCCGCTTCGGAATAAAAACAGATGGCCATACCTCATCTTGGGTTTGTTGTTGTTGGTACCTGGTACCAGTCAGTCGCCTCCTCTGCTCCAGGGCGTGCGGCTGCGGTTGCCCCTGCTCCGGAGCACGTCGCTGCGGCGTAGTTGGCCGGTTGGGTCCTACCGCGCTAGAGCGGGGCGGAGGTGTCTTCGCACGCTGCGGCAGCGGCGTCCACGCCTGTGGTGCCGTCCGAAGGCGCGACGCTGGTCTAGGTGCCAGCTGTGTCGTGTGCCTCGTTGTTTCCCCAGCTGCGGTACACAAAAGGCTATGGTGAAACTCAGATCCACACAATTCGCATCCAGTCCTTTCTGCACATTCCCGTGCATAATGTTGCCCCAGGCACACAAAGCATGCCCCATTATTTCGTGTCCATGTCTTGCGGGCCGTGCGATCCAGACGCTTGAACTCATAGCACCTTGCTATATTGTGGCCATTGTGAGTACAATAAATGCACCTTACCTCCACTGCCGCAATGGCTACTTGGCCACGAATCCTGTTCGATGGCGACGAGTGGCGTCCACTCGTTGATGCGGTGCCCCTACGCGACGTAATTGTGGGAGACCTCCGTGGCCGCGACGGCTTAGCTCTCTCTTGTTCCATGTTTGATGGGGCGACGAGTTGCCTCCTGCACACTTCGTCGAGAAAGGTCATTAATGCCGAGAAGGAAGGAAGTTCCCCTGGAGCCGTTCCACTCCGCTCCTCGAACTGATTTCTTAGGCGGGAGGGTAACTTCTGTAACAGAATAAATAGTAGTATATAAGACCACTCTGCTATAGGTAATCCTAACTTCTGAAGAGCCTGCGTCGACTCCAGAAGAGGATTGTAGAAGGACTGCCGCAGTCCCTCCATAGATGAAGAGATATTAGGTAACGACATGATCTGCTCCAGATAGGTGTCCGCTAACAACCGAGTGTTTTGATACCTGTCCCTCAACAGGCCGAGGGCTACCTCGTAATTCTTGGCATCAACAGGCAGGTGTTTCACCAACATCAATGGCTCCCCATATAAACAGCTACGCAGGTAGTAATGTTTCTCTGTCTCTGGAAGGTTTGGTCTGTCATGGACCAATGACAGAAATAAATCGTAAAAACTCACCCAGTCCATAGGGTTACCACTGAACCTTCCCAGTTGAATGAATGGCAGCTTAGCCGCTAAACTGCCTCCATCATGCGGGTCACTTGTAGAAGTCACGGTTTTAATCAGTGGTGAGGGTCCAACCTCGCTCTCCTCTGCCTTAGTTTCCACTGAAACCAACAGGCTATTAATTGCAGAGAACTCATGCCCCAAGTCCTCAATATCGTCAACACCGCTGGCGACCAGCTCTTCATAGGCCTGTAAGAAATCTATATAATATTTATCGAATTGCCGTTTAATCACCTTGACTGCAATCGATGAGGCTGTAGCTTCAATTGAGCTATGGAAATCCCGGAGCATCTTAGCTCGTATCTTAAAACTCTGCCTAGCTACTTTGACATCCATTTTGATATTCATAAAAATACTCCACTTACAAATTCAAAATTCAGCATATAACACTAAGTAATAATAAACAAAACAATTGCCCCAATTGATGTCATACAACAAAATGAATGTGTTAATAACAAACAGGTTTAAACAGGTAAACAAAATACAATCGCAGTGACGACGCCCCGCAGTCGACTGCATATACTAATATATACTAATAAAGTATAATAATAAAAAACGAAAGTCGACTGGTCTCAACTTGACGTAAGTACAGGTTACAAACAAAACCTAAACTTGTAATTTTACATAACCTAATTTACAAGTTACCTTAATGACAAAACTGTATCGACTAAACTTGTCTTTTCTTAAACAATATACTATAACGTAATAAACAAACAATGAACACTGCTAGTATTTCACTACTAACCTATTTTTGATATACATTTTCATAGATTTCGACAATCGCGACGACGTCCTCTAACAAAACAAATTAATGTGCTATACAATTAATAATTGGCAATTAAAATAAAAAGAACTGACTTACAGATGGTGTCCGTGCACACTAATTAACATAAACTAAACACAGTTCACTGCCGTACGCACTTATCCACTTGTCGCTTCGACTCGCACGTTGTCACGCGGTGTTCCCAGGCGGTCACCCATCCAAGCATTGACCGCGCCCGATGTTGCTTCACTTCGGTGATCGGACGAGGAACGGTGTATTCAACGTAGGACTTATCGCTGATATCAGTCGGCACCACGGTCCACGGCGCGCAGGGCTCTGCCTCTGCGTCTGCGTCTGCCGTCGGCCGATTCCCGCCGCGCTGCGCCGCGCGCCGGTTGTTGGTCGCTCGCCGGAGTCGCCGGCGGCGTGAACAATCGATTGACACCTCAACACCTGTGTCAGCTTCTACACAAGTCGTCTGAGGTGGCAGGTGACTCTTCCCCTCATGGGCCACCAAAATGTCTTCGCGACCGCGTCGATCGCGAATCTTGTGGGAGGTGGATCGGTACTCGACGTCTCCTTACCATCCCACGTATGCCAGAAATCCACATCTTGGGTCGCGGGTTCAAGGAAATTGAATAGAGATGAACGAAAGAATTTCCAATATTATAATTTCACTAAACATGGTTACAAAATGGCGTCCTCGCCGGTAACAAAAACAATAAGAATGACGCGTGCGCTACGCACCGCGATCGCCGGCGAACAGGGGGGAAGGAAGTAGGAAGCGCGCCCGCGCCGACGCGCGCTAGTGATGTCCACGACTAGTGGTGTACAATTAGTTGCATGAACATATAGACTCACTGACTCACTGATCATCAAAATAGAACTAGTACTTCCCATAAACCTAGAGAGCTGAAATTTGGCATAGAGGTAGGGTTTAGTGCCTATATGAAGGGAAAACTATCAAAACTAGGATCATGGAAGATCTGGAGTACCTTACGACCCTGAGTAGAAACCGTAACAGACCAGCCAAACTATTGAAATTATCGACATGCTATGTTCACAAAGTTTATTAAGCGTGGTTAGCCCTTTCTTTTGAAATTAAAAAATTGATGGTCTGAAGTATCTGATATATATAGTCCTTAAGAGCTCAGCTGAACTATGAGAGATATGGAAATACGCCTTGACAAAAGTTATTCAGAGTGACGAGTCCCTTCTACTGTGTATAAAAAATTGAAAGTCTGAATGTATCTGATGTAGAACCCTTAGAGCTCAGCTGAACTATGGAAGATATGGAAATGCGCCTTGACAAAAGTTATTCAATGTGACGAGCCCCTTCTTATAAATGAATATGAAACTGGAGTCTGAATAATTAAGAAACTAATCAAGTAAAAAATAGCTTTCTGCAAAAAGAAGTGAAATCCCACCAAAACATCCTGTAAAAAATTAGCCAAGTCTCGCCTAAGCTGCTTGTTTCTCTATAAAAAGTAATGAAATCTCTAAGCAAAGCGAAGCCGAGTCTAAGGATCTTTACTGCGATTTCCTTATTAATATAGTTAGATTTTATGAGACTTGGCCGTTGACTTCGATGTATTAACTAGTAAAAGTGCATAGAGTATGTTCAATGGCCGGTTACATAAAATCTAACTATACTTTATAGCTATCAGCAAAAAGAGACTCCAGCAGGGATTTCCATTCCTTAGTTGTATGCACAATGAAAGTTTTCTCAAAACATTTGAATTTGCTGATACTAAATAAAACACCCCTGAATCCCCACACACAATTACGGAATTATTTATCTGAAAACAAAGACTGAATACAGGAATAGGAAAGAAACACTCATGAAAAGTACACTGCATGCTATAGCTAACATTACAAGCAATTCTTCAGTCCTATCACTCTTGCCAGAGTGGCCGTGATTGACATGTAGTAAATTTGAGGAGTGGCGGATGTAAATGTCGGCAAATATGGAGATGGCGGGACATCGTGACGATGTTCCTCCATCTCCATATTTGCCGACATTTTGGTGCACTCATGCAAAGGCCCGCCAACCATGGTTTATTTGTTCCGCGCGGTCTGGTGCCCTTTGGACAACGAGACGTTCTGTGGAGTCATTGTTACGCTTTGGGATGTGTCCGAATCGATTTAGATAGTACTAGGGGTAATGTGCGCAGGAAGTAAACGACCTGATCCCTTCATCTCCCTTTCACTACCGGACTACCAAACAAACAGCTAGGTACCATCCACACTTGGTTGATATTATACCGTCGTGTCGCAAGTTGTGGAACTCTGCCGGCTTCAGTTTTCGCTGCCACTTATGCCTTTCAGCCTTTAAAGCATGAGTAAACAGGCATCTTCTGGGCTCCCTCGTTCCATCGTAGACCTCACCTATCGCTTACCATCAGGCGAGATCGAGGTCAAGACTACTCTTGCCTTAGCCTACGCTCATCTTGAATAAAAAATAACGTTTTACAAGCAATTATGTTTAAAAAAATTACCCCCCTTTTTTCCAGGATACACGGACAATTCCCGTCTCGCGTGTACGATCTAGCTGTTCAGAACAACGTGTCCGTTCTACCCCAGGACCTGGGTTTCGATGTATACCGGTCAGACGGCAGCTCCGGAGACAAGGATCTCTTGAATGACCTATTGACTTTCAGCTTAGGAGTTGTGGAAGATCAGCCAGCGGTGCCCGAGCCTTTGGGCCAGTATATAACGAGGCGGTGAGTGCATTGGATAATCTATTTTTGTTGTACACGTATTTTGTTTTTCATTATTACAGTGAGTTGAAGTTATAAATTTTCCGAAACTTTTGAAAATTTTTAAAGACAATTATATGTGTTAGTAGATGATATTTTCTTGAAAATCTAACTAAGGGTACAATGTGGGTAGAATTCACGTTACTAGCAATCTTGTTAACCCCTCCAACTAAGCTAAATATGCTTGTGTCTGGAGTGGGTTCACTGCAATATTGTAATGGGTGGGGATGTCCAAACAGAGTAATAATTTTGAAACACAGGAAACTACCCTATTAGTCTTACGGAACTTTTGCTTTGCGTATATCCGAAGCTTTCCTCTTAAAGAAATCTTCTCTCTCTTTGCTTGCTACTTATGAATGGGCCGCCTAGCCAAGCTTGTGACACATATTATAAGAGTATCCATTCCGTGAATATAACGAAGGTCTGCGGGACTTGGGACCTTAGACTATATTCTTTGTATCTTATTAAACATGAACGTAACATCAATTCCAGCCTAACAGACTACGTAAAAGACAAGTACCCTCATCTACTCGACGACAAAGATTTTATGGACAACGTTCTGCAGTTCCTCGACCTGATCGTAGACAACTATGAGTCCTCTAACAGTTGGAACGATCTGACCACAGCGTCGAAGTATGAGGAGTTAGGTGGACATCAGCATATGAGCTGGCATAGACACGGGTACAAGACCCTGTTCGAGATTTTATTGGTAAGTAATTTACTTCTAGCTTTCTAGGGATGATTTTCCCTCGTAAATCATGATCCCGTGGGAATCCCGGGATATAATAATAAATAAATGAATAAATTTTTATTTTATCTACAAAATACAAAAAGTAAATATGAATCCCATAAAAAACAATACTTGTCAAAAAAACCAAGTCTCGCAACTCAATTCTTCTACCGTAAAAAGTTGTGAGATCCATGTAATACCAAGTCGGTTATTAATTTATTCAGTCCCTACTTAAGGGACCTTCTGTCTTAAGTTGTTACGTAATTATCTAACCTTACAACATCTTATAGTGACCATATCATTATAATTTTTTTTAACGTATTTAATAGATTCGGCCATCGCATGAAAACACAATATATCTCACAAGTAATACATAATAAATTAGATTGTTTAATGCGATTGCGATTGTGTTTATACAATGCTTGCTTGGTTACTGAAAATTCAGGCTTCTAGTTTTATCCACAACGAAGTTATAGGGGGTCGAAAATGGCCTGAACTGCTTCGAGAAAAATATGGTACGGCCGTGCCACTTTTTTGCTCGACTTGGCGGGGGCACTGCCGTGCCATCAGAAAATATATAGGTAGGTATATGGTTAAATCATTGTACAGTGTAGCAACTACATATAGCACACGGATTCCCAAACTGAGACGAACTCGTATTTCGGGATTCGGATACTTAACTATTTTTAAATTCTACTCACTGTCCATTTTACTTATCAATTCATATGACCTTTTCTGTTTCTTCATAATTTAAGAACTTAGCCAATTAGTTACTTTAATTTTCAGGTATAATCTCACTATAAAACTATATAAATATAACTTGAAAATCAATGCCAGGATTTCAACTATCAACATATCAAATTTCATATAGATCCGTTCAGTAGTTTTTGCGTGATAGAGTAACAAACGTTCATACATTATGTATCCATCCTCACAAACTTCCGCATTTATTATATTATAAGTAAGAAGTAAGTTTGTTCGTTTAAACCCGCTAATCTTCGAAAGTACTGGGTGGATATGGATGAAATTTGGTATGAACTAACTTGAAGCTTGAGATAGGTTTTTACCCGACTGTAAAAGTAGGAGGGTTATGTTTTTATCGTGATAAAGTCTACTTGTTTACTATTTATATTTATTCATCATGATGTTTCGCGTTCAATTCCCGGATCAGGCAAAAATGCTCTTGGGTTTTTTCTATTAGAAATTTCTTAGTACCCGGAGTTTGGAAATTGACGGTGTGGTACCCCGTGATTTGGAAAGCTCGTTAAGTCATTGGTTCTGGCTGTTATTGACGTGACAACGTCTTATAATTCGATGAAGCTGGCTGCACGCACGAAAAAACATGACTCATGCGGCGTTACCTCGCTCTGAGGCGTTCCATCGCTCTGAGGCGTTCCAAAGCAAATCAAATTAATTGGATCTACCAGTTGACATTTATGTATGACTCAACGAGTCAAGTACTAGGCTATCATAAAACGGTAAGAGATGACGTCACTGGGTAGGGATTCTTTGACATTTATGTATGACTCAACGAGTCAAGTACTAGGCTATCATAAAACGCTAAGAGATGACGTCACTGTGTAGGGATTCTTCCATTGTCATGAGAAGTGCAGTAATAGTGATGTAAAATTAAAATTTTCTTTTGAAAAATGCAACCATTCCATCAGTATTTTCTTATGACGTTGTCGCGTTCAACTATCGTCAGTAAACCGACTTTACAGACAACCGATTTTTTTTGTACATCTTTGGTCTTTGACAGTCTTAGTTAGTCAGTTAGAAGCCAGAAGTGAGAGTATTCTAGGCAAAGGCTATCGTGTTACTCAGTTATTTGGTTGTTTAGGTCAGATAGCAGTTGTTCCATGTATAACACTGACCTCGATAACCTTAAAGTTATTATTTAGTCACGACCAATATAGTGTTGCCCAAATGCAAGACCAAGACGAGACTTAGCCAGTCTTGGTCTTGCGTCAATACACCTGGTCTTGTTCTTGGTCTTGGTATTGAGCTCCTAGTCTTGGTCTTAGGCAAAAGTCTCGCAAGAGATAAGATAAGATAAGATAAGATACTTTATTTTGCAAATATGGGTAGTACAATAACATGTGGTGTAAGGGTACAATGTGAGTTCAGCCATATTTTACCAGAAGGCATGCAAAGGTACAATAATTTAATTCACAAAAGTAATTCAACTGTAAATTACATAATGCAATTAAATAACAAAAAATTATAAATTAAATCAAATGCAAAATCGATTATTATAACTAAACAATAATTACCAGATAATATGTATATAAAGAGTCTTGCTATTAACTATTATCCTATAGATATTTATTAAATGTAGTTTAGATCTTGTAACAGAGTGGGTACATTTTGAGCTTCAATTGACATAGTAAAAGCGTACCAAATTAATAAATTTAATTACGAAATATCAACTGACACATCATCTCTGTGTGTTCAGACCTCATGGTCTGAACCCACGACCTCGGCGATCCGTGCCGATGCTGTAACCAACTGAGTTACCTACCATGTCCCACGAAAATTCGTTGCTTTCATAATGAAAGTTTACATTTAAATAAATAAAAATAAATAATAAATAAAAGATTTATTGGAACTAAAAACACAAATACAATAAATTAGAGTACGATAATGACTGCATTAGTTATAAACTGTGCTGCAGCCATTAACGCCCATACAATTAGTTTACGCGTCAGCGTTCCATCGTAAACAAAATTTTCTAGGTAAGTTTAAACAAAGATTAAAGATGGAAGAAAAGAATATAAAACAAAATACGTAATTAACATGCATAAAGTTACCTATAGTGTGCGCGCGTGCATGTGTGTGTGTGTTCGTGTATGTGGCATGAGTTCTATGGGTGTGTGATGTGTTGTACGTGTGTGTGATGTATTGTGCGTGTGTGTGATGTATTTTGCGTGTGGTGTGTTGTACGTGTGAGTGCGTGATACTGGTGTTGTGATATATACAGGTGTTAGCGTGTGAGTGCGTATTTAAGTATGCGTTGAGATTTAAGAAGTTGAATTTTACGTTTTAACAAGGTTTTCAAGTTTTTCATAGGTTAAACCATTCAGCCATTTGTCAACGGTGACTCGACAATCTCTCAGATTGAGTGAATAAATGTCACAAACTTCATTGACTCGGTTATACAAAATAGGGCTTAGGTATTTATACTGTCGTCTAACTGCTTCGGTGCTGACTGGCTCAATTGAACAGACTCTAACAGGTCTTCGTCTATGTTCATGTCTTATGTCAGGGTCGAACGGCAGTTCGGAGTGCTTGCGAAGTATGGCACTAAGTACAAATGAGTGTCTCACTCGCGGTACCTCACATAGAGCATAGAGTTCACTCGTGGGAAAGCGGATTGGTTTATGGGCCATGACTTTTAAAATTGCCCTCTGCGCCCTTTCCACTCGTAATAACGAGGATTTACTTGAACTGCCCCAGGCTACTATACAATAGGGTAGGATTGAGTGAGCCAAAGCATAGTAAACAGTTTTTAATGTAGAGAAGAGATTTAATAAGCTTACATGTGCTAAAACATGGTTAAAACATATAAAAAACAAATTAATGATATTAACTTGACTGTATTTGAATATTCGTTACTCATGTTAAATTGTAAACTTATCAGTCCGAGAACAACAAGGGTTAGAGTAAAAAACAATTATTACATTAAACTCGAAGCCAAGCTCAATTTAGAATTACTAAAATTGAAACAAATACTCTTATTTATAAACACATGCCGAAATACCGATAAAGGACGGCGATCTTTGATAAAAATAATGATTCTTTGGAAGATTAATAAAACAGATGCGTTACCGGATAGGTGTAGTGTTCCTAAATGTCTTGGTCTTGCAAAAATGCAAGAACAAGACCAAGACTGATTTTGGGCAACACTAAACCAGTATCATATTGATTTTCGTCTTATTAAAAAAAAAACTGACTCCCACTTTGAACATTTCAGAACACATATAACAATGGTCCGGGTTATCCGAATCTGGACATCAAACTGAATAAGGAAGTGACCAAAATATCCTGGCCACAAGACCCTGCCCAAGATGTAGTGGTGAACTGCAAAGATGGCACTACTTACAGAGCCAGAAATGTCATAGTAACCATTTCTCTGGGAGTTTTGAAGGAGAGGTAAGTTGCTCTACTGTATAGTGTTTTCACAATTATGTTGGGAGTCAGAAGCTAATTTTAGTGGAGAGGTCTGTCTTGACTCGTGCCGACTAAAAGTATCGCTAAGAACGGCCAATGTAGATGGTAAACGACCAAGAGGACGTAGACCCGGACGATGGGCTGACCAGGTGTCCGAAGATTGATGTCCCAGGCTCTCCATCAAGCTGAAGACCGTAGTAGATGAAGGAACCTGTTGCAACGTTTCCGCCGTAGCCACAATCCTCAGCACTGAGGGAGCGACTTCACGAGGAAGAAGAGGATATTCGCAACAGATCAGTGGCATGCATGGGTATACGTTCCACTTCTAAATCAGCCACAACCGGTAATCGATCCCATATTGAAAAAATACAGGTTCGATTACCGGTTGTGGAAAACGTATCGTGGCATCAATCTGACTGGACCATATTGCCCGAACCCTGTTACAGTGTAATCCGTTTATGATGACGCCGCTTATATTAGTGAACCGCTTTTGAAGTAATTACTGTACTAAGTTTGATTTTCATATAAAATTTAGAATAAAATGTTCTGATATAGTGACTTTGTTTAATGACATGTCGCTATGACCTGTTAAAACCGAATACTTAATATGACGTTCGCTTACTATGTATAAATGGATTGTACTGTAGAACTTTTTCAGACGAGATTTTTGTTTAAGTACCAACAATAGTCAACTACTGCGTTGGACTTCTGGTAGATTATTAAGTCCTGGGTTCGATTCCCAGGTCGAGCATATAGATTTTTCCTTCTGGATTGACTCGAGAACACCACAGAGTACTGTTGGCTTATGTAAATATGTGTGTACTTTATTTACATAGCTGTTCGGAAACAACAAGCATTGTAAGTTACCAAACCTAATATTTTTCAGCCATGCAACACTATTTACGCCAGTGTTGCCACAAGAAAAAATATCAACCATAGACAATTTATCGATGGGTTTAATAGGCAAAGTTATCTTAAATTTCCCCGTTAATTGGTGGAACACGAGTACTGCTACTTACTTTATATGGTATCCTAAGGATAAGAAGGGCTTAGAGGATGATTGGAGCACTCAAATTAGTGGTACAACATGCCCTATGGGGGCCCACAATACCCTGACAGTGTGGACAAAGGGGTCGGTAGGGAAACTGGTCAGTAAATGTAGTCAAATGTTACTGCATCCTTATAATATAAATCACAGTACAATCAGGTGCGGTCCGGGGGGGGGGGGTCACAGGGGACATGACTCTCCCCAAAATCGTACACCCCAAATAGAAAATCTTCTAAAATTTAGCAAAATAAGACGTTCCAAATATTATCACCCGATTTGCTAATAAAAATAGAAGAGTTCCATTTGGTTTATAATGTGTGCAATAAAATTTGTATTGTGCAATAAAGAAGACTCATATACTTGACCATATTTTATTGCTAGTGACCTCCCCTCCAAAATTCCAAGCTGCGACCGTACCTGGGTACAATACGCTTTGGCGCTTAAACAGGATAGCAGAGGCTTAAAATATGATGAATGGACATCCGAGCTTTGAAATTTATGGTCGGCTTTTTTATTTATTTTTTTACTAAAAGCTGGGAATTGCTATTTGAATTGAGCTTTTTATTGCGTTTTAAGTGATTTGTTTTTTCATTTGGATAAATAAAAAATCTACACATTTTTTTTAAATAGCGTAAGATACGATGTTCCAAACTGCAATCATGTCACATATGGGATATTTACCTATATGCAAAATTGTTACGTAAATAGATACTTTTCGTTATCGCATTCAGTCTTTATTTTGTTTTATAGGACACATAATCACAAAAAAATTGCTAGGCTCTTTTAACTTACATTAATCATTCGTGTATGTCGTACAAAAGTAAAGTATTGGCGCGTTCTGGGGCCGCGCAAAACATGTACCTTAGCGAGAATAACCAAATTTATTGTTTATAGACACAGCACCCTATTCGAACCGCCTCTACCACAAGAAAAAGTAACAACTTCCATAGACAAAATCTCTGTAGGCGTCGAAGGAAAGGTCGTTCTACTATTCAACACATCTCTTTGGCACCCAAATGATAAATGGCTAATGTATCTATGGCAAGCGAATGACAAGAAGGAACTTAGCAAAGAGGATTATTGGATTACTTGGTTTATTGAAGCGAGTTTCCCGATGGGGTTTAGTCATGGCTTCACTATGTGGCTCAGTGGTGATAGGGCTAAGACGGTACGTGTATTTTTAGGCTGTCTTTTAAAAATAGTGTTTACACTTTATTGTGTTTCATACAAACTTTCAAGGTCTTACGGATTTTAAAAATTTCGGTGACAAGACCAAATAATTTTATAAAATTATTTATTGTCGCCGCCCGTTGAGCTTACTTAAAAATGTTACTCGCTAGTCGATTTTCGGGCATGAACAAATTGATCACACATCAATAGCTACATAATTATAACAGCAACTCGAGATGCGGATTGTGGGCACACTAGAAACAGAAATTTTAATGGAACTTTATTTTAAATTATCTGAAAAAAGTAAACTTTACTCCCTCTTCCGCTCTGTTATACAGGGTTACAGTTTAAGTCGACCTAGATCCGTTAAGACCGTGTAGTTTGTAAAAATATCTAAGTTTCATCAGCTATTCAACAAAGTATAACAATCTATAATGTTTATATTTCTATCATAGAAAAAACTTAGTTGTTAGTCTTAGCCCCCAGGTAGCAGTTCTAACGGACCCTCGCCTCGACTCGAAACATATAGTGGTTCAGAGTATGGTGATTCATAGTCAAATCAGTCAGAAACGATAGAAATTACACGTCCTTAACGGATCCAGGTCGACTTAACGGGTCACCCGGTATATTATCCCAAACACTTAACATAATTTCACAAAACCATTCACGAAAGCCTCTTACGGTTACTGAGTGCTGGCAAATCTTAAGCTATTCTTTATAAAACAAAACCCAAATCAAATATGATTAGTATACATCATACAATACATTGTTGACTATGTTTTCGTATTAAAACCAAAAAAAAAAACTTTTGAAAATAATTGTAAAGTGGGTTCTTTGATTTCTAATAATAAGGCCATGAAAGTTTGTATAACAAACCGTAAGATGTAAACGCTCTTAACTCTTTAGAGCGTTCACTCCTCAGGTTTGTTTCATAATCACTTTCAAGTTCCTATGAAACTTGATATCAGAAGAATTTAAAATTACTCTCTCTTTATCTCTCAAGTATTTTCATTAATTTACTAACGTTTTAACCCCGTGTTTTGTTGAAAAATCATCAAATGAGACAGTCCGCTATTGGTGGAGCGAAAGGGAGTGTCAGACTTATTCACTAATAACCCATCCAGTTTGGGCTGCGGGATTTCGTCAGAACATTCCCACGACCTAAAATTAATTTACTTACTTTTTAACTCTGGGTATCTAACGTGTAACGGGTTTAGTGGGAGTGAGAGGTATTTTAAGTAACACTATCTCGTTCTTTCTCACTAAGTTTCCTAAAAATATATTCAAGCATTTTTAAAAAGACTTTAAATTTTTGTATGAAACATCGTGAGGAGTATTAAGCTCTTTAAAAAGTCTGGGAAGCGGGAATAATAGTAGTATAGTAAAGAGGGGGTTAATTAACCTAGAATTACTAACTTCCACCAACCAAAAAGACCGACATTCAACATAATCTCATCAGTCTTTATTATGGTGTACGTCTCAATCTCGATCCATCTACATTTTGACAGATTATATTTCATGTCAATAATTAAGAAAAGAATAGACGGTTCAAAATGACCAAAACAAACGTACAGCACATTACAAAATAAAAAAATAACTGTTAGCTGTAATTCTTATCCCAAAGTAATACTCAGCCCTATAATTTGTATAATGAAATTAAACTTTATGATAATGATTTAAACAATGATAAGTAGGCTAAGTGGTTTCAGACAAGACTTACGAGTTTTAAGTAGTGGGTTCAAACTTTGACAAACACATTACTTTGTGTAACTACCATCAACACCACTGCTCTCAAACGTGAGGAAACCGACATGATCTAGGACCGATAAATCCAAAGTCAAATGACATCCGCCCGTTCCATCATCGGACTACAAGACAAACGGCGATGCGCCATCGTTACATGGTGGACATCCCACACATACGCACTAAACGTTTTGGGAATACTTTCATTGTTTCGTATGGCTAAGGAGTGGAATTCCCTTCCGGAGTCTGTTTTTCCCGACAGCTATAACCTAGGGATCTTTAAGTCAAGGTTACTTTTAGGTGAGCGTGCTCCATCTTCGACGACATCATCTCTTACCATCAGGTGAGATGGTGGTCAAACGCGAACCTATTATCAATAAAAAAATTAAAAAAACCGCACTGCGCCCGCGTGATAGATTTCGTCTCCCTCTATTAGAAAGCCACAGTCTTTATTATTTAATTATTATACAAGGTATATCTAGTCATACACGAAATATTTTAAGGGATATACCTATAGCTGGTAACGCAACCATAGCAACAGACAATACATCTAGGTATATATATTTTTTTTTATTTAGTATAGGATCGCGTTTGATCACCATCTCATCTCTCTTATATTATTTATATAAATTGTCGATCAAAGTTTAGCTCTAGATGCTATGGGTGTGGAGAGAAGGGCCATGTGAGATCCAGTTGCCCGAAGCGTAATATTGGAAGATGCCACGATAACGTGAACGTGCTTTCAAAACCTGACCCAGAAGAACGTAAGCACTGTGTCATACAAGAGGAAAAAGTAATAGTACCCGTCAAGATGCTGAGAACAGACCTTAGCAATGGGTGAAAAGAAGTACTACAGCGTGCTCAGCAGCATGATACAGACATCAGACCCATTCTGGAATGGAAGAAGGCCGCTGCTCCAAAGCCTAAATGGAGTGAAGTTACTGGAATGAATACCACAACAAAAAGTTATTGGGTACAGTGGGACAGTTTGGTGATCCATGAGGGAGTATTGTGACGCAAATGGGAAAATGCTCGAGGAGACCATTGTCACCTACAAATGGTTGTACCAAAGGCGAAGGTACCTGAAGTTCTACAGCTTTACCACGACGGATGTTCAGGAGGTCATATGGGAGTAAAAAGGACTCTGTTTTAGATTCGAGAAAAATTCGAGAGCGATTTTACTGGAACCACTGCCGAGACGACGTAGAAGACTGGTGCACACGCAAATGCACTAGTGGTGCAGCAGTTAAGGGACCACAAACACGCAGTAGAGAAGCTTTAAAGATCTATAATGTGGGAGCCCCGTGGGAACAGATAGCGCTATATGTTGCGGGACCATTTCCTGAGAGTGAGAGTGGGAACAGGTACTTTATAGTCGTAATGGATTAAATCACAAAGTGGCCAGAAGTTTTTGCAATTCCTAACCAAGAAGCTATCACAGTGGCAGATAAATTGGTTAACGAAGTATTTTGTCGCTACGGAGTACCCTTAGAAATTCACAGCGATCAAGGAAGGAATTTTGAGTCTCAAGTATTTCAGGAGACATGTCGAGTAATGGGTACTCATAAAACCAGGACCACCTCTTAACACCCGCAATCCGATGGAATGGTGGAACGTTTTAACCAGACATTGGAGAGATATCTGGCTAAAGTTGTAGAAAGCAGGCAAAAGGATTGGGACAAACACATTCAGCCGTTCCTTCTGTCATATCGAAGTGCAGTTCATGAGAGTACAGCTGTTACACCTGCTTTCGTGAACTTCGGACGAGAGCTTAGGTTGCCTGCAGACCTAATCACTGGTATACCGCCAGATGTACCTTGTAGTGTAACAGACTACGCTAATGAATTGCGAAACAGAATGAACGACATATACGAACATGTCAGACAATCCGGTCAACAAATGTCTCAGAAGGTGAAGACTCGTTACGACCGAAAGATGAACAATTCAGGATTTGATGAAGGCTCTTTCGTCTGGTTACATAATCCGGTGCGCAGCAAAGGAAAGTCGCCGAAGTTACAGGCAAAATGGGATGGACCATACCGCGTTGTGACTATGATTAATGACGTCACTTATCGGATCCAGAAAGGTCCACGAGCTAAATTATTTTTTTTTTTAAATATATAGTTATAATTCATTGTATACATACACACACTTTTTTTACTGTTTTATTATATGTATGTTACAATGTAACCAAAGTTATGTTTCCTTTCCATAGACACGACAACCTCTTCTCGCCAACATTACCGCAAGAAAAAGTGACAGTCATAGAGAAATTGTCTATAGGCGTCGTAGGCAAAGTTATTCTATTATTTGAAAAGCCTTGGTGGACTGGGGCTACCTGGAATCCATTCATTTGGAGAAATGAGGATAGAAAAAAGTTAAGCAAGGAAGATAACTGGGTGACGAACTTAGGTTATGCTCACACTCCAATGGGAAATTCCCAGTCTATATCTTTATGGTCTAATGGGGACGTTACTAAATTGGTGCGTAGTTCTTTTTTAAACAGGGCTTTTGTCTCATGAGTTCATCTCTAAAATGCACGTTTGTCGTAAGAAAAATAGTGTTGTTCAATTTGAAAAGATGAAATAAATTTTTAGTATGAATAGCATGGTCTTTCGAATAGTTATGGTCATATAGCATGTCTTCTTTTTTCAAAAATGACTATTCATTTCCTTTTCTATTTAATTCAAATTCAAGTATTTATTTCAGATAAAATCCATATTATATTAATTGTAGTTTATTATATACAACATATACAAATGTGTAACAGACTAAACGCAATTCCTGAAAGTAGTTGGTTCAGAATCGGCTTCTGAATCAATTTCTGTCATAAAAAATAGGTGGTTTTTGACGGAAAAATATTTCATTTAACTTAAAATGGAAACAGTATCATGACTAATTAATACAATCCTTAATTCAAGGAAATGCGCTCGTTTGCGTGTCGGCCGCTAATATTGCATGAGTGTATGCGTCTGCGTAAGGATATTGTATGACGCACATACGTTTTTCGTTTAGTAAGGATAACTATTTTATAAAAAAATGTCTAGGTTTAGTTTCAATTTATTTAGTTACGGATGTTGTTTTAGACTTATAATTTAATATACAAATGGGGGTGTCTGAGGTATTGCGCTTAATCTGTTACATCTTGTATATATATTATATTTTATTAATTAATTTAGTAAACCAGTATTTAAAACATGTTCACAAAATGTTATTACCTTCTAGAGTACTGGTAATGATGAAAATTTCACAAGTATTGTCGCTGTCTTGGTTCAAACCCGCGACTCGTAATCCGTGCCTCTAACCACTGAGCTAATACAACTCCGAAAAAAAATAGATTAAATAATAATTTACTTATTTTGAGGTGCTAGAAAGAGAATACACTCGGCAGGGCCCGGCCTAGTGTAATTATCTTATAGTATCCTTAAAATATGTATATTCTAAAGTAATACAGGTATCATACGTTTGTATAATGCCTGTAGTGCTTAAGTATGTTTGTTTTTATTGAGAATAGGCTCGCCTTTAACCACCATCTCACCTGATAGTAAGTGATGATGTGGTCGAAGATGAAGCTTACTTAGAAGTAACCTATTCACTCTTGATTTAAGACTCCTATGTTGTAGTTATCGCGAAACACAGACTCCGGCAGGGATTTCCCCTTAAAGTATTCCCAAAACGTTTTGTGTATCCGTCTGTCTGTTTAGACAGACGGACACTTACTTTAGCATTTATCTAGACACACGGTAGCGTGTCCAGCCAAGTTAAAAAAGGAACGGGTAAAGCGCCGTGTGTAATATTACAATAACAATTTGAAGCTTCTTTTGACCCCTTCACTACTCTAAATAGATGTGCCACTACTCGAAAACTATTTAATCTACATACTTCATGTATTTAGAGTTTGGCACATTTATTAAAGCCAAAATTTCATTATTTTGGCTCAAACGGTTATTGATATTCTATTCGCGTATAAGAACGGTAATTTTATGACTGACTCACTTATTAGATCAAAAACATAACCAGCTTTTAGGTGACCTTGAAACTTGATATTGGTACCAAATTAGACCATAAATTATGCATATACAAAAGAAAAATAATATAATATAATATTCCACAACTTTCACACAACGCCATCGAGTCCCAAACTAAGCAGAGCTTGTGGTATGAGTACTAGACAACTGATAAACATAAATATACATTTCTAAATACATACATATTATAGATAAATTACACCCAGACAAAGAACAAATGATCGTGCTCATCACACAAACATTTGTCCTAGGTGGGAATCGAACCCACGACCTTGCGCATAGCAGTCAGGGCCAGTGATCACTATAGATAATTAGTATCAAAAAGTAATAACAACGTCAATTATGGTAGTTAACACAGTGTAAACGTAGAAAAATAATGTGATTTTAGTAAAAATCATTAATGATTAATAATAATAATTTCTTTAGAAAAAGTAATGATATTCCGTCGAAAACATAAATGTGAAATGCGATCCAACTTCAGTATTAAAATGCGTACTTCCATTACGAAGATTTGTGAGTTTAAACGAACTTTTCTGCTTCAGTCAGTTTTTTCGAGAGATAAATCTTCTTTCAGCGAACCTAGACTGTCACTTAGGTTTACATCTTATTTCATTTATGTTGTGGTTGGAATTCGACCATTATTCATTTCAATTTAAAGTTGGTACGTTACCTATACGTGGTTAGTTGGTGGTATACTCTGGATGAGACTGGCACAGGAACGTGGAGCTTGGCACAATTAAAGAAAGGCCTGTACCCAGCAGTGGGTCAAGGGCGGATCCAGCTTTGGTGCCAGGGGGGTGTCACACAACCGT
Organism: Tholera decimalis; assembly: GCA_943138885.2. NCBI lineage: Eukaryota > Metazoa > Arthropoda > Insecta > Lepidoptera > Noctuidae > Tholera > Tholera decimalis. The sequence goes on along the minus strand of OW964575.2, from coordinate 5,173,976 downwards.
GGTCAAGTCACAAGAAGTTACAATTTGTATTTCCTGACTCCACTGCCACTTGGCCATCCACTGCCGATATTCGTTTACAACGACAGAAACTGGAGTATTATCTAGTAACAATGTTTAAAAAATTTAATTAGTGGTCCACATAGGTCCTGGACCCAGCCCAGGGGGGGGTCATGACCCCATGACCCCCCCCTGGATCCGCCCTTGCAGTGGGTGAAGTCAGGCTGTGAATGATGGTGATTATTAAGTTATAAGAATATGATTTTTTTTAATATCACCTTCATTCTTTATTTATTCATTTTATTTTACAGAAAGCTTACAGACTAATAACAAAAATAAAATACACTCGTGGATAGGGAAATTTGCTAATTACAAGCTTCTACATATATGCTATTAAGTTACCTACATCTAATTTTCGTTGACATTTAACCAAACACTAGAGATAATATACTAATCACTGAGGTTACAAACTAAGAATTAAAGCAAAAAATTTTACTACCAAGAAAACGATCAAATCATGCAACATAAAACTAATAAATTATAAACAAATTACATCTAATCATGAGTGTCACCAAAATATTAATTGCTGAGAATTTTTCTAATTTTCTGTGCACTTGTGCAAAATAGGTCGACTTCAAGGTGCAAGGGTAAATTATTAAATGCAATAACACTGCGTATGGAGAAGGCGTTGCGCCTGTACTTAGTAGATACACAAGGTGCCTGAAGCAATGTTGCAATGTTTGCCAAAAAACATATGTCACTAATGTAGCGTCTGCCTGCGGCTTCGTTCTCGTTAATTTAAATAAAATTTAAGCGAAAACTATAGTGTTTATGTCGCTCAGAAATAATGTAGCTTTCTATTTGTGAAAGAATTTTCAAAATCAGATATTATTTCCTACATACGTTACCTCTTTAGTATATATATAAATTAGTAAAGTAAACGGAATAAAAACTAAAAAATAATTAAATCGCCTTTAAAATGTCATAAGGTATCAAAAAGGGAATATTAAAAAAAAAGGTTCGAATATCACAATATTCGAACCTTTTACATAAAAAGTTTTTAAAGCGCTATTATTTTTAAATCTAACATTAACATATCTACTGGGAAGTAAATTAGCTGACCGCCCAATCATTGCATGGACTATAAACTATAAACTCCATCCATTAATTATAAAACATATGCATATCTAAGAAAGAAAAATTACGGGGATCGTACATCAATTGCTTGTCTATGGCTCATATTGTTCTTCATTTGCATCCTGGCATAAATATCAAACGTGTCTGGAAAATATATATTAAAAAGAACTGTATTGGGAAGATTAAAATATCTTCTTATAAATCGTATCTGAAAGGCTTATCAAAACAAGGGTTGCTAAAATTATAAATTCGGAAATCGCATGCCTAATTTCGATCTTGATTTGCCTTTTAGAAACGAACTCATAATTAGCAATATTTACAAAACGATTTTACGGCTCATCAACATAAACAATCCAAATTCCAGGCACACATCGATATTTTCGCCAACTCTACCCAAAGACAAAGCCACAACCATCGACAATCTCGCGATAGGCGTTGTCGATAAAATCGTGCTGCACTTCTCTAGAGCATGGTGGCCTAAAACTGCCACATTTTTTGGTTTCGTATGGAATGACTTTGAAAGAACGAAAGTTTCTAAAGAAGACTTTTGGACTACTAAGATATTCGGGGCGAGTACCCCCATGGGGTCACTGACTGTGTTGACGCTTTGGACAAGCGGAGAGGGCGCGAAACTGGTTCGTATATTTTAATAGCATGTTTTGGTTAGGGGTTATGCATAAGACAGAATACCTATAGGCCTGTTCAGACGATTGAGGTATTATAGAAAGAACAGGGAAGCCAGGTCTCCACCTGTACTTCAGTTAAACAGAGAGAGAAGATTGCGGTACCCTGTCACGATAGTAATGACGATGTGTTTTTTTGTTAGTGGCCTCTCGCTGATCGACCTCAGGTAATTGGATGCTTAACTGGACTTGTCTGTGGCGGCATTCTCGCTTTCTTCGGCGTTCCCTCACTGATGAGGATCGTGACTCCGTAGACTGTAAAGTGCACGCATCTATCGTTTACGGTCGGTGGCCCGGTGCAGTGCAACGTTAACGGGGATACCCAGCTGCTCGGGTATCTGGCCCGACCATCTCTTAGGGGTACGGCCTCTCGGTGTGGGACCCTCTTTACCCGTCACCATCGTCCATCAGTCGTTCAAGATTGTCATCGATCCTGCGAGCAATGCGGCTGAAGTATTTCAGCATCTGTCCACCTTCAATCTTGAGTTCTTTTAGGACAGAGAAATTTGTGCGGTCAGCTGTCCAGGGATTAAGGAATCCCTGGACAATGAATCTCTGCAAACGGCGCCAACACCACATTTCGAAGGCGTCTATTCTCTGTGTGTCCGCTTCTTTCAATGTCCATATCTCTCGCTACGAGAGTGTGAACCAGGACCAGGCTTTGTCCGATTGGTTGTTTCTGTCTCTCCATGGTTGACTGATAGAGAATGCCTATGGCATTAAGTCCACCTTTGTACCTATGTGCATAAAATGTAAATAAATATCTTGTTGAGTTCGGTCATCGCCGTTTTAGCTGATACCAGATTCCCAGCTGCCTTTGTTAGTGATTACAGAGCCGAGTTATTGGAATTCAGAGTCGTCTGTCTCGTGATCCTCCAGTTACGTGGTCAGTGCTAGAGTCGCAAATCGGTCTATAATCATCATTTTCGACTGACTGCTCCAACCGGTTCACCAGTTCAGCCATTTCCGTTTCAGACGATGCAAGTAGAGTCATGTCGTCTGCGTAGCACTTCATTAGCATTTCACTTCTTTAGAGAGCGTCGCATTATGGTAGCGTTAATTATAATAATTAAAGCCTTCAGCCAAGGCTTATTTTTAACTTACAAACTAGGCGACTCCTCGGTCAGGACCAGGTTCGTACCCTGTGGGGTACGAACTCGGCTTAGGGCGTCGCTGTGGGAGGGCAGCTAGGGACACCTGTATCGGTCGAGAATGACAACGTGTTGTTGGGCGTCCCTATTGGTTGTACTAGGTACTCCCATCTTCTCTTTCTTTCTAACAATCGGACGATTCCGCTTACAGGCACTCATATGTCATCCTTACTCTATCTTTAATACCTATGTGGTTTAAATCTACGCGGTATTTTTTTGTTAAATTTATAGCATGGCAACCTCGGTACTCACATATTAGTTGTGCATTAAATTTTCAATAATTTCATAATTATGTATGTCATTCGAATGAACCATTGTATGTCTATATTATAACTGGTTGCATTAAGCATTTATTTGTAGAAGTCATAAATTAAATAATAATAATCTTAATAATTGAATACTCAAACGCAATGTTTTTTAATTAGCAAGTCTCGCTTTGTCGTTTTTCTGTCATTTTTAATGAAATGAAATATTTATTTTGTAAATTGGTTATAAATAACACTTACACTGTTAATGTGATCTTAAAGTTGATTAGTTAGTTTGAGTATTCGTGAAAATTTTACTAATTACCATAGTTTTATAGTGTGGTGATTTCATCAAATTGCATTTAAAAAAAAATAAAAAATTACTGCATTATTATTATGTTATGAAAAAAATAATCGTTTTGGTTATAATTCGCTAAGGAATTCTTTCTTAATCGTATTTATAAATCGATAAAGTTGATTTTAAAGATGAAATTACTACACTATAACTCGACTTGGTGTCACCAAATGTTATTTTGGCGTTTTACTTACTGTCTTGTTTGTGTTTTAATGTCATTAATCATGTCATCTAATGTCACTTTTAATAGCACCAATTTTGACATTTGGTAACCCGTGATGATACTTTTGTGACACGTTGTCTATGGAGCTGTGTTCTACATAATGCTGCCAACATTTCAGGTTGAAACTTTACCTGAGGATGTGGTAAAGAGGAAAGTAATGGAACTGCTTAGAAGGTTTATGGGCAAGAACAGGACGATACCGGAGCCTATTGCTATGTTGAGGTAAGACAGCATTTTTAAAGAAAAACTTTCACGTCTTTTTTTCTTGAAAACCCTTGCTTTAAATATTTTGTTCTAAATACATATATAGTCAGATTTTGAAAAAGGTTTTAGATGGAAAGAGAGCAATGTTTTCTCTTTCCTCTTTTAACGAACATATTGTATAAAAATATATTAATGTTCGTGTCACAAGAGAAACAGAAATTACAAATTAACAAGTAGAAATTAAGATAAAGTTATTTTTATACTAAAGTTGAGTTTGATGAATTGTTTATCATCTATCGATTGATGTTTAATTCGTCGAAGTTATCGGTCGAAAATGGAGTACTTAACTCTAATAAAAAATACTTTAATTCGTTAAATTTTATCAAGTAAAAACCAAAATACTGACTGATTTAGCGCCTAAGTGCTGAGTTGTTCCATAATTCTGACTGACCCAGCGCCTTAGTGCTGGGTTGTTTCAAAATCCTGATTATCGTATAATTTTATTACGTTCTTGTTTTTTCCAGATCAACTTGGTTCGCAAACCCCTTCACACGTGGTAGCTACACTTACGACAATGTCCTAACACCTCAGTTCCCCAACGCTAGGGCTACGTTAGCGGAGCCCCTCGTAGACAGCAGCGGAGCCCCAAGAGTCCTATTCGCAGGAGAAGCCACGGATAACACTCACTTCTCAACCGTACATGGAGCGACGGACACAGGATTTAGGGAAGCGAATAGATTGTTGCCACAAGCTAAGTTGTAAGAACGATTATTTTTTTATACGATACTGTTTAAAAGCTTACTAAAATAATAATATAAGTTAATTTTGTAACAATAACATATCACAAATCAAAACAAGTATTGCGATGGAATTTCATAATCTAAGCCATCATCGGACTACAAGACAAAATATGGCGATACCGCTGTTGGTATACTCGAGAAGGCCTTAGTACGACCAAAAATCTATACTTCCAAACTAATATTATAAATGCGAAAGTGTCTGTATGGTACCTTTTCACGCCTAAACCGCTGAACCGATTTAGATAAAATTGGCATGGGAATAGTTAAGTACCCTGGGAAAGACATAGGATAGTTTCCCATGGGAATCCCGAAATTCCCACGGGATCGGGAATTACGCGGGATAAACCTCCCACGCGAACGAAGTCGCGGGAAAAAGCTAGTTATATTATAAAGCGGAAAAGTTTTTTTGTTTAAACGCACTAATATTCAAAAGTACTTTACTTTTAGGATGGAAGTAGATTGAAGCTTATAGGCTTTTACTCGACTACAAAAGAAAGAGGGTTATGTTTTCATCTCGATTAAGCTGATAGTAGTGTATAAATGATCTTAACCTCTAGAACCCCAGCGGCACAAAAACGTGCCAGTAAACAAGTATTAGTTGAGCCCCGCTGGCACAAAATTTGTGTGCCAGTGTGGCTCAACTAATAGTTGACGTAATAATGGCGGTCCTTGAGAGGTTAAGGAAACAATATCTATTACTTTATTTAGTAGAAACATAACATAATCACAATCACCATATAAAGTTCTCACTTCTGGGACTATTTTGGTAAGCTTTTAAACTGTAGACGATTTTAAATGATTACAAAAACTATAAAATGTTATATCAATTATTATACAAGCAATTACATATTAAGTGTGTGTGATATATTACTACGAAAATCAATTTTCCTGATGTATAAGTCAATTCATTTTTAGTTCACTTATAGTTAAACACAGTTCCTATAGTTAAAACAGAAATATGTATAAGTTTTTTAAAAGCAGAAAAAGTAATCATATATTTCGAAAGAAACATTTAGAGCGAGAAAGAACTCATTAAGACCCTGAAAGAACTCATTTAGAGCCCGAAAAGTCTCATTTACACCATGAAAGAACTCATTTAGACCCCGAAAGAACTCATTTAGACCCCGAAAGAACTCATTTAGACCCCAAAAGAACTCATTTAGACCACGAAAGAACTCATTTAGACCCCGAAAGAACTCATTTAGACCCCAAAAGAACTCATTTATACTCCGAAAGAACTGCCTTAGCACCTGAGGTACATTTTAGTTCCCAAAAGAAAGCACATCAATTTTTTAAGGACTTGCTAATCCCGTGGGTTTCTAAGGGTCGAACTGAGTTCTTTTAACGACTTAGTTCCTAAATAAGTTTCTTATAATGTGAAAGAACTCGGTAGTCGGTTACATCCAACCTCTAATGGCACTAATGTTCTTTTTCTCTTGTAATATTTAAGTTTTAGGTTACAGATATGCCAAATACTGTAAGGGCTACCCACTCAAACAATTATCAATTTATTGTCATTTGAAATAAAGTCGAAAATTAATAACTTTCATTTATGGTATCTCGGAATAAACTAATTTTGTTTTCAACTTTATTTTAACAAAAATACATTTGATATTTGTCTGTCTCAGCCCTTTAGATACAAAGTCACAAACACAAGCACTAACAATAATTATATAAACTGCCATAAACAATACGCACAATGAATTTGAATATAATAGTCAATATTTAAATAATGCCATATACACATTATAGATATAATTACATATGTACAAAATATATTAAATTAAATATAATACGTTTTTATGTACACAATAGTTTGTAGAGTTGAAACAGCAAGTAAAATTGTAGATTATGACAAACAAGAAGATTTAGGTGGCAAGCTAAAGGTAGCGATTCTTTGGGGTTGAACAGCCCCAACGGAGTCGACATTACTGCTCATTGCAACTTGTGCACGCTCGAATTTAATTATTAACGGCGTCTCATTAATATGCAATACACAATAGATGAGTTGTCGAGAAAATCTTAGCTTCATTTAGTCAGAAATTAATTGAATACTTTATTTTTACTTATGACAAACGAGAAGTTTTGGGGTGGCAAGCTAGAGGTAACGATTATTTGGGGCACAGCCGCCCCAACGGAGTCGGCATTACTCCTCAGTGGGTTTTGCGGGCGTATATTATTATTTACAAATGGCGTCTTTTGTCACAACTGACGCGACGTTCCAAAACTATTTTTTTTTACTAATAAGAAGCGCAACACTTTTCCATTATATTGCCATTTATATCAATCTGTTATAATTTATACCAACGTGGTGTATATCGCTGTAAAGATGAAATGTTTATATGAGATTATTATATTTGTATGTTTGTAATAACTGATGTCTAATATAAAAATGTGAAATTATACTTAGTCGTTTTATTAGTCGGTAAATTCATAATCTTTTCAAGAACTGTTTGCCCAGCAAGGACCCCAGAATATGCTTTTCAGGTGTGCACCAATGAAATGTACTCACCTCTCTCGCCTTACAACTGATAGGGTGACCATGATTCCACGTGAAAATGGATAATCTATATAATATGTGATATTTCTGATTCAATTTATCTTTTTAATACATAATTCAGGAAGTCGAATTTTGTAAACAAACATGTCATATTTAAAAAGATATAGGTAACTATAGAGGGCCGTGCTGAATGAACTAAAATTGGTTTATTTTGCAAATTTACAAGTTGTATGAGAAACCAATGCAGTACATATGTTACTTGTCAAACAACAATTATTTGTTGGTAGGTTGTTTTGTCTTTTTTAGATATTTTTTTATATTTTTTTCCAGCCCTTTGCATAGAGACTATGCAAACTTTGCATAGAGACTATGCAAAGTTTCAGCTCAAAATAAGTGACTCACAGAATTGACCCCAAATTAAAGGTTTCATATGTTTCTTGAATATCAGTAATAACAAATGTGTCAGAGCACTATGAGGGTCATCACTTTCCACGTCACTTGCCAATAAAACGATAATTCTCTTCGTTCTTAATTTGAAAAATTCGGCCTCTGGTATCAATGTATTGAAATTTCTAATATGCTCCACACATGTAGACATAGGATTAGAAAACCCTTGCCATATCGTTTGTTATCATCCAAAGAAGCCGTGCACTCTGTATGTATATACCCTTTAAATTACACGTTGTATATTATTTGTTATTACGAACTCACAATATCTGTTGCGGCACATATCGCACCCTCAGTAATATAAGGAATCAAGTCAAAATTTTTCCAAACGGAGTTTTAAATGCTAAGAGCACAAAATGAAATTCGCTACCGGTTAACTAACCGGTTAACTAACTATACCGGTTAGCTAACCAGTTGACTAACTTAAATAATAAGCATGTTATATGAAAAACTGAAAGCCTGAATTTTCAGTAACCAAGCAGGCATTGTATAAACACGGTATATTTCAAATTTCATTCAATTTAAACCAGTAGATTAAGAATTATAACGAGTCAGTTTCTTAATTTTGTTACTCACTGACTGACCGACCGATCATGAAAAGTCTAAAGCCTGCAATACATGTTGGCCGAGCGTTGTCGAGTGAAGGCCAATACCAACATGTAGACGGTATATTTGCCTTGTCCTGCTATCGCTCGGTGTCACTCGCCTAGTTGGCCGAGTGGAGGCCAGCGCCAACGTGTATAGAGCTCACTTGGTACAACTTGTCTTCGCTCGCCGTTGCTCGTGATCGCTTGCCTCACTTCGGATCGGTCACAAATCAAAGGCGCTCGCCTGCGCTCGGCCAACGTGTGGGCAGCTCTACAGACCCTCTTCTACATTGGTCGTCTGCATTGGCGTTCGACGAACTTGTCGAACGTGTGGACATTATTTCTTGCCTTGTACCTATTTGCCAACGCTTGCGTTGGCCTACGCTCGGCCAACATGTATTGCAGGCTTAAGGCACTTCTAGCAGACATAGAAGCTTCAAATTTAGAATACAATTAGTGTTTAGTGTATGAATCAAGGAAAAACTAAAATATTTTTCAATTTCCGTCCAGGTTTCTAGATACATCAACTGCATAAATAACTTTGTAATCCCATATACAGGGTCTTTCATTAAGCGTGTCCTATCTTTAAATTTAAATAAAACAAAGTGTGTGTGAGATATTATCGAAATTATTTATTTATTTGAAAGATGTAATGATGCCATTATGTGTGGAATATGACATCATTCAAGTGTCCGCCACGGCTTCTCTGGGTGGAGCGCATGCGAGATATCCAATTTTCCATGACTTGCGCATAAATCAGGCTGAATTCGACCTATGGCATAGGTTATGTTGGCTTTGAGGGCCGCTGTGGTTTGTGGTTTATTCGCATACCTGCGACTTAAGAAAACCCCACAAGAAAAAATCTAGCGGGCTTAAGTCACAAGATCTCGGTGGCCAGTTCACATCAGCTCCATGTGAGATAACCATGCCCTCAAATCTCTCATGCAGAATATTAAATGTGGCATGAGCTGTGTGGCACATAGCGCCGTCTTGTTGAAACCACATGTCGTTGGTGTTCAGATGATCCAGTTCATGCCATAAAAGTTGGTAATCATCGACCTATAGCGCTCGCCGTTGACAGTGATGGCCTGGCCAACGTTGTTCTCAAAGAAATATGGCCCGATGACGCCGCCAGCCCAAAATCCACACCAAACTGTAACTTTTTCGGGATGCATTGGACGCTCTTGGATCTCATGTGGATTGGTATCGTCCCAAATTCGACAATTTTGTTTGTTTACGTACCCATTCATCCAGAAATGGGCCTCATCGCTGAAGATAAATTTTGTGTGAAAATTACGGTCAGTTGCTAACTGCTCCAGTGCCCATTCACGAACACATGTCGTTGTCTATGGTCGTTTACCTTCAATTCCTGGGTGAGTTGAATTTTATACGGGTGCAGGCCCATTGCAATCGCAAAAACAATCTAATTTATACAACGTGTAATTTAAAGGGTATATACATACCAAGTGCATGGCTTCTTTGGATGATAACAAACGATAAAGCCTTAGAACGGTTTTGTAATCCTATGTCGACATGTGTGGAGCTTATTAGAAATTTCAATACATTGATACCAGAGTCCGAATATTTCAAATTAAGAAGAACGAAGAGAATTATCGTGTTATTGGCTAGTGACGTGGAAAGTGATGCCCCTCATAGTGATGTGACACGTTTGTTATTATTGGTATTCAAGAAACATATGAAACCGATAATTTGGGGTCAATTCTGTGTCACTTATTTTGAGCTGAAACTTTGCATAGAGACCCCATACCAGATGTTGTCTTCGGTCCTTTTGGATAGATATGGGGTTTCCGTTACACGTTGTATATGTATGTATTACTTGTGAGATATATTGTGTTTTCATGCGATGGCCGAGTCAATCTATTTAAAACGTTAAAGATTTTTAATATTGATATGGTCACTAAAAGATGTTGTTAGGTTAGATAATTACGTAACAACTTAAGACAGAAGGTCCCTTAAGTAGGCACTGAATAATCGAATAACCGACGTGGTATTACATGGATCTCACAACTTTTTACGGTAAAACTGAGTTGCGAGACTTGGTTTTTTTGACAAGTATTGTTTTTTTCAGGCTATAGCTATAGAAATACAGGCGAGGCGTGATGATTTGGGCGCGTTCGCGACGGCTTGGTCGGAGGAGAAAAACTTAAGACTGAAGCAGAGTTAATTTTAGAAATCTTCGGGTTTAATCAATAACATTGATACCCTTTTCTATTTAATTTAATTTTAATCTAATTCAGTACTAGATAGATTAGTTGTACCAAAGGGAATAATTTTAGTAGTAGGTACATACCATCAAATGGTTGTACCACAGGGCAGCGATGGATGGCAAAAGCAATAGAGAGGATTGGAAGAATATGGAGGAGGCCTTTGTTCAGTAGTGCGACAAACAAGACTAAGAAAAAGGCTGTGTACTCACTCTCATGTACTACGTACTGTGTACTTGAGATTTTCATTTAGGAACTTCTGCATTTTAACCCAGAGTCTATTTCTGCAAGGAGGTAAATAAAGAAAAACACCAAAATAGATCACTTAACCAACTTAAATTTAATTTCAATAAAATTACAAAAAGGTTTCCTAAAACGAATATCGATTTTATTTTTTATTCTTATTTTGCTGCTGGTTCCGTCCCTGATTGCCGCCCCCGCGGGCGAGTGGGGCGGGTCGGCCGCGGTTACCGAAGGCGCCCCGGTTACCGCCGCGACCCTGCCTCATGTTCTGCCCACCGCCCCGTCCTTTGGAGACTTCACTCCTGCTTCTCGATTTAACCTGGAAATTAAAAAAAAGAGAATTATAAATTTTTTGCAAATTGGTTATAAACACTATTGAGGTTCCGTGTCTCGTAAAACACGTTAAGCCGTCGATCCTGGCTGTCATTATGACCTTTGTTGTAGCAACCATTTGTCAATAACGACGTTAAATCTAAGCCGCTTGAATTTAAAGCATATTTTAGTACAAAATATATTGCTATTGCGACTTTGGGTATAACGCGGAGTTTGGGTGTAGCCAGAGCCGGATTAACCCTGTCAGAGGCCCTAAGGCAATGGCATTGGTTCTCGGGGCCCCTTTTCTTACTTTGACTGACCAAATCGTGTGTGAACTGAGAACGCACATTAAGGGCAAGGTTTTTAATATATTTGTTTACTTTACCAGATTTGTTCTAAAATTGTTTTAATTCTACTACTCTAAATCTAACGATTTGTATTTTGTGAGACAACAGTGAGGTCCCTAAGTTCACACGCACATCAAATTCTCATTCGAAGAAACATGTTTTCTTGGTGCGTGCACTGGGCCTGGGCCCCTAGTTGATGCGGGGCCCCTAGGCAGTTGCCTACTCCGCCTAATGGTTAATCCGGCCCTGGGTGTAGCGACTGTTTTTAATAAATAATTTGTAACAAATTCTTAGAAACCCCTTGCAGATATTGGGACAGAGTTGGCCGCCAAACAAAACGAAACAAAGAGCTTTCTTATCTGGGGGCACGGCAGTGCCCCCGCCAAGTCGAGCGCAAAGCAAACACTGCTGTACCATCCTTTTCTGGAACTATTTCGGCGTATTTTCAGGCCCCTATTTGGGGACCTCTGGATAGATTTAGAACGCTGAAATTATCGTTATCTAGTTAGCTACCAGCACACACTTAAACCACAAAATTTCATCTTTGTAGCTGGTTTATTTCCTAAGTTATGCAAAAGCAAAGTTGAAAAAAATATAGAACTAGTACTTCTCATAAATCTAGAGAGCTGAAATTTAGCATAGAGGTAGGGTTTAGTGCCTATATGAAGGGAAAACTATCAAAACTAGGATCATGGAAGATCTGGAGTACCTTACGACCCTGAGGAGAAACAGACCAGCCAAACTATTGAAATTATCGACATGCTATGTTCACAAAGTTTATTGAGCGTGGTTAGCCCTTTCTTTTGAAATTAAAAAATTGAAGGTCTGAAGTATCTGATGAAAAACCTAAGAGCTCAGCTGAACTATGGGAGATATGGAAATGCGCCTTGACAAAAGTTATTCAGTGTGACGAGCCCTTTTTACTGATGTGTATAAAAAATTGAAGGTCTGAAGTATCTGATGAAGAACCCTAAGAGGTCAGCTGAACTATGGGAGATATGGAAATGCACCTTAACAAAAGTTATTCAGTGTGATGAGCCCTTTCTACTGATGTGTATAAAAAATTGAAGGTCTGAAGTATCTGATGAAGAACCCTTAGAGCTCAGCTGAACTATGGGAGATATTGAAATGCGCCTTGGCAAAAGTTATTCAATGTGATGAGCCTCTTCTTATAAATGAATATGAAACTGGAGTCTGAATAATTAAGAAACTAATCAAGTAAAAAATAGCTTTCTGCAAAAAGAAGTGAAATCCTACCAAAAACATCCTGTAAAAAATTAGCCAAGTCTCTTATTAATCTCTTTACAAGTCTCTTTAATAATATAGTTAGATTTTATGTAACCGGCCGTTGAACATACTCTATGCACTTTTACTAGTTAATACATCGAAGTCAACGGCTAAGTCACATAAAATCTAACTATATTAATAAAGAAATTGCAGTAAAGATCCTTAGACTTGGCTTCGCTTTGCTTAGAGATTTCATTACTTTTTATAGAGAAACAAGCAGCTTAGGCGAGACTTGGCTAATTTTTTACAGGATATTTTTGGTGGGAGTTTTGTTTACATCAACACAGATGGGTCAGCAAATATAGTGAACTTTACTTTTTGTTTATAGAAATTAGCTAGGTAGGTAGGTAAGCATGTAGGTTTCAGAGTTAAATTTAGTTCAGTTACAAATTGATGTTATAAACCATACACATGTCTGTATCTATTTACCTTTGCTTGTAAGGACTTCTCTTAATTACAGTGGTCCTTTCATCATTATATGAAATCCACTGTATATTGGTATGTATTATGATAAATATGTATGGAAGTTTATTTTAGTTATATATGTACTAATAAAACTTTTACTTTTATTTTCTACTTAGTTTATTTTTTTTAGGCACCTGTAGGGAATGCAATACCGAGATACAAGGATCCCGAAATACCAGGGTCCCGTGCTATTTTTTGCGGGACCAGTCCCATACAGAAATCGAGCGGGATCCCGCGTGATTAGCAGGACTGCGCAACGGTAAACGCCATGTGTCGTTCGGTACGCGGAAACATGCTAACTTATTCGGCTCAAGAAAGATTATAGCCAATGACAAATGGGGATGAGGTAGGGTTTGATTAAGAAAGAAATTAATTTGTTTGAGTCTGGTGGATTAAAAGACGAATATCTTCAATTTGCCTACAACGCTTTATTTACAGTTGTACCCACAAGCGTGGAAGCAGAACAAGCATTTCCTGCTGCTTGCTATCTGGCATGTAAAGTTAGTGAGTTGTTTGGCAGACAAGACTATTAACATGCTATGTTTTACGTGCAGTTACTTTCAAACTAATGCCTAAACTATCTATTGTCTCTTTGTAATAATTTTTATTCTTTTATTATGTCTTTTTATTAATCTTTCAATACATAATTTTGAATAATATTTTTTTGTTTCATTTTTAGTTCTAGATGCACTTATGATACAGGATTTCTCTCTTTTCTTAATGACTTTCAGAAGCATGCAGGATTCTGCAAATACCAGGATCTCGCAGGACTTAGACCTCTCAGTTCTCCAAAAACCTGGATAAAAAATTTGTTGCGGGATTGCATTCCCTAGGCACCTGCCATGTTATGTTGTTACCCATGGTTGACTGGTAAAGAATGCCTATGGCTTTAAGTCTGCCTTTGTACATTTTGTGTTGCATAAAGTTATAATAAATGAATACTTTTTCTTATTTATACCTCTTACTTATTTATACTAAAAAAAAAATCTAATTTTTTTCTTAAATTTATAGGTGCGCTGATAATGTAGATGGCCTAAATCCAATCAGATTTTTCAAAACTACTAAATTTACTTTTAATTTCGGTTTTAAGACGTGCAACACCTTTGAAGCAGTATAGAGTTGTTATTGTTAGGAAATTATATTGCATCATGTTTCTCAACTGTAGTATGTAGTTAGAAGGGTTTGAAGAAGAGTTTCCTTCTCAAAGACTTAAGTTGTGGAAGGTTATAACACAGTTTTCAAGTCTTAAAATGTATGCTGTTGCTTATTCGAAAACAAAACACAACAAAAACAAAGCAACTGAACCCAAAACATACCTGTGTTTCTTCTTTCACCATGTCGATAACTTCGTCAGGAATACGCAAATACTTGATAGTACTGCCTCTAATATAACATTCTGGCATCCTCCAGAACTTGTCACCATCTCTGGACGTACAAATGACTTCTCGAAGGTTGATATTCATCCAATTATCACAACTTACAAGATGACCGTTGTATGTTTCTCCATTTTTCAACTCTACCAGCATAGGATGGTTCTGAGCAGTACGGAGTAGTGATAAAGGCAACATGTTTGTTATTTAATTCTATTTATATTATGTTTTTTATATAAACAAATAGCTTACGTCTGTTTGTTTGACGCGATTTTAAGGTTAGGAAATTAGGTTTTTAGAGTTGACTTTACACATTGAAGCTTTTCTCTATGTCATACACAACGCATTTTACGGCAGCAAAGAAAAAAATTCTATAGTCTTGATTTAAATCGGTTTCAATCTGAGAATAACTATGATTTTGCTGCGCATACCTAGAGATAGTAACTTATTATATTATAGAGAAAAATACTGTGACAAAAATAACGACTTGAAAAACCTTTTTCTTTTCTGTCTTTGACACTTCAGACTAGTGTTGCCAGGTGTACCGATTTTCGCGGGACGTCCCAATTATTAGGGGTTTTGGGACGCGTCCCGATTTGCCGGTGATCGGGTCACGAAATGTCCTGATAAATACAATAAGCAATATTACTATAAAATAAATAATATTACGCATCGCATCACGATGTTGATTGTAACAATGCGCTCAAAATAACATGCATCACAACACCAGCGTTATGTTTTGTTTACTGTTCGTTAATATTTTCTAATTCTATCGATTTTTGTTTTCTCTCTCAGAGACACGCCCGTGCATACGCACGTATGTACTTTGGCTTTACTCAATCAATTGATCTTCGTTCGTCCATTTATTCGTTATCCATCAGATCATAATAATTATTACAGCGGTTCATCGTACGTGTTTTGTGATTGTAATAGCAGATAAAATACACTTGAGAGCAATAAAATCGCAAACCCCGGATTTTTACAACAAAAGCTGGATTTTCTTAATAAATTAGTAAGAAATTAAAAATTTACGATGTTAACTTACAGATTAATTAATTTCCTTTCTAATAATACCACTAAACATATATAAAACGAAACTTACAAATAAAATTGCGACCATTGCATTTAGAAAACAAGACATTGAATTGAAATTAACCAGAAAATTAACAATAAAATCTTTATTAATATTGAGTATTACCTAAACTAGCTCTAATTATAGCACTAAATCAGTTTTTCATACCTGATCTCAATCTAATCAATCATGTTTGAACGAGCTTACACACCTCCAAAGAGCTTCGAAATCAGCCATTGAAGAGGAGTAAAATGCTATACCACAGGAATTCGACGTAAAATTAATACAGTCGATGAAAAACTGATTAAGAGCCGTAATAAGAGCTACGGCATGTAACACTCTGTATTTGTAAAGAAGTTATTGATAATTTAGTGATTCATTTCAATTCAATGTCTTGTTCTCTAAATGCAATAGTCACAATTTTTTACTTGTAAGTTTTATTTCATTTCATAAAAGATCCTTTTAAGCATTTTGCACATGGTATAGTAGTATTGATTGCAAGTTTTTAATTTTTATCAATTTTATTAAGAAAATATAGCTTACGTTGTAAAAATCTGGGGAAAAATCTGGGGTGTGCGATTTTATTGCTCTCAAGTGTATAATAATAAATTAAGTCTTACTTTTAAAAGACTCGTTTTTTAGATTTCCGTAGCCGGATGGCAAAAAACGGAATAGGTATAGATTATGTCTGTCTGTATTCACAGACATTTTATTCCGAAACTATTAGGACTTCACATGTGAAACGTGGTGGATCGATGTATTCTGTGAACCACTTTCACGATTGTAAGACAAAAATAAAAATAAAAAATTTATGTGGGCTCCCGATACCTGAAACTATTGTTTTTTTTTTATTATCAAAACTATGCCTGTGTTGTGTCTATAAACAGGTCTTTAAAACTTATATTGAGGTTTGTATAATCACTTTTTATAAAAGTCAATTGTTTAAAAGATATACGCTTCCAAAGTGGTAAGATGTGCGCCTCTAACTTTTATAATAATGGAGTCAAAAATCAAAAAAAAAATATATGCCATAGATCTTAACAAAAACTTTCAATGAAACTTAGTTTGAACATTTAGCATATTTTCTAAAACATAACTTTGTATTTCATACAAATACTATGAAAAACAAAGTTATTTTCCGTAGTTACTACGGAACCCTTCATGGGCAATTCTGACTCGCACTCTGCCAAGTTTTTTTTTTGTTTGTCCCGATCTACATCCCTAAATCTCCTGATTTTCTATACCTTCTGTCCCGATTTAAAGCCGGCTCTACACGTTGGCCAACACAGTGGCGAATGTAGTGGCCAATGACTATTCGCCAACGTGTAGAGGGGGTGTTTGTGCACCCAACATGCACAAACACGCCGTCTACACGTTGGCCAATACGCATTGGCCACTACATTCGCCACTGTGTTGGCCAACGTGTAGAGCCGGCTTAAAACAAATCGGACCTGGCAGCACTTCAGACACTTGTAAAAACACGACTATTCTTTTCATTACCAAATCACCAAAGATTTATTTATTTACTAAAACTTTATGAAATACAAAATGTACAAAGGCGTACTTAATGCCATAGGCATTCTCAGAGAATGCCTATGTATGGCATTAAGTACGCCTATAAGTACCCGTAAGTTTGAATGGTAGAGAATCATTCTCTAGAACAGTCAAACATGGGTAACAGCATAACATGGCAGGTGCATGAATAAAATAAACTAAGTAGATAATATATTCAAAGTAAAAGGCTTATTACAAGTATCTATATACTTACATACATATTTATCATAATACATACCAAACATATATAATATATATTAATAAAAAGTCATAGATAGAGTTATGATAACTCTGCTTCCACTATTTGTTTTGAAAATAATCCCGCAAGGCCGCTACTGTCTCTTAAACGCATATTGACAGTATATGATATTGACTGGTGGCCTTCCGGATATCAAGAGGTAGAGGTAAGATCATATTAAAAAAAGGCACTACTAAATGCACAAAGTAATTTATACCGAAAATCATAATTCGCATTATGTACTACTTACACAGATTTTAATATATATATTTTAAGATTAATAACAATGTGGGTATAAGTCAAAATGATTAAGAAATACTGATATGATAATTAAAAATAACGACTATTAAATATGTCTCAAAATAAAAAATAAAAAACTCAACGGCTCTCGTGTCTGAGCCGGATCTTCCAAATACCAGCTTGATACACTCAAGTATATCGAGCAAGAAACAGGCCAAGATGCTCATTAACAACGAGAGACTGGTGCAGACAAAGCTCTAAAGTCCAGAGTCTTGAACATCGGTGACGTGTTGCAAGCCCATCGCATCGGTTACATTTCGGGGAGTGTCAGTGTGTGATTTAATTGCTCAATCTGATTCCACTCCACCAAACGGCAAGCTCGTTCCATCATCGGACTACAAGACGAATGGCGATGCGCCATCGTTACATGGTGGACCTCTCCCATACGAACAAAACGTATAGGGAATACTTTTATTATGCGTACAGTTATGGAATGGAATTTCCTGCCGGAGTCTCATGTTTCCTGACTGCTATAACAGGGGTATTTACTTCAAGAGTAAATGGTTTACATCTAGGTAAGCGTGCTTCATCTTCGACCACATCATCGCTTACCATCAGCCAGTGCTTAATTTACACATTTGCCGCCAAAAGGCTCTTCTACTTTTGGCGCCACTACTCACCTCTGCAATTCAATTTTTTTTTGCATTGATACTGTGATATTATGTTTTGTGCTTGTACTTGAGGCCTGCGTCCATAGACAGTTTTCTGGATTTGTTCACCGGAACAATCTTGTTAGTTCATTCCAGTCTGGATCTGAAGGCCAGGTCACAGTACGGCTTCCGCTCTCCTTAAAATGACTGGGGACACTAGAGAGGCGAATGGAGAACACAAAGGTTGCTGTTTTGGTGCTTATTGATTTCTCCAATGCTTTTAATGCTGTCAGTCATGATATTCTCCTATCTATCCTATTACATCTCATGGTATCTTCCGAGTGTCTGGAATGGTTCTCTTTTTATCTACCGGGACGTCAGCAGTCGTTTCGTGTCGATGAGAATTCTTTGAGTTGGCGTGACCTGGATGCTGGTGTCCCACAAGGCGGTATTCTTTCTCCATTGTTATTCTCCATCTTCATAAACTTTATAACTCTCTATCTTCGGTGTTCGTATCATCTTTACGCTGATGATCTGCAGTTGTATGCATCTACGTGGGTGGAAAAATTATCAGACGCTATAGGAGATGTAAACCGAGATTTAGATGCTATCAAAAGCTGGTCTGACAGATTTGGGGTGTCTGTAAACCCCTCAAAGTGTCAGGCCATTGTGATTGGAAGCTCGCGGATGATCGGTAGATTGACAGTAAGTTCGCTCCCTCCAATCATTTTCAATGGCACCGTCATCCCTATTAGATCTAGCGTTAAAGATCTCGGTTTGCATCTTGACTCTGTGCTTAGCTGGCAAAGTCAGGTCTGCAGTGTCAGTCAAAGAGTCAACGGGACTTTGCGATGCCTGTATTGTCTGAAGAACTTTTTACCTGCAAAAACCAAGACAATGCTTGTGCAAACTTTAATTTTCCCTTTAATAAACTATGGAGACATGTGCTGCTTTGACTTGAATGCGGTCTTGCTGAATAAGTTCGATAGGCTCCTTCATAACCGTATCCGGTTCATATTTAATTTAAAAAAATATGATCACGTATCGAGGTACAGAACCGAGCTCAAATGGATGCCCAATCGCCAGAGAAGAAGTTTGCATGCTTTGACTACGCTTTTCTCTTTGCTGAACTCTCCTACCCCTCCCTCTTACCTTATTTCTCATTTTGAATTTCTATGGTTTTCACACGTTAAAAGTCTGCGCTCTTCCAATAACCTTCTCTTACTCTGTCCTTCTCATACTTCTGATTTTATTCATTCTTCCTTCTATATACAGTCTATTCTTCTGTGGAATGCACTACCTCTCGATATCAGGACGGCCACCAATCAATATGCATTTAAGAGAAAGTTGCGGGATTATTTTCTTAACAAATAGTGGAAGCAGAGTTTTCATAATCACCTTTCTATAACTTTTTATTAATATTTATATACAATATATTTTTGGTAAGTAACTATGTATTATGATAAATATGTATGTAAGTTTATTCTAGTTATGTATGTATATATACACTTGTAATAAAACTTTTGCTTTGAATATAATTATTATCTACTTAGATTTTTTTTATGCACCTGCCATGTTATCTTTTCACCACCCATGGTTGACTGGTAGAGAATGCCTATGGCATTAAGTCCGCCTTTGTAGATTTTGTGTTGCATAAAGTTTTAATAAATAAATAAATAAATCATGTTTATTTCCAATTTTCGCTTTATTCGTGTGTGACTAGCTTGTGCCTGCCTGATTCGCTCGCTATACTGAATTTTGAATCTATTTAGTATGATGTTTTTTGTTATTCTTCTTCTTAGCGTGTCGATGGCAAATAACTAGATGGAGTTTGCCTAGAACTGGGCAACAAGTTTGACACCGTCAGTAGCTTTCATCAAGTCCTGCAGTGAGCAATTGACAGGGCACGTCGCACGTAGGACAAGAAATGAAGTGTGCCATGGTTTGTAGAGCAGAACAACCACATATACACACCAAGGCAGAGTCATCAATAAATCTCCAACTGAACAGATTTTCTTTGCTGCGACCAATCTGGGTACGGAATCTATTCAAAGACTTTATTATTTACTAATATTATAAAGCTGAAGAGTTTGTTTGTTTGTTTGTTTGTTTGCTTGAACGCGCTAATCTCAGGAACTACCGTTCTGATTTGAAAAATTCTTTCAGTGTTAGATAGCCCATTTATCGAGGCAACAAGTTTGACACCGTCAGTAGCTTTCATCAAGTCCTGCAGTGAGCAATTGACAGGGCACGTCGCACGTAGGACAAGAAATGAAGTGTGCCATGGTTTGTAGAGCAGAACAACCACATATACACACCAAGGCAGAGTCATCAATAAATCTCCAACTGAACAGATTTTCTTTGCTGCGACCAATCTGGGTACGGAATCTATTCAAAGACTTTATTATTTACTAATATTATAAAGCTGAAGAGTTTGTTTGTTTGTTTGTTTGTTTGCTTGAACGCGCTAATCTCAGGAACTACCGTTCTGATTTGAAAAATTCTTTCAGTGTTAGATAGCCCATTTATCGAGGAAGGCTATAGGCTATATATCATCACGCTAACACCAATGGGAGCGGAGCAGTAATGAAGAATGTTTCAAAATCGGGGGATTTTTTTTTCCACGGGGACGAAGTCGCGGGCGGAAGCTAGTTATTTATATTTCTGTTACAACTTAGATACAAAAAGCCAAACTTTTAAAGCTGCTATAAACTGTAGTTTACTCAGCCACCTGGTAATCCACCAATGCCATCCATGCCAGATGGTGGTGAGGTGGTGATTCGCGAGCCTATAATATATAATTAAGAAATACTCAATGTTTTATTAGTTACCTTTATACTAACCATCGTTTTCATTAAAATCTAGTTTTCTGTAAAATACGTACGTATAACAAGTGTACGTAAAAGGTAGGTAAATACCAAGTTTTATTAGTAAACCTGGGTTTTACATCCATTTTAGCTTTTATTTACTTGTTTTTACAAAATAATTGATTCTATATTTGATTTTTATAAGAAACGTAGTAATTTGGCCTGCTACTCATTGATAATTTTGGAGATAAATTGAATGCGCTCACTTCTAGCTGTCATTTGGTGCGTTCCAAATGAAATGTAGAACGATGTTCATAGAAGCATGAAAATATGCTATCTCTGTTTGATAACTGAAAAAAGCTAAAGAAGGAAAGAGAAAAAAATATAATTTACACCGGTTCATTTATTCTATCAATCAAATCAATATGATGTATTGATGTCTACTTGTCTAGTCTTGTTGCCTGAACCGCTGATTAGTTTGTTAAAAGAATTCTGTTCTTAATCTGTTTTATATTAACTACAACTTGGTAAATATAGCGTCTGTTCGATCAGTGACTTTCAGGTAAGTTTTTCGTGTATATTTCATGTAGTTCCTACGCAAAACAAGTTGGAACACCGCGTATCGGTAAAATATACATAGATGAAGTATATTTACGTATAATATTTTGCAATTATCACTATTACCACATTTTCGTTCAACATTTGTCGGAAAGTCTATCTTAATAGAAATTTTCCATTAACTTTGGAGAATAAACGTGGTCAATTCACCATAATTGTTCGGTAAATGGTATCAAACCGGCATTCTTTGATTTGTGCCTCTTCGGATACTCACGGACCTCGCTATCAGTTCCAATATACCGAATATATATTTTAATTTAAAAAATACCGTTGAATTAACAAAGAAGTTAATGTGGCTGACTGTTTAACCACGGTTAAAACCAATATTCTTTCTTGGTTAGTAAAACACGTTTTTCACTTTTTTATTAGTTTTCTTGTCGCGTCATAAGGCTATAGGGGCGTTTCTTTTGTACCTATATGAATCCTTTGTTGTTATAGTGAAATTGGAAATATATATTGGTGAATTTAGAGGAATATTTTAAAATAAAGTTCAATGACACTGGCAGGGTCAATGATACCGATATTGAAAAAAAAAAAACAATTGCTTTGAAACTCACTTAGAAACAACATAGAGAAGTAAATTATTTCCGACTTGTAGACACTAAGAAGGCCTTAGTGTCTATAGTCGGAAATAATTTACTTTTCTTACTTTTAAAATCTTGAGTGTTTCAGTTATTAAGAACCTGTTTGGCGGTTGGCAGATTAAAATACTGATAGATAAATAGCTGTCTGTGACTTTGTTCGTGTTGGAGGGTTTCCACGTAAATCTCAGTACTGAGTTCACTCTATTATATTACGCTATTCATAGCAAGATAAAAAGTATATGTTGCCCTATCACCTCCTCTATCTTCCAGTGAAAGTCTCAACTGAATCGGTTCTGCCATTCCAGATATAAACCTGGACAAACAACAGCAAAAAAATTTTGTGTTTTAATGTCACGTTAATAACTATAAGCTCTTGAGAAAAACTGTTATTTTGAAATCACTGATAAGACACTATAATATACAATTTTATTTATTTAATAAAATTAATTGAATTGCAGTAGTTTGTTTTGTACTACTAACTAACGAACGACACATATGAACTTAAATTAATTGTCATAGTTAACTTGTGTAGTTGAACAGAATGCATCTGTCTACTCTATATTTAGCTAGTTTAGTTTTATTACATAATTTTGTATTTATCTTTGACGGCTTGTAATTAGCAATTTTAATATATTATTGTTATAATTTTATTAGTCTGTAAGCCTTTCGAAAATAAAATATAAAATAAATATTTTTACTTGGCAAGCCTTCTGTAACACCTGAATAATCACATAATTATTACTGAACACACTTTTGACCCTATAATCCTAGATGGTATATTTTTACACTGCGTTTTTCTCTTTTTCTAGTACTAATACAAGATGCCGCAAGCTCGTCGAAAGACCCCGTTCAGTGGGAAGGCTAAGAAGCAGCAACTTCAGGGCAAGAAGCAGAATAAGACACTGTTAATGTCCAGTAAGTCATCAACTGTTTAACTTTTTCGCAACTATGTCAGGTACGGCTTTCAAGTCTAACCGGACACAGCTGAGTAGTAGTGTTTTACACGGAGCAACTGCCTCTGACCTCCACAACCCAGTAACTGGGTAACAATATCTTCTTACCCAGCCCTCTGGGCTGGTGTCAGATTTTCTGGTTTCTGACTACTTGTAATGACTGTCAAAGATATACATATTACAGCCAGAGCTGGATTAACCCTGTCAGAGGCCCTAAGGCAATGGCATTCTCGGGGCCCCTTTTCTTTCTTACTTTGACTGACCAAATCGTGTGTGAACTGAGGAAGCGCACATTAAGGGCTGTGGTTTTTAATATATTTGTTTACTTACTCTCAGATTTGTTCTAAAATTGTTTTAATACTGCTACTAAATCTAACGATTTGTATTTTGTGAGATAACAGTGAGGTCCCTAAGTTCACACGCACATCAAATTCTCGTTCGAAGAAACATGTTTTCTTGGTGCGTGCACTGGGCCTGGGCCCCTAGTTGATGCGGGGCCCCTAGGCAGTTGCCTACTCCGCCTAATGGTTAATCCGGCCCTGATTACAGCCCAAACCAACGGCTACACACACTCTGAGGTACGAAGGAATCTCGATATGTGATGTCCGTCCGTCTGAATGTCACAGCAATTTTTTTTTTAATTGTTTCTCTTTGGCAACTGAGCCATTGTCGACTATTCTGACAGCACCAAGTGTGACGGCTATGAGAGGTGAGCCGTCGAACTGTGCACTTTGTGGTATATCTATACTGTTGAATTCCGAAACTATTAGGACTATACATGTGAAACTTGGTAGGTAGATGTTTTCTGTGAACCGCTTCTAGATTTTAAGACAAATAATAAAATTAAGGGGAGTTCCCCATACACATAGAACAGAAACTAAAAAAAAATAATTCGTCTAACCTATATGTGTGTGGTGTCTTTAAAAATGACAATGAGGTTTCTAAAACCACTTTTTCTTAAAGTCAATTGTTTAAAGATATATGCTTCCAAAGTGGTAAAATACACGAGAAAACATACAAACTCGCTATACATTACGACACAAAAATAGGCTTAACTTACCTGGTGGTTCTAAGCTGAAAATACACTCTACAAGCACCTTAGTTATGTCAGTAAAAGTCTACAATAAATTACCCGAAATAATTAAAAATGTACAAAAAAGTTATTCCTATAATTTGTAAATAAATTAAAACAATTTCTTATCAATAAGTGTTATTATGATATAAATTACTATTTTAGTGATAAATTAAATAAATAAAATATAGTATTGTAATAAATATATAAAACCAAAATAGTAATATTTAGTTAAAGTGAAACGTATATTTTGTACTAGCTTTTGCCCGCGACTTCGCTCGCGTGGAAGTTTTTCCCGCGTAAATTCTGATATCGTGGGAATTTTCATCTAAATCGGTTCAGCGGTTTAGGCGTGAAAAGGTAACACACAGACAGATAGAGTTGCTTTCACATCTATAATATTAGTATGGAGGTACCTACCACCTAAGTTAACATTGTGGAATACGAATAAATGTATTGAGTATTAAAATGTGTGTCTCCCCCTCTAACTTCTATAATAATGGAGTGAAAAATCTATAAAAAATATATGCTATAGATCTTAATTTCTAAAACTGTAAATATAACTTTGTATTTCATATAAACACTATAAAAACAAAGTTATTTGGCATAGTTACTACGGAACCCTTCATGGGGGAGTCTGACTCGTACTTGGCCAATTTTTTATTTGAGTTTATTCGTTTCAAACATTAAAAATATACGAATGTTTCCATTTCACCTATACTAATACTAGCAGTTACGCGGTCTTCACTCTTTTGGATTTTATCACGTTAACACATAACCATCCTTTTTTATAAAGCGGAATAGTTTGTTTGTTTAAAGGCGCTAATCTTCGAAAGCAATTAGCTTGAAGCAAGGTTATAGGCTTTTTAACCGACTGCAAAAAGGGTTATGTTTTTACTGTCATAAAGTTCACGGGAGCGAAACCCCTTTTTTTTTCTTCTTCCGCTCTGGCTGCTCAAGCGGAAGGGTGTGTCAGATTTCTACTGATTATGGGAGCGAAACGCCTACAACTGCTAGTATAGAGATTGGAAGGGAAAGGTACTTACAGCTAGGGTTGCCACCTTTTTATTTTGCAGTTAAAGTACATTGGTTAAAATAGGTAAGAAAAAAAAGTACATATCATCAAAGTAAAGTACAATATATTTTCAAAGTCGATTTCCGTTGTCTGTCCCTATGTATGCTTAGATCTTTAAAACTACGCAGCGGATTTTGATGCGGTTTATTTTAATAGAGAGAAAGGTTTATATGTATAATACATGCATAATATAGTAGAGAATAAACAATTTTTTTGCGCTTATATTGCAAATGCTGCCTGAACCGTACGAGATAGATCAAAATAATGTACTACAGTACCTAATGTACACCTTAAAAAGGTCTACAAAAAAGTCCGCGATGGCATATGCCGCATATGCCATTGATAAGAGATAGGCATATGATATGCCTATCTCTTACGGATAATATACCATATATCCATTTTAATTCTTTATAAAATGGGCAATTATAAAGCGGTAATTGGAAAGCTATTTACATAAATACTGTATTAATCCTTATCATTTTAAATACGTTAGTTAGCTTGAGCATTTCATGAAAATTAATTATTCCCTTTACATCATGCAAATTAAATGAGTACGTTACCTTAAATCAAAATAATGCGCATCGAAATTAATTTCGTTTCACCGTGATTTGACCGGGCGCGGGGCGCCTCGCTTCCGAGCCGGGGGAGTCCGAAAGTTTATGTAGTATATCAATGTATGGTGGAATTGTGTATCTTATAATGCATATGACATATGTCTATATGTTAAAGATAACATCCTATCTATGTCCATTTTAATACTTTAAAAAATTGGCAATTATAAAACGGTAATGTAAAAGATATTTACACAAACACGGTATTAATCCTATCATCTAAATTAATATTATGTATAAGGAGGAAAGATGATTGATTTTTTGTTTGTTACGATTTACTTAACTCAAAAAATACTCAACCAATTTTACCGACAGCTATATCTCCTCGGAGTAACATAGGCTATTTTATATTTTCTGTAAAGAACCCGTGCGAAGCCAGGGCCGGTTGCTTACTAAAAATTAATTGCCGAATGTATATATATGTACGTAAGCCCATTAGTTCAGAACAGCTGCATTTATTTGACTAATTATTTTTTTGTTGTGTTCGTAATTATCTGGATAGGGTTTGGAAAGAAAACTGTAAGATACCGAAAGAAAAATTGCACCCGGGCGAAGCCAGGGTGGGCAGCTAGTTATGTTTAGAAACATATTTCTTATTACTTTTTGCAGTTTTTAGGGTTCCGTAGTCAACAAGGAACCCTTATAGTTTCGCCATGTCCGTCTGTCTGTCCGTCTGTCCGCGGTTTAGCTCAAAAACTATTGGTACTAGAAAGTTGTACTTTGGCATGAGTATACACGTTAATGACGCCAAAAAAGTGGTAAAATAAAATTTTGAAAAAAAAAACGATTATTTAGGGTACCTCCCATACATGTAAAGTGGGATGATAATTTTTTTTTTCGTTCTTCCCATAGTGTGGGATATCGCTGGATAAGTCTTTCAAATATTAGGGGTTTGGTAAGACCGTTTTTTGATTAAGGAAACTGTTCGTGACTTATCAAGCTTTAAAGTACCAATTTTCGTTAGAGTCAACCCCCTCTATCAACTAAGCGGTTGTAGTTAGAAATTCAAATGTCACGGCAGTAGTACCTATATATAACTAATTTTAAAGGAAAACTATCACACATAAGTGGGCTTTACAAGTTTACGAGTAATAGTCGACCAATTGTATTTGACTCGAAAATTTCGAACAACTCTATGGAAATGTCGATAGATGGCGCTTAGCGCCAGTTGTATCGTGCTAGTTTCTTGTGACGATGGAGTAGTGTAGCTGAGCAATTTCAAAATAAAGTGTACCCTGCTCTAAAATTCGATTATATTTTTAATATTTTTTTTTCTTTTTTATTTGACCAAAATGTAATAGGTAATATAGTTTAATATGCAGGAAAACAAAAAGGAACGCTGAATTCGAGGCATTTATCCTGTAATATCGAAACAAAACTGACTTGGTGGCGGAACTGGTTCCATTGTGTGACTAGATTTAAAAGCAAATTTTACGGCAAGTATGAAATAAATAAGCCATTTTCATATTTATTGAAACAATTAATACATGCACTTAATTGGTAAATCAAAGAAAATAGCCACAGCTTTAAGGATTAACACACAAATATTGTTTTTTATTCTGTTTTGTGACTATGTCGCTTTTTACTTGGCATTTTTTTTAATTTTACTCCAAATACATAATATTTTACTCAATATGCGTACATTTTCTAAAAGCAATAGATAATGACGCTTTACATATTTGTGATTGCATGGAAATAAAAGGTGAAAATTCATCAAATTTCATAGATTTAACTCCAAAAATTTTAAGGGACAGTGACAAATTGGAAGTCTTAAAATCATAAGGCTGTGCTCACATGATTTATTAATTGTCAAAATAATACGGACCCACATGGTTAGTAGAATATTAAACAAATTAACAAAGTTTGATATCAAATGATGATTTAAACATTATCAGCTCTACTTTTCAATAATAAATACAAACAATAAAAATTCAATAATAACTGAAAATTTTGAAGAATCGAGTAGGTAAGAAATAAAACAGTAATTTTAAGTATTCTTATATTTTTACCTTACTATAATGAGTGAAATCACAAAAGAAACCTCAAACCAAATTATTATAATGTAGGTACTGGTGTACTTTACATACAATAAAATAAATGTTTTTTTTTTTTTTTTTTTTTAATCTTTATTTATTTAGGGGTTTTTATCCACAAGGATACGTCAACCCCATTGTACCTTATAAACAGTATACACAAACTTCACAATACTTTTAACAATAAATAGATATTACATTAACTATGGATCTGATATTACTGTCAGCCTACAAAGTTTTTTTGCTAGATCAGACTTAGGGTATGCTAGGATCGTTTGTATCAAGCCAATGTCTAGCCTGTTTAAGCCATACTCTCTTATCAATTTTTCTCTGTCAATCTTATTTTTAACACAACCCATCAACAAATGTTGTACGTCCTCGATTTCATTACAAGTAACACAGTTTGGTGATTCGACTTTTTTCATCAAGAACGCAAACTTTGCCGATGGGTAGTGTCCCGATCGGAGTCTTAATGCTATTTTAACATGAAATCTGCTTAGTTGACCGTCATCAAACCAAAGATAACGAGGAGGCTCATGCTGAATAGTTTTATACCAAATTCCTTTTGTTTCAGATTTTTGATCAAAATGATTTTTCCAGAACTCGTAACACTTTATTTTAAATTTAGGTATCAAATCTGAGTAGTCCGGCAAAAAACTAATCTCATTTCCTCCAACTGCTGCTAATTTAGATATTCGATCAGCCTCCTCGTTACCCTTTACACCAATTGTGTTTGAGGTTATACACGGTTGGGTTAGGTTTGTTATAAATTGTATAGACGCCAGCAGATCGAGCTATCTCAAACTATCAAATTTTCCTAATTGAACATTTTGATTTCAGTCGATCTAAATTTCTTTTTGCATTGGGCAGCATCCGGGTATTAATTTTTTTAATCTCTCTCTGTATCTTCTAGTTTTCTCCGCGCCAGTAAGCGGCATTGCAATATCCACCAAAGTTAAGAAAAGCTTACCTAACATTTAAATGTCGTCAGCAAACTTCAATGATCTATGAAATATAAATTTAAAAAAGAACTTATTTAATTTAAAACTTTAAAATCACATTAATTCGGTCAGCAAGGATAGCAATGTAAACTAAGTTTTATGCATTCCGCCCTGTTGTGACTTGCCGTTCCGTTAAATGTGACCGTAGAATAAGTCACAAAACGGAGGTCACATAATACAACCTTCTTAGTTTTAAATTGTTTAAAAATTACTCATCGTATTTAGTAGTATTAACTTTTCGGGATCAAATACTATACAACTTTTGCAATGTGTCAATAATAACAATGTTTATAGAAAAGTGATTTATAATAGTAAAACTTGGTCACATACCCGAGTCAAGAAATTGAAACACGGAACACTTCAACAATAAGTCCGCACTGCTAGCTAATTCTTTTTACAATGAAAGCAAAATAGCGTCTCTCGATGAAGTACAATATGTTGTGCTGCTATTGTGCCAAATACTTTCCACGATTAGGAAGAATTTTTTTGAAAACGAGCGGTCACAAAACTGAATGTTCCGGTTGGCCAAAATTTACGATTTTAATTTAAACTTATTTTTTATAGAAAATATGTAAGAAAATATATTATTTATACTTTGAACTGATAAATTCAACTTTTGAGAATTCAAATGTATTTATAAACCACTCTCAATACACGGATTTTCTTTTAAATTAAAGGTTGTCTGACGCTAGTTGGGAAGGGGACAGGTAATTTCGATGTTCTTCAGTATTTTAAAATCTTCGTAAGTTTTATATTTATTAAAGTAACGACAAAACTACAGTTTATTTGTATATTTTAACATATGTTTATTTCACTTATACCAATATAATCTCCTAGAAGTCATTCATCTCAACAAAATAAATTATTAAAGTCGAGGGACAAGGCAAAATCCGGGGGTACAAATTTTTTTGAAATTGCTCAGCTGTGTGTCCGTATTTAAATTCAAAACACCGGCTATGACAAGTTTTATACAAATCTCTAAAAAAAATTAAAACTTTCCGTGCAAGATTGTCAGATCAGGTGAGGATTTGTATAGGAAGTCAAATTAGTTAGGTAGTCATGTTTGGCTTTTAGTTAGAGCATGGTACAAAACGATCAGTCAGCGAATACGACACGCACTTGGCTGTTATAAAAACTACGGAACCCTACACTGCGCGTGGCCCGACACGCACTTGACCGGTTTTTATCAAATTAGTATCTCTACTAAACAATTGCACAGCATCTTTACAGTCTATATTTAAATTAAAGTAAATAAGTAATTCATTTTTTTTATCAAATTCAGAGACGCTTTGTTTATTACGACTAAACTTTTCAAAATCCTAAAGAAATCAAATCATGCGAAGTAAAGTATTTTCGTGTACTTTATTGTTTCATAAAGTATAGAGTACAATTACCTGAAATAACGTACAAAACTTTATTATAAAGTACGGGTAGCAACCCTACTTACAGATGATGTAGATTATGAGTCCCTTCGATATGGTACCCAGCGCGCCGGATCAGACGATATATCCTCCAAGTTCACGAGAGGAGAGAGAGTTTGAGGATTCCCTAATAGTTTATCACTTTTTAGAGTTTTAGCGGGGGGCGCGAGCGCACGTTATACGCAGAGCCGGATTAACCCTGTCAGAGGCCCTAAGGCAATGGCATTCTCGGGGCCCCTTTTCTTACTTTGACTGACCAAATCGTGTGTGAACTGAGGAAACGCACCTTAAGGGCTGTGGTTTTTAATATATTTGTTTACTGATTCCCAGATTTGTTCTAAAATTGTTTTAATTCTACTACTAAATTTAACGATTTATATTTTGTGAGATAACAGTGAGGTCCCTAAGTTCACACGCACATTAAATTCTCGTTCGAAGAAACATGTTTTCTTGGTGCTTGCACTGGGCCTGGGCCCCTAGTTGATGCGGGGCCCCTAGGCAGTTGCCTACTCCGCCTAATGGTTAATCCGGCCCTGGTTATACGTGTCGCCAGTTAGCGAGCGGACTTTTGAGTGACTAAGGGCGGGGAGTGTTCGCAATGAACGAACAGGAAAGGAATGGAAGAGTGAGTCGATGAGTGAAGTGTAATATAATGTTGCAAGTATGCGTTCATGATAAAATACTAATAATGTTGTTAAAATAATGCGAATGGCGCATACAGAGATATAATAGAGTTCTTGCTATTTGGCACCTGTAAGACTAATAAGTGTCCGGGTTTCTCTCGGCCACTTAGGACAATTTCCTATTTTTCGGTGGGAAAATCGTCTAATGACTCCTTCCGCTGTTGGTGGAGTGGAAGGGAGAGTCAGACTTCTACTGACTTAAATCCCACCCTGTTTCTTCAACTGCCGTACGTTATAGTATAGAAATCATCTAGCCTCCATGCTGTAATCAGTATATCTTGTATTACAGCTGGAGGAGGCACAACAGCGTACGACGTGGTCTCAGTGAACTACCAACCATCGCGCGGTCGAGGCGGTGGCAGGGATACTAACCGCTATGCCCTCAAGTTTTACAGGGAAACCGAACAAGAACTTCAGATGAAGAAGGAAGATGCCTTGTGAGTAGTCATTTCTGTATAGTCTATTAAAGTGGGCTCGCCTTTGACCATGTTCAACAAATAAAATACTTTGACTTTGACTTTGATGTGGTCATCGAGCTCCTTAAGTTCGAAGTTGAGCTACACGATAACTGACAAATGCTTGCACTGTCTGGACAGGTCCGCTCAAATCTGCGTGCTTCTTTCCTCAAAAGACACAACAGACATGAACCTTCATGCTTATCATATGGTTTGATAAATACGAATTGTATGGACTTTAAAAGAGACGTTGACCTCTGAGTTTGTTTCGGTGTTTCTTCTCAGAGTAGTCAGTTAGGAAACACCGGCCTTATCTAGCTTAACTTAAAACACAAAAACATGACGTATAAAAGTGTTATTTATAACCAATTACAAAATAAATATTTCATTTCATTTCACGACGGTACACATTTATCTATATATCTATCGGCAAAACTCTTAGACGGAGTTGATACCCTTGATTTCCTTTAAACTGCCTATACTAGGTACCATTTTCAAGATCTGAACCAAAAATCTATTAAATAGGAGTAGTAGTTTAGTCGCAAATGATTTTGATGAGATGTATCTTAAAACGATAAATCTGAGTATAATCTACGATACGTTGTTGCCGCTCTGACTCTACCTAACATAAATGCCACCCGCGCTTTCCTTGACACGAGATATCACACGCCGCGCGACTTTGCCACTTAGGTATCTAAGGTCACTCACATTTATTTACAAAGGGTGGTTGCGTTTTACTCTGATTTGTAAGCTATGTAGTTGGTTTGAAAAAAAAAAAATTTTTGGCGCTTCTTAATTTTATACCGTATCGAATAAATACTAAACACGTATAGTATACGTAGTGTAATTTAATGCCCCTCTGTCGTATCAACTCTGTATAATAAGAGCTAGCATATCATATAAGTGTAAATGATCATGACTTATTCTCCACTAGCGCCTTTAAATTAAATAAAATATGGTTAACCAGTTTTTCGAAGAAACTGAACTGAAACTATTTGTATCGCTTCTCTATTCATAACTCGCTCTGAGTGCTTTTACTTCTTGCTTTATTTTATCGTCTACTGTCTGTTATATTCTAATACTGTCTGTGAAATCTTGTAATTGGTATTCTTTCAATATTTTTCCAACTATCTGTATCCTAGCTGTAAGTTTTCAAAAGATATAAAATAAAATAATAATCCCTACTTATACCTAGAAACTGTTGCTGAAGGAAACCTATATACATATAAGATTGTTAATAAAAATCAATTACGAATTCATTGCGCCGAGATAAACATCTATAAGAACATACTTGCAATTATACGAGATAAAGGCTTAATAGGACATACTTTTAACCGAAAAGAGGACAGATGTTACCGAGTAGTCATCAAAAATCTTCACCACTCCACACCCATGCAAGAAATAAGATCAGCTATTGAACAAACTGGTAATATAGTATCTGGGGAGATAATTAATGTTAAGTATGGTCCTGAGAAAAAGCCCACCTCCACCTTCTTTGTCAACATGCTACCTGGATCTCAAAACAAAGCTGTCAAGGAGCTTAGATATATTTACCACCAGGCCGTCATTATAGAAGACCCAAAGCGCCGGAAAACCGTGGTCCAGTGTCAACGGTGCCAGCAGTATGGTCACACCAAGAACTACTGTATGCGACCGTTCAGATGCGTCAAATGTGGTCAATCCCACAAGACCTCTGATTGCCCAAAAAAGGGCCGAAACACACCGGCAACGTGTGCTCTCTGCAATGGAGCTCATCCAGCTAACTACAAAGGATGCGAAGTCTATAGAGAGATTCTGAACAGAAGAAGCTGGGGAACAACTTCTAGAGATACAAAGACAACTAATATAAAAAATCAAGCTGATTTAAAAGAGACTCAACAAAGAAATAACACCAATGTAGATGAGGCCAGTAACTACCCAAAAACATATGCTAGCGTATGTAAGAACTCCAAACAAACTAATTTTACTGAGGAGCAGAGGAAGCCACGTGAAACTACTAGTATAGAAGAAATGCTTATAAGACAAACCGATAAATTCGACTTAATCCATCAACAAATGATTATTCTGATGGACTTTACGAATAGCCTCCTGGAACATAAATGGCCTTGCTCCTAACAAACAAGAGGTTGAGCTTTTTATGACTGAGCATAAAATTGATATTCTCTTGGTCTCTGAAGCACATGGTACCCACAATACGAACATCACATTCAAAGAACACTGCTGCTATACGACTGTCCATCCTGATGGTACGGGGCATGGTGGTACTGCAGTCATAGTTAACAAAAAAGTAAAACACCATGTGTTGCTGGAGTATAGAACCGAACATTTACAAGCAACTACTATAGCTGTGGAAGACAGCGTAGGGTTCATAAATGCCTCGGCTGTATATTGCCCTCCAAAACACAAAATAGACGAAACAATGTTCACACGATACTTTGACCAGCTAGGAAATCGATTTGTTGCGGGCGGAGATTGGAATGCTAAGCATGTGTCTTGGGGATCCAGACTTAGCACAATACGAGGCAGACAACTCAAAGCTACTGTGGATAATAACAATCTACTGGTATCGTCCACATGTGAACCTACGTATTGGCCAACAGATCCAAAAAAGATCCCAGACCTTGACTTTTTTGTGCTAAAAGGATTACCTAAACACTACATTAAACCAGAATCTGGCTATGAAAGCTCCTCTGACCACACTCCAGTTATATTAACAATAAGTTATTTGATAATAGAGACTGGTTGTGTTGAAATGCTGACCAACAGAGAAACCGACTGGAAATCACTCAGAGAGTACA
Organism: Tholera decimalis; assembly: GCA_943138885.2. Taxonomy (NCBI): domain Eukaryota; kingdom Metazoa; phylum Arthropoda; class Insecta; order Lepidoptera; family Noctuidae; genus Tholera; species Tholera decimalis. The sequence continues at coordinate 5,139,530 of OW964575.2, read as the reverse complement.
TCGAAAAGCAGATACAACTGAATGTCCTACTAAAAACCCAGGATGACATTGAAGAGGCAACAAAATGTATCACTACACTTATCCAGGAGGCGTGTTGGGTTCACACTCCAGTGCAAACATCAAAAGAGAAACATGTAAATTATCCACTAGGTATCATAAAAGCTCTCCATGAAAAACGAAAACTCCGTCGAATCTGGCATCAAAGTAGACTTCCTGCAGATAAAACCATTTTTAATAGAGCATCCAGAGACTTGAAAGACTTGCTTCGTGAATGGAAAGACAAAACCCTAGAAGATCAACTCGAATCGCTAACAGCTACCGCCTCGACAAATTACTCTTTGTGGAAATTTACAAAAAACTACAACAGGTCCCATAACGCTAAGCCCCCACTGAGAACAGCCAAAGAATGGGCGCGAACTTCACAGGAAAAGGTGGATGCCTTTGCCCAGCACTTGGAAAATGTTTTTGCTCCGAATCCAGCAACAGACCTTCAGAACGAAGAACACATTAATAGAGTCCTAAAACAAGACTTCCAAATGACACCGCCTCCGCGTCCTATCACAGTAAGAGAAGTCTGGCGAACAATTATGAAGCTACAAGATAAAAAGCTCCTGGGTATGATCTGCTTACCAAAGAAATATTAAAGCAACTGCCTAGAAAAGCTATAGTGTTCCTAACATCTCTCTTCAATTCTATTCTGAGAACCCAGTACTTCCCGCTGTCATGGAAAGTGTCACGCGTAATCATGATACACAAGATAGGCAAACCACCTAATGAAGTATCTTCGTATAGACCAATTAGCCTGCTGCCAATCCTCTCGAAGGTCTTTGAGAAACTGTTGATGTGCAGAATCCTTCCCATCTTAAACAGTGCAAAGATCATCCCAGACCACCAATTTGGCTTCAGATAGGAACATTCTACCACTGAACAGGTACATAGAGTCTGCGACAAAATAAGAAAAAGCTTGGAAGAAAAATTATACTGCTCCTCGGCGTTCCTGGACATACAACGGGCGTTTGACAGGGTCTGGCACAAGGGCTTGCTGTATAAGATAAAAACCAACTTACCTCACCAATATTACTCTCTAATAAAATCTTACCTGTCAGGAAGAATCTTTCAAGTAAAAGACACAGATGTAACATCAAGATTCTACGAAGCGTCAGCTGGAGTCCCGCAAGGATCGGTCTTGGGGCCTATCCTGTACACAATATTCACTGCTGACTTGCCTCAGGATGATAATATTACTACAGCAACGTTTGCTGATGACACGGCAATACTAGCAAGCCACACTGACCCTACTATGGCATCACACCAGCTCCAAAAAGGCCTCGATAAAATTACCACATGGCTACAGAAGTGGCGCATAAAAGCGAGTGCAAGCAAATCGGTCCATGTCACATTTACGTTATGGAAAGGTGACTGCCCACCTGTTCGCCTAGAGAATACCACGTTACCACACCAAGACACTGTAAGATACCTCGGTCTTCATCTTGATCGCCGTTTGACGTGGAAAAAGCACGTACAGACTAAAAGGCATGAACTCAATATCCGATTTAAGAACCTGCATTGGATTATGGGCCGAAACAGCAAATTGAGTGTTGAAAACAAACTCCTAATATATAAAGTCGTCCTCAAGCCAGTGTGGCTCTACGGAATTCAACTGTGGGGTAGCGCTTGCAAATCAACAATAAGCATAATTCAGAGAATGCAAAATGGTATCTTGCGCACAATCAGTGGAGTTCCCTGGTTTGTCACAAATGCTGAAATCCATAAGGAACTACAGATGAATACCATCACGGAGGAAATCCAAAATTGCAAAATGAAATACCATAAGAGGCTAGAAAAACACTCAAATAATCTGGCCTTAGCACTGATTAGAATTAGAAGTTACGCAAAACGACTCAATAGAAAAGACATCTTATAGCCCTGCGGGGCTCCGTAAAGCCTGAGGAGTAGATGACTCGCTGGAGTCACGCTCGCCCTGTTACTCTACCTCCAACTCATCTGCTTATAGTAAAACAATGCTGATTGCAGATTAAAAAAAATAAAAACTTATTATAACCTAGATTCCGCTCCCGACTTCGTCTGCGTTCGTATTTTTAGATTTATTGTTTATAGGCTCGCGTTTGACCACCATCTCACCTGATGGTAAGCGATGATGTGGTCGAAGATGGAGCACGCTTACCTAGAAGTAACCTATTCACTCTGACTTAAATACTATTGACTTTAAAAAAGTTATAACTATCTAACTAAAAAAAAGTAAAAAAAAAGTATTCCCGAATCGTTTTGTGTGTATGGGCTGGTTTCACTGATGATTGCAAAAAATAAAAACGATGACAATAATGTTACTAATAGCTGCGCACGCGCATCACCATAAAACTCTTAACAAATACGTTTGTCTACAGAAAAGAACTCAGGCCAGTTGGTGAGAAGGATTTAGAAGTAAACCCAGAAGATTACTTCCCTGCCGATCTTTCATTCCCCAAGAGGCCGCCATGGGACTTCAATATGACACCTGCACAGTTAGATGCGCAAGAGCAGAGGTATTTTAAGGTACTGTTAGAAGTTTCTGTAATAGCTACAATGATGTACATGGGATTTAAGGGTTCCGTAGCCGAATGGCAAAAAAGACTGAACCCTAATAGATTTCTCGTGTCTGTCTGTCCGGGCGGGGCGTAAGTCACAGCTATTTTATTCGGAAACTATTAGGACTGCACATATGAAACTTGGTCGATGTATTCTATGAAACGCCTTCCGACTTAAATACGAAAAAAAGATTAAGGGGTAGCTACTAAATATTTTCACTTCCAAAGTGGTAAAATAGCACATTTTCTAAAACCGCAAATATAACTTTGTATTTCATATACTCTGAAAAACAAAGTTATTTTGCGTAGTTACTTGTGAACCCTTCATGGGCGAGTCTGACTCACACTTAGCCAATTAAAACAAAAAAGCTACATTGATGTACATGGGTTTTAGGGTTCCGTAGCTGAATGGCAAAAAGTGGGAGCCTTATACCCACCAAGTCGCACTCTGGATTCGCGTGGTGGGGTGCGGGTGATTTTTGATTTCCGTAACCGAATGGCAAAAAACGGAACCCCTATAGTTTCGTCATGTCTGTCCGTCTGTCTGTCTGTCCGTATGTCTGTCCGTATGTCACAGCCATTTTATTCCGAAACTATTAAGACTATACATGTGAAGCTTAGTAGGTAGATGTATTCTGTGAACCGCTTTCCGATTGTAAGAAAAATATAAAAAAATATTTAAAATAAAGGGGGGCTCCCCATACATGGAACTATAACTGAAGATATATTTTTTTTCATGAAACCCATGAGTGTGTGGTATCTATAGACAGGTCTTTAAAAATTACATTGAGGTTTCTAAGACCACTTTTTCATAAAGTTAATCGTTTAAAAGATATACGCTTCCAAAGAGGTAAAATGTGTGTTCCCTCCTCCTCTAACCATGGGCGGGCACAGGATTATGACACTGGTAATGCGGCTAGCGTTGCCAACTTTTTTTGACGAAAAAGATGTACGTCTACATACCTGTTGTCATTCAAACTACTTCTTGCACAGGTGTTGTAGTCGGTTGGGTGCTAGATGGGCCGGGTTCACATAACACTTCCTGCATCAGTGTGTCTTGGCACTCTTGAATGAGTTTGGTTCTTTGTTTTTTAACAAATACCTGTCTAGAAGTACTAGCATCACTCATCCTTTTTCTGCGGTCTTCCTGGCAATAAAATTTTGGAAGCACAACTCCATCTACCATGATTATCCTCTTGCTTAATCTCATATTATATTGATAGCCATATCTTTCTCAATCTGAAATATTTTTAAATGTTATTTTAAAGCTATAAATGTTGATGTATTTAGTGGTAATAAATATCATGGAATATTGAAATATTTGTGGCTATTCAGGTATAATACAAAAAAACATCTCAGTTATCTAACCTTAAAACAGTAGAATAACTATATTGTAAAAATGTTTTAAGTTAGTAATAATAACATGTTTACTTACATCAAAATGATCCTGACAGAAGAAAATTACCGAACTATCCTTTACTTCTTTAGTATTTCTGCGTGCAAGTTGTACTTATTACGAAATACGAACTTTAACATTTTTGGAACGGTTATAAATAGCTTCTCTTTCTTTATTATTACTTTATCATTGTATTGGTGCACCTGTGTACCAGGTTTTCCAGTAAAATTTATAACTCATGTTTCCAGTAAATTACAGCCAGAAACTCTATTAAACTACATAAAACGACAAAACTCTCGATTTGACTCCAATGTTGATATACAAACTTGTGACCACAGAACACATATACTCCTAGCGAAGTGTGCTGGTTTTGACAGCTTATATAATCACTATAGGTATTTTGTAATGCTTTTTTTAAACGAAATATTTATAAAATATGAAAATAAATATTATTTGTAGAGTCCTTATACACCAATAAATAATATGAGACGGTTTTTAGAAACCAGTCAAATAGCCTATTCTGTCTATTATTTTTACTCTGAACGCAACGAACATTTCCGAACGTTTGTATCATGCATACGTAGTATCTCTGTAGTCTGTGGTATCATGCGGCAGGACGGCTGGCTTTAGACATTCATGGGTGTGTGCGTTTCCGAACTTGTACGGACAGTAAAATTACTTCACACATGCGAACAATTTTCCTGCGTGAATCCGCAGCATGATTTGGGAATTAGGTACATTAATTTGCAGCGCCTGGCAAACATAATGTTTAGTGTGCTTGCAAATAGGTGCTATTTATAAAATATTAGGCGTTTTTAAGTTATTATATTTTGTTTATTCATTTATTTACTATTAATTAAAGTCATCTAAAACGTACGAACGTTTTATTAAAATATCTGTGAATGGCAAGTAAAGCACTGCATTTCTGCATTCAAGGAGCGCACGCCCCTGCCTCTAACTTCTATAGTAATGGAGTGAAAAATCTAAAAAAAATATATATTTGTAGATCTTAATGTAAACTTTCAACCAAAATTGGTTTGAACGAGATCGGATCAGCAGTTTTTGAGATACAGCATATTTTCTAAAACCGCAAATATAACTTTGTAATTCATACAAACACTATGAAAAATAAAGTTATTTGGCGTAAAAAAATATATAGTAAAAAATGTAAATAAGATAGTTTTAAGAAATTTGTAAGGTTTTCTTTTGTCAAACAAATATACATACATATGTATATTATATTATTATAGTTACTGCGGAACCCTTCATGGGCGAGTCTCACTCGCACTTGGCCAAATTTTTATTTCAGGCTACTAAGGCCCATAGAAAAGTATACATAAGTACATAATAAGTTACTATAAACGAATACATTTATCATTTCGTTGGAAGTGAGACGGTCGCGTGATCAGATGACTGAAAACTGATAATTACGATTCTCAGGGGTCTTTAAGTCAAGAGTGAATAGTTTACTTCTAGGTAAGCGTGCTCCATCTTCGACCACATCATCACTTACCATCAGGTGATCATAGTGGTCAAACGCGAACCTATTATCAATAATAAAAAAAAAATGATGCACCTGATTTGCATAATGAAGTAATCATAATCATTTATATGTCTGGTATGCAATCTGTTTGTCCCAGACAATTACTGTGGTCATAGAAAACAACGCGGTACTGACTTTTCTATCTAATTCGCCTTACAGTTGCACACTCCAAATCGCCTATTCCTCGAACTCTAGCCGCTATTAACGCTCCCTTGGACTCAAAAACAGAGACACACGAAGGGTTCCGTACCATTATCCATAAAAACAAAAACAAAAAACACGTTTGTTGTATGGCAGCCCCCCTTAAATATTTATTTTATTCTGTTTTTAGTATTTGTTGTTATAGCGGCAACTGAAGTACATCATCTATGAGAATATCAACTATCTAGCTATCACGGTTCATAATATACAGCATGGTGACAGACAGACAGCGGAGCCTTAATAACAGGAACCCGTTTTTAACCGACTTCAATAAAAGGAGGAGGTTCTCAGTTCGTCTTGAACATTTTTTTTTAATGTGACCTCATAACTCGGAAACGGCTGGACCGATTTGGGAAATTCTTTTTGCGTTTGAAAGAGTATACTTTCTAGTTTGTCCCATTATTATGAAATCAGGATGTGATGATGGGATCCTGGAGAAATCGAGGGAACTCTTCAAATATTATAGGCACACCTATGGCGTTTTGGGTATTTCTTATAATGCCTTGAGCAGTTGCTTTCGAAAAGTACCATTTGGAGAAGTTGAACTGATGATAAACACCACAGATGGCCACTGAAACTACTCAATAATAAGTATTTCGTGGATTGCGATTCGCTTACTTGAGTACGGATGTTAAGCACTTTATGCTCGTCACAATGCCTATGGTGATATAGAGCTAATGGTGAAGTACCAGGAGAACTCCTCAAAAATTAACGGCTATGCATCGGGAAAAGCAATATTTTGTAAAACGTGATAAGTTGTTGACATTATGGCTTTTGTAACTAGATAAATTACAAACCGACCCACTAACGAGCGTGAAAAAAATTTTTTTGCAAAATATCAAAGCGACTTCCATATCAAAACACTACAAAGCCAAAAATAACTTTAATTTCGGTAGTCGGTGTTATTGGTTTTATTTTTGGCTTTGTAGTGTTTTGATATGGAAGTCGGTTTTATTTTTTGCTAAAAATTTTTTTACCATTTGGATACGGAACCCTAAAAATAATATGTTTTTACTAATAATTTTCTCGTTTCTTCACAGAACTACGTAGACAATCTGCAAGCGTCCGAGCATTGGAAGCAGATGTCGTACTTTGAGCTCAACTTGGAGACCTGGAGACAACTGTGGCGGGTGTTAGAAATGTGTGACATTTTACTGCTCATTGTCGATGTGCGGTATGCTGTAAGTATAGATTTTTTACTTATAGGCTTGCGTTCGACCATCTCAACTGATGGCAATCGATAGATGAGCAATGGAACGAGCGAGCCCTGAAGATGCCTTAAAGGCTTGCTTTAAAGGCTGAAATGTCATAAGTGACAGGGAACACAGAAGCTGGCAGAGAGTTCCATAATTTGGTGTGCGTATAATAAATGTGGAGGAGAAGCGCTTAGTACGACAAGACGTTTTATCGACCAAGTGTGGATGGTATCCAGCGGTACGTCTGGTAGACCGGTAGTGAAAGGGAGATAGAGGGCCTTCAACTTGGCTGTTTTAACTCCAATATCAGCAACCTGAGAAATGGAGTACAGGGTTGTTACAGTAGTACCCGACTGATATGGTTTACCGATGTACCTGCGCAGAAAATGAATTTATACTATACCTGCTCGGAAAGTGCCTTATTACATTTTAAAAAGTTTGACAGAAAGGACGTCATTACTGTAGTACAAATGTGCGGGTCGCAAAAGTGTATGAGAATTCATTACTAACGCGCTAGAGACACTGGAGAGGGAGGCAAAAGTGTATGAAAATCCATTACTAACGCGCTGTTTTTTTTTTTTAATTTAGACCAATTCAGTAGCTAACTAAAAATACTTATAATGCCAAAAGACAAAAAAGTTTTTATCACCAAGAGAAAATGATGCTGGCCACATAGTATTGCTCAACATTTATTTAAAATTACTCCCAACACGCTGCTGAACAAATTCTCACATTAACTTTCAATATTCGAACATAATAAGAATAACAATTTGGTGCGAAAAATAAATGAGGTACCTACTGTCTATGGCCATAGGTCCTATCTTTTAACTCGGTTTCATTTATTAATGTACAAATAAAAACTTTTTACCAAAAAATTAAACCGACTCCCAAAAAACACTGCAAAGTGAAAAATAACTTTAATTTCGGTAGTCGGTGTTTTTAGTTTCATATTTTCATTTTTGGCACCGACTTCCGAAATTAAAGTTATTTTTCACTTTGCAGTGTTTTTTGGGAGTCGGTTTAATTTTTTGGTAAAAAGTTTTTATTTCACTCTTTTTAGTTGGATGATTTTTAATTTACCTAGTTACAAGAGTCTAAGTGTCAACTACCTATAACCTTTTACAAAATATTGCTTTTCCCAATGCTGGGCCGTTAATTGTTGAGGAGTTCTCCTGGTACTTCACCATCAGCTCTACATCACCATATGCATTGTGACGAGCATAAAGTGCTTAAGATCCATATTCAAGTAATCGAATCGCAATCCACTCAATACTTATTATTGAGTAGTTTCGGCGGCCATCTGTGGTCTTCATCATCAGTTCCACTTCCCCAAATGGTACTTTTTGAGAGCAACTGCACAAGTTACTATAAGAAATACCCAAAACGCCATAGGTGTGCTTATAATATTTGAAGAGTTCCCTCAAATTCTCCAGGATCCCATCATCAGATCCTGACTTTGGTGATAATGGTACCAATTTCGAAGTATACCCATTCGAACAAAAAAAGAATTTTCCAAATCGGTTCAGCCGTCTTCGAGTACTCGATGATCATACATAAAAAAAAAAAAAAAAAAAATATACGCGTCGAATTGATAACCTCCTCTTTTTGTCGTCGGTTGAAAAACTATTTTCTTCGTAGGTATAGTATAAAGCACTATGTATCACTCGGAAGAAAGTGCGATTCCCAACTCGTGTGTATTAAGGCCCTCAGCTGTGCTTCGGGCCTCAAACTACACCCTCGTTGGTAATCGGTCACTTTCTCCCCTCGATGAACAATGTACTATTTCGCACCGCGCTTCGTTTCCTTTTCCGCTATTGGTCGGTAGCTGCCGCCATGTTAGCGCGCGACGCGTGACGCGTGAGTGAGACGGAACTAACATCTGCAGTGTATTATGAACCTTATAGTTGTGATTTAAGGTTGATTGTAAATTTTAAGCATTCTTTCGTTAATCTTCGGGTCCATACTTTCTTTTCTGCGCGAACGAAGATTCACGACGCGAATCATCCGTTGGGTTATTGGGTACCACTGTACTAGTGACCAGGCCGGGTTCGACGGCGCCTAAAGTTCCACGTGCGCCTCAAAGAGACGTCAGCAACATTGTCAGGGCCTGACATGGCTGCGGGAATGCTCTAACGAGATCCCGCGGCCCCGAAAAAACTAAAGAAACGGGGTATATTTTTAGTCAGTAGAAATCTGACACTCCCTTCCGCTCCATCCAGAGTGGGAGTAATTTGATTATTTTCCCTATCTATATATATAAAAATGAATTGCTGTTCGTTAGTCTCGCTAGAACTTGAGAACGGCTGAACGGATTTATCTTATCTTGGTTTTGAAATGTTCGTGGAGGTCTAGGGAAGGTTTAAAAGTTGAAAAAAAAAAATGGAGAGTAGGGTAGGGGTAGGGTTGGTGTAGGGTAGGGGTAGGGTTGGTGTAGGATAGGGGTAGTGTAGGGGTAGGATAGGGTAGGGTATTGGTAGGGTAGGGTAGGGGTAGTGTAGGGTTTGGGTAGGATAGGAGTAGTGGTATCGGTTGGGTAGGGGTAGGATACCATCTTATGCTTATGCGGCTTATGCCCCCTACCGCCGGCCTCGTTACTATCGAGGCGGTCCGGCCAGTGCTCGATAACTGGCTCGGGAGGAGGCACGGCTCTCTATCTTTTAGGGCGACGCAGGTGCTCTCGGGTCACGGCTGCTTTGGGAAGTACCTGCGCCGCATAGGCAGAGAGCCAGGCGCTCGGTGTCATCACTGCGTCCATTGTCGGGAGGACACGGCGCGGCATACGCTGACAGAGTGTGCAGCTTGGGAGGAGCCGCGCCGTGCCCTCGTTTCAGAAGTGGGAAACGACCTGTCGCTGCCGGCTGTGATTCGTTCCATGGCCAGCGGCGCAGCGTCTTGGGACGCGGTGATCTCCTTCTGCGAAGTTGTCATGTCGCAGAAGGAGGCTGCGGAAAGGGAGAGGGAGATCTCGAGTGCTCTCCCGGCCCGCAGAAGGCGCACCGGGCGTCGACAGAGGGCAGACAATGCCCTCTGGCGGCCCCCCTGAATGGGTCCAGGGACGGTGGGCTTGGGGATACCCACCGTCCCCTATAACACGAGACCCGAGGTGGTGGCGCGTTTTGTTCCACGCGCGCCCATCTCAGAAGTTACAGGGGAGCCAATATTTAAAAGATGGGGCCTGCAGAGGCGGGCCGGCACTAGTCGGGGGCCGCGATGTTGAATACCTATGCGTTCCCGCAGCCCCCGGCGCATGTGTACGAAGGAACACGGGGTGGTTTTAGTCAGTTGTAGTCTGACAGACCCCTTCGCCCGCCCCAGGGCGGAGGACATCCATGAGGATTTCCACCTCGCAAAAAAAAAAAAAAAAAAGTATACCATCTAGGGAAGGTCTAAAAGTTGAGAAAAAAAAATGGAGAGTAGGGTAGGGGTAGGGTAGGGGTAGGATAGGGATAGGGTAGGGGTAGGGTATTGGTAGGGTAGGGGTAGTGTAGGGTTTGGGTGGGATAGGGGTAGTGGTATCGGTTGGGTAGGGATACCACGCGAACACTTCGTTCGTGGCGGGTCAGCTAGTGTGAAATAAAATATTTTTGAATCACTGTGTTTCTTCTCCCCAGGGAATGATGCTCCCCCCATCTCTATACAAGTACATTCGCGAGCAGAACAAGGACATGATACTAGTCTTGAACAAGATAGACCTAGTGACCGCCGCCGTGGTGGCCGCGTGGAAGGAATACCTCACCACGTCGTATCCGGGGCTGCGGGTCACGTACTTTACCTCGTGTCCCGCGTACAACTTGCGGGGCGCCACTAGCGATAAGGCTGGTGAGTGTTTGATAACAATAGATACAAGGAGATCGTGGTTAAATTATAACAGCAGTATAGTTCAATCTTGGAGGTTAAGCAACTCATGCTGAGGTCATAATGTGACCGTGTTATAAGCTGGTGAGTTATTGATTGTTTTTGATGAAAATAGTCTAAATAATAACAACAGCATGAGTCGATGTTTGAGGTTAAGCAACTCTTGCCAAGGTCATAATGTGGATGGGTGAACATCGTAACATATCGTATATACATAAGCTGGTGAGATTTTGATAATGATTTTTAATGAAAATAGAATAAAAAGAACAGCATTGGTCGATCTTGGAGGTTAAATAACTCTGACCGAGGATCTTTCATTATTATCGAGTTTCAGTGTCATTAAAACTTAAGGGCCTATACTACCTCAAATGGCTTAGCATGATCCTCCGTTGTGTCGAAAATACTGCAGCAATAATTTTGAAATAAATATATGGTAAAGTTGAGGATTAATGTTAGGTACTATGTTTGACGAAAACACGATTCCATTAAATTTTCTTGATAGAAAAAAATTCCAAAGTTACCTCCAAACCGAACAATAAACTGCTGGTATTAAAAAATAACTTCAAATTAGATAATGAAACTTTGCATATTAATTGAACTAACTATAAAGCAGGTCTTATGTTATTTACTTTTTTTTTAAAATGACCATTGTTTTCACCGTAAAAAGAAATAAACTAAATTATCGGTGTCTTGGAGTCTTTTCCCTGCCACCCTGTCTCGCTTGCTCGCGTGACCGCGGCCAGTAGTGTGCGAGCGAGATAAAGAGTCAGAAGTGCTGAGGTAGTATAGGCCCTTAAACTGGGGTTTCGTTCTTTTTTTTTTTTTGAATATTTGGTTAGAATTCACATTACTAGCAATCTTGTTAACCCCTCCAACTAAGCTAAATATTATGCTGGTATCTGGAGTGAGTTCACGCAATAGTGTAATGGGTGGGGTTTGAACGCGCGACCTTATGATCACAAGGCCTTACCTTAATGGCTAAGACCTTAGGCTATTGACACTCCTCAAAAATAAAGTCTCTAATGATAATCACCTTCGTTTAGCCTTTCGTGATTCTTAGGGTTCGGGATAGAAATAATTAACGCCAATTAAACCAAAATTAAAACTTTAATTAATTAAATAAAAAATAAAATTTAACACAATTATTCGCACCACAACACTTGTCACTTAACACTTAAATCGCACTGAAATTCACTTGTAAAGCTTCGATTATATCGCGTATTCGCCTTGTAATAAGACTGACTCTCTGCGTTCCTCTGCGATCTATTTATACCCCGGTCTATGAGTTCTAGAACATTCTTGTAAAATCGACTCACTGCCTACACTGCTAAGAATATTACAAACGCTACTCGAGATACTCAATACTGCCACTCGTCGCTAGATGGCGTTAGTGTCTCGACTCGATATACTCAGTACTGCTACTAGCCGCTAGATGGCGTTAGTGTCTCGAACATTCTAGATTTCTGTCGAAGTTTCTCGACGTACTTTACTAAGCGACTGGCGTAACAGTATTACTTTTTCAGGGTTACAAGTGCGTCGGCGTAAAGGAAAGCAGCGAATGTGTGCGGAAGGTGCTACGAAGATACTGGAAGCTTGCAAGGACATCGTGAAGGGAGAAGTGGACCTCTCCTCTTGGGAGAACAAGATTAAAGACGAGACCAACGTCGAGTTTGACTATGACGAGGGCGCTGAAGTTGGTGAGTGATAGTTAGATAGATAAATAGATGCTTCCTCTCACCTAGGGCTGTCATCCGTCCGGGTTTCCCCGGATTTTTCCTAGTTTGGACAGCGTCCAGGGGCGTCCGGGGGATTTTTCCTCTAAGCGTCCGGGTAAAACCCGGACACACATTGGTCTTACGGGCACCAAAATGCACGATCTCTGTATTTCATCTTATTGTTTTTGTTACGTTGATTAATTAAAGCCTATCTAAATATATATATAACTCAAAGGTGACTGATTGACTGACATAGTGATCTATCAACGCACAGCCCAAACCACTGGACGGATCGGGCTGAAATTTTGCATGGGAGTTCCTTTTAGTACGTAGATGCTCGCTAAGACGGGATTTTGCGAAATTCCCACGGGATCGGGATTTACACGGGAAAAACTTCCCACGCGAACGAAGTCGCGAACAACTGCTAGTTATTAATAAACTTCTAACTGTCTACAATGTTATCAGTAAATAAAAACCATAATTAAACATCATTGTTTTTAGTTTCAAGTACAAAATTGTATTTTTCTACGGTGTCCGGGGAAAAATTGCGGTTTACTCAAATGTCTTTATGAAGTCTGTTTGGGGCCGGCAATTTTGGTGATGGCAGCCCTACTCTCACTATTCTCTGATTCACTTATTATTGCTGTGCCCGACAGGGTCCATATGATCTAATTCTGAGAATAATAATAATAGATCTCCTAGCAGATTTCGGTCACGGCGTCCAATTTCATAATTGATTACCCATCTGCGCAGGAGATATTATAGTGCACGAGTATGTGCAAGTACAGGTGCACTCTCATTGTCCAATGGGACGGCAATCCGACACGACCCACAGTGTATGATTTGACTAATCTAGGGGGACAAAACTCGGGAACCTAAATATTGTATTATATATTACACTAGTACTCACGCGGGGCTTCGCTCTCGTGGATTCTATCACGGTAAAAACGTAACTCTCCTTTTTGCAGTCGCGTAAAAAGTAGCCTATAACCTTCCTCAAGCTTTAAGCTACTTCCATACCAAATTTCATCCAAATCTACCCAGTACTTTCGAAGATTAGCGCGTTCAAGCAAACAAACAAACAAACTTTTCCGCTTTATAATATTAGTATAGATTTATTGTATACATAGGAATGTTGCAGTAAATAAAAGGCAAAATTAAATGTGTAACATATTTTTTCAATCTTTTAATAAAATTCTTATATCTATGTCTCGCTTAGATATTTGTTTTAGAGGAGTTTTTCTTAATAATGTTATACCTATAAGGCTCTGAAGATGTTAACAAATGTTTAATTAAATCAAAATTAGTTCTGTGTTTTGATGTCTTCAATGTATGCCCCAAACTGGCTTTTCTGATTTCTTTATTTTTGGCCTCGGAAGCCTCCTCGGACATTTGTCCTATCGGTATCACCGAATTTTTTATTATATTTGCTCCATATACCAAAATTTTATGCACTGTTATACCATGGGTATAAACTTAAATATATCTCCCTGGTCACCACACAGTAGTCATAAAATTTGTCGGTATCGATTTCGGTAGCCTGAAGCTATGGCTGCAAGAATTGTCCCAAAAGATGAATAAGGTTTTCATTGAGACCAGTAATTCGCGCTGTTGTGGCATAATTATAAAAAAAACGCTCGTGCGGTATTTCCGTCATTGCTTGTACCAAATCCTGGTTTAACTTTGTCGATTACAAGACCAATTTCTTTAAACTTTATCGTTATTTCTTCTTTAGTTTTTTGAATGCTTCTTTATTTTTGTCTCCTCTGACTTGCCACTCACAAATATTCATGCGATAACTAATAATTAAAAGACATTACATTGTACGAATGTACGCGTGTAAACTAGAGATTCCAAATTGGTACATATTCTCATCAGGCTCTCTAACCGTTGATGCCGAATTCATTTCCTTTGATGTTGCCTTGCAGATCAAACATCTTTGGGTCGATTTATTTTCAGCTAAAACGTTACAAACTTTACCATCAATCATTGAAAGGATCATTTGGTGCGTGATCGAGATGGCTATGCCTCTGATTTCCACGAGAGTTGGCATTAACATCCGTATTTGATTTTTAATGCCTTCATTGCCGGCATTCTTCTTTGATCAATGCTTCGCTTTATTTCTTGTACATGAATTTGATAATTCTACAGAATCTTGGTGATGATGGCCGAGGATTTTCCCATATGACCTTCTGTGCATTGTTTACAAGTCTTAGTGGGACTAAAGATATGATAAACATATATTTGTCTGTGCTATCGGTATCTTCAAATGGTTGCTTGTATAAGCTACGACCCGAAGACTCATCGCATCCCCATTTGTATATCAAAGTGTAATTGAACACACATGTATCTAATCTTTCTCTAAGAATATTTTTACATATTCTCAAAGCAGTATGGTTCAAAAGAGAATCCAGTCTTACTTCAGCCGATATTTCGGTTACTGTTATATTTTCAACAGGAGGATAGCACTGCTTCTTCACCTGTGACACGTGATCATAACAAGGGTATACATTGAATCCCCTTTCTTTGGCTTCTTGTTGAACATCAGTTGGATTTCGGACTGGCAACACTGGTGACAGGTCGTGAAAAAACGATCTCGTAGATAATTTTTTATTAAATATTCATTAATTGTGTATAAATTAGTTTTAAATGTGTTATTTACCTTAGAATCAATGTATAAAGTGACCCAGTCAGTGTTTTTGTTGTAATAACGTCTAAATTCTATAAAACAATAAGTTTTGGACCGGCTGTCAGTTTGGACTGCGGATTTGAAATCACCAAACCCGGGGAGTATATTTTTTCATATTATTGCCTATTACACACTTCAGAACACCTACAAATACTGCTCAGTTTTCTGAGCCACGTCCAGCACACATTGGCACCGTTTATGTCTCCTTTCGCTTGACAAACTGTGGAAGCAAAATCGATGACGAAAACATTCGCCTCAGACAAAAGTTACACTGCATATTTACAATACACATACATTATTACTGTTAAATTCTTCTTAATCATCTATTAACTTCATTTAAACTAGTAGCTAACTGTTTATTGTAAAAGCAAGAAACCCATATCATTTAACATTACATAGGTACTATTTATCAACTAAGCTAGGCTAGAAAAACTCTGAGCAAATGAATTTCTGATATTAGAAAATCAATAAGTATTGTGTTAGATACATGATACACATAAATTAGAAGTTAATAGTAGAATCTTTTTCTCTTTTTCTGCTACCTACTTTCTTTCTTATTTATTGTAATTTTAAAAATTTTGTCTGTTATTCTTTAATTTTTTCATTTAATTCTAATATTTATATATTTTCCTTCTACCTACTACTGTTCTAAACTTCCTTAGTACTCTTTCCCAAATACTCAGTTGATTCTTGTCATATTCCAGGAGCAGTTTCATCAACTTTTTCAATATGATGACCCGTGGAGCTACTGTACGTGACATGAATATCAAACTGAATGCCGCACTGAAGGAGCTTGAGGTCTCAAAGAAGACCTGCAGTGACCTGCTGCGAGAAAGAGAGGAAAGCGAGGTGGAAATCAGGAACTTAGTTGACAAAAACACAGAACTCAAGAGACAGCTTGTGGAACTGCACACCCAGCACATGGACATACTCGACCAGCATCACCATCTCCGCAATCTGGTGTCTGGGTTTCAAGAATGCAGCAACACACATGACCAAGCACTCAAACGTATATCGGGACTGGAAGCGGAATTAAACAAGGCTCATAACACAATCTCTACTATAGAAACCTTGAGAGCCAGTGAACAAGTGGCCAATACAAACAGTCTTTTTGACGAGCTGGTGGGTAGTGGATCCGGACTAGTATGTAAGAAGCCCACCTATACCATAGACTTAACTGGGGACGATACATTAACAAACTGTCCTGTTTTAGGTAGCCACAATAAAATAAAGAAATACATTAAAATTAATAGAAACATTCAAAAGTACAAGAAACTTTTAAAATCAAAAAGTGTTTATAAATATAATACTGAACTTAGAAAGCAACGTGTTATCCTAAATAGCCAATTAAAAGAATGTAATTTAAAGTTAGATAATCAGAGAAAGGTGTATGATTTTGATATACAAAATCTAGAGCAGGAATTATTGAGTAGGGAAAATACACTTAGGGATATGTTTTGTAAGTATGAGTTGAGCCAGAAAATGTTAAGTGAGCGCATGCAGGAGGCCTGTGACTTGGTGGACTTGGTAAAGTTTAATGCGGAGAGGTATGAGTCATTGACAAATGACCTCACCTGTAGTTGTGCTTCAAATCACCCGGCCATCATGTTACCACAGATTACTCCTGCATCCTCACCCATTTTGCCTCATACTTTGGAAACCACAAACCCAGCTCAAAGTAACATTTTAGTGTATTCAGATAGATTAGGCACAGGTTTTGGCTCACTATTAAATAATTATTGCGATCATACCGTAGTAAGTCATTGTTACCATAACCTGCATTTCACTGAGCTCATTCATAAAATCAAACAATCAAAATTGAATGAGCAGACCACAGTCATTCTTTTATTTGGAAACAGTCTTAATGTGACAAAAAAGGACATTGTTAATGGTATTGGCACCCTCCTTAAATTAAAATTAGGCAAATTAATTTTATGTGCATTGCCTTATTCTAATAATTTGACATGTATAGAAAATGAATATATTTATAGACTTAATAATTTGATGCATATGTTAGTATGCCGTCATAGTGACCATTTATTGTATTTTGATACTAACAATTTTGTTAGAGATTTTGTTTTGATTCGGGAATATATGTATCTTCCCAAAAAAAGTCGACATTTATTGGCTACTTTGTTAGCGTACAATATACACTCATTTATTGATAATTTTACTGATCCTAGGTTAAGTGAATATTCAGTATTATCTAGGGTATCTAATAATACTGAAATTAATTATTGCATTGACAGTTTACATAACTCAACCAATTGCTTGGTTGCAAATAATTTTACTACTGAGAATTTAAATTAGAAATTTTGACAACAGAGGGAATCTCTAGCAGTAATGAACTTTTAAACTGCAAAGAGGATACAAATATAGTTTTAAAATCAATAAATACTATTAACCTGGTACATCAAAATATTCAAGGATTTTTAAACAAAGACTTAGAAGTAGAGTTTTTTCTTAATTTTAACAATATTGATATTCTTTGCCTAACTGAACATTGGCTTCAAAGCCATCAATTTATTTTCAATTATAATAATTACCAGGTTGGTAGTTCTTTCAGCAGAGTGAATGCTATACATGGTGGCTCTTTAATTTTAATAAGTAATAATCTTAAATTCAGGAACCGAATGGATATTGTGAGCCTCTCTGTTGAACGATCTATTGAAATAGCATGTATTGAATTGGAGCAGTTTATTATATTAAGTGTGTACAGACCACCTTCAGGATTGTACGATTGCTTTGAAAAAGTAATGGATGAAGTTTTGCATAAAATCTGTAACTCGAGTAAATATGTCATTGTATGTGGTGATTTTAATATTAATTTATTAGAAAATTCTAGTTTGAGCACTAACATTATTAGTTTATTCCAATCATACAATCTTGTAAACCTATTTATGGAGCCCACTAGAATAACTCCTACTAGTGCCACTTGTTTAGATAATATTTTTACGGATGTTGTACCGACTCACAAAAAAATCATTAATTTAATAGACTCTGATCATTGTGGGCAATTAATTACTTTACCAAAAAAAGTCAATAAAATGTTAAAAAAGAATATCACTGTAAATCCAAAAACTAAATATCGCCTGGAAGCATTCAAAACTAAACTCTTAAATAAAATGCCCTGTTTGTTAACTAATGAGGACCCTAATAAACATTATAATGATTTTTTCAAAATATATTGCCAACAATTCGATAACACATTTATTCCCAAAATTGCTTCAGTAAATACTAACACTTCTTTCAGTGACTGGGCCACCACTGGTATTTATAAAAGTAGAAATCGGCTTTATGAACTCTATGAGGAGCGGTCTTACACTAACTCGGCAGAATTTCATTTATATGTTAAGAACTATTCTAAATTATTTAAAAAAGTCTGTTATATTGCCAAGTCTCGCTACTTGAGTTCTAAAATTAAAAATAGTAGTAATGTAATTAAAACGACTTGGGATATTATAAAAAGCGAAACGGGAAGGTCTTGCAACCGAAATAGTGATTACACCCTCACTATTGATGATAATATAATAACATTAGATTCACAAGTCGCCACAGAATTTGAACATTTTTTCACTGACATTCCTGTATCGACAACCAAGTCGCTAAAATCATCTACCATTGCTGCAGAAACACTACTTAAAAAAAATGTTCCAGTTTGTAGTTCAGAGTTTAAATTCCAATATGTTACTTTTAATGACATCATTAAAACTTTTAATTCTTTGAATGTTAAAAAGACTGCAGACCTGTGGGGTAATTCTGTTGATGTTACTAAGTCCATTATACACATTATTGCTCCTACATTAGCTGTTATATTTAATAATTGTATTGATTGCGGTGAGTTTCCTGATTTAATGAAATATAGTAAAATAATCCCACTATTTAAATCGGGTAGTACATCTGACCCTACTAATTACAGACCTATTTCTGTACTGCCCACTTTCAGTAAAATTTTTGAGAAAATTATTTTAATGCAGATGCAAAGATATTTTAATAAACACAAATTGCTACATAATAAACAATTTGGTTTTACAAAGGGTCGTTCAACAACTGATGCCGGTGTTGAACTTTTAGGACACATTTATAATGCATGGGAAGATAAGTGCGATGCGTTGGGCATTTTTTGTGATTTGTCCAAGGCATTTGACTGTGTTCCCCATGAGACATTAATCAGGAAACTGCACTACTACGGATTCCGGGACACCTCTCTGAATCTTTTGTCCTCTTACTTGAGTGAAAGGATTCAGAGAGTCGATGTGAACGGCAAAAGATCGCCGGGATCTGTGGTCAAAATGGGGGTCCCCCAAGGCTCAATTTTAGGTCCCTTTTTGTTTCTTATTTATATAAATGATTTGCCGTACCTGATCAAAAATCATGACATAGTGCTATTTGCTGACGATACTTCTCTTTTATTTAAAATCAAACGTCAACAGCAGGTTACTGAAGAAGTTAACAGAGCCCTTGCAACTGTAGTTAGCTGGTTCAATGTTAATAATCTTCTTCTTAATGAGAAAAAAACCAAATTCCTAAAATTTACGTTACCTCATGTTAGACAAGTGAATACTAGTGTATCAATAAAGGGCGAAATATTGAAAGCCGAAGATACCACAGTATTCTTGGGCATAACCTTGGATGCGAAGCTTCAGTGGGGCCCCCATATAGATAAATTGTCAAAAAAGCTAAGTTCTGCAGCATATGCCGTTAGAAAAATACGTGGATTAACTGATATCGAAACAGCACGTTTAGTCTACTTTAGTTACTTTCACAGTGTGATGTCATACGGCATTTTACTTTGGGGAAATGCCGCCGACATTCACACAATATTTGTATTACAAAAAAGGGCCATTCGTGCAATTTATAAATTAAGTCCTAAGCACTCCTTAAGAGACAAATTTAAGGAGATTAATATTATGACTGTGCCATCTCAGTATATTTATGACAACCTCTTGTATGCACACAAAAATATTAATCTATTTAAAAAATACAGTGATATTCATAGTGTAAATACAAGGAACAAAGACACATATGTCATTCCTAAAACAAGGTTAAAAAAAATAGGTGGTTCGTTTAGATGCCAATGTATACGTTTTTATAATAAAATTCCTAGCCATATTCAAAAACTAAGTATTAATAAATTCAAATTATTGATAAAACGTAAACTATGTCAGAAAGCTTTTTACAGTGTTAAAGATTATATTGAGGACAAGAAGGCTTGGGAATGAGATGCTCCAGTGATATACGTGTGCCTTTTTTATTTCTTTTTAAAATTATGATTGATGATTTATTTTTGATTAATTAAAATGTTGCTTTCTCAAGTATTGTATATACCTATTAATTTTTGTTTGTTGTTTTTTTATATATTGTTGTTTTCTTATTTTATATTGTTGTTTTTTTTTTATATATATAAAATTATTTCATTATTGTAAATGTGAGGACGATGTAGGTTATTCTTTCTTCATTGTTTTTGCTTTCACTATAATTTATTTAATGATGTCAAGCAGTTTGAGTACTTGTGTGGCCTACCCAAAGGTCCTTACTTTGGTATTGTTCGTCAAATTGTTGAGCTCCTTAAGTTCTAAGTTGAGCTACACGATAACTGACAAATGCTTGCACTGTCTGGACAGGTCCGCTCAAATTTCCGCTCAAATTTGCGTGGTTATTTCCTCAAAAGAATACCACAGACATGAACCTACATGCTTCTCATATACAAATACAAATTGTCTGGACTTTAAAAGAGACTTTGACCTCTGAGTTTGTTTCGGTGTTTCTTCTCAGAGTAGTCAGTTAGGAAATACCGGCCTCATCTAGCTAAACTAAACACGCAAAAAAACATGACGTGTAAAAGTGTTATTTATAACCAATTTACAGAATAAATATTTCATTTCATTTCATTTCATTTCAACATTTTTCTATGTCTGCACAGTGAAATTATTTGATATGAAAAAGGCCAAAGCTTCGTCAGGAGTATAAGGTCTTTGTTCTTTTCCAGTAATAATAATTCTTCGAGCTTTCTAATATGTGGTGGCTCGTTTTGGCGAGGCTGTAGATAATTCTTCAATCAATGTCGCAGCATCACGTTTGCCACTAGCTCTGACACTTAATTGCGCAGCGAAAGTCAGTTCATCTTTACTGTAGTAATTTAATAAGTGCTGAACCTTAGAACAACAACGCATAGAAGAGGCGTCTAGAACAAAACATGAGCGATTTCGTGTTTCCACTTTATTTTCTTTGTATGCGTGAGCCGAATGTGTCTACGTTCTTCAAACGCACACAAATATAGCTTTCAGTGATACCATTACCAGACCATTACCCACAAAAATGGGAAAACGCACTATTATGTTGCTGGATCAAATAAGGTTTAAATCATTTATTCTCAAAAAAGACATAATAAGCCACTTACATGAGAACATAAAATAAAATGTAATTTTGAAAACAGGTCACCGTAATGGGCCAGATCATAACGTTTTAGTATGTATAAAGTAGGGCTACTCGATCAACAATTTCATCCGCAACTGCATTATGAGGATTTATTGTAAGAATTATAATTTTTTAAAATATAATTTTGCAGCTGCGATTTAAAACCGTTGAACGAGCTTACATTTTTTTATGTTAGAAGGTAAATTATTAAATAGTTGTGCTCCTTCATAAGTTATGCTCTTTTTGGCATAATTTGTGCGAGTCCTTGGTAATACAAGTAAACTAGGTCGACGCAAGCTACGTTTGGATACTTCAGACATCTTGGTGAATGATACGTTTGTATGAATTGTTTTATTTAATATTTTCTTAATTAAAACACAAGTACTGTACATGTATAGTTGCCTAATATTCATTAATTTACTTTCCTCAAAAATTTTATAAGTTTGTGTTAAATATGGATAACGAAACAGTATTTTTATTATTTTATTTTGTATCCTTTGCAGTTCTTGTAACTTTGTTTTATTTGAATTTCCCAAAATTTCGATGAGGTAAGTCAAGTGTGATTTAACAAGTGAATTGTAAATAGTAAAACGAAGCTTTTTTGGTATACAGTGACTAATATTACAAAGAGAACCAATAAGTGACGATAGTTTATCTTTAACATACTCTATTTGATGATTCCATTTTAGATAGCTATCCATTCTAAGACCGAGATACTTTTCTGAATTTTTTTGCTCTATTGGGGTGTTGTCCACTAATAATGGGTCATGAATCGGGATATTTTTATTTTTAGCTTTAAATAAAATGTAGCAAGTTTTAGAAATATTTATGGTAAGTAAATTATATTGGAACCAATCAAATAAAACATTTAGATCTTCTTGAGCTTGTAAAATGATATTATTTACATTTGAACCGAAATAAAATAAACACGTATCATCCGCATACAAAGTTAAATGACCATTTAGTCCTAATCAAGTATTTTATGTTATGAAACTAGATAAGATGATGTTTTTTCATGTAATATGACTTATATGAAATATATTTACGGAAGGTAAACGAAATGAGATATCGTTTATTGCGTTTAGAATGTTTGATGTGTAATGTGTTATAATGATATTATAGAAATGTATTAATTGCTTGAAAAATCTCGTTTGATATCAATTAAAAGTATGTGTTGTATTTATGAAATAGAAAAATATTATTGAGGACATTACTTAAATGAAAAAAATCTTAATCAATAAAATTGTCATCTTTATGATGCCACTCTTCGAACTAACAGTAACTTTTAGTTATAAAACACTGTAGGTAGTAGCTGTAAATAAATATAGTTTAGTTTGACGCATACATAATTGCCGCCAAAACTATATTTTTTTTAAACAAAAATAAACACGAAAGAAATCAATATGGGTATTTTTTTCCTCACGGATAGCAACATTGCATTGTGATAAGTTAGGTTATTAGAATTTTTGTTTGATGGTCGATTTACTTAAATATAATGTATAAAATGTAAGTATTTACTTGTGAAATGTAATTTGATTACACGTTTTTTGTTTTCCTGAAGGACTATGACATCCCTTTACGCTACAAACGGTCGTTTTAAATTATTTACTCGCGAGCTCTGTTCGGCAGAATGTGACCTTGAGTACTGACGGCTCGTCGAGCAAAGTTAGCCAAAATGGCTAAGTTTTAGTTGCTTCACTTTTTGCACTCGTACTATCCTTCTATGCGTTGTTGTTCTAAGTGCTGAACTTTCCTCTTCTTCGTTTTTTTTTAACTTTCCACAAAGCTTTTCTGTGGCCTGCCACCACTAGTACTTGGTATTAAAACATTTTCTGATACCACAAGCATGGCGAAAGTTAAATCTTCGTTGAGCCACTGTTCATAGTCTTATAAAAACAAGTCTAATCGTCTTTGCTTGCGATCCCATGTCACACGAATTTTCTCGCATTCTTTTTCAAAAATGCTTTTAACTGCTCATCCTGTTCTTCGGTAACAACTAAATCATCAAAGCTCATGTAATTTATCTATAATATGTATGTATTTATAAATATATATGTATGTTTATCAGTTGTCTAGTACCCATACCACAAGCTCTGCTTAGTTTGGGACTAGATGGCGTTGTGTGAAAAAGTTGTGGAATATTATTATAAAAAAAAAGAAAAAAAAATTCACAAAGTTGATTACTTTATTTAATCGACCTTTGGGCGGAATAGAACGCCAAAAATCAAATATTGGTTTTCACTGCATTCTGGCATCTACAAAGAAAAATCCAAAAAATATATAATCGCAAAAAACGATTATTATAGCATCAAAGTATATAACACAGAGATTTTTTTTAGACTACTATCACAGCTTGTACCATGTAGGTAGATCTGCAAACAAAAATTAATTAAGAATAAAAATACATTTTAATTGATGTATACTTTCAGTGAGTGTTACAATTCGCAAGCATACAATTTGATTTATTTTAAAAACTTAATATATGGACAATTACCTCTTCTTGATGACTCCATCACAAAAAAACACTTACAAGTACTCAATACACCAAAGAACATGTATACACGTTAGCGTTAACGGTCACACTGAGCAGCGGCCGACTACCTGAATAAGTTCAAGTAACTTCGCCCATTGTTAAAACCAGTTTTGCGTGACAATGGATTATTTTCCTTATGTTATCAGTTAAAAGATGTATTCGAAAGTGTGAGAAGGTTAAAAAACGTAGTTTTAAACATTAACATTTAAATACCTATTGTCCTGCTAGATTGGTCAAATCATAAACTGTGCGACCGGAAAGAGATCAGGCGCAGGAACAACGACTTTACGTGCTTTGCAAGGCCCAGGAGTTATCACACCACCAACTTCCAAACTCCTGGCTACGACTGAGAAGTTCCTTACAGAAAACCTAACAGCAATTTTTGCCCAACCCGGCAATCGAACTCAAGACTTCTTGCTCAGCAGTCGCTCTTGCACCACTAGGCCACCGAGCCATCTCACGGTAGCATGTAAAGAGTAGCTGTCGTAACCGAGGGCTGGGCACGCCGCAATCGCTGCGATAAGTCCCCCCTTTGAGGAGTGGCTGGAGAAACGCCACAGTGTTGTCACCTTCCACCTGACGCAGATACTTACTAGACATGGCTGTTTCGGCAGGTACCTGTTTCGGATACACCCGGGTGTCCTCATTGTGAGGACCAACCGGAGGACACGGTGGAGCATATAGTGGAGGTGTGCCCCGCTTGGGCAGAGCTTCGTCGTGTCATCGTTGAGGCGATCGGTGGCGGCGACGTCTCGCGCCCGACCCTGGTTCAGACCATGGTGCGGAGCGAGAGGGAATGGGATGCGGTCGCCTCCTTCTGCGAAGTAGTCATGCTAGCGAAGGAGGAGGCTGAACGCACGAGGGAGAGGCAACTCTCTTCGTGCCCCAGCCGATCGTAAGCTGATCTCCGGCCACCTCCGGGCGGGCTTGCGGACGGTGAGCAGGGGTAGCTCACCGTCCGGTAAGGACCAAGCCCGGGTCGGCGGTGCCGAGTGTTGTTCCACTCGCGCCTCAAAGAGTCATCAGCACTAGTAACGGAGCCCCATAAGGCTATTACTTGCCGGGGTTGCGAGAATGTTCTAACGAGATACCGCAGGCCCGGAACTTAAAGGCAGCTGAAGGATCAGGGTGGATTTTTAGTCTGCCGTCCCATCGGACTATGAGGGTACATGAACAGAGAGACATATCTCCAACAGCAATTGTATTTGCATTGAAGGTACATCATCATGGTGCAATACTACTGCTGGTTTACCACAGGGGAGCGTTCTGTCTCCTCTTCTTTTCGCCATATTTATAAATTCTGTTTCAAATGAACTTCTCTCATCCTATCACCTTTATGCTGACGATCTGCAAATTTATTTACAAGCTCCCGTTGAGGAATTGTCTGAGGCGGTGAAGATAGTGAATAAAGACTTAGCGCGTATTTCTAATTGGAGTTTGAATCATGGTTTGTGGGTTAATCCTGCGAAGACTCAAGTCATTATTGTTGGCAGCCCTAGGCTACGTTCCAAAATTAACTGGATGACCCTTCCTCAAATCGTTTTTGATGGAGCTGCTATATCTTACTGTGACTCAGTAAAAGACCTAGGTATTTATATTGATAGGGATTTGTCTTGGGGTCCCCAGTTGCAAGAAGTACGCCGCAAACTGTTTGCCTCTGCGGGGTCTTTACGCAGATTGCGCAATTTCCTGCCAACTGCCACTAAAATTGCGCTTGCCCAATCCCTTCGTCTCCATGTTCTCGACTATGCTGATGCAAGTTATCCAGATCTTACTGAAGTGCAGCTAGATAAGCTTGAACGACTGCAAAATTTTTATCTGATTCATATTTGGTTTGCGCAAATATGATCATGATTCTGAGTTTCGCATTAAACTCAAGTGGCTGCTGATCCGCCTTCGCCGGAATGCACATATTTTATCATTACTTTACAGTATTCTCTTCAATCCTACAACTCCGTTTTATCTCAAAGAACGCTTTAAGTTCCTTCATGACACACATGTTAGAGATTTGAGATTATCGGAGTGTTCAAGACTACAATAGGCCAGCGCAACGATACTGGTGTGTCCGAAACTGTCCACGGTTCGTGGAGCCCTACCGTTGCTTTCAACAACAATAAACAAAAGGCTAAAACTACAGGCTCTTCGGCCTACAACCATATATACAAATAACTGATCGGTACCACTAACCTTCTGCGCTGGGTCCGCCAACTTCGACCTTCCTAGGTCACGCCCAAGTGTGGTATGTATGTAAATGAGGTGAGTAATTGAAAGTGTGATGTAAGTCAAGTGTTCTGAACGGTCACAAGGCGTCAGTCTCCAGATGGCGCGGTTCAGATCAGCATCACAGCCCTAACTCGCACCGGATTGAAGCTATTTATCACTACTTTTTCCAACAAATGCGCGTGCCACGCGGGTGACAACCAACCGGCGAGGAATCCCAAAATATCCCGGGTTTTTCATCAAATGGGGATTACAACTTCAAACAATAGATAATCGCGACCCAATTATCGGTTGCAACCGGCGATTCCAAACGATATTTTTCCAATTACAATTAACTCAACAGGTCCCAACGCGGACATTTTTCAACAAGCAAGCAAAGTCTATCTGTCAAGTGAAAAAGTTATGTCAAGTGTCAACATCAAAAAGACAATAGAATGTTGCCACACCAAAAAGATCGTTCAAAAATACATTTGGGACGCAACATCTACCCCCCCGGACGGGCCTACCCGTCCGCTAATCAATTGGAAGTCTTGACCAGGTTGCGAATTCAACACAGCTTCAATGCGGCCAAATACCGTAGCTAGTTCCTCAAAGGTGAGAACGGTGTCTCCCAACAATCTCCGCCAGCGTCCCTTTGCCGCTTTCACCGCGGCCCCAAAAATACCCCCCCAATGGGGGCAGGCTGGCGGGTCAAACAACCAAGTGACCCCTCGGCGGGCCAAACTATTACCAATGTCAACCTGGCTCTCATTAAGGAAGGCGTATACCTCCTTCAAATAGTTACTTGTACCCTTGTAATTCGTACCGCAATCAGACCTAATCAAAGAAGGTAACCCACGGCGAGACACAAATCTTTCCAAGTCGCCTCAAAGGCCTCTGTCGAGAGGGAGGTTACCAGCTCCAAATGTACTGCCTTGGTTGACAGGCAGACAAACACAAATAAGCTTTAACAATCTTACTATTACGAAGGGTGGACGTCTTCAACAAAAGGGGACCAACAAGTCCGTTACGACGCCAGCAAAGGGCCTCGCCTCACTGACGCGATCAGCCGATAAAATCAAAATTTCTCGCTGCAGAATGGCCAACAGCGCATTGCAACCGGCATGCGAGTTCCTAGTGTGACGATCAGTCACCAACAATTGAACCAAGTGGCCCTCCTTGGGCAACAAAAGCGGGTGACGGGCCCCATAAGGAAGGCTAGAGTGCCTCAACCGTCCTCCAACAGGGTTTCCCGAAGTGGCTCGTCCCAACCAAGTTCAGTTATAACAAGGGCAGGAGCACCAATTTTAGGGTACGGACAACGAATGTAAGCAATTATTAAATAAATTCAATATTTAAACGTGAATGAAGGTAAAAACATGAATTTAGAGTTTGTAACTTGACTCTTATTATCCAAAATTTGGTACTATTAAATCTTGATAATTTGTTAAAATATGATTTCAAAATAGTACTTTAACATTTATTCACAAGGGTGATTTCAAACCAAGTCCTTCCCTCAACAGTGGTGTCAGCCGGTTCGCCAATTCCCCAAATCTTGCCTGAAAGGTCATTCACCTTTAGGCCAACCTGTCCCGCTAACCAAGACGACAAAAGGCAACCCTGGACTCCCGTGTCCAAAATGGCACAGACCACAATCGAGTCACCCAAGGGTCCCCAGACCTTGACCGAGGCCGTTGGCAACAAAACCGTCTTGATCGGGGGGGTCCTTTAGCGGGGCAGGCGTCAATCTCTTAGTGATGCCTGGGCGGCGACCGATCGCCGCATCCAGGCTGCCTTCGTTCACGACGAGGCCAACAATCAAAATATTCGTCTGCGCGGTGTCCCGAGCCGCTCGCCATCACTGGAGGGGCATATCCCACCGGATGCCCGAATGGCGGAGGGCGCGACTCCAGCCGGGGACGTTCCGCCAACGGAGGGGAAAGGCAGCGGCGCCGACCCGGCCACTGCTGCCTAGCAGCCAATGCGCGTTCTCCCTGACGAGGGGAGACTAAATGGCGCTCGCGGGGCTCCCGTTCAACTTGCGCGGGGGGCGGAGTGCGGCGTACAGAATTGCGGGTCTCTGCCCGGTGCTCGTCTCCGGGGTACCCCCCCTTGCGCGAACCCCCCTCAGAAGCTGGTCTGCTGGAGCGGTTCGCGTTGGCGCACAAAATCTCAAGGTGGGACCCTTCACAAATTCTACACGGGTGGGGGTCGGGGCAGTCCCGATGAAAGTGGGCCCCCAAGCACGAGAAACACAAACGGCGTGCGTTGACAATTCGGCGGCGGGCACTTACGTGCAAATTCAAAAAGGCCGGGCAACGCGCCATGGCATGCCCCGTTGCCTTACAAAAGTCACAATGATGAGGACTCCGGGCGCCAGCAAAACGGGGGGCGGGGCGATCATCAACAGGCCCCCTAGCCCGAGGACTCCGGGCGCCAGCAAAACGGGGGGCGGGGCGATCATCAACAGGCCCCCTAGCCCGAGGACTCCGGGCGCCAACAAAACGGGGGGCGGGGGGAACATCAACAGGCCCCCGAGCCCTAGTCCGTCCCTGGTCTCTGGGCTGAGAAGGTAGTGGGGGTGACCCCGTGGCGCCACGAGTGGTATCCGAAAACCGACACTCGTCTTCCAAAAATTTGAGGAGGTCGTCAAAGGGGGGAAGATGGGTGGCACTATCCCCACCATACTTCTGCTCAAAACGTGACCTCAACTCCGCGGGGAGCAACTGCAGCACTATGTGCACCAACAAGTAGGACCAATGTTCCACCGGTAACTCCAAGCGTCTCAAGGCGTTGGTCGCTGAGACCAACGGGTTCAGCAAGTCAGTGCGCAACGTCGACGTGCTGACAATGGCCGGTAGTCCCAAAATCTGGTCGATGTGCACATCAGCCAGGCAGCGCTTGTTCTGATACCGTCGGGAGAGAAGCTCCAGAGCGGTCGGGTAGGAGGAATCCGTCACCGGCAAGTGCTGCACCAAGGCTCTGGCTTCGCCCTCCAGGACAGACAATAAATAGGCCAGCTTCTGGGCAGGTCCGAGGTCCGAGCGTGCATCGACAAGACTCTCAAAGAGATTTAGGAAGCCCAGCCAGTGGTCCAAGCGACCGTCAAAATGTGGCAGCTCCAGGGTGGGCAGCCTACTCAATAGCCCAGGGCCTGCAACAACGGGGGTCTGCGGCTTGGCCGCATCAGGCACCCGACTCTTCAAAATTTCCCGCGCTCGTAGACATGCCATCCCCCAGGTGGACAATCTGGTCATAGTCACCCAAAATCTTATCGCGGGCTGTCTGATCCATCACCCCCAAATCCACGTCCATGATGTACTCGTTGAAGCGTGTGAGCGCAGCATCAGCTGACTTGATCCTCTCAATCACTTGCCCATACCGAGCAAGGGTGAGCTCTTCCAAATCTACACGCTCAACCGTTGCAGCTGCCGATGTGAACTATCTCAACTGTGAGGTCAGTCCGGCAGCAGCCTCCCTGACTGCCCTTAATGAGGCCATTGCAACAATCAAATATTAATACAACAGGCTAAAATTAACTAAACAAACAACAATGACTTGTTAGCCGACCAAATAATTTCACCAAAATAAAAACTCAAATTCAATTATTTCAAGTCCAAATCCGACCCTGTACTTATTCCAAGTATGAATCTAGCTTGGTACAGATGGCTAGTTACAAAATAAATAACAATTCAATGTATATATTGTGCAGGATTAACACCAATAAACATCAATAAACACAACAATTGACTGTATAATATTGAGCCGGAGAATCTCTATCAACACAGTCCAATAAATACTACAAGCAATAAGTCAATCCACACCATTCAAGTCTTGTTATGTTAGACTATGTGTGATTATTATTTAGATAACCTTTTAAATTTAGATCAGTGACATTCAATTATTAATTGCAACAAATACCAAACAACTTTTACAACAATATACCAAATTATGTACCAAATACAACCAATAATTCCTAATTTCACAAATAAATCTTACTTGTCAGTGCAATACAAGGGACTAGCACTACAAATTACAGTACAAACTACAAGTGCTATTTGAGCCCGGCTGACAAAGCAATATATTCAAAACTTATCAAGTTATAAGTTATGTTTTAAGTAATTAAACTAAAGTTATTTTCAAAACTTCCAATTTACTATGTGGATTTATTATTAAAAACCACGCTCTGCTACCAAAATGTTCAAGACTACAATAGGCCAGCGCAACGATACTGGTGTGTCCGAAACTGTCCACGGTTCGTGGAGCCCTACCGTTGCTTTCAACAACAATAAACAAAAGGCTAAAACTACAGGCTCTTCGGCCTACAACCATATATACAAATAACTGATCGGTACCACTAACCTTCTGCGCTGGGTCCGCCAACTTCGACCTTCCTAGGTCACGCCCAAGTGTGGTATGTATGTAAATGAGGTGAGTAATTGAAAGTGTGATGTAAGTCAAGTGTTCTGAACGGTCACAAGGCGTCAGTCTCCAGATGGCGCGGTTCAGATCAGCATCACAGCCCTAACTCGCACCGGATTGAAGCTATTTATCACTACTTTTTCCAACAAATGCGCGTGCCACGCGGGTGACAACCAACCGGCGAGGAATCCCAAAATATCTCGGGTTTTTCATCAAATGGGGATTACAACTTCAAACAATAGATAATCGCGACCCAATTATCGGTTGCAACCGGCGATTCCAAACGATATTTTTCCAATTACAATTAACTCAACAGGTCCCAACGCGGACATTTTTCAACAAGCAAGCAAAGTCTATCTGTCAAGTGAAAAAGTTATGTCAAGTGTCAACATCAAAAAGACAATAGAATGTTGCCACACCAAAAAGATCGTTCAAAAATACATTTGGGACGCAACACGGAGAATTTGAGACTTTCAATGCCTGCACATTTCACTAAATTCTATGGCTCATCGTTTATGGTGCAAGCTGTTCGTTTGTGGAATGCATTGCCGGTGTCAGTAAGACAAGCTCGGTCACTCGCTACTTTTAAAAGCTCGGTTGCTAATTATTTTCTTTCCAATTTATGATTATTCTTTTGGTTTCTCTCCACACGATGTTAAAGAACACATTATATGTATTATATTATTTAATTTCCTATGTATAAATATTGTATTTATACAACGTGTAATTTAAAGGGTATATACATATCGAGTGCACGGCTTCTTTGGATAATAACAAACGATATGGCAAGGGTTTTGCAATCCTATGTCTACATAATGTGTAACTTATTAGAAATTTTAATACATTGATACCAGAGGCCGAAAATTTCAAATAAGAAGAACGAATAGAATTATCGTTTTATTGGCAATTGACGTGGAAAGTGATGACCCTCATAGTGCTGTGACACGTTTGTTATTACTGGTATTCAAGAAACATAAAACCAATAATTTGGGGTCAATTCTGTGAGTCACTTATTTTGAGCTGAAACTTTGCATAGAGACTCCATACCAGATGTTGTCTTATATATTTGCATTTTTTATTCTCTGTTTTTATGAGTAATGTAGTAAGTACACTAATTTAGCCCTCCCCACTTTAATTAAAGTTTTTAAAGTCCTTCCAAAGGTTGTCTGGAAGATATCGCTTTCAGCGATAAGACCGCCATTGTTACCATAGAATAAGCATTATTGTTAAATAGGTATGTTTAAGTTTTGGTGTACAATATATAATCTATACTAATATTATTAAGAGGTAAAATTTGTAAGTTTGTATGTAGGGGGTAATCTCTGAAACTACCAAACCGATTTTGAAAATTCTTCCGCTTACATGTAGCTGCATTATCCCTGAGTGCTATAGGCTATAAATTATCTTTATATCATGCACATAAGCCGAGCTATTATAATCTTTGTCAAGCAAGTCGGGGACGGGATCCCGTGGAATATTTTCGACTTCTACGCAGACGAAGTCGCGCGCAGAAGCTAGTATAATATAATTTTGGTGTGTAATATTCTATCTATCTATACTTGTGCACTATAATATCTCCTGCGGAGATGGCTAATCGATTATGAAATTGGCTGCCGTGACCGAAATCTACTAGGAGGACTATTATTATTGTTATTTTTCATCCTCTTCAACATAAAGAAATAGTCTGATATATATTTTAACGTATAATCCTTCATCTCCAGGCGAAACAATACTCGAGAAGGCAGACACAACTTTCTACACTCACGAGCGGTACAAATCCGGCGTCCTTACCATCGGCTGTGTAGGACAGCCTAACGTTGGGAAGTCTTCCCTGCTTAACGCGCTGATGGGGCGATGCGTAGTCTCTGTATCGAGGACTCCAGGACACACCAAACACTTCCAGACTATCTTCTTGACCCCGCAGGTGAGTGGTTGCCGCGGTTGCGGGAATGTCCCCGGAATGTAACGGCAGTTGAAGAAACAGGGTGGGTTTTCAGTCAGTAGAAGTGTAAAACTTCTTTCTGTTCTACTTTCTGTTCTACTCAGAGCGGCAGAAGTCAATCCACAGAACAGATAAAAGAGGTTAGAAAGGATATTTCCTGATTTGTATGAGAACGCGTGTCGCCGCTTGTCTCCCCTCTATTTAGCTCCACTACAAGCAAGAGGCCCGTTACGTATGCGAATTACGCACACAAATAAATTACACACTTAAATCGAGACCTTGCTACTGATTGTAACTCACTGTCGATAAACATGCGCCGTGCATCACGGCCAATCAGGGCAAAGGACGAAACGTCAATGGTTGAAGTGTGGAGGACGCAACGCATGCAGTACATTGTAAGCGGACTTGGTCATTGCGTTGATTAAGCGAGTACGCATCGGGCAATGTATACTTTTTGTAACTCGTTGCAATAATGTTGTTAATGTTCGGAATTTCATAGTGATCAGAATATTTTCATGTTTTTTATAAATAAAATTATAATCAAATGTTATTTTCGACTTACCGATGGAAAGATATACCTTCTCGCTCTATACTTGCGGTCTGACTTTTTGTTTTACAGGTTATAGTTGCACAAAACGGCATGTTAAAGCAGAGCTCTGTGTTCCGAAGTAATCCGAAGCGCCTTAAACGCGGTGAATGAATTAGTCAATCGATCTATGATTTTCGAATCATAAATGTGGCGCGCTCGCCACGCCCACATTACCATTACAACCTTATTCATGTATTCCGTGAGTCAATCGATGATTTTCCCACAGAAAACAAGTTAAAGACGGTGAGCTATCACCTGCAACAACCAAAAATACGCGTCTGTTTTTGTGGGTAGAATTCACATTATTTGCAATCTGGTTAACCCGTCCAACGTTGGCAAGTCTTCCTTGCTTAACGCACTGATGGGCTGATGCGTGGTCTCCGTATCGAGGACTCCAAGGCACACCAAACACTTCCAGTCTATCTATTTGACACCGCAGGTGAGTGGTTGCCGGGGCTGCGGGAATATCCCCGGAACGTAAGGGCAGTTGAAGGAATAGGATTGGTTTTTAATCAGTTGAAGTGTCGCACTTCCTTCCGCGCTACCTAGAGCGGGAAAAGTCACACCGAAAAAAGGCGAGCGTTGCTGGGGCCAAAAATACACGTCATTTTTTTGCGGGTAGAATTCTCATCACTCTTATTAACCCCTCCAATTAAGCAAAATATGCTTGTGTCTGGCAATAGTGTAATGAGTGGGATTCGAACTCGTGACCTCTCGATCACAAGTCCGACGCCTTAGCCGTTAGACTATTGACGCTAACAAATTGATAGTTCTCTTAAAATATATACAGTGTGTTATGTTAAACGGGGGACGTATTGAGGGAGGGTATTCAGTATTCGATTCTCGTCCCAAATATGTGAAAAACCTATAACTTAAATTTTTGACGTAATTGTCCAATATAATACATTTATCATGTACACTGAGGCGCAAGAGGTGAATGAACTTGTAAACAGTACCTAAAGTAATCACGTGGCAAAACACGGCCCGATCCTGTCAAAAAAAGGAAGCTCGTGTGTAAACTCCGCCCCCGCGGGAGTCCCCCCGAGGACTTTTGGTATGGTTCTGTGTGTTATTTATCAATGTTTTTTTTTTGTTCATATTTTTTTTAGTATCATGTAAGCATACACTATTGTAGGTTTGAATATGTCCCTCGTTTAAACTAACATACTGTATATTCCATTGTTCGCAGGTTCGTCTGTGTGATTGCCCCGGTCTTGTCTTCCCTTCGACAGTGCCTCGCTCCATACAAATACTAATGGGGTCGTATCCCATAGCGCAGCTTAGAGAACCATACACCACTATCAGGTAATTAGTGTTACAGTGCATTTCAACTAATAACAGGAATGCTAAGCGCCATATTGTGACGTCACAGCTGTCGAATCTAACAAATTAGGTAGGGTGAGCAAAACAACATATCATTAAAATAACATTTATTTACAAAGAAAATAATTAACACGACTTCAATTCCTTAAATTTTTCTTTAATAATTTTGGCATGGCTTCTGTTGGCAACATTGAAAAAAAAGAGAGAGAAGTAAGTATGGTTTGAAAAAAGACGAATTAAGGACTTTAAATTTTTATTTTAAAATATAATTAATTAAAATAACATTAACCCATTAGCGCCCTCTGTACTAAATAAACGACACCATTTGCAACCCTATTTAAACAGCTACTGCATAATTATATTTAATTAATTAATTTCGCAAATAGTGGATAGATGTCATTAATAGCTGATACAAAAACAAAAAAGAAGTTGTCACTGAAATTGGCGCCATTTTTTGACATTTCTGATTGGGAATTTTTCACGTTTGGAGGTAAGTGCATTTGTGTTGCATTATTTCATGTATTTTATATATATTTACTAATAAATCTCCATGAAATGGCTAGATAACATGTAAACGTAACCTAAATAACGAAATACTATGTAATATTTTATAATCTGTAAAACTTTTAAGTTGATTTATTTGACTGTCGTTTTTTTAGTACAATGGGCACAAGTAATGTATTTTTTTACTTTATGCAGGCTTATAAACAATGGCATGTTTTAGAGCTGTAAACAACTTCGTTGGCCTTGAAGTAGCTGTCAATGCTATAGTGGAAGAGGATAGTGACAATGAATATGATGTAGTGATCCAGCCGTTGTTACTGATGAAAAAGAAGGTGAAGATAATTTGCAATCTTCTGCAAATTACCGCGAGATAACCACAACAAAAGATAGCCACAGCTTTGATATGGACATAGATGATTTATGTAACTCGAGTTGTGAAATTGTTGTTAGCAAAAATTCCAGCAGTACAACTAACTAGTACTTTGACAACTTATTCACCAGTTGTGATTTACTGAAAGATTTGAAGCAGTCTGGGTACAAGGCAACTGGGACAATATGTGACAATAGAACTAAAATTGTCTGCTATGTTCTGTAAGATATGAAAAAGTCAGCACGAGTTGAATATGATCATAGGTTCGACAAAAATAACGAATTATTGCTTGTTAGAGGGAAGGACAATAACATATGTACTATGGCAACTAACTTTGATACAATCGAGCCTATTGGTAAAGTAATACGCTGGTTCTCGCAAAGGAAACAGAAGGTAGACGTGAGCATTCCACACTTATGCCAGAGCTACAATAAAAGCATGGGTGGTGTAGATGAGATGGATGGTTCTATATCATTATACTGCGAGAGTATTCAAGGTAAAAAATTGTGGTGGTCCTTTTTCACCTACATGTTTGATATGTGTATATCTAATGCTTGGCGACTACATGTGTTGACTAACAATGAGCGCTTCGATCAATTGGAATTTAGAAGACATATAGCACGCCAGTACCTCCGCAATAGCAAGAACAAAAGCCGCCCATCTAGTTCTGTAGTAGCAGGCCCAAGTCCCAGCAATAACAGCCAAAATCCAGGGAAGCAACCCAAACAGTTCAGATGTGAGTTGAGTTGTGCCATACTCGCATAAAATGGCAGTGCGTAAACTGCCAAAAAACTCTGTGCAACGACAAAGGCTGTTCTTCGATTTTTCACGCATAAGTGCCCAGTGTACTATAAAAAGTACACCGTAAAAACTTAACTTCATATTTTTTTAATTTCATTTTTATTTATTAATGCCTTTATTATAGACCTAAGTAATCATTTAATAAAGAAATACCTAAATAAATACTATTCGTTTAAATTTGGGCGTAAATGGGTTAATTTACAAAGAAAATAATTAACACGACTTCAATTCCTTTAATAATTTTGGCATGGCTTCTGGAATAACTTCTTAACAAACTGGATCGACTTCTCAACAACTGTATTCGTTTCATTTTTGGTCTTCGAAAATATGATCACATTTCTTCCTTCCGTTCTCAGCTTAAATGGTTGCCTATCCGTCAAAGGAGATCCCTCAGATCCCTCTGTATGCTCTTCACTATTATGAACGATCCTTGTGCTCCTGTTTATTTAAAACAAAATTTTAAATTGTTGGGCAGTTCTCATGATCTTAACCTTCGCGCATCCAAAAACTTACTTCTTCACATTCCTTCTCACCGCACCGGGTTTCTATCTAATTCTTACGCTATTTCTACTATTAAACTCTGGAATTTGCTACCCCTTGACATCAAGAAGGCTGAGTCAAAATTTTCTTTTAAGCGTAAAATTAAAAACCACTACTTAAGGGGTTGTTATCCTTAGTTTGGTCTTTGTCATAATTATTTTGAGCTCTCTTATTCAGAAAGAATATTATAAAGCACCGTATCTATTAGTTTGTCATTTTAGCATATATGTGTATTTTATTAGTATTATTATATATGAGTATTATATTTATTAGTATTAAATATTATTTCATTCCATTTTCTCGTACACCTACCACAGTGTGTTTTTTTTAACCCAAAGGTTGACTGGTAGAGAATGCCTTGCTGCATTAAGTCCGCCCATGTAACACTATTGTACATAAAGTTTAAATAAATAAATAAATAAATAAACATTGAAAATAAGAGAGAAAAAGTATGGTTTAAAAAAAAACGAATTAGGACTTTAAATTTTTATTTTAAAATATTTAGCTAATTTAGGTTAATTAATAACGTTTTATTTAAATTAGAGGTAAGACTCGATTAAACAAAGTAAAATAAACTAAGATTCCTTTGCTAACCATACTTTTCTAGTGACATTTGACAGATAGAGGTCATTGACGTTTCTTCTGATTACCTGTAACGTCTGTAAAATATGTTCAAATGCACCGCAATCAACGTCTTGGGGTATCACGCCGCCTTTTTTTCAAACTCTGAGCTACTACAAAGAAATCTATACTAATATTATAAAGCGGAAAAGTTTGTTTGTTTGTTTGCTTGAACGCGCTAATCTTCGAAAGTACTAGGTGGATTTGGATGCAATTTGGTATGGAAGTAGCTTGAAGCTTGAGGAAGGTTATAGGCTACTTTTTACGCGGCTGCAAAAAGGAGAGTTATGTTTTTACCTTGATAGAATCCACGGGAGCGAAGCCCCGCGTGAGTACTAGTGTTTTATAAAATGACCCAATAACATTTTTTGCTCGACCTGGGAAACTGAAACCGCAACCAAACCTAGCACTAGCTAGCTTTCGTTGCACTAACTAAAGTAGTACTAACTAAAGCGACCACTAGACCAACTAGGGAATACGTAATGTTAAAAATAATGGGTACGAAATACGAATATAATGCATCGTTACATACGCACAAAACGTTTTGGGGATACTGTCATTGTGCGTACGGCTAAGGAGTAGAATTCCCTGCCGGAGTCTGTGTTTTTCGATAGCTATAACCTAGGGGTCTTTAAGTCAAGAGTGAATAGGTTTCTTCTAGGTAAGCGTGCTCCATCTTCGACCACATCATCACTTACCATCAGGTGAGATGGGTGGTGGGCAAACGCGAGACTATTATCAATAACTAGTACTCACGCGGGGCTTCGCTCCCGTGGATTCTATCATGGTAAAAACATAACTCTCCTTTTTTGCAGTCGCGTAAAAAGTAGCCTATAACCTTCCTCACGCTTCAAGCTACTTCCATACTAAATTGCATCCAAATCCACCCAGTACTTTCGAAGATTAGCGCGTTCAAGCAAACAAACAAACAAACTTTTCCGCTTTATAATATTAGTATAGATAAAAATAGATTTCAGTGTAATAAAACGTCTATATAATATTGTTTTTTTTTTTATAAACTATCAGTCGTGTGACCATACCTCCTTCAAAAGCATAACCTCCTTTTTTGCAGTCGGGTAAAAAGTAGTTTATAACTTTTCTCAAGCTGCATCCTAATCCATCGAATTTATATTATTTATTTTATCCATTACCTTCGAAGATTTGCGCGTTCAAACAAACAAACTTTTCCGCTTTATAATGTTATATTCATATTCATATATTTATTTGCACACCATAATGTTATTTTGGATGTTACAGTTGTTGCTTAAAGAAGATACAATTATGGACACTGTAGGGCACAACAAAAATTAAATTAATTCCATTTACAATAATAAAATTTAAGATGTCAATAAATTTAAAAAAGAAGTCAAAAGATTAATAAAAAAAGTCAATAGATTATTAAAAAAGTCAAATAAATTAATAAAAAATTCAATAGATTAACAAAAAATAATAATAACAATGTCATGAGTAATTAAAAAAAAAAAAAAAAACTAGTCGAGATATTAATTATTAACATGTCCAAGTAAATAAATCATATAGGTATATTGAGATCAATGTCCATACTAATTAATTTAATTATTCTATGTCAATTTATACATATTATTGTCATTCAAATAATCATTCACTGAATAATATGTTTTCTTAAATAATATCTGCTTGACTTGATTAATAAATGATATTTCACTAGTTACATTTTTTATGACATCTGGAAGTTTATTATGTATTTTTATCGACATAACATAAGGACTATTTGAATGCAATTTCATGCGCGAAAGTAGTGTTGCCCAAATGAGAGTCTCGCAAGAGTCTTCAAGAGTCTCAATTAAATTGATTCATTTGGTTGGCCTATGTCAATTCAAGCTCAAAATGTACCTACTCTGTTACATTGTTCTGAGATCTCAACCACCGTTTAATAAATAGCAATAGGATAATCGCTAATTGCAAGACTCTTGCGAGACTCTCGTTTGGGCAACACTACGCGAAAGCGAAGTTAATGCCCTTAATAAATAAAAAAAAACAGTTTTCAGTATAATCTTCTTTATAATATTGTGTAAACTGTTTGTCTAAGTACATATATTCCTGTTTTGCATTCCAGGTACCTGGCAGAACGCATGGATC
This sequence comes from Tholera decimalis, assembly GCA_943138885.2. Taxonomy (NCBI): domain Eukaryota; kingdom Metazoa; phylum Arthropoda; class Insecta; order Lepidoptera; family Noctuidae; genus Tholera; species Tholera decimalis. The sequence continues at coordinate 5,099,971 of OW964575.2, read as the reverse complement.
TTCCAAAACTCCTGAGGATAGAGCATCCGGAAGGTGACGACACCTGGTCTCCGAGAGACATATGTGATGGGTGGGCCAAGAAGAGGAGCTATCTCACTGCCAAGGCTGCTAGGTAACTTTACATGGGAATATCTCTACTGTACTTATGATTATTCCTTTGTTTTCTCTCCACTCAATGTTAAAACTAGTGATGTGCCGGATCGTTAAAAATGTACATTCGCGGATACGGATCCGAATACGGATTTTTGGTGTCAAGATCCGCGGATACGGATCTTTATTTTCTTACTCGATCCGCGTCGGCTCGCGAGACCTTGTAACGATATTTGAAACCACGCTCAGGGCATGTTTCAACTTGCATTGCACGGGTATTTTTTTTTGTTTTGTTTGTTTTAGTGTATAGTGTGACACTGGGCCGTTTCGATAACGTCTTTGTTTATATCTACTACGAAGTCTTCTAGTTTAATTTGAAATCATTTTAATAAGGTAAAAGATCCGTGAGAAAAGTAACGGATACGGATCCGGATCTTTATTTTTCCTCGGATATCCGCGGATACAGATACATCACTAGTTAAACACTAGTACATTATATTTATATATTATTTTCACTAAGCGGTATGAAAAATAGATTACGACCGATTCTCAGACATACCAAATATACATATAAAATTTAACAATAATTGGTCAAACCGTTTCCGAGGAATGTGGCAACTAACACTGTGAAAAGACAATTTTATAGATGTTTTCAAATACAAATTCTTTATTGCGAACTAAAGGTAAGACCGCACTAGGCGGAACTGCACTGCAGTGGAACTGAGCGACACGACGCGTCAAAATATTCTTTATATGAAATTATACGAGACAACACGCACTAAGCGGCAACGGAACTGCACTGCAACCGAACTGCGCGGCAAAGTTGAGCAACTGACCAAAAGTGTCGCAACCTGACGCGACGTGTAGTTCCGCTGCCGCGGAGTGCGGTTTGACGAACTTCATTAACCGACATCAAAAAAAGGAGGTTCTCAATTCGTCTTGAATTTAATTTTTTTTATTTATATATGTTACTTCATAACTCGGAGACGGCTGGACCGATTTGAAAAATTCTTCTTGCATTTGAAAGGGTATACTTTCAAGTTGTTACGAAATCAGGATCTGATGATGGGATCCTGGAGAAATCGAGGGAACTCTTCAAATATTATAGGCACACCTATAGCGTTTTGGGTATTTCTTATAGTACCTTGAGCAGTTGCTTTTGAAAAGTACCATTTGGGGAAGTTGAACTGATGATGAAGACCACAGATGGCCACTGAAACTACTCAATAATATGTATATCGTGGATTGCGATTCGATTACTTGAGTACGGATGTTAAATACTTTATGCTCGTCACAATACATATGGTGATGTAGAGCTGATGGTCAAGTACCAGGAGAACTCCTCAAAAATTCAAGTCAAGTAAAGTTCAAAATTTCAAAATTTCGGTAGTCGGTGTTATTGGTTTTGGATTTTCTTTTTTTTCACACTGCCTACCGAAATTAAAGTTATTTTTGGCTTTGTAGTGTTTTGATATGGAAGTCGGTTCTATTTTTTGCAAAATTTTTTTTTCAGGCTTTTTAGTGGGTCGGTTTGTAATTTATCTAGTTACAAAAGCCATAATGTCAACAACTTATCACCTTTTACAAAATATTGCTTTTTATTGAAAAAAGTCAAGAAAAAAGCATTGAGGTAATATGTAGTACCTACATACATATTACCCCAATGCTTTTTTCTTGCCTGTTCTTGCTCGATCCTTTGCTCTTCCTCGCACAACAAGGAAATTATAATCATATTATCCATTTCGTCGTTCATCTTGCTCAGAGGTTGCCGAGCTACTGAATATATTTTTGTAGCGCCGCTGCAGTTCAAGTGCGGCTTACCAAAAAATTACGCGTCGTGTCGCTCAATTCCGCTGCGGTGCAGTTCCGCCTAGTGCGGTCCTACCTTTAGTGTAAAAAATATTTTTGAATATGTTAAAAATAGGTTCTTAGAACTTAGTAACCCGTTCAATTTATGTTTATCTTATAGACATTTTTTTAAAATTGATAATAGGCTCTCGTTTGACCACCATATCACCTGGTGGTAAGCGATGATGTGGTCGAAGATGGAGCACGCTTACCTAGAAGTAACCTATTCACTCTTGACTTAAATACTCCCAGGTTATAGCGACAGCTTACAGTTTTGTAACAGGTTACATTATATTATTTACTAATTATATAGATGTACTTGTGTAATGTATTGTATTAATATAAGTTTTAATTCGTTTTTCCATTGCGATGAGTATTTGTAGTACACTAATTTTAGCCCTCCCCATTTTAATTGAAAGTTTGTAGTCCTTATGAAGATTAAGCAATATTGTTAAATAGGTGTGTTTAAATTTTGGTGTACAATAAAGTATATCCTTACTCAGCGAAAGTAACTCTGTCTGTCTGTTACCCTTTCACGCCTCAACCGCTGAACCGATTTAAATGAGGACTAATTTAGGACCCTTTTTATCCAGAAATTCCCACGAGATCGGGATTTACGCGGGAATAATCTCCCACGTGAACGAAGTCGCGTGCAAAAGCTAGTTCTATATAATTATCTACCCCTCTTATACAACACTAGCACTACGCCCGCAACTTTGTCCGCATGAAATTCGAAATAGTGTATAGCCCACTAGATTCTGCCCGCGGTCTCGTTCGCTTCGCAAATTGGTGCTGTGGTTTAGCCGTGAAAGCGAAACTGATAGACAGGCTTTCGCGTTTATTATACTAGCTTCTGCCCGCAACTTCGTTCGCGCATGGGAGGGTTTTACCGTTTAAAACCCGATCCCGTGGGAATTCCGGGATAAAAAGTAGCCTATGTGTTATTCCAGGATGTCAACTACCTACTTACCAAACTTCATTCAGATCCATTAACTCATTTTTGCGCGAAAGAGTAACAAACATGCATACATCTGTACATGCATTCTCACAGACTTTCGCATTTATTTTGATATTGAATAATGAACCTTTATACAGGGGTGCAAAGTGCAAACGGGTTCTCGCGAGCTAGTTTGAAAAGTATCGAAGAGATCTTTGATGTTCGTACAAATTAGCTATTTAACACGTTGAAAGCTACGAAAAAAATATGCATCTACCGTTCAGGCCGCGTCGGTCAGTGCTGCCCGGCGTTTAATATCTCCATAATTAATTAATTAATGACTAAAGTTGACTTTTGTTAATGAAAACATACATTTGGACATTACATATAAGTATCTAATTTTTTTTTAGGTTGTCTTTCCGTCAAACCAACAATTAAAAAAACATTTGGTCTAAATTTGGATAGAATTGTGTTTTTGCTTGGCCTAAAGGAAAAGCGCACTGTCGGTCAGCACTGACCGCGTTGGCGTTAGTAAGAAGTAAGATTGCACTCATAAATAATGCACCTGACTACCATTGAAGTGTTTTCAGAATTGATACATTATTTTCGGAGATTACCCTCTGCATACAAACAAACTTTTTCGCTTTGTAAAATTAGTATAGATTTACTAACACAATTTTAAATCTTATTTCAGATTGGACACATACAGGGCAGCCAATAGTCTTCTTCGGATGGCGTTAGACGGACGGATTTGCTTGTGGTTACGTCCACCCGGATTCACTGACAATCGAGGTTAGTTCAACATTAACAATAGATAGATATTGAAGCGTCAATTCAAATTCATTTATTTGCTTAAATAAGGTACAGAAGGTTGGTAAAGTGTACAGCATTGTTCTCTTATTCTGCCTTTAATTTCGGCGTGCAAATATAAAAATACATAAACAAATAATCCAATTAGAAACGTATTATTGAATGAAATAAATGTCAATATAATAACGAATAAGTAATCCGTAAATCCTAAGTTTCAATAATAATCACGTCAAAAATGGTAGAGATTTGTCACACAATAAAACAACACAAAAAACAATAATAATAAAAAAAAACACTAGTTCATTTACATAATAATATTAAATATTATTATTATTATTCTTGATCTTACCCACACAGTCATTAAACAGATATCCGATTAAAATTACAGTATTCAATTATATAAATGTCAAAATGTTAGTCAATAATAATCCAATAATCAATAATAAGTCAATAATAATTTGCCATACAATAATAATTAAAAATGTCCGTGCAATTTATAAAAAACTTATAATTTATAATCTAAAAATTCATGTACACTATAAAAGCATTTTTCAATTAAAAACCTCCTCAAATTATTTTTAAATCTAGAAAATGTTAGCTTTTGACAATAGACTAATGGCTAAGGAGTCGGCCTCGTGATTGAGATGCCGCGGGTTTGAACTCACTTAATACACTATTGACGTGTACCCACTCTATAGACACAAGCATATTTAGCTTAGTTGGAGGGGTTAACAGGATTGCTGGTATTGTGAATTGTACCAAAATTAATAGTTCTTGCTTTTTATTGTACACCGTAACAGAAACAAATAAGGACTTGATAACTGAAAAGGGTGATACAATGGCCGATTATTGCTAACAGTGATCTTTTACAGACAACCTTTGAATGGATTTGATACAGAAGGAGAAAATATATATGCGGGTAGTCCATGGTGTACTATTTACTTATACAACGTGTAATTTAAAGGGTATATACATACCAAGTGCATGGCTTCTTTGAATGATAACAAACAATACCGTAAACGCGGGTTACTTTAGCTCTGGGGGGGAACTTTGGCTCAAAACGGAAAAAAGTTATAACTTCCCGCCTGTCGGTCAAATGACAGTAAACGGTCTATTTCGAGTCACAAATACTAGATGGCAATAGAGGTTACTGTTTCTGATTGGTCAAGCAAACTTCAAGCAAGTTTCAACCTGTCAGTTGAATTCGGAACTACCTGCTTGAAAACGTGCATATTTTACGGCTGCAAACTTTGTAGTGTTACCGTGAGTTTCGGTAAGTTTCCTTTATTATATGAAATTGTTTGTGTCAGAAATGTGTTAGCAAGTAAAGTCACTGTAAAAATTATACTTTTTTTACAATCCTTAGTACCAAAATCTTAAAAATAAATTGTGGCTTTACTTTGTCTCATAATTTTGGGTAACTTTGGCTCATGAGCCAAAACTTACGGAAATCACATGTTATTCAGTTTCCATGCTGAGCGATGCTACAGATGGCCGACGCTCACCTTTTATTCAGATTGAACAATACATTGAGCTGAAAAACGCTGCATCTTCTCAAGACTGGCTTTCCGCTCAAGATCCAGAGTTGTCTGATTCCATTCAGCTTGAAGTGCCATCGAAGAACCGATTGATAGCTACAGATATCCAAGACAAGATTAGGCTCAATCTTATGAAAGGAGACCATGTTCTGGTTACATGGAACTCACAAAAATATCCTGGCCAGATTACCGCTTTCGTAAGCGAAAGAGGGGGCTCCCTCTTCGTTTACTGAACTGTATGTGAGCTGTATGAAAAGAGGCAAATTATTCTGGCGATGGCCTGTTACAACTCTATAGTTGGAAGGATATTATTTGCAAGATAAATATTCCCAAATATGAAAATAAAGGATGTTTTTCTGTTCCTGAATTAGATGGCTAAGTTGCAAGAATAACAAGAGACATATTGTAATTTTGGTCTAAGAAAGTTCCTATCGTATAATAATAACTTTATAATTTTTTTTAGTAAAATAAGAAAACAATGATTCTCAATTTAAAGACTGTTATGATTAGTTTTAGACTGTTGATTTATCCGAGGTTATTTCTTAATATTATATTGAACCATTTCTTAATTTTTGTAAAAGTTTTGTTATTTTCTAAAAAAATATATTATAACTTTTATTTTTCTGAAAATTAAACTCAGATTTTTTGGTACAACATTGGTATTTCTATTATCTATCATTGTATAGGGCTTTCATTAGCTCAATGCTGTCATAAATATCGTTTTTGGGTCAATAAAATCTGCAGGACAAAGTAACCCTCTTCAAAGAACAACATTGGCTCAAAACTAAAAAACATAAAAATAATAATTACACATACAAATTGGGGAAAATAGCATTGTTACTTATTAGCTACCATCCACACCTATGAACCAAATCCATTAAAATGCTAAGAAATTCACCATAATCCCTACTATAAAATAATTTCTAAACAAAGACCAAAAAAGTAGCTAAAGTAACCCGCGTTTACGGTATGGCAAGGGTTTTGTAATCCTAAGTCTATGTGTGTAGAACTTATTACAAGTTCCAATACACTGATACCAGAGACCTAATTTATCAAATTAAGAAGAACGAAAAGAATTATCGTGTTATTGGCAAGTGACGTGGAAAGTTATTGACCCTCGTAGTGCTGTGACATGTTTGTTATGATTGGTATTCAAGAAATATATGAAACCAATCATTTGGTATCAATTCTTTGAGTCTGTTATTTTGTGCTGAAACTGTGCATAGAGACTCCATACCAGATGTTGTCTTCAGCCCTTTTGGATAGATATGGGATTTCCGTTACACGTTGTATACAATACAAAATTAATAAACTTCATACTCAAAAAATACATACATATACATTAAAGCTAAAACATACGTTAATCATGACATATAAATGAGTGATATAAAGTACTGTTACGAGCTGGGGTTCGGGATAGAAATAATTTACACCAATTCAACCAAAATTAACACTTTAATTAAATAAACACAAAAATAAAAAATTAACACAGTTATTCACACTACAATACTTGTCATTAAACACATAAATCGCACTGAAATTCACTTGTATATCTCAGATTATATCGCCTCGTTTCTTGTAATAAGATTTCCATCTGCGTTCCCCTGCGATCTATTTATACCCCGGTCTATGAGTTCTAGAAAATTCTTGTAAAATCGACACATTACCTATACTACCAAGAATATTCCAGAAGCTACTCGAGATACTCAGTACTGCTACTTGCCGCCAGGTGGCGTTAGTGTATGGAACGTTCTAGATGTCGGTCGAAGTTTCTCGACGTACTTATCTAAGCGACTGGCGTAACAGTACTATCGACTAATCTTCCGCATGCTCACCTTTAAGGCTAAAATTAAAATCGCATAGCACGGCTCACAACTCGATCGCCCAATGCATGTATTTTGACCAATAGGATACACGAAGCGTATTTTAGTAGTGTTCGTAATAGAAAGTATTAATATAATCTTACACACCCTGTACTCACACAAATGCATATTGTCTGTAATTGGGCGAAACTAGAAAATGGTGTGGTTTGTCACTAGCTGCGCTTCCGCAGTAATATTTTCTTAAGTAAGCATGCGTATCTTTGGCCAATAATTTTATAGCCTATAGCATTCACTAATAATTCACCTTACTAGATATAAACAACTTTTAGTTTGGATCATTAGTTCTGGAGATTAGGTACCCAATTCATACAAACTTACAAACAAATTTCACCTCTAATATTAAGACAACCTGATTTCAAACACACTCAGTAATAACTCTTATTATATTTTCACAGAAAAATACGAGACGTGCGAAGATATAAAATACATCCGTTGGGTGCAAGCTTTGTCTAACGACAAGTCAGACGACGTACTGACTTCCGAGTCTGACGAAGACAGACAGTCAGACAGCGGTGACGAACACTCTGGTTCCAGCGATGACGAGGAGACTACCGCTATCGCTAACAAGTTTGCTGCCTTAGCTGGCGATGGGGAAGATTAATGTCAGATTAGAAATGTACTGAGGCAACTTGAAAACTTTTGAAGTATTAAGTTTCATACAAATATCAAGTCCACTTTCTTTGTAATTGGTTAAACCCACACGCCGCGTTCAAGGCGTTTTACACAACGACGTTTTTCAACACACTAAATAGATAAAGGTAGATATGTAAGTAGGTTGAAAAACATTGTTTAATTTCTGTGTGCATTTGTCACTGCAGCTCTTGGTTCCATAGTGTCTTTATGTAATTACAACTTTAAATATTATATTTAAATTTGATGTGAGAGAAACAAATTAAAATAAATCGTTATTATATGAACCTAACATTTTCTCATAAGACAAATATATTTGAATTTATAATTCGAGATGGTTTTCAAATTTTTGTACAAGGAACTCCAGAGTTTGGACAGTTCAGCAAAACGAAGTTTTATTTCCAATACCACCATTTGTTTTTATAATAAAGAGCTGTCATTTAAAAATCAACCTTAATACACTGTGCTTACGTTAAAATTCTAAGTTTAAGAATGTACCCAGTACTATACTAGACATTAGCCAACATTAAAGACTTCATTAGTTCTAAAAAGTCATTGTGATGCTAAATGAATTATAAAAACAGTGACATGGATAGCTAGGAATATGTGCTGTAAACACTACGTACTATTAAATAATTATTTTGTTTTGTTTTAGCTACAAGAAGATTCCATTGATCTGTGTTATTTTTAAGACAATAACTTACATAACTTTATAATGCAGCTGACGTGAATATGGAATGTGCATGTATTTATTTTTATTTGCTTAACAAAATATTTACTATCTCTTGTAAGCGGTTACGAATTATTTTTTTGATAAACCGGTTGCTTGTTAAATATTTTTGGCACGCATATTCCTTAATTAAAGATATCTTCATGCATTTATTAAATTAATTCTAATATTATGTACTAAGAGCTTCTACATGTCTTGTTATGTTTAAGACCAATGTCTGAATTGAACATTGTGATTAAAATTTTAATTTCAGTTTTCAGTTTAACCTCTCAAGGACCGCCATTATTTACGTCAACCATCCGTCAAGCACCGCGGACGGGCTCTTATCGTAAGCGTAATCTGACCCCGGTCACAAACGATTTTAAGACTTATCTTTACTACAAATACAGTTTTAAATCGGTCGGGGTTTGGTGGCACAAATTTGTGCCAGTGAGGCTCAACGGTAATACTTGTTTACTGGCACGTTTTTGTGCCGCTGGGGCTCTAGAGGTTAAATCGAGTTTATCAAATACTCAATTCAGTTATTGACATTTTTAAATGATGTTAATTTTATGGATGACTAAGCGTTTGCGGTGTTTTGGTAATTATAGAATACTAGCGTTTGCCCGCGGCTTCGCCCATGTGAACAGTTTAGCCCATGTCCTTCTTCAAGGTCTTATATATCTCTACAAAATGTCGTCAATTCAGTAGTATAGAAGTGAAAACGTAACAGACAGTCAGAGTTACTTTCGCATTTATAATATTAGTAGGAATGAAGGCAGGGAATATTATTTGTCAAATGGGGTAAACAACTACATAATTATTTAGTTTCTAGTCGGTGACTAAATATATAATGAGGGTTTTCTGGTAAATTTAAACCACCTGTTGGCGCTACTGAGGCGAGAGATCTTTGGAAACGAATCTTTGATGTGTACATGACATTGACGTCAATTTGACAGATGTCAAAAACTTAAGCATTTGACAGGTCCTGATGCCTCAGTGCTGCCGCCTGGTGGACGTTATTACAGAAAACCCTCATTGTGTATGTTGGGGTGACTACCTGTATGATCTGAACCTATAGTAGCTGCGCTACAAGATATTCCTTGGCAAGACCAGCGTCAAATTTTCTGGCTTTTAACAACCCGTACCGACTAGCGTTCGTAATTTCGCGAGCTTATCAATTTCTCGAGTCTCTAGAATCCTCGAAACTAAATTTCTCGGGTTGTCGAGAAATTTACATTTAAGTACCTACGTTTTTGCATATTTTTCCGGTTCCAATAATGTGATTAATCAACTAATTCAGTGGTTTTCCTCTCAAATAAAAGTATCGAAATAATTATAAAACTTTTATTGACAGTTTTCAACAAAAACTTTTTTGCAAAAAATAAAACCGATTTCCATATCAAAACACTACAAAGCCAAAATTATTTTTTATTTCGGTAGTGTTATTGGTTTTGTATTTTCTTTTTTTTTTTTCACACCGCCTTCCGAAATTAAAATTATTTTTGGCTTTGTAGTGTTTTGATATGGAAGTCGGTTTTATTTTTTGCAAAAAAGTTTTTATTTTCGCGCTTTTTAGTGGGTCAGTGAATTTTCGAAATCGGTTCGTAAATGACGGAGTTATGCGCGAACAAAAAACGCTATACAGAGTAAACGAAAAGATCATCAACGTAAATATTTTTTTAGACTTTTGTTGATTTTTCAGAAACGGCTTGTCTGATTTCGATAAAATTTTCATGGGACCATTTGAGAAGTATACCCTTTTCAACAAAAAAAGAATCTTTCAATTCGGTTGGCAAGAGACGGAGCTATGCCCGAACAAACATAAAAAAAAAAACAAACAAACATCCGAATTGAGAACCTCCTCCTTTTTAGAAGCCGGTTAAAAATTAGCTTATCTATTTCTTAAAAAAAAAAACAAAAAAAAGATTATTCTGTCTGACTTATAATTACAATCACAGGACCATTTTTGGCTGGATAAGTACCTATAGAAAAAAAAAACATCTTAAAATTTATCAACAAAATTAGGTTCTATTAAACAAAACAAAAAATAAACGAAAATTTCAACATGAAAACGTTAACATTATCTTAACCTATAATTTAATTACAATCACAGCACCATTTTTGGCACGTAAATTAGAAAAAAGCAAATGAAAACTTTGCAAGATCAATGAAATATCTCAAGCTGAACATACAAATACGTAACAATTAGATTATGATTTCTCGAGTTCTCGTCTTTTTTCGAGCTTAATTTCCCGGGAACAAAGCCCAACGATTTCCTCTAATGAACCCTAGTACCGACTGTCAAACATGTTTTAGTTACAGCCGGGACAACGGCATAACGTGTGTAACAAGCATTGCTTAACCTCGGACCCATGAGGCTATTATTATGTTTTTTACTATTTATTAGAAAAGCCAATAACGCCATTGTCATCCATGGTATAATATTTTAGCTAATAATTCACATAACTTATTATTGTCATACGATTAATCTAGTTTTAACATTTTGTACGTCCAATGAATTTGTCTTGAATAAATATTTTGTTATTTTTATGTTTGTGTTTTCATTGTACAAAGAAAGAAAGAAAGAAAAGAAAGAAAAAACGTTTATTGACACATGCCACAAGTACACACAGTAAAAAATAAAAAATAAAATAAACATCTTATTATTATTAAAAGAAATTATACATTAAAAAATAATGGAATTCAACACATCTAGGACTACTAATAATACTGTGACTCACGGCTGCACCAAATAGACCCAGTTCAGCAAAATGCCGGACAACTGTCCTTACTGGACGGGAGAGGCATCTCCTTACTGTTCATTGTTATTTTGAGTGTTTTCAGCTAAACTGGAGATTTGAAAACTCAATACTCAAACATTTATTGCATTCCTCAATGTGAACTTAGTTAGTAGGTTAACATCGGGGTTGTGGGAATGTTCTAACGAGTTACCGCGGCCCCGGAACTTAAGGGTAGCTGAAGGTGGGTTTTTATTCAGTGGAAGTCTGACACTCCCTTCTGCTCCACGCACAGCGGGAGAAGTCATTCGATTATGTAGATAAGTGTAAGTATAAAAAGTAATAATAAAACCTTTTATTTCCATCAACCTTGCTATTTACATTTCCTTTTACTTTTTTGATCCATTTTATTCAAGCCTCCTCCAGCTTAGTCTATGTTTCCTTATTCTTCGCTCTAGTTCTCCACTCCTTTCCTGCCATATGCAAGTATAATTACAATTAAATACTATCTTACATTACATACTTTACCTTAGGCACTAAATTACATTTTATACTGTTATTTTCTATCGCACAAACACTCAATAGTTTTGTTCTTAAAATTCCTTTGGAATAAGAAGATATCAAAATGAGAAAACCGGTTATTATAATTATGTTTTAACTAGTCGACGGAGAGGAGCTCGCTGACCAACGGATTGGTAATTATTTACTTGTCCGAGTCTGAAACACGATGTCTAGTAATTTTTAGGGCTCCGTAGCCGAATGGAAAAAAAGAACCCTTATAGATTCGTCATGTCTGTCTATCTGTATGACCGTATGTCAGCCAGTTTATTCCGAAGCTATTGGGATAACACGATTGAATCTTGGTAGGTAGATGTAATCTGTGAACCGTTTTAAGATTTTTAGATATCAACAAAATCTAAAGAATAAGAGCTATGTGTATGTAATAGAAACTTCATTTGTTTAGTAAAGCCACTACTGACATCACATCCCAAGAATTTTGTTTATAGCTATATCCTGGGGGTCTTTAAGTCAACAGTGAATAGGTTACTTATAGGTAAGCATGTTCCAGTTACGACCAGAACTAATCAGACTGTCCCTAGCTGCCCTCTCCCTGCGACGCCCTAACCCGAGGTCCGTACCCCACAGGAGGTGCTGTGAACGACAGTGTTCGAGCTGCTAGATATTGCGGGTGCTAAATGATAAGTCTAAGGTAAGATTTTATGAGAAGTTTATTCCGACACTTTACGCTAATTAATGCTAATGATGATAATGAGTGCTACAAGTATGCCGGTCGATTGCGCTGTCCGCTGGTGCCGCAGCGTGACCTACTTGAGCCAAAACTGCTGATGATGATGTGTTCGATGAGTATCGAACATACACACACATACACATACATATCCCAAGGGGAGAATACGGGAAAAGAGATGATATGATTGTACAATTAAGAGGGTTAGTAATACATAGGTGAACCAGTAGTTTACTTATGAATGTTAATACAATGCTGAATGTTCTTATCCTAAATGATCGCTAATCTCTATCTAGATCTACCGTAAAGACCGATTGTCTTCTACTGATAGGTGACGTTGATTTGTCTTTTTTAACTCGTAAACTGGACCACCGTTTGGTCCCACAAACACTTATCGCTTGCTCGGGCATGGACGGCTTACGCGCACTTGCACTAAAGCCCGATTTACACTTCAATAAGTACAGTAGCGAGTTAACTTGCGTCATCGGCGAGTTAAGTTCTTATTGTAGTTTGAACGGCAAAAGCGAGTTAAGTAGTAAGTTGTTGATTAAGTTGCGCGATCCTATTTTTCGGCGAGTCCAGTGCGAAGTAGCCCCCTCTCTCGTGTCTCCCGCACCCCTCCAACTTAACTGGCTGGCATGTAGACGGGCGAGTTTAGTACAGTCCATAAATTTGTAGGTTGCGGCCGCGAACACGTGTTATTTTCTTTTTTTCTTCTCGGGCAACTTATGACTACTCACTCGCCTACGTTTGGACGCTACTTTATACAACTTACTACTTATTACTTAACTGTCTGAGTTCTTAACTCGCTACTGTACTTATTGAAGTGTTAATCGGGCTTAACACTCACACAGCTGATAGGCGCCGCGCGCGGCTCGACAGGTCCTGGATGAGGCTTGTTTGCCTCGCTGCCACAGGAACCACAGGAACGCTACGACGATTGCTGCTAGCAATATACGTATGATATGGCATAGTGATGTATATCATGCGTAGTTATTGTCCCTTCTTCCAAAGTTGCTTTCTTCATAGCGGCTATCTGATTGCCAAGACGGTGTGTTGTTGATCTGTGCATCCTCTGTTGTTGTTTCGAGAAATGGCAACGTAATATTGACCAAATGATGGTGCTGAATAATATAGCACCATCATTTGGTGTATAGAGAGTTATGTCACGGCCCTTAGCTATGCATTCTTTGTCGAGTTTAATGAGCCCGGCCTTGCTAACTCGGCGCGCTCGGGTTTCAGTGTCACATATGATCGTAAATGAATAAGTATCACATGCAAAATACAGATAGGACGATAGGTCATGTAATTGTAACCACATATTCTTGCAGTTTCTTTCTTAGGCTGGCAGGTACCTATTTGTTCGGTTTGACAGAATTTTCTTCTGGATCCAGACGCTTGATTGGACCTCGTAGCTGACAGATGTAAATTTCATCCTGACAGTTACAAGTTTGAAGATCGTCGTCCTTGACTTCGAGATTATTATTAGTTGCTATATAATCGGTGATTGGAATAATGCTGATCATGTCATTTCCAACTTGAAAAGGTACACCGGTATCAAGCGGTACAGTTGGAAACTGTCTCTGCTAATGAATGGTACGGAGATCTCAAAAATAAAGTACTCTTTACTCATTCTTGCCTTGATCTTTAGTAGCTTGTAGATTTCATATAAATCCGCCTGAATGTTATTGATAGGTAAAGTAAGTTGTTTTGATATTTGACCGGAAATGTTTTGAGTTCGTTGCCGAGTTCCTCTGGAGTAAGTAGATGCATGTTAATTTTACTATGATAAATATCCGTCAAGGTGTCAATTAAAGTATCGTGTGCACGCTTTAAGTTTTGTATCATGTTTGTCGTAGCCATGGCTGCTAAGGTAAATTCTTGTATAGTCGACGTGCTTTTAGTTTGCATCTGCACTTGCCTAGCTGCTTCATTTAAGAGGTTTAGATGTCTATTTATAAGCTTATACTGAGTATCAATGGTCTTCTCAGTTCGTTTCGGAACATTATACTCGGCATCTACCACAGACGTTTGATTTTTCCTTCCAAGTGCTTCTCGTTGCTATTGATAATTTCAATATCACGTTGATATTTGTCCGCGAAACTTTGATCGAGTAAGTACTCCAAATAAAGTATTAATTAGCTATAGAGCCGACTGCGTTGACAACGTGCTTGACCGAGTTCCGAAATGCTGATTTAGCAGCAGCTGATTGCGATATTGAAGATCGGTATAATCATGCTGCACTTGTAATAAAATCATATTACAATGGCTGGGTTCTTTAATTTGTTTACATGTTTGCTCTAGGTATTCGATGAAAGTATTAAAGCTGTAGCAAACCGTATGAATTCGGTACTGAGTAACGGGTGCTCAATCAAGTACCGAGTAACGAAACGTTACTCACGAATGCAATTCGTTACTCGCATGTTTCGTATTTTGGGTACAACTGTTTCAGTTCGTGCAGGTAACGTTGATGCGTATGTGTGTTAGAAGTAAAACATTTCCTGCGCTGCTTTACGCATGCGCGCGCAATCGCGCATGCAGTAGATTCCGTGTAGTTGTAACATTTACCTTTCGAATCAAACTAACTAAGATTAACTTTACACAATTCAAGTTCCAAAATGCACCTTATTCAGCTAGGTATATAACGTATAAACATATTTCCTACAAATTTCGAATGATGCGATGTGACGTCGCGATGTCATACCATACGAATACGCATTCGCAATGTGACTCGATGCGTGCGTTGCTTTAGGAGTCTAGGCTGTGCGAGGTATCAAAAGTAACGAGTAAAGATACGGAAGTAACGAGTACTAACTGCAATAGTAACGAATACATACGGGTACGATTTATTTCGTTACTTTTACACCTTTAGAAAGTATTCACTGCTTTATCACCTTGCCAATAAGGTTGCATGTCGTAGTAAGACACAATTTTCCATTGATAACTTTTTTCCACTAACTAACATTGATTCCACTAAATTGGGTAATGTGGTTTGATACTTCGCTGCTGTCCAAGATACTCATAAAAATCTTCATGATAAAACGACGTTAACGAAATTACGAGGCTTTGTCGTACTTGCTATCGTTTCATCCTTTGTGATTTTGGTTTTGCCTTTTTTGCTCTGCTCTTCATCTGCCTCGATTCTAAACGGACAATTTGATGATAGGTCGCTTTATTAAACCGTTTTTTGTCTTTAATGTCACAACCCTTACAAATTCGTCATTTCCTTGGTGCACCTCGACGACTCTCCCCACTGGCCATTTTCCAGAAGGAAAATTATCATCGTGGATGGTCACCATATTACCTATCTTAATGTTGCTCTTTGGTTTTAGCCACTTGTTCCGAACAGATAATTGGCTAAGATATTCAGTTTTCCATCTTCTCCAAAGGTCTTGAAAAATCTTGTTCGTTAAGTGCCACCTAGTCCTAGCGTCGTTGGCTGTTTCAATCACGGTCAGACCTGCTCTACCAGTTAGGAAGTGCGCGGGTGTTAAGAAATCTAAGTCGTCTATGTCTTCAGATATCGGACACAGAGGTCTAGAATAAATTGAGACCCGCTTCTATTTGCGCTAACATGGTACTATATTCTTCAAACGTCAATGCTTGGTCCGTTACAACTCTTTTAAGGTGTTGTTTAAGACTTCGTATCGATCGTTCCCATAATATTCCTCCTGCACTAGGCCAGGAAGGACAGTTCCAGTGCCATTCTATATCCATTTCCACTGTCTCCTTATAAAATGAATCACCGAAAACTTGCTTTAGCTGCTCGTACTCGTCTTGCATAATTTTGTTGGCTCCCACGAAGTAAGTGCCATTGTCAGAGTACATATGTTTCGGAGCTCCTCGTCGCGCTGACATTCTTCTCAATGCTGCTATAAAAGAAACGCTGCTCAAGTCCGAAACCAATTCTATGTGCACTGCTTTCGTGACCATGCAGAGAAACAAAGCCAGTTTTTATTCCACGTCCTTTATTGGCTTTCACAGATATGAAGCCTGTGTAGTCTACCCCCGTGTGATAAAATGCTGGAGCTGGATTAGTGCGGAAATCAGGTATATCTCCCATAATCTGCTGTAATTTCCTGGGTTCTTGTTTTCTACAGGTAACATATCTGTGAAGTTGTGTTTTGACGGCTCGATTCCTTTTATTATCCAAAACTTTTGTCTAAGAAAGGACATGGTAAGCTGAGCTCCTCCGTGAAATGTGAGCTCATGGGCTTGAGCGATAAGAAGCTCAGTCAGTCGGCTGTTATACGGAATGATGATTGGGTACTTCATTTCTGAGTTTATGTTTGCGTACCTGAGTCTTCCCTTTGCTCAAAAAATTCCGTCTTGGTCTAAGTATGGATTAAGGTTGAGTAGCTTGCTGTCGGATTTTACTTCCTGGTTTTGCAATAAGCGTTCAATATCTGGTTTAAACACAGCGCGCTGAACATATTTTATTATTGTAAGTTTGCTGATCTAAGCTCGTGTAAAGTGAGATGCTTCGTTTTCTGTTTACTAACAACAGGTGTCAAAGCCCGCCGTATCCAGGCTAAAATGCGTGTTATTTTTGTAAATGAGCTGTAACGATGTAATAGATCGTTAACTATCCTGATATCTACGATAAGATTCTGAGCTACGTTTACATACTTTTTCGTCTCTTCTTCAGTAGCGTATTTTGTTTGTTCTTTAGGTTTGAAATGAAGTGATGATAAAAAGGTCGGTCCTTGCCACCACAATGCTTGTTCCAGCAATTGTGAGGTCGTCAGGCCCCTACTCGCTGCATCAGCTGGATTTTCTTTGGTGTTTATATAATACCAAGTGTTTGGCGGCATAATACCAGTAATTTTCTTCACTCTGTTCGCTACAAAAGGCTTCCAGCGCTCCGGTGAACCTTGAATCCAACTAAGAGTTACCTTAGAATCACTCCAACCATATATCACGATGGCTAAGCTGTTGATGCTTATGACAATTTTTGCTATGAGTTTTGTAAGCAACTCCACCGCACACAATTCTAATCTGGGTAGCGATACGGCCTTGTTAGACGGCACTAACCGCGTTTTTGCTGCTACTAGCACTACTGACGTAGAGTCATTTGATACGATTCGTGCGTATACTACACAACCGTATGCTTTAACTGATGCGTCACAGAACCCATGCAATTCTATGACGTCATCCTATTTGCTTTGTAACTACCGAGGAATCTTGAACTGATTCTTCTTCTTTTCTGATCTTGAAAGCTTTCTTTTGGTCAGTTTCGATGTTTGTGTACTGTTTGAATCGAATTCAAAGATGAATTCGTCCTCGATGGAGTTCAATTGTAGTCCTAAAGTTTTGGATGAGCTTTCTGTTTAAAATGTAAAGACTGCTGGCTGTTTGTTAACAGTTTGCTCAACTGTTCCTAGCAATCTGCTATCGTTTGAGGACCACTTTCTTAGAGAAAATCCGCCGCTTTTTAGGCATGCGCTTAGTTCCGTAATCCTCCGCTTTCCTTCTGTAATGCTTCTGTAAAGCTCTTCTTGGATGCAATCAGCTGCTATGGGATATTTCTGCTGCTCATCTGACGCTAATTTTCGCAGAGTCATCATTTTCAAGAATGGTGCTTCTTTAGTTCCATACGTTATGGTTGCTAGTTTATAATTTCTTATAGGCTGATCCGGACTTTGTCGCTATACGATTTGTTGTTGGCCTTGATCCTGTTCATTAATTAAAATTATACGGAAGCATTTTTCGATGTCGGCTGTGAATGCGACACGATATTGCCTCCACTTCAGAATAAGCTCTAACAACTCTAATTGGAGGTTTGGCCCCTTTGCATTAGGTCGTTAAGGCTGTGGCCTGAAGCAGTCTTAGCCGTTGCGTTGAACATTACGCGCAATTTTGTAGTGCTAGATTCCGCTCTATGTACCGCATGATGAGGAAAGAAACATTATATTTCCGCCTTCTGTTTGCTGTTAGAAATCGCTAACTTATGTGTTGCAGCTGCTCATATTCGCGGATAAATTGCTTGTATTCCTTCGTTAGATCTTCGTTCTTGCTTAACTTAGGTTCTAGATTTTTAAATTGTGCTATCGCTATCCCTTTCGAAGATCCCAGCTTCTCTTCCCATTCTGGTTTCATAGGTAACCTTACTACATAACGACCGTTTTCTAGATGTTTCGTCGTAGTTTCATAAAAATCTAGGCATTCCTGATCTTGTACTCTCTGTACATGTGATCTGAGTACTCTTTTCGTACAAGGAACCCCAACCAGTGGTATTTGTATAAGAAAAACAACATACCTCAGAGCGAGAGAATTTATTAAAAGGATTCAAAACACTTATGATAACTCCCGTAACGAAACTGTACCGCGATCGATTTCGACGGCAACGCCATCTAGGGAAATCACGCGTAAACTTCTAGTATGAATAATAGATTTGTGCGTAGGCCTCGAAATAGAGATTGAACAACAGACATAGAATTCTGTTCTTCAATGTATTCAATTTTCCAGAATTGTTTGTGTAATCCTCAACGTTATTCAAGATTACGTTGCATTGAAATGAAGTGCTCGCATTGCCATCGCATAGCAACCATCCTAAATGAGTTTGCTGTGCTAACGGTTCCGAGGACGTTTGTCCGCGAATTAATCCCTCTAACAGGATATTGACATAGACTTCCGCTCCTAAGAGAAGACCCACTGGACGACTGATGTTATAATTTGGGTCCGCTAAACAGAGATGAGCAGTATGTTGCCATAATGGCTTTGTAAACGTCTCATTTGGCAGATTTTTTACAAAGCTGTTCATTATTAATACATTAGTAGAAAACTTAAAATCGGTATAAGTCGATTGACAAACGATCGTTAGTTTTCCTTTGCAGGTACTTTCACGCTCGCCAACTCCAAAAATAGCCCCTTTGCAAGGTTTTCGCTGTAATCCTAGCTGCTGTGCTACTTTCTCGCTGATCACGGAAACTTGTGAACCCTGATCGATCAGTGCTCGCATCACTTGCTGGGTCCTGTCGGCTGCTGTGACGTTCACGAGTGCTGTAGCTACTAAAATCTCCGATGCCTCTTGCTAAGAAGCGTGTATACTTTTGCTGTTTTCGCCTTTTTCTTTTTCAATCTCGGTAAAGTTGTTAGACTTTGATTGTGTTTGGAAATAGTCATGCTAAATCGTATGATGCTCGTCATTGCACTTATTACATCTTATTGTCGAGTAGCATTTTGCGCCATTGTGATCGAAAACACAATTTATGCAATAATTTAATTGTTTAACTAATTTAATTTTCTGCTCAATTGGCGCTTCTTTAATTTTTTTACAATTTATTAAATTATGTTTTGACGAACAATGAGGGCATTTATTTAGTGACTCAGACACATGCATTGATTTCGCGATTTCCAGTTTGTTGGTATTTTTAGATTAACGAAGTAAGTGCCATTGTCAGAGTACATATGTTTCGGAGCTCCTCGTCGCGCTGACATTCTTCTCAATGCTGCTATAAAAGAAACGCTGCTCAAGTCCGAAACCAATTCTATGTGCACTGCTTTCGTGACCATGCAGAGAAACAAAGCCAGTTTTTATTCCACGTCCTTTATTGGCTTTCACAGATATGAAGCCTGTGTAGTCTACCCCCGTGTGATAAAATGCTGGAGCTGGATTAGTGCGGAAATCAGGTATATCTCCCATAATCTGCTGTAATTTCCTGGGTTCTTGTTTTCTACAGGTAACACATCTGTGAAGTTGTGTTTTGACGGCTCGATTCCTTTTATTATCCAAAACTTTTGTCTAAGAAAGGACATGGTAAGCTGAGCTCCTCCGTGAAATGTGAGCTCATGGGCTTGAGCGATAAGAAGCTCAGTCAGTCGGCTGTTATACGGAATGATGATTGGGTACTTCATTTCTGAGTTTATGTTTGCGTACCTGAGTCTTCCCTTTGCTCAAAAAATTCCGTCTTGATCTAAGTATGGATTAAGGTTGAGTAGCTTGCTGTCGGATTTTACTTCCTGGTTTTGCAATAAGCGTTCAATATCTGGTTTAAACACAGCGCGCTGAACATATTTTATTATTGTAAGTTTGCTGATCTAAGCTCGTGTAAAGTGAGAAGCTTCGTTTTCTGTTTACTAACAACAGGTGTCAAAGCCCGCCGTATCCAGGCTAAAATGCGTGTTATTTTTGTAAATGAGCTGTAACGATGTAATAGATCGTTAACTATCCTGATATCTACGATAAGATTCTGAGCTACGTTTACATACTTTTTCGTCTCTTCTTCAGTAGCGTATTTTGTTTGTTCTTTAGGTTTGAAATGAAGAGATGATAAAAAGGTCGGTCCTTGCCACCACAATGCTTGTTCCAGCAATTGTGAGGTCGTCAGGCCCCTACTCGCTGCATCAGCTGGATTTTCTTTGGTGTTTATATAATACCAAGTGTTTGGCGGCATAATACCAGTAATTTTCTTCACTCTGTTCGCTACAAAAGGCTTCCAGCGCTCCGGTGAACCTTGAATCCAACTAAGAGTTACCTTAGAATCACTCCAACCATATATCACGATGGCTAAGCTGTTGATGCTTATGACAATTTTTGCTATGAGTTTTGTAAGCAACTCCACCGCACACAATTCTAATCTGGGTAGCGATACGGCCTTGTTAGACGGCACTAACCGCGTTTTTGCTGCTACTAGCACTACTGACGTAGAGTCATTTGATACGATTCGTGCGTATACTACACAACCGTATGCTTTAACTGATGCGTCACAGAACCCATGCAATTCTATGACGTCATCCTATTTGCTTTGTAACTACCGAGGAATCTTGAACTGATTCTTCTTCTTTTCTGATCTTGAAAGCTTTCTTTTGGTCAGTTTCGATGTTTGTGTACTGTTTGAATCGAATTCAAAGATGAATTCGTCCTCGATGGAGTTCAATTGTAGTCCTAAAGTTTTGGATGAGCTTTCTGTTTAAAATGTAAAGACTGCTGGCTGTTTGTTAACAGTTTGCTCAACTGTTCCTAGCAATCTGCTATCGTTTGAGGACCACTTTCTTAGAGAAAATCCGCCGCTTTTTAGGCATGCGCTTAGTTCCGTAATCCTCCGCTTTCCTTCTGTAATGCTTCTGTAAAGCTCTTCTTGGATGCAATCAGCTGCTATGGGATATTTCTGCTGCTCATCTGACGCTAATTTTCGCAGAGTCATCATTTTCAAGAATGGTGCTTCTTTAGTTCCATACGTTATGGTTGCTAGTTTATAATTTCTTATAGGCTGATCCGGACTTTGTCGCTATACGATTTGTTGTTGGCCTTGATCCTGTTCATTAATTAAAATTATACGGAAGCATTTTTCGATGTCGGCTGTGAATGCGACACGATATTGCCTCCACTTCAGAATAAGCTCTAACAACTCTAATTGGAGGTTTGGCCCCTTTGCATTAGGTCGTTAAGGCTGTGGCCTGAAGCAGTCTTAGCCGTTGCGTTGAACATTACGCGCAATTTTGTAGTGCTAGATTCCGCTCTATGTACCGCATGATGAGGAAAGAAACATTATATTTCCGCCTTCTGTTTGCTGTTAGAAATCGCTAACTTATGTGTTGCAGCTGCTCATATTCGCGGATAAATTGCTTGTATTCCTTCGTTAGATCTTCGTTCTTGCTTAACTTAGGTTCTAGATTTTTAAATTGTGCTATCGCTATCCCTTTCGAAGATCCCAGCTTCTCTTCCCATTCTGGTTTCATAGGTAACCTTACTACATAACGACCGTTTTCTAGATGTTTCGTCGTAGTTTCATAAAAATCTAGGCATTCCTGATCTTGTACTCTCTGTACATGTGATCTGAGTACTCTTTTCGTACAAGGAACCCCAACCAGTGGTATTTGTATAAGAAAAACAACATACCTCAGAGCGAGAGAATTTATTAAAAGGATTCAAAACACTTATGATAACTCCCGTAACGAAACTGTACCGCGATCGATTTCGACGGCAACGCCATCTAGGGAAATCACGCGTAAACTTCTAGTATGAATAATAGATTTGTGCGTAGGCCTCGAAATAGAGATTGAACAACAGACATAGAATTCTGTTCTTCAATGTATTCAATTTTCCAGAATTGTTTGTGTAAAATGTGTTTGTTGTTAAATCTGTGAGTCAATATCTCCCAACAGGTGTTATAGTTATCCGTGCTTATCGGGAGATGCTGGATCATACGCTCGGCTTCTCCATTACTTACTTTTCAGGAACTGCATCTTTTGTGCATTTGACAGAGAAGGATTGTTGTGGATTGCTTCATCGAAAAGATCCTTGAAGGATACCCACAGTTGATGCATGAGTTGCCTGAGAATATAGGAATTTCCATTTTCGGTGTAGACTTGTCACGATACGACGTTGCCCACATCTTGGAACTGATAGCCTTTCTCAAGCCGTTGTACGTACGATCCAGTTTAGTGTAGCTTAATTCGTACTCCTCGTCATCTTCCAACTCCATCATTAGATCCCAATGGCTGTTATCTATGGCTGTCCACCGAGTTTGTAATAATCGCAAGGCGTCTTCGAACTCCCATTTGTCGCACAAGGACTCGACATCTATGCTTTCTACGGTTCTTGCTAACGCTTTGAAGTTGATATTTTGCTTGCGTAGCATGTCATCTAGCTTACTAAAAGTACCTCTAGACTCCTCGACACTAGCGCGCGCGGGCCTGGAGGATTTTGATGGCGTCGAGTTATCCTGCTGCTGTAAGGATCTGCCCCCCGAAAGGATGTGCTGCTACTGCTGCTTGCTGATATGAAGGGTTTTCTTCTTGATCAGGGAATCCTGGCTGTTTTGCTTTATTACGTAACTCTTCATAATATTCGGATATGGCGTCTTTTGCTGCTTTATAAGACTCCATTGTTCGCTCGAACTCCGAATTGATGAAGTACTTACGATCTCTTTTTTCGAAAGGCAAAAGTTTTTCGTTATTTAGCTGATACTCTCTCCAATACGAGTCTAAAAGATCTAGTCTCTTTTTACAGTAGTCGATGGTCTTACGCTGTTTGCCATCCTTATTGAAATTAATAAGGACCTTGGCAATGCTCTCTGCTAATTCAGTTTGTTGGAAGTATAAAGTCTCCATTGTGCTGCTTTCAGATTAAAGTGAGACAGAAAATATGGAACGTTCTTACTTGAAAGCCGCTAGTCCTACGGTTGTTGCTGTTACAAACAATGCGGCTGTTGCTGCAATGCTGCTCGGTATGCGAGCATCTGGCTCGCTCTTGTTGCTTCGCGGGTAGCTCCCCACGGTGGATGTAGATCACTCTGAACTCACGCCTAGTCTAAGTCTAGTTCGCAGCAACCCACAGGCTGCTGGAATTGTACAAGCACTGCGCGTTACGATTTATCGCGGTCGCGGAGTCCTTGACGGTTCGAAGGACCAATATGAACGGTAATGTTCGAGCTGCTAGATATTGCGGGTGCTAAATGATAAGTCTAAGGTAAGATTTTAGAGAAGTTTATTCTGACACTTTACGCTAATTAATGCTAATGATGATAATGAGTGCTACAAGTATGCCGGTCGATCGCGCACTGGTTCGCGTAGATCGCGCTGTCCGCTGGTGCCGCAGCGTGACCTACTTGAGCCAAAACTGCTGATGATGATGTGTTCGATGAGTAACGAACAGGTGCCCTTAGCGTGTAGTCGCCTAGTTTGTAAGTTTTATAATAACTAATTTACTGGCTAATTTGAAGGCGCCCTTAAGGCAACCACAGCCAAGCCCGGTTAAGGCGCCGGCAACAACCTGCGAGATGCCACACACAAAAAATTAAAAATCAATTACGACCACAACATCACCTACCATCAGGTGAGACGGTGGTAAAACGCAAGCCTATTATCAATAAAATGGTCTAAACGAGAGCCCAGTTATGCGAGTTTAAAAAACGACGAAACGCTTCGAGAAAAGGTAGCTTGTCGCTTGTTTTCGAGAGGGCCTCAAGATATGAAAATAAAGACAAAATCAAACAACACATAAATGGCAAGATCGTTTTATTAACATAAAAACAAACTGTACATAATTATATTTATTTACATAAAATTTGGTTCGCTTAGCGACCTACATCTAAATGCTTTGAAAACTCGTTACAACTATCCGCAGGTTTAAGTAACTTTTTCGTAACTACCTTACAATAGCAAAAAAAAAAAAAACAAAAAATGAGGATTGAAACTTTCCAGGATTCTGCAGTTTAAAATTGTAAGGTTAATTTAATAATTTGGTATTTTCCTGAAATAATTTATTTGGGCAAAAAAAAGTATCAGGCACTTATTTTTTTCTCTTGCAACGTAAATGAAGAATAAGTTTCTAAAAATGATCGAAAATCTTTAAACATAAAATAAAAACGCTAGTTTAAAATAACATTATCTTAAGTTTTGGTTTGTTTAATTGCAACATTATAGTATAGTATAAAAGAACTAAAAATATACAGAATGCACCGTTTTGTTTGACCATTTATTGGTGTTAGGCTAGCACAGAACGGAGATGGCAGTAGATTTTACCACAGGTCGATCAGTCGAAAATGTACTCAAATGTCTTTTTAATAATTTACTTGAAATAAAATGCAGACTAAACCTAGGTCATTACCACCCGTGGTATCCCTGTTTGAAGCCATAGCTTTTTTTTTCTCTAAACATTGGAATCCAAGCCCTGTTACCACAAAATACGTATGAATTTACGTTGGGTAAAGATAATATGTCCTGCCGTCTTCGGTGTGCGCTGGCCTTGAGACTTTTCGATGGCATTTAAATAAAGGTATTATGAGGCGAGGTAAATAAACATTAGCTATTTAATTTATTTACAAATATAATACATTGACTTATTTTCTGCTAAACACCATTTGAACTAAAACTTCCTCTCAGATTTCAAATAAAAATAACTATTTAAATCCATGTTTTCCTACTAGATACTATCTAATGTACAATCGACATATTTGAATCATGACCCACCATAAACTTATTTTCTTACAGACATTCAAATACAATAAGGACGACATTCGCGTAAACATACGTTTCCATGATAACGGCCTTGTTATCTGCCATTTAATTAATCCGACCCGTATTGAAATAGCTAGCTTAATATTTAAAACATCCTAAGTGCGGCATGCTCTGTAAGGCAGTTGTCCAAGTGTCGGCGAGAAAACGACTATCGGCGATTTTCTCGCTCAAGAAACGCACAATAAAATATACATTACGTGTAAACTAAAGAGATGCATATATTCATAGTTGCTCTCTGACTGTTCACACTGCCGGCGACGACTCGCTTCACTAGTTTTGTCGCTGAGCGACTAGAGCTGTCAAAGATAATACTCGCTCAGCAATGCTCGCTTGGCGGTCATAACTCACGCCCAGAGACCAACTAGCGGTCATTTCTCTACAGAGCGCTGCTCGACTCTCGTTTATAGCTCTACTTGTTTCTCGTTCATTGTCGGCGGTGGGACAACTGCCTAAAGGAGAGAAATCTTTGCAATATTTTTATCGTCAAGGTGGGTCATGATTCAAATTCGTCGATTGTACTGCGGTTGGCAGTCGTTCTTTGTTATTTCATCCATATTTATAAAGGCTTTTTTAAAGATTTATTTAGTTATTAGTAGGTGAACGGAGGAAGCTTTGTATTTCTCATATCTAATACTAGTCACAGCACACATCAATATAACATTAAATAGAAAAAAAAAATCTATCCTAGTAGTTTTTCCGTCCATTCAATAACATTTGTTTTCAAGACATTTTCATTATTCATAGAAAGAAAATGTAATACAGATATTGAACACGACATTCAGCAGACCAAAATCTTGATGTATCAATACAGGGTGAACTTTTCATGGCACGGAGGTATCTCTTTATGATGGTCTGGGTGACCACGGACTGATCTCTGCTAGCGTTGGTTAACCATAAAGAATTACCCGTACGGCGGTTTTTATTGTATGCACGAGATACACAAAATCGGATAATACAGTGTAAGTAATCATAATCGGGCTCAAGATTCGTTTGAGTCCTTTCAGCTATTTCTCATAGTTTCGCATGAGTCAATCAAAGCCAATTCGAAAAATTCACCCTGAGTACTATATGCCCAGTACTGGTGAATACATTGCTAAAGTGCTTGATTTGATTGAGAAAGTTACTGATACTAAATAAATGCTAGTAAGTGGCTAGATGTTGGTAACAGTAAATAAAAATAACATGAAGCGTATCTAGTACTATTATGGCGGGGTTGGTACTAAAAAGTACCACTCGGAGACTGACTGTAATAACTCACACAAAGTCCAACATCATTATAATTATTCTATATTATTATAATTATGTTGGATCACATAAACTAAATTTTTAGACACATCTTGAAATATGACCTTTTAAGAAACTATGTATGTGAATTATGCAACACTTTCGTTAGTTTTTTCAAATGAAATCTTATTTTTTATGGATTTATTAATACATCAAATTTGTAGTGTCTCTCTTTGAACTAAGACTCTAACCAGAAAATGAAAAATACTTATTTATTTTTTTACATAATTTTAAAATTTTACTAGGATATCAAATTTCGTGATTTCATAATAACGAATGTTCAATATGACATCTGCTTTGCATGACCTGTTTCTCAGTTCACTTCGATGCCATTATAAACGGATTCTACTGTATTTTAATACAGGGGACAGTAGTGGTACATTGGTGCACTGAATGCATTCGAGTGACTGACTGATACAAGTCGACCCGTAAAAATCTCTACGTTAATTTGTGAAAAGAAAAAACTCACCCGGTACCAAAAGTACCACTTTAAGTCACTACACAAATTAGCTCAGCAAACATATCTATATACAACGTGTAATTTAAAGGGTATATACATACCAAGTGCACGGCTTCTTTGGATGATAATAAACGATATGGCAAGGGTTTTCTAATTCTATGTCTACATGTGTGGAGCATATTAGAAATTTCAATACATTGATACCAGAGACCGAATTTTTCAAATTAAGAAGAACGAAGAGAATTATCGTATTATTGGCAAGTGACGTGGAAAGTGATGACCCTCATAGTGCTGTGACACGTTTGTTATTACTGGTATTCAAGAAACATAATTATGAAACCAATAATTTGGGGTCAATTCTGTGAGTCACTTATTTTGAGCTGAAACTTTGCATAGAGACTCCATACCAGATGTTGTCTTTGTTTTTTTTTGTTATTAAAAAGTACCACTCAAAGTTTTATAGTAATAACAAAGCAAAATTATCTACACACAGTATTCGACTATTGGTGACAAAGTATGACTCGCATACAATCCTCTCGCGTTTCGATAAATTTCGTGCTAAAACTCAGTAGGCACTAGAAGTACCACTCAAAGTTTTATCGTAATAACAATACTCTACATACAGTACCCGACTATTTGTGACAACGAATGACCGATAAACATATATAGAATCTTTTTGTGTCTCGACAAATGTTCTTGCTAGAACTCGGTTGGTACTAGAAAGTATCAATAAATTTTTTATCGTAATAACAAAGCACTATAGGGTAGTTTCCTGTGTTTCAAAATGATTACTCTATTTATTCCGACAGAGTCTAATGTTTTTGTTTTTGGAAGATACCCCATTGTCTACATACAGTACTATTGGTGTCAAGCAATGCTTTCTAAAATCACTTCACAGACAGTACTGAAAGTGTCTACTCTAACTCACTTGGTACTATAAAGTACCACTCAGGCTACTTAGCTGTACAAGCAGCCTTTGGTTGTATCCTCATGGTTGATATTATCGGCTCTGTTGTCCAGGTACTGTTTGTAGCCTCCGGCCAGGATACCCATAAGTATGATAGCACCTACTTGAGAGTTTGATTTGAATTTTGTCGCGCAGTCTTCGGGATTTTCGGTGTCTAGTGTATAGATCTGAAATTGAGAGAAAAGAGGAGTTAAAACTATTGTTAAAGAGATTACAGCTTTAAAAGATGTTTAGAAAGCGCCGTAGTGCTTTTTTTTTAGTTCCGTACCTCAAAAGGAAAAACCGAACGCTTATAGGACCACTTATTGTTCGTCTGTCTGTCTGTCTGGCAAGACCTTTTTTAAATGAAATCCTTTATTTCAAGAGTGCTAGAGAAACCATATACTGAGGTCTATAGTCCCTGAAAAGAAAGACACATTTCGACACTCTCAAAGGAATCAAAATTGAAAGGCTGCTTCCTGTTGACCTAGAAATATGATTTTTCTCCTTTATAATTATTATATAGATTTATAAGATTAGCATAGACACTTATAAGATTAGCATGGACATTTATAAGATTGGCATAGACATAAGATTGGCATAGACATTTATAAGATTAATATTTTTTTAAGATTAAGAAGGACTTTCATAAGATTAGTATGAACATTTTTAAGATTGGTATACTGCCCTCATAAGCCAAAAAGCGTCATCTCAAAAAAGTGAGACTCGAGTAAATTCATGTTTTAGTTCTTTTTTATTTCGCGTCAAATTAGTAAAGTAGTTTTAAAATTATTCATTTATAATATTAAATACTTATACTAATAATAATAATAATTTTAATAAACTTTAGATTAACATAATTAAAAAATTAACATAAAAGAAGAGCATTCGTTTTTAAAATCTTGTTTACAATAATACTAGCAGTTATATGCTCACTATCAAAGGATGTCTTGTAATTAAAATCGAAACTACCTCTCGTAGCTTCCACTTAAACTATATCGCAGATATAAGGACGTGGATTAAGGCGAGACAGTTTGTATTGCGTTGTGTAATCTTGCCATTTATAAAAGTCATTGTGGTCCATTTTTTGGAATCACATGTATCCCAGCACTAGTCACAGTGGTATAAAAATCTTCAAAGTCATAAATCTTATTCTTATATACGGCCATTGTGTTTAAAAATAATGATATACCTCTCAGCTCTTTAGTAATATCGTATAAATTTGAGATATGCAATATTTTCTTAGGAGGTTTTAGGTGGTTTCTGGTTGAGATAGCGCCATGTAACATCATTTAACCTGTAGGAAATTCGTTAAGCTATCAGATGCAACAAAAATCAGAAATTGGTATTTTTTTGAGATACCGCTTTTTGGCTTATGAGGGCAGTATAGACAGATTTAAAATTAGCATGGACAGTTTTAAAATAAGTATAGGCAGTTTTAAGATTAGCGTAGACATTTATAAGATTAGCATAGACATTTATGAGATTAGCATAGGTATGTGTGTAGTGACCTGTTGCGCAGCGTGTGCGGTGTAGGCGGCGACAGCGAGGTGGTAGGGCAGGCCCAGCCCGGCCGCCTGCCCCGCCAGCGCGTAGCACGCCGCGCTCAGAGCTAGGCACGCCGATAACGCTGGCCGCGTGTGAGACCCGAACGTTAGTGCGGTAGACTTCACACCCACCTTCATATCGTCCTCTTTATCCTATAAGGCGACAGAACATTCTATAAAGGGTGCGAATTAAACAGACTTCTGACAGGCTTATTAGTCTAGTGGTCAGTGGTCCTGACTGCTATGCGCAAGGTCGTGATCATTTGTTCTTTGCCTGGGTGTAATTTCGGTTTAAAGAAATTTATTTCTCAAAAAGAACATACAAAGTTCACTTAAATATGAGAAACTTAACATTGAAAAAAATTCTTAAATATAAACGTTGTCGTTCGATCTATCGAGTACATTTTGTAAGTAGTCTATTGCTGCTGGTTGGCCAAATACAACTTTAACCTATTTTTAAATATACTTATTGATGTGGAGTCCCTTATTTCTTTTGGTAACTTATTATAAACCTGCGCTCCCTCAAACTGAATTGTTCTTCTTCCGTACAGTGTTCTAATCGAAGGTAGTTCTATACTATCCCAATTCCTAGCGTAGTAGTATGTTTTGCGTTTGAATGTGATTTGTGAGTGTATTATGTTAGTTTTAATTTTCTTTATTAATATGCATGTGTGATAATTATGTATGTTTATCAGTTGTCTAGTACTTATAGCACAAGCTCTGCTTAGTTCGGGACTAGATGGCGTTGTGTGAAAGTTGTGAAATATTATTATATTCGCCTCTAAAAATCTACATTGACTTCTAAATTACTAAGTCAGCCACAATTAACGAGCATCTGAATGACACTATCTTAGCCATTAGTTATCTCCTATGTAAGCCACTACAACTCAGCATTGTGGTTATTTTTTAGCATCTAAATTCATAACATGCATCGAGCAGTCAACTTCTAAAATATAGATATATGACATCAAAAACTAACATAACCTAACGCTTATATTTTATGTTTTGATGAAGTATAAAAGTGCGAGAAGAATAACTGCAAGAACTGGAATGCATGAGATTTAGATAGATATGGTCTCCATCGACCGATGGAGGAGCTAGTGAATTAAAAAAACCTAACCTTTTTTTATAATAATTATTCGTAAAAGAGTAGCATCGCTGATGCGAAGGTTGAGGAACAGTCCCAACAGCTACCTGAAGGCAATTGCTGAAAATATCCATAGTCCGATTTGGAGGCAATGGATGAAAGTTCATGTTAGGTAGGCTTACTCTCATTTTTTCACATTTTTATTTTGTTTCTTTTGTTACGTGTATGTGTGTAATTTAATAACATAGTTTTAAGTTCCTTTAATATAATACTAACACTTTATGGACGTAAGTCTGAAATAAATGTTTTGAATTGAATTTGAACACAGTTCACGTCAGCCCCATCATAAACTAATCTTAAATTACTAACAAAAACGCAAAAAAAAACTTAACTAAACAAAAACTTTAAATATTAACTAATGTGTAAATCATGTTAGCCTCACGGGACAAAGGTCGAGCCAAAAATTGATAAAATATGCCTAAGTCTGATCTGTTTAAATCTAACTCCCTTATAATTCTATTTCTCTCAGATTCATTCCTGACGCACTCCACTAAAAGATGCTGCACATCTTCTCTTTTACCGCATTCCTTGCAATTGGGTGAACTTTCTTTGCATAAGATACGCAAAAGCTCTCAGTGGCATGTGTCCGGAACGAACTCGATGAGCAGTTACAATAGTACCTCGGCTAATGGTATTGCTATCAAACCACGGGATACGAGGAGGCTCATTTTGTATAATCTTGTACCATAATCCTTTTAGCTTAGATTGCTCATTAAAGTGTTCTTTCCATTAACCTAACCTATGAGGACCTTGTGTCGATGTTGTAAACCGAAAAATGGTGATGCGATGTAAAATCCGTGGCTGAATTAGTTAATTAGGTGGCAATATTTAAATAAGAAGGACAAGTTAAGATAATTGTTGATCTTTACTTGTTGCTTTTTGTAGAATATTTAGTTGGCGTTGTAAATAAGACTAAAAGACTATCTCAGTTTCTCGTTGCTTGGTTATAAAATGAGAAGTTTGATCACGCGGCCAATAAAGAAATCTGTGGCTGGACTTATAATTTCCCTTTTATAAATAACTAGAGCATAGGCATAAGTTGAAGTGAGCCTGGGCTGGCCAACTCTGCCCAATGAGTTGTAGACCAATATTACCACTTTTTGGAGCCCTGACACAACTAGAAGCCGTCGCGGTAGACCTTGTAGAAGATGGCGGGACGACCAGGATCAAACTGCAACCAGTGGATTACTTTGGCCCTGGACAGAACCACATGGAAATCATGGGAAGGCCTTTGCCCAGCTGTGGGATGATGATCAATTGGCATCCAGCAGTGATACACGGACGAGAGTAATAAAATGAAATAAAGAAGTAAGTAATGAAATGAAATAATTTTATTTTCTAAATTGGTTAGAAATAAAACTTTTAAGCTTCGAACTTCAGCAATATTACACACATTACAGTGCGATTCAACTAAGAATATGATCAACTTAGCGCCATATGGACATGACAAAGCTGTCAAATCGAACCAGTTGGGTAGAGTGAGCAAAACAAGAATTTATTAATATATTTATTTACGAATATTGAGCCAAAAACAGTTGGTCTTTTTTTCTTATGATTGTGGTGAAACGCGAGCCTTACATCAATAAATAATAAATCTTTAATAATTTTGCCATTCCTCTGGGATTTTGCGCCATTCTTTACTTTCAAGCGAATTGGTGCCAACAATGATAATAAGAGGAAAGTATGGTATGAGGTTACTACGTTAATTATGACTTTATATTGTTGTGAGACTCGGTAAAGTAAAATAAACCGTTATAAATTTTCGCAAACAACTATTCTTTTCTTTGCACACCGTACTTTTGAAGTGACATTTGACAGAAATAGGTCATTGACGTTCTTATTCATATTTGAATTGCATAGTATACTAATGCCGTGAGCCCACTTCAGACACAAGCAAAATAAAACAAACCCATTTAAAAAAAATTATGTTCAATTGGGTCCCGCCTGCTTGTCACTTTTTAAAATAAAAATGTACTTGTTTCTTGTATTTCAGTTGAGCAGTCGGGTGTTTTTAGATTTTTTAAATAACTTCGTAATTGAAATTAAATAGTATGTTTAGTAAATGTATTGTTAAGAATTTTGACTAACTGGTATTTACAAACCAAATCAGAGAAGGTAGATACTGAGCTTACGCTTAGCTTGGCTACGTTTATAAGACCGCCCATTGGATCACCCTTTTTACCCGACTGCGGCGAAGCAAGGAGAAGGGTTATGTTTTTACCGCGTATGTATGATGTATATCCGTTCCTTTGTTCCCTATCGTAACTATTAAACCGGTGAACGGATTTGGATAAATGATACGTCGTTAGATTTGTCTTGATGGCGCGAGTGTCATAGGATAGATTAAAATAAAACCAAATCACCACAACGACAATCAGGCGCCATATTGTCAAAAATAAAAATTCAAAAATCGACAAAGTTACGTCAAATGGGGTATCATTAGACAATCTTTAAAAATGATATTGAGGTTTGTTTTACCATTTTTCATTTTGAGCAACCGTTTAGGAAACATTACGTTTTAAAACGGAATTAAATACCAAAAAGCTGAAAATAAAAAACTTATTTAAAAAATCTTAAAAAATTTAAAATAAAAATGTGTTTGTTTCTTCCATTTCAGGTGAGCAGTCGGGTTTATTAGATTTTTTAAATATTTTTTTTAATTGTTAAATTCAATAAAGAGTATATTTATCTATCACTAAGTGCCTGCGAAAAGTGAACGATTGGCGTATGTGATGTGTGGTTGTTTATTAGATCATGTAAGTTAAGAGTGCTAAGCGAGTAGCGCTTCTCAACCACATTTATTGTACGCACAGCCGAGGTGGAACTCTCTGCCAGCATCTATGTTCCCTACCTATGACCAGTCAGTCTTTAAAGCAAGAGTGAACAGGCATCTTCTGTGCGCGCTCGTTCCATCGTAGACCTCATCTATCGCTTTCCATCAGGCGAGATCGAGGTCATGAACGAGCGAGCTCAACCGTAATTACAAAAAGAAAAATTCCGTTTTATAATAATAATAATATTCCACAACTTTCACACAACGCCATCTAGTCCCAAACTAAGCAGAGTTTGTGCTATGAGTACTAGACAACTGATAAACATACATATATATTTCTAAATACATAGATATTATAGATAAATTACACCCAGACGAAGAACAAATGATCGTGCTCATCACACAAACATTTGTGCTGGGTGGGAATCGAACCCACGACCTTGCACATAGCAGTCAGGGCCACTGACCACTAGACCAACAGGCCTGTCAATAATAATAATAGTCTTGTTTCTACAGTCATTCTATTACTGCTTGCATATGAGTAATAAACTGCATCAAAATCGTACATAGTTAGGAAGAAGAAAGCGGAGAAAATCGCCGTCCACACAGGACGGCGGTTTTCAACAATTTGGAGATACTTAATGCAGTTATTTGAAACTAACCTGATGCGCATAAATAGTGTCATAGACAACGGTCCAGGCCAGCGCGCCGATGTAGAGCGGCGCACAGATCGCCAAGTCTATGGTCCCCTGTATCGCACTGAAGCCCAGTAGAGCTCCCCAGTTGAATGTGGCCCCGAGGAATATTTGAGGGTAGTTTGTAAAACGCTTCGCTAGAGGGTATGTCACTACAAGGACTGCAATAAAGAAAGAAAAAGAAATAATTAGTAATTTATATTTCAAAAACAAAGTGTTTATTTGTACATCTCATTGTTGGCATTTTTAGGGTTCCGTTGTCAACAAGGAACCCTTATAGTTTCGCCATGTCCGTCTGTCCGCGGTTTAGCTCAAAAACTATTGGTACTAGAAAGTTGTACTTTGGCATGAGTATACACGTTAATGACGCCGAAAAAGTGGTAAAATAAAATTTTGAAAAAAAAACAATTATTTAGGGTACCTCCCATACATGTAAAGTGGGATGATAATTTTTTTTTTTCGTTCTTCCCATAGTGTGGGATATCGTTGGATAGGTCTTTCAAAAATATTAGGGGTTTGGTAATATCGTTTTTTGATTAAGTAAACCGTTCGTGACTTATCAAGCTTTAAAGTACCAATTTTCGTTAGAGTCAAGTGTCCCCCCTCTATCAACTAAACGGTTGTAGTTAGAAATTCAAATGTCACGGCAGTAGTACCTATATATAACGAAATTTAAAGGAAAACTATCACACATAAGTGGGCTTTACAAGTTTACGAGTAATAGTCGACCAATTGTATTTGACTCGAAAATTTCGAACAACTCTATAGAAATGTCGATAGATGGCGCTAAGCGCCAGTTGTATCGTGCTAGTTTCTTGTGACGATTGTGTAGTGTAGCTGTGTGTCCGTATTTAAATGCAAACCACCGGCTATGACAAGTTTTATACAAATCTCTAAAAAAAAAACTTTCCATGCAAAATTGTCGGATCAGGTGAGGATTTGTATAGGAAGTCAAATTAGTTAGGTAGTCATGTTTGGCTTTTAGTTAGAGCATGGTACAAAACGATCAGTCAACGAATACGATACGCACTTGGCTGTTATAAAAACTACGGAACCCTACACTGCGCGTGGCCCGACACGCACTTGACCGGTTTTTAAAAACGAAAATTCAACTGTAAATTAAACTATTTTATTCTTATTTATAACACTTACACACTTTTTTATATTTTTCTTTATCACGTGTTATGTTAGTAACGTGTATGTTTCTCTATCCAAACTTATCAAAACTCTATATTAAATTGAACATTTAGTATTAGGCGTGATAGCTCTGAAGTCTGAACTAATCGTGATGTGCACTAAGAAATTCAGTTTTTTACATCTTCTTTGTAATTTTTTTTTTTTTTTTTAAATTCAGAATAGGCTCGCGTTTCACCACCATCTCCCCTGCTGGTAAGCGATGATGTGATCGAAGATGAAGCACGCTTGCCTAGAAGTAACCTATTCACTCTTAACTTAAAGACTCCCAGGTTATAACTATCAGGAAACACAGACTCCGGCACGGAATTCCACTCCTTAGCCGTACGCACAATGTAGGTATTCCCAAAACGTTTTGTGCGTATGGGTGGGATGTCCACCGTGTGACGATGGCGCATCGCCGTTTGTCTTGTAGTCTAAAGGCCGGCCGCCCATTACAACTTTTAGTCACCGTGACTTATTGTTACTGTCACCTGCTGTCACCCACGATGCGCTCACTGAGGTGACTTCTTGGGTAACAAATCACGTTCTATACATGGGCGTTATTAGTTATTTTTGATAACCGTTATCTAACCGGTATTTAGTGGCAATAACGTTATTGATAACGGTTGCTGAATAACGGTATCACAAATGCAGTTAATCCAACTATTCAGTTGTTGTATCGCTATAGTTATTACAACAACTGGATAGCTAAAATAATCACAGTATGAATATAACAAGGAGTGGAAGTAAAGGGATTATAAGGATACTGGTAATTTCCCTTCATAGCTTTCTTCTAGGCTTAGGACTAGCACATTTTTTATATGAAAAATATACAAAAAATGCGGCGAATTTAAAAATAATCATATTTACATTGATTGATTAAATTAACATGGCTCGCTAACTCACCTTCACCTAATAATCACTATCATCATAATTATACTATTTACACAATGGTAAATTAATCAATCCTACTGTTATTATAAATGCGAAAGTTTGTGAGGATGTATGTATGTTTGTTGCTCTTTCACGTAAATACTGCAGAACGGATTTCAATGAAATTTGGTAAATAGATAGTTGAGATACTGGAATAATACATAGACTACTTTTTATCCCAGCATTCCCACGGAATCAGGATTTATGCGGGAAAAACCTCCCACGCGATCGAAGTCGCGGGCAGAAGCTAGTATCATCATATTATTACAGTGTTAACTCTATATAACTACACTCAAGGGACTTCGTGTATTTTGATATTATAGGAAAAAAACTATATTAGAAAATGAAAAAAGAAATGTTTCAGACTAGTGTTAGAAAAAAACAAATCTTATTTGAACGCTATTTCGTAGTGTGTTTTTTGTCATTTTCATCTGACGTCTTTTGCTGCACCAGTAATTTTGTTGTATTTTTTAGTTTGTAATCCACGAATCCTACTAATAACCGTCTACACGTGCAATTTGTGAATAAAAGAACAGATGTCGTAAAAAGTTTAGTATTTATGATGCCGACAGTCGAGTTTATTACGTACTAGAATAATAAAGTAACAAAAGAACCTATAGCTCCGCAGTTTTTACTAATTTCGGCCACTTACAAAGTACATTTTATTATTTAATTGCTGTCGTTATTGAGACTGGGTGTAATGATTATAGAGTGTACCATTATATGAAAGACAAGCTAAGCATTAGGGAGTTGAACGACACTCGATTTATGTCATTTAATTCATTTTTATAAGTCTGTTTATGTCTACACAAGTGTACCTAGCACTAAATACTATTATTTAACTGTGTTTGCATTGTCTATTTACATACTTAAATTTAATACACAACTACGATTACGCACTTCACTTTTATAAACTAAAGAATTTGAATAGTCTCTTCTCAGAAAAATAATAAATCGTCTCAAATCTATTAAACAAAACAAATAACAAATGTATTAAACATAATAATAATCAGTAAGTTATAACAAAAAAAAAACAATGTAATCACAACAACATTTTCCACATATTAGCTAAGAGGTATGATGTGATGAGGAGTCAAGCTAGTTTAGTTCAGTTTAGTTCACATTCAAGTAAACTATTATATTTTAATAACTCAACAAACTAAATGACTGGTATCTAATATATTCAGTTCCTTAATAAATTTAGTTCTAAAAGTAATTCTATTTAGTAAAAATATCTGTGGTAACTGACAAACACATCAAAACTGTTCATCATTAGACCAGCAATTGGTATATACGACCATATTATTTCCTTAAGATATCCATGATAACCAATGCATGCCAACAAAACGATAATCGCATCTTCTCTTTCTTGCACCTAATTATCGGCTAAGTGAGAGAGGGAAGGCATGGTTGCCAGTTGCTGGTTGGTTATCATCGGTTTCGGTTTCTAATGTTTTCGTAGTTGCGCGTTGAGTTGTAGCTACTCGCTCGCTACTCGTACTCTGCAGATTGATAACCGTTGCCGGTTGAGACGATACCGATACCTAACGTTATTGCTAAGGCAACCGTTTTCAGTTGCGTTATAAGTGTTATAACTGACACATGTCTATCGCGTTCATTTTTGTAATGGACTTCAACGAGGTTGTCAAACTAATCTGCTTATACGCTTATTTTAAATAACATGTTTTATTATATGCTTTTCGTTTAAACGCCCATCTTTACGGCTGAGTGACAAAAAGTCACCAGTGAGCGGACTCCCATAGTAATGTGCAGGGCGAGTGACAGTCACGTCACTCCGGTACTGCCTGTCGCTGCAACTTTTTGTCACCGTCTTATCAAGTCACCATAATGAGCGCACTCAGTATAGTTTTCATAGCACTTGACTAAGTGACAAAAAGTCACGGTGACAAAAAGTTGTAATGAGCGGCCGGTCTAATGATTAATCTTAGAAAGTACTGGGTGAATTTGGATGAAATTTGCTTGAAGCTTGAGGACGGTTATACGGCAAGCTTATACCTGACAGCAATAACCGATTTGAATTCGAATATTCGTAAAAACATTGGCTTGACGTCATGAATACTCACGCATGCTGCTTGCTCCTAACACGATGCTATAGCAGTTGAGCTGAAGGAGAACGGCCAGAGCTAAGCTCAACTGTGCAGCTAAGAACACTACTGCTTGCGTCTCCGATATAGCACCCGTCACAAGCGGACGAGACTTTGTGCGTTCTACCTGAAAATAAATATGGCGGCGGTTAGAAAAGGCAGAATGATTTAAATTTTAGAGAAGGTACGGTTAGCGCACTGGTCGAGCTTTGAGCATGGAAAAATGTTGATATGGCTCTTTTTAGTAGGAAATCAGCTATTTATTTATATATACTTTACGGACTTAATGCCTTAAGTTTTGTTTTCCTAGGAAAGCGGTGCCGTCATATAGCGGCCGTAATATTACGGACGCAAAAAGGCGGCCGTCTTTACGGTGCCGACATGTGGAAAGTTCCAC
This sequence comes from Tholera decimalis, assembly GCA_943138885.2. Lineage (NCBI taxonomy): Eukaryota > Metazoa > Arthropoda > Insecta > Lepidoptera > Noctuidae > Tholera > Tholera decimalis. Next base: position 5,061,113 of record OW964575.2, on the reverse strand, counting down.
GGCCGTTTTAACACACTGTCTGCTTCATCGCTATCTAGTGTATTACATTCTCTTTGGAAACGTTCACGAAACCATCTCACACTGACAAGACGGTTGTCATGTAAATGGCGGCACCGGTTTTTGACGTTACGGTGTTAGTTACCGCTCTCTAGGAAACCGCGCCATTTTGTTTACATAGACAACGTTCTAGTGACGTCATTCACCGCTGTATTACGGCCGCTATTTGACGGCACCGCTATCCTAGGAAACCAAAGCTTTAGGCAATCTCTACCAATCAACCATGGGTGGTGAAGAGATAACATGACAGGTGCATAAAAAAAACTAAGTAAATTACATATTCAAAGTAAAAGTCAAAATTTTTATTACAAGTCTGTATCTGTATCTGCAGGACGTATAAACAGCGCCCGGCCCTGGTTTAGATCATGGTACGGGGCGAGGGGGAATGGGATGCAGTCACCTCCTTCTTCGAAGCAATCATGATAACGAAGGAGGAGGCTGAACGCGTGAGGAAGAGACCACTCTTTTCCTCACGCCTCAGCCGCCGCGAACCGCCGCGATCGTAAGCTGATCTACGGCCACCTCCAGGCGGGCTTGCAAGCGAGCAGGGGTATCTCACCATCCGGTGACGCGCGCCTCAAACACCAGTCAGCAGCACTGACGGGGCCCGACAGAGCTGTTAAACATTTTATCTGATCCCAAATACAAGATATATCGAAATAAGGAAACACAATCTACGCACAAACACATTATTCCCTTCAATCGGTAAAAAGTCGTAAAAATTGAAGTCGTTTTATGGCTTTTTTCATCCGACACAGTCGTAATGTAATTATTTAAATGTTTCGCGTGTTTTATTATGGCCTCCGTACGCCATAAAGTGTTTAGTGGTCCATCTCATTAAAAAGAAACCAACATTCCCTCGTGATGTGATTCCTTTGGTAAAAATTATGTGCGTCATCAAAATATTGTAGGCTGTTTACTGTGGATCGTAAAAGTTCAGGTGAGGTGGACAACATAATAATCTTTGAAATCTAACTTTGGTACTTCCAGTTCTGGATAGTTATTGTTCAGTTGGTTTAAGTATCCACCCACTATTTCACTTTTAATTTATTGTTATTATCTTTCATTTATTATGGAAAAATTTATAACAACAACTAACAAAATAACACAAATATAAGTGAAACAAAATGAAATAAAAACGTTTTGACAAATGGGATACAAGTATTAGTTAATTAGAAAGAATGATAGCTGTCATAAATGTATTGAATCCAAATCTGATGCTTACTCCTAAACTGGGCCAAGACCTGTCTTCCGGGGATAATTTTATTTCAAACTTATGATTATTCCTTTGTATTTCTCCACGCGATGTTAAAGAATATATATATATATATTAGTGTCCGACCGAAAGTTCGGTTTCGGTTTCGGCCAAGTTTCGGCCAAAAATCAAGTTTCGGCGGCAGTTTCGGTTTCGGCCAAAATTGGCCGAAACTTTTGCCGAAACCGAAACTGATTTCGGAAGTTGTCGTGCACGCTCGCCTAACTTTGTTTCTCGCGGCAACGCTTTGGTGGACGCTGGCGGCCCTGTTCGGGAATCGTCGTGCACCGTTCGGATAGCTCTCTAGCAACACAACTTAGTCAGTGCGCCCGACGCAAACATACTTTAGAGGTTATGTTTTGATGGAACTGTTTACATGTAAGTTTTTGTTTCGATTCTGTGCTTGAATGATTTATATAGTTAAATATTGAGTCAGTAACTTTGTTTTGCTGTTATTAACAAATCAAGTCACATGTAAAAAAGAGATTATAAGATTGTAATAAGATTTCAAAATACCAATACTTAGTATTAAATGAAACAGTAACAATTAGTGATTTGATTATTGATAACTGATAAACATTTTGCTATGAGAACTTAATTTGAAAAAATAATAAAAATATTATTCGTTTATTTATTTATTTATTTATTTATAACATTCTTACCTACACTATCATTACAGATCTATGATCCAACGCGACAGAGTGGCCTTACTAACTAAATCCTAAATCTACACCTTATACCTAGTTGAAAAATATCTTAATCTGAATAACTTATTACATATAGTGTAACTTTTGCGAGTTCACTCAAGTTGCACCACAATACATCAACCCTCCCATGAACCTCATTCACCACGCGTATGGCTCTAGTGAGAGGAGTTCTCGCCAGTAGTTTGGTCCTGGCTGCAGGCACAGCGAGCAGGGGCGGGCGGTGCCGCCTCCACACGTACCGGTCGGGCACACACAGCTGTAGGTGTCGCAGCACTCCCGTGTTATGCGCCATGCCACGTAGTAGTTTCACTACATACGCTACGAGCGAAAACTCCCGTCGTACTCTTAGAGTGTTATACCCTACCATACCCAGAACAAATAGTGTAGGGTACATCAATGGGTATAATGGATATACCCCATACAGCTTGTAATACAAGTGTCTCGTGAACTTATTTTGGATACGTTCCAACATAACACTATATTTTGCCTCATGAGGAGCCCAAATGAATGAGCTATGTTCGAGGTGACTTCTGACTAATGCGTCATATAGTACCCGTAGTGTCGTGATGTTGGTAAATCCTTGGGACTGCCTGAGTACGAAACCTAGGTTTCTGTATGCCTTCTTACATATCTTATTGATATGCTCACGGAAGGTTAGTTCCTGATAGAAGACTACCCCTAAGTCTCGTATTTTTTATATTGTATTAAGTAAATAAATGATTACAACAAAATTAATATACTGTGTTTCCATTTCATGTTCTAATTAATGCAGAATAATGGGTAAAATGCACCAAATTTCAGTATTTTAAGGAATTTTATACCGAAACCGAAACCGAAACTCACGTGGTCAAGTGAGTTTCGGTTTCGGTTTCGGTTTCGGCCGAAACTGAAGCCGCGGCCGAAATTTCGGTTTCGGTTTCGGTTTCGGCCGGAAAACCAGTTTCGGTCGGACTCTAATATATATAGCGGTTGATTGAACGGCTAATTAAGCTAGTTGGCTGCGACATATATATTATATTATATAAAGCTAAATTACCACTCACTGACTGACTGACTCACTCATTGACATAATTGTTCTCCCAGATGGTGGATGGGGAGGTGGGTATATTTTGACAGATTCGTAAACAAGTAACTCTCAAACCTACGGGAAAAGTGCCAAACCTCCCCTTTTCCCCCCCCTTCTCCCCCCTCCCTATCGTATCTCGGAAACTACGAGACCCGTATTTTTTTTTTTTACGGATTCGTATAGAGGAGGCTCGGTAAAGTAAAAACCATTTTTCAAAGTCCCCCCCCCCGCCCCCCTTCTCCCCTCCCTTTAGGCGGATCTCGGAATCTAAGAGACTTGGAACATTTTTTTTTTCAGATTCATTTAGAGGGGCAATGCTTTAGTCGAAATACTTGTGCAACCCCCCCCCCCATCACCCCCCCCCCTCTTTTTTTTTTTTTTTCACAAGCACGCGAGGTGCTTGCACCTCGCGCAACACGCAAATACTTGATTTAGAGGGGCAATGCTTTAGTTTTTTTCACAAGCACGCGAGGTGCTTGCACCTCGCGTGCACCTCGCGCAACACGCAAATACTAGTTATATAAAGCTAAATTACCACTCACTGACTGACTGACTGACTGACTCACTCATTGACATAATTGTTCTCCCAGATGGTGGATGGGGAGGTGGGTATATTTTGACAGATTCGTAAACAAGTAACTCTCAAACCTACGGGAAAAGTGCCAAACCTCCCCTTTTCACCCTCCTTCTCCCCCCTCCCTATCGTATCTCGGAAACTACGAGACCGGTATTTTTTGTTTTTTACGGATTCGTATAGAGGAGGCTCGGTAAAGTAAAAACCATTTTTCAAAGTCCCCCCCCCGCCCCCCTTCTCCCCCCCTTTAGGCGGATCTCGGAATCTAAGAGACTTGGAACATTTTTTTTTTCAGATTCATTTAGAGGGGCAATGCTTTAGTCGAAATACTTGTGCAACCCCCCCCCATCACCCCCCCCCTCTTTTTTTTTTTTTCACAAGCTCGCGAGGTGCTTGCACCTCGCGCAACACGCAAATACCAATTTCTTTTTTCACAAGCACGCGAGGTGCTTGCACCTCGCGCAACACGCAAATACTAGTATATATATAAAGCTAAATTACCACTCACTGACTCACTCACTGACATAATTGTTCTCCCAGATGGTGGATGGGGAGGTGGGTATATTTTGACAGATTCGTAAACAAGTAACTCTCAAACCTACGGGAAAAGTGCCAAACCTCCCCTTTTCACCCCCCTTCTCGCCCCTCCCTATCGTATCTCGGAAACGACGAGACCCGTATTTTTTGTTTTTACGGATTCGTATAGAGGAGGCTCGGTAAAGTAAAAACCATTTTTCAAAGTCGCCCCCCTTCTCACCCCCTTTAGGCGGATCTCGGAAATTAAGAGACTTGGAATATTTTTTTTTCAGATTCATTTAGAGGGGCAATGCTTTAGTCAAAATACTTCTACAACCCCCCCCTAACACCCCCCCTCTTTTTTTTTTTTTTTCACAAGCACGCGAGGTGCTTGCACCTCGCGCAACACGCAAATACTAAACCCCCCCATCTCCCCCCATCAACCCCACCCATATTTTTTTTTTTCACAAGGACGCGAGGTGCTTGCACCTCGCGCAACACGCAAATACTAAACCCCCCATCACGCCCCCCGCTTTTATTTTTTTTTTTTCACTAGCATGCGAGGTGCTTGCACCTCGCGCAACACGCAAATACTAAACCCCCCATCTCCCCCCCCCATTTTTTTTTCACAAGCACGCGAAGTGCTTGCACCTCGCGCAACAAGCAAATACTAAACCCCCCCATCCCCCCCCACTTTTTTTATTTCACAAGCACGCGAGGTGCTTGCACCTCGCGCAACACGCAAATACTAAACCCCCCATCACGCCCCTCGCTTTTTTTTTTTTTTTTTAAACTAGCATGCGAGGTGCTTGCACCTCGCGCAACACGCAAATACTAAACCCCCCATCTCCCCCCATCACCCCCCCCCATTTTTTTTTTCACAAGCACGCGAAGTGCTTGCACCTCGCGCAACACGCAAATACTAAACCCCCCCATCTCCCCCATCACTCCCCCTTTTTTTTTTTTTTTAAATAAAGCTCGCTAGGTGCTTGCACCTCGCGCAACACGCAAATACTAGTATATATATATATACCTATATATTACGTACTTATGTATTGTATATATATATATATATTTATATATTTTTATTAGTTTTTCCGTTATTGATGAATATTTGTACAGTAGTACACTAATATAGCCCTCCCCATTTTAATTAAAGCTCGTACTTTATGGTTGTAGCTTATTTATTTCCTAAATTATGTAAAAGCAAAGTTGTGCTAATTCGACACTCACTGATTCACTGACTCACTAACACTGAAACCGTAACAGAACAGCCAAACTATTAAAGTTATCGACATGCTGTGTTCACAGGTGCACAGTGCTGCCTGCTAGGGTTGTGTTCGAATAAAAGGAGAATGCCAAGTTTCGACTCGAATCATGTAGCGTCCGACAGACTTTCTAAATTAATGATAATTTATTGAGTAGTAAGAGTTATACAGTATAAATAAAATCTGTAGAACTACACGGTTTAAAAGTAATTTCAAATCAAATCAATCTATTCATACTTTCATTGTGCATACGGCTAAGGAGTGGACTTCCCTGCCGGAGTCTGTGTTTCCTGATAGTTATAACCTGCGAGTCTTTAAGTCAAGAGTGAATAGGTTACTTCTAGGCAAGCGTGCTTCATCTTCGACCACATCATTAATTAACATCAGATGAGATTATGGTCAAACGCAAGCCAATCAACTATGAAAAAAAATTATCAACATGTTTTCTATCTACGATTTCAGTTAGAAATGTTGCCAATACCAAAATAAAATAATATCGATACGAAATTGCACTTGCAAATCGATTACATTAATATCATTATGAACCTACGTAAGTGACTTTATTACTTACGAAAGTCATAACTCGTAATTCTTATAATAATAAATAATGTTTAGTCATATTTTTGAATATTTTGTAATAATGTAATAATTTAAAATAATTCAATTCAATTATCGACACAGTTTAGAATAGTTATATAGGCAACACTTGATCTTGTAGCTGTCACTGATAATTGTCAAAAGTTTTACTTCTCCCGCGTTTTATGACGAGCGATGAAGTACTTTGTGTTTTTTGAGTTTGGGTGTTTATTGCTGTGTACCGGACTCCGATTTCTGTATTACTAAAGACTACCATGGCTGTTGAAACTGAATTCAATAGTCATTATTCAATAGTTTATTTCATGTTTTCGTCAAAATTAGAAGTATTAAGTGGTCAACTTCAAAGAACTATAACTTTTTTTGGTGTACTTCGTATAGAAAACTAATTACACAGTCAAATTCTATAATTCTATTAATTTTTTATGATACATAGTTCATCTTTGTCGATTCTGGCTGAGTCTTGAAGGAAACCTTGGCATTCTCCTTTGTGAATGTTCTATCGAGATACTACGGTCTCGGACCACAAGGGCAACGGAAGGAAAAGTGTAGTGTTTTAGCAACGGTATCTCGTTACTGAACGAGATACCGTTGCCCCGGAACTTAAGGGTAGCTGAAGGAACAGAGTGTCTTTTTTCCCACCCAGAAAAAAGAGGTGTTTAGTCAGTAGTAGAAGTCTGACTCTCCCTTCCGTTTCACCCAGAGCGGAAGAAGTCATTTGATGATGTTCCAACGCAAAAAAATAAATATAAACAGGCCAAAGATACCTTAGTAATTCTGAAAACAATTACTAAGGGATCCATTTCACACTATGTATTATAATAAATTCGAAAGTAACTCTGTCTGTGTGTGTTACCTTTTCACAACTAAATCACAGAACGGATTTCGATAAAATATGGCAAGGATATAGATGACATCCTGGTTATTTTTATTTTGCCTAGAACCAAAAGTAAGTTAGTTAAGACTAATTTAAAATATGAAGAAGCACAGTTATACAACAAAATACCCTCATGTATAAAGAGACTACGATAGAAAAATAAATAAAAAACTCCACTGTAATGAATGCAATGGGTGGGCGTAGACATTTATATTATATATCACTAAACTGAAATTAATAAAACATATGAGAATAATAAATGGTTGCCGGTCGCCGAGACTATACTGGCTTACGCCCACAAACATGACATATTTGACATCACCTTTTTAATATTTAGAACATAATTATGACGGTACTTGGATCCTAACTGGCCAGCTATGAGTTCAAATCTTAGATAGACCTACCCTCTAATATTTTACAATTGTTTCTTATGTTTGAACGTAAATTAAATGTACTTTATACTATACCTGCTCGGAAAGGCATTATTACTTTTTAAAAAGTTTGACAGAAAGGTGTATGAAAATCCATTACTACCGCCCTGTTTTTTTTTTTTTATTTAGACCAATTCAGTAGCAAACTTAAAGTACTTATAATGCTAATAGACAAGAGACAGATTATTATTATTCTCTCTTATTTTCCTCGTAGGTATAATATAAAGCACTATGTATCACTCGCAAGAAAGTGCGATTCCCAACTCGTGTGTATTAAGGCCCTCAGCTGTGCTTCGGGCCTCAAACTACACCCTCGTTGGTAATCGGTCACTTTCTCCCCTCGATGAACAATGTACTATTGTTGTATTATTATTGCATGCTACGTCATTAGACGACGATGAAATTATTGTTATCAAATCTCATACAAGTGAACTGTACAATGTTCTTTTTGAGAGATAAAGATTCTTTGAACCTATATTTATATAAAATCTTTTTACCAAAAAATTAAACCGATTCCCAAAAACACTGCAAAGTGAAAAATAACTTTAATTTCGGTAGTCGGTGTCTTTAGTTTTGTATTTTCGTTTTTGCCACCGACTTCCGAAATTTTCAGTGACACTTTGCAGTGTTTTTGGGAGTCGGTTTAATTTTTTGGTAAAAAGTTTTTATTTCATTCGTTTTAGTTGGTTGATTTTTAATTTACCTAGTTACACGAGCCTAAATGTCAACTACTTATAACATTTTACAAAATATTGCTTTTCCCAATGCTGGGCCGTTAATTTTTGAGGAATTCTCCTGGTACTTCACCATCAGCTATACATCACCATATGCATTGTGACGAGCATGAAGTGCTTAACATCCATATTCAAGTAATCGCATCGCAATCCACGAAATACCTATTATTGAGTAGTTTCGGCGGTCATCTGTGGTCTTCATCATCAGTTCCACTTCCCCAAATGGTACTTTTTGAGAGCAACTGCACAAGTTACTTTAAGAAATATCGAAAACGCCATAGGTGTGCCTATAATACTTGAAGAGTTCCCTCGATTTCTCCAGGATCTCATCATCAGATCCTGAATTGGTGACAAATGGTACCAATTTCAAAGTATACCCTATCAAACAAAAAAAGAATTTTCCAAATCGGTTCAGCCGTCTTCGAGTAATCGGTGATAATACATTAAAAAAATATATATATATATATACGCGTCGAATTGATAAAACCTCCTCCTTTTTTTGTCGTCGGTTGAAAATAACTTAAGGATAATAATGTTCTTACATAAGTGACTTTTTGTCTTTTGTGAGAATAAAGATGTTTAAACCTAACCTATATCATAGATCTTACCTTAGCATCAACATCGCGGTCCCACAGATCGTTGATGGTACATCCCGCCCCCCTCATGAGAGCAGCGCCTATTAGGAACAGCCCAGCAGTCTGAAGAGACGACTGCAGGGGAACCGTGCCTGGTATGGACGCGATGGCAATAGACCAGGCGCATGGCCAGTACAGGAGGTATATGCCTGGGGAAGATAGTGATTTTTTGAACGGAGGTCAGGATTACCACATGTAACATACTTAAGGGCCTATACTACCTCAGCGCTTCTCACTCTTTATCTCGCTCGCACACTACTGGCCGCGGTCACGCGAGCAAGCGAGACAGGGTGGCAGGGAAAAGACTCCAAAACGCCGATAATTTAGTTTATTTCTTTTTACGGTGAAAATAATGGTACTTTAAAAAAAGCAAATAACATAAGACCTGCTTTATAGTTAGTTCAATTAATATGCAAAGTTTCATTATCTAATTTGAAGGTATTTTTGAATACCAGCGGTTTATTGTTCGGTTTGGAGGTAACTTTGGAATTTTTTCTATCACGAAAATTTTATGGAATCGTGTTTTCGTCAAACATAGTACCTAACATTAATCCTCAACTTTACCATATATTTATTTCAAAATTATTGCTGCAGTATTTTCGACATAACGGAGGATCATGCTAAGCCATTTGAGGTAGTATAGGCCCTTAATGAACATCCTGAAGTTAGTTTGTTCAGAATCGTTTACTGAATTGCTTTATATCATTTATACTTATACTAATCACTTGGGTAATAGAGTTTAAATTTGCTTATATTGTGGGCGACATCTTCGCTTCGCTTCATCAATATTTTAACTAGTTAATTTTTCGTCCGATAATTTTTATTCTGCGATAACTCATAAGATATTAATTTTATTGACATAGTGTAAAAAGCAATTTTGATATACAATAAATGCACGTATCTAACGTATTTAATTGGATAAGGAATAATACTGTTAAAAATTGCATCGTAAATAACCCATCATTTTATTCTGATTTGTAAAAGAAAAAAATGGTTATTGTGGCTTACATGTTTTCGTCGTTATTAAGGTGCATTATTTATGAGCTCTATAGACTAAAAATTATTTTGTAATATATGCGGACGAAGTTAAGGGCGAAATGTTTTTTTTTTTTTGTTTTAATTCTACGTAAATTACAGTCACACTTTCGCTGATCAAAACAAATGGGACCGTAAACCCATTTTTTTTAAATGCAGTTTTATACAAATTCTGACATACAATACAAATTTGAAACAAAAATGAAACTTATTTCAAGCAGGTAAAGGTTAAAAAAACTAGTTATACAAGTAAAACTAAAAAAGTGGCCAAGTGCGAGTCGGACTCGCCCATGAGTTCCGAAGTAGCAAGCATTTTAGCGAAAAGTAACTTTGTTTTTCATAGTGTTGTATAAGCGAAAAAGTTGTATTTGCGGTTTTTGAAATAATGCTATATCTCAAAAACTGCTGACTGTATCTCGTTCATGCCAATTTTCGTTGAAAGTTTTCATTAAAATCTACCTACACCTTATTTTTTTCACTTTCTTATTTTACATTTTGTAGTGGGAGGACACACAAATTTTGCCACTTTGGCAGTGTCTATTTTTAACACAATTGACTTTGTCCAGTGACCGTGTTTTCTCAAGTTAGAAAACACAGTTATTTTGAAATGAAAGACAGATACTTCAATTTATTTATATGTGTAGATGGATAGATGGGTGAGAGAATTGCAGCTTAAATAATGAAAAATTGAATCATACATACCTATAGGTCTATCCCATCTCATTAACTTAATATATGGATCAATTTTCTCCTTCCAAAACCCAGCCTTTGTTATGATTTCATCATGATCTGGCAACACTTTTCCACTCAACTTGTCATAGACAATTTTCGGTGTTTGAGTTTCGATTACAACTTTTTGTCTATGCTGATCACTTTGTGTTGAATATATTCGTGAGATTTCATATCTATGGTTGTTTCCTTGTTTTTTTAAATGAATCTGTCCGCATAGACAAGAATATGGTTGTGTTAGGTAGTACAATTTTCTTTTTGCATTGAGTGCTATTGTTCTTTGTAGGAGGGTACTTATTTGTGTTAATTTGTACATTTTAAGACTATTGTTTAACATTTTTGGTGGGGTTTCACAGCTCTCGGTTCTGAAAACGAATATGAGAATTCGACTTTTAAAATAACACATACAGACAAATAAAAAAACAGACATTTGAGGTAAGAATAAGAATTTTAAATATTCTAAAACAACTTAGTGAACTGAATTTTAGTCTACACATTTATGCATAATTAAAATATGAACCATTTATTTATACTATTTTCAATTAGATAGCCTACGGAACCTTGTGTATACTAAGAAAGATTGTAATGAAATTAAATAATTATGTTGAAATGATATCTTATTTAGCAAATTGGTTATAAATACATAAGTAACATTTTTACATCAATTTTTTGTTGTATTAAATTAAACTAAGGAGTGGCATTCCCTGCTAAAGTCTGTGTTTCCCGATAGCTATAACCTGGGGTCTTTAAGTCAAGAATGAAACTTCAAGACAAGTGTGCTTTGTCTTCGACCACATCATCACTTACCATCTGTTGGGGTGGTGGGCAAATGCGAGCCTATCAACAATAAGAACTAGACCAAATTGCACAAAATAATTGGTGGATCACGGCACATTCGCTCACATAGTCAGGAGGCTTTATTACAAATAATGTTGCCTATGTACTAAGCTCTGATAATAAATAAGCTCAGATAAAAGCAGTGCCAAGAAAACATAAATTGGGCATCTCAAAATGTATCATTGTCAATAAGAAAAGTGACCTGAGCACTGATATTCTTTGACTAAAAAAGCCAAGCCTCTTGCTATGTGAAGAGGACACTTATTCCAAGAAAAACTCTATGAGTACCCCAATCCCATGGATTAAAAAAAATAATCTCTAGAACCCTAACACAATACCTCACTTGTGAGGAAAATTATGCAACTCATTGTTTAAAATATATCACTCACCTACGCACCGGTAATTATATTATTACGTAATAATATTTTAAAGGCTTTTCAATCTTCCGCCTTTCAAAAAACAAGAAATAACCAGTCAATAATTCTTATAAGATTTACATAGGAATATAGCCTTTTTCGTAAACATAAAATAAAATAATGGGAAAGGAACTCACCTTGGTTTCGTTATATGTTGTGGAAAAGCGACAAACGAGTTGCAATTCTAAAACAATTCACTGTTTAAAAAAAACTATAACCAAATCGGATCATAATTGTTCCCAAAGGTTAATGTCAATTTCAAGGACATATAATTATGTGTGCTATCGATGAGGATAATTAAAATAAAATGTAGTGTCATCTAAGCATAGATGATACATATATTTACTTTTTCATACTGTTTAAACAAGTTAATATATAATAAATAAAAATCAAGAAATAAGTTCAATGTGCCGCACTTCCCGTTGATAACTTGACATTGAGTTTGACATGACATTGACATTCATGTATATTTTTCCTTGCCATTAAGAAAAACAGAATAGAACCCAAGTATTCGTTCAAAAATTCTGTTTTTCATCTCCAACTGCCTCATTAGTCGAGTGGTCACAAGCGCGACTGCTGAGCATGAGGTCTCAGTTTCGATTCCTGGGTCGGACAAAAAGTGCTATTGAATTTTTTTGTAAGGAATTTTTCAGTAATAGCCCGGAGTTTGAAAGTTAGTGGTGTGATACTCCCGTGTTTCGGAAAGCAAGGAAAACCAATTATACTGTCTGTCGTTTAACATCTTTGACAGTCGTTATAGGCAGTCAGAAGCTAGTAAATCTGACACTGGTCTAGCCAAGGGGCATCGTGTTACCCAGTGGAGGTCGGATACGCAGTCGCTCCATATAAAACACTAATACTCAGCTGTATCCAGTTAGACTGGTAGCCGACCCAACAGAATTGGGGAAACGTAAAAATGAAAAATCTGTTTTTAGCGTTCCGTAGCCAAATGGCAAAAAACGGAACCCTTATAGTTTCGACATGTCTGTCCGTCTGTCTGTCTGTCTGTCTGTCCGTCCGTCCGTATGTCACAGCCATTTTATTCCGAAACTATTAGGACTATACATGTAAAACTTGGTAGGTAGATGTATTATGTAAACCGCTTTCCGATTTTAAGAGAAAATTTAAAAAATATTTTAAATAAAGGGGGCTCCCCATACATGGAACTGAAACTGAAAATATTTTTTTTTCATGAAACCTATACATGTGTGGTATCTATTGACAGATCCTTAAAAATGAAATTAAGGTTTCTAAAATGACTTTTTCATAAAGTTAATCGTTTAAAAGATATACGCTTCCAAAATGGTAAAATGTGTGTCCCCCCTCTAACTTCTATAATAATGAAGTGAAAAATCTAATAAAACCATATGTTGTAGATGTTAACTTTCAACTAAACTTAACTTTCAACTTAACTTTCTTAATGTAAACTTTCAACCAAAATTGGTTTGAACGAGATCGAGTCAGCAGTTTTTGAGATACAGTATATTTTCTAAAACCGCAAATATAACTTTGTAATTCATACAAATACTATGAAAAACAAAGTTATTTGGCGTAGTTGTAAAATAAGCTAGTTTTAAGAAATTTGTAAGGTTTTTTTTTTCAAATAAATATTAAGTATATGGTATTATTATAGTTACTACGGAACCCTTCATGGGCGAGTCCGACTCGCACTTGGCCAATTTTTTATGAATGTTTTCAACATCAACATATAATAATTATATTAATAGTCTCGTACGATGTCAACTCAATCTAATTAAAATGCTGAACCGCCATTATGATTATTATGAAACACGATAATTTTGTCATCCAGAAAATTGAACTTATTCTTCAACGTCACAGGATGAGAAAAACGATGCCCTCGAGACCTCTTAGACGAGATCATGTGACTCGTGATGGAAATCGCTGATGTGATCTCGACTATCTTCGAAGATTATTAACTATTCTTTAAAAATATCCAGATAAGCATCAATTCCACTCTTTACATGTACTAACCTAAAAGTTTTTGTTTTACATGTCGTTTTAGAAAATTATCGAATGACTTCTCCCACTCTCGGTGGAGTGAAAGAGAGTATCAGACTTCAACAGACTAAAAATTCACCATGTTCCTTCAGCTGCCCTTAAGTTTCGGGGCCGCGGTATCTCGTTAGAACATTCCCACAACCTCGGCAAGCAATAGCCCTATGGGGCACCGTCACTAGTGCTGACTTATCAATAACCTAATGGCTAAGGTTAGCCTTGTGATTGAAAGATTGCAAGTTCGAACCCCACCCATTACACAATTGTCGTGAACCCACTCTAGACACAAGCATATCTAGCTTAGTTGGAGGGCTTAACAAGATCACTAATACTGTGTTCTACTCACATTGCTAGTTATCTTTAAAAAATAAAAAAGTATTCCTAATTTCCTAATACGTTTTATGTCAATAGTGCATGATCTGGGAAGGGTCCTTTAATATCAATCCCTTAAAGAACAATGGCAGACTTTCATGGATAAAGTTAAGAAAAACGGTAGCGTCTATACACCAAAAATATCTTAAAATGTTAAACGTTGGTCCTTGAGTAACTTTGTTAATGAATATTGTCGTGGGAAGGCTTCAAAAAAAGATAATTACGAGTATATTTGAATCTTTTTAGGTTGTATCTTATGACACTTAGAGAGACACGCCCACGCGTCCTGTGCTTGTTAGATTTAGTAAATTCTCAATATAATGTATGTACCAACATAATTTGACGTTCACTATTATACGTATATCAACATACCTAATATACTTAAATGTATATATTATTTAGCTTCAATCGCAAAAGTCAGTCAACCTGTAGGTATTTGGTACTAACAAAATATTAATGCATGAGTACATCGCTGGGGATTCTACTTTGATTGATCAAAAGTAGACCTGGAAGGTTTCTCTAATGATTAATAGCCTTATAGGTTGATGAATATAAAAAAGCGAAACAGGTTTGCCGGGATCGTAGCAAGGGGAAGGATGTTTTCTTTGTCTACCTCTAACCTTAAGCATTTGTCTTTGAAACCATATTGACCAATATTGTGAATCAGGTGTCTTTGAATTATTGGTGTGCAATAAAGAGTATTCTATCTATCTATCTCTACGGGGAATAGTGATGTGTAATTTTCGGAAATTTTTCCAAACTTGGAAATTTTTCCTTTTATTTTTCGGAAAAAATATGGAAAAATAATGGTAAATATTTTTTAATGTATAATTTTACTTTCAATAAGGGTCAAAATGCTTGAGTCATAAGGCCTAAGTGTGCGTCTCGCAGGCTGATCGATTCCAAGCGTGACTAGAGGGCTGGCTCGTTCTTTGCCCAAAGAATAAGCATTGCCATACAACGTGAAAATGCTGGTAGTCTTAGCAGTGCTTCGACGTTACAGTAAATAGTTATATCAATGTATTTTGTAGTGGTAACTTAAAATAAACATAATAAATTACCAAGGGAAGTTAATCAAATTATGAATTAAATGGTTTAGTGACATTTTTAAAATTTAAATGAAAATACACAACAAACATGTACATCCATACATATGATGATAAATTAAAAATGAATAGGAATAATCACATCTATTCAGTTGAAGATGAATCCGAATCGTCATTTGTAAAAAGGGAATCATGGTTAACATTTCCTCCTGCATCTGTATCTACAAACAATAAATCTCCTCAATAATATGAGCAGATCGTTCTTCATAATTTTTGGGAACTGATACGATGGTGCCAAAGCACGAAAACTTTTCCATTGTAGATGCTCAACCCTAACTTATCAGGGCTCCGGATGCTATGGTAGCTAAAGCAATCAATTTATCAATATCTTTCAAGGCTTATAGGTGACGAGGCGCTAGTGGACAAGCTTCATAGCCCGGCTCATCGACGAACAGTTGCCGGTCTCTTGGTTTTCTACTGATTGTACTTCGGAGAGTGTGCGCAGGAACTACATGACCTGATCACATCATCATCATGACATCTCCCTTTCACTACCGGTCTACCAGGTGCACTTGATTGATATACCGTCTTGTCGTACCAAGCGTTTCTTCTCCAAATATATTGTGCGCACAGCCAAGCTGTGGAACTCTCTGCCGGCTTCTGTGTTCCCTGTCACTTATGACCTTTTACCCTTTAAAGCTCTTGTTTTAAATAGGCATCTTCTGGGTTTGATGGTTCCATTGTAGACCCATCCCATCTATTGCTTATCATCATGCGAGATCTAGGTCAAGAGTGGGCTTCCCGTAATAAAAAAAACACCTTTTTCTCATTTATCAAACTAGCTTGTTTTTATTGATAATAAGCTCGCGTTGGTTAAGCGTCTCACCATCATTATGGTAAGTGATGATGTAGTCGAAGAAGTAGCACGCTTACCTAGAAGCAACCTATTCACTCTTGACTTAAAGACCCCCAGATTATAGCCATCAGGAACCACAGACACCTGCGGGGAATTCCACTCCTTAGCCGTACGCATAATGAAAGTACTCCCAAAACGTTTTGTGCGTAAGGGTGGGATGACCACCATGTAACGATGGCGCATTACCGTTAGTCTTGTAGTTAGATGATGGAACGGGCTTGATGGAATTAGATTATGCAATTCTATCTCACACTCCACGGAATGTAACTGATAAGCTTGCAACACGTCGCTGATGTTCAAGGCTCTGGAGCTTTGAATGAACCCGTGCATCGTTGGCAAATAGACTCTTGGTCCGTTTCTCGTTAGACTCAAGCGCGTCCAGTTGATATTTGGCAGATCCATACCAAAGATGAGGGTACATACTCCATACACAATTTAGCTTGAGCTTGAGAAGCTGTTCCATTGTGCAGTATTGTCTTACCTTTGCTAAGATTCTCAACTTTTTGATGCTAGTTGAGCCTTAGCCTCGATTATCGAACCAAAATTGAGGGTCAATGTTACCCCAAGAAGCTCAATACGATCAGTCGTCGGCACGGTTACACCATGGAAAGGAGCCGGCTCCTTTTTGGAGCCTTGCGGAGAAGAGACACTTCTGCATCTTAGCTGCATTAAACTTGACCAAGTTGGCATCGCCCAAGACAGCCTTCAAGTACAATTTCAAGCGTCCAACCATGGCCTCATGGCGAGAACGGATCTGTTCCACCAGCACGCGTGCTGGACACGTATCTCTCAGAAACTGTGCTGTCGGTCCTGCAGAATATGACTGATAGGATGAAATAGAAGGCGAACTATTCATGTAATCTGCTCCTTCCAGCAAAGTTCACGATGTTTTCGAACTTATTATAATTTTCACATGTTGTGGACATTTATTGCAAATAGTGCGACCGCATTACCTGTTATGTTAGCATAACGAAATGTTTTGTTACAATATTCATAAGATACACTATTATTTTGTTTTTCGTACAGATTCCACACGAGTTTGTCCTTATTACCACCTATTTCTAACCTATTTCTTTAACAAGTAGTACTGGTATTAAATTAAAAAATTGGCCAAGTACGAGTCAGATTCGACCATAAAGGGTTCCGTAGTAACTATAATAATATAATATAGTATGTATATTTATTTTACAAAAAAAAAACCTTACAAATTTCTTAAAACTGGCTTATTTACATTTTTTACAACTACGCCAAGTAACTTTGTTTTTCATAGTATTTGTATGAATTACAAAGTTATATTTGCGGTTTTAGAAAATATGCTGTAACTCAAAAACTAGTGAACTGATTTCGTTTAAACTAACTTTGGTTGAAAGTTTACATTAAGATCTGCAGACGTATATTTATTTAGATTTTTCACTTTATTATTATAGAAGTTAGAGGGGGGGGACACATTTTACCACTTTGGAAGCTTATATTTTTTAAACGATTGACTTTATGAAAAAGTGGTTTTTGAAACCCCGGTGTCGTTTTTAAAGACCTGACTATAGATACCACACATGCATAGATTTCATGAAAAAAGAATATTTTCAGTTTTAATTCCATGTATGGGGAGCCCCCCTCTGAAATGGAAAATTATCGGAAAATTGTTATAAAAATATTGGAAAAATATCTTTTTATTTTCTTTTCCGTCCGAAATTTTTCCACTACCCATCAGTAACGGGGAAACGGTTTGATTTTCAAAATGCATATGCAGCATTTATCATACCCACTTGTAATAAATAAGAAATGAAACAATTATTATTTTATAAAACGACACAAAGTGCGCAGTAGGAGCATCAGTGACATACGCGCTTTTCATGACAGTGAAGTCAGCTGATCGGCAATTCGGCATGACTTCTGGCCTTTTGTAGTTAGTTTTGTCATAACATTAAATGGAATTGATATTATGATTGAGATAGTGTATAATTGCAAGAAGTTCTTTTAAGTAAACTTATTTTTATTACTTCAAATTGTTTGTATGTTGGTGGTGGTTCTAAAAGTTTACACAAAAAATTATGAATATAGTATTAGTAATGGCAACACTTAAATAGTGTCGAAAATATTTAAAGTCATTTGATGTTCCCAAAAATGTATGTTTCTTACTGCGACTCAATAAAATACATTTTTAATGAAAAAATAATTAAACTCATGATATAAATATAAAATATATCTAGGCGAAATTATTTTTGTCAACTATTATTCTGCCATTGTTCTTTTGTACTATTTCCGAACGGACTAGTAGTTTTCAACGTCATTGTTAATCTGTCAGAAAAAAATAGGAGTTCGATCATTTTCGGGTTCGATACGAGGGTGAAATAAAATCTTTTTATAATAATTATTTGCTATTTATTTGTTATCATAAGGTGAAATCCAACTTAGCCGGTGCAGATAGTGTACATCTTACTACCACAAGTGTCATCATTGACTTAATTATCGATATCATTCCCGGTTACACAAAAGTAAGTTCAAAATTAGAATCCATACAAGGTGTGTTTTTATACGTTGCTTACAAATGGTGTGTTTTTATTATTTTCTTAATTCTTTTATCTGTGGTAATAGTTCAGGTCATCAGCTGTAGTCAATAGAAACAGCATAAAATAGGAGTTTTGCGCCCTTATTAAAGTAACAGTACAATAATTTAATAATAGTAACTGCTTCAGGATGTTGTTGGGACTACCCTGCTATTACAGTGCGTCCGGTATGTTCTCACTTGCGCGTACTGACGTCCAGTTTTAACAGTATCTTGAGTACCTATGCATGGGAGCCCACTCTAACATAGTTTATTTATTTTATAAAAAAAAAGAATTATCAGTGTGGGTAGAATTCACATTACTAGCTATCTTGTTAACCCCACCAACTCGGCTAAATATGTTTGTGTCTGTAGTAAAAATGGAGAAAAGGCTAGTTGTAAGGTTTTGTGTGTTAATCCAAAGGTTGCCTGTAAGAGATTGCCCTGTGCGATAAGTTATTCCAGAATGCCTAGACTTGAAATTCCTTTCAATTCTAACTCTGGAACTGGTGTAATTTGGGAACTTGGGTTATGGAAAGGAAAACAACCCACAAGTCGCTGGCACAGCTAGTAAAATATTGAAATAAGAACATTTATAATTATTATTTACAGATAAATCATTTATCCTGCAAATCGAAGTCTGAATGGAACCGTGACAATGAAGGAAAAAGCTAAGAAGAAATCTGTTAAAACAAAACACAAACAAGAAAATTCTATTTATGCTTGTCCAAATTGCCCTAAGGTTAGTGATTTTTCAATTTAAAAAAGAATATGCTTTATCATATATACCATCTTTATGGTTTGGTTTCCGCACTTAGTCCCTGTTATAATTTTTTATTATTAAAATTATATTATCATAATCAGCCTATTAAGTGACCCATATAAAATAAAATAAATACAAATTCAAACACTATTATTTATTTAATGACTTGATTCTAGATTGTAAACCAGTGATAATACATTGATTGAGAGTCAACTTCAACTCTTGTTAAATGGCGTTTGTGGAGGAGCCACCACAATTTTGCCAAT
This sequence comes from Tholera decimalis, assembly GCA_943138885.2. NCBI lineage: Eukaryota > Metazoa > Arthropoda > Insecta > Lepidoptera > Noctuidae > Tholera > Tholera decimalis. The sequence goes on along the minus strand of OW964575.2, from coordinate 5,041,458 downwards.
ATCACGTGTAGAATAATAGACCATCAAACGCAGGAGGTTGTGTTAAGTATCTAGGTTGGTGATGAAAAGAAAAGTATTAAAAAAACCAACATTATTTTGTACGCAAACATGATATGACAGCTTTTGTAATGTGTTACCAGTTTACCAGTGGTAGAAGGAATAGAATGAGTAAATTAGGAATATGGAACAGAACTGTTAAAAGTATAATACGCTACAGCTTTATTTTATTTATCTCAATGAACCTACATGATTGAGAGTCAATCTGAACCAATTATGAAATGTCAAACTATCAAATTAAATGTCAAAGCCTTGAAGTAAACTATCATCACATTAATCAGAAAATATTTATTTATTTATTCAAAAAGGTTCACCAACAACATTAATTATTATTCCTTTATTTCTAATTAAAACCGACTTCCATATCAAAACACTACAAAGCCAAAAATAATTTTAATTTCGGTAGTCGGTGTTATTGGTTTTGTATTTTCTTTTTTTTCACACCGCCTTCCGAAATTAAAATTATTTTTGGCTTTGTAGTGTTTTGATATGGAAGTCGGTTTTATTTTTTTGCAAAAAAGTTTTTATTTTCGCGCTTTTTAGTGGGTCAATTTGTAATTAATCTAGTTATAAAATCCAAAATGTCAACTACAAAAAACTAAAAACGCGCGAACAAAAAACACAATATAGAGTAACCGAAAAAATCATCAATGTAAATATTTTTTTTAGACTTTTGTTGATTTTTCAGAAACGGCTTGTTCGATGTCGATAAAATTTTCATGGGACCATTTGGGAAGTATACCCTTTCCAACAAAAAAAGAATTTTTCAAATCGGTTGGCGAGCGACGGAGCTATGCCCGAACAAACATAAAAAAAAAAAAAAAAAAAAAAAAAAAAAAAAACAAACAAACATCCGAATTGAGAACCTCCTCCTTTTTCAGAAGTCGGTTAAAAATTGTCTTAAAATTGTGATTGAAGCGTTGAAGTGTACAGACGTGCCTATTTGCAATATTTATTTATACTTAATTTAATAACTGTGACCTATTTGGAGTGTTAAGGTACTATCGTAATGCATAGGCATTTTTTCTAAGTGTGCAGTTTAGTGAATAATGGTCATGATACGGTGAACTTATTATAAAAAAATTGACAACAGCCCTCATCATCCAAGGGGGGCAAGCAAGTCTTCTGTTTCACCTTCGAAAAACTCAGCCCTGGAGTCGACTTGGTTTGATGGTATTGTATCAATGCCTGAAACACAAAGATGGATGACAGTCATCAAGCAACATTTAAACGAAGTTTGTTCTATTGCCGCGGATGGTAAACTAAACACGGAGCAGAAAATGAAGATTTCCAACCTTTGCCGTAAAGTAGTATCTGGTACATCCCAGATGGCAGTCCAGTATCAGTTGTTGAAGCAGAAAGCTATTCATGCGAATATCATGATTGATGCCCTTAACCAACAGCGCAACCTGACACAGCAAATTTCTGAACTCAAAAAGACAATACAAGACTCTACTTCTATGGGAACTACTTCTTTTGCCGATATGGTGAAAAGGGGATCAATCATTACGTGACACCTGAAAATGTAAGCTCGGTAGCTATTTAACCCAATGATAAATTTAAAATAAGCGACGAAACTAAACAGTTAGTTTAAAAAATCATACGGCCCGAACAGATGAAGTTACATGTATGTGGAGTCTGGAAAACGAAGAAAGGATCCGTAATTATCAGCACGGAGACGAAAGATGACGCTGTAAAACTAAAGCACGCAGTTCAGCACTTGTCGTCGACGAACTCAACAAGCGCAAACCTCGGATTCATTGTAGGTGTGCCGACCGAAAATGAGGTCATAAGGTGCATTTTCGAGCAAAATGTGGCAGATAAATTACCAGACATGTAATGACATGAAACGTGATGCTACAACCTGTAACTACATTATTGAAGTATCAGCCAACATACGTAAAAACCTTATACCTCTTTCAAGGATTTTTATAAATTGGTCGTCCTGTCCTGTTAGGGACTTTACTTTGGTTATTAGGTGTTACAATTGTCATCTTTATGGTCATGCAGCAAAAACTTGCAGAGAGCTAAATTCTTCATGTGGTCATTGTAGTGAAGTAAGTAGGACATAAGACAACTGAATGCACCAAGAAAGCTGACACGCCGAAATGCGCTACTTGCACACGCTTTAAAAAACCTAGTGACCACAAAACAGGTGACGCGGATTGCCCAGCTAGGAAAATTGCTGAACTGCGATACATAACTCCGTTGATTATGTGGGCGCCTAGTGCGTCATACGCATACCTAAGACTGAACATTGGTACCATTTATTGCTGATTCAAGAATAGTGCGCTAACATACTGTCATTTACATTTTTTTAAAGTAATTATCGATCGCATAATTGATTGCCTATTTATGTAATATCACTCTAACTTTAGAAATGCTGACACAATCATAACAACAACCAGCTATTTCAGCATTTAATTCAATTAGGTTTAGAATAATAAATTTGTATTTTAAGTCTATTAAAAATTAAGTATTGTTAAGAATTCTGTTGACCAATTGGAAATAGAACCCATGTCGCCTGTGATACAGTTTTTAATTAACCTAGTACAGGCATCAAACATTATATTACCTACATTATTTCTAAGAGTTACTTTGTAATTTCTGAATTTTACTTTTTGAATAAATATACTTATACTTAAATTGATAGTGTAAAATTCTTTATTTCTGCTAAAGTGCCCAATTTAATAAATTAACTTATTGGTTATTATTGGTGTTAATATAGGTACATATAAATTATATTTTTAAAGATTCCTATAAAAAAAACATTTAAAAATATAAAAATTAGTAGCCCACTGGTATCGGGAATAGGGTCCAAGCTACCGGCAGTCAGGGCTCCAGAGAAAGGAACCTCCTAACGATATGTGCCGCGTCTAGGAGTATAGACGTTATCGGTACAATAATTGCCGAGTTCACATCCCACACGTCGACAATCACGTGTGCTAAGTCAAGATACTACTAATATTGTTATTCCATATATTTTAGGTACAGAGATGTAATATAAAAATACTACCAGACCAAAATTTAGCTTTCATTTTCCAGAAATTCAACAATGCATCCAATTGGCACAGTCATATCAAGCTCCACTCCACCGAAGAACCGTATCACTGCGAGCTTTGTGACTACAAGTGTAAAGTCAAGAAGTACCTGTCTCGTCACGTCAAGAAGGTCCATACCAAGCCGACGGGTCATAAGTGTCCTATCTGCGGAAAATGCTTCCATTTCAACAGTGGTCTTCGCAACCATATGAGAGTGCATACTGGTGAGTTATCATTATCTCTAGTCTGATCGAGTCAAAGCTCCAGAGCCTAGAACATCGGCTAAGAGTTTTTAAATAGAACTAGTAATATGCAAATCTTGTTAACCCCTCCAACTAAGCTAAATACGCTTGTGTCTGGATTTGGTTCGGGGTGTAATGGGTGGAGTTCGAACCAGCTACCTCTTGATCACTAGGCTGACATCTTGCTTGGTGAGTATTGGTTTTCTATTGGTTACATTTTGGGGTGTGTGCGATGGAATTGCACAATCTGATTCCTTCAAGCCCGTTCCATCATCGGACTACAAGACAAACGGCGATGCGCCATCGTTACATGGTGGACATCCCACCCATACGCACAAAACGTTTTGGGAATACCTTCGTCGTGCATACAGCTAAGGAGTGGAATTCCTTGCCGGAGTAAAGGAAAAAGTAAAAGTAGTTTCATTCAGATAGACATTTTATTTTAAATTCTGACTTTATTCTTTTTAAACCGCTATCAATATGTTTTTGTAAATATATTCAACTAGCTGCTACCCGCGACTTCGTTCGTGTGGGAGGGTTTCCTTGCGTAAATCCCGATCCCGTGGGATTTTGAATTCCGAGATAAAAAGTAGCCTATGTGTTATTCCAGGATGTCAACTATCTACTTACCAAATTGCATTCAGATCCTTTCAGTAGTTTTTGCTTGAAGGAGTAACAAAGAACAAAAGGCAGAATAATAGTTGACAAAAATTTTAGCGTCTAATAATGTCTGTTATATAAAATGATTTTAATTATTTTTCTATGATTTTTCATATAAAAATTTATTTTAATTAGGGACACAGAAAAAAAACATGTACACTTATGGGAATATCAAATGACTGCAATGATTTTACACTATTTAAGTGTTGCCATTTAGGCTCGCGTTTGACCACCATCTCACCTGATGGTAAGTGATGATGTGGTCGAAGATGGAGCACGCTTACCTAAAAGTAACCTAAAGTAGTAAGTAAATAAAACATTTTGAGTTTAATCCTATCCATTACATTATTGCCGTAAATCCACTCTAGACACAAGCATATTAATGTCTTGATCACACGTACCGAGCAAACGGGCGAGACAGTCTCGGCCGAGTACTCGGTAGGTATAAACATGGCGCCGAATGCTCGGCCGAACGAAGCGGCGAGACAGTAACTCGGCTCCCGTTCTACGTACTAGGCCGAGTGTCCACCCTTCCGCTTCCCTGCACTGTCTCTCCCGCTCACTCGGCAGGTCTGAGCGTGCACTGTCTCCGTGTCTCCCCACTCGGCCGACATGATTGTTGTCACTTCGCTTCGTTCAAATCTTACGATCCATCGTGTCCGAATTGTAGTCTTATTAGAACTGAACTGACTGTGCTAATTTCAAATGATGTGTGAACAGCTACTCGCTTATATCACTGTCTCGGCTGAGAAACATTTTACTGTCTCGTCCGTTTGCTCGGTACGTGTGATAAAGGCATTAGCTTAGTTGGAAGGGCTTAATTGCTAGTAATGTTCTATCCACGTTGCTAGAAATCTTTTTTTTTATAAATAAATAGTAAGATTATACAGACACACTTCATTTACTGTTTTATTATATATATTGATTTATAATTACAGGTGAGAAGCCATATAAATGCGGCGCCTGCGACAAGGCATTTAGCTCGCTGTTCTCTTTAAACGGACACAAGATGATACATACCGGTGAGTCGAACCCTTTATGATTATATTTTTACAGTTCCGCACCCTTAAAACAAACGGAACACTTATTTATTTATTAAAACTTTATTCAACACAAAACACACACTTAGAGGATCATTTTGTTGCGGGAATTGTGTAACTTGATACTGCGGCTCGGAACGTGGGGGCAACTAAGGAAGTGGTGGGTTTATAGTCAGTAGAACTCTGACACTCCCTTCTTTTCCATCCTCCATTCCGCTCCACGGCTCCATCCACAGCGCAGAGTCATCAGATGATACTCCCACCCCATTGATATACTAAAAACCCAAGATGCACAGTCTCGAAGAAAAGTGACGATCGAAACTGTCGCCAAACACTCACCACCTACGTAGTAATAGATATGCTATAAGTACAAAATATGTTTTTGCAAATTCTATCTTATGACAATTGTTTAAGGTTGTTTTTACAAAGAAAATTTTGGCATTTTTGACGTGTGAACCTAGACGCGAGTGACGCGATACTATTTGAAATGAGCGCATAATTTAGAATTAAGCACTCATTTTATGCGGACGGTTTTGAGACGTTGAGTGTGCATCTTGGGTTTTTAGTATATCAATGTCCCACCCAGAAAAAAAAATCGGCCAAGTGCATATTGTGTGGCCACGCGCAGTGTAGGGTTCCGTAGTTTTTTATAACGCTAAGTGTGAGTTGGATTAGGTGACCGAGAGTTCCGTACCATGCTCTGTCAAAAATAAATTACTCAAGTTTTAAGCAAAGAAGAACTTTATAATGGAGTGACGTAGGTGAAAATAAAAGATTACTGTTCGGATCAATGATCAATGTAATAATGGCAATTAAATAAGTGTGTATGTACAATATATAGGGTTAGTCGAGTTGCACACTATACCTCCCCATTTTATAGAAAAAGAAATGATTTTAATAAGTCATTTTTAAATAAACAAAATCAATAAAATTACAACCTATACAAAAAAAAAAACTAAGTTACAACCATTAAAGAAAAATAATAAAAAAAAATACTCAAAAATTTTGTATACAAAATAGTCTTAAATTACAACAACAATTTAGTGTTATTATTTATCTTAAATTAAATTTATTTAAATCTTAAATTAGGTTCTATTTCTTCTATTACCTTATATGGTCCTAAATAAATTCTACTTATCTCCTACCTGATTCTTAATTAAAACTAAATCTCCACTCTTATACTTTACTGGGTTTATACTATTATCAAAATTATGTTTCCTTAATTGATTACTCTGCAACAAATTATTTCTAGTTTCATCTTGCGCTTTTTGAAGTCTGTATTTTAGTTCTAAAGGATAAGAGTCGGGATTGTACAATGGTTCTATGTATGAATTAAGTGCTAAGTTATTAGGTAAATTGCAATGTTTCCCAAATACTAACTCAAACGGAGTGTATTTCGTCTCAGTATGAACCGTGGTATTAAAAGAAAAACACCAAAAAGGAAGCCAACTGCTCCAATCAGTTTTGTTGCTGTCGCACTGTATCCTAAGATAAGCTCCTAAATTCTTATGCGTATTCTTATGTATATTCCCGGCCAATAGTAATGTTTCCTAATATTATTCAACATACGGTTAACCCCCGCATGACCACTGGTGGGTAACAAATGAAAATCATTTAAGATCACGGTTTTCGTGTCCTTGTCAGTAATTCTTGTGACGTCTTTAACTACCTACTACTAACTTTGGAATGTCATGTAATTGAGTAACTTCCTTTAAAAACATGTTTATAAAAATTTCATCGCGCTTAATTTTAATTATTAGATACGAGCTCATTTAATTTGATTTATTTGCAAAAACGTTGTAATTCTCTTACTAACACACTTACGGTTGATAACGATCGAGACACTACAAATATTGCCGATTTTTCAGGAACATAATATAAATTACCATCATCACTAATTAAAGGTTTAAGCTTATCTATCTGTCTTAGAGTACTCCTATTACAAGATAAAATCAACTCAACGCTGTTTGTTGGTCGTTTGAGGATTTCTACTACCTTAGGTTGATTAGGCCTAGGAGTAGAGAACACCTCAGTCTCCAAGTCAGCACGTAACCTACGAGTTTGTGCTCTGGTCATGACTGATATTACATGCTTATGCATATCCTTCAAATCGATGAATGTCACGGGTATCCGGCTCAGTGCATCTGCAGCTGCGTTGTGCCGTCCCGGGACATAACTAATCTCAAAGTCATATTCTTCAAGATAAAGTCTAAATTTAGTCAGTCGGCTGGAAGGGTCGGTCATATTAAATAAATAAATTAGCGGCTTATGATCCGTCTTTATTTTAAACCTTTTCCCATATAAATAGGGTCTAAAATGTCGAACTGACCAAACAATAGCTAGTAACTCTAATTCAATCACAGGGTATCGTATCTCAGCTGGTTTCAAGTTACGGCTTGCGTACGCGACTACCTTGCCATTGCTATTAGACACAGACAGCACGGCGCCTAAACCAAGTTTTGATGCGTCAGTCTGTAGCGTATAGTGTTATTACAACAAGACAAGACAATAACACTTACGCTAGCTAGTCAAGTACAGTCGGACTAATTAATATTTGTTTTAACTTGTGAAAAGAACGCTCACAGTCATCAGTCCATACAAACGTTACGTTTTTCTTACATAATGCATTTAAGGGATAGGCTATTTCTGCAAATTTCGGTATAAAACGCCTATAGTAGTTGGCAAATGCCACAAACCTCTTCACTTCGTCTACATTTTGTGGAGTGGGATATTTTTGGAGGCATGCTACTTTTGATGGATCGGGAAATATACCTTCTGCAGTGATTTTATGTCCTAAATAAACTATTTCTTTGCGCAAAAATTCGCATTTCAACATATTTTCATTTAACCTAATAGAATGTTCAATTAGTAGTGGAGAGCGTGTCTCCTGGCAAATAAAAAACATCGGCATACTTGGCACATATGTTTTCAATGCTCCGTTGCTCCTCTTTATTTAAATAGGTTTGTAGTTCTAAAGATTTAAGCAAATTTCTAACTCTATTCGACGTTATACTATTTTCGTCAAAAGTGCAAATATAAAAATTATCTCAACAACTTATATTTAAATCAGAAATGTTTACAGTAACCGAACTATCAGTCGTATTTAAAATCCTAGCAGGAATAAGACCATTACGTGGTTCTGACACTATACCCGCTGTGTAGAACCCTTTACTAATTTCTTTAGCTAAAACTACACAATCGCTACTGTGTGACGTCGGGACGTGTTTAATTACTTCGCATCTGGGCGGAATTGTAAATAAATGACTATTTACTTGTACAATAACAGATTGGTTTCGGGTTTCTAAACTCAGAGTACCACCTTTATAATTTAACACCGCGTTATATCGCGTGAAGAAATCTTGACCGAGTAGGTATACCTTCTGCGGTACAAGAAAAGTTCTCAAAAACGTAGAACTTTTGCTGAAAAGTTACATTTTCTATAATAATATCTAAATAAACATATCCTAAAGACTCTAAATTACCACTTATTCCTTTAATGACCATCTTATCCTCTTGCATTAAATTCAATAAACTTAATATTTTGCAATAACTAACTAACTAGCTCCACTATCAATTAATAAATTAAGCTCTTTATTATTTACTAGTACTCACGCGGGGCTTCGCTCCCGTAGATTCTATCACGATAAAAACATATATCTCCTTTTTTGCAGTCGGGTAAAAAGTAGCCTATAACCTTCCTCAAGCTTCAAGCTACTTCCATACCAAATTTCATCCAAATCCAACCTGTACTTTCGAAGATTAGCGCGTTCAAGCAAACAAACAAACAAACAAACTAACAAACTTTTCCGCTTTATAATATTAGTATAGATTAGTATAGATAAGTTGACAATTAACAATGCAAAATTTATTAAAACTAAAAATAGAATGATTGCACTCATTAGCTACGAAAAAATTCTAAGTCCTCATTTTTAGTGTCGTTGCCCTGACTTGACTGTAGCACATTCACATTTTGCTGAACGCGCTTGACACTGGATCGGTCGCCGCGAAACTGCTGACGCTGACCATCCCTGTTGTTACCTTGCTTGCTACTATTTGCAAATGAAGTTCTTCGACCTCTATAATTACCTTGATTTTTATAATAATTGTTGTTTGAGAAATTATTAGACTTAGACCAGCTGATATTAGGCTGATAAAAATTATTTCCTCGGCCACGAGAACCTCGTTTGTGGGTGGAACCACGGTTAACATACTGATTAGACCGAAACTGCATGACCTGATCCTGTTGTTGGGCAGACATGGATTGCTCGTCTACCACAGCCCTAATTGCTTCAGGCAGAGACTCGAACTGCCGCAACGCAATAATGGTGCTGAGCCGTTCGTCGGACAGACCATCACTAAAGCGTTTGATTGCAGTCTTCTCGTTGAGAGGACGTAGGACTAGGGATGTAAAGCGGTAAAATTACCCTGGTAAAATATGGTAAAAAATGTTATTTTACGTAATTTATGGTATTTTACGGCAAAACATGGTAATTTTCGGTAAAAAACCTATTAAACGTACTCATACCCACTAACATACGTAGTGAGTATGTTTGTGTGTATGTCATTACTTCACTATTGGAACTTCTTCCCTTGTTCAGTATTGGAACTTGAAAAAAAAAGAGAATACTGGGTTCGTGCGACTCATGCGTACTAAAAATCCCTAAAACTTTATTCCCAAGGCAAGAATTCAAGATGTGAATCATCTCACATACGTAGTGAGTATGTTTGTGTGTATGTCATTACTTCACTATTGGAACTTCTTCCCTTGTTCAGTATTGGAACTTGAAAAAAAAAAAGAGAAAACTGGGTTCGTGCGACTCATGAGTACTAAAAATCCCTACAACTTTATTCCCAAGGCAAGAATTCAAGATGTGAATCATCACACGTGAATCGGCAACATTGCGTAATGATTTTGAATCTTTACGCGCGCGAGATTTTAAACAAATTAAAATTTAAAACTTCATAAGTCGCCGGTAATTTTACCGTAATTTATATAAATGACCGTAAAATAATCGTATTTTACCAGCATTTTCAGTAAAATTACGTAATTTTGCAACCCTACGTAGGACCTCATAAGCAGATTTATCACCATCCGCTTGAGCAATCGTGAGGTTCTCGAATAACTCCTCTATCTCTGTTCCAAATTTCTCAATGCTCCTACGACCTTGAGTAGCCCTAAATAATTGAGACTGTAATGACACAGTTGACTTTTTAGATAACAAAAATTTCAGAATGTCGTCTACTAAACTTTGAACATCCGCATATGAAGTCTTAAGACGCAATTTTGCGCTAGACGAAAGACGAGTTTTTAAAACAAATTCAATTAAATTACTTTTACTTGAATCACTAATGAGCGAACTATATAGCAAAATACCGTCAATTAACTGATTGGTCACCTGCTCCTGGCCATTCATCACCGGCAACAGGGAAATAGCTGTCTTAATATGAAATGAATCTGCCATTTTTGAAAAACTACAAGCCTCTACTACTAAATCAGAACTAGTTTGAGAACTATTATCTATATTAGAAACAAAACTCTTAATTGTCTTAAACGTTAACTGAATTTCATTTATTAGTGTCTGGAAAACCTCACAAGATTCAGTGCTTAGCTTTTTCTCTTTAATTTTTTGGAACTGATTCAAAATACAATCTAATGTTCTATATTCATTTTGAGCCTCTTCTAACTTTTTATACGCTAATTCTTGTTTACGTCTTTCGGGACCAATTTTAACTAAATATTCCTTTAAATAAATTAATCTAGAATGCAATTCTCATGGTTGCTGGGACATAATACTTAACACAATATTAAATTATGCCTGGCCTACTTTTATAAAATACAATGAATAACACAAAACAAAATTGCTTAGGTATTAAAAAAAAATACAGTATAATATAACGTGCAGTAGGTATGCATCGGAAATCGGTCATGTAGGTCATGATGACGTCCAAAGTGGCGTGATTGATGTACATCCTCATTACTGCACTCGAATCGAACTCTCCCGGCTGCTCCTCATCGGATCCCTTCAATATCTCCCAGCGCCCTGCATTCCCTTACATCATAATTAGGCTTGAGCATTCTCCCGGCACTCGGCACGAACACTCCTTTTTATTGTTTTTATAATATTTAGTCCTCGTCTTGGTTATTCAAATTCTTCTGTAAAGATCTTCTGTGTCTTCTCATGGATTCAACTAAATTAGCTTAATAATTCGCAAAAGGATTTACATGTAGGGAGGGTACGCTAAAAAATGTTTTTTCATGATTTTATTTCACCCCTTTGCCCGCGTAATTAATATTTATTTATTTATTTAAACTTTATGTACAATTGTGTTACATGGGCGGACTTAATGGAGCTAAGCCGCGGACAGGCGGACATGGCGAAACTATAAGGGTTCCTTGTCGTCTATGGACGATAAAATATTTATATATAGATATTTTTGTTGTCCGTTTGTTTGCTAGACTATTTTTCTCAGGAACGGTTAGAGATATTGATTATAAGATTTGGTAAAAATAAAGTTGTAGTTATTATATAATATGTTTATTCTAGTATAATATTATTCTTTCTAAATATTCTGTGAAAACAGAATTCGAGATACAGTCTTCTGGCTTCACACATTGCCCTTTGTCTTCTACGAATCTGGAAGGAGATAACAAACACGTCCATATAAATTTAAAAAAAAACGGGCAAGTGCGAGTTGGAGACGCGCACGAAGGGTTCCGTACCGTTGTTAATAAAAAATATTACTTTGTTGTATGGGAGCTCCATTAATTTATTTAATTATATATATATATATATAATTAATATATTTATATTTTAGTATTTGTTGTTATAGCGACAACAGAAATACATCTGTGAAAATTTCAACTGTCTAGCTATCACAGTTCATGAGATTCAGCCTAGTGACGGACAGACAGACAGCGGAGCCTTAGTAATAGGGTCCCGTTTTAACCCTTTGGGTACGGAACCCCAAAAAGACAAAAACACTGCTACTTAAAATCTAAAAAAAATATATGCTGTACATCTCAATTAACACTTCCAACGAAAATTGGTTTGAACGTGATACATGAACGTTTTTGAGATATAGCACATTTAAAAAAATTGGCCAAGTGTGATTCAGACTCGCCCATGAAGAGAAAAAAATAATATGTTGTAGATCGTAATGTAAACTTTCAACGAAAATTAGTTTGGACGTGATCGGGTTAGCAGTTTTTGAGATACAGCATATTTTCTAAAACCGCAAATATAACTTTGTAATTCATACAAACACTATGAAAAACAAAGTTGTTTGGCGTAGTTACTATGAAACCCTTCATGGGCGAATCTGACTCGCAATTGGCCAATTTTCCGCTTTATAATATTAGTATGATTAGTATAGATGAAGTATGGTTTGAAGTACGACCACTGGACGACTACTCAAAAAAAAAGCTTGTAAAAATACCTACCCAATTTTACAGTAGCACCCTGGCTGGTGAATAGTTACGCAGTTCTTAGACTGGAGTCTTATGATCTGTTCGTTGCTCTGAGATTGGTGGTACTTTAGCGCTTTATGTAAATACGCTAGGATCCTCTTGTAGTCTACTATGCCGTAGCGGAGGCTCAGATTGCCTTCTAGCTTTTGTAGGATTACCTGGAACGAAAGTAAAGGGTCGACTTCTACAATCCTACTTAGCTATACAGGGTTATAGGCAGGGCCGGATTAACCATTAGGCGGAGTAGGCAACTGCCTAGGGGCCCCGCATCAACTAGGGGTTCAGGACCAGTGCATGCACCAAGAAAACATGTTTTTTCGAACGAGAATTTGATGTACGTGTCAACTTAGGGACCTCACTGTTATCTCACAAAATACAAATCGTCAGATTTAGTATTACAATTAAAATAATTTTAGAACAAATCTGGGAATAAGTAAACAAATATATTAAAATCCACAGCCCTTAATGTCCGTTTCCTCAGTTCACACACGATTTGAGCTGTCAAAGTAAGAAAAGGGGCCCCGAGAATGCCATTGCCTAAAGCTCTGTTTTCCTAGGAAAGCGGTGCCGTCATATAGCGGCCGTAATATTACGGACGCAAAAAGGCGGCCGTCTTTACGGTGACGACATGTGGAAAGTTCCACGGCTGTTTTAACACAGTCTGCTTCATCGTTATCAATGAAACCTTCACGAAACCATCTGTCACCGACAAGACGGCCGTCATGAAAATGGCGGCACCGCTTTTTGACGTTACGGTGTCAGTTACCGCTCTCTAGGAAACCGCGCTATTTTGTTTACATAGACAACGTTCTAGTGACGTCATTCACCGCTGTATTACGGCCGCTATATGACGGCACCGCTATCCTAGGAAAACAAAGCTTTAGGGCCTCTGACAGGGTTAATCCGGCTCTGGTTATGGGTTAGCGGACGGCGAGCAGGGATAGCTCACCGTTCGGTAAGGACCAGGCCCGGGTCGGCGGCGCGTCGTGTTCCACGCGCGCCTCAAAGAGTCGTCAGTACTAGTGACGGGTCTCCATAGGGCCATTGCTCGCCGGGGTTATGGGAATGTTCCAATGAGATACCGCGGCGGTTAAGGGCGGCTGAAGGAGCAGGGTGGGTTTTTTATCAGTAGAAGTCTGACACTCCCTTCCGCTCCACACAGAGCGGGAGAAGTCATTCGATGATTTTCCCACCCGGGAAAAAATACCCTAGATCCGTTAAAGCCGTGTAGTTTTCATATTTTCCGACTGATTTGACTATGAAACACCCTACCCTAAACCACATTAGTCTGCGCTCGCACGCACCGCCTTAACTTGAAGGACAATAGGTGAGGGACCGAACTGCTACCCGGGGGCTAACAGTTTAGTTTTTCTATGATTTTTTAATAAAATCCTAGATTGTTTTACTGCGTTGATCTTTGTATTGGTTTGAAAAAGCTAAAAATACCAATAATAAATTTCCAATATATTTTGAAAATCTAACTAACGGACTAGTTTTACTTTTGTATCCATAGAAATATTGTAAGGTGTACGATAGAGTATACAACAAATGATACCTAAACAGATAAATCATTTTGAACACAGAAAACTACCCTCTTATTTCTATTGATAGTTTTTTTTTTTATTAATAAAGAATAATTTATTTTGTTCCTCGAATAAAAACATATGAACTATTTTACAAAATGACATTATTATAATAACAATATTATTATTTGTGGGAGGTGCCTAAACTAAACCGAGACCTGTATTTTAGGACACCATGGCTCCACACTACAGGAACTGAGGCAACATTCTTAACATTCTTTAAACTCACCCCAGCCATTTCCTCATCAAAGGGATATTTAGGATCAGCGAACACATTTAAAAACTTCGTAAATTTCTCCAAAACTTCCGTCCTTTTGCTCAACCTTCTAGTACAATTTACATTTACAATCTTTTTGTGGAAAGCCTTCGCCGCCATATTGGAATTCCAGCAAGTTTTATTCAGTTCAGCTGTCATTTTTCCCGCTTCTTTTTTTAAAGCGTTTTCGAAATTCTCGTTGGTCAGAAGTCTGTGGTATGTGTGGTAGAGTTTGATGTGTCGTTTCATTTCTGGGTGTAAAGAGTTTGACCTTCGACCATAGATTACATTGTCTTGTAACTTTTGACCTAACGTGTAGAGATCTGCTTCCGACATGTTTATTGTTTTACGGTCTTCATCGTTTATTAGGTATTGGTAGTCTCGGAGTTTTAATCTGAAAGTTACAATAGAGATGTGGATTTTTATTTGAAGTTTCTTGCATTTTCGCTGATGTGACTTTTCTCACTAACCAAGCCAGAGTTAGGCGCACCTTTTTTTCAAAGCCTATTTTGTGTCCTATTAATTTTTTTTATGGTTATGGAAATGTCCGCACTTTAACCTGTCTGGGAAGACAAAGCTTCAAAGCAATCTTATAAGGGTTCCTCGACCATGCCTGATGGTAAACGATAGATGAGGTCTACGATGGAACGAGCGAGCCCAGAAGATGCCTATTCACTCTTGCTTTAAGGGCTGACTGGTGATATGTGGTAGGGGACACAGAAGCCGGTAGAGAGTTCAACTTAAGCCCAGTAAAAGTGGAGGAATATGTATAAATATTTCATTTCACATAGGCCTATATTCGCATATATAAAACGTCAGAATCTAATGCAAAGGCCTCTCCTTTTTACTTTCAAATCTCTCTGTCCTGAGCAATTTTTGACCATTTTTGCCCCGCGAACATTATCGTCGCCCCACCTGCGCCGTGGTCGACCTCGACGGCGTTATCCTCCTTCAGGCGTCCAGTGCGTGACTATTTTTGCTGCTTCTAAGAACATTAACACACCCTGAGTAACACAGAAACTCTTGGCAAGATTATCTGGCTTTTGATTACCTGTATCGACTGCCAAAGATGTGCAAATGACAGCCAGGACCACTAATTTAACGTGCTTAACGAGGCACAAGCGTATCACACCGTCACCTCCAAACTGCGGGCTACCACTGCGAAACTTTTGACAGAAATACCCCGCACTTTTAGCCCGATCGAATCGAGGCCGAGACCTCAAACTCGGCAGTCGCGCTTGCGAACACTAGACCAAACGAAGCAGTTAACTACTCGTAACGAATGTCAAAGGCGTAAAACTGGCAGCCGGGACCGAAGGCTTGACTTTCTTAAGCATGGAGGAATCTCTAATGTTAAAACTAGCTTGTGCCAGCGGCTTCGCCAGCGTTGGAAGTTTTCCCGTGTAAATCCCGATCCCGTGGGAATTTCGCAAAATCCTTTCTTAGCGGATGCCTACGTCATAATATCTAGCTGCATGCCAAATTTCAGCCCAATCCGTCCCGTGGTTTGGCCTGTGCGTTGATAGATCACTATGTCCGTCAGTCAGTCACCTTTGAGTTATATATATTTAGATGGTTACCCATCCATATATTTACTGCGGCAGGCTTTGCTTAACCTTGAAAATCGAACTTTATGGCTGTTATTATTTAGCCACGAGCTGAACGTATTTTATAATAATATAAAACTGTATCTAACTTGACGACCGCAGTTACAATAGTGCAACGATAGCACAAGAGCAGGGCCGGATTAACCATTAGGCGGAGTAGGCAACTGCCTAGGGGCCCAGGCCCAGTGCATGCACCAAGAAAACACTTTTCTTTGAACTTAGAGACCTCGCTGTTATCTCACAAAATACAAATCGTTAGATTTAGTAGTAGAATTAAAACTATTTTAGAACAAATCTGGCAATAAGTAAACAAATATATTAAAAACCACAGCCCTTAATGTGCGTTTCCTCAGTTCACACACGATTTGGTAAGTCAAAGTAAGAAAAGGGGGCCCGAGACTGCCATTGCCTTAGGGCCTCTGACAGGGTTAATCCGGCTCTGCACAAGAGCCAACCAAGACATGACCCCCACCACTCTGGCGAGAGTGCCCGTCCCGTCATTTATTCTGCCCTCTCACAACCACGTTGTGATCGGTATGCAAACCAACCGGACGACCTCTACAAACCAGCAGCTACGCAACTCTAACAATAGTTCTCCTTACCGATATCTGCCACGACGGCAAATCTCAGCGAAGATACTATAATGTACAATGAAGATTTTCTGGCCTCCGACCACCCGCAATGACTGTTAACACGTTGAACGCCAAGAAAAAAAATGCATCTTCCCGTACAGACCGCGTTGGTCAGTGATGAGATGACCGACAACTAGACTCGCCGTTCGGGCCGCATCGGTCAGTGCTGCCCGGCATTTAATATCTCCATAATTAATTAATGACTAAAGTTGAAGCATAGAGCAAGTGAAAACATACATTTGGACATTAGATATAAGTAACTAATTTTTTTTTTTGACGTTGGATTCCCTTTGTCACGCCTAAGAATCTTTTGAATCGAAAATGACTTGATAGACTCTAAACATTTTGTGAAATCATAGTAAATCAATTTTTACTAACGGACACTTGAAAATATAAAAATAATTGCAAGAAAAAAACCATACTAAAACTACCATTACTACATAAGAATCATAAGCCTAAAAGTTATAGTAAGATATATCAATAAGAATAAAAGAGAAGTTTTCTAGCATGGGCAATAAAAACAATATGTATATTCAATAACAGTTTTTTAATCATCAATATTTCTCACTAATATATCATCTAAGAACTGTGCAGGGGGTTCAAAATGCCCGAAATATTCCGAATTTTATCAATTTCTGATTTAATCCCGACAACCTTCCGTATTTCCCGAAATAGGGGAAAAATCCCGTAAATCGGCAACACTAGATGCCATTTAGACATTTTTTACGGCGTTCGTCAATCGTGACCCAATTTTTTATTTTGAATTTATTTATTTGAAGTGTCCGTGGAATACTAAAATATGTTTCAAGCAGTATAAAAATAAATGAAAATTATCATGTAATTTATATTCACATCTATACTAATATTATAAAGCTGAAGAGTTTGTTTGTTTGTTTGTTTGCTTGAACGCGCTAATCTCAGGAACTACGGTTCTGATTTGAAAAATTCTTTCAGTGTTAGATAGCCCATTTATCGAGGAAGGCTATAGGCTATATATCATCACGCTAAGACCAATAGGAGCGGAGCACTAATGAAGAATGTTTCGAAATCGGGGGATATTTTTTCCACGCGGACGAAGTCGCGGGCGGAAGCTAGTCGGTTATATAGGCCAAAGTCGAACAATGTATAAAAAAAATCCTGTGATTTTTGCTTGGCCTAAAGGGAAAGCTCACTGTCGGTCAGCACTGACCGCGTTGGCGTTCAACGTGTTAAAAATGTACAAACCACAGCTGGGACCAACGGCTTGTCGAGCTATCCTGCTATGTATATATTTTTTTAAAGATGTATTTTATATATTTTTTTAAAGATGTATTTTATATTAACGCTTTCTTTTATTATTTTTTTACGAATGTTTCAAATAATCAATATTTTTATGTAGTTCTCACGACCTAATTATGTAGACTTAAATAATTGATGTCCTGTTAAATTGTGAGAGCTCTGGTACCTAAAACACAATGTAAGTATTAATAGTTGAACACTGGTACCCAAAGTAATACATCTTACTTAGTGTTCAACTAGTTTAGTTTACATATTATATACGTACAAAAATGTCACATAAACTATGTAATGTAATTTAGTTGAATCAAATAAATATTCTATTCTATTCTATCTGAGACGCGGAAGAATATCGATAAACGAGAACCAGTTTGGTTTTAATCGACTTTTGCAGCTGTTATTATTTAGCTACGAGTTCGACATATAAAATAGTGATTATGTAAAAATAACTTCTGCCCGCGACTTCGTACTCGTGGGAAGGTTTTCCCGCGCAAATCCCGATCCCGTGCGAATTTCGGGATAAAAAGGAGCCTATGTGTTATTCCAGAATGACAACTATCTACTTACCAAATTTCATTCGAATCCGTTCTGTAGTTTTTGCGTGAAAGAGTAACAAACATCCATCCATCCTCACAAACTTTCGCATTTATAATATACTAGCTTCTGCCCGCGACTTCGTTCCGCGTGGGAGATTTTTCCCGCGTAAATCCCGATCCTGTGGGAATTTCGGGATAAAAAGTAGCCTATGTGTTATTCCAGAATGTCAAATATCTACCTACCGAATTTCATTCAGATCCGTTCAGTAGTTTTTGCGTGAAAGAGTAACAAACATCCATCCATCCTCACAAACTTTCGCATTTATAATATTAGTAGGATTGGATTAGTAGGAAGTAGGATAGGATAGGAAAGTAGGAATTAGTAGGAAGTAGGATAGTAGGAATTAGGATAGTAAGATTAACTAACTTATCAACCGCAGTTATAATAGTGCTGCATGTAATCGTGCACGCGTATCCTAACGGCTTCCAATTTAATGCGTTGCCATCTTGACAGAAGACGCGTGCTTCTGCAAATTAAAAATATGTTTTATTTTCGGACGAGCTCGCTTTTGACCTCTATCACACCTGATGGTAAGTGTAAGATGAGGTCTACGATGTAACGAGCGAGCCCAGAAGATGCCTGTTCACATTTGCTG
Organism: Tholera decimalis; assembly: GCA_943138885.2. Classification (NCBI taxonomy): domain Eukaryota; kingdom Metazoa; phylum Arthropoda; class Insecta; order Lepidoptera; family Noctuidae; genus Tholera; species Tholera decimalis. The sequence continues at coordinate 5,022,405 of OW964575.2, read as the reverse complement.
TAAAGGCTGACGGGTCATATGTGGCAGGGAACACAGAAGCCGGCAGAATTCCACACCTTGGATGTGCACACAATAAATGTGACGGAGAAACGCTTAGTACGACAAGACGGTATATCGAGCAAGTGTGGTGATTTTGCAGTACGTCTGGTAGTGGTGGGGTCTGTATAATTCCGAGGTTACCTGTATGTTGTCTTTCTTCTAGTGATTTTTCCATTAAAATCGGTTTAACCGTTCCAGAGATTAGCCCGGACGGACAGACAAAAACGTTAGAAAATTTGGTTTCTGTTTTAGTATCGTGTTAATAACTATAAAGTACTTGAGAAAACACGGTTATTTTGAAACCACAGAAAGACACTTCAATGTTATTAAAATGTATATATATAACACTGGTCAAAAGAATTTTAATTACAGCTATAACAATGTTAATTTTATAACGCACTGTGCATAGCGTGTATAATCCTCTAAAAACTCTATATCTGTAGCTATATCAAATATAGATATTTTGAGTAATATGGTGACAAAATTCCAAAAATTTCATCAATTATGCATATTTCATGACTTGTGACACTAAAAGTGAACCATTTTTATTTAAACTAGCTGGTGCACGCAACTTCATTCGCGTGGTAGGATTTCCCACGTAGATTCTGATCCCGTGGGAATTCCGGGTTAAAAAGTATGCCTATGTGTTATTTCAGGATGTCAACTACTTACTACTTACTACTTACTTACTACTCTACTTACTAAATTTCATTAAAATCCATCTAGTAGATCCGGAGATTAGCGTGTACAAACAGACAGACAGACTTTTTTATTATTTTTGCCGTGTTACCGTTTCTTAACCCACCTCAATTATTATTTTTGTATAAAATTTAAATGTACAGTCACACTTTTGTTACTGTTGTATTATGTGTATAGATTTCTATAATATTTTTCTAAAGTATAACTCGTATATGAATGGTATAAGTCCTGTTCTATTATTTGCATTTTGAATAAACTCTCTATAATTTTTCGTTACTGAAATATGGAAGATGAGAAAATAAACACACTCTAAGTAGCTAAAGTCATTCCTAAATCTCTGTATGAAAAAAATATCAACATTTTTAACTACTTTTGGGGTAAGCCACTATACCACTGGGTAACACGATACCCAAACCCTTGCCATATAAAAATTAACTTACCCGAAATTAAGATTTTTAACGCCAATACAAGAACTATGATCATTTTGGTAAGGAAAACTCAACATTGTGAGTCTGCAAAGCTCATTGTGATAGCTATGCCATTAAAAAATTGATGGTTAATTAATCGTAATTATCGATAAAATGACTACTAAGTCAGATTATGTAGGCATTGGATAATAATGAGTTTTAATTATCCGTTTGGTTTAATTGGAAATAAAGTTGCTTGGTGATGATACCTTCTACACATGTGGCTTCTCTGCTTATTGTAATTGTGTTATCGACTAGTCTATTAACAACTCCAATTTAGTGAGTGTTTTTTTATTTTTCCCTACGATAATCCATACGATTTGACAGATATTCTTTTTATTTTTGCCTCCATTATTGAATTCTAATGTTGTCACTTTGTTTTGAATGGGAGAACACTGTAGACTCTTAAATTTGTCTTACAATTTTTTATTTATAATCATTGTGCTGTATTAATTGGTCTATACTGTCCTCAAATACCTAATTAACCTATATTATGGATACATTGTAAAATGATATTTAAAAGAGTAACTGTGGAGTTTCTTGCCGGTTCTTCTCCATAGAAAACGACCAATTTCGTACCGTGCACTAATTTCAGACATTTTGTAAGTGCCCATACTACCTACTACATACTTTCTGTTTGAGTTTGAAGGGGGAAACAATTTTGTGTGTTGTAATGCGGTAACTCATATTGATGGGTTTCATGCCAACCTCCGCAAAAAGACGGCCTCACTCCTGAGAAGAATAAGAGGAAGTCGCAACAGTATCCTGTATGCTATTGCGGGTGATAGTTCCTCCGCTATGTTGAAGGAGTTTGTGCAGAGACTAATTACCTAGTTCCATGCATTTGTGCCTATTTAGATAATAATATCTAAATTTTTATTTTTTTATTGATAATAGGTTCGCGTTTGACCACCATCTCACCTGATGGTAAGTGATGATGTGGTCGAAGATAGAGCACGCTTACCTAAAAGTAACCTATTCACTCTTCATCTAAAGACTTCTAGGTTATAGCTATCGGGAAACACAGGCTCCGGCAGGGAATTCCACTCCTTAGTCGTATGCACAATGAAAGTATTCATCCCAAAGATGACAGCAGTACTCCATATACGACCGAACCAGGGCTTGATACAGATTGAGCAGCTGTTCAGGTGTGAAGTACCGTCTCACCTTTGCCAAAATTACCAACTTTTTTTATGCTAATTGAGCCTTAGCCTCGATAAATGGACCAAAATTGAGGGTGGAAGTTAGTGTTACCCCAAGAAGCTCAATACGATCGGTTATCGGCACGGTTACACCACGGAAAGTAGGAGCCGGTTCGAATTGGCTCCTTTTTGCGGAGAAGAGACAGACCTGGGTCTTAGCTGCATTAAACTTGATCAAGTTGGCATCACCCCATTCGGAGACAGCCTTCAAGCACAAGTTCAAGCGCCCAACCATAACCTCACGGAGAGACTGGATCTGTGACCCACCAGCACGCGCGCTGGACACATATCTCTCAGCAACTGTGCTGTCGTCTGCATACCCAAAGGTACCGGGCATAAGCAAAATAAATACGCACAAATGCATGGAACTCAAAAGAAATTATATTATATTAGCAGTTGCTCGCGACTTCGTTCCCGTGGGAAGTTTTTTTAGACCTTGGCAGCTTGAGTTTATTTATTTGTTGTTCATTAGTTGTTAACTAAGTACATTTTGGTGGTTAGTGATCACCTATATCTTTAGCGATAACCCATTGAATCACCCTTTATTAATGTTAAGTCCTTATTTAATTCTATTATCTATATACAGTATGTTAGTTTAAACGAGGGACATATTCAAACCTACAATAGTGTATACTTACATTATACTAATAAAAATATGAACAAAACAAAACGCTGATAAATAACAGACAGAACCATACCAAAAGACCTCGGGGGGACTCCCGCGAGGGCGGAGTTTACACACGAGCTTCCTTTATTTGGCAGGATCGGGCCGTGTTTTGCCACGTGATTACTTTAGGTACTGTTTACAAGTTCATTCACCTTTTGCGCCTCAATGTACATGATAAATTATTATATTGCACAATTACATCAAAAATTTAAGTTATAGGTTTTTCACATATTTGGGACGAGAATCGAATACTGAATACCCTCCCTCAATAAGTCCCTCGTTTAACCTAACACACTGTATATAAAAGTGAAATACCACTCACTGATTAATCACGAAATCTCAGAAACTACAAGTAGTAGGCTCTCAAATTTTGCATGGGGGTTCCTTTTAGTACGTAGATGTTCGCTGTGACGGGATTTTGCGAAATTACCACGGGATCGGGATTTACACGGGAAAAACTTCCCACGCGAACGAAGTCGCGAGCAACTGCTAAATTATATAAGTGGTGTCTAATAAAGAAAATATCTATCTATCTTTGTAAGACTTGGTGCGTTTATGTATTTTTTCTTTTACTATTGGCATTTTTTTAAACTAAGTAAAATTTGTGTTCAAGTTTGTGTGTAGAGGGTAATCTCCGGAAATACGAACCAATTCTAAAAAAAAATCATTGGTAGTAAGGTGCATTATTGATGAGTGCTATACCTAAATTTTTTCGAAATCCATTCGGTCCAAGTAGCAAGCGAAGTGCTAGTAATTAATAAAGGTATTTTTGTTTCAGGAGAGAAACCTTATCAATGCCAGTATTGCGACTACGCATGTCGGGACAACTCCACGATACGGAGACATGTGGAGAGACATTTGGGAGTTTCTAAAGACTATCCGTGTTCTATGTGCAATAAGAAGTAAGTACATTATCGGCATATTATTTTTTAGGGTATCGTACCCAGAGGGTAGAAACGGGACCGTATTACTAAAGCTCCGCTGTCCATCTGTCTGTCACCAGGCTGTCACCAGGCTGTATCTCATGATCCTTGATAGCTAGATAGTTGAAATTTTCACAAATGATGTATTTCTGTTAAATATTTAAGGGGGTTCCCATACAAAAAAACATGTTTTTTCGATTTTATGGATAATGGTACGGAATCTTTCGTGCGTGAGTCCGACTCGCACTTGGCCTGTTTTTTATCTTTATTTCGTTTCAGTTTCATATGGGAGCCCATTCTAGACTTTTTATATGTTATTTTTGTTTAAAAATCGTAAAGAACTTCACGGAATACATCTACCTACCAAGTAGTCCTAATAGCTTCACAATAAAGTGGCTGTGACATACGGACGGACAGACAGACAGACATGGTGAATCTATAAGGGTTCCGTTTTTTGACATTCGGCTACGGAACCCTAAGAGTAATCGTGCTAGGTCTAAATACCCTCATATAGTACACAATTTAACTTACGTTATATTTGCTTTTCTACAGTTTTAAGAAGAAGGAAACTTTAAAATTACACGTAGACGAGGTCCATTTTGAGTTGGACACGCGGAAGTATCCGTGCGAGCTGTGTGACAAAGTATTCAAGACTAAGGGAACACGCAACTTTCATATTGTAAGTATACATCACTTTGTATCTACAAATCATCTTTTGCTTGAAATATTAAAACATTTATTTCAGCAAATATAGGTACATAATTATGTTCTAAAATACTTAAAATACAAACTAGAATAAAGCATCAAAAAAACTTTTTACCAAAAAATTAAACCGACTCCCAAAAACACTGCAAAGTGAAAAATAACTTTAATTTCGGTAGTCGGTGTCTTTATTTTTGTATTTTCGTTTTTGGCACCGACTTCCGAAATTAAAGTTATTTTTCACTCAGTGTTTTTGGGAGTCGGTTTAATTTTTTGGTAAAAAGTTTTTATTTCACTCTTTTTAGTTGGTAGATTTTTAATTTACCTAGTTAAAAGAGACTAAATGTCAACTACTTATAACCTTTTACAAAATATTGCTTTTCCCAATGCTGGGCCGTTAATTGTTGAGGAGTTCTCCTGGTACTGCACCATCAGCTCTACATCACCATATGCATTGTGACGAACATAAAGTGCTTAACATCCATATTCAAGAATTCGAATCGCGATCCACGAAATATTTATTATTGAGTAGGTTCGGCGGCCATATGTGGTCTTCATCATCAGTTCCACTTCCCCAAATGGTATTTTTTGAGAGCCACTGCACAAGTTACTATAAGAAATACCCAAAACGCCATAGATGTGCCTATAATATTTGAAGAGTTCCCTCGATTTCTTCAGGATCCCATCATCAGATCCTGACCTGGTGACAATGGGACCAATTTCGAAGTATACCCTTTCAAACAATGAAAGAATTTTCCAAATCGGTTCAGCCGTCTTCGAGTAATCGGTGATAATACACTAAAAAAAAAAAAAAAAACAAAAAAAATATACGCGTCGAATTGATAACCTCCTCTTTTGGTCGTCGGTTGAAAATTGATCATTGATGATTGTCGGCTGGCAACGTACCCAAGATACTGGTGGCATTGCCTCGTTGTATGGCAATGCTTAGCCGTTGACCAAAGAAATAGCCAGCCCTTGGGTCGCGGGAAGCGTTAACGAGCCTTTTCGATATGTCTTTAAAAAGTCTGTGAGCACACGGGCCCCATGGTCAGAGAGTTTCGACCCCAAAAGCCTCGAAAATATAGTTATCACCGAGATGACTATATTTACGCCGCTTGAGGTTTTCCGTAGCCGCAGCGGGACACAACATGATGAACTGGGAAGATGGGATGGCGCGACAGTATACCATACACATACAGTACATACTTTGGTATTGTTCGTCAAATCGTTCCAGCTCCTTAAGGTTCTAAGTTGAGCTACGCGATATTTGACAAATGCGTGCACTGTTTGGACGGGTCTGCTCAAATCTGTTTGATTCTGTCCTCTAAAGGGCGCCACAGACATTAACCTACATGGCTCTCATATGATTTGGATCACTACAGATTGTCTGGACTTTAAAAGAGACGTTGACCTCTGAGTTTGTTTCAGTGTTTCTTCTCAGAGTGGTCAGTTAGGAAACACTGGCCTCATCTAGTTTAAATTTACGAAAAAAAGACGTGTGAAAGTGTTATTTATAACCTATTTGCAAAATAAACATCATTATTTCATCATTATTTATTTCATTTCATTATCGACACAAGTTGCGTCCCACACTAAAGGCCTACCCATCTTCCAAGGAAACAATGACATGCCGTCCGGTCTCTTGCCATCGTCACGCGCCAGTCCATTGGGTTCCAATACGGCTGGAACGCCGTAGATTTGTTAACGCTCTTTTTTTTGCTTAGACTTTTCCAACATAACATGTACGTTGTCATATTCGAGTTAAACATGATTGTCTGGCAGTTTTTTTTATTCCGAATGTGCTCGCTCTACGATCGAACGAGCGAGCCCAGAAGATGCCTGTTCACTGTTGCTTTAAAGGCTGACGGGTCATATGTGGTGGGAACATAGAAGCCGGCAGAGAGTTCCACAGCTTGGCTGTGCGAAAATGTAGAGGAGATGCGCTTAGTAGGACAATATGGCATGTCAGCCAAGTGTGGTACCTAGCAGGACGTCTGGTAGATCGGTAGTGAAATGGGTATGAAGAGATTTTATTGTCGACTAGTACTCACGCGGGGCTTCACTCCCGTGGATTCTATCACGGTAAAAACATAACTCTCCTTTTTTGCAGTCGCGTAAAAAGTAGCCTATAACCTTCCTCAAGCTTCAAGCTACTTCCATACCAAATAGCATCCAAATCCACCCAGTACATTCGAATATTAGCGCGTTCAAGCAAACAAACAAACTTTTCCGCTTTATAATATTAGTATAGATAGGCTCGCGTTTGTTCGCCATGTAACCAGATTGTAAGCGAGGATGTGGTCGAAGATGAAGCACGCTTGCTTAAAAGTAACCTATTCACTCTTGACTTAAAGACCCCCAGGTTATAGCTATCAGGAAACACAGACTCCGGCAGAGAATTCCACTCCTTAGCCGTACGCACAATGAAAGTATTCCCGAAACGTTTTGTGCGTATAGGTGGGATGTCCACCATCGTAATGTCGTATGTATGATTACTGTGGGAGAAAATAAAAATAAATTATTGATTGATTTGTGCAATTATATCTATCCGTGTCTTTGATATTATATTTAGTTAGTAGAGAGCAATGTGGGAAAACAACGAGTAGATTACCGCACTGTCTGGCAGTTTGAGTACTTTATACGCTCTATCCAAATGTCCTTACTTTGGTATTGTTCGTCAAATCGTCGTATTTGAAAATAAATATCGCTATTTATTTCGTAGATATTGTTACGGCAATTGGTTTTTTTTTTTTTCAGAACACAGTCCACGAGAAGAATAATCGTGTGAAATGCGAGATATGCGAGCGCATTACTTCGAAGAACAACTTGCTGGCGCATATGAGGCGGCACATAGACTTGAAGCCGTATAAGTGTAGCTACAAGCCATGCGGGAGGCGGTTCGCTGATAAGGTGAGAAGAATATACAATAAATAGTAAAAAAAATCTACTATCCTACAAATATCCTATTTCCTACTATCTTACTTCCTACAAAATTAATAGTAAAAACAAACCTAATATAATAATAATATCCTATTTCCTACTGTCTTACCTCCTACACAAATCCTAAACCGATTTTGAAAATTCTTTCGCTTACATGTAGCTGCATTATCCCTGAGTGCTATATGCTATAAATTATCTTTTTATCATGCATATTAGCCGAGCTATTATAATCTTTGTCACGCAAGTCGGGGACGGGATCCCGTGGAATATTTTCGACTTCTACGCGGACGAAGTCGCGCGCAGAAGCTAGTACATAATAAAAACAAACAAAGGATAGTAGTATCCTACAAATATCCTATTTCCGACTATCTTACTTCCTACATATTTATAGTAAAAATAAACCTACTTTGGGGATATATGCGGAACACGGTATAAAGTCCCGCAAACCCATTGACAAGGGAGGATCCTTCGACCACAGCAGGTTTTTTGTCTGGTGGGCAACTGCCCCATGATTGTGATCGCGTGATTTGTATGCAGGCTAGCTGTACGCTAAATTCTGCTTGCGCGATACAGAATTTAAACCTTTAGTTTGTATGTTGCGAGATAGATGTCGCTACACTACTATCCTACTAATATACTAGTTTCTACTATCCCACTTTCTACTATTCTTCTTTTTACTATCCCATTTCCTACTATCCTACTTTCTATTAACCAACTTCCTACTATCTTCTATACTTCGTTCTATCCAACTACCTTTTTTTTTGACTTTTTTTTACTTCTTCGGTTCTGGGTCAAGCGGAAGGGTGTGTCAGATTTCTACTGACTAAAAACCCACCCTGTTCCTTCAGCTGCCCTAAATTTCCGGGGCCGCGGTAACTCGGTAGAACTTTCCCGCAAATCTATCCAACTACCTACTATAATTATTCGTGTGTGAAAATCATAGAACGACCTTTTCCGCTCGGACTAAAAACCCACCCTGTTCCTTCAGCTTACCTTGCGTTTCGGGGTCGCGAACCTTTCTGCAACTCTAGCAGGAAATGGTCCTATCGAGCCCCGTCAATGGGTGACAGATGCTCCTGGGGCTGAACAATGAGCTAACTCATTTGATTCTCTTTATCATATCGTATCATAATCATTTATTCATATCAAAGTGCACACGAAAAAACAATTTGTCTTACAGTCTAAACTTAAGTGCTAACATTATATTTGCCTGAACTAGGTTAAACCTGTGCCTCAGGCGAAAAATAGTGCATGATATATATTTGACATTATAAATTAACAATCTAAAAGTAGACTTATAATTAAAGAGCTACATCAATTATAATATTTATGCCTATACCTTTTTATTATATTATATTATTTAGTGATTTTCGTTTACGTCTGAAATTTTATTTGCACACTGTAAGTAGGTCTTCCGTGTGGACATAAGACAGGCTATGCAGTTAATTATAAACATTTTTTCTGCATTTAAAGTGGTTTAAGCTGTAAATACTTAGTTCGCTATTAAGTTTATTATACAGAAATGGGCCTAAAAATCTGAAGAATCTATTCGTATATACATATTTTGAGGTGGAGTTTGAACTGCAAACTATATCATTACGTCTTTTGTTAGTAATGTTAGAATTGTAGGAAAGCTGAGAGTGTTGTTTTAGTATTACGTGCATTATAAATAATTGCCTAACAGTTAAAACGTTGCAGGATTTATATAACTGATCTGTGGGAAAGAGGAAAGGACGGGAAAGGGCTACTTTTAAAATTGCTCTCTGGGCTCGTTCGATGGGAAGCATTGTAGTTTTTGGTGCTCCGCCCCACGAGGAGACACAATATGTGAGAATGGATTGACATAGGGCTAAATAAATTTGCGTTACTAGCTTAGGTTCTGCGATTGTGCGTAGTTTTTTAAAAACAAACATTAATTTCCGTACTTTAGACACCAAGCTGTCGATGTGTTGTCTGAAGGAAAGTGTGTCGTCGATTATAACACCCATATTAAAAACTATCACATTCACCCACTCACTCCACACACTCTCACTATACATACACACTAACTATACATACACGCTATACACGCACCTACGTCTCCACTTAATACTAATCCCACTAACAATATTATTATTATTTTTTGTATTTCGATTAAATTGTAGTTTTATTTTCTTCTTAAATTTTTAAAAACTTGTAAATTATAAGGTGACTCCTGACCACTAAGATATAGAGCATTTTATTGTATGGATTATGTCCCTAATAACTGTAAAATTGTACATACATAAATATTGTGGTGAGAGAATAAAGATTATGATTATATATTTAATCTACCTATCTAATTTAAATTTCTCTTAATATTTCAGGGCGATCTCAAACGTCACCTCACTATCCACTATCCCGAAAACCAATACGTTTGCACCGTGTGCAATAGAAGGTACTCTCGCAAGTTCCGTCTCAATCGACACATGAAGAACGGATGTCGGCGAGCGCAGTGTCACTATTGTGGCCAGCTGTAAGTATTGTGGCCATGTATTTACATTGAGTGAGAGTGATAGAGAGAGAGACAGTGAGAAATATTTCAGGATGACCTCAAACGTCACCTCACTATCCACTACTCGGAAAACCAATACGTGTGCATGCGGTACTCTCGAAAATTCCGTCTCAATCGACTCTATTGTGGTCAACTGTAAGTATTGTGGCCATGTACTTATTTATTTATTTATTAAAACTTTATGCAACACAAAAGGTACAAATGGGGGCTTAATGCCTTAGACATTCTCTACCAGTCAACCCTGGGTGGTGAAGAGATAACATGGCAGGTGCATAAACAAAAAGAAACTAAAACTAGATAATATATTTAAAGTAAAATAAACATACGTACATATTTATTATAATACATACCCATATACAACGTGTAACGGAAACTCCATATCTATCCAAAAGGGCTGAAGACAACATCTGGTATGGAGTCTCTATGCAAAGTTTCAGCACAAAATAACTGACTCAAAGAATTGATACCAAATTATTGGTTTCATATATTTCTTGAATACCAACCATAACAAACGTGTCACAGCACTACGAGGGTCAATAACTTTCCACGTCACTTGCCAATAACACGACAATTCTTTTCGTTCTTCTTAATTTGAAAAATTCGGGTTCTGGTATCAGTGTATTGGAATTTGTAATAAGTTCTACACACGAAGACTTAGGATTACAAAACCCTTGCCATATCGTTTGTTATCATCCAAAGAAGCCATGCACTTGGTATGTATATACCATTTAAATTACACGTTGTATATGAATCTATACTAATATTATAAAGCGGAAAAGTTTGTTTGTTTGTTTGTTTGCTTGAACGCGCTAATCTTCGAAAGTACTGGGTGGATTTTGATGAAATTTGGTATGGAAGTAGCTTGAAGCTTGAGGAAGGTTATAGGCTACTTTTTACCCGACTGCAAAAAAGGAGAGTTATGTTTTTACCGTGATAGAATCCACGGGAGCGAAGCCCCGCGTGAGTACTAGTAAAAATATATAGAGAGGGGGTTAATGAAAACTCTGCTTTCACTATTTGTCTCGAAAGTAATTCCACAACTTTCCCTTAAATGCATATTGACTGGTGGCCGTCCTGGTATCAAGAGGTAGTGCATTCCACAGAAGAATATACTGTATGTAAAAGGAAGAATGAACCAAATTGGAAGTATGAGAAGGAGAGAATAAGGAAGATTATTGGAAGAGCACAGACTTCATCATCTTCCTGCTCTTATATTCCATTCATTAGCTGTAAAAATGAGAGTGAAATTCCTTATAAGTGAAGATACTTAGAATGAAATGACCTGCCTGAGTCTGTATTTCCCGATAGCTATAACCTGGGGGTTTTTAAGTCGAGCTCACCGGCCGGTAAAGACCAGGCCCGGGTCGACGGAGCGTCATTTTCCGCAAGCGCCTCAAAAAGCAGTCAGAAACACTGGGGGCCTGACAGGGCCAACCACTATTCGTATTTTTTTATCACTATTAGTTTTAATTTCTGTATCCGATGAAAATTGAGACCGCGAGCGCAAAAACGGCCTAAGTAACATTTTATAAAAAAATTAGTTAGTGGATCTATCCGCTTCGAAAATCTCTTTGGAGAGGATAGGTCTACTAACAATTTTTTTTTTAATGATACTTAGGCCGTTTTTGCGCTCGCGGCCTGAAATATTGTAAGGTGTAGAATAAAGTATATAATAAATAAATAACGTAATATCATGGCCTCGGACTATAACGGCAAATGAAAGAAATAGGGTGCGTTTTTAGTCAGAAGTTTGACACTCCGCTCCATTGATAATTTTCCCACCAAAAAAACGGGTTTTTAAGTCAAGATCAACCTATTCAAGGTTACTTCTAGGTAAGCGTGCTCCATATTCGACCACATCATGACTTACTGTTACTACTTACTTACTTACTTAGGTGAAATGGTGGTCAAACGCAATTCTTTAAAAAAAATCGTATTTATGTTGTAGATTTTCAACGAAATTCTTCGTGGCTCAACACATAAAGAATGCTCACGGCCCCTATCCCAAATCTAGAGAGTATATCTGTGACGTTTGCGAAATGGTCACCTACAGTCGAAGAGGAATCATACAGCATCTCAAATATGGACACGGAACTGAAAAGGTATTTAAATCTCTATTATAGTTGGTTCACGTAAAGAAAATAGTGACGTCATCAATGCAACTGCAGCGTAAAGATGTTTTCATAATGGAGTAAAAATTTAAAATTAAATGTATATTTCAAAAGATTAAGTTAAATGGAAAAAATTAAATGAATTGTCTTAAATTAGCAAAATTTTTTAAACAGTGTCACTAGAATCGAGCGAAAAGTGGAATATTAATCTTCATTTGAATTTATTATGAAAGAATTTTGTTCTGCGTTCTCTATGACGTCATCCAAATTTCACATAAAATGTTATTCTTGTATCACGTGGTCGCAGCATTTCTTCCATCGATTAGCATTTATTAAAGTTATTGCGTCACAATTTTTTTTTTACATCACTCATCTTGAATGTTGAGTTATTAGCACTAACATATTTTTTTATGTGGGCACACCAATTTAATAGGATTGAATTTAATTAAATTATTTAATGTAGGTAGGTAACGCATAAAAGACGACCGTTTCGCCAAAAGATTTCCAGTCAACTGGTCACTGTGAACTTAGCTTTCTAATTTGTTGCGACCTGATTGGTCGAGAGGCGCGGACAACGATGACGTCACTATTATATTATGACGTAATATTAGTAACTCTGTATGGCTGTCTGTTTTATATACTTTCACGTCGAATGACTAAACAGATTTCGATGGGTTTTGACTTAACAGATCTCTTGCTCAGCAGTGGCGCTTGCCACTACTATAAGACCACCGAGCCAGTTAATAGTAGAGATATACAACGTGTAACAGAATAAACGCAATTCCTGAAAGTAGTTGGTTCAGAATTGGCTTCTGAATCGGTTTCCGTCATAAAAAATAGGTGTTAAATTTTGATGGAAAAATCTTTCATTTAACTTTAGATGGAAACACAGTATCATGACAAATTAATACAATCCTTAATTCAAGGAAATGCGCTCGTGTGCGTGTCGGTCGCTAATATTGCATGAGTGTATGCGTCAGCGTAAGGATATTGTATGACTCATAAATGTTTTGCTTTTAGTAATGATAACTATTTTATAAAAAAAATGTCTAGTTTTGGTTTCAATTTATTTAGTTACGGATGTTGTTTTAGACTTATAATTTAATATTCTAATTGGGGTGTCTGAAGTATTGTGCTTAATCTGTTACACGTTGTAGATAAGAGAGTAATATAGATCTTGAAGAAGGAAATGACAACTTTTCACTTTTTAGTCGTAGGTGAATTTAGTCTATACTAATATAACAAAAAAAAAAACTATATATTTCAAACGTCAGTAGCCTAGGCTGAAGTGTCAGCCTTGTGATAGCGGATCAAGAACCCACAACAGACACAAGCATATTTATCTTAGTTGGAGGGATTAACGAGATTGCTAGAAATGTGTATTTTACCCACATTGCTAGCTCTCTTTAAAAAAATCTAAAAGCCTTCACTTTTCTCAAACCCACTTTATAAAATAAATAAAATATACAGAGTTGATACGACAGAGGGGCATTAAATTACACTACGTATACTATACGTGTTTAGTGTTAATTTGATACAGTAATTTTTTTTTCAAACAAACTAGCTTACATATCAGAGTAAAACGCAACCACCCTTTGTAAATAAATGTGACTGACCTTAAATACCTAGGTAACAAAGTGGCAACGTAGCGCGGCGTGTGTTATCTCTTGTCTTGGTTAGATTTATTGCTTTTAGGTGCATCTCATCAAAATCATTTGCGACTAAACTACTTCTCCTATTTAATTTTTCTTTTTGGTACAATGCCTGAAAATGGTACCTAGTATACGCCGTTTAAAGGAAAGCCAGCCCCTCGGTCGTATCAACGCTGTATGAATAAAATTGAAGTGCCTGTCTGTGTTTCTTAAAGAATTGTGTTTTCATTTGAGAAAATTTAGGTATAGCTAATAACACGATAATAAAACACGAAGTTTCTCGAAAGTTTGGCTGGTTATAAACTTTTTTTAAATAAATTAATCAAACTGGATTACTTTTTCTAATTTCAGGACACAAAATGCCAAATATGCAAGAAGGATTTCTTCAAATATGTTACATTGAAGGAACATTATTTAAGTCATCACAATATAAATTACTGTTTGAGGGAGAAAAAGTAAGTAAGAAATATTTTGTTTTATTTAAAAATTTTAGAAATTATTTATTAATTTGTTAACATAGGTTTAAACAAAATACAGATCTTTTATTGATATACAGATTGGTATGTTATGCCAGGGGGTGTATGAATGTGGTGTGCAAATCTATGCGAGTATGATATCCATACTTCCATACTAATATTGTAAATGCGAAAGGAACTCTGTCTATCTGTCTGTTACCTTCTCACGCCTAAACCGCTGAACCGATTTAGGTGAAATTTGGTATGGGAATAGTTTAGGGCCCTGGGAAGGACATAGGGTGGTTTTTATCTTGAAATTCCAATGGGATCGGGATATACGTGGGAAAAACCTCCCACGCGAACGAATTTGCGGGCAGAAGCTAGTATTAAATAAAAATATTGTAAAAATGTATGCATTATTGTACCAATTATTCAATTTGAAAAAAAAAATGTACAATGACTCAAAATAATCAAAATAATTAAGTCAATATAATTAACAATTTAAATAACAAAAATGTCAATACTCATAACATGGAATGAATAATGTATTTATTGGCAAGAATGTACCTCAGACTGCAACCTACAAGGTTCCCATATAATTTAACCAGTATAGATTGTATGAACTTCAAAAGAGATGTTGGCCCCTGAGTTTGTTTCGGTATTGTTTCTTCTCAAGATAGTCAGGAAACATCGGCCTCATATAGATGAAGATGACGTGTAAAAATGTTACATTTTTAAAATTTATATATATATTTAATTTATAATAGGCTCGCGTTTGAACACCATCTCACCTGATGATAAGTGATGATGTGGTTGAAGATGGAGCACGCTTACCTAGAAGAAACCTATTCACTCTCGACTTAAAGACCAAAACAAATTTGCAAAATATAGATAACTAGCTTCCTGCCCGCGACTTCGTCCGCAAACCGTAATAAATTATACACCTAAACCTTCCTCTTGAATCATTCTATATATTAAAAAAACCGCATCAAAATCTGTCCCGTAGTTTTAAAGATCTAAGCATACATAGGGACAGACAGCGGGAAGCGACTTTGTTTAATACTATGTAGTGACTAGCTGACCCGCCACGACTTCGTTCGCGTGGTATCCTACCCCTACCCAACCGATACCACTACCCCTATCCTACCGATAACCTACCCCTACCCTACCCTACCCAAACCCTACACTACTCCTACCCTACCCTACCCCGACCTTTCCTACTTTTTTTTTCATAAGAACCTTCTCCTGACAAAACCAAACAACAAAAAAAGAATCAGCCAAATCGGTCCAGCCGTTTTCGTGTTTTGCGCTTAGCAACACATTTAGCTATTCATTTTTATTATATAGATTTATATTGTTACGAGCTGAGGTTCGGGATAGAAATAATTAACGCCAATTAAACCAAAATTAACACTTTAACTAATTAAACACAAAATAAAAATTTAACACAATTATTCGCACCACAACACTTGTCACTTAACACTTAAATCGCACTGAAATTCACTAGTAAAGCTTCGATTATATCGCGTAATCGCCTCGTAATAAGACTGACTCTCTGCGTCCCTTTGCGATCTATTTATACGCCGGTTTATGAGTTCTAGAACATTCTTATAAAATCGACTCACCGCCTACATTGCTAAGAATATTCTCAAAGCTACTCGAGATACTCAGTACTGCTGTTCGCCGCTAGATGGCGTTAGTGTCTCGAACATTCTAGATTTACGTCGAAGTTCTCGACTAATTCACTAAGCGACTGGCGTAACAATATGTAGCTAATATAAGTTCTTAATTTCTATAGGTTTCATTCATTATATTCGATGTTTCGGCCGTGTAATATTATACACGTCATTTAAACATTTTTAACAGTCGTTATGGCGTATTCCCAACTATGTGGGGTCGGCTCCAATCTAACTGGAGCTGCGACTGCGTATCTGATCTACACAAACCAGTAACTATTTAATAATTGGACCGATTTAACCTCTCAAGGACCGCCATTATTTACGTCAACCATCCGTCAAGCACCGCGGGCGGGCTCTTATCGTAAGCGTAATCTGACCCCGGTCACAAACGATTTTAAGACTTATCTTTACTACAAATACAGTTTTAAATCGGTCGGGGTTTGGTGGCACAAATTTGTGCCAGCGGGGCTCAACTTATACTTGTTTACTGGCACGTTTTTGTGCCGCTGGGGCTCTAGAGGTGAAACAAAAATGTTCCAACCCACAACCTCGACAATTTCGAGTTTTGTGACCTATGGACTCCAAAATAAGTTATATTTTAACATAATAAGGTTTGTGTGGTTTGGAACATTTTTGCTTAAATCGGTTCAATTATTTCCACGACTGGAAGACAAAGCCAGTAGCAGCAGACGCGATAACACTATGCTTTGTTCACATAGTTCCAAAACAGCATTAATGCGGAAAAGTGTTTTTGTATGGCGCCTTTAATATTTAATAAACTTCCAAAGGGGTGGCGCGAACTAAGTGCACACATACGAAAAAAACGGCTAAAATTATGTCTAGTTGGGAAAGCATACTATAGTATTTTAGAATTTTTAAATGACAAAGTAGAAATCTAACAAGAGTTTATTGTAATTTTTATAATTTAGATAATTTACAGTGATATTCATTATAATTAGATCATTGTATAGTGTATACATATGTGCTTAAATATTTTTTGTTTATGTGACAATTTAATAATGTTTGTAGCTTTTTTAACACGCTTTTATTAGGTCGACCTGTATGTAACTAACTATGTAATGAAATCTAAGGTAACTAATTTAACCATCTTCCAAGGGTCGTAGCGTAATGAAAATTGGCAGCTGTATGTAGTTCTGATGACAATATAATAATATGGTATTGTCGAACTGATCTGATGATGGAGCCGGAAGATATGAAATGGAACTTCATGATGGAAAATCGTATGATAGCTGTTTTGGATTTCTTAGAAAAGTCTTATAATGAAACTTTGACCACGATTAGGTTTCAAGGTCTGATGATGAAGCCAGAAGATAGGCACTGGCATTCCATGATAGAATATCGTATCATAGTCGTGTTTGCACTTGTGAGAAAGGCCACGTAATGGACTTTAACCACGATTAGGTTTCAAGGTCTGATGACGAAGCCGGAAGATAGGCACTGGCATTCCATGATGGAATATCGTATCATAGTCGAGTTTGCACTTGTGAGAAAGGCCACGTAATGGACTTTGAACACGATCAGGTTTCAAGGTTATAACAAACCTGAAAACTATCAGTTATCAGTTTTCTTAACATTTTTTTTTGTTTATACGTGCGTAAAGCGTGTTTTTCTAGTGTGTTTTAAACTATTAATTTATTATATGTATACACTTAACAAATATTTAATTACATTTTTATAATATTGTTACGCCAGTCGTTTAGCGAAGTACGTCGAGAAACTTGGACAGAAATCTAGAATGTTCGAGACACTAACGCCATCTAGCGGCGAGTAGCAATACTGAGTATATCTAGTCGAGACACTAACGCCATCTAGCGACGAGTAGCAGTACTGTGTATCTCAAGTAGCTTCTGGAATATTCTTGTTAATGTAGGCGGTGAGTCGATTTTACAGGAATGTTCTAGAACACAGATCGGGGTATAAATAAATCGCAAAGGAACGCGGACGAGCAGTCTTATTACAAGATACGAGACAATATAATCTGAGATCTACAAATGAATTTCAGTGCGATTTAAGTGTTAAGTGACAAGTATTGTAGTGCGGATAACTGTGTTAATTTTTGTTTTGTGTTTATTTAATTAAAGTGTTAATTTTGGTCTAATTGGCGTTAATTGTTTCTATCCCGAACCCCAGCTCGTAACAATATTGATAATTTATTTTAACATTGTTTATATTTAGACTGATTTAATTTAAATCGACAATGTATTATTTAAATAATTTGATTCTTATTTTAGTTGACAATTGTATAATATTTTTAGCTTTATTCCAATACGTCATCTTAATAACTTTTCTTGTATATTTGTATGCCAACAAGGCCAAACATGACGGATTTCATTTTCTTATTGTGAACAACCTGCATTTCTTGTATGTAAACTCATGTTTCGACAAATGAATCTTGGGTAACACGATACTCCTTGACAACCAGTCTCAGATTCTCTAGCTTCTTTCTAACCGTAACTACTATCAAAGATCGGGCACGCCGCTATTGCGGCGGTAAGACCCCTCTTTGAGGAGTGGCTAGATCGGCGTCACGGCGTCCTGACCTACCGCATGACGCAGGTCCTCACCGGACACGGAAGTTTCGGGAGGTACCTGTGTCTGATGGGGAAGGAAGAAACGCCTGGGTGTCACCACTGCGAGGATCGCCCTGAGGACACAGTAGAGCACACGGTGCAAGACTGCCCCGCCTGGGCAGAGCACCGACGTGTCCTCACGGCGGCGATAGGCGGAGACCTCTCGCGCCCGGCATTGGTCGAGGCCATGCTGCGGGGCGAGAGGGAGTGGGAAGCGGTCGCCTCCTTCTGCGAAGCAGTCATGCTTCCGAAGGAGGAGGCGGGCCGTGTGAGGGAGAGGACGGCGTCCTCCCTCCAGCCCAGCCGCAGTGGTAGACGCCCACGGCGTCGGACGTCGGCCGACGATCTCCGGCCACCGTAGGCGCGGGCATGCGGACAGCGAGTAAAGGGCAACTCGCTGTCCGACCATGGACCATGCCCGGGTCGACGGCGCGTCGTGTTCCACGCGCGCCTCAAAGAGCGTCAGCAACATGACGAGGCCCCCTCTGCAGAGGGCCGAAGCCTGCCGGGGTCGTGGGACTCATCCCATTACCGTGACCCCGGTACGTAAAGGGTTATTGAAGGAACACCGTGGATTTTAGTCAGTAAAAGTCTGACAGTCCCTCCCACCCTGCCCGGGATGGGAGGACTTATTTGATAATTTTACCACGATAAAAAAAAAAAAACTACTATCAAAGATAAACAAATTACAGCCGGGAACAACGACTGAAGGTGCTCTCTGAGACATGGAGGAATCTCTATATCGACGGTCTAATTATCAGAGTTCGTAACTCCATTTGAGTAAATTTTACAGGAGCAAGAAAAAACTGTTTTATTTATTCATTTATGGCAATATTTCAACTTGTGATTTAAGAGTAGAATTGACAGAGAAAATTATTTGTATATTTTTTTAAATTGCATTGTTTTTGTGTATGGCAGCCCCCATCACCAAAATTGCCGGCCCCAGACAAAGACTTCATAAACCCCGGACATTTGAGTAAAATCGCAATTTTTCCCCGGACGCCGTAGAAAAATATATATTTTTTTGTATTTGAAACTAAAAACAATTAAGTTTTTTTTTTAATTACTGATGGGCCACTCTTGACCTCGATCCCGCCTGATGGTAAGCGATAGATGAGGTCTACGATGTGACGAGCGAGCCCAGAAGATGCCTATTTACTCGTGCTTTAAAGGTTGAAAGGTCATAAGTGGCAGGGAACACAGAAGCCGGCAGAGAATTCCACAGCAATTCCATTCAATTTAATTATGGTTTTTATTTACTGGTAACATTGTGTTAGAAGTTTATTAACCTCTCGCGTGTCTTATGTTACACACTGCGACATAAGAAAAAGATGCTCCAAATGTCTTAAGTCGGACAGTTACACTTAAGGGCTTGGTCAGGATTGGTCGATAAATATCTGTGGTTGTGTTGCAAGTAGCAATACGTTCTGCATACACCGCTAAAATGAACAAAAAAAAATTTACAAAATGCATCTGTGGTTTTTGTTGTGACGCCGCAGACTTTTTCGTTGTGTTATCAAATAGTTTTTATTACTTTTTATAATAGTTTTTTTATTAATTATTTGGAATAATTTGTGTTAAAATAAAATTAAAAATTAAAATAAATGTGTAGTGACATTTTTTTTTTCATTTTTTTTCGAATGTGGGTGAAAATTATAAAAGTGTAAACATATCACATCACTGCGAGATAAGGTCAGTTTGATTTGCTTATTGAATGATATAAATAGTTAGATAAACTCATAACGAATCCAGGAAGGTATAATATATACCATGATAATGTCCATAAATTGCCGATCTATCATTTTTTCTGAAGTCCTACCCAAAAATCATAAGGAAATTCAACATGCGACACTCGAGGGGTTAATAATAGGCTTTCTTTTTAATCAATCAACGTAACAAAAACAATAAGATGAAATACAGAGATCGTGCTTTTTGGTGCCCGTAAGACCAATATGTGTACAGGTTTTACCCGAACGCTTGTAGGAAAAATGCCCCCGGACGCTGTCCAAACTAGAACAAATCCGGGGAAACCCGGACGGATGGCAGCCCTATTATTGTGAGAAAATTGACTTAAGTACAAACTTTTCTAGCCACGGTGTTTGGAGTTAGAAAGTGTAAATGCAGTACGACTTTTTATTTTTATTGATTCATAAATGTACATACCTCATCGTATTTTTTTTTTTGGGAAATAAGAAATATTCCATTGTATAGATTATAAAATACTGCACGAGATGGCATTAAAGGCCCATTTTCGTTTTTTTTTTGGAGTTACGCATTTTGGTAATTAGACCGACGATATGTTATAGTGAGCCATATACTGACTGACCTCGGTAAGCATTGCCTAATCTTAAATCTCTAAGTTGGTGTTTGTTTTTTCAGGAATAGGTGTAATGTAGTAGTAAAAGTGGAGCCATTAGAAGAGGTAGAAGAGATAGTTGACTGTTCTGATTTTATTTACGAAGTTCCTATAGAGAAACAGGAAAACATGGACGGTAAGAATCATTTATTTATTTAATTTAATTGAGGTTCACCAACAGTTGTTACAGATATAACACAGATAGGAACATACATGTATTAGTGTCCTAAATCTAACTGCACAACCAATTACAGGCAAACACCACAAGCAATATGCTCTTGGTAATTTAATTAAAAAAAAATAATTGTAAGTTAACCTAAATCTTTTATATATATAAAAGCGAAATACTACTCACTGATTAATCACGAAATCTCAGAAACTACAAGTAGTAGGGCTCTCAAATTTTGCTTTTAGTATGTAGATGCTCGCTAAGACGGGATTTTGCGAAATTCCCACGGGATCGGGATTTACACGAAAAAAACTTCCCACGCGAACGAAGTCGCGAGCAACTGCTAGTAAATTATAAAAAAGAAATTTCTGAACTTACAATAATAATAATTCATTAAATCAGGTAACTTGGCCAATACAAGTAATATACCCACTAAAACAAATGATATTATGAATAAACTTGAAACACTTTTTCACGTGGATAGTCTGGTCTGTCTATCTATCTGTCTGTCAGTCTATGGCTGTCTATATACATATTTGATAATTAGTATCAACGAATTAATAATTTAAGATTTACTTACCATGATCATCCGCGATCATGGCGCTTGCAACAGTGTCGAAATATTGGAAACTCGAAACAATAAAAACACATTGTAAATATCCTCTTTGACCATGTTAGCTTAAAACTTACATAATAATGTATTAATTACTAATTGTAAGAATTTCTTAATAAAATTTGGGACCCATATAGTACACGATTCTTCTGTTGGTAAAGTCGAGAACAACGCATTATTCATATTGCATATTGAACTTGGCTCTCATTTCACATTTATGCTTTTGATGGGATATTTATTTAATGAAATAAATATTTTTATTTTGTTATCCTTTTTTTAATTAGGGGTTTTTATATTCAACGTGTAACGGAAACACATCTATCCAAAAGGGCTGAAGACGTGTGGTATGGAGTCTATGCACAGTTTCAGCTCAAAATAAGTGATTCAAAGAATTGATAACAAATTCTCGGTTTCATATGTTTCTTGAATACCAATCATAACAAACGTGCCACAGCACTACGAGGATCAATAACTTTCCACGTCACTTGCCAATAACACGAAAATTCTCTTATTTCTTCTTAATTTGAAAAATTTGGTCTTTGTATCAATGTATTGAAATTTCTAATAAGTTCCACACATGTAGACATAGGATTACAAAACCCTTGCCATATCGTTTGTTATCATCCAAAGAAGCAGTCCACCTGGTATTTATTTCCCAGTTTCCAGTCTTTTAAGTAGTGGTTTCTAATTTTATGCTTAAAAGAAAATTTTGACTCAGTCTTCTTGATGTCAAGGGGTAGCAAGTTCCAGAGTTTAATAGCAGAAATAGCGTAAGATTTAGACAGAAACCCGGTGGTATGTATATACCCTTTAAATTACACGTTGAATACTTAATTGTAGTTCTCGAAAATCCCTACATATTACATAAAATATACCGTTATTTCCAGATATCCCACCAGAACAACTACTAAAGCCGACAAGTCCCGAACGCCTCACTATCGATTCCGACACCATAACGTACTCTAAGAAGGTGCTGTCAGAAGATATCTCTCTCTGTCTGTTAGAAAGAGAAAAAGATGGAGATATGATCGATGATTTCTTCATAGGACACGCTATGCAGAAGCAGGAGGCTAAGTTCAGTAAGTAAAGCTCATTTTTATTTTTATATAGGGTTTCGTAGCCGATTTTTTATTTTATTTGTAATTCCATTGTGCTGTATTAATTGGTCTATACTGTTCTCTAATACCTAATTAACCTGTCTTATGTACACAACATGTAACGTAATTAACGCACACTCTCAAACACCCCAATTAGTATTATTATGTTATAATCATAATACATACCCTGAATTTTTAGTTAAACATGCATAAGTTTATTTGTAAAGACTTTAGTGTGTTTGAAATAAGGTTCAATTTTCTTTATTTTTTTATCATTCAATACGGAATTTGTATTAATACAAATTAAAATGCACTTATAACGTTACATAAAACTTTATTCATCAAGGTACACGTTCTTATGATTAAGAATAACGTTACAATTACGTAAACAAGGGAACTAAGTTAGGGGCGCGGGCGCACAGAGACTGTCACGGGTGACGCGCGCAAAGGATTTTTCGTAACTGCAGGGCGCGTGTTCGCGGACCGGCCTCCGAGGGTGGCGGGGTATCGTACGACGGGGTGAAAGGGGTACCAGGGACGCACTCTTTACAGGGCCGCACTTAGGGTACATTATACTCTCCCCCTTCTGACCAAGAAGCGAAGTCTCATTGGTATAAATAGCGAACCTACGATTGGACTTTCCGGGGGCGACCTCTGCGGCGCTTCGGAACAATAGGCTCCGGACACTCACCACCTCTGTCATGGTATCTTCGCAGATCCGACACGTGGTACTTACCCCCAATTTCACCAGTCTTCTGCGAAGTAAGAGTATATGTAGTGGAACTCACCTTCTTAGAGACTATGGACCATCCTGTTTCGGAATAAACTTGAAAGTGATACCTTTGGAAGCATTACTTAAAACATGGGTCTTCATAAGCACAAGATCACCTTTTTCGAAAGGATCCGAAGAACGACGGCCAGAAATGCTTTAAAAGTCTTATTGCCTTAAGTTACAGTTCATTTCAGTTTGTTTTGACTGTACAAGGGTAGTGTGATTGTAATTTACGTAGTTTTAATTATTTTTGGGATAAAAATTACGTATATTAAAAATGATAGAAATCGATTCAGTAAATGATTCCGAACAAACTACTTTCAGGATGTGCGTTAATTATGTTACATCTATACTAATATTATAAAGCTGAAGAGTTTGTTTGTTTGTTTGCTTGAACGCGCTAATCTCAGGAACTACGGTTATGATTTGAAAAATTCTTTCAGTGTTAGATAGCCCATTTATCGAGGAAGGCTATAGGCTATATACCATCACGCTAAAACTAATAGGAGCGGAGCACTAATGAAGAATGTTTCAAAATCGGGGGATTTTTTTTCCACGCGGACGAAGTCGCGCGCGTAAGCTAGTGTTGTATAATTGTCAAAAAATAAGTTTTAAAAGAGTAACTGTGGAGTTTCTTGTCGGTTCTTCTCCATAGGAAACGGCCAATTCTGACGTTTTGTAAGTTTCCATGTAGACCTATGTGAAATAAAATATTTTGAATGTCAAAAACGGAACCCTTATATATTCGTCGTGTCTGCCTATCTGTCCGTTCGTATATCACAGCCAAAAAAAAGCCAAAAATATAAGGGTTCCCATACGTGGAATTTAATCTAAAAAAAAAACAAACCCAGACGTGAAAAACACTGAAGTTTCTAGAACCATTTTTGCTCAAAGTCAATCGTTTGAAAGATATACATCTCTAAAGTGGTCGAATTTGTGTCCCTCTCCCCTCTAACTTTTAAAGTAACAGACTGTAATATCGACCCTTACTGTTGTTATTATTTAGTTCTTAACTTGTGACGTAATTTATTGATAACCCCATTACTAATAAACGTCAATAGCCTAATGGATAAGGTGTCGGACTTGTGATCGAGAGGTCACGGGTTCGAACCCCACCCATTACACTATTGACGTGAACCCACTCCAGACACAAGCATATTTAGCTTAGTTGAAGGGGTTACTAGTTCTGTAAATTCAACCCACGTTACTAGTTACCATTTAAAAAAAATCACGTTAGAAATAAACACTCGCTTTCTTCCTCAGAACCGCTTAAACAGATCGTAGACGAGAAAAAGAAAGAACGCGTTGAGAAACGCTTAGGAGAGCTCCTCAATATAGCAAGAATACGTAACCAGTCTGTGATTCTGGAGAAACTGAGGAAACAGTACAACAGGCGGATCAAAATGGCTACCGGTGGTGGGGATAAGAAAGGTAAGATCAGGGCTGAAACCCTTACATACAGGATGGCCCGTTTACAGTGGTCCAAAGATTTTTTTCAGTTTGAGAGCATCATAAGTGATCATTTAAAACATACTTTAGTTAAGCGAAAACTTATGGTTTAGAAATTTGTTTTTTTTAAATTACCCACAATTTCAATATTTCTGACACAAAACCACTCTGTTATGAAAAGTACTGGACCGAATCGAATGAAATTTGGTATAAGCATAGTGCAATAATCTACCTATCGCGCTAGTCTCATCTAGTGTAAATAAGTAACCTAGATTATTTAAAAAAAAAAAACGTAATTTCGAAACCATAAGTTTTCGCTTAACTAAAGTATGTTTTAAATGATCACTTATGATGCTCTTTAGCTGAAAAAAATCCTTGGACCACTGTAAACGGGCCACCCTGTATAACGAAACAGAATACATATTAGTTAGGACAATCTAAAATAACACACACAAAAATACGCACATGCACAAACACACACACACACACACATTAACAAAACTAAACCTAAAAACAAAATGTTACATATTATATTATTTGATTTTTATGTTATGTTCCATAAAAAATAACGTTTATAGAAGTGCTAACAATGTATTTTTACTTCATTAGGGAAGAGCGTAGTAGCCCCCATACAAGTGTCAATTACTGGGGCTGCCCCAACTCATGTATGCTTACTTTTGATGAAATAAATATTGTTGTATTTTGTAAGATCCTAACATAAACAAAATATCCCACCGCGTCTGTCTGTCTATATGTTTTTACATCTACTTTCACTCTCTCTATTGATCTTACACTTATCTTGGACAGTCGTGTACTCAGAAAGTCAGAAGCCAGAAAATAAACCACTAAACAAGATATTTACAACTAGCAGCTCGCCTACAGTTTTGTGTTGCCAATTATTCGTGCTATAATTTCTTAGACCCAAAATCTCGTGCCCCGCACAGTGTTTCATCCTGAACATGCTAGCTAGACGAAACTATTTATTGATGTTTTTTGTCTTATACGGCTTTTATGTGATGTCTTATTACGTAATTCGTGCAAAACACTCAAATAAAAGATGGTAGGTAGGTAACTAGGGTAACGATTTTTAAGAAAACAAAGATTATCAGTATAAGTTGTGTTTAATTAAGGCAAATAAAGATAAATACAATAGAAAAAGGGGTAACAACGCATAATATGGTTTAATTACTAATATCATAGCTACTAATTGCACAGTGGGACCTCATTACCTAACTTTATATAGCAAATTACTTTAAAGTACTTACATCAATGTATATAGTTTTACCCATGTTTGCAAATTAATAAATGATTTATGATCTTAAAATTTTAATGAGTAAATCGTAATTAAAGTTATTAAATAAATCGATATAATAATAACCTACAACAATACAATAGCAGATGTGATTATTAACATATTAAGTAAATCTCTATTCGTGGCAATACGTGAAACTTTTCGTGTATTATGTTCTCGGAATCTTCTACAATGTTTATTGCGAGCTTCCTGAGCTTCCTCAGAAAGCTGCCCAACAGGTAGAAGAGCCGATTACACAATATCGACACTGTGCACAAGAAGTTTGTGCACCGTAACTGGCTAAATAATAGAGACTAAGGTATATTTTTTTGTGTCCTGCTTTAAACTATTAAATTTTTCAATATTAATATCGTAAACCGAAGCTAACGTTCTAAGAATGATTCCAAAGTTCTTAATTAGGGTCACATTTAAACCTGTAATATCTGAAGCTAGTTCAGGATTCCCAAAAAACCGACAAGCAGTATTTCCATCATTAGTATTTCCGAATCCAGGTTTTGGTTTATCTACTATCAAACCCATTTCCGACTTAAACCTATCTTGGATTCGAGCCGAACGCTGCTTCACATTTACTTTGTCATTTTCGTCTCGAAGTTGCCATTTTTTAACTTTGAGACGATACCTTATGCGAAGCAAACATTCTAAGCGTGAAGTGGAGATATACCAAAACCCAGATTGTTCTTATTTACTACAAATTCCTTAGAGTCATCATTCATACATTTAGGAGTAGCCCCACAAATGTAGCACTTTGGAGCGGAGGAAGTTTCAGTCTTAGATTTTTTTTTTTTCACTTTACCGTCAATCATCGTGAATAGCAATTCATATTTCACAGATACCTCATTACTATTTACATTACCGATTGTTGGTACCAATTGGTTTCTTTCCTCCAAAACTTTGTTGGTTTCCGTTACAGTAAAGTCTGTTGTTTCTTTGGAGAAAATAAACTTAATTGGCCTACAATACATAGTAGAAGATGGTCGAGGATTCTGCGAAACAATGTTACCACTGCTGTCAAGTAATTGAAGCTGCACAAATGAGAATACAAATAAAAACTCATCAGTGCCTTCACTGTTTGCGAACTTTTGTTTGTAAGTGCTATGACCAGAACTTCCGTCGCACCCCCACTTGCTTATAAGGGAGAATAATGAGTCAGGAGGCAAAGATCTGAATACCTCAAGCTGTGCAGAAATTAGACGTTCGACTGTTTTATTTAACGCGGCTTGAAGTTTAATTTCTGCACGAGTTTCGGTTACGAAAATCTGTTCCTCAGGGGGATAACAGTCTAATTTAGCCTGCCTGACACTATTAAATGAAGGAAATACCTTATGTCCCGCCTTCATGCCCCATTTTCGGGTTTGTTTCTAAGAATGGGTTGTAGCTCTGGCGTCCACATAGTAAGCCAGAGCTTCTTTGTTTGAAAGACACCTTTGCGAATCAACATGCGAACTAATAGATTTTTTTCATGTCTTGACACTTCTCCGGGCTGTTGCTGGCTTCTCTAATCACACAGGCGAGATTTCGGTGCCCAGCTAACCGCGCTAAAATTTCAGCAGCAACCACCAACTGGTTTATATCCCGTTCTTGGAGTAAATCGTCGAGTCGCCTTTTTTTCGATTTATCGCTCAGGTCATCAAAAGTTTTAGTAGAAGGACCACCCAGAGTGGATGTTGAGGGTTTGGGGTGGTGGACAATCACTTTACACTTGAAATCTTCTGCCAAATAAGCAGAATGGTTGGCCAAGAAGCGTTCATGATTTCCTCCGGAACTTTTCCATTTTTCAGCAAATTTTGAAGAAGTTCTGCTGATATGGTTCCTTAACTCTTTTATGGAATCATCGCTAATACCCAATAATTCGTGTCTGTTCCTTATATATTGATATAATGCACTGGTTCGATTTTCTTTTGGATGTTTACGCCATTCTTCCAAAAAATCTATTTTCGAGATGGTTTATTTGATCTCTAGAAAAACAATAAAAAACCATAGTTGTAATTTATTGTGAATTTTTTTATTACTAAAAAACAAAAGCTAACAGATATAGCTATGATATATCAAAAAATCACAACCGACGGCCGGGCACGCCGCAATTGCGGCGGTAAGACCCCTCTTTGAGGAGTGGCTAGATCGGCGTCACGGCGTCCTGACCTACCGCATGACGCAGGTCCTCACCGGACACGGAAGTTTCGGGAGGTACCTGTGTCTGATGGGGAAGGAAGAAACGCCTGGGTGTCACCACTGCGAGGGTCGCCCTGAGGACACCGTAGAGCACACGGTGCAAGACTGCCCCGCCTGGGCAGAGCACCGACGTGTCCTCACGGCGGCGATAGGCGGAGACCTCTCGCGCCCGGCATTGGTCGAGGCCATGCTGCGGGGCGAGAGGGAGTGGGAAGCATCCCCTCCTGCGAAGCAGTCATGCTTCCGAAGGAGGAGGCGGGCCGCGTGAGGGAGAGGATGGCGTCCTCCCTCCAGCCCAGCCGCAGTGGTAGACGCCCAGGGTCGACGGCGCGTTGTGTTCCACGCGCGCCTCAAAGAGCGTCAGCAACATGACGAGGCCCCCTCTGCAGAGGGCCGAAGCCTGCCGGGGTCGTGGGACTCATCCCGTTACCGTGGCCCCGGTACCTAAAGGGCTATTGAAGGAACACCGTGGATTTTAGTCAGTAAAAGTCTGACAGTAGGGAGTGGGAGGACTTATTTGATAATTTTACCACGTTAAAAAAAAAGGGGAAAGAGGGGAGAGATAGTTTCTGGTCCATCAAACATTAAAAACGATAAAAAAAATATTAAAATTTTGCAACATAGCGCGTTTTGTAAATGATGAGAAAAAACTATAGGTACTTTAAGTATCAAAATAAAAAGTACATACCTTCAGCTACAAAATCCATCATAGTTTTTTTTTGATAAGTATAAAATTCACTAGCATATGATGTTTCTCGTTAGAAGCAAAATTGCAACTAATTAACACTTTACTTACCCCTAATTTATATAACAGCCCTCATTAGCTTATCAGTGATTGAAATGTGTGCAAAACATTTCTTAGAACCGGAATAATGGGGATAATGGCTACATACTTAGATAGGATAGGATACTTAGGTCTTGGAAATTTGAAAGTGACTTTTGTCTAGCTAGCATGTTTAGGATGAATCACTGTGCCCCGATAAAATTAAACCTTTTTCCCCAATGTTTTGGTCGGCTTCTATTCTAACCTGATATTCAGCCGAAGGTCCCGGCATTTGGACTTCTTTGACAGTCATAACGGGTAGTTGGAAGCCAGAAAATCTTACCTTGGTCTGGCCAAGGGGTATCAGGTACATTCGGTTATACTGGAAGGCCAAAATAATTGGGAGAAGGCTAAGCAGATAAGGATATTTGGGACATTAACCTCTATGGTACTCATATGACCAGTACGAATTGTATGGACCTCTAACTTTGTTTCGGTGTTTCTTCTCAGTGTAGTTCAGCTAGGAAACACCGGAATCTGGTTTAAAGTTACAAAAATATTGACATATTGTGTGTTATTTTTAGCCTTATTTTCGGTGGGAAAATCATGAAATGACTCCTCCCACTCTGGGAGAAGCGGGAGTGTCAGATTTCTACTGGTTAAAAACCCACCCTGTTCTTTCAGTTGCTTTTGTAATCCGGGGCCGCGGTATCTCGTTTGAACTCCAGCAGGCAATGGCCCTATCAAGCCCCGTCAACTTTTAGCCAACTTACAAAGCAAATATCAATAACTAAAAAAACATTTTACCTATTTCAGAACCAAAACAAAACATCAGGTATTTCAAAAACCCAGATATTAAAAAATCAGCCAAACCTGGCAATGATGTAGATGATAAAGAAATCAATATAGAAGAAGACAATAATACAATTAATCAAGATTCGAATGAAAATCAACAAAATACTCTTTCTGCTAAACGAAACAGTAAAAATATTGACCAAAACGATGAAATTGGTGAAGATATACAAAATAATGATAAAATCAATGAAATTATGGATGAAAATCAAACGAATGATGAAGAAAATGACGATGAACCTATAGATGATCCGAAGGATGTTGATTATAAGGAGAGTGATAGTGATGGAGAAACTAACCCGAATGGAAAGCTAACGTTTAATACACATCAGTGCTACATTTGTTTTAAGGTATGTATTAACACAATTAACGCAATGGCTAAGGTCGCGGGTTCGAACTTCACTCATTACTCTATGGCCGTGAATCCACTCCAGACAAACATATTTAGCTTAGTTGGTGGGATTAACAAGATTGATTGTGAATGCTGTGGCTGGGATTCAAACCATGACGTTTTTAAACTGCACAGGACAGAGAGATTTGGAAGGAGAAAAGGGAATGTCTTTGCAATAGCTTCTGAAACAATATGAGGTTGCGACGCTTTTATTTTTTTTCGTGGAGAAATTGACTTCTTTCGCTCTGGGTGTGGCGGAGGGAGTGTCAGACTTTACTGACTAAAACGCACTCGGTTCCTTCATAACTGATTGGTGTACACTCGTGATATTTTGTTCTGACTAGCTAAATCTATACTAATATTATAAAACAGAAAAGTTCTTCTTGTTAGCGTGTCGATGGCAAATAGCTAGATGGAGTCAGCCCAGAACTGGGCAACAAGTTTGGCATCATCGGTAGCAACCATCAAGTCCTATGAGCAGTTGACAGGGCACGCACGACAGGAAATTAAGTGTGCCATGGTTTGTGGAACAGAACCACAAATACACCCCAAGGCAGAGGCATCGATAAATATCCACCTGAACAGATGTTCTTTGCTGCGACCAACCTGGGTGCGGAGACTGTTTAAAGACTTCCAGGTCAGCCATGGCAGTTCGCGTCCAGGTGGGAGATGCTGAGCTGGGCTTGGAAGAGATGTACTTTCTAGCCACAGCTTTAGGCTTTTCTTGGGCTGCTCGCCAGTAAGTGGAGTGACACACTTCAGTTAACTTCTTCGACTTTTCTGCCTTTATGGCACTAAGGTGTACCCATGCATTGGGTGTCGGGTGTCTCTAACCATTTTGGCTCTTTCATTGGAACTTGCAACCGCTCTGCGAACTTCTGGTGGCGCTATTCCTGTCAGTGGATACAACATCTGCGGGCCTAGACAAAATCCATTTTCTGTAAGCGTTAACGCCAACGGAAAAATTAAATTGTATGGAGTTGACATTTACTAACACGTGACAATCACGTGACATGTGGTTAGCAAATGTCAACTCCATACAATTTAATTTTTCCGTTGGCGTTAACGCTAACAGAAAATGGATTTTGTCTAGGCCCGCAGTACAGAATAGTTTATTTGTTTTAAATCTTCGATAGTACTGGGTGGATTTGGATGAAATTTGGTATGGAAGTAGATTGAACCTTGAGGAACGTTATAGGAAGGTTATATAGACTGTTTTGACGACTGCAAGAGCGAGAGAAAAATGTTTTTAAGTCCACGGGAGCGAATCCCCGCGCGGATGCTACTAATATACAACGTGTAATTTAAAGGGTATAATATACATACCAAGTGCACGGCTTCTTTAGATGATAACAAACGATATGGCAAGGGTTTTGTAATCCTTAGTCTACGTGTG
This sequence comes from Tholera decimalis, assembly GCA_943138885.2. Lineage (NCBI taxonomy): Eukaryota > Metazoa > Arthropoda > Insecta > Lepidoptera > Noctuidae > Tholera > Tholera decimalis. Next base: position 4,990,406 of record OW964575.2, on the reverse strand, counting down.
TAGAACTTATTACAAATTCCAATACACTGATACCAGAGACCGAATTTTTCAAATTCAGAAAAACGAAAAGAATGATCGTGTTATTGGCAAGTGACGTGGAAAGTTATTGACCCTCGTAGTGCTGTGACACATTTGTTATGATTGGTATTCAAGAAATATATGAAACCAATAATTTGGTATCAATTCTTTAAGTCAGTTATTTTGAGCTGAAACTGTGCGTAGAGACTCCATACCAGATGTCTTCAGCCCTTTTGGATAGATATGGGGTTTCCGTTACACGTTGTATAAGACTAACAGTCGCGGGGGCCAAACAAACTTTTCCTTACTTAAAAGTATTATTTTTAACCAATTTACAAAATGAAATCTATTTTTTCTTTTTTTTTCCAGTTATTCAAAACGAAAGCCGACCTAAAGCTTCACTGTAGAGATCATTTCGAAGTATGCAACGATAAGATGTTAAAGAAATGTCCTTTCTGCGGTTACGTTACCAACCTAACTATAACAAAACATATCAAAGACGTCCACAATATATTCTACGATATACGAAAGAATGGCAGAATCAAAGAGAAAAACACAGAAAACGGACCGAAATATGTCTTCCAAATTGACAAAGATTGCGACTTAGAAATCATACCCAGTATTAGCAATTTAAATAAAATCGCTTCCATGAAAATCGATGAGAAAAAGCGTCAATCGCATAATCTATTCTTAGGTACGACGAAATTAGTCAGAAAGGGTGGAGATTGGATGGTACAAAAGCAAAAAGTTGACATTAGTAATGAATATTTGTTGCCAGAATTTAGTGATTACGAATATCAAACATTAAAGTCTATAGGCGATACTTATTTAGAAAGAATAAGAACTCTTAGTATTCTAGCTAAGAAGAAAGGTATAAAAATACTTTACCCCTGTGAAGATTGTGACAAAATTTGCTTAACAATGAGTGCTCTAAAGCTTCATAGCAGAAAGCATGAAGCAAATCCAAAATCTTTCAAACCTAAAGTTTGGAAGAATAAGATTGTTAACGGGTTTAACGGTCGATACACTCACGTTAATAAAAAAAGTAATCGTAAAAAGAAACAAGCAAATGTTACGCAAAACAATAATGCTGTTTCTAATCAGAAGACGAATAAAAAACCCCGTAGATTAGAAAGAATCGTTAAAAATGATACAGCTCCCATAGCCAATCGTTTCGCTGATCCGAATCCCGTGAAAAACAAACATAAGTGCGATAGAGAATTAATAGAATTCTACAAGAAGAACATCAAAGGGGGTGACATTGAATTTTGGCAGTTTTTAAAGATTTTCAACAAAATGAGTCGTGAAAATGTCAACGATTTCAAAGATTTGGAAAATAGATTCGATTTTGGAATGCATAATATTAAAACTGACAGTTCTCTTGCTAAAGACAATACTGAATCTATAGAACCTACTGACTCTATCAAAGAGGTTGGTAGGAATGATAGTGTCAAGACAAAACCGAAAAAAACTAAAGTTTTAAGAAACAGTAAAGCATTTACAAGGGCTATTATGATAAGCAAGAAAGAGTATTTAAGAAGACTTGCCATTAAAAATCAAATGAGAGAACGATTTAAGGGTACACCAACTTAAGTATTCAATTAATTTAAACATATTGCTATTATGAGTTCAGAATCTTATTTAATAGGAATGATGAAAATAAAGTTACGAATATAATTAACTAACAACTGCCGGCGACTTCGTTCACGTTGGAGGTCTCAATCCCGTGGGATATCTGGGATAAAAGTGTACTTGTGTACCTATATTTAATCTCCTCTATCTTTCAGTGAAAGTCCCACTAAAATCGGTTCAGAGGTTGTAGGTACGAGCGGACAGACAACAATTTAAAAAATATAAGTTCGTTTGTGTTTCAGTGTCGTGGTAACGAAAAAACACAGTTATTTTGAAATCATAGATAGACACTTAGATTTTTATATGTATATACATATATAGAGATGAATTTGTTTACGTACAAAAATTAATTTAAATTAGAAGCCTGACAAACTTTTGTCCGAGATTAAATATTTATTTATTTAAGAATAAATATATGAATTAGTTCGGTTTTTTTGCTGTAATGTATCTTTACAACTTTCTCTTCTTTTGTTAACTTGTCATCAATGAAATGGCTTGCATAATTGTTTAATAAGCCATAAGAATTTTAGTTCATATATTTTATTATGTAACATTTTTGTGTTCCTTAATTAATAAAATAAAAAAAAGTATAGGTGAACTCATCTGAATGAAATTTGACAGAGATAGATTATATTCTGGAGTAGCACATATGAGTTAGTTTATTTTTAATATATTTCTAGAGAAAAGACAGGACGCTGAAAAATAAAACTGTATTGAAATCTATACTAACACTAGCTTCTACGCGCGACTTGGTTCGTGTGGGAGGGTTTTTCCGCATAAATCCCATAAAAATGTCGGTATAAAAAGTTGCCTGTGTTGTTCCAAGATGCCAAATAACTCCTTACCTAATTTCATTCAGATCCGTTCAATAGTTTCTGGGTGAAAGAGAACAATTCTCACAAACTTTTGCATTTATAAGATTATAAAGTTTGCGATTTACTGAATGAAAATCTACTGAACCGATTTTGAAAATTCTTTCACCAATAGAAAGCTACATTATTCCTGAGTGACTTAAGGCTATTTACTATGTGTATTTATTGTTTAGAGCTTCCAATATTTCGGTACTCTTGCAAGCGCCATGATGACGGATGAACTAACATGACATGGCGCGACTATTTTAGCTTTTTTTTATTAATTTTAATTGGTTGCATGTGACATCACCAGTTTTTTTCTCTTTATTTTGCAAATTGGTTATTAAATAACACTTTTACACGTAATTTTTTTTTTTTTTTTTGTAAATTTAATCTAGATGAGGCCGGTGTTTCCTAGTAAGTAAATTACGCTACTTAAATGCACTGAGATTCTGAATTTAAAATGTAGGAAATGTTTATAAATAGTTCGTAAAATCAATGCAATAATGTATAGCATAATTTAAATTGTCTCTTGATAAAATATCATCTACAGACTGGCCTAGAACGAAAGTGGTCTATGTAACATTTTTGCCCGTTTATTTATTTATTTAAAATAAATCTAAATCAATTTATGAGCATTTTTTGATCATATTAAGTCATTAACTATGAAATTGTCGTTTTACATGAAATAAGTTAACGTTTTTTTTTTCTGTTAAAGTGATCACACATGCAAGCGATGCATGTTTGCCAATGCAGTAATAGCTTATTGATGCCCTTCTTGAAGAAGTCAGTTGGACGGGAGATAACAAATTCTTCGTTATGGTTATCACACTGCCAACTTCCAAACGGGCTACTACTGACATTTTTTTGATAGAAAAACCCTCTCGATGAATCAGCAGCCGCGCTTGCGACCAATATACCAAGGAAATATTTATAGTGAAAAATTTGGAAGCCCTACTTGTAGTTTCTGAGATTTCGTGATTAATCAGTGAGTGGTATTTCGCTTTTATATATATATAGAATATAGATAATAGGTAAGATTCTTAATAAAAACACATAATAAGGCCAATTGGTCAGTTAGTTAAGATTACTATCACATATTCGAAATGTAACAATAAATTAAAAGTCCCCAAAGGGGGTACTATTCTTTTTATCGAGGGAAAAATCAAATCTTAAGACTCCCCCCGCTCTGGGTCGAAGCGGAGTGTCAGACTTCTACTAACTAAAAACCCACCCTATCACTTCAGTTGTTAGAACATTCTGCAACCCCAGGAGGCAATGGCCCTATTGAGTCCCGATATTCAAGACATTTGTTGATGGATAAGATTTCATTGTAGTTCCCTTTTCCACCCACTTTAGGGGTGAATTTCGGAAAGTTCCTTCTTAGTGCTAATTTTCTTTATGGAGAACCTCTTTGCAATATTTCGAGTTTATTTATTCAGAGGATTCCGTTCTGCATCGATGTCAGTCAGTCATCCTGGCCTTTTAGATATGAATGTAAAATGTGTGCATGATCGCTAAAAAGCGGTTTCTTAAAGTAAGCTTAGTAAGTAACACCTACTTGAATGGTTGTCATACTGATAATATTTAAATCTGTATACCGGAGGTATATTATCCTAAACCACTGTAAAAAATATTAATATCATTTTGTAAACAAAAACAACGTACTACCCTCAGGGCCGGATTAACCATTAGGCGGAGTAGGCAACTGCCTAGGGGCCCCGCATCAACTAGGGGCCCAGGCCCAGTGCACGCACCAAGAAAACATGTTTGTTAGAACGAGAATTTGTGTGAACTTAGGGACCTCACTTTTATCTCACAAAATAGAAATCGTTAGATTTACTAGTAAAATTAAAACAATTTTAAAACAAATCAGGGAATAAGTAAAGAAATATATTAAAAACCACAGCCCTTAACGTGCGTTTCCTCAGTTCACACACGATTTGGTCAGTCAAAGTAAGAAAAGGGGCCCCGAGAATGCCATTGCCTTAGGGCCTCTGACAGGGTTAATCCGGCTCTGACTACCCTACTTTTGAACAACAAATAAAATTTTTACTTCTAATTTCACACAGTAGAGGGAATATGGATGTATTTTTTTATTTGCGTAAGTTATTAGGTCTAGTAAGCGATTACGAAATATTTCCTTAAATAACTTCTTCATTAACGAAGTTATAAAACTTTAAAGTTGATTAGAAAGAGAAGTCAGACTGTGACGTCAAAGTCTATCACGCTCATACAGAAGAAAGTTTACGAGAAAAGTATAGAAAAGCTTTTCAAAGAACTTTAAATAGCTGAATAATCAAAGTCAAACGTAAACAGCCTTTGTAAAAATTTCCAATGACCTGCGTAACTGAATGGCAACGTCTCGGCGGGCTCGAACAAAGCGGAGCGGCCCGTTTGATTTTAACTAAGAGAAAACTTCAATAAATTTCCTGTGACTAAACTATTGCTTGTACTGAACTGTTTTTTGGTGTGTAGACTGAAAATGATACATAGTATGTAGTTTCATTTAATGCCTCTCGCTTTTATCAACGTTTTGTGGTAAACTGGTTGCTTAAATATTTTTGTCATGCATATTGCCTATTGGTAGTTAACCGTTTCCGTGCGGATGATGCCGCACAGGCACCATGTAAATCTATTGCGTATGGCGTATGGTGCCCGAGAGGATACAAAACTAAAACATAAAAAACTCGGCTAAAACGACATTTGTCAAAAGAGTCCCGTAAATAAAAGTGTCTTTATTTGTCACCCATATCATGCCCACAGTGTTCGTTTCAAGTAATTTAGTAAATTAGCAGACTTCAGGGGTTGTAAACCAAGTTGTCGAGTCACATTTTATTATTGATTATTATAATTCTAACAGCCAACTTTCTGGAATGTTTCTAAAAAATCTGATGCTTTTGTCATAAGGTTCATTTTTTCCTCAAAACATGATGGGGTTACAAAGAGTGCGAGGCGGATTGGCGACTTAACAAACAATGGGTTTTACCCATTTTTTACGCTGTTCCTAATATAATGCCTATAATAATATATTTAATTTTTTTTTCTGGTTAACTCTACAACAAAATAAAAAGGTTATCAATTAAACGCTTAACGAAAATCCACATTTTTAAGTAGATAGTCATAGATATTTTTTATCAATAAAAATACATTTTCATTGTTATCCAAATAAAACACTTCATAATCATGTAAGTGTTTGTAGGTACGAGTAGAATATTTTTGGTTCATTAGATTCGGACTTCCCATTCAGTTATATGTTCTATATTACATTGTTTTGTAGAGAAACAATTTTACCATCAAAATAGCGGATTTAAAATTGTTTCGCTACATAACACTGTATAATAAATAATAAATAAATATCACCTCGCTGCAAACTCAAATAGTACGTGAACAAATTCTATATAACACTCTTGAATAAATAAATCCATAAAATAATGCAAAAAGGTTTACAACACCTAATAGAAATTAGTCACTTACCTTCCATTTCCATAAAAACACACAGATCGTCACTTTTAAATGCACTGAACGAATTTACTGACTGCTTACGTTCGATAAACAATGGCAAATGACTCTTTAACAAGTGGAAACACGAGAACAAGCTAAAATTTACAATTCATGGCGGATGATTCCCCAGGGGAATCATCAAAGTCTCTAGCGCTTGGTGCCCCAGAGGCATCACGAAATTTTTGTTTGACGCCAGGCACTAAAGATTGCTAAAAAGACCTCCGCACGGAATCGGTTAAGTGACATACGTGAACAGTGTTCAATTTGAGATTTAACACCCGGTTTCTGAAAGGCAGATCAACGCAAAAATTTACTAATCGGCTGTTAAATCTCTTGTCAAGAGCCATTTGCGTTGCTAACACCCGGTTTCTGAAAAGCTTGTCAATTCAGTAATCAATTATCTCAACTGTTAATGTTGCTGTAAACGTTGCTTGCCTGTCTATCTTCTATAGATTATACTTCAGAGTGTGCGCAGGAGATCCACGACTTAATCCCTTCATCCCCTTTTACTACCAGACGTACCGCAGGATACCATCCACACTTGGTCGATACACCGTTTTGTCGTACTAAGCGCTTCTCCTCAACATTTATTGTGCGCACAGCCAAGGTGTGGAACTCTCTGCCGGCTTCTGTGTTCCCTGCCACTTATGACCCGTCAGCCTTTAACGCAAGAGTGAATAGGCATTTTTTGGGCTCGCTCGTTCGATCGTAGACCTCATCTTACACTTACCATCAGGTGTGATCGAGGTCAACAGCAGACTCATTCTTAATAAAAAAAAGTAACGCAAATGGCTCTCGCCTAGAGATTAAATAGCCAATAAGTTAATTTTTAATAAGTTAATTTTTGCGTTGATCTGCCTTTCAGAAACCAAGTGTTAATATGTTGACTCAATAATCTGCTAAATGTGACATAAGATTGTTTGCCTCCGGTGTCCAGATATAAGAATGAGTCTTTACCTTGATAATGTATTCTAAGAATTTACTTTGAAGCAATGTTGAAGTCTGCTATTTTTAGTTATATTTTCCACATTAGTGTTCAAGGTTTCATACTTGTTTAGTATGTTGCAATAAGATGTTTTATAAACTGAATGAGTGTAAAATACAGGGTGACTTGAGATTGTTTACTTTACATGGTGTTACCATTTGGCATACAGCGTTATTAAGCTTCTATTCTTAGCTAAATTAATTTCTCTGCATGTTCTCGACAACGAGAACACATTATTTTTCGGTAATAATTTCTTGATTGCTCTATGAAAGTTTGCTACAGTAGTAAAGTGAATGACCTTAGCTTCATACATCTAATGCATATACTCATTAATAAGCAGCAAAGGCACACATACCTACAGCATCTTAGCTAACGTCGCGCGTGTTATCCCTAAATTTGACTGTTTGTAGGATAAAGTTGACTCTCATTATCTCTTTGTCTGTTGATAAATAACAAATAATAATAAAAGAACTAAGAAATATATTCTATTCTGAAGAGGTTCTGTTAAAATAGCTAAGGTTTTCAGATTAACGCTGATTAAACTGTCAAATTTTTATTCTTAAAATTAATAAACCTATATTAATGAAACTTGCTACTAGTTAATTAGGATTATTATGGAAAAATAGTTCATAGGAAAAGAGACGGCACTTTTAAAACGGTCTATAGAAAATGAAACATCACTCTCTTTCCTCTGAAGTTTTTGAGATACGAGACTGGGCATTTCCGCGTTGAAGGTCTTTGGGCAAAGAACGAACCAGCCCTCTAGTCACCCAAGGTATTGAATAGTCGGTGAAACGTCCTTGACGAAGAGACGGGTAATCTGACCCTATGACCCAAGCGTTTTTCCTATATTTAACTTGTGTCCTTAGTAAGGAAGGTAAGGACTCCTTACCCTAATGCCTATGAAATTCAGTCATCCTGTATACAAGTCTAATGGTGTTGTTCTGGTGTTGTTCTTTTTAAATAAATTACACTTTGTTGAATATAAATTGTCTTTTATTTCTTATAAATATATAATTCGGGTTAGAAGCGTTATGACTACATCTCGATAAGACTAAATAGCAGATGTGACCAGTTTGCTATAGGACTAAATCTCGATATGACTAGATCTTGTTTGGACTAAATCGTGTTTGGACTAGATTGCAATAAGGCCAGATAGCGTAACGACTACATTTTTATTTGTTTTTTGAAGTACAGTTATAGAGATAATTAAAACATTAAGCTCTTTTGATCTGTATCAATATTGAAATACTAAAAATGAAAGCATTCTATTGTAACATAATTATTTATTTAATTATATTTAAGTTTTAAATCGCTAACGCATATACAAAAATATTAATTATATTTACATAATAACGATAAAAATTCAAAGTGACAATGACAACTATTGTTTCTTTTTATTTTTAACCGACTTCTGAAAAAGGAGGAGGTTCTCAATTCGGATGTTTGTTTGTTTTTTTTTTTATGTTTGTTCGGGCATAGCTCCGTCGCTTGCCAACCGATTTCAAAAATTCTTTTTTTGTTGGAAAGGGTATACTTCCCAAATGGTCCCATGAAAATTTTATCGAAATCGGACAAGCCGTTTCTGAAAAATCAACAAAAGTCTAAAAAAAATATTTACATTGATGATCTTTTCGTTTACTCCGCATTGTGTTTTTTGTTCGCGCGTTTTTATTTTTTTTGTAGTTGACATTTTGGCTTTTATAACTGGATTAATTACAAATTGACCCACTAAAAAGCGCGAAAATAAAAACTTTTTTTCAAAAAAATAAAAACGACTTCCATATCAAAACACTACAAAGCCAAAAATAATTTTAATTTCGGAAGGCGGTGTGAAAAAAAAAGAAAATACAAAACCAATAAATAACACCGACTACCGAAATTAAAATTATTTTTGGCTTTGTAGTGTTTTGATATGGAAGTCGGTTTTATTTTTTTGCAAAAAAGTTTTTATTTTTAATATCAAAACATCATAGTGTATTCACACTTCAATAAAGCTAAATATTCCATGGAGTACTTAGATTAGTTCTTATTGTTAGATTGAATTTAGAGCAATTAGGGTAAAGATAAAATTATTATTATATTATTTACTTACAATATGATTATAAGTGCTACTAACAAATGAGTCAGTCATGAAATAAAAATAATTTGAATACCTATACCAATGCCACTTTTAGATACGATTGTACGTCACATCGATAGTAAGTCATTTCGATAATATGGCGTATGCATATATAGTCAAACAGCTTATTAGTTTTAAAGCGATCTAGTCATATCGAGATTAAGTCCTATAGCAAACTAGTCATATCGCTATTTAGTCTTATCGAGAGGTAGTCATAACGCTTCTAACCCTATAATTCATAGTAACAGATCATGCTTCGTCGTCATCTCCGTGTAACTGAAACAAGAAAGAAAGAAACATTAATCATAACCACCACTATTGTACATAAAGTTTAAATAAATATCTATACTATTTTATAAAGCGGAAAAGTTTGTTTGTTTACGCTAATCTTCGAAAGTACTTAGTGGATTTGGATAAAATAGAATGATGATTTGGATGGTATAGAAGTAGCTTGGAGCTTGAGGAAGCTAAAAGAATACTTACCTGACTGTAAAAAAAAGAGGTTGTGTTTTTATTATTGAGATTAAGTCCACGGCGAAGTCCCGCGCTACTGTTTGTCATAGATATATATAAGGTGTAACAGATTAAGCGCAATACCTCAGACACCCCAATTAGAATATTAAATTAGAAGTCTAAAACAACATCCGTAACAAAATTAATTGAAACCAAACCCAGGCATTTTTTTTATTAACCTTTTGACCGCCACAGTCGTGTATATGTCGCAGGTTTTTCACAAAATTAGGTTTTTGATCAAAAACCTAGATTTTTGATGAAAAACCGGAAGATGACACTTTTTAAACTCAATTTCATCATAAACCTGTAACAATCCAGATTTTTTATCAAAAACTTGAACTAGTTTGGGTTTATGATAAAGTTCTTGTCAAAATCACGGGTTTGCTTTGTTTTATGACAAATAAAGCAATTTAAAAGAGCATATAAAGTCGATTCGCTTGCGAGCCGCTTTCGCTCTCGGTAGGTCCGGCTCAGATCCATAGGATGCAAGTTATCCAAAACCGATTTCTCCGAAAGGCCAAGGGCGCGCCCTGGTACTTGAGGAACGAGGATCTCCAAGTAGACCTCAAAATCCCGACCTTAAAGCAAGTGTTGAAACGCCATTCAGTGCGTTACTTCGCCTCTGCTGAAAAACACACAAACCCCCTGATTGTATCAGCCGCCCGATACACACCCTCAAAAATTTCCCAGGTTGACGAACCTGGGAATGGGAACCAACGGGCCGCGCCTCGTCCTAGACGAACCCGACGATCCCACCACAATCTCATCACAATCTCAGAGAGCAGTAGGGAAACTAGCACTCTAAAGAAATACATAAACAAAACGCGTTACGTATTCCGGCCTCGCCGACGAGGCCCATCGCGATCTCCGCGTACTTGTAACGTCAACCCTCCCCGACCTTTGCCAAACGAGCCAGCCCGCGATGCTGAGCCAGTATCAATAATTAACCACATTAATAATAATATGACCTAGCCTGATCCTTTGCTGCCCTCCACCAACGACCCCGCTATGCTGAGGCCTGTACTCCACACCCTTTATTTTCTTCTGATAATATCTTCCTGCAAATTTGATGAACTGGTTGTTGAAGGGTACGGATCAAAGATTCTGTGTGATTTATGTCAAAAAGAACAAAACATACTTATCGAAAGAGAACATGCCGTTGAAAATTTAAAAATGTCAGCAGAAAAAAAATTAAAGCAGCTTCTTCGGATAAATTTGGAGAAATCGATATTGGTGCTACAATTTTAGTTGATGTGCCGAAAATAGATAGAGGGCCACTGGATGCAAGTAACATTATAGGAAATGTAATTGATAAGAAGAACGATTTATTCAAAATTGGTACTTCAGCTGGGGTTCTAAAAGACTGGCTGCCTCGAAACATCTATTCAAATATCAACTACTGCCTTTAACGAACCTGTATCGACAAATTAACTGAGTTTGCATGAAATTGCTTCAAAGATGTCTTTATTTGGAGGCCAAGGTTTTAAGAAATGCGCGCTGCAAGACAAATCGATGTGCATGCAAGAAAAAATAATGTTTTATGCAACTCTAGATGTCACAAGTCAAAAAACTGTCATATTAAATAAAGCATACTAGCAGATTTATAAAAAAGCAAGCACGTGGTAAACGTTCCTTTATTACATTTTTATTCTTTTTTTAATTTTGACTCAGTTTAGTCGTATTTAATAGTTACGAAACTTCATTTTCGCGGCTTATCAAAATCAGATTAATATAGGTACGTGAAATTGAAACATTTCATTTGATAATTGGATTGAAGGAGGAGAATATTGATTGGATCATGGATGTAAAATTTTGATAAATAAACAATTGTTTTATTTAAATTGATTTATTTGTCATAAAAAAAAGCAAACCCGTGATTTTGACAAGAACTTTATCATAAACCCAAACTAGTTCAGGTTTTTGATCAAAAATCTGGATTGTTACAGGTTTATGATGAAATTGAGTTTAAAAAGTGTCATCTTCCGGTTTTTCATCAAAAACCTAGGTTTTTGATCAAAAACCTAATTTTGTGAAAAATCTGCGACATATAGACGACAAGCCAAAATGTGCCCAGCACGCCACTGTCGCGACTGCGTGACAGAATTTTAAACGTAAATAAATATCATAAAACAGCATTGTTTTGTGCATTTCCCTTGTTAATTATATACTTTATCTCTTCTTTATTTATTTGAAGTGAACTGCTGTGTCAGGTTTCATGTATAGGAACATAAGATGACAAAAAAGAAAACCAGTTATAAAGTTCGAAAAACTTAGTGCCCTCGGCGCCACAGTCACCATAACAGGACACGTAGTGATGTAGATACCAGTCAATAAAACAAGAATATCGATATTGACGGCAAACTACGTTATATTTAATTTACTCTGAATTCTGCACCAATGAATAAATAAAACATTTGAAACTGAACTTTTAAGATTGAGAAATCAAGAAAATTTTATAGTACTGAACGTTAACGCTCTTTAAACCTGAAGTGTTAGTAGATTATCGATTAATTGTAATGACTGAAATGCCCATCTCTATCAAACTGTTGTATTGTCTGTTCCGGGGACGCCAGAGTCGTCTATGTATGACAGTCCCATGACGTCAAACGCGAATATTTTCAAATAGAGTAGTTCATTTACTGTTATTAAATATTATTAATAATGGAGGACTATAATATGAGTAGTGAAGACTTATTAAATATACTGCAAGGAGTCGACAATGACACGTTTATCATATAAGACAGTGCAATTACTTCAGCACTGATGTCATCAGTTAGTGGCGATGCACTATACTACATTATGATTATGATGCATGTGTGCTATGTTGATCATTGCACACGCGTTTCATACGACGTTTTTCTACACTCTTACGAGGTAAAAACAGATTTGTATTGTTAAATATTAACTTGGATGGAAAATATGTAGTCGATGAGTCGTTGTTTGTTGATGAGGTTAAAAAAAAAGTACATTTCCGACCTCCGACTAGTAAATAGTTATCTGTGCCGTTATAGCACTAGTGCAGTAACGTAAAGTAAAAAGCAGACGTTTCTAATACACTGCATTATGGACCTAATAGCGGTTCATTAAGAGCCACTTTTTTATAATTGATAGGCTTGCGTTTGACCATAATCTCACCTGATGTTAAGCGATGATATGGTCGAAGATGAAGCACGCTTGCCTAGAAGTAACCTATTCACTCTTGACTTAAAGACTCCCAGGTTGTAACTATCAGGAAACACAGACACCGGCAGGGAATTCCACTCCTTAGCCGTACGCACAATGAAGGTATTCCCAAAACGTTTATTGCGTATGGGTGGGATGTCCACCATATAACGATGGCGCATCGCCGTTTGTCTTGTAGTCCGATGATGGAACGGGCTTGGTAGAATAAAAAACATTGAATTGATTGTTCTTTCAAAGAAACTTACATTTTGTTACTTGACACTGTTGAAAGTACAAAACAATAATAATAAATATTTCGATATTATTAATATGTATCGGTGTCGCACCTCTAGAGCAGAAGCGAGCAATGTCAAGAAATCCGTGCCAGCTGCGCCACTGTCGTCATAGAGTGACAAAAAATTACGTCATGATGGACAATAGTGCTGTGATGGTATTAACTTGGTTTTATCGATTGTTGATTTTATATATGGATTTAAATAATAATAAAGGCCGTAAATGTGACACAGATTTATTACATTTATGTCATAAAGGACAAAGCGGGTTGAAATAAAACTCTACCCAAGGATGGTATAATAATCTTTATTCAAATTAAAGCCTATGTTAAAAATATTGTCAGTTTTCCATGAGCTTTATCGATATAATTTCGACCTCACTACTATTTTGTAGGCTTAAAGGATGAATTCGGAGCTTGGCGCCGAGGGCACGCTTTTGCTTTTTTGACGTGGCGGTCAAAAGGTTAAATAGTTATCCTTACCAAACGCAAAACGTATGTGCGTCATACCTATGCTTACGCAGTAGGGTGTCCCGTTCATGTATGGGGGAAAAAAAAATGAGCTACGGCTACGCAAGAGGTATCAAAAGTTGCGTTTTGACACATATATAACGATTATTATAACATTTAATTAGATATTCGGCATCTTGAGGCCTCTACCAGTCCTTGAAGTTTTTCAAATTTGCTATTTTTAGGGGTTCCTAATATAAACTATAAATCATACAAAAATAACATTTAAATGGTTTTTATTAAATTTAAGGGTACAACAATGAGTTAAAGCAAGGTTTAAAATAGTTGAAAGACAAAATAATCAATGGCAACTTTAAAAACGGAACTGGTTTTTGTGACCAAAATTAGGCATTTCTGAGCGAGATTTTAATCTGTTCCTAATGAAACCATCCCTAGCTGTAGCGTCCGTGACGCTTTGAGAAGCCTCCGTCACTAGTTTTACACATCTTTCCACTGACTGTGTGTGGCAGGGAAAGTCAATAATGTCGAGGATGTGTTCTTTAGCCTTAATTCTAAGTTCATCGTTGGAGACGTGTCGCAAAATTGGTGGAGCTGATATTTCACACTCTTGCCAAAATATTATATCGGTGTAGTCTCGCGCACAGAAGTTAAGCTTTGGTGCTTTAAATACCCTGCGAGAGTTGCTCTTTTCTGCTTCTCTGGCCTTTAATATTTTGCGAGATGCAAGCTCTCGAATATGCTCTCTATCGTCGAATAACATGGCAATAAGCAAGTTTTCTGGGTGCGCAAAAAAAGCGTTTCTTTCGATCACCGAATTTACAATAGATCTTTGACATCAGGCAAAAATCGAGAGTATATAACCATTTGAAAAATATGCTTGGCTCCATCTTTAAATGATGAGTTTTGCTTGATTAGGAACCAAACAGGAGCGTAAACTTTGACCACGTAGTTCACAAGCAGCTGCAAATTATTTGACGGCGAAACAGTACTTACGTAAAGTCTGAGTATGCGATTGGCAGTAGTGAGCCATCTCGAATGCGCCATTTTTCCAGGTTGGCGGTTCGCTAGCTCAAGGGAACAGGAACAGCCATCACAGCATGACACATTTCGTACAGATACTTTTGATCCGTGCTTAGTTCCTTCACAATATTATCAGGTAATACTAGCAAATTGCCAGACACTGCACAAAAAGACGCTAGAGGTTTACTTTCACAAGCAGCTAGCTGTTTTCCAATAGGTCCTGAATATTCTTTTGGCCCAGATGTGCTACCATCCAGAGACATGAACAAATGACGAAGCGGTAATTCATTCGCGTGAAGCATACAAACACACCATTGCAACGGTCTATTTAAATAGTTTTCCAGGTATTGAATGACACCTCCCTTCCAACCTGAATTCGTAGCAGTACCATCGCACCCCACACAGATCACCTCTTCCAAGTTCAACCCTTGATTTTCTAACAAAGATATGATAGAAGAGACGATCCCTTTGGCAGTGCCACGACTTGGCGTCATATGTCCCAAATAAATAGATCCCGGCTCTGTGAGAACTGAAATGTGTTCTTGCAAGACTTCTCTGCGGTGGTACCGATCGCCTATTTTCTCGTTTATGAGTGTTTTGTCCTTTCGTCCATCAAAGTAGATACTTTTTATTACAATCGTATCAATGTCTTTGCTGGCCTTGGTCCGTGCTTTTGAAACAGCTCTATGAATTTTATTCTTATCAATAACAAGACTTAGATCTTCGGAAGATACCATAGATAAAATAAATAAGTAGATTTGGTCAACAGACGAAATTATATCGGAACCGTGTGTCTCCAGTTAGGCGCTGGGCGGGGCAACAACTACACATGCAGTTTAATAAAATCAATAGATACGCACTCGCGCACACACCCGCATTTCTTAAATCAGAACGTACTATACAATCAATAATAAACTTTATTCCGTCAAACACAGCGTGTATTTACCATGCACCGTAGAATTTACCCACACAAAAACATCGGTCGCTATCGTTGTGCTGTGCAAAAGCAATTTATTTTACATATACGCTAGTGATTGACTAAATCGGAAAGTTATCGATTCTTCCATTTATTATTGTACAATTTTTTTGGGCACCTGAAAATGAACCAAATAAAAAATGGCATGTCCAGAAAATATTACAATAACAATAAACATATTATTAAGAACATAACATTACATAATTATTATTAAGTACTACCTACTAAGTATTAAGGGCTACCCTGGCGCTTTCGACTTAAATTTTAATATTTAATTATCATAGTGATAGGTCAAATAGAAGTCGATGTTAACTTACATTACGCTCTTGATCGGAACATACCAGCCGTATAGGTTGTATAGAATCCTGAAAAGTTGATTCACTGATTTTATGAATACCCTAAATCATGAGAATAGCTTTCAGTAATAAAATAAAATTTAACACACTTCTGCAAATATCAGTTGTACTCTTAATTTTGGAATTGTCCATTCAAAAAGCCTGCGACTTTTCTTTAGAGACTAGAACATTTCTGCGTTGAAGTGAACCGAGCATATGGTGCTATTTTTTGTAGGGTACCAGTTAGGTGGCATGCCTGTGGCATCAATCCATTCCTTTTTTATGTTACCATCTTTTGGGAAGCTGAAAAGTACGAAAAGCACTTATTTATCATTTACATACATCCTAAGCTACTTCTAAACGTCACCATATAATAAGCATCGCAATAATTACGTAACACACTATAAATCAAGATCTGAATGATTTTGACGTATATTGCTAATCCATTGCTTCATATGTTCGAAATATTGGTCTGCTCAACAACGTAAATACCGCAGTGAGTGTTGTTGATTTAGCATAATGAAACCGATTCCTACTGTAAGTGTGTTACGCAACTATTACCTGCGGGGTAACCGAAGGTAATAGTTTAGTAGGTTATGATAGGTTTTTGTTATAAGTAAAATCCTAGTTAGTAGAGAAATTGTTAAATATATGAAAACAAACACACATCCATGCATAACAAATAAATAGCATGAATATATTGACTTATTTTAATCTCAATTCACAAATATATTATCTGAACCATGCCGATTATTATAACGCATTCGAAGCTTAAATGGAAGCAAAATACAAAAACCATAAAAAATAAAGAAACAGCATGAGGATAAGGCATAACATACGATAATTCTAAACCGAAAAACACCACCGATTCTTAACCTAAAATTAAAGTAACTTACTTTACGAATATTGGTTACGCATTTCTCTACTACTCTGTAAAAAAAACAAAATAAGTAAAAAAACATTATTTACATCGATCTTCCAACCGGGCTAAAACGGTTGACAGATTGAAAAATAAACTATTGTAGCGACGGCGACGTCGGAACTCCTTACGCATGCTGCGGGCGTAAAATAATATGTTTATTTTTTTTTTACTTTTTTGTACACTTGACTTTTCAACGTATTTTTATTTCTGTCATCTCATGTAAAATAAAAGTTAAACATATTTTCTTAGAGGTTTCCGTATGTTATAAAAAACTTTTTACCAAAAAATTACACCAAGTCAGGATCTGATGATGGGACATCATCAGATCCTGACTTGGTGACAATGGGACCAATTTCAAAGTATACCCTTTCAAACAAAAAAAGCATTTTTCAAATCGGTTCAGCCGTCTCCGAGTAATCGGTGATCATACATAAAAAAATAATAATAATATACGCGTCGAATTGATAACCTCCTCTTTTTTATGTCATCGGTTGAAAAACCCCTAAACTATAATAGCAATATTTCATTCGTCAATCGACATTGCTGTCGATAGCCTACGTTAGTGGATCTGCACAAGCACATCACTAATTCGTCGCAAGAAGTGGCGGCCTCACTACGCGATGAATCCGCGTAATACAGTTTCGTATGTTATGTTTGTGGTTAAGGAGCAATGTATTTATAGCAAAAGGAGTACAGTCGCTCTGATATTTGAAAACAAAAATAACATAGTAAAACCAAGAAATATTTTACGATTTATTGTTTTTCATGATTTTAAAGACAAATATTGTAAAGTACTTGTACTTACATATGGTAAGTGATTCCATGATTCACATAGATTTGATTTTGGCTTCGGTTTTTACAAGATACCACAGAACAACTCGGCATTCATATATGTTATCACAATCGCCGTCGAAAGCGCACTAGTTCGCGGAGACGGCCACCTGCCTGTGACATGAGCCCTGTGGCCATGTCGCGCGGACACCGATACGCCCCCTTACCACTTCTCTGTATTTTTGATTTCTGTGGAAGATACCAATCCTACGTCAGCTAAGACCGCCGAAGCGACCGCAGCCGCAGATCGCGTTGATAGTCCATACCGATCACATACCTTAGCTACTGTTGGCAGCGCCAGAGTCATCCGATTCAACGAAGTAGATGGAGTCTCATTTACAGGCACTTCACTATTCGCAGAAAGCTCTGTTACAGGCGACTGCGGTCGAGGCGGCAACTCGCGCACCGGAACAGGATTGGTTTTTAGTGATGCACTGGGAAAACATGCGTGCTCTGACTCTTTCCGATTCAAATTTTCTTGTCTCTGATGTTTTTTTAAAAGTCTTGCTGTTTCTTTTGTGTCTATACCGCTTATTGCCATTTTTCTATCACTTCTTTGATCCAGTAAAAAGTCTCTTTCAGAAATAGGAACTTTCTTAGGTTTTATGCAGGAACAAATGTCAAACGAAGTGCACTTACAAGCAGAAATATCGAAGAGCTTGTTCGACGATTCCAAAAAGCACTTCACTTTGCTTTCGTAACTATCATTTCTTTTATTTTTGGGGTATTTTATCAATGACAGGTATTTGTCGAAATATGATTTCAGCAATTGGGTAACTCATACGTTGGAAACGATAGGAATCGAAGCTTTGGTCCAAATCGTATCAAGTTTTCCAGAAACGATTGAAAAAACTTCCGTGTTAGAAGGATCTTACCCGTTCTTCTGTAGTTTTAGTTCATTTTTAGTAAACAAAATGAATTTGATAACGTCACTTATCACTGGTAACTGGCGCTCGTCAAGTTCTTTATATGATCCCAAAATAGCACAAGTAGTCTCACTTCGTCTTGAACCCATTATTATATATAACAAAAACACGTATTTTATCACAAGGAAGTGCAGAGCGACACCTTACAGCAATAAAACTGCAATAGAAATGAGACGAACTGCCTCACAGTAGAAGTAGAGAATTTAAGAAAAACAAGTCAAAACATGAATTTTGCGAGTTTGTTCCAAACCAATTCCTAACAGAAAAAATCCTGTCGTTGCCTGAAAATCATAACTTAGGGTTTCACTATCAATGAAATAAAAAATAAAATGGGAATAATGTACATAAAATAGAATAGACGACATTGACTGGAGGGTTATTTAAGTGATAAAAAAATAAAAAAAAAATGCCAGTACCCTCAAGATATTTTTTTATGTTTTTTTTTATTATTTTTACGGTAATCTAAAACTAATAATGCAACTTTTGAGGGGGCTTGAGTAGCGAAAAGCAAAAAAAAAAATTTTCGGGACACCCTATTACGCAGTCGCATACACTCCAAGACACACACACGAGCGCCCAGCTGACCATAGCTGTGCGTGGGTTCAATGAACGAATTTAACGTACAGACTGATAAGAATAACTTTTGATAATTGACTTTACCGTGTAATTATTGATAATTTTCTAGACAATAAAATTATGATTCGCCAGCTTAGCTGTCTACCTGTAGGCATTGCTGTATTAGGTATTGTACCTACGACCGCGACCGTGCGAACGATAATTCAATGACCAGACATTACTTTAGCTTGATGTGATATTGATAAGCGATATCACCGTGTAAAATTCACACTTTCACAGGCCTGCGATATTTCACCCCCGCGATACCCTTGATAAGTTGTGTTCAGGAAGGTACAGTTTATTGTTTGTACTACAAAAATATTCAAAGACGGCGTGTTTAAAAGATTTGAATCATAATATTTAAGTACAGTAATTAGACTACAATCATATTGATAGGAAGAAGTACTTACAGAACTGGACTATTTACACTTAAGACATAGGTTAATTGTTTACACTATTTCTGCGATCCACTTTCAACAAAGCTTGAAAATGACCACTGCCTTGGTATATGCACTTATTTGCACGCTTTCTTAAATTGTATTGCAATTTTGTAAGCACTTTAGTGTCACAAATGCTTGTTCAATTTTAGTTTTGAGTTCCAAGACACTTGTTGATTGACTGACGAACGTAGCGATTTTATGCGACCTCACAAATCAAAATCTAATGGTGTTACGTCAGGTAATATGGGCCTTCGGACGGTCCACGTGAAATGCGCGGGAGTACCGTCTTGCTGATAAAACAAGTGACGTAAAAGACCGGCAGGGACGTCATCCAATAGCACAACAAGCTAACGCACACGACAAGCTAACGCGACATTATCAAGACAGCGAGCCAGGGTCCTCACCATCTCCGTGTACTTCATGTTGGTATACATACCGGAAAGCCATCGCGCGCGGAAACAATGTCACGGAAGTAAATAAAAGAACCTCACTAAATGGCTCCTGGCGAATGGCAAATGACTTTTGATGTTAGCTGTTAGGTACTAGTTGGTAGGTAGATAAACATCAGAGGTAGCCGATAGGTAAATGCTTTATTTCTTTGAGATAAGGTCTAAATTTCTTTAAAATTAATCATTTTATTCCTAAAAATGACTAAAATTGTTTATGTATGCAGGGAAACTCTGATTACCGAACTAAGTTTGATCGTGCAGTCAAATAAGCCTTACTCATTGTAGATAAGGTCGGAAGTCCTTTAACTTTTTGACCGCCACGTCAAAAAAGGTAAAGCGTGCCCTCGGCGCCAAGCTCCGAATTCATCCTTTAATACCTACAAAATAGTAGTGAGGTCGAAATTATATCGATAAAGCTCATGGCAATCTGACAATATTTTTTAGCATAGGTTTTAATTTCAATAAAGATTATTATACCATCCTTGTGTTGAGTTTTATTTCAACCCGCTTTGTCCTTTATGACATAAATGTAATAATCTGTGTCACATTTACGGCCTTTATTATTATTTAAATCCATAAATAGAATCAACAATCGATAAAACCAAGTAAATACCATCACAGCACTATCGTCCATCATGACGTAATTTTTTGTCACTCTATGCCGACAGTGGCGCAGCTGACACGGATTACTTGAAATTGCTCGCTTCTGCTCTAGAGGTGCGACACCGATACTTATTAATAATATCGAAATATTTATTCTTTTTGTTTTGTACTTTCAAAAATAATAAAATGTAAGTTTCTTTGAAAGAATAACCAATTTAATGCTTTTTCGACACATTTGCTCGTTCTCTTAATGATCCGCTATTAGGTCCATAATGCAGTGTATTATAAACGCGTGCTTTTTACTTTAAGTTACTGCACTAGTGCTATAACGCCACAGATAACTATTTGCTAGTCGGAGGTCGGAGATGTGCGTTTTTTGAAAATCTCATCAAGAAACAATGACTCATCGGCTTCATCTTCTTCGTAAGAGTGTTGAAAAACGTATGAAACGCGTGTGCAATGATCAACATAGCACACATGTATCATAATGTACTATAGTGCATCACCACTAACTGATGGCATCAGTGCTGAAGTCAAGGGCGGATCCAGCTTTGGTGCCGGGGGGGGGGGGGGGTCAGATAATCGTGGTCAAGTCACAAGAAGTTATAATTTGTATTTCCTGACTCCGCTGCCATTTGGCCATCCACTGCCGATATTCGTTTAAAACGACAGAAACTGGAGTACTTATTATCTAGTAACAATGTTTACAAATTTTAATTAGTGGTCCACCTAGGTCCTGGACCCAGCCCAGGGGGGTCGTGACCCCATGACCCCCCCCCCTGGATCCGCCCTTGGCTGAAGTGATTGCACTGTCTTCTATGATAAACGTGTAATGGTCGACTCCTTGCAGTATATTCACTACTCATATTATAGTCCTCCATTATTGATAATATTTAATAACAGTAAATTTACTACTATATTTGAAAAAAATCCGCGTTTAGACGACTGCGGCGTCCCCGGAACAGACAATACAACAGTGTGATAGAGATGGGCATTTCAGTCATTACAGTTAATCGATAATCTACTAACACTCAACTTTTAAAGAGCGTATAGTTCAGTACTATATTTTTACTTTTATGTTTGAGAAATCAAGAAGATTTCTCAAACATAAAAGTACAATATCAAATGTTTTATCTATTTATTAGTGCAGAATTCAGAGTAAATTAAATATAATGTAGGTTGCCGTCGTGGTCGATATTCTTGTTTTATTGACTGGTATCTACATCACTACGTGTCCTGTTATGGTGACTGTGGCGTGGAGGACTTGAGTTTTTAGAACTTTATAACAGGTTTTCTTTTTTGTCATCTTATGTTCCTATACATGAAACCTGACACAGCAGTTCACTTCAAATAAATAAAGAAGAAATAAGGTATATAATTAATAAGGGAAATGAACAAAACAATGCTGATTTATGATATTTATTTACGTTTAAAATTCTGTCACGCAGTCGCGACAGTGGCGTGCTGGGCACATTTTGGCTTGTCGTCTATACACGACTGTGGCGGTCAAAAGGTTAAATTACCTATTTGATTTGACGCACACTATCTTTAATGTTAAATGCATTGATATTGTTTACGTGTGTG
Organism: Tholera decimalis; assembly: GCA_943138885.2. Lineage (NCBI taxonomy): Eukaryota > Metazoa > Arthropoda > Insecta > Lepidoptera > Noctuidae > Tholera > Tholera decimalis. The sequence continues at coordinate 4,968,155 of OW964575.2, read as the reverse complement.
TGATGTGTATTACGAGCTATGAGCGAACTACAAATTATGTCGTGCATTTAAGTAACCTCCATTGCTTCGAGTTAAGGTTTCAATTTCCTTGAATTAAGGATTGTATTAATGTCATGATACTGTGTTTCCATTTTAAGTTAAATGAAGGATTTTTCCGTCAAAATTTAACACCTATTTTTATGAAATCAGAAATCGATTCAGAAGATGATTCTGAACCTACTACTGTCAGGACTTGCGTTTATTCTGGTACACGTTGTATATATACATACAATCTACATATAAAAACCGGCCAAGTGCGAGTTGTTCGAGGTGGTGTGGTGGAATGCGAGGGTTCCGCACAAACGTAGGTATCGTAAGTATATTGTAACGGACATGACGTCAGCCAATGCAAAGCGGTAGCCATATTAACGCACCCCTTCCGCCAAGCCAAGATGTAGTCATAGAGTGGGGATGTGTTAATAAAAGCCATTGCCAGCCACTTTGTCATTCATTTTGATTATGACTATAAGTATAACTCCCCGTTTTATTTTCTACCCATTTACAAATACAATAAATTAATAGTTTAAAAAAACACTAGAAAAACACGTTTTTATAAATCCACGTAAAAACAAAAAAAAACTTATTTTTGTAGTTATTGCCATATTATTCCCACGAGTAGTGAACGAATAAACGGTCAATCCCCCCAGAGGATTTGAAAATGACATCTATAAAAAATAAATCTATGGATTACGCGGTAATTCAAAAAGGTTAAGAAAACCGATAACGGATTTTCTTTAGGTTTATAACCTTGAAACCTGATCGTGTTCAAAGTCCATTACGTGGCCTTTCTCACAAGTGCAAACACGACTATGATACGATATTCCATCATGAAATGCCAGTGCCTATCTTTCGGCTTCATCATTAGACCTTGAAACCTAATCGTGGTTAAAGTTCATTACAAGACTTTTCTAAGAAATCTTAAACAGCTATGATACGATTTTCCATCATGAAGTTCCAGTTCATATCTTCCAGCTCCATCATCAGATCAGTTCGACAGTAACATATTATTGTATTGTCATCAGAATTACATACAGCTGCCAATTTTCATTACGCTACGACCCTTGGAAGATGGTTAAATTAGTTACCTTAGATTCCATTACATAGTTAGTTACATACAGGTCGACCTAATAAAAGCGTGTTAATATAAGTAAATACCGAACTAACTACATGTTTACAGTTTTCAGATTTTTCCTTTAAATGTGCTGTAAGATCTTGGCAAATTTTATGATTTTAGGTCAACGGAAAGTACCATATTTTGACACCCATGCGCAATCGCAAAATATACGACATAAACTTACATATTTGATTTTTTACAGCTAAAAGAGACTAAACCAGAGTATCTGATATAAATTTCAATGAGATATCGTTACGCGTTGACAAAAGAAATTTGACAGACAGACGAAAGAAAAGGGATCCTATAAGGCTCAATTTACACCGCCACGGAATGGAATGCCATGGAAACGTCAATTTCGCCTCATGACGCGAGAAGGCGCGCAAATTCTCGAGAATGCAGGATTCCCCGGAAGACGCTCGACTTTTTTGGCTCCTATTTAGTTTGTGCCTATGTTATACGATTGACAAAGTTATTATGCTATGTCCAGCACATCAAGCTACAACAATCTGTCAAAATTCTTTAATAGATTTTCAACCCTATTGTTAAAGAAATTAGGTTCAAGGTTGATTGGGAAAATTTGACAGTTTCGGGTAGCTTCATTTGCTGGCGTCTGTACATTTTCGCTGCAAAAAGTCGCTTCCATTCAATGGAACTTTTTGCAGCGAAATTGTAGAATTATAATTATACTAGTGCTCACGCGGGGCTTCGCTCCCGTAGATTCTATTACGGTAAAAACATAACACTCCTTTTTTGCAGTCGCGTAAAAAGTAGCCTATAACCTTCCTCAAGCTTCAAGCTACTTCCATACCAAATTGCATCTAAATCCACCCAGTACTTTCGAATATTAGTGCGTTCAAGCAAACAAACAAACTTTTCCGCTTTATAATATTAGTATAGATATTATGAATTATTAATATATTATTATAATTGTAGGCTCAATTTACACCGCCGTGGAATGCCACGGCGGTGTAAATTGAGCCTAAGAGTTTCGTTTTTCCTTTTGAAATAAAGAACCCTAATAAAATGTTATTAGTCACTCTGACCTCCAAACCTTGTAGCTGGGTAGTACGATTAGGGTGTGTTTCCACCAGAGATGTGCGATGGAAATGTGTCGTGCGAGGATGTCTAGCTGTGCTGTGAAAATGCGCATTAATGTGTGGTGCGAGGATGCGCAAACCTCGCAACACATCCTTCTCAACACACATTCCTCGCAACACATCCCTCGCAACACATCTCTCGCACACATCCCTCGCTTGTTTTGTATGCGCAAAAATCTAGCTCCGCTGAGCCGTTTCCACCAGAGCTGTGCTGACCGAGGCGAGGTAAATGAAGCGATTCTATTGGTTCTTTACAAACACATCCCTCGCTACGCATCCTCGCACATCTCTGGTGGAAACGCAGCCTTATACCCCTTTGAATTTTGGAAAGGACAAATTTTCTGGCTTCTGACTACCAGCTACGATTGACAAATGACTGCCACAATCAACAGCTTAACGCTATTTCCCAGGCGCGGAAGAATCTCGGTATATTAATATGTTCACCCATCCCTGACCGACCTTGGCGAGCGTTGCTCAACTTGAAGATCGTACCGTGCGATTGTTATCATTTAAACACAAGCTCCTCATGAAATGATGATCAACAGGCAAAAACATCTCTGCGTTACACAGTGAGCAACAGTTACTTTAACTATAATTCGAAGATACTTCACCATGGCTTTCAGGAATGTTCTAAAGGGATACCGCGGCCTCGGAACGTAATGAAAAGGGTGGGTTTTTAGTCAGTAGAAGTCTGACACTCCCTTCCGCTCCACCCAGAGAGAAAGGAGTCATTAAACGACTTTCCCACCGAAAAAAAAAAAGATACTTCCAAGTCTAGTAAGTACTTACAGCTTCAGCAATATGAATCCAGTCCATGAAAAGGGTGGGTTTTTTAAACGACTTCTAAAAAAGGAGGAGGTTCTCAATTCGGATGTTTGTTTGTTTTTTTTTTTATGTTTGTTCGGGCATAGCTCCGTCACTAGCCAACCGAATTGAAAAATTCTTTTTTTGTTGAAAAGGGTATACTTTCCAAATGGTCCCATAAAATTTTTATCGAAATCGGACAAGCCGTTTCTGAAAAATCAACAAAAGTAAAAAAAAAATATTTACGTTGATGATCTTTTCGTTTACTCTGCATTGCGTTTTTTGTTCGCGCATAACTCCGTCATTTACGAACCGATTTGGAAAATTCACGGACCCACTAAAAAGCCCGAAAATAAAAACTTTTTTGCAAAAAAATAAAACCGATTTCCATATCAAAACACTACAAAGCCAAAAATAATTTTAATTTCGGAAGGCGGTGTGAAAAAAAAAAGAAAATACAAACCCAATAACACCGACTACCGAAATTAAAATTATTTTTGGCTTTGTAGTGTTTTGATATGGAAATCGGTTTTATTTTTTTGCAAAAAAGTTTTTATAGTCAGTAGAAGTCTGACACTCCCTTCCGCTCCACCCAGAGAGAAAGGAGTCATTAAACGACTTTCCCACCGAAAAAAAAGAGATACCTATATCCAAGTATAGTAAGTACTTACAGCTTCAGCAATATGAATCCAGTCCAATGCTCCTACAATTTTATCGTTATCAGACGGTTTCTTATCCCAGTTCCAGTTTGTGAACTCTTTGAATCCTCCGGTCACCTGGAAGCATGTGGTTAAAGTTTTGAATCTCTTTTTTCTGGTTAGTCCCTCGTAATTGGATGATCTGCGTCCATCGGTAGGCTTCAAGGATACTTAAATTCGGTAAGGACCAGGCCCGAGTCGGCGGCGCCGAGTGTTCCACGCGCGCCTCGGAGCCCCATGGGGCCATTGCCTTCCGGGGTTGCGGGAATGTTCTAACGAGATACCGCGGCCCCGCAACTCACGGGCTGCTCTTCAGCCACCCTTGAGGTGCGGGGCCGCGGTAAAACGCACCCTGTTCCTTCGAAGAGGGTGCGTTTTTAGTCAGTAGAAGTAAAACGCTTCCTTCCGCTCCACCCAGAACGGGAGAAGTCATTCGATGATTTTCCCAACCAGAAAAAACAAGGATAAGTACTTAAATTATGTTAGTAAGGACAAAGATTAAGGTTTAACGTTTAACGAAAGAAGGAAAACAAGGCAGATGCACATCGTGGCCGTGACAACAAGGCTCCCACTTAGCATTATGCTATAAACGTGGCCGTAAGTAGCCTATGTGTTATTCCAGGATGTCAACTATCTCCTTACCAAATTTCATTCAAATCCGTTCAGTAGTTTTTGCGTGAAAGAGTAACAAACATCCATCCTCACTAATTTCCGCATTTATAATACTAGCTTCTACCCGCGACTTCGTACGCGTAGGAAGGTTTTCCCGCGCAAATCCCGATCCCGTGGGAATTTCGGGATAAAAAGTAGCCTATGTGTTATTCCAGGCTGCCAACTACCCACTTACCAAAAGAGAACGCCAAGTTTCGGCTCACAAATCATGTAGCGTCCGACAGACTTTCTAAATTAATGATAATTCATTATATAAAACTGTAAGAATTATACAGTATAAATAAAATCTGTAGAAGTACACCGTTTAAATGTAATTTTAAATACACACATCAAAAGTGTCTAGGGATCAACATATATTTTTGCAATAACTTTTCTCCTGATTGATATTAATTAAAATTTTCTTTAAGGATTCATCAAATAAAGTGTTTTCGTTTGTCACAGTAACGATAAACCAAGTCACCTTTGCATTAATAAAGAAATTTGTCATTTTCCTAATAAAGGGATTTTTGACATTTGAAAGTTCGAAAAAAAGACTGAAATAACAGTTTTCTTTAAAATTTTATTGGGTAACTTAAACAATTAATAATCCGTGTTTCTACCGCGAACACTAACAACACAAGAACATCGGTTTGGCATACTCAAAATGAGTTCATCCAAATCACGCTGTGGAATGGCCGCCCATGTTCGTTGCAACAACAAAAAAAGGTCTTCTTGCGACTGGATACCCTCCATATTCGGCAGAGCTCTTCTCTGTAGCATATCCCATGCATGCTCAATCGGGTTCAAGTCTGGCGACTGAGCAGGCCAGCGCAGGACATTGATGTTAGCTGCGGCGAGAGTCTGTCTTACAACTCTTGCGGTGTGCGGTCGTGCATTATCATGCATTAACTGAAATAAGGGACCGATTTGCACTTGTAGAGGAACGATGACGTCAGATACAATCGTCTCAGCATAAATTTGAGCGTTGAGGTTGCCTCTGATCCAAATCAACTCAGTTCTTCCGCCGATCCAAATACCCGCCCATACCATGATGGTTCCACCACTAAGGATGGACTTCCTGGCAGGATTTTAATCGCTGTTGGCGTCCAGGGGTTCTCCAGTGTCGTATACGTCTTGTATCCGGTCTCATACCAAAACGAGACTCATCAGAAAAACACACGAAACGCCATTGTTCTTCTGCCCAATTTCTGTGTTCAAGAGCCCATTGATATCGAATCCTACTATTGTGCATTGCTATAGGTGGTACCCGTAGCGGTCTTCGGGAATGAAGGTTCACTTCATGCAAGCGGTTTCTGACTGTTTGGTCGCTAATTAAGTTCCCTGAAGAGTGATGAAGCCTCACGGCTAACATCATGGCGGTTATTGTTGGAGCTCTTCGAGTTAAGATTTGAATGTATCGGTCTTGTCTCCGTGTGGTGCAGCGATACCGTCCTCCATGGCGCTCAGCCACGGTACCAGTGCTTCGGTAACGTGTCCAAAGTCGACTGATAACACTCTGACTTGTATTCAGAGCTAAAGCCACAGTACGTTGCCGGGAACCAGCTTCTATCATTCCCACGGCTCTGAGCATTTCTTCCCTGCTTAAATGACGTCGCCGCTCCATAATAACGTTGGTTTTAATCAGTAGTAGGGAAACAGTAGCACTAATAATGTCTTCAATGCGTTGTATGTTTTTATAGGGAAAATATTGACAGCTGATTTTCATCTTTTACTCGAATTTGATTAACAGTTCCTGTTTCAAATTATGAAATGCACCAAAAAGGATCCATATAAATTTATAAAATCATAAATTTATTACAAAGCCACATCTCAATCTCAAGAAATCCGCATAAAAATGCTTGATCCCTAGACACTTTTGATGTGTGTAGTTATTCAATTTATCAACACGTTTTCTATCTACAATTTCAATAAGAAATGTTGCCAATACCAAAATAAAATAATATCGATACGAAATTGCACTTGCAAATCGATTACATTAATATCATTATGAACCTACGTAAGTGAATTGATTACTTACAAAAGTCCTCTTAATTCTTATAGTAATAAATAATGTTTAGTTATATTTTTGACTATTTTATAATAATTTAAAATAATTCAATTCAATTATTGATACAGTTTAGAATAGTTATATAGTGCTGGTAACACTTAATCTTGTAGTTGTCACTGACAATTGTCAAAAGTTTTACTTCTCCCGCGTTTTATGACGAGCGACGAAGTGTTTTGCGTGTTTTTTAAGTTTTGTGTTGTTTATTGCTGTGTTACCGGACCCCGATTTCTATATTACTAACGACTACCGTGGCTGTTGAAACTGAATTCAGTATTCATTATTCAATCATTTAATAGTTTATTTCATGTTATCGTTAAAATTATAAGTATTAGGTGGTCAATTTCAAAGAACTATAACTTTTTTGGTGTACTTCTTATAGAAAACAAATTATATAGTAAAATTCTATAATTATTTTACTTTTTTATGATATATAGTTCATCTTTGTCGGTTCTGGCCGAGTGTTGAAGGAAGCCTTGGCATTCTCCTTTCATTCAGATCCATTCAGTAGTTTTTGCGTGAAAGAGTAACAAATCCATCCTCACAAACTTTCGCATTTATAATATTAGTAGGAATTAGTAGGATAGTAGGATAGGATAGGATTAGTAAGCAGATAATGTTTTTTATAGAATTAAACTATTCCTAATACTATGAAATACGTAGGTAACTATGTAATGGAATCTAAGGTAACTAATTTAACCATCTTCCAAGGGTCGTAGTGTAATGAAAATTGGAAGCTGTATGTAGTTCTGATGACAATACAATAATATGGTACTGTCGAACTGATCTGATGATGGAGCCGGAAGATATATGAACTGGAACTTCATGATGGAAAATCGTATCATAGCTGTTTTGGATTTCTTAGAAAAGTCTTGTAATGAACTTTGACCACGATTAGGTTTCAAGGATGATGAAGCCGGAAGATAGGCACTGGCATTCCATGATGGAATATCGTATCGTAGTCGTGTTTGCACTTGTGAGAAAGGCCACGTAATGGACTTTGAACACGATCAGGTTTCAAGGTTATAACAATCCTAAAGAAAATCCGTTATCGGTTTTCTTAACCTTTTTGAATTACCATTACCGCGTAATCCATAGATTTATTTTTTTATAGATGTCACTTTCAAATCCTCTGGGGGGGGGGGGGGGGGATCGACCGTTTAATTGTTCACTTTTTTGTTTTTACGTGCATTTATAAAAGCGTGTTTTTCTAGTGTTTTTGGATAAAGCAATAATTATTCATATTACACTAAAATATATCATTTGATTGAATTTATTATATATTTATTTGATAAACAAATATTCTTTTTTTCTTATTTCTAAATATTAACATCTAATTTAACAATAGTTTTAGCAATTTTTCGGTGACATTAATATAATCTATCTCGCGAGATTGTAATCTGTCGATAAATTGGGATCCGTACAATAGTGTTCTCAATTAAACACATTATATTTCGTAAGATTATAATCTAACGAACTGAAACTGCTCAGTGCTGTTTTTCAGTGGTCACCTAAAAACTATGAAAAATGAAATACATATAAATAATCACCTGGAACTTCCTCTCAGCATCTTCAGCTAAAGGCCTCTTAGCTTCTGTAACTATAACAGCTGTGTAACCCTCTGGTACACTCGTCTTTTGCCCAGACAGGGGGTACCCACGGAATGAAGCTGATAGTTCTGTAATAAATATTAACCATACAATAATCAATCTGCCATCAAGCCTTTTTAGGGTTCCGTAGGCGACAAGGAACCTTTATAGGTTCACCATGTCGTTCTGTCCACGGCTTAGCTCAGAAACTATTGGTAGCACGCTGAAATTTGCAATGGATAAACATATTAATCACGACGATAAAGTGGTAAACTAAAATAATGAAAAAGAAGTTAGGGTACTCCTCCTACACTACTTTTTATCGGATTATCCCATAGGATATTCTGCCTCACGTAAACCACCCTGGTGATGACCATTAGCACATATAAAGTCCCTGTTACCTCTTAAAAGATTACTCCAGAACCTCCACCATTAGGGCTCGTATCTGGGAGACTGTAAAGGGGTCTGCCATAAAACCAAGCATCACACCGTGGTGAGGCGAAGATAATCGGGATGACATGGAGAGAAATGAACTGTGAAGCTTAAGATTGTATGCAATGGAGTACTATTCTGTTTATTTAGAGATCATCTACTATATAAAAATAAGTCTGGTTTTCCTTCCTGACACTATAACTCCAGAACGCACGAACCGATTTCCACGGTTTTGCATACGTTGGAAAGGTCTCGAGCTCCGTGAGGTTTATAGCAAAGAAAATTCTGGAAAAATAGGGTAGGGGTAGGGTAGGGGTAGGGCAGGGGTAGGGTAGGCGTAGGGTAGGGGTAGGGTAGGAGTAGGGTAGTTTATTTATATTACGTACTAGCAGGTGCTAAAAATTCGTCCAAATCCACCCAGTACTTTCTAAGATTAGCGTGTTTAAACAAACTTTTCTGCTTTATAATATCAATATCAACAAGCCTGCTCTTGACCTCAATCACACTTGATGATAAGCGATTGATGAGATCAATAACGGAATGTGCAAGCCCATGAGACAAGGAATCTACCACATCATAATACTTGATAGGTGACAAAGTTGTAGCCAAGATTATCCATCAGCAACTTGCTCTAAAATAATCGCTTTTTGAATCAGAACTGTAATACGTAGGATTTTTTAGGGTTCCGTAGCCGAATGGCAAAAAACGGAACCCTTATAGTTTCGACATGTCTGTCTGTCTGTCTGTCCGTCCGTCCGTATGTCACAGCCATTTTATTCCGAAACTATTAGGACTATACATGTAAAACTTGGTAGGTAGATGTATTCTGTGAACCGCTTTCCGATTTTAAGAGAAAATTTAAAAAATATTTAAAATAAAGGGGGCTCCCCATACATGGAACTGAAACTGAAAATATTTTCTTTCATGAAACCTATACGTGTGTGGTATCTATAGACAGGTCTTTAAAAATGACATTAAGGTTTCTAAAATGACTTTTTCATAAAGTTAATCGTTTAAAAGATATACGCTTCCAAAGTGGTAAAATGTGTGTCCCCCCCCTCTAACTTCTATAATAATGAAGTGAAAAATCTAAAAAAACCATACGTTGTAGATCTTAATGTAAACTTTCAACCAAAATTGGTTTGAACGAGATCAAGTCAGCAGTTTTTGAGATACAGTATATTTTCTAAAACCGCAAATATAACTTTGTAATTCATACAAATACTATGAAAAACAAAGTTAATTGGCGTAGTTGTAAAAATTGTAAATAAGCTAGTTTTAAGAAAATTGTAAGGTTTTTTGTTTTTTTTTTTTTCAAATAAATATATTAAGTATATTATATTTATCGTAGTTACTACGGAACCCTTCATGGGCGAGTCCGACTCGCACTTAGCCAATTTTTTTTTATAGTTGATAGGCTTGTGTTTGACCATAATATCACCTGATGTTAAGCGATGATGTGGTCGAAGATGAAGCACGCTTGCCTAGAAGTAACCTATTCACTCTTGACTTAAAGACTCCCAGGTTATAACTATCAGGAAACACAGACTCCTGCAGGGAATTCCACTCCTTAGTCGTACGCACAATGAAAGTATTCCCAAAATGTTTCGTGCGTACCTATGGGTGGGATATCCACTATGTAACGATGGCGCATCGCAGTTTATCTTGTAGTCCGATGATGGAACGGGCTTGGTGGAATAAGACTGTCCAAGATAAGATAAGATAAGATGTATTTATTTGCTTAAAACATGGTATACAAGGTGTTATAAATAAATATAGGATCGACATGTCTTGCTTACAACTAAAGCATGCAAACTTACTAAGATACAATATTATATTTCATTGAATTAAAATTAATAGGTATGTTAAATTGAAATTCATTTTTTTCAATTCCATCGCACACTCCCCGAAATGTAACCGATAGAAAACTGACAGGCTTGCAACACGTCACCGATGTTCTAGGCTCTGGAGCCTTGTCTCGACCAGTTTCTCGTTGCCGATGAGCCTTTTGGCCTTTCAGCAGGATTGGGAAGTGTCGCTCCAAGTAAAACACAAGTACTCGGCTGCATCTAGTAAAATTGGAATTGACGACAACATAGTTGGGAAAAGCTAAACAGGTGATTTTCAGTGGATGTGTGCAAAGCTCATTTCTCAATAGTGGCAATATCACATTGGGAACAGTCTATGCTCACTGACAGGACTGTTGTAGCCAAAAAACTGGATGATGGATGAGGAATCGAATGTTGTGGAATATGTGTATTAAACATGCTTATAAGCCAATGTATCCTTTGTATATTCAGAAACTAAAGGATTGTTATTAAACTCTCTCATGTCATGTCAGTTTGTATATAATAATCTGTATAAAGTAAACAAATATTTATATATTTGATCTAAGAAGTTCACATGGACCGATTCAATGTCCCCCATAACACAGGATTTTCTTAGCATGGGGGTCATTCAACTTTTTGATAATTGTCTTTTCTTTAAGAGCTTTGATAGCATCTTTTAATGTACTGTAAATCTGTTAATGACAAATAAACTTATTATTATTATTATTTTTTTTTTAAAAGATGACTAGCAATGTGGGTACAATTCACATTACTAGCAATCTTGTTAACCCTGGGTGGGATTCGAACTCGGGACCTGTCGATCACAAGTCTGACACCTTATCCATTAGGCTATTGACGCTTAAATTTTATTATTATAATTATTATTGATAGGTTAACACATTCTCTGTCCAATGACTCCAAATCCAAACGAATCACGTTTGTACCCAACACATAAATGTCCATGACTCCGGTTGGAGTCATACTCCAAAAGTAAATTTCATGCTTTTTATTTCATGAATAAGAGGGAAAATCACATAATCATGGACGTATGGTTACATAACAGGGCTACAGAAAATTCATAAGAGCCGTCGTAAAATGTTTCCAGTTTCTCTAATATGAAGAGGGTAAAATAAAATATTTTTTTTAGTAGGAATTGTTGTTTATTCAATTAAATGTATTATAACATGGACGACAGAGTAGTATTTTACACTTAGCGACACCACATTATAACTTTAGAAGCTTTTGTACCTGCAAATTTTGAAGTTTGTCCCTCTGACATGAGCTTGTTGTAGCAGCTTTCGCATTGTTTCTTATTTGTCTTACTTCCCGGATTTTGGGTCATTTTGTCAAAGCTGTGTTTGATTTCAAATAATGGTTGTGGACGTTCAACAGACTGTCGGTTTTCGTCTTTTACCTCTAGCAGCTTTTTTATTATTATCTCATGTGCCGATAACACGGTTAGCTTTTTTGTCCCGAGTTCCTTTGAAGTTCATTGAAAATAAGGCATGAGTTTACCACCGCAATTGACAACAAGTCTACTGCAATTTTTTTGTACCAAGTTATTGATTTTCTTGTAGGACTATTGTAGCTACTCAACTGATCAGACACATCAATACCCTTTTTGCCTTTATTATAATGTAAAACCATTTCAGTTTTGGGTACTGGTTTTAGCCCGCTATTCATTTTAAATCCTTTTCCATGGCATGTAGAAAGAAGTAAAACATCATGTTTATCATGCCATTTCAACACCAGTAATATTGCCTTTCTGCATAACTGCAATCTCTCCTTTCACCAATTTACTTCCAGTAACAGCTTGCGGAAGGCCCCTTCGCGTTTTAGGGTTCCGTAGCCGAATGGCAAAAAACGGAACCCTTATAGTTTCGACATGTCTGTCCGTCTGTCTGTCTGTCCGTCCGTCCGTATGTCACAGCCATTTTATTCCGAAACTATTAGGACTATACATGTAAAACTTGGTAGGTAGATGTATTCTGTGAACCGCTTTCCGATTTTAAGAGAAAATTTAAAAAATATTTAAAATACAGGGGGCTCCCCATACATGGAACTGAAACTGAAAATATATTTTTTTATGAAACCTATATGTGTGTGGTATCTATAGACAGGTCTTTAAAAATGACATTAAGGTTTCTAAAATGACTTTTTCATAAAGTTAATTGTTTCAAAGATATACGCTTCCAAAGTGGTAAAATGTGTGTTCCCCCCCTCTAACTTCTATAATAATGAAGTGAAAAATCTAAAAAAACCATATATTGTAGATCTTAATGTAAACTTTCAACCAAAATTGGTTTGAACGAGATCGGGTCAGGAGTTTTTGAGATGCAGTATATTTTCTAAAACCCCAAATATAACTTTGTAATTCATACAAATACTACGAAAAACAAAGTTATTTGGCGTAGTTGTAAAAATTGTAAATAAGCTAGTTTTAAGAAATTTGTAAGGTTTTTTGTTTTTTTTTTTCAAATAAATATAGGTATTAAGTATATTATATTTGTTATAGTTACTACGGAACCCTTCATGGGCGAGTCCGACTCGCACTTGGCCAATTTTTATTCTCTGTACCCAGCAAATCAGTACGACAGCTCTTCACACGTCCATGACTCCTTCGGGAGTCACACAATTTTTAGGTCGTATCTCCATGACTCCTTCGGGAGTCACACAATTTTTAGGTCGTATCTCCATGACTCCTTATGGAGTCATAAAGTTTTTTCAGTTTTATCGTGAATAATTTAAGTTTTTCAGCTTGTATTTGCATAAATGTAAACCCTTATTTATTTATTGTCATGTTATCACGAAATTGTAGATGGACGTACGAATAATTTGTTAGTCTTTGTTCTGGGACAGGGAACGTGTTAAGTTTAAATTATTACCATTTACGTTTTTAAGTCAAGAGTGGATAGGTTACTTCTAGGCAAGCGTGCTTCATCTTCGGCCACATCATCGCCAGGACCAGAACTGACATTTCCCATTATACGATAGACATCTAGCTACCACTTTGTAGATATACAAGCGAGATGTTTTTGTAAGTAAATGGATGTTTGATTGTTATGTTTACCTTCGTTATCGCCAGCAATGTAGGGCTCAAAATATTTGTTTGTGTTCGCAGGGCCATCGGCTTCAATTTTACAAGCCATGTAATGAGCTTTTTGTGCAAATAGCTCTGGGTTTCCATCTTTTTTCAAGTTATTTTCTACTTGTATGGACATTTTTACACTGGTTATAGTTTTCCCGATTGCGAAAAACGATTTAGCGCCAAATAAATTTAAATTAATAAATAAATTTAAATATGACAGTGACTTTGACATTTATTTGACAGTTAATTGGCACAGAGTAAAAAAAATAAAACTTCTTATTTCAGTTTTAGAAATTTTTCTAACGGGTACTCCAAATACACGCTGTTTAACTTAGCCTTGATTTTTTTTCAGTAATGCTACTATATCTTTTTAACTAGAGTTTTAGTCGCTTTAGTTATCGTATAATAATAGTTAATCATATAAAACCTGCTTCATTGTACAGATAATTTAAAAAATGGCAACTTCATACAGAACGTTCTGAAATAAAGTTTTACATGGTGTGTTATTATTTAATTATTATCCAATGAATTAAAAGTAGTGATTTTTGTAAGCATTGCAAATATAACTATGGTTTTTGTAATTAAATTGAGTAATTTATACAAGACTGCAATGAACAGAGTGAGGTGATCTGTTAAGTTATGTTTTAGTATTTATTTTTAGTTAAAGTTTCTAAACGACTTGATAATTCAAAGAATCCTTGCCATCTCAAAAACAAATGATGTTATGGTTGTAAAATGTCAAAATGTCCAGTGAAATGCAATTCATGACGAAATTTTCGCAACCATAACGAAATTCTTATCGGAATTTAAACAAAAGCATTACACATTTCCTTTGAATATCGTTAGTGCTTTATCATGTGACGTTTCCCGCAACCGCATCATGTGCGTCGCGAATGACTACCTATGTGGTGTACAATAATATTTGTTCAGTTGTAACAAATCGTAATTTTACGTCACTGTAAATAATTTGGCCGTTTCTCTGTTTGTGTTTGTTGACTCACAGTGGTCTGAGAACTTGCGTTGGCAACAAGCTTGTGAAACAGTGACCTTGGGTATAATAACAGCTGTTTGAGTGAGTATCCTTGCACCATATTTTATTTTCAATTAATTAAAAATGTAGATTAAAAAATTGTTTAAAATAACACCGAACTTCGTTTTGAGATTCCATAGATTCGTTGTTATTATTTATGTTTAATTTCGCGCGCTATTTTGGTTATCTTTGAAGAGACCTTGAGATTATTATGTAGTATAATGAAAGGTGAATTAGTATGTGATATTGCATAAAAGTAAGGCAATTGTTCCACTTTTAACAATGAGAAGCGAATTTATATAATTTAGAAATTTAATTGCTGTGTTTTCTAATAAAATAAGAACAAAGCCAGTTTAGAAATCATAAACAATTTACTGAATTAAATAACAAGGAGAGTTTTTTAGATAATCAAAGTCAATAGTTTTAATTAGTTTTGCTCTTTAAAGAGCTTAATTTTAGTATTCTTACAATGAAATGAAAGTATTTTATTTTTTTCAAAATAACATTGTTTGATGACTCTGTTGGTGTAGAGTTTGAGTAATTGGCTGCTTAGCTGACTGTTGGGGGCTTGATTCTTGCATGGAACAAATGTTTATATGGCCTAGAAATGGATGTCCTGTGTCTGGGTGTTTGTAAAAATGTACTCACAAAACAGGAAAAAATCATAATGTTGCACAATGTTTAAAAATAAAAGGGACTTTAAGTTTTACATTTAGTCTGCCAGTACCTAAATAATTACTTTTGGTGCTGAGCACCCAGAAAATTGGTTATTGAAGTCTTCGTTATTTGAAGATATTGTAGTTATTTGTTCATGTCCAGAGAGAGAGATATCTTTATTTGTTTGAACACGGTATACATACAAGAGCATGCATGATATTATACAAGTCCAAACATGTTTAGCTGTCAGTATCGGCATACAAATATTTCACAAAGGTGATGAAAGCAATTACAAATAATTAACTAAAATAGGCATTTACAAAGTGGCAAATTTAAAATAATAAAAATTTAAAATCATTTTTAGTCATAATTCCTTCTATAGAACCAAATAACCACTCCATTTCTAAGTAAGCTTTAAGGAAGGGTAGTTTACAATAATTATTATTATGACATCATTATTTAATACTGTACAGCGAAAGTGTTAAATGAATAAAGTTTATTCAGTATTTCACTTTTTTTTTAACTAAAAAGTGGAGCACTTTCTGTTTCTGATGAAATTCAAATTTTATACTAGTTACTAGCTTTTGCCTGCGACTTTGTTCACGTGGGAGATTTTTCCCACATAAATCCCAACCTCATGGAATACCAGGATAAAAGTAGCCTATGAGTTATTCCAGGATGTCAACTATCTACTTACCAAATTTCATTAGGATATGTTTAGTAGTTTTTGCGTTAAAGAGCAACAAACATTCAAACAAACATACTCATAAAATTTTGCATTTATAATATTAGTAAGATTCAGTATTTCACTTTTTTATAAATTATAAACTGAAGCACTTTCTTGTTTTTGATGTAACTCTGATTACATACTAAGTAACTATTGCACAACTTATTTTAATTTCGACAGTTTCCTTAATGAGTCACCGTTAAACAATGCAAAACTTTACTTGATAAAAAATAAAACTACCTATTCTTATATAAAAAAATCGATTGCTGTATGTTAGTCCTTCTAAAACTAGAGAACAGGTGGACCGATTTCATTCATTCTTTTTGTATTGTGTTTCCTCTCATACAGGGAAGGTTTAAAAGGTGAGAAAATATCGAAAATAAAAAATATGCCATGCGAAGTTCGCTGAGTCAGCTAGTATGTTTAGATAAATACACACTTGACACCCTGTGATTTTTTCCAAAACTATTTATGAAACAGACCACTCATAGACTGCAGAAATGCAGATAGATGAGGCTTATTATTTATTTGTACGGCATTTTGAGTCATTCCATGTATAAATTAAAAAACTATATGAAGCTTATTATTAATAAGAAAGACTAAAAAATAATATTTTGAAATTATATTTAACTGTAATATATAACTGTTTTTCTTTTTCAATAAATAAATTTAAAAAATACTCTCAAAAGGGCAAATGTACCCTTTATTAGGGCCCCGTAGCCGAATGGTAAAAAACGGAACCATTATAGTTTCGTCATGTCTATCCGTCTGTCAGTCCGTCCATCCGTCCGTATATCACAGCCATTTTATTCCGAAACTATTCGGACTATACATGTGAAACTTGGTAGGTAGATATATTCTGTGAATCGCTTTCCGATTTCAAGAAAAAAATTAATAAAATATTTAAAATAAATATTTTCAGTTTTAGTTCCATGTATGAAACTAAAGATATTTTTTTTTCATGAAACTATGCGTGTGTGATATATAGATACCACACATCTATCTTTATATCTCACACATCTGTCTATAGAGACAGGTCTTTAAAAATGAAATTGAGGTAGAAACCTCAATTTCATTTTTAAAGACCTGTCTTTAATCATTCTGACGTCAACCGATTAGTCACTAAAGACATTACAGTTGTCAAAATTCACCACAGCGAGAACCAGACGCCATATTGTCATAATGAAAAAAAATAAAATATCTACCAACTTATGCTAAGTGAGGTATCGTTGAATAGGTTTTTAATGATTTAAATGATTCCTAGGATCCTGTCACCATTTTTAGGGTTCCGTAGCCAAATGGCAAAAAACGGAACCCTTATAGTTTCGTCATGTCTGTCTGTCCGTCCGTCCGTATGTCACAGCCATTTTATTCCGAAACTATTAAGACTGTACATGTGAAACTTGGTAGGTAGATGTATTCTGTAAAACGCATACCGATTTTAAGAAAAAAATTAAAAAATAATTAAAATAAAGGCGGGCTTAAAATAAAGGGACACATGGAACTGAAACTGAAAATATTTTTTTTCATGAAACCTATGCGTATGTGGTATCTATAGAAAGGTCTTTAAAAATGACATGAGGTTTCTGAAACCACTTTTTCATAAAGTTAATCGTTTAAAAGATATATGCTTCGAAAGTGGTAAAATGTGTCCTCCCCCCTCTAACTTCTATAATAATGGAGTGAAAAATTTCGAAAAAATGTATGTTGTGGATCTTAATGTAGGGGAAGGTGGGGCAGCTTCATACAGTTTTTATATTTCATCTTATAGAATGCTCTCGAGTATCAATATCTTTATTGATTCATCAAAAATCAATAGTCTTACTATCTGACTTTATATAAAAAACATGAAATTTGTGTAAATACAATTGTACGACTTTTTGTAACACTTGAAAGAAAAAATTAAAAATGTATGAATGTACCCCACATGCGGGGCACTTACATACAGCCTATGGGGCAGATTCATACATGTGACAAAATACACAAGTTTTGCGTGAAATGTTTATTTATTTATCAAAATCAAAGTATCAAAACACAACGTTCATGAAAACAAAAGCAATATTAGTCTCTATTATCAAATAATACTTACATAATCATATTATAAAAAAGACAAATATAGTTAGTTTTTATTTTTATGGCACCAAGGCAACTAACTTAACCTAACACACACAGCACACAGAGAGATACTTATCCAGTTCTAGAGCTGACAGCGACGAAATTGCCACTCAGAAAGGCCATGGTAGAGCGCATGAATTTGACCTTAAATTTCGTTTCCCAATGGGGTGACGACAATCTGGTCAAATTCAATGCTCTGAAAACACAGGCTTGTCTTTTCAGCGCTAAAAGGAGCCCTTTTGAATTGACCCCTACTTTTCGAAGTACATCTGTGCCAGTTACCAATCGCCTGGAGCTTTTGGGTATGGAGTTGACGTCAGACCTCAACTTCGGCTCAACCATCGAGTCCAGAGCTCAGACTGCAACAAAAAAACTGGGAATCCTACACAAGGTGAGGCAGTACTTCACGCCTGGACAGCTTCTAATTCTGTATAAAGCACAGGTCCGTTCCTGCGTGGAGTATTGCAGCCACTTGTGGGATGGCTCTGCAAAGTACCAACTTGCTACATTGGACTCGATCGAGCGCAGAGCTAAAAGGCTTATAGGCGACGAGGTGCTGGTGGACAAGCTTCATAGCCTGGCTCATCGGCGAACCGTTGCTTGCCTGTCGGTTTTCTACAGATTGTACTTCGGGGAGTGTGCGCAGGAGCTCCATGACCTGATTCCTCCATATCCCTTTCACTACCGGACTACCAGACGCATGGCTGGGTACCACCCACACTTGGTTGATATACCGTCTTGTCGTACAAAGCGCTTCTCCTCCACATTTATTGTGCGCACAGCCAAGCTGTGGAATTCTCTGCCGGCTTATGTGTTCCCTGCCACTTATGACCTTTCAGCCTTTAAAGCACGAGTAAATAGGCATCTTCTGGGCTCGCTCGTCCCATCTTAGACCTCATCTATCGCTTATCATCAGGTGAGATCGAGATCAAGAAGTGGGCCCACCAATTATAAAAAATAACAGTATTTCTGATCAGTCAGATCACTTTTTAAATATCTACATCCTATTGCTTAATTCTTATTTATTAATACTCCATATTTGGCTGCTGATTTCCGAAATGAGAGTTTGTTTTCCAAAACTTTATCGATAGCTTTAAAAATTGCCTCTTCGTCCACCACTCCACTCCTAGTTCCCTTTTTCTTGTAATTTCTGAACATAATCGTTCTGCAAAACAGAATTATGGTATAATTTTATAAACAAACAAAAAATGGGGCACATTCATACAGTATGAATGTGCCCCGTACACTCCTGTATGAATCTACCCCATCACAAGAAAATGAAATCAAAATATTTCTAGAAAAAAAGCAAGCATATATAAAATTATTCACAGATTAATTCACAAACTTGACCCTATTATCTTTTAAATAAAATAGAACTGAATAATCTAGAGGGCAGCTTTTATTAAAAAAAAGACGTTATAGTGAGCTTATAAAAATACTTATGCCTGGCCGAATCACGTTCTGTGTCACACCGACGCGCGTTTCACACCGACTGCTTTCAAACTCCGTGAGCAACCATACACAAAAGTAAGCTACGCATACACGCATAAGTCATTCTGTTGATGTGCACCTAACATCAGATATGTTTGGTGTATGACGGTGCCCCTTGTATGAATCTACCCCACTTTCCCCTAAACTTTCAACCAAAATTGGTTTGAATGAGATCGAGTCAGCAGTTTTTGAGATACAGTATATTTTCTAAAACCGCAAATATAACTTTGTAATTCATACAAACACTATGAAAAACAAAGTTATTTGGCGTAGTTGTAAAAAATGTAAATAATCTAGTTTTAAGAAATTTGTAAGGTTTTTTTTGTCAAATAAATATACATATATTATATTATTATAGTTACTGCGGAACCCTTCATAGGCGAATATGACTCGCAATTGGCCAATATTTATTTCGAGAGCAGGATAATTTAAATTAGTTACTGCATAACAAAATTCATTGTCTTTATACAACATGTAACGGAAACCCCATATATATCCAAAAGGGCTGAAGACAACATCTGGTATGAAGTGTCTATGCACAATTTTAGCTTTTTTTTTTTTTTTTTTTTTTGTTATGGCAATCTGCCGAAAATTTCGGCAATTTCTGCCAGTGTCGCGTAGTGACTATACATGGGTATTTTAATAAATAAATATTTGCAGGGGGAATATTATGATTTTTTTTTTATGTCACTAATCTTTTTTTTTTTTTTTTTTTTTTTGTTATGGCAATCTGCCGAAAACTTCGGCAATTTCTGCCAGTGTCGCGTAGTGACTATACATGGGTATTTTAATAAATAAATATTTGCAGGGGGAATATTATGAATTTTTTTTTTTTTTTGGCAATCCTTATAGCCCTGAAACAAACACATAACATAGAAGTTAGTAATAGTTAGTTACATACATGCGGTTTGTAGTATAATTATACATTTTTTTTAATGGCTGATTATTAGAGTTTAATATTGTTATTGGAAATAAATTTAATAAAAGCACGAATAATTTGGGGATTAGGGAAAAATGAGAGGAGATGACGAACATTAATGGGTTTTTGAATTTTCAATTGTGTAGTAACTTTATCAAAAGAGGAAACATTATTCAAAGGGCAGTTTAAAAATATGTGATCCAGCGTACCATCATCCAGTCCACACTCACACAAAGAACTGTCCCGGACCCTAATTTTATGGAGAAAAACTGGGGTACAGCAGTGGCCAATACGGATTCTGCATATAACAGATGTGACGGTTTTGGATGCTTCTTTGTATTTATAGAACCAAGGCTTGGGAGGGATGGTTGGTTGAATAGATGCAAACAAGGTAGCCTTATACTTGCTAGATTGGGACCAGAGGTCTTGCCAGGATTTAAAAAGATCTACTTTGGCCTTATGAATTAGGTCATAGACCTGAACAGCATAATGTTTTTTATCTGCGAGATTGCTGCTGACCGCATTCTTAGCTGCTACATCTACAAGCTCATTGCCTCCAATATTCATATGACTAGGAATCCATACTAATATTATCTCAATGTTTTTTCTAAAACAAGAATGTAGTACAGTTTTGATTTCAACAATGATTGGGCTACGTAGGTTATCTTTAAATGAATTTTTAACTATTGCCTCCAGAGCACTCATGGAATCAGAAAAGATGACTGCTTTTGTAATAGTTGAATGAGAGGAAATAAATAGACACGCCTCCAGAATTCCAATGCATTCCCCAGTAAAAACCGAAGACTCGGGAGGGCACTGGAACTGAAGGAATATTTGGGAGTTGGGATACTTTTTTTTAATTTAAATGTAACTTTAAATGTCACTTGCCAATAACAAGATCTCTTCGTTCTTAATTTGAAAAATTGGGTCTCTGGTATCAATGTATTGAAATTTCTAATAAGTTCCACACATGTAGACAGGATTACAAAACCCTTGCCGTATTGTTTGTTATCATCCAAAGAAGCCGTGCACTTGGTATGTATATATCCTTTTATAATCTACTAAATAAACAATATCGGCATTTACATTAAAACACTGATAAGCGGAAAGTTTTATCGAAGGAAATAAACAAATAAATGATAACTATTGTAATCGTTTTGAAGAAGTATTCCGAAAATACGTATAAAGAGTGATACTAATGTTATAAATGCGAAAGTATCTCTGTCTGTCTGTTCATTATGTCCGCCTATGTGAATGAAGTGGTACAAAGCGTTCAAAAGCGGTTGAGATGTGTTGTAAGATTTGCCTCGCTCTGGTAGGCCGTCAACGTCTTCAACTGAAGCTAACATCGCAAAAGTGAAGGAAATAGTGACTGAAAATCCTCATTCAAGTTTGAGACGAACCGCTGAAATTTCTGTGTCGATCCAATTTTTTTTTATTGATAATAGGATCGCGTTTGACCACCATCATACCTGATGGTAAGTGATGATGTGGTCGAAGATGGAGCACGCTTACCTAGGAGTAACCTATTCACTCTTGACTTAAAGACCCCAGGTTATAGCTATCGGGAAACAGACTCCGGCAGGGAATTCCACTCCTTAGCCGTACGCTCAATAAAAGTATTCCCAAAACGTTTTGTACGTATGGGTGTCCACCATGTAACGATGGCGCATCGCCGTTTGTCTTGGAGCCCGATGATGGAACGGGCTTCAATTTTAAATAATCACTTGGGTATGAATCATTGCCGCTCGGCTACTCCCAAAAGACCTGAAAGTCGCTGATGACATGCTAGAGAGTCAATTGTCACTGGTGACAATACGTGGGTTTACGAGTTTGACATGCAAGTTAGTCAACAAGCTTCGATGGCTTCCAGCTGAATCAAAACCGAAAAAGCCATAGGTATCGATTAAAAGTCAAAGTCATGTTGATCGTTTTCTTTGACTATCGCGGCGTTGTGCACTTGGAATTCTAGCCGAAAGGTCAAACAGTAAATAAAGAACATTATTTAAGAGCCTTATCACACTAGCGAGTTGCGAGCGAATGGAAAGCGGGGCGAGTGCGCAGCGAGCTCGCTGCGAAGACGCCGCGAGTGGGCAGCGAGTTAGCGGTGTGCGATCCGCGTTTTCTACATTCAGTGCCAGAATAGATTCCGACGAGGAAACACTGCTGTTTGTTACTCCGAAGACGGAAACGAACGCACCCGCGGCATATTTGTGGCGAGCTCGCTGTGCTCTCGCCCCGCTTTCCACTCGCTACTGTGATAAGGCTCTAAGCGTTATGCGGCGTTTAAGAGAGCAAATTCGACGAAAACAGCCAGATTTGTGGAAAGAAAATTCTTGAATTTTGCACCACGATAATGCGCCTTCCCACAAAACTCAACAAATACCGTCGAGCAAACCTCCTTATTCATCAAATATGGCTCCAGCCGACTTCTTTCCTATTCCTAACAATTTGTGTATTATATTGATCGTTTCCCGGTACGCTTGACAGAGTAGTATAATATCAGGAAAATGGAAATTGACATACTTATATAGATTTTCCTTCATTTGTATGATTATTGCATTGTCATTTGGTTCGTTGTCAAGCCTATTAAAAACCTTGTTTCCTTTAAACAATACCTTCCTTCTATTCAAATAATAGGTACCTTATTGTGCATGGAATTAAGTTGATTGTAAAAATGACTAATGTGATTGAAAATATCATATTAGTGAGTGGAAACAAAATCTTATGTAGGTACTTTTTTATATTTACTGGAATCGGTAACTACTACATTTCTCAAAACCTAGAGAAAAGACAAATTGGGGTTGTAATGTTATAAAACACTAACACTTTGCATACGAATTCGTCCGCGTGAATTTCAAATAATTTATAGCATTGCACCAACGAATAATGAATCCTAATTCGTTGCATAGCACTTACAAATAATGAGTTTACTAGAAATAAAAAAATAATAATAATTAGATTACCCTCTGGCCCCTAAAAAAACTTTACTCAGAGACTCAAATGAAAATAATAATTGTTTTAATTATCTATACTCTATAATAATACGTAGGTACCCACTATCTGTTGTTTCAAAACTAACTCTACTGCCTACCGATTGGCTCGTGTGTTTTTATTTCAGCGTAACTAATACCTTGATCACACGTACCGAGCAAACGGGCGAGACAGTGCTCTCGGCCGAGAACTCGGTAGGTATAATAAACATGGCGCCGAATGCTCGGTCGAACGAAGCGGCGAGACAATAGTTCGGCTCCCGTTCTACTTATTAGGCCGAGTGTTAACCCTCCCGCTTCCCCGCACTGTCTATCGCTCACTCGGCAGGTCTGAACGTGCACTGTCTCCGTGTCTCCCCATTCGGCCGACATGATTGTTGTCACTTCGCTTCGTTCAAATCTTTTTACGACCCGCGTTTTATCGAGCGCTCGGCCGAGCTCTCGGCGCCATGTTTATACCTACCGAGTAATCGGCCGAGAGCACTGTCTCACCCGTTTGCTCGGTACGTGTGATCGAGGCATTAAAGTAGCCTAAGTCACTATCCAACTATCCTTTCAACCCACACACTACTATACACGAGCCGTTGCTCCGTTTTGTCGTAAAAGAAAGACATAATTATTAGTCTGTGATTTCTAAGTAGCTGTCTTTTCTCATGTCATAATTATCTGCTTAGCCTTTTCGAGTCGGCTTCGTCTAACCGGATGCAGCTGAGTACTAGTGTTTTACATGGAGCGACTGACTATCTGAACTCTACAACCCAGTAACTGGGTAACACGATGCCTGTAGGCCAGACCCAGTCGTATTTCCTGGCTTCCGAGTACACTTAACGACTGTCAAAGATGTCCTAATGGCAACCGGGGTCAACGGCTTTGCTTTTCGAGGCACGGGGGCATCACACCGCCAACTTCCAAACTCCGGACTACTACTGAGAAATTTCTTAGGCCGTGCGCGCACTGCCTTGCGGTGGCCGCAATTCGGGTAGTTCTACCGCACCGGTTGACTGACCGCAGTGCGCGCACTTCTATGACACTCCATACTTCACAGATTTTGCGGTGCGGTAGAACTACCGGAATTGCGGCCACCGCAAGGCAGTGCGCACACGGCCTTATAGAAAAACTCATTAGTGCTTTTCGCCCCACCCGAGAATCGAACCGAGAGCTCATGCACAGCAGTCGCGCTTGCGATTGCAACCACTAGAGCAACGAGGCAGGCAACTGTTTTCTCAAGTACTTATAGTTATTTATTTATTTTATTTATTTATTTATGGTTCACCAACAAGTGTTAAGCCTGCAATACATGTTGGCCGAGCGTTGGCAAATAGGTACAAGGCAAGAAATAATGTCCACACGTTCGACATGTTCGTCGAACACCAATGCAGACGACCATTGTAGAAGAGGGTCTGTAGAGCTGCCCACACGTTGGCCGATCGCAGGCGAGTGCCTTTGATTGTAACCAAAAACTGACACCGATCCGAAGTGAGGCAAGTGATCACGAGCAACGGCGAGCGAAGACAAGTTGCACCAAATGAGCTCTATACACGTTGGCGCTGGCCTCCACTCGGCCAACTAGGCAAGTGACACCGAGCGATAGCAAGACAAGGCAAATATACTGTCTACATGTTCGTATTGGCCTTCACTCGACAACGCTCGGCCAACATGTATTGCAGGCTTTACAGCTAAACATGATTGATATTGATATTTATATGGTACCTAAATACAAACTTCCTTCTTTCGATAGTTGATTGCAATTCAATCGCTTACGTATGTCTTACGCGCGCAAAACACTTAGCATACCAATACACACAAATCAAACTGTTTACTTCACTATTGTAGCCGCTATTCTTAAAATAGTAAACACAGCCATATTTTTTTTATTATAATTCAATTTGGCAGACATCTAAATAAAACAAAAGAATGAAACGCAGTCAACAACAGTAAAGATTGCCAAAATTCCCGCCAATTTTACGTCAATCTATTGCCAGCTTCGAAAAAAAAATGCCACAGATGTTATTTTTGTTTCTGCTTCTACATATCTGGGAAATAAACTAAAATAAGAAATCAGCTGTTTATTTTAAGTAACTATAAATAAAGAGATAGTCTTCAAGGGTAGCAACGCTTGCAGAAGCCAATCGATGTTCATCTTACTATATCGGGATTCGAGATTCCTCCGAGCATAGTGTATTACATTCTCTTTGCGAGCCTCGAAAGCATCCCGGCTGTCATTTGTACATATTTGACAGTCGTTGTCGGTAGTTAGGAGTCAGAAAATCCAACATTTGCCAAAGGGTATAGAACCCTAGCCACTGGGTTGAAGAGGTGAGACTGGTAGCCTACCTCGGCTAGTTGAGAAACGCATAAGCAGAAAGAGAAAAGTGTAACTGTGGAGTTTCTTGCCGGTTCATCTGCATAGAAAACGACCAATTTCGAACCGCGCACTAACTTCGGACGTTTTGTTGAGTGTAGGCTTATGTATGAAATAATTTTTTTTGAGTTATTGAGTTTGAGATGTATTTCATAATATGCATAACTTCAGTAGCGTAGCGTAGTATAAGTTTGTGGGGTCGTGGAAAGGTCTCAGATAGGGAAGTTTGAACACCCAGTAAGCGACTCTAGGCAGGACGGTGGCACAGTGATCACTTGCACCTATTCACAGCGAGGCACAGGGAGACCGTATTAAAGTCTCCCCAGAGTGGTGCCCCGCCTCCTTCTGCGAAGCAGTCATGCTAGCGACAGAAGTGGCTGAAGGCGTGACTGAGAACAAGAGACAACTTTCTTCCTCACGCCAAATTCGCCGCGGGAGACGCCGTCGGAGTGCGGGCTTGCGGACTAACTGACCGTCCTGGGACCAGGCCCAGGTCGACGAAGCGTCGTGTTGCACGCGCGCCCAAAAGAAAAACAGGCCCGATAAGGCCATTGCATGTCAGGACTGCGGGAATGTTCTAACGAGATACCGCGGCCCCGAAACTTAAGAGAAATATTTTATATTTGTAAAGATTACTAGCAATGCGGTTAACCCCTCCAACTAAGCTAATTATGCTTGTTGGGTGGGGATTCTTTGAATTTCTCGTTTTTTCTTTACTATATTGTGCATGTGTTACATATAAATCTTCATCTTGAATCGCTATCTATTGCTGAACTGTTGAACTGAATTAAAATTAGTTGCGTAGTTCAATAGATCTAAGCGTACAGATAGCGGGAGCGACTTTGTTTTATACTTTGTAAAGATTAGCTTTTGCCTTTCTGCAGTTCTTCTCCATATTAACTTTAACTGTACTAAATTATCATCCACACTTGGTTGATATACCGTCTTGTCGTACCAAGCACTTCTCCTCAACATTTATTGTGCTCACAGCCAAGCTGTGGAACTCTCTGCGGGCTTCAGTGTTCCCTGCCACTTATGACCTTTTAGACTTTAAAGCAAGAGTGAACGATCTTCTGGGCTCGTTCGTTCCATCGTAAACCTCATCTATCGTTTACCATCAGGCAATATTGAGGTCAAGAATGGGCTTATCACGAATGAAAAAAAAAAGGTTTCATACGTCCGCGTAATTTTATTAAAGTAATTCATAGGCTCGCGTTTGTCCACCTTCTAACCCTAAGCGATGATGTGGTTGAAGATGAAACACGCTTACCTAAAGTAACCTATTCACTCTTGACTTAAAGACCCCCGGTTATAGCTATCCGGAAACGACCCCGGCAGAAAATTCTACTCCAAAGCTGTACGCACAACAAAATTATTCCCAAAACCTTTCGTATAGGTGGGATGTCCACCATGTAACGATGGCGCATCGCAGTTCGTCTTATAGTCCGATAAACGTTTTAATATAATTGATGGTAGTATATTTACATAATATTACAATCTAAAACAAGGTCATTTGATAAAAAAAGTGGAGTGAATGACCTGCCGGTAAATATTGGAATTTTAAAATACATACGCTCACGTACGCATCACATATTGTAGATAATATTAGAAAACCAAGTCTTGTTTTACGCGTCGAGTTCCTGTGTTTTTGAGCTGCGACGAATTCTTTAGATTTACATACTGGACATACCTATATAGAATATTTTATTTAAAAAAAAGTAACCTCAGAGCGGAGGCCAGTGACCCCAGCAGTAGGGCACATAATAAATTTGGGCTGAATTTATTATTATTATTAAAACGTTTGAACTATAACCTTCATGCATAGTGGGCTCTTTTTATCCGAATTCAAAAATACAACGAGGCCTTATTTAAAAACAAGATATAAAAAGAAACGTAAATAGTTCTTTTTAACCGTTATTTGAACTATAACGAAATTCTTGTTTTGTTAGAAAAGGTATTTTGATAGGTTACTCGTATTTTTTTAATTAAAATTCGCTTTAGACACATTATGACGTTCACAAGAACTAATGAAAAATATGCAAATGGTTCATTGAACTCTAAAGGATAAGTATTTAACGATAAGATAATATTATATATTAAGATTAAGATAGTATAATTTGTACGAAAAATCACCACTAATATTTTCGGAAACCGATCCAATAATGTCGAAATAAAACCATTCGGTGTTTTTAAAAACACGTAAGTGCTAGGAGGACATATACTTACTTTATAAATATGTAAGTATAATATACGAATTGAGAACCGTCTCCTGTAAAAAAAAATTACATAGAAACGTAGACAAATATAAATATTTTTATAACTTATATTTTATTTATTAATATATTATACACTAGCTTTTGCCCGCGACTTCGTCCGCGTGGAATAGTTACTTTGGGCTAACGTTAAATTTAACCCCGATTTTGAAACATTCTTCATTGGCGCTCCGCTCCTATTGGCCTTAGCGTAATGATATAATAGC
Source organism: Tholera decimalis (assembly GCA_943138885.2). Lineage (NCBI taxonomy): Eukaryota > Metazoa > Arthropoda > Insecta > Lepidoptera > Noctuidae > Tholera > Tholera decimalis. Next base: position 4,939,976 of record OW964575.2, on the reverse strand, counting down.
CTATAAGCCTTTCTCTATAAATTGACTAATTAATTAAAAAATAATTTTTCAATTCGAACCAGTTGTTCCTGAGATTATCGCGTTCAAACAAACAAACGAACTCGTCAGCCTTAAATTATTAGTATAGATAGCTGTTGCCCGCGACTTCGTCCACTTTCCGTCGTTTTTCGTAAAAAAAAAGTAGCCTATGTCCTTCCTCACGGTTCAGTGATTTTGATGTAACAGACAGATTAACCTTCGTAATTTAGTAGGGAAATATAATATGTCAATCTATAATACTGTTGAAAAATATCGCAATACCGAACCGCACAATATTATTGTTAATAGCTGTGCCCGCGACTCCGTCAGCGTGTAACTCCTTGTGTGTTATTAAGTTAATGTATTGGTAATATTGTTTAGATCACGTTCTCATGAGGCTTAAGTACCTATAGAACGAAAATATCTCAGCGCAAAGCTTCCGGGTAAACTATGTTGAAAGTTGACCCGTCCGGCACGTGAACATAAAGATTTCTAGAAATGCTAACCCGGGAAAGAGCGACGTACAACTGACCATGCGAGAAACAACTGACACCGAGATCTACTCCAGCAACACGAAAAGTCTGCCCTTGAGCCTTATTAATTGTCATTGCATAACACACCGATACTGGGAATTGCGTTCTTTTAAATTGGAATGGAAAATTATTTGGTATTATGGGAATTCTGGGAATAAAGACGGTTTCTCCTGCACCGCAACCTGTTAAAATTTGAGCCTCGATTATATTTTGTTGCAACTGGGTTACTTTTAGTCGAGTTCCATTGCAAAGTTGTGGTGGTTTTAAATTTCGGAGCAGAATAATAATCAGAAAGCTTCGAACTGCTAAGCTATCGGGAGTTACACGTGTTATTGTGAGTCAACCATAAAAGATAGATATATGCTGTCGTGGGATATTTTTTATATAATTTTAAGGAGAACATTTCCGTCATAAATGATTTCTATGTAGCTTTAACCATTAAGGTTGCACTCGCGACGGAAGCTTAAAAAATGGAGTAACTTCTCCCGTTTTCCCAACATTTCCCTTCACTGCTCTGCTCCTATTGATTGTAGCGTGATGAAAAGTATACTATAACCAGCTCAGGAGTATGGAAAATAATTGTACCAAGTTTCGTTAAAATCGGTCGAGTAGTTTTTGTTTCTATAACGGTTATACAGACAGACAGACAGACCGACAGACAGACAGACAGACAGACAGACAAAAATTTTACTGATTGCATTTTTGGCATCAGTATCGATCCCTAATCACCCCCTGATAGTTATTTTGTAAATATATTTCATGTACAGAATTAACCTCTCTACAGATTTATTATAAGTATAGATTAGTTGATAAAGGGGTTTGAGTAATTTTGTATGAACCAGTGGCATGTTTTTTTTTATCGAGCGGCCACTTATTTTATTGTTGCTAACGTATAGTGATATACATAAGTATAATGACTCATAAAAGAACTTTGCCCTAAGTAATATCGGAGCTGAAATATATGATATCGAAGTAGGAAGAATTTCAACATCATGTCGTCTAAATAAAGACGTAACCACGTATATGTATTGTGAAAAAATACAGCACGCATGGCACAATACATACATTCATAAACTTACGCGCGTTATAGGAGTGTGTACGGCATTATTATACGACAATTAAATAAAAACACGCGATTACTATAAAATCACTATATTTTTACACAAACCTCAATTACTTAAATAGATATAAAACGAATTTTCGGGTGTTTTATGGTTCTTCTTCTATATCATGCCTGATTATTAGGTCGAGGAACTGCGCTGGAGGAGACAGATTTTCTTGATATCTCCCCCACCCCAAATACCATATGATAGCCATAATGTGGGAACATCAACCTAGTGTGCGTTTCCTTACAATACACGAACAATAATGTCCTATTATGGCATTTATTCCCTGGCACCCTCGTTGTATCAAAATATACACATAGTATATTCTGCTAGATATACCTTTTACTGATTTACTGTTTCTACGACCCAGCGACATATTGTAACCTTCCTAGACTCATTAGCCTGCTGTACAGTGAGCTGGTGTTCTGCTTCATCTTTTGTGGCTGACATATGTGTTCGGTACCCACGGGACTCCACTGTTTCTATGCAGTCTCTGAAGCCTCTGTCCAAGATTAACATATCGTCTGTGTGGAAGTACCAATGAAACGGATCAGTTTGATTGTTCATAATCTCCGACAGAATGATAGCATCAGACTTAGTTGCTTCGTATGATCCATAGATATCAATTATATGACCATCGCGGCAAACTAACAGAAATGGTTTCAGTAGGAGACGGAATTTAAGAAGGCTATAAGATTTTCTTTGAAAATAGTAGTTACTGCTTTTTTGCAAGTAAACGTATGTGCCGTCTAGTATAATAATGGCTCTACGATCACCTATAGGGGCATCTGGATTTCAAAATAGAGCATTTGGAATGGATAGACATCGGGATATAACCTCTTCACGGGTCATGTGGTTAAAACCCAAGATCTGTAGCACGAATTCTGCGATTAAATCTTGTCTAACCAGTCGCATTGTCTTCTCAAACGTCTTTCTGGTCATATTAAATACCTTAGACAGTCTTTCATTTGAGTCCCCAGTGTGAAGTTAAGCAAGGACTGTCGCAAGGGCTGTTCTCGGCTTTTTTCTGTACCACTGTGTGAGACTTGGTGTTCTTTGAATGATTTGTTCAAAATGTTCTTTTAAAAATCTAATGTAATAGTGAAATACGCCATTATTTATTGATGATAGTTTTTCAAAGTCTAAAAAAACCTTACGTTTCCTCAAAATATCCATCATGTCTTTAACTTGTGCAGCCGAGAAAGTACTAAATACTCGGGGTGTACTTGTTTCAATATTTTGCCACAACTGTGAGTGCTCTTCATATACACGTATCCCACGTGGTAAATAGAAACATTTTTCTTGAAGGATTGTAGCCCTTAAATCAACCTGAATTTTCTGAAGCTTTCTGTTGGCAGAGTCAGCAAAAACACATAATTGCGAATTAAATGGTGCTCGCGTGTACCCAGATATTTCTATCATCTGCGGTCTACTTACTTGCACTTCTTGATCACGCACATTTTCATTTACGAGAAGATTAGGTGGTTTTAGTACGACATTGTCGCTAATTAAAACTTCTCGCATCGATACATCTTGGATCTCTTGAGCAGATTGACCTGACGTATTTTCTTCTGGTTGATCCAGTATGTCTCGTAGAGATGGATTACTCTCAGCATAACGCTGAGCTCGTTGAAAACATGGACGTCATATTGGATCATTTTGATCAAACTGAAAAATATAAGATAAACTATAATTTATTATACATCAGCAACAACACAATTATTCGCGTTATCGACGTCGTTATGTTTCTAGTAGTAAATATTAGACAATTAACACATTTAATTATTATAAAATTGTAAGTATTTATTATGCAAAACATGTAAGCAATTGTTAGTTGATCAAAAATAAATAAATTAATTCTTATCGCTATATTGCAGGAATATCTGAGGGGTACGAGTTTATTTTACCGATGGCGAGAACGTTCGGGCGTTGCGATTAGCCCACTTTGGCTCGCTCTGATAATCGCTAATCATAATACTGTGCAAATATTTGGACACAAACGTATTTTTGTTATGAAATAAATAACTTGAACTTAATCACACCAATAATATTCTTACCTGATGTATGTTGATAACTTCTAAACAGTACGACATTAAAAATGGGTAGTTTTGTATAAGCTCTGCTGTTAAGATCATCGATCGCCTGCGAGCCCCACCAATATGGTTTAAACTTCGTCGGTCGTCATATTGTACTTGTAATATTAACTTCATCCATTTTCTTAATGCCAAATCACAAAGTAAGAAAATAACAAAGTCCAGTAAGTAAGCCAAGTCGTTGTGATTTAAAACAGATACAAATAAACACATTCGCACTCAACACTATCGCCAAACGGGGAGCGAGGGTCGGTGCGCCACCGCGCCGTGCGCACCGGAGTGTGACTCGGAGACTCAGGTAAACGAATCCTGTGCTATGATTGGGCGAGGAGATCGCTGCATTTAGTGGGCTCATTAGGACGGCTTTTGTGGTGTTTTTTTATCGCTAATTACGAGTTATAAAGACAAATAGAAGTAAAACTACAATGTAATGAGTGAAATAAACACAATTTATGGCAAATGGCAATTTGATTTTATAGATTATTTACTTTAAATATCTCGGCTTCGATGAACGTGGGAAAGTAACGTTCATAGAAAAAAATTAACGACTTAATGTGTTCTTTTTAACCAAACACTTTTCATTAGTGGCCGCGTATTTAAAAAAACATGCCACTTTTACCCAAACCCCTTTGTTTTTGGATATTTTCGTAAAAAGGGTTACAAAGTTGGTGGTGATGGGAATGGGAAAATGGGGTTCCGAAAAATTTCCCATTTGTCACCAGTGGTGGCAATGGTGGCAAACCATCATTAGCCAAATTAGTCAAACTTCGAGTTTTATCGAGCCTAACGAGAAGTATTTTTTTTTTACTGATAATATAAGCTCGCGTTTGACCACCATCTTACCTGATGGTAAGTGATGATGTGGTCGAAGATGGAGCACGCTTACCTAGAAGTAGAGCAGGGAATTCCACTCCTTAGCCGTACGCACAATGAAAGTATTCCCAAAACGTTTTGTGCGTATGGGTGGGATGTCCACTATGTAACGATGGCGCATCCGCCGTTTGTCTTGTAGTCTGATGATGGAACGGGCTTGGTGGAATTAGATTAATTGATTTTCGTATAAAGATAGATATAGATAATAAGAGGGTAACTTTTTATTTCAATGATAATGTTTTACTGCACCTTCTGGTATTAATCTACCATCGTAAAAATATCAGATATTCTTAGCTCTTTAGATAACAGTTTGTTATGTATTTTGGCACGATATCTGTTTATGCGTGGATATATTTACACTATGAAATACCTAGTATGTTTCGACCGTCTTTGCTGTTCACGCTTTGGCCACAGTCGAGTTGTTTTTCAACCGACGACAAAAAAAGGAGGAGGTTATCAAGTCGACGCGTATATTTTTTTATGTATGATCACCGATTACTCGAAAACGGCTGAACCGATTTGGAAAATTCTTTTTTGTTTGAAATTTGATGATGGGATCCTGGAGAAATCGAGGGAAGTCTTCAAATATTATAGGCACACCTATAGTGATTTGAGTATTTTTTAAAGTAACTTGTGTAGTTGCATTCGAAAAGCACCATTTGTGAAGTGGACCTGATGATGAAGACCACAGATGGCCACTGGAACTACTCAATATATAAGTAGGAATAATAAGTATTTCATGTGTTCCGCTTCGATTACTTGAATGTGGTTATTAAGCACAATATGCTAGTCACAATGCATATGGTGAAGTGAAGCTGATGGTGAATTACCAGGAGAACTCCTCAACAATTAACGACCCAACATTGGGAAAAGCAATATTTTGTAAATGATTATAAGTAGTTGACATTTAGGCTTTTGTAACTAGGTAAATTAAAAATAGACCAACTAAAAAGAGTGAAATAAAAACTTTTTACCAAAAAATTAAACCGACTCCCAGAAACACTGCAAAATGAAAAATAACTTTAATTTCGGAAGTCGGTGCCAAAAACGAAAATACAAAACTAAAGATAGCGACACATATTTGGATAGCATAGTTTCTATGTTGAACCTAACTTGTTGAACAAACTAGGTTATGAATGTCAACCGTAAACAGTGGCAAATATTTAACTAAATTGCGCCCAAAGAACCATCTTTGGGTTATCTTTGCTCGTCTCTGCTACAGTCTTATAAAGCAAATAGCCTGGTTTCAATCTTTAAGCAAAATATTTACATAAAAAGCAGGGATGGGCCGAAATTCGGTTCACATTCGGTTCAACCGAATTTCGGCAGCTTGAACCGAACTTCGGCATTCGGCCGAAATTCGGTTCAGATGCCGAACATTCGGCACAAGAAAAATAATACTTACTTGCACTATTTGGACTAAAATTTTATAGAATTAGAATAGCATTACTGTTATAAAATTATGTCTTACTCACTCATGGTCATTTATTTTAGTTACGAATATGGTAAATGTAAATCTTAAATGAAATCGGTTCTTCTTATTAGTCTTGATAATCTCTGCCTTATTAATTTTACATAATAATTAGACATACTATTACAAAAATTAAATAAACTTATTATTCTTCTAACAAACATCTGGATTACAATTTGTAAATTGAATTAAAAAGTCACGTTTTTGATTCACAAACTAAACATTCATTAACTAAAGGGTATTTATTTTTCAAATTAACAAACTTTTCTCATCTATCTACTCACTCATATTTAAAATTTACTAGAGGCAGGCTATGGTGCAAAAACACTAAAAAACTCTGCCTTATCTGGCAGAAGTTTGTTAAGTTTTTTTTTTTTCGTATACGTTTCCTGCCTCCGATAAAAGTTGCTCAGAATATACAGAGCTTCCAGGAGACGATAAATATATTCGAGATTGAAGTAAATGCGTAAACAAGTCACGACGTGTCGCTCTCAAGAAAGCGCGCGAAATTGAACCGAAATTCGGCCGAACTTTTCATTTTAACCGAATGTTCGGCCGAAGTTCGGATTCGGTTCAAACCACATTCGGCCCATCTCTAATAAAAAGCCAAACCGCCGACGTGTGAATCAAAACCATACAAATTACAATCGACTTTGACCTACCATAAGCTTATTTTCTTTTTGGTCGACATTTGCGTAAACATACGTTTCCATGGTAACGACCTATGATGACGTATTGACATAGCTTGCTTAATATTTAAAACGTCCTTAGTGCGACATGCACTGTAAAGAAGGAAAATCATTGATTCAAATACCAATAACAATATATTTCTGTGGTTTCAAAATTATTATCTTTTCTCAATCTTTCTGGATAAATGTGAAAATTTCTTTTTGTGCCTTTGCCTTCAAATTTTTGTCTTTCTGTTTGTTCGGGCTAATCTCTGGAACGGCTGAATTTTTTATGTGACGTTCACTGATATATAGAGAAAGCTATAAAGCAACATATAACCATTTAATCCCGGAATTTACATCATAAGGAATATCATTTTCTAGCATGCCAACATGAAATAATTACCTACAATAATTTAACATCTCATTGTTACAGAAACATGGATTCCTTCTTTAGTTTATTTGATCCGTCAGAAGGAAGCCAGAATAAGCAGAAGAATAAAAAGAGGTACAAACCCGAACAGGATACGGTCAAGAAGAAACCTGATGCTCCAAAGGGTAAGTGACTTTTCAGTTTTCACCCTTCTACATGAATACCCCCCTTTTTTAAGGATGGAAAATCATCCAATGACTGCCCCCCGATCTGTGCGAAGCGGGGGGTGTGTCAGACTTTTACTGACTAAAACTTATCCGTGTTCCATCATATGCCCTTAGTGTTCCGAGGCCGCGGTAACTCTTTCGAATAATGGGCATAATAAATGGGCCCCGACAATTTTGTTGACACTCTTTGAGGCGCGCGTGGAACATTCGGCGCCGTCTACACGGGCCTGGTTTCAGTCGGGCGGCGAGCTACCCATTGCTCGCAGCCCGCAGGCCCGCGCCTACGGTGTCCGGGAGTCACCCTGCGACTCCCGACGCCCGGAGCGTCTCTCGTCCCTTGGGGTCCGCCTCTACCTCGCGCTTCCTTCGTCATACAACTACCCCTGCCTTTGCAGTAATGCATAAGTCCGCTGTCTCCTATATTCTCTAATAGCAGTCAAGCGGGGTTTCGCTCACGTGGACTTTATCACAATAAAAACATAACCTTCTTCTTTTGCAGTCGGGTAAAAAGCCTATAACCTTCCTTAAGCTTCGAGCTGCTTCTATACAAAATTTCATCCAAATTTACCCAGTAGTTTTGAAGATTAGCCCGTTAAAACAAACAAACTTTTCCACTATTAATATTGTCTTGTTCTATGGGGCCTGTCCCTAGTTGCTTTCCCCCAGCGTCGCCCTACGCCGAAGTCCGTACCCCACAGAGAGTGCCCTTGCTTGACCCCTGTGTTACGGAAAGCTCGTTAAAATGTTGGTCCCGGCTTTCATTTGTACTATCGACCAATCTTCCGCATGCTCACCTTTTAGGCTATAAGCGCATAGCACGGCTCACAATTCGATCGCCTTATGCATGTATTTTGACCAATAGGATACACGAAGCGTATTTTGGTAGTGTAATGTGTTACGCCCTGTACTCACAAAATGCATATTGGCTCTAATTGGGCGAAACCAGGAAGGGATGTGGTTTGTCACTAGCTGCGCTTCCACATAAATATTTTCTTAGGTGAGCATGCGTAACTTTGGCCGATAGTACAGACGGCAGCACGTCAATCTACCCCAATCTGTCAAATTTTATCAATCGAACATTAACCTTCCACTATTGTGATAAGGTTGAAAATCTATTAAAGAAATTTGACAGATTGAGGTAGGTTGATTGTTGTACATCAAAATCTGAAAATTTTACACCAGTCTTGCGGAGTGGTATTACCCAGCTACTGGATTGTGGAGGTAAGATAAGCAGACGTTCCATGTAAAACACTAATACTCAGCTGGATCCGGTTAGACTAGAATCTGACCCCCCTACATAGTTTTTTTTTTTTTTTTTTTTTTAAACGCCGTCTAATCCCAAACTAAGCAGAGCTTGTGGTATGGATACTAGACAACTGATAAACATACATATATATTTCTAAATACATACATATTATAGATAAATTACACCCAGACAAAGAACAAATGACCGTGCTCATCACACAAACATTTGTCCTAGGTGGGAATCGAACCCACGACCTTGAGCATAGCAGTCAGGGCCACTGACCACTATACCAACGGGCCTGTAGTTGAGTAAAGACTAAGCTGATGACTCTCTTTCTGGGTTTCACCTCCTGTCGTGGCATGGAGGTAGGGCTGCCATCACCAAAATTGCCGGTCCCAGACAAAGACTTCATAAACCCCTAACATTTGAGTAAAATCGCAATTTTTCCCCGGACACCGTAGAAAAATACATTTATACTATACCTGCTCGGAAAGTGCCTTATTACTTTTTATAAAGTTTGACAGAAAGGACGTCATTACTGTAGTACAAATGTGCGGGTCGCAAAAGTGTATGACAATTCATTACTAACGCGCTAGAGACACTGGAGAGGGAGGGAAAAGTGTACGAAAATCCATTACTAACGCGCTGTTTTTTTTTTAATTTAGACCAATTCAGTAGCTAACTAAAAATACTTATAATGCCAAAAGACAAAAAAGTTTTTATCACCAAGAGAAAATGATGCTGGCCACATAGTATTGCTCAACATTTATTTAAAATTACTCCCAACACGCTGCTGAACAAATTCTCACATTAATTTTCAGTATTCGAACATAATAAGAATAACAATTTGGCGCGAAAAATAAATGAGGTACCTACTGTCTATAGCCATAGGTCCTATCTTTTAACTGGGTTTCATTTATTAATGTACAAAAAGCTATTTTCTTCGTAGGTATAGTATAAAGCACTATGTATCACTCGGAAGAAAGTGCGATTCCCAACTCGTGTGTATTAAGGCCCTCAGCTGTGCTTCGGGCCTCAAACTACACCCTCGTTGGTAATCGGTCACTTTCTCCCCTCGATGAACAATGTACTATTTTGTACTTGAAACTAAAACTATGATCTTTAATTATGGTTTTTATTTACTGGTAATATTGTAGACAGATGTTTCTTAAAAATAGGCTTTCTTTTTAATTAACACTTTCGCGGACGCTACCACTTGAGTCTTTGTTCTAGAATGACACAGTAAATGGCCATACAGAGTTATATGACGTATAAGTACGTAGAGTCCCATGATATTATATGATATTATAGTGTCGGGTATTTCACATGTTATGACACAAGGTACATCCAATAGGATTTTAACTTGAAAGTTCATCGGAAATGAACGTACTGTCGTAAATAATATTTTTATTTGAACGTCATTATACGTTGTGCCATATCAAAATCTTAAATTATGACGTACAATCACGTTCTGTCCTCCAACGTGTTAATCAACGTAAAAAGAACAATAACATGCAATACATAGATCGTTATTGTTGCCCGTAAGACCAATACGTGTCTGGGTTTTACCCGGACGCTTATAGGAAAAATCCCCCGGACGCCCCCGGACGCTGTCCAAACTAGAACAAATCCGGGGAAAGCCGGACGGATGGCAGCCCTACATGGAGGTTGTGCTGTTCTGAACTCCAAGGAGACTATCTTCTTTAATCACCTGCCTTTGCCTTTTTTAACACCCGACGCAAAAATAAGGGTGAGAGGTCTGTCTGTGGCATCGTAGCTCCTAAACGAATGGACCGATTATGATGCGTTTTTTTTTTTGTCAGAAAGCTGGCGTTATCGAGATGGTTCTTAGCTACAATTTATCAAGATCTGTTCAGGTGTTCCAAAGTTGTCGGGGGTTACTTATTTAAAATTTGTATTTTCTTTTTTCAGGACGAAGAAGAGGCCGCAAGTCGAACGTAAAGAATGAGACTTTGCCAGAAGAATCTTCTTTCCTCTGTGAACCGGATCTCAGTACTGATCTCCTAGTTAAAGATGTTAGTTATATCGAAAACTTCATTGAAATAAATAAGAAGGAAGATGGTAAGTGTATTTTTCGTACTGTTTCTTATTAAGTACTAGCTGACCCGCCACGACTTCGTTCGCGTGGTATACTACCCCTACCCAACCGATACCACTACCCCTATCCTACCGATACCCTACCCGTACCTTACTCTACCCCTACCCTACCCAAACCCTACACTACCCCTACCCTACCCTGCCCTACCAATACCCTACCCCTATCCTACCCTACCGCACCGTACCCTACCCCTATCCTACCTCTACCCTACTTCTACCCAATCTCTACCCTACTTCTACCCTACCTCTACCCTACCTCTACCCTTGAAACCTTTCCTACTTTTTTCATATTTTTTTTTCACATGAACCTCCTGACAAAACCAAACAACAAAATAAGAATCAGCCAAATCGGTCCAGCCGTTTTCGTGTTTTGCGCTTAGCAATACATTTAGCGATTCATTTTTATTATATAGATTTATTGTATGAAAGTCATTTCGGGCTTCAGCGAAAACAGTATGTTGAAGTACTGCAAAATCTCTGCAGCCCCAGCAGCTCTCTGAAACCGTTATTATATTGCACGCGTAGGACATCCGTAGTCCCAGACGATGGGCTGACCAGGTGTCTGAAGTACTGCAGATGCCGATGTCCCAGGCTCTCCATCAAGATGAAGACCGTAGTAAATGGAGGAGCCTATTGTAGCGTATCCGTCGTAGCCACGATCCTCAGTCCTGAGAGACCGACTTGAGGAGGAGGACATCTAGAGCCTTACGCGTATAGTTAACCCACAGGGAGCCGATGTAGAAGTTCGAGCAATAAGCTTTGAAACGTGAAATCTTAGCCTCTACACTTTTACGAGCAAACCTGTGTGCCTTTCATCTAGCTGTTAGAATAAAATATGGCCTACTAGCTTTTGCCCGAGACTTCGTTCGCATGGGAGGCTTTTCCCGTGTAATTCCCGATCCCGTGGTAATTCCGGGATAAAAACTGTCCTATGTCCTTCCCAGGGTCCTAAACTATTCCCATGCCAAAATTTATCTAAATCGGTTCAGGGGTTTAGGCGTGAAAAGGTAACAGACAGATAGAGTTACTTTCGCATTTATAATACTAGCTGTGCCCGCGACTTCGTCCGCGCGGAATAGTGACTTTCGGCAGCATTTTTAATTTTTAGGCTAATCATATTGAAAATAAAACTCATACATAATTTGAATGTCATATTTATTAATATCTAATCAAAAGTCTGAAAAATAAGTTTCAAGCTTCTAGCTTTAAAAATGACGTAATTTCCATACAAACTTTCATCTCCTATTTCAACCCCTTACAGCCCTTTTTTCGCATTAAAAAGTATGTTCTTTCTCAAGCTCTAGACTATGTCCGTACCAAATTTCATTAAAATCGGTTTAGTAGTTTAGGCGTGATTGCGTAACACACAGACAGACAGAGTTACTTTCGCATTTATAATATTAGTAAGGATTAGTATAGATCTTACTATTAGCTGTTGGGGTTTTCGTGGTGTTGTAGTGCGTCCAATATGTTTGTGGAGGCGCACACAGACGATTTCTTCGCAATAATAAGAATGAGAACGGCATCTCTGGTCAGGCGCCCGCGTAAAACCACCAATAGCCTCCTGAGAGTGTTCACAGACCGGTGGGACTCTCATCTACTGTGTCAATGGATGAGGATCCATACCGGTCAAGGATAATCTCTGTTTTTATTGTTTGTGTCTTTACTTCTGTTACTAACACTAGCTATTAAGTTATAATGTTTACTAACACTATGGACGCATGTCTGAATTAAATACAAAAATATTTTTTTAAAACGGTGTAGTCTTTTTTAAGTTTATCCATTACTAACACAACTTCAAATCTTTACTATGAATATACGAGCTGTAGTCAAATATTGTTTTCTTTCTTTCCTATAGACAGAACAGACGACAAGAAACCAAAACGCAGAAACTCAGGCCGCAAATGCAGGCGGAAAAAGAACAAAATATCACCTGCGAAAGACAATGCTAGTGTCGCATGGGCCACAGAACCAAACGGCAACGACACAGATGTCAAAAACTGGAACAATCAACTCTCTGTACAAAAAATATGCGACGAAAACATAGGAAAGAACGTTAACGATTTAAAAAACATCAACAAGAATAGACTAAATGAAGGTGGCATAGACAAATTCAGAGATAGAGACGTCTATAATGTCATAGACAAGCTGGAAAAGGTTATATTAAAGGATGATATGTATTTGGCTGGAGATTTTGACACTAACGATCTGGAAAATGATTTCTTCTACAGTTCTGATGATATGGAGGAATACATTGATGATTCGTGAGTATTCAAACTTTTATATTTAAACTTATTTTTTTTTTAATTACACAGGGTTATTGGTAAAGCACTAAGAACCTTGCAGGAATATATTACTAACATTACAACTAAAAAAATATATGTGTACCAAAAACAAATCTTCAAAATCTCTTCCGCTGCCTTTTTCACTATCAGTTTACCTACGTTACCAGCGCTTTCTTTTATTTCGCAGACTGGTTAACATTTAGAGTGTTCAATGAGGGTTTTCTGTAATAACGTCCATGCTTAAGTTTTTTGACATCTGTCAAATTGACGCCAACAAGTGGTTTAAATTTTCCAGAAAACCCTCGATTGATATATTCTTATTTTTTTATGAAAATTTGATGAACTAAAATATGATGAATTATTAAAAGTCATACAATAAACGATGTTGTTTATGATGTTTTTTTTTTATTTTCGGAAGGCTTACAGACAAAAAACATTATAACAATCTATATTAATATTATAAAGCGGAAAAGTTTGTTTGTTTGTTTGTTTGTTTGCTTGAACGCGCTAATCTTCGAAAGTACAGGGTGGATTTGGATGAAATTTGGTGTGGAAGTAGCTTGAGGAAGGTTATAGGCTACTTTTTACGCGACTGCAAAAAAGGAGAGTTATGTTTTTACCGTGATAGAATCACGGGAGCGAAGCCCCGCGTGAGTACTAGTAACATATAAAAACTAAGTTGCTAATTACAAGCCCTCACAGATAAAAACAAAGTTATGTAAAAAAGACTATGTTTAACTAAACTAGCCTAATATAAAATAGACTGATGTGTTCTATTCGACTACACAAGTTAACTAAAACAATTAATTTATGTTCAGGTGTGCAATTCAATTCAAGTGCAAGTAGGAGCCTCAGGTTCAAAAAATGGCTTTGCTAAGAGCTTCCTTAGTGTGTTTGCATTGGTGCAAAACAAATCAACATCATGTTCACAACAAATTTTGTTGAAGCTGTGACTCGCTCTACAGAAGTATGCATAACGCCTATAGTTAGTGTTTACAGAAGGTACACGTAGAAGAGGTCGCTGTCGCAGCCCCATTTGATTAGTGCGTAACGTTAACTTAGAAACAAGTTCAGGACTGTCAATTAAATCATATTACTAATATAGTCCTGAGAGTTTTTTTAGCGTTTTACCAATAACCCCGTATACTTTACTTGGCGGGAATGTCCTAACGAGATACTGCGGCCCCGAAACTTAAGGGCAGCTGAAGGAACAGGGTGGGTTTTCAGTCAGTAGAAGTCTGACACTCCCTTCCGCTCCACCCAGAGCAGGCGGAGTAATTCGATGATTTTCCCACCCGGAAAAAAAGGGTTCTGCCCGCAGTTTCGCTCGCGAGAAGAATTTTTTTAGTGGGCAAGATTGAACAGGCATCTTCTGGGCTCGCTCTTTCAAGAGCGGGGTCATCCGAAAAAACCGCAAGCTGGTAAATCATAAGAAATGCTTTGATTTCCATTTTTCTGCAGAACATCAGAACCGGAAGATTCAGGAGACGAGGTGTACGGCAGCCTGCCTCCAGAGCCACGTTTCGGCAATGTGGAGTACAAGCTTCAGCTGGTGTCTCTGTGTGAGAGGAGGTTCCAGCATCTAGTCACTCAGGTTTGTGGCATTGTATTATTTTTACCAATATAACTGTGCCAATTTTCATTCGTTCCGTGTAATTTTTTAGAGGCTTATTTGTGACAAGGGGCTAGTGGACAAGCTTCACAGCCTGACTTATCGGCGAAGCGTTGCTTGCCTGTCGCTTTCTACAGATTGTACTTCGGAGAGTGTGCGCAGGAGCTCTACGATCTCTGAGAGTGTGCGCAAGAGCTCCACGATCTCGGAGAATGTGCGCAGGAGCTCCACGATCTCGGAGAGTGTGCGCAAGAGCTCCACGATCTCGGAGAGTGTGCGCAGGAGCTCCACGATCTCGGAGAGTGTGCGCAGGAGCTCCACGATCTCGGAGAGTGTGCGCAGGAGCTCCACGATCTCGGAGAGTGTGCGCAAGAGCTCCACGATCTCGGAGAGTGTGCGCAGGAGCTCCACGATCTCGGAGAGTGTGCGCAGGAGCTCCACGATCTCGGAGAGTGTGCGCAAGAGCTCCACGATCTCGGAGAGTGTGCGCAGGAGCTCCACGATCTCGGAGAGTGTGCGCAGGAGCTCCACGATCTCGGAGAGTGTGCGCAGGAGCTCCACGATCTCGGAGAGTGTGCGCAGGAACTCCACGATCTCGGAGAGTGCGCAGGAGCTCCACGATCTCGGAGAGTGTGCGCAGGAGCTCCACGATCTAATCCCTCCATCTCCCTTTCACTACCGATCTACCAGATGTACTGCAGTTTGTGTGCACAGTCAAAGTGTGGAACTCTCCGCCGGCTTCTGTGTTTCCTGCCACATTTGAACTATCACCCTTTAAATTAAGAGTAAATAGGCATCTTCTGTGCTTTCTCATCCTATTGTAGACCTCATATTTTGCTAATCACCAGGCATGGGCGAGGAAAGCCTTATAAGACCGCTTTGTCAGTCTTTCTTCCCAGACAGGTTAAAGTCCGCCTCTGTATTTTCTGTGTGTAAAATATTAAATAAATGGCTCAAGATATACTTTCCACTAGTGTAAAGGGTTAATGTTATATATTGAACTAGTAGTCCCCCAATATTTAAATTTCCATCATAATTCATTTAAATGATGTTGTAAGTTTATTTTTATATTGATAAATATTAGGTTCGCGTTTGACCACCATCTCACCTGATGGTAAGCGATGATGTGGTCGAAGATGAATCACGCTTACTTAGAAGTAACCTATTCACTCTAGACTTAAAGACCCTTAGGTCATAGCTATCAGGAAACACAGACTCCGGTAGGGAAATTCCATTCCTTTACGCACAGTGAAAGCATTCCCAAAAAGTTTTTAAACGTGGGTGCGATGTCCACCATGTGCAATTTTATTTACTACCAAGTTAGGTTTAATGATTTTATTTATTACTCATTAAGAAGACAGATCACTCTAATGAGCATAAACGACTAATTGAGGCTATGAGAGCCAGAGTGGCCTAACTGATTATTTTTTATACTGATTTTAATTGATAAAACCGTCTAAATGGTAAAAGTCATAGCACCACAGTGGCCTAAAATTTAGTTCAACATTTTGAACTTATTTAGACAGTTGAAATTTTTGAGGCCATGAGAGCTAGAGTGGCCTGGCTGTAATTTTTCCAATAAGTCGATTTTACGGTTAGGCCACTCTGGCTCTCATGGCCTCAATTATATATACAAACTATAGAACCAACCTTTTAAAAGAAATTTTGTAAAGGACCCACACTCCACAGTAGTGGGTAAGTTATAGGCTTATAATGTTTTAATGTAATAAATTGTAATTTATAATTTCCAGTTAAAATGGCGCCTGCGTTCGGGTGGCGGCAGTGCAGTTTACGTGCTCGGCGTACGCGACTGCGGGGCCCTCGTAGGGCTCCGCGCGAGAGCCCTGCGCAGCTCTCTAGTGGCCCTCCGCAGGATGGCGCAGGCCCTCGGGGCGACCCTGACCCACGTCACCGCCAGGAGAGTCGCCCCGCATAGGGCGGTAGCTGAAGTCTATGTTAGAAAGGTAAGGGGATACGTAGATAGATAGATAGTACTCTTTATTGTACACCAATAATTTAAACACACACTTGATTTACAATACTGTAAAATATGGTTACAATGGCGGTCTTATCGCTGATAGCGATATCTTCCAGACAACCTTTGGATGGACTTTAAGAACATAAAACAAAGAGGGGAGGGGAAGGTCAGTGTACTTACTTCAAGTATATAACATACACAAAAAGTAACTTAAAGTAGTTAATATAAATATATATACATATATAATACAATAAAATACATAAATAAGTATAAATAAATATATGTGTTTTGTATATATAAATATGTCATAGGAGAGAAATACGGTATAATACGGTACGTAATTATATCTATATCGTAACTAGCCGTCGTGCGGGACTCTTATCATGGTAAAAACAACCCTCCTTTTGTAGTCGGGTATAGTAAGCCTTCTAACGTCCTCAAGCTTCAAGCTACTTTCATACCAAAGAGCAATGCCAAGTGTCCATAGTGGCTGGCTTACTATAAAATTCTCACGGCCAGCGATGAAAATAATTTTATTGTGTGTAGTTCAATACTAAGAACTGTTTCTTAGCATTAAATATTGTATAGAACTTCTATCAAAAAATATTACGATAAATACAAATATGGAATTTGGAGGTTATTACAGTTTGACAATCTCTGTGCTCGACTGGCCTACACACCGGTCTTCATGGTGTAATAATGAATGTACTTCAACTAAAAGCAAAAGAGTCTCAAAAAACAGAGAAGGAAACGTAAACACATGCACTTTGCAAAATCACCGACAACAACAACTGTTTGTGTTTGTAATGTCAATCAATTCCCTTTGTGTCACTTTTGACACTTGTTTTTTCTGCTTTTCGTGTTTGTATTTGGCAGAATAGTCGACATCGCCTTTGCTTGCCATATATAAAAATTAAATAGAGTTTTTATTCTCAATAATTAAAATATTATTTCAGATATTTTATGTGATCAAATGCGATTATTGTTCACCACATATTGTTATTATTTTTAGTATAGAAAATTTTGCAGAAAACAATACAGGATATGAAATAAAAAACTGATTAACAAGTTTAATTGCAGCATACTGACAACTCAACTTATTTTTGACAATTTGCGGTCAGCTATTTGTTTATTATATTATAAATCAATTCTATTGGAGAAGTTCTCGAAAGAAATTAAATATAACTTTATAGTTTAGATTTTTGAAGTGAAAACTTCTTTAGCATCGTTGTGATTTGATTATGAAACGAAAAAGCGACAGTTTTTTTTTTCATAAGAAAAAAAGCCAACATTTTTGAAGGTTTCACTTCTACCTCGTGTGAATTGCACACATGTTTTTTTTAACCTTCAAGCGGGCGCGCGGTTCATTGTAACGGGAGCGGGCGCACGTAACCGAAAAGACATGCCGTATTTGTCAAGCTTTGATTTAATGTATTGTCGAAAAGGACATTTTCCCCGAAAACCTGCCATCATCTCATTGATAACAACATTCTATCTCACTGAATATGATAAAAGATAGTTTTGTATAAACATATCTAAAAGATATCACTCTGTTATTGTTAGATATTTGCCACTTCGTTACTTTATTGCACCCTGCAAAACAGCTATATATTTCTGAAAGAGGCAAATCACCCTTACATCTTCCTCTGACACGATGTGGTTGGAAGTTTCAGAGCCTTAGAGCTCTTCTTCGTCTTCTCTTAGTAATGACCACATGACATGGGCATCATATGAAAGGGTCTGAGACGAAAACGAAATTAATATACAAATGTTTAGTTAAGCGTCACTAGTTAATGGCTAAGGCATCGGACTTATAATCAAGAGGTCGCAGGTTTGAATCCCACCCATTACACTATTGGCGTGAACTCTTCGCTTCTGAAAATATCGCTTGTTTAATGTACTTTTTGATTTTTGGGTAGTATTTAGAAAAAAATTATAAATCGGCAATTTATGGCCATTATCATGGTATATATTATTCCTGGCTTCGTTATGAGTTTATCTGACTATTTATATCATTCAATAAGCAAATCAAACTGACCTTATCTCGCAGTGATGTGATATGTTTTCACTTTTATAATTTTCACTGACATTCGAAGTCGAAAAAACACATATTCACGGTAAAAGACACACGATAACACAATAATGTGTAGGCAATGTTAACACAAATTATTCCACTTAGACACTGTAAAAAGTAATAAAAACTATTTGATAACACAACGAAAAACCACAGGTGCATTTTGTAAACTTTTTTTTCGTTCATTTTAGTGGTGTTCCCTTTAAAATGTTACTAAAACCGGTCAAGTATGAATCGATTAGTCGAATGATACAGCCACATCGTGTTACTTGCAACATAAACGTAAAATACATAGTCCAATGCGAGCCGTTACGTTATGTACAAACGGTGTACCGTTGACATTTGAGGGGTTAAGCTTAGTTGGAGGGGTTAACAAGATGCTAGTAATATGAATTCTAGAAAAATTGCTAGACCTCTTTTTTAAACTATTATTTTTCGAGCATTTCCTTTAAATACGTAGTCATTTTAGTATTTCTTTATGTTTTCAGTTACCAGATCCCAAGCAGAGCGTAGAGTTGAGGGTTGCAGTAATGGGTGCCAACGAAGCTGGCAAATCCACTCTTATTGGAGTACTGACTCAAGGTTAGTGATGCCATTGATTGTACGAAAAGATAAGCTATATTTATTTGTGTAAAACATGTTATAAAAATGTCTTGCAGTACAAGAATAGAGCAGACATGTTTTGCCAAGATTAAACATAGCATGCAAATATTTTAAAGACTTGGCGCGGGGTTTCGCTTCAAAGGTACTTCCAAACAAAATTTCATTCAAATCTAACCAGTACTTTCGAAGATTAGCGCGTTCAACAAACAAACTTTTCCGCTTTATAATATTGCTATAGATAACAATTTTCTCAACCTGTCAACATAATAATATTATTATATTTTAAGAACGCTGCTTGTGTTCTAGGCATGCGTAGTTTGAAGGGGGGGGGGGGGGGGGGGGTTACAGGAGACATGAACCCCCAAAACCCAAAGTCAAATTGACAAATTATTTTCTGCCCAGAGCGCGATGCATTTCGTACACTGAAGTGGCTCCTGCCCAATTTAGGAAAAACGCTCTACGCGGTCATTGTGCGGTCTATGGGGCCTCTGAGAGGGCACTGAATTTACAGCAACGACCAGCCCGCAAGTTGGTTGCATCCCAGAGGGTCATACTACATAGGATACCGCCCCATCTCCAGTGAGGAGGCGAGCCTCCTTGCTGAATTGCCGCCGTGGGAACTGAAGGAGGTATGCCTCCTGCGTATGTACAATAGGGTATTTGCCTGTAGTAGTAAAAAAAAAATGAAGTTTTGCATATAATTAGTTTAGATGCCAGGAAATTTAAACAACATTTTTATTTATAAAAATAACATCACATTTTTTATATTTTCATAAAATAAAAATTATAATTTTTAATCTGTGTGTCACGTGACCGCAAACGCCAATCACGAAGTGTGACGTCATTTTTCTCAAAGCTGTCAAACGTGTCGACTTGTCATACAACGAGATATTAATTTTGTATTGAAAAAAAAAATGTTCGTAGGTGTTCTTTTTGTGCTATTTTCACAAAAAGGCACTACACAATATTAGTAATATAATTTTAAACTCATAATGAAAGAAAGACGACAGAATTCCTAACCTCAAAAACACTTTGTTGTTTGAGAAATATGGCGTCATGCGACTTCGTGACAGCGATGGGTTTTTGGGCGGGACAATATTTAATTTGAATTTTATTTAAAAGTTTAACCAATGTTACCCAGTTATTTTTTACGAAAAACATTTTTTTTTGCAGCTTAAAATTGGTCAATAATTAAAACTAAACCGTTTTTGAAAAATAGGCAAATACCCTATTGGCGCACAGAGGTGATACGCCAGGGAACAGAGCTCCGGCGCGATGGAAACATGGCCGCCGTGAGATCGCGCCCGAGTGACAACCAAGGTTTAGGCACGCCGAAATTGCGGAGATAAATCACCTCTTTGAGGAGTGGCTGGAGGGACGCCATGTCGTCCTCAGGTTCCGCCTGACGCAGTTGCTGACCGGACATGGCTGTTTCGGGAGGTACCTGTTTCGGATTCAGCGGGAGGACACGCCCGGGTGTTGTCATTGTGAAGACCACCCGGAGGACACGGTGGATTGGAGCACCGCTTGGGCGGAGCACCGCTGTGTCCTTGTGGAGGCGATCGGCGACGGCGATCTTTCGCTTTCTCGTCGCTCGTCTCTGGTTCAGAGCATGGTGCGGGGCGAGTAGGAATGGGATGCAGTCGCTTCCTTTTGCGAAGCAGCCATGCTGGCGATGGAGGAGGATGAACGCGTTAGGGAGAGACAACTCTCTCCCTCACGCCCCAGCCACCACAGGAGTCGCTCCGGGCGTTAGGGATCGCAAGCCGATATCCGGCCACTGTAGGCGCGAGCTTGCGGGTGGCGAGCAGAGGTAGCCCATCGTTCAGTTAGGATAGGTCTGCTATTACCTAAATTGCCGGCCCCAGACAAAGACTTCAAAAACCCCTAAACTAAAATCTTAATTTTTACTGGACGCCCTAGAAAAATATATTTTCGAAGTTGAAAACAAAACCAACGACGTAACTTATGGTTTTTATTTACTGATAACATTATAGAGCACTATATTTTTTTTTAAATATAGTCTCCTTCTTTTATTAAATTAACACTATAAAAACAATGAGATGAAATACCATAAGAAATTAATACAGATCGTGCATTTTAGCACCTGTAAGAGCAACAAGTATCCGGGTTTTAACCCGGACGCTTACAGGGAAAATCCTCGGATGTCCCCGGACGCTTTGCAATCTAGGACAAATCCGGGTAAACCCAGACGGATGGCCGGGTTTCCCCGGATAAGCCGATAAAAACCAGGGTCGGGTCGACGGCACGTCCTGTTAAACCATTGCATGCTGAGGTTGCAGGAATGTTCTAACGAGACACCGCGGCCCCGGACCACAAGGGCAACTAAAGGAACAGGGTGGGTTTTTAGTCAGTAGTTACCTGACACTCCCTTCCGCTAAAAATGGAATAAAATGGTGTAGGTATTGTACAATAAAGTCAAATTTACTAGACTTATTATTAGTGACCCCCCCCAAAATTGTAGGCTGCGTCCGCGCCTGGCTCTAGGTATTGTTTTTTTTTTATCTTTTATTGATAATAGGCTCGCGTTTGACCACCATCGCAGCTGATGGTAAGTGATGATGTGGTCGAAGATGGAGCACGCTTACCTAGAAGTAACCTATTCACTCTTGACTTAAAGACCCCTAGGTTATAGCTATCGGGAAACACAGACTCCGGCAGGGAGTTCCACTCCTTAGCCGTACGTACAATGAAAGTATTCCCAAAACGTTAAGTGCGTATAGGTGGGATGTCCACCATGTAACGATGGCGTATCGCCGTTTGTCTTGTAGTCCGATGATGGAACGGGCTTGACGGAATTAGATTATGTAATTCCATCGCACACTCTCCGAAATGTAACCGATAGAAAACCGAGAGACTAGCAACTCGTCGCCGATGGTCAAGGCTCTGGAGTTTTGATTCGACCAGTGTATCATTGCCAATGAGTCTTTTGGCCCGTTTCTCAATAGACTCAAGCGCATCTAGTTGGTACTTGGCAGATCCATCCCAGAGATGAGAGCAGTACTCCATACACGACCGAACTTGTGCTTGATATAGGTTGAGCAGCTGTTCCGGTGTGAAGTACCGTTTCACCTTTGCTAGGGTTCCCAACTTTTTTGATGCTAGTTGAGCCTTAGCCTCGATAAACGGGCCAAAATTGAGGGTAGAAGTTAGCGTTACCCCCAGAAGCTCGATACGATCGGTTATCGGCACGGTTACACCTCGGAAAGTAGGAACCGGTTTGAATTGACTCCTTTTTGCGGAGAAGAAACACGCCTGCGTCTAAGCTGCATTAAACTTGACCAGGTTGGCATCGCCCCATTCGGAGACAGCCTTCAAGGACAAGTTCAAGCGCCCAACAATGTCCTCACGGAGAGACTGGATCTGTGACCCACTAGCACGGGCGCTGGATACATATCTCTCAGCATCTGTGCTGTCGTCTGCATACCCAAAGGTACCGGGCATAAGCATATCATTAATGTGCAGCAAGAATAAAGTTGCTGAGAGAACCGACCCCTGAGGGACCCCGGCATTAATTGCCAATTGGCCAGATTATACTATAGAAGTTGCTATTAATTAACCATTCATGCAATTTAGATTTAACTGATATCGCGAGTACTGTCCTAACTGAATTCGGTTTTCTATCGGTCACATTTCGGGGAGTATGCGGTAGAATTGCAAAATCTAATTCCACCAAGCCCGTTCCATCATTGGACTACAAGACAAACGGCGATGCGCCATCGTTACATGGTGGACATCCCACACATACGCACAAAACGTTTTGGGAATACTTCCATTGTGTATACGGCTTAGGAGTGGAAATCCCTGCCGGAGCCTGTGTTTCCTGATAGCTATAACCAGGGAGTCTTTAAGTCAAGAGTGAATAGGTTACTTCTAGGTAAGCGTGCTCTATCTCAGGCTTGCGTTTGACCACCATCTCACCTAATGGTAAGCGACGATGTGGTCGAAGATGGAGCGCGCTTGAGAGTAACCTATTCACTCTTATTTAAAGATGCCCAGGTTAAAGCTATCAGGAAACACAGACTCCGGCAGGGAGTTCCACTCTTTAGGTGTAAACACTATGAAAGTATTCCCGAAATGTTTTGTATGTATGGGTGGGATAACCACCATGTAATGATCGAGTTCCTTTCTTTGAGACTCCAGTATTTTAGTTTTGAAGACATTCAAGGAGTTGTAGATAGATTGGATAGAATATACTTTATTGTACACTAAAAATTAAAACACACATAACCTTATTGACAGATTAACAGATTTCAGACGGATAGACTGTATAGTCTTTTTAAATGTTAAATTGATACGTAAAAGAAACACTGTACACGCGTACTTGAAGGAGGCAATGTCGCAATTTATTTGTTTCTTTTACTGTGTTTCTTTTACGTATCAATTTAACATTTTTAGTGAATATTTTAATGTAAAAAAAAACATTTTGTTTTCGAATGGTAATATTTTTTTAGCATGTATGGATGCTATACTATTGCGGGTTAACGGTAACGCCATCTGTTAGTTAACATACTGTATATATAATTTTGTTTCTTTTTTTGTGAGTCATCAGTTTTTTTTTTAATGTGAATTGTATTTTGTCTTGTTTTGTAGTACCAAATAAAAGTGTTATCTATATATCTATAGTAGGCAGAATTTCCAGGTTCGGGAAGGGTACGCTCACTGCCAGGCACGCAGATTCTTGAAACTTTGTAGTTTAAATTAAACTGTTTGTTTAAAGCCTTGTTAAAGTTATAATTAACCTTTTCTTTAACAGGTGAACTAGACAACGGTAGAGGGAGCGCTCGTCTAAACATGTTCCGGCATCTACACGAAGTTAAAAGTGGCAGGACTTCGTCTCTAAGCCATGAGATACTGGGGTTCGATTCTCAGGTAATGTTTCTATTGTCAAATCACTTTTTTACGAGTGCTAAATCATCGAATGAATTTTCTGGCTGTGGCTGGAGCGGAAGGGAGTGTCAGGTTCTATTGACTAGAAACCCACCGCTCATTTAGTTAACCTTGAGTTCAGAGGCCACGAGATCTCGTTAGAATATTTGCGGAACCCTGGCAGGATCGTCAAATGCTTTATTCTACATCGGTTTAAAGAAATTTATTTCTCAAAAAGAACATACAAAGTTCACTTATATAATGAGAAATTTAATATTTAAAAAAAAATACTTTTTAACAAAAATAAAACCGACTTCCCAATAAAATACTGCAAAGGGAAAAATAACTTAAATTTCGGTAGTCGGTGTCTTTAGTTTTGTACATATTTTCGTTTTTGACACCGCCTTCCGAAATTTAAGTAATTTTTCCCTTTGCAGTGTTTTTTTGGGAAGTCGGTTTTATTTTTTGTTAAAAAAATATTTTCTCGCTTTTTAGTGGGTCGGTTTGTAATTTACCTAGTTAGAAAAGTCTAAATGTCGCCTTTTTATCACCTTTTGCAAAATATTTCTATTTCCTATCCCAAACTGTTAATTTTGAGGAGTACTCCTGGTACTCACCATCAGCTTCTCATCACCATATGCATTGTGACGAGCATAAAGTGTTTTACAACCCAAGTAATCGAATCGCAACCAATGAAATATTTATTATTGAGTTGTTCTAGTAGTCATCTGTGGTCTTCATCATCAGTTCCACTTCACCAAATGGTGCTTTTCGAGAGCAACTGCACAAGTTACTACGAAAGATACCCAAATTGCTATAGGTGTGCCTATAATATTTGAAGAGTTCCCTCGATTTCTCAAGGTTTCCACTATCAGATCTTGTTTTCATGACAATGGGACCAACTAGAAAGTATACCCTCTCAAACAAAAAAAGAATTTTCCAAATCGGTCCAGCCATCTTCAAGTTAAAAAGTTCATCTTAAAGATAAAAATAAAAAATGTCTGTAGAGAATATTTTATTTCACAGTAGCAGTGGCGCGTGGCTTCGCTCCCGTTTGCTTTATCATGATAAAAATATAACCTTCTTTCTTTTGTAGTCGGGTAAATATGGTAGGCTTTAACCTTCCTCAAGCTTCGAGCTACTTCCCTCCCTTCCAAATTCCATCCAAATCCGCCCAGTACTTTTTAGTAGTTTAAACGCTTTCTCAATGGAAACTAGAAGTGGGCAAAGTGTATCATTTTTGAGATTGGAACATTTGCATCTCGATTACTGAAATGATCCGGAACACTGATATCGACTCATTTGGATCATCGGCTCAAATGACTCAGTGAACGCCCGCGACGCGACGTCATGTGTAGAAACGTAAGATTTTTACGTTGCGTCTCGGGCGTTTACTATTGAGACATAGAAATGTTTTGAGGCATCAATACTGAATGTTTTATGTCTACGTATTTATTGTAATAAGTAAGATTATAAATAAAGTCGATCTTCGTACATACGATACGAGAGTTAATAGTTAAAGTAACTCAGTGTGAATGAAAATGATAAAATGAAATGAATGAGAAATGAGCCAGAGCAAAGTAATGTTTCAGATTCAAATGATGCATTAGAAATGTTGTTACTGAACCAATCTTTTGAATCACTTCAATGATTCGAATCAGTGAGTCGGTTCCGTAAAGAGTTACACACGCCCAATGGAAACTTCAATTGCTTACAGGGTAATGTCGTGAACTATGGATGTTCGGAGCTGATGACGGCGGAACGCATTGGGGAGAGGAGTGCCAAGCTCGTGTCCTTCTTGGACTTGGCTGGGCACAGCAAGTACCAGCGTACGACGTTACATGGACTCACCGGGTACTCTCCGCACTACGCTATGTTGGTGGTGAGTAACATACGAGACAATAATAATAATTAATAATAAGGAGGCTCTCGTTGGGCAGCTGGATCAAGGGCTTGCTCCAGAAAGCCGTACTTCTGGACACGGCGCGAATTGTTAGCAGGTTCCTCTCTATGGAGCCCTGACCACCGGTAGCTTGGACCCTGTTCCCGATACCGGTGGGCTACTGTTTTTTATGTTTTTAAATGTTTTTTTGAGAATATTTAAAAATGTAATTTATATGTATATCTATACTAATATTATAAAGCGGAAAAGTTTGTTAGTTTGTTTGTTTGTTTGTTTGCTTGAACGCGCTAATCTTCGAAAGTACTGGGTGGATTTGGATGAAATTTGGTATGGAAGTAGCTTGAAGCTTGAGGAAGGTTATAGGCTACTTTTTACCCGACTGCAAAAAAGGAGAGTTATGTTTTTACCATGATAGAATCCACGGGAGCGAAGCCCCGCGTGAGTACTAGTATTGGAAATAAAGGAAGAGTAATAATAATTAATGATAATATAATAATTAAGCCATGTCTTTATTTCCTTGGAAGATGGGTAGGCCTTTAGTGTGGGACGCAACTTGTGTCGATACTCTTGCGCCATCCCATCTTCCTAGCTCATCTTGTTGTGCTGGCGCTGCCGCTGCGGCTGCTGAGAACCTCAAGCGGCGGAAATATAATAACCTTGTTAGTAGTTATATTTTCGAGCCGTTTGGGGTTGAAACCTTGGGGTCGTGGGGTCCGAGTGCTCACAGATTATTTAAAGATCTATCCAAACGCCTAGTTGACACTTCGCGTGACCCAAGGGCTGGCTTTTACCTTGGACAGAGGTTAAGCATTGCCATACAACGTGGCAATGCCGCCAGTCTTTTGGGCACATTACCAGTGGACAGCGATGCGCACGAATTTCTGGATGCCATATTTTAGTTTATTTTTAGATGTATATATGTAGTTTAGGGTTTTTTATTTAAGTCTATAAAGTATAAAAAAATTATGTTAAAAATTAATAAAGTACCCTATTAAGCCATAATAAAAAAATATTTATTATAAGAATTATAACATTTATTTTAGGTGTATACCTACCACATTGTGGTCTTTTTTACCCAAAGGTTGACTGGTAGAGAATGCCTTGGTGCATTAAGTCCGCCCATGTACCACTATTGTACATAAAGTTTAAATAAATAAATATATGTGTTTACAATTTATGTATGTATTATTAAAATTAAATTTTAATATCTATACTAATATTATAAAGAGGTAAAATTTGTAAGTTTGTAAACTGTAAGTTTGTATATAGGGGGTAATCTCTGAAACTACCGAACCGATTTTGAAAATTCTTTCGCTTACATGTAGTAGCTGCATTATCACTGAGTGCTATAAGCTATAAAATATCTTTATATCTTGCATATTAGCCGAGCTATTATAATCTTTGTCAAGTAAGTCGGGGACGGGATCCCGTGGAATATTTTTGACTTCTACGCGGACGAAGTCGTGGGCAGAAGCTAGTACTGTATAAAATTATTATTTCTGATTGAAATAATTACTTATATTTATGGACTAGTACTCACGCGGCGCTTCGCTCCCGTGGATTCTATCACGGTAAAAACATATCTCTCCTTTTTTTCAGTCGCGTAAAATGTAGCCTATAACCTTCCTCAAGCTTCAAGCTACTTCCATACCAAATTGCATCCAAATCCACCCAGTACTTTCGAAGATTAGCGCGTTCAAGCAAACAAACAAACAAACAAACTTTTCCGCTTTATAATATTAGTATAGATGTTATCGTTTACCATCAGGTGGTCAAACGCGAGCCTATTCTGAATAAAAAAAAAAAATTGTTTATACCTACCAAGTTTTAAATTCGCAGTCCTATTACTTTCGGAATAAAACGGAACAAATAGATAAACATGACGAAATCTACCGTTTTTCACATTCAGCTACGAAACCCCAACAAAGTTATTTTGCATAGCTAAAACGGAATCTTTCATGCGCGAGTCAAAGTTCAATTACATGGTAGACATCCCACCCATACATTCAAAACGTTTTGGGAATACCTTCATTGTGTATACGACTAAGGAATGGAGTTCCCTGCTGGAGTCTGTGTTTCCAGATTGCTATAACCTGGCGGTCTTTAAATCAAGAGTGAATAGGTTACTTCTAGGCAAGCGTGCTCCATCTCCGACCACATCGACACTTACCACCAGGTGAGATGGTGGTCAAACGCGAACCTATCTATATAATAAAAATGAATCGCTAAATGTGTTGCTAAGCGCAAAACACGAAAACGGCTGGACCGATTTGGCTGATTCTTTTTTGTTGTGTTTGGTTTTGTCAGGAGAAGGTTCTTATGAAAAAAAAGGAGGAAAAGTCTCAAGGGTAGGGGTAGGGTAGGGTGGGGGTAGGGTATTGGTAGGGTAGGGCAGGGTAGGGATAGTGTAGGGTTTGGGTAGGGTAGGGGTAGAGTAAGGTACGGGTAGGGTATCGGTAGGATAGGGGTAGTGGTATAGTAAAAAAATAAAAATAAATATATTTGTGTTTCCCGATAGCTATAACCTGGGAGTCTTTAAGTCAAGAGTGAATAGGTTACTTCTAGGCAAGCGTGCTTCATCTTCGACCACATCATCGCTTAACATCAGGTGAGATGGTGGTCAAACGCGAACATGATATCAATAAAAACATTGTTTTCTTCCCAGATATCGGCAACGGCCGGCATAACCTCGATCACAGAAGAACACATTGGTCTTCTGACGGCACTGGACCTTCCGTTCTTCGCAGTGATCAGCAAGTGTGAATTAGCCGCTGGGGCGGTCAAGTCGCTCACCGTCAGGCTGGCAGAGCTTTTGGCTCCGGCGAACAAGGTACAGTGCGTTTCAACTAATAATAGGAAAAACTTAGCGCCATATTGTGACGTCTTAGCTGTCAAATCGAACCATTAGAGTAGAGTGAACAAAACAAGGATTTATTAAAATATTTATACTTATACAACGTTTAACGGAAACCCCATATCTATCCAAAGGGACTGAAGACAACATCTGGTATGGAGTCTCTATGCAAAGTTTCAGCTCAAAATAAGTGACTCACAGAATTGACCCCAAATTATCGGTTTCATATGTTTCTTGAATACCAATAATAACAAACGTGTCACAGCACTATGAGGGTCATCACTTTCCACGTCACTTGCCAATAAAACGATAATTCTCTTCATCTTCTTAATTTAAAAATTCGGTCTCTGGTATCAATGTATTTAAATTTCTAATATACTCCACACATGTAGACATAGAATTAGAAAACCCTTGCCATATCGTTTGTTATCATCCAAAGAAGCCGTGCACTTGGTATGTATATACCCTTTTTATTACACGTTGTATATGATCTTTTACCCTTAAAGCAAGAGTGAACAGGCATCTTCTGGGCTCGCTCGTTCCATCGTTGACCTCATCTATAGCTGACCACTAGGCGAGATTGAGGTCAAAAGTGCGCTAACAGAATAAAAAAAAATACAAATATTGATCGAAACAAAATTAGTCCCCTTTCCATATTTTGGTGGCCAAACTCGACCCTATCGTCAAGAATAAAATAAAAATAAACTTTTAATAATTTGACATGACTTCAGGACCTTTGCTCTATGCGTTCCCTTTACTTTCAGGCGAATTGATGCCAACAATGTAAATAAGAGAGAGAAGTGTTTTTAAAAAAAGCTTTGAGAGTCGGTTAAACATAGTAAAATAAAACGTTATTATTTTTCGCTATTAAGTTTTTTTGCAAACCGTACTTTTCGAGTGACATTTGACAGATATACTAGTAACGGGTCTTCCAATAGGCACGTCCGAACTTTGACAGTTAGTAGCGGCCATCTTGTTGAAGCTACATCTGTCAAATTGGTTGTCATTTATTCATTCTGTTTTGCCAAATCATCAGGGCTAGCTATAGCATTCAACAACACGTGCAAATGATAAAATTGTTTTATCAAAACACTACAAAGCCAAAAATAATTTTAATTTCGGTAGTCGGTGTTATTGGTTTTGTATTTTCTTTTTTTTTCACACCGCCTTCCGAAATTAAAATTATTTTTGGCTTTGTAGTGTTTTGATATGGAAGTCGGTTTTATTTTTTGCAAAAAAGTTTTTATTTTCGCGCTTTTTAGTGGGTCAGTGAATTTTCCAAATCGATTCGTAAATGACGCGCGAACAAAAAACGCAATGCAGAGTAAACGAAAAGATCATCAACGTAAATTATTTTTTTCGACTTTTTTGATTTTTCAGAAACGGCTCGTCCGATTTCGATAAAATTTTCATGGGACCATTTGGGAAGTATACCCTTTCCAACAAAAAAAGAATTTTTCAAATCGGTTGGCAAGCGACGGAGTTATGCGTGGACAAACATGAAAAAAAAATAATACAAACATCCGAATTGAGAACCTCCTCCTTTTTTAGAAGTCGGTTAAAAATGAGTGTTCTGTTCGGGCAACGCACCGCGCGCTTCGCCCATTTTACGGTCGCCATAATCGTACTACCGAGAGGACTATTCGTCGTGTAATGGATAAATTAGAGTCCATTAGTTCGGTAAATGATCGACCAACACCCGTACGTCAACGAAACGCAAGGTCTGCCGAAAACATCGCCGCTGTCCGTGAGAGTGTGCAGGAGAATCCGAGGTAGTCGATTTCGCGTCGCTCACAAGAACTCGGCCTTTCAGAGACCACAACTTGGCGAATTTTGCGTCGTGACTTGGGCCTGCACCCGTATAAAATTCAACTCACCCAGGAATTGAAGGTAAACGACCATAGACAACGACGTGTGTTCGCTGAATGGGCACTGGAGCAGTTAGCAACTGACCGTAATTTTCAGCTGATGTGAACTGGCCACCGAGATCTTCTGACTTAACCCCGCTAGACTTTTTCTTGTGGGGTTTTCTTAAGTCGCAGGTCTACGCGAAATAAACCACAAACCACAGCGGCCCTCAAAGCCAACATAACCTATGCCATAGATCGAATTCAGTCTGATTTATGCGCAAAAGTCATGGAAAATTGGATATCTCGCATGCGCTCCACCCAGAGAAGCCGTGGCGGACACTTGAATGATGTCATATTCCACACATAATGGCATCATTACATCTTACAACTTACCTGCCAGCATGTATTTCAAGGATATTACCTCCGATAACCCCAAAAATATCTGCAACTTATTCTCAACTTACTTCTGTTCCGTCTACGAACCTTCTTCTTTTAATCCAAATACATGGCAACCACCTACTACCTGCAGTGAAAATTTAATATGTATATCAGACATTTACTTGACTGAAGATGTTATAAGTACGTCATTAAAGTTGCTTGATCCTTCTAAAGGAGCTGGACCGGATGGATTGCCACCTAGTTTCTTCACAAGATTGTATGAAATCCTCTGTACTCCCCTGCAAATAATATTTAATAAATGCCTACGAGAAGGTGTTTTTCCGTCAGTTTGGAAAAATGCCTTTATTACTCCAGTCTATAAAAGTGGAGACAAAAACAATGTAGAGAATTACCGTCCCATCTCAATACTTTCCACCTTGTCCAAGGTCTTCGAGAGACTGGTACATGAATCAATATATTCTCGTCTTCACCGCCATATTATCCCGGAACAACATGGATTTGTAAAACGTCGTTCCACCACAACAAATCTTATGGTTTTCACTAACTATTTATTCGAAAATATGGATCAACGATTACAAGTAGACGCTGTATACACAGACTTTCAGAAGGCTTTCGACAAGGTGGATCATAAATTACTCATGGATAAAATAGCCTATAACGGTATACGCGGAAACTTATTGCGTTGGTTTATGTCATATATTTTTAACAGAACCCAGAAAGTCGTTGTTAATGGTTATGAATCTGACACTGTAATTGTTACGTCTGGAGTTCCACAAGGTTCCATCTTAGGTCCTCTTCTCTATGTCATATTCATAAACGATATTAAACAATGTTTCGTTAACTCTCGGTTTCTAATGTACGCAGATGACATCAAAATCTATAAACCTTGCAAAACGATAGAGGATTGTCAACTTCTTCAAGATGATCTAGACAGGTTACATACTTACTGCATTGTTAATAAGCTCATTCTTAGCCTTCCAAAATGCCACACTATCTCTTTTACTAAGAACAAAAAGAAACATATATACCTATTCCATTGACAACGTTCCCCTAAATACTGTTCGTTCAGTACGTGATTTGGGAGTAATACTTGATTCCTGTCTACACTTTGACTTACACTATGATACAGTAGTAAATAAAGCTTTTCAAATGTTCGGTTTCGTCATGAGATCGTCCCGTGACTTTGTGCGTCCCTCTACCTTCTTAATGCTATACAAAACATTGATTAGATCACAATTAGAATATGCTTCACCTATCTGGAATCCTTTGTACAAAAAGTACGGTGCTGGCTTAGAAATGGTACAGAAAAAGTTTTTGCGTTCTATGAACTACAGGTGTTATCACTCTAAAGTTCCCTACACACATTTATTAAATAAATATCATGTTTTAAGTCTAGAGTACAGACGATCGCTTCTGTCAGTAATGATGTTGCATGGTTTGTGCAACAACAGATTTGACTGCACAGATTTAACAAATAAATTATGTTACACAGTACCCAGAACTGTTATCCAGCGCGGAGTGCGCGTGCCTCGTCTGTTTCATACAGAGTCCTGTAAAACTAATGCCGGAGTGCGCGTGCCTCTGCGTCGTATTGTGGACATATATAACTCGCACTTCACACGGCTTGATATATTTTGTCTATCTAATAAGCAATTTAAAGTAGAAGCTTGTAAACTCTTGTCTGAGATTTAACTATTTAATTTAATAATATGTTAATCAGTTACGGATTTGTTAGATAATGTTATTTTAACTATTTCGTTTTTAGCTATAATGTGTCATTGTAACTTTCATTTCTTTTGTTAACCTGTGGACAATGGTGTGGGTTGCATAATTGTTTAATTAGTTATACGAATTTTAGTTAATATGTTTTTATTATGTAACTGTTATTTGTCCCTAAATAAATAAATAAAATACAAATAAATAAATAATTTCGATAATATCTCACACACACTTTGTTTTATTTAAATTAAAAGATAGGACACGCTTAATGAAAGACCCTGTAGGTTATTGACATTCCTAATAGCATTTGAAAAGTTAATACTAAATAATTAAAATTTTAATACTCAATACTATATGATAAAAATAACTAAATATAATAACTTATAAATACAATATATACAGTTACACAAACAATAACAAATTTTAAATAAACATTTCCTATTGTGGAAAATTAAACTAAGTGCTCTTCCTCTCTCCTATTTTAAATTTTGCTGTGCCCGACAGGGTCCATAATTGTTTATCATTTTATTCCACCTGTATATGTACATTTTGGATTGCAAATAGATACTTGAAATACTTGAGTATAGATTGGCTGATTCAATGCTTGACAAAGTAAAAATTCATCATTTCTTTTTTTAAAGTTTATTAGCAATGTGGGTAGATATCACATTACTAGCAATCTTGAACCCTCCAACTAAGTTAAATATGGTTGTACGTGTCTGGAGTGAGTTCACGTCAATAGTGTAATGAGTTGAGTTCGAACCCGTAACCTTGGTTTTAAACGTCAATCCTTACTAAATGAAACGAAAATGTACCGTTTAAAATATTCATGTTTCTTTTATTAAATCGTTTACAAGTCCCATATTCATACATACTATACTATAGTCACTGTAGAAATCACTGTACACTTTGTACGTAGTCCAGTTTGAATCGGCAAAAGTTGTTTTGTAATATCAATTATTTATTGTGGAAAAAATAAAACAAGACCTATTCCCAGACCTTAAAGAAATATACACAAAAAACTAATTAAGTTTAGTCTTATAACGTTCAAGTTGCAAAATAGTCAAGTCTCCAAACATCCATGTCTCATAATATACATTTTTTATTTAAGTTGATTTTTAAGTGGTGTTTTTTTATATTTTTGACATCGACCTTGATCCACCAATTTAAAAAAAATATGGAAACTATAACACTGCAAGTCAGCACAAGAAGAAGTTATTAGTGGTCTTCAGGCCACTGACATAGTAAATAAATCAGAATCAAAATATAACATTCATGTTGGTATCAAATTCAATTAGTTGGAGCTTGTAAATGTAGGTAAAATACAACAATGTTATTTAATGTTGTTATTATTATATAGTCTATATTTATTTTTAATTTACTAGCACATAATAAGCAAATGCTTATTGTAGGAAAATATACACTTCTGGACACATCTATTGGCCCACCTTGTATTTTCAGTTTCGTTTGGTCCTAGCTAAAATTTTATATTAGGTCGAGCAAAAAGTTTTTATGCAGTTTTGAACCTGGCACATTCACAATTTCATTCAATAGTCTTTTTTTGAATTTCGAACACAGAATTTAAAGAAACAAAAGACAATTTGGAGCCTGTTTGTTGATATCAAACAATCGAATACTAAGAAAACTTGGTTTTATTGGTTTACTTGGATTTAATTCTTGAAAAAGTGATTGATATCTTTGCTTTTGCAACAAACATTACTTATTCTTAACATTAAGGTGAGGTTCTATCAATAATCTATGGATACTTCACCTGAAGTCGCCGCCCAAGCTGTGGCACTTATTCAGGCCGGACACAGCCAAAGAAACGTGAGTGCTCAACTTAATTTAAGTCGATCTGCGGTCCGAAATGTTTATCGGAGGTACCTAGAGACTGGCGGCTTTGTTCGTCGCCAAGGAAGGCCACGATCTCGGGTCACAACTGAAAGGCAGGATCGATTCATCGTGACGACCAGCTTGAGAAATCGTCACCTTACCTCCATTGAGATACAAAACCAACTTCGCGACTTCCACGGAGTATCTGTGAGCGCTCGAACTGTTCGGAGAAGGTTAAAAGAACGCGATATGGTACCACACAAGCCAGCTAATGGGCCCAAACTAAAGCGAGCCCACCGAACAGCGCGCCTTCATTTCGCACGCAGTCATTTAAATTGGACACAGCAAGATTGGAGCCGTGTACTCTTTTCTGATGAGTCTAAAATTGTGTTACATGGCAATGATGGAAGGAAGAAGGTCTACCGGCGTAAGGGAGAGCGTTTCGCACAATGCTGCTTTGAAGAGAGGGTTGCTTATGGCGGTGGCTCATGGACTGTCTGGGGCGGTATATCCGCGAGCGGCAAAACTCAA
Source organism: Tholera decimalis (assembly GCA_943138885.2). Taxonomy (NCBI): domain Eukaryota; kingdom Metazoa; phylum Arthropoda; class Insecta; order Lepidoptera; family Noctuidae; genus Tholera; species Tholera decimalis. The sequence goes on along the minus strand of OW964575.2, from coordinate 4,904,719 downwards.
CTTGAGGTTGTTACAGGACCACGGCTGCCAACATTAAATGCTGAAAGATACATTCGTGAGTGCTTAGAACCTCACGTGATACCATACGCGGACTATGTGGGCCCAAATTTCCTTTTTATGCATGATAATGCAAGAGCCCATGCGGCCGGCATCGTCAGGGAATATCTTCGGGATGTGAACATCACAGTTATGGACTGGCCAGCCAGAAGCCCAGACATGAACCCCATTGAGCACATGTGGGACGAGCTAAAAAGGCGTGTTAGGGCTCGTCAGCCAGTTGCCCAGACGATGCAGGAGTTGAAAACTGCCATAGAAGAGGAATGGGAGATGATCCCTCAAAATTTCATAGAGCGGTTGATAAACTCTATGCCTAATCGTATGAGAGCTGTGGTAGATGCCCATGGAGGCAACACGCGTTATTAAATTAAACCTTTATTTGATAAAACATGTTTTTTATTCAAAAATTAATTGCCTTTAACAAGGCGCATATCCGACTTGTTAGGCGTAGGTCCATGTCGTATGGTATTCTGAATTCAAATTTAAAACTATACGATCGAAAAAGATGGTAAAATGTATCAGGTTTAAAACTGCATCAACAGTTTTTGTTCAATCTAGCAATCATATTTCGGTAGGGGCCATCGAAACCTAAACTCTAAGGTGGGCCAATAGATGTGTCCAGAAGTGTATTATCAAATATATAATCAGGTTTCGGAGGAGTTCGATAACGAATACACGAGATTTTTTTATATTAGAATATAAGTAAGAAGTGAGATGCGTGTCTGAGGTTATTTCTCTCTTCCACTAGTGCTGATGACACAGTTGGCGCAGGGATTGAGCAATTGACTGCTTCGCTGCGTTTTCCGGGTTCGATTCCTGCTCCATGACAAATGTTTGTATGACCTATAAATATTTGTTTCGGATCTGGTTGTTTGTAAAAATGCGCCCACGGTTCAGAGAATTTTCTAGTATGGTGCAATATTTTTAAATAGACTAGATTTTAAGCCACGGAAAAGTAACTGACAATTACTATTAATTTAAATTTAGTATTAAATTTGAAAGCAAAACAGCGAAACTATAAAGAAGTTTAGATACTTTGAGCATAATTGCGCGTATGTGTATGAGTGTGTGTATGGGTGAGTATGAGTGAGTGTAGAGGGAGTATGAGTGATTGGAGGGTAGTTTTGTGTATAGGTGGTTTCGGTGAATAAAAGCGTGGGTTTTGGATTACATTGACATTGAAACTAAGAATCTTATAACTACTTCAGGATAAGATCTTATTCGTTTGAGATTAGAGTTCTGTTGGTTAAGTCTTCGATATTCACTGGTTGGGCTTAGGATAAGATGACACGAAGACGAGAGGCACCGTGACTCGACCGTATATGATCTTCACGCCGGAATACTGAAACAATAGAATACATGACAAGATAAGATAAGATATATTTATTCGTCAAAAACATGTGTCAGTTTCATAATCAGTTGGAACGATTACAATAACAAAAAAAGTATCATCATGTTTTGCCTAGAAAGGCGTTCAAATACAATAGCGAAACAAAAAAATATTCAAATTATAAGACAATGAAAGTTGAGTCAAAATAATAATATTTACTTAGAAATTAATAATTTTGGGGAGTGTGCGATGGAATTACATAATCTAATTCCGCTAAGCCCATTCCATCATCTGACTATAAGACAAACGGCGATGCGCTATCGTTACATGGTGGACATCCCACCCATACGCACAAAACGTTTTGGGAATACTTTCATTGTGCGTACGGCTAAGGAGTGGAATTCCCTGTCGGAGTCTGTGTTTCCTGATCGCTTTAACCTGGGAGTGTTAATAAAAAATAATACGTGCTTACGGTTAAACCGAAACAATTATAAAAAAAGTTTACGTGAAAAAAATATAGCTGAATAATCAAAGTAAAACGTAAACAGCTTTTGTAAAACCTTATTCTGCAGAGCGGCACCGTAGCGTGTATTTGGTAATATTAAAGTGTTACAAATCCTAGATAACTATGCGTAAGGCTCAATTTACACCGCCGCGGAATGGAATGGACCCGACTTTTTGCAACGAAATTGTACATAGCATAATGAACTTTATGTCAATTGTATAACATACAAACTAAATAGGAGCCAAAAATTCTCGAGGATGCGCGATGAATCCCCGGAAGACGCGCGACTTTTTTTTGACATAAAGTTCATTATGCTATGTACAATTAAAGTCGCTTCCATTCCATTCCGCGGCGGTGTAAATTGAGCCTAATTACTTAGTCGCTGCTCGAGATGATATATCGTGTTTTAACTAAGAAAAAGCTTCAAAAATTTCCTTTGACTATTGCTTCTATTGATCTGGTTGTTGGTAGTATGTAGACTGAAAATTATACATAGTAAGTAAATGTGGTTTCATTTAATGCCTCTGACTTTTATCATCGTTGTATATTAATTAATATATAAATTATTGGTTTCATATGTTTCTTGAATACCAGTAATAACAAACGTGTCACAGCACTATGAGGGCCATCGCTTTCCACGTCACTTGCCAATAACACGACAATTCTTTTCGTTCTTCTTAATTTGAAAAATTCGGTCTCTGGTATTGTGTATTGGAATTTGTAATAAGTTCTACACACGTAGACTTAGGATTACAAAACCCTTGCCATATCGTTTGTTATCATCCAAAGAAGCCATGCACTTGGTATGTGTATACCCTTTAAATTACACGTTGTATAAAGTGGATGATAGATATACTTACTTTATCATAATTTTGGAATTCAGATACGTTTTCATCAACTCCTGATATCCTTTTGATACTCATGTGTTTGGACTCCGACACGGGAAAGATATCGCGAAATAAATCGCCCCTGTAAACAAACATTATTTTAACGATATTATCAATTTAATTCAGCATCAAATGTTGTGAACATGATGTTGATTTGTTTTGCACCAATGCAAACACACTAAGGAAGCTCTTAGCAAAGCCATTTTTTGAACCTGTTGCACCTACTTGCATTTGAATTGAACTGCACACCTGAACATAAATTAATTGTTTTAGTTAACTTGTGTAGTTGAATAGAACACATCAGTCTATTTTGTATTAGGCTAGTTCAGTTTGAACATAGTCTTTTTTTTTATAACTTTATTTATCTGTGAGGGCTTGTAATTAGCAACTTAGTTTTTATATATTATTGTTATAATGTTACTAGTCTGTAAGCCTTCCGAAAATAAAATAAATAAATAAATAGCCTATTGGGTAATGTGTAGGAGTTGTGATCGAGAGGTCCAGGTTCGAACCACACCCATTACACTAGTGCATTGAACTCACTCCAGATACAAGCATATTTAGCTTAGCTGCCTCTTAAGTCACAGGTAACCCTAGTTTAAGAGGCAGGGTTCACCGACTTTGAGTACAAATGTTGTATTTATAGGTAATAGCCATGTATTGATGAACTGACCATGTAACAATATGTATGAATCAACCATGTACTGTTTTGATGATAAATAAACGTTTATTATTAAACGTTTATTATTATTAGTTGGAGAGGTGAACAAGATTGCTAGTAATGTGAATTCAACCCACATTGCTAGTTTTCTTTAAAAAATAAGTATCATTTGTTTCGGTTTTTGACTCCATATTTGTTATTAACTTGTGAATTTATAACCTAGTGTTAGTAATAGCCTATTAAGGGCATATACAACCTCAGCGCTTCTCACTCTTTATCTCGCTCCCACACAATTGTTAGCGGTCATGCGAGCAAGTGAGACAGGGTGGCAGGGAAAAGACTCCAAGACACCGATAATTTAGTTTATTTCTTTTTGCTGTGAAAATAATGGTAATTAAAAAAAAATAACATAAGACCTGCTTTATAGTTAGTAAAATTAATATGCAAAGTTTCATTATCTAATTTTTAGTTATTTTTGTATACCAGCGGTTTATTGTTCGGTTTGGAGGTAACTTTGGATTTTTTTTCTATCAAGAAAATTTTATGGAATCGTGTTTTCGTCAAACATAGTACCTAACATTAATTCTCAACTTTAACGTATATTTATTTCAAAATCATTGCTGCAGTATTTTCGACATAATGGAGGATCATGCTAAGCTATTTGAGGTAGTATAGGCCCTTAACTAAATTATAAATCTAAGCTGCGTGGGACACGCTCATCCTAGGGCATGTCTACTTGACTGCGTGCAGTTGTATCCAACGCCCTAAGATCGGAGAGTCCCATTTATCAGCTAGCGTTCTCAGAATACTTTTTTTTATTGATAATAGGCTCGCGTTTGACCACCATCTCACCTGATGGTAAGTGATGATGTGGTCGAAGATGACGCACGCTTACCTAGAAGTAACCTATTCACTCTTGACTTAAAGACCCCGAGGTTGTAACGATCAGGAAACACGGACTCCGGCAGGGAATTCCACTCCTTAGTTGTACGCACAATGAAAGTATTCCCAAAACGTTATGTACGTAAGGGTGGGTTGCGCATGGCCGTTTATCTTGTAATCCGATTATAGAACGGGCTTGGTCTAATTAGATCGTGCAATGTAACCGATAGAAAATCGATAGGATTGCAACTCGTCGCCGATGTTCAAGGCTCTGGAGTAGGGCATGAATCTCGGAATCTCGGAATATCGCAATATCGGAATCTCGGAACGAAAGTTCCGATATTACAATTCCGATACTGGGTGACCCAATATCGAAATCGGACAAATTTTTATATCCGACAATGCTTGACGCTTTGTTGTTCTTGAGAATATATTACCAAGAAAAAAAAACGAGTTTTTAACATGTAAACATACCTAGTCCTTTATTTCTGTTGATTTCGCTTGCACATTTTAAATTATTTATAAGTAATTTAAACTACCGAACTCAGAATCAACAAAACTTTGTTAAAAAAAATTAGTAATAAATATAGGATAATTAATCTATACTTATAATAAATCTGTAGAGAGGTCAATTCTGTACATGAAATAGATTTCCAAAATAACTATCAGGGGGTGACTAAGGATCGATACTGATGCCAAAAATGCAATCAGTAAAATTTTTGTCTGTCTGTCTGTCTGTCTTTCTGTCTGTCTGTCTATCTGTCTGGCTGTCTGTCTGTCTGTATAACCGTTATAGAAACAAAAACTACTCGACGGATTTTAACGAAACTTGGTACAATTATTTTTCATACTCCTGAGCGGGTTATAGTATACTTTTCATCACGCTATAATCAATAGGAGCAGAGCAGTGAAGGGAAATGTTGGGAAAACGGGAGAAGTTACTCCATTTTTTAAGCTTCCGTCGCGTGTGCAACCTTAATGGTTAAAGCTACACAAATCATTTCATGACGGAAATGTTCTCCTTAAAATTATATAAAAAATATCCCACGACAGCATATGTCTATCTTTTATGGTTGACTCACAATAACACGTGTAACTCCCGATAGCTTAGCAGTTCGAAGTTTTCTGATTATAATATTTGTCTACTCTTACGTTTATAACACTCTCAGTCACCCCTAATTGAAAAAGTTAACTATATTACATTATAAGCTATTCCATAAAAAATAATCATATAAATAGGTATAGAAACACCAAAGTTATACATGAAATACGCTAATAATAAGCCATCGCGCGTGAATACTGAATCATGCTATAAGGATTATTTTTGAGAATCGGTCGCCGCGCTCGACGCGTCTCGCGGCCGAAGGTATAAAATTTCGTTCTATAGGTACTTAAGCCTCATGTGAACGTGATCTAAACAATATTACCAATACATTAACTTAATAACACACAAGGAGTTACACGCGGACGGAGTCGCGGGCACAGCTATTAACAATAATATTGTGAGGTACCGTATTGCGATTTTTTTCAACAGTATTATAGATTGACATATTATATTTCCTTACTAAATTACGAAAGTTAATCTGTTTCTTACATCAAAACCACTGAACAGTGAGGAAAGACATAGGCTACTTTTGTTTTTTACGAAAAAGGACGGAAACGCGGACGAAGTCGCGGGCAACAGCTATCTATACTAATAATATAACGCTAAAGAGTTTGTTTGTTTGTTTTGTTTGAACGCGATAATCTCAGGAACTACTGGTTCGAATTGAAAAATATTTTTTAATTAAATAGTCAATTTATAGAGAAAGGCTATATATCATTACGCTAAGGCCAATAGAAGCGGAGCGCCAATAAAGAATGCTTCAAAATCGAGGTTAAATTTAACGTTAGCCCAAAGTAACTATTCCACGCGGACGAAGTCGCGGGCAAAAGCTAGTGAGAAATATGATTTAAACAAATATTTCCAATAATTGTTATTCCTACTTGTTGATTTTCCTAAATTCTAAGAAGCTTTGTTGATTCTGAGTTTGATAGTTTAATTAGTAAAGGATAATCATGAGAAATATGTTAAAAAATATTCCGCAAAATTTCCAGTATAAGCCTACCTGCTATTCTGTCTTCGGTCTGCAGCACTGAGACGTTAACCAAGAAAATTTTAACACAATTGTAGATTAACTACGAGGTGCTGTGTTCGACCGATGCAGCTGATACCTGGAAAATGGCTTGCTCGAATACAGCGTTGCCCGAGAGACAATGGGACGAGCCGCTCTGCAGTTTGGTACAGAATAACCTTTTAAATACGATAACCAATACTGCTGAGCGCTCGCGCCTGTTGGCTGTGGGTGAATGGTAGTCGGGCCTTTGGCTACAAGCATTACCTTCACTTAATATAGGTACTTCGTTAAGTGATAACACGTTCCGGATCGCTACATGTCTACGTCTAGGTGCTTCCAGCGGTGCTCCACATCGCTGTCAATGCGGTGCGGCAGTCGACCGCTTCGGCCATCATGGCCTTTCCTCAGAAGCTCTTTCGGATAGCACGACATGCCAGCATAAATGAAATCATCTGTCGGGCTCTTGTCACCGCTGGAGTACCATCTGTTTTAGAACCCAACGGCTTGGCACGGGACGATGGGAAGAGACCAGACGGGATGACTATAATGCCTTGGAAGTTGGGTAGGCCTTTGGTGTGGGATGGTACTTGTGTTGACACCCTTGCGCCATCCCATCTTCTCAGTACGGCGGGCTGTGCTGGTGCGGCAGCTGCAGGTGTAGAAAATCTTAAACGGCGCAAATACAACAAGGGTGCTATATGTTTGAGCCGTTTGGGGTTGAAACGTTAGGACCATGAGGTCCGAGTGCTCATCGACTCTTTCGTGACATCGGCAAACGATTAGTCGACTCCACAAGTGACCAGAGGGCTGGCCTTTTCTTTGGACAGAGAATCAGCATTGCCATTCAACGTGGCAATGCGGCTAGTGTTCTGGGCACTTTTCCCATTGATAGCGATGTTGATGAATTTTTCGATGCCCTATAATTTATTATTATTTTCGCCTGTATATACTTTATTAAACGATTGACGACATCGAAAAAAAAAATATTACTAATAATTGTTGTTCCAAATTGTAGATTGTGCTTGCAAATTTTAAATTATAAGATATTTTATTGATAATGAGTCAGGTAGTTGAATAAAAAATAATGAAAAATAGGTGATTTAATACAGTGGACATACTTAAAAAACAACCAATTTTTGAACCAAATTAAAGAATAGGCACGGTTTAAAAATGTTTTTTTATTGTACACAATCCAACCTTGAATTTGTGCAATTTATAAATAAAATTTGCAATTTCTAACGAAATAACGAAATTCCGATATTAATATCGGAATTCCGATATTGAGATCTAATATCGGAAATCAGTATCGGAATTGAAAACTTTCCGATATTACATGCCCTACTCTGGAGCTTTGTTTCGATTAGTATCTCGTTGCCAATGAGCCTTTTTGTCCAGTTGTCAGGTTAGAAAGGAAATAGTTCCTGATTTGTATGAGGACGCGTGCCGCCGCTTGTCTCCCACTATTTAGCTCCACTACAAGCAAGAGGCCCGTTACGTATGCGAATTACGCACACAAACTTACGTGTTTCCTGATAGCTATAACCTCGAAGTCTTTAAGTCAAGACTGAATAAGTTACTTCTAAGCAAGCGTGCTTCATCTTCGACCACATCACCGCTTACAATCAGGCGAGATGGTGTTCAAATTCGAGCCTATCATCAATAAATATAATGTCCGTACATGTTTTTCCCATTGGCATCGGTGTCGTTTCTCTTCTGGACCCGAGGGAGGCTCTCTCGATAGACGATGTGTTCCCAGGGATAAGTAGGGGCTTCCTCGTCATAGTTCAGGATCCTGTAGCCACCGGCCTCGTTAGGGGTTGCTCTGGAAAGACATTCGTGAATTATTCACTACACTACGAGTTCTATGTATGGGAGGGGGGGGGGGGGGGGGGGGAGAGATGGCGTTGTGTGAAAGTTGTGGAACATTATCATTATTTATTTATTATTTCTATAAATATTTTCAGTTTTAGTTCCATGTATGGGGAGCCCCCCTTTATTTTAAATATTTTTTATTTTTTTCTTAAAATCGGAAAGTGGTTCACAGAATACATCTACCTGCCAAGTTTCACATGTATAGTCCTAATAGTTTCGGAATAAAATAGCTGTGACACACGGACGGACGGACAGACAGACAGACAGACGGACAGACATGTCGAAACTATAAGGGTTCCGTTCACACACGCACACATGGTTTCATGAAAAAAAAAACATTTTGAGTTTCAGTTCCATGTATGCCCTTTTTTAATTATTTTTTTAAATCGGAAAGCTGTTCACTGCTGTATAGTCCTAATAGTTTTGGAATAAAATGGCTGTGTCATACGGACGGACAGACAGACATGACGAAACTATAAGGGTTCCATTTTTTGCCATTCGGCTACGGAACCCTAAAAACATTGTTGTGCCAAAGGGGCCTCAGCTCAGCATAATGTCAACCCTAAGTATTACCACCTAACGCTGATTTTCAGCTGCAGTCCACGATTGTCACATGCTCGAACGTGCAATACACACGTGTAAACATTTTAGTCCATACCATTTGAACGACAAATAATTGAATTACATGGAATTACGCTTAAATAATACTACTGAGCAAGCCACCTCTCTCCTTCCAAGTTTGAACTGTGTAATCCCTATCTTTTCGGAATAATATGGCTGTTACATATGGACGGACAGACATATAGACAGACATGCCGAAACTTTAACAGTTCCACTTTTTGCCATTCATTATGTTAGGACTGCACGTTGAAACTTGGTAAGTAGATGTATTCTGTGAACCGCTTTACGATTTATATACAAAAATAAATTAGCATTCAGGGTAACACCAGTTCTATGAATGGGGAGCCCCTCATACATACAAACACGCATACATATAAATAAAATCAAGTGTCAGTCTGTCATTTCAAAATAACAGTGTTTTCACAATCTTGAATTTTCATAGAATAAAAAAATTGTGTCTTCATAAAACACAGTTATTTAGAAATCACAGACGGACACTCACTCACACTGCGTCGTTGGTCTAGTGTCGGAAAATGTTCATAAAAAGAATTGTGTGACCGAACGCAATTAATTCTTACTAGCTTTTGCCCGCGACTTCGTTCGAGTGGGAGGTTTTTACCGCGTAAATCCCGATCCCGTGGGAATTCCGGGATAAAAATATCCTATGTCCGTCTCCTGGTTCTAAGCTACCTCCCTACTAATTTTCAGCCAAATCATTTCAGTCGTTCTTGAGTTATAAATAGTGTAACTAACACGACTTTCTTTTATATACAATGTGACGGAAAGGGTATATACATACCAAGGGCACGGCTTCTTTGGGTGATATCAAACGATATTGGAAGGGTTTTTTAATCCTATCTCTACATGTTCGGAAGTAATGAGAATTTTTAATACATTGATACCAGAAACCGAACTTTTCAAATTGAAATAAGCACATCACAGAAGAGATTTATCGTGATATTTGCAAGTAACGTGGAAAGTTATTGACCTACGTAGTGCGGTGACACGATTGTTATGATTTTAATTTAAGAAACTTACGAAACCGAGGTGTCAATTTTTAGAGTATTCTATTTTGAGTTGAAACCCTTCCAATATCGTTTGATATCATCCAAAGAAGCCTACCCCCTACCTAGTATACCCTTTCCGTTACACGTTGTATACAGATTAGAAAGAGAGAAAGAAAGAAAAGTATTTATTGCCAACAGACAAACGACTTGCACACATATTGTAATATAACATAACCAACTTATACTCTATGAAGTAACTCGAAAATTAATAATAACACCCGCATGGGTCATTCTTTTAAGGTTAAACGACGCTTCCAGAAGTCTGTCCGTGGATGAGTCCCCATTTAACAATTTAGTTATAAATAAAATCAGACTACAAGCAAAATCCATAGTTTTTTTGGTATTTCACATGACTTATAAACTATGTTATCAAACTAATAAATAAAGTGTACTTACAATAAAATCACAGCTAAAATAATCAAGGAATTCAATACAATATTTTGATGCTCCATCTTCAAGTATTCTTGTCGAATTGTTTGATCACAATGTGCCCTCAAGAGACTGCCCTACGTATTTATACACCCCTTATATCATATAAATGCTAATTCTGTAATAGCATAATTATTATTTATTAAAGAGTAAATATTAATAAGGGATGTCTTCGCCGAATTCGACTGTTTTGATCAAAATAATATTGCGCTGTTAGAATGACAGTGAATTTTTTGTGGTTGGGAAAATCATCAAATGACTCCTGTCTCCGGGTGGAGTGGAAGGGAGTGTCAGACTTCTACTGACTAAAAACCCACCCTGTCCCTTCAGTTGACCTTACATTCCGGGGCCGCGGTATCTCGTTAGAACCACAGAACAGATAAAAGAGGTTAGAAAGGAAATAGTTCCTGATTAGTATGAGAACGCGTGTCGCCGCTTGTCTCCCCACTCTTTAGCTCCACTACAAGCAAGAGGCCCGTTACGTATGCGAATTACGCACACAAATAAATTACACACACTTAAATCGAGAGCTTGCTACTGATTGTAACTCACTTTGCGCCGTGCATCACGGCCAATCAGGGCAAAGGAGAAAACGTCAATGGTTGAAGTGTGGCGCATGAAGTACATTGTAAGCGGGCTTGGTCATTGCGTTGATTAAGCGAGTACACAACGGGCAGTGTATACTTTTTGTAACTTGTTGCAATAATGTTCGTTAGTGTTCGGAATTTCATAGTGATCAGAATATTTTTATGTTTTTTTACAAATAAAATTGTAATTAAATGTTATTTTCGACTTACCGATGGAAAGATATACCTCCTCGCTCTATACTTGGTGTCTGACTTTTTGTTTTACAGGTTATAATTGCACAACACGGCATTTTAAAGCAAAGCTCTGTGTTCCGAAGCGCACTAAACGTGGTGAATGAATTAATCGGTCGCGCTATGATTGTCGTATCATAAATGTGGCGCGCTCGCCACGCCCACATTACCATTCCAACCCTGGCAGTCAATAGCCCTATCGAGCCCCGTCAATGCTGCTGATTGTTCTTTGAAGCGCGCGTGGAACACTCGGCTGTGTCTCGCCGGGCCTGGTCCTTACCGGACGGTGAGCTACTCTGTTCGCCGCCCGCAAGCCCGCGCCTACGGTGGGTGGCCGGAGATAAGCTCGCGATCCCCGACGCCTGGGGCGTCTCCCACGGTGGCTGGGGCGTGAGACACCCCAAACCGGCCTGGGTTTAAAGATCCAACTCTACAACGTGTAATTTAAAGGGTATATACATACCAAGTGCATGACTTCTTTGGATGACAACAAACGATATGACAAGGGTTTTGTAATCCTAAGTCTACGTGTGTAGAACTTAATTACAAATTCCAATACACTGATACCAGAGACCGAATTTTTCAAATTAAGAAAAACGAAAAGAATTATCGTGTTATTGGCAAGTGACGTGGAAAGTTATTGACTAGTTAGTGGTGTGACACGTTTGTTATGATTGGTATTCAAGAAATATATGAAACCAATAATTTGGTATCAATTCTTTGAGTCAGTTATTTTGTGCTGAAACTGTGCATAGAGATTCCATACCAGATGTTGTCTTCAGCCCTTTTGGATAGATATGGGGTTTCCGTTACACGTTGTATATCATAAGTCGTGCCATTAAAATTTTAACTCAAATTAAATTATTTTGTTACAGAAACCTCTTCTAATAACAGATGAGAACCTGGCTAGGAACTGCGTAGCTCCTCAGAAGTTAATCATTGATGCACTGGATCCTAAAGAGGAAGATGTTATGTAAGTATACCATCTGTAGTTTGGATGTATGCTTGTAATCACACTAAAATATTTATATTGTTACGAGCTTGGGTTCGGGATAGAAATAATTAACGCCAATTAAACCAAAATTAACACTTTAATTAATTAAACACAAAATAAAAATTTAACACAATTATTCCCACCACAACACTTGTCCCTTAACACTTAAATCGCACTGAAATCCACTTGTAAAGCTTCGATTATATCGCTTATTCGCCTCGTAATAATACTGACTCTCTGCGTCCCTTTGCAATCTATTTATACCCCGGTCTATGAGTTCTAGAACATTCTTGTAAAATCGACTCACTGTTTATACTGCCAAGAATATTCCAGACGCTACTTGAGATACACAGCACTGCTACTCGCCGCTAGATGGCGTTTGTGTATCGAACATTCTAGATTTCTGTCGAAGTTACCCGAAATATTTCACTAAGCGACTGGCGTAACAATTTTAAAATATTTTTATTATTTTAAATCTTAATATTTGATAATGTAAATTTCGTTTATCGATAACCTTGTTAGCTTAGTTGTATTATTATTTTGTGCTTGCTGTGGTCTCCTGTAAGTGAGGGAGTACACTAACGTTATACCTAAATACATTAATATTTGTAAATAAATAAATAAATTAAATAGCTGGACGGATCTGGGTGAAATTTGGCGCATAGATGACTGTACCTATATCTATACTAATATTATATAGAAGTAAAATTTGTTTGACTCATCATATCTACATAGGAAAGCCTTACAATAAGTAATCTACCACATGACGGTTAAAATTATTTATTTATACTTTTAAAAGAATCTCAAATTCAATGATATCGTATTTCCAATCTCCCTACATAATAATAATAAATAATAAAAAATAATACTAAGTGTTTATTTCTCACCACAAGCCAAAAAAATTCAAACAATATTTTTCATAAAAGAAGTAGTCAATTGATTTTTGGTTGTGGATCGCTGTTGCCTGTGGTAGGTTGTAAACACCTGTAATACAGGTCACCAGGTCCCCACCTATTCATTGTAACATATTATACATCAGTTATGACTGTTTGTATGTAAGGGTAATCTTCGGAAGTAATGATTCATTTCTAAAAGATCTTGCTTTGGTAGTAAGGTGCATTATTGGTGAGTGTTTTACGCTATTAATTATTTCGAAATCCACCTATTCAAAGTCGCGGGCGAAGTGCTAGTCTATACTAATATTATACCAAACTTAGATAGACAGATAGAATATACCTACTTTATTATACATCAAAAATTGAAATACACTTAAATAAAAATATTGCTAAAACTTTAGTTACAATGGCGGTCTAATCGCTGAGATCGATATCTTCCAGACAACCTTTGGAAGGACTTTACGAGCTTTAATTGCAATGGGGAGGGCTAAATTAGTGTGCTTACAAACATACAAACAAATATCTCTTTGTAATATTAGTATAGAAGTATAGATAAGTGGTTTCGTTCGGAATACATTCGTTGCATCTGTTTGTTTTGTTCGCAGCGTGGAATCGGAAGTGATACCAGTGTTTCCTGTGAGCTGTGTGCGAGGGAATGGTCTGAGCGCACTTCACGCGTACCTCCTCGCTCTAAGACCTCCGCAGCCCGTCGCAACATTACGAGCTGATGATGTGAGTCAACATACTATAGATAGATAGTATAGTATAATTTTTATTTGCACTAAGAAATTGTTTACATAAAACCAAAATTATATAATAAACTATAGATACGTTGTCCGCGCTCTAAAATGGCAAGTTGAAATCAAGGTAAGTGCCTCGTGTCTGTTTAGTTACGCACGTACCTGTGTCGCGATCGCTACACTACACATCTTAAGAAAAAATGTGTTTTAAAAGAAAATTAGGAAAAAAGCATGCCTTTGTGTGTTTTCAGACGTTGCACTAATTATACTGCTTCCGCGATAGGTCAAAATGTGTCATTTCATAGGTAAAATATCAACATAAATACATTTTATATTTTAATTTTTCTCCACGGCTAATGGCGGCTAGCGTATGAATGAAGTCAGTCTCGTGACGTTAGGGGAGGTTGTTAACTAAAGATGTATATTCATCTCTCTCTAACATCAGGTGTACCTAAAGATGGCACTTATTTTCTGTCCCTTTCTTTACACGTATTAGATAGTAATTCTCTGTGTGTGTTTCGTGCCGTTTTTGAGAGGTGTTTTGTGGGAATATGACGTGTCTATTATAATACGTCATTGCATAAAACCAGTTGAGTCCCTGACTTCCGTGCTAGGTGATAAACCTGTGTTACAGGAGCCTGTGCCCTCTCCCGGGAGGAGATGCAAAGATTACATAATTTTGAAATATCAATTTAAAACTTTGAGATAGAAACAAGTATGATGTCAAAAAGTTGTTAGTTATACTCACTCACATAAACCTACTACATTATTTAGTTTAGTAATGTAGTAGGTTAACGTAAGTGCGTGTGTGTGCTTGTGTGTATATTGCGAACGTGGGTGTGTGTGTGGGTCCTGAAATCAGTCCATCCTGAAATTAGTTTGTTCAGAATCGTTTACTGAATCGAAGTTAATGGTTTTTAATAAAAAAAATATCGAAATTTTTATCCCAAAGCAATTAAATCCACGTAAATTAAAAATTACGCCCTTGCTGTTTGATTAAAATAAACTAACTATGGACCGTAAATATTAAACTAGTAACTTTTTAAATACAGATTTATATAAATTCCGTCATTTAGTACTCATTACAGAAAAATGAAACTTATTTAAAGGAAGTTAAAGTCTTAGAAAAACGGTTTAAACAAGTAAAACTAAAAATTCAGAGTATGTATTATGATAATAACATAATTTTCTAATTGGGGTATTTGAGGGTGTGCGTTAATTACGATACATGTTGTATATGTACTCTTGATTGTACACCATAATATAATTAAATAAAGACTTATCTACTACAAAGGTTGTTACAATGGACGGTCTTATCGTTAAAAGCAAACTTTTATAGACAACATTTCTATGATTCTTTGATAACGTTTTAAATGACCAACCCTTGTAGATTCATCATGTATGTCTGTCTGTCCGTCCGTACGTACCTTTAAAGTAAAACTGTTACTATACGAAATTATCAAATTTTACAGGAGAGCCAATATTTGAAACAGGTCAGTATCTTAATCTAGTCATAGTTATGAGTTTATATGATGGATATCTGTTTACTGTATACATGTGCTTTAGAATAGTTCTTCTTTATTTACTTACAATAAATATTTTGTTTGGTAACGATATGATTTGACGCCAGATGGCGAAAAAAACGATATTGGAATAATTACAAGTTTAACCTGTAGTTTACGTATATTTTAGATTAATGGTATAAATAACTCAATTCGTGAAAATGTTCGTTTAGTAACGGTTTTACTTTAAAGGTGCGGTATGTCGCAGCCACTTTGTTCCAAAACTAGTATGGCATAGAGATCGCAATTTTCTGTTTTGTTTCAGGAAACGTGTGAATTTCAAATAGATGAGATATTCCACGTGGGAGACAATACCGGCCCGGTGGTCGGTGGGCTGTTGGCGAGAGGGCAGTTGTATGAAGGAGATAGTGTTATCATTGGTGAGTTGAGAGTACCCAGCTCCCTTAAACCTAAACTCTAAGCTTTTTTCCAAGGCATCGGGGATCGGGAGCCGATTTTAGGCCATCTTAGGCGCGGGCTTGCGTAGTTCACCGTCCGGTAAGGACCAGGCCCGGGTCGAACAGAACAGGGCCATTGCCTGATGGGGCACGGATGGTTCCGGACCGCAAGGGCAACTCAAATTAACAGGGTGGGTTTTTTCTTTTTGGCCATTTTACCCGACTGCAAAAAAGGAGGTGTACGAGTGGTTTGCCCGTACACTGAGATGTAGTTGTTGTATGTTGTCACCGAAGACGGGATGTTTACAGGAAATAAAATAACTGGGTTTGTATCCGTTTTCGAAGAGAATGTTTAATGTTGTGTTTTACAAGTAAATGAAAGCAACTATAAATAGTAGGTTGTATGTAGGTTGTTTTTTAAATAGTAAGACAGTATGTAGGTTGCGCAGTAAAGGCACGATCGCCTATTCAGCTAAATGTCAAGACAGCATAATATGTTAAAAAGTAATACCATTAATATCATGTGGCGATGCTCGTACAGGAGGGTTATGTTTTTATCGTGATAAAGTCGCGTTACTGCAAGTATATTCATAGACATTATAACTATATACGATATACAATGTTAACACTGTAACATACCTATAAGGCCTAAATAATAAATGATCTTTATTCTGAAAATTGGTTATTAAATAACACTTTTAAACGTTATTTTTAAGGACGGGTAAGGCCGTTTGGGTAGGCCGCAAAAAGCACTCAAACTGCCAGACAATCATGTTTAAATCGAATAAAATAACCTACATAGTTCACATATACACAATCGTTTATGAGGATTATGTAGATTAGTCTGAAATGGCCTTTTGAGGAAAGAATTACACATTTGAGTAGATCCGTCCTGTCAGTGCAAGCCTTTGTCAGTTAGTCTGTAAGCTCAACTTTGGACTACTAAGGAGCTCAACGACGTGACGAACAATGTCAAAGACGGGACATTTGAGTAGGTCGCTAAAGTACTTAAACTGCCGACATCATCGTAAGAAAGAGAAATTCTGAACGAAAATAAAAAAATTATAAAAAAAACCACATAATCCTTGTATTTAAGTACGTAACTAAGTAAATAATTAAAAAAAAATATTTATACTTTACAAAGTAAACATTCATGTTAAAATAAAATAAAATATTATACTTTAAAAAGTATGAAAATAATAATACGAGAAATTGTGATTGTAAACAAAACTAATGCTCCCTGTATATCATTGGAGCAGTTCAATCCCAAGCCTTTTTATTCTCAACATAGTCTTTAACTGTGTAAAAAGCTTTCTGGCAAAGCTTGCGTTTTATGATTAATTTAAATTTTTTGAGGCTCAGTTCTTGCAAATGACAGGGTAGTTTATTATAAAAACGTATGCACTGGCATTTAAACACAATTTTTCCTTACTTTAATTTGATTTTGTAAACGATTTCGTTTCCAGGTCCACTAGAAGACGGCTCATTCACCCGCACTAGAGTCCGTAGTATCTACCGCAACCGGGCGCCGTGCGGCGGAGTCCGAGCGGGCCAGTGCGCCAGCGTAGGGCTCCACAGCGGAGCCCCGAGACCCGGCATGGTGCTACTGACGCCTCCGCCCCGCGCGCCCACCAGGCCCGTCTTCTGTGACTGTCAGCAGGGGGGACACGACGTAAGTGTAATAATATCGCAACCGGGCGCCGTGCGGCGGAGTCCGAGCGGGCCAGTGCGCCAGCGTAGGGCTCCACAGCGGAGCCCCGAGACCCGGCATGGTGCTACTGACGCCTCCGCCCCGCGCGCCCACCAGGCCCGTCTTCTGTGACTGTCAGCAGGGGGGACACGACGTAAGTGTAATAATATCGCAACCGGGCGCCGTGCGGCGGAGTCCGAGCGGGCCAGTGCGCCAGCGTAGGGCTCCACAGCGGAGCCCCGAGACCCGGCATGGTGCTACTGACGCCTCCGCCCCGCGCGCCCACCAGGCCCGTCTTCTGTGACTGTCAGCAGGGGGGACACGACGTAAGTGTAATAATATCGCAACCGGGCGCCGTGCGGCGGAGTCCGAGCGGGCCAGTGCGCCAGCGTAGGGCTCCACAGCGGAGCCCCGAGACCCGGCATGGTGCTACTGACGCCTCCGCCCCGCGCGCCCACCAGGCCCGTCTTCTGTGACTGTCAGCAGGGGGGACACGACGTAAGTGTAATAATATCGCAACCGGGCGCCGTGCGGCGGAGTCCGAGCGGGCCAGTGCGCCAGCGTAGGGCTCCACAGCGGAGCCCCGAGACCCGGCATGGTGCTACTGACGCCTCCGCCCCGCGCGCCCACCAGGCCCGTCTTCTGTGACTGTCAGCAGGGGGGACACGACGTAAGTGTAATAATATCGCAACCGGGCGCCGTGCGGCGGAGTCCGAGCGGGCCAGTGCGCCAGCGTAGGGCTCCACAGCGGAGCCCCGAGACCCGGCATGGTGCTACTGACGCCTCCGCCCCGCGCGCCCACCAGGCCCGTCTTCTGTGACTGTCAGCAGGGGGGACACGACGTAAGTGTAATAATATCGCAACCGGGCGCCGTGCGGCGGAGTCCGAGCGGGCCAGTGCGCCAGCGTAGGGCTCCACAGCGGAGCCCCGAGACCCGGCATGGTGCTACTGACGCCTCCGCCCCGCGCGCCCACCAGGCCCGTCTTCTGTGACTGTCAGCAGGGGGGACACGACGTAAGTGTAATAATATCGCAACCGGGCGCCGTGCGGCGGAGTCCGAGCGGGCCAGTGCGCCAGCGTAGGGCTCCACAGCGGAGCCCCGAGACCCGGCATGGTGCTACTGACGCCTCCGCCCCGCGCGCCCACCAGGCCCGTCTTCTGTGACTGTCAGCAGGGGGGACACGACGTAAGTGTAATAATATCGCAACCGGGCGCCGTGCGGCGGAGTCCGAGCGGGCCAGTGCGCCAGCGTAGGGCTCCACAGCGGAGCCCCGAGACCCGGCATGGTGCTACTGACGCCTCCGCCCCGCGCGCCCACCAGGCCCGTCTTCTGTGACTGTCAGCAGGGGGGACACGACGTAAGTGTAATAATATCGCAACCGGGCGCCGTGCGGCGGAGTCCGAGCGGGCCAGTGCGCCAGCGTAGGGCTCCACAGCGGAGCGCCGAGACCCGGCATGGTGCTACTGACGCCTCCGCCCCGCGCGCCCACCAGGCCCGTCTTCTGTGACTGTCAGCAGGGGGGACACGACGTAAGTGTAATAATATCGCAACCGGGCGCCGTGCGGCGGAGTCCGAGCGGGCCAGTGCGCCAGCGTAGGGCTCCACAGCGGAGCCCCGAGACCCGGCATGGTGCTACTGACGCCTCCGCCCCGCGCGCCCACCAGGCCCGTCTTCTGTGACTGTCAGCAGGGGGGACACGACGTAAGTGTAATAATATCGCAACCGGGCGCCGTGCGGCGGAGTCCGAGCGGGCCAGTGCGCCAGCGTAGGGCTCCACAGCGGAGCCCCGAGACCCGGCATGGTGCTACTGACGCCTCCGCCCCGCGCGCCCACCAGGCCCGTCTTCTGTGACTGTCAGCAGGGGGGACACGACGTAAGTGTAATAATATCGCAACCGGGCGCCGTGCGGCGGAGTCCGAGCGGGCCAGTGCGCCAGCGTAGGGCTCCACAGCGGAGCCCCGAGACCCGGCATGGTGCTACTGACGCCTCCGCCCCGCGCGCCCACCAGGCCCGTCTTCTGTGACTGTCAGCAGGGGGGACACGACGTAAGTGTAATAATATCGCAACCGGGCGCCGTGCGGCGGAGTCCGAGCGGGCCAGTGCGCCAGCGTAGGGCTCCACAGCGGAGCCCCGAGACCCGGCATGGTGCTACTGACGCCTCCGCCCCGCGCGCCCACCAGGCCCGTCTTCTGTGACTGTCAGCAGGGGGGACACGACGTAAGTGTAATAATATCGCAACCGGGCGCCGTGCGGCGGAGTCCGAGCGGGCCAGTGCGCCAGCGTAGGGCTCCACAGCGGAGCCCCGAGACCCGGCATGGTGCTACTGACGCCTCCGCCCCGCGCGCCCACCAGGCCCGTCTTCTGTGACTGTCAGCAGGGGGGACACGACGTAAGTGTAATAATATCGCAACCGGGCGCCGTGCGGCGGAGTCCGAGCGGGCCAGTGCGCCAGCGTAGGGCTCCACAGCGGAGCCCCGAGACCCGGCATGGTGCTACTGACGCCTCCGCCCCGCGCGCCCACCAGGCCCGTCTTCTGTGACTGTCAGCAGGGGGGACACGACGTAAGTGTAATAATATCGCAACCGGGCGCCGTGCGGCGGAGTCCGAGCGGGCCAGTGCGCCAGCGTAGGGCTCCACAGCGGAGCCCCGAGACCCGGCATGGTGCTACTGACGCCTCCGCCCCGCGCGCCCACCAGGCCCGTCTTCTGTGACTGTCAGCAGGGGGGACACGACGTAAGTGTAATAATATCGCAACCGGGCGCCGTGCGGCGGAGTCCGAGCGGGCCAGTGCGCCAGCGTAGGGCTCCACAGCGGAGCCCCGAGACCCGGCATGGTGCTACTGACGCCTCCGCCCCGCGCGCCCACCAGGCCCGTCTTCTGTGACTGTCAGCAGGGGGGACACGACGTAAGTGTAATAATATCGCAACCGGGCGCCGTGCGGCGGAGTCCGAGCGGGCCAGTGCGCCAGCGTAGGGCTCCACAGCGGAGCCCCGAGACCCGGCATGGTGCTACTGACGCCTCCGCCCCGCGCGCCCACCAGGCCCGTCTTCTGTGACTGTCAGCAGGGGGGACACGACGTAAGTGTAATAATATCGCAACCGGGCGCCGTGCGGCGGAGTCCGAGCGGGCCAGTGCGCCAGCGTAGGGCTCCACAGCGGAGCCCCGAGACCCGGCATGGTGCTACTGACGCCTCCGCCCCGCGCGCCCACCAGGCCCGTCTTCTGTGACTGTCAGCAGGGGGGACACGACGTAAGTGTAATAATATCGCAACCGGGCGCCGTGCGGCGGAGTCCGAGCGGGCCAGTGCGCCAGCGTAGGGCTCCACAGCGGAGCCCCGAGACCCGGCATGGTGCTACTGACGCCTCCGCCCCGCGCGCCCACCAGGCCCGTCTTCTGTGACTGTCAGCAGGGGGGACACGACGTAAGTGTAATAATATCGCAACCGGGCGCCGTGCGGCGGAGTCCGAGCGGGCCAGTGCGCCAGCGTAGGGCTCCACAGCGGAGCCCCGAGACCCGGCATGGTGCTACTGACGCCTCCGCCCCGCGCGCCCACCAGGCCCGTCTTCTGTGACTGTCAGCAGGGGGGACACGACGTAAGTGTAATAATATCGCAACCGGGCGCCGTGCGGCGGAGTCCGAGCGGGCCAGTGCGCCAGCGTAGGGCTCCACAGCGGAGCCCCGAGACCCGGCATGGTGCTACTGACGCCTCCGCCCCGCGCGCCCACCAGGCCCGTCTTCTGTGACTGTCAGCAGGGGGGACACGACGTAAGTGTAATAATATCGCAACCGGGCGCCGTGCGGCGGAGTCCGAGCGGGCCAGTGCGCCAGCGTAGGGCTCCACAGCGGAGCCCCGAGACCCGGCATGGTGCTACTGACGCCTCCGCCCCGCGCGCCCACCAGGCCCGTCTTCTGTGACTGTCAGCAGGGGGGACACGACGTAAGTGTAATAATATCGCAACCGGGCGCCGTGCGGCGGAGTCCGAGCGGGCCAGTGCGCCAGCGTAGGGCTCCACAGCGGAGCCCCGAGACCCGGCATGGTGCTACTGACGCCTCCGCCCCGCGCGCCCACCAGGCCCGTCTTCTGTGACTGTCAGCAGGGGGGACACGACGTAAGTGTAATAATATCGCAACCGGGCGCCGTGCGGCGGAGTCCGAGCGGGCCAGTGCGCCAGCGTAGGGCTCCACAGCGGAGCCCCGAGACCCGGCATGGTGCTACTGACGCCTCCGCCCCGCGCGCCCACCAGGCCCGTCTTCTGTGACTGTCAGCAGGGGGGA
Source organism: Tholera decimalis (assembly GCA_943138885.2). Taxonomy (NCBI): domain Eukaryota; kingdom Metazoa; phylum Arthropoda; class Insecta; order Lepidoptera; family Noctuidae; genus Tholera; species Tholera decimalis. The sequence goes on along the minus strand of OW964575.2, from coordinate 4,882,917 downwards.
CACGACGTAAGTGTAATAATATCGCAACCGGGCGCCGTGCGGCGGAGTCCGAGCGGGCCAGTGCGCCAGCGTAGGGCTCCACAGCGGAGCCCCGAGACCCGGCATGGTGCTACTGACGCCTCCGCCCCGCGCGCCCACCAGGCCCGTCTTCTGTGACTGTCAGCAGGGGGGACACGACGTAAGTGTAATAATATCGCAACCGGGCGCCGTGCGGCGGAGTCCGAGCGGGCCAGTGCGCCAGCGTAGGGCTCCACAGCGGAGCCCCGAGACCCGGCATGGTGCTACTGACGCCTCCGCCCCGCGCGCCCACCAGGCCCGTCTTCTGTGACTGTCAGCAGGGGGGACACGACGTAAGTGTAATAATATCGCAACCGGGCGCCGTGCGGCGGAGTCCGAGCGGGCCAGTGCGCCAGCGTAGGGCTCCACAGCGGAGCCCCGAGACCCGGCATGGTGCTACTGACGCCTCCGCCCCGCGCGCCCACCAGGCCCGTCTTCTGTGACTGTCAGCAGGGGGGACACGACGTAAGTGTAATAATATCGCAACCGGGCGCCGTGCGGCGGAGTCCGAGCGGGCCAGTGCGCCAGCGTAGGGCTCCACAGCGGAGCCCCGAGACCCGGCATGGTGCTACTGACGCCTCCGCCCCGCGCGCCCACCAGGCCCGTCTTCTGTGACTGTCAGCAGGGGGGACACGACGTAAGTGTAATAATATCGCAACCGGGCGCCGTGCGGCGGAGTCCGAGCGGGCCAGTGCGCCAGCGTAGGGCTCCACAGCGGAGCCCCGAGACCCGGCATGGTGCTACTGACGCCTCCGCCCCGCGCGCCCACCAGGCCCGTCTTCTGTGACTGTCAGCAGGGGGGACACGACGTAAGTGTAATAATATCGCAACCGGGCGCCGTGCGGCGGAGTCCGAGCGGGCCAGTGCGCCAGCGTAGGGCTCCACAGCGGAGCCCCGAGACCCGGCATGGTGCTACTGACGCCTCCGCCCCGCGCGCCCACCAGGCCCGTCTTCTGTGACTGTCAGCAGGGGGGACACGACGTAAGTGTAATAATATCGCAACCGGGCGCCGTGCGGCGGAGTCCGAGCGGGCCAGTGCGCCAGCGTAGGGCTCCACAGCGGAGCCCCGAGACCCGGCATGGTGCTACTGACGCCTCCGCCCCGCGCGCCCACCAGGCCCGTCTTCTGTGACTGTCAGCAGGGGGGACACGACGTAAGTGTAATAATATCGCAACCGGGCGCCGTGCGGCGGAGTCCGAGCGGGCCAGTGCGCCAGCGTAGGGCTCCACAGCGGAGCCCCGAGACCCGGCATGGTGCTACTGACGCCTCCGCCCCGCGCGCCCACCAGGCCCGTCTTCTGTGACTGTCAGCAGGGGGGACACGACGTAAGTGTAATAATATCGCAACCGGGCGCCGTGCGGCGGAGTCCGAGCGGGCCAGTGCGCCAGCGTAGGGCTCCACAGCGGAGCCCCGAGACCCGGCATGGTGCTACTGACGCCTCCGCCCCGCGCGCCCACCAGGCCCGTCTTCTGTGACTGTCAGCAGGGGGGACACGACGTAAGTGTAATAATATCGCAACCGGGCGCCGTGCGGCGGAGTCCGAGCGGGCCAGTGCGCCAGCGTAGGGCTCCACAGCGGAGCCCCGAGACCCGGCATGGTGCTACTGACGCCTCCGCCCCGCGCGCCCACCAGGCCCGTCTTCTGTGACTGTCAGCAGGGGGGACACGACGTAAGTGTAATAATATCGCAACCGGGCGCCGTGCGGCGGAGTCCGAGCGGGCCAGTGCGCCAGCGTAGGGCTCCACAGCGGAGCCCCGAGACCCGGCATGGTGCTACTGACGCCTCCGCCCCGCGCGCCCACCAGGCCCGTCTTCTGTGACTGTCAGCAGGGGGGACACGACGTAAGTGTAATAATATCGCAACCGGGCGCCGTGCGGCGGAGTCCGAGCGGGCCAGTGCGCCAGCGTAGGGCTCCACAGCGGAGCCCCGAGACCCGGCATGGTGCTACTGACGCCTCCGCCCCGCGCGCCCACCAGGCCCGTCTTCTGTGACTGTCAGCAGGGGGGACACGACGTAAGTGTAATAATATCGCAACCGGGCGCCGTGCGGCGGAGTCCGAGCGGGCCAGTGCGCCAGCGTAGGGCTCCACAGCGGAGCCCCGAGACCCGGCATGGTGCTACTGACGCCTCCGCCCCGCGCGCCCACCAGGCCCGTCTTCTGTGACTGTCAGCAGGGGGGACACGACGTAAGTGTAATAATATCGCAACCGGGCGCCGTGCGGCGGAGTCCGAGCGGGCCAGTGCGCCAGCGTAGGGCTCCACAGCGGAGCCCCGAGACCCGGCATGGTGCTACTGACGCCTCCGCCCCGCGCGCCCACCAGGCCCGTCTTCTGTGACTGTCAGCAGGGGGGACACGACGTAAGTGTAATAATATCGCAACCGGGCGCCGTGCGGCGGAGTCCGAGCGGGCCAGTGCGCCAGCGTAGGGCTCCACAGCGGAGCCCCGAGACCCGGCATGGTGCTACTGACGCCTCCGCCCCGCGCGCCCACCAGGCCCGTCTTCTGTGACTGTCAGCAGGGGGGACACGACGTAAGTGTAATAATATCGCAACCGGGCGCCGTGCGGCGGAGTCCGAGCGGGCCAGTGCGCCAGCGTAGGGCTCCACAGCGGAGCCCCGAGACCCGGCATGGTGCTACTGACGCCTCCGCCCCGCGCGCCCACCAGGCCCGTCTTCTGTGACTGTCAGCAGGGGGGACACGACGTAAGTGTAATAATATCGCAACCGGGCGCCGTGCGGCGGAGTCCGAGCGGGCCAGTGCGCCAGCGTAGGGCTCCACAGCGGAGCCCCGAGACCCGGCATGGTGCTACTGACGCCTCCGCCCCGCGCGCCCACCAGGCCCGTCTTCTGTGACTGTCAGCAGGGGGGACACGACGTAAGTGTAATAATATCGCAACCGGGCGCCGTGCGGCGGAGTCCGAGCGGGCCAGTGCGCCAGCGTAGGGCTCCACAGCGGAGCCCCGAGACCCGGCATGGTGCTACTGACGCCTCCGCCCCGCGCGCCCACCAGGCCCGTCTTCTGTGACTGTCAGCAGGGGGGACACGACGTAAGTGTAATAATATCGCAACCGGGCGCCGTGCGGCGGAGTCCGAGCGGGCCAGTGCGCCAGCGTAGGGCTCCACAGCGGAGCCCCGAGACCCGGCATGGTGCTACTGACGCCTCCGCCCCGCGCGCCCACCAGGCCCGTCTTCTGTGACTGTCAGCAGGGGGGACACGACGTAAGTGTAATAATATCGCAACCGGGCGCCGTGCGGCGGAGTCCGAGCGGGCCAGTGCGCCAGCGTAGGGCTCCACAGCGGAGCCCCGAGACCCGGCATGGTGCTACTGACGCCTCCGCCCCGCGCGCCCACCAGGCCCGTCTTCTGTGACTGTCAGCAGGGGGGACACGACGTAAGTGTAATAATATCGCAACCGGGCGCCGTGCGGCGGAGTCCGAGCGGGCCAGTGCGCCAGCGTAGGGCTCCACAGCGGAGCCCCGAGACCCGGCATGGTGCTACTGACGCCTCCGCCCCGCGCGCCCACCAGGCCCGTCTTCTGTGACTGTCAGCAGGGGGGACACGACGTAAGTGTAATAATATCGCAACCGGGCGCCGTGCGGCGGAGTCCGAGCGGGCCAGTGCGCCAGCGTAGGGCTCCACAGCGGAGCCCCGAGACCCGGCATGGTGCTACTGACGCCTCCGCCCCGCGCGCCCACCAGGCCCGTCTTCTGTGACTGTCAGCAGGGGGGACACGACGTAAGTGTAATAATATCGCAACCGGGCGCCGTGCGGCGGAGTCCGAGCGGGCCAGTGCGCCAGCGTAGGGCTCCACAGCGGAGCCCCGAGACCCGGCATGGTGCTACTGACGCCTCCGCCCCGCGCGCCCACCAGGCCCGTCTTCTGTGACTGTCAGCAGGGGGGACACGACGTAAGTGTAATAATATCGCAACCGGGCGCCGTGCGGCGGAGTCCGAGCGGGCCAGTGCGCCAGCGTAGGGCTCCACAGCGGAGCCCCGAGACCCGGCATGGTGCTACTGACGCCTCCGCCCCGCGCGCCCACCAGGCCCGTCTTCTGTGACTGTCAGCAGGGGGGACACGACGTAAGTGTAATAATATCGCAACCGGGCGCCGTGCGGCGGAGTCCGAGCGGGCCAGTGCGCCAGCGTAGGGCTCCACAGCGGAGCCCCGAGACCCGGCATGGTGCTACTGACGCCTCCGCCCCGCGCGCCCACCAGGCCCGTCTTCTGTGACTGTCAGCAGGGGGGACACGACGTAAGTGTAATAATATCGCAACCGGGCGCCGTGCGGCGGAGTCCGAGCGGGCCAGTGCGCCAGCGTAGGGCTCCACAGCGGAGCCCCGAGACCCGGCATGGTGCTACTGACGCCTCCGCCCCGCGCGCCCGCCAGGCCCGTCTTCTGTGACTGTCAGCAGGGGGGACACGACGTAAGTGTAATAATATCGCAACCGGGCGCCGTGCGGCGGAGTCCGAGCGGGCCAGTGCGCCAGCGTAGGGCTCCATAGCGGAGCCCCGAGACCCGGCATGGTGCTACTGACGCCTCCGCCCCGCGCGCCCACCAGGCCCGTCTTCTGTGACTGTCAGCAGGGGGGACACGACGTAAGTGTAATAATATCGCAACCGGGCGCCGTGCGGCGGAGTCCGAGCGGGCCAGTGCGCCAGCGTAGGGCTCCACAGCGGAGCCCCGAGACCCGGCATGGTGCTACTGACGCCTCCGCCCCGCGCGCCCACCAGGCCCGTCTTCTGTGACTGTCAGCAGGGGGGACACGACGTAAGTGTAATAATATCGCAACCGGGCGCCGTGCGGCGGAGTCCGAGCGGGCCAGTGCGCCAGCGTAGGGCTCCACAGCGGAGCCCCGAGACCCGGCATGGTGCTACTGACGCCTCCGCCCCGCGCGCCCACCAGGCCCGTCTTCTGTGACTGTCAGCAGGGGGGACACGACGTAAGTGTAATAATATCGCAACCGGGCGCCGTGCGGCGGAGTCCGAGCGGGCCAGTGCGCCAGCGTAGGGCTCCACAGCGGAGCCCCGAGACCCGGCATGGTGCTACTGACGCCTCCGCCCCGCGCGCCCACCAGGCCCGTCTTCTGTGACTGTCAGCAGGGGGGACACGACGTAAGTGTAATAATATCGCAACCGGGCGCCGTGCGGCGGAGTCCGAGCGGGCCAGTGCGCCAGCGTAGGGCTCCACAGCGGAGCCCCGAGACCCGGCATGGTGCTACTGACGCCTCCGCCCCGCGCGCCCACCAGGCCCGTCTTCTGTGACTGTCAGCAGGGGGGACACGACGTAAGTGTAATAATATCGCAACCGGGCGCCGTGCGGCGGAGTCCGAGCGGGCCAGTGCGCCAGCGTAGGGCTCCACAGCGGAGCGCCGAGACCCGGCATGGTGCTACTGACGCCTCCGCCCCGCGCGCCCACCAGGCCCGTCTTCTGTGACTGTCAGCAGGGGGGACACGACGTAAGTGTAATAATATCGCAACCGGGCGCCGTGCGGCGGAGTCCGAGCGGGCCAGTGCGCCAGCGTAGGGCTCCACAGCGGAGCCCCGAGACCCGGCATGGTGCTACTGACGCCTCCGCCCCGCGCGCCCACCAGGCCCGTCTTCTGTGACTGTCAGCAGGGGGGACACGACGTAAGTGTAATAATATCGCAACCGGGCGCCGTGCGGCGGAGTCCGAGCGGGCCAGTGCGCCAGCGTAGGGCTCCACAGCGGAGCCCCGAGACCCGGCATGGTGCTACTGACGCCTCCGCCCCGCGCGCCCACCAGGCCCGTCTTCTGTGACTGTCAGCAGGGGGGACACGACGTAAGTGTAATAATATCGCAACCGGGCGCCGTGCGGCGGAGTCCGAGCGGGCCAGTGCGCCAGCGTAGGGCTCCACAGCGGAGCCCCGAGACCCGGCATGGTGCTACTGACGCCTCCGCCCCGCGCGCCCACCAGGCCCGTCTTCTGTGACTGTCAGCAGGGGGGACACGACGTAAGTGTAATAATATCGCAACCGGGCGCCGTGCGGCGGAGTCCGAGCGGGCCAGTGCGCCAGCGTAGGGCTCCACAGCGGAGCGCCGAGACCCGGCATGGTGCTACTGACGCCTCCGCCCCGCGCGCCCACCAGGCCCGTCTTCTGTGACTGTCAGCAGGGGGGACACGACGTAAGTGTAATAATATCGCAACCGGGCGCCGTGCGGCGGAGTCCGAGCGGGCCAGTGCGCCAGCGTAGGGCTCCACAGCGGAGCCCCGAGACCCGGCATGGTGCTACTGACGCCTCCGCCCCGCGCGCCCACCAGGCCCGTCTTCTGTGACTGTCAGCAGGGGGGACACGACGTAAGTGTAATAATATCGCAACCGGGCGCCGTGCGGCGGAGTCCGAGCGGGCCAGTGCGCCAGCGTAGGGCTCCACAGCGGAGCCCCGAGACCCGGCATGGTGCTACTGACGCCTCCGCCCCGCGCGCCCACCAGGCCCGTCTTCTGTGACTGTCAGCAGGGGGGACACGACGTAAGTGTAATAATATCGCAACCGGGCGCCGTGCGGCGGAGTCCGAGCGGGCCAGTGCGCCAGCGTAGGGCTCCACAGCGGAGCCCCCAGACCCGGCATGGTGCTACTGACGCCTCCGCCCCGCGCGCCCACCAGGCCCGTCTTCTGCGACTGTCAGCAGGGGGGACACGACGTAAGTAGAGATACCACTACATAGAAATACATAGAAACCTTCGATCAACAATACCAACTAGAATATCAGGTCGGCGCAAAAAATACGTCTCGGTAAATAACAGCGCACTTGAGAACTGAGCTCTTATTACCCGACTGCGCCAGGAGGGTTATGTTTCTCGAGAGTATGTATGTGTTTGTATAATTGTTTGGCACGCTCTGTGGCCTGAACGGCTCGACGGATTTTAGCTTGAGAGATATCGTTAGATTCGTATTGACTGTGAGAGTGACACTGGGTATATCAAAAAAAACCATAATGGCGGATTTTTGGCGCCATAATATGCCTTCAAAACGGTTTTTTTTTCTCAAAACCTATCGAGTAGGGTATCAAAATAAAGGATTTTAAAAGGTGATTACAAAAATATAAACAACTTATATGGTTAAAAGTAATTCAAAGTGACAAATCGTAAAAAACACGTATAAAGAACTAAATCGTCTACGTAATCTTTCACATCTGTAAACTAAAAAGCTGGAAATAAAAAAGTAATTAAAAAATTAAAAAACCCGACTGCAACCTTATACTAAAACTAACTGAAAAGCTAATAAAAATAAGCCTATTTTAAATTAAATAAAAGTTGGAAGCAGCTGCTTCCAACTTTTATTTAATTTAAAATGGATATGGGCCCCGCCTAGGCGGGGCTTATTATAGTTATAGTTACATACCATTATTATAGTTTCTAACTCAAATGGGCCCCGCCTACTTCCAACTTTTATTTAATTTAAAATGGGCTTGTTTTTATTAGCTTTTCAGTTAGTTTTAGTATAAGGTTGCAGTCGGGTTTTTTAATTACTTTTTTTTGTTTAGTTTGCTTGACACACAGCCAATGTAAACACGTTTCACAATGCCGCAATGTGTATTCAAAAGTTGCAAAAATAATGCACGAAAAAGCAATTTACTGGCCGGAGTATCTTACTTTCGGTAAGTACATGTAGAATAAGTTACATTTTAAGCTTTAAACCAACAAATAATATCAAATTGTAAAGAAATTTACCGACTCTAAACCACCGCTACAAATGTTTGGGCAAGGTTGGTCAATACACGCGCAAACTTTTGGGGAACGGGGAAATAACGGGAAAATATACTTTATCTGTTGCCATTTAAGGTTGATTTCACACTAAATGATATTTATTTTATATCTTTTCATTTCTAAGTAACAGGAGTAATTTATTGCTTTGCTAGTTTTTTGTGACGAATAATCGTAAGTATTAGATAATATTTTAAAGATTTGTGACTTTATTACTAGATACCATGGTTGTAATTAGGTTGAACTTAAAACTGTTTTAAAACTTTTCTCTCAGTTCGTTCGTAAACAACTGTAGCCGTATAAGTACATATTCACGCGGACAGCATTTAACTTTTATTTTGTACGTGACCCGTTATCTAGTTGGTATTGTTGATCGAAGATAGAAACACAGCACGAGCAGCGTAATGTAGCGCAGCGTAGCACTGTTAAGCAAAAGTTAACGCAATGTAGCATAATCTAGCACAGTGTAGTATAGTAAGTCTTCATAGTGGAGTCCCGAGGCATGGTACTGTTAACGCCTCCGCCTACTAGAGCCATGTTCTGTGATTGTCAGCGAAGACAAGATGTATGTAGTGAAAGTTGAGATAGCTCCTTAGTAAGTAGCTTTTTTTAATGAAAGGCTTGCGTTCGACCAACATCCCAACTAATGGTAAGCAATGATGTGGTCTAAGATGATGCGTGTTTACCTAGAAGTAAAATAATGAAATAATTATGTTTTGTTTTTTATCAAAAATAGGTTCGCGTTTGACCACCATCTCACCTGATGGCAAGTGATGATGTGGTCGAAGATGGAGCACGCTTACCTAAAAGTAACCTATTCACTCTTGACTTAAAGACTCCTAGGTTTTAACACTTTTTTCATGTCTTTTTTTTTCGTTAATGTAAACTAGATGAGGCCGGTGTTTCCTAACTGACGACCTACTGTGGTAGGAAACATAGAAACAAACTCAGAGGTCAACGACTCTTTTTAAAGTCCATACAATCTGTAGTGCTTAAATCATATGAGAGCCATGTAGGTTTATGTCTGTGGCGCCCTTTAGAAGACAGAATCACACAGATTTGAGCAGGCCCGTCCAAACAGTACAAGCATTTGTAAGTTATCGCGTAGTTCAACTTAGAACCTTAAGGAGCTTCAAAAGTAACCGCACGCACAATCAATGTATTTCCAAAGCGTTTAATTATTAATATTATTAGTGATGTTTGTACACTGACAGCCATAAATCTATCTCCTTTAAGTTCTGTCCGTGTCCATCCAAAGGTTGTCTGTAATAGATCGCCCGTTGTACACTAGTTTTTTTTTAATTCTTAGAAATATTGTAAGGTGTCCAATAAAGTGTATAATTAATTAATAGTACACTGGGCTACCACAGCTGTCTCCAAAAAACCTAACCAAAATACTCTCTTCCACAGCTAAAAAATCTCATCGAACAGAATCTAGCGGAAAAGACGAAAAACCGTAAAAGCGTTCGAAGGAAAAACAAGAACTTACTGCGTGACATCGAAACAGCTGAGGAGTGTTTGACGAAAGATATCGCTGACGTTGAAGGTAACGTGTTCGAGACTGACGATGATAGCGCTGACGATAAGCGCGATGAGTGCGCCTGCGCAGACCGGGTGATGTTGGAAGATCCTAACGATCCACGAGGCTGTATTTATTTTCAGGTCAGTATATCTTCATCATCTTCTTGATCTTGTCCCTCTGGCTACATCTAAATATATATAACTCAAAGGTGACTGACTGACTGACATAGTGATCTATCAACGCACAGCCCAAACCACTGGACGGATCGGGCTGAAATTTGGCATGCAGGTAGATGTTATGACGTAGGCATCCGCTAAGAAAGGATTTTGCGAAATTCCCACGGGATCGGGATTTACACGGGAAAAACTTCCCACGCGGGTGAAGCCGCTGGCACAAGCTAGTCTATCATAACTACAATGCTAAGTTTTCTTTTTTTACTATTGATAAAAGTGTTAGGCCAGTCGCTTAGCGAAGTACGTCGAGAAACTTCGACAGAAATCTAGAACGTTCGAGACACTAACGCCATCTAGCGGCGAGTAGCAGTACTGAGTATATCTAGTCAAGACACTAACGCCATCTAGTGACGAATAGCAGTACTGAGTATCTCTAGTAGCTTCTGGAATATTCATGGCAGTATAAACAGTGAGTCGATTTTACAAGAATGTTCTAGAACACATATCGGGTTATAAATAGATCGCAAAAAGAACGCGGGCAGTCAGTCTTATTTCAAGATACGAGGCGATATAATCGAAGCTATACAAGTGAATTTCGGTGCGATTTAAGTGTTAAGTATTTTAATTTTTAATTTTTATTTGGTGTTTATTTAAGTAGTGTTAATTTTGGTTTAATTGGTGTAAATTATTTCTATCCCGAACCCCAGCCCGTAACAATAGGCTCGCGTTTAACCACCATCTCACCTGATGGTAAGTGATGATGTGGTCAATGGAACACGCTTACCTAAAAGTAACCTATTCACTCTGGACTTAAAGACTCCTAGGTTATAGCGATCAGGAAACACAGACTCCGGCAGGGAATAATTCCACTCCTTAGCCGTACGCACAATGAAAGTATTCCCATAACGTTTTGTGCGTATGGGTGGGATGTCCACCATGTAACGATGGCGCTTCGCCGTTTGTCTCGTAGTCCGATGATGGAACGGGCTTGGTGGAATTAGATTGTGTAATTCCATCGCACATTCCCCGAAATGTAACCGATAGAAAACCGATAGTTCTCTTGTTACAGTACAGACGAATTTGGATCAATGTTGTGCGCTAGTGAATGTCCAAACTAATATTACAATGTTAAGAATTTTATTTATAACCATGTTTTTTGCAATGAGGGTATAATTCACATTATTAGCAATCTCGTTAACCCCTCCAACTAACCTAAATATGCTTGTGTCTAGAGTGGATTCACGGCGATAGTGCAATGAGTAGAGGTCGAACTCGCGACCTTTCGAACACAAAGCCGACACCTTAGCCATAGCCTATATTACATTTATTATCATTACTGTTATCTCAGACATTAACCTCTAGAGCCCCAGCGGCACAAAAACGTGCCAGTAAACAAGTATTAGTTGAGCCCCGCTGGCACAAATTTGTGCTACCAAACCCCGACCGATTTAAAACTATATTTGTAGTAAAGATAAGCCTTAAAATCGTTTGTGACCGGGGTCAGGGGGCTTAGTATGAGTTTGCGATACTATTATCGTTTTCTAAAACTTTAGCTTTGTCTCTTTCACACTCACCTACAAGTTTGGTGCATGTGAAAGAAACAAAGTGATAGTTTTCGAAAACTTTGGCTTTGTCTCTTTCACACTCATCTACAAGTTCGATGCATGTGAAAGAAACAAAGCGATAGTTTTCGAAAACTTTGGCTTTGTCTCTTTCACACTCATCTACAAGTTCGATGCATGTGAAAGAAACAAAGCGATAGTTTTCGAAAACTTTGGCTTTGTCTCTTTTACACTCATCTACAAGTTCGGTGCATGTGAAAGAAACAAAGCGATAGTTTTCGAAAACTTTGGCTTTATCTCTTTCACACTCATCTACAAGTTCGGTGCATGTGAAAGAAACAAAGCGATAGTTTTCGAAAACGATAAAAGTATTTCAAACTCGTACTAAGCCCACTGATTACGGTTACGATAAGAGCCCGCCCGCGGTGCTTGACGAATGGTTGACGTAAATAATGGCGGTCCTTGAGAGGTTAAATAGAATGTTAGTTGCATTGTTGTAAATACATAATTATGTCAAGTAAACATATATGTTAGGAGTTAGTAAGTTTATGTACCTGTTTATGTTTAATATAAGTTACGAGCGATTCTCGCCAACAAACTGCGAAGTTTGGCGAGTAAAATATAATTATTATACTATGTTAATAATTCAGAAAATTTAAATAAAAAAATTATTGAGCTTAGTTGGAGGGGTTAACAAAATTGCTAGTGATATGAATAGGGTATTTGCCTATTTTTCAAAAATAGTTTAGATTTAAAGCTACAAAAAATGTTTTTCGTAAAAAATAACTGAGTAACATTGGTAAAACTTTAATATAAAATTCAAATTAAATATTTTCCCGCCCAAAAACCCATCGCTGTCACGAAGTCGCATGACGTCATATTTCTCAAACAACAAAATGTTTTTGAGGTTACGATTTCTGTCGTCTTACGTTGTATGACAAGTCGACACGTTTGACAGCTTTGAGAAAAATGACGTCACACTACTCACACATCGTGATTAGCGTTTGCGGTCACGTGACACACAGATTAAACATTATAATTTTTATTTTATAAAAAATATAAAAAATGAGGAATTATTTTTAGAAATAAAAATGTTGTTTAAGTTTCCTGGCATCTAAACTAACTATATGCAAAACATCGTATTTTTTATTGCTACAGGCAAATACCCTATTCTACCTACATTGCTAGTTCTCATTGATAATAAAATCCACGTAATAATGAATGAATTGTATTTAGTTATTGTTTTAGTTTTAATTACTGTTTATTATTATTATAATTTTACTGTACATTGGTGAAACTTAGTTTATTGTGAAGTGATACTAAAGGAAGAGCGCTGATGTCTGAAATACAGATATTCTTTATTTAGTTCAGACACAGATGTTCCTCATTCTGATCCTAGTGTAAGCTAAGCTCCTAGTGTAATAAGCAATATTGTTAAATAGGTGTGTTTAAATTTTTGGTGTACAATAAAAGTATATTCTATTCTATTCTAATAATGATAATGTTTTCAGGCGTCAGTTCAAGTCCTGCGTCACTCTACGGTGATGTACCCAGGCTTCCAGTGCACGGTCCATGTGGGCAATGTCCGACAGACTGCGATCATAGAGGTCAATATATCTATTAAGCTAACACTTTTAAGGACGCATTTACGTTTTCTCGCAAATATCAATGTTTTTCTGATACCATTTTGATACATAAGGAGTTAAAATTTTGACAATGTTATGGTATTAATTTCAAGATAATTTATTCATCTCCACATGGAACGCATTATAATTACCAGTGATCGGAGTAGGTAGATTGATTTTTGGTACTTGTATCATAAATGCACACAGAAAGAATAACATGGATAAGCCATTTTCCCGGAAAGTAATTCCGGTATTTCCGGATTCAATTAAACATTGTTAATGTTGGTAGTGATATTATTCCTACTCAATTCAAAATTTAAAGGAAGGTATAAAAACTAAATTAATTCATTATTTATCTGTTGAATAATAAAAACAATCTAATTCCGATCGAAGCTTTAATTTTTATTTTTTTATTTTTAGCCTTTTATGGCTAGAACTTTTATAGATAGACATAAATTGTTGCACTTAAATTTAAATATTTTCATAGTGGTCATGGTAATTTGCATTAAGGGTAGAATAAATGACGGGGCCCATAGAGGGCCAATGCCTGCTGGGGTCGTGAGACTGTTCTAAGGATGCACCACGACTCTGAAACGTAAAGGGCATACGAAGGAACAGGTTGATTTTAGTCAGATTTTAGGACCAAAAAAAAAAGGGGTAGAATAAAGAAAAAAGATAAAAATCAACATTGTTTATCGTTAAATATGTACATTTTACATTTATTCACATTTTTAATCTTCATCGATTACAATGTCAGCATCCTGGTAATCCTGATCTTTACAATTAAAATATATAACTATGAGTTTCTCTATATTTTCAATTTTCAACCTATTTCTTTTAACATCTAAAATCCATTTATAAATGGAAAAAGACCGTTCTACATCTGACGATGTCAAAGGAGCAAATTTTAAAAAAGGTATTAAATTATGTGCTTCATTTTTTTCAATGGCCTCACTATATTCTCTAAGTATGTCTAAATCTGGGTTTCGTTCCATAACACATTCTATTTTATTTTTTATATTTTCTGAATTGCACTGATTTATAGCATCTCTGACGTTGTCAAATGCTAAAAGTGAATCTGTCAACGATAAATTATGCTTTTGCAATTATTTTAAAGACAAATGAATTATAAAATAATTGTCTTTAATGTAATTTAAATCTTCTTTTAAAGGACATGTTAGGAAATGGGCTTAAAATAATTTTGTTCTTGAACAACTATCATGTGCGGTTTTTCTGGTAGGGAAAATTATCCAGGATGGCCTTACAAAAACAAAAAAATAAATAAAAGCACCATTATTTAATAAATAAATATTTTAAACCTAGATATTTTTTATCGTAATAAATTATTTTGGCACATTAAAACAAATAAAAAGCTGTTTAATATTATTTTAAAGCATATTATACGCCTTTGTGTTATACAAAAACATTATTAAATGGTTTTATACTAAAACCACCGTATAATCTCCATGATTTGGATGTATGACATTGATTCCTTTGCCGCCTTTGAAAACATTACCTGTGTCAATGGTTGCAACACTTGACACATTGACAGTTGTTTGTTTACCTACAAGACTAGATTCCCTTATTTAAAGTTATCTGTGCTAGATTCTGGCCATGGGGTAGGCAGAAATGCTATGTATGTCAAAATCGCCATTGTAAGTTGATGGATGGAGTGTAGTCCATCAACCTGCACCAGGCCAGCGTGTTGGACTACGGCCTCGCCCTTCTCATTCTGAGAAGAGACCCATGCCCAGCAATGGGACAGTACCTAATGGGCTGAATTCATTTTATTTACTGTTAGCTACTGTGTTAACGCAGAAGCGCTATTATTAACAACTAGCTCTTAGCCTGCGTTGATTTCGTACTTTTCCCTTAGAATAAATGATTTATGATAAGGATAATAAATCATATAAGATATAAAGATCTTTTTCTCCTACAATTTGGGACATTATGACCAAGAAGTCGGTAAACTACAGAATGACTACTGAAGGTTATGCGTCTCTTCCACGGTGGGTCAGTAAACCAGTCAGACTAGATTGGATCTGTTACCCTTTTGTAAATAGTCACTCCAGCAGGTCGGAATAGGTGAACATGTGTATTAGGTAGAGAAATAAAAGAATAATGTGTTCACTTATATTTATTCTACTTCTTCATTTTCTACATCTTCCCTAACAATTACATCATCAAGAAACTGTGCAGGCGGTAATATGTTGTTTTGATGCCGAGCCCACCCAAGATACCATATGATCGCCATCACATGAGCACAGCTTCCGACAGTTCGCTTCCCTACTATACAGCTGCAGTAATATTCAGGAATTCTCTCCTCCCAATTATTTGACTCTATTAATTTTATTAAAACATAAGTATAATATACTTTATTGCTTTGATGTCTTGATCTGATCCTGCCTCTAAGCAATACTGTCTCATGTGATGACATTATGCCTGGGACATTTGTGATTTCTAAGCTTTCACTTATTTCAACCAAAAATGTCCCATTTGCACGAATATGCTCCCCGTAATATGATCTAGCTTGCTTTATTTGGTAAATTCCAAGACTGAACAAAATCAAGTCTGACATTTCCATTACAGGGAACATATTTATTTGTGGTAATTGGGCATTGTCTATTCTTATGAAACTGGCTCGGCGTCTATTTAATTGATGCTCAAGCACATAATCACCTAAATAGTTCGGCAAGTTTACTCTTTGCATTGCTCTGTCTAAGATTGCTTGAGCATCAGAACGGTCGGTTATAAGCGGATGGAAATTGTTCAATATTGCTGCGCAAATTCTAAAATCACTCATCAAGTTTCTTGATGCTACATTAAAATATTTATTCCTGAACATTTTGAAATCACGTTTAAACCGACCATTCACTACTTCAATTACCCATCTGCACAAGGTTACAAGCCGAGATTTGTTTGCTTTTATTGTGGACAATTGTGTTTCACCTACATCTAGAGTCTCTGGCTTGTGTACTGAGAATCCTAATGAGGTAAGTAGTCCTATAGCATCCCGAAACCCTCTATCTAGCAAAAACACATCATTTTCTCTAAAATAATTTCTGAGAGCACCACTGGGTGCAAAAAGCTGGTTCATTATCTGGGCATCAGATGTTGTAGCAGCATACGGACCATAAACATCTAAAATAAACCCATCTGTGGTTGCCATTATAAAAGGTTTCAATAGATTGGCGTATTTATGTAAGCTGTAGGTTCTTTTTTGGAATAGGTAGTTAGACGACTTTTGCAAATATATATATGTGCCATCAAAGATTACTATAGGATTACTTTCCTGTGTGCCAAAAAGACCCTGTGGAATCAAAAGATTTCTACTGGACAAGCTGGCCCTTGGAATATTATTAATGCCCAAATGTAATGGAACATATGAATCCAATAAGCAGCCACGGGCCTTCTTTACATACTGGCAGACTGTATAAGTTGATAAACGAAACAAAGATGTAATGCGTCGAAAAGGTTCCCCAGTCCTTATTTTTATTATATACATACCAAGTGCTGTTTTAGGTTTTTTACATATATTGGACAATTGAGGTATACAAGTTAATATTGCCAGAAAGTTCAAAACAGTCAAGCCTGTCCAGTATCGACAAGTAATATTACTCATGTGTTCAACATTTTCAAAGTCTATGGTGTTATTTACATCCCTCCTTAATAAGTCAAGCATTTTAGTAATATGCCCTGGGTTGAATTCAGTTACAAATTCAAATTCAGCAAGAAAGTCCCAATTGTATACGCTTAAATGTTCTTCACACACCCGAGCATTTTGAGTGATGTACAGTTTTTGATGTTTTAGAATATTTTTCTTTAAATACAATGGCACACGTTTCCTTTCGCGATTCACACAATCCGGAACAAAACAATGAGTAGTGGTATCTGGAGTGCGACTATAACCATCTAATGTAATGCTCATAACTGGTTCTCGGAGAACATTTTCAATGTCTGTACTGGCAGAACTGGGAGGCTCCGCAACAGAGCTGGATCCACTGATGATTGGATTTGGTTCTTGCAGAATATCCTCATTTTCGGTGCTGGCAGTACTCATTACGGATAATCCAGATCCACTTTCTGCAGGTGGTGGTGGTTGCCGATGAGCTCTTAACCAACAAGCATTACATACCCGGGCGTTAGACGGCATCTGCAATTGAAGTTACAATTAGTTTTAGTAATTCTAATGTGGGGAATATTTATACAAACAGAAAAAGTGAGTACAAGTACAGAAGCTGGTCAAGTTAAGCTTGAATTGCTGAAATAAGTTGATATTATTATGGTATACATTTTTTTTAAACTAATTAAAGTCAATAAAGTAGGAATAATGTATACAACAAGCAGGTACACTTACTTCAAGCGGGCTGATTATATTTGCAAAATAAATCCATTCAGCATCACCATAATTTAATTGACGAGAGCGCCTCCCAGTTCTTCTGGAAATGGATATGCCACAACATACACATACTGCATCATGGCCAAATTGACGTCCACCTATATTGCCTTCATTCCTGTTATTTGATTCATAAATTAATAGGCTAACACATTCTTGACAAAGGTGGTCTTCATCAATTACCTAAAACAAGAAAAACGTCGTATTTTAATTTATACCAGAATATGCTCTTTTTTAAGTTAATGATGTTTATAATTACTATGATATGATACTGCCAAAAACCAAGAAGACAATTGCTTGCACAAATGTGTAAAAATCAATAGTAAATACACTATAATTGGCAAATAAAAATCAGTATTATTAAACTGATGAGTAGATAACATGGAGTCTAGTTTTAAAATTATGTGTATGCAGATTTTTAGCTACATACCTGTCTGGCAATCCATTCTTCTAATACAGAGATAATTTCAAGATCCATATGGGTTGCATTGTACTGATATTGTTGTGTAATTGGAATAGCAATCCAGCAATTAATGCAGCGAGGCATGATGGTGAGGATTACCTGAAAGATAAAAACATTACTTAGTGTGGTTTCAGTTGGTCTACGGTAGGTAATCAAATTCATTGTTTTAAAAGGCAGATCTGAACACAACAGACCTTATGAAGTACTTGTTTATAGTCCATGTCTGCGACTTGATCGTTTGTTAGAATTCGTACAAAATAGATACTAACCTTACACAGCAGCGATAAATGGATGTTAATCGTGTGCAAAATCCAAGTCCGAGGGAAAAATCAGGGTCGTCAGTATCGCCGGTCGTCGAGTTTTCAAATCGTGTGCAGTATCAAAGAATCCAAATTATAAGCCAGGTCAAATAAAGATAAACTTATAAGAAGAAACTTAACAAGACAAAAATAACAAAAACACTCGCAAACAAATTCAAATCACTTGTGTCCGTTGAATATTGAATTGAATTTGACACTTGATTTGACGCTCACGATGACAACAATGACATCTAACAGAACAATGTTGCCAAAATAAATAATTAATGTGGGTTGCAATTTAACTTTTTAATTATAATTATTTAAAAATACAATAACTACGAAAGGGTGCTTTTAAAAAAAATAAAAAATATATACGAAGTATCCTTAATTTATGTACTTTCACAAAAACATAATCTCTTCCCTGTTCACAGCAGTTTCGAATAAAATCCCAGCCTCCATAGAAAAACCTAACATGTCCTTTTCTTTTTCTATAATATTTTTTGCCTCTCGAATAGATACCGCATCAGAGCTGCTTAAACAAGATAATACTTCCTTTATTTTTTCAAAGTTTTGAGCGTAATAAAATGCTGCCTCTAACCAAGTGCCCCATCTTGTAACAACTGGTTGGGGAGGTAGCGGCAAATCTGGATATTTTTCTTTCAAAATTTTGACTCTACTTGACGCTTTCAAAAATACCTTTTTAACATTTGCTATTAAAATGTTAACATCGTGATATTCTAACCTAATTTGCTCAGATACGCGATGAAGAGAGTGCGCCAAACATGTTACGTGCTTCATTTCAAGTAAGTATTGTTTTAAATTTCGTCCTGCAGACAGCATATATGCAACGCTATCAGTGCAGAGGACAAGAATGTTACCTACCTTCGATTCAAAAGAATCTTCCCAAAAGTTTTCCAAACATTCTAACACAAATTGCGTGATTGTTTGTCCATTAACTACAGTTAGCATTTTACATGCTACCAAATAAGGTCTAGTCAAATTGCTAGGATGTAATGGTTTTATTAAAAAATAGACTATATAGCGACCTAAAAAGTCTGTCGTTTCATCTAATGATATCCATAGTTTCTCATTTTTATAATTTTGCCGAATCGAATTGATTTTATTCTTAAAAAACTTGTCCAAGTAAACTTTCCGTAACTGTGATTCATCTGGCAGAGTACGATTAGTACACGTACAACAACAGGTACTACACATATATTTTTTAAAGAAATCTTGAAAAGTAGTATTTTTCATCTGAGACCACGGAATATTGCACAAAATGAGAAATTTTATAAGATCGAAATAAAATTCCTCTTCGGGCCGCTCAAACTTTCCCTGGTGTACTGCTCCTTCGATATGTCTTTTAACGTTTCCTTTATTTATGGTTTTCAAATGGCTTTCACATTTTGAACAGTATATTGTACCACTAGCGTGATCGTAAAGTAGTTCGGGATGACCGGATATCCATTTTTCTACAGTTTCAGCCTTGACGTTTGCCATATCTGAACTCTGTTGTAGAGATGGAACCTCGTATATATCACCTAAAACAAAGACATGAAAAAAATACATTTTATTTAGTTTATTTAGCTTACTCCGTTTGTTTTATTTTTCGTGGATCAAATTTAGTCATTGAAATTTCACCCTCTTCCTGTCAACCGATTGATCTAAAATTTGGTATTCGCCTTTGATTCTGGTGACAATACAATTATGTATATTCAATATTATTGTCAATCCAAAATGGCTGCCGCTACAAGATGGCGGACAACTTAGTTTTTTTTCAATCCCATCAATATGGGTATCAAATGAAAGGGCTTGTTACGTAGAATATTTTGTAGAGAAGTAGATAAGGCCTATAGTAATTTATTTTACCAATACATTGCAAGAGGACACAGCACACAGGGCATTCAAATTATATACGGATTCCAGTAAAATGTCGGTTAATAGTGGAGTTAGCTGAATTGCGACTACATTACTAGAATATCATAATTTTGTTTCGAACTAAGCTTACTGGTTCATACTCTATTAAAGATTTAACAATATTAAGACTCATGGTATGTTCAGCAGGTTAAGCGAACAAACACAATACTAAAAATATTCTTATAGTACATCCAAACATGCTTTATACTCCTTGTAACTAGTAAAATATTACTTACCAAAGCTTGGTTTAAATATGTAGATCCAATTCAATAGTGAAAAATCTGAGTCCGTATATTCGAGCCAAATTGTGGTTTAGAGCAGATTCCAGAAGTCAGTATGTACACAAGCCAGGGTCAAGTAACGTTTTCACAACACAGTAACAAACAAAGATGCGCACTCTACGAACCGAAGTAAACGAGTGAGCTACCTGGCATGTCGTCGGCGGGCGTACGCATTGTTCTGATAACCGGTTATTGTACCACCCATGATCCTTTGTTCTGATTGGTCGTTGGGTTTTGTCAAATCGTGACTGTGTGCCGTTGAAAAAATATGAAGAATAATAAAGAATAATATTGCTCATTTTATTACAATTCCTACCTTCTTTTTTGAGGATGGCAAATCATCAAATGACTCCTTCCACTCTGGCAGAATAAAATTCCTACATAAGTTCCGGTTTTTTTTTAATAATCCACCAATTCCGGAGGAATGTCCATATTAATATATACGTTTCGGATCAATGACCCCATTTCAATCTACCTACTCCGATCACTGATAATTACACAGTCCTATACATCTTTTTCACACAAATACGTTTTTATCGCCGCAATAATCGTAGAAAATTACAAAAAATGGGGTCTGAATACGTACCTGTAAGCCAAATCTGGAGCATATTCTTAACTTCAAAATAACAAGAAATTATAGCCTATGTATTTATCTATACGTTAAGCTAATTATTTTGAACATACATAAAAAACTTTATGATTTATGAGAAAAATAAAATCGGTCTCAAATTTCTTCATACATTTTTCTACCGAACGCACGGCTCCGACCGTCATTCTGCGCTCAGACGCGCTCGTGAACGCAGGGGTGTATCGCTTTCCTCGACAAAAATAAATACGTCGAAACCTATAATAAAGACAGTGGCGTCTTGTATACTGTGACTAGAATACGTTGATACTTTTTCGTACCGAAACAAAAGTAAGAACGAGAACCATACTTATTTTTAGAAATGGATGGATATTTGTTACTGAACCTAGCATGAAACAACAATTTTTTTTAACCGACTTCAAATAAGGAGGTTTCGCAATTCGACCGTATAAATGATTTTTTTCATTAAGTATCTTAAAGTACTACAAATGGGCTTGATTAATTTGAATTGACCAGAACTTTACATCTAGATAGTTTGTGACTGTCATTAGAGGTCTGATGATGAAGACGAAGGACAGTTAAGGGAACTCCTCAACGGTTTACAGTAGCTAGCTTGTGTTTGGACTTAATTCATTTATATTGATGAGAACTTTGCACCCATATGGGTTATAAGTGCCATTACAGGTCTGATGATGGAGACCATAGACAGTCGAGGGAATTCCTCAACGATATACAACAGTTACCTTTTGTTGGGCTTACTTCATACGGTTAAATATGTCAAAATGTTCAGTTCGTACAAAAACTAAAAAATTGGCCAAGTGCGAGTCAGACTCGCCCATGAAGCGTTCCGTAGTAACTACGCCAAATAACTTTGTTTTTCATAGTGTTTGTATGAATTACAAAGTTTTATTTTGCGGTTTTAGAAAATATGCTGTATCTCAAAAACTGCCAACCCAATCTCGTTCAAACCAATTTTGTTTGAAAGTTTACATTAAGGATCATAGCATATATTTTTTGTATAATTTTTCACTCCATTATTATAGAAGTAAGTAGGGGGAAACACATTTTACCACTTTGGAAGTGTATATCTTTTAAACGATTAACTTTATGAAAAAGTGGTTTTAGAAACCCGTATGCCATTTTAAAGACCTCTCTATTAATACCACACACGCATAAAATTCATGAAAAAATATATATTTTCAGTTTCAGTTCCATGTGGGGTACATGGAACTGAAACTGAAAATATTTTTTTTATATTTTTTTACTTTTTTTCTTAAAATCGGAAAGCGGTTCACAGAATACATCTACCTACCAAGTTTCGCATGTATCATTCTAATTGTTTTGAATAAAAAAACTTTTACCAAAAAAATTAAACCGACTTCCAAAAAACACTGCAAAGTGAAAAATAACTTTAATTTCGGTAGGTAGGCGGTGTCCGACTTCCGAAATTAGTTAGAAAGTAGACAAAATATTGCTTTTCCCAATGCTGGGCCGTTAATTGTTGAGGAGTTCTCCTGGTACTTCACCATCAGCTTCACTTCATCATATGCATTGTGACGAGCATATTGTGCTTAATAACCATATTCAAGTAATCGAAGCGGAACCCATGAAATACTTCTTATTTTTACTTATATATTGAGTAGTTCCAGTGGCCATCTGTGGTCTTCATCATCAGATCCACTTCACAAATGGTGCTTTTCAAATGCAACTACACAAGTTACTATAAAAATACTCAAATCACTGTAGGTGTGCCTATAATATTTGAAGAGTTCCCTCGATTACTCCAAGATCCCATTATCAGCTCCCTGACTTGGTGACAATGGGACCAATTTCGAAGTATACCCTTTCAAACAAAAAAAGAATTTTCCAAATTGGTTCAGCCGTCTTCGAGTAATCGGTGATCAAACATTAAAAAAATATACGCGTCGAATTGATAACTTCCTCCGTTTTTTTCGTCGGTGGAAAATGGCTGTGACATAAAGACGGATGGACAAACAGATAGACAGACAGACAGGCATGACGAAAGTTTTCTTTATTTCTTATTAATTTTTTTTATCACATTGAGTATTTTATTTCCAAAGTCCCCTAGTACTCCTAATCGGGCGTCAAACACATTAATAAACTAACATCTAATCAATAAGCATGTAACCCTTTGTAAACAATTAAATTACAACTTATTATGATCAAATAATATTAAAGAAAATATAATATTACCTTCAAGTATCAATATTAGTTAAGTAATGTATAAAATCGGGCGAACAATGGTTTGTAAGTGTGTGTGCGCGCAATGTTGTTGTGTTGCTACTAGAATACCTAAAATTGAGCGAGTGATAAACGTAAATGCGTCCTTAAAGCAAATTAAGTAATGAGCGTTTTTAGGAATATTAACACCACCAGTTGACTAAGTAATTAGGGTTTTCAGGAAAATTAACACCACCAGTTGACCAAGGGCGGATTCAGCTTCGGTGCCAGGGGGGGGGGTCACATAATCGTGGTCAAGTCACAAGAAGTTATAATTTGTATTTCCTGACTCCGCTGTCACTTGGCCATCCACTGCCGATATTATATTATATTCGTTTACAACGACAGAAACTGGAGTATTATCTAGATAATACTCCAGTTTTTAAACATTGTTACTAGTAACAGTGTTTAAAAATTGTAATTAGTGGTCCACCTAGGTCCCGACCCAGCCCAGGGGTCATGGCCCTATGACCCCCCCCCTGAATCCGCCCTTGCAGTTGACGCTACTGAGGCGAAAATTCATCTTCTTTTTGAAAACGTCAACACAACATTGATTTCAATATCTAGGCCCTTGAGGCGGTCTAGAAACTCTGACACTACGGTTTATGGGAACCTACGGGGGGCACTACGTACATTTTGACAGCTAAGAAAAGAAAGAGTTGCCATCTAGAAGTTGGACCCAGTACTATGTACTGTCTACCGGGTACGTTAAATTATCAACAGATGGCGCTATATCGTGTACTTAATTTTTTATCTATATATATAAAAATGAATTGCTGTTCGTTAGTCTCGCTAGAACTCGAGAACGGCTGAACGGATTTATCTTATCTTGGTTTTGAAATGTTCGTGGAGGTCTAGGGAAGGTTTAAAAGTTGAGAAAAATTAAAAAAAACCGGGATAACCCTCAAAACAGCCCTTTTCTATTTCCTATACAAACGTTTTCTAAATAAAATGGAGAGTAGGGTAGGGGTAGGGTTGGTGTACGGTAGGGGTAGGGTAGGGATAGTGTTCAGGACTGCAATAGGCCAGCCAACGGTAACTGGACGTGTCCGGAACTTTTCCACGATACGTGGAGGTACCGTTGCTTTTCAATAAACAAGGTTACACAATGGCCTGCCTCTACTAGGCTTCGGCCTACAACAATAAAAACAAAAATGTACCACTAACCTGAGTGCTGGGGACGCCAACTTCGACCTTCCAAGGTCACGCTCCAAGTGTGGTTTGTATGTAATATGAGGGTGAGTAATTGAAAGGTGTGATGTAAGTCAAGTGTTGTAGAACGTTCACTAGGCGCCGATCTCCAGCTGGCGCGGTCACAACAGCAATCACAGCACAACTCGTTTCCAGCAAGCGCGCGCTACGCGTGGTAGGCAATAAGGCGATATGTTCCAAGAAATATCACTGGATTCTTGTTAATCCGAGATTACAAAGTTCAATCAATCACTGAACACAATTAATATGTTAATCTCACGTGAGATCCAAGCTGATTTCCAATTATTCCGCGTGCCACGAGGTGACGCAATACGGCGTATGATTCAACAATATCCCGGGGTTCTCGGCAAATGGGGAATACACTTCAAACAACAAATAGATAATTCGCGACCCAATTATCGGTCTCAACAGGCGAATCCAACAATATTTTACCAATTAATTAACTCAACAGGGTTCCGACGACCGGCATTTTTTCCAAGCAAACAAAGTCTATCTGTCAAAGTCAAGTAAGGTTATGTCAAGTCCAAATTCTTTATGTCAAAAGGGTGCGTTCTGTTTCACGTCGGACCGAACATCTACCCCCCCCGGACGGGCCTACCCGTCCGCTAATCAATTGGAAGTCTTGACAAGGTTGCAAATTCAACACAGCTTCAACGCGGCCAAATACCGTAGCTAGTTCATTAAAGGTGAGAACGGTGTCTCCCAACAATCTCCGCCAGCGTCCCTTTGCCGCTTTCACTGCGGCCCCAAAAATACCCCCCCAATGGGGGGCGGGCTGGCGGGTCAAACAACCAAGTGACCCCTCGGCGGGCCAAACTATTACCAATGTCAACCTGGTTCTCATTAAGGAAGGCGTATACCTCCTTCAAATAGTTACTTGTACCCTTGTAATTCATACCGCAATAAGACCTAATCAAAAAAGGTAACCCACGGCGAGACACAAATCTTTCCAAAGTCGCCTCAAAGGCCTCTGTCGAGAGGGAGGTTACCAGCTCCAAATGTACTGCCTTGGTTGACAGGCAGACAAACACACAAATAAGCCCTAACAATTTTGCTATTACGAAGGGTGGACGTCTTCAACAAAGGGGGACCAACAAATCCGTTACGACGCCAGCAAAGGGCCTCGTCTCATTGACGCGATCAGCCGACAAAATCCAAAATTCTCGCTGCAGAATGGCCAACAGCGCATTGCAACCGGCATGCGAGTTCTTAGTGTGACGATCAGTCACCAACAATTGTACCAAGTTCAGTTACAACAAGGGCAGGAGCACCAATTTTAGGGTAAGGACAACTCTCAAGGGTGACCTCAAACCAGGTCCTTCCCTCAACAGTGGTGTCAGCCGGTTCGCCAATTCCCCAAATCTTGCCTGAAAGGTCGTTCACCTTCAGGCCAACCTGTCCCGCTAACCAAGAAGACAAAAGGCAACCCCGGACTCCCGTCTCCAAAATGGCACAGACCACAATCGAGTCACCCAAGGGTCCCCAGACCGTGACCGAGGCCGTTGGCAACAAAACCGTCTTGATCGGGGGGTTACTTTAGCGGGGCAGGCGTCAATCTCTTAGTGATGCCTGGGCGGCGACCGATCGCCGCTTCCAGGCTGCCTTCGTTCACGACGAGGCCAACAATCAAACCATTCGTCCGCGCGGTGTCCCAAGCCGCTCGCCATCACTGGAGGGGCATATCCCACCGAATGCCCGAATGGCGGAGGGCGCGACTCCAGCCGGGGACGTTCCGCCAACGGAGGGGAAAGGCAGCGGCGCCGACCCGGCCACTGCTGCCTAGCAGCCAATGCTCGTTCTCCCTGACGAGGGGAGACCAAATGGCGCTCGTGGGGCTCCCGTTCAACTTGCGCGGGGGGTGGAGAGCGGCGTACGGAATCGCGGGTCTCAGCCCGGTGCTCGTCTCCGGGGTACCCCCCCCTGCGCGAACCCCCCTCAGAAGCTGGTCTGCTAGAGCGGTTCGCGTTGGCGCACAAAATCTCCAAGTGGGACCCTTCACAAATTCTACACGGGCGGGGGTCGGGGCAGTCCCGATGGAAGTGGGCCCCCAAGCACGAAAAACACAAACGGCGTGCGTTGACAATACGGCGGCGGGCACTTACGTGCAAATTCAAAAAATCCGGGCAACGCGCCATGACATGCCCCGTTGCCTTACAAAAGTCACAATGATGAGGACTCCGGGCACCATCAAAACGGGGGGCGGAGCGATCATCAACAGGCCCCCTAGCCCGAGGACTCCGGGCGCCAGCAAAACGGGGGGCGGGGCGATCATCAACAGGCCCTCTAGCCCGAGGACTCCGGGCGCCAGCCAAACGGGGGGCGGGGCGATCATCAACAGGCCCCCTAGCCCGAGGACTCCGGGCGCCAGCAAAACGGGGGGCGGGGCGATCATCAACAGGCCCCCTAGCCCGAGGACTCCGGGCGCCAGCAAAACGGGGGGTGGGGGGAACATCAACAGGCCCCCGCGCCCTAGTCCGTCCCTGGTCTCTGGGCTGAGAAGGTAGTGGGGGTGACCCCGTGGCGCCACGAGTGTTATCCGCAAACCGACACTCGTCTTCCAAAAATTTGAGGAGGTCGTCAAAGGGGGGAAGATGGGTGGCACTATCCCCACCATACTTCTGCTCAAAACGTGACCTCAACTCCGCGGGGAGCAACTGCAGCACTATGTGCACCAACAAGTAGGACCAATGTTCTACCGGTAACTCCAAGCGTCTCAAGGCGTTGGTCGCTGAGACCAACGGGTTCAGCAAGTCAGTGCGCAACGTCGACGTGCTGACAATGGCCGGTAGTCCCAAAATCTGGTCGATGTGCACATCAGCCAGGCAGCGCTTGTTCTGATACCGTCGGGAGAGAAGCTCCAGAGCGGTCGGGTAAGAGGAATCCGTCACCGGCAAGTGCTGCACCAAGGCTCTGGCTTCGCCCTCCAGGACAGACAATAAATAGGCCAGCTTCTGGGCAGGTCCGAGGTCCAAGCGTGCATCGACAAGACTCTCAAAGAGATTTAGGAAGCCCAGCCAGTGGTCCAAGCGACCGTCAAAATGTGGCAGCTCCAGGGTGGGCAGCCTACTCAATAGTCCAGGGCCTGCAACAACAGGGGTCTGCGGCTTGGCCGCATCAGGCACCCGGCTCTTCAAAATTTCCCGCGCTCGTAGACATATGACATCCCCCAGGTGGATAATCCGGTCATAGTCACCCAAAATCTTATCGCGGGCTGTCTGATCCATCACCCCCAAATCCACGTCCATGATGTACTCGTTGAAGCGTGTGAGCGCAGCATCAGCTGACTTGATCCTCTCAATCACTTGCCCATACCGAGCAAGGGTGAGCTCTTCCAATTCCACACGCTCAACAGTTGCAGCTGCCGATGTGAACCATCTCAACTGTGAGGTCAATCCCGCAGCAGCCTCCCTGACTGCCCTTAATGAGGCCATTGCAACAATCAAATATTAATACAAAACAACAATCAACAACCAACAATCAAATATTAAACAAACAGCAATGACTTGTTAGCCGGCCAAATAATTTCAACAAATAAAAATTCAAATTCAATTATTTCAAGTCCAAATCCGACCCTGTACTTATTCCAAGTATGAATCTAGCTTGGTACAGATGGCTAGTTACAAAATAAATAACAATTCAATGTATAATACAATGCTGGATCAACCTCAAATAAATATCAAGAAGCACAACAATTGACTGTATAATATTGAGCCGGAGAATCTCTAACAACAATCCAATAATTACTATAAATGCAATAACCAATACACACAATTCAAGTCCTATTATGTTAGACTATGTGTAATTATTATTTAGATAACCTTTCAAATTCAGATCAATGACATTCAATTATTAATTGCAACAAATACCAAATTATGTACCAAATTATACTTAATAATTCCTAATTTCACAAACAAATACCACTTGTCAATTCAACAAAAGGGCTACAGTACAAATTACAAATACAACTTCAATTGATTCAACTTCAATTAGATAGCCCGGATGACATGGTAATATATTCAAAACTTATTAAGTTATAAGTTGTGTTAAGTAATTAAACTAAAGTTACTTTCAAAACTTCCAATTAAACCAGTGGATCTTATAAAACCACGCTCTGCTACCAATTTGTTCAGGACTGCAATAGGCCAGCCAACGGTAACTGGACGTGTCCGGAACTTTTCCACGATACGTGGAGGTACCGTTGCTTTTCAATAAACAAGGTTACACAATGGCCTGCCTCTACTAGGCTTCGGCCTACAACAATAAAAACAAAAATGTACCACTAACCTGAGTGCTGGGGACGCCAAGTTCGACCTTCCAAGGTCACGCCCCAAGTGTGGTTTGTATGTAATATGAGGGTGAGTAATTGAAACGTGTGATGTAAGTTACGTGTTCCAGGACGGTCACAAGGCGTCGATCTCCAGATGGCACGGTCCTGACCAGCATCACACCTAACTCGGTTCCAGCAAGCGCGCGCTACGCGTGGTAGGCAATAAGGCGATGTGTTCCAAGAAATATCACTGGATTCTAGTCAATTCGGAATTACAAAGTTCAATTAAACACTGTTCACAATCGATCTGCTCATATCTCGTGAGATCCAAGCTGATTTCCAACAAATTCCGCGTGCCACGAGGTGACGCAATACGGCGTATGATTCAACAATATCCCGGGGTTCTCGGCAAATGGGGAATACACTTCAAACAACAAATAGATAATTCGCGACCCAATTATCGGTCTCAACAGGCGAATCCAACAATATTTTACCAATTATATTTAACTCAACAGGGTTCCGACGACCGGCATTTTTTCCAAGCAAACAAAGTCTATCTGTCAAAGTCAAGTAAGGTTATGTCAAGTCCAAATTCTTTATGTCAAAAGGGTGCGTTCTGTTTCACGTCGGACCGAACAGATAGGGTAGGGTATTGGTAGGGTAGGGTAGGGGTAGTGTAGGGTTTGGGTAGGGTAGGGGTAGAGTAAGGTATGGGTAGGGTATCGGTAGGATATGGGGTAGTGGTATCGGTTGGGTAGGGGTAGGATACCACGCAAACGAAGTCGTGGCAGGTCAGCTAGTTTGAAATAAAATTATTGATGTAATATTAATTGGAGATAAGTTTGAGAAAAATATTAAAATCTTCTTACAAATTGAAACATGCATATAAATAGCTGTGTGTAGGTGTGTGGGTATGTGATTAGTTTGGGGCCAATCTACAGATGGCGTATTGTCGAATAGGTTTGCAATTTTATCACGTAAGAGAGCTCTCTTTTCCTTATATACATATTACTTTACTCTTTGGGATAATTCATAATTCATAATTCTTTATTGGCATAACAATTTTTTACAGACTTTGTGAAGCCCTGTCTACCGAGCTAAGTACACAATACCTGTATTTCGGTAGTCAGTGTCTTCTTCTCAATAGGTTGTGCAACTTATATGCAATGAACCAAACTCTGTTATTTAAAATTACATCAAATTAAATATAAAACATGAATGGAAATAATTGAAATACATCATTAAAATAAATCATTAAAATACATCATTAAAATAAATAATTACAAATTGACAATAAAATATTACAAATAAAATAGGAAAATTAAAACAATATTTACACAACACAAATTAAAACATAAAAACTCTCGCCTCTCTCCCATGAGGGTAGGCAGCAAAATAAAGTTTATAATTTAGTAAGTCTATTAGGTACATTAGCTAAAAAGATATTGAATGTCTGCGAGTGCAATATTATAAAAAAAAATATATGTGTGAATAGTATGTTATGGTTAGATGATGAGTTTTTTTGTGATTTTGGTGTATGAGGGTGTAATTTTGTGTGCGTGCGTGGTATGTGTGTGCGTGTGTGTGTGGTGTGTGAGTGCGTGTTTGTATTTTATTATGTGTACAATTGTAGGAAGTTATATCAGATTTGCTTCACATCATTGAGGAAGTAGATTTTCTGTTTTTCCATAGTCCTGTGTTTGTAGCCATATCTTTGCTTTTTGTTTAGCTTCGTGATTTGTAAGAGAATTAATATTAAGGGTCTTGTTTAGCTTATTGTATAAGTATATGGTCAAAAAAATACGCTGACGCCTAGCAGACGCAGTGTTGCATCGAAAAGGTGTACAAACGTCAGGGACAGTACGTTTACTTTTGCGGTTTCTTATAAAAGGTGTAACGCTGTGTTGCTTACTAACAACCTGCAGAATATATGTTTGTCTGACAGTAAGTACATTACACTTTTCGTACAATTCGGCAGTGGGAAATCTATGGGGTCTAAAGGTCATAACTTTTAACAAGGATCTTTGTGCTCTTTCTACTTGTATCATAAACGTTTTGCAAGCACCTCCCAGACTACAATACAGTAACTCAATACTGATTGGACAAGTGCAAAGTAAACTCTGCGCAATAAGTCTAAGTCAGCTACATGTCTCAATTTATTAAATACCCATATCACTTTCCTGACACGCGTAGTGGTGAGATCTATATGTTGACGCCAGCTTAGTTTTTCATCCACTAGTATACCAAGATACTTAACATGCGCAACCTTAGTTAAGGCCAAACATGAGCAGTCTGTGTCAATTGAAGGTAAGTTACATGTATGTTGCTTAATATTTATGTTTATAGGCTTTGATTTAGAGAAGTGGAATTGCAAATAGGTAGATTTTGGGAGGTTTAATGTGAGAAGATTAGCTTTTAACCAATTACCTACTTTATGCAAACCAGATTCAGCCATATTTCGAGCCTCATCCCAGGTATCTCCATGAAATATCAAAGCCGTGTCATCGGCATATGTAAATATTTTCCGTTTGAAAGGGATTGTTGGCATAGGTCATTGATGTAAATTAGAAAGAGGCTGGGGCCGAGAATACTGCCTTGCGGAACGCCATAGGTTACCCTCGCATCTGAACTAAGGTATTCTTTAATTTTAAACCGTTGTGTGCGGTTATAAAGAAAGTCTTTAAATATGTTTAAAGCATTACCGCGAATACCAATCCGATCCAACTTGTCCACAAGAATGGGAATCGAAACGGTATCGAACGCCTTGGTGAGGTCGAAGAAAACGCCAATACATTTCTGTTTGGCGTCTAGTTTAAGCGTAACGTGGTCTATTAGTTGGCTAACAGCGTCTTCAGTACTCCTTCCAGACCTAAAGCCAAATTGAGCGTCCGACAGTACTTTGTTGTGGTCCAAGAAACTAACGAGCCTACTATTTAGAACCTTTTCAAATATTTTTGATATTGTTGTAAGTACAGAGATGGGCCGATAATTTCCAACGTCGTCCTTCAATCCACCCTTGTAGACAGGAGTAATAAGGGATTTTTTAAAAACCTCTGGAAAGACGCCTTGAATTAAGCAGATCTCGATGAGCTTTGTCAGGTGTGGAGTCAGTATATGTTTAGCTAATTTGAGAAGTTTAGCTGGAATAAAGTCCCATCCAACGGCGCAGTCATTTTTTAGGTTCATAATTAGTAATTCAATTTCAGTTTCGTCAGGGGGAAGTAAAACAATTGAGTTTAGATTTGTAGGTATGTCAAAATTATGTGGTGTTTTGGTTTGTGTGACATTGTCTGCGAGCTGTTTACCCACATTTGCAAAATAATTATTTACCTCATTTACGGCCTGTAATCCATTTTTAGTTACAGGTATCAATTGGTCAGCTAATGACTTTTGTTTTTTTGTGTCAGTTATCGTTTTGATTGCATTCCACTTGTCTTTATTGGTTTTTGCATCCTCCAGTAAGGATTTTTCATATCTTCGCTTCACTTTTTTGAGTAATGTGTTACAGAAGTTGCGATATCGTTTATAGGATGTTTCTAAAGTTTTGTTTTGTAGCTGTTCGGAATACTTTTTGTGTAGTTTATCTCTATGACGGATACATCGCAGCAAGCCCGGGGTAAGCCAAGGCTTAATTAAACGTTTTCTACAGGGCTTTGTTAGGACCTTTGAGTTCTGTTTTAATGCTGTCGAGATCGTGTTCACGAAAAGCGTCGCTACATGGTTTGCGTCCAGATCATTATTCACAAAAGAAAAATCTGTCGTTTCTAAATATTTAACGGTAGCATTGTAGTCAAGACTAATGAATGATTTTGTTTCAGTTTTATTCAGATTACTGTTGGACATACAAAGTAAGACAGAATCGTGGTCGGTTACAGTGGAGTGCAATACAAATACTGAGGCAGCATGGCATGTTTTTAACATAATATGATCTAAACAGTTTTGTTCCCTTGTAGGATATGTTCGAGGTAGATCCAGTATCTGGCAGAGTTTTGGTGCTTGTGTTTTGATCTGATAGAGTTGAAGCAGATATCTTAGGGGGAGTTCGATTCATTTTAGGCATACTCGTCTCTTTGTGTGTGTGGATAGCAAAATAGGTTCCTCTTGTTATCTTCTCTCAAAGAAATTCAAAAAAAGCATGTAATTACCTAGGGTTATTGGAATTATTGCAAAATCATAATCCATAAAAAGTCCAAGACAAAACAAAGTGCAAAAAGAAAGCCCGCTGGCTAGTTTCGAACTTGGGCCTCTGCCTTTCCAGTCCCAGATTATTTTTACCTAGGCGTTTTGACTTGTTAATGTATGGCGAAATTAAGATATAGTTCCTGCTCAAAGTAGTCGTCAGCAGAGTCCAATGTTGAAGTTTGTGACCATATATGGTAGCGTTTTGGGTCGCGTTTGGCGCTCTGACTCACCCGCAAACGACGAATAGGGGCAGCGCGCGGCGATGAATCACTGTTTGTTTCGCTGCTTTGTTCTTGTATATTACTTTGAGACTGATTTTATTTATTTGTTTGTTGACACTATATATATAAGTACACTAACTTATTATATATATTAAAAATATACACTGTTTACTAAGTGATTATATGGCAATTTAGGCCCGAAAATTACATTTAAATAATTTATTTAATTTGGAGCGACTTGCAACGCGTCCGATCGTGAGTGCGCACGGAAGAAGATTCAAAGATCCTTAGACCTTACTACCCACACGATAAGAAGAAGATTTGATAGATGACAAAAATTAAGCGTTTGATAGGTTCCCGGACCTGACGTCTCAGTGCAGCCACCTGATGGACGTTATTTCAGAAAACTCTCATTGGTTCTCAAGACAAAGACATCATCATAGTTATAGTTTTTCCCACCTCAACAAAACAAACAAATGACTCCTCCTACTGGGCGTGAAGCGGAAGGGAGTGTCAGACTTCTACTGACTAAAAACCCACCCGGTTCCTTCAGTTTCTCTTGCTTTCCGGGGCCGCGGTGTCACGTTAGAACATTGCCTTAGAACTGCTCTTTAAGGCGTATTAGCTAACTATAGATATCTTTACTAATATTATAAAGCTAAGAAGTGTGTTTGTTTGTTTAACTTGCTAATATTCGAAGGTAGGTACTGGGCAGATTATTTAATTATTTTTTTTATCGATAATAGATTCGCGTTTGACCACTATCTCACCTGATGGTAAGATCGAAGATGGAGCACGCTTACCTAAAAGTAACCTATTCACTCTTGACTTAAAGACTCCTAGGATTCCCCTAGATCCTAGATCCGGATTGTTCTAGATTTGGATTAATTTTTTTATGGAAGTAACTTGAAGCTTGAAAAAGAGTTATAGGCTAATTTTTACCCGCTTGACTTCTATGGGTAATGCATTCTACAAACGAGCTGCTTGAGTAGTGAAAGTTTTATCACAGAAAGAAGTGTAATGTTTACAATGTATACCTAACTACTATTACTAATATTGTAAATACGAAAGTAAGTCTGTCTGTCTGTGTGTTACGG
This sequence comes from Tholera decimalis, assembly GCA_943138885.2. Classification (NCBI taxonomy): domain Eukaryota; kingdom Metazoa; phylum Arthropoda; class Insecta; order Lepidoptera; family Noctuidae; genus Tholera; species Tholera decimalis. Next base: position 4,849,096 of record OW964575.2, on the reverse strand, counting down.
AATCACGCCTAAACTACTGAACCAATTTTAATGAAATTTGGCACGGACATAGTCTAGAGCCTGGGAAAGAACATAGGCTGCTCTTTAATGCGAAAAAAGGGCTGTAAGGGGTTGAAATTGGGGATGAAAGTTTGTATGGAAATTACGTAATTTTTAAAGCTATAAGACTTTTGATTAGATATTAATAAATACGTCATTCAAATTATGTATGACTTTTATTTTCAAAACTAGTACTCACGCGGGGCTTCGCTCCCGTGGATTCTATCACGTTAAAAACATAACTCTCCTTTTTTGCAGTCGCGTAAATTGTAGCCTATAACCTTCCTCAAGCTTCAAGCTACTTCCATACCAAATTGCATCCAAATCCACCCAGTACTTTCGAAGATTAGCGCGTTCAAGCAAAAAAACAAACAAACAAACAAACTTTTCCGCTTTATAATATTAGTATAGATAATTAGTCTAAAAAATTTAAAATGCTGCCGAAAGTCACTATTCCGCGCGGACGAAGTCGCGGGCACAGCTAGTTTATAATATTAGTAACATATCTTTGTTATCAATTCCAGGGTATAATGTCCCTACACAACGTTTTACGGGCTGATGAGACGGCATCAGTGCTGTTCCGTTTCGTTCGATGCCCGGAGTACCTCGTCAGGGGAAGACGACTGCTGTTCACTGCTGGACTTGGGACCAGGTCTGTAATTTGACAACATCTATATATTTTAATTACTGGCGAGCAGTCTAAGGAGCGCCTAAAGCTGTGGCTGGAAAGTACATCCTGATAGCCTGGCTCATCGGCGAACCTTTGCTTGCCTGTCGGTTTTCTACAAATCGTATTTCAGGTGCGCAGGAGCTCCATGACCCGATTCCTCCATCTCCCTTTCACTACCGGTCTACCAGACGCACGGCTGGGTACCACCCACACTTGGTTGATATACCGTCTTGTCGTACCAAGCGCTTCTCCTCCACATTTATTGTGCGCACAGCCAAGCTGTGGAACTCTCTACCGGCTTCTATGTTCCCTTTCAGCCTTTAAAGCAAGAGTAAACAGGCATCTTCTGGGCTCGCTTATCCCATCGTAGACCTCATCTATCGCTTACCATCAGGCGAGATCGAGCTCAACTGTAATAAAAAAAAAACATCCCTTTCAAGCCTATTTGTCCCACCAGCCGAGCATCTACCTCCTGGACACGAACTGCCATGGCTGACCTGGAAGTCTTTAAATAGACTCCGTACCCAGATTGGTCGCAGCAAAGAACATCTGTTCAGGTGGATATTTATCGAAGACTCTGCCTTGGAGTGTATAATTATGTGGTTCTGCTCCACAAACCATGTCACACTTAATTTCCTGCCGTGCGTGTCCTGTCAACTGCTTATAGGACTTGATGGTCGCTACCGATGATGCCAAACTAGTTTCCTAGTTCTGGGCAGACTCCATCTAGCTATTTGCCTTCAACATGCTAAGAAGATTTTTTATTTAATTTAAGTTTCGTTTCTTGTTCTGGCTTCTTACTTCTCCGCCAAAGATGTACTACTGACAGCCAGGACTAGGGCTTCCAATCCCGCAGCTTGAATTCAATCTCGGTATTTGCGGGACTACGAATTTTCAATCCCGCGGGATGCGGGATCTCGGTATTTGCGGGATCCCGGTATTTGCGGGATCCCGTATATTGAAAATATTCACATTTATATAAGGCAAATAAAACAATGAATGAATCAACTAACTCCACATTTATTTACGTATTATTATTAGTATGAGATGAATCAAATTACACCGTTTTTTCTTCACAAAAAACAGTAACAAAAACTGAATAAAAAGTTTACTGATGCTTTAGGCTACATACTTAGGCTACCGCTGACTGAAATTCGGCTATATTAGGCTACTTAAGCTGTGAAAAACGGGTGACATCGGCCCCCGCGTTGTTTGCAACACTGCCGGCCGGCAGTCACTCGCGAGAGGTCGCGTCTATACTTTTTTCAGTCCTGCAAATCCCGCGGATCCTGCGCTCGTAATCCCGCATCACGCGGGATCCCGTAATACCGAGATCTCGTTATTCCGAGATTGGAAGCCCTAGCCAGGACCAACGACTTAACTTGCTTTCCGAGTCTTAGGGGAATCTTGATACGATTAGGTCCCAAATCCTTGACTTCAATGACGAAAAAGACTTCCATGGACGTCAGTCCCAGTCCAGTCTCAGCAAGCATTGCTTGATCTTGTAGAATGAGCAAGAATGGGCTGTACGCAATGAATGAAATATTTCTTTTTGTCATAGTTAAAGTTTATATGGAGGAGTAGAGCTGAAAGATAATTTATCTATATCTATATTAATATTATAAAGCGGTAAAGTTCGTTTGTTTGTTGTTGAATGCGCCAATCTTCGAAAGTACTGGGTGGATTTGGATTAAAGGAGATGTTCCAGAAATGTATGGAACCTGGGCTAGCACTATGTACACCACATATAAATATAGCTGTACAATGTAGTAACCGTTTGTTAATGTTAATGTTCTATAATTTCACTTTACTTTAGTGTGATTTTCAAATTAACTCGGTCAAGGAGAGCAACACAACAAACATGGTGGATCGGTCATGTTACTGTTGAGCAGTGATGCGAATATTATTTTGAGATGTCAACATAATGTCTAATAATCGATAAATATCGACGATATTTTAAATCTCACTAAACCGATAATCATTATTTTTTTAATTCACTTTAGTATTATTGGTCTTACTTAGACTAATCGTGTCATATCCGTGGAGTAATTCAAACGTTGATCGTCAGCATGTTTGCGCTATAAGAATATGCATATACCTTCAGATTAGTTTCTGTTATCACGAGATCGCGTAGTGGCAAAAACTACGTGTATAAAAATAATACCTACATGCTTTACCTTTACGACAAATATCGATACATCTATATTTTTTACTCGATAATAATCGACATAGCATAAAAATATCGATTAAATATTTATTAATATATTTTTTCCACTTGCCCATCCCTACGACTCACAGAAAGACGTCACGAAACTCAAATCTGTCAAACGTCATGTCAAACACGACCGTCATGGCTGCCCTAAAACAAGAGTTATCTTAATAAAAACTCTTCCCAAATAATAATTTATCACAGCTATACCCATCTCCAAACACTTTTTTGAATATTTTTATGATAATCCCTGTTATTTTTTCTATTTAACTATGTAGTGTACATAATGGTAGCCCAAAATGAAACATCTTCTTTGGCATGGAAGTAGCTTTTAACCGACTGCAAAAGAAGAAGGTCATATTTTTAAGCGAAGCCCTGCGCGTCTCCTAGTTTTTAATATTAGTATAGATTAATTTCTTAATGTTTAAGAAAAATATACTTAACAGTTGTGTTTTCTTTTTTTACAGAGGCATCGGACGCATCACACAAGTATTCCCCTACATACCTTGAACAAATCTATCGTTACTTTAAGTACAATAAGCTCACACTGTCTCTTTCACCCTCAACTAAGTTGTATGAGACGGAAACAGTACACAGTCTTAGACATAAAAGTCGTTTAGGAATTAGTGTTTTTTTTTAACTTTATCAATGCACAGAAAAAACTAATAAAAAAATGTAACTTTTTTGTATAAGCAAATACATTTTAGCCAGGGTTTTTAATTACTTAACATAAGACAATTAGCAAGGGAAAATCACGCCATCATTTGGTATCACTTATGTAACAAGTCCTGTATTTTGGAAACGTAGCTTATGACATAAATTAATATGACGTCAATTTGACAAGTGACAGGAAACGTCACGGTTTTGACAGATGACGGTTGTGGAGGACGTGACGCATCAGTGCTGTCATCTAGTGTTTGTAGGTAGTATTACTTACATATTGATGGGTTAAAGCTCAAATAACAAAGGATTGAATTTATATTATTAGAGATTAAGATTTCAATGTGGTTTTTAAGTACAGTAGAATCTCATTTGTCTGGTACTATTAAAAATATTGGGTGCCGGATTATTGGAATGTTCGGATAGCTGGAATGTATTGAAAGGTTTATAATCAATAAACGATTTCTTTATGGATATATATTTAGATGAAACGCCGGATTATTGAGATTCTACTGTACTATCAAGAAATCGGTGTAAAATACGCTTCACTGACGAAAAGCATCTGTATTCATAATAAAACACATTATTTTTATTAGGTTTAATATATGTAATTAAAAACAAAAACCTTAATGTCTCTCCAATGACAGTTATTCCAAATGACAACTTGACGTCTCCTGTCAGTTTGACAGTTTCGGGAATTTCTCTGACTAACTTTCTACATTATAATAATGTACGCATTAAAACTATTTTATGTCAAATTGTATACATTTAGGTATCAACTATATTACTAGTAGTAAAAATTAGCAAAATTTTGTTGTTATTTAGACAAATTTTGGCTTGAATTATTAACAATGGCGTAGGTTATTAAAATTTTTGTAGTTAAGCTACGTTGCATTGTTTACCGGTTTTGTTAAATATGATTGTGCGTTTAAGACATGCGTTATTTATTTATAACTGTATGTGCGAAATGTACTCATAAATGGCTGTATCAATTACGATGGGATCTCACTAAGAGTCATGATTTCAGTTGCTGTAGACATTAGAATCTTTAAATTATTTTGATATCTTTTGCTCGCGAATTTTAGGATGAAGAAATAAAATAAAAATATTAAAAGTTTAGTTTTAAACTACAATGTATAAGACTATTTAATTTTTAACGTAGAATCACAATATTTCAATTATTGCCAATTTTTCTCATTTCACTATAATTTCTAACTTAATATATTACACATAAAAATGCAACTTATGTTTTATTGGAGCTAAAATAATAATTATTTCATAAAGAACATAATATATGCATAGCGTGTATATTTGTATAATCCTGTAAGAAAATATGTCTATCGGCTCTAGATGTTGGGTAATCTGTTGACAAAGTCCTAGAACTAAATAGTTTTTTGCATATTTCATGACTTTGTACTAAAGGAGAATTAATTATGCTTTCTCTCTGTTTTCTTTTCTTTCTTTGAATCAATTTAACTAGCAAACTTATTAGGAAAACGTTTTGGGAATACTTTCATTGTGCGTACGGCTAAGGAGTGGAATTCCCTGCCGGAGTCTGTGTTTCCTGATCGCTATAACCTGGGAGTCTTTAAGTCAAGAGTGAATAGGTTACTTCTAGGCAAGCGTGATCCATCTTCGACCACATCATCACTTACCATCTGGTAGATGGTGGTCAAACGCGTGCCTATTATCAATTAAAAAATATATTAATAAATTAATAGTTTAAAAAACACCAGAAAAACACGCTTTTATAAATGCACGTAAAAACAAAAAAGAACGTGTTCAAAGTGGCCTTTCTCACAAGTGCAAACAAGACTATGATACGATATTCCATCACGGAATGCCAGTGCCTATCTTCCGGCTTCATCATCAGACCTTGAAACCTAATCGTGGCCAAAGTTCATTACAAGACTTCTAAAAAATCCAAAACAGCTATGATACGATTTTCCATCATGAAGTTCCAGTTCATATCTTCCGGCTCCATCATCAGATCAGTTCGACAGTACCATATTATTGTATAGTCATCAGAACTACATACAGCTGCCAATTTTCATTACGCTACGACCCTTGGAAGATGGTTAAATTAGTTACCTTAGATTCCATTACATAGTTATATACAGGTCGACCTAATAAAAGCGTATTAAAAAAAATTGTTTTGGGTCAATAGATTATTCAAAATCTAGAGCTGGTAGATATATAGTTTCTTAGAGGATTATACACGCTATACATAGTTCTTTGTGAAATTATGATAGTTATAGTACTTCAGATAGTTTTATACTTGACCTCGATCTCGCCTGACGGTAAGCGATAGATGAGGTCTACGATAGAACGAGCGAGTACAGAAGATGCCTATTCACTCTTGCGTTAAAGGAAAGCTCTTGCTTTGTAGAAGCGTCAATAGTCTAAATGGGTTAACCTCTAGAGCCCCAGCGGCACAAAAACGTGCCAGTTAACCAGTATTAGTTGAGCCCCGCTGGCAACAAATTTGTGTGCCAGCGGGGCTCAACTAATAGTTGATGTAAATAATGGTGGTCCTTGAGAGGTTAAAGTCTCGGACTTGTAATCGAGAGGTCACAGGTTCGAACCCCACCCATTACACTATAGCCTTGAACACACTCCAGACACAAGCATATTTAGATTAGTTGGAGGGGTTAACAAGATTGCTAGTAATGTGAATTCTATCCATATTGCTAGATTTATTTTCAACCGACGACAAAAAAAGGAGGAAGTTATCAATTCGATGCGTATATTTTTTTAGTTTTTTTTTTATGTATGATCACCGATTACTTGCAGACGGCTGAACTGATTTGGAAAATTCTTTTTTTTGTTTGAACAACAATTAATCAACAATTAACGGCCCAACATTGGGAAAAGCAATATTTTGTAAATGATTATAAGTATTTGACATTTAGGCTCTTGTAACTAGGTAAATTAAAAATCAACCAACTACAAAGAGCGAAATAAAAACTTTTTACCAAAAAATTAAACCGACTCCCAAAAAACACTTCAAATAGAGAAATAACTTTAATTTCGGAAGTCGGTGCCAAAAACGAAAATACAAAACTAAAGACACAGACTACCGAAATTAAATTTATTTTTCACTTTGCAGTGTTTTTTGGAAGTCGGTTTAATTTTTTGGTAAAAAGTTTTTATTATAGAAAAAGGTTTGACGGGTCATATGTGGCAGGGAACACAGAAGCCGGCAGAGAGTTCCACTGTAGTATGACTGTAGTATTTTTTGCTCAATTTGTATTCTGTAATTATGATACTGTAAAAAGCCGCCAGCAAAAGATATAAAAATAAAAATGAGTACAATGATTGTTGCTTTAATAGTGTAGTAATGACTATACAGGACCTTTTACAATTTAGTAGTAGGCACTCATTTCGGTAAAGTAGAGGCAAAAGTAATTAATCGGACAGTCGAACGAGTTATTTAGTATACAACGTGTAACGGAAAGGGTATATACATACCAAGGGCACGGTTTCTTTGGATGATATCAAACGATACTGGAAGGGTTTCAACTCAAAATAAAATACTCTAAAAATTCATACCAAATTTGCGGTTTCGTAAGTTTCTTAAATTGAAATCATAACAATCGTGTCACCGCACTACGTAGGTCAATAACTTTCCACGTTACTTGCAAATATCACGATAAATCTCTTCCGTTATTCTGTGCGCCTAGTATTGTATCTGGTATCAATGTATTAAATATTCTCATTACTTCCGAACATGTAGAGATAGGATTAAAAAACCCTTTCAATATCGTTTGATATCACCCAAAGAAGCCGTGCCCTTGGTATGTATATACCCTTTCCGTTACACGTTGTATAGAGTGTTTGGTGAAATGATATCTTTTATATAAAATAAACAGCTATTCGTAATTCTCACTAAACTAGAGAACAGGTGGACATATTTCATTGATTCTTTTTGTGTTATGTTCCTTCTCAAGGTTTATGAGGTCAGAAAAACAAAGCTTGACGTAAATCAATTTTATTACTTTGTAAGCCTTTCATATAGGTATTCTGTTTCATAAACATTGTATTTTGGAGTGGCGAAATACGCGTTTTTTTTCCTATAAACGGCCGTATTTCTTTTTTACGTTGTTTTAGAAGTTTGATTTTTTCACAGCTAGAGACAAACAGTATATGGTTTTAATTTCAACTCGATATTTCCACGCGTTCCCAAAGGAAAGGGTCTATAAATGGTCCCAAATTAAGAGACAGACAGACGGACAACAAAGTGATCCTATAAGAGTTCCGTTTTTTTTTTTATTTTGTTGTACGGATCCCTAAAAATAATGGAATCCGTATAAGATCACTTTCTCATGAACGCATCGAGACGAATCGATACTGAAGTTTTTATATTAAAATTAAATATTCGGGTCTACAGTCTCTTTCAGCTGTGTAGAAATTAAACTTGTATGTCAACACGATCATTAGTTATGACAAAAAAGATATAAAATTAATAAAAAATTAACAAAGCTATTTATGCCAAAAGGCTGTAAGCTATCTGTGGTCGCTCATTTCACCAATTTTTGGCATATTTTTCGATTTTACAATAATATAATATATAAAAACCGCTGTACGTCTCGTTGACCAAAAATCATGAATAAAATGTTGACAGCAAGGTCTTTCAACACATCGCACCTCCGCTCAAATAGTGTCATAAGTCAAAAAACCAAACTGTCGAGTAAATAGGATTTGAAATTTATACTATATTTATTTTTCACTTTTCGGGTCATAACTCAAAAACTAATAAAATTAATGCAATATGTTTTTAAGTAAGTTAAAATGGTTTTTGAAGGTCTACAAAATGGTGTAGTAATTATCAAAAAAAGACGAAAAAAAAATTTTTTTTTTTCGGAGTTGTGACACTTTATGGATCATAAAAACGAATAATTTACAAAATTTTGTTTAATTAAAGAGGTTTAAAAATAACTTATCAAGAAATAAAACAAAAATAAAAACGTTATAACTCAAACATAATACTGAACTTTCTTCCTTAAAACATAATTGATAAAAAAATAATATTTAGCAATAATCAACAGTTGTTAGCAATAGTTAACATCAATCAAAAAGTAGTTTAATATTAAAACTCTTATGCATATTAATTAACTTAAATCTAATTTACGAATTGTTGCAAAAGTCAGCATAAAAACTTGGAATGTGATTATTTTGTACTAAAGTCATTAAATCAGTCTTTTTATTCTCCTTAATATTTATTTTAGAAGTATAAGCTGGCTTTGTATCAGGAACAGTTAATGTCTTATTTCGTGTGAGTGAATTAGAAGAAACATGATTCAGTTAAAGAATCATGTTTTTTCCTCCTCAGTAGAGCTATCTTGAATGCGTGCTTCGTTGTTATTAACATTATATTCCACAGGCAAATCTTGCACAGAATCTTCATTTTCATTACTTAGAATTTTTAGAATCTTTAGAATTACTGTCTAGCTCTAGAACTAACATCGCCTTAGGTGGCAAAAAAGACTCATTTTCGGAATTTTCACTTAAATAAACATTTCCTTTCTTTAAGCTGTCAGGCATTGCTTCTAAATTATTTTTTTGAGTATTATTTGGTACTAAGGTCGTTTCATTTATTTCTGGAACATGCTGCCCATTCGGCTCTAGGCATAAAGACAATATTTTGCTTGATCTGGACATAGTATATATTTGTAGATACAACCATCTAAGGACAAAAAAAAATAATTTGATATAAAAAATAACGCTTTATCGAAATAAAATTTAAAGTTAATAAAATAACTTTTTTCACATATAATGTCTTAACTCGACACAGATCACTTAATTGCGATAAATATTGTGACTTTTGACTTACCTTAATTCAATAAACTGTCATATGTCGACACACTTCACTTTTATTGAATAAACATACAGATTATTTCCAAATGGCTCATCACATGTACCGACATAAATCGACAAACAACATTCTATACAACATCCAGACAGACAACCGCCTTGCACAAGCAGTGACGTGACACTTTTTATGTTTGGTAAGACAGTTCTTTTACTTAGCGTTATAATGTCACTAGCGTCATCTAGGGATAAACAATCAAACTATTTACATGACATTATTTGAGATAACATTTTTAAGTTTTCTGAAACCAATAGTACAATAAAAAAGATTTTCAATTTTTTTGAGTTGTGACACTATTTGAGCGGACGTGCGACATGTAAAGGAAATACATCTGATAATCCTAAATCTAATCTTAAAACGTTAGACGGACGGACGGATAGACGGACAACCGTTCTGTTTGTTAGGGGTGTGAAACCTTAAAAGTACAAAGTTGTATAAAAATATAAAAATGCTGATTTTAATAACAACTAATTACGCTCTATACCCGGACTTTTAATTCGATGCAGTAAGTTGACGTAAGCTAGTGTCACTTACTAAAATAATGATACCCTATTTAACGTAATAGTGATGGATTCAATTAATCGAATAATAAATGAGCGATCTTTATTTGTGAAATATACATAAATCTATTTTTTATTAATAAATCTAAATATACATAAATCTATTTTTTTTTTAATATTAATATCTTACCAGACATGATAAAAGCCACTCTTTTGGAAATTGTTTCATGTGATGAATATTTTTATAAATTGCGCGAGATTACTATTAAAAAGACTTTCCCAGCACCACTGCGACCTAAACCCCTTTGGAATGGGTACAAGTACAGGGGCCTATTGCAAAACATAAAAAATATTGTCATGATCTATTCGCTTTATATTTCACGCCCCTTTATAATCAAAATCGCCCCTTTATAATAAATTTTGTTATGTTCACACAATATTATTAAAAAAAAAAATGGTTTACATTATTATTCGATTTTAATCCTGAATCTATTAATTTAGTTACATCACAATTTCGTAGTCGTCATTATCTGACAACTCAGAAACTGTCAGTCTACTGCATCTAATTAAAAGTCCGGGTATATACCAAATAGTTTGTTCGACTATCCTTTGAAATATTACCATTTGTGTAGGTATATTATGTACCTTAAAAACTTACTAACTAGTACAGAAATGAATAATTCACTATAGATGTCTTTGTAATAATCACATTTTTTTTATACTAATTGTATTCAGAAAAAAAAATCTGAAACAGAAAACTTTTTGTATTTTTCAAATTTGTGAGACATCAAGTTGTATGAAGTTTATTTCACACAACTTTGTGTCTCACAAAAATGTGAAAATTAGTTAAATAATTATTAAAAAAAAATTAATTGACAACAGAAATATCTTTTTGGCTTTAAAATAGTAAAATACTATTAAAACTTTAGGTACTTATATTATACTGACGAAAATAGTTAAAATGTTTTATCTATCTTGATTAATAGTGAAAAGAAAAAACATCGAAAATACTTTCGTGGCTTTACTTTTCAGTTAACCTAATCATCTGAAAGTAGGTTTTACAATTTTCTGTCAAATCTCACATCACTGTAAAAGTGTTAATTATAACGAAGTAGAAGAACTTCACAGAAATATCAATGTGAAGTTAAGCCAAGTAATTTTGCTTCCTTTCATACTGGTCTTTCTTTTTATATTATGGAATGTATAATATATGAAATGTCAACCATCCCGACATTTCGTTAATGCAAACTTAACTATATAGCAACAAGATTAGAGTTAATTTTGTATTGTCATGAAAATTTCTGCCAGTGAGATTTGACAGAAATTTGACAGATGACGTTTTTAGAAAATGGAGGATAAACTAAGAACTCCTTTTGTGATTTTTAATATATCTATCACACAAAACTCTGTATGCTGCACTAAATATAATACTAAACTTTAAATAATGGTTTTATTTATATTTCCCCGAAGAAAAAGCGCCATTGTTTACAGGTGCAACTTTCTGTAATAAGTAAGCGTTAACAGCCTAATGGCTAAGGGGTGGAATGGAAGCGTCAATTTCGCCTCATGACGCGAGAAGGCGCGCAAATTCGCTGGAATACTTGAGTATTCTCGCGCATTCCAGCGAATTTGCGCGCCTTCTCGCGTCATGAGGGACTTTCAGTCTAGATCTATTAGTTTGGCACCGCACTGCTGTGACCGACCCAACCGACTGCCCGTTCGCGCCACTTCCCGCGGATTCCACAGCTGCCCTGCTCTATCTAAAAGGCCGTTAAGCCACAAAAGGTCATTTTTCACTTTTTAATGTATACTTAAACTACTTTCGATTCTCTATCTTTTGGTCTAAGAATCATTTTCCTACAATTAATACTTTTCGAGATATAGCAATTTTGCTGAGCAGTTAAACAAAATATTTTTTTCCCATCCTTTGTTAAAAAGTGACTAAACCACAATACTTGTATATACAATACTAAAATATAATACAATACTAAAAGATACTTTTATTTACTTTAAAAAAACCTCACATATATTGTGAATAGAGCTATGCCCACAAAAATAATTTACCATCGTCCTAGCTAGCGTAGTTTTGAGAAAAATCATTTCCGACTTATTTTTACGTTTACTCGAAAAATACTTTTGGGGGTTAGCGGCTTTTTAGATAGTGTAGGGCAGACAGATGGCGCCGACAGTAGCTAGGGGAATTCTCGAGAATGCGCAAGGATTCCCCGGAAGACGCGCGACCTTTTTTTGGCTCCTATTTAGTTTGTATGTTATACAATTGACATAAAGTTCATTATGCTATGTACAATTTCGTTACAAAAAGTCGCTTCCATTCCATTCCGCGGCAGTGTAAATTGGGCTTAACCTTTCGTATGCCGACCCGACCCACGCCGCGGCCAAAATGTCCCATCTGCCGCGTCATTTTAAGCGCGTGTGGCATTGCGTCTAGTGTATTTTCATAGCATCATTTTATTGATAAAATACATTCCTACGTGATTAATTTAAATATATCGGATAAATAGATGACTATACTTCATTTTAGTAAATATTTCACATCTTTATAGCCTTTCTATTATTTTCTATAGATGTTTATCTTTCGGGGTTCCTGAATAATTTTTTTCTTGGAAGAAACACTAAATAAAAATCATTTTCAAAAGTTTCAAGCTTATTACGTTATAAATTAAAGTATAGTACATATTGTTTCCGATAACCTAAAATTAAATGGTATTTATTCAGTCTTATTATCGAAAAAAAAGGTTCAAAATGAAATGTACACAGGTACGAACAAGTTGAATCTTTGTTCAATTTTGTTTTACTATTTTGACATTGAATGAAAGTTTTTAACGGCAGTTTTATATTGTTTTATTAGTTCACTCACTCTTTCCGGCACTTTCACGCTATTATAGGCCTTTACTTATTATTATTAGGTGATTTTGGAGTACAGTTAATATCGCGCAGAAGAAGCTTCTAAAAATTGGAGCGCAGACCTGCGTTCTGGCATACGAAAGGTTAAGTTTAGGTTGGAGTCTAACGGATGCAGCTGATACTAGTGTTTTACATGGAGCGACTTAGTATCTTGGTAACATGAAACGTTTTTCAAGACGAGTGTTAGATTTTCTGGCTACCTACTCATAACTCCATAGAGATATAAGAATAAAGTGCAGAAACGGTTAAATATAACGATAGAGGCGAAGAGAGAGACAGATGCTGACTATTCATCTGTCTCTCTCTTGCAGAGTACTGTGATTGGCTAATGAGCAGTGTTTGCTAGCAAATCCTATCGCTTGTATATTGAGAGTGTAGCAGACGCGGAGCTGTATGAAAATCGTGTATACATACGTATACCGTATATAGTACCTATATAGGCACCTTTTTGTTTTCATTTGTAAATGAGTTAGTAAGTAAAGGTAACTACTTGACAACGCAAAAACAGTTACTGTTAAAACTCCCACTTCACCAGCTTCAGTAGAGCCAATCACAACGTTCTGCAATAGAGAGATGGATGAATAGTCGGCGTCTGTCTCTCTCCTCGCTTCTATCGTTCCCACTTACAGGCTAGTATAGCTAATCTGCACTCTATTCTTATATCTCTATGAACGTCTGTCAGAGATGTGCAAATGACAGCCAGGAACAACATTTTTCTCTTTTGGGGGCAAAGTCATTAAATGGGGGTCTTTCCCAGTCCTCCGATCGGAACTCCGATTGGTAGGAGGAGCGGGAATATTTTTTCCCATGCCTCCGATTGAATGGGTTTTGTTTTTATCACTTACTTTACTTAACCAAAAGTACAGTCAAGGCCACTATACTGTATTTTTGACCGATTATCCGCGTCGATATTAACGATGTCGACTGTACAGTCAATAAAATACAAAAATAAAACTTAATTTTTTAGTCTTTCTAAATAATGTCCTATGCTAATTTCACCAGTGCTAAGCATCATTTGATCGTTATAGACCCGAAGCACTTTTTTCGTGTTTTTGTTTTAGCAAGTGCACATTGCCATAACTCCGCTGCGCTTTTAAATGTCTTGTTCTTATAAAATTCATATCCATCGAATAAAAGAATCGTTCCTCCTTTTCTAGCAATAAATACAAGACCTTCCATGATTAACAGATACAATATTAAATTATTTTTGTTTAAATATTAACAACGTAACACAATAATTGACAAGACTTGTCATTGAAATGAATATCTTGAAAATTTTAAGGAAAACTTAATGGAAACTTTAAGGAAACTAAAGAGAATTTAATTTTTTAGGAAGTATTTACTAGCATAATATTTATTATTAACAGATTTATAAATAGTATGCCGTTAATTATATTTAGTTTATTGATTTCTACTAAAATAATTGAATGTAAGTGATTATAGTGAACAGATTAATAAATCAATAGATAATAATTTTACATAATTTATTTTGTACTAGACTGTACAATGTTTATAAGATGCTTAATCGGAGGCATGGGAAAAAATATTCCCGCTTCTCCTACCAATCGGAATTCCGATTGGAGGACAGGGAATCACCCTTAAATGGCTACCGGGAGTACTGATCCTGATTGGAAGGGTGTGTTAGACTTCTACTGACTGAAAAACCATCCTGTTTCCTTCAGGTGCCCATGCTTGCTGGTGCCGCTGAATCTCGTTAGAACATTCCGCATCCCCGGCAGGAGATCGTTCACCCCTGAGACTTCATTTATCCGTCCCCTGTTACAGCCAGTATAATACGTTAATGGGTCAAACAACTTATCTTACAGGTCATCAGCCTGTTTACAAAACAGTTACATAAATTAAAAATATGTTACATATTGTTACGAGCTGGGTTCAGGATCGAAATAATTAACGCCAATTAGACCAAAATTAACACTTTAATTTAAGTAAACACAAAATTAAAATTAACACAGTTATTCTCACTTGTCACTTTAACTTAAATCGCACTGAAATTCACTAGTATAGTTTCGATGATATCGCCTCGTATCTTGGGATAAGACTGCCGTCTGCGTTCCTCTGCGATCTATTTGTACCCTGGTGTATGAGTTCTAGAACATTCTTGTAAAATCGACTCACTGCCTATACCGGTAGGAATATTCAAGAAGCTACTCGAGATACTCAGTACCAACTGCTACTCGCCGCTAGATGGCGTTAGTGTCTCGAACGTATTAGAAGTCATTCGAACTTTCTCGATATACTCAGTACTGCTACTCACCGCCAGGTGGCGTTAGTGTCTCGAACATTCTAGATTTCTGTCGAAGTTTCTCGACGTACTTCGCTAAGCGACTGGCGTAACAATATTATAAAACAAACGTTTCAGCTGTTCGCGTTACACTCAAAACGGCTGAACAGATTTGCATGCAGTTTTCACCATTTCTTTCTTTTCAGATAGAGTGATTCATGAGGAAGGATTTAGTATGTATGTTGCGTCCCAAATGTATTTTTGAACGATCTTTTTGGTGTGGCAACATTCTATTGTCTTTTTGATGTTGACACTTGACATAACTTTTCACTTACCAGATAGACTTTGGCTTCCTCGTTGAAAGATGTCCGATTGGGACCTGTTGAGTTAATTATAATTGGTAAAATATCATTTGGAATCGCGTGTTGAAACCGATAATTGGGTCGCGAGTTAACTATTGTTTGAAGTTGTAATCCCCATTTGACGAAAACCCCGGGATATTTTTGGATTTATCGCCGGGTTGATGCCATCGCGTGGCACGCGCATTTGTTGGAAATAAGTAGTGATAAATAGCTTCAATCCGGTGCGAGTTAGGGCTGTGATGCTGATCTGAACCGCGCCATCTGGAGACTGACGCCTTGTGACCGTTCGGAGCACTTGACTTACATCACACTTTCAATTACTCACCTCATTTACATACATACCACACTTGGGCGTGACCTAGGAAGGTCGAAGTTGGCGGACCCAGCGCAGAGGGTTACCGATTAGCTATCTGTATATATGGTTGTAGGCCGAAGAGCCTGTAGTTTTGTTTATTGTTGTTTGAAGAGCAACGTTAAGCTCCACGTAACGTGGACAGTTTCGGACACCCAGTTAGCGTTGAACTGGCCAATTGTAGTTCTGAACAATGTAATTTGTTGTTTTGTGTGAATTAGCAGAAGGAGACCATGCGAAACCGAGCTGAGTCTCTAGTATCTAGTCTATAAAGCGAAAATGTTTATTTTGATAGATAGCATACTCTTTATTGTACACCAATAATTTAAACAAACACTTGATTTATAATACTGCAAAATATGGTTACAATGGCGGTCTTATCGCTGATAGCGATATCTTCCAGACAACCTTTGGATGGACTTTAAGAACATAAAACAAAGAGGGGAGGGGAAAGTCAGTGTACCTACTTGAAGTATATAACATACACAAAAAGTAACTGAATTAGTTAATATAAGTATATATAGGTAGGTATATATAATACAATACAATACATAAATAAGTATAAATAAATATATGTGTTTTGTATATATAAATCTATACTAATATTATAAAGAGGTAAAATTTGTATGTTTGTATGTAGTGGGTAATCTCTGAAACTACCAAACCGATTTTGAAAATTCTTTCACTTACATGTAGCTGCATTATCCCTGAGTGCTATAGGCTATATATATAACTCAAAGGTGACTGACTGACTGACATAGTGATCTATCAACGCACAGCCCAAACCACTTTACGGATCGGGCTGAAATTTAGCATGCAGGTAGCTGTTATGACGTAGGCATCCGCTAAGAAAGGATTTTGCGAAATTCCCACGGGATCGGGATTTACACGGGAAAATCTTCCCACCCGGGGAACCGCGAGCAACTGCTAGTATGTCATAAGGAGAGAAATACAAGGTAAAATCATAGGAGTGTATAAAAATGATTGACAACAGAGCTTTTAAAAGCAGCAAGTGACTGCGCTTGTCTAACTGACAACGGCAATGCGTTCCACAGACGAGTAGCCTGCACCGTATACGATGAATCATAAAATTTTGTGAAATGTGCAGGCACTGAAAGTGTCAAATTTACCGATGATCTCAAATCTCTAGTATGTGTATATGTCATGAAGGAACTTAAAACGTTCTTTGAGGTAAAAGGAAATTCTTGGATTGAACAGAATATTGTAAAATAATGATAAAATATGCGCATTCCGGCGAAGACGGATAGGCAGGCACTTGAGCTTAATACGAAACTCAGAAACATGATCATATTTGCGCAAACCAAATATGAATCTGATACAGAAATTTTGGAGTCGCTCAAGCTTATCTAGCTGCACTTCAGTGAGGTCTGGAAAACTTGCATCAGCATAGTCAAAAATAGGAAGAGTGAGATTGGTCGACGTGATCGAAATGGGTCAGAAAGACTATTAATATTGCCTTATTGCAGTTTCTTATAAAGTTTTGATTTAATAGATTGTATAAAATTTCACAAGAAATAAAACAACAATTAATAAAAACAAAATATCTTTACAACTCTTTTCTTTTAGTTTATCACATTTCAACCGCGGGAAAATGGAGGAAAAATGTTAGTACGAAGATAAAAGATGCCAGATTGTCTGAAACAAAAAACAAAAAATATTAAAATAATACTTAATACGATTTGCAAAATGGTTATACATCCTACCCATACGCATAAAACGTTTGGGAATACTTTCATTGTGCGTACGGCTAAGGAGTGGAATTCCATGCCGGAGTCTGTCCGAAGATTCCCGATAGCTATAACCTAGGCAGGGCCGTGCTGACCTAAGACAGCGCCTGTGTGCAAAATGCGCAAAGCGCCTAAGACTTTTTCCACAGGCGTGAGTATTGTCTTGGGGTCTCCAAAGACAGTACTCACGCCTGTGGTATAACTTTACACTGTTTGTACCTACTCAATTATAAAAATAATATGTTGTAGTTTTAAAAAAATAATTTCAATAATTAATGCTGGCATTACATCTGGCGCCCCTTCTGCTTTGGCGCCTGTGTGCGCCGCACACTTCGCACATAGGGACGGCTTGGCCCTGAACCTAGGAGTCTTTAAATCAAGAGTGGATAGGTTACTTCTAGGTAAGCGTACTCCATCTTCGACCACATCATCACTTCACATCATCTATTAACCCTAGCTCACTAAACATATTTTAGAGTTACAAAGTCACTAAACAGTAGTCATTTGGACTAACAAAATGAAACGTCAATATTTTTATTGAAATGACATTTATTAATTAAAAAAAATAGGTAACATGAGAGGACATTTATTAAGACTTCTTAAAAACTATTAGACACTTTAAAAATATTAATCCTGGTAGTCTGAGCAGACAAGAATGGTATGTTCGCCACAAATGACCTTCCTGCAGGAGTGGCATGACACTTTGGTCATCCTGTGCTTCTGATATGGGCAAAATGCGCAAATTTTTCGTTTTTTTGGCTGTGTTTGAGAAGTACTAGCCACGACAACTTCAATTTGCAGGATATCCTTGAAACTGGCCTTGATATTCTTTCTCAAAGTTACAGTGTTATACCGTTCCCGCAACCATGGCTCAATGAG
This sequence comes from Tholera decimalis, assembly GCA_943138885.2. Taxonomy (NCBI): domain Eukaryota; kingdom Metazoa; phylum Arthropoda; class Insecta; order Lepidoptera; family Noctuidae; genus Tholera; species Tholera decimalis. The sequence continues at coordinate 4,830,638 of OW964575.2, read as the reverse complement.
ATCGTCGGCCAATTTTTGTATGAATGCTCTGCGTTTCAGCGGTTTTTGTCGTTGCCGCACCATGTTAGATACATAAATGACATACGCATTGATCATACATAAGTTCAGCATATTATAAAATATGCACTGAGGCCATCTATTTGTTTTGCGATTGCAGCTCATACCAGAACAAATCTGGTCGACAGTATCAACGGCTCCTTTGGTACTGTTATAGAAATGTATTATTTCGGGTTTCTTCGTGCTGGAGTTAATGTCCGGCTGATCGTGCATTGTAATCAATAAAAAAACACTTTATTTATACCAGAAGTCAATATATAAACTAAATTTTTCATAGCTTACCTTGACTCACTTTACACGCGTAATCACTAAACATTAGTCCGTGAGACTAACAATGTGTCAAAACTCCGGAAGTAAAATACGTGTATACGTAATACATGCGCACGGGGCACTAAAACACTGAATTAGGAGGGTACTGAGCGTGGTGGGGCGGGGGAGTGTCGGGAACTTACTTAAACAGCGAATGCGTCAGGGCCGTGTCGCCTGTGAGACTAATATTTAGTGATCTAGGGTTAACAATAAAAAAAATCGCTTAATTTTATATCGTATTTTTTTAAGTCATACAATCCTTCATATAAAAGCTAACGTGTAACGTTATGTGGTGCTCTTTTGATGAAAGAAGCACACAGATTTTAGTGGGCTTGTCCAAACAGTGCAAGCATTTGACAATTATTGCGTAGCTCAACTTAGAACTTTAATTAGCTCGAAAGATTTGACGAACAATACCAAAGTAATAACATTTGGATAGGCCGTATAAAAAACTTTAGTTGCCAGACAGTGCGGTAATTTTCTCATATTATTCTTTATTTTGCCAAATTCACGTCTAGCTCTTCGCCACAACAATAATTTGCGTTTTGCAGAGTGCAGTTTGTTGTTCATTCTAACTGTGAAAACAGAATGGAAATAGATCGAAAAATCAACCAGTTATAACAATTGTTAGTACCGCTAGTACCGATAAAAATACAAATAGCAATGATGGACGTGAAGAGAAGAAGTGCATCTCTAATCTCTATGCACTTTTCTAAAAATAAAATAAATAAATATAATAAATTTTGTTTTCTTTGTTTCTTTTTTCTATAGTAAGGGGTCGTGATAGATGGCTGATGAGTGATGATGCATAAACTTACCCAGTCTTAGGCTCAATCCCTCCCATATTCAATGGACCAGACATGAAGCACTGCCCAGCCATAGCAGCAGCGAAGGTAAAGCAGCGGGTGCCGGTGAAGCCCCCTGACCTGATGGACTCGCCGAAGTAGTGGAAGGACCTGTAAATATCAGAGATCTCTTTACTCCTTTTTAAACGACTTCTAATAAATGAGAAGGAATTTGTCTTCGATTCGTTCGTCGAGAAATCGAGGAAACCCTTCAAATATTATAGGCATACCATAAGGATTTGGGTACTTTTTAACCGACTTCAAACAAAGAGGATCACGTTTTAGTATATAACACATCAGGTTCTGATGAAGACCTTCGGAGATAAGTGATGGAAATCTTCAATTTAAAACAGCAAATCTTCCGCAATTGCTGCTATCGTACATCTATGTACCTACTGTTTTGCATAATTTGCCTATTAATATCACCACAGCTGAGGCACAGAACTTCTGAATCACGTCTGAAATATAGTTTAAGTCGGTAAAAAAGACGAGGACAGCAAACTCTCTTTTTAAAAAGTAAGTGCAGAACGGTATGTAGGTATCTCAAGTAAAACAAACAATGATACACGACTTCAAAACTTACAAAATAGATTTGCACTACAAAGAGAGAAATAACCTTAAATATTGCTTTATTGGATGTCTAATTCCGTTAAAAATAAGGGCTAAGTATCTACTCACATGGCTGAAGTCGTTGCCAAGATAAATGAATAGGTCACCTCGGGTGTTCTCGAGAATGCGGCGTTCTTTGCCTCTCAAAACTATTAATTGGCTTGGCACGGACTTCAGACCTGACCGCGTTTACTCTTTCAATGGGTTCTAAATCTTCAATGCCTATGCCTATTTATGTAAATGGGAGAACACTGTAGACTCTTAAATTCGTTTTTCAGACGGACAGACTTTTGTATTTATAATATTAATATCGATCTTTATCTCACCTATCAGAATCACACTCTTGACTGATGCAGCCAGGCATGTCCACTCCCCCATTAGGATAGAAGTCGGCATCAGCGAGGGGAGTCAGGAAGCCCAGGACACCTGCATTTGTATGAATGACTTCGGTATACACTCCGTCCGTAGATTTGAATCTCTCGTCGTTAGTGACCCAACCGGCGAACGCGGGATCGAGACCTGTTCAGAAATATATGTAATAAAATATCTGACTTGTAAACAAAAATCAATTTCTATCGGTTACATTATAATTTTCAATAGAACTGCACTACCTAATTCAACAATATTTTTTCGAATATTATTAAGTTTTCTTTTTACAAATCTTGTACTGACAACAACGAGCACAAAAGTACCTAATTTAGTGCAGCCGTTCGAAAATTAAGCGCGTACATATTTTTTTATAAATAGGTAAAATTGGTTTGTATGTAGGGGGCAATCTCCGGAACTAATGATCCAATTCTAAATATGTTTTCATTGGTACTAAGGTACATTATTGGTGAGTGCTATAAGATATCAATTACTTATTTAGAAATCCACGCTGACGAAGGGCTAATTATTAACGGACTTCAAAAAAAGGAGGTTTACAATTCATCTTGGACTTTTTTTATATATGTTACCTCATAACTCGGAGATGGCTGAACGATCTTTTTTTGTTTGAAAGGGTCTCTCTAGTTGGTCCCATTGTCGTTTGGATCTGATGATGAGATCATGGAGAAATCGAGGGAACTCTTCAAATATTATAGGCACACCTATAGCGTTTTGGGTATTTCTTATAGGACCTTGTGCAGTTGCTCTCGAAAAGCACCATTTGAGGAAGTGGAACTGATGATGAAGACCCCAGATGGCCACCGAAACTACTCAATAATAAGTATTTCGTTGATTGCGATTAGATTACTTGAATATGGATGTTAAGCACTTTATGCTCGTCACAATGCATATGGTGAAGTAGAGCTGATGGTGATGTACCAGGAGAACTCCTCAAAAATTAACGGCTCTGCACCGGGAAATGCAATATTTTGTAAAAGGTGATAAGTAGTTGACATTTTGGCTTTTGTAACTAGATAAATTACAAACCGACCCACTAAAAAGCGTGAAAAAACCTTTTTAGCAAAAAATAGAACCGACTTCCATATAAAAACACTACAAAGGCAAAAATAACTTTAATTTCGGAAGGCGGTGTCTTTAGTTTTGTATATATTTTCGTTTTTGACACCGCCTTCTGAAATTAAAGTTATTTTTGCCTTTGTAGTGCATTTATATGGAAGTCGGTTCTATTTTTTGCTAAAAAGTTTTTTTTTATACAACGTGTAATTTAAAGGGTATACCGAGTGCACGGCTTCTTTGGATGATAACAAACGATATAGCATGGGTTTTGTAATGTCTACATGTGTGGAGCTTATTAGAAATTTCAATACATTGATACCAGAGACCGAATTTTTCAAATCAAGAAGAACGAAGAGAATTATCGTTTTATTGGCAAGTGACGTGGAAAGTTATCGACCCTCGTAGTGCTGTGACACGTTTGTTATGATTGGTATTCAAGAAACATATGAAACTGATAATTTGGTATTAATTCTTTGAGTCACTTATTTTGAGCTAAAACTGTGCATAGAGACTCCATACCAGATATTGTCTTTAATTCTTTTGGATAGATATGGGGTTTCCGTTACACGTTGTATAGCTAAATATTTTTACAGATCTAAGAATGAAAAAAAAAAGAAAACCAAAATGTGAACATAGGTGATGCGTAAATAGCCAACTTTTCGGCATTAAACTTCTTTGATTATTTAAGTTATGTGTGACCTCTTTCTATTAAGGAATTACCCATCGATGTTGAACAGTGCCCCTAGCACGAACAACTTGCGAAAAAGTATTCGTGAGAATTTTATAAGGAATCATGAACAGCGCCTCTGGTGTGCGTAATTTGAAGTAATTTTGTGGGCCAGCAAATTAACTACTTTTGACCGACTTCAAAAAAGAAGGAGGTTCTCAGTTCGTCTTGAACTGTTTTTTTTGTTTATGTTAAGTACTTCATAACTCGGAGACGGCTGGACCGATTTAGAAAATTCTTTTTGCGTTTGAAAGGGTATACTTTCTAGTTGGTCCCATTGTCGTGACGTTTGGATCTGATGATGGAATCATGGAGAAATCGAGGGAACTCTTCAAATATTATAGGCACACCTATAGCGTTTTGGGTATTTCTTATAGTACCTTGTGTAGTTGCTCTCGAAAAGCACCATTTGAGGAAGTGGAACTGATGATGAAGACCCCAAATGGCCACCGAAACTACTCAATAATAAGTATTTCGTCGATTACGATTAGATTACTTGAATATAGATGTTAAGCACTTTATGCTCGTTATCATCATTTATGCATATGGTGAAGTAGAGCTGATGGTGATGTACCAGGAGAACTCCTCAAAAATTAACGGCTCTGCACCGGGAAAAGCAATATTTTGTAAAAGGTGATAAGTAGTTGACATTTTGTATTTTGTACTAGTAATTTTGTAATTACAAACCAACCCACTAAAAAGCGTGAAAAAGAAAATTTTTAGCAAAAAATAAAAAATAACTTTAATTTCGGAAGGCGTTGTCAAAAAATAAAGAAAATACAAAACAAATGACACCGACCGAGACATAAAATACCTATGAAGATGACATAAATAACACATTGAGCTCAGTCATTGAATTGGCTTAATATTAATAATCTGAAAGCCAACTTAAGCAAAACTACACTCGAGAGCAATGAATCCGGGTCACTCAAAGAATCCTAAAAATCTCGGAAACTAAAAATGCTAGGTTAATGCAATAAATTGTATTTAATAGACAATGTAATACTCCTTAAATGAAGGTATTAAAACTTCTTAGTTATTGTAAAGTTATATCATAAAAAAATCAAATTTGAAAAAGGGCCACTTTCGAAGATGGAACTACGAAATTACAGCATTTGGTTTTGCTTTTGTTTGTAATCTGTCATTTATGTGGGTACATAAACCATGTTGATAGTGCTCTATATTCATTATTCAAGCTGAAATTATGTCGCTTACGCCTGAAGAATGCACCAGAATACTTACAATGCTGGAAACCGGCCGGAGTCAGCGCGATACAGCCAGGACTGTCGGTGTGTTGCTGTCAACAGTACAAAGAGTTCTCCGACGTTACGAAGAAACTGGTTCTAACCTACGCAGACCAGGAACGGGCAGAACCAGGTGTACCACAGCACGAGAAGACCGATACTTGGTGAACACCATGCTTCGAAATCGCTTTCTCACAGGAACTGAAATCACCAATCAGTTTCGACGCCTCGGAGGAAGTAACCCAAGTGCATGGACAGTAAGACGTCGGCTTGCTGAATCTAACTTAAAACCCCTTAGACCTGCAAACGGCCCTAAACTGGAGCGTGGGCATCGTATTTCAAGACTAAGATATGCCCAGAGCCACGTAAATTGGAGTATTGAAGATTGGTCAAAAGTTATGTTCTCCGACGAATCAAAATTTATGCTCTACAAGCACGATGGAAGACACAGAGTGTATCGAAGACCAGGGGAAAGATTCAAGCAAGCATGCATCGAAGAAAAAGTAGCCTACGGTGGTGGGTCTGTACTTGTGTGGGCCGGAATTTCTTCTGAAAGTCGCACAGAGCTGGTGATCATAGAAAACGGCTCTTGAACTAGCGTAAGATATGTGGAAGAAATCCTCAATGATCACGTTGGTCCATTTATGGTCAATTTAGGTGAGGATGCTATATTTATGCATGACAATGCCCGACCTCATACAGGTAGGATTGTGAATGACTACCTTCAAGAGATGAACATTACTCGTATGGAGTGGCCAGCGCAAAGCCCGGATATCAACCCGATCGAGCATGCTTGGGACGAGCTAGGCAGATGCGTAAAACAACGAAACCCTCCCCCAATCACGCTTCGTGAGCTCAAAATTGCTCTCACAGAAGAATGGGAGAATATTCCCCAAAATCGTATAAGGAACTTGGTGTACAGCATGCCAAACCGCGTAAACGCAGTAATGGAAGCACGAGGAGGCAATACGAAGTATTAAAATTCAAGAAAATCGTAATAAAGTTCAAAAATTTCATGTTTCCTATTTTTGTTTTAAGGAGAGATCAGCAGTTTTTTTCTTTATGTAATTTTATGTTAATAAAATGTATGGTGACTCATATTTTTTTTACTTTCATTTAAGGAGTATTACATTGTCTATTAAATACAATTTATTGCATTAACCTAGCATTTTTAGTTTCCGAGATTTTTAGGATTCTTTAAGTGACCCGGATTCATTGCTCTCGAGTGTAAATTAATGCACTTTAGACAACCTTTACAGGCACCAAATAACCTAAATGTAAATTTTGACATGCAAACAATAGAGGAAGTAGACAATTGTAAATTTTTAGGCTTGTATATTGATGACAAAATGACCTGGAAACCGCATATTCAACAACTATGCAAGCGAGTTAGCAAATCTGCCTATGCCTTACATACATTTGCAAAAAAAATAAACTCCAGTGCCCTTTTAACTGCGTATCATGGGCTAGTGGCATCTGTTCTCAGATATGGCATAATTTTTTGGGGAAATTCCACCGACAAAGACCTCGCCTTTAAGGCACAGAAACGATGCATTCGGGCTATGTTTGGTTTCAAATCAACGGAAAGCTGTGTACCTTTCTTTAAAAAGCATGGTAGGTATCCTTCCATTACCATCACTATATATATTTGAAGTAGCGGTTTTCGTTAAACAAAATCCTAATCTATATACTTTAGCATCTATAGCTTTTAATCGGACCCAAAGGGACGAAAGTCGTCTGTGTATTCCAAAAACGAATGCTGCCTTAATGTATAAAAGTATCTTTCACATGGCACCAGTTATATATAATAAATTGCCAAAAGAACTCAAAACACTACATATTAACTTATTTAAACAAAAACTGAAAAGTATGCTGTGTTAAAAATGTTATTATAGTGTATCAGATTTTTTATTAGATAAATTTTGACATTTTGTAATTGTTATTTTTGTAATGTAATGTAATTTGTTTCCTTGACTATATTGTAATCACAAATCTTAATAATTTATTTAAATCTGAATTTATTTTTTGACATTTACTTAACATATTATTTTGACTACTTGACTTAATCGTACTTATAATAACTTATCTTTATTTGCATGTAAAAATTTTATTTATTTTTTGTATGCCTTTAATAGGCTGATCATAGCGCACTGTATATTAAAACCTGACCAACCACTGTACCTATGTATCACAAATAAACAATCCTGATTCTGATTCTGATTCTGATTCTGACTACCGAAATTAGTTATTTTTGCCTTTGTAGTGTTTTTATATGGAAGGCCGTTTTATTTTTTGCTAAAAAGATTTTTTACTCGTAAAGTTGTGTTTGTTGTGTTTACCGCCTAATATTGTATACTTGGTTTAAGCTACTGCTGCATATATTTATAACTCTGTATTAGTGTAACAATGTAGGCGGTTTTTCTGTAAGGAAAGATTTCTCATTAGAGCCTGGAGTTCGGAAGTTGGCGGTGTAATGCCCCCGTTCCTTTAAAAGCACGTCATATTTTTGACATTCGTTACGGGTAGTCAGAAGCCAGTAAATCTGACACTGATCTAGCCAAGGTGTATCGTGTTAAGCCTGCAATACATGTTGGCCGAGCGTTGTCGAGTGAAGGCCAATACCAACATGTAGACGGTATATTTGCCTTGTCTTGCTATCGCTCGGTGTCACTTGCCTAGTTGGCCGAGTGTAGGCCAGCGCCAACGTGTATAGAGCTCATTTGGTGCAACTTGTCTTCGCTCGCCGTTGCTCGTGATCACTCGCCTCACTTCGGATCGGTGTCGGTTTTTGGTCACAAATCAAAGGCGCTCGCCTGCGCTCGGCCAACGTGTGGGCAGCTCTACAGACCCTCTTCTACATTGGTCGTCTGCATTGGCGTCCGACGAACTTGACGAACGTGTGGACATTATTTGTTGCCTTGTACCTATTTGCCAACGCTCGCGTTGGCCTACGCTCGGCCAACATGTATTGCAGGCTTTACTTTCAACTACTGGATTGTGGAGGTCAGATAGGCAATCGTTTCCTGTTATTGTAATTAATTTTAAATTAATTTGTAATTCTTTTTTATTTGATAATTTGACATGATTTTCTTTTTATTAATTTAATTGACTTTTAATATATCTTTGAATCTTTTTGTATGTGAAATTATCCATTTGTATTTTAAATTAGGAAGCCGAGCAATTGTTTGAATTTATTTATTTATTTTATTATTTATGTACACGCAGTAAAATACATTAAGATAAGCGTAATTATAATATCTGAGTACAAAGGTACTGCTTATTTCTTAAGAAATTTCTTCCAGCAGACCTGCGAAAGGAGAAGTGAAAAAAGAAATGAAGACAATAGTGTGTGAGAACAAGAAGAGAAATAAATATGAATATGTGAAGTCTAAAACTAAAATATTAAATATACTTACACATACTTACAAATCAATAAATACATAATGTTAAAATATATAAATATATACATAAATAATTAACACAGTTAAGAGGAAAGGTAATGCTCTTTTAATCGAAACTTGAATAGAGATATAGTTTTTAAATCACGAATGCTAGGCGGAAGTGAGTTCCACAATCTTACAGCATAGACAGAGAAGGAATAAGAGTAGTAGCTAGTTTTATGAGGATGAGATTTAAGGAGGGATCTAAGGTGTGATCTACACGGTACGTCGCTAGAACGAGCGTAAGAAAAACGCTCACGCAGGTAGGAAGGGTAAGACGGGTTGTGTAGAATGTTGAAGAGGAGACACAAAATCCTAGTGTTCCTGCGAAGACGGATTGGGAGCCACTTGAGTTGCTTGCGAAGGTGAGAAACATGGTCATACTTTCGAAGACCGAAAACAAAGCGAATGCATAGATTTTGCAAGCGCTCAAGCTTGTTTAATAGCTCCTTGGTAGCATCCAAATAGCAGGCATCGGCATAATCTATAATCGGCTGAATAAGTGTTTGTGCCAAAGAAATTTTAGTCTTCAAGGGAAGAAGACTTTGAAGGCTTTGAACACTGATACTCCGGATAGTTCGGTTAGACTGGAAGCCCATCCCAACAATAAATACACTTGGTAAATATCCTGTTTTAATGTCTAATGATACTATTAGTGACCATTTTAGCTTAGCTTAAAAACTTAGACCGCAACATAGTTTAGAAAAGGCTAGGCAGATGGCAATTAGTGTAACAATTTTTTATTTATTTCATTGTGTCATAGTTTTAGTTTTTCTTTAATTTTGTTTTTGTTAATAATCTTCTAATTCTAATCTTTTGAATTTTATTATACAACGTGTAACTTAAAGGGTATATACATACCAAGTGCACAGCTTCTTTGGACGATAGCAAATAATATGGCAAGGTTTTTGTAATCCTATGTGTACATGTGTGGAACTTATTAGAAATTTCAATAGATTGATACCAGAGGCCCATTTTTCCAAATGAAGAAGAACGAAGAGAATTATCGTGTTTTTGGCAAGTGACGCGGAAAGTTATTGACCCTCGTAGTGCTGTGACACGTTTGTTATGTATGGTATTCAAGAAACATGTGAAACCGATAATTTGGTATCAATTCTTTGAATCACTCATTTTGACCTGAAACTGTGCATAGAGACTCCATACTAGATGTTGTCTTCAGTCCTTTTGGATAGATATGGGGTTTCCGTTACACGTTGTATAAATGTACAATTCTGGTCCTCAAAATACAGACATACCTTCGTCTAGTTTGGAGATTACTGTAAAACCAGTTGTGTAATATTTGATTATTAATAATAAATAATAATTGTAGATAAGCCAAATGAAGAAACTCACCAGTAATATAAGCGACTCCACCACCCAGATGCCTGCCAACGATCCCAGCTTGATGAGCTCCAAGATTGTGTCCCACGATGTGGTAGTTACTGAGAGTGGACCCACTGGCTTTGTTGAGCCACGTTATGAAGCGGGCGACGGATTCACCTGAAGGGAAGACGAGATTGATAAACTGATATCAGTCGAATGGCAATATTTGGAAATAAACATATATTATTATATTATATTACATATATTAATATGAGTTAGTATATTCCCAGCCTTTGTATGCCATATGTATAATTTGTGTTGTGTCTGTTTTGTATGTGTATTTATCTCCTGTGTGTATGTATGTCTATATTTTTGCGTGTATAATATTCAGTTACTTTTCTTATAGTATGGACTGTGTCTGACAAAAATGTTTCTTTTGAGCAAATGATGATATGCTTTTTAGACTTACCAGAAATTGGAGTGTTGATGACAGCGACGGGGTAGGCGACGGTGCCGGCGCCGTGACTCCAGTCCACCACGATGACGTTCACATCTTCAGCCTCCAAGAATGCTGTAAGAAAGCATAGAATACTATGTATTCTACATAATACATGTAACGTTTACAAACAGGCCAGTTCTCAAAAAATATTTTTTTTTCTTCTTCGCTACAAGAAAAACAGCGATGCACCATCTTTACCTGATAAACATCACATTTTGTACGTATGGGACGTACAAAACATTTTGGGAAAACTTTCATTGTGCGTACAGCTAAGGAGTGGAATTCCTTGCCAGAGTCTGCGTTTCCCGATAGCTATAACAGGCAGGGAATTCCACTCCTTGGCTGTACGCGCAATTAATGTATTCCCAAAACGTTTTGTACGTGATGTCCACCATGTAACGATGGTGCATCGCCGTTCGTCTTGTAGTCCGGTGATAGAAAGAAGAAAAATATTTATTTTTCTTCTAAATATTTATTTTTCTTCTTTCTCTTGGCCCGTTTCTCGATAGACTCAAGGACGTTCAGATGGTATTCGGCAGATCCCAAAGATGACAGCAGTACCTACTCCATACACGAGTGAACCTGGGCTTGATAAAGATTGAGCAGCTGTTCCGGTGTGAAGATTGTTAAAATACTTTGTCATTTTTTCTATATTTTTTTAAATATTATATGTATATTATTATAATATTACATAAGGAAACTGATTGATATCCGTACACTCATAATTAGGTCCAGTTGAAAACCAGCTTCAGGCGCTAGTCGTCCGGCATTTTGCTGAACTGGGCCTATTTGGCGCAGCCTTGAGTCACACACTCAATCGTCTTTGTTATTTACCTATTCATGTTTTTTTTTTATTGAAAATAGGTTCGCGTTTGACCACTATCTCACCTGATGGTAAGTGATGATGTGATCGAAGATGGAGCACGCTTACCTAAAAGTAACCTATTGACTCTGGACTTAAAGACTCCTAGGTTGTAGCTGTCAGGAAACACAGACTCCGGCAGGGAATCCCACTCCTTAGCCGTCCGCACAATGAAGGTATTCCCAAAACGTTTTGTGCGTATGGGTGGGATGTCCACCATGTAACGATGGCGCTTCGCCGTGTGTCTCGTAGTCCGATGATGGAACGGGCTTGGCGGAATTAGATTGTGTAATTCCATCGCACACTCCCCGAAATGTAACCGATAAAAAACCGATAGACTTGCAACTCGTCGTCGGTGTTCAAGGCTCTGGAGCTTTGACTCGACCAATGAGTTTCTTGGCCTGCTTTTCGATAGACTCAAGCGCGTCCAGTTGGTATTTCGCAGATCCATCCCAAAGATGAGACCAGTATTCCATACACGACCAAACCTGGGCTTGATACAAATTGAGCAGCTGTTCCGGTGTGAAGTACCGTCTCACCTTGGCTAGGATTCCCAATTTTTTGATGCTAACTGAGCCTTAGCCTCGCCGTATGGAAGTTAAAGTCACCCCAAGAAGCTCAATATGATCGGTTATCGGCACGGTTACACCACGGAAAGTAGGAGCCGCTAGCCGGTTTGAATTGGCTCCTTTTTGCGGAGAAGAGACACGCCTGGGTTTTAGCTGCATTAAACTTGACCAGGTTGGCATCAGTTATTTGTTTTTTAGGGTTCCGTGTCCGAATGGCAAAAACGGAACCCTTATAGTTTCGTCATATCTGTCAGTCCGTCCGTCCGTATATCACAGCCATTTTATTCCGTAACTATTAGGACTAGGGGAAGGTTGGGATCAGTGGACCGGCTAGGCATCGGTTTCGAGCCCAGCGAGTGTCTTTCAAACCTCAGTATCGGCTGGCCACGCATCGAGTGGTGACGTACACGGATGCGTTTGTGAGTACGGTGATATAAAAACCGACCAAGTATAGTAATATTTTTGATTACTTTATTATTATTGTGTTATTTTATATTAATAGGTTATATATCTGCGTTTTAATAGGTTGTTGAAAATTTTCCCAATTTCTTTCTCTTTTTTTAATAGATAAAATATTTTTGATTGAGTATCTAGTTGCTATTATTGGCCCACCATAGTGAAGCTATGAATAGACTGGTCCAATCATAGATACTTTTATTATACTAACTTAATAACAGCTTCCTTGTGTGACAATGAAATAAAAAACTTATTATTTCTTCTATTTCTTTCCAGAATGCCGTCAGAAAGAAGAAAAAAAAAACTTATTATGAATGGAACGCAGGAAGCATGAAACTTGCTATAGAATCCGACAGAAAAAATCTGTTGATTTAAACGAAGCAATTAGAATTTATGGTGTTCCGAAAGCAACTTTGAAACGCAGATTGGATGGGAAAAACCAAAAAGCTACAGAAGAGATTCAAATTATAGGCTCAGGCGAGATTCAATAATCGGTGATATATACATATATAGTAAAGAGTTAGCTGCAATTGATGCCAAGACACCCCCTAGAAACATTAAAGAACAGATCTTTATATGTTTATATTTACTTTTTACCAAATAATATGTATATTTTGTTAAAAAGTATTAACAATTAAATGAATGTGATTGTTCCTATTAAATAAATGTTGGTTAAAATTATGTGTTTTAATTAAGGTTCCATGATTGGACCTTTAGTAAAAACGTTTTGTCCATTGATGGCAACGGAGTGGTCCCTTCAAAGCAACGGTGGTCCGAAGAAAGCAACGGATCTAAAAATTGTTTTATCACTATATTGCGAAAACTCCTGAACTTTGTAATGAAATAAATAAAGCATCGTATCTATATCAAGAAGGGATTAAATATAAATCTTAAGTTTTATTCTATCACTTTTATTTAATTAAATATGACATCTTAAAGTTATGTGGTCCAATCATCGCAACCTTCCCTTATACATGTGGAACTTGGTAGGTAGATGTATTCTGTGGACCGTTTTCCGATTATAAGAACAAATGAAAAAAAATAGTTAAAATTAAGGGGGGCCTGATACATGTAACTGAAACTGAAAAGATTTTTTTTTTTATGAAACCTATGCGTGTGTGGTATCTTTAGACAGGTCTTTATAATTGACATGGAGGTTTTTGAAATTACTTTTTTATAGAGTCAATCGTTTAAAAGAGCTTCCAAAGTGATAAAACGTGTCCCCCCCTCTAACTTCTACAGTATGTTAACTAACAGAGGTGTTTCCGTTAACCCGCAATAGTATAGCATCCATACATATCTAATAAAAAAAAATATTACGTTTCGAAAACAAAATGTTTTTATTTTTTTTTAATATTAAAATATTCACAAAAAATGTTGAATTGATACGTAACAGAAACACTATACACGCGTATTTGAAGGACGGCAACGTCGCAATTTATTTATGACTGCGTGAGCGTGTACAGAGTGTTGAAAATATACAAAAAAAATATGCTGTAAACTTTCAACGAACATTAGTTTGAACGAAATCGGGCCAGCAGTTTTCGAGATATAGCATATTTTCTAAAACCGCAAATATAACTTTGTAATTCATACAAACACTATGAAAAACAAAGTTATTTGGCGTAGTTACTACAGAACCCTTCATGGGCGAGTCTGACTCGCACTTAGCCAATTTGTTTTTACTGTGTGTATCTCAATGGCGGATCCAGGGGGGGGGGTCATGGGGGTCATGACCCCCCCCTGGGCTGGGTCCAGCACCTAGGTGGAACGCTAATTAAAATTGTTAAACATAATGTTTTTATATACACACATCAAAAGTGTCTAGGGATCAACATATATTTTTGCAATAACTTTTCTCCTGATTGATATTAATTAAAATTTTCTTTAAGGATTCATCAAATAAAGTGTTTTCGTTTGTCACAGTAACGATAAACCAAGTCACCTTTGCATTAATAAAGAAATTTGCCATTTTCCTAATAAAGGGATTTTTGACATTTGAACCACTAACATTAAAGTTCGAAAAAAAGACTGAAATAACAGTTTTCTTTAAAATTTTATTGGGTAACTTAAACAATTAATAATCCGTGTTTCTACCGCGAACACTAACAACACAAGAACATCGGTTCGGCATACTCAAAATGAGTTCATCCAAATGACGCTGTGGAATGGCCGCCCATGTTCGTTGCAACAACAAAAAAAGGTCTTCTTGCGACTGGATACCCTCCATATTCGGCAGAGCTCTTCTCTGTAGCATATCCCATGCATGCTCAATCGGGTTCAAGTCTGGCGACTGAGCAGGCCAGAGCAGGACATTGATGTTAGCTGCGGCGAGAGTCTGTCTTACAACTCTTGCGGTGTGCGGTCGTGCATTATCATGCATTAACTGAAATAAGGGACCGATTTGCACTTGTAGAGGAACGATGACGTCAGATACAATCGTCTCAGCATAAATTTGAGCGTTGAGGTTGCCTCTGATCCAAATCAACTCAGTTCTTCCGCCGATCCAAATACCCGCCCATACCATGATGGTTCCACCACTATAAGGATGGACTTCCTGGCAGGATTTTAATCGCTGTTGGCGTCCAGGGGTTCTCCAGTGTCGTATACGTCTTGTATCCGGTCTCATACCAAAACGAGACTCATCAGAAAAGCACACGAAACGCCATTGTTCTTCTGCCCAATTTCTGTGTTCAAGAGGCCATTGATATCGAATCCTACGATTGTGCATTGCTATAGGTGGTACCCGTAGCGGTCTTCGGGAATGAAGGTTCACTTCATGCAAGCGGTTTCTGACTGTTTGGTCGCTAATTAAGTTCCCTGAAGAGTGATGAAGCCTCACGGCTAACATCATGGCGGTTATTGTTGGAGCTCTTCGAGTTAAGATTTGAATGTATCGGTCTTGTCTCCGTGTGGTGCAGCGATACTGTCCTCCATGGCGCTCAGCCACGGTACCAGTGCTTCGGTAACGTGTCCAAAGTCGACTGATAACACTCTGACTTGTATTCAGAGATAAAGCCACAGTACGTTGCCGGGAACCAGCTTCTATCATTCCCACGGCTCTGAGCATTTCTTCCCTGCTTAAATGACGTCGCCGCTCCATAATAACGTTGGTTTTAATCAGTAGTAGGGAAACAGTAGCACTAATAATGTCTTCAATGCGTTGTATGTTTTTATAGGGAAAATATTGACAGCTGATTTTCATCTTTTACTCGAATTTGATTAACAGTTCCTGTTTCAAATTATGAAATGCACCAAAAAGGATCCATATAAATTTATAAAATCATAAATTTATTACAAAGCCACATCTCAATCTCAAGAAATCCGCATAAAAATGCTTGATCCCTAGACACTTTTGATGTGTGTATTTTGTCACAATATAGATTTTATTTAAGTACTTTCAATATTTAATTGATTTAATATAATAATTTTTTTTGAAGGCAAACGCATTATTCGGGAACGAACGTATCCAAAATTTGAATTTTACCGCTCCACCGCACGGCCGCCGCCTTTCATATCTCACATTTCGTGTGACACTTGCGCGCGCTTTGTTTCAACTAACGTCTAGCTAGGTCTAACCCAAGGATCTTCTAATCTAACCTCAATCGGAACGACTAAACTTTAGTAATAACCTGACCTTATTATAAAACCATTTCTGACCTTATTTTAAATTGTGATATTGAGATGTACCCTAATATAAGATTGTTTTATGTATTATGGCTACACTACCTGTTAGTGTAGCGACAGCGAAAATTACGAAAAATCAAATCGTGGCTGAGAGCTTTTATGGTTGAAGAACGTCTAGAACCGGACTGGCACATCTCCACGTCCATAAAGATGATGATGTTCATCCTGGCCGATTTCGGCTATGGCGACTGTATGATGGCTATTTTATTCAAACATTAGAAAGCTCTAATAAGCGCACCGTCGAAGAGCTGAACAATCACTTGGTTGTTCAGCTCTCCGACGGTGCGCTCATTGGTGACTGGCGTACCCACATTTAGCTGAGAATGCCATTTTGCATGTAGGGCATGTTAACACACCGTTCGCACGACAATAGTGTATGGTCGCTGGTGGTCTGACCTTCAACTCGTCTCGTTTTTTGTCCAAATCTTCTCGTCTTAGCGATACAAAATCAGAGACTTGCAGATTAATGAGACGTCTCCAATCCAAACGTTGAGCGGCTTTGTGCTCCCATTGAGATGGTTCGATATTGCATCTTTTCATATGCCTTTTCAGAACATCCTTATATCTTAGGTATTGTCCATCCCATTGATGTTTGCTTAATCCCTTAAGGCTTCACGGACTGCAATATCCTACCGATCCTGCCAATTATAGACCAATCGCCTTAACCTGCATATTATGTAAAGTAATGGAAAGCTTACTCAACAACAAGTTGCTGGTATACCTTGAAAACAATGAGCTCCTCAGTGACCGCTAGTATGGCTTTCGCCGTGATTGGTCCACCGGAGATCTTCTTGTGTATGTCACGCACTGTTGGGGCGAGGTCATTGAGAAACACGGTGAAGCCCTTGCGTTATCCCTCGACATCTCAAAGACCATTGACAGGGTCTGGCACGCTAGTCTGCTGAGCAAGCTTCACGCATGCGGTGTCCCTGCTGGCTTATGCAACTGGATTTCCGACTTCTTGAGTGAGCGGTTGATCTGAGTTGTCATCGATGGCTGCTCATCGGATCTAATGGCAATTAAAGCCGGTGTCCTTCAAGGGTCTGTTCTTTCTGCGACTCTTTTTCTGCTGCATATCAATGATCTACTTCAGCTGGGAGCAGTTGGGTACGCGGATGACAGCACAGTCTCAGAGAGATACTTATCCAGTTCTAGAGCTGACAGGGACGAAATTGCCACTCTCTGAAAGGCCATGGTAGAGCGCATGAATTTGACTTTAAATCTCGTTTCCCAATGGGGTGATGACAATCTGCTCAAATTCAATGCTCTGAAAATACAGGCTTGTCTTTTCAGCGCTAAAAGGAGCCCTTTTGAATTGGCCCCTACTTTCCAAAGTACATCTGTGCCAGTTACCGATTACCTGGAGCTTTTGGGCATGGAGTTGACGTCAGACCTCAGCTTCTGGTCAACCGTCGAGTCCAGAGCTCAGACTGCAGCAAAAAAGTTGGGAATCCTACACAAGGGGTGGCGGTACTTCACGCCTGGACAGCTTCTAAATCTGTATAAAGCACAGGTCCGTTCCTGCGTGGAGTATTGCAGCCACATGTGGGATGGCTCTGCAAAGTACCAACTTGCTGCATTGGACTCGATTGAGCGCAGAGCTAAAAAGCTTATAAGCGACGAGGTGCTAGTGGACAACCTTCATAGCCTGGCTCATCGGCGAACCGTTGCTTGCCTGTCAGTTTTCTACAGATTGTACTTCGGGGAATGTGCGCAAGAGCTCCATGACCTGATTCCTCCATCTCCCTTTCACTACCGGTCTACCAGATGCACGGCTGGGTACCACCCACACTTGGTTGATATACCGTCTTGTCGTACCAAGCGCTTCTCCTCCACATTTATTCTGCGCATAGCCAAGCTGTGGAATTCTCTGCCGGCTTCTGTGTTCCCTGCCACTTAGGACCTTTCAGCCTTTAAAACACGAGTAAATAGGCATCTTCTGGGCTCGCTAGTCCCATCGTAGACCTTATCTATCGCTTACCATCACGCGAGATCGAGGTTAAGAGTGGGCTCATCAGTAATAAAAACTAAAAAAATAGAATGCGAACAAAGTTGGTGCCAATACACATTCCTGTTTGACTCCACAGGTGACTGAGAAAGATTCTGATTGTTCACCATTGACTGTGACGCAACATGAAATGTCATCATGTAAAAGCCGTAAAAGCCTAACAAATTTATTCGGACAACCCAGTTTAGACAGAACCAACCAAAGAGCTTCACGAGGAACGCTGTCAAAGGCCCTTTCAAGGTCAACAAAACACAGAAACATTGGTCGACCTTTCTCCATGCTCTTCTCAATAGGCTGGTGGATTGAAATTATGGCCTTGCAGTCTCCTCTCTCCGGTCTGAAGCCGAACTGAGATTCTGGCAGTATTTCTTCGTATAAAGGCAGAAGTCTATTTAGAAGAACTCGTGCAATTTTTTTTCCTGAAATGGAGAGAAGGGAAATGCCTCGGTACGAATTATAGTCAGAGCGATCTCCTTTGTTTTTGTACAGTGAGCAAATGCGAGAGATTTAAAAGCACTTAGGTAGATTTTCTTCCGATCACATATACAACAACAGTTTCCACATGGTCTGGTGTAACTCCTCTCCTCCATACTTCAGCATTTCAACGCAAATATTATGTACGCCTACTGCTTTCTTATTCTGCTTTTGCCTGATGGTCGTTCTTACTTCCTCCAAAGTAATAGGTTCAAGTAACTCTTCCCTGGGTTTAGTTTCCTGGAGGGAATTAATGTTAGTTATATCAGCAGAGCGATCAACATTCAGAAGGTCATTAAAATGTTGAGCCCAGCGTTTCAAGATATCGTCTTTGTTGGCGAGAGATACTCCATGTAGTGACTTTAACGGTAAGTTTACATTTTGGTACCTATCACTCTACAAATCTTGTTATAAAATGCACTCAGCTGTTGTGTGTCTATAAGCCACTGTAAGAATTTCACCTTCTCTTGCCACCACTTACCTTTCGCATCTCTCGTTAGTCTTCCCAAGATTGAGAAGACTAAACTATTTTCCTGGATTTGTTTGTGCAAGTTTTCATTGCAAAGAATTATTGTGCTGCATATTAAGTAGCTGTCCGTGACCGCTAATCTAATTTAGTGTTTCTATGGCCCAAGATTGGAGAGCTTGTTTCTGGACTGCCAAATGGTCTCCAGGTCATTGTTTTCAATATTCAAGGAATACTAAAATAATACTTCTACCCTCAATTTTGGCCCGTTTATCGAGGCTAAGGCTCAACTAGCATCAAAAAAGTTGGGAATCCTAGCAAAGGTGAGACGGTACTTCACACCCGAACAGTTGCTCAATCTCTATCAAGCCCAGGTTCGGTCGTGTATGGAGTACTGCTCTCATCTTTGGGATGGATCTGCTAAATACCAACTGGACGCGCTTGAGTCTATCGAGAAGCGGGCCAAAAGACTCATTGGCAACGATGCACTGGTCGAATCAAAGCTCCAGAGCCTTGAACATCGACGACGAGTTGCAAGTCTATCGGTTTTCTATCGGTTACATTTCGGGGAGTGTGCGATGGAATTACACAATTTAATTCCAACAAGCCCGTTCCATCATCGGACTACGAGACAAACGGCGAAGCGCCATCGTTACATGGTGGACATACCACCCATACGCACCAAACGTTTTGGGAATACCTTCATTGTGCGTACGGCTAAGGAGTGGAATTCCCTGCCGGAGTCTGTGTTTCCCGATAGCTATAACCTAGGAGTTTTTAAGTCAAGAGTGAATAGGTTACTTTTAGGTAAGCGTGCTCCATCTTCGACCACATCATCACTTACCATCAGGTGAGATGGTGGTCAAACGCGAACCTATTCTAAATAAAAAAAAAAAAAAAATAAAGAGCTTCATTCAACTTGCTAACATAGGCTTCCCTTTTCTGAAGATGCTGACAGACAATTGACAGTTTCCAAACGGAATGCTTGACCACGTCCATTACAACGTACCTATTGAAGTATTATACATTAAGTGATAATGCGTTTCGGGAGAAGACGTACCAGAAAAATTGATTGTGTTATTTAAATATGGGTAGGTGTTTTTAAGTACAGTACTGGCATTTATTAATAAAATACCTACTATATACTTGTATCCATTATCATCAAAATTAAATTATAACTTCTTGTGACTTGACCACGACTATGTGACCCCCCCCTGGCGCCAAAGCTGGATCCGCCCTTGGTGTATCTTCCGTGTGTGTCTTTGTATTAGGATAATTCTTTGATTTGGAGTAACTTACAAGGAACGAGTACAGTGTTGAAAGCAGATGTGACGGTATCCAGCCAGCCATGGAGGAGTATAATGGTACGCCGACTGCTCTTGTAGTTAGTTGTGGCCAACAAACCATCATTGTTCAGTACTATGGGCTGACTTACAGTCGGGTTGTCTCTGAAAATGAAATGAAATGAATTATTTTATTTTGTAAATCTATATATAAAAAAGAAAGTCGTGTTAGTTACACTATTTATAACTCAAGAATGGCTGAACCGATTAGGCTGAAAATTGGTAGGGAGGTAGCTTAGAACCAGGAAACGGGCATAAGATACTGTTTATCCCGAAATTTCTACGGGATCGGGATTTACACGGGATAAACCTCCCACGCGAAAGAAGTCGCGGGAAAAAGCTAGTTGGTTATAAATAACACTTTTACACGTCACTTTTTTTTGCGTGTTAAGCTTAGTTTAGCTAGATGAGGCCGATATTTCCTAACTGACTACTCTGAGAAGAAAAACCGAAACAAACTCAGAGGTCTTTTAAAGTCCATACAATTTGTATTTGTATATGAGAAGCATGTAGTTTCATGTCTGTGGTGATCTTTTGAGGAAATAACAAAAAGCAAATAAACAAGAGATCTCGTAAAACGATTTTCAAGGTTAAGCAAATAATAATAACTTTTTTTAATTTTTCTTATTATTATCTATTTTTTTCTCTGGCGAGCAGCTTGATACTGGACAACTACCGCGCTTTCTAGCGGCGAGTTCAAATTACAATTATTTAAAAGATTTTTATTTTTAGCACGTAGCACGATATTACACCTTTCAATATTATTTTATTAATGTATTTAATACACTACACATTCTTTAACATTAGTTTATTTACCCTCGTCCGTGTGTCACTGCTGGGTGCCAACTGAAAACCAGCGCTGGGTGTCTTTCGCCCTGCAAATGTTGCGTTGGTAACCCTTTCGGTGCGGACATGCTCAGCGAAATTCTTAGTTTTTTTGTGTTTGTACTTTTTATAAGATAGTAGATAAGTAAGATATACGCTTCCAAAATGGTAAAATGTGTGCCCCCCCTCTAACTTTTATAATAATAGAAGGAAAAATCTAAAAAAAATATATGCTATAGATATTAAGCCTGCGCCGAGTAAAATAACTCAAAACGGTCTTCACAACTAAAGGAATATAACCTATAATAGTACTTTAATTACCATACAAAAATATGTGATGAACACTAGAATAAATGTGTTAGCAAACATAGTTGGCAAAATTTAAAAATATTTTATAGTTTATTAAACAAAAATACATAAATTTGGACAAAAATCCTTACAAAACATATATATATATATATTCCACAACTTTTCACACAACGCCATCTAGTCCCAAACTAAGCAGAGCTTGTGGTATGAGTACTAGACAACTGATAAACATACATATATATTTCTAAATACATACATATTATAGATAAATTACACCCAGACAAAGAACAAATGACCGTGCTCATCACACAAACATTTGTCCTAGGTGGGAATCGAACCCACGACCTTGCGCATAGCAGTCAGGGCCACTGACCACTATACCAACGGGCCTGTCGCTCGTGCTCGTGCTCGTGCGTCGCTGAATTTTGATAGTAAACTGTTGAATTTTTTCATAAACTTTAATTCATATTATTCTCTAATTATCATACTATCATTTACAGCTTTAACATTTCAAAAATGTCGCTTGGTTTTTTAATTTTAATTTTTTCTTCTAATTTGCGCGCTATTTTGAACCGCAACGTACACCGGTCGAAAATTCAGTCGTCCACGGGAGCTCAGAGAGGGGTCACGTCTCATCGTGGAGCGTTTCGCCGGTAACGATAATTCGCGATCAATTGTGTACGTATGTATTGCAGCAATCCGTTGAATAACATAAGTCATATTTTTGTTTTTTTGAGTACGATTTATTATGCATACCCAACAATTACTTTTTATTGTTCAATATATATTTCTTTAACATTTTTTTTTAAATATTTGTTTTTTTATGGGAAAATGTAAAAAAAAATATTATTAGAAGAAAGTTGGCGCAAATTTTCGAAAAAAAAGCCATTCTCATAAAAAGTACGTATTTCTATTTTGTGATGTTATTATGGCTTTTTAACCGACTTCAAAAAAAAAAGAAGGTTCTCAGTTCGTATTAAACTTTTTTGTATGTATGTAACCTCAAACTCGAAGACGGCTGGACCAATTTGGAATTTTTCTTTCGTTTGAAAGGGTATACTTTCTAGTTGGTTCCATTGTTATGAAATCAAGATCTGATGATGGGATCCTGGAGAAAGCGAGGGAACTCTTTAAATATTATCGGCACACCTATAGCGTTTTGGGTATTTCTAATAGTACCTTGTGCAGTTGCTCCCGAAGTGAAGCTCCCACCATTTGAGGAAGTGAAAGTGATGATGAAGACTTTTTTCAAACATTCGATATGGGTATCGTATAATGGGTTTTTGGGGGTGGTGATTGCAAATCTGGAATTTATTTTGAAATTCAAGACAGCGTATGCAACTTTTTCTCACAAATTCGATATAAGTACCGTGTAATGGGTTTTTGGGGGTGGTGATTGCAAATCTGACATTCATTTTAAAATCCAAAATGGCGGATGCAACTTTTTCTCAAATATTCGATATGGGTATCGTGTAATGGGTTTTTGGGGGTGGTGATTGCAAATCTGGCATTCATTTTAAAATCCAAGATGGCGGATGCAACTTTTTCTCAAACATTCGATATAGGTATCGTGTAATGGGTTTTTGGGGGTGGTGATTGCAAATCTGCCATTCATTTTAAAATCCAAGATGGCGGATGCAACTTTTTCTCAAACATTCGATATGGGTATCGTGTAATGGGTTTTTGGGGGTGGTGATTGCAAATCTGGCATTCATTTTAAAATCCAAGATGGCGGATGCAACTTTTTCTCAAACATTTGATATGGGTACCGTGTAATGGGTTTTTGGGGGTGGTGATTGCAAATCTGGCATTCATTTTAAAATCCAAGATGGCGGATGCAACTTTTTCTCACACATTCGATATGGGTATCGTGTAATGGGTTTTTGAGGGTGGTGATTGCAAATCTGGCTTTCATTTTGAAATCCAATTTAAAACACATACGATATCCATATTGAATGTTGGAGAAAAAGTTGCATCCTTGGTGGATGCAACTTTTTCTCCAACATTCAATATGGATATCGTGTGTGTCTACTAAGTTAAATACACTGATAACCTTCAAGGGTTTATTGCTAAGTATAATTAACAAAATTAATTGTTTAAACCCTTAGATGTGACAAAGGAGAGTTATAATAACACAATTTTACTATATCATCAGAATATAAATCGTTTCTCTGGCAAAATATTAGATGAGGAAATGTTAATAGATAAATATGATATAGATATCTTATGTTTTTGTGAAACCTGGCTAAAACCAGATAGAATATTGTTTAAAATTGATATTTTTCTGTTACTAGTGCATACAACAGGTCCTCAGTAGGAGGTGGTACTTTAATATTACGTAGTAATTCTCTTAGATATAAGGAACAAAAATATATCACCGCTTGCTCTGTTGATTGCGTCAGGTATTGATTGTGTGAGGTAGCATGTACAGAAGTTGAAGGCCAAACTTTCTTAAGTGTTTATAGACCACCAGCATCAAACTTGTCATCATTCTTAATGATAATGGGAGAAATTTTAAGTACCTAAGCTTATAAGAGATAATAAATTAGTTTTCGTTTGTGGTCACCTAAATATTGATTTGTTAGTAAATTCACCTGAACACTGCAAGCTTACTTCATTGTTTGGTTCATTTAACTTAAAATGCACATACAAGGAAGCAACAAGAATAACAGCAACATCAGCTCAATGCCTAGATAATATTTATACTAATTGTGCCATAAAATACTCGTCTCAAATTAGTGGAGTTAGGTCTGACCATACAGGTCAACTAGTATCCTTTGAGTTGGTTAAAAAGCGGCAATTAAATAAGACTATTAAGTTTAGGCCACTAACTAAAAATAAATTAATGTTTTTAATGATAACATGTTAAGTAATCTTTCAATGGCCAATTTTGACTCCCATGACCCCAATGAAAATTACAGGATATTATTTTCTTCACTATGCCACGAATTTAGTAAGGCATGTCCAGTTAAAAAAATTCAAATGAGTAATAAATATAAATTTAATGAATGGGCCACTGCTGGAATAAGAATAAGCTGAGACAATTTATACAACTTATACCATGAAAAATCATTGACTTCCGATGAAGCCTTCCATAATTATGTAAGAAACTACTCAAAGATATTTAAAAGAGTATGCGCCCTAAGCTAAATCTAAATCAGAAAGTAATAAAATTAGCATTTCTAACAATAAAAATATACGCGTCGAATTGATAACCTCCTCTTTTTGTCGTCGGTTGAAAATAAAAACTGTGTTGAAGGTGATAAACAAAGAAACTGGAAACACAAACCAACAGGGTTAGAATGATTTGACTTTGAACATCGATGATCAGGTCATCTCAGATAAGTCAAAAGTGGCTGAGAAGTTGGAAAATTACTTTACCAATATTCCAGTAGAGATTACTACATCTCTGCATTCTTCGCCATCATTAGCAGAATCTTTTTTAAAGGAAAACTTCAATAAGGATATACCAACATTTTCATTTAAGCCCATTTCTATTGATGTAATTAAAAAGCATTCCAAATTCATAACATAACAAACACTGATGACTTATGGAGTGCATCTGTTAGGGTTCTTGGTAATATTATTGACTCAATTGCTGCTATCCTAACAGGCACGTTTAATTGATGTATAGACAGCGGTAATTTTCCCGATTTAATGAAACATAGTAAAGTAGTACTAATTTTTAAGTCGGGTTGTAAGAGTGATCCCTCTAACTATAGACCGATATATGTGCTTCCAGCATTAAGCAAAATATATGAAAAAATCATGCTGGACCAGATGCTATCATATTTTAACTCAAATGGAATTCTGCATAGTCGGCAGTTTGGTTTCACGAAAGGTAGGTCAATAACAGACGCAGGAGTAGCGCTCATCCGTCACATTCTGGAATCTTGGGAGAAATCTCAGGATGCAATTGGCATATTTTGTGACCTCTCCAAAGCTTTTGATTGCGTTGACCACAAAACACTGATCTGTAAATTACACCATTACGGAGTTCGTGGATTCGTGTTCTGCTGACCTTGTTCTTTCATATTTATCAAACAGGCAACAAAAAGTTATTGTTAATGGAGCGACATCTGCAGGATCCCTAGCCAAGATGAGTTCTTCGCAAGGTTCACTTCTTGGCCCTTTCCTTTTTATAGTGTATATCAATGACATACATGATGACCAACTTATCGGATATTTTTTATTTGTAATCCCATTGTGCTGTATTAATTGGTCTATACGACAGTATAGACCAAAGTTTTAAATATAATTAAGCATATCTTAGAACTGGAAACATCTTACAACTATATAATAATATAGGTTATCCATCAGAATTCAGACAGGCTTTAATTTATAATCATATTGTGGGAAGTACTAATTTCACACGGGTTCCCGTTAGTATATGCTTAAACTAGACTTATGGTCTCATGGTGCGTGGTGCGCTGGTTGCACGCTACTGGCATGATTGCTCTATGTTATCTCTTAAAAAATAGTAGTAGAGATACCTACTACTGTTTCTTGTGATTTTTTTTTTATTTTTGGCTCGCGTTTGAATTTTAAGAAAAAATTAATTCAAACTCAAAATGTTTTATTTCACATAGGCCTACATGGGCACTTATAAAACGTCAGCAGTTTGGCGCAGGGCACGGTTCGAAATTGGTGGTTTTCTATGGAGAAGATCCGGCAAGAAACTCCACAGTTACTCTTTTAAGATATCATTCTTACAATGTATCTATAATACAGGTTAATTAGGTATGAGAGGACATTAAAGCCTGTCTGAATTCTGATGGATAACCTATATTATTGTATAGTTGTAAGATATGTCTCCAGTTTTAAGATATGCTTAATTATATTGAAAACTTTGGTCATTACAAGATATTTTCTAAATTTAAACCCACGACCTACGTCATTTAAATTTAAAAGTCAATTATCTGAAATTAAGTATTTCAAATGGCGGGAGACTTTGTTAAACATAAAAAACACAGTGATACGACGTCAATGTGGAGCTATTTTTTAGTTGCGAAGGATAGGAATAGTGCCAAATGTAACCGATGCTCAGCCATTCTCAAGACTTTGGATGGATCGACTAAGGGATTACATAAACATTTGTCATCAAAACACAACATCAAGCTTATATCAGCTTCAACAAGTCTAGATTCTGATAATCTGAACACAGCACCGCCGCCAGCCAAGCGAAAGTTAAATGATTATTTTACTAAAAGTGCCGACGATAGCCTCGATGATGTTTTGGCAAGAATGATTGCATTAGATGGATTTCCATTCAGTATATTCATAACTTCAGATGATTCGAGAAAATTTGTCTTTACAAAATACACGGATTTACCAAAGTCAGCCGTCACCATTCAAAAACGTGTCATGAATTACAGTGAAAAAATCAGAAAGCAAGTAACTGCAGAATTGAAACATTTGAAAAGTGCAGGTGAAAGATTTAGTCTTTCTTTCGACAAGTGGACTTCAACATCCAATAAACCATACATGGCTGTCAAGGTTCATTCATATAAAAAAATTTGGAACTTAGGACTTGTTCCTATTTATGGAAGTATGAAAGTATGGCTGAAAATTGTCTTCGTATATTGAAAGAGCGTCTAAGTATATTTGATATTTCCCTGGATACTGGCTTTATGAAAAACATAATTATTTGCAAGACAGTTCTACCTCAGATGATACTATATATGTTGATCATATGGACGACATCCATGATGATGAACATTTAGAAGACTTAGACAGTCCAGAATCAGACTTAATCTTAATGTCACAAAATGACCTTGCGCTATAACACATACCAGAGTTAACACAAGAAGAAAACATTAATGAGATGATAAAGAAAATCCGCAAAGTTGTAGAGTGTATTTCAAAAGATCACCATTGAAAAATGAAACAGTACTTCAAAAATAAATGAAAATTGAACATGGAAAAGAGCTGTCACTTCTTTTGGACTGTAAAACCAGGTGGAATAGTCTTTTAACAATGCTGGAGCGATTTTATCTTTTAAAAACCTTCATTCAAAAAGCTCTTATAGATCTCAATCATCTAATTCGTTTGGAAGAAGTTGATTTTGAATTGGTAAATAAAATTGTTGATGTGCTGACCCCAATTAAATTGACAGTAGAAGCAATCTGTCGGCGAGATGCTAATTTATGCACAGCTGATTCCGCTTTGAAATTTCTTATAAAACAGCTATCTAGCATAATCATTTTTTGGCAAGTGCTGACACTTGCCAAAAAATGAAAACATCCTTAATGGAACGTATGAAGCAACGACGAAGTGATGATTTGACTGGTGTGTTGTATTAATTACAAAATCCATGAAAAGATGATGAAAATCAGTTATTATCGGATTTGGAATGGCATGACTTATTTCCAGTTTCTACACAGGCTTTAGTTTGGAAGCAAATAAAGTGTATTGTTAAAAAACTTAAAAGTCGAGATGACACGGAAGAAGAAGAAGGAAGATCAGGATCACAAACAGATGATGAGTTAAGGCCACAAACCTCCCAACTAACATTCTGCCGTCAGATACAGGTTTCATTATAACTTTAATCTGTTCAATTGCGTAATAATTATCTCAGTTCTAACTTAAAACGATATAAAGGAGTTCAAAAATAATTTGAAGTGCAATGATGCTTCAAGAACTGTAATGAAGGTCTTTAAGCAGTTTTAAGAGTTAGAATGGTTCTAATTACAGCACATGTAGTTAAGGTGTTATAGGTTTAACCTGTTTCTAGCAGCTAAAGCTATACAACAGTGCTCACTGACACCCGTTAACACTTATTGTTATATAGTGGTTGTTACGAAGAGACTTATATATATTGAGGTATTATATTGACTTTAAGGTGCAGGCATTGGTTGTTAAAGAGAGTTTGTGTAGGGTGTACTAACACAAGATATTTAAAGTGTTGAAAAACTCCTTTATGTAGTTTTAACCTGTCATATAAAATTTACTAACGCTTATTGTGTTAAGCTGGCACAATTTAAAGTCATTATAAAACAGGTGTTAGGCACGCACGTGTGAGTCGTTATTAACACATAGAGGCAAAAAGTTTTTATATTTATGTAATAAACGGACTGAATCAATTAGATTCCTGT
This sequence comes from Tholera decimalis, assembly GCA_943138885.2. Classification (NCBI taxonomy): domain Eukaryota; kingdom Metazoa; phylum Arthropoda; class Insecta; order Lepidoptera; family Noctuidae; genus Tholera; species Tholera decimalis. Next base: position 4,802,049 of record OW964575.2, on the reverse strand, counting down.
ATAGATTTTAGTAAGTTATAGAAAAATGAAACGGTTACAATCTTGGAGTAAACAAAAGAAAAAGGAATAGGCAGGAATGTCGTAAATTTTTGGAGTCGGTTAATAATGGTATGAATGACAAAAAAACTAGTAGTTCTGATAATACCAGATTAGATCCTCTTATTCCAGTTATTACGAAAAATAAAGAAGATTTAATACAAATCAAATACAAAAATAATAGTAATACGAGTAATTTCAGTCAAGTTCGAATAGAATCACAACAGGGTTCCGCAGAACAAGAAAAAGAAGAAACTGCAGTCAATCACGATTTTGTTGAATTTTTCGATTTCTTACCACTTAGTGAGCCCGAATGCGAAGAAGAAGAGGTAGAAAATGTAGTAAAATTAAAAAAAAAATACTTCACTAACAAAAAAGTTAAAAATCTGGTCCATTGAATATAATATTACCCTGTATGGGTAATATTATTTTCTTCAAAACATTTGCTGTCGATTTTAAATGAAGGCTACATTAGTACTGAAGTATTGCTTCCAAAAGACCCACGAACAATTTTGCAAACTCTAAATTAAATTGTTATTAAAAATATTGAAGGAGGACAACACTTGCCAGTCATGGTATAACTGAACTTTTAATGAAAATACTGAAGAATTCAATACTATACTTGTTGACCTCTGATAATAGAAAATAATTTTCACTACATGGTAATTTTTTTTAAATAAATATGTTATATTTGACAAACCTATTAAGTCATCGTTTATAGGTAAGTTTAAAGTAAAAAAAAAAAACCTTTTGTAATCTCTGATGACATTATAGTAATAAATCCAAATGAAATTAAATGCAAATTAGTATGTATGAGTCATAAAGATATATTATACTTTCTTCCATTAGTACATACACTATAAGTATTTGGTTAAATATTATGCAAAGATACCACACTAGCTCAAGACTCAAGACAAGACAAGAGAAGTTGAAGGTGGTTCGTGAGACAATATAGGCTCTTAATAATAATATAGTAATAATAAGAAAGCTTTTTTTAATGTCTATTAAACCAGTAAATGTTCAAAAAAATATGTGATTGCACAATTGTAATGACATTATTATAATACCTCAGTGGTAATGAAATACATGTACCTCCACATGTAACATTTCAAAATCAAACAATTATTTAGCTGTGTAACAATCAACAAAGTTATTTACCAACCTACTAGTATTCTGTAATTATGTACTCGAGAAAATATATTTAAATAAAAATTTAATTTAAATTAATTTATTTTTTTTCTTTTAAATAATTTCTTTTAAAATTTTCCTCTGTGGTTTTTTTGACTAAATCATCTCTTTTTCTATTTTCTTTGGAATTTTCTTATACTGAATTTTTCCTTTCCTTGCTTTTTCCCATATTTTCTTTGTCTAAATCATCCCTTTTTTGTTTTCCTCCTTATTTTCTTTTATTAAAACATCAGATTTTTTGTTTTTCTCTATGTTTTGTTCTACTGAATCCTTCTTTGTTTCCTGTTCTCCTTCTGTATTTTTTTTTCAATTAAATCATTAATTTTTTCATATTACATCACGTTTTCTTCTTCATTTAACTCATTCTCATTTTCTTCATAATCATGCGTGATATTTTTTGCATTTTAGTCCCCCGCCAAACTGACCTAAAGAATGAATACTGCGCACTCAAGGACAGCGCTCATAAACTGTATAGGTACTCTGTTAAATCCTGGACAATCCTGAAAAACAAATGTTTTTTAGAAAGAAAATTATTATGTTTTATATAGATATGTATATTAAAAGTATGCAAAAATGACAGTCCCCCGTTTTTAATCAAAAACTCTAGAATTATGATCAAAATCCTGAATTGAGCATGGAGTATGCTCAAATCAGGATTTTTTTCAACACAAGAAAAAAAAATCTTACAAAATTTAGACCATTCTGAAATTATATTAGGTACCAGACCATTCTGTAATTTTACTAGGTTACCTACTATCATAAATTTCTGTATTATTTTTTGGATATACTTAAAGGTTTTCATTATTTCAATAAGGAACCCTATTCCAGTCAGTTTTTAAAATGTTTAGGCGCTAGTATTCTCTTGGCAAAACTAATTGTACTCGTTTGAGACTATTTTAACACATCTATGTGTACTCAGGACTGCATAATACTCTTGACTAAAGGTGCTTTATCTCAAAAAGTGTAATAAATGACTCAGGTTATTACATAAAGCTTTAATATATATCCGCCATTTGTTTTGGAAAACTAACCTATAAATTTACCGAATTACTTAATATTTCACTGTAAAATACTTAATTATTTATGTATACTTTTATCATTTCACTGATGCCAATTGATATATAATGCTAACAGCCATAGAGGAGGAATAAAAAAAAATTGACTACTGAGAATAATCGTATTTTATATTCACATAAGTTTAATCTTTTTAATAAATCCTGAGCGCGTTAAAATTGAGATGGAAAACATGGTATTCTTTACCATGAAATCAAAACGGCATACTGTTTTCACTTCAGAAAATATGTGTACCTTGGTTGAATACTTACTTTTATTATTATACAGATAACACTTCATGTCCATATTATTATGTTTTTCCACGTGCACTTAGTTCTTATTAACTCCACCGTACAGGAATTTTGAGAAGCTAAAACTACAAATTGGGGTAAAAAGTACTCAGAAAGCGATAAGATACTCGCTTGACACTTTTTTAGATAACTAATACGCGTCAAGGTATCAAACAACTACTTATAATAGGTCTAATAAAGTTACAAGTGACATGCAATGCTTAGCCGACGATTTTCTGTAACCTATAGTGTTAACCAACCCTTCTATAGTTACAAATATACCGTTAAAAGTAATAACCAAGAGTGTATAAACGGTCTTGTGCAGTTACTTTAGCTCTCCAATAACACCATTCTACAGGCTTTCTATAACCTTTACCTGCAAAATCTAGGGCCTCTTTCGTGGGTACAAGGGTGTTAGGGCACTCTATAACTCTGCTATTACACCTATTCTAACAACTTTTATACTCAAATGGAACCGATATACAACTGCTATACAGGTTGTTTTAACGCTAGCGTGCTAGTTGGGCTCCCAATCCCAACCCCAATTGACACTAAAGGAAAAGTTATAGCTGGAAATTGATAAGAGTATGAAATCCCCAGATCGTGAAGTACAAATACAAAATTAATCAGGGTTGGCAAAATATAGTATTAGACGTGAAATAAGACTGTTTGAAAATGGAGGAATTAGTGGATATCACTTAGAAACGGCATATAAGTATCTATTGTCTATTCCTCCAACCAGTGTAAAACCTAAACGAGCGTTTTCAGCTGCTGCTTATGTTGGTAATAAACGAAGCAGGCTTGGAAGTCAAACCTTGGATGCATTGATATTTCTACGATTGTATTTTCAAAATTCGAAATAAGTTTTATTGCCTTTTTATTTCTTACAAAGTATAGTATCTTTTTGTCATTTTTTCTTTTCTTACTATACTGTGATATGTGTAGTGTACCAAAATTAAAAATATATATTTTAAGAAATTACTCGTTTTTTAGAGTTCAGTTGCCGAATGGCAAAAAACGGAACCCTTATAGTTTCGTCATGTCTGTCTGTCTGTCTGTCTGTCCGTCCGTCCGTATGTCACAGCTATTTTATTCCAAAACTATTAAGACTATACATGTGAAACTTGGTAAGTTGATGTATTCTATGAAACGCTTTCCGATATTGAGAAAAAAATTAAAAATCATTTAAAATAAAGGAACATACACCCCATACATGGAACTAAAACTGAAAATATTTTTTTTTTTCATGAAACCTATGCGTGTGTGGTATTTATAGACAGGTCTTTAAAAATGACATGGGGGTTTCTGAAACCACTTTTTCATAAAGTCAATCGTTTAAAAGATATAAGCTTCCAAAGTGGTTAAATGTGTATCCCTCCCTCTAACTTCTATAATAGTGGAGTGAAAAATCTAAAAAAATATGTGTCTGTAGATCTTAATATAAACTTTCAACCAAAATTGGTTTGAATGATATCGAGTTAACAGTTTTTGAGATACGGCATATTTTCTAAAACCGCAAATATAACTTTGTAATTCATACAAACACTATGAAAAACAAAGTTATCTAGCGTAGTTGTAAAAAATGTAAATAAGCTAGTTTTAAGAAATTTGTAAGGTTTTTTTCGTCAAATAAATATACATATTATATTATATTATTATAGTTACACACGGAACCCTTCATGCGCGAGTCTGACTATCTGACGAAAAAAGCAATATAACATTAGATTTATAGATTTCTTTTATTTTTTTTTCTTTTAAATTAAGTTACACTTGATACATATACTGTTATGAAATAAATTACGCTTATATTTTCTGCGAAGTAAGTTCGTTAGACAGCATTAATGAAAAAATGTTTTTTTGGTATGGCTCCACGTATATATAATAAAGTACCGAATGTTATTAAAAATATGACAGTACATCAGAATTTAAACGAGCACTAAATGAAATTTTAATAAACAAAACTTATTTCAGTCTGGTTTTATTATGACATTACATAATTATATTTTTTTTATTTCATACTGGTTTTATTATTCAAATAAGTACTGCATACCCATCTACCCTAACTTGCTACTTACCCAGTTTCGAAGCGTCAATAGCCTCATGGATAAGGTGTCGGACTTGTGATCGAGAGGTCGCAGGTTCGAACCCCACCCATTACACTATTGACGTGAACCCACTCCAGACACAAGCATATTTAGCTTAGTTGGAGGGGTTAACAAGATTGCTAGTAATGTGAAATGTACCCACATTGCTAGTATTCTTTAAAAAAAATCTGAGGAGTTTAATATATAAAATCAAAGTTTTATTGCAATAGGATTAATAGTGAGGGAACGGATAATGTATTACTACAGTAAAAACAAACGTTAATTTTTATATAATAGGTATAATTAATTAAATTTATTTTTGTGATTTATTTACGTACCTACTTGCTTCATTTAGATCCATCCAGCCGTTTGAGCGTGAAGAAGTAACAAACATGCAAACAGACACATTCATTCACAAACTTTCGCCTTTATAATATTAGTGTGATAAATAAAACCATCTAAATAATTAATATTCGTTTTTCAAGTTTATTCAACATAACGACAAAAAATTAAAAAATGCAAAGTTAGCAAACTTCGTCGTGCAACGGCAAGCGGGCCTCGAGCGAACTTGTGATTGTGTGTGTGACAACGCACACGACTAGCCCGCTGCAGTAAATACCTATTTTCCGCGCGTCTCGTAGGCTCGACACCCTCTTAATGTAAACTTTCAACCAAAATTAGTTTGAACGAGATCAGGTCAGCAGTTTTTGAGACACAGCATATTTTCTAAAACCGCAAATATAACTTTGTAATTCATACAAACACTATGAAAACCAAAGTTATGTGACGTAGTTGTAATAAATGTAAATAAGCTAGTTTTAAGAAATTTGTAAGTTTTTTTTTCGTCAAATAAATATACATATTATATTATATTATCATAGTTACTACGGAACCCTTCATGGGCGACTCTGACTCGCACTAGGCAAATTTTTTATTGTATGTTGTGTGTGTTTATTACCGAATAAATGGTTTTCAATTCAATTAAATTTCAATTTCAACGCTTGCCGAGGTTGATCAGCGATGGGTGATCATAACATATCCGTGCCTCGGAAAGCACGCATAGCCGTTGTTCTTGTCTGTCATTTGTAAATCTTTTTAACAAAAACTCGAACCGGCTTCAAAACATACAATATTATTATTATTTCCTTTATTCAACACATATCTCAAAAATTACATTTTTAAATATTTTTCTATAAAAACTTACAAAAAAAAAACATTAAAAAATATAAAAAATGGCAGTCCATCGGTGTCGGGAGCAGGGTCCAAGCTACCGGTGGTTAGGTCTCCAGAGAAAGGAACCTCCTCACAATGCGAGCCGTATCGAGGAGAACTGCCTTCTGTATCAGGCCCTTTATCCAGCTGTACAACGCCAGCTTCGACAGATGGTCGTCGAAGCTTTTAGCTATCAGCCCATTGACTGACATGACAATCGGCACAATGACATCCGAGTCCACATTCCACATGGCAACAACCTCATGAGCTAAGTCGAGATACTTTATGTGTTTCTCTTTCTCAGCTTCCACGAGATTCTCGTCATGTGGGATGGTAACATCGATTATCATTGCGCGGCGCACTAATCGGTCTATCACCACTATATCAGGCTTATTGGCAACAATAGTCCTGTCAGTGATGATAGACCGATCCCAGTACAACGTGACATGGTCATTTTCGAGAACTGGGTCGGGCACATACTTGTAATACAGTACCTCAGAATCGACAAGTTTGTATTTCAAAGCAAGTTGCTGATGGATAATTCTGGCTACTTGGTTGTGTCTATGCAAGTACTCGCCATTAGCAAGACGAGAACAACCGGAGACAATATGTCTGATGGACTCACCAGGATGATGGCATGCCCGACACACGTCAATCGTCCCGTCCTTCATAATATGTCTCCGGTAATTATTCGTCAAGATAACTTCGTCCATAATTGCACAGACAAAACCTTCAGTTTCTCCGAAGAGATCCCCGAAGCGTAGCCAGGCAACCGAAGCTGTCAAATCTACATCGGGCCCATAGAGAGCCCGATAGTAGCGACCATGAAGCTCCTTGCTTTTCCATACCTCCTTGCGGTCATCTGCGGTGAGTATAACAGGTTTGTGCCAGTTCTCTTTAGCCATGGTCAGCGGGGTGAGTCCCTTGTCCACTGCAACCACATCTCGGTGCATACCCACATCGGCTTGAAGGAAATATTCCCTGAGACTGCAAATCTCGCGGTTGTGGAGAGTTTTGGCGTTTACGAAGCCTCGACCTCCACACTTCCGCGGGATTTACAGTCTCATCACCGATGATCGTGGGTGATGCATCCGATTTGCGGTTAGCAGTGTGCGGACCCTCCTATCCAGGGCGTCCAGTTCGGTTTGAGTCCATTTGAGTATGCCGAAAGAATACATCAACACCGGCATGACCCAACTGTTGAAGGCGCGCACCTTATTTCCTCCCGACAAAAGGCTGTTTAATACCTTTGTCAGGCGGCCGAAGAAGCGCTCCCTCAACGATTGCTTCATGTCAGCAATATTAATGCCCAAAGCTTCCGACATACCCAAATACTTATAAGTTTCGGTCAAGCAGAGAGATCTAAGGTGTATGGAGTCTGAAAGTTGAATTCCCTCAGATTCCATAATCTCTCCTCGTTTTACATGCATGATTGCACATTTGTCCACACCAAATTCCATCTTGATGGCGCTACTGAAAGTTTCAGTTACCTTCAGTAGTTCCATCAGTTGCAAGTTGTTGGGGGCAAAGAGTTTCAAATCATCCATGTAAAGGAGGTGGGATATACTTTGACCTCCTCTTCTCAACCGATAGCCCAGGCCTGAGTCCTCTAACTGCTGCTTAGAGGATTCAGGGCCAAGCAAAACCAAAGTAGACTCAAACTGTCACCCTGAAATATTCCCCGTCTGATCCATATAGGCTCATCATTCCCTCGGATCGGTCGACATCCTGGATAGCGAAGTACCGTCTTCCATTGCCTCATACAGGACTCAAGGAAGGTGCGTAGAGTTGGATGTATTTTGTAAAGCTCTAACACCTTCATGAGCCAGGTCTGCTGCTTAGAGGATTCAGGGCCAAGCAAAACCAAAGTAGACTCAAACTGTCACCCTGAAATATTCCCCGTCTGATCCATATAGGCTCATCATTCCCTCGGATCGGTCGACATCCTGGATAGCGAAGTACCGTCTTCCATTGCCTCATACAGGACTCAAGGAAGGTGCGTAGAGTTGGATCTATTTTGTAAAGCTCTAACACCTTCATGAGCCAGGTATGAGGAACAGATTCATAGGCTTTTTTGTAGTCTATCCAGCATGTTGATAGATCTTTGCGGGATCGACGAACCTGTTGGCTAATGGCCATGTCAATGAGGAGTAGCTCCTTAGTGCCACGGGACCCTTTCCTACATCCATTCTGAGAAGCGGACATAATTGAGTTGCACTCAATGTGCATATTTATTTTCACTCTCAGAATGGACGTAAGAACCTTATAGACCGTAGACAAACAAGTAATCGGTCTATAGTTTTTGGGTTCCATGGGACTACCACTCTTATGGAGCAGGTGGGTACAGCCAGTAGTAAGAAACTCTGGTAGAGACCCAGCCTCTAAGGATGCCTGGAATTGAGAAGCCAAAAGCGCGTGCGAGCTGCTATACCACTTGAGCCAGAAGTTGTGCAGTCCATCCGGTCCTGGAGACTTCCAGTTTGGTAACGGATGAACTGCTTTGGCGACATCAGACTTATTGATGGTTATTTTATCCATTTGTGGTATAGCTTCACATACGCGTTCAACTTCACGCATCCAGTCATCCTCAACATGACAGACGGGTACCGACCAGATGTTGCGCCAGAATAAATTCGTGGCGGTATCATCCGGGCGGCACACGTCAGTCACATTTTGATTGGGTCGCTCCCAAGCTCTGTATACCCACCTCTCATCGCTCTGGAACATGCGATTCTGTGAGTACCGTTCAACCCGCCGCTTAAACCGTCGGATACGGCTTGCCCATGCACAAATTTTCTGCTTCAGGAAGTCAATGCGCTCCGTAATGTGGGGTGTGTATTCTCGAGGGCGGATTCCAGTCCCCGAGAAAGCCCGCCGTACAAAACGCATAACACTTGGGCGTGCATTGCCTTCCTTGAAGCAGTATAGTTTGCCGATGAGTGTTCTGGCCTCATTGATACGCCTCTCGATCCTATACTGCCAGGCTGGTACAGCAGGTTTTGGTCGAATAGCTTCGTCGTTATTAGGGAATTTAACGTTAGCTAAGCGACATGCTGCAACAGCCCCGCAATACAGGATTGAGTGCGTATCAACAAGGTTTTCGCTGCTCTCAAAAATGTTCTCAAGCAGCGAGTCCAAAGCACACTCCAGTGCCCTATTTTTTTTGTGCATAGGTAACCGTGGTAACCGGGGTCTAAGTTCCGGCGGAGCTGATCTATACTCGCGAAGCGCATCCTCCAGTGCGCTCCTCAGTCGATCGTTGCATTGGCTACTTACCGTGACAACCCTATCATCTAGCTCATTATTATGACTATAGAGCCGCGATGTCATTGCGCTACTAGTGGGCGCTTGTACCACGGCTTGTGTCGGGGACGAGATGATATGGTTGCTCAGTACCTCTGAGCGCAGCCTATCAAGTGTTGCGTCATCCAGCCTGTGGCTACGCTGGATGACCCGCACCTGATCCGACAGTCGTTGGGCCGAGACGTTGACAGCTGGTTCTAGGTCCTGGAACAGAGACAGCATCCTGACACGATACGCAGTGAGGTTAGTTCCCCCCTCTGTCGACCCATAATATGCGCGCATGACGTTTTCGTTTATGGACTGAGTCCATCTCATGCGCTGCACACCACCGGCAGCGGGGACCAGGACAGGACAGGCTGTTCGGTGGCCGGCCTCTCCCCTGCCGACGCACAGGTGTTGGCGACGTCGGCGGAGAGAAATACTCGTCGCTCGAGCTCGACGCGGCTGCAGCCGCCGGTGACATTGGTAATCCTAAGTCCGGCGGCGGCGAAGCGGAGCTGAGCGACAGGTCCGGGGGTGGTGGGCGTGCACGTCGCGAAGCTGCTCTCGTTAGCATCATCCAAGTTTTGTTTGTTTACATTATTTCTATTTCTCGCATTTTTTCATTATTGGTGACAATGACAGAGGATTTGACAGTTGCCGATGGAATATTTTTCTTCATTTTCATTATAATATTGGTGGTTTTTTAAGTTGATATTATTTTTCTTGGTTCAATCGGTCCTCTTTTCGTATAAGTTGAAAAATTTGGGTGGGGAAAACGTATCACAATTTTTTGCGGATTTATTTTGTACGAACAGAAAACAAAACTTGATTTGACGGCTAGTGTTGCCAGCTTATTGTTGCCCTTATTATTATTATTATTATTATTATTATAAAATGTATGTATTTTATCATTATTTATATTTATACTAGCTTCTGCCCGCGACTTCGTTTGCGTGAAAGGGTTTTCCCGCGCAAATCCCGATCCCGTGGGAATTTCGGAATAAAAAGTAACCTATATGTTATTCCAGAATGTCGACTATCTACTTACCAAATTTCATTCAGATCCGTTCAGTAGTTTTTGCGTGAAAGGGTAACAAACATCCATCCATCCTCACAAACTTTCGCATTCATAATATTAAGTAGGATAGGATTAGTAGGACTAGCTTCTGCCCGCGACTTCGTACGCGTGGGAAGGTTTTCCCGCGCAAATGCCGATCCCGTGGGAATTTTGGGATAAAAATTAGCCTATGTGTTATTCCAGAATGACAACTATCTACTTACCAAATTAAATTCAGATCCGTTCAGTAGTTTTTGCGTGAAAGAATAACAAACATCCATCGATCCTCACAAACTTTCGCATTTATAATATTAGTATAAGTATATAGTATATATATTAGTAAGAAAGAAGTAAGAAGTAAGATAAGATAAGATAGTAGTTTATAATATTATAGTAGGATAGGATATATTATATTCTTTCGATAATGACATTTAGTTTACTTGTAAACCTACTAGGTCTAAAAAGACCACAATGTGGTAGGTTTACAAGTAAAATAAATGTCATGGTAAAAACCTAAAGGTTGACTGGTAGAGAATGCCTTGTTGCATTAAGTCCGCCCATGGTGGTACATGGGCGGACTTATTGCACATAAAGATTAAATAAATAAATACAAAAACCATCAAAAGCCCATCCTGTTCATTCAGGTGCCTTTGTATTCGGGGCCGTGATATCTCGTTTCAACATTTCCGCAACCCCGAGCGAAATCCTGTTAGGTACTGATTTGGCTAAATCCAGCAATAAAACATCAATTAGAAAATTATAAGAATCCAGATAAGCAAGGCATTCAAATCTTCCTATACAGTTTGCAGTTCTCGAACAGGTTGCAACGGTGAGTACTGACCTGATGTCAGCAGCAATGATGGGTCCATTGCCTGTCGGGGTTTTGGGAATAATCTAACGAGATACTGCGACCCCAAACGTAAGGCCGACTGAAGGAATAGGGTGAGTCAGAGCCAGATTAACCCTGTCAGAGGCCCTAAGGTAATGGCATTCTCGGGGCCCCTTTTCTTGGTTTGACTGACCAAATCGTGTGTGAACTGAGGAAACGCACATTAAGGGCTTGGCTTGCTTGGTTTTTAATATATTTCTTTACTTATTCCCAGATTTGTTCTATTATTGTTTTAATTCTACTACTAAATTTAACGATTTTTATTTTGTGAGATAAAAGTAAGGTCCCTACGTTCACAAGCACATCAAATTCTCGTTCGAAGAAACATGTTTTCTTGTTGCGTGCACTGGGCCTGGGCCCCTAGTTGATGCGGGGCCCCTAGGCAGTTGCCTACTCCGCCTAATGGTTAATCCGGCACTGGGGTGAGTTTTCAGTCAGTAGAAGTCTGACACTCCGCTCCACCTAGAGCGGAGTCAATTGATGATTTGAATGCACTGACCTGGTGAAAAGATGATATCTGTTCACAATATCAGGATTATATCTTGCAGACCCCTCCAGGTCACTGGTCTTCATCCACTGGTCTACCTCCAGGTTATTCCTTTCTTCTCCAGTGATGTATTGGTGTGTTAAGACATGGTCTGCCTTTGGTAGTAGATGGTCGTTGTAGGGTAAGGCTGTACAGAGAAAAAATATTGGGTGTATGAGTTAAGGCAATTGTCCGACCGCCAGCTAGTAAACGACTAACTATCGGCGATTTACTCGCTCAAGAAACGCACAATGAAATATACATTCCGTGTAAACGAAAGAGATGCATATGTTAATAGTTGGTCTGTGACTGTTCATACTGCTGGCGACTACTCGCTTCACTAGTTTGTCGCTGAACGACAAGAGCTGTCAAAGATAAAATCTCGCTCAGCGATCACTTGACAGTCAGAATCCACGCTGTGAGACCAACCAGATGATAGCTCAGCGACTAAACTATCGGAACAACACGCTCGCTGCTCGTCAACTCGTTTTCAGATGCTAGGCTCTACTCGCTTGGGCACGCCGCAATCGCGGCGATAAGTCCCCTCTTTGAGGAGTGGCTGGAGAGAGGCCACGGCGTCCTCACCTTCCGCCTGACGCAGGTGCTGACCGGACATGGTTGTTTTGGTAGGTACCTGTTTCGGATTCAGCGGGAGGACACGCCCGGGTGTCGTCATTGTGAGGACCACCTGGAGGACACGGTGGAGCATACGGTCGAGGTATGCCCTGCTTGGGCGGAGCACCGCCGTGTCCTCGTAGAGGCGGTCGGCGGCGGCGACCTCTCGCGCCCTGCTCTGGTTCAGACCATGGTGCGGAGCGAGAGGGAATGGGATGCGGTCGCCTCCTTCTGCGAAGCAGTCATGCTAGCGAAGGAGGAGGCCGAACGCGCGAGGGAGAGGCAACTCTCTTCCTCGCGCCCCAGCCGTCGTGGTAGACGCCCCGGGCGTCGGGGATCGCGAGCCGATTTCCGGCCACCGTAGGCGCGGGCCTGCGGACGGCGAGCAGGGGTAGCTCACCGTCCGGCAAAGACCAGGCCCGGGTCGGCGGCGCGTCGTGTTCCACGTGCGCCTCAAGGAGCCGTCAGCATTGGTGACGGGGCTTCATAAAGCCATAGCCTGCCGGGGTCGCGGAAATATAGTAAAAAGATACCGCGGCTCCGGAACTTACGGGCAGCTGAAGGGACAGGGTGGGTTTTTAGTCAGTAGAAGTCTGACACTCCCTCCCGCTTAACCCAGAGCGGGAGAAGTTATTCGATGATTTTCCCACCCAGAAAAAAAAAAAAAAAAAAAAAAAGGCTCTACTCGCTACTCGTTCATCGTCGACGGTGGGACGGACAACTGCCTTACAGATCACAATTTTGATGGAACATACAAAGATTCACAGTAGACAAACATGCTGTAAACGGAGAGCCTGCTTTCGGAAAAAAAAATTATAACAGTACTAGTTTCTGCCCGCGACTTCGTTCTCATTGGAGGGCTTTCCCACATAAAATCTCGATCCCGTGGGAATTCCGAGATAAAAACCTATGAGTTATTCCAGGATGTCAACTATCTACTTACCAAATTTCATTTTGATCCGTTCAGTAGTTTTTGCGTGAAAGAGTAACAAACATCCATCCATCCATACATCCATCCTCGCAATTTTCACATTTATAGGTAATATTGGTAAGATAAGATATTTTTTTTTCTATTTCATGCGTTGTGATTAATTTTCTGTCAATCATAACTTAATAATGGAATATACACTTAAATAAAAACCCTAAACTACAAAATTATATACATCTAAAAATAAACTAAAATATGGCGTCTAGAAATTCGTGCGCATCGCTGTCCACGGGTAATGTGCCTAAAAGACTGGCGCCATTGCCACGCTGTATGGCAATGCTTAAGCGCTGTCTAAGGTAAAAGCCAGCCTTTGGGTCACGCGAAGTGTCAACTAGGCGCCTGGATAGTTCTTTAAAATATTTTTTAATAATTTTGTTTAATAATTCTTTTTAATAATTTTGTGTATCTAATAACAATTGGGCTTAGTTCCCAAAATGAAGAATAGGTATGAAATAAATTAATTAAAATTAATCTGTTGGTAAACCAATAAGAAATTAATACCGTCATGCGTCATAGGACTGATGTGAACATCGTGGTCAGGTTGCCAGCCGGCATATTTTAATTACATTGAAAGGGATTCCATTTATCAATATATGACGTCTTTAGCGACATTATTATCACTTAATCGTTGCACATTATGGAGATAATTGAAACCCCACATTATTTTTGGAGTTATTTTGCGGAGATAAGTGTGGTCCGATGTTTCTTATCAGAAGATACAAACAGTAGCTAAGCTGTAATTTAAATCTATCACAGGGGTATTTCAATAGATATTCTCCTTATAGAATTGTACATTTATTCGGGTATGCTCGCATTAGTAGAACGCGTTGCAGCAATTACACAAACAGAGAACGTTACAATGACTGATTTCCAACATAAAAATATGCGCGGTGGAGTGGTGGACATCGATTGGGTTGACGATGGATCACGTTTACTCACTTACAGGGCTCTATTTGAATGCATTGTTTTCGGGGGTAAAATCATCCAATCACTCCTCTCCCTCCTGACAAGCAGACGGGACCCACTTGAAAATAATATATATTTTTTAATGGCATGAGTCCCGCCGGCTTCTCTCTTTTCAAATTAAAAATGTACTTGTTTCTTGCAATTCAGTTGAGCAGTCGGGTTTTTTAGTTTTTTTTTTTAATGTGAAGTTAGTGGCTAATAATAATACTGGAACTACGAGTTGATCTGTAAGTTTTAGCAACGTTTTCCAAGGTCCGTCAGTGGGTGAGTAACCATCTTGACATAGGGGTTCCACGATTTTTAGGGTTCCGTAGCCGAATGGCAAAAAAAGGAACCTTTATAGTTTCGTCATGTCTGTCTGTCTGTCCGTCTGTCCGTCTGTCCGTCGTCAATGACATTGAGGTTTCTAAAACCACTTTTTCATAAAGTTAATCGTATAAAATCTTTTAAACGATCTATACGCTTCTGAAGTGGTAAAATGTGTCCCCCCCCTCTAACTTCTATAATTATGGAGTGAAAAATAAAAAAAAATATATGCTGTAGATCTTAATGTAATATTTCAACCAAAATTAGTTTGAACGAGATCGGGTCAGCAATTTTACAGATACAGCATATTTTCTAAAACCGCAAATATAACTTTGTAATTCATACAAACACTATGAAAAACAAAGTTATTTGGCGTAGTTGTAAAAATTGTAAATTCACTACTTTTAAGAAATTTCTAAGTTATTTTTTGTTGTTGTTAGTATTCATCAGCAGGATGAACCCTAATTATATTACAATCTAGCCTTATATATATAGACTAATAAGTAATTTAATTTTAACTTAAACTAATAAATTGTCTTTACTAAGAATGTGTCTAGCAGTGGCACTTTTCTTATCGTCTCTATTAAGGGGAATACACTTCGTTATTGTGTTTATTTGGTAGCACTTTACACTATTCACTATCACTAAACACTAATTCGAACGGTTTTGTTCTTTTTAGTCTTCTAACTATATTTGTGTGATCGAGAAGCTGGATTGCCTAGATGTTCACATATTGATGAAGTCTCTTTTCATGAGCTTCCGCAAGTTTTTGAATAACTTTTTCGATGAATTCAACTTTTAGGTCCCGATGGAGATCGTCGTTTCGAATGTACCAAGATGCATTCACAATTTCCCTTAGCACTTTGTTCTGGAATCGCTGTATGATAAGTTTATTGGTCTGTTTAGTGCAGCCCCAGAGCTGAATACCGTAAGTCCAAATTGGCATCAGGACTTGTTTGTATATTAACAATTTGTTGTGTACCGACAACATGGAGTGTCTCCCAAGTCTGTCTTCCCAATACATTCTTTTAAATCGCAGTTCTAGTTCATCCTTTTTCTTTTTGACGTGGGCTTTCCAGCGGAGCTTTTGTCAAGGGTCATACCAAGATACTTGGCTGTATTGTCGTACGGGACTCGTTTATTATTAATGTAAACTGGAAAATACTGTTGTTTTTTGTTAGTGAAGTCTATCTTATAAGAATTAGATTCATTAAGTTTAATCCTCCATTTTTTGGTCCAATTATAAACTTGATTTACAGCTATTTGTACCTTTTCTACTGCTTGTTCGTGGCTGTTTCCTACACCCATTATGGCTGTATCATCAGCAAAGGTCCCAATCGTGTTTTGCTCTAATTCAGGAATATCACAAGTGTATAGTAGGTACAGGACCGGCCCTAACACACTTCCTTGCGGTACGCCAGCTTTAATTTCCTTCAGTTCCGAGTAGGTATCTTCTTGCCTTATTCTGAAGACTCTGTTCAGAATGTAGGATTCTAATATATCTGAAAACTGCTTCGGTAACAGGCTCTTAAATTTATGTATAAGGCCTTCATGCCATACTTTGTCAAATGCCTGCGCCACGTCTAGAAACACAGTAGAGCATACTTTTTTGTCTTCAAGGGCATTTAATTTTACGTTTGTAATCCTATGCACTTGATCAATAGTCGAGTGTTTTTCTCTATCTATATCTATTATTGGTTTAAGTTGTTTGAGTAACAGCTTCTTAAATAGCTTGGACATAATTGGTAGCAAGGAAATAGGCCTGTATGATGATGTTTCGTGAGCCGGTTTTCCAGGCTTAGCTATCATTGTTACTTCAGCCACCTTCCATAAGTCTGGAACATATTTAAACCGCAGTGCGGCATTGATAAGGTTTGTTAACTTGACCAAACCCTTTCTTGGTAACTTCATTTTCTGATGTCATCATATTATTTACCGAAGTGCGATGTTCAATGGATTCTCCGTCATTTGGTTGAAAAATATTTTCTAGGTGGTCCGCAAACCTCTTAGCTTTTTGCTCATTCGTGATTGCCCATTGCTCATTTTCACACTTAATAGGTGGGATATGAGTAATCGGCCTTTTTAAGTGCTTAGTAGCCTGGAAATGCGAAGAAGGCTACTAAGGAAGATTATGCTAGGGCGTACCCCAGAAGCGACGATAAACATGACAAGAACAAATAATCGCATCCTCCTAGTATCATACAATCTAACATTAGATTGGCCACGTGGAACCTAGGCACACTCACTGGCAGAAGTCAAGAACTGGCGAAAATACTACAAGTTCGCAAAATTAATATCTGCTGCCTACAGGAAACTAAGTGGAAGGGGTCAAAGTCTAGAGACCTGGGACTGGGATACCAGATGATATACCATGGAACTAGCAATACACGCGACGGGGTGGCCATTGTGTTGGACTCAAACCTAAAACGGCGCATAATTAACGTCGACAGACGAAGCAGCCGACTTATGGGAGTGAAGCTAGCTATGGATGGACAACCACCTTTAAACATAATATCGGCTTATGCACCGCAAACCGGGTGCACTGACAGTGAAAAAGAGACTTTCTGGGATGAGTTTGATGATATGCTCAATTCTGTAGCGCACGGAGAACGTGGGGACCTAAATGGACACGTAGGCGAGAGAAATAGAGCATATGGAGCAATACAGGGAGAATTTGAATATGGCAAGCTTAATAAAAGTGGGGAACAGATACTAGAGTTTTGTATTTTATATAATTTGGCAATAGTTAATACCTTTTTTAAGAAAAAACCAGAACATATCATAACTTATAAAAGTGGAAATAAGCAATCACAAATAGATTTTATCTTAACTAACAGAGATATGATCAAAAATTTTAAAGATTGTTAGATCATCCCTGGCGAAGCACTTACATCCCAACACCGAATTCTAGTAGGATGTAACACACATTGACGGCCAGCCAGTACCAAAAGTAAGCCAATTTAAATACCTTGGTTCAGTATTATCCAATAACGTAGACATAGACGCCGATGTTACACATAGAGTCAGCGCTGCATGGCTGAGATGGAGAACGCTGACAGGAGTACTCTGTGACAATCGAATGCCGATACAACTCAAGGGCAAAGTCTACAAAACGGCCGTTAGACCAGCGATGCTATACGATTCTGAGTGCTGGGCCGTCAAAAAAGCACACGAACAGAAAATGAGCAGAAACGAACTGAAGATGTTGAGATGGGCAGCGGGAGTGACCAGACTCGATAAAGTACGCAATGAGTACATCAGAGGCTCCTTCAAAGTCACTCCCATTGCAGAAAAGATGGTTGAGAGCCGGCTGAGATGGTTTGGCCATGTCATGAGGCGAGAAGAAGGACATCCAGTGAAAAAGGCACTGGTTATCCCAGAGACCAGAAAGGGCAGAGGAAGACCGCCAGCCACGTGGTGGAAAACCACTGCCAAGGACATGGAGCAAGCTCAGCTGAAAGCACAGACAACCCAGGACAGAGTGTCCTGGCGCCTTAAAACGAGGAGAGCCGACCCCAAGTAAAGGGAGCAGGCGTGGTAAAAGAAGAAGAGAAGAAGAGTAGCCTTCCAAATGGAATAGTCTGTTTTTTGGTCGTTACTTAAGTTCTGAAGATAGGTATTGATTGAGTTATCTTTGAAATTTTGTATTAGTCTTATTACTTTTTTCATAAGATTATTTAATTTTTGTTTGTCATCAGGGCACCTAGTTTGATGCCACCTTTTACTCTGCCTTCTTTTTTCCATTATAATAAAAGAAAACTACAGTATAACCACTCACAAACTTTCGCATTTATAATATTAGTAGGAAGTAGGATTTACACTTCATGCACATGGTACAAATACTGAAATATGAGAAGTGATAATTAAAAGCAATTGTATTAAAAAAATACAGGGTGGCGATTAGGTTATCACATTAAATTGTACAACAGGTATTACAAGTTGTTATCAGTCTGTTCGGTCCGACGTGAAACAGAACGCATCTTTTGGCCGGCAACATTAATTATCTGTGGACTTGACATTACTTGACTTTGACAGATAGACTTTGCTTGGTTGGAAAAAATGCCGGTCATCGGGACCCCCTTGAGCTAAATATAATTGGTAAAATATTGTTGGATTCGCCTGTTGAGACCGATAATTGGGTCGCGAATTATCTAATTGTTGAAGTGTATTCCCCATTTGCCGAAAACCCCGGGATATTGTTGAATCATACGCCGCCTTGTCGTCGGTCGGGCTGGCACGCGGAGTTTGTTGGAAATCGAATTGGATCTCACGAGATATGAACAGATTAATTGTGTTCAGTGATTGATTGAACTTTGTAATCTCGGATTAACAAGAATCCAGTGATATTTCTCGGAACACATCGCCTTATTGCCTACCACGCGTAGCGCGCGCTTGCTGGAAACGAGTTAGGTGTGATGCTGGTCAGGACCGCGCCATCTGGAGATCCACGCCTTGTGACCGTCCTAGAACCCGTAACTTACATCACACGTTACAATTACTCACCTCATATCACATACATACACACTTTGGACGTGATCAAACAGATCCGGGTTGCCGTCTACAGCTCAGGTGAGTGTTATTTGTAATTTTTGGATCAAATGGTTGTAGGCCGAAGCCTAGTAGAGGTAGGCCATTGTGTAACCTTGTTTATTGAAAGCAACGTTAAGCTCCACGTACCGTGGAAAAGTTCCGGACACGTCCAGTTACCGTTGCACTGGGCCTTTTGCAGTCCTGAACAAATTGGTATGCAGAGCGTGGGTTTTAATATAAAATCCACATAGTTCATTCTGGTATAGGCGTGGCTCTTATAATGTAAGATCCACTGGTTTAATTGGAAGTTTTGAAAGTAACTTTGGTTTGATTACTTAACACAACTTATAACTTAATAAGTTTTGAATATATTATCATGTCATCCGGGCTATCTAATTGAAGTTGAATCAATTGAAGTTGTATTTGTAATTTGTACTGTAGCCCTTAGAATTGAATTGACAAATAGGATTTATTTGTGAAATTAGGAATTGGTTGTATTTGGTACATAATTTGGTACATAATTTGGTATAATTGTTGCAATTAATAATTGAATGTCATTGATCTGAATTTGAAAGGTTATCTAAATAATAATTACACATAGTCTAACATAATAGGACTTGAATTGTGTGTATTGGTTATTGCATTTATAGTAATTATTGGATTGTTGTTAGAGATTCTCCGGCTCAATATTATACAGTCAATTGTTGTGCTTCTTGATATTTATTTGAGGTCGATCCAGCATTGTATTATACATTCAATTGTTATTTATTTTGTAACTAGCCATCCTTAGCAAGCTAGATTCATACTTGGAATAAGTACAGAGTCGGATTTGGACTTGAAATAATTGAATTTAAGTTGTTATTTGGGTGAAATTATTTGGTCGGCTAACAAGTCATTGCTGTTTGTTTAATATTTGATTGTTGGTTGTTGATTGGTGTTTTGTATTAATATTTGATTGTTGCAATGGCCTCATTAAGGGCAGTCAGGGAGGCTGCTGCGGGATTGACCTCACAGTTGAGATGGTTCACATCGGCAGCTGCAACTGTTGAGCGTGTGGAATTGGAAGAGCTCACCCTTGCTCGGTATGGGCAAGTGATTGAGAGGATCAAGTCAGCTGATGCTGCGCTCATACGCTTCAACGAGTACATCATGGACGTGGATTTGGGGGTGATGGATCAGACAGCCCGCGATAAGATTTTGGGTGACTATGACCAGATTATCCACCTGGGGGATGTCATATGTCTACGAGCGCGGGAAATTTTGAAGAGCCGGGTGCCTGATGCGGCCAAGCCGCAGACCCCTGTTGTTGCAGGCCCTGGACTATTGAGTAGGCTGCCCACCCTGGAGCTGCCACATTTTGACGGTCGCTTGGACCACTGGCTGGGCTTCCTAGATCTCTTTGAGAGTCTTGTCGATGTACGCTCGGACCTCGGACCTGCCCAGAAGCTGGCCTATTTATTGTCTGTCCTGGAGGGCGAAGCCAGAGCCTTGGTGCAGCACTTGCCGGTGGCGGATTCCTCCTATCCGACCGCTCTGGAGCTTCTCTCCCGACGGTATCAGAACAAGCGCTGCCTGGCTGATGTGCACATCGACCAGATTTTGGGACTACCGGCCATTGCCAGCACGTCGACGTTGCGCACTGACTTGCTGAACCCGTTGGTCTCAGCGACCAACGCTTTGAGACGCCTGGAGTTACCGGTAGAACATTGGTCCTACTTGTTGGTGCACATAGTGCTGCAGTTGCTCCCCGCGGAGTTGAGGTCACGTTTTGAGCAGGAGTATGGTGGGGATAGTGCCACCCATCTTCCCCCCTTTGACGACCTCCTCAAATTTTTGGAAGACGAGTGTCGGTTTGCGGATAACACTCGTGGCGCTACGGGGTCGCCCCCACTACCTTCTCAGCCCAGAGACCAGGGACGGACTAGGGCCCGGGGGCCTGTTGATGTTCCCCCCGCCCCCCGTTTTGCTGGCGCCCGGAGTCCTCGGGCTAGGGGGCCTGTTGATGATCGCCCCGCCCCTCGTTTTGCTGGCGCCCGGAGTCCTCGGGCTAGGGGGCCTGTTGATGATCGCCCCGCCCCCCGTTTGGCTGGCGCCCGGAGTCCTCGGGCTAGGGGGCCTGTTGATGATCGCCCCGCCCCCCGTTTTGCTGGCGCCCGGAGTCCTCGGGCTAGGGGGCCTGTTGATGATCGCCCCGCCCCCCGTTTGGCTGGCGCCCGGAGTCCTCGGGCTAGGGGGCCTGTTGATGTTCGCCCCGCCCCCCGTTTTGATGGTGCCCGGAGTCCTCATCATTGTGACTTTTGTAAGGCAACGGGGCATGTCATGGCGCGTTGCCCGGATTTTTTGAATTTGCACGTAAGTGCCCGCCGCCGTATTGTCAACGCACGCCGTTTGTGCTTTTCGTGCTTGGGGGCCCACTTCCATCGGGACTGCCCCGACCCCCGCCCGTGTAGAATTTGTGAAGGGTCCCACTTGGAGATTTTGTGCGCCAACGCGAACCGCTCCAGCAGACCAGCTTCTGAGGGGGGTTCGCGCAAGGGGGGGTACCCCGGAGACGAGCACCGGGCTGAGACCCGCGATTCTGTACGCCGCACTCCACCCCCCGCGCAAGTTGAACGGGAGCCCCACGAGCGCCATTTGGTCTTCCCCCGTCAGGGAGAACGCGCATTGGCTGCTAGGCAGCAGTGGCCGGGTCGGCGCCGCTGCCTTTCCCCTCCGTTGGCGGAACGTCCCCGGTTGGAGTCGCGCCCTCCGCCATTCGGGCATCCGGTGGGATATGCCCCTCCAGTGATGGCGAGCGGCTCGGGACACCGCGCAGACGAACATTTGGATTGTTGGCCTCGTCGTGAACGAAGGCAGCCTGGAAGCGGCGATCGGTCGCCGCCCAGGCATCACTAAGAGATTGACGCCTGCCCGCTAAAGGACCCCCCCGATCAAGACGGTTTTGTTGCCAACGGCCTCGGTCAAGGTCTGGGGACCCTTGGGTGACTCAATTGTGGTCCGTGCCATTTTGGGCATGGGAGTCCGGGGTTGCCTTTTGTCGTCTTGGTTAGCGGGACAGGTTGGCCTGAAGGTGAACGACCTTTCAGGCAGGATTTGGGGAATTGGCGAAACGGCTGTCACCACTGTTGAGGGAAGGACCTGGTTTGAAATCACCCTTGTGAGTTGTCCTTACCCTAAAATTGGTGCTCCTGCCCTTGTTATAACTGAACTTGGTGGGACGAGCCACTTCGGGAAACCCTGTTGAAGGACGGTTGAGGCGCTCTAGCCTTCCTTATGGGGCCCGTCACCCCCTTTGTTGCCCAGGGAGGGCCACTTGGTTCAATTGTTGGTGACTGATCGTCACGTTGGGAACTCGCATGCCGGTTGTAGTGCGCTGTTGGCCATTCTGCAGCGAGAATTTTGGATTTTGTCGGCTGATCGCGTCAATGAGACGAGGCCCTTTGCTGGCGTCGTAACGGATTTTGTTGGTCCCCCTTTGTTGAAGACGTCCACCCTTCGTAATAGCAAGATTGTTAGGGCTTATTTGTGTGTTTGTCTGCCTGTCAACCAAGGCAGTACATTTGGAGCTGGTAACCTCCCTCTCGACAGAGGCCTTTGAGGCGACTTCGGAAAGATTTGTGTCTCGCCGTGGGTTACCTTCGTTGATTAGGTCTGATTGCGGTACGAATTACAAGGGTACAAGTAACTATTTGAAGGAGGTATACGCCTTCCTTAATGAGAGCCAGGTTGATATTGGTAATAGTTTGGCCCGCCGAGGGGTCACTTGGTTGTTTGACCCGCCAGCCTGCCCCCCATTGGGGGGGTATTTTTGGGGCCGCGGTGAAAGCGGCAAAGGGACGCTGGCGGAGATTGTTGGGAGACACCGTTCTCACCTTTAATGAACTGGCTACGGTATTTGGCCGCATTGAAGCTGTGTTGAATTTGCAACCTTGTCAAGACTTCCAATTGATTAGCGGACGGGTAGGCCCGTCCTGGGGGGGTAGATGTTCGGTCCGACGTGAAACAGAACGCATCTTTTGGCCGGCAACATTAATTATCTGTGGACTTGACATTACTTGACTTTGACAGATAGACTTTGCTTGGTTGGAAAAAATGCCGGTCATCGGGACCCCCTTGAGCTAAATATAATTGGTAAAATATTGTTGGATTCGCCTGTTGAGACCGATAATTGGGTCGCGAATTATCTAATTGTTGAAGTGTATTCCCCATTTGCCGAAAACCCCGGGATATTGTTGAATCATACGCCGCCTTGTCGTCGGTCGGGCTGGCACGCGGAGTTTGTTGGAAATCGAATTGGATCTCACGAGATATGAACAGATTAATTGTGTTCAGTGATTGATTGAACTTTGTAATCTCGGATTAACAAGAATCCAGTGATATTTCTCGGAACACATCGCCTTATTGCCTACCACGCGTAGCGCGCGCTTGCTGGAAACGAGTTAGGTGTGATGCTGGTCAGGACCGCGCCATCTGGAGATCCACGCCTTGTGACCGTCCTAGAACCCGTAACTTACATCACACGTTACAATTACTCACCTCATATCACATACATACACACTTTGGACGTGATCAAACAGATCCGGGTTGCCGTCTACAGCTCAGGTGAGTGTTATTTGTAATTTTTGGATCAAATGGTTGTAGGCCGAAGCCTAGTAGAGGTAGGCCATTGTGTAACCTTGTTTATTGAAAGCAACGTTAAGCTCCACGTACCGTGGAAAAGTTCCGGACACGTCCAGTTACCGTTGCACTGGGCCTTTTGCAGTCCTGAACACAGTCCATTAAATAATAAAATAAATAATTTTACTAAAAAATAAATGGCGTTATTGGTAAAAAATATATAATCTTGAAATGAAGAATGAACAAAGTCAGAAGTATGAGAAGGGGTTCCCAAGATACAGGTTTATGTCTAGTTTGGTAGTCAGCAGGCTATGTATTACTGTCAAATTAATGTACTTATTCTAGCTATTGAGATATAGTCATGCTAGAGAAGGGAGGAGGCAGAACACGTGAGGAACGGCAACTCTTCCTCACGCCCCAGCCGCCGCGGGAGACGCCCCGGGCGTCGGGGATCACGAGCTGATCCCCGGCCACCGTAGGCGCGGGCTTGCAGATAGCGAGCAGGCCAAGCCTGTCAGGGTTGCGGGAATGTTCTAACGAAATACTGCGGCCTACCTTTATACCCCAATGAGATGGCAATCCGACACAACCGAAGAAAAATCAGGAGCAGGACCAACGATTTAACGAGCTTGCTGAGGCACGGGGGATTACACCGCCAACTTCTAAACTCCGGGCTACTGAGAAATTTCTAATAGAAAAAATCAATAGCACTATTTGGCTGACAAGGGAATCGAATCCCAGACAATAGGCTAACGGAGCAGCCAATAATATCTTCCTGATTCACAAGAATTCCTGCTTAATATTATGTGAAAGTGAGTCTGTCCGTCTGTTACACCTTCACGACTAAACTACTAAACCAATGTAAATAAAATTTGATGCAAAGATAGATGATACATTGGAGAAAAACATGAGCTACTTCTACCATATTTTTAAACAATAGATCAATTCATTCATTCATCATTCACAAAGGCTGGCTTTTACCTTGGACAGAGTTTAAGCATTACCATAAAGCGTGGCAATGCCGCCAGTCTTTTGGACATATTACCAGTGGACAGCCATTGAGTTATAAAGTAATGTGGACAGCGATGCGCCCGAATTTCTGGACGCCATACTTTAGTTTATTTTTAGATGTATATAATATGTAGTTTAGGGTTTTTACTTAAGTGTATATTCCATTATTGATTAAAAAAATAAACGGTTTTCAAACATTTATTCCTTGTACATGAATCTCAACATAACATACGTGGGTAGGTAGGGATCCGTCCTCAGTTACTTACGCTGTTATAGCGTTTTATGGATTCCGAATATAATAATTGAAAACTGTGCATGTTTATTAACTACAGTGACAAATAACGTTACATTGCATAAAAATAAAAACTGGCCAAGTGCTAGCCGGACTCGCGCACGAAGGGTTCCGTACCATTATCTATAAAAACGGCAAAAATCGTGTCTGTTGTATGGGATCCCCCGCATTAAATATTTCTTTTATTTTAATTTAATTATTTATTTTGAAAGTGAATATATTTATAACTAAATATTCTGCGAATATTTCAAACGTCTACCTGTTGCTCTTAAATATTTATTTTATTCTGTTTTTTAGTATTTGGAGTTATACCGGCAACAGAAATACATCATCTGTGAAAATTTCAACTGTCTGACTATCACGGTTCATAAGATACAGCCTGGTAACAGACGGACGGACAGCGGAGTCTTAGTAATAGGGTTCCGTTTTACCCCTTGGGTACGGAATCCTAAAAATTATAGTCTTACAATAATAAATATTTTCATTATACATTCATTAACATTTTCATTAGACACGTTTGTCTAATGAATTAAGATCTACCCGTGATATTGATATGACATTCCATAGTTTAAAGAAGTGTTAAGATTAATAAAATAAAAAATACTTACCTAACCCAACACTTAATGTAAGAAGGATTACAGCTACGGTCTTCATTTTAATCTTCCACACAAATACTAACGAAAGTTTAAAAGAAGTTCCATTTAAAAACAGTTTTACTGATAAATTAAACGATAAAAATTGATAATTTTATAAAACGATCTGATATCAGTTATTATTCGACTGCCAAAAAAGAGAGTTACGTTCTTTTGTCTTTGGAAATTGTAATAAACTATCATTTTTATTTGTTATTCTTTTGTCAAAATACCTGACAAAATAATACCATAATTAAACTGAAAATTGCTGCTATATCTAGCATGATTGCAAGATGGTGTAAACTGGCTTAGCAGTTCCGGAGTTGAAATGGCACTGAAAAGCAGAAAGATAGACTACGCGTTTTATATTAATAATGATATTATTGTTAATTTATATAGGTTATTGTAGATTTAATTGGAAATAATAGAGTATTGTGTGCCTCCTTTCGCGATAACAATGCGACATGTGGGTGGAAATATCACGATATAGCTAGCTAGTTGAAAAATACCTTTTGTTTCAGATATATCTTATGTTATACATGAAAATAACATAACATAACATTAGCCTATAATAGTCCCACTGAATCAGAATCAGAAAGCCATTTATTTGCCCGCTTTGTGTATTACAAAAATGTCTCTGTGGTCAGTGTCCCGTGCAGAGGTGAGTCAGCAACTTATGTCCCAATGGATCTATGTTTGCTGTGTTCTGTTTATCTATACTTATAATAAATCTGTAGAGAAGTCAATTCTGTACATGAAATATATTTCCAAAATAACTATCAGGGGGTGATTAGGGATCGATACTGATGCCAAAAATGCAATCAGTAAAATTTTTGTCTGTCTGTCTGTCTGTATAACCGTTATAGAAACAAAAACTACTCGTCGGATTTTAACGAAACTTGTTACAATTATTTTTTATACTCCTGAGCTGGTTATAGTATACTTTTCATCACGCTACAATCAATAGGAGCAGAGCAGTGAAGGGAAATGTTGGGAAAACGGGAGAAGTTACTCCATTTTTTAAGCTTCCGTCGCGTGTGCAACCTTAATGGTTAAAGCTACACAGAAATCATTTCATGACGGAAATGTTCTCCTTAAAATTATATAAAAAATATCCCACGACAGCATATATTTATCTTTTATGGTTGACTCACAATAACACGCGTAACTCCCGATAGCTTAGCAGTTCGAAGCTTTCTGATTATAATATTTGTCTACTCTTACGTTTATAACACTCTCAGTCACCCCTAATTGAAAAAGTTAACATTATTAACTATTCCATAAAAAGAATCATATAAATCGGTATAGAAACACCAAAGTTATACATGAAATACGCTAATAATAAGCCATCGCGCGTGAATACTGAATCATGCTATAAGGATTATTTTTGAGAATCGGTCTACTTCTTTTTTATTGTTACTAGGTTCGCGTTTGACCACCATCTCACCTGATGGTAAGTGATGATGTGGTCGAAGATGGAGCACGCTTACCTAAAAGTAACCTATTCACTCTTGACTTAAAGACCCCTAGGTTATAGCTATCTGGAAACACAGACTCCGGCAGGGAATTCCACTCCTTAGCCGTACGCACAATGAAGGTATTGCCTTTTGTTTGGGACCCGGTATTTCGGTAATATTGAAAACGCCATAATCACAGAAAGATAAAGTAGGTAGGAAGTTATCAGAGCTCAAATAAAAGTTTCCTGGTAAAAAAGCCGAAACATTTAAGATATGTAAATAACCCGGCACCAGTGCATAATCATGTAAATATAATCATATATACATGATTATGCACTGAATATTGCATAGGTAGGTAGAAAATTTTGAACGTACAAAAATCTTCAGGTATATAGGTGCAACAACTACTTGTCTGAAGATAAACTAACTAGACTATTTTTGAACATGTTATACAGGGTATAACGGAATATACGTAAACCCATAAAAGGGGTAATTGTACTTATTATTATGATAGTGAAAAATAATCAGCTGTTTATTAAATTTTGACCAGTTATGCACACTTATGAATAAACGAGGTTTTCTATTCTTTTTCGCAATTTTAAGGTTGGTTCCATAGTTAAAGATATTCACAATGATGATTATTTTACCTCTTTTCCAGTTTTAGGTGTGTATATTCCATTACACTGTGTATCTATACTAGATTGTAATCAAGGTTCAAATTTCTCAAATGCTTATTTTTTTGAATAATTATAAAGTGCATGGAAGTAATAACAAGGAAAGGAAGTAATAAAGGAAGAAATAATAGATTTTCAGTACTTTTAGATTCAATTAATAAATATAAGCAAACACAGTGTAAAATTCGGCAAAATGAGCTATCTAAAAAGAGAAACAGGTTGGTCTCATATCAAAATTTTACTTCAAATGTAAGATGTGTGTATCTAGCTTTATTCTGAAAGCAACTGAAAAATCTAAACTCAATCTTAATCAAGGAGCGGTATCTGGTTCAATTATGACAGGAATTGGCATTTCAAACCAAAATGAGATCACTGCATCGATGGATTTACGGATAATGCCATACATACTGTACCGTAAAACGCATGATGCTAGTTCTGATAATTATGTGGAAAGCTGGTGCCGAAAGAACAATGTTAAATGCTGATAAACAAGAAATTAAAGCAGTACTGCACATGGCGATATTATATACTCGTATATTTAACATAATATTTAAACTACCTGGTTTTCATATGATTTGACAAGTGTCTGGGCTTAAAAAGAACACTAACATTTGATCTTGTTTCAGTGTTTCTCTCAAAGTAATCAGCTAGGAAATACCGAGGTCAACTAATCTTAACTAAATGTGGTCATAACTTATGCGTAAAAGTGTGACGTATTTTTTTTTGTACACACCAACATTTTTTCTTACTTGTAACCTATTTATAGAAATAAATATCATCGACACAAAAAGTGTTATCTTTCTTAGTTAAGTAACACCGAAATTAGCACTTTTGAGTTTAATTTTGTTGAAGTCGGTTGTCGCATAACTTATATATTTCTTTTAAATATATACTTTATACAACTAATACATGTGTTTAATCTTTTTTTTATCTTAAGACATTTAATTAATCAAATCACTTTTTCTCATAAAGATGATTATAACAGCTCAAGACTGTTTAGTCCGACTCGACATTCGCTCTACACTATTTGTGTTGTATATGTGTGCATCGCCACGCGGACATACCAATTTTTACCTAAACTCAAGTTTTCAAATTTTGTACAATGGCTCTTAAGGGATTGATAGAAATAAAAAGTGACTAGAGGGTTGGCGTTTTCTTCGAACAGAGAATCAGCATTGCCATTCAACGTGGCAATGCAGCCAGTGTTCTGGGCACTTTTCCCACTGATAGCGATGTTGACGAATTTTTCGATGCCTTATAATTTCTTTTTATTTTCGCATTTTAATATTTATGTTTTATTTTTAGAGCTTTGTAAATTTTTTATCTATGTTCTGTAATACCGTCCTATACGTCTTCGCAGGAACTTACACATCTTGTCTCTGCTTTACAGTATTCTGTTCAATCCTAAAACCCCCTCTTATCTTAAAGAACGTTTCAAGTTCCTCCATGACACACATGCCAAATTTCTGAGGTCATCGGTAAACTTGAGGTTAGAGGTACCGAGTCACTCCACCAATTTCTTTGGTAAGTCGTTAGCAGCTCAAGCAGGACGACTGTGGAATACTCTTCTCGTGTCAGTAAGACAAGCACAAACCCTTCCTTCTTTCAAAAACATGGTAAAAGATCTCTCTCTTTAATTTGTGACTATTTTCCCAGATTGATATATCCCAGATTGTTTTTTATGTATATATATAATGTGTGCGTATTGTATAAGTAGGTTATTACTTATGTATTGTATATAAGTGAATAGAACACCATGGACTACCTGCGTATTTATTTTCTCCTGCTGTATCAAATCCATCCAAAGGTTGTCTGTAAAAGATCGCTTTTAGTGATAAGACCGCCCATTGTAACACCCTTTTTAAGTCCTCATTTAATTCTGTTATGGTGTACAATAAAGAGTATATCTATCTATCTATCTATATTACAACTAGGGATTATTATATTTATTTATTTCATTTAGACGGTCCTACTGCAGGGATACAAAACTTTTCTCTATGAGAGGATGGACTGAGGTTCTTTACGCGGCCCCAGTACAGATTGGGGGAAGTCGCATGTCATGGGATTTTCGTTTTTTTTTTTATTGATAATAGGCTCGCGTTTGACCACCATCTCACCTGATGGTAAGTGATGATGTGGTCGATGATGGAGCACGCTTACCTAAAAGTAACCTATTCACTCTTGACTTAAAGACCCCTAGATTATAGCGATCAGGAAATACATACTCCCAAAACGTTTTGTGCGTATGGGTGGGATGTCCACCATGTAACGAAGGCGCTTCGCCGTTTGTCTCGTAGTCCGATGATAGAACGGGCTTGGCGGAATTAGATTGTGTAATTCCATCGCACACTCCCCGAAATGTAACCGATAGAAAACCGATAGACTTGCAACTCGTCGTCGATGTTCAAGGCTCTGCTCTGATACTTCAATTTTGTTTATATGTATTTAACTATATATGTGTAGATTCTCGTGGGTACTTATGTTACGTCCGCCATTTGGTTTTCTTCACCTTCTTGAGAGAATAACTCAAAGTATTGTGAAATGAAATGAAACGAAATATTTATGTTGTAAATTGGTTTCTTTTTTTGCCATTAAGTTCAGCAAGATGAGGCTGGTGTTTCCTAACTGACTACACTGAGAATGATAAATGATCTTTAATTTTAAAGTTGGTTATTAACTAACATATTTTTAACACGTCATTTTTTTCGTAAATTTATACAAAATGAGGCCGGTAGTGCAATAAAAGTTTTCACACAATACAGCATGTTTTTATTATTAAAATAATTTACTGGAATTTGCCTTCTGGTGCCTGAAAAATACTGACTATTATGTATAACTACCAGCCAGTATTTACAGCGGTAAAACATCCTCCATTTTGATATAACAGCGCTGAAAAATAAAGATGGCCGCTGTTTCTAATAACTACTTACAACCTTATACTAGTATAAGGTTCCGTATATAGATACGGAACGCTAAAATCCTATGTTTTGTTACGCCTTTAATTTAATTTTAGCGAAATGAGATAAGGATTCTGTTGAACAATTCTCGTGATGAAAAACTGTATTGAGATGTGTTAAAATGAAGTTTTTTATTTTTATGTGTTGTATAGGTAAGTCATAAATAATAATATAAATAATAATAATAGTAACATATTCAGCCTATAGCGTTTCTACTGCTGAGACAGAGGTCTTCTCTGTATGACAGGGAAATAGGCCGTAATCTATCACAAGGCGCGATGCGGGTAGGTGGAAGTCGCATCACTTCGGATTAATTCGGTTCTAGTACATATCGGTTTCTTTTTAGGGTTCCGTAGCCTAATGGCAACAACGGAACCCTTATAGTTTCATCATGTCATTGTCTGTCTGTCTGTCTGTCCATCCGACCATATGTCACAGCCATTTTATTCCGAAACTGAGTATTAGAACTACACATGTGACACTTAGTAGGTAGACATATTCTATGAAACGAATTCCGATTTCAAGATAAAAAAAAATATATGCAACTAACGAAAAATAACAGTAATAATAATAAACCTCCCTCTTAAACCTAACTCCACATCTGGCTCGACTATTTGATGCCACGTGAGGGGCGGTCATTGACAGCTATATGCTAAAAAACTCAGCAATGACCAACGGAGCTATAGTAATACCAATATGCGATGCGACTAAGAAATAGAATAATACCCCAGGCGGGTACCCAAACGGGAGAGTCCCGCCCCGGGCCATAAGGCACGGGTTGCCCCACGTATTCTGGGGGGGGCAACGTATCGCTGAGGTC
The DNA here is from genome assembly GCA_943138885.2 of Tholera decimalis. Classification (NCBI taxonomy): domain Eukaryota; kingdom Metazoa; phylum Arthropoda; class Insecta; order Lepidoptera; family Noctuidae; genus Tholera; species Tholera decimalis. The sequence goes on along the minus strand of OW964575.2, from coordinate 4,770,564 downwards.
TGCCCAGTCTCGAACTGTGGCACCTAACGAAAACTTATCATCACGAACAACATCCACAGATAGTTTATTCCAATCACCCAGCTCATCACCGTATTCTTATATATCAACAAACTCGATCCACAACTACATCTCCAATGTCATTAGATGTTGCACAAGAAGCGCTTACTAATTCTCCTGTGCCCACCATTGACATCACAAACCCTACGCAAATCTCATGTAAACATCAACACACCAGCAAGAAGTGTTTTACAGGATATGCTTCCTGCAACCACCCTTGCTGGAAAAAGTAGACAACGGATGAAATGGACAAACGATATTAATACAGAGCTCCTCTGTTGCTACTATACTGTCACAGTGTGTGAATCTGATATGACAGCCTGGAGACCATTGTTATATCAAACACTAGTACTCTCGCGGGGCTTCGCTCCCGTGGATTCTATCACGGTAAAAACATAACTCTCCTTTTTTGCAGTCGGGTAAAAAGTAGCCTATAACCTTCCTCAAGCTTCAAGCTACTTCCATTCCAAATTTCATCCAAATCCACCCAGTACTTTCGAAGATTAGCGCGTTCAAGCAAACAAACAAACAAACTAACAAACTTTTCCGCTTTATAATATTAATATAGATTCATGTCTAAATTTCCAGAACTGAGTCATATCTCTGAACAACGATTATCGGATCAGATAAGGGTCATACACAGAAACAACAGAATACCTGAAACTGAACGAGAACGCATAAAAAACAATATATCACTTACACTATCAGCTACAAACAATATTGTTAATGTCAATACAGATGAACAAGTAATCTCAAGTCCTCAAAACAACCAACCTACTACACACCCATCTTTTCTGACACAAACTACACAGCACTCCCTTAATCGTAGTTATACTTTCGAACAACAAAGCCCCACCACAACAGTCACCACCCTAACATTATAAACTAGTGAACACATCCAAACACAAGAAAACAGACCAGCTAATTCATTAGAAAGACCATTAGATTATGAGCAAGTTAAAAATACTTTCACAGAAATGTTAATAAAATACACAGATACAGATCCAACACTCAGACCTATAATTCCTAAAATACACACAACACGACAAATGATTAAAACTGTTAATACAGTTAACGAAATAATTGCAAATGACCTGCAAAATATGGAAACCATCACATTAGAAACCCAACTAGCACAAATGGGCTGCATTAGAGCTTTGGAGCGTATTCGATTATTACTTATGGTAATAGACGTAAGCGCTAGAGCGTCTACTGCAGACTTAAAGCAGCTGCTTTAGCGCTATTTGGGCGCCATTTTATGCAACCTACAGTTCCATTTAACCTGCACAACGGTTGCATAAAGGTTCCTTAATAGCTATAACGATTTATTAACGCTATACTAAAGCTCTCGTAGCGCTACTTTTGAATGATTTTGAACTACTTTGAACGAATGAATTGATTATAGTTCTTTATTGTATATCTTCAGTTGACATTGTTTGTAATATTTTGGTAAAGTGTTTTCGTCGCCATCATGAAAATAAAACAAAAGGAAGTAAATGTTTGTATTCTGTATTAGCAAGATATATAAAGATACTCAAAACGCTGTCCAGTTTACTGTAGATATATAAGATAATTTTCGAGTAATTTTAACGCGCTTTTATGATATTTAAAAAATTAATAAAACATATGTGATATTTTTTATTTGTTATACAGAATAAATTTTATTTCTGTATTTTTACGTGTCGATAACTTACTATTCGCAAGTGGCCGATTGTTTACCGGTACATTTATTGCACATTTAACTGAAAAACCAATATATATCAACTCAATTTTGCAAGTGAATTATAAGTTTTCATAAAAAAATAATGGCGTCATTGTACTGTAGTCATAACCTGCAGTTTGAGCTCTAATAACTCCCTTTTGAGAATCATAGCGCTAATTTTCACCCTTCTAACGCTTCCAGTGATTTTTGTTCCCCTAGTGCAACTCACAGTCACAAAAAGCTCTTATTTTCCTGTTTTTGAGGTTAAGTTTGTGATTTGTGAAATGTTGAGATTAATATTATAAGTATTAATGTTTAGTATTAAGTATTAATATTATAAAGGTTATAAGATCTAGTTACGTACTTATTCGTTTAGCATCCATTTTATTAAATGTTTTATAATAGTTACAAAAGCGGCTGTAAAATGGCGAATGGATTGAGCCTGCAAGGAATGACTATTGCTACTAAAGGCCTTAGTTACACTGATGATAATTTTGTAACTATAGTATGCATAAGAGTTTCTGTTATTTCTATAATGAAACTTATAGTAGTATAATAGTAGTTACTAACACTATAACCTATACAAGTTACAATGGAAACTACTGTGCAGCTGTGAGTAGCAGAATGACCTTCGTAACTCTCATATAAAGGTGTAAGTGGTAAATGAGTTCTACCGTGGACTACTGTGAAGGCTAGGGTAGTATTTGATTCAGCTTATAGCACCTTAAGTAACTTTTATAACTATAGACGTTTACGGATGCAGATATGCAACTCTGAACTGCTTTTTGAACCCTTAAACCGCTATTTTACAGCCCAAAGTAACAAAATAGACTGCTATTTCCACTAATGTGCTCGTTGGGAAACATCCACACACTTATATATTGTGCTGGAGCAACAGTGTCAACCCTACACAATATACGTATTTCCCATACGTTTTCCAAAAGAAATACAGATAAACCAAAGAAACCAGAATGGCAAAGGCGAATAGAAACCAAAATTACAACACTGAGAAAAGAAATCGGGCAGCTCACACAATATCTATACGGAAACCTTACACTTAAAAAACAACATAAAATTAATCCTAACAACAAAACCAGGCAGGAATTAGTTGACCAGTTAGACGCAAATAAACAACAATTACAAGCCCAGGCAAAACGACTGAACCGATACAAAAGAAGTGACCAAAGAAAGTCAGATAATATTCTGTTTAACAGTAATCAAAAGATATTCTACCAAAAACTTAAATCGGAAAATATAACAATTACACAACAACCAGACGTAAAACAAATACAAAAATACTGGGAAGACATATGGTCAAAACCAGTGCTACACAGTACACACACGTCATGGACTCATATAGAGAAACGCGAGATGGAATGTATCGAACCTATGCCAGAAATAGTAATAGATAAAGACGACGTAACATCTGCAATAAAACGTACATTAAACTGGAAAGCACCCGGCAAGCACCTGATAAAATTCAAAACTACTGGATCAAATACATTACATCAACTCACACACACATAGCAAACGCACTAAACGACCTCATACATAAACCACACGATATGCTTAAGTTTCTAACTCAAGGCATAACTTATCTAAAGCCGAAAGACAGCGACACGACAAACCTCGCAAAATACAGACCTATCACGTGTCTCCCTACCATGTACAAACTCCTGACATCCATCATCACACATAAAATCAACCTACACATCTCTAGAAATAAAATCGTACCGGAAGAACAGAAAGGCTGTAGTAAGGGTTCAATGGGCTGCAAAGAACAACTAATAATAGACGCAGAAATACATAATCAAGTAAAGCAGAAACACAGAGACCTATACTATTCATACATTGATTACCAAAAAAGCTTGCAATAGCGTGCCCATGGCTATTACACATCCTAAAAATATATAAAATCGACAATCGTTTAATACAATTTCTACAATATGCAATGACTAAATGAACTACAAAACTAAATTTGATAACAAACACTACAACACTCATTACATCACAAATCACAATAGCTCGCGGTATCTTCCAAGGTGATTCACTGAGTCCTTTGTGGTTCTGTCTTGCTTTAAATCCTCTCTCCAGAATACTTAATAACACTACATACGGATACAAAATAGATAACGAAAATAACACTAAACTAACTCACCTGCTATACATGGATGATATTAAATTATATGCAGGTAATAAACAGGAACTAGAAAATCTCTTAAGGCTTACAGAAAAATTTAGTACAGATATAAAAATGACTTTTGGAACAAATAAATGTAAAATTAATAGCATAATTAAAGGCAAACATAGTAAAACAAATTCTTTTGAACTTGAGTTACAAGGAGGAAAAATAGAAAGCATGGAACCTAGAGAAGTATATAAATATTTAGGATAACAACAAAGTACGTCACTAAATCATTCTGAAATAAAAAACACTCTAAAAACTAAATATAAACAAAGGCTAAATAAAATACTCAGTACCCAACTATCCGCCAGGAATATAGCTAAAGCCATTAAGGCATACGCCATCCCTATCCTAAAATACTCACTCGGAATTCTTAAATGGTCTGATACTGAGCTTAAAGCTCTTGACACTATAACAAGAACAACAAGTAGTAGTGATTTGCCGGTTCTGGCGCACCAATCCCGTGGCTCACCGGTTCTGGCGCACCACCGCTTCTGGCGCAATCGCGGTCCAGGGCGTTTCAAACCTAAAAAAAAAAAAAATTTTTATCTACAAAATATGAGCGGAACATCTCATCCACTAAAATATCGTTGTACAGTGTGTTCCCTGTAAATATGTTTGTAAAACTATGCATTGAACATCCCTGAAACTTATATAGCAAATACATTAAGCAATATTCACCACAAACTGAAGTCCAATCATTCTGAATCCTATCAATACTCCAGCCCCATCTTTTACAATTCCTTTTCAAAAACTCGAGATGATATCGCGCAGGTGTTCGCCCATAAGAATCAAAATATTGACCGATGCCATTCGTATCGATATGTACAGCTACCCAGTGTGAACCTGGCTTATCATCCGCATCCAAATTGCATATTATATACGTTGGTGCATGGGTATACATAGGGAGTCTATTAGCAGCATAAACATTATTTTCTAGACTGGGATGAATCTTTTTCAGATGTTTTTGTACTTCTAGTGTATCCATGATATAGCATATTATTACACTACCAATCTATTCAATGGTTGTCATAGGAATGTTCAATTATAGTGATTTGTAAATATTAAATCGCATTATTTTGTAGCACTCACAAAACAGGTTGATGCCAGCAATGTGAGATAAGTTTGTTGACTCATAGAGTTACTATCAGTTTCCGGAGGAACGTGAGATAATTTTGGTGATTCATAGAGTTACAATCAGTTTCGTTGTATTTAGGAATTTGTTTTAGATAAGAATGGTGCTATATAAGATCCTACCATTGCAGTCATGCAGTCAGTCTATGGTCGTTTGACCGCAGTGGATTGTATACGTCTACCAATACTACGTTTGTGTTACTTCAACGCATCAATGGCCATGGAGGTAAGTGTTTATTCTATTGACAAACTTACTTGTATTCTTGTTGTTGTTTCCTAACGTGTGTGATTAAGTGTAAACAAATTGATATTAACATGATAACTGTCTTGTTGCAGAAATCATTCAACTTCGATGAAAATACCTATAAACAGTATTACTACTCACCGCTCTCCCCTCAACATGAAGAAGAGAACGATGACATCGTTATTAATAACACATGTGATGGTGGAAAAAGGAAATCACAACCGATTGATCATTTTTTTGAAGTGGCACCAAAAATAAAAAAGAAGAAACTGTTATCGTCAACCGTGGCACGAGCCGCTAGAGATGGTGTATCATACATTTCTAGTAATTCTGACGACGGAGACCAAGCGACGCATCTCATTAAAATTGAAATGTACGATATGAAGAAGCTATGTAAGATTCCAACTACTGATCATTGGAAACACGCTACCACGAGGATTAAATATTATGTAAAGAATAATAAGGATAGCATCTACGACAGCACAAACGGGCTCGTATACAACATTACAAAGACAATAGCAGAAAGTGAAAAAGTTAAAAAATACTTTTTTAACAATGACACCCATTAGTTGATTAGTGAATGTGATTCTGTTTACTTAAATTACTTCTGTGTACTCATTAGATTCTACCTGACTTTCTAATCCTTTGCTAGACTCTATGTAATGAACATTATTTGAAATTGGGTATCGGTTTGTCTACCAACACTTAACTGTTACTTACTGTGCTACCTAATTTCTTCTTTGCTATAAAGATGGAAAACTTCAGTGAAGTGTGTACCAGTGCTTTCTTTTCCGCACCCATGGAAGAGAATATGGAACTATTCATCAACGAATTCGATCAGGAGCTGCCTAAAGTTTGTGATGAAATGGAGAAGTGTGAACTGTTTGATTCATCGTATGATGATGAGTTGTATAATCACTGTGCGATGGTTGAAACAGCGTTGATGTAAGTATTAGAAGTACAAACTCAATAAGAAAGATTATTGTTGTATTGTTTTATTTTAAGATTTGTCTAATAATTTTCTTGCTGTTTTGTTACAGTCAACCACAAGTTGGAAGAGGTATCAAACGAGGTATCACTACTGACGAAAATAAGGTTCCCAAGAAAGCAAAATTTGATGAAGGAGCTTCTACATCATCGACTGAAACAAATAACGTGGACAACAATAAGGTGGAATGTGACACATGTCATGTTTTTATTAATAAAAGGTATCTAAATAACCATTTAAAAAGCAATGTTCACAAAAATAATCTTTTAAAATCACATAATTCACTAGCAAATGTTACAGTTGTTGAAACCGCTTTTGGCAACCGAATTTTAACATATAGAATTAATAGTAAAACAATTCAATCGGGGCAATATTTTGAAACACCGGAATCGTTTTTAAATTCATTAAAAATTGATATCTTATTTTTAATCAATGAATGTATTCAACAACATACAATTTTTAAAATAAACTTCATATTGCATGCTGATTTCATACAACAAACTAAAGATATTAAAAATACATTTGATTTTCAAACGTTTAATTATATAATTTGTCAGGGTGATGACTTAAATATATTTTTTTCATCATTAATAGACACTGTTGTTGGTAAAATTTGTCAATTTGAAAAAAAAGATAGTGGTTGGAGTCTTAATCAAATTAAATACATAGATATGAATGTTAACAAATTCAACCCCTTACGTGGTAGTTCATATATCGATCTTCCTCAGGATATTAAATTAAAAAAAGCTGTAATCAATGTTAAAAATAATGATAATATGTGTTTCAAATGGGCATTACTCTCCGGTTTATATCCTGTATGTAAAAGTGTAGATCGCGTAACATCATACGCAATTCATGAAAATAAACTAAAATTTACTGGTATTTCTTTTCCGGTTAAAATTGTAGATATATCAAAAGTAGAGAAATTAAACAATATTAGTATAAATGTTTTTGGTTTAGAGTATAATAAAGAAAAAAAGTGTAATTCAGTTGTAGGTCCTTTATATTTAACAAAATGTCGTACACCTAATCATATCAACCTACTATATTTATCGAATGGTACTAACAATCATTACTGTTATATTAAAAAGTTATCGCGGTTAGTTAGCTCACAAATCTCAAGTAATCATCACGCAGTTTATATATGCGATTCATGTTTACTTCATTTCCCATCAGAGGAAAGACTTAATAACCATCAACAATATGATTGCGCTCACATTTGTACGGAATTACCAAACGGTAAGGATTCCAAAAAGGATTGGTTCGGTAAAGCAACATCAAATAATAAAATAAAATTTGATAAATTCGTGAAAAAGTTGGAAATGCCTTTTGTGGTTTATGCAGACTTTGAAGCATTTTTGAACCCAATAGAATCATGTAGTAACGATCCATCCAAGCCTAGTACAATTAATATTCAAAAACATGAAGTGTATAGTTTCGGATATTACATTAAATGTTCATATGATGACAGATTATCAAAATATGAGACGTATAGTGGGCCAAACTGTGCACAAGTGTTTATGAATCGCCTTTGTGAAGATGTGAAAACAATAGTTAAAAAAAATTGTTTCCAAAAATGTCCCGTTCCATTATCAGATGAAGATAAAATTAAAATTTCAAATTCAAACATTTGTCATATTTGTGAAACTCAGTTAAATGAAGATCCTTTTTACGATTTTGATTGGTACACTGGCAGTTTTAGGGGTGTTGCGCATCAAGTGTGTAGTTCTAAGTACAGAACCCCTCGTTATGTTCCAATATTTTTACATAACCTCGGTCACTACGATGCTCATTTTATTGTCCATGCATTAAACCTCGATGATGGCAAAGTTGAAGTTATTCCACAAAATAAAGAACGATACATATCATTTTCAAAACAGTTAACAATAAATAATCAACCTGTAAGTTTAAGATTCGTAGATTCATTGAAATTTTTATCATGTAGTTTAAATCAGCTAGCTAAAAATCTTAATGACGATCAGTTTAAAGAACTAAAAAGAAACTATCCTATTAATGAAGATTTTTTACGTTTAAGACGGAAAGGTATTTATCCTTATGAATTTATGCGTAATAGTGATTGCTTGAAACATCCGTCACTTCCTGATCAACACCAGTTTTATAGTTCACTCACAGATTCAAATATTTCAAACGATGATTATAATCATGCAAAAGATATTTGGCAACATTTTAAGTGTAGTAGTATGTCTGATTATTCCGATTTGTATTTAAAAACTGATGTTTTACTTTTGACCGATATATTCGAAAACTTCAGAAAGCTTTGTATTAAAACTTATGGATTAGATCCTGCCCATTACTATACTGCTCCAGGTTTAAGTTGGGATGCAATGTTAAAATTTACGAAAATAGAATTAGAATTGTTAACGGACTATGACAAAATTGCTTTTTTTAAAGCTGGTATTAGAGGGGGTGTATCTCAGTGTAGCAATCGTTTTGCTAGAGCAAATAATAAATTCATGGAGGATTATGATGGTGAAAAACCTAATTCATATCTAACATATTTTGATGCGAATAATTTATATGGTTGGGCAATGTCCCAATCCCTTCCTGTTGGTGGTTTCGAATGGATAAATTGTAATACAGATTATAATGTGTTGGATACGTCTGATTTTGGTTATGTTTTAGAAGTTGATTTGGAATATCCTGATGAACTTCATAATTTGCATTCTGACTTTCCATTATGTCCTGAAAACATATGTGTGGGTAATACTAAAGAAACTAAATTAGTTCCTAATTTAAATAATAAAAATAAATACATCATTCACTACAGGAATTTAAAACAATGCATTGAAATGGGAATTAAATTAATTAAAGTACATAGAATTTTAAAATTTAAACAGAGTTCTTGGCTAAAGAAATACATAGAATTAAATACTAGTTTGAGAACGTTAGCTAAATCAAACTTTGAAAAAGACTTTTTTAAATTAATGAACAATTCTGTCTTCGGTAAGACAATGGAAAATATTGAAAAAAGAGTAAACGTTAAACTACTAACTCACTGGGATAATCGTGGTAAAGTTTTAGGTGCTCAGGAATTGATTGCAAAACCAGAATTCCATAGTTTATCAATATTTTCAGAACATTTAGTCGCAATACAATTACGAAAAACAAAATTGATTTATGATAAGCCAATTTATTTAGGATTTTGTATTTTAGATATATCTAAGACCCTTATGTACGAATTTCATTATAACTACATGGTTAAAAAGTTTAATAACAAAATTAAGTTATTGTACACCGATACCGATAGTTTGATATATCAAATTTTTACAGATAATTTGTATGAGGATATAAAACCTGACCTACTTCACTATTTTGATACATCAGACTATCCAGAAAATAATATTTATGATTATCCAAAATTAAATAAAAAGAAGTTAGGTTTTTTTAAAGACGAGAATAATGGTAAAGTGTTGAAGGAATTTGTAGGGTTGCGATCAAAAATGTATGCCTTGGAAGTAGAAGATAAATTTATAGCAAAGGCAAAAGGGGTTAACAAAAGTGTTACCAAAAAAATGAATATGGAAAATTACAAATCGTGTTTGTTTAATAAAAATGTGCAATATTGTAGTATGCTTCGGTTTAAGTCAATCAAACACACCATTTTTACACAAAAAATAAATAAAGCATCTTTATCATATAATGATAGCAAACGATGTATTATGGACAACAACATTGATACATTGGCTTGGGGACATTATAAATTACGTTAAGTGTTGATACTTTTTACTTTTACTTCTGTACCTATACGAAATTTATATTGATTGTAAAATTATGATATTACTATAATGTTATATAATAGTTTATTACATATTTAAAATGTATTGTTTGATTGTAAATAATGTAAGAAAATTGTGGTTTTTATTTGTAGGTTTAAATTTGAGATTGTAAAATTCTGATGTACTAATTGTGTTAGTTTTAATTATTCGATTGTAAATAATGATATCTAAGTAATAATAAAACGGTGAACATACATTTGAGAAGATTGTAAAGTTCTGATAAGTAATAATTTTAGCAATATATATATATTTAATTTTTACAACATAATTTTCATTTTTTATTTCCTCCCTTTGAACTCTAGACGTGTGAAATGTTTCACTTTATCCATCCGTTTTCTGCTATTGTGGCAGGACCAAGTGGATGTGGGAAGTCAAATTTTGTAACAAATTTCATAAAATCAGTTAAAGAAATATGTAATTGTGATTTTAATCAGATCACATGGTGCTTTGATGAAATGCAACCTTTATATAATTTACCAAATGTTAACTATCATCAAGGAATTCCAAATCTTAATATGTTTGATGGTGAAAACCCACATCTTGTTATTATTGATGATCTAATGAGAGAGTCTGATGGAAGAATTGTGGATATATTTACAAAAGGTAGTCATCACAGGAATCTGAGTGTATTTTATTTAACACAAAATTTATTTCATCAGGGTAAAGGTCAAAGAGACATTTCTTTAAACTCAAGTTATATAATATATTTTAAAAACCCTCGAGATAAAACTCAAATAAGATATTTAGCACGACAAGTGTCACCAGACAACCCAAAATTCATTGAAGATGCCTATAGGGATGCAACTTTAGAAGCGCATGGATATTTAATGGTTGATTTAAAACAGAATACCAATGATTTTTGTCGTATCAAGACAAATGTCTTCCCATTTAATGGACACTGTACAGTCTACGTCCCCACAAAAGAGTTTAAATACACCAAGAATCAAACAATTCAAATCATTTCTAAATGATGCATCGTCGACTCACAACGCATAAACATTTGCTAAGCGCTTTGCATACGCTTAAACCAAAATATCAAAGAGCGTTACTTAAAACATGTGATGAAGAAGAAATAAACTGTATTTGTGAATGTATTCATAACGTTTTACAAGGAAAGGTACCTCTTAAAGATCAAGATAAACAAAAATTGAATAAACACAAAAATATACTCCGTAAACTGGTGCATAAGTGTAAACATAAACTAAGAAAAAATATAATCATACAAAAAGGAGGGGCTTTCTTACCAATAATATTAGGTGCAATATTGAGTGGATTAGTAAGTGGACTAGCCAGTTAACATGGAAAATGCAAAGAAAATGATACTTATTGAACCTGGATTGATTGAAAAATTAAAACAAGAAAATAAGGTTAATAGTAATTTGTCTCGATTAGATATTGAAATGCAAAATATTATGAATAGTAAGACGGAAGACCGCAAGAAGTGGATGTTATATTTACAAACACTACAAAGATACCTTCACTTTACCGAAGAGGATCGTCAACCACTCAGATTACCAATTTATTCTGATACATCTAATGAAGATTCAAATGAATCTAAAATTGGTTTTAAAAATAAAGATAGAGATCTAAAAAGTTCAGTTGATGCTGAATCTTTGTTGGATGAGAAAGGATCCATTAAAAGTAAAGAAAATGACACAAATCCACTTTACACACCAACTCAAATACTCAGTTTAATACCAAAAACATATAATAAAAAAGGTGAGTCATTATTAAACTTAATTGGAACAAGTAAAAGTAAAATACATTGGGATAATGAAGGCACAGTCATAATTGATAATGAAAAAATTCCTGGAAGTAATATTGTTGATTTAATAAATGATTCACTAAGACCCTTAAAAAGAAGTGATCCGATAGGGTGGGATAGATTTGCTAAAGCATTAAAAGATATTAAAGTACCACTTACTTATATTGGAAATCCAAAGAGATGTGAGTTTATTAACCAACTTCAAGCAAAAGATCTGAACAAAACCTCTGAGATTGAAGTTCAAGAGTTTTCTACACCGAGCAGTGGAGATAAAAGATCTATAACTAAAATACGTAAAAAGCTCGATTGGGAAAAATGGACCCCGTACTAGAAGAAATTAACAGGATTTATTATGATCCATCTAACCCCGCTGGTTTTGGTAGTATTGATAAACTATCAAAAGCCATGAAGGGTAAAATGGATAAAAAGCAAGTAAAGGAATGGTTACAATCACAAGAAACATATACATTACATAAACCCAGTCGGAAAAAATTTCCACGTAATAGGTACATTCTATCAAATATTAATGAACTGTGGCAAGCTGATTTAAGTGATATGCGAACTTATTCTCAATATAATGATGGTTTCAACTATATACTTTGTGTTATTGATGTATTTAGTAAATATGCTTTTGCAAGACCAATGAAAAAGAAAAACTCAGAAACTACTAAAGAATGTTTTGAAAGTATATTTACTGAAAGTAATTCCACACCTACTCACATACAATCTGATAAAGGTACAGAATTTGTTTCAAAAGATGTACAAAAATACTTTAAATCCAAAAAGATAAATTACTATACCACTAACAATCCTGATATTAAGGCTAGTATTGTTGAACGATTTCAAAGAACTCTAAAAATGAAAATGTGGCGTTATTTCACTCATAACAATACTTATAGATACATAGATGTTTTACAGGATTTAATATACTCTTATAATCACAGCATTCACTCTAGTATTAAGATGTGCCCATGTGATGTAAGTTCCGCCAATATTATGACAGTTTGGACTAATCTTTATAATAGAGGATCAAACAAACTTTCTTTAGAAAATCCAAAACCAAATTTCAATGTGGGTGATTATGTTCGAATAACTAAATATAAACATGTTTTCCAAAAAGGATATGAATCAAATTGGAGTGATGAAATATTTATTATATCTTCAATAATTGATAGATCTCCATGGGTTGTTTATACAATAACAGATTTACAAGATGAAGCAATAGTTGGTACTTTTTATGAAAGAGAATTACAGAAGGTCACTTACAACCCCACCTCACAATATAAAATAGATAAAATAATTGGTACTCGTTATTCGGGTAACAGAAAAGAAGTATTAGTGAAGTGGAAAGGTTATCCAGATAAATTTAACAGTTGGATTTTAGCTTCTAGTTTAAAAGAAATATGAATAAAGAAAGTTTTTATTTAACTTTGCTCAGCAATAGTTCAATGGAATACTTTCCTGATAACAAGACCACAAATTTTTCAACAAAATTACCAAAAGCTATGAAATTAGAAGGTGAATGGTCGGTTGGAGTTGTCGAGTTTCAATATCCATGCACCATGTTTACTGTTCAAGATCATGAAAATGTTGTGTACATTACAAAAACCATGTTAATGCCTAATGAAGATAAACCATCAACAGTGTACTACAAAAAACATATTCCGGCTACCAACTATGATAACGTTGAACATATTTTAAGAGCGTTAAATGGTATCAGAGAGAACTTGAAATTTCGTTATGATGAAATAACAAAATTTGTGTCTATTTCTGTTTTGGATAAAAATATAACATCCGTAACATTATCACCCAAATTAAGTTTACAACTGGGTTATGAACCAAATACAAATCTTCTAGACAGAAATTTTGGGAAGTGTCCTGCTAATTTACACTTAGGGTTACCATCTCAACTATTTCTATATTGTGACATTATCGATCCTCAGATTGTGGGTGATGTTATGACTCCGCTATTAAGAGTCATTTCATTAGATCCTTCAAAATACATTTATGGTGCGAATAAAATGCACGTTTTCTCTCCACCTCACTACTTACCTGTAATGCGAAGAGAGTTCGATACGCTGGAAATAGATATAAGATCGAGCACAGGACAAAAAATACCATTCCAGTTTGGAACCGTGTGTATTAAACTACATTTCCACAAATTATAATAATGTATTCTCCTCATGATCATCATAAATGTCCATATGAAAATTATTATTCACATCAAGCTGGATCAGGAGTTGGTGTAATTTATAAGGGTTCACCATACCAACGCGGTCATGGTATTGGGAGCTTCTTAGGAGGGTTATTTAGATCAGTTTTACCTTTACTTTCAAGTGGTGTTCGAGTGGTTGGTAAGGAGGCATTAAACGCTGGAGTAGGACTTTTATCGGATATGGTTCAAGCGCGTCCTATGGAAGCCTCAATAAAAGATCGTCTTAAACAAGTTAGTACGAACTTAAAACGAAAGGCTGATAACAAAATTGATCGATTTAACATGACAGGATCTGGATATATAACTAAAAGAAAACGATTGGCATCGTTCATTCCACCACTAACTGCTAAAGTGAAAGCTACGAAAAAACTTGGTCTAAAACCAAAAAACATCGAAGATATATTTTCAAATTAAATATGTCTTTCCTTCATAATCATTCTTGTGAGTGCGTTAAGTCAGAATTAGATTTATTTGCATTACCGTCTACACAAACAAGCATTGAAAATGGATTGTGGATTCACTATAAACCAATTTCGTCTCTTGCTGATGATGGACCTATCGAGTTTCAAGTTCCTGGAACAGGCGATGACTACATAGATTTGTCTCATACATTACTCCAGATAAAGGCAAAAGTATTAAATCAAGATTCATCAAACTTGATATCAGCTACCGCAGTAGCACCTGTAAATAATTGGCTGCATTCACTTTTTAGTCAACTTGATGTTTATTTAAACCAAAAACTTGTATCACCACCTAATAATACCTATGCCTATCGAGCATACATGGAAACTCTTTTAAACTATGCTCCTGCTGCTAAACAATCTCATCTTACTTGTAGCCTTTGGTATGAGGATACAGCAGGAAAAATGGATTCCACAGATGGTAAAAACATAGGATTTGTTAAAAGACAGGAATTAGTTAATGAAAGTAGGGAAATAGAAATGATTGGTCATCTTCATGGTGACATTTTCAATCAAGATAAATTTTTAATGAATGGCGTTGAAATGAGTGTAAAATTAGTTCGATCAAGAGAGAGTTTTAATTTAATTGCTGGGTCAAATGATGTAAAGTTTAAAGTTTGCATTACAGACGCAACTCTTATTGTTCGAAGAGCACGAATTAATCCAAGTGTATTACTCGCACATCAGAAAGTTTTAGCTTCTACCACTGCTAAATATCCTATTACTCGTGCTGAAGTTAAAGTTTTAACAATTCCATCAGGTGTTCAAGGAAAAACTCTTGATAATATATTCTTAGGACAGGTACCCAAAAGATGTATTATTGGATTTGTAAACAATTCTGCATTTAATGGTTCGCTTACTAAAAATCCATTTAACTTTGAAAACTATGGTATTAACTCTTTCAGCTTATATATTGATGGTCAACAAATACCTTCAAAAGCTTTGCAACCATCTTTTAATAATAATATATTTACATCAGCATATCATACTCTATTCTCGGGGACTGGTATTCACTTTCTAAATGAAGGAAATGCAATCTCTCGTGAACAGTATGCTAAAGGTTACTGTCTTTTAGCATTTGATTTAACTCCTGATTTATCAGCTAACTCATCAGCTCATTGGAATCTCATAAAGCATGGTAGTGTAAGATTAGAAGTACGATTTGAATCCTCACTAATACAAACAATTAACTGTATTGTTTATGCTGAGTTTGATAATATTATTGAAATAGATAAAAATAGAAATGTTACTGTAGACTATAGTAGTTAAGGTTATGTGTATGTAACTAAAGGAAACATTATAAAATTAAATAAAACAAATTATATGCAATATACTATTTTTTTATTTCATTATAAACACCCTATTCAATCTTATACAGAACACTGATCGAGTTTAAACTTTACATAAGCACACTGACTAAACCACTGAACATGCTGCTGCCAAGGATCATCATCATCTTCCCAATCTTTTAAACCGCCACCACAATGGAAACACTTGGTCCTGTCTTCATGACCAGTATAAAAGAAACCGGCTTCTGCAAGATCTTCAGGCTTCTGTTTCATAACGAGTGGCCAGTCTCCGAAACTGAACAACCGTCTAGATTTTGAACTGAAAAATGGATATTCAGCTCTTGGGTACTGCATATTCTTCACTTTTTCTTCTCCAATCAGTTTTGTAGTTTTGCTTTTCAATGAAGTGATCTGTTCACGTATGCCACACTCATCTCTTCCTTCTAATCTTGTTTTTCTCTCAGCACCACAAGACGACACCTCCTTGGATCTAATGAATACACAGAAGTAATTTAAGTAAACAGAATCACATTCACTAATCGATTAATGAGTGTCATTGTTAAAAAAGTATTTTTTAACTTATTCACTTTTTGCTATTGTCTTTGTAATATTGTATACGAGGCTGTTTGTGCTGTCATAGATGCTATCCTTATTATTCTTTACATAATATTTAATCCTCGTGGTAGCGTGTTTCCAATGATCAGTAGTTGGAATCTTACATAGCTTCTTCATATCGTACATTTCAATTTTTATGAGATGCGACGCTTGGTCTCCGTAGTCAGAATTAGTAGAAATGTATGATACACCATCTCTAGCGGCTTGTGCCAAGGTTGACGATAACAGTTTCTTCTTATTTATTTTTTGGTGCCACTTCAAAAAAAAAATTATCAATCGGTTGTGATTTCCTTTTTCCACCATCACATGTGTTATTAATAACGATGTCATCGTTCTCTTCTTCATGTTGAGGGGAGAGCGGTGAGTAGTAATACTGTTTATAGGTATTTTCATCGAAGTTGAATGATTTCTGCAACAAGACAGTTATCATGTTAATATCAATTTGTTTACACTTAATCACACACGTTAGGAAACAACAACAAGAATACAAGTAAGTTTGTCAATAGAATAAACACTTACCTCCATGGCCATTGATGCGTTGAAGTAACACAAACGTAGTATTGGTAGACGTATACAATCCACTGCGGTCAAACGACCATAGACTGACTGCATGACTGCAATGGTAGGATCTTATATAGCACCATTCTTATCTAAAACAAATTCCTAAATACAACGAAACTGATTGTAACTCTATGAATCACCAAAATTATCTCACGTTCCTCCGGAAACTGATAGTAACTCTATGAGTCAACAAACTTATCTCACATTGCTGGCATCAACCTGTTTTGTGAGTGCTACAAAATAATGCGATTTAATATTTACAAATCACTATAATTGAACATTCCTATGACAACCATTGAATAGATTGGTAGTGTAATAATATGCTATATCATGGATACACTAGAAGTACAAAAACATCTGAAAAAGATTCATCCCAGTCTAGAAAATAATGTTTATGCTGCTAATAGACTCCCTATGTATACCCATGCACCAACGTATATAATATGCAATTTGGATGCGGATGATAAGCCAGGTTCACACTGGGTAGCTGTACATATCGATACGAATGGCATCGGTCAATATTTTGATTCTTATGGGCGAACACCTGCGCGATATCATCTCGAGTTTTTGAAAAGGAATTGTAAAAGATGGGGCTGGAGTATTGATAGGATTCAGAATGATTGGACTTCAGTTTGTGGTGAATATTGCTTAATGTATTTGCTATATAAGTTTCAGGGATGTTCAATGCATAGTTTTACAAACATATTTACAGGGAACACACTGTACAACGATATTTTAGTGGATGAGATGTTCCGCTCATATTTTGTAGATAAAAATAAAATTTGTTAATGACGCATGTGTTTTATTGATTCCGTTTTGATGACCCCGAATAGCAAAGTAAGCAATGGTTTATGAACAATAAAAGTATACAATAGCAGTAGCAGTAACAATGAGTAATACATGCATACGTCAATGCAATCCTAATGAGGGTGAGCGGCCGGACGCACGGACAATAGATAAGAAAAGGCGAACAATGAAAGTCGATAATGAGGGTTTCGGGTCACCGGAAATGAAACAGATTGTTGTTAATTGATTTCTGTATCTCCGGAACCATGCATCTTACGCGAAAACAGATTGCAGAAACGTGATCAGCGGACCCCAAAACCTTTTTTTTTTTTTTTTTTTTTTTTTTTAGGTTTGAAACGCCCTGGACCGCGATTGCGCCAGAAGCGGTGGTGCGCCAGAACCGGTGAGCCACGGGATTGGTGCGCCAGAACCGGCAAATCACTACTACTACAACATGCAATAAACACAACATTCATCACATTCACTCCGCTATACAAAGATTCACTCTCAAAAGAAAACTAGGTAGTCGTGGATTTATTGACATATCAAACCTACACTACACTAAAATAAACAACTTACGAACATACTTCATTAGAAAAGCCAACGATAGTGCAATACATAAAGCAATAATTAATCTACCCCAATCTGGCACACCGTTACGACAAAAATAAATAATTTTCTGTTCACTTTACAGCACATCTACTGTCTGGTATTTCATCAAAACTGAGGCGGACGACACCAATGCCATCAGCCTTACGTCCAAATGATGTCCAAGCTAGAGAAGTCTTGAAGATTGCAGAAATGATTGATTTTATTAATAGTGTTTCTAATAATAACGATGGTAGGAGTTTATTTAGGAGACGTGGCCCTTATAAACGTACGTATAAACCTAAGTACCTGCTCAGTGTTGCTAGACAAAAGTGCTGTCAAAAAGTTTCTCACAATTAAAAGCGCCAATAGTCTAATGGCTAATGTATCAGACTTATGATCGAGAGGTCGTGAGTTCGAAACCCACTCATTACACTATTGCCGTCAACCCACTCTAGACACAAGCATATTTAGCGTAGTTGGAAGGGTAGGTACTTTCTAGATTGTACTACGATTTAAAATCTCAGTCCACACTGAGATTTAAAATCATAGTTCAATCCGTGGTTTGTGTAGTATGTTTTTCATCTCCATTTATTGGTATGTTTTATTAAATAAAATACAAAAGTATTCGTTTATTTGTAAGAAAAATTTTGTAATTTTTTTTATCATGCAATGATGTGGTTGAAGATAAAATACACTTACCTAGAAGTTACCTATTCACTCTTAACTTAAAAACTCCCAGGATAACCTGGGAGCCTGAGGAAACTAGGGAAACTATGAAAAAAATAGGGCTGGGAGCTATCAGGAAACACAGACTCCGACAGGAAATTCCACACCATAGCTACTCGTATACGCAAAATGAAAGTATTACCAAAAGCTTCTGTGCGTATTTCTAGCGCCTAACTCAATCGTATTTTAAATATACAGTCCCTCGATAACATCAATTGCATAACCAAATAAAAAGAATATCTCCTCACTCTAGATGGAAATATTTATTAGGATTTTAAAAAATGTATTAGAAAACACTGCTAAATCCTGCTACAAAAAAAAAACAAAAATAGAATTAATCGTTAAAGTACTCCTCCACATCGCTGTCGTTCGGAAACGTGCCCAGAAGACTGGCAGCATTGCCACGTTGTATGGCAATATTTATTCTTTGGGCAAAGAACGAGCCAGCCCTCCGATCATACAAGGAATCGATCAGCCGGCGAAATAATTGCTTATAAAGGACCCCATGACCCAAGCGTTTCGACCCCAAACGGCACAGAACTGTAATTACTAGAAAAGTTATAGCATTTTCGCCGTTTGAGGGCCTCTGCATGTAACTAGATTATAATCAAACAGAAGCCTGTTTGATAAACACATATAAACACTACCCACATCTTTTGGTGTGGCGGCGTGTAAATAGCCGATCACACGCAGGGCTCAATTATGCAGGATTGTGTTTTGATTCCTATGAAACCCACCCTGTGAACCGAAGAATAATAAATGGTTTCGACGTCAGCACCGAATACTATTGGTCACTAACCTGAGACCAGCTCGGAGACGCCTTCACCAGCTACCATCCGTGAAGCACTTTCACGAAACAGATTGTCAGATCACTGCTGGGTATTTATAACAAGTTTCTGGAAACTTTTAGCTGTCCATCACGTAGAAAAAATAATTAATCCCACCAGACAAAAAACACGCGTGCAGCCCCGCTGAGAATTTTCTTTCTTCTCTTTTTTAGAACCTTTTTCTGACTGCACACATTGGTCGACGCTCGGTGAGAAGTAACCAAAACTATAGCGCCGGTGTCGCCAGGTTTAAACGAATCCCAACGCGCGGTCGTCATGGCGGGCGAACCAAGTAGCTTCAGATACCAACTTATAGAAACCATTTGAAATTAATTAATTATTGTTATAGAAATGACCTAATACTTAGGTACAGTAGAAATAAATATTAAACAAGTTAATTTGGGTCACTTAAGGTGCCCAACCAGTTTTTCTTAGTAATCCCTGATTGTTTTTGTTTTTTTTAGGTTTAATTTATTATTTTATAAGTGCTCTATGTACTAATTCACATCATATACGTAAATAAAATGCATTTATTTCGAGTGACTATATGACTCATACAGTTCACAGCAAATAAAACTGTTACTCTAACATATAAATTACAAATAAATAAATAAAAAAACAAATTACAATAATAGAGTGAAAATAATTAAAATGATCATTCAACAATAAGGGACGCATAATAGACGGATGGATGACTATAACACAGATAACACCTAGCCTAGGGATCATTGATCAAATATAAGTTCTACACTGTAAACAACCATGTAACGATAACGCTGTTGATCTAGTAGTAAATGTTTTGATTTGATTCAGCCAATAACGCACGTATGCTAATTTTCGTTTGAGCAACTGCCCCTTGAGTTTCAACAAATAAATTTTCAGATATACATAATGAAATCAATTGTTACTTTGCGGAAATCCATACCAACCTTATACTTTAACAATATTATTGTGTTAATTGCGCCGCAAACTAGATGTTCTATCTTGCATGCAGTATGCAGCAATGTCATCACGCCCGCAAATATATGATCATGCAGAAGGGATGCAATAAAAAACATACCACATGCAAACAATTCACACTTGACACGTCTTTCGCCCCTCCGAGCATCATCAAGAGATATTGACTCGTCGACTGCTGCGCCGCGAAAGCACAAAAGTATAAATTACTAGCTTTTTCTTCGACTTCAGTCGCTTGGGAGGTTTCCGCGTAAATTCAGATCCCGTGGGAATTCCGGGATAAAATGTAGCCTATGTATTATTTCAGGATGTCAACTATCTACTTACCAAATTTCATTGAGACCCGTTCAGTTGTTTTTGCGTGAAAAAGCAACAAACATACATCATCCTCACAAACTTTGGCAAATTCTTCATAAATTCTTTCAGATCAAATCTCCCGTCGATACGACGAAGCCGAGGCTGCTATGCATCGCTTTGCAAACCTCCAGAATGTTCGCGATAAGGATACTCAAGACAAGTTGAAGAAACTAGCTGATACAGTGAGATATCACGTCATTGACAATCCCGAAGTTATATTAGATTATAGAAATAAACGGAAGAATATGGAGTGAGTAGATGGATAGATACATAGATACAATACTCTTCATTGTACATCATAACAGAATTAAATGAGGACCTAACATCTACAAAGGTCATCGTCTTATCTTTGAAAGTGATCTTTTACAGATAACTATACCCGGACTTTTAATTCGATGCAGTAACCTGACATAAGCTAGTGTCACTTACTAAAATAATGATACCCTATTTAACCTAGTTGTGATGGATTCAATCAACCGAATAATAAATTAGCGATTTTTAATCGCTTGCAATATATATAAATGATAAAATTTATACAATTATCATTTATTTTTAAGTAGTAACTAGATTTTATTTTAAATAAATCTATTTTTATTAAAAATGTCAATATCTAGCCAGACATGATAAAAGTCACTCTTTTGCAAATTGTTTCATGTGATGAATATTTTAATAAATTGCGTGAGATTACTATGAAAAAGGTACAGGGACCTAAATAACAATAAATAAATAATATTATTATGATCTATTCGTTTTATATTTCACGCCCCTTTATAATCACATTTTACTTTTTGTAATTTTCACACAATATTATTAAAAAATTGTTTACATCGTTATTCGATATTACTTCTGAATCGATTAATTTGGTTTCATCACAATTTCGTAGTCATCATTATCTGACAACTCAGAAACTGTCAGTCTAATGCATCGTATTTAAAGTCCGGTTTTATGTCATTCACACCACACAGATTCGCACTAGACAAACATGTAGAAATCGGAATGTCTGATTTTCGGGTGAGACTTGCAGGAGGAACAGTCAGGCTCTTTCTGACTACAAACCACCTTGATCTCACTGTTGCTTTTGTGTTCAGGGGCTTCGATAGCATTAGAGCATTCTCGCAACCCCACGAAAAATTGACTTAATCGAGCCCCGTCATTCATAATCTTTGCATAAAATACGGAGCAGTGACAATAGCTCTTCCACTCCTCCACATTTATTGTGCGCACAGTCAAGCTGTGGAACTCTCTGCCGGCTTCTGTGTTCCCTGCCACTTATGACCTTACAGTCTTTAAAGCAAGAGTGAACAGGCATCTTCTGGGCTCGCTCGTCACATCGTAGACTTCATCTATCGCTTACCATCAGGCGAGATCGAGTTCAAGAGTGGGTTTATCCGGAATAATAAAATGCATCATAAAAGCAGTGGCTGAAAGTCCAAAGGTATTCCACTTTTCTGAAACCTTTTCTGGGGAGGATGATTAGTTAGGAAAATAACATTTCGTTTGTCATCTTTTGCACTAAATGTAACTCCAATTTTATTACTGTGTTCTTTACTAACACTCGGTTTTATGAAACCTATATATTTTTTATATTTTTTTTAAAGACAGCTCTTTGAGGCGGGCGTGGAATATGGTTCGCTGCCAACCCAGGCCTGGTCCTTACCGGACGGTGAGCTACTCCTGCTCGCCGTCCGCAAACCCGCACCTGCGGTATCTGAAGAATCTTGGAGTTTACTGAAGAAAGTTTAAATTTTTACAGAAGGACCTTAGCACCAGTAAATGCTACCTCTGATGCCAATTCACCCAGAACTAAAGAAAATAAATTGAATGATTTTCACTCTCAAAGTAAGTCTCTCATAATTCTATCTGACATGTATTAAATACTTAAATTAACTAGGGATCTAAAAGTGGTCGACATTATTTATTTATTTAATAGCTTTTGCCCGCAAATTAGTTCGCGTGGGAGGTTTTCCCGCGTAAACCCGATCTCGTGGGAATTCTGGGATAAAAATGTAGCGTATGTCCAGGATGTCAACTATCTACTTACCAAAAGAAAAATTTCATTGAGATCAGTTCAGTATTTTTGCGTGAAAGAGCAAACATACATACATCGTCACAAACTTTCGCATCCTTACATATTATAAAAGGAAGTTGCGTCTGTCTGTCTGTCTATCTGTATGAACGCGATAAACTCAAAAACTACTGGACGGATTCTTGTACGGTTCACCAATAGATAGTGTGATTTCTGAGGAAGGCTTAGGTGTATAATTAATTATAGTTTAATGTAAAATTACTGAAATATTACGATTTTTGGTGAAGAAGTTGCAAAAAATCTTACCTACTGGGAGCTCTACTCGCGTGCGCCGCGTAAACCAGCAGAGGTACATTAAAGTAATGTACTAGAGATTGTTGATCTATATTAGTTTTCCAAAAAAAATTGGTATAGCATATCTCTATCTCCCACGGTTGACTCACAATAACTACTTTTTGTTCAAAGTATTGATTAAAAATACTACGTTATTTTCGTAGCTATTCATTATTAATACGGGGTGGTTTTGAATGAAATTTGGTATAGGGACATATAAACAGGCCTGTTGGTCTAGTGGTTAGTGGCCCTGACTGCTATGCGCAAGGTCGTGGGTTCGATTCCCACCCAGGACAAATGTTTGTGTGATGAGCACGATCATGTTTTCTTTGTCTGGGTGTAAATTATATTATTAAAGAAGGTTTTATCGTGGTAAGGTCCACGGTAATAAAGCCCCGCGCGACCTATGGACTTATACATGGTTTCAAAGAATATTATACTATATAAAGCTAAATTACCACTGACTGACTGACTGACTGACTCACTCATTGACATAATTGTTGTAAAGTAAAAACCATTTTTCAAAGTCGCCCCCCTTGACCCCCTTCTCACCCCCTTAGGCGGATCTCGGAAATTAAGAGACTTGGAACATATTTTTTTTCAGATTCATTTAGAGGGGCAACGCTTTAGTCAAAATAATTGTGCAAACCCCCCATTTTTTTTTTTTTTTTCACAAGCACGCGTTGTGCTTGCAGTTGCAAGCGCAACACGCAAATACTACTACAGATTTGTAAACAAGTAACTCTCAAACCTACGGGAAAAGTGCCAAACCTCCCCTTTTCACCCCCCCTTCTCCCCCCTCCCTATCGTATCTCGGAAACTACGAGACCCGTATTTTTTTTTACGCATTCGTATAGAGGAGGCTCGGTATAGTAAAAACCATTTTTCAAAGTCACCCCCCTTGCCCCCCTTCTCACCCCCTTTATGCGGATCTCGGAAATTAAGAGACTTGGAATATTTTTTTTTTCAGATTCATTTAGAGGGTCGATGCTTTAGTCGAAATAATTGTGCAACCCCCCCCCCTTTTTTTTTTTTCACAAGCACGCGAGGTGGTTGCACCTCGCGCAACACGCAAATACTAGTTATATTATATAAAGCTAGATTACCACTCACTCACTGACTCACTGACTCATTGACATAATTGTTCTCCCAGATGGTGGATGGGGAGGTGGGTATATTTTGACAGATTCGTAAACAAGTAACTCTCAAACCTACGGGAAAAGTGCCAAACCTCCCCTCCCCCCCCCCTTCTCCCCCCTCCCTATCGTATCTCGGAAACTACGAGACCCGTATTTTTTTTTACGGATTCGTATAGAGGAGGCTCGGTTAAGTAAAAACCATTCATCAAAGTTGCCCCCCTTGCCCCCCTTCTCACCCCCTTTAGGCATATCTCGGAAATTAAGAGACTTGGAACATTTTTTTTTTCAGATTCATTTAGAGGGGCAATGCTTTAGTCAAAATACTTCTGCAACACCATCCCTTTTTTTTTTTTCACAAGCACGCGAGGTGCTTGCACCTCGCGCAACACGCAAATACTAAACCCGCCCCATCTCCCCCCATCAAACCCGCCCATTTTTTTTTTTCACAAGCACGCGAGGTGCTTGCACCTCGCGCAACACGCAAATACTAAACCCCCCATCACCCCCCCGTTTTTTTTTTTTTCACAAGCACGCGAGGTGCTTGCACCTCGCGCAACACGCAAATACTAGTATGTGAATAAAGCTGAAACTAGCTCTACAATAATTAAATACGACGATAGTGCGAGCTAGTAAGGACTTAAACACTTTGTGTAAGGAATTCTCAATTAACCCTTTTAGTACCAAATCATATTCTGCGCGTAATTGGCTGAATACTGGCTTTTTGTGGGGCCTTAGTGCTATGATTATGTATATTCTATTTGTATTTCTATTTTGTCGTACATTTTAGTGCATATTGGATCTGAAAACTTCTGTTACTTTTCTGTTTTAATCCGTAAGAAGCTGTAATTGGCTTTAGGTTACGTATACCACTCAATGTAGATGCAATCAATGTTGGTTCTCCTTTAAATGTTACTCCTTTAAATAATATATTGATTGTGGAATAGGCAGGGCCGGATTAACCATTAGGCGGAGTAGGCAACCGCCTAGCGGCCCCGCACCAACTAGGGGCCCAGGCCCAATGCACGCACCAAGAAAACATGTTTCTTCGAACGAGAATTTAATGTGCGTGTGAACTTAGGGACCTCACTTTTATTTCACAAAATACAAATCGTTAGATTTAGTACCAGAATTAAACCAATTTTAGAACAAATCTGGGAATTAGTAAACAAAAATATTAAAAACCACAGCCCTTAATGTGCGTTTCCTCAGTTCACACACGATTTGGTCAGTCAAAGTAAGAAAAGGGGCGCCAAGAATGCCATTCCCTTAGGGCCTCTGACAGGGCTAATCCGGCTCTGGGAATAGGTGACCTATTGATCAGAGTAGTGCATATTGGGTAGTGGTCGCTACCATACGTGAGGTTTAGTCGTTTCCACTCCAACTGGGCGGTCAGACTAGCTGAACACAGAGTAAGATCTACACAACTTCTACTCTGGCCAGGTCTAGGTAGGCGAGGGTGGCCTGAAATTATCTCAAGAGACAATGTTCAGACAATGAATATTATTCCAAAGTAGCCTTTTAAAATGGTCTATGTGTCACTGCTAGTGTTGCCCAAACAGACTCTGTTACATTGTTCTGAGATCTCAACTACCGTTTAATAAATAGCAATAGGATAATCGCTAATTGCAAGACTCTTGCGAGACTCTCGTTTGGGCAACACTAGTCACTGCTATGAATAATACATAATATGTAGGTGTTCTGAAGTTATTGGTATGCGTTTGGTTAATGGTATAGATATGTATCTAATGGTACCATTAACTAAACGATTTTTTGAACACCATATATACTATATAAGGTTTTAAAAAAATTACTGGAAGAAATTGTGGTAGCTCTTCAAAACAGCATTTGAAATATTTTGATGAAGGAATAATTAGTATACAATAACCTGTTTTAAAGACATGCAATGTTTTCATTACGTTCAAAAGTAAATGTAATATGCGCACAGTACCGAGTACCGAGTCATCGACTGAAAGCGGTGGAGCGTGGACGTTGTTAGAAGAAACGCACGTGTGCGAATCGAGCTGCCATAAATAATTATCGAATGAATTTGTTTTTGTAAAAGATGAACAATGTCCACATTTTTATTGCATTGTGGTACTTTTAATTATCAATCAAGCACATAAAATTCTCTCTGTTGATTTTTTAACACCTTATATATGTAATATTCTCCTACAAGTCTGATGAACAAAGTTTTGTAAGGGAACATTCTAATATCTAACCAAAAGGCATTTACCTTACCAACAATTATTGTTACAGATAATCCTGCTGTCTTATCACATGACAATGCTACAGTACATTTAAGAGCAAAAGAAAATATTCAAGAAATAACTACTAACGAAGCTACTTATAGACCAAGTTTTCCAGATGAGGATGTTGGTGATAATGACAAACCAGTCATGGAACGCATTAGCATGCTAAAGACTCAAAGACAAAACATTAAGCAGAAAACAGATGAAAAAAATCCCGGTATTGCAACTGAGATTGATAAAACTGATACATTTACGCTGAAAAATAAAGCTTCAAGCCAAAAAGATAAAGCTCAAATCAATAAAGATAAAGCAGATTTGAATGATTTCAAAGATACTGGTACGAAGAAAGAATATAATAAAGAGTATGGTTCAACAATGTTTATTTACAGTCAAGAAAAGATAAATGAAGAAAGCATACGTCTACAAGGTAATGATGATGATAAGAGAAATGATAAAGTTTTAAATATGTATGAGAAACATGAAGAAGTTAGAAATCAAAATGAAAGATCTTGGGATAGAACTGAAAACCATTTTACGTCAGTAGAAAGATTGATTCTTAAAATAGACGATAAATTAAGCAATGACCGCGATGGTATAGAACAGTATTCAATTTATGCACATAAAGAAAGAAGTGAAAATAGTCATAAAAACTCTAAAAAGAGGCACAAGAAGAGAGATAAATATGATAAAAAGAAGCATGATAAACATCATGATAGAAAAAAAGAAAAAGGAGAAGAGAGTGAATGGATTAGAGTTGAGAAAAAATTGGAAAATAAAGAAAAGTTTAAGAATAAGAACGATGATAGAAAAAGTAAACAAGATAAAAGAATTAATAATAACTATGATAGATTGAGTAAAAATGAAAAAATCCGAAATATAAAAGATGAACAATGGATTAAAACTGATAACGTCAAAACGAATAAAATTGACAAACATCATAACCACAAAGACCAAGGAATTGATACAATGGAGTATGAATGGAATAAAAGACATCAAGAATATGACGAGCGCAAAAACGATGCTCAATGGGATGATTTTGACAATGAATGGAATGACAAAGAATTTAAAAAAAGAGACAACAGTTTTAAGAAAAGAGATAAGGTGTGGAATAGTCAAGACTTTAAAGAAAGAGACC
This sequence comes from Tholera decimalis, assembly GCA_943138885.2. Lineage (NCBI taxonomy): Eukaryota > Metazoa > Arthropoda > Insecta > Lepidoptera > Noctuidae > Tholera > Tholera decimalis. The sequence continues at coordinate 4,742,425 of OW964575.2, read as the reverse complement.
ATGATTTCAAAAATAGAGACAATGAATTTAAAAAGAGAGACAGTGATTGGATTGAAAGAGATAATAGAGAAAATAAAGAGCGTGGCAAAACTTATGAGATGAATGAATGGGAAAACAAGCAGTCGGACGAAAGTGTTAATAAAGAAAGGGATGCTAAACACGGCAGGTACAAAATAGTTGATAGAATGGATTCGGGCAGTTCTCGAGATGATGGTTATGAACGTTGATTTTAAAGGCTTCAAAATCCGATTAATAAATGCTTTTTTAATTTTATTGTTTATTTTACCCCATCCTTAACTATGCCTGTTGCAAGTTTGACGCATGTATAACTTAACAAAGTATCTTTAACTCTCTTCTTAAATTGTTGTTATTATGTATGTCTTTGTTTCTTTTTTTAAATTTATATGTATGTTACGCGCATATCTATTAAATAAAGTTCTGACACAGAGTCACGAGACACGCCGCACGCGCATCATCGACCCAGTTGCTATGAGTGGAAACTGCTGACACAGAACACGAGGCCCGAAGACACCGCTTACGTGACCGAGCCCGTGCACTTCGTATCCACCATCGGTCGAGTCAATTTCATTTCTTAATAATTGTATATTTTATTGAAATAAATTAGTTTGTATAAATTCGGTTTTTTTTTTAGTATCCGGCAGTAGCTTACGGAATTTGTATATATATGTTTTGAGAATGTTATTTATTGTTTTTATATTTTATGTAGATAAATAAAATTTTAACATTATGGTATAAGGGACAACGTTCTGAAGCTATTTCGATCTTATTTGCATAATAGACGTCAATTTGTAGAGATTAAGACAGTAGCGGATGAGGAACAAAAAATATTGAACTCCAATTTAATGACGGTATTTAAAGGTGTCCCTCAGGCATCTGTTCTGGGTCCAATTTTCTCCATTCTTTTCCTTAATGATTTAATTGAGTACATAAAAAAACGTTTCACAGACACTAGGCTCGTTATTTTTGCGGATGACACTAATGCAATAGTGTGTGCAGATAACTTAGATAATTTAGAGCTTAAAATTAATAGCTTATTAAAAGCTTTTGAACACTGGTTTGCTACAAACAACCTTAAGCTCAATGTAAAAAAAAAAACAAAATGTGTATTATTCAAGTCGAACGTGCGGAACAACGCTAGTCTCGAGATTTCGTCATGTGGTAAGTTGGTAACACAGTTGAAATGGTTGACTACGTAAAATTCTTAGGTGTTCACATTGATGCATTATTAAACTGGAAGGTTGAGACATCGTTTGTCACTAAGTCCGTTAGCTCTGCATGCTATGTAATCAGAAGCCTGAGGGAAGAACTGACCTTCGCTCAGCTTAGGATGGTTTATTTTGCATTGTTTGAGTCTAGGCTAAGATATAGTATTGAGTTTTGGGGCAACAGCTTTAAGTACAACATCCACTCGGCATTTGTAATTCAAAAAAGAGCTTTAAGGACAATGCTCCGCTTAAAACAGACGGATTCGTGCAGAGATCACTTTATAGAACTCAATATTTTAACAGTGCCATGTCTTTATATACTGGTACTGCTAACCAGTTTCGTCAAGAACTTGCACTTTCAAACTGATGAACAACGAAAAGTTAGAATTAATACACGCAGGAAAGACTTGCCTAACACAATCCAACCAAAACTAAATGTAGTTCATCACAGTCCTAGGTACCAATCAGTATTTATATACAACAAGCTTCCATTAGAATTTAAAAGCATAAATAGCGCCAACTTATTTAAAAACAAATAAATAGATTAAAATTAATTTTAATGATATGTTATCTATTTTTTTATATTTTTGTTTTATAATACCATTTTGATTAAATTTTGTTATTTTGTTTATTATTTCTAGCATAATTATACATTTTATCTTTGACATTTCATTTTACAATTAGATGACATATTATTACGGACATTTTTATAACAATTGGTTTATTATAATTTTTTTCTCTTTTTTATTTATATTTGACATTCTAGTTTTATTATTGATCATTGACAGACAATAAGATGACATATTATTAATCTGTTTTACACAATTTTTATTTAATTTAATTGTAATGTATTATTCTTGATTTTTTTTATACACTAATCTGATTTTTAATTTTACTTTTTATTTGACTGAATGTTTTATTGTAAATACGATTACCTACTTATTGTAAATTGAATGTGGGCTTTTATCGTCTTGAATTTGTTATTTTCTTTGACATGTATCTTTTTGTTTGTTTTATTTGCATGGTATTGTTTTATTTTACAAAATTTCTACACGATGTACATTGTTCCGAAATAAATGACTTATGACTTAATACACCGTGGACTACCCGCGTAGTTATTTTCTCCTATGTATCAAATTCATCCAAAGGTTGTCTGTAAAAGATCGCTTTTAGCGATAAGACCGCCCATTGTAACACCCTTTTTAGTTGTTACGTCCTTATTATTTAACTGTTATGGTGTAAAATAAAGAACGTATCTATCTATCTATCATGTATATGTATCTGTCTACAAAATTATAGCTCCTAAATAAATGAACACGCTCCTTATGATATATTGGTACTCGGCTGTATCGGGTTAAGACTGGAAGCTTACACTTCCATCATCATAAGCTTACCCCTTTCCCAACCATGGTCAGCTTCTGCCTATCTGACCTCTACAACCCAGTAGCTGGGTTGGCTAGATCAGTTCAGATTTACAGGCTTCTGACTACCCGTAATGGCTTCCAAAGATGGCCAAATGAAATCCGGGCTCAACGGCTTAAGGTGCATTCTCACACATCAGTCACCGTCAAGTCACCGACGACCGATCGGTGACGGTTTGTGTACGTATCCACAAACACCAGTCACCGTCACGTCGTTCGTCAGTCACGTCGCCGGTTTGACTGAATGATTGAACACATATGTTCAGTACCAAGCCAGCCAACGGTAACTGGTATGCTGAACTGTCCGCGGTTACACGGAGCTTGAACGTTGATTCTCAAGAACAGTTACGCAATAGCCTCTTAGGCTTCAGTACAACAATTAAGCTTACACAATCAATGATAATAATCACTTACCCTCTGAGCTGCAAAAATATGCGTGCAGATATTCTCTTCGGACGGAACAACATACATCAGTCAATTTACTGGTTGGTCAGTGATTAGGTGTGTGTCACGCTACAGAACAGATACTGCCCTGACGGATAAAATGCCATGTTTGACTAATACACAATTGACAATGATCGCATTAATTTTAGATGATGAAGAGCTACTTGTAAACAGGCGTTTTGTGATTGTGTAACTGACAACATACGTGTAGCAATGACGGTAGCACGACGCTGACTGAACTGAGACGTGACGATGCCGGGTGTGTGGGGATAAAAGTACGATACTTGTATGGAAATACTATTTGACGTGCCTGACCGGTGACGTCACTGATAGATCACATGCCGGTGACTGACGTGTGGGAACAAAGTCATACTAGGTGTATAGAAACATTTTTTTTTAAACCTGGCCGGTGACGTGACTTGACGGTAACTGGTGTGTGAGAATGCACCTTTAACGTGCTTTCCGAGGCAGAAATTCCTTACTGAAAATAGCACTTTTTGTCCGACCTGGTAATCAAACCCGAGGCCTCGTGCTCAGCAGTCACGGGTGCTACTACTCGATTAACGAGGCAGAGGAGTTAGCTCGACCCTTCTATTGTCCAGAAAAGGCTAGGCTGATGAAAAATACATGCTTTGTTTATTCATAAAAACAAAATTCTTTTTCTGACCCTAGATTTGAATGCCAATAGAAAGAAGAATGAAAATAGTACATTTTGATACAAGTGGAGAAAGTTTGTTATTGCGGCCGAGGCAGAGTTACGCCCGAGCCGCAAGGCGAGGGTTATGGAGCCGAGTACTGCAGTAACAAAAGTTGACGTGTATCAAACGACGTTTTTCAATACACTGAAGAAAAATACTTGCTCCGAAAATGATGACGCATTTTTATTTGTTTTCCATTGAAGAAAATTATGCAAAGTTACCATATATTTTAGCTTCGATTTAGATGGCAATAGGCTATCGCAAGCATTTTGAGCCTCAATCACAATATCTGGCAGCGTAGCATCTAAATTGTTCTCATCAAAACTTAAATTTTTCCCCGCGCTTTACCTTCGCGGGTTAAAGGAGAAGCAAAGGTATGAAGCCGAAAAACAGCCTGATATTAAAATAAAATATTTTTCGTACCACTTGCTCAAAAAAGTGACTCTATGCCACATAAAGCTAACATAACAATAGTCATTTTTAATCTGTTAAAAACAGGGAAAGAAAATTGTACTGAATTTCATTCATCCTCTAGGGGCAGAATGTGATTTAAATGTGGAATACTTACCGAAATTTATACTGAACTACATACAGATGTAGTTCAGTATAGTACAGTTCAGTTTAGTACAGGTTTACACCATTGAGTTTGTATATAAAGCATTATACATCTTTTTGAAAAAAAAAAAAAACGCATTTATTATGCAGTTATGATCTATACTTATAATAAATCTGTAGAGAGGTCAATTCTGTACATGAAATATATTTCCAAAATAAATATCAGGGGGTGATTAGGGATCGATACTGATGCCAAAAATGCAATCAGTAAAATTTTTGTCTGTCTGTCTGTATAACCGTTATAGAAACAAAAACTACTCGACGGATTTTAACGAAACTTGGTACAATTATTTTTCATACTCCTGAGCTGGTTATAGTATACTTTTCATCACGCTACAATCAATAGGAGCAGAGCAGTGAAGGGAAATGTTGGGAAAACGGGAGAAATTACTCCATTTTTTAAGCTTCCGTCGCGAGTGCAACCTTAATGGTTAAAGCTACACAGAAATAATTTACGACGGAAATGTTCTCCTTAAAATTATATAAAAAATATCCCACGACAGCATTATCTATCTTTTACGGTTGACTCACAATAACACGCGTAACTCCCAATAGCTTAGCAGTTCGAAGCTTTCTGATTATTATTCTGCTCCGAAATTTAAAACCACCACAACTTTGCAATGGAACTTGGCTAAAAGTAACCCAGTTGTAACAAAATATAATCGAGGCTCAAATTTTAACAGGTTGCGGTGCAGGAGAAATCGTCTTTATTCCCTGAATTCCCATAATACCAAATAATTTTCCATTCCAATTTAAAAGAACGCAAGTCGCTCTTTCCCGGGTTAGCAGTTCTAGAAATCTTTATGTTCACGTGCCGGACGGGTCAACTTTCAACATAGTTTACCCGGAAGCTTTGCGCTGAAGTATTTTCGTTCTATAGGTACTTAAGCCTCATGTGAACGTGATCTAAACAATATTACCAATACATTAACTTAATAACTCACAAGGAGTTACACGCTTACGGAGTCGCGGGCACAGCTATTAACAATAATATTGTGCGGTTCGGTATTGCGATATTTTTCAACAGTATTATAGATTGACATATTATATTTCCCTACTAAATTACGAAAGTTAATCTGTCTGCTACATCAAAATCACTGAACCGTGAGGAAGGATATAGGCTACTTTTTTTTACGAAAAACGACGGAAACGTGGACGAAGTCTCGGGCAACAGCTATCTATACTAATAATATAAGGCTGAAGAGTTTGTTTGTTTGTTTGAACGCGATAATCTCAGGAACTACTGGTTCGAATTGAAAAATTATTAATTAATTAAATAGTCAATTTATAGAGAAAGGCTATAGGCTATTATATATCATTACGCTAAGGCCAATAGGAGCGGAGCGCCAATGAAGAATGCTTCAAAATCGGGGTTAAATTGAACGTTAGCCCAAAGTAACTATTCCACGCGGACGAAGTCGCGGGCAAAAGCTAGTTATTAAATAAAATTACGAAAACCGACGAGGCCGTATGAGCTTTATGCCTTTGCTTTTCCGACAAAAAAAATTTAGTCTAGGAATTTGCCGCGTTTTTATTTTCTTCAAATACATAAACGTTAAGTTTATTTTAATTGTCATTATTTTTAATAAATGCTTATCTCATATTATTATTGTGTTAATTTTTCCGCAAATGGTACGAAAAGTAGAGTATTTTCCTCGGTGATAAAGCTGTCTTAGTCTTAGGTGAACTTAAATCGTCACCCGCGACAGAAGACACTGCTTTATCCCCTTGGTTAATAATCTACTAATTTTATTTAGAACACAAATAAATATTAAATTGTTGATAAGAGCAAAATTATTTTATAAATAATAATATTCTGTTCATAAACACAATTTTAATTTTCATTAAATATAAGGCCTTAAAAACATGCGCCTCTTTGCTGTGACAATAAAAAAAAAACAATTACCGCCGAATATGTTTAAGTTATCTGTGGCAAAATCTGAAATGAAAAAAAAAGCCCTCATGAAGAATGAAAAAAACCCACGAGTGTGAAATACATTGCATGTTGAAACTAATCGTAGTGCGATAAGAGCCAGTTTTCGAGGAAGTGTATTGAAAAGTATTTATTGCCAACAGATAAACGACATGAATACAATATAAAAAATTGGCCAAGTGCGAGTCAGACTCGCCCATGAAGGGTTTCGTAGTAACTATAATAATTTAATATAATATGTATATTTATTTGACGAAAAAAAAAACCTTACAAATTTCTTAAAACTGGCTTATTTACATTTTTTACAACTACGCCAAATAACTTTGTTTTTCATAGTGTGTGTATGAATTACAAAGTTATGTTTGCGGTTTTGGAAAATATGCTTTATCTCAAAAACTGCTAAACTGATTTCGTTCAAACTAATTTTGGTTGAAAGTCTACATTAAGATCTACAGACATATATTTTTTTTTAGATTTTTACTCCACAATTATAGAAGTTAGAGGGGGGGGACACATTTTACCACTTTGGAAGCGTATATCTTTTAAACGATTAATCTTATGAAAAAGTGGCTTTAAAAACCTCAATGTAATTTTTAAAGACCTGTCTATAGATACCACACACGCATAGGTTTCATGAAAAAATATATTTTCATTTTGAGTTCCATGTATGGGGAGCCCCCCTTTATTTATAATAAAATTTTTTTTTCTTATAATCGGAAAGTAATAATAATAATAATAAATAATAATAATAAGAGTAATTACCGGAGACATATTATGAAGGACGGGACGATTGACGTGTGTCGGGCATGCTATCGTCCTGGTGAGTCCATCAGACATATTGTCTCCGGTTGTTCACGTCTAGCTAACGGCGAGTACTTGCATAGACACAATCAAGTAGCCAGAATTATCCACCAGCAACTTGCTTTGAAATAGAAACTTGTCGATTCTGAGGTACCATATTACAAGTATGTGCCCGACCCAGTTCTCGAAAATGACCATGTCACGTTGTACTGGGATCGGTCTATCATCACTGATAGGACTATTGTTGCCAATAAGCCTGATATAGTGGTGATAGACCGGTTAGTGCGACGCGCAATGATAATCGATGTTACCATCCCACATGACGAGAATCTCGTGAAAGCTGAGAAAGAGAAACACATTAAGTATCTCGACTTAGCTCATGAGGTTGTTGACATGTGGGATGTGGACTCGGCTGTCATTGTGCCGATTGTCATATCAGTCAATGGGCTGATAGCTAAAAGCTTCGACGACCATCTGTCGAAGCTGGCTTTGCACAGCTGGATAAAGGGCCTGATACAGAAGGCAGTTCTCCTCGATACAGCTCGTATTGTGAGGAGGTTCCTTTCTCTGGAGACCTAACCACCGGTAGCTTGGACCCCGCTCCCGATACCAGTGGACTGCCATTTTTTATATTTTTAAATGTTTTTTTATTGTCACTTTTTTATAGAAAAATATTTAAAAATGTAATTTTTGAGAGGTATATGAAATAAAGGAAATAATAATAATCAGAATAGTAAGGAAGTTCATGCAAACCGACGAAAATGAAATCTACTCACATAACACATATACATTAACATAAATACACACATACGCTACATTGACTTGGCTTGGCCCGTTAATGTAGCTTAAAACTAGCCTAGAGCTAAGAAAACATCACGTTTGTCCAAAAATAATAATAATAATCGGAAAGCGGTTTACAGAATACATCTACCTACAAAGTTTCATATGTATAGTCCTAATAGTTTCGGAATAAAATAGCTGTGACATACGGATGGACGGACAGACAGACAGACGGACAGACATGTCAAAACTATAAGGGTTCCGTTTTTTGCCATTCGGCTACGGAACCCTAAAAATTGTAATAATTCCTTACGAATAGTGTTAGTAACTGGTACTCATATTATGTTAGTAAAAACAAACTGCCTCGGTGGTCTAGTAGTTGTAAGGGTGACTGTTGAACAAGAAGTCTTTTTTTTTTTTTTTGGGGTGGGAAAATCATCGAATGACTTCTTCCGCTCTGGGTCAAGCGGAAGGGTGTGTCAGATTTCTACTGACTAAAAACCCACCCTGTTCCTTCGGCTGCCCTAAATTTCCGGGGCCGCGGTAACTCGGCAGAACTTTCCCGCAAAACCCCGGCAGGCAATGGCCCTATGAGGCTCCGTCGCTGGTGTTGACAGCTCTTTGAGGCGTGCGTGGAACACGACGCGCCGCCTGGCCTGGCCTGGTCCTTACCGGACGGTGAGCGACCCCTGCTCGCCGTCCGCAGGCCCGCGCCTACGGTGGCCGGAAATCGGCTCGCGATCCCCGACGCCCGGGGCGTCTCCCGCGGCGGCTGGGGCGCGAGAAAGAGAGTTGCCTCTCCCTCGCGCGTTCGGCCTCCTCCTTCGCTAGCATGACTGCTTCGCAGAAGGAGGCGATCGCATCCCATTCCCTCTCGCTCCGCACCATAGTCTGAACCAGAGCAGGGCGCGAGAGGTCGCCGCCGCCGACCGCCTCTACGAGGACACGACGTTGCTCCGCCCAAGCAGGGCACACCTCCACCGTATGCTCCACCGTGTCCTCCAGGTGGTCCTCACAATGACGACACCCGGGCGTGTCCTCCCGCTGAATCCGAAACAGGTACCTCCCGAAACAGCCATGTCCGGTCAGCACCTGCGTCAGGCGGAAGGTGAGGACGCCGTGGCCTCTCTCCAGCCACTCCTCAAAGAGGGGACTTATCGCCGTGATTGCGGCGTGCCCAACCTTCGGTTGCCACAGCCGCTCTTTCCATGCTGCCGTGAGATCGCGCCGGAGTTCTATCCGCTGAGCCGCGACTTGCCGCGGTAACGGAGTTTCACCCCGGCTTAGCACCTCTGCGCGCCAATTATGCACGCGCGCGAGGGCTACCGCCTCCAGATCCCACGGCAGCAATCCGGCAAGGAGGTTCGCCGCCTCCCCAGAGATCGTGTGGTATCCCCGGATCATCCGGATAGCCATGACCCTCTGAGACGCGACCAGCCGGCTAGCTGGTCGCCGCTGCAAATTCAGCGCCCACACAGGGGCCCCATATAGGGCCATGGACCGCACGATCTCCGCATAGAGCCTCCGGTAGGAGGCGTTTGGCCCCCCTAGATTGGGTAGGAGCCGCTTGAGTGCAGCCCCCGCCCGGTCCAGTCTTGGAGCCAAACGTCGGAAGTGCTCGACGAAGTTCCACCGGCTGTCGAGGACGAGTCCCAGGTACTTCATCGTCGTCTCGACGCCGATGTGAACTCCTCCCACCGTTACTTGGGAACCCGAAGGTGGCGCGTTCCGACGGCCATGGAAACACATGGCCTCGGACTTGTGCAGGGCCACCTCGAGTCCCAGTTGCCGGATCCTCTCTACGACTGTCGCAACCCCTCGCATCGCCAGTTCGGCCGCCGCCTCGTGCAACCCCCCATGCGCCAGGACCAGCGTGTCGTCAGCGTAGCAAACTACACTGACGCCTGTAGGGAGGTCGGCGTGCAACACCCAGTCGTAACCGATGTCTCACAGGGGTGGCCCCAAAACCGATCCCTGTGGGACACCGCACGACATCTCTCGCCGATTCCACTCTCCCTGGTGACCAGGGTAGATGACGGCTCTGTCCGTCAGGTAGGCCTCGACTACACGACAGAGGTAGGTCGGCATCCGGTGATACCGGAGTGCCTCCCGTATGCAACTCCAGGGCAGGGTGTTGAAGGCATTGGCGATGTCGAGAGACACCGCCAAGACGACCCCACCCCGGGACACCGCAGCTTCTGTCGAGAGAGCCCTCACACGCATGATGGCATTCACCGTAGAGCGCCCCTTGCGGAAACCGAACTGGCTATCCGCAAGATCCGGCCCCACCCTCTCCAGGTGCTCGACGAGGCGGTTTGCAATAATTCTTTCAAAGATTTTGCCCACCTCGTCGAGCAACACAATAGGCCGGTATGCGGACGGAGTGTCCGCAGGGCGCCCCGGTTTCTTGATGAGGACCAGTTTTCCCGTCTTCCAACGAAGCGGGAACTGGCCCCTCTCCAAACATGCGTTGAAGAGCCCTAACAGTCGAGGCCCGAGAGCCTCCGAGGCCAGGACCCAGGCTTTGCCAGGTAAGCCGTCGGGTCCCGGGGCGGTATTTTTGGCAATCAGCCTACGTACCGCCACTCTCAGATCTACCTCGGTCACCTCTGGAACGTTGTCGTCGTCGTCACTGTGGCCCGCGTTGGACACCGCAGGTGGCGGAGCCATGGGTGGGGGAGTATGCCCACCTTGTGAGGGGAACAAAGCGCTCACCACGTCCTCTACTACCTGGGGCCGGAGACTCTGTGTCAGCGGGGGAGCCCAGGTGCGGAGTTTGTCCCGCACCATTTTATATGGACGTCCCCACGGGTCCCGATTAAGAGTCTCCAGCATCTCCTTGCGGGCCAGATCTTTGGCCCGCCGGATTTCCACTTTGAGGACGGTCTTCGCTGCCCTATACCCCTCGTACAGCTCCGCCTCTCTGGCCTCCGCATTTGCAGGCCGGATGCGGAGCCTGCGGTGTCTGGTGTACCGGCGTCGCGCCACGACGCAAGCTTTGCGAAGTAAAGCTAGCTCCTGCGACCACCAGTACACCTGGCGCCGGGCACGTCCTGGCCGGACCCGAGGCATTGCCATGTCACATATTTCAGACATGGCCTCCTGGAACCATTCCGCCTCATTGTTGATGTCAGCAGGCCTGTCCGGTGATGCCACCCAGGCCTGTACAATTGAGGCTTCCAGGAGAAGCTCCCGGTCCAGCTGCCTCAGCGCCCACCGCGGGCCACTCAGGGCCTGTCTGACCGGCGTGTCTGGGGTCTGGGCGGAGACGTCCAACCGGATATACCGGTGATCCGAATAGGTCTCCACCCCCTCCATGACTTGCCAGTCAACGATACGTGGCGACAGAGCAGGGATGGCGAACGAAATATCCACCACTGACTCACCCTGCATCCGCACGCACGTGGGGACAGAACCCCGGTTCAGGACGACTAGGCCTGTCTCCAGCGCCCAATCCTCTACCATCCTGCCCCGTGTGTCCGTATACCGGGAACCCCAAACCAAATTCTTGGCGTTAAAGTCCCCGAGGACAAGCACAGGAAGGGTACGGAACCCGGCGACGACGACACTCAGCTCCATGAGGAGTTGTGAAATTCGGCGAGAGTTCGGTTTGGAGAGAAATACACTCCCACCACGGCAATCTCCCCGAACCGGGCTGCCACGCATCCCCGGCCTCTTCTGACACCCTCGAGGGATGGGGTACCGGCGGCGGCCAATGAAATTATGACCACCGAGCCACTAAGGTCCTCCACCCAGTCATCCCTGGGCGGGACAAAGTACGGCTCGGCGATCACGGCGACATTGATCGACCACTGCGCCATGCTTTGAAGCAAAAGATCCTGGGCGGCGGCGCAGTGGTTGATATTCGCCTGGAGGAGGCGAAATGGAGCCGTTATTGACAGTCCATTTCAGCCCCCTCCTTTGAGCCCTGGGACGGCCCTGTCACATCATCTGCGGCGGCGGCAGCAACGGTGGCAGCGGCAGCAACGGCGGCAGCGGCGGCTACTGGGGCAGCAGCTGCAGCAGAGACGGCGGTGGTGGAGCGCTTAGCATTGCCCCTGGCCTTGGCTGGGGGAGCACAGGCTTTACTCCCAACCCGGTGTTCGGCTGGCTTGCCAGCTGCCGCACATATTGGGCAGCGCGGCGCGGCATTGCACGAGCCAGCCTTATGTCCGGGCTGACCGCAGCGGAAGCAAAAGGAGCTGCAGTCAACCTCCGAGGTGCAGTGGATGCCCACGTGCTCACCCACTAGGCAGCGATAGCACCTCAGAGGTCTGGGTTCCAGCAGTTTGACCTGTGCAGATACCCAGCCTACCAGGAGCCTTCGGTCCTTTGTGATTTGTGTGGCCGTCGCCACAGGGCAGCTTACCACAAGGGTCGACATGCCTGAGTGGTCAGGGTGTAAAGTGCCTGCCCTTATTTGCTCGGCGGAGCACCCACCCGCCCTGACAATGGCGGCCACCACCTCCTCCTTCGTGATGGAGTCGTCCAGGCCCGTAATGCGCATGTCTGCACACTTAGTAGGCCTGGACACTCTGGCCTCTTCCGCGTTTAAGGACGCCCTGAGCTTTTCAGCCAAGGCGTCAGCGGTAGGGCCACTAGCGACACCAGGAATCTCCAACATCCGGGCCCCCGTTGCAGTGACCCGGACCCGGAGGCCCTCAGCGATGCCGAGCTCCTGGAGGTTCACCGCCTCCTTTGCTTTCGCGAGCACGTCGTGGTATTGCACGCCCTTTCTGACCGCCTCCGGCTGCAGTGTTATAATTACTGCTGCGGTCTTCGGGGCGCGCAGTCTAGCCGCGACGCCACGCTCCTTACGTCGCTGCCTTTTCCTTGCCGCCCTGGCTGCCTTGCCCGCCTTCCTCTTCTCCCCGGCCACTTGCCATTCGGCGTTGACTGCAGGAGAACCAGCAGGGTGAGGCGGAGACGACTGACTTTCAGTCTGTGTCGCCGCTTTGGGTCCACCGGAATGGCGCTTGCCCGATCGCATGGGGTCAGCCGAAGGTGACTTTACCAGGGTCGTCTTCGCCGGGGGCGCCTTCGCCGGGGGTGTCTTCGCCGAGGCTGCTTTCACTGGGGGCGCCTTTGCCAGGGGCACCTTCGCCGTCGTCGGTGCGGCTGGCCCAGCCGCGACTGCCGTAGCAGTCGCGTATGTGGTTTTTGGGGCTGTTGCCACCTTACCCGCCGCTAACGGAGGGCGCAGGACGATACCTTCAACCACGGAGAACCGTGCCTGAAAGGCGGCCAGCTCTTTCTGTATCAGTCGGAGGACTTGATCTTGCTTGAGCTGGTCTTGCCCATCCGTGTCAACCTGCTTTTGCCCATCTTCGGGCACCTCCTCGGGGCGGGCTCCCCGGAGTGCCACTAGTTCTACGTGAAGCCTCTCATTCTCTTTTTGGAGAAGCTCCGTGGCACCTGCCAGTCGGGCGACCTCTTCCCGCAGCTTGGACACTTCGTCCGAAGCTGGCAAGGTGGGAGCGAAACCGACGGCCCTTGCTGCCGCCAATACTGAGGCCGTGGCCTCTGATATGGCCCTGGCTTTTGAGCTTTTCAGCTTTTTCAGGGCCACCTTCTTAAATGCCGCAGTCACGGCCTCCTCCAGTTTGCCGAGCGCTCCCTTCTCGGAGTTGGCTTCCTCCAGCTCGCCAATAGAAGAGGACTCGGAGACGACTACCCTTCGGCTTGTCTCAGCCCGCTCAGCCACCTTCTGAATCGCGAGCCCTCTTCCTCTGCTCTTTTCTTCTCGGCCCTTACCCCACATACTTGTTGGGATCTTTCGAGCCGAGGCAAAATCGTCCTCACCCGAGGATGGCCCCTGGCTTTCCTCCTGACGTAGGCGCTTGCGGAAGAACTTACTGTTCCTCGCTCGCCCCTTCTGCCTGTTGCGCTCAGAGCCCTCAGAGCTCCCCACGCTCAACGTCTCAGATGCAGAGTCTGGATCCGACCCCGCATCTCTCCTTTCCTCGTATTTTTTTGGGTTTTTAAGTGTTTCCATTTCTGTTCCCACGATAAATGATAAATGATAAATGATCTTTATTTTGCAAATTGGTTATTAAATAACTCTTTTACACGTCATTTTTTTCCTTAAATATTAACTAGATGAGGCCGGTGTTTCCTAACTGACTACCCTGAGAAGAAACACCGAAACAAACTCAGGGGTCCGTCTCTTTTAAAGTCCATACAATCTACACTGAATTAATTATATGGGAACCTTGTAGGTTTCAGTCTGAGGCGGTCTTTTGAAGAAAGATGCTCACAGATTTGAGTGGGCCTGTCCATACAGTGCAAGCATTTGTCAAATGACGTATAGCTCAACTTAGAACAAGGAGCTTAACGATTTGACGAACAATACCAAGGTAAGGACCTTTAGGTAGGCCGCAAAAAGCACTCAAACTGCCAGACAATTTATTATGTTTAACTCGAATAAATAAATAAGAAAAAAAACCTACATAGTGCACATATTCACAATCGTTTATGAGGATTATGTAGATTAGTCTGAAATGGCCTTTTGAGGAAAGACCAAACAGATTTGAGTAGACCCGTCCCGTCAGTGCAAGCCTTTGTCAGTTAGTCTGTAAGCTCAACTTTGGACTACTAAGGAGCTCAACGACCTGACGAACAATGCCAAAGACGGTACATTTGAGTAGGTCACTAAAATACTCAAACTGTCAGACAACGTCGTAATAGAGAGAAAAAAAAATGTAAATGGATATTTAAAAAAAAAAGAATACCACATAATCCTCGCATTTAAGTACATAATTAAGTAAATATTAAAAAAAATACATATATTATACTTTACAAAGTAAGTAAATATTCATGTCAAATTAAAATAAAATATTATACTTTAAAAAGTAAATATCCATGTCAAAATAAATATTAAAAAACAAAAAAAAAAATGACAATTTGTATAAAAAAATAAAATACAAGAAATTGTGATTGTAAACAACACTAGTGCTCCCTGTATATCATTGGAGCAGCTCAATCCCAAGCCTTTTTATCCTCAACATAGTCTTTAACTGTGTAAAAAGCCTTCTGGCAAAGCTTGCGTCTTATGACTAATTTAAATTTGTTGAGGCTCAGTTCTTGCAAATGGCAAGGTAGTTTATTATAAAAACGTATGCACTGGCATTTAAAAGAACCACCTATTTTCTTGAGCCTTGTTTTTGGAATGACAAAGTTGTGTTTATTTCTAGTATTTACGTTATGGATATCACTGTGTTTTTTAAAGAGATTAATATTTTTATGTGCATACAAGAGATTCTCATAAATATACTGAGAAGGCACAGTCATTATATTAATCTCTTTAAATTTATCTCTGAGGGAGTGCCGTGGACTTAATTTATAAATAGCACGAATGGCTCTTTTTTGTAACACAAATATTATATCTATATCGGCGGCATTCCCCCATAGTAAAATGCCGTATGACATTACACTATGAAAATAACTAAAATACACTAAACGGGCCGTCTCTAAATCAGTTAGGCCACGAATTTTTCGGACGGCAAATGCTGCAGAGCTAAGTTTTTTGGACAATTTATCTATATGGGGGCCCCACTGAAGCTTCGCATCTAAAGTAATGCCTAAGAACACTGTGGTGTCTTCGGGTTTTAAGCTTTCGCCCTTTATTGACACACTTGTATTTACTTGTTTCACATGCGGTAATGTAAACTTTATGCACTTAGTTTTTTTCTCGTTAAGCATAAGATTATTGACATTAAACCAATTCACTACCATTGCGAGGGCACTATTAACATCGTCAGTAACCATCTGCTGACGTTTGAATTTAAATAAAAGTGAAGTATCATCAGCAAACAACACTATATCATGATTATCCTTTATGAGGAATGGCAAGTCATTAATATAAATAAGAAATAGAAAAGGACCTAAAATTGAGCCCTGGGGGACCCCCATTTTGACTATAGATCCGGTAGATGTTTTACCGTTCACATCAACTCTTTGAATCCTATCACTTAAATATGAAGTAAGAAGATCCAGAGAGGTATCCCGGATTCCGTAGTAGTGTAGTTTCCTGATCAATGTTTCATGGAGAACACAATCGAACGCCTTCGACAAATCACAAAATATGCCCAAAGCATCGCACTTATCTTCCCATGCACTATAAATATGACTTAAAAGTTCAACACCGGCATCAGTTGTTGAACGACCCCTAGTAAAACCAAATTGTTAGTGATGCAGTAACTTGTGCTTATTAAAATACCTCTGCATTTGATTTAAGAAAATTTTTTCAAAAATTTTACTAAAAGTAGGTAGCACTGATATAGGTCTATAATTTGTGGGGTCTGAAGTGCTACCTGATTTAAATAATGGTAGTATTTTACTATATTTCATTAGATCGGGAAACTCACCATGATCAATACATTTATTAAAAATAACAGCTAATGTAGGTGCTACAATGTTTATAATAGACTTGGTAACATCAACTGAATTACCCCATAGGTCTGCAGTCTTTTTAACATTCAGAGATTTAAAAGTTTTTATTATATCATTATAAGTTACATATTGAAATTGAAATTCAGAGCCACAAACTGGCACATTTTCTTTGAGTAAAGTTTCTGCAGCAATGGGTGACGCATTCAGAGATCTGGTTGTCAATATGGGAATCTCAGCAAAGAACGATTCAAAAGCCACGGCAACTTGCGAATCTAATTTAATTATTTTATCATCAATAGCAAGGCTGTAATCGTTATTTCGTTTGCAAGACCTGCCCGTTTCACTATTAATAATATTCCAAGTCATTTTTATTACATTATTACTATTTTTAATTTTTGAACTCAAGTAACGTGATTTGGCAATATAGCACACTTTTTTAAATAATTTTGAATAATTCTTAACATATAAATTAAATTCTACTGTGTTGATATAAGTCCGTTCTTCATACAGTTCATAAAGCCGTTTTCTACTTTTATGGATACCAACGGTGGCCCAGTCGCTAAAGGAAGTGTTATTATTTACTGATAAAGACCTGGGAATAAATGTGGTATCAAATTGTTTACAGTACATGTTAAAAAAATCATTATAATGTTTGTTCGGGTCACCATTAGTTGACAAATATGGCATTTTGTTTAAAAGTTTAGTTTTAAATGTTTCCATGCGATATTTTGATTTAGGGTTTACAGTGATATCTTTTTTTGTCTTCATCTTACCCACATTTGATAGAGTAATTAGTTGCCCACAGTGATCAGAATCTAATAAGTTTATTATTTTTTTGTGGGTAGGTAAAACATCTGTATAAATATTGTCTAGGCAAGTGGCACTAGTGGGGGTTATTCTAGTAGGCTCCATAAACAGGTTAACAAGATTGTATGACTGGAACAAACTCAAAATTTTAGTACCCAAGCCAGAATTTTCTAATAAATTAACATTAAAGTCACCACAAATAATGATAGACTTGTTCAAATTACAAATTTTATTCAAAACTTCATCCATTACTGACTCAAAACAGTCATACAATCCTGAAGGTGGTCTGTACACACTTAATATAACAAACTGCTCCAATTCAATACAGGCTATTTCAATTATCCGCTCAACAGAGAGACCCACAATATCCGTACGATCCCTGAATTTTAGTTGATTACTTATTAATATCAAAGAGCCACCATGTATGGCTGATACTCTGCTGAACGAACTACCAACCTGGTGATTTTTAAAATTGAAACTAAATTGATGGTTTTTTAACCAATGTTCTGTTACACATAGAATATCAATACTATTAATATTAAGAAATAATTCTACTTCTAAATCCTTACTTAAGAATCCTTGAATATTTTGATGTACCAGGTTAATAGTAGTTGTTGATTTTAAAACTACATTTGTTTTATTCTGATTATTTACAATAATGCTAGAGTTTGTATCTGTTGTCTTAATTTTTAATTTAAATCACAATTCATAATGTCAATATTTGATGCCAAGTGATTGGCAGAATATTCCAACATGTCATGGCATTGCTCAACAGGAGCAACTTGTTTAGCCAAGTTCTTGGCTGTAATATTAAAGTAATATGATAGCGACACAGCTATCTGTCTTTTACAATACATAGAAAGATAGTACCTATCAACAAGATATCTATCTTTTTTCAAACAAAAAGTATGTCCAACATAAGTGTTGGTATCAATTAAATGAAATAAATTATTATTTATTGTCACATTGTGCAAAGACATGTTAATATTAAATCTAAAAAGGTTTTCTTCCTGTGGCAAACTTTGACTATATGGATATGTGAACATAACAATTTTTTTTACTTGTAAGTTACTCAGAATTCTATAGTATTGGAGCAGCTCTCCCTTGTTCAGCGTCCCCCTACTACCAACAAAAATGACAAGTGTAGTTTCTTGACAAACTTTACAATTTATTATTTTTTTCATTATATCAGATAATGAACAGCCAGGCATGCAATTGTTTATTATTGAATGCCCTGGATATTCATTGGTTAAAAGTTGGCCTAAACTTTTCCCAATCTCATCACAAAAAATAACAATATCATTATTTACACTCTTTTGTGACAAACCATCAGAATTATTTGAATTTTCACGAGTAAATAAAGTTCCAACCAACCAACCAAGAAAAAAGTGGTTCGCACTAATGACTCCCCCTTAACCCCCCCTGTAGCTACCCATGAGCCAAGCTACCAACCTCCCTCGCCATGCGCCGCTGCTTGGAGGTTTGGGGTAATTTTTTATAGAGGTTTTCTTCCTCGCGGTCCGGGCAATTAAGCCCAGACCCTCGTCTCCCGTCAAAAGTCACGAGACATGACCGCGACAATCAACGGGGCTACGAGACTAGCGGTGGCAGAAGCACAGCTTCTGCCTGCCCGGCGGCAGGGTTAGTGCACGTCGAGCCCGCTCTACCTCCAACGCTGAGGCCCTCTGCTGCACAGAGGGACACGCGTAGAAGGGATCCTCCTTATCTTTTGGCCGCCTCTGGGCCCCTCCAGACAGAATATTAGCATACGAACAACAAGACCCCTTAGGTAAGTAATTCCTAAGAAGGAGTTGTTGCCCGTATCCCAGGGTGCACCGGCCCGGAAAACTGGTCTTCCTCCCGGACGTGTCCGCAAAGGAACTCCAGCTCTCGGGCACACGGGGAGGTTTTCTGTCCAGCACCCCAAAAAAAAATGTGGTCAAGTTGTGCCTTAACCAGTTTTTGTGTTCCATCCTTGAACTTGAACAAGAAGTCTTGGGTTCGATTTCCGGGTCAGGTAAAAAAGTGCTATTGGGTTTTCCTGATAGAAATTTTTCAGCAGTAGCCCGAAGTTTTGAACTTGGCGGTGAGTTACACTCGTGCCTCGGAAAGCACGTTATGGGCCGGTGCTTACTGCCGGCACGGCACGGCGTGTCATGGCAAAGGATTTTTATTACTAATCAAGTTATTTTGAATCTTATTTCGATGAGTTTAGAATTCATGTTACTTTATTACGATACCACAATGCTGCGACACACCGCGGCATGCTGCGACATGACGTGTTATGCCGTTTAATTCCACAGGATACCGCAGCTCGCCATTGCATCCCGCGAGACTTAATGGGTCACTTTGTGTCGATGAATTATGATTTCCAAGTTAGTTGAAATATGGTTGAAACTTGCGCAGAGGTCATTTCGGTTAATATGGTCCGGTTGGTGCGCGGGTGCAAGGGAAGACGCACTGGCGCGCGCGATTTTTTGTCTCTCAAACTGACCGATACCACGGAATGACGCGGGATGCCACGGCATGCCACGGAATACCGCGGGATGCCGTAGCGCAACCTGCCGTGCCATGCTGGCAGTGAACGCCGGCTCTAGTTCGTCGGTCCTGCGCCTGATCTGTCTCCGGTCGGAATACCTGTGCACATATTTGCGCACTATAATAATAATATCTCCAGGCAGATGGCTATAATCAATGATGAGATTGAGAGTCGTGGCCGAAATCAGTTAGTAGGAGTACATAAGGACGAATATGTAGAGATTAATGATAATTTTTTCTTTTTATAATTTTATTTTGACCTAATCTATTTGAAGTTCACACCGTCTTACACGGGCTATGAATAAAGAATATAAAAATTCACTTTTATACTGCTTCCCAAGATACAAGTTTTTGCCTAGTTTGGGAGACAGCAGGCTATGTATTACTGTCAAATTCATGTACTTATTCTAGCTATTAAGGCACATGTAATTTTCTGGCTGTGTTTCAAAAATAAAAAAAATATAAATAAAATTAACAATTTACGAAAGAAGGAAACATAAGAAAAGTCAAATGAACGGCGTGGCCGTGTCAACAAGGCTCTAACTTAGCATTATGCTATGTCATAAGCAGTGATAGAAGTAGGTAGATTAATTTTACGTACTTGCATCATGAATAGTCATAGAAATCATAACATGGATAAGCCTTTTTTCCGGGATTTCATTTTAGTACTTACGGGATTGAATTAAGTATTGTGAATGTAATGATTTTGAAACTACTGCATTTGAAATTAATAGAATGCGATAGTTAAACGTTCTAAATTGTTTTTTTCTTATTTATCAAGTAATGAAGTGAATCTTACTTTTGTGCGTCCATTCGAAACTTACATATGATTAATTAAGTAGTTATTTCTTGCAAGTTTATTATCTGCTGCTTGTAATTATTATATATTATTATAGAAGGTCGATCACATATTCTATTAATAAGATAGCAAAAGTGTTAAACATTTCTTGTTCATATTGATATATTCTTCATCCTACATAGATTACAATATTTGAAATTCCTAAAAAATCTTAATTATTACAAAATCCAGGAATCCCGGAGGCATATCCATATTAATATATACGTGCCAGTTCATTGACCCCAAATCAATCTACCTACTCCGATCACTGGTCATAAGGCTACTAGGGCTTTTCTATGACAATATAAAGTTACTGATACCCTGTGCTACACAACTGACTGTATGGGTATGTGATGGAACATTGTGAGCCTATAAAACTCTAACCACCTGGTTTGGATCTGTTGATGTATGTACCTTGTTGATGTAATACCTCCCATACCTTTCAAATCATAGCTCACAGTCATGACTGTCTGCATAAACAGGTATCGGACTGCCACTGCTCGCCGATAGAGCAAGTCCCATATCATACTTATCTTGGATTAATAATTGACAACCGATTCAACTGGAGTTACCAGGTGGAATCTGTTTGTGGCAGGTTAGGTACGTGCGATACTCACCAAGTTTTCCTTTATAAAGCGTAATATACCGTATAGAACCCTCCTTCAAATGTACACAGCTCTTGCTGAGTCCATAATCTCCTATGGACTCACCAGTTATGGACGCACATTTAAAACTTGCCTAGATAAAATACATAATTTGCAAACACGTTTACTAAAACTTGTAGTACCAAACTATGTAAAAAATAAATACCAAGACAACTACACCGGGTTATTTAAACATTGCAAAGTTTTACCTGTTCTAGCGCGCGCTGAGTATTTGTTCCTCATAGAACATTTTGATAATAGTGAGATTCAAATCCCAGTTCAATACGAAGTTAATACACGACAAACCAAATTAAAATCACTTCAAGTGCCACGCAAAAATAACTTTTATGGCAGACGTACCGCTTCTTTCACAATACCCAATGTACGGGTCAACCACCGTACAATACGTTTACCTGGGTCATCATTATTGCGCCACCCGCTCAGTATGTTTCCATCATTTATATTATTGCACTTACACCGCAATACTTCAGTACGTAATTCGGCGACATACCGTGCGCGTAACTCATAATCCTATATCGTTCACCACTCATCCTAGTATAAATTAATCTTAATCTCATATTTGTGGAAACAGACAATACAGTGAATTTATTAATCTTAAACTGACTTTCATCTCTTATCTCACCCCTTATCTCTATCTTATCCCAACCCCGAACATTGGTCCTTCGAGCCGGATTGTAGTGAGATAACCAATCGGGCCCGTGCCACCAAAGTGAATGATTGCAGTCAGACTACGGCTAGCGCAATCTGTGGGATTTTCTTGGGATTTCACATACCGCCACCTATGTTTTGGGATAATTTCGCAAATCATTTTTACTCGATTGGCAACGAAGGGTTTCCATTTTTCTGGTTCACCATTTATCCATCCTAGTACAGCCATGGAATCTACCCAGCCATAAGCTTGGATTTTGAGATCAGATAGGGATGAGATTATTTTGGCCATAAGTTTTGATAATAAAAGAGCTCCACTAAGTTCCAAGCGAGGTATAGATTGAGATTTTTTCAGAGGTTCCGCTTTAGATTTTCCAGCAACAAGGGTTACGTCTGTTTTGTGGTTAATTTTACAATAAACAACACGAGCGTAGGCCTTTGTGCTGTAGGTGACAGTCGCTAGCTGATATTCTTGCAAAGGTTGGGATTGATGATTTCTCCAAATAATTTTCTGGAACTTTTGATGATCAGGATGTAGCGAAATGTTACAGAATATCTTTTCAATATCAGCCGAAAATGCGTATTTAAACTGTCTCCATTTCAGGATCAGACATAAGAGGTCCTGCTGCAGGTTCGGCCCCCTGCACATAAGATCGTTGAGGTTGTGACCTGTTGAGGTTTTTGCAGAGGCATTAAAAACAACTCGTAATTTTGTAGTTAATGACTCAGCTCGAAGTACGCTATGATGCGAAAGGTAGCAATCTGGGGTTGCGTTGACATTTGTCGCAACGGGGATCATATGTCCGAGCTCTAAGTACTCGGACATAAATAGTTTATAATCACTTGTCATGTCGGGTTGCTTAATTAATTTCCTTTCTATTTGAAGGAATTGCGCAATGGATTTATTTTTAGATTCACCCAACTTTTCTTCAAAATTTTCTTTAAAAGGTATTTTCACGACATAGCTGCTGTCTTCGCGCCTTGAGGTTGAGGATTGAAAGAAGTCTATGCAAGCTTGATCTTCTTGAGATATTGATAAGGGTTCGCGAATATCCTCCATCTCCCAGAACTGTTGGATATCGGTGAGATTGTTTAGGATCACATTGCACTGAAATGTTTTACAATTACCGCTTAGGATCCATCCCAATTGTGTCTGCTGGGCAATGGGTAACATTCCCTCGGAACGGCATATACCATTCAATAGGATTTGGGAATAAACGTCAGCGCCGAATAAGATATCAACTGGTCTACTTTTGTAAAATTCAGGATCAGCTAGGGTTATTTGGTTAAGGGTTGACCAGTTGGGTTTAGTGAAGGTATGACTAGGCAAATTCTTGACTAGTCTTTTCATTATAAATACGTCGGATTCGAAAGTGAAGTCATTAATTAACGACATACACTTAATAGAGATCATGCCCTTACAGCTATTTTCATTGATTCCGATTCCAGAGATAAGTCCAGTACACTTTTGCAGACGCAGATTTAGAAGCTGTGCGGCTCGTTCAGTAATGATTGAGGTCTGAGATCCCTGATCTAAGAGAGCTCTCATTCTTTCGTAAGATCCGTCAGCTGCTTGAACCTTGATAATTGCTGTCGCGAGGAGTATTTCTGTAGGATTATTTTGCATAGATACTAAGGTGTTCATATCTTGCTGAGGTGGAGATTTCGTAATAGTGGCCGTATTCGGCCCCGATCGCGACGCATCCGATGTTGCATTTCTTGACGTAAAACATTCATGTAGAATCGTATTGTGGTTTTTATTGCGCTGTTTACACTTTATTTCCGAAAGGCATTTTCTACCTTCGTGATAGTGCAAGCAGTTGACACAAAGGTTTAAATTTGCAATTGCATTTCTACGAGCCGATGGTTGCATTATTGCCAGCTTTTGGCAATTTTGAATGCGATGATCGCTTGCGTTGCAAATACCACACTGTTTACGTTTTTCGTTATTTTTCCAATTGGACTTTGACGATTGCGAAATGACCTGGTTTGTCGAATAGGTGTTGTTATTTTGTTTGAAACGAGGATTAAAACCTTTTGAATTAGATTGTTGGTTATTAAGATAACCTTTCGATGATGAAGATGCGTACTGAGATTGAGGAGATGGCTTTTGAATGAAGGGTTCTTGTTTCTTCTGTGAGGTTTCCAGCGACGTAAACTTATTCTCCAAAAACCGAAGAAATTCTTCCAATACTGGCAACTCCTTCGGAGATTTCAATGATTCTATATAGTCATCGTTGCTTTCAGAGTCCAATTTCTCCGCTAGGATACATACGAGGAAGGGATCCCAAGTAGATACATCGATTCCGAGATTTTTTATAGCATTCACGCTTTCGTACGTTGTATCGTGGATTCGTTTGAGGTGTTTCGCTGATTTTTGCTGAGATGTCGGGATATTTAGGATGTTTTTGAGATGAGATATAAAAATACGACGCTTATTGTCAGATCGATGTGCAAGGATATTCCAACAAACGGGGTAGTTGTCTGAACTTATATGAAGATGTTGGATTAATTTTTCCAGCTCGCCCTTGATCTTACTTTTCAGGAACTGCATTTTTTGGGCGTTAGATAAAGAGGGATTATTGTGTACAGTTTCAGTAAAAAGATCTTTGAATGAGATCCACGATGTATAGCTTCCTTCGAAGGTAGCTATTTCCATTTGTGGGGTCGATTTCTCGATATGAGCCACCAACCACATCTTTCGGTTAATATCCCTTTTCAGGGTTTTATAATATTTCTCGTAGTTCGAGAATTGCTCGTCGTACTGGGTGTTGGAGCCGTTGAGCTCGTTGTCCAGCTCCCAGTGTAGGGTATCAATAGCTGTCCAACGTGTTTTTAAAGTTTTTAGGATGTCTTCGAACTCCCACTTTTCAGAGATAATATTGAGATCAATGTCAGCAGCTTCTCTTGAAAATGCTCTAAAATTAGTAGCTTGCTTCTTTAAGAGGTCGTCTATATTTACGCTCTCCTTAGGAGGATTATTTTGAGATGAAAGGCTCGAGGTTTGAGATATTGATGATGGTTGAAAAGTAGGGGGTTTCAAAACAGGGGTTTGAGGTCTGTCTGTGGAAGGCTTATAATTCTGAATGGCTGTTTTAATATTGCTATATTTCACCTTCATTTGATCATACTGATCGGTAGTGAAATACGCATGCGATCGATCACCAAATGACAGTAAATTCATATGGTTGTTATGAAATTCCGTAAAATATTGTTCTATGGTTTCTAATCGTCGACGAAGATAGTCCGACGTCTTCCGCTCTGCTCCATCTTTCTTAAAAATGGAGTAGAGTTTATCCACTGCTTCAATGATTTGCTGTTGAGTAGCTAAAAGGTCTTCCATTTTAGCTATTATTAGGATAAGAAAAATCTGCCTTGTAATCCGAGATAGCTCAGTAACGGAGTTCAAAAGCTGTGCAAGACAAACCGGAACTGATAGATTCTGTTGCGCCTTCCTAGGCACAGAGGTCACAGGATCGAGGAGGTGAAATGACGTGAAGATTTTCTCGACACGGAGGTCACAGGATCAACAAGATGAGATGAGTGGCGCCCTCTTGGGCACTGGGATCGAATAGTCGCGAGATGAGGTAAAGTGGCGCCTTCCTAGGCACCAGGATTGACCAGGAACACGAGATGAGACAAAGTGGCGCCTTCCTGGGCACCGGGATTGATCAGGATCACGAGATGAAACAAAGTGGCGCCTTCCTAGGCACCGGGATTGACCAGGATCACGAGATTAGACACACTGTATTTTCCAAAGGTATCTGATTGCGTATAACGAAACCGGTAAAACGCACACACAAAGAACAAAGCACAAGGTTTTGCACACGCGTTTCGGTCCCGCTAACGTGCTCGAAGGACCAACGGAAAAGAATCCTGAACCTATCTTATATAAAACAACTGAAGATCTCAGAAAGAAGAATCTAGTAAACACTATTACTGCTGCCTCTAGAAATTCAGTTATAAAACGATTATTAGAGGAATACAGCAGTTACAAGAAAATCACTCGAGTTTTAGCCTATGTAAACAAATTCAAAGACATCTTAATTTACAAGAAGAAGCGTGAAAACTACATTACCCTGCATGACCTCAAACGAGCGACGGAAATGTTAATAAAACATGTGCAACAAGAATACTTTTTCAAGGAAATATCTCAACTTGAAAAAGGTGAACCTTTAAGCGAAAAAAGCCAGATCTTGAATCTCAATCCTATCTTAGACAGCCACGGAATACTCCGTGTCGGTGGACGGCTAAAACATTCGAGTTTAGACCCCGAAATGAAGCATCCCATTATCATCCCAAATCAAACTAAATTAGCTGATCTTATAATAGACGAATCCCATAAATTAGTTTTCCATGGTGGAGTGAAAATGACGAGTGGATTTATAAGACAAAAATATTGGATAATTGGAGGAAACCGCGCTACAAAAAAAAAACGATTAAGAACGTGCGTAAAGTGTAGGAGACACGATCCCATTCTAAAACATCAACTCATGGGTGACTTGCCTTCATCCAGATTAAATCCTAGTCGACCCTTTTATCATACCGGTATTGACTACACTGGACATGTTTTGGTGAAAGCGAACAAAGGTCGCGGCATCAAAACAGATAAAGGATACGTTGCAGTATTCGTATGTATGGTTACAAAGGCCATACATTTAGAACTCGTATCTGATCTCACAGCGTCGGCTTTTATTGCAGCGCTCAGACGTATGTCAGCCAGAAGAGGAGTTCCCGGCAACATATACAGTGATCAAGGAACTAACTTCATTGGAGCTAACAAGATCCTAAAACAAGAAATCTTAGAAATCTCAGAAATCTTATCAAGCCAAGAAACATTATCTAACGTCTCCGAAATGAACATTGAGTGGCATTTTAATGCTCCGTCATGGCCTTCTGCTGGCGGACTTTGGGAAGCTGCGGTGAAAAGTTTAAAACATCATCTTAGGCGTGTTGTTGGTGAGCAAAAACTCACCTACGAAGAATATAGCACTCTTCTATCTCAACTCGAGGGTTGCTTAAACTCTCGACCACTCTGTCCTTTGAAGGAGGATCCCGAGGACATAGACTTTTTAACCCCGGCACACTTTCTTGCAAGTGGGCCTACCTTAACGATCTTTGAAACTGAAAATGATCTTAGGACTCGGTGGCACATGGTACAAAAAATCTATAGAGACATTTGGGTCCAGTGGAAAAATGAATATCTCTCACAGTTATCCATTAGAGCTAAATGGAGACAATCTCAAAGGAATCTCAGTCTCAACGATATTGTTATCATCAAGGATGAAAACCTCCCGCCAGGGAAGTGGGCTCTAGGGCGTGTAGTAGAACTGCATCCTGGTTCTGACGGACACGTCAGAGTCGTTAACCTTAAAACCAAAAATGGGTTTTTAAAACGGCCTGTTGTTAAGTTATCTCTATTACCAGCGGACAGAGACAACAACCCTCCTAGTGACACGAAGGTTAAGGATGAGGCACCAAGGAAGAAAAATCCGAAGCGTATCTCATTCTCGACTATAGCTCTGTCAGTAACGCTATTCTTACTGTCACTAATAAACTTATCTCAAGCATCTTATAGTTTCACCCCTTTGAGCAACAACAGCGTTTATTTAGATAAAATCTCCAACATGCATCTTATTAGAGACGATTGGCGTTTAATTGTTTATTATGACACATATCCCTACAAAGAAGGCACGTCGGCACTTGAGAAGTATATCAATTATCTTGAAACATTATGCTCCACTATTAAAGAACACACACCTTGCGACGGTATCATCTTACAACTCGGGCACGAGTTCGAAGAAATTAAACATTATGATAGTATGTTAACAATGAATGAATCATTTGTAACTGGAGACGAGCGGCGGCGCCGGCGTCGTGGTCTAATAGACGGAGTAGGCTACGTCGCAAACAGCTTGTTTGGCGTGCTAGATCAGCGTTTTGCGGAGAAATACGCACAAGACATCGACCTTTTGAAAAAAAATGATAAACATTTGTATAACCTCTTGAAAAACCAAACCTAAATCGTGGAAGCCGAATTTAATCTCATGAAAAGAATGGAGAAAGCTGTGAACAAACATCATAAATCGATAAATCAAAAGTTTAATTATCTTAAAGAATCTTATCAAGATCTTCAACGCCATATACAGAACATGACTTTAGTTACCGATTTCTTAGCATCTGCTATGACAGCGAATAAATCCTAATAATTCTGAAATATTGCGACAATTTGAAGATATACAAAAAAGAATTGAAATCATGAAACAAACAGAATCTTGGAGTGATAAAATATCCTATCACGACGTACATCTTTATAGCGTCTTGTATGCTCTAATCTTTGGAATCCTGATAACTGCGGCGGTATACTTTTGGCGGCGCCACAGGCGGTCAACACGTCGAGAATCCTCGGTGCCTGCTGGAGAGGCGTCTACTGCGACCTCCTCACATCCCGGAAACGAGAGTGTTATAAGTGAGTGTAGTGCGGTTAGGGAAAAAAGGCAATCTTTAGTCAAAGTGAAAAGTGCAGTAAGTGAGTGTTGTGATCTTAGGGAAAAAGGTCAATTAAGCCAATACGTGAAAAGTGATTCCAAAAATCTTATTAAATCTAGCGAGTGTTTGCAAACAGAAGATAGCGCCTCGTCCCCTGTTTTTCGCGTATTTTCCCTTCCGGATCTAAGCTCTAGCAACTACTTGTAATTTCTCGAAATATCGGTAATCAGTCATTACTCATCCTTATCCCTGTCATATAGTTGATAAGTTGAATATTGTTTATCATCTGTAAATCTCATCTCCATCTTTATCTTACTAACCCCTATCTTTGCCGCCGGGAGCATGTACGGGTCAACCACCGTACAATACGTTTACCTGGGTCATCATTATTGCGCCACCCGCTCAGTATGTTTCCATCATTTATATTATTGCACTTACACCGCAATACTTCAGTACGTAATTCGGCGACATACCGTGCGCGTGACTCATAATCCTATATCGTTCACCACTCATCCTAGTATAAATTAATCTTAATCTCATATTTGTGGAAACAGACAATACAGTGAATTTATTAATCTTAAACTGACTTTCATCTCTTATCTCACCCCTTATCTCTATCTTATCCCAACCCCGAACACCCAATTTACTAAACCAAATACCTGTAGACATTAGAGACTCAATGAATAGTAAAAACATAAAGCGTAAGCTGAAAGAACATTACATCAACTCAATTAATAGTTATTAATGGCGCGTTGATCAAATCTCAGTTCATGGCATGCTAAGACAGACCCCAGAGGTCTAATTGTGTGCTTTATTTAAGTATGTTTATAAGGAACTAGTAACCTACAAAAAAAAAACAATGTATGTAGGATGTTAATTCAGAATGCATAATAAAATTAAGAAACTCGTTGCATATGAACTTGATGACACAATGCCAATTTTGCACTGACGTTCATCTGACACTGGGCCTGGGTTTGAGTCAAACCCAGGCCTAGTCTCTCTCACTGAGGAGCTTTGCATACTTAAGTTTTAAGCAAATCATGTTGGATTCCATATTTATAATAACATCGTATATTCTATGTTTTATGCAAATAAAATATAGTGTTTTGTCTCAAATGAATAATAACACTGTTTCTTTATGATGAACGTCGGCGCAAAATTGGCATTGTGTCTCAGTTCACGATGTTATACTTACATTTATGATTACTTCACACAAGTATCTAGTTAAATTGGACAGCATTTCGAGTTATGTCGATATTCTCGCAAACCAGCGAATCACTTTTGGAAACTTTTTTCACCCGGGAATCAAACCCGAGACCTAGTGCCCAACAGTCACGTTTGCGACCACTCGAGCAAGAAGCAGTCGTATATTTAATACAAAATCATAAAGAGTTTTAGAGCGATACAATAAAATCAAGAATTGTATGGTGTGTTTTACTGCCTAGTGAATGTAAAATTATTTGTTTGTGATTTTATAGTAGAACCAGTGTTGTGTATCAAATTTGAGTAACATTCATTGCTCAATACAAAAAAAAATCTGACTTGTTTTATATTATTTCGTAATTATGTTACATAATGGAAAATAATATCTACACATATTTTAATTCCATATCACATCTTAGAGCCGACATGTGTGAGGAATGATATATGAACGAAAAAGGAGAAAATGATGTTGTGACGTCTGACAGGGGAGAATGCAAGAAGTAAACGTGTTGCACCGACCACAAGTAACTGGGATAAGGGCAGGAACTGCAGGAGGATAACGATGACATTAGGGCCGAGGAATGTTTGTTTGTTAAAACAAACGTTCTTGTAAATAATTGCAGCTAGTTAGGTACTGTCACAATCAAAATACTACCGCCAGCTGATCGGTCCGGCTTTTCACAGTAAAATTTTTCTAATTGACACAAAACTGTAATAGATTATACACTAAAACCTTCCCTCTAAATTACTCTATCTATTGGTAAAAACTGCATGAGAATACGTTCAGTAGTTTTTGAGTTTATCGCGAACATATGTATAGACAGACAGACGCAGCGGAAGAATTTTGAAGTGAAAACTTCTTTAGCGGCGTTGTGCACTTTTTTTGTTTTTTTTTTTTTGTAATGGGTAAAAGATGTTAAACTCGCGTCAGGACATGTGATCCTGATCGAAAATTCGTAAGACGGGCACTTTTTACTACAGTGACATCTATGTGACTTTATTGAAACTAATACAGCCCCAAATGACTTTATTTGCCACAGTCAAAGCTACAAGCGTGCATCAATTATTTCGTTACAATAGTTATAAGAAAACTCTTTTTTTTTTTTTTATCGTGGTAAAATTATCAAATAAGTCCTCCCACTCCGGGCAGGGTGGGAGGGACTGTCAGACTTTTACTGACTAAAATCCACGGTGTTCCTTCAATAACCCTTTACGTACCGGGGTCACGGTAACGGGATGAGTCCCACAACCCCGGCAGGCTTCGGCCCTCTATGGGGGGGCCTCGTCATATTGCTGACGCTCTTTGAGGCGCGCGTGGAACACGACGCGCCGTCGACCCGGGCATGGTCCATGGTCGGACAGCGAGTTGCCCTTTACTCGCTGTCCGCATGCCCGCGCCTACGGTGGCCGGAGATCGTCGGCCGACGTCCGACGCCGTGGGCGTCTACCACTGCGGCTGGGCTGGAGGGAGGACGCCATCCTCTCCCTCACGCGGCCCGCCTCCTCCTTCGGAAGCATGACTGCTTCGCAGAAGGAGGCGACCGCTTCCCACTCCCTCTCGCCCCGCAGCATGGCCTCGACCAATGCCGGGCGCGAGAGGTCTCCGCCTATCGCCGCCGTGAGGACACGTCGGTGCTCTGCCCAGGCGGGGCAGTCTTGACACCTCAGGGCGACCCTCGCAGTGGTGACACCCAGGCGTTTCCTCCTTTCCCATCAGACACAGGTACCTCCCGAAACTTCCGTGTCCGGTGAGGACCTGCGTCATGCGGTAGGTCAGGACGCCGTGACGCCGATCTAGCCACTCCTCAAAGAGGGGTCTTACCGCCGCAATTGCGGCGTGCCCGGAGAAAACTGTCTAGATGGCGTTGTGATTGAAGTTAACGTGTCGAATAGTGATAAAAATACTTGAGCGTTTTTTTTTGTAATGGGTAAAAAATGTTAAACTCGCGTCAGGACACGTGACCTGATCGAAAATTCGTAAGACGGACGGAGAGTAGACAGCCGGCGCGGCGTAGGAGAGGAAATATCCCCCTCTCTTTCTACGGCGCGGCGAAAATGTATGCTTGCGCCTGCTGTTTCGTAGTTTTAGAGATTGGCGATAATGGTTCTGGTAATAATGATGGTGAAAAAGTCGTCAAAATTGTGGATGAAAGTAGATTTTTCTAAGAGATGAACTTTTTAATGTAATATAAATTGTCATGTTTGTGTACGATAGCGCAATAAATAAATATTGTATTCTACCACATAAATGATAGTACTTTTATACTGATAATTAATTTTTTTTTTGGCTACTGGCAACACT
This sequence comes from Tholera decimalis, assembly GCA_943138885.2. Taxonomy (NCBI): domain Eukaryota; kingdom Metazoa; phylum Arthropoda; class Insecta; order Lepidoptera; family Noctuidae; genus Tholera; species Tholera decimalis. Next base: position 4,710,626 of record OW964575.2, on the reverse strand, counting down.
GGTGACAGGTCGTGAAAAAACGATCTCTTAGATAAATTTTTATTAAATATTCATTAATTGTGTATAAATTAGCTTTAAATGTGTTATTTACCTTAGAATCAATATATAAAGTGACCCAGTCAGTGTTTTTGTTGTAATAACGTCTAAATTCTATAAAACAATAAGTTTTGGACCGGCTGTCAGTTTGGACTGCGGATTTGAAATCACCAAACCCGGGGAGTATATTTTTTCATATTATTACCTATTACACACTTCACAACACCTATAAATACTGCTCAGTTTTCTGAGCCACGTCCAGCACACATTGGCACCGTTTATGTCTCCTTTTGCTTGACAAACTGTGGAAGCAAAATCGATGACGAAAACATTCGCCCCCGACAAAAGTTACACTGCATATTTACAATACACATACATTATTACTATTAAATTCTTCTTAATCATCTATTAACTTCATTTAAACTAGTAGTTAACTGTTTATTGTAAAAGCAAGAAACCCATAATTTAACATTAGGTACATACTATTTATCAACTAAGCTAGGCCAAAAACTTTGAGCAAATGAATTTCTGATAAGTATTAGAAAATCAATAAATAATGTGTTAGATACACGATACACTTAAATTAGAAGTTAATAGTAGAATCATTTTCTCTTTTTCTGCTACCTACTTTCTTATTAATTGTAATTTTAAAAATTTTGTCTGTTGTTCTTTACTTTTTTCATTTAATTCTAATATTTATATATTTTACTTCTATCTACTACTGTTCTAAACTTCCTTAGTATATCCCCAAATACTCAGTTGATTCTTGTCATATTCCAGGAGCGGTTTCATCAACTTTTTCAATATGATGACCCGCGGAGCAACTGTACGTGACATGAATATCAGACTGAATGCCGCACTGAAGGAGCTTGAGGTCTCAAAGAAGACCTGCAGTGACCTGCTGCATGAAAGAGAGGAAAGCGAGGTGGAAGTCAGGAAGTTAGTTGACAAAAACACGGAACTCAAGAGACAGCTTGTGGAACTGCACACCCAGCACATGGATATACTCGACCAGCATCACCATCTCCGTAATCTGGTATCTGGGTTTCAAGAATGCAGCGACACACATGACCAAGCACTCAAACGTATATCGGGACTGGAAGCGGAATTAAACAAGGCTCATAACACAATCTGTACTATAGAAACCTTGAGAGTCAGTGAACAAGTGGCCAATACAAACAGTCTTTTTGACGAGCTGGTGGGTAGTGGATCCGGACTAGTATGTAAGAAGCCCACCTATACCATAGACTTAACTGGGGACGATACATTAACAAACGGTCCAGTTTTAGGTAGTCACAACAAAATAAAGAAGTATATTAAAATTAATAAAAACATTAAAAAGTACAAGAAACTATTAAAATCAAGAAGTGTGTATAAATATAACATTGAACTTAGAAAGCAGCGTGTTATCCTAAACAACCAATTAAAGGAATGTAATTGCATGCTGGATAGTCAAAGAAAAATGTATGATCTTGACATAAATAACCTTCAGAAGGAATTATTGAGTAGGGAAAATACACTAAGGGATATTTTTTGTAAGTATGAGTCTAGCCAGAAAATGTTAAATGAGCGCATGCAGGAGGCCTGTGACCTGGTGGACTTGGTTAAGCACAATGCAGAGAGTCATTGACTAATGACCTCACCTGTAGTTGTGCTTCAAATCACCCGGCCATCATGTTACCACAGATTATTCCTGCATCCTCACCCATTTTGCCTCATACTTTGGAAACCACAAGCCCAGCTCAAAGTAACATTTTAGTGTATTCAGATAGATTAGGCACAGGTTTTGGCTCACTTTTAAATAATTATTGTGATCATACCATAGTAAGTCATTGTTACCATAACCTGCATTTCACTGAGCTTATTCATAAAATTAAACAATCAAAATTGAATGAGCAGACCACAGTCATTCTTTTATTTGGAAATAGCCTTAATGTGATAAAAAAGGACATTGTTAATGGTATTGGCACCCTCCTTAAATTAAAATTAGGCAAATTAATTTTATGTGCATTGCCTTATTCTAATAATTTGACATATATAGAAAATGAATATATTTTTAGCCTTAATAATTTGATGCATATGTTAGTATGCCGTCATAGTGACCATTTATTGTATTTTGATACTAACAATTTTGTTAGAGATTTTGTTTTGATTCGGGAATATATGTATCTTCCCAAAAAAAGTCGACATTTATTGGCTACTTTGTTAGCATACAATATACACTCATTTATTGATAATTTTACTGATCCTAGGTTAAGTGAATATTCAGTATTATCTAGGGTATCTAATAATACTGAAATTAATTATTGCAGTGACAGTTTACATAACTCAACCAATTGCTTGGTTGCAAACAATTTTACTACTGAGAATTTAAATTAGAAATTTTGACAACAGAGGGAATCTCTAGCAGTAATGAACTTTTAAACTGCAAAGAGGACACAAATATAGTTTTAAAATCAATAAATACTATTAACCTGGTACATCAAAATATTCAAGGATTTTTAAACAAAGAGTTAGAAGTTGAGTTTTTTCTTAATTTTAACCATATTGATATTCTTTGCCTAACTGAACATTGGCTTCAAAGCCATCAATTTATTTTCAATTATAATAATTACCAGGTTGGTAGTTCTTTCAGCAGAGTAAATGCTATACATGGTGGCTCTTTAATTTTAATAAGTAATAATCTTAAATTCAAGAACAGAATGGATATTGTGAGCCTCTCTGTTGAACGATCTATTGAAATAGCCTGTATTGAATTGGAGCAGTTTATTATATTAAGTGTGTACAGACCACCTTCAGGATTGTATGATTGCTTTGAAAAAGTAATGGATGAAGTTTTGCATAAAATCTGTAACTCAAGTAAATATGTCATTGTTTGTGGTGATTTTAATGTTAATTTATTAGAAAATTCTGGTTTGAGCTCTAACATTATTAGTTTATTCCAATCATACAATCTTGTAAACCTATTTATGGAGCCTACTAGAATAACTCCGACTAGTGCCACTTGCTTAGATAATATTTTTACGGATGTTGTACCGACTCACAAAAAAATAATTAATTTAATAGACTCTGATCATTGTGGGCAATTAATTACTTTACCAAAAAAGGTTAATAAAATGTTAAAAAAGAATATCATTGTAAATCCAAAAACTAAATATCGCCTGGAAGCATTCAAAACTAAACTCTTAAATAAAATGCCCTGTTTGTTAACTAATGAGGACCCTAATAAACATTATAATGATTTTTTCAAAATATATTGCCAACAATTTGATAACACATTTATTCCCAAAATTGCTTCAGTAAATAGTAACACTTCTTTCAGTGACTGGGCCACTGCTGGTATTTATAAAAGTAGAAATCGGCTTTATGAACTCTATGAGGAGCGGACTTACACTAACTCGGTAGAATTTAATTTATATGTCAAGAACTACTCTAAATTATTTAAAAAAGTCTGTTATATTGCCAAGTCTCGCTACTTGAGTTCTAAAATTAAAAATAGTAGTAATGTAATTAAAACGACTTGGGATATTATAAAAAGCGAAACGGGAAGGTCTTGCAACCGAAATAGTGATTACACCCTCACTATTGATGATAATATAATAACATTAGATTCGCAAGTCGCCACAGAATTTGAAAATTTTTTCACTGGCATTCCCGTATCGACAACCAAGTCGCTAAAATCATGTCCCATTGCTGCAGAAACATTACTTAAAAAAAATGTTCCAGTTTGTAGTTCAGAGTTTAAATTCCAATATGTTACTTCTAATGACATCATTAAAACTTTTAATTCTTTGAATATGAAAAAGACTGCAGACCTGTGGGGTAATTCTGTTGAAGTTACTAAGTCAACTATACACATTATTGCTCCTACATTAGCTGTTATATTTAATAATTGTATTGATTGCGGTGAGTTTCCTGATCTAATGAAATATAGTAAAATAATCCCACTATTTAAATCGGGTAGTACATCTGACCCTACTAATTACAGACCTATTTCTGTACTGCCCACTTTCAGTAAAATTTTTGAGAAAATTATTCTAATGCAGATGCAAAGATATTTTAATAAACACAAATTGCTACATAATAAACAATTTGGTTTTACAAAGGGTCGTTCAACAACTGATGCCGGTGTTGAACTTTTAGGACACATTTATAATGCATGGGAAGATAAGTGCGATGTGTTGGGCATTTTTTGCGATTTGTCTAAGGCATTTGACTGTGTTCCCCATGAGACATTAATCAGGAAACTGCACCACTACGGATTCCGGGACTCCTCTCTGAATCTTTTAACCTCATATTTGAGTGAAAGGATTCAAAGAGTCGATGTGAACGGCAAAAGATCGCCGGGATCTGTGGTCAAGATGGGGGTCCCCCAAGGCTCAATTTTAGGTCCCTTTTTGTTTCTTATTTATATAAATGATTTGCCGTACCTGATCAAAAATCATGACATAGTGTTATTCGCTGACGATACTTCTCTTTTATTTAAAATTAAACGTCAACAGCAGGTTATTGAAGAAGTAAATAGAGCCCTTGCAACTGTAGTTAGCTGGTTTAATGTTAATAATCTTCTTCTTAATGAGAAAAAAACCAAATGCCTAAAATTTACATTACCTCATGTTAGACAAGTGAATACTAGTGTATCAATAAAGGGCGAAATATTGAAACCCGAAGATACCACAGTATTCTTGGGCATAACTTTGGATACGAAGCTTCAGTGGGGCCCCCATATAGATAAATTGTCAAAAAAGTTAAGTTCTGCAGCATATGCCGTTAGAAAAATACGTGGATTAACTGATATCGAAACAGCACGTTTAGTCTACTTTAGTTACTTTCACAGTGTGATGTCATACGGCATTTTACTTTGGGGAAATGCAGCCGACATTCACACAATATTTGTATTACAAAAAAGGGCCATTCGTGCAATTTATAAATTAAGTCCCAAGCACTCCTTAAGAGACAAATTTAAAGAGATTAATATTATGACTGTGCCATCTCAGTATATTTATGAGAATCTCTTGTATGCAAACAAAAATATTAATCTGTTTAAAAAATACAGTGATATTCATAGTGTAAATACAAGGAACAAAGACACATATGTCATTCCTAAAACAAGGTTAAAAAAAATAGGTGGTTCGTTTAGATGCCAATGTATACGTTTTTATAATAAAATTCCTAGCCATATTCAAGAACTAAGTATTAATAAATTCAAATTATTTATAAAACGTAAGCTATGTCAGAAAGCGTTTTACACTGTTAAAGATTATATTGAGGACAAGAAGGCTTGGGAATGAGCTGCTCCAGTGATATACGTGAGCATTTTTTATTTTTAAAATTTTGATAGTTGATTTATTTTTTATTGATTAAAATATTTGTTTTGTTAAGTATTGTATATACCTATTTATTTTGTTTTTGTTTTTTTTTTTTACATAATTATTTCATTATTGTTAATGTGAGGACAATGTAGGTTATTCTTTCTTCGTTGTTTTTACTTTGACTATAATTTATTTAATGATGTCAAGCAGTTTGAGTACTTGTGTGGCCTACCCAAATGTCCGTTGGTATTTTTTGTCAAATTGTTGAGCTCCTTAAGTTCTAAGTTGAGCTACACGATAACTGACAAATGCTTGCTCTGTCTGGACAGGTCCGCTCAAATTTGCGTGGTTATTTCCTCAAAAGAATACCACAGACATGAACCTACATGCTTCTCATATAAAAATACAAATTGTCTGGACTTTAAAAGAGACTATGACCTCTGAGTTTGTTTCGGTGTTTCTTCTCAGAGTAGTCAGTTAGGAAATACCGGCCTCATCTAGCTAAACTTAACACGCAAAAAAACATGACGTGTAAAAGTGTTATTTATAACCAATTTACAAAATAAATATTTCATTTCATTTCATTTCATTTCAAAGCAATTCGTGCAAAATTATTCCCTAATATCAAAAATGCACAACGTTAACATTCAAGTTTTCACTTCTGCCGGCACTCCCGGAGTGCAACTTGTTTTTTTTTTCCTTTATAATACGCTTTGGATGTCGTATCAGTTTAATTAGTACTGTTGATAATTATGGAAATATCTCTCGTGTGTGTAAAAATATCGATTAAGAATAAATTGTAGATCATTCTTGACACATTTTTTAGAGCACACATTTTTCATTTAAATTTTGTCCGTTTCGAAGACTTTCCTAATTGATTGCGGTTTTGAAAAAGAAAACACTTCGAAACTTATGATCGTTAAACATCTTTCATACATCTCGAGTCAAAACATTGAAGAAAATATGATCGCAAATTCGCAAGTCTATTTCCGGCCACCTTGGACGCGAGCTGCGGACGACGAGCAGGGGTAGCTCACCGTCCGGTAAGGACCAGGCCCGGGTCGACGGCGCGTCGTATTCCGCGCACGCCTCTAAGAGCAGTCAGCAGCATTGATGAGGCTCAATAGGGCCTTTATCTCCCGAGGCTTAGGGAATGTTTTAACCCATTGAATGCCAACTACGCAATATTACGTATGTGGTAAGAATGGCAGATGCCAACTACGTAATCTGGGCAGTGGCAGGCGAGCAGCCACAGGGCTTTGCCCTCTGTCCGCGGGTGCCATGCCGTGTCCCGTCAATACGAGACCGTCGTTAGGTGGCCTTTACCGACGTAACTTGTTAGGTGGGCGTTGTAAGCGCCTGTTCAAAAGTGAACGGCTACGCACACCCGATTGAGTGAATGCTTGCGTGTGACTATAGGCGCGCCGCGACGCCGTGACTCGGTGTCGTTTCTTCACGATACTCTGGCGGTCTGACCCCGACAGGTGAAACCTCCAGTTTCCTGGAGAAAGCCCAGCGGAGGCAGAACAGCGACGAGAGTGTTGACTACGTAATATTATGTACGTCTTCTCTACTGATTATACGATAATCTGTGTTATTCGGCCTCCTTGAATGGACTTTTTATACTCTTTGGCATCTCAAATAAAACATGACATAGAAAAGTAGTAACTTTGTTAATTCTGATTATCTAAATTCACACATTTTCAAGGGCATTTCTTGGTTAAAAAATAGACTGTGGGCACTGATTGTGATTTGATGGTTAACTTCGGCATTCAATGGGTTAATGACATACAGCAGTACTGAAACTCAAGGGGCAACTAAAGGAGTAGAATGGGTTTTAAGTCAGTAGAAGTCTGACACTCCCTTCCACTCCACCCACAGCGGGAGAAGTCATTTGATAAATTTCTCACTGATAAAAAAGAACCGCCAGTCAATTCAATAGAAAAACCATGGCTTTTATCATTTGAAAAGAGACGTTGGCCGCTGAGTTTGTTTCGGTGTTTCTTCTCGGACTAGTCAGTTAGGAAATACCAGCCTCATCTAAGTAGGTAAACTAAACTTAACACGCAAAAAAAAATTGCAAAAAAATAGAACCGACTTCTATATAAAAACACTACAAAGGCAAAAATAACTTTAATTTCAGTAGTCGGTGTCATTTGTTTTGTATTTTCTTTTTTTTTGACACCGCCTTCCGAAATTAAAGTTATTTTTGCCTTTGTAGTGTTTTTATATAGAAGTCGGTTCTATTATTTTGCATAATTTTTTTACGCTTTTTAGTGGGTCGGTTTGTAATTTATCTAGTTACAAAAGCCGAAATGTCAACTACTTATCACCTTTTAAAAAATATTGTTTTTCCTCGTGCAAAGCCGTTAAATTTTGAGGAGTTCTCCTGGTACATCACCATCAGCTCTACTTCACCATATGCATTGTGACGAGCATAAAGTGCTTAACATCTATATTCAAGTAATCTAATCCACGAAATACTTATTATTAAGTAGTTTCGGCGGCCATCCGTGGTCTTCATCATCAGTTCCACTTCCTCAAATGGTGCTTTTCGAGAGCAACTGCACAAGTTACTATAAGAAATACCAAGAACGCTATAGGTGTGCCTATAATATTTGAAGAGCTCCTTCGATTTCTCCGTAATCCCATCATCAGATCCAAACATGACGACAATGGAACCAACTAGAAAATATAGCTTTTCAAACAAAAAAAGAATTTTCGAAATCGGTCTAGCCATCTGCGAGTAATGAGGTAAAATATATTAAAAAAAAAGTTCAAGACGAATTGAGAAACTCCTCCTTTTTTTTGAAGTCGGTTAAAAAAACATGACGTGTAAAAGTGTTATTGAGAACCAATTTACAAAATAAATATTTCATTTTATTTCATTTAAGATAAAGAATAATAAGAGTAATAAAAGTTGTATATATTTTATTTATAATAATTTTAATAGCTCGCTTCCTCTATCCTAATTTGCTGTGTCCGACAGGGTTTATAATGATATATAAACTAAGTACTTATGTATATTTTGTATGTACCTACCACCTTTATTTTTTCCGGGTGGGAAAATCATCCAATGACTTCTCCCGCTGTGGGTGGAGTGGAAGGGAGTGTCAGACTTCTACTGACTAAAAACTCACCCTGTTTCTGCAACTGCTCTTAAATTCCGGGGCCGCGGTACCTCTTTAGAACATTCCCGCTACCCCGGCAGGATGTACTATCGGCCAAAGATCTGCATGCTCAGTTAAGAAAATATTTCTGCGTAAGCGCAGCTAGTGACACACCACATCCCTTCCTGGTTTCGCCCAATTAGAGACAATATGCATTTTGTGAGTACAGGGCGTGTAACATTATATTAATACTTACTATTACAAACACTATTAAAATACGCTTCGTGCATTCTATTGGTCAAAATACATGCATTAGGCGATCGAGTTGTGCGCCGTGCTATGCGATTAGAGCCTTAAAGGTGAGCATGCGGAAGATTGGTCGATAGTACCTACCACTTAAATTCGCATTGTTTCAATGAAATAAATGTAGATATTGAGTATTTATTTATGTATTATATACTTTACTGTACACCTTACAATATTACAATGAATATAAAAAGTAAAACTAGTGTACAATGGGCGGTCTCTTACAGACAACCTTTGGATCGACAAAACTAATGGAGACAGATTTAGGGCTGCCAGAGTTCAAGCATCATAAATAATAATAATCGAAACATAATAACATAAAATACATACATACATACAATACAAAAATCATATACTAATTTAATATTACATGCATAATTGAGAAAGAAAGGTGATGCTTCTACACCTTTATTTTAGAGTAGACTAGACTAGACTATACATAGTATATTATAGTTCATTTTATAGAGTATAGACCTAATTCGTTGGTTTAGACTTAGTAGAACAAAAGTGATTTTTCGAGGCATTTCTTCTAAAAACTGAGATGTGATGGAATTCTTATAATCATATTCGTTTTTATGTGCAAATTACGAAATAATAAAAACTGTAGTGTTATTGTTTAGCCAAGTCAATGATGTACACAATATGTTTAAAGCTTTGTGTTGTGTTTTGTATTGGTAAGTACCTAGCTTTTTACACATTTTCATATTGAGGAAGAAACAGTATCGCGAATGCGATTCTCATACGAAATAAATGTTTGTATAATACTAGATCATGTTTCATCAGGTTTAATAAAGTAGCCTATGTCCTTCTCCAAGGTCTAGTCTATTTTTATTCCAAATTTCATTTAAATCGGTTTAGTAGTTTAGACGTGACATTGTAATATTTAAGTTAAGCTATTGTGACGTATTTTATTTCTTTTAATAGTATTTCAATTTTGTAGTGTCTATTTTTAAGGTATTAATGTATATGGTTTTATGGGTTCAAAGCCCGAAATAAATGATTCTATTCTATTTTATTCTATTGTAACAGACAGACCGACTTACTTTTGCATTTTTTATATTAAGTAGGGATTTTAATATCATTATCATTAATTTCATTTAGATACTGCCTTGTTGGTCGACTGGTTGCAAGCGCAACTGCTGGGCACGAGTTTTTGGGTTCGATTCCGTGGTAGGGCTTTTTTTAAGGATGATAAATCATCCAATGACTGCCTCCCGATCTAGGCAAAGCGGGAGGGTGTGTCAGATTTAACTGACTAAAACCCATCCGTGTTCCATCATATGCCCTTCATGTTCCGAGGCCGCAGTAACTCTTTCGAACAATCCGCAATCCTGGCAAGCAACGGCCCCCTTGTGGGCTCTGAAAATTTTGCTGACACTCTTTGAGGCGCGCGTATAACACGACGCACCGTCTACACGGGCCTGGTTTCAGTCGGGCGGCGAGGTACCCATGGCTCGCAGCCAACAAGCCCGCGCATACGGTGGCTGGGAGTCACCCTGCGACTCCCGACGCCCCGAGCGTCTCCTGCGGCGGCTGGGACGCAAGGGCTGTGAGGGCCTTGTGACTCGCCTCTGCCTCGCGCGTCCCGCCACCTCCTTCGCTTGCATAACTGCTACGCAGAAAGAGGTGACTGCTTCCCATGCCTCCTCTCTCAGGACCTTGGATTGAACCAGGGCTTGGAGCGAGAGGTCACCGCCTATCACCCCTACATGGACACGGCGTAGCTCTGCCCAAGCGGGGCAAACCTCCACTGGATGTTCCACCATGTCCTCAGGGCGATCCTCGCAGTGGTGACACCCGGGCGTTTCCTCCCGCCGAATCCGACACAAGTAGCTCCCGAAACAACCGTGTCCGGTGAGCACCTGCGTCAGGCGGAAGGTGAGGACGCCATGACGCCTCTTTAGCCACTCCTCAAAGCGGGGACCGCCGCTATTGTGGCGTGCCCAGCGCTGGGTTGCGATAGTCGCTCTTCCCATGCCGCCATGATCCCTGGTAAGGCTAAAAGTGCTATTGAATTTTTCCACAGAACAGATAATTTTTTTTTCTGTAAGGAATTTCTCAGTAGTGGCCCGGAGTTTGGAAGTTAGCGGTGTGATACCTCCTTGCCTCGAAAAGCCGTTGGTTCCAGCTTTCATTTGAACATCTTTGACAGTCATTATGGGTAGACAAAAGCAAGTAAATCTGACACTGGTATGAAGATTCGAATGACGTTATTGCGACGCACGCTATTTCGAAAAAAATTAGGAGTGGTACGCCAGTTCTAAAACACATTAAATCGAAAACCGCTATATCTAATGACGTTGTCGCGAACACGCTGATTAGAAAAACTGTTTGAATGGTACCCTTTTTTTTTTGTTTTTTTTTTAGCTTGGTAAAATTATCAAATAAGTCCTCCCACCCCGGGCAGGGTGGGAGGGACTGTCAGACTTTTACTGACTAAAATCCACGGTGTTCCTTCAATAACCCTTTACGTACCGGGGTCACGGTAACGGGATGAGTCCCACGACCCCGGCAGGCTTCGGCCCTCTACGGGGGGCCTCGTCATATTGCTGATGCTCTTTGAGGCGCGCGTGGAACACGACGCGCCGTCGACCCGGGCATAGTCCATGGTCGGACAGCGAGTTGCCCTTTACTCGCTGTCCGCATGCCCGCGCCTACGGTGGCCGGAGATCGTCGGCTGACGTCCGACGCCGTGGGCGTCTACCACTGCGGCTGGGCTGGAGGGAGGACGCCATCCTCTCCCTCACGCGGCCCGCCTCCTCCTTCGGAAGCATGACTGCTTCGCAGAAGGAGGCGACCGCTTCCCACTCCCTCTCGCCCCGCAGCATGGCCTCGACCAATGCCGGGCGCGAGAGGTCTCCGCCTATTGCCGCCGTGAGGACACGTCGGTGCTCTGCCCAAGTGGGGCAGTCCTGCACCGTGTGCTCGACTGTGTCCTCAGGGCGACCCTCGCAGTGGTGACACCCAGGCGTTTCCTCCTTTCCCATCAGACACAGGTACCTCCCGAAACTTCCGTGTCCGGTGAGGACCTGCGTCATGCGGTAGGTCAGGACGCCGTGACGCCGATCTAGCCACTCCTCAAAGAGGGATTGAATGGTACCCTAGTACAAAAGTCTTAATTAGTAGTCTTAATCAGTACTAATATTAATCATTTATACTTAATAGTATAGACAACTAGCTCAATGTCAGTTTTCAACCGACGACAAAAAGAGGAGGTTATCAATTCGATGCGTATATTTTTTTTTTTTTTTATGTATGATCATCGAGTACTCGAAGACGGCTGAACCGATTTGGAAAATTATTTTTTTTTGTTCGAATGGGTATACTTTGAAATTGGTACCACTATCACCAAAGTCAGGATCTGATGATGGGATCCTGGAGAAATCGAGGGAACTCTTCAAATATTATAGGCACACCTATGGCGTTTTGGGTTTTGGGCAAAGTGAAAAATAACTTTAATTTCGGAAGTCGGTACCAAAAACGAAAAAACAAAACTAAAGACACCGACTACCGAAATTAAAGTTATTTTTCACTTTGCAGTGTTTTTTGGGAGTCGGTTTAATTTTTTGTTAAAAAGTTATTTTATCATCGTAGCGTAGTTAGTTCTTGGTTCGAATTCGATCCCCAGACTAATTCAGATTGGAATATGCTATTCGCAACAGTGGATTTCAATGCCAAGACTTTCGTACTAGCGTACCATTCAAACAGTTTTTAGAATCAGCTTGTCGCGACAACGTCATTCGATATAGCGGTTTTCGACTTAATGTGTTTTCGAACTGGCGTACCACTCCTATTTTTTTTTCGATATAGCGTGCATCGCAATGACGTCATTCGAATCTTCATATCACTCGCGGTCTAGCCAAGGGACGTCGTGTTACTCAGTTACTGGGTTGTGGAGGTCAGATAGTCAGTCTCCATGTAAAGCACTATAAAAAAAAAATGTGTATTCACGGAGACGAGTTAGTAGAGCGCTATCTCACTCACACAATTTTTTAACTGCAATTGGTCAGTGATAAACGCTACGGCGGTGTACACAGTACGAGTACTTTTTAGTCTACTCATACTTCCCATACTGTGCAGACGTGCTGTGCACAGAAATGTGGAAGCAATAACTGAAAGATTCATAATAAATGTAGGAAACGACGACAGTAGTTATAGTACGGAGAGTGATGATGATGATGATATGTTATAAACTTGTATAGGTAGATATTATAATATAATAAAGAAAGTTCAATCATTAACTCTCGATTTTATTTATTTCCTTCATTTCCATCAGATATATAAAAAAGTACCCATAATTTTTTTTATCAAATAAATGTCTCTCAATTTATACGACAGACGAAGCCGCAGGAATAAACTAAGCGAACTTTTAAGAAGCGCAGTGTGAACGCACGTTTACATTTCTAAGGTATTGTTAACGCCCACTGACCCTAAAAAAGTTTTTTTTGTCTTTGTCATTTGTATGATAATGTGCGATAGAGAAGGCGCTATACTAACTCGTAACCGTGAATAGTAATAGTAATAGTAACATTTATTTGCATAAAACACGGTATAAAAGATGGTACAAAAATTGATTACAGAGCATACATGTTTCTGCTTAACATTATAAGCGTGCAAATTTTTGTGCATACAATTCATCAATGTTTTTTGTCAAAAAACTCTTTAAGACTATAATAGTTATTTGTTATACAAGATTGCAAAGTTGCTTTTTAACCGCGTGCTCAATTTTGATGACAGAGCAAGCGAAGGATTCCAAAATTGAATCACGAGTGCAGCGAGTGATTCAAACATTAGAATCCTGAGCGTTAGCGAGGGAATCAAAACAGCACGAGGTGAAAAATCTTTGCACTCGAGTGCAACACGTAATTTTTCATCCCACCTCAGCGAGGAAATGACTAAATGCAAAAAAAATGGCGCGCAAAGCAAATAAAAAAAAAGTAAGTACACCAAGAAGGTTCCAGAGTCTGAGTTTATAACAAATTAAAAAAAAATTGTATGATAAATTCGGCCCCATGGAGGTAGAAGCAAATAGGTTTAATGATGTTTTGAATTCACAAACTTAGTACACAAGATGTTCTAAATTCAATTTACTTTATCCTCTAGCGGATAAAAACGGCTTTTGCACTCAGATATCAAAGAGCAAAAATACTCTTTCCGAGATGGGGGATGAAAAAACTATTATTGGACAGCCAGTCATACAATTTAATACACTATAATACTCAGGTGCATCCAGTTAGACTAGAAACTAATCCCAATATAGTTGAGAAATGGCTAAGCAGATAATAAACATTAATATAATTTAATTCTCTATCCCAGTAACGCAAATCGTCGCCGCTCAAAATGTTCGAAAATACAACTTGGAGGAGGAAGCGTGGAAATTGTACAAACAGGACTTCAAATCGGTGCTGAGGAGATTCAGAAGGACCACTGACTACCTCAAAATCTTACAGGATAGGGTAAAGTACTGATTTATCACTTTTGCTTCACCTTGATATTTTAGTAAAGAAAATTAGACAAAATTTAATTTAAACTTAAGAATAGAACAGTACTGGGATTATCTCCAACCCTTCACAATCTGTAGTTCCACCGACTGAATTTTAAGCTGGCTGGCAATAACCCTTTTTTAACACGCTTTATTAGGTCGACCTGTATGTAACTATGTAATGGAATCTAAGGTAACTAATTTAACCTTCTTCCAAGGGTAGTAGTGTAGCATAATGAAGATTGGCAACTGTATGTAGTTCTGATGACAATATAATAATATGGTACTGTCGAACTGATCTGATGATGGAGCCGGAAGATATGAACTGGAATTTCATGATGGAAAATCGTATCATAGCTCTTTTGGATTTCTTAGAAAAGTCTTGTAATGAACTTTGACCACGATTAGGTTTCAAGGTCTGATGATGAAGCCGGAAGATAGGCACTGGCATTCCATGATGGAATATCGTATCATAGTCGTGTTTGCACTTGTGAGAAAGGCCACGTAATGGACTTTGAACATGATCAGGTTTCAAGGTTATAACAAACCTAAAGAAAGTCCGTTATCGGTTTTCTTAACATTTTTTTTTGTATATACGTGCATTTATAAAAGCGTGTTTTTCTAGTGTTTTTTAAACTATTAATTTATTATTGTATATTTTCCTGTACCTTGTTTGAATAAACTTTTGTTATTTGAAACAGTTTATGATTTCCCTGCTTTCAATACCAACCCACCTTGCATCTGGGCTTTTGTTCCATTACCAGTAGAGGGACAAAATCTCAAATGTAACAGAGGCAACAACAAAATACTTTTTACATTCTTTTGCAGTCATGTAAAAAGTATTTTTGTGATGTCTTAAACAAAAATCATTATATTTCAGTCATTTTACATAAAACGTAAATAAATTATACACTTAAATCTTCCTCAGGAATCACATTATCTATTGGTGAAAATTGTACAAAAATCCGTTTAGTAGTTTTTGAGTTTATCGCGTTCATGCAGACAGACAGACAGACGCGACAGGGGGACTTTATACTATATAAAGCTAAATTACCACTCACTGACTGACTGACTCACTCATTGACATAATTGTTCTCCCAGATGGTGGATGGGGAGGTGGGTATATTTTGACAGATTCGTAAACAAGTAACTCTCAAACCTACGGGAAAAGTGCCAAACCTCCCCTTTTCCCCCCCCTTCTCCCCCCCCCCCCTATCGTATCTCGGAAACTACGAGACCCGTATTTTTTTCTTTTTACGGATTCGTATAGAGGAGGCTCGGTAAAGTAAAAACCATTTTTCAAAGTCCCCCCCCCCCGCCCCCCTTCTCCCCCCCTTTAGGCGGATCTCGGAATCTAAGAGACTTGGAACATTTTTTTTTTCAGTTTCATTTAGACCCCTCTAAATGAAACTGAAAAAAAAATGCTTTAGTCGAAATACTTGTGCAACCCCCCCCCCATCACCCCCCCCTCTTTTTTTTTTTTTTTTTTCACAAGCTCGCGAGGTGCTTGCACCTCGCGCAACACGCAAATACTAAACCCCCCCATCACCCCCCACTTTTTTTTTTTTTTTTCACAAGCACGCGAGGTGCTTGCGCCTCGCGCAACACGCAAATACTAAACCCCCCCCATCTGCTTCCATCACCCCCCCATTTTTTTTTTTTGTTTGTTTTTTTCACAAGCACGCGAGGTGCTTGCACCTCGCGCAACACGCTAATACTAAACCCCCCCGTCTCCGCCATCACCCCCCCCCATTTTTTTTCTTCACAAGCACGCGAGGTGCTTGCACCTCGCGCAACACGCAAATACTTGATTTAGAGGGGCAATGCTTTAGTTTCTTTCACAAGCACGCGAGGTGCTTGCACCTCGCGCAACACGCAAACACTAGTTATATTATATAAAGCTAGATTACCACTCACTCACTCACTCACTGACTGACTGACTGACTCATTGACATAATTGTTCTCCCAGATGGTGGATGGGGAGGTGGGTATATTTTGACAGATTCGTAAACAAGTAACTCTCAAACCTACGGGAAAAGTGCCAAACCTCCCCTTTTCGCCCCCTTCTCCCCCCCCCCCCCCCCCCCCCTATCGTATCTCGGAAACTACGACACCAGTATTTTTTTCTTTTTACGGATTCGTATAGAGGAGGCTCGGTAAAGTAAAAACCATTTTTCAAAGTCCCCCCCCCCCGCCCCCCTTCTCCCCCCCTTTAGGCGGATCTCGGAATCTAAGAGACTTGGAACATTTTTTTTTGTAGATTCATTTAGAGGGGCAATGCTTTAGTCGAAATACTTGTGCAACCCCCCCCCCCCCCATCATCCCCCCCCTCTTTTTTTTTTTTTTTTTTTTCACAAGCTCGCGAGGTGCTTGCACCTCGCGCAACACGCAAATACTAAACCCCACCCCCCATCACCCCCGCCCCCCCACGTTTTTTTTTTTTTTCACAATCACGCGAGGTGCTTGCACCTCTCGCAACACGCAAATACTTGATTTAGAGGGGCAATGCTTTAGTTTTTTTCACAAGCACGCGAGGTGCTTGCACCTCGCGCAACACGCAAATACTAGTTATACAAGGTGTCTCAAAAGTAAGTTCACATTTGCTTATCGTATTACGCGAAAGCAACTATTCTGAGGGGCGCGGGGGGTATGTCAGTCGGTAGTCTGGCTCTTGGGAATTTAGTCGCTATGGAGCGTTTCTCTGGTGCGGACCGTGCGTTGTGCGTACGTGAGTTTTACAAAAACGGTAATTCGGCGACTGTAGCGCGTAGAAAATTCTGCAGTATTCGACATATTCGTCACTTAAATGATGCGCCTAGCACTCGTCTCATTGCAAAATGGGTTGAGAAGTTTGAAGAGACTGGGTCAACTCTGGAGAAACCAAAATCTGGGCGACCAAGAACATCAAGAACAGCCGAAAACGTGGACAGTGTTACTCAGTCTATTCGAGATGATCCAAACCTCTCGATTCGGAAGCGTGCTGTTGCTTTAAATGTGCACAGATCTTCATTATGCCGCATTTTACACAAAGATTTAAAGCTGCACCCGTACAAAATTCAGTTAGTGCAAGAACTGAAGCCTCAAGATGCTGGTCAGAGGCTTGCCTTTGTAAATCAGATGATTGAGCGCTTTCCAACGTTCACCAACATCTTGTTTTCCGATGAAGCCCATTTTCACCTGAATGGGCATGTAAACAAGCAAAATTGTCGTTACTGGAGTGCAACCAACCCAAAACAAAAACATCAGAAACCGCTACATTCACCCAAAGTCACCGTATGGGCAGCGATGTCGGCGCGAGGAATTATCGGCCCTTACTTTTTTGAAGATGGAAGGGGACGCACACTCACAGTGAATTCAGAGCGTTATGTGGAGATGTTAGACGAGTTTTTCGTACCCCAACTGCAAAACTTTCCTGGTTACAACCAAAGAACATGGTTCCAGCAGGATGGAGCAACTTCACACACGTCCAACAGATCTCTGCCTCGAGTTCGAGAAATTTTTCCGAACAAATTAATCTCCTGGCGAGGTGACATAAATTGGCCTCCACGGAGTCCCGATTTAACGCCTATGGATTGTTTCCTGTGGGGTTATGTCAAATCAAAAGTTTACGCTAATAAACCGACTTCCCTGGCACAATTAAAAGAAAATATCCGTCATGAAATGGCAGCCATCACGGAGACTACCTGCCGAGCTGTCATAGGCAATTTTAGTGCCCGACTAAATGAATGCCGAGAGCGCAACGGTTTACATTTGGACGATGTTATTTTTAAAAAATAAATTCCCAAACAGTGTACTTCAATATAAAATAAACATTTTTTCAATAAAGCTAAGACTTTTCTTTTAAAAAAAGATTTAAATGTGAACTTTCTTTTGAGACACCTTGTACTATATAAAGCTAAATTACCACTGACTGACTGACTGACTCACTCACTCATTGACATAATTGTTCTCCCAGATGGTGGATGGGGAGGTGGGTATATTTTGACAGATTCGTAAACAATTAACTCTCAAACCTACGGGAAAAGTGCCAAACCTCCCCTTTCCCCCCCCCCCCCCCCTTCTCCCCCCCCCCCTATCGTATCTCGGAAACTACGAGACCCGTATTTAAATACTAATTATTATACTATATAAAGCTAGATTACCACTCACTGACTGACTCACTCACTCACTCATTGACATAATTGTTCTCCCAGGTGGTGGATGGGGAGGTGGGTATATTTTGACAGATTCGTAAACAAGTAACTCTCAAACCTACGGGAGAAGTGCCAAACCTCCCCTTTTCCCCCCCTTCTCCCCCCCCCCCCCCTATCGTATCTCGGAAACTACGAGACCCGTATTTTTTTCTTTTTACGGATTCGTATAGAGGAGGCTCGGTAAAGTAAAAACCATTTTTCAAAGTCCTCCCCCCCCGCCCCCCTTCTCCCCCCCTTTAGGCGGATCTCGGAATCTAAGAGACTTGGAACATTTTTTTTTCAGATTCATTTAGAGGGGCAATACTTTAGTCAAAATACTTCTGCAACCCCCCCCATCACCCCCCCCCCCTTTTTTTTTTTTTTTTCACAAGCACGCGAGGTGCTTGCACCTCGCGCAACACGCAAATACTAAACCCCCCCATCACCCCGCCCCAATTTTTTTTTTTTCACCAGCACGCGAGGTGCTTGCACCTCGCGCAACACGCAAATACGAAACCCCCCCGTCTCCCCCCATCAACCCCCCCCTTTTTTTTTTTTTCACAAGCACGCGAGGTGCTTGCACCTCGCGCAACACGCATATACTAAACCCCCCCGTCTCCCCCCATCAACCCCCCCCTTTTTTTTTTTTCACAAGCACGCGAGGTGCTTGCACCTCGCGCAACACGCAAATACTAGTTATACTATATAAAGCTAAATTACCACTCACTGACTCACTGACATAATTGTTCTCCCAGATGGTGGATGGGGAGGTGGGTATATTTTGACAGATTCGTAAACAAGTAACTCTGAAACCTACGGGAAAAGTGCCAAACCTCCCCTTTTCCCCCCCCTTCTCCCCCCTCCCTATCGTATCTCGGAAACTACGAGACCCGTATTTTTTTTTTTTACGGATTCGTATAGAGGAGGCTCGGTAAAGTAAAAACCATTTTTCAAAGTCCCCCCTCCCCGCCCTCCTTCTCCCCCCCTTTAGGCGGATCTCGGAATCTAAGAGACTTGGAACATTTTTTTTTTCAGATTCATTTAGAGGGGCAATGCTTTAGTCGAAATACTTGTGCAACCCCCCCCCCATCACCCCCCCCTCTTTTTTTTTTTTTTTTTTTTTTTCACAAGCTCGCGAGGTGCTTGCACCTCGCGCAACACGCAAATACTTGATTTAGAGGGGCAATGCTTTAGTTTTTTTCACAAGCACGCGAGGTGCTTGCACCTCGCGCAACACGCAAATACTTGATTTAGAGGGGCAATGCTTTAGTTTTCTTCACAAGCACGCGAGGTGCTTGCACCTCGCGCAACACGCAAATACTAAACCCCCCCATCTCCCCCAAACCCCCTTTTTTTTTTTCACAAGCACGCGAGGTGCTTGCACCTCGCGCAACACGCAAATACTAGTCTTTTTATAATATGTAAGGATCTATCAGTCGCGTTTGGCGTTTTCTAGTAATCGGGGAACATACATTAGAAAAAAACTGAGCACCTCCTCCTTTTCTTGAATTCGGTTAAAAATAAACTTAATTTTCTGTTAAGTTGGTAGACCTAAAGACTTCAACCAGGGAAATGAGCTTGCAAGTCCTTCATTACTACCACGGGCTGATGGAGAAGCGTGTCGCCGAAGTTTTACCACCGGAACCTGGTAATGATTCAAAACTAGAAGATGAAAGGGACAAAAAGTGAGTTTAATATCCTCACATCATTCACACAACGACCATTAACACTCACTTATACACTACTACCTTATACTCATCTACACGCATACACACACACATACCTAATTGGTAGATATTTAAATTTAAATTTATGATGATGTGGTCTCCTATAACTCAAGAAGCACAATGTTAAAATACCGGCCTATATAATTATTTTAGCGTTTAAGGTGTATTCTTTGTTGGAGATCTAAATCAAATCGCTCGCCTAAATAAATTTAAATCGTTTGTGAAGCAGAAACTTTGCCAGAAAGCTTTTTATTCTGTCAAAGACTATCTTGCTGACAAAAATGCTTGGGATTGAGCTGCTCCAATTACATTTATGTTGTAATTCTGTTTGTTTTCTGTTTTTTTTTTCTTATTACTTTTACATTACATTTTTCTTTATTTTATTTTAATGATTATTTGACAACATTATTTACTTTTTTAAGTAATAGAATATACTTTTAATTTTTTTTTATTACTTTATAGTTTTTAATTTTGTTTGCATAAAATGACAATATTTGTTTATATTTTTTGTAATAGCAAAAGCTTTATTGTGAATGTGAGAGCAATGTGGGATAACAACAAATATTATTAATAGATTACCGCAATGTTAGATTACCGCACTGTCTGGCAGTTTGAGTGCTTTATACGGCCCACCCAAATGTCCTAACTTTGGTATTGTTCGTCAAATCGTTGAAGCTCCTTAAAATATAAGTTGAGCTACACGATATTTGACAAATGCTTGCACTGTTTGGACGGACCTGCTCAAATCTGTATGATTCTGTCCTTTAAAGGACGCCACAGGCATAAACCTACATGGCTCTCATATGATTTGATGACTACACATTGTATGGACTTTAAAAGAGACGTTGACCTCTGAGTTTGTTTCAGTGTTTCTTCTCAGAGTAGTCAGTTAGGAAACACTGGCCTCATCTAGCTTACATATACGAAAAAAAAAATGACGTGTAAAAGTGTTACTTATAACCCATTTGCAAAATAAACATCATTATTTCATTATTTCATTATTATAAATAAATAAATACCCTCTTTTTAGGGTTCCGTAGCCGAGTAGCAAAAAAACGGAACCCTTCTAGATTCGTCATGACTGTCTTTCAGTCTGGCCGTCCGTATGTCACAGCCATTTTATTCCGAAACTACTAAGATTACACGTGTGAAACTTGGTAGGTAGATATATTTAGTAATTCTGCGAACCGCTTTCAGATATTTATATTAAAAAAAAACAAATTAAGAGGGGCTCCTCCATATATAGTAGTGAAACAAAAACATATTTTTCCATCAAACCTTTACGCGTGTGGTGTCTATAGGTAAGTCTTTAAAAATGACATTGAGGTTTCTAAAACTACTTTTTCTTAAAGTCAATCGTTTAAAAGATATACGCTTCCAAAGTGGTAAAAAGTATGTTCCTCCCCCCTCTAACTTCTATAATAATGGAGTGTAAAATCTAAAAAAAATATATGCTATAGAACTTAACGTAAACTTTCAACGAAAATTGGTTTGCATGAGCTCGGGTCAGTGGTTTTTGAGATATAGCACATTTTCTAAATCCGTATATATAACTTTGTATTTCATACTAACACTATGAAAAACAATGTTGTTGCAAAACATTGTAATAAACTAATTTTAAGAAATTTTGAAGTTTGTTTTTTCAAATAAATATATTAAATTATATTTATTATAGTTACTACGGAACCCTTAATGGTCGAGCCTGACTCATACTTGGTCAATTTTTTCAGTCTTTTATTATAAAAGTTAAACGATTGACTGAGAAAAAGTGGTTGTAAGAACCTCAATGTCATTTGTAAAGAAATATCTATAACCCCGCACGTATAGGTAAGATTTATTTTTTTTTAGTTCCAGTTCCATGTATGAAAAAAAAAAACATTAAGAAGGTCTTTAATGTTTTTTTTGTATAATGATTGTAAAACGGTTCACAGAATACATCTACTTACCAAGTTTCAACTGTGTACACTAAATAGTTTTGGAATAAAATGACTGTGACATACAAACGGACAGACAGAAATGACAAACCTATAAGGATGAGAGTGACTACATTTCCGGGTGCACTGAGTGGGGTCGAAGGGAAAGACTATAGTATACGTACAAAACGTTTTGGGAATACTTTCATTGTGCGTACGGCTAAGGAGTGGAATTCCCTGCCGGTCTCTGTGTTTCCCGATAGCTATAACCTGGCGGCCTTTAAGTCAAGAGTAGTTTACTTCTAGGTAAGCGTGCTTCATCTTCGACCACATTATCACTTACCATCAGGTGAGATCGTGGTGAAAATAAATAATAATAATATTCCGGGGTCGCTGTATGTCATTTCACCGGTGCCATATGAACTTAATTATAATTTTTGTTTTTTTCCAGTTATTTCCGGTCAAATGGAAACAGAGATGCCCCGCCGGGCCAGAAAGCAGAAGAAGATTGGAAGAAGATCAGTGAACTGGACAACTACCATATCTTCTTCTCTCATCTCTCAATTCCTGAGCGCAACACGATGAAGGAACTAGGCTTCTCATTTGCGGGGTGAACATTTTAAACGTATTCTTTGTAGTGTAGGTATTCTCTTGCGCCCGGTCCTGGTTCAGACAATGGTGCAAGCAGAGAGGAATGGGATGCAGTCGTTAACTTCTGCGAAGCAGTCATGCTAGCGAAGGAGGGGGCTGAACGCGTGAGGGAGAGACAACTCTCTTCGTCACGCCACCCAGCCACCGCCCGGAGACGCCCCGGGTGTCGGGGATCGCGATCTCTGGCCACCGTAAGCCCGATTTACACTTCAATAAGTACAGTAGCGAGTTAACTTGCGTCATCGGTGAGTGAAGTTGTTATTGTAGTTTAAACGGCAAAAGCGAGTTAAATAGATCGCGATCCTATTTTTTGGCGAGTCCAGTGCGAAGTAGCCCCATCTCTCGCGTCTCACGCACCCCTCCAACTTAACTGGCTGGCATGTAGACGGGCGAGTAGGTTGCGGCCGCGAACACGTGTTATTTTCTTTTCTTCTTCTCGGGCAACTTATGACTACTCACTCCCCTACGTTTGGACGCTACTTACAACTTACTACTTATTACTTTACTGTCTGAGTTCTTAACTGGCTACTGTACTTATTGAAGTGTAAATCGGGCTGTAGACGCGAGCTTACGGGTGGCGAGCAGAGTAGACGGTAAGTCGTGTTCCACGCGCGCCTCAAAGACCATTCAACGGAATTGACGAGGCCTGTCAGGGTTGTGGGAATGTTCTAACGAGATACAGCGGCCCCGGAACAAAAGGGCAACTGAATGAACAGGGTGGGTTTTTAGTCAGTAGAAGTCTGACACTCCCTTCCGCTCCACCCGGGATAAGTCATCCAATTATGGGCAAAATGCTCTTATGACTCGATTGCCTCGCTTATACATAGACAAAGTTGAAAGCCTGGATATATTTTAGTAACGCAAGGTTTCTTTTCGTAAATTTCTTGTAAGAAAACTCATCAAGTAAGTGAATAATATTCGTACATGGTTTATCATTTGTTATATTTTTTTGTTGTAGCTAAAATTTTATAGTAACTAATATTTTTGCTACAATATTTGAGCAAATTCTAGTTTTACATAATGTATACTGTAAAACTCTATAATAAGCTTCAGAACTCCATATCACATTGTTGTCATATCATGAACGTTAAAAAAGCTGTTGAGTTTCCTATCAATAAATAAATTTGACTTTCCCCCAAAAAGAAAAAAAATGAAGAAATGTGGCTATCTGGTGATAGTTTATTTGTTCCAGGCAGGTCATTCATTCCATAATAAGTAATTTAAAACCGGCTACTCACTCACAAGAGGACAAATTCACGAAACCGCCTTATTCAGATGATGCTATGAAGAAATTATCGACCGCACACCCTGAGGATCATAAGGTATGCATTAACTTTTTTTCCAACGACATTTATATAACACTAGACACTTTTTCGCGTGGGATGTATTTCTCGCAAAATTCCTGATTCCTGAAGGCTACGCTCGCCTAGGCTACGGGCCTAGGCGAGCGTATAAGCCTATGTTTTAAAAGTTTGCAAAACTACATACGAGGTGTTTTTTTATATCCCATAACTCTGGGGTATGAATTGGACTATGTCAAAGATTTAACTGGCATAAGAATTATTTTTCAATTATATATATTTTTAATTCTAATTTTCATCTATACATACAATAAAATAGTAAAAAAAGATTTTCTGTACATTAAAATTTTATATAAAAATAATAATTGAGGTGGTTTAAGAATGGTAAAGTGGCAAAAAAATAATGCTTGCGCAAGTTATTTGATTTGTAACTTTCTACTAAGATATATGCGAACGTATCACATATTAGAATACAGATTCATATTTTTGCCGCGGTTTTGAGTTGACCAATCATATTCATTCCTTCTTATAATCCACTTCCACGAATGAGAGAAGAAATACTCATCGCACGCGCCGCTGCTTGGCGTATTCAACGACGGCGAATCACCGTACAGATGCTGTGGCAAGAAAAAGGTATAATTACCTCTGCAATATGGTGTCTGAGAGCATTCCAGAAGAAACCATCGTGAAGTTACCACCACGCGACTTGCCTGTTAAGCAAGTTATCACCCCGCGTCTAGCCGAGATTAACTAAATACCGCTATATATCTACATATCTAAAACTATCAAAATAATCCGTATTGGCCACACACGTGTGACAAATAAAGACTAAAGTGAAGTGCTTAAACATCAGAAGAAGAAAGTGATTCAACCCACGTGCACCTACTACCACTACCACCTACATCCAGGGAATATCCAAGTAAGTCCCTTTCTTCCTACTCCTGGTCAACTCAATACTGTGTGGTCAATATTTCACCCCAAGCTATTTTTCCCGCCACGGTCCTTCGAGCATTTCCACAACATAATCTTTGGTCCAAACGAGCCGGATTCATAGAATCAGCGATCTTCTATACTTTTTATAAGTTTACCGCAATATAATTATAGGTCTCATACCTAGGATTTAGGTCAAAATACCTAAAATACAAAGTTCGTGAGAACGCCATATTGGACGCGTACATTCCGTTCGGTGATAAATACTACAATACATTCATTGAGAATTATTGTATCAACTTAATATTTCTCCTATTGCATTGAAATAGCATAGGTAAATATTCTAACCGCTTATTATCGTACTTACTTTCACGCTAAATACATAATTCATTGAGGATTACTGTATCAACTTAATATTTCTCCTATTTGCATTGAAATAGCATAGGTAAATATTCTAACCGCTTATTATCGTTAGTTATCTCGGCTAACTTAACTACAAATTATATTCAACCGCGTTCCTTTTGGTTATACCCGCTTAAAATAATATTATTCTAATCTACCCGCTATACTTAATATTAATCTCCAATATTTTCTGTTAATATTCCAATATGGAAGATCTTAAAGTAAAAGTCAAATTACTTCAAGCTAAAAATCAAGCAATCTTTGAACGCTTATCGTCATTATATGAAACTTCTAAGAAAATAAATATTTCTAGTATTGAGCTTCGTTTCTCTGAATCATTCATGGCGGATACGGAGATTCTGTCAGTAACACGTCAATAATTTAGTTCCAATTTAGATAAAATAAATATCTAATCGTTACAATTAAATCCTGATCATAAAATTGATTATAACAGTCTTACATCTTTCGACGGCGTTTACACGCGCGTGGAGCGAGTGCGTTCTCTCATTACGCAATATTCAAGGTCATCGACCGAGTCAGCGTCGCATGATAACGTAAAACAATATACAGGAGCGGTCAAGCTTCCCCCGATTCAAATTCCGTTCTTTGATGGTAAGATTGATAACTGGCCTGTTTTCTATGAATCATTTAAATCAAATATACATAGTAATTTGAACCTTACGGATTCTCAACGTGTGCAGTATCTGATCGGTAATCTAAAGGGAAATGCATTGCAAATTACCGCCGGAATTATTCCGTCAGGTGATAATTATACCGCTATCTGGGACAGTTTAGTTAAAAAGTATCAGGATAAACGAGCATTAGGCTCACATTACATGTCTAACATATTAAATATTAAACCCGCAATTAATAATTCCGCATCTTTAAATAGTTTCATTGAAAGTTTTCACGCGTCTGTTTCCGCTTTAGAACAATTACAAATTAACGATTTAAAGGATTTCATTTTGTTAAATTTAGCTTTGAGAAAGTTGGACCCCGCTACCGTACATTTATTCGAAATGCATAAAAGAGATGAGGAAATTCCTACTTATACGGATTTCGTGGAATTTATAAAATCGCAAGTTAAGATATTAGATCGAACTGTATCATCTCGCACCGCGTTAGTGAGTAACAACCCTAATAAAAATAATAACTCGTCTCGCAATCAGTCACGTAATAGTACAGTACATACTTTTGTTGCTTGTGATAATAACCAAACTTGTTTGTATTGCAATAAAGGTGATCATTGTAAACTTTACACTTGTCCAACCTTTCAATCACTCTCAGCAAATTCGCGTTTAAACTTTATTAAAGGCAAACGTATATATACGATCCACTCTGGCATGTCCCGGGAGAGGTCGAATTGCTTTTAGGGGCAAAACTCTTCCCGTATTTATTACTTCAAAATAAAATTATCTCACCTACCGCTCCGTCCGCTATTGAAACCGTGTTTGGTTACATTCTTATGGGTGAGGTACCCGCTAGTTTATCTAATAATAATTATAGTCCCGCTGAAGTAAATACCGCTTCATATTTTTCTACCGCGCTAAATATAGATAATTCTCATTGTTTTCTGTCTTTAGATGAATCTTTACATAAATTTTGGAATATTGAAGAAATACCTTCAAAATCTTTCATGTCCTGCGGAACTGGAGTGTGAACAGATGTACGCTTCTACAGTGTCACGTGACTCCAGTGGTAGGTATTGTACCACGTTACCATTCTGTAAAAATCCAGATTCAATTGGAAATTCTTACGCTGTCGCTTATCGACGTCTAATCAATTTGGAAAAAACTAAGCTTCGCGACTCTGCTTTGCGCGCTAGTTATAATGAAATAATCCAAGAGTATATACGATACAAATTATTTAACTGAAATTTCGCCTAGTTCTGTTGATCAGACTGTAGGTTATTACATACCGCATCACCCTGTTATTAGGAACGATAAACAAACCACTAAAGTTCGCATCGTTCTTGACGCGAGCGCTAAGTCTCATACTGGCGTGTCATTGAATGACTTGTTACACATAGGGCCGAATTTACAGGCTGACATATTTTTATTACTTTTAAAATTCCGTTTGTTCCCTATTGCAGTTACAGCTGACATAAAACAGATGTATCTTCGAATTGCTGTTATTGATGAGCATCGAAAATACCAAAAATTATTTTTTAAATTTAATACCGCTGAACCTATTCGCGAATTTCAATCTAACCGAGTTGCATTTGGTCTCAAGTCCAGGCCCTTTCTAGCCATGCGCACCGTGCGCCAGCTATCATTAAATAAAATATTGCGCATAATTATATATATTCTGAGATTTTTACGGATTATTCTTTATGATAAATTACACAAAACAAAATTACCTCGTCATGTAGCCGTTTCTATGGGTTGCGTGACAAACATAGTAGGTTTTGCTGATGCCAGCTTGAATGCATATGGCTGCGTTATATACTTACATGTCACTGATACCAATGGTAACACACACGTAAATTTGGTGTGTGCTAAATCCAAAGTTGCACCTGTTAAGGTCGTATATCTAGCTCGTCTAGAGCTCTTTACGGCTGTTATTTTGTCTAAATTTATTAAACTAGTTTATGACACTTACCGCTCTCGTACCGCTATTAATAATATATTTGCCTTTTCCGTTAATACAATTACGCTTTCATGGATTCATTCCTCACCACACAAATGGAACATTGTTGTTAGTAACTGCGTCGCTAAATGTCAAGAAAATCTTGATCCTAAGCATTTTTATCATATTAACGGAACAACTTTCGTTGGAGCCAAGGCTCAGTTGCAAGAACTACTTGCTAACCGCTACTGCATAGAGTGGAAAATGATTCCACCCCGCGCTCCCCACTTTGGAGGGTTGTGGGAATCAAATATTAAAGCTATTAAAACGCATTTATACCGTGTTATCGGTTCTCAACTCCTTACCTATGAGGAGCTTTCGACTGTTCTCACTGAAATCGAGGCAGTTCTAAATTCCAGACCGCTTTGTGTCCTGAATGAGGATCCGTACCCAGAACCGCTTACTCCCGCTCATTTTATAATGGCTTCTCCGTTGACTTCGTTGCCTGTCATGAATGTTCCCGAAACGACGAAGTCTCTAACTTGCCGCAAAAAATTGCTTGACCAGACGATTTGTAGTTTCTGGAGGAGATGGCGCATAGAATATTTACATAATCTTCAAGTTAGACAAAAATGGTTGAATGCCGCAGACAATATTAAGATTGGTACAGTGGTTCTCATACATTAGGATGATGTCTCTCTTTTACGTTGGCCAATGGGTGTAATCACCGAAGTTTTTCCCGGCAAGGATGGGACAACCCGCGTTGCTATGGTAAAGACATGCAGTTGCTCTTTCAAGAGACCCGTAGTCAAACTATGTCCTTTGCCTTCTCAATAACATCACCGCGCAATAACCCAACTTTAACTGTAGTTAACATATTTAAAATATTTTTTTTTTCTTAGTACGCTTTAATATATTATTATATTTCTCTCTTTTTGAGAATATTACATATCCTCAAAGCCGGGCAGGATGCTTGCGCAAGTTATTTGATTTGTAACTTTCTACTAAGAAATATGCGAACGTATCACATATGAGAATACAGATTCATATTTTTGCCGCGGTTTTGAGTTGACCAATCATATTCATTCCTTCCTATAATCCACTTCCACGAATGAGAGAAGAAATACTCATCGCACGCGCCGCTGATTGGCGTATTCAACGACGGCGAATCACCGTACAGATGCTGTGGCAAGAAAAAGGTATAATTACCTCTGCAATATGGTGTCTGAGAGCATTCCAGAAGAAACCATCGTGAAGTTACCACCACGCGACTTGCCTGTTAAGCAAGTTATCACCCCGCGTCTAGCCGAGATTAACTAAATACCGCTATATATCTACATATCTAAAACTATCAAAATAATCCGTATTGGCCACACACGTGTGACAAATAAAGACTAAAGTGAAGTGCTTAAACATCAGAAGAAGAAAGTGATTCAACCCACGTGCACCTACTACCACCACCACCTACATCCAGGGAATATCCAAGTAAGTCCCTTTCTTCCTTCTCCTGGTCAACTCAATACTGTGTGGTCAATATTTCACCCCCAAGCTATTTTTCCCGCCACAGTCCTTCGAGCATTTCCACAACAAATAAAAAAATAGTTGGCCTGTTTGTACACGCTAATCTCCGGACCTACTGGATGGATTTTAATGAAATTTGGTAAGTAGATTGTTGACATCCTGGAATAACACATAGGCTACGTTTTATCCTTCCATTCCTGGAAATTCTTCCCACGCGAACGAAGTTGCGGGTAGCAGCTAGTGTCAAATAAAATTAGGATATTTAAATACATGTCAAATTAAAATGGAAAAGTTAATATGCTAATAATTTCATTACGCATGTAATATGTCAAAAAACATTATGATAATAAAAATGCAAATATCTTTCGGTATTAGATACTTACGTTGTAAAGTCAGAGTCAAAAAAACATCCAATGTATAATTTAGCATTTATCGATGAGTAGTTTTTTAACGCGAACACTCGTTTGAAACTATGCATTTTTGGACCACATATTCTAGGATTATTTGTTTTATTTTTACTTACCTACGGTTATGGGATATAAAAAAAAAACTCAATTAATGGGGTCTGTTATGTTCACACGTATATTAAACAGATTGCAGCCATTATTTTTATTAGCTTTCGTGATTAATTAAATAGACTGCATAAAAATAAAATACATTAGGTCTAAATCCTATCTCTCTTTATCTTTTAAACTTACTATTTGAAAAGGGCCAAATTTTCCATATTTGTTTTTCTAAAAACAATCTGAATTATATTCACCTATAATGTGCCTAATCGCTATAACCTGGGAGTCTTTAAGTCAAGAGTGAATAGGTTACTTCTAGGCAAGCGTGCTTCATCTTCGACCACATCATCACTTACAATCAGGTGAGATGGCGGTCAAACGCGAGCCTATTATCAATAATAAAAGACTGGCGGCTTTGCCACGTTGTATGGCAATGCTTAACCTCTGCCCAAGGTAACCGCCAGCCCTTGGGTCACGCTTCGCATCAAAAGCATCTGGAAAGATGTTTACACAACATATGAACACTAGGAATCTACGATCCGAAAGTTTCAACCCCAAACGACTCGAAAATATAACCACCAACAAGGTTATTATTGTTTCTAATACATGATTCATTTTACAATTTTCAGGTGACATATGTAAGTACAAGAAATATTATAAACAGTTGAGGCGCCATCTTTTTTGTTGGACCAAATCTTTTTAGAAAGAAAAGAAAAATTCTCATTCCTAAAAAAATAGTTCTAACGAAGCTATGTAGTATTTTTATACAATTATCAATTTGAAATTATCTAAATTATGGTCACTTGTAGACTACAAATTTATTTATTTTTATAGTTTTTCGAAGACTACACAGTTTTAGACATTGTGCATATCGCAGCTTTAAAGTAAAACCATTACTAAACGAAATTATAAAATTTTACAGGAGAGCCAATATTTGAAACAGTATCATCATCAAGTACAAATCCTTTAAAATTTCTTATGAGTTTATATGATAGATATCTGTTTACTTTATGACATGTGCTTTAGAATAGTTTTTCTTTATTTACTTAAAAACATATTTTTTACATTTATATTTTGTTTGGTAACGATATGATTGATCGCTAGATGGTGAAAAAGTCGATATTTTGGAATAATTACAAGTTTAACCTGCAGTTTATGTATATTTTAGATTGATGGTATAAATTACAGTTATTTAATTTAATGGCGGTTGATATTTAATAAAAATATACAGGGTTAATTGCAAAACACCGAAAACCTCTCAGGACTATGTTACTAACATCATAATCAACAACTTTTGTTCTATGACTTTTAAAAATTCGTCATATTTTAGTTCACCAGATTTTCATACAAAAATAAAAATATTTAAATTGAACGCCCTAAATGTTACGGAGTCTATGCGAAACAAAAGAAAGTGATAGTATAAATCGTTTTCCTTTTGTGGAGTCGACTAATCGTTTGCCGATGTCACGAAAGAGTCGATGCGCACTCGGACCCCATGGTCCTAACGTTTCAACCCCAAACTGCTCAAACATATAGCACCCAATTAGGTTGTTGATTTGCGCCGTTTGAGAATTTCTGCACCTGCAGCTGCCCCCCCCCCCTGGCATAAATGACTCAATTCGTGGAAATTTTCGTTCCGTAACGGTTTGACTTTAAAGGTGCGAATTATGATACTTGCAGAAGAGTGCAGCACTGACAGAAAACAGCAAAAAATGAAGTTAATTAAAACAAAATGGAATTTTTAACTTATCAATCAATCTGCTTAGGCTTTTGCTAGCTGTATTGGGGTCCGCTGATAGTCTAGTTTTATCTAGTCTGTTTTACTATACAACGTGTAACGGAAACCCCATATCTATCCAAAAGGGCTGAAGACAACATGTGGTATGGAGTCTCTATGCACAGTTTCAGCACAAAATAACTGACTCAAAGTATTGATACCAAATTATTGGTTTCATATATTTCTTGAATACCAATCATAACAAACGTGTCACAGCACTATGAGGGTCAATAACTTTCCATGTCACTTGCCAATAACACGATAATTCTCTTCGTTCTTCTTAATTTGAAAAATTCGGTCTCTGGTGTCAATCAGTGTATTGGAATTTGTAATAAGTTCTACACACGAAGACTTAGGATTACAAAACCCTTGCCATATCGTTTGTTATCATCCAAAGAAGCCATGCTGTTGGTATGTATATACCCTTTAAATTACACGTTGTATAAGTATGAAGCGACTACTACATCTGAACTCCACAATTCCGTAGCCGAGTAACACATCCCTTGGCAAGATCAGTGTCAGATTTTTATGCCACCGACTGCCTGTGACGACTGCTAAAACCATGGAATAGATGAATAAGGTTGGAACGGTAATGTGGGCGTGGCGAGCGCGCCACATTTATGATACGAAAATCATAGCGCGACCGATTAATTTATTCACCGCGTTTAGTGCGCTTCGGATTACTTTGGAACACAGAGCTCTGCTTTAAAATGCCATGTTTTGCAATTATAACCTGTATAACAAAAAGTCAGACTGCAAGTATAGAGCGAGGAGGTATATCTTTCCATCGATAAGTCGAAAATAACATTTAATTACAATTTTATTTGTAAAAAACATAAAAATATTCTGATCACTATGAAATTCCGAACATTAACAACATTATTGCAACAAGTTACAAAAAGTATACATTGCCCGATGTGTACTCGCTTAATCAACGCAATGACCAAGTCCGCTTACAATGTACTGCATGCTTTGCGTCCTCCACACTTCAACCATTGACGTTTCGTCCTTTGCCCTGATTGGCCGTGATGCACGGCGCATGTTTATCGTCAGTGAGTTACAATCAGTAGCAAGCTCTCGATTTAAGTGTGTGTAATTTATATGTGTGCGATATTCGCATACGTCACGGGCCTCTTGCTTGTAGTGGAGCTAAAGAGTGGGAAGACAAGCGGCGACACGCGTTCTCATACAAATCAGGAACTATTTCCTTTCTAACTTCTTTTATCTGTTCTGTGGCTTCTTGATATGTTAAGATGGTCACTCATCCACGATCCAACCTTGGCAACCGTTGCTTAACCTCAAAGATTGAGCTTTTCGGTTGTTGTTATTATTTTAACCCACGAACTCCTCCTAATAGATTAATCAATAATTAAGTCTGTTCTTCTTTTTTCCTAGTCAATGCTCAAATATATTCGTACGTTACGCTCCTTGTTCTAATTTGAGCGTTACGTCATCTGACAAATGCTTACGCTGTATGGATAGGGCCACTCAAATCTGTGAGCATCGCTCTTCAACCTACAAGGTTCCCATATAATTTAACCAGTATACAACGTGTAATTTAAAGGGTATATACATACCAAGTGCACGGCTTCTTTAGATGATAACAAACGATTTGGCAAGAGTTTTGTAATTATAAGTCTACGTGTGTAGAACTTATTACAAATTCCAATACACTGACACCAGAGACCGAATTTTCCAAATTAAGAAACAGAGAATTATCGTGTTATTGGCAAGTCACGTGGAAAGTTATTGACCCTCGTAGTGTTGTGACACGCTTGTTATGATTGGTATTCAAGAAAGATAGAAACCAATAATTTGGTATCAATTCTTTGAGTCACTTATTTTAAGCTGAAACTGTGCATAGAGACTCCATACTAAATGTTGTCTTCAGCCCTTTTGGATAGATATGGGATTTCCGTTACACGTTGTATATTCGTACGTTACGCTCCATGTTCTAAGTTGAGCGATATGTCATCTGACAAATGCTTACACTGTATGGACAGGCCCACTCAAATCTGTGAGCATCTTTCCTCAAAAGATCGCCTCAAACTGAAACCTACAAGGTTCCTATATAATTTAACCAGTATAGATTGTATGGACTTCAAAAGAGAGGTTGACCTCTGAGTTTGTTTCGGTGTTTCTTCTCAGGGTAGTCAGGAAACACCAGCCTCATCTAGTTTAAATTTACGAAATAAATGATGTGTAAAAACAATTAAAAAAAAAATCATTTATTCATTGTTATATGCAGCTACCTGCACAGTTAAATTGGTCTCGTTTAGATGCAAAGTGCAAGTGGCCGTGTCCGATGGACATGAAATGAAATGTTTATTTTGTAAATTGGTTATAAATAACACTTTTACACGTCATGTTTTTTTGCGTATTAAGTTTAGTTTAGCTAGATGAGGCCGGTGTTTTCTAACTGACTACTCTGAGAAAAAACACCAAAACAAACTCAGAGGTCAAAGTCTCTTTTAAAGTCCATACAATTTGTGTCTGTATATGAGAAGCATGTAGGTTCATGTCTGTGGTGCTCTTTTGAGGAAATAACCACGCAAATTTGAACCGACCTGTCCAGACAGTGCAATCGTATAGCTCAACTTAGAACTTAAAGAGCTCAACAATTTGACGAACAATACCAACCATGACAATAGGTGGGCCATATCTTTTACAATTTTTATGACTCCTTGTTTCAGTGGCAATATGTGTTTGAAGACGGTTCTACTCAACACGACTGGCAGCATGAAATGGAGGAGAAAGCCAATCCAGAAGATGAGTCTGCCCGGTTCAGGTAAGCTCTCATCTTTGGGATGGATCTGCTAAATATCAACTGGACGCGCTTGAGTCTATCGAGAAGCGGGCCAAGAGACTCATTGGCAACGATGCACTGGTCGAGTCAAAGCTCCAGAGCCTTGAACATCGACGACGAGTTGCAAGTCTATCGGTTTTCTATCAGTTACATTTCGGGGAGTGTGCGATGGAATTACACAATCTAATTCCACCAAGCCCGTTCCATCATCGGACCACGAGACAAACGGCGAAGCACCACCGTTACATGGTGGACATCCCACCCATACGAACAAAACGTTTTGGGAATACCTTCATTGTGCGTACGGCTAAGGAGTGGAATTCCCTGCCGGAGTCTGTGTTTCCCGATAGCTATAACCTAGGAGTCTTTAAGTCAAGAGTGAATAGGTTACTTTTAGGTAAGCGTGCTCCATCTTCGACCACATCATCACTTACAATCAGGTGAGATGGTGGTCAAACGCGAACCTATTTTTAATTTAAAAAAAAGCTTTGATGATTGTGGTCAGACAAGACTAATAGGTCTCCTAGCCAATTTTGGCCATGGTGACTTATCTCATAACTGATTAGCCATCTGCGCAGGAGATATTATAGTGCACAAGTATGTGCAGGTACAGGAGGCACTCTCTGTTCCTTTACTCTCATAGTCCGATGGGACGGCAAGCCGACACGACCGGAGAGAAATCAGGCGCAGGACCAACGAATTAACGCGCTTTCCTAAGCACGGTGGTTATCACACCACCAGCTTCCAAACTCCGGGCTACAACTGAGAAATTTCTAACAGAAAAACCAACTTGTTGCACTGGACTCGATCGAGCGCAGGGCTAAAAGGCTTATAGGCGACGAAGCGCTATCGGGCAAGCTTCATAGCCTAGCTCATCGGCAAACCGTTGCTTGCCTGTCGGTTTTCTACAGATTGTACTTCGGGGAGTGTGCGCAGGAGCTCCATGACCTGATTCCTCCATCTCCTTTTCACTACTGGTCTACCAGACGCACGGCTGGCTACCATCCACACTTGGTTGATATACCGTCTTGTTGTACCAAGCGCTTCTCCCCCACATTTATTGTGCGCACTTCCAAGCTGCGGAATTCTCTGCCGGCTTCTGTGTTTCCTGCCACTTATGACCTTTCAACCTTTAAAGCAAGAGTAAACAGGCATCTTCTGGGCTCGCTCGTTCCATCGTAGAACTCACCTGTCGCTTACCATCAGGCGAGATTGAGATCAATAACGAGTTCACTGTGAATAAAAAAAAGCACTTTTAGCCCGACCTGGGAATTGAACCCGAGACCCCTAGCTCAGCGGTCGCGTTTGCCACCAATAGGCCACCGAGGTAGCTCAGACAAGACTACCCACAAACGAACAAGATACTAATCACATTTTTGAAGTGAAAACTTCTTTAGCATCGTTGTGATTTGCAAATTTATAAAACGAAAAAGCGACAGTAAAAAGAGACAGACACATAAATTGCCGAATTTTGAAATTCTATTGGGGCCAAGTGGTAGAGCTTTTGATGCCCTTTAAAATGAGCCCAAACTCGGCTGTCTTGCGACCACGGGAACGAAGTTAGGTCGCGGGGGGTGAGGTAGCCCTGGGAGGGGCGGGGAGGGTGGGGGAAGGGGGTCTCGTGGGGAGTCGAAAAAGCAACAGTAAAAAGAGACAGACACAATTTTTTTTTTTGAAGGTTTCTCTTCTACGACGTGTGAATTGACAACATGTTTTTTTTTTTAAATTCCGGATGAGTCTGCTATTGACTTCGATCTCGCCGGATGGTAAGCGAAAGATGAGGTCTACAATGGAGCGAGCGGGCTCAGAAAATGCCCGTTCAGTCTTGCTTTAAAGGCTGAAAGGTCATAAGTGGCAAAGAACACAGAAGGCGGCAGAGAGTTCCACAACTTGGCTGTACGCACAATAAATGTGGAAGAAATCGAAATTGAAAACCATTTATTCGGATAAAAACACACAACAAAAACAATAGAAAATTACAAACATAAAAAAAATAACACTAAGAATTTAGCTGAGCATGTCTACACCGAAAGGGTTACCAACTCAGCATTTGCTGGGCGAAAGACACCCAGCGCTGGTTTTCAGTTGGCACCCAGCAGTGACACACGGACGAGGGTAAATAAACTAATATTAAAGAATTTGTAGTGTATTAAATACATAAGTAAAATAATATTGAAAGGTATAATATCGTGCTACGTGCTAAAAATAAAAAAAAATAAAAATTTTAAACTATAATAACTCGCCACCAAAAAGCGCGTTAGAGCTACTAATAAACAGTATCATAAAATAAAAAAAATAATAATAAAAATGATAAGAAATAAAAAAAGTTATTATTATAATACGAATTATTAATTAACATTTAAAACTAGAAGAGAAGCACTTGGTACGACATGACGGTATATCGACCAAGTGTGGGTGGTACCCAGCAGTACGTCTGGTAGACTGGTAGTGAAAAAGAATTGGAGGGGGAGAGGGAGTATCGAGTGACTCAAACAAATATTTAAGCGTCAATTGCCTAATGTCTAAGATGTAGGCCTTGTGATCGAGATGTCACGGGTTAGAACCCTACCCATTACATTATTGCTGTGAATCCATTCCAGACACAAGCATATTTATTGCCTCTTATTTTATTTTTTGGAATGAAGTTCCTTATCGCGCGTTGCGAAAGGGGGCTAGACGGAAAAAATTAAGACGAAAAGTTGTAACGACACTTTTTGCTATAGTAAGTTATTGTAAGCCGTGCGGCGTGCGCATGTTACTCTGTCTGTCTCTCTCTCTCTTATAGAAAGCAAGCCAGATATTTTCGTTTCGTCTTTCGTCCATTTTTTTTATTTTCTTTCTTTCTTTCGTCTTTGTTAAAATAAAAAAAATAAAAATTATAACTTAAAAAAATTATTACAATTCCTTCACTAATTAATCGAAAGGAACTTTGTTCCATCCGGGTGTCTCTTGACACCTCTCAAGTTTTTATTTTCTTTATTTGGCTAACCAACAATTGTTTACACTTATACATTTAAATAAATTAATTAAATATTGTACAACTATCTTAGGTTAGTGTAATAATTGATTGACTATGGTGACGTATGCTACTATGACCTGAATGCGGTCTTGCTGGATAAGCTTGATCGCATCCTTTATCTGCATTTGCTTCATATTTAAATTAAGGAAATATGACCATGTCTCAAGTTTCAGGTCTGAGCTTAAGTGGATGACCATTCGCCAGAGGAGAAGTTTGCACGCTTTGACAACGCTTTTCCCTCCTTCTTATCTAATATCTCACTTTCAATTTCTATGTTCTTCACACAATAAGAATCTACGTTCATCCAATAATCTACTCTTACTCTGTCCTTCTCATACTTCTGATTTTGTTTATTCTTCTTTTCATATCCAGTCGATTCCCCTCTGGAATGCGCTTCCTCTCGAGATCAGGACGGCTGACAATCGCTACGCATTTAAAAAGAAATTGCGGATCCAGTTTCTACACCAATAAGCAGCATTTCCACATTTAATTCTTATTTGATATAATATATTATTTATGTAGATTTCTATTTTATGATACTAGGTTTTTTGTGTTATCACTAATTTTTTTTTTCAATGTCATTTTCACGTAGGTAGGTATATATTGCACCTTCCACTCTATCTCTTCACCACTCTTGGTTGACTGGTAGAGAATGCCTACGGCATTAAGTCCGCCTTTGTAACTATGTGCATAAAGTGTAAATAAATAAATAAATGGGATAGGCTGGTTATTATTAAGTCTCCTAATTCTTAATACATTTTCTTTTCAGGGTTTCAACGGTGTCTCACATGAATGGTCTGACTACTTTGGAGAAACATAACAAGTATACGCCTAGAAGGTATTTATAATTTCAGTAACATCTGTGCTAATGTTATAAAGCGAGAAAGTTTGTTTGTTTGTTTGAAAGCGCTAATCTTCGAAAGTATTGGGTGGATTTGGATGAAATTTTGTGTGGAAGTAGCTTGAAGCGCGAGAAAGGTTATAAGCTACTTTTACCCAACTCCAAAAAAGGAGGGTTGTGTTTTTATCGTGACAAAGTCCACGGAAGCGAAGCTAATACATACATGTGCCCGCGATTTCTTTCGTGTGGGAGGTTTTACTCGCGTAAGTCGCGAATTTATTGATATAATTATCTTGCTAATATTAATAATGCCTCAGTGGCCTAGTGGTCACAAGAGAGACTGCTAAGCAAGAGGTCACGAGTTTGATTCTCGGGTCGGAAATGATGTGTTAGTTTTTTCTTATACAAAGTGGAGAAGGCAATTTATTGGCACATTATTTAACAGTATTTAACTTCTGATTGGATTTGTGTGGTGACTCTTTGTAAAAATGTATTAGGAGATTTTAATAACGAGATAGCAATACACGGTCCACACTAAAAAGAGATGTCAGACCACAGAGAGTGAGATAGAGATACGTAGGTATTTGACTCAAGCTGTTGTTCGAAGTGTGGGCTATATATTAATCTATAACTTCATGGTCGCGACGTCGTTCCGTTTCGTTTCGCACAAACAGTTATTTCAATAAAAAGTGATCTTTTAACCAATGTAATACAGTCGATATTGCACTTGCAAACTGAGACCGCTAATTATTTGTTTTGCTTTTTACAAATTAAAACACGTACAATACTAGTTTAGAGGAATAATTCTAAATTTTCTGTCCATTGTTATTACTTATTATAATTGGCGCCAAAAGATCAAATGGCTACAGGACCGCGCTGTTGCCGCACTAAAGCTTTGTTTTCCTAAGATAGCGGTGCCGTCATATAGCGGCCGTAATACAGCGGTGAATGACGTCACTAGAACGTTGTCTATGTAAACAAAATGGCGCGGTTTCCTGGAGAGCGGTAACTGAC
Source organism: Tholera decimalis (assembly GCA_943138885.2). Taxonomy (NCBI): domain Eukaryota; kingdom Metazoa; phylum Arthropoda; class Insecta; order Lepidoptera; family Noctuidae; genus Tholera; species Tholera decimalis. Next base: position 4,671,232 of record OW964575.2, on the reverse strand, counting down.
ACCGTAACGTCAAAAAGCAGTGCCACCATTTGCATGACGGCCGTCTTGTCGGTGACAGATGGTTTCGTGAACGTTTCATTGATAACAATGAAGCAGACTGTGTTAAAACAGCCGTGGAACTTTCCACATGTCGTCACCGTAAAGACGGCCGCCTTTTTGCGTCCGTAATATTACGGGCGCTATATGACGGCACCGCTTTCCTAGGAAACCAAAGCTTTACAACAGGTCAGTGGCCCGATATTCATAAATGGTGTTCTATTTCGTATACTGTAGAATTATTCCTATAAACTAGTATTATACGTGTTTTAATTTATGGTCGTATTGTCGTATCCACTCTGTATACATTTCTCAATAGTAGCCCGACGGTGTAATACCCTCGTGCCTCGGAAAGCACCCCAAGCTGTTGTTTCTGCAACTGATCTATCCCCAGTCTGTCGAATTGTCGTCTCATTGGACTATGAGGGTACAGGAACAGAGAGTACAGCTGTACCTGTGCTTGTGCCCTATAGTACGTATATCAGCGCAACCACAAAGGCTACTTTTTATTTTAAGCTGCTAAAAATGCTAGAAAGCTTACACAGTTAAGGACTATATTGAGGCTTGGGACTGAGCAGCTCCGATGATATATGAGGGCCATTAGTAATGTTTACAATTATATTTTATTTTATTATATTTTATATAAATTAGCATTTTGCGGCAATTTGAGTACTTTTGCGGCCTACCCTAACGTCCTACCTTAAATTGGTATTTTTCGTCAAATCGTTGAGCTCCTTAAAGTTATAAGTTGAGCTATACGTTTCTTGACAAATGCTTGCCCTGTCTGGACAGGCCTACTCATCTCTGTGCATCATCTGTGTGCATCTTTCCCCAAAAAATCACCACATACATAAACCTACATGGCTCTCATATGATTTGATCACTACTGATTGTGTGGACTTCAAAAGACCTTTGAGTTTGTTTCAGTGTTCCTACTCAGGGTAATTAGGAAACACCGGCCTCATTTAATTTAAATTAATTGAAAACAATGTCGCGTAAAAGTGTTATTAATAATCTAAACCTTGCAAAATAAAGATAACCCCAAAATTCCCATCAGGACCAGGATTTACGCAGGAAACCCCTCACGCGCGAATGATGTCGCGAGTAGGGCTAGTAGTCTATATGATGCCTTATAACCAGAGGTCGGAATTAGGTAGAGTTATTTATGTACTTACACTGATTTGATTGAGTCTGTGTTTCCCGATAGCTATAACCTAGGGGTCTTTAAGTCAAGAGTGAATAGGTTACTTTTTAACCGACTTCAAAAAAGGAGGTTTACAATTCATCTTGAACTTTTTTTTTTTTTATGTATGTTATCTCATAACTCGGAGATGGCTGGGCCGATTTGAAAAATTCTTTTTTGTTTGAAAGGGTATACTTTCTAGTTGGTCCCATTGTCGTCATGTCAAGATCTAATGATGGGATCATGGAGAAATCGAGGGAACTCGTCAAATATTATAGGCATACCTATAGCGTTTTGGGTATTTCTTATAGTATCGTGTGCAGTTGCTCTCGAAAAGCACCATTTGAGGAAGTGGAACTGATGCTGAAGACCCCAGATGGCCACCGAAACTACTCAATAATAAGTATTTCGTTGATTGCGATTAGATTACTTGAATATGGATGTTAAGTACTTTATGCTCGTCACAATGCATATGGTGAAGTAGAGCTGATGGTGATGTACCAGGAAAACTCCTCAAAAATTAACGGCTCTGCACCGGGAAAAGCAATATTTTGTAAAAGGTGATAAGTAGTTGACATTTTGGCTTTTGTAACTAGATAAATTACAAACCGACCCACTAAAAAGCGTGAAAAAAAACTTTTTAGCAAAAAATAGAACCGACTTCCGTATAAAAACACTACAAAGGCAAAAATAACTTTAATTTCGGAAGGCGGTGTCTTTAGTTTTGTATATATTTTCGTTTTTGACACCGCCTTCCGAAATTAAAGTTATTTTTGCCTTTGTAGTGTTTTTATATGGAAGTCGGTTCTATTTTTTGCTAAAAATTTTTTTAGGTAAGCGTGCTCCATCTTCGACCACATCATTACTTATTATCAGGTGAAATGGTTGTCAAACTTCAGCCTATTATCAATAAAAAAAAAACGAAAGAATAAAGTGGATATGCCCCAAATCCCGGGATTAATTTTGAAGAGCTGAAAAATCCCGTGATTTATTAAATAAAAAGTTATTTACTTTTACACAATTTAAACCACTGTACGCGCAACGTTGCCAAATTTACATAATATTGTTGGTCAAACGGGATAGGCCTTTGTAGTAGGGGAGCCCACGATGCTAAATGGGGATTTACTCGAGCGTCATAGAGACCTATTGGGTTGCAAAGCTTAGATGATAAGAAGAAAAAAATATTATATGATATATACCTTTTCATCGGTGGGGGAAGTGGCTATAGATTTTTAAATATGTAAAAAATACTGTTGCATGGACATTCTCGAGCCTGTCAGATATTGAAAGCATCAATGCCCTACGTATTTTTAATAACGTACGTAAGTTAATCTGACCGTTTGCATGACGCGGGTGGTTGTATGGTTGAAAATTAAAAAAGAAAAAATATCGAGCGCCTCAGATTTTCTAAAGGAGTGTTAAGTGCACCAAAAAAAAAACTCTCATTCACTAATCTGACGATTTCGATGTGACGCAAACTCGCGGCTATTTTTATAAAGTGCAAAAAAAATTCGCCATTTTGAAATACTCAAGCGCGTCAGATTAAGATATATATGGTTCATCTTTATGTTCTAAACGTGCTGTCTAATAATCTGACGATTATCTAGAGGGATTCGACTAACCTGACAAAAAAAAAATCATGCCTTCGTGCTAGCTCTCTTCATACAAACGGCTCAAGGTTACGTAAGTTACGTTACGAATTCGATACGAAACTTACTTGACATTCGTTCGTGCTCACAAAATTAGTTCAAGTTACGGACACCAGAGGCGCTGTTTAAGTTTCCTACAAAATGCTCACGTTAACGATACAAATACTTTTTCGCAAGTTGTTCGTGCTAGGGGCACAGCTGTGATGGTGTCATGGCAGCAGAAACCAGAGTGGGGACGGAGTGAGAGAAATAAATAGAGAAAGAGTGAGAGCGAGAGAGGAATAGAAACGCGGAGAAGGAAATATATAGGCATCACGCAGCTGCACGCATTTAAGTTTATCGACGAATTTTTGTTATTTCGGCTTGCGGAAATCGTCAGATTATATATTTTTCGTTATCCTTGAATTATTTCCTGCAAACCAAAAAAGAATTTAGCTACGCTCGAGAATGTCGAGATGACGTTTTTTTTTGCTGCCCTCCCTTTTCTTTACGTCACTCTCAAATTGTCAGATTAGTGGAATATACACTTTTTAGGATGTAATTAACTCACAATACCTTAATCTGACGCGCTCAAGAATTTCTGATGGTCAATTTTTTTTACTAATCAGATCCTGTGTCCTTTACGGGCGGCCTTATATATGGGGCTCATGTTTGGCGCAGGTACTTAACCGGGTACAAGGTATCCCCCTTATATTAATCTGCCGCGCTTTAGTAAATCCCGAAATCCCCGCTTGGGCTCCCCTGCTATTGGTGTGGGATGCTACTTGTGTTGACACCCTTGCGCCATCCCATCTTCTCAGTACGGTGGGCTGCGCTAAGGCGGCAGCTGCAGGTGCAGAAAATCTCAAACGGCGCAAATTTGAGGTTGAAACGGGTCCGAGTGCGCATTGACTCTTTCGTGACATCAGCAAACGATTAGTCGACTCCACAAGTGGTCATCATCAGCTTTGCCATTCAACGTAGCAATGAGCCCAGTGTTCTGGGCACTTTTCCCATTGATAGCGATGTTGATGAATTTTTCGATGCCCTATAATTTCTTTTTATTTTCGCCTGTATATACTTTATTTGAATAAAAACTCAAACGGGATTGTCTATTAGAATCCAGGGAAGATCCATCTCTACCTATTTCCGACCTCTGGTTATAACCTTCTCTATTTTATTCTTATCCCAACTATGTAAGGGCAGCTTTCTGTCTAAATGGGTGTAGCTAAGTACTAGTGTTTTACATAGAGCGACTGCCGATCTGACCTCCACAACCCAGTAACTGGGTAACGCGAACCTCTTTTTAAATATTTTTTTTCTAAACATTTATAATTTTCTTTATATCTAATACATACATGGCGGCGATTTATATTTTAATTAGTGTTAGATTTCATAGATGTCGCTGTTAGTTTAGGGTGTCGTTTAAATTAATTATCTGTGTCTGTTACGTCACATCCGATGACATGACACTTTGACACAACACCGAGCGCTAGTGCGCAGTGAAGCGCCGATTTACTGGCAGTATGATTTGAGACTCGGTCGGGATAGCACGGTCGTGTTTGAATTGTGTTATCTATATTGTTATCTTGGTGTAACTGTAACTTAACGGTGATTATTTTTAAAGGAAAGGAATATTGAATTGAAGTGATTCTGCTATAATAACTGGTGCTTCTATTTTCTTCGCCCGACAATCCATATATATAAAGTGCAACTTCAGATTTGAGATCATGGATCCAATTAATATCGCATATCTGGACCCAGTCCTTACATATATATAAATTACATTTTTAAGTATTCCTATTAAAAAAAACATTTAAAAATATAAAAAATAGTAGCCCACCGGTATCGGGAATAGGGTCCAAGCTACCGGTGGTCAGGCCTCCAGAGAGAGGAACCTCATAATGATACGCGCCGTGTCCAGGAGTACCGCTTTCTAAAGCAAGCCCTTGATCAAACCACCTAAAGAGAGCCTCCTGATGTGTTGGTCGAGGCTCTTGGCTATTAAGCCATTGGCTCTTGGCTATTAACCATTGAACTTGGCAATCATTGTACTGTGGAATTGTAATGGGGACGTGTGTGTACTCGGGATTTTTCAATATAAAAGCGATAGGTTTTACTTATATTTTATATAATATTATGTAAACATTTTTAGGGAAGATTATTCTAATTACATTACCACATTATTTTAATATCGAGTCTGCTACTGCCGGCGTGGTCTCTGTTTTCTTAAAACAATTCCTTCGCATCAAAGAGTATGTAATACACTATGTTTTACTTCGCATGTGCAACATTGCGATCTAAATTCAAACATTTCAAACTATGCCAGCCAGTGTGATAGGCTGACCGCTCGCATAGCAGACCTCCACAGTACCGATAGCCGTCTCAGACTATCGGTACAATGATTACCGAGTTCATAGTTCAATAATAATAAACATTATTGTTATTATTTTATAGCGATTCCAACGCAAAGACTACGATGAGATCAAGGAATCCATCACGAAGAAATTTGGATTATGGTCTATCGCATGATATGTTTTTAAGTATTTAAATATTATAAAGAATAACCAAGTTTATTCATTGTTTTATTGATTTATTCACCCTCGTCGGAAGATAGACTGATAAACTCTTTATTATATACAACGTATAATTTAAAGGGTATATACATACGCAGTCCACGGCTTCTTTGGATGATAACAAACGATATGGCCAGGGTTTTCTAATCCTATGTCTACATGTGTGGAGCTTATTAGAAATGTCAATACATTGATACCAGATACCGATTTTTTCAAATTAAGAAGAACGAAGACAATAATCATTTTATTGGCAAGTGACGTGGAAAGTAATGACCCTCATAGTGCTGTGACACGTTTGTTATTACTGGTATTCAAGATACATATGAAACCAATAATTTGGGGTCAATTCTGTGAGTCACTTATTTTGAGCTGAAACTGTGCATAGAGACTCCATAGGTACCTTCAGTCCTTTTGGATAGATATGAGGTTTCCGTTACACGTTGTATATAACCATCTTATAACGTTCTCACTGTTGGTACATAGGCTGCCTGTCTATGAGAGGGGAATGAGCTGTAATCTCAAAGAGTAATTACTACTATTGACGGGGCCCGGCAGGGTCAATACCTACGGGTTTGCGGTATTTCTCTAACGAAATACTGCGGCCCGAAACAACAGGAAAGGAAGAAACATGGTGGGTTTTTTGTCAGTAGAAGTCTGAGACTCCCTTGAGAACCACAACGGGAGGATTCATTTGAAGATTAAAAAAACTTTTTACCAATAAATTAAACCGTCTCCCAAAACACACTGCAAAGTGAAAAATAACTTTCATTTCGGTAGTTGGTGTCTTTAGTTTTGTATTTTCGTTTTTGGCTTCCGAAATTAAAGTTATTTTTCACTTTGCAGTGTGTTTTGGGAGTCGGTTTAATTTTTGGTAAAACGTTTTTATTTCACTCTTTTTAGTTGGTCAATTTTTAATTTACCTATAGTGTATTCACGGAGACGGGTTAGTATAGCGCCTTCTCTATCGCACATTATCATACAAATGACAAAGACAAAAAAAACTTTTTTAGGGTCAGTGGGCGTTAACAATACCTTAGAAATGTAAATGTGCGTTCACACTGCGCTTCTTAAAGTTCGCTTAGTTTATTCCTGCGGCTTCGTCTGTCGTATAAATTGAGAGACATTTATTTGATAGAATTTTTTTATGGGTACCTACTTTTTTATATATCTGATGGATATGAAGGAAAGAAATAAAATCGAGAGTTAATTATTAAACTTTCTTTATTATATTATAATATCTACCTATACAACTTTATAACATATCATCGTCATCATCACTCTCCGTACTATCACTACTGTCGTCGTTTCCTACATTTATTATGAATCTTTCAGTCATTGCTTCCACATTTCTGTCAACAGCACGTCTGCACAGTACGGGAAGTATGAGAAGACTAAAAAGTACTCGTACTGTGTATACCGCCTTAGCATTTTTCACTGACCAATCGCAGTTAAAAAAATGTGTGAGGGAGATAGCGCTCTACTAACTCGTCTCCGTGAATACACTATAGTTACAAGAGCCTAAATGTCAACTACTTCTAACCTTTTACAAAATGTTGCTTTTCCCAATGCTGGGCCGTTAATTGTTGAGGAGTTCTCCTGGTACTTCACCATCAGCTCTACATAACCATATGCATTATGACGAGCATAAAGTGCTTGTTCGGTCCGACGTGAAACAGAACGCACCCTTTTGACGTAAAGAATTTGATCTTGACATTACTTGACTTTGACAGATTGACTTTGCTTGGAAAATGTCCGCTTGGGACTTTGATTTTATTGTAATTGGTAAAATATCGTTGCAATCGCGTGTTGAGACCGATAATTGGGTCGCGATTATCCATTGTTCGAAGTTGTAGTCCCCATTTTGACGAGAATCCAGGGATATTTCTCGGAACATATCGCCTTATTGCGTCACCTCGTGGCACGCGCTTGGGGGAAACGAGTTGGGTGTGATGCTGAGTTGGAACCGCGCCATCTGGAGACGGCGCCTTGTGAACGTCCACACACTTGACTTACATCACACTTTTCAATTACTCATCTCATATTACATACCTACCACACGGACGCGATCAAAAGGATCCTTGCTTGGCGTCCCCAGCACTCAGGTTAGTGGTACCATTATTGTGTAACCTTGTTTATTGTAAGCAACGTTTATAGCTCCACGTACCGTGGACAGTTTCAGGCACCAGTATCGTTGCACTGGCCAATTGCAGTCCTGAACAAATTGGTAGCAGGCGTGGCTCTTATAAGATCCACTGATTCATTCTGGTAGTAGGCGTGGCTCTTATAATATAAGATCCACTGGTTTAATTGGAAGTTTTGAAAGTAACTTTGGTTTGATTACTTAACACAACTTATAACTTAATAAGTTTTGAATATATTACCATGTCATCCGGGCTATCTAATTGAAGTTGAATCAATTGAAGTTGTATTTGTAAGTTGTACTGTAGCCCTTTGTTGAATTGACAAGTAAGTTTTATTTGTGAAATTAGGAATTGGTTGTATTTGGTACATAAGTTGGTATATTGTTGTAAAAGTTGTTTGGTATTTGTGGCAATTAATAATTGAATGTCATTGATCTGAATTTAAAAGGTTATCTAAATAATAATTACACATAGTCTAACATAATAGGACTTGAATGGTGTGGATTGACTTATTGCATTTATTTGTTTATTGGATTGTTGTTAGAGATTCTCCGGCTCAATATTATACAGTCAATTGTTGTGCTTCTTGATATTTATTTGAGGTTGATCCAGCATTGTATTATACATTCAATTGTTATTTATTTTGTAACTAGCCATCCTTAGCAAGCTAGATTCATACTTGGAATAAGTACAGGGTCGGATTTGGACTTGAAATAATTGAATTTGAATTTTTATTTGGTTGAGATTATTTGGTCGGCTAACAAGTCATTGCTGTTTGTTTAATATTTGATTGTTGGTTGTTGATTGGTGTTTTGTATTAATATTTGATTGTTGCAATGGCCTCATTAAGGGCAGTCAGGGAGGCTGCTGCGGGATTGACCTCACAGTTGTGATGGTTCACATCGGCAGCTGCAACTGTTGAGCGTGTGGAATTGGAAGAGCTCACCCTTGCTCGGTATGGGCAAGTGATTGAGAGGATCAAGTCAGCTGATGCTGCGCTCACGCGCTTCAACGAGTACATCATGGACGTGGATTTGGGGGTGATGGATCAGACAGCCCACGATAAGATTTTGGGTGACTATGACCAGATTGTCCACCTGGGGGATGTCATATGTCTACGAGCGTGGGAAATTTTGAAGAGTCGGGTGCCTGATGCGGCCAAGCCGCAGACCCCCGTTGTTGCAGGCCCTGGACTATTGAGTAGGCTGCCCACCCTGGAGCTGCCACATTTTGAGGGTCGCTTGGACCACTGGCTGGGCTTCCTAAATCTCTTTGAGAGTCTTGTCGATGCACGCTCGGACCTCGGACCTGCCCAGAAGCTGGCCTATTTATTGTCTGTCCTGGAGGGCGAAGCCAGAGCCTTGGTGCAGCACTTGCCGGTGACGGATTCCTCCTATCCGACCGCTCTGGAGCTTCTCTCCCGACGGTATCAGAACAAGCGCTGCCTGGCTGATGTGCACATCGACCAAATTTTGGGACTACCGGCTATTGTCAGCACGTCGACGTTGCGCACTGACTTGCTGAACCCGTTGGTCTCAGCGACCAACGCCTTGAGACGCTTGGAGTTACCGGTGGAACATTGGTCCTACTTGTTGGTGCACATAGTGCTGCAGTTGCTCCCCGCGGAGTTGAGGTCACGTTTTGAGCAGGAGTATGGTGGGGATAGTGCCACCCATCTTACCCCCTTTGACGACCTCCTCAAATTTTTGGAAGACGAGTGTCGGTTTGCGGATAACACTCGTGGCGCTACGGGGTCGCCCCCACTACCTTCTCAGCCCAGAGGCCAGGGACGGACTAGGGCCCGGGGGCCTGTTGATGTTCCCCCCGCCCCCCGTTTTGCTGGCGCCCGGAGTCCTCGGGCTAGGGGGCCTGTTGATGATCGCCCCGCCCCTCGTTTTGCTGGCGCCCGGAGTCCTCGGGCTAGGGGGCCTGTTGATGTTCCCCCCGCCCCCCGTTTTGCTGGCGCCCGGAGTCCTCGGGCTAGGGGGCCTGTTGATGATCGCCCCGCCCCCCGTTTGGCTGGCGCCCGGAGTCCTCGGGCCAGGGGGCCTGTTGATGATCGCCCCGCCCCCCGTTTGGCTGGCGCCCGGAGTCCTCGGGCTAGGGGGCCTGTTGATGTTCGCCCCGCCCCCCGTTTTGCTGGTGCCCGGAGTCCTCATCATTGTGACTTTTGTAAGGCAACGGGGCATGTCATGGCGCGTTGCCGGGACTTTTTGAATTTGCACGTAAGTTCCCGCCGCCGCATTGTCAACGCACGCCGTTTGTGCTTCTCGTGCTTGGGGGCCCACTTTCATCGGGACTGCCCCGACCCCAGCCCGTGTAGAATTTGTGAAGGGTCCCACCTTGAGATTTTGTGCGCCAACGCGAACCGCTCCAGCAGACCAGCCTCTGAGGGGGGTTCGCGCAGGGGGGGGGTACCCCGGAGACGAGCACCGGGCTGAGACCCGCGATTCTGTACGCCGCACTCCACCCCCCGCGCAAGTTGAACGGGAGCCCCACGAGCGCCATTTGGTCTACCCTCGTCAGGGAGAACGCGCATTGGCTACTAGGCAGCAGTGGCCGGGTCGGCGCCGCTGCCTTTCCCCTCCGTTGGCGGAACGTCCCCGGCTGGAGTCGCGCCCTCCGCCATTCGGGCATCCGGTGGGATATGCCCCTCCAGTGATGGCGAGCGGCTCGGGACACCGCGCAGACGAATATTTGGATTGTTGGCCCCGTCGTGAACGAGGGCAGCCTGGAAGCGGCGATCGGTCGCCGCCCAGGCATCACTAAGAGATTGACGCCTGCCCCGCTAAAGGACCCCCCCGATCAAGATGGTTGTGTTGCCAACGGCCTCGGTCAAGGTCTGGGGACCCTTGGGTGACTCAATTGTGATCCGTGCCATTTTGGACACGGGAGCCCAGGGTTGCCTTTTGTCGTCTTGGTTAGCGGGACAGGTTGGCCTGAAGGTGAATGACCTTTCAGGCAAGATTTGGGGAATTGGCGAACCGGCTGACACCACTGTTGAGGGAAGGACCTGGTTTGAAATCACCCTTGTGAGTTGTCCTTACCCTAAAATTGGTGTTCCTGCCCTTGTTATAACTGAACTTGGTTGGGACGAGCCACTTCGGGAAACCCTGTTGAAGGACGGTTGAGGCACTCTAGCCTTCCTTATGGGGCCCGTCACCCCCTTTTGTTGCCCAAGGAGGGCCACTTGGTTCAATTGTTGGTGACTGATCGTCACGTTAAGAACTCGCATGCCGGTTGTAATGCGCTGTTGGCCATTCTGCAGCGAGAATTTTGGATTTTGTCGGCTGATCGCGTCAATGAGGCGAGGCCCTTTGCTGGCGTCGTAACGGATTTTGTTGGTCCCCCTTTGTTGAAGACGTCCACCCTTCGTAATAGCAAGATTGTTAAGGCTTATTTGTGTGTTTTTGTCTGCCTGTCAACCAAGGCAGTACATTTGGAGCTGGTAACCTCCCTCTCGACAGAAGCCTTTGTGGCGACTTTGGAAAGATTTGTGTCTCGCCGTGGGTTACCTTTTTTGATTAGGTCTTATTGCGGTACGAATTACAAGGGTACAAGTAACTATTTGAAGGAGGTATACGCCTTCCTTACTGAGAACCAGTATGACATTGGTAATAGTTTGGCCCGCCGAGGGGTCACTTGGTTGTTTGACCCGCCAGCCTGCCCCCCATTGGGGGGGTATTTTTGGGGCCGCGGTGAAAGCGGCAAAGGGACGCTGGCGGAGATTGTTGGGAGACACCGTTCTCAACTTTAATGAACTAGCTACGGTATTTGGCCGCATTGAAGCTGTGTTGAATTTGCAACCTTGTCAAGACTTCCAATTGATTAGCGGACGGGTAGGCCCGTCCGGGGGGGTAAATGTTCGGTCCGACGTGAAACAGAACGCACCCTTTTGACGTAAAGAATTTGATCTTGACATTACTTGACTTTGACAGATTGACTTTGCTTGGAAAATGTCCGCTTGGGACTTTGATTTTATTGTAATTGGTAAAATATCGTTGGAATCGCGTGTTGAGACCGATAATTGGGTCGCGATTATCCATTGTTCGAAGTTGTAGTCCCCATTTTGACGAGAATCCAGGGATATTTCTCGGAACATATCGCCTTATTGCGTCACCTCGTGGCACGCGCTTGGGGGAAACGAGTTGGGTGTGATGCTGAGTTGGAACCGCGCCATCTGGAGACGGCGCCTTGTGAACGTCCACACACTTGACTTACATCACACTTTTCAATTACTCATCTCATATTACATACCTACCACACGGACGCGATCAAAAGGATCCTTGCTTGGCGTCCCCAGCACTCAGGTTAGTGGTACCATTATTGTGCAACCTTGTTTATTGTAAGCAACGTTTATAGCTCCACGTACCGTGGACAGTTTCAGACACCAGTATCGTTGCACTGGCCAATTGCAGTCCTGAACAGTGCTTAACATCCATACTCAAGTAATCGAATCGGAATCCACTCAATACTTATTATTGAGTAGTTTCGGCGGCCATCTGTGGTCTTCATCATCAGTTCCACTTCCCCAAATGATACTTTTTGAGAGCAATTGCATAAGTTACTATAAGAAATACCCAAAACGCCATAAGTGTGCCTATAATATTTGAAGAGTTCCCTCGATTTCTCCAGGATACTATCATCAGATTCTGACTTGGTGACAATGGGACCAATTTTGAACCCTTTCAAACAAAAAAAGAATTTTCCAAATCGGTTCAGCCGTCTTCGAGTAATCGGTGACCAAACATTAAAAAAAAATAAACGGGTTGCACTCCGGGAGTGCCGGCAGAAGTGAAAACTTGAATATTAACGTTGTGCATTTTTGATATTTTGGAATGGTTAGGGAATAATTTTGCACGAATTGCTTTAATTATCAGTATAAAAGTACTATCATTTATGTGGTAGAATACAATATTTATTTATTGCGCTATTGTACACAAACATGACAATTTATATTACATTAAAAAGTTTATCTTTTTCAATCACAACGCCAGAGTTTTCTAGACAGTTTTCTTATAACTATTGTAACGAAGTAATTGATGCACGCTTGTAGCTTTGACTGTGGCAAACAAAGTCATTTGGGGCTGTATTAGTTTCAATAAAGTCACGTAGATGTCACTGTAGTAAAAAGTGCCCGTCTTACGAATTTTCACGGTCACGTGACCCTGACGCGAGTTTAACAGTTTTTACCCATTACAAAAAAGTGCACAGCGCCGCTAAAGAAGTTTTCACTTCAAAATTACGCGTCGAATTGATAACCTCCTCCTTTTATGTCGTCGGTTGAAAAGGAGCCCCCACGCGGGCCTAACTGAGAATTTAAGGAGATCGCATCATTTGACGAACAATAGTAAAGACATTTGGGTAGGACGTATAAAGTACTCAAACTGCCAACCAACTGGTTATCTACTCATAATATTCGTTGTTCCCACATTGCAATCAAATTAAATCTAAAAGTTTTCATTGATCATGGATTTGACACTGAAGGAAAAAAATAGTCCGAGTTGTATCTCTTCTATCTCTTATTTCCAATACATCTATTTACTTATTTAGGCTATATAGGTATATAAGCAACATACTCAATAATTATATATATATATATATATATATATCGCACCTTTAAAGACAAACCGTTACTAAACGAAAATTTTCACGAATTGAGTTATTTATACCATCAATCTAAAATATACGTAAACTGCAGGTTAAACTTGTAATTATTCCAAAATATCGTCTTTTTCGCCATCTAGCGTTAAATCATATCGTTACCAAACAAAATATAAATCTAAAAAATATTTTTGTAAGTAAATAAAGAAAAACTATTCTAAAAGCACATGTCATAAAGTAAACAGATATCCTACTATCCTACTAACCTACTAATATTATAAATGCGAAAGTTTGTGAGGATGGATGGATGTTTGTTACTCTTTCACGCAAAAACTACTGAATGGATCTGAATGATATTTGGTAAATAGATAGTTGGCAGCCTGGAATAACACATAGGCTACTTTTTATCCCGAAATTCCCACGGGATCGGGATTTACGCGGGAAAACCTGCCTACGCGTACGAAGTCGCGGGTAGAAGCTAGTCTATCATATAAACTCATAAGAAGTCATAAAGTACTTGTACTTAGACTTACCTAGACTAAATTAAGATACTGAACTGTTTCAAATATTGGCTCTCCTGTAAAATTTGATAATTTCGTACAGTAACGGTTTTACTTTCAAGGTGCGATATATATTAGTTTTAGCAATCGTAAGTTGAGCTACGCGATGACTGACAAATGCTTGCATTGCCTGGATACGGGACTATATTCCCTTAAAAGAGCTATGTTTCCTAAAAAGAGACAGTAATCTTCATAGATCTCATAATTATTTGTCAGTTTGGACTTCAAAAGAGACTTACTAAATCTCGACATTTTAATTTGTATTGTAAGTGAATATTATTTGAATAAATTTAATTTGAATAAAGTTAATTATTTTAAGTCGACCTCAATTTTGTTTTGCTGTCGTAATTTCTATGTGTTTATGTAAATTTATTAATAGTGGATGTATGAAATATATTATACAGTTTGAATAGCATAACCCTTATACTTTGGATTTTATATTCAGACTATGTGCCTTGGCCTTTTCACTACCGTAACATACCGTAAGGTAAAAATAAGGTTAGTATTTTTTATTGTAACCTTTCATAGGAATGTTTGACACATAATTTACTTTGTTTGTCTCGTTGGCCAAGTGGTCGCAAGTGCCACTGTAGAGCACGGGGTCTCGGGTTCGATTTCTGTAAGGTATTTCTCAGTAGTAAAGTAAGTAACTTGGAAAACACGTTGGCCCTAAAAGGCCCTAGGGTCCGAGAGATTCTTAAAAATAAATATCATTAATCATTATAATGATTTGCAATAGGCTTGTGACAGAATAAGTAGTAAAATGAAACCATGAAATGAAATATTTATTTTGTAAATTGGTTATAAATAACGCTTTTACACGTCATGTTTGTTTGCATGTTAAGTTTAGTTTAGCTAGATGAGGCCGGTGTTTCCTAACTGACTACTCTGAGAAGAAACACCGAAACAAACTCAGAGGTCAACGTCTCTTTTAAAGTCCATACAATTTGTGTTGGTCCAACCATATGAAAAACATGTAGGTTCATGTCTTTGGTGCTCTTTGAGGAAACATATTTGAGTGGACCTGTCCAGAAAGTGCAAGCATTTGTCAGTTATCGTGTAGCTCAACTTAGAACTTAAGGAGCTCAACGATCTGACGAACAATACAAAAGTAAGGACATTTATCTGATGTCTGACAGGGGAGGATGGAAGAAAAAAACGTGTTGCACCGACCACAAGTAACTGGGATAAGGGCAAATGATGACCATTGGCATGATTTCCAAACTCTAAAAGTTCTAAAATTATTTACGAAACTGATTCTAGATAAGTATTTTTTTTTCTCTTTCAGCCATCCACATACGCGGAAAGTCGTTACAAGCATTGTCACGTTTTCATGAAAATAAAATAATTTACAAACATAAACCACTGCAGTTTTATTAAAGACATCCCACCCATACGTAATCTAATTCCACCAAGCCCGTTCCGTCATCGGTCTACAAGACAAACGGCGATGCGCCATCGTTACATGGTGGACATCCCACCCATACCCATAAAACGTTTTGGGAATACTTTCATAGTGTATACAGCTAAGGAGTGGAATTCCCATGTCGAGGTCTGTTGCTTGCTTGATAGCTATATAAATCCTAAGTCACGAGTAAATAGGTTACTTCTCGGCTTCATCTTCGACCACATCATCGCTTACCATCAGGTGAGATGGTGGTCAAACCCGAGCCAATAATAAATAAAAATAGTCTCTCTAAGCGAGCTGCTTCTTGCAATGTGGATCATTCCCACAGACTACGACCTGGCTGTAGACTATAATTATCATAATTAAAGCCTCCTCAGTCAAGTTAGTTTAAGCGGCCGACCACTTCATACTGTTACGCCAGTCGCTTAGATGATATGTCGAGAAACTTCGACTTCTAGAACGTTCGAGAAACTAACGCCACCTGGTGGCGAGTAGCAGTACTGAGTATATTGAGAAACTTCGACCGATTTCTAATACGTTCGAGTCACTAACGCCATCTGTCGGCGAGTGGCAGTACTGAGTATCTCAAATAGCTTCTGTAACATTCTTGCCAATATAGGCAGTGAGCCGATTGTACAAGAATGTTCTAGAACTCATAGAGTATAAATAGATCGCAGAGAAACGCAGAGAGCAGTCTTATTTCAAGATACGAGGCGATATAATCGAAGCTTTACAAGTGAATTTCGGTGCGATTTAAGTGTTGAGTGACTAGTATTGTACTGTAAATAAAGCTTTGTTTTCCTAGGAAAGCGGTGCCGTTATATAGCGGCCGTAATATTACGGACGCAAAAAGACGGCCATCTTTACGGTGACGACATGTGGAAAGTTCCACGGCCGTTTTATCACACTGTCTGCTTCATCGCTATCTAGTGTATTACATTCTCTTTGGAAACGTTCACGAAACCATCTGTCACCGACAAGACGGCCGTCATGCAAATGGCGGCACCGCTTTTTGACGTTACGGTGTCAGTTACCGCTCTCTAGGAAACCGCGCCATTTTGTTTACATAGACAACGTTCTAGTGACGTCATTCACCGCTGTATTACGGCCGCTATTTGACGGCACCGCTATCCTAGGAAACCAAAGCTTTACTGTGTTAATTTTTATTTGGTGTTTATTTAAGTAAAGTGTATTTTGGTTTAATTGGTGTCAATTATTTCTATCCCAAACCCCAGCTCGTAACAATACTTTGATTTGCGGAAGGTCAAAAACCACAGAATCTTGGGTTCTGGTTCCAGTCTATTTAGATTCAGCTGAGTGCTAGTGTTTAACATGTATTGACTGCCTATCTGACCTCCTCAACCCAGTTGCTGGGTAATGCGATTCCCCTTGGCTAGTGGTAGTAGATTGTCTGACTTCTGACTAGCCGTAATGTATGTCATAGTTGCTATAGTTTAGTAACGGCACTAATACCTCGAATCTTCATGGTACCTACAGATTTACCTTTCAGTTTTAATAAATAAATAGTTTAAAAAAATACTAGAAAAACACGCTTTTATAAATGCACGTAAAAACAAAAAAAATGTTAAGAAAACCGATAACGGATTTTCTTTAGGTTTGTTATAACCTTGAAACCTGATCGTGTTCAAAGTCCATTACGTGGCCTTTCTCACAAGTGCAAACACGACTATACGATATATACGATACGATATTCCATCATGGAATGCCAGTGCCTATCTGCCGGCTTTATCACCAGACCTTGAAACCTAATCGTGGTCAAAGTAACTTTGACCACGATTAGGTTTCAAGGTCTTATTTCAGGTTCATTACAAGACTTTTCTAAGAAATCCAAAACAGCTATGATACGATTTTCCATCATGAAGTTCCAGTTCATATCTTCCGGCTCCATCATCAGATCAGTTCGACAGTACCATATTATTGTATTGTCATCAGAACTACATACAGCTGCCAATTTTCATTACGCTACGACCCTTGGAAGATGGTTAAGTTAGTTACCTTAGATTCCATTACATAGTTACATACGACGGGCCTGTTGGTATAGTGGTCAGTGGCCCTCACTGCTATGCTCAAGGTCGTGGGTTCGATTCCCACCAGGACAAATGTTTGTGTGATGATCACGATCATTTGTTCATTGTCTGGGTGTAATTTATCTATAACATGTTTTCTCTCTGCTCTGCTTAGTTTGGGACTAGATGGCGTTGTGTAAAAGTTGTGGAAAAAAAAAAAACAAACAGGTCGACCTAATAAAAGCGTGTTAAAAAGATACAATTTCCTACAAAGGTATCTTTCGAAGTCACAATACATAAAACGCCGGAGTTGCGGGAACGAGATACCGTGACCCCGGAACGTTAGGGCAGCTGAAGGAACGGCGTGGGTTTTTCGTCAGTAGGAGTCGGACACTCCTTTCTGCTCCACTTAGAGCGAGAGAAGTTATTCGATGATTGCGATGTTGTTAGATTTCCATAGCCGAATGGCAAAAACGGAACCCTTAAAGATTCGTCATGTCTGTGTGTCCGAAACTATTAAGATTACCGAGTTGAAACTTGGTATAAAGATGTAATCTGCAAACCGCTCTCCGAATTAAATAAAAAAAAAATATTTAAAAAGACGTTAAGGGGAGGCTCTACATACATGGAACTGGAACTAAAAAGGTGCTGTGTGAAATTAAGTTTCCTAAAATAGATTTTTTTCTCAAATCCAGTCAATCCAGTCATTTAGAATATACCTATACACTTCCAAAGTAGTAATATAATTTATCCTTAAACCATTATTCCGCGGACATTGATGTGGGTTACACGTTTACTTATTTATACATTTTTATTTCTACACACTTATATTGTAATGTGTAACTGTTTTATGTCCCAATAAAGTAAAATAAAATAAAATTAATATTCTAGGTCAAGCGGTTCAAACAATGGACAAAGTTACGCTCAGAAAAATCTCAAGAAGATTAGAATAGTAACTGTTATTAACCCTTAATCAAATAACGGGAAGTATTTTCCCACCTCGAAAAATCTTTCTTTTTTCATAAACGGTAGCATTGACCAATACCAATCATAACAAAATTAAATCTTTGATGTATTTAAATTTTGTAGTGTGGCAAAATTTTTGTGATAGTTAGTATGAGTCGCCGTGAGCTAATGTCAAAGTCAAATATTGCCTGTTTTTTCGAAAATTGTCGGAACGCGCCGGTATTTTTTTAGATATTGTGAAGAAAAAATCTGGTAAGTACATGAACTTATTGTCAACCTAAACTAGACTAATTTTTCAAGGCTTTGGCTGTAAAATAACTCTGATAACACTATAATTTGACGGAAAAAAATCCGATTTAAAATGTGGGAATTAATTTCTCCTTGTCTGTTACTGACATGAAAAAATTCAAACTATTTATATAAAATTTTTCTCTGTCCAATGGAAACCACTATGTAGGTTTTAGTTTTTTTAACTTTGTTATTATATATGACTTTTTTTGTCATTTGCAGCTATTTCAAAATGGATAAAAATAAAAAACCGCTTTCACAGAAAGAACTCGTGGTTAATTATATAAAAAATAAGTTTACTTACTTTTCTTTACATTTGTACTTAAAGAAACTTAAAGTTACTTTATTAAAGAAACCGAAACTAGATCCGCTAAAGGAAAGTAGCGACGATTCACTATCACCCAAGCATAAGAACAAGAGACAAAAACATTCAAAGACTTCTGAAAATAATAAGGAAAGTACGTTTAAATCTATCAGGATATCCATAAAATCTATTTCAAGCAAAACTAGTGCAACATAGTGCAATTTTACATGAACTTTTCTGTTTTATTTTCTATAGTTTTCTTAGTTTATTTAATTTTTAAGTTATTTTTAATGTATTATAGTTTTAATATAGTTTCTTAAATTTTATTTATTTTAGTTCTTGATGTTCAGTAGCAACAGCGATGTGGTTGTTGGTGGTGCTAGTCAACCTTCAACATCGCTGAACATCCTGGAGAGATGCCCGCTCTGTACCCAGGCACGCTTTTTCAATGGTAAGCGGGGTCTGAATGTGCATATTGGGAAAATACATAAGTCGCAAAATGCACCTTCAGACTCTGCTTCCATACCTATTTCCACACCTTCTAATACCACTTCCGACCCATTTTGGAAAACACTTTCAAATATAAAAAAATCCGTTCCGGTTCTGAAGCGAGTTCCCCGCGGCGCCAAACCTCTAGTTGCTCAACACCTGGCTAGTTGCGTTCGCCAAGCTGTCCGGGAGAACTCACATAGTGCCTGGGAACAACTGCTTACCTTCTCCTACAAAGTTCTTCACGTGAAAAAGAATCCGGCCACAAAAAAGACTTTAACAGCTCAAATTAAAGAAAATTGTAATGTTTCGGCTCCAAGTTTTGATTTCGATTCTATCTCTCTTAGAATTACCTCTTCACGAGGTATATCCCATTTGGTAGAAACGAAGTTAGGGGACGGTGATATTAGCGGAGCTGCCAGGATTCTCTTCAGCAGCGATGTGGTGGCACCATGTTCTTCAGAGACTCTCGAAGCTCTGAAGACCAAACACCCTGCCCCAGCGTATGATCTTGCTTTTCCCGACCCTCCTGATCCTGATATTCACTCCCTCACCATTTCAGGTCGAGAGGTAATCACAGCCGTTAGCTCGTTCCGGAGCGGCTCCGCTGGCGGTCTCGACGGCCTGAGTCCGCAGCACCTGAAGGACCTCATTTGTTCAGGCGCCGGGGTAGCTGGTGAGTCGCTCTTGAGGGAGCTGACGGCTCTAGTTAACCTTATGCTCTCCGGCAAGGTAAACGAATCTGTCATCGATATTCTGTATGGCGCCAATTTATGTGCACTACGCAAGAAAGATGGCGGCATTCATCCCATTGCCGTGGGAACCACCTACCGCCGTATGGCAGCCAAGATTTGCTGTAAATTTTATGGTGAGGCTGTTTCGGAAAAATTTCAGCCCCTGCAACTTGGTTACGGTTCCAAAGGGGGCTTTGAGGCTGCCGTACACGCTTTGTCGACATACCTAAATTCTGGGAAAAGCGAGGCCATTCTGAAGGTTGACATAAAGAACGCCTTCAATTCAGTTAACAGGGACACTTTGTTGGCTGAGACTAAAAAAGAATTACCCCAAATTTATAGTTTCCTTTGGCAATGCTATAGAAATCCATCCAAATTATTGTTTCTAGACAATCTATTAGAATCAGCTGTTGGCTGTCAACAAGGCGACCCTCTCGGGCCAGTGATTTTCAGTTTAGCTATTCACCCAATAATTCGAAAGCTAAATTCTAAATTCAATGTTTGGTATCTTGACGACGGAACCTTGGGAGGTGATGTAGAAAATATTTTAGCAGACCTAAATTTCTTAAAATATGAACTACATTCTATTGGCCTTGACCTCAACCTTTCAAAATGTGAATTATTTTTAACAGATGACACTAACAGACTACTGACTCTCTCTAAATTTAACGAAATAGCACCTGGAATTCAAATTATTGAGAAAAGTTCTCTCCGTCTCCTTGGTTCTCCAATCTTTGATACTTCCTTTCCCGACTTTATTGCAGAACAAATTAATAAATTCAGTGACGTTTCGGAAAGATTGCTCCAAATCAATATGCACTCGGCCATCACTATAATTCGTTTCTGCTGTTTCGGCCCTAAATTAACATACTCTCTTCGTGCTTCCCATTTGTGGAAGCACGATCAACTTTTAGTTCAAATGGATCAAATTATCGGATGAACTTTGTCCTTAATTCTGAATGTGGCTTTGGATGACCGAGCTTGGGCCCAAGCCTCTCTTCCCATCCGCATGGGAGGGCTCGGAATCCGCAAAATTTCTAGTATTAGTTTACCGGCTTTCATTTCCTCGGTCCATAGCACTGAGAAATTAATCAGGAATATCCTGGCTTCCACACTGATCGATTTCAATGTGCCGTGCTTCACTGAGGCTACTGATGCCTGGAATCTCGCTTGTCCGAATTCTGACCTACCTGTTATACCATCTTCCCAGAGGCGGTGGGACGAGCCGCTCTGCAGAGTAGTTCTGAATAATTTACTAACCACGTCTGCTACTTCTGCTGAGTGTGCTCGTCTGCTGGCTGTGGAAAAGTGAGAATCAGGTCTTTGGTTACATGCTCTACCGTCCTCAAATCTAGGCACTTTGTTCGACGACACTACTTTCCGCATCACTGCTTCAATACGCCTAGGAGCCCCTTGTTGTTCCCCTCATCGCTGTAATTGTGGGGAAGCGGTCAACAGCCTCGGGCACCATGGTCTCTCTTGCAGCCGTAGTGCGGGTCGTTTTGGATGACATGCCAACTTAAATAACATTATCCGACGAGCCCTTGTTACCGTCGGCGTTCCAGCCGTATTGGAACCCATTGGACTGGCGCGTGACGATGGCAAGAGACCGGACGGCATGTCATTGTTTCCTTGGAAGATGGGTAGGCCTTTAGTGTGGGACGCAACTTGTGTCGATACTGTCGCGCCATCCCATCTTCCCAGTTCATCATGTTGTGCTGGCGCTCCCGCTGCGGCTGCGGAAAACCTCAAGCGGCGTAAATATAGTCATCTCGGTGATAACTATATTTTCGAGCCGTTTGGGGTCAAAACTCTCGGACCATGGGGCCCGTGTGCTCACAGCCTTTCTAAAGAAATATCGAAAAGGCTCGTTGACGCTTCCCGCGACCCAAGGGCTGGCTATTTCTTTGGTCAACGGCTAAGCATTGCCATACAACGAGGCAATGCCGCCAGTATCTTGGGTACGTTGCCAGCCGACAGCGTTGAGGATGAATTTTTTGATGCTTTGTTGTAGTTTGTATTTTAGTACATAATTTTGTATATTTGTTGTAATTAATTGTTTATATATATCAAATTATGTTACTTAATAAAAAATTTCTACTTCTTCGACAAAAGAAAATTCAAAAGAGTCTATACAAAAAAAAATCAAGACAAAACTCTATGGTCATCCATTGTCTTGTGTCTATGGACAAACAAAGAAGCTTATCATGCTTTCTCTTTCACTCATTACTCTTTTTCTAATTTGCAAACGAGAAGATATGATTGTACGGTCGGCCAAGAAAGTGGTGTACCAGTTTTGATTTAGTTTCCCGGTCATCGAAAATTACAACAAGGTTCGTTATAAAAAGATATTACTGAAAGAGACAACATTATCATGACGTAAACCTATGTATTTAGTACAAGGATCTTCTACCTACTAACAAGTTCCTTGATTTAGTATTCATACGTCATATGTCACATATAAGTACATGACATTTTAACCTTTAGTATAAATGAAAAGGACATTAGTTTCTACAAAGCAATTGAAATGTTTCCAAACAAAAGTAATAAAAACTATTTAGACAACCGAATTCCATTTGAAAAAGAAAACTGACAATTGACATTTTGTCAAATATATGCAAAAAATCGATATATTTTCCGTGTTATTTTTCAATCAACTGCATATAAAATCATCTCAATACCTGCCAACTTGACCATTGCCGAAAGAGCACAAATAATTGCCCAATTTAATGAGGGAAGCAGTATCAGTGCGATATCCCGGAATTTGAATATATCGAGGCGTTCTGTCCGCTTTTGGATTCGTCGTAAAGGAGAGGAGGGAAGTTTGTTGGATCACAGAAGAAGTGGTCGCCGGCCTGCACTCTCCAATAACGATAGAGAATTCATGAGACGGGAATATGAAATCAATGGTTTTAAGCCCACAAAACATTTTGCGGAGATGTTCGATGTGAGTGCCCAAACAATAAGGAATCATCTACATTACATGGGGTTGCACCACAGGCATTACGCCAAGAAAATATATTTGACGGATGCTCACAGACTTGCTCGTCTGAACTTCGCCAGAGAGCACTTAGAGTTTGATTGGTCTAATACAGTGTTTTGTGATGAAAAAACGTTTAAATCCAGTCAGCATGGACGTCTTCACCTTTGGCGATATAATTCAACACGGTATAAAGATGATCATGTAATCCCAAATAGAGAATCAGGTCGAATTTCCGTAAATATTTGGGGCTGGATGAGTACGGATGGTGTAGGAGAATTGTGTTCTCTACCTCCTCGAGCGACGGCTGTAAATTATATCGACGTGCTTCAGAATGCAATGCTACCGACAGTCCGTAATGTTTACCCGGAGAACGAAGTGCCACAATTTGATTTTGTTCAAGATAATTGTTCAATTCATAAGGCGAGGATCGTAAGAGCCTGGTTTCGTTCACACACTGACGTAAGGGTAATTCAGTGGCCCTCAAGATCGCCGGACCTCAACCCGATAGAAAATCTTTGGGGCCTTATGGTCCAACGATGGTCGCATCAAAATGAAAGAACCAAACAAGCTCTTATTAGTCACTGTAATTATATCTGGGAGGAAATGCGGGGAACCGATATTTGCTCACGGCTTGTTGGTTCAATGAGGTCTCGTCTTTTAGAGGTTATAGAGGCCAACGGCGGTTACACCCGTTTCTAATTTTTAAAAATTTTCAATATCTTCTAAATATTACTATATATGCTATGTTTTTGTTTGTTATAAGTATTTTAAAATTGATTGTAGAAATTTAATAAAAGGATAAATCTATTTTTAGCTTGTTTTTTATTGATATTGTAATTACAAGTTTACAGAAATTGTAGGTTTGTGGACTCGCCTTGTGCCTTTACAATTTTATGTAACTTGTTGATTACAATTCTGAATTTGTAGATACAATTTTGTCATCAAAATCTACAGCCCCCCGCCGTTGATTTTACGACGTCATTGGTTCCATCAAGTTCAAACTAAGAACAGCTGTCACGTTACAAACAGTAATAGTCGTTATCAATAATCAGATAAAGACAGCAATAGAAGTTGTCAGATCGATCTGCAAGCGAAACTAATCTTTATCACCTATGAATCTGCAAGCGATATTCAACCTTAGGGTGGTACACCACTTTCTTGGCCGACTGTACTTTATACTTTAAGTTTTTAATTATATCAGGCATCAAGAATTAATTGTATTTTTTTTTTTAATCTTTAAAACGTAACCCATTTCCTTCTAGTGGCTTCTATATTCTAGTGATAGTCTCACTAACATTGGTTCAGCCGTTCCAGAGGTTAGCCCGGATAAACAGAAAGATAGACAGATAATCTTTTTTAAAAGTCCAGTCACCCTACAAAAAATACTGAGATAGATAAAAATTAATTCAACATTTAATTTTACCACAACTCAACAAAAATCCATAACAATTTAATTTATCACCCAAAAACTAAGGAAAATATAGTTTGAAACAATTTTATAAAATATAGTTTATGTCCAAGTTGCTAACAATCAATAAACTAAGCATAATTATATCTGAATGTTTTATTTAAAATCATTCAGGAATTTTGCAGGAGGATAAATATTGGATTGGTGACGGGTCTAAGCCAAGTACCATTTATTTATTTATTTTTGGGGATATCAACAGACTCCAACTATTAACTAGGTATGTACTTAACTAAGATTACATGAGTAACCAATAACAATTTTCCACGTAGATACATAGAGTAGATAAATATGCTATTAACAGTGCATAATATTAAAGATGATTGGCAAACTTTGAAAATATTGAGTTGAGAAGAAATATTTTTTTGTGTAGTTCGTTTACTGGAAAAATTTAACTTAATATTATTGTCATATTATTATAGCAACTCCATATCCATAAGAATAAGCCTCTCCTTTTAAGAGTTAAGAGAGAGTTAAGAGATTTTACATACGAAAATTGTCTTTGTAGGTAATCATGTGAGCAGTGATGAAATTGGAAATCAAAGTGATCTATGGACGCAGGTACCAATTGCCCGAATGTCTACCAAACGAACGAACGATTGCAATACCCTGTATTATAAAGCGTCCTATCCAGACAAAAAATTACTAGTATTAGGTATGTAATGTACACTAAATTTTGTTATATGTGAAGGCGTTGTATTTTTTCACTTTATTTTAATTTGGGGTCATATACAAATGTGCATATCAGTACCCATTGGACCTTATACAGTAAATCATAAAACAACAAATTTTATTAAACTATGCGCACCTCTGGTGTTAGGTGTCGTCAAAATATGATGGAACAAAATCGTACATAATTTATTTATTTATTTAAACTGTACAATTGTGTTACATGGGTGGACTTAATGCAACAAGGCATTCTGTACCAGTCAACCTTTGGGTCTCGAGCTCTTTTAACAATTCTTCTCTTGCAGACTCAAATCTGACACATTCCTTCAATAGATGTATTATATCTTCTACTATGCCACACTCCTCACAATTTGGTGAATTAGTTTGTTTCATTAAAATTCTAAACTTATTGGTATTTTTCTCTTAATAAATAACGGTTATTCGGAACGTCTAAAACTTCTACCGATGCATTATCCCTGCATAACTCAATCTGGTCCATTCTAATAGATTTCTTATTTTCACAGAAGTTAGTAAGATCGAGCTTGTTTTAATTAATAGGTTTAATTGATAAGTCCTAAATGTTATTAAAATCATTAAATTTTTTGACAAGTGTGGAAGATCAGCAAAATTATTATCATCTACGTTAATCTTTTGAAACTGTACTCTGGAACAATTCAAATGATTATCAATAACACAGTTTAAATACGTAGATACGCACAAAACGTTTTGTGAATACTTTTATTGTGCATACAGCAGCTAAGGAGTGTAATTCCCTGCCGAAGTCCTTAATTTCCTGATAGTAGTTCTAATAGTTTCGTAATAAAGATTCTGTGACGTACGGATGGACAGACAGACAGCCCTGTCAAATTGCCATTCCGCTACGAAACCCTAAAAAGCAGCTATCTGAAAACACATTTCTTTTACACATAACAAAATAATAATAAATGGAATATTTACGAAGCAATGTTTTTTATGCTTTGTAATAGTAATGTCATCACTACAAGGCGTTCCAAGCTCTGTGAAACGGACCTCTTAACCCTCATGTCCATTTAGAAGACATAAAATTTAACTATATGGGACCAATTCGACCCTTGACTCAAGTTTGACGATTCCATTACACTATATTGGGGATTTGTGCTATTTGTGGGGTCGCAGGTAAACCCTTGGTTTAATGTTGCGTGAAGTTTAAAACATGAGCTGGACGTGGCTAAATAATGATAGCACGGGTAGATCTTCAAGGCTAGGCAACGCTTGCTGATGTCAGTTCATGTATGGTTCCCCACCTTAGATATGCAACGTGTAACGGAAACCCCATATCTATCCAAAAGGGCTGAAGACAACATCTGGTATGGAGTCTCTATGCACAGTTTCAGCTAAAAATAAGTGACTCAAAGAATTAATACCAAATTATTGGTTTCATATATTTCTTGAATACCAATCATGACAAACGTGTCACAGCACTACGAGGGTCAATAACTTTCCATGTCACTTGCCAATAACACGATAATTCTTTTCGTTCTTCTTAATTTGAAAAATTCGGTCTCTGATATCAGTGTATTGGAATTTGTAATAAGTTCTACACACGTAGACTTAGGATTACAAAACCCTTGCCATATCGTTTGTTATCATCCAAAGAAGCCATGCACTTGGTATGTATAAACCCTTTAAATTACACGTTGTATAGATAGAATATAGAATATAATTTATCACCTATTTAACAATATTGCTTATTCTATGGTTACAATGGCAGTCTTATCGCTGAAAGTGATATCTTCCAGACAACCTTTGAAAGGAGTGTGATACGTGATTTTGAAAAGTGAAACACCGAAGAACACGTCCCCGTAAGTTCACGAATACGAAACACTTAACAACAAATGCACGCTACCACCAAAAACCTAACGCCGTAGCCATGGGATCTCGAATAACTAAATCTCTAATTTCACCTATTCGAAACACTTAACGAATGCACACTAACAAGAAAATATGAACACCGTAGCAATGCGATCTCGAACAACTAAACCTCGAAAAGTCTTCCTAAAATGTCTTTATTAATTTAACAATCAAACATTGCTTTTGTGCGTAACAAGTTTAGGTATTGAGATCGCAAAGTGACATCTCGGCATCTGTTTTCCGATAAATATAAAAATAAATGTCTATTGCATTTAACAAAAAGAGCAATTTCTAAAATGTTAATAAATTATGACTTTTAAAAATTGGAACACAGCTGTCAGTAACTTTTAAGCCAAATATTGCACGTAGGCAGCGTTTTTGGGCTTTAAAAAAAGGTAAAAAGTCAAAAGGTTTAGCAGATAATTATTCTGCCATTAACATATTAATTGGACATCTGTATTAAATACTAGCACTTCACCTGAGACTTCGTCTGCGTGCATTTCTAAATAATTTATAGCATATAGCACTCCTCAATAACATTAATGCAGATTACAAACAAAGAGATCATTTTTAGAATTTAGAACCAAGCGGCTTAGTACGTAACGGTGGGAAAAGACCAGATGGTATGACGTTGGTGCCTTGGAAGATGAGTAGGCATCTAGTATGGGACGCAACATGTGTCGACACTCTTGCTCTCCTTCTTTCTCCATCTCATATTCCAAGTAGGGCGAGCTGTGCTGGTGCTGCAGCCGCGACTGCAGAGGCCCTCAAACGGCGCAAATACTGTAACCTTTCTAATGATTACAGTTTTGTGCCGTTTGGGGTCGAAACGCTTGGGTCATGGGGCCCATGTGCGCGTCTCCATTATAAGGAATTATCTTGTCGGCTGATCGAATCCTTGCGTGACCGGAGGGCTGGCTCGTTCTTTGCCCAAAGAATAAACATTACCATACAACGTGGCAATGCTGCCAGTCTTCTGGGTACGTTTCCGGACGACAGCGATGTGGAGGAGTATTTTGATGCCTAAGCTTGTTTTTTTATTTTAATTTTTATTTACATAGTTAGGTTCAGCAGTGATTTTATTAAATTTAAAGTTTTATTCTGTTATAGTGTAAAAAAAATTGAATTTTATTTTATAGACAAACCGACAAACAAATTTTACCTCTTCTTCTTCTTCTTCTTCTTCTTTGGCTTGGTTTCCGCACTTACTCTCTGCACGAGACCATTGTGCGTGAGCCGTGTCGGCCGTCACTCCATCCAGCCAACCTCCCTCCAGAAGCAGATCAGGTCTCTCGGTCTGTTCAGGATGTCTGTAAGGAAATTCAAAGACCCGAGGGTTTGCTTTCGTATGTCAGTGATTTCCGTGCACTCTAGGAGCACGTGTGCCACCGTTTCCTCCGTCCCCATGCATGCCCTGCATAGGGGACTGTCCGTTACACCTATTGTGTGGTAGTGTTTGTTCAGTGAGCAGTGCCCGGTGATGGTCCCCGCCACCATTCGCAGGCTTTTCCTGTCCATGTGTAGGAGGCGCCTGCTTAGTTTTTGTCTAGGTTTGGCATCGCCTCCTTGGACTGCCTGCAGCCTGGTGCCGAGGACCAACATTTCTGGGCTTGATCGTGTCTGTGTTCTTTTAACCATGTGCGCAGCTGGGTGGGGGGGAGCGGCACGATGGGCTCTGGTCCGAAAACCGTCGTGTTGGACCCCCTCCTGGCCAGTTCATCCGCCGCATCATTACCAAGTGATCCGCTGTGCCCCTTTATCCATTGTAGTGTCACAGTGTTGCGGTTCTCGACTGCCGAGCGTTACAGCGCGTTGTGACATTCTAGTATGAGTTTAGATGTGATATAGTTTTTCCCTAGGGATTGTAGTACTGAGGCACTGTCGGAGAGTATACGGGTATGGCTATCCGTAACTCTCCTGGCTTCCAAGGCATGGATCGCTTGGATAATACCCACACATTGCGCCTGGTATACGGTGTTGAGCTTGCCTAGCGGTCTGGATATCTTTATGTTGAGATCGTTGGAGAAGACTGCAACTCCAGTTCCAGTGTCTGTCTTTGAGCCGTCAGTGTAGATTCTAAGCTCCTTGGGTCCTGAGTTATCCTCTGGCTCCGGCATGAGCTGTATTTGGTAGTTTTTTTTGGAAGTGGTGTGTCTTTTTAATCTTATCATAGGGTGCAGTCATCAGAGGTTGTCGTTTGACAGAGTCCTCCATGATGCGTGTGTGCTTGATCCTGGAGTCTCTCAAGAGTGCTCCGGATATGGCAAGTCTGAAGGCTGCCAGGGCAGCCTCTTCTCGTACTATGAGATGCAATGGTGGTAGTCCCAGCATGGCCTGTAGAGCGGCAGTGGGTGCAGTTCTCATGCTGCTGGTGATCGCCACACAGGCAAGTCGTTGCAGCTTCTCGAGGTCTTTTTGTGCTGTACCTAAGTCTGTTCTGAGCCACCAGACAAGGGAGCCGTACGTGATGATTGGTCTTATAACTGTTGTGTATAGCCAGTGGGTTGTTCTGGGGCTGATGCCCCAGTTCCTGTTCAGCATACGTTTGCACTGCCACATGCAGATGCTAGCTTTCTTGGTGGTGTGTTCAATGTGTTTTGCCCAATTCAGTTGCTTATCCAAAAAGATGCCCAAATATTTGGTGTCAGCTGAGAGGCTTAAGGTGGTGCCAAAGAAACTTGGCAGCTCCAGCTTCGCTAGCTTCCTCTTTATGGTAAAGAGTTCGGTTTTTGTGGGGTTCACTGAGAGTTGATGCTCTCGGCACCAGTCCTCTACTATCCTTAGGGCCTGGCGCATGAGGTTGCATATGGTGTTCTCATGGCTTCCATTTATTATTATGGTTATGTCATCAGCGTAGCCAACGGTAAAGTATCCTTTATCATTGAGTCTCCTGATGAGGCTGTCTGCGACCAGGTTCCATAGCAGTGGCGAGAGGAAACCCCCTTGGGGGCAGCCTTACGCCACAATGGCCCCCGTTGTGCTATTTATTGTGACTTGTACTGCTCTCTGTTTGAGCATTTTGGTGATCCAGCCACTCAGGGTTTGGTCTACACCGTGCCTGCTGAGTGCTGTATTCATACTCTGGAACGTAGTCTTGTCAAAAGCTCCTTCGATATCTATGAAGACAGCTATCGAGGAGCATTTGTGGTGTATCGCGCATTCAATTTTTGATATTACGCTGTGTAGGGCAGATTCTGTTGACTTCCTCGTTGAGTAGGCGTGCTGTTGTCCATGGAGTGGATTCTTCCAGAGAGGTCCATCCCGAATGTGTCTGTCGCAAAGCCTCTCTAGGGTTTTCAGTAAGAAGGATGTGAGACTTATCGGCCTGTATGCTTTGGGCTGTGTGTGTGTAAATTTTACCTCTTTATAATATTAGTATACAACGTGTAACGGAAACCCCATATCTATCCAAAAGGACTGAAGACAACATCTGGTATGGAGTCTTTATGCAGTTTCAGCTCAAAATAAGTGACTCACAGAATTGACCCCAAATTATTGGTTTCATATGTTTCTTGAATACCAGTAATAACAAACGTGTCACAGCACTATGAGGGTCATCACTTTCCACGTCACTTGCCAATAAAACGATAATTCTCTTCGTTCTTCTTAATTTGAAAAATTCGGTCTCTGGTATCTATGTATTGAAATTTCTAATAAGTTCCACACATGTAAACATAGGATTACAAAACCCTTGCTATATCGTTTGTTATCATCCAAAGAAGCTGTGCACTTGGTATGTATATACCCTTTAAATTCCACGTTGTAGATTTATCCTACCTAGTATTATATTTAACGTTCATTTCCACTTTTATTATTCTTAATTTAATTTTATTTCTATCGAAAACTTCCTTGTCTCATTAATATTCAAAACAGAACTCGACAGAACCAATAGAAAGATTGAAAAGAAAAATCACGTTGTGAATTTTAAAACAATACACTTTTGAGTTTTTTGAGTTCTCGGCTAAATAATAACAGCCCCACGGGTCGATAATATAATCAAGGTTAATCAATGCTCGTCGAGGTCTGGATGGGTAACCAATTTAACATACTGAGATTCCTCCGTGTGAAAGGAAACTACTAGATTGATTTTCAGGTATTTTTAGGGTTCCGTAGTCAACAAGGAACCCTTATAGTTTCGCCATGTCCGTCGTCGTCCGCGGTATAGCTCAAAAACGATTGGTACTAGAAAGTTGTAATTTGGCATAAGTATACACGTCGATAACGCCGAAAAAGTGGTAAAATAAAATTTTGAAAAAATCTATTATTTAGGGTACCCTACATGTAAAGTGGGATAATAAATTTTTTTTTCGTCCTTCCCATAGTGTGGGTTATCGTTGGATAGGTCTTTTAAAAATATTAGGGGTTTAGGAAGACCGTTTTTTGATTAAGTAAATCGTTCGTGACTTATCAAGCTTTAAAGTACCAATTTTCGTTAGAGTCAAGTGTCCCCCCTCTATCAACTAAACGGTTGTAGTTAGAAATTCAAATGTCACGGCAGTAGTACCTATATATAATGAAGTTTAAAGGAAAACTATCACACATAAGTGGGCTTTACAAGTTTACGAGTAATAGTCGACCAATTGTATTTGACTCGAAAATTTCGAACAACTCCATAGAAATGTCGATAGATGGCGCTAAGCGTCAGTTGTATCGCGCTAGTTTCATATTTAATTGTGTCCTGTAATTCAAAACACCGGCTATGACAAGTTTTATACAAATCTCTAAAATAAATTAAAACTTTCCGTGCAAAATTGTCGGATCAGGTGAGGATTTGTATAGGAAGTCAAATTAGTTAGGTTAGGATTAGGTTAGGTTACAGGATCAGTCAGCGAATACGACACGCACTTGGCTGTTATAAAAACTACGGAACCCTACACTGCGCGTGGCCCGACACGCACTTGACAGGTTTTTTTACTTGGTAGGTATCACACTAGCAGAAATAAAATAAATTATCTACATTATCTGAAGCTTGTGCCTTTTAAAAACAAATTTATTTATTGGTATCGTTACATACATATGACAGGCCTGTTGGTCTAGTGGTCAGTGGCCCTGACTGCTATGCCCAAGGTCGTGGGTTTGATTCCCACCCAGGACAAATGTTTGTGTGATGAGCACGATCATTTGTTCTTTGTCTGGGTGTAATTTATCTATAATATTATCTATGTATTTAGAAATATATTTGTATGTTTATCAGTTCTCTAGTACTCATAGCATAAGCTCTGCTTAGTTTGGGAATAGATGGCGTTGTGTGAAAGTTGTGGAATATTATTATTATTACTATAATAGTATAATAATATTCCTATATATTCCTATAATATAATAATATATATTATTATTATCTTAACATATAGAGATTTCTCCGTGTGAAAGGAAACTACTAGATTGATTGTCAGGTATTTTTATTTGGTATCACACTAGCAGAAATAAAATAAATTACATTATCTGAAGCTCGTACCTTGTAAGAACAGATTTATTTATTGGTATCGTTACAGAAACTATTTTACAAACTACAGTAATTACACCTTTACATACTGTTCCGTCCCAAATGTATAACCGAACGCAACTTTTTTGATATGGCAACTATCTATGGTCTTTGATTTTGACACTTGACATAACTTCTTCTTGTTGGAACTAACCGCGCGTTGAGAGATTGATTTATTGATTTTGTATTTGTGAATCCGGGTTAATCCTGTTTTTTATCGACAAGTTGGTCGCAATTAATGATTTATTGGAAATTGGAATCCCGTTTTGAGTACCACACTGGGATATTTTGAACAATAACGTCGAATTGAGGTTAGACTTAACCTGCACGTTAGTTGGTGAAAAGAATTGTGAGAAGTTTGTGCTACACCCCCTGCCTGGACCACGCTGTTGAAGACCGGCGTCATTTGTGAGCGTCCACACCACTTGACAACATTACACATTCAATTACACTTACACACACACACCACGGACGTCATCTGAGGACAGGTCGTCGCTTGTCGTCTCTAGCGCTGGTAAGTCTATTCTAATTGTAAAGTTTAATTATCTTAACAGCAACGTAGTTTAGGGCTCCACGTAATCGTGGACAGTTCGGCCATCCAGTACCGTTGCACTGGTTGTGGGGTCGAACACATACCTTAGTTAAATAATAGGTTTAAGACACGCTCATGCACAGTACAGTCACTACCGTATTCTTTACAATCGTATTCCGTGGTGGGAGGAGTGGGGCACCAGCGCTGCCAACGTTAGAATTATGAATCAAGGATGTGACGTATTGGCTAATTTCTTAATAAAATGATCTTTACATTATAAAAAAAGATAAATAGGCATTTAACATATATTTGGATACTAGCTGTGCCCGTGACTATTTCCGCGTGGAATAGTGACTTTCGGCAGCATTTTTAATTTTTTAGGCCAATTATTATGAAAATAAAACTCATACATAATTTGAATGTCGTATTTACTAATATCTATTCAAAAGCCTAAAAAATAAGTTTCAAGCTTCTAGCTTTAAAATTGACGTAATCTCAATAGAAACTTTCATCCCCTATTTCAACCCCTTACAGCCCTTTTTTTCGCATTAAAAAGCAGCCTAACGTCGTTGCGCTTGCAAAAGGCGCTATATGGTAAAAATCATTTTCGTTCTTTTATGAAGTTTCAATCGTTATTTTAATACACACATGCTGTAAAACAGCTATCTAATAAACGAAATATTTAAAGAGTTACCTTTCAATATTGTGTTTATCAGATAGCTGTTTTTACAGCATGTGTGTATTAAAATAACGATTGACACTTCATAAAAGAACGAAAATGACTATTTACCACATAGCGACTTTTGCAAGCGCAACGACGCTATGTCCTTTCTCAGGCTCTAGACTATGTCCGTACTGAATTTCATTAAAATAGGTTCAGTAGTTTAGGCATGATTGCGTAACACACAGACATACAGAGTTACTTTCGCATTTATAAAATAATTAAGTAAGGATTTATTACTTAGTTTCTAACACATGCTTCGGAAAGCACGTTATGTTGTTGGTCCTATTTGTCATTTCGTTTTGTATATCTTTGACAGTTGTTACTGGTAGAAGACAAAAAATCGGACACAAGTGTTGCCTAGGGACACGAAAAATTATCGATACTTTGTGGTGTCGAGTACGTTTCGTTTCGATACCAATACTTTTGTACTCGATACTTTGTATTTGATACTTTTACTCAATGAGTACTTCTTGACAGGTATCGTATCGAATAAATCTTGGACGGCAACGCCATCTGGTTTAATTAAACTGAACCTTCTAAATTATTACATTGAGCTCGAAATCGTTCCTTCAGTCTTTTTGTTCACAGTTCAGATCCTTTCCTTCACTAATCAATCACTCAATCGTTCGCCGTTAGAAAATTGTTTTGTTATTATTATTTATTTATTGTTTATAAAATACAATGTAGTTCTTATAATGTCAACGATATCGCACAAAATCGTATTATTTGTATTATTCTTCGTGTTCGTCTCACGATTTGTTTTTCTCCGGTTGATCCATCTAAAAGTACCTATTGTTCCATGCTGTGTATCTATAAGTGATTGTACGTTGACTAAATAATATAATTATCTTAATAATTTGTAAAGTCACAGTTGTCTTTTCTATAGTACTATTATTACATGAGTGTACCAATACCATTAGTGTTGATGTTCTGTTCTTCTGTCCTACTGTACTGAAGCTAAATTGATGTT
This sequence comes from Tholera decimalis, assembly GCA_943138885.2. NCBI lineage: Eukaryota > Metazoa > Arthropoda > Insecta > Lepidoptera > Noctuidae > Tholera > Tholera decimalis. The sequence continues at coordinate 4,636,573 of OW964575.2, read as the reverse complement.
ACTGACTGACATTGACGGCCTGACGTATGTGCATTAGGCCCTAAGAAAAGTACTCGATACTTTGAAGTATCGATACTTTTGTTTCGATACATTTATGAGTACGATATTTTTTTCGATAATGAAATAATAATGTTTATTTTGCAAATAGGTTGTAAATAACACTTTCACACGTCTTTTTTTCGTAAATGTAAACTAGATGAGGCCAGTGTTTCCTAACTGACTACTCTGAGAAGAAACACTGAAACAAACTCAGAGGTAAACGTCTGTTTTAAAGTCCAGACAATCTGTAGTGATCATATCTTATAAGAGCCATGTAGGTTAATGTCTGTGGCGCCCTTTAGAGGACAGAATCAAACAGATTTGAGCAGGCCCGTCCAAAAAGTGCAAGCATTTGTCAAATATCGCGTAGCTCAACTTAGAACCTTAAGGAGCTGGAACGATTTGACGAACAATACCAAAGTAAGGACATTTGGGTGGGCCGTATGAAGCACTCAAACTACCAAACAGTGTGGTAATCTATTCATAATATTCGTTCTTATCCCATTGCTCTCACATTCACAACATAGCTTTTGCTCTTACACAAAAAAAAATACTTGAAAAGAAAATAATATTGTCATCTTGTGCAAACAAAATTAAAAATGTTAAAGTATATAAAAAAGTGTATTCTATTACTTAAAAAAGTAAATAATATTGTCATATCAGAATTTATATGAAATAATCATTATAATAAAAAAGAAATGAAATAAAAGAAATGAGTAATGAGAAAAATCAAACAAAACTTAAACCATATTACTCATGATTACAAAATCGATACTTTCTTATCGATACTGTGTCCCTCTCTTGTTCTTGTTTCGTCATGTCTGTCTGTCCGTCCGTCCGTATGTCACAGTCATTTTATTCCGAAACTGTTAAGACTACACATGTGAAACTTGGTAGGTAGGTAGATGTATTCTGTAAACCACTTTCCGATTTAAAATAAGGGGAGCTCCCTTTACATGGAACTGAAACTGATTTTTTTTTATTTTCGTGAAACCTATGCGTGTGTGGTATCTATAGACAGTTCTTTAAAAATGACATTGAGGTTTCTAAAACTAATTATTCATAAAGTTAATCGTTTAAAAGATATACGCTTCCAAAGCGGTAAAATGTGTCCCCCATCTAACTTCTATAATAATGGAGTGAAAATGGTAAAACAAAATGTATGCTGTAGATATTAATAAAATCGTTCAATAAAAATTCGTTTGAACGAGATCGAGTCAGCAGTTTTGAGATATAGCATATTTTCGAAAACCGCAAATATAACTTTGTAATTCATACAAACACTATGAAAAGCAAAGTTATTTGGCGTAGTTGTAAAAATGTAAATAACCTAGTTTTTTTGTCAAATAAATATACATATTATATTATATTATTATAGTTACTACGGAACCCTTCATGGGCGAGTCTGACTCGCACTTGGCCAATATTTTATCTTATTACTTTTACATATTTCTTTGAAGCTCCAGTATTTAGACCATATATTTTTGACTCTCCTCTCTACTTTAAGCTCGTTGCTGTCACTATTAAATCCAATTTGCTATTTAGTAATCAAACCGTTTAACCGATTTATGGGGAGCTATACCTGCTATTTTTTTTTAATTTGATAGATTTTTTTGCATGTTGTATGTTAATAAAACTTTTACACGTAATTTTTATTTGAATATATATATTATTTGAGGCTTTCTAGCAGACTACTCTGAGATAAAAAAAAAACAATTTTGAAAAAACTAAAACCGACTTCCATATCAAAATACTACAAAGCCAAAAATAACTTTAATTTCGGTATTCGATGTTATTGGTTTTGTATTTTCTTTTTTTCACACCGCCTTCCGAAATTAAAGTGATTTTTAGCTTTGTAGTATTTTGATATGGAAGTCGGTTTTATTTTTTGCAAAAAGTTTTTTTTCACGCTTTTTAGTGGGTCGGTTTGTAATTTATCTATTTACAAAAGCCAAAATGTCAACTACTTATCACCTTTTACAAAATATTGCTTTTCATGCAGAGCCGTTAATTTTGGAGGAGTTCTCCTGGTACTTCACCATCAGCTCTACTTCACTTATTATTGAATAGTTTCGGTGGCCATCTGTGGTCTTCATCATCAGTTCCACTTCCCCTAATGATGCTTTTCGAGAGCAACTGCACAAGTTACTATAAGAAATACCCAAAACGCTATAGGTGTGCCTATAATATTTGAGAGTTCCCTCGATTTCTCCATGATCGCATTATCAGATCCTGACGTGATGACAATGGGATTAACTAGAAAGTATAGGTACTATTTTAAACAAAAAAAAGAATTAACCAAATCGGTCCAGCCGTCTTCTAGATATGAGGTAACATACATTAAAAAAGTTCAGGATGAACTCAGAACTCCTCCTTTTTTGAAGTCGGTTAAAAAGAGAGGTCATGGTCTCTTTCAAAGTCCATGCATTCCGAACTGATTGTATAATACTGATCAGGACTGCAATAGGCCCATGCAACGGTAACTGGACGGTCTGAACTTGTCCACGATACGCGGAGCTATAAACGTTGCTTACAATAAATAAGGTTACACAAGAATGGCACCACTAACCTGAGTGCTGGGGACGCCAACTTCGACCTTCCAAGGTCACGCCCCAAGTGTGGTTTGTATGTAATATGAGATGAGTAATTGAAAAGTGTGATGTAAGTCAAGTGTGTGGACGTTCACAAGGCGCCGTCTCCAGATGGCGCGGTTCCAACTCAGCATCACACCCAACTCGTTTCCACCAAGCGCGTGCCACGAGGTGACGCAATAAGGCGATATGTTCCGACAATATCCCGGGGTTTTCGACAAGTGGGGATTTCACTTCAACAACAAATAATTCGCGACCCAATTATCGGTCTCAACAGGCGAATCCAACGATATTTTACCAATTATAATTATCTCAACAGGTCCCAAAGGCGGACATTTTCCAACCAAGCAAAGTCTATCTGTCAAAGTCAAGTAATGTCAAAATCAAATTCTTTATGTCAAAAGGGTGCGTTCTGTTTCACGTCGGACCGAACACCATGTATGTTTATGTCTTAAAACGGGATATTTACCATGTGTTTATTTATTTATTTACACTTTATGCACAGGTACAAACGCAGACTTAATGCCGTAGGCATTCTCTACCAGTCAGTTCTTATTGTTTCGAGTTTCCGATATTTCGGCACTGTTGCAAGCACCATGATACCGGTATTTGCGGGTGGACGTTTATGAGCAGACGAATTGGTCTAGCTTCTTTCTCGTTCGTTTTTTGTGATCGCCATCGCTACCACAGTCACATGTGTCACTTACAACTCGATTCTGTTCACGACACACAAAACTCACCGTGTCCGCTCGCGAACTTTTTTAACACTTTTACGGGGCTTACACAATTGAACCACTGGATACCAGGCCTTCGACAGTTGAAACTCGAAACAGTAAGAAAACATGGTAAAGTTCTAATGATACTGTTAGTGACCATATTAGCTTAACAACTTAGGTCTATGTCTGTTTATTATTTTATTGATGATGTGTTCAAAGATGAAGCACCCTTACCTCTTGACTTAAAGACCCCCAGGTCATAGCTATCAGGATGCACAGACTCCGGCCAGACGAATTTGATGTAGTTTCGTTACATTTACAATACCTAAACTTCAGACATTATTTAAAAAGAAATTGCAAAACTTTTTAGCAGACAAAACATATTACAACATTACCAATTTTTTAATGGAAAGTAAAATTTGTTAGTAATTTGGGCACTTTACATCTGTGATAATAATTTATTATTCAATTTTAATTTGAAAATTTAATTTTTGACATATAATATATTTTGACACTCTTTTATTACATTTAATTTTGACATTATATTTTGACTTTTTTATATTTAATTTAATGCTATGATTTAGACATTTGTTTTTTATATAGGTAATTATTGGTTAATTTTTATTTTAATTTTGATAAGTAGATTTTGACATTTGATTTGATTTGTAATTCCTGTTATTTAATTGCATAATTTCATTTATAATTAAATTACCTCTGTGAATTTAATTATTTATACATTTGCATGCCTACTGGTAAAATATGGCTGAACCAACATTGTACCCTTACACCACATTATCACTATGTTTTTGTATTACCCATATTTGCAAAATAAACTATCTTATCTTATCTATCTTATCTATCTTATCTATCTTATCTTCAGAAATTATAGATGTAATATTAGATTTCATAGTTTCTTGGGGCGCCATATTGCCTAGATCAGACGACAAAATAATTTTGGTCACCCATGCACTTTCCGACCCCGACAAGGGTAGCATAACCTTGAAGATCAATTCGTGTGTCTGTTATTATACAGCCACAAGCTTTGAAGTCAAGTCAATAATATTTTATTTCTCATGGGCACTTATAAAACGTTACGAGTGAAGTTAACACCAACATGTAGATTGTAGACGGTATATTTGTCTTGTCTTGCTATCGCTCGGTGTCACTTGCCTAGTTGGCCGAGTGGAGGCCAGCGCCAACGTGTATAGAGCTCATTTGGTGCAATTTGTCTTCGCTCGCCGTTGCTCGTGATCACTTGCCTCACTTCCGAATCGGTGTCGGTTTTTGGTCACAAATCAAAGGCGCTCGCCTGCGCTCGGCCAACGTGTGGGCAGCTCTAGAGACCCTCTTCTACATTGGTCATCTGCATTGGCGTTCGACGAACTTGTCAAACGTGTGGACATTATTTCTTGCCTTGTATTTATTTGTCAACGCTCGCGTTGGCTTAAGTTCGGCCAACATGTATTGCAGGCTTTAGAAGCTACAGCACGGTTCGAAATACTATAGGTCTTTTCCTATGGAGTATCCACGGTTACTCTTTTAAAAACATAATTAATTTTCACAATGTATCTTTAATGCAAGTTTAAGATAAAACTTTTATTGGTCAATAGAACACAACACATAAAAGCACATTAATATATCACACATAAATAAATTAATAGTTTAAAACACACTAGAAAAACACGCTTTACGCACGTATAAACAAAAAAAAATGTTAAGAAAACCGATAACGGATTTTTTTCAGGTTTGTTATAACCTTGAAACCTGATCGTGTTTACAGTCCATTACGTGGCCTTTCTCACAAATGCAAACACGACTATGATACGATATTCCATCATGAAATGCCAGTGGCTATCTTCCGGCTTCATCATCAGACCTTGAAACCTAATCGTGGTCAAAGTTCATTACAAGACTTTTCTAAGAAATCCAAAATAGCTATGATACGATTTTCCATCATGAAGTTCCAGTTCATATCTTCCGGCTCCATCATCAGATCAGTTCGACAATACCATATTATTGTATTGTCATCAGAACTACATACAGCTGCCAATTTTCATTACGCTACGTTAAATTAGTTACCTTAGATTTCATTACATAGTTAGTTACATACAGGTCAACCTAATAAAACCGTGTTAATTACTGAAAAAAAGAACAGAACAAACTTAATACATACAATTAAAAATATTATAAATAAAAAATAAAATAAAAGTATACCACGGAAAATCGGTGTGGTGTGTGCTTGGTGTGTGTCTCTGAATTGTACTAAATGGGAGTCCAGCTCAGCATATGCCAGGCACATATGCTTGACGCTGGTATTCCGCTGGATCCCAGTAGCCGTACTTACGGACGTCGAGCAGGTGGCGTAGGTATAATTAAATAATAAAAAGAACATGAGAGTGAGAGTAGTGCTCTGTGAAATTGTTTGTGTAATATTTGGACAGAGACAGCATTTCCGATACCGACATAAAGATGATGCTGTGGAAAATATATTGAAGTTAGTTTTTAGTTCATAAATTAATTAGTGATGAATTTTGGATTTTATCTAAATAAATAGATTGGCTGTGATAATTATTGTGTGCTCTTGCCTGTAGCAGGTGTACCTAGTGCCAACTTTAAATTAAGGAAGTGTTCGCAATCGCCTCGCCCAGTTTCTTCTGAGTTTTTAAGAAACTCTCGAAGCCGACTTCGAATTGCATCAAGCCTTTTTAACCGACGAAAAAAAAATGGAGGAGGTTATCAAGTCGACGCGTATATATTTTTGTTTTATTTATGATCACCGATTACTCGAAGACGACTGAACCGATTTGGAAAATTATTTTTTTTGTTAGAAATGGTATACTTTGAAGTTGGTCCCATTTTTACCAAGTCAGGATCTGATGATGGGATCCTGGAGAATTTGAGCGAACTCTTAAAATATTATAAGCACACCTATAGTGATTTCAGTATTTTTTATAGTAACTTGTGCAGTTGCATTTGAAAAGCATCATTTGTGAAGTGGACCTGATGATGAAGACCACAGATGACCACTGGAACTAATCAATATATAAGTAGGAATAATAAGTATTTCATGGGTTCCACTTCGATTACTTGAATATGGTTATTAAGCACAATACGCTCGTCACAATGCATACGGCGAGAAGTGAAGCATCAGCTTCACTTCTCGTGAAGTATAGGTGAAGTACCAGGAGAACTCCTCAACAATTAACGGCCCAGCATTGGGAAAAGCAATATTTGGTAAAAGGTTATAGGTAGTTGACATCTAGGCTTTTGTAACTAGGTAAATAAAAAATCGACAGACTAAAAAGAGTGAAATAAAAACGAAAATACATAACTAAAGACACCGACTACCGAAATTAAAGTTATTTTTCACTTTGTAATGTTTTTTTGGAAATCGGTTTAATTTTTGGTAAAAAGTTTTTTTAAATTTGTCTTATTGCTCGGGAATATTGTTCCAGCATTTGGATGCAGCGTACCTGAAACTGCCTCTGAAAGCAGCTGTCTTGTGCAGCTGAGTAGCAAGCTGTTGCGAGCACTGTCTGCTTGCGCATTCCCTTCTACCAGCGATCCAGCTCAATTTGTTGTAAAGATAGCTCGGTTGATGTACTTTATGAGAGGACAGTATAGACCAATAAACATAGTACAATGTCTACAGTGTTTTCGCATTCACATAAAAGGTGCTTTATAAAATATAACCCAGCCTTAGGTACTGTAAAACGTTTTGGGAATAATTTGTGCGCACGGCTAAGGAGTGGAATTCCCTGCTGGGTTCTGTATTTCTGATAGCTATAACTTAGGGGTCTTAAGTCAAGTGTAATTAGGTTATTTCTAGGACTAGACTACATCATCGCTTACCTTTAGGTGAGATGGTGGTCAAGCTTGAACTTGACTAACGACAACATTACTGTGTTAATACCTAACGCAGGCACCAGCGATCCACAACCAGAAATGTTAAAACTAGCAATTGTAATTTGTGTTAAATAGCCTGTATGTTTTGGCTTGTGGTTAGAAATAAAATTTATATAATAAGTATTATTATTATTATATTATGTTATTAGAATTCACTAATGAAGGATGGAAACGAAAGCTTTGTAAATTGAGTGACAAAATTAAACAAAAAATCTAACATATAAAATGACAGATTGAAGAAAAGCAAATAAAATTAAACATACACTTTCGGACGTGAAATTGAAGCGGAAATTTCGAAGATCCGCTTTTGTACCTTTTTGTTTGCGTAAAATTAAAAAATTAAAATGACTTTGACATAATGTAGCTACTCGCTATACAAAACACTTCAAAACTATAGGTGTGATATTAGATTCCATAGTTTCTTGAAGCGCCATATTGAACAGTCTAGACGGTGAAATAATTTAGATTTTAGAGCCAGCGGGCGTGGTATCAAGTCCCTCCCCGAATAAGCCACGCCTCCGTAAATTCATCCTGAAACTTTAGTACCCACTCCGGTTTGACGGGAGAGAGACGTGTCGGGATTATTAAGTGTTTTTCTTAAATAATTTCTTTATGAATATAAAGTATTTTTCAAGTTTTGTCAGTGGAAAGACACGATGGTGTTTAATTTAATCGGATTTTGAACTTTTCGCGTGTGGTTTTGTGTGATTTTCAATTGTTTTCGCGATTGTTTGTGTTTGTTTGTTTACAAACAAGTTTCACGTGATTTTTCAAGGTTTTCAGGTCAATGACCTTTGGATAAACGTAGCGTTGAGAATTGTTTTGTTTCTAAAAAACAAAGTGTTCTTTTGCTGTGAACAGTGAGTGGGTTTTTTTTTTCGTTTTCAATCACATTTTACTGTAAACGTTGACTTTTTAAATAAAACTAAATTGAGTGTTTACATTATATATTTTATAAAAAATCTGTAACAGTGATGGATTTTAAACAGACAATTAAAAGTTAATTAAAAAAAAACAACTATAAATAATAATCGCAATGATTACCTATAAAAATCGTTTATCTAATGATTAAAAATAATTAAAATAAAATAACGTTAACCAAAAAATACTCTTGCTTTACCAAATATTTTGTTTAAAAAATAAAATATTACTAAATGACCGTGACTAAATACGTATAGCAAAAAATATATATTCGCGTCTACTAAAAAAGCTATTAGCTTTATTTGCAGCCCGCCGCGGCTATTATTTTTTTACTTTTTATGGGACTTTTCTTAAACTACTGCTAAGTATTTTTTGCGTAGGGTGTTATTTTTTTTTTTTTTTCCTGTTTACTAATAATTTTAACAGGAGCGAAGCCACGTGGGACTGTTACTCATGAATAGTGTTACCAGACGTCCCATATTTCACGGGACGTCCCGTTTTTCAGGCATAAATTCAAATGTCCCGCCGGGACCGAATCTGTCCCGTAGTTAATTTCATTTCGCATGTATCATCCGCTCATGAAGCTCTATACTGCGTACATCCACTTGGCTTAGCTTCGCTCGAGCGACTGAGGCCTGAGCTGAGTCAGTTTATACCGATGTGCAAATGTTGATGTTACAAAAAAAATATATGGAAAAACATGCGCGTTCCTCTGAGAACTATATTCAAAAAATATAACATCTTAGTAAATAATTTGGGTTATTATTTTTCCCGGAAAAAAAAATCCCGTTTTTTTTGCCTATTTAAGCATTTGTCCCTTACAGGCTCTAAAAAAATCTGGCAACCCTACTCATAAATAAACTCACGCGGACTCTAAGAGATACACGTTACCCGTCCGATCATTAAATAATCATCTCCTTAAACTTTTTCCAAATATGTTTGGAGTAAGCTTTCAGTCTACCGAATGCTTGTCTTGTCGTACCAAGCGATTCTCCTCCACATTTACTGTGCGCACAGCCAAGCTGTGGAATTCTCTGCCGGCTTCTGTGTTCCCTGCCACTTATGACCTTTCAGCCTTTAAAGCACGAGTAAATAGGCATCTTCTGGGCTCGCTCGTTCCATCTTAGACCTCATCTATCGCTTACCATCAGGCGAGATCGAGGTCAAGAGAACTGAGCCACTATGGCTATTCTAATATTTTTTTTATTGATAATAGGTAAGCGTTTGACCACCATCTCACTTAATGGTAAGTGATGATGTGGTCGAAGATGGAGCACGCTTGCCTAGAAGTAACATATTCACTCTTGACTTAAAGACTCCAGGTTATAGCGATCAGGAAACACAGTCTCCGGCAGAGAATTCCACTCCTTAGCAGTACACCGTAAAACACCTTTTACATAGAACAAATAGCCATAGTGGCTAAACGTGCCTTCCAAATTACAGAAGGGGTTAGTACCCCTTCTGTAATTTGTACTTACTGGTAGTTAGAAGCCATAAAATCGGACACTAGCCTTCTTGCCAAGAGGTATTGTGTTACAAGAAGTAATGGTTGTGGAGATCAGAAAGGCATTCGCTCCATGTGAAACATGAGTACTCAGTTGAATCCGGCTAGACTGAAACCTAACTTTGGGAAATGGTTAAGCAGATAGTGATTAAATGATCGGTCGGGTAACGTGTATCATCTTAGAGTCCGTGTGAGCAGAGCCGGATTAACCCTGTCAGAGGCCCGAAGGCAATAGCATTCTTTGGAGGAGGCGGGCCGCGTGAGGGAAAGGATAGCGTCCTCCCTCCAGCCCAGCCGCAGTGGTAGTCGCCCACGGCGTCGGACGTCGGCCGACGATCTCCGGCCACCGTAGGCGCGGGCATGCAGACAGCGAGTAAAGGGCAACTCGCTGTCCGACCATGGACCATGCCCGGGTCGACGGCGCGTTGTGTTCCACGCGCGCCTCAAAGAGCGTCAGCAAGATGACGAGGCCCCCCCTGTAGAGGGCCGAAACCTGCCGGGGTCGCGGGACTTATCTCATTACCGTGACCCCGGAACGTAAAGGGCTATTGAAGGAATGCCGTGGATTTTAGTCAGTACAAGTCTGACAGTCCTTCCGGGGAGGACACATCTGATGATTTTACCACGAAAAAAAAGGCAATAGCATTCTCGGGGCCCTTTTTCTTACTTTGACTGACCAAATCGTGTGTGAACTGAGGAAACGCACATTAAGGGCTGTGGTTTTTAATATATTTGTTGACTTATTCCCAGATCTGTTCTAAAATTGTTTTAATTCTACTACTAAATCTAACGATGATGAGCTGCTCCAATGATATACAGGGAGCACTAGTGTTGTTTACAATCACAATTTCTTGTATTTTATTTTTTTATACAAATTGACATTTTTTTTTTGTTTTTTAATATTTATTTTGACATGGATATTTACTTTTTAAAGTATAATATTTTATTTTAATTTGACATGAATATTTACTTTGTAAAGTATAATATATGTAATTTTTTTGAATATTTACTTAATTATGTACATAAATGCGAGGATTATGTGGTATTCTTTTTTTTTTTAATTTCCAGTTACATTTTTTTTTCTCTCTCTTTATTACGACGTTGTCTGACAGTTTGAGTATTTTAGTCTTTGGCATTGTTCGTCAGGTCGTTGAGCTCCTTAGTAGTCCAAAGTTGAGCTTACAGACTAACTGACAAAGGCTTGCACTGACGGGACGGGTCTACTCAAATCTGTTTGGTCTTTCCTCAAAAGGCCATTTCAGACTAATCTACATAATCCTCATAAACGATTGTGAATATGTGCACTATGTAGGTTTTTTTTTTAATTTATTTATTCGAGTTAAACATAATAAATTGTCTGGCAGTTTGAGTGCTTTTTGCGGCCTACCTAAAGGTCCTTACCTTGGTATTGTTCGTCAAATCGTTAAGCTCCTTGTTCTAAGTTGAGCTATACGTCATTTGACAAATGCTTGCACTGTATGGACAGGCCCACTCAAATCTGTGAGCATCTTTCTTCAAAAGACCGCCTCAGACTGAAACCTACAAGGTTCCCATATAATTAATTCAGTGTAGATTGTATGGACTTTAAAAGAGACGGACCCCTGAGTTTGTTTCGGTGTTTCTTCTCAGGGTAGTCAGTTAGGAAACACCGGCCTCATCTAGTTAATATTTAAGGAAAAAAATGACGTGTAAAAGAGTTATTTAATAACCAATTTGCAAAATAAAGATCATTTATCATTTATCATTAACGATTTGTATTTTGTGAGATAACGGTGAGGTCCCTAAGTTCACACGCACATCAAATTCTCGTTCGAAGAAACATGTTTTCTTGGTGCGTGCACTGGGCCTGGGCCCCTAGTTGATGCGGTGCCTCTAGGCAGTTGCGTACTCCGCCTAATGGTTAATCTGGCCCTGCGTGTGAGTAAATATGTGCGGGGTTTCTCGTGGACTCACACTCACTCTCGCACTACGTGATAAACCTGTAAAGATAATTGTATGATGATAAATAAATTAATAAATTGTCACAATAAAAGCATAACCCTCGTTCTTTTGCAGTCGCGTAAAAAGTAGCCCTTAACCTTCCTCAAGTATCAAGCTACTTTGATTCCAAATTACATCCAAATCCACCAAGTACTTTTGAAGATTAACGCTTTTAATAAATAATAAAAAACAAACTTTTCAACTTTATAATATTACTAACAGTCGCGCGGGGCTTCGCTTCCAATGATAAAAATATAACCTCCTTTTTCTGCTGTTGGTTAAAAACGTAGTCTAGATACTTTCTCGAGTTTCAAGCTACTCGATACCAAATTTCATCCAAATCCACTCAGTACTTTAAAGATTAGCGCGTATAAACAAAGACAAAAATTTCCGCTTAATATCATCAAGTATACAACGTGTAACGGAAAGGGTATATACATACCAAGGGCACGGCTTCTTTGGATGATATCTAACGATATTGGAAGGGTTTCAACTCGAAATAAAATACATTAAAGTTTCTTAAATTGAAATCATAACAATCGTGTCACCGCACTACGTAGGTCAATAACCTTCCACGTTACTTTCAAATATCACGATAAATCTCTTTTGTGATGTACTTATTTCAATTTGAAAAGTTCGGTTTCTGGTATTAATGTATTAAAAATTCTCATTGCTTCCGAACATGTAGAGATAGGATTAAAAATCCGTTCCAATATCGTTTGATATCACTCAAAGAAGCCGTGCCCTTGGTATGTATATATCCTTTCCGTTACACGTTGTAGATTGTATAGCCCTACGATTTTATTTTTCTAGAACAGCAACAAGTTTTGTAACGAAAACAAGAAAGTAGGGAATTATAAACATAACATTTTATTAGTGAAGAATTGCAAAGAAATCAAATTGGATCCAAAAAGGTCTATTGAGGCCCTGCCTAGGGCCTCAAAGTCTGATAACCAGCTAATAACACCAAAAACACTTCTTGTCCATCCGTTTACATCGAGCACTACCCAAAATAACCAGAACCCAGAAACTAAAGAAAAACCAAAGAACTACTTACTAGAAACCCCAAAAGACTTGAAAAGACGTCAACCATTGCTCGAACTGCCCGGTGAGTTCAGTAAAAAACCAAAACTATACAAAAAGGACGATGAAAGTGAAATGAAAATTCGTCAAAGTGAGGACAGTGTTAAAATTGACGAAGAAAATAGTAGTTGTGGTGATAAAACTAGTGTAAAGAAGTGTCACTGCTGTTGTAACTGTTCAGGTGACAGTGACAAGTCTTGTCATCAACCTGTCAAAGTGATTATTGCTCCAGCTATGATGCCGTCTATCTTTGGACCTGTGCCGGGCATTCCTTATATTGTCCAGCAGGGGAAAGTTGATAAGGTGAGTTTTAGTTTGTTTATTTTGGAGTATAGGGTGTTACATGCTACATTAATATCTTGAAGAGAATCTTGGTTATTGGAGCCCAAATTATAAGCAGCCACAACTTGCCTGAAGATTTTCTTAAGACTTTAAATATGAAAAAAAAATTGGAATTACTTCGGGGAGTGTGCGCAGGAGCTCCATGACCTGATTCCTCCATCTCCCTTTCACTACCGGTCTACCAGACGCACTGCTGGGTACCACCCACACTTGGTTGATATACCGTCTTGTCGTACCAAGCGCTTCTCCTCCACATTTATTGTGCGCACAGCCAAGCTGTGGAATTCTCTGCCGGCTTCTGTTTTCCCTGCCACTTATGACCTTTCAGCCTTTAAAGCACGAGTAAATAGGCATCTTCTGGGCTCGCTCGTCCCATCTTAGACCTCATCTATCGCTTATCATCAGGCGAGATCGAAGTCAAGAGTGGGCCCATCAGTAATAAAAAAAAATTGGAAATTTCCAGACTGATTAACAAAAGCAGTCAACAACAAAGTTTCAACAACAAAAAATCTATTATTTTATTTTTGAATATATTGTGTAGGTATTAGTAGTCGCGTGAAACTTTGCTCCTGTGGACTTTATCACGACAAAAACAGAACTCTCCTTCTTTTGTAGTCGGATAAAAGAAACCTTCCTCATGCTTCAAGCTACTTCCATGCCAAATGACAATGCCAGGTCCTGACCCAGTCATGATTATCATTTACAGAAAAAGTAAAATGATGAAAATAATTGTGACGAATGAAGAATCTTTTCATAATATTTTTTTTACTTTAAAAGTTGCGGTTGCATATTACAAAACTAAAAAAAAATAAGATGGTCACTGTAAAACAAACATTATCAACCGACGACAAAAAGAGGAGGTTATCATCAATTCGACGCGTATATATATTTTTTTATATGTCATCAATTACTCGAAGACGGCTGAACCGATTTGGAAAATTCTTTTTTTGATTGAAAGGGTATACTTTGAAATTGGTCCCATTTTCATAAACGTCAGGATCTGATGATGGAATCTTGGAGAAATCGAGGGAACTCTTCAAATATTATAGGCACACCTATGACGTTTTGGGTATTTATTATAGTAACTTGTGCAGTTGCTCTCAAAAAGTACCATTTGAGGAAGTGGAACTGATGATGAAGACCACAGATGGCCGCCGAAACTACTCAATAATAAGTATTGAGTGGATTGCGATTCGATTACTTGAATATGGATGTTAAGCACTTTATGCTCGTCACAATGCATATAGTGATGTAGAGCTGATGGCGAAGTACCAGGAGAACTCCTCAACAATTAACGGCCCAGCATTGGGAAAAGCAATATTTTGTAAAAGGTTATAAGTAGTTGACATTTAGGCTCTTGTAACTAGGTAAATTAAAAATAGACCAACTAAAAAGAGTGAAATAAAAACTTTTTACCAAAAAATTAAACCGAATCCCAAAAACACTGCAAAGTGAAAAATAACTTTAATTTCGGAAGTCGGTGCCAAAAACGAAAATGCAAAACTAAAGACACCGACTACCGAAAATAAAGTTATTTTTCACTTTGCAGTGTTTTTTGGGAGTCGGTTTAATTTTTTGGTAAAAAGTTTTTATTTTACATAAAATATTATATCAAGATTATAATTATGCGTATCGTTTATTCGTTGTTTAAATCGTTAAAGATGAAATAGCAAATAATTATGAAAATCAAAAAACTAATACAACCATAGTTCTGAATGTTGTGTAACGTAACGTTTTGAAGCGCTCAAGTTAGCTGTCAGTGTTAATAATAAAATATCATTAATTTCTATCTGCGTTCCCGTTGTGTTTTCGTGCGTCACTCTTATATTTTGCTTTTTTTTTTTATTTTTCTACCGACGACTTTACTCACTAACTTTGTACCTACTTAATAACAGAATCCCACCTTGGTTACCATAATTCTAATATTTATTTTAACCATTATATTATAGCAATACCACACAACCTATAAATCAGTGTCATTATTGTTTTTATTTTTAAACAAAAACCGCAAGTTTTACAGGTTTCAGGACAAATGTTTAGTTATCAGTAACAAATATACAATAAGATGCTGCGTATTGCATGATTGTAAATTACTTTTATTGAGCGGGGCAAAGATCTATAGAATAACTGGCATTATCCTTTCATTTAAAAGCACCCAGTACTTTCGAAGATTAGCGCGTTATAAACAAACAAAATTTACCGCTTTATAATATAAGTATAGATAATTAAACTTAATTCCATCTAATTACTTGCTAAATCGAAGGTTACAGTTACATAAATGCAATTCCGTAACAAACATACCTTCCTGATTC
The DNA here is from genome assembly GCA_943138885.2 of Tholera decimalis. Classification (NCBI taxonomy): domain Eukaryota; kingdom Metazoa; phylum Arthropoda; class Insecta; order Lepidoptera; family Noctuidae; genus Tholera; species Tholera decimalis. Next base: position 4,621,179 of record OW964575.2, on the reverse strand, counting down.
ACATTCCTGATTTCGACATTTCTTAAATCTTTACAAATTGGAATCTTTATCCAGATATTTTTTCCAATAAGAATATTGTTATCAACTAATAATCGTAGAAAAACCTTATCAAATGATGCGAACATAAATATACTTTTAATAAATCTCACATTTTATTTCCTCTTTATTTGAAACTTTCTTATATTACAATTCTTAGCCTTACCCCGTACCCTATCCTAATTCGTATTCGGTCAATACTTTATGGAAACACAAAGCTCTTTCAAGAGGAATGAATTACAAATTCTATTTATACAGATCTAACTTTTATACTTCAAACTGCATTCTAATAAGGAACAGGTTCTTATACTAAATAAAAACATTAGGTATAATAATTTAGCACCTGGAGGACACGGTGGACCATACGGTAGAGGTGTGCCCCGCTTGGGCAGAGCTTCGCCGTGTCTTCGTTGAGGCGATCGGTGTCGGTGACCTCTCGCGCCCGGCCCTGGTTCAGACCATGGTGCGGAGCGAGAGGGAATGGGATGCGATCGCCTCCTTTTGCGAGGCAGTAATGCTAGCGAAGGAGGAGGCCGAACGCGTGAGGGAGAGGCAACTCTCTTCCTCACGCCCCAGCCGCGGGAGACGCCCCGGACGTCGGGGATCGCGAGCCGATTTCCGGCCACGCACCGTAGGCGCGGGCTTGCGGACGGTGAGCAGGGGCAGCTCGCCGTTCGGTAATGACCAGGCCTGGGTCGGCGGCGCGTCGTGTTCCGCGCGCGCCTCAAGGAGCTTTCAGCACCGGTGACCCATAGGGCCATTATCTGCCGGGGTTATGGGAATGTTTTAACGAGATACCGCGGTCCCGGAACTTAAGGGCAGCTGAAGGAACAGGGTGGGTTTTTAGTCAGTAGAAGTCTGACACACCCTTCCGGTTAACCCAGAGCGGGAGAAGTCATTCGATGATTTTCCCACATAACAAAAAGGTACTTATAATAATTTAGACAAAATCTGGTCAGCCGCTGCTGGTATCTCTGCGATACACAACTGCTTAAAGTAATATTAAAGTATTGAACTATACAACGTGTAATTTAAAGGGTATATATGTCACAGGTTTATCATAAAATTAGGTTTTTGATCAAAAACCTAGGTTTTTGATGAAAAACCAGAAGATGACAAATTTTAAACTCAATTTCATCATAAACCTGTAACAATCCAGATTTTTGATCAAAAACCTGAACTAGTCAGGGTTTATGATAAAGTTCTTGTCAAAATCACGGGTTTGCTTTGTTTTATGACAAATAAATCAATTTAAATGAAATAAATAAAACAATCCATCATCATTTGCAACTTAATAGAAAGAAAACAATTATTTATTTATGAAAATTTTACATCCATAATCCAATCAATATTCTCGAGACGCGGATGACGAACCCGGGAAATTTTTGAGGTTGTGTATCGGGCGGCCGATACAATCAGGGGGTTTGTGTGTTTTTCAGCATAGGCGAAGTAACGCACTGAATGGCGTTTCTTAAATTGATTTATTTGTCATAAAACAAAGCAAAGCCGTGATTTTGACAAGAACTTTATCATAAACCCAAACTAGTTCAGGTTTTCGGTCAAAAACCTGGATTGTTACAGGTTTATGATGAAATTGAGTTTAAAATGTGTCATCTTCCGGTTTTTCATCGAAAACCTAGGTTTTTGATCAAAAACCTACTTTTATGAAAAACCTGCAACATATACATACCAAGTGCACGGTTTCTTTGGATGATAATAAACGATATGGCAAGAGTTTTATAATCCTACGTCTACATGTGTGAAGTATAATAGAAATTTCAATACATTGATACCAGAGGCAGAATTTTCAAATTAAGAAGAACGAAGAGAATTACCGTGTTATTGGCAAGTGACGTGGAAAATTATCGACCCTCGTAGTGCCGTGACACGTTTGTTATGATTGGTATTCAAGAAACATATGAAACCGATAATTTGGTATCAATTCTTTGAGTCCCTTATTTTGAGCTGAAACTGTGCATAGAGACTTCATATCAGATGTAGTCTTCAGCCCCTTTGGATAGATATGGGGTTTCCGTTACACGTTGTATATATTGTATTGTAGGTTTTTCCTACGGTCCCGTCATTACTGCGTACTCCTCTTTGTACTCATTATAGTAACCCTTCGGTTGCTTTGTCGTAGTATGAGGCTCGATGTAGTTATGACTGATAAATATTGAATAAATATTGCTTAAAATTAATAATATTTTATATCACATACGCCTATATGGGCACTTATAAATCGTTAGGAGCTAATGCACTGTTCGAATTAGTCGTTTCCTATAGAAAAGAACCGGTAAGAAACTCTGCAGAGACTTTTGAAAAAATAAATGATTTTCACATTTTTTTTTATTGATAGTAGGTTCGCGTTTTACCACCATCTCATCTGATGGTAAGTGATGATGTGGTCAAAGATGGAGCACGCTTACCTAAAAGTAACCTATTCACTCTTGAATTAAAGACCCCTAGGTTATAGCTATCGGGAAACACAGACTCCGGCAGGAAATTCCACTCCTTAGCCGTACGCACAATTAAAGTATTCCCAAAACGTTTAGTGCGTATGGGTGGGATGTCCACCAAGTAACGATGGCGCATCGCCGTTTGTCTTGTAGTCCGATGATGGAACGGACTTGGCGGAATTAGATTGTATTCCATCGCACACTCTCCGAAATGTAACCTATAGAAAACCGATAGACATGAAAATGTTGTAAATGTTATGATACACTTCTTATTTATTTATTTAAACTTCATGTACAATAGTGTTACATCAGCGGACTTAATGCAGCAAGGCATTCTGTACCAGTCAACCTTCGTTCAAATATACTATATACTTATTAAATTAAATGATTCTATTCTATTCTACACACATCAAAAGTGTCTAGGGATCAACATATATTTTTGCAATAACTTTTCTCCTGATTGATATTAATTAAAATTTTCTTTAAGGATTCATCAAATAAAGTGTTTTCGTTTGTCACAGTAACGATAAACCAAGTCACCTTTGCATTAATAAAGAAATTTGCCATTTTCCTAATAAAGGGATTTTTGACATTTGAACCACTAACATTAAAGTTCGAAAAAAGACTGAAATAACAGTTTTCTTTAAAATTTTATTGGGTAACTTAAACAATTAATAATCCGTGTTTCTACCGCGAACACTAACAACACAAGAACATCGGTTTGGCATACTCAAAATGAGTTCATCCAAATCACGCTGTGGAATGGCCGCCCATGTTCGTTGCAACAACAAAAAAAGGTCTTCTTGCGACTGGATACCCTCCATATTCGGCAGAGCTCTTCTCTGTAGCATATCCCATGCATGCTCAATCGGGTTCAAGTCTGGCGACTGAGCAGGCCAGAGCAGGACATTGATGTTAGCTGCGGCGAGAGTCTGTCTTACAACTCTTGCGGTGTGCGGTCGTGCATTATCATGCATTAACTGAAATAAGGGACCGATTTGCACTTGTAGAGGAACGATGACGTCAGATACAATCGTCTCAGCATAAATTTGAGCGTTGAGGTTGCCTCTGATCCAAATCAACTCAGTTCTTCCGCCGATCCAAATACCCGCCCATACCATGATGGTTCCACCACTATAAGGATGGACTTCCTGGCAGGATTTTAATCGCTGTTGGCGTCCAGGGGTTCTCCAGTGTCGTATACGTCTTGTATCCGGTCTCATACCAAAACGAGACTCATCAGAAAAGCACACGAAACGCCATTGTTCTTCTGCCCAATTTCTGTGTTCAAGAGCCCATTGATATCGAATCCTACGATTGTGCATTGCTATAGGTGGTACCCGTAGCGGTCTTCGGGAATGAAGGTTCACTTCATGCAAGCGGTTTCTGACTGTTTGGTCGCTAATTAAGTTCCCTGAAGAGTGATGAAGCCTCACGGCTAACATCATGGCGGTTATTGTTGGAGCTCTTCGAGTTAAGATTTGAATGTATCGGTCTTGTCTCCGTGTGGTGCAGCGATACCGTCCTCCATGGCGCTCAGCCACGGTACCAGTGCTTCGGTAACGTGTCCAAAGTCGACTGATAACACTCTGACTTGTATTCAGAGCTAAAGCCACAGTACGTTGCCAGGAACCAGCTTCTATCATTCCCACGGCTCTGAGCATTTCTTCCCTGCTTAAGTGACGTCGCCGCTCCATAATAACGTTGGTTTTAATCAGTAGTAGGGAAACAGTAGCACTAATAATGTCTTCAATGCGTTGTATGTTTTTATAGGGAAAATATTGACAGCTGATTTTCATCTTTTACTCGAATTTGATTAACAGTTCCTGTTTCAAATTATGAAATGCACCAAAAAGGATCCATATAAATTTATAAAATCATAAATTTATTACAAAGCCACATCTCAATCTCAAGAAATCCGCATAAAAATGCTTGATCCCTAGACACTTTTGATGTGTGTATATGCTAAAATAATAAAGTAATAAATACCGTGCTTAATAATGTAATCTTTCTGATTATAATTATAACGAAGACCAAATTAAGAATAACAGTCCCTCACGTAGTTGGTTTCTAATTTTTATAGGTTTTGTAGTTTTTAAAGGTATGAGAGGACAGTATAAACCAATTAACATAAGACAATGTAATAACTAATCAGAAACGAATCTACGTGTCTGTAGTGTTCTCGCTTTTGAATTCAAAATGAGCATTTATTTTCTTTTTTTAACCATTTTTTTTGTATTTTTAACTGACTTCAAGAAAATGGAGGAGGTTCTCAATTCGACTGTATTTTTTATCAGCCTGCTCTGCCCTATATTTATTTAATTTATCAGTCTATTTTTTTAATAAAAGCATAAGCTTTAGGCTGCGTTTCCACCAGAGATGTGCGATGGAAATGTGTCGTGCGAGGATGTCTAGCTGTGCTGTGAAAATGTGTGGGTGTTTCCACCAAAGCTGTGTGATGAAAATGTGCCTACGATGATGTATAGCCGAGCTGTGAAAATGCGCATTAATGTGTGGTGCGAGCGAGTATGCGCAAACCTCGCAACACATCCTTCTCAACAGATATTCCTCGCAACACATCCCTCGCAACACATCTGTCGCACACATCCCTCGCACACATCCCTCGCTTGTTTTGTATGCGCAAAAATCTAGCTCCGCTGAGCCGTTTCCACCAGAGCTGTGCTGACTGAGGCGAGGTAAATGAAGCGATTCTATTGGTTCTTCACAAATACATCCCTCGCTACTCATCCTCGCACATCTCTGGTGGAAACGCAGCCTTAAGCATATGTTATGCATCGTCTCAACAAGTATTGTTTAATTATTTAACTGTTCATTCGTCTTATAATATGTGAAATGCTATGTTGGTACTAAAGCAATAGCTTTAGCAATTAGTAACAGCTAGACATTGTAATGTTAGTAAGATTTTGTTTTGTTTTATCTCTACTTTCACGCTTATTGTTTAATGCATGCCGTGGCAGCCTTTAATTAAGGCTACACTATTGTTTGTAATAATATTGTAACTTATTTATTGGTGTATGCTTTGTTGTTTGTCCTCAAATAAATAAATAAACATAACAATAAAATAATAATGAATAAAACAACTTACCTACAAACGGAAATCTTGACCCTAGAAATCTGTAACCGTACTCTAAATCCGTCCTTACCAGGAAACACGGTAAGTAGTGGCTCTCGGGGTAATGCCCGGATATCCGGCACTCGTAAATCCGTCACATGTCATGAGGCTTGTTTCAGTTATAGTTTATCGGGAAGATATATTGGTTTGGGTAACGTAATGCTAGTGTTTTTGATATGTACAAAGTTTCACCTGAAAAAAGAAAAATCGTTTATTCTGTAAGAGAAAACACTCAGTTGAAAACCAGTGATAGGAAATTTGCACAACTGGGCCTAATTGGCACAGCTGTGAGGCACACGAAATGTTGTTTTATTTAATGAGGTAATTGTTTCTATTTTTGTATTTATTGTGTGTCATCGAAATATTTTTTTTATGAAGACCTGGCAATGTGGGTAGAATTCACATTCCTAGCAATCTTGTTAACCCCTCCAACTAAGCTAAATATGCTTGTGTCTGGAGTGGGTTCACGGCAATAATGTAACGAGTGGGGCTCGAACCTGCGACCACTCGATCACAAGTCCAATATCTTAACCATTAGGTTACTGATGCTTGCCGGGGTTGCGGGTATGTTCTAAGGAGAAACCGCGGCCCCGGAACTTAAGGGCAGCTGAAGGAACAGGGTGGATTTTTGTCAGTAGAAGTCTAACACACCCTTCCGCTCCACACAGAACGAGAGAAGTCATTCGATGATTTTCCCACCCAGAACCAAAATGCTACTGAAGCTTCAAATTCTTCGCTTCATTTTGTATTTGTTTTTCCTTGCAATCAAAAAATCTAAAAGAGTTATCATTCCCCTCAAATGAAAACATAACGCAACTTAGAAATAAAAAAATATTCTAAAACCTAACTATCAATCCAACTGATCCCATAAAGAAAACACTCAACTTCGAAACACATAAAAGCTAGAGAACCCAACAATATGTAAATGTAATACCAGATATATTACAGAACTCTCCGTTTATATGTGCAATAAATTCTTGCGGATCCCTAATTTTATTCATGGAGTTTTTTCCGCGGCGGCACACACCCCTTATGTTTGTATTATACTTAGAACACGGAGTAAGTGATTGCTAGAGACTAAAGCCAGTGTTTTGATTTTTTAATAAAGCTCTTTACTAGAAGGTTGTCTAGACTCGCGACTTGGTACTAGATACAAAGTTCTGCTCCGGCTTTTTTTATTTATTTTTTACTAGCTTTTGCCCGCGACTTCGTCCGCGTGGAATAGTTACTTTGGGCTAACGTTTAATTTAGCCTATAGCCTTTCTCTTTCCTTAAAATAATTTTTCAATTCGAACCAGTAGTTCCTGAGATTATCGCGTTCAAACAAACAAACAAACTCTTCAGCCTTATATTATTAGTATAGATAGCTGTTGCCCGCGACTTCGTCCGCGTTTCCGTCGTTTTTCGTAAGAAAAGTAGCCTATGTCTTTCCTCACGGTTCAGTGATTTTGATGTAACAGACAGATTAACTTTCATAATTTAGTAGGGAAATATAATATATGTCAATCTATAATACTGTTGAAAACTATCGCAATACGGAACCACACAATATTATTGTTAATAGCTGTGCCCGCGACTCCGTCAGCGTAAGTTAATATTGTTTAGATCACGTTCACATGAGGCTTAAGTACCTATAGAATGAAATTTTATACCTTCGGCCGCGAGACGCGTCGAGCGCGGCGACCGATTTTCAAAAATAATCCTTATAGCATGATTCAGTATTCACGCGCGATGGCTTATTATTAGCGTATTCATGTATAACTTGGTGTTTCTATACCGATTTATATGATTCTTTTTTATGGAATAGTTAATAATGTTAACTTTTTCAATTAGGGGTGACTGAGAGTGTTATAAACGTAAGAGTAGACAAATATTATAATCAGAAAGCTTCGAACTGCTAAGCTATCGGGAGTTACGCGTGTTATTGTGAGTCAACCATAAAAGATAAATATATGCTGTCGTGGGATATTTTTTATTTAATTTTAAGGAGAACATTTCCGTCATGAAATGATTTCTGTGTAGCTTTAACCATTAAGGTTGCACATGCGACGGAAGCTTAAAAAATGGAGTAACTTCTCCCGTTTTCCCAACATTTCCCTTCACTGCTCTACTCCTATTGATTGTAGCGTGATGAAAAGTATACTATAACCAGCTCAGGAGTATGAAAAATAATTGTACCAAGTTTCGTTAAAATCCGTCGAGTAGTTTTTGTTTCTATAACGGTTATACAGACAGATAGACAGACAGACAGACAAAAATTTTACTGCTTGCATTTTTGGCATCAGTATCGATCCCTAATCACCCCTGATAGTTATTTTGGAAATATATTTCATGTACAGAATTCACCTCTCTACAGATTTATTATATTTATGATATTCCCTCCTTTAACACACATACCTATATATTCAAAGTAGTTCTTAGTAAACCATGTCATTATATTATGTAGGATCATTATGTTATCACACGTATATAAAGGTATTTTTGTACCTACACGAAGTTACAGTAGAACACTGACTCCTAAGTCACAGGGTCCCCTTAGTTTAGGAGGCAGGGTATTTCACTATGTATGCAACATTTCACTAAAATTCAGAGTTCCTATAGTGTTCCTATAGATGAGCCCACTGTTGACCTGGATCTCGCCTGATGGTAAGCGATAGCGAGCCTAGAAGATGCCTATTTACTCTTGTTTTAAAGGCTGAAAGGTAATAAGTGGCAGGGAACACAGAAGCTGGCAGAGAGTTCCACATATTGGCGGTGCGATAATCGTACCGATAATAAATGTACTGCAGCACTCAGTGCAGCGGCTAATTGCTCAACCACTGTGTCAATCGTGTCGTCCCTAAGAAGCATATTAAATTACACATATTAACGTATATTGACATATTAATGCGAGCTTTAATCTAAAGCACTTTACCCATTTCGATGAACTCTTTTCTTTCTATATTTTTTTTTTCGGATTTTTTTATTAAAGGCACTACTCACATCCAACAGTTTTGCTCTGACTCTGGAGGTAAACAAATATAGTATATAGGTAATTTATTAGATGCCTGAACGAAAAAACATTCTAATTGACAATGAATTGCTGACGGGATCGCTTAAAGCTTCGTCTCTGTTCATTATCTACTTAGTACTCCAGGCCAAACATTAATAGAATGTGTAGCAAGCTTCATTTATTTGAGAATACAAAACCGAGATGGCTGATCGGATATGACAATGATGGAAAATATTTGTGTTTTATTATTCAGTAGTATTCTGATAATGTATACCTCGTTAATGGATACTAGAGATCAGATATTAATTTGTTGACTGTTTCCTGTAATTTCAATTGCACAGTTTTTTATTAAACTTCCATACCCTATTTTTGCCCCTCAAGCAATGAACTATCTCTACGCCAAATTCAATCAAAAACTGTTCGTGATTGTGTAACATACTTTCACATTTATAATATTGATATGAAGAGTAGTGGTGGTCCAATGGTTAAAGTCATGACTTCAAGTCACATATAGATTGTGAGTTCGAACCTAGTCGGGCTCATTAATTTTTCTTAAAAAAAAGAGAACTAACAATAAGGGTAGAATTCACATTACTAGTAATCTTGTTAACTCCTGCTCCTGCCTGTTCACTCTTGTTTTAAAGGCTGACAGGTTATATGTGGTAGAAAACACAGAAACCGGCAGAGAGGTTCACACCTTGGCTGTCCGCATTAAATATAAAGCAGAAGCGCTTAGTACAGCAAGATACTAAATTAACCAAGTGCGGATGGTATATAAGAAAAAAGAAAATTGTTGTATCTATTATTGTAGTGGTGGATCGCTTAAAGCTTAGTCTCTGTTCATTATCTACTCCAGTGCTCCTTGGCCAAACATTAATAGAATATGGAGTAAGCTTCATTTATTTAAGAATACAAAACCGAGATGGCTGATCGTATATGACAATGATGGAGATTTTTATTGTTTTATTATTCAGTAGTATTCTAGTTACTCGTTGTTTGAGATCAGATATTTTATTACTTAGTAACTGTTGTCCGCGACTTTTCCCGTGCGATTTTTTTACAAAATATCATCCCCTATATCGGCTCCTTTATTTTGAGTAATTTTAATCATCAACACTGTTTGCGAAACTGTGAAGGTAAACAGCGTGAAGAAACGTAATACCAAAAAATACACCAAACTCTTACTGGGCTTGCGTCGCTGATTAGCAGGACGGAACGTTATAAACTGATTATGAATACACGCTTGTAAGAAAAAGTCATAAAATATTACCATTTATTGTAAGTATGTACAGACGCCAGCACATCAAGACACAACAATCTGTCAAATTACTTTAATAGATTTTCAACTTTATTGTTAAAGAAATTAGGTTCAAGGTTGATTGGGAAAATTTAAAAATATCGGGTAGCTTCATGTGCTGGCGTCATTACCTACGATAGTAGCAGTAAAATCGCTTAAAGCTTGAGATCTGTTCATTATCTACTCCAGTACTCAACGGCCAAACATTAATAGAATATGTAGCAAGCTTCATTTATTTGAGAATACAAAACCGACATGGCTGATCGTATACGACAATGATGGAAAATATTTTTGTTGTATTATTTAGTACAGTACATAGGAAAGAAAGAATCTAATTTAGTAAATGTCTAGTGAACTAGCAATAGGAACTAGCAATATGGGTAGAATTCACATTACTAGCAATCTTATTAACTACTCCAACTAAGCTAAATATGCTTGTGTCTGGAGTGGGTTCACGGCTATAGTGTAATGGGTGGGGTTTGAAACCGCGACCTTTCGATCACAAAGCCGAGACCTTTAGTCATTGGGCTATAGACGAAAATATTCATCTGATTTAACCTAAATTATTTAGGTTGGAGATACCTGCCTATACAGGGTGGCAGGGATATCGACGCGCAACCGCTTACCATGGATTCAGTACATGATTCTGGACCCCCTGCATTAAAATTTTTCGTCGGCTTTTTCTTAATTTAATAAAATTAAGAAATATTCGACGCAAAAAAAAAAACAGTAAATTCACTTCTTTCACTTAAAATAACAATGTAAATATAACTCGAAAGGGCTACCTGATCAGCTGTGTTGATCTCGCAAATTAACTCCAGCAAAACAACTTATCCGGTAGCCTTTTCGAGTTATATTTACATTGCTGTTTTAAGTGAAACAAGTGATTTTTTTTTAAATTAAAATTTCATTGGGTTAGATAGAAACAATAATTTTATACAGTTTTCAGTAAAAAAATTTCAACGCTGGGTAGTCCAAAATCATGTACTGAATCCATGGTAAGCGTCTTTTTTTTTATTTATTTAAAATAGTTTCGCGTTTGACCACCATCTCACCTGATGGTAAGTGATGATGTGGTCGAAGATGGAGCACGCTTACCTAAAAGTAACCTATTCACTATTGACTTAAAGACTCCTAGGTTATAGCTATCGGGAAACACAGACTCCGGCCGGCGTCGATGTCCCTGCCACCCTGTATACTTATTCTTGAGGAGCTCACGGTTAAATAATAACAACCACATGGTCTTCAAGGTCAAGCAAAGCTTGTCAAGGCCGGGTCGTGGATAGGTGACCGTATTAATAAATCGACTTCCTTCCGTGCCTAGAAAAGCACGTTAAGCCGTTGCTCCCGGCTCTCATTCGTACATCTTTGACAGTCGTTACGGTAGACAGAAGTACAACCCCCAGAAGTAAATCCCCGAAGTACAATCTGTAGAAAACCGACAGGCAAGCAACGGTTCGCCGATGAGCCAGACTATGAAGCTTGCCCGATAGCGCTTCGTCGCCTATAAGGCTTTTAGCCCTGCGCTCGATCGAGTCCAGTGCAACAAGTTGGTTTTTCTGTTAGAAATTTCTCAGTAGTAGCCCGGAGTTTGGAAGCTGGTGGTTTGATAACCCCCGTGCTTCGGAAAGCGCGTTAATTCGTTGGTCCTGCGCCTGATTTCTCTCCGGTCGTGTCGGCTTGCCGTCCCATCGGACTATGAGAGTAAAGGAACAGAGAGTGCCTCCTGTACCTGCACATACTTGTGCACTATATTATCTCCTGCGCAGCTGGCTAATCGATTATAAGTCGCCGTAGCCAAAATTGGCTAGGAGACCTATTAGTCTTGTCTGACCACAATCATCAAAGCTTTTTTTTTTATTGATAATAGGTTCGCGCTTGACCGCCATCTCACCTGATGGTAAGTGAAGATGTGGTCGAAGATGGAGCACGCTTGCCTAGAAGTAACCTATTCACTGTTGACTTAAAGACTCCCAGTTTATTGTGTTTCCAGATAGCTGTTTTCAGGGTTTCGTAGCGGTATGCCAAAAAACTGAACCCTTTTAGATTCTTCAGGTCTGTCTGTCTGTCCGTCCGTGTGTCACAGCATCTTTATTCCGAAACTATTAGAACTACTATCAGAAAACACAGACTCTGGCAGGGAATTCCACTCCTTAGCCGTACGCACAATGAAAGTATTCCCAAAACGTTTAATGTGGGTGAAGAAACGGTAATTTGGCAAAAAACATCTATATATCTATATCTTATAGATATATATATATCTTATTGATATATATATATATCTTATAGGTTTATCACCTAACAATTTTTAGTTTCCCCGGTCGTGTCGCATTGGCATCCCACCGGATTCAGAAAGTGAAAGAGCGAAGTCCATATTTTTAAACATTGTCATTGTATTATTTTTATTATTATTACGCTAATGATAATTATAATATACCGTTTTGAAATCCTTGTGTTGAGCCATTTAATTTGTTACCCATATTGTAGTACTTGAAAAAAAAAATTCTTTAAGTACAATGGCCTGCGGGGAGAGAGTGGGAAGCGGTCGCCTCCTTCTGCGAAGCAGTCATGCTTCCGAAGGAGGAGGCGGGCCGCGTGAGGGAGAGGATGGCGTCCTCCCTCCAGCCCAGCCGCAGTGGTAGACGCCCACGGCGTCGGACGTCGGCCGACGATCTCCGGCCACCGTAGGCGCGGGCATGCGGACAGCGAGTAAAGGGCAACTCGCTGTCCGACCATGGACCATGCCCGGGTCGACGGCGCGTTGTGTTCCACGCGCGCCTCAAAGAGCGTCAACAATATGACGACTTATCCCATTACCGTGGCCCCGGTACGTAAAGGGTTATTGAAGGAACACCGTGGATTTTAGTCAGTAAAAGTCTGACAGTCCCTCCCACCCTGCCCGGGGTGGGAGGTCTTATTTGATAATTTTACAACGTAAAAAAAAAAGTACTATGGCGACGCACAATCACCATGTTTGATTTTTTTAACGTCACCCTTGAGCTGTTAAGACGATACCTCAATTACGTAAATCCGTTTAGCTGTTCTGGAGCTATGAGGTAATAGAATATTACATACATACATACAAGATACGCGTGAAAAACATAACCATTCCTTTGCAGTCGGGTAAAAATTACAGCTAAACAATTAAAAAGTTACAGCTTACTGGAATCTCCATGTCTACATCACAACAGGACCATAGCTATCTCATAGAGAGTTCTCACTATGAACCCACCCAGAGTACTACAAAATAAGTCTATTTCTGATGCTGTCTTATTGCGCAAAATCGCACTAGTACTATAGTCACTGTTTTAAATATCGCCCGGAGGGGAAGTTACACATAAATCTATCCGTTTCGCTACTAACATCGTTATTCACTTAGTTTAAAGACTCCTAAAGCATGGTAGGACTTATCGATGTATTTCTACTCAAATTGTATTAGATCTTAGGTTTTTTTTATTATTAAAAACAGTTACATTAAATTAGTAAATAAATTATATGTATACACTACTAAACTGTGTAATTTTTTATGTTTTTTTTTTTAAATTACGATTGAGCTCACTCTTGACTCCGATGACACCTAATGGTAAGTGTAAAATTAGGTCTACAAGCGAGCCCAGAAGATGCCTGTTCCCTCTTCCAGGTCCTCTGCCAGGGAATACAGAAGCCGGCAGAGAGTTCCACACCTTGGATGTGCGCACAATAAATTTAGAGGAGAAGCGCTTAGTACGACAAGACGGTATAACGACCAAGTGTGGATGGTATCCTAAAAACATTAAAACTGGTACATACATAAAAACAGAAATAAACAATACCCATAATTACTATAAATAACCCGTTTCAGTTTAAAGGATTGTGATTCCACATAACATTTTGTTACTCAAGGACGATTAATAAATTCTTTGGCCGATTAAAAAAAGCTGGTAACGTAGATCAAAGTAAGGGTTGCTTTTCCCATTAGCTGTGCCTCGAATCTCATTGTGCTACGAAGTGGGAATCATACGTCCAATGTCGTTTATAAAGGAGCATATATTCCAGTAATGTACTATACATACAGTAAATATACAGGTTGGCGATTAGGTTATCACATTATTTTACAGAAGGTATTTCAAGTTGTTATCAGTCCGTTAAAATAATAAAACAAATAATTTTACTAAAATTAAGAAAATGCATTTTTCAGACTAAATTAATGGCGTTATTGGTAGAAAATAATTAATCTATACTAATATTATAAAGCGGAAAAGTTTGTTTGTTTGTTTGTTTGTTTGTTTGCTTGAACGCGCTAATCTACGAAAGTACTGGGTGGATTTGGATGAAATTTGGTATGGAAGTAGCTTGAAGCTTGAGAAAGGTTATAGGCTTTTTACCCGACTGCAAAAAAGGAGAGTTATGTTTTTACCGTGATATAAACCACGGGAGCGAAGCCCCGCGTGATTACTAGTCCTTTATAAAATTAGTTTACTGACCTGTAAAAGCGGCAACGCCGCGGCGCCGGCGCCAGCGGAGTACGCGCCGAGTGATTGGTCAGCTGATTACATTTATGCAATACATGATGCTGTGAAATATTAGAAAATGGAATAACAGGGCCCACGGCTATAATATTGTTTATTATTAAATTATTTTAATTGTATATGATAAAATACCTAATATAGAGTACGTGGTTTCAATAAATCTGATAACCTAATCGCCACGCTGTATATACATAAAATATACTTTATAAAAAATCGGCTTTCCTCATAATTCAATATTTTTCCAACCGGATGAAGTCAAAGTCTGTGACAATTAATAAAAAGTTATATAAAGGGGCCTATGTAATCTGTTCTGTTAACTAACAAGTAACTGTTAAACGATTGACTTTAAGAAAAAATGAATCTAGAAACCTCAATATCATTTTACGATAGTACGATAGCGGTTTACAGAATACATCTGCCTACCAAATTTCACATGTATAGTCCTAATCCTTTCAAGGAAGCTCTTCAAAGTATGTTCTATGAAAACACAGAGAAGTTAATACTGGGTACTAAAATAGAGATAGTTCGTATTTTATTTAAATTAAGAATAAGAGACTAAGATAATTTTCATATTATTTACACCTTTATACATTACCAAACAGTTTATTTTATATAAATGTGATTATTAAAAATAATACCTATTTTCGCCTGAAACACAGGATTACCCAGTTCAGGTACATGACATGTATGTTCACACATGTCATGTGCCTGAACTAGGTAATCTAGGAAAAACTAGGTAAAAAATGTAGATTTAAGCGTAATTGTATTTAATAATTATATACCTTATGATTTTGAATAAACATTTTATTATATTATTATTTCCTTTATCACATTTTATATACATATTATTTACATTTTTAAATATTCCTATAAAAACAAAAAAACATTTAAAAATATAAAAAACAAAAAATATATGTATATACCTATGTTAATAGATTTGGAATAAAATGGCTGTGACATGAGGATGGTTAGACAGACATGACGAATCTATAAAGGTTCCGTTTTGCAGTTAAAAAGCTGTTTTTACGAGTATTACTATAAATTCAGAGTGTGAATATAATAGAATAGAATGCATTTATTTGTCAGAATATTGTACAAAGTTGTTAAGTGCATTAATAATTAAGATCAAAATATTCTACCGTTTCCGGTGTGTTGTACATATGTAAAATTATGGTTTAAATCTTTAAATTACAATTAAATTAAATAAAATTAGAATGGAGTTTACAAATACATAAAATTAATGGGGCAACAGTTTTTAATGATAATAAAATTATATAAGCCACTACTAAACCACTACTTAAGGGGCTGTTATTCTTAGTTTGATCTTCGTCATAATTATTATGAGCTCTCTTAATCAGAAAGAATATTATAAAGCACCATAATATCTATTAGTTTGTCATTTTAGCATATTTGTATATTTTATTAGTATTATTATATATTAGTATTATATTTATTAGTATTAAATATTTCATTCCATTTTGTCGTACACCTACCACAATGTGTTTTTTAACCCAAAAGTTGACTGGTAGAGAATGCCTTGTTGCATTAAGTCCGCCCATGTAACACTATTGTACATAAAGTTTAAATAAATAAATAAGTCAGATTTAATAGGCATCAAATATTGCATGTCAAATATTTTGGTATTCTTTTTTAATTATCATTGTAACGTAATGTTCTAGTTGGGGTATTCTAGGGTGTGAGTTGTATATTCCTAACGATACGTGTTGTGTATTCCTAGTTAAGTCTTGTTTGTTGCTTATGCAAACTATAATAACATATATCATATTGATATATGTCATATGTCATATTGATAACATTTGTTTCAACAATATTAGTTATGCGAATTTTGTTTGGGAATTCGAATAGCTGTCACACGTGTCAGAGAGGTTTTTTTCCGAAATATCAATTTTAAAACATTTTTTAAGATTAATTTATCTAAATTTTCAGATTTTGTACGCAATAGTGTCAGCTGTGTGTCCATTATGGACCCTCCACCCCCTCCTGCTCCACCTGATCCTCCCGACCGCATAAAAACTGGATACGGTAAGCGACGTCTGGATGATCCAGACGGCATTGGTGGCGTCTGCCCCAAAAAAACTATTTTAAGTCAGGGAATGGCTGTAGCAGCCACCCAATCGATGTTTGTCCACCCGAGCCTCGTGGTGGGCATTAAAGCATATATTTCGTCCGATAAAGTACCTTTTATTGTCCACGTGTCTAGGTCCGAACCGGATCCCTCTGCTGGGACGTCAATTCATCCGATTAAATTTGGCCAATTCCTTTATAAAAATAAAATTGCGAACATTCGCCCCGATGGAGTAAAGAAAGTGGGTAGAAATAAAATTTCTGTCGAATTTACGACTGGAAATGCGGCCAACAAGTTTCTAGACAATCCTATTTTAGATGCCAATGACTACGCCGTAACCATTCCCACTTACAACATCACCAGGATGGGTGTAGTCCGTCAGGTGCCTGTTGATATGACTATGGACGAGTTTGTTGATTCCCTAATCCTACCCGATTCTTGCGGAATCGTTTTAAAAGCGCGCCGACTAAATAGAAAAAATAGAGAGGAGGGCAAAACCACTTGGGTACCTATACAAACCATCGTTATCACATTTCAAGGCCAAGTGCTCCCTGAAAGAGTTTTCTCATTTCATTCCTCCCTTCCCGTTGTGGCTTACCGCTACCCGACAATCCAATGCCAAAATTGCTGTCGCTTTGGCCATGTCAAAGCACAGTGCCGATCTAAACCAAGATGTTACCGTTGCTCTCAAGCCCATCCTGGGGACAGTTGTGACATAGTTGAGACCAAGGCTAGCTGCGTCCACTGTTCAGGACATCATTACGCCTACAGTGGTAGTTGTCCTGAGCAGGGTAGGCAGAAGTCCATCAAACTTCTAATGTCACAACAAAACATTTCTTATGAAGAGGCGTCAAGATCACACCCTAAAGTTTCTAAATTATATTCTGAAGTGACCCAAAATACTTGTACCTCTCAATGTTCCTACTCTTCTTCACAAACTGACTCTAACCATCCCACCCTTCCTCCATCAGTCTCTTATAGAAAGACCATTGTCTCCTCCCCGCGACCCAGAACCCCCCTAGGGAAATCATACGACAGAGCAGCCCATCATACAATAGTTGCCGATGAACCCTCATGCCTTCCGAACGGCGTTGCGTTGCTTACGCAGAATCTTTCTCAAGTTCCTCTTCAAGAGGATAGTCTTTTAGAATTACTGTTATCGCTCTTTATTAGTTTAGTATCTCGTAATAATTCCAATTTACTGCCCCACGTTGCCCAGAAACTTTCCCAACTTCTCTCAAATAACAATGGAACACACAAAGTATCCGACCGCACTAGCCTGAATTAATTTTCTTTATAAATAAATTTCACCCATCAATCATCAACATCTCGGAAACATGGTTATGCCTGGTTCACATTTTTGGGTTTCAGGCTACTCCTGTCTTCGGGATGATACATCACACATGTCATCTTTGCGTATAAAATAGTTTGGGTTTTTTTTTACTTTTACTTTTCACCATCCAGAATACTTATCCGAACAACCTCCTACGTTTGATGGTCTATCATTTTACACGTGACATTGGGTAAATTGTGGTGGCTCCTCCACAAACGCCACTTAACAAGAGTTGAAGTTGAAGTTATTAGTTATGCAGATGACATGGTGCTGCTGAGCCCATCGATCAGAGGTATGAGGATATTGCTGTCTTTGTGTGAGTCATATGCGGAGCTACATGGGCTAAAATACAACACAGATAAGAGCGTAACGCTAACATTCAAAGCGAATAAATATCAGCCCATCCATGTGCCTCCTATCATGCTCAATGGTGTGCCACTGAATGTAGTTCATAAGTTTAAGTATCTAGGCCACATAGTCGCTAGTGATTTAAGGGATAATGAGGATATAGAGCGGGAGCGCAGGGCTTTGGCAGTGAGAGGCAATATGCTTACTCGCAGATTTTTCCGATGCTCTAGTGAAGTGAAAATAACACTTTTTAAGGCTTTTTGCCAGTCATTTTACTCGAGTGGTCTGTGGGTACAGTATACGCAACAAGCTTACAGAGCCCTGCGCACCCAATATAGTAACGTCTTTAGGAGTCTGTTAAGGCTGCCGTGGCACTGCAGTGCGTCTGGCATGTTTGCAGAAGCGCATACTAACGGCTTTCAGGCCATAATTCGTAAAAAAGCAGCTTCACTGCTGCAGCGCTTACGAAGCAGCGGCAACAGCCTCCTCAGGACAATCGCGGCGAGATTTGACTGCCCTATTCAGCGACACTGGATAGAGGTAGCGATAGGCTTAAGTTGAATGTATGTTTTATTTTTTTATTTTTATTCTTATTATTTTAGTTATCTTTGCCTTTTTTTTATTTTTTTTTTATTTTGTACTAACATAGCATAAGGTTAAATTGTTACTAACACTCTATGGACTTTGTCTGAAATAAATGATTATTTTATAATAATAAGTAAGTATGGCTATATTAGATTTATGTCACTGGTTAATTAAGAGAGTTATTTAATGAAGTTGCTGTTATCAGTTATCAGAAAAAATATACCTAATGAGTCAAGGAGAAGTCCGCTAAATTAAATTTATTTATTCTTTATAATCGCGTATCATATTTTAGATGAGAGTCTATTCTGTGCCCTAAGAGTAGCTACTAACTCGAATAGCAGGGTTGTGGCGAGGTGAGCTCTGAAGAAGCACACTCAACAAAAGTATACAAGGACGCCACAGCTATAAAAACAATAATTAATATGAACAGTCTTGAAAAAAATCTTCGATACATTAAAGCACCAGTCCATAAAATACCACGTTACGAAACTTTCCATAATTCATCTTGGAGCCCGTCTATGAGTTACACCGACTTTATAAGTATATTTTAACATTTATATCTTTCGAGCACGCCGTGTATATTCGCCGCACGTAATTCGCGGGACTATAAAGGGTGCGGTTCATGCACCTGTGATGTATAGAGTGTTGCTTTTTATTCCTCATTATTTATCATATACTTTATTGTACACTTTACAATATTTATCACTTAATTATATATGATATTATTTATGATAGAAATGATTGACATCCGTACACTCACCATTAGAACCAGTTGAAAACCAGCGTTGGGCACTAGTTGTCCAGCATTTTGCTGAACTGGGCCTATTTGGCGCAGCCGTGAGTCACACAGTATTATTAATAGTCCTAGATGTGTTGAATTCTATAATTTTTTAATGTATAAATTCTTTTAATAATAATAAGATGTTGTTTATTTTTTTAATTCTTTTACTGTAGTCAGCAGGGCAGTCAACTAATAGGGAGTGTGTATTTAGGATGCAGAAACGATGTGTGAGATCAATGTGTGGTCTTAAAACGACAGATAGCTGTATTCTTTATTTTAAAAAGCTAAAAATATTGACACTGCCAGCAATGTACATAATGGAAACAGCACTGTTTGTAAAGAAAAACCCGCATTTATTTGTTAGCTTATCTGCAGTAAAAAAAGTCTTTTATTATTATTATTACGAGGATTACTTGAATGACGTTTCAATATGAACAAAATAAAATAACTAAAATACTATATTAACTAAGACATTCTTAAAAATAATGTATTTGTTGTGTTTGTTTTAATGAATCATATTTGTTTTGTAATTTTTAATCTAATATTGTGACATAACTAAATTTTAATTTTTAATTCTAATATTTGTATGTCTTATTGACAAAACATGGCGGACCTCTTATTAATGTAAGACCTGTATGTATTTACCTATGTTTAACAAATAAATAATTCTGGTTCTGATTCTGATTGTAAAGTGTTATTTTTAACCTATTTATAAAATACTTATCAATTAATAAATAAGAACATCCAAATACTTATGTATGATAAATTGATAATGTACTAAAAAAAGGTTACGACTTACACTTATGTTTTTTTGGGCTAACATGTAATAAAGTGCGTTTATTTGTTGTGGAATACCAGGATAAACTGTAGCCTATATGTTACCTCTTCTATCAGTCAAAGTTCCATTAAAGTTGGTTCAACCATTCCAGAGATTAGACCAGAAAAACAGAAAAAAAGACAGACAGACACAATTTAAAATAATATAATATAACAATAAGATTTATTAATGTATATGTAAAATTTTTGTGTTCCAGTATCGGGTAAATAACAAGAAGCACTTGAGAAACCCCAGCTTTCTTTAAATCTCAAACATTTAGTTTTTGATTTATTTAATATGATTTATGTTATGTTTTCAGCTGTAAGTCTTTCATAGCATTTAAATAAATAAAAAATAAATCAGTTAATAAAGCCATGTGTATACCTACTTTTTTATTAAAACAACATATCACAATAACGTAACACCCTGTATAACCGCTGGTGAAGCAGTACATCTCAAAAGACGTTTTATACGCCACTTTATTACGAGTACGTGAGGGCAGTCACTTATACCACGCCGTGTAGTTCAGAAGAGGATCAGGAGAGCTTGGTTTGGTAGGCGTAATATGAAAATGTAACACACCTTGTAGTTTTTAAGTACCTATTAAAAAAATAAAAAAAAATAATAATTTTGTTATGGTGTACAATAAAGAGTATCTATCTATCATATTACAATAATTTAACACCTTGTGTACAGGCTAGTGAAGCAGCTCAAAAGCCGTTTTATAAGCCACTTTATTACGAGTACGTGAGGGCAGTCACTTATACCACGCCGTGGAGTTCAGGAGATGATCAGGAGAGCTTGGTTTGGTAGGCGTAATATGAAAATGTACCAAATAAAAGTTGAGCTTCACGATAACTGACAAATACTTGCACTGTCTGGACAGATCCGCTCAAATCTGCGTGCTCCTTCCCTCAAAAGACACAACAGACGTTAACCTACATGCTTGTCATATGATTTGACCAATACGAACTCTATGGACTTTAAAAGAGACATTGACCTCTGAGTTTGTTTCGGTGTTTCTTCTCAGAGTAGTCAGTTAGGAAACACCGGCCTCATTTAGCTTAATTTAAAACACAAGAAAATGAAGTGTAGTTTTTTTATTTATAATCAATAATTATTTCATTTCATTTCAAATATATAACATAATAGATATAAGTAAGCAAATAAATAAAAAAATATGAAGAAAATGTAACTGAACGTATTATGCACGTCTTTTAATAACTATAAAATATCGGTCAAGTGCGTGTCGGGCCACGCGTGTAGGGTTCCGTAGTTTACTATAACGCCAAGTGGGAGTCGGATTAACTAATCGGGAGTTCCGTACCATGCTCAACCAAATTACTCTGTTTTATACAATATTAGCAATTGCTCTAAATAATTTTTAATGGAATTTGTCCGAAAGCAAGTAGAATACAGTCGGTCGACTATTACTCGTTTTGTGAAGCCAACTTAAGTCTGATAGTTTTCCTTTTAACTTCGTTAGATGTAGGTTCTGGGAGAGATGGGAGACACTTCACTAACGAAAATTAGCTCTTTAAAGCTTACGAGATAAAAAAAAATATCCCCTCTTTTCGTGTATGGGGAGTATCCTAAAAATATTTTTTCATGATTTTATATTACTTTGTCACCGTGATTAATATGTATATCCATGCCAAATTTCAGCATTCTAGTACCAATAGCTTCTGAGCTAAGCAGCGAACAGACGAACGGACAAACGGACATGGCAAAACTATAACGGTTCCGACTATACATAAATAAGCTGGTTTTAAGAAATTTGTAATGGTTTTTTTTTTTCAAATAAATATACATATCGAGGGGTGAAAGGCTATTTGGTTTAAGCGACATTTTTGCAACTTTACAGGAGAGCCATTTAAAGTTTGAAATTTTGGAAAAAAATTCACAACAAAAAAACTTCTTCAGCTATTTGAATGGGGTAAATTTGATTGAAATTTAATTAAAAACATCGAGTTGTTGATGCTAATACCAAATAAAACGGACCTTTAATTACAAAGATAAATGTCGCTTAATACAAACTGCCTTAAGCCCTTATTTTTCAGAGTATGGAAAAAAGATTTAAGTGACCTCATAACTACAATTGGCTACAGGGAAAAAAAATTAAGCGACTACGCAGTATATTTTCAGAGTAAGCCAAAAAGTATGAAGTGACATAGCCCAAAATTAATAGGTAGCAAGCTATTTATCTCAACTACCAATTTAGACTAAAATAACTGGCAGGCTAATTTACTTATATGACATATAATATTGAAATTGTTACGTGTGATGTTCCATTTTTTTACATCTAATACTATCAATGGCTGTTAAAACAACCTGGATATATCGCAATCACCGAAAATCTAAGGTGCTTATATTGAATAAATAAATAAATACACACATCACAACACCAGTTAAAGTATTTATTTAGAATAATCAAAATTGTTTAAATATGGCACTCCTTTTTTCTGAGTTTATTTCTTAACACTTGTAGGGTCAGTTTTTTTTCTAAACATTCATCGTTGATTTCAAAATCATGCTCAGCATACTTCGCTCTATTAACATATCTCCAACAGCGATTGACTGATTTCGTAGTTATTTGCATAGATGAGTCCTGTTCTTCTTGGTCTAGTACTTCAGCCGGTGTTCCTCAGGGTGGAACGGTGTTCCTCTTATCTCCTTTACTCTTCGCAATATTCATAAATTCTATTTAAAAAAAAAACTTCAGTCCTCCTACCACCTTTATGCTAATGATTTGCAAATTTACAGACAAGCTCCCTATGCAAATTAGCATGCTGCTATTGATATCATAAATAAATAAATAAAATAACGTTTATTAACACAAGAACCTTAGTATACAAAGCTATTACAAAAACACTATAGGAACTTTGAATTTTAGTGAAAGGTTGCATACATAGTGAAAGACCCTGCTTCCTAAACTAGGGGGACCCTGTGACTTAGGAGTCAGTGTTCTACTGTAACTTCGTGTACAAAAATACCTTTATATACGTGTGAATCATAAACCTGGACTTGGCTTCTGTTTGCGAATGGAGTGAGGCACATGGTTTGCAGGTTAACCCGTCAAAGACCCAGGTCATTGTGGTTGGTAGTTCCAGGTTGACACCTAAGGTAAAATGGTTGCAGCTTCCTCAGGTTATTTTCAACGGTACTGCTATTCCATTAAGCGAGAAGGTTAAGATAATAAGTATCCGAATTTCGTACGAAACTCAAGTGGTTTCCAATACGTCTTCGCCGGAACTTACACATCTTGTCTCTGCTTTACAGTGTTCTGTTTAATCCTAAAATCTCCACTTATCTTAAAGAACGTTTCAAGTTCCTTCATGAGACACATGCAAAATCTCTGAGATCATCAGAAAACTTAAAGCTTTCGGTACCGAGTGACGCCACCAATTACTATGGTAAGTCGTTCGCAGCTCAAGCAGTACGGCTGTGGAATGATCTACCAGTGCCAGTAAGACAAGCACAAACCCTATCGTCTTTCAAAAACGTGGTAAAGGATCTTTATCTGTCTTCTTAAATTGTTGTTATTATGTATGTCTTTGTTTATTTTTCATATTAATTTATATGTATATATATGTTTTGAGAATGTTATTTATTGTTTTTATATTTTATATAGATACATTTATATAAGTACACCGTGGACTACCCAAGTATTTATTTTCTCCAATGTGTCAAATCCATCCAAATGTTGTCTGTAAAAGATCGCTTCTAGCGATAAGACCGCTCATTGTATCACCCTTTTTAGTTGTAAAGTCCTTATTGTTTTACTGTGTGTACAATAAAGAATATATCTATCTATCTATCATATTTCTTCCTTTAACAGTTGAACCATCTGCCTTAACATATTGAACGCCCTTTGATCTAGCATCCTTTCGTACTTTTTTCTTATTTGTTCTTTTCTTTTTTAATCCTGCATCTCCTACTTTTCTATCTTTTATGCTTGTTTTATTTTTCTTTGTTGGTATTTGATCATCTTGATCACTTGAAGACTCGTCTGTTTCTTTCCACGACGTTGAGTCCCAGGCAAAATCTTCATGTTCACTTAAAAAGTCAACGTAGCTTTTTTTTAATCCAACCCGTTTAGTTTTCTTTCGTATTGGATGATCATCCGCTGCTAGGATTAGTTGAACATTGTCATCAGCATTATCATCTTCAAGAGATTTTCTCAATATAAATATATAATGAGTTAACTACCTACTCAATAGAATAAGTAACATAATCCTAGTAAAAATATTAAAAATAAATAAGTTTATAATAATAATAATGTTTTATTTAATAGTTTATAACATTTCATCTCAGTTCAAAATTTTACGTAAATAATGAAGTTAAGTACTTGCGATTCGATTTCCAAGAGCGTTTTACGAAAACACTGGCGATGATGCACTCTGGAGTTCGTTTGAAGCGCCCGCGCGCGGCAGTCGGGTTGAATGATCACGATTTTTAACAGCCGGGAGATGAAATAAATATGGTATCATATGACATCAATGAAATGTATCATATTAAAATTTAATGATTGAAAGACCGACTCGTATTTTTATTAATACTAGAAAAATGTTTCAATATTCATCATTCCATTTTATCGTTTGTATTAAACGACATGCATCTAAAAAAATAATTGGACTAAATGTTTTAACAACTAAAAAAGATATCTAAAACAAAACAACTATTTGATTTAAGTAGCACCCTGTGTGGAAAATAGATGCAGCTGAAAGAGCTTAAGCGACGCTCCATGTTGTATTTGGGTGACGGACAAATGATTTAAGTGACATCACACTGTGTAATTAGGGGAAGTCAAAATGATTCAAATTACGTCTTATAAAAATTAGAAACAGGAAAAACGCTTTAACTCTTATTGAATTATTTATCTGGGAAAGGGTAATTGGTTTATGTCTCGGTTTTTAATATGATTGTATGGTTGAAGTACATAATTTAAAAAAAATGCAAAATTCACGTCGGTTAATACACTGCCACTTTGGAAACAACCCAAAAATAGTATTGTTTCAAACGCCAAAAAATTGCTCTGATTTTAATGAATCCGGCATCATTCGACGGAGAAAAATTCGCTGATTCCGAATATATATATAACTCAATATCGCCCTAGATGTCGCTTAAACCATATTAAACTTAAACCATATTATTATATAATATTATTATAGTTACTACGGAACCCTTCATAGGCGAGTCTGATTCGCACTTGGCCAATATTTTTTTTCGTAAATGTTAACTAGATGAGGCTAGGAACCAAAGATGCAAAAATGAGTGTTATGAGTTTTAAATCGACCAATCAGGGGATCGGCACTGTCTCTCCTTAACACAGGCTGACTTTCGGCCTAGCTAGGAGAACAGTATCTCACCTGTTTTATATTGCATTGTATAATATAATAGAACCTAAAATTACAGAATTCCAACAGTTGTGAACATTGCAATCCCATTATGAAATAAATACTATTACTATTACTAAGTTTGACGTTTCTGTGTGTCTGTGTATCTGTATGTGGCATCGTAGCTCTTAAATAACCGATTATTATGCAGTTTTTTCTTAGAAAGCTGTTGTGTTTGAGATGGTTCTTAGCTACAATTTATCAAGATCTGTTCAGGTGTTTCAAGATTTTCGGAGGTTACTTAAAATTTTAAATTTTGTCTCTCATGTCATTCCTCACACAATCCATCCATCTTTTCTTTGGCCTTCCTCTACCTCTCCATCCATCAACATTCAATTCAATAACATCCAATTATGCTTATGGTTATACTAGCTTCTGCCCGCGACTTTGTACCACGCGTACAAAGTCGCGCACCCCGCGCAAATCCCGATCCCGTGGGAATTTCGAGATAAAAAGTAGCCTATATGTTATTTCAGTATGTCAACTATCTACTTACCAAATTTCATTGAGATTCGTTCAGCAGTTTTTGCGTCAAAGAGTAACAAACATCCATCCATCCTCATCATCACAAACTTTCGCATTTATAATATTAGTAAGAGTAAGATTGGTTTGAAAAAAAAAATGTTTTAAATATAATATTCTTTTTTGTTGACTAGTATGGTTTTGTTCTTATTACCGACGACGACGCAGTATATTTTCAGAGTAAGCCAAAAAGTATGAAGTGACATAGCCCAAAATTAATAGGTAGCAAGCTATTTATCTCAACTACCAATTTAGACTAAAATGACTGGCAGGCTAATTTACTTATATGACATATAATATTGAAATTGTTACGTGTGATGTTCCATTTTTTTACATCTAATACTATCAATGGCTGTTAAAACAACCTGGATATATCGCAATCACCGAAAATCTAAGGTGCTTATATTGAATAAATAAATAAATACACACATCACAACACCAGTTAAAGTATTTATTTAGAATAATCAAAATTGTTTAAATATGGCACTCCTTTTTTCTGAGTTTATTTCTTAACACTTGTAGGGTCAGTTTTTTTTCTAAACATTCATCGTTGATTTCGAAATCATGCTCAGCATACTTCGCTCTATTAACATATCTCCAACAGCGATTGACTGATTTCGTAGTTATTTGCATAGATGAGTCCTGTTCTTCTTGGTCTAGTACTTCAGCCGGTGTTCCTCAGGGTGGAACGGTGTTCCTCTTATCTCCTTTACTCTTCGCAATATTCATAAATTCTATTTAAAAAAAAAACTTCAGTCCTCCTACCACCTTTATGCTAATGATTTGCAAATTTACAGACAAGCTCCCTATGCAAATTAGCATGCTGCTATTGATATCATAAATAAATAAATAAAATAACGTTTATTAACACAAGAACCTTAGTATACAAAGCTATTACAAAAACACTATAGGAACTTTGAATTTTAGTGAAAGGTTGCATACATAGTGAAAGACCCTGCTTCCTAAACTAGGGGGACCCTGTGACTTAGGAGTCAGTGTTCTACTGTAACTTCGTGTACAAAAATACCTTTATATACGTGTGAATCATAAACCTGGACTTGGCTTCTGTTTGCGAATGGAGTGAGGCACATGGTTTGCAGGTTAACCCGTCAAAGACCCAGGTCATTGTGGTTGGTAGTTCCAGGTTGACACCTAAGGTAAAATGGTTGCAGCTTCCTCAGGTTATTTTCAACGGTACTGCTATTCCATTAAGCGAGAAGGTTAAGATAATAAGTATCCGAATTTCGTACGAAACTCAAGTGGTTTCCAATACGTCTTCGCCGGAACTTACACATCTTGTCTCTGCTTTACAGTGTTCTGTTTAATCCTAAAACCTCCACTTATCTTAAAGAACGTTTCAAGTTCCTTCATGACACACATGCAAAATCTCTGAGATCATCAGAAAACTTAAAGCTTTCGGTACCGAGTGACGCCACCAATTACTATGGTAAGTCGTTCGCAGCTCAAGCAGTACGGCTGTGGAATGATCTACCAGTGCCAGTAAGACAAGCACAAACCCTATCGTCTTTCAAAAACGTGGTAAAGGATCTTTATCTGTCTTCTTAAATTGTTGTTATTATGTATGTCTTTGTTTATTTTTCATATTAATTTATATGTATATATATGTTTTGAGAATGTTATTTATTGTTTTTATATTTTATATAGATAAATAGTACACCGTGGACTACCCATGTATTTATTTTCTCCAATGTGTCAAATCCATCCAAATGTTGTCTGTAAAAGATCGCTTCTAGCGATAAGACCGCTCATTGTATCACCCTTTTTAGTTGTAAAGTCCTTATTGTTTTACTGTGTGTACAATAAAGAATATATCTATCTATCTATCATATTTCTTCCTTTAACAGTTGAACCATCTGCCTTAACATATTGAACGCCCTTTGATCTAGCATCCTTTCGTACTTTTTTCTTATTTGTTCTTTTCTTTTTTAATCCTGCATCTCCTACTTTTCTATCTTTTATGCTTGTTTTATTTTTCTTTGTTGGTACTTGATCATCTTGATCACTTGAAGACTCGTCTGTTTCTTTTCACGACGTTGAGTCCCAGGCAAAATCTTCATGTTCACTTAAAAAGTCAACGTAGCTTTTTTTTTTAATCCAACCCGTTTAGTTTTCTTTCGTATTGGATGATCATCCGCTGCTAGGATTAGTTGAACATTGTCATCAGCATTATCATCTTCAAGAGATTTTCTCAATATAAATATATAATGAGTTAACTACCTACTCAATAGAATAAGTAACATAATCCTAGTAAAAATATTAAAAATAAATAAGTTTATAATAATAATAATGTTTTATTTAATAGTTTATAACATTTCATCTCAGTTCAAAATTTTACGTAAATAATGAAGTTAAGTACTTGCGATTCGATTTCCAAGAGCGTTTTACGAAAACACTGGCGATGATGCACTCTGGAGTTCGTTTGAAGCGCCCGCGCGCGGCAGTCGGGTTGAATGATCACGATTTTTAACAGCCGGGAGATGAAATAAATATGGTATCATATGACATCAATGAAATGTATCATATTAAAATTTAATGATTGAAAGACCGACTCGTATTTTTATTAATACTAGAAAAATGTTTCAATATTCATCATTCCATTTTATCGTTTGTATTAAACGACATGCATCTAAAAAAATAATTGGACTAAATGTTTTAACAACTAAAAAAGATATCTAAAACAAAACAACTATTTGATTTAAGTAGCACCCTGTGTGGAAAATAGATGCAGCTGAAAGAGCTTAAGCGACGCTCCATGTTGTATTTGGGTGACGGACAAATGATTTAAGTGACATCACACTGTGTAATTAGGGGAAGTCAAAATGATTCAAATTACGTCTTATAAAAATTAGAAACAGGAAAAACGCTTTAACTCTTATTGAATTATTTATCTGGGAAAGGGTAATTGGTTTATGTCTCGGTTTTTAATATGATTGTATGGTTGAAGTACATAATTTAAAAAAAAATGCAAAATTCACGTCGGTTAATACACTGCCACTTTGGAAACAACCCAAAAATAGTATTGTTTCAAACGCCAAAAAATTGCTCTGATTTTAATGAATCCGGCATCATTCGTCGGAGAAAAATTCGCTGATTCCGAATATATATATAACTCAATATCGCCCTAGATGTCGCTTAAACCATATTAAACTTAAACCATATTATTATATAATATTATTATAGTTACTACGGAACCCTTCATAGGCGAGTCTGATTCGCACTTGGCCAATAATTTTTTTCGTAAATGTTAACTAGATGAGGCTAGGAACCAAAGATGCAAAAATGAGTGTTATGAGTTTTAAATCGACCAATCAGGGGATCGGCACTGTCTCTCCTTAACACAGGCTGACTTTCGGCCTAGCTAGGAGAACAGTATCTCACCTGTTTTATATTGCATTGTATAATATAATAGAACCTAAAATTACAGAATTCCAACAGTTGTGAACATTGCAATCCCATTATGAAATAAATACTATTACTATTACTAAGTTTGACGTTTCTGTGTGTCTGTGTATCTGTATGTGGCATCGTAGCTCTTAAATAACCGATTATTATGCAGTTTTTTCTTAGAAAGCTGTTGTGTTTGAGATGGTTCTTAGCTACAATTTATCAAGATCTGTTCAGGTGTTTCAAGATTTTCGGAGGTTACTTAAAATTTTAAATTTTGTCTCTCATGTCATTCCTCACAAAATCCATCCATCTTTTCTTTGGCCTTCCTCTACCTCTCCATCCATCAACATTCAATTCAATAACATCCAATTATGCTTATGGTTATACTAGCTTCTGCCCGCGACTTTGTACCACGCGTACAAAGTCGCGCACCCCGCGCAAATCCCGATCCCGTGGGAATTTCGAGATAAAAAGTAGCCTATATGTTATTTCAGTATGTCAACTATCTACTTACCAAATTTCATTGAGATTCGTTCAGCAGTTTTTGCGTCAAAGAGTAACAAACATCCATCCATCCTCATCATCACAAACTTTCGCATTTATAATATTAGTAAGAGTAAGATTGGTTTGAAAAAAAAAATGTTTTAAATATAATATTCTTTTTTGTTGACTAGTATGGTTTTGTCCTTATTATTAGCTTTTCTTAATTATCCTTGTGAGAACGGCCAGACTGGGTTTGTGGTCAAATGGTACAGTCCCGTGCTTCTGAAATAGAAAATAATAAATTCAATTAAAATTTTAATTTTAAATCTATTTGCGAGTTTTATTAAATGCTGCCCGCAACTTCGTTCACGTGGGAGGATTTCCCGCGTAAATCCCGATCCCTTGGGATGTCAATTATCTACTTACCAAACATTAAAATCCATCCAGGAGGTCCGGAGATTAGCGTGTACAAACAGACAAACAAACAGACATTTATTTATTTATTTTTGTTCTGTTACCGTTTCCCACCTTAATTATTATTTTTGTATAATGTTTAAATGTACAGACACACATATTTTACTGTTTTATTATATGTATAGACAGATAGAGAACTAGTAAATATGGGTAGAATTCACATTACTAGCAATCTTGTTAACCCCTCCAACTTCGCTATTGCTTATATCTGGATATATGCTTGTATCTGGAGTGGGTTCACGGCAATGGATAGTGTAGTGGGTGGAGTTCAAAGCTGCGACCTATCGAAGTCAAAAGTCCGAGACCTTATAAGCCACAGCTGACGCTTCAGTTGTGACTTTCCCCCTCTTCGCACTGATACATTGAGTTTAATTGTATAATGAATTATACTGTATAGCATTATTTGGCTTCGAAATCGATTTGTTGCAATGAATACAAGACATTTTTGGCTTTTGTAACTAGATAAATTACAAACCGACCCACTAAAAAGCGTGAAAAAAAATTTTTTGCTAAAAATAGAACCGACTTCCATATAAAAACACTACAAAGGCATAAGTTTAATTTCGGAAGGCGGTGTCTTTAGTTTTGTATATATTTTCGTTTTTGACACCGCCTTCCGAAATTAAACTTATTTTTGCCTTTGTAGTGTTTTTATATGGAAGTCGGTTCTATTTTTTGCTAAAAATTTTTTGTATGAAATTATAAGCGGGCAATTCTGCCATTCTATGGAACCATAATTGTTTTGCCACAGTATAAAAATGCCACTAATTCTGAACATTGTTTTCCAACAGGTAAGATCGAGATCAAATGCGAGCCTATCATTAGAAAACAAAGATTCAAAGAGGTTTGTTCTTATAGTACCTTTTTAGAAAAATGTGTCATCCTATGCTTTTCAACTTGTGTTGTATGAGTTACCTAGCGATGATAGTGACAAAATTTACGTAAAAGACTTATTTGAAATTTTCATAGCACTTACCCAATCTTAGGTAGAAGTCCTCCCATTCTGAGGGTACCTCCAGCATTGCAGTTGCCGTTCAAGGCGTTGTTGAGGGTCGCACAGCGTCTACCGGTGAAGCCACCGGTCCTTAGAGATTCGACCATGTAGTTGTAAGCTCTGTAGAAAGAAAGAAGGTAAATAAGTAAGAAAATAAAAAGCTATCTATATGATATTGTCAATAAATACATTTATATATTTCCTAAGAATAATTACGATTGTAAAAATTTTACAATAATAATTAAGATACTTTTACCATAGTGAGACCTTCTCTATTTCCATCCAACCAGCACAAATGGGCTGCATTAGTGCTTTGGAGCGTATCCGATTATTACTTATGGTATTAGACGTAAGCGCTAGAGCGTCTACTACAGACTTAAAGCAGCCGCTTTAGCGCTATTTGGGCGCCATTTTATGCAGCCTAAAGTTCTATATAACCTGCACAACGGTTGTATAAAGGTTCCTCTATAGCTATAACGATTTATTTACGCTATACTAAAGCTCTCGTAGCGCTACTTTTGAATGATTTTGAACTACTTTGAACTAAAGAATTGATTATAGTTCTTTATTGTATATCTTCCATTGACATTATTTGTAATATTTTGGTAAAGTATTTTCGTCGCCATCATGAAAATAAAACAAAAGTACTTAAGTAAAAGTTTATATTCTATACTAGTAAGATATATAAAGATACTTAAATCGCTGTCCAATTTACTGTAGATATATAAGATAATTTTCGAGTAATTTTAACGCGCTTTTATGATATTTTATTAATTAACAAAAGATATGTGATATTTTTTATTTGTTATACAGAATAAATTTTATTTCCGTATTTTTACGTGTCGATAACTTACTATTCGCAAGTGGCCGATTGTTTACCGGTACATTTAATGCACATTTAACTGAAAAACCAATGTATATCAACTCAATTTTGCAAGTCAATTATAAGTTTTCTTAAAAAATCATGGCGTCATTGTAATGTAGTCATAACCTGCAGTTTTAGCTCTAATAATTCCCTTTAGAGAATCATAGCGCTAATTTTCACCCTTCTAATTCTTCCAGTGATTTTTGTTCCCCTAGTGCAATTCACAGCCACAAAAAGCTCCTATTTTCCTGTTTTTGAGGTTTTTTTATAGAGTATTAGCAATGTGAATAGAAGTCACATTACTAGCAAGATTGTTTGATTGATTGATTGATTGATTGTGAAGCTAAATATTCTTGTGTCTGGAGTGGGTTCACGGCATGTAATGGATGGGGTTCGAACCTGCGAGTTGTCAATCACAAGTCCGATCACTTAGCCATTATAGGATATTGACGCTTGTTGTTTATTAATTAAATTGTAATGTGTAACTGTTTTATGTCCCAATAAAAATAAAATAACATAATTTTCTAATTGACGCTTTTGAGGGTGTGAGTCAATTACGATACATATACAACGTGTAATTTAAAGGGTATATATTTACCGAGTGCACGTCTTCTTTGGATGATAACAAACGATATGGCAAGGGTTTTCTAATCCTATGTCTACATGTGTGGAGTATATTAGAAATTTCAATACATTGATACCAGAGGCCGAATTTTTCAAGTTAAGAAGAACGTAGAGAATTATCGTTTTATTGGCAAGTGACGTGAAAAGTGATGACCCTCATAGTGCTGTGACACGTTTGTTATTACTGGTATTCAAGAAACATATGAAACCAATAATTTGGGGTCAATTCTGTGAGTCACTTATTTTGAGCTGAAATTTGCATAGAGACTCCATACCAGATGTTGTCTTCAGTCCTTTTGGATAGATATGGGGTTTCCGTTACACGTTGTATATCGTATATTAAACGAATAAAAAAAAAATATTAAAGAATAAATTTGACTTGTTGTGATTGCACAAGGAAGACCAACAGCCAGGCATGGTCCTACCGCCATTAGGATAGAAGTCTGCATCAGCTAGGAAGTCCAACCAACCACTGTCTCCACCATTCGTGTGGATAACTTCGGTGTAGGTGCCGTCTGAGGGTCTGAAGACCAGGTTAGTGTCCCAAAGGTCAGCCGGGTCCAAACCTGGAAAAATTGATTTCAGCTTAAAGCCGGAGTCTATACACGCTGACTTTTTAATCGTATA
This sequence comes from Tholera decimalis, assembly GCA_943138885.2. Taxonomy (NCBI): domain Eukaryota; kingdom Metazoa; phylum Arthropoda; class Insecta; order Lepidoptera; family Noctuidae; genus Tholera; species Tholera decimalis. The sequence goes on along the minus strand of OW964575.2, from coordinate 4,587,414 downwards.
AAGTACCTCTAGGCGAAGTTATACAATGTGTAACGGAAACCCCATATCTATCCAAAAAGACTGAAGACAACATCTGGTATGGAGTCTCTATGCAAAGTTTCAGCTCAAAATAAGTGACTCACAGAATTGACCCCAAATTATTGGTTTCATATGTTTCTTGAATACCAGTAATAACAAACGTGTCACAGCACTATAAGGGTCATCACTTTCCACGTCCCTTGCCAATAAAACGATAATTCTCTTCGTTCTTCTTAATTTGAAAAATTCGGCCTCTGGTATCAATGTATTGAAATTTCTGATATGCTCCATACATGTAGACATAGGATTAGAAAACCCTTGCCATATCGTTTATTATCATCCAATGAAGCCGTGCACTCGGTATGTTAAATTAATTAATAATTAATTACCCTTTAAATTACACGTTGTATATTTTTTTCCATTAGTTAAGATAATAGGTACAAAAATTATATTTTAAACGTATTTTGCATTAGGGTGAATACAAATACAAAATATATATTTTATAACCAAGAAGTTTTAAATTAGTTGGTGATTGGAGCCATCTTTTAAGCAAGTAATGCCTGTGTTAGGAGACTCCGCTCTTCTACAGCAATATAAAACTGACTAACTTAGATATAAACAGTATTCTTATTTATGTGTGTGTGGTGTGTGCGTGATGGTGTGCGTGTGGGTGTTTGTTTGTTGTATGTATATATGCGTGTGCGTGTGTGTGTTTCATTTTGTGTGTTGAATGAACTCTCACAAAGATGCCGCGCCCGCGCCGCTCCATTGATACAAGGATTGCAACAGGGTGTTTCTAAATACGTCGTGCGTCATAATCTTATCTTACTAATATTATAAATGTGAAAGTTCGTGAAGATGGATGGATGTATGTTTGTTACTCTTTCACACAAAAACTACTGAACGGATCTGAATGAAATTTGGCAAGTAGATAGTTTACATCCTGAAATAACACATAGGTTAAACGGGAAAACCCTCTCACGTCAACGAAGTCTCGAGCAGAAGCTAGGGATTAACAATATTTTAATTTTTAAATGACTAAAATCTCATAAATAACATTTTTTTTCTTCATAAATATTTACTAGTCATTGGATACATGTAGCGGGCTGCCGTTGTCAGACGTTTAAAAAGTCACGGTGTATTTCCTGATAGCTACAACCTATAGTTAAAGACTAATTATGTCATCCTTGGGGCGTTGTCCAATTTAATGCAACCGAGCCCATTTCATTATCAAACTACAAGACAAACGGCGATGCGCCATCGTTACATGGTGGACATCCCACCCATACGCACAAAATGTTTTGGGAATGCTTTCATTATGCGTACGGCTTTTTTTTTTTTTTTAGCGTGGTAAAATTATCAAATAAGTCCTCCCACTCCGGGCAGGGTGGGAGGGACTGTCAGACTTTTACTGACTAAAATCCACGGTGTTCCTTCAATAACCCTTTACATACCGGGGCCACGGTAACGGGATGAGTCCCACGACCCCGGCGGGCTTCGGCCCTCTGCAGAGGGGGCCTCGTCATGTTGCTGACGCTCTTTGAGGCGCGCGTGGAACACGACGCGCCGTCGACTCGGGCATGGTCCATGGTCGGACAGCGAGTTGCCCTTTACTCGCTGTCCGCATGCCCGCGCCTACGGTGGCCGGAGATCGTCGGCCGACGTCCGACGCCGTGGGCGTCTACCACTGCGGCTGGGCTGGAGGGAGGACGCCATCCTCTCCCTCACGCGGCCCGCCTCCTCCTTCGGAAGCATGACTGCTTCGCAGAAGGAGGCGACCGCTTCCCACTCCCTCTCGCCCCGCAGCATGGCCTCGACCAAGGCCGGGCGCGAGAGGTCTCCGCCTATTGTCGCCGTGAGGACACGTCGGTGCTCTGCCCAAGCTGGGCAGTCCTGCACCGTGTGCTCGACTGTGTCCTCAGGGCGACCCTCGCAGTGGTGACACCCAGGCGTCTCTTCCTTACCCATCAGACACAGGTACCTCCCGAAACTTCCGTGTCCGGTGACCGAAACTTCCGTGTCCGGTGAATTATGCGTACGGCTAAGGAGTGGAATTCCCTGCCGGAGTCTGTATTTCCCGATAGCTATAACCTAGGAGTCTTTAGGTCAAGAGTGAATAGGTTACTTTGAGTGAAAGAGTTACAAACATCCATCAATCCTCACAAACTTTCACAGCCATACTTCCATATCTATACTAATATTATAAATGCGAAAGTAACTCTGTCTATCTGTATGTTACCTTTTTATGCCTAAACCGCTGAATTTAGATGAAATTTGGCATGGGAATCGTTTAGGATCCTGGAAAGGACATAGCATAGTTTTTATCCTAGAATTCTCACGGCATTGGGATTTACGCGGAAAAAACCTCCCACGCGAACGAAATCGCCGGTAGAAACTAGTTTGTAACATTAGTAAGATCTCTATGCAAATACATAATCTATTATTGGAGACAACCCAGAAATCTTCTCACTTATAAGGACAAACATTATTATAAATATTTTATTGTGTAAAAATATAAATAAGTAACAAAAATTGGAGAAGACACTGACTCCTGCTAAACTAATACTAACCTGCTACTAGCCTAGCTAATTGTTTTTATTGACAATAGGTTCGCGTTTGACCACCATCTCACCTGATGGTAAGACTTAAAGACCCCTAGGTTATAGCTATCGGGAAACTCAGACTCCGGCAGGGAATTCCACTCCTTAGCCGTACGCATAGTGAAAATATTCCCAAAACGTTTTAGTCAGGGTTTCAACGGCAAATGTAACCAATTTTTTTGTGAAATAAACAAATTATTAAATTATTATCTCTTTATCAAGTGTCAATAGCCTTATGGCCAAGGTGTCGGACTAGTGATCGAGAAGTCACGGGTTCGAACCCCACCCATTACACTATCGCCGTGAACCCACTCCAGACAAAAGCATATTGTTACGAACTGGGGTTCGGGATAGAAATAAACGCCAATTAGACCAAAATTAACACTTTAATTAAGTAAACACAAAACAAAAATTAACAGTTATTCTCACTTCAATACTTGTCACTTAAACTTAGATCTTAAAGAAATTCACTTGTAGAGCTTCGATTATATCGCGTATTCGCCTCGTAATAAGACTGACGTCTGCGTTCCTCTGCGATCCATTTTTTTATTATTATTAATACCCCGGTCTATGAGTTCTAGAACATTCTTGTAAAATCGACTCACTGCCTATACTGCCAAGAATATTCCAGAAGCTACTCGAGATACTCAGTACTGCTACTCGCCGCTAGATGGGGTTAGTGTCTCGAACGTATTAGAAGTCAGTCGAACTTTCTCGATATACTCAATACTGCTACTCGCCGCCAGGTGGCATTAGTGTCTGGAACCTTCTAGATTTCTGTCGAAGTTTCTCGACGTACTTCGCTAAGCGACTGGCGTAACAATATTTAGCTTAGTTGGAGGGGTTAATAAGATTGCTAGTAATGTGGATTCTACCCACATTGCAAGTAATCTTTTCTAAAAAAAAAAAGAAACAAAAAAAAAACTAAAAATACTCCTCTCATTTACCTTTTATATAGATAAATGATAAAACCTAACATCATTTAAGTGTTTTCAAAGATTAACTTTCTATAATTATGATAAAAGTAGAGTTTTATCTATTAGAAAATATTTGCGTGTGAGATTATTAATTATCAATTAATAATATTTTGCACGCGTTCGGAATTAACGTCTAATGTGAACTAGTTTTGATAATAATCTGTTTGTTTTCATTTTTGCCAAATTGTTGCTAGGTAATTTTTTTATCGGTTATCATCAGCTTTGTATTTTTAATTCGATTTTATATTAATTTAATACATTCTAATTGTTTTTTTTTTAATGATAATAGGCTCGCGTTTGACCACCATCTCACCTGATGGTAAGTGATGATATGGTTGAAGATGGAGCACGCTTACCTAAAAGTAACTTATTCACTCTTAACTAAAACAAAAAAGTAACTCTTGGTTTAAAAATCCCCAGGCTACAACTTCCAGGAAACACAGACTCCGGCTGGGAATTCCACTCCTTAGCCGTACGCACAATGAAAGTATTCCCAAAATGTTTCGTGCGTAAGGGTGGGATGTCCACCATGTAACGATGGCGCATCGCCGTTTGTCTTTTAGTCAGATGTGAGATGATGGAACGGACTTGGTGGAATTAGACTGCAATTCCAATCGCATCGCAAATAGGAAAACATTTTGCAAAACTAAAATACTCAAAATACAAACTATAATAAAGCATCAATCAGTAGAGACTGGTGGCATTGCCACGTTGTATGGCAATGCTTAGCCTTTGGCCAAAGAAATAGCCAGCCTTTGGGTTACGGGAAGCGTCAACGAGCCTTATCGATATTTCTTTAAAAAGGTGGTGATTTCATTTTAATGTAATACATTCTAATTATGTGTTTTAAACTAACCAATGCTGAAAGTAGTACTTACATAGTTGTATGTTAATATGGGTTTGAATGTTGATGGATGAAGAAGTGGAGTAAGGCCAAAGAAAAGATGGATGGAGTGTGTGAGGAATTATATGAAAGAAAAAACCGGCCAAGTGCGAGTCCGACTCGCGCACCGAGGGTTCTGTACAAACTTGTAGGTAAATAAAAAAATATATTTTTATTATATGAAGTAACCAAAACTTTACGCTTTTCGCAATTTTTCCTTTATCTGTACTATAAGACGTTTCTTTGTACCAAATTTCAAGATTCTGAGTTCACGGGAAGTACCCTGTAGGTTTTGATTCCCTTGCGAGTGTCGAAAATGCGTCGAAAATGCGTTAATACCTGTTGATTGCGTTGGCTTAGAAGTTTGATTTTTTTCACAGATTCTAGGGACAGTAGACTTGAGTATTTGATATCTAATTTCAGCTTGATACCTTCACGCGTTCCAGAGAAAAAGGGTCTTGACAGATATACAGACGGACAGACAACGGGACAACAAAGTGGTCTTATAAGGGTTTCGTTTTTTGAGGTGCAGAACCCTAAAAGGAGAAAAAGAATGGAAGAAGGAAACGTGTTGCACCGACCTCAAGTAATTGGGATAAGGGCAGAATGATGATGAAGATATTCGTAAATTAATTTGTTACTAACAAAATATGGATTAATTATGGAGCTTTTGTCCGCGACTTCGTTCGCGTGGGAGGCTTTTCCCTCGTAAATCCCGATCCCGTGGGAATTCTGGGATAAAAGTAGCCTATGTGTTATTCCAGTATGTCAAATATCTACTTACCAAATTTCATTGGGATCCGTTCAGTAGTTTCTGCGTTAAAGAGCAACAAATATACATACATCCTCACAAACTCGCATTTATGATATTATAGTAGGATGATGTCTGAAATAAACAAAAAATTACGGACCTGTTGTGATGACACACAGTAGACCAACAGCCAGGCATAACCCTACCACCATTGGGGTAGAAGTCCACATCAGCTAGGGGGTTCAACCAACCACTGTCTCCACCATTCGTGTGAATGACTTCAGTGTAGACTCCGTCCGAGGGTCTTAAGACCAGGTTACTTTCCCAACGGTCAGCTGGGTCCAGACCTGAAGGAAAAGTATGTTTTGTATTTACCTATATCTACAATGCAGTTTTAGGGTTCCGTAGCCGAATGGCAAAAAACGGAACCCTTATAGTTTCGACATGTCTGTCCGTCTGTCTGTCTGTCTGTCCATCCGTATGTCACAGCCGTTTTATTCCAAAACTATTAGGACTATACATGTAAAACTTGGTGAGTAGATGTATTCTGTCAACCGCTTTCCGATTTTAAGAGAAAAATTAAAAAATATTTAAAATAAAGGGAGCCCCCCCATACATGGAACTGAAACTGAAAATATTTTTTTTTCATGAAACCTATACATGTGTGGTATTTATAGACAGGTCTTTAAAAATGACATTAAGGTTTCTAAAATGACTTTTTCATAAAGTTAATTGTTTAAAAGATATATGCTTCCAAAGTGGTATAATGTGTGTCCCCCCCCTCTAACTTCTATAATAATGAAGTGAAAAATCAAAAAAACCATATGTTGTGGATCTTAATGTAAACTTTCAACCAAAATTGGTTTGAACGAGATCGAGTCAGCAGTTTTTGAGATACAGTATATTTTCTAAAACCGCAAATATAACTTTGTAATTCATACAAATACTATGAAAAACAAAGTTATTTGGCGTAGTTGTAAAAATTGTACATTAGCTAGTTTTAAGAAATTTGTAATATTTTTTGTTTTTTTTTTTCAAATAAATGTATTAAGTACATTATATTTATTATAATTACTACGGAACCCTTCATGGGCGAGTCCGACTCGCACTTGGCCAATTTTTATTTATTTTCCCAATTAGGTTCTGGTGGATTTCTAGACTAACCGGATGCAGCCGAGTTCTAGTGTTTTACATGGAGCGACTGCCGATAACCCAGTAACTGGGTGACACGAAACCTCTTAGCAAGACTGTTGTAAGATTTCCTGGCTTTTGTCTGACAAAGAAGTTCAAATGATAGCTGGGACCAACGGTTTAACATGCTTGTCGAGGCCCACCAAGTACCAACCTCGTCAAGTGTTGCTTAACCTTACCTTGAAGATCGTTCCATGCGGCTGTAATTATTTAGCCACGATATTCTCTTCTCACTCTTTATCTCGCTCGCACACTACTGGCCGCAGTCACGCGAGCAAGCCAGACAGGGTGGCAGGGAAAAGACTCCAAGACACCGATAATTTAGTTTATTTTTTTTTCGCGGTGAAAATAATGGTAATTTAAAAAAGTAAATAACATAACACCTAATTTATAGTTAGTTCAATTAATATGCAAAGTTTCATTATCTAATTTTGAAGTTATTTTTGAATACCAGCGGTTTATTGTTCGGTTTGGAGGTAACTTTGGATTTTTTTTTCTATCAAGAAAATTTTATGGAATCGTGTTTTCGTCAAACATAGTACCTAACATTAATCCTCAACTTTACCATATATTTATTTCAATATTATTGCTGATTTATTTTCGACATAACGGAGGATCATGCTAAGCCATTTGAGGTAATATCGGCACTTAATGAATACTGAAAAAAATGAATTATGTGAACTATGTAGGTTGTTTTATTCAGGTTGAAAATGATTGTCTGGTAGTTTGCGTACTTTTTGCGGCCTACCCAAACCTTTTTATTGTTCGTCAAATTGTTGAGCTCCTTGTTCTAAGTGGAGCTATACGTCAACTGACAAATTGTTGCACTGTATGGACAGGCCCACTCAAACCTGTGAGCATCTTTCCTCAAAAGATCGCCTCAGACTGTAACCTACAAGGGTCCCATATAATTTAACCAACTGTATAAATTGTATGGACTTTAAAAGAGACGGACCCCTGAGTTTGTTTCGGTGTTTCTTCTCAGGGTAGTCAGTTAGGAAACACTGGCCTCATATAGTTTGAAATGACGTGTAAAAGTGGAGTTTAATAACCAATTTACAAAACAAAGATTATTAAAAAAAACACAGTTCTGAATACCATATTATTTATTTTGAATATTGACTAGTAGTGTTTTGTTCTTATAGTTGTTTCTCGATTATCCTTGTGAGAACGGCCAGATTGGATTTGTGGTCAAATGGAAGAGTCCCGTGTTTCTGAAATAGAAAATTTTAGATTATTACTAACAGTTTCAATCATACAAATTTCATGAAAAAATTTCATTCTGTATATTTCATTTACGATATGATTTCCGCAGTGGCTACGGAAAATAACGATAAATGAAAAAGTTGTATTTACAGTCTTTGAAAATGTGGCATATCTCAGAAACTGCTGATTATTTCGATCAAATAAAATTGAAATTTTTAATTGAGATCGTATATTATTTATTGATTTACGAACCTCATGTCACTATCACACGTATAGGTTTGTTGATTTTTTTTTTTACTTTTGTGTCCATCATGAGGAGCCTAATAGTTTTGGAATGAAATGGCTGCAGACAAACAGACAGACAGACATGACCATTTTTAACCCCCGACGGAAACAGAGGGGTGTTATAAGTTTAACGTATGTATCTGTGTATCTGTCTGTGGCACCGTAGCTTCTAAGCGGGTGAACCGATTTCGATGCGGTTTTTTACTAGATATCGGTGGTTAAAGTGGGGATGCTTCATCAAATGTTGTCAAATATACGCAAGTGGGGTATCAAATGAAAGAACATGACGTGTATATTACAATCAGATATGTTTTATATAAATCGGTTTAGGCATTTTCTAGATATGGGGAGTGAAAGTGGGGATGAATAATTGAATATTGTCAAATATACCCAAGTGGCGTATTCCATGAAAATGGTAAAATTGACAAAAGCTATAGTAGGTGAAAAGTTTAAAAAGCTTAAAATAAAAATTAAATTTAAAATTTATAAAACCTCCTAGTTACGTAAAAAATACTTATACCTACAACGTGTAACGGAAAGGGTATATATGTATATACCCTACCAAGGGCACGGCTTCTTTGGATGATATCAAACGATATTGGAAGGGTTTCAACTCAAAACAAAATACTCTAATAATTGATACCAAATTTACGGTTTCGTAAGTTTCTTAAATTGAAATCATAACAATCGTGTCACCGCACTACGTAGGTCAATAACTTTCCACGTTACTTGAAAATATCACGATAAATCTTTTCCGTAATTCTGTGCGCCTAGTACTGTAGTAGCCTAGCGTAAAGGTGGTGTTCTTTTGTCGGCGCGAGAAAGGAGTCAAGATTAAAATACCCTTCCAATATCGTTTGATATCACCCAAAGAAGCCGTGCCCTTGGTATGTATATACCCTTTCCGTTACACGTTGTATATAAAAAAAACAAAATCTTCGCGGCGGGATGTCGCCAATTCAAAATCGATATTTAAAGTTTGTTACATAGCGATACCCCGCCGCAACAATTTCTTTTTATATTTAAGGGATGCTTTTAACATACTTTTAAGTATTTTTTTTTTTTTGCGTAGGCTTTTTTTTAAATTTCTTATCATTCGGCTGAGCTCGCGTGGTGTATTACAAACGAAACCATAGAGGTGATGCCTATGTCCCAGATTCTCGGCTCCAGGCTTCCTTTATAAGCTAATTATGTCATTTTTATGCCACTTACCCAGTCTTAGGTAGAAGTCCTCCCATTCTGAGGGTACCTCCAGCATTGCAGTTGCCGTTCAAGGCGTTGTTGAGGGTCGCACAGCGTCTACCGGTGAAGCCACCGGTCCTTAGAGATTCGGCCATGTAGTTGTAAGATCTGGAAAAAGAAGGTGATAAGAAAGAAAAGAAATAAAAAAAAATCCAGTCTAGTGTGACTTGGACTAGTGCAATGTGGGTTCCGTACACACCAAAAATAGGCCACCTATTTAAATATAAATAAATATTTTTATTCATGTAATTTTCATTATAATAATGTTTAATTTATGTTTATAATGACTACACTAATCCCACATTCAAACCAATAATACGGTTTTGTGGGACTTATTTCTAATGTGAAGATACATTTTTTGTTTGATTTTTAAACAGCTTAAGTGACCTGAGTATCTTATATACTAATATTATAAAGCGGAAAAGTTTGTTTGTTTGTTTGTTTGCTTGAACGCGCTAATCTTCGAAAGTACTGGGTGGATTTAGATGAAATTTCGTATGAAAGTAGCTTGAAGCTTGAGGAAGGTTATAGGTTACTTTTTACGCGACTGCAAAAACAGAGAGTTATGTTTTTACCATGATAGAATCCACGGGAGCGAAGCCCCGCGTGAATACTAGTCTACCTGATATAAATATTCGTAATATATAAATTTCAGTTTGAGTTTGTGAGTTGGTGGTCAAACGCATCAACAACAAAAAGAAAAAGAAAAGATATCTTTACCCGTTCCTGAGAAAAGGGGTCTTGACAGAGAGACGGACGGATGGTCAAACAGACAAAAAGTTAACCGCGTAGCATTATGCTGAACGCTGAGCGTTTAATTATTTTTTATAATTTTCTTATGTGTCATGCGATAGTGCAAATAAAAGAGAATGCCAAGTTTCGGCTCAAATCATGTAGCGTCCGACAGACTTTCTAAATTAATGATAATTCATTATATAAAACAGTAAGAATTATACAGTATAAATAAAATATGTAGCAGTACACCGTTTAAAAGTCATTTTAAATAATTTTTCAATTTATCAACACGTTTACTATCTACAATTTCAATTATAAATGTTGCCAATACCAAAATAAAATAATATCGATATGAAATTGCACTTGCAAATCGATTAAATTAATATCATTATGAACCTACGTAAGTGAATTTATTACTTACAAAAGTCATAACTCGTAATTCTTATAATAATAAATAATGTTTAGTTATATTTTTGAATATTTTATAATAATTTAAAATAATTCAATTCAATTATTGATACCGTTTAGGATAGTTATACGGAGCTGGTAATACTTAATCTTGTAGTTGTCACTGATAATTGTCAAAAGTTTTACTTCTCCCGCGTTTTGTGATGAGCGACGAAGTGTCTTACGTGTTTTTTAAGTTTTGTGTTGTTTATTGCTGTGTTACTGGACCCGATTTATATATTACTAACGACTACCGTGGCTGTTGAAACTGAATTCAGTATTCAATCATTTAATAGTTTATTTCATGTTATCGTTAAAATTAGAAGTATTAGGTGGTCAATTTCAAAGAACTATAACTTTTTTGGTGTACTTCTTATAGAAAACAAATTATACAGTGAAATTCTATAATTATTTTCCTTTTTTATGTTTCTGGCCGACTCTTGTAGGAAACCTTGGCATTCTCCTTTTTTTTTAATTTATAAAGATTCCTTTTCTTTTAAGGATATAAAGAAAAATTACGGACCTGTTGTGATGACACACAGTAGACCAACAGCCAGGCATAACCCTACCACCATTGGGGTAGAAGTCCACATCAGCTAGGGGGTTCAACCAACCACTGTCTCCACCATTCGTGTGAATGACTTCAGTGTAGACTCCGTCCGAGGGTCTTAAGACCAGGTTACTTTCCCAACGGTCAGCTGGGTCCAGACCTGAAGGAAAAGTATGTTTTGTATTTACCTATATCTACAATGCAGTTTTAGGGTCAAGTAGCCAAATGGTAGAAAACGGAACCCTTATAGTTTCGTCATGTCTATCTGTCTGCCCGTCCGTCCGTATGTCACAGCCATTTTATTCCGAAACTATTAAGACTATACATGTGAAACTTGGTAGGTAGATGTGTTCTGGGAACCGCTTTCTAATTTTAAGGAAAAAAATAATAAAAAATATTTAAAACAAAGGGCCCTAGGGATACATAGATCTGAAACTAAAAATATATTTTTTCATGAAACCTATGCGTATGTGGTATTGATAGTCAGGTCTTTAAAAATGACACTAAGGTTTTTAGAACTACTTTTTCATAAAGTTAATCGTTTAAAAGATATACGCTTCCAAAGTAGTAAAATGTGTGTGTCACCCCCCCTCTAGGGTCTTTCATTAAGCTTGTCCTATCTTTAAATTTAAATAAAACAAAGTGTGTGTGAGATATTATCGAAATTATTTATTTATTTGAAAGATGTAGTGATGCCATTATGTGTGGAATATGACATCATTCAAGTGTCCGCCACGGCTTCTCTGGGTGGAGCGCATGCGAGATATCCAATTTTCCATGACTTTTGCGCATAAATCAGGCTGAATTCGACCTATGGCATAGGTTATGTTGGGTTTGAGGGCCACTGTGGTTTGTGGTTTATTCGCATAGATGCGACTTAAGAAAACCCCACAAGAAAAAGTCTAGCGAGGTTAAGTCACAAGATCTCGGTGGCCAGTTCACATCAGCTCCACGTGACATGACCATGCCCTCAAATCTCTCATGCAGAATATTCAATGTGGCATGAGCTGTGTGGCACGTAGCGCCGTCTTATTGAAACCACATGTCGTTGGTGTTCAGATGATCCAGTTCATGCCAAAAAAAGTTGGTAATCATCGACCTATAGCGCTCGCCGTTGACAGTGATGGCCCAGGCCATCGTTGTTCTCAAAGAAATATGGCCCGATGACGCCACCAGCCCAAAAGCCACACCAAACTGTAACTTTTTCGGGATGCATTGGACGCTCTTGGATCTCATGTGGATTGGTATCGTCCCAAATTCGACAATTTTGTTTGTTTACGTACCCATTCATCCAGAAATGCGCCTCATCGCAGAAGATAATTTTTCTGTGAAAATTATGGTCAGTTGCTAACTGCTCCAGTGCCCATTCAGCGAACACACGTCGTTGTCTATGGTCGTTTACCTTCAATTCCTGGGTGAGTTGAATTTTATACGGATGCAGGCCCAAGTCACGACGCAAAATTCGCCAAGTTGTGGTCTGTGAAAGGCCGAGTTCTTGTAAACGACGCGAAATCGACTGCCTCGGATTCTCCTGCACACTCTCACGGACAGCGGCGATGTTTTCGGCAGACCTTGCGTTTCGTTGACGTACGGGTGTTGGTCGATCATTTACCGAACCAGTGGATTCAAATTTATCCACCACACGACGAATAGTCCTCTCGGTAGGACGATTATGGCGACCGTAAAATGGGCGAAGCGCGCGGTGCGTTGCCCGAACAGAATACTCATTTTGATAAAACAATTTTATCGTTTGCACGTGTTGTTGAATGCTATAGCTATCCATGATGATTTCGCAAAACAGAATGAATAAATGACAACCAATTTGACAGATGTAGCTTCAACAAGATGGCCGCTACTAACTGTCAAAGTTTTGCAAACGTGCCTATTGGAAGACCCGTTATAATAAAAGAGTGAAAAAACTAGAAAAAATATATGTTGTAGATCTTAATATAAAATTTCAAGGAAAATTAGTTTGGACGAGATCGGGTCAGAAGTGTTTGAGATACAGCATATTTTCAAAAACCGCAAATATAATTTTGTAATTCATACAAAAGCTATGAAAAACAAAGTTATTTGGCGTAGTTACTACGGAACCCTTCATGGGCGAGTCTGATTCGTACCTGGCCAGCTTTATTTTGATGATAGGCTCGCGATTGAAAGAAAGAAAATAAAATTTAATTAGTCCACAATAAATACAAAAAGAAGAAAAATAATAATAATTAAATAAAACTAAAACAACAACTTAATTAAACAAAACAGTGTTGCATGTGCCTCATAGCTGTGGCAAATAAGCCCAGTTCAGCAAATGCCAGACAAAAAAAAAGAGATTAGTCGACGTCGATCGATAGTTTCTACCAGACCAATACATCGATTGTCAATCGATGGTAGAATGGATTTCGAAAGGAACTGATGGAATTTAGCCGGGGTTAATCGATCAACGTTCGACGTTGATTGACTAACCCCGGCTAAATTCCAACTCGATGCCATCGACCGGCAATCGATCGATTGGTTAGTCGACCGGTATCCGTCGATCAATTAAAGCTACCACACCAATCGATCAACGTCGACCGATGTCGATATGCTTCGAATAAATTTCCCTCTCACCTGGAGTCGGGCGTTGCTAGCTACGCCACAGTTTTTCAAGTTTTGCAGCTATCATCGTTTAGTATTGTTTTTCTGTCTGTATTTGTTATTTTTTTCCAAATAAACGTGATTATATATTAATTCCAGTCTATGTAACGCCCATTAGGGTGCCTATTGATCGCAAACACGACTAGTCAGCGAGTCTCGGGTTCTATACCCAGGTCAGGCAAAACATGATATTGGGCTTTTTTAATATAACATTCTCAGTAGTATGTATAATATCTCCTGCGCAGATGACTAATCAAAGATAGATATACTCTTTATTGTACACCATAACAGAATTAAATGAGGACTTAAAAACTAAAGGGTGTTACAATGAGCGGTCTTATCAAGCGATCTTTTACAGACACAACCTTTGGATGGATTTGACACAATAGAAGAAAATAAATACGCGGGTAGTCCATGGTGAACTATTCACTTATATACAATACATAAGTAATAAACTACATACTCAGTACACATATACAGTATGTTAACTAACAGAGGGCGTTCCCGTTAACCCGCCATAGTATAGCATCCATACATGCTAAAAAAATAGTACCATTCGAAAACAAAATGTTTTTTTTTTTTTAATATTAAAGTATTCACTAAAAATGTTAAATTGATACGTAAAAGAAACACTCTGTACACGCGTACTTGAAGGACGGCAACGTCGCAATTTATTTATGAATGACGGGCCGCGTGTGCGGCGATCTAATTGATGTGCTTATACTATTGCGGGTTAACGGGAACGCCCTCTGTTAGTTAACATACTGTATAATTATATATATACATAAAAAAAGCTGGGATGTATAAAAAAGTCGTAACAAATTAAAGAGAGATAGAGATCTTTTACCATGTACCGTGGTCAAAATGGGTCACGAGGACTATTATTAGGGCATATCCCCGGGGAGACTGTAAAGGTGCCTGAGCGTCGCTGTGTACCATGGCAGGGGGATGACTGACCTACTGTCTTCCCTGGGTTCACTCGGTAAGCGATCACAGCGTCGACTCGGTTGCCTACACGCCTGATAGACCTCCAGATCTTACATCTTGAAAAGAGTAAGGGTGCGTTTCCACCAGAGATGTGCGATGGAGATGTGTCGTGCGAGGATGTCTAGCTGTGCTGTGAAATCACATCCCTCGCAACACATCTCTCGCACACATCCCTCGCACACATCCCTCGCTAGTTTTGTATGCGCAAAAATCTAGCTCCGCTGAGCCGTTTCCACCAGAACTGTGCTGACCGAGGCGAGGTAAATGAAGCGATTCTATTGGTTCTTTACAAACACATCCCTCGCTACGCATCCTCGCACATCTCTGGTGGAAACGCAGCCAGCCCGTGGATTTTCTTGCCGGTTCTTCTCCATAGGAAACGACAAATTTCAAACCATACACTAACGTTTTATAAGTGCTCATGTAGGCCTATATGAAATCAGCCGTGGGAGACGCCCCGGGCCTCGGGGATCACGAGCCGATCTCCGGCTACTGTAGACGCGGGCCTGTGGACGGCGAGCAGAGTAGCTCACCGTCCGGTAAGGACCAGGCCCGAGTCGGCAGCGCGCCGTGTTTTTTTATTCGTTTATTATTTAAAACATGCGAGTACAGTTTTTACAAACTTAAACATACCACCTAAACCATCGAGGGTTTATCTGTGGTATGCCAGCCGCGGCAACTCGATCCCACACCACACATACACACTTATCATTAAAAGTAACACTTATTAACTATGAATCGAAACACTTTCTAGAACGTAATACTATCTAGAAAGTGTTTCTTTAACACTCTACAGCAGTTCTTTAGAATTAATTTTTTAATAACATTTACAGGCATGTCATTTAAGAATGATGGTAGCATGCATTCCCACGTCCTTGCACCATACACATTATTATGATTTGGTATTTTATAGGTGGGTAAGTAGGACAAACAACGTAACGACTGCAACCTTTCGTATTTCTGGATATTACTAATACTGTAGAAGTTATCGTTAATGACGCGTAAACGTATCCTGTGTTCCGCGCGCGCCTCAGCATTGATATGGCCTGATAACGCTATTGTCTTACGGGGTTGCGGGATTGTACTAACAAGATACCGCAACTCCGAAACACAAGAGCAACTAAAGGAGCAGGGTGAGTTGTTAGTCAGTAGAAGACTCACAGTCCTTTTTGTCCCCCCACAGCGTCAAATGACTCCCTCATTTATGATTTTCCCACCCAGAAACAAATAAAATGCCGATGTGAAATTTTGAGTTTGAGTTTACCTACTAGTAACATATTTGATGGCGTTCCCGTGCTTAGCAGTCCACTAGACCACTGAGAGTTAGATACGTATCACTAGGAATAAATAAACTTACCAGTAACGTATCCTACATTGCCGTTGACAGTTCTGCCCATGTGTCCAACTCCGTGTCCTCCCACACTGAAGCCACACAGGTGGTAGTCAGCGGGGCGAGCGCCGGTCAGATTGTTCAGCCAGTTGATGAAACGACCAGCGGCCTGACCTAAAATTTAAGCATGGCAACTTTAAATACGTTTATTATTATACCAAGATACTTTCATTGTGCGTACAGCTATGGAGTAGAATTCCCTGCCGGAGTCTGTGTTTGCTATAACCTAGGGGTTTTTAAGTCAAGAGTGAATAGGTTACTTTTAGGTAAGCGTGCTCCATCTTCGACCACATCAACACTTACCATCAGGTGAGATGGTGGTCAAACGCGAAACCTATTGTCAATAAAAAAAAACCTCCACCATCCCACACTGATCCCGCGTGGTCGATTGCGAAAAATGAAACAAAATATTTTTATTTATACCAACAACTTTATGAACAATTATTTATGTTAGGAGCCCCCTTTTAGGCAAATATAATAATATAATATAATAATAAAAACGTTTATTCACAAAAACATACAAGTTGATACCAGTGGCGGTACCTTCATATAAGCCCAAAAGCCCCGGCATGCCTTACTAAAAAATGCTCGATAGAGAATCAATGTCAAACCCGAACTATTTAAAAGTTCGCGCGCTTAATTCTTATCAAAATAACACAATGTATCTACTGCTACACTACTACACATCGCGATTGTTCGCGCGCAGAGTTTCGCATTTGTAGCATCTAATGATCTACATATTGCTATCTCGCTTACACGCACCGGCTTTTACCGGGCTTTCAAATACTATATCTGTCACTTTCGCACTTATAGCGATGTGCCGTATAACGAGTTAGGCCTTGTGCATAGAACAAATCGATCACTATGGCAGATTTAAGCAGGGCTTTTGGTATGAAGTTGCATGCGTATGCGTGACCTTGTCAGCTTGCCAACTCTGCAGTGTTGCCGTTTTAGCCACACGTTGAAAGATCTTGGAGATTTTTAACGAGTTTGGTAACTTTTTTAACATTTAGCAACAATAAAAACTAGCGACTTTTAAAATAACGAAATTAAATACAGTCAAAACCGTTTACAACAACATCATTTAGAACAAAATACCGGTTATATAGACCAAAATCATAGGTACCAAATACTTTTTACCTTGAAAACATCACCGGTTATTACGACTATCGGTTTTTACAACCAAATATGAGTGGTCCCTTGGATGTTGTTATAACAGATTTTGACTGTATTCAAGCAATATCTTAAAAATAAAAAAAATTAGCTAGATTTTTCATATACCTGGCGACTTTTTTTGCCTAAATGACAACACTGAGTAGTTCCCGACATCCGAGAGTGCAACTAACTTCAGTTTCATTTGCTTGAGTGGGAAAAGGTTTTGTTGTTAAAGTTTTTTGTTTGTTTTCTAAGATTTTCTCAGTGATGCAATTGTTTTGGTGATTTACCTACAACAATGGAGGTAATTGTACCTTGTGAGGATTTAAAATGCGTTCAAGTTTTGATTGGCGAAGATAAGGTAAAATCTTTAAACTTTGCTCAGAAAAAACAGTTAATTTCTTCATTAAAACCGACGCCTAATCTGTGTATTTCTCAGACTAGTAAATCGCATAAACGAAAATTTAATAGATCAGTGTATAAAACTAGTTGGATTGTTGGCTGTTCGCACACTAATAAGTTGTATTGCTGGTGCTGCATATTTTTTTCGAATGAAGATTCCGTTTGGAATACATCTGGTTATAATGATTTAAATAACATATCTGGCGCCATTAAAAGGCACGCAAATTCCCATAAACACCTGTGTGCAATGGTTTCTTTCGGTAATTTTGGTAAACAACGAATTGAGACATCTATATCACGCCAGTTATCTGAGGAAATTTCAAAATGTAACACGCGCGTTGAAAACAACCGTAGTGTTTTTCAAAGATTAGTCGATATTGTTTGTCATTTAGCACAACAGGAACTTCCTCTAAGAGGACATGATGAGTCCAAAACTTCATTAAATAAAGGCAATTTTTTAGAACTGGTCTCGTTAATTTCAAAATACGATGTCGTTTTAGAAAAACATATGCAGCATAAGGAAAGTGACAAACCGGGGCCGAGTTATTATCTAACAAAATTCAAAACGATATTATTCATTCCGTAGCCGATGTGATGCAAACTTGCATCGATTACGAAGTTAGACAAACAAAATTTGTTGACGAAACCCCCGATGTTAGTCATAGAGAACAACTGTGTTTGATTCTCAGATATTATTATAAAAATGAAATTCATGACCGTTTTTTGGGCTTTCTTAATGTGTCGGAAAGTCGCACACCAGACTCACTCTCTAATATTATTTTAGAATTATTGAATAGACATGATTGCATCGCAAAATTAGTAGCGCAAAGCTATGACGGTGCTAGTGTAATGTCCAGTGTAAGAAATGGAGTGCAACAAAAAGTTAAAGATGTTTGTCCACAAGCAATTTACATTTGGTGTAATGCGCATATTTTGGCCTTAGTGTTGTCTAAATCATGCAATAGAATTCAGGAGGTTAGTTTATTTTTTTCAGCCCTTCAGGCTTTGTGTAATTTTTTTAGTAATAGTACAAAACGAGCTGCTTTTTACGATACTCATTGCAGCAAAAAATTGCCTAATGCTCCCGCAACTCGTTGGACATACATGTCGCGAGTTGTAAACACGGTTTTTGAACAGAAAAGTAAACTTATTGAGTTGTTTTCTGATCTGTGCGACAATCCACAGAACTGGGACGGGGATACGATTTTAGCTGCGGAGAATTTTGAAAACACTTTGCGATCTTATAATTTCAATTTTTTTCTATTTATCTTTCATCGGATATTTGAAAAAAACTGACTGCTTGTACAATATTCTACAAAAATCACAAGTTGATGTCGGTTATTGTATTAATAAAATAAAGGAATTTCAGGCATGGTTACGTGCTGAATTTCAATCCGAATTTGATCAAATTTATGAGAACACGTTGCAAAATAACTCGGCTCCTCGTTTGAGACGCAACGTACGCTGTGCAAAAACGGAATACAGACGACTTTTTGTAGAAGTAATTGATAACATTAATACCGAAATTACCGAAATTCTGAAATTTATAAATTAAAGTTTTTCCAACTGCTCAACAACAAAAAATTTGACAATTATCACTCACATTTTCCTACAGAGGAATTAGATTCATTATTTGACATTTATGCAAACTATTTCGACAAACAAACATTAAAAAGCCAATTGATTTGCTTGTATTCTAGTCCTGATCTGAAAGATCGTAATGTTTTCGAATTAATTGATTTCATTCATGAGAATAACCTCGAAGATGCCTTTCCCGAGCTGTTAAAGTTAGCGTATCTTGTTGTAACTATTCCGGCTACAAGTTCTTCCGCGCAACGTGCTTTTTCGTCTCTTAAACGTATCCATACCTATCTGAGAAATACACAAGGTCAAGAGCGTCTTTCCGAATTATCAATGATAGCTATTGAAAAACAGTTGTTGGTAGAATTAAAACGATCACCAACATTTTACTCTGATGTAATTAAATCACTTCTTAAGAAAGATAGACGATTCCAATTAGAATATAAATAATTTATTTAAATTCCTTATTACATTCTATCTAGCTATTTTTTAACTTTCGTTTTGTAACTTTTTGTTTTGTTTTTTTTTTTTGTCTGTAACCTGGGTCCTGTTACGAAGGAAGCAACTACTTACCATAACTTTGTTCCCTCAAGCAAGGAAGCAAACCAAACGGCTTTTTTCAAAGCCACCGGAGGTATGCAATAGCTGATATGTTTATTATATTCAATCTAGCACTAGCATGCCTTCAGTGTGCTTTGGTTACCTCATTCACCGCACGACAAGCAAGAGTGAAATTGAAGAAAGAAGAGGAAAGAAGAAGATGGATGAATTCACTTTTAATTTATTGTACCTAACCAGTAGTTTATGAGAAAATTGCGATGATACATACGTAGGTACCTACATACTCAGTCGAAAACTGAACTTTCTTTTTTTGAAATCGGTTAAAATTTTATTGGGCTTGCGTTATTTTGAAACCCTAGGCACGCCACTGGTTGATACAACAAAAAAAACACGTGTAAGTAAATGAGGAAGATCTATTCCCATCCAATACCAAGACCCTTTGGTATTAGTATTAGTACCTTTTGGTATTAGAATATTTTTGAATTTATTTTCTATTCCCAACGAGTACCACATTTTTTTTTTGATAAAAAATCTTTTACTAACGAATACCAAAACGTGACTTTTTATACACTCAGCTACACAAAGTTTTATTTTATTTTCTAACATTTACATACTATATATACTATCGTAATTGAATCCTAAAAGTCTAAAACTTTCCAAACTAACAAATAAGTAGTTCAAATGAATCATTTCCCTTTACCTGCGAAAAAGGGTCGATTTTTGTCTATTGTTTTGTAATTCGAAGCAACCAATCAGAGTTGAGTGCAAAATAAGTCTTGTTCTCAGACAGACAACTCAGTTCAGTAATAATAATAATAATACTTGGATTAGTAAAATAAAAGTATCTAATATCTCTAAATCTCTAAAAATACAAAATAAAAGAAAAAATCAATATGTGATTTATATTCAAACCCTAATCTTGATTAAACATTACTTAAAATTACTCAAAGCATTTTAATTTTACTGAACCTGATTGTACCTAATTTCTTCAAACTTGTTTTGTTATTGGTTTTAAAATGTGGTACTCGTTGGGAATAGAAAATAATTTCGAAAATAATCTAATACCAAATGGTATTAGGTCTTGGTATTGGATGGGAATAGATCATGAGGAATAGTATAGGAGTATAATAGATATAGACACTATTCTATATATAATAATATTCACCGTGAAATTTTAATGGTTGTTTTCCCATAGCGTAATTCCCGTAGCTTTGTCTTGGTAATACAATCGTTTTATAAAAAAATAAAATATTAGAAACAAAAAATGGCGCAGTGTAGTTAATGCATTATCACCATGCGTGAGAGCTTATTTTGCTCTGAACATTTATTAATCACTTTTTCCTTTGTTGGCAGTGCGTATTTCGTGTAGACGATGAAATGATGAAAGAAGCCCATTTAAAAATCTGTACAAAACGTATAAAACCCTACGCATATAAAGCTACACGATAACTGACAAATGCTTGCACTTTCTGGACAGGTCCACTCAAATCTGTGTGGTTATTTCCTCAAAGAGCACCAAAGTCATGAACCTACATGTTTTTCATATGATTGGAGCAACACAAATTGTATGGACTTTAAAAGAGACGTTGGCCTCTGAGTTTGTTTCGGTGTTTCTTCTCAGAGTAGTCAGTTAGGAAACACCGACCTCATCTCGCTAAACTTAAAACGCAAAAAAATCATGACGTGTAAAAGTGTTATTTATAACCAATTTACAAAATAAATATTTCATTTCATTTCTGTCTCCTAAACTAGGGCAACCTGTGTCTTAGAAGACAGTGTTCAGCCATGTAATTCTTGAGCTTGATTACATATAACAAGTAGACGTTGCGTATATACTTAAATATTTATATATAATTACGTCTAACTGATGTACATAATATTTTTTCGGTTTCTATAATAATTACTTATGATATCGTCGGTCTAATTATCGAAAAAAGTTACTCCAAAAACACAAAAATATACTTTTAATACCATCTAGTGCAGTATTTTTAGGGTTCCGTAGCCGAATGGCAAAAAACGGAACCCTTATAGTTTCGACATGTCTGTCCGTCTGTCTGTCTGTCCGTCCGTCCGTATGTCACAGCCATTTTATTCCGAAACTATTAGGACTATACATGTAAAACTTGGTAAATAGATGTAGGTATTCTGAGAACCGCTTTCCGATTGTAAGAGAAAATTTAAAAAACATTTAAAATAAAGGGGGCTCCCCATACATGGAACTGAAACTGAAAATATTTTCTTTCATGAAACCTATACGTATGTGGTATCTATAGACAGGTCTTTAAAAATGACATTAAGATTTCTAAAATGACTTTTTCATAAAGTTAATCGTTTAAAAGATATACGCTTCCAAAGTGGTAAAATGTGTGTAACTAACTTCTATAATAATGAAGTCAAAAATCTAAAAAAACCATATGTTGTAGATCTTAATGTAAACTTTCAACTAAAATTGGTTTGAACGAGATCGAGTTAGCAATTTTTGAGATACAGTATATTTTCTAAAACCGCAAATATAACTTTGTAATTCATACAAATACTATGAAAAACAAAGTTATTTGGCGTAGTTGTAAAAATTTTAAATAAGCTAGTTTTAAGAAATTTGTAAGGTTTTTTTTTTTTTTCAAATAAATATATTAAGTATTTTATATTTATCATAGTTACTACGGAACCCTTCATGGGCGAGTCCGACTCGCACTTGGCCAATTTTTTTTAATCTGTATCGCCTAATCAATGCCTGTGTTAGGAGCTCCGCTCTTCCATATTGTGGCCCATTCCTTCTGATAGAAAAGATGCCTCTTTTCCAGCTGTGAGAGCGTCATAGGCTGCATAGTTATGTATGTATGTGTAATCTATAGATTCAGTACACTCACCAGCTTGAGTAGCGCGAGGTCCCCAGTTGGATCCAGCACTCCAGTCTATGACAATAACGTTCACGTCACCGGCCGCCAGGAACGCTGGAAGGAAACGTTAAAGTTTTCAGATTAGTACCATATGAAGGACGGCGTTAAAGTTCATGGGGAAACCTCCTTGTAGAAATCACGTTTTAGGGTTCCGTAGCCGAATGGCAAAAACGGATCCCTTATAGTTTCCTCATGTCTGTCTGTCTGTCTGTCCGTCCGTCCGTATGTCACAGCCATTTTATTTCGAAACTACATATTAGGATTATACATGTGAAACTTGGTAGGTAGATGTATTCTGTAAACCGCTTTCCAATTTTAAGAAATAAAAAAATAAATATTTAAAATTAAGGGGGGCTCTCCGTACATGGAACTGAAACTGAATTTTTTTTTTCATAACCGCACAGGTTTCATGAAAAAAAAAATTCAGTTTCAGTTCCATGTATGGTATTTATAGACAGGTCTTTAAAAATGACAAGAAGGTTTCAAAAACAACTTTTTCATAAAGTCAATAGTTTAAAAGATATAGGCTTCCAAAGTGGCAAAATGTCTGTCCCCCCCTCTAACTTTTATAATAATGGAGTTAAAAATCTAAAATAAATATGTGCTGTAGACCTTGATATAAGTTTTCAATTAAAACTAATTTGAATGAGATCGGGTCAGCATTTTTTGAGATATAGCATATTGTCTAAAACCGCAAATATAACTTTGTAATTCATACAAACACTATAAAAAATAAAGTTATTTGGCGTAGTTACTACGGAACCCTTCATGGGCGAGTCTGACTCGCATTTGGCCAATTTTTTATAGTTCACTTATTGTTTATTTCAATAATACAGTATTGCATCACTAATTGCTCTTTTTATTTAAATTTGCATACCATTGAAACTAACTGCTATGGGGAAAAAATGGCTCCTGAAATATAGTTGATACTAGCGCAGAAGTCAGGGAATTCTTGAATATATAACGAAAATATCATCAATAAATGATTATCTATACTAATATTATAAAGCTGAAGAGTTTGTTTGTTTGTTTGCTTGAACGCGCTAATCTCAGGAACTACGGTTCTGATCTGAAAAATTATTTAAGTCTTAGATAGCCCATTTATTGAGGAAGGCTATAGGCTATATATCATCACGCTAAGACCAATAGGAGCGGAGCACTAATGAAGAATGTTTCAAAATCGGGGGATTTTTTTTCCACGCGGACGAAGTCGCGGGCGGAAGCTAGTACTTTATAATTGAATTGTAATATACTAGCGGTTTCACTTGCGATTATTTGAGGTAAATCCTACAAAAATAATAATTGAATTCCATTATATTAACCATTACCGGATTGCAGGATTATTCTAACAAGATAAATCGGCTCTGAAACGCAAGGCCAGCTGAAGAAACAACACACAAGGTGGGTTTTTTAGTCAGTCAAAGTAGTCTGACGCACCCTTTCCCTGCAACCAGAGCAGCACAAGTCATTCGATGATTTTCCCACCCAAAAAAACATTATACATAGACATATTAATATTATACAT
Source organism: Tholera decimalis (assembly GCA_943138885.2). Lineage (NCBI taxonomy): Eukaryota > Metazoa > Arthropoda > Insecta > Lepidoptera > Noctuidae > Tholera > Tholera decimalis. The sequence goes on along the minus strand of OW964575.2, from coordinate 4,563,397 downwards.
GATGTGAAAGTGTGCTAGTTTGTTTTTCCTTTTTTTTATTACGTCCGCTATTGACCTCAATCACACCTGATGGTAAGTGTAAGATGAGGTCTACGATCGAACGAGCGAGCCCAGAAAATGCCTATTCACTCTTGCTTTAAAGGCTGACGGGTCATATGTGGCAGGGAATACAGAAGCCGGCAGAGAGTTCCACACATTGGCTGTGCGCACAATACATGTTGAAGAAAAGCGCTTAGTACGACAAGACGGTATATCGACCAAGTGTGGATGGTATCCTGCGGTATGTCTGGTTGACTGGTAGTAAAAGGTGGATGAAGGGATTATTATAATATCTATCTATCACCAATAGCCTACCTTGTAATCGAGATGTCACGGGTACGATCTCACATTTTAGGGAGTCTGCGATGGAATTACACAATCTAATTGCGCCAAGCCCCGTTCCATCATCGGACTACAAGACAAACAGCGATGCGTCATCGTTACATGGTGGACATCCCACCCATACGCACAAAACGTTTTGGGAATACTTTCATTGTGTGTACGGCTAAGGAGTGGAATTCCCTGCCGGAGTCTGTGTTTCCCGATAGCTATAACCTAGGGGTCTTTAAGTCAAGAGTGGATAGGTTTCTTCTAGGTAAGCGTGCTCCATCTTGTGTGTGTGTGTGAGATGGTGGTCAAACGCGAGCCTATTCTGAATTTAAAAAAAGAGTGAAAAAAAAAAACTATAACCTCACCCATTACACTATTGACGTGAACCCACTCCAGACACAAGCATATTTAGCTTAGTTGGAGGGGTTAACAATAATAATAGTAATGTTAATTCTACCCAAATTGCTATTTAAAAAAAAAATTGGCATATAGGTACTGGTTGCGCTGATATACAATTTCTTTCGTTTGTATTTAATTATTGGCAATACGCCTAATAGCTGATTGGTTGATAAATTTCCCCTCCCGCTTCCCTCTCTCCTTGCGCTAAACCTTTGGCAACTCGGGAGTGAAAGAGAGGGCGATACCGCTCAAGATCATTCGATTGGAAATCGAACTTTCAGTGGCTGTCTGGTAGCGTTAGAATGGTCACGCGCCGTGTGTGATAAATTTGTAGAAGAAGTAAGGTTATATTGCGGTGGTGAACTGTGATTCAGAGTGCTGGCAGTCAATCCTAGAATATTAATGTTAGTGCCTCCTTCCTCTGCGGCGCTTGGTTCTTGTAACTTTCTTTCCAATCCAAGCGCCACTGCAAGACTGCCCCGCCTGGGCAGAGCACCGACGTGTCCTCACGGCGGCGATAGGCGGAGACCTCTCGCGCCCGGCATTGGTCGAGGCCATGCTGCGGGGCGAGAGGGAGTGGAAAGCGGTCGCCTCCTTCTGCGAAGCAGTCATGCTTCCGAAGGAGGAGGCGGGCCGCGCGAGCGAGAGGATGGCGTCCTCCCTCCAGCCCAGCCGCAGTGGTAGACGCCCACGGCGTCGGACGTCGGCCGACGATCTCCGGCCACCGTAGGCGCGGGCATGCGGACAGCGAGTAAAGGGCAACTCGCTGTCAGACCATGGACCATACCCGGGTCGACGGCGCGTCGTGTTCCACGCGCGCCTCAAAGAGCGTCAGCAACATGACGAGGCCCCCTCTGCAGAGGGCCGAAGCCCGCCGGGGTCGTGGGACTCATCCCGTTACCGTGGCCCCGGTATGTAAAGGGTTATTGAAGGAACACCGTGGATTTTAGTCAGTAAAAGTCTGATAGTCCCTCCCACCCTGCCCGGAGTGGGAAGACTTATTTGATAATTTTACCAAGTTAAAAAAAAAAAAAAAAATCCAAGCGCCACGTTTCCCTCAATTTAGTGTAACCAAAAACTTCAAATTCGCAATCTAAAGCTTTCCCGCGTATACAGGTACTTTATGTGTATGTGTATGAGATGTTAATTCAGATACAAAAAGCAATATCCAATATTCATACTACCAATATCACTTTTTGCCCAACCCTGCAATCCAACCCGAGACCTATATCAGCAGTCGCGCTTGCTACTATTCGCCCAAACAGGCAGTAATGATCTTACCAGGTAAGAGAACAGAGTTGAAGGAAGAAGTTGCAGATCCCGCGAAGCCATGCATCAACACGACGGTGCGACGGTTGCGGTTGAAGTTAGAGTTCTGTACGGTGCCGGGGTTGTTCAGGACCAGGGGTTGGCTGATGATCGGGTTCGATCTGAAATAATAATAAAATAGAATTAATTTATTGCAGGCTCGTAATTCCATTGAACAAAGTCCAAATTATGCTAAATTAAATTCAAATTATAAACAAAACAAAATGCGAAATCTATTAAATTAGGAAATTAGAAAGAATATTGACAGCCGTATACAAAGAAGTAATTAGCTTTATATAATTATGGCTCTCAATATTCCATTGTCAGAATCATACACTAACAAAACTAAAAATTTCTAATAAGTTCCCCACATGTGAACTTATAACATGATTTACAAACCCTTGCAATATCGTTTTCAATACACTTCCTCGAAAATTGGCTCTTATCGCTCTACGATTAGGTTCAACATGTATATTCACACTCGTGGATATTTTTCATTTTTTACACACGAGGGTTTACCATTCCGGATTTTGCCACAGATAACATTAAAAAACTATTAAATTCCCTATATTTGGCGGTGATAGTTTTTTTTTTTTTTTCACAGTAAACAGGCGCATGTTTTTAAGGCCTTATATTTAATAAAAATTAAAATTGTGTTTATGAACAGAGTATGAGAAATAAACATTATTATTTATAAAATTGCGCTTTTATCAACAAATTAACATTTATTTGTGTTCTAAATAAAAATAAAAATATAATATTTTAATATCAGGCTGTTTTGCGGCTTAATACCTTTGCTTCTCCTTTAAACCGCGAAGGTAAAGCGCGGGGAAAATTAAATATTTTAATGACAAAAATACTTTTCGTTCTATTATTTTATTTCTTCGAAAGTGTATTGAAAAACGTCGTTTGATACACGTGGACATTTGTTACTGCAGTGCTCGGCTCCATCACCCCCTCGCCTTGCGGCTCGGGCGTAACTCCGCCTCGGCCGCAATAACAAACTTTCTCCACTTGTATCAAAATGTACGAGTACTATTGTTATCATCCAAAGAAGCTGTGCACTTGGTATGTATATATCATTTAAAGTACACGTTGTATATACAGGGTTTTTCAACAAGAACTTTGCTTCTCAATATATTTACAACGGAACTACATGACAGTTTTGACATTTCTATTTTAACATATCTATAATAGGAGCTTGGACAATGAATTCAATTTGACTCGAAAATGGCATTAAAATAATAAAAAAAAATAAGTTACATTTCATAAAATTCTGGATATTTTTGGTCAACATAATCATCCTTCTAAGAGTGCTATTAAGAATTTGTTCAAAACATTTGAGTCGACAGGCTCGGTACATAATGTGCCAACACCAGCGTGTGTTCAACCGGGTCGTTCAAGTGAAAAACATCGCAACCGTGAGCCACAGTGTTGAAGAAGATTCGCAATGCAGTTACGGTCAATAGACGCTACTGAGAGATGTTAACAAAACTTTAACAGATTTAGAAAAAAAAAAACATAACCACTACTGCACTAAAGAGCGAAAAATAATCTTAAAAACTGTTTCATTATTTAAACTGTTTATTTTCGCTTTGTTTTTGTTTATCTTGAAGTCGGTAAAACTTTTTGATAAAACTTTTTCTACTTACCTGGTGTAGAGGTGGTATCTGTTAGACTGGTCAGGGTTGTATCTGGCAAGCCGGTCATAGTCGCTGATCTTCAGCCAGTTGTCCACCAGGTGCGCGTTACCGGCGTCATCCTCTAGGTAGTCGTAGCGAAGACCTTCGGACCACTTGCCGATCACTGGGTCGTTGGCGGGGTAAGCTGCAGACGAAATAATTAGGATCTGGAAGTCTATCGAGAAACGGGCCAAGAGACTCATTAGCAACGTTGCACTGGTCGAATCAAAGCTCGGGACCCTTAAACATCGACGACGAGTTGCAAGTCTATAGGTTACATTTCGGGGAGTGTGCAATAGAATTACACAATCTAATTTCACCAAGCCCGTTCCATCATCGGACTACAAGACAAACGGCGATGCGCCATCCCCAAATAACACATTCTTGGAGGTTAAAACAAATCTGTCTATTGACAGTCTATTCATGGTTACATACGTAAGTCTAGTTTAGGCACCAGTCTCCCACTGTATATGTATAATATAATGTAATCGTTGCTACGTCATCGATCAAATGTATCTTTATATTGTGGTGAGAGAAATAAAAACATCATTATTATATATAGCCACGAGTTCCTCCCTTATATTCCATGCAGTAAGGTTGAAAATTGAATGCACTTACCAGCAGCAAAAGCCGCGCTTAGAATCAGAAATACTACCGTCATTGACACCATCTCTTCGATTTTGGTGTTAGCAATGACAATACAGGCTTATTTATGTTATTATCTTATCTTAAATCGGATTAATAACTTTCAGTATTTTTAGGTATTAGTGCATTTCTGTAGGGTTGTCCCAAAAAAATATATACTAATAATTATAAAAGCGGAAAAGTTTGTTTGTTTGAACGCAGTAATCTTCGAAAGTAATGAATGGATTTCGATGAAATTTGGTATAGAAGTAGCTTGAAGCTTGATAAAGTTTATATGCTACTTTTTACCCGACTGTAGAAGACTGCAAGAACTCGGAATCAAATAGCGTTTATCGAATGTAGTACATACTCGCATTTTAAAACTATTCGGACACATCTCAAGGCGGAACAACAACTCCATAGAACGTCTCGTCGTCCAAGGCAAGATAGAGGGCACACCGCGCGGACCGTCGCCGATGCGTCGGACCTATGGAATAGATGAATAAGGTTGGAATGGCCACATTTATGATACGAAAATCATAGCTCGACCGATTAATTAATTCACTGCGTTTAGTGCGCTTCGGATTACTTCGGAACACAGAGCTCTGCTTTAAAATGCCGTGTTGTGCAATTATAACCTGTAAAACAAAAAGTTAGACCGCAAGTATAGAGCGAGGAGGTATATCTTTCCATCGGTAAGCCGAAAATAACATTTAATTACAATTTTATTTGTAAAAAAACATAACAATATTCTGATCACTATGAAATTCCCAAAATTAACAACATTATTGTAATTACAAGTTACAAAAAATAAACATTGCCCGATGTGTACTCGCTTAATCAACGCATTGCCCAAGTCCGCTTACAATGTACTGCATGCGTTGCGTCTTCCACACTTCAACCATTGACGTTTCGTCGACGCCCTGATTGGCCGTGATGCACGACGCATGTTTATCGAGAGTGAGTTACAATCAGTAGCAAGCTCTCGATTTAAGTGTGTGTAATTTATTTGTGTGCGTAATTCGCATACGTAACGGGCCTCTTGCTTGTAGTGGAGCTAAAAGAGTGGGAGACAAGCGGCGATACGCATTCTCATACAAAACAGGAACTTTTTTCAGAACAATTTTCAGGAAATTTCCTTTCTAACCTCTTTTATCTGTTCTGTGGTCGGACCGACCAAGTAAAGACCATGGTTGGCGGGTCTTTGCATGAATGCACCAAAATGTCAGAAAATAGGGAGAGATGGCGAAACATCGTGAGGCGAGCTACATCCACTCCAGCATTTACTGCATGTTGACCACGAGCACTCTGGCAAGACGACTGAGAAGAAGAAGAAGACTGAAGAAGAAGAAGAACCCGACTGTAAAAAAGGAGGGTTAGGGTATGTTTTTATCACGATAAAAACATACCTACACGGGAGCGAAGCCTCGAGCGAGTGCTAGTATTTAAATATTTAAGAAAGTGCGAAAGTTCGCAACTTCGTTCGCGTGGGAGGATTTTCTCTTGTAAATCCTGATCCCGTGTGAATTTTGCAAAGTCCCGTTTTAGCGAGCATCTACATACTAAAAGGAACCTTCATGCAAAATTTGAGAGCCCTACTACTTGTAGTTTCTGAGATTTCGTGATTAATCAGTGAGTGGTATTTCGCTTTTATGTATGTATATAGATTCTAGCTGTCCAGGTTAAATTAGGACCGCTATTTTATTTTCCATATTTTCTCCTCTTTTTCTTATTGATAAAAATTTTGCGTTTGACCATAATCTCACCTGATGACAAGCGATGATGTGGTCAAATGAAGCACGTTTACCCAGAAGTAAACTATTTACTCTTGACTTAAAGATGCCCAGGTTATGGCCATCAGAAAGCACAGACTCCGGCAGGGATTTCCACTCTTTAGCTGTAAGCACAATAAAAGTATTACCAAAAGGTTTTCAGCGTATGGGTGGGATGTCGACCATGTAACGATGGCGCATCGCCGTTAGTCATGTAACTAGTCCGATGACGGACAGACGGCGTTTTTTTCTCCTTACACAAACTCACAATTTTAATTCAATTTATTATTAACCTACTTCAAAAAAAAAGGAGGAGGTTCTCAGTTAGTCGGAATCATTTTTTTAAATGAATGTAACCTGATTACTCGACGACGGCTGGACCGATCTGAATTTTGTTTTGTTCGAAGGGGTATACTTTCTATTTGGTTCCATTGTCATCACATCAGGATCTGATCGAGGGAACTCTTCGAATATTATAGGCACACCTATAGCGACATGGGTATTTTTTATAGTATTTTGTGCAGTTGCTCTTGCAAAGCACCATTTGGTGAAGTGGAATAGATGATGAAGACCAAAGATGGCCACTGGAACTACTCAAGAATAAGTATTTCGTGCGTTGCGATTCGATTACTTGAATATGGTTGCTAAGCACTTTATTCTTGTCACAATGCATATGGTGAAGTGGTGGATGGCTCCTCAATAATTAAAGGTCTTGCATCGGTAAAGCAATATTTTGTTAAACGTGATAAGTAGTTGTTATTTAGATTTTGTAACTAGATAAATTACAAACCGACCTACTAGAAAGCGTGAAAAACACTTAAAAAAACCGACTTACATCTCAAAACACTGCAAAGCAAAAATAACTTTAATTTCGGAAGTCGGTGTCAAAAAATTAAAATACAAATCCAAATACACCGACTACCGAAATTAGGTAAAGTTATTTTTGCTTTGCAGTGTTTTCAGATGGAAGACAATTTTATTTTTTGTTAAAAAGTTTTGTTATTTATCAGATATCAAGATCCAGAATGGTTCGTAACAATTGATACTTACTTATAAACTATGTTAGTAGGTATATACAAAATCGCGAAATCTTTACTTACTTCACAGTGCCAACAACAATTTGAACCCAGAGCGAGTGTATCGGACACTGGTAGATATAATAAGTTACGAGATTATTTTGATAAACTGCCAACCCTAATACTTAATAAGTGAATACACTAATTGCAATGGTACTTACTCACGTGTTTGCCTATCATAATATTATCCGTTTATGATATGGAAATCCTGGTATGTCATCACAACAGACACGTTTAGGCAGCTTATAATATGAATTTAAATGAAAAAGTTCATTGATTACGTATAATCCGTGATTTACGGACGAGATAATTTATTGATTAATGCTGGCACGCTTCTGAATCTAATTGTTTTTAATCGAATTTTGATAAAATTTTAGTTGTGAAATTCCATTTAATACCGGTGTATATACCTAACTACATTTTTAATTAGTTGGCCAAGTGCTCACAAGCGTGACTGTGGTTCACGGTTGTGGGAAAAGGTTCGATTCTGGGGTCTAGATAGAAAAACCCAATAACACTTTTAAGTGCTATTGGGATTTTCTATAAGAAATTCCTTATGGTGATATTACACGGTTCAATCACATTGCTTTAATGTCATTAAAAAGCTCAGAATTGAAAGATACTTCTGTTTACACGTACAATTATCAAAATTGAACATTGAACCATTCAATGCGCATTGCTCATGAAAATGTCTACGAATCAGGTAGTACGTGTGGGAATAAATCTGATTTGATTAATTAATTGAAGAATTGACAAGAAAGAAGCGAAGAAACAGACCCATCCACCAACGCCGTCTGTTTTTATTTTCGCTTTTTTGGGCGGATAATATGATGACAGGCTTGGTACAGTTGTACCGTGTAAGATACAGTGTTTTGGATTAACAACGCTCATTCGATTTCTATTAGCCTGTTCTAACGTCCCGCATTCACACATTTTTTACTTTGTATGGAAAGTTCTGAGATATGACTATGCTAATAACACTGTATTTACTTAAAAAACCAGTTTTACTATAACAAAACACGGCAACTTAAGATACCGTGTACTGCCAAAATAATTTTCCCGCGTTGCAAGATACAGTGTTTTGTCAAAAAAAGTAGCATGTTTGCGCGTTGCGGGCGCGCCAATCAGGAGCGGGAACCGGCGGCAATCTCAGTTGTTATTGGATGATTTGACACAGAACGAACGGACGACTGCCGGGAGCGGGCAACAAATGTATTTTTTTTTTTTTTGTATAGAAACAGAGACTGTTTCCTTTATTTTCCAAGACTTTAAAGTTATTGTGTTGAAGAATATATGAAACCGTGTAGTTGGTCTCATTTCCATAGATAGATAGATAGAATACTCTTTATTGTACACCAATAATTTAAACAAACACTTGATTTACAATAATGCAACAAAATGGTTACAATGGCGGTCTTATCACTGATAGCGATATCTTCCAGACAACCTTTGGATGGACTTTAAGAACATAAAACAAAGAGGGGAGGGGAAAGTCAGTGTACTTACTTCATCAAATATATAACACTAGTACTCACGCGGGGCTTCGCTCCCATGGATTCTATCACGATAAAAACATAACTCTCCTTTTTTGCAGTCGCGTAAAAAGTAGCCTTCCTCAAGCTTTAAGCTACTTCCATACCAAATTGCATCCAAATCCACCCAGTACTTTCGAAGATTTGCGCGTTCAAGCAAACAAACAAACAAACTGTTCCACTTTATAATATTAGTATAGATACACAAAAAGTAACTAAAGTAGTTAACATAATTATATATATATATAGGTATATACAATGTGTAATTTAAAGGGCATATACATACGAAGTGCACGGCTTCTTTGGATGATAATAAACGATATGGCAAGGGTTTTCTAATCCTATGTGCACATGTGTGCAACTTATTAGAAATTTCAATACATTGATACCAGAGACCAAATTTTTCAAATTAAGAAAAACGAAGAAGAACGAAGAGAATTATCATTTTATTGGCAAGTGTCGTGGAAAGTGATGACCCTCATAGTGATGTGAGACGTTTGTTATTATTGGTATTCAAAATATATATGAAATCAACAAGTTGGGGTCAATTCTGTGAGTCACTTATTTTGAGCTGAAACTTTGCATAGAGACTCCATACCAGATATTGTCTTCAGTCCTCTTGGATAGATATGGGGTTTCCGTTACACGTTGTTTAATACAATACAATACATAAATAATTATAAATAAATATATGTGTTTTGTATATATAAATATGTCATAAGGAGAGAAATACAAGGTAAAATCATAGGAGTGTATAAAAATGATTGACAACAGAGCTTTTAAAAGCAGCAAGTGACTGCGCTTGTCTAACTGACAACGGCAATGCGTTCCACAGACGAGTAGCCTGCACCGTATACGATAAATCATAAAATTTTGTGGAATGTGCAGGCATTGAAAGTGTCAAATTTACCGATGATCTCAAATCTCTAGTATGTGTGTCATGAAGGAACTTAAAATGTTCTTTGAGGTAAACGGGAATTCTTGGCAATAACAACAATAATAACAACAACAATAACAGAATATTGTAAATAAATGATAAAATATGCGCATTCCGGCGAAGATGGATAGGCAGCCATAAGATGGTTAAAGATGTGAAAATTTCTTCTGCAGAGCTAGTGTGACATGTAAGAAATATATATATATAAAATATAGAAAATGTAAAAAATATTACGAATTAGCTCACAAGTCAATGCCACTTCCTTATAATTCTTTCGATTTTGTACAATATATAAAGACGTAGTTAAAAAACATAGAAGTGGCTGTGACTTACTCAAAAACATATGACCGTCTTTTCAAAACCTTGTCTTTTGCTTTGCATATATGATCTACTTACTTAGTTTATTTTTTTATGTACCTGCCATGTTATCTCTTGCTTAAAGTTTAAATAAATAAATAAATCTAGGTTTCCATGTTCGCTAATGATTATGGAAGGAGAATATAAACAAATACATTTCTTGAATAGAAATGATGCACAAAACCTTTTGGTGAAATTGCAAATGGCAAACCAATCTACTCCATTCATTACCTACTAATTTTGGTGTTCTTGTCGCTAAATTAATTTTGATTTATTATTATGTAAGATCATAATCCTTTATTGTCCTATTATTTTTCTATTATCTTCCAGTTTTTATATGAAACTGTAAGACTGATTCTGTTGCCATAATAGTTAAAAAACGATTTTAAAAACTTTTTGTAAAATATAAACCCTAATTGTGAACCTACGAGTTTTTTTACTTCACATTTTATTTTTTAATAGATATGATAGACTCCATCTAATAAAAAACCCGACTGCAACTTCTTATATTTCTAGGCCCTGTTTTATCAAGTCAATAAACTGTAAAACATACAGTGTATTGTCATAACAATTTCTTCAGTTACTTCTGACGACTATTATGCCAATTCAAGTTATTCACAATTATTTGTTGTGTATATTCTACTTGTATATGAAACCTAGCGGACTAGACTACTTATAAAATTACCTTTAATTTGATACCAAACACTGAATACTTTCCAAAGTAACTTTTGGAGTAATCTTCGAAAACAGAAAAAAAAACAATTTCTCAAATTTTGTTTTTTGTGGTTACAGTGTATTGGATTGACACGGTAGGTACAGTTGCCATCACATAAATTGCCGGACCTAGACAAAGACTTGAAAAAGCTCAGACTTTTGGGTAAAATAATCTTTCCCCGGACACCCTAGAACATTTTGTTTTAAGTTAAAAATAAAAATATTTAATTATGATTTTATTTACTGATAACATCATATAACCGATAACACCAGCTTAATATTTTTTTACTATCTATAATATCTTTTGTTACTAACAAAAACAATGAGAAAAATCTGTTGGGTAGGTAAATCCCCTTCCATCCAAACTAGGACAAATCTGAGGGAACCCGAACGGATAGCATCCAAATTGTCTATTGAGAGAATTGACAGAATCTTTGTATGAATGAAGCTAAATTTGAAGAACTTAAAAGGGTTACTCCATTCATACAATAATAATATATATAACACTATTAACGTCTTTTCTTGACACTGCGACATTGAGAATGAAAATCTATTGAATCATTCAATTCTTGTGTTTACACGTTCAACTTTCGTCCAATGTATTGAACATTGAACGGCAAAATTGAAAATATTGAGCAAGCTCAATTCTTTAAATGCGATTGAACATTGACATTGAATGATTTAATTTTACGTTTAAATTATTCAATTCATTTGCTTCAATCAAATTGAAAGGCAGAATTGAACCGTGTAATATAGCCATTTATTAGCCCGGAGTTCTACCGGAGCTACACCACCGTGCTTAATAAGTCCGCTAAGCCGTTGGTCCTGGACTCCTGGCTGCCATTTGGATATCTTTCATCATCATCACTTTATACGGGAAGCCTATAGGTGTCATACTCGCAAAAATCGGACAGTGCTCTCCGCGTTCAGTACAACAATGTGTTAAGGGCACTGTTGCGTCTGCCTCGCTTCTGCAGCGCATCGGGAATGTACGCAAAGGTGCGCGTGAATTGTTTCTATACAATATTGCGGAATATGGCGACGTCGATAGCAGGTAGAGTGCGGGACAGGGGTAATAGTCTCCTTACCGTCGTAGCCGACAGGTTGGTTGGGCAATTGTTGCGGCATTGGCGGGCCCTACATGCCCCCGTGTACAAGTCACGAAGCAGATAGGGTACTAATTAATATATTAATTGTGTAGTGTGCGTACGTGTAATTTGTGTTTGTTTGTTTTGTCATTTGCATTGTGTTTAATTATGTGTATATTGATAATTTTTATCTGATATAAATATATCTCATGACGCGAGAAGGCGCGCGACTGCGCCATGAGGGACGTTCAGTCTAGATCTATTAAGTTGGCACCGCACTGCTGTGACTAACCCAACCGACTCCCCGTTCACGCCACTTCCCGCGGATTCTACAGACGGCGCCGACAGTAGCTAGGGGAATTCTCTAGAATGTGCGAGGATTCCCCGGGAGACGCGTGACCTTTTTTGGCTCCTATTTAGTTTGTACCTACAATGTTATACGATAGACAATGTTCATTATGCTATGTACAATTTCGTTGCTAAAAGTAGCTTCAATTCTATTCCGGCGGTGTAAATTGAGCCTGAGATGATGATATAGGTACCTAAATGTAGATGTGTGGACATCTTGTGTAATCCTATGTCTACATGTGTGGAACTTATTAGAATTTCAATACATTGATACCAGAGACCGAATCTTTTAAATTAAGAAGAACGAAGAGAATTATCGTTTTATTGGCAAGTGACGTGGAAAGTGATGACCCTCATAGTGCTGTGACACGTTTGTTATTACTGGTATTCAAGAAACATATGAAACCGATAATTTGGTATAAATTTTTTGAGTCACTTATTTTGAGCTGAAACTGTGCATAGTGACTCCATACCAGATGTTGTTTTCAGCCCTTGTGGATAGATATAGGGTTTCCGTTACACGTTGTATACCTGCTCTCGGAAAGCTCGTTAAACCGTTGATATCAGATAGTTAGTAGCCAGAAAATCGAATCACCAATCTTGCCTTAGGGGTATCGTATTCCTCTCGCGCCCGGCATTGGTCGAGGCCATGCTGCGGGGCGAGAGGGAGTGGGAAGCGGTCGCCTCCTTCTGCGAAGCAGTCATGCTTCCGAAGGAGGAGGCGGGCCGCGTGAGGGAGAGGATGGCGTCCTTCGTCCAGCCCAGCCGCAGTGGTAGACGCCCACGGCGTCGGACGTCGGCCGACGATCTCCGGCCACCGTAGGCGCGGGCATGCGCACAGCGAGTAAAGGGCAACTCGCTGTCCGACCATGGACCATGCCCGGATCGACGGCGCGTTGTGTTCCACGCGCGCCTCAAAGAGCGTCAGCAATATGACGAGGCCCCCCCGTAGAGGGCCGAAGCCTGCCGGGGTCGTGGGACTCATCCCATTACCGTGACCCCGGTACGTAAAGGGTTATTGAAAGAACACCGTGGATTTTAGTCAGTAAAAGTCTGACAGTCCCTGCCACCCTGCCCGGGGTGGGAGGACTTATTTGATAATTTTACCACGATAAAAAAGAAAAACAAAAAGGGGTTTCGTATTAAGTAGTTACATGGATATGAAGCTCAGATAGGTAGTCTCCGTGTAGAATAGACTTAAGCATCAATAGCTTAATAGATAAGGTGTTGGACTTGTGATCGAGAGGTCACGAGTTTGAACCCTACCCATTACACTACTGCCGTGAACCCACTCCAGTCACAAGCATTCTGATTTTTGTCTATTTAAGCACACGTGAAATAAAATAAATTTTAATTTGAGGTCGTGAATTTGAAGCCAGGTAGGCGCATTACTTGGTGTTATTATTTATTATATACTTTATTTATTACACTTTTTTTTGTGGTGGGAAAATCATCGAATGATTTCTTCCGCTCTGGGTCAAGCGGGTGTGTCAGATTTCTACTGACTAAAAACCCACCCTGTTCCTTCGGCTGCCCTAAATTTCCGGGGCCGCGGTAACTCGGTAGAACTTTCCCGCAAACCCCGGCAGGCAATGGCCCTATGAGGCCCCGTCACTGGTGTTGACAGCTCCTTGAGGCGCGCGTGGAACACGACGCGCCGCTGAACAGGGCCTGGTCTTTACCGGACGGTGAGCGACCCCTGCTCGCCGTCCGCAGGCCCGCGCCTACGGTGGATTTATTACACCCTACAATACACTTAAGGTTACAAATAATAAAAACTAGTGTACAATGGGCGGTCTTGTCTCGCACAGGACAATCTCTTACAGACAACCTTTGGATGGACAGAAATTAAAGCAGATAGATTTAGGACTGTCAGTGTACAACATCATACATAATATTATTTAAACATAATAATATAAAATACATACCACTATATATTCAAATTTTATTTCAAATTCAAAATATATAAATATACAGTGTGGCGATTAGGTTATCACATTAATTGAAACTACGTAGTCTATATTGGGTATTTTATCATAACAATTAAAATAATTTAATAATAAACAATATTATAGCTGTGGGACCTTTTTTTTTTCATTTTAATATTTTACAACATCATTTATTGCATAAACGTAATCAGCTGACCAATCTCGACTCGGCGTTTGCTCCGCCGGCGCCGGCATCGCGGCGTTGTCGCTTTTACAGGTCAGTAAACTAATATTATAAAGGATTATTTATTTTTTAGCAATATACTGAACACTATTGACGTATTTTCTTGACACTGCGACTTTTAGAATGAAAATCTATTGAATCATTCAAGTTTTGACAGGATTCTACTTCCGAATGATGTTCAGTGATTCAATAGTCGTTTTTGAACCCTTTTCATTCTTATTGAATGGACAGCGAAATGTGGCCGCCAGGCAACACTGCAGTACTTAAGAGTACTACAAAACAAAACTGGTGACTATCCTACTAATATCCTACTTCCTACTATTCCTACTAATTACTTATTACTTTACTAATATTATAAATGTGAAAGTTTGTGAGGATGGATGGATGTTTGTTACTCTTTCACGCAAAAACCACTGAACGGATCTGAATGAAATTTGGCAAGTAGATAGTTGACATTCTGGAATAACACAAAGGCTACTTTTTATCCCGAAATTCCCACGGGATCGGGATTTGCGCGGGAAAACCTTCCCACGCGTACGAAGTCGCGGGCAGAAGCTAGTATTATAAATGCGAAAGTTTGTGAGGATGGATGGATGTTTGTTACTCTTTCAAGCAAAAACTACTGAATGGATCTGAATGAAATTTGGTAAGTAGATAGTTGGCAGCCTGGAATAACACATAGGCTACTTTTTATCCCGAAATTCCCACGGGATCGGGATTTGCGCGGGAAAACCTTCCTACGCGTACGAAGTCGCGGGTAGAAGCTAGTAATATATCATTATTTTTGTTTGTGCTTTTCGGAATAGTTTGCTATTGCGGATCACGAATCCTAACATACGTAGTGATCTCTTAATAATGCTATCAATGTGCGGTACAAAAGTCAACTTGCTGTCAAGCAAGACGCCCAAATCTCTGATATGATCGACTTCAGCCAGAGGCGTACCACCGATATTGTACGTCGTGTTAATGTTATGCAACTTTCAGTCGAATTTGATGTGACTGCATTTTTCACGATTCAAGTTGTCACACTGTATAAAAAATTATAAGTAGTGAGAGATAATGCTCCTTCACCATTCTTTTGAACGTAGATAATGTTTGAGCACGCCTCACATGTGTGGGTAATGCATTCTACAAACGGGCCGCTTGGAGGGTGAAAGATATCATCATCACGACTTCTCTCAAATCAGTCAGTGAAAACGGGACTGAAAACTTCAATAAAACTTCTACATCCAGCAATCTGCATTGGGCCCACGTGGTCTTGGAGCTCCTGCGTACACTCTCCAAAGTACGATCTTCAAATTTTTTAAAGTCTTCAAAGGTCTTCTCTTCTTGAAAGACTTCAGCCTACCTACATTAAAAAAATTAAACACTAGGAAGTGATGATTGTTCTGACAATCATCACTTCCTAGTGTTTAATTTTTTTAATTAGTCTCCCAAAATGTCTGCATTTTGGGAGACTAATAATAATAATATTACACAACTTTCACATAACGCCATACAGTCCCAAAATAAGAGCAGAGCTTGTGCTATGAGTACTAGACAACTGATAAACACACATCTATATTTCTAAATACATACATATTATAGATAAATTACACCCAGACAAGGAACAAATAATCGTGCTCACCACACAAACATTTGTCCTGGGTGGGAATCGAACCCACGACCTTGAGCATAGCAGTCAAGGCCAGTGACCACTAGACCAACAGGCCTGTCATTATACTTTCACTTTTTTTTTTTTTTATTAAGAATGAGCCCGCTGTTGACCTCGATCACACCTGATGGTAAGTGTAAGATGAGGTCTACGATCGAACGAGCGAGCCCAGAAAATGCCTATTCACTCTTGCTTTAAAGGCTGACGGGTCATATGTGGCAGGGAACACAGAAGCCGGCAGAGAGTTTCACACCTTGGCTGTGCGCACAATGAATGTTGAAGAAAAGCGCTTAGTAGGACAAGACGGTATATCGACCAAGTGTGGATGGTATCCTGCGGTACGTCTGGTAGACCGGTAGTAAAAGGGGCATGAAGGGATCAGGTCGTGGAGCTCCTGCGCACACTCTCCGAAGTACAATCTGTAAAAGATAGACAGGCAAGCAACGTTTCGCCAGTGAGCCAGGCTGTGAAGCTTACCCGCCAGAACCTCGTCACTATTTTCATGTAATTTTTTTTGACTTCCAAAATGTGCTGATTGTGAGTGTGCTAAAGTTATCATTCAAACTAGGATTCAGCTTACATTTTTTACATTAATATCATTAAAGTATATTACATTTTATGTAATAAATAACATGAAATTTGTCTCCCAGAATGCGAGTCACCACTTTCCGGTGTTTACGTTTTAGTTAAATATTGGCTGAAGTCTAGTTTCAATGATAAAGAAGTAAACCCATCTTTTGATGTAAACTAATTGTGACTGTTTCTTTGTTTGCGAAGGAATCGATATAACCTACGCTATTTTTCTCGTATAATTCCCGTGGGCATTCCAAGATAAAAATACGCCTACATTTTGCACTATAAACGATTCATATTTTGCCATAAGAGTTCGATTCAAATCAGCTCAGCAGTTCCAGAGATTTGTCAGGGCAAACAGAATGACTAAACAAATTTGTTTCATGTTTTAGCATCATGAACCATTCTTTTACGGTGCAGGCTATTCGGATGTGGAATGCATTGCCGGTGTCAGTAAGACAAGCACAGTCACTCGCTGCTTTTAAAAGCTCGGTTGCCAATAATTTTCTTTCAAAGTTATGATTATTTCTTTGTTTTTCTCCACACGATGTTAAAGAACACATTATTATTTTAATTAGTTTTTTCCGTTATGAGTATTTGTAGTACACTAATTTAGCCCTCCCCATTTCAATTAAAGCTTTTAAAGTCCTTCCAAAGGTTGTCTGGAAGATATCACTCTCAGCGATAAGACCGCCATTGTAATCAATTTTATAGCAATAAGGTTATGTAAGTGTGTTTCAATTTTTGGTGTACAAAAAGTATATATCTATCTATCTATAAGCACTTGAGAAATCACAGTTATTTTAAAATATACAATTTACAGTTTTTCAATTTTTTATTAGTAATTTCATTGTACTATGTTGATTGGACATACCTATTAAACCTGCATTATGGATATATTGTAAAATGAATGATGTTTTAAAAGAGTAACTGTGGAGTTTCTTGTCAGTTCTTCTTCATATGAAACTACCAATTTCGAACCGTGCACTAACTTTTGACGTTTTGTAAGTGCCCATGTCGGTCTATGTGACATAAAAAATAAAATTTAAGTTTGAGTTTGAGTTTTGGGTTTGATACATACAGACATTTCAATTTTGTTGTACAGACGCACATGAAGCTACCCGAAACTGTCAAATTTTTCCAATCAACCTTGAACCTAATGTCTTTAGCAATAAAGTTGAAAATCTATTAAAGAAATTTGACAGATTGTTGTAGCTTGATGTGCTGGCCTCTGTACCTATATGTCTACAGGGATTGTATTTTCTATCTCTTATTATTGAAAGCAATAACACAACACTTCTGAATACAAATGATTTATTGTATAATTACTGATAGCCATAGTTATTTTCTTATCCTCTGGAGAAAGGGGGCCTACTGTTTGTTACCAAATGGAACAGTCCACTGCTTCTGGAAAAATAAAACAAGAATCTATTGAAATAAAACGGGCAAGTGCAAGTCGGACTCCCACACGATGGGTTCAATACCATTTTCTATAAAAAAGCAAAAAAATCACGTTTGTTGTACAAGGGCCCCCTAAAATACAGAAGTAACCTTTTCACTCTTGACTTAAAGAACCCTAGGTTATAGCTATCAGGAAACACAGACTCCGGCTGTACGCACTCCTTAGCTGTACGCGCAATGAAAGTATTCCCTAAACGTTTTTGGCATAATGGATATCCATAATGTAAGTATGGCACATCACGGTTTGTCTTGCAGTCCGATGATGGAGAAATAGTAAAATAAAAACTTTTCTTTGCTGTTAACCATTTGATCAATTAAAAAACAAAATAACTTAGTAACTAAACACCGGGACAAAAATGTTATACGCTTAATATCCCTAAGACAGTTGTCCTACTGCCGGCAAGTAAACGAATATCAGCGTTTTACTCGCTCAAGAAACGCACAATTAAATATACATTCCGTGTAAACAAAAGAGATGCATATATTAACATTTGCTTTCTGAATGTTCACACTGATGGCGACAACTCGCTTCACTAGTTTTGTCGCTGAAGGACAAGAGCTGTCAAATATAATACTCGCTCAGCGATCACTTGGCGGTCAGAACTCACGCTGAGAGACCAAACAGATGATAGCTCAGCGACTGAACTATCGGAACAACACGCTCGCTGCTCGCCAACTCGTTTTCAGATGCTAGCTCTACTCGCTACTCGTTCATCGTCGGCGGTGGGACAACTGCCTTAGTCAATATTAAAATATTTGTCAACTATCGTCTGCCTGTGGCTTCGCTCGCGAGTAAAGTTCTGCGTCAGGTGCACCGTAAAACTGGTCGTAAAATTTTGTGGAATGCGTAGGCATCAAAAGTCTCTATTTCTCTAATGATCTCAAATCTCTAACATGTGTGTCACGAAGGAACTTAAAACGTTCTTTGGGGTAAAAGGGAGTCGTTGGATTGAAAAGAATACTGTAGAGAAATGAGAAAATATGTGAATTCCGGCGAAGGCGGATAGGCAGCCACTTGAGTTTAGTGCGAAACACAGAAACATGATCATATTTGCGCAAACCAAATATGAATTTGATACAAAAATTTTGGAGTCGCTCAAGCTTATCTAGCTGCACTTCAGTTAGATCTGGATAACTTGCATCAGCATAGTCAAGGATAGGGAGAAGAGATTGGGCAAAAGTACTATGTCAATGGGTATGTGCTCCCGTACCTATAGAACCGTATACCAGTTTTTGAGAGTGCAGAGCGCATGCATCAGTGGTGCCTCGCTCTAACGATTGGTGCGCCCGCTCGGCTCCATGAGTAGATTTAAGCTTCGATAGACTACTGGCTAAATTGTTAGAATTATGGTCGAGAGGTCGTGGGTTCGAACTCCACAAATTACACTACTGCCATAAACCCACCCTAGACTCAAGCATATTTAGCTTAGTTGGAGGGGTTAACAAGATTGCTAGCATTGTGAATTGCTAGATCTCATTAAAGAAAAATTGGCCAAGTGCGAGGCGGACTCGCCCATGAAGGGTTCCGTAGTAACTACGCAAAACAACTTTGTTTTTCAGAGTATTAGTATGAAATACAAAGTTATATTTACGGTTTTAAAAATGTGCTATATCTCAAAAACTGCTGACTTGACCTCGTGCAAACCAATTTTGGTTGAAAGTCTACATTAAGATCTACAGATATATATTTTCTTAGATTTTGCAATCCATTATTATAGAAGTTAGAGGGGGGGGACACATTTTACCAGTTTGGGAGCGTATATCTTTTAAACGATTAACTTTATGAAAAAGTGGTCTTAGAACCCTCAATGTCATTTTTAAAGACGACCATAAATACCACATACGCATAAGTTTCATGAAAAAAATATTTTCAGTTTTAGTTCTATGCATGGGGAGCCAAGCTATATTTTAAATATTTTTTAATTTTTTTCTTAAAATCGGAAAGCGGTTTATAGAATGCATCGACCTACCAAGTTTCACATGTATAGTCTTAATAGTTTCGGAATAAAATGGCTGTGACATACGGATGGACAGACAGACAGACAGAGAGACGGACAGACATCACGAAACTATAAGGGTTCCGTTTTTGCCATGGGGCTACGGAACCCTAAAAAGAACAGAAAAGATATTTAAAGACATGATGATGCCACTTACCCTGTCTTAGGGTTGGGTCCTCCCATTCTGAGGGTACCAGCAGCATTGCAGTTGCCGTTCACAGCTTGGTTGAGGTTCGCACAGCGTCTACCAGTGAAGCCACCGGTTCTTAGAGATTCAGCCATGTAGTTGTAAGCTCTGCAGAAAGAAGGATATACAACGTATAATTTAAAGGGTTTATACATACCAAGTACACGGCTTCTTTGGATGATAATCCTATGACTATAAGTGTGGAACTTATTAGAAACTAGCTTCCGCCCGCGACTTCGTCCGCGTGGAAAATAAATCCCCCGATTTTGAAACATTCTTCATTAGTGCTCCGCTCCTATTGGTCTTAGCGTGATGATATATAGCCTATAGCCTTCCTCGATAAATGGGCTATCTAACACTGAAAGAATTTTTCAAATCAGAACTGTAGTTCCTGAGATTAGCGCGTTCAAGCAAACAAACAAACAAACAAACAAACAAACAAACAAACTCTTCAGCTTTATAATATTAGTATAGATTTCAATACATTGATACCAGAGACCGAATTTTTCGAATTAAGAAGAATGAAGGGAATTATTATCGTGTTATAGGCTAGTGACGTGGAAAGTTATTGACACTCGTAGTTAGGTGACACCTTTGTAGATTGGTATTTATGAAAACTAAACTTTAAATAAAAAATCTTTGAGTCACTGATTTTGAAACTGTGCATAAAGACTTTTTGGTCTCGAGCCCTTTTGGATTGATATGGGGTTTCCGTTACACGTTGTATAATATAATGATTTATTTCGTATTTATCTATCCATAGAGCATTCGTGATAGAAACAAATATGCTAGTAATTCACACATACAAAAAAAAAACCCGGAGAAATGCGAGTCGAACTCGTCCACCGAGGGCCCGGTACGGAACCCTCGGTGGACGAGTCCGACTCGCAGTTCTCTGGTTTTTTTTTATATTATTAAGAATAAATAAAATTTCTACAGAAACTTTCAATAGGTTAGTTTCCTGTGTTACAAAATAATTATTTTATTTGGTCCATTAGGTAGATTTTCAAAAAATATTTGTCACGTATTTTTTGCCCTTTCAAGTCAAGAAAAATTCACAAAGATGAAAAGCTTCAAAGTACAGGAGTGGGGGCTGCTAACGTCACACAGTGCTAAGAATTATACCGGAGTGTGACGTCACGCGAAATTTCAACTCACTGTATCGTTTTAATTTTTCAGTTACATGAAAAAATAAAAAATACGTGTCTAATGTTTTTTGTTAAACTACGTGACGGACTAAACAAAATATTTTAGGAAACTACCCTGTTGTTCAGTGTGTTGTACATTAGAAGACGTTTACCACGTCTTTCTGTCGATATGCGCTAAAAATGAAGTTTTTATGAAGTCTTGGCTTACGAACCTATTATGATTGCATAGAGAGGTGGCACATCCAGGCATACTCCTCCCACCATTGGGATAGAAGTCCACGTGTCCGAGAGGGTTCAGCCAACCGCTGTCTCCACCATTAGTGTGAATGACCTCGGTGTAGGCTCCGTCACTAGGCCTGAAGACCAGGTTGTTGTCCCAACGGTCTGCGGGATCCAGACCTTGAAGAAACCGAAGGAACATTGCTTTCCATATTTTTTAAACATTGCCCTAAGAATTTCTCCTGTTTCGTGAGTGCATTTTCACAGCTCACCGGCCGATAAGGCTAGTTATAACCTAGGAGTCTTTCAGTCAAGAATGAATAGGTTACTTTTAGGTAATCATGCTCCATCTTCGATCACATTATCACTCCATCAAGTGAGAGGTGGTCAAACGCGAGTCTATTACCAATAAAAAAGGACCAGGGGGCTTAGCAAAAGTTAGCAATACTATAATAGTTATTGAAAATTATCGCTTTGTCTCTTTTACACTCAAGTTTGGTGTATGTGAAAGAAACAGAGCGGCAATAGCGTAACCGCTAATGTGTCGGATTTGTCATCGAGAGGTCTTGCCGTAATCCACTCCAGACATAAGCACATTTAGCTTAGTTGGAGGAGTTAACAAGATTGCTAGTAATGTGAATTCTATCACATTACTGGTAATATAAAAAACCGGCCAAGTTCGAGTTCTATCTATAAAAACGGCAAAAAAATCACGTTTGTTGTATAGGAGCCGCCTTACATATTTATTATATTCTGTTTTTTTTTTAACAGAAATACATCATCTGTGAAAATTTCAACTATCTAACTATCACGGTTCATGAGGCCTGGTGACAGACAGACCGTGGATCCATAGTAATAGGGTTCCGTTTTTACTCTTAGGGTACGGAACCCTAAAAAACTTATAGCTAATCTTTCTATACGTGCAGTTCGTTGGGTAACTACACGCAAAGACTAAAGCTGCGGGCAGATACTAGTGATATTAGTAAACTTACTAGTAACGTAGGCGACGTTGCCGGTCATAGTTCTACCAGTGTGTCCAATTCCATGGCCTCCCACGCTGAAGCCACAAAGGTGGTAGTTCCTGGCATTAGCTCCGGTCAGATTGTTCAGCCAGTTGAGGAACCGGCCGGCGGCTTGACCTTGTAATAACAAATAGGATTATAAATGACTACACATGATACGTTGGTTCTACATGGTTGGTTAATGATAACATTAGCAAAAGGGCATTATAGTTTTCTAACTCCGCATCTCAAAACAATAAATAAATAAAATAAAATAAGTAAAAACGAATTTAAATAAACTATTAGGTACTTTGCTAAAGACAACGGATTATGTTGATGTAGAAAATCTTTTAAAAATATAATCATTTCACATAATAAACACACACAGACACACACATTATTACAAACACACACACACACTCGCAGATTCTGATATTATTGTGTAAAAAAATTATTGGCAAAAATGGTAACAGTCGTTATAATAATAATATAATATATGTTTATTTCTCTCTACAATATTTACAATACATCATTTAGATTTGTATATTAACAGGTTTATTATTGTGAGAGACTGGTGCCTAAACTAAGCTGTAAGCCTGTATTTCAGGACACCAGGACTCCACCTTTTAACATTAAGTATTGAAAACAGATAGTTGAACCTGAACATAATTATTATCAATAAATGTTTGTTAGTAATTGTGTATGTACAAAAGTGTGTGAGTGTGTGTGCGTGTGTGTGTTTTTGTGGGTGTGGTGTTAGTAAGTGTTTTGCGTGTGATAACAGTGGGTTTGTGTGTATGACTGAGTTTTTACCTTACATTTACAAGATTACACTATGGTAGATAGTCGTTACGCTATTTGAACTACTTACAATCTATACTAATATTATAAAGTGGAAAGCTTTGTCTGTTTGTTTAAATGCGCTAATCTTCGAAAGTACTCGGTGGATTTGGACGAAATTTGCTATGGAAGTTGGTTGAAACTTGTAGGTTATAATTTACTTTTTATCTTACTATAAAAAAAGGAGGTTTTGTTTTTATCGTAATAACTATGAACCCAAAGCCCTGCGCCACTGCTAGTACCAAAATATTATGACGTAATATATTGTATGGAGCAAAGATGTAGTCTTAGAATACGAAAAAAATTAGAAACCACGTTCAAATGTAATTGTAAGCCGCAGTCTATGTCCAAATACAAGACAAGCCCCCCCGCTAACCTCCCTTCCCACCCGCGTAATGTTGCTAGCTCAGACATTATTTGTCCGTTTTAGAGGTGAAATCTTCAGCAGGGAAGCTAAAATTTTAGATAGTTATAATGTTACATAGAAACATAATTTCATACAACCCTCCCCTTCCTCTTTCACACACACCACACACACGCACTACAAATTTTGTAAATTTGTTTCGTAATCTTAACAGGTACTATGTTAGTTACATAGTACAGTACCTATTATAAATGTAATGCAATTCTAACAATATCATATACATAATTGATAACCTTTCTTTTTTCAAGTTGGTTAAAATATTTTTTGATTAAAGTAGTTATTAATACACTACAAAGAATAAAAGCCCTTAGTAGGTAATAAAAAGAAGGGAAAATCAAAACTCTTATATTGGCAACACTAACAAGATGGATGCATTATTGTCTTTGACAATCACAAACTAAACAGTTTATTCAATAATTAAATAAGACGATAAGTGAATGCGCTAGTTACACGTGAAATGTGATCCCATCCTGTTTTTTAGCCCCGCTGCATTTTACAGGTAGAAACGACACAAGACGTCATAATTTAAATAAATTAGACACGGGTAAAACACGTCACGCGTCACAGTACTACTGATCGGCTGCGCGTCAAACTGCTCCATTTAGGAGTAGTTTTTGTTGCTTCAGTATTAGGCGCGCTCGGCTCGGCTTCTAGTTCTTTCTGTATTCTAAGGATGTAGTAATGCATGCTGCCATCCTATAGGAACTACTTGCCTCTGAAAATCTGTGATATTATTAGTATAAAGAACTGCTTAATAGCTCTAAGCGGATACTATCTAGATCGTACTTATCATAGATAGATAGATATACTCTTTATTGTACACCGTAACAGAATTACATGAGGACTTAAAAACTACAAAAGGTGTTACAATAGGCGGTCTTATCGCTAAAAGCGATTTTTTACAGACAACCTTTGGATGGATTTGACACAGCAGGAGAAAATTAATACGCGGGTAATCGACAGTGTACTATTCACTTACTTATATACAACAAATAAATAATAACCTACAAACTTAATACACATATACATAAAAAAACAAAGCTGAGATATATATAAAATAGTAACAAATTAAAGAGAGATAGAGATCTTTTACCATGTTTTTGAAAGAAGGAAGGGTCTGTGCTTGTCTTACTGACACGGGCTTGGAGGAATTTGATTGTGTAATTCTATTAACGTACCAGCTTGTGTAGCACGAGGGCCCCAGTTGGATCCAGCACTCCAGTCAATGACGATCACGTTGAAGTCACCAGCGGCCAGGAACGCTGGAATATTTATTCACTTAATTGTGACATTTGTGGGAAAATTGATGACGTGCAACACTTTTTAATGGAATGTGTGCGCTTTGCAAACAAAAAAGAAGAATTAGTGAGGCAATTTAATTTGAACTATCTAGATGTTGATGTCTTTCATAGCATTCTAGCTTCACCAAGTTCGGATGCAGTTAGAATATACTTCTTTAAGTTGCTGTAGGAGTAGTTGACGTCACACGTAGGAAAGAGACACGTTGAGATTTCAGGCGTTTATTTTCAGTGTCAAAGTTTACAGTTGAAGCCGGTAAGAATGGGAAGTACAATATAGGCGCAATTCCACACGGCCAAGTCAGCTTTAACGAAGGCGGGGAAACAGTCCTGTAATCCAAAAACATATATTCCCAAAGGATCTTACTATAGTCCAACCAATGATATTATCATTGAGTCCAACTATGTGATCGGTCCCGCCTGCTTGTCACTTTTAAAAATAAAAATTGGCCAAGTGCGAGTCGGACTCGCCCATGAAGGGTTCCGTAGTAACTATAATAAATATAACATACTTAATATACTTATTTGAAATAAAAAAAAAAAACAAAAAACCTTACAATTTTTACAACTACGCCAAATAACTTTGTTTTTCATAGTATTTGTATGAATTACAAAGTTATATTTGCGGTTTTCGAAAATATACTGTATCTCAAAAACTGCTGACTCGTTCAAACTATATTTGGTTGAAAGTTTACATTAAGATCTACAACATATGGTTTTTTTAGATTTTTAACTTCATTATTATAGAAGTTAGAGGGGGGACACACATTTTACCACTTTGGAAGCGTATATCTTTTAAACGATTAACTTTATGAAAAAGTCATCTTAGGAACCATAATGTCATTTTTAAAGACCTGTCTATAAATATCACACACGTATAGGTTTCATGAAAAAAAATATTTTCAGTTTCAGTTCCATGTATGGGGAGCCCCCTTTATTTTAATTGTTTTTTTTTATTTTCTCTTAAAATCGGAAAGCGGTTCACAGAATACATCTACCTGCCAAGTTTCACATGTATAGTCCTAATAGTTTCGGAATAAAATGGCTGTGACATACGGACGGACGGACAGACAGACAGACGGACAGACATGTCGAAACTATAAGGGTTCCGTTTTTTGCCATTCG
Source organism: Tholera decimalis (assembly GCA_943138885.2). NCBI lineage: Eukaryota > Metazoa > Arthropoda > Insecta > Lepidoptera > Noctuidae > Tholera > Tholera decimalis. The sequence goes on along the minus strand of OW964575.2, from coordinate 4,537,092 downwards.
GCTACGGAACCCTAAAAATGTATTTGTTTCTTCCATTTCAGTTGAGCAGTCGGGTTTTTTAAATAAGTTTTTTTTTTTATTTTCAGCTTTTTAGTATTGAATTCCGTTTTAAGTGTTATACTTCCTAAACGGTTACTAAAAATGAAAAATGGTTAAAGAAACCTCAAAATAATTTTTAAAGATCTATTTAATGATACCCCATTTGACATAGTTTGTCGATTTTTTTTTTTTGATAATACGGCGCCTGGTTGTCGTTGTAGTGATTTTTTTTTTAAATTTTAATGTAACCTAAAACACTCGCGTCATCAAGACAAATTCAACGGCATATCATTTATCAAAATCCGTTCACTGGTTTAATAGTTACGAGGGAACAAAGGAATGGACATACATACGTACGCGGTAAAATCATAAACCTCCTCCTTGCTTCGCTACAGTCGGGTAAAAAAACAGACTGAACCAGCGGCTTAACGTGCTTTTCGAGTCACGAAGGAATCTTGACGTGTTAAATTGGCCACCCGTCCATTTGCCGACCTTGGGAGGCGTTGCTTAATCTGAAGATCGGCCCGTGTGCCTATTATAATTTAGCCACGAGCTCTTCCAGGCTATATACAACGTGTAACGGAAAGGGTATATACATACCAAGGGCACGGCTTCTTTGATGATATCAAACGATAAAGGAAGGGTTTCAACTCAAAATAAAATACTCAAAAAATTGATACCAAATTTTCGGTTTCGTAAGTTTCTTAAATTGAAATCATAATAATCGTGTCACCGCACTACGTAGGTCAATAACTTTCCACGTTACTTGCAAATATCACGATAAATCTCTTCCGTAATTCTGTGCGCCTAGTATTGTAGTAGCCTAGCGTACAAGCGGTGTTCTTTTGTCGGCGCATTACTTCCGAACATGTAGAGATAGGATTAAAAAACCCTTCCAATATCGTTTGATATCACCCAAAGAAGCCGTGCCCTTGGTATGTATATACCCTTTCCGTTACACGTTGTATACACATAGGTAGGGTTGTCATCACCAAATTTGCCGGCCCCAGACAAAGACTTATAAACCCCGGACATTTGGGTAAAATCACGGTTTTTCCCCGGACACCGTAGAAAAATACATTTTTGAACTTGAAACCAAAGACAACGATGTTTAATTATAGTTTTTATTTACTGATAAAGTGATAACATTGTCATTGTCATCTTGCTTTAGAACTTTTTTGATAACAGTATCTTCCTTTTCATTAAATCAACGTAACATAAACAATGAGATGAAATACCATAGGAAAATAATAATAGAGATCGTGCTTTTTGACACCCGTAAGACCAATGTGTGTTTGGGTTTTACCTGGACGCTTATGGGGAAAATCCCTCCGGACGCCCCCGGACGCTCTCCAAATTAGGTCAAGTCCGGGAATACCCGAACGAATGGCAACCCTACACATAGGTGATATTTTTCACTGAAAAAGACACCCGAGTGAAGCCGTAGGCAAAAGCTAGTCGATAATAAAAAAAAACCAGCCAAGGACTAGTCTATAAAAACGGCATGAAATTATGTTTGATGTATGAACGCCCCACCAAAAAATACTTAAAACAGGATAATAAAATAAATATTTAAATTGATTTTATTGTTCTGTTTTTAGTATTTTTTGCAACAAACATCATCTGTGAAACTTCATCTATATAAAAAATAAATTGAAATTATAAACCATTTATTCGGTGATAAACACCTCAGATAAACACACACAACAACATGCAATAGAAAATTACATACATAAAAAAGCTATAACGGTTCATGATATACAGCCTAGTGACAGACAGACAATCTCTCAAACTCTCAATATGTTTTATTTCACATAGGCCTACATGGGCACTTACAAAACGTCAGCAGTTAGGGCACGGTTCGAAATTGGTCGTTTTCTATGGAGAAGGACCGGCAAGAAACTCCACAGTTACTCTTTTCAAATCAAAATATCATTTTTACAATGTATCCATAATATAGGTTAATTAGATATGAGAAGACAGTATAGACCAATTAATACAGCACAATGGAATTACAAATAAAAAATTGTAAAACAAATCTAAGAGTCTACAGTGTTCTCCCATTCACAAAAAACTTTATATTGTATTAAAATTAACTTGAGAAGCGACATCAGACTTCAACAATGAAGGATAAATTAATAATAAAAATGAAACAAGAAAATCTGTCAAGTCGGATGGATTATCGTAGGGAAAAATAAAAAGACACACTCACGAAAGTGGAGTTACACTAGTCGATAAAGCAATTACAATAAGCCAGGGAAGCCACATGTGCAGAAGGAAGGAATCATCGCCAAGCAGTCATGTCTTCAACGTAGTCCCGAATCTTATAATACACTTTTTTGATAAGGACACGTTTGACGTGGGTTTTAAATTTTCCTTCGCTAAGTTCTGTAACAGATTTTGGCAACTTGTTATAAAAGCATATGCTATTTGTGAGGAATGACTTGCTTGTCTCTCCATTTAGGTATAACATTTTCATGTTTGTTGCGTGTATTTATTGTGTGAATATTGCTTCTAATCTTATAAAGTCTTGCGTACATATAATATGTTTTCTAATATATAAAGTGAAGGCAGTAAAATATAAAGTGAATCGACCTCTTTAAAACATTTCGAAGGGACTCGCGAAGACCCATTTTATATATTACCCGGATTGCCCTCTTTTGCAGTATGAAAATTGAATCTACGTCAGCTGCGGATCCCCACAGTAATATATATATATATATAACTCAAAGGTGACTGACTGACTGACTGACATTATTTATTTATTTATTTATTTATAGTTAATTAAAACGGTACAACACCAATTACATTAATTAACATAGAAATAGAAATACATTTAAGATAAGAATAGTAATAATTGTGATTGAAAATTGAAATTATATAAGATAAAATAAAATTAAAATTAACATGGAACAGTAGACACTCTTGCATACTTCCTTTCACAGAAGACCAGACATGCACGCATAATTTTACTCCATTCGTCAGCAAACACATCACATTCAGGGTTGGTAGTCAGGAGGGTATTGAGCATCCTTAGAGTGCGACATACTGGGGATTCAGCTCTGGCGACAGTTTTGGAAGTCGGTGGAGCAAACAAATTGTGTAAGCGGTTCTGACGATGTCGGATGTACTTGTCAGGCACGAATAGTCGGCAGAAAAGGCCATGGAGCTCGGGACAATTGATACGTCCGCTCAGGATCTTGCAGGCTACTGTGAGCTGATCAAAGCCTCTCCTCACCTCCAAAGAATTAAAGCCTAGCATTCCTAAAAGATAGTTGGTAGGGTACATGTAAGGGAAGAAGTGGTATAACCTTTTGAATAGGATCCTCAGGAAGGTTTTCTGAACCTTTTCCATCATTAATGTTTGAATTGCAGTGTAAGGATGCCAGACACAGGCACTGCTTTCAAGTTTACTCCTTACCAAAGTGGTGTATAATAGCCTAATGACATTGGGATTGCGGAAATCCCGAGCATTTCTTAGTACAAAACCTAGGCGCCTAAAAGATTCTTTCGCAAGGGCAGAGACGTGATCTCTAAAAGTCAGGTATCGGTCAAAGGTCACTCCCAAGTCCCTAATATTGGTGACACGAGTAATTGCTTCTCCACCCAAACAATAGTTGTAATGGATTGGTTGCAACTTCCGACCGTACGTCATGACATAGCACTTGCTCGTATTAAAAAACAGCCTGTTCTGGATGCTCCACTCATAGATGGCGTCAATGTCCTTTTGCAGGAGTTTACATAGTGATCTATCAACGCACAGCCCAAACCACTGGACGGATCGGGTTGAAATTTGGCATGCAGGTAGATGTTATGACGTAGGCATCCGCTAAGAAAGGATTTTGCGAAATTCCCACGGGATCGGGATTTACACGGGAAAAATTCCCACGCGGGCGAAGCCGCTGGCACAAGCTAGTATACCATAAGACATGATACTGTGGAAATAAGCAAAATAAACTAACCGAACTGTCGCTACATCAGTTAGTTGTCTATTATTTCTTACTGCATATGCATGCAGCTGAGCTTAATCTGCTAGAAAGAGTCCTAATATGATTGCCCCACAGACAGATGGACAGACAGACGGACAGCGGAGTCTTAGTAATAGGGTCCCGTTTTTACCCTAAAAAGACGGTCACCAAGAACTTACCAGGTAACAAGACATTGTTGAATGAGGAGGTGACGGATCCTGCGAAGCCGTGCATCAGGACGACCGTGCGACGGTTCCTGTTGAAGTTCGAGCTGGTGACGGTACCAGCATTGTTGAGGACTAGGGGCTGGCTGACGGTTGGGTTGGCCCTGGAGAAAGAAACATTTTTTTATTAATAACAGGCTCGCATTTGACCACCATCTCACCTGATGGTAAGTGATGATGCGGTCGAAGATGGAGCACGCTTACCTAGAAGTAACCTATACACTCTTGACTTAAAGACCCCTAGGTTAAAGCTATCAGGAAACATAGACTCCGGCAGGGAATTCCACTCCTTAGCTGTACGCACAATGAAAGTAGTCCTAAAACTTTTTGTGCGTATATAAGTGTCTTCCATACATTTATTGATGGGCATAAGGCTGAATAATAACAGCTGTGCGGATCGATATTCAATGAACAATTCTTGTCGAGGGCGGTCCGTGGACCATCGTAACTGTTGCTAGCCCCATGACTGGCAACTGACAACTGGAATGGAACTGAAGTTACTGCGGGTAGATGTTTAATTGTTTATAGTTAAATAGGGCTGCCATCCGTACGGGTTTCCCCGGATTTGTCCTAGTTTGGACAGCGTCCGGGGGCGTCCGGGAGATTTTCTCTATAAGCGTCCGGGTAAAACCCGGACACATTGGTCTTACGGGCACCAATAGGACGATCTCTGTATTTCATCTTATTGTTTTTGTTACGTTGATTAATTAAAAAGAAAGCCTATTATTAATAAACTTCTAACTGTCTACAATGTTACCAGTAAATAAAAACCATAAATAAACATCATTGTTTTTAGTTTAAGGTACAAAAATGTATTGTTCTACGGTGTCCGGGGAGAAATTGTGATTTTATCCAAATGTCCGGGGTTTATGAAATCTTTGTCAGGGGCCGGCAATTTTGGTGATGGCAGCCTTATTTATAAGCAGACAAAGTAGTGTATTCACTTCCTTGTTCGTTTTTTGCGATAAACACCACTAACGCTGTCACTTATATGAATCATAAAAAAACCCCTACGCAAAAAATACTTGTAATTAGTTTAAGAAACATCCCTTAAAAATACAAAAATAATAGTCGCGACGGGGTATCGCTATGTAGCAAACTTTAAATATCGATTCTGAATTGGCGATACCCCGCCGCGACTATTTTTTTTGGGATGTTGCTTAAACAACTTATAAGTATATTTACATACTATTGTCGAGGTGTTGAGCTCCTAAGTACTCTTGTCGAAATACTAACTGTGTGATGTGTCAAATGCATCCAAAGGTTGTCTGTAATCTCTGAAGAGATCGCTTTTAGCGATAAGACCGCCCATTGTAACACACTTTGTAGTTTTTAAGTCCTTATTTAATTCTGTTATGGTACAATAAAGAGTATATCTATCTATCTATCTACTAAATACTATTGTCGAGTTGTTGAGCTCCTAGCTCCACAACACGACAGTAAAAAGAAAGCATTTATTTTTATGACAAACCTGGTAAAAAGATGGTATCTGTTGGACTGATCAGGGTTGTATCTGGCGAGACGGTCATAATCGCTGATCTTCAGCCAGTTGTCCACCAGGTGCACGTTACCGGCGTCATCCTCGAGGTAGTCGTAGCGAAGACCCTCGGACCACTTGCCGATGACTGGGTCATTGGCGGGGTAAGCTGTAGAAGAGAACAAACACTATTTTTAAAGCATCAACAGCCCAATGGATAAGGTGTCGGACTTGTGATCGAGAGGTCACGAGTTCGAACTCCACCCATTACACTATTGACGTGGGGTGTGTAATATATGCCATAATAACAGATAATACATTATCACTTGAAATAACGTTCACATGCTATAATTTTCATATGCTATAAAAACAAATAACCTAATTACATGTGATCTAATATTACATTTCATATAAACTTCTTTTGCTCTTTTTCTCATTTAGTATAACGTTCATCTCATATAATTTTCAATTAGTATATTGGTCTTATTATATAACGTTCAGTTGACCTAATTTTCATATTTATTCATTTTCAAATTCTGTAGTGAATATCAGAAAGCATTATACTGTTATAACCTCATCTAACCCAAATGATTCACCAACAATAGAAAGGATCTGGCGCTATACTAACTGAATATTAGTTCAAATGTGCATTATAGAAAATGTTTATTAAACCATATAAAATTAGGTAAACTGAAATTATATCAATAATTCATAATATCATTTCATAGTTATACTAAAAAAAAAAATATATTAAATGAAATTAGGTCATGCGATCGTTAGAACTTTTGTTATTATGTCAAATGGTACGCACCCATTGCCATGAACCCACTCCAGACACAAGCATATTTAGCTTAGTTGGAGGGGTTAACAAGATTGCTGGTAATGTGAATTCTACCCACATTACTAGTTATCTTAAAAAAAAAAATAGCAATGTGGGAAGAATCCACATTGCTAGTAATTTTGTTAACCCCTCCAATTTTATTTTGAGCTAAATATGCTTGTGTCCGGAGTGGGTTCACGGCTATAGTGTAATGGGTGGGGTTCGAACCCGTGACCTCTCGATCACAAGTCTGAAATCTTGGTTATTAAGCTATTGATACTTTAAGTATGAAACACTAGATTGATTGATTGAATCTATACTAATATTATAAAGCGGAAAAGTTTGTTTGTTTGTTTGCTTGAACGCACTAATCTTCGAAAGTACTAGGTGGATTTGGATGCAATTTGGTATGGAAGTAGCTTGAAGCTTGAGGAAGGTTATAGGCTACTTTTTACGCGATTTCAAAAAAGGAGAGTTATGTTTTTACCGTGATACAATCCACGGGAGCGAAGCCCCGCGTGAGTACTAGTGTTATCATACACCTATTTAATCTAATCCTTTGAATGTTATTCAGTTTAGTGTAATCTTATTTAATGTACCTAATCCAATTTAATCAAAAAATCCGGTTCGCAAAATGTTTATGTAGTGTAAGTGCATGACGAATTTATCGAGCTAATTAAGAATGTCGATTCGTTACAGGCATTATATGATAAATTAAATTCTTAAGATACAGACCAGTTCTGACTAGTTCAGGAGTCTTATAACCCATCTTATTATTTTACTGGCTTTTCTACGACATTAATTACGCGATTCAAACAAGAATAGAAACGTCAATGACCTCTATATGTCAAATGTATTTGCAAACAAAGAAAATTTATTTGCGAAAATTAAGAATGGTTTGACTGAGTCTCAGATCATAATTGAATATAATGTTTAATAATTTAAAGTCATCATTGTTGGCAACACAGAGTGAAGCTAGCGCGAGTGGTGCTGTGGCGGGAAACGAAGCGGTTACACCGGTCGACATGGCGCGATCACCGGCTCTTTGGGTTGAGCTCTCGACGTGTACGGTTGTGTTGTGCTTAGTTTTGCGTTAGTTGAGATTGTCTGTATTGTATATATTTGTGAATATACAAGTTATTCCTCACTTTTGTCTTGTTTATAAATCCCTAATCAGCAGTACCAGTAAAAATAGTTAACATCATTAGTTTTTGAACCGTACTTTTCTCTGTCTTATTTTCATTGTTGGTGCCAATTCGCCTGAAAGTAAAAACTACACAAGGCTCAAAGACCCAGAAGCCATGGCATGATTATGAAAGATTTATTTTTATTGATGATATTGTCGCGTTTGACTAAAAAAATAAAGAAAGGGGCATACATTTTTTTCGCTCAATATTCGTAAATATTCATTTTAATACGTTCTTGTTTTTCTCACTCTACCCAACTGGTTCGATTTGACAGCTATGACGTCACAATATGGCGCTTAGTCGATCCTATTCTTAGTTGAAACGCACTGTAAGTATATTATGATAGGTCTGCGTCTGTACAAAATACTTATTAAAGACGGATCCTTGAGTTTGTTTCTGTGTTTCTTCTCAGGGAATGTTAGGAAATACCGGCCTTATTTAGTTTCAATTAGTGGAATTCCCTGCCGGAGTCTGTGTTTCCTGATCGCTATAACCTAGGGGTCTTTAATTGTTGGTTTGACAGGAAGCCAAACTCAAAAAAAGTATGATTAGAGACTTATATATAATGTCCAAATGTATGTTTTCATTAACAAAAGTCAACTTAGTCATTAATTAATTAATTACGGAGATATTAAACGCCGGGCAGCACTGACCGACGACGCACGGTGGGCTGAAAATCGGCTTTCATAGACTTAGGCATTTTATTTTGCAAGTGCGAGTTTTTTTGCCGGATATCACTTCTATTAGTTATAACAATATACAAAAATGACACCAGAATTGATTCTGCACAGAAACGAAGGAATTATAATTTTTTTACGAAAATTTTGTATGGAGCTAGTATGAAAAATCGAAATATCTCTAAAACGGCAGCGATAACCGTAATATCCTTATAGGGGGTTATAGTACTAATTATTTATGATTTTTTGACATACGTTACATAATGGTTGTAGATGCCTTTTTTTTTTAAATCGTCAAAATATTTTTATTTATTTTTACATATTTAAACGTTCCTTTTAGTGTTTAAGTTGAAGAATTCAGAGCTTTAACAACTCTTATCATAAAATAGCATCACCCCTATAGACCTGAAGGACTAGACAGAGGTGTGTAGTGTCTTGTTGATCTTGTAAGATTTCCAACAATACCAAATAGTTGAATATCAGTGTCAAAGTGCCCATGCTGTCGCTTCTTTTTGAAAGATAGGGAAATGAAATTGTTAATTGATCATACCCTAAAAGTATGATTACAACATAACCGGACACATAATAATAATAATATCCTTATAGGGGATTATAGTACTAACATTATTTATTTTAACATATGAAACTGTTCAAAACGATCCATGAACTGTGTCAAAGTTAAGAACATCGTTAGGAAGCATGCTTTTTCCCCAAAAGAAGAAAGAATATGTGAAAAAAAAAAGACTGTATATAAACTTTTTATTGATAGGTAATTTAAATAAAACAGAAGTAACAAAAATAATATCTAATAAATTCAATTATACAAAATACATATTTGAAACTATAATTTATGAAATTATTAACTAAACATATTGGTACAATAAACTAACATAAATAACAAAAGAACATAAAGAAAAATAATTAAATTTTACAAATTTTCTTTACAACTTTCGTTGTCGGACTCCAATTCCGAGTCAGAATCCAGATCGGATATACCTACAAACTCGAACTCAGTTTCCGGAAACTGTATTAGGTCGAGAGTTTCAGCAAAAAAGGTTGTCTTCCTTTTGGCATCTAACTTCGGCCTTTGTGCACTTAGAAAAGGATCCGAAGAAACAACAAGCATATTTAGGATATCTTGATTAGAATCTTGCCTGCTTCTTTTCCGCGAATGATGTTCCCGGAACCTCCTAAAATCTTTGTTTCGAGACTCTGAGGCTTCTTCCGAGAGAGTCCCAATCGGGACAATATCATTTTTTTCGATTATGTCAGCTCCGTGTATTAATAGTTTATGTACGGTTGATGACATGTAGTACCAGTCGTATAATTCCACGTACTTTTCTGCTGTTTTGCGAGCAAAATCTTTAAATTTGATGACATCGATCTTCTCACCAGATGTTATTGCTTGCAAAATAACAGCAAATCTTTTTATCAGGTTTTGATCCAACCCAGTAATAGCTGCAGTTTTATTGGGAAACTCGAAAAACTTCCTTGCGGTATTCCCGTCATTGGTAGTTCCCGAGCCTTGTTTTACTATATCAATTAACAGATTGAGCTCCTCTTTAAATTTATTTTGAATGTTTTTTTTCTGTTTTGTAACATATCTTTATGCTCATTACTTCTTGCTGCCCACTGTTTGAAGTCAAGTCTGTACGCAATGTGTAACAGACATTCCATGCAATTTATACGGGCATGTAGGGATGATAGGCCAAATTCATATATGTCAGAACACACAGTTTTTGATGTTACAGCATCTAAGTGGTTCATTTCTGTTGGTTTTGCTAAGCACAGGTAGCATGATGCATTTGATCTAGCTTCAGAAAGGTACGTGCAGACTTTTGCGTCGATTATTGTCATCATTAGTTTATGAGTCACCCTGTTACTATTAATGCACTCTGTGGGGTTAAGGGCCTCAATTTCCTCATCCATTTTTCTTTTGTTATCAATGACAACTGCATGGCTTTCTTTTACAAAAGTGAACTGAACCGGACGACAATAAAAAGTTGAGCATGGTTTCGGGTTTGTCCATATAGTATTATCTCCATCTGTCAGTTTCAGTGGCACCAAGGAGGTCATGAAAATGCTTGAATCATCATGCTCGCCGTCCATTTTCTGCTTGTATCGGCTTTGATTGGAAGCACCATCAAATCCCCACTTCGATATCAGCTTTAACTGCTTATTTTCCACATTATCAGAAAGACTTTGAAGAATCCGCTTCACCGTGATGTCAAGTAAAGCTTGAAGTGTAATTCTAGCTGATGAATCCGTAACTGATACTGATTGATTAGGAGGGTAGCATGCAAGCTTAGTTTGTTGCAGTTTATAGTAGGATGGGTAAATATCCTTAGCACCTTCCCGAATGGCAGTCTCTCGCAACGTAATATATTGCCACTTTGAAAGCTTAAGTGAAAGAAGCAATCCAAGTGCTTTCTCTGGTGTAAATATTACTGTTTTCTTAATGCTTTCCTTGATTTTAACGGCAGCTTCTGGATTTTTGATCATATAATTGATTACAGATGCGATATCTTCATAACCTTCTTCTTTTAAACGTGCTGCAGCTGCATATGCCAATTCACAGGAATCCTCGCCTATGTGCTCACTAGATCTTCTCTTTTTCTGTTTGCTTCCCAGATCTTTGAATGGTTTTCGGGACCTTTTTGTCATTGTTCCAACAGTCGATGATGTCGAAGGTTCTGGAGAGACTGAGCGTGCTCTTGGTATCTCATCAACAGTTGGTTCTTGATTTATTAAAGTTTGCACGCAACTCGGCCAATCAATATTTGCTTGCAACCACTCTCCGTACGTATTTCTAAACTTATCAAAGAATCGTTTAGATTTCTGCCACCTGTTTAAAGCAGCTCGCGTGAATCTCCGGCAAAATTCTTTGAGAGTTACTTGATCTTCGGCAGAAAGGCAATCGCCTATGCGGGACACAATTGCACTAAACAATACTTCATGATTAAATGAAGGACACTCACTTTTTAGAAGAACAAACAAATCTAAGTTGGTGATTAAACTTTCCATTCTAAGATTTTGTAGTCGCAAAGCAAATAGTTTTAGTGTTAGCAGTTACACGGTTGTGAACAATCTAAATTATGGAACAAAATTATAGCCCTTTTATTGTATAAAGTCAATAATTAGTTAACTACCCTCATTAAAGTTATAAAAGATATGATAATAAAAATTTATAATCGTCAAAAACATTTCGTAGAACTCATAGTAGAACTAATCAACATTAGCAAATCACATTAGCTCACTAATTATAAAAAGGTGAATGCAGTTCTTAGTTGGTATTTTTGCGAGATATTTCAAATCATTTAATCACTTAATAGGCTCATTAGAATCAGAAGACTACAACCATCATTCTAATTACTTAATTACTTGTCATCAGACTCATTAGATGACTACACAATATGTTATTTTGTATTTTGAACGTATGCAAGGTTTTAAAATTCCTTTTGTGTCGATATTATTATGTGTCCGGTTATGTTGTAATCATACTTTTAGGGTATGATCAATTAACAATTTCATTCCCCTATCTTTCTAAAAGAAGCGACAGCATGGGCACTTTGACACTGATATTCAACTATTTGGTATTGTTGGAAATCTTACAAGATCAACAAGATACTACACACCTCTGTCTAGTCCTTCAGGTCTATAGGGGTGATGCTATTTTATGTTAAGAGTTGTTAAAGCTCTGAATTCTTCAACTTAAACACTAAAAGGAACGTTTAATATGTAAAAATAAATAAAAATATTTTGACGATTTAAAAAAAAAAAAGGCATCTACAACCATTATGTAACGTATGTCAAAAAATCATAAATAATTAGTACTAAAACCTCCTATAAGGATATTACGGTTATCGCTGCCGTTTCAGAGATATTTCGATTTTTCATACTAGCTCCATACAAAATTTTCGTAAAAAAATTATAATTCCTTCGTTTTTGTGCAGAATCAATTCTGGTGACATTTTTGTATATTGTTATAACAAATAGAAGTGATATCCGGCACAAAAACTGGCACTTGCAAAATAAAATGCCTAAGTCTATGAAAGCCGTTTTTCAGCCCACCGTGCGACGCGGTCCGAACGGCATGTCTAGTTGTCGGCCAGCACTGACCGACGCGGCCCGAACGGAAAGATGCATTTTTTTTTCTTGGCGTTCAACGTGTTAGATATCAGAATGAAATTTGGTAAGTAGATAGTTGACATTCTGGAATAACATAATTATAGGTTACTTTTTATCTAGGAATTCCCACTGGATCGAGATTTATGCGGGAAAGTCCTCCCACGAGAACGAAGTTGCGGACAGCAGCTGGTAAAATAACTATTTACCAAAAAAAATTAAACTTACTTCTAAAAAACACTTCAAAGTGAAAAATAACTTTACTTTTGTTTTCGTTTTTGGCACCGACTTCCGAAATTAAAGTTAATTTTCACTTTGGAATGTTTTTTGGTACTTAGTCGGTTTAATTTTTTGGTATAAGTTTTTATTTCACTCTTTTTAGTTGGTCTACTTATAATTAACCTAGTTATAAAAGCCTAAATGTCAACCTACTATATTTATAACCTTTTATAAAATATTGCTTTTCCCAATGCTGGGCCGTTAATTGTGGAGGAGTTCCCTTGGTACATCACCATCAGCTTGACTCCACCATATGCATTGTGACGAGCACATTATGCTTAATAACCATATTCAAATAATCGAAGGGAACCTATGAAATACTTATTATTCCTACTATTGAGGAGTTCCAGTGACCATCTGTGGTCTTCATCATCAGGTCCACTTCACAAATGGTGCTTTCCGAATGCAACTACATAAGTTATTATAAAAATACTCAAATCACTATAGGCGTGCCTATAATATTTGCAGATTTCCCTCGATTTCTCCAGGATTCCGTCATCAGATCCTGACTTGGTAACAATGAGACCAATTTTAAAGTATACCCCTTCAAACAAAAAAAGAATTTTGCAAATCGGTTCAGCCGTCTTGGAGTAATCGGTGTTCATACATAAAAAAGAAATATTCGCGTCGAATTGATAACCTCTTCCATTTTTTTTCGTCAGTTAATAAAATAAAACGGATGCGACTGTCTATCTGATCTCCACAACTCAGTAACTGGGTAATAAAAAAGAAAATAAAGTCCGGATGAAAAAAAAAATTATGTCCGGTTATAACCAAAACCAACACTCATTTTCGTGACTCTGCGATTGGTGTATCAGGGCGCATATCTTGTTTTTAGGGTTCCGAAGTGAAATGGCAAAAAATAGATTCATCATGTCTGTCTGTCTATCTGTCGGTCCGTATGTTACAGCGACTTTAGTCCGAAACTATTCGGTGTACCGAGTTGAAAGTTAGTTGGTACATTTTTTTTTACTTTTTTTATTAGGGGTTTTTATTCTCAAGGATACGTCAACCCCATTGTACCTTATACTATATTTTCACAATACTATAACACACACACTATACTTATAACTATGCTATATTTTTAATATAAACTACAATTAACTTACAGCAACAATGAAAGGGAATCCCTACTTAGGATTCTGCACTAAGCCACAAATTATGCGTTGACTTCTTTCTGTTTTTGGGTATGACAAAATATCTATGTATAATAAGTCCAACATCGCCCATGTTTAATTTAAACTCTCTAGTCAATGATTCCCTTTCATCTTTATTCTTTACACATTCCATCAGCAAATGTTGCACATCTTCAATTTTATTGCAAGCTTCACAATTGTAATAAAATTCCAATCTTATCTCCAAGATACAGGCGCCACCGCCTAGTTTGGAGACCGTTGACATCCTTTTTAACAAAACATAGTTTTGTTACAGACAAGAATATACTCGTAATGTTAGTTGTTTAGGTTAAGAAGATTACTGTAACTCTGGTCCATTAAATTGATTTTTATTCTGTGAACGGATTCACGATTTTTAATAAAAATAAAGAATTCAATAACAATAAGGAAAGCTCCCATAAGTACATTTTTTTTTTAATAAAACCTATCGTGTGTGGTATGTATTAGATAGTTCCTTAAAAATGATTTTGAAGTTTCTAAAACCATTTTACTCAAAATTAATCGTTTGGAAGATAGAAACTTCCGCGTTTATCACTTTGGAAGTGTCACCAGTGTGACGTGGGTGTATACAATGTGTCCCTCAAACTTTGTAAATAAGAAAGTGGAAAATCAAAAAACTATTAGGTTGTTTATCTTAATGAATACTATTTGGTTTAAACGAGATAGTTAGCAAATTCTGAGAAATAAGAAAAAAAACACAAATATAACTTTGATATTTATACAAACACTACATAAAACAAAATTATTTTTCACTGAATTAGGCGGGCGATTACGGAACCCTTCATGGGCGAGTCCGACTCGCATTTTACCCGACTGCAAGGAAGGGTTATGTGTTTCCCGCATATCCTGTACCTATGTAACGTAAATTTATTCTTAATAACCTTATATGATCCAAGCCACATAACGAATTTATTTAATTATTAAGCCAATATATCATAGGAATCACTTACCTGACACCAACGCCAGAAACGACATTAATACAACTGCTCGCAGCGACACCATATTTCCAGTTTGAAAAATATCAATGAACATGCAAGCCAATTTATGTCTGACTCAATAATCTAGATTTAGATAAATAACTTAACGTACGTCTACACAGCTAATATTTCGGTCAGATAAAAAGATAAATAATGTCTTTAATCCGTGCTTGTTAAATAATTAAAATACAAGATGGCCGTTATGCATGGTCACTTTGAAATTCGAACAGTGTTTAGCTTGTTGAATCAGAATAGAATATTAAATTTAAAAACGAAAAAGTAATCTATAGTATATACCTATAAATATATAAGCGAATTACCACTCACTGATTAATCACGAAATCTCAGAAACTACAAGTACTTAGGGCTCTGAAATTTTGCATGGGGGTTCCTTTTAGTACGTAGATGCTCGCTAAGACGGGATTTTGCAAAATTCCCACGGGATCGGGATTTACACGAGAAAAACTTCCCACGCGAACGATGTACCATATGTCACGGTGTACGATATATTGTATGTTCAATTTATAAACCATTCGATATTATGAACATTCGAGTATTATGTTCGATTTATAGTGGTCGATCAAATTGATATTCGATCATTTGGCATTCGATTTGGCTTAGTGCATCCTTCTATTTATCTTAAACAAATTAAATATGGCCATCGTCCAGTGTTACTTTGAAATTGTGTTTTTTTAATCGCAAATATATGATTTAAAAAAAATATTCTCTCCTTGCATAATGAATTAAAAAATATTATCCAGGCACACTTTGAAATTCTAACTGTTCTGTTTGGAATCCGCAAATATTGTTACTAAGGGTCTTAAGAGACAGACAAAGAGAAAAATATAGAGAGAAAAATTAATTATTTACAACGGCGTAAACAAAAAATCAAAAGAGCTTACTTGTAAACACAAAAATAGATAATTACGGTGCCTAACGCCTGCGCCTAAAAGGCTCGGTTCAACAAAATGCCAGATTTAAAAATATTAAAACTAGAACATTAAAGTCATTTCTACCAGATTTGTTCCAGGAAGAGGATGAAAAATTTGTATCAGAACTTAAAAAACTTTTTTGCAAAAAAAATAAAACCGACTTCCATATCAAAACACTACAAAGCCAAAAATAATTTTAATTTCGGTAGTCGGTGTTATTGGTTTTGTATTTTCTTTTTTTTCACACCGCCTCCCGAAATTAAAATTATTTTTGGCTTTGTAGTGTTTTGATATGGAAGTCGGTTTTATTTTTTTGCAAAAAAGTTTTTATTTTCGCGCTTTTTAGTGGGTCAATTTGTAATTAATCTAGTTATAAAAGCCAAAATGTCAACTACAAAAAAGTAAAAACGCGCGAACAAAAAACACAATATAGAGTAACCGAAAAGATCATCAATGTAAATATTTTTTTAGACTTTTGTTAATTTTTCAGAAACGGCTTGTTTGATGTCGATAAAATTTTCATGGGACCATTTGGAAAGTATACCCTTTCCAACAAAAAAAGAATTTTTCAAATCGGTTGGCGAGCGACGGAGCTATGCCCGAACAAACATAAAATAAAAAAAAAAATAAAAAACAAACAAACATCCGAATTGAGAACCTCCTCCTTTTTCAGAAGTCGGTTAAAAAGATATCTTTTGGTGTTACAAATATCTTATTTATTTTTGCTCTATAGAACACGCCATGATAAGTGATCACCACCTGCTTAACCTTATTCCAAGTTTTTTTAAATTAATTATGGGTTTGCTTTTGACATCAATCTCAGCGATGACGTGGTCAATGATGGAGCACGCTTATCTAGAAGTAACCTATTCACTCTTGACTTAAATACCCACAGATTATGGCTAACGGGAAGCACAGACTCTGGCAGGAGATTCCACTCCCTAGCTGTACGCACGATGAAAGCATTCTCAAAAGGTTTTGTGCGTATGGGTGGGATGTCCACCATGTAACGATGGCAAAAAAAGTTCATACAGTCAATTCATTTGCGATCACAGTGTTTAGTTCACGGAACCCTGGTAATAATAATGTTTTAATTGAATTAAAATCCTATCTATTTATCAGGTGTAATCCTGTTTGTTGCGATATCATTTATGAATATTAATGTATTTACGTGTATTTTGCTGTCTTGATAGATCACCGTCTGTCATAATGAGATACTAGCTAAAATTGTTTTGAAAAGAAATCCATATCCATCCATACTAATATTATAAATGCGGAAGTAACTCTGTCTGTCTGTTTGTTACTTTTTCACGCCTAAACCACTAAACTGATTTAGATGAAATTTGGTATGGGAATAGTTTAGGACCCTAGGAAAGACAAGATAGTTTTTATCCCGAAAATTATCCCTAAAGGATGTTAAAAGGGTGTTGGAATTTCGTAGGGAATCAATAATGTCTCCGCCCTCCCCACACACATAATATACTTAGACCACTGAACCGATTTAGATAAAATTGGTATGAAGATAGTCCTGGAAAATAGATAGGATAGTTTTTATCCCGCAAGACATTCAACCAATTCATTCGTGTATTCAAGAACCACTCGAAACATTTTGAGGGTTCCGTAGCCGAATGGCAAAAAACGGAACCCTTATAGTTTCGTCATGCCTGTCGGTCTGTCTGTTCGTCCGTCCGTATGTCACAGCCATTTTATTCCGAAACTATTAGGAGTATACATGTGAAACTTGGTAGGTAGATGTATTCTGTGAATCGCTTTCTGCGTGTGTGGTATCTATGGACAGGTCTTTAAAAATGACATTGAGGTTTTTAGAACCACTTTTTCATAAAGTCAATCATTTAAAAGATATACGCTTCTAAAGTGGTAAAATGTGTGTCCCCTCTAACTTCGATAATAATGGAGTGAAAATTCTAAAAAATATATACAACGTGTAATTTAAAGGGTATCTACTTACCAAGTGCATGGCTTCTTTGGATTATAACAAACGATATGGCAAGGGTTTTGTAATCCTAAGTCTACGTGTGTAGAACTTATTACAAATTCCAATACACTGATACCAGAGACCGAATTTTTCAAATTAAGAAGAATGAGGAGAATTATCGTGTTATTGGCAAGTGACGTGGAAAGTTATTGACCCTCGTAGTGCTGTGACACGTTTGTTATGATTGGTATTCAAGAAATATATGAAACCAATAATTTGGTATCAATTCTTTGAGTCAGTTATTTTCTGCTGAAACTGTGCATAGAATCTGTCCATACCAGATGTTGTCTTCAGCCCTTTTGGATAGATAATTATGGGGTTTCCGTTACACGTTGTATATATCGATGGCATAGCACACAGATGTGGTATGTGCATTGGAATGACTTTTACACAACAGCGATTATAAAGTTTGCACATCTGGAACATTTAAGCTTCTATTGTTATAGCTGCTATATTAATATATACCTGTAAACTAGTTCATTGGCAGACACAATAATATGTAATTCGAGTAATAAAAGTAAAATTTGAATGCTTAAATTTGAATTAATTACATATAGATGTGCACTTACCACTTCTGTGTACGACTCTATTGCACATACCACATATTTTGACTGCTTTTGATATCAGGTTTACAAAGAGAAAAAATACCTTTTCATAATTAATTAAAAGATATTTAAATATTATACAAGCATGGATATTGTTGTACAAGACTAATAAAGTTTAAACTAAAAATCAGCAAGGCCCATTCCCGTGTGGTATATTTTTTTGTGTTTTCTAGCCCTTTCTATTGTGGCATGCATGGCATCTGCCTCCAAGTAAGAATGGCCTTGAAATGTGATAACGATGGTTTGTGTAGGAACCCAAGTGGTTTTAGACGGCGCGCTTTTAAAACAATTCCGCAAGAATCGGGTATGATTAGGGAATCAACAAACTCGTTCATAGACATATCAACTGGCACCTGACGAACTACGCCCATCCTGGTGATGTTGTAGGTGGGAATGGTTATCGCCTAGTCATTGGCATCTAAAATAGGATTGTCTAGAAACTTGGTCACATTTCCTGTCGTGAATTCGACAGAAATTTTATTTCTGCCCACTTTCTTTACTCCATCGGGGCGAATGTTCGCAATTTTATTTTTATAAAGGAATTGGCCAGACTTAATCGGACGAATTGACGTCCCAGCAGAGGGATTCGGTTCGGACCTAGACACGTGGACAATAAAAGGTCCTTTATCGGCCGAAATATATGCTTTAATGCCCACCACGACGCTCGGGTACATAGATCGGACAAACATAGATTGGGTGGCTGCTACAGCCATTCCCTCACTCAAAATAGTTTTTTTGGAGCAGACGCCACCAATGCCGTCTGGATCATCCAGACGTCGCTTACCGTATCCAGTTATAATACGGTCGGGAGGATCGGGTGGAGCAGGAGGGGGTAGAGGTTCCATAATGGACACATGGCTGACATTTTTGCGCACAAAATCTAAAAATTTAGATAAATTTATATTCAAAGATTTTATTTAATCAAAAATATCAAATATTTTATTGATCACTTTAGTATTGATGCAATATGGGTGGCAATAAACTTATCACCGAAACCACCGATATTGCACCACCGAAATTAGAAACACGAAGAAAAAATTAAATAAAAACAAAACTATTTATGCTTTTGTCATATAAAATGTATGGTCGCTAGCATACTCGCGTACCGTACGGTAAAAAAATAACTTTCATTCGTACAGTAACCCACCTACGTATTGGCGCGAAACCTCGACAAGATCGGACACGTCTCTACTGCGAGAACGCAAGAGCACCACTGGGCCTCCGTGTACGTAAGGAAATAGTTCGTTAGAATAGACTTGTTTACGTTATAGATCAATTTCAACAAAACACACCGATATTGCATTTTTGGCGTGGACATTCCTTATCACAATGGTCCTGATCAGGGACTGAATAACCCAAAAATTACTCTATCTTTAAATTGCGGTATGACGTCATACCGAAAAATAACGGTTGCCGCTTTATTTCGATATCTAAATTGATTTCGGTACCGAAACTTTTTGTGTATAAATAGAAAAAGGTATATTTCGGTAGCGGTACTAAAACCTTAATTAATAAAGATATGAAAGAGACGGATATTGACCACCTCTGGCCCTTGTTCGGTAGCGCGAGTTTCTCATCAAATTGCATTAGTTTGGCTTGTTCTCGAGGCACAGTCACATGCGCCTCGCATAATTTGTTGTCACACAATGTCAAATAGCACACGAAAAGTTATAATTACAGAAAAAGGTAAGTAATAAATACTTATGCGGATACTAATACTCTAATTAAGTGTAGAAAAATAGTGTTAGTGTATAATATTTCCTTCAGCTAACTCATCGACTGGACTTTAGTAGGTATTTTTACTCATTCGTTTTTCAGATCAGAGCAAGATTAAAAAACGTGACAACATTCGCAAAAATCTTAATTATCAGTCTGAAAATATGTCAACGGAATACGAAACTTCACCAAAAAAATCCAGAGTGCCGACAAATACCCAGGAAACCTTCTGTTACTCACAAGACGAATTTCCAGATTCTCAACCTTTTAGATGGTTTCATATATTCGAGAAAAATCGATAAAAATATCCATGAGGTACCTTACACTTTTGATTTACATAAGGATCTGCGTGATTATCAAACTAATAATGATTTATCCAAAACTCTGGAGAATTGTGTACCCATAAATATAACACTATTACAACAACAAGAGAAATTGGTACTATGACGGAATACGAAGGCAACATGAGTGCAGAAAAAGAAGCTGAATGTAACGAGTTCTTTGCAAAAATAGTAGCACTGGAGATGTCTAAGTTTCACGGAAACATGCGTTACAATAAGATGAAGGAAATATTGGATATACTGAAGAAAAGTGACGCATTAAAAATTATATATTCTTATTAATTAACGGCTGATTATATTGTACCTAAGCCATATGATTGTCTCCTACCTAGGATTATTTGGTAAATTTAATAAAACAAATCAAAAGTATTCTTCAGCGCAGTTTTGGTGGAATGAACTTGGAAAGTCTTTGGGAAGATGCTAGCAATATTGACTGGTCTGATCTAGTTCATGCAGAGTCGATTGATGACAAAGTTAACCTCCTCAATTCCAATATTAACAAGCTTTATGACGTGCATGCACCTGTTCGTTTGGTAAAGATTAAGCATCTACCTGCTCCGTGGCTAACAGATGACGTGAAAGTAATTTTACAAAGAAAGGCAGCAGTAAAGTCTAAATTCAAGTGCAGACCTAGTCGAGAAAGTCGAGAAAAATACATCGCTATCTGAAATCGCAGCAACTTGGTTTGCACGGATGCCCAACGCCGCCACATTCATAAGTCCGTTGAAAACGGTGATCCAGCTAAAGTCTGGAAATTTCTTAGATATATGGGAATTGGGAAGTCATGTCAAGAGTCTATTCCTAAGGATATAGACCTTAAATCGCTCAATCAACATTTTTCCACCTCTTGTAGCTTCAATGTTGCTGTTAAAACCAATACTCAAATAATCTTTCTTCTCTTCCCACTCCCAATTATTCTCCTTTTATTTTTAATCAATTTACCAGTTTGATGTTAAGAAGAGCATGCTATCTATAACGTCAAATGCCTTTGGTAATGACTGTATTAGCCATAAGATGATACTCCCTATCCTGGACGAAATTCTTCCTGTCATTTGCCATGTCTTCAATTATTCCGTATCCTCAGGTGTTTTCCCATCTTTGTGAAAAGAAGCTCAGATAACTCCTCTCCCTAAAAAGTCTAATCCTGTTTCTTTCTCTGATTTCCGCCCTATTTCCATATTACCGTTCCTATCCAAAGTCCTCGCACGCCTTATCCACAATCAACTTAGTGCCTTCCTTTGTAAAAACCAACTCCTAAATTTGTACCAATCCGGGTTTCGTTCAGGACATAGCACTACCACAGCTCTAGTTAAAATTATTGACGATATCAGATTTTGATGTCCTGCTCGGTATACTCTGCTCTCTTAACATATCTCCAACAGCAATTGATTGATTTCGTAGTTACCTGTGTGGCCGCCGACAACGTATTTGCATTGAAGGTACATCATCTTCATGGTACAATACTACTGCTGGCGTACCACAGGGGGGCGTTCTCTCTCCTCTTCTTTTCGCCATATTTATAAATTCTATTTCAAATGAACTTATCTCATCTTATCACCTTTATGCTGACGATCTGCAAATTTATTCGCAAGCTCCCGTTGAAGAACTGTCTGAGGCGGTGAAGATTGTGAATAAAGACTTAGCGCGTATTTCTGATTCGAGTTTGAATCATGGTTTGAGGGTTAATCCTGCGAAGACTGAAGTCATTATTGTTGGCAGCCCTAGGCTACGTTCCAAAATTAACTGGGCGACCCTTCCTCAAATCGTTTTTGATGGAGCTGCTATACCTTACTGTGACTCAGTAAAAGACCTAGGTATTTATATTGATAGGGATTTGTCTTGGGGTCCACAGTTGCAAGAAGTAAGCCGCAAACAGTTTGCCTCTGCGGGGTCTTTACGCAGATTGCGCAATTTCCTGCCGACTGCCACTAAAATTGCGCTTGCTCAATCGCTTCTTCTCCCTGTTCTCGACTATGCTGATGCAAGTTATCCAGATCTTACTGAAGTGAAGCTAGATAAGCTTGAACGACTCCAAAATTTTTGTATCAGATTCATATTTGGTTTGCGCAAATATGATCATGTTTCTGAGTTTCGCATTAAACTCTGGTGGCTGCCGATCCGCCTTCGCCGGAATGCACATATTTTATCATTACTTTACAGTATTATCTTCAATCCTACAACTCCGTTTTATGTCAAAGAACGCTTTAAGTTCCTTCATGACACACATGTAAGAGATTTGAGATCATCGGAGAATTTGAGACTTTCAATGCCTGCACATTTCACTAAATTCTATGGCTCATCGTTTACGGTGCAAGCTATTCATTTGTGGAATGCATTGCCGGTGTCAGTAAGACAAGCTCAGTCACTGGCTACTTTTAAAAGCTCGGTTGCTAATTATTTTCATTCCAATTTATGACTATTCTTTTGTTTTATCTCCACTTAATGTTAAAGAACACATTATATGTATTGTATTATTTAATTACCTATGTATTACATTGTATTTATGTATATATATTTGCATATACATTTATTTATTTTAATATTTAAATAATTTTTGTTTTCTGTTTTTATGAGTAATGTAGTAAGTACACTAATTTAGCCCTCCCCACTTTAATTAAAGTTTTTAAAGTCCTTCCACAGGTTGTCTGGAAGATATCGCTTTCAGCGAAAAGACCGCCATTGTTACCATAGAATAAGCAATATTGTTAAATAGGTGTGTTTAAATTTTGGTGTACAATAAAGTATATTCTATCTATCTATCTATAACAGGGTATTTTTAATAGGTTATATACCTGTTAACAAACACCCTGTAATTCCCGAAAGGGGGTTAACGTACTCATCATAATGAACAACTTTTACTATAAACCAACTCTGACATAGGTATACATTAAAGATGCGCCGAATGTTCGGCCGGATATTCGTATTCGGTACATTCGGCATATTTTTTCATGTTCGTATTCGGCTGAATATTCGGTTGATTTGCCGAATAATTACCGAATATTTTAATTATTGTTAATATTTAAAAAAAGAATATTTTATTTAACAGTAAGGTTAACTAATTACTAAATAAGTGTGGTTTATTCCGAAAGTTTTACATAGTTTTTTGTAAATGAAAAGAAACACTACTTTTAGTACCAATTATTTATTGAAAAAATAAAAAAGATTAACTGTAACAATAAATTTCAATATAATTTTAATCAAATAAACTACTGTTTTTCGATTAAATTAAATATGAAATTAACAATTTTAAGAACACTGCTTTGAGTAACAACTTTTTTAGAAAAATATAATATAATAATTACTATCTTTGGGAACCAATACAATTATTAAAATATGTATATAATCAATTTAAGTATTTTTTAAATAAATGTCTATATGCGCTTAATAAAATGTATGAAATCAACATTAAAAAAACTTATGTAACAAATATTAATTTGCAACATAAAAACTAGGAATTGTCTAAATTGAACTATTTGTAGTTTAAATCTAATAGATATAATACAAAGATAGAAGAGATA
The DNA here is from genome assembly GCA_943138885.2 of Tholera decimalis. Classification (NCBI taxonomy): domain Eukaryota; kingdom Metazoa; phylum Arthropoda; class Insecta; order Lepidoptera; family Noctuidae; genus Tholera; species Tholera decimalis. Next base: position 4,513,036 of record OW964575.2, on the reverse strand, counting down.
TAAAGTTTTTTTAAAGCAAATATCACGCAGAATCGAACCGAATGATTCGACCGAATATTCGGTTCGGTACATTTTGGACCGAATATTCGGCCGAACAGTCGCATTCGTTTGAACCTATATTCGGCGCATCTCTAGTATACATACTGCTTATATGTTTTTATTAAAGAGGCTCAAAGAAACAGGACAGACAAACATATAATAAATTTTTCAATTTAATAGATGACATCATCAATACGTTTCATGTTTGCAACCTCTGCTTCTTTAGATCATTCATGATGTAAACTTTTGACACAGTGTAGAGAGTTAAGTTTTGTATCAATTTTTAGTGTAAATTTTTTCTTTAAAATACAACCTGTTATCTCTGCTCCAAACAATCGTCCAACAGTCCCACTGAACTGTCCAAGAGAGATTGTTCGTTTGAGTTCATACACGTTTGAACGTATTGGATTGTGTTGTTGGTGCGCGATCGCTCCGATGATGGTCAAAGAAGTTGGTCAGCTACACGAACGGACCCTGCACACATCGTGAGTTTGTGTTGGAATGGTGGACGATTGTTTGGAGCCAGCATTATAGGTAACTTCTTTCAAGTATTGTTTAACGCTATAGTTTCCTTTGAAAATGAAAAAAGAACGCATAGATTGCGTTTTTACGTTTTCGTCCCATAATTATTTTCTAAATAACACGACACACACAACACAACTTATTGACAGAGTGTCAGTGGTCACTGTGTGCGAGCGTCCGGCGACAAGCGACAAAAGCAGGTTCTAATAGGTTTGCCGGCGCGCACGCCTGTGCTTTGTCCACCCTTGCCGGTGCCTCACACCCCTCGTCCCACGTCCTGCAACGGTCAATTCTGTTTTTCGGTACCGATATCGCATAAAGGTTAAATAACGGTATAGCCTTACCTTTATTTTATTAAGGTACATTTATTTTATACAGGTATCGTAACCGTATACCGTAACCGTTTTCAGTCCCTGGTCCTGGTGTCTGCATGATAACAGAAGTAAAGGAAGTAATAAATATGGTTGTTTTATGCATAGACCAACATAATAATGTTCAATTTAAGTACTAAATTTCCATCACAACGTATTTAAAGAGGTAAATGCGCTTAAAAGTTAATCATGGACGTACCACCTTTATTGAGAAACAGACATATTACATTTTTTTTTAATTTATATTTAAGAGATTTTTATTTATACTAGTCCCTTCATATGAGCTAGTTTTCTTATTACACGAAAAAATATAAAATGGTCTTATATAAACATTTTACACAGTGATTTCACGTGAAGAACCTCTAAAAACGTTGTCGGTAAAACTACCCTGCTGTAGATCTTAAGGTAAACTTTCAACCAAAATTGAGATCGGGTCAGCAGTTTTTGAGATACAACATATTTTCTAAAACCGCAAATATAACTTCTTAATTCATACAAATACTATGAAAAACAAAGTTATTTGGCGTAGTCAGCCTACATTGTAGGCTGTACAAATCTTTGTTTAGGGCTGGGGTCGAACCCACATCATGCACGAGTCAACCGTTACGCCAACCGTGTTGTTTACATTTTAACCAATCAAGTTAATATACGAATCATTTATATTTTTTAAGTAGGTTAATTACCCCCACCAACTGTGTCCCCACGTTGTCGTCGTGGTGGGGCTTGCGTGTTTCGATGATCTCTGGGGCCATGCCGGTAGAGGCACTCATGCCGGACGGGCCCAGGGGGAGAAACCAGACCAAGAGGGACACACCGGGGGAAAGGCGCGCCGCCTGGAGGATCGAGCAGCTAGCTCGAGCTTCTAGACGGCGCGGGGCCCGGTCTCAGAGATCGGGTCAAGGGGGAGGAAAGGTTCACTTCCGGTATGCGTCTAATCTTTAGACGTAACCGTGAAGTGAACCAGGGGAGGGGAAATGGGGTGTAGGGTCAGAGGAACTCACCTCTCTAAAAAAGTACAATAATATGGAGAACAAAGCTTTTGTAAAAGATACCCAGGCGGGTCCCAGCTGCTCTTCAGCTGGGGAGTCCCGCACCGGACACGTCCGGTCAGTCCCACCGTACTCTGGGGGGGACAACAACCGCTTTTACCCCAAATTTCCGGCAGTCGCCGCATCGAGCCAGGGAGGCTCACGTGCCCGTGAGGTGGAGTCGCTGGACTTGTCCAGCACGTCCACCTCACCGGCACCGAACATTGAGCGAGCGCAGAGCGCCGCTCCGCGGAGGAAGGGGGCGCTGATGCTCGGGTCGGAGACCGACTCGGCATCGGACGCCGAGAGCTTCCAGAGCTTGATCTCTGGGAGCGCAGTGAGGAGCGACGAGGGGGGTGCCGACAGGAGGAAGGAGTTCCTCAAGCGCCCCCGCGACGATGAGTCGTCGTCGGAGGAGGGGCTTGTCTCGGCCCGTAAGATCCCCACTAGCGTGCGGGGTAAAGGCCGAGGCAAGACCTCAGGGAGGGGGCCTTCCTCTGGAGAGCCCAACACTGGTCTGGCCTCGAGCGAGGCCAAACTAGAAGAGGCCGTGGCAGCTGCCATGCGCACCATCTCGCGGAAGCGGAACCGCAGGAGTAAGGAGGACGCGATCGGCGAAGCCACGGCCTCCATCATAGCGGCCGCGCGGACTTACGGCGGGGCTCCGGCTGCAAGGGACGACATGTCCGATCTGCGGCCGGAGGTCACCCGCCTGACTGCCGCCATCGAGGCTCTCCAGAGGGAGAACGCCGCCCTTAAGGCGGACCTGGCCGCAATCCGGGGAGACGGCCAGCGGAATGCGCCGCCGCGGGGCCAAAAGGAGAAAGGCCAGCCCACACCAGCGGAGGACTCGGTTCTCGACCTGGTGCGACAGGAGCTGGCCGCCTTCCAGCAGCGGTTCTCCCTATTGGAGAGCCGCGTGCTGCGACCCCCACTGGCGGCGCCTTCGTACGCGGCTGCGGCCGCGTCCAAGCCCCCCCGGACGGCGACGAGGCCGCCTCAGGCGAAGACGGCCACTGGGCAGACGGCCCCAGCGACGGCGGCTCCTGCGAGGGCGAAGACGGCCCCGGCCAAGCCAAAACAGGGCCCACCAAAGCCGCCTCCGACCCCGACACCTGCGGGGCCGAAACAGGCGGCCAAAGGGAAGAAGGCCCAGGCCGGGAACCAGCCGTCCCAGCAGCCTCCTCCAAAGACTCCTCCAGCCGGCGCCGACTGGCAAGTGGCCGGGGAGAAGAGGAAGGCTGCTGGCGCAGCCAGGTCCTCGCGGAGAAGAGAGCGACGGCGGCGGCGAGACGCCGCGGCGCGATTGCGCGCCCCCAAGACCGCGGCTGTAGTGATCACACTGCAGCCGGACGCGGTGAAGAGGGGCGTGTCGTACCGCGACGTGCTGGCGAAGGCGCGGGAGGCGATCGACATAACAGAGCTCGGCATCGTCGGCGGTCTCCGTCACCGGGTCACTGCGACGGGGGCTCGGATGCTGGAGATCCCCGGCGCGGCCAGTGGCCCTACCGCTGACGCTCTGGCCGAACGGCTCAGAGCGTCCTTAAACGCGGAGGAGGCCCGAGTCTCCAGACCCACCAAGCGCGCAGACGTGCGCATATTGGGTCTGGATGACTCTGTGACGGCCGAGGAAGTGGTGGCCGCCGTTGCCAGGACTGGGGAGTGCCCTCCCGATCAGGTGAGGGCGGGCGCCCTGCGTCCTGGCTTCACGGGGGGGCAAACCATTACGGTTAGCTGCCCCGTCCCGGCGGCGAAAAAGTTGCAGGAGGGCCGAAGGCTCCTGGTTGGCTGGGTGTCTGCGCAGGTGAAAGTCCTGGACCCCAGACCCCTGAGGTGCTTCCGCTGCCAAGTGGGCAACCATGCGGCATGCGTGTGCACCTCGGAGGTAGACCGCAGCGATAGGTGCTTCCGCTGCGGTCAGCCCGGTCACAAGGCCGGCTCGTGCTCCGCCCCGCCTCACTGCTTCGCATGTGAGGCGGTTGGCAAGCCGGCCGATCACCGGGCTGGGGGCAAGTCCTGCGCCCCACCCACCAAAGCCAGGCGCAGAGGTAGGCCCTCTGCCGCCGCCGTCACCGCCACCGCCGCCGCCGCCGCCGCCGTCGCTACTGCCACCGCCGTCACCGAAGTCATGGCTGAACCCCCGCGAGGGGCCCTGGAGGAGGCTGCAATGGATCCCGATTAATGGCCCCATTGCGCTTCCTCCAGGCGAACATCAACCACTGCGCCGCTGCTCAGGAACTTTTGCTCCAGAGCATGGCGCAGTGGTTGATCAACGTCGCCGTGGTCGCCGAGCCGTATTTTGTCCTGCCCAGGAATGACTGGGTGGCGGACTTGGACGGCTCGGTGACCCTCGTTTCGTCAGCCGCCGCCGGTACCCCGCCCCTCGATTGCGTCAAGAGAGGGCGTGGGATCGTCGCAGCACGGTTCGGGGAGATCGCTGTGGTAGGCGTTTATTTCTCCCCGAACCGAACTCTCGCCGAGTTCCAGAACTCCCTAACGGAGCTGGGAGACGTCGTCGTTGCCCTCGGTTCCCTCCCCACCCTCGTCCTCGGGGACTTCAACGCCAAAAGTCCGGCTTGGGGTTCCCGGTCCATGGACCATGGGCGGGGCAGGATGCTCGAGCACTGGGCCCGTGCGCAGGGCCTGGTGATCGAGAACCGGGGTTCTGTCCCCACGTGCGTGCGGTTTACGGGCGAGTCGGTGGTGGACGTTACGTTCGCCACCCCCAGCCTGTCACCGCGCGTCACCGACTGGCGCGTTGTGGAGGAGGTGGAGACCTATTCCGACCACCGGTATATCCGGTTCGACGTCTCCGCCCAGACCCCAGACGCGCCGGTCCGACGGGACCTGAGTGGTCCGCGATGGGCGCTGAAGCAGATGGACCGGGAGCTATTCCTGGAAGCCTCGATCGTGCAGGCCTGGGGGTCACCCCCGGACAGGCCTGCCGACATAAACAACGAGGCGGAGTGGTTCCGGGAGGCCATGTCGGAGATCTGCGACGTGGCCATGCCCCGGGTCCGGCAAGGACGCGCCCGGCGTCAGCTGTACTGGTGGTCGAGCGAGCTAGCAGCGCTGCGCGAAGCGTGCGTTGCGGCGCGACGCCGGTACACCAGGTTCCGCAGGCGCCGCACCCGACCTTCGGATGCGGCGACTGTAGAGGCGGAGCTGTACGAGGGCTACAGGGCAGCGAAAGCCGTCCTCCGAGACGAGATCTGGCGGGCCAAGGAACTGGCCCGGGAGGAGATGCTGGCGACTCTGGACGGGGACCCATGGGGCCGCCCCTACAAGTGGGTGCGAGAGAAGCTCCGCCCCTGGGCTCCCCCGTTGACGCAGAGTCTCCAGCCTCAGTTCTTGGAGGACGTGGTGAGCGCCCTGTTCCCATCGCGAGGGGAGCACGCTCCCCCGCCCATGGCTCCGTCTCCGACGGAACCTGAAGCTGGCGCAAACGCGGACCACAGCGACGACGACGTCTACGACGCTCCAGAGGTGACCGAGGTAGACTTGAGAGTGGCGGTACAACGGCTCAAGGCCAAAAATACCGCCCCAGGACCCGACGGCTTGCCAGGGAAAGCCTGGGTCCTGGCCTCGGAGACTCTCGGGCCTCGACTAGGGGGGCTCTTTAGCGCATGCCTGGAGAGGGGCCAGTTTCCACTTCGCTGGAAGACGGGAAAGCTGGTCCTGATCCAGAAAGCCGGGCGCCCTGCGGACTCTCCGTCCGCATTCCGGCCCATCGTGCTGCTCGACGAGGCGAGCAAGCTCTTGGAAAGAGTAATTGCAGACCGCCTCTTCGGGCACCTGAATCGGGTGGGCCCGGATCTTGCGGAGTGCCAGTTTGGCTTCCGCAGGGGGCGCTCGACGGTGGATGCCATCATGCGCGTGAGAGCCCTCACGACGGGGGACGCGGTATCCCGAGGCAGGGTCGTCTTGGCGGTGTCTTTGGACATCACCAACGCCTTTAACACCCTGCCCTGGAGTTGCATCAGGGAGGCACTCCGGTATCACCGGGTGCCGACCTACCTCCGTCGCATAGTCGAGGACTACCTGACGGACAGAGCCGTCATCTACCCCGGTCACCGGGGAGAGTGGAACCGGCGAGAGATGTCGTGCGGTGTCCCACAGGGATCGGTCTTGGGGCCGCCCCTGTGGAACATCGGATACGACTGGGTGCTGCGCGGCGACCTCCCTGACGGCGTCAGCGTAGTATGTTACGCTGACGACACGCTCGTCCTGGCACAGGGAGAGTCGCACCAGGCGGCGGCCGACCTGGCGACGCAAGCGGTCGCGACAGTCGTTCATAGGATCCGGCAGTTGGGACTCGACGTGGCGCTGCACAAGACCGAGGCCATGTGCTTCCATGGCGGTCGGAACGCGCCACGGTCCGAGTCCCACATAACGGTGGAGGGGGTTCGCATCGGCGTCGGGAGGACGATGAAGTACCTGGGACTCGTCCTTGACAGCCGGTGGAACTTCAGGGAGCACTTCCTGAGTTTGGCCCCAAAGCTGAACCGGGCAGCAGCCGCCTTCAGGCGACTCCTGCCTAATCTCAGCGGGCCAAACGCCTCCTGCCGAAGGCTGTACGCCGGCGTCGTGCGGTCCATGGCCCTCTACGGGTCCCCAGTGTGGGCCCTGTGCATCCGGACGCGACCACTAAAGTTGGTCGCATGCCAGAGGGTCATGGCTATCCGAATGATCCGGGGATACCGCACGATCGCCGGCGAATCGGCCAACCTCCTTGCCGGATTGCTGCCCTGGGATCTGGAGGCGACTGCCCTCCAGCGCGTCTATGAATGGCGCGTGGAGGCGCAGCGCCGGGGCGTATCCCCGCTGCCTCGAGAAGTCGAGGCGCGGCGGGAAGAGCTCCGGCGCGATCTCAGGGCAGTATGGAGGGAACGACTGTCGCAACCGACGGCCGGGCACGCCGCAATTGCGGCGGTAAGACCCCTCTTTGAGGAGTGGCTAGATCGGCGTCACGGCGTCCTGACCTACCGCATGACGCAGGTCCTCACCGGACACGGAAGTTTCGGGAGGTACCTGTGTCTGATGGGAAAGGAGGAAACGCCTGGGTGTCACCACTGCGAGGGTCGCCCTGAGGACACCGTAGAGCACACGGTGCAAGACTGCCCCGCCTGGGCAGAGCACCGACGTGTCCTCACGGCGGCGATAGGCGGAGACCTCTCGCGCCCGGCCTTGGTCGAGGCCATGCTGCGGGGCGAGAGGGAGTGGGAAGCGGTCGCCTCCTTCTGCGAAGCAGTCATGCTTTCGAAGGAGGAGGCGGGCCGCGTGAGGGAGAGGATGGCGTCCTCCCTCCAGCCCAGCCGCAGTGGTAGACGCCCACGGCGTCGGACGTCGGCCGACGATCTCCGGCCACCGTAGGCGCGGGCATGCGGACAACGAGTAAAGGGCAACTCGCTGTCCGACCATGGACCATGCCCGGGTCGACGGCGCGTCGTGTTCCACGCGCGCCTCAAAGAGCGTCAGCAACATGACGAGGCCCCCTCTGCAGAGGGCCGAAGCCCGCCGGGGTCGTGGGACTCATCCCGTTACCGTGGCCCCGGTATGTAAAGGGTTATTGAAGGAACACCGTGGATTTTAGTCAGTAAAAGTCTGACAGTCCCTCCCACCCTGCCCGGAGTGGGAGGACTTATTTGATAATTTTACCACGTTAAAAAAAAAAAAAAAAAAAAAAGTAGGTTAATTACACTTTTATCTACTTTGTGTATCATCTAGGTCTTTACCTGCAAATTAATAGTAGACACATACGTAAGTATCTCAGAGACATAAGTATATAGGTAAACTAGCACGCACATGTATACGTAACATATATGCGTTTTTTAACCACCCAGAAAGGTGTACCGATTGGAAACAAGAATTATTGACAAACTGTAAATTAACGTGGGTGAAGCCGCGGGCAAAAGCTAGTATACACATAACGGACAACAATCAGGTCCAAAATGTACGGACCAATACGCCAAAATCGAAACGTAATGGATGCGGTCAAAGGACGTTGCAACTTGGTACGTTCATTAAAATAGTTCTAGGGATTTTTGTGCACATAGTTTGTGTATATTCCATAAATCGTACTTATATTTACGTTACTTACGCAACAAGTACAAGTGAACTTATTACGAAGATGTCCGAAATCTTTAGACACGCGACAATTTGATTTGTTTTATCATTTCAAACCTTTATTTGATATGGTAGCGCGTGCCTGATAACACATCAACAGCTCAAGCTAATCTGCAAGCACATGTTTTAAATATAAAAAAATTGGCCAAGTGCGAGTCAAACTCGCCCATGAAGGGTTCCGTAGTAACTACGCGAAATAACTTTGTTTTTGGTGCTATATCACAGAAATCACTGACTCTATCTCGTTCAAACTAATTTTCGTTGAAAGTTTACAATAAGATCTACAGCATAGATTTTTCACTCTATTATTATAGAAGTTAGAGGGGGGGGGGGGGAGGGCGGAAAAATTTTACTACTGTCTATCTCTTAAACGATAGATTTTAAGAAATAATGATTTTAGAAACCTTAATGTCATTTCTCTAGATCTATCTATAGACACCAAACACGTATAGGTTTGATGAAAAAAAATATTTTCAGTTTCAGTTCCATTTATGGGAGCCACCCTTAATTTTTTTTTTAATTTTTTTTAAGAATCGGCAAGCGGTTCATAGAATACATCTACCTAACATGTATAGTCTAAATAGTTTCGGAATACAATGGCTGTGACATACGGACGGACGGACAGACAGACATGACGAAACTATAAGGGTACCTTTTTTGTCATTCGGTTACGGAACCCAAAAAACCGGTTAAGTGCGATTTGGATTGGCGGTCCTTTTTTTTTTTTTTTTGGATGGGAAAATCATCAAATGACTTCTTCCGCTCTGGGTCAAGCGGAAGGGTGTGTCAGATTTCTACTGACTAAAAACCCACCCTGTTTCTTCAGCTACCCTAAATTTCCGGGGCCGCGGTAACCGTACAAACTTATCTATGTAAATAAGTTTAAGCTACATTTGCATTAAGTTAATATAATGTACCTATACTTATATATAACAGAGGAGCTTGTAAAATTTTACGAACATTCTTTTACGGTGCAGGCTATTCGGTTGTGGAATGCATTGTCTGTGTCAGTAAGATAAGTACAATCACTCGCTGCTTTTAAAAGCTCGGTTGCCAATCATTTTCTTTCAAATTTATGATTATTTCTTTGTTTATCTTCACGCGATGTTAAAGAACACATTATATTTATATATTTTATGTAATTCTGTATTGTATTTTGATATATATATCGACGCCCCCCGCGAATAATCCGGTAATCGTAAAAGTGTAAATGTTCAGGAAAAATAAAAAACCATTTTTCCTTAATAACTCCATTAAACAACAAGTATCAGAGACTTTTTATATCGTATATGGAAGCTAATTTTTTCAGCTATCTGGTAATTTCAACAAAATTTAAGTAGTCCCAAGGGCTTCGTTATAATTTAGCTGGATGCATATTACTATATTAGTGTAGGTCAAGCTCTGGTCAGTAATGTCACTTACGATATTGTTCGTGTAAATTTATATTTTCGACGTCAACAGTAAAATCTTGTTGCGTTATTATTCGTGTAAATTTATATTTTCGACGGCAACGGTAAAATCGTGTTGCGCTATTATTCGTGTAATTTGTTTTGTATACTGAACATTTGTAAAACGCAATTATTATGTTATTCGATTGTTTAACAGTAACGTACATTTTATTGTTTTGACTGTTGTTGTGTTGTTAGGTCCTGTTGAAAATCAGCGTCGGGCACTAGTTGCCTGGCATTATGCTGAACAGGACCTATTTGGCGCGGCCGTGAATAACACAGTGGGTTGTTGATGTTAGTTTTAAGTTTTTATTTTATTATGTTTTACTGTGTCAATTTGCGGCATGTAGCCAATAAAATTTGTTTATTTCTTTCTTTCTGAATATTACTGTTTATTCGAACAGTTTACTTAAGTATTATTTGATGATTATTGTAGTTTTTTTTTTATTGAAAATTGATTCGAGTTTGACCACCATCACACCTGATGGTAAGTGATGATGTGGTCGAAGATGGAGCACGCTTACCTAAAAGTAACCTATTCACTCTTGACTTAAAGACTCCTAGGTTATAGGTATCGGGAAACACAGAATCCGGCAGGGAATTCCACTCCTTAGCCGTACGTACAATAAAGGTATTCCCAAAAAGTTTTGTGCGTATGGGTGGGATGTCCACCATGAAACGATGGCGCTTCGCCGTTTGTCGCGTAGTCCGATGATGGAACGGGCTTGGCGGAATCAGATTGTGTAATTCCATCGCACACTCCCCGAAATGTAACTGAAATGTAGGAAGTGAGGTACATTTAAATCTTGCAATGAGGTCAAGTGGGGTGAAAGGGACTCTGATCAGATCACGTTATATTGCGAACTTGCTAACAGTAAATTAAGGCATATTGACTTTCCTGTGGAACTTGGTCTGTGTGCTGATAATGTTTGTAGCAACAGGTGTCATTATGAAATAATTGATAAATTGTACAATAGTATTGTAGGTGCTTTGACTGAAGCTGCGCGAAGCAGTCATAGGCTAGGAAAGTTTAGGAAACAAAAACATGTTATTGGATGGAATAAGTATGTGCGGAGGACTCATATGGAGGCACGAAGTAGCTTTCAGACCTGGATGCTACACGGTAAACCCAAATCTGGCAATATTTATAACACTATGCGTGAAACCAGAAAACGCTTTAAGACAAAGCTTAAATGGTGTCAAGACAACGTGGATCAGATTAAGATGGACATATTAGCCACGCACCACAAAGAGAAGGACTTTAAGCGCTTCTGGAAGCATACTAGGAATTTGGAAGCTGGTTTGTGCGTGCCTGTGTGTGTTGAGGGCGAGAATGAGCTACGCCTGATTGCCGAGATGTTTAGGGAACGTTTTAAGGTTGTGTCTCCATTAGCAGGTGTGCAACTGGTGCTGGATGCTGAGGTCGAGGGTGGTGGGAGAACTCGGTTTCAAGTGAAAGAAGTCGCTCATATTATTAAGAATATGACGAGAGGTAAGTCTCCAGGACATGATGGCCTCAGCATCGAGCACTTGCAGCATGCAGGTGTTCATTTGCTTAGGGTGTTGGTCATGTTCTTTAATTTGTGTATAGGACATTCATATTTACCCCAGGAGCTTATGAAGACTCTTTTTGTACCAATAATTAAAAATAGGACGGGTGATGCCTCTGACGGGAAAAAATACAGACAATTACTATTTCATTGGCCACGGTCATTGCCAAGGTGCTGGATGGGCTGCTTGATAATCGCTTAAATCGGCACATAGTTTTGCACGATGCACAGTTTAGTTTCAGAGCTGGGCATTCGACTGAGGCTGCGATACTGCGACTCAAGCAGACCATTCAGTACTATGTCACGAGAAAAACACTTGTTTATGGCTTTTTTTGGACCTGTCGAAGGCATTCGATCTAGTCTCATATAGCGTACTCTGGCGTAAGCTCCGGGAAGAGACTAGCACTCCTGGGGATTTGATAAATATATTAAGATAAGGCAACCAAACCAATAATGTTAAGTGGGCAGGTTCATGTTCGGCATAGTATAGGTTGGAGTGTGGGGTGAGGCAGGGTGGACCAACTTCACCACGTCTCTTCAACCTGTACATAAACGGACTGATAGATGAGCTCAGCAGGGCTGGAGTGGGTTGTTCAATGGATGGAGTCTGCATGAACAAAATCAGTTACGCTGATGATATGGTCCTGCTGATTTCATCTGTCCCCTGACAGGGCCCTCCCTCAACATAATCTTAGGCATCTGTGAGAGGTACTCAGTGACACATGGCCTCAGGTATAATAACCACAATAAGAGTGAGCTACTTGTTTTTAAGTCAGGAAATAGAAGTCCTAAGACCGTTCCACCGGTTAGACTTGGGGGAATGCCGATAAGCAGGATCACTAAGTTTAAATACCTGGGGCATTGGGTCACTGAGGATCTCTCCGATGACATGAACATTGAGAGGGAACGTAGGGCGTTGGCAGTGAGATGCAACATGCTGGCGCGCAGGTTTGCGAGATGCACTAGGGATGTTAAAATTTCACTTTTCAATGCGTATTGCCAGACCTTTTATACCTGCAGCCTGTGGGTCAGATATACGTAGAAAACTTTCAACACCCTACGTGTCCTGTACAATAATGGGTCCAGAATGTTGCTGGGGTTGCCCAGTGGCGTGCCTAGGGTTTCAAAATAACGCAAGCCCAATAAAATTTTAACCGATTTCAAAAAAAGAAAGTTCAGTTTTCGACTGAGTATGTAGGTACCTACGTATGTATCATCGCAATTTTCTCATAAACTACTGGTTAGGTACAATAAATTAAAAGTGAATTCATCCATCTTCTTCTTTCCTCTTCTTTCTTCAATTTCACTCTTGCTTGTCGTGCGGTGAATGAGGTAACCAAAGCACACTGAAGGCATGCTAGTGCTAGTTTGAATATAATAAACATATCAGCAATTGCATACCTCCGGTGGCTTTGAAAAAAGCCGTTTGGTTTGCTTCATTGCTTGAGGGAACAAAGTTATGGTAAGTAGTTGCTTCCTTCGTAACAGGACCCAGGTTACAGACAAAAAAAAAACAAAACAAAAAGTTACAAAACGATACTTAACGATAAATAACTCGGCCCCGGTTTGTCACTTTCCTGATGCTGCATATGTTTTTCTAAAACGACATCGTATTTTGAAATTAACGAGACCAGTTCTAAAAAATTGCCTTTATTTAATGAAGTTTTGGACTCATCATGTCCTCTTAGAGGAAGTTCCTGTTGTGCTAAATGACAAACAATATCGACTAATCTTTGAAAAACACTACGGTTGTTTTCAACGCGCGTGTTATATTTTGAAATTTCCTCAGATAACTGGCGTGATATATCTATATCACGCCAGTTATCTGAGGAAATTTCACACACAACAACACAACAGACAGAGGAAACAACGAATTGAGACATCTGTCTCAATTCGTTGTTTACCAAAATTACCGAAAGAAACCATTGCACACAGGTGTTTATGGGAATTTGCGTGCCTTGTAATGGCGCCAGATATGTTATTTAAATCATTATAACCAGATGTATTCCAAACGGAATCTTCATTCGAAAAAAATATGCAGCACCAGCAATACAACTTATTAGTGTGCGAACAGCCAACAATCCAACTAGTTTTATACACTGACCTATTAAATTTTCGTTTATGCGATTTACTAGTCTGAGAAATACACAGATTAGGCGTCGGTTTTAATGAAGAAATTAACTGTTTTTTCTGAGCAAAGTTTAAAGATTTTACCTTATCTTCGCCAATCAAAACTTGAACGCATTTTAAATCCTCACAAGGTACAATTACCTCCATTGTTGTAGGTAAATCACCAAAACAATTGTATCACTGAGGAAATCTTAGAAAACAAACAAAAAACTTTAACAACAAAACCTTTTCCCACTCAAGTAAATGAAACTGAAGTTAGTTGCACTCTCGGATGTCGGCAACTATTCAGTGTTGTCATTTAGGCAAAAAAAAGTCGCCAGGTATATGAAAAATCTAGCTAATTTTTTTTTATTTTTAAGATATTGCTTGAATACAGTCAAAATCTGTTATAACAACATCCAAGGGACCACTCATATTTGGTTGTAAAAACCGATAGTCGTAATAACCAGTGATGTTTTCAAGGTACAAAGTATTTTGTACCTATGATTTTGGTCTATATAACCGGTATGTTGTTCTAAATGATGTTGTTGTAAACGGTTATGACTGTATTTAATTTCGTTATTTTAAAAGTCGCTAGTTTTTATTGTTGCTAAATGTTAAAAAAGTTTCCAAACTCGTTAAAAATCTCCAAGATCTTTCAACGTGTGGCTAAAACGGCAACACTGCAGAGTTGGCAAGCTGACAAGGTCACGCATACGCATGCAACTTCATACCAAAAGCCCTGCTTAAATCTGCCATAGTGATCGATTTGTTCTATGCACAAGGCCTAACTCGTTATACGGCACATCGCTATAAGTGCGAAAGTGACAGATATAGTATTTGAAAGCCCGGTAAAAGCCGGTGCGTGTAAGCGAGATAGCAATATGTAGATCATTAGATGCTACAAATGCGAAACTCTGCGCGCGAACAATCGCGATGTGTAGTAGTGTAGCAGTAGATACATTGTGTTATTTTGATAAGAATTAAGCGCGCGAACTTTTAAATAGTTCGGGTTTGACATTGATTCTCTATCGAGCATTTTTTAGTAAGGCATGCCGGGCTTTTGGGCTTATATGAAGGTACCGCCACTGGGGTTGCCTCGCTTTTGCAGTGCATCAGGTATGTTTGCCGAGGCCAACATTGACTGCTTTAGAGCAATAGTACGTAAAAGAGTTGCCTCCCTGATGTAGCGTGTGCGCGGTAGCGCCAGCAGCCTTCTGAACACCATATTGGATAGAGTTGATTGTCCTGTGGTGAAGCACTGGAATACTGTCCACGTTTCCGGCGGTGCTATCTTTATTTAAAGTAAAATAACTTGCTCATTTTATTCGGAATTTGATTAATTAATTTATTGTTTTATTTTTATTTGATTCTTAATTATTAATGTTCTCCAATATAATTTTAACTAATAACATAGAATGATGTAAGTGTTACTAATCTATTTATGGATGTATCTAATCTGAAATAAATGTCTAAATAAAATAAAATAAATAAAATAGCTCTTGCCGTTGCAGTAGGCATAACCGAAGACGGTATTATGTCCTTACAGGTTAAGAAAACGAGCGCGGTGTATTGGTAATAGTCTATTGATATTTAGATGATATATTATAACTTACACGAATAATATCGTAATATCAATATAGAAAAGGGTTGCGTAAGGAGCCACTCAATAATGAATGTAGCTGGAAATCGTTTTCTTAATAAAACCCCGAATAAGCCTGTACTATCACTTACTTAATTAAGGTAGAAAACTATTTACCCGAATAATATCGTACCAATGTTTACTGTCAAATCATATTGATATTTTTTTTCGTAAAGATCTTAAACCATATTATTCGTTTAAAATACATTTTAATGAAATTTTATGGAATATACGCGTAGTTTTTCATATCTTCGTAAATAAAGTTAGAAAAATTCTGAAAAAAAATTACATGGTGTATTTTAACTTCTAGATGCCGAAAAAATCATAACATGAAAAACCCCGTAATAGGTCATTACCGGATTATTCGCGGGGGACGTCGATATATACAGGGTGGTAGGGACATCTACGCACAAACGCTTACCAGGTGTATAATAAAATGCTGGTTGATTTGAAGCAGTAAACTGTATTCCAAAATAGTTATTATAATTTATTTATTTATTTATTTTATTATTTATGTATACACAGTAAAATACATTAAGATAAACATAATTATAATATCTGAGTACAAAGGTACTGCTTATTTCTTAAGAAATTTCTTCCAGCAGACCTGCGAAAGGAGAAGTGAAAAAGAAATGTAGACAATAGTGTGTGAGAACAAGAAGAGAAATAGATATGAATATGTGAAATCTAAAACTAAAACTAAAATATTAAATATACTTACACATACTTACAATGCAATAAAAATAACATATTATACTTAAATAAATACATAATGTTAGAATATATAAACATATAATATAAATATATACATAAATAATTAACACAGTTAAGAGGAAAGGTAATGCTCTTTTAATCGACATTTGAATAGAGATATAGTTTTTAAATCACGAATGCTAGGCGGAAGTGAGTTCTACAAACTTACAGCATGGACAGAGAAGGAATAAGAGTAGTAGCTAGTTTTATGAGGATGAGATTTAAGGAGGGATCTAAGGTGCGATCTACACGGTACGTCGCTAGAACGAGCGTAAGAAAAACGCTCACGCAGGTAGGAAGGGTAAGACGGGTTGTGTAGAATGTTGAAGAGGAGACACAAAATCCTAGTGTTCCTGCGAAGATAGATTGGGAGCCACTTGAGTTGCTTGCGAAGGTGAGAAACATGGTCATACTTTCGAAGACCGAAAACAAAGCGAATGCATAGATTTTGCAAGTGCTCAAGCTTGTTTAATAGTTCCTCGGTAGCATCCAAATAGTAGGCATCGGCATAATGTATAATCGGCTGAATAAGTGTTTGTGCCAAAGAAATTTTAGTCTTCAAGGGAAGAAGACTTTGAAGGCATTTCAGCGAATGAAAGGAAAAATTTACCTTTCGGCTGACCTCGTTGACCTGAGCACGCCACGAGAGATTGGAGTCAATAACTACACCCAGATCTTTAGCGGTTTCGGTATATTCAATGCGAACACTATTTTATTTTTATTTTATTTTATTTTATTTTATTCTATTCGGGAAACTTACAGCTAACTTATACTATGTTAATAAGCAATATACAATTGAAGGCCATTTACAAGTTTCCACTGATAAACACTAAAAACAAAAACAAGAAGAGAAAAAAATAATAAAAGAAAGGTAATTACAAAATACCTATAACATAAATTAGGAAGTAAATAGAACACGATCGACAAATACATACAAACAGAAATTCATTTAGACGCAAATCATTACTTTTCCATAAAAAAGCTTTTCACCAACAATTGCTTAAGTCGAGAAGCACTGGTATTGAATATATCCAAATCATGTTCACCAGATAGTTTATTAAAACTTCTGCTCGCACGGATTAAATAAGAATTCTGCCTGTACGCTGACTTGGAATGAGGGACATGTAACAAGGTAGGATTACGAAGCATTTTGCAATGTGTAACTAATCCCAAACAGCAGGGCAATCTACAGTACCATTCGCAATCTTAAATAAGTACACCATATCCGCAATGCGTCTTCGCTCATGTAGTGGTAAGATGTGAAACCTCTTACATCGCGCTATATAATTGGGAGTATATTTCCTAGTCTTGTACTGCAAGAAACGTAGGAAGCGCTTTTGAATCCCCTCAATTCTGTCAATATATATATACTGTATTTGCGGTGCAGAGCTAAACGATTGACAAACGCTTGGCGTTAGGTAATTCGAGTTGCAGTGGGTGTGGGACAATGGAATACAACCCGAAATAAATAGGGAAGGAAAGCACAAACCTTTACGGGAGCCACGTGCTCGCGTCGTCGCCGGTTCACCGGTTCACTTTTCCAGGTTCAGGGCAGTTGGGCTTCAAGTTATTGTCCTCACACGTTAAACACAAGCACAAACTATGGATCATAAGTCTTATTACATGCGAAAATGCGGTGATTCCAAAGTTATTAATATTTTTAAGCGGAGCGCGTCGACGCCATTGTCAACTTGATGCGGAGCGATTCGGAAGTAGTTTTTTCGACAAATGGCGGGCGAATCTTCTTACTCACTCGCGAGGTATGTGCGGGAAGGAGATGGATATAGGAAATAGCGGATGTCAATCATATTTTGAATGTTGGCGCAACCATTCCCCCCGGTTTGAAGGGTTACCTTCAAAAACTATAAGCGAAACTAATCAAAGAACTAAACTCTGGAGTAACATCTAACTTCTAACCTTATTCCTAAACTATAATATAAAGCGTTACCATAACTACTAAACTAATTTGAAGCCTGCTGCTGATTGGGCAGAGGACAGAGGCGAATAACCGGACGTAAAACTTTGCGTACTTAAATCACCGGTCAATTCTATGTGAACTGCACGAGTTGTCATACAAATAAATAGACAAACGTAAGCTTTTGTGGAGCGTACTCCGCGACCACGGGCAACAGTTACCCTAAACGGGCCGGCGAAGTCTGTACCGGTGTGAACGAAAGGTTTAGCGGATTGAACAACACGACAAGAGCGATGATCGGCCATTTCAGGCGCGATAAAACGCGGGCGAAGCTTAAAACAGGGCACACATTTGTGTACTCTAGCACGAATCAAATTGCGAGCGGAAAGTATCCAATACTTCTGTCTAAGGATAGACATCAACAAGTCTGGACCTGCGTGGCAATTCAACCTATGATGATAATCTACAATCAAATCTAAAATATGGTCCTTGCGGGGTAAAACTACTGGATGCTTTTGCTCAAATCCTAAATCGGAATTTCTCAAACGACCACCTACTCGAATAAGACCATTCTGCAAAAAAGGTTTCAAATGTTGAAAGGCGCGGCTACAAGGTTTGTTGGACTCCAAACTACTAATTTCGGATGCGAAATAAAATCTCTGCAATTCACGTAGCACGACTGACTCAGCTTTATCCAGATCAGCGGCGGTTATAGCACCGCGCGTGGGTAACAGTTTAAGAAAACGACATACATACACCACACAACGCAAAAGTCTCGACCAAGACGAGACGCGATTAGATAACGATAAAATAATCGACTCTTCACGTGGAACCGAAACTACAAGCGAATGCTTCTTCTCCTCGGGTGGTTCTGAAACGGCAGCTGGATTAAAGGGCTTAACCGGCCATTCCTCGAGCACGCTATGAATCCAAGACGGAGCGCAGAACCACAGCGGATGATCTAAAATTTGCGAAGGGAGCAACCCACGGGAGAGACAATCGGCGGGATTATCTGTGCCAGCAACGTGAAAGAGATTTTGTGGTGGTAATTCGGACTGGATTTTGGCCACCCTATTGGCGACGAATGTGTCCCAGCGATGGGGCGAAGAATGTGCCCAACACAAAGCTACAGTAGAGTCAGAAAAAGCCATAATTCTATCAATAATAATGCGGTGCCTACAAGCATTGACAATCGAGCTGATTAATTGCACTAACAAAAGTATAGCGCACAGCTCCAGGCGCGCCAGAGAAACGACCTTGCGAGGGGAGACTTTGGATTTAGCGCTTATAAGACTAACCGAAACCTTGTCAGCATCCAAAACGTGAAAATAAACTACCCCCCCGTAAGCCTTTGCACTGGCGTCGGCGAAGCCTACAACAGTAACTATACTGTTCGACAATATACCAACATGGCGAGGAATTTTTATTTGATTGAGCAATGGAAGTTCTGTCCGGAAGCGAGCCCACAATTTAACAATATTTTCGGGCGCGGGGTCGTCCCAATCACTATTGGAAAGCCAAAGTTCTTTTATAAGCAACTTGGCATATAAAACGACGGGAGCTACAAATCCCATAACATCCCATATACGTGCTACACACGACAGGATAATGCGCTTAGTACAAATTTGCGGAGTCGAACTAACTTTAAGACTGAACATGTCAGACGCGGGTGACCAACTTAAACCTAGAACCTTGTGCGTATCATCACCATCAAATTCCTTCACCGAAGATAATTGATGCGATAGTGGAATCGAATCTAGAGCGGTCTGCGAATTACTAGTCCACTTCACAAGATCAAACTGACCGGCCTTCATAAGACTTATTACTTGAGCGGCGGTCTCAACGGCATCCGCCTCGCTGGCTACACTATAAACAAAGTCATCCATGTATAGCCCAGTCTCAATAGTGTCTTTCGCTTTCGGGAATCTTTCACCCTCATCAGTGGCTAATTGCTTGATAGTGCGAAGCGCATGGAAAGGACTCGACTTAAGCCCAAAACAAACACGGTTAAACTCGTAAACTCTCAAAGGTTCTTGAGGCGAAAATCTATACAAAAAACGTTGAAATTTGCGGTCGCATTCGCGAATACCAATAGAAAGAAACATTTGCCTTATATCGGCGGAAAGCGCGACAGCAAACAAGCGGAAATTCACAATAATGTCAAATAAGTTACCTTGAAGGTTTTGACCACAATACAAAATATCATTGAGCGATACGGAAGTGCTAGTCTTAGCACTGCCGTCCAAAACCACGCGGAGCTTAGTAGTAAGCTTGTCTTCTCTAACAACTCCGTGGTGTGGGATGATGTAAGATGGATGATCAAGAGTCTCGTCAGTCTCGGCGGTGGATGCAGGTGAGATGTACCCTTTATCTAGGTATTCGGTAACCACCTCATCATAGGCTTGCTTCAACTTCGGAGATGCTTGCATCTTACGTTCTAAACAAGAAAAGCGTTTTTCCGCGGAAGCGTAGGAGTCACCGAGCGAAAAAATATCTCCCTTGAATGGAAGCGCGACAATATAACGACCATCATTATCACGGGTAGTCGTGCCACAATAAATCTCCTCAGCCACCTTATCATCAGGGCTTAGGATAGGCGGGACATTGACCTCTTCAATTTCCCAGAACCTGCGGATGGTAGACTCCAGCGGCGGCTCAACAGTGCAGCAATGTGACACAGTCGAGTAATTATCTAAATGTGCGGGTGCGGAACCAACAATAACAAAACCTAGAACTGTTTCTAGGGCGTGCGGTGCGGGAAACGACGAATGACCTTGAATCTTACGAGATAACTGAAGGTGCGGGAGAATCGATGCGCCGATCAACATATCGACGTCTCCAGGGACACCATAAGATTCATCTGCCAACGGTAGGTCTTTAAATTTGGTCAATAAAGACGTGTCAACCGGGACAGTAGGCAATTGTTCCGTAATTTTATCTACGACAAGCGAATCCATATCAAAACAAATATTAGAATTAAAACGCGATGCAAATTTAATTTTAATCGAACCATGAATGGTTGATTTTAAACCACCGAACCCCTTAACTACTGAGCGGGCTGGTCGGTTATTAATACTAAAACCAAGGCGTTGACAACAATTTTGAGTTAAAAAATTACTCTGCGAAGCGCAATCTAACAACGCTCGAACAAGACACGGATTACCAAAAGCATCATCAACAACAACATGAGCGGTCGCGAGCACCACGGTAGTGCACGTATTGCTTGCGGCGGACATCGAACACAACGTGACGTCACTCACGGCGGCCTGCGAGCGGGCAACGTCGCGCGTTGATTGCGGCTGCGGCTGCGAAGCGGACGCAGAGTTCGCACCGACTGACTGCGACGACGTGTCACCGCTTGGTAAACTAACTGTGCTCACATTGGATGCGGCATTATTACCACTTTTCTCCATGTGAAGTAAAGTGTGGTGCTTCGAAGAACACTTACGACAACTTTGATTACTATTACAAGACGTAACCCGATGCTTGTCACTAAGGCAGTTAAAGCACAAATTTTTTTTCGCGAACAAACTTATAACGTTCATAGGGCGTAAATTTTAAGAAACCAGAACACTTGTACAATTGCGAATGTTGACTATTACACAAAGAACAACTCGATTGTACAGGAGCAGGTGCTGTATTCACATACGTATGTGTCGACCTTTGTGACTTCGAAGCCGCATCTGTTCGACGGTCGGACTTCTTCGTAACTTCATGGGTTGACGAAGTGCGTTGCAATATTTTAATATGATCGCGAACAAAACATTCTAAATCATTGAATTTTGGCAGTTTACTACTGCGATGGTCTATTTCAAATAAACGAACAGTTTCACTATCTAATTTCTTTAAACCCAAATATAAAAACAAAAAGTCGCAGAGGTCATCGACCTTCAGGTTCTTTACTGCGCGAACAGATGATGCAAAAATATCTAAAAACTTCTCTAAATTATGTTCATTACAAACTGTAATATTTTTCAACTCGAATAGCTGATCTAAATATGCGGTAGCAACTAATCTTTTATCTTCATATTTCGACTTTAAAGTTTTTAAAATCAATGAATAATTTTCGGCACTAAAAGTAATGCCGGCACAAACAGTTTTAGCTTTACCAGTTAACTTTTCAACCAGATAGTGTAACTTTTCATGATCTGTCAAAGAGACGTTCCCATTTATAGTGTTTTCAAAACTATCTATAAATAGATTCCAATTGCGAATATCACCATTAAATTCAGGTATCTGAATGGGCGGTAATTTGGGTCGATCGCGAGTGTGATTTGCCTGGCTCTGATGGACAGACGGCTTCTCCAAGCTCCTCGCGACGCGTTTGATGCGACAGAATAAATCATCAAATGACGCCAAAGCCTGATAACTCACAGCGTATTCTGGATTTAATTCTAACTCTAAAACGTTAATATTATGAATTACGGATTCAAATTCCGTGCGCAAACTATCCAAGTTTTCTATAGAACATAAGAACGAATCTCTAATAGCTAGATCAAGTGTTTTAAGTGCATTATCACAAATAGATTGCACGCGAGAAAATATCATGTCTCTTTTAGCATATAAAAGTTTCAATTGAACTTTGCTGTCCTTATGAGACATCGTGAATAATAATTATTTATTACAAACAATCAATGCGGTAAACAAGCAAATAAAGTTATTTTAACAAATAAGCGATGGAGAACAGCGACGCGGACAATATTAAATACCTAAAGTGGGTAGGTAGTTATAACGAACTGCGGGTGAAATAAAAGCACTGTAGGTAGTTTTTAAACAATCTTAATTTACCCACTAGGTTGTGTCTCTGTTTCTGATATACAAATAATTTTAGACTTCCGAATGAATAACTAATACGAGCGATCTATGGCTACGTAGGTATGTAGGTATTACGCACGTACGTAGGTAATAGATGAACAAACAACGAATTGGGTTAGGTATAAGACTGCGGTGCGGTGCGTTTATTCCTTATGGAATAAATACCAATGCGATAACTACAACAAATATATACCTAATTCAAATAAGTACCTAACTATCCGGTGAGAGGGACCAAAGAAAATGATGGCGCGAAAGGCTAATTTAGTGGACTGTATTTGCGGTGCAGAGCTAAACGATTGACAAACGCTTGGCGTTAGGTAATTCGAGTTGCAGTGGGTGTGGGACAATGGAATACAACCCGAAATAAATAGGGAAGGAAAGCACAAACCTTTACGGGAGCCACGTGCTCGCGTCGTCGCCGGTTCACCGGTTCACTTTTCCAGGTTCAGGGCAGTTGGGCTTCAAGTTATTGTCCTCACACGTTAAACACAAGCACAAACTATGGATCATAAGTCTTATTACATGCGAAAATGCGGTGATTCCAAAGTTATTAATATTTTTAAGCGGAGCGCGTCGACGCCATTGTCAACTTGATGCGGAGCGATTCGGAAGTAGTTTTTTCGACAAATGGCGGGCGAATCTTCTTACTCACTCGCGAGGTATGTGCGGGAAGGAGATGGATATAGGAAATAGCGGATGTCAATCATATTTTGAATGTTGGCGCAACCATATTGTAACTAGGATTCCACACTTGGGAGGCGTATTCCAAATGGCTACGGACAAAAGCACAATAAAGAATTTTATACGTTTTTACGTTTTTAAAATCAGCTGACAACCTAAGTATAAATCCAAGTGCTTTGGAAGCTTTATTAACAACGTTATCGATGTGTGCATCAAAAAGCAACTTAGAGTCAAACGTTACACCCAGGTCCCTAATAACGCTTATCCTGTTTATAACAATATTATGTAACTTATACTGAAACTCGATTGCATGTGGTTTACGAGTGTAGGTACTAACAAAACATTTAGAAACATTCAGTTCAAGTTTGTTAAGGAGACAATAATTTTGAAGTCCGTCCAAGTCCCGCTGTAAACCAAAACAGTCAGAAAGTTCCGATACAGGGCATAAAATTTTCATATCGTCGGCGTACAGAAGTATTTTGGAATGGGTAAAGTATGAACCAATGTCATTTAAAAAAATAATAAAAAGTAAAGGACCCAGAAGGGATCCTTGTGGTATTCCCGAGGGTATTTTAACGGTTACAGAACTGTAACCATTCAGTACGACTGTTTGACATCGATTCTCAATATAAGATGTAAACCATCTGAATAAATCGCCTCTGATACCCACTGCCAGCAGCTTACGTAAAAGGACACCGTGGTCTATACGGTCAAATGCCTTGCTGTAATCAGTATAGACCACATCCACTTGAGATGGTTCAGACATGGTGGAGGACAAGAAGTCAGAACAGACGAGCAGATTCGACACAATAGACCTGTTTTTTAAGAAGCCATGTTGATAGTTATTAAGTGATTGTTTAATAGCACTATAAACTGAGGAGTAAACAATTTTTTCTAAAACCTTTGAAAACAAGCAAAGCTTAGATATGGGCCTGTAGTTTTCTACATTGTCTTTAGGACCTTTTTTATGCACGGGGGTAATAAAAGCTGTCTTCCAAACATGCGGCACAACTCCCTCACTAAGAGAACGTCGAAATATTAGGGTAAGTGGTAAAGTTAAGCTTTGTGCGCACTGAATTATGAGTATAGCAGGAATACCATCAGGCCCCGCCGACTTATTTACGTCAATAGCCTTTAGTAGTTGCAGTACTTCAGTTTCAGAGACTTCAATAGAGCTTATATCAGAGGCAGACGTTTGATAAAGACAATGCATGTTACTGTCCAACTGAGTTACACCGGGGACAGTGTTCTGGAGAAAATTAAACTTAAAAACTTCACTGAACATGTTGCATATTTCATCCCCCTGTCCCGACGAACTATGTCCATACTTCATAACCGATGGAAATGTACATGAAGACCGTTGCTTGCTTTTGACGAAAGACCAAAAAGCTTTAGGCGATTTATTAATACTATTTTCAATTACTTCAATGTAAGCGTCATACATTTCTTTTTCTAATAATTTAGCACGACTTCGCAAAATTATAAATGAATCATAATCTGATAAGTTGCCGTATTTCTTAAACTTGGAGTGATATTTAAATTTTTCTTTAAGTATTTTGATTAGAGGGGTTTTATACCAAGGGGGATAATTAGACATAGATTTAATGATTTTCGTTGGTATAAAAGTTTCACACAATTTATTTAGCCTGACATACAACAAAGACAAGGCATCCTCCACTGACCCTTTGGCGAGATCACAGCGCCAGTCGAACTCATCAAGTTCTTTCATTATTGAAGGAAA
Source organism: Tholera decimalis (assembly GCA_943138885.2). NCBI lineage: Eukaryota > Metazoa > Arthropoda > Insecta > Lepidoptera > Noctuidae > Tholera > Tholera decimalis. The sequence continues at coordinate 4,488,296 of OW964575.2, read as the reverse complement.
ATCGGCTGACTGATAAACAAACTTTTTTCTTTGCTGTGATGAAAGCGCATGATACTCAACAAAATCTACAAAAATACTAAGAGCCATATGGTGGGGGTCTTCTGGAACAAGAGAGTCAGAGCATTTATCGACGGTTAGGTGATTGTTACAAAAAATTAAGTCCAGTACCCGTTCAATAAGATTCGTATGTCCGTTGTACTGGGCCAGATCGCATGTATTTAAAATATCAAAAAATTCCGTCTGAATATTACCGCAAATATTTACCGGGCGATAAGAGCATCCATCATCAGTCAGTTGCCACGATAAATTTGGCAAATTGAAATCCCCTAAGATAATAAAAGTGTCCGTTAAGTTATTCAATATAATATCATTTAACTTAGTATAAAAATGTGTAAGCTGTGCAGTCAATGAATACCCTCTGTTTTGCTTGCAAAGATAAATTGTGCAAATATGCAATTTATATGATACTGTGGGTCTGGAACGCCTCAGAGTTAGAGTTACCCATAGGTCCTCCGCGGACGAGCGCCAGTCAGTACGCTCCTCCGCAATGAGCTCACGTCGAACAGCAATAAGAACACCACCACCAAGTGTCTGATTTCTATCTAAATAATCCCTGTCACGTCTCCAAACAATATAGCGGTCATCAAATAATTCGCTATTGTTAAAGCCCTCTTTTAGCCACGTCTCCGTTAAACATATAACGTCATAGTTATTTAAGCATACATTCCTAAGGAAACTTGACGTTTTAGTCCGCAAGCCACGTACATTTTGGTGATAAATATTAATTAGCATATTTAAACGGGAAAATAATTAGAATTAAGAGTGAGACAAAGAATACTGGTACCAGAAAAAGCGTCTGATAAATAAAGTGCGGCGGAACTAGAATAAGTATGTAGTAAACACAGTGCGGTGTCATAATTTGGTATAACCTAATATGGAATGTTATGTAGATGTCACTACTCACCACGGAAACTAAACTAGATTCCCTACTCTGACTAGCTGATGAAATAATATACAAGCGAAGATTATAGTGATTCATTAAGTAAACGGTGTAATTTACGCAAACGTTGAAACAATCTGCGAAGAAAATACTTTTTAAAAGGTTTTTCAATTCAAATATAAAAATTATAGTACAGAATAAGCAAAAAGCGACCATAAAATAAAATAGATAAGACGTATAATACAAACGATCGGCAAAAAAAAGTAAACGATTAGTGCAGGTAAACAAACCCGATGTAACAAAAGCAAGGCGCATTAAAGCCGCTAATGAGGTGATTAAGACATACATACCAGTGCCTCTCAGACTTGAACTACAAACGAATATAAACTGATGAAAACATGACATCGAGTACATTAGACAAATTAGCAAATCTTTTTCAAATCCAATTCTGACATAATTGCGTATGTGGGTGAAGTAGAATTTTTTTTACTAGAATTTTGCAGTTTTTTACCCAAATAAAAGAAAAATCCTTCTCCTTGGACAAAACCTTCGCCTTGTTGAGTAGCTGCTTATTTTCAAATGTCAGATGATCATTAACAAAAATCTTGCTGACACCATTAATACCCAAGTCAGATGCTGTTAATGACTTGTGTTTTTTAGCCGCCGCAATATAATCGTCCCTCAAGTATCGATTGTGCATGGATATAATAATGTTTTTAGCATCCTTATTATTTTGTTGGGGAACTCGGGTAACATAATTGATTTGATCCTTCGAGATTTCGCACTTGATTATGACACCAATCTTAGCAACAATAGCAAAGAGATTTTCCGACTCTGTGACCGGGACTCCCTTAATCTCTATATTATTTAGCCGCGATCTCTGCTCACTCTCGCGCATGCTTGATTCTAAACGCTCAAATCGCAACTCGAAGCGTGTGACATCCTCCTTCGCTTTTTGTAGGGACTCGATTTGTTTGTCACCTTAACATGGACGTAGTCTAGGGATTTTTGAACTCCAACTATCTCATCTTTCATGTTTTTGAGGTCAGAAATATCCGCTTGAATCGTCTTTACCTTTTCTACCAAAATAGGTAACGATGCTAACTGTTCCGTGAGTTTTCGGAGCTCCTGATGGATGTTATCCAAATCACCTTGTGTAGCTTTCCCAGGGGGTGGGTTAGAAGGACTCGCCAACGCAGCTTTGCAGGTACTGCACTTCCAAGTAGTTTTCCTGTCCCCAAGTTTGCGATAGCCTGCCTCGGTAATCCCGGCACAAGGGTAATCAAAGCTTTTGAGGCAAAGTGTACATTCACTCCATCCCTGCTTCGGCCTGGCAACGATGACAATGGAACATGATGATGAATGAGCAAAAACTACAAGTAAATCGTTAATGTACACGTAACTGACATAAAACTCTCGCCGCGTTCTTCATAAACACACCGGGCGATTGCAGTAACTAGACAGCGATACGTCACTGACTTCCGTCGCACGCCGTTTTCGTTCTTACGCAGTACGCACAACCGCGATACTCCTGTGCACTTGCCGTAGCGGCCGTTATGACGCTATGCCCACCGTGATTTGCACTTGTTTCCAATAATGTTTTAAATCACTTCTGTTTGTTGTTTTTGTTAGTGTACTACACTCACACTCACTACTACACAGAGTATATCAACAATCATCAGCCAAAGATCACTTATAAGTAGCTAAATTATTTTATTAAAACCGGAGTAACTGACAAGACTAAATCTTAGTGTGAGGCGCGTTTACGAAGTTTTTGGGATATAAAGGCATCAGAGTTGCAACAACAGCCGCACTGCGAACGAATCTGCTGCCAATGATTATGGCCTGGGATTTAGTTGGGTTAATTTGCAAACCAAATGACTTAGCCCAAACGCTGATGCAAGCCAGGACATGATTCATTGCAGCAATTGCAGAACCCGCGTCAGCTACAGTAAAATGTCGGTAAAGCTGCAAGTCATCTGCGTAGAGATGAAAACTAGAGGAGATTACTCTGGTAACAAAGTTTATGAAAATTGAAAAAAGAAGAGGAGAGAGAATGCTACCCTGAGGAACACCCTCAGTGAGGCTACACCAATCAGAGAAGGACTCCTCCAGGCGAACACACTGAGAGTGTCCCCAAAGATAAGAACCGAACCAGGCTAAAGTGGAAGGAGAGAAATTGATAGATTTGAGGATACCTAGTAATATGTCGAAATCCACTGAGTTGAATGCGCTACTGAAGTCCAGCAATACAAGAACTGTAAGGGACTTATTCTCCATTGCCCAGCGGATGTCATCAGTCACTTTTAAAAGCGCAGTTACAGTACTGTGACCCGAGCGAAAACCGGATTGAAAAGGGGATATTATCGAGTTTGACGCCAAGAAAAATGATAATTGTCTATGAATTATGTGCTCAAAAACTTTAGAGAGAAAAGGGAGGATAGAAATGGGTCTAAAGTGGGTTAATAAAGTAGGATTGTTAGTTTTAGGTAAAGGTATTATGTGAGCCTGTTTCCAAACATACGGAAAGGAGCAAGAGGAAAATGAGTGGTTGAAGATGTGAGTGAGAACAGGAAGTAACGAGGAAAGGATAAGAGTTATCATTCTTGAACACAACTTATCATTACCGACTGCTGAAGAAGTAATCGCAAGAATAGACTTCTTAACGTCATTTATTACACGAGAGCCAAAAGTACAAGTCACAGAGAGAAGATTCTACTTAACAGTGTTGCTAGTATATAAAAACTAGTGTTAAACATATAAATGTTGCTAATGCATATAAAATCACTTTATGTTTGGATTATTCTCAAACATAGTTGGGCCGGGGCCATGAAAATGACAAAATAACTGAACTACATATTATTGAATTTAACATTTAAACAATAAGAAAGTAACATTTAAATTGTGTTGAAGAAAAATAACTTTTAAAGATAACATTTAAAGCAATAAATAAAAAAGTAATAAAGTAATCAATAGTAGTAATAAAAAGAGTATTTAATTTATCGGTAATGGACATAATTTTCTTAGGGATCTAATATAAGTTTTATTATTTGGCAGTTTAACTTCTGCCACTCTAACGATACCATCTGGTCCAGGTATTGTCTTCACAATTCTTGCCATGGGCCATGTGAAAACTGTGAAACTTCATTGACTTCGCAGATATTATTTATTATAATATCTGTTTCAGTTAAATAAGGAATGGGGAGCTGAACATTACTTACTGAGTGTTCAAAATCTTTACTTAATAATTCCTTAGGATCATGCCACCAAAGCATATTTGATTTTAATTTACATGGGTCACAAGCTCTTGATAGTAGATCAGCAGGATTATTAGCGGTGCTGATATAATACCACTGAAAGGTTGAAGTTAATATTTGTATTTGTTTTACCCTATTAGCCACATAAGGGTTTGACTTAATGTTTTTAGATTTAATCCATGCTAGTGTGATCTGAGAATCACTGTATAAGTGAACTGTGAGACTAGGGAACCTACATTTTAAAATATTGTACACCCTATTCACAATTTGTGAGAGAAGCAAAGCACTATTTAATTCCAGTCTTGGAATTGTTAAATTTTTCTTTAATGGGGCAATGCGGGAGTTAGAGCACAATAAATTAACAAAAACTGAACCGTCAGATTTAACAAATCTTAGGTAAAGACAGCTTCCAAACGCTTTCATAGATGCATCAGCATATCCCACCAACTCTATGATATCCACATCACATGAACTTACATATCTTGACACAGTAATTGTATTCATTAAATCTAAGTTTTTAATAAATTTATCCCAAACATTGAGTTGCTCTTGGGGCAATATTTTGTCCCAGTCTAAATTCATAGACCATAAGGTTTGCATATTTTTTTTGCCACAACTATAATAGGACCTATGAGGCCTAGCGGGTCAAACATTTTACCAACGAAACTCAGAATAGACCGTTTCGTCTTGATATCATCATTGTCAATCATTGGACAGTTAAAAGTAAATGTATCATTAAAAATGTCGCATTTTAAACCCAATGTTTTGACAATATTGTTTTTATTAATGTCCAATTTTTCAAAACATTTGTGTTCATTGCGGAGGTCATCAATAGCCTTGGGGTAGTTTGAACACCATTTATGAAGCGTGAAGCTGCCTTTTTTGCAAAAGAGCAATAAGTTCATGTTTTAGTTTATGAAGATCTTGAGTACTATTAGAATCACAAATGACATCATCGCAATAAGTGTTCAATAACATGGCTTGAGCAGCAAGTGGGAATTCAGATTGATATCTACGAGCCAACTCTATCAGACAACGAGTAGCCAAGTATGTAGAAGACTTTAAATCATATGTGACGATCTGGAGCTGCAAACAGCTGATGGGTTTGCATGGATCATCACGCCATAAAATATTTTGGAGACAAGTTTGACTCGGGTTGATGAGAACTCCGTGAAACATTTTTTGAATGTCACAGGTGAGCGTGTATAAGTATGTTCTCCAAAGGAGGAGAATATCAAAGAGTTCGCTCTGAACAACTGGACCATTCAACATAACATCGTTCAGTGATACACCAGCTCTAGACTTCATACTACCGTCGAAAACTACACGTAGTTTTGTGGTCAGACTTGCCTCATTTATTTATTTATTTACTTATTAGGATCTCCAACAAAAGATGTACACAGGACATGACAAATATTAATATATAAGGTATTACGTTAGTGTACTCCCTCACATACAGGAGACCACAGCATGCAAAAAATGATAATACAACTAAGCTAACAAGGTTATCAATAGACGAAATTTACATATAACATATTGAAAAGAGAAACAATTATGAGAAAATAAAAAAAAAAACATTAATATTATGAAACGACGGAAGGGTTGCTCAAATTCATAAAGTAAAGTCACAAACTATCCATCACTCGTCAAAACATAAAGCAAACTCGCACTTACACTCTCTCTCACACACACGCACGCACCCTCACACACACACATCCATACATACCAACACACTTTCACTCTCGCACACACCTAAACAAACAAACACACACACACACACACATACACACATACCCACAAACTCTCACTCTCGTACACACCTAAACAAAAGCATACTGTACTTAGTTATTTTTTAGTTTTTAGCTTTTCAATTTTTATTTAATTTTTAATCATTACATTTTTAACTTATATTTTTAATTAGTTGTAATTTTTTAACAATAGTAAATACATATTGCTCAATTAATAACAATAATCTGTACACTAAGTTAAAGACAGAAGCCTCTATTTTTTGAAAAGTGTAAACAACCTCTCTGCCCGTCTGATCGCTGTCTCCCAACATACAGGCTCCAGCCTAGTTTGGGAAACAGTATTTCAGTACCTTTTGTAAATACACCATAATATAATATTATATGTATAAAAAATTGTCTGAAGCGCAGGAATGCCAAATTGTGTATGTCTTTACTCTGTGTCAAATAAACATTTTTTTTTTTTTTTTTTTATTAATAATAATTTAAATTAAAAAGTTTATATTTATTATATTTATAATTTAGTTTAGTATTATTTATATTTAGAACGGCATGGTGAGCTAAAAAATAAACAGTGCCATTTTGGACATCATAGCTGCCTATATCCACCGTTTTAGCATGCCCCAACGTTATGTACTCGTCAAAAAAGCTCTTATATTTTTCTAAATGTATATTTACCCTGTATAGGGTTGTGTTTAAATCGTTTCTCCAGTGATAGAAATCTTTGAAGAGCCACCGAGAATGAATCCCCAAGATGCAACTCTTCCATTTTGGAAGCTAAGGGCATATCAACACAAAACTTGTCATTTATAAGTTTAACAGATTGTTGGAAACATTTTTCTGATTCATTAAAAAAATAATATTGAGGCAAATCTGCTGTAATATAGTTTAAAACATGGCATCTTACTTCTAATTGTACATTTTTAACAGGAGGATTGATGGTAACATTAACATATTTGTTGATTTGATTACAATTGTTCCCTATGCCAATAATATTGGTATTATTGGCTTTAATTGCAATTTTTCTACAAGATTTGAGGTAATAAGTGAAACTTGACTTCCTGAATCAAGTAGTGCTCTGACATAAAGTTCAGAACCCTTATAGTCAATCAACTTAACCCGTATAGTGGGTAATAAAGTATTCATAGTTGAATTAACAGAATGCAGTGACATAGCAGCCTGCGGGCCAGGACCACTGTCTTTATGCAGGAGCGTATTGGGCTCCTGTTTGCAAATTTTACAAGAAAATGAAAACACACTTACCAGTATGAGTCTTTAAACACATAGTACACAATTTATTGTCATCTATGAACTTTACACGGTCTTCTACTGAACCCATTTTAAATTTAGGGCATGAATGCAACAAATGTGCCATGCCTTTACAATAAAAACAAGAACTAGAATTTTTAGTGACAACATTGCTCACTTTTTGTACTGTATTCTTCTTATTGTCCGAATTACAGCTATCTTCAAACGCTATAGCGCGCTTCTCTAAAAATGAAATGAACTCTTCCATAGTTGGAAGTGTATCATTATTCCTATCTAACTGATAGGCACGATTGGTATATAAATCTAATTTTTTAGATAAGATTGAAATTAAAAGCATATCCCATTGTTTTACAGGCTGCTGCAAGTTTCTAAGTGCATACAATTGTTGTTGCACTTGTGATGTAAAAGACCTTATAGAGGCCGCTGTACTTTTCTGCATAACAGGCAATTGCAATAATATATTTATGTGATTGAATATAAATCTCGACTTATTTTCAAAGCGTTTTTTCAAAAGCTCAATGGCTTCTTTATAAGATGCGTTCACAAGTGGTAGATTAACAATAATAGCCAATGCTACTTCCGATAAAAATTTGCGTAAATAAAATAACTTTTGCACATCTGAGAGAGCCCTGTTTCCTTCAATAACAGCCATAAATAAATCCATAAATGGAGTATATTTAGTAAAATCCTTCCCATCAAATATTGGAATATCAATGTTGGGTAATTTTGAAGTTGAAACATTTGAGCATTGTTTTACTTCAGATGTGCTTAAGTTTTTTAGAGCTGAATTTAACTTAGATATAATGTCGAAATATTTATCCTCTAAAATAGCAACATTTTCCTTGTCTTTATCATCATAAGATAAAATCGATGGTCCCTAGGTAAAGTATCGAAAGTGAAAAATGCTACTTTACAGGAGAGCGATTTAAAGTTTATTTTTTGCATAACTTTGTTTTTAGTGATTAGATTTCCATAAAAATTTGGATTCACAGTTGTGTTGAGTTTACATACTATTAAAATGCATCAAAAATTAATATACATGAATAGTTTTCGAGAAAGTTGAGTTACGATAGCCAGATACATAGTTCAGTTATATCCCAAATAACTGAACTTACTTTATGAATCGAAACTGGCACTTTCGATTATTTACAGGGAACTGTAAATTCAAAAATGTATCGGATCTGCCGATTTCGATATTCTACGTTGGTTTGTGTTTAGAATATTTTATTGAAAGTGTCACATACGATTATTTACTTCGCAGATTGCCTGTACTTACAATTATTTTTCAACAGAATAACAAAAACACACTTTACATGGGATATCTTTATTATAGTATGTGTATTACAAATTAAAAAGATAATTGAAACAGTTATACTATATATAGCAACAAGTATTTAAAATCAGTGTTTGATACGTTAACTTACGGTAAAAAGCTGAGATCACGTATTACTATTACTTAAGCTATACCAAATGCGTACACTGAGTCCTTAATATGCTAAAATAATAGGAACTTTTAAATCAAATCACAATTAAATCACATTACTTATACCAGACAAAAACTAATAAAACTTCTAAGAAACTTCAAATAAAAGTGACGAAACATTATAATCTATAACATCAATTAACACGTACCACAAAATATATACTAATTGTAGTTAAATATTTATGATAGATACTTTGTAAAATCTAATAAACAAAACAAAATGAATGAATTCTCTGGTAAATAAAGTGTTAATAAATCAGGAAAATATTTCTGTTTTAACAAAAATAATAAGACGTATTGACACATAAAAAATCTTAGTACGTAAATATTATTCATCGGATTCATCTTCAGAATTTTCTGCGGCTGTAGAATACTTTAAGCTTTCGTAAAACCTATGATATTCTTTGGGTATTGCTCCTGAATTACATAAAGAAATCAAATCTTTATACTTTGCCACTGGCAAAGCTAGTAAATCCAAATAAAGATTTTTTAATTCCATAGACTGAACCTTCCTCTTTTTTCGGTTTCTTGTTTCTACAAAAGTATTCACACAAAAATAATCACCCTTCAAATCGTATTTTAAGTATAGGCTATCTGGTTCCTCTTTTCTCACACTAACTTCTTTAATGCTGTTTCATCTCACGTTTTCATTTTTGTTGTCCTTTTTCCAATTTTTGTCATTTAATAAAAATTTATAATCATAAATATCACTCTTGGTTACTTCTACAACATTGTAGGGCCTTCCTTCAGCCTTTGCCCAGCGTACTAATGCGTACCATTGGTCAGGAGTGTAAATTAGTTTTCTCTTAGATTCTCTTTCTATGAGGGCATGTACGCTATCGCCTTCGTTCTGAGTATGACCTTGCTCTACGAAACGATGAGTAATATCTATGCCAAAACGTTTTGATAAGTACATGTATAACGAATAAACGATTCTAATCCTATTCTGGCCCGCACAATTATCCGACCAAAATAAGAATTTCTTAGCACCCGGATCTGTCTTTGCGTTTACAAATTGCATTAAACAGCTACTTACTTCATTAGCGCCCCTTTTACCGGTACATTCCATCTACATGTAGCATGTACCTTTTTTAACGCTAAATCGAAAACGGTAAGTTTACGCTTATAATAAAACAAACCAACGTCTCCATGTAGACAATTTAAAATTTTTAGGAAATCAAATGTAGCACACACAATATCAGGTGATTCTCTAGATTGCTCTTTGTCAATATTTTTTAACTCTCTAGCTATTGTCTTATGTTTTAAGTGTTTATTATGAGTCTGTACTTGTTCATCTGTCGGAGATGAATTGTTAGAAAAAGTATGACACTTATCACAGATATCCTTTTTGGGATTAAAAAATCCAACATTCATGTTAACATTGATGATGTCTCTGTACTGACGAAAAGACAGACCCTTGATTGCTATAATTTGAAAGTTGGCTCCATTATTTGTATAAGGAAAACATTCTATTCATATTTAAATTATTATCCAAGTACAGCTTACTGGTATCTTTACGTGTATAATGTGATTCTACGGGTTGGAAGGAGGCTACGTGATCACAAACACTTTTAATAATTGCAGAATCTATTACGTTTGGATGATTGGAATGTTTACCTCTATTATCCGATAAAGTTATTCTTTCTTGATTTAATTTACAATGTGCAGTGCGAACAAACTGATCGGTAATACATAAGGTATTTAGAAATGTTTTCAGACAAACCTGTTGTGGTTTAAACGTGTTACCTGCTGGTACTGGTAAAAAATATTTAGTCGTAAATCGTCTTTTAGATGGGCCTTCCGTCGTGACACGTTTCTTAATCATTTTCTCAATGAACTTGTTGATAAAATACCACTGCTTAGTATGATCCGCAACTTCCCAAAAAATTTTAAAAATATTTTGAAGGGTGTCTCTATCAAAATTCTCAGAACATTTTAATTTACATGAAGATAAACAAATGGGGCGCAGTTGCTTTTTATTTTTAACCTTTCCATTTCTACTGAAGTATTGCTGACCAGAGTTTAATAAGTATTTTCGTTTATTGTCTATCCAGTTTTCAGGACACCTTGATTTTTTTTTCCGACATTAGTTTTATAGGTGCGTTTTCTTTGGTTTCCTACACTGCTACAAGGGGAATCACATTCCGACACAGTTATATATGAGTCTACACTCAGTAAAAATGCTGTAGGTTCAGCAGAATTCTGAACCAACTGTTCTGAGGTAGTGAGATCTTGCATCGAGGACCCGAAGTCTAAATTTGGAGGAGGTACTGGGGTTGTTGCTTTGCTATCTATGATAATGGAACTTTGATCACTATTTTCAATGCTAACCGAGTTAAATGGTTTTACGGATGGGATGTCAAAACTGTGGAAAGCCTCTTGTGCTAAATTTCTGTCCGAGGATAGTTCGTCATCCACCAACTCCTTTAATGCCCGGTTTCTGAAGATCCCAGTTATCTTCTCAATAGCTATGGCTTCAATAAAGTTAAACGACAGTTAAACGTCGATTATTTGTCACTGCGTTTCTGAAGACGCACGAACCGATAAAATAACTATTGGACCGATAGCCAGTTCCATAATTTGACACTAGATGGGTCTGTTTAAGAGATAGAGTTTAAAATTAATTTTATGGCTTTAAATCGTCATTATAACTAGTTTTATTTACAATTTTATTTTTTCTAGGATAAATATGAATGGTTAAGCACCTTTTTAGTTTAAACTATGATAATTTGTCATATCGACGGTGAAGCATCAATATCTAATAACTAACATTTTAGCAATTTTCGCGTCATTGCATATTCGTAAGCAAAATGCGAACGAGCTTGTATTTGCAGTGAATAGAAAGAAAGGTTATTGTCCGAATGTGAAAGAGAGGTACTGTACAGCCGAGTAGTCGGCTACCTGCGTAGTACCTAGTCGAATGTTAAACAACCCTCAATGGTTGTTTATCAATGCTTGCTATATTATAAAAATGTACCTTTAAGGTCATCAACATTAGGTATATAAATGTAATTCCTAGCTAGCTTTACAATTTCCTCGCTTACTTTATATACCACTCTTGACACTGTTGTTTTATGAACGTTAATATCATCACCTATTATAACTTGAAAAGTACCTGTAGCATAAAAGCGTAATGCTATGAATTTTTTTTCTAACACAGACATTGTAAATTTGCGATTCATAACAGGAGTGAGAGCAGGGCTGATGATATCAGTAAGGTGTATCACAGGGTTCTTATAAAAACGATATCTTAATTTGAATTCTTCATCCGTATACATTTCGAAAGGATTTCTCCTGCGTCTTAAGTTTCTGGGTATAGAGATGTTAGCAATAAACTCCAGCACTTCCAAATCAGACTCAGATGAGCTGCTCGTATACATTATGTTATTCATAGGTTAGTTCATCAATAAAATATCTATTAACTTCACACTTATCTTTCACTGACTATTTATTTTAAAAATAACACGATATAACCTAAAAGTACAGTAAAAGTTCACAAATGAAACGTCAAATAAAGTTATGGAACCGATAAACGGCATAGATTGGTCAGTTAAGCTAACCTAAGTTTAAACGGAGTTTATCGTACATTGCGTTGTTCAGAAACGCAATTTCGTAAGTTATCGAACCAATAGCGCTAATGAATAGATAAACTACCGATAAAAGTACCTCAGCAACCGGGCATAAGTTATTCCAATCGGATTCATTGAAGGCGCAGTTCGTGGGGAGCGGTGACTCTAAAAAGAACATAGAAGGTTTTCCATATAATAAATACATGATTAAAAATTCATTTATACAAATCCAATTTAGTTAATCACAGAAAGTAACATAAAAGTATGTTACTACATTTTTAACTTAAAACACATAAATATCGAATCTTTACAAAAAATAAATAAAATTCGTTCAAAATAATCGAAAGCGGCACATTCAACAGAAACTTTAATTTGTAATACCACGTACAGTATCGAAATCGTCAATTTCAATTGAAATAATTTATGAATATACCACGTACATTATCGGAACTGGCACTTTCGATACTATTAGGAATATCACAACCCGTCATAAACTATCGAATCTACCCGATTCGATATATTACGCGGGAAACATTTTTAATTCAAGTAAATCATTAAGATGATTATCAATAAAACCTGATTTAGGTAACCTATACTTAAAAATATTCTTATTTATTAAAGTTACAATTACGTATGAGTAAAATAACAGTATTTCAAGTATTAAAACTTACCCGCATTCAAAATAACTGATTTCGTATCCAAGTCTTGTTGCTGTTCATTCTCGCTGTTTCTTTGCAATTGCAATCAACTATTCTCTTCGATCGTGAATACATTTTTAAAGGTAACGGGCTCATCGTACCGTATTTTAGTTAGGAAATTTAAAAAACAGTAACAAGATACATATAATACTATTATTACGCAGCTGTTGACGTTGCCGTGCACGCGCACACTGCGGCGGGCGGCGTACAATCACAATAGTGGTAGTTCCGTCCTTGTCGCACACTTGCCGGCGCAGCGTAAACATGCGAAACTTAACACTCGTTGATAGAAGTCGGATAGACTGATATGTTTCGATAAAATACGTCTCTAATAAACGCATAAATAATGAGTTTTTAAAATTTTTGATATTTAATTAATAAATTAACCTTTATTAATAGTTCTAAAAAGTAATAAAAAAAATGGCATTTTGTAAATTCGATACTTTACGTAGGGACCATCGAAATGTCCAATTGTGTTCTCTCATGGTCTTTGAAAGTCGTGTTCAGCTTTTCAATACGAGCTTGTATCATTTCAATAGACGCAGACGCAAGATTGATCGGATCATTAATAAAATTTTCGATGCGCGTAACAGTGCCTTTTTGTTGTGCTCGGGCGAGACGCAACTTTTTAAGCACTTCCTCCGCCGCTGACATGGTAAATACGGTGGATAACGCACAAACGCACTTTATTACTCACAAGAACACTTCGTTTTATGTATACGCACACTTTTTAACCGTAAACACCGGACGAACTTCTTTGCAGACAGGTTAAGTTGATATTATTGTTTACCAAATCTCGATGGATGACAGCTCCGCAATGCTGCCAACATTATTGCACGACGATGACGACCACAGACTATAGACGTGACGAAGTAACTCGACGAGAACAAGTTTCCCGTTCCTACGAATTATATTTTTAATAGAAGGTAGGTGTGAAATGCAAAATTATAGATTTGCAATTCAACACGACAGAAATAACCTTCAATCGACTGCAATCCTGTGAAACACGCAGAAATCTTCACTAATCTTCTTGTATTATGCAGAGAAATTATAGATTTCCCGCAAAACTTGCCCGGCGACCACGAACAATGGCTCAAGTTCCAAATGAGGTACAAATTATAGATTTGCAAACCACAATTGTTTGATTGTATTCCTGTGAAATATGCTGAAATCCTCTCGATTCTTCCTTTCTGCAGAGAAATTATAGATTACTCGCAAACGGTTTTTGCTCGACGAACGCGAACAATGGCGCCGGCGCCGACGCTAACCAGAATACGGGATTTACGCACGCACCACTTTGCACAGGCTTCGAAGGACCACGCGCAGCATGTATAATAAAATGCTGGTTGATTTTTAGCAGTAAACTGTATTCCAAAATAGGTTTTATAATTTACTAGCTGACCCGCCACGACTTCGTTCGCGTGGTATCCTACCCCTACCCAACCGATACCCTACCCCTATCCTACCCCTACCCTACCCTACCCCTACCCTACCCCTACCCTACCCCTACCCCTACACTAGTAGGGGTAGGGGTAGGGTAGGGGTAGGGTAGGGTAAGGGTAGGGGTAGGGTAGGGTTAGGGTAGGGGTAGGGTAGGGGTAGGGTAGGGGTAGGGTAGGGGTAGGGTAGGGGTAGGGTAGGGGTAGGGTAGGGGTAGGGTAGGGGTAGGGTAGGAGTAGGGTAAGGGTAGGGTAGGGGTAGGGTTGGTATAGGGTAGGGGTAGTCCCCTACCCTATACCAACCCTACCCCTACCCTACTCTCCATTTCTTCTTCGTTCGCGTGGGACGTTTTTCCCGCTTAAATCCCTATCCCGTGGGAATTCCGGGATAAAAATCCTATGTCCGTCTCCTAGCTCTAAGCTACCTCCATACCAATTTTCACCCAAATCTGTTCTGCCGTTCTTGAGTTATAAGTGGCGTAACTAACACGACTTTCTTTTATATATATAGATTACACGAGAGCCTAAAGTACAAGTCACAGAGAGAAGATTTTACTTAACAGTGTTGCTAGTATATAAAAACTAGTGTTAAACATATAAATGTTGCTAATGCATATAAAATTACTTTATGTTTGGATTATTCTCAAACATAGTTGTGCCGGGGCCATGAAAATGACAAAATAACTGAACTACATATTATTGAATTTAACATTTAAACAATAAGAAAGTAACATTTGAATTGTGTTGAAGAAAAATAACATTTAAAGTAATAAAAATAGTATTTAATTTATCGGTAATGGACATAATTTTCTTAGGGATCTAATATAAGTTTTATTATTTGGCAGTTTAACTTCTGCCACTCTAACGATACCATCTGGTCCAGGTATTGTCTTCACAATTCTTGCCATGGGCCATGTCATTGGAGTAGTATTATCACTACGAAGAATAACTAGATCTCCTTGTTTTAAATTAGGATTGATATGGTGCCATTTTGGCCTGCTTTGTAGCTGTGTAAGATAATCTCTGGACCAGACTTTCCAAAAGTCTTGTTTAATTTTACATAGAACATTCCAAAATATTAAATTATTAATAGAATGATTAGATAAGTCAATTTCAGGATAACTCATCATAGAGGTTCCTATGAGGAAGTGGCCAGGCGTTAAATACCCAAAATTAGAAATATCTGAACTCACGGGAAGGAGTGGTCTTGAATTAAGTACGGCTTTAATTTCCGTAATGCTACTTAACAGTGTTGCTAGTATATAAAAACTAGTGTTAAACATAATGAATGTTGCTAATGCAAATAAAATTACTTTATGTTTGGATTATTCTCAAACACCAGGGATTCGGTACATGATTCTGGTCTCCCGAATCTCTGGAATTTTTCGTCGGCTTTTCTTCATTTCTCAGGTTTTTTCAATAATATTTTTTACTGAAAACTGTATAAAATCATTGTTTCTATCTAACTTGATGAGATTTTAATTAAAAAATAAAAATTACTTGTTTTACTTAAAACAACAATGTAAATAAAACTCGAAAGGGCTACCTGATCAGCTATTTTGCTAGGATTAATTTGCGAGGTCAACACAGCTGATCAGGTAGCCCTTTCGAGTTTTATTTACATTACTGTTTTAAGTGAAACAAGTGAATTTACTGTTTATTTTTTTTTGTTGATTTTTTCTTAATTTTATTAAATTAAAATTTATTAAAGGATCATATACTGAATCCATGGTAAGCGGTTTCGCGTCGACGTCCCTGCCACCCTGTATACTTATTTATTTTAATTAGTTTTTCCGTTATCAGTATTTGTAGTACACTAATTTAGACCTCCCCATTTCAATTAAAGCTTTCGAAGTCCTTCCAAAGGTTGTCTGGAAGATATCGCTCTCAGCGGTAAGACCGCCATTGTAACCAAAGTTAGCAATTAAGTTATGTGTGTTTCAATTCTTGGTGTACAATAAAGTATATTCTATCGATATATATATATTTACTCATCTACAACCCGATCGTTATGAATAGGCGCACGCAATACCTGGTTTGCTCGCAAACGGCCAGTTACAAGACAAAGTTTGGTACTAGATTTCCTTCATTTATTGGTCCCTACATCTACAATAAATTAAATAAAACTCTGAAATTTTACTCCATGACAAAGCATTCATGCAAAATTATTGTAAGTCAGTACCTTCAAAAACTCACATGTGAAGAGACAGAAGAATTGCTTCAGGTCCCTACTTAATTTTAAACTCGGCAAACTTACACACCCTCTAACACTCAAACAAGCACAACTCCATCAAGTACACAAAAAGAGGACAGCTTACACAATTATGATTTTAAAATCATAATTTTAATTGTGATATAAAATTATGATTGCGATTTTAGTACTTACCTATTTTATTATTCATTTTGTTTTTGTTTAGTTTTTCATAATATTTCATAATTTTGTTTCCGTTTCCGATTTTTAATTTAATATATATTTTTTAAATCATTTTAATTCCTATTGATTGTAATAGAAATTATCGTAATTGTAAGTCGTTCTTTCAATTATTTTAATGTTTTGATTATTATTACTATTTTTTCAGTTTTTGTACATTATTTTAGTTTTTTTTTTTTTAAAGGAAATAATGTTATCTTTATTAATTTTTAACATAATTTTTTTACACTTTATAGACTTAAATAAAAAACCCTAAACTACATATATACATCTAAAAATAAACTAAAATATGGCATCCAGAAATTCGTGCGCATCGCTGTCCACTGGTAATGTGCCCAAAAGACTGGCGGCATTGCCACGTTGTATGGCAATGCTTAACCTCTGTCCAAGGTAAAAGCCAGCCCTTGGGTCACGCGAAGTGTCAACTAGGCGTTTGGATAGATCTTTAAATAATCTGTGAGCACTCGGACCCCACGACCCCAAGGTTTCAACCCCAAACGGCTCGAAAATATAACTACCAACAAGGTTATTATATTTCCGCCGCTTGAGGTTTTCAGCAGCCGCAGCAGCAGCGCCAGCACAGCAAGACGAGCTAGGAAGATGGGATGGCGCAAGAGTATCGACACAAGTTGCGTCCCACACTAAAGGCCTACCCATCTTCCAAGGAAATAAAGACATGCCGTCCGGTCTTTTGCCATCGTCGCGTGCCAGGCCATTGGGTTCTAATACAGCTGGAACGCCGACAGTGACAAGAGCTCGTCGGATAATGTCGTTAATATTCGCGTGCCGTGCTATGCGACCCGCACTGCGGCCGCATGAAAGGCCGTGGTGACCGAGGCTGTTGACAACTTCGCCGCAATGGCAGCGATGAGCAGAACAACATGGAGCACCTAATCGAAGGGAAGCAGCGAGGCGGAATGTAGTATCATCGAACAAGGTGCCTATGTTCGATGACGGTAGTGCGTGAAGCCAGAGACCCGACTCCCATTCACCCACAGCCAGCAGGCGCGCACGCTCTGCAGCCGAAGCAGATGTGGCAATAAGGTCACTCTGAACTGCTCTACAGAGCGGCTCATCCCACCGCCTCTGAGATGATGGATTGTCGGGTGGATTTAGGTTCGGGCAAGCGAGTTTCCAGGTATCTATAGCCTCGGTGAAGAACGGCACATTGAAATCAACCAGTGACTGAGCTAGGATATTCCTGATTAATTTCTCAGTGCCGTGTACCGAGGACATAAAAGCCGGTAGACTGATACTAGTAATTTTGCGGATGCCGAGACCACCCATACAAATGGGAAGAGTAGCTTGTGCCCAAGCTCGGTCATCCAAAGCCACATTTAAAATTCCTGTCAGAGTTTGGCGAATAATTTGGTCCATTTTTTCCAAAAGGTGAGGATGATGCCATAGATGTGAAGAACGAAGAAAGTACATTAATTTAGGTCCAAAACAACAGTAACGAATTAAGGTGATGGCCGAATGCATATTAATTTGGTATAATCTGTCCGAGATGTCATTAAAATTTTGTATTTTTTCCTTGACAAAATCGGGAAAGGAATTCTCATAAATTGGAGACCCAAGAAGACGAAGAGAACTTTTTTCCACAATTTGGATATCTGGGGCTATTGCGTTGAATTTTGAAAGTGTCAGTTGTCTGTCAGTACTGTCGGATATGAATAGTTCACACTTCGAAAGGTTGAGGTCCAATCCTATGGAATGGAGTTGATTTATTAAAAACTGTAGATCATCTAATACTGTGTCTACATCGCCTCCCAGGGTTCCATCATCGAGATACCAAACATTGAATTTGGAATTTAGCTGTCGAATGATTGGATGAATGGCTAAACTAAAGATCGCTAGCCCGAGGGGATCACCTTGTTGGCAACCAACAGCTGATTCCAAAAGGTTTTCCTTATAAAGCAATTTGGTTGGATGTCTGTAACATTGCCAAAGAAAACTAAAAATTTGTGGTACTTCTTTTTTAGTTTCTGCCAACACAGCGTCCCTATTGACTGAATTAAAAGCATTTTTAATGTCAACCTTCAAGATGACCTCTCCTTTACCTGAATTTAAATAGGTCGTCAAGGCGTGTACGGCAGCCTCACAACCCCCTTTGGAGCCGTAACCCAGTTGCAGGGGCTGAAATTTGGTCGAAATATCCTCACCATAAAATTTGGAGCAAATCTTGGCTGCCATACGACGGTAGGTAGTTCCCACGGCAATGGGGCGGATGCCGCCATCCCTCTTGCGTAGGGCACATAGATTGGCCCCGTACAAGATATCGGTGACGGCTTCGTTCACCTGGCCTGAGAGCATAAGGTTAATCAGAGCCGTTAGCTCCTTCAAAAGCAACTCACCAGACTCTCCGGCGCCTGAGCTGAGTAGGTCCTTCAGGTGCTGCGGACTCAGCCCATCGAGGCCGCCAGTAGAGCCGCTTCGGAAGGAACAAACGGCTGTGATCACTTCTTGACCTGTAACGGTGAGGGTGTTTATGTCCTGATTGGGGGGGTCAGGAAAGGAAAGACCATCCGCTGGGGCAGGGTGTTTGCTCTCCAGAGCTGCGAGAGTATCTGGAGAGTACGGGGCCACCACATCACTACTGAAAAGTATTCTGGCAGCTCCGCTAATGTCACCTTCCCCTAATTTAGATTCGAAATTTTAGTTAATTATTTTAGTTAGTTTGTATTTTCATGAAGTTTGTAATTTAACCGTAAAATCTGGAGGTCGGGCGATTTGAGGGCTGAAATACAGGTTTATGCCTAGTTTAGCCCCAATGACTAACATTTTCGTGTACTTACTCATACTTTTAAGAAATTAGTGTATTTGGCAAAACAGTGTATAATTCTTTTGTGGAAATAAATTATATTATATTATATTAAACTACTTTTTATCTATCTTATGGCTTAATAATAATCTTTTTTGGCTCGTTGGCTAACTTTTGTCAAGGTCGATATTTGGATGTGTGTCCATTTTAATATTTGAGATTCATCCGTGCTTTAGAAATCAAACTCTGGTCTCGTCCTGGGGACCGTGTTACCCAGCTACTTGGGTATCGCGAATAATGTCAATATAAGGCGTCTGGAAAAATCTCAAAATAATTTATGAGCACTCGGACCTCACGATCCAAGGGTTTCAACCTAAAATATCTCGAAAATATAATTACTTATTGACTACTACAACTTACTATTGATTTTTCCGTGTTGTCGTTGTCAGATCGGCGAGTTTTATTAAAAGCCGCAGCCATAAGGCGTCTGGAAATATCTCAAAATAATTTATGAGCACTCGGACCCCACGATCCGAGGGTTTCAACCTAAAATATCTCGAAAATATAATTACTTATTTACTACTACAACTTACTATTGATTTTCCCGTGTTGTCGTTGTTAGATCGGCGAGTTTTATTAAAAGCCGCAGCCATAAGGCGTCTGGAAAAATCTCAAAATAATTTATGAGCACTCGGACCCCACGATCCGAGGGTTTCAACCTAAAATATCTCGAAAATATAATTACTTATTGACTACTACAACTTACTATTGATTTTCCCGTGTTGTCGTTGTCAGATCGGCGAGTTTTATTAAAAGCCGCAGCCGTGGGTCGTATGCACTCACACTCCCTCCCAAATATTATCGGTGTCATGCTTAGGGATTCCTATGGAGTTGCACAAGTCAGATTCGTAACTGGCAAAAAGATCCTGCGTATCATGAAAGCCATGGGTCTCGCTCCCGACCTACCGGAGGACTTGTACTACCTGATCAAGAAAGCCGTTGCCATGAGGAAGCAATTGGAACGCAACAGGAAAGACAACGACAGCAAATTCAGGCTGATTCTTGTTGAGTCCAGAATCCACAGGCTAGCTCGCTACTACAAGACAAAGAGCGTGTTCCCACCTAACTGGAAGTATGAGTCAAGCATTGCTTCAGCTCTGGTGGCTTAAGTTATAATAAACTATAAAAAAAATTCAGAAAAAAAATATTATGACGAGGTTATTAGGTACCTATATTATCGCCACTTGAGGAATAACTTCAATAGTGCTGAAATAGCATATGTACTATCGACCAATCTTCCGCATGCTCACCTTTAAGGCTATAATCGCATAGCACAGCTCACAACTCGGTCGCCTAATGCATGTATTTTGACCAATAGGATGCACGAAGCGTATTTTAGTAGTGTTCGTAATAGTAAGTATTAATATAATGTTACATGCCCTGTACTCACAAAATGCATATTGTCTCTAATTGGGCGAAACCAGGAAGGGATGTGGTTTGTCACTAGCTGCGCTTCCACAGAAATATTTTCTTAAGTGAGCATGCGTATCTTTGGCCGATAGTACAGGTTTCAGAATTTTTCTATAACATCAATTTTGTAAGACATTACTCCTTACGAAATTTCACGATTTTAGGTCAACTGGAAGTACTCCAATAACAAGTATATTTTTGATTTCCTTGTGAAACCACAAAATAGAAGATCTATTATTATAGTAACATTATAAAGCGGAAAAGTTTGTTTGTTTGTATAAACGCGCTAATCTTCTAAATTACTAAGTGGATTTGGATGAGATTGGGTATGAATGTAGTTTGAAGATTGAAAAAGGTTATAAGGTACTTTTTGCCCGACTACAGAAGAAGAAAGTTAAGTTTTTATTGTGATAAAGTCCACTGAAGTGAAACCCTAAGTGAAGCCCAAGACAGATCAAGATGTCGGAGCACTGTAGAAGCCCTCTGCCCCACTAGGGGACTTAGAACATTAAGTCAAAGTAAGTCATACAGGGCCATACTTATAAATTTTCGTATTTTTAATATTAGTTAGAGTAATAAAAATATTTGTATTTTATAAGTATTTTCTCCATATTTTTTTGGCTTTGTGAGCTAGAGTTAGCTAGAGCTGAGCAGTCTTGGTATAATGCAGCTTCTCTAGCCAAATTATGCTAGTGCAGGCTTATAAGGCCTGGGTCTCGGCCCGCAGTAGTGTCTGCGTTAGTAATGATGTTCGCGCATTGAAGAAAGCCGAAACTCTGCCGCTAAGGCTTGCAAACTAGTATTACGTAAAGCTCGTTTCGACTATGATGGACGAATCGGGGCCAAATTGACAGCCTACCCTAAATTTTCCTTGACATGCCAGACCATACAAACAAAAGGCGTAGGTACTCTATAAATATTTAATCTAAATGTTATCAACATTGGCTCAACGTATCTGCTTAACTAAAAGATCAAAGCCCTGTCACATTGCTGAGAACATAATGGACCCGCATCGCAGATCATAAGAATCTTTGAATTGAAGACCCTTCCTGATAAACGAGAGCCATGGTTCTTGTAAGCTTAATCATAAATTATTTTGATATCATAGTAAAGTAAATATGTATTATAGGTAAATAGTACACCCGCGTATTTATTTTCTCCGGCTGTATGAAATCCATCCAAAGGTTATCTGTTAAAGATCGCTTTTAGCGATAAGAAAATAAAATAAATAGGTTTGATCTACACACGTTGCGCGTGCCCGAGAATGTGGCGTACTTAGCCTTTCAAAACCATTCATTGGCTTGTCACCTACTTCAGCCATGTGGGTAGCCCTTATTTTAAACGGAATTAAACATTCAATAAAAAAATCTTTAAAGTTATTTTTCGCTTTGTAGTGCTCATAATAAAAATAATTATAAATGATGAGAAAATATGGAAAATAAAATGCTTCGGGAAGCACGTCAAGGTTTCGGATGTCATTTAAGCATCTTTAACAGTTGTAACGGGCAGTAAGATATCAGAAATTGTGACACTAATGAAAGAAAGAAAGAAAGAAAGAAAAAATATTTATTCAGCACATGCCACAAAGCACACAACACAAAGTGGGTATTCAAAAGAAAAAAAAAACCAAATAAAAAATAATATAAGAAAAAAAATATTACAATTTAGGTACATAATATTTGCATTTACAAGAAAATAACTAATTACGTTTGCCTCGCGACTGCGCCAAAAAGGCTCGGTTCAGCTATATGCCAGACAACTAGTGCCTGACGCTGGTTTTCAACCGGACCTAGTGTAGAAGTGACTACCGGATGTGAACCAGCTTTATATAGAAAATAAATAATAATATATATTTATATGCATATGTGTGTGTATAAATATAATATATATATATATATATGTAAAATTAAATAATTGAGGCGTCTGTTCGCAATCTAAAAAGAAGTGTGCTTGCTGAATTATAAATTAATGGGTTGTAAGTTGTTGAGCATACTATTTACACGAAACCAAAACACAAAACAAATCCTTTGCAAAATCAGATAGGGTAGGTATTTGCAGTATTCCTGCACCGACTAGTATTCACAACTTCAGATTCAATCAGATAAGTGAGATATTTTGGTTGACCATGTCTAGTTTTATTTGAGCATCTATTAAATACTGCCGTAAGCGTTTCCTGAAAGTGCCGATAGTGTTGCTTGATCTAATTGGTGGCGGCAGGTTATTCCACACCTTTGATGACGCATAGCGAAAACTACCTCTGAAAGCTACCGTCCTGTGGTCCTAATCATGCCAAGGTAACCATTGCTGGGTAATATTACCCAGCAACTGGATTGTGGAGGTCAAATAGGCAGTCAGTCCATGTAAGACACTCGTGCTTATATGCATCCAATTAGATTGGAAACCGACGAAACGTAGTTGGAAAATTGCTACGCAGATGTTGAGATGATGTTGTATGTTGATATTTCGCTATTTTTTTTTCTCTGGGTGGGAAAATCATCGAATGACTTCTCCCGGTCTGGGTAGAGCGAAAGGGAGTGTCAGACTTCTACTGACTAAAACCCACCCTGTTCCTTCAGCTGCTCTTAAGTTCCGGGGCCGCGGTATCTCGTTAGAACATTCCCGCAACCCCGGCAGGCAATGGCCTTATAGGACCCCGTCACTATTGCTGACAGCTCTTTGAGGCGCGCGTGACACACCGCGCCGCCGACCCGGGCCTGGTCCTTACCGGACGGTGAGCTACCCCTGCTCACCGTCCGCAAGCCCGCGCCTACGGTGGCCGGATCTGCACGTGATCCCCGACGCCCGGGGTATCTCCCGCGGCGGCTGGGGCGCGAAGTAGAGAGATGCCTCGCACGTTCGGCCACCTCCTTCGCTAGCATGACTGCTTCGCAGAAGGAGGCGACTGCATCCCATTCCCTCTCGCTCCGCACTATGGTTTGAACCAGGCCCGGGCGCGAGAGGTCACCGCCACCGATCGCCTCCACGAGGACACGGCGGTGCTCCTCCCAAGCAGGGTTCTTGTTTACAAGCGAACCTGTATAACATTAAATACATACAAATAAGACTGCTAAAGTTCCTCATTAGTAAAAATGATAAAGATAAGTGCAACAAAGAATATATAAGTTATTTCACATTTGTACTACCAATAGATAAAAAAGTAGATTATTTGGTAGAACTGAAATATTATTATAATGATGAACACAAAGTTAATGTTAAAAAATCTTTTCCAAAAAATAGAACCGACTTCCATATAAAAACACTACAAACCCAAAAATAACTTTAATTTCTGTAGTCGGTGTCATTTATTTTGTATTTTCTTTTTTTTTGACACCGCCTTCCGAAATTAAAGTTATTTTTGACTTTGTATTGTTTTTATATGGAAGTCGGTTCTTTTTTTTGGTAAAAAGTTTTTTTTTCACGTTTTTAGTGGGTCTGTTTGTAATTGATCTAGTTACCAAAGTCAAAATGTCAACTACTTATCACCTTTTACAAAATATTGCTTTTCCTGGTGCAGAGCCGTTAATTTTTGAGGAGTTCTCCTGGTACATCACCATCAGCTCTACTTCACCATATGCATTGTGACGAGCATAAAGTGCTTAACATCTATGTTCAAGTAATCTAATCGCAATGCACGAAATACTTATTATTGAGTAGTTTCGGTGGCCATCTGGGGTCTTCATCATCAGTTCCACTTCCTCAAATGGTGCTTTTCAAGAGCAACTGCACAAGGTACTATAAGAAATATCCAAAACGCTATAGGTGTGCCTATAATATTTGAAGAGTTCTCTCGATTTCTCCAGGATCCCATCATCAGGTCCTGATTTCGTAACAATGGGACAAACTAGAAAGCATACCCTTTAAAATGCAAAAAGAATTTTCCAAATCGGTGCAGCCGTCTCCGAGTAATGAGGTAACATACATAAAAAAAAGTTCAAGACGAAGTGAGAACCTCCTTTTTTTGAAGTCGGTTATAAACAAATACAACACACGTAGGGTTCGAGAAAAAAAGTAAACTGGTTCAACCCAAGATAACTAATTATTACGGCAAGAGGACATCTAATTATTTGGTACCTCAAGTATTTAACAAAATAGAATTATTAAGAGAAAAATAAGTAAAGGAACCCTTAAGAAAATACTAAAAAATATATTGGAATACTAATCATATAGGTAATTAACACATTGTTACTGTGAAATTATAGATATAGGAATATATTGTGTAGGTGTTATTGGAATGGTTCATTAATGTTAATGTATAAAGAGCGCCTCTCGCCATCAAGCGTAAAAGTTTGGCGAGTTGACAT
Source organism: Tholera decimalis (assembly GCA_943138885.2). Classification (NCBI taxonomy): domain Eukaryota; kingdom Metazoa; phylum Arthropoda; class Insecta; order Lepidoptera; family Noctuidae; genus Tholera; species Tholera decimalis. The sequence goes on along the minus strand of OW964575.2, from coordinate 4,462,933 downwards.
TTAAGTGATACCTCTGTATGTAAATTAATTAACTAAATAAATAAACAATATGTTTGTCCTGCATGTGGTTTTAACCATCGACCAGATTGGAAGGTTCTAGACCAGAAAATCCAGTGAAAAATAAAAAGAAATACTTTGCTACCAAAGTTTGTTTTGTTACCGTCTTGTCGTACCAAGCGCTTCTCTTCCACATTTACTGTGCGCAAAGCCAAGCTGTGGAACTCTCTACCGGCTTCTGTGTTCCCTGTCACTTGTGACCTTTCAGTCTTTAAAGCAAGAGTGAACAGGCATTTTCTGGGCTCGCTCGTCACATCGTAGACCTCATCTATCGTTTACCATCAGGCGAGATAAAAGTTAAGAGTGAACTCAACCAGAAAAAAATAATTGGCATTAAATCATTTAGCAATTTAGTACAATTCGTTTTACAATTTGCGAAGGCCGAAAACGGAACCTTTTTTCGTAAGGAATATCTGAGAATGTGAGACTTCTACTGACTAAAAACCTATTCTGTTACGTCAGTTGCCCTTGCCTTCCAAGGCCGCAATATCTAGTTAGAGCGTTACCGGAACCCTGACAGGCATTGGTATTTTTTTTATTGGCCCTATCAGGCTCTGAAAATGTCACTGACTGCTCTGTTGGAATCCCAACACTAAGATTAGTCAATTATTGACTGTGCACATCACTATAGCTTCTCTATGCATAGCACAACATTGGCGCCCAGTGCCAGTTTTCAGTAGCCATCTTCATCTCGTGTGTTCTACACGTACGCGGGTCACAGTGACAAAGGGATCAAATTGGCCTTTGTATTTAGTATAGTTATGTACATATTGTAGTCCTGTGTCCGACTGTTACAACAAACGCAATAAACAGTGTTAACTAAACCCCCGCGTTTATTGGCTGCTCAACCTTTCCCACATGCTCTTTAAGGTAATGTAAGGACGCGCTGTTGACTGAGTAATATAGGAAACCTTAAATTACGAAATTTATATGTATAAGCTCCTAAAAGATAGATAGACTTTATTGTACACCATGACCTAATTTACGTACTATACAAGTTAAAAGACATACAGATACATTTGAAACATCAATAGCCAAATGGCTGAGGTGTTGGCCTTGTGCCACTCCAGACACAAGCATATTTAGCTTAGTTTAAAGGTTAAAAAGATTGCTAGTAATATGTATTTTACACACATAGCTAGTTGTCTAAAAAAATAACAATACAAAAAGCTTACGAATAAAACGAAAGATATGGACACGCTCCTCGTTCAGATTTCAAAGTAATACATTCTAGAAAGAGACAACAGTTGGGCGTGGCTTGTGCTAGTTCTGTTCAATGTAATACTTCACTTTGCGGGAGTGAGACGGAATGACTTATCCATTTTCTATTTTTAAAAACTATTTTTGAAACTTATGGCATCGTGGGAACTTGAATGCATTTGGCCAATAAAACGTTTTGTCGTACTAAGCGCTTCTCGTCTACATTTACTGTGCGCACAGCCAAGGTGTGGAACTCTCTGCCGGCTTCTGTGTTCCCTGTCACATATGACCTTTCAGGTTTCAGCCTTTAAAGTAAGTGTGAACAGGCGTAGGTGAACATCCCACCTACACGCACTAAACGTTTTGGGAATACCTTTATTGTGCGTACGGCTAAGGAGTGGAATTGCCTGTCGGAGTCTGTGCTTCCCGATAGCTACAACCTAGGAGTCTTTAAGTCAAGAGTGAATAGGTTACTTTTAGGTAAGCGTGTTCCATCTACGACCACATCATCACTTACCATCAGGTGAGATGGTGGTAAAACGCGAGCCTATTATCAAAAAAAAACCACCTAGGCTCGCTCGTTCCATCCTAGACCTCATCTTACACTTACCATCAGGGGTGATCGGTAAAGAGCGGGTTCATTTGTAATCAAAAATTGTTTTTACTAACATATGGTTTTAAAGTAAATTGTAAGACTATCACTATGGGTCTTCCATGTCAGACTACTAAAGGTTTTTTAAAGTCAACAGTGAATAGGTTACCTACTTCTAGGCAAGCGTGCTTCATCTTCGACCACATCATCGCTTACCATCAGATGATATGGTAGTCGAATCCAAAATGCTGAGTATGTAAGACGTTTCTAACCAATCTATCAATCTCCTGTCTCATTCTCTATTCGGGGTCGGCCCTCTTGATACTTTTACGTCATTTCTGGCAACTTTGTGTCATATCTGCAGACGTTTCTATCCATGTAATTATATTACTGTTTGTGTTTCCAAAATATTTATTTTTATAATTTCGAGCTATGGCCATAAAACAAATTCCATCTAAATATTGATTGAAATAATGATGTTTATTTTGCAAATAGGTTAATCTGCGTCTACGCTAGGCGAGCCCATCACGAGCCGAGCACGAGCGGAGCACGAGTCGAACACAATTCGTCTAGTGTGGACCGACTTACAAGCTTCGAACGAGCGCGCTGCGAGCATTTCGTTCGTACTCAGCTGTGCTCCGCCAATGTCAGTTTTTTGACGAACTCAAAGGGATTTGCTTCGAGCTCGCGTTGTACGTCCACTCTTGACGCCGCGAACGATGAAGCCAAGAACGGCTCCGTTCGTGCTCGGCTCATGCTCGGCTCGCCTAGCGTAGACGCAGCTTTATAAGTAACACTTTCAAACGTCTTTTTTTTTCGTTAATGTTTCCTAACTGACTGCTCTGAGAAGAAACACTGAAACAAACTCAGAGGTCAACGTCTCTTTTAAAGTCCAGACAATCTGTGGTGATTAAATAATATGAGAGCCATGTAAGTTAATGTCTGTGGCGCCGTTTAGAGGACAGAATCAAACAGATTTGAGCAGGCCCGTCCAAACAGTGCAAGCATTTGTTCAATATCACGTAGAACCTTAAGGAACTCGAACTCGCACTTCTCGATTACTAGCACTTCGCCCATGACTTTGTCTGCTTGGATTTAGAAATAATTTATATTTAATAGCACTCACCAAAAATGCAGCTTACTACCAGCAAAAAAAATTAATTGGATTATTAGTTCCGGGGATTACTTATGCCCTTTTCTTCCGAGTGGGAAAATCATCGAACGACTTCTCACGCTCTGGGTGGAGTGGAATGGAGTGTCAGACTTCTACTGACTAAAACCCACCCTTTTCAGCTGCCCTTAAGTTCCGGGGCCGCGGTATCTGGTTAGAATATTCCCGCAACCCAAGGTCCCTGTCACTATTGCTGACAACTCTTTGAGGCGTGCATGGAACACGACCGACGCGCTGCCGACCTAGGCGTAGATTAATTAAAGAGATTAAATTTGTTTCTAAGTTTGTATGTAGGGACATACAAACTTACAAACCCTCTTTATAATATTAGTATAGAAAATAAATAACAAAATATACATTTGGAGATTTAAATTTATTCTTAACCATGTCCTTAGTACAAAAAATTAAATTAAATATTTCTTTTGTATTTTTTCTTAACCTTGAGAAAATGGTGGAGATGCATTAGTCTTTACGTAATAGATTCCAGTCGATCTGAAAACAAAAGAAAATAGGTTATAATGATACGTTTTCGAAAACAGGTTCAAATAATTATTTTACGTTTTGTTTTTCAGTTTCTCTGTTACACATAGTCAACACACACTTTGAAGTTTAAAAATAATCGTGGATTTGACATTTTGAATTTAGTTCCACGTGAACCCATTACACTGTTATTTAAATTTGACTTTAGTATTCGGTACAGTCATCATGTTTTAGAATAACAAACTCTATGAATAACAAAATAAAGTTCAAATACAATTGGTAGCCTCTAATACAAATGCTTTATTAAAATCATAAAATCAATCATCAATATAATCTATACTAATATTATAAAGCTGAAGAGTTTGTTTGTTTGTTTGTTTGTTTGTTTGTTTGTTTGTTTGTTTGTTTGCTTGAACGCGCTAATCTCAGGAACTACGGTTCTGATTTCAAAAATTCTTTCAGTGTTAGATAGCCCATTTATCGAGGAAGGCTATAGGCTATATATCATCACGCTAAGACCAATAGGAGCGGAGCACTAATGAAGAATGTTTCAAAATCGGGGGATTTTTTTTTCCACGCGGACGAAGTCGTGGGCGGAAGCTAGTATTATATAAAACGCTTCTGTTACTGACTGACTGACAGAAAACGCATAGCCGAAACTACTGGGCACAAGAAGCTGAAAGGCATGTATGTTCTTGGGGTGTGTATAAGCAGGCGCTTTTTCAACCGACGACAAAAAGAGGAGGTTATCAATTCGACACGTATATTTTTTTTTTATGTATGATCATCGATTACTCGAAGACGGCTGAACCGATTTGGAAAATTCTTTTTTTGATTGAAAGGGTATACTTCGAAATTGGTCTCATTTTCATAAACGTCAGGATCTGATGATGGGATCCTGGAGAAATCGAGGGAACTCTTCAAATATTATAGGCACACCTATGACGTTTTGGGTATTTATTATAGTAACTTGTGCAGTTGCTTTAAAAAAGTACCATTTGAGTAAGTGGAACTGATGATGAAGACCACAGATGGCCGCCGAAACTACTCAATAATAAGTATTGAGTGGATTGCGATTCGATTACTTGAATATGGATGTTAAGCACTTTATGCTCGTCACAATGCATATGGTGATGTAGAGCTGATGGTGAAGTACCAGGAGAACTCCTCAACAATTAACGGCCCAGCATTGAGAAAAGCAATATTTTGTAAAAGGTTATAAATAGTTGACATTTAGGCTCTTGTAACTAGGTAAATTAAAAATAGACCAACTAAAAAGAGTGATATAAAAACTTTTTACCAAAAAATTAAACCGACTCCCAAAAAACACTGCAAAGTGAAAAATAACTTTAATTTCGGAAGTCGGTGCCAAAAACGAAAATACAAAACTAAAGACACCGACTACCGAAATTAAAGTTATTTTTCACTTTGCAGTGTTTTTTGGGAGTCGGTTTAATTTTTTGGTAAAAAGTTTTTGCATAACACTAGTACCTACTCTATTGCGTCAGGATAGACTGGAAGCAGATTCTTATACCATACCACACCATACCCACCCATACGCACAAAACATTTTGGATATAGTCTCATTGTGCGTACAGCTACAGAGTGAAATCTCTTGCCAAAATCTGTTTCCTGATAGCTATAACCTGGGGGTCTTTTAGTCAAAGTTGAATAGTTTACTTATAGGTAAGCGTGCTTCATCTTCGACCACATCATTGCTTACCATCAGGTGAGATGGTGGTCATACGAACCTATCATCATTTAAAAAACGTACCCAGTTTTTGGGGTAATTCCACCCATGTTTAGTCTCCCTTCTTCAGTGCAGGTGCCAGCTTTCGCGTCTTCGAGGGAGGAACATTCAGTACCCGTGAAGCCGCCGGTAGCTAGTGACTCTCCCATGTAGAAATATGACCTGGTATGGGTATAACAATTAGATAAATGATATACTACTGTTACGAGCTGGGGTTCGGGATAGAAATAATTAACGCCAATCAGACCAATATTAACACTTTAATTGAAAAAACATAAAACAAAAATTAACACAGTTATTCACAGTACAATACTTGTCAGTCAACACTTAAATCGCACTGAAATTCACTCGTAAAGCTTCGATTATATCGCCTCGTATCTTGAAATAAGACTGCCTCTCTGCGTCTCTTTGCGATCTATTTATACCCCGCTCTGCGTTCTAGAACATTCTTGTACAATCGACTCATTGCCTATACTGCCAGGAATCTTCCAGAAGCTACTTGAGATACACAGTATTGCTACTCGCCGCTAGATGGCGTTAGTGTCTCGAACGTATTAGAAGTCAGTCGAACTTTCTCGATATACTCAGTACCTACTGCTACTCGCCGCCAGGTGGCGTTAGCGTCTCGAACATTCTAGATGTCGGTTGACGTTTTTCGTCGTACTTAGCTAAGCAACTGGCGTAACACTACTCATTACTTACCATCAGGTAAGGTGGTGGTCAATCGCGAGTGTATTATCAATAAAAAAGGACTTATTTTTCGGGTTACATAGACTCATAGATAAATATGTTCATCTATACTGATATTATAAAGCAGAAAAGTTTGTTTGAATGCGTTAATCTCCAAAAGATATGGGTGGAAAATTTGGTATGGAATTAACTTGAGGAAGATTGTAAATTGAAATTGAAATACATTTATTCGGATAAAAGACACACACAACAGCATAGAATATCTGCTGTTGTGTGCCTACATATAATACAAAATTACAAACATTATAAAAACAAGAAGAAAAACTCGATGAGCATGTCCACACCGAAAGGGTTAACCAACTCAGCATTTGCTGGGTGAAAGATACCCAGCGCTGGTTGGCACTCAGCAGTGACACATGGACGAGGGTAATTAAAAAAGTCAATGTTAAAGGGTGTGTAGTGTCTAAATACATAAATAAAATGATATTGAATAGTGCGATATCGTGAGCGCTAAAAACATTTTTGATTACACAAATAAAAGACGCGTTAATTACTTCTACTACTACTAAATGGACTGCAAAATACAAGATTATGTTTTTATCATGATAAAGTCCACAAGATCGAAGCGACTGCTAGTTATAAAACATGTGTGTTTAAATATAATTTCCATTTTACCAATTTTAGAACGCTGACTGGTAGATGGGATTTTCTAATCTTGGGGCGTTGTATACGACTGCACGCAATCAAGTAGACACCAATACAAATTGTATGGACTTTAAAAGAAACGTTGACCTCTGAGTTTGTTTTGGTGTTTCTTCTCAGAGTAGCTGTTTCCTAACTGATTAGGAAACACCGGTCTCGTCTAGCTAAACTAAACACGCAAAAAACATGACGTGTAAAAGTGTTATTTATAACTAATTTCCAAAGCTGTCTCTTGTAAAATGCTACGTTCGTTTGCCAGTTAAAGGGCAAATATTGTTGTAAATCAAATGTTATGACCATCACATCTTCGAATGAATTTACAAAATAAATATTCCATTTCATTCAATTCAATTTATTTGTGTCGGATAATTCCATATTTGTTTGTTAGTAACATGTGAACTTACAACCTAGTGTTAGTAATAGCCTATTAACAACTTATATTTAAAATAAGGGGTATGTTTATTTGACTGTATGCAGTCGTATCCATCGCCTCAAGATCGGAGAGTCCCACCTATCAGCTAACGTTCTCAGAATGGTGTTGGAGCTGGCGCGTACGCGGCGCCGCGCTGCACAGTGATTCATTCTGAACATGCTAGCTAGACAAAAGTCACTTTCAAATTTCCAAGACCTAATTATCTAAGTATGTAGACATTATCGCCATTATTCCGGTTCTAAGAAATGTTTTGCACACATTTCAATCACTGATAAGCTAATGAGGGCTGTTATATAAATTAGGGGTAAGTAAAGTGTTAATTAGTTACAACTATGTTTTTTATTGTTTTTCTAGAGATCAAATAAACCATCTCGAAAATAGAGTTTTTGGAAGAATGGCGTAAACATCCAAAAGAAAATCGAACCAGTACATTATATCAATATATAAGGAACAGACACGAATTATTGGGTATTAGCGATGATTCCATAAAAGAGTTAAGGAACCACATCAGCAGAACTTCTTCAAAATTTGCTGAAAAATGGAAAAGTACCGGAGGCAATCATGAACGCTTCTTCGCCAACCATTCTGCTTACTTGGCAGAAGATTTCAAGTGTAAAGTGATTGTCCACCACCCCAAACCCTCAACATCCACTCTGGGTGGTCCTCCTACTAAACCTTTTGATGACCTGAGCGATAAATCGAAAAAAAGGCGTCTCGACGATTTACTCCAAGAACGGGATATAAACCAGTTGGTGGCTGCTGCTGAAATTTCAGCGTGGTTGGCTGGGCACCGAAATCTCACCTGTGTGGTTAGAGAAGCCAGCAACAACCCGGAGAAGTGTCAAGACATGAAAAAAAAAACTATTAGTTCGCGTGTTGATTCGCAAAGGTGCCTTTCAAAGACAGAAGCTCTGGCTTACTATGTGGACGCCAGAGCTACAACCCATTCTTAGAAACAAACCGAAAATGGGGCATGAAGGCGGGACATAAGGTATTTCCTTCATTTAATAGTGTCAGGCAGGCTAAATTACACTGTTATCCCCCTGAGGAACAGATTTTCGTAACCGAAACTCGTGCAGAAATTAAACTTCAAGCCGCGTTAAATAAAACAGTCGTACATCTAATTTCTGCACAGCTTGAGGTATTCAGATCTTTGCCTCCTGACTCATTATTCTCCCTTATAAGCAAGTGGGGGTGCGATGGAAGTTCTGGTCATAGCACTTACAAACAAAAGTTCGCAAACAGTGAAGGCACTGATGAGTTTTTATTTGTATTCTCATTTTTGTGCAGCTTCAATTACTTGACAGCAGTGGTAACATTGTTTCGCAGAATCCTCGACCATCTTCTACTATGTATTGTAGGCCAATTAAGTTTATTTTCTCCAAAGAAACAACAGACTTTACTGTAACGGACACCAACAAAGTTTTGGAGGAAAGAAACCAATTGGTACCAACAATCGGTAATGTAAATACACACATCAAAAGTGTCTAGGGATCAAGCATTTTTATGCGGATTTCTTGAGATTGAGATGTGGCTTTGTAATAAATTTATGATTTTATAAATTTACTAGTACTTTCGCGGGGCTTCGCTCCCGTGGATTCTATCACGGTAAAAACATAACTCTCCTTTTTTGCAGTCGGGTAAAAAGTAGCCTATAACCTTCCTCAAGCTTCAAGCTACTTCCATACCAAATTTCATCCAAATCCACCCAGTACTTTCGAAGATTAGCGCGTTCAAGCAAACAAACAAACAAACAAACAAACAAACTAACAAACTTTTCCGCTTTATAATATTAGTATAGATATGGATCCTTTTTGGTGCATTTCATAATTTGAAACAGGAACTGTTAATCAAATTCGAGTAAAAGATGAAAATCAGCTGTCAATATTTTCCCTATAAAAACATACAACGCATTGAAGACATTATTAGTGCTACTGTTTCCCTACTACTGATTAAAACCAACGTTATTATGGAGCGGCGACGTCATTTAAGCAGGGAAGAAATGCTCAGAGCCGTGGGAATGATAGAAGCTGGTTCCCGGCAACGTACTGTGGCTTTAGCTCTGAATACAAGTCAGAGTGTTATCAGTCGACTTTGGACACGTTACCGAAGCACTGGTACCATGGCTGAGCGCCATGGAGGACGGTATCGCTGCACCACATGGAGACAAGACCGATACATTCAAATCTTAACTCGAAGAGCTCCAACAATAACCGCCATGATGTTAGCCGTGAGGCTTCATCACTCTTCAGGGAACTTATTTAGCGACCAAACAGTCAGAAACCGCTTGCATGAAGTAAACCTTCATTCCCGAAGACCGCTACGGCTACCACCTATAGCAATGCACAATCGTAGGATTCGATATCAATGGGCTCTTGAACACAGAAATTGGGCAGAAGAACAATGGCGTTTCGTGTGCTTTTCTGATGAATCTCGTTTTGGTATGAGACCGGATATAAGACGTATACGACACTGGAGAACCCCTGGACGCCAACAGCGATTAAAATCCTGCCAGGAAGTCCATCCTTATAGTGGTGGAACCATCATGGTATGGGCGGGTATTTGGATCGGCGGAAGAACTGAGTTGATTTGGATCAGAGGCAACCTCAACGCTCAAATTTATGCTGAGACGATTGTATCTGACGTTATCGTTCCTCTACAAGTGCAAATCGGTCCCTTATTTCAGTTAATGCATGATAATGCACGACCGCACACCGCAAGAGTTGTAAGACAGACTCTCGCCGCAGCTAACATCAATGTCCTGCTCTGGCCTGCTCAGTCGCCAGACTTGAACCCGATTGAGCATGCATGGGATATGCTACAGAGAAGAGCTCTGCCGAATATGGAGGGTATCCAGTCGTAAGAAGACCTTTTTTTGTTGTTGCAACGAACATGGGCGGCCATTCCACAGCGTGATTTGGATGAACTCATTTTGAGTATGCCAAACCGATGTTCTTGTGTTGTTAGTGTTGGCGGTAGAAACACGGATTATTAATTGTTTATGTTACCCAATAAAATTTTAAAGAAAACTGTTATTTCAGTCTTTTTTTCGAACTTTAATGTTAGTGGTTCAAATGTCAAAAATCCCTTTATTAGGAAAATAGCAAATTTCTTTATTAATGCAAAGGTGACTTGGTTTATCGTTACTGTGACAAACGAAAACACTTTATTTGATGAATCCTTAAAGAAAAATTTAATTAATATCAATCAGGAGAAAAGTTATTGCAAAAATATATGTTGATCCCTAGACACTTTTGATGTGTGTAGTAATGAGGTATCTGTGAAATATGAATTGCTATTCACGATGATTGACGGTAAAGTGTGCAATTCTAAGACTGAAACTTCCTCCGCTCAAAAGTGCTACATTTGTGGGGCTACTCCTAAATGTATGAATGATGACTCTAAGGAATTTCTAGTAAATAAGAACAATCTGGGTTTTGGTATATCTCCACTTCACGCTTAGATACGCTCCTTTGAATGTTTGCTTCGTGTTCGACCCCAAGCCCAGCCAACGGTAACTGGTATGTCGAACTGTCCGCGATTACGCGGAGCCCTACGTTGTGGTAGGCTCTTAGGCCTTATTTCAATAACAAAATGTACCACTAACCTGAGTGCTGGGGACGCCAAGTTCGACCTTCAAAGGCCACGCCCTAAGTGTGGTTGATGTATGTAAAATGGGGTGAGTAATTGTAACGTGTGATGTAAGTTACGGGTTCTAGGACGGTCCCAAGGCGTCGATCTTCAGATGGCGCCGTCCCGACCAGCATCACACCCAACTCGTTTCCAGCAAGCGCGCGCTACGCGTGGTAGACAATAAGGCGATGTGTTCCGAGAAATATCACTGGATTCTTGTTAATCCGAGATTACAAAGTTCAATCAATCACTGAACACAATTAATCTGTTCATATCTCGTGAGATCCAATTCGATTTTCAACAAATTCCGCGTGCCGGCCGACCGACGACAAGGCGGCGTATAATTCAACAATAACCCGGGGTTTTCAACAAATGGGGAATACACTTCAACCAACAAATAATTCGCGACCCAATTATCGGTCTCAACAGGCGAATTCAACAATATTTTACCAATTATATTAACACAAGAGCGGTTCCCATGACCGGCATTTTTTCCAAGCAAACAAAAGACAATCTGTCAAGTCAAGAGAGGTTATGTCAAGTGCAACGTCAAAGACAATAGAATGTTGCCACACCAAAAAGAGCGTTCAAAATTACATTTGGGACGCAACATCTACCCCCCCCGGACGGGCCTACCCGTCCGCTAATCAATTGGAAGTCTTGACAAGGTTGCAAATTCAACACAGCTTCAATGCGGCCAAATACCGTAGCTAGTTCATTAAAGGTGAGAACGGTGTCTCCCAACAATCTCCGCCAGCGTCCCTTTGCCGCTTTCACCGCGGCCCCAAAAATACCCCCCCAATGGGGGGCAGGCTGGCGGGTCAAACAACCAAGTGACCCCTCGGCGGGCCAAACTATTACCAATATCAACCTGGCTCTCATTAAGGAATGCGTATAGCTCCTTCAAATAGTTACTTGTACCCTTGTAATTCGTACCGCAATCAGACCTAATCAACGAAGGTAACCCACGGCGAGACACAAATCTTTCCCAAGTCGCCTCAAAGGCCTCTGTCGAGAGGGAGGTTACCAGCTCCAAATGTACTGCCTTGGTTGACAGGCAGACAAACACACAAATAAGCCCCAACAATCTTGCTATTACGAAGGGTGGACGTCTTCAACAAAGGGGGACCAACAAAATCCATTACGACGCCAGCAAAGGGCCTCGCCTCATTGACGCGATCAGCCGACAAAATCCAAAATTCTCGCTGCAGAATGGCCAACAGCGCATTGCAACCAGCATGCGAGTTCTTAGTGTGACGATCAGTCACCAACAATTGTACCAAGTTCAGTTACAACAAGGGCAGGAGCACCAATTTTAGGGTAAGGACAACTCACAAGGGTGACCTCAAACCAGGTCCTTCCCTCAACAGTGGTGTCAGCCGGTTCGCCAATTCCCCAAATCTTGCCTGAAAGGTCGTTCACCTTCAGGCCAACCTGTCCCGCTAACCAAGAAGACAAAAGGCAACCCCGGACTCCCGTCTCCAAAATGGCACAGACCACAATCGAGTCACCCAAGGGTCCCCAGACCGTGACCGAGGCCGTTGGCAACAAAACCGTCTTGATCGGGGGGGTCCTTTAGCGGGCAGGCGTCAATCTCTTAGTGATGCCTGGGCGGCGACCGATCGCCGCTTCCAGGCTGCCTTCGTTCACGACGAGGCCAACAATCAAACCATTCGTCCGCGCGGTGTCCCAAGCCGCTCGCCATCACTGGAGGGGCATATCCCACCGAATGCCCGAATGGCGGAGGGCGCGACTCCAGCCGGGGACGTTCCGCCAACAGAGGGGAAAGGCAGTGGCGCCGACCCGGCCACTGCTGCCTAGCAGCCAATGCGCGTTCTCCCTGACGAGGGAAGACCAAATGGCGCTCGTGGGGCTCCCGTTCAACTTGCGCGGGGGGTGGAGAGCGGCGTACGGAATCGCGGGTCTCAGCCCGGTGCTCGTCTCCGGGGTACCCCCCCCTGCGCGAACCCCCCTCAGAAGCTGGTCTGCTGGAGCGGTTCGCGTTGGCGCACAAAATCTCCAAGTGGGACCCATCACAAATTCTACACGGGCGGGGGTCGGGGCAGTCCCGATGGAAGTGGGCCCCCAAGCACGAGAAGCACAAACGGCGTGCGTTGACAATGCGGCGGCGGGAACTTACGTGCAAATTCAAAAAATCCGGGCAACGCGCCATGACATGCCCCGTTGCCTTACAAAAGTCACAATGATGAGGACTCCGGGCACCATCAAAACGGGGGGCGGGGCGAACATCAACAGGCCCCCTAGCCCGAGGACTCCGGGCGCCAGCCAAACGGGGGGCGGGGCGATCATCAACAGGCCCCCTAGCCCGAGGACTCCGGGCGCCAGCAAAACGGGGGGCGGGGCGATCATCAACAGGCCCCCTAGCCCGAGGACTCCGGGCGCCAGCAAAACGGGGGGCGGGGGGAACATCAACAGGCCCCCGGGCCCTAGTCCGTCCCTGGTCTCTGGGCCGAGAAGGTAGTGGGGGTGTCCCCGTGGCGCCACGAGTGTTATCCGCAAACCGACACTCGTCTTCCAAAAATTTGAGGAGGTCATCAAAGGGGGGAAGATGGGTGGCACTATCCCCACCATACTTCTGCTCAAAACGTGACCTCAACTCCGCGGGGAGCAACTGCAGCACTATGTGCACCAACAAGTAGGACCAATGTTCTACCGGTAACTCCAAGCGTCTCAAAGCGTTGGTCGCTGAAACCAACGGGTTCAGCAAGTCAGTGCGCAACGTCGACGTGCTGACAATGGCCGGTAGCCCCAAAATTTGGTCGATGTGCACCTCAGCCAGGCAGCGCTTGTTCTGATACCGTCGGGAGAGAAGCTCCAGAGCGGTCGGGTAAGAGGAATCCGTCACCGGCAAGTGCTGCACCAAGGCTCTGGCTTCGCCCTCCAGGACAGACAACAAATAGGCCAGCTTCTGGGCAGGTCCGAGGTCCAAACGTGCATCGACAAGACTCTCAAAGAGATCTAGGAAGCCCAGCCAGTGGTCCAAGCGACCGTCAAAACGTGGCAGCTCCAGGGTGGGCAGCCTACTCAATAGTCCAGGGCCTGCAACAACAGGGGTCTGCGGCTTGGCCGCATCAGGCACCCGGCTCTTCAAAATTTCCCGCGCTCGCAGACATATGACATCCCCCAGGTGGATAATCTGGTCATAGTCACCCAAAATCCTATCGCGGGCCGTCTGATCCATCACCCCCAAATCCACGTCCATGATGTACTCGTTGAAGCGCGTGAGCGCAGCATCAGCTGACTTGATCCTCTCAATCACTTGCCCATACCGAGCAAGGGTGAGCTCTTCCAATTCCACACACTCAACAGTTGCAGCTGCCGATGTGAACCATCTCAACTGTGAGGTCAATCCCGCAGCAGCCTCCCTGACTGCCCTTAATGAGGCCATTGCAACAATCAAATATTAATACAAAACAACAATCAACAACCAACAATCAAATATTAAACAAACAGCAATGACTTGCTAGCCGACCAAATAGTTTCAACAAAATAAAAATTCAAATTCAATTATTTCAAGTCCCAATCCGACCCTGTACTTATTCCAAGTATGAATCTAGCTTGCTAAGGATGGCTAGTTACAAATAAATAACAATTGAATGTATAATACAATGCTGGATCAACCTCAAATTAAACATCAATAAGCACAACAATTGTCTGTATAATATTGAGCCGGAGAATGTCTATCAACAATCCAATAATTACTATAAATGCAATAACCAATACACACAATTCAAGTCCTATTATGTTAGACTATGTGTAATTATTATTTAGATAACCTTTCAAATTCAGATCAATGACATTCAATTATTAATTGCCACAAATACCAAACAACTTTTACAACAATATACCAACTTATGTACCAAATTATGTACCAATTATACCAAATTATACCAATAATTCCTAATTTCACAAATAAATCCTACCTGTCAATGCAATGAAAGAGGCTACAATACAAATTACAAATACAACTTCAAATAGATAGCCCGGATGACATGGTAATATATTCAAAACTTATTAAGTTACAAGTTATGTTAAGTAATTAAACTCAAGTTTTAAGTTTTCAACAATATTCAAAACTTCCAATTAAACCAGTGGATCTTATTATAAGAGCCGCGCTTCTGCTACCAATTTGTTCGACCCCAAGCCCAGCCAACGGTAACTGGTATGTCGAACTGTCCGCGATTACGCGGAGCCCTACGTTGTGGTAGGCTCTTAGGCCTTATTTCAATAACAAAATGTACCACTAACCTGAGTGCTGGGGACGCCAAGTTCGACCTTCAAAGGCCACGCCCTAAGTGTGGTTGATGTATGTAAAATGGGGTGAGTAATTGTAACGTGTGATGTAAGTTACGGGTTCTAGGACGGTCCCAAGGCGTCGATCTTCAGATGGCGCCGTCCCGACCAGCATCACACCCAACTCGTTTCCAGCAAGCGCGCGCTACGCGTGGTAGACAATAAGGCGATGTGTTCCGAGAAATATCACTGGATTCTTGTTAATCCGAGATTACAAAGTTCAATCAATCACTGAACACAATTAATCTGTTCATATCTCGTGAGATCCAATTCGATTTTCAACAAATTCCGCGTGCCGGCCGACCGACGACAAGGCGGCGTATAATTCAACAATAACCCGGGGTTTTCAACAAATGGGGAATACACTTCAACCAACAAATAATTCGCGACCCAATTATCGGTCTCAACAGGCGAATTCAACAATATTTTACCAATTATATTAACACAAGAGCGGTTCCCATGACCGGCATTTTTTCCAAGCAAACAAAAGACAATCTGTCAAGTCAAGAGAGGTTATGTCAAGTGCAACGTCAAAGACAATAGAATGTTGCCACACCAAAAAGAGCGTTCAAAATTACATTTGGGACGCAACACTTCGCATAAGGTATCGTCTCAAAGTTAAAAAATGGCAACTTTGAGATGAAAATGACAAAGTAAATGTGAAACAGCGTTCGGCTCGAATCCAAGATTGGTTTAAGTCGGAAATGGGTTTGATAGTAGATAAACCAAAACCTGGATTCGGAAATACTAATGATGGAAATACTGCTCGTCGGTTTTTTGGGAATCCTGAACTAGCTTCAGATATTACAGGTTTAAATGTGACCCTAATTAAGAACTTTGGAATCATTCTTAGAACGTTAGCTTCGGTTTACGATATTAATATTGAAAAATTTAATAGTTTAACGCAGGACACAAAAAAATATAACTTAGTCTCTATTATTTAGCCAGTTACGGTGCACAAACTTCTTGTGCACAGTGTCGATATTGTGCAATCGGCTCTTCTACCTATTGGGCAGCTTTCTGAGGAAGCTCAGGAAGCTCGCAATAAACATTGTAGAAGATTCCGAGAACATAATACTCGAAAAGTTTCACGTATTGCCACGAATAGTGATTTACTTAATATGTTAATAATCACATCTGTTATTGTATTGTTGTAGGTTATTATTATATAAATTTATTTAATAACTTTAATTACGATTTACTCATTAAAATTTTAAGATCATAAATCATTTATTAATTTGCAAACTGGGTAAAAATATATACATTGATGTAAGAATGTAAGTACTTTAAAGTAATTTGCTATATAAAGTTAGGTAATGAGGTCCCACTGTGCAATTAGTAGCTATGATATTAGTAATTAAACCATATTATGCGTTTTTACCCCTTTTTCTATTGTATTTATCTTTACTTGCCTTAATTAAACACAACTTATACTGATAATCTTTGTTTTCTTCAAAATCGTTACCCTAGTTACCTACCTACCATCTTTTATTTGGGTGTTTTGCACGAATTACGTAATAAGACATCACATAAAAGCCGTATAAGACAAAAAACATCAATAAATAGTTTTGTCTAGCTAGCATGTTCAGGATGAAACACTGTGCGCTGTAAAGAACTACATCTCTTACGCATGATGGCTGCAAAACCATCCACATTCGCGTCAGCAAACATGCCGGACGCACTACAAAATCGCGGCAGCCCCAACATCGCCCGGAACGTGTTGTTATATTGGACGCGCAGGTCACTATATGCCCTCTGCGTGAAGTTTACCCACAGGCTGCACGTGTAAAAGGATTGGATATTGATAAGGTATGCTTTAAAAAGCGTCACATTGACTTGAGCTGTACGATGTGCAAACCTGTGGACCTGTGCATTACCTACCCCACCGTGACTCACGCAGCTTAGATTAATAGTTAAGTAAATAGGCCGTTAATAATTGCTCAAATCTGTGTGTTTCTATCCTCATAAGAGCATTACAGACGAAAACCTATATGGTGATTGATCACCATGTGACCACCATATGATTTGATCAGTACGAATTGTATGGACTTCAAAAAAGACGTTGAGTTCTGAGTTTATTTCGGCGTGTTTCTTCTCAGAGTAGTCAGTTAGGAAGCACCGGCCTCAACTAGCTTAAATTAACGAAATAATTTATGACGTGTTATTCCTAAACAATTTTCAAAATAAACGTCATCATTTCTTTTCATTATTATTATCACTTGGTTATAAGTTCACATGCTACTACAAATAAATACTTAGTTAACATCGAAAATAAAATATTATTATATTTTCCTTCACGCATTTTGTCTAATTGCGTGTTTGCAAATATGTACTTAAGCTTTTATTTATTTATTTATTTATTTTATTATTTATGTACACACAGTAAAATACATTAAGATAAACATAATTATAATATCTGAGTTTTTGTAGTGAGTTTTCTTTGTTTTTGTTACTTCCCTTTTGTATCCTGTTGTGTGCTTTGTGGTATGGGCCGAATAATCATTTTTTCTTTCTTTCTCTTTTCTTTCTTTAATTCAAAACTTTTATTTAATTCTTTTTTAAATTATATTTGTGATTCTTCATTTATTTTCCTTTGCGTCATTTGGAAACGTAAATAAACTTATTTTCTATCTTTGTTTATTTCCTTTCTTTCTTACCTGTAATGATCACAGACGGCGGTATTGCATCCAGGCATGTTGATCCCACCGTTGGGATAGAAGTCTACATCACCACAGGGTTCTTCTATGCCAATGTTGCCAATATTAGTATGGATGACTTCGGTGTACACCGCATCAGTGGGCCTCAGAGCCTGGCTAGTGATCCAGCGGTCTGCTGGGTCCATACCTGGGGAGGAAAGGTTTTGGATGTTAGGGCCAGGGTCAAATGAAGGAACAGCGTGAGTTTTGAGTCAGTAGAAGTCTGACACTCTCTTCCGCTCCACCCAGCAGTCATTCGATAATTTTCCCATCCGTAAAAAAAGGGCCGGGGTCTGTCTTCAGGCCACGGGAGACGCCTCAGATGCCGGGGATCGCGAACCGATCTCCGGCCTCCATAGACGCGGGCTTGTGGACAGCGAGCATGGGTAGCTCACCATCTGGTAAGGACCAGGCCCGAGTCGGCGGCGCACCGTGTTCCTCGCGCACCTCAAAGAGCAGTCAGCAGCATTGGCTATTGCCGGTGATGCATGAATAGACTCCTCCAACTGTAGGTGGAGTGGAAGGAAGTGTAAGACTTCAGCTGACTAAAAACCCATACTGTTCCTTCAATTGCCTTTATGTTTCAGAGCTCGTTAGAACATTCTCGTAACCAGATATCACTGAATTCAATATAACACGCAATTAAATGGTAGTGATTGCCCGTTGGTAAGCGGGAGGACGTAGGGCTTGTTCTCATCTCCACGTCACTACGTCGTCAACGTGGAACGGTGCAGTAACGTGGCACGGTACGTTGAAGTGACGTGCAAATTTACGTTAACGTAACGTAAAAATGCACGTCACGTCATACGTGCCTTGTAAAATTCTGCTACATTCTTAAATCACAGTCAATATTCTCCGACATTTTTTATTCATAAATCAAAACTAATCGCTAAGACGATGAAGTATTAACTGAGCGAGCGCATCGAATCGAGCCACGTCGGCCGACGTGACGCGCCATCCCACGGCGACGTTGCAGTACCGTGCACTAGCACGACGCGACAACGTAACGTGGCACGTTACCGCACCGTTCCACGTTGACAACGTCGTGAAGTGGAGATGTGGACAGGCTCGTGCCTACTTCAATATTAAAATGAATTTATAACGATTGACTTTGAGAAAAAATGGTTTGGAATCTTTGTGTAACTTATATGCGGACACTTATCTCTATAGAGATAAGTGTCCGCATATAATGCGATTGTGTCTATAAATAGGTCCTTATGTTGTTTTTTGTATCAGTTCCATATTTGGGAAGTAATTATGGTTTTTTTTTATAAAAATCGTAAAGTTGTTCACAGAATACATCTACCTATCAAGTTTTAAATATGTAGTCCCTATAGTTTCGGAATCAAATGTCTATGACATACGGACGGTCAGACAGACGTGACGAATCTATAAGGGTTCCGTTTGTTGCTGCAACAGCCAAGCTGTGAATGCTGGTTTCTGTGTTCCCTGCCACTTATGACCTTTCAGCCTTTAAAGCACGAGTAAATAGGCATCTTCTGGGCTCGCTCCTCCCATCATAGACCTCATCTATCGCTTACCATTAAGCAAGATTGAAGTCAAGAGATGGCTCATCTGCAATAAATAAATAAAAAGTTCTTACCAGTAATATAGCTGACCTGTCCTAAGAGACTCTTGCCAACGATACCAGCCTGGTGAGCACCCACGCTGTATCCAAGGATGTGGTAGTTGTTCACATTGGCCCCCGAAGCCTGGTTCAACCAGGCTATGAAGCGACCGACGCTTCGCCCTATAAAACAAAATAAAATAAAAATCATTTGATTCAGATGTTCTTGACTCACGCGGGTTTCTCTCCCGAGGGCTTTGTCGCAATAAAAACATATCCCTCTTCTTTTGCAGAAGAAAGAAATAAGAAGAAAGAACGACAAAGTATTTATTTCTAAAGTATAGATTTTAGTGATATTTTAATGTAGGCAAGCAAGTAAGTACGTATATAAAGGTTTGTTTGTAAAAGCGGGACATTTTTGATCTCGTTGGAGACAGCGGGACAGACAGCCTGAAAGCGGGACGTATGGTCACGTTACACATGCCAAAAGTACAGACAGTACAAAAAAAAATAAAAAAAATACAAGAAACAAACAAAATCATATTATTATGAAAATTAAATAGAAAAAAAAAAATTGAATAGATACAGGATGATTAATATTACTGTGTGACTAATGGCTGCGCCAAATAGGCCCAGTTCAGCAAAAAGCCGGACAACTAGTACCCGACGCTGGTTTTCAACTAGTCCTAATAGTGAGTCACCATTTCAACATAAATAGAGATTCCTCCATGTATCGAAAAATAGGTTAGGCCGTTGGGTTGTCATTTGTCACCACATCAACCTACCTCAATCTGTCGAAGAACAATGGCAGCCACCCATACATTAATTTAGCAAAAATATCTTGTTTAACTCGGCGTCAACTTCCGAATTAGATTGTGCAAGAATTTTTGTTCGAGAAGTCCGAGAATAATAGAAATTCAGTCATGAACTTTTGTAGGTTATGTCCAGGTCAAGTGAAAATTAAAGAAAACGGAAAACAATCGAGAGCCACACAAGGCACAATGTGCAAGCGTCTGTGACGTGAACATTTTTTTTTAATAGATTAGTTCCTGACGGAACAGGCTAAGGTCTTAGACTTAGACCATGCTGCCTAGTAATCAGTTAGCCATAGATTATACATATAAATATTTTTCTTGTGGGTAATGTGACATGAACAATCTACAGTTGTCAAACAAAGTTATATTTTTTTTGACTTGGGTTAATAGTCTTTTTGACAGTCATTAATTGAAAGTAATTCATTTATTTTTACACTACAATATTTTTATCTCCCTACAAAGAACACTTCCACTTATAAATAAACATTATTGTTAATTCATTTACTCCTTTCTGTTACAATAACTACAAAATAGCATCACTAATTGACAATGAAAAAATCAAATAACTTTTCATTTAATTTATTTTTTTATTATCTGGACTTAACTAGGTAATGTGATACTTTGAAAAAACACGTAGAAAAATAATAGAACTGCTTTCGTATTAAGTCACTTTTAGACGCTCAAATTAAAGTCAGCTAAGCTTTTGCCATTGTTCTTTCTTTAATAGATTTTCAACCTTATCACAATAGTGGAAGGTTAATGTTCGATTGGTAAAATTTGTCAGATTGGGCTAGATTGACGTGCTGGCTTCTTTGACAGTCGTTCCAGAAAATCAGATGCTGGTCTTACCCCTAGGGAAGGGGGGAATTCGAGGGAATTCGACTCCTTAGCCTTACGCACAATGAAAGTATTCCTAAAAGGTTTTGTGCGTATGCGTGGGATGTAAACCATATAACGATGGCGCATCGCCGTTTGTCTTGTAGTCCGATGATAGAACGGGCTTGGCGGAGTTAGATTGTGTAATTCCATCGCACACTCCCCGAAATGTAACCGATAGAAAACCGATAGACTTGCAACTCGTCGTCGATGTTCAAGGCTCTGGAGCTTTGACTCGACCAGTGCATCGTTGCCAATGAGTCTCTTGGCCCGATTACAAGTGATGAGCCTTCCTGGGTTGGACCTCATCTACTAAGCCTTTTTCTAACAATGTTGGGGTCGGCTTCTTGTAACAGATGCAGCTGCTAGTCCAGCGTCGGGTACTAGGTGAAAACCAAAAATCTGCCGGAAGTCACTATTCCACGCGAACGAAGTCGCGGGCAAAAGCTAGGGGGGAAGGGGTATTGCTTTACCCAGCTACTCCATATAAAATACTCAGCTGCATCTGTTACAAGAAGCCGACCCCAACATTGTTAGAAAAAGGCTTAGTAGATGAGGTCCAACCCAGGAAGGCTCATCACTTGTAATCGGGCCAAGAGACTCATTGGCAACGATGCACTGGTCGAGTCAAAGCTCCAGAGCCTTGAACATCGACGACGAGTTGCAAGTCTATCGGTTTTCTATCGGTTACATTTCGGGGAGTGTGCGATGGAATTACACAATCTAACTCCGCCAAGCCCGTTCTATCATCGGACTACAAGACAAACGGCGATGCGCCATCGTTATATGGTTGACATCCCACGCATACGCACAAAACGTTTTAGGAATACTTTCATTGTGCGTACGGCTAAGGAGTCGAATTCCCTGCCGGAGTCTGTGTTTCCTGATAGTTATAACCTGGGAGTCTTTAAGTCAAGAGTGAATAGGTTACTTCTAGACAAGCGTGTTTCATCCTCGACCACATCATCGCTTAACATCAGGTGAGATGGTCGTCAAACGCAAACCTATCAACAATAAAAAAGGACGTATGTCAATACGGCTTCGTAGCTAGTTACAATGGAAACTTATGTTTACGCGAATGTCGACCTAATTGTATTTGCAAGTCTATAAGAAAATTAGCTTTTTTTGAACTTACCAGAAGCAATACCATTGAGTCCCAAGTGTGCACCTTCGCCCCAGTCAACGACAATCACATTAAAGTCGCCAGCCAATAAGAATGCTGCAAAATAAAATCATTATTAAGTCTACTGACAAACGTCATAAATGTAGTAAGCGTTTGGCGCGTCTTTTTCTAATGTCAAAGATTGACAAAAATATGAATGTCTTTATTTTTCTTTGCATACCACATTATATGCAATTCAAATATAATTTAGAGACGGTAACATAAGTTTGTTAGGTACATATACCAGGACTTTTAGTTCGATGCGGTAGACTGACAGCTTTAATTTTGTAAGGTAATGACAAGTACGAAATTGTGATGTAACTAAATTAATCGATTCGGGAATAATAATAATATTGTGAGAAAATAACAAAAAGTAAAATATGGTTATGAAAATGTGAAAACTAAAACGAATAGATCATGACAATATTTTTTTATTTTTGCCACATGCCCTTGTTCCTGCACCTATTCCAACGGGGTTGAGGTCGCAGTGGCGCGGGGGCAGTTTTCTAATAGGAATCTAGCACTATTCATTAAAATAGTCATCACATGAATCAATTTGCAAAAGAGTGGCTTTTATCATGTCAGGTAAGATATGAATATTCTCAATAAAAGAAGAGAAGATAATAATAGATTAATACATTAGATTTTCTTAATAGATTTATTTATAATAAAATCTAGTTACTATTTAAAAATAAATGATAATAGTAAAATTATTGTCATTTATTTATATTTCTCACTATTAAAAATCGCTTATTTATTATTCTATTGTTTGAATCAATCACTATTAGGTTAAATAGGGTATCATTTTTTTAAGCTGTGACATTAGCTTATGTCAGTTTACTGCATCGAATTAAAAGTCTTGGTATAAGTCATATATTGTGGGAGACTGGCTCCGAGTAAACGTAAGTAGGTACGTAATTTTTGCAACGGTGATACCAAATTTTTGTTTCAATATACGAATTATTTGAAACTATCATAATTTATATATGATTAATGGGTACTAAACCTACCCGTGTGTGATATTAAGGTCACTATTGTTGCGCCACGTTGTATGTAAATGCTTTCTCAACATACCTGGTACCAAAACAGTGTTGAACCCACTGAAGATGTTTCCGAGGAAACCATGAATGAGGATAATGGTCCTCTTAGCGGGGTTAAAGTTACTGGCAGAGAGGATATTGGTGTTACCCTGGACTAGGGGCTGGCTCACCCGAGGGTTTGACCTGAGGAGAGACACAGTAGTGGTGAAAATATGGATTTAGTTCGATTAACATTATTTTGATTAAGATTATCCTTTTGAAACTATTCAAGGCAAATGTGAAGCCGCATGGAAAACTATGTAGGTTAATATGTGAGATGATTCACATATTAACCTACATAATAATGTCAACTCATTACTTAAAGGAGCTGAACTATGGTTCAGCTCCTTGTGTGAACGGGATACCCCGTTCAAAGAGTTAACGGGGTCCCAGAACGCAAGGGTAGGTAAGATATGAATATTTTTAATAAAAATAGATTATTTATAATAAAATCTAGCTATTACTTAAAAATAAATGATAATAGTAAAATTTTTGTCATTTATTTATATTTCTCTCGATTAAAAATCGCATCAACTCATTACTTAAAGGAGCTGAACTATGGTTCAGCTCCTTGTGTGAACGGGGTCCCAGAACGCAAGGGTAGGTAAGATATGAATATGTTTAATAAAAACAGATTATTTCTAATAAAATCTAGCTATTACTTAAAAATAAATGATAATAGTAAAATTTTTGTCATTTATTTATATTTCTCGCGATTAAAAATCGCATCAACTCATTACTTAAAGGAGCTGAACTATGGTTCAGCTCTTTGTGTGAACGGGGTACCCCGTTCAAAGAGTTAACGGGGTCCCAGAACGTAAGGGTAGCTGAAGAAACGAGTTGGGATTTTAGTAAGTGATTTTAGTGAGGGAAGATTCCTACATTCCTTGTTCTTCTCTCCGAAAGACCAGGCGCCTTTTGAAGGTCTCCCTCCGAAAACAAAAAAAAAAGAGGTCCACTCACCTTGTATAAAGATGGTACTCATTATCAGTGTCAGGGTTATATCTAGCCATCTCCCTTAGATCACTAGCTTTGATCCAAGAGTCCACCAAATGGGGTATACCCTCGTCATCCCTGATGTATCCATAGCGCAGACCTTCAGGGTCCAGCTTAGTGATGATTGGATCCCAGGTCGCTGGTACAGCTGGAGAATAAAAAAAAAAATAGGTTATTATAATAATCCACCTGACCTATTTCAGCCATGGAGGCTAGCTCAGTGGAGAATAGCCGGCAGAAAAGGAGATACTTATTACAATGAATGTGCACAGGTTTCACTGTGCGTACATATAAGGAGTGGAATTCTCTGCCGTAGTTTCCTGATAGCTATAACCTGGGAGACTTTAAGTCAAGAGTGGATAGGTTACGTCTAGGCAAGCTTGCTTCATCTTCGACCACATCATTGCTTAACACCAGGTGATACAGCGGTTAAACTCATTGTAGAGGCAGTAAATCCATTTCTCTTAACCGTGTGAGTGTCACAAAAGACATTAATATGTGACTTGAGAGTGATGAGTTCTATTTTATTTACCAAAGGTCAAGCCTATGTTCCATTGAGCAGAGTAACGCCACTAGATAGCTTAGCTATATTTTGTGCAGTTAATCCGAATAAACTTCTAAATAACTTTCAAGACCAAAATTTATTGCGTGAATTAAGTAGTCTGTAAAATCTTTGAAATATTTTAACACAAAGGCTGAAAAAAGTTTATTAAAAAAGTCTAAAAAGCTTGCTAGCTTGCTTCTTGCATTTCAGTTGAGCAGTCGGAATTTTTAAACTTTTTAAATTACTTTTTTTTGGACACGCTACTTACAACAATTTTATTTATATACTCGTAGGTGTATAGATATAAATGGAAAGGCTTAATCCATAAACATTTTATTTATAACTAGTGTACGTTTTCATTGATTATGAGTAATTAAAAACTCATTTAGATAGTAACCGATAAATTCACAATCAGAAAACTCGTGCGAATATTATGAAGTTTAATCTTGTGACGTAGGTACTTTTATTTTTGCACAAGATTATAAAAAAAATGTAGTGTATGATCTCATGGCGCGGTCCGAAGTGGGGGGGGTCACAGGGGACATAACCCCCCCCCCCAAAATCATACACCCCAAAGAGAAAATATTCTAGCAAAATAATCGTACCAAATATTATCACCCGATTTGCCAATGAAAATAGAAGACTTCCATTTGTTTTGTGTGTGCAATAAAATTTGTATTGTGCGATAAAGAAAACTCATTTACTCGACATATTTTATTGTTAGTGACACCCCCAAAATTCAAGGCTGCGATCGTACCTGCACTCATTGCAATTTTATGGCGAATAGATTGCAGAGGTCACAGTCGTTCCATGTAAAACACTAGTACTTAGCAGCATCCGGTTAACATGAAAGCCGGACCCAACATACTTTATAAATATGAGAGCATATTATACAGTATGTTAACTAACAGAGGGCGTTCCCGTTAACCCGCATATATAGTAGTATAGCATCCATACATGCTAATAAATTAATAGTTTAAAAAACCAAAACACGCTTTTAGGACTAATGTAATGAGCAGAAATTAGAAATGTTTACTAGTAGGCAGTCCAAGGCTCCATCAGCCACCTTCCAATTCCATCGTCAGACCAGCTGGTACCATAATATTCTATTGTCGTCTAATCTACATATATTTGCCAAGTTTCATGATGATACAACAATTAGAAGTACGTTTAATTCAGATTCTTAGATTTTACTGCATATTTAGTTCGTTACAGATCGACCTAATAATAAATCTATGGATTACGCAGTAATTCAAAAAGGTTAAGAAAACCGATAACAGATTTTCTTTAGGTTTGTTATAACCTTGAAACCTGATCGTGTTCAAAGTCCATTACGTGGCCTTTCTCACAAGTGCAAACTCGACTATGATACGATATTTCATCATGGAATGCCAGTGCCTATCTTCCGGCTTCATCATCAGACCTTGAAACCTAATCGTGATCAAAGTTCATTACAAGACCTTTCTAAGAAATCCAAAACAGCTATGATACGATTTTCCAACATGAAGTTCCAGTTCATATCTTCCGGCTCCATCATCAGATCAGTTCGACAGTACCATATTATTGTATTGTCATCAGAACTACATACAGCTGCCAATTTTCATTACGCTACGACCCTTGGAAGATGGTTAAATTAGTTACCTTAGATTTCATTACATAGTTAGTTACATACAGGTCGACCTAATAAAAGCGTGTTAAAAACAATATTACCATTCGAAAACAAAACGTCTTTATTTTTTTTTTCATATTAAAATATTCACTAAAAATGTTAAATTGATACGTAAAGGGTATATTTAAACAATGAATTACAACAAATATACAAAATTATGTACTAAAATACAAACTACAATAAAGCATCAAAAAATTCGTCCTCAACGCTGTCGGCTGGCAACGTACCTAAGATACTGGCGGGATGATACGTAAAAGAAACACTCTGTACACGCGTACTTGAAGGACGGCAACGTCGCAATTTATTTATGAATAGCTTGTGCCAGCGGCTTCGCCCGCATGGGAAGTTAATCCCGATCCCGTGGGAATTTCGCAAAATCCTTTCTTAGCGGATGCCTACGTCATAACATCTACCTGCATGCCAAATTTCAGCCCGATCCGTCCAGTGGTTTGGGCTGTGCGTTGATAGATCACTATGTCAGTCAGTCAGTCAGTCAGTCACCTTTGAGTTACATATATTTAGATGCGTACAGAATTAAAACGCATTTGAGATAACATATTATCTCAAATGCGTTTTAATTCTGTACGTGTACACATGTTTTGAGCAAATAAACAAATCTTATCTTATCCTAAATGGAGATTAGCTAAGACAAGCAAGTCCTTCCCGATAAAGAATTGTTGCCAAACTCTGTTACAGAACTTAGCGAGGGAAAATTTTAAACCCACAACAAACGTGTCCTTATGAATAAAGCAAATTATAAGATTCGGGACTAAGTTGAAGATATGACTGCTTGGCGATGATTCCTTCTGCACATGTGGCTTCCTTGGCTTATTGTAATTGCGTTATCGACTAAAAGTCTATAAACAACTCCACTTTTGTGAGTGTTTCTTTTATTTTATTTGTTTTGTATCACTATGATAATCTATCCGATTGGATAGATTTCCTTTTTTAATATTTATTATTCATTTTAAAATGCCTTTGATAGGTAGTGGAACGTTTTCATGAACCTCAATATTGTCACTTGTCGAGTTTATTTTAATATTTTGTAAAGCTACTTTTTATGTGAATGGGAAAATTTTGTAGATTCTTAGATTTATTTTTCAATCTTTTATTTTTAACAAGCTTTTGCCCACGACTTCACTCGCGTGGGAGGTTTTTCCCGCGTAAATCCCGATCCCGTGGGAACTCCGGGATAAGAAATATCTCATGTCCGTCTCCTAGTTCTAAGCTACCTCCCTACCAATTTTCAGCCAAATCGGTTCAGCCGTTCTTGAGTTATAAATAGTGTAACTAACACGACTTTCTTTTATATATTGGGCTATGTTAATTGGTCTATACTCTCCTCTGATACCTATTAAACCTGAATTATGGATACATTGTGAAAATGAATGATGTTTTGATAAGTTTTCGTGGAATTTATGACGTTTTATAAGTGCCCATGTGGGCGTATGTGAAATAAAATATTTTGAGTTGTGAAATGGCGAAGCATAATAATTGATGATGATGACTTATCTAACATAAATTAATCTCACCTGACACGGCAGCTACTATCGTCATTAGCAACAGAACACTTCGAGCGATCATTTTGGTGTATCAACAAAATTTTCTGTCACTATTAATTTATACTCGATCAAAGTAATTTTGATAAAGATCAGATAAAAGTATACCAAACTAGATGCGCACGCGATTTCGGGCGCGCGGGGTTCGATATTATGTTTGCGGTTTTACCCGCGTAATTTTTATTTTCTTAATAATATTTTGATCTGGTGGTTAGGGACACGAAAAAAGAATTGATTACTCATTGGTATCGATACTTTTGTTTCGATACTGAGTATTTTTGTAAACGATTACTTTGCTTGCGATACTGCACCAGGAACCGATACTTTCTCATTAATCGATACCCTTCAGCAAACCAGTATCAAGTAGTTAATATACATAGGTACTGGGGAAGTCTCATCATAACCAAAATTGTAATAGTGTGGCCACATTGCGCGATTATTTGTTTTTAGAAAGTTTTTGACTGATTGTGTATCTTCATCGTAATAATTTATATCACTACAATAGGCATTCAAAATAAATAAATTATATTCATTTAGATTTTTGGAACATAGAAATGATTAAACGATCATAATGGTATCTAGTAGACTGAATTTATTTAAGTAGAATTGTAGTCTTGTAACTTTTCTTCTTGTTCTGTTGTTGTTCACGTAAGTTCTTGCAGTATTCCGTGTTTTTTCTTTTTGTGAAAAATGGCACCCCTGATTAGTGAAGAAGTGATGTTTGGAAGTCTTTTTAAAAGATTTACGAGCACAGTTCTACTTGTAAAATATGTTTTAAAACTATAAAAACAGGCGGAAACACATCTAATCTAATGAAACATTTAAAAATCCATACTATAAAGTAATTTGCAGATTAATGTTATTAAGATTTATGTTTGTTGTATTCTATTGGTTGTGGCTGGCCTTTCTTGTTACTTGACTTTGCTGGAGACCTTTGTTCAACAATGGATGTCCCTTGGCTGATATGATGATGATTAAGATTCTATATTCTAGCTAAAGATTGTATGTTCTAGCTTGCCGTCCAGCGATTTATTCATTTAAAATCAATATTAATAAAAGTTCGCAAAAAGAATCGATTCCTTATGGTATTGATACTTTTGTTGCGGTACTTATATTGGTATCGATACTTTTGATACGATACTAGTATCGATTACGGAATCGATACTTTCGATACTTTCGTTTCGATATCGTATCCCTACTGGTGGTAACGGGCTCGACTTAGGATTAGTTGATTTCCTCACGATGTTTGGCCCTGTAACGACAGGTCCAAACATTCTTTTTATTTAAACCTGTTACAAACAAAATGCAAGGGAAAATCAATACAATGTATTTGTGTGGTCACAACCTGTAGCCAGTAATAATTAATTATCATACTTACGACTTTAATTAATCGGGCAAGCTTCATAGCCTGGCTCATCGGCGAACCGTTGCTTGCCTATCGGTTTTCTATAGATTGTACTTCGGGAAGTGTCCGCAGGAGCTCCATGACCTGATTGCTCCATCTCCCCTCCATCTCCATTCTCACGGCTGGCTACCACCCACACTTGGTTGATATACCGTCTTGTCGTACCAAGCGCTTCTCCTCCACATTTATTGTGCGCACTTCCAAGCTGTGGAATTCTCTGCCGGCTTCTGTGTTCCCTGCCACTTATGACCTTTCAACCTTTAAAGCAAGAGTAAACAGGCATCTTCTGGGCTCGCTCGTTCCATCGTAGACCTCATCTATCGCTTACCATCAGGCGAGATTGAGGTCAAGAGTGAGCTCATTATGAATAAAAAATAATAATAATACAATAAGTAACAAAAGATAACGTCGAAAATACGGCAGATTTTAATTTATTTAAACACGCTTCACCAGCACGGGTCTCACAGGTATTTTCCATTTTTTACAATAAACTTACTAAATAAACACATAAAAAGTCAATCACATGCGCCAAGAAATATCGAATATGGTGAAAAACATTCCAACAATAATAAACTTTGCGAACATACGAACGAATTATTAATCGGTCATTAGATCATCCGACCAAAAAAAGTGGTCACCCTCTCCAATCAACGATAATTAACCGGGGCTTTTACTTTCTCAATTTGGACGGGTTGTAAACGTAAGCAGTGCCTACAACACTCGAACACGCGCACACATTTTCACGCACACAGTCACACTTTTGCAGTTTACTACACGAGATGCGTTTTATGTAATATAAGCGGACCGTAGTACTGCTTTCGGTCACAGGAGCCGGGAGCGCTGTCTGCGCGACGAATTGGCAGGTTTGCCACTCCAATAAATTAGTTATATTTCTAATTAGTAAATTAGTTATTTATCATTTAGAGAGGCATGTATGCATAGGACTACAGGGTATGCAGAGCTTATTTGCATGTATGGAGTGCACGCCGCTGGTTACTCTGAAGTTGAGCCCGTTATTACTGGCCCACCACTGCTCTGCTCACACAGTTATTTTGAAATCAGAAACAGCAACGAAGAATGTTAACTAATTTTGAATATTAGCTCTCCATATTCTCTGTCAGAAATAAAAAATACAAGTGAAAGAATTACTTCGATACGTCAATTAGTTTCCGATTTATAAAGAAGTAAACGTGCGACGCGGACTCGTACTCGATGCGTGTGACGGTGTGACGTCATTTCACAACACTCGTTCAGTCCGATCGCGCTCTGTCTGCACGGTGTCGTAAGAACGTTTCATTAGAAAATATAAATTCTTTCAAAAATGTCCAATTCAAATACTAGGAAATCATGTGTTGTGCCGAAATGTACAAATACAATCAGAAATGGCGACTTGCTACTACGTGGAGCGTTGTAATTTGACGTCACATGCTGTCACATGACAGTTAGCGGAACTCGATATTTATCGTAACTTTAAATGCCTGTAAAATCAAAACTAATAGGTATTTTTCACTACAAAAAAAAACTAGTGTATTTCTATACATACAAGCTTTATTGTAACAAATTTTCAACCGATTTGGCATACCTATTAACATTCTTCATTTAAATATTTTTTATTGTAAATGTAGATTAATGATTTCGGTATTTTCTTACTTATCTCACTGATAAACTAAATTGTATTCATTTGGCTCAGCGAAAAGAAGAAGTGTGTTGCCAACCCCACGTATCAGGAAATACCTATAAGATATTGATATAATGATATTATAACTATATTTTAGTTTACTTTCTTAAATAGCCTTAAGTAGAATAATGTTACCGCGACTGCTGAGCACGTGGTCATGGGTTCGCCTCCCGAGTCTGGCATAAACTTTTTCTGGTTTCGGGTGTTTCTATAAGTAATTTCTCAGTAGTAGCTCGAAGATAGATCGATAGAATACTCTTTATTGCACACCAAT
Source organism: Tholera decimalis (assembly GCA_943138885.2). Taxonomy (NCBI): domain Eukaryota; kingdom Metazoa; phylum Arthropoda; class Insecta; order Lepidoptera; family Noctuidae; genus Tholera; species Tholera decimalis. The sequence continues at coordinate 4,431,591 of OW964575.2, read as the reverse complement.
AATTTAAGATTAATAATTGGCCTAGAGGTACTGAGTCACTCCACCAATTTCTTTGGCAAGTCGTTCGGAGCTCAAGCAGTACGACTGTGGAATACTCTTCCCGTGTCAGTAGACAAGCACAAACCCTTCCTTCTTTCAAAAACATGGTAAAAGATCTCTATCTCTCTCTTTAATTTGTTACTATTTTTTTTTTATCTCAGCTTTGTTTTTTTGTGTATATGTGTATTGAGTATGTTGGTTATTACTTAGTTATTGTATACAACGTGTAATTTAAAGGTTATATACATACCGAGTGCACGGCTTCTTTGGATGATAAACGATATATATCTAAATTTCTAATATGGAGCATATTAGAAATTTCAATACATTGATACCAGACGCCGAATTTTTCAAATTAAGGAGAACGAAGAGAATTATCGTTTTATTGGCAAGTGACGTGGAAAGTGATGACCCTCATAGTGCTGTGACACGTTTGTTCGTATTCAAGAAATATATGAAACCAATAATTTGGGGTCAATTCTGTGAGTCACTTATTTTGAGCTGAAACTTTGCATATAGACTCCATACCAGATGTTGTCTTCAGTCCTTTTGGATACATATGGGGTTTCCGTTACACGTTGTATAAGTGAATAGTATACCATGGACTACCCGCGTATTTATTTTCTCCTGCTGTGTCAAATCCATCCAAAGGTTGTCTGTAAAAGATCGCTTTTAGCGATAAGACCGCCCATTGTAACACCCTTTGTAGTTTTTAAGTCCTCATTTAATTCTGTTACGGTGTACAATAAAGAGTATATCTATCTATCTATTGAAGATTTATAAATGAAGACCCCCCTAGACTACCCCCTTGCCTTGGAAAGCACGTTAAATCGTTTGTCCCGAAGGTCAGACCAACATCTTTGACAGTCGTTCAGAAGCCAGTTAATCTGACATTAGCCTAGCTAATGGGTATCGTGTTATCCAGGTACTATGTTGTGGAGGTCAGATTCTTTAGATAATACTTAACAGCACATTGAATTCATCGAGAAGCGGGCCAAGAGACTTATTGGCAACGATGCACTGGTCGAGTCAAAGCTCCAGAGCCTTGAACATCGACGACGAGTTGCAAGTCTATCGGTTACATTTCGGGGAGTGTGCGATGGAATTACACAATCTAATTCCGCCAAGCTTGTTCCATCATCGGACTACAAGACAAACGGCGATGCGCCATCGTTACATGGTGGACATCTCACACATACGCACAAAACGTTTTGGGAATACTTTCATTGTGCGTACGGCTAAGGAGTGGAATTACCTGCTGGCGTCTGTGTTTCCTGATAGTTATAACCTAGGGGTCTTTAAAATAAGAGTGAATAGGTTACTTTTAGGTAAGCGTGCTCCATCTTCGACCATATCATCACTTACCATCAGGTGAGATGGTGTTCAAACGCGAACATATTATCAATAAAAAAAAGTATATTCTTCAGTAGAACGCACTTCCTCTTGATATCAAGGTGAAAATTGCAGAATTATTATCTAAGCAAATAGTGAGCAGCAGAGTTTTCTTAAAACCCTTTCTGTAACTCTTTAGGGTTCCGTAGCCGAATGGCAAAAAACGGAACCCTTATAGTTTAGTCATGTCTGTCTGTCTGTATGTCTGTCTGTCTGTATGTCTGTCTGTCTGTCCGTCCGTCCGTATGTCACAACCATTTTATTCCGAAACTGTTAGAACTATACATGTGAAAGTTGTAGTTGGTAGGTAGATGTATTCAGTAAACCACTATCCGATTTTAAGAAAAAAAAAATTAAGGGGGGTTCTCATACATGAAACTGAAAATATTTTTTTTTTCATGAAACCTATGCGTGTGTGGTATATACAACGTGTAATTTAAAGGGTATATACCCTATCATAGGATTACAAATCCCTTGCCATATCGTTTGTTATCATCCAAATAAGCCATGCACTTGGTATGTATATACCCTTTAAATTACACGTTGTATATAAATACAAATACATAAAATATATAAATTAATTAGATGATTTGAATGATATATGTACATAATAATATGTATGTATTTTAAGAAGGTATCCTTAACTCCACAACCAAGCGCGTATTTATACCGGGTCGAAGAGTCGTTAGCACTACTGACAGGGCACCATAGGGCCATTTCCTGCCGGGGTTACGGAAATGTTCTAACGAGATACCGTGGCCACGGAATTTAAGGGCTGTTGAAGGAATAGGATGGGTCTCTTCTTCTTTGTTTTCTTTTTTTTATTTGAAAGAGTACTAGTAATGTAGGTCGAATTAACATAAATATGCTTGTGTCTGGAGTGGGTTCATGGCAATACTTACTTTGTGTCTAGTGTATTTATCTGACTTCGACTACTAATAATGTTATTGACTTTCATTAATTGTGACTTGAAATGTGTATTCGACGTTGATTTAACTTTAAATTTAATTTGTTATTTGATTTGTAATTTAGTTTGTAATTTAATTTGTTATTTAATTTGTTTTTAATTCTATTTTATTATTTCCTTTTATTTTCTCTTTAACATTATTATTGTTTGAACTTTTATCTGCCCAATTAGAATTAATTTGACAAGAATCAAATTGCGCTGTCCGCACTGTCTGCTAAGTTTATTACCTACATCCTGGGCCATCAAGATACAGGCTGTGCCTAGTTTGGGGCCCACGGGTACTTCTCTTGTATATTGTTTGCTTTCCTCTTCTTTTTGTATCTCTCTTTCGTTAAATAACATGCGTGTGCCAAATAAAAAAAATGTAATTGGTGGGGATCGAACCCGCGAACATTCGATCACAAGTTCGACACCTCAGCCTCTAGGCTAAAGATGCTTAAAATATCTCAAAATAACATTGACTGTTAAAATGTTTCACACTATAGCTTTTTGAACCTCTCAACGAAGTCTTTGCTTTTAAAGGCTATTCTGTCCATCCCCTACCCAAAATAAAGGTAGAAGCTTCAAGAGGGTTACCGTAAGTGTTTGTGCAGGCTACCGGCTTATCGGTGGTCAAGCAGACAGCGGTCTTAGGGGGCGGGGCGTACAGACGGGGGCGAAAGTGTTATTAAAAAAATCAAATTAACAAAATTGTTTTCTAGAATTTATGCAGTAGAATTTAAATAATAGGGTAGTTTCCTAAAATATTTTATTTAGTCCGTCACGTAGTTTAACAAAAAACATTAGACAAGTATTTTTTTATATTTTCATGTAATTGAAAAATTAAGACGATACAGTGAGTTGAAATTTCGCGTGATGTCACACCTCGGTATAATTCTTGGCAATGTGTGACGTCAGCAGCTCCCACTCCTGTACTTTGAAGCTTTCCATCTTTGTGATTTTTTCTTGACTTGAAAAAGCAAAAAATACGTGACCAATATTTTTTGAAAATCTACCTAATGGACCAAATAAAATAATTATTTTGTAACACAGGAAACTACCCTATTATACACTATTGTTCCCTTCCTTATGAATCTCTAACTATTGATGAATACCACATAAAAATCTGTTTAGTACTTTTTAAGTTTATTGCGAACATACGCCATGGGAGACTGTTTTATAATAATGTAAGGTTAACAACGTTTTTTTAAATTTTTTAAAGAGAACTTTGTGGATAGAATTTACATTACTAGCAAGCTTGTTAATCTCAGCAACTAAGCTAAATATGCTTGAATCTGGAGTGGGTTCACGACATATTGCTGTACTGAGTCTATTTGTCGCTGCAGTGATATTAGTCGTCTTAGTATTACATTTTTTTTTATTTTACTCCCTTTTATATAAGACATTAAAAAAAATTGGCCAAGCGCGAGTCAGACTCGCCCATGAAGGGTTCCGTAGTAACTATAATAAATATAATATATTTATTTGCCAATAAAACCTTACAAATTTCTTAAAACTAGTTCATTTACAATTTTCACAACTACGCCAAATAACTTTGTTTTTCATAGTGTTTGTATAAATTACAAAGTTATTTTTGCGGTTTTAGTTAATATGCTGTATCTCAAAAAGTGCTGATCCGATCTCATTCAAACCAATTTTGGTTGAAAGTTTACATTAAGATCTACAGCATATGTTGTTTTTGGATATTTTACTCTATTATTATAGAAGTTAGAGGGGGGGGGGGGGAGGCGATGACACATTTTGCCACTTTGGAAGCATATATCTTTTAAACGATTAACTTTATGGAGACCTTAATGTCATTTTTAAATACCTGTTTATAAATACCACATACGCATAAGTTTCATGAAAAAAATATTTTCAGTTTCAGTTCCATGTATGGGAAGCCTCCTTTTATTTTAAATATATTTTTAATTTTTTTTTCTTAAAATCCGAAAGCGGTTTATAGAATACATCTACCTACCAAGCTTCACATGTATAGTCCTAATAGTTTCGGAATAAAATGGCTTTGACATACGGACGGACAGACAGACAGACAGACAGACAGACATGACGAAACTATAAGGGTTCTGTTTTTTGCCATTTGGCTACGGAACTCTAAAGAGGGTTATAAATAAGTTTTTTTTATTGTGTGTATTTGTAGCACGTGTCAATAAAAGTTTTTTCTTTCTTCCATTCGGTTATACTGTAAGCCGACTCTGACATATTTGGGAAGGCTAAGCAGGTAATGAAATACCTTTAAACATTTTCTGCTCGACTGTACTCGCAAGAAAAAGTAATACTAAACCACTATCTACCGGCCACAGCTGAGTGAAGGAGTGTTATTATTATAACCACTTACTCAAGACTACCTTTGACCCCTGGCTTTACTTATAATAATAAGACGTCATTGTACCGAAAACTTCTAGAAGACTTTTAATCAGTATGTATTCAGTGGTTTAGAGATAAAATAAAATATATTTTTTTAATCGTGATAGGTTCTATCTCACCTGATGTTTTGTTTTTTTGATTGGCCCGCTCGTAGTTCAGCACACTAAGGCTGGTTACTACTTAACCGGTTGATCCTGCGGTGACCTCTAAATTTAAAGGCCCCAAATTTAAAGTCGCCCTGACTTTAAAACACATACATACATAGGTACTAATAGTTACATTTAAATGACCGCACGCTAAGGGCACTCCCTGTGAAGTACGGGCCTCGGCATAGCTGGGTCGTTGGTGGAGGGACTCACCTGATGGTAAGCGATGATGTGGTTGAAGATGAAGCACCCTATTTGTACCTTCAATTAAAAGTTAAAGCATGTTGCATAACATCCATGGGTCCTGAGGTTTACGTTAGAGTTGTAGCGCATAAATAAATTAAGATATAATTAATTCATAAATTGTTTATTGGACCAAAACTGATGAACAATTTTTCACTTACGAACGACTAATATGCAACCAGAAAGAAAGAAAAGAGACATTAGGATGGTAGCAATCCTGCCAAGATCGCGGGAATGTTCTAATGAGAAACCGCAGCCCTCGCCCGGGTGTCGACATTGTGAGGACCACCCGGAGGACACGGTGGAGCATACGGTAGAGGTGTGCCCCGCTTGAGCAGAGCTTCGCCGTGTCCTCGTTGAGGCAACTGGCTTCGGTGACCTCTCGCACCCGGCTCTGGTTCAGACTATGGTGCGAAGCGAGAAGGAATGGGATGCAGTCGCCTCCTTCTGCGAAGCAGTCATGCTAGCGAAGGAGGAGGCCGAACGCACGAGGAAGAGACAACTCTCTTCCTCACGTCCCAGCCGCCGCGGAAGACGTCCCGGGCGTCGGGGATTACGAGCTGATCTCCGGCCACCGTAGGCGCGGGCTTGCGGACGGCGAGCAGGGGTGGACCAGGCTCGGGTCAACGGTGCGTCGCGTCGTATTCCACGCGCGCCTAAAAGAGCTGTCAGCACCAGTCACGGGGCCCCATAAGGCCATTTGCCTGCCAGGGTTGCGGTAATGTTCTAACGAGATACCGCGGCCCCGGAACTTGGGTTTTTAGTCAGTAGAAGTCTGACACTCCCTTCCGCTTTAACCAGAGCGGGAGAAATACCCAAGTATCTGATGAAGAATCAATTCGATATCTCTACCCGTTTCTGAGAAAAAATATACTGACAGACAGACGGACAAACTTTCTCTAAAGTCATCCATTAAAGGTTTCGTTTGTTAGGTACCCCTAAACGAAACCTCATTAAACAAAAAAAAAATTTTAGCAAAAAATAGAACCAACTTCTATATAAAAATACTACAAAGACAAAAATTTCATGCTTTTTAGTGGGTCGGTTAGTAATTTATCTAGTTACAAAAGCCAAAATGTCAGCTATTTATCACCTTTTACAAATTATTGCTTTTCCCGGTGCAGAGCCGTTAATTTTTGAGGAGTTCTCCTGGTACATCACCATCAGCTCTACTTCACCATGTGCATTGTGACGAGCATAAAGTGCTTAACATCTATATTCAAGTAATCTAATTGAAATCCACGAAAGTCTTATTATTCAGTCGTTTCGGTAGCCATCTGGGGTCTTCATCATCAGTTCTACTTCCTCAAATGGTGCTTTTCAAGAACAACTGCACAAGGTACTATAAGAAATACCCAAAACGCTATAGGTGTGCCTATAATATTTGAAGAGTTCCCTCGATTTCTCCATGATCCCATCATCAGATCCAAACATGACGAAAATGGGACCAACTAGGAAGTATACCCTTTCAAACAAAAAAAAGAATTTTTGAAATCGGTCCAGCCATCTGCGAGTAATGAGGTAACATACATAAAAAAAAGTTCAAGACGAATTGAGAACCTCCTCCTTTTTTTGAAGTCGGTTATAAACATACTTTTAAAAGAACTTTTAAAACTGAAATCTCGCGTATCAACGCTTAATATCAACGCCTCTCACTCTAACATGCTCTGTCTCTCTCGCTCGTGTAACAAAACAGTGATTAGCAAAAAGTTCTCCCCATTTATATGCTTATTAGTACAAAGGACTAAAGAGACAGTTTTGAGACGACCCTTGTCTTCGAAAGTGGTGTAAGATGTAAGCGAATAGCGACTTACTTTCCGCATAAAAAAAATACCTAGTATATTTTTGAGTTTGGCCACTTTCACTTTTAGAGAGTTTTTTGTATCAATCCGGCCCGTATCGGTTCGCGATATAAAGCTTTTCAACCGACGACCAAAAGAGGAGGTTATCAATTCGACGCGTATATTTTTTTTTTTTTTTTTTTTTTATGTATGATCATCAAGTACTCGAAGACGGCTGAACCGATTTGGAAAATTCTTTTTTTGTTCGAATGGGTATGCTTCGAAATTGGTACCATTATCACCAAAGTCAGGATCTGATGATGGGATCTTGGAGAAATCGAGGGAACTCTTCAAATATTATAGGCACACCTATGGCGTTTTGGGTATTTCTTATAGTAACTTGTGCAGTTGCTCTCAAAAAGTACCATTTGGGGAAGTGGAACTGATGATGAAGACCACAGATGGCCGCCGAAACTACTCAATAATAAGTATTCAGTGGATTGCGATTCGATTACTTGAATATGGATGTTAAGCACTTTATGCTCGTCCAATGCATATGGTGATGTAGAGCTGATGGTGAAGTACCAGGAGAACTCCTCAACAATTAACGGCCCAGCATTGGGAAAAGCAATATTTTGTAAAAGCTTATAAGTAGTTGACATTTAGGCTCTTGTAACTAGGTAAATTAAAAATCATCCAACTAAAAAGAGTGAAATAAAAATTTTTTACCAAAAAATTAAACCGACTCCCAAAAAACACTGCAAAGTGAAAAATAACTTTAATTTCGGAAGTCGGTGCCAAAAACGAAAAAACAAAACTAAAGACACCGACTACCGAAATTAAAGTTATTTTTCACTTTGCAGTGTTTTTTGGGAGTCGGTTTAATTTTTTGGTAAAAAATTTTTATTGTAGTAAGAATTTGTGAATTCTTACTACAAAAATGTGTTAATGGTGTAAATGTGTTAGGAGGAAATAAACATATTTATTTTAACACAGCTCTGTTATTCTGTAAGACCTCATTCTAAACTTCGAATCTGAATCCGCTGTGAGTTTATTGATTGGCATTCTAAAAACTCGGTTGTTAATTCGAATTTACACTAGCGCTACCATTGCGAGCGTGTCAGCGAGTTGAACTAAAGATTTTGACAGATAAAGTATGAGATGACGTGAGAAGTGGCATTCGGTAAGGTAATTCCTCCGTCACTTCGACGCTGTTCACAGAATGCAAAATCAAGGTCACTTTGAACCATAAGTGAAGTGACAGTGAATAGCTATGTGAGATGCGAGTTGTTGTTCGAATTTTACAGAATCGTCGTACTGATAGGAATATTAGCACAAATCTATAATTTTGATCATCATCTGCTAATCCTATTACCATCTATACTTAGGCCGGCTTCCAGTATAACCGGATGTAGCTGAGTATTATACACAGAGCGACTGCCTACATGACCTCCACAACCAAGGAATTGGGTAACACAATACCCCTTGGTGAGACCATTGTCAGTAACAGTTGTTCTTATTTTCAACTGACGACAAAAAGAGGAGGTTATCAATCCGCGAGTTGACAGTATGTTTAAAAATTTAAAATAACTATTTAATTATGTAAATCTATTGATATGAAGCACAAAATAGTACAAATGAAGAAAAGATTATTAATTATTTATTTTATTTTCCCTTGAGAAAAATGAGAGTTTTTATCTGTGAGTCACGTGATTAGAAACACCAATCAGAAAACGAGACGTCATCGTTCAATATTTTGACAGCTGACTGGTTATCTTTAGTTGGTGCCTAAGACAAAATAACTAACTAACTGCTTGCACTGTCTGGACAGGTCCGCTCAAATTTGCGTGGTTATTTCCTCAAAAGAATACCAAAGACATGAACCTACATGCTTCTCATATACAAATACAAATTGTCTAGACTTTAAATGAGACGTTGACGACAAACTCAGAGGGAGTTTGTTTCGGTGTTTCTTCTCAGAGTAGTCAGTTAGGAAATACCGGCCTCATCTAGCTAAACTAAACACGCAAAAAAACATGACGTGTAAAATTGTTATTTATAACCAATTTACAAATAAATATTTAATTTCATTTCATAACTAACTCTCTCTCTTCTGGTTCATTTGTCTTATCGTCCTGTAATAGTTGTTCGATGAGTTCCTTTTTTTGTCTTTTTAAAAAAGCAGATAGATAGATATATTATTTATTGTACACCATAACAGTAAAACAAATATGGACTTAACAACTAAAAAGGGTGATACAATGGGCGGTCTTATCGCTAAAAGCGATCTTTTACAGACAACCTTTGGATGGATTTGACACAGAAGTTCTAACCACTTCTTGCGAATATCTCTTTTTAAAGGGACATGAATAAATAGTTTCGTTGGCGTTTTTATAGTAGTATTCCCACAACAAGGTACTGCACAGCACTGATAATAATTTTTCACGTTCATAATAGAGTAAAATATCATAAAATACCCGAAGTACATTTATGTGCCAAATGCCAGGAAAGTTGTTTTTTGAACGATGACGTCATACATAGTCACGTGACCACAATGCCACGATTTAGGCCATAGTTTTTAAATAAATTAAAAAATTACTTATATTTTAATTGAAAGGTTAAGTGATGAATAAAATATTATTTTACGAGTACACATGAAGCGCTTCGAAGCGTTTCAAACAATTTGTACAAAGTTGTCAACTCGCGGATTCGACGCGTATTTTTTTTTTTTTTTATGTATGATCATCGATTACTCGAAGACGGCTGAACCGATTTGGAAAATTCTTTTTTGATTGAAAGGGTATACTTCGAAATTGGTCCCATTTTCATAAACGTCAGGATCTGATGATGGGATCCTGGAGAAATCGAGGGAATTCTTCAAATATTATAGGCACACATATGACGTTTTGGGTATTTATTATAGTAACTTGTGCAGTTGCTCTCAAAAAGTACCATTTGAGGAAGTAGAACTGATGATGAAGACCACAGATGGCCGCCGAAACTACTCAATAATAAGTATAAAGTGGATTGCGATTCGATTACTTGAATATGGATGTTAAGCACTTTATGCTCGTCACAATGCATATGGTGATGTAGAGCTGATGGTGAAGTACCAAGAGAACTCCTCAACAATTAACGGCCCAGCATTGGGAAAAGCAATATTTTGTAAAAGGTTATAAGTAGTTGACATTTAGGCTCTTGTAACTAGGTAAATTAAAAATAGACCAACTAAAAAGCGTGAAATAAAAACTTTTTACCAAAAAATTAAACCGACTCCCAAAAAACACTGCAAAGTGAAAAATAACTTTAATTTCGGAAGTCGGTGCCAAAAACGAAAATACAAAACTAAAGACACCGACTACCGAAATTAAAGTTATTTTTCACTTTGCAGTGTTTTTTGGGAGTCGGTTTAATTTTTTGGTAAAAAGTTTTTATTAACTACTCGTAACGACTATCAAAGATGTACAAATAACAGCTGGGACCAACGGCTTACTTACGGTGGACTCTTGTACCACCCATCTACAGACTGACGTCAGCAAGTGTTGCTTAATCGTGAAGATTGAACCGTGCCGCTGTTACTATTTACGAAATTCATCATTTTAATATCGAGGTAGGAATCCTCATGGATGTCCTCCGTTCTGGGGTAGGCGAAGAAGTCTGTTAGACTATGGTCAGAGGGAAAGCAAGGTTCTTTAAGAGAGTTAGAGAACACTCTTAAAGAACCTTGCTTTTTCTCGCACACTGGGTGCTGTCGAGTCAATGAAGTAAGATGTTTGTCCCCCTCGGGTGGGGGAGGGGGGAATGACGTCAACTCACACTCTCACTCCATGACTTCAAAGAGGCATGCGCGATGCGTGTGAAAAAATATGAGCCACCGTCTCGAGTCTCTTGTTATTTCCTATAACAAGAGATTAGGTGACAAACACGCCCGACAATGGAGCTGATTAGGCTCCCGCCAAATGTAGTTCGTTGCCACGATCCACTTTCATTACTTTGGTTTTGTTGTGGTTGATTTTGAGACCCATTTCCAAGCTGATTTGCTCTATTCTTCTCAAGATATCGACCATTTCAGCTTCGATGCTAGCTAGAAGCGTGGTATCGTCAGCGTAATGGAGGTTGGAGATCCTAGTGCCACCTATAGTAACTCCACCGCTCCAGTCTTTGCACGCACGCCTGATGACGGACGGGCTACTTATACTAGAACTAAACAAAACCAGCTGTAAGTTTTTTTTTGTAATTCGCTCTCGTTTTTATCATGGACCACACAAAACTTCTTTAAAGAAAAAACCTTGTAATTACCCTTAGGATTTTTATGGCGTTTCTTTTAAAAAGACATTTCGGTACCTAAAGTGTAAGTGGCCCCAGCTTAGTGGCACGATCGATGTGTATAAAGTTAAGCTGACCTTGGCTGGAACGCGAATTTGATGGGAGGCTAGTAGATCGAATCTAATATATCCAATTACTAGTAGAGTAAGCCTCAAGAAGAGCTCGTGGCTTAATAATATCAGCCGGACGTGTTCATGGTTAAGTTTGCCGAAATCGGTTCGTACTACGAACTTGACTACCCGCGTATTTATTTTGTCTTTTAGAGACAATTGTTGTCTCTAAAAGACAAAATAAATACGCGGGTATTATTGCTGTTGCTGTTAACAAGACCGCCTATATATCATAGTAGCCTTTTTAGAGTTCCGTAGCCGAATAGAAAAAAACGGAACCCTTATAGTTTCGCCATGTCTGTCTGTCTGTCCGTCCGTCCGTATGTCACAGCCATTTTATACCGAAACTATTATGTGAAACTTAGTAGCCACTTTCCGATTATGAGACAAAAATAAATAAAATTAAGGGTTGCTCCCCATACATAGAACTGAAACTAAAAATATTTTCTTTTTATTAAATATAGACGTGTATTTATAGACAGGCCTTTAAAAATGACATCGAAGTTTCTAAAACCACTTTTTAGTCAATCTTTTAAAAGATATATGCTTTCAAACAGGTAAAATGTGCCCCCTCCCCCCTCTGACTTATATAATTTTATTATTTCTATATACTGACAGCCCTAAATTTGTCTCCTCTAAGTAATGAAGTACATATATACAATGGAGTGAAAATAAAAAAAATATATATATGCTGTAGATCTGAATAAAAACTATCAACAAAAATTGGTTTGAACGAGATCAAGTCGGTAGTTTTTTAAGATATAGCGTATTTTCTAAAACCGCAAATATAACTTTGTATTTCATGCAAACACTATGAAAAAAAAAAGTTAGTTGGTGTATTTACTACGGAACCCTTAATGGGCGAGTCTGACTCGCACTTGGGCAATTTTTTTTTTAGTTGTTAAGCCCTTATTTGTTAATGTTATGGTATACAATAAAGAATATATCTAACTGTCTATCTTCGTATATAAGTGACCATTTAAGGCTGGAAACAGTGCTTGACCGACGGTCGGCGCTGACTGTCAGTCGGCGTAGCTATATCTATGCAAGCCTATGAATGCGCACTCAGCTACGCTGACGATTTTCACAACCGACGGTCAGCGCTGACGGTCAAAATGTACGGTCAGCGCTGACGGTCAAAATGTACGGTCAGCGCTGACCGTCGGTCGAGCACTGTTTCCAACCTTACATTTCAAGATTCTTGTGTGTCTCGGATAACAAGTTAAGGCATTTGTCCCAACTGTTGCCTTTTTTAAAAAAAAAAACAATATTTGCATATTTGTATATTTTGTTATTTCTACAGTGCAAGCTCGATATTACAAAGCTGAAGGGAATCAGTTTTTTTTATAGAACAACTGTTTATCTGACCTCCACTGCTGAGTTACACAATACCTTGGCACGACCCGAGTCAGACTTTACGTTATCTTCTGTTAGACTGTTATTATTAAACACTAGTACTCACGCGGGGCTTCGCTCCCGTGGATTCTATCACGGTAAAAACATAACTCTCCTTTTTTGCAGTCGCGTAAAAAGTAGCCTATAACCTTCCTCAATCTTCAAGCTACTTCCATACCAAATTTCATCCAAATCCACCCAGTGCTTTCGAAGATTAGCGCGTTCAAGCAAACAAACAAACAAACAAACTTTTCCGCTTTATAATATTACTAGTACTCACGCGGGGCTTCGCTCCCGTGGATTCTATCACGGTAAAAACATAACTCTCCTTTTTTGCAGTCGGGTAAAAAGTAGCCGATAACCTTCCTCAAGCTTCAAGCTACTTCCATACCAAATTGCATCCAAATCCACCCAGTACTTTCGAAGATTAGCGCGTTCAAGCAAACAAACAAACAAACAATCAAACAAACAAACAAACAAACTTTTCCGCTTTATAATATTATAGTATAGATAAGTATAGATTTTGAGACACATAATGTTACAGTTTTAAGATGATAAAATTTGTTAAATACAGGTGAATTATACTTCCGGGGTTGAGGAAATGTTCTTAAGATATACTGCGGTCCCGGAACGCAAGGGAAAAAAGTGTGCTTTTAGTCAGTAGAAATCTGACTCCTCCTTTCGATCCATCTAGAGCGTAAAGAGTAATTTGATGACTTACCTTCCGAAAGAAATAAAAGAAAAGACCGTAGTCTTTTAACCCAGACATTTAGAAATTCTTTAACTAATAAATCCCTCGAAAAACTTGGCAAGAAGAGTCATCTTCATTAAAATGCTCTGCTCGCTCTGCTCGCCCCGCTCACGAACGAGCACGAAGCAGTCGCTGCGATGTCAAAGTGAATAAAATAAACATCGAGTTACACGCAAGAATGGGCGCAATTTTACGACTAAGATGACGGGGACGTGCGATTTGTGGGGATACGCTACACCCCTCGGTATTTGAACATCCCAATTATTTCTCTTCTGTTGCGTTATACTTTCCTGAAGACCATGTCTGTCTTGAAAAATCTTAGTAGCCTCGGTCGTAAATGCCTGTATTCAAATAAAAAAATACGATATAGAAATAAGTTGATAAATACATATAATGACAATATACAACGTGTAACGGAAACCCCATATCTATCCAAAGAGGCTGAAGACAACATCTGGTATGGAGTCTCTATGCACAGTTTCAGCTCAAAATAAGTGACTCAAAGAATTAATACCAAATTATCGGTTTCATATTATATTTCTTGAATACCAATCATAACAAACGTGTCACAGCACTACGAGGGTCGATAACTTTCCACGTCACTTGCCAATAACACGGTGATTCTCTTCGTTCTTCTTAATTTAAAAATACTGCCTCTGGTATCAATGTATTGAAATATCTATAATACTTCACACATGTAGACATAGGATTATAAAACCCTTGCCATATCGTTTATTATCATCCAAAGAAACCGTGCACTTGGTATGTATATACCCTTTAAATTACACGTTGTATAAATCATTAATTCGAAAAAAAATTACCATAAAGGTATTAGTAAGAATTTGGTTACGATCTATAAATAACTCTCTAGTCAATAACTCTCCTGTCGCAAGGCTGCTGGAAGCAGCACCTTTATGCTCTTTTATCTGTATTTGTCTTTTTTTTCTTTTTTAAGTTGTGTTTACGAGATTGCTACGGGCAAATAAGTATTAATTATTATTTATAATAAATAAATAATAATTAGTACGTGAATAGGGTAGTCGTTATGGAATTAATTCATACACACTAAAAATCTATTTAAATAAATCCAAAAGCTTCTTGGTGTATCCACAAAAAGCTAGCATTTTACGCTCAAAGAAAATTATTCAATTTTTTATCGGAACCATCTTTCCTTGTTTTAGGGTGATTTAAATTAGAACAACCCCTCTCTCGCTTTTTAAATAATGAATACTAACTCGCTACATTGATCTTGAACGTTAAGAATAATCATACAATACATCTTCCTGGGTATAAATATATGTACATAATTATGTACATACATACGTATCCAAGGTAAAACATAAAAATACCGGTTCCAGTACCAGAAATGAAATTTAATATTATTTAATATTTTAAAGTCCCTTTTTCTCTGCCAGCTTCTGTGTCCCCTGCCACTTTTCAGCCATTAAAACAAGAGTGAATAGGCATCTTCTGGGCTCGCTTGTCCCATCGTAGACCTCATCTATCGCTAACCATCAGGCGAGATCAAGGTCTAGTGGGCTCACACTGAATGAAAAATAAAAATGGCCAAGTGCGAGTCAAACTCGCTCGTAGTAACTACGCAAAATAACATTGTTTTTTATAGTGTTTGTATGAAATACTAGTAATAGTAGTTATATTTGCGGTAAACACTCTGTACATGCGTACTTGAAGGACGGCAACGTCGCAATTTATTTATGAATGCGTACGTGTGTACAGAGTGTTTCTTTTACATATCAATTTAACATTTTGAATATTTTAAAATAAAAATAAAAACATTTTGTTTTCGAATGGTAATATTTTTTTAGCATGTATACATATAAAAAATATTACCATGCTACTACCATGGATACTATTGCGGGTTAACGGGAACGCCCTCTGTTAGTTAACATACTGTATACTTAGGACAAGAAATATGAAGTCAAGAGATGTCCACAAATCTGCACTGGGCCCACGTGGTGAATTACGGCCTATTCTGTCTCACAGAGAGTAGACCTATGTCTCAGCAGTGGGAAGTTTATAGGCTGATTATGTTATAGTTATTAAACAAAGCACAGAACTCAAGTAAATTCAATCAAGAAAAAAGGTAGTAATTTTTTACTATGGTATTAAAAGTGGACTGCAATAAGGGTTGCTATCCGTCCGGGTTTTACCGGATTTGTCCTAGTTTGGAGAGCGTCCGGGGGCGTCCGGGGGATTTTCCCAATAAGAGTCTAGGTAAAACCCGGACACACTTTGGTCCTACGGGTACCAAAAAGCACGATCACTATTATTATGTTCCTATGGTATTTCATCTCATTGTTTATGTTATGTTGATTAAATGAAAATGAAGAGACTGTTATTAAAAAAGTTCTAAAGCTCTACAATGTTGACTTTATCAATAAATAAAAACTATAATTAAACATCGTTGTTTTTAGTTTCAAGTTCAAAAATGAATTTTTCTACGGTCGCCGGGGAAAAACTGTGATTTTACCCAAATGTCCGGGGTTTGTAAGACTTTGTCTGGGGCCGGAAATTTTTTTGATGGCAACCCTAACTGCAATTGAAAACCACACACATTTCTGCCGATTCCACAAAGTATAACCTTCATAATATATCTCAGGAAATTGGATCCCAGTTGGTCCATGGGAGAAGGCAAGCGAATAGGGTAAAAAATATATTAAATTGTCTCGCAACGACATGTGTTGTACCGAAATGTAATATTCAAAATTGATATATGGCAATGGGGAAGCGATTTTATTTTCTGTTACGATTTCAAGGGTCTGCGTTGTGGTTAGTTTTTATAAGTCTATCTGGGACTTTACTGAGATATGCGGCTGTCCCGTTTCAATACCTGGTAAGAACTTAACACGAAATTTTGCAGAATAGCGTATAAACGTAAAATAGGTATCGGATATATGACAGAACCATTTGAATTAGTTTTTTTCACATAAACCTACATGGGCACTTACAAAACGTCAGCAGTTAGGGCACGGTTCGAAATTGGTCGTTTTCTATGGAGAAGAACCGGCAAGAAACCCCACAGTTAATCTTTTCAAAATATAATTTAACAATGTATCCATAATACAGGTTAATTAGGTATGAGAGGACAGTATATACCAATTAATACAGCCCAATGGAATTACAAATGAATAATTATAAAACATATCTAAGAGTCTACAGTGTTCTCCCATTCACAAAAAAAGCTTTATATTATATTAAAATAAACTTGATAAGCGACAACATTAGACTTACATATTCAAGGAAAAATGAATAATTAAAGTGAAACAGATAAGAAAATCTATTAAATCGAACGGATTATCGTAGGGAAAAATAAAAATACACACTCACGAAAGTGGAGAATAGACAAGTCGATAATGGAATTAGAATAACTGGCTTATTTAGAAGCCACATGTGCAGAAGGAAGGAATCATCGCCAAGCAGTCGTTTTCAACGTTTAAGTGACTTACTGGATTTTTAAGTGTAAATAACTCCGTTGGTCTAGTAGTTGCGCCCATCCCATTGAAACAAAAAAAAATGTATATCGACGCTTGAAAGGCAATCATAACTAAGCGACATTGAGTAAACTTTACAGGAGAGCGATTTAAAGTTCAAATATTTACAAAAAAAAATCATAAAACTTTTCCTAATTGTTCGATTAAAATGATGTTAACACTCCTAGAAATCATTTTTTTATAGCTATCCAAATTGTCAAAATAAGACACCTGACACTTTTAAAAACACCGGTTTGTGTCGGTTAGATAAAATTTACCTGATTTGATAAACAGGTAAAATTATCTAAATCATCATTGTAGTGTGTGCAGTAACATGTAAAAATAGGTAAACTTACTTAGTTTAGAATTTTGAAACATAAAGATTAATCTAAAAAGATCTGAGAGTTTAAAATAAAATAAGTAAATTTACCTAAGCATTCTTTAATGGTTTTTGTGATTTTGGAAATTATATCTTAGTTATTAAAATTACCCCAAACCTCCCTTCATAACCGACATTTAACCAAGAACTGTATAGGTTATTATTATCATGCACAAAAATAAATGAAATCAATTATTATTGAATAAAAGTCTTTATTGAAAATTAAACAAATACGCTATGTAGTGCCGACCAGGAAACTAATTATGACATAATATTCAGTCTGAGATTAATATATTTTTAATTGAAAAATTATTATTGCTGTCGCAATTATAAATTACCTAGCATCTTCATCATTCAGTTTCTAAAAAAAAATATATCTCACAATTGCTTTTGATATGGGAAGCTGCGATCGATAACAACGTAAAAGAGATACCTTGGTTTTAGACTGAATTTCAACTTTTTTTTTTGATAATAGGCTCGCGTTTGACCACCATCTCACCTGATGGTAAGTGATGATGTGGTCGAAGATGGAGCACGCTTACCTAACAGTAACCTATTCACTCTTGACTTAAGGACCCCTAGGTTATAGCTATCGGGAAACACAGAATCCGTCAGGGAATTCCACTCCTTAGCCGTACATACAATAAAGGTATTCCCAAAACGTTTAGTGCGTATAGGTGGGATATCCACCATGTAACGAAGGCGCATCGTCGTTTGTCTTGTAGTCCGATGATGGAACGGGCTTGGCGGAATTAGATTGTGTAATTCCATCTTACACTCTCCGAAATGTAACCGATAGAAAACCGATAGACTAGCAACTCGTCGTCGATGTTCAAGGCTCTGGAGCTTGGATTCGACCAGTATATCGTTGCCAATGAGTCTTTTGGCCCGTTTCTCAATAGACTCAAGCGCATCCAGCTGGTACTTGGCAGATCCATCCCAAAGATGAGAGCAGTACTCCATACACGACCGAACCTGGGCTTTATAGAGATTGAGCAGCTGTTCGGGTGTGAAGTACCGTCTCACCTTTGCTAGGATTCCCAACTTTTTTTATGCTAATTGAGCCTTAGCCTCGATATACGGGCCAAAATTGAGGGTAGAAGTTAGTGTTACCCCCAGAAGCTCGATACGATCGGTTATTGGCACGGTTACATCTCGGAAAGTAGGAGCCGGTTTGAATTGACTCCTTTTTGCAGAGAAGAGACACGCCTGGGTCTTAGCTGCATTAAACTTGACCAAGTTGGCATCGCCCCATTTGGAGACAGCCTTCAAGGACAAGTTCAAGCGCCCAACCATGTCCTAACGGAGAGACTGGATCCGTGCATCTGGAAAAACTGTAAACCATTGTGATGGTGCGTAAACAGTTGTATTCTTCAATCTATTTTCAATAATAGCATGTACTGTATCTACACATAAAATATATATTTAATATCTTTCTTGGATTTTCTTTTACCAACTTTACTTTTAATTGGATTTGATACGGTAGATTCTTTACTTTCATGCCGATGTAGACGGTACATCATGATCGGACGTAAGTGATGTATATTGTGTGTTTTCCTCAACCTGGTGATCATTCAAAGTCGGTTTTTCAATGTCTGGTTCAGCAGTTAAAGTCATATTAAATGCGTGATCAACCGATATAGAACCGAGCAGTAATCGATGCAGTCGTTTCAGTGTGATCTGTTGTGGTGCATAAACTATCGGCAAGAACCGGAAAAGCTAAATCTTTCGAAGTGTCAATACTGATAGAAGCTGACTCTAATGTTTTGTTAAACTGTTTGTGTTGCTATTAATTGACGAAGTCGCAGACTGCAAAAACAATCAATTCGAAAACTGCAAGATAAATAACTACTGTTTATTTGTCTCGTAGGTACTCAAACAAATTATAAAAAAGCAACTCATTTTTAACTGCAAAGATAATAAAATTGATTTAAAATGAGTACTTTGTTCCATCTAAAACATAATAGGGTTTAAAAATAATCCGAAACAAAATGCAGTTTTGAAATAGGTACTACCTTTGCATAATTTGATTGAATACTTACCATGTCTTCATAGAATATGCGCCAAAATGTGAAGTACGTCCTCCCTAAGCGACGGCGGGTGCCTGAATTGGAACCTGAATAGACGTGTCACGACGCGTGTCGCGCATACCTACACGACGTTTTTTAAACTCGTGCGGTTCTTTAGCGACGAGAAAATATAATTTTGCGTACGGGTAAATTTATCTACGTGCCATTGTTAGCCATTTAGCAAATCAAGTAAGACTATCTAACCGACATCATTAGTATTAAGCCTTGTCAAATAAAAATATCTAAGAATAAAAAATAAATATTATGATATACACGTAAAAATATCTAAGCTCTAATATTCTTCCACTTTATTTCAGGCTAACTTATACAAATGACACTGTCACAAAATATATTATCGAGTTAAAATATATAACCACATATATTACAATTGCTTTATGTAGGTAAAATCTACTAAGTAATTTCAAAGGAAAAATTCTTAACAAGTAAAAATACGTCAATACAAATAAATGAAAAAGTCAATACATGAAAAACCGACTAAGTTCATATTCCTAATTGTTAGAACGTCATAACTGCTAGATATTCAAAAAATCACTATTTTTTGGTCGTTTAGTAAGCACAAAATGTAGATTTTACCGAAATCACGCAATATCTAAGTGACAATAAAACTCGCCGTAGAACTATGAGACCTAGACCAAACGACGCAGAAAAATCTGCTGGTTCGAATGGTATATATAACTCATTTTACGGATTTATGTCGCTTAGTTAGGATTGCCTTTCAAGCGTCGATATGAACTTGTTTCTTGCATTTCAGTTGAGCAGTCGGGTTTGTTTTAGACTATTTATATAACTTTTTTACACGCTTTTATTAGGTCGACCTGTATGTAACTAACTATGTAATGGAATCTAAGGTAACTAATTTAACCATCTTCCAAGGATCGTAGCAAAATGAAAATTGGCAGCTGTATGTAGTTCTGGTGACAATATAATAGTATGGTACTGTCGAACTGAACTGATGATGGAACCGGAAGATATGAACTGAAACTTCATGATGGAAAATCGTATCATAGCTGTTTTGGATTTCTTAGAAAAGTCTTGTAATGAACTTTGACCACGATTAGGTTTCAAGGTCTGATGATGAAGCCGGAAGATAGACACTGGCATTCCATGATGGAATATCGTTTCATAGTCGTGTTTGCACTTGTGAGAAAGGCCATGTAATGGACTTTGAACACGATTAGGTTTCAAGGTTATAACAAACCTAAATAAAATCCTTTATCGGTTTTCTTAACCTTTTTGAATTACCGCGTAATCCATACATTTATTTTTTTATAGATGTCACTTTCTAATCCTCTGGGGGATCGACCGTTTAATTGTTCACTACTCGTGGGAATAATATGGCAAAAACTACAAAAAAGAAACAGCAACACAAAGAAAAAGGGAGACTACAAAAAAAGGACAAGTGCGAACAAAAAACCTTAAAACTCAGTGAAAACGAAAAACTCTACAAAAACATAGATCAAAAACGTATATGATACAATATAGAGCTAGAGAGACTCCAGAGAAACGAAAAAAAGTTTAGAAAGTTTAAAACAATACGAATCTCAAGTTCGCGTATCTCAATCACAAGAAGAGCGACAGGCCCGTCTGCAGTACTTGCGTGAATATGACTCTCAAATAAATTAATAGTTTAAAAACAAAAAAAAAATATGGATCGTTCAAGTTGTCTCTATTTCTGGGCTGAAGTGTAAACTATATTGTGCTTTTAATTATAATATTTGATTGTAAAAGCTAGAGGTTTTAAACAATTAATTTTTATGTAGAGGATTGGATGTGATATAAAACCTAAATTAAGACGTCATTGAAGGGTTAAATTCAACCCTTTCGACGTGGCATGCGAACAATTTATGACGGGACCGTTACAACCCCTAATGTCGACATTTTCAGCACTTGATTTCAAAAATTTAATTAACTACAGAATGTCGGTGCCATGCAGTTCTATTTTTCACCGACTTGAAAAATGATGGAAGGTGGAAGTTCTTAATTTGTTTGTTTTGTTAGTGCGTGTTTGATATTTTTGATAACAGTCAACTGATTTTGATGTTTGAATAGTGTCTTTGTGTGTCAAATAAAAAGTTGGCCTGGTGCGAGTCAGACTCGCCCAAGAAGGGTTCTGTAGTAACTACGCCAAATAACTTTGTTTTTCATAGTGTTTGTATGAATTACAAAGTTATATTTGCGGTTTTAGAAAATATGCTGTATCTTAAAAACTACTGACCAGATCTCGTTCAAACTAATTTTTGTTGAAAGTTTATATAACGGTCTACAGCATATAGTTTTTTTTAGATTTTTCACTCCATTATTATAGAAGTTAGAGCGGGGACGACGACGACACATTTTACCTATTTGGAAGCGTTTATCTTTTAAACGATTAACTTTATGAAAAAGTGGTGTTAGGAACCTCAATGTCATTTTTAAAGAATTGTCTATAAATACCACACAAGCATAGCTATCATGAAAAAAAATATTTTCAGTTTTATTTCCATGCATGGGGATGCATGGAAATAAAACTGAAAATATTTTTTTTATTTTATTTTTTTTTTTAATTGGGAAGCGGATCACAGAATACATCTACCTACCAAGTTTCACATGTATAGTCCCAATAGTTTCGGAATAAAATGGCTGTGACATACGGACGGACGAACAGACAGACAGACATGACGAAACTATAAGGGTTCAGTTTTTTGCCATTCGGCTACGGAACCCTAAAAATAATTTATTTCTTAAAACAGGATATTTAAGTACCATGTGTCTGGAGTCTGTGTTTTCTGATAGCTATAGCCTGGGGATACCGCAGCCCTGGAACTTTAGGGCAGCTGAAGGAGCAGGGTGAGTTTTTAGTCTGTAAAAGTCTGACACTCTCTTCCGCTCCACCCAGAGCGTAGCAGTCATTCGATAATCTTCCCGATCGAAAGAAAAATGGGGTCTTAAAGTCAAGAGTAAATAGGTTACTTCTAAGTATGTGTGCTTCATCGTCGACCTCATCACAGGCACGGTCGCAGCTTGAAATTTCGGGGGGAGGGGGGTCACTAACAGTAAAATTTGTCGAGTAAATGAGTTTTCTTTATTGCACAGTACAAATCTTATTGCACACATAAAACAAATGGAAGTCTTCTATTTTTATTGGCAAATCGGGTTATAATATTTGGAACGTCTTATTTTACAAAATTTTAGATTTTCTATTTGGTGTTTTTTTTTTTATAAATTTGTCTGCATTATTAAAATAGGCTTATAATTATATTTTACTCGCCAAACTTCGCAGTTTGTTGGCGAGAATCGCTCGTAACTTACATTAAACAAAATAGCAATAAACTTACTAACTACTTACTTACTACTCACATTTATGTTTACATGACATAATTATGCATACTACAAGTACGTATTTACAACATTACAACAAACATTCTATTTTATTACACTCTAGCTTGTGCCAGCGGCTTCGCCCGCGTGGGAAGTTTTTCCCGTGTAAATCCCGATCCCGTGGGAATTTCGAAAATCCTTTCTTAGCGGATGCCTACGTCATAACAACTACCTGCATGCCAAATTTCAGCCCGATCCGTCCAGTGGTTTGGGCTGTGCGTTGATAGATCACTATGTCAGTTAGTCAGTCAGTCACCTTTGAGTTATATACAGGGTTATTTGTAAAACACCGAAAACCTCTCAGGACTATGTTACTAACATCATTATCAACAACTTTTGTTCTATGACTTTTAAAAATTCGTCATATTTTAGTTCACCAGATTTTCATACAAAAATAAAAATAATTAAATTGAACGCCCTAAATGTTACGAAGTCTATTCGATGCAAAAGAAAGTGATTGTATAAATCGTTTTCTTTTGCTTCGCATAGACCTCGTAACATTTAGGGCGTTTTATTTAAATATTTTTATTTTTGTATGAAAATCTGGTGAACTAAAATATGACGAATTTTTAAAAGTCATAGAACAAAAGTTGTTGATTATGATGTCAGTAACATAGTCCTGAGAGGTTTTCGGTGTTTTACAATTAACCCTGTATATTAAGATATGATATCTAGGCTAAGAAAACCATCCCTCGACAATGATAGACCGGCGCCAAATCTGCAATAGACAGTGACTTCCAGATCAGAGTGGTCCGCGGGTGCTGATCACCCTAGCACTAACCTCACTGCCCATCACAGCCCGACGCTGTGCCTCCGTCCCCGAGAAACAGTTTTCTAAGCCTAGATTTGGGTGGGGAGGGGGTGGGGTCACAGGGGATATGATCAGATAGAGATAATGGTAAAAGGCGAGCGAGCCTGTAGTAAAAAAAGATGTTCTCTTCAGTACGCGTAATTTTCGTAAAAAGGTATGCAAAGGTTTTGCATTACGTGTTTAAATATAGACTAGCTTTTGCCCGCAACTTCGTTGGCGTGGGAGGATTTCCCGCGTAAATCCTGATCCCGTGGGAATTCCGGGATAAAAAGCCTATGTGTTATTCCAAAACAACTATCTTCTTACCAAATTTCATTAAAATCCATCTAGGAGGTCCGGAGATTACCGTGTACAAACAGACAGTTTTTTTTTATTTTTTTGCCATATAACTGCTTCTTAACCCATCTCAATTATTATTTTAGTATAAAATTTAAATGTACAGACACACTTTTTTACTGTTTTATTATATGTACAGATACATTCTTAAATAAATGAATATACCTAATTATACAAACTGTTATCGCAAAGTGTAGTTTAGTCGTATTGCTCGTGTTTAACCCCTGAAGTATCAACAGTACAGTCAGTTTGATTTGCTTATTGAATGGTAAAATAGTCAGATAACTCATAACGAAGCCAGGAAGGTGTAATATACAACGTGTAACGGAAAGGGTATATACATACCAAGGGCACGGCTTCTTTGGATGATGATATCAAACGATACTGGAAGGGTTTCAACTCAAAATAAAATACTCTAAAAATTGATACCAAATTTGCGGTTTCGTAAGTTTCTTAAATTGAAATCATAACAATCGTGTCACCGCACTACTTAGGTCAAAAACTATCCACGTTACTTGCAAATATCACGATAAATCTCTTCCGTAATTCTATGCGCCTAGTATTGTATCTGGTATCAATGTATTAAAAATTCTCATTACTTCCTAACATGTAGAGATAGGATTAAAAAGCCCTTCCAATATCGTTTGATATCACCCAAAGAAGCCGTGCTCTTGGTATGTATATACCCTTTCCGTTACACGTTGTATACAATGATAATGGCTATAAATTGCCGATTTCTCTTTTTTTTTTCTTGGGGCGTTTCGACAGGCTGGCGGCCAGATGTGTGAGGGGTTAAATAATAACAGTGGCACGAATCAGTCTTAAAGGTTAAGCAACACTTGCCAAAGCCAGTCCGCGGATGGGTTAGCATCATAAGTCATTTATTCATTTGTTAACATAGGTAGGTACAATTTATAAATGTTATGAAAAAAAATACAAACGCTTTATGTTATACCAAAAAGATGTACAAATGTCCATAGAATTCATTACATACATTAAAACAAAAAAAATAAAACATTACAGACAAAAATTAAAAAAAAACATCATGTAAAAAATATAAAAATAATGTCAATAAAATAATTTAAAATATAATGTCAAAGAAATATTACAAAAAATAATTAAAAATACCTAATTAGTCCATAAAACAATAAACATAATAATAATTAGTCCCAAAAATTACAACATTCTGTCATAACGTTTTTATCTGTCAGAAATTCCGAAATGCTGTAATATTTTTTTTTTTCAAAAGTAAGATTTCATTTAAGATGAAATCGCCCGTCCTTTGAAAAGCACGATAGGCCGTTGGTTTCGGCTGTCATTTGTTTATTTTTGACAGTCGTTACCGGCAGTCAGAAGCCAAAGAATCTGACTCTAGTCTTCCCAAGGGTTATGTTGCTACTCAATTACTGGATTATGAAGGTCAGACAAGCAGTCGCACCATGGTTAGACTTGAAGTCGTCACTAAAATAGTTAACTTAAAAATAAAAATGAGTGTGACACTCGGGGACTGCCGCGGTAAAGCTATTGCATACCATTTTTTATCAACTTATGCAATAAATGCACTTTGTTTATTCATATTTAAAACACTTTATACACTAATTTTACGCATACAGCTATTCACTGTTGTACATAGATGATAGATACCTATACACCGTGTAATTTAAAGGGTATATACATATCAAGTGCATGGCTTCTTTGGATGGTAACAAACGATATGGCAAGGGTTTTGTAATCCCAAGTCTACTTGTGTAGAACTTATTACAAATTCCAATACACTGATACCAGAGATCGAATTTTTCAAATTAATAAGAAAAAAAAGAATTATCGTGTTATTGGCAAGTGACGTGGAAAGTGATGACCCTCATTGTGATGTGACACGTTCGTTATGATTGGTATTCAAGAAATATATGAAACCAATAATTTGGTATCAATTCTTTGAGTCAGTTATTTTGTGCTGAGACTGTGCCTAGAGACTCCATACCAGATGTTGTCTTCAGCCCTTTTGGACAGATATGGGGTTTCCGTTACACGTTGTATACTTTCTCACAAACAGCTGCTTACGTATTCATCCGATTTCGGAGCAGCTCATCTCGATCCGTGCGAGCTTCGTACAGTCGTACTATATACATACACGTTAAGGTTCAACTAGTCGCGGGCTCGAACTCACTCGTGGACTCAGTTATGAGCAGTTAGCAGCTAGTCTACACGCATACGTCTAGTCGCACGCACACAAACACCGTGCCGAAGCCTGCCAAACTGAAACGAAGTTAGACGATGCAGGGCTTTCAACGCCGCACCGCTGTGCCAGAATGGGAGTGTTAGGATTATTTTCGTTACGGAATTTCTTGATTCAGTCGCCGCGCTCAAAGCCCGTGATAAAAGCTATGCAATAGCTTAAAAATATTTGGAAATGTTAAGTAGATGATGATATGAGAGATGATATACCATTTCATTCATTATTTAGAACTTATTTTGAATTCAGTGATTCAGATTTCATAAACAAAGACTTTAAATTTTACTCACTCCTCACGTCAGACCTACGTACATCAAATTCTAAACCCAATTAACCTTTGCACACCGATCAACCAATGGCTAGTCTCCAATAAGAGAAATAGAAAAATACAGTCTCGCAATAAAACCACAGAAAAGGGGTGAAAGGGGGTGAATGGAGGTGATCCACAGTGCATGGAATGCCGCGCCGTGTCAGTAGAGGCCAGATGCAAGCTCAAAATATACGTTCAAGTTTTTATATAAAAATAGAGAGATATTTAATATGCATCATAGCAGAGTTTAATAAGGACTTACCAACTACCTAAATAGGATGTTACAATGGATGGTTATAAGACCATAATAAGAACAAGGTTATATCTAAAAGTTCGGTTTTAGCTATAATAGCTAATAGCGAACTTTGAGATTACAACCTTTAATGTAAATTATTTAACATAATAAAGTATATTTTAAATTATATGTGTACTATTGAGACGTGTTCTAAGTTGTAACCTCGATTTTAGTATGCTATGTATTTTTTCTTTTGTGTTGTTTACTCGCTTAATTTAATTTAGTGGTCCTATTTTATGAATGAAGATTTGTTATAAGTTGGCAGTCTGCCAAAGTTGCCCGCACAAGGCAGAAGTAATAATTTTTAATATGCTTAGGCAAAGTACTGCTATTTACCTAGTTTATTTTTTATGCACCTGCCATGTTATCTCGTCACCACCCATAAGTCACCTGTAGAGAATGCCTAAGGCAATAAGTCCGCCATTGTATCTCTACGCCTAAGGCATTAAGTCCGCCATTATCTTTTGTGTATGAATAAATAAAAATCGCTATCATCTGGAAAAGTGCCCAGATGACTAGCAGTATTGCCTTGTCGAATGCTTATTCTTTGGGCAATAAACGAGCTAGACCTCTGGTCGGGCAAAGTATCTAGAAACTGTTGGCGCGAAACGAGAAAATAAAAAAATATATTTTATTTTACTTATTCCAAAAATAAAACTTAAACTATGACGTTTGTATGTGATATTACGTTTATAATATAAACAAGACTGGTGGCTGAACTATACCGAGGCCTGAATTTCAAGACATCAGGGCTCCTCACTATATAAACAAAATACATTTTAATTAGTGCTTTAAATACATGTAATATGAATAAGAAAATGGTTTAAATGTTTTTGTGCAATATCCGGAAGAAAAACAGGATTTAAAAAAGATTTGTGAAATATGGTGCGAGTTTCAGGTGTATGTGTGTGTGTGTTTTCGTAAGTATTGGGGTGAAGGGGCGTGTGTGGGTACAATTTGTAGGTGGATTATGGAATGGTAATGTGGGCGTGGCGAGCGCGCCACATTTATCTATGATACGAAAATCATAGCTCGACCGATTAATTCATTCAACGCGTTTAGTGCGCTACGGATAACTTCGGAACACAGAGCTCTGCTTTAAAATGCCGTGTTGTCCAATTATAACCTGTAAAACAAAAAGTTAGACCGCAAGTATAGAGCGAGGAGGTATATCTTTCCATCAGTGAGTCGAAAATAACATTTAATTACAATTTTATTTGTAAAAAACATAAAAATATTCTGATCACTATGAAATTCCCAACATTAACAACATTATTGCAACAAGTTACAAAAAATACACATTGCCCGATGTGTACTCGCTTAATCAACGCAATGATCAAGTCTGCTTACAATGTACTGCATGCGTTGCATCCTCCACACTTCAATCATTGACGTTTCGTCCTTTGCCCTGATTGGCCGTGATGCACGACGCATGTTTATCGACAGTGAGTTACAATCAGCAGCAAACTCTCGATTTAAGTGTGTGTACTTTATTTGTGTGTGTAATTCGCATACGTAACGGGCCTTTTGCTTATAGTGGAGCTAAATAGTGGGAGACAAGCGGCGACACGCGTTCTCATACAAATCAGGAACTATTTCCCTTCTAACCTCTTTTATCTGTTCTGTGGTTAGGAGGTAGGGCACTATAAAGATCTAGTTACGTGTTAAATGACGAGCCACTCTTCAGTTTGATTGTTTTGAAGTTATATTAGCCAGTTTATAATTGGTCCAGCTGGACCAAACTAACGACCAGAGGTTCACTATAGAACCATTTGGATCATGGGAAGAGGTCCCAACAGTGAGATGATGCAGGCAAACAGTAACAGTAATTACCAGTTATTTAGACTTAAATCAACTTGAACGTCAATGGGCTAATGGCTAAAGTGTTAGACTTGTGATCGAGAGGTCGCAGGTTCAAACCCATTACACTATTGCCGCGAACCCATTCCAGACACAAGCATATTTAACTTAGTTGAAGGGGTTAATAAAATTACTAGGAATGTGAATTTTACCCACATTGTACGTTCTCTTCTCAGGCAATAATAATATGCAATTTGATATATTTATTTATTTTTTACATGGGAGACCAACAGCTACTTTAATTAATCAATAAACAGTGTGAAAATTTAACAGCCAATTACAGGTCTCCACGTATAGTTACATGTGAAGTTAAGGAACACTGTAAACGACATAGTACTGTCAGCAGGAAAACGCTACACTTATTATAACACTAATAACATAATAATATGTAAAAACCTAAACACAACTAAATAAAATTACATGATTACTTAAAACTAATTATTACTTAAAAAATTTAAGGCTTAAGCACCTCCTCACTGATGACACACTTGTACAAAATGGATCAATGTCATGCTGCCTGCACACCTCATTAAAGCTCCTGCTTGCACGCAACACATACGAATTCTGTCCATATTTCGAGGTAACAAGTGGCATTTTTAGCGGTGGATAGAACCGTTTAGACTTGCTGGGAACAGTAAAATAAAATTTTGATAATATTCTGACAGAGATCAAGGTAATTTACGGATCAAGATCAAGCTAATATTGCATATTATTATTTAGTTAGAGCTATACCCACCATTGTCATTCCCTGCTCTGTGGCGGTATCGGTCAAAATCGCTGACTGACCATCGGTTCTTTTTCGCCCCCTGACGCGTTATATCAATTAACGAAGTCTACTGATGTATCTTTGTTCGTAATTAGAACGTTGGCCTTTTTTGTAATTATGTGTATGCTGAGGTTGCCTCAAAGAGCTGTTGGCAGCATTCATGGGCCTGATAGGACCATTGGCTACCGGGGTTGTGGGAATGTTTTTAACGAGATACCGCAGCCCGGAACGAACTGTCAATGGTTTTATGGCTAAGGTCTTGTTATCTAGCGGTCGCAGATTCGTACACCAACCATAAGCATATTACAAGATTCAGGATTACGTTGACATAACTGCTTGGTGATTATTCCTTTCTTGCACATGTGGCTTCCCCGGCTTATTGTGATTACGTTTTTTTTTTTATTTTTATTTATTTAGTTAATTAATTTACATACAGAGGTATCACTTAAATCTAAACTCGCCAAACTTACGTTTGATGGCGAGAGGCGCTCTTTATACATTAACATTAATGAACCATTCCAATTACTTCTACACAATATGTTGCAATATAATCCTATATCTATAATCTTACAGTAACAATGTGTTAATTTTTTAGTTTTTTATTTAGTGTTCCTTTACTTATTTTTATTTTTCTCTTAATAATTCTATTGAATACTTGAGAATATATTAATACTTGAGGTACCAAATACTTAGATGTCCTCGTACCGTAATAATTAGTTATCTTGGGTTGAACCAGTTTATTTTCTCGAACCCTACGTGTATTGTACTTAATACGTACGTAATCGACTAGTATATTAAAACTCCACTTTCTTGAGTGTGTCTTATTGCTTTGTTTGTTTTTATTTTTCCCTACGATAATCCGATTTAACAGAGTTTCTTTCGTTAGTGAAGTCCTAATGTTCTCGCTTGTCTAGTTTTTAACATTTTATAAAGCTTGTTTTGTGAATAGGAGAACACTGTATACTCTTAGGTCCGTATTACAGAACGTTACTCAAGTCCAGTTTGTTCTTAAATCAGCTGAACTTATTTTAAACATAGAATCTGCACTTGAGCGTAGGTTTTATTCCAGAACAGTAATCAAATTATACTCAGTTAAATCGACATTCAAATCGGGCCTCAAGAAAAGAATATTCGTTTACGTTTTATTTTTTCGTCTACGCTGTTAAATTTTTGATTAGACCAGTGAATTATTTGGCTTAGTTGGAGGTGTAAACGAGATTGCTAGTAATGTGAATTCTATACACACATAGCTAGTAATCATTGTAAAAATAAAAATATTGACGTGTAAAAATGGTCCCTCTTTCAAAGATCGTCCTCAACAAGCGTTTTTAGGGTTCCGTAGCCGAATGGCAAAAAACGGAACCGTTACAGTTTCTTCACGTCTGTCTGTACGTTCCGCGTTCGTATGCCACATCGATTTCATTCCGAAACTATTACAGTTTAGACTACACATGGTAGAACCGCTTTTTGATTTTAAGCCAAAAATAAATAAAATTAAGGGGGGCTCCCCCTACATAGAACTAAAACTGAAAATATTTATTTTCATGACTCCTATGCATGTGTGGTATCTATAGACAGGTCTTTAAAATGATATTGTTACGGGCTGGGGTTCGGTATAGAAATAATTTACACCAATTAAATCAAAATGATCACTTTACTTAAATAAACACAAAATAAAAATGAACACAATTATTCACAGTACAATACTTGTCACTCAACACTTAAATCGCACTGAAATTCACTTGTAAAGCTTCGATTATATCGCCTCGTATCTTGAAATAAGACTGACTGTCCGCGTTCCTTTGCGATCTATTTATACCCCGATCTGTGTTTTAGAACATTCTTGTCCAATCGACTCACTGTCTATACTGCCATGAATATTCCAGAACTTTCTCGATATACTCAGTACTGCTACTCGCCGCCAGGTGACGTTAGTGTTTAGAACATTCTAGATTTCTGTCGAAGTTTCTCGACGTACTTCGCTAAGCAACTGGCGTAACAATATTCAGGTTTCAAAAACCACTTTTTCTTAGTCTTTAATTTTAAATATATATGCTTCCAAATTGATAAAATGTGTCCCCCCCCCCTCTAACTTCTATAATAATGGAGTAAAAAATAAAAAAAATATGCTGTAATTCATACAAACACTATGAAAAACAAGGCTATCTGGCGTAGTTGTAAAAAATGTAAACAAGCTATTTTTAAGAACTTTATAAGGTTTTTTTTTTCGCCAAATGAATAAACATATTATATTATATTATTATAGTTACTACGGAACCCTTCATGGGCAAGTCTGACTCGCACTTGGCTAATTTTTTTAATGTCCGGTCTCCATAAACGTTGGTTATTCTAGGCACAACATATTTACCCGAGGTAATTGCTTTAGTATTATATTTATTATTTACATTTATCAATATAGAATAAAAATAGGTTCGGCCCCGTCAGGCACATTACTTTGTGTAATTTATTTCATGACTACTGCTCTTACATTGGTGAAGGTAAACATTGTAAGGAAATGGGTATGTCCTAAACCAAAATTTCGAAGAAATGCCACATCCGCCAACCCACATGTGCGCGCCTGGTGGATTACTCTTCACTATTTTGAACGATCCTTGTGCTCCTGATTGCTTAACACGTTGAACGCCTACGCGGTCAGTGCTGACCGACAGTGAGCTTTCCCTTTAGGCCAAGCAAAAATCACAGTTCTATCCAGAAGACCAAATGTTTTTTTAATTGTTGGCTTGACGGGGAGCAAACCTCAAAAAAAAAAAAAAAAAATTAGAGACTTATATCTAATGTCCAAATGTATGTTTTCATTAACAAAAGTCAACTTTAGTCATTAATTAATTAATTATGGAGATATTAAACGCCGGGCAGCACTGACCGACGCGGCCCGAACGGCAAGTCTAGTTGTCGGCCATCACTGACCGACGCGGCCCGAACGGCAAGTCTAGTTGTCGGCCATCACTGACCGACGCGGCCCGAACGGCAAGTCTAGTTGTCGGCCATCACTGACCGACGCGGCCCGAACGGCAAGTCTAGTTGTCGGCCATCACTGACCGACGCGGCCCGAACGGCAAGTCTAGTTGTCGGCCATCACTGACCGACGCGGCCCGAACGGCAAGTCTAGTTGTCGGCCATCACTGACCGACGCGGCCCGAACGGGAAGATGTTTTTTTTTTTCTTGGCGTTCAACGTGTTAAAACAAAATTTTAAAGTGTTAGGGAGTTCTCATAGCCCTTAACCTTTCCGCATCCAAAACGTTACTTCTTCACATTCCTTCTCACCGCACCGGGTTTATGGCTAATTCCTATGCCATTAAGTTCTGGAACCGCTACCTCTTGATATCAAGCAGGCTGAGTCTGAATTCTCTTTGAAGCGTAAAATGAGAAATCACTGCTTAAAAGCCTGTCATTCTTAGTTTGGTTTTCGCTATAAATATAATTATTGTGAGTTCAATACTCAATACTCAATCATTTATTGCATTCCATATGTCGCTGACTGGCAAAAAAGTGTCATAACGTAAAATTTACTAATTCCAGATACCGAGACTTTTAAGATAGTATGTTTATATACACAAACATACTATTATTTGTAAATAAATTTTCAGTTATTTAATTCCTATACTTTTTACATTACCAATCAAATCTTTATCATTAAAAATCTTAAAAGTCTCGTTATCTCGAATTAGTAATTTTCATGTTATGACACTTTTTTTGCCGGGCAGCGATGTGTTACATGGGTGGTTTCATACAATTTAGATCAATATGGATCCTGTCGGGCACAGCAAAAGTTAGAAAAGAGAAAGAGCGCTAATTATATTATTAACATTTTTTTTTAAGTTTAACATAAATTATATTACTATTGAAATATTTATGAATTTCAATTATTATTAACTATTTGTGTACAAGTATATATCATTTTATTGGTCTTTATCATTAGCTACATATTAACAATTATAAATAAACAAAAATAAAATTCATTTTATTCAGGTCTGAGACCCATATAAAATTGAAAATAAAAAAGTTACATATGAGCCATTGATCGGCTTACACTATTATACGTATAGTAAAGACTAGCTTGTGCCAGCGGCTTCGCCCGCGTGGGAAGTTTTTCCCATGTAAATCCCGATCCTGTGTGAATTTCACAAAATCCTTTCTTAGCCGATGCCTACGTCATAACATCTACCTGCATGCCAAATTTCAGCCCGATCCGTCCAGTGGTTTGGGCTGTGCGTTGATAGATCACTATGTCAGTCAGTCAGTCAGTCACCTTTGAGTTATATATATTTAGATTATTAATGTAAAGCACCGTATTTATTAGTCTATTATTTTAACATATATTTATTTTATTATTATATATACATTTATACATTTATATGCTTTCGATTGTAAAATTTATTTAACTTGTACACCTACCACATTGTGGTCCTTGTAACACAAAGGTTGACTGGTAGAGAATGCCTTGTTGCATTAAGTCCGCCCATGTAATGTATAAAGTTTAAATAAATAAATAAATTACTGCCCATTTCCTCTCCTAGAGAGGAGGATTGTATCCCTGCAGTGGAAACGTTATAGTCTGAATTATTAAGCTATTGCATAGCTTTTATCGCGGGCTTTGAGCGCGGCGACCGAATCAAGAAATTCCGTAACGAAAATAAACCTAACACCCCCGACTCCGACTGGCACAGGCGGTGCGGCGTTGAAAGCCGTGCATCGTCTAACGTCGTTTCAGTTCGGCAGACTTCGGCACGGTGTTTGTGTGCGTGTGATTAGACGTATGCGTGTAGACTAGCTGCTAACTACTCATAACTGAGTCCACGAGTGAGTTCGAGCCCGAGACTAGTATGTATGTATGTATATGGTACGACTGTACTTGTTTTCTTATCGGTTATCACGCTCAAAAAGTGTAACTTGAATTAATATCAAAGAAAAAACTTGAACTAAAATCAAAGAAAAAAAAGTACTGCATAAATAAAATAAATAAATACTTAATTATAATTGCATAAGTTGATAAAAAATGCTATGCAATAGCTTTACCGTCGCAGTCCCCGAGTGCCACACTCATTTTTTTATTATTATTTATCCGTCCAAGCAAAATCAGAGAGTATTTAATATTAAAATCCCTTGAAACACTCACCATAGAACAGCTGTCTATACCGGTCTCTCACCAAATATATCACGCGTTCAACTGCGCCATCTGGTCGGAAAACGAGAGAAAAATTACAGAAGGGGTCTGCCAGAAGTCAATTAACGATGTCTGCACGCTGTCACGAGATTATCGAAACGTGGACACAAAAAAAGTTAGTATTTTTTTCTATTTTGGTTACGTTTCTGTGGTTTTTAGGATTCCGTTGCCGAATGGCAAAAACATATCGTTATTTTTCTATTTTGTTTTCGTTTCTGTGGTTGTTATAGAACCGTCATGTTTGTCGTTCCCTTCGTATGTCACATCCATTTTATTCAGAAACTATTAGGACCACACTGTTGATACTTGATAGTGGGATGTATTCTGTAGGTAAAACACTACAATTTTTATATAAAAAATTGCTAATGGAAACTATTGTTTATATTATTAGACCTTTTCGCTTGCACCCATATTCGCAAAAAAATAGGTATGATTATAAAAAATATAGGGGACAGAAAAAGAAAATATCTTCGTGTGAGGTACCCGTAGAAGGTTCTTTAAAAATTGCATTAAACATTTTTAGTGTTCCGTAGCTGAATGGCAAAAAACGGAACCCATATAGTTTCGTTATGTCTGTCTGTCTGTCTCTCTGTCCGTCCGTCCGTCCGTATGTCACAGCTATTTTATTCCGAAACTATTGAGACTATACATGTGAAACTTGGTAGGTAGATGTATTATGTGAACCGCTTTCCGATTTAAAAATGCCCTTCTTTATTTTTAAATATATGGAATTGGAACTGATAATATTTTTTCTCATGAAACTTATGCACGTGTGGTATCTATAGAGAGGTCTTTAAAAATGATATTGAGGTTTCTAAAACCACTTTTTCATAAAGTTAATCGTTTAAAAGATATAAGCTTTTGCTGTAGATCTTAACTTTCAACTAAAATTGGTTTGAACGAGATCGGGTGAGCAGTTTTTGAGATATAGCATATTTTATAAAACCGCAAATATAACTTTGTGATTCATACAATACTATGAAAAACAAAGTTATTTGACGTAGTTATTTTATGGGTGAGTCCAACTCGCCCTTGACCAATATTTTACAAGATGAAGCCTGTATTTCCTACCTGACTATCCAGAGAAGAAACATTCAAACCTCCTATTCCTACTCCTCCATATCCTAAACTTTTATGCCTCTGGTGCTCTAAGCTCTCTAAAGGAAAAAATATTTGAGCAGATCCAGGCTATGCAAGCATTTGTCAGTTATCGCGTAGCTCAACTAAGAACTACGATAAATCTCAAATCATCAAAGAATAAATCAAATCTCGATACATAAATTAATGTTAATAGTACATAGTACGTACATATACAACGTGTAACAGAATAAACGCAATTCCTGAAAGTAGTTGGTTCAGAAGCGGCTTCTGAATCGATTTCCGTCAAAAAAAAAATAGGTGTTAAATTTTGATGAAAAAGTCTTTCATTTAACTTAAAAAACTTTTTAGCAAAAAATAGAACCGACTTCTATATAAAAACACTACAAAGGCAAAAATAACTTTAATTTCGGAAGGCGGTGTCAAAAACAAAAATATATACAAAACTAAAGACACCGCCTTCCGAAATTAAAGTTATTTTTGCCTTTGTAGTGTTTTTATATGGAAGTTGGTTCTATTTTTTGCTAAAAAGTTTTTTTTCACGCTTTTTAGTGGGTCGGTTTGTAATTTATCTAGTTACAAAAGCCAAAATGTCAACTACTTATAACCTTTTACAAAATATTGCTTTTCCCAATGCTGGGCCGTTAATTGTTGAGGAGTTCTCCTGGTACATCACCATCAGCTCTACTTCACCATATGCATTGTGACGAGCATAAAGTGCTTAACATCCATATTCAAGTAATCTAATCGCAATCAACGAAATACTTATTATTGAGTAGTTTCGGTGGCCATCTGGGGTCTTCATCATCAGTTCCACTTCCTTAAATGGTGCTTTTCGAGAGCAACTGCACGAGGTACTATAAGAAATACCCAAAACGCTATAGGTGTGCCTATAATATTTGAAGAGTTCTCTCGATTTCTCCATGATCCCATCATCAGATCCAAACGTGACGACAATGAGACCAACTAGAAGGTATACCCTTTCAAACAAAAAAAGAATTTTCCAAACCGGTCCAGCCATCTCCGAGTTATGAGGTAACATACTTAAAAAAAAAACGTTCAAGACGAATTGTAAACCTCCTTTTTTTGAAGTCGGTTAAAAATGGAAACACAGTATCATGACAAATTAATACAATCCTTAATTCAAGGAAATGCGCTCGTGTGTGTGTGGGCCGCTAACATTGCATGAGTGCATGCATCTGCGTAAGGATATTGTATGACGCACATACGTTTTGCGTTTGGTAAGGATAACTATTTTATAAAAAATGTCTAGGTTTGGTTTCAATTTATTTAGTTACGGATGTTGTTTTAGACTTATAATTTAATATTCTAATTGGGGTGTCTGAGGTATTGCGCTTAATCTGTTACACCTTGTATAAAACAAATAAAAGATATTTTGAAACAAAAAAAATGTCTCTCTGTGATTTCAAAATAAATAAATAATAAATGTCTGTGATTTGATAAGATTTTATAATAAATATAATTGAATAATAATGTGTTACTTCAAGTACTTATAGTTAAGTACACGACACTCAACCACAAAGATTTTTAAATTCTCATCTGTCTTTCTGTTTGTCCAACCTTATCTTTGGAACGGTAGAACTGAATTTTCTTGTAATTTCTCTGGAAGATAGACGAGATAGATATACTCTTTATTGTACACCATAACAGAATTAAATGAGGGCTTAAAAACTACAAAGGGTGTTACAATGGGTGGTCTTATCGCTAAAAGCGATCTTTTACAGACAACCTTTGGATGGATTTGACACAGCAGGAGAAAATAAATACGCGGGTAGTCCTTGGTGTAGTATTCACTTATATACAATACATAAGTAATAACCTACACACACACATACACACAACACATATATACAAAAGCTGAAATATACAATGTGTAACGGAAACCCCATATCTATCCAAAAGGACTGAAGACAACATCTGGTATGGAGTCTCTATGCAAAGTTTCAGCTCAAAATAAGTGACTCACAGAATTGACCCCAAATTATTGGTTTCATGTTTCTTGAAAACCAGTAATTACAAACGTGTCAAAGCACTATGAGGGTCATCACTTTCCACATCACTTACCAATAACACGATAATTCTCTTCGTTCTTCTTAATTTGAAAAATTCGCTCTCTGGTATCAGTATATTGAAATTTTTAATAAGCTCCACACATGTAGGAATAGGATTACAAAACCTTTGCCATATCGTTTGTTATCATCCAAAGAAGCCGTGCACTCGGTATGTATGTACCCTTTAAATTACACGTTGTATAAAAAATAGTAACAAATTAAAGAGAGAAATAGAGATCTATATATAGGATAGATAGAGATTCTAGAGCATCAAATATTATATTTCTCGGAATTTTCACGAGATCGAGATTTACGAGGGAGCACATAACTATATTAATAATATAAAGCGGAAAAGTGTTTGTTTGAACACGCTAATTTACGCGCTAAGTACTGGGCGGATTTAGATGAAATTTGGTAAGGCAGTAGCTTCAAGCTTGAGGAAAGTTATAAGCAACTTTTTGAAGTGAAAACTTCCTTAGCATCGTTGTGATTTGAAAATTTATGAAACGAAAAAGCGACAGTAAAAAGAGACAGACACATAAATTGCCGAATTTTGGAATCCTGTGGGGGCCAAGTGGTAGAGCTTTTGATGCCCTTTAAAATGAGCCCAAACTCGGCTATCTTGCGACCACAAGAATGAAGTTAGGTCGCGGGGGGGGTGAGGTAGCCCTGAGAGGCGGGCGGGGAGGGCGAGGGGGGTCTCGTGGAGAGTCGAAAAAGCGACAGTAAAAAGAGACAGACACAAAGGAGAAGGGGACTTCTGGGCCCAGCTGGTTAACTAGTTGAAATGTGTATTAAAAAAACCGTTATATTTTTCTAAAGGAAATCACGAAGTATGGTGCTATATTTTCTACCTAGAAAGCGAGATAACTTAAATTAAGCTAATGAAAATAATCGATTAAATAATGCCTGAATTACTACTGATCGATCTGATCGATTATGAATAAACTAGTACTCACGCGGGGCTTCGCTCCCGTGAATTCTATCACGGAAAAACATAACTCCCCTTTTTTGCAGTCGCGTAAAAAGTAGCCTATAACCTTCCTCAAGCTTCAAGCTACTTCCATACCAAATTTCATCCAAATCCACCCAGTACTTTCGAAGATTAGCGCGTTCAAGCAAACAAACAAACAAACAAACTTTTCCACTTTATAATATTAGTATAGATCTGAGAATATGTATGAAAATCGAGTCACAAGCGCATATCAAGCTTTCGTGGAATCAATTGAATCGATTCATAGTGAATTTTTTTCTTCTGACAACACTTGTGTCTGACATCCGTCAGTCACTGACTGACAGATGCACTTGTTAGTTTTCTTTCGTTCTGAGTGCGCACGTAGGTAGAAGATCCTTGGTGCGCACGTATTTTCCTTGTTTTATTGTTTAACCCTACGACCTCGGCTTTGTATATTATAACGGACTATATGATGGATCTTGCTACTCTAAATTACCAGGTAATTTAGAGACAACAGATTAGATTTAGATTTAGAATAACAGATTTAGAGATTTTGGACAACTGTTTACGCCGATTGGATATTGACGACATGAATCGCTGTGTAAATTGTACGATTGCGACTGGTCGCAGTAACTCTATTGGTAGAAGAGTCTTGGAAGATGAGGTGATTTTATCAATTATTCGTCAGTGGCGTGCATCTCACAACCTAACCAGTGAGAACTATGTATGCCAAGCATGTTGGGACTTGGCCCAAGATGTGGTTATATATGCCACACCTGTTGGATATTAGCAGACAGAGCTGCTGTTCATATGAGAATAGGTCCCTCAACTTCCTCGCAGAGTAACCCATCGCTGCCAACCCAATCATCAGTTGGGTTTTTGTTGGACAATTGGATGGAAATCATGACAACAGTCTACATGAACCAGCAAATGTTTCCATTCAACCAGAACAAAATCAAAGTAATGATGATATACATGAACTCTCAGTGCAACTACATTCACCAGGTGCCCCAATTGTCGAACCAGGATGGCAGCACCCTGAACCAACAATTGTAAATTAATTCAATATTATCATATTATTGTAATTGTATTGTAGGTAGAAGGACTGTAGGCTGCTGTGCCTATGTAATGTGCATTATATGGTATCTCAGTTGGGCAAGATACCAATAAAATATCGTACCTCCTGCACAATTTTTAGATGATATTCTCATAATTATTGAAGATGAATAATACATGTTTTATACATAAATATTGGTGTTTTATTTTACTTCCTCTTCTCCCTTTTTTAGTTTTTAAAAGGTTAGTGCCTACTACTTCTAGGTTACAGGATATTGGTTGTAGAAACTTGTCTTCGACTGTAGCGTCTGTCCAGGGCGCGGGAGAGCCAAACGTGTCAGATCATCGACACGTCACTCGCTCCATGCATAAAACTATTACACAACCGGAGCCATTCAAAGTATTTCGTAAATAACATAAAAAACTACAATGAGACACAGACAGAACCTCACTTTTACTATAATTCATATAACTTGGTTCCTGGATAGCCAAATTTCACCAAATTTTCAGTGAGGCCTTGTTATTATATCATCTTATAAATAAGGCTAGTTTGATTCAGTTAACACCTGGGCCCAGGAATCTATGGAGTCATTCCCTTCTCCTTTGTTTTTTTGAAGGTTTCACTTCTACCACGTGCTAATTGCACACATGTTTTTTTTTTCTTTTTTTTTCTTCTAA
Source organism: Tholera decimalis (assembly GCA_943138885.2). Taxonomy (NCBI): domain Eukaryota; kingdom Metazoa; phylum Arthropoda; class Insecta; order Lepidoptera; family Noctuidae; genus Tholera; species Tholera decimalis. The sequence goes on along the minus strand of OW964575.2, from coordinate 4,391,100 downwards.
AAAGGTAACTAGCAATGTGGGTACAATTCACATTACTAACAATCTTGTTAACCCCTCCAACTAAGCTAAATATGCTTGTGTCTGGAGTGGGTTCACGACAATTGTGTAATGGTGTATTTATTATATACGTTATTGTACACCTAACAATATTTCTATGGATACAAAAAAAATTAAACTAGGGCGATCTCTTACAGACAACCTTTGGATGGACAAACTTAAAGGAGACAGATTTTGCCAACTGCAAAAAGTAGGGTTATGTTTTTATTGTGATAAGGGCAACGGGAACGAAGCTCCGCGCGAATGCAAGTATTCAATAACATCGTCAATAATTCAAAATAATCTAAACTTGACTACAAAAATATATCTTAATACCATTGATGTATTAAATTAATATATCAATGTCCATTGATGAATTAAAAGGAGGAAGATATTATATTACTCTCATCGCAATCAGTAAACCTGCGCTCGGCGCCCAAATACATGCACAGTAACTCACACATCAGTGTTCAGTGTCGTCATCAGTCCCAAACCTACAGTTACCGATAGACAAGGATAGAGATAGGAGACGGCGCTGTAGTGCGGGCGAAATCGCCTCAGCTGCCGAATGTTTGCGCTTATGAATGAAATGAGATTGCATGTATTAGGTAAGTACGTAGTAAGTGATCCCATGACCCACGTCTCTTATTTTTCTTCCTGGTGTACTTAAAACACTCTCTAGCTACATAAGAAGTCATTTTGATGTATACTTATTCAATAAAAATCCTTAAAACACGAAGAGACGAGAATTTCTTGAGCTGTGTGATCAACAACGTCCCGTACGCGACTGAGCATCAACTACGGGCAATCACTTAGTTTAGTAGGACCAAACGCTGTGTCTAGTACCGTATCTTCCTCCTTTTAATATATCAATGCTTAATACCGTCTTCCTTAAAAGGGTAACCAGCCTTGGACCATGTAATATACATAAACACAAGGGCAAAAGATCTATTACAAATTCTTTCAGACTTCTCCCTAGAGGTTTTAATATGGAAAACATAGGGGAAGATATTTGGGAATACTTTAGTAGTGGGGTACTACCGAAATCATTTTAATTTCGGTAGTCGGTGTTATAGGTTTTGTATTTTCTTTTTTTTTCACATCGCCTTCCGAAATTAAAATTATTTTTGGCTTTGTAGTGTTTTGATATGGAAGTCGGTTTTATTTTTTGCAAAAAAGTTTTTATTTTCGTGCTTTTTAGTGGGTCAGTTTGTAATTAATCTAGTTACAAAATAAAAAATGTCAACTATTTATCACTTTCTAAAAAATATTGCTTTTCCCAATGCAGAGCCGTTAATTTTTGAGGAGTTCTGGTATTTCACCATCAGCTCTACTTCACCATATGCATTGTGACGAGCATAAATTGCTTAGCATCCATATTCAAGTAATCGAATCGCAATCCACAAAATACTTAGTATTGAGTAGTTTCGGTGGCTATCTGTGGTCTTCATCATCAGTTCCACTTCCCCAAATGGTACTTTTTCGAGAGCAACTGCACAAGTTACTATAAGAAATACCCAAAACGCTATAGGTGTGTCTATAATATTTAAAGAGTTCCCTCGATTTCTCCATGATTCCATCATCATTGTCATCACGTTAGGATCTGTCCTAATAACAGGACCAACTAGAAAGTATACTCTTTCAAACAAAAAAAAGAATTTTCCAAATCGGTTCGTAAATGACGGAGTTATGCGCGAACAAAGAACGCAATGCAGAGTGAACGAAAAGATCGTCAATGTAAATATTTATTTTAGACTTTTGTTGATTTTTCAGAAACGGCTTGTCCGATTTCGATAAAATTTTCATGGGACCATTTGGAAAGTAAACCGGTTTCAAAAAAACATTTTTTTTTATTCAAATCGTTTGGTAAGAGATGGAGTTATGCCGGACAAACATAAAAAAATATAAACATCCGAATTGAGAACCTCCTCCTTTTTTAGAAGTCGGTTAAAGATCCTTATTTTGAAAATTGGTAACTAAATACTACACACGTATTTTTTTTTCGTAAATTTAATTTAGGAGAGGCCGATGTTTCCTAACTAAGTACTCTGAGACCAAACACCGAAACAAACTCAGAGGTCAGTCTCTTTTGAAGTCCATACAATCTACACTGGTTTAATTATATGGGAACCTTGTAGGCTACAGTCTGAGACGATCTTTTGAGGAAAGATGCACACAGATTAGACTGGGCTGTGTCCAGAATATGCCAGCATTTGTCCGATAACGTGGCTCAACTTCGAACTCTAAGGAGCTCAACGATTTGACGAGTAATACCAAAGTAAGGACGTTTGAGTAGGCTGCGAAAGGTACTCAAACTGCTAGACAATCATGTTTAACTCGAATGTTAGAGTTGCGTCAAACTGTGTTATTCCTTAGTGCAGAAAATCGCAGTCCCCCACACAATACCCTCCCGTATAATCCAACAAAGTCGTTTCATTGTTTGAATTTAATTTGCAAAACTCATTTGATATTCATTAATCTTTTCTTTTCGACTTGTTGAGTGAGTGACCGGGATAGTATTACTAAAGATCAAAGCGTAAGAATGAAACGGCAAGATGCTTTAAAGAAACTGTATTCTTTTGATAATCTTTCGGAGAAAAGAATACTATTTGTTTTGATTAGAATGGCATGGCATTATAAAGTTCTAGCTTTTGCCCGTTAATTCGTTCGCGTCCGAGGATTTTGCAGCGTGAATCCCGACCCCGTGGGAATTTCGAGATAAAAGTAGCCTATGTGTTATTCCAGGATGTCAACTATCTACTTGCCAAATTTCTTTAAGATTCGTACAGTAGTTTTTGCGTTTAGGAGTAACAAACATCAATCCATCCATCCTCACACCCTTTCGCATTTTAAATATTAATAAGATTATGTTTTCTTTTTATTATTAGAAGTATTTTTGAATAATTTGACGCGTTTGACCACCATCTCACCTAATAAAAATAATAATAAATAAAAAAAATGCATTTAATTCAAGTAACTTAACTCATATAAGATTAACAAAATCAGAAAGTGATGATGTGGTCGAAGATGGAGCACGCTTACCTAAAAGTAACCTATTCACTCTTGACTTAAAGACTCCTAGGTTATAGCTATATGGGAAACACAGACTCTGGCAGGGAATTCCACTCCTTAGCCGTACGCACAATGAAGGTATTCCCAAAACGTTTAGTGCGTATGGGTGGGATGTCCACCATGTAACGATGGCGCTTCGCCGTTTGCCTCGTAGTCCGATGATGGAACGGGCTTGGCGGAATTAGACTGTGTAATTCCATCGCACACTCCCCGAAATGTAAAGCCGGTAGCAGAAATAGGAAGGTAGCAGACACGACTTACGAGTTGCAGGTAATTTGTTCGAACCTAGGCAAAAGTAATAGGTAATAAGCCTATTACTTTGCATACTTTTCATCATCAACATTGCTTGCAAAACGGTGAAGCAAAACGTACCGGTAAGCTTGGGGTTTTTAAGTCAAGAAAGAATAGATTACTTCTAGTGGTAAGTGTGCTCTATCTTCGATCACATCATTGCTTACCGTCAGGTAAGATGGTGGTCAAACGCGAGCATAACCTCAATTAAAAAAAGTATTATATTTTCTCGGCTAGTTTGTGCTATACGAAATCATCGCTTACCAATTAGAAACCTGCATTTAACTAACTACCTAACTAATATTATAATGAGTACTTGTGTGGCCTTTTTTTATTTGCGGTGTCTCCTCACACGTGCGTGGGGGGCCGCGGGAAACCTAATTCTTCCGCAGCCCCGCACTAGTGCTGGTCGGGTCTGTCCCGGCCTCGCCTCCTGCACGGGGTAGTGAGGTGTTGAACTACCCCGTGCATCGCCTCAGAGGCGCGCGCCGACACCCGCGCGCGCCTTCGACTCGGGTCCATCAAATAGGGGGCGGGGGACTTCCCCAAGTCCCTCGCCCCTGGACCCATTCATGGGGGCTGGAAAAGGGCGTTGTCCGCCCTTCCCCTGCGCCCGGTGCGCCTTCTGCGGCCAGGGAAGGGAGTGGAGATCTCCCTCTCCCTTTCCGCAGTTTCCTTCTGCGACATCACGTCCTCGCAGAAGGACACCACCGCGTCCCACGACTCTGCGCTGCCGACCATACTCTGCACTACGGCCGGCAGCGACAGATCGCCTCCTACTTCATTTGTGAGGACACGGCGCTGCTCCTCCCAAGCTACACACTCGGCGAGCGTGTGTTGCGCCGTGTCCTCCCCGCAATGGACGCAGTGGTGGCACCGAGCGTCCGGCTCTCTGTCTATGCGGCACAGGTACTTGCCGAAGCAGCCGTGCCCCGACAGCACCTGTGTCACTCTAAAAGACAGGGAGCCGTGCCTTCTCCCGAGCCAGTCGTCGAGTACTGGCCGGATCGCCTCGACGGTAGCGAGGCCGGCGGTAGGGCGCAGAAGCCTCTGCCGCCATTCCGCCACCAAGACCTGACGGAGCTCCTCTCGGCGCAGCGCGATCTGCCGCTGCACCGGCCTCGAGCCCCGTGCCCGCTCTTCCTCGCGCCATCGATACAACGACGCGAGTACTTTCGCCTCTAGGTCCCAGGGCGGGGATCCGGCCAGGACGCAAGCCGCCTCGTAGGAAATCGTGCGGTACCCGCGGATGACTCTGACGGCCATCACCCTCTGCGGTTTGCGCAGAATGGCGAGAGTGCCGGCCGTCATGTCCAGCGCCCACACAGGATCCGCCGAATCTCCTTTGGTTTTTTTTTTGTCAAATTGTTGAGCTCCTTAAGTTCTAAGTTGAGCTACATGATAACTGACAAATGCTTGCACTGTCTGGACAGGTCCGCTCAAATTTGCGTGGTTATTTCCTCAAAAAAATACCACAGACATTAACCTACATGCTTCTCATATACAAATACAAATTGTCTGGACTTTAAAAGAGACTATGACCTCTGAGTTTGTTTCGGTGTTTCTTCTCAGAGTAGTCAGTTAGGAAATACCGGCCTCACCTAGCTAAACTTAACACGCAATAAAACATGACGTGTAAAAGTGTTATTTATAACCAATTTACAAAATAAATATTTCATTTCATTTCATTTCAAAATGTGATTTTTTATGTGGAGCTGGAGCGTGATATAGGCAAATCTTGTTTCTTTTTTTTCCATTAAAAGCTTTTAACACATGTGAAGCCGCGGGCAAAACGTACTCAGTAATAATAATAATTAAAAATTGGCCAAGTGCGAGTCAGACTCGCCCATGAAGGGTTCCGCAGTATCTATAATAATATAATATAATATTATGTATATTTATTTGACAAAAACAAATCCTTACAAATTTCTTAAAACTAGCTTATGTACATTTTTTTTACAACTACGCCCGATAACTTTGTTTTTCATAGTGTTTGTATGAATTACAAAGTTATATTTGCGGTTTTAGAAAATATGCTGTATCTCAAAAACTGCTGACCCGATCTCATTCAAACAAATTTTGGTTGAAAGTTTACATTAAGATCTATAGATACATATTTTTTTCACTCCATTATTATAGAAGTTAGAGGGGACACACATTTTACCACTTTGGAAGCGTATATCTTTTAAACGATTACTTTTATGAAAAGGTGGTCTTAGAAACCTCAATGTCATTTTTAAAGACTTGTCTATAAATACCAAACACGCAAAGGATTCTGAAAAAAAAAAAAAAATTCAGTTTTAGTTCCATGTCTGGGGAGCCCCCTTTATTTTAAATATTTTTTATTTTTTTTCTTAAAATCGGAAAGCGGTTCACAGACTACATCTACCTACCAAATTTCACATGTATGATCCTAATAGTTTCGGAATAAAATGGCAGACAGACGGACAGACATGACGAAACAATAAGGTTCCGTTTTTTGCCATTCGGCTACGGAACCCTAAAAAATATGATAAATTAGTAGAATTAACATTACAAGTATTCTTGTTAACCCCTGCAACTAAGCTAAATATGCTTGTGTCTGGAGTGGGTTCACGTCAATAGTGTAATGGGTGGGTTTCGAACACGCGACCTTACGATCACTACTCCAACACCTTAGCCATTATGCTATTGTCGCTTCGAACACTTTCATTCTTAGAAAGCCGCGGGCAAAAGCTAGTCAGTAATAATTAAACAGCACGATTATTCTGTTTTACCCCACAAGGCTTGTGGGGCAGAATGAACGAAACAAAATTTGGGCGTCAAACATTTCACGTCTATTTGATTTTAGTAGGGTAGTTTACAAACACATTTTGCATATTTTCAGTCTATGGTTGTCGGTCGGCGGCCACTGTTGAGATTTCATGGAATAGCTTTAGAAAAATCTTTATTTATTTATTCCATTACGACGGTGGTTGGGCCAATTTATACAACGTGTAACGGAAACCCCATATGTATCCAAAAGGGCTGAAGATAACATCTGGTATGGAGTCTCTATGCACAGTTTCTGCACAAAATAACTGACTCAAGGAATTGATACCAAATTATTGGTTTCATATATTTCTTGAATACCAATCATAACAAACGTGTCACAGCATTACGAGGGTCAATAACTTTCCACGTCACTTGCCAATAACACGATAATTCTATTCGTTCTTCTTAATTTGAAAAATTCTGTCTCTGGTATCAGTGTATTGGAATTTGTAATAAGTTCTACACACGTAGACTTAGGATTACAAAACCCTTGCCATATCGTTTGTTATCATCCAAAGAAGTCATGAACTTGGTATGTATATACCCTTTAAACGTGTAATTTAAATGGTATATACATCGATTCAGATTCAGATTTATTTATTGTTTGTCACAGGTAGAAAACCAGTTCTTAAAATTATTATTATGACAAGTATCACTGTAACATACCCATAAGGTGTACAATATTTAAAAATTACAATTATATATCATGTGTACATTATTTAAATATACAATTATATGTCAGGTGTACAATATCTACATTTACAATTATATATGTCAAAAAATAATAATAAATAAACAAGGAAACGTATCATTAATTGGAAAACTAGGTTCATTATACATTCATCGATTGTTATTTGTCATAATTAAGCATAATTATAATATTAAATAAATTGTAGTCTAAACTTGTAAATTAAGTGTCATTTAAAAGTCGAATAACAACCAGGATTATATACCTACTTACAAAACAAAACACAAAAAAATTATGTTCAAACAATAAAAAACAAAAAAGGAATGAAAAGATTGACAACACTTCTATTAATCCCTCTCACAGATCTCCTGTCATGCCAATAAAATCTTCTTCCATTAATCGAATCTTAGCTTATATTTAGACACATAATATTTTGTGCATGTCTACATGTACAAGATATTCCCACACAAAACAAAAAAAAAACTCAGTCAAATTGAGGCAGTAGTCCGACCACCGACGATGAACGAGTAGCGAGTAGAGCAGCATCTGAAATCGAGTTGGCGAGCAGTGAGCGTGTTGTTCCGATAGTTTAGTCGCTGATCTACCATCTGGTTGGTCTCTCAGCGTGAGTTCTGACCGCCAAGCAGGCGCGTGCATAGGATTATGACAGGGCATGCGGCGGAGTAAAAACAGACAAAAACTTCTTCTTTTATAGATTTTTAGCATAGCCACAGCCACGCATCGCCACCATGCTACGATGCGTGGCTGTGGCTATGCTAAAAATCTATAAAAGAAGAAGTTTTTGTGTGTTTTTACTCCGCCGCATGCCCTGTCATAATCCTATGCACGCCCCTGCCGCCAAGTGATCGCTGGGCGAGTATTATCTTTGACAGCTCTAGTCGCTCAGCGATAAAACGAGTGAAGCGAGTAGTCGCCGGCAGTGTGCAGTCAGAGAGCAACTATTAATATATGCATCTCTTTCGTTTACACGGAATGTATATTTCATTGTGCGTTTCTTGCGTTTCTTGAGCGAGTAAATCGCCGATAGTTAGTCGTTTACTCGTTTCGCCGGCATCCAACAAATACCTGAAAGTCTCTTTTGTTTTTAAAGGCGGTTACTACAGAGGAAACGGCCATCGCATGAAAACACAATATATCTCACTAGTAATACATACAGACATATATAAATTAGATTGTTTAGTGTGATTGCCAAGTCAATCTATTTATTTAAAATGTTAAAGATTTTTAATTTTGATATGGTCACTATAAGATGTTGTTAGGTTAGATAATTACGTAACAACTTAAGATAGAAGGTCTCTTAAGTAGGGACTGAATAATCTAATAACCGACTTTGTATTACATGGATCTCACAACTTTTTACGGTAGAAGAACTGAGTTGCGAGACTTAGTTTTTTTGACAAGTATTGTTTTTTATGGGATCTCATTTCTTTTTGTAGATAGTCCTACTTTTTTCCTTTCCGGTACCTTCTACTTCTTGTATACCAAGAACGAATTTTCTTAAAGCCCTCTCTGGCTTTTTTATTCCTTTGACCATTTTACCAGTTACCTTTGAACATAATGATATCTAGATACCTATCTACACCTATTATTCTGTTATATTATACACTACAGGTACACTCATTAATTACTGTAAATGTAACTTTGTAATCCTATATATTTATATGGAATTACAAAGTTTTTTATGCAGTTGATGTATCCAGAAAACTGGACCGAAATTGAAAAATATTTTAGTTTTTCCTTGATTCGTACACTAAACACTAATTTTGTTCTAAATTTGAAGTTTCTATGTCTGCTAGAAGTGCCTTAGACTTTTGATGATTGGTCAGTCAGTCAGTGAGTGACAAAATTAAGAAACTTTCACTCGTTATAATTCTTAAACTACTGGATCAAATTGAATGATATTTGAAATATACCGTGTTTATACAATGCCTGCTTGGTTACTGAAAATTTAGGCTTCTAGTTTTATCCACAACCAAGTTATAGGGGGGTCGAAAATGGCCTGAACTGCTTCGAGAAAAGGATGGTACGGCCGTGCTGCTTTTTTGCTCGACTTGGCGGGGACACTGCCGTGCCCCCAGATATATACATAACTAGAATAAACTTACATACATATTGCTAGTTCTTTTAAAATATAAGCTGTCTTTCCATATCCTTGAGGGCTGATTTCCTCAGAGTTCGTTTCGGTGTTTCTTCTCAGAGTAGCCAGCTAAGAAACAGCGGCCTCATCTAATTAGTTTACAACAAAAAGAAAGCGTTAAAAAGTGTTATTTTAAAATAATAATAAGTAAATAAATATAATTTCATTTAATAATCATCTTCACAAAAAGCTTTTACAATTTAAGCTGACTACCTAATAGCTGATTGTTATGTATATTAAAACTTAACTTGCACGTATTATTTAACTTTATAACTTAAACCACAGTTTAACTGGACAAATATTGGTGTATTTAACTAGGGGTATACCTGCCAGTCCCTTCGCGAATTGCAAGCGTCATGTATAAAGTTATGTTTTACTTTAGATTATAATACGTTTCCAGATTGTTAGTGTGTCATACCGAATATTGTTCAACTTGCATTTGAAACTTCTCTCTGTTGAACTCGGATTTGAAAATTCCGTCGTCGGGGTCGATACTAACGTTGTAGTTTTTCTTGTATTAGTAAGGATTCCGTGGGAATTGCGAAAAGTACTCTACATGAGGCCCTTTAACCTTACCTATCTCCTTTTAAAATTGGTTCAGCCGTTCTCGATTAGACCAGACAAACAGAAAGCCAGACGGACCAACATACAGTTCTTTTTTTGTTTATTATCTTGTTAACGCGGGAAAATCCTCCCACACGAACGAAGTTGCGGGCGGCGGCTAGTGTTTGAATAAGTAAAATAGCCATGATACAGCCGCCGTAGCCGAAATCGGCTAGGATGAACATCACCAGAAAATTGTTCTGTTCTGTTTAAGTGGTCAAAATCAGCCAATTTTGACCATTCTAAACTGAACCAATCTGTGGATCATTGACAGGCAGTTTTATTAGCCTCGGGACTTACCTTAGCTGAGTCAATATTATTTAATAGACATTGCGATTGACTTGTTCAAGAGATGGGTTTGTTAGTTATTCATTTACACATTAAGTGGTTCACAGTAATACCTAACAGGCTCGACTTGCTAGTTGCAGTTTGTGGATTCGAACCTCTTTGAGGAGTGGCTAACAAGGCGTCATGGCGTCCTCACCTTCATCTTCACCTCATCCGGACACGGTTGTTTCGGGAGTTACTTGTGTCGGATTCGGCGGGAGGAAACGCCCGGGAGTCACCACTGCGAGGATCGCCCTGAGGACACGGTGGAACACACAGTGGAGGTTTGCCCCGCTTGGGCAGAACTCCGTCGTGTCCTCGTAGGGGCGATAGATGGCTACCTCTCGCTCCCGGCCCTGGTTCAATCCATGGTCCGGAGTAAGGAGGCATGGGAAGCAGTCACCTCTTTCTGCGAAGCAGTTATGCAAGCGAAGAAGGTGGCGAGACGTGCGAGGGAGAGGCAGATCTCAAGGCCCTCACAGCCGCCGCAGGAGACGCTCCAGGTGTCGGGAATCACAGGGTGTCCCAGCCACCGTAGACGTGGGCTTGCGGGCTGCGAGCAATGAGTAGCTCGCCGCCCGACTGAAACCAGGCCCGTGTAGACGGCGCGTCGTGTTCCACGCGCGCCTCAAACAGTGTCAGCAAAACTGTCGGGGCCCACAAGGGGGCCGTTGCCTGCCGAGGTTGCGGAAATGTTCGAAAGAGTTACCGCGGCCTCGGAACATGAAAGGCGTATGATGGAACACGGATGCGTTTTAGTCAGTAAAAGTCTGACACACCCTCCGGCTTCACCCAGACCACCATAATACAGGTTAATTAGGTATGAGAGGACAGTATAGACCAATTTAATACAGCACAATGGAATTACAAAGAAAAAATTGTAAAACCAATCTAAGAGTCTAATGTTCTTCCATTCACAAAAAAGCTTTATATTATATTAAAATAAACTTGACAAGCGACAACATTAGACTTCAATAATGAAAGGAAAAATGAATAATAAAAATGAAACAAAAAAAAATACTGTCAAATCGGAAGGATAAATAAAAAGACACACTCACGGTTTTTTGTATGGCAAATTCTTTCAATGGCCTTTTCAGGGTTCTAAAGATAGACACTATATAATATTATGGTGTTGATCTCAATCAAAACTTTCAACGAAATTTAGTTTGAACGAGAACAAGTCAAAAGTTTTGAGATATAGCACATTTAAAAAATCGCAAATATAACTTTGTCATTTAAATACAAACTTTTGAGTTGCTGCTACGGAACCCTTCATGGGCGAGTGTGACTCGCATTGTTTGCTAATCTCATCTGTAGAACTAGTTACATCAGAATTGAATATGTTCACGCTATTGATAATTACTATATTATGACTATACAATACCGCAATTCAGGTTCCCAAGATAGAGGCGCGACCTAGTTTGGGGACCACCGATCAACATAAGAAATTGTTACATGGTTACAAAATATGTAATTGTAATTATAGAATTAAGAAAATCATTGCAACTATGATATTTTTCATTGTTGCAATAATTTATTTTATTCCTATTCTTATTTGGCCACTTAGGTATATATATATTTTTTTTAATAGCTGTAAGTGCTCCATAAATTAAATAATTACCTATAGGTAAATATGGTAGAACCCATTTTATTTTAGATTGAATTCGGTAATTTTTGCACCGTCCAAAATTGATGCCTGTAGCCAATATTCACACTCGTTTGAACTTCACACAATCCGCGGCATACCGAAAGGTTCTCAACCCGTTTATTGAACTTACTCAGTGAAGTATTATCCGAAGCCGGAGCCACGGAGAGTCTGTGTATCCTGTCGTATCTACTGCACACTGTGTTTATTTTAGCTAATTGGAACGCGCGTCGCCTATGGCGGTAGGGTTGGGACAATGTCACAGGATTAGGAATGTCGATAAAATTCGATTGTGTCATGTTTTTCTTTATTTATTTATGTACACACATGACACTTACAAAATAAAGTCGTACTGCATGAAAGGAGAAGGAGTGGGAATAGAAACGGGTTTTATGGGATGGGAAATTGAGATGGAGTTTAAGGTGGGATCTACAAAGGGCATTAGTAGGACGAGTAAACGAAAAACGATCGTGCAGGTAGCTAGGATATGCAGGGTTGAAAAGGATGTTGTACAAAAGGAAAAAAAAGTAGGTGTATGTCCTTAAAACTCTTAATAATAGCAAACGTGGTATCTAAAACATGCTGCAATTTAAATATTGAAATTTATTTAAATTAGTAAGCATTATGATTTTATTCCATAAGCATATTCAATGTCATGATTAATTAGTTGATGTATTGTCATTGTGTTGACTTAGGAGGGTACGCGGCATGATTCATAATAGTGCGAATAGCGCAGCCATTGTATCGATGGAGGGAGGCCGAACAGTTCTTACTTTATGTAGTGGATTAAAGTCAGAGCTTAGAAGAACAAATAATTTAAATAAACTAATACTTATATAAGAGTACGAGAGTTTTTATTTTATTTTAATCGGTCAATTAATGAGTAAACACCCATTATTTTTTACTTGAATCATCTATCAGCACGCCTCGGCAATAAAACCAATTCATATGTCGAAATAGCAAACTGCATGACCATGCCATGCCATGATTTTTCCTCTATGCCACTGCTCTCAACATGCTCGTGTATACGTGTATGTCTAATACTGAATGATACTCTATTTTTTCTGTATTTCAATTCATATTTCGTTATATATATTAATATAAGTTCAATTTTTATATAGGGTTTTCACATCTACCGGGCGTCCAGTCACGTGCCCACTTGTGCTATCCTAGAGACCGGTCTTCTAGCCAAAGGGTCTGATGTCACCCAGCTTTATATGGAGCAAGTTTTATATGGAGCGACTATGAGTCGCTCCATATAAAACACTAAAACTTAGCTTCATCTAGTTAGACTAGAAATTTACTCTGATACAGTGAAAGGAAAAAAAGGCTAAGCAGGTGATAATTTATTTATTTACTTACATACAAAGGCCCATAGAAAAAATATACATACATAATAACTAACTATAAACGAATACATAATATTATAATTACACACTAAACACAAAGTGGCGGCGTCATGTTACACTGCGAGGTATTACGTAGTGTCCCACGAAAATGTCGAAACATGACACCTTTTGGCCAGAACTTTTTCCTAAGGAAAATTTCCAAATGTTTCCAATGAGTTGTGGTAGCCCAGCCCAGCCTAAGCACAGGCACGACTAACGAGGACTAGGTCATTGGTTCAAATAGAGGCAGGCACACTATTTTGTGTAATTTCTCAAAACGGTTAAAGAAAATATCGTGAAATCCACCAATCTGCACTGAGCTCATGGGGTAGATTACGGCTCATTTTCTTTCATAGAGATGAGGTTTGTATGAAAAACGATACATCGTAACCTCTATAAGCTGGAATCGTTGGCATCTTTCGGGCTCGCTCGTGCCATCGTAGACCTCATCAATCGCTTACTATCACATCAGGCGTGAGCGAAGTCAAGAGCAAGTTTACCAGTAATACAAAAAATAGAGATTTTAAAGATCTATCCAGACGCCTAGTTGACACTTCGCGTGACCCAAGGGCTGGCTTTTACCTTGGACAGAGGTTAAGCATTGCCATACAACGTGGCAATGCCGCCAGTCTTTTGGGCAAATTTCCAGTGGACAGCGATGCGCACGAATTTCTCGATGCCATATTTTAGTTTATTTTTATATGTATATGTGTAGTTTAGGGTTTTCATTTAAGTGTTTAAAGTATTAAAAATTTAATATTAAAAACTAGTAATACAAAAAACTTTTTTAGCAAAAAATAGAACCGACTTCCATATAAAAACACTACAAAGTTTTTTTTTCACGCTATTTAGTGGGTCGGTTTGTAATTTATCTAGTTACAAAAGCCAAAATGTCAACTACTTATCACCTTTTACAAAATATTGCTTTTCCCGGTGCAGAGCCGTTAATTTTTGAGGAGTTATCCTGGTACATCACCATCAGCTCTACTTCACCATATGCATTGTGACGAGCATAAAGTGCTTAACATCCATATTCAAGTAATCTAATAGCAATCAACGAAATACTTATTATTGAGTAGTTTCGGTGGCCATCTGGGGTCTTCATCATTAGTTTCACTTCCTCAAATGGTGTTTTTCAAGAGCAACTATACAAGGTACTATAAGAAATACCCAAAACGCTATAGGTGTGCCTATAATATTTGAAGAGTTCCCTCGATTTATCCATGATCCCATCATCAGATCCAAACGTGACGACAATGGGACCAACTAGAAAGTATACCCTTTCAAACAAAAAAGAATTTTCCAAATCGGTCCAGCCATCTCCGAGTTATGAGGTAACACACATAAAAAAAAATCAATACGAATTGTAAACCTCCTTTTTTTGAAATCGGTTAAAAATAAATAAATATTAATACGCCTTTGAGCAGTGAATTTAAATAATTACAGTCATACTAAGTTAACACGTTAATTTTCAATTCTCATCATTACACATCGGAATAAAAACGAGAAATCAATGTTACATACAACGTTGATTAAAACGAAAGTCATTAATGAAACCACATTTACTATGTACCATTTTCTGGCTACCAAAAATCAGATTATGTTGTCCTATTGTATTTTACTGTGTGTATATAAATAATAAAATAAATAAATAAATAGAAGCAATAGTTTAGTCACAGGAAATTTAAAAAAAAACGACAAAATTCACTCTACGATGTCGCTCTCCATCAAAAAGTTTTTACAGAGGCTGTTAACGATTTACTTTGATTATACAGCTATTTAAGTTCATTGAAAAAAGTTTTTCTCTTAAACTTTTTTTTTATAGTTTTCGATTAACCGTAAGCACGTATAGTATGTGTGGTTTAGTTAAATGCTCTCGCTTTCAGATCAACATAATCTACCGACATCCGACTATCCCAGCCCTATCCTTTCCTTGTTTAAATATTAATCGTAGCGACAAAGCCTCGTTTGTGGGCTTCCACCTTTATGTTCACGGCTGTTAGGTAGTCGAGGTAGGTAGCACCCGGGGTAAGGGAGCAAGGGTAGGTGGCACCCGGGGCTAGGGAGCAGAGTCAACATCAAGCCTTGTGTTATTTTTTGCGCCAGTTACAATGACGAACAATGGTGAATGTTGGTCGGCGGAAAAATTACAGATTTTTATATCGTGGTGAATAAATAAGGGAAGATTTCGTGGCTAAATAATGACAGGGGTTACTCTTCAAGGTTAAATATAATTAATATAATAAATTAATTTAAGCCAGGGCTTATTAAAAAACTTACAAACTAGGCGACTACACGCTAAGGGCAACCCCTGTGGGGTACGGACCTCGGCTTAGGGCATCGCAGGGGGAAGGCAGCTAGGGACAGGCTGGATCAGATCGTTATTATTATTAATAAGGGAATTTAAAGCTACTGGCTCAGCGTCGCGGGCTGGCTCTGGCAAGGGTCGGGGCGGACAGTTACGGGGACGCCGCGGCGGGCCTCGGCGCGTCGACGAGGACGGAAGGACAGTCGGTTCTTGTGTTTGTGTGGCATTGTACTTGTTTCCCTACGGCTCTCTTGGAGCAGGGTGATTACGTCATCCGGAGTGACTAGGGTATGCTTTGGTCGGCGAATCTTAGAGATGCGCGAGGGTTCGTATTGGGTGGTCGATACGATGAGGGGATTCCTATGTTGGATTGCAGTTTCAAAGAAACGCTTGGAGACGCGTTTCATAAACTGCAGGATGGTGGGCATCTTGAGGTCTACGTGAAGAAACTCATTTCGAACATAAGAAGGACTGAATTAATAGTATACTTATCAAACTCTGCTCATACTTTTGGATAATTCAAGCGTGCTGTTATGTCATTTCTGTAGCAAATGTTGCCACCATTAGTTTTTATGTCGACTTCGTCCCCTCCGTACTAAATATCTCTAATAGAAAACGAACAGACACGGTTATAGGTCGTGTCTATTCTTTTTCTATTAGAGAGTTTTTTTTTATTTTTTTTTATTGATAATAGGCTCGCGTTGACCACCATCTCACCTGATGGAAAATGATGATGTAGTCGAAGATGGAGCACGCTTGCCTAGAAGTAGCGATCAGGAAACACAGACCTCCGGCAGGGAATTCTACTCCTTAGCAGCACGTACAATTAAATTGATGTTTTGCTTATAACTAGAACAGACGATATTGTTCATGATATTCAAAGTCAAAACCAAAGGCAAGGTTAAAGTCAAATCTTTTTTTATAAAAAGAGAACTAGCAATTTGGGTAGAATTCACATTACTAGCAATCTTGTTAACCCTCCAACTAAGCTAAATATTCTTGGGTCTGGAGTGGCTTCGCAGTAATAGTGTAATAGGTGGGGTTCGAACCCGCGACCTCTCCATCACAATACCGACACCTTAATCATGGTTTTAGACTGTTGACGCTTCTAAATCTAATGATTTGGAAGCGTCAACAGTCTAGTCAATACTCTTTCATAGTTCAAGAGTTAGTGGTTGAGGTCAAACATAGGCAGTTATTTTTGCCTTTGCAAAAACAGCTTCACAGCCTGGCTCACCGGCGAAACGTTGCTTGCCTGTCTATCTTCTACAGATTGTACTTCGGAGAGTGTGCGCAGGAGCTCCACGACCTAATCCCTTCATCCCCCTTTTACTACTGGTCTACCAGACGTACCGCAGGATACCATCCACACTTGGTCGATATACCGTCTTGTCGTACTAAGCGCTTTTCTTCAACATTCATTGTGCGCACAGCCAAGGTGTGGAACTCTGCCGGCTTCTGTGTTCCCTGCCACATATGACCCGTCAGCCTTTAAAGCAAGAGTGAATAGGCATTTTCTGGGCTCGCTCGTTCGATCGTAGACCTCATCTTACACTTACCATCAGGTGTGATCGAGGTCAACAGCGGGCTCATTCGTAATAAAATAAAAATCAAACTATCCTTGTTTGAAGGCGCTAGGATTCTGTCATTGGCTGTCAAAAGAAACATGGAAGGCAAAAAAATATCCGTGCGATTGAAGTTGCAGACAAAAGTCTATATCTCTACAGGAGTAAAGTTGAAAAGTTTGTTTGCTTAAATGCGTTAATCTTTGAAACTTCTGCGCGAATTTGGATGAATTTTGGTATAGAAGAATCCTTTTTTTTCCTTTGTGGGTAGGCATAGCATTAACTTACGTTTTTGTGTGCTCTTAATAAAATAAATTTTTAAAATAGTTAAATATATTTATTCATGAAATAAATCAGTTTATTTTATAGTAGCCCCCCCCACACCTGCTATCTATTGTTATCAAGTCTATAGAACTTGTTCCTGGTTCACTTTCACTACACACTGTAGTCACTGAATATGGACACTAAACTTGCTGCCAGCTTGGAGGGCCTCGAGCAGCTGTTTGGCTCCCGAATGCAGGAATATGAAGCGAAACTGCAGCAGGCTGCCACTAGTACCGCATCAGCTTCACCAGACATTGCATCCATTGCTCGTGAGTTCTCAGAGTTTAAGCTGTTTGTCCTTCAAGCACTCTCTCAGTTAAAAACACAAATTGAGTTGCTAGCTGCTGGGTTCGATAGGCATGAAACCACTATGCGAAGAAAGGTCCTGCTGTTCCATGGTGTTCCAGAAAAGGACAATGAAAAGTTACTGGATGTGGTCCACAACATTATATCCAACCAAATTAAATTGTCAGAGGTATGTAAGGACCGGAACATTATCAATGTTTGTCATAGGCTTGGATTCTCACAGCAGAAGGCCCGACCCATACTGGTACGATTCTTCAAAATGGAGCACCGGCAACTTGTATGGGATAGCAAGAAAGCTCTCAAGGGTACCGGGATTACCATCTCCGAGTTCTTGACACAAGCTCGGCATCGTGTGTTTGCAGCTTCTCGTAAGCATTTCGGTATGCAGAATTGCTGGTCCATGGAGGGCAAGATTGTTGTTATTTGCCCTGACAAATCCCGGCGGAAGATCGAAACGGCAGGCGCACTTCAGGATCTGATAGCTAAATTCCCGTCTTGTTCAGTCGACACCGAGGATTCTGCGCAATCTGAAGAACTTGGATCTCCTAGAGCCGCAACCGTGGCTACTAAGAGAACAAGGAAGACGCGTGTGCGCAAGTAGCTCATTCGTTTTTCGTTTTACCAGTCCAATTATTTTACTACTTTTCAACTTGGCCGCTTTGCATGATCACAATCATTCTGGGCCGGTAGTTCATTAATAATTTTTATATGTAGCACCGCATTTCATTTTACTTTTTATTTTTAATAATGCCGGTATCGATAAATGTTACAAATTATAGGTTAGATTTTTTGACAATGTGACAGTTGTAGACAGATGACAGTGTCACTGTGACACTGCTCCTATCCATCCGTCATTGTGTTGCGTTCCATTCTACGTACAGTTCAATGTTTTGTTTTTATTTTTGTTATTCCATTTCTCCTACATTGTTGTTTTACTTGTATAACTTTGCTAGAAAATAGTGTAAAATTTCTGCCAATATATCAGCGAGTGGGGGAGGTTTTCACAAAGGAAAATCTTAAATCTTTATTTAATAGTTTTAGTATTTACTCTTATATTTTAAATATTTATATTATTATTTTTATATATTATTATATTTATTATTTATATTCATGGATGATGTAGCTGATCTTAACGACAGCTTCTTCTCGTGCTCTTCTTCTACTAGTTTTGTTAGTGCGGACAGTGACTCTTCCTTACCACTTACCTTACATGATAAAATCTCTTCTCTTTTCTCCAATGACCCTAAGAATCTGCATATAGCTCACATAAATGCTCAGAGTGTTCCTGGTCACTATTCTGACCTTCTGGCATCCTTTAGCAGTGCTCACTTGGATGCGCTCTTGATATCAGAATCATTTTTGAAACCATCTCTCCTCTCTACTCAGTACTCACTTCCCGGCTTCGTCTTGATCCGCAATGATAGGACTGACAAAGGTGGAGGAGGTGTTGCTATATACCTGCGTGCTGATTTACCCTATAGGGTGGTCAGCTCATCTCCATCACGGTATTCTGAGTCGGCTGAATATTTGTTTCTTGAAATTACTGTTCATCATACAAAGGTTTTACTTGCAGTGCTCTACAGTCCTAATCTTCACATAGACTACTTTAATTCTCTCGACTCCACTCTCAGTGATCTTTGCCCCATGTATGAGCATGTCATTTTGATGGGTGATTTTAATACTTGCTTGATTAAAAATGATTCTCGCTCCCTTAAACTCCTTTCACTGTTGTCTTCTTTCAATCTGCAAGTTTTGCCTCTTTCTGCAACTCACTATTTTCCTAATTGTACACCCTCTTTTCTAGATCTTATGATTGTCTCCTCGTCTAGTAATGTTTCTTACCATGGCCAACTTACGGCTACTTTTTCTTACCACGATCTCATTTATCTATCGTATCGTATTCGTGTTCCCAAGCGTAAGCCCCAGCTTTTATATCTCCGTAACTACAAGGGCATAGATCTGGAGGCTTTGCAGCGTGATGCCGGCGATCTCGACTGGACCCCTCTGGTTGAGATCGATGGCATCAACGATAAGGTGAATTATTTTAATGCAACCATTCTCGACTTATATGATCGGCATGCCCCTATCAGACGTGTCAAAGTTAGACATAACCCTGCACCATGGATAACGCAACAAATTAAAGAGATTATGGCTCGCAGGGATAAAGCTAAGAGCAGATATAAGCGCAGACCTTCAGAGCTGAATCTCTCTTATTACAAATCATTACGTAATCGCTGCAGTCATCTGTGTCAAGATGCTAAGAGACGCTATTTTCACGACCAACTCAATAATCGTAGTTCTTCCGTTGTATGGAAATTTCTCAAATCTGTAGGCATAGGTAAGTCACCTACCAACCAGTGTAAGGATGTCAACCTCAATGATCTAAATAAGCATTTCTCTTTCCTTCCCTTTTCTCTTGATCCGTTTGTTAAAGCTGCGACACTAGAGAGTCTTTCTAGGTTGCCGTTACCACTTTGTCCTCTCTTTAAGCTTAGCGATGTTACTGAGGATGACGTTAAGAAGTCTATTCTTGCGATTACTTCTTCAGCAGTCGGTAATGATAAGTTGTGTTCAAGAATGATAACTCTTATCCTTTCCTCGTTACTTCCTGTTCTCACTCACATCTTCAACCACTCATTTTCCTCTTGCTCCTTTCCGTATGTTTGGAAACAGGCTCACATAATACCTTTACCTAAAACTAACAATCCTACTTTATTAACCCACTTTAGACCCATTTCTATCCTCCCTTTTCTCTCTAAAGTTTTTGAGCACATAGTTCATAGACAATTATCATTTTTCTTGGCGTCAAACTCGATAATATCTCCTTTTCAATCCGGTTTTCGCTCGGGTCACAGTACTGTTACCGCGCTTTTAAAAGTGACTGATGATATCCGCTGGGCAATGGAGAATAAGTCCCTTACAGTTCTTGTATTGCTGGACTTCAGTAGCGCATTCAACTCAGTGGATTTCGACATATTACTAGGTATCCTCAAATCTATCAATTTCTCTCCTTCCACTTTAGCCTGGTTCGGTTCTTATCTTCGGGGACGCTCTCAGTGTGTTCGCCTGGAGGAGTCCTTCTCTGATTGGTGTAGCCTCACTGAGGGTGTTCCTCAGGGTAGCGTTCTCTCTCCTCTTCTTTTTTCAATTTTCATAAACTTTGTTACCAGAGTAATCTCCTCTAGTTTCCATCTCTACGCAGATGACTTGCAGCTTTACCGACATTTTAATGTAGCTGACGCGGATTCTGCAATTGCTGCAATGAATCATGACCTGGCTTGCATCAGCGTTTGGGCTAAGTCATTTGGTTTGCAAATTAACCCAACTAAATCCCAGGCCATAATCATTGGCAGCAGATTCGTTCGCAGTGCGGCTGTTGTTGCATCTCTGATGCCTTTATATCTTGATGGTGTTCGCATTGAATATACCGAAACCGCTAAAGATCTGGGTGTAGTTATTGACTCCAATCTCTCGTGGCGTGCTCAGGTCAACGAGGTCAGCCGAAAGGTAAATTTTTCCTTTCATTCGCTGAAATGCCTTCAAAGTCTTCTTCCCTTGAAGACTAAAATTTCTTTGGCACAAACACTTATTCAGCCGATTATAGATTATGCCGATGCCTGCTATTTGGATGCTACCGAGGAGCTTTTAAACAAGCTTGAGCGCTTGCAAAATCTATGCATTCGCTTTGTTTTCGGTCTTCGAAAGTATGACCATGTTTCTCACCTTCGCAAGCAACTCAAGTGGCTCCCAATCCGTCTTCGCAGGAACACTAGGATTTTGTGTCTCCTCTTCAACATTCTACACAACCCGTCTTACCCTTCCTACCTGCGTGAGCGTTTTTCTTACGCTCGTTCTAGCGACGTACCGTGTAGATCACACCTTAGATCCCTCCTTAAATCTCATCCTCATAAAACTAGCTACTACTCTTATTCCTTCTCTGTCCATGCTGTAAGATTGTGGAACTCACTTCCGCCTAGCATTCGTGATTTAAAAACTATATCTCTATTCAAATGTCGATTAAAAGAGCATTACCTTTCCTCTTAACTGTGTTAATTATTTATATATATATTTATATTATATGTTTATATATTCTAACATTATGTATTTATTTAAGTATATGTTATTTTTATTGCATTGTAAGTATGTGTAAGTATATTTAATATTTTAGTTTTAGTTTTAGACTTCACATATTCATATTTATTTCTCTTCTTGTTCTCACACACTATTGTCTACATTTCTTTTTCACTTCTCCTTTCGCAGGTCTGCTGGAAGAAATTTCTTAAGAAATAAGCAGTACCTTTGTACTCAGATATTATAATTATGTTTATCTTATGTATTTTCCTGTGTGTACATAAATAATAAAATAAATAAATAAATAAATATTTATTTTAAACAATAATGGAATATACATCTAAAAATAAACTAAAATATGGCGTCCAGAAATTCGTACGCATCGCTGTCCACTGGTAATGTGCCCAAAAGACTGGCGGCATTGCCACGCTGTATGGCAATGCTTAACCGCTGTCCAGGGTAAAAGCCAGCCTTTGGGTCACGCGAAGTGTCAACTAGGCATTTGGATAGATCTTTAAATAATCTGTGAGCACTCGGACCCCACGACCCCAAGGTTTCGACCCCAAACGGCTCGAAAATATAACTACCAACAAGGTTATTATATTTCCGCCGCTTGAGGTTTTCAGCAGCCGCAGCGGCAGCGCCAGCACAGCAAGACGAGCTTGGAAGATGGGATGGCGCAAGAGTATCGACACAAGTTGTGTCCCACACTAAAGGCCTACCCATCTTCCAAGGAAATAAAGACATGCCATCCGGTCTTTTGCCATCGTCGCGTGCCAGGCCATTGGGTTCTAATACAGCTGGAACGCCGACGGTGACAAGAGCTCGTTGGATGATGTCGTTAATATTCGCGTGCCGTGCTATGCGACCCGCACTGCGGCCGCATGAAAGGCCGTGGTGACCGAGGCTGTTGACAACTTCGCCGCAGTGGCAAAGTTGTATAGAAGTAGTTTGAAGCCTGAGGAAGGTTATAGGTTACTATTTATCTGACCGTAAAAGAAGAAGGGTTATGTTTTTACCGTGATTAAGTCCTCGAGAGCAAAGCTCCGCGTGACTGCTTGGCTATATACAGGGTTAATTGTAAAACACCGTTAACCTCTCAGGACTATGATTAACTAAGTCTATGCGAAGTAAAAGAGAGCGATTTATACTATCGGTTTCTTTTAATTCGCATAGACTTCGTAACATTTAGGGCGTTTAATTTAAATATTTTTATTTTCGTATGAAAATCTGGTGAACAAAAATATAACGTATTTTTAAAAGTCATAGAACAAAAGTTGTTTATTATGATGGTAGTAACATAGTCCTGAGAGATCAAAGGTGTTTTACAATTAACCCTGTATAAATAAAATTAGGGTGTCTCTGTGATTTGTTCAAACTAACTTTTCTCATATGTTTAGTAAGCTGTTACACGACAGTACACAATAAGTACTAAAACATAATTATGTGCGTACAGCTAAGGAGTGGAATTCCCTGCGGAGTCTGTTTCTTGATACCTATAACCTTGGGGTTATATCTATGAGGAAACACAGACTTCATCTTCGATAACACCGCTTACCATCAGAAGAGATGGTGGTTTAACGCAAAGCCTATGTTTGATCCTGGATCTTCAACTATTTTCATTCCAAATTTCATCCAAATCGGTGCTGAGGTTTAGCCGTGAATGCGTAACAAACAGGCAGACAGACTTTCGCATTTATAATATTAGTAAGAACTAGCTGCTTCTCGCAACTTCGTTCGCATGGGAGTGTTTTCCCGAGTAAATCCCGAACCCGTGGAAATTCCCGGATAAAATGTACCCTATATATTATTCCGGGATATTAAATATCTACTTACCACATTTCATTCAGATCAGAAGTAAGATTTGCAAAATATCCAACAACAATAGTTGAAGAAATATTTATGGATGCAGAGATACATTTATAGTATTTATGGAATAAACGTTTAAATCGTCTATGCATTAATAATCACCATCACTGTGATATTTTCGTGAGTACTGAGCTGAGATTTCTGACCACTGCTGCACGATATCTGGAATCAATATCTAATCCAACTACTATCTCATTGGAGTAGAGTCAACTAAGATATTTATTTTACTTGTTGTTCAATCTTAATTCTGTATAATTATTATTCTGTCCGTATTTAGTTCTGTATAAAGCATGTTAATTTCTTGGTAAATATTTACAATGTGTTATTATTTATATTTTTACTATTTTCAACCGACGACAACAAAAGGAGGAGGTTATCAAGTCGACGCGTATATATTTTTTTTAATGTATGATCACCGATTACTCGAAGACGACTGAACCGATTTGGAAAATTCTTTTTTTGTTTGAAAGGGTTTTGTTCGAAATTCGTCCCATTGTTACCAAGTCAGGATCTGATGATGGGATCCTGGAGAAATCGAGGGAACTCTTCAAATATTATAGGCACACCTATAGTGATTTGAGTATTTTATATAGTAACTTGTGTAGTTGCATTTGAAAAGCACCATTTGTGAAGTGGACCTAATGATGAAGACCACAGATGGCCACTGGAACTACTTAATATATAATTAGGAATAATAAGTTTTTCATGTCTTCCGCTTCGATTACTTGAATGTGGCTATTAAGCACAATATACTCGTCACAATGCATATGGTGAAGTGAAGCTGATGGTGAAGTACCAGGAGAACTCCTCAACAATTAAAGGCCCAACATTGGGAAAAGCAATATTTTGTAAATGATTATAAGTAGTTGACATTTAGGCTTTTGTAACTAGGTAAATTAAAAAAAAAACTAAAAAGAGTGAAATAATACTTTTCACCGACTCCCAAAAAACATTGCAAAGTGAAAAATAACTTTAATTTCGGTTTTAATTAGCTGGTGTCTTTAGTTTTGTATTTTCATTTTTGGCACCGACTTCCGAAATTAAAGTTATTTTTCACTTTGCAGTGTTTTTTGGGAGTCGGTTTAATTTTTTGGTAAACAGTTTTTTTAATTCTCCATATTATAATTTTTACTATTTTTATATTACTATTAAGTACTTAACCATTAGCTTCAATGTGTGGTATGTAATAACTGTAAGTGCAAGTTGGTGATTAAATAAATAAATAAATCAATCTGCTCGTTTGACATTGTCCTCTCTCCATATTGCGTTAATCTATGGACGTAATCCTTGAACCCTTCATTCCTTCAGAAATTAGTTCCGTATTCCTCAGAGATACGGAGGGTTACGGATAAAGTCTTTCAATTAACAATCTGGTGTTATTCTTTAATTAAGATTTTAATTTTCTCTGATTAAAGATGGTTCGGAGATGAGATTTATCTGTGATGGAGGATTGACGAAGTAAATGAGGAAGTTGTGGCTAAAATAATGACAGATTGAGTTTGATATCGGACCGCGGATGAGTGATCATTATAACTCATTTTTTTAGGATAAGCACGCTCTAGTTTCGATCACGCCTGATTGTAATCGATAGATGAGACTACTGCGCCGTGTGCCGCGGGTTCGATTCCTGCATCGATACAAAGTTTGCATGGCCTACAAATATTTGTTCTGGGTTAAAATGTTTATAAAAATGCGCCCATGGCACAAAAGACATTCTAAATGTTGGTCTGAGCAATTTAATTTTAGTAGTGGTGTTTCCCATAAATATTTATGTTTGAAAGGCTGAACTTAAAACAGTTACTTTGTATACTCGTCAGCATACATTACACTAATCGCTAAACGTCATTTAGAAACATCGTTCGATCTTTGTCAGCTTCAAACGGTATACAGATACAGAAATAGTTAACTGCCAAACGTCTGATTAATGGATGCAAACGCTTGAAGTAAAATACTCGAATTCATCTGGAATTGATTAATATTTATTTAATTTTTAATTCAACCACTGTTACAACATTTCTTAATGCTACTTAATATTACCTACATGGATTATGCAACAAGATAAGCATAAAAAAGAATTGCACAGTGGTCCCCGAACTAGGCAGCGCCTGTATCTCGGGGGCCGGGGTTGCGTCATCGTTAATGTACATTTCAATAAAATATTAAATTAAGGTGATAAATAAGGTAAGTACATAGTGGTCAACATTTTGAGAACATAAATCCAGTTTGACACTAGGTAAAAAGTATGTAGTACTAGGTAAAATGTATGTAGTAAGTAAAGAGTACCTTTTTAATTAAAACTAAAATAAATGAAAGCACAATAAAAAATAAGATAATAACAAAATAAAAATATATTCTAATTCGAGTGTGTGGTGTGAGGGTTGTGTGTTGTTGTTAGTGTTGTGTGTGTGTGTGTGTAGTTTGTAAGTGTTGTGTAGTGAGTGTTCGTCAGAACAAAGAGTTAAGCCTGCAATACATGTTGGCCGAGCGTAGGCCAACGCGAGCGTTGGCAAATAGGTACAAGGCAAGAAATAATGTCCACACGTTCGACAAGTTCGTCCAACGCCAATGCAGACAACCAATGTAGAAGAGGGTCTGTAGAGCTGCCCACACGTTGGCCAAGCGCAGGCGAGTGCCTTCGATTTGTGACCAAAAACCGACACCGATCCGAAGTGAGGCAAGTGATCACGAGCAACGGCGAGCGAAGACAAGTTGCACCAAATAAGCTCTATACACGTTAGCGCTGGCCTACACTCGGCCAACTGGGCAAGTGAAACCTAGCGATAGCAAGACAAGGCAAATATACCGTCTACATGTTGGTATTGGCCTTCACTCGACAACGCTCGGCCAACATGTATTGCAGGCTTTAAGATTGAAGCAAAAACAATTTATTGTCGAGTTGAGTAGAAACATAGATGCTTATCATTTGAGTATGGATGTTGAAATTGAAATTGAAATTGAAAATTGAAATTGAAATTGAAATTGAAAACCATTTATTCGGTTATAAACACACACAACAACAGAAAATTACAAACATAAAAATAAAAAAAAATAAAAAAATTACATTAAGAGTTTCGCTGAGCATGTCTACACCGAAAGGGTTACCAACTCAGCATTTGCTGGGCGAAAGACACCCAGCGCTGGTTTTCAGTTGGCACCCCGCAGTGACACACGGACGAGGGTAAATAAACTAATATTAATTAATGTGTAGTGTATTAAATACATAAATAAAACAAAAATTGTAACGTTTAATATCGTGCTACGTGCTAAAAATAAAAAATAAAAACCTTTAAATTGTAATTTGAAACTCGCCACCAAAAAGCGCGTTAGTTGCCTAGTATCAAACTGCCCGCCAAAGGAAAAAAATAAATAATAACAAAAAAGTGACAAGAAAAGTTATTAATGAAATACGAATTTTTATTAAAACTAGATAAAATAAAATTGATCAAATAAATTTTACAATATCAAATTAGACTCCATCCACTCAACTATGATGGGGTAGGCTTCCAGTATTAACCAGATGCAGCTAAGTACTAGTGTTTTACATGGAACGACTGTCTATCTCACCTCCACAACCTAGTTTGTTTTTTTGCGCGGGCTTTGAGCGCGGCGAACGAATCAAGAAATTCCGTAACAAAAATAAACCTAACACCCCCACTCCGACCGGCACAGCGCGCAGCGGTGCGGCGTTGAAAGCCGTGCATCGTCTAACGTCGTTTCAGTTCGGCAGACTTCGGCACGGTGTTTGTGTGCGTGCGACTAGACGTATGCGTGTAGACTAGCTGCTAACTGCTCATAACTGAGTCCACGAGTGAGTTTGAGCCCGCGACTAGTTGAACCTTAACGTGTATGTATATGGTACGACTGTACGAAGCTCGCACGGATCGAGACGACCTGCTCCGAAATCGGACGAATACGTAAGCAGCTGTTTGTGAGAAAGTATATAGGTGTATAACAGTGAATATTCTATACGCGTAAAATTAGTGTATAAAGTGTTTTAAATATGAATAAACAAAGTGCATTTATTAATGAAGAAAGTGATGAAAAAAGTACTGCATAAATAAAATAAATAAATAATTATAATTGGATAAGTTGATAAAAAATGCTATGCAATAGCTTTACCGCGGCAGTCTCCGAGTGCCACACTCATTTTTTTATTATTATTTTTTTATTTTTTTCTCTGGCAGGCGATTTGATACTGGGCAACTAACGCGCTTTTTGGTGGCGAGTTTCTAATTACAATTTAAAAGTTTTTATTTTTTTTATTTAGCACGTAGCACGATATTAAACTTAACAATATTATTTTATTTATGTATTTAATACACTACACATTCATTAACGTTAGTTTATTTCCTCTCGTCCGTGTGTCACTGCTGGGTGCCAACTGAAAACCAGCGCTGGGTGTCTTTCGCCCAGTAAATGCTGAGTTGGTAACCCTTTCGGTGTAGACATGCTCAGCGAAATTTTTAGTGTTATTTTTTGTTTGTAATTTTCTGTTGTTGTGTGTGTTTATCACCAAATGGTTTTCAATTTCAATTTCAACCTATCCGTAACGACAGTCAAATAAGTGCAATTGACGGCCGGGACTAGTGTTGCCAGGCGTCCGTATAAAGCCGGATATAGTTAGACTTTTGTAATACACGTCCGGCCAAAATAAACGATTTCCGGCTTTTGTTAGTCTTTTTCCATTTGATCAATCGCCTCGTAAATCGCACCCCTGAACCGCGACTCGCGAGATAGAATGATTTGCCAATGTATTTTATTTTTAACCGACGAAAAAAATGCAATCAAATAGCAAAACGAAACGATGTTTTTCGCCACGGTTTATTTTATTCTAAACATGAACTCAGTACGTAAAAAAAATATTTATTTATTTACATTCAGTAGGTACGAATATAACAAAAAACAAATACAAGAAAAACAATTTTTTTATTATACTTACATTTGACAAATCAGCGACGAAATAAGACAAAACAAAACGTTTTTGACTCGAACTAATCACAAACTGAGCGAACATGTAGCGATAGCGCAGTTATTTTCCCAAATTATAAAAATAACGAATCCGGTGTCCAGATCCGGTGGACATAATATTGATGCCAGATCCGGTTTTCCGGATTTCAATCCCTAGTTACGATATTGCCTCTGCGGATACTCACTAGTTGAAAACTTTAGTAATGGAAAGTACCTAATATAGGTTTAGATTCACTTGTGTCATCGCAAAATATGCAACATAAATCGTCGCTGTAGAATGATAACCTTGTATGTCCAGAAATCCAAACTCCACAGGAAACGAAAAAAATTGGCCAAGTGCGAGTCGGACTCGCCCATGAAGGGTTCCGTGGTAACTATAATAAATATAATATACTTAAAAGAAAAAAAAACCTTACAAATTTCTTAAAACTAGCTTATTTAGAATTTTTACAACTACGCCAAATAACTTTGTTTTTCATAGTATTTGTATGAATTACAAAGTTATATTTGCGGTTTTAGAAAATATACTGTATCTCAAAACTGCCGACTCGATCTCATTCAAACCAATTTCGGTTGAAAGTTTACATTAAGATCTACAACATATGGTTTTTTTTTTAGATTTTTCACTTCATTATTATAGAAGTTGGAGGGGGGAGACACACATTTTACCACTTTGGAAGCGTATATCTTTTAAACGATTCAATTTATGAAAAAGTCATTTTAGAAACCTCAGTGTCATTTTTAAAGGCCTGTCTATAAATACCACACACGTATAGGTTTCATAAAAAAAAATATTTTCAGTTTCAGTTCCATGTATGGGGAGCCCCCTTTATTTTAAATGTTTTTTAAATTTTCTCTTAAAATCGGAAAGCGGTTCACAGTATACATCTATCTACCAAGTTTTACAAATATAGTCCTAATAGTTTCGGAATAAAATGGCTGTGACATACGGACGGACGGACAGATAGACAGACAGACAGACAGACGGACAGACATATCGAAACTATAAGGGTTCCGTTTTTTGCCATTCGGCTACGGAACCCTAAAAACGGTTGATTTTGTCAATGTTTAAAATATTTTCATGTGCTGTTGTCTCATGTTTTGAATGATCAAAAGGACTTATTTATGTTATTAACCAATGCGTTACTTAACTGGTTTATGCCAGAGAAATGATTAAGAGGTTTTCTGTTCTTATATCTACGTAGTTTTTGTTTAAACGCCCGTCTCTATAGATAAGAGGTTTTCGTTTTACTCCATAGATGACACTTGTAGTCATATACTGGGTTCACAGTTTCACCGTATTATAAAATACGTGATTTCCATACTATTTTAAAAAAAAGGAAAAAAAAGATTTTTGACAAACGAGGTATTCATTCTACAGCGACGATATGCGGTGATATATTTACGTTGACCACGTTGACTTACAAGTTGGTTTAACAGCTGAAAGAGACTTTAGACCACAGTATTAGATATTCATTTCGATATCTCTTCTTCTATTCCTTGAAAGGGAGTCTTTACAGTACAGTCGTACGGACAGATAAACAACAAAGTGATCCGAAACGAATTGCGTTTTTGGGGACGGAATCCTAAAAATACTATTTCGACTGAAATTATGAGGAAACAGAAAGTTTAATAATTTATGTTAGTTCATAAATACTACATACAATATCCACACATGCTTTATTATATCACTTATTCTATCATTATACATAGACTAACTTCTGCCCGCGGCTTCGTTCACTTCAAAGTTTTTTTTTTCAGTTAAATTAAAGTAAGCTATGTCATTCGATAGTGACAGTTGAAGATATTCAGTATCTTCAAAACCAAAAACATCATAACCATATCAAACCGTTGCTCCGTTTTGACGCGAAATTTAAGTCTTTTTTTGTTTTTATTTTAATATCTTTAATCAATAAAAGGACAACTACCGCGTTTATTTTTTTTTTTGTTTTCATAACACTGCATAGAATAAGCATGACTTGAGAATTGTAAGCTCCATTGTGTCCCGGTCATGACGTGATGTAACGGAGCGATGAGCAACTTGTCATGCATTAGCCAAGTGGGACAGAGAGGTTTTGATACTTAGATTTTATTTAAATTCGAATTCAAACATCATTTATTTCAATCCACTTTAGACGATAATGGTGTATGTACATAAATCATTTTAAATACAATAGATTCTTATATATTCTTACAATATAATAATAAATAATTAATTAAATACTATAAAATTAAGTCAATGTCAAAAAAAATAGGCCTTAAGTGTGGGACACCACTTATATCCATACTCTTGCTACATCCCATCTTTC
This sequence comes from Tholera decimalis, assembly GCA_943138885.2. Lineage (NCBI taxonomy): Eukaryota > Metazoa > Arthropoda > Insecta > Lepidoptera > Noctuidae > Tholera > Tholera decimalis. Next base: position 4,360,379 of record OW964575.2, on the reverse strand, counting down.
CAGTTTATCATGTTGTGCTGGTGCTCCCGCTGCTTCTGCAGAAAACTACTAACGGTGTAATCAAACTATATTCCGTCTGTGAATGAGTGACTTTAACATTTATTTATTTATTTATCACACACACATGTTTCCTTTGCCATTAGAGATCTTAAATCTAATGCGACAAAGTAACTTAAAATAAATTTTACTTAACTATACCTTACATGCTACACACACAGTACGTGGCCCTTGTGAACTCACTCAGTGTACAGGTGAATATGTTGATTGCATCCGCCATCGTATTGAGAGTGAGTCAGTGGTAGGCGCCCCAGCAGGTTAGTGCGCACACGCGGCACCACCAGCAGCTACGGTCTGCGCCGCCGCGCTACGTACCCATCCAGTATACAGAATCCTATTTCTGATAGTATGCTTGAGTTTTGTATACTACCTCTTAAAACTTTAAAAAGATACGTCGCCAGTGTCACTTCACGTCTGATTTCTAATTATCACATATCGAAATAACATAACATAACATATCGAAATTCCTCTTGCTTTGGAAAGCACGTTGATCCCGGCTGTCATTTGAACATCTTTAATAGTAGTTACGGGTAATATTACCGTGGTGCTAGTTTGTGGAGGTCGCGGCGGCGATCTCTCACGCCCTGCTCTGGTTCAGGCCATGGTGCGGGGCGAGAGGGAATGAGATGCCGTAGCCTCCTACTGCGAAGCAGTCATGCTAGCGAAAGAGGAGGCTGAACGTGCGAAGGAGAGGCAACTCTCTTCCTCATGCCCTAGCCATCTCCAGCCACCGTAGACGTGGGTCTGCGGTCGGCGAGCAGGGGTAGCTCGCCGGCCGGTAAGGACCAGACCCGAGACAGCGGCGCGTCGTGATCCGCGCGGGCCTCAAAGAGCAGTCAGCAGCATTGACGAGGCCCGTAAGGCCTTTGCCTGATGGGGTTGAAGAAACGTTCTATCGAGACACCGCGGCCTCGATATGCGAGGGCAACTGAAGGAGCAGTGGGTTTTTAGTCAGTAGAAGTCTGACACTCCCTTCCACCCCAACCAGAAAAAAAAAGTTTTTGAACCTACATCCAGTTAGACTGGAAGTTAACCCCAACATAGTTGAGAAAAGGCTAAACAGATGCAGCTTAGCAGAATATTAAATAAGTTATCCTGAACCTCTTATGTGTTTTTATGACAAATTTTATTGACGTGACAACGTCTTATAATTCGATGAAGCTGGCTGCACGCACGAAAATACATGACTCATGCGGCGTTACCTCGCTCTGAGGCGTTCCATTTAAGGCTTGAAGTGCAAGCGAGAGCGCGGAACGAGCGACAAAGAGGCATAATCGGCCTCCTCGTTCGGCAGCGTTCGACATCTGTCTCTCTCCTACTTGAGTGAGCGATGCGTCCGCGTGGATAGCTGCTATACAATAATACATTTACATGTTTTCGTCAAGTATGAAGTGCAGTGAAAAGTGAATGTGGTGTCAATTGTTTATAGCAACCAACCATTCCATCAGTATTTTCCTATGACGTCGTCACGTTCAACTATCGTCAGTAAACCGACTTTATAGACAACCGATTTTTTTTTAAAGACAACCAACAAAGCATACACCAAAAAACATGTTACAAGTTACAATATTATTACAAACAATAGTGTAGCTATGGGCAGAGCCTTTACACCATGGCAGCAGTGTTCAATGTTAATAAATTAAAATAATGTTTATGTTAAATAATATTTTAATACGAAATAAAACTAAAACAATAATTTTATGAAATAATAACAAATGTAAAAAATAATTGTCTTAAAAATGTAAAAAATAATTGTCTTAAAAATGTAAAAAATAAATGTTTAAAAATGTTAGAGAAAATATTAGATGTTGCGCGAGCTCGATATTGAACCGAAGACTGACGTACTGGCGTAGGTACGTGACGATACTACATTTTATAAATTAACAAAATTTGCAGTATTTTAACTAGGCCAAAGTAAAATGTGCGGTTGCTAACCGTACACACGACATGCATTAAACAATAAGCGTGAAAGTAGAGATAAAACAAAACTACAAAAAAACTTACTAACATTGCAATGGTTAGCTAGGTATTACTAATTGCTAAAGCTATTGATTTAGTACCAACATAGCATTTCACATATTATAAGATGAATGAACAGTTAAATAATTAAAAAATATAACTTGTGGAAAGCTAGAAGCAAAATAAACTTATTTTTCATTTTTCTAAAAATGCCCTATGTAAGACAGACTTGAATTTGCGGAAGGAATAAGACATGTTAATATCAACACTAGGTAAAGAAGACAAGCGACTATTTGAACCTGCATTCTGTTAATGGTGGAAAACTGACCCAGATTGGTTTTAAAACCCTTAACGCGAAATAACTGATATATACGATATAGTTACATAGTTACTTTATAGGTATACGAGCTAGTTTATAAGGCACATTTATGTTTATCAGACTGAGTAACCGCGGACAATCAATGTGATTGTTTATTAATTTGTATAGAAAGAGATTATCTAAGATCGTACGACGATTTTCTAGACTCATGAGATTAAAATGTTTCTAGCGAGAGCTGTAGCTCGTTAATTTTCTAAACAAATTGCAGACAATGCTACAGTATTCTAAACTGGACCTGACTATTGAGTTAAATATAGCAATTTTAGTTGAAGCTTTGTAATCAATACGGTTTAATATGTGTTTATTTGTATTTTTTTCTAAGGATGTCATGGACCTGCTTTTTTAATACACTGAGCAACGACCATTTTTGGTGTATGTGACGCATATCTTTCCTCTAGTTCAGATTGTTATAATGTTTTCTTTTCTCACTTTCCAATGCGTAATGTGAAAGCTCAAATTTCACACTACTAAAATAAAACAAAAATTTCATTTGTAAAGTATCAAGTCACCTTCATCGCAGTTCTCAAAGTCAGGAGGGGGAGTGTTATCAGAGTTTGTAACATGAATTTTAATATTTAATTAAAAACTTCACCCCCGGGGCGGGCCGTTACATTCATATCTTAAACAGTTTTAGTGGAGATTGAGACGAAACTCTTCAAAATTAGCGTCAATAACTTCTTCTAATGGGTGCTGTAAAAACAATTATGAATTTTGAAATTAAATTTGTTTAGAAAATTGTCTTTATTGTATATTAGCTATGGCCCGTGACTTCGTTCGCTTGGAAGAAAAATATGTTATTCCAGGATGTCAACCCTTACCAAATTTAATTCAAATTTATTTACTAGTTTTTGCGTAAAAGTATAACAAACATCCATACATTCATCCTCACATACTTTTGCATTTATAATATTAGTAAGATTGGTTGACCCGGCAAACTTCATACCAGCATTTTTTTTTCATATTGTCTCACCTTTTAAACTTTCCCTGAATTTCCACAACTATTTAAATACCAAAATTGCATCGGTGCAGCCGTTCTCGAGTTTTAGCGAGAATAAAAAACAGCCATTGACTTATATACATATAAGATATACACTTATACAGTATGTTAACTAACAGAGGGCGTTCCCGTTAACCCGCAATAGTATAGCATCCATACATGTTAAAAAAATATTCGAAAACAAAATGTTTTTTTTTTTTTTTTTAATATTAAAATATTCACTAATAATGTAAAAAATTGATACGTACAAGAAACACTCTGTACACGCGTACTAGAAGGACGGCAAAGTCGCAATTTATTTATGAACGGCGGGCCGCGTGTGCGGCGATCTAATTGAAGTGCTTATACTATTGCGGGTTAACGAGAACGCCCTCTGTTAGTTAACATACTGTATGTAGATAGAAACTGCTTCGTTGGTCGTAAGCGCGACTGCTGATCACGAGGTCTCGGGTCTGACAAGAAGTAACGTGCTTTTATTTATGTAAACTTTATGTACAATAGTGGTACATGGGCGGACTTAATGCAACAAGGCATTCTCTACCAGTCAACCTTTGGGTTAAAAAGACCACAATATGGTAGGTGTACAAGTAAAATAAATCTCATTATCGAAAGAATATATATATAATAGAATACACATATATGCTAAAATAATAGACTAATAAATACGGTGCTTTATAATAATCTTTCTGACTAAGAGAACTCATAATAATTAAAATTATTGCGAAAACCAAATTAAGAATGACAGGCTCTTAAGTAGTGGTTTCTCATTTTACGCTTAAAAGAGAATTTAGACTCGGCCTTCTTGATGTCAAGGGGCAGCATGTTCCAGAGTTTAATGGTGGAAATAGCATAGGAATTAGCCATAAATCCGGTTCGGTGAGAAGGAATGTGAAGAAGTAAGTTTTTGGATGCGCTAAGGTTAATATTGTTTTAAGTAATCAGGAGCACGAGGATCGTTCAAAATAGTGAAGAGCATGCAGAGAGATCTGAGGGAAATTTATCTGTAGTAGCCTCGAGTTTAGAAGCTGGCGGTGTGATACCCCCATGCTTCGGAAAGCACGATAAGCCGGTGTTCTCTGGTGTCACTTGAACATCTTTGACAGTCGTTACGGGTAGTCAGGAGCCAGAAAATCTGACACTGGTCTAGACAAGGAGTATCGTGTTACCCAGTTACTGGGTTGTGGAGGTCAGATAGGCAGTCGCTCCATGTGAAACATCAATACTCAGCTGCATCTGATTACACTGGAAGCCGATGTCAAATCCCAACATAGTTGGGAAAAGTTGGCGTAGATGATGATGTTCACCAATATTTAAACACAACTATTTAAGACCAGGCAGTCCAAAATAATTTTCACGCAAGTTCCACTCCCATCCAACCCGGTGAGGCCATTGTATACTAAACACTAACGCAGCAGTAATAAAGTTGAATATCGCGTGCGCTCTTTCACCATGTTCGGTTTCGAAACTGCCATTGTGTGCTAAACGTTAACGCAGCAGTAATAAAGTTGAATATCATGTGCGCTCTTTTACCATATTCGGGTTCGAAACTAAATGTCATAAGTATCAATTCTTATTTCGTTTATAACTAAAGTAATACTTGATCTAGAGAAAAAATGTCCTATATTTGGATAATAAACTATACTTTCTTACTGTCAATACTAATTTTAGACATAAAATCCGAGTAATCTTGATTAAATTTTGAATAATCTTTAAAAAGAACATGATTTTCGATTAAAAAAGACATGATTTTCGATTAAAAAAGACATGATTTTCGATTAAAAATGAATCGAGCGAAAATGTTCCAATTACGAAACTGGTCTAGATAAAGAAAGAAAAAGATCCAATAAATCATATACTAAAGTTCCATTTTGATTGTATGCGTGATTGTTTCAGAATATTAATATAAAATTACATACAATTTAGGGAGCCTCCTATTAACAATATTAGAAGTCGCCCATTGGTTGGAATTCAACCATAATTTTAATTACGTATATATAAATGTTACCTATATAAAAGTACAAACATTCGCGCGAGGCTTCGCTCCCGTAGACTTTATCAAGATTAAAACATAACCTCCCTCTTTTGCAGTCAGATAAAACGCCCATAACCTTCCTCAAGCTTCAATCTACTTCCATACCAAATTTCATCTAAATGCATCATGTACTTTCAAAGATTAGTGCGTTCAAACAAACAAACTTTTCTGCTGTATAATAATAGTATAGATAGATTAGCTTTCAGCATTCCTGCAATAAACATTAACTGCGCCAAAGATATTCCTCCGATCGCGCAATTTTCGTCGAAAGGGGTACTTAGTTTTAAATAACAAAAAACAGTACAAACTCGTAACTTATTCTAAAAAAAATCAAAGTAAAAAAAATACTTATATAAATAAACTTAATATGTAGTTACAAAAAAATAAAACCGAAAATCCGCCCGTTCCATCATCGGACTACAAGACAATCGGTGATGCGCCATCGTTACATGGTGGACATCCCACCCATACGCACGAAATGTTTTGAGAATACTTTCATTGTGTGTACTGTTAAGGAGTGGAATTCCCTGCCGGAGTCTGTGTTTCCTGATCGCTATAACCTGGGAGTCTTTAAGTCAAAAGTGAATAGGTTACCTCTAGGCAAGCGTGCTCCATCTTCGACCACATCATCACTTACCATCAGGTGAGATGGTGGTCAAACGCAAGCCTATTATCAATAAAAAAGAAGAAAAACCTGCTTATTCGTTAAGCAAGTAGAATCGCAATTTTCTCTTAAATTCATAGCGAATGATTCACCTCTGCTGCGACGTTACGTAGAATCTAGGTAGACACAGATTTTGAAAAGAAAACTGTCAAAATTAAAAATTTAAACCCTATATCACGCTTCAAAAATATTCAACAGCGTTATCCCGACTCACCCCCTTTACACTTGACCATTAAAATATACAAAATTGGGGTCGATTCCACCCCTCTCAACCATCGGCAAAAGAAAGATAAATAGCACAGAAGATCCATTTCTTACAAAGAGCGAAATACGACTTTATATTTTATGTAAGAAAAAAAAAATTGCATTTATTGTGCAGTGGCATTTATTAGCATTCAAACACCTTAAAACTAAAAAAAAAAACTATAGTAAATAAACAAAGCAAGTAATGCTAAAAGGGCCTCAGCACATCATATATACCAGAAAACTTAGAGTATATCATTACAGTACTACTGTAATTATACCTCTATGCCAGAAAACAACACAAGATATGCCAACTGACGCTGATTTTCAGCTGCAGCTCGCACAAATACCATACGTTCAAAAATAGAAACATATTATAAATGAACATAATTATTTGATTTATGATACTTTTCCTTTTGGCTACAATCTCACCTTATGGTAAACGATGATGTGGTCGAAGACGAAGCACGCTTACCTAGAAGTAACCTTATATTATTCACTCTTGACTTACACACAGACTCCTTAGCTATACGCACAAACGTGAGTCAGTCTTGTCCTTGAAATAATTACCTACAAGCAAGAGCACTCACCACAGTTTTCTTATTTCATGTATCTACTTGGGGTTCTTTCTAGTTTAGTGAAATTAAATATTTTTTTTATGTTGAAAAATAAATAGTTGTAAATGAAAGGAAAGTATGAGCATATAATAATAATTTAATAAAGAATACATAATATAAATGATTACGAAAGTTGTAAAGAAATAAGAAGTACGGTCGGCCAAGAAAGTGGTGTACCAGTTTTGATTTAGTTTCCCGGTCATCGAAAATTACAACAAGGTTCGTTATAAAAAGATAATACTGAAAGAGACAACATTATCATGACGTAAACCTATGTATTTAGTATCCATACGTCATATGTCACATATAAGTACATGACATTTTAACCTTTAGTATAAATGAAAAGGACATTAGTTTCTACAAAGCAATTGAAATGTTTCCAAACAAAAGTAATAAAAACTATTTAGACAACCGAATTCCATTTGAAAAAGAAAACTGACAATTGACATTTTGTCAAATATATGCAAAAAATCGATATATTTTCCGTGTTATTTTTCAATCAACTGCATATAAAATCATCTCAATGCCTGCCAACTTGACCATTGCCGAAAGAGCACAAATAATTGCCCAATTTAATGAGGGAAGCAGTATCAGTGCGATATCCCGGAATTTGAATATATCGAGGCGTTCTGTCCGCTTTTGGATTCGTCGTGAAGGAGAGGAGGGAAGTTTGTTGGATCACAGAAGAAGTGGTCGCCGGCCTGCACTCTCCAATAACGATAGAGAATTCATGAGACGGGAATATGAAATCAATGGTTTTAAGCCCACAAAACATTTTGCGGAGATGTTCGATGTGAGTGCCCAAACAATAAGGAATCATCTACATTACATGGGGTTGCACCACAGGCATTACGCCAAGAAAATATATTTGACGGATGCTCACAGACTTGCTCGTCTGAACTTCGCCAGAGAGCACTTAGAGTTTGATTGGTCTAATACAGTGTTTTGTGATGAAAAAACGTTTAAATCCAGTCAGCATGGACGTCTTCACCTTTGGCGATATAATTCAACACGGTATAAAGATGATCATGTAATCCCAAATAGAGAATCAGGTCGAATTTCCGTAAATATTTGGGGCTGGATGAGTACGGATGGTGTAGGAGAATTGTGTTCTCTACCTCCTCGAGCGACGGCTGTAAATTATATCGACGTGCTTCAGAATGCAATGCTACCGACAGTCCGTAATGTTTACCCGGAGAACGAAGTGCCACAATTTGATTTTGTTCAAGATAATTGTTCAATTCATAATGCGAGGATCGTAAGAGCCTGGTTTCGTTCACACACTGACGTAAGGGTAATTCAGTGGCCCTCAAGATCGCCGGACCTCAACCCGATAGAAAATCTTTGGGGCCTTATGGTCCAACGATGGTCGCATCAAAATGAAAGAACCAAACAAGCTCTTATTAGTCACTGTAATTATATCTGGGAGGAAATGCGGGGAACCGATATTTGCTCACGGCTTGTTGGTTCAATGAGGTCTCGTCTTTTAGAGGTTATAGAGGCCAACGGCGGTTACACCCGTTTCAAATTTTTTTAAATTTTCAATATCTTCTAAATATTATATATGCTATGTTTTTGTTTGTTATAAGTATTTTAAAATTGATTGTAGAAATTTAATAAAAGGATAAATCTATTTTTAGCTTGTTTTTTATTGATATTGTAATTACAAGTTTACAGAAATTGTAGGTTTGTGGACTCGCCTTGTGCCTTTACAATTTTATGTAACTTGTTGATTACAATTCTGAATTTGTAGATACAATTTTGTCATCAAAATCTACAGCCCCCCGCCGTTGATTTTACGACGTCATTGGTTCCATCAAGTTCAAACTAAGAACAGCTGTCACGTTACAAACAGTAATAGTCGTTATCAATAATCAGATAAAGACAGCAATAGAAGTTGTCAGATCGATCTGCAAGCGAAACTAATCTTTATCACCTATGAATCTGCAAGCGATATTCAACCTTAGGGTGGTACACCACTTTCTTGGCCGACTGTACATAAAACACGTAAATATGTCTACCACTGCTGAGACATAGGCCTCGCCTCTATGAAATAGAATAGGCCGTATCCACCACGCACACGTTTAAGTTGGTAGATGCTGCATGTCTTTTTTTTTTCGTGGTAAAATCATCAGATGAGTCCTCCCACCCCGAGCAGGGCCGGAGGGACTGTCAGACTTGTACTGACTAAAATCCACGGTATTCCTTCAATAGCCCTTTACGTTCCGGGGTCACGGTAATAGGATAAGTCCCACGACCCCGGCAGGCTTCGGCCCTCTACAGGGGAGGCCTCGTCATCTTGCTGACGCTCTTTGAGGCACGCGTGGAATACAACGCGCCGTCGACCCGGGCATGGTCCATGGTCGGACAGCGAGTCGCCCTTTACTCGCTGTCCGCATGCCCGCGCCTACGGTGGCCGGAGATCGTCGGAAGACGTCCGACGCCATGGGCGTCTACCACTGCGGCTGGGCTGGAGGGAGGACGCTATCCGAGAGGAGGAGGCGGGCCGCGTGATGGAGACATCACGCGGCCCGCCTCCTCCTTCGATAGCATGACTGCTTCGCAGAAGGAGGCGACCGCTTCCCACTCCGTCTCGCCCCGCAGCATGGACTCGACCAATGCCGGGCGCGAGAGGTCTCCGCCTATCGCCGCCGTGAGGACGTCGGTGCTCTACCCAAGCGGGGCAGTCTTGCACCGTATGCTCTACTGTGTCCTCAGGGCGATCCTCGCAGTAGTGACACCCAGGCGTTTCTTCCTTCCTCACCAGACACAGGTACCTCCCGAAACTTCCGTGTCCGGTGGGGACCTGCGTTATGCGGTAGGTCAGGACGCCGTGACGCCGATCTAGCCACTCCTCAAAGAGGGGTCTTACCGCCGCAATTGCGGCGTGCCCGAGATATTGCATGTCTTGGGAGTTTTCGGTCCTAAGACACACCTTTTCTCACGATGTTTTCCTCCACCGTTTTAAGTGCAACGGTGATTATGAAAATTAGACAAAGGCATGTACCTGTCGGGGTATGAACCCACGACCTTTGACACATAAGTCGTGCTATAACAACTGGAACCCCACTGCTCTCCTTTAACAGTTTTCTTGTAGGAAGTGTTCAATAAAAATACATTTTGGAGTTTCCAAGTAATTTATTTATTTAACAAGTATAGAGAACTAACAGCTATTATACACAGGAAATATAAAGTATAGTACACAGTAAGCTGATTAAAAGATCCTCACGATTAAAAATTAAAAAAAAATCTCTAAAGAAACACAATTGGTCTTTCATTTCATTTTTCACGCAATCTAGACACAAGCATATTTAGCTTAGTTAGAGGGGTTATCAAGATTGCTAGTGTGTAATACAGGCATTGCGAGTTCACTTTATAAAAAAAAAATCATTCGTTTGTTTTTTAAACACGACTGTTGTACTTCTGTTCTTTTTTGTTGCTTGACCGACCCCTTAAGGCGTGAGCACACTCCCATGTTAATATAGACTTACAAACCATAAATCTATATTCTCCTTTACAGAAAGGGTATTAAATTATATTCATGTGGAAAGTGTCAAGATCAGTCGTCGTTCTAACTTTTGGACATGTCGTTTTTAACCGACTGTGAGGGATGAGAGAGAGAGTTATGAGAGAGAGAGTTATGAGAGAGAGGTGTTTTCATTGTGGTGGTGTCTTTTGTGAGATTCGTTAGGTATTGGCTATTTTTATAATGGACCATTCTCTATCCGAGAATTGGCTCGTTTAACTTTTTCTTCTAACCTTTAGTCCTTAAGTCAAGAGTGAATACATTACTTCTAGGTTTATAAGCGTAATTCATCTTCGACCACATCATCACTTACATCAGCTGAGATGGGGGTCAAACGCGAACCTATTATCAATAACAAAAAATACATTGGAGATTTGGTTCCTTCATTTTGACGCTCACTACTCTACTCACTCTTTAAGTCAAGATGATGATGAATATGTTTTGTTATTTGTGTATACTTGTAGCATATGACAATAAATGTTTTTTCTTTATTTCATTTAGACTATCTAGTGCGTGGCGATAGTTAACTATGTATCGTCGATAAATAGCAGTCGAGTTGTAACAGTGCCAACTAAAGATTGATTACCAATGAAGCTAATATTGTTCGCATAGATTTTAACCTGGCGTTGCTTGCAAGTTTCTTTTTCAATTCAACTTTCAATCATTGTCTATTTAAAGGTTTAAGATGAAATCCATACACAGTCACACTACACAAAAGCATTCAATACAAAATACAAAAAACACTACTACATTACACAAAACAACACTACATTACAACTTACTATACACTATACCATACTTTCTGTATACTTGTAAGTCACACTACACTAAAACACTTTATAATGATGTACGTAATATATTGTAACTGATTGTTCATTCGTATTGTAAACTGCGTCCTGAAATACAGGCTCGGCCTAGCTCAGGCGCAGTTGCTCACTTTATTTTTATTATTATCTAACTTCTGTGCTTTAATGAATGTTTATTTTTAATGACTATTATGCTGTACAAATGTAAACTGTTATAAGCACAATATAGTGCAAATAATTAAATTCAAAATTTGAACTATGCTTCATATCTTTGTGTCTGGAGCGGGTTCACGGCAATAGTCCGACACCTTGGCCATCAGGGTATTGACGCTTAAATTTCTAGAGCTCTGAAGGACCATTGGACCTAAGTACGTATTTTGTGTTAATTTCACCTTGATATCATTTAATTTTTTTACTGTTACGAAAACCCATTTTTTGTAAATTTATTCAATAAAATAGAATATACTTTATTGTACACCAAAATTTAAACACACCTATTTTAGAATAATTGCTTATTTTTCTTACTCGTATTATATTCTTTTTTCTTATTCAATGTACAGACACACTATTTTGTCTGTTTTATTATATGTATCGATTGATTTTAAGGACGCATGTTCAAAATTGATAGGTATCAAATCGCATCACTACATAGACAAGGCTCAAACACACACAAACGTACGAATAGCTCCGCGAATTATGGGTACGTAAAGTCATTTTGATACTTTAGATTATTTAATTTTTTTTTATTGACTTAATGGTTGCTTTTATTTTGTGTGCTGTTTGATGTCATGAAATTATTGGAGTGACTTGTAGGTACACTTCGATGACTGGTACTGGATCTCTTTGACAACAAGATGTAAATGTGCAGTTTTTTTTATTATGGTTTCGTAGCCGATTGGCAAAAACAGAACCCTTATAGTTTCGTCATGTCTGTCTATCTGCCCGTCCGTCCGTAAGTCACAGCCATTTTATTCCGAAACTATTATAACTACCTACATGTGAAACTTGGTAGGTGGATGTATTCTGTTCCGCCGAGTTGAACCGCTTTCCGATTGATAGACAAAAATATATAAATTTAAGGGGAGCCCCCCTCATACATGGAACTGAACCTAATAATATTTTTAAGCTATTGCATAGCTTTTATCGCGGGCTTTGAGCGCGGCGACCGAATCAAGAAATTCCGTAACGAAAATAAAACCTAATACGGTCGAATATGGTCAGTTATTTCAATTCGGGTTACTAATGTTTTATTAGCATGTTTAGTAAAGAATCGGATTGGTAACCGTCAGTATTTTGGATCAAACCCAGGGTCTCATCATATCTTTTTATGATTTCTTTTTTATTGAAAGTACTTTTATATTATACTTACTAGCTTCTGCCCGCGACTTCGTTCGCGTGGAAGGGGGTTCCCGCGTAAATCCCGAACCCGTAGGAATTTCGGGATAAAAACTATCCTACGTCCTTCCCAGAGTCCTAAACTATTCCCACGCCAAATTTCATCTAAATCGGTTCAGCGGTTTAGGCGTGAAAAGGTAACACACAGACAGACAGAGTTACTTTCACATTTATAATATTAGTATGGATTTAGATATTTTGTAAATATTTTGTTGAATAAAATAAGAAACATTTACATTTTTTTTATAGGAGAAAGAAAGTCTAAAATGTCAACGCCGCGAGAAATAGCTTAAAACTAAAAATGTGGTATAATTGACCCGGTAACTTGAATTAATATCAAAGAAAAAAAATACTGCTAAAATAAAAAAAAAATTAAATAATTATAATTGCATAAGTTGATAAAAAATGCTATGCAAAGCTTTACCGCGGCAGTCCCCGAGTGCCACACGGGTTTTTTTTTTTTCATCAAACCTTTTCGTGTGCGGTATCTATAGACAGGTCTTTAAAAAATATATCGGTTCCTAAAACTAATTCTTCTTAAAGTCAGTCGTTTAAAAGATATACGCTTCCAAAGTGGTAAAACTCTCTAACTTTTATAATAGAATAAAAAAAATATGCTGTAGGTTTTAATGAAAACTTTCATTAAAATGGTTTGAATAACATCGGGTCAGTAGTTTTTGAGATTTAGCACATTTTCTAAAACCGCAAATATAACTTTGTATTTCATACAAACACTATGAAAAACAAAGTTATTTGGCGTAGTTACTACGGAACCCTTCATGGACTCGCATTTGTCCAATTTTTACGAATGAGCCCACTCTTGACCTCGATCTCGCCTGATGGTAACCGATAGATGAGGTCTACAATGGAACGAGCGAGCTCAGAAGATACCTATTTACTTTTGCTTTAAAGACTCAAAGATGGCAGGGAAAACAGAAGCCGGCAGAGAATTCCACAGCTTGGCTGTGCGCACAATAAATGTGGAGGAGAAGCGCTTGACAAGACGGTATATCAACCAAGTTCGAGCTTGTATTGTTAGATACGATGAGATATTATAATTATACGAACTCAGTGGAGTGGCCTGCAGGAATACAGCAACCGCTCTTGAAGATCCTAGACGATAAGAATAGCTTATCAAGTTTGGGTCCATTCTGTTTGGTAGGTGTGTAATTTCGTGGTTTTCGGGGTCGCTAATAACGTATGGGGTTCAAAATCAAAGATTTCGCCAATTAAACTGTTCACCGTGTGTTTCATTTCCTTGGTATGATAGCATTAGCGATCTTGACAAAAGCTGGGTGGAACAATATTTTAATATTAATAAAATCTTTTTACCAAAAAATTAAACCGACTCCCAAAAAACACTGCAAAGTGAAAAATAACTTTAATTTCGGTAGTCGGTGTCTTTAGTTTTGTATTTTCGTTTTTGGCACCGACTTCCGAAATTAAAGTTATTTTTCACTTTGCAGTGTTTTTTGGGAGTCGGTTTAATTTTTTGGTAAAAAGTTTTTATTTCACTCTTTTTAGTTGGTCTATTTTTAATTTACCTAGTTACAAGAGCCTAATTATCAACTACTTATAACCTTTCACAAAATATTGCTTTTCCCAATGCTGGGCCGTTAATTGTTGAGGAGTTCTCCTGGTACTTCACTATCAACTCTACATCACCATATGCATTGTGACGAGCATAAAGTGCGTAACATCCATATTCAAGTAATCGAATCGCAATCCACTCAATACTTATTATTGAGTAGTTTCGGCGGCCATCTGTGGTCTTCATCATCAGTTCCACTTCCTCAAATGGTACTTTTTGAGAGCAACTGCACAAGTTACTATAATAAATAGCCAAAACGACATAGGTGTGCCTATAATATTTGAAGAGTTCCCTCGATTTCTCCAGGATCCCATCATCAGATCCTGATGTTTATGAAAATGGGACCAATATCAAAGCTTATACCCTTTCAATCAAAAAAAGAATTTTCCAAATCGGTTCAGCCGTCTTCGAGTAATCGATGATCATACATTAAAAAAAAAAAATATATATATGCGTCGAATTGATAACCTCCTCTTTTTGTCGTCGGTTGAAAATCAATTTCTTATGTTTAATATATTCTTGGAATATATGAGGAATGAGCTCGTAACTCCATATTTCTTACCCGTCTTGGGATCAATCAATTCTGGAAGAAGACAATTTTTGTAAAATCGAATTAAGTGGGTTTCCATTTTTTCCTTTCAGAATTAAAAGTCCTTTTCAATGATTTCAAACTTTAATTTACCAGTCTTGCCTAGTAATACGCAACTGCCCTTGAATTTGATAATACCATTTATGTTTTTTTAATAAAAATACCCAAATTGCTACAGGTGTGCCTATAATATTTGAAGAGTTCCCGCGATTTCTCCAGGATTCCATCATCAGATCCTGACTTCATGACAATGGAACGAACTAGAAAGTATACCTTTTCAAATAAAAAAAGAATTTTCCAAATAGGTCCAGTAGTCTTCGAGTAATCGGAGAACATACATAAAAAAAAAACAGATTCCGAATAAGTGAGGACCTCCTCCATTTTTTGAAGTTGATTAAAAAGTGTTTCTGTCACAAACCAAACAGTAATACAATAAAATATATTGAAACATTAGTGGTTTCCAAATTGCTGCCACAAAAAGTACTACAAATCTGTTGGTCAGATCTTTCCGGACGCTCTTCGTGTGTACTGCGAGTATCGCGACTGCCTCCTTAAATTCTGTGTAAAGAGGATCAGATCGTTTTGATGGTCATAATAAAATGACACATATTTACAACTAGCTTTTGCCCGCGACTTCGACCGCGTTTATCTCGGAAAATATCCCATCAGTATATTTATGTGGAGAACATAGCGCCGTCCGATGTAACTGTACAAACTCAAATGACTACTATATATCATTGCCGTGTATTTGGTGAAAACCGTATCAAAATCTTATGTGCTTTTTATCGCGTTCAAACAGACAGACAGACGAAAGGTGGCGGGAGGTCTCTGTTTAGATAAAATTTATTATGGTAGTTACGATCTAATAACAAATATTTTTTGACCACATGTCCAAATACCATCCCGTTATCCTACACCGGTTCCCGCTCGTGCACCTCCGCTGACCTTGATCACCGACTGGAGGAAAGTAAGTGAAAAACAGTAATAAGGTAAATGCAATTAAAGAAATTGGTCAGTTGCATTTTTGCGACACTTGCACTAAATATCTCATGGTGGCAGTTCTAATTTTGTGAAAAGTTTTAGTGATGGATTTTACTTCCGAAGGTATGTACTATATTATTTTCTTATTAGAATATTTTAATATGTCATAAAATAGACTATGTGTGAATTCACAAAAAAGGCATGTTTTTCTTTGTTTTCGAACTTATCAGGCTTTTGGGGTATTAATGACAGCTGCAGAGGTTACTGCACGGTCAACTGGACATAAAAACGTTGCCAGAGTTATAAAGGACATTCGCGAGAATCCAGCTTCTGCAAGTACATGCATTAGCCTTCAACAACCAAGTGCTGTGCAAGTGATAAACTGCTAAGTAATGACGAGGCATTAGCGTATTATATTGATTCAAAATCAACAACTCACTCATATAAACAGACTAGAAAGTGGATTATGAAAGTCGGGCATCACGTGCTTCCATCATATGATTGCATTGTTAAATCAAAAAAAGCATATTATCCTTCCGAGGAGCACATTGTTTTGACACAATCTCGAGCAGAAATTGAGCTACAAGCTATTTTGAATAAAACAGCAGAACGTTTAGTAGAAGCTCAGAGAGAAGTTGTCACAATTGTGCTCCCCAATCTAATACCCAATTCATCGTTTATCACACAACATCTCTTATAAGTAAATGGGGATGTGACGGAAGTTCCGGTCATAGTGCTTACAAACAAAGATTTGAAAACAGCGAAGGCACTGATGAGTTCCTTTTTGTTTATTCGTTGGTTCCTCTAAGGTTAATCGACGAGAGTAACAACATTATCTGGCAAAATCCTCGTCCATCATCGACGATGTTTTGTCGTCCAATTAAATTCATTTTTGCCAAAGAAACAACGGAATTGACAAAAATCGAAACAAATAAGGTTTTGGGATAAATAAACGACTATTTGGAGGCTACATCTTATGATCTTGGTGGTTCTGAAATTTCTGTTAAGCACAAGCTTCTGCCGACTATGACTGATGGAAAAGTGTGCAATGCTTTGACAGAGACACATTCATCGCAGAAATGCTATATTTGTGGGGCCACTCCCAGAATGATGAATCAAGATAATTTTGGCTTGGGTTTGTCAACATTACATGCTTGGATTCGTTCGTTTGAGTGCTTTTTACATTTTAGTTATAAGTTAGATATTAAGAAATGGCAAGCTAGGTCTTCAGAGGAAAAAGCAAGTGTAAAACAACGATCAGACGAAATCAAACAACGATTCAAGCATGAAACGGGATTAATTGTGGACAAGCCAAAGCCAGGATTTAGTTCCACAAATGATAGAAACAAAGCTCGACGTTTTTTCGGGAACCCCGAACTGAGTGCTCAGATCACAGGATTGGATGTTATAATCATCAAACACTTTGATGTATTGTTGAGGACATTGTCTTCTGGCTTCGAGATAAATCTTGTTGAATTCAAAAAGCCGAAGAAGAAACAGCAAGTGCTTCCCCTTGCTTCTCAATGGCGTCGCTCCAGATATTAATGGCATACGCTAGAAGATCCCCAGTTGACCGGTTTTTTGCGAAAACCGTATTGTCAGTCACTGAGGATATCGTTGGCTTCTAGGTATGCCAGGAGCTTACTATTAAGTACACGCTCCATACTCTTACAGAGTATGGACGTGACTGAAATAGGCCTGTAGTTGGCCGGGTCAGCACGACTGCCCTTTTTGGGTACAGGCTGAACGTTAGCCAGCTTCCATGCTTTCAGCACCTTTCCAGTCATCTAGCGAAAGGCGAAACAGGCGTGTCAAGATTGGAGACAATTCAGGCGCACAAGTTCTATGAACAATTGCTGGTATCCCGTCGGGGCCACTAGCTTTGTTCACGTCAAGATTACGCAGCACTCTACGGACGTCCTTCTGATGGATGCGAATGTCCAACATACACGTCTCGCATCCAATAGGAGCATCAGGAGGGTGAGCGCCACTACTATCCAGACGTGAAAACTCCGCAAAGAGGGCGGCAAACAAGTTTGCTGGTTTGAGCAGTGGTTACCACCACTGCTCAAACCTGACGGGTCTACACTACCGTGAGGGACGACAGAAGTTGAATTCGACCGACTTTGCCAGGGACCAAAACGCTTTGCTGCCAGCAGGATATGAAGCGAGTTTGTTCCCGATTCGGCTAACGTGGTCAAACCGAACCCTCCGCAAAACCTTCTTGCTGGACTTGGCTGCCCTGTTGAAGGCTCTCTTCTTCTGATCCACGTCATTTGCTTTGCAGTTTCGAGCATCGACCCATGCTAAGTATGTCCCGTGTTTAAGCGCTTCAGCGCGATCACATTCGGCGCCAAATCAAGGTCGAGCTTTGCCGGACCAATGTGGAGTACTACATACCGTTCTCTGACCTAACAATTTAGGTCAGAGAACGGTATGTAGTACTCCATCCCCTGTCGCAAAACATCTACCACGGCGTTTGCGCACGACGATGAATCATTTGAAGAAAAGCAAGTAGGCTGCCAAGGATAAAATGCAAAGAAAGATCGCATGCCATCCCAATCCGCTGACTTGTATCGCCAAACCCGCCGAGTGCCTTTAAGGCTGAGATCGGGCGGAGAGTAGACGGATACAGACTTCACCAGACAGTGGTCGGAACTACCTAACGGTGTGGATATCGTTACCGAATAGCGGTCTGGATCTGTAGTCAGCAGAAGGTCCAAGCAATTGGCTTTGTGTGACTCAACATCCGGCACCCTCGTTGCTCCCTGGACCAGCTGAGTGAGATTTAATGCAAGTGCAAGATTGTGCGTCTCTCGCCCAGCATGGTCCGTGCACTGGTATGGGAAGAGCCACTCCTGGTGATGGGCATTAAAGTCCTCCAGTAACACGAACTGAGCTGCTGGGCCGCATCTACCGCCTCACTGATGTATTGTGTGAGCCTGGTTCTCTCATGATCTCCGCTGTGCGAGCGGTAGACACAAGCATAGATAATTTTGTCTATGTCCGTGTCCACCAGAGCCCAAAGTGTAGAAAACCTGGAGTCCTCAAGGTTCCGGAGACGCTAATAGCAGATGTCGTCGCGGGCGTACATACATACCGCCGCACGTGGTTTAAAGTTGTGCTCCAAGATAAACCCTGGGTATGAAAGATACGACACGTCTGATGGACATCTGATCTGCGTCTCCGAAAGAAACAGCAGAGCAGGTTTCAGTCTCGAGGTGGTGGTAGACTGCGACGAGATTTGAGTGCAAACCTCGGATATTACTGAGGTGCACTTTGAGAGAGAGGGAGTGCAGCCGCTGTTTAACTTTTTATTCCATTTCATGATTTAGAGAGTGAAGAGGAGAGAAGAAGGAAGTGAAGTGAGGCTTCACGCTGTTAACCTCCAGACCCACACTAGACGGATGGTATTGATTGGGGAACTAGTCTGGAGACTGCGGGGACGCCCAAGCCCCCCCGGGAATGACCATCGGGCCCTCTCATCTGGTCGCCAACCAGCACGATGGTGCATTCCGGGATGTTTTGACAGTTGGTGGGGCAGCCTGTCATGTGTGGCTGGCACACTACTTGGGCCCCCAACTACCTGCGGTCGGCCAGCGGCGCACCGTGCCTCGGATCCGCTCCTCTCCGCGACTAGTCTCCCGATACGTCCGCACTAGTGCGAGCCAGATTGGTCTTTCAGCAGTGAAGCAACTACTTCGACCCAACTCCTTGATAGGCTACACAGGGCATCGTACCGGATAGTGTTGCCCAAACGAGAGTCTCGCAAGAGTCTTGCAATTCGCGATTATCCTATTGCTATTTATTAAACGGTAGTTGAGATCTCAGAACAATGTAACAGAGAGTCTGTTACATTGTTCTGAGATCTATCTAGTACCGGAACATAGCTAGGCCGTTTGGCGGTACGTCTTTGCCCTGTGGGTGGTCACAAGCCTGCAGTTTTAACCTGCCACCTGTTTGATGTCACCTGATTAGCACCACCCGCGGGCCACGTGTAGGGATTTAAAAAACGGGTATCCTCTTACGGACACGGGTGACTCAGCCCCCAAAGCTGTCTGTCCGTCCGTATGTCACAGCTATTTTATTCCGAAACTATTAGGACTATACATGTGAAACTTGATAGGTAGATGTATTCTGTGAACCGCTTTCCGATTTTAAGAAAAAACTTAAAAAATATTTAAAATAAAGAGGGGCTCCCCACACATAGAACTAAAACTGAAAATATTTTTTTTTTTCATGAAACCTATGCGTGTGTGGTATCTATAGACAGGTATTTAAAAATGACATTAAAGTTTCTAAAAGGACATTTTCATAAAGTAAATTGTAAATAATAATAATAAATATATTTATTTCTCAAAATATACAGATTGCACTTGTATTTTACAATTTGTGATGTATCGAAGAGAAAATTTACATAAGACATTTGGATGCCATAGAAATCTGTAACAAAAAATTAAACTCTGCCTCTTAAACTAGGTTACCCTGTATCTTAAGAGACAGCGTTTTACAATGAGGGCCCTATTTAATAAATGAGTGGGTGGTGTCATTTTACCTTAGAAGGGAAAAAAAATATATTTATAGGTAGGTACTTAAATAATGGGTGAGTATATATTAAGAGTGCTAGGGTAAGAGTGAATGAATGTAATTGAAGGTGTGGGGTCTGTGTGGGATGGTGAATAAGTAGGTAGAGTGGTGTTGGTGTGTAAGTGAGAGGAAAGTTGTTGTATATGCGAGTGTGTATGGATGCTAGTACAGGTATTAGTCCAGAATGGAGATGGATGTTTGCTGATTAGACGATATAGGTAAGTAAAGTCTCCGTAGCAGCATAGTCCTGTTTAAGTAGCCATTCTGTCACTTTTGATTTTAGGTTGTGTTTGTTGAGGTCTAAGATATTCAGTATTTTATGTATCTTTTTGTAGATGTAAGCACTGATTACATAATACTGATGCTTAGCAAAAGTAAATTGTTTAAAAGATGAACGCTTCCAAAGTGGTAAAATGTGTGTGTGTGTCCCCTCTAACTTCTATAATAATGGAGTGAAAAATCTAAAAAATACATATATCTGTAGATCTTAGTATAAAATTTCAACCAAAATTAGTTTGAACGAGATCGGGTCAGCAATTTTTGATATACAGCATATTTTCTAAAACCGCAAATATAACTTTGTAATTCATACAACTACTATGAAAAACAAAGTTATTTGGCGTAGTTGTAAAAAATGTAAATAAGCTAGTTTTAAGAAATTTGCAAGTTATTTCTTTTGTCTATTAAATATACATATTATGTTATATTATTATAGTTACTTCGGAACCCTTCATGGGCGTGTCTGCCTTGCACTTGGACAATTTTTTTTTGGGGGGGAAAATCATCAAAATGACTCCTTTCGCTCTGGGTATAGCGGAAAGTAGTGTCAGACGAATACTGAATAAAAACCCACTCTGTTCCTTCAGTTGCTCTTGTGATCCGGGGCTGCGGTGTCTATACATATATATGTCTGTAGATCTTAGTATAACCTTTCAACCAAAATTAGTTTGAACGAGATCGGGTCAGCAATTTGTGAGATACAGCATGTTTTCTAAAACCGCAAATATAACTTTGTAATTAATACAAACACTATGAAAAACAAAGTTATTTGGCGTAGTTGCAAAAAATGTAAATAAGCTAGTTTTAAGAAATTTGTAAGTATTTTTTTGTCAAATAAATATACATATTACTTATATTATACCATTATAGTTACTTACTACTATATATATATATATATTGTAGTTTATTCTATAAATATATAATAAAAAATATCATGAGAAAAATCATTTTGACTAAAAATAAGACAGATTTCCAAAAATAACAAGTTGGAAGTATTTTTTTTTTGTTTTTAGTGTTTTGGTTTGTCGACTAGTGCTTTACCTAGTTACAAAAGCCTAAATGTAAACTACTTATCACCATTTACAAAATATTGCTTTTCCTGATGCAGAGCCGTTCATTTTTGAGGAGTTCTTCAGGTACTTCACCATCAGCTCAACTTCACCATATACATTTTAACAAGTATAAAGTGATTAACAACCATATTCTAGTAATCGAATCGCAACCCATGAAATACTTATAATTGAGTAGTTCCGGTAGCCGTCTGTGGTCTTCATCATCAGTTCCACTTCACCGAATGGTATTTTCCGAGAGCAACTACACAAGTTACTTTAAAAAATAATAATATTTGAAGAGTTCCCTCGATTTCGACAGGATTCCATCATCAGATCCTGACTTGATGACGATGGGACCACCTGGAAATATACCTACCAGGTGCCTTTCAAATAATAAAAATAATTTTTCAAATCGGTCTAGTTACGAGTAATCGGGGAACATACATTAAAAAAAAACCGAGTCGTTTGCACCCATTAAAAAATCGGTATTATCTTGGGTTTAGACATTTGTTCAAAAAAGATAACAATTATTCCCAAACAATAGATAAAAAACTTACTTTCTCTAGTTGCTCATATAAAATGCGTAAAGTATCGAAATAAGTATTGTGTAGTATTATGAATTATTTTGTGTTCGTACAGCGATCTATTTTTAGACAAATTTCTGTTGACAAGCGACATAGCGTCCACTCACGAAGGCGGCTGACCGCGTATTAAAATTTCTTTACACTTTTCTGTCCAATAAATATAAACAGTGACCAACGAAAATAACCCTTAATGCGACCAGTTAAGATTCATGCGCTGTAGCAAAATATGTGAAAAATTTAAAAGGGATTTTATTTTTTTGTGAAGCTATTTGTTACATTTTCGTTATTATTAATAGGCTCATTTTGAGGTAATTATATCTGCTAGCCTGTGGTATTTTTTAAGAATCAAAATATGTAAATGTTTAGCAGAAAAAGAATCCTAAACTTAACCCTTTTTCCTCAACTTTGTATGCAGAGGTTTTGAAAAATCGTGTTTACAATACTAAAAACCATATTTTTTGTATTTTAAACACGGCTGCTTTGGAGATAAAGAAGTAATCTATCTATTGCAACTGTTAGTTTTGTTTGAATTTCTTTATATTAGTCGGAAAAGGCACCCAAAAACAGCTTATTTACGTCAGATTCGAACTTACGTCCTTAATGTCATTTATGTTATGAGCGTGACACATAGGTGTTAAGAACGGCCAATACTTTATAACCTATAGATTAAATTACAAAGTTTTGATGCTCAATACATCGTTGTATTTGTGAACAGTGTTTTTTTTTTCATTAAAGTGTTGTAAAACATTTTTATTATTTATTTAATCACATTTAAGCTTAACTTAATCTTAACATAACATCTGCCAAACTTATAAGCAGTTTGTCGACAGCACGTTCTCGTGAATTCGCATGCATTATACATTGTATCCACTATTTTAGGTTAAAAACTAAAACTAATTAAAACAAAACTTATATACTTATTACAATTTGGAAAACTACTATTAAATACATAGAATATTATCAAATAAAACAAAATATTATAAAATGACTAGTACTCACGCGAGGCTTCGCTCCCGTGGATTCTATCACGGTAAAAACATAACTCTCCTTTTTTGCAGTCGCGTAAAAAGTAGCCTATAACCTTCCTCAAGCTTCAAGCTACTTCCATACCAAATTGCATCCAAATCCACCCAGTACTTTCGAAGATTAGCGCGTTCAAGCAAACAAACAAACAAAGAAACTTTTCCGCTTTATAATATTAAGTATACATACTAAATACCACGGCAAGCTCAACAGTCGACTGATCGCAGCAGCTACGGACACATAGAGAAATAGTGCTTCCTAAGTACATTTTTGTGATGGTTTTTATTTTTCATATCCATCGTCTAGTGCGTTTACCGTAGTAATTATTTGCTTTAGGGACCTGTAACTGCTTTTTCTTTGATCGTCGGGTTGGATAGGACCCTGTCAAAAGCCTTGAAGATGTCAAGGGAAACAGCAAGTGCTTCCCCGTGCTTCTCAATTGCCTTACTCCAGATATGAATGGCATACGCTAGAAGATCCCCAGTTGACCGGTTTCCAATTTCTTTTTTACATTCAGACGCGGTACAAAAAAGAATGGTAGATTTACATACTTTTCCAGTAAGATGTGCAATGCCCCTTAAGTAACGCGACTGGGCTATATACTCTGTACATCGATATTTCGTAGTTATAAATATAGCATAACTTACCCATTCCACAGGCTTCTTCTCTATGAGAGGTAATAATTACCTATGGTTTGGTAGATTTGAATTTTTGGTCCTTGGTCATGTCAGTTTCCTCACGAAGTTTTCCTTTACTGATTCGATAGTATGTGTAGATTCGAAGTAATGTGTCCAACTGGATCAGACCCTGGATCAGAACTGGACCCAGGACCTACAACGACTCGCAAGTTCATGTGAATCCCAATCCCATCATTAGATCCTGACTTGATGACAATGGGACCACCTGGAAAGTATAACCTTTCTAACAAAAAAAAAAAAAAAAAACAAATCAGTCGAGCCGTCTTCGAATAATGGGTGATTGTACACAAAAAGAAATATACGCGACGAATTGATATCTCCTGCTTTTTTAAAAGTCGGTTAAAAAGGGTTACAGAGTTTTGCTTCACGTTTCTATATATAGAATGATATATATTGATATATTGATCCTAATTTATGTTATAGGTATTTTGTAATTACCTTTCTTTTATTATTTTTTCTCTTCTTGTTTTTGTTTTTAGTGTTTATCAGTGGAAACTTGTAAATGGCCTTCAATTGTATATTGCTTATTAACATAGTATAAGTTAGCTGTAAGTTTCCCGAATAGAATAAAATAAAATAAATAAATAAATAAATAGATAGATAATATGCTTTACTGCCGAAGTTAGGGTGTAGGCCTCTCTAAGGTAACTCCCTCTCTCTTTCTCTCTGCCTAATTCTAAGGGTAACCAATACAAGTGTAATGTATACCATTATAGTTCAAGTTCGTCATCCCACAACGCAGTATGTCAGATGTCAGCAGTCTCAAATAAGAATAGAAGCCAATAAATCTTGTCCAATTGAATTTAAGACGTATTTAGTACACAATACTATTTTATTTTGTTTGGCTGTCTATCTGGAATTTTAATTAAGATACTCTGAGCTTTTCTACACTATCCAATCAATAATACCTATACCGGTTAACTCATTGCGTAATACAAAAATTATTTAAATAGGTCACATGTTAGCGCAAAACTGGACTGAAGATTTTTTTTTATTGATGATAAGCTCGCGTTTGACCACCATCTCACCTGATGGTAAGTGATGATGTGGTCGAAGATGGAGCACGCTTACCTAGAAATAACCTATTTACTCTCGACTTAAAGATCCTATGGTTATAGCTATCAGGAAACACAGACAGCGGCAGGGAATTCCACTCCTTAGCTGTAAGCAGAGTGAAAGTATTCTCAAAACATCAATGCGCTTGTCTCTGACAGATTAACTACCAGAGGTCTTGACAGTGAAATATACATACGTACTTACACAGAACAATAGCAGGTACAGGGACTTATTGGATTTCAATTTAGTGATTGGGGGTGATCGTGGCTAAACAATAATAATAGCCACACGGGTTAAGCAACGCTTTTCAAGGTCAATCCTTGCATGGGTGAGATTCCTCTGTGCTTTGAAAAGCACGTTAAACCGTTCCTGCCGTCATTTGTACGGTGGCCGGCACATCAACCTACTCCAATCTGTCAAAATAATATAATATAGTACAAACTCAATCGGGTAAATTTGACAGATTCGGATAGCTTGATGTGCTGGCGACTGTACATCTTTGACATATATAACACTAGCTTCTGCCCGTGACTTCATTCTTGTGGGAGGATTGAGGATTGAGGAGTGGGAGGAATTCCGTGATAAAAAGTAGTCTGTGTTATTCCAGGATGTCACCTATCTACTTACAGATACTTTCAGTTGTTTTTGCGTGAAAGAGTGTCAGACATTCATACTTCCAACTGGACGTGCTTGAGTCTATCGAGAAGCGGGCCAAGAGACTCATTGACAACGATGCACTGGTCGAGTCAAAGCTCCAGAGCCTTGAACACCGACGACGAGTTGCAAGTCTGTCGGTGTTCTATCGGTTACATTTCGGGGAGTCTGCGATGGAATTACACAATCTTATCCCGCCAAGCCCGTTCCATCATCGGACTACGCGACAAACGGCGAAGTGCCATCGTTACATGGTGGACATCCCACCCATACGCACAAAACGTTTTGGGAATACCTTCATTGTGCGTACGGCTAAGGAGTGGAATTTCCTGCCGGAGTCTGTGTTTCCCGATAGCTATAACCTAGGAGTCTTTAAGTCAAGAGTAAACAGGTTACTTTTAGGTAAGCGTGCTCCATCATCGACCACATCATCACTTACCATAAGGTGAGATAGTGGTCAAACGCGAACCTAATTTCAATTAAAAAAAAATGCATTTAAATTTATTATTAATAGGTTACATCTATGCACGACATACATACGAAATATTTTAAACAAAATCGGTTTAGTCACACTATTTATAACTCAAAAACAGCTAGAAAAACTCTTATGATATCTAATTTAGTTGGATTTGTCTCAATCTTGAAATGCATAAAAAAGAAAGAAAGTTTAAACATGAGAAAAAATATAAAGAAAATTCTCCAGGATTTCCTGTTGCATCATGAGAGTAAGAAAAGCCCAAATTAATAAATTGAGTACAACGCCATCTATGATTCAGGATAGCCACAAAGTTATTGAGTACAACGCCATCTCTGATCCATGACTGAAACAAAACACAGATAAAGGCTGATGAAAGAAATGACCATGCATTTCTGACACTCCTCTAGAAAGCTATATGACTTCACAGATAATTTCCTTACTGTTGTACCTTTAATACTTTTTCTGCGTCGTTCCCTCACTGCTGAAGATCATGGCTCCGTAGACTGTAAATAGCACGCCTCCATCGGTTGCGGTCGGTGGCCCGGTGCAGTGCAACGTTGAAAAAGATACCCAGCTGCTACGATATCTGGTCCGACCATCTCGTCGGGCTACGACCTCTTGGTCTTTCACACTCCACTTTACCCGTCACCATCAGTCGTTCAAGACTGTCATCGCTCCTGCGAGCAATGTGGCCAAACTTTAGTTTTTAAAGTCTTTTTAAAGTCTGGTATAAGTTAATGTTTTGCAGTACGTCAGGTATGCTGAAGCACGGTTGGATGACTTCAATGCCATAATGCGCAAGCGATGTGCCTCGATGCTGCAGCGGTTTAGAGTCAGCACTAACAGTACCCTAGACACCTTGTCGCAGAAATATGATGGTCCTTTTCTAAGATACCTACTAGGTGGGTTTGCGGGAACGTTCTAACGAGATACACAGCCCCGGACCGGGCAACTGAAGGAACAGGGTGGGTTTTTAGTCAGTAGAAGTCTGACACTCCCGTCCGCTCCAGCCACAGCGGAGTCATTTGATGATTTTCCCACCAATAAAAAAATTGTACTGACTGGATGTGTATGTGAGAGCGGGAATTAGATAATGTTTTTTCTGTGTTAAGTATTTATTTTTTATTTCTACTAACGGATTTTAAGTTTGTACTAACAATAAAATATGGATCTTTGGTCTGAAATAAATATTATATTAATTTATTATATTATAATACTATCCCTATTTAAAATAGCCGGATAATATCATTACACTTGTAACTATAAAATCACCCCTATAGCCTCAACCCGGACTTGAACCTAAACCGCAGCATGCCATAAACCCAACACATTCCACCATTAGGACCGGACCTCCCCATAACAATAAACTTGTCTCGGCCGCGCATCGAACCTAGGTGTCGCTATTAAGCCGTGTCTTCTAATTAACTTTGGCTTAAGGGGAGTGCGGTTTGGTGCTATTCCATACAAATAATTTTTCATGATAAAAATATAAAAAAAATAAACGGAAAAAGGGGAATGTATTTTAAATTATTTGTTTAGATTTAGTACCTCGAAGGAAAATAAATATATCTGTTTGCCTGTCTTCCTTTTTCTTTAGAACGTGTGGAGGTACAATATCATATAGTAACTTCTCTTATATTAGCTAACTTTAAGCGTCACGAATGAAGCATGAATGCTGTGTACAGCAATAATTAGACTTCAGTTTTGTGTACTGAATATTGTAATAGCTGTACTAAAATATTTTAGCCTGTAATTTGTCACTGTACTTTATTAAAATAAAATAAAAATAATAACGGTAAAATTACAGTCAAATATTAAGTATTTAATGATTTCTTGAGCTATACAAAAATAAAGTTTTAGGATCAACGTATTTTAAGAGGCATATTTTGATAATCACTTAAAATGTCATTAAGAGATATATTTTTGAATTTAAAATTCATAAAATGAATTTTTATTTTATTTTATTTCATTTTATTTATTTAGGGACAATAAACAGCTATAATATCATTATAATATCATATAATGATCATCAGTGAACGTAAATAGAAAAAGAAACAGTTTCGAAATTTTACTCCGTAATACGTTTCTTTTTAGTTGTTTGATAAGTTGCTTCACGATTTGCTACTTTTATTTTCATTGAAATATGTCAATAGAATTAAATAATTCTATTTTATTACTATATATTTTGTTGTCAGTTCATTAACAGACGCAAAAAAAAAAAACATTCTTGTATGGAGCAGCTACAAAAGTCTTCACCTTAACTAACACATTAAAATGTAATCTTCGAGTAATTTAAGCTACCCCTTAATCCGGGAGACATTTTGCGAATTTCCCTAGCGTTTTATATTTATGGTTTAAAACCAAATTAGTAAGACAGCTTAAGTCTACAAATTCTTATTTCTTTGTAATGTAATTAATGTAGAAAGGCGAATTTGAAAAATTGGGTTTAGATACTCCCAGCAAACATTTGAGTAATAGAGATAGAGAGATCACATAAAAAAGACTTCTAATCCTAATGGCTAAGGTGTCGGCCTTATGATCGAGAGGTCGCGGGTTCGAACCCCACCCATTACATTATTGCCGTGAACCCACTCCAGACACAATCATATTTAGCTTAGTCGGAGGGGTTAACAAGTTTTTTTTTATTTTTTATTTATTAAAAATAGGTTCGCGTTTGACCACCATCTCACCTGATGGTAAGTGATGATGTGGTCGAAGATGGAGCACGCTTACCTAAAAGTAACCTATTCACTCTTGACTTGACGCTAGGTTATAGCTATCGGGAAACACAGACTCCGGCAGGGAATTCCACTCCTTAGCCGTACGCACAATGAAGGTATTCCCAAAACGTTTAGTGCGTTTAGGTGGGATGTCCAGCATGTAACGATGGCGATTCGCCTTTTGTCTCGTAGTCCGATGATGGAATGGGCTTGGTGGAATTAGATTGTGTAATTCCATCGCACACTCCCCGAAATGTAACCGATAGAAAATCGATAGACTTGCAACTCTTCGTCGATGTTCAAGGCTCTGGAGCTTTGACTCGACCAGTACATCGTTGCCAATGAGTCTCTTGGCCCGCTTCTCGATAGACTCAAGCGCGTCCAGTTGGTATTTAGCAGATCCATCCCAAAGATGAGAGTAGTACTCCATACATGACCGAACCAGGGCTTGATATAGATTGAGCAACTGTTCGGGTGTGAAGTACCGTCTCACCTTTGCTAGGATTCCCAACTTTTTTGATGCTAGTTGAGCCTTAGACTCGATAAACGGGCCTAAATTGAGGGTAGAAGTTAGTGTTACCCCCAGAAGCTCGATACGGTCGGTTATCGGCACGGTTACACCCCGGAAAGTAGGAGCCGGTTCGAATTGACTCCTTTTTGCGGAGAATAGACACGCCTGGGTCTTAGATTTCTAGATTTAGAGATTTCTAGAGTTCTAGTTTTTAGATTTCTAGTAAACATGGTAGACTTCTCACCCATACGCACAAAACGTTTTGGGAATAGTTTCATTGTGCGTACAGCTAAGAGGTGGAA
Organism: Tholera decimalis; assembly: GCA_943138885.2. NCBI lineage: Eukaryota > Metazoa > Arthropoda > Insecta > Lepidoptera > Noctuidae > Tholera > Tholera decimalis. Next base: position 4,330,599 of record OW964575.2, on the reverse strand, counting down.
TTCTATGCCGGAGTCTGTGCTTTCTGATAGCTATAACCTAGGAGCCTTTAACTCAAGAGTAAATAGGTTACTTCTAGGCAAGCGTGCTTCATCTTCGACCACATCCTCGCTTAACATCAGATGAGATGGCGGTCAAACACAAGCCAGAGAGAGAAATATAGTAAATGTGGTTTCATTTAAATCCTCTTGCTTTTATCAACGTTGTATAAATAGGTATGTCACTGTTTATCCCTTTGTAGAATATTCGCTTTATGTCGTGTTGTCTAGACAATAACATCAGCTGTTGCTCATAAAACCTTTAATTTAACGTTATCCGCTTTGAAACTATCAAAGTGACACTGTCCCGTAAATTTTCATCCGACTATTCTATCACTACGTTTATAGTGCGACTATTTTTAAATGACATAGAATTGTATGTATTTATACCAGCCCCCTGTCATTTCAGCTGACCAAAGATAAAGTGTAAAAGTGATTTTGTCAACCTATTTACAAAATGGTTGACCCGGTAGGAGCATTGGTTAAGGGATTGGCTCCTTCGCTGCGTGTTACGGGTTTGATACCCACACCGGAATGTTTTAGCCTACAAATAGTTGGTTGTTGTAAAATATGTATCACCTTTATGTATCATATCATTTTGCGATTTCACAAGGGATTCGAAACCTATAGGTTACTTACTTCCCATTCACCTACAATCATGAAATCTGACATGAATTAATGTTAATAAAATAATTTAAATAACACATTTCCCCTTTTTGTCTTAAATGTAAACTAGATGAGACCAGTTGTTTGTGTGCAGTGTTTCCTAACTGACTACTCTGTGACGAAACACTGAAACAAACTCAGACATAGATAAAATAAACAATGTATTTGTATATGTATCTGTATTTCATATTTCTATGAACTCAGAGGTCAACGTCTCTTTTAAAGTCCATACAATCTGTAGTGATCAAATCATATGAGAGCCATGTAGGTTTATGTCTGTGGCTATGCAAAGCAACACATGTAATGGAAAAAAAGAATTTAATATGGCTTAGGTATATGTAGTTAATTCGGTACTATTCATCTACTCAGTGGCGTAGCGAGGGGGGGGGAAGGAGCGGGCCGCCCCGGGCGCCACCATTAGAGCCGGGGCACACGATGCGTTGCGGCGGCGGTGCGGCGCCGGAGCGGTGTCGCTGCGTCGTCTTACATAGAAATATCTGTGGCATGCACACGATGCGCTCCGGCGCCGCACCGGACTTGCAACCACCAAGACGAGGCGGGGAGGGGCGAATGCGTTGCGACGTCGGAGCGGCACCGCTCAGTTGTTTTGCGTCACAAGGAAGGACACACTTTTCGATTGCTCGCTCGTTTCGATTGTCTGTCAACAGACTGTCCAACGCTGCTACGGCGCCACTGCGACATAACAACGTTACGGCGCCGCACCGCTCGTGTGCCCACTGACACGGTGAAATCTTTGCGGTGCGGCGCCGCAACGCATCGTGTGCCCCCGCCCTTAGAAGGGAGGCAAAATTGGAAAAAAAAAATTTGTGCGGTCACTAGCGGTCAGTCAGACATTTAATTTTTCAAGCAGTTAGCTTTTACCCACTTTTTGTTTGTGTTTAGACATGTACATGCACGGTGTTAAAATGTGTGTACGGAACGTATGCGGGCAAATTATGACTCCACCCCGGGCGACAATGACTCACGCTACGCCACAGCATCTACTGAATTCATGCTCAATGATCAAGATTCGGTGCTGGCCGTGAGGAATAAGCGTAAACAGCTTAATGGCTAAGGAGTCGGACTTGTGATCGACAAGTCGCAGGTTCAAACCGGCTAAGAAGTGGAATTCCCTGCCGGAGTCTGTGTTTCCCGATAGCTATAACCTAGGAGTCTTTAAGTCAAGAGTGAATAGGTTACTTTTAGGTAAGCGTGCTCCATCTTCGACCACATCATCACTTACCATCAGGTGAGATTGTGGTCCAACGCGAACCTATTTTTAATAATAAATAAAACCCACCCATTACACTAAAACCAACTCCAGACACAAGTTCATTTATTAATAGCTGTGCCCGCGACTTCGTCCGCGCAGAATAGAGACTTTCAGTAGCATTTTTAATTTTTTAGACTAATTATTTTGAAAACCAAATTCATACATAATTTGAATGTCGTATGTGTTAATATCTAATCAAAAGTCTAAAAAATAAGTTTCAAGTTTCTAGCTTTAAAAATGACGTAATTTCCATACAAACTTTCATCCCCTATTTCAACCCCTTACAGCCCTTTTTTCGCATTAAAAAGTAGCCTATGTCCTTTCTCAGGCTCCAGTCCAGTAGTTTAGGCGTAATTGCGTAACACACAGACAGACAGAGTTACTTTCGCATGTATAATATTAGTAAGGATTTAGCTTTGTAGGGGGGAGTAGCAAGATTTCTAGTAATGTGAATTATTCCCTCAACGCTAAATCTCTTTGTTTTTTTTTTAAACTAAATGGGGTCAAGTTACTCTGGGACTCACCCATGAAGGGTTTTGTAGTAGCTAGCACGGAAAAATAACTTTGTTTTGCATAGTGTTCGTATGAATGACAAAGTTAAATTTGCCGTTTCTGAAAGTGTGCTGAATCTCGTACAAATGAATTTACATTGAAAGTGTTAATTAAGATTTACAGCACATTTTTTTTAGATTCTTCACTCTCTTATTTTGTAAAAGTTAGAGGGGTGATGGTTGAAAAAAAAGTGGTTCTGGGAACCTCAATGTCATTTTGAAATACCAATCTATACAACGTGTAACGGAAACCCCATATGTATCCAAAAGGACTGAAGACAACATCTGGTATGGAGTCTCTATGCAAAGTTTCAGCTCAAAATAAGTGACTCACAGAATTGACCCCAAATTATCGGTTTCATAATTATGTTTCTTGAATACCAGTAATAACAAACGTGTCACAGCACTATGAGGGTCATCACTTTCCACGTCACTTGCCAAAAAAACAATAATTCTCTTCGTTCTTCTTAATTTGAAAAATTCGGCCTCCTCTGGTATCAATGTATTGAAATTTCTAATAAGCTCCACACATGTAGACATAGGATTACAAAACCCTTGCCATATCGTTTTTTATCATCCAAAGAAGCCGTGCACTCGGTATGTATATACCCTTTAAATTACACGTTGTAGACACCCCATACGTATAGGTTTGATGAAAATTATATTTCAATTCTATGTAGGTATGTTGTGGGCCTTATTATTTTTTAATTTTGTTTCTAAGGATACATCTACCTACCGTTTCAGTTTTAACTAAGTGGTCCTACTAGTTTCGGAATAAAGTGGCTGTGACATACGGACGGACATGACGAATCTCGAAATTGACTTTTTTATAAATTAAAACTAAATAAGACCGGTGTTTCCTAACTAAGTGAAAAGAAACACTGAAACAAACTCAGTGGTTTCTTTTAAATTTCATATAATCCGTACTAGTCAAATCATACAAGAACGTCGATCTTTAGAGGAATAATGCACACAGATTTGAGTGGGCCTGAGAGACAGTGCAAGCATTTGTCAGATAACGTATAACTCAACTCAGAACTTAGTATAAAAGAAATTGTGTATTTTTAGTTTTAATTTTGTCAACCAATCACACATTCGATTATCCGCTCCTTAATTTAAATTTACCGTATATTTTTCACTAGTAGTCGCGCGGGTTTCGCTTGGAATTTATCACGATAAAAACATCGTCCTCCTTTTTGCAATTGTGTAGAATGTACAGTCGCCAGCACATCAAGCTATCCGAATCTGTCTTTACCCAATTGAGCATAAACCTTATCATGTTGTAATAAAGTTGTACATCTATTAAATTATTTTGACAAATTGGAGTAGGTTGATGTGCCGGCTACCGTACCTTCATCAAGCTTCAATCTACTAATTGTATTGTATTTGTATTGTATACCAACTTCATCCAAATCCAAACAGTACTTTCAAAGGTTAGCGCGTTAAACAAACAAACATTTCCGTTTTATAGTAGATATTACTAGTAGAAGCGCGGGGCTTCGCTCTCGTGGACTTTATCACTATAAAAACATTACTCTCATTTTTAAGCAACGTCCACACCAAATTTCATCCATACCCACTTAGTACTTTCCAAGGTTAGCACGTTCAAACAAACTAACAAACTTTTCTGCTTTATAATAAGTATATTAGTCAAGATTTCCGTACAGCTAAGGAGTAGCATACCACCGGAGTCTGTTTCCTCATAGCTATAACCTGGGGGTCCTTAAGTCAAGAGGGAATAGGTTACTTCTAGGTAAGTTTGCTTCTTCCACCGCCTCATTGCTTACCAACAGGTGAGACGGTGGTCAAATACGAGCCTGTTATCAATAAAAAAAAGTTATATAAACCGTTATTAATTTTCACAACTAAGTTTTCTTTGCAAACCGTAATTTTCAAGTGACATTTCGTCGCTGTAGAATGAATACCTCGTATGTAAAAAAAAAACATTTTTGTCTTTTTTTTTGTAAAAATCGTATGGAAACCACGTATTTTATAATACGGTGAAACTGTGAACCCAGTATATGACTACATTGACGGGGTTTGCGGGAAAGTTTTATCGAGATACCGCAGCCTCGGAACTTTAGGGCAGCCGAAGGAACAGGGTGGGTTTTTAGTCAGTAGAAGTCTGACACGCCCTTCCGCTTAACCCAGAGCAGAAGACGTCATTCGACGATTTTCCCAACCAGAAAAAAAAAGTATATATGACTACAAGTGCCATCTATGGAGTAAAACGAAAACCTCTTATCTATAGAGACATAGGCGTTTAAACAAAAACTACGTAGATATAAGAACAGAAAACTTCTTATATTATTTCTCTAGCATAATCCAGTTAAGTAACGCATTGGTTAACAACATAAATAAGCTCTTTTTATCATTCAAAACATGAGACAAAAGCACATAAAAATATTTTAAACATTGACAAAATTAACCATTTTTTTCGTTTCCTGTTAAGTTTGGATTTCTGGACATACGAGGTTATCATTCTACAGCGACGATTTGACTAATTAAGGACATTGACGTTCCTATTCTTATTTCAATCGCATACCACTAGTCATCCGTACTGGTCATATTATATGAGAACAATGGACATAGGTCCAAAGTTCAGTATATTATGGGCCTACCACACGCACAAGCTTCACCACAGTTCTGCCTGCGCAAGCTTCTCGCATGAAAAAACTGTTGGACAGTTGGGGAACAGTGGAACACGGGGCACTATGGAACAATGTCGATAAATTTTTTAATTTCAAACTAATTCGCGCGCTACCGCTTCGACCAATCGCAGCGCGTCCTGCGCCATACGAGGACGTAATGAAATATGGCGGCGCGACAACAATGGAGCTGTGAATAGAAAAATATTGGTTTTTATGTTCAAAAGTTGAGATTTCTTTTCAAAGTACTTTCGTTTTTAGTAAAAAAAGTTTAAACAATAGGTAAGTGATATATTTTTTCATAAATCTTAATCATTTTGTCTATTTGAGACCGCTATGTGTTAAGTTCAAAACATAACCGAACGTTTTTGAAGGCTTGTTTGAAATTTTGTACACGCTATGGGGCACTATGGAACGGGGCACAGTGGAACACTGTTCCATTGAACCTCACTAACTTACCTTCATTTTTGGCAGATTTTACACAAGTCCAGAATGGTGAGACACCGCGTCAGAAAAAGGGACAGGGGACTTCACAGCGAAGCTAACATCCGAGAAGCTGTAGAACTCGTAGGAGGTGGTATGAGCTTAAAGTTGACAATAGTTTCTATTTTCCGTTAGAACCGGACATGGCAATGGTTTCAGCTAAGAATATTGAACTAGTCTTGCCGAACCCGTACTTATCTGGAAAAACTAAACGTTAAAAAAGCATCTACACGTTTCCCGACAAGATATTAAAAAGATTGGATACCATTGGTTATTTTTTTGGTATGAATACAGGTCGTATTCCAATGTGCCCCATACCCTGTTTCATTGTACCCCAGACCTGGGGCACAGTGGAACACAGGAAGGGGTTCACAAAATCAAAGATAAATAGGTTTAAGTTTGATTATTGATCTCTGTTTTGCTGTGCAATTATTAAGTTAAGATATATCGTTGATGTTTGTAAGCAAAAATTATATCTATACTAATATTATAAAGAGGAAACCTTTGTATTTTTGTATTTTTGTATGTTTGTATTGAATAGGCTCAAAAACTACTGGACCGATTTCAAAATTTCTTTTACCATTACTTAGAGAGATTCTTCCGAATCCGTATAGGCTATATTTTATCCCGGAAAATAGACAGGATTTTTCGTGGTAGTGAAAATTGTGGAGTAAGGCGTCGATAAAACTGCCGTACGTTAACGATTCTCGCGATTGCACCCGTGCGAAGCCGGGGCGGGTCGCTAGTAAAGAATAAACACAGATTTTTCTAATAATAAAAATATTTTTTTCGTACCATTGTGCCCAAACTGTCCCTACACGGACGGCATTACCACACGGCACAGTTAAGTATGCGCAGGCCACATTTTTGTCGAAATCGTCGGCGTGGAAACAACAATGTTTCCCAGTAAAGAACTATTTTTTCTGCTACTATTTTTCAAGTGTTTGCTAGTGAAAAAAAAAAGACAATGCAAAAGTCAGGCAAAGATTTATAAATTCAGTCAAGAAGTAGCGATTGTACATTCGCAAATCTGCCATTTACCTACCTCACCGAACAACAACTAGCCTCGACTGTGGCTTGAACACTGAACGCCCAACCACACACACAGGCAAGTACGCGCAGCCCGGGCTTGCGCAGGCAAAATTTCAAGCAAGTCGAAAAATGCGCAGGCCGCGCTGTGGGGTTTGCGCGTGATTCAGTTTTACCAACCGTACGGTGTTCCGTGTACAAACCGGCTTGCGCAGGCAAAACTGTGGTGAAGCTTGTGCGTGTGGTAGGCCCAATCGAGTGTGAACCTTTTTCGCAGACTAAAATTTCTCACTGCGGAACCCCCAGAGAAACCACACATTTTGGCTCCTGCTCAACCCCTAATGTTCTTAATGAACTTGAATATTCATTAAATTAATGAATGATTCATGATTCAAGACAATTGTCGTATTATCTTTTTTGGTATCTTTTTGTTAGGAAAGATTTTAAAAGAAGTTTTTGAATATTCATTGCTGAATTTAGATTATGTTGACAGATGTTTTATTTCTCGTGGAATAGGTAATTGTAATGTTTAAAATTTGCAAGAAAAATGTAGGTATAAATGGTGGCTCAAGGTTTGGCAGCCTCAAAATGCAGTCTTTTTTTTATTGAAAATAGGTTCGCGTTTGATCACTATCTCACCTGATGGAAAGTAATGATGCGGTCGAAGATGGAGCACGCTTACCAAAAAGTAACCTATTCACTCTTGACTTAAAGACTCCTTCCTAGGTTGTAGCTATCGGGAAACACAGACTCCGGCAGGGGAATTCCACTCTTTAGCCGTACGCACAATGAAGGTATTCCCAAAACGTTTTGTGCGTATGTGTGGGATGTCCACCATGTAATGATGGTGCATCGCCGTTTGTCTCGTAGTCCGATGATGGAACGGGCTTGGCGGAATTAGATTGTGTAATTACATCGCACACTCCCCGAAATGTAACCGATAGAACACCGATAGACTTGCAACTCGTCGTCGATGTTCAAGACTCTGGAGCTTTGACTCGACCAGTGCATCGTTGCCAATGAGTCAGCAGCATTGCCGGGGCCTGACAGTGCCATTTTCTGCCGGGGTTGCGGGAATTTTCTAACGAGATACCGTGGCCCCGGAACGTAGGTAGTGGATTTTTAGTCAGTTGCAGTCTGACACTCCCCACCACTCCACCCGAACTGGAAGGAGTCATATGATGACTTACAATATTTCCACCAAAAAAATAAAGGTTACTGGGACTAGTTACGAACTGAGACATGTTACTTTATGTAGTTATCTTGATCACACAACATCCCGGCTACGCAATATCCCGTCTTAGCGAGCATCTACGTACTAAAAGAAACCCCCATACAAAATTTGAGAGCCCTACTACTTGTAGTTTCTGAGATTTTGTGATTGGTATTTCGCTTTTACATTATAGGTAGATTACACACAAAGTTAAGCAGCTTGTAATATTTCGCAAGCCTAGCAACATTGCTTAGTGCGTAGTGTTTGTATAAATGACAAAGATATATTTGTGGTCTTTTAAAATGTGGTATATCTCAACACCTGCTGACTTGATCTCGTTCAAACCGTTCGTTAAAATTGCTGAGACCTACAGCATTTTGTTAATTTAAATTTTATTATAATGCCATCTCATGATTATTTTATAAAGTAGTTCGTCAGCTATTGATACCAAAAACAAAGCTCACAAAAAGTACCACCTGTTATCACTAGATGTCGTATTTGTAAAACTTGACGTTATGGATAGGTTGTGTGTAGTATCCCGAAACAACAACGCTACTATCCATACTATTATATTTAATATTATAAATGCGAAAGTAACTCTGTCTGTCTGTTAACTTTTCACGTCTAAACCACTGAACAGATTTAGATGAAATTCGGTATGGGAATATAGTAATTTAGGACCCTGGGAAGGACATACGATAGTTTTTGTCTCGGAATTGCCACGGAAACGGGAATTACGCGGGAAAACCCTCCCAAAAGCTCCAAAAGCTAGTCTATCTTATAAATACTAATATTATAAAAAGAAAATCTTGTTTAGTCTTCGAAAGTACTGAGTGGATTTTGATGTTTTTTTTATAGAAGTAGTTGAAATTTGAGGAAAGTTATAGACTTTTTACCCGATTGCAAAAGAAAGAGCGCTATGTTTTCATTGTAATAAAGTCCACGGGAACGAAGCCTCTTGCAAGTCAACTGGTAGTAGCTTAAGAGAAGGCTCCCTAAATTGTATGTAACATTGCATTAATATTCTGAAACAATCACGCATACAATCAAAATGGAACTTAAGTATATGATTTATTGGATCTTTTTCTTTACATGTCTAAGACCAGTGACGTAATTGGAACATTCCCTGTCGGAGTCTGTGTTTCCCGATAGCTATATCCTAGGGGTCTTTAAGTCAAGAGTGAATAGGTTACTTCTAGGTAAGCGAGCTCCATCTTCGGCCACATCATCACTTACCATCAGGTGTGATGGTGGTCAAACGCGAGCCGATCAATAAAAAAAAATTCTCTCGATTCATTTTTTAATCGAAAATCATGTCTTTTTTAAAGTTTATTCCAAATTTAATCAAGATTACTCAGCTTTTATGTCTAAAAGTAGTATTTACAGTAAGAAAATATACATAGTTTATTATCCAAATATAAGATATTTTTTTTCTCTAGATCAATTATTACTTTAATTATAAAAGAAATAAGACTTGAGACTTACGACATTTAGTTTCGAACCCGAACATGGTGAAAGAGCGCACGCGATGTTCAACTTTATTACTGCTGCGTTAGCGTTTAGCACACAACGGCAGCTTCTTTTTAACCGACTTCAAAAAAAGGAGGTTTACAATTCGTCTTGAACTTTTTTTTTTTTATGTATGTTACCTCATAACTCGGAGATGGCTGGACCGATTTGGAAAATTCTTTTTTTGTTTGAAAGGGTATACTTTCTAGTTGGTCCCATTGTTACGAAATCAGGATCTGATGATGGGATCCTGGAGAAATCGAGGGAACTCTTCAAATATTATAGGCACACCTATAGCGTTTTGGGTATTTCTTATAGTACCTTGAGCAGTTGCTTCCGAAAAGTACCATTTGGGGAAGTAGAACTGATGATGAAGACCACAGAGGGCCACTGAAACTCCTCAATAATAAGTATTTCGTGGATTGCAATTCGATTACTTGAGTACGGATATTAAACACTTTACGCTCGTCACAATACATATGGTGATGTAGAGCTGATGGTCAAATACAAAAACTCCTCAAAAATTAACGGCTATGCACAGGGAAAAACAATATTTTGTAAAAGGTGATAAGTTGTTGACATTATGGCTTTTGTAACTAGATAAATTACAAACCGACCCACTAAAAAGAGTGAAAAAAAATTTTTAGCAAAAAATGGAGTAGTTTATAGTGCCTGGTCTTTACAAACTATTCTAATTTGTTTGTCAGCTTTTATAGACAAACCCGATACGTGGGCGTAAGGCGCTGCGTGTTAAAACACAGGCTAGTTCGGGAGCAGATTCTATAAAATTGGCACAATTATTTATGTTATTCACTTAACTTACGTACTGCCTAAGTACCTAGATAATAGAAACTAGTCTTAACATATGTATTTTTTTTGGTCTAATATAAACATTATATCAAAAATATTATATTACTTGTAGGTAGCAGGTATCATTTTTAGGGTTACGTACCCAAAGGGTAAAACGGGACCCTATTACTAAGACTCCGCTGTCCATCCGTCTGTCTGTCTATCCATCTATCACCAGGCTGTATCTCATGAACCGTGATAGTAAAACAGTTGAAATTTTCACAGATGATGTATTTCTGTTACCGCTATAACAACAAGTACTAAAAAAAGAATAAAATAAATGTTTAAGGGGGCTCCCATACAACAAACGTGATTTTTTTGCTTTTTTTTTAAAGATAATGGTACGGAATCCTTTGTGCACAAGTCCGACTCCCACTTAGCCGTTTTTTTTTTTACAATTACGTATTTCGAAATATATGTAGTAAAGTTATCTAGGGTTAAAGTGCTGTCTAGCACTTAGCTCGGCTAGACCAAGTCACTATCAATTTCTGGCAGTGCCAAATTCTAATGGAAAGTTAAAAGCGGTCCAAGGCTTTTTACTAAAAACTACGATAAACGGACAGCTCGGTAGAAGTCATATTTTGTTCTTTTTTCACTAAAATACCAAAGTCCTTCGTTTAGGAATGACATTTGTAAACGAAATAATAGCATATGTTTTAAAAAAGTAAGTAAAAGTAATTTTCCCTCAAATTATCTGTTCGAAAAATCTGTACTTTATTAAGTACAGATTTTTGAACAGATAATTTCTAAAGCGCAAAACCATGATCTTTGAAAGTTCTATGTGGATTTGGATGACATTTGCTATGAAATTGCTTGAAGCTTGAGAAAGGCGTTTTACCCGATTATAAAAAAGGAGGGTTAAGTTCTTATCGTGATAAATTCACGGGAGTCACGCCCCGCGTGACTGCTAATTGTTTTAATAAAATTAAATAGTGTATGTTTCTCTCATAATTATTATCTGTTTAGAATATCAGCGAAATAGCACTCACTAATTAATCACAAAATCTCAGAAACTACAAGTAGTAGGCTCTCAAATTTTGCATGGGGGTTCCTTTTAGTACGTAGATGCTCACTAAGACGGGATTTTGAAACTTCCCACGCGAACGAAGTCGCGACCAACTGCTAGTATTTTATATTTTTGTGGCAAAGAAAAACCTCTGGTCAGGGATGGTTGTCACCACGGATTAGATGAATAAGGTTGGAATGGTAATGTGAACGTGGCGAGCACGCCACATTTTATGATACGAAAATCATAGCTCGACCGACTAATTCATTCACCGCGTTTAGTGCGCTTCGGATTACTTCGGAACACAGAGCTCTGCTTTAAAATGCCGTGTTGTGCAATTATAACCTGTAAAAAAAGCTAGGTCGCAAGTATAGAGCGAGAAGGTATATCTTTCCATCGGTAAGTCGAAAATAACATATAATTACAATTTTATTTATAAAAAACATAAAAATATTCTGATCACTATGAAATTCCGAACATTAACAACATTATTGCAACAAGTTACAAAAAATGTACATTGCCCGATGTGTGATGTGCTTAATCAACGTAATGACCAAGTCCGCTTACAATGCACTGCATGCGTTGCGTCCTATACACTTCAACCATTGACGTTTCGTCCTTTGCCCTGATTGGGTGTGATGCACGGCGCATGTTTATCGACAGTGAGTTACAATCAGTAGCAAGCTCTCTATTTAAGTGTGTGTAATTTATTTGTGTGCGTAATTCGCATACGTAATGGGCCTCTTGCTTGTAGTGGAGCTAAATAGTGGGAGACAAGCGGCGACACGCGTTCTAATACAAATCAGGAACTATTTCCTTTCTAACCTCTTTTATCTGTTCTGTGGTTGTCACAATGTCTGCAGTGGCTACTGACTTGTTAAATTATGGGTAATTAATTAAAACACTTATTCAAATGTAATGAGTATTTACTGTTAAACATTACAATCTTATACATATTATTGTTGTACTCAAGAGACGAGAAAATAATTTCGCTTGCTTTATTCGAATTATGGCCGTTATTAGGGTTGGTTGTAACAGGGGCTCCAGTTACAACCAACCCTTGTGTCAACCATACCCGGCTACCCCTATTTTCATGAGAAAATATTATGTGATATCTACGGTATCGTTATACATTGCTTCACTTGACATACATAGGAGGCCGTTTATCATGTCACTCATAAGTATTGACTAACCACTTAACAACGTGTAACAGAATAAACGCAATTCCTGGAAGTAGTTGGTTCAGAATCGACTTCTGAATCGATTTCCGTCATAAAAAATAGGTGTTAAATTTTGACGGAAAAAATCTTTCATTTAGCTTAAAATGGAAACACAGTATCATGACAAATGAATACAATCCTTAATTCAAGGAAATGCGCTCGTGTGCGTATAGACTCCTAATATTGCATGAGTGTATGCGTCTGCGTTTAATGAGGGTTTAATACGTTTTGCGTTTAATAAGGATAACTATTTTATAAAAAACTTCTAGGTTTGGTTTCAATTTATTTAGTTATGGATCTTATTTTAGACTTATAATTTAATATTCTAATTGGGGTGTCTGAGTTATTGCGCTTAATCTGTTATACCTTGTATAGCAACTAGCTTTTGCCTACGACTTTGTCTGCTTGTGTACTTAGATTCCGTACAAATTATCTAATATTTTCTATCAATTATCTTTTCCTGACAATAACGTACACAATAATCATGCAATTTAGTTACTCGGCTCTTTAGGGTTCTGTAGCCGAATGGCAAAAAACGGAGCCCTTATAGTTTCGTCATGTTTTGTCTGTCCGTCCGTATGTCACAGCCATTTTATTTATTGATGATAGTCTCGCGTTTGATGACTATTTCACCTAATGGTAAGCGACGATGTGGTCGAAGATGAAGCACGCTTGCCTAAATGTAACCTATTCACTCTTGACTCCAGGTTACAGCTATCGGGAAACAGACTCCAGCAGGGAATTCCACTCCTTAGCCGTACGCACAATGACAGTATTCCCAAAACGTTTGGTGCGTATGGATGGGATGTCCACCAATGTAACGATGGCGCATCGCCGTTTGACTTGAGAGATACAGTTACTTTTGAAATCACAGAGAAAGTATTCTAAATCCATCATTTGGGGCAAAGAAGGCTACCCCGGCAACCTGCGGGGTTGCGGAAATGTTCTAAGGAAATAGCACGGCCCTGGAACGTAAGAGCAACTGAAGGGACATGGTGGGTTATTAGTCAGTAGAAGACTGACACTCCCTTCCACTCCACGCACAGCGGGAGAAGTCATTCGAAGATTTTCCCACCGAAAAAAATGATAATTTCATTTCATTATGCGTACGGCTAAGGAGTGGAATTCCCTGCCGGAGTCTGTGTTTTCCGATAGCTATAACCTAGGGGTCTTTAAGTCAAGAGTGAATAGGTTACTTTTGGGTAAGCGTGCGCCATCTTCGACCACATCATCACTTACCATGTATGTATGTATGTATGTCGGGCAGGTATCCGCAACTCCACGACCAAGCGCGTATTTTGCGCAAGGGTAGGGATCTTCTTATTCTATCCATGCCAATTCCTCCAGGAAGGCGAGCAATGCCCTCGTTTTGCTTACCATTTCTCGGAGGGTACCTGGTTTGCCGAAGTATTTAGTCCTGTAGTCCGCGACTGCAGGGCAGCTCAGTAGCAGGTGTGCTGCTGTTTCGTCCTCCTCCATGCAGGCTCTGCAGAGTGGGCTGTCTGTGACTCCTATTACATAGAGGTGTTTATTAAAGGATCCATGACCGGTAAGGGCGGCTGTCATCACTTACCATCAGGTGAGATGGTGGTCAAACGCGAGCCTATTATCAATTAAAAAAAGAAAAAAAAATGGCGAATAAAAATTAGTGCGTTTAATTGTTTTTTATTCTAAAACCAGTCTGCCCTTCTTATCTACAATGCCAACTCGCTGCATCCACCCGATGAAGCCCCTGTTCTCTCTCATATCAGCTTTCTTCCCTCCCACACACTCCGACAGATGCTTTTTATGCCAAACTGTAATAAACATAGATATATTAAGTATAAGTATATAAGTAAGTATATTTATTCAATAAATAAAATTCCAAAATTAAATAGTAATTCTTAGAAATAATGTAGGTAAAACAATGTTTAATGCCTGTACTAGGTTAATTAAAACCTGTATCACAGGCTACATGGGTTCTATTTCTAATTGATCAACAGATTTCTTAGCAATACTTATTTTTTTAAAGTCTTAATAATTATTCTAAACCTAATTCGATTCAACGCTGAACTTATACACTAAAATAGCTCGTTGTTGTTATGATTGTGTCAGTATTTCTAAAGTTAGAATATATTTATTTAAGAAATGTAGTTAGCGCAGTACTCTGGTATAGGTATTCTTGAGTCAGCATGAAACGGTACTGAAGTTCAATATTAGGTATAACTAACGTGACCAGACGTCCCGTTTTGAACGGGACTGTCCCTTTTTATAGTTACAAGTTCCGGTGTCCCCGAAATCAACTCTGGGACGCAAAATTGTCCCGGTTTCTGAAACCGTGCGAAAATTTGGGTAGTCGAGCCGGCTCTTCAGTTCTAAAGGCGATGTTGATAAGTAAGGCGAATATAAAAAAAACGTAGCAGGAGTTTCATTCGTACTTAAAATCACCTATATTAAAGCAGATTAATTTGTTCCTCTGATAAATATAAATATAACTAAACGTTAGGGTATATATATATTTTAATTTGTAACATTTAAGCCAACTGACTTTTCTGAATAATTAACTTTTAAAAAGGGTTTTTTTCCACTGACTTTTAATAACTGTTTTTTTTTAATTGACCTAAATAAACCGTCCCGTTTTGAGTCAAAGAATTAATGGTCACGTTAGGTATAACGCACTAGGCGCCCACATAATCAACGGAGTTAATGTATCAGCAATATATGATAGGATATATATACATCCCTTCAGCAATTTTCCTAGCAGGGCAATCACTGTCAACTGTTATGTGGTCACTGGGTTTTTTAAAGCGTGTGCAAGTAGCGCATTTCGGCGTGTCAGCATTCTTGGTGCATTAAATTTTCTGATGTCCTACTTCACTGCAGTGGTCACATGAAGAATCTAGACACGCAGGAGTGTGTCAAGCCAAGAATTGGCGCGCAGCTCACCGTGTATGTGTGTATTACACGAACCATTTGGAGCCACTTTTGAGCCCCTCATAACTCAAAAACTATTTCACCTAAACTTGTCAAATTTGGCTCATATATTGAGACTAACGAGATACATATGTGTTCCAAATTTTATAGACATATCTTAAACGGTTATTTAGATATTAACGTCCAAAAATCGTCATTTTTATGACTGACCTATAGATCAAAACTATAAACCAGTTCCAGATGACCAAGAAAGTTCAAATTTGGCATGAAGATAGGTAATTATGGGAGTACAAAGGAAAAGATCAGAAACTGGTAATTTTTTATCATTTTATTATAATTTTCACTTAACTTATAATTAGTGCCTGTAAATCTCTATATGTCGATTTCAAGATCTTTACGTGAATATGTAACGAGTTAAATACCACCCTTAATTTTTTTTAATCCAAATATTTCCATTTTTGTACTTATAAATAAGAATATAGTAAATTTTCGTATTTAATACGCGTAACTAACCGTATTCTACAACCACTAGCGCCACCTATTATCTTAGAGGGTCACTACACCATGGAGGCAAAACGCGTAAAAAGAATTCCGGATACTGAATGGGCAATTCATTCGAACATTTCAAAGGTACAAGAAAATATAGAAAATAACACAAAAAGGACAATTATACCCCGTAAACGTAGGAAAATACAGTAGTTTAACAAAAAACCATTTAGTATTAATTTTGATATAAGTAAGTACCTACTACTAATTTATGTACAAAAAGTAATGATATCCCATGAAAAACATAAATGTGAAATGAGAGCCAAGTTCAATATTATCATAAATGCCTTGGTTGTTGACTTCAACTACAAAAGAAGTGAAATCTAAATGGGTGCCAAGTTCAATGGTCAGTCCTGTTATAACAACATAAAATATCATTTATTCTTATAACTTAGGAGAATATATTGTAGCCTAAGGTCTGACTTGGCTAGTTTTCATATACGAATTATATTATAGCCTTTGCAAGTTCTAAACCTGTTACTTGTCGGTTCTTATTTTATTATTCCGAAAATTTGGCTTGCTGGTGGAAACTAACCATCGAACATAATAATTCGTATATAAGAACTAGCCAGGTCAAACCTTAGGCTACGATATATTCTCCTAAGTTATAAGAATAAATGATATTTTATATTGTTATAAATAAATTTCAAGACTGACCATTGAACTTGGCACCCATTTAGATTTCACTTCTTTTGTCGTTGAAGTCAACAACCAAGGCATTTATGATAATATTGAACTTGGCTCTCATTTCACATTTATGTTTTTCATGGGATTGATCTCTCTGCAAGTTCTTGCTGCATGACCATAAAAATGACAATTGTAATACCTAGTAACTAAAGTAAAGTCCCTAACAGGACAGGATGACCAATTTATAAAAATCCTTGACAGAAGTATAAGGCTTTTACGTGTATTGGCTGATACTTCAATATGACATCATCATCATATTTACCAGATTTGTGGCTTAGTTTAACCAAAGTCGAAAAGTTATCTAAGGACATGCCTGGTAATTTATCTGATACGTTTTGCCCGAAAATGCACCTCAAGACCTCCATTTCCGCTAAGGAAGTCGGCACGCCTTCAATGACTATCCGAGGTTTACGCTTGTTGGGTTCGTCGACGACAAGTCCAGAACTCCAGATGTGGAGTGCTGAACTGCGTGCTTTAGTTTATTAGCGTCAGCCTTCGTCTCCATGCTGATAATAACGCCTCCTTTCTCAGTTTTCTGGACTCCACGTACTGCTCTAGTCTTTGGGACGGATCTGCCCAATACCAAGTGAACGCGCTTGAGTCTATCGAGAAGCGGGCCAAGAGAACCATTGGCAACAATTCACTGGTCGAGACAAAGCGAGAACATAAGGGAGTCAGACTTACTGACTAAAACCCATTCTGTTCCTTTTTTAATGAGATTTAGCAATGTGGGCCAAATTCACATTACTGGCAATCCTGTTAATCCCTCTAACTAAGCTAAGTATGCTTGTGTGGAGTGGGCAATAGTTTAATGGGTGAGGTTCAATTAGCCATTAGATTATTGACACTTAAATAATGTATTGTTAAGATTTCTCTGTGTATTGTGCACACGGCCAAAGTTTGGAACTCTCTACCGGCTTCTGTGTTCCCTTCCCCATATGATCCGTCTGCCTTCAAAGCAAGAGTGAACAGGCGCCTTCTGGGCTCGCTTGTTCCATCGTAGACCTCATCTATCAGACTTGATCGAGGTTAAGTAAAAATAAAAATAAAAAGGGTACTAACCAACACCATAATAACACGAGTTAAGGTCCAATTTGCAATGATTGAGGAACACCCGCTTTTGTCCAGTTCCAGAGACGGCACACTGAGGGTCGTAGTCATCTGTGCATGTTATAGGACAGGGATGCGAACAGAAATCTCCGTTTAAGTCCATAGCCATTGATCTGAGAAATAATAAAGAATAGCTTGATCATGTGACAATCTCTGGGAGTGGTTATCGTGGGATGTTTATCCAATAAATGGTACATTCATCATTCATACATCATCTGGCTAACGGAGCTATAATACTTGTATTAAAGAACAAAATACTTTTATGCAGAATATACTCAGCTTGTCGTACAATTATTCAAAACATGTTCATCTGTTACGTTGCTATTACACAGCTATTATTAGTATAATTATGTTATAGTTTGTGCCCAAATTGTTTGAATAACGCCTGAGTAAGCGCTAAATCAGCTAATTGCGGTAGTCTTATTCAGCGATTAGTTTCTATGAATGTTGTTAAACAAAACTTACTCAGAAGGTTTGTGCTGGCTGGGAAATCAATTTATTTCAGTTAGACTAGTAACCGACCGAGTTGGGAAAAGCCTACGTATATGCGCTATATTAAATATTTTCAATTCAATTTCATTTATTTCAAGTAACAAAACTCAATTGGTTAATAACAAAACTCCTTAATCCTATGTTGGTACTTAACTTAAATTACAAGGTTGGTTCGCGAATTGAAGCTACAAGCTCAACACCGACGTGGAGAGCTTGCAGCAGCGATTCACGAACACACGGTCGAGCATGCTCGCCACACAACGAAGGATTATGTTGGGGCTGTCCCGCACCCGGCGCACCAGGGAAGCGCATCGTTTTCGCATCGTCGCATAGAAACAGTCAACGCGAGCTTCAGCAAACATCCCTGATGCGCTACAGAAGCGTGATAGCCCATCAGCTGTTCTTTTTACACGTTAAAAGAACAGCAGAATGCACGGAATATGGTTATTTTGACACCAGGTGAGCAACGTGCAAACCTGCGAACTATCATACCTATTAGCTCTAACCGACAATGCGCATCGCTCCCTCTCAATGTTGTCATTGTCTTTGAGGTCACCGGTCAAGAGATGTCCCAGGTATTTAAACTTTAACACTCTCCTAAGAGCTACTCCAAACAACCTGACTGATGGTACAGTTTTAGGGCTCCGACCACCACCTCAAACACCATGACCTTACTTTTTCCTATATTGTATACCGATCCATGGCGCTTAGCATAAGCTTTACAGATGGCAACCAAATTCCGGAGACCGCAGACCGAGGCGCTCAGCAGCAACATGTCATCAGCGTAACTTATATTATTAAAACACACCCCGTCAATATAGCAGCCCACTCGCTCTCTGCTGAGCGCCTCGATTAGCTATAACCTGGGAGTTTTTAAGTCAAGAGTGAATAGGTTCTAGGCAAGCGTGCTTCAACTTCGACCACATCATCGCTTAAAATCAGGTAAGATGGTGGTCAAACGCATACTTATCAACAATAAAAGAACTTAGATTATGATGAAATATAAATTCACATATTCAGGTAATTATCACCAATTGCCATTGATTACAACGGAGCTTGTGGTTAAATAATGCCATGCCAAAAGCAGCCACATAAGTCCATCCTTTGAATTGCTTTAGAACTTTAAACGGGACTTACATGTTTTGTCTCTGCTTTACAGTGTGCTGTTTAATCCTAAAACCCCCACTTATCTTAAAGAACGATTCAAGTTCCTTTATGACACACATGTAAAATCTCCGAGGTCATCAGAAAACTTAAGGCTTGCGGTACCGATTAACGCCACCAATTTCTATGGTAAGTCGTTCGCAGCTCAAGCAGTACGGCTGTGGAATGCTCTACCCGATCAGAAAGACAAGCACAAACCCTATCTTCTTTCAAAAACTTAGTAAAAGTTCTTTATGCCTCTCCTTCAACTGTTGTTATTATGTATGTCTTTGTTTCTTTTTTATATTTATATGTGATTATATATATATATATATGTTTTGAGAACGTTATTTATTGTTTTTGTATTTTACTCTGGACTACCCACGTATTTATGTTCTCCTTCTGTGTCAAATCCATCCAAAGGTTGTCTGTAAAAGATCGCTTTTAGCGATAAGACCGCCCATTGTATCACCCTTTTTAGGGTTCCGTAGCCGAATGGAAAAAAACGGAACCCTTATAGTTTCGATATGTCTGTCCGTCTGTCTTTCTGTCTGTCTGTCTGTCTGTCTGTCTGTCTGTCCGTCCGTCCGTATGTCACAGCCATTTTATTCCGAAAATATTAAGACTATACGTGTGAAACTTATAAAATGGGGGGGACCCCATACATGGAACTAGAACTGAAAATATTTTTTTTCATGAAACCTATGCGTGTGTGGTATCTATAGACAGGTCTTTAAAATGATATAAGGGTTTCTAAAACCACTTTTTCATAAAGTCAATCGTTTAAAAGATATAAGCTTTCAAAGTGGTGAAATGTGTCCCCCCCCCTTACTTCTATAATAATGAAGTGAAAAATCTAAAAAAAATACCTGTCTGTAGATCTTAATGTAAACTTTCAACCAAATTTCGTTTGAATGAAATCGGGTTAGCAGTTTATGAGATACAGCGTATTTTCTAAAACCGCAAATATAACTTTGTAATTCATACAAACACAATGAAAAACAAAATTATTTAGCGTCTTTGTAAAAACGTAAAGAAGCTAGTTTTAAGAAATTTTTAAGTTTTTTTTTTATTCGTCAAATAAATATAAATATTATATTATATTATTATAGTTACTACGGAACCCTTCATGGGCGAGTCTGACTCGCACTTTGCCGATTTTTAGTTGTTGAGTCCATATTTGTTTTACTGTTATGGTGTACAATCCTACTTCCTACTTCCTACTATCCTTCCTACTTCCTACTCCTACTATAATATTATAAATGCGAATGTTTGTGAGGATGGATGGATGTTTGTTACTCTTTCACGCAAAAACTACTCAACGGATCTGAATGAAATTTGGTAAGTAGATAGTTGACATTCTGGTATAACACATAGGCTACTTTTTATCCCGAAATTCCCACGGGATCGGGATTTGCGCGGGAACACCTTTCCACGCGTACGAAGTCGCGGGCAAAAGCTAGTAAAGAATATATCTATCTATTTACCATGTGTACTTTTTAATAACATAATACTTAGCTTTAGGCCACCGATACAATACCATAGATTTATCGCCTGCTCAACATTGCTGCTCAATCAATGTTAAATAAGAGTTTTGCCTTTTTCGTCAGGAACTAAAAATATTGTTATACAACACTTTTGTCGATATCTTTATTGCCGTTATAGTTCCAGTATAATCGTTGTAAAGCATTGAGAGAAGCAAACGGGAAGTAATTAATGGCCACCGTGAATTTCAATAATTCTTTTTAACAAGGACACTACGACTCGGTGACCGGCCGTCCAGACATCAGAATGAATGGTCACCCTTTAAATGTTTTTTTTTTTCTTATACGATGCAAGCAATTGTTTGAGAATAGAAAGCAATAGGGAAGCAATTCTCGGGCACAAATTCAACGATAAATACGCCTGGTGACCGTTCATCCTGACGGAGACAACGGCAGCCGTGAGCCGACCCCAAAATATCTGTGAAAACGCTAAGCAATCATTGCTCACTTAACGCCTTACATATTTATTTATTTATTTATTTATTTATTTATGTACACACATGACACTTATAAAGGAAAAAATTAAATACAGACAAAATAGCACAAAGGTGCTGCTTATTTCCTAAGAAATTTCTTCCAGCAGACCTGCGACAGGAGAGTTGAAGAAGAGATGATAGACACAGTGTGTATAAATACTAATTACGATATAAAACATACTTAGCTATAAAATTAAACTAAAATGATATATTTAATAAATATATAAATACATAGAATTAAAATACATGCTGTAAAAATATATACCTATAATAAATATATAAAATTACGGGATGTTAGATAGGTAATGATCTTTTACCTGCTTTTTGAAAATAGTAATGGATTTAGCTTCGCGGATTTTAGCGGGAAGTGAGTTCCACAGTCGTACTGCATGAAAGGAGAAGGAGTGGGAATAGAAACAGGTTTTTTGGGATGGGAAATTGAGATGTAGTTTAAGGTGGGATCTACAAAGGGCATCAGTAGGACGAGTGAATGAAAAACGATCGCGCAGGTAGCTAGGATAATAGCAAAAACTTCTTTCTGATTGTTTCGTAATTGTGTTTTCTTCTTCTTACCGTCTTGATGAAGACCTCCTTCTAGTATCTTCTGGCTTGATTTCAGGTTTGTACAAGTAAGGTCTTGGTTTCAAATAAAATGGCCGTTCTGCAAAATGTGCGCCAATGTTTTTGCATCGGTCCGTCTCAACTTGTTTATATCCTGGAAAAGAATTTATAAAATCACTACATAGTATTAAAAGATACAACTGCCTAGTGGCTAAGGTGTCGGCCTTGTGATCGAGAAGTCACGGGTTCGACCTCCACCCATTACACTATTGCTGTGAACCCACTCCAGACACAAGCATATTTAGCCTAGTGGGAGGGGTTAATCAGATTGCTAGTAATGTGAATACTACCCACACTTGTTGGAAAAATGTTTATACTCGGTATCGGAGTTTATGTCAAATAATAAAAATAGTCACTTATAATAATAGCAGCGATCATTGTTTTTAATTTTTATTGTACTTTTAATATTTTGACATTGTATTTGACATTATAATTACGATTGATTTTACATTACCTATATTTATTTTTTGACATATTTTAAATTAGTTTAATACCTCTGTTTAACTTTACTTTTCACATTAATTTTAATTGCGCTTCTGAATTTTAGTTCCTGCATGTGTTAATTTTATTTAATTATTAATATGTACTGTTCAACACAATGTAATTGTTAACTGAACTGAATAAATGAAATGAAATGAAACATTGCTAGTTCTCCATCAAAAAATGCCCCACCGCGTCTGTCTGTCCGTATGTTTGCGATGGTCTCTAAAACCACTGAACAAATTTTCACGTGTCTTCATCTATCAACAGATTCATCACGTATGCTTCTTTAGGTAGATATAAGTGTATAATTTGTTAGGGTTTTGTGTAAATAGGTTGAAATACGACGATTTTTGTTGGAGATGTAAAAATTCGAAAAAAAATCATCTTGGAGTTTTCATCGTTAACCCTGCCAAATCCATTTGATATACATATAATAATATGATGATATATGTTTATTATTTTTATTTATTTGATTTATTTATCAACGACCGTTTCCCCCGATAAATATGTTTAAAAAACTATGGATATCCGAGAGTAATAGGAGTAAATACCACATGTGCACTTTTAGTACTCATCGTAAAATTAACTGTATCTATGTAAATTATATTTATATTTCAAAATTCCTAGGTCGTGGATTGGGCAAATATTTGATGACAATTAATTTAAGCTCAGCCATGGAATCAAAATGTAAATACATTAAATCTCTAGGACTATTTATGACCTTACAAAATTTTGTAACTATAATTACACAGGTCTACAAAACCTCTATGGCATTCTCTTTTAAGAATATCCATTACAACTTTAATGAACACATATATTGTGGTACCAAAGTAGGTACCACAATATATGTGTATCTATGTAAATTATATTTATATTTCAAAATTCCTAGGTTGTGGATTGGTCAAATATTTGATGACAATTGATTTAAGCTCAGCCATGGAATCAAAATGTAAATTGATTAAATCACTAGGACTATTAATGACCTTACAAAATTTTGTAACTATAATTACACAAGTCTACAAAACCTCTATGGCATTCTCTTTTAAGAACTTCCATTACAACTTTAATGAACACATATATTGTGGTACCAAAGTAGGTACCACAATATATGTGTATCTATGTAAATTATATTTATATTTCAAAATTCCTAGGTTGTGGATTGGGCAAATATTTGATGACAATTGATTTAAGCTCACCCATGGAATCAAAATGTAAATTGATTAAATCACTAGGACTATTAATGACCTTACAAAATTTTGTAACTATAATTACACAGGTCTACAAAACCTCTATGGCATTCTCTTTTAAGAATATCCATTACAACTTTAATGAACACATATATTGTGGTACCTACTTGCAAAGCTATTTTTTTATTACGAATGACCCCCTCTTGACCTCGATCACACCTGATGGTAAGTGTAAGATGAGGTCTACGATCGAACGAACGAGCCCAGAAAATGCCTATTCACTCTTGCTTTAAAGGCTGACGGGTCATATGTGGCAGCGAACACAGAAGCCGGCAGAGAGTTGAGACAGATGCGGTATAAATTAACATTATCAGCTGTGGGCTGACTTACAAGTTAGTTGTTGATCGTAAGTTGGAACCCAGCTTGACATATTATTTTTATGTAATTTCTTTCTTTCCTTTTTTATTTTCAAAGATAACTAACAATGTGGGTATCACTAACTAAGCTAAATACGCTTGTGTCTGGAATGGGTTCACGGCAATAGTGTAATGGGTGGGATTCGAACTAGTGACCTCTCGTTCACAAGTCCGACATCTTATCCATTAGGCTATTAACTATATTGATTTATATCATCACCACTGCTCTCAAAACTTTGAAGAAAAACATTCAGAGGAAACTGGAATATTCTAGGACCGAACATCCGAAGACATGCTACATCTTCCAATCCGCACTGAATCCGCTGGATTACGGCCCATTCTCTATCATAGAATCCCTTCTATGATAGAGAATGGGCCGTAATCCAGCGGATTCTGTGCGGCACACAGGCCATGTTCCAGGATGAAAACGGTATAGAACAGACGGTAGCCAAGGTGTAGAACTCTCTGCTGGCTTCCGTGTTCCGTACCACATATGACCCGTCCGCCTTTAAAGCAATAGTGAACATGCATCTTCCGGGCTCGCTTGTTTTATCGTCGACCTCGTCTATAGCTCCCTATCAGGCTTGATCGAGGTCAAAAGGGCGGGGTCATCCGAAATAATAAAAATTACACTTACTATTGATGTCGTACTTAAATCCACAGTTAACTTTCCTAAAGTAACAATCATTCAAAAACAATCTATATTTCCATTCGTTGTTCACAAATTTCATTCCACAAACGGAGTTAACAGTGTTATTGCAATCCAAGTCCTTGCAATTCAATTTAGGCTTAGCGGTGACCTCATCTTCAATGTCTTCTATTCGAGTATTTTGGTTATTGAATCTCCTTCTTGTGTTATCTTCTGGTTTATTCTTCTCATAGTCGTGGTTCTTACCCGTTATGAAGACCACATCTTCATTTGGACTTTCTGAAATTGAAAGATTGGCATTGCGAAATTATTGATCATATCGCAGTACCTCATGATGAGAACCTCAATAAAGGTGAATGCCAAGTTTCGGCTCGAATCATGTAGCGTCCGACAGACTTTCTAAATTAATGATAATTCATTATATAAAACTGTAAGAATTATACAGTATAAATAAAATCTGTAGAAGTACAACACCGTTTAAAAGTCATTTTAAATAGTTATTCAATTTGTCAACACGTTTTCTATCTGCAATTTCAATTAGAAATGTTGTCAATACCAAAATAAAATAATATCATTACGAAATTGCACTTGCAAATCGATTACATTAATATCATTATGAACCTACGTAAGTGAATTTATTAGTTACTAAAGTCATAACTCGTAATTCTTATAATAATTTAAAGTAATTTAATTATCGATACAGTTTAGAATAGTTATTTACTACTGGTAACACTTGTAGTTGTCACTGATAATTGTCAGAAATTTTACTTCTCCCGCATTTTATGACGAGCGACGAAGTGTCTTATGTGTTTTTTGAGTTTTGTGTTTTTATTGCTTTGTTACTCCGATTTCTGTATTACTAACGACTACCTTGGCTGTTGAAAACGAACCAAATAGTCACTATCCAATAATTTGATAGTGTATTTCATGTTATCGTTAAAATAAGAAGTATTAAGTGGTCAACTTCAAAGAACTATAACTTTTTTGGTGTACTTGTTATAGAAAACTAACTATACAGTCAAATCATATAATTATTTTCCTTTTTTATAATATGTAGTTCATCTTTGTCGGTTCTGGCCGAGTCTTGAAGGAAGCCTTGGCATTAGATAGATAGATACAATACACTTTATTGTACACCATAATTTAAACACACCTTTTTTACAATATTGCTTATTCTATGGTAACAATGGCGGTCTTATCGCTGAAAGCGATATCTTCCAGACAACCTGTGGAAGGACTTTAAAAACTTTAATTAAAGTGGGGAGGGCTAAATTAGTGTACTTACTACATTACTCATAAAAACAGAGAAACAAAAATTATTTAAATATTAAAATTAATAAATGTATATGCAAATATATATATATATATATAAATACAATGTAATGCATAGGTAATTAAATAATACAATACATGTAATGTGGCATTCTCCTTTGAGAAAGATTCGTTCGGGATTTATCTGTGGCTCGGAAAGTTCGTTAAGCTTTTGGTCTCGGCTGTCGCTTAGACATCTTTGACAGTAGGTAGTGAACAGATGCCAGAATATCTGACAAAAGTTTTGCCTAGACCTAGGTACTGAGTTGTGGACGTCAGATAGGTAGTCACAGGTAAAACATTAGTACTCAGCTTTATAAGGTTAAACTGAAAGCCGACCCCAAGATCATCATCATAATCACCATCTTGCCTTTATACGATTTATTCAACTTATCGCACCTTTGGGAACAAAGGGTCACTACTGCAACTTTTTGCAAAAATGACTTAAATATGCAGAAAAACCGTGATAATCGACTCTATATCCTCAGCAAAAACGGTGACAATCGCATGAATAACATCGGTTTGAGGGAGAGGGGGTCGTTACATTATTTCACGTAATTGGTCCGTTTGCATGAAACGTAACGTCTCATCCTGTCAATAGTGTTTTGACAGCCGAAGTGTGACCTTGCGCATTTGTGACGGTGAGGCACTACGGTAAGTAGTGACTTTTATTTTACATATTTCTTGCAAAATTCATGTCACTTATGGATAATAATCACGTTTTGTTACCAAATCTTGGTATTTGTTTGCTGCAAACATAACGTCACTTCTTTTTCTAAATGACATTATAGCATAAAACTTTTCTTTTCATTGGAACCAAAACTTCATGCAAGGGCAACTGGATTGAAGTCAATCGTATTCATACAGTAACACGAAGCACAAGAGTCCAACAACCTCAGGAAGTAACATTAAAGCAGGCTTATGACAGTAAAATCTCCTTAAGTGCTCGAAAGAAGGCAGATATTCAAACCTTAATTAACACCAACATTATACCGAAAGTTTATGAAACTATTTACAACACAATATTTTGATATTTCTTTATTTTACAATTAAACAAGTGCGATGCGAAACTGACTCGTACTTATTGCTATATTTTTAGCAGAGCATTTGATACTTACTGATTTTCCTTATAATTTTGTTACCAAAGTTTTAGTTCCTAATTGGATAATAAAGTCCAAATACCTATTAAACTGTGATGAATGTGATTTACTTAAGTAGAGTACTTTAAGAAATGTAATATTACAACGTAAGTATATAAAGATGTTTAAGTATTAGTGTTATTTGTAAGTCTGTTTAATATTAAGCTAATATTGTTATATCTATTTTAGAATTTAACTTTTAGGAGAATGTTATAGAATTTTGTCCTCCTATACTCGTTTTATTAGACAAACTCTTTAATCGTATTAAGACTGAAGATTGATTTATTATATTGAAATGTGGGACTATGCCTAGTTTTGTTTATATTTTACATGCCATGCACCTGAAACATGGTCTTAAAGAGATTGTTTTGATTATTTTATTAAATATTAAGTATCTACAGCTTAAACTTTCATAAAGATTTTGGATACTTAACAGCATGCTATTGTAATTTATCTATGCTATAACGATTATATTTATGATAACTATTCAGTATAACTAAGGTTTTATCTGACAGTAACTTGAAAGCCATTTTCTATAGTTTAGAGCAAATACCTTGAGCTTGAGGTGCCTCCAACATACAAGTTGGCCAATATATCGTCCACACGGGTATCGGTGTGGAACCTCTTTCAAAATGTATGTTATTCTTTTTTAATTTTAATGCCATTTGTTTATTATCCAAATAAAAAATAAAGACGATATCATCTATTTAATTTAATAACACTCTATTTTATCAATAAATATAGTATTTTACGGATTCTTCTTCTTTTTCTGTTTGTTTTAGTTTGTATTGGTTTTCAGTTAAATATATCTTTACTTAAAATAAACGTAAATCACCCGTATCAATAAAAAATACGTACTTTCATGAAGTTATTATTTTTTAAAAAGGTCATTTCTGCAATATAACAGTTAGCGATTTGTAACAAAAAGTCACTTTTGGTACCCTTTCCTCAGTTTATGGCTTGTTTCTCAGAAACCCCTTCTTGTATTTTTTTTATATTAACGATTATCCGTGAAGAAACTACGAATTTAAGACGGTAAGAATCGCGTCAATACTCTACTACATGACAAATAAAACGAAAAATGCTCCTCCTGTAAAGTTGGAAAACATGCAGTAGTGACCCCCCCCCCCTTTGTTTCCAAAGGTGCGATATATGTTTTCTTGTTCCATTCTCTCCTTAATGATGTCCTTGATCTCCTTAACCGACTCTTAATGATGTTGTGACGTCTGACAACGTCACAACATTATTAAGGGTCGGTTCACATCTGACGGAAGATGCGTTGCGTATTATCGATCGCGTAACGCCAGAACAGACAATTATAACAACATTCATCCTTTCACACTTAACCGATGATGCGTTAGTGCGTCGAGCGTACAGCGTCTGTGCCGTTTCCGTCAACGCATTGTCGGCCGACGTAAGAGCGTCAACGTCACGCCCCATGTATTTTGACATCAGTGGAGATCGTTTGTGTTACGCCCAACGCATCTTCCGTCAGATATGAAAGCATCCTATTTGACTGAATAGACACGACCAATGATATGTTCGACGTATCTTCCGTCAGATGTGAACCGACCCTAACTCCTTATTCTTCCAATCATTCCTCATATTATCCGTCAATCTTTTCTTCGGCCTGCCTCTGCCTCTCCATCCATCAACATTCAATCATTCTAGTCACATGCGATGATACTTCTTCTCTCTCCAGACCTATATCATTAAAAACCTCACCCGCATTCTTCTCAACATGAAAATCCTTATCAAAAGCGTCATGCACTGATTTCATTGTCATTATGTCTTTGATTCTCAGACCCCGGCCATCATATTCATCGTCATCTCTTAGCCCCATTGGTGCACTGTTTGGTACAAACACTATCTTCTCCGTAGCTTCCTCTGCCTCATACCACTTTTTAGTTGATGGCTCGACTGTAACAATCAAGGAAAACGCTTTGGTTCGCAGTTTGGTTCACGTGAGAAGTATTCCAGCGACAAAAATGTAGCCATGCCTTTCTCCAAGTTCTATTTCATGTCTGTACTAATTTTAGTACAATAA
Source organism: Tholera decimalis (assembly GCA_943138885.2). Lineage (NCBI taxonomy): Eukaryota > Metazoa > Arthropoda > Insecta > Lepidoptera > Noctuidae > Tholera > Tholera decimalis. The sequence continues at coordinate 4,301,352 of OW964575.2, read as the reverse complement.
GTTTAGATGTAATAGTGTAACAGATAGACAGATCTGACTGAAAGTCAATCGGCGATGCACCATCGTTACATGGTGGACAATTGGATATCCCTCTCACACACACAAAACGTTTTGGGAATACTTTCATTGAGCGTGCATCTAAGGATTGGAATTCCCTACCGGAGGCAGTTTTCCCTGATAACTATGAACCTGGGGGTATTTAAGTCATGAGTGAATTGGTTACTTCTAGGCAAGCGTGCTTCATCTTCGACCTGATCATTGCTTACTATCAGCTGAGTTGGTGATCAAACGCGAGTTTTTAATCAATAAAAAAAGCTATGCCCTTCTCCAAAGTCTAATCCATCTGTGTTCTAAATTTCAGCACAATCAGTTAAGTGGTTTAGACGTGAAACTGTGACAAACAAAGTTACTTTCGCATTTGTAGTACAGTAGAATCTCATAAATCCGACACTTCACTGGTCCGATTTGTCCAATAATCCGACAGTCGTCTGCTCACGCCTCTTATTATAAAAAAACATGTGGTTGATTAATACACATTTACTCCCTTTAAGATAAGATTTTTTTTAAAGATTTATTTGTTAAAACATGATACATGCATGCAAGATAATAAAGAAATAAAGAAAAGTTCTAACATATTTAGCCGCATATCGTGAAGTACAAATTGGTAGGAAGAGATAGTGCATAAACCGTGACAATATCATTATTAATAAATATTAGTTGTGATTACAATTCAATGTCAAAATGGTCAGAAAAACTATTAATAATTGTCAGCAAAATTTCAGTTTCAAATTACAATTATTCCAAATAATATTAAAATAAATATATCAACGAATAATAATAAGAAAAATGCAACGTTATTATCTCAAAAACGAATAAAACTGTCCTCTTTCATAAACGCTGCTATACTGTAATAGGCTCTCTCAGAAAGTAAACTCTGTAATTTAGTTTTAAGAGATATATTTAATGTTTTCCATTTACGAAATCCTTTTTTTATTACGAACTAATAAAGACATTCCAGTAATCCGAACATTCCATTAAACCCACCAGTTTTGTAAGAGATTGTACTGTATTAGTAGGGATTAGACTCTTCACATACCGTAAACTGTTGTTGAAACCGTTGTAGTTTGTTGTTCTTTTATTATTTTGGCGGTTGTTCTTTCTCTATATTCTGAATTGACTTCAGCATGACCGCCAGACCGAACGAATACAGTATCCGTATTATTGTTATCCACACAGTTAGATTTTATTATCAGTGTTGGTATCAAGATTGGGATCCAGAGTTGGTGCCACATCTTTTATGTGGTTATAGCATGGTTTTGCTGGATAGTTAGGTAAACTGCCGTTGTCCTGTAATGTAGAATTTTACGAGTATTACATTCTACATCTATACTTGTATTATAAGGCGGAAAAGATAGATAGATATACTGTTTATTGTACACCATAACAGAATTAAATGAGGACTTAAAAACTAAAGTGTGTTAAAATGGGTGGTCTTATCGATAAAAGCGATCTTTTACAGACAACCTTTGGATAGATTTGACACAGCAGGAGAAGATAAATACGCGGGTAGTCCATGGTGTACTATTCACTTATATACAATACACAAGGAATAACCTACATACACAATACACACATATACAAGATGTAATTTAAAAGGTATTATACTATACTGAGTGCACGGCTTCTTTGGATGATAACAAACGATATAGCAAGGGTTTTCTAATCCTATGTCTACACGTGTGGAGCTTATTAGAAATTTCAATACATTGATACCAGAGACAGAATTTTTCAAATTAAGAAAAACGAAGAAAATTATCGGGTTATTGGCTAGTGACGTGGAAAGTGATGACCCTCATAGAGCTGTGACATGTTTGTTATTACTGGTATTCAAGAAACATATGAAACCAATAATTTGGGGTCAATTCTGTGAGTCACTTATTTTGAGCTGAAAGTGCATAGAGACTCCATACCAGATGTTGTCTTCAGTCCTTTTGGATAGATATGAGGTTCCCGTCACACGTTATATATATACAAATATATACATAAATTAAAAGCTTGGATATATAAAAAATAGGAACAAATTAAAGAGAGAGATAGAGAGAATCGCGCTAATATTCGAAAGTACTGGGTGAATTTGCATGAAATTTGGTATGGTAGTAGCTTAAAGTATGAGGAAGGTTATACTATAGGCTAATTTTTGTCCGGCTCCGAAAGAATACGGGTATTTTTATTGTTTATAGGCTTACGTTTGACCACCAATTATCACTTGATGGTAAGTGATGATGTGGTCAAAGATGAAGCACGCTTACCTAGAAGTAATCTATTCACTCTTGACTTAAAGATCCGCAGGTTATAGCTACCAGGAAACACAGATTTCGGCAGGGAATTCCTCTCTTTAGCTTTATGCACAATGAAAGTATTCCCAAAACGTTTTGTGCGTATGATATGTTTGTAGTAGGATCATATTTTTGTAGTGGTTAAGTCCACGGGAGCAAAGTCCCGCGCGACTGACGTTTCAGTAGTTTATACATGTAATTACTAGATATATTATTTATACAACGTTTAATTTAAAGGGTATATACATACCAAGTGCATGGCTTCTTTGGATGATACTAAACGATATGGCAAGGGTTTTGTAATCCTAAGTCTATGTGTGTAGAACTTATTACAAATACCAATACACTGATACCAGAGACCGAATTTTTCAAATTAAGAAGAACGAAGAGAATTATCGTGTTATTGGCAAGTGACGTGGAAAGTTATTGACCCTCGTAGTGCTGTGTCACGTTTGTTATGATTGGTATCAAGAAATATATGAAACCGATAATTTAGTATCAATTCTTTGAGTCAGTTATTTTGAGCTGAAACTTTGCATAGAGACTCCATACCAGATGTTGTCTTCAGCCCTTTTGGATGGATATGGGGTTTCGGTTACACCTTGTATATGTAATTACTAGACGATAAATATTGCATAGTTTCTTGTTATTGTTGTTGTCTCGGGTTCAATTCCCGTATCGAGCAAAAACTGGTATCTTGTCTTTATATAAGACATTTCTCAGTTGTAGCCTGGAGTTTGAAAGTTGGCGGTGTGATACCCCCGTGCCTTTAAGCCGTTGAACGCCAACGCGGTCAGTGCTGACCGACAGTGAGCTTTCCCTTCATCCAGGCCAAGAAAAAATCACTGTTCTATCCAAATTTAGACCACATGTTTTTTTTAATTGTTGGTTTGACCTCAACCTCAACCTCAAAAAAAAACTAGATACTTATAAGTATTTAGTTTTTTTTTTTTGAGGTTGGAGATATATCTAATGTCCAAATGTATGTTTTCATTAACAAAAGTCAACTTTAGTCATTAATTATTTAATTATGGAGATATTAAACGTCGGGCAGCACTGACCGATGCGGCCCGAACGGCAAGTCTAGTTGTCGGCCAGCACTGACCGACGCGGCCCGAACGGCAAGTCTAGTTGTCGGCCAGCACTGACCGACGCGGCCCGAACGGCAAGTCTAGTTGTCGGCCAGCACTGACCGACGCGGCCCGAACGGCAAGTCTAGTTGTCGGCCAGCACTGACCAACGCGGCCCGAACGGCAAGTCTAGTTGTCGGCCAGCACTGACCGACGCGGCCCGAACGGCAAGTCTAGTTGTCGGCCAGCACTGACCGACGCGGCCCGAACGGCAAGTCTAGTTGTCGGCCAGCACTGACCGACGCGGCCCGAACGGCAAGTCTAGTTGTCGGCCAGCACTGACCGACGCGGCCCGAACGGCAAGTCTAGTTGTCGGCCAGCACTGACCGACGCGGCCCGAACGGCAAGTCAAGTTGTCGGCCAGCACTGACCGACGCGGCCCGAACGGCAAGTCTAGTTGTCGGCCAGCACTGAACGACGCGGCCTGAACGGGAAGATGCTTTCTTTTCTTGGCGTTCAACGTGTTAAGCCGTAGTTCCCAGCTGTCATTTCGACATTTTGGACAGTCATTACGGGAGGTTAGATAGAGTTGCTCCATGTAAAATACTAGGACTTATCTACGTCCAGTTAGACTAGAAGCCGACTCTAAAATAGTTGGGAACAAGCAGAAGTAAAATATTGAATGATTTGACGATAAAAAATTAAGATGAAAATATACCGTCGATATACCGTCTTGTCGTACGAAGCACTTCTCATTTTTTGTGCGCACAGCCAAGGTGTGGAACTCTCTGCCGGCTTCTGTGTTCCCTGCCACATATGACCCGTCAGCCTTTAAAGCACGAGTGAATAGGCATTTTCTGGGCTCGCTCGTTCGATCGTAGACCTCATCTTACACTTATGATGAGGTGTGATCGAGGTCAACAGCGGGCTCATTCGTAATAAAAAAGATATTATTTTTAGACCCCAAGTGTGATTTTGTTGAAGTCGGGTATTTGTCGTTTGTGATCTTAAATCAGTCAAAATAAGAACCTTATTGAAGTTAAATGGACGTTAAGTAATTACTAGTATAGATACGGAGTAATAGTATAAGTACGGAAAAACAGACCGATTTTCCTAAGAAATATAGTCCTTTAAAATAAATATAGCGTACCAAAATACAAATATGTGTATAGGACTAGAGTTTTGGAGTATGCAGTACCTTACTTTATTAGATAACAATCTCCCAGAAGAATTGCAAACGCTAAATATAAAAATTTGTATGTACAGATATTTACAAACGTTTTTACATAATAAATAGTTATTTTTTTTAATTGTGTTTAGTAATTCTTTTTTTTTTTGTTTTGTCTAATCGAATAAAGAATTGATTACGACTCGCCAGCACATAAATACGTAATTCCTGAGAGGCTTTCGTCTATGGCAAAATATTTTTATATATATTGTATGATGGGTATTGAATAAAATAATAATACTTAAATAAATAATAAATGTAGGTATCGTATTTTTTTACTATGATTTTACCTTTTTAAGTTTTGTTAAATCCATGCAACAACTGCCGCACACGCAAGAAACGAAATCTAAATTTGTTTTGAGTTTTACTATCGACAACATTTCTTATCGAACCAAACACAATGATTTAAAATCGGTATTGTAGTAACCGATAATCGTAGTAGAATGTTGCAAACATAATTCGTTACGAGACATACATTAGGGCTGTTCTAAAGATTCGTAATCGTAACATCGGATATCCGAAACGATTTTTTTTATTCGTAATCGTATCGGATACCAACTTAATATACATAATAGGTTCAAAGTATACATTGCCCGTTGTGTACTCGCTTAATCAATGCAATGACCAAGTCCGCTTACAATGTACTGTATCCATTATCTTCAACCATTGACGTTTTGTCCTTTGCATTGATTGGCCGTGATGCACGGCGCATGTTTATCAACAGTGAGTTACAATCAGTAGCAAGCTCTCGATTTAAGTGTGCGTAATTCGCATACGTAACGGGCCTCTTGCTTGTATTAGAGCTTAAGAGTGGGGAGACAAGCGGCGACACGCGTTCTTATACAAATCAGGAACTATTTCCTTTCTAACCTCTTTTATCTGTTCTGTGGTCAGCAGTCACGTGGTCGCAAGCGTGACTGCTGACCACAGAACAGATAAAAGAGGTTAGAAAGGAAATAGTTCCTGATTTGTATAAGAACGCGTGTCGCCGCTTGTCTCCCCACTCTTAAGCTCTAATACAAGCAAGAGGCCCGTTACGTATGCGAATTACGCACACTTAAATCGAGAGCTTGCTACTGATTGTAACTCACTGTTGATAAACATGCGCCGTGCATCACGGCCAATCAATGCAAAGGACAAAACGTCAATGGTTGAAGATAATGGATACAGTACATTGTAAGCGGACTTGGTCATTGCATTGATTAAGCGAGTACACAACGGGCAATGTATACTTTTTGTAACTTGTTGCAATAATGTTCGGAATTTCATAGTGATCAGAATATTTTTATGTTTTTTACAAATAAAATTGTCATTAAATGTTATTTTCGAATACCTCCTCGCTCTATTTATTTATTTATTTATTTATTGACACACCAGTGACATATTCAACTTAAAATAACATGGTTTGTAACAAATATTCTTATATAATATGAATATGACTTTTGAAGGCGTGCACATCACTTGTATAACAAATTAAAAGAAACATTACAAATTGAAGGAAAAAAAAATAATTACAAAACTTATGAATTAAATCGATTTACAATGGCTACGCTTTCGCAAATTATTAGTATACAAGAAAGAATAAGTGAAGTATTTAAATATTATAGTGTTGGCTAGTATAGTGAACTTGATAGTGAATGCAAAAGCATGATGTCCTAATACTAATGAGAAAAAAAAATATGACAACAGATAAGCATGTAATAAAAAATAATAAAATAAAATTGAGTTAAACAGATCACACAAATTTATTATTTAACACTTAGGAACCAGGAACCGTTATATTACGTCTGAATTCCATAAGTTTGTTGGAAAATATATCTAAACTGTTTGTGCGTGTGCACAGCTTATTGTACGCAGACAGAAATTGGTTTAATGGGGCGGTGGAGCCTAGTTTAGTTCGACTTTTTGAGACTTCAAACGTGTTTGTTTTATGACTCGCTCTGTAGAACGTTTTACGTGGCACGGTTATATTTATTTCCGAAACTAGTTCCTGTACATTAGCCAAGTTATGGATTATTTTGTACAGCAAGATCAGATCAGAAATTCTTCGTCATTGCTCCAGTGAAGTCATCTTAAAGTGAGAAAGCCTTTGGGAATAATTAGCGTCACAATCGCATGATTCTGACCTGTAATTTAGGTACCTCGTGAACTTTTTTTGAATACGCTCTATCCTGTCAACGTGTACACGATATGCTGGATTCCATGCGGGAGATGCGTAATCAAGAATACTTCTCACAAGAGAATTATATAGAACCTTAAGTGTGCTGATACACCGGAAATCTTTACAGATTCTTTTTATAAATCCGGACATCTTACACGCTTTGGCGATAATAGTATCGAAGTGATTTATAAAAGTTAATTTACTGTCAAGATGCACCCCTAAGTCGCGTATCGTATCAACCTTCTGGAGTGTTAAGCCATTAATGTTGTAAGCTGAAGGTTGTACAGTCTTTTTACGTGTGAACGTCATATGGTAGCATTTTTTGGCGTTGAGGACCATCATGTTTGCATGGCACCACTCATAAATTGCGTCTAAATCCTTTTGAAGTAATGAAATGTCGGCCCTTGACTTGACTTCCTTATATATTTTCAAGTCGTCAGCAAACATAGAGCATTTGCTATATTTTATTGAGCTTATAATATCGTTGACAAATATCAAGAACAGAATCGGACCAAGATGAGAGCCTTGTGGTACCCCAGAGGTTGAATAATATAAGGGTGATTGATAGCCCCTAACTACTACTCTTTGTGGTCGTTTTGTGAGATATGATTCAAACCACATTAATAACTGACCATGTATGCCGAAGTCCCCTAGTTTTTGCAGTAGAAGCGCATGATTCACCTTGTCAAATGCACTACTAAAATCGGTGTAAATTGAGTCTACCTGGACACCTGAATCTAAGGATCTACTTATATCATTCACATATTGAACCAAATTAGTGGTGGTAGATTTGTTAGAACAGAAACCATGTTGTTGATTCGCTAGTTGGATTTTTGTATGTGAAGTTAATACGGGGCATACTAGTGACTCGAATATTTTTGAGAAAACTGAAAGTAGCGACACTGGGTGATAGTTCTTTACATCACTGGTCTCCCCTTTTTTATACAATGGTACAACGTTTGCGACTTTCCACTGCGAAGGAAATTTAGAAGAATTAAGTGATCGATTGAAAATTAATTTGAGTGGTAATGATAAATAAAAACCTCTTAAAAAAAGCTCTTATAAAACCTATTCACAAAAAAGAATCTAAAACAGATCCCAACAATTACCGCCCCATTGCCATCTTACCGACAGCTTCCAAAATATTTGAAAAAGCCATGTGCAATAGAGTATATGCGTTTTGCGAAAAATATCACATATTTAATGACTGCCAATACGGGTTTCGAAAAAACCGTTCCACCGTCTTGGCCGTTTACAAATATATTCAAAAAGCACTTGATATCATTAACAATAAAAAGTACGCGATAGGACTACTCCTGGATATGACCAAAGCATACGACAAAGTACAATTTGACATATTATTGAATAAACTATATAGTATAGGCCTCCGCGGGAAATGTTATGACTGGTTTGTATCCTATTTGAAACATAGGAAACAAATCGTGGAAATCGAATATTATAACAATATAAAAAATGAAATACAGCTAATTAGATCAGACTGCAAACAAATCACCGCTTCAATCCCCCAAGGCAGCGTAATAGGGTGTTTCTTATTTCTTGTTTACGTAAACGATCTTCCAAATAATATAAATGAGTCATGCGTCCTATTCGCGGACGACGTATCTATACTAACCTCATGCGAAGATAACACGAATTTAAATGAGAAATTAAATACCATACTAAATTCTACAATTAATTGGATGACTGAAAATAACCTAGAAATCAACTTCAATAAAACTAAAATAATAGCATTCCATCCCCGCCAAAAAACAGAACTAAATATAAACTTTAGCTTTAAAAATAATAAATTAGAAGTAGTTGATAAATTCACCCTATTAGGCATAAACATTGATACGCATATAAATTGGAAGTCACATATTCAGAAAGTAAGAGCTAAAATATCAAAATTTTCATACGCCCTCCGCGAGATCAAAAAAACCACAGACCTAAAAACCGCATTAGCAACGTACTACGCGTACGCCTATGCATGGCTCAAGTACGGAGTCATTTTATGGGGCAACAGTACTGACGCACCCACACTATTTACCCTACAAAAAAAACTAATTAGAATCCTTGTTAATATCGAAGCCGACGATAGCTGTAAACCCTACTTTCAGGAACTTAAGATTTTATCCCTACCCTGTCTCTATATACTTGAAATTTGTAAGTTCGTGCGCAAGTACCCCGATTTCTTTACAAAAAGAGAAGACATACAAACAAAAATTACTTTAAGACATAAAAATAGATTAAACTTACCAACATCACGTCTAAAAATACATTCTAATAGTACCTTTGTCATGTCCATAAAAATTTATAACAAATTACCCGAAACAATAAAGAATATTAGCAAATATAACGTATTTATTAATAAATTGAAGCTTTTCCTTATAACGAAATGCTACTATACTATAAGCGAATACTTTAATGATAAATTTTCTATTTTATAAATTACAATGTAAGTATAGGTGCCATAAATGATATGCCAAAAAATAAATAAAACTACTGTACGGACACAATTGATGCAATAAATAATAATATATATAGTAAATAAATAGTTAATAATAGTTTATAAAATAAATGGTTTCATAATGTTATTTAGTAACTAAATATACATACATAATATATATTTAAACACAATGACGTATTAGCAACATACCTTAATAATTACTAAAATGAATAATTAAATAATTTAAAAAAGTATCACATTCAACACGCAGTGTTCTTCCTCCTCTCTCCTACATTGGTTTATGCTGTGCCCGACAGGGTCCATAATTGTGACTTATATAACTATGCATAACAACTATGTAACATTATGGTACGCAATAAAGAATTGAGAATTGAGAATTGAGAATTGAGAAATACTTGGCACATTGTTTTATGAAAAATGGAGGTAATCCATCTGGTCCTGGACCTTTGAAATTATTAAGTTTATTCAATTGTTTAAGTACATCTCGTTCGGTAAAATAACATCCTCCCAGGGCGAGTTGCGAATACGTCTGCGAGCTATTAGGTAAGACGCGAGTGCTTATGGAAGGTACAAGAGTAACTCTATACTTGTGGTCTGAATTTTTGTTTTAAAGGTTATAATTGCACAACACGGCATTTTAAAGCAGAGCTCCGTGTTCCGAAGTAATCCGAAACGCACTAAACGCGGTGAATGAATAAATCGTTCGCGCTATGATTGTCGTATCATAAATGTGGCGCGCTCGCCACGCCCACATTACCATTCCAACCTTATTCATCTATTCCGTGCTGCTGACCAAGAGGTCTCGGTTTCGAATCCCGGGTCGGGCAAAAAGTATTGTTAGTTTTTCTGTTAGTGATTTTTATTTTTATTTTATTTTTATTTATTTCAGTACATACATACAGCTATCTTTACAGGCATTCCCAAAGAGATAGTGTAGAAAAAAAAAACAAAAAACAAAATGCTTAAATCACAAATAAAAATAAAAAATATGTTCATTAGCCCATTAAATAGACTTAATACAATTCAATAGTTCAGATAATCAATCATACAAAAAAAAAGAATCAATAAAAATCATAATCAATAGAAAAACAATAAGAAATGATCAATCAAAATAATAAATAAAAAATAATCAATCAAAAATAGTCAATCAAAAAATGAATAAAAAGATAATTTATCAAAAAGTCAATAAAACATAATCAATCAAAATAGTCAAACAAAAATAATAAATAAAAACAATCAATCGACAGTCAATAAAAATTAAAAAAGAAAAAAAAAATCAATCAATAGCATACAATAATTATCAATAGAAATAATCGTTAACTAGTCATCTCACTACTTCATAGCATAAAATATTTCTCAGTAGTAGCCCGGAGTTTGGAAGTTGTTAGTGTGATAGCCCCCGTGCCTCGGAAAGTACGGTAATCAGTTGTTTCTGCGCCTGATTTCTCTCCGATCATGTCGGATTGCCGTTCCATCGCATAATACGAGTAAAGGAACAGAGAGTGCAACAGTTCCTGCTCATACTAGTGCACTATAATATCTCCTGTGCAGATGGTTAATCAATTATGAAATTGGACGCCGTGGCCAAAATCGGTTAGGAGGACTATTATACATAATAGGGTAGTCTACTGTCACAGTCTGTAAGGTTTTCAAAATAGTACATTGTTCACCGAGAGGAGAAAGTGACCGATTATCGTCGAGGGTGTCCTTTAAAACACCCGAGATCGGGAATCGCACTTTCTCTCGAGTGATACATAGTGCTTTATACTACACCTACGAGGAAAATAAAAAAACTAAATCTTTACTAATTGAAATTTATATTGAAATTGTTGCAGTTAGTGAAGCTTAATGTAACACTGTTTTCACAAATGGCGCCAATGGCGTCTGCAATTTTGACATGTTCTTTTTTCAAATTGTTTATCCTGTCGCCGCAGGGTCGCACTGCCAGCCCGACACCATCCAACACACAGCTAGTGGCCAGTGTCATTTTACGAACTTGGAGATAAAAACTCACTGTAAAAACTTTTTGGCTTTTGATATTTAGGTTACCGGCGCATAGTCTTACCCAAAATTAAAAAAGAAAAACCACGTAAGAAATGGATTTTCATACACTTTTCTCTCCCGCTCAGATGCGTTTTCTCCCCGCATATTTGTTCGATATGCAATGACGTACTTTCTACCGTAAATTTGATAAAGTATCAAGGTACTTTCCAAGCAGGTGTAGTATAAACTATCATACTGGTCATTTTTACCCTTTCACCTTTCATGTTTACACAATGAGGCGTTCAGTCATGTTGATTTTCAGTCAGATAATAGTCATGAGCCACATTTGTTTAGTTATTTCATAAACTTACTATGACTAGTAACTACGACTTAATTCCTCCATCTCCCTTTCACTACCTGTCTACCAGACATACTGCAGGGTACTATGCGCTTCTATATATATTGAACGCACGGCCAAGATCTGGAACTCTCTGCCGGCTTCTGTGTTCCCTTTCACGTATGACCCGTTTACCTTCAAAGTAAGAGTGAAGAGGCACCTTCTGGACTCGCGCGTCCCATCGTAGACCTCATCTATCACTTACTAAATTTTTATAAGACTCACTATAACTAAAAAGGAAGAGGTTCTCAGTTCGTGAGAATCTTTTTTTTTAACCACATTTTTATGTGAGTTTAAGTCTAAAACTTTATTTCTCATACGACTTATTAACACCACTTGATTAATAAAATAATAAGCAGTAGGCATAACTTAGTTTGTCAGTGTCTACTGTACATTTACGTTACCTTTTCAAATCATTAAAGAAATGCTTACAAATATCAAAAGTTCAGAAGCTGTCGACGGCACTTGTTGTAAAAAATATAACACGGCATTTCGCCACATGAAATTTCAACTCACTGTATTATCTTCATGTTTAGGGCTCAGTAGCCAAATGGAAAAAAGCGGAACCCTCATAGAATCGTCATGTGTGTCTGTCTGACTGTCCGTTCTTACGTTACAGTAATTTTGTAACCCGTGTCACAGGCGTTTTAATCAGTGTTTAGCCGGATTCTAAATACGATACGGATCAATCTATTGAGTTTCCATTATAACCTTAACATCCCTAGTAAATAGAGCATTAAGTGTTTCATACATAACTCATTAAGGCCGTGCGCGCACTGCGTTGCGTTTTGGAAACGCAAAATCTGTGAAGTATGGAGTGTCATAGAAGTGCGCGCACTGCGGTGGAATAAACGCGTGCGGTAGAGTCACCGGTGGCCCCGGTCATTCTGCCGGTGCGGTAGAACTACCGCAATTGCGGCCACCGCAAGGCAGTGCGCGCACGGCCTAAAGGCAAGGAAAACAGAAATAGAAAAAGTTCCAAAGAAATCACTTTTAAAGGAATTTTATACCTACAGTTAGTTGGTAGAATTCTTTTTTGTATTATTGTAGTTAGCCATTATTGAAGATTTCAGTCCGACCGTCATTACACCTGATAAGTAGTAAGCAATGGTGTGGTCGAAGAACTAACTTATTCACTCTTGATTTAAATACCTCAGGATATAGGTATCAGGAAACACAGACTTCGGTACGGAATTCCATTTCTTAGCTACACGCACAATTTTGGAATCTACCGACCAACACCTAAAATATGTCTGTCTAAGTCCAATTTGATATGAACCAACAACTATTTAAAACATATGAAATCTGTTTTTTTACATAGAGGCCAAGTTAAAGTTACCTATATATTTACTGGTAATTAAGGAATTATAAAATGCGATATATATTTTGAAAATTGGTTATAAATAAAACTTTTACACGTCATGTTTTAATGCGTTTTAAGTTTAGCTATGTGAGGCCGGTTGGAACTATAACCCCATAAAATTCTAAAATGTACCTATATAAAATCTAAAATTTTTGAGTAAGTGGCACCATCTCCTAGCCATGCTCTGTACTACCTATAAGACTGACTAACATACTTTATCGTTGAGGAATTTAATTTAAGAGCACGACTTTCCTTCCTGTTTAAGGGAAATGTGGATAGATGGCGCTGTTTTATGTTTTGCTGATTTTATTAGCTGCATAGCGTAAAATAAATCAACGCGTCCTTTGTCTGATTTGAAGTACACGTATTCCGTTCCAGTAACACTAATTAATATTTAAAGACTTTTACGTCATGTTTGCTGTATTAAACTACAGTTTCCGGTGATTTTCTAGGGAAATTGTACAATTGTTCATCGAAGCTTTTAATGAAATCTAGAGCTTGGAAAGTAGATAAGTTGGGTGCGAATATCACCGTGGCAGGATAATAGAACCTGATCAATTTTTTTATAGTCTTACTTTTGAGCAATATCTCACCTGATGTTAAGCGATGTGGTCGAAGATGAATGCACGGTTGCATAGAAGTAACCTATTCACTCTTCACATAAAGACTCACAGGTTATAGCTATCAGGAAACAGCCTGCTGCAGAGAATTCCACTCTTTAGCCGTACGCACAATGAAACTATTCCCAAGACAGAAAGACAACAACCAACTTGAGTTGTGACATCAAAACACCTACTAATTATAACTGTTTTGTAGAAATAGCTCCACTCGAACGATTTTTGTCGAATGAGATAAATATCCTAAAGTAATTAGCCAGCCCTTCAAATCCCATTGATCTATTGCACCATTTTGATATAAAACAAAGACAAACAAAAACACTTTCGCATTTGTAATTGGTACTATCTTCTATCCAGTTATTAAAATATTATCATGATATGAAAGATTTTATATCTATTATACAGTAGGTTAACAAACAGAGGGCGTTCCCGTTAACCCGCAATAGTATAAGCACATCAATTAGATCGCCGCACACGCGGCCCGTCATTCATAAATAAATTGCGACGTTGCCGTCCTTCAAGTACGCGTGTGAGAGTGTTTCTTTTACGTATCAATTTAACATTTTTAGTGAATATTTTAATATTCACAAAAAAATAAAAACCTTTTTTTTCTAATGGTAATATTTTTTAGCATGTATGGATGCTATACTATTGTGGGTTAACGGGAACGCCTTCTGTTAGTTAACATACTGTATAGCTGTTGCTTGCGACTTCGTTCGAGTGGGAAGTTTTTCTCGTGTAAATCCCAAACCAGAAATTCAGATAATCCTTTCTTAGTGCTCTCTTGCATACCCCAAGGAACATACATGCCAAATTTCAGCTTCCTGCGCCCAGTAGTTTCAGCTGTGCGTTGTCTCTCAGTCGGTCAGTAACGGTAGCGTTTTATATAGATTGATTTACGAAGCGAACCTAAACTGATTTCTATTATGCAAATTTTGAATAGGTAGGCACACTGAATAAGAATAACGTTGTCACAATTTATTGTTATAACGATTTCTGATAACTTTGAAATTTTGAAAAAACAATATTTATAACCATTCGAAGTTCGGTTATGAATAATGTAGCTTAGAGAAATAATGTTTTAGATCGGTTCGGTTATACAATAGATATCTCTTCCCACTGAATAATAGTACCTAGTTTCTTAGATGTGCGCTATCAAAAAAACAGACAGAATTTATTTCTAAAAGTTGCTGAATATTTTTCTTTACATATTTAATATACAGATTATACTTGACTGCACACATACCTCATACGTAATATGCCCAGGAAAAACGTTTGTAAAACCTAGTGTAGGTACCGCAAAGGCCAATTCTTTTGCAGATAATTTTTGGCAGGACAGAAGGAAAGGTGATCTGCTTCTCTCTCTTCTAAAGTCACTACTCTCTTATTTATTACTTTCAATATAAAGATACACAGGGTTCTGTTGATTTATTTACTATTGGTATAGTGACAGACAGGCCCGTTGGTATAGTGGTCAGTGGCCCTGACTGCTATGCGCAAGGTCGTGGGTTCGATTCCCACCTAGGACAAATGTTTGTGTGATGAGCACGGTCATTTGTTCTTTGTCTGGGTGTAATTTATCTATAATATGTATGTATTTAGAAATATATATGTATGTTTATCAGTTGTCTAGTACCCATACCACAAGCTCTGCTTAGTTTGGGACTAGATGGCGTTGTGTGAAAAAGTTGTGAAATATTATATTATATTATTATACAGTATGCTAACTAACAGAGGGCGTTCCCGTTAACCCGCAATAGTATAGCATCCATACATGCTAAAAAATATTACCATTCGAACACAAAATGTTTTAATTTTTTTTTTAATTTTAAAATATTCACTAAAAATGTTAAATTGATACGTAAAAAAAACACTCTATACACGCGTACTTGAAGGACGGCAACGTCGCAATTTATTTATGAATGACGGGCCGCGTGTGCGGCGATCTAATTGATGTGCTTATCAGTGGCGAAGGCTCCATACAACTCGATTCCTACCGGCTTCCCTTTTGAAATACGGGAAATAATAGTCTATTATTTTATATATGAATATATAAATAGTAATCCATTATTTTCAATTAAACAAATAATTATTTACGAAGTTACAAGATTTCGATGTCAGCCACAGGGCCACAGTTACTGGAATTCATGCATCACACTTGAGCAAGGTAAGCATTTTTTGGTCCGGCTTCCCTTTTATGAAAATTCACCCTTCACCACTGTGCTTATACTATTGCGGGTTAACGGGAACGCCCTCTGCTAGTTAACATACTACATAGGTAATATATATAATTATAAATTAATACGAGAAGCAAAAATTGAGGTTTCTATGTGCATCGGAAAACATGAACTTAAGACGTTGGTCTCGACTGACCAACGCTATGCTGATGACATGGTGCTGCTGAGAGCGTCAGTCTGTGGTCTGAGGAGGTTGCCGAGTATCTGTGAAGAATACGCGGGTGAGCATGGTCTTAAATATAATGTGTGGAAGAGCAAATGCAAGGTCTTTGCGGCAGGTGGTGCTAAGTGCCCTAAAACACTTGACCTTGAAGGCTGTCTCCGAATGGGGCGATGCCAACCTGGTCAAGTTTAATGCAGCTAAGACCCAGGCGTGTCTCTTCTCCGCAAAAAGGAGCCAATTTGAACCGGCTCCTACTTTCCGAGGTGTAACTGTGCCGATAACCGACCGTATCGAGCTTCTGGGGGTAACATTAACTTCTACCCTCAATTTTGGCCCGTTTATCGAGGCTACGGCTCAACTAGCATCAAAAAAGTTGGGAATCCTAGCAGTGAGACGGTACTTCACACTCGAACAGCTGCTAAATCTCTATCAAGCCCAGGTTCGGTCGTGTATGGAGTACTGCTCTCATCTTTGGGATGGATCTGCCAAGTACCAACTAGATGGGCTTGAGTCTATTGAGAAACGGGCCAAAAGACTCATTGGCAACGATGCACTGGTCGAATCAAAGCTCCAAAGCCTTGAACATCGATGACGAGTTGCAAGTCTATCGGTTTTCTATCGGTTACATTTCGGGGAGTGTGCGATGGAATTACACAATCTAATTCCACCAAGCCCGTTCCATCATCGGACAACGAGACAAACGGCGAAGCGCCATCGTTACATGGTGGACATCCCACCCATACGCACCAAACGTTTTGGGAATACCTTCATTGTGCGTACGGCTAAGGAGTGGAATTCCCTGCCGGAGTCTGTGTTTCCCGATAGCTATAACCTAGGAGTCTTTAAGTCAAGAGTGAATAGATTGCTTTTAGGTAAGCGTGCTCCATCTTCGACCACATCATCACTTACCATCAGGTGAGATGGTGGTCAAACGCGAACCAATTCTAAATAAAAAAAAAATAAAAAAAAAAGACAGTGCCTCCGATCTATCTTTATGGCTTACCTCTAGATAGAGTAGAACAATTTAAGTACCTAGAGCATTTGGTTTTGTTTGATCTCAGGGATCATGCCTGACATTGAACGGGAGCGGAGGGCTTTGTCGAGAAGAGCAAACATGCTCGCCCGTAGGTGTTTATCCATTGTGTATGGTTTCGGTCCAAAATAATAGTGACTGGATATATCAGCTACATACATATACCAATGATACAGCTCAGTCACTCGCTACTTTTAAAAGCTCGGTTGCTAATCATTTTCTTTCAAATTCTGATTATTCTTTTGTTTGCTCTTCATGATTTTTAAAGAACAAACTATGTTTATGCAACGAAGGACTGAAGACAACATCTGTTATGGAGTCTCTATACACAGTTTCAGCTCAAAATAAGTGACTCACAGAATTGACCCCAAATTATTGGTTTCATGTTTCTTGAATACCAGTAATCAGTAATGCATGATGTGTTCTCCTATAACTGTAGAAGCACAATGTTAAAAGACCTGCCTATACAACGTGTAACGGAAACCCCATATATATCCAAAGGGGCTGAAGACAACATCTGGTATGGAGTCTCTATGCACAGTTTCAGCTCAAAATAAGTGACTCAAACAATTGATACGAAATTATCGGTTTCATACGTTTCTTGAATATCAATCATAACAAACGTGTCACAGCACTATGAGGGTCATCACTTTCCACGTCACTTGCCAATAAAACGATAATTCTCTTCGATCTTCTTAATTTGAAAAATTCAGCCTCTGTTATCAATGTATTGAAATTTCTAATATGCTCCACACATGTAGACATATGATTAGAAAACCCTTGCTATCGTTTGTTATCATCCAAAGAAGCCGTGCACTTGGTATGTATATGTCGCAGGTTTTTCATAAAATTGGGTTTTTGGTCAAAAACCTAGGTTTTTGATGAAAAACCGGAAGATGACACATTTTAAACTCAATTTCATCATAAACCTGCAACAATCCAGATTTTTTATCAAAAACCTGAACTACTTTGGGTTTATGATAAAGTTCTTGTCAAAATCACGGGTTTGCTTTGTTTTATGACAAATAAATTAATTTAAAAGAGCATATAAAGTCGGTTCACTCGCGGTGCACACAGCAAGCTCTCCCTAAAATGTAAACTACGCATTTTTACCACGTGCATACGCCCTATTCTGACATACGCCTGTCCGGTGTTTGATCATGCTAGTCCGGCTCAGATCCATAGGATGCAAGTTATCCAAAACCGATTTCTCCGAAAGGCCACGGGCGCGCCCTGGTACTTGAGGAACGAGGATCTCCACGTAGACCTCAAAATCCCGACTATAAAGCAAGTGTTGAAACGCCATTCAGTGCGTTACTTCGCCTCTGCTGAAAACACACACAAACCCCCTGATTGTATCGGCCGCACGATACACCCCCTCAAAAATTCCTCGGGTTCGTCATCCGCGTCGACAAGAGAGTAGTAGGGAAACTAGCATTCTAAAGAAATACATAAACAAAATACGTTCCGTATTCCGGCCTCACCGACGAGGCCCATCGCGACGTCCGCGTACTTGTAACGTCAACCTTCCTCGACATTTGCCAAACGAGCCAGCCCGCGATGCTGAGCCAGTAGCAATAAATAACCCCATTAATAATAATATGACCCAGCCTGACCCTTTGCTGCCCTCCACCAACGACTCCGCAATGCCGAGGCCCGTACTCCACACCCTTGATTTTCTTCTGATAATATCTTCCTGCAAATTTGATGAACTGGGTTGTTGAAGGGTATGGATCAAAGATTCTGTGTGATTTATGTCAAAAAGAACAAAACATACTTATTGAATGGGAACATGCCGTTGAAAATTTAAAAATGTCAGCAAAAAGAAAAATGAAAGCAGCTTCTTCGGAAAATTTTGGAGAAATCGATATTGGTGCTACAAATTTAGTTGATGTGCCGAAAATATATTTATTTATTTCATGTAAATGGATATGGGGTAATATAAGGATATGTCATAAAACAAAGCAAACCCGTGATTTTTAAAAGAACTTTATCATAAACCCAGACTAGTTCAGGTTTTTGATCAAAAATCTGGATTGTTACAGGTTTATGATGAAATTGAGTTTAAAATGTGTCATATTCCGGTTTTTCATCAAAAACCTAGGTTTTTGATCAAAAACCTAATTTTATGAAAATCCTGCGACATATATACCTTTTAAATTATACGTTGTATAGATATACTATTGCTTGTCGGGTCAGGGAACACGAACTTGATGCTATGTGACTTCAAACACTTTCAAGTATGAAATACTTTGGCGACCGCATCAGTGTCCACTCGGGAACAAACTTGGGTCGTTCCGGACGATGTTAGCCCGCACAACTGTAAGAGAAATGGCACTTAGAAGGAATTTAAGAGAAATTACTATTTTGTAGGGTAACTAAAGCAGGGCCGGATTAACCATTAGGTGGAGTAGGCAACTGCTTAGGGGCCCCGCATCAACTAGGGCCCCAGGCAAGAACAAGGCCCGGCGTACACGCGCTATGGACAACACAACCCCTTTCTTTTCACAACTAGAGTAGGAGAAATTGAATACATTAATAAAAAAGAGAGGGACTCTTCAAACGACTGGCCCCCTTCCGACATCTGTACGGCTCTGACTATAGAGTTACTCAATAAAGTAATAAGCGGCCCGCCGCTGGGACTAATCCCCACTGCCCATCCTCACGTTAAATTATATAAGCATTAGTAATAGAGGAAACGACCAGGATAGGTTTCAAAAGCTCCTGCTCTACGGACAAAATGAAACCCGCAATTTGTAAAATGAGATTTTTAAATGAAATGTAATATTAAAACTAGAGAAATAAATAAATTCTGATTCTGATTCTGATAGGGCCCCAGGCCCAGTGCACGCACCAAGAAAACATGTTTCTTCGAACGAAAATTTGATGTACGTATGAACTTAGGGACCTCACTGTTATCTCACAAAATACAAATCGGTAGATTTAGTAGTAGAATTAGAACAAATCTGGGAATAAGTAAACAATTATATTAAAAACCACAGCCCTTAATGTGCGTTTACTCAGTTCACACACGATTTGGTCAGTCAAAGTAAGAAAAGGGGCCCCGAGAATGCCATTGCCTTAGGGCCTCTGACAGGGTTAATCCGGCTCTGAACTAAAGTAATTGTATGCGTAACGGTGAAGTTAGTAAGAGTTGGTATATTTTTTAATAAATATTAATGTTAGTTTATTTTATGTATACCTATTGTAATAAACCTTTTACTTTTAATATTATGTATCTAGTTTATGTTTACCCACCTGCCACCACCCATTTACCACCCATGGTTGACTGGTAGAGAATGCCTTTTATTACGGATGAGAAATCATCCAATGACTGTCTCCCGATCTAGGTAAGGCTGGAGGGTGTATCAGACTTATATGCAAGAACTAAGTCTCAATAAATTTTAATCATTTGTGAAGCAGAAACTTTTTATTCTATTAAAGACTATCTTGCAGATAAAAATGCTGGGGATTGAGCTGCTCCAATTACATCTGTTGTAATTCTGTTTTGTTTGATTTTTCTTATTAATAATTTCTTATTTTTATTATAGTGATTATTTCATATATATTTTGACATGACAATATTATTTACTTTTTCAAGTAATAGAATATACTTTTATTTTTTCCTTTATCAGTTTTAATTTTGTTTGTACAAGATGACAATATTATTTTCTTTTCATGTATTTTTTTTTGTTTTTGTAAAAGCAAAAGCTATGTTGTGAATGTGAGAGCAATGTGGGATTACAATGAATATTATGAATAGATTACTGCACTGTCTAGCAGTTTGAGTACTTTATACGGCCCACCCAGAAACAACAGGACCAAATTAGAATGGACGTAATAGCTAAACAAAGAGCCGAAAAAGATTTCACAAAATTTTGGAAGTCCACTAGTAAGCTTGATGTTAAGCCGGGTCTCCCTGCGAGCGTTGGTGGCCGAAATGGCCCAGAAGATATAGCTAATTTGTTCATGGAGCACTTTAAAGTACGCTCTCCTCTGGGTCCTTCGTCCACTTTGCCAGATGGTGGGCCCACCGTGGCGGGCGAGGAACTTCTACTTAAATTTACAACGAAGCAACTTAAAAAAGTGATAAACAGTATGCGTAGAGGTAAATCTCCTGGCCACGATGGGCTCAGTATTGAGCACTTAAAATATGCAGGCGTGCACGTGCCGAGAGTCCTGTCCATGCTCTTCAACATGTGCATTAGTCATTCATACTTATCTGATGATTTGATGAAAATGACCGTGGTGCCCATAGTGAAGAACAGGACAGGAGACATATCGGACAAGGGAAACTATCGACCGATCTCTCTTGCCACAATTGTAGCAAAAGTGTTGGATAGCGTGCTTGAGTCTTGTCTGGATAAGTATATAAACATACATGACGCACAGTTCGGGTTTAGACCTGGCCTGTCAACTAAAAGCGCTATTCTGGCTCTTAAGCACACTATCCAATACTACACTGAACGGAAGACTCCGGTATATGCCTGTTTTCTGGATCTCTCCAAAGCCTTCGATCTCGTTTCGTATGAAGTGCTTTGGAGAAAGATGGAGGACAGGGGTATGCCAGCGGAACTGTTGAAGATATTTCAATACTGGTACTTGAATCAGACTAATTGTGTTAGGTGGTCAAACTGCCTCTCAGAAACATACAGGTTGGAGTGCGGAGTGAGACAGGGGGGGTTGTCCTCTCCAAAGCTGTTTAATTTATATGTTAATGACCTCATAGTCGAGCTCAGCGGCATGCGTGTCGGCTGCCGGGTGGGGGGTGTTTGTGTGAACAACATCAGCTACACGGACGATATGGTGCTGCTGGGCCCGACTGCGAGGTCAATCAGGGAGATGCTGAAGGTTTGTGAGAAGTATGCTGCATCACATGGCCTTATCTATAATGTAAGAAAAACCGAGTTCCTGGTCTTCAGGGCCGCCGGCAAGTGCCCAGACACCATCCCTTCAATTACTCTGAACGGCGCTAATATAAAGCAGGTGACCAAATTCAAATATCTGAACCATATACTTGTCGACGACCTTAAGGACGATGATGACGTGGAGAGGGAGCGCAGGGCGTTGGCTGTTCGCGGGAACATGTTGGCTCGCAGATTTTATCGTTGTAGCGATGAGGACAAAATGACCTTGTTTAAAGCGTACTGTCAAGGCCGGACACGGGAAGTCTGTGGTTCAACTGTTCACGGGGGGCACTAAATGCCCTGCGCGTCCAATACAACAATGTTTTCAGGATGATGTTGAAACTCCCTCGTTTCTGTAGTGCCTCGGGGATGTTTGCCCGATTACGTGCAGATGGTTTCCAGGCTATCATCAGGAAAAAGGTGGCATCGCTGGTGACGAGGATGCGGGGGAGTGGCAATAGCATCCTGAAAGCCTTGGCTGAGGACCCGAGAGCTCCTGTACTGAGGCATCTCATGCGGAATCATTGTCCGCATGAAATGCCTCGTAAGTACATGACCCAATAATTTTTATTTTGTATTTGTATCTGTATGTGTTACTAATCCTAGTGAATAAGTTGTAGTATTTAAGGTGTGTACTAACAAAAATGGTTCCTATGTTGTTCCAAATTAAAACAATAATAATAATAAATGTCCTTACTTTGGTATTGTTCGTCAAAACGTTCGAGCTCCTTAAGGTTCTAAGTTGAGCTACGCGATATTTGACCAAATGCTTGCACTGTTTGGACGGGCCTGCTCAAATCTGTGTGATTCTGTCCTCTAAAGGGCGCCACAGACATTAACCTACATGGCTCTCATATGATTTGATCACTACAGATTGTATGGACTTTAACCTTCCGTGAACCACGTGGATAAAAGTTCCCCCATACCCCCAAAACCCCATCATCATTGCATCTTTTTAGAAGTAGCATCTTTTTTATATCTATGTTTTTGTATTATTATTGTTTATGGACTATAAGAGGATAAAAACAAAATAAATTTGTCAAAATTGTATAATAAACATTTTCATTAACTTTAGGCGTTGTAACAAAAATAGAGTTTTTTACCAAATAAAAGGAGACAAATCTCTTTGGCTTAGCCTAAAAAAAAAAACAACTTAGATAATAACTTCTTATTACCTTTTCATTGAGGGCTTCATGAGGTAGGAAACAAAATCAAAATTAAAAAACAAAACATAATTAGCCTTCTTGACATACTAGTTGGATCAAATCACCCCAATACTTACAAAAAAAAATAAGCATATAGATACTTTAGTTTTAGACATCGTGCACTGAAATATTTCGATTCCAGTACCATCTTAAGCCCAGAAGTCATTGAGATTTTGTTTCCCAGAACGGTACAATCCTGCTAAAAATAAAAGCCCAACAACAGTCCGAGTCGCCTTCACTTTCGGGTAAAAACACCTCGTCCGTGTCGCCATCACTTTCTTCCATAAGTGCCGATAACATTGCATCTTCGTTTATACGACGAGCCATTATGAGTCCCGGAAACAAATAAAGTAATAAAAAAAAAACAAAATAAACAAGGATTTATGTATAGATACTAATATTTTCCATATAATACCGCTTACCTTTCAGACGACGTCCCGAACTACGTGGGGTTTGTGACACCCCACTTCACTTTAACAGCGTCAGTCCGAGGCGCCCGCGAAGCTATTAGGCCGTGCGCGCACTGCCTTGCGGTGGCCGCAATTCCGGTAGTTCTACCGCACCGGTAGACTGACCGCAGTGCGCGCACTTCTATGACACTCCATACTTACAAATTTTGCGGTGCGGTAGAACTACCGGAATTGCGGTACGCGCACTGCGTTGCGTTTTGGAAACGCAAAATCTGTGAAGTATGGAGTGTCATAGAAGTGCGCGCACTGCGGTGGAATAAACGCGTGCGGTAGAGTCACCGGTGGCCCCCTGCTGCAAAATTGCGGTGAGTCTACCGCAAATATTTTGTATCGCATAGGAATGTATGTAGTACCGCGCACTGCGGTGAAACAAACGCACGTTTTGTCTGATAATGTTGCCATACATACATATTTCTTTGTATTTATACATATTTTTGATGTGTGATACAGATTAGCACTCGATACCGATTTTTATCTAAATTTCACACTGTATTTATAGATAGACAACCTTTGGAAGGACTTTAAAAACTTTAATTAAAGTGGGGAGGGCAAAATTAGTGTACTTACTACTCATAAAAACAGAGAAAAAAATATTATTAAAATATATCGTCGCCGTAGAACGAAAAGTCACCAAGTAGGTCAAAACGTGTTTTGAGTTATGAAGGTTTAAAGTTTTATAAAACAAAAAAAATCATAACTTAGTTTTGGCATGAGATAATTGTTTTTTTATAGTTTTGTACCTTAGAAAATAGATAAGAGCATAAGTTGACATTATTTTTTTTAAAGAATTACTTATAATTATTGAAATAATGACAAAATACTAACTTAGTTATTTTTCACCCTCAAATCCCGTACCAAGATTTTTGGTTATAGAGTTTTAGTGACTTTTCACCTGTGTCTAGGACCATTGTTAAAAAGAATAACTCTAGTTAGTTACAATATTACTTATATTACGAAATTCAATAGATCTTTTAATGAATTTCAACTCTCTAATTTACACCCTTTTTAATTATTATTATCTGGTTTTGAAATCAAGGCAAATCAATCAATCAATCAATAATTTATTTGCACGAATGTAGGTACAATAAAAATATAGATGGTAAATACAGTTAGAAGTGAGCCATGTACATTCTGCCTTGAGACAGGCACGCAAAATTTTATACAATTAGTTATAAGCCAGATATAATACGAAAATGTCAACTTAGTAATAATAATGAATACAATTATAATCTAAAAAAATATTGCTGCATGTCAAATTATAATGTCACAGTTAATTGACATTAAGTATTAAAATTTGAATTTAATTAATGTTTTACATCTATTTAAAATGTCAGACAAAAGAGTACATTTATGTATGTCAAAATTAACTTAGTTACAATTATATTAAAGGTAAACAAATGCGTTACTTACTATTAGTTTATTAAAAAAAAAACACAAAGAAACATTCATAAGAAAAAGTATTATAAATAATCATAATTAAATTAATCCTACTCTTCACTTTCATTGTTAACATCAGGTTCCAATGCCCTGTCTTGAACGTCATTGCTGGTAGGTAGAGACTCATACCATGACTGAAGTTCTTGGGGTATAATACTCTTGCGACAGAGACCAATAAGGTCTCTTTTCTTAGCCTCTGAAATCGGAAGAGGAGCAGTATAAGCCATTGGAATAGCATATGCTTTTAATTGAGCTATCAAATCGCTTCTTCTAGTTTCCGAATCACTCTCTTATTCCATTCTCTTCCTGAAGTCTTCTTTTTTTTTTCTTGTTCGAGGAACCACTTTTTCTTCTTTTTGAAATACGTCAAACTAGAGAGAGTAGAGAGAGAGAGTACGGGCCATCGTGAGTATAACGAAATTTAACTATGCCTGGACATTGCTTTTCAAACCTAAAACATTTGATTTTCAGCCACATAATTTTCTTTCCGTGTTTATCCTTGCTTCTATTACTGATAAATTTTCTATTTAGAGTCTTCACATCAAAAATTTCATTTTCAGTAAGTTCTTTTACTATATAGGGAGATGCTGTTTCGCGGTGTCTCTTTGAGCGCACGCGACGCATGACTGACTTCCTCTAAAAATAAACTGGCGTATGCTTTTGCTCTTTTTCTATTGCGCTATGCATGGAGTCAACCTCCATGTGCGTGTGACCACTTTCCAAGTATTTCTGTATTTCTAAATCGGGTCTTTGGATCAGATGAACCAAAAAGGCAGTTATAAATTGGTTTCTATTTTGCCCTGCGCAAGTGTCACTATAAATACAGATTTCTTTAATAGTATGTGGCACCTTACTGATCCACCAGTTTAAAGCACTGGCGATTTCAACACTTCCTCTTTTGCCATTAACTTCGTTCCATGTTATACAATAAGCTTCATTAGGAGGCTTTGCTGTATGAATCGTGTAGTTCTGGACATTTAGTTTCCTTGTGTAGTATAGAATGCCGACGCCACAAACAGGTATGTGTAACGTAGATTGCATGTCAGCAGTGAGCACAAGATAAGTTTCGTCTGCAATAGACCGTTCCTTATCACTTTTTTTGGCAGTTTGTGCCGCGATTTTTCTCTCAATATGGGAATCATATTATTCTTTAAGATTATCAGGCCGACCTGCACTATCGAAACATGTACCTATCATGCAGAGATCCTTTTTTGGAGTGAAAAATGACAAGTTAAATTCAGATCCAAATATTCTTTTATATACTTAAAATGAACATGGGGTATCATTAGTTGATCATTGATGCTAGTTTTTCTTTGTATATCTCGTATATTTTGGCAATGCTGAGTTTTCTCTCCAAGTATTGCCTTTGTTTTTCTGCAATAATGTGATTCAAGTCGAGGATAGGAATTAATGTGATTAATAATTTTTTGTTCAGAATCACGATCGGCTTTATTAATAGGAATTTGGGAACCACGCCCGTCTTTCCCCTCAAAAATGCCGAACTCGTTCTTTTGTTTGAGAGCTTCATTGACCGGTCCATTTGAAACGCATAATGTTTTGAGGAAAAACTGCTTGCACGCTCTTATTTTAGAAGCATTTTTGTTAAAATAGTATTCATATGAGGCACTACGATGTTTAACTTTTGAAATAAGCACCTTCAAAGTTTTTACAGGTTTGGCAACTAAAAATTGCAATAAAAACTGTTTTTGTGCCACATAATCCGTAATGTTCCAGTATTGTTGACATAGTGAAACTCTTTCATCTTCAGAAAAGTTATACAAACAAAGAAAGCGGCATTTTGTATTATATTTCACGGACTTAGGCATCTTAGCGGGCATGATTTTCACTTTTTTATTCTTATAAGGCAAACAATTGTGTCTATTCGCTTTTGCTTGATTCTTTTTCCATTTACTTGGGCAGCATTTTCTCCATCTTTAAGTATTCTTCTTCTTTGTGGCGGCAGTGGTAGCTGATGCTAAGTTTTGATCTTCAACAGATTCTTGTGTATTTGTTTCTGATTTGTCGTTTTCGACAGAGTTTAAAACAACACCAATAGTAGCCGTTGCAGAGTTTAGAGGTTCAACGGATTCTGGTATTTCAATCACTGACTTTTCGTTTTCATCTGCGTTGTTAGTTGGTATTATTATTTCTTGCTGTTTATTAGATTCTTTGTTTTCATTGGCAAAGATAATAACCAGGTTGATTTTCAACTGTAAAGTTACTGTTTCTATTGTAAATAAGAATTCATCAAATCTTCGCTATCACTGCTGTCACGTGAAATGTTTCTAATTACTCTTCGTTTATTCTCCAAATAGTGTTTCTCGTCACTATCTGGATACCTAGAAAATCCACCAAAACTGCTTTTATCGGGTATTTCACCAGAGGTTACTAATCAGAAAAGTCTAATAAATACTTAAATCACTCACCTGTACAGTAACATTATCTTTATTCAATAAATTTAATATTAACTTTGCTCGACTCATTGTTTATTTGAGTTAATAAGATCACGTACGAAAATAACAACGGGACGCGTGCGCATCGGACGACGTTCCGCCGAGAGTAAAAGTCACCAACGCGTGCGGATACACGTATGCAACGGCCAACAAACCTAGTTAAAAGAGAAAAACTAACCAAGTCGTGCGCGAAAATCACCTAATTATCGTAGCTGTACAAAGATAGTGATTGAAATATTCACTAAAAGTTTTTAGCGAAAAGTCGAAACAAATTTCTGTGACCATAGCATTAGGATAGAACTGATTAAATAAGTTTGACGATTTCTCGCGTTAAGATTATGTTCACGTAATTACTATAAATGTCGGTCGAGAATTCACTAAGTTGACTTGGTTAGTTTTCGCTTTCTGTTTTTTTATCGAACGAGTTATTCTAAAACTAATTAAGTTATTTTAGTTATCTTTGCCTTGAATTAAGTCCCGGCTATGATTTATTTTGTAAAGAGGAAAGGTAATCAAACCGAGTTAAGTACAGAATTGCAATCTTACCGAATAATGAAAAAGTATATAAGTAAATTAATTAATTTTCGATTAATGTGTTGTAAACCAAATGAAGAATTAGTGATTTTTTGCACTATCTAAAATGAAAATTATGACACGTATAAACATGACTGTAAGGTTGATATTCGTAGAAAAAATTGGTGATTTTGATGACATAACTAACTCAATTTTGGCCAAAAGTCGACTTGGTGACTTTTCGCTCTACGGCGACGATATGCAGATAACTGTTACAACTAAAACAGAACTTAGCTAAATAAATTACCTAGATACCGCATTTATTACGGTACACACACCGTTGAACAGAACAGAATGATTGAACATTATTCTTTAAACATTTTAACCATATTAAACCCATACATGACATCTATACAGACGACATATTGACCGTTAATCGAATCTATTCTTTATGGTTATTTTTTATATTTTTATAAACAACGTTATATTAAATATTCTAAGTATTTTAATTAATTTCCGTAGTACATTATTTTAACATAGGCTGGTGTCTTTTGACATAGTACTTGGAATGTAAGAGCTTGATATCGTTTTTTTGGCAGCATCATCACAAAATATATGGAATTTTCTCTATAATACAAGTACTTAATTAGAATATTTAAATTGACGTTGTTTATAAAAAAATTAAAAAATAACTATAAAGAATAGAATCATACAATGGTGTGTGTAACGTAATAAATGCGGTATCTAGGTAATTTATTTTGCCAAGCAGAACTTGTCTTTAGTTGTAAGAATTAATTTTATCAATACAGTGTGAAATTTGTATAAAAATCTGTATCGAGTGCTAATCTGAATCACACATAGAAAATATGTATAAATACGAAGAAATCTGTATGTATAGCAACATTGTCAGACAAAAGGTGCGTTTTTCTCGCCGCAGTGCGCGCACCTGAGATTGCGGTCATTCTACCGGTGCGGTAGAATTACCGCAATTGCGGCCACCGCAAGGCAGTGTGCGCACGGCCTTACTAAATCACTGTTACTATACGGATTGGCAATGTCGCAACTCCAGCTAGACGATGTTCCGAGGTGTTCGCGCGAACATTAAAAAAGATACGAAGATTTTTATTTCACTGGGGTTTATTAAACCCCACGTGGTGCACGGAGGGTTAAAAGAGACGTTGACCTCTGAGTTTGTTTCAGTGTTTCTTCTCAGAGTAGTCAGTTAGGAAACAATGGCCTCATCTAGTTTACATTTACGAAAAAAGAATACTCTATTCCGTCATTTGTCCTTCCTGTTCCGAGGCTGCGTAAACTCTTACGAAAAATTCGCAACGGCAGAGAAAGCCTAAGGAATTAATACCGCCACTGTAACTATTGTGTTGAATACAGTTTCAATAAATTATAATATGCAGCGAAAGTAACATAATATAATCATGTACTTTGAAATTTGTCTTATATATCTGTACGAAAATGTGGTCTAAAAAGACCATAATTCATATAAATTTCAACGGACGAAAGTTATGACTTTGGATTGAAATGGATTCACTAATACAATATGTTAACTAACAGGGGACGTTCCCGTTAACCCGCATACTTAAAAGAAACACTGTACACGCGTAATTGAAGGACGGCAGCGTCGCAATTTATTTATGAATGCGTACGCGTGTACAGAGTGTTTCTTTTACGTATCAATTTAACATTTTTAGTGAATATTTAAATATAAAAAAATAAAAACATATTGTTTTCGAATGGTAATATTTTTTTAGCATGTATGGATGCTATACTATTTTATTTTATTTTATTTTATTCAAGAGGAACAACAAACAGCCACAATATAAAACATAGAAACAATAAATACACAAAACACTATAAACAATATTGCAGCCCACAACGCTGTTCACAGATTAATAATTGGATACTATACATGAAAACAATAATCGCTAGGGTTACAAATGCATTATATATATAGGATAATACTAGCTTATTAAATCAACTTACTGTGATATATATGTATATAATATGTATGGTATAATGTATATAATTTTATATAATACTCAAAAAAAAAATACAAAATATAGAATAACATTCAAGAAAGCTCCTTAAGTATAAGACTTTTAAACCGATAGGGAGAACATGCAAAAATGTCTATATGTTCAAAAGTGCTATTGTAGGACTCGACCATTCTGCGAACAGGCGAACGCAAGCCAGAATTGGACTTGCAAGTACCCACTGAAAATAATGTGCCAGCGCGTACCTTTCGCTTGTTGACTGTCCTAGGAACTGCATAGCACAACATGTTGGAAAGTTCAATGCTGTCAAATTTATTTCTAACAATATTATATAAATTCATAACTTCTAAATACTTACGTCTATTTTCAAGTGTTGTGAGCTTATACTGTGCAAGCAAATCATGGTATGACAAATAATATCCATAACATCTATAATGCATAGCACGCAGGAATTTATATTGAACACGCTCGAACATTTCAACGTACTTTTTATAGTATGGACTCCAGACGGACACGGCATACTCCAGTTGAGAGCGTACTAGTGACTTGTACAAGCACATATAGGAAGAGGGCTTTTTAAAGTCGACTGTTGATCGCATTACAAATCCATATAATTGATATGCTTTATTAACAATCCTTCCTATGTGTAGGTCTAAGCAAAGTTTAGAATCAAGGATAACACCGAGATCACGAATGAAGTCCACTTTAAGTAGGGGGTCATTGCACAAAGTGTATGTATAGTTAATTTTTGTTTTATTTTTGGTAAAGCTTAAAAAGTTACATTTAGGTAAACTTAGTTGCAACTTATTTATTTGGCAGTAATAGGATAGTCGGTCCAAATCTTGTTGCAGCAGAAGGCAGTCATTTGTTTGTCGTATGGCTCTATAAATCTTGAGGTCATCAGCATATAATAAAAACTTGGTATTGCGAAAGCATTGGCTGATGTCATTGATGTATAAAATAAACAAAAGAGGACCAAGTATAGAGCCCTGAGGCACACCAGATGTCACCTGTGCAATGTTATATTGGTGACCATTGATTACAACCCTTTGACTGCGATTAGTAAAATAAGAGGTAAACCACCTCAGAAGATTACCACGGATTCCGTTGAACGCTATTTTACTTAGTAATAGTTCATGGTCAACCTTGTCGAAAGCCTTACAAAAGTCCGTGTACACTGCATCAACTTGTACACGGCTGTCAACACAATCAAACAAAAAGCTAGAAAATAATAATAAGTTAGTGTTTGTCGACCGCCGTTTCACAAAACCGTGCTGTTGTTGAATTATGATGTTGTGGAGTACAGGATAAATTCCGTTATGGACTATCCTTTCAAAGAGTTTCGACAAGGTAGACAAGAGGGAAATGGGACGATAGTGTTCAACGTTGCGTTTAGATCCACTTTTGTGAACGGGCACAATATACGCATGCTTCCACAGTTCAGGTACAACTCCCTCAGATATACATTTATTATAAATAATAAATAGAGGCTCACAGATGGAGGTCGCAGTATTCTTAAGGAAGTAAGGCGAAAGTCCGTCAGGTCCAGGGCCTTTTGCAGGATCCAGGGATTTAAGCTCCTTCAATATGTTCTCTTTACTAAAAGAAAGTTCACAAATAGAGATGTCATGTAGTGCATTGTTGTCCAGCGGAGGCTTCCAATGAGGCAACGAAGGAGATGTGGGTTCATATACTGAGTAAAAGAAGTCGGAGAACATATTGCACACCATATCTGGATCATTTGTTTCAGCATTTTTATATTGAAGCTTGGAAGGGATCCCAGGTTTAACTTTTTGATTTCAAACATAGGTCCAAAAGTGTTTTATGTTTTTACTTAGATTGTCCTCCACAGAACTGATATACAAACTGAAACACTTAAGACATGTATCCTTAAACTGTTTTCTATAGTTTGAAAATAATTCATAATCAGAAATGTTATTATATTTCTTCCACTTAATCCATGCCTTATGTTTCTTCTTAGAGATATGAGAGAGAACCATATGGGATAGCTAACTGATCTAATTCGGGCCAGCGGAGTATCTTGTTTAATAATATTATCTAACTCAGTATAGAATTTAGCCAAAGCCTGTTCAGAATTCATGGGGCCCAGCAGTTCAGACCAGTTCAGTTGCTGAATGTTACGATTAATGTTGTCAAAGTTGGCCTTATGAAAACAATATTTTTGAAGAGGAGTTTTAGTCATCGGAGTGATTTTGACGTTTAAACAGGTCTCACACGTCAGGACAGGATGGTGGGTGTCAATTGGAAGTAATGTAGTGGAGATTTTAGAAACATTACAGGGGTTGTTGGAAATGAATAGGTCAAGAATTTTACCTCTGTCATTCATAATGTTGTTAAATTGAGAAGCACCCAGAAGTGAAATTAAGATATTTAAATTGTCACAGGCCGAGGTCCCTCCAGAATATGTTGAAAAAATTTGCGAAATATCTGATACAGAGGATACTAGCCAATTAGCTTCAGGGAGATTATAGTCTCCTATAACAAAGAAACTGTCAACACTAGGATGGCCTAACACTTCTTGTAACAATTCAAAGTGCTTGTCATACACTAAAGTAGAAGTCTTTGGTGGAATGTAGGCAGCACTTACAATGTGTCTTTTATTATTGACAGTGCTGGGCAACTCAACTATAATGTGTTCAATGTGAGTGTGTGAGAGATCGCTATACTTTGCTAAAGAGAGATCCAATTCAGAAGGTTTTAACGTGCGTAAAATAGCAATCAGTACACCCCCACCATCCCGTTTATTAGTAGCAGTGCGATCACGATCACGACGGTACACACTATATCTCTGGTCTATGAACTCACTATCATAAATTTCAGGTGTTAGCCAGGTTTCAGTTAAGATAATAATATCGTATGTATTCATAAGGATATTCGTGAGTAACTGGTGCAATTTTGTGCGAATACCCCTGCAGTTTTGGTAATAAATTGTAATATTTTTATTCAGCATTGTTAGTATTCAAGTATAAATGTGTACTGATGACAAGAGTGTGTTCAAGTATCAAATATATATAAGATCTTATCAATAAAATAACAGAAGTTATGTTAGCGGGCAGCAAAAAAGATTGAAGCAGAAGGCAGTATAGGTCACAACACTTTACAATAACAACAGCAACATATTTCTTAGCAATATTATTCTTAATTTTAAATGTTAAAAACAAAAGGTATGTTGAGTATAGGTACGATAACAGAGTATATATATAATTTAAAGTATTGGTAGCGGGCAGCAAAAGAGATTGAAGCAGAAGGCAGTATAGGTCACAACACTTTACAATAACAACAACAACATGTTTCTTAGCAATACTATTCTTAATTTTAAATGTTAAAAATAAATAGTATGTTGAGTATAGGTACGATAACAGAGTATATATATAATTTAAAGTAATGGTATCGGGCAGCAAAAGAGATTGAAGCAGAAGGCAGTATAGGTCACAACACTTTACAATAACAACATTGGTAACGCCATCTCATTTTGAAATTTGGTTAAATAGTTTGTTCCCACATTTTGACGTTTACTGTCAGAACGGACGACCATTCCCTCTCCCTACCCCAAAAAAGCATGTCTGCCACGAATCTATGGCAAGCAATGACACCGCAATAACAGAACGTGTTAAGTACGCCTCTCCACGCGGACGTATTGTCGATGTCTTACCGTACTCCGCCGTCCGTGTGTTATACCGCTAAAACTCCGCTTATTTATCTATATAAATCGTGATTGAACTAAGATGAACCGCCCGCGGGTGTGATTGAGTGGTTTGGTGCATTCTGATATCAACACGTCGTGTACTTCGAAGCTCGAAGCAGGCAGGCGCCAGCAGGCGCCATCTTGAAGACTTCAGGTAAGACGTGCTTTTCCCTCAAAATCCCTGAAACTCGGTCGCCCGTTCATCATCCTGTTCTTTCTAGGCGAAACCAGCCATCCTCAAAATACAGTCCACTTAAAATCAAACATTTTCAATTCGCCTACATAATTTGGTACATCTCCGTACCATTTTTTGGTCCTCTACGAGCCGGATCCATTGCTTGATCCTATTCAAGTGGTTCATAGCTCGCCCCCGCAAGAGAAGGATTCATAATCCATATTCTCTATATACCGCGTAGGTACATTATAAAAGTACCTACCTAGGAAGTTATAGCACCTAGCTATACGCCTTAGTCCATATCCATACCCATTACGTGGTTAAATCTCGCCCCCCTGTAGGTAATATACTTAAAGTAGCTACCTACATTCCTAAATATCATTATACAAACTATCATAGTTGCCTTGTAAATTCCATATTTCAAGCATCTTTTAGTTTTACCGCCAATTATAATTATCATAGTTCTTGCCTAGCTAGGAATAACTACCGCATAAACATATTTACGAATCTTATTTCAGTTGCAAAAATAGTGGCTACTTGGTCATTCTTAGTTAGTTTGTTCCTAACAACTTATTTACATACCCACACAATATGTCGAAACAAAATAAGCCGTGTATTTCGGAAGAAAAAGAGCTGACAATCTTGGAAGCTAAACGTAATGTTTTATTTGAGCGGATTCAAAATATTTACGAGCGCTCAAAAACCGCCGCTTCTTCCGAAATTAGTACCGAATCATTTCTTAGTTATTGTGTAACAGTAGATAATATTCGATCAGACTTTCATAATTTGTTGGACACATATAACGATAAATTACTTTCTTTTGATCCTGATTCAAAACCGAATTACCAAGCGTACACATCCTTCGAGGATCTTTATTGCATCATCAAGCGCATACAATTACAGTTAGAGGGTAGATACTCCACGAGCGCCGCACCGGTTGTCCGAGCGCCGCCTAGACTACCTCCGATTGAACTTATGTCGTTTGATGGCGATATACGGAACTGGCCGTTATTTCATGCAAGTTTTAAATCAACGGTGCACGATAATGGCTCTCTGACAGACGCTGACAGGTTGTACTATTTAATAGGGAAGCTGTCGCCGAAAGCGCAGTCCGTATTCGCGGGTGTCACACCCAGTGCTGAGAATTATCAGGTCATATTCCAGTCACTCCTTGATAGGTATCAGGATACTCGTATCCTCGCGTCTACTTACTTTGATCAGGCTTTAAACCTTAAATTGTCCGGTCCCGCGTCTGAATCGAATTTCCAGCTGTTTATAGATAACTTTGTTACCGCAGTTAATTCACTTAAAAATTTAAAATTGAAAGATCATTCCGACTTCATATTGTTACAACTCGCTTTAAAGAAGTTCGACACTGAAACCATTCGTGCTTACGAGATGTCGGAACGTAATCATAAAATACCTACTCTAGATAGTTTTATTACCTTCATCAAAGATCAGTGCCGAATATATCATAATACGCAGCCTAGTTCATCCAGCTCGTCGAATGATAACAATAGTAGACAAAGTTCGAATAAATCGCGAAATAGTAACAATAGGTCGGTCCCTAATCCGCAGTCTTATGTAGCATGTTCGGAACCTAATAAAAATAATTCGTCTAAGTGTCTGTGCAGTAATATTGTGCACGACCACTATTTTAAATGTCCCGCTTTTAGTAATTTAAATCCGACTGCTCGTTTCAAATGTGTGAAAGACAACAAAGCTTGCGTTAATTGTTTAAGCATAAAACATAAAACAAGTGATTGTTCTAGTAAGACAAGGTGCCGCTCATGCAATCAGCGTCATCACACATTATTACATTTCGATAAAAAATCTACGCTAACGGATGAGTCACCGTCACAGCCACAAACCGCCAATACCACGGGGGCGGCCGCTTCCGCGTCTCAGCCCGAGGTGTCGCTGTGTACGACATCCATTGCGTGTGCGCGCGGTCAGCGCTCGCGCACTTGTCATGTTCAGCGCGATGCAGAGCCGCAATGTATGGCGTCCACAACGGTACTGTTAGCGACAGCGCAAGTTATTGTTTACGATGTCAATAGCTCACCGCACATAATTCGTTGTTTACTAGATAGTGCTTCACAAAGTAATTTTATTACTTCTGACTGTTTTAAACGCCTCGGACTGTGGAATACCTTTAAAAATACTAACTTAGTAGTTAAGGGGATCGGTGGGTCGGAAAAATCTTGTAAGGGTTCCGTAGATGTTAGAATACATTCCCGTTTCAATAAGAATATTAATTTTAATATTTCCTCGCTTATCGTGGAACGTATTACGGACACACTGCCGAACGCTCAGGTGGACGTGTCCTTACTTAAGCATCTCGAGTATTTATCGCTCGCAGACTCTGACTTCTCGCAACCGGGAAATATCGACGCTTTGCTCGGCGCATCTATCTTTCCACATTTGTTCCTACCTAACGTGATACGTAGTGAACAACATAATTTGCCACCCGCTATTGAGACGGTATTTGGATATGTGATTATGGGTACCGTACCTACGTCACATATTTCTCAATATACTACGTCTTGTTGTGCTGTTCTTCAAGAAAATAATATTGATTCTCTTCTCAAGCGATTTTGGGAGCTTGAAGAGATCTCCGTCCCGCCCTCGATGAGCCTTAAGGATCTCGAGTGTGAAGAACACTTCCGCACTACCACTGTTCGCGACGACAGTGGTAGATATGTTGTGGCGTTACCCTTTTGTGGTGACCCGTATTCGCTAGGCGACTCGTACGCTGCGGCGCTTAGACGCTTTCATTGTTTGGAACGCGAACTGGATGCATCGATCAAGTTGCGCGGCGCCTATAATGACGTCATGCGCGACTACATAGATAAAGGTTTTTTGAGTCCGGTTGTTAACAACGAGGACAATTCTCTTCCCGCGTATTATATTCCGCATCACGGTGTAGTTCGCGAAGATAAAACCTCCACGAAACTTCGCGTGGTTTTAGATGCTAGTTGCAGGACTACATCGGGTAAGTCGATCAATGACATTTTGCATGCCGGCCCTAATCTACAGGGTGACTTATTTAATATATTAATAAAATTTCGACTTTTCCAAGTTGCTCTGTCAGCTGATTGCCGCCAAATGTTTCTCAATATCGGCGTTCGTGAATCTGACCGTAGATTTCAACGGATTTTTTATCGTTTTAACAAAAATGAACCTTTATCTGTGTATCAGTTTAATCGTGTTTGTTTTGGACTCAAGTCCAGTCCATATCACGCGTTACGAGTTGTCCGCCAGTTGATCGCTGATGAAGGCGACAACTTTCCCGCCGCAGCGGCTGTCACTACTTCCGCTTTATATATGGATGACATCGCTTGTAGTGTCACATACGCTCCGCAAGCAATTTCGCTTTGTGAAGAGCTTATTCAGCTTTTCAAGCGAGGCCAGTTTGATCTTGTCAAATGGACAAGCAACTTTAAACAGGTTCTCGAGCACTTACCTAATTCTTATAAGGCTTCTCCAGACATTGAGTTTGAGAGGTCTGTACCGCATAAAGTTCTCGGTTTACGTTGGTATAAATCCAGTGATAGTTTTCTGTTTGATGTCGCACCACCTGATGATAAGTGCACCAAACGCACTATGCTGTCCACAGTGGCACGACTATGGGACATCATGGGTTTTGTGGCTCCCACAATTTTGTACGCCAAGCTCTTGATCAAAGAACTTTGGTTATCAAAGTGTGAGTGGGATGACGCACCTCCCGACCATATTGTCGCCGCTTGGAAACAATTTTGCATTGAGCTTTCCGCGCTCAATCAAATAACTATACCGCGGCATCTTGGGTTGGTCGATGGATGTACTATCAACTTAATAGGGTTTGCTGACGCCAGCGAACGCGCTTACGGCGGAGTCGTATATTTGCAAGTCCGCATTGGTTCTAACTACTCGGTGCAGTTAGTTTGTGCCAAGTCCAAGGTCTCGCCTGTCAAAACCATTTCGGTTGCGAGACTGGAGTTGTGCGCGGCCCTTCTGCTGTCGCAGTTGCTCCGCAAGGTTCAAGACACAGTTTCGCCCCACTACCCCATCAACAAAATATACGCATTTTCTGACTCCAAGGTAGTGCTCGCCTGGATTTATTCCTCTCCTCACCGCTGGCAGACTTTTGTGGCCAATCGCGTTACTAAATTAATAGAACTTGTTCCTGCTACTTGTTTTAATCACATCGCGGGCGTTGAGAATCCTGCTGATTGCCTTTCTCGTGGTGTTACTCCACTTAAACTTCTGCAACATACTTTGTGGTACCGTGGACCTTCTTGGATTTCTCATGATCCGTCAGAGGGGCCCATACAACATTGTGACCACAGTGCAGAAGCCGAGGATGCACCCGAACGGAAATCTGTTTCTCACCCCGTGATTGTTGAGGTAGCACAATCTCCGATCTATGCACTCGCGCTGCGCATGTCGTCGTGGTCTAAGTTACTACGCGCCATCGTTTATGTCTGTAGGTTTCTTAGGCAACTACCTAATGGGGCTTCTGTTTCGAGCTCTGATCTTGAATTCGCAGAGTATAAATTATTGCGAGTTGTACAGGCTGTTCACTTTAGTAACGACATTCAAAATTTAAAAAATAATGTATCTTGTTCTCCCGCGCTTCTTAAGCTCAAGCCGTTTCTCGATGAGCACGGCATTATACGCGTTGGCGGTCGTCTGTCAAATTCGGACAAACCATACAACTACAAGCATCCTTGCGTCTTACCGCGTCATGACCACGTTGTCGACCTTCTTGTTGATTTTTATCACAAGAAACATCTCCATGCCGGTCCAGAGTTGCTTATGTCCTTACTCAGGCATAAACATTGGGTTTTAGCTGCACGGCGAATAATTCGCCACAGAATACACAAATGTAACGCGTGTTTTAAATTTCGTCCTCGCCCGGTCTTTCCTCTCATGGCTGACCTTCCTAGCCAGCGCGTCAATCAAGTAGATAAGGCGTTCACACATACCGGTTGTGATTACGCAGGACCGATGCAGTACACGCCAGTGCGTGGTCGAGGTGTTAAAAGCCGTAAAGCCTGGCTGTGCATTTTTACATGTTTAACGACGCGCGCCACGTACATTGAAGTTGCGACGGATTTAAGCACGGTGTCATTTCTGGCAGCCCTAAAACGATTTCTTTCGCGACGCGGCCCTATACAATGTTTGTACACGGACAACGGCACTTGTTTCGTGGGTGCAAACTCTTATTTACGCGATCTTTATAAGTTTCTTAATAAAGAATATCGTACAAGTCTACAGGAAGAACTTTCCGTAAATCACATTGATTGGAAGTTTATTCCGCCTGCTTCACCACATTTCGGTGGATGTTGGGAGAGCATGGTCAAAGTAATTAAAACGCATCTCTTCAAAATCGTAGGTCAACAGATCCTCTCTTATGAAGAACTTTTAACTGTCCTTGCTCAAGTCGAGGCACTGGTTAACTCGCGGCCGCTCACAGCACTGAGTAGCGACCCTGCTGAACCATCCGCGTTAACTCCTGCGCATTTCTTGAACACAGCGCCATTATCGTCACTTCCCGCTCCTAAAGCAGACTCTTCTAGCTTGCTTCAGAGACATACTCTGCTCGATAATATCGTACAGTCGTTCTGGCAGCGCTGGCGGTCGGAATACCTTCACCAGCTTCAGGCTAGATCCAAATGGAATAGTCCTGCATCCCCTATACAGGAGGGTACGTTGGTTATTGTCATAAATGACAATTCTCCGCCGCTTTCATGGCCCTTAGCCATCGTTGAGAAATTGCATACATCTAAAGACGGTACAACCCGCGTTGTTACTGTAAAAACCGCGAAGGGTAGTTTCGTGCGCCCTGTTGTACGTCTCTGTCCGCTACCGACTCAGTGAGATCTAGCCTGAAGTTGGATCTCCCTCTTAGTTTAGGTATTTAGTTAATAGTTTTCGCTATAATTGTTCCGCTAAAGTTAATTTAGATTAATTTAATATCATAACGCTGTTTTAGCTCGTGGATAGGTTATGCGGTAGTATACCTAACGTAGCTTATTTGATTTGTTTCCTTTTAAAGACAACCCTTTAAAGCCGGGGGGAAATGGTAACGCCATCTCATTTTGAAATTTGGTTAAATAGTTTGTTCCCACATTTTGACGTTTACTGTCAGAACGGACGACCATTCCCTCTCCCTACCCCAAAAAAGCATGTCTGCCACGAATCTATGGCAAGCAATGACACCGCAATAACAGAACGTGTTAAGTACGCCTCTCCACGCGGACGTATTGTCGATGTCTTACCGTACTCCGCCGTCCGTGTGTTATACCGCTAAAACTCCGCTTATTTATCTATATAAATCGTGATTGAACTAAGATGAACCGCCCGCGGGTGTGATTGAGTGGTTTGGTGCATTCTGATATCAACACGTCGTGTACTTCGAAGCTCGAAGCAGGCAGGCGCCAGCAGGCGCCATCTTGAAGACTTCAGGTAAGACGTGCTTTTCCCTCAAAA
The DNA here is from genome assembly GCA_943138885.2 of Tholera decimalis. Classification (NCBI taxonomy): domain Eukaryota; kingdom Metazoa; phylum Arthropoda; class Insecta; order Lepidoptera; family Noctuidae; genus Tholera; species Tholera decimalis. The sequence continues at coordinate 4,260,945 of OW964575.2, read as the reverse complement.
TCCCTGAAACTCGGTCGCCCGTTCATCATCCTGTTCTTTCTAGGCGAAACCAGCCATCCTCAAAATACAGTCCACTTAAAATCAAACATTTTCAATTCGCCTACATAATTTGATACATCTCCGTACCAAACATCAACATGTTTCTTAGCAATACTATTCTTAATTTTGAATGTTAAAAATAAATAGTATGTTGAGTATAGGTACGATAACAGAGTATATATATAATTTAAAGTATTGGTAGCGGGCAGCAAAAGAGATTGAAGCAGAAGACAGTATAGGTCACAACACTTTACAATACCAACAGCAACATGTTTCTTAGCAATACTATTCTTAAATTTAAATGTTAAAAATAAATAGTATGTTGAGTATAGGTACGAGAACATAGTATATATATAATTTAAAGTAATGGTAGCGGGCAGCAAAACAGATTGAAGCAGAAGGCAATATATAATAACAACAGCAGCATATATCTTAGCAATACTATTCTTAATTTTAAATGTTAAAAACAAATAGTATGAGAACAGAGTATATGTATAATTTAAAGCACAGTAAAGAACAGCACATATTTTACATACACAGTAAAACATGCACAGTACAGATAATAATTTACACAGCAGACTAAGGGCAGTTATCACAATCCAGTAGTGCTTACTGTTATCAAGTGAACAAGCGCAACAATCAGTGAATATTAATATCTTTAACGACATTATTACAGTTACCTTTAACATTACTATCGATTTTAGTAATATCTTCTTCTGATCTAATAGCAAAAGCAGCTTCAACGTCTTTCTTGCGGACAAGAATAGTACAATTTTTAATCCATACATAATTAAACTGGTGAAGCTTTGCTGCTTCCTTACATTTACGAAATAAATTTTTGTTTTTTAAAGTTAAATGTTCATTAATGTAGATATTTGTTGCAGAGCCAGTTATACCTATTTGGTCTGTTTTCAATGACTTAGAACATTATCGCACAATATGCGCGTGGAGAATTTTACAATAATGTTCTTAGGCCTGTTTGTTTGTTGGTGGACGTGAGGTACTCTGTGGATGGATATTATGTCCCTTTGAGGTATGGGAAAGCCAATGACATCTCCAATAGCCCCCAGCATATGCAACAGGTTTTCTCCACGTTTATCTAGTACGTTACAGATTTCCAGATTACATTGTCTCGCTTGCTGCTCAAGCGCTTCAATTTTGGATTCTAAACAGGTTGTGGAGGTGGCTGATTGTTCTGCCTGCAAGCGTGCAATGTCTTCAACTCGTTTTTTGAGGTCAATCTGTTCGCTTGCGTGAAACTGGAGCGAATATTTGATACTGGACATATCATCGTTAATATTCTTCACATCCTTTTGCAGGTTACCTTGGGCAGCGCAAACAAAGCCCAGATCTTGCTTCATATCAGCCAAACTGTTCTTTACACTTTCGTGGTAACTGAGCATGCTAGCATCCATCTCATCCCGCCAATCCTTCAAAGTGTTTTTAATGTCTTCCTTAAACAATTTCATAGAACGATCGACGTCAGATCGCCATTCTTGTAATGTTTTGTTCAACTCTAGGGTAAAGGATTGGATTTGGTTGTATACAAGCACCGATGCGGAGTTATTGTCAACTCTTGTAGAGACTGACGTGTACATACATGGTGGTGTGCGGGGCGAGGGTGGTCGTTGTTCCATGTTATCGCACGACATATTCATGGAATTATCCTCATATGCTGGAGCTTGCATGCTGGAACGAACGGGTGTGTCCAAATTAGGACGGGTCCCACGCGTAATGTTACAGCACGGAGGACATTTCCAACCAGACTTGAACTCATGCGTAAGTGCAATAAATTGTTGAAGAGACATGTTTAGACACTCGTGATGATATCTACTTTTACAAAAATTACACATCAGGTAACCAGCATCAGATGCCAGCACATTATTACATCCATTGCAGTTCATCTTGAATATTCAAACGTTTGATCGAAATGTTATTAGGCAAGGAAGTCAAAAGTGTCGCCACCTGACGCGAGGACTATGAAACTTACTGAGCGATCCCTCGGTCGATTCCACAGTGCAAATTACTCAGGTGCCAGTAGCTGAGTCGTATGCTACTACACACAAGGTTGAATAGATGGCATTGATTTAAACTTTATTGCATATAGAGATGAATCGGCAGAATTTGACTATTGCGGGTTAACGGGAACGCCCTCAGTTAACATACTGTACATACATAATACTAAACTAGAATAAACTTACATACATATTTATCATAATACATACCAAAAATATATTATATTGTATATATTAATAACTAGCTTTTTCCCGCGACTTCGTCCGCGTGGAATAGTTACTTTGGGCTAACGTTAAATTTAACCCCGATTTTGAAGCATTCTTCATTGGCGCTCCGCTCCATTAGCCTTAGCGACCATCTCTCCTGGTTTTACCCTATAGATAGCTGTTGCCCGCGACTTCGTCCACGTTTCCGTCGTTTTTCGTAAAAAAAAGTAGTCTATGTCCCTCCTCACGGTTCAGTGATTTTGATGTAAGAGACAGATTGTTCGATATTCAGGATAGCAGGGTTGAAAAGGAAAAATCTTGAAAACGAGCAAACACTATTTATTCACTTTACAATACTTCACAATCTTCACAGTAGCACAATGTTCAAGCGAGAGCGTAGGCGTGTGTACAGCGCGGCGATTGAAACAAGACTGATGTGTACACCGCGACGATTGAAACAAGACTGACCGCCCACGCTTTATTTTTTTTTTTTTTTAGGTAGGGCCACTCGTAGATCAGCTCAGTAAGGCTGTGCGTCTACTTAACCGGTCTGTCCTGTGGTGACCTCTAATAAATTAAAGGCCCCCAGCCAGGGCTTACAAACTAAAGTTTACTTAAAGCTAATGACCGTACGCTAAGGGCACTCCCTGTGGAGTACGGGCCTCGGCATAGCGGGGTCATTTTGGGAGGGCAGCAAAGGGACAGGCTGGGTCATATTATTTACGGGAGTATTTATTGCTACTGGCTCAGCATCGCGGGCTGGCTCGTTTGGCAAAGGTCGGGGAGGATTTTCATTACAAGTACGCGGACGTCGCGATGGGCCTCGTCGGCGAGGCCGGAATAAGGAACGCGTTCTGTATTTGTGTTTTCTAAGAGTGCTGGTTTCCCTACTGCTCTCTTGTCGGATGGTGGTGGGGTCGTCAGGCTCGTCTAGGATGTTACGCGGGCGACGAACCCGAGAAATCTTGGAGGGTCTGTATTGGGCGGCCGATACGATCAGGGGGTTAGTGTGAGAATCAGCAGAGGTGAAGTAACGCACTGACATGCGTTTCAACACTTGCTTTATGGTCGGGAGTTTGAGGTCTACGTGAAGATCCTCATTCCTACAGAACCAGGGCGCGCCCGTGGCCTTTCGGAGAAAACGGTTCTGAATGACTTGCATCCTATGGATCTGATTGGGACTGGCATGAGCAAACACCGGACAGGCATACGTCATGATAGGACGTATGCATGTCGTGTATATTCGGATTTTACATCTAAGGGAGAGCTTACTGTGTTTATTCAGCAAGGCGTGGAGCCTACCGAGAGCGAAAGCGGCTCGCGAGCGAACCGACTTTATGTGCTCACTGAAGTTAAGGAACTGGTCGAGGATCACACCTAAGTATTTGGCTTGCTTCTCCCAAGGGATTGGCTTGCCGAACATAGTGATCGGGCGAGGGGGGGTGAATTGTTTATGCTGGCGAGCCCTGCGAAACAGGACTGCTTGACTTTTGTCGGGATTTACCTCAATCCTCCATTTCCTAAACCAATCGCCTAGTGCGTTGGCTGAGGTCTGGAGGGTATGAGCGATGCTAACGGGATTATGTCCCGAGTAGTAGATGGCCGTGTCGTCGGCAAATAGGGATAACTCTACTGGGGGCTTTTTGGGGATATCGCTAGTGAATAGCGTGAAGAGTGGGGGGGAGAGCACGGCGCCCTGAGGGACGCCGGCTCTGATAGGGCGGGGAGTGGAAAGCGCTCCTTCGATACGATATCTGAAGGAGCGGTTCGACAGGAAGTCTCGAATGATGAGCACGAGACGGTCCGGCACACCTAGTTGGTAAAGCTTATAAATTAAGCCATTGTGCCAGACTTTGTCGAAAGCCTTCGCTATATCAAAGAATAGGGCCCCCGTCACCAGACCGCGTTGAAAACGGCCGCTAATGTGCTCTACGATGCGGTGGGCTTGGTGGACACTGGAATGATGGGCTCTAAAGCCAAACTGTTCGTTAGGGAGTAGGCTCTTGGCCTCGACAAAGTCCTTGAGCCGATTAAGAATAATCCGCTCGTAGACCTTGCCGAGGGCGCTGAGCAGACTAATGGGTCTATAGCTAGTCGGGAGGTTCTTGGGCTTTTTGGGTTTTGGGATACCTATCACTATAGCCTCTTTCCAAGCTTGTGGAAACAAGTTGTTGGACAAGGCGCCATTGAAGATGGCAGCCAGTAGGACTATGATCGTACGTGGGAGGAGTTTAAGTGCCCTAGTGGTCAGTCTGTCAGTCCCGGGAGCTTTCCTAGGTTTGAGTTTCTTGATGATCTCCTCCACCTCGTCTACCGTGACGGGGGGGAGGGGAGCATCAGGGTCCTCGACAGGGGGCAGGGCAGATCTACGTTCGACCTCAGCATCCACGTGGGCAAGGTGGGCTGGGTCGACTGGTTGGGAGCTGGGAGAGCACTGGGCCTCCAGGCTGTCGGCTAGGCATTCGGCTTTGTCTTCGTCGTCGAAGGCAATGCTTTTGTCCGGGCGGATAAGGGGAGGCATTGAGGCAACCTCAGTGGCGCGCATTTTCCTCTGAAGTTGCCAGAAGGCATGGTGGGTGGGTTCCAGTTCACTCAGGGTCTTGTCCCAGCCGGCTTCACGCCACTCTCTGATGCTGTTACTTACTTTGCGCTGTAAGTACCGCATGAAAGTTTTGTTATTCTGGCAGGGGAAAGCTCTGTAGGCACGGACTGCTGCGTTCTTCTCAGTCAGCAGGGCCCGTACATCGTCCGGGAGTTTCCGGCGCCAGTGTTCTGACACCGGAATCTCCTTTGAACAGTCGTTCAAGACAGATTGCACGTGCTCTGTGAGTCGATCGCAGCCGTCGTGTCGGCGGCGGACTGGATGTGGTCGGGGATCTTGTCCAGGTGAGGAGACGTGTTGGATTTCAGCAATTCGCCTACTTTCCTCCAGTCAGTGATCACCTGTGTGGGAGGGGGGCGGTTAGGGTCATAGGGACCCGATCTCGGAGTTAACTCCATGATCACCGGTCTATGGTCAGAGTCAAGTTCGTCTACCGTCTCTAAAGAGTGCAAACGTAAGTTCACATTCTTCAGGAGGGCAATGTCGAGTACGTCGGGCAAGTGGGATGGCTCGAACGGGTAATGAGTAGGCCGCATAGGACCTATGATATCTATGTGGAGAGGTGTGCAAAGGTCGTATAGTACCTTCCCACGGGGGTTGGTAATACGACTACACCATGCGGGATGTTTGGCATTGAGATCCCCCGCTATAAGGACGGAGTCACTCATGTCAAGAAGGGCTGTAAGGTCGCTTCGAAGTGAGGCGTTTATCGAAGAATTTGAATCTACGTCGTTGTACGGTGGGAGATACGCGGATACTATTGTGATAGAGGGATGGCCCGTCATGCCTAGCCGGCAAACGGATACCTCTAAGTGGGCAAGGGGCGGCGGATCCATAGGGATGCAGTGCAGGGAGTTCCTATAATATATTAGAGTGCCACCTCTGTGGCATCTAGTCCTATCGTTCCTAACTAGCCGGTAATTGGCTATCTTGGGATCCCTAAGGTGGGGTTTGAGGAAGGTCTCTTGGACCAGAAGGATGTCGAGACTATGATCGCGAAGGAAAGTCGCGATTTCGTCCCGTTGATTGGTGATGCCATTGGCATTGAAGTAACCTAGCTTTAGGGATCGGGGCTTTAATCTCTTACTAGCCGTGTTATACATTATGGCTGTTTAAAAAGGTTGTCAAAATGGCTTTTTACATCAGGATACTTATAGTATACCTGAATCAGGGATTCAATGCTTTTGCAGGCCACGACCTCCGTTGCCATTTGGATGGCGCGGGGGGACTTGAAGAATTTAAATGTATTAGCTAGGATGAGGAACGGATCGAGTTCCGGCTCATCTGAGCGAGGGGGTGACTGGGGAGGAGGAGGCTGAGAAGCCACAACGACCGGAGCGGGGGGCATGATGGGTTGATCCATCAGCCCTGGGACTTTCGACCTTAGTGCCGGGAAGTTTTGGGCGTGATTCGCCGCCGTCCATGGAGTTGGACGCTGGGGACTGAGGGTCTGGGGAAGCTCAGACGAGAGTGTAGGACACTCTCGTCCCTGGCGAGCGCTAGCGCGCGTTGCCAGTTTAGGGGCGGAGGTTTTCGGGGCTTTCGGACAGCCTCGGTAGTTTGCGGGGTGGCCGGATTGCCCGCACAGCACGCAGCTGGGCGGGTCTGGGCATTGGGACCTATCTTTTGGGCGACTGCACTCGGCGGTGCCGTGGTCGCCCAGGCACTTTACGCACCGGGGTTTGCCGAAGCAATTCCGTTGCGCGTGCCCATATAACTGGCAACGGTGGCATTGGCCTACCGTGCCACTCTTGTGTGGCTTCTCTATTAGAATTCCTGAAAGACTGCATACAGTCTTCAGCGCAAAGATGGGGTGGGGACCTTCGGAGACGGGGTGGCAGATGACGAGGACGTTGTTAGACGCCCTGCCACCTCTGCCGTGCATACGGTGCACCTCAATCACCGGGATGTTCTGGGACTCTAAGTCGCAGACGATCTCGGTGGTGGGGATCTCACTGGGGATCCGGCAGAGGACCACCCGAACGGGCTTGCTCTCATGGAGCGTATAAGTATGGTGGGGGATATTTCGAGCCTTGAGTAGCTTCGAAAGCGCGCGGTGGTCGTTAGCTGTCGCTAACCCTACTTTTATGCCGTTCTGAACGGCGCGGGCATTCGTGTAGGCGATGCGTTGCTCGCCACACGCTTTGGACACGTTTGTCCAAGCCCCCTTGTCATGGATGAAGATGGGTGGGGGAGGGATGGTCTTGCGCACTGAGGCGCTGACGACTGGGGTTTGGGTAGGGCTGGGCCTAGTGGCCGAGGAAGTGGAGGGCTGGCTCTGCACTAAGCGTGCTGGCTCGGGAGGGGAGGGTTTCTTGGCCTTAGGGGCCTGAGTGGAGGACGAGGCCTGCGACCTCTTCTTCCTCTTTCCCTCGACGAGGATAAACTCGTCGGAGGAAGAGGTTTGGTCGGAGGAGTGCTCGGACTCCGCTCGCTCCGAGCGCTCAGAGTGTATGCTCTCTGCGCGCTCCGAGCGCTCGCCTTCCGAGCTCTCTTTTTCTTGTTCCTCCTCCGCAGAGTCCATTTCGACGTCTGGGGGGGAGGGGGACCTATCTGCGATGGGCGCGGGGGTGGGGTCTATCTCCGGCTGCGGGATGGGTGGCAACGCGGGAACGTGTATGAGTTGGGGATTGACTTTTATGGAGTCAATCTCCACTTCATACTTCTCCTGTAGAGCGGGGTTTTCGTATAGGATATTTCCTAGTATCTCGGTTGTTTTATTCAACCGAATCTGTAGGGAGTCTACCTTAGTCATGAGATCCCTTACTATGTTTGCCATGTCCTCCATGTTGGAGGCGACAATGGTGGGCATCCTAATCTCCTAACCCTAACATAAGCGCCTCGAGGAGACACGTCAAACGTGAGCTCCCCGAGCAGACGGTCCCCAAAGAGCCCTGCCCCGGAGTTTCTCCTAACACTTCGCTACCGAGAAGAGAAACCCAGACAAACTCGGTAGCTGTGTTGCCGTCTGATGTGGCCTGAAGGGCCCTATTTGCCTAACCCTCCGGGCGGGAATGAACCGGAGGTGAGTTCGCTCCCTGCGGGGATAGCAGGGAGGTGTGTGCCTAATGGTGTGCCCTAAGCTTGTAATCCGGTCGCCAATCTTAATGTGCGTACCGGGCCCTATTGGGTCTAGTGCGAAGGGGTAGATACACCCAACCGACACTAGGTGTGTATGCTGTGAAGAGAACTCAGTGACTAGGTTTGACTAGGAGATCCCCCAAGGCCAAAACCTAGCACTCGACTCCAATTGACTGCTTCACCCTGAAGGGGATCAGCGGGTGCGTCGGGTCAGCACCCCCTTGGTATTGTTGACACCGTGAGGTTTCCAACCAAGGACCACGAAACTGGGGTTTTACCCTGAAGGGGCCAAACCAAATTGTTTTGACAATCTCTGTTAGAGAAACACGATATCCTTCACCGCCTCGAAAAAGGCGGATCCGGACCAGGCGTCGTAGTCGGCGACTACGAGTGACGTCACGGCGGGCGTGACGAACGGAGCGATGACTCAGGCACGGAACGATCGAGAGCGCGGAGCGGCACGACTGTCGCGGGCGAGCGTCGGAGCAGAATGGACCGCCCACGTTTTTTTTTTTTTTTTTGTGTGTGGCATCTCGCAGGTCAACCTCTGAGGTTGTCGGCTGCTTAACCGGGCTTGCCTGTGGTTGCCTTAATTAATAAATTAATTAAAGCCTCCAGCCAGGGCTTATTAGAAAACTTACAAACTAGGCGACTACACGCTAAGGGCACCCCCTGTGGGGTATGGACCTCGGCTTAGGGCGTCGCAGTGGGAGGGCAGCTAGGGACAGGCTGGATCATATCATTTTTATTATTAATAAGGGAATTTAAAGCTACTGGCTCAGCGTCGCGGGCTGGCTCTGGCAAGGGTCGGGGCGGACTATTACGGGCACGTCGCTGCGGGCCTCGGCGGCGAGGACGGAAGGACGGTCGGTTTTTGTTTTTGTGTGCCACTGTACTTGTTTCCCTACGGCTCTCTTGGAGCAGGGTGATTGCGTCATCGGGAGTGACAAGGGTATGCCTTGGTCGGCGAATCTTAGAGATACGCGAGGGTTCGTATTGGGCGGCCGATACGATAAGGGGATTCCTATGTTGGATTGCAGTATCAAAGAAACGCTTGGAGACACGTTTCATGAACTGCTGGATGGTGGGCATCTTGAGGTCTACGTGAAGAAGCTCATTTCGAACATAAAAGGGGGCTCCCGTGACTCTACGGAGGAATCGGTTTTGAAGGGTCTGCATCTTGTGGAGGAGGTAGGGCTTTGCGTGTGCGAAAACAACGCAGGCGTAGGTCATGATGGGACGGATGACCGCGGTGAAAATACGCAGCTTGCACCTGAGTGATAACTTGCTGCGGGAGCTAAGAATGAAGTGGAGCCTACCTAGAGCGAAAGCGGCGCGCGAACGTGCCTGCTTTATGTGCTCAGCGAAGGAAAGGTGTTTATCGAGGACCACGCCTAAGTATTTGGCTTGCTTTTCCCAGGGGATCGGCTTGCCGTACATGGTAATCGGACGGGGGGAGGGTGGGTTTATCCGCGGCTTAGAAAAGAGGACTGCCTGGCTTTTGTCTGGATTGACTTCGATTCTCCATTTCCGGAACCACTTGGCCAGAGTGTTTGCGGAAGTTTGGAGAGTGCGAGCGATGGCATCGGGTTTTAGACCGGTATAATAGATAGCCGTATCGTCGGCAAATAGGGCTAGCTGAGTATTTTTATGCTTGGGGATATCGCTGGTGAATAGCGTGAAAACGAGGGGGGATAGTACGGAGCCTTGAGGAACTCCTGCGCGAATGGGATGGGGGGAGGAAAGCTCCCCCTCAATTCGATAACGAAAGGTGCGATTCGATAAAAAGTCCCGTAGGATGAGCACGAGACGGTCAGGCACGCCGAGTTGGTATAGCTTATAGATTAAGCCATTGTGCCAGACTTTGTCGAACGCTTTCGCTATGTCGAAGAATAAGGCTCCCGTTATTGCGCCCCGTTGGAAGCCGGCGCTGACGTGTTCTATGATGCGGTGGACTTGTTGGATACATGAGTGTTCGGTTCTAAATCCAAACTGCTCATTGGGTATAAGACTCTTTGCTTCGGCAAAATCTTTGAGCCGCTTATATATAAGCCTTTCATAGATTTTACCAAGGACGTTGAGTAAGCTAATGGGACGGTAGCTAGACGGGTCAGACTTGGGCTTGCCTGGTTTGGGAATACCTATGACGGTGGCCTGTTTCCAGGTTGCGGGGAACATATTATTGCTCAATGCACCATTGAAGATGGCAGTCATTAGCACTATAAGCTGGGCGGGGAAAAGTTTGAAAACCCTATTGGTGATGCCGTCGGAGCCAGGGGCTTTTCGCGGTTGGAGACTTTTAATGATATCCTGGACCTCATCAGGAGTGATGGGGGCCAGTGGATTATCGGGATCTTCGACGGGCGGAAGGGAAGTTCTACGTTCGACTTCGGCGTTCACCATATCGAGGTGGGCTTGGTCTACTGGTTGAGAGCTGGGAGAACACTGGGACTCTAGGCTGTCGGCTAGGCATTCTGCTTTTTCAGAGTTATCGAAGGCGACACTCTTATCGGGACGAATGAGAGGAGGCATTGTGGCCTCTTCAGTGGTTCATAACTTCCTCTGAAGCTGCCAGAAGGCAAGATGGGTGGGCTCAAGTTCGCTCAGCATCTTGTCCCAGCTCGCATTACGCTGCTCGGTAATGCATTTCCTTACAGCACGCTGTAAGTTGCGCATGTGAGCTTTGTTTGCGGCGCAGGGAAAAGCGCTGTACGCACGGATGGCTGCGTTCTTCTCGGTTATCAGATTCCGTACATCGTCCGGGAGTTTCCAGCGGTGGTCTTCCACTACAGGAACTTCCCTTGAACAATCGTTCAGGACGGATTGTACGTGATTTGTAAGCGAGTCGATCGCCGCCGTCGTGTCAGCGACTGAGACTATGTGGTCAGGAATGGTGTCCAATTGAGGCGACGTGGTGGATTTCAGTTTTTCACTTACTTTCCTCCAGTCAGTGATCAATTGGGTCGGAGGAGGTTGGGTAGGATCATGGTTACCCGAGCGGGAACCTAGGTGTAGGATAACGGGACGGTGATCCGAGTTGAGCTCGTGAAGCGCTTCTATGGAGTGTAAACGGAGGTTTACATTCTTTAGGAGCGCCACATCGAGGACATCGGGGTTATGGTTGGGGTCGTGTGGGTAGTGGGTGGGAGTCATCGGAGCGATGACGTCGTAGTTTAGGGTCGCGCCTAGGTTATACACGATTCTGCCTCTGGCATTTGTCGTGTTGCTGTTCCAAGCGGGGTGTTTGGCGTTGAGATCGCCCGCTAGTAAGACGGAGTCACTCAGGCCGAAGAGAGTCATGAGATCGCTGGTGAGCGCGATAGGATCGTCTGAAGCAAGAGACGCGACCGATGGTGGGGGATGGTAGGCAGAGATGATGGTTATCGGAGGATGACCAGTCATGCCTAGTCGACAGGCAGAGTACTCTAGGTGAGAGAGAGGCGCGGGTGGGGTCAGAGGGATGCAGTATAACTCCTTTCTATAATAAATAAGGGTACCGCCGCCGTGGCAACGTGTTCTATCATTGCGAACTAGACGGTAATTCGCAATTTTGGGATCAGCGCGGTGGGGTTTCAAAAGGGTCTCCTGTATAAGGAGGACGTCTAATTGGTGGTCGCGGAGGAATTTAGTTATTTCGGCGCGTTGGTTGAAAATGCCATTGGCGTTGAAAAAACCTAATTTAAGGGATCGAGGCCTAGTTTGGTTTGTGCGTTGGGAATCCATTGGATCAGTCCATCGCATCCATCTGGTCGAGACCTAGCACCACATCACTCTGTGTGCTGAATATTTGGCTGTACATTGCCGTCGTAATTTTGCCGTTATTCTGCTGTTCGGCAGCCAGAAGGGCATCGCGGAGAGATCTGGCTTGGCGGGTCATAAATAACCTATAATGGCGCAGTATAGTCTGGGCGCAAGCCTCGCCGTGCGCGACGGGTGAGGGATTGGGCGGTTGTTTGACTGCAGGAGCAGCAGTGGTTTGAGGCGCGGGTTTGTGACTGGCTGTGGGCTCTGTAGCCACGGCTATAGGCAGGATCTGCGCTGCGATGGGTATATCCATCAGTGCCTGCAAAGGTTTGGCAGGGGCCAAGGAGGGAAAGGCTTTTTCGTGGTTTAGCCTGTTCCACGGGGACGGTCTCTGAGGAGCGAGACGTTGGGGAATTTGAGAAGTAGGTGCCTCTCTCTGTTGGCGGGCGTTGGCGCGCTTCGCTAATTTAGGAGCGAGTTTGGGGGCTTTGGGACAGCCGCGGTAGTTTGCCGGGTGACCGGTCTGGCCGCAGAGAACGCAGCTGGGTGGTTCCGAACAGAGGGTTCGGTCTTTAGGCCGTGGGCAGTCCGCAGTGCTATGCTCGCCCAGACACTTGACGCATCTGGGAGTCGCATAGCAGTTGCTCTGCGCATGGCCATACAGTTGGCAACGGTGGCATTGTCCCACTGTTGCGGTTTTGTAGGGCTTTTCTATTGAGATACCGGATAGGGAGCAAATAGACTTAATCTTAAATATTGGGTGATGACCTTCGGTTGGTTCACAAATGACAAGAACCATGTCGTACAACTCACCGCCTCTCGCTTTATGTAAGCGATGGACGGCGATCACTGGTATACCTTGATCGGCAAGGTCGTCTTTAATATCCTGTACTAGGATTTCTTTAGGGACACGTTTAATAATAACACGAGTGGGCGTGTCCTCGGGGAAGGAGAAAGTGTGAAAGGAAATATTCCTTTCACGGAGGGCGCGATATAATTCCCTATAGTCGTTCGACGTAGGGACGGTGACTTTAATGCCATTTTGGCAGGCACGGGCGTTTGTGTAGTTGATCTTTCGATCAACACACATCTTAGACACATCAGTCCATTTGCCCTTGTCCTGGATGTAAAAGGGGGGCGGAGGGCGTTGCTTCCTTTGGGTTGAGGAAGTTTGGGCTATCGGGCTGGGGGGACGACTATCCTGCGCGCGAGTGGAGGTCGTTGGGACGGGGCTAGCGGGTCGTACGGGCGTTTGAGTTGGGGACGGGGGTGACGCGGTGGTCTTTTTGGCCTTGCTGGCCTGGGAGGTTTTCCCTTTCTTCCTCTTGCCGCCGGTGACGACTTGAAAGTCGTCTTCCGAGGATGAGGGGCATGATGACAAATCATTGTCGGAGTTGTTATTGGACATAGGTTCGGTGATGTCCATTTCACGGAATTCAGGTGCAGCGCACACCTGCGCGGCGTCCATTGTTTTATGAACAATGGGATTAGTAGGTGGGCCGGAAACAATGGGTGATTTCGGGAATCGGGCGATCGGCACGACTTTGTCGGCGGGCGGGGGCAATAGAGGGCTATCTACCTGGAAGTCGTTCGTTGTTTGATGAACAATGGGATCGGAGTTAATAAACACTTCCGTGAATTGACCAACTGGGATGCCTTGATCGGCAAGCGGGGGAGATAATGGGCTGTCAAGCGCGTCACTAAAATCAGCGACGTTGGCTTCGGTAGCTGGAGGACTATTAGCGATTTCACGCTGGATTTTTCCGCCATATTTGGCGGAAATAGCAGGGTTTTCCCTAAGGATCTCTAACAATATCTCCAAAATATTGGAGTTCGCCATGATTGGCGAATGGATCAAAAATTCAATGAGGAAATTTTGGAGATTTCTCTCCCGCGGGGGGCCTATTTAAAGCCTAACTGGCCTAACTCCCCGGATGGATGGGTCCGGGGATGTGTAACCCTCCCAGTCGGGTAGAGACTGGGAGGTGAGTACCTAATGGTGAGCCCTAAGCTTGTAACCGGTCGCCAGTCTTATTGTGCGAACCGGGCCCTATTGGGTCTAGTGCGAAGGGGTAGACACACCCAACCGACACTAGGTGAGTAGCTGAAAAGGAAACTCAGTAACTAGGTTTGACTAGGAGATCCCCCAAGGCCAAAACCTAGCACTCGACTCCAATTGACTGCTTCACCCTGAAGGGGATCAGCGGGTGCGTCGAGTCAGCACCCCCTTGGTTTTGTTGACACCGTGAGGTTTCCACCAAGGACCACGAAACTGTGGTTTTACCCTGAAGGCGCCAAACCAAATTGTTTTTGACGATACTCTGTTAGAGAAACAGGAAATCCTTCACCACCTCGAAAAAGGCGGATCCGGACCAGGCGTCGTAGTCGGCGACTACGAATGACGTCACGGCGAGCGCGACGAAGCGATGACACAGACACAAAACGATCGAGAGCGCGGAGCGGTACGACCGTCGCGGGCGAGCGTCGGAAGCGGAATGATGGACCGCCCTCTTGTAACAGTCGCTGCGCCCCCGAAGGGGGCGCGGCAAGTGATATCGGGGCGTATGCCCCCCGATCACGGTGGCCAACCTCGGCCCGCGACAGCGGGCCCGTCGTTGGGTTGCCTTTGTGTTGGCGTGACCTGCTTGTGCGCGCGCCCTGCCTGCGCGTAGTTCGCGCGGTGGGCGCGCACGCATATTATGTTTATGAAGTGTAAACTGTAAGCGCGCCGCGACGCCGTTATTCGGCGTCGTTTCTTCACGACACCTCGGCGGTCTGCGCCCGCCAGGTGAGACCCCCAGTTGCCTGAGGGAGGCCTAGCGGAGCGCGACCAGCGGCGAAGGTGCCGGCTTAGGCGAGCCTACAGTTGGATGCGTGGCTCCGGCCCGTCCCGCTTCCAGATCTAGCCGGTTACGTTCGGAGCCGTAGAGCCGTGTTGTGCGTGTGTGAGCGGCATTGTTGTGTGCGTCACCGCTCAGTGCGTCGACGCCGAATAGCAAGCTATCCGGCGCTGTTATGTATACATGTATGTATCGTGGCGCATGTGTGATTCGGTACGTAACGTGCCTATATTAACTTAGCACACGTTACGTATCGTGGTGTATGTATTATGAATAGTTTCATTGTTTGGATAAGCCGCGTGTAGTGTGGAGGCGACTTACCCAGGCGTCAGTAGGTAGGGGGATATGACATAAATAAATCCCAAGGAGAGGCGGAGTGGGCGACTTGTCCCTGTGGGCCGCGGGCTTCTGTTGGTCGTGCTCGGCGGCCTAGCGACTGCAAAGTGTTGCCAACTCCGCTAGGCCGTCTAGCACGACTTGCTCTATATCCTGTCCCTGTCTCAGCGCTCTTATGAGGCCGAGTAATATCTTAATGGCGCAGGATGTGGCTTCGGAATATGCCACCCTCTGGGTGGGCTCGGCTTCGGTGTTGGGTCGTGCTTTGGCGAGCGTGCCGGTGCTTTCATGTGCGCCGGCGCGCCGTGTCCGCGTTGCGTGGGTGTTTGATTTGACTTCTTTTTCCTGCGCCATTGTAGGGACAGGGGCGGCCGTGGGGACCTCTTCTTGGGTCGCTGAGGGGGTGGGTAACTGGGGGTTGGGTTTTCTCCCCTTGCCCCCGCGCCCCCGTTTTCTCCGCCGTGAGGAGGTGGTTGCGTCTCTGTTCGTGGGCCCGTTGGCTGCCGCCATCAGCGACGCGCCTTGGGCCTCTTCTGTGGCCTCTGTAGTTGCCGGGTGGGTGAAGACTTCGGAGCGGCGCGTCACTGTCTTGGTGATGGCGACAGTCCCCGCTCGCTTGTTGAGCATCTCCCGTTGGAAGACGGGGCATCTTACGTGGCATGCTGGATGGGGGCCACCGCAGTTGGCGCAGGTGGCCGGCTCCTCTCTGGGCCTCGGGCAATCCTTGGCCAGATGCCCCTCTCCGCATTTGACGCAAGCGAGCGGCCGGTGGCACTGGTGTGAAGAGTGCCTAAATTTTTGGCACCGGTGGCATTGGGCGGGCCCACGTTTTCTCCGCCACATCTCTATCTTGACGCCACGCATACACATGAATGTCGTGACGTCGAAGATGCTACGCACGTTCGTCGTGCGCTCGAGCACCGCGTGGAACACGCAGCCGGGTCGTCCCTGGCGCGCCCTTATGTGGCGCACGTATTCCGGCTCGTATCCCAGGGTGCGGAGCTCCTCCTCGATCTCCTTGGGATCTGTGTCGGCAGGCAGCCCCCGTATTGCTACCTTCATTTTCAGCTCAGCTGGTGGTGAGTAGGAGAACCAGCTGAGCCCTGTCTCCTCCTCAAGCTTCATTAAGTAACGCTGGACCAGCCGATACTCGTCTCCAGAAGCCGGCGTAAAGCGGACGCCGGCGCCGTACGGACGAGCGTTCGGTGGCTGGCCCAGCTGAGTGGCGATGGCCCGGAAGTGCCTCGCCCAGTCTGGTAGCCGCTCAACTACCAGAGGCGGGTAGCGCTCCCGTTTTCCTCCCTTGTTCCCACTTTGGGCCGCGCTACTCGCGGCTGCGTTCGCGGGGGGGGGCTGCCTTGACACTTGGGGGGGGTAATTAATAGTACCACTAACCTCTGTTTCCCTCGTGGGTGACTCGTCACTGTCCCGACCCCGCGGCGAACGTACACGTGGAGTACGTGGCGGGTCGAGGCAGTAGCGCTTCGCCTCCTCCTCTTCGTCGGTACTACGCCGACGGCGCTGGGCGCGCGAGTTGTACGGGCGCTCCGTCTCCGCCTCGGAGTCGGTGCTAGCAGGCACTTCGGTGGCGTATGACGCCAACGACATATTGGACCCCGCGCGCGATAATGTGGCCGAGTACATCGCCGGCGAGTCGTACGCGGCGGTGCGCGGCGGCGCGGGCGAGGTTAGGCTAGATGGCGTCGGTATCGCGGTCGACCGGTGCAGGCGTGGATCGCGGGACGCGGCCGGCGCTACACTGGTTGGCCGCGGTGGCGCGCTCGCTTGGGTGTGTCGGGCGGGGGCGCTCGAAGCTTCTCGAACCGTCTCGGCGCGCGGCGGAGCGGCGGCGCGCGGGGTGGCGGTAGGGGTCGCGGGCGGCACGGTAGGTGGGGCGGTGGCTGTCTGCGCGTACGAGCGAGACGGCAGCATCGCCCGTTGTGCGGCGAGTTCACGGCGGGGCGCCTGGGGCGCGGTACCGCTCGGTGACCTCGCGACTTGTGCCGGGGTCTTGGTGGGTACATTATATTGCGGGGTACCCACCTGTGTGTCCGTTATGGCGGCTTGCTGGGGTGATGGTGGTTTCTTCGACGACGACTTCTGCGGCCAGTTCAACGGCGTCGCAGGCACAACGCGCGCAGGTGCCGGCGGTGCCGGTGGGCTGGTGGCAGGCGACGTCTTCTTCTTCTTCTTCTTGGGCTTGGGCTTCGGCGCGTCAGACCATGGGCCGCGTGTCGCGAACTGGACGTTCGGGAGCGACACGGCATGGTCCATCAGCGGCTGGCACTCGCGGCAGCGGCATTTTTCTCTGTCCTCTTCTGCGTGGGCTTCCTTTTCGGCTAGCGTTGGGGCGTCGCCGCGGCTCTCGGAGTCGCGGGCGCTAGGCTTCGGCATGGCACGGCAGTTGGAGATTCAAAATTTTATATCGTGGATAACGCGACCGCGTCGGTGGAGGGCCACCGGGCGGCAACTAGTAGTCGGTCCGAGCGTTCTGAGTGGGAAAGCACTAACTAGGCACGTCCACTCATTACAACCACGAGACGTTCCGGACCGCCCTCGCAGTGGGCGGCTATATTTATATGCGTGGTCGTAGGTGGCGCGCGTGGAGAGTGCTCGATGTTAACTCATGCCGCGTCCACCAATCTACGGCCGACATTTACATGCATATACTACATTAATTATATACATTAGCTCTCCAAAAAATGCTATTTTCAAAACAATTCTATACGATACAACGATATGGATTCTATATAATAACTAAATGATTCTACATGATAAAAACGACTCTACATAACAACGAATATTAAATCTACCATGTACAATCTTCGATACGATTCTACGATTATATCTACTTACTATCTATCCTAGGTTGCTGTGCTCCCTAACACAAATTAACCTTCGTAATTTAGTAGGGAAATATAATATGTCAATCTATAATACTGTTGAAAAATATCGCAATACCGAACCGCACAATATTATTGTTAACTAGCTTTTGCCCGCGACTTCGTCCGCGTGGAATAGTTACTTTGGGCTAACGTTAAATTTAACCCTGATTTTGAAGCATTCTTCATTGGCGCTCCACTCCTATTGGCCTTAGCGTAATGATATATAGCCTATAGCCTTTCTCTATAAATCGACTATTTAATTAAAAAATAATTTTTCAATTCGAACCAATAGTTCCTGAGATTATCGCGTTCAAACAAACAAACAAACTCTTCAGCCTTATATTATTAGCATAGATAGCTGTTGCCCGCGACTTCATCCACGTTTCCGTCGTTTATCGTAAAAAAAGTAGCCTATGTCCTTACTCACGGTTCAGTGATTTTGATGTAACAGACAGATTAACTTTCGTAATTTAGTAGAGAAATATAATATGTCAATCTATTATACTGTTGAATAATATCGCAATACCAAACCGCACAATATTATTGTTAATAGTTGTGCCCGTGTCTCCGTCAGCGTGTAACTCCTTGTGTGTCATTAAGTTAATGTATTGATAATATTGTTTAGATCACGTTCACACGAGGCTTAAGTACCTATAGAACGAAAATACTTCAGCGCAAAGCTTCCGGGTAAACTATGTTGAAAGTCGACCCGTCCGGCACGTGAACATAAAGATTTCTAGAACTGCTAACCCGGGAAGCGACGTACAACTGACCATGCGAGAAACAACTGACACCGAGATCTACTCCAGCAACATGAAAAGTCTGCCCTTGAGCCTTATTAATTGTCATTGCATAACACACCGATACTGGGAATTGCGTTCTTTTAAATTGGAATGGAAAATTATTTGGTATTATGGGAATTCTGGGAATAAAGACGGTTTCTCCTGCACCGCAACCTGTTAAAATTTGAGCCTCGATTATATTTTGTTGCAACTGGGTTACTTTTAGCCGAGTTCCATTGCAAAGTTGTGGTGGTTTTAAATTTCGGAGCAGAATAATAATCAGAAAGCTTCGAACTGTGAAGCTATCGGGAGTTACACGTGTTATTGTGAGTCAACCATAAAAGATAGATATATGCCGTCGTGGGATATTTTTTATATAATTTTAAGGAGAACATTTCCGTCATAAATGATTTCTGCGTAGCTTTAACCATTAAGGTTGCACACGCGACGGAAGCGTAAAAAATGGAGTAACTTCTCCCGTTTTCCCAACATTTCCCTTCACTGCTCTGCTCCTATTGAATGTAGCGTGATGAAAAGTATACTATAACCAGCTCAGGAGTATGAAAAATAATTGTACCAAGTTTCGTTAAAATTTGTCGAGTAGTTTTTGTTTCCATAACGGTTATACAGACAGACAGACAGACAGACAAAAATTTTACTGATTGCATTTTTGGCATCAGTATCGATCCCTAATCACCCCCTGATAGTTATTTTGTAAATATATTTCATGTACAGAATTGACCTCTCCACAGATTTATTATAAGTATAGAAAAGTCATAGAAAGGAGGTTATGAAAACTCTTTTAAGAAAATAATCCCGCAATTTTCTCTTAAGTACATAGTGACTAGTGATCGTCCTGATATCGAGAGGTAGTGCATTCCACAGAAGAATAGACTGTATACAACGTGTAACGGAAACCCCATATCTATCCAAAAGGGCTGAAGACAACATCTGGTATGGAGTCTATACACAGTTTCAGCACAAAATAACTGACTCAAAGAATTGATAACAAATTATTGGTTTCATATAATTCTTGAATACCAATCATAGCAAACGTGTCACAGCACTACGAGGGTCAATAACTTTCCACATCACTTGCCAATAACACGATAATTCTTTTCGTTCTTCTTAATTTGAAAAATTCGGTCTCTGGTATCAGTGTATTGGAATTTTTAATAAGTTCTACACACGTAGACTTAGGATTACAAAACCCTTGCCATATCGTTTGTTATCATCCAAAGAAGCCATGCACTTGGTATGTATATACCCTTTAAATTACACGTTGTATAGAAGGAAGAATGAATAAAATCAGAAGTATGAGAAGAACAGAGTAAGAGAAGATCATTGGAAGAGCGCAGACTTTTAGCGTCAGAAGAACATAGAATTTAAAAATTGGCCAAGTGCGAGTCAGACTCGCCCATGAAGGGTTCCGTAGTAACTATAATAATATAATATTATATGTATATTTATTTGACGAATAAAAAAAAACCTTAAAAATTTCTTAAAACTAGCTTATTTACATTTTTACAACTACGCTAAATAACTTTGTTTTTCATAGTGTTTGTATGAATTACAAAGTTATATTTACGGTTTTATAAAATATGCTGTATCTCAAAAACTGCTAACCCGATTTCGTTCAAACCAATTTTGGTTGAAAGTTTATATTAAGATTTACAGACACATATTTTTTTAGATTTTTCACTCCATTATTATAGAAGTTAGAGGGGGGACACACATTTTACCACTTTGGAAGCTTATATCTTTTAAACGATTGACTTTATGAAAAAGTGGTTTTAGAAACCCTAATATCATTTTTAAAGACCTGTCTATAGATACCACACACGCATAGGTTTCATGAAAAATAAATATTTTCAGTTCTAGTTCCATGTATGGGGACCCCCTTTGTTTTAAATATATTTTTTTTTTATTTTTTTCTTAAAATCGGAAAGCGGTTCACAGAATACATCTACCTACTAAGTTTCACATGTATAGTCTTAATAGTTTCGGAATAAAATGGCTGTGACATACGGACGGACGGACAGACAGACAGACAGACAGACAGACAGACGGACAGACATATCGAAACTATAAGGGTTCCGTTTTTTGCCATTAGCTACGGAACCCTAAAAATGAGAAATAAGGTAAGAGGGAGGGCGAATGGGCATCGATTTCAGCTCGGTTCGGTTCTTCACTCCTTAAGACTGGAAACTGACCCCAACAAACTGGGAAAAGGCTAACCAGGTGATAATTTATCTTCATGATACACTGCTTTCAAAAGTCGTGTTCCACGCGCGCCTCAAAGAGCAGTCAGGAGAATTAATGAGGCCCGAGAGAGCCATTGCTAGCCAGGGTTACGGGAATGTTCTAACCAGATTTTTATTTTATTTTATATTACGGATGATCCCATTTATGACCTCGATCTCGCCTGATGAGGTCTACGATGTGACGAGCGAGCCCATAAGATGCCTATTTACGCTTGCTTTAAAGGCTGAAAGGTCATAAGCGGCAGGGAACACAGAAGCCGACAGAGAATACCACAACTTGGCCATGCACACAATGTTGGAGGAGAAGCGCTTGGTACGACAAGACGGTATATCAACCAAGTGTAGATGGTACCCAGCCGTGCATCTGGTAGACCGGTAGTGAAATGGGGATCGAGGAATCAGGTCATGGAGCTCCTGCGCACACTCCCCGAAGTACAATCTATAGAAGACCGACAGGCAAGCAACGGTTCGCCGATGAGCCAGGCTATGAAGCTTGTCCACTAGCATCTCGTCACCTATAAGCCTTTTAGCTCTGCGCTCGATCGAGGGATACCGTGGCTCTGGGGCGAGCTCTTCGTTCAACTGTAGAAACAGAGTGAGTTTTTAGTCAGTAGAAGACTGATACTTATTATTTATGATGTTTGTACACTGACAGCCCAAAATCTGTCTCCTTTAAATTTTGTCCATCCAAAGGTTGTCTGTAAAAGATCGCCGTGTGCGATAAAACCGCCCATTGTACACTAGTTTCACTTTTTATTCCCATAGAAATATTGTAAGGTGTAGAATAACGGTCGATATACCGTCTTGTCCTACTAAGCGCTTTTCTTCAACATTCATTGTGCGCACAGCCAAGGTGTGGAACTCTCTGCCGGCTTCTGTGTTCCCTGCCACATATGACCCTCAGCCTTTAAAGCAAGAGTGAATAGGCATTTTCTGGGCTCGCTCGTTCGATCGTAGACCTCATCTTACACTTACCATCAGGTGTGACCGAGGTCAACAGCGGGCTCATTCGTAATAAAAAAAAACGTAAATAAATAAATAAATACACCCTTCTACTCCACCTACAGCGGAAGGAGAAATTTGATGATTTTCCCGCTGAAAAAAACAGCCGTAAGACCTTGTTGGAGTCTTGATCATTCTCCCTGATGACGTCAAACATTAGATACAAAGGGACAAGGGGATAACCCCATGTCGTATATATAGAACAGAGTTGTAGTACAAGTATCCCTCGGGTTGTACAGTACACCTAATTAGTGTAGTGGATGGGCAACGTAAGGTACGGGGTGCGAGTCCAATGTTGTGCGGTTTTTGGGGAATGACTCGTGACGGATAAAAATAGCCAATAAATTAGCCAATTGGTGTGGCTTCCTATCCGCCTTCGCCGGAATGCACATATTTTATCATTACTCTATAGTATTCTCTTCAATCCAACAACTCCTTTTTATCTCAAAGAACGTTTTAAGTTCCTTTATGACACACATGTTAGAAATTTGAGATCATCGGAGAATTTGAAACTTTCAATGCCTGCACATTCCACTAATTTTTTTGGCTCTTCGTTTACGGTGCAAGCTGTTCGTTTTTGGAATGCATTGCCGGTGTCAGTAAGACAAGCTCAATCACTCGCTACTTTTAAGAGCTCGGTTGCTAATCTTTTTTGTTTTCTGTCAATATAATATTACAGAACACATTGTATTGTATTTATATTATTTTCTGTTTTATGAGTATGTTTATGTGGTACACTAATTTAGCCCTCCCATTTAATTAAAGTCTTGAAAGTCCTTCCGAAGGTTGTCTGGAAGATATCGCTTTTAGCGATAAGAACGTCATTGTAACCATTTAATTAAGTAATTATGTTAAATAGCTGTGTTTAAATTTTGGTGTACAATAAAGTATATTCTATCGATCTATTTTATTGGCTATTAAAAGTGTAAAAAAGTCAATACTAACATATCCATACTTTCATAATTATACTGAATATGATTGTTTGTAAATACGAAAGTATGTTTTTACTTCGTTCACGTCAAAACGGAGAATATTTGGGGTGTTAGAAAGGAGCCTACGCGAGTGACGTACTTTTAAAGTCTACTGTCATAATACCTTTAACAGAAGCTTATTTTTTCTGAAATATAAATTTTCACGTGAGCGAAGGCGAGAGGCGATGCTAGTCAAATGTTAAATGAATAGTAAAAGGTTTGATCTTCTCGTATCTGTATTTAGACGAACAGAAAACCGATCTTGTTTAGTTTGCAATTATTTCACATGACTGTCTGAATGTTGAGTAGGTAGGTACATAAACACTTGTTAATTTTTTTACGCCAACCACCCAGACTCAGAAACTAGTACTTAACACGTTGACGAATTTATCATGTTGTAACACTACAAAATGCAAGTATAACATTTACATACAACCTTACGACATTCCAGTAAAAGTTTAAAATTCCTCTACCGTCTCCCTATCCCACTATAAAACATCCTTGGTGTTGGTATAGAAAATTGAAGGCCATGAGACGTACAGCTTATACTCGAATAAAAAGTCTAATGTCGTAAGGCGTACTGTCGTATAATATTTAATACAAAAAATAACGTCAAGAAGTGTTCTGTCTGTCAATGTGTTAACTAATAGAATTCTCGTGCCGTACGTCAAACGACAATGGACACACACACCGCCCAAAGGCAACATGTCCCGCAAAATTGTTATAGAGCAGAAGTTGATCTCGAAACTGAACATTATGACTTCTAAATAAAAATTAGATCCATTCATTTTGTAGACTTAGTTAAGGAGGCTTTTGATAATGACTTAATTTGCGTTAAGAGGGTATTGTGATACCCCCATGCCTCGGAAAAAACGTTAAACCTTTTGTCCCGACTGTTTTTCGCGCCCAACTTTAGTTCAGATCATGGGCGAAGGCGAAAAGGTTGCAGTCGTCTCAGCGTTGCCAGATGTACGAGAGATCTCGTACCGTTACGAGATTTAGCAGTCTCTGTACGAGAAACGAGAAAACAAAAATCTCGTACACTCTTTTACGAGATTTTAAGAATGTTGCTAACACAAACCAAAAACATTTTAAGAAAAGAATGCATGTCCATGCCACAAACTCGACTAAGCACATCACTAGATTCATTACCTCATCACTAAATGTATCTTTAGTCGTTGACCGGCGAAACCCCGCTAGATGCATTACACTATACATGTACTAGTAGCAAGTACCTACCTACAAAAATTACTAAGTTTTTTCACTTGGCGGTCGCAAACTTAAGGAATATTCCTACCCCAGGCTAGCTAGTTATAGTACATAGTGTACCTAAATTTTAGTCTGCGATTTTTAAAATGTATTCTTTTACGAGATTTTGTATTGAAAGTACGAGATATTTGACAGCCCTAGTACGAGACAAAAAATTCGGCATCTGGCAACCCTGAGTCGCCTCCTTCTGCGAAGCAGTTATGCTAGCAAAGGAAGAGGCTGAAAGCGTGAGTGACATACAACTCTGTTCCTCACGCCCCAGCCGCCACGGGGATGCCCCGGGCGTCGGGAATCGAGAGCTGATCTCTGGCCACCGTGGGCGCGGGCTTGCGGGTAGCTCACCGTCCGGTAAGGACAAGGCCCGCATCCCGAGCAGCATTTATGAGGTTCTTCAGGGTCTGCCGGGGTTGTGGGAATATCCTAACGAGCTACTGCCGCACCGGATCGTACGGGCAATTGAAGGAACAGGGTGGGTTTTTAGTCATAATAGTCTGACACTCCCTTCCACTCGATTCAGAGCGTCATTCGATCATTTTCACACGGAAAAAAGACACAATTTGCATGCAAAAGCAAAAATAGTGAAATGCAAGAGTAGTTTTCGGCGTTGTCTGCCAGTTTGAGTACAATATACAGCCAAAGCCAACTTAAATGTCCTTACTTTGGCATTGTTCGTCTAATCGTTCGAGTTCCTTAAAGTTCTAAATTGAGCTACAACTGACAAATGTTTTTTTTTTTTATTCGGAATAGGTTCGCGTTTGACCACCATCTCACCTGATGGTAAGTGATGATGTGGTCGAAGATGGAGCACGCTTACCTAGAAGAAACCTTTTCACTCTTGACTTGCACTGTTTGGACGGGCATGCTCAAATCTGTGTGATTCTGTCTTCTAAAGAACATCACAGGTAAACCTACATGGCTCTCATATGATTTGATCACTACAGATTGTATTGACTTCAAAAGAGACGTTGACCTCTGAGTTTGTGTCAATGTTTCTTCTCAGAGTAGTCGGTTATGAAACACTGGCATGGTCTAGTTTACATTTACGAAAAAAAATGACGTGTATAAATGTTATTTGTTACCTAGGTATTTGCAAAATAGACATTATTATTTGGTATAATAGAAATCGTGAATACAGGGTGGCAGGGACATCGATGCACAAACACTTACTAGGGATTCGGGCCATGTATCTGGATGCCCCTGCGTTGGAATTTTTCGTCAGCATTTTCTTATTTTTTTCAGCATTTTTCAGTTTTTTTTTTTTACTGAAAACTGTATAAAATCATTGTTTCTATCTAACCTAATGAGAATTTAATTAAAAAATAAAATTCACTTGTTTCACTTAAAACAGCAATGTAAATAAAACTCGAAAGGGTTAATTTGCGAGGTCAACACAGTTCATCAGTTAGCCCTTCCGAGTTTTAGTTAGGTACATTGCTGTTTTAAGTGAAACAAGTGAATTTTATTTTTTAATTAAAATCTCATTGGGTTAGATAAAAACAATGATTTTAAACAGTTTTCAGTAAAAAAAATTGCAAAAAAATCCTGAAAAATTATAATATTTTTTGCGTCGCATTTTTCTTAATTTTATTAAATTAAGAAAAAGCCGACGAAAAATTTCAACGCAAGGGCATCCAGAATCATGTTTTGAATCCATGCGGAATGTAAGCGGTTGCACGTCAATGTACCTGCCACCCTGTATTACTAGTATTCTTCTCAGTCGCTTCACTCGTTACAGAGTGGTCGTGGTCGTCACGTGGTATCTTTGTGTTGAGTGACACGCTCTATCACCCGCCGCCATTCTTCCCTGACATATACCTTCCTACGGCACCCGTGCATGTTGTTGCCAGTGGCTGCTTTAACCTGGTCTGTCCATCTCATCAGAGATCGCCCACCTTTTATTTTATAGAGAATAGGCTCGCATTTGATCACCATCTCAACTGATGGTAAGTGATGATGTGGTCGAAGATGGAGCACGCTTACCCAGAAGTAACCTATTCACTCTTGACTTAAAGACTCCTAGGATATAGCTATCAGGAAACACAGACTCCGGCAGGGAATTCCATTCCTTAGCCGTACATACAATGACAGTATTCCCAAAACATTTTGTGCATATGGATGGGATCGACAATGTAACGATGTCGCATCGCCGTTTGTCTTGTAGTCCGATGATGGAACGGGCATGGCGGAATTAGATTGTTTAATTCCATCGCACTCTCCCCGAAATGTAATCGATAGACGTGCTCTGGTGCCTTCAACCTTGCCCTGCACAACCAGGCGTTCAAGAGAGTTGTTACCGCGCCGAGAAATGTGACCAAAAAAGTGAGCACGCGTTTTTTGACTGTGCACGATAGGCGTTGTTGTATGCTTAGTTTGCTCAGGATGGATACGTTTGTTCGGAATTCATCGTCCCAGTAGTCTCCTCCGACACCACGTAGCTAGTATATAGTATATATCCATAGGAAAATAAAGCAATACTTTATTAGATTCATCCACCTGGTACCAATATTTTTATAAGGGGTACCTATACATGTTCTACCCTTGAGAATAGAATATAACTGTATAATGTTGAATAACAAACTATATTTATTCAGTAACTCGAGTCCTGATTGTAAACGTATTTTTCTTTGGTTATAACGTCTCTTTTCGATATTTAAATAACCTTGTTTTTTTTTTATATATTTGTTGATCTTATTATACGACTAACTGGTGCCTGCGACTTGGTTTGCACGTTTTTTAATACGAACGTTGAATTCCTTTAAGGATCGTGTTTAGACGAATAGAAAAAAAGCGTGATGTTGGTGAATCCCACAGAATAGACGAATAAGGTTAGTATGGTAATGTGGGCGTGGCGAGAGCGCAATATTTATGATACGAAAATCATAGCTCGACCGATTAATTCATACACCGCGTTTAGTGCGCTTCGGATTACTTCGGAACACAGAGCTCTGCTTTAAAATGCCGTGTTGTGCAATTATAATCTGTACAACAATATGCAAATCAAACTGGCCTTATCTCGCAGTGATGTGATATGTTTTCATTTTTATAATTTTCACTCACATTCGAAGTCATACACACGAAAAAATACATATTCACGAAAAAAGACACATGATAACACAATAATGTGTAGGCAATGTTAACACAAATTATTCCACTTAGACACTGTAAAAAGTAATAAAAACTATTTGAAACACACAACGAAAAATTCTGCGGCGTCACAACAAAAACCACAGATGCATTTTGTAAACATTTTTTTTCGTTCATTTTAGCGGTGTTCCCTTTAAAATGTTACTAAAACCGGTCAAGTATGAATTGATTAGTCAAATGATACAGCCACATCGTGTTACTTGCAACATAAACGTAAAATACCATCGTCCAATGTGAGCCCTGACGTGGTGTACCGTTGGACACTTGAGAGGGGTTAATTGGGAGCCATGTTGCCACGGCCACGACATGTATTGTAATTGCGTTTTTCGTCCCATTTTCTGTTAATCTTTAAATCTTCGTCCTTACTAACATAATCTAAGTACCTTTACTGAGGGTTCGAACCCCACCAATTACATTGTTGTCGTGAACCCACTCGACTTCAAAAACAAGCATATTTCGCTTAGTTGGGAGGAGTTAACAACATTGCTAGTTTTGTTTTAATAGAAAGGATTCTTAAAGATATTTGATAGTTTTTAATGCATTTTGTTTTATGTGGCAATAAATGATTCCGCTCCACTTCCACTCCAACGGCAGTGGGAGAAGTTATTTGATGATTTTCTCATCCAAGTGGGGTTGGTTTGTGTTTAAAAAATTGGCCAAGTGCGAGTCAGACTCGCACAGGAAGGATTCCGCAGTATTTATAATAATATAATATATTTATTTGACAAAATTAAACTTTACAAATTTCTTAAAACTAGCTTATTTACAATTTTTACAACTACGCCAAATAACTTTGTTTTTCATAGTTTTTGTATGAATTACAAAGTTACATTAGCGGTTTTAGAAAATATGCTGTATCCCAGAAACTGATGACCCGATCTCGTTCAAACTAATTTAAGTTGAAAGTTTACATTATGATCTACAGACATACTTTTTTTTTTAGATTTTTCACTTCATTATTATAGAAGTTAGAGGGGGGGACACATTTTACCACTTTGGGAGCGTATATCTTTTAAACGATTAACTTTGTAAAAAAGTAGTTTTACAAAACTCAATGTCATTTTTAAAGACCTGTCTATAGATACCACACACACATAGGTTTCATGAAAAAAATATTTTCAGTTTTAGTTCCATGTATGGAGAGCCCCCTTTATTTTAATTTTTTTCTTAAAATCGGAAAGCTGTTCACAGAATACATCTACCTATCAAGTTTCACATGTATAGTCTTAATAGCTTCGGAATAAACTGGCTGTGATATACGGACGGACGGACGGACGGACAGACAGACATAACGAAACTATAAGGATTAATATATATAATATATCCCTGTAATTTCAACAAAATCATTGTTAAAACAATAAAGATTGATAGAGAGACGGATAGAATTACTCTCGCGTTTATATTTATAATATTAGTATAGGTACTATAGTTTTATTAAATTTGAACTAGCGCCATGCATCGGCTTTGCATTGATGCGAATTATATCTAAGTTGAGCTCTGGTCTAAGTGACAAATACTTGCATTATTTAGGCAGGTCCACTCAAATTTATATGTTTCTTTCCTCAAAAGCGCACGACAGACATAAACCTACCTGCTTCTCAAATGATTAAGTACAACCGCACGAATTGTATTGACTTCAAAATAAATGTAGACCTTCCGAGTTGTTTCGCTTTTTTTATCAGGGTAATCTGTTAGGAAACTGACCTAATCTAGTTTAAATTTACGAAAAAAAGATACGATTTGTTTACAATCTATGAAGTATATTACTAAATGAAGACGGCTGGCGCGTCGTGTTCCACGCGCGCCTCAATGACTTGTCAGCAAAATTGTCGGGGTCCACTAGAGGGAATTGTTTGAAAGATTACCGCAGCCTCGGAGTACTAAGGGCAAATGACGGAACACGGATGGGTTTTAGTCAGTAAAAGTCTGACACACTCTCCCGCTTCGCCCAGATCGGAAGGCAGTCATTGGATGATT
Source organism: Tholera decimalis (assembly GCA_943138885.2). NCBI lineage: Eukaryota > Metazoa > Arthropoda > Insecta > Lepidoptera > Noctuidae > Tholera > Tholera decimalis. The sequence continues at coordinate 4,231,787 of OW964575.2, read as the reverse complement.
TTCCATCCTTAAAAAGTGCCTTTAGTAATAAATGACAATGCCAGAACCTGACCCAGTCATTTGTGTCTGTTTGTTTGTCCGTGGCTAATACATAATTTTCAAAGCTGGTGCTAAAATCTACTTAACAGCACATCCTGTCACTCTTTGCGGTTTAAATTTGAAGAAAGTAGATCGGTTCAAGTATTTGGGTCACTGGGGCTCTGATGATCTATCGGACAATGCGGACATCGAGAGGGAGCGTAGGGTGTTGTCTGTCCGGTGCAACATGTTAGCTCGCAGGTTTGCACGTTGTTTTTCATAGGTGAAAATAACCCTGTTCAAGTTATACTGCCAGACTTTTACACGTACAGCCTGTGGACCAACTTCACCCAGAAGCGCATGCGCTTCGTGCCTAGTACAACAATAAGTTCAGGATTCTGTTGGGGCGGCCCCGGTTTTGTAGTGCGTCAGCGGTGTTCGCTGCGGCCGGTACCGATAACTTCTACGGAATAATCCGGAAAAAAAGAACATTGCTGCTGCCTCGCTGTCGGGGCAGCTCGAACGGGATCCTGAGCGTGTTGTCCGAGCGGTGAGATTCTCCTTTCTTGCGGAGATTTTTTTTTTTTTGATAATAGGTTCGCCTTTGACCACCATCTCACCTGATGGTAAGTGATGATGTGGTCGAAGGTGGAGCACGCTTACCGAAAAGTAACCTTATCACTCTTGACTTAAAGACCCCTAGGTTATAAGTAGTAGTAGTAGTTAAAGTATTCCCAAAACGTTTTGTGCGTATGGGTGGGATGTCCACCATGTAACGATGGCGCATCGCCGTTTGTCTTGTAGTCCGGTGATGGAACGGACTTAGTGGAATCTGGGGGCACGGCAGTGCCCCCACCAAGTCGAGCAAAAAAGCGGCACGGCCGTACCATCTTTTCTCGAAGCAATTCAGGCCATTTTTAGATTGCGGTTTTCTGTCGGTTACATTTCGGGGAGTGTGCGATAGGATTACACAATCTAATTCCACCAAGTCCAGTCCAGTCATCAGTCCAAGTCTATCGAGACTTGCAACTCGTCGTCGTTGTGCAAGGCTCTGAAGCTTTGACTCGATCAGTGCATCGTTGCCAATGAGTCTCTTGGCCCGTTTCACAATAGACCCAAGCGCGTCCAGTTGGTACTTGGCAGATCCATCCCAAAGATGAGAGCAGTACTCCATACACGATCGAACCTGGGCTTGATACAGATTGAGCAGCTGTTCCGGAGATGGCTTAGCTGCATGCCAGTGCCTGCACGTATTATTTATTATCTCTGACATACGTAAATATTTATTAATCTGACACCGACATTATTTATTTTTTTTTGTGACATTTATAATCTGACATTATTTTTATTTATTTTTGACATTTCTCATTTTATTTTATTGACATTTTTGTGAATTTATTTTGTATAGTATTATTTTCACAATTATAATTTTTTGCATGTATTCTATATGTATAATAGTGTAAGCCGACCATGTGTAACTTTACAATTTTATATGGGTCACAGACATGAATTAAATGAATTTATTTTTTATTATTTATTTAATTTATTAATCTCTGGAACGGCCCGACCGATTTAGAAGTTATCTCCCACTGAAAATCTTGTCGAACCGTTTTGATGTGAAAAAACCGGTCAAGTGCGTGTCGGGCCACGCGCAGTGTAGGGTTCCGTAGTTTTTATAACAGCCAAGTGCGTATCGTATTCGCTGACTGATCGTTTTGTACCATGCTCTAACTAAAAGCCAAACATGACTACCTAACTAATTTGACTTCCTATACAAATCCTCACCTGATCCGACAATTTTGCACGGAAAGTATTAATTTTTTTTTGAGATTTGTATAAAACTTGTCATAGCCGGTGTTTTGAATTTAAATACGGACACAAAGCTACACTACTCAATCGTCACAAGAAAATAGCACGATACAACTGGCGCTTAGCGCCATCTATCGACATTTCTATGGAGTTGTTCGAAATTTTAGAGTCAAATACAATTGGTCGACTATTACTCGTAAACTTGTAAAGCCCACTTATGTATGATAGTTTTCCTTTAAATTTCGTTATATATAGGTACTACTGCCGTGACATTTGAATTTCTAACTACAACCGTTTAGTTGATACAGGGGGGATAACGAAAATTGCTACTTTAAAGCTTGATAAGTCACGAAGGGTTTACTTAATCAAAAAACGTTCTTACCAAACCCCTAATATTTTTGAAAGACCTATCCAACGATATCCCACACTACGGGAAGAACGGAAAACAAAATTATCATCCCACTTTACAAGTATGGGAGGTACCCTAAATAATTGTTTTTTTTTTTCAAAATTTTATTTTACCACTTTTTCGGCGTCATTAACGTGTATACTCATGCCAAAGTACAACTTTCTAGTACCAACAGTTTTTGAGCTAAACCGCGGACAGGCGGACAGACAGACGGACATGGCGAAAGTATAAGGGTTCCTTGTTGACTACGGAACCCTAAAAAGGCCAAACTTTTGCATTAATCGCATTCTTTTTGGCTTCGTGAGCTAAGAAAAAGTGATAGACATATACCCAGTTAATACAATCGCAGTATTCTTTGCATAAAATATTTGAAAATCTACAAATCAAATTATAAATCCTCAGTACATATTTAACCGACTTCAAAAAAAAGGAGGAGGTTCCCAATTCATCTTGAACTTTTTTTTTATGTATGTTACCTCATTACTCGCAGATGGCTGGACCGATTTGGAAAATTCTTTTTTTTGTTTTAAAGAGTATACTTTTTAATTGGTCTCATTGTCGTGATGTTTGGATCTGATGATGGGATCATGGAGAAATCGAGGGAACTCTTCAAATATTATAGGCACACCTATAGCGTTTTGGATATTTCTTATAGCACCTTGTGCTGTTGCTCTTGAAAAGCACCATTTAAGGAAGTGGAACTGATGACGAAGACCACAGATGGCCACCGAAACTACTCAATAATAAGTATTTCGTGAATTGCGGTTAGATTACTTGAATATAGATGTTAAACACTTTATGCTTGTCACAATGCATATGGTGAAGTAGAGCTGATGGTGATGTAACAGGAGAACTCCTCAAAAATTAACGGCTCTGCACCGGGAAAAGCAATATTTTGTAAAAGGTGATAAGTAGTTGACATTTTGGCTTTTGTAACTAGATAAATTACAAACCGACCTACTAAAAAGCGTGAAAAAAACTTTTTACCAAAAAAAAAGAACCGACTTCCATATAAAAACACTACAAAGGCAAAAATAACTTTAATTTCGGAAGCCGGTGTCAAAAAAAAAGAAAATACAGAACAAATGACACCGACTCACTGACACTGACACTGACACTCTTATCTAGGAGTAACCTATTCAATCGTGACTTAAACACCCCAAGATTATAGCTGTCAAAAAACACCAACACCGGCAGGGAATTTATCTCCTTAGTCGTACGCATAATGAAAGTATTCCCAAAACATTTTGTGCGTATGGGTGGGATGTCCACCATGTAACGATGGCGCATCGCCGCTTGTCTTGTAGTCCGATGATGGAATAAGTTTATACTCTGAACTAATACTAACTTATTGCTCTTCTTTGTTTCAGAAAAACCCTGCATTCTCAACTATGGTGATTCCAAGCGGACCAATGTCATCTCCTCCAAAAGGTGAGTCTTTGTATCCTAATTAAATTAGCTAGAAAAGCTGATACTGCTTGGTTCCGGTTCAGAAGTCGGCGCTGTGATACTTCCGTGCCTCGATAACCACGTAAAGACAATGGTCAGGGCTGTCATTTAGATATCATTGACAGTCGCTACGAGTAGTCATAAGACAGAAAAAATGTTTTATTCCCGATGAGCTTACTCTTGATCTTGTTCTCGCCTGATGGAAAGCGATAGATCGACCGAGCGCAGGGCTAAAAGGCTTATAGGTGACGAGGCGGTATCGGGCAAGCTTCATAACCTGGCTCATCGGCGAACCGTTGCTTGCCTGTCGGTTTTCTACAGATTGTACTTCGGGGAGTGTGCGCAGGAGCTCCATGACCTGATCCCTCCATCTCTCTCTCACTACCGGTCAACTAGACACACGACTGGATTCCAATCACACTTGGTTGATATACCGTCTTGTCGTACCAAGCGCTTCTCCTTCACATTTATTGTGCGCAGTTCCAAGCTGTGGAATTCTCTGCCGGCTTCTGTGTTCGCTGCCACTTATGACCTTTCAACCTTTAAAGCAAGAGTGAACAGGCATCTTCTGGGCTCGCTCGTTCCATCGTAGACCTCATCTATCGCTTACCATCAGGCGAGATTGAGGTCAAGAGTGAGCTCATTATGAATTTTAAAAAAATAGAGCCCAGAAGATGCCTGTTCACTCTTGCTTTAAAAGCTGAAAGGTCTTAAGTGGTAGGGAACACAGAAGCTGGCAGAGCGTTTCACACCTTGGTCATGCGCACAATAAATGTCGAGGAGAAGCGCTTGGTACGACAAGACAGTATATCAACCAAGTGTGGATGGTCTAGCCAATGGGTAATGGTAAAACAAGCACAGACCCTTCCTTCTTTCAAAAATATGGTAAAAGATCACTATCTCTCTCTTTAATTTGTTACAATTTTTTATATATCCCAGCTTTTTTATTTACAGTATGTTAACTAACACAGGGCGTTCCCGTTAACCCGCAATAGTATAGCATCCATACATGCTAAAAACATATTACCATTCGAAAACAAAATGCTTTTTTTTTTAATATTCACTAAAAATGATAAATTGATACGTAAAAGAAACACTCTGTACACGCGTACGCTTTCATAAATAAATTGCAACGTTGCCGTCCTTCGAGTACGAGTGTATGTGTTTTAGCGTGTGAGGAACATAGAAATTGAAAATGAGAAATAAGGTAAGAGGGAGGGGTAGGAGAGTTCAGCAAAATGAAAAGCATAGTCAAAGCGCGCAAACTTCTTCTCTGGCGAATGGGCATCCATTTGAGCTCAGTTCTGTACATCATTTGGTTATCATTGTCATTGTTTGGTTATGTCATATTTTTTTAAATTAAATATGAACCGGGACCGCATTCAAGTCAAAGTAGCACACGTCACTTATACACAATAAATAAATATATAAATAGTAACAAATTAAAAAGAGAGATAGAGATCTTTTACCATGTTTTTGAAAGAAGGAAGGGTTTGTGCTTGTCTTACTATTACCCATTGGCTAGACCATTCACACTTGGTTGACATACCGTCTTTTCGTACCAAGCGCTTCTCAACATTTATTGTGCGCACAGCCAAGGTGTAGAACTCTCTGCCGGTTTCTGTGTTCCCTTTCACTTATGATCATGATCTTTCAGCCTTTAAAGCGAGAGTGTCAGTAAGACATGCAAGCACAAAGCTTGCATGTCTTACTGACACGGGAAGAGTATTCCACAGTCGTACTGCTTGAGATGCGAACGACATACCAAAGAAATAATTGGTGGAGTGACTCACTGACCTCAGAAATTTGGCATGTGTGTCATGGAGGAACTTGAAACGTATTTTAAGATAAGATGGCGTTTTAGAATTGAACAGAATACTGTAAAGCAGAGACAAGATGAGTAAGTTCCGGCGAAGACGTATAGGAAGCCACTTGAGTTTCGTACGAAATTCGGATACGTGATCATATTTGTGCAATCCAAATATAAATCTTATGCAAAAATTTTGAAGTCGCTCAAGTTTATCAAGTTGTGCCTCTGTGAGATCAAGATAACTGACATCAGCGTAGTCTAAAATGGGATGTAAAAGAAACATTTAACAGATAAAAGTAATTGAAATGCCTATTAACATTTGAAACGCATAGTAAACAGGTACAGGTACTAACTAGGTATAGCACAGGTAATATTATATACCCTACGAGTATTCGCCCGTTTGCAAACCTAGTGTTCAGTATTAGGGCGGTTACGGGCCAGCGATTTATAAGCGCGTATTGGCTTTTTTTTTTATTTGTCCTCTCTAGCCTATTCCTAGCTGCCCTCCCCCTGCGACGCCCTATACCGAGGTCCGTACCCCATAGGGGGCGCCCTTAACATGTAGCCGCCTTTAATTATTATCATTAAGGTCACAACAGGCAAGTAGGTACAGCTAAGAGCGACAACCTCAGGTTGACGACTACTTAACCGGACTTGTTAACCGAAGGGCGACCTGCAATAGGTCACTCACAAAAAAATAATTTTTAACCTAGTAAAGGACACTTTTTATATTTTTTTAAGCTATTGCATAACTTTTATCGCGGGCTTTGAGTGCAGCGACCGAATCAAGAAATTCCGTAACGAAAATAAACCTAACACCCCCCACTCCGACCGGCATAGCGGTGCGGCGTTCAAAGCCATGCATCGTCTAACGTCGTTTCAGTTCGGCTGACTTCGGCACGGTGTTTGTGTGCGTGCGACTAGACGTATGCGTGTAGACTAGCTGCTAATAAACCTATAGTTTCAATGATAAAAATTTCTGAATAACCTACATGTATTGTAAGATAATAAAAATATTTTAAACAATATTAACTTCTCATGTATTCAATAAAAGAAAAAAAAATGTTTTCTTATCGGTCACCACGCTCAAAAAGTGTAACTTGAATTAATATCAAAGAAAAAAAATACTACATAAATAGAATAAATAAATAATTATAATTGCATAAGTTGATAAAAAATGCTATGCAATAGCTTTACCGCGGCAGTCCCCGAGTGCCACACTATTTTTTTAGGGTTCCGTAGTCAACAAGGAACCCTTATAGTTTCTCCATGTCCGTCTGTCTGTCCGTCTGTCCGCGGTTTAGCTCAAAAACTATTGGTACTAGAAAGTTGTACTTTGGCATGAGTATACACGTTAATGACGCCAAAAAATTGGTAAAATAAAATTTTGAAAAAAACAATTATTTAGGGTACCTCCCATACATGTAAAGTGGGATGATAATTATTTTTTTTCGTTCTTCCCATAGTGTGGGATATCGTTGGATAGGTCTTTCAAAAATATTAGGGGTTTGGTAAGACCGTTTTTTGATTAAGAAAACCGTTCGTGACTTATCAAGCTTTAAAGTACCAATTTTCGTTAGAGTCAAGTGTCCGCCCCCTCTATCAACTAAACGGTTGTAGTTAGAAATTCAAATGTCACGGCAGTAGTACTTATATATAACGAAATTTAAAGGAAAACTATCACACATAAGTGGGCTTTACAAGTTTACGAGTAATAGTCGACCAATTGTATTTGACTCGAAAATTTCGAACAACTCTACAGAAATGTTGATAGATGGCGCTAAGCGCCAGTTGTATCGTGCTAGCTTCTTGTGACGATTGAGTAGGGTAGCTCTGTGTCCGTATTTAAATTCAAAACACCGGCTATGACAAGATTTTTACAAATCTCTAAAAAAAATTAAAACTTTTCGTGCAAAATTGTCGGATCAGGTGAGGATTTGTATAGGAAGTCAAATTAGTTAGGTATTAGGATTAGCAATATGGTTAGAATTCACATAACAAGCAATCTTGTTAAACCCTCCAACTAAGCTAAATATATATGTTCGGTCCGACGTGAAACAGAACGCACCCTTTTGACATAAAGAATTTGATTTTGACATTACTTGACTTTGACAGATAGACTTTGCTTGGTTGGAAAAAATGCCGGTCGTCGGGACCCTGTTGAGTTAATTATAATTGGTAAAATATCGTTGGATTCGCCTGTTGAGACCGATAATTGGGGCGCGAATTATTTGTTGTTTGAAGTTGAAATCCCCATTTGTCGAAAACCCCGGGATATTGTTGGATTGTACGCCGTATTGTTGTCGATCGGCTGACACGCGGAATTTGTTGGAAATCGAATTGGATCTCACGAGATATGAGCGGATTGATTGTGAACAGTGTTTGATTGAACTTTGTACTCCCGGATTGACGAGAATCCAGGGATATTTCTCGGAACATATCGCCTTATTGCGTCACCGCGTGGCACGCGCTTGGTGGAAACGAGTTAGGCTGTGATGCTGTGGGACCCGCGCCATCTGGAGATTGACGCCTTGGGAACGTCCTAGAACACACTTGACTTACATCACACGTTTCAGTTACTCATCTCATATTACATACAAACACTTTGGACGTGATCAAACAGATCCTAGGTTGCCGTCTACAGCTCAGGTGAGTGTTATTTGTAACTATTTGTAGGGCCTCGCAGGCTATAGATTGTTGTCGGCCGGAGAGCCTGTAGATTATTGTGTAACCTTGTTTATTGTAAGCAACGTTTATAGCTCCGCGTATCGTGGACAAGTTTAGGACACCCCAGTTACCGTTGCACTGGGCCTATTGCAGGTCTGAACAATATATATATATGTATGCGCCATTCGCATTATTTTATCTATACATATTATATGTCATTAGTATTTTATCACGAACGCATACTTGCACAATTATATTACACCTGTTGCGTCCCAAATGTATTTTTGAACGATCTTTTTGGTGTGGCAACATTCTATTGTCTTTTTGATGTTGACACTTGACATTACTGACTTGACAGATAGATTTTGCTTCCCGGTTGAAAATGTCGGTCATGGGACCCTGTTGAGATAATTATAATTGGAAAAATATCATTTGGAATCGCGTTTTGAAACCGATAATTGGGTCGCGGATTATCAATTGTTTGAAGTTGTAATCCCCATTTGATGAAAAACCCGGGATATTTTGGGATTCCTCGCCGGTTGGTTGCCATCGCGTGGCACGCGCTTTTGCTGGAAACGAGTTGTGCTGTGATTGCTGTTGGAACCGCGCCATCTGGAGACTGGCGCCTTGTGAACGTCCACACACTTGATTTACATCACACTTTCACTTACTCACCTCATATTACATACATACCACACTTGGGGCGTGGCCTTGGGAAGGTCGAAGTTGGCAAACCCAGCACAGAAGGTTAGTGGTTAGACCTGTTATTTGTATTCATAAAGCCTCAGAGGCTATAGGTTGTCGTAAGGCCTTTTGTTTATTGTTGTTTGTAAGCAACGTTTATAGCTCCACGTACCGTGGACAGTTCAGACACCAGTATCGTTGCGCTGGCTTGGGACTGAACAACACCTCACTCATTGAACCACTCTTTTCCTGCTCCACTCACTTTTTTCTGTATCCGCTCGTTCTTTGCGAACAATCCTCCACCCTCGACTCACTCGAAAACACGCTCGCTTCCCGGCGACACGAATCTAACGTGCGCCCGCGCTATGCTAAAACTTTAAAAAGTGATCAAAATAATAGTGCCGTGTAGTAGTAGAGAACCCTCAAGCTGTCTCCCCTCTCGTAAACTTAGAGGAAATATCGGCTAAACCGGCGCGCTGAGTACTCATATCGAAGGGACTCATAACCTACAACCACCCGTAAGTACCTTATCCTACAATATCCAATACCTATTTTATGTTTCTGTGCTCTTCTGTAATTTAGTTTTAAAATACTTTATGAACTGCTACTGTGAAATGTAAATATTAGTTCGCGTATGACGAAACGACTGTTTACACGTTGAAGAAAATGCAAGTCTGAATCTGCCCTTATAGTACTTCCCCGAGGCTAAGAAAACCTCTTGATGTGGAAACGAAGCTCACCCATCTGTGAATAATTGCTTAACGTTATCAATTGAACTGTGCTGTGACCTATAATCGTAAAGCATTCCTCGTTTTGGCTAGATTATTTCATGTACAAAAATATTATATAATTAAAGACTACGTTGAAGATAAGACTGCTGAGCAATGATTCCTTCTGCACATGTGGCTTTCCTGGCTTATTGAATAAAGTTCTATTAACAACCCCACTTAGTGTCTTTATTTTTAGATTTGTATTATTTTTACTTACATACTTTTTTATGTTTATTTTATTGGCAGTTTTGTACAGCTCACTTTTAATGTTAATGTGAGAACACTAGGTATAGATTCTGAGATTCATTTCTGATTTGTTATTTCATTGTTTTATGTCAATTAGTTGTCCTCTTATACCTAAAAAATTGGCCAAGTACGAGTCAGATTCACCCATGAAGGGTTCCGTATTAACTACGCCCAATAACTTTATTTTTCATAGTGTTTGTATGAAATACAAAGTTATATTTGCGGTTTTAGAAAATGTGCTAATCTTAAAAACAACCATAGAACCCGATCTCGTTCAAACTAATTTTCCTTGAAAGTTTTTATTAAGATCTACAGCATATATTTAATTTTAATTTTTCGTTCCATTATTCTATAATAATGGTATGAAAAATTTAAATAAAGCGCTGAAGTTAGAGTGGAGACACATTTTACAACTTTGGAAACTTATATCTTTTAAACGATTGACTTCATCAAAAAGTGGTCTCAGAAACCTCAATGTCATTATCGAAGACCTATATACAGCGTGTAACGGAAACCCCATATCTATCCAAAAGGGCTGAAGACAACATCTGGTATGGAGTATCTATGTACAGTTTCAGCACAAAATAACTGACTCAAAGAATTGATACCAAATTATTGGCTTCATATATTTCTTGAACACCAATCATAACAAACGTGTCACAGCACTACGAGGGTCAATAACTTTCCACGTCACTTGCCAATAACACGATAATTCTTCTCATTCTTTTAATTTGAAAAATTCGGTCTCTGGTATCAGTGTATTGGAATTTGTAATAAGTTCTACACACGTAGACTTAGGATTACAAAACCCATGCCATATCGTTTGTTACCATCCAAAGAATCCATGCACTTGGTATGTATATACCCTTTAAATTACACGTTGTATAGATACTTCATACATTTTTAAAACCTGTCTATAGATACCACGAACGCACAGGTTTCATGAAAAAAAAAAATTTCAGTTTCAGTTCCATGTACGAGGAGCCCCCCTTAATTTTATTTTATGTTTTCTTAAAATCGGAAGCGGTTCACAGAATACATCTACCTCCCATGTTTCATGTGTATAGTTCTCATAGTTTCGGAATAAAATGGCTGTGACATACGTACGGACGGACAAACAGACAGACATGACGAAACTATAAGGGTTCAGTTTTTTGCCATTCGGCTACGGAACCCTAAAAACGAGTTAAAACACATTTAAAGAAAAAATTGTGAGAGTGGTTACGAAAAAGTGATAGAGAAAGATCATAAGACGAACGGTGATGAGATATCGTTACATGGAGGACATCCTACCCATACGCACAAAACGATTTGGGAAATTAAAAGCAAAAGAATACTTTCATTGTGTGTACAGCTAAAGAGTGGAATTCACTGCCGGAGTCTGTTTCCTGATAGCTATAACCTTGAGGTCTTTAAGTCAAGAGTGAATAGGTTACTTTTAGGTAAGCGTGCTCCATCTTCGACCACATCATCACTTACCATCAGGTGAGATGGTGGTCAAACGCAAGCCTATATAATATAATCTATAAAAAATCTGTCTGTTTGAGCAAGCATATGTCCGGAACTACTATACGGATTTGAATGAAACTTTATTCCCGATATCTATTAAGTCAGAGCAACATATAGGCTATCCCACCCACACGCACAAAACGTTTTGAGAATACTTTCATTGTGCGTACGCCTAAGGAGTGGAATTCCCTGCCGGAGTCTGTATTTCCCGATAGCTATAACCTAGGTGTCTTTAAGTCAAGAGTGAATAGGTTACTTCTAGGTAAGCGTGCTCCATCTTCGACCACATCATCACTTACCATCAGGTGGTCATAGTGGTCAAACGCGAACCTATTATCAATAAAAAAAATGTTGATATCGTAAACTATAACACCTGAAACAAAACTTTATATGCGAGGGAAGCCTTTTTATTTTATTTTCGGATGGGAAAATTATCGAATGACTTCTCCCGGTCTGGGTTAAGCGGAAGGGTGTGTCAGACTTTTACTGACTAATAAACCACCCTGTTCCTTCAGCTGCCCTAAAGTTCCGGGGCCGCGGTATCTCATTAGAACATTCCCGCAACCCCGACAGGCAATGGCCCTGTGGGGGTCCCGTCATTACTGCTGACTACTCTTTAATAACAATAATATACTTAATAATAATAATTCCACAACTTTCACACAACGCCATCTAGTCCCAAACTAAGCAGAGCTTGTGCTTTGAGTACTAGATAACTGATAAACATACATATACAACGTGTAACGGAAACCCCATATCTATCCAAAAGGGCTGAAGACAATATCTGGTATGGAGTCTCTATGCACAGTTTCAGCACAAAATAACTGACTCAAAGAATAGATAGCAAATTATTGGTTTCATATGTTTCTTGAATACCAATCATAACACGTGCCACAGCACTACGAGGGTCAATAACTTTCCACGTCACTTGCCAATAACACGATAATTCTTTTCGTTCTTCTTAATTTGAAAAATTCGGTCTCTGGTATCAGTGTATTAGAAATTGTAATAAGTTCTACACACGTAGACTTAGGATTACAAAACCCTTGCCATATCGTTTGTTATCATCCAAAGAAGCCATGCACTTGGTATGTATATACCCTTTAAATTACACGTTGTATATTTCTATATACATACACATTATAGATCAATTACACCCAGACAAAGAACAAATGATCGTGCTCATCACACAAGCATTTGTCCTGGGTGGGAATCGAACCCACGAACTTGCGCATAGCAGTCAGGGCCACTGACCACTAGACCAACAGGCCTGTCTTTGAGGCGCGCGTAGAACATTGCGCGCCGCGCTGGCGACCCGGACCTGGTCCTTACGTTTGTACGACGTGTTTGACAACCCTTCGAAGCCATTATACAATGTGTAACAGAATAAACGCAATTCCTGAAAGTAGTTGGTTCAGAATCGCTTCTGAATCGATTCCGTCATAAAAAATAGGTGTTAAATTTTGACGGGAAAATCTTTCATTTAACTTAAAATGGAAACACAGTATCATGACAAATTAATACAATCCTTAATTCAAGGAAATGCGCTCGTGTGCATGTCGGCCACTAACATTGCATGAGTGTAAGCATCTGCGTAAGGATATTGTATGACGCACATACGTTTTGCGGATAACTATTTTATAAAAAATGTCTAGGTTTGGTTTCAATTTATTTAGTTACGGATGTTGTTTCAGACTTCTATTTTAATATTCTAATTAGGGTGTCTGAGGTATTGCACTTAATCTGTTACACCTTGTATATCCCCTCGAGTGTCGCATGTTGAATTTCCTTATGATTTTTGGGTAGGACTTCAGAAAAAGTGATAAATCGGCAATTTATGGCCATTATCATGGTATATATTATACTTTCGTAGCTTCGTTATGAGTTTATCTAACTATTTATTTCATTCAATAAGCAAATCAAACTGACCTTATCTCGCAGTGATGTGATATGTTTTCACTTTTATAATTTTCACTCACATTAAAAAAAAAAATGACACAAATTATTCCAAAAAATTAATAAAAAGTAATAAAAACTATTTGATAACACAACGGAAAAAGTCTGCGGCGTCACAACAAAAACCACAGATGCATTTTGTAATTTTTTTTCGTTCATTTTAGCGGTGTATGCAGAACGTATTGCTACTTGCAACACAACCACAGATATTTATTGACCAATCCTGACCAAGCCCTTAAGTGTAACTGTCCGACTTAAGACATTTGGAGCATTTTTTAGGGTTCCGTAGTTAACAAGGAACCCTTATAGTTTCGCCATGTCCGTCTGTCTGTCCGTCTGTCCGCGGTTTAGCTCAAAAACTATTGGTACTAGAAAGTTGTACTTTGGCATGAGTATACAAGTTAATGACGCCAAAAAAGTGGTAAAATAAAATTTTGAAAAAAACAATTATTTAGGGTACTTCCCATACATGTAAAGTGGGATGATAATTTTTTTTTGTTCTTCCTATAGTTTGGGATATCGTTGGATAGGTCTTTCAAAAGTATTACGGGTTTGGTAAAACCGTTTTTTGATTAAGTAAACCGTTCGTGACTTATCAAGCTTTAAAGTACTAATTTTCGTTAGAGTCAAGTGTCCCCCCTCTATCAACTAAACGGTTATAGTTAGAAATTCAAATGTCACGGCAGTAGTACCTATATATAACGAAATTTAAAGGAAAACTATCATATATAAGTAGGCTTTACAAGTTTACGAGTAATAGTCGACCAATTGTATTTGACTCGAAAATTTCGAACAACTCTATAGAAATGTCGATAGATGGCGCTAAGCGCCAGTTGTATCGTGCTAGCTTCTTGTGACGATTGAGTAGTGTAGCTCTGTGTCCGTATTTAAATTCAAAACACCGGCTATGACAAGCTTTATACAAATCTCTAAAAAAAATTGAAACTTTCCATGCAAAATTGTCGGATCAGGTGAGGATTTGTATAGGAAGTCAAATTAGTTAGGTAGTCATGTTTGGCTTTTAGTTAGAGCATGGTACGAAACGATCAGTCAGCGAATACGACACGCACTTGGCTGTTATAAAAACTACGGAACCCTAAACTGCGCGTGGCCCGACACGCACTTGACCGGTTTTTTCTTATGTCGCACTGTGTAACTTAAGACACGCGAGAGGATATGAATTAGTCTGTAGTAATAGTGTTGCTAACCGATTTCGGTCACGGCGTCCAATTTCATAATTGATTAGCCATCTGTGCAGGAGATATTATAGTGCACAAGTATGCGCAGATACAGGAGCACTTTCTGTTCCTTTAAGCCGCGTTTCCACTAGGCACCATTTGGCGCGCGACACGTGACTCTCAACATGTACGGCAACGCTACACAACAGCGCGCGATGTTGCCAGCTGGCGCGCAACATGACGCGCGGCTTGTTGTTTGTTTAAAGAGCATTGTTAGCTGAGCATCAATTGTTGTCGACTGAAAACGTGACGCGCAACGATGTCCGTAGTGTGGTGTAACGAACAAGTGCTCAAATTAATCGAACTGTACCAAAACTAAAAATGTTTATGGGATACTGCTCACAGAGCAGTGATGAGTTCAATTTTTTGTAACAGTATCTCGAAGTCTGTTTTGTTCATTCGGGTAAAATTCGTAATGTTCCTCTGGCGACATGTTGTCGACGACTGACGTAAAGTAGTAGATGCGTAGACAGACAACGTTGTTCAACAAAAGTTCCGCGCTGACTTTCAACATGTTGTGCAACATGTTGCGCGTCAATTATTGCCTAGTGGAAACGCGGCTTCACTCACATAGTTCGATGGGACGGTAAGCCGACAGACCGGAGAGAGATCAGGCGCAGGACCATCAGGTTAACATACTTTTCGAGGCACGGGGTTTATCATACCAGCAACTTCCAAACTCCGAGCTATTACTGAGAAATTTCTAACAGAAAAACCCAATTGCACTTTTTGCCTGATGTTTATTTGGCTAGGCCACTGAGGCAACCGTCCGGTAAGGACCAGGCCCGCATCGGCAGCGCGTCGTGTTCCACGCGCGCCACAAGGAGCTGTCAGTTAGGGTGCCCCGAAAATTTTTTTTTTCGCTTTTCTCTACTCAAGCCCCCTTAAAAGTTGCATTATTAGTTTTAGATTACCGTAAAACTAATAAAAAAAAAAACATAAAAAAATATCTTGAGGGTTCTACCGGCATTTTTTTTATTTTTTTATCACTTAAATAGCCCTCCAGTCAATGTCGTCTATTCTATTTTATGTACATTATTCCCATTTTATTTTTTATTTCATTGATAGTGAAACCCTAAGTTATGATTTGCAGGCAACGACAGGATTTTTTCTGTTAGGAATTGGTTTGGAACAAACTCGCAAAATTCATGTTTTGACTTGTTTTTCTCAAATTCTCTACTTCTACTGTGAGGCAGTTCGTCTCATTTCTATTGCGGTTTTATTGCTGTAAGGTGTCGCTCTGCACTTCCTTGTGATAAAATACGTGTTTTTGTTATATATAATAATGGGTTCAAGACGAAGTGAGACTACTTGTGCTATTTTTGGATCATATAAAGAACTTGACGATCGCCAGTTACCAGTGATAAGTGACGTTATCAAATTCATTTTGTTTCATTGATATACTAAAAACCCAAGATGCACAGTCTCGAAGAAAAGTGACGCTCGAAACTGTCACCAAACACTCACCACCTACGTAGTAATAGTAATGCTATAAGTATAAAATATGTTTTTGCAAATTCCATCTTATGAAAAGTGTTTAAAGTTGTTTTTACAAAGCAGTGTGCGAAAGACAATCAAATTTTACGACTGACGTTGCTCGATTGGACAATTTTTTTTATAAGACATTTATTTAGTATTATAAGTTTATTAAATTGTGTTCTAAAGACGTAATTATAGTGTAAATGTTTTTGGGTAGAACATGTGTATATCAATGAAACAAATATTAACTGTTAAAATCGTTTATTAATTTTTTAATTCAATAAAGCTAATACCTTTTGCCGTGATATACATAATATCTGCGTCAAAAAAATTCGCCATAAAAAAAATATCTCGCCGGTGTTTGCTGACGATAGATGTCCGTTCTCCGCATCGTATTTGGTCACGAGAAAAACTAAAGTATAAAAATAAGAAGTTTGTAATGAGATTGGTGTTGCGCCAAAGCAACACTCACACACACTTTTATCATTAGCATACCGCATGTCGTGAACCCATAAGTTATCCCATAATGAATCGACATACTTAAAATATATTTTTATTCTATTATTAAATCATTTAAATTATTCCAGTATGGGGAGGGACGTTTAAAATTGTAATACTAAGAGCGGAAGGCACACAATGGGCAATACTTAAAGTGATGTCGTTCAAAAAACGAATTTATCCCACTGGACTGCTATACTCGGAAGCTCAAGTACTTACAGTTCCCAATAATATCCTCCGTACCATAATAATAATAATAATAAGGCCTCACTCCGCTCTCCTTAGGTACCGAGAATTGGCGCAAACCTGTAGTATTAGATACTAATGACCGCAGAGAAGTATGGCAGACCAAGGAGCTTCACGGACGCTATTACCGAGCCCTTCATGGGTCTGATGTAGATTTATTAGCGTCCGTAGCCTGGCTACGTTTTGGTGACCTCTTCGGGGAAACCGAAGGTTTTGTCTGTGCGATTATGGACGAAGTTATGATGACGAATAACTATCGGAAATATATTGTGAAGGATGGTACCGTAGACATATGTCGGGCATGTCACAAACCGGGAGAATCCATTCGTCACATTATCTCCGGTTGTTCTCGTCTGGCTAACGGAGAATATTTGCATAGACACAACCTCGTAGCCAGGATTATTCACCAGCAACTTGCGCTTAAATACAATCTTGTGGAATCAGAAGTACCATACTATAGGTATGTGCCCGACCCAGTTCTCGATAATGGCAATATTACACTATACTGGGATCGGTCTATCATTACTGACAGGACTATTGTTGCCAATAAGCCTGACATAGTGGTGATAGACCGATTAGAGCGTCGCACAATGATTGTTGATATAGCAGTCCCCCATGACGAGAACCTCGTGAAAACTGAGATAGATAAAAAAAATAAGTATCTTGACCTGGCGCGCGAGGTTGTCGACATGTGGGATGTGGAGACAGCAATCATTGTGCCGATAGTCGTCTCAGCCAATGGCATAATAGCCAAGAGCCTCGACCAACATCTAAGGAGGCTCTCGTTGGGCAGCTGGATCAAGGGCTTGATACAGAAAGCAGTACTCCTGGAAACGGCGCGTATTGTGAGGAGGTTCCTCTCTATGGAGCCCTGACCACCGGTAGCTTGGACCCTGTTCCCGATACCGGTGGGCTACTATTTTTTATATTTTTAAATGTTTTTATTTTTTTATATTAATATTTAAAAATGTAATTTATATGTACATAGGTTTAATAAATGGAATAATAATAATAAATAATAACTGTATTTAAAAACGCACACAGACAAACACAGTTACAACATGGTACAATTTAAAAGTATAAAATTTAAACATAACTAAGTATTACATAGTTGGTTCTTGCAGAAGAAAAAGTTTACAAAATGTCTATGCATACAAATGTAAAGAACCCTGTCTCTTAAACTAGGCCTACGCCTGTGTCTTAAGAGACAGTGATCAGCCAAAAAAAAGCTACTTGAAACATAGTTGCAATATTTAACATCGTGAAAGTGTATCGAAGAGCCATTTTTAAATACATTCGATGTAAGTTACAATAAAAAAAATGTTAGTATGTAATCTAATTATGCTAGGTGAAAATAAAATTAAAATATTAAATAAAAAGAAGAAGTAATTAAAAAAGTAAATGTGTGCGTATTTGTGTGTGCAGAGGGGTGTGTGGCAATGAATGTGTGATGGATATTGTGTATGTATATGTGTGAGTATAATGTGTGTATGTGTGCGTGTATGTTTGTATGTCGTGTGTATGTATATGTGTGTGTGTGTGTATCAGTCAGGTGACATGTGACAGCAAAGATTCAGTTATAATATAATCTTGCTGTAAAAGCCAATCAGAAGTTCTTGATTTCACATTGAATTTATTCATGTCTATAATATTTAGTTCTTTCTGTATTTTTTTATAAATTTGAAGGCTTAAGACATAATATTGGCGTCTCGCAAATGAGGTTTTGCATCGCACACTTGGAGGAATATATGTACGCTTTCTTGGATCAGATGGAGGTAGGCTGGCATGTATTCTAAGCACAGACTGGAGAACAAAGAGCTGGCGAACCGTCAGCACTTAACAATCAGCGTATAGCTGCGTTGTAGGGTATCTGCGAGGTTTCCTTAGCATAACTTTGAGGACAGCTCTTTGAGACCTCTCCGCCCTCAGCAGATAAGTTTTCGCTGCACCACCCCATGCAGTTATGCAGTATCCAAGAATCGATTGGCATAATGTGAAATATACCATTTTGAGAACGTCAATACCAGCAGATTCTCGAAGAGCTTTGAAGATGTGAATAAGACGAAGTGCTCGAGCAGATAGTGAATCAAGTTGTTTGTCCCATTTAAGCCCCTCATCTATATGCACACCTAAATATTTCATACTATCCGTTCTATTGATAGAAGGGCATGAGCATGACACTAACTGGTTCTGGCATGAGTGAGTCATTATCATGAAATTACTTGAAGGTCTACTGTTGCACCGAATGGCAAAGGGCAGGTAATAAGTTTTTTTCAGATTTAATGTTAATAGGTTTTGGTCAAGCCAGTGCATTATTGAAGAGAGTGCTGATTCTGCCTTTATCTTCACTGCTTCCCACGATGGTCCATTAACCAGAATCGCTGTGTCATCTGCATAAGCATAGATCTTACAATCAGGGATAGAGATTCTACATAGGCCATCTATGTATATTACAAAAAGTGTGGGGCGCAGTATGCTTCCCTGAGGTACACCGTATGACACAACTTCTTGGTCACTATAGGAAGAGCCAATCTTTACTACTTGGGTGCGATTTCGTAGGTAATCTTTGAAAATTTCCAAAGCTATGCCACGTACACCTACAAACTCTAACTTGGAAATTAGCTTTGGAACAGAGACCGTGTCGAACGCCTTCGAAAGGTCCAAGAAAATACCGAGGCACTTTATCCTACTGTCTAGTGTCTTAGCGACAGATTGAGTCAGATCCAGTACTGCATCTTCGGTGGAGACTCCAGTCCGGAAACCGTACTGATTATCTGCTATAATGTTATACTTATCGATAAAGCTTCTAAGATTTTTATTGAGAATCTTTTCTAGGATTTTTGAGATCGATGGTAGAACTGATATAGGCCTATAATTGTCAACACAGCCTCTGTTCCCGCTCTTATGGATTGGGTGGACAATTGCCCTCTTTAAGCAATCCGGAAAAATACCTGTCTCAATACACAGATTGCAGATATATGTCAAAGGCGACACCAAGACATGACGGCAGTTCTTAAGAAGTGTGGAAGATATTCCATCCCAGCCCACGGCACAGTCATTGCGCAGCTGTACTATAATAGACTCTACGTCATGTTCGTCAACTTTTGGTATAACAAGTGAGTTGACTGGCGGCCTCAGAGTCTTATTATTGTCAGCAAGGAAAGTGCGACGAGTAGGAGATACTTTGTTCGGGTCGTTAAGTATTTTTTCAGCCATGTTCTTCCCAATACTACTGAAGAAAGAGCAAACATTGTTAAGCGAAGATGCAGGGCTGTCACATGTCTTGAGCAGTTCATTAGGACTAGAACATATTTTGCCAGTATTGGTTATTTCTTTTATGGTTTTCCACAGTGCTTTAGGATTATTCTTTGATTTCTCAATCTCACTCTTCTCGTAAGTCCTCTTCAATTTACGTAGCAGCATATTGCAGAAATTACGATATCTCGTGTACGATACCTGCAGTATAAGATTGTCAGGAGACTTTTTTGATTTTGCATGGAGTTTATCTCGGTGCTTGATGCATTTTAGAAGTCCTGGAGTTATCCATGGTTTCAAAGTCCTTTGTTTTCTTGGTAAGCTAATTTCTTTGGAGTGTTTAGTTATTGCTGAGATTATCTTTGTGATAAGTGTTTCCATAGCAGTATTGGCGTCCTTGATTTTATATATGTAGGAGAAGTTTGTGTTTTCTAACTCTTCCTTAAAGGCTTCTTGGTTTGTTCGGGAGATAGTGAAGCTTTTGTTTCGTGTCGGTTTTGTATTCGAAATTGAAAGTATAATTGGTTTGTGGTCAGTTATATGTGATTCCAATACCAACCATACTACGTAGACACAGATTGTTACAAGTAAGCCCAGATTTATTAAGCAAACGCACTGGGTTTCCCGTTTTGTAAAATTCCCAAATGTCACACTAAACTTACGTCTAAATACTTTTAGGCATTAAGTTCTAGGATCTACAATTGATCAAACAAAACTATCCCAATTTAGAAGCTTATGTGACATAAGGTCAAACAAATTTTAAAACTATGGCTTCAGTCTTTGAGCTATGACGATATTAAAAAAATCATTTCGTCAGTACAGTAAATTAAGCTATTCAAAACACACACTCATGTTAAGGGCGCACCAAGTTTCTTGCGCTAATCGATTGTAGGTATTCTATGCGCTCCGTGTATGTGTGCGTGAGCTGGCTAGGCTAGACAGATAAAAACACGGCGGGGATCGCGCGCCGGTCGACTAAGATTTCTGGTTTTTCGCCAACCCCTTCCCTGTCTTGATTTCTTTACTTTGTTCCCCATTTCAAATACGCTACAATGAATTTTCATTTAATTTTCATCGTTATATTACTAAATCCGTGCCTAAGCGCAAGCGACACAAGCTCCCCGTCCGATGGCCGACGCAGGACTAAAGCGGACAAGACAGCGGCGCGGCGGCTCTGGATAAAATGGGCGAAACTCACGCGAATTTAGGTATTTCCTTCTTATTGTTAAACAAATCAACATTTTGAAAATGTTAAATGTATGCGTTGTGTAAAACATGTAGTTTTGTTATTATTCAAAAACTGATGACCTTCAGCGAAGTATTCACGCCGTACTAAGTGTTTGTTGTGTTGTTTAGATGTAACTTTGTGAATTTATTCTATTCAGGCAACTTTATCAAATTATGATTCCATCGTGTATACCGCCTAGTATATATGCCCAAAAATACCAATTTATTTCCTTAGATTTTAATTTAATTGTTTACTACTTCAAACAACCGTTATAAAAACGCGTTTTTGTGCATAAAAAGCTCGGTGCCCCGTTAACGCACATGCGTCCAGAGTTCCAGACACACACACACCCACACACATGCAATTACGCACATACACTCAACTTACACGTTTTGCATCTATTTCTGTTGTTCTTAATACCTTCTAATGTTACTTTTTGTTTGTAATTTATTACATAAAAATTGAAATGTGTTTTAATGTATAGCGTAGGACACTGATTCCTGTAACACAGGCTCGCTTAGCATAGGAGTCAGGGGATTCACTTGAAAGATGTAATATTTTTATGTTCAATAAATTATTTATTTATTTTATTTATGAACATTGAAAAAAAAACCGTAAAATTGACGACCTCTTCTCCTTCAGTATATTATATAACGTATACATATTTGCCAAAAACTAAATTAGTATTAATTATTGTAAAATAGATGTATTTAGCTTTTGGTGTACAATAAAGTTTATTTTAATCTATTCTAAATACTAGCTTTTGGCCGCGACTTCGTTCACGTAGAGGTTTTTTCCGCGTAAATCCTGATCGCGTGGGAATTTCGAGATAAAAACTATCCTATGTCCTTCCCACGGTCCTAAACTATTCCCATGCCAAAGGAGAATGCCAAGACTTCCTTCAAGACTCGGCCAGAACCGACAAAGATGGAATATAATTATATAATTTGACTGTATAGTTAGTTAATATAAGAAGTACACCAAATAAAGTTATAGTTCTTTGAAGTTGACCACTTAATACTTCTAATTTTAACGATAACATGAAATAAACTATAAAATTATTGAATAATGACTATTGAATTCGTTTTCAACCGCCAAGGTGGTCGTTAGTAATATAGAAATCGGAGTCCGGTAACAAAACAATAAACAACACAAAACTCAAAAACACATAAGACACTTCGTCGCTCGTCATAAAACGCGGGAGAAGTAAAACTTTTGACAATTACCAGTGACAAAGACAACTACAAGACTAATTGTTACCAGCACTAAATAACTATTCTAAACTGTATCGATAATTGAATTGAATTACTTTAAATTATTATAAGGTATTAAAAAATATAACTAAACATTATTTATTATTATAAGAATTACGAGTTATGACTTTAGTAACTAATAAATTCACTAAAGTAGGTTCATAATTGTGATATATTGTAATAGTGGGTACTTCGGTATACGTCTTTGTTACCGCTCAACTGTATGACATTCTGCGATTATACGCCATATAGCCAAGTCGTTGTTTCATTCCCGGTATCCAGACTACTCCCATATTCTTCAATAATGATATTAATGTAATCGATTTGCAAGTGCAATTTCGTATCGATATTATTTTATTTTGGTATTGGCAACATTTCTAATTGAAATTGTAGATAGAAAACGTGTTGATAAATTGAATAACTATTTAAAATGACTTTAAACGGTGTACTTCTACAGATTTTATTTATACTGTATAAGTCTTACAGTTTTATATACTGAATTATCATTAATTTAGAAAGTCTGTCGGACACTACATGATTCGAGCCGAAACTTGAAATTCGCCTTTAATCTAAATTGGTTCAGCGGTTTAGGCGTAAAAAGGTAACACACAGACAAACAGAGTTACTTTCGCATTTATAATATTAGTATGGACAATATGGACAATAAAGCATAAACTTATTAATAAAAAATAAATAAATAACTTAAAAAAAAATCGACTCCATTATTTTTTCAACAGGGTATTTTTATTATGCGACTAAAATAAAAAAGATGCCATAATACATTGTTTTGACACTGAAAACGCGGCCATTGAAATTTGACGCGATACTATTTGAAATGAGCGCATCATTTAAAATAAAAAAATAAAAGAAATGATAGTTACGAAAGCAAAGTGAAGTGCTTTTTGGAATCGTCGAACAAGCTCTTCGATATTGCTGCTTGTAAGTGTACTTCGTTTGACATTTGTTCCTGCATAAAACCAAAGAAAGTTCCTATTTCTGAAAGAGACTTTACTGGATCAAAGAAGTGATAGAAAAATGGCAATAAGCGGTATAGACACAAAAGAAACAGCAAGACTTTTAAAGAAACATCAGAGAAAAGAAAATTTGAATCGGAAAGAGTCAGAGCACGCATGTTTTCCCAGTGCATCACTAAAAACCAATCCTGTTCCGGTGCGCGAGTTGCAGCCTCAACAGCAGTCGCCTGTAACAGAGCTTTCTGCGAATAATGACGTGCCTGTAAATGAGACTCCATCTACTTCGTTGAATCGGAACACTCTGGCGCTGCCAACAGTAGCTAAGGTATGTGATCGGTATGGACTATCAACGTGATCTGCGGCTGCGGTCGCTTCGGCGGTCTTAGCTGACGTAGGATTGGTATCTTCCGAAGATCTAAGTCTTGTTATTGATAAGAATAAAATTCATAGAGCTGTTTCAAAAGCACGGACCAAGGCCAGCAAAGACATTGATACGATTGTAATAAAAAGTATCTACTTTGATGGACGAAAGGACAAAACACTCATAAACGAGAAAATAGGCGATCGGTACCACCGCAAAGAAGTCTTGCAAGAACACATTTCAGTTCTCACAGAGCCGGGATCTATTTATTTGGGACATATGACGCCAAGTCGTGGCACTGCCAAAGGGATCGTCTCTTCTATCATATCTTTGTTAGAAAATCAAGGGTTGAACTTGGAAGAGGTGATCTGTGTGGGGTGCGATGGTACTGCTACGAATACAGGTTGGAAGGGAGGTGTCATTCAATACCTGGAAAACTATTTAAAGAGACCGTTGCAATGGTGTGTTTGTATGCTTCACGCGAATGAATTACCGCTTCGTCATTTGTTCATATCTCTGGATGGTAGCACATCTGGGCCAAAAGAATATTCAGGACCTATTGGAAAACAGCTAGCTGCTTGTGAAAGTAAACCTCTAGCGTCTTTTTGTGCAGTGTCTGGCAATTTGCTAATATTACCTGATAATTTTGTGAAGGAACTAAACACGGATCAAAAGTATCTGTACGAAATGTGTCATGCTGTGATGGCTGGTTCCTGTTCCCTTGAGCTAGCGAACCGCCAACCTGGAAAAATGGCGCATTCGAGATGGCTCACTACTGCCAATCGCATACTCAGACTTTACGTAAGTACTGTTTCGCCGTTAAATAATTTGCAGCTGCTTGTGAACTACGTGGTCAAAGTTTACGCTCCTGTTTGGTTCCTAATCAAGCAAAACTCATCATTTAAAGATGGAGCCAAGCATATTTTTCAAATGGTTATATACTCTCGATTTTTGCCTGATAGTCAGAGATCTATTGTAAATTCGGTGATCGAAAGAAACGCTTATTTTGCGCACCGAGAAGACTTGCTTATTGCCATGTTATTCGACGATAGAGAGCATATTCGAGAGCTTGCATCTCGCAAAATATTAAAGGCCAGAGAAGCAGAAAAGAGCAACTCTCGCAGGGTATTTAAAGCACCAAAGCTTAAGTTCTGTGCGCGAGACTACACCGATATAATATTTTGGCAAGAGTGTGAAATATCAGCTCCACCAATTTTGCGACACGTCTCCAACGATGAACTTAGAATTAAGGCTAAAGAACACATCCTCGACATTATTGACTTTCCCTGCCACACACAGTCAGTGGAAAGATGTGTAAAACTAGTGACGGAGGCTTCTCAAAGTGTCACGGACGCTACAGCTCGGGATGGTTTTATTAGGAACAGATTAAAATCTCGCTCAGAAATGCCTAATTTTGGTCACAAAAACCAGTTCCGTTTTTAAAGTTGCCATTGATTATTTTATCTTTCAACTATTTTAAACCTTGCTTTAACTCATTGTTGTACCCTTAAATTTAATAAAAACCATTTAAATGTTATTTTTGTATAATTTATAGTTTATATTAGGAACCCCTAAAAATAGCAAATTTGAAAAACTTCAAGGACTGGTAGAGGCCTCAAGATGCCGGATATCTAATTAAATTTTATAATAATCGTAATATATGTGTCAAAACGCAACTTTTGATACCTCTTGCGTAGCCGTAGCTCATTTTTTTTCCCCCATACATGAACGGGACACCCTACTGTCAGTACCGGTGATTTTAATTTATTTTATTTTTAACCGACTTCAAAAAAAAAGGAGGAGATTCTCAATTCGTCTTGAACTTTTTTTTTATGTATTTTACCTCATTACTCGCAGATGGCTGGACCGATTTCAAAACTTCTTTTTTTTGTTTGAAAGGGTATACTTTCTAGTTGGTCGCATTGTCGTCATGTTTGGATCTGATGATGGGATCATGGAGAAATCGAGGGAACTCTTCAAATATTATAGGCACACCTATAGCTTTTTAGTATTTCTTATAGTACCTTGTGCAGTTGCTTTTGAAAAGCACCATTTGAGGAAGTGGAACTGATGATGAAGAATCCAGATGGCCACCAAAACTACTCAATAATAAGTATTTCGTGGATTGCGATTAGATTACTTGAATATGGATGTTAAGCACTTTATGCTCGTCACAATGTATATGGTGAAGTAGAACTAATGGTGATGTACCAGGAGAACTCCTCAAAAATTAACGGCTCTGTACCGGGAAAAGCCATATTTTGTAAAAGGTGAGAAGTAGTTGATATTTTGGCTTTGGTAACTAGATAAATTGCAAACCGATCCAATAAAAAGCGAAAAAAAAAAAACTTTTTAGCAAAAAATAGAACTGACTTCCATATCAAAACACTACAAAGGCAAAAATAACTTTAATTTCGGAAGGCGGTGTCAAAAAAAAAGAAAATACAAAACAAAATATGACACCGACTACCGAAATTAAAGTTATTTTTGCCTTTGTAGTGTTTTGATATGGAAGTCGGTTCTATTTTTTGCTAAAAAGTTTTTTATTTATTTGGGACAAAAACAGTTACATGCTAAGCTTAATAATAGATTCTTAAATTAACACAACAATTAGATATACTATTATACTTAATCTATTATATATCTATGTTACTACACATGTAACCCACACTATTGCCCACGAAATCACATAAAAATATTAAAAGAAAACAGACATATAGTTTGCATCATAAATGAAAATTAAAAAGAAGGATAAAAACTTTTTTGCAAAAAATAAAACCGACTTCCATATCAAAACACTACAAAGCCAAAAATAATTTTAATTTCGGTAGTCGGTGTTATTGGTTTTGTATTTTCTTTTTTTTCACACCGCCTTCCGAAATTAAAATTATTTTTGGCTTTGTAGTGTTTTGATATGGAAGTCGGTTTTATTTTTTGCAAAACAGTTTTTATTTTCGCGCTTTTTAGTGGGTCAGTTTGTAATTAATCTAGTTACAAAAGCCAAAATGTCAACTACTTATCACCTTCACCAGCAGAGTAAACAAAAAGGTCGTCAATGTAAATATTTTTTTCAGACTTTTGTCTATTTTTCAGAAACGGCTTATCCGATTTCGATAAAATTTTCATGGGAACATTTGGAAAGTATACCCTTTCCAACAAAAAAAAAATTTTCAAATCCAACCGATTTGAAGAAGCGACGGAGCTATGCCCGAACAAACATGAAAAAAAAAACAAACAAACATCCGAATTGAGAACCTCCTCCTTTTTAGAAGTCGGTTAAAAAGGTTATGCATACTTATGAAGTTAGTATCTCTATTGCTCTTGCCTTAAAAAACTATGTTTAGAAAGAGTAAATATTATGTCAAGCTCCATGAAGTAAGTGTTGTATGCATCAACAAGGCGACGAAGAGGCACGCGCATTAGTCTTACACGAATTTGTATGGAATGTGATGGGGCCCCATAAGGCCATTGCCTGCCGTGGTTGCGGGAAAGTTTTAACGAGATACCGCGGCGCCGGAACTTAAGGGCAGCTGAAGGAACAGGTTGGGATTTTAGTCAGTAGAAGTCTGACACACCCTTCCACTTAACCCAGAGCGGGAGAAGTCGTTCGATGATTTTCCCACCAACCCTTCGAAGCCATTATAAACGGATTACAGAGTACATAGTTATCAGTTAAAGGTGATTATATAAGTAATATCCTCGTACTAACAAAAGGTGTATTTTAATAAGCTTTAAGATTCTCATTAATGTATTCTGTTTACTGAACCTCAAACGTAAGGATTTAAGGGACGTTGCTATAGTCGATAAATTCGTCGTGTTGTTTGGCAATTTAATAACAGTCACAAGATTTTATGTTTTTATTTTATTTATTAGGGACAAAGAACTGTTACATATTAAGATTATGATACACTAGCTTTTGCCTGCGACTTCGTTCGCATAGGAGGGTTTTCCCGCGTAAAACCCTGATCCCGCAGGAATTCCGGGATAAAAAGTAGCCAATGTCTTATTCCAGGATGCAAACTATCTACTTGCTAAATTTAATTTAGATCTGTTCAGTAGTTTTTACGTGAAAGAGTAACAAACATCCAACATTTACTCATAAGAAAATTAAATAATTTAAATGTTCTGAGGTTGAGAGTTTTGAAGTAATCAGCTAATTTGTTATAAACAGTAATGAACATGCAGTATACATTATTTGAATAAAGTTTAATTCCACGCCTAAGGATATTAAGCATATGCACTTTTCGACTAGGTCTGGAACATTATGCAAGCCAATCTCTTGTCTGTTTTGATATACAAAAAAAACACTTTCAAAAATATACAGTGCTGGAAGTGGTAATGTCTATGAAGTGTGTATTACAATTTTCCATGAAACTTCGAATAGGTACTGGTGCCCCGGCGCGGCGTTAGTTTTGTATACATCCACATTGAACAAACATGGCAAGTAATGACATTAATTTTAGGTTTCAATTTGACAGGCAAGCGTGCTTCATCTTCGACCACATTATCGCTTACCATCAGGTGAGATGGTGATCAAACGCGAACCTATTAACATTTAAAAAAATGTATTTATTTGATTGATAGGAAACTCAACAGTTTTTTAACAACGTTCATGATATGGTAACAATGTCATATGGAGTTCTGCAGCCTATTATAGAGTTTCACAGCATGCATTATGTAAAACTAGAAAGTGAAGTAGGTAGCTTAAATATTGTAGCTAAAAAGTTAATTATATCATCTTCATCATCTAACTACATGTGTGTCGACTTCCGGTAACCGGATATAGCTGAGTACTAGTGTTTTAAATTAATCATAACATACACACACAACACACATATCACACTTTACATACAGACAACTCTCACATCACACAAATACATATACCTTATGAGTACTTTTTTATTTTAATGTTTTTATTTTAGCTTCTATTTTTAACCGACTTCTAAAAAAGGAGGAGTTTGTCCGCGCATAACTTCGTCGCTTGCCAACCGATTTGAAAAATTCTTATCTTGTTAGAAAGAGTATACTTCCCAAATGGTCCCATGAAAATTTTATCGAAATCGGACAAGCCGTTTCTGAAAAATCAACAATAGTCTAAAAAAATATTTATGTTGATGATCTTTTCGTTTAATCTGCATTGCATTTTTTGATCGCGCATAACTCCGTCATTTACGAACCGATTTGGAAAATTCACTGACCCACTAAAAAGCACGAAAATAAAAAAAATTTTCAAAAAATAAAACCGACTTCCATATCAAAACACTACAAAACCAAAAATAATTTTAATTTCGGAAGGCGGTGTGAAAAAAAAAAGAAAATACAAAACCAATAACACCGACTACCGAAATTATAATTATTTTTGGCTTTGTAGTGTTTTGATATGGAAGTCGGTTTTATTTTTTGCAAAAAACTTTTTTTATATTTTTCATTGTTAATTTTTCATGGGTTAGAACTATCAATTAATAATGTATCACGACTACCGCAATTCAGGTTCCCAAGATACAGGTATGACCTAGTTTGGGGACCGCCGATGAAAATAAGAAATCGTTATACGGTTACAAATTAAACAGTTGTAGTATGGAATTAAGTACATCAATGTAACAATGAAAAAAAAAATTTATTCTTATTCTTATCTGACCTGCACAACCTAGAAAATGGGTAGCACGACACCTTATTGCAAAACTGGTATCAGTTTTCAGCTTCTGACTGTCTTTAACGACAGAGAAGTAAAGAAGTACAAATAACAGCCGGAACCATAGTTTACCCATCCAAAAATTGACCTTGCTAGCGTTGCTTAACCTTGAATACAAAGCTGTTATTTTTCATATACGAATCCCCCGCGAAATCAAAAATCATTTTATCGTTATTGTTTCCTACCAAGTTAACGCAACACTAGTTATACACCGAAATTAGGTTAATTGTGAAGTTAAATATTCAAAGAGGTTCAACTGGGATTGATGGGTTAACTGCGTTTTGCTCCGGCTTTGCCTGTCTGTTATAGTGCTGAACACCTATCATCCCTGCTCTTGAAGCGTGTATTAAAATAGTATTCAAATGGTGAAACTAGAATATACATAAATATAAATTATTTATCCTACTAATATTATTGTTACGAGCTGGGGTTCGGAATAGAAATAATTTACACCAATTGAACCTTATTAAATAAATAAAATTTATTAAATATTATGTTTATATAACTTATAAAAATTAAATTAACACTTTACTTAAATAAACACAAAACAGAAATCAACACAGTTATTCACAGTACAATACTTGTCACTTAACAGTTAAATCGCACTGAAATTCATTGTAAAGCTTCGAATTATAACGCGTCGTATCTTGAAATAAGACTGACTCTCTGCAAACCTTGGCAGTCGCTGCGCCCCGCGAGGGGCGCGGCGAGCGGCCTCAGGGCTTCGCCCCCAGGTCGCAGGAGCAATACCGTGTCCCGTCAATACGGGACCGTCATTGGGTGGCCTAGTTACGGCTTAGATGTTCGGGTGTGCGTTAAGTGCCTGTTCAAAAGTGAACGGCAAACGCACACCCGCGTGATTGATTGCTATTGTGTAACTATAGGCGCGCCGCGACGCCGATTTTCGGCGTCGTTTCTTCACGACACCCCGGCGGTCTAGCTCCGCCAGGTGAAACCCCCCAAGGGGGAAGCCCAGCGGAAGTCGACTAGCGACAGGGGTGCCGACTCAGACGCACCTATAGTGAATGCGGGGCTCTCGTCCGTCCCGCTTCCAGGTCTAGCCGGTTACGTTCCGGACCGCAGAGCCGAGTATGTATGTGTGAGCGGCATTGTACTGTGTGTCGCCGCTCAGTGCATCTGCACCGAATAG
This sequence comes from Tholera decimalis, assembly GCA_943138885.2. NCBI lineage: Eukaryota > Metazoa > Arthropoda > Insecta > Lepidoptera > Noctuidae > Tholera > Tholera decimalis. The sequence continues at coordinate 4,201,086 of OW964575.2, read as the reverse complement.
CGTGCGCTGCTATCCGGTGCTAGTTATATATAGCGCATGTAGAGTCATGAATGTATGTTTATAGTACGTAACGTGCCTATATTAACTTAGAACACGTTACGTACTAGGTGAAGTGTAGTTATGAGTAGTATAACTGTTTGAGTAAGTCGCGTGTAACGTGGGGCGACTTACCCAGGAGTCAAGTCCGGGGGGGATGGGGCCGCAACGTCTGTCGGGAGCAGATCTCTGGGGAGCCGCCTCGCGTCAGGCGGGCGCGCATGCCAGGGCGCCAAGTGCTTTACGTGGGGCCAGGCAGAGGCGTCGGCACGCGCGAACATTGCCTTCGCGAGGCGCTGCACAAACTCTTCCAGGCTCTCAGTCCCGGAGTCCCGCCTGATAACATCGTTCCTCACATAGCGAGGGGCGTGGAATATGGTGCGCAGCGTCAAGTTCTGCTGCGCACTGAGCTTCTTGCGTGACGACTCGCTAGTGAGGGCGAACCAGGCGGGGGCGGCGTATGTCAGAAGCGGGCGTATGTACAGCTTGTACACGCCCAGCTTGACACGCGCCGGGAGGCGGGACGAGAGCACTGGGTAGAGCAGTGCACGGGCGACCCTTGTCCGCGCCACGACTTGCATGACGTGCGGCCGCATCGAGAGGTGACGGTCGATGGTGACGCCGAGGTACTTGACCTGCGACGACCACGCGACCTCAGCTCCCATGAGCTTCAGGGGTGGTGGAGGGTGTTTTTGGCCAGTGAGCATAGCCTGCGTTTTACTCACGTTTACGGATAGCCGCCATTTGGCGAGCCACTCCGGGAGCATATTCAGCGCGCGCTGCATCTTCTTCGCCGCGTACTTGGGACTCAGTGAGGTTGAGATGTACGCGGCGTCGTCGGCGTACAGCGCGAGCGTCGTGTCAGCTGTGGTTGGGATGTCGTCGGTGTAACGTGAGTAACACGCAGGCGATACGCAGCTGCCTTGTGGTACTCCCGCCTCGATGGGGCGGGGGGCAGAGAGTGCTCCGTCGACCAGCACCCTGAAGCTCCTGTGGGACAGAAAAGATTGGACCACTTTGACAACGCGACGGGGCGTGTCGGAGGTGGCTAGTTTATAAACTAAGCCCTCATGCCATACGCGGTCGAAGGCCTTCTCCATGTCGAAAAGTACTGTTACCGCGTACTCTTTCTTGTTCATTGTCGTGGACAGCTGGTAGAGTACTCTCGACAGCTGGAGCGTCGTGCTGTGCTCCGCCCTGAAACTGAACTGCTCAGGCCTCGGCGTAATGTGTGGCGTAAGGTGTCGCAGCAGGAGCGATTCGAACACCTTGGAGATGGTGGACAGCAGAGTGATGGGCCGATAGCTCTCCGGCTTCGATACATTTTACCCCGCCTTGGGCAGCATTATGACGCGCCCCTCCTTCCACGCGGCGGGAAAGGTCCCCGTGCGCAGCACCGCCGTAAACAGGCGCGCCAGCGCCGCCACCATACGGTGCGGCAGGTGGCGTAGCGCGGCGTTTGTGATGCCGTCGGCCCCGGGAGCCTTTCTGAGTTTCGTTCTTAGGATGGCGCGTCTGACTGCGCCCGGCGAGAAAAATATCGGGTCTTCCTCGGGAGCTATCGGCGTCGCGAAGTAGTCCCCAAGGTGTTGCTCGACTGCCGCGACGTGTGCGTGCTGGTCAGTCGGGTTCGGTCGGAACTGACGCTCCAGGTGCTCGGCGAAGACCTCCGTGCGATCCTCCGCTACGTACTTAAGAGCCCCGTCGTTGCCTCTTAGTGGGCGCACCGGGGCTGGGGTATTTGTAAATGTTCGGCACAGTTTGTGTATTGACGGCCAGCTGTCAGCCGTGGCGTCAATGTGTTCCTCCCAGCTCGCGGTGGCCGACGCTTGTAACTCGGCCTTTACCTTCTCCGCGAGTCGATTCAGTTGGGTCCTCATGGTCGGACATCTTGTTTGTTGCCACTGCTTGCGTAAGCGTCTCTTCTCGGCGATCATAGCACGTAGTCGCGGTGGCAGGGGCGGCAATAGCCCTCTCCCCTGCGTCGGTGGTGGTATGACCGCCTCTTCTATCGCGTGTTGGACGCAAGCAGTGACTTCTTCCGCAAACTGATCGACGTCAGCGGCGGTAGTGATGGGCCGAGTTGGCATCGTGGCCTCAACCTTTTCTGTGAACTTCTTCCAGTCCAGGAGTCGACGTGGCGTTGGTGGCTTCTGTCGGGTCGGCATTCCAGATATGACGACGAGTACAGGTTGGTGGTCCGACTGCAGCTCGTCGTCTATCACGTGCTGTGCGATCTGGCAGCTTAGCCCTTGGTGGATCACAATGTCCAGCACGTCCGGCATGTGATTGGGGTCGTCCGGGTACCGGGTAGGCGTCTCTGGGCCGGACACTGTGTAGCCAAAGGCTTCCGCGTCCGCGAAGAGTCGTCTCCCCTGAGTATTCATGTGGTATGAGTTCCACGTTGGGTGCTTCGAGTTGAAGTCCCCGGCGAGGATCGTTGGGTGTTGTGTGAAGAGCAAGGCCCGCAACTCAGCCAGGTCTAACTGTGTTGCGGGTGGCTTGTATGCGGCGTATACGCGCAGGTCCTCGCCGGCCACGTGGATCTGTACGCCCAGCGTGTACAATGAATTATGCGACATCGAGGGGGGCAGCTCTTGATGGACGACTCTTCGCCTCACCAGCACTGCCAGACCGCGATATCTGATATTGAATGCCGACAGTTCATCTTTACGGTATATGTGGTAACCTGGGAACTTCATCTTGTCTTCGGGTCCCAGGTGTGTTTCGTTTATCAACGCCACGTCGATATCCTGGTCCCTCAGAAGATGACGGAGGAGGGCGACCTTATTTCGCAGGCCACGGGCATTCCAATTGATTACCCGCAGTGGCCTAGCAATGGGTAAGTGTTAATAAGGTGGCTAGGCCATCTAGGATGACCTGTTGTGGATTCTGCCCCCGTCCGATGGCCTGGATTAGGTCTATCATGATCTTTATGGCGCAGGTCATAAATTCTTTATTAACTGACACTGAGGCGCCGGTGCCGGTCGCCTCGGTGGTCGTTTTTTGTTCCTTCGGGTTCTTCTTCTTTGTAACACCGGCGCCTTTAGTCGCCGCATTCTCAATTTGTTTGACCTGCGCCTTGCTCTGGGCGGGGGCGGCCTGCGAAACCTCTGCCTTGGTCGTTCTGTTTGGATTCTGTGCAGGGGGGGGGGTTGTGCCTTTTCCTTCCCTTTCCCCCCTCGTTTCTTATTCCTCCTCCGCCTGGAAGAGGTGGCCTCTCCGCGCGTTGTGGGCCCATTGGCTGCCGCCATCAGGGTCGCGCCGCCGTGGCCTTCTTCCACCTGCCTGACGCTGTCTCCAGCCGGCTGTGTTGGGCGGCGCGAGTTGGTTGTCAAGGCGACAGTCCCCGCCCGCCTGTTCTGTATTTCCTTTTGGAAAACGGGGCACTTGACGTGGCACGCCGGGTGCGGGCCACCGCAGTTTGCGTAGGTGGCCGGCTCCTCCTGAGGGCGTGGGCAGTCTCTCGCTGCGTGCCCCTCTCCACATCTTACGCAGGCGAGCGGGCGGTGGCACTGGTGCGACGAGTGCCTAAACTTTTGGCACCTGTGACACTGTGCGGGCCCGCGTTTTCCACGCCACGCCTCTATCTTGACCCCCCGCATCATGAGAAACACGGAGGTGTCATATATGCGGCGCACATCTGGCGTCCGCTTGAGTAGGGCGTAGAAAACGCAGCCGGGTCTTCCTTGGCGCGCCCTTATGTGGCGCACGTACTCCGGCTCATACCCTTGCACGCGGAGCTCTTCCTCAATTTCTGAGGGTTGCGTGTCAGCGGGCAGGCCTCGGATGGCCACTTTCATCAGCTTCTCCGCTGGCAGCGAGTATGCGAACCATGAAATACCCTCGGTTCTCTCTAGCTCGGTGAGGTAGTGCTGGATCAGCCTATACTCTCCCTCAGACTCCGGAGTAAATCGTACGCCGGAGCCGTATGGACGGGCATTGGGTGGCCGACCCAGCTTGGCCGCGATGGCTCGGAAATGCCGAGCCCAATTCGGTAGCTTTTCCACTACCAGCGGAGGGTAGCGAGGTCTCTTGGGCCGCTGAGCACTTGTGTTGGCTGCGTTAGAAGGGGTGGCGGGGGCCGCGCCAGAAGTGGTGGCGCGGGCCGCGTCAGAAGTGGTGGCGAGGGCCACATTAGAAGTGGTGGCGGGGGAGGTGTTGGCACTTCGCCTACCTCCTCTGTAGCCGCAACTTCCTCCTCCGATGAGTAGGAGTCTCGTTCTTCCTCTCTTCCCTGTGATGGGCGCTCCCTTCTTGAGCGCTGTTGGTTGAGGCGGTATCTCTTCCTTTCCTCTTCTGCCGAGTCTTCTGGGCTGCGACGGCGCCTCTGAGGGCGCGGCTCAGGTAGATGGACGGTGTCGGAGTCGGTGTCCGACGACATTGGTGTGGGTGTGGGCGACCCTGCACGCGATGATGCGGTCGAGTACGTCGCGGGCGCATCGTACGCGGCGATGCGTGGAGGCGTTTGGGACGCGGGTCCGGTTGCGTACTTACGCAGGCGCGGGTCCCGGGACGGGGTCGCGCATACACGCGCGAAGGATGGGTGCGCGGCGGCGGCAGGGGCACGCGAGGTGCCAGCGGCGGCGGGCGCGGAGGCAGCGCCAACGGGGGCGCGCGGGGCAGCGGCGGGCCCGGTAACGACCGGGCGCTGCATTGCGGGACTTGCCTGGGCTTTAGGTGGTTGCGGACGGCTCGACGCCGTCACGGGCGCAGCGCGCGCAGGCGCCGGCGGCGGCGGTGGGTCGGCAGCAACCTTCTTCCCCTGTAGTTTTTGCTTCGGCTGTGCCGAAGAGGTGCGTGCTGAACTTGACGTCGCTATCCCGATATCCGGGAGTGACGACGCCCGATCCAGCTTCTGGTGGCTTCTTGCTTCATCGGCGGCTTCTTCTTCGCCTAACGATATGGCGTCACCGCGGCCCGGAGAGCCGCGGGAGCCGGGTTTAGGCATCGCAAAACACTATCCCGCACTTGGATATTATTATTTTTCACTGGGATTCAGTTATTAGTTTTTTTCAACAATCGTCGAAAAGTTGGGGGTAGGCGTAACCGTCGCGCGACCGACGACGTTCCCGAAACGTCGAGAAACTACGACGGGTGGCGCCCTCTGCGCCTGTACGAGCGAACGGCGTTCACTCGTACACTCGCAGAGAGACAACACCGAAAAACGGTCCGTACGCGAAAATCACAACACTTTGGTAACGAAGACACTATTACACTTGAGCGCTGGGTGGTTACTGGCGAATCACTGGCTCTCTGCGTCCCTTTGCGACCTATTTATACCCCGGTCTATGAGTTCCAGAACATTCTCTTGTAAAATCGACTCACCGCCATCACTGGCATGAATATTCCAGAAGGTACTCGAGATAATCAGTACTGCTACTCGCCGCTAGATGGCGTTAGTGTCTCGAACATTCTGGATTTCTGACAAAGTTTCTCGACGTACTTCACTAAGCGACTGGCATAACATTATAAATGCGAAAGTTTGTGAGGATATGTGTAAGTTTGTTGCTCTTTCACGCAAAAACTACTGAACGGATCTCAATGAAATTTGGTAAGTAGATAGTTGACATCCTAGAATAATACATACCATGCTTTTTATCCCGGAATTCTCACGAGATCGGAATTGACGCGGGAAAAACCTGCACCGCGAACGAAGTTTTTTAAGCTCAATAGAAATTTAAATTGTAAAAAATAATCATCTTTTTTTGCATTATCATGACTACCCCGTACTGCCATTTTTTTTATTTTTTTATTGATAATAGGTTCGCTTTTGACCACCATCTCACCTAATGATGTGGTAGAAGATGGAGCACGCTTACCTAAAAGTAACCCCCAGGTTATAGTTATCGAGAAACACAGACTCCGGCAGGGAAATCCACTCCTTAGCTGTATGCATAATGAAAGTATTCCCAAAAAGTTTTGTGCGTATGGGTGGGCTGTCCACCATGTAAAGATGGCGCATCGCCGTTTGTTTTGTAGTCGGACTACAAATCTTGTAGTCCGATGATGGAACGGGCTTGGCGGAACTAGATTGTGTAATTCCACCGCACACTCCCCAAAATGTAACCGATAGAAAACCAATACCACTTGCAACTCGTCGTCGATGTTCAAGGCTCTGGAGCTTTGACTCGACCAGTGCATCGTTGCCAATGAGTCTCTTGGCCCATTTCGCAATAGACTCAAGCGCATCCAGTTTCTTAAAAGTTAAAGTTTAAATTTCTTCAATAGATTTTCAACTTTATCACAGGCATAAGATTGTAAATCTATTAAATAAATTTGACAGATTGGGGTAGCTTATGTACTGGCGTGTAAATAAAGTTTAAGGTAATTTTCAATAAATACATTACGGAATAGATGAATAAGGTTGGAATGGTAATGTGGGCGTGGCGAGCGCGCCACATTTATGATACGACAATCATAGCGCGACCGATTAATTCATTCACCGCGTTTAGTGCGCTTCGGATTACTTCGGAACTCAGAGCTCTGCTTTAAAATGCCGTGTTGTGCAAGTAAAACCTGTAAAACAAAGTCAGACCGCAAGTATAGAGCGAGGAGGTATATCTTTCCATCGGTAAGTCGAAAATAACATTTAATTACAATTTTATTTGTAAAATACATAAAAATATTCTGATCACTATGAAATTCCAAACATTAACAACATTATTGCAACAAGTTACAAAAAGCATACATTGCCCGATGTGTACTCGCTTAATCAACGCAATCACCAAGTCCGTTTACAATGTATTGCATCCTCTCACGTCAGCCATTGACGTTTCGTTCTTTGCCCAGATTGGCCGTCATGCACGGCACATGTTTATCGACAGTGAGTTTTGATTTAAGTGTGTGTAATTAATTTGTGTGCGTAATTCGCATACGTAACGGGCCTCTTGCTTGTAGTTGAGCTGTGGGAGTGGGAGACAAGCGGCGATAAGCGTTCTCATAGAAATCAGGAACTATTTCCTTTCTAACCTCTTTTATCTGTTCTGTGGCTGAGTTTAACGACTTTACGTGTTTTCCGAGGCACAGACGAATTATATTATATAAAGCTAAATTACCACTCACTGACTGACTGACTCACTCATTGACATAATTGTTCTCCCAGATGGTGGATGGGGAGGTGGGTATATTTTGACAGATTCGTAAACAAGTAACTCTCAAACCTACGGGAAAAGTGCCAAACCTCCCCTTTTCCCCCCCCTTCTCCCCTCTCCCTATCGTATCTCGGAAACTACGAGACCCGTTTTTTTTGTTTTTTACGGATTCGTATAGAGGAGGCTCGGTAAAGTAAAAACCATTTTTCAAAGTCCCCCCCCCCGCCCCCCTTCTCCCCCCCTTTAGGCGGATCTCGGAATCTAAGAGACTTGGAACATTTTTTTTTTCAGATTCATTTAGAGGGGCAATGCTTTAGTCGAAATACTTGTGCAACCCCCCCCCCCCATCACCCCCCCCTCTTTTTTTTTTTTTTTTTCACAAGCACGCGAGGTGCTTGCACCTCGCGCAACACGCAAATACTTGATTTAGAGGGGCATTGCTTTAGTTTTTTTCACAAGCACGCGAGGTGCTTGCACCTCGCGCAACACGCAAATACTAAACCCCCCCATCTCCCCCCATCACCCCCCCCATTTGTTTTTTTCACAAGCATGCGAGGTGCTTGCACCTCGCGCAACACGCAAATACTAGTTATATTATATAAAGCTAAATTACCACTCACTGACTGACTGACTGACTGACTCACTCATTGACATAATTGTTCTCCCAGATGGTGGATGGGGAGGTGGGTATATTTTGACAGATTCGTAAACAAGTAACTCTCAAACCTACGGGAAAAGTGCCAAACCTCCCCTTTTCCCCCCCCTTCTCCCCCCCCCTATCGTATCTCGGAAACTACGAGACCCGTATGTTTTTCTTTTTACGGATTCGTATAGAGGAGGCTCGGTAAAGTAAAAACCATTTTTCAAAGTCCCCCCCCCCCGCCCCCCTTCTCCCCCCCTTTAGGCGGATCTCGGAATCTAAGAGACTTGGAACATTTTTTTTTTCAGATTCATTTAGAGGGGCAATGCTTTAGTCGAAATAATTGTGCGACCCCCCCCCCCCATTCCCCCCCCTTTTTTTTTTTTTTTCACAAGCACGCGAGGTGCTTGCACCTCGCGCAACACGCAAATACTAGTCTTGATATATAAACATGGTCACCCATCTTCGAACCGGCCTGGGCTAGCGTTGCTTTACCTTAACCCATTGAATGCTGACTACGGATATATCCGTATATGGTTTCTATGCAGGACACCGGCGACGGATATGTACGTAGAAGTTCACAAGGATTTTCTATAAAATGTACAGTAACTGGCCTCACCAATAGAGTATTTTAATATAGGATGGCATTTCAAATAAAACAAACATTAATAAAAGAGTAACTTTATTTATTTATATGCCGTAGGCATGCTCTACCAGTCAACCATGAGTGGTGAAGAGATAGTGTGGGAGGTGCAGTATGAACGTGTGAAGTAAAATTAGAAAAAAAAAATAGATATAAAATAAATAAATAAATATATATATAAATAAATATATAATATAAATATATAATAAATAATAAATATATATAAATAAATATATAATAAATAAATATATTTATTTATTTATTATATATTTATTTATATATATATTGTTAGAAGAACATTAAGAAGTTACTGTTGAGGGTAGCAATACCTCGACGAAGCTATATAAGGAAAGCTGTCGGCGGCACTCGGTCATTTTGCCATCGGTCGTCACGAAGTGCGAAAGCTCTGTTTGATTACCTAGTGTTTATCGTTATTTCAAATATTGTAATTTGTTCGGCCTAGGGCCATTAAAATCTTTTTAAAAAATCAATTTGTGTTTCTATTTATAACAATATATATATAATAGTAATAACACAAAAACCCTAGTATCATTAAAAAATAGAAATCTACATAAATAATATATATGAATAAATACATACAAATATATATATAATGAAGGAGCAAATGATAACCAAATGTGGAAATTCTGCTTATTGGTGTAGAAAATAGATCCGCAATTTCTTTTTAAATGCATAGCGACTGTCAGCCGTTCTGATCTCGAGAGAAAGTGCATTCCAGAGGAGAACTGACCTGAATATGGAAAGAAGTATGAACAAAGTCAGATGTATGAGAAGGGCAGAGTAAGAGAAGATTATTGGATGAACGTAGATTCTTGGGATTGCTGGGAGAGTTGAGTAAAGAAAACTAAAATAAGTAAAATATATCCATACATAACCAAATGTAGGGTGACAACCGACTTTGGCCGTGTAGCCAATATCGGCATTCAATGGGTTAAAGAAGGATCCGTGAGGCTTTTATTATTTAACCATGACCTCCATGTTTTTGCCATATATTATTGTAACACTTGCTGCAAATTTGTTTAAAAAAAAAATCTCGAGCTATGTGAAGTTGACGTGTTTTCCGAGGCACAAAGAAATCCTGACATGTTAAGAGGTTAACCCATCCACGAACCGGCCTTGAGTAGCGTTACTTAACCTTGATAGGTCCTGTACTGCTTTTATTATTTAACCTCGACGAAATTCGGTTACGATTATACTCATACCATTTCAACTCAAACACGAAATGAAACATTTGGACCGTAGGCGGTATATTCTCAGCCCGCAGAAAAGATTCAATAAAAAAAGCAAAAAATAGTTTTAATGGAAAAACTATGCGCAATATAAATACTAGACGAACTTAGAACGTTAATTGAAAAATAACTTTTCTCTTTGTTGAAAATGTTGGACTTTTTAAATGGACAAAAATTATGGCGGCCATTTTTTTTGTATAGTAACAGGTTTTAGTTGGTGACTTTGCTTGCGTTAATTTCGTATACTAATTTTCGGTGGGAAATTCATCTAATGACTCCTCCCGCTTTAGGTGGAGGGGAGGGAGTGTCAGACTTCTATTGACTAAAAGCCCACCTTGTTCCCTCAATTTCCTCAGTTCCCTCATTGTCCTTACGAGCCGCGGTGTCTCGTAAGAACATTTCCGCAACTCCGGCGGACTAATTGCATTATGCAATTTTAAAATGTTGAATTTTACTGTTTTTATTAGCTATTAGATACTATGAAAACAAATAAATATGTCGGCGTGTTCAATTATTAGATAGTGAATGACGATCGAATATGTCATGTATAAATGTCAGCTGTCAAACTCATCAGTCGTCTATGGTTTGTCATTCACTCTGACGTAACACCACGTGCTACAGCTAGCGTGCGAGGGAACGGACGGCAGTTACCCAGAAATCGAATTCGAGATCAATAATATAAACAAAGGTGTTGCTAATTTTAAATAACAACTTATATATTTTAAATAATAATAATCAATTGTGTAGTATGACCATTTTTTATTTATTCTTTTTTATTTATTCGGAATAGGTTCGCGTTTGACCACCATCTCACCTGATGGTAAGTGATGATGTGGTCGAAGATAGAGCATGCTTACCTAAAAGTAACCTATTCACTCTTGACTTAAAGACCACCCAGGTTATAGCTATCGGGAAACACTGACTCCGGCAGGGAATTCCACTCCTTAGCCGTACGCACAATGAAAGTATTCCCAAAACGTTTTGTGCATGTAAAATTGCTAAACATAGTGCTAAAATTACAGGTATATATTAAACAGTTAAAATATAGTATTGCTCACAGTTTCCAACTACAAAGGGACGTAAATTACGATAATAGAATAAACTATAACTGTTTGAAATAAAATCGTACAAATTATTTTTATGCCACTGGCAATAAGGCAGTGGTCTTAAACATTTGGATTTCATTTAGTGTTTTCAACTAGCGAAACGTCTCGGCTTCGAATGATTGCTTATAACTTCTGAAATAAATGAGAATACAAACCTAACAATTATGAATAGAACAAAAAAGAAATATAATCGCTGAAAAAATATGAGCAACTTGTTCATAACAATATAAATCTTTTATTTTCATTACGTTTACCTTACCTATTAATTTAGAATTACCTTAGGCTATCATATTTTTAATTTTGACTCGCTGCTTTAGCGTTCTCCCAGAAGCCTTAAATTGAAAAATGAAAAAATACTAGAGTAATTTGAATTACTAGGGAAATGTTGACCACCCTTGAACATAGAGCAACACGGGCCACCGTCCTCTGGTGGCCCGTGTTGCTCTATGCCCTTGAACTGTCACTTTGACAATGACATTTCTTTGTTTACATTTTTGATCTTGAATTTGATTTTCGGGTATAGTCAGTCGAGTTGGGGCCCCGACAAACAATCCATTCACATCCCCGCGACGCCTTACGTGATTTAAAGACGTAAATACCCTTTATTTAAAGACCCCTAGGTTTTAGCTATCAGGAAACACAGACTCCAGCAGGAAATTCCATTCCTTAGCTGTACGCACAATGAAGGTATAAAATGTAGTGAAAGGGTATACTAATATTTCCCTTTACTTAAACGGCAGTAAGTAAAATACATTATCTCGCATGGTTACTGGCTCGTAGGAACGTAATTCTGTACTTCATGAATTTTATAACGCCCAGTAACTGTGTGTGAGTTTAGAGTGTGGTCCAAGGTAGGAGGCAAAGCGGGTTTTGTATACGTATTGGAGTGTGGTATAAGTTTATTGATATGAGAATTTATTCAAGAAATTCTTATATCAATAAAATAAAACGAGGTTATAACCTCGTTTTCTTAAAACAGTATATCTCTATATTATAAAACTAGCTTTTGCCCGCGACTTCGTCCGCGTGGAATAGTTACTTTGGGCTAACGTTAAATTTAACCCCGATTTTGAAGCATTCTTCATTGGCGCTCCGCTCCTATTGGCCTTAGCGTAATGATATATAGCCTATAACCTTTCTCTATAAATTGACTATTTAATTAAAAAATAACTTTTCAATTCCACAACACACACTTTTCAATGCCGCAAGGCGTAATATGGTTGTACTGTGCTCTGTTTCTTTTACCAACTGTATACCCATAACCCATATTAGCAAATAAATGAAATTTGAATTTGAATTTGAATTTGAATTCGAACCAGTAGTTCCTGAGATTATCGCGTTCAAACAAACAAACAAACTCTTCAGCCTTATATTATTAGTATAGATAGCTGTTGCCCGCGACTTCGTCCGCGTTTCCATCGTTTTTCGTAAGAAAAAAGTAGCCTATGTCCTTCCTCACGGTTCAGTGATTTTGATGTAACAGACAGATTAACTTTCGTAATTTAGTAGGGAAATATAATATGTCAATCTATAGTACTGTTGAAAAATATCGCAATATGGAACCACATAATATTATTGTTAATAGCTGTGCCCGCGACTCCGTCAGCGTGTAACTCCTTGTGTGTTATTAAGTTAATGTATTGGTAATATTGTTTAGATCACGTTCGCATGAGGCTTAAGTACCTATAGAACTAAATTTTAAACCTTCGGCCGCGAGACGCGTCGAGCGCGGTGACCGATTCTCAAAAATAATCCTTATAGCATGATAAAGTATTCATGCGCAATGGCTTATTATTAGCGTATTTCATGTATAACTTTGGTCTTTCTATACCGATTTATATGATTATTTTTTTATGGAATAGTTAATAATGTTAACTTTTTCAATTAGGGGTGACTGAGAGTGTTATAAACGTAAGAGTAGACAAATATTATAATCAGAAAGCTGCTAAGCTATCGGGAGTTACACGTGTTATTGTGAGTCAACCATAAAAGATAGACATATGCTGTCGTGGGATATTTTTTGTATAATTTTAAGGAGAACATTTCCGTCACGAAATGATTTCTGTGTAGCTTTAACCATTAAGGTTGCACACGCGACCGCAGCTTAAAAATGGAGTAAATTCTTTCGTTTTCCCAACATTTCCCTTCACTGCTCTGCTCTTGTTGATTGTAGCGTGATGAAAAGTATACTATAACCAGCTCAGGAGTATGAAAAATAATTGTACCATGTTTCGTTAAAATCCGTCGAGTAGTTTTTGTTTCTATAACGGTTATACAGACAGACAGACAGACAAAAATTTTACTGATTGCATTTTTGGCATCAGTATCGATCCCTAATCACCCCCTGATAGTTATTATTTTGGAAATATATTTCATGTACAGAATTGACCTCTCTACAGATTTATTATAAGTATAGATAGACATACTTTAATAAAATTGAAGTTTCTGTCTTTGATTTCAAAATAGCGATATTTTCTCAGGTGCATATCGTTATTTACAAGATAAAACTGTTTTTCTTTTTTTTTTCTTTTTTTCTGTATATTAATCTGTCGGTCATTTTGTCGATCCTGCCTATCTTTCTGTTTGTCCTGGATAATCTTTAGATGGCTGAACTGATTCTAAATGGAAGAAAGAAGAGGTTAAAGGGTAAATATCTACTTTTTATCACAGAATCCCACGCAAGCAAATTCGCGGCCATATCTGAAATATCACCAGATCCCGACCCAAAAGATCATCTATGAATGGTTCTATTTTATCTTTTACCCTCAGCATTGAGGAATACGACGTGAGTTCTCCTCACGATGAGTTTCTCAATGCTGCGGGATATCCCCGTGGAATTAGCTTCTCTCTGATAAAGTTCCTTCATCTATGCCTATTATTGGCATTGGTCATCTGAGTATATGGTCATGTATATTGTGTTGATATGGAGGTGGTCATATTTGTAGCTGCTAAATATTAATACATCCTTTATAGTAGGCAACTAGGCCCATTCAAAACAATATGCAAATATTTTTTTTTATAAATTAAAATAATACATAACAGATTATAAAGACATAAACAAACACGAAGAGACGGAGTCATGTTGCGCTACGTAGTGTCACGTAATCTTCCGCCAAAAAGCGTCGATACCTTTAGCCAAAATTCCTGCTTGAGGAATGTCTCCAATTGATGAGTTGGAATCCACTTTACAAAGGATTCAAAAAAATTATTTTGAGCCTCGACAAAACTCTGCCTAAACTTACACCACACTTGAAAACAATGCGTATCGAACCCGCCCCGCTCCCCGCTCACTTCATGTACCACACACATAAAACTCCGCACAGAAGTCCGTATGTACACACTGATTTCCCAAATGAATCGCCCGCGGCGGTCGCAATGTGAGACGGAACCAAGAAGTTATTAGAAAAGTTAAAACGTAGATTTACTTATAAATTAATATTTTAGCTATTATTTTTTTGCTATATAATGATTCTTTTTTGGACTACCCCATTGGTATAGTGTTCGTAAACGCGACAGCTGATCATGAGGTCACAGCCAAGTTGTGGAATTCTCTGCCGACTTAGACCTTATCTATCGCTTACCATCAGGCGAGATCGAGGTCAAGAGTGAGCTCATCCGTAATTTAAAAAATATTAATTTTTTGTATAAGAAATTTCTCAGTAGACGGAGACGGAAAGTTGGTGGTGTGATACCCCAGTGCACGTTAATCCGTTGGTTCTGGCTATAATTTGAATATCTTTGACAGACGTTATTGGTAGAAGCCAGTAAATCTGACACTGCTGGTCTAGCGCCAAGGTATCGTGTTACCCAGACACTGGGTTGTGGAGGTCAGGTCAGACGGTTTTTTTTTTTTTTTTTTTTTCTTTTTTTTTTACGTGGTAAAATCATCAAATAAGTCCCCCCATCCCGGGCAGGGCCGGAGGGACTGTCAGACTTGTACTGACTAAAATCCACGGTGTTCCTTCAATAGCCCTTTACGCTCCGGGGTCACGGTAATGGGATAAGTCCCACGATCCCGGCAGGCTTCAGCCCTCTACAGGGGGGCCTCGTCATCTTGCTGACGCTCTTGGGAAAACACTAAAGAAGATAATGAAAACCTTATGACGACTCTGAGGATGAAGCAGTAAAAAAGTCCTCCTTTAGCTATGAAGATTAATATGAAAACAATGACAGAGAATTACATTCTTGTAACAATATCAAAATTTGTCAAAATCATTACCATCATTCCAATATTTTATGTGTAACTTTATTTTTTAAACGTGTTTTTAGGGTTCCGTAGTCAACAAGGAACCCTTATAGTTTCGCCATGTCCGTCTGTCTGTCCGTCTGTCCGCGGTTTAGCTCAAAAACTATTGGTACTAGAAAGTTGTACTTTGGCATGAGTATACACGTTAATGACGCCGAAAAAGTGGTAAAATAAAACTTTGAAAAAAAAATATTTAGGGTACCTCCCATACATGTAAAGTGGGATGATAATTTTTTTTTTGTTCTTCCTATAGTGTGGGACATCGTTAGATATGTCTTTCAAAAATATTAGGGGTTTGGTAAGACCGTTTTTTGATTAAGTAAACCGTTCGTGACTTATCAAGCTTTAAAGTACCAATTTTCGTTAGAGTCAAGTGTCTTCCCCCTCTATCAACTAAACGGTTGTAGTTAGAAATTCAAATGTCACGGCAGTAGTACCTATATATAACGAAATTTAAAGGAAAACTATTACACATAAGTGGGCTTTACAAGTTTACGAGTAATAGTCGACCAATTGTATTTGACTCGAAAATTTCGAACAACTCTATAGAAATGTCGATAGATGGCGCTAAGCGCCAGTTGTATCGTGCTAGTATCTTGTGACGATTGAGTAGTGTAGCTCTGTGTCCGTATTTAAATTCAAAACAGCGGCTATGAAAAGTTTTATACAAATCTCTAAAAAAAATTAAAACTTTCCGTGCAAAATTATCGGATCAGGTGAGGATTTGTATAGGAAGTCAAATTAGTTAGGTAGTCATGTTTGGCTTTTAGTTAGAGCATGGTACGAAACGATCAGTCAGCGAATACGACACGCACTTGGCTGTTATAAAAACTACGGAACCCTACACTGCGCGTGGCCCGACACGCACTTGACCGGTTTTTTTTGTCTAACTCGTTCCATCATCATAGTATAAGAATAACGGCGATGCGCCATTGTTACATTTTGGACATCCCACCCATACGCACTGATCGTTTTAGGAATACTTTCATTGTGCGTACGGCTAAGAAGTGGAATTCATCTTCGACTACATCCTCACATACCATCAGGTGGGATGGTGGTTAAACGCGAACCTATTCCGAATAAAAAAAAAGTAAAAAAAAACTGTGCTATGTCACACTAAAGTTACGACTAGATTTAGTCAACCTCTGTTGTCCATTGCTAACTCGTTTGTGTTTTGTAACTTTATGTATTGTACCTATTTAATATCTGTATATCTTTCAACTTGTGTGTGTAAATCTATATATTTGCATATTTGTGTGTATTTCGCTTTTATATATTATATACCACTCACTGATTAATCACGAAATCTCAGAAATTGCAAGTAGTAGGGCTCTCAAATTTTGCATTGGAGTTACTTTTAGTACGTAGATACTCACTAAGACGGGATTATGCGAAACTCCCACGGCATCGGGATTTACACGGAAAAAGCTTCCCACACGAACGAAGTCGCGAGCAACTGCTAGCAAATAAATATATGTGAAGAAAGATTATCTTTGTCACCGAAAAAGAAAGTAGCTAATTGGCTTCAAGATTATTTATTAATTTACTAGTTTCTACTCGCTGCTTCACTCGTATATAAAGTTTTTTTCACGCAAACCGTTTGTCATGTCACTTTTCAGAGTGCTAAAAGTCATATGATTCCGTTGCTTCATTTTGTTGTGAAAGGAGGAGAAATCACTGATATGCGGTGAATGTTTATCGATGAACGAGTAGCGAGTAGAGCCTAGAATCTGAAAACGAGTTGGCGAGCAGCGAGCAGCGAGTGTGTTCTTCCAATAGTTCAGTCGCTGAACTATCATCTAGTTGGTCTCTCAGAGTGAGTTCTGACCGCCAAGTGATCGCTGAGCAAGTTTTAGCCGACAGCTCTAGTCGCTCAGAGACAAAACGAGTGAAGCGAGTAATCGCAATGTGAACAGTCAGAGAGCAACTTTTATTATAAGCATCTCTTTCGTTTACACGGTATGTATATTTCGTTATGCGTTTCTTGAGCGTGTAAATAACCAACAGTTAGTCGTTTACTCGCCGACAGTCGGACAACTGGCTCACGGCTATGCTTAAAGAGATCTGAATAAATTATGGTTGAAGAAAATAGATTAATTGATGATGATGCGGTCCTCACTGCAAAAAAACAATCAACTGCTTACTGCAGGATTTGATGGAAGTTTCCAACGGTGCCAAAATTGTTGCCCAGTTCTGGGCAGACTCCATCTAGCCATCGACATTCTAAAGAAAAAAATTGAAGATGATTATACAACGTGTAACGGAAACCCCATATCTATCCAAAAGGGCTGAAGACAACATCTGGTATGGAGTCTCTATGCACAGTTTTAGCACAAAATAACTGACTCAAAGAATTGATACCAAATTATTGGTTTCATATATTTCTTGAATACCGATCATAACAAACGTGTCACAGCACTACGAGGGTCAATAACTTTCCACGTCACTTGTCAATAACACGATAATTCTTTTCGTTCTTCTTAATTTGAAAAATTCGGTCTCTGGTATCAGTGTATTGGAATTTGTAATAAGTTCTACACACGTAGACTTAGGATTACAAAACCCTTTCCATATCGTTTGTTATCATCCAAAGAAGCCATGCTCTTGGTATGTATATACTCATTAAATTACACGTTATATAAGAAGATAGATTATAATTTAGAATATTTCATAAGCTTCTCTTTATCCTGGCAAAATGTATAATTTCTTAATATTCCTAATCGGGAATGCCCAATCACGAAACAAATTTTTTTTTTCAGCTGTTGACCTCGATCTCCAATGGTCTACAATGGAACGAGCGAGCCCAGAAGATGCCTGTTTGCTTTTACTTTAAAGGCTGATGGGTCATATGTGGCAGGGAATACAGAAGGCGGCAGAGCGTTCCACACCTTGACTTTGCGCACAATAAATGTAGAGGAGAAGCGATCAATTAAATCCTAATTATTTACTACATCATACCATCTCACATAAACCTTACCAAGTCCAAACTTAGTTCAAACTTACCTCAAGTTAAAGTAATTGGCTCTTCACCGTGCTACAGTAACCGTTGACCACAGAGCATCATGTTATGCAACGTGTTGTGTAGTGTGTTGCAGCAACCTTTGTTCAAACTATGTTATATTAACTGTTCACTGAGCTACAAATATAACTGACCACAGAGGAGGAGTTTATTGCAACGTGTTGTATATCATGTTACTAGTACTCACGTGGGGCTTCGCTCCCGTGGATTCTATCACGGTAAAAACATAACTCTCCTTTTTTGCTGTCGCGTAAAAAGTCAAGCTACTTCCATACCAAATTGCATCCAAATCCACCCTGTACTTTCCAAGATTAGCGCGTTCAAGCAAACAAACAAACTTTCCGCTTTATAATATTAGTATAGATAAAACATAATCTTAGTTCAAAATTAGTTAAGATTAAAGTAAGAAATAGAATATGTATGCTTTTTTAACTCCTTCAGAAAGCGTTAACTATTTAATTTACTATGAAATCTGGCGCATTAATTAAACCAAATATACGAGTAATTATGTATCAACGTAATAAAATAAGTCTAGTAAAAACAGCAAGTACACTAATTACATACCAAATTTCATTCAGAGTGTGCGCAGGAGCTCCATGACCTGATTCCTCCATCTTCCTTTCACTACTGGTCTACCAGACGCACGGCTGATATACCGTCTTGTCGAACTAAGCGCTTCTCCTCCACATTTATTGTGCACACAGCCAAGTTGTGGAACTCTCTGCCGGCTTCTGTGTTCCCTGCCACATATGACCTTTCAGCCTTTAACGCAAGAGTGAACATGCATCTTCTGGGCTCGCTCGTTCCATCGTACACTTCACCAAGCACTTACCATCAGGTGTCAACGGGTTCAATAGCAGCTCATTCGTGATTGACAAAAAGTTTTGATAATATTTATAATTTTCTTTTCTAGTATGTACTTGAATTAAATGTCTATCCCAGTTTGAACATGTCAAGAAAAAATCTCTTGTAAGCTATACGTAAATCCTGAAATCCGCGTAGCATATCTTAACTAGTTTAGTAACATTCACATAATACCCCTTGTCAACCACAGGGGTATAAAGTTGCGTTCCCATTAGATATACGCCTGAAGACAAATCAAAATGTTATGTTGACACTAACTTGTAATCACGCAAAAGTCAACTGACGAAGCATAATATGAAAAAATCTGAAATAAGTTTTTTACATTTATATTAAAGGAAAACTCAAAAGAAACTTTTTTGTGATTTAGTTATTAAGTCTGGGCAATATATAATAATATTAGACTAAAATTGATTTCAGAAACTGGAAAATCTGATGTAGAACACCGAATAAAAAAATAGAAAATAGAATGACAAAAAGTGATTTCAGTAAAGAAACTAAACCACTGTAAAAAATAAAGCTACTAAGCTACTCACTGTTTCACGGCATTGATCGGGTACTCAGTACAACGAGAAAGCTACACATCTCTGGTAGGCAAGCACCCTTATACGGGGTCTTATATCACCCCGGGGCAAGTTAGATTATTTTTAATTTGCTATTTAACAAACGTAATATTTTGTCTTTGATGTTCAACTTTGTCATTTCAAAATGAGGTTTTTTTGGTGAAAATTTAATGTGTTGTTTATTTTTAATCTCTTTGCTATATGTTTCTTTGACAGACCAATTACGTATTTAATTTATATAATTAATATCTTTTTTTTTCGGATGAACCGGCTCTTAATTTTTTTATTGATTATAAGCTCGCCTTTGATCACCACATCACCTGATGGTAAACGATGATGTGGTTAAAGATGGAGCACGTTTACCTAGAAGTAACCTATTCACTCTTGACTTAAAGACTCCCAGGTTATACCTATCGGGGAACACAGACTCCGGCAGGGAATTACACTCCTTAGCCGTACGCACAATGAAAGTATTCCTGAAACGTTTTGTGCATGTGAGTGGGATGTCCACCATGTAACGATGGCACATCGCCGTTTGTCTTGTAGTCTGATGATGGAACGGGTTTCTAAGATACGATATGAAGATGATATGTGAGGTATTTTTTTTTCGGTATAAAAAATATCTAATTACAGACTTCTCCCGTTTTGGATGTAGCGGAAGGGAGTGTCAGACTTCTACTGACTAAAAACTCATCCTGTTCCTTCAATTGCCCTTACGTTCTTGCTAGAATATTTCCGAACCCCGGCAGGCAATGGCCCTGTCCTCTGTCCGTTGTGCCGCAATTTGCCGCGGCATTAGAGTTTTACCCCGGCGGACCCCCGGAAGAAAATTCATGTACACAATCATGTACTGAATCCATGGTAAGCGGTTTCGCATCGATGTCCCTGCCACCCTGAATGTTACAAACTAGAAGAGCCTATGTCTAAGCATTATGCTTAAAATATGAAAGGGAGTAACAGAAGCTCCTGATCTCCACAATGAGCTGATTGGCCTTTACGTTCCAAACAACTATCTCCGTACCCAAAAACACCGCTTACTAGCTGTACCTATGAGCCGGACTGTCGCCCGTGCTTCTTCTCCGGTTCCCCGCGTCCTGACTGTTCTTAACAACGTCATGGAAGCCAGCCCGAATTGTGATATATTTGCAGATGATCTTAGTGTAATAATGTCTGTTTGCCTTAAGATATGTAAAAGCTTAATAGTGTAATATGTAATCATAACTATTCTTTCTATAATTTTTTTTTATTTAGTTAATTAATTTATATACAGAGGTCACTGAAATCACTTAAATCTAAACTCGCCAAAATTTATGACTTAGCCTTCTAATCTAACCTATCCAAGTCGGACTAGGTACTTAGATAGATAGATAATAGGCATTACATTAACTTATGGCTTATTTGGGAAATAACTAATGTATACAACGTGTAATTTAAAGGGTACCTATATACATACCAAGTTATCTAGTGGAATAAGTATCATCCTTAGAATGTATGATAACAAACGACATAGCAAGGGTAATAATCCTATGTCTGCATGAGTGGAACTTATTAGAAATTTAAATAAATTGATACCAGAAACCGATTTTTTCAAATTAATAAGAAATAAGAGAATTATCGTGTTATTGGCAAATGACGTGGAAAGTTATTGACCCTCGTAGTGTTGTAACACGTTTGTTATGATTAGTATTCAAGAGACATAATATGGAACCGATAATTTGGTATCAATTCTCTGAGTCACTTATTTTGAGCTAAAACTGGGCATAGAGACTTAGGATTACAAAACCCTTGCCATATCGTTTGTTATCATCCAAAGAAGCCGTGCACTTGGTATGTGTATACTCTTTAAATTACATGTTATATATTCTAAAAAAAAATCTAAAAATACCCGACTGCTCAACTAAAATGCTTGAAATTATTCCTATTCTATTTTTTATTAAAAAAAAAGTAACAATCAAGCAAGAGTCGTCCCAAATTTATTTACATTATTTGGTAAATTTTCAAATAAAAAAAATACTCGTTTCATGCATTTCAGTTGAGCAGTCGCGTTTATTAGATTGATTTATTTGAATATTTTAAAGATTTCTTAAACCATTAAATGCTTATAAGAATTTTGGTCTTGAAGGTTATTAAGAAGTGCCCTTACTCTACTCAATGCAACATGGCTTGACCTTTGGCAAATAAATTAGAACTTAAATCCATCTAAAGTAAGGTCGTCCCTTGCAGTTAATGTATTATTAGTGCCTAGCTAGCAATATGAGTGCCCAAGTAAGCAAATAAAATCATCAGCTTGGAGTATTTTCACTCGGTTCATCGAATCTTAGCCTGCTGGCCTATAAAGCTTTCAAATAACAATATTAAGTTAAGGAAGAAGGAATAATACCAACTTTATGTTAATGTATTTTCAGTCTTTTTATTTTATGCCAACAACACAAAACATTAAACATAAGTAAGTCACATATACATATTTATTTGTAATACCTTCGTTGAGCCTCTGATAAGCTCCTGAAGCGTTTGATACGCTTAATTTTGCTAGTAATAGTTGCATAACCTCGACGATTTTGTGTTTTGGTTAAAAGTCAGATTCTATTCACTTCCTCTGTAACACATACGTAAGCCAAGCAATATTTGTGTACGAAAACACGAAAATATATACAAGGTTATTGACCGGGCACTCATAAATGAACCAAATCAGAAGTATAAAAGTGACGACAGCAAAATAAGCGATACTTCAAATGAATTCTTACTAACATTATAATTAATGCGAAAGTTTGTGAGGGATTTACACGGGAATTCCTTCCCATGTGAACGAAGTCGCGGGAAGAAGGTAGTATTATACGCGCAATACCTCAGACACCCTAATTAGAATATTAAATTATAAGTCTAAAACAACATCCGTAACTAAATAAATTAAAACCAAACCAATACATTTTTTATCTATAAAATAGTTATCCTTACTAAACGCAAAACGTATGTGCGTCATACAATATCCTTACGCAGACGCATACACTCATGCAATGTTAGCGGCTGACACGCACACGAGCGCATTTCTTTGAATTAAGGATTGTATTCATTTTGTCATGATACTGTGTTTCCATTTTAAGTTAAATGAAAGATTTTTTCCGTCAAATATTTAACACCTATTTTTTATGACAGAAATCGATTCAGAAGCCGATTCTGTACCAAATACTTTCAGGAATTGATTCTGTACCAAATACTTTCAGGAATTGCATTGTCATCTATAAGTCTTTTGGCTCTGCGCTCGATCGAGTCCAATGCAGCAAGTTTTTCCCATACGTTTTTGGGTCATCTTTCATTCAAACTGGACCCATCTATCCATCTATTGATCAACCTGGGTCTATGGACGGGTAATCGATGGCATAAAAATGTTGTACAAAAAATATCATCACCCCCAACCTGACGTCACTTACTACTGGGTACAGGTCACTCTTTACTTGTGCCAAGTTCTACGTTCCTGTGCCAGTCTCATCCAGAGTATACCCGCGATGGCAACAATGTCGTCTGCCCATCTCGCTGGCGGACGACCAATGCTGCTCTTACCAGTCCTTGGACGTCACTCGGTCACAGCTTTACATCACCTGTCATCACCACGCCTTCCTAGGTATCCAGCCCAAACCCACTTGTTTGAAAATATATTTTTCAACACACTTGCTCGTAAAGTGAGCCTTATTATATCGTTCTTAGGGCCATAAACCGAACTATAACATACACGTGCATAATAATATTACACACTAGTGCATAATAGAATGATCCCTACAAAGTTAAGTTAGTACCTAACTGCAAATTATATGCGAGTAAACAGAGCATTTTCAATTTAACCGGGTAATACAGTTTTTTTTTTTTTTTTTTGTAACAACAAAGAGGTTTTATGCCACCGAAAATCTATTTACATTTTTGAAATAAATAAATGTGTCCCTAATTAAGACGAAAAAACATTTATTATTATCAAATTATTTATAATTCACAATAATTTCTTATAAAATATTTGCATTTTATCACAAAAATTATCATTTTGAAGTAGGCTGTATGGCTGTAATCAATCAACTTACATTTGGCGCGTGCAAAAAAAAAAAATTGCGCGCCATTTCCCAATTTTCCCCTAATTTTCATATTTTGTTTGTATCGCATTTGTTGCTGTGTGGTAAATAATTATAAAAATGTCAGGTTTTAGTACAGAAGATGAACAATTGATTGATTTAACCCCGCCAGAAATACTAAATGCAGCACAAAATGCAAACGAAAGCCTAATACCTGCAAAATCTAGAGAAAAGTATTTAGCTGCTTACGATAGTTTCCTGCAATGGAAGAGCAACAAAAAACCCAGTCATTTTCTGAAAATGTGTTTTTGGCGTATTTCTCTGAACTCGCCAATACATACAAACCTAGCTCCCTGTGGTGCATCTATTCCATGTTAAGAAGCATGGTTAAGCTCAAACATGGTGTTGATATCAAAACGTACTGTAACCTGATGGCATTTTTGAAGAGACGCTCGGATGGATATATTGGTCGGAAATCTAAAGTTTTGTCACCAGCCGACGTTGAAAAGTTTTTGAATGAGGCTCCGGATAGTCAGTATCTAGCAACAAAGGTACGTTTCATATTTTTAATCGAAACGAATCTACAATATACAAGTGTGTAACTTTAGCATAATTTCTTAGAACTAATTAATTGATTTCTTTGCAGGTTGCCTTAATATTCGGTGTTACTGGTGCTTGTAGACGACAAGAGCTGTACAATATTACAACAAAAGATGTAGAAATCCACGGAGATATGCTTCTTGTCAAAATTACCCAGACTAAAACCAAGATTCCACGATCTTTTACAATCCAAGGAACGTTTCGTGAAATAGTGAAAAAATACCAAGATCTCCGTTCAACAAAAACAAAGAATGACCGCTTTTTAAATTTTTTTTTTTTTTTTTTTTTTAATTGAACAATGGCATACTGTCATACATAAAATTAGTTGAGAAGAAATGGTAGCGTCTATATGTCAAAAATACCTTAAAATGTTGAGCGTGAGTCCCTGAGTAACTTTGTCAAAGAATTTTGTCCTGAGAGGGCTTCAAAAAAAAGATATTTAGCTTTGAACTTTTTTAGGTTATGTCTTATGTCACTTGGAGAAAGTCATGCGTCCTGTGGTTGTTTGCTTTACTAAATTCTTAACATAATGTAGGTACCCACATAGTTAATCTTTTTTAGATTGTTTCTCTATTATATATTTATATAATAATTGTATATTTTTGGCTTCAAGTCATCCTGTAGGTACCTACTGGGAACTAAGAAAAATATATTTATACGTACACCGTTGGGGATACTATTTTTATTGCTCAAAAGTACGCCTGTAAGGTTTCTCTAACAGTCAATGGTTGCCATATAGGTTGTTGAATGTGGAAAAAGCGGAAGGTTTTCTCACCTACTTCTACAGGGAAAAGGCTTGACCCGCCGATATGTATGCAGCATTCATTATACCTGTTTTTTTATACCACTAACGTGGCAGACAGACTTACGGCCCACCTGATGTTAAGTGCTCACTGTAGCCTTTTAGGACCCTTTTTGAATGCAATGAATAAAAAATGAAACAATTCAACATTTTTAACATTTTTATTCCTCTTCATCATCTTCTCTTATAATTATAGAATCTAAAAATTCTGCTGGCGCTGCGATACTTTGTTGATATCTGGCCCAACCCAAATACCACACCAGAGTCATAACATGGGCGCAACATCCCAAAGTGCGCCGACCAACCAAACAGCTACAACAGTATTCTACTATACCGGTTCGGCCAGGTATATCGTTTTCTATTAAAATATAGACGTAATACTGTCTTCTTGCTACGTGGCGTGATTTTATTCTTCCTCTTATTAACGTCGTCAAACCACTACCTCTAAGATTGTATTCAGACGAATGAATGTGTTCACTACTAACCTCTATTCTGTACCCACCATGGAATCGTATATGTTCACCATAATATGAGCGCGCTTGTCTAATCTGATATGTTCCCAGGGCGAAAAGAATTAGTTCAGAATATTCTAGTGTCGGGAAGTATAAAAGATTATTACGATCTGCAGTAATATTCCTAAATTGGGATGTCCTTCTATTCATATTTAAGTTCTGAACCATGCTTGCCAGATTATTTTCGAGACCCCTTCTTTCCGCGATTATTTCTAATATTTCATTGGCATATATATTATCCTGAAAGCGAACACCAAACTTATTTAACAAAGCTGCGGCTATTTGAAAGTTTTGCATCATGTGTGGTAGAGACCGATGAAAATACTCTTGTCTTAATAGCTTGAAGTCTCTTTTTAAGTGACCATTAACAGCCTCTACCACCCATCTACAAATTGTGACACAACGGCTTCGATTAGCCTGTTCTGTAGTTAGTTGGTGCTCACCTTCTAGAAGGGAATCTGGCATACAGGTTCTATAGCCACATCCTTCTAAAAAACTAATACTGTCCCTGAAACCCCTGTCAAGTATAAACACATCATCGTCTCTAAAATACGATCTTAAAGCAGAACCATCCTGAAAAAGATTTTTCATAATGTCAGCATCTGATGTGGTCGCTTTATATGGGCCAAAACAATCAACAATGTATCCATCACTAGCAACAATCATAAAAGGTTTCAGTAGATTTCTATATTTGTGGAGGGAATAACTCTGCTTTTGAAACATATAATTTGAGCTTTTGTGTATATATATATATGTTCCATCACAAATCACAATAGCATTGTTATTGTTTCCGTATAACCCACTAGGGATTAACAAGTTATGTTGCAAGAGTTCTTCCCTCCGCAACTGATTAATCCCAAGATTGTTTGGCACAAAATCTTGAAGAAGTACCTCCCTTACTTTATCCATCAATGTCTCCAATGTTCGACGTGGCATGTTAATTAATGTTGAGATTCTTTCATCAGAATCGCCCGTTCTCATTTTAAGGAGTAGCATTGCTAGTCCTAGACTTCCTTTCCGTATCTCCTGGATCCGAGGTACTTCTTCAAGTAATGTACGGAATTTATCTTTTGTGAACCCTACCCAGTATACAAAAACTCGCTCATCCATTTCTTCTATATTTTCAAAATCTACTGTTGGGTTAAAAGCATTTACAAATGAGAACACATGTTGTATCTGTTGTGCAGTAAATGTAGAAATACTATTTTCAGATTCAAATAACGTTTCCCACATATTACAATCCAAGTGTTCATCACAAACTCTACAAAGTTCAGGCAGGTAATAATGATGGTTACTTAAAACAATAGCTCTTAATTTATCAGATATTCCCCGTAACGTAGTATTCGAGCAGTGAGGAAAAACACAATGGGAATTAGTGTTTGCTGCTCTTCTGTACTCCGGTAACTCTATAACTATGTTTGGTGACTGTTGATTAGAAGGAACTGGTTCTAATAACTGGTTGTCTTCTAGTACATTATGGTGGGATCTGGCGTGATCAATGATGTCCATACGCCGAGCCTCTCTCTGCGTGCGTAACCAGCAAGCATGGCACACACGGTCAGATTCTGTTATCTGAAAGAAATAAATTATTTTAGGGCCACAACCTACTAAAAAGAGAAGATTGGAAGAAGTTTGGCACCAAGTGAAATTGTAAAGAAACTTATAATTGGTTAATATAACCAAACATATTTACTAATAATAAAAAGTCACCGTAATCTGTGGTGGAACTAAATATCACACCGCAATTGACCATGTTACTAACCAAAACTGTTTACTATATTATAGTTAACAGTTTTGGTTATTTATTTATTTATTATATACTTTATTGTACAACTTACAATATTTCATTGTATACAAAAATTAAAACTAGTGTACAATGGGCGGTCTTATTGCTCAGGTATAAGTAGGGTTAGTAATAAGTATAAATATTACTCGTAACATACCTGTCGTGGTGCTAGTCTATTCTCAATAATAGCTATGATAGAGCGTTGCAAATCAGTAGGGGTGTCTCTTAATATTTTATCGCTCTGTCTGCGTAGTATGGAACATCCACATAAGAGACACACATGAGTATGGCCTCTGTGACTCGGTCCAGCAAACTGATCACCACTACCAGAAGCTTCTTGCCGGAGACTTTGATTTACAGCAAACATTGCAAGATCTCTGCATGCTTCACATATATAGTCTCCCTCAGTAATCTGAAAAACAAAGAAATATGAAATTAAAACAACAAACATAGTTACAGCTAGGTAACACTAGTAGTAGTAAGTTTTCAGTAGTAGCTTGCCAGCCAATAGTTTAATTGACCTAATATGATATAATGTAAATGTTGTAGGGAAACAGTGAATTTAGACTTTTTATTTTTATAGAATAAGTTAAGTGAGGGTCATGCAATGATTTTTTTAAATAATAATATTATTTTAAGGTAGGTACTTACTATGAGCGGGTGTACCCAGCTACAGAGTAAACTAGTGACTCTTGGATCGAGTGTCAGGGCAGGATAGCGGCGCAACGTGTTAACGCAAATGTTGCAGTTAACACATAGGATTCGCGTTAGTCTGCTACGATCTCCCATAGTGGTTTAAAACGCACTTCAACAGTCCAAACAATGAGGAAAAATCGGCGTCCAAAGGGGTAGTAGCACAGTCACGCAGGGCAAGATCAGAATCCAATAAACACGCAAAAGTCACACAAAGCAAAGCTAATATCAGTCCGTAATCAATCCAAGTCAACTAGAAATTGAAAATAGCAAAAACAATACGAACACAACCAACACGAAAAGTACCGGATCATCAGTGATAGCTGACAGCCCGCTTTTCAAGTGTTGACATAACAATAAATGGAATTGTTACATAGTTTTATGATTTAATATATGGAACAATTGCAGGTAGTTCTTTTTAAGGAACTTATTTTTAACCATATCATTTTTATTTTTTATTATTACTGATGGTGTATATATTAGTAATACTGAATTCCTATAAAAATATTTTTAACCATTATGTGATTCTTACAACATACAGCATACACCAAAGCAGTATGAATTTAGTAAATGGCAACACTTGTATAGTGTAAAATCAATGTAGTCATTTGATATTCCCTAATGTGCACATGTTTTTTTCTGTGGGTCTAATTAAAATACATTTTTATTTGAAAAATCATAGAAAAATAATTAAAATCATTTTATATAACAGACATTACTAGACGCTAAAATTTGTGTCAACTATTATACTGCCTTTGTTCTTTGGTAATATGCCAAGAGAAATAGCGAAGTATTTAGGTTTGCCTGAGGCCGATTTTTACACAGGACACAGTTTTAGAAGAACGTCGGCTACAATGTTGGCTGATTCGGGGGCTGATATACTAACTTTGAAGCGACATGGTGGATGGCGTTCTGACGCAATCGCTGAATCGTACATAGAAGACTCAATTCATAACAAAGCAAAAATCAATGACAAAATAACGCAAGCCATTAATTTGGAGCCAAAGGCAAAAAAGTTTTGCCCCGAACCACAACCATGTACATCTACTAGCGTGAGTTATTTGGTGCCCTCTCCTTCCAGTAATTTGTATGATTTACCTTTGTCGCCGACATTTACACAAGAAGTAAATGAAGGTACTAAAGAAGTGGCAAGTACCAATGTAACACAAACTGTGAAATTGCCATCAAAAACAATCCAATATCGTTTTGAAAATTGTACATTCACCAATTGTTTTAATAATTAAACGATTTATGCAATACATATTTGTTTTTTCCTCGCAAGTGTGTTGAAAAACGTCGTATGATACACGTGTGTATTGATGATTACCGTCCTCGGCTCTCTTAAGACCCTCACCTGACGGCTCGGGTCTCAATGGCGCCTCAGCGGTAATCACCAACATTACACACTTGTACCATAATGTACTATAATGAAATTAATGTAACTTTGAGCGACTTATTGTAATTCGAACAATTTTTTTAAATTTATTACCATCTCACCTGATGATAAGTGATGATGTGGTCGAAGATGGAGCATGCTTACAAAAAAAATAACCTATTCATTCTTGACTTAAAGACCCCTAGGTTATAGCTATCGTGAAACACAGACTCCGGCAGGGAATTCCACTCCTTAGCCGTATGCACAATGAAAGTATTCCCAAAATGTTTTGTGCGTATGGGTGGGATGTCCACCATGTAACGATGGCGCATCGCTGTTTGTCTTGTAGTTTGATGATGGAACGGGCTTGAAAAAACAATGATTTCAAAGAGAGTTAATGCAGTTTCAAGTGAGGTATTTATGAAATTTTCCTAATCTATCAAAATGCTTATTATCTTTTTTTATCACTGCACCAGTACACCATCACTATGTGTGGAACTCTCTGCCGGCTTCTGTGTTCCGTTTCCACATATGACTCGTCAGCCTTTAAAGTAAGAGTGAACAGGCATCGTTTGAGCTCGCTTGTTCTATCGTAGACCTCACCTGTCGCTTACCATCAGGCGAGACAGAGTTCAAGAGCAAGGTCATCCGAAAACAGTACTACAGATATGAATAATGATGCATAATTTATTTTCCCAATCATTGTGTTTTTGCTGACCCTCCCTCTGTGACAAGCTGTGTATGAAAGAAGCAATGAAGCTTCAATCCGATGAAGTCGCAAGTCGGAACTGTTATTTCTTATACCGTATTAATTAGGTAAAACTTAGAAGGTATAATATCGAATAGGGATGCATCGATACGTACTTCAGCCGATACGATACCGATATTTATAAGAAACGTATCGCCAATACCTATACGGGCAGTGATGATTTAAAAAAAGTTTTATAAGTTGGTCAAGTGTGAGTCAGACTCGTCCGAGGGTTCCGTAGATAGATAGACAGATAGAATATACTTTATTGTACACCAATAATTGAATCACACTTAAATAACAATATTGTAAATAAAATTGGTTACAATGGCGGTCTTATCGCTGAGAGCGATATCTTCCAGACAACCTTTGAAAGGACTTTACGAGCTTTAATTGAAATGGGGAGGGCTATATTAGTGTACTACTGTACAAATATTCGTCAATAACGGAAAAACTAATAAAAATATACAAATATAATAATATACAATACATAAATACAAATATATAAATATATAACGTGTTCTTTAACATCGTGTGTAGAAAACAAAGGAATAATCATAAGTTTGAAATAAAGTGATTGGAAGCCGAGCTTTTAAAAACAGCGAGTGACTGAGCTTGTCTTACCGACACCGGCAATCCATTCCACAACCGAATAGCCTGCACCGTAAACGACTGATCGTAAAATTTTGTGGAATGCGTAGGCATCAAAAGTCTCAAATTCTCTGTTGATCTCAAATCTCTAACATGTGTGTCATGAAGGAACAAATAACTTTGTTTTTCATAGTGTTTGTAGGAATGTCAAAGTTATATTTATGATTTTAGAAAATGTGCTATATCTCAATAATTACTGACTGTATCTTGTTCAAACCAATTCTGTTAAAAATTTTCATTAAGTTCTATTATATTTTAATTTGTATGTTCCCCGTCCCATGTTTATGTATCGACATCGTAAAGCAGTTTATAGAATACATTTACCTACTAAGTAAGTTTCAACTGTGTAGTCTTAATAGTTTCAGAATAAAATGACTGTGACATACGGATGGACAAACAGGCAGACATAAGAATCCATAAAGGTTCTGTTTTTTGCCTGTCGACTACGGAACCTTAATAACACACCAAATAACCATTTTTCTATAACAATATTTGTTTAGAATAACGATAAATAATGATAACAACTCAGAGATCAGAAGACAAGAATCATTAATTAAAAATCACAGTCATGAGAATTTTATTCATGAAACACAATATTCAATTATTCGGTGAAGCCGATTTCGTGAGTTTTTTTTGGACGAAACTTGCTCCTGTGAATAGGTTTTCAGTTTTTATTTTTTATTGATAATAGGCTCGCGTTTGATCACCCTCTCACCCGATGGTATGGTAAGTGATGATGTGGTCGAAGATGGAGCACGCTTGCCTAGAATTAACCTATTCAATCTTAACCTAAAGACGCCTGAAGTTATAGCTTTCATGAAACACAGACTCTGGCAGAAAATTCAACTCCTTAGACGTATGCACAACGAAAGTATTCCCAAAACGTTTTGTGCGTATGCGTGGAATGTCCACCATGTATCGATGGCGCATCGCCGTTTGTCTTGTAGTCTGATGAAGGAACGGGCTTGATGAAATTATATTGACAGAATTAAGTAAAAGATTGTTAGCTATTCATCTATATTTAAGTTTTTTATTAGCAGTGCTTTGAATTTAGGTTTTGTGAAATTAAATAAATTATATTATATCTTAACATAGTATAAAGCAAAGTCGCTTCCCTATGTCTGTCCCTATGTATGCTTAAATCTTTAAAACTACGGAACGGATTTTGATGCAGTTTCTTTCAATAGAAAGAGTGATTCAATAGGAAGGTTTTTAAGCATATAACATGCATAATGTAGTAGAGGAACACTGATAATTTTTGAGGTTTCTAATGTGATGTCGCAAATAAACACATTTTTTTGCGCTTGCTTTGCAAACGCTGGCTGAACCCTACGAGATAGATCAAAATAATGTACTACAGTATTGTACACCTTAAAAAGGTCAACAAAAAAGTCCTCAATGGCATCTATCTATCTCTTATAGATAACCCACAACAACCATTGTTTATCCTTTACTTTTTACGAGAAATACGAGCATATTTTACTAAGCGATTTTAAGCAATACAGCATTAATCCTTATCCAATTAAGTACCATAAATACATTGTGCATTTAATATAAATCAATACTGCCCTTTACAGAATATAATTTAAATAAATAGTTTCGAAGATATTATGCAAGGACATAGCGGTTGCGGCGCGGTGCCGGCGGAGGCACAGCGCGCTTGCCTATGTTGCTTAGATTTGAGCGTTGAATGTTTTTCCCATAGTAAATTATGTGTCGCACTTTCAAGAGTAATTACTAAAGAGAACATGTATGTGAAATGACAAAAAGGCTGTCAACGATGTATATAAAGACATTCTATAGTTTATTTAATATAAATATTGCACCCATGCGAAGCCGGGGCGGGTCGCTAGTTAATAATAAATTCTATTTGTGCGAAGTTAGTGTTATATATTCAAGCGATGCGGGTCAAAACACAATCCTTAGCGTAATTATTAAAAGTTGCCTGACACAAGTAATTTCTGCTGTATTGTGGATGATTTGTGACGTGGTGGACATCCGATCCGTATGCCCAAAACGTTTTGGGAATACTTTCATTGTACGTACGGCTAAGGAGTGAAATTCCCTGCCGGAGTCTGTGTTTCCCGATAGCTATAATCTAGGGGTCTTTAAGTCAAGAGTGAATAAGTTACTTATAGGTAAGCGTGCTCCATCTTCGACCACATCATCACTTACCATCATGTGAGATGGTGGTCAAACGCGAACCTGATGTCGAATAAAAAAATAAAAAATACTTAGGTACTGTGGCTGGACATAATACAAGCTCATGACGCAGGTCCTCACCGGACACGGAAGTTTCGGGAGGTACCTGTGTCTGATGGGAAAGGAGGAAACGCCTGGGTGTCACCACTGCGAGGGTCGCCCTGAGGACACCGTAGAGCACACGGTGCAAGACTGCCCCGCCTGGGCAGAGCACCGACGTGTCCTCACGGCGGCGATAGGCGGAGACCTCTCGCGCCCGGCATTGGTCGAGGCCATGCTGCGGGGCGAGAGGGAGTGGGAAGCGGTCGCCTCCTTCTGCGAAGCAGTCATGCTTCCGAAGGAGGAGGCGGGCCGCGTGAGGGAGAGGATGGCGTCCTCCCTCCAGCCCAGCCGCAGTGGTAGACACCCACGGCGTCGGACGTCGGCCGATGATCTCCGGCCACCGTAGGCGCGGGCATGCGGAAAGCGAGTAAAGGGCAACTCGCTGTCTGACCATGGACCATGCCCGGGTCGACGGCGCGTCGTGTTCCACGCGCGCCTCAAAGAGCGTCAACAACATGACGAGGCCCCCTCTGCAGAGGGCCGGAGTGGGAGGACTTATTTGATAATTTTACCACGTTAAAAAAAAAAAAAATACAAGCTCAAGCTTGGTTTGAGAATCAGTAGCAGTTACCTTTCGTGAATATAAGGCATATTTTAGAGTAAGATCATTATAATTGTATCAACTGATACAATAATTAATTTAATTTTTTAATAATTTCCTCCGGAATTTCCACCTGTAGGCAATACAAATATTTATCACGGTTCGGGAATTGAACCCACAACACACAGCGCAGCAGCCAATCTCTGAACCACTGAGCCAACCATATCTTCTACTTACCAACAATCTTTATAAAAATACTAGAAGCAAAAGTGTACATTTTCTTTTTATTGAAAATAGGTTCGCGTTTGACCACTATCTCACCTGATGGTAAGTGATGATGTGGTCGAAGATGGAGTACGCTTACCTAAAAGTAACCTATTCACTCTTGATTTAAAGACATTCTTCAAAACTCTCAAGGAAAGGACTCAGTTTAAACGACACTTACTGAAGTATACTTAAAACGTTTCTCCTTTAACCCTCCGTGCACCAGGTGGGGTTTAACAAACCGCAGTCTTTCAAATTTCGCAATAATTTTAAAACTGTGTACGCGCCGATATTCGAATTCTCAGTAGCTAGAATTGAGATGTTGCCATTCCGATCAATGCTGATAAATGAGTCCGGCGGCAACCGCCAAGCGAGCTACACGCGCTTAAAGTGCGCGTGGGCGTCACACACCCCACCTCGTACGGCGTGTTGACAAGGTAAGAATTTAATTCTATGTTATTTATGTACTTTTTTATTTTTGTGTGTTTATGTTATGTATGTTTAGCATTTTAAACATATTTTGATTTGTTACAGATAACAGTTTACATGAAAAATGTCGCACATCAAAGAAGCTGATATATTAAAAGCATTTTTAGACGAAGGAGACGACTTTGACATAGAATCCAGAGGTTCAGAACCAGAATCTGATGTTGAATCTGAACATTTGAATGTTCGAAGTGACACGAACAGCGAAGTTGATGCGGAAATACTTTCTTCCGATTTTGAGAGTGAAGATGATGTTCCACTATCAGAGGTTCGCTCGTCTAGAAGCTATTATACTGGCAAAGATAGTACAACAAAGTGGCAGAAAGAACTATTCAGAAGTAATGTTCGTTGTAGAGCAGAAAACATTATTACTCATTTACCTGGTGTGAAAACAGCTGCAAGGGGTAAGTTATCGCCTCTCGAATGTTTTGAACTATTTATTTCCGATGCTATGACCGAAGAAATTGTGAGTTGCACTAATGAGAAAATACTCTCGCGACCAACTAGTGATCCCCAAAAATCACAAACTACAAAGGAGGAAATAAAAGCACTTTACAGTTTACTTTCCTATCAAGTTTGGCTCGTTCTGGTCGTCAAAGTACAATCGATTTATAGGCTACCGATGGGACAGGAATGGATATTTTCCCGCCTGAAAATTTAACAGAGTTTCAGCAAGAAGGTCTAATACTCAAAAGAGATGCTTTAGTTGCCCTAGAAACAAAGACTGGAAAACAAAATATTCGTGTAAGAAATGTTACGTGCCAATCAATATGTATGGAGCACACTGATTTTTTTTGTCAAGACTGTGGTCAATTGACCAACGATGATCTCAATTAAAATGTGTTTCTGTTGTTTTCAATTTATGTTTAATTTTAAGAAAATATGTTGTAGTTTGTAAAATAAAAATGATTGTGATAATTAAAAGTGCCATTTAAATTAGTCCATAAGAAAAGGATTGTTATGTTTTGTTATTTACAAAAGTTGTGATTTTTGTTCTTTTACATAAATAAATATTTTAATACGTACTTTTAGCTCCGAGTTTTACTTAAACCTGATTATTATAGTGTACTTATAACACCTAATATTTAAATCCATCAAAAAAACAAAAAGTATGTTAATTTTATCACTTTTTAATTTGGGGTTTGTCACACCCCACCTGGTATGGGACGAGACTTTTAGACACCTGGTACACGGAGGGTTAAAATAAAGTTAAGTCACAGTAAGGAGTATGATTAAAAAGCTCGTGGCTAAAATAGCCGCACGAAGTCGATCTATAAGGTTAAACAACGCTGCCAATGTAACCTTGGATGGGTGTCCATATCAACACAGTGGGATTCCTTCGTGCCTAGTAAAGTACGCTAAGCCATTAGTCCCGTCCCGGCAGTCATTTTTAGGGTTCCGTAGCCGAATGGCAATAAACGGAACCCTTATTGTAGTCTCTTCATGTGTCTGTCTGTCCATCCGTTCATATGTCACAGCCATTTCATTCCAAAACTACACATGTGAACTTGGTAGGTAGATGTATTTTGTTAACCGCTTTCCGACTTTTACTAAAAAAAAAAAAAAAAAAAAACATAAAATAAACTTCCCATACATAGAACTGAAACTAAAAATATTTTCGTCATGTCTGTCCGTCCGTCCGTATGTCACAGCCATTTCATTTCGAAATTATTATGATGTAGGTTGATGTATTCTGATAACCGCTTTCCTATTTTTACTAAAAAATAAAAAAAATATAAAAGAAAAGGCTTTCCATACATAGAACTGAAACTAAAAATATTTTCTGTAGATCTTAAAAACTTTCAACGAAAATTAGTTTGAACGAAATCGGATCAGCAGTTTTTGAGATAAACAGTACATTTTCTAAAACCACAAATATAACTTTGTAATTCATACAAACACTATGAAAACCGAAGTTATTTTGCGTAGTTACTTTATTACGGAAACTTTCATGGGCGAGTCTGACTCGAACTTGGCCAATTTTTTCATATTTATAAAATTTTATATACTTTACTAGCATATCGACCGCGACTGCGTCTACGTGGATTTCGAAATAATTTATAGACTATAGCGCTCCCCAATAATGCATCTTACTACCAAAGAAAGAATTTTTAAAATTGCATCATTAGTACTTCGGGGAGTGTGCGCAGGAGCTTCATGACCTGATTCCTCCATCTCCCTTTCACTACCGGTCTACCAGACGCACGGCAGGGTACCACCCACACTTGGTTGATATACCGTCTTGTCGCACCAAGCGCTTTTCTTCGACATTTATTTTGCATATAGCCAAGTTGTGGAATTCTCTGCCGGCTTCTGTGTTCCCTGCCACTTATGACCTTTTAGGCTTTAAAGCAAGAGTGAATGGGCATCATCTGGGCTCGCTCGTTCCATCGTTGACCTCATCTATCACTTACCATCAGGCGAGATCGAGGTCAAGGTCGGGCTAATCCGAAAAAAAAAATTAAGACCCCAATTACCCCCCGATTACCCCCAACAAACAATCTTACAAACAAATTTTATCTCTCTATAATATTATTTGTATTTGTATAGGCTAGCAATCGCGCGAGGTTACGCTGTCATAGACTTTATTACGATTAAAACATAACCCTCCTTCTTTTACAGTCGAGTAAAGCCTATAACCTTCCTTAAGTTATCCAAATCCATCATGGACCATGCCCGGGTCGACGGCGCGTTGTATTCCACGCGCGCCTCAAAGAGCGTCAGCAACATGACGAGGCCCCCCCTGCAGAGGGCCGAAGCCTGCCGGGGTCGTGGGACTTATCCCATTACCGTGACCCCGGTACGTAAAGGGTTATTGAAGGAACACCGTGGATTTTAGTCAGTAAAAGTCTGACAGTCCCTCCCACCCTGCCCGGGGTGGGAGGACTTATTTGATAATTTTACCACGTTAAAAAAAAAAAAAAGTTATCCAAATCCATCCAGTTCAGCGTTTCCAAGATTAGCGCGTTGAAACAAACAATCTTTTTGCTTTATGATATCAGTATAGATTGTATGCCTTACAATGTATGTAATACAGTTGTTTTTAGGTTTCAGTAGCCGAAGGGAAAAAAACGGAATCTTTATAGTTTCGTCTTATCTGTCTGTCAGTCCGTATGTCACGGCCATTTTATTCCGAAACTATTAAAACTATACACATGAAACTTGGTAGGTATTCTGTGAACCGCTTTCCGATTTTAAGAAAAAAATAAAATTAAATTAAGGGGGGCTCCTCGTACATGGAACTGAAACTGAAAATATCTTTTTAATGAAACATATGCGTGTGTGGTATCTATAGAAAGTTCTTTAAAAATGATATTGAGGTTTCTAAAACCACTTTTTCATAAAGTCAATTGTTTAAAAGATATACGCTTCCAAAGTGGTAAAATGTGTCCTCCCCCTCTAACTTCTATAATAATGGAGGAAAAAATCTAAAAAAAATATATGCTGTAGATCTTAATGTAAACTTTCAACGAAAGTTAGTTTGAACGAGATCGGATCAGCAGTTTTTGAGATATTGTACATTTTCTAGAACCGCAAATATAACTTTGTAATTCATACAAACACTATGAAAACCAACGTTATTTCGCATAGTTACTATGGAACCCTTCATGGGCGAGTCTGACTCGCTGTTAGCCATTTTTTTAAAGATTACTAGCAACGTGGGTAGCGTTCACAATACTAGCAATCCCGTTAACCCCTGCAACTAAGCTAAATATGCTTGTGTCTGGAGTGGGTTCACGTCAATAGTGTAATGGGTCGGGTTAGAACCCGCGACTTCCCGATCACAAGTCCGACACCTTATCCATTAAGCTATTGTCGCTTAAATGTTCGGATACACAAAAGTCAATACAAGTAATAAGTCAGAAAATCTGACACTAATCTCGGTAGGCATTTGTATATCTTTGACAGTTATTATAGTTCTCGTCAAATAACTTGGCAAGAATCGTTCTATGCGCAGAAGTCGATTTTTAGGTGTCAGCGGTTGTCAGCGGGACGCGGGGTATGACGTAGCGCCGCTCCGAGCGCGCGATTGGTGCGTCAGTAGTTCTCGTTCACTTTGCTCCCGAATACACTTGCGTACACGAAAGTTGTTTTACCCTTTGTTTTGTTACGAGTTGTTGTTTTAAATTTAGTTTTTGTTACGTTGATTACAATGCCAGGACCAAATACCGTTTTACGCAGACTATTAAAACGTAAGAAAGAACAGGTTAGACACTATAGTTAAGGAAGGTTGAAATTCCGAATTCGTCAGTCTTTAGGACACCGGGAAAAAAGAAGAATAAAAGGGGTAGCAGTTTTATTAACTAATTGTGACGACGAGAACATATTATTTTTAATGTTTTTTTTTATTCATTTTTTTTTCACTTTTAAATATATTTATGTATTATATCTA
The DNA here is from genome assembly GCA_943138885.2 of Tholera decimalis. Taxonomy (NCBI): domain Eukaryota; kingdom Metazoa; phylum Arthropoda; class Insecta; order Lepidoptera; family Noctuidae; genus Tholera; species Tholera decimalis. The sequence goes on along the minus strand of OW964575.2, from coordinate 4,162,418 downwards.
TTTTATTTATAATACCGAATTAACGAATGAATTCCTCTTCTTTCTTTAACATTCCTCTGAACAGACATGATTAAAAATAAATGATGGCACTAACCATTGAATAATGGCAAGCAGTAAAAGTGACCACTTTTTCTTCTACTAAGTGCACGATGCGCGAACTTACCCCCACTACACCAAAACCTTGCCAACTTATGTGACGAGGACTATACAGGTAGACAGAAGCCAGAAAATCTGACATCTACGTTGTTTCGTGTTACCCAGTTACTGGGTTGTGGAGGTCAGATAGGCAGACTCCATGTAAAACACTAGTACTCAGCTGCATCCAGTTACCTCTCAAAAGATAACTCCGAAGCCTGTGCAACGTCCGTTAGCATCTAGCTAAACTTGAAATGGAAAAAAAATGACGTGGAAAAGTATTATTTATAACCAATGTATAAATAAATATTATATATATTGAACTTGACTTTGAAGGCTGTCTCTGAGTGGAGCGACGCCAATTTAGTCAAGTTTAATGCTGCCAAGACCCAGGCGTGTCTTTTCTCCGCAAAAAGGAGCCAATTTTAACCGGCTCCTTCTTTCGGTGGTGTAACCGTTCCGATAACTGATCGCATCGAGCTTCTTGGGGTTACGTTGACATCCACCCTTAATTTTGGTCCGTTTATCGAGGCTAAGGCTAAATTGGCTGCCAAAAAGTTGGGAATCCTAGCAAAGGTGAGACGGTACTTCACACCGGAACAGCTGCTCAACCTCTATCAAGCGCAAGTTCGGTCGTGTATGGAGTACTGCTCTCATCTCTGAGACGGATCTGCCAAATACCAACTTGATGCACTTGAGTCTATAGAGAAACGGGCCAAAAGGCTCATCGGCAACGAGAAACTGGTCGAGACAAGGCTCCAGAGCCTAGAACATCGGCGACGTGTTGCAAGCCTGTCAGTTTTCTATCGGTTACATTTCGGGGAGTGTGCGATGGAATTGCACAGTCTTATTCCGCCAAGCCCGTTCCATCATCGGACTACAAGACAAACGGCGATGCGCCATCGTTACATGGTGGACATCCCACCCATACGCACGAAACGTTTTGGGAATACTTTCATTGTGCATACGGCTAAGGAGTGGCATTCCATGCCGGAGTCTGTATTTCCTGATAGTTGTAACCTGGAAGTCTTTAAGTCAAGAGTGAATAGGTTACTTCTAGGCAAGCGTGCTTCATCTTCGACCACATCATCGCTTAAGATCAGGTGAGATTGTAGTCAAACGCAAGCCTATCAACTATAAAAAAAAAACGCTCCATTTACTCAGCAAACACTAGTACTTTGCTGCATCCAGTTAGACTGGATGCTACCCAATATAGTTGTGGCTGAAGAGGCTAAGCAAATGATGTAGCCCTTTTGCTCCAGCGATTGTGTAAATCAAATGCACGGAATAGATGGGAATAGATGAATAAGGTTGGAATGGTAATGTGGGCGTGGCAAGCGCGCCACATTTATGATACGAAAATCATAGCTCGACCGATTAATTCATTCACCGCGTTTAGTTCGCTTCGGAATACTTCGGAACACGGAGCTCTGCTTTAAAATGCCATGTTGTGCAATTATAATCTGTAAAACAAAAAGACCCACCCCAAAAAAAAAAAAAAAAAAAAAAGTATAGAGCGAGGACGTATATCTTTCCATCGGTAAGTCGAAAATAAGATTTCATTACAATTTTATTTGTAAAAAACATAAAAATATTCTGATCACTATGAAATTCCGAACATTAACAACATTATTGCAACAAGTTACAAAAATATACATTGCCCGATGTGTACTCGCTTAATCAACGCAATAACTCCACTTTCAATTTACTGCATGCGTTGCGTCCTCCACACTTCAACCATTGACGTTTCGTCCTTTGCCATGATTGGCCGTGACGCACGGCGCATGTTTATCGACAGTGAGTTACAATCAGTAGCAAGCTCTCGATTAAAGTGTGTGTAATTTATTTGTGTGCGTAATTCGCATACGTAACGAGCCTCTTGCTTGTAGTGGAGCTAAATAGTGGGAGACAAGCGGTGACACGCGTTCTCATATAAATCAGGAACTATTTCCTTTCTAACCTCTTTTATCTGTTCTGTGATCAAACGTATACCTCTAAACTACCGCCCGATACCCTGTACGTTTCTGACATTCACTTTGTACTGAGATTCATTCAACACTGTGGATTGACAAATGTCAAGCGGTTTGAGGTTTTAATGCGGCCTACCCAAATGTCCTTTCTTTGGTATTTTTCTTTCGTCGAATCACTGAGCTCCTTTGTAGTCCTGAATTGAGCTACACGATTGCTGACATAGGCTTACACTGACTGGAGAGGTCCTCTCAAAACCTGTATTCTTCAAAAGACCATTTTGGACACTATTCGCATGGTTCTCAAAAGCTATATTGTGAATATGAGAGCAATGTGGGAAAACAACACATATTACGAGTAGATCAACGCACTTTCTGGCGGTTTGAGTGCCTTTTACGGCCTACCCAAATGTCCTTACTTTGGTATTGCTCGTCAAATCGTTTGAGCTCTTTAGTTCTAAGTTGAGCTACGCGATTACTGACAAATATTTGCACTGTTTGGACGGGGAAAGACTAAGGAAATAATAATCATGTATGTCTTTTGCTCAATCGATTGTGTTAATCAAACGTATACCTCTAAACTATTGCCCGTTACCCTCTACGTTTTTGGAATTCACTTTGTACTGAGTTCTATTGAACACTGTTATGAAATCGATTCGGTTTAAACTCGACTTGCCGTGTAGGTAAGGAACATTGAATCGAAGGAATATGTATGCATTGTTACCAGGCTCTATTCAGAAATGCAATCGTACTGCTTTTGTTTTCGTTCAGGAAAAAACTTTTTACCAAAAAAATAAACCGGCTTCCAAAAAACACTGCAAGAACGAAAATACAAAACTAAAGACACCGACTACCGAAATTAAAGTTATTTTTCTCTTTGCAGTGTTTTTTGGAAGTCGGTTTAATTTTTTTGTAAAAAGTTTTTATTTCACTCTTTTTAGTTGGTCGATTTATAATTTACCTAGTTACAAAAGCCTAAGTCTCAACTACTTATAACCCGTTAACTACAAAATATTGCTTTTCCCAATGCTGGGCCGTTAATTGTTGAGGAGTTCTCCTGGTATTTCACCATCAGCTTCACTTCACCATATGCATTGTGACGAGCATATTGTGCTTAATATAACCATATTCAAGTAATCAAAGCGGAACCCATGAAATGCTTATTATTCCTACCTACTTATACAAAGTGTAACGGAAACCCCATATCTATCCAAAAGGACTGAAGACAACATCTGGTATGAAGTCTCTATGCAAAGTTTCAGCTCAAAATAAGTGACTCACAGAATTGACCCCAAATTATTGCTTTCATTATATGTGTCTTGAATACCAGTAATAACAAATTTGTCACAGCACTATGAGGGTCATCACTTTCCACGTCACTAGCCAATAACACGATAATTCTCTTCGTTCTTCTTAATTTAAAAAAATCGGTCTCTGGTATCAATGTATAGAAATTTCTAATAAGCTCCACACATGTAGACATAGGATTACAAAACCCTTGCTATATCGTTTGTTATCATCCAAAGAAGCCGTGCACTCGGTATGTATATACCCTTTAAATTACACGTTGTATATTGAGTAGTTCCAGTGGCCATCTGTGATTGATAACCTCCTCCTTTTTTTGTCGTTGATTGAAAAAGAGAGCTCGTGGTTTAATAATAACAGCGGTAAGTTTGAACTACGAGGTTAAGCAACACTTGCCAAGGTATGCCTATGGATGTGTAACCAACTTCACATGTCGTGATTCCCCCGTGCCTTAGAAAATACGTTATGCCATTGGTCCAGGCTCATTTGTTTATCAATTATCGTTGCATAAAGTGGTTTAGAATATCAGGTATAAATAGTTCATTACACATAGTACAGTAAAACTCGAAATGTTGTATATTTATTTATTTAAACTTTATGTACAATAGTGGTACATGTGCGGACTTAATGCAACAAGGCATTCTCTACCAGTCAACCTTTGTGTTAAAAAGACCACAATGTGGTAGGTGTGCAAGTAAAATAAATGTCATTATCGAAAGAATATAGTATATAAATATATACAACGTGTAACGGAAACCCCATATCTATCCAAAAGGACTGAAGACAACATCTGGTATGGAGTCTCTATCCAAAATTTTAGCTCAAAATAAGTGACACAGAATTGACCCCAAATTATTGGTTTCATATGTTTCTTGAATACCAGTAATGACAAACGTGTCACAGCACTATGAGGGTCATCACTTTCCACGTCACTTGCTAATAAAACGATAATTCTCTTCGTTCTTATTAATTTGAAAAATTCGGCCTCTGGTATCAATGTATTGAAATTTCTAATATGCTCCACACATGTAGACATAGGATTAGAAAACCCTTGCCATATCGTTTGTTATCATCCAAAGAAGCCGTGCACTCGGTATTTATATACCCTTTAAATTACACGTTGTATAATAATAGAATACGTATATATGCTAAAATAATAGACTAATAAATACGGTGCTCCATAATAATCTTTCTGACTAAGAGAACTCACAATAATTATAATTATTGCGAAAACCAAACTAAGAATGACAAGCTTTTAAGTAGTGGTTTCTCATTTTACGCTTAAAAGAGAATTTAGACTCAGCCTTCTTGATGTCAAGGGGTGGCATGTTCCAGAGTTTAATGGTAGAATAGCATAGGAATTAGCCATAAGCCCGGTTCGGTGAGAAGGAATATGAAGAAGTAAGTTTTTAGATATTGTTATTTGTTTAAGCGTCTATCTCCATTATCATGTAGTGTCGTGGCTACGACGGAAACATTGCAACAGGCTTCTCCATCTACTACGGTCTTCATATTGATGGAGAGCCTGGGACATCGGCGTCTGCAGTACTTCGGACACCTTATCAGCCCATCGTCTGGGACTACGTCCTCTTGGTCGTTTACCATCTACATTGCCGGTAACAATGAGCTTTTCCAAGCTGCAAAAAATGGTAATAAATTAATAGTTTAAAAAACACTAGAAAAACACGCTTTTATAAATGCACGTAAAAACAAAAAATTGTTTGCGCTTTTCCTTTTTTTTGTAGTCTCCTTTTTCTTTGTGTTGCTGTTTCTATTTGTGTAGCTTTTGCCATATTATTCCAACGAGTAGTGAACAATTAAATGGTCGATCCCCCCAGAGGATTTGAAAGTGATATCTATAAAAAAATAAATCTATGGATTACGCGGTAATTCTAAAAGGTTAAGTAAACCGATAATGGATTTTCTTTAGGTTTTTTATAACCTTGAAACCTGATCGTGTTCAAAGTCCATTACGTGGCCTTTCTCACAAGTGCAAATACGACTTTGATACGATATTCCATCATGGAATGCCAGTGCCTGTCTTCCGGCTTCATCATCAGACCTTGAAACCTAATCGTGGTCAAAGTTCATTACAAGACTTTTCTAAGAAATCCAAAACAGCTATGATACAATTTTCCATCATGAAGTTCCAGTTCATATCTTCCGGCTCCGTCATTAGATCAGTTCGACAGTACCATATTATTGTATTGTCATCAGAACTACATACAGCTGCCAATTTTCATTACGCTACGACCCTTAGAAGATGGTTAAATTAGTTACCTTAGATTACATACATACAGGTCGACCTAATAAAAGCGTGTTAAAAACGCATACTAATGACGTTATGTGCTACAATAGCTGCGATCTGTTTATAAAATCTTAGATGAAAACGTTAAAATACTTTACATTTTATTAAATCACATCTATCCTAATGTTATAAAAATGCAAAAGTGTATGTTTGTCTGTATTTTTTGCGTCAAAAGATCGGATCGATGTGATTTTTGGTAAAGATATAGTTGAAGAGCTGGAGAGTGATACAGGCTTATTTTGTTGAAAGAAACCGTTGTCACGGAAGCAAATCCGCGGGCAGTAACCAGCACCTATAGCAGTAGTAGCGACTATGGAGCCAAAGATAAAGCAAGTTAGCTAAAATAATAATAATAATAATATCCAGCTGTCAACGTTTCGGCCCAACGACTGTCGGATCAGGTACGGGTCATCCAGCGTAACCGTATGTTGGATGACGCCGTACTTGATAGATTACGTCTCGAATCACGGTGCAGTCGTGTCTCATCTGCTTCACCACAGGCTGCGGTGCAACTACAACCTAGTATCTCACCGCGACCCGACCACGTCGGTGAAGATGATGAGGACCGGGCTACATCCGTGAGTACCCAGTGCAGTGAACGAATGAGGAGTGCTTTGGAGTGTGCATTACGGGAGTATCGCTCCACACCACCTGAGCTGAGACCTCGTCTGCCTCGTTTGCCCATGCATAAGAAAAATAGGGCGCTAGTGTGTGCTCTAGATTCACTGTTGTCAAATTATTTTGACAATAGCGAAGACCTCACCGATACCCATTCGATCCTGTACTGTGCCGCTGTTGCAGCGTGTCGGGTAGCTCATGTCAAGTTTCCAAAGACTGACAGAGCTATTCGACCAGCTGTACCAGCTTGGCAGTGCAGGATCGAACGTCGTATCGCTAGGGCTAGAGCACTCATTGGCAAACTTATCTGCTTCAGACAGGGCAACACTCGCCCTAGAGTGATGCGCTTTGTGAGGCGGGCATTCGCGGGGACTGATATTAGTCCTCGGGATTATCTGACCTGCGTCACAGAGCGCATCGACTTCCTGAAGCAGAAAGTCTATGCGTGGGCAAATAGAATTCGTAGATATAAGCGGCGGGTGGAGCGATACACTCAGAATCGCGCATTCCAAATCAATGAAAGGTGGGTTTATAGGGCCTGGGAGCGACCTGACCAAGGTGTGACTGATACGTGCTTACCGGATGATGACACCATGTGTTCGTTCTGGCGCAGCATCTGGTCGGCTCCTGTCTGTCACACCGAGGGTGACTGGATGACTGAGATCAAGCGCACGTGCGATCTTATACCAGAAATGGGGGCAATTACGATCAGCCCCCAAGATGTAACCCGTGCAGTCCGTCCGCTATCCAACTGGAAATCTCCAGGACCAGACGGACTGCACAATTATTGGATAAAATGGTTTCAAAGATCGCACGCCCGCTTGGCATCTCAGTTCCAGTCTGCCTTAGAGTCAGGATCGCTACCTCAATTCCTGACTACAGGAATAACCCACCTGCTCCATAAATCAGGTAGTACAGCGGAACCTAAAAATTATAGACCGATCACGTGCTTACCGACGGTCTATAAAGTTCTTACTTCCATTTTGAGAGCCAAAATTAATAATCATATTGATACAAATTCAATCATGTCTGCTTCTCAGAATTAATGTAGGAACGGGTCCCGCGGTACTATGGAGCTTCTCCTCATTGATATTGCCATTAACCAACAGGTTCGTCGTTTCCGAAAGAATCTGTCGACAGGTTGGATAGATTATAAGAAGGCCTATGATTCTGTTCCACATACATGGCTCAAGAAGGTGTTGGAGTTGTATAAAATAGACCCAATACTACGTAATTTTCTTGAGTCATGTATGGGGCAATGGAAGACGGTCCTTCGCTATCCAGGATGTCGACAGATCCAGGAAAACAGCGAACCGATTAGGATTGAGCGTGGCATATTTCAAGGCGACAGTCTGAGCCCACTGTGGTTTTGTCTGGCTGTCAACCCTCTCAGTACATTGCTGGAGGGTTCGGGGCTAGGCTACCAGTTGAGAAGAGGTGGTCAGGTCATATCACACTTGCTTTACATGGATGATTTGAAAATCTTTGCCACCAGCAAACTGCAACTGATGGAGCTACTGAAGGTAACAGAAACTTTCAGTAGCGCCATCGGGATGGAATTTGGGGTGGACAAGTGTGCAGTTATGCATGTAAAGCGAGGGGAGATTATGGAATCCGTGGGAACTCAACTCTCGAATTCCATACACCTAAGATCCCTCGGATCAACTGAAACTTACAAGTATTTGGGTATGTCAGAAGCGCTAGGCATCAATGCTGCTTATGTTAAACAGTCATTGAAGGAACGCTTCTTTGGCCGCCTGAATAAAGTACTGAATAGTCTTCTATCAGGCGGAAACAAGGTGCGTGCCTTCAATGGTTGGGTTATATCAGTATTGATGTATTCTTTTGGCATACTTAAATGGACTCAGACTGAACTTGACGCCTTGGACAGGCGGGTCCGCACAACGCTGACTGCAAATCGGATGCATCACCCACGTTCATCGGTGATGAGGCTGTATATCCCGTGGAAGTGCGGGGGTCGTGGCTTTTTAAATGCAAAGACCCTGCACAACCGCGAGGTATGCAGCCTTAGGGAATATTTCCTAGAAACCGACGTGGGTATGCATCGGGATGTGGTAGCGGTGGATAAAGGCCTCACGCCGCTCTCCTTAGGTAACGAGAATTGGCGCAAACCTGAAGTATTAGATACTAATGACCGCAGAGAAGTATGGAAGAGCAAGGAGCTTCATGGACGCTATTACCGAGCCCTTCATGGGTCTGAAGTAGATTTATTAGCGTCTGTAGCCTGGCTACGTTTTGGTGACCTCTTCGGGGAAACCGAAGGTTTTGTCTGTGCGATTATGGACGAAGTTATGATGACGAATAACTATCGGGAATATATTGTGAAGGATGGTACGGTAGACACATGTCGGGCATGTCACAAACCGGGAGAATCCATTCGTCACATTATCTCCGGTTGTTCTCGTCTGGCTAACGGAGAATATTTCCATAGACACAACCTCGTAGCCAGGATTATTCACCTGCAACTTGCTCTTAAATACAATCTTGTGGAATCAGAAGTACCATACTATAGGTATGTGCCCGACCCAGTTCTCGAAAATGGCAATATTACACTGTACTGGGATCGGTCTATCATCACTGACAGGACTATTGTTGCCAATAAGCCTGACATAGTGGTGATAGACCGATTAGAGCGTCGCACAATGATTGTTGATATAGCAGTCCCCCATGACGAGAACCTCGTGAAAGCTGAGATAGATAAAAAAAAAATAAGTATCTTGACCTGGCGCGTGAGGTTGTCGACATGTGGGATGTGGAGACAGCAAACATTGTGCCGATAGTCGTCTCAGCCAATGGCATAATAGCCAAGAGCCTCGACCAACATCTAAGGAGGCTCTCGTTGAGCAGGTGGATCAAGGGCTTGATACAGAAAGCAGTACTCCTGGAAACGGCGCGTATTGTGAGGAGGTTCCTCTCTATGGAGCCCTGACCACCGGTAGCTTGCACCCTGTTCCCGATACCGGTGGGCTACTATTTTTTATATTTTTAAATGTTTTTATTTTTTATATTAATATTTAAAAATGTAATTTATATGTACATAGATTTAATAAATGGAATAATAATATAATATAATGTTGTTTATATATAATGTTTTTTTATTGTCACTTTTTTATAGAAAAATATTTAAAAATGTAATTTTTGAGAGGTATATGAAATAAAGGAAATAATAATATTCCATAACTTTCACACAACGCCATCTAGTTCCAAACTAAGCAGAGCTTGTGCTATGAGTACTAGACATCTGATAAACACACATATATGTTTCTAAATACATACATATTATACATAAATTACACCCAGAAAAAGAACAAAATGATCGTGCTCATCACACAAACATTTTTGTCCAGGGTGGGAATTGAACCCACGACCTTGCGCATAGCAGTCAGGGCCATTGACCACTATACCAACAGGCCTGTCAAAATCTGGGGTCTTTAAGCCATAGCAAGCGCCAAAAGCCTAATAGATAAGGTGACGGCCTTGTGAATGAGAGGTCACGTAAAGCACTAGTACTAGTACTTTTTTTATTCAGAATAGGCTCGCGTTTGACCACCATCTCACCTGATGGTAAGCGATGATGTGGTCGAAGATGGAGCACGCTTACCTAAAAGTAACCTATTCACTTTTGACTTAAAGACCCCTAGGTTATAGCTATCGGGAAACACAGACTCCGGCAGGGAATTCCACTCCTTAGCCGTACGCACAATGAAAGTATTCCCAAAACGTTTAGTGCATATGGGTGGGATGGCGATGGCGCATCACCGTTTGTCTTGTAGTCCGATGACGGAACGGGCTTGGCGGAGTTAGATTGTGTAATTCCATCGCACACTCCCCGAAATGTAACCGATAGAATACCGATTCGTCGTCGATGTTCAAGGCTCTGGAGCTTTGACTCGACCAGTGCATCGTTGCCAATGAGTTTCTTGGCCCGTTTCTCAATAGACTCAAGTGCGTCCAGTTGGTATTTGGCAGATCCTTCCCAAAGATGAGAGCAGTACTCCATACACGACCGAACCTGGGAAAACGAACAAGGCAGTTGTCGATGATATTAACATACAAATTAGAGATGTGCAAGCATCACTGATAAACAAAGATGGTGTTGTAGTAAATGTGAAGCATGAACTATTTCTAACGATGATTGATGGAAAGGTCGCTCAGGTCCTTACAAATACTCCATCCGGTTCCACGTGCATGATATGTGGGGCTACTCCACGGCTAATGAATGACCTATCGAAAGTGACTGCCAGTAATGAATAGTGATTGTAAAGCACTATTACTCAGCTGCAGGTTAGACTGGATAAAGACCCAAACATAGTTAGAAAAGGCTAATCAAATAATTAATAAAGATTATAATATAATTAATGAAACTTTTTTGCTTGATTCATGTTTTTATTAAGTATCCTATTACACATTTCGAAACAGGTTCAGATTAAAGATAATTACTTACCAGAACCTCTCTGATTTAATAATAATTGTTCTTAGTAATTTGTAATACAGGCTTTATTATGTTTAATTTTTTTTAGATTGTAAATTAACTTTATTTCCAAACAAATATACATAATTATGTACTATTAAAAAATTGATCAAACCTCAACGCTGTAGGCTGGCAACGTACCCAAGATACTGGCGGCATTGCCTCGTTGTATGGCAATGCTTAGCCGTTGACCAAAGAAATAGCCAGCCCTTGGGTTGCCGGAAGCGTCAACGAGCCTATTCGATATTTCTTTAAAAAGGCTGTGAGCACACGGGCCCCATGGTCCGAGAGTTTCGATCTCAAAAGGCTCGAAAATATAGTTACCACCGAGATGACTATATTTACGCCACTTGAGGTTTTCCGCAGCCGCAGCGGGAGCGCCAGCACAACATGATGAACTGGGAAGATGGGATGGCGCAACAGTATCGACACAAGTTGCGTCCCATACTAAAGGCCTACCCATCTTCCAAGGAAACAATGACATGCCGTCTGGTCTCTTGCCTACCCAACTTCTCTCTTTTTAAATTAATATTGTACTGGCGTTTGATCACCATCTCGCCTGATGGTAAGCGATGATGTGGTCGAAGATGAAGCACGCTTACCTAGAAGCAACCTATACACTCCTGACTTAAAGACCCCCAGGTTATAGCGTGCTTCATCGTTGGCTACTTACATTGGTTACGGGCTACAGCTTTTTAGAGTTCCATAGCCGGATGGCAAAAAACGGAACCCTTATAGTTTCGATATGTCTGTCCGTCTGTCTGTCTGTCTGTCTGTCCGTCCGTCCGTCTGTATGTCACAGCCATTTTATTCCGAAACTATTAAGATTATACATGTGAAACTTAGTAAATAGATGTATTCTGTGAACCGCTTTCCAATTTTAAGAAAAAGTAAAAAAATATTTATAATAAAAGGGGGTCCCCATACATGGAACTAGAACTGATTTTTTTTTTTTCATGAAACCTATGCGTGTGTGGTATCTATATACAGGTCTTTAAAAATGATTTAAGGGTTTCTAAAACCACTTTTTCATAAAGTCAATTGTTTAAAAGATATAAGCTTCCAAAGTGGTAAAATGTGTGTCCCCCCTCTAACTTCTATAATAATGGAGTGAAAATTCTAAAAAATATATATATCTGTAGATCTTAATGTAAACTTTCAACCAAAATTAGTTTGAACGAAATCGGGTCAGCAGTTTTTGAGATACAGCATATTTTCTTAAACCGCAAATATAACTTTGTAATTCATACAAACACTATGAAAAACAAAATTAGTTAGTGTAGTTGTAAAACTGTAAATAAGCTAGTTTTAAGAATTTTTTAAGGTTTTTTCATTCGTCAAATAAATATACATATTATATTATTATAGTTACTACGGAACCCTTCATGGGCGAGTCTGACTCGCACTTGGCCAATTTTTTATTTATATTTTCTTTTTTAAAAGAGAAGGAGCTGTGTGTAATAGGATTCACATTACTAGCAATCTTGTTAACTTCTTAACTAAGCTAAATATGATTGTATCTGGAGTGTGTTCACGGCAATAGTCTAATGGATTGGGTTCAAACCCTCGATCACAATTCTGACACGTTAGGCATTAGGCTATTGACGCATTTCAATTAGATATGTGTAAGTAATGCGAGTGATGCATCACGCGTAATATCACCCGAGCGCGTACTGTAACATCACACATTACTCGACTAAAATAGGCATCACACCATCACACTAAACATCATTCGCGCGGTAGTAGCGCAGTAGCTCGCGACATGACTCGCAGACTCGCTCGAACTGAGCCCTCCCGAACGCATCGCATCGGCAATGTTCGGTTTATATCGGAAGTCCGGAACTAGGCGCGTGCGATTTCGTATTTCGCCCGGTCAGGTGGCTTAGTATGTTACTTAGAACTCTATTTTTATTATTAAAGGGTTTATATTTCCTTGACACCACCACCCGTTGTACGGTCGTAGGTAAATACTCAACTGTCCTTTTATTTCGAATTGCAATGCAAATATTTCATTTCTTTCATGTAATTATGAATCATCATAATGACACGCGGACAACATCGTATCGCTCGCTGCTATGTTATTATTTCAATAACATGTCTTATTACACTAGAACATTGCATTACATTAGAACGAGCGATGGTGTGCTATCGCATGGCACTACATCATAACATCACGCGTGATGTTTGAAGTGATGGTGTAATGTAATATTACTCGGCACGAAATGTAATGACATATCGCATCACTTCGTGGTGCACTGTTTTGCACATGTCTAATTTGAATGGTGTGAAGTGACGTGAGCCAGGCGAGAATTGAGTGCTGAGAGAAAAGCAGTATTGCATATAGAGAGTTCAGGATACCAACGAACTTAATATGATTACTTTAGAATTCCTGCTTACCCCAGTTTAAGCTATAAAACTGTTAGCAGCGAAGCTCAAAGTTTTTGGGTGAACACTCCCGATATGTGTGAGTAGCTCGTGCTTATACTCGGAAGTTTTAATATGATAAACAAAAAAAACCACGTGACGTAGTTAACCGGCTAAACGACCTCTCACTTTGGTTGTTATGCTACGTCACATTTGTAATTTTTAATTTAGCAACGTTATAATCGATAGTACAACGAATTACAACGGTGCTAAATTGAAGAGTACAACTGTGACGTAGTATGCCAACTGAAATAGCAAGTATTACGTTTAATCGGTTAACCATGTCACATGTTTTTTTTTGCCACTGCCACGTTGTATGACTATGCTTATTCTTTGGGCAAAGAACGAGCCAGCCCTCTGATCACGCAAGGACTCGATCAGCCGGTGAGACAATAAAATAAAGTAAACGAAATCTAAATATATATAATTCAAAGGTGACTGACTGACTGACTGACTGACATAGTGATCTATCAACGCACAGCCCAAACCACTGGACGGATCGGGCTGAAATTTGGCATGCAGGTAGGTGTTATGACGTAGGCATCCGCTAAGAAAGGATTTTGCGAAATTCCCACGGGATCGGGATTTACACGGGAAAAACTCCCCACGCGGGCGAAGCCGCTGGCACAAGCTAGTTTATAATATAGTAAGTGAAACGTAGAGCCTAGATCCCACAACACAGGGAATCCCAGTGTGGGATCTAGATCCTCAACGAATAGAGTAAGATTTATTTAAGACATTAAATATTTTTTTCATATCGGAGCCATCGTCTGGGGACACGGCAGTGCCCCCGCCAAGTTGAGCAAAAAGCGGCACGGCCGTACCATACTTTTCTCGAAGCAGTTCAGGCCATTTTCGACCCCATATAACTTCGTTGTGGATAAAACTATAAGCCTGAATTTTCAGTAACCAAGCAGGCATTGTATAAACACGCTATATTTAAAATTTCATTCAATTTGAACCTGTAGTTTAAGAATTATCACTAGTCAAAGTTTGTTAATTTTGTCACTCACTGACTGACTGACCGATCATCAAAAGTCTAAGGCACTTCTAGCAGACATAGAAGCTTCAAATTTAGAATACAATTAGTGTTAAGTGTATGAATCAAGGAAAAACTAAAATATTTTTCAATTTCAGTCCAGTTTTCTAGATACATCAACTGCATAAATAACTTTGTAATCCCATATATTTATATGAGATTACAAAGTTATATTTACAGTTAATTAGACAGTGTACCTGTATATAATTATGTATAATATAATGGAATAACAGGTGTAGATAGGTATCTAGATAGAATTATGTTCAAAGGTAACTTGTAAAATGGTCAACGGAATAAAAAAAGCCAGAGAGAGGGCTTTAAGAAAATTCATTGTTGGTATACAAGAAGTAGAAGGAAAGGAAAAAAGTAGGACTATCTACAAAAAGAAATGAGATCCCATAAAAATAATACTTGTCAAAAAAACCAAGTCTCGCAACTCAGTTCTTCTACCGTAAAAAGTTGTGAGATCCATGTAATACCAAGTCGGTTATTCGATTATTCAGTCCCTACTTAAGGGACCTTCTGTCTTAAGTTGTTACGTAATTATCTAACCTAACAACTTCTTATAGTGACCATATCAATATTAAAAATCTTTAACGTTTTAAATAATTAGATTGAGTTGGCAATCGCAAAAACAATCTAATTTATATATGTGTATTATTACTTGTGAGATATATTGTGTTTTCATGCGATGGCCGAGTCTTATGGGTGGAGTTTTTATGGAATCTATTCTTACCCGGTATGTTATGTTTTCAATTGATATTTTTTATAGTTTACAAAGTGTGCATAATATATAATATTAACTTCTTCCCGCGACTTCAATCGCGTAGGAGGGTTTTCCCGCATAAATCCAGATCCCGTGGAAATTCCGGGAATTCCAAGATGTCAAATATCTACTCATCAAATTTCATTCAGATCCGTTCTGTAGTTTTGGCGTGACTGAGTAACAAACATCCTTCCATACATACATCATCCAAACATTTACATTATTAGTACAGATTAGTAATAAGAAAGAAAGATTCAATATTATCGGTTACGTTATCCAAAGTCGGTTAACTTAACTCACAAATAGACTTCAATAATTAATCCACTGCAGATAAGGAATAGATACTTATGCAAAGTAATCACAGTAAGTCAAATTAATTCTGTTCAAAAAGTTTAAAGTATGTATATACCGAGTTTGGTTGCTACCACAGAGCATAAAATTTCCCACATTAGACTAGATTCATTTGGATTTTAATGAAAAACAATTCTATTAGATAACAAATTTACAAAGCTCAAAAAATTAAACATAGTATATACAGGCGAAAATAAAAATAAATTACAAGGCATCGTAAAATTCGTCAACATCGCTATCAATGGGAAAAGTTCCCAGAACACTGGCTGCATTGCCTCGTTGAATGGAAATGCTGATTCTCTATCCGAAGAAAAGGCCAGCCCTCTGGTCACTTAAGGAGTCGACTAGTTGTTTACCGATATCAAGAGAGAGTCATTTATGAGTATTAATTACATTTTACTATGTTAATTGATGAGATACCAATCGGACAGAAGATCGCTCGTCGCACGTGGTCATGGATTGGCCACACTCTCCGAAGGGGCCCCAGCCACGTCCCAAGACAAGGTCAATGATAAATGATCTTTATTTTGCAAATTGGTTATTAAATAACACTTTTATACGTAATTTTTTTGTAAATATTAACTAGATGAGGCCGGTGTTTCCTGACTACCCTGAGAAGAAACACCGAAACAAACTCAGGGGTCCGTCTCTTTTATAGTCCATACAATCTGTACTGGTTTAATTATATGGGAACCTTAAGTATCAGTCTGAGGCGATCTGTTGAAGAAAGATGCTCACAGATTTGAGTGGGCCTGTCCATACAGTACAAGCATTTGTCAAATGACGTATAGTTCAACTTAGAACAAGGAGCTTAACGATCTGACGAACAATACCAAAGTAAGGACGTTTGGGTAGGCCGCAAAAAGCACTCAAACTGCCAGACAATCATGTTTAACTCGAACAAAATAAACTACATAGTTCACATATTCACAATCTTTTATGAGTCGGAAATGGCCTTTTGAGGAAAGAACCACACAGATTTGAGTAGATCCGTCCTGTCAGTGCAAGCCGTTGTCAGGTCCAGAGTGGACCCCACAGGGGAAACGGATACGTGGCCGTCCAAAGCTTACTTGAAAGCGTTCGGTAGCGGCGGAGTTGAAGAACATCGGGTTGACGTAGCCCGAGGTGAAGCGCGTAGCCCAAGACAGAACGCGATGGCAGAGCACTGTAGACGACCTCTGCCCTACCTAGGGGACTTCGAACATTAAGTCATGTTAATTGGTCTATACTATCCTATCATTTCTAAACATTTTTTTAAATATTTTAGATAGGCTAGCGTTTGAACCCCATCTCACATGATAGTAAGCGATGATGTGGTCGAAGATGAAGCACGCTTGCCTACAAGTAACCCATTCACGCTTGACTTAAATACCCTCAAGTAATAGCTATCAGGAAATACAGACTCCGGCAGGGAATTCCAGTCCTTAGTGGTACGCATAGTTACAGTATTCCCTAAACTCCTTAATTTATGTTGTGATTTTTTATTGATTTATTATAGCAAAACATGTAAAATCCAAATACGATTTGTTTCAATATCTTATGTCATGAGATGTCAATTTCTATGTGTAAATAAGTGACATTCGCTGTCATAATCTATTCTATTCTCTTTTTAGGGCAAAAAACAGAACCATCGTAGGATTACTTTATTTATGTTGTGATTTTTTATTGATTTACTATAACAAAACATGTACAATACAAACACGATTTGTTTCAATAGCTTATGTCACGAGATGTCAATTTCTATGTGTAAATAAGTGACATTTGCTGTCATAATCTATTCTGTTCTCTTTTTGGGGCAAAAAACAGAAGCATCGTAAGATTACTTTCTTTATGTTGTGATTTTTTATTGATGTATTATAGCAAAACATATACTTTCCAAATAAAATTTGTTTCAATAGCTTATGTCACAAAATGTCAACTTCAACTCTTGTTAAGTGGCGTTTGTGGAGGAGCCACCACAATTTTGCCAATATCACGTGTAGAATGATAGACCATCAAACGCAGGAGGTTGTTCCGTAAAGTATTTTGGATGGTGAAAAAGTAATATACAACGTGTAATTTAAAGGGTATATACATATCAAGTGCATGGCTTCTTTGGATGAAAACAAACGATATGGCAAGGGTTTTGTAATCCTAATTCTACGTGTGTAGAACTTATTACAAATTCCAATACACTGACACCAGAGACCGAATTTTTCTAATTAAGAAGAACGAAAAGAATTATCGTGTTATTGGCAAGTGACGTGGAAAGTTATTGACCCTCGTAGTGCTGTGACACGTTTGTAATGATTGGGATTCAAGAAATATATGAAACCAATAATTTGGTATCAATTCTTTGAGTCAGTTATTTTGTGCTGTAATTGTGCACAGAGACTCAATACCAGATGTTGTCTTCAGCCCTTTTGGATAGATGTGGGGTTTCCGTTACACGTTGTATAAAGTTGTAAAAATGTAATTCCACAAGATGTCAATTTCTATGTGTAAATGACTGACATTCGCTGTCATAATCTATTCTATTCTCTTTTTGGGGCATAAAAACAGAACCATCGTAGGATTACTTTGTGGTCCGTCTGTTATTTTTTCATTTTTCTCAGGAACGGGTAGAGATGTCGAAATAAAATTTATATGAAACAAGCAGTCGCGTGGTGCTTTGCGCTCGTGGACTTATCACGGTAAAAACATAACCCTTCATTTTTGCACTCAAGTAAAACCTAAATAAGCTTCCTCAAGGCTTAAGCTACTTTTATACTGAATTTCATCAAAATTCACTGAGTACTTTCGAAGATTAGCTCGTTCAAACAAACAAAATTAATAAATAAATACATGAATAAATAAATAGATACATGAGTCAAGTCAAAGTGATATGAAATACGACATGTTTATTTCTCATACTTTGCAATTTCACAAGCGAGTCAAAACCTATAGGGTGCTTTCTGTTGACCTAGAATCATTAGTTGCCAACTGTAAACTGAATTGACAATACCAGTTTTTTTATAATTGCCAATAAAAATCACAGTAAACTAAAACAAAAATCGTTTATTGAGCTAAGAGGGTCAGTACTATAAAATTCTATTAACAGTGACATTTCTAGTAGAGGCGGGGCCAAGTCCCACCCTGCTCTGTGGAAATCCCCAAAGTATTTTAAGATTGATAAACTTTTGTAAGTAAAACGTTATCAATGAAAATGGGTTATCAAAATGTAGAAAGACGGTTCATTATTTTCTCGGATTTCGAAACGAGTTTTAGACAGCTGTCATTGAATTGAGATTTGTGCAAGGATCTTCTACCTACTATACAAGTTCCTTGGATTTGTGTTAGAAATTTGTTGTGCGTGTAAGTAGAAACTTTAATAAGTGTGATTGTAGCCAGAAGAGACAATGTTTAAAAAAAAAAAACTATTATTATCTGTAGTTACTGCTATGTATCTATTTAGTCATGTTGATTATTGTACGATATGGTTTACATTAAGATTATATATTTAGTGTTCAGTGTAAGATTTTCATGCCTCTAAACGTGAGGACTTTTAATTGACTCACCGTCTACTATACTATATATTTCCTGTATTAATAGTTATATATATAATAGCTGTTAGTCTTCCAGCCTTAGCTAGCTAAACTAAACTTAACACGAAAAAAAAACATGACGTGTAAAAGTGTTATTTATAACCAATTTACAATTTTTTTTTTCTTTGGTTTGCAATTCCTCTTGATATCAGGATTGCCACCTGTTAGTGTGCATTTAAGCGAAGGTTGTGGGATTATTGCTGAACAAATAGAGGGCAGCTGAGTTGTCTCATAAACCCATTTCTATAACTTTTTTATCAATATTATTCATCGATATGTGTGTAATACACAAAGGAAGACCAAAGAAAATATGGATGCATTTTGTGAGGATCGATATGAAAGAAAAAAGAAGTAAATGATTCTGTGACGTCTGACAGCGGAGAATGGAGAAAGAGAACGTATTGCTTCAACCACAAGTAACTGAGTGCTTCTCGACTTAAGCAATTGTTGGTGAAAAGCTTTTTTATGGAAAAGTAATTATTTGCGTCTAAATGATTTTCTGTTTGTATGTATTTGTCGGTCGTGTTCTATTTACTTCCTAATTTATGTTATAGGTATTTTGTAATTGCCTTTATTTTTTTTCTCTTCTTCTTGTTTTTGTTTTTAGTGTTTATTAGTGGAAACTTGTAAATGGCCTTCAGTTGTATATTGCGTAATAACACTGTATAACTTAGCTGTAAGTTTCCCGAATAGAATAAAATAAAATAAATAAGGGCAGGAAAATGTATGTAGATATTTAAATATGTATTACGTAAGTTTAATTTTTATTTTAGTTATGTCATTTACCTGAAATGTAGTTTTCTAAATTTTTTTTATGCCTCTGCCATGTTATCTATTCACCACACATGGTTGACTGGTAGAGTATGATGAGATGAGAGATACAGCAGCCCTAGACCACTAGGAAAACTGAAGAAACATGGTGCGTTTTTAGTCAGTAAGTCAAATATAACAATGCCTTCGACTTTACCTGGGTTTACCTTTACCCGCTCTGGAGCGGGATGAGTCATTTGATGAGTTTCTCACCGAAGAAAAAAGTATAGATGCAATCTCTGTTTTAAGTATACGAATATTGTAAATTTGTAAAGAATGGATTTATATTACTCAATCACATCAAAATCAGATCTTATCGGCTCAAAGATAGATTTATAGCCTGATACAGAATAAAAGATAGATTTTTTTTATTGATAATAGGCTCGCGTTTGACCACCATCTCACCTGATGATAAGTGACGATGTGGTCGAAGATGGAGCACGCCAGCCTAGAAGCTACCTATTCACTCTTGACTTAAAGACTCTCAGGTTATAGCGATCAGGAAACACAGACTCCGGCAGGGAATTCCACTCCTAAGCCGTACGCAAAATGAAAGTATTCCCAAAAGGTTTTATGCGTATAGGTGGGATGTCCACCATGTAACGATGGCGCATCGCCGTTTGTCTTGTAGTTCGATGATGGTACGGGCTTGGCGGAATTAGATTGTGTAATCCCATCGCACACTCCCCGAAATATAACCGATAGACTTGCAACTCGTCGTCGATGTTCAAGGAAAAAAAAAATAAAAATAGTAACTGGGTAACACGAAACCACTTGGTAAGACCAATGCCAGATTTTACTGGCTTCCGACCATCCATTTTAATGGCTTAGTCATTTTATTTTTGTATTTTTAAAAAATATATAACCATTTATTCGGTAAAAAAACACTAACAACAACAGAAAATTACAAACATAAAAAAAATAGCACTAAGAGTTTCGCTGAGCCGAAAGGGTTACCAACTCAGCATTTGTTGGGCGAAAGACAACCAGCGCTGGTTTTCAGTTGGCACCCAGCAGTGACGCACGGACGAGGGTAAATAAACTAATGTTAATGAATGTGTAGTGTATTAAATCTATACTAATATTATGAAGCGGAAAAGTTTGTATGTTTGTTTGCTTGAACGCGCTAATCTTCGAAAGTACTTGGTGGATATGGATGAAATTTGGTATGGAAGTAGCTTGAAGCTTGAGGAAGGTTATAGGCTACTTTTTACGCGATGCAAAAAAGGAGAGTTATGTTTTTACCGTGATAGAATCCACGGGAGCGAAGCCCCGCGTGAGTACTAGTCCATAAATAAAATAATATTGTAAGGTTTAATATCGTGCTACGTGCTAAAAATAAAAAACCTTTAATTTGTAATTTGAAACTCGCCACCAAAAAGCGCGTTAGTTGCCTAGTATCAAACTGCCCGCCAGAGAAAAAAAAATAAAAAAGTGACAAAAAAAAAAGTTATTATTGAAATACGAATTATTAATTAACATTTAAAACTAGATAAAATAAAATAGAATAAAAAAATTTACAACAGGTGTTGAGATTTCGAATAACTGCCCCAATACTAAGTTTGTCAAACAAAATTGAGTACTTAATTAATATATTTTATTAGAACAGAATTTTGACTAAATAAATGATTTGTCAATATTTATATTATTGAACTAATTTGCGACTGAAGGACAAATTTCTTAAGACTTTTCTTGTGGATTTTTTTTGTCGGATCACCTCACTCTTCTAAGGGAGAATATAATTCTTTTGAGAATAATTATAATCTTTATTTCTTAGAAACTTAGTACAATATCATAATAACTAAGGCTATAATATGTTTTTAGCATAGAGAGACAGATCTAAGCTTGCAGGAATGTTCTACCAAGATACCGCTGCCCCGGACCAAAAGGGCAACTGAAGGGACAGGGTTGGGTTTTAGTCAGTAGAATTTGCAGTATTCTCTTCCGCTTCAACCAGAGTTGCAGGAATCATGTGATGATTTTCCCCTTGCAAAAATAAAATAAAATAATAATATGAAATTCTTTTCTGCGTTTCCACCATTTTAGGACATTGGACTAACTTAAGCTCTCTTTCAATTTTGGACTACCAATTTAATTACGGTATCAAGTCTTTTTTCTCTTCTGGCAAAAAAAAAATTGTGTTCGTTTTATCAGAGAGCAAAACCGTATAAAACAACTAGTATATAAGCTGGTATGTTTCTATTTGACGGCTCTTAAGACATCTAGAACGTCGTATTAAATTTTTTCTTCATTAATTGTATAGAATAATTGATAGATTATTCCTTAAAACACTAAAAGTGATGACCTAAGAAGTCTATTTACTAACTACTCTTTCCCATCAATCACAAAACTATCCTCATGTCCCAGCAAAAACTACCCTTAAACACTTTGACAACCACCTCGCATATAATCGATCACGCTAAAAGAAAAACAGTAATATATTTAATTTGCTCAACGTTGAGAACCACACGCTTTCCCAAGCCAAATTTCGCTTAACACGAACAACCCCCAAGTGCGAGGGAAACAGAAGATACGCAGGAGTAAAAGAGAAGCATATACAGCTGTTAGCTACGCCCAATCAATGCATAGCGCTTGATAGTCTGCAAGCCAGTGTTTCGTTAACCGTCGGTGTGAACGGTACGGCCGCTCGTTCCAAAAATAAATAAATAAAATATTTTAAAAATTTACTTTAAAAATATTTATTGATGCGTTCGATATTCTAGTTTAAGGGAAAAATATTTAAATCCTATTCCGGGTTCGTTCTGAACTGATATTCAGAATTCGAATTTAGAACGCCTAACAAAAGACCGCGACGATTTGTGGCTTTTTTTTTTAATTGCGTGGAAAAAACATCGTGGTTCAAGTAGTAGGTTTTTGTTCAGCTCTGTGGATTGAAAAAAAAAAACTTCTGTGACTCTATGGTTTTTGCGTCGTTTGAAGGCAGTGGATATCCTTTGTTCCCTGATGCATCAAGCGCAAATCTAAAAGGTAATATGTTGTATCATTTTCAGGACACTAACGCCATCTCGATTTCTAGTTTAAACATGTATTACTCTGGTTTTTCCTGCATTGACTGCATTATTTCAGGATCCTTTTTTTTTCAGAAATGATTTTACATATTGTTGGTATCTAAAAGGATGATTTTCACAGGTTTCTTTGAGTATAAAATTGAAAAATTAGGTTTTATATTGCGGTTTAATTATGTACATGACAAATAACGACGTAATTTAATGCGTCGTATTTTAATTATTTATATGACAATTATCTATATCATTTTAATGTTTCGTAAAATTTTTCCTATGCGTCAAATTACTAATTGTTTTTATATTGGCAACTGCTTGAGTTTTCATGTTATATTTAATTTATGTTTTTTTCTTATACTTCAAATTACTGTTGTTTTCATTTGCTTAGTGTTTTGTTTTTACATTTTTTCTATTTTCAGGTTTTTACGGTTTTTGTGTAAATGCCATACATAAAATACGCCGCGGAATTCTTAATGAGAAGGAGACTGAAAGGCAGTCTCTCCAATTAAAATACTTGTATTCCGTCGCAGCTCGTCTGTCTTTTAGCGATATGTGTGTGGCGAATATATATTTATTTATTTATAGGACAATAAACAGCTTCAATGTATATATACAGGGTGGCCCGTTAAAAGTACTGGACCGAATCGATTGAAATTTGGTATAAGCGTAGTGCAATAATCTACCACCTATCGCGCTATAGACTCATCTAGTGTAAATAACTAGACTAGATTATAAAAAAAAAAACATAATTTCGAAACCATAAGTTTTCGCTTAACTAAAGTATGTTTTAAATGAACACTTATGATGCTCTGAAGCTGAAAAAAATCGTTGACCACTGTAAACGGGCTACCCTATATATATTATGTAGGTACAAAATAACAAATCAGCTAATTTGTTAACGACATTGCAAAATTTATTTTACAATGAAATCTAAATGCAGTATATGCTGCTGCATTAGTAATTTAGATACAATTATAATATAATTATTTCCTAATAGCTATAACCTAAGGGCCTTTAATTCAAGAGTGAATAGGTTATTTCTAGGTAAAGGTGCTCCATCTTCGACCACATCATGGCTTACTATCAGGTGAGATGGTGGACACACGCGAGCAACCAAAAATAAAACATTGATCTACGGAACCGTTTGTGTGCAACATAATTTGCCGGTTTATTTCCAGTTATTCATTTGGTAGTTAGCGATGATATTGTTGATATATATTTTTTTTATTTTAATTCTTAATTAATATTAGTTCGTTATTATTATTACTTATTTTTAATTTGTGCCTTGGTGTAATTATTAGGGTATCGTAGTGGACAAGGAACCCTTATAGTCTCGCCATGTCCATCTGTCCGCGGCTTAGCTCAGAAACTATTGGTATAAAAACGCTGAAATTTGGCATAGATATGCGATCCGTTTGCGAATTTCGTTAGAGTAAAATGTCCCCCTTCCCTACCAACTGAGTAGTTGTAGGTAGGAATTCAAACGATACAGTAGTAGTACCTACATCTAACGAAGTTAAATTGGCTTCACAAACTTAGGAATAATAGTAGAATAACTGTATTCTACTCACTTTCGGTCAAATTCCATTGAAAAATATTTAGATCTAATTCTTATTTGTGTAAGTTTGTTTTTGTTAGAGCATGGTACAGACCTCTCGGTTAGCTAGTCTAACACGCACTTGTCGTTGTAATAAACTACAGAACCCTACACTACGCGTGTTGGGCCACGCGTAATGTAGGGTTCCGTAGTTTGCACTTGGCACGTTTTTATATAGATCATTTGTATGACGATGAAGTTCTGTAATTTTTACACACACACACACACAGATTATCGATAAAAAAAAAGTTATTAAAAAAACCATATATATCTAAACAAGCAGATTTTTATTTTAAAAAGTGATAAGCAGTCGGAACCATCCCATTAAAAAAGATATGTTCTTTTGGGTCCAGCCTGCTTGTCACTTGCTTGCTGCTAAACAAATAAAAATCTGCTTGTTTCTTGCATTTCAGTTGAGCAGTCAGCAGGATTTTTTTTAATTTTTCAATAAAAAGCTACAATATAAAGTAAGTGCACAAGAATAAATCATTCAGCGTATAAACAATTATGCAGCCCATTGCATTATCCGCACATTGACATTGAAAATATAAGCAGTATACAACGTGTAATTTAAAGGGTATATACATACCGAGTGCACGGCTTTTTTGGATGATAACAAACGATATAGCAAGGGTTTTGTAATCCTATGTCTACATATGTGGAGCTTATTAGAAATTTCAATACATTGATACCAGAGACCGAATTTTTCAAATAAATAAGAACGAAGAGAATTATCGTTTTATTGGCAATTGACGTGGAAAGTGATGACCTTCATAGTGATGTGACACGTTTGATATTATTGGTATTCAAGATACATATGAAATCGATAATTTGGGGTCAATTCTGTGAGTCACTTATTTTGAGCTGAAACTTTGCATAGAGACTCCATACCAGATGTTGTCTTTAGTCCTTTTGGATAGATAGGGGTTTCCGTTACACGCTGTATATCGCTGGATAAGCATCTCAAATTTTTTTTTTTTAATTATAACAATAAAATTAAATCTTTAGATTATTCAATTTAAATGATTTCAAAGGCATTATTATATCGAAAAAGTGCTAATAGGTTTTCCTATAAGAAATTTCTCAGTAGTAGCCCGGAATTTGGAAATAGAGGATGCGATACCCCGTGACTTGGATAGTACGTCGAGCCGTCGGTCCTCTCATCTTTGACAGTTATTACGGGTAGTCCGAAGGCAGTAAATCTGACCCTGGTTTGTCCAAGGGATATCGTAGTACCCAGCCATACCAGATCGACGGCCGCTACATGTAAACCCACTCAGATGCATTATTTGCAAGTCTATCGGTTTTCTATCGGTTACATTTCGGGGAATGTGCGATAGAATTGCACAATCTAATTCCGCCAAACCCGTTCCATCATCGGACTTCAAGACAAACGGCGATGCGCCATCGTTACATGGTTGACATCCCACCCATACGCACTAAACGTTTTTGGAATACTTTCATTGTGCGTACGGCTAAGGAGTGGAATTTCCTGCCGGAGTCTGTATTTCCTGATCGCTATAACATAGGGGTCTTTAAGTCAAGAGTGAATAGGTTACTTCTAGGTAAGCGTGCTCCATCTTCGACCACATCATCACTTACCATCAGGTGAGTTGGTGGTCAAACGCGAACCGACTGGGAGGCGACCTCAACATATGTAGTTGGCTAAGTAGAAAATCAAGATATAAAAATTATAACTTTCTTCTCTTCCTTTCATAGTTATAATCGTTAACTATACCAAGTTTTATACTCTTCCGACTGCGTAATTTTCGTAAAAAGGGGTACAAAGTTTTTGCTTCACTTTTATATATAGGTTAAACAATATTCTGGTTTCAAAGAAAAACTGTTCTTTCAAAGAAATACGTTTTCTATCGTGTTCAAAACCATTTAACAAAGTCTTGCATTTGAATGTAAATTTTATTATTAATGCGCCAGCCATTTTTGAAGGCATTTCAGACCATAAGTTGATGATTATTTATTTAATGAATAAACAGAAATAGTTCTAAAATTATGATGGATTTGAATGTTGATAGATGGAAAGGTACAAAGAAAACTAGCAACGTGGGTGGAATTCACATTTCTAGCAATCTTGTTAAGAGGAGGCTCCCTAAATTGTATATAATTTTGTATTAATATTCTGAAACAATCACACGTACAATCAAAATGGAACTTTAGTATATGATTTATTGGATCTTTTTCTTTCCATGTGTAATTGGAACATTTTCGTTCGATTCTTTTTTTTTTCTAAAATCATGTCTTTTTTAAAGATTATTCAAAATTTAATCAAGATTACTCGTTTTTTATGTCTAAAATTAGTATTGACAGTAAGAAAATATAGTTTATCATCCAAATATAGGACATTTCGTCTCTAGATCAATTATCACTTTAGTTATAAACGAAATAAGAATTAGGACTTACGACATTTAGTTTCGAACCCGAATATGGTGAAAGAGTGCACGCAATATTCAACTTTATTACTGCTGTGTTAGCGTTTAACACACAACGGCAGTTTCGAAACCGAACATGGTGAAAGAGTGCACGCGATATTCAACTTTATTACTGCTGCGTTAGCGTTTAGTATACAACGGCCTAACCGGGGTGAATGGGGGCGGAGCTTGCGTGAAAATTATTTTGCACTGCCTGGTCTTAATCCCCCAACTAAGCTAAATTTGCTTGTGCCTGGAGCAGGTTCACGGCAATAATGTAATGGGTGGGGTTCAAACCCGTGACCTTTCGATCACAATTCCGACATCATAGCCAATTAGGCTATTGACGCTTAAAATGTATGGATTGTGTGAGTAATGATATGAAAAAAAAAGGAGTGAATGATGCCGCGACATCTAACAGGGGAGAATGGAAGAAGGAAACGTGTTCCGCTGACCCCAAGTAACTGGGAAAAGGGTGCAATGGAAATGCATAAACTAGTTCCTTGAAGCCAGTTCCATCATCTGGACTACGAGACAAACTGTCTCGTACTGCACTGTCTGCACTCTTCCAATAATCTTCTCTTTCTCTGTCCTTCTCATACTTCTGATTTTCTTCCTTCTATATACAGTCCATTCTTCTGTGGAATGCACTACCTCTCGATATCAGGACGGCCACCAATCAATATGCATTTAAGAGAAATTTGCGGGATTATTTTCTTAACAAATAGTGGAAGCAGAGTTTTCAGAACCCATTTTCTATAACTTTTTATTAATATATATATATATATAATATATTATTGGTACTTATGTATTATGATAAATATGTGTGTAAGTTTATTCTAGTTAGAAGTATATGTAGGTATACATACACTTGTAATAAAAGTTTTACGTTGAAAATATTATCTACTTAGTTTATTTTTTTTTATGCATCTGCCATGTTATCACTTCACCACCCATGGTTGATTGGTAGAGAATCCCTATGGCATTAAGTTCGCCTTTGTACATTTTTTGTTGCATAAAGCTTTAATAAATAAATAAATACATGGTGGACATCCCACACATACATACGCACAAAACATTTTGGGAATACTTTTATTGTGCATACGGGGTCTGTATTTCCTAAGAGCTTATAACCTAGGAGTTCTTAAGTCAAGAGTGACTAAGTTACTTTAAGGCAAGCGTGCTTTATCTTGGAACACATTATCGCTTACTATAGAGTGAGACAGTAGTCGAACGCGAGACTATCTACAATAAACAAAATCGTACCTTAAAATGATGAGGTTTGAATCGATTCTCAGGTAGCATTAGTTAATGTATGCTATATTCTATTTTGATGAAGTAAAATATTCTGTATCAGTAACACTTGCAAATGCAACGGAATTTTATATATTTTTTACTCGTTCAAAAATGTACTCCTACTTCCCCGCTTTGCGCACGCAATTTGGTTTATTTCTCTATTTTTCGATTCTCAGGGAAATTACAATAAGTCGAAATATAAATAAGATACCATTGCATTCGCACGTTTCTTTGATACAAATATTTTACTACGTCAAATATTATACTGAATACAAAAATAAAACATGGCGGCGATTCGCCGACTACGCCGTAGCTTAGCGCCTACGCTCGTAGTAAAGTGCTACGAAAAAGCGTAGCACATTGCTACGCGAGTAATATTGACGTGATATTGTTCGTTTAAGATTCAACTTGCGTTTCTACATATACGATTATATCGCAATCTTTGAATGAAAGTAACATAACTTAAAACTTGTTACTTTTTGTGATAGAAAGACCTTAAAAAACTGCGTTTAGTACATAGTCATTAATTCAAATAATTTTGTATCTGAATTAACACACTCAATTACTTATGAACTAAAAATTAAAGATTACAAAGTATAATAATTCATAAAATGTTAATAAAAAAATGATATGTAGGTTTACAATAAATAACTTTAGCAATTTGGCCACAAAAATAATATTAATAAAATTACTAGTTGAAGCGTCAATTGCCTAGTGGCTAAGGTGTTTGCCTTGCGATCAAGAAGTCGCGGGTTTGAACTCCCGCCATTATACTGTTGCTCTGAACCTACTTCAGACACAAACATATTTCGCTTAGTTGGAGGGAATACAAGATTGCTAGTAATGTGAATACTACGGACATTACTAGTAATATTTCTAAAAAAAAGTAAGTTTCAAAAAAAGGAACAAAATTGGCCAAGTGCGAGTCAGATTCGCTCATGAAGGGTTCCGTAGTAACTACAATAATATAATATAATATGTATATTTATTTGACGGAAAACCCTAACAAATTTCTTAAAACTAGCTTATTTACATTTTTACAACTACGCCAAATAACTTTGTTTTTCATAGTGTTTGTACGAATTACAAAGTTATATTTGCGGTTTTAGAAAATATGCTTTATCACACAAACTGCTGACCCAATCTCGTTCAAACCAATTTTGGTTGAAAGTTTACATTATGATCTACAGACATGTAATTTTTTAGATTTTTCACTCTATTATTATTGAATTTAGAGGTGGGACATACATTTTACCACTTTGGAAGCGTATATCTTTTAAACGATTGAGTTTATGAAAAAGAGGTTTTTGAACGTTCAATGTCAATGATCATTAGACCTGTCTCTAGATACGACACACGCATAGGTTTCATGAAAAAAGTATAATTTTCAGTTTTAGTTCCATATATGGGGAGCTTTATCTTAAATATTTTTTTTATTTTTTTCTTAAAATCGGAAAGCGGTTTACAGAATACATCTACCTACCAAGTTTCACATGTATAGTCTTGATAGTTTTGGAATAAAATGGCTGTGACATACGGACGGACGGACGGATGGACGGACGGACGGACAGACATGACAAAACTATAAGGGTTCCATGTTTTTTGCCATTCGGCTACGGAATCCTAAAAAGGCAAGCACGGTAGCCTAGTGGTCCCAAGTGCGACCTCTGAGTGGTTGGAGCAGCCGAGACCAACGACCAAACGTGTTTTTCAAGGCACTGGAGTTTCGTTTCGTTTTCGGGACTTCCAAACTGCGGGATACTACTGAGAAATTTCTTATAGAAAACCCGAGTAGCACTTTTGCCTGACTAGAGAATCAAGCGCTTGATCACTAAACCAATTCGACTAAATAATCCATACTAATATTATAAATGCGAAAGTAACTCTGTCTGTCTATATGTTACCTTTTCACGCCTAAACCGCTAAACCGATTTAGACGAAATTTGGCATAGGAATAGTTTAAGACCCTGGGAAGGACAGTGGATAGCTTTTATCCCGGAATTACGCGGGAAAAACCTCTCACGCGAACGAAGTCGCGGGCAAAAGCTAGTAAACTATATTTATTTGCAAATTGTACGTAATTATAAAGAAAAACTTTAACAAGATATTCTTTCGTAACTTTAACAAGGCCGCTCTTTCCTAGCTGATTACTCTGATAAGAAACACCGAAACAACATCAAAGGTCAAAGGTGAGGTTTTCAAGTCCATACAATTCGTACCACGTAGCTATAACCTAGCGGTATTTAAGTCAAGAGTGAATAGGCTCCCTAGGTAAGCATGTTTCATCTTCGACCACATTATTGCTTACCATCAGATGAGATTGTGGTAAAACGTGAGTCTGTTAACAAAATAAAAAATATTGGCCAAGTACGAGTCAGACTCGCCTATGAAGGGTTTCGTAGTACTCCAAATATCTTTGTATTTCATAGTATTTGTATGAATTACAAAGTTATATTTGCGGTTTTAGAAAATATGCTATATCTCAAAAACTGCTGACCCGATCTCGTTCAAACCAATTTTATTTGAAAGTTTACATTAAGATATATTTAGTTTCGATTTTTCACTCCATTATTATAGAAGTTAGAGGGGGGATACATTTTAACACTTTGGTAGCGTATATCTTTTAAACGATTGACTTTAAGAAAAAGTGGTTTTAGAAACCTCAATGTCATTTTTAAAGGCCTGTCTTCATGAAAAAAATATATTTTCAGTTTCAGTTCCATGTATTTTTTTTTTTTTTTCATAAAATCGGAAAGCGGTTCACAGAATATATCTACCTATCAAGTTACACATGTATATCCCTAATAGTTTCGGAATAAAATGGCTGTGAGATACGGACGGATGGATAGACAGACAGACAACAGTAAACTCCTGCAAAAGGACATTGACGCCATCTATGAGTGGAGCATCCAGAACAGGCTGTTTTTTAATACGAGCAAGTGCTATGTCATGACGTACGGTCGGAAGTTGCAACCAATCCATTACAACTATTGTTTGGGTGGAGAAGTAATTACTCGTGTCACCAATATTAAGGACTTGGGAGTGACCTTTGACCGATACCTGACTTTTAGAGATCACGTCTCTGCCCTTGCGAAAGAATCTTTTAGGCGCCTAGGTTTTGTACTAAGAAATGCTCGGGATTCCCGCAATCCCAATGTTTTTAGGCTACTATACACCACTTTGGTAAGGAGTAAACTTGAAAGCAGTGCCTGTGTCTGGCATCCTTACACTGCAATTCAAACATATTAATGATAGAAAAGGTTCAGAAAACTTTCCTGAGGTTTCTGTTCAAAAGGTTATACCACTTCTTCCCTTACATGTACCCTACCAACTACCTTTTAGGAATGCTAGGCTTTAATTCTTTGGAGGTGAGGAGAGGCTTTGATCAGCTCACAGTAGCCTGCAAGACCCTGAGCGGACGTATCAATTGTCCCGAGCTCCATGTCCTTTTCTGCCGACTATTCGTGCCTGACAAGTACATCGGACACCGTCAGAACTGCTTGCACAATTTGTTTGCTCCACCGACTTCCAAAACTGTCGCCAGAGCTGAATCCCCAGTATGTCGCACTCTAAGGATGCTCAATGCCCTCCTGACTACCAACCCTGAATGTGATGTGTTTGCTGACGAATGGAGTAAAATTATGCGTGCATGTCTGGTGTTCTGTGAGAGGAAGTATGCAAGAGTGTCTACTGTTTAATGTTAATTTTAATTTTATCTTATATAATTTCAATTTTCAATCACAATTATTACTATTCTTATCTTAAATGTATTTCTATTTCTATGTTAATTAATGTAATTGGTGTTGTACCGTTTTAATTAACTATAAAAAAAAATAAAAAAAAATGACTAAACTATAAGGGTTCGGTTTTTTGTTATTCGGCTATGGAACCCTAACTGGTGTCTTACGATTTTACTTTACTCGAGAAACGAACAAAGTAGGTACTTAATGCTACAGTCCCTCTCATAATAAAAGCAATGAGGACTATCATCTGTCTAATCTTTTCCCAATCAATAGCTAAGATGTAGGACTTGTGATCGAGAGGAGGCAGCTTCGATAATAAATATATGACCCGTCAGCCTTTAAAGCTAGAGTGAATAGGAATCTTCTGGGCTCGCTCGTTCCATCGTAGACCTCATCTTACACTTACCATCAGGTGTGACCGGGGTCAAGAGCGAACACATTCGGAATAAAAATAAAATTGTATGATAATAAATAAATAAATAAATAAAATAAAAAAAAAACCAATTGACAGCTGGGTTTTGTAACGTGCTTTACCAGGCATGACAGAATCTTGATATATTGACATTCTGAAACCATATACAGCGTGTCGATTAGGTTATCACATTAATTAAAACCACGTAATCTATATTAGTTATTTTATAATATACAATTAAAATAATTTAATAATAAACAATATTATAGCCGTGGGACCTTTTGTTCCATTTTAATATTTCACAACACCATTTAAGTTTTTAAGCTAACATGGTCACTAACAGTGTCATTAGAACTTAAAACGGTATATTTACAATGTGTACTTATTGTTTTGAGTTTCCGATATTTCGGCACTGTTGCAAGCGCCATGATCACGGATGAACTGAAGTAATTGCGGGTGGAAGTTTATGAGCAGACAAATCGGTCTACCCTCTTTCTCGTTCGTTTTCTGTTAGCGACAACTCTACCACTGTCACATGTATCACTAAACACTCGATTCTGTTCCCGACTCACAAAACTCATCGTGTCGACTCGCGAACTTTCTACGGAACTTTTTCGGTTTCTACACATTTGAACCACTGGATTCCAGGCCCTCGACAGTTGAAACCCATCCTCCCGGTTGAAATTTTCGTATTTGGTAATCTCAATCGCTTCCCTTACCAGTCTTGGTATACAACGTGTAACGGAAACCCCATATCTATCCAAAAGAACTGAAAACAACATCTAGTATGGAGTCTCTATGCAAAGTTTCAGCTCAAAATAAGTGACTCACAGAATTGACCCCAAATTATCGGTTTCATATGTTTCTTGAATACCAATAATAACAAACGTGTCACATCACTATGAGGGTCATCACTTTCCACGTCACTAGCCAATAACACGACAATTCTCTTCGTTCTTCTTAATTTGAAAAATTCGATCTCTGGTATCAATGTATTGAAATTTCTAATAAGCTCCACACATGTAGACATAAGATTACAAAACTCTTGCCATATCGTTTGTTATCATTCAAAGAAGCCGTGCACTCGGTATGTATATACCCTTTAAATTACACGTTGTATAGTGGCGTTCTAATCAAACAAAACTCAAAGCAAAAAATTCACATGGAAATATTCCGTTTTAAGTTCACAATATCATGTATTGCATATACGTAATCAGCCGACCAATCACTCGGCACGTGCTCCGCCGGCACCGGCGCCACGGCGTTGCCGCTTTTACAGGACAGTAAAGACTGTCAAAAGACAGCTGGGACTAACGGCTTTCCGAGTCACGGAGGAATCTCGGTACGATAAGACGTTCACCCACCCATGGACTGACCTCGAGAAGTGTTGCTTGACCTTGAAGATCCACCCGTGCGGCTATTGATATACAGGGTTATTTGTAAAACACCGAAAACCTCTCAGGACTATGTTACTTACATCATAATCAACAACTTTTGTTCTATGACTTTTAAAAATTCATCATATTTTAGTTCACCAGATTTTCATACAAAAATAAAAAAAAATATTTAAATTGAACGCCCTAAATATTACGAAGTCTATGCGAAGCAAAAGAAAGCGATTTATACTATCGCTTTCTTTACAAAGTCTATGCGAAGCAAGTAAGCGTTCAATTTAAATATTTTTAATTTTGTGTGAAAATCTGATGAACTAAAATATGATGAATTTTAAAAGTCATAGAACAAAACGCACCCTTAGTAATATAAGGGCACAATTCAAAAAAGTAGATTTTTGACTACTCGCGTTTCAAAATTCTGGATTCCTACATTACAGATATTTTATCATATAACATGCTTATTATTTAAGTTAGCCAACCGGTAAGCTAGTTAACCGGTTAGTTAACTGGTTAGTTAACCGGTAGCGAATTTAATTTTGAGCCCTTAGCATTTAAAACCTCCTTTTGGAAAAATTTTGACTTGATTCCTTATATTACTGAGGGTGCGAAAAGTTGTTGATTATGATGTTAGTAACATAGTCCAGCGGGTATAGACAAAATCCATTTTCTGTAAGCGTTAACGCCAACGGAAAAATTAAATTGTATGGAGTTGACATTTGCTAACCACATGTCACGTGATTGTCACGTGTTAGTAAATGTCAACTCCATACAATTTGATTTTTCTGTTGGCGTTAACGCTTACAGAAAATGGATTTTGTCTAGGCCCCCTGAGAGGTTTTCAGTCTTTTACAATTAACCCTGTATAGCCATGAGCTAATGAATATAAAATTAGTAATGAGGATAAAGCTCCCAAAAGAACACAACATGAAAAAACCTTTTGTTAAAAAACGAAGATAATTGAATTACGAAAGATAATTCATCTACCATTACCTTTTATTATCTTTCGTTAAATGTTTTTACTAAAGAGAGAGATTAAAAATAAATTGTTTGAAAATTAATTAACTTTTTTTATTACAAGGGGAACTTGTAACTGTTTTTGACCGAGTATTTAAAAGAGGCTCTTTCATGTATATGTAATTATAAATTAATAATATGCTATTTAAATTATTTGAAAAATATGGAAGAATTATAAAGTCACTAGCTGTTGCCCCCGACTTTGTTTGCGTGGAAATCTATATTATTATTAAGTAGCAGTAGCAGTCGTAGAGTTTATGACGATAGAAACATAATCTCCTTCTTTTGTAGTCGAGTAAAATGTAGCCTATAACCTTCCTCAAACTTCAAGCTACTTCTATACCAAATGTCATCTAAATCCACTAAGTACTTTCGAAGATTAGCGCATGAAAATAAACAAACTTTTTCGCTACATTTTACCCGACTGCAAAAAGAGAGTAATGTTTTTATTATTGAAAAGTTGGGTACGGGAGCGAAGCCCCAAACTTATGTGATATTGCTAATTATTTTTCATCAGGAGTGATTTTCTTTTCTTAAAGGTATCTTGAATTATTTAGTATACCCAGCATTATAAATACATACATATACTCGCGCCTATAATCCTTTAGGATCCAGCATATGCAGATTGTAAAAATCTACTATCAATAGTCCATTTCCTTGATTTCTGGAAGTCTCAGCGTGAAAAACAAATAGCAATATAACTTCATGTTTATATACTATACTATCTGTGCCCTGCGGTTTCACCCGCGTTAATTTGAGGGGAAATCAAAAACTACTATACAGGGTGGCGATTAGGTTATCACATTAAATTGTACAGCAGTTACAAGTTGTTAAAATAATAAAATAAATAATTTTACTAAAATTGAAAAAATGCATTTTTTAAACAAAATAAAGGGCGTTATTGGTAAAAAATAAATAATCCTTTATAATATTAGTTTACTGACCTGTAAAAGCGGCAACGCCGCGGCGCCGGCGCCGACGGAGCACGCGCCGAGTGATTGGCCAGCTGTTTACGTTTATGCAATAGATGATGTTGTTAAAAAATGCAAATAGAAAAAAGGTCCCGCGGTTATAATATTGCTTATTATTAAATTATTTTAATTGTTGGTTTCAATTAATGTGATAACTTAATCGCCACGCTTTAAAATAACTACTTAAAGCAGCTGTATCACCTCGCAGAGCTACCAGCAACGCGCGTGGTACATGATCATTATTTTGTTAAAACTATGATATCTCCTAAGATATTCATTGAAATCAAACGATGTAACTGGCAATATTTTCAAAAATAAATTTTTGTTATGATTAACATAGTCATTTGGATAAGGATGATTGATATGTGTTATGTTTAAAAAAGACTTTCTTTGTTTTAAATTACCAATGAGCCCGCTGTTGACCTCGATAACACCTGATGGTAAGTGTAAGATGAGGTCTACGATCGAACGAGCGAGCCCAGAAAATGCCTGTTCGCTCTTGCTTTTCACTCTTTCGCAAATAATGCATTATTTTAGAACAAATTTAATCATGTCAGACTCAGTTCACTGTCACAGTTCTACTAATTCTTTTTTTTTTTCCATAAGATCTCATAACTACTTGACATATTTGTTATATGGCAACAAATTCCGTTAATGCGTAGAGTTTAGCATCTGTAGCCGAACTAGGCATAGCCTGTGTTTCGGATAATTAAGAACTCACCCTGTTCTTTCAGCTGCCCTTAAGTTCCGGGGCCGCAGTATCTTGTTAGAACTTTCCCGCAACCCCGGCAACTGGCCTCATCTAGTTTCAAATTAAGGAACAAAAATACGAGTAACACATTTGTGTTATTAACCAGTACAAAGATCATATACTAAAAATTCAAAGTTTAGATTGTTAAAGAAATCATGCAACTAAAACTCAAATTAAGTTTGGATGAGATGATAAAACGTTTTTCTGGAAGATATAGTTATCAGCAATAAAACCGCCATTATTTATTTATTTATTTCAATTTTATGTACAATAGTGGTACATGGGCGGACTTATGCAGCAAGGCATTTTCTACCAGTCAACCTTTGGTTTAAAAAAAACACATTGTGGTAGGTGTACGAGAAAATGGAATGAAATAATATATTTAATTCTAATAAATATAATACTTATATATAATAATACTAACAAAATACACATATATGCTAAAATAACAAACTAATAGATACGGTGCTTTATAATATTCTTTCCAATTAAGAGATCTCATAATAATTATGACGAAGACCAAACTAAGAA
The DNA here is from genome assembly GCA_943138885.2 of Tholera decimalis. Lineage (NCBI taxonomy): Eukaryota > Metazoa > Arthropoda > Insecta > Lepidoptera > Noctuidae > Tholera > Tholera decimalis. The sequence goes on along the minus strand of OW964575.2, from coordinate 4,125,482 downwards.
TAACAGCCCCTTAAGTAGTGGTAAAGCAAAATTATTATAAATTATTGGTGAACAATAAAGAGTATTCTATCCATCTATCTTTCTGTGTACCCAAGACAGTGTTTTGTGAAAGCAAGCCGAAATATCCCCTCCCCTCATTTAGCTATACAAGCTAAACAAAGGCGGGCAACACCAAGAAGTTAATGTGCTCTGACCTAATTTTTTAATGGGCAACACTGCCGCTCTAAAACGTCGCATAGATCTGGCTTTTGAGGGTAGGGAGATAGTTACGATGCTGTTTTTGTTGAGTTTTCGTACATGTTATTATTTATTTAGTTTTTATTACGAATGAGCCCGCCCTTGACCTCGACCACACCTGATGGTAAGTGTAAGATGAGGTCTACGATCGAACGAGCGAGCCCAGTAAATGCCTATTCACTCTTGCTATAAAAGCTGACGGGTCATATGTGGCAAGGAACGCAGAAGCCGGCAGAGATTTCTACACCTTAGCTGTGCGCACAATGAATGTTGAAGATTTTCCGATCGGAGCGAAGCGGGAGGGTGTTGCAGACTTTTACTGACAAAACACATCCGTGTTCCATCATATGCCCTTCGTGTTCCGAGGCCGTGGTAACAAGTATAAGGGTGGCATTGGAAGATCAAAATAAAATGATGAAGAATATCGTATTTCACAAAGTTCTACATACACAAAACGTCAGATAATACACGATCCGAATTCATCTTTTCCTATGGAGAAGAACCGGTAAAAAAACTCCATGGTTAAATGAAATGAAATATTGTGTTTCCTGACTATTCTGAGAAGATACACCGAAACAAACTCAAAGTCGACGTGGTTTTTAAAGCCCATACAATTCGTATTAGTCAAACCATATGTGAATCATGTAGGTTTATAATAATATAATAATATTCCACAACTTTCACACAACGCCATCTAGTCCCAAACTAAGCAGAGCTTGCGCTATGAGTACTAGACAACTGATAAACATACATATATATTTCTAAATACATACATATTATAGATAAATTACACCCAGACAAAGAACAAATGATCGTGTTCATCACACAAACATTTGTCTTGGATGGGAATCGAACCCACGACCTTGCGCATAGCAGTCAGGGCCACTGACCACTAGACCAACAGGCCTGTCAAAACGGTCTATGTCTGTGTTGCTCTTCACAGATTTATTTATTTACACTTCATACACATAGATACAAAAGCGGACTTAATGCCGTGGTCATTTTGTACCAGCTTATTTTTCAATGTTTCTTTAATACAGTTTTTAAAGGTATTAGAGGATAATATCGACCAATTAACATAGTACACATCAAAACTAATCTAAGAGTCTATACTATCGCTTGTCATAAAAGTAGCTATTCATTAGTCTAGCTAAAACTAGAGAATGACTGGATCGACATTACGTGCTTCGGTTTTAAAATATTTGTGAAAGTTCAGAAAAAGTTTGGGGTGAGAAAATATGGCGGAACAAAGTTTGCTGGGTCCGTTAGTAAAACACAAAAATATATTTGACAATTGAGAACATTCGATTTTACTTATGATGGATGGAAACTAAACCAATGTAAAAAACAAAATGTCATATCTGAAAAAAGATAATGTATAAAGTTTTGGGTATACTTTCATTATGCGTACAGCTATGTAAAGAGCGGAATTCCCGAAATATCGCAGTCTCTGTTTCCTGATAACCTGGGGCTCTTTAAGTTAAGAGTGAATAGGTTTCTTCTAGGCAAGCGTGCTTCGTCTTCGACCACATAATCGCTTACCATCAGATGAGATGGTGGTCAACAGCGAGCATAGGTTACGCATGAAATTACTTTTATTTTTTTATTGTTAAGAGCCAAAAAAACATAGGCCAAGTGCGAGTCAGACTTGCCCATGAAGGGTTCCGTAGTAACTACGCCAGATAACTTTGTTTTCCATAGTGTTTGTGTGAATTACAAAGTTATATTTGTTAAAATATGCATATATCGCAAAAACTGCTGACTCGATCTCGTTCAAACCAATTTTAGTTGAAAGTTTACATTAAGATCTACAGCATATTTTTTTTTAATTCTTCACTCCATTATTATAGAAGATAGAGGGGGCGCACACATTTTACAACTTTGGAAGCGTATATCTTTTAAATGATTAACTTTATGAAAAGTGGTTTTACAAACCTCAATGTCATTTTAAAGACCTATCCATAAATACACACACGCATAGGTTTTATGAAAAAAAAAAATCGGTTTCAGTTCCATGTCTGAGGAGCCTCCTTTATTTTAAATATTTTTTATTTTTTTTTCTTAAAATCAATAAGCGGTTCATAGAATACATCTACCTACCAAGTTTCACATGTATAGTCTTAATAGTTACAGAATAAAATAGCTGTGACGTCCGTCCGTATGTCACAGCCATTTTATTCCGAAACAATTAAGACTATACATGTGAAACTTGGTATGTAAATGTATTCTATGAACCGCTTTCCGATTTTATGAAAAAAAATAATATGCATATTATATTATATTGTTATAGTTACTTCAGAACCCTTCATGGGCGAGTCTGACTCGCACTTGGCCAATTTTTTAAATTCTTTATCATTTCGAAGCTCAGTTTGGAGGACGAGTTATCTCATACTGCTCGCGAAACGAGAGATAGAAGCCATCGGAACTACTTACATATTCTGTTCACAAACGTACATGTTTCAGGAAAAAATAATATATGTTATGAGAGTAGCAGATTGCTTAAATTATTGCCTGCCATAAGATGTGTCTTATTGTGGTGGTTTGATTAAAAGATGGCGAGGCCAAAGATGCTTGGGAAAATGGAAATATGTGACTGATTTAAAAGAGTTTCTCTTGTTGGATGTAGACAGACAGATATACAACGTGTAACGCAAACCCCATATCTATCCAAAAGGACTGAAGACAACATCTGGTATAGAGTCTCTATGCAAAGTTTCAGCTCAAAATAAGTGACTCACAGAATTGACCCCAAATTATTGGTTTCATATGTTTCTTGAATACCAGTAATAACAAACGTGTCACAGCACTATGAGGGTCATCACTTTCCACGTCACTAGCCAATAAAACGATAATTCTCTTCGTTCTTCTTAATTTGAAAAATTCGGCCTCTGGTATCAATGTATTGAAATTTCTAATATGCTCCACATATGTAGACATAGGATTAGAAAACCCTTGCCATATCGTTTGTTATCATCCAAAGAAGCTGTGCACTTGGTATGTATATACCCTTTAAATTAAACGTTGTATATACTCTTTATTACCTAGTAGATATATCGGCCAACGGTGATAGGAAACCGTCCCCTATCAAGCCCCTATGCACAAGTTCTATTACTTGATTTTTTCAAAAATTATTATTTGTAGGTGTTATGTATTTCTTTCGTCATGTTGAATATTTTTCGATACGGCTTACATTAAGATTATACAACTTATAACAGAATAACCGCAATTCCTGAAAGTAGTTGGTTCTGAATCGGCTTCTGAATCGATTTCCATCATAAAAAATAGGTGTTAATTTTGATAGAAAAATCTTTCATTTAACTTAAAATGGAAAAACAGTATAATGACAACCGCGTGCGTGTCGGGCGCTAACATTGCATGAGTGTATGCGTCTGCGTAAGAATATTGTATGACGCACATACGTTTTGCGTTTAGTAAGGATAACTATTTTATAAAAAATGTCTAGGTTTGGTTTCAATTTATTTACTTTCTAATTGGGGTGTCTAAGGTATTGCGCTTAATCTGTTACTCCTTGCATATTAAGTGTTCACTTTAAGATTTTCTTGTCTCTAAACGGGAGGAATTTTTATATTGGCTCACTGTCTACTATATTCAGAGATGTGATAAACGACCTAAAACTTTTAACAAACTTATTCGTTTATTTTTTATCAAAAGTCACTTACGTTAACTGCTTAATTGCTTATCTGCTTATTTACTTGCTTACATTATTTTTTTTATTACTTGTTTGCTTTTTAGTTGGTTTTTAAACGACATCAATGAACTTTCCTTCGTACTTGGCAGATCAGTTTTATTAGCTCACCAATTTGTTTTTATCAAAAAAGTAGTCAAAATTAACACAATTACTTACACTATAAACTATTTATACTATTATTAACACAATTAACTACACCTAAAAACTATATTATATGCAAGTCCAAAAGTTACAGTATTATTTACTTGGTAAGAAACAATTCACCACATGACAAAATGTTTTACACTATTTATGTTTACGTAAACAAGTCCAATTCACAACTTCAAAAACAAATTCACAAAACATAACGATTTTGACCGGGCGGAGGGAACGCTACTAAACGTTAAAAGCAAAATAAGTAAGAAGCAGGTAATTGAAAACCCGTTTTAATTAAATTGTCGTTTTTAAAAGTGAACAACGGAATGCAATATACTATGTTTAAATATGTTATACAATATAATACGTTTAAAGCATATTTAATTTGGTAGGTTTACCAATTTCGAGTAAAGCTTTGTTTTCCTAGGAAAGCGGTGCCGTCATATAGCGGCCGTAATATTACGGACGCAAAAAGACGGCCGTCTTTACGGTGACGACATGTGGAAAGTTCCACGGCCGTTTTATCACACGTTCTGCTTCATCGCTATCTAGTGTATTACATTCTCTTTGGAAACGTTCACGAAACCATCTGACACCGACAAGACGGCCGTCATGCAAATGGCGGCACCGCTTTTTGACGTTACGGTGTCAGTTACCGCTCTCTAGGAAACCGCGCCATTTTGTTTACATAGACAACGTTCTAGTGACGTCATTCACCGCTGTATTGCGGCCGCTATTTGACGGCACCGCTATCCTAGGAAACCAAAGATTTAGTCAACGCAATTCAGCACAATAACAAAAGATGTAAATATTTTAAACCTTAAGATTATTCTATTAAAGTTGATTTTCGCATAATAATTGTTTAGCTATCGATTAAAATTGAATCAGGCGCCATCTATCAGTTGTTACGTAATTCATTTGAGCACGTTCTTACGTGGTTGTCGAATGAAATAATCAAAACGCGGTTGCGTTTTAATTTTAACAAAAAGCAGAGTAAGCAGATAACCTTAAATGCTTTTACAAACTTGTCTGCTTATTTGCTTATTTTAAATAACATTGTATATTATATGCTTTTTATTTAAACGCTCACCTCTGACTATACTAGATATTTCCTGTATTTAATAGCAGTTAGTACTCCATACTCTTTAAATAAATAATCTATATAAATACAACGTGTAACGGAAACCCCATATCTATCCAAAGGGACTGAAGACAACATCTGGTATGGAGTCTTTATGCAAAGTTTCAGCTGAAAATAAGTGACTCACAGAATTGACCCCAAATTGTTGATTTCGTATGTTTCTTGAAGACCAATAATAACAAACGTGTCACATCACTATGAGGGTCATCACTTTCCACGTCACTTGCCAATAAAACGATAATTCTCTTCGTTCTTCTTAATTTGAAAAATTCGGTCTCTGGTATCAATGTATTGAAATTTCTAATAAGTTCCACACATGTAGACATAGGATTAGAAAACCCTGGCCATATCGTTTGTTATCATCCAAAGAAGCCGTGCACTTGGTATGTATATACCCTTTAAATTACACGTTGTATAACTCAAAGGTGACTGACTGACTGACTGACATAGTGATCTATCAACGCATAGCCCAAACCACTGGACGGATCGGGCTGAAATTTGGCATGCAGGTAGATGTTATGACGTAGGCATCCGCTAAGAAAGGATTTTGCGAAATTCCCACGGGATCGGGATTTACACGGGAAAAACTTCCCACGCAGGCGAAGCCGCTGGCACAAGCTAGTCCTCTATATATCCTTTTCCCAACAATATTGGGGCAGCTTCCAGTCTAATTGTATGCAACTTAGTACTAGTATTTAACATGAAGCCACTACCTATCTGATCCATTCCTGCGTGGAGTATTGCAACCACTTGTGGGATGGCTCTGCAAATTACCAACTTGCTGCACTGGACTCGATTGAGCGCAGAGCTAAAAGGCTTATAGGTGACAAGGCGCTATCGGGCAAGCTTCATACCCTGGCTCATTGGCCTACCGTTGCTTGCCTTTCGGTTTTCTACAGTACTTCGGGGAGTGTGTGCAGGAGTTCCATGACCTGATTCCTCCATCTCCCTTTCACACGCACGGCTGGATACCATCCACACTTGGTTGATATACCGTCTTGTCGTACCAAGCGTTTCTCCTCCACATTTATTGTGCGCACTTCCAAGCTGTCGAATTCCCTGCCGGCTTGTGTTCCCTGTCACTTATGACTTTTCAATCTTTAAAGCAAGAGTAAACAGGCTTCTGGGCTCGCTCGTCACATCATAGACCTCATCTATCGCTTACCATCAGGCGAGATCGAGATCAAAGGTGAGCTTATTCTGAAAAAAAAAAACCTAATGGCTAAAGTGCTGGACTTTTGATTGAGATGTTCCGAGTTCGAACCCCACCCATTACACAATTGTCGTGAACCCACTCGAAACACAAATATATTTAGCTTAGTTGGAGGGGTTAACAAGATTGTTAGTAGTGTAAATTCTACCAACATTACCAGTTTTCATTAAAATGATAGTCACCCATCCAAGTACAGACCTCACCAAGTGTTGCTTAACCTCAAATATCGACCCTTGTAGCTGTTATTGTTTAGCCACGAACTCCCCAAATACAAAATCAAATTAAATTGAGAGCCCCGAAGTCTAGAAGGAGAATTGCGACTAACTATACGCTTCCAAAAAGAAATATTGAAACCAACATTGTGACAAAACAAGTATACCCTCCATCGGTATATCAAGGCCTTTTCAGAGGCACTGGCTGCCTGAAAAATCTTCGCTCTGAATGTCAAAACTCAAACAAACGTGAAAATCCCTCGTAACGGTACAAGACTACGTATTCGTTTTGACAAGCTTTTGTTTAAGCTAACTTCGTTCGTTAGTATGTCAGAATCAAATATTCCAACAGCCTATCTTTTTCAAAAACACGGTAAAAGATCTTTATCTTACCTTAAATTGTTGTTATTATAAATGTCTTACTATTTTTTACATTTGTATATGTAAGTTTTGAGAATATAGTTTATTGATTATTGTAAGTAAATAGTACGCTGTCAACTTCCCGCATATTTATTTTCTTCTTCTGTGTCAAATCCATCCAAAGGTTGTCAAAGATCGCTTTGAGCGATAAGACTGCCCATTGTAACACCCTTTGTAGTTATTAAATCCTTATTTGTTTTCTGTTATGGTGTACAATAAAGAGTACTTGATTTTTGAACCAGTTATCCTTAAACAATTAAAATAACTTCTCCCGCTTTGGGTGGAACGGAAGACAGTTTTAGACTTCTACTGACTAAAAATCCGGCCTGTTCCCTCAGTTACGCTTACGTTCCGGGGCTGCGTTATCTTGTTAGAACATACCCGAAACCCCGGATGGAACGAGTAAGGTTTGAATGAAAAAATCGTGTTTTTTAGTTTCAGTTTCACGTAAACCGATGTATTCTTCAACCGACGACCAAAAGAGGAGGTTATCAATTCGACGCGTATATTTGTTTTTTTTTTTTTTTTTTTTTTTAATGTATCATCATCGATTACTCGAAGACGGCTGAACCGATTTGGAAAATTCTTTTTTTGATTGAAAGGGTATACTTCGATATTGGTCCCATTTTCATAAACGTCAGGATCTGATGATGGGATCCTGGAGAAATCGAGGGAACTCTTCAAATATTATAGGCACACCTATGTCGTTTTGGGTATTTATAATAGTAACTTGTGCAGTTGCTCTCAAAAAGTACCATTTGAGGAAGTGGAACTGATGATGAAGACCACAGATGGTACCGAAACTACTCAATAATAAGTATTGAGTGGATTGCGATTCGATTACTGGAATATGGATGTTACGCACTTTATGCTCGTCACAATGCATATGGTGATGTAGAGCTGATGGTGAAGTACCAGGAGAACTCCTCAACAATTAACGGCCCAGCATTGGGAAAAGCAATATTTTGTAAAAGTTTATAAGTAGTTGATAATTAGGCTCTTGTAACTAGGTAAATTAAAAATAGACCAACTAAAAAGAGTGAAATAAAAACTTTTTACCAAAAAAATTAAACCGACTCCCAAAAACACTGCAAAGTGAAAAATAACTTTAATTTCGGAAGTCGGTGCCAAAAACGAATATACAAAACTAAAGACACCGACTACCGAAATTAAAGTTATTTTTCACTTTGCAGTGTTTTTGGGAGTCGGTTTAATTTTTTGGTAAAAAGTTTTTATTTATGTTTCAAATCGTAAAGGGTTTCACTGAATACAAACACACAGATAGACGGACAGATATGACGAATCTATAAGAGTTTCGGTTATTGCCATTCGACTAAGGAAAAACACATTACTCGTAGACAGTTAAAAATATCTTAAATCATAGGGTTGTGGATATACAACGTGTAACGGAAACCCCATATCTATCCAAAAGGGCTGAAGACAACATCTGGTATGGAGTCTCTATGCACAGTTTCAGCACAAAATAACTGACTCAAAGAATTGATAACAAATTATTGGTTTCATATATTTCTTGAATACCAATCATAACAAACGTGTCACAGCACTACGAGGGTCAATAACTTTCCACGCCAATAACACGATAATTCTTTTCTTGCTTCTTAATTTGAAAAATTCAGTCTCTGGTATTAGTGTATTGGATTTTCTAATAAGTTCTACACACGTAGACTTAGAATTACAAAACCCTTGCCATATCGTTTGTTATCATCCAAAGAAGCCATGCACTTGGTATGTATATACCCTTTAAATTACACGTTGTATAGTCTTGATTGGCTACGTATACCGCATTCTGACACACGCGCAGTTTAATCAAACTTATTAATTTGGCAAAATTTTACATGGGACCTTCGGGGCCCTATCCAATAAAAAAAGTTGTACGTGATTACACATGAAAAAATACGCGTCGAATAGAAAACGTCCTCCTTTTTTGAGGATCAAAAAAGGAGGGTTTATATTTGATAAGACGCAAGTATTGTCTATACTCGGGCACGCCGTAATTGCGGCGGTAAGACCCCTCTTTGAGAAGTGGCTACATCGGCGTCACGGCGTCCTGACCTACCGCATGACGCAGGTCCTCATCGGACACGGAAGTTTCGGGAGGTACCTGTGTCTGATTGGGAAGGAAGAAACGCCTGAGTGTCACTAATGCGAGGATCGCCCTGAGGACACAGTAGAGCATACGGTGCAAGACTGCCCCGCTTGGGCAGAGTACCGACGTGTCCTCACGGCGGCGATAGGCGGAGACCTTTCGCGCCCGGCATTGGTCGAGGCCATGCTGCGGGGCGAGACGGAGTGGGCAGCGGTCGCCTCCTTCTGCGAAGCAGTCATGCTATCGAAGGAGGAGGCGGGCCGCGTGAGGGAGAGGATAGCGTCCTCCCTCCAGCCCAGCCGCAGTAGTAGTCGCCCACGGCGTCGGAAGTCGGCCGACGATCTCCGGCCACCGTAGGCGCGGGCATGCGGACAGCGAGTAAAGGGCAACTCGCTGTCCGACCATGGACCATGCCCGGGTCGACGGCGCGTTGTGTTCCACGCGCGCCTCAAAGAGCGTCAGCAAGATGACGAGGCCCCCCCCTGTAGAGGGCCGAAACCTGCCGGGGCCGTGGGACTTATCTCATCACCGTGACCCCGGAACGTAAAGGGCTATTGAAGGAATACCGTGGGTTTTAGTCAGTACAAGTCTGACAGTCCCTCCGGCCCTGCCCGGGGCGGGAGGACTCATTTGATGATTTTACCACGTTAAAAAAAAAAAAAGAAAAAACAAAAAGTATTATCTACCTATACTAATATTATAAAGCGGAAAAGTTTGTTTGTTTGCTTGAACGCGCTAATCTTCGAATGTACTGGGTGGATTTGGATACAATTTGGTATGGAAGTAGCTTGAAGCTTGAGGAAGGTTATAGGCTACTTTTTACGCGACTACAAAAAAGGAGAGTTATGTTTTTACCGTGATAGAATCCACGGGAGCGAAGCCCCGCGTGAATACTAGTCAAATATAAACCCTTCTTTTTTCTCCTAGTAGAGCAAGCCGAGAATCTATAGTCTATACTTCTATACTAATAGTATAAAACGGAAAAGTTTGTTTAAATGCGCTAATCTTCGAAAGTCCTACCTTGGTTTGAAAATAGCTTGATGCTTGAGGAAGGTTAAGCCCCACGCAACTGCTGGTAAAGGTGTGTCCAAACATCGAGCGGCAATCGAGCGCGGCCCGCCGCCCTGTGTTTAGAGTTAGACGACTGCTGCACAAACACAAGTCGGCTTTGTACTAACTAGAGCGCGTCAGAAATGTGTCCTAAAAATGCCGCGTGTTGCTGCCGCGCTCTTGCTGCTCAAATTTTGGACACACTTTTATATTTAAAAAAGCTGTTGAGTTTGTTTGTTTAAACGCGATAATATCCGAAAGTACTGGTTTAATTTGAATGAAATTTGGTGTGTAGGTAGCTTGAAGCTTGACGAAGGTCAAAGAAGAAGAAGAGAGAAGAAGATCTTCTAAGAAATGTTCTAAAGAGATACTGCGGCACGGACCACAAGGGCAACTAATGGAGCAGAGTGGGTTTTTGTCAGTAAAAGTCTGACACTCCCTTCCGCTTCACCCAAAGTGAGAGGATTAATTTGATGGTTTTCTCACCGAAAAAAAAAGGCTTACTCTTACTACATATGAGTCTAAAGCTCCTTTCCGCATAAAGCGGGAGAAGTCATATGATGGTCCCCCCACCCCTAAAGATCTTATTCGTTGAGCAGATGAAAGTAAATAACCTCAAGTTTTCATGTCATGAATCTATTTGCCCGAAGAATATAAGAACGTACTGTTCACTCGAATTCATTTGTTTATTCAAACCTGTGTGCGAAAACTCCGAAAAAGTTTTTGAGCAAAAGTTTTGAATTCATTATGGGAGGAACCACAGACCTACAAAACGCGTCGGCGGCATGTACATTGTATATTCTTTATACTGAAATATGATGCTTACACTGATATAAGAAAAGAAAGAAAAAGTGTTTATTGCCAACAGACAAACTGTATTAAAAACTTAGGTATTATAATTCTTTAATAGAGCTAGTAATTAATAACACAGGGTGTCCTAGTTTAGGAGGATGGGTCGAAACATATATGTATAGATAGATATATTCTTTATTGTACACCATAACAGTAAAATAATAAGGATTTTACAACTAAAAAGGGTGTTACAATGGGCGGTCTTATCGCTAAAAGCGATCTTTTACAGACAACTTTTGGATGGATTTGACACATAGGAGAAAATAAATACGCGGCTAGTCCACGGTGTACTATTTATCTATATAAAATATAAAAACAATAAATAAAATTCTCAAAACATATTTATACATAAAAATATAAAAAAAGAAACAAAGACATACATAATAACAACAATTTAAGAAGAGAGATAAAGATCCTTTACCTAGTTTTTGCAATACGATAGGTTACTGACACTGGTAGAACATTCCACAGCCGTACTGCTTGAGCTGCGAACGACTTACCATAGTAATTAGTGGCGTGACTCGGTACTGCAAGCCTTAAGCTTTCTGATGATCTAAGAGATTTTGCATGTGTGTCATGAAGCAACTTGAATTGTTCTTTAAGATAAGTGGGGGTTTTAGGATTAAACAGAACACTGTAAAGCAGAGACAAGATGTGTAAGCTCCGGCGGAGACGTATTGGAAGCCACTTGAGTTTCGAACGATATTCGGATACGTGATCATATTTGCGCAAGCCAAATATAAATCTAATGCTAAAATTTTGGAGTCGCTCAAGTTTATTAAATTGTGCCTCAGTAAGATCAAAATATAATAATAAAATAATGTATGCCTTCCACAAATAGTAAATAAGCTTGGTTTAAGAAAGTAAGGTTTTTTGATAAAAAATGTATTGTATTATTTAAAAAAAATGGTACTTAGATTATGTTGAAATGTTCTAACGAGATTCCGCGGCCCCGGAATTTAAGGGCAGTAGAAGGAACAGGGTGATTTTTGAGTCAGTAGAAGTCTGACAGCCCCTTCCACTCCATCCAGAGCAGGAGAAGACATTAGAAAGAAAGAAAGAAATTATTTATTAGCCATAATGTAGGTATACATATAAGTTGGTTAGATTCAGTAGCGTCCCAATACATTTTACCATTACGGTGTGTTAAATATTACAGTGTTATTTAAAACTAAATCAAATTCTAAAAACATACAATTTAATACAGCATTGTCCAGCATCATTAATGCAATTTGGCCCAAAATAATAATGGCAATAACGCAATAATAATAATGTTAAAAATATAATTATAGTAATGTCGAAAGTAATTTTCATCCAAAAAAGGTCAAAAGAAAGAAATTAAATAAATAAATATTTATTTATGGCATCTAGGCCCAATTGTTAGTAACAATAATCTTATAAACTATGTTAGTAATCAGTACAATAAAAAGAAATATATTAATAGTAGATTATTAACCAAGGGCTGTATGACATCAATTGCATACGAGGTTTTTGGCGCCTGAGCGAAGCGAAGGCGCTAATTAACCCGAGTATGCAATTGATGCTTACGCCCGAGATAAATACTCTGCTTTACATATCGATTGTGAGGTAAGTAAACAACAAGACAGCAGGTTTCAATGAACATTTATTAAGAAGAAAAAAATGTGTATTTAATTAAAATTAATAGTAAAATTATTACAATTTGTAAGAGATATGGTCACGTTCTTTTTAGGTATATTTATAGTTTGAACATGAGTTTGTGATGATAAGACTTGAGTTTGAGTGACTTGAGGTTCTTGCATCGTAAATGGCGGCAGTTGACTGGTACTATTTTCTTCATTAAAAAATGGCTCAGATGATGTGCTTTGACGTGGTGATTTTAAGTTTAAATTTTCTGTTATTTTAGAAGTAATTTTGCTTTTGTTTGCCATCGAATCTTCGATATAACCTTCGGCCACTTTGCTGGACTTCCAGCCGCCGTGCCTTTTTAACAGAGTGAGGTTGGCTCCCGAATCAACCAATAGAGTCGCTGATGTTCTGCGAAAGCAATGGCCGGTGTATAACTCTACGTTACTCAGTTTTAAATATGTGGCTATTTGCTTTGGCATGCCTGTAAATTTGTTTTTTCCTATTACTTGTCTGTGGCGTTTTCCTTTACTGTAATTAAGAAAAAAACGATTTGTATCCACGTTTTCAGGCCGAAGAGCTTGATATTTTTCAACATAATTTGCAAATTCTTCATGCACAACAAATGACCGGTCAATTTTAGTTTTCGTGTTAGGCAGTTTTATGAGTAGTAATTTGTTATGTTTTTCTACATTTTCTATTGTCAAGTTTGTCAATTCCACGGTTCTGCAGGCTCCCGATATCCCAAAAATTAGAACAACCTGTAAAAAAGACATAAGTTGTATTAAAGGCACCAAATTCGCATAGTATTTCTGTGAAATATTTTGGTAACTTATTAAAAAGGGCAAGTAAATACGTAGGTACCTTTATTGCTAAATAAATTTCATCCGGAGCTTCATTTAAGAATTTCTGTACTTCTTCTGCAGTAAATACCTTCGATTTCTTGCTTTTAAAGCCGTCAGACTGCCTTTTCAAGAAAGCAGTAAGTTTAGAAAAATCTTTCAAATTCACGTCATGTTTTGTCATCATTGTAGATTTTAGCATGGAATAAAAGCACCATAAACTGGAAGGTTGTAGCCTCTTAGATAATTCATCAAAATATGATATAAAAACACTTTCAGAAAGAGATTTCACTTTTTTTTCTGACCGCCATTTCATAAATTCGTCGTATGCCTTTACATATCTTTCTTTCGAGTTCGGCGGTAATATATTTTCGACAACTGTTTTTGCCCTTTCTTTAATAAAATCGGGCGTTAGATCTATGTCTTCGTCACTAGACATGTTTAAAACTTTTGAAAAAGAACTCAAACAAGAAAATTAATTATTTTCGCGATGCTTTCGCGCCTACTAATAGACTGCCTTTTTTTTTCACGCACGCAAGCGCGTCAAATCTTGCTGGCCAGTTTGATTTTTAAATCGATTCCATCTAACATACGATGTGGAAACAAATAGTTCCATATTTAAAATAAAATCTTTATAAAATAAATTGTCTAGATTCCGATTCGAGTAATTAATCGATACCGAGAAAAAAAAAATTAACTTTTTAAAAATATTCTTCGTGCAGTATGAGTATGACAGTTCTTTTTTCAAATTCCAAAACCTATGCTGTAATGATAGTCATACACCCCGGCATTCAGGGGTGTAAGGGTGTACTTACAGAGCAAGAGATATGTAAAGTATATTAGTAACACACCATAGACGCGAGAGTATACCTAGCGTCTATGGTGTCCAGACTAGCAGCGACATAGCGTGACACAACCAGGGTGAGTTGAACTTGTCTGCCAACATACTCAGGATGCTGTTGGAACTCGATCACAATCTTGTCAAAACCGAATGGATCTTCTAGAAACTGATTAAGTCTCTAAAAACAAAGACGGTGATTAATCATTGTTTAGTTAAAACAAAAATCTATTTTATACATAAATGGCGTTAGCGTTTCTAACCGCTGCCGGCGCGGCGTTGTTTATTCTGTGTAATAACCAAAATATACAACAAGGGGAAGTTGTGTAAAAGTTTGGAGACCCATTCAAATCAGCATTCTGTCTTAATTTTTAAGTGGCTTAAAGTTGAATGAAGCTGTTAGATGGCTTCTAGAAAGAATAGGGTCGTGCTTTTATTATTTGGAAAGTATAGTAATAATGGATTAATAGGATTATTTAATACCAGCTTCTGCAATTGCGTGAAAAGGTTTAATTCAGGAACAAAGCTCGAATGTCAAAGCTCCAGAGCCATGAAAATCCGAGCAGAGCTGCAAGTTTATCTGTTTTCTATCCATTACATTTTGGAGTGTGTACGATCGTATTGCACACACTAATTCTTCCAAGCCCATTCCATCATTGGACTACAAGATGAACGGCGATGCACCATCGTTACATGGTAAATATCCCACTCATACACATAAAACGTTTTGGGAATACTTTCATTGTGCGTACAGCTAAGAAGTGGAATTCCCTACCAGAAGCTTTGTTTCCTGATAGCATTTAAGTTACTTCCAGGTTAGCTTGCTTTATTTATATATATTTTATTAAAAATAGGTTCGCGTTTGACCACCATCTCACCTGAAGGTAAGTGATGATGTGGTCGAAGATGGGGCATGCTTACTTAAAAGTAACCTATTCACTCTTGAATTAATGACACCTAGGTTATAGCTATCGGAAAACACAGACTCCGGCAGGGAATTCCACTCCTTAGCCGTACGCACAATGAAAGTATTCCCAAAACGTTTAGTGCGTATGGGTGGGATGTCCACCATGTAAGGATGGTGCATCGCCGTTTGTCTTGTAGTCCGATGATGGAACGGACTTGGCGGAATTAGATAGAGCTGAAATACTGGAATGATACATAATTATTATTCGGCCTACTACGTTCCAACAGCTGGGACGGCGTGAAAAGACGTGTGCCTATTCTCTACGAGAGAGAATTGGCCATTATCCGCCACGTGGACCCAGTACCTCTCACGCCTCTCACGATATTTTTTCACATAAAAAATATCAGTCTACACCATCTCGGATCAGTTCTTGCAAAGAGCTTCAAATATTTCTAACTATATTTATCATCAATCTCGAGACGTCTCCCATTTACCAGATAGTTGAATAACTAACTTGTGCAAGTTGGCGCCAAAACGTCAGCCATTTTGTTTGGCGAGCGGCCATGTTTGGTCCATCTGTCATTTCAAACGAGGTTTTCAATGAACGCATTTCTGTTAGCTTGTAGTTTCTAACTGACTGCGAATTGAATGGTTGTTTTGGACTTGCGTGTGCCAGCGATGTGTTTTAAAGTGATTTTAATTAAATCTTATACCGAAGTAAATATTGTACCGAATGACATTTATACCATCTTTAAAAAAATTGGGTTTAATAAATAGGTGAACAGGACAGAAGCCTATGTCATAGAAAAATGCAAAGAAATTGATCTATCAATAAATACATACATACATACATACATATACATTTGAAGTAAAAAAAAAAATATTATAAAAAATATCGAAATTCAAATTATACGCATAAAATGCGCAGAATTTATCAATGAATTTGTAGTGAGATCCTATTCTCTGAAGCTGGGCGATAGGTATACAGCATATTCGCCGAATGTGCCGTCGTTGGCCTCTTTGATATCCTTCGAAGGCGCACGAGCCGTTCGCGGATCAAATATTCTCGTGTATGGCTTCTGTTTCACTTAACGATACACCATACAATTTTCGAGACGGTCAAAAATGTACTCTGGTATACCGATAGTAGGTACATAATTAATAAAATTAAAAATCCTTTTATTGCTTGCATTAGTTTACACATAAATATTTGTTAGTTTTTAAATTTAATTTCCTCAATCCTGGTGTTAGTTGTGTATAGTTATTTTTCATTTTTATTTAACTGCAAGAATTCCGTCTTCACAGGTGAAGGCCTCTTCCAAATATAACTGTACAAGAAAGCATTATCAAACTATAATAATTTTTAATTGTACAGTAATTATGATATGTGTGGCACTTCCTAGCTCGGCCACGGTCATGCATCTGAAATCTCCTCAGTCACAATCAAAGCAAGACGCCAAATATCAAAATTAGTCGTAGTTTAAAGACTAGCTGTTGGTCACCACTTCGTTCGTGTGAAAATTTCGCATAATAATATAAAGCAATGGATTTTTTCGTCCGAAATCCTTTTCTAGTTTCCTCAGAACGCCCTGCAAAAGTTTCATCGCAATCTAATCAATAGTAAAAGCATGCACTGTTTTTTATTCATATGAATAGACAATGTTTCGCATGGTGAGCAAATAGCCGCGCGCGGTTATCTTAAGAACTAAACGCATAATATAGTCCTCCTGTTCGATTTCGGTCACGGTGGCCAATGTAAGTGGAGATTAACCACCTGCGTAGGAGATATTGTTACCCCAGTCGCTTAGCTAAGTACGTCGAGAAAATTCGACAGACATCTAGAATGTTCGATACACTAACGCCACCTGGCGGCGAGTAGCAGTACTGAGTATATCGCGAAAGTTCAGCTGACTTCTAATACATTCGAGACACTAACGCCATCTAGTAGCGAGTAGCAGTACTGAGTATCTCGCTCCTGGAATATTCCTGGCAGTATAGGCGGTGAGTCGATTTTACAAGAATTTTCTAGAACTTATAGACTCGGGTATAAATAGATTGCAGAGGAACGCAGACGGCCGAGATCTCTTGCTCAGCAGTCGTACTTGTGACCTTTAGGCCACCGAAACAGAATGCATAAAAGTTAGCTACTAAATGCAAGTCACACAAGAAATTATTTTTGACAAAAATGCGCGAATTTAAAGATTGACGTGAGCAAAATACTCACACCGCTAGTTAGGCAAACCGCAAATCTCCGCTTCAGCACGATCGTTGCAATACAGAATAAATTGAACCAATAAGATTCAGTTTCCAAGCGATACAACATTTTGCTATTGGTCAGCGTTTTCCGATATATTAAAACTAGAGCAATATTGAAAATTCTTATTGAACATTCATCAAAATGTTGTTTGAAATAATTGTTTGATCTTATGAAGCCATTTTGTAATAGAAAAAGGCTAGTTTTTCTATTAGGAAATGCTAATTTTTCTATTAGAAAATGACTTTGTGAGCAATTATTTCACACACAAAAGGATGGAACAGCTGACCTTTGCATAGTTACAGTGAAATCAGCATTTTTAGCTTACAGCTAAGGAGTGCAATTCCTTGCCGGAGTTTGTGTTTCTTGATAACTATAACATGGACGTTAAGACTGAATAGGTTACTTCTCGGTAAGCGTGCTTCATCTTCGACCACATCATCGCTTACCATCAGGTGAGATGGAAGGCAAACGAGAACCATACATATAAAAATTGGCCAAGTGCGAGTCAGACTCGCCCATGAAGGGTTTCGTAGTAACTATAATAAATATAATAATAATATAATATATTTATTTGACAGAAAAAAACCTTACAAATTTCTTAAAACTAGCTTATTTACAATTTTTACAACTACGTCAAATGACTTTGTTTTTCATAGTGTTTGTATGAATTACAAAGTTATATTTGCGGTTTTATAAAATATGCTGTATCTGAAAAACTGCTGACCCCGTCTCGTTCAAACCAATTTTGGTTGAAAGTTTACATTAAGATCTACAGACAAGTATTTTTTTTATAATTTTCACTCCATTATTATAGAAGTTAGAGGGGGGACGGGACACATTTTACCATTTTGCAAGCGTATATCTTTTAAACGATTAACTTTATGAAAAAGTGGTTTTAGAAACCCCAATGTCATTTTTAAAGACCTGTCTATAGATATGTATGGGGAGCCTCCCTTTATTTTAAATATTTTTAATTTTTTTCGTAATTTTGGAAAGTGGTTCACAGAATACATCTACCTACAAAGTTTCTCATGTATAGTCTTAATAGTTCGGAATAAAATGGCTGTGACATACGGACGGACGGACAGACAGACAGACAGACAGACAGACAGACAGACAGACGGACAGACAAGACAAAACTATAAGGGTTCCGTTTTTGCCATTTGGCTAAGGAACCCTAAAAAATATACCTACATAGAGTTTATCTCTCACAACAACAACCAACCCTCAATCAAATGAATCTCCACTAGCACTTACACACCATAACTCACACAAACACAAGTACACTCCAAAATTACAGAATTCATAAACACACTCAATACTAAACACACTTTCTCACACACTGAACATCCTCCCCTGCATTCTTTCACACTCAGACTGTTCAATGTTTAGGTTACCACTTAAAAATTAAAACTGAATTCCGCGGACACCGTCCTGTTTCTAGTCCATTAAGTAAACATCCATAAATGAAACTCTATATCCGGACTCTGCCATAAAATACAGGCTTTGCCTAGTTTAGGGGTCAGGGTTGCAACTATTGTGTGTAATAGTAATTTATTATTATTTCCATCTAATTCAAAATTTGTAAACAAGGCAATGTACATCAACAAATGACAAATGCTGTCTGGACAGGTCCACCCAAATCTGCGTGCTCCTTTCCTCAAAAGACACAACAGACATGAACCTTCATGCTTCTCATATGATTTAATAAATACGAATTGTATAAACTTTGAAAGAGACGTTGACCTCTGAGTTTGTTTCAGTGTTTCTTCTCAGAGTAGTCAGTTAGGAAACACCGGCCTTATCTAGCTTAACTTAAAACAAAAAAATGACGAGTAAAAGTGTTATTTATAACCAATTTTCAAAATAAAGATCCTTTATCATATAGAGCTGATACGACAGAGGGGCATTAAAGTACACTACGTATACTATACGTGTTTAGTGTTAATTCGATACAGTTAAAAATAAAAAGAGCCAAAAATTTTTTTTTTCAAACGAACTAAATAGCTTACAAGTCAGAGTAAAACGCGACCACCCTTTGTAAATAAATGTGACTGACCTTAAATACCTAGGTAACAAAGTGGCAACGTAGCGCGGCGTGTGTTATCTCTTGTCTTGGTCAGATTTATCACTTTAAGGTGCATCTCATCAAAATCATGTGCGACTAAACTACTTCTCCTATTTAATTGATACGCAGTTTAAAGGAAAACCACTCGGTCGTATCAACTCTGTATACCTATGATCATATTAATATCTGAAAATTTCTGACCCCTCCTTTTGAGACAGTTGGCTAATTATTTTCTCCACTAAGTTAGTAACCTTTTCGACTTCCTCGCTACGTATAACAATACTCAAGGTTTGACTCTCATCTTGTCGACGAGATCAAAGAGCGGTCGGAACAAAGGGCGGCTTTTAAAAGAAAATTTTCGTTTCAGTGCGGTAGGTAGGCGGTTTGTTTTTATAGGATGGTTACCGGGCTACTGTTAAAATACAGTTCAATTTGACTGTTATTATTTTTGTTGATTATTGTTTTGAATGCATCGAGGGATAAAGGTAATCATTTTTAAACGACTTGAGAAAAGGTCCTTAATTTCCACTTGCCATGGCTTCTTTTGTTCTTTCTTGGAAGGAAATGATCAAATAACTTCTCTCGCACTGAGTGGAACAGAAAGGTCTGTCAGACTTCTACTGTCTTGGGTTGAGAAACGCCACGGCGTCCTCACCTTCCGCCTGACGCAGGTGCTAACCGGACACGGCTCTTTCGGGAGGTTCCTGTTTCGGATACAGCGGTAGGACACGCCCGGGTGTCGTCATTGTGAAGATCACCCGAAGGACACTGTGGAGCATACGGTCGAGATGTGCCCTGCTTGGGAGAAGCACCGCCGTGTCCTCGTGGAGGCGATCGATGGCGGTGACATCTCGCGCCCGGCCCTGGATCATACCATGGTGCGGAGCGAGAGGGAATGGGATGCAGTCGCCTCCTTCTGTGAAGCAGTCATGTTAGCAAAGGAGGAGTCCGAACGCGCGAGGGCGAGGCATCTCTCTTCCTCACGCCCCAGCCGCTGCGGGAGACCCCCCGGGCGTCGGGGATCGCGTGCAGATCTCTGACTACAGCAGGCGTGGGCTTGCGGGCGGCGAGCAGGGGTAGCTCACCGTTCGGTAAGGACCAGTAAGGACCCGGGTTGGCAGCGCATTGTGTTCCACGCGCACCTCAAAGAGCTATCAGCAATAATGACGGGGTCCTATAGGGCCATTGCCTACCGGGGTTGCGGGAATATTCTAACGAGATACCGCGGCCCCGGAATTTAAGGGCAGCTGAAGGTACAGGGTGGGTTTTTAGTCAGTAGAAGTCTGACACTCCCTTCCGCTCCACCCAGAGCGGAAGAAGTCATTCGATGATTTTCCCAACCAGAAAAATAAAAAAGACTTCTACTGACTAAAATCCACCCTGCTTCGTCAGTTACCACTACTCTCCTATCTCGTATCTCTCTATATCTACCACGTATCTCGTTAGAACTTTCCCGCACATGGCTCTGGCTATTCAGTACTTTGGCCAAAGGCTAAGGATTGTCATACAACGTGGTAATGCGCCAGTCTCTGTGGGTTACCAGCCAACAGCGATGAGGATGAATTTTAAATGTTTTATTTTAGTAGTCATGGTATGGTTTAGTTTAATTTAAATCTATACATCCAAAAAGTATATTTGTTCGTCCTTCTGTCACACCAAAACGGAGCAAAGGATGTGGAGAAACGATGTCTTTGTTGGTGTGGAGATTGTTGAACCTTTGGAGAGTGACATAGGCAACCTTAATTTTGCTGCAAACGGAACTGTGGACAAAAACTAATACTTTGTATAAAAGTTTTTACGTAGTTATTAACAACTAGCTGTTGCCTGCGGCTTCGTTCCCGTAAATTTAATATTTAAATTCACATTGTCATCTTATAGTGCTCTATGTTTGAACCCGGATCTTTATCTACCTCCCTCCCAAATTTCATTAAAATTGATTTCGATTTCTCATACAAACTTTCATCCACTGTTTCAACTCTTTAGGGGATGATTTTTCAAAAAAAAGTAACCTTCGTTTGACCTGAAGTCTTCAAATATTTTAATTCCAAATTTAATCCAAATCTGTTCGTTGGTTTAGCCGTGAAAGCGTAACAGACAGATATACAGACAGGAGACAGAATGACTTTCTCAATATAACATTTGTATGAATGTCATGGATCCATGTGATTTTTAACCGACTTCTAAAAAAGGAGGAGGTTTTTCAATTCGGATGTTTGTATTTTTTTTTTTTATGTTTGTCCACGCATAACTCCGTCGCTTGCCAATTGATTTGAAAAATTCTTTTTTTTGTTGGAAAGGGTATACTTCCCAAATGGTCCCATGAAAATTTTATCGAAATCGGACGAGCCGTTTCTGAAAAATCAAAAAAAAGTCGAAAAAAATAATTTACCTTGATGATCTTTTCGTTTACTCTGCATTGCGTTTTTTGTTCGCGCATAACTCCGTCATTTACGAATCGATTTGGAAAATTCACTGACCCACTAAAAAGCGCGAAAATAAAAACTTTTTTGCAAAAAATAAAACCGACTTCCATATCAAAACACTACAAAGCCAAAAATAATTTTAATTTCGGAAGGCGGTGTGAAAAAAAAAAAAGAAAATACAAAACCAATAACACCGACTACCGAACTTAAAATTATTTTTGGCTTTGTAGTGTTTTGATATGGAAGTCGGTTTTATTTTTTGCAAAAAAGTTTTTGGTGTAGAGATTCTTGAGGCATTGGAGTATCTTGTCCCGCAAACGGAACCGCGGACAAAAGCTAGTAGTTTGTATAAAAGTTTCCAATCATTAAAAGTGCTACTAAAAACCGACCCATGTTTTTATAAGCAATAATATGTTTTTTTTCCATAATAATGTGTGTCTACTAGATTTTTTTATGACTGGGATATCATCCAATGACTGTCTCCCGACCTGGGCGAAGCGGGAGGGTGTGTCAGACTTTTACTGACTAAAACTCATCCGTGTTCCATCATATGCCCCTCGTGTTCCGAGGCCGCGGTAACTCTTTCAAACATTCCGCGGGCCTGGGTACAGTCGGGCGGCGAACTACCCATTAATCGCAGCCCGCAGGCCCACGCCTACGGTGGCTGGGAGTTACCCAATTATTCCCGACGCCCGATGTGTCTACTAGCTGGGACTACTAGATGGGCGGACTTCATGCAACTAGGCATTCTCTACCAAGGCTCGGAACCGGTTTAAAAAATACCGGTTAACACCGGTTTATTTCGGTTTTCCTCCGAACTTTTCTTAAGAACGTGAACGTTTTAAGAACTTTATTTTAACCTAAATTAACCGGTTTATTCGACGAACGCCATGTCGGTAAACGAAATCTTACTACTGAATATAATCTGACTGAACAGCGCGCGGCGTTTCTTTGTAGTGCTCCCGTATTAACCGGTTTTTATCGCTCTAAACCGTTTAATCCGAGAAAACCTTTATATGAATACTCTTCCAAATATCGGTTTAAATAATCCGGTTTATGCGAACGAAACCAAATGTAGAGGTTTAGCGTCAAGTACATAATAACGGTTTGAAAATTTAACCGGTATCCGAGCCTTGTTCTCTACCACCAAGGTTGATGACACCTTTGGGTTAATACTTCCCCTATTTTTCAACAAAATTCATAGTAAAATCAATTCAGCCCTTCTAAAAATAAGCCCAACCAAACAGAAAGACAGACAGATAAATTGTGAAAATAGTTTGTTCGTCTTTTAATATCGTGTAAATCAATACACTGAAAAAAAACACAGTTATTTTGAATTCACACACATGACACAGACACTTCAATTGTATTTATTTTATTTGGTGACATAAAACAGTTGTACAACGAAAATATTGCTCGTAAGCACATTTTTTTTATCGACAATAGTTTCGCGTTTGACCACCATCTCACCTGATGGTAAGTGATGATGTGGTCGAAGATGGAGCATGCTTACCTAGAAGTAACCTATTCACTCTTGACTTAAAGACTCCCAGGTTATAGCGTTCAGGAAACACAGACTCCGGCAGGGAATTCCACTCCTTAGCCGTACGCACAATGAAGGTATTCCCAAAACGTTTTGGGCGTATGAGTGGGATGTCCACCATGTAACGATGGCGCATCGCCGTTTATCTCGTAGTCCGATGATGGAACGGACTTGGTGGAATTAGATTGTGTAATTCCATCGCACACTCCCCGAAATGTAACCGATATGGACTTCAAAAGAGACGATTATCTCTGAGTTTGTTTCGGTATTCCTCCTTAGGGTAGTCAGGTAAGAAACTCCGGCCCCATCTATGTCGTTTAAATTTATGAAAAAGAACTAACATCTGCCCGCAACTTCGTTCGCGTGGGAGATTTTTCCCGTGTAAATCCCGATCCCGTGTTAATTCCGGGATAAAAAGTAGCCTATGTGTTATTCCAGGATGTCAACTATCTACTAACAAAATTTCAATCAAATCTATTCAGTAGTTCATGCGTAAAAGAGTAACAAACATCCATACATCCATTCTCACAAACTTTCGAATTTATAATAATAGTAAAAAATTGGCCAAGTGCGAGTCAGACTCGCCCATGAAGGGTTCCGTAGTAACTATAATAATATAATATGTATATTTATTTGACAAAAAAAAACTTACTTTCTTAAAACTAGGTTATTTACATTTTTAACAACTACGCAAAATAACTTTGTTTTTCATAGTGTTTGTATGAATTACAAAGTTATATTTGCTATTTTAGAAAATATGCTGTATCGCAAAAACTGCTGACCCAATCTCATTTCATTTTGGTTGAAAGGTTACATTAAGGTCTACCGCATATGTTTCTTTTTTAGATTTTTAACACCATTATTATAGAAGTTAGAGAGGGGGAACACGTTTTACCACTTTGGAAGCGTATATCTTTTAAATAATTAACTTTATGAAAAATTCATTTTAGAAACCTCAATGTGACATATATTTTTCTTAGATTAGGTTTCATGAAAAAAAAATATTTTCAGTTCTAGTTCCATGTATGGGGACCCGCCTTTATTTTAAATATTTTTTATTTTTTTTCTTAAAATCGGAAAGTTGTTCACAGAATACATCTACCTACTAAGTTTCACATGTATAGTCTTAATAGTTTTGGAATAAAATGGCTGTGACATACGGACGGACAGACGAACAGACAGACAGACAGACAGACATGACGAAACTATAAGGGTTCCGTTTTTTGCCATTCGGCTACGGAACCCTAAAAACCGGCCAAGCGCGAGTCCGACTCACACACGAAGGGTTCCGTATCATTATCTATAAAAATGGCAAAAAATAATGTTTGTTGTATGGGAGGGCTCCCATATAACAAACATGATTTTAATTTGATTATTTATTTTTAAAGTGTCTAAATATTCTGTGAATGTTTCAAGCGTCTACCTGTTGCTGTTATCAATATCCCCTTGAATATTTATTTTATTCGGTTTTTTAGTATTTATTGTTATACCCTATTTTCAATAAAAAAAAATCTCTGAAAATTTCAACTGTCTAACTATCACGGTTCATGAGATACAGCCTGGTGACAGACGGTCGGAAAATACCCTTTAGGTACATAACCCTAAAAAGATGGCATATTTTAAAGTATTATTTATAACCAATTTGCAAAATAAAAATCATTATTTCATTATATCGATAAAAAGATAGAAGAATACGTACCAAATGTCTGACATACGATTCGCAATAATCCAATAACCAGTAGAATTTATGGTATCCAATAACCAGAGACATAATATCTCTATATTTTTCATAAGAGTGTCCTAGAGAATAATATTCAAATAAGGTAGGTAACCTCTTGGCTTTCTGCCAGGCACCTGTTTGGCTTAAAGGGGTCGTACTACTATATTTACTCAATTTGAGGTTTGTTCATAGTAAACTGACTACAGAGTACCACCATAGTAATATTAAAGGGAGTAACAGAGTTGTCTCATAAACCCTGTTCTGTAACTCTGTATACAGGGCTACTGGTAACTCGACGTATTCCTTGCAGGCCGTCATAGTAGGGTTAAAATGTCACAAATTAAGGCACCAAATGTTGTACCGAAATTCTATATTTTTTGCATTAGACAACATTTTATATGAAGTAATAACAAAAATTACAAAAAAAATGTGATATTTGCCAAAGTTTAAGGCTTTTTGAACTTTTAATTATTAACAAAATCTGCTACGTCATCAAATATGATAATAAATTAAATTGCAGTACAGTCGCGCCGTAAATCATTTTTAAATTAGTTTCAAATGATTTAATCTGGTATTTTTCATTAAAAAACGAAAAGTCTAACTAACTCAAAAACTACTGAATTTCGGTAGAACATTTGGCGGCTTAATTTGTTGCATTTCAACCCTGTTATGATGTCCTGCAAGGAATACGTCGAGTTACCAGTAACCCTGTATAAATAAAATTGAATTGTCATTCTGTGATTTAAATTTACAGCTAAGGAGTGGAATTACCTGTCAGAGTGTGACACACTTCCGTTCAACCCTGAGCGGGAGAAGTCATTCGATGATTTTCCCACCCGGAAAAAAGAGTTCCTTAAGTCAATAGTGAATAACATCTAGGTAAGTGTGCTTCATTTTCAGCCACATACACTTACCATCAGGTGAGATGGTCAAAATCAAGAACGGGCAAATGCACAAAAAAAATCGATATAAATGACATAAATTAAATACGTAGTAATTCTGAAAAACCAACATTCAGCATTAAGATTGAAAACAAAAAAAAAAAACAAATTTTAATCGAAAGCTAACTAGTTTTTAAATCACAAAGTTGAACATCAAAGACAAAAAAAATAATTACGTTTGTTAAATTGCAACTTAAAAAAATCTAACATGCCCGGGGTGATAAGATCTCTTATAAAGGTGCTTGCCTATCATAATTATATCAAAAGTTACTTTTTTTTAAACTTGCGATGAAGAAAACCACCGGCCCACTCAAATGTGTGTGTATCTTTTCTCAAAAGATCGCCGCAGACATTAACCTACAAAGTTCTCATAATATAGAGAGAGACCTCTGAGTTTGTTTCGGTGTTTAAATTGAAATTGAAACCAACCCTAGAGTATTTTTATAAAATAGTTATCCTTACTAAACGCAAAACGTATGTACGCAGACGCATACACCCATGTTAGCGGCCGACACGCACACGAGCGCATTTCCTTGAATTAAGGATTGTATTAATTTGTCATGATACTGTGTTTCCATTTAAAGTTAAATGAAAGATTTTTCTATTTTTATGACGGAAATCGATTCAGAAGCCGATTCTGAACCAACTAATTTCAGGAATTGCGTTTATTCTATTACACGTTGTATAAGTAAATAAGAAGGCGCCCCCTACACCTGGACAGAAGGAGGCTGCGAATGGTGGCGGAGACCGGGCACTGCTCACTGAACAAACACTACCACACGATAGGTATAACGGACAGTCCCCTGTGCAGGGCATGCATGGGGATGGAGGAAACGGTGGGACACGTGCTTCTAGAGTGCACGGGAATCACCGACGCGACGTACGGAAAGAAACCTTCGGGTCATTGAATTCCCTTACACACTTTCCACTTCTAGGTCTCAAGCCTCCTCTCTGCCTGTCACCATAAAGTGCCCTATTGACCTAGTTAAATGCGAGTGATTTTGAAGATTACATACCTCCTGAGTTTATCGCGATTAACGCGGGAAAATTTTTACACGCCAATCTTGTTATTTTTACCTGACTGCAAAGGAAGGGTTATGTTTTTCGAGCGTATCTTGTATGTATGTATGTATGTAATATTCTTTATAACCTCATATCTCCAGAACCGCAGAACCGATTCACACAATTGAGGTATCGTTAGATTTGTCTTAACAGTTCAAGTGTTCTTAGATACTAGGTATCTGACGTTTGAAAAAATTAAACATGGCGGCTCGCGGCTGTGCGAAGCCATTATACATGGTGAAAAAAAATTTTTTTTTTTTTCGAATTCTACAATATGTATATTAAATTAAAGGGCTTAACACAAGGATTTCAAACAGGTATATCATGTTTATCATCAATGTAATACTAGCAAAAATAATACAAAGAGAAAGTTTAAAAATATGGACTTCACTTTCTGAATCCGGTGGGGTGCCATTTGACACGAACGGGAAAACTAAAAAATTGTTAATTAATATATTAACAAAAATTTTAAAAAAAGGTTATTTAAAACATCTAAAAATCTCGACTGCTCCACTGTAATACAAGTAACAAGCAGATTTTTATTTTAAAAAGTGACAAGCGGGTGGACCCATCCCATTTAAAAAAAGTACGTTCAATTGGGTCCCGCCTGCTTGTTATATGCGGCGTGCTATTTCAGTTGAGCAGTCAGGTTTTTTAAATTTTTTAAATAACTTTTTTTATTGTTGATAAGCACGCGTTAGACCACCAGCTGATTGATGAAGCTCGTTTATCTAGAAGTAACCTATTCACTCTTGACTCACAGAACTCCAGGTTATAGCGATCAGGAAACACAGACTCCGACAGGAAATTCCACTCCTTAGCCGTACGAACAATAAAAATATTCCCAAAACGTTTTGTGCGTTTAGATGGGATGTCCACCATGGAACAATGGCGCATCGCCATCGTTCGTCTTGTAGTCAGGTGATGGAACGGGTTTGGAGGAATTAGTCTGTATTATAATAATTGTTTAACTTTATTTTATTTTAATTGTGACTGACATGTAATTGATTTGTATGAGTTGATGATACTTGAGATTTTTTTTTTTAATATTTGGTAGGCTTGCGTTTGACCAATATACTACGTGTAACGGAAACCCCATATCTATCCAAAAGGACTGAAGACAACATCTGGTATGGTGTCTCTATGCAAAGAGTCAGCTCAAAATAAGTGACTCACAGAATTGACCCCAAATTATTGGTTTCATATGTTTCTTGAATACCAGTAATAAAAAAAACTGGCCAAGTGCGAGTCGGACTCGCCCATAAAGGGTTCCGTAGTAACTATAATAAATATGAAATACTTAACATATTTGTTTAAAAAAAAAAAACAAAAAACCTTACAAATTTCTTAAAACTAACTTATTTACAATATTTACAACTACGCCAAATAACTTTGTTTTTCATAGTATTTGTATGAATTACAAAGTTGTATTTGCGGTTTTTGAAAATATACTGTATCTCAAAAACTGCTGACTCAATCTCGTTCAAACCAATTTTGGTTGAAAGTTTATATTAAGATCTACAACATACGGTTTTTTTAGATTTTTCACTTCATTATTATAGAAGTTAGAGGGGGGACACACACATTTTACCACTTTGGAAGCGTATATATCTTTTAAACGAGTAACTTTATGAAAAAGTCATTTTAGAAACCATAATGTCATTTTTAAAGACCTGTCTATAGATACCACACACGTATAGGTTTCATGAAAAAAAATATTTTCAGTTTCAGTTCCATGTATGGGGAGCTCCCTTTATTTTAAATATTTTTTAAATTTTCTCTTAAAATCGGAAAGCGGTTCACAGAATACATCTATGTACCAAGTTTTACATGTATAGTCGTAATTGTTTCGGAATAAAATGGCTGTGACATACGGACGGACGGACAGACAGACAGACGGACAGACATGTCGAAACTGTAAGGGTTCCGTTTTTTGCCATTCGGCTACGGAACCCTAAAAATTGGCCAAGTGCGAGTCAGACTCGCCCATGAAGGGTTCCGTAGTAACTATAATAATATAATATAATACGCATATCTATATGACGAATAAAAAAAAACTTTAAAAATTTCTTTAAACTAGCTTATTTACATTTTTACAACTACGCTAATAACTTTGTTTTCATAGTGTTTCTATGAATTACAAAGTTATATTTGCGGTTTTAGAAAATATGCTGTATCTCAAAAACTGCTGACCCGATTTCGTTCAAACCAATTTTGGTTGAAAGTTTATATTAACATCTACAGAAATATATTTTTTTTAGATTTTTCACTCCATTATTATAGAAGTTAGAGGGGGAGGACACACATTTTACCACTTTGGAAGCTTATATCTTTTAAACGATTGACTTTATGAAAAAGTGGTTTTAGAAACCCTTATATCATTTTTAAAGACCTGTCTATAGATACCACACACGCATAGGTTTCATGAAAAAAAGTATTTTCAGATTTAGTTCCATGTATGCCCCCTTTATTTTAATATTTTTTAATTTTTTTCTTAAAATCGGAAAGCGGTTCACAGAATACATCTACCTACTAAGTTTCACATGTATGGCCTTAATAGATTCGGAATAAAATGGCTGTGACATACGGACGGACGGACAGACAGACAGACGGACAGACATATCGAAACTATAAGTGTTCCGTTTTTTGCCATTCGGCTACGGAACCCTAAAAACGTGTCACAGCACTATGAGGGTCATCACTTTCCACGTCACTTGCCAATAAAACGATAATTCCCTTCATTCTTCTTAATTTGAAAAATTCGGCCTCTGGTATCAATGTATTGAAATTTCTAATATGCTCCAAACATGTAGACATAGGATTAGAAAACCCTTGCCATATCGTTTGTTATCATCCAAAGAAGCCGTGCACTCGGTATGTATATACCCTTTAAATTACACGTTGTATAATCTCACCTGATGTTAAGCGATGATGTGGTCGAAGATGAAGCACGCTTGCCTAGAAGTAACCTATTCACTCTTGACTTAAAGACTCCCAGGTTATAACTATCAGGAAAC
Organism: Tholera decimalis; assembly: GCA_943138885.2. Classification (NCBI taxonomy): domain Eukaryota; kingdom Metazoa; phylum Arthropoda; class Insecta; order Lepidoptera; family Noctuidae; genus Tholera; species Tholera decimalis. The sequence continues at coordinate 4,095,183 of OW964575.2, read as the reverse complement.
ACAGACTCCGGCAGGGAAATTCCACTCCTTAGCCGTACGCACAATGAAAGTATTCCCAAAACGTTTCGTGCGTATGGGTGGGATATCCACCATGTAACGATGGCGCATCGCCGTTTGTCTTGTAGTCAGATGATGGAACGGGCTTGGAGGAATTAGTCTGTATTATAGTAATTGTTTAACTTTATTTTATTTTAATTGTGACTGATATGTAATTGATTTGTGTGAGTTTATGATAATTGTAAATAAATGAATTGAAATGATAATACTGCCTCAACCAAGGCTGTTGTCAGTTTTCTTGGCTTCTAACAATTCGTAACAACTGTCAAAGATATATACATGACAGCTTATACTAAGGGCTTACCGTGATTTAGATTACCCATATTTATCTTTAACTACGGGCTCTTAACTGAAAACTCCACACAGTTAATATATAAAGTAATTTCAAACTGAGCCTCTTATCAGTTGGCGTTTCGCTTTGATCTTGGAGCTTTGTCGGCGCCTTTGAAGTTAGAGGGCTTCAAGTTCGAATATCTTAAGGTTCTTAAGATGACAAATAGTGTTTAGTTTGTGTTAAGTTATAAATGTTTGTGGATTGTTGTTTCAATCTATATATATATATATATATATATACAACAAAACAGTAAAAACAATGTGTCTGTACATTTAATAATTTTACAAAAATAATAGTAGAGTGGGGTTAAGAAACAGTAATAAAGGAAGAATTTAAAAAAAAACTCTGTTTGTCTGTTTGTACATGCTAATCTCCGGACCTGGATTTTAATAAAATTTGGTAAGTAGACAGCTCACATCCTGGAATAACACATAGGCTATGCTTAGATCTTTAAAACTACGCAACGGATTTTGATGCGTTTTTTTTATATAGATAGAATAGTTCCTGAGGAAGGTTTTAGTGTATAATAAGTTAAGGTTTTGTATAAATTGGATGAAATACGATGATATTAGTTCAACAAGTCGGAAAAAGTTAAGCCGATCGGGAGCTTTAATCAAAAACGCTGCCAAAGCCTTTTGAGTTATATTAAAACAATGTGAGATTGTTTCTCTTTTATAGATCTACAAAAAAGTCCGTAATGGCATATTTTTATCTCACACGGATAACCCACAATAACCATTTATTTCTTTTACAAATTACAATAAAATTATGGGTTATTTATGAAACAATTTTTAACAGTACAGTATTATTTCTTATCCAATTAAGTTAAGCATTTAATGTAGATTAAAATTGTTTCTTACGCTATATCAATAAAATGAATATCCTATGAATTATCGCAAAATGAAAGTTACTGGACGAGAAATTAAATAGTTAAAATATCGATTAAGCGAAGTGAAGACGTCGCTCACAGTCTTTTTTTTATTAATTTTTTCTGCATTATTAAAATAGGCCTATAATTATATTTTACTCGCCAAGCTTCGCAGTTTGTTGGCGAGAATCGCTCGTAACTTACATTAAACAAAATAGGTAGATAAACTTACTAACTACTTACTTACTACTCACATTTATGTTTACATGACATAATTATGCACTCTACATGTAGGTATTTACAACATTACAACAAACATTCTATTTTATTACACATATGATATCTAAGCTAAGAAAACCATCCCTCGACAACGATAGACCGGCGCCAAATCTGCAATAGACAGCGACTTCCAGAGCAGAGTGGTCAGCGGGTGCTGATCACCCTAGCACTAACCGCACTGCCCATCACAGCCCGACGCCGTGCCTCCGTCCCCGAGAAACAGTTTTCGCAGCCTAAATTTCAACGCACCTACACTTAAATTCCGTTTTTTTTATTGATAATAGGCTCGCATTTGACCACCATCTCACCTGATGGTAAGCGATGATGTGGTCGAAAATGAAGCACGCTTACCTAGAAGTAACCTATTCACTCTTGAATTAAAGACCCCTAGGTTGTAGCTATCTGGAAACATACTCCTGCAGGGAATTTCACTCCTTAGCCGTACGCACAATGAAGGTATTCCCAAAACGTTTTCTGAAATAAATATATGAAATGAAATATGTGAAGACGGTCATCCATTCAGAGAATGACAAGCCACGAATCTACCACTCCTTAAATTTCGTTACTTACAATTTTAGAAATTGTAGAGACTAAATTATCTACTTACATAATTTTAAATAAACACACCGCTTGCAAACAATCGTCCGTCACACGCATTTCTTAACATATTCTATAAAAAGTATTAAAACATACCTTACTGTATACCTAGTTGATCTAAAAATATTACCTAAAGTCAGTCATCCATCCCTGATTCAGTCCTGGCATCGCAATATCGATCGTGCAAACTGCGATGACGAAAGAGACAGCTGTACACAGTCATGCTCTGTCCCTTTCTTTTGTCAGTTTTGTATCGGTAAGCAAAATGAGGCGATGTTTTGAAATTTGGAACGCATTCGTTTAGAAAAAAAAGAAAGAAAAAGTATTTATTGCCAAAGGAAAAAATTAAAACTTATCAAGATTAATTAAACTTATTTTTGTGGGTGGAAAAAACCCCGGTAGACAATAGTTCTATGGGCCCCGAAGATTAGTTAAACCTGGTGTTAGTGATATGTTATTAATGTATGTTAGTAAAAACGATGATTTAAAGATGAACATTTCACAAAACAGGGACGACAAAAAAAAACAAAACAATTCCGTATTATGCTATGCTATGGGCGTGCCCACAGCACACCGCTGTTTGTCTAAAAATATGACGAAAAAAATTTGACGTTTGTTTTTGACGAGAAATGGAATGGTGTTGCATAATCTAATTCCACCAAGCCCGTTCCATTATCGGACTACAAGACGCGCTGGACATATCACCCATTCGCACAAAACGTTTTGGAAATACTTTCATTGTGCGTAGAGCTAAGGAGTGAAATTCCCAGACTGAGTTTGTGTTTCCTGATAGCTATAACGGGTGTCTTTAAGTCAAGAGTGACAAGAACATTTGAAGTTCTCGTCTAAGATTTTATGATCTAATCCAAGCTGTCGTACTTACATAACATTCATATGCATTGCTGTCATTTACTTTTAATCATTCGGCATAGTACAATTGTAAAAATTGGCCAAGTGCGAGTCAGAAGCATGAACAAGCCCATGAAGGGTTCCGTAGTAACTATAATAATAGATATAATATCTATATTAAAATGACAAAAATAAACCTTACAAATTTCTTAAAACTAGCTTATTTACATTTGTTACAACTACGCCAAATAACTTTGTTTTTCATAGTATTTGTATGAATTACAAAGTTATATTTGCGGTTTTAGAAAATATGCTGTATCTCAAAAACTACTGACTTGATTTCATTCGAATTAATTTTGTTTGAAATTTTACATTAAGATCTACAGACCTATATTTTTTATATTTTTCACTCTATTATTATAGAAGTTAGAGGGGGGGACACATTTTACCACTTTGGAAGTGTATATCTATTAAACGATTAACTTTATGGAAAAGTCGTTTTAGAAACCTCAATGTCATTTTTAAGGACCTGTCTATAGATACCACACACGCATAGGTTCCATGAAAAATAAACAATATTTTCAGTTTAAGTTCCATATATGTATAAAAAAAAAACATTTAAAATAAATGGGGGCTCCCTTTATTTTAAATGTTTTTTTTTAATTTTTTTCTTAAAATCGAAAAGCGGTTCACAGAATACATCTATCTAACAAGTTTCATATGTATAGTCCTAATAGTTTCGGAATAAAATGGCTCTTACATACGGACGGACGGACGGACGGACAGACAGACAGAGAGACATGAAGAATCTATAAGGGTTCCGTTTTTTTGCTATTCGGCTATGGAACGCTAAAAAGTAGCAAATCAGAGACAGTGTTTTAGCAAATAACGTGGTCAAAGAACAAAAACGTGGAAAAAAAAGTGGTCAGATAGCAGTTGCCCCATGTAAATGACAAATTTATTTAATCATTTATTTTCAGGTTTCACCTTAACCTAAAGTATATATAATATAAAAACAACAGCGTTAGTAAATAAAACTTAATACTATGTTAGTATCACTAAATTGCACTAGGTCTTTGTGCGTTCCGGTGGCACTTGTCCGCGAAACCAGCGGAATAACACATCCTGCGGCCAAAAGCTTTCTTCCATCACCTGAGGCAGGAAACATGTTGCTATGCGCACCACAAATGCCTTGAAGTTGACATTGCGATGCGACTCCAGCAGCTGCACTCTCGGCGCGTATTTCAGCCTTTGGCGCACGAACGTAACGATGTCTTCCGCGTCAGTGGTGTAGTGAAGACGGTAAATGTACACCGGAGTATTCGGCTTCGCGGCACGCAGTTTCTGGTTGGGCTCAGTTACATCTGGCTACACTGGAAACTGACCCTGACAAAGGAAAAGATTAACATATGATGGGTAATTCGTAAAATCCCTGAGAAAGAGAATCTCAGACTACTTTTGCGGGACAAGTTTCAGTAATTGGTGGCGATGCTTTTGCTATCAACAGACACAAGTTAGCAAATTCTTTTTAGAAAAAAATCGAAGTATAATATGATTCTTTAGAACTTAAAAAGAGATATTTACCGTGTGTATTTATTGTTTTGAGTTTCCGATATTTCGGCACTGTTGCAAGCGCCATGATCACGGATGAACTGACGTCACTGCGGGTGGACGTTTATGGGCAGACGAATCGGTCTACCCTCCTTTCGCGTCAGTAGTCACTCAGGCCTTCGCTCCCGTGAACTTAACGGTAAAAACATAATCCATCTTCTTCTCTTCCAGCAGTAGGAATGTATAATATTACAAAGTGAATAGAAACAAAATTTAAAAAAATCAAAATCAAAATGCTTTATTTTTCATTTACACATTATACATGTTTGTACAGTTGGTGGCATCTCCTTTTAAGCATATATGTATATGCCTGAGCCAGGAGGCGCCGCTCTTTTATAACTTAGTTACTAAACATACTTATAAGTGGATGGAATGGTTAGAGAAAGATTACCTTACATTTAATAGAAGATCCTCTACTTCATCGTAGCATAACTTGTGTATCCAGTTAAACAGCAAAGATTTGCATTCTCTAAAGGGTTTAGTATATACAGGGTAGCCCGTTTACAGTGGTCCAAAGATTTTTTTCAGCTTGAGAGCATCATAAGTGATCATTTAAAACATACTTTAGTTAAGCGAAAACTTATGGTTTAGAAATTATGTTTTTTTTTAAATTACCCGAAATTTCAATATTTTTGACACACAACTACTCTGTTATGAAAATTACTGGACCGAATCGAATGAAATTTGGTTTAAGCATAGTGCAATAATCTACCTATCGCGCTATAGGCTCATCTAGTGTAAATAACTAGACTAAATTATAAAAAAAAACTAATTTCGAAAAAAATAATAATTTCGAAACCATAACTTTTCGCTTAACTAAAGTACGTTTTAAATAATCACTTATGATGCTCTCAAGCTGAAAAAAATCTTTGGACCACTGTAAACGGGCCACCCTGTATATCTAATTCTTTATTTATTTTAATTAATAAGAGAAAGTAAGACGAGCGATTTTCGTACTGAATATTTGCAAATTTTGTTTTTACACAAGTCGTGCAAGCTACGTCGTGTTTCCTTCTTCTAGTTAATATATTTGGGTCTAAAGGTAGGTAATTTAGTACATGATTGGACTTAATTACATAAATACGAGATCCTTGTACAAGCTACCTTGTATTAGGCATGCAAACATTTTGAGCAGTAACAAAAAAAAATACAATCACATCAAAATTCAATGTTCCAATGTCAAATTAAATATATTTAAAAATAAATGTTTCATTTCAAATTGGATTTTCCTTGTGTATAATGTAAATCAGGCATGTAAGCAATTGAAAATTCCTAATAATATTTAAAAAGTATAATACAATCAAATACGTATGTAAAAAATTCGATTATTTCAAAAATTCAATTATCTCAAAAAAAAAATTGTCCAAGTGCGAGTCAGACTCGCCTATGAAGGTTTCCGTAATAACTATACGCCAAATAACTTTGTTTTTATAAATGTATTTGTATGAATTACAAAGTTATATTTGCGGTTTTAGAAAATATGCAATATCTCAAAAACTGCTGGTTTTTTTTTTTATTGAAAATGGGTTCGCGTTAGCCCACTATCTCACCTGATGGTAAGTGATGATGTGATCGAAGATGCAGCACGCTTAGCTTTTAGGTAAGCGTGCTGCATCTTAAGATCTCTTAGGAGTCTTTAAGTCCATAGTGAATAGGTTACTACCTATTCACTATGGACTTAAAGACTCCTAGGTTGTAGCTGTCGGGAAACACAGACTCCGGCAGGGAATTCCACTCCTTAGCCGTACGCACAATGAAGGTATTCCCAAAACGTTTTATGCATATGGGTGGGATGTCCACCATGTAACGATGGCGCTTCGCCGTTTCACCTGATCTCATTTAAAATAATTTTTATTAAAAGTTTACATTAAGATCTACAGCACACATTTTTTTTAGATTTTTATCTCCATTATTATAGAAGTTAGAGGGGGGACACTCATTCTAACACTTTGGAAGTGTATATCTTTTAAACGATTGACTTTATGAATAAGTGGTTTTATAAACATCAATATCATTTTTAAAGATCTCTCTATAAATACCACACAAGCATAGGGCTCGATGAACGGGCACGCCGCAATTGCGGCGGTAAGACCCCTCTTTGAGGAGTGGCTAGATCGGCGTCACGGCGTCCTGACCTACCGCATGACGCAGGTCCTCACCGGACGCGGAAGTTTCGGGAGGTACCTGTGTCTGATGGGAAAGGAGGAAACGCCTGGGTGTCACCACTGCGAGGGTCGCCCTGAGGACACCGTAGAGCACACGGTTTAAGACTGCCCCGCCTGGGCAGAGCACCGACGTGTCCTCACGGCGGCGATAGGTGGAGACCTCTCGCGCCCGGCATTGGTCGAGGCCATGCTGCGGGGCGAGAGGGAGTGGGAAGCGGTCGCCTCCTTCTGCGAAGCAGTCATGCTTCCTAAGGAGGAGGCGGGCCGCGAGAGGGAGAGGAGGAGCCGAGTAAAAGTCTGACAGTCCCTCCCACCCTGCCCGGAATGGGAGGACTTATTTGATAATTTTACGACGTTAAAAAAAAAAAAGGGTTCGATGAAAAAAAAAATATATTCAATTTTATTTTAAATACTTATATTTTTTTTTTCTTAAAATTGGAAAGCGGTTTAACATGTATAGTTCTAATAGTTTCGGAATAGAATGGCTGTGACATACGGACGGACAGACAGACAGACATGACGAAACTATAAGGGTTCCGTTTTTTGCCATTCGGATACGGAACCCAAAAAAAAGGAAGAGAAAAAGTTTTATTTTTGTTTTAACTCGCTTATCTTTATGAGAACAAATGACCTTTTTGCCTTTAAAGCAAAAGTGAAGTATCTTCAGGGCTTGCTCGTTCCATCGTAGACCTCATCTATAGTTTACCACCAGGCGTGATCGAGGTCAAGAGTGCGGTTTGGGGGACGTTGCATATTGTTCTGATTTCTCGGTCCTGTTTTTTTGCCGGGGCTGCGGTAATGTTATAACGAGATACCACGGCCCCGACATGCAAAGGCAACTGAAGAATCAGGATGAGTTTTTAGTCAGTAGAAGTCTGATCTTCTCTTCCACCCCAACCAGAGGGGATGGAGTAATGTAATTATTTTCTTCCCAAAACAACCAGTTTCTATCGTTTTAAGAGCAGCAGTGATAATATAAATTAAGTACACAAAGTTAGTAATGTGCCTGACTGATTTTGAACACACGACCTACAACTCAAAAGTCGAACCTGTAACCACTGAGCCACAAAAGCTCTGCAAAACTGAACTCTTTAAAAACCTTACAACGTTTTCACACCGTATCGATCGGTAAACAGACTGTCATCCCTTTATTAACAGAACAGAAGGGGTGAATACGATAGGCCGCGATGTGCCAAAAGGCTTGTCATGACATTTTTTTTATTCGCTTTTTTTACCTTTAAGCGAGCGCGCATTCATTTGAAACGGTAGCGGTCGTTCGTAACTTTAAAGACATATGCGAGATTTCCGCTTAAAGAAATGCATTTCTCAAAAAGATCATACTTAATACGAATAAATAGTACAGACAAATTTTTTTTTTTATTTTTGTGTATTTTTTTTGGCAAATATTTATTTACAGAGCTATACAGCTACAGTAACACACAGTAAGGGTGAAGCCAGATGAGTGTAATCTTTTGAGTTGTGAGTCGCGTAATTTCTGCTACATTCGGTTTCATACAAAAATCATGTTTCATTCACACGGCGACACAAAATGAGTCTGCCGACTCAGGCGCACAATCCCGGCTGAATTGAGTTTGCGGCGAGAGGGGGACGAGGGAGACCGCATCAGTCTTTCACTGTTGAGTGGATTCACCCAGTGGTTCTTTTATCATCATCTTCTGTGTCTTCGCTATATGCTTCGTAAATCCACAACGTTTTATTATATCCATTGCACTACACAAACACTCAGTACAAGCGTTAAAAAGAAACTGAATAAATTACGCTCGTCTGACGGCCCAACAGAATTTCTGCCGAGCAGAAATTACAAGACCGAAATTACGCGACTCACAACTCAAAAAATTACGCTCGTCTGTCTTCACCCTAAGGTTATATACTACTAGTGCTAACTTATAAAATAACAATGGAAAGTAAAATGTGCTAAGTTATAAATTTAATTAATATTAGTAAAGATTAATTCTGAGTTGTGAAATCCGTGTAAAAAGTTTTATATTATAAATAAAACATAACGAAAAATCAATGCAAGAATCAAAGGAATGGTTTCGTGAATAAAACCCCCCTTTACATGGTGACTCTCGATAGATTTTCTCACACACAGGGCGACTGCCTACTGCCTGCGTTTAATATTATCGTGAATCTTAATGATTTCAATAATAATAAAAAGATACAAGAACGTATTTTGCAGAACAGGTTGAGTAGTTTCCCAGCTTTTTTTTTTCTTCATATTATTTTGGTAAACTTGCAGCCTGAAGGTAATTTTGAACAGATTATTCTAAAATCATGAAAAAAAGCGTTTGAGAATCTCGAGCTGAACCTTGTAATTTGATTTTATCGTAGAGAACAATTTAACAAAGTTGTTTTTACCCGAGCCCAAAGGAAGAACTCATCTGAATATAAAATTAATTTTTTTTTTTTTTTTTTTTTTTTTTTTTATACTATTATGTTAATTTTATTATTATTTTAAATTAAAATAATATTAAATGGGTCCCATTTGCTTTCTTTTTGTTTATCCTCATTACAGAAAAGATGGTCAAGAGTTAAGATGGTTTGGCCATGTCATGAGGCACGAAAACCACAGACAACCTAGGACAGTGTGCCGGCGTTTTAAAACGAGGAGAGCCGATCCCAAGTATAGGGGGCAGGCGTGGAAGAAGAAGAAGATTCTATATTAACAAGACGCAAATTAGTGATGTTGCTAAATAGGTCGTTAAGAGGAGGCTCCCTAAATTGTATTTAACTTTGCATTAATTTTCTGAAACAATCACGCATACAATCAAAATGGAACTTTAGTATATGATTTATTGGATCTTTTTCTTTCCATGTCTAGACCAGTTTCGTGATTGGAACATTGTCGCTCGGTTCATTTTTAATCGAAAATCATGTCTTTTTAAAGATTATTCAAAATTGAATCAAGATTACTCGGCTTTTATATATAAAATTACATTAAGTAAGAAAGACAGTAAGAAAATATAGTTTATTATCCAAATATAGGACATTTTTTCTCTAGATCAATTATCACTTTAGTTATAAACGAAATAAGAATTGAGACTTACGACATTTAGTATCGAACCAGAATATGGTAAAAGAGCGCACGCGATATTCAACTTAATTACTGCTATGTTAGAGTTCAGTATGCAACGGCCTAACCGGGGTGGATGGGGGCGGAGGTTGCGTGAAAATTATTTTGCACTGCCTGGTCTTAAATTAAAGTGGACCGTGTTGTCGTACCAACATTTCTCCTCCACGTTTATTGTGCGCGCAGCCAAGTTGTAGAACTCTGCCATTAAAGCAGAAGTGAACATGCATCTTCTGTGCTCGCTCGTTACATAGTAGACCTCATCTATCGCTTATTACCAGGCGAGATTGAGATCGAATGGGCTCATCCGGATTAAAAGAAAACCTGGGCTTGGCAACATCCGCCGTATGCCCAACAACTTGTTGGCCAAAACCACCACTTTCTGGACCCCGGACACAGCCAGAAGGCGTCGCGACTGAACTCTTAGTATTCTAAGATTTCTGACACATTTGTCGTGAATGATCACATAAAAGTGCCCGAGACGACGGCGTTGTGTTTCACCCACGCTTCAAAGAGCAGTCAGTTTGTTTATTGTTTATTGTACATTACATGCATAATCTAAGTACTAAATTAAATTAAATTATTGTACATTAATGTCAGTTTCAAAGACGAACTACTGTCTCCTAAACTAGACTACGAGTCTGTGTTGTGGAGCCAAAGTTCCTCCAGAAATGCTCACAATACGTTATTGAAATATGCAAGTACTTTAAGTATCATAACTACATGCATTAAAAATCATAGCATAATTTTACTAGGTAATTATTATTACACAATTTAGATACTAAAAATGTAGCTCATTAATATTAAACAATTATTTCATTATATGTATATCATTATTGATCTAAATTGTAAGAAACCACCCATGTAACACATATGGAATGCAATAAATGATTGAGTGAGTGATGAGTCAGTGGCAATGACGGGGCCTGATAGTGCCATTACCTGCCGGAGTTGCGGAAATATTCTAACGAGATAACGCAGCCCCGGAACGTAAGGGTATCTGAAGGAACAGTGTGGGTTTTTAGTCAATGGAACCGCCCCATCCAGAACGGAAGGAGACATTTGATGAAATGAATGAATGAACGAATCTCAGCATAACAATGTCATATCGGGAATGTCTTTTCCGATAGCTATAATCTGGGGGTCTTTAAGTCAACAGTGAATAGTTTACTTTAAGGTAAGTGTGCTCCATCTTTGACCACATCATCACTTACCATCAGGTGACATCTCACCAAACACGAGATCAATAAAAAAAAGATATGAAAACCCAAATACCTGAAAATTTTCAGGGCCTTGAACAGCGACGTCGAGTTGCAAGTCTATCGGTTTTCTTTCGGTTACATTTCGGGGGGTGTGCGATTGAATTACACAGTCTAATTCCGCCAAGCCCGTTCCATCATCGGACTACGAGACAAAAAGCGAAACGCCATCGTTACATGGTGGACATCCCACCCATACGCACAAAACGTTTTGGGAATACCTTCATTGTGCGTACGGCTAAAGAGTGGAATTCCCTGTCGGAGTCTGTGTTTCCTGATAGCTATAACCTAGGAGTCTTTAAGTCAAGAGTGAATAAGTTACTTCTAGGCAAGTGTGCTCCATCTTCGACCACATCATCACTTACCATCAGGTGAGACGGTGGGCAAACGCGAACCTATTTCTAATAAAAAAAATTGGCCAAGTGCGAGTCGGACTCGCCCATGAAGGGTTCCGTGGTAACTATAATAAATATAATATACTTAATATATTTAATTGAAAAAAAAAAAACAATAAACCTTAAAAATTTCTTAAAACTAGCTTATTTACAATTTCTACAACTACGCCAAATAACTTTGTTTTTCATAGTATTTGTATGAATTACAAAGTTATATTTGCGGTTTTAGAAAATATACTGTATCTCAAAAACTGTCAACTCGATCTCGTTCAAACTAATTTTGGTTGAAAGTTTACATTAAGATCTACAACATATATAGAAGTTAGAGGTCGTTAGTCCCCCCCGACACACATTTTACCACTTTGGAAGCGTATATCTTTTAAACCATTAACTTTATGAAAAAGTCATTTTAGAAACCTTAATGTTATTTTTAAAGACCTGTCTATAGATACCACACACGTATAGGTTTCATGAAAAAAAATATTTTCAGTTTCAGTTCCATATATGGGGAGCCCCCTTTATTTTTTATTTTTTTAATATTCTCTTAAAATCGGAAAGCGGTTCACAGAATACATCTATCTACCAAGTTTTACATGTATAGTCCTAATAGTTTTGGAATAAAATGGCTGTGACATACGGACGGACGACAGACAGACAGACGGACAGACATGTCGAAACTATAAGGGTTCTGTTTTTTGCCATTGGCTACGGAACACTAAAAAGGCCTCAATAAAAACGATTGTTAATAGAAAGTCTAACAACGAGCATTAATAAAATACGGCCAGTATTTTTTTACTTGCTGGCCGATTGATTGTTCAAAACGACTATAGTAACCTTTGACAACTCATCGGGAAACTAATTTCATTATCGTCTTCGAGGTCAAGCAATGCTTGATAAATTCCGTGGAGGGTTGAACATCATAACATAAGTATCGAGATACCTCTGTACTTCACAAAGCACGTTAAGTACGGTCCCGGCTATTTGTCGACATTAGCACGTCTCGTGGCAGTGCTTAGCTTACATTACTTGAGGCGTCAATATACAAATTGAAATTTCTACCATTAAACTCTGGAATATGCTACCCCTTGACATCAAGAAGGCCGAGTCTAAATTATCTTTTAAGCGTAAAATGAGAAACCACTACTTAAAAGCCTGTCATTCTTAGTTTGATTTTCTCAATAATTATAAATATTGTTTGTTCTCTTAGTTAGAAAGATTATTATAAAGCACCGTATTTATTAGTCTATTATTTTAGCATATATATGTATTTTATTATTATATATATATTCTTTCGATAATGACTTTTTTTTTTTTTACTTGTATTCCTACCACATTGTGGTCTTTTTAACCCAAAGGTTGACTGGTAGAGAATGCCTTGTTGCATTAAGTCCGACCATGTACCACTATTGTACATAAAGATTAAAATAAATAATAAATAAATGGCTAAATAGAATAGAATAGAATAATGATTTATTTGCTCAGATAGTAGGTACATAAATAAAAAGATGTTTACAAAAATTGTTTAGACCCTTGTACGGACGCCAGCACATCAAGCTACAACAATCTGTCAAATTTCTTTAATAGATTTTCAACTTTATTGATATAAAAATTAGGTTCAAGGTTGATTGGGAAAATTTGACAGTTTTGGGTAGCTGCGCTGCATGTGCTGGCGTCTGTACAATCTACCTCAAAAGGCATGCAAACATTTAAACACAGAAGAAACTAACTATGTAATAATCATTTCAATGTGGATTAATAGTAATCAAGAGTTCAATTAAAAAATATGTCTAAATACAATAATTGTTAAGATCATGTCAAAATTAAAATACAAAATGTCTAATTAAAATACAAATGTCAAAAAAATGTCTAAGTGTCGGACTTGTGATCGAGAGGTCGCGGGATTGAACCTCCAAAACGTAATGGGTTCACTACTGCCGTGAACCCACTCCAGACAAACATATTTAGCTTAGTTGAAAGGGTTAACAAAATTGCTAGTAATGTGAATTCTACCCGCATTGCTAGTTCTCTATAAAAACTAAAATAGATATAGCATGTATATCAGATAATATACAAGGTGTAACAGATTAAGCGCAATACCTCAGACACCCTAATTAGAATATTAAATTATATGTCTAAAACAACATCTATAACTAAAGAAAATTGAAACCAAACCTAGACACAAATAAAGTTAAAGCTATTTAAGAGAAATATATACTGCATGCCAATTATTATATTTAACCATTTGCCAAATAACATTCAGGATTTACCATTGCCGCTATTCAAAAGATTATTGTTCAAATGGTTATTAGAAAAGAACTATTATAGTGTTCAAGAATACTTAGAGGATAAGTCACTAGTAATGTAATAAAACATTTATTCGATCATATGCTACAATTACAATTCAATTCATTTATTATTATTAAAATACAATTTCAATGATATAAATTAATTATTTAAGATTTAGATATTTTTATTCCTAATTGTAATTATTTATAAGATAATACTTAATATAAGTATTGTGTTTATTTTTAACCGACTTCAAAAAAAAAGGAGGAGGTTCTCAATTCGTCTTGAACTTTTCTTTATGTATGTTACCTCGTTACTCGCAGATGGCTGGACCGATTTCGAAAATTCTTTTTTTGTTTGAAAGGGTGGGTATATATACTTTCTAGTTGGTCCCATTGTCGTCATGTTTGGACCTGATGATGGGATCATGGAGAAATCGAGGGAAATCTACAAATATTATAGACACACCTATAGCGTTTTAGGTATTTCTTGTAGTACCTTGTGCAGTTGCTCTCGAAAAGCATCATTTGAGGAAGTGGAACTGATGATGAAGACCCCAGATGGCCACCGAAACTACTCAGTAATAAGTACTCCGTGGATTGTGATTAGATTACTTGAATATAGATGGTAAGCACTTTATGCTCGTCACAATGCATATGGTGAAGTAGAGCTGATGGTGACGTACCAGGAGAACTCCTCAAAAATTAACGGCTCTGCACCAGGAAAAGCAATATTTTGTAAAAGGTGATAAGTAGTGGACATTTTGGCTTTTGTAACTAGATAAATTACTAACCGATCCACTAAAAAGCGTGAAAAAAATGTTTAGCAAAAAATAGAACCGACTTCTATATAAAAAGACTACAAAGGCAAAAATAACTTTAATTTCGGAAGGCGGTGTCATAAAAAAAGAAAATACAAAACAAATGACACCGACTACCGAAATTAAAGTTATTTTTGCCTTTGTAGTGTTTTTATATAGAAGTCGGTTCCATTTTTTGCAAAAAAAAATTTTTAAGACATATTTGTACGCCATATATTTTAATTGATTGATATATTATATAAAATATTTATCCTTACTAAACGCAAACCATATGTGCGTCATACAATATCCTTACGCAGACGCATACACTCATGCAATATTAGCGGCCGACACGCACACGAACGAACGCATTTCCTTGAATTAAGGATTGTATTAATTTGTCATGATACTGTGTTTCCACTTTAAGTTAAATGAAAGATTTTTCTGTCAAAATTTAACACCTATTTTTATGATGGAAATCGATTCAGAAGCTGATTCTGAACCAACTACTTTCAAGAATTGCGTTTATTTTGTTACACGTTGTATATGCACATGATAAGATACATTATGTAGAATGTACCATGACTTGCTTAGCCGTTTTTCTAACTATGTTAGAGTCGGCTTCCAGTCTAACTAGATGAGGCTAAGTACTAGTGTTTTACATGGCTGCTTATCTGACCTCCACCATCCAGTAGCTGGGTAAGAAAGATACCACTTGACCAGACCAGTGCCAGATTTTCTGGCTTCTGACCCAGATTTTCTGGAAAAGACCGTTAAAGATGTTTAACTTAACATGTTTTCCGAGGCACGGAGGAATTTTAATATACAGTATGTTAACTAACAGAGGGCGTTCCCGTTAACCCGCAATAGTATAAGCACATCAATTAAGCTTTGTTTTCCTAGGATAGCGGTGCCGTCATATAGCGGCCGTAATACAGCGGTGAATGACGTCACTAGAACGTTGTCTATGTAAACAAAATGGCGCGGTTTCCTAGAGAGCGGTAACTGACACCGTAACGTCAAAAAGCGGTGACTGTGTTAAAACGGCCGTGGAACTTTCCACATGTCGTCACCGTAAAGACGGCCGCCTTTTTGCGTCCGTAATATTACGGCCGCTAAATGACGGCACCGCTTTCCTAGGAAACCAAAGCTTTAGATCGCCGCACACGCCGACATTCATAAATAAATTGCGACATTGCCGTCCTTCAAGTACGCGTGTACAGAGTGTTTCTTTTACGTACCAATTTAACATTTCTAGTGAATATTTTAATATAAAAAAGATAACATTTTGTTTTCGAATGGTAATATTTTTTTACCATGTATGGATGCTATACTATTGCGGGTTAACGGGAACGCCCTCTGTTAGTTAACATACTGAATTTTGATGGTTAGCCATCTACAGACTGCCTCGGCAAGTGTTGCTTAACTTGAAGACCTAACCGCTTCTTTCTCATTCGGCCATGAGCTCCTCAAATTACAATTATCTCTCTTCTGTTGCGTTCTTCATTACTGACTCGTATCCGTCTTGAAAACTCGTAGTAGCCTCGGCCGTAAATCTTCTCCATCCATTCCTGTCTTCGACTTTCTTCAACGCTGACGTGACTGGAAGGCCCGTGAGTGTCGTTACCTGGTCAGTCCATTGGATGGAAGTGTGACCTCGAGATCGTTTACTAAACTAATAAAACGTTAAACAAAATATAATACCATTGAGATTACGTTTACGCTGCTGTTTTCAGAAGCAGCGGCATGATTAAGCAAATTGAACTTATATTAATCAATTTAGGTATCGTTCAAGAGTTTCTTTAATATCAAAACGTCAATGGGTTTGGCTCTCACTCAAAGTCATTAGAAATAAGCATATTTCAGAAGTGAATGTAATAAAACTTTAAATATTAAATTTGACAAAATGCCAGAAAGCTCAAGTTAGGTCAAGAGATTCCGTCAATACTGCAATCTGTTATGTGCTTCTAACGCCAAGTACCCGTTGAACTTCTGAAGAGTCATAACTTAATCACTATGGTGTTGGACTTGTCATCGAGAGATCGCGGGTTCGAACGCCAACCATAACACTATAGCCGTGAACCAACTCCGAACCGCATATTTAGCTTAGTTGGAGGGGTTAAAAAGAGTGCTAGTTATGTGAATTCTACCAATATGGCTAGTTATCTTTAAATAAAACATAACAGATTCTCATAATATCATTTCACCAGAACGCATTGTATGCAAAAGGAATTTTGACCTTTGAGTTTCTTTCGGTGTTTCTTCTCAGGGTAGCTGGGAAAAGCAGGCCTCATCCTGTCTAGCTTTTTTGTTATTAAAAATAGGTTCGCGTTTGAACACCATCCCACCTGATGGTAAGTGATGATGTAGTCGAAGATGGAGCACGCTTACCTAAAATATCCTATTCACTCTTGACTTAAAGACTCCTGGGTTGTAGCTGTCGGGAAACACAGACTCCGGCAGGGAATTCCACTCCTTAGCCGTACGTACAATGAAGGTATTCCCAAAACGATTTTATTTTTCGGTTTTCAAAATAAATATTAATTATCAAGCAGTAAGGCGAAGTGCCTTACTGCTCAATGTAATAATTTCAACAATATTGATGTATTCACTGTACATACTGATAAATTTGGAAGTTGGAAATCGCAATACGGTTCACAGATTACATCGATCTACCAAGTTTCACATGTGTAATCCTAATAGTTTCGGAATAAAATGGCTGTGATATACGGACGGACAGACAGACAGGCAGACATCAGCAATCTGTAAGTGTTCCGTTTTTTGCCTTACGGCTATGGAACCCTAAAAATAAATCCCTATGTCCATTAGTCACGGCATCACGCTTGAACAGCCGGACAGATTTCGCTAATTCTTTTTGTAATGTTTGTTACTGTCAGGCAATGGTTCTTACGAAATAAAATATTAAGAACGATGAGCGGAAAATTTAAGAAAAATTAATCTTCTGCTCCTTACCGAGCGGAAGGCGTAATTTTATGATTTTCTCAGGAAAGAAAGATGTATTTTGACATGACGTAGCTTATCATTCTACAACGTGTAACAGAATAAACGCAATTCCTGAAAGTAGTTGGTTCAGAATCGACTTCTGAATCGATTTCCGTCATAAAAAATAGGTGTTAAATTTTGATGGATAAATCTTTCATTTAACTTAACATGGAAACAGTATTATGACAAATTAATACAATCCTTAATTCAAGGAAATTGTGTGCGTATCGCGTCGGCCGCTAACATTGCATGAGTGTATGCGTCTGCGTAAGGATGACGCACATACGTTTTGCGTTTAGTAAGGATATCTATTTTATAAAAAATGTTTATAAAAATTGTGCATACGGCTAAAGAGTGGAATTCCCTGCTGGAGTCTGTATTTCCCGATAGCTATAACCTAGGAGTCTTTAAGTCAAGAGTGAATAGGTTACTTTTAGGTAAGCGTGCTCCATCTTCGACCACATCATCACTTAGCATCAAGTGAGATGGTGGTCAAACGCGAAACTATGTTTAATAAAAAAAAATGCTTATTTTTAGTTTCAATTTATTTAGTTACGGATGTTGTTTTAGACTCATAATATTAAATTCTAATTGAGGTGTCTGAGGTATTGCGCTTAATCTGTTACACGTTGTATACAACAATACGATTGTCAAATCGACAAAATATTTTTCTTATATTGAACTTGTGGCTAAATAATACCACCGCACGGGTTGATTTTCAAAGTTAAGCAATGTTTCCCAAAGTCGACCCGTGGATTCGCGGTTCTGACTACCCGTAACGACTCTCAAAGATGTACAGACGCCAGCACATCAAGCTACAACAATCTGTCAAATTTCTTTAATAGATATTCAACTTTATTATTAAAGAAATTAGGTTCAAGGTTGATTGGGAAAATTTTACAGTTTCGGGTAGCTTCATGTGCTGGCGTCTGTACAAATTGCACCCGGGAACAACAATTTAACGTTTTTTCCGACGCTCGGAGGGTCATCGCTTCTAAAGTGTGTCAAACATTAAGTATTCATAATACGCGAACCGCGTTTTTTCTTAGTGACATTTTTAATTTAGGAAAATGGTTCCTTTTGGTAACATGAGAAAAGCGACCAAGGGTGGCTCACCCTCCGAAACAAACGTAGATACAATAAACAAAGCACCCCTTTAATTTTTAATTCATTATATTGTTGCTGTGAGCGGTGGTTATTGGCACGATTTATTATGAATAAAGAGTTATGGAATGCACAATACCTTGTATATTTTTTTCACTCAATTTATTCATAACAATTATCTAAATCGATAATTCTGCTAAACTCTAAAACGGCCCATCGCCAGTCCACCTTGTATGAAAAAGATTGGCAAGTGCGAGTCAGACTCACCCATGAACGGTTCCGTAGTAACTATAATAATATAATATAATATATATCTTAATCTTAACATAGTACAAAGCAAAGTCGCTTCCCTGTGTCTGTCCCTATGTATGCTTAAATCTTTAAAACTACGCAACGGATTTTGATGCAGTTTCTTTCAATAGAAAGAGTGATTCAATAGGAAGGTTTTAAAGTATATAACATGCATAATATAGTAGAGGAACACTGATAATTTTTGAGGTTTCTAATGTGATATCGCAAATAAACACATTTTTTTGCGCTTGCTTTGCAAACGCTGGCTGAACCCTACGAGATAGATCAAAATAATGTAGCACAGTATTGTACATCTTAAAAAGGTCAACAAAAAGTCATCGATGGTATCTGTCTATCTCTTATAGATAACCCACAACAAACATTTTTTATCCTATACTTTTTACGAGAAATACGAGCATATTTTACGAAGCGATTTTAAGCAATACAGCATTAATCCTTATCCAATTAAGTACCATAAATACATTGTGCATTTAATATAAATCAATATTGCCCTTTACAGAATATAATTTAAATAAATAGTTTCGAAGATATTACAGATTTAAAATGCAATGACATAGCGGTAGCGGCGCGGTGCCGACGGAGGCACGGCGCGCGTGCCTATGTTGCTTAGATTTGAGCGTTGAATGTTTTTCCCATGGTAAATTATGTGTCACACTTTCAAGAGTAATTACTAAAGAGAACATGTATGTCGAATGACAAAGAGGCTGTCAAAGATATATATAAAGACATTCTATAGTATATTTTCATTGCACCCGTGCGAAGCCGGGGTGGGTCGCTAGTATATAATATTTGTCAAAAAAAAAACTTACAAATTTCTTAAAACTAGCTTATTTACATATTTTACAACTTCGCTAAATAACTTTGTTTTTCATAGTGTTTGTATGAATTACAAAGTTATATTTGCGGTTTTATATAATATGCTGTATCTCAAAAACTGCTAACCCGATCTCGTTCAAACCAATTTTGGTTGAAAGTTTACATTAAGATCTATAGACATATATTTTTTTTAGGTTTTTCACTCCATTATTATAGAAGTTAGATGGGGGGGACACACATTTTACCACTTTGGAAGCTTATATCTTTTAAACGATTAACTTTATGAAAAAGTGGTTTTAGAAACCTCAGTGTCATTTTTAAAGACCTGTCTATAAATACCACACGCGCATAGGTTTCATGAAAAACTAAATTTTCAGTTTTAGTTCTATGTATGGGGAGCCCCCTTTATTTTAAATATTTTTTAAGTTTTTTCTTAAAATCGGAAAGCGGTTCACAGAATACATCTACCTACCAAGTTTTACTGGTTTCGGAATAACATGGCTGTGACATACGGACGGACGGACAGTCATGTCGAAACTATAAGGGTTCCGTTTCTTGCCATTCGGCTACGGAACCCTAAAAATGGTTAAAAGTGCGGAAACAACGTACTAACATAGACAAAGTCACATGCAGAAGCTAGCTATACATTCAATTATATCGATCGACCAGCAACCACTCGGTCAAAATTTTAAAATGCTAAAATCGTGCGACAAAATTGAAAACACAATTTTTACATGAACTCTGTAGCAGCACATTAATTTAACATCGTTTGACAGGTCTTGTTATAATGGACCTTTTAAGTTGAGCCCTGTTACCGATCAGTTAGTTTGTTGAGGAAGTTCTCCTCAATTTGGCTATTAGTTTGGACAGTTTTCAGTTTGACAAGACATTTTTATCTTCGAATTCAACAGGTATTCTGTCTGTTGATATTATTTTGTACACGTTTAGGTACTAAGTAATAATTTTGCTTTGTTGGTTTCGTTATTTCGATTTCCGGATTGGATAAAAAGTGCTTTCCAGCGTTTATCTACTAACTAAGAGAACTAACGTTTAACTACTATATAATAAGTATTATTATTAGTACTATATTTTTATTTGCTACCCGTATTTGTTTAATTTTATCCTTCGTATTTCACTCACATTCACACACGCTTACACTCACACTTACACACACACCCACACACACAGACACACACACTTAAGTCACTTTAAAGCTGATTTACATTTGTAGTACGTCCTCCCTACATAAGGTCCAGTTGAAAACCAGCGTCAGGCAATTTGCAGTGTCTGGCATCTTGCTGAACTGGGCCTATTTGTAACAGCCGTGAGGCATACGCAACGCGGTTTTTATTTAATTGTTTGTTTTAGTTTTATTTAATTCTTTTCTTTTTAGTTTTAGTAAAATTTTATTTTTTGTATATCATTGTGTGCGTTTACATCTAGGCCAAATAATTTTTATTCTCTTTCTTTTCTTTTATTTTTTTTCTATTGGGTTTTTCTGTTACAAAGGAGATTGACAGGGTTTGGACCAAATGCTGCCCAGAAATGAAAGTAGGTACCCCTAGCGTGTTCCTGGCATCACTAAATATACAAAAAAATATTTAAAAAATCCGTCCCAGGGGTAAGCAGTAAATATTATTTTTTTTGTACTGAGAACAAGTACTTATTATTTGTCATTATATTACATTCTTTACAAGTTAACGATCCAAAAAATATTTCGTTTCACTTCTATTTATTTATTTAATTTTATTTATTTATTTACTTCAAAATAACACGGCCGTTACATTATTATTACGTAACATTATTTGAAGACATTTTTAATTATAAAAAACATTACACAGTCATACACTCATCTCACAGTACTCCAGGTATACAGACAAGATCTCCCATTCATCCGCAAACACATCACAATCAGGTTTGGCATCCAAGAGAACGTTGACCGCGGAGAGTGTGCGAGGAATAGGGGACTGGGCTCGAGCGACGGGGCGACTCCTGGGTACAGCGAACAATCTGTGTCTCCTATTCCGGTTAAAGTTAATTGGAGCAAACAGATGGCTTAGTTCGCCATGGAGATCAGGAGAATCTGTTTTTCCGCGAAATATTTTAAACATAATAATGATTTGATCATTTTTCCATCTAACTTCTAGAGAATTATACCCTAAACTGCCTAGGTGAAAGTTAGAAGGATACAAGAAGGGATAGAAACCAAAAGTACGCTTATAAAGGTACCTAAGATAAGCCTTCTGAACCCTCTTTAAAGCTAATGTGTATTTCTTTTCAAAAGGATTCCGAACACATGCGCTAGACTCCAGCTTACTGCGAACTAGTACGTTAAATATAGATCTTCTAATAATGCCTTACCGCTTAACCGTAGCACACCAAGCTCGAAAACCATTTCTACTATACTTTATCTTACTTTGTCGTGCCGGGCGAACAAAACTCTCACTTCACTGTCTGGTTAGTTCGCATTGACGTATTATTCGTTAATCTCTCTGTCACAGCTAGACACTGCCGATATAGCTACATGCGCACGCGCCGCTGGTTTTCCCACCTCGAGCTTTTGCCCTCATCATTACTCCTGAGTTTGGAAGTTGGTCGCTTAGTTAAGTACGTCGAGAAACTTAGATTGACTTCTAGAACGTTCGAGACACTAACGCCACCTTGCGGCGAGTAGCAGTACTGAGTATGTCGAGAAACATTGACTTCTAGAACGTTCGAGACACTATCGCCACCTGGCGGCGAGTAGCAGTACTGAGTATGTCGAGAAGCTTCTGGAACATTCTTGCGAGTATTGGTGGAGTAGATGGTACATGAATTTTCTAGAACACATACATCTCGGTACAAATAGCTCGCAAAGGAATGCCTTCAGTCAGTCTTATTATTAGGACGATACTCGTACGACGCGACATAATCGAAACTTCAAAAGTGAATTTCAGTGCGTTTTAAGTGTTAAGTGACAAATATTGTAGTGTTAATTTTTGTTTTATGTTTATTTAATTAGTGTTAATTTTGGTTTAATTTGCGTAAATTATTTCTATCCCGAACCCCAGCTCGTAACAATATCCTGCGTAGATGGCTATTCTCCACTAAGACTGGCCGCCGTGACTACACTCGGTGGAAATGTTTTGTTTGATAGTGATGCCAGGGACTTTGGGGAGCTTTGCTTGCTAAGGTTACGGAATGTTCTAATGTGACACCGTGGTCCCGGACCACAAAGGCAACTGAAGGAGCAGGGTGGGTTTTAAGTCAGTAGAAGTCTGACACTCCCTTCCGCTCCACACAGAGCGGAAAGAGTAATTTGATGATTTTACCACCGAAAAAATTGGCCAAGTGCAAGTCAGGCTCACCCATGAACGGTTCCGTAGTAACTACGCCAAATAACTTTGTTTTTCATAGTGTTTGTATGAATTACAAAGTGATATTTTCGGTTTTAGAAAATATTCTGTATCTCAAAAACTGCTGACTTGATCTCGTTCAAACCACACACATTACGATCTACAGCATATATTTATTTTAGATTTTTCACACTCACTATAGAAGTTAGAGGGGGGGGCACATTTTACCACTTTGGAAGCGTATATCTTTTAAACGATTAATTTTATGAAAAGTGGTTTTAATCTGTCTATGGATACCACACAAGCATAGGTTTCATGAAAAAAAATATTTTCAGTTTCAGTTCCATGTATGAGAAGCCCCACTTAATTTTAAATATTTTTTTATTTTTTCCCAAAATCGAAAAGCGGTTTACAGAATATATCTATCTACCAAGTTTCACATGTATAGTCCTAATGTTTCGGAATAAAAAGGGTGTGACATACGGACGGACAGACAGACAGACATGACGAAATTATAAGGGTTCCGTTTTTTGCCATTCAGCTACGGAACCCTAAAAAGGGGCTTGCAGTTTAGTAATAACAGTTACTAGCGTTGATTAGAGGTCAAGCTACGTTGGTGAGGCCAGTCCATGGAAAGGTAACCATCTATATTGAGTTCCTGTCATCATTCATGAAGCACGATAAGCCGTTGGTCCCGGCTCTCTTTTGTACATAATTGATAGTCGTTACGGTTGTGACACCGTGTTGTATTACCCAGTTACTGGGTTATGGAGATAGATAGATAGATAGAATATTACTTTATTGTATACCAAAAAGCACACCTATCTGTTTGTAGAGGTAAGATAGGAAGTGGTTCCAGGGAAAAAAAACAGCTAGGTACTCAACTATATCTAGTTTGACTGTAAGCACATCCCAACATACCAATTGAAAACAACTAAAACTAAATAAAATCGCAAGGAACATAGAAGAACCCAGACCAGGAGTGAAGACCCAGGCATGTCTCTTCTCCGCAAATAGAGCAAATTCAAACCGGCTCCTACTTTCCGTGTTGTAACCATGCCGATAACCGATCGTATTGTGCTTCTTGGGGTAACACTAACTTCCACCCTCAATTTTGGTCCGTTTATCGAGGCTAAGGCTCAATTAGTATCAATAAAGTTGGGAATTTTGGCAAAGGTGAGACGGTACTTTACACCGGAACATCTGCTCAATCTGTATCAAGCCCAGGTTCGGTCGTGTGTGGAGTACTGCTCTCATCTTTGGGATGGATCTGCCAAATGCCAACTGGACGCGCTTGAGTCTATTGAGAAACGGGCCAAGAGACTCATTGGCAATGATACACGGTCGAGACAAAGCTCCAGAGCCTTGAACATCGACGAGTTGCAAGAGGTTTTCTATCGGTTATATTTCGGAGAGTGTGCGATGGAATTGCACAATCTGATTCCGACAAGTCCGTTCCATCATCGATCTACAAAACAAACGGCGATGCGCCATCGTTACATGCTGGACATCCCACCCATATGCACTAAACGTTTTGGGAATACTTTCATTGTGCGTACGGCTAAGGAGTGGAATTCCCTGCCGGAGTCTGTGTTTCCCGATAACTATAACCTAGGGTCAAGTCAAGAGTGAATAGTTATTTTTAGGTAAGCGTGCTTAATCTTCGACCACATCATCACTTACCATCAGGTGAGATGGTGGTCAAACGCGAAACTATTACCAATACAAAAAAAATTGGTTCACTGAATGTCATATTTAAATATATATATTTAAAGTGTCCGTGAGCAGAAAAATAACTAGTCAAGAGTGAATAGAATAGGAAATTTCTAAGCAAGCGTGCTTCTTCGACCGCATTATCGCTTAACATCAGGTGAGATGGTGGTCAAACGTGAACCTATCATTAATAAAAAAAAACTACATTTTCTCAAGTAATTAGGTACACATACCTAGTTAATTACAGGACACTGAAACACAAGCAAACTCTTTGGTAATTCTGGTAACATATTTTCTGAGTACCCCTAATGACAGCCGGGAGCACCATCCGCGATGCCTGCTTAATCATTTCCCAATATATTGGGTTCGGCTTACAGTCTGACCGGATACAGCGGAGTGCTAGTGTTTTACACAGAGAGTATATAACCACTTGAGAGCGTATGGGCCGATTTCTTTGAAGAACACGAATCACTACTCCGGGCCGGGGGGACAGAGAAATGCAGAGCTGCAATTGGTCAGTTCAAGGTCAAGTTGCGTAGATATGCCTGATTAGGGATTGGTCTACTTGATTAAGGGAAAGTAGTCCATATCGATAAAATTGATTTTTACATTGTAAAAATGCTGAGTAAAAATTCCATAATAAATAATATATTTTCATTAAAATCAGTTGTGTCAACAACTGTAGCTTCAGCAGGCACTCGGTAATAATAATTTTGTAGGTGGTGAGTCATTAGATGATTTATCTAATGACTCCTCCTTCCTACATACACTTAACCCTTGGACTCGAGATCGAAACAAAGTAACTAGTTTTTTTTTCCTGGGTGGGAAAATCATCGAATAACTTCTCCCGCTCTGGGTAAAGTGGAAGAAAGTGTCAGACTTCTATTGACTAAAAAATTCCACCCTGTTCCTTCAGCTGCCCTTAAGTTTCGGGGCCGTGGTATCTCATTAGAACATTACCGCAACCCCGAAACCAAAGTAACTTACGAGGGCGATATTGTAATGCAAAGGTCCAAGTTAATTAATATTAGACTCCGTCATACACATACATACATATACATATCTTATATTATTTTGACTTTTCTCAACATTATATCAATAAAAACAAAACTAGAAACCAATATGCCCTAGTAACCTTATCCATCCACTTTTCTTTTTAATCTGGAATCTTGGGAAATCTAAAATGAAAATATGCATGTCACACAAAAGAAAAAATATCAGAACTTTCTCCTTTTTTTAAAGTCGGTTAATGTAGATAGGTATTTTATGACAACTATCTGAATTGAATTAAAAAAAATATATATAATTATCGATATTGTATTCAGCCGTTAAATGTAACAGCACAGATATTTACGATAAAAATACAAAAGGAAAGACAGGGATAAAAGAATTAAAAATTCTTCATGTAAGAAAGAGACTTTTCCAAAAGACATCAACGCGCGACACAATTTTGTTCTTGACCACCCAAACCACCACTTTAAATAGACCAGCTCCAAAGAAAGCTAGAAAGCTCCAGAGCCTTGAACATCGACGACGAGTTGCAAGTCTATCGGTTTTCTATCGGTTACATTTCGGGGAGTGTACGATGGAATTACACAATCTAATTCCACCAAGCCCGTTCCATCATCGGACTACGAGACAAACGGCGAAGCGCCATCGTTACATGGTGGACGTCCCACCCATGCGCACAAAACGTTTTGGGAATACCTTCATTGTGCGTACGGCTAAGGAGTGGAATTCCCTGCCGGAGTCTGTGTTTCCCGATAGCTATAATCTAGGAGTCTTTAAGTCAAGAGTGAATAGGTTACTTTTAGGTAAATGTGCTCCATCTTCGACCACATCATCACTTACCATCAGGTGAGATGGTGGTCAAACGCGAACCTATTTTTTAATAAATAAAATAAAAAAAACTTCTTCGGTAGCTTATAATCTGATTAATTGATAAATAATTTTCATATTATTTCATTACTGATGAATAATTATGTCATCCATTTGGTATCTAGATGTCTGGGAATGTTTTCCACACCACTTCAACAAAATGAAAGCATAATTATGCGTTATAAATTGGAACAAAAATTTAAAATTTGTAATTGTTTAGCATGCACACAGGCCTAATACTTGGTCACAACTAAAATGGTTCGTGTATCGTAGCCAATATATAAGAGCAAAAAGACTCATAGTTTTCGTGCGTCGTGGTAACGTATGCGCGGTCAAGTGGTTTTATAGTCTTTGGTTTTACATGAAGCGGCTGGGTACACGATACATTTGTTTTTTTTTTGTCAAATTGGAAAATCATCGACTGACTTCTCCCGCTCTGGGTTAAGCGGAAGAGTGTGTCAGACTTCTTCTGACTAAAACCCCACCCTGTTCCATTAGCTGCCCGGGAATACAGTGCCTACCTGTAACGTCTGTCGAAGATGTACAAATGACAGCTTGGATCAACGGTTTAAAGTGCAAGGCAATTTAGTCAGTACAGTGTAACCGGATTCAGCGAAGTAATAATGTTTTCCATTAAACGACTGCCTGTCTGACCTCCACAGTCCAGTAGCTGGGTAACACGATACCCGAAGACTTCCGACTACCCGTAACGACTGTTTATAATATATAATAATATAATCATTTATTTGAGAATTTTCTTCCCATAACCAATACAATTAATGCCTAATTATCATTAGTAGCACTACTTATATTAGTAACTTTATAAAACTAAATTATAATTAAAATTTTGAGTCAATTACATGTACGTACATGTAGTTGACTCAAAAAGTGAATAATGGGACAGTCTAATTTACTGGCAATGACACACAGGAGATTGTTAGTGCTGGCACGCACTCTGCTGAGCAAGGACGCTGCTCGCTTGCGTCTGGTCGCAGCGAAACAGTTAGAGTGCGCGTCCCTGACCATACCCGACGCGCTACAAAAGCGTGGCAGCCCTAACAGCATCCTGAATGCATTGTTGTACTGAACACGAAGTGCATTGACAGATTTTAGAGTACAACTAGCCCAAAGGCTACACGTGTAAACTCTCCGTTCCCTTTCAATATCTAAACTGTCCATTAAATCATCAGTTATAATGTGGCCTAAATATTTAAACTAATAAACACGATTCAAGATACCACCATTTAAAGTGACAGCTGGGTAGACTTCTGCACTCTTCTTAGCCACCCGAAAAATTAGTATTTCACTTTTTTTGGTGTTATATCAACCGTGTCTCTCAGCATATCTCTCACAAACCTTTATTAATTTCAAAATACCTGCCATTGACGGACTCAGCAGCGCCATGTCATCAGCGTAGTTTATATTATTAAATGCCACCCCGTCAATGTAACAGCCAGCATGCGCGCTGCTAAGCTCGACAACCAGGTCATTTATATAAATATTAAACAAGGTAGGGGAGGTTATCCCACCTTGCCTAACTCCACATTGCATCACATAATCATCAGACACTACATTTGCCCATCTAACCAAAGTACTTTCCAAGTCACTGAGGGATTATGAAATGCGTTGGTCATCCATTTACAGGGCCGCTATCACACCGCCAATTTCCAATCACCGGGTTACTACCGAGATATTTCTTACAGAAATCCCAATATTTTGTATTGTATTATGTCAATTGGCCTATACTGTCCTCTCATACCTAAAAAAATTGTATCTACTATGCAAAGATTGTGAAAATCAAAAACGTTTTGTTTGGCGATTTTTGAGGGTCAGGCTTCTTCAATGAAGTTCTCTTTGTTCTTAAGGGTTTTAACGTATTTATTTTAATACTAGTACTCACGCGGGGCTTCGCTCCCGTGAGACATGGTAAAAACATAACTCTCCTTTTTTGCAGTCGTGTAAAAGTAGCCTATAACGTTCCTCAAGCTTCAAGCTACTTCCATACCAAATTGCATCCAAATCCACCCAGTACTTTCAAAGATTAGCGCGTTCAAGCAAACAAACAAACAAAATTTTCCGCTTTATAATATTAGTATAGATATATAGTTTACAGAGGAGAAAATGACAAGTTATTAAGAATTATGATGGTGAATCGACTACCACCGTGGTTTTAAGAGTCTCGAGTCTCGAAGACACAGAGTACTTTTTTATATAAGTGTAGATCCGTTGAATGAAGCAATCAATTCAGATTCATTTGGCGACGACCAATCAGCACTCGCCGTTCAGATTCATTTGGCAGCGACCAATCAGCGCTCGCCATTCAGATTCACTCGGCAGCGACCAATCAGCGCTCGCCATGCGTCGCTCTCGTTCACTTCTCTGCTGCCATGAGTTGTCAGCTTTCCGTCAGTAGATGGCGTTAACACGTTTTTAAAAGAGTAACCGTGAAGTTTTTCTTCTTCATAGGGAACGATCAATTTCGAACCGTGCACTAACGTTTTATGAGTGCCCACGTAGGCGTATGTGAAATAAAATAATTTTGATTTTGAATAGCTCTTTTTAATAGACCTATTTATTGCTCAGCAATTACCCTTGCGACCATTATAGGAACAAGGTAGCATTTTTATTTACCGGTCCATCGACCTCTACGCTACAAAAACAATTTGATTAGAACGAAAATATACGGAAATCCGATTGACATGGCACCTTATTACTTAAACTGAGGAAAAATGCGGTACGTTTATGTTACAGTTAGGTACGGAACCAAATATAATGTGTTACAGTCACGCGTTAAACCAATTTACTCTTTATCAAAATAAGCAGTCGAAAAGTTAAATCTTACTTTACTAACATTTTTTGTTTTATTATTTATAGTGTAAGGGTGAGTTTTTGGTATGAGCTTAAGGCATCTTTTTCTGAGTGGGAAAATCATCGAATGACTTCTCCCGCTGTGGGCAGAGTGGAAGGGAGTGTCAGACTTCTACTGACTAAAAACCCACACTTTTCTTTTAGCTGCCCTTAAGTTCCGAGGCTGCGGTATCTCGTTAGGACATTCCCGCAACCCCGGCGGTATGAACTGAAGGGTGGATTAAACTATTAGCCCGCTGTAGCTATCTTCAGGGGTAGATTTAAAATTAGATAATCTCAAAAAAATAATTACTAGACGTCGCGTGGAGCTTTGCTCCCATGAAATTTACCATGTTAAAACTCAATATCAAATTAACATTGCACATTGCAAAATGTTTCGTAATCCTACCTTGTTACATGTCCCTCATTCCAAGTCAGCGTACAGGCAGAATTCTTATTTTATCCGTGCGAGTAGAAGTTTTAATAAACTATCTGGTGAACATGATTTGGATATATTAAATACCAGTGCTTCTCGACTTAAGCAATTGTTGGTGAAAAGCTTTTTTATGGAAAAGTAATGATTTGCGTCTAAATTATTTTCTGTTTGTATGTATTTGTCGATCGTGTTCTATTTACTTCCTAATTTATGTTATAGGTATTTTGTAAGTACCTTTCTTTTATTTTATTTTTTCTCTTCTTGTTTTTGTTTTTAGTGTTTATCAGTGGAAACTTGTAAATGGCCTTCAATTGTATATTGCTTATTAACATTTTATAAGTTAGCTGTAAGTTTTCCGAATAGAAAAAAATAAAATAAATAAAATAAATAAAATAAAAATAATCATAACTCTCCTTTTTTTGCAGTAGGTAAATAACTAATAACCTTCCCCAAGCTTCAAGCTACTTCTACACCAAAGGGGAACGCCTAAACAATGCTTGAAATGGACAGAAACTACTAATAGTCCTTAATTCTATTGAGAATAAAATATGAATAATGAAATAATTCTCAAGTTTGGAAACCTACGGAGAAAATATCACGATCTTAAATATATTTAACTTGATAACCGTCTAATCCATTCTTATTTTTTGTTGGTGGTCAGTGTTTATTTGACGTGAGTAATCGACATTCAGCCATATTATATAGCTATTTTATAGTTCATATACATAACAATATATGCGTGTCAATATTAATTTATAATCAAGTTATTTTTAAAATGGAAAACGTATATTAGGCTGTATAAATCATAATCATGTCCTTTGCCTTACTGACGTCTAACAGTTTGACATCATTGCATTTCATTTTTTCGATTGATTACTTGATTGATTTATGGTTTTGCGTGTGCGACTTGAGTTTTAAACAGATTAGGTACTTTTAAGGATATTTAACGACGACTGTGGCCATTTTTTAAGGATTTTGATTTGACTTCTGCACACGTTACCCATTTTTCAACACGGACTTTTGCACCCGCCTAAGCGACGACTCGGCTTTTCCAGAAATGGTTTTTTGACATGTGGAACTTACCAAATAAAACAGGCTCGTTCATACAATGACGAGCATACACGAGCTAATGGTATGTATAAAATTGAGATAAGCAGAGAAATTGATAATGCATTAGTTGAGGATTTAGCTCTTTGGGTTATTGTTTTTTACTACGATGAAAATACAAAGTACGCATATTTCTCAAAAAATATATTTTGTTTATTCTTTGTCTGGAAGTAGAACTCTACAGCATCGTTATTGTAACTGCCTAGTGAGATGGCGAACAGTTGGTACCTGTGCCCATACTATTTCAATAATATGGTACTTAGCATGGGCCCGGTACCAATCCAATATCTATCCTCCTGCACAGATTCTTGATGACATATTAGTGGTTTTTAATGATGATTAAAACATATAAATGCTGTTTTGTTGTTCATTTATTGCATTTTAATTCTTAACCTTGACCTAACCTATATTTTTGAAAAATGGTTGGAACTGGTTTCTACCTAGTGTTTGGATAATTATTGAAATTGTTATGCATTCCCTACGATTTTAAGTGCAATTTGGCGTATATTTCATTGTTGTTCATTTTAAGAATATTTTTGTGTGGCTGATGGGCATTCCCCTTTCATCCAAATCTACCCAGTGTTTTCGAAGATTAGCGCGGCTTAAACAAACAAACTTTTCTACTAAACAACGTGTAACGGAAACCCCATATCTATCCAAAAGTGCTTAAGACAACATCTGGTATGGAGTCTCTATGCACAGTTTCAGCACAAAATAACTGAATCAAACAATTGATAACAAATTATCGGTTTCATATGTTTCTTGAATACCAATCATAACAAACATGTCACAGCACTACGAGGGTCAATAACTTTCCACGTCACTTGCCAATAACACGACAATTCTCTTACAACTTCTTAATTTGAAAAATTCGGTCTCTAGTATCAATGTATTAAAATTCTTCGTATGCTTTACGTTACGTCGTACCCTTTAAATTACACGTTGTATATATATATAATATTAGTAACTATCAATTATTTCGGACAACAAAAATCCGTAGTGTTTGTGAAGCTACTTTAAAAAATTAATGTTAGTAAAGAACAAAACAGTACAGTTTGAGTTACCTTTAGAAACCTTGAATTTTCCTTGCACTAGTTTAAATTTTTTGTATCCATAGAAATATTGTAAGGTGTACAATAAAGTATATAATAAATAAATAATAATAATAATCTCAAGAAAGAAAATGTCTCAAAATAATTGAATTTGGACTTTCCGTCATTGTGTTTAGGATGTTATTGTCACTGACCCGTATTCTATGCATGAATGATGCTACTTTTACATAACACTTTTTTATACCGGATGAGCACACTCTTGACCTCGAAATCACTTGATGGTAAACGGTAAATGAGGTCTACGATAGAATAAAGGAACCCAGAAGACTTCACTCTTTCTTTAAAGGCTGAAAGGTAATAAGTGGTAGAGAACACAGAAGCCGGCAGAGAGTTCCATACCTGGGTTGTGCGCTTAGTTCGACAAGATGGTATATCACCCAAGTGTGAATGGTAGACCGGTAGTGAAGGTAGATGGAGGAATCAGATCATGGAGCTCATATGGACTCTCCCCGAAGTACAATCTGTAGCAAACCGACAAGCAAGCAACGCTTCGCCGATGAGCCAGGCTGTGCAGTTTGTCCACTAGCGCGTGACGAGGCGCCATAAGCCTTTTAGCTCTGTGCTCAAGCGAGTCCAGTACGTCGATTTTGTAAAATTCGAGCAACAACTCGCATCTCACATAGCTATTCACTGTCACTTCGCTTATGGTTCAAAGTGACCTTGATTTTGCATTCTGTAAACAGCGTCGAAGTGACGGAGGAATTACCTTACCGAATGCCACTTCTCACGTCATCTCATACTTTATCTGTCAAAATCTTTAGTTCAACTCGCTGACAAGCTCGCAAGGGTGGCGCTAGTGTAAATTCGAATTAACAACCAAGTTTTTAGAATACTAATCAATAAACTCACAGCGGATTCAGATTCGAAGTTTGGAATGAGGTCTTACAGAATAACACAGCAGTGCAACAAATTGGTATTGGTTGGTAGTTGGTAAGTTACGCGTGCCATAATTTCATCATTCTTGTACAGGGTGTCACAAAATAAAGTTTATATTTGTTTAGCGTACTGTGTGAAAGCAATGATTATTAGGGACGCAGGAGATATGTAAATCAGTAGCCTGGCTCTTGGGAATTTAGTCGCTATGAAGCGTTTTTAAATTTCGGAATGCGGTGTCAAAAACGAAAATATATACAAAACTAAAGACACCGCCTTCCGAAATTAAAGTTATTTTTGCCTTTGTAGTGTTTTTATATGGAAGTCGGTTCTATTTTTTGCCAAAAAAATTTTTTTTCACGCTTTTTAGTGGGTCTGTTTGTAATTTATCTAGTTACAAAATCCAAAATGTCAACTACTTATCACCTTTTACAAAATATTGCTTTTCCCGGTGCAGAGTCGTTAATTTTTGAGGAGTTCTCCTGGTACATCACCATCAGCTCTACTTCACCATATGCATTGTGACGAGCATAAAGTGCTTAACATCCATATTCAATTAATCTAATCGCAATCAACGAAATACTTATTATTGAGTAGTTTCGTTGGCCATCTGGAGTCTTCATCATCAGTTCAACTTCCTCAAATGGTGCTTTTCGAGAGCAACTGCACAAGGTACTATAAGAAATACCCAAAACGCTATAGGTGTGCCTATAATATTTGAAGAGTTCCCTCGATTTCTCCATGATCCCATCATCAGATCCAAACGTGACGAATATGGGACCAACTAGAAAGTATACCCTTTCAAACAAAAATCCACCATCTCCGAGTTATGAGGTAACATACATTAAAAAAAAAAATGTTCAAGACGAATTGTAAACCTCCTTTTTTTGAAGTCGGTTAAAAAGTCCGTGCCGGAGTCTGTGTTTCCCGATAGCTATAACCTGGGAGTCTTTAAGTCAAGAGTGAATAGGTTACTTCTAGGTAAGCGAGCTCCATCTTCGACCACATCATCACTTACCATCAGGTGAGATGGTGGTCAAACGCGAGCTTATTATCAATAATGAAAAACTATGTAGTCAGCTGCACCCGGTTAGACTTTAATCCGCCCACAACGTAGGTAGTCATAAAAAATAAATTAATAGTTTAAAAAACACTAGAAAAACACGCTTTTATAAATGCACGTAAAAAGCAAAAATTAAAACAAACGGTCAATCCCCCAGAGGATTTGAAAGTGACATCTATAAAAAAATAAATCTATAGATTACGCGGTAATTCAAAAAGGTTAAGAAAACCGATAACGGATTTTCTTTAGGTTTGTTGTAACCTGGTCGTGTTCGAAGTCCATTACGTGGCCTTTCTCACAAGTGCAAACACAACTATGATACGATACTCCATCATGGAACGCCAGTGCCTATCTTCCGGCTTCATCATCAAACCTTGAAACCTAATCGTGGTCAAAGTTCATTACAAGAATTTCCTAAGAAATCCAAAACAGCTATGATTCGTTTTTCCATCATGAAGTTCCAGTTCATATCTTCCGGCTCCATCATCAGATCAGTTAGACAGTACCATATTATTATATTGTCATCAGAACTACATACAGCTGCCAATTTTCATTACGCTACGACCGTTGGACGATGGTTCAATTAGTTACCTTAGATTCCATTACATAGTTAGTTACATACCTACAGGTCAACCTAATAAAAGCGTGTTAAAAATATCTTTGGTTTTATTCAGTTTCGCATTCGTTGGATCTTTTGATTGATTTTCCCAACACTTCCCGTTATCCGATTGGGTTAGTATTGAAACCTGTGCCGTTTTGACGTAGATTTATTCATTTACTAGGTTTTGCCCGCGACTTCGTTCGCATGGGAGGGTATTCCCGCGTAAATCCCGAATCTCGTGGGAAAGTAAAAAAAATTGGCCAAGTGCGAATCAGACTCGCCCTGAAGGGTTCCGTAAAAAAAAAACCTTATAAATTTCTTAAAACCAGCTTATTTACGATTTTTACAACTACGCCAAATAACTTTGTTTTTCATAGTGTTTGTATGAAATACAAAGTTATATTTGCGGTTTTAGAAAATAATATGTTATATCTCAAAACCGTTAGACCCGATCTCGTTTGAACTAATTTTGGTTGAAAGTTTACGTTAAGGTCTACAGCATATATTTATTTTAGATTGTTGACTCTATTATTATATAAGTTAGAGGGGTACACATTTTACCACTTTGGAAGTAAAGAAGTATATATTTTAAACGATTGACTTTAAGAAAAAGTGGTCTTAGAAACCTCAATGTCATTTTTATAGATACCACCTTTCTATAGATACCACACATTATACAGGGTCCGGCAGAAAAACCTCCCCTTTAAGGAAAGCTAATAAAAACAAAACCAAATAAGGTAGAACAATTTTATTTATACTAAATAAAAGTACATATTATGCCATTTTAGAAAATACTCTTATTGTCTTACTTTTTAAATAAAACATCCCTTAAATGGCTTCCTGCACTGTCGACACACTGATTGAGTCTTTCCCTGAAGTTATTCATTACTCTTTGAGTCATTTCAGGTGGAATAGCTTCAACCTCTTGTGTAATTGCTTCTTTCAGGGCTCGTAAAGATTGTGGACGTTGTTCATAAACTTTTGCTTTTAAATAGCCCCAAAGAAAGAAATCACAGGGCGTTAAGTCCGGCGACCGTGGGGGCCAGCCAACGTCTCCACGCAACGAGATCACATGTCCAGGAAACATTTCCTTCACCAATGCCAGTGACTGCCGCGCTGTGTGGGCTGTAGCACCATCTTGCTGGAACCACACGTTCTCTATTTCACCAAAAAGCTCCCTTAGTTGCGGTTGGAGAAAGTCGCGGAGCATGGCACAATAGCGTTCACTGTTGACGGTTAAATTCCTGTCATTTTCTTCGAAAAAGTAAGGACCGATCACTCCGGAATTGTAAACAGCACACCATACTGTTACTTTAGGGCTATGAAGTGGTCGTTGATGAAATTCTTGGGGATTGTGTTCACACCAGTACCTGCAATTTTGGCTGTTCACTGTTCCGGCAAGGTGAAAGTGTGCTTCATCAGAAAAAATCACAATATCGTTGGGACGAATGTTCCGAAGAAGGTCTTGGCACAAACTTACACGGACACCACAGTCTCGTTCACTCAGTTCCTGCGTAGTTACAATTTTGTAAGGATGCATTTTAAGATCTCGATGCAAGATTCTTCTCACACTTCGATCAGATATCCGTAATGCTGCCGCATGCTTTTTAGCGGATCGTCGAGGAGATTGTTGAACTGAAGCTCTAACTGCATCAACATTTCCGGGGCCTGTTGCAGTCCGTGGTCGTCCAGGTGGTTTCCTTTTTAATGCGGAACCTGTCTCACGAAAGTTAGCAACCCAAGAATAAATTGTTTTCTTATCGGGAACAGGGTCCCGTCGTCCGAGCGCAAAGCGAACGCGAAAAGCACGTTGAGTATTAATAGGCGATTCGCCATTTCGAATAAAATCTTCCACTACGAAGGCACGATGTTCACCAGACCACGCCATGGCGTACACTGAAAACGGCACGTAGGCAGCTACTTAACGACGCGCCCCCCACCACTCTGCTCCTTCTACTGTCCGCTGCACGTTACTTTGTAATCGGGGAGTTTTTTATGCCGGACCCTGTATATAGGTTTGTAGAAAAAAAAATTAGTTTCAGCTCTATGTATGGCGATATTTTTATTTTTTTTATAAAAATTGGAAAGCGGTTAACAGAATACATCTACCTACCAAGTTTCACATGTATAGTCTTAATAGTTTCGGAATAAAATGGCTGTGACATACGGATGGACAGACAGACAGACAGAGAAACAGACAGACAGACAGACGACGAAACTACAAGGGTACCGTTTTTAGGGTTCCGTAGCCGAATGGCAAAAAACGGAACCCTTATAGTTTCGACATGTCTGTCCGTCTCTCTGTCTGTCTGTCCGTCCGTATGTCACAGCCATTTTATTCCGAAACTATAAGGACTATACATGTAAAACTTGGTAGATAGATGTATTCTGTGAACCGCTTTCCGATTTTAAGAGAAAATTTAAAAAACATTTAAAATAAAGGGGGCTCCCCATACATGGAACTGAAACTGATCTTTTTTTTTTTTCATGAAACCTATACGTGTGTGGTATCTATAGACAGGTCTTTAAAAATGACATTAATGTTTCTAAAATGACTTTTCATAAAGTTATTCGTTTAAAAGATATACGCTTCCAAAGTGGTAAAATGTGTGTCATCCCCCCTCTAACTTCTATAATAATGAAGTGAAAAATCTAAAAAAACCATATGTTGTAGATCTTAATGTAAACTTTCAACCAAAATTAGTTTGAACGAGATCGAGTCGACAGTTTTTGACACGACAGTATATTTTCTAAAACCGCAAATATAACTTTGTAATTCATACAAATACTATGAAAAACAAAGTTATTTGGCGTAGTTGTAAAAATTGTAAATAAACTAGTTTTAAGAAATTTTTAAGTTTTTTTTTTTTTTCAATTAAATATATTAAGTATATTATATTTATTATCGTTACCACGGAACCCTTCATGGGCGAGTCCGACTCGCACTTGGCCAATTTTTATCATTCGGCTACGAAACTCTAAACACAGTATCCTATGTGTTTTTCCAGGATGTCAATTAGCACGGCAGAATCTTGATATGGTAAGTGGCACCCATTCACACACCAACCTCTGCAACCGTTGCTTATCCTTTAAGATCAATCCGTGCGGCTAGTGCTATAGTAAATTAGCCACGAGCTCCTCTTATCGCATTATATTTATATATTTTATGTAATTATGTATTTTATATATATATACAACGTGTAACGGAAACCCCATATCTATCCAAAAGGGCTGAAGACTACATCTGGTATGGAGTATCTATGCACAATTTCAGCACAAAATAACTGACTCAAAGAATTGATACCAAATTATCGGTTTCATATATTTCTTGAATACCAATCATAACAAACGTGTCACAGCACTACGAGGGTCAATAACTTTCCACGTCACTTGCCAATAACACGATAATTCCTTTCGTTCTTCTTAATTTGAAAAATTCGGTCTCTGGATCACTGTAGTGGAATTTATAATAAGTTCCACATATTTAGACATCGGATTACAAAACCCTTGCTATATCGTTTGTTATCATCCAAAGAAGCCGTGCACTCGGTATGTATATACCCTTTAAATTACACGTTGTACATATATATATATACTTATATATTTTAATTAGTTTTTTTTTCCGTTATGAGTATTTGTAGTACACTAATGAAGCTCTCCTCTTTCAATTTTTGACAGGCCCGTTGGTATAGTGGTCAGTGGCCCTGACTGCTATGCGCAAGGTCGTGGGTTCGATTCCCACCTAGGACAAATGTTTGTGTGATGAGCACGGTCATTTGTTCTTTGTCTGGGTGTAATTTATCTATAATATGTATGTATTTAGAAATATATATGTATGTTTATCAGTTGTCTAGTACCCATACCACAAGCTCTGCTTAGTTTGGGACTAGATGGCGTTGTGTGAAAAAAAAAAAAAGTTGTGGAATATTGTTGAATTTCAGCACAAAATAACTGACTCAAAGAATTGATACCAAATTATTGGTTTCATATATTTCTTGAATACCAATCATAACAAACGTGTCACAGCACTACGCGGGTCAATATAATTATTATAATATATAATAATTTCCACGTCACTTGCCAATAACACGATAATTCTTTTCTTTCTTCTTAATTTGAAAAATTCGTTCTCTGGTATCAATGTATTGGAATTTGTAATAAGTTCTACACACGTAGACCTAGGTTTACAAAACCCTTGCCATATCGTTTGTTATCATCCAAAGAAGCCATGCACTTGGTATGTCTATACCCTTTAAATTACACGTTGTATAAAAGCAAAAGTTTACTCTTTCACGAAAAACTACTGAACGTATCTGTAGTTCTTGCGTGAAAGAAAGTTTATTCAGTAAAATATAAAAATTAACTTGACAAACGATAACATCAGATTTTACTAATGAAGAATGGAAACTAGAGCATTGTAGAGTGAAGAATAAAAATTAAACAATTTAAGTTCATCTGGATAAATAGGTGTAATAAATTTGTTTGAAATGTGTGACATATTTCACTTTAATCTGTGTAACAAATTGCAGTTTTTCGTTCACAACAAATAAGTTTAGTAATCCCACTTACTTATTTTTAAGATTATATTAATGTTTTATATAAGTTTAATTGTTTATTGTATTTTCTTTTTTAGAGAGCTAGTCTTATCGACTCGATTGCGTTTTATTTTTCTTAATTTGTAAAACATAAAATATATTGAAGGCTAACGCAACGCAAAATGTTTTTGTGATGAAGAATAGCGCGTGCTTGCTATGGGCTTAATATCAAATGACGTCAGAAAATAACGGTGTTTTATTTTATTTTATTTATTTAGGGACAGCTACAATGTGTGTTGAAACAGAGAAAAGATAATATATGATATGAACAATATTGCAACCAACTACATTATCCGCATATTAACAATAGAATAAAGAGTGCCACTAGATAGGTAATAAATAAATAATTACATCACATTAATAATAAATTAATTACATCATGCAAAATTGAAATTAATTGAAAAATGAAATTAATTAAAAATTGAAATTAAACATTGAAATTGATTGCAATGAATAAATAATAATAAAAATCTAGACTAGCTTACATTCCTAATAACATTAATGGGGAATAATAATTTTCATAACATTACATTTAAATTTGGATTTTGAGCATACAAAAATATCAATATTAACAAAATTACGGTTAGGGCAGCGCAAACCAGAATTAGTTCGACAGGTTTTAACAGAAAATCCTGCACGGATACTACGCATATTAAAAGTGCGTGAAACTACATAGCATAGTTTGCTCGTGAGATCGATACAATCAAAATCACCATGAACAATACCATACAATACAGAAGCCTCCAGATACTTACGTCTAGATTCTAGGAGTTGCTGTCTTTATACCTAATTCCCTGCTAATAATTGTATTATAAATGCAAAAGTAATTCTGCCTGTTTGTTACACGTTTATTTTTTTATATCTGTTACCAACAGTGGGATACACTGATACAAATTAAGAATACATTAATAATAAAGTTTATGGACTAGTATATCAGCGTTACATAAGTTTATCGAGTACCTACTTACTTAAAACTGGAAGGGTGAATTGCCAAATACCAACTGGACGCGCTTGAGTCTATTGAGAAACGGGCCAAGAGACTCATTGGCAACGATGCACTGGTCGAATCAAAGCTCCAGAGCCTTGAACATCGACGACGTGTTGCAAGTCTATCGGTTTTCTATCGGTTACATTTCGGGGAGTGCGATGGAATTACACAATCTAATTCCGCCAAGCCCGTTCCATCATCGGACCACAAGACAAACGGCGATGCGCCATCGTTACATAGTGGACATCCCACCCATACGCACAAAACGTTTTGGGAATACTTCGTATATTACTAGCGGGTGGGAGTGTCATTATCTACGTGGTTTTTTTGGGATAAAAATTAGCCTATATTGTCTAATAACCTCCTGTATCTTCTAGTGAAAGTTACAGTCCCAGCATTTCCAGTAAAAATCGGTTCAGCCGTTACAGAAAGACAGACCGAAAGATATATAAAAAAAATCGTGTTTTACGGTTGATTAAATACATGCATAACCATGAGCATTTTCAAAAAAAAAAAATCAAAATTGTTTTATTTTACATAGGCCTAAATGGGCACTCATAAAACGTCAGAAGTTAGTGCACGGTTCGAAATTGGTCGTTTTCTATGGAGAAGAACCGGCAAGAAACCCACGGTTACTTTTAAAAAAACTTCTTGATTTTCACAATCTTTGCATAATAGATACAATTTTTTATTTATTTTTTTGGTATGAGAGGACAGTATAGACTAATTGACATAATATAATGTAATATAACTAATCAGAAATGAATCTCAGAGTCTATAGTGTTCACATTAAAAATTAACTTTACAAAACTGCAAATGACATAAAAATAAAAATTATATATAAGTAAAATAAAATAAAAAAAAAAAACAAAAAAAAAACAAAATAAAAACAAATAATAACAACTACACAACAAAGTGGGGTTGTTAATAGACCTTTATACAATAATGCAGTCACAATAAGCCAGGGAAGCCACATCTGCAGAAGGAATCATTGCCAAGCAGTCTTATCTTCAACGTAGTCCTTAATCTTATAATATGCTTTTTTCAAAAGGACACGTTTAATATGGGTTTTAATTTATTTTTTAATTTATTTCAAATAGGTTCGCGTTTGACCACCATCTCCCCTGATGGCAAGTGATGATGTGGTCGAAGATGGAGCACGCTTACCTAAAAGTAACCTATTCACTCTTGACTTAAAGACTCCTAGGTTATAGCTATCGGGAAACACAGACTCCGGCAGGGAATTCCACTCCTTAGCCGTACGCACAATGAAGGTATTCTCAAAACTTTTTGTGCGTATGTGTGGGATGTCCACCATGTAACGATGGCGCTTCGCCGTTTGTCTCGTAGTCCGATGATGGAACGGGCTTGGTGGAATTAAATTGTGTAATTCCATCGCACACTCCCCGAAATGTAACCGATAGAAAACCGACAGACTTGCAACTCGTCGTCGATGTTCAAGCCTCTGGATAAGATCTGTCACATACTTTGGCAACTTGTTATAAAAGCGTATGCTGTTTATAAGGAATGACTTGTTTGTCTTGGCTAATCTCCATTTGGGTATAACAATTTCATGTTTATTGCGCGTGTTTATTGTATAGAAATCGCTTCTAATCTTAAAAAGTCCTATATTTTTGCGTACATACAATATGCTTTCTAATATATAAAGAGAAGGCAGAGTCAGTATATTTACTTCTTTAAATACATTTCTAAGGGATTCGCGGGGACCCATTTTATAAATTGCCCGGATTGCCCTCTTTTGTAGTATGAAGATTGAATCTACGTCAGCTGCGGATCCCCACAGTAGTATACAATAAGACATAATACTGTGGAAATAAGCAAAATAAACTAACCGAGCTGTCGCTATATCAGTCAAGTGCCTAATTTTTCTTACTGCATATGCAGCTGAGCTTAATTTACCTGAAAGAGTCCTAATGTGAGGGCCCCATTGCAACTTTGAGTTAATAGTTACACCCAAAAATACAGTTTCAGTAATAAGATCAATTTGTTTGCCGTCAAGTATCAAACTGAATCCAGCTTGTGGTACATTAGGTAGTGAAAACTTGAGACATTTTGTCTTATTAGCATTAAGTGCGAGATTATTAGCTGAGAACCATTTCGAGAGAACAGCCAGACTTTCATTGATTTGTAAAACATTTGTATCTCTTCTAGCTATTTTAAAAATGAGTGAAGTATCATCGGTGAAAAGAATTATATTACATAAGTTAGACATCATGAGAGGTAGGTCATTAATGTATACAAGGAAAGGAAAGGACCTAGAATTGAACCTTGTGGCACGCCCATCTTCACTAAAGATCCTGAAGATATCGCTCCGTTTACATTAACTTTTTGTTGCCTGTCTGATAAATAGGAAAAAACCAGATCAGCAGCTAGTCCACGAATTCCGTGATGTACACCATTTTTTTACATATCAGTGTTTCGTGGTCAACGCAGTCAAAAGCTTTAGAGAGGTCACAGAATATGCCAATTGCATCATGGGATTTCTCCCAAGATTCCAAAATGTGACGGATGAGTGCTACTCCTGCATCAGTTGTTGACCTACCTTTCATGAAACCAAACTGCTGACTGTGTAGAATTCCATTTGAATTAAAATGTGACAGCATCTGGTCCAGCATGATTTTTTCGTAGATTTTACTCAATGCTGGAAGCACAGATATCGGTCTATAATTACGGGATCACTCTTACAACCCGACTTGAAAATTGGTACTACTTTACTATGTTTCATTAAGTCTGGGAAAGTGCCGCTGTCTATACATTAGTTAAAAATGCCTGTTAGGACGGGAGCATTTGAAAAAACACAGCTATTATGAAATCACAAACAGACCTCCAAGATCTAATTGCGCCAGTTCCGTTCCATCATCGGATTACAAGACAAACGGCGATGCGCCATCGTTACACAGTGGACATCTCACCCATACGCAAAAAACGTTTTGAGAATACTTTCATTGTGCGTACGGCTAAGGAGTGGAATTCCCTGCCGGAGTCTGTGTTTCCAGAGTGAATAGGTTACTTTTAGGTAAGCGTGCTCCAACTTCGACCACATCATCACTTACCATCAGGTGAGATGGTGGTCAAACGCGAGCCTATTATCAATAAAAAAATAACTATCAATGTGTGTAGAATTCACATTACTAGCAATCTTGTTAAACCCTCCAACTAAGCTAAATATGCTTGTGTCTGGAGTGGGTTCACGGCAATATTGTAATGGTAGAGGTTCGAACCT
Organism: Tholera decimalis; assembly: GCA_943138885.2. Lineage (NCBI taxonomy): Eukaryota > Metazoa > Arthropoda > Insecta > Lepidoptera > Noctuidae > Tholera > Tholera decimalis. The sequence goes on along the minus strand of OW964575.2, from coordinate 4,051,566 downwards.
GCCACCTCTCCATTGTGCGACTTGTGAGTCCGACAATCGAGTCCTTAGGCTTTAGGCAATTGACGATTAAAATGATCAAGTGCTTACTTAAAAGTGGAGGGGTTATCAATTACCGAATACAATTAAGGTTTTTAAAACAGACACAAAATTTAAATACAAATCATAATTAAACTAAAAATCATATTAAATAATTAAAATAAAAAAGTTTAAAAACCAAAATTAAGATCATAACCATAATTAGTCTAAACCTTAACTTTCCTCCATGTTCCATCTTCGACCACATCATCACTTACCATTAAGTGAGATGGTGATAAAACGTGAACTTATTATCAATAAAAAAAATAATTAAAAAATATGTAAATAGCTTTACACTTGAACGAAACCGCGTACAGAATCTAAGTTAGTATAGTAATACTTTCATTTTGATTTCAATTTATTGATGAAAAATCTATAATATCAAAATCGCACGAGAGTGAATAGAGATTCTAAAACACACCAATGTGTATTTTTCTACAGTTAAGCGTCACTGTCCAAGGTCTAGAGAACGATGGCTGACCCTGGCCTATTTTCCTCACTGATCGTTGGAATGAGACGTATCCGGCGACAAACGGCGCCATTTTATGAAATAAATCTGTTTGTTTGTGCCACGACAAGTTGCCACGCAAAGCTTATTACGTAAGGCTTGTTGAGTATTGAAAGCTATATAATATGTCATCTATGTAAACATATTAATAAAATGTTATGTCTTTTTTATTGATAATAGGGCCGTGTTTGACCACCATCTCACCTGATGGTAAGTGATAATGTGGTCGAAGATGGAGCACGCTTACCTAAAAGTAACATATTCACTCTAGACTTAAAGACCCCTAGGTTACAGCTATTGGGAATCACAGATTCCGGCAGGGAATTCCACTCCTTAGCACTACACACAATGCAAGTATTCCCAAAACGTTATGTATAGTTCTGATAAAGCATCAAAAAATTTATCCTCAACGCTGTCGGCTGGAAACGTACCCAAGATACTGGCGGCATTGCCTCGTTGTATGTCAATGCTTAGCCGTTGACCAAAGAAATAGCCAGTCCTTGGGTCACGGGAAGCGTCAACGAGCTTTCTCGATTATTATTATTTATTATAGTTTGTATTTTAAGTAATAAGTAAGTTTGTAATTTAAGTTTTGATAAATAAATAGTAATAATATTTTACTTTTTACTAATATTACAAATGCGAAAGTTTGTGTGGATAGATAGATAGATGTTTATTACTATGTAAGACAAAAACTACTGAACGGATCTGAATAAAATTTGGTATAACTATGAAGGTAGCTGAAATTATATTTATCCCTGAAATCCCACGGGTTTGGATTTACGCGCTAACACGAGAAAAACATCCCACGCGGATGAAGTCGCGTGCACAGCTAGTAAGTTTGTAAATGTAAATATGAAGTCAAAAAAGTTATCAGGAAATAAAATAACATAGCTAAAAAAGCATACACTGGATCAAAAGGTTTACTTCTTTCAAATCACGCGATGTAGTCACAGAAAAATATGTATTTCTATAACAAAGCAAGATTATTACAATGTTTTGTTAACTGATATAAAATTTATAATTTAGTCGACAATGTATTTTATTTCATTAATGATGTTTTACCTTTTTTATGCAGTTACATAATCAATTATAAATTAAATGATTATTGTTATCATTGAATGATATTGATTCGAATTATTAATATTTCTTTACTTTTCTATGGGCTTGCGTGACTGCAATAATTGTTTTATTTGTTATTTCAAGAGTGTTACTTCTAGGTCAACGTGGTCCTTTGTTGACCACTTTGGTTTCCATTATACGGAAACCAGCTAAGTCGTAAATGATACATTGGTTATTAAAAACACTTTTAATTTTATTTTTCGTAAGTTCAAACTACATAGATGAGACTAGCATTTCCTAGCTGACTTCACTGAGAATAAAAACCGAAACATACTCAGAGGTCAACGTCTCTTTCCATAAATTCCGTACTAGTGAAATCATATGAGGACCATGTAGAATAATATATTGATGAATTATCTTTTGAGGAAAGAAGTACACAGATTTGGTTGGACCTGACAAGTTAGTTTGCTTATATTTCTTAAAGTAGATATCCCCATGGCTATCCTGTGCCCTAGGGCGGGCAAAAGGGTCCACTAGACCAACGAGTAGATCTTAGACTTCGATCGGTACGTACGATCTCAATCAAGTGAACGCATGATTCGGAAAACGAATTCATTTGTTTTTACCGGCACCGTTTCCTACCGTATTTACACATTCGTGTTCGTCATTCGCCTCGACACTCGACGATCATTCGACGAAACATTCGTGAACGAATGCTATCGCGAACTGTTCACACATTCGCGGAGTGAATCATTTTGAAATTCGCACAGGAACATGGAGGACGTGAAAATAATCGCAGCGTGCGCACTACATTTAATGAGTTTATATAATTAATAAATTCGTTGTTCGCCTCGTCATTCGCTTCGTTATTCGCACGAATGTGTAAATGCGGCATCCGAAGCGACGTTTCAAGATTGACAGCTGTCAAAAGCTGGCAGACATTTTTATTAATAAAATAATAGTCCTCTAGACTTATTTCGGCTATGCGGAGGTCGTGTCAAAATAATTACAGCCTTATATTAACCTTGATCAACCCCCATGGGCACGCCACAATAGCAGCGGTAAGTCCCCTCTTTGAGGAGTGGCTAACGAGGCATCCTCACCTTCCGCCTGACACAGGTGCTCACTGGACACGGTTGTTTCGGGAGCTACTTGTGCCTGGAGGAAAAGCCCGGGTGTCACGTCTGCGAGGATCGCCCTGAGTACACAGTGGAACACACAGTGGAGGAAATTACGTGTAAAAGTGTTATTTAATAATCAATTTACAAAATAAATAAAAAAGGCTCATAGGTGACGAGGTTCTGGCAGGCAAGATTTACAGCCTGGCTCACCAGCGAAACGTTGCTTGCCTGTCTATCTTCTACAGATTATACTTCGGAGAGTGTGCGCAGGAGCTCCACGACCTAATCCCTTCATCCCCCTTTTACTACCGGTCTACCAGACGTACCGCAGGATACTATCCACACTTGGTCGATATACCGTCTTGTTGTACTAAGCGCTTTTATTCAACATTCATTGTGCGCACAGCCAAGGTGTGGAACTCTCTGCAGGCTTCTGTGTTCCCTGCCACATATGATCCGTCAGCCTTTAAAGCAAGAGTGAATAGGCATTTTCTGGGCTCGCTCGTTCGATCGTAGACCTCATCTTACACTTACCATCAGGTGTGAACGAGGTCAAGAGCGGGCTCATTCGTAATAAAAAAATATATATATATAATTTACCAATCGATTTTTGTGCTGCGGGAATGTTCTGGGCTGCGGTAATGTCACTCACACTGACACCCTCATAACTATACATCACACACACCTTAATTCACACTTTCATAAGCACGCACACACACACACAAACATATATACACACACAATAACAATACACATTACACTTAATATTTTTTACTTACCTTACATATATTTCTTAATGAGCTATTTATTTTTTATTCTTGTGTTTGATTATCATTATTTTTTCTCAATTGTTGATTATGCATGCTTCCATTGTCTGGCACCAGTTATATTATTTATTATTGTATTTAATGCGAGGGGAATGGTAACTGATAGCCGAAATACAGGCAATGCCTAGTTCGGCTACAGACGCTAAACTCAACGCCTTAACAGAAATTGTTTGCAAAAATGCGATTGTTTAATATTTATAAGTTGTTTTTGGAAATAAATAAATAAAAATAAAAAAATGTTATAACGAAATATCGCAGCCACGGACCACAAGAGTAACTGAAAGATCAGGCTGGATTTTTAGTCAGTAGAAGTCTGACACTCCCTTCCACTTCATTCAGATTGGGAACAGTTATTCGATGATTTTTCACCGGAAAAAAAAAACAGATTGCGCCACAGCCACGGAGACCAACGAAGCAGCATCCTGTCCTAACCTTAACTCTACTGTAATTTTAAATCTTCAACAATATCCAGACTAAACAAAATTCCTAAGTTCAGGTGAAAACAGTAAACACAACTCAAGTATCAACTCGATCAGTAGCTACTAAAATGAGGGTAGAATATTTCTAACAAGGTATATCAGGTGTCCGGGAATAAGAGCCACAACCCTTCTTTCGGGGGGCGTTCGCATAAATTTATTTAGGGACGCAGGGGTGGTAGTGCTAAAGGGTAGTTTGAAGTTTTGTTACCGTCACATTTTGAGGTAAAACATAGTTGAATTAAAGAATGTTTCGTATCGTGTTTGGCTTGCGTTTAAATTTAATACAAAGGCTGACTGGCGATCGTTGTTCTGTTTGTATGTAAGTCTGAGGAACTCGTGGCTGAAAAAATAAAGCAGTCGAATTGAGAACCTCCTCCTTTTTTAGGGAACCCTTATAGTTTCGTCATGTCTGTCCGTCTGTCTGTCTGTCTGTCCGTCCGTCCGTCCGTATGTCACAGCTATTTTATTCCAAAACTAATAGGACTATACATGTGAAACTTGGTAGGTAGATGTATTCTGTGAACCGCTTTCCAATTTTAAGAAAAAATTTATATACATACATAGAACTGAAACTTAAAATATATTTTTTTCATCAAACCTATAAGTGTTTGGTGTCTATAGATAGGTCTTTGAAAATTATTTTAAAGTTTCTAATATATTTTTTTCCTAAAATCATGTAAAATGGGCATCCCCTCTAACTTCTATAATAATAGAGTGAAAAATCTAAATAAAATAAATGCTGTAGATTTTAATGTAAACATTGAACGAAAATTAGTTTCGACGAGATAGTTAGTAGTATCTGAGATATAGCACATTTTCTAAAACCGCAAATATAGCTTTATATTTCATACAAACACTAACCCAAAACTATGGAATCCTTCATGAGCGATTTTGACTCGCACTTGGCCATTTTTTTATTATGATGATGCATCTTTTTTCACTAGTGTAATGTCTTCAGTGTCCCGGGAACCTTGTACTATGGACGTTTGTGCAACTTTTATAAGGTCTGTTCAACGCGTAGGTGATCGACCGCGTGACCGCTTCCCCTCTACTTGCCCCTGAACAAAAGTCTTTTCATAGAGTGTTCAACTGTTCATTTCAAACAATATGGTCGATGTATTTGAGGATTCATAATTTATACAAAATAGAATGAAAGCGTTACTTTGCAGAAATCCATGCCAAACTAATAAAAAAAATTGGCCAAGTGCGAGTCAGACTCGCCCATGAAGGGTTCTGTAGTAACTATGCCAAATAAATTTGTTTTTTTTTTTATTTTTGAATGACATTGTATCAATTAAAAAGTTATATGTATTTGCGGTTTTATAAAAATATGCTGTATCTCAAAAACTGCTGACCCGATCTCGTTCAAACAAATTTTAGTTAAAAGTTTAAATTATGGTCTACAGCATATATTTTTTTTAGATTTTTCACTCCATTATTATAGAAGTTAGAGGGGGGGACACACTTTGGAAGCGTATTGCTTGTAAACGATTGCTTTTATGAAAAAGTGGTTTACAAACAAATCTACCTATACATACAACACATGCATAGGTTTCATGAAAAAATAAATTTCAATTTCAATTCCGTGTATGGGCAGCCCCCTTTGATTTTAAATATTTTTTAATTTTTTTCTTAAAATCTAAAAGCAGTTTACATAATACATCTACCTACTAAGTTTCACATGTATGTATAGTCTTAATAGATTCGGAATAAAATGGCTGTGACATACGAACGCACGAACAGACAGACAGACGTGACGAAACTATAAGGGTTCCTTTTTTGGGCATTCGGCTACGGAACCCTAAAAAACACGTGTTGAGTGTGGTTTGTTTGCATGTGGTATGTTTTTTATTGCATCCCTTCTGCATATGCATATAACGGGTTTTTCAATAAGAATTTTGTTTTTTAAAACAAAATAAAACAAAGAATTTAGAGGAAAATTAATAATATTTTATTGTATTACAAAGAGAAAAGTTTGGCAATTATGAATGAAAAATGATATCTGGCAAATGTCCACCACGACCACGCTGACAGATGTTGATTCTTTCATCAACATTTTTAATCACTTTATGGCAAAATGGAGGGTGTATTTCGTTAATGACATCACGGATTTTGAGTTTTAAGGTTGCAATCGATTCGATTGGCTCTGTATAGACTCTGTCTTTAACATAGCCTCACAAAAAATAATCCAGTGGCGTTAAATCACACGATCTGGCTGGGCACTTAACAGCTGAATTTCAGGAAATTATGCGATCGGGAAATTTGGTTTGCAATAAATTGATCGTTTCATTGGCTGAGTAACATGTGGCACCATCTTGTTGAAACCACATTTCAGTGATATCCATGTCATTAATAATAGACCAAAATTTAGTGTATAACACCTCGCGATAGCGTGATCCAATGACTGTTACGGCATTGCCAGCCTCATCACCGAAAAAAAAACGGCCCAATCACGCCACCACACAGTGACACGTTGAGCATGCAAAGGCTTCTCAATAATTGCTTTAGGATTTTCATAAGCCCAAATGTGGCAATTTTGCTTGTTGACGCACACTGACATAAGAAAAGGTGCTTCGTCTGAAAAAAATATTTTTTCAGAAAAACCAGCAGGTTGTTCCTCAATGAACTGAGTGAATCTACGGCGATTTGAATGGTCAGTCAGCTTCAATTCCTGCACCATATGAATCTAGTTAGGCTTCAAAGCCAAATCCTTTCGCAGAATTCGCCATGTTGTGCTTTTGGATAACCCGAATTGTTGAGAACGTTGTGAAATTGAGAAATTTTGATCTTCCTCAACACTGTGGCTCACGGCGCACGGTGGGCTGAAAATCGGCTTTCATAGACTTAGGCATTTTATTTTGCAAGTGCGAGTTTTTTTGCCGGATATCACTTCTATTAGTTATAACAATATACAAAAATGACACCAGAATTGATTCTGCACAGAAACGAAGGAATTATAATTTTTTTACGAAAATTTTGTATGGAGCTAGTATGAAAAATCGAAATATCTCTAAAACGGCAGCGATAACCGTAATATCCTTATAGGGGGTTATAGTACTAATTATTTATGATTTTTTGACATACGTTACATAATGGTACAACCATTATGATGCCTTTTTTTTTTTAAAAAATCGTCAAAATATTTTTATTTATTTTTACATATTTAAACGTTCCTTTTAGTGTTTAAGTTGAAGAATTCAGAGCTTTAACAACTCTTATCATAAAATAGCATCACCCCTATAGACCTGAAGGACTAGACAGAGGTGTGTAGTGTCTTGTTGATCTTGTAAGATTTCCAACAATACCAAATAGTTGAATATCAGTGTCAAAGTGCCCATGCTGTCGCTTCTTTTTGAAAGATAGGGGAATGAAATTGTTAATTGATCATACCCTAAAAGTATGATTACAACATAACCGGACACATAATAATAATAATATCCTTATAGGGGATTATAGTACTAACATTATTTATTTTAACATATGAAACTGTTCAAAACGATCCATGAACTGTGTCAAAGTTAAGAACATCGTTAGGAAGCATGCTTTTTCCCCAAATATTAAGAATATGTGAAAAAAAAAGACTGTATATAAACTTTTTATTGATAGGTAATTTAAATAAAACAGAAGTAACAAAAATAATATCTAATAAATTCAATTATACAAAATACATATTTGAAACTATAATTTATGAAATTATTAACTAAACATATTGGTACAATAAACTAACATAAATAACAAAAGAACATAAAGAAAAATAATTAAATTTTACAAATTTTCTTTACAACTTTCGTTGTCGGACTCCAATTCCGAGTCAGAATCCAGATCGGATATACCTACAAACTCGAACTCAGTTTCCGGAAACTGTATTAGGTCGAGAGTTTCAGCAAAAAAGGTTGTCTTCCTTTTGGCATCTAACTTCGGCCTTTGTGCACTTAGAAAAGGATCCGAAGAAACAACAAGCATATTTAAGATATCTTGATTAGAATCTTGCCTGCTTCTTTTCCGCGAATGATGTTCCCGGAACCTCCTAAAATCTTTGTTTCGAGACTCTGAGGCTTCTTCCGAGAGAGTCCCAATCGGGACAATATCATTTTTTTCGATTATGTCAGCTCCGTGTATTAATAGTTTATGTACGGTTGATGACATGTAGTACCAGTCGTATAATTCCACGTACTTTTCTGCTGTTTTGCGAGCAAAATCTTTAAATTTGATGACATCGATCTTCTCACCAGATGTTATTGCTTGCAAAATAACAGCAAATCTTTTTATCAGGTTTTGATCCAACCCAGTAATAGCTGCAGTTTTATTGGGAAACTCGAAAAACTTCCTTGCGGTATTCCCGTCATTGGTAGTTCCCGAGCCTTGTTTTACTATATCAATTAACAGATTGAGCTCCTCTTTAAATTTATTTTGAATGTTTTTTTTTCTGTTTTGTAACATATCTTTATGCTCATTACTTCTTGCTGCCCACTGTTTGAAGTCAAGTCTGTACGCAATGTGTAACAGACATTCCATGCAATTTATACGGGCATGTAGGGATGATAGGCCAAATTCATATATGTCAGAACACACAGTTTTTGATGTTACAGCATCTAAGTGGTTCATTTCTGTTGGTTTTGCTAAGCACAGGTAGCATGATGCATTTGATCTAGCTTCAGAAAGGTACGTGCAGACTTTTGCGTCGATCATTGTCATCATTAGTTTATGAGTCACCCTGTTACTATTAATGCACTCTGTGGGGTTAAGGGCCTCAATTTCCTCATCCATTTTTCTTTTGTTATCAATGACAACTGCATGGCTTTCTTTTACAAAAGTGAACTGAACCGGACGACAATAAAAAGTTGAGCATGGTTTCGGGTTTGTCCATATAGTATTATCTCCATCTGTCAGTTTCAGTGGCACCAAGGAGGTCATGAAAATGCTTGAATCATCATGCTCGCCGTCCATTTTCTGCTTGTATCGGCTTTGATTGGAAGCACCATCAAATCCCCACTTCGATATCAGCTTTAACTGCTTATTTTCCACATTATCAGAAAGACTTTGAAGAATCCGCTTCACCGTGATGTCAAGTAAAGCTTGAAGTGTAATTCTAGCTGATGAATCCGTAACTGATACTGATTGATTAGGAGGGTAGCATGCAAGCTTAGTTTGTTGCAGTTTATAGTAGGATGGGTAAATATCCTTAGCACCTTCCCGAATGGCAGTCTCTCGCAACGTAATATATTGCCACTTTGAAAGCTTAAGTGAAAGAAGCAATCCAAGTGCTTTCTCTGGTGTAAATATTACTGTTTTCTTAATGCTTTCCTTGATTTTAACGGCAGCTTCTGGATTTTTGATCATATAATTGATTACAGATGCGATATCTTCATAACCTTCTTCTTTTAAACGTGCTGCAGCTGCATATGCCAATTCACAGGAATCCTCGCCTATGTGCTCACTAGATCTTCTCTTTTTCTGTTTGCTTCCCAGATCTTTGAATGGTTTTCGGGACCTTTTTGTCATTGTTCCAACAGTCGATGATGTCGAAGGTTCTGGAGAGACTGAGCGTGCTCTTGGTATCTCATCAACAGTTGGTTCTTGATTTATTAAAGTTTGCACGCAACTCGGCCAATCAATATTTGCTTGCAACCACTCTCCGTACGTATTTCTAAACTTATCAAAGAATCGTTTAGATTTCTGCCACCTGTTTAAAGCAGCTCGCGTGAATCTCCGGCAAAATTCTTTGAGAGTTACTTGATCTTCGGCAGAAAGGCAATCGCCTATGCGGGACACAATTGCACTAAACAATACTTCATGATATAAATAAATAAATGATTAAATGAAGGACACTCACTTTTTAGAAGAACAAACAAATCTAAGTTGGTGATTAAACTTTCCATTCTAAGATTTTGTAGTCGCAAAGCAAATAGTTTTAGTGTTAGCAGTTACACGGTTGTGAACAATCTAAATTATGGAACAAAATTATAGCCCTTTTATTGTATAAAGTCAATAATTAGTTAACTACCCTCATTAAAGTTATAAAAGATATGATAATAAAAATTTATAATCGTCAAAAACATTTCGTAGAACTCATAGTAGAACTAATCAACATTAGCAAATCACATTAGCTCACTAATTATAAAAAGGTGAATGCAGTTCTTAGTTGGTATTGTTGCGAGATATTTCAAATCATTTAATCACTTAATAGGCTCATTAGAATCAGAAGACTACAACCATCATTCTAATTACTTAATTACTTGTCATCAGACTCATTAGATGACTACACAATATGTTATTTTGTATTTTGAACGTATGCAAGGTTTTAAAATTCCTTTTGTGTCGATATTATTATGTGTCCGGTTATGTTGTAATCATACTTTTAGGGTATGATCAATTAACAATTTCATTCCCCTATCTTTCTAAAAGAAGCGACAGCATGGGCACTTTGACACTGATATTCAACTATTTGGTATTGTTGGAAATCTTACAAGATCAACAAGATACTACACACCTCTGTCTAGTCCTTCAGGTCTATAGGGGTGATGCTATTTTATGTTAAGAGTTGTTAAAGCTCTGAATTCTTCAACTTAAACACTAAAAGGAACGTTTAATATGTAAAAATAAATAAAAATATTTTGACGATTTAAAAAAAAAAGTCATCTACAACCATTATGTAACGTATGTCAAAAAATCATAAATAATTAGTACTAAAACCTCCTATAAGGATATTACGGTTATCGCTGCCGTTTCAGAGATATTTCGATTTTTCATACTAGCTCCATACAAAATTTTCGTAAAAAAATTATAATTCCTTCGTTTTTGTGCAGAATCAATTCTCGTGTCATTTTTGTATATTGTTATAACAAATAGAAGTGATATCCGGCACAAAAACTGGCACTTGCAAAATAAAATGCCTAAGTCTATGAAAGCCGTTTTTCAGCCCACCGTGCGGCGGCGATGTTTTCTGGTGAACGACCTGGTCGAACACGTGTTGGTGTTGGCACATTTTATACCAAGCCTGTCGACTCAAATTTCGCGACCAAATTCTTAATAGAAGAACGATTATGTTGTCCGAAAATATCACGAATTTTACGAAATGTAACTTTAACAGAACGACCATTTTCATAGTGGATTTGAATTATATTAATAAGATTTTCGAGCAAAACTGAATTCATTGAAACAATTTTGCCAAAGCACCTACTACGAATACCGCCAAAAACTAAATGTCAAAACTATCACGTTCTTGGTGTTGCCCCAATTGAAAAACAAAGTTCTTGTTGAAATACCCTGTATTTGCGGTCGGGGCGGCGGTGCTGCATACTGCATGCAAGATTGATCATCTACATAGTTTTTGGCGGAACTAACATTAGATATTATTCTGAAGTATTAGTTTGATTCGTAATTATTTTAGGAATACTTTCATTGTGGGTAGAGTTAAGGAGTGGAATTCCCTGCCAGCGTCTGTATTTCCTGATAGCTATAACATAGGGGTCTTCAAAGAGTGATTAGGTTACTTCTAGGCAAGCGTGCTTCATCTTCGACCACATCATCACTTACCATCAGTTGAGATGGTGGTCAAACGCGAGCCTATTCTCAATAAAAAAAATGTTTAATCATTGTTTATTTAATGACTTTTAGTTTTTTATTTATAAAGTAGTAAAACAACAGCCAAGCGCGAGTAGTACTTACACGCAAGATTCAGTATCATAAACTGACGAATTCGTGAACATTTGCCACACGATCGAAACTCATTTTGAGAGCTCTAAATTGATGGCGTACTGAGGTAGGCGTTTGTAGAAATTTCTTCATGTAAATTTGAGACGTTCAAAAAGCGCTGATTTCCTTTCTAGTTTACATAATACATTTTCTGCTTCATAATAATAACAAAGTCTTTTACTTTTTTGAGATAGCAATGTATAAGTTATACAAACAATCAAATCAACAATAGAAGTTTTTAAGCTATCAGTATCATTAGAAATTAAAACCCGCTATGACTTCAGTTCAGTTCAGTTCAAGCACGCTCATCTAGAAGTAACCTATTCACTGTTGACTTAAATATCCCCATGTTATAGCTATCAGGAAACACAGACTCCGTCAGGGAATTCCACTCCTTAAAATGAAGAAAAAGTTAAATGGAATTTATTTTATTTATTTATTTGCTTCAAGAAAATTTATATTCATAAAAACTTTGCGCTGAATCTCACACTAGGATAACCTGTGTTGTGGGGTCCAGCCTCCTCCAATTATGAAGTAACATGAAGAATAATAATAATATGACGGAGAGACAGCGTCGTATGTGTTTTTCCAAAAGTGTGACGTAAGCTCAGCTGACGTCACGAATGTTCTCTTGGTGATCACTCAGGTTTGATTTTCAAATAAAAGCACTTGTTAATGTTACCGGAGACTCGTTTATTCAACTGACAGCGTAACGACTTTACAGAGAGGTCCGCACTGTCCAGCGGCTCGAACAAGAATGAATCTGAATCTGAATCTAGCGCTCACAGTGCGGCCTTATATAGAGGGATTGTCACACATGTACCCACATTTTCTAGTTAAATATTAAACTACTTAAATTACAATGCTTTAAGTTGAAACATGTTAAACGTTAATTTTAAATCTTAAAAATCAATTAATAGTTTGTAAAACAATCAAATTATTAAACTTTAATCATTTCAATTATTATAATAGACAAATTATTGTATTTGCGCCGATAAATATAATAACGTTTATTTTGAAAAAATAACAAATACAGACAGAAAAACAATATTAAACGATGATAGCTGCAAAAGTTGACAAAACACACTCGGTCACACATCGGTACACTTGTAATAGTTTTACCTGTAATATAGTCAATTAAGTGATCTAATCACTCTTGATGGTAATAACCGGTGTGGTTTTAGTGAAAAAAATCCCACATTCTTTGGTGTATTATTTTCCCCAAAAGTTCTAGCACGTTTTGAAGGCTGCCCCGCGATAAATAAAAAGGTAGAGGTCATTTCACAAATTCAAAGCTCCATTATTAAGTGCTTGGCTAAATTTTTCGCTGATAAAATATTTTTAAGCGAGCGAAACCGCGGGCAGGGGCAGTAGTGGCTTAGCGCTAATAAGCATTTATTTCCTGGGTGGGAAAATCATCGAATGACTTCTCCCGCTCTGGGTTAAGTGGAAGGGAGTGTCAGACTTCTACTGACTAAAATCTCAGTCTGTCCCTTCAGCTGCCGTCAAGTTCCGGGTTTCTAGACCGCCTCAATGGCCTCTGACGTGGTTTATTTTGACGACCGCCATTTGGCGACCGGGACCACCGGCTTACACGTGCCTTCCGAAGCACGGAACCATCTTATTATCAGACAATCAGGTGATTCAGGCCTGCAATGTCCTAGCCAAACTGGAAACATCTTTACAAATTATGCTTCCCGCGGGAATTGAACCCACGACCACCGGGTCACAAGGCAAACGCCTAAACCACGCGACCACGGAGGCAGTTAAACAATAAAGTCCCGTATTTATTACTTTATTATTTTATTACATATGTAATTTATTAGTATTATAATATATATTGTTCATTCTATTTACTCGTACACCTACCACTATGTGTTTTTTTAACCCAAATGTTGACTGTTAGTGAATGCCTTGCTGCATTAAGTCCGCCCATGTAACACTATTGTACATAAAGTTTAAATAAATAAATAAGATTATTTCATAAAGAACAAATGAATATTTCTATCAGTTCGTACGAAGTCATGAAATAAACAAAAACTATGAAATTTATTTTGTCATCTATACACACAAAACGTTTCGGGAATACTTTGTGCGTACAGCTAAGGAGTGGAGTTCCCTGCCAGAGTCTGTTTCCTGATCAACCTGTTACTTCTAGGCAAGCGTGCTCCATCTTCGACCACATCATCACTTACCATCAGGTGAGATGGTGGTCAAACGCGAGCCTATTATCAATAAAAAGCTTTCTTAAATAATTATGTTATATATGTATGTAAAAAACGTTACTCAAAATCTAGAGTATCCAAAATAATACAGTTTCTTTTAGGGTTATATACAATACAAAAGTTCAATTTTGCTTATCATTGTTGTGTTTATGTTTTTAATGCAAATGAGTATTTGTTTGCTGCCTTCCAAAAGTGCCTTTTAATGGTCTAATTGAATTAAACGAATTAACTTTGTCGTCCTACACCTGCATGCTTCACGACCTTTTCAACACACCTAATGTCAAAATAAACATGGTCACCTAATATAGGTTGTCCTTCTGATTGATTTAGGGTAAAAGTTAGGATTGTCATACGACCGGAATTTTCCGGACATGTCCGGTAATATAGGTCTTTGTCCGGAATGCGGAGGGAATACTAAACCGTCCGGAATTTCTACAATTGAATGAAACAGTGAAACATAAAAAAATATAATGTTTTAATTTCAAATTAAAGAAAGTCAAGAATTTTCATCAAATGTCCGGAATTTACTCCGGATTTTCGATTTTTTGATCTGGCAACCCTAGAAAAAGTGCTATTGGGTTTTTCAAGTAGAAATTTCTCAGTATACCAGTACCTACTTTTAATTCGATGCAGTAAGCTAACATAAGCTAATGTCACTTATTAAAATAATGATACCATATTTAACCGAACATATTTAACCGAATAGTGATGGATTCAATCAATCGAATAAGAAATGAGTGATTTTAATCGTGAGAAATATAAATAAATGACAAAATTTTAACTATTATCATTTATTTTTAATATAGTGACTAGATTTTATTATAAATAAATCTATTTTTATTAAAAATATTCATACCTAACCAGACGTGATAAAAGCCACTCTTTTGCAAATTGTTTCATGCGATGAATATTTTAATAAATTGCGCGGAATTACTATTAAAAAGATTGCCCCCGCACCGCTGCGACCTAAACTCCATGTGAATGGGTACAGGTACAGGGGCCTGTTGCAAATAATTATAATTATCATGATGTATTCGTTCTATTTTTCATGCCCCTTTACAATCACGTTTTACTTTTTGAGACAAATTTTTTTGCGTCGTTATTCGATTTTATTCTCGAATCGATTAATTTACACAATTTGTAGTTGTCATTATCTGTCAACTCGGACACTGTCAGTCACTGTGACACTGTCAGCATCGAATTTAAAATCCTGGTCTATACGTGGACTTTTAATAGTAATTCTACACAAGGTGAGGCGGTACTTGACGCTTGGACGTCTTCTGAATCTATATAAAGCACAGGTCCGTTCCTACGTGGAGTATTGCAGCCACTTGTGGGATGGCTCTGCAAAATACCAACTTGCTGGATTGGACTCGATCGAGCGCAGAGCGGTTTATAGGCGACGAGATGCTAGTGGACAAGCTGACATAGCCTGGCTCATCGGCGAACCGTTGCTTGCCTGTCGGTTTTCTATAGATTGTAAAGAAAGAAAGAAAGAAATCATTTATTAGCCATAATGTAGGTATACATATAAGTTGGTTAGATTTAGTAGCGTCCCAATACATTTTACCATTACGGTGTGCTAAGTATTACAGTGTTATTTAAAACTAAATCAAATTCTAAAAACATATAATTTAATACAGCATTGTCCAGCATCAGCATTAATGCAATTTGGCCCAAAATAATAATGGCAATAACGCAACAATAATAATGTCAAGAATATAATTATAGTAATGTCAAAAGTAAGAGTGTCTAAGATAACAATGTCTATAATAATAAGAACAAAAATACAATTAATTTATGACGATTAAGAGTACTTCAGGGAGTGTGCGCAGGAGCTCCATGACCTGATTCCACCATCTCCATTTCACTACCGGTCTACCAGGCGCACGGCTGGGTACCATCCACACTTGGTTGATACACCGTCTTGTCGCACCAAGCGCTTCTCCTCCACATTTATTGCGCGCACGGCGAATTCTCTGCCGGCTTCTGTGTTCCCTGCCACTTATAACCTTTCGGCCTTTAAAGCAAGAGTAAATAGGCATCTTCTGAGCTCGCTCGTCACATCGTAGACCTCATCTATCGCTTACCATCAGGCGAGATTGAAGTCAAGAGTGGGCTCATCTATAATTAAAAAAAAAAAACTAAAAAAAAACTTGACGGTGTCATACCCAGTGCCTTGAAAAAGACGTTGAGCCGTTGGTGCTGGCTGTTATTTATTCATCTTTTACATTGGTTACGGGTATTCAGAATCTAGAAAAATCTAGAAAATCCAATACCAGTCTTGCCAAGGTGTATCGTATTACACAGAGATACTGGATTGTGGAAGTCAGTTAGGCAGTCTACGTGTACATACAAGTACTCGGCTATTTTCGATTATACAGAAATAAATCTATACTAATATTATAAAGCGGAAAAGTTTGTTTGCTTGCTTGAACGCGCTAATCTTCGAAAGTACTGGGTGGATTTGCATGCAATTTGGTATGGAAGTAGCTTGAAGCTTGAGGAAGGTTATAGGCTACTTTTTACGCGACTGCAAAAAAGGAGAGTTATGTTTTTACCGTGATAGAATCCACGGGAGCGAAGCCCCGCGTGAGTACTAGTTGATAATATACATGGATGAAATTGAAAACATGCGACAAATTATAATAGGAGATTCAGTACCGGTTACCTAATAATTTTAAATTGTTATTTCGGAAATATAAATTGTGGAATAAAATCGTGTAATTATTATTGTAATATCCTTTATTCAACACTTTTCTCAAAAATTACATTTTTAAATATTTTTCTATACAAAACTTACCATAAAAACATTTAAAAATATAAAAATGGCAGTCCGCTGGTGTCGGAAGCAGAGTCCAAGCTACCGGTGGATAAATCTCCAGAGAACCTCTTCACAATACGAGCTGTATCGAGGAGAACAATATTATTATAGTGCAAACTAAGTTATTGTCTTCACGTAGATTGATTCATTGGTACGGTTGATTCATAGGTACTTTTTACGCAGCTTAGTACTGCTATGCGAAATTAACGATAGCGATTATAGGAAGAATTATTTAGTTGATATTTTTATTGTTTTCATGGTTTTAGCAACTTTTTTATTTATGATTATTTTTCCTTACTGACATACTCTATATTTTCTTTGTAGTACGTTGAATTATATATTTAAATTTGTCGCGTCTATTCAATTTCACCTCTATATATTAATATGATATATATATTTTAACAACAACAATTAAACATGGCCGCAACTTTGAAAACTGACTTGTTCTAGGACCGAAAAACACCAAAACTTGCGAACATTGTAGCCTGATTATGTTTGTTATCATTTTATCAACACAATACATAATTAAAACAAAAATATACTTACAAACAATAAAAATACTTGATTGTAACTCCTAACCACTATAATTGAACTGGTTTTTAGGGTTCCATAGCCAAATGGCAATAAACGGAACCCTTATAGTTTCGATATGTCTGTCCGTCTGTCTGTCTGTCTGTCCGTCCGTCCGTATGTCACAGCCATTTTATTCCGAAACTATACATGTGAAACTTAGTAGGTAGATGTATTCTGTGAAACGCTTTCCGATTTTAAGAAAAAATATAAAAAATATTTAAAATAAAGGGGGTCCCCATACATAGAACTAGAACTGAAAATATTTTTTTCATGAAATCTATGCGTGTATGGTATCTATAGACAG
Organism: Tholera decimalis; assembly: GCA_943138885.2. Lineage (NCBI taxonomy): Eukaryota > Metazoa > Arthropoda > Insecta > Lepidoptera > Noctuidae > Tholera > Tholera decimalis. The sequence continues at coordinate 4,033,873 of OW964575.2, read as the reverse complement.
GTCTTTAAAAATGATATAAGGGTTTCTAAAACCACTTTTTCATAAAGTCAATCGTTTAAAAGATATAAGCTTCCAAAGTGGTAAAATGTGCCCCCCCCCTCTAACGTCTATAATAATGGAGTGAAAAATCTAAAAAAAATATATATCTGTAGTTGAAAGTTTACATTAAGATTGAAAGTTACAATTACTCCATATTAAGGTCCGATCCAATTTGCCGCTAATAAATGCCTGAAAAGCTGCGGGAATGTTCTAAAGAGATACCGTGACCCCGGAACGTAAGGGCAGCTGAAGGAACAGAGCGAGTTTTAAGTCAGTAGAAGTATGACACTCTCTTCTACTCCACCCAGAGCGGTAGAAGACATTCGATAATTTTTGCTATTTTTTCATTTGAATAAAAGCTAAAACACCCCTTAAAGTAACCATCTGACATATTTGTGTCACCATGTATACAACGTGTAACGGATACCCCATATCTATCCGAAAGGACTGAAGACAACATCTGGTATGGAGTCTATGCAAAGTTTCAGCTCAAAATAAGTGACTCACAGAATTGACCCCAAATTATCGGTTTCGTATGTTTCTTGAATACCAGTAATAACAAACGTGTCACAGCACTATGAGGGTCATCACTTTCCACGTCACTTGCCAATAAAACGATAATTCTCTTCGTTCTTCTTAATTTGAAAAATTCGGCCTCTGGTATCAATGTATTGAAATTTCTAATATGCTCCACACATGTGTAGACATAGGATTAGAAAACCCTTGCCATATCGTTTGTTATCATCCAAAGAAGCCGTGCACTCGGTATGTATATACCCTTTAAATTACACGTTGTATAATTGTAGCTACCAGTAAGACCAAGAGGTCACGCAAACCAATGACCCCACAAGACGAACTTGATTCATCTCTTTCGGATCTAATTATCACGACTATAAAAACACTACAAACCAAACCATAGCTACATTGGACAACAAAAGAAATGCGCGGAACTAGCAAGCACTTTCCCAAGCGAGATTTTTGACAGTGAAACTTCATTATTTTCCCACCAAAAAGCATTACTTCTAATTATTAAATAATAATATCCTAACACACCCTGCGAATTCTCTGTTGAATTTATGACGTACGCTGTCTCGCTCTAACGTGTTAGGTCTTATAGTGTTCGACCGTAGTGTGTTCTCTTTCTGTTTGCGCATGCGTGGTGCAGATTTCTTTGTTCCTTGCTCGTGTATAGCTAGAGTTTGTATGTATGTGTCTGGTAATGAGTTTGCAGTGCTCGAATAATGTTTTTAAACCGTGTCATTTCGTTAAATTATTGTTTCTTTTTTAATATAAAGGGTATTTTTTATTCATTTCCATCGTCACATAGTGGTCATCCCACCCATACGCACAAAACGCTTTAGGAATACTTTCATTGTGCGTACAGCTAAGGAGTGGAATTCCCTGCCGGAGTCTGTATTTCCTGATAGCTATAACCTTGAGGTCTTTAAGTCAAGAGTGAATAGGTTACTTCTAAGTAAGCGTGCTTCATCTTGGAGCACATCTACGCTTTACAACCAACTTTAAACATAGGCCAAAATTAAATATTTGGATAGGCCACTAAAATAAACTCTTCTAATTGTAAGTTACCACTATATCATGTAATATGTACAAATTTCTCGATATGCTTACCTGTAAGAAGTTGATATACTAATCCATAAACCTACTGAATGTATTCTCAATTTGTTTCAGTATATCTAACTGTAGGTGAGCCAAATAAATAAAACAAACGAACTGCAAGACTAAAAAAACTATATCCCACATTAAAGAAAAATATATACCACATTTTCCTCGCATTTACAATAATGGCATTGATATTAAATAAAAATACAATTTCAACAGGCTAGTTAGGCTTCCTATGAGCCTGATAAGGCCTGCCAGGGTCGAGATACCGCGGCCACGGAACTTAATGGTGACTGCAAGAACAGTCTGACACGCTCTTCCACTCCACCCAGATTGGGAGAAGTCATTCGATGATTTTCCCATCAGGAAAAAAAAACGACTAGAAAGCCAGTCAATCAGATTACTTAGTGTTTTACATCATCACCACAGAACAGATAAAAGAGGTTAGAAAGGAAATGGTTCCTGATTTGTATGAGAACGCGTGTCGCCGCTTATCTCCCCACTCTTTAGCTCCACCACAAGCAAGAGGCCCGTTACGTATGCGAATTACGCACACAAATAAATTACACACACTTAAATCGAGAGCTTGCTACTGATTGTAACTCACTGTCGATAAACATGCGCCGTGCATCACGCCCAATCAGGGCAAAGGACAAAACGTCAATGGTTGAAGTTTAGCGCATGCAGTACATTGAAAGTGGACTTGGTCATTGCGTTGATTAAGCGAGTACACATCGAGCAATGTACTCTTTTTGTAACTTGTTGCAATAATGTTGTTAATGTTCGGAATTTCATAGTGATCAGAATAATTTTATGCTTTTTACAAATAAAGTTGTAATTAAATGTTATTTTCGACTTACCGATGGAAAGATATACCTCCTCGCTCTATACATGTGGTCTGACTTTTTGTTTTACAGGTTATAATTGCACAACACGGCATTTTAAAGCAGAGCTTTGTGTTCCGAAGTAATCCGAAGCGCACTACACGCGGTGAATTAATTAATCGGTCGCGTTATGATTTTCACATTACCATTCCAACCTTATTCATCTATTCCGTGATCATCACCACTGCTCAAAACAGTGAAGAAAACCATCTTCAGGGCGATAGAAGTTACTGATGCTTACAGCACAGGTATCCTTCTAGTTTAAGGTTTTTTTGTATGGAATCTCGCAGATCAACCTCTGAGGTTGTCGGCTGCTTAACCGAACTTGCCTGTGGTGGACTTAATTAATTAATTAATTAAAACCTCCAGTCAGGACTTATTATAAAACTTGAAACTAAGCGACTACACGCTAAGGGACTGTGGGGTACGGACCTCAGCTTAGGGCATCACAGGGGGAGGGTAGCTTCATGTTTAAGCCCAGTTGCACATATTTTGTAACTTACCACTAACTAATACATAATAATTTACAGGTACATTAATTGTATGGATTAAGTCTTGAACAAATAAATATTGTTTAATTGTAATCCTACGGAAACCGTCTTTGATTTGAGGATGACAAATCATCCGATGACTGTCTCCCGATCTGGGCTAACCGGGAGGGTGTGTCAGACTTTTACTGACTATAACCCATCCGTGTTCCATCGTATTCCCGCCTCTCCCTCGCGCGTCCCGCCACCTCCTTCGCTTGCATTACTGTTTTGCAGAAGAAGGTGACTGCTTCCCATGCCTCCTCGCTCCGGACCATGGATCGAAACCAAGCCCGGAAGCGAGAGGTCACCGCCTATCACCCGTACGAGGACACGGCGGAGCTCTGCCAAAGCGGGGCAAACCTCTACCATATGTTCAACCATGTCCTCAGGGCGATCCTCGCAGTGGCAACACCTGGGCGTTTCCTCCCATTGAATTTGACCCAAGTAGCTCCCAAAACAACCATGTCCGGTGAGCACCTGCGTCAGGCAGAAGTTGAGAGCGCCGCGCCGTGACGCCTCGTTAGCCACTCCTCAAAGAGGGGACTTACCGCCGCTATTGTGACGTGCCTAGGATTTTACATTTTGGAATAACATTCAGGCTACTTTTTATACCGAATTCCCTAGTTATAATATAACTAGTACTCTCGCGGGGCTTCGCTCCCGTGGATTCTATCACGGTAAAAACATAACTCTCCTTTTTTCCAGTCGGGTAAAAAGTAGCCTATAACCTTCCTCAAGCTTCAAGCTACTTCCATACCAAATTTCATCCAAATCCACCCAGTACTTTCGAAGATTAGCGCGTTCAAGCAAACAAACAAACAAACAAACAAACAAACTAACAAACTTTTCCGCTTTATAATATTAGTATAGATTATAACCCTCTTATTAGAAGTCGCTTCCTGTCTTTTTGTTTCTCCCCTTATTTCTTTAACACACAACGAATTCTGACACGATTTTCACGAATAAGAAAAACGATAAACGAGGAATGTTTATGTTAATGCTGTTTTGTCTGTTTGTTTCAGATTGCTGCCCAGTCTCAAAAGGGAACAAGGACCAAGGTTAATGTAGTTAATACCATAAAACCATTTTTAAATATTAAAATAGTGAATAGGTTACTTCTTGGTAAGCGAGCTTCATATTCGACCACATCATCGATTACGATCAAGTGAGATGGTGGTGAAACGCAACCCTATTTTTTTTATTATTTATTTCAAGATCAATAAAAAATAAAGAACATCAGCGATGAGTTGCAAGTCTATCGGTTTTCTATCGGTTACATTTCGGGGAGTGTACGATGTGTTTGCACAATCTAATTCCCGAAAGCCCGTTCCATCATCGGACTACAAGACAAACGGCGATGCGCCATCGTTAAATAGTGGTTTATCCCAACTATAAAGACAAACGTTTAGGAATACTTTCATTGTTCGTACAGCTAAGGAGTGGAATTCTCTGCCGAAATCTGTGTTTTCTGATAGCTATATATAACCTAGGGGTCATTAAGACAAGAGTGAATAGGTTACTTCTAGGTAAGCGTGCTCCATTTTCGATCACATCATCGCTTACCATCAGGTAGGTGAGACGGTGGTCAAATGCGAGCCTATTATTAAAAAAATACACTACTTACTTAAAACTAAATTTTATCTAGTCAAGCGATTGTTAATTTAGAGACTAGGTCTTATTAAGGTTTGGCGTTACAGATTTTGAGAATAATATTATTTTAATTACCGTCGTAATAAGAGCGTTTGATAATCTAATTAAGCTATAGAGAAATTTACTTGTGAACACCAAAGCAACAATTGCAGGGAGGAGCTCGGGGGTAAGGTTAATTCATTCATTTATTTATTTCAATCATCTTTGGATCATACAAATTAAATTTTAATGAAAACAAAAAGTAAATCTCAAGTTAAAAAAAAAAACTTACATATTTTACACAATTTAAAATAAGATTTTAACATTACTCAGCACGTGAACGATGCAGCAATGGTTCACGTACTGACAGTCAAAACGTTCTGCAAAGGCGTTCAGGATACTATTGCGGCTGCCCTGCACCCTACGCAATAGGGATGTGCACCGCTTGCGCATGATTGTGTGGAAGCAATCCACACGCGCCGCGCCGCCGCGAACATCCCTAACGCGCTACAAAAGCGAGGCAGCCCCGGTTGCTGACATGAATGTATTATAATTTTAATGTTATAATGTCGCTTCGACATTAGTACTGATCTAGTTTAACTGGAAGCTGACCCTTACATATTTGGGGAAAAGGTAAGCAGGTAATGAGACTGGCGTACTTGTTTTAAAAACTCCCTGTATCATCATTACCATCATCTGCTTACCCTTTCGTTATAGTTCAACCTTGACCATCAACTTCTATGGCTCTTATTATGTAACCACGAAGTCCTCGCAAAAAAACACCCTGTATACACCAAAAGTAAAAACACCCTGTATACATCGATAAACAAAACATTTGACGAGCGAAGTTCGTGCTGTCCCTTGGGTTAGTGGTGTTCAAAATTTCATTACTAAAAGCCGACAAGTTACTAATTATAACAAGTAGAGTTGGGACATGGGTTAACACATCGATATCGAAAAATATTAACGGGTAATCCGGCAGGGTTACTGGGTTAACTTTTGTACTAGTCGTGAAACTTTTTAGGTTAATTAATTTTAAGGGAGTAATAAGTAATAAAAGTGTCTGGCTTTTTGTTGTAATGCGGTTCATGGACGTTTTATATTTGGTTGTGAAATAATAGGGGCTGGCCTTGAATAAGTATTTCGGGAATTATATGTTTTACAAAGTTACAACAGGGCTTGAATTTTTGCTAGCTCAAATGTTTTTCTCATTTAAGCTTTATGTACATTGGTGGTACATTGGTGGAATGAATGCAACAAGTTACAGCATTTTAACAAAGCTAGACCAACATTGAAATTATTTTAAATGCATAAAAATATCAACTTTCTGCACTTCTTCTCTTTTTAAACTTTAACTGTGCCGAATTTCAAACTCAAATTATAGAAACTTACGGAAAGAATTACGGAGGTTTTGCTTCTCGTATATAGAATCTAAATTGGAGTTAAACTAAAAATTACATTATTGCTTACCTTAAGCTATACGTGTGCTTCAACTGGGTAACCCAGTTTTTCAGGGGAGAAGAGCTAAGTGTGTGTCTATAGATAGGTTTCTAAACATGATATTGAGGTTTCTAAAATCATTTTTCTTGAAGAAAATCGTTTAAAACACACTCCAAAGCACTTCCAAAGCGGTAAAATGAGTGGCCCGCGTCCTTACTTTTATAACAATAGAGTGAAAATCAAAAACAAATATAGCTGTAGATCTCAATGAAAATTTATTAGAACGAGATAAAGTCCGCAGCTTTTGAGATATAGCACATTTTCTAAAACCGCAAATATAACTTTTTATTTCATATAAAAACTATGACAAGCAAAGCTGTTTTGTCTAGTTACTATTGAACCCACCATGGGCGAGTCTGACTCGCACGTGGCCATTTTTTTTATATCAACCTAAATACTTTTTGGTACGCGAAATAAAATAAGGCAAATTTAACCACAACCTCCTTACTTCCACACACACACACACACGCGTCAAACTTCATTCGATACATACCGACAAGCTATAATTCACTTCACAACTGACAGGTAGAATGCGTACCGTTTCCCTAATAGAATATACATTTAATTATAATAACATAGCATCCCTTGGGATGCCATGAAAAGCTCGACACTTCGGAGATATTGGTAGAAAGATGGGGTAGAACATTTTCTGTCAATATTTATTGTGACATTTACTCGATCTTTTTCAAAATGGCGTTGTTTTTTGTTTTTGTTGACATTGATTTCAATACGTTAACATTTACCTATTGCATTGCACTGTGTTTTAGTATTGTATTTGTCACTTATTTTTAGTGTTTTGTATGGAGATAGTGTCTATCTGACCTCAATAACCCAGTAACTGGGTAACATGATACTCTTTGGCTAAACCGGTGTCAGATTTTCTGGTTTCTAACTATCCATAACGACTGTCAAAAATGTCTAAATGACAACAGCTACAAACGATTTAACGTGTTTTCCGAGGCAAGAATTCCAATATGTTAACATGGTCACCCTTCTACAGATCGAATTGCAAGCATTACCTCGAAGATCGATACGTGTGGCTGTTACTATTTAGCCACGAGCTCCTCCAAAGTTGTATACAGTATGTTAACTAACAGAGGGCGTTCCCGTTAACTCGCAATAGTATAAGCACATCAATTAGATCGCCGCACGTGCGGCCCGTCATTCATAAATAAATTGCGACGTTGCCGTCCTTCAAGTACGCTTAAACAGTGTTTCTTTTACGTATCAATTTAACATTTTTAGTGAATATTTTAATCTTAAAAAAAAAAAACATTTTGTTTTCGAATGGTAATATTTTTTAGCATGTATGGATGCTATACTATTGCGGGTTAACGGGAACGCCATCTGTTAATTAAAATACTGTAATATTAATTACATGATTCCACTATGAACTTAGGCGTAGGGTCACAAACATAATGACTATGGATCCTGTCGGGCACAGCAATGTAGTATTTTATATTAAAGTCATCGAATTAAAACAAAACATGTTGGACATCCCACCTAATTCGCAGGTCACAAACATAATGACTATGGATCCTGTCGGGCACAGCAATGTAGTATTTTATATTAAAGTCATCGAATTAAAACAAAACATGTTGGACATCCTACCTAATTCGCATTTATAATATTAGTTAGATTTACAAAATAAATCGAATCAAATCAATCAATTTTTCATTCTAAATCATAAGGTAAATAATAAATACAATTTCGCTTAAATCTACATTAAGTTCATACATGTCATGTGCCTGAACTAGGTAATCCTGTGTTTCAGGCGGGAAAAAGTATATTTTATTTTTAAATATTCACATTTATGTAAAATGAACTATAAATATAGTCATCGTAAGCAATGTTTAAAGGTGTAAATGATATGACAAAATTTTTAGTTTATTCCTTATTCTTAATCTTACTAACATTTAAATAAAATGCGAAAAAATTAAGTTTTATAATTTACTTCTATTCATTACATTTCGGGGAGTGTGCGATAGAATTGCACAATCTAATTCCGCCAAGCTAGTCAATAATGGAACGGTCCATCATCGGACTACAAGACGAACCACGACGCGCCATCGTTACATGGTGGACATCCTACCCATATGCACAAAATGTTTTAGTAATTCTTTTATGGTGCGTACAGCTAAAGAGTTGAAAACCCTGCCAAAGTCAGCGTTTCCTGATAGCTACAACCTGATGTTATTTAAGTCAAGATTAAATAGGATACTTTTAGATAAGCGTGCTTCATCTTCGACCACATCATCGCTTACCATCGGGTGCGATGTCGCTCAAACGCGAGCCAGTAAAATTAATTTATCTATATTAAGCGAGATCAGTTTCTATGTATTAATTACATAATATTTCTTATTGAATCTTGTTTTTGTTTATGTGGTTGACAGATTGACAATTAAGTCAACCGATTCCGTGATGTTTTGTTTTCTAATTTGCCATAAAGAAATAATCTTTCGAGTGATTATGTAGATTACGTATATGTATTTCTAGAGGCGAACAATTTAGTGTAATTATCTTCTCGGTAAATATAGGTGTAATTGCTACCAAATTAACGAAATTAACAGATGTGGTGGTTTCCTTTTTAACCACCCCTTAGAAACCCCCCACTTTACACGTGGCTCTGTTATAAAACCTGCTTGCTAAGAATATAGAAGAAAATACTTTATTTTATTTAAACTCTATGTACAATAGTAGTACTTTGGCGGACTTAATGCAATAAAGCATACTCTATCAGTCAACCTTTGGGTTAAAAAGACGACAATGTGGTTAGTGTAAAAATAAATAAAATGTTATAAACTATCGAAAGAGTATACAGATAATATAAATAATTATAAAATACTTAAATATGCCGAAATAACAAACTAATAAATACGGTGCTTTGTAATAATCTTTCTGATTAAGAGAACTGCCCTATAAATTCTTTTTATTTTCGTCTGTATACATATTTTATATACATACATGTAAATAAAATTGCAGTTTCTCAAAATAGCTGTGTTGTTTTTAAGGGCTATGTAGTTATTTACACGATAATAAAACACACACAAAGTTTATAAAGCTGCACTAGTGACTTGTCCTGGCTCCGCACGGTCACCATCTACTAATTTATTCAAAACCTGAATAAATTATAAACTTAAATCTTCTACACAAATCACTCTATTTTTATTAATATCAAGAATCTTCAGTATGTATATCAAAAAGTTTTTGGCACCGACTTCCGAAATTAAAGTAATTTTTCACTTTGCAGTGTTTTTTGGAAGTCGGTTTAATTTTTTGGTAAAAAGTTTTTATTTCACTCTTTTTAGTTGGTCGATTTATAATTTACATAGTTACAAAAGCCTAAATCTTAAACTTATAACCTTTTACAAAATATTGCTTTTCCCAATGCTGGGCCGTTAATTGTTGAGGAGTTCTCCTGGTACTTCACCATCAGCTTCACTTCACCATATGTATTGTGACGAGCATATTGTGCATAATAACCATATTCAAGTAATCGAAGCGGAACTCATGAAATACTTATTATTCCTACTTATATATTGAGTAGTTCCAGTGGCCATCTGTGGTTTTAATCATCAGGTCCACTCCACAAATGGTGGTTTTCGAATGCAACTACACAAGTTACTACAAAAAATACTCAAATCACTATAGGTGTGCCTATAATATTTGAAGAGTTCTCTCAATTTCTCCAAGATCCCATCATCAGATCCTGACTTGGTGGCAATGGGACCAATTTCAAAGTATACCCTTTCAAACAAAAAAGAATTGTCCAAATCGGTTCAGCCGTCTTCGAGTAATCGATGATCATACATAAAAAAAAAAAAATATACGCGTCGAATTGATAACCTCCTCCTTTTTTTGTCGTCGGTTGAAAAAGCACGTTTAGATGTTGGTCACAATGACACCGCAGGGACTCAGCAGAATAACAGCGCTAGGTGTTTAGTACCTCCTGGAGGACACGGTGGAGCATACAGTCGAGGTGTGCCCTGCTTGGGCGGAGCACCGCCGTGTCCTCGTGGAGGCGATCGGCGGTGGCGACCTCTCTCGCCCGGCCCTGGTTCGGACCATGGTGCGGAGCGAGAGGGAATGGGATGCAGTCGCCTCCTTTTGCGAAGCAGTCATGCTAGCGAAGGAGGAGGCCGAACGTGTGATGGAGAGACAGTTATCTTCCTCACGCCCCAGCTGCCGCGGGAGACGCCCCGGGCGTCGGGGATCACGAGCTGATCTCCGGCCACCGTAGACGCGGGTCTGCGGACGGCGAGCAGGGCTCAAAGAGCAGTCAGCAGCATTGACGGGGCCCAATAGGGCCATTGCCTTACGGGGTTGCGGGAATTGTTATAACGAGACACCAGAAAAAATAAACAAAAAAAGGTGTTTACTACCTGGTATATGCTGAGCTGGGCAACTAGAGACACACAACGCATTCGCCTCGTTTAATTTTATTTTTCATGTCTGTAATGTCACTTCCTTTCATTATATTTATTTCTATTGTAAGTTTTATTTTCTCCTTTTTTACGTGTTTCATGTAAATTGTATTTTGTGTCTCCTGTTGTACCGAATAAATGTTTTATCAATCTATCATTTGTATTGATGGGCTCTGATTTAGCCACTGCCTGCCGGGGTCATGGATGGATGTTCCAACTATTGAAACGCAGTGTGCGTTTCAATAGTTGGAACATCGGTTCGGTTAACGACTGATTTAATGACATAAGAAAAGTATACAGATAATACATAGATGGCGTTACTAGGTTGTACATTTTGTTACTTAAATATAACTACAATTATTATAAAATTTATTATTATAACACCCCCACTTAACAAAACATTTTTAAAACAAAATTAAACATGACAAGCAATATATTTAAACTCAAACTTAATTAGACACAAGACCTATCATCTCTAGAAATTTATAATGTCTACTTGACAATAATCCCTTAGTAAATAAGTCAGCAGGCATATCTTGAGTTGAGATATATTTAACTTCAATTAAATTATGTTTTATAGCATCCTTGACAAAATGGTAACGTATATCAATATGTATAGTTCTATTTAGTTATTGGTGATTTAATGCCAATTTCAATGCACTTTGGCTGTCACAGTGCAATATGACAACACATAATTTACCTGTAATCTCATGCATCAAATTTCTTAAATATATAGCTTCCCTAGTTGCCTCCGACAATGCGAAGCGTGCTGTGCCCATAACCTATTGAAACGCACACTGTGCTGGGCCCATAACTTATTAAAACGTACACTTTCGGTTAACGACTGATTTAATGACATAAGAAAAGTATACAGAGAATACATAGATGGCGTTACTCATTTTGTAACTTAAATATAACACCAACGAGATACCGCGGCCCTGGAATGCAAGAGTAACTGAAGAAGCAGAGTGGGTTTTTAGTCAGTACAAATCTGACACTCCCTTCCGCTTCACTCAGAACGTAAGAAGTCATTTGGTGATTTTCCCACCGGAAAAATATCTATCATTTTAAGTACATCTTTAACAGCCGAAATGAGGCCTATGTCCCAGTAGTTAGAGCCTTAAACGAAGCTAATTTTCAAGTTCGAAAGTTACGTCAGGGTAATTAGAAACACATGAGTCGTTTTAATTTCAGTTCCGAATGGCAGGTGAAACGTAATATCAGGTAGATCACGTCTTATGTGTGGACGTGACTGACGAGTTATCCTTATAAGCTTGCCGAATGTCATGAACATTACCTGTTAAACTGGTGACATGAGTTTTAGAAATGCTTGGGTTTTTAGAGCTATGGAATACCGGCCGCTCAGTCTCTTTCGTTTATTTTAAATGTAAACGGCTTTTGCTCACATGAAAAGGTTTTGGCAGCCACATTTCGACCTCTAAATATCTTATTAAATTTTACAAGAAATATGAAGAAAAATATTTGCTTTTTTTTCATTTCGCTTATGTGACTTCATCAATACCGTCGTAAAGATACAAGTAATTACAAAAAATAATCTAAATAAATGTTTGCTCTGTTAATACAAATAAAACTAAACAAGCATCAACTGAAAATAAAATCTTAAATGAAATGATATATTTATTTTATGAATTGGTTATAAATATTAAGAATTAAATTACTGCCTCATCTTATGATTGGATTGTGTGACTGCTAATTATATTATCATGTTTTTATCATAGTACTCACGCTAATTATACAAATTAACACTATTTTATTATCTTCTAATAATTTTATAAAGAACTATGCATAGCGTCACGAAACAAACAAAAATAATGTACAAAAGCGATGAAGTTCTAGAACTTTGACAACAGGTTACTCAAAATCTAGAACTGATAGATATTTCTATAACTAATAAGAAAGTATGTAGTTTCTTCTAAGAAACTACATACTTTGTTATTAGTTACTAGCTTGTGCCAGCGGCTTTGCCCGCGTGGGAAGTTCTTCCCGTGTAAATCACGAACCCGTGGGAATTTCGCAAAATCCTTTCTTAGCGGATGCCTAAGTCATAACATCTACCTGCCTGCCAAATTTCAGCCTTATCCGTCCCGTGGTTTTCAGTCACCTTTGAGTTATATATATTTAGATAGAATATAGGTGTAGAATCCTAGAGGATTCTACACCTACATATTACGCTTACAAACGGGAACATTCCCTGCCGGACTAAAAAAAGCTATAGTTCATCCAATATATAAGAGTGGGAACAGAACCTGTGTCAACAATTACAGACCCATATCCATCCTCCCTTCACTTTCAAAAGTTGTTGAAAAGATTCTTAACAAACGACTTAAGAGCTTTTTACAAAAACATAGTTCTATTGCTGAGAACCAATACGGCTTCAAGACCGGGGTTTCGACGGAAGATGCTGTGCTGGATCTTACGCAATTTGTAGCAAGAAAACTTGACAATGGGGAAAAGTGTTTAGGTATATTTCTTGATCTGTCGAAGGCTTTTGACACAGTTTCTGTTCCCAAACTTATCTCGAAGCTGGAGTTGTTGGGTGTACGTGGCATTGCACTCAACATCTTCAAAGATGACCTCAAGGATCGCTCCCAGCAAGTCAAAATAGATTCGTACCTCAGCAAAGAGGAATTTGTGACTTACGGTGTGCCCCAGGGTAGCATATTAGGTCCGACATTGTTCCTGATCTATGTCAATGAACTTTGCAGAATGATTCTCCCAAACTGTAAGATCTACGCATACGCGGACGATACTGCGATCATTATCTACGGACCAACTTGGGAGGCGGTTAAAATAAAGGCAGAAAAAGCCCTTCGTAGTATAATGAACTGGTTCCACCAAAATCTGCTCACACTAAACGTTGACAAATCTTGTTACGTTACTTTCGCAATTCGTCGAAATACCAAACCATCGCATGACTTTACCATAACGGCTCACTCTTGCATAAACTCAACATCATGTTCATGCCCAAAATTAGCTAGAAAAGACTGTGTGAAGTATCTAGGTTTGCAAATAGATGACGGCCTAAGATGGGATAAACAGCTTGAAATGATTACAAGCAGAACAACGCGTCTTATCTATGTTTTTAAATCCCTTAGAGAATCGGCTGACATAGGCATTCTAAAAATGGTTTACTTTGCGCTGTGCCAGTCGATTATTGGATATTGCATCACTGCATGGGGTGGTGCATTTAAAACAAATCTGCTGAGGGCAGAGCGGGCTCAACGAGCCGTACTGAAAGTAATGTTAAAGAAACCGTACAGATATCCAACCAAACAACTGTACAACGAATGTAAGGTATTAACTGTAAGACAGCTGTTTATCTTGCAGTCTGTCCTCAGAACACACCGGGCCATGCCCAGATCCAACCCGGAATAACGCAGGAACACTCCGCCAGGTATTAGACATAAAACCTCATTTGCGAAACACCAGTTTTACGTCATTGGTACACACATATACAATAAACTACACAAAAAACTAAACTTACTTGATTTAAACAGGCACACGCTAAAACATAAAATCACTCAATGGCTATTGCAGCAGGATTACCTCACAACAGAGAATCTCCTAACATATATCTCGTAATATTTCACTAAAACACTACATTATAACTATATAATCGCTACATCAATTAACATAATCACACACTTGCATCATCACACACATACACACATCATCACACACACACACAACATTCTCACATACGTCTACAGAAAGATACTTTGTTTATGTACTTATTTCATAATAACTTTTGTGTATAAAATCAACACAGTGTTCACTTGTGCATAATACTGTTTTTAAAATGTAAATGGCTGAACCCTATCTCGTAAGATACAGGCCTGACCTAGTTTAAGAGATAGAGTATAAAACTGTGCTTAAAGCGTAACAAATTGTTACATGCTATATGCTATACGTAATGTCAAATATAGAAAGTGCAATGTGTTATCCTGTTTTACGAAATAAATATTTTTATTATTTATTATTATTATTATTTATATGCCTAGTTCTTTATGAAATCATTTTGTTACCTGCATCAAAACAAAACTTAAATTTTGTTGACCAGTATACTATTATTTATTGAGTAATACCATTACCATTTCCACCCAATTAACGACTCCCTATTTAATGGGATTAAAACATAACTGTCAGAATATTGATGTACGAAACTACCTCTACCGACCCTTTCTAAGGTTTCAGGTAAGAACGTTAGACGTTATGGCATGATAACAGTTTTAACCACTTCCCCAACCGGACACTAATTCCATATATAATCAAACATTAAAATTTAATATTATCGATAATTTTGCATGCAGAGCTCGTGGATATACAACGTGTAACGAAAATGCCATATCTATCCAAATGGGCTAAAGATAATAGCTGGTATTGGAGGCTCTATGCACAGTTTCACCTCAAAATAACTCATGTCAGTTTAAAAAACGAATAATCATTATTCTGTAAGATAAAAAACCGGCCAAGTGCGAGTCAGACTCGCGCACGAAGGGTACCATTATCTATAAAAAATTGCGTTTATTGTATGGGAGCCCCCTTAAATATTTATTTTATTTTATTTTTAGTACTTGTTGTTATAGTGGCAAAAGAAATAAATAATTTGGGAAAATTTCAACTGTCTAGCTATCGCGGTTCTTGAGATACAGCCTGGTGACAGCCGGACGGACAGACAGCGAAGTCTTAGTAATAGGGTCCCGTTTTTACCCTTTGGGTACGCAACCCTAAACATTGTGTTGACTAGTGTTATCACACACACACATGATTTTGAAAATGGAATATTAAGAGCCATATACGAGGTAAATTACTTATGCGCATGTGGCAATTAATATTCCAGATATAATTTTAATAATATGAGTTTTAATAAATTAACGAATTATAATATACATTTTTCGTTTTTTTTTTTTATTTTTATGTAATTTTCATTTCAATATTCTCATTTTTTATGTAATTTAATGGATTTTATAAAGGATGTTTTCATAAAATAAATGTTTCTATTCTATTCTAATAAACAGTTATCGATAACTTTGCGTCAGTGCCACATCCCTAGTGTGAATTTCGTAATGAATATTTTGTCGGGTACGACAGAGTGAAACTAAATTCTACAGCACAATAAACAAGCAAACTATGTCGGTTGGGTTATATTCGTGGGCCTACGTTGATTGGATTATGTTACTCTTATATAAAACGAGACTTCTGTTCGCAGTTTCGGTCGCGTGAAACGTTACTTTCAGACGAAAAATTAAAGGAAATTAAATGAAAAATGTGTTTTGTAAATTGGTTATAAATATCACTTTTGCACGCTTTGAGTTTTTTTTTTGTTTTGTTAACTAAGCTAATTATGCTTGTGTCTTTTAATCACATGTGTACCTACCTGTCAAAATATAGCTTATGTCAATCACGAATAATGTAGCCTTCTATTGTTTAAATAATTCATCTGATGAAAACTAGTCACGGCACGGTTTTTACAAACATCCGTATTTCTTTATTGCTTTCTTAAATGAAAAAAACGGTACATCTCGACCTTTTAGCAGGACCCTCTATAAATAAGGCAACTGCCATTTCAAACCTGTCTATTTGGGAGACTTGGTAAATAAAAAGCCTCTATATTTGAAGAGTAATCTTTTTCCGTTGACATCCCAGTTACACGAAATTTTCAGTCGATTATCATTACATTGGAATACAAGACAAACAGCGATGCGCAATCGTTACATGGTGGACATCCCACCCACATGCACAAAACGTTTTGGGAATACTTTCATTGTGCGTACGGCTAAGGAGTGGATAACCCTACCGGAGTCTGTGTTTCCTGATAGCTATAACCTTAGGGTCTTGAAGTCAAGAGTGATTAGGTTACTTCTAGGTAAGCTCGCTTCATTTTCGACCACATCTTCTTCAACTATGTTGGGTTTAGCTTTTGGTCTAACTGTATGCAGCTGAATACTAGTGTTTAACATGAAGCAAATGCCGATAGGCAACAAACAAACAAACTTTTCCGCTTTATAATATTAGTATAGATGTGGAGATTAGATATAATCTCCACATCTATACTTAATATTATAAAGCGGAAAAGTTTGTTTGTTTGTTTGTTTGTTTGCTTGAACGCGCTAATCTTCAAAAGTACTGGGTGGATTTGGATGCAATTTGGTATGGAAGTAGCTTGAAGCTTGAGGAAGGTTATAGGCTACTTTTTACGCGACTGCAAAAAAGGAGAGTTATGTTTTTACCGTGATAGAATCCACGGGAGCGAAGCCCCGCGTGAGTACTAGTTCTTTATAACACGATTGAAGACTGGTCTCTGATTTTCCGGCTTCTGACTTCCGTAACGACTGACAAAGATGTACATATTGACAGCCGAGACCGACGGCTTAACATGTTTTCCATTACATTGTGTTGAAAATATTAATAAAAAAAAAACATTGCAATTAAATTAAATTAAAACACATTTAGAAAATTCAATTAATAAAAACAATAACAGTCAATTAAAAATTCAAGTACCTACAGAAATAATAAATGTCAAGTTAATAAAATTTGTCTATAAATATTATTAATTATCTATAAATTCATTTATACTATAATAACTTTTTGACACATTTTTAATTTTTGCAATTGGCAATGCTGTCTGAATGGTTATACCTGTCGCTATGTTCTGTCAAAAACAACAGGGCAATAACATCCAAAGTCTCAGAGTTTTCATACTTTTAAAATCGATACAGGGAAAAACCATACAATGTCCGGACCGTTCAGGAAACAAACAACCGTTGTCCGTGGTCGACTGTGACAGTGATATAAGATTTTTAATTTATACTGTTTGATATTTTCTATCGTTTCCACGCGCTTCAAATTACTGGAATTTTGAGCCCTACTCCCTATACCATTGTACCTATTACAGTTAAAATGCCTTGGTAACAAAATATGATAAGTTAAATATGGTAAGTTTCCTAAAATATTTTATATAATCCGTCACGTAGTTTAACAAAAAACATTGGACACGTATTTTTGTTTTTTCACGTAATTGAAAAATTAAGACGATATAGTGAGTTGAAATTTCGCGTGACGTCACACCTCGGTATAATTCTTAGCAATGTGTGACGTCAGCAACCCCCTCTTCTGTATTTTGAAATTTTCCATCTTTATGAATTTTTCTTGACTTGAAAAAGCAAAAAATACATGACCAATATTTTTGAAAATCTACCTAATGGACCAAATTAAATAATTATTTTGTAACACAGGAAACTACCCTATTGTTTATCCCCTGATGTTGGTGGACGGACTTTAATACTTTTTACCATCCAAAATACTTTACCTAACAACCTCCTGCATTTGATGGTCTATCATTCTAGACGTGATATTGGCAAAATTGTGGTGGCTCCTCCACAAACGCCACTTAACAAGAGTTGAAGTTGATGTTGGTGGACATAGGATGACTTTCTATTTTAAATCACGGAAGGCCACCGGTGGCCACAAAGCGGTACATTTTGTGACGTTTACCATTTGAGGGGGATCTCATAATTAGTAATATCTCAGTTTGTTCATTAGGTGACAAAAGAAAATAACGTCTATATATGTTAAATATTTTTTCGTTTCAATAATCGTATTTGCATATGTGTAGAATGACATGAACCTAAATTCATGTCAAAATACAAATCTACGCAATCGCAGTCCGTTGAAATGTTAGCGCAACTATTTAGTCATTCCGTTTTACTTTCCCAGACGGAAATAGACTTTCATTTAACCTTTAAATAGTCAAAGGTTTTCATCATAGAGTTAAAGCTTTTTTAGAGCTCCGCACGTGAATGGAAAAAAAAACAGAACCCTTATCATTTTGTTGTCCGTCTGTCTCTCTGCACAGATTCTTTATTTCAGGAATAAGTGGAGATAAAACCATATGCTCATGTCATGATAATAATAAAATAAGACTTATTTAAAGATATAACATTTAGATAAAAATGAGACTTATAAAGCAATAGAACAACAACATAAAACATCTTATAGGAAACGAATTATATGAAAGGGCTTGATGTACATATTCCAAAACATATGTTTTTTTTTACGACGCATAAACTCTTATTATAATGAGAAATATAAAACAAATACCGTCCCCCCTCGGTACGGAACCCTCGGTCGGCAAGTTCGACTCGCACTTGTCCGGTTTTTAATTTGTTACTCTAAATGTAGGTATTTTCTTTTTATTCCACCACTAGCTGTTGCACACGACTTCGTTCGCGCGGGACGTTTTGCTGGTTTTCAAAAAGTAACTTTTGTTGTATTCCAAGATTTAAGATTTAGCCGTTAATCTTTGAGGAGTTCTCCTGGTACTTCACCATCAGCTCTACTTTACCATACGCGTTGTGACAAGCATAAAGTGCTTAACATCTATATTCAAGTAATCTAATCAATCCACGAAATACTTATTATTGATTAGTTTCGGTGGCCATCTGTGGAATTCATCATCAGTTCCACTTCTTCAAATGGTGCTTTTCAAGAGCAACTGCACAAGGTACTATAAGAAATACCCAAAACGCTATAGATGTGCCTATAATATTTTAAGAATTCCCTCGATTTCTTCATGATTCCATCATCAGATCCAAACGTGACGACAATAGGACCAACTAGAAAGTATACCCTTTCAAATAAAATAAGAATTTTCCAAATCGGTCCAGCCATCTGCGAGTTATGAGGTAAAAGTTCAAGACGAATTTTGAAGTCGGTTAATAAATAGAGAGACAGTAATTTTTTATCTATCTCATCTCTTATTTCTATAAAAGATACAAGTATGTACCTACGCACGTGTAGCTTGCCCAAATGGCTAGAAGGAAAATCCTTCGGGCAATTTCTGAAAAGGGTTGCGATTCCCTTAGGCATATACAAATTCTGTTTATTTTCAATTAAGATATAATAACGTATTAAACCTACAATCTGTAATATTAAATATTCATAATATATGTTTAGGCAAATCAAAGATGTTTGAAATTATGTTTCTTCAATAGTATACAAACGAGAATAGACTTTAAGGGGAATAATACGTGCTACCTTAAGGGCGAATATCGCTTGCAACATTATAAAATGAGTATAACAATTTTTCTGTTTGACAGTAAGTTTATAAGTGTAATTTCAACGGTAATAGAGGTATTATTTACTGAGAATGGAAATCGAAAGCGGTACATTTGTTTTAGCGTCGTTATAAATTTTGAAAACATGGAATAACTTCGACTTGGGATCTACTAAGAGTTTCCTTTCTTAAATAATGTATAGTGCGCTTTTGCGTAACCCGAGAACAGAACTTAGAGCTTCGATCCCAGCAGTGACACTAGCAACCAAGAACTAGCACTTTTACCCGCGATTTTTTTAAAAGAGTAACCGTGGAGTTTCTTGCCGGTTCTTCTCCATAGGAAACGACCAATTTCGAACCGTTCACTGTCTTCCGACGTTTTATAAGTGCCCGTGTGAAATAAAATAATTTGAGTTTGAGACTTCGTGTGGAAATTTTGATAGTTTAAGCCTATAGGAATTGTACATTTTTACGGGACATAAAATGCCTATCTGCTATTCGCAACTATAATTTATCCTTGTACCGAATTCTAACCGAATTTTATCAATCATTTTCTTTCAATTGAGTAATAAACAATCACACATACATCAAAATTTAGCTCATCACAATATATATAACTCAAAGGTGACTGACTGACTGACTGCCATATATATATATATATCCTATATTCATCCAACTAGGCCCATACAAAACAATAAACAAATACAAAATCTTATAAATAAACTAACACATAACTAGTTAACAAAAACTAGTTAACACGAATAGACCATAGTGATCTATCAACGCACAGCCCAAACCACTGGACGGATCGGGCTGAAATTTGGCATGCAGGTAGATGTTATGACGTAGGCATCCGCTAAGAAAGGATTTTGCGAAATTCTCACGGGATCGGGATTTACACGGGAAAAACTTCCCACGCGGGCGAAGCCGCTGGCACAAGCTAGTCAATAATATAATTAGTTAAAATTTGTTAGTTAAGTTTGTACGTAGGCGGTAACGATCCAATTCTAAAAATGTTTTTATTGGTAGTAAAGTGCATTATTGGTGAGTGCTATACTTCAAAATCCAAGCAAATAAAGTCGCAAGTGAAGTACTAGTTTATACTATTAGTAAAGATAAAGAGTAGATCTCGATTTGTCGTGCACTGCAGAAAAAGTGAAATATAAAAGAGAATTAAATCAGTGTTTATTTTTTTCCCTATATTTTATTTGTATGCGGAGATCTCTAAAACTACTGATATTTATTCACTTTTTTCCAGTATCTGTTTTTTGACGTGACAACGTCTTATAATTCGATGAAGCTGGCTGCACGCACGAAAATACATGTCTCATGCGGCGTTACCTCGCTCTGAGGCGTTCCATTTAAGGCAAATTAAAATTTTCTTTTGAAAAATGCAACCATTCCATCAGTATTTTCTTATGACGTTGTCACGTTCAACTATCGTCAGTAAACCGACTTTACAGACAACCGATTTTTAAATAAAAAGCTTGCGTTACACGCTGCTCTCAATTATACTCTATCCAACTGTGATAACTAGTATTTTACATTAAAACTTAAATTAAATCTCATTTCAGCGGCGCTGTTTTAATTTAATAATTCCTAGGTGTAAAATTCCCCTGCCAATTATAGGGTAGCGATAATTTTCTAACGAGATTAACAAGGGCAACTGGGGAAACACGGTGGGATTTTATTGAGTAAAAGTCTGATACTCACTATACCCCACTTAGAGTGGGAGCATACTAATTATATTTCCATCGGAAAAAAGTAGGTGTAACATTCTAAAATGTGTAAATTACATTCTAAAAATTACAGACAAACACACAACCCACGCACGCACACACCCTCACCCTCACACACATACACACACACACACATGCACGCACTACTTACATTCAATGGCATGGTTCTCTTACATTCACACCCCGTAGACATACCCAAAAATCCACTCACGCTCATTCAGCGACTAATATGTAGTTATTTTTTATATTATTATTCAGATTGTGTCATGTCATTGACAGTTTGCGTGATCTTGTATTAGTATAAGTAAACCAGCTTCTTAATTTTACATTCACATGTACGTTAATAACGATATGGAAGAGCGGGGTCTCCCAATACAGGCTTTATTAGCTTAACGGTAGGCTCGAATCACTACAAGATATATAACTTTTGACGTGACAACGTCTTATAATTCGATGAAGCTGGCTGCACGCACGAAAATACATGAATCATGCGGCGTTACCTCACTGGCTGGCTAGCCTGCTGACCTCGCTCTGAGGCGTTCCATTTAAGAATGGAACGCCTCAGAGCGAGGTCAGCAGGCTTGAAGTGCAAGCGAGAGCGCGAAACGAGCGACAAAGAGGCACAATCAGCCTCCGCGTTCGGCAGCGTTCGACATCTGTCTCTCTCCTACTTGAGTGAGCGATGCGTCCGCGTGGACAGCTGCTATACAATAATACATTTGCATGTTTTCGTCAAGTATGAAGTGCAGTGAAAAGTGAATGTGGTATCAATTGTTTATAGTAGCAACGATAATTGCGGCGATAAAGGTAATGATTCTTTCGATATTAAATATACTTTAGCAACGCCATTCGCGCAGCTAATAATCGCTGCTTTAAAATCGAAAGCACAAAAAATACGTGAGTACAGACAGCGTATTGCAGCATCTAGAACTCCTGCTCAGGCGGCTGCTGCGAGAAAATCAAAAAACGAAAGACAACGCAACAACAGATTACGCCAAGCTGCTAACTTGGCTATTGCCATTGGTTCTCTTGAAGCGACAACTACATCTTCATCTCGTTCAGGGGCAGAGTCGAACAATGTTACAACAAAATATCTATCAAACAAATAAAATTAAAATTTTCTTTTGAAAAATGCAACCATTCCATCAGTATTTTGTTATGACGTTGTCACGTTCAACTATGGTCAGTAAACCGACTTTACAGACAACCGATTTTTTTTATAAGAGAATAAAATATTTTGTTATTTTTTTTTATTTTGACGTGTTACGTCACACTAGAAAGGAGGACTCATTTTGACCAGCGAATCATAAAATTCGTGTAACGTAATTTATGGACAGTCTCTAATAGCTAGTGATAATAATAATTCAACCAATAATGTTCTCGCTGCTGGGACAAGAGTCCCCTCTTTATAAGAGCGAATGGGCTGTAACCACCACGCAGGCCCAGAGCAGGTTCGTGGGTGAATGGGTTTTCGGATATACCGGTTCCTTCACGTTTTCTGATTTGAGAGCGGTACGTCGATTCTGTAAAATTCGAACAACAACTCGCATCTCACATAGCTATTCACAGTCACTTCGCTAATGGTTCAAAGTGATCTTGATTTTGCATTCTGTAAACAGCTTCGAAGTGACGGAGTAATTACCTTACCGAATGCCACTTCTCACGTCATCTCATACTTTATCTGTCAAAATCTTTAGTTCAACTCGCTGACACGCTCGCAAGGGTAGCGCTAGTGTAAATTCGAATTAACAACCGAGTTTTTAGAAAGCCAGTCAATAAACTCACAGCAGATTCAGATTCGAAGTTTAGAATGAGGCCTTACAGAATAACACAGCAGTAAAGTAAAGTATAATTTATTTCAGCAAACTATGAATTATGCAATACCCATGTTAGGAAAAAACCTTTTAAGCCATAAATTGGCTTGTGATAGGTTGTTCCGATCTTCCAGTTATCGTTGACAATTTTGATTCGAAAAGTAAACAGTAAACAGAACCACAAGGGAAAAATAAAATAAATTATATATGTAAACTAAACTAAAGTTGTAATGATATATCACAGAGTAATGTACTGACTGTGTTCCAATCCACGACCTGCAACTTGCAATTTTGGCTCATTACCACTGAGTGTTGGCTCAGTATTAACATAGTAGTTAAACCAAATTACACATCGATAAGCTGAATAGAACAAAAGTTTTGAACTAGGTAGTAATCGTCAATCTGTATAAATTAAAAGTCTATTCGAGTCTAACAAAACGGAATCACTTTATAAAAACATTAAACCCTTTTTAATCTAAACTCAGTACTAAACAGGATTTTACGGTCCAAAAGTGTATTCAAGAAAAAGCTTTGAAAATCAACGTAACAACGCTGT
The DNA here is from genome assembly GCA_943138885.2 of Tholera decimalis. Taxonomy (NCBI): domain Eukaryota; kingdom Metazoa; phylum Arthropoda; class Insecta; order Lepidoptera; family Noctuidae; genus Tholera; species Tholera decimalis. Next base: position 4,010,062 of record OW964575.2, on the reverse strand, counting down.
ACAAAAGACTTTATTGCAACATTTACTGAAATTGAGGGTAGCTAAAGAAACTACGGCGTAGCATCCGCTTCGGCGTAACCCTCTACGCCGTAGCATTCGTTCGAATCTAATTACACAAACACATACCATCTGAATTTTTTAAATATCAGTACGGGTTAAATTAAAAGTAACATGTACAGGGTGTGGTTTTTAACTGTGACATGCCGTGACACGGGATTGAGGTAAATGGCTACCCCTTTTATCGATTCGTTTCGTGGTCGGCGCGCGGAGAGACTGTTTAGTAGCGTTTTCATGCAAATTGTATGTTAGTGAGTTATTGCAAACTACGTTATTAGAGTGTGATCAGAGAAGAATATGCCTAGGTCGAGTAGAGAAGAGTATTCAAATGGATTTTGTTATATTTTAAGGGATTTTTTTCGCCTTATTTGGGATGATACTTGATACCAAGAATTTATAAGCACCAAGCTTTCAAGACTCTTATTTACTTTTATTTTAGAGGTCGGGGCTTAATACTAACAGTTACATAGGTCAATTTTAAAGGTTAAGCAACACTTTCCGAGGTCTGCCTTTGGATGGGTAACCATCTTAACGTACTCAGATTCCCCGTGCTTCAGAAAGCACGCATTTTCACATCTTTGACAGTCGTAAAGTGTAGTCGGTTGCCATAAAATCTGTCACTGGTCTTGCCAAGCGGTTTTGTGTTACCCAGCTACTCAGAGACCCAGTTACTAGATTGTGAAGGTGAGATAGGAGGTCGCTCCATATAAAATAAGCCAATCCCGACATAGTTGTCAGGCCTGTTGGTATAGTGGTCAGTGGCCCTGACTGCTATGCGCAAGCTCGTGGGTTCGATTCCCACCCTGGACAAATGTTTGTGTGACGAGCACGATCATTTGTTCTTTGTCTGGTTGTAATTTATCTATAATATGTATGTATTTAGAAATATATATGTATGTTTATCAGTTGTCTAGTACTCATACCACAAGCTCTGCTTAGTTTGGGACTAGACGGCGTTGTGTGAAAGTTGTGGAAAAAAAAGTTGCGAAAAGGCTAAACAAATAACGACGATCTTTGTATATCCCACCTTAAACTCCATCTCAATTTCCCATCCCAAAAAACCCGTTTTTTTTAAATACGAATGAGCACGCTCTTGACCTCGGTCACACCTGATGGTAAGTGTAAGATGAGGTCTACGATCGAACGAGCGAGCCCAGAAAATGCCTATTCACTCTTGCTTTAAAGGCTGACGGATCATATGTGGCAGGGAACACAGAAGCCGGCAGAGAGTTCCATACCTTGGCTGTGCGCACAATAAATGTTGAAGAAAAGTGCTTAGTACGACAAGACGGACGACGTTTCTATTCCCACTCCTTCTCCTTTCATGCAGTACGACTGTGGAACTCATTTCCCGCTGAAATCCGCGAACCTAAATCTATTAGTACTTTCAAAAAGCTAGTCAAAGATCATTACCTATCTAACATCCCGTATTTTTTTATATTTATTATAGGTATATATTTTTATAGCATTAATACAAATATGTATTTTTACTCGTATATATTTTTTTATTATATCATTATAGTTTAATTTATTAGCTAAGTATGTTTTATTTACCATAATTAGTATTTATACACACAGTGTCTATCATCACCTCTTCAACTCTCCTGTCGCAGGTCTGCTGGAAGAAATTTCTTAGGAAATAAGCAGCACCTTTGTGCTCTTTTGTCTGTATTTATATTTTTACCCGATTGCAAAGGAAGGGTTATGTTTTTCGCGCGTATCTTGTATGTATGTATGTATGTAATATTTTTATTACCTCATATCTCCAGAATCGCTGAACGGATTCACATAATTGAGGTATCGTTAGATTCGTCTTAGCAGCCCAAGTGTTCTTAAATAGATAACATTTGATAAAATCAAACATGGCGGCTGTGCGAAGTCATTATACATAATGAAAAAAAATTTTTTTTCTAATGCTGCAGTATGGGTATCAAATTAAAGGGCTTAACACAAGGATTTCAAAAAGGTATGTCATGTTTATCATTAGTGTAATACTAACAAAAATAATACAAAGAGAAAGTTTAAAAATATGGACTTGGCTCTTTCAATTTCTGAATCCGGTGGGGTGCCATTGTGATACGACCGGGAAAACTATAAAAATGTTTTTAATATTTTAACTAAAAAGTTGAAAAAAAAAGTTATTTAAAAAATCTAAAAAACCCAACTGCTCAACTGAAATACAAGAAACAAGCACATTTTTATTTTAAAAAGTGACAAGCAGGCGGACCCATCCCATTAAAAAAAATCAATAGGGTCTCGCCTGCTTGTCACTTTTTAAAATAAAAATGTGCTTGTTTCTTGTATTTCAGTTGAGCAGTCGGGTTTTTTAGATTTTTAAATAACTTTTTTTTTCTTTTCTAAGTGTCACCTGTGTACATAAATAAATAGATGATTCGTAGTGATCAAATCATATGAGTACCATGTTGGTTTATGTATGTGGTCAAACAGGCACACTATAGTCTAGCTATCTAGAATGGACGCAATGGATTGTAGAACAAATTGCAAGAGGTATTTAGTAAACACACTATCCATCCGACTTAGGTAACCAAGTAACTCCTCTCACTTTACGGAGAGTGCCTATTTTATCCGCTCGATCATTGAAACTACTCGATCAAGCCAGGCATTTTGACAGATAAAAATAGATATCTTTCTTTTTAGGGTTCCAAAGCCGAATGGCAAAAAAACGGAACCCTTATAGTTTCGTCATGTCTGTCTGTCCGTGGGTCCGCATGTCACAGCCATTTTATTCCGAAACTATTAAGACTATACGTGTGAAACTTGGTAAGTAGATGTATTCTGTGAACCGTTTTCCGAATAAAAAAGAAAAAAAAAATTAAGGGGTCTGGATACATGGAACAGAATTTGAATTTCTTTTTTCATGAAACCTATGCTTATGTGGTATTTATAGAAAGGTCTTTAAAAATTACATTGAGGTTTCTGAAACCACTTTTTCATAATAATAATAATAAAAATTAATTTGAACGAGATCGGGTCAGCAATTTTGGAGATATAGCATATTTTCTAAAACCGTAAATATAACTTTGTAATTCATACAAACACTATGAAAAACAAAGTTATTTTGCGTAGTTACTACGGAACCCTTCATGGGCAAGTCTGACTCGCACTTGGCCAATTTATTTGAATTATAGAATTCATATTACTAGCAATATTGTTACCCCCTCCAACTAAGCTAAATATACGAACTATAAATAAAAAAAACATGTGTGCAATTCACACATGGTAGAAGAGAAACCTTAAAAAAAAATTATCTGTCTCTTTTTACTGTCGCTTTTTCGACTCCCCACGAGACCCCCTCTCAGGGCTACCTCACCCCCGCGACCTAACTTCGTTCCCGTGGTCGCAAGATAGCCGAGTTTGGGCTCATTTTAAAGGGCATGAAAAGCTCTACCACTTGGCCCCAACAGAATTCCATAATTCGGCAATTCATGTGTCTGTCTCTTTTTACTGTCGCTTTTTCGTTTCATAAATTTTCAAATCACAACGATGCTAAAGAAGTTTTCGCTTCAAAAACAATAGAATTGGATCATTCGTTTTGAAGATTAGCCAGCTACCACTTACAAAGTTACAAACAAATTTTACCTCTGTATAACATTTTTTCAAAACGAACTAGCTATGTGTGTAGAATTCACTTTAATGGCCATCTTTTTAACCCCTCCAACTAAGCTAAATATGCTTGTGTCTAGAATGAGTTCATGGCAATAGTATACAGGGTGAGACTTGAACCCGCGACCTATCGATCACAAGTCCAACACCTTTTTTTTGGGTGGGTAAATCATCTAATAACTCCTTCCCCTGTGGGTGGAGCGGAAGAGAGTGTCAGACTTCTACTGACTAAAAACCCACCCTGTTTCTTAAGTTGTCCTTATGTCTGGGACCGCGGTATCGAGAAAAGGGCCAAGAGACTCATTGGCAACGATTCACTGGTCGAATCAAAGCTCCAGAGAATCTCCTTGAACATCGACGACGAGTTGCAAGTCTATCGGTTTTCTATCAGTTACATTTCGGGGAGTGTGCGATGGAATTACACAATCTAATTCCACCAAGCCCGTTCCATCATCGGACTACAAGACAAACGGCGATGCACCATCGTTACATGGTGGACATCCCACCCATACGCACAAAACGTTTTGGGAATACTTTCATTGTGCGTACGGCTAAGGAGTGGAATTCCCTACCGGAGTCTGTGTTTCCTGATCGCTATAACCTGGGAGTCTTTAAGTCAAGAGTGAATAGGTTACTTCTAGGCAAGCGTGCTCCATCTTCGACCACATCGTCACTTATCAGGTGAGATGGTGGTCAAACGCGAGCCTATTATTAATAAAAAAAATCTCTGTAGAACGAACCCGCAACAGACTGACACCTTACCCATAAGGCTGTTGACGCTTCATCTTAAACCTAGACTTAAATACATATATCTTCGTTAGTATCCTCAAGCTCAATATAACATTCGAATTACAGTAGAATCTTCTATTATATTGGTATTGATTATTATAATTACACATATTCACACACAGGAGAATCCATACAAGCAATTACTTCATTATAAACGGTTGACTAATACAGAGCTATTATGAAACCCTTAGCCAAATTAATTTCCCTCAAATAACTAGGTTTTGAATAAAAGGAATTTCATATCAATGACACAGTGAACATTTCGCAAAAAAATTGCTTCCATATAATAACATCAATGACTTCAATAATCCCACTAGTTAAAAACATATTTGATAAAATCACTAAATCTTTTCTCCTTTAAAATTTTGATTTTTCGATTACCGAGTTCTTGCTTGGGAGCGTATTAAGTACAAATAACATCGTAACTAAATAATGACAGACACGCGGTTCGATATTATGCAAAGTTAAGCAACTCCTGCCAAGGTTCTTATTTGGATGGGTGAACATTTTAACATACCAAGATTATCCGTGCCTCGGGATGGAAGTATGTTAAGCCGTTGTTATTTGATTGCAATCTATCGAAAAAGAATTCGTTTAATTGTAACCGACTTCAAAAAAAGGAGGAGGTTCTCAGTTCGTCTTGAACTTTATTTTAATGCCTCATATCTCGAAGATGGCAAGACCGATTTGAAAAATTCTTTTTTCATTTGAAAGGTATACTTTCTAGTTGGTCCCATTGTTAAGAAATCAAGATCTGATGATGGGATCCTGGAGAAATCGAAGGAACTCTTCAAATATTATAGGCACACCTATAGCGTTTTGGGTATTTCTTATAGTAACTTGTGCAGTTGCTCTCGAAAAGCAACATTTGGGGAAGTGGAACTGAAGATGAAGACCACAGATGGCCACCAAAACTACTCAATAATAAGTATTTCGTGGATTGCGACTCGATTACTTGAATATGGATGTGCTTTATGCTCGTCAAAATGCATATGGTGAAGTAGAGCTGATGGTGAAGTACCAGAACTCCTCAAAAATTAACGGCTCTGCATCGGAAAAAGCAATATTTTGTAAAAGGTGATAAGTAGTTGACATTTTGGCTTTTGTAACTAAATAAATTACAAACCGACCCACAAAAAAGCGTGAAAAAAAAAATTTTGCAAAAAATAAAACTGACTTCTATATCTATTTATTTCTTTATTTATTTATAAAAGGTAGCTTCACAGCTTGCAGGTACAGATGTCAAAATAGTTACTTAAAAGTTACGCCAATTATGAAGTACTGAGATATTAGAGGTAGATTAAATACAAAGTAGACATGTCTGTTATTATAATTTACAGTGTATGTGTAAGTGTATCTGAATAGTGTGGATGTGTGTGAATGTTTGGGTGATATGTGTATGTATGAGTGTATCTTACTGGCACTACTGATATGACTGAGCATCCTGTGTCTCCAAAAAGAAGATCATCCGGATCCTCGACCTCGACCTCGACCTGACTATCTCCTTCTTAAGACGGTTTCGTGTGGTACAGAAGGGGTCAAGTGTTAAGAACTTGTCATTGAATAATGCGGGTAGACGCAACAATGGTGACATCTTTAGGTTATTTGTGGAGGACGAAGGAACAGCAAACAGAGTTGTATGTCTAGTACGTCTGAGTGGTACGATAAAGTGAACATTGCTGAGCAATTGTGGGCAGTATTTTAGTTTTAGTTTGACGAGCATATCAACCACTACAAAGCCAAAAATAACTTTAATTTCGGAAGGCGGTGTCTTTAGTTTTGTATAAGTATATTTTCGTTTTTGACACCGCCTTCCGAAATTAAAGTTATTTTTGGCTTTGTAGTGGTTGATATAGAAGTCGGTTTTATTTTTAGCAAAAATGTGTTTCGATAGATTACAATGTTGCGAGGTATATTACAATGTAATGGTTTTTGCATAATGCCAGCTGGGACCAAAGGCCTAACAGTGCTTTCCGATAAGAAACCACGCAGAAATCTTGATAAGTTTAGATGGTTACCCATCTACAAATCAACCTCGGCTTGCGTTGCTTAACTTTGGAGGAGTACCCGAGTGGCTGTTATTATTTGGCCACGAGCTCCCCAAAGAAACCCCATCCACTGAATGAGCCATTCAAAACATTACTTTACAGAAAAACCTCCCGGCATTTTTCGTTCCATTTCAACCATACATATTTCGGACTGTACTGTCAGTTAAATAAATTAGATAACATTTGTTTGGGGTGTATATATACATAGCATTGTTGTACGTAAGTCAGATGTCAGTGTGTCTGTACACGGAACTCGACGTTCAAATCATGCGTCGTTTGACAAACTGTGGTTTATTAGTAAAATAAAGGTTATATACGTACTAGTTTCTTTTTTTAACGAGATAAATTTATTTAACAATTAGGCAACATAACAACGGATTAGGATTATAACTGAACTTGTATAGAGGAACTTAAATTTGTTTTAAAATGAGGTTTTGTACGACAGCTTCATGGTTCGTCGGCCACATCCGCATTAGTTTTGCCCTGGTAGGGCTGCTCCATCGCCGAAGCCAAATAACTTGGCTAATGGTTTAAATTTATGTCTTGTGCCGCGAATGCACATGCTAGTGGCACGTATTATTGAGATGATGATTCTTGATCTTAACCAACCCATCACTACGCTGAAGGACCTGTTCCAGCGGTCAGCGATTGCAGTTCCAAGATGTTTTACGAAAGTAGACATTTGTGGAGCGAAGACTCCGTCAACGGATGTAACAAGAGGGGTGAATGTAGTATGTCGCAATTCACAAGCGTTTGAATATTTTCTTATTTTTTCATCTTCGGCGGATTTTAGTACAGAGGCAACAGGACGTGAAATGTAAGAAGGAGCGTCAGTGTCTACAACACGGATATCAAATAACGCCTCCCTCTGAGCATCCCAAACGCCGCGGCATGAAAGGTCGTCCGTAGTCCGCAAACTCCTTCGGAGATGATGGGTTCTTTGACTACGTTTCCCCATGCATGTTGACATAAGTCATAGAACAGATCTGTAATTTCATTATGACGACGTGTTATTAGACCACCCTTTTTACAGCATAGAGCATGATCGACATTAAATTCATTGCAGCCGCAGCCATCACATGATTTTGGCATAGAGACTGGTAATCTGTAACGTAATGTAAGTGCGTCTCTAAACTCTAATGGTGACAGATCGAAATGGTCCTTCTTAGTCGGTAAGGTAGATAACCAGTTGGAGGATTTAGTTTTCATTTTTGTCGAAATTGAACGTTCAATCGCTCTTCTCTTGATAGGGGATAGTTTGACTAAGACGGTATCCAAGAGTTGGTCATTGAGAAAGTCTTTCTCGTTGCGGCATTCTTTTTGTGCATCTTTGAGGGATTTATGATGTTGAGAGAGGTCCATATGTGTATTTTCAATCAGAGCATTTGAGAGGACTGCACAGCCTTTTTTTGAGCATACATAGTTTATATTTGTCATTTTTGATAGAGCGGATATTGCTAGACCACCTTTGTGAACGGGTAGAGAGAATAGGTCAGCTTCCAAAGGTGAGATATCGCCTCCTAGTAAAGTGGGTAAAAAATTGGTACGCAGTGAGTTTGTTAATGGTTCGAAGAATTGGGTTACATCATCTAAGACTCTTAAAAGGAATGACCATTGAAATTGAACTGCTTTAGTAAGGGCAGTGTAAGCAGCTTGGGGTGAGTCTTTACAGATAAGTGAAAGTTTTTCTATTGTAGATTGCCAGTTTTTAATTTTCTTGTTCACAAAGTGTTCTTTTCCTTCGCCAATATAACTACCAAGGAAGCGTGATCCAGTTATGATGGTTACGTTAATCCCTTTGAAAATCTTTTGAGCTGTTTGCTTGTCACTCTCGGTAATGATTAGGTATGATTTTTTATCTTGAGGAAAGTAACCATATTCAGGGCCTATTTTACTCATTTTATCCCACCATTGACGTAGGTTTCTGAGCTTACCTTGGGCGGAGGAGTCATCTGCATACCAGCATTGGGTAGTTGCTTGTTCTTTTTTTAGTTCATTTATTATGGGTAGTGTTGCAAGGGCATACAATGGCATGGCAAGTGGATCACCTTGGGTAACTCCTTCTTTGCTATATAATCTCATATCGGAATCACGTATTACAAGTTCTGCGTGACCATTGTAGGTGTTGTATAAGAAACGAGCGCAATGTGGCCAATATATTCTTGCTTGCCAGAGAGCTAACTGTCTGTTCATAGAATTAAAGGCATTATTTGCATCGACGAGTAGCATTCCCCAGTTAGAGCTTGGTTGACATTCTTTTTGGAAAAGATCGTTCATCGCGTGAATAGCACCTTCGATACCGCTGCTTAGTCCACTGCAGAGTTGCGATTGAGCACAGGCTTCGGTGACCTCGGATCCGGGGACTAAAATCATGCATTTGGATAGGATCCTGCGTAGGCATTCGCCAATGCCAATCGGTCTCACACCTGGGCATTTGTCTAGGGCGATAAGTCGACTTGACATAAGAGCTTGTATTTGATTCCATGGCACAAAATTGTTATTTAAATGCATTGTTAATTGTGCTACTGCAGTCCTCAGATGCAGGCTTGCTTCTCCAAATCGTAGCAAGTAATCTTTCCAATTGTCTGATGTGGTACCTGTTGGGCCTCCACCACCGTGCAATTTTCTAGCAACTGATTCCACATGTTCACTGGTTATGTCTACTTCTAGTAATGGAATCAATTCGGGGAGGCCATCAGGCAGTGTAAACAGTCTTGAATCAGGATTGAATCCGGGGGGGTGCTTTTCTTGCAGTACATTCATTACCGTTTTTCCTGTTACATCAATTTCATCTTCAGGTTTAAGAATTTTGCTTGTATCTTTTGTCATTAACCAATTTAGGGCTTCACGTGTTTTTCCTCGCTGTATGAGACGGGTGAAATTTTTTGTGACAAGTTCATTATTATCATTATAATTATTTCTGTTGTAGGAGTTACGGAGAGAGTGGTCTGCTTTCATAGCCTCAGTTATTAGTATATCAATGTTTTCTTCGGCCCATAGATTTTGGCGTCGGTCAAGTAATCTTGTTATATCTTTTGCTTGTTTAACATTTTTCTCTCTTTGTAGCATGACAGCAACGTAAATCAAAATGCGTTCAGAAGGATAGTCTGATTTAACAAGATATTCTATTTCTTCAGCTAATTTGTGAATAAATCTTCTACTTACAGTGTTGGAGGGAAGGTCATAGAGTTTCCCATGAAGGGTGCACACTTTTTCCCATCGTTTTTGCCATATGTCTGTCTTCGATCCTATTCCATTAAAAAACGGGGATCCAAAAGCATCTTCTAGGCATGTTGTGGGTATGGTCTGGGTTATAGCTGGAGGTGGATTCTCAGTATGGGCGGCGCGCAAATGTCGTTGTATTCCATTTACTTTGAAGGTTCTAGGACAATGAGGACACTGCACGGTATTTGATGAGGTTTCACTGTGATTTGCCGAAGTAGAAACATTGGTATTCATTTTTTTATTTATTTACACGGTTAAATTTGATATTATACAGAAAAATAAAAGCAGTAATAAATATAAAATACGTAGAAAATTGACAAGAAAATTTTCGCCGTCTTATCAATTTCAAATTTTTTTTTTTTTCGTACTAGTTTCTGCCCGCGTAAATTCGATCCCGTGGGAATACCAGAATAAAATTAGTCAAGGGCGAGTCAGACACGCCCATGAAGGGTTCCGTAGTAACTACGCCAAATAACTTTGTTTTTCATAGTACTTGTAACAATTAAAAAGTTATATTTGCTGTTTTAGAAAACATGTTATATCTCAAAAACTACTGACCCGATCTTATTTAAACCAATTTTTGTTGAAAGTTTACATTAAGATCTACAGCATATATTTTTTTTTAGATTTTTCCTTCCGTTATTATAGAAGTTAGAGGGGGAGCGGACACATTTTACCACTTTGGAAGCGTATATCTTTTTAATGGTTGACTTTAACCTTGACCTTGACCTTTCTATAGATATCACACATGCATAGGTTAAATGAAAAAAAAAAATTCAGTTTCAGTTCCATATACGAGGAGCGGTGAGCTCCTCGTATATGGAACTGAAACTGAATTTTTTTTACATATTTTTTTCTTGTTTTCTTAAAATCAGAAAGTGGTTCACAGAATACATCTACTATACCAAGTTTCAAGTGTATAGTCTTAACAGTTTCGGAATAAAATGGCTGTGACATACGGACGGACAGACAGACAGACAGACATGACGAAACTATAAGGGTTCCGATTTTTCCCATTCGGCTACAGAACCCTAATAAAAAGCAGCCTATGTATTATTCCGGGATGTTAACTATCTACTTACCAAAATTCATTCAGATCCATTTAGTAATTTTTGCATGAATGAGAAACAAACATCCATAAATCTATCGTCACAAACTTTCGCAGTTATAATAATTAAGTAAGACAGTGTTTTTAGAAGCTTGTAGCTAAATATCATCATTGCGATGCGCCATTGTTACATGGTGGACATCCCACCCGTACGCACAAATCGTCTTGGGAATACTTTCATCGTGCGTACAGCTAAGAAGTGGAATTCTCTGCCGGAGTCTCAGTTTCCTGATAGCTATTGACTGGGAGTCTTTAAGACTAGAGTGAATAGGTTACTTCTAGGCAAGCGTGCTTCATCTTTGACCACAACCTCGCTTAACATTAGGTGAGATGGACGTTAAACGTAAGCCTATCAATTATAAAAAAAAAACTATCTTAAAAGTTAAGCAACAGTGGCCGGACTCGTTCCGTGGATGGGATTAGATTATTTTGTGTATTTTGTTTAACTTTGGTTTTAGTTAAGTAATATATATTAGTTATAAGCCCTCAGGCTTATAGGTGACGAGATGCTAGTGGACAAGCTTCATAGCCTGGCTCATCGGCGAACCGTTGCTTGCCTGTCAGTCTTCTATAGATTGTACTTCGGAGAGTGTGCGCAGGAGCTCCATGACCTGATTCCTCCATCTCCATTTCACTACCGGTCTACAAGACGAACGGCTAGGTACCATGCACACTTGGTTGATATACCATCTTGTCGTACCAAGCGATTCTCCTCCACATTTATTATGCGCACGGCCAAGTTGTGGAATTCTCTGCCGGCTTCTGTGTTCCCTGCCACTTATGACCTTTCAGCCTTTAAAGCAAGAGTAAAAAGGCATCTTCTGAGCTCGCTTGTCCCATCGTAGACCTCGTCTATCGCTTATCACCAGGCGAGATCGAGGTTGACCTTTAAAACTTATAAACTTTTTTTTATATTACGAATGAGCCCGCTATTGAAGCGGGCTCATTCGTAATATAAAAAAAAATTATTTATAGTTATTGTTAAAGTATGTACCTAAGTATTTTATTTGTATGGGCCAAGTTTTCCTGAAATTATTGAATTGATTGATTGATTGATTATAACATGAACATATGGATATTCCTGTGATTCGGAAAGTAGGTAAGTTAAGTCGTTGGTCCCAACTAGGGGTTTCACTCGGACGCTTATTGGCAAAATCTCCCCGGACGTTTCCGGACGCTCTCCAAACTAGGACAAATCCCGACTGTCATTTATACAGTATGTTAGTTTAAACGAGGGACATATTCAAACCTACAATAGTGTATGCTTACATGATACTAATAGAAAAATGAACAAAAAAAAAACACTGATAAATAACAGACAGAACCATACCAAAAGTCCTCGGGGGACTCACGCGGGCGCGGAGTTTACACACGAGCTTCCTTTTTTTGGCAGGATCGGGCCGTGTTTTGCCACGTGATTACTTTAGGTACTGTTTACAAGTTATAGGTTTTTCACATATTTGGGACGAGAATCGAATACTGAATAGTCTCCCTCAATAAGTCCCTCGTTTAACCTAACACAAAAATTTAAGTTATAGGTTTTTCACATATTTGGGACGAGAATCGAATACTGAATACTCTCCCTCAATAAGTCCCTCGTTTAACCTAACACACTATATATCTTTGACAGTCGTTACGGGTAGTCAGAAGCCAGAATCTGACACTGGTCTTGCCAATGGGTATAGTGTTACCCAGTTACTGGGTTGTGGAAGTCAGATAGGCAGTCGCTCTATGTAAAACACTAGTACTCAGCTGCAACCACTTAGACTGGAAGCCGGCCCCAAGATAGTATAGAAAAAGTTAGGCAGAAGCATTGGTGTAGATATGTTAGAAGCCAAACCACGGAAACTAAACAACTAAAAAAAAAAAAAAATTAAATCATGCATCAACGTTTGACAACATTTGGTTTATTAATAAAATAAAAGTTATAACACGACGCCTTACGCCATCTATCAGAAAGAATTGATACCATATTATTGGTTTCATATATTTCTTGAATACTAATCATAACAAACATGTCACAGCACTACGAGGGTCAATAACTTTCCACGACACTTGCCAATAAAACGATAATTCTCTTCGTTCTTCTTAATTTGAAAAATTCGGTCTCTGGTATCAGTGTATTGGAATTTGTAATAAGTTCTACACACGTAGACTTAGGATTACAAAACCCTTGCCATATCGTTTGTTGTCATCCAAAGAAGCCATGCACTTGGTATGTATATACCCTTTAAATTACACGTTGTATATACAGTACGGTACTGTATATATAATTTAGTAGATAGCGTAAGGCGTTTTCAGGTACTAGTTATCAGTACCTGAAAAGAAGAAAGAACTAGTGACATCTAACATACGACGTGTGAAGTGTCGTGACGTTAACGGGTTACAAACACATACAAGCATCAAATGGTAAAGACGCACTCTAATGCGTTAAGCCGCTTATACATATAAACCCGCATCAAGGAGATTAGAATGCACAGTGGTAGTGATGGGTAACTCATAACTTTTACATGAGGTTGCGGGAGTACCTCATTTTACCTCGCGAATTCGTCACGAGGTACCCCTCGGCCCTCATTTGAAGTGAGTAATCGCACGTCGGCGTTGTTGGTGATTCTCAGAGGAGTTTGAAATAAAATGGCGGACTGTAACTATAGGTAGGTTATGTATTGGGATTATAAGAACGCGCGCTTCTGGTCCGTGTCGTATGTGTGAATGGTGCGTTTGCGCAGCGGCGGCGGCTCGGTAACTCGTCCCCCGCTCCCCGCTCGCCGCTGTCGCCCTCCCGTCGTCAGAGTGGCTCACGGTGCGTTTTGTCTCCAACAGCGTTTTCACCTCACGAGCCGAGCCCGAGCCGAACTCATTCTCTAATTCTATACTAAGTCGGTTCATTCGCTCACTAACTTCACTCAATCACTCAATAACCACTCGCGAGCTCGCGACGCGTCAATATTGTCAATGTCAATTTTTGAGGACGCGTGAACGTGTGAGGTGGCCCAATGTTGAAATTCGAGTAACTCTTTCAATTGGTGATCACGAGTACCTCAAACGAGGCACCTCATGAGTGAGGGGCACATCTCTACACAGTGGTCGATGGCCCCGCAATCACCACTGTTGTCATGAGCTTGAACTGAGCGGAAGCCCCGTCGCCCTCAGGAATAGCAAGCTAGGAGGTTAAGGGATAGGATAGCCCCGCAGTCCATCCCCAGGACCACTAATAGGTATTAAGTCACTCTAACTTTGTTTGCTAAAGTCTGTCAAGTGTTTGAAGTAAAGTAAATAAACCCTTATCTGTCATCCATTGTTAGTTTATGTTTAAAGTTACAAATATCGACGATATGACATATGACCCGTCAGCCTTTAAAACAAGGTTGAACATGCATCTTCTGGGCTCGCTCGTACTATCGTAGACCTCGTCTATCGCTTACCATCAGGCGAGATAGAGATCAAGATCGAGGTCTTCAATTATTAGTTTATTACATATAATAAAAAATTATAAACAGTGTCTGTACATTTAATATATTTACAGAAAAATAATTGGTTAAGTGAGTTAAGAAACAGTAATAGAACAAGAATTTAAAAAAGGGTCTGTGTGTTTGCACACCCACTTCGAGGCGGATTATTTTGAAACCATTTTTGTTATATAGCTATTAAGTCGAGGCAACATATACATAGGTTATTATTGATTTTGGAAACTGGAACACATGATGCAGAACTTTAGACGCGAGCGAAGCCGTAGCGTAGGTAGTAGTTAGTTCTAAATACAAGGTGTAACAGATTAAGCGCAATACCTCAGATACCCCTATTAGAATATTAAATTATAAGTCTAAAACAACATCCGTAACTAAATAAATTGAAACCAAACCTAGACTTTTTTTATAAAATAGTTATCCTTACTAAACGCAAAACGTATGTGCGTCATACAATATCATTACGTAGACGCATACACTTGTGCAATATTAGCGGCCGACACGCACACGAGCGCATTTCCTTGAATTAAGGATTGTATGAATTTTTCATGATACTATGTTTCCATTTTAAGTTAAATGAAAGATTTTTTCCGTCATAATTTAACACATATTTTTATGACGGAAATCGATTCCGTACGTCGATTCTGTAAAATTCGAACAACAACTCGCATCTCACATAGCTATTCACTGTTACTTCGCTTATGGTTCAAAGTGACCTTGATTTTGCATTCTGTAAACAGTATCGAAGTGACGGAGGAATTATCTTACCGAATGCCACTTCTCACGTCATCTCATACTTTATCTGTCAAAATCTTTAGTTCAACTCGCTGACACGCTCGCAAGGGTAGCGCTCGTGTAAATTGGAATTAACAACCGAGTTTTTAGAATGCCAATTCAATAAACTCACAGCGGATTCAGATTCGAAGTTTAGAATGAGGTCTTACAGAATAACACAGCAGAAGCCGATTCTGAACCAACTACTTTCAGGAATTGCGTTTATTCTGTTACACGTTGTGTATAAAAAGTATTCACGCTAAATCAGATACGTACACCAAATGTAATAATAAAAGAGTAATTTAAGTTTTAAATGAAAAGTTAAACGAAAAGTGAAATTATTAATAGTTGTTTTTACATAAGTAAAGAGAGTAATTGCTTTTATTCTGTTATCGCTGTAATTAATATTTATATTGTGAATTAAGAGATTATATCAAATATTGCTTTAATTTTTAAAAAAATTGATAACTTCTTTATCTAACATTTAACTTAAACAGTCTTTTAAGCATCTGCAATTTAACTTATTTCGAAACAAATTAATTTTTTTATTGATAAAAGGCTCGCGTTTGACCACCACCTCACCTGATGGTAAGCGATGATGTGGTTTTTTTTTTTTTTTTTAGTGTGTGGCATCTCGCAGGTCAACCTCTGAGGTTGTCGGCTGCTTAACCGGACTTGCCTGTGGTTGCCTTAATTAATAAATTAATTAAAGCCTCCAGCCAGGGCTTATTAAAAAACTTACAAACTAGGCGACTACACGCTAAGGGCACCCCCTGTGGGGTACGGACCTCGGCTTAGGGCGTCGCAGGGGAGGGCAGCTAGGGACAGGCTGGATCATATCATTATTATTATTAATAAGGGAATTTAAAGCTACTGGCTCAGCGTCGCAGGCTGGCTCTGGCAAGGGTCGGGGCGGACTATTACGGGGACGTCGCGGCGGGCCTCGGCGGCGAGGACGGAAAGACGGTCGATTTTTGTTTTTGTAAACTGTGCTGGTCTCCTTACGGCTCTCTTGGAGCAGGGTGATTGCGTCATCGGGAGTGACTAGGGTATGCCTTGGTCGGCGAATCTTAGAGATACGCGAGGGTTCGTATTGGGCGGCCGATACGATAAGGGGATTCCTATGTTGGCTTGCAGTATCAAAGAAACGTTTGGAGACACGTTTCATGAACTGCTGGATGGTGGGCATCTTGAGGTCTACGTGAAGAAGTTCATTTCGAACATAAAAGGGGGCTCCCGTGACTCTACGGAGGAATTGGTTTTGGAGGGTCTGCATCTTGTGGAGGAGGTAGGGCTTTGCGTGTGCGAAAACAACGCAGGCGTAGGTCATGATGGGACGGATGACCGCGGTGAAAATACGCAGCTTGCACCTGAGTGATAACTTGCTGCGAGAGCTAAGAATGAAGTGGAGCCTACCTAGAGCGAAAGCGGCGCGCGAACGTGCCTGCTTTATGTGCTCAGCGAAGGAGAGGTGTCTATCGAGGACCACGCCTAAGTATTTGGCTTGCTTTTCCCAAGGGATCGGCTTGCCGTACATGGTAATCGGACGGGGGGAGGGTGGGTTTATCCGCGGTTTAGAAAAGAGGACTGCCTGGCTTTTATCTGGATTGACTTCGATTCTCCATTTCCGGAACCACTTGGCCAGAGTGTTTGCGGAAGTTTGGAGAGTGCGAGCGATGGCATCGGGTTTAAGACCGGTATAATAGATAGCCGTATCGTCGGCGAATAGTGCTAGCTGGGTATTTTTATGCTTGGGAATATCACTAGTGAATAGCGTGAAAACGAGGGGGGATAGTACGGAGCCTTGAGGAACTCCTGCGCGAATGGGATGTGGGGAGGAAAGCTCCCCCTCAATTCGATAACGAAAGGTGCGATTCGATAAAAAGTCCCGTAGGATGAGCACGAGACGGTCAGGCACGCCGAGTTGGTATAGCTTATAGATTACGCCATTGTGCCAGACTTTGTCGAACGCTTTCGCTATGTCGAAGAATAAGGCTCCCGTTATTGCGCCCCGTTGGAAGCCGGCGCTGACGTGTTCTATGATGCGGTGGACTTGTTGGATACATGAGTGTTCGGTTCTAAATCCGAACTGCTCATTGGGTATTAGACTCTTTGCTTCGGCAAAATCTTTGAGCCGCTTATATATAAGCCTTTCATAGATTTTACCGAGGACGTTGAGTAAGCTAATGGGACGGTAGCTAGACGGGTCAGACTTGGGCTTGCCTGGTTTGGGAATACCTATGACGGTGGCCTGTTTCCAGGTTGTAGGGAACATATTATTGCTCAATGCGCCATTGAAGATGGCAGTCATTAGCACTATAAGCTGGGCGGGGAAAAGTTTGAAAACCCTATTGGTGATGCCGTCGGAGCCAGGGGCTTTTCGCGGTTGGAGACTTTTAATGATATCCTGGACCTCATCAGGAGTGATGGGGGCCAGTGGATTATCGGGATCTTCGACGGGCGGAAGGGAAGTTCTACGTTCGACTTCAGCGTTCACCATATCGAGGTGGGCTTGGTCTACTGGTTGAGAGCTGGGAGAACACTGGGACTCTAGGCTGTCGGCTAGGCATTCTGCTTTTTCAGAGTTATCGAAGGCGACACTCTTATCGGGACGAATGAGAGGAGGCATTGTGGCCTCTTCAGTGGATCGTAACTTCCTCTGAAGCTGCCAGAAGGCAAGATGGGTGGGCTCAAGTTCGCTCAGCATCTTGTCCCAGCTCGCATTACGCTGCTCGGCAATGCGTTTCCTTACAGCACGCTGTAACTTGCGCATGTGAGCTTTGTTTGCGGCGCAGGGAAAAGCGCTGTACGCACGGATGGCTGCGTTCTTCTCGGTTATCAGATTCCGTACATCGTCCGGGAGTTTCCAGCGGTGGTCTTCCACTACAGGAACTTCCCTTGAACAATCGTTCAGGACGGATTGTACGTGATCTGTAAGCGAGTCGATCGCCGCCGTCGTGTCAGCGACTGAGACTATGTGGTCAGGAATGGTGTCCAATTGAGGCGACGTGGTGGATTTCAGTTTTTCACTTACTTTCCTCCAGTCGGTGATCAATTGGGTCGGAGGAGGTTGGGTAGGATCATGGTTACCCGAGCGGGAACCTAGGTGTAGGATAACGGGACGGTGATCCGAGTTGAGCTCGTGAAGCGCTTCTATGGAGTGTAAATGGAGGTTTACATTCTTTAGGAGCGCCACATCGAGGACATCGGGGTTATGGTTGGGGTCGTGTGGGTAGTGGGTGGGAGTCATCGGAGCGATGACGTCATAGTTTAGGGTCGCGCCTAGGTTATACACGATTCTGCCTCTGGCATTTGTCGTGTTGCTGTTCCAAGCGGGGTGTTTGGCGTTGAGATCGCCCGCTAGTAAGACGGAGTCACTCAGGCCAAAGAGAGTCGTGAGATCGCTGGTGAGCGCGATAGGATCGTCTGAAGCAAGAGACGCGACCGATGGTGGGGGATGGTAGGCAGAGATGATGGTTATCGGAGGATGACCAGTCATGCCTAGTCGACAGGCAGAGTACTCTAGGTGAGAGAGAGGCGCGGGTGGGGTCAGAGGGATGCAGTATAACTCCTTCCTATAATAAATAAGGGTACCGCCGCCGTGGCAGCGTGTTCTGTCATTGCGAACTAGACGGTAATTCGCAATTTTGGGGTCAGCGCGGTGGGGTTTCAAAAGGGTTTCCTGTATAAGGAGGACGTCTAATTGGTGGTCGCGGAGGAATTTAGTTATTTCGGCGCGTTGGTTGAAAATGCCATTGGCGTTGAAAAAACCTAATTTGAGGGATCGAGGCCTAGTGTGGTTTGTGCGTTGGGAATCCATTGGATCAATCCATCGCATCCATCTGGTCGAGGCCTAGCACGACATCACTGTGTGTGCTGAATATTTGGCTGTACATTTCCGTCGTAATTTTGCCGTTATTCTGCTGCTCGGCAGCCAGAAGGGCATCGCGGAGAGACCTGGCTTGGCGGGTCATAAATATTTTATAGTGGCGCAGTAGAGTCTGGGCGCAAGACTCGCCGTTCCCGACGGGTGAGGGTTTGGGCGGTTGTTTGGCTGCAGGAGCAGCAGTGGTTTGAGGCGCGGGTTTGGGACCGGTTGTGGCCTCTGGAGCCACGGCTATAGGCAGGATCTGCGCTGCGATGGGTATATCCATCAGTGCCTGCAAAGGTTTGGCAGGGGCCAAGGAGGGAAAGACTTTTTCGTGGTTTAGCCTGTTCCACGGGGATGGTCTCTGAGGAGCGAGACGTTGGGGAATTTGAGAGGAAGGTGCCTCTCTTTGTTGGCGGGCGTTGGCGCGCTTCGCTAATTTAGGAGCGAGTTTGGGGGCTTTGGGACAGCCGCGGTAGTTTGCCGGGTGACCGGTCTGGCCACAGAGAACGCAGCTGGGTGGTTCCGAACAGAGGGTTCGGTCTTTGGGCCGAGGGCAGTCCGCAGTGCTGTGCTCGCCCAGACACTTGACGCATCTGGGAGTCGCATAGCAGTTGCTCTGCGCATGGCCATACAGTTGGCAACGGTGGCATTGTCCCACTGTTGCGGTTTTGTAGGGCTTTTCAATTGAGATACCGGATAGGGAGCAAATGGACTTAATCTTGAAAATCGGGTGATGCCCTTCGGTTGGTTCACAAATGACAAGAACCATGTCGTACAATTCACCGCCTCTCGCTTTATGTAAGCGATGGACGGCGATCACTGGTATACCTTGATCAGCAAGGTCGTCTTTAATATCCTGTACTAGGATTTCTTTAGGGACACGTTTAATAATAACACGAGTGGGCGTGTCCTCGGGGAAGGAGAAAGTGTGAAAGGAAATATTCCTTTCACGGAGGGCGCGATATAGTTCCCTATAGTCGTTCGACGTAGGGACGGTGACTTTAATGCCATTTTGGCAGGCACGGGCGTTTGTGTAGTTGATCTTTCGATCAACACACATCTTGGACATATCAGTCCATTTACCCTTGTCCTGGATGTAAAAGGGGGGCGGAGGGCGTTGCTTCCTTTGGGCTGAGGAAGTTTGGGCTATCGGGCTGGGGGGACGACTATCCTGCGCGCGAGTAGAGGTAGTTGGGACGGGGTTAGCGGGTCGTACGGGCGTTTGAGTTGGGGACGGGGGCAACGCGGTGGTCTTTTTGGCCTTGCTGGCCTGGGAGGTTTTCCCTTTCTTCCTCTTGCCGCCGGTGACGACTTGAAAGTCGTCTTCCGAGGACGAAGGGCATGATGACAAATCATTGTCGGAGTTGTTATGGGACACAGGTTCGGTGGTGTCCATTTCACCGAATTCAGGTGCAGCGCACACCTGCGCGGCGTCCATTGTTCTATGAACAATAGGATTAGTAGGTGGGCCGGAAACAATGGGTGATTTCGGGAATCGGGCGATCGGCACGACTTTGTCGGCGGGCGGGGGCAATAAAGGGCTATCTACCTGGAATTCGTTCGTTGTTTGACGAACAATGGGACCGGAGTTAATAAATACTTCCGTGAATTGACCTACCGGGATGCCTTGATCGGCAAGCGGGGGAGATAATGGGCTGTCAAGCGCGTCACTAAAATCAGCGACGTTGGCTTCGGTAGCCGGGGGACAATTAGCGATTTCACGCTGGATTTTTCCGCCATATTTGGCGGAAATAGCAGGGTTTTCCCTAAGGATTTCTAATAATATCTCCAAAATATTGGAGTTCGCCATGATTGGCGAATGGATCAAAAATTTAATGGGGAAATTTTGGAGATTTCTCTCCCGCGGGGGGCCTATTTAAAGCCTAACTGGCCTAACTCCCCGGATGGATGGGTCCGGGGATGTGTAACCCTCCCAGTCGGGTAGAGACTGGGAGGTGAGTACCTAATGGTGAGCCCTAAGCTTGTAACCGGTCGCCAGTCTTATTGTGCGAACCGGGCCCTATTGGGTCTAGTGCGAAGGGGTAGACACACCCAACCGACACTAGGTGTGTAGCTGAAAAGGAAACTCAGTAACTAGGTTTGACTAGGAGATCCCCCAAGGCCAAAACCTAGCACTCGACTCCAATTGACTGCTTCACCCTGAAGGGGATCAGCGGGTGCGTCGGGTCAGCACCCCCTTGGTATTGTTGACACCGTGAGGTTTCCAACCAAGGACCACGAAACTGTGGTTTTACCCTGAAGGGGCCAAACCAAATTGTTTTTGACGATACTCTGTTATAGAAACAAAATATCCTTCACTGCCTTGAAAAAGGCGGTTCCGGATCGAGAGTTGTAGTCGGCGAGAATGACGTCACGGCGAGCGCGACGAAGCGATGACACAGACACAGAACGATCGGGAGCGCAGAGCGGCACGACCGTCTCGGGCGAGCGTCGGGCGGAGAGTGATGATGTGGTTGAAGATGAAGCACACTTAACTAGAAGTAACCTATTCACTCTTGACTTAAAGACCCCTAGGTTATAGCTATAGCTATAGCGGGAAACATAGACTCCGGCACGGAATTGCACTCCTTAGCCGTACGCACAATGAAACACCAAGATCTAAGTATGTCTGCCTGGGTTGCGGGAATGTTCTAGCGAGATACCGCGGCCCCGGAATTCAAAGGCAACTGAAGGAGCAGGGTGGGCTTTTAGTCAGTAGAAGTCTGACACTTCCTTGCGTTCCACACTGAGCGGGAAGAGTAATTAAAGGGTCTTGACAAACAGACAGATGGACAACAAAGTGGTCCTATAGGTAAGGGTTCCGTTTTTTCAGTGTCACGTACGAAACCCTAATTAATAATATTTTCTTGTTGTAAGAGCATTACGGTTCAAAGTTTTCAAAAAAACATACGTATCTTTACAACGTGTAACGGAAACACTATATCTATCCACAAGGGCTGAAGACAACATCTGGTATGGAGACTCTATTCACAGTTTCAGCTCAAAATAAGTGACTGAAAGAATTGATACCAAATTATCGGTTTCATATGTTTCTTGAATGCCAATCATAACAGACCTGCCACAGCACTACGAGGGTTAATAACTTTCCACGTGACTTGGCAATAACACGATAATTCTTTTCTTTCTTCTTAATTTGAAAAATTCTGTCTCTGGTATTGTGTATTGGAATTAATAATAAGTTCTACACACGTTGACTTAGGATTACAAAACCCTTGCCATATCGTTTGTTATCATCCAAAGAAGCCATGCACTTGGTATGTATGTATATACCCTTTATATTACACGTTGTATATTTAATATTCTCGAATCACAGTGTTAGTTGCCATAATCTTCGGAAACGGCTTGACCGATTTTTATGAAAATTTATATGAATCTTTGGTAGGTCTAAGAATCGGTTGCAACCTATTTTTCATACTACGTGATAAAGGTGCTCCGCCCCAAACATTTATTTTTTATTTTTTGGACAATATTTCTGTTTTTTAATATGTGGCATTAAAAATTACATACTACCCTTAATTTTCATCCTTTTATCACCGACCCTGATTTTTATAATACTTATATAATCAACGTTTGCTGGAACAGCTAGTCTAATTATAAAAAAACCTAAAATTTTCAGTACAGTAAGATACAAAAATTGTGAAGTTTTAATCCTCACGTTGACGCTAATTAATAATAGCAATGACACGTTACTAAGTTAAAAATCTAGGCCAGCTCACTACTGTAATTAATTTGAAAAATAGGTCACATTTTATGCTGCCTTTAATGCATCAGCTTTTCCAAATATCTTCACTTTGGGTATGTTCGTCAAATCTTTCAAGCTCCTTAAGGCCTGAGTTGAGCTACGCAACGACGAGCTTAATTTATACAGCTTATCCAAATGTACTCCCTTTGGTATTGTTCGTCAAATCCTTCAAGCTCATTAAAGTTCTAAGTTGAGCTACGCGATAAGTGATAAACGCTTTCACCGTTTGGATGGGTCCGCTGAAATCTTTGTATTTCTTTCCTCAAAAGAGCACCACAGATATAAACCTACCTACATAGTTTTCATATGATTTGACTTGTACAAATTGTATGGACGTCAAAAGAGACGTTGACACTTAAGTTTATTTCGGTGTTTCTTCTCAGGATAGTCACCTAGGAAAAATCGATTCATTGATTGATTTGATTAAATTTACGAAAATAATATTTTCGTAAATTTAATCCAATGCTTACTAATAACGTGTAACAGTGTTATTAGTAAGCATTGGCATAATAAATATGATGTAATGTTTTCCGTAGCAGCCCATAGATAAGCCTTGCAGTTATTTACTGCAAGACCAACGGCGATACGCCATCGTTAAATGGTGAACATCCCACCCAGACGCATGAAACGTTTTGAGAATACCTTCATTGTGCGTACGGCTAAGGAGTGGAATTCCCTGCCGGAGTCTGTGTTTCCTGATCGCTATAACCTGGGAGTCTTTAAGTCAAGAGTGAATAGGTTATATTTCACCATAACCATTGTGACGAGCATAAAGTACTTAACACGCATAAAATACTTATTATTGAGTAGTTCCGGTGGCCATCTGTGGTCTGCATCATCAGTTCCACTTCACCCATTGGTGCTTTTCGAGAGCAACTGTACAAAGATTGTAAAAATACCCAAATCGCTATAGGTGTGCCTATAATATTTTAAGAGTATCCTCGATTTCTCCATGATTCCATGATACGATCCTGACTTCATGATAATGAGACCTACTAGAAATTATAAGCTGTCAAACAAAAAAGAATTTTTCAAATCGGTTCAGGCGTCTTCGAGTAATCGGGGAACATAGATACATTAAATTAATTTCCAAAAAAGATTTTTTCACGCTTTTTAGTGGGTCGGTTTGTAATTTATCTAGTCACAAAAGCCAAAATGTCAACTACTTATCACCTTTTACAAAATATTGCTTTTTCCGATGCAGAGCCGTTAATTTAATTTAAAAAAAAGTTCAAGACGAACTGAGAACCTCCTCCTTTTTAGAAATCGGTTAAAAAAAATCTGGGAAATGAGAACCTCCTCCTTTTTTGAAGTCAGTGAATTGCAATAGATATTTGTTAAAATGTACTTACCTTAAGTTGATGATGACTGCGTGAGGATTATGACCAATTCTCTCTTATAGAGAGGGGGCCTGTGGCCCAACATATAGCCCCAGCTGCACGTTATAAATGGGGCTCAATCAATAACTACCACGTTAAAATCTTTTTAGCAAATGACTTTTATACAGTATGTTAACCAACAGAGAGATTACCATATGAAAACTAAATGTTTTAGTTTTTTTTAATATTAAAATATTCACTAAAAATGTTAAATTAATACGTAAAAGAAACACTCTGTACACGCGTACTTGAAGGACGGCAACGTCGCAATTTATTTATGAATACGCATACGCGTGTACAGAGTGTTTCTTTTACCTCTCAGTTTAACATTTTTAGTGAATATTTTAATATTTGTAATATTTTTTTGGCATGTATGGGGATGCTATATTATTGCGGGTTAACGGGAACGCCTTCTGTTAGTTAACATACTGTATAATTTCATTACTAATTTCTTACCACCTGACACACAATTAAATACAAAATAGAAATTTAGTAAGAAGTAATACGTAATAATTCAGATTAATTATTACGTCATAATTTACTGCACGTAGTTATATCAAAAAAATTATTTAAGGTCGATGATAACTCGTTCTAATAATTATAATTTACGCTCATCCATTAGATAAATATAATGTCTCAATAGCGTAAAAATAAGCAGAAGATCCGAATCTGTGATGCAACATGCAACCCAAACTCGTCACGTATTTCGCCTCTCTAGGAAAGGAAAAATAAACCAGCTCATAGGCTTACCTAAACGAAACTATTTACTGTATAAATTAAGGCGTTCTTTTAAGCTCTAAGTCTAGCCATCTGTCTTACATAACGTAACATTATGAAGCTCTCGGCAGGGGTTCCTGTACTAAAAGGATTTTCTAGTATATGCAGACTATTTTTAATAAAGTTAAACAGATATCAGAAACTACAGTATTTTCACCAAAACTTGGCTATCATGACTAAATAATAATATAAACTTAGAAATTTTCTTAAATTAAAAACGATAAAATCGATTCAGTAAACTATTTTCGGGATGTGCATTAATTATGTTACAGGTTGTTTTTGCATTTGATATATATAATATATATATATCAAATGCAAACGCGTGGCCAAACGCAAGTCTACAAACAATTAAAAAACATTGGCCAAGTGCGAGTCAGACTCGCCCATGAAGGGTTCTGTAGTAACTATAATAATATAATATAATATGTATATGTATTTGACAAAAAAAAAACCTTACAACTTTCTTAAAACTAGCTTATTTACATTTTTTACAACTACACCAAATAACTTTGATTTTCACAGTGTTTGTATGAATTACAAAGTTATATTTGCGGTTTTATAAAATATGCTGTATCTCAAAAACTGCTGACCCGATCTCGTTTAAACCAATTTTGTTTGAAAGTTTACATTAAGATCTATAGACATATTTTTCTTAGATTTTTCACTCCATTATTATAGAAGTTAGAGGGTTACACATTTTACCACTTTGGAAGCGTATATCTTTTAAACGATTAACTTTATGAAAAAGTAGTTTTAGAAATCTCAGTGTCATTTTTAAAGACTTGTCTATAGATACTACACACGCATAGGTTTCATGAAAAAATAAATTTTCAGTTTTAGTTCTATGTATGGGGAGCCCCCCTTTATTATAAATATTTATTAATTGTTTTCTTAAAATCAGAAAGCGGTTTACAGAATACATCTACCTACCAAGTTTCACATATATAGTCCTAATAGTTTCGGAATAAAATGTTTGTGACATATGGACGGACGGACAGACAGACAGACAGACGGACAGACATGACGAAACTATAAGGGTTCCGTTTTTTGCCATTCAGCTACGGAACCCTAAAAATGTGGAGGCCAAATAGGCAATGACCTCCATGAAAAATGCTTTGAAAGCCGTGCATCGTCTAACGTCGTTTCAGTTCGGCAGACTTCGGCACGGTGTTTGTGTGCATGCGACTAGACGTATGCGTGTAGACTAGCTGCTATGAGCAGTTAGTAGCTAGTCTACACGCATACGTCTATGAGATAATAAAAATATTTTAAACAATATTAACTTCTCATTTATTCAATAAAAAAAAATGTTTTCACCACGCTCAAAAAGTGTAACTTGAATTAATATAAAAAAATACTGCTTAAATAAAATAAATAAATAATTATAATTGCATAAGTTGATAAAAAATGCTATTCAATAGCTGACCGCGGCAGTCCCCGAGTGCTACACTCATTTTTTTTATATTGTTTCTCTTTTCTGGATTGCTTGGTTTAACGCCTACCATCTGAAAGACTGGAAGCAAACGTTACATATCGCACTCTCAGAATGAAAGGGACTTAACTCAAAATATAGTATTTTTTGGATTTGAGCAGTAATAAAGCAGCATTGAATAAATTATATTCATATATCCCAAGTGGCAAATGTACAAGCTGTCTCTTTATAACTCGTAATTCAGATCCCTGTTTCCAAGGCAATTCAGAGTAATGTTTCAGGCCAGTTTACATCAAAACCTGAAATTACACGAATATTATGTCCTTTCTTTAAAAAAAATAGGCCTAGAAATGTAGGTAGAATTCTTCCAAGTAAGCTAAATATGCTCGTGTCTGTAATGGGTTCACAGCAATAGTGTAATGGGTGGGGTTCGAACCTGCAACCTCTTGGTCACAAGACTAGAGCCACTATTGTCGCTTTTTAACCGTAGGGGTCGACCTTTAGTCTTTTGGAAAAAGGTTAATTTACGGATGATATACCTACTTTTACCCATATTTGTAGGTACTAAAGTTGCAGGTTTTCTTCCCAGCCATTATAGTGACATTATTTCACTTACGTATATCACTAAATTGTGCTTCAGTATAAAAAATTAGCAACGATATTACAATCATTGAAGAAAAGCCACATTTCGTCTCAAAACTTGCGGTCTTTTGATACCAAAAAATACAAAAAATAAAAATCAATTATAACGATCACTAAAGTACTTGCATGGTCGCTGAACTTGCAGAATGTAATTTAAAGCAAACAAAAAAACAGAATCCAATTAAACCATGCTCATTATTTTCCTGCCCTTATCCCATTTACGTATAGTCGGCAGAATACGTTCTTCCACGTTCCCTTGTACTATGCGCGATTTCTTAATGTTAAAGGAGACCACGTTTCTGTTATATCCGGCTCGAAAGACCACTTATCTTCGGCCTTCCTCTACCTCTCCATTTATCAATATTCAAACCCACAACTCTTTCAGTCACATTCGTGTCATCCCTCCATATACACACACCAATGCTATTCTAAAATATTTCACTATCGTCAAAACTAATTTTCAATTCGCAAGTTACACTCTGCAAGTCCTTGCGCGCAACCAACAAGCTCTAGATAATAGTTACGCCACTAATATTCCCGTTAACTCATTCACAACTATGTTAAATATTCAGTTACTAAGCCGTTTAATCTCAAATAGTTTAGTTCTAAGCTTGCAAGTTCTCCTATAGTGATGCAAGGTTATTGTTCCGCGATGGAAGTCTCTGAACTGTAAGTCAAGGAGAAATAGCGGTTTTTGGTTTTCATCATCACCACTGATTTCAAATCGGTGAAGCAAAACATCGTGAGGAAAGCGGCATATCGTAAGACCACAAATCCGAAGACATGCGACATTTGCCAACTCACACCGGATCTACGTATGGTTTACGGACCATTCTCTCTCATGGAGAGGTCTGTGGCCCAGCAGTATAAAAAATAGCCTTAACTGCAAGCAATAAACTGTGGCCCCAATTAAAAACGATCATGTCAAAGCAAGTTTTGGCAAATGGCTTTTAAATTTTTACCACTTCTCATCATATCGTCGTATTACCAGACTTAAGAAAACATTTTAAATAAATGTATAGTTTAAAAAACACTAGAAAAACACGCTTCACGCACGTAAAAACAAACGAATTTTTTTCAAGTTTGTTATAACCTTGAAACCTGATCGTGTTCAAAGTCCATTACGTGGTCTTTCTCACAAGTGCAAACACGACTATGATACGATATTCCATCATGGAATGCCAGTGCCTATCTTCCGGCTTCATCATCAGACCTTGAAACCTAATCGTGGCCAAAGTTCATTATAAGACTTTTCTAAGAAATCCAAAACAGCTATGATACGATTTTCCACCATGAAGTTCCAGTTCATATCTTCCGGCTCCATCATCAGATCAGTTCAACAGTACCATATTATTGTATTGTCATCAGAACTACATACAGTTGCCAATTTTCATTACGCTACAACCCTTGGAAGATGGTTAAATTAGTTACCTTAGATTCCATTACATAGTTAGTTACATACAGGTCGACCTAATAAAAGCGTGTTAAAAATCAAATGAGTTTGATTGTAGCATTATGGTATATGATAAAGCATTATGTGAATGGGTTAGCAAGAATATTAAGAAAGTAACTTTAGATTGCAAAAACCAAAACTTATACTCTCGATTTTCCACAGATCTGCTATAGTTTAGATGTTAAACATAAAATAAAACAAATAATTATGTCAGTGAATAAAACTATGTGATTTAGCTACCTATTTAAAAAAAACAGTAGTTATATACATTAAAAAAACAACAATAACAACAAAAACGAAATATATTTTAAAAATATATCGCAAGAAAAAAAACAGTGTTCCAAAATTGTTCGGAATCGAAAACGCGGGCAAAAGATGGATTTTTGAAAACATCGAATTCGGTCGTACGGTTTTGTTTAAAATTGTGGGCAATTCAAAATGCTAACAATGTCGACTCTGATGATGCCTGCTGCGACTATGACCACGATGACGAATGCTGGGCCTATACCAGTCGCCGCGGCCACTAAGCTGGAACCTAAACTCCTGCAGCTGCCTCATCCAGCGTTGGTGCCACAAATGCAGCAGCAACCACAACCTCAACCACATCACCACCAGCATCCACATAATAACAACAAAGTTGGTAAGTACTAGCGCTTAAGTACGTAGTTGGATGACATTTATGTGTGTGCTAGAAATTGTGTGCAACTATTTACACTATCTTACAAACACACACACATACACACATTATATATCTTGCAACATTAATGTATTTAAAGTTTTATTACTTTTACTTCTTATAATTAATTATTTCTTTTTTACGGTTTGGCCTAAAGTAGATAGCCATCTGACCTCCAAGATACGGGTAAGTTTGGGGGTCAACGGATTCTTGTAAATGCACTTAAGGTATAGCCTAAATATATAGATAAAAATAAATAGTATCTAAATAACTAAGTATGTAACACATCTACAACGTGTAACGGAAAGGGTATATACATACCACGGGCACGGCTTCTTTGAATGTTACCTATCAAATGATATTGGAAGTGTTTCAACTCAAAATAAAATTTTCGGTTTCGTAAGTTTCTTAAATTGAAATCATAACAATCGTGTCACCGCACTACGTAGGTTAATAGCTTTCCACGTTACTTGAAAACATCACGATAAATCTCTTCTGTGATGTGCTTATTTCAATTTGAAAAGTTCGGTTTCTGGTATCAATGTATTAAAAATTCTCATTACTTCCGGACATGTAGAGATAGGATTAAAAAACCCTTCCAATATCGTTTGATATCACCCAAAGAAGCCGTGCCCTTGGTATGTATATACCCTTTCCGTTACACGTTGTATAACAATAAAGAGTATAATATCTATCTAGGCAGATAGATACATATAATAATCTTTAGCAGACCGGGGCCTAAAGGGCAGTCTTATGGCTAAACAGGGTCTTTTACCGACAACCTTCTTTTTTTCTGATATTTTTTTCTGGCTGCGACTGACAGGTTACTTCTAGGTAAGCATGCTTCATCTTCGACTACATCATCACTTACCATCAGGTGAGATGGTGGTCAAACGCGAGCCTTTAATCAAGAAGGAAAAAGCACACAGATATTTATCAGTCAGAAGTCTCACACTCCCTTTCGCTCCAACAAGAATGGAAGAAGGCATTTGATGACTTTCTCAACGAAAAAGAAATCTAAGATAGTCGAAGAGACGGACTCGCCTTGTGGAGAACTGTCGTTAAGTATACGTTGACGCTTATAAAGTAACGTCTCACAATCTGATTCAAATATATTTTTGGATGTGCCTGCTCTTTACTTGCATCACGCCTGATGGTAAGCGATAGATGAGGTCTATGATGGAACGAGCGAGCACAGAAGATGCTTGTTCATTATTTCTTTAAGGGCTGGGTCATGTGTGGTAGGGGAGTTTTTCGAATCAGCGTGTTCGCGACAACGTCATTCGATAGAACAGTTTTCGAAACGGCGTACCACTCTTTATTTTTTTCGAAATAGCGTGCGTTCGCAATGACGTCATTCGAATCTTCATATCACTACCGTATACAACGTGTAATTTAAAGGGTATATACATACCGAGTGCACGGCTTCTTTGGATGATAACAAACGATATGGCAAGGGTTTTCTAATCCTATGTCTACATGTGTAGAGCATATTAGAAATTTCAATACATTGATACCAGAGACCGAATTTTTCAAATTAAGAAGAACGAAGAGAATTATCGTTTTATTGGCAAGTGACGTGGAAAGTGCTGACCCTCATAGTGATGTGACACGTTTGTTATTACTGGTATTCAAGAAACATATGAAACCAATAATTTGGGGTCAATTCTGTGAGTCATTTATTTTGAGCTGAAACTTTGCATAGAGACTCCATACCAGATGTTGTTTTCAGTCCTTTTGGATAGATATGGGGTTTCCGTTACACGTTGTATAATAGCTTCTGCCTGCAACTTCGCTCGCGTGTAAAGCTCTACATCAGGTGTTCCAGTTTCTGAAATCAATTACAGCGTATATGTGGCCTAGAATATTAACAAAAAATGTTTCATTCAAGTCTCTCTACTAATTCCGGGGATAAGCGTGTTCAAACAGACAAATATTTTATTAATTCTTGCTCTCTATTACTATTATCAAATTCTCCTCAACTCTCTCTCTCTCTGTAAATATATTTAACTTTGCCCGCGTGGGAAGTTTTTCCCGTGTAAATCCCGATCCCGTGCGAATTTGGCATAATCCTTACTTAGTGGATGCCTACGTCATAACATCTACCTGTATGCCAAATTTCAGCCCGATCCGTCCAGTGGTTTGGGCTGTGCGTTGATAGATCACTATGTCAGTCAGTCAGTCAGTCAGTCACCTTTGAGTTATATATATTTAGATGTATAGACCTTTATTTTTTTAAGAGAACTAACAATGTGCGTGTAATTCACATTACTAACAATCTCGTTAACCCCTCCCATTAAGCTAAATATGCTTGTGTCTGGAGTGGTCTCACGGCAATACTGTAATGGGTGAGGCTCGAACTCGCGACCTCTCGATCACACGTCCGATGCCTTAGCCATTAGGTTTTTGACGCTTACGTTGATATATTTGTAATTTTTCACCTGTGACAGGTGAATAAAATATTTTAATCTGAGCAGTAAGCTACAGTCACTTTGAGGCCAAATATGTAGTTACTAGTACTCTCGCGGGGCTTCGCTCCCGTGGATTCTATCACGGTAAAAACATAACTCTCCTTTTTTGCAGTCGGGTAAAAAGTAGCCTATAACCTTCCTCAAGCTTCAAACTACTTCCATACCAAATTTCAACCAAATCCACCCAGTACTTTCGAAGATTAGCGCGTTCAAGCAAACAAACTAACAAACTTTTCCGCTTTATAATATTAGTATAGATACAACGTATAACGGAAACCCCATATCTATCCAAAAGGACTGAAGACAACATCTGGTATGGAGTCTCTATGCAAAGTTTCAGCTCAAAATAAGTGACTCACAGAATTGACCACAAATTATCGGTTTCATATGTTTCTTGAATACCAATAATAACAAACTTGTCACATCACTATGAGGGTCATCACTTTCCACGTCACTTGCCAATAAAACGATAATTTTCTTCGTTCTTCTTAATTTGAAAAATTCAGTCTCTGGTATCAATGTATTGAAATTTAAGCTCCACACATGTAGACATAGGATTACAAAACCCTTGCTATATCGTTTGTTATCATCCAAAGAAGCCGTACACTCGGTATGTATATACCCTTTAAATTACACTTTGTATATATTATAAAACTGAATAATATATCGAACATCATAAATAAAATAATCGTTTCATTTTTAAATTCATTTGTTTGTGTCTAAAATAAAAATAAAAATCTTTTAAATATTTTGGGAAATAGCTTCACTTTTAAAATAAAAACATGATGCTTGAAAAACCAATATATCGGTGAGCGGTAAATCCAATTCACGGAAATATTTTGATACAAAATATCTTTTTTATTTTATTATATTATATTGATTTCCAGTGTAAGCCTATTTAAAAAATTGGTTTGATATTTATTTTCAATACAAGGCTCGGCTGCAAGAACAATTTGCTGTCTTGCATCAAAATGCAAGTCAGTCATAAACTTATTGTAGACACATTTATTGGAATATATATAACAACTGTTATACAAACATAAAATAATCATAAAAGTATAGGTAGTTGTGGTCGCCCATTGGTCGAAATTTGACCGTAATTTGACATTTCGGATGTATTATTATTTAAAAATACATATTAAATTAGCGTTCTGCACTTTTTCTCCATGTTCAATTCAATTCAATCTTTATTGATATTACATGTGTTTACAAGATCTTAATATAATATTAGTAAGTAATAGGTCACATGGACCTTCTACACTTTAATTGTAGTCAATTTCATACTCCTGCGTCTGCGTAATTTTCATAGAAAGGGGTACAAAGTTTTTACTGAAGATATTATTATATATTAAGTTTTTGCCTTTGACTACGAGTTGCAAGAAAAGGCTGACAAAAAGAATTATTTTAATCTCATTCGCCCAATCTTTCAGAAAATAACAGCGCTCATAACGTTTTAGTCTAGTCCCCAATTTCAGCACAAGCCTAGGTGAACAAACAAAATCAATCAGTTTATCTATTTAGGGTAGCTTGGTCAGACCGTTCGCAAAAATCACTCACACACACACACACATAAAAGACATACTCTAATCTAATACAACTTGTTATTTAAAGGGCTTATACATACCAAGCGCACGGCTTCTTTAGATGATAACAAACGATATGATAAGGGTTTTGTTTTTGATTTTTGTTTTTTATGTCTACATATATATATGTGGACCTTATTACAAATTTTAATACATTGATACCAGAGACCGAATTTTTCAAATTAAGAAGAACGAAGAGAATTATCGTGTTATTGGCAAGTGACGTGGAAAGTTATTGACCCTCGTAGTGACCATAAAGTCCTATACCATACCTTTGTTTTAGGGAATCAACCCCGGATGTCTATACAACGTGTAACGGAAACCCCATATCTATCCAAAAGGGCTGAAGACAACATCTAGTATGGAGTCTCTATGCACAGTTTCAGCTTAAAATAAGTGACTCAAAGAATTGATACCAAATTATCGGTTTCATATGTTTCTTGAATACCAATCATAGCAAACGTGTCACAGCACTACGAGAGTCAATAACTTTCCACGTCACTTGCCAATAACACGATAATTCTCTGTGATTTTCTTAATTTAGAAAATTCGGTCTCTGGTATCAATGTATTGAAATTTCTAATAAGTTCCACACATGTAGACATAGGATTTCATAACTCTTGCCATATCGTTTGTTATCATCCAAAGAAACCGTGCACTTGGTATGTATATACCCTTTAAATTACACGTTGTAAATAATAATTTTTAACTGAATTTACTGGAGTATCTCACACAGCTACAAATGATTAATTCATATATCAGAAGTTATTTCGTTTCCAAATACAAAAATTAGGTATCCGATTATAATTAGTAGTCAAGAAGTGAGCAACATTTTTGTAACAAGACAGATAGAATATTCTTTATTG
Source organism: Tholera decimalis (assembly GCA_943138885.2). Taxonomy (NCBI): domain Eukaryota; kingdom Metazoa; phylum Arthropoda; class Insecta; order Lepidoptera; family Noctuidae; genus Tholera; species Tholera decimalis. The sequence continues at coordinate 3,976,057 of OW964575.2, read as the reverse complement.
CACACAACCAATAATTTAATCACGCCTGATTTTTGATACATGTAGGTAACTCCTATTATAACATAAAAAGATGCCAAGTACAAGTCAACATAAATGGCATTCAAAATCCATACATCAAAACCTTTTTTTTTATTATGACAAACTCGTAAAGGGCATACAAATTCAAATTCTTGCATATTTAATATGCAAGAATTTGTATGCCCTCTGTAAATTGCACCACAAAAATACGAAATAAAAATATCGTTTACGTTATTTGCGATTTGACATAACTTTTGTTTAATGAACAGTATGGATAAAAATGAACTGTTCAGTACATTTAGTAGACTTACGGCCCATTCACGACCTTGCCGCGGTGAGCGGCGACTAAGCGCGGGGCGGCGAGCGGTAAGAACAAAAGTATGAAAACGTTTGAAGCACGCCACGAGTCGCCGCTCATAGCGAAAACGCGCGCGGTTTTGTCGGGCGAATCACTGCAGCGGCGCGCGGTGTGGGAAGCGGCGAGATCAAAAGTATAAGCGAATGAGTGCGACGCCACGAAACAGAGCGGCGCGGCTAGCGGTGTAGGTGTGACGGACTCGGCGGCGAACTTATAAACAAAAAATTTTAGACTATTTTGTGGCGGTAATGGATACCCGGGCGAGAAACAATTTTTCTGGATTGGTGACAACCCTTTTGGTTGTGATATGCTGTTTTAAATATACGTCGATTTGCTGCAGAATATAATCAAATGTTTCCACACTCATTCTTGTGTACTCATAAAACTTGTCCGGATATTTTCTGTTATCTTCGTATAGGTCACGAAATTCGTCATTTAAATATCGATCTTTATTCAGTTCGTGCACTCCTTCTCTCATATTAAGAATATCTTGTTTTCATACATAAAGTTTTTGATCATACATAAAAAAATATATATACGCGTTGACTTGATAACCTCCTCCTTTTTTGTCGTCTAAACACAGAAGGGATAATTTTGATAACGCCATAATTTTGAGCATGTTCTGACTACCTAAATACGTCCACCTCGGCCGCTGCCGCTTGCCGCTACTGAGCCACTGAGGGTACGTGGCGTGTAAAACGCACCGCTTGCCGCCGCCGCGCCGCCTGCCGCGCCGCTCGCCGCTAAGACCAAAGTCGTGAATGGGCCGTTATGCACAAACAAATGTAGCGAGCATCTTTTTAGCGATTTCAGGGTTAGTCCCATAAACAGAGTTTCTCATTATGATGAAAATTGCCAGTGCTTTCCTTAATTGCGTATAAGTCGCACCATCTGTAGTCATATAAGTTTAATTGCAAAAACGTAATTACTATCCAAAAAGATAGTTAACAAGTTCTTGTATAAATATTACACGTATGTCGCGAAGAACATGATATAACGACTCCTTCCACTCTGTGTGAAGCAGACTGGAGTGTCTTCTACTAACTACTTTCAAGATTTAAAACTCACCATGTTCCTTTAGAACGCAAGGGCGTTCCGTGGCCGCGGTAACTTATTAGAACATTTCCGCAACCCCGGCAGACAATGGCCTTACCAAGCCCCGTCAATTATTGCATGTAAGAAGTGTCTATTATGCAAATGAACTTGTATTGAACATTTCAAGTAAAAACTTATTTAAACTTGTATGATTTACGAGTATATATACAGGGTTAATTGTAAAACATCAAAAACCTCACAGGACTATGTTAATAACATCATAATCAACAACTATAGTTCTATGACTTTTAAAAATTCGTCATATTTTAGTTCACCAGATTATATTATTATTATACTATATAAAGCTAGATTACCACTGACTGACTGACTGACTCATTGACATAATTGTTCTCCCAGATGGTGGATGGGGAGGTGGGTATATTTTGACAGATTCGTAAACAAGTAACTCTCAAACCTACGGGAAAAGTGCCAAACCTCCCCTTTTCACCCCCCTTCTCCCCCCTCCCTATCGTATCTCGGAAACTACGAGACCCGTATTTTTTGTTTTTTACGGATTCGTATAGAGGAGGCTCGGTAAAGTAAAAATTAAGAGACTTGGAACATTTTTTCTTTTCAGATTCATTTAGAGGGGCAATACTTTAGTAGAAATAATTGTGCAACACCCCCCCCCATCACCTCCCACTTTTTTTTTTTTTTTCACAAGCACGCGAGGTACTTGCACCTCGCGCAACACGCAAATACTAAACGCCCCCATCACCCCCCCCCCATTTTTTTTTTTCACAAGCACGCGAGGTGTTGCACCTCGCGTAACACGCAAATGCTAAACCCCCCCCATCTGCCCCCATCACCCCCCCCCCCATTTTTTTTTTCCACAAGCACGCGAGGTGCTTGCACCTCGCGCAACACGCAAATACTATTTATACTATATAAAGCTAAATTACCGCTGACTGACTGACTGACTCACTCACTCATTGACATAATTGTTCTCCCAGATGGTGGATGGGGAGGTGGGTATATTTTGACAGATTCGTAAACAAGTAACTCTCAAACCTACGGGAAAAGTGCCAAACCTCCCCTTTTCCCCCCCCTTCTCCCCCCCCCTATCGTATCTCGGAAACTACGAGACCCGTATTTTTTTCTTTTTACGGATTCGTATAGAGGAGGCTCGGTAAAGTAAAAACCATTTTTCAAAGTCCCCCCCCCGCCCCCCTTCTCCCCCTCTTTAGGCGGATCTCGGAATCTAAGAGACTTGGAACATTTTTTTTTTTCAGATTCATTTAGAGGGGCAATGCTTTAGTCAAAATACTTCTGCAATCCCCCCCCCCAACACCCCTTCCCCTCTTTATTTTTTTTTTTTTTTTTTTCACAAACACGCGAGGTGCTTGCACCTCGCGCAACACGCAAATACTTGATTTGGAGGGGCAATGCTTTAGTTTTTTTCACAAGCACGCGAGGTGCTTGCACCTCGCGCAACACGCAAATACTAGTTATACTATATAAAGCTAAATTACCACTCACTCACTGACTGACTCATTGACATAATTGTTCTCCCAGATGGTGGATGGGGAGGTGGGTATATTTTGACAGATTCGTAAACAAGTAACTCTCAAACCTACGGGAAAAGTGCCAAACCTCCCCTTTTCCCCCCCCTTCTCCCCCCCCCCCCCCCCCATCGTATCTCGGAAACTACGAGACCCGTATTTTTTCTTTTTACGGATTCGTATAGAGGAGGCTCGGTAAAGTAAACACCATTTTTCAAAGTCCCGTCCCCCACCCCCCTTCTCCTCCCCTTTAGGCGGATCTCGGAATCTAAGAGACTTGGAACATTTTTTTTTTCAGATTCATTTAGAGGGGCAATGCTTTAGTCGAAATACTTGTGCAACCCCCCCCATCTCCCCCCCATCACCCCCCCCCCTTTTTTTTTTTTTGTTCACAAGCACGTGAGGTGCTTGCACCTCGTGCAACACCCAAATACTAAACCCCCCCCATCACCCCACCCACATTTTTTTTTTTTTTTATAAAAAGCACGCGAGGTGCTTGCACCTCGCGCAACACGCAAATACTAAACCCCACCATCACCCCCCCACTTTTTTTTTTCACAAGCACGCGAGGTGCTTGCACCTCGCGCAACACGCAAATACTAAACCCCCCCATCTCCCCCCATCACCCCCCCCCACTTTTGTTTTTTTTCACAAGCACGCGAGGTGCTTGCACCTCGCGCAACACGCAAATACTAAACCCCCCCATCAACACCCCCGCTTTTTTTTTCACAAGCACGCGAGGTGCTTGCACCTCGCGCAACACGCAAATACTAGTTTTCATATAAAAATAAAAATAGGGCATTCAAATAGGGCGTTCAATTTAAATATTTTTATTTTTGTATGAAAATCTGGTGAACTAAAATATGACGAATTCTTAAAAGTCATAGAACAAAAGTTGTTGATTATGATGTTAGTAACATAGTCCTGAGAGGTTTTCAGTATTTTATATTTAACCCTATATAATTAAGACGATAATCTATTGTATGTAGATGACTGTTTATATGGTTGTATTTACTTCCTGCAATTTGTACTTTTTTGGGTCGATTGCCCTAACGCTCTTTTATGGGACAATTACCCTTACATTTTTAGGTAACTGTCTAATTCTCGCAGGCGGTAACAGACATTTTTAAATAAGACATTTTTGTCTTCTCGAAACTTAATATTGTAAATTATTCATAAACATCTGTTCTGGTGTCTGAATTAATATTACGAAAGGTACCGTCTTTCATCATTGAAAAATAAATTAGAAATTAATATTAAATTAAAATGGGTTAAGTTTTTTTTTACTACGTTTTTGACAGCCTAGTGATAAAAAGTTAGAAAATTATTATAATACTCATCATTGTGTTCTTGTTCTTATCTGGGGGCACGGCATCGGCAGTGTCCCCGCCAAGTCGAGCGCGAAGCTAACATACGGTAGTGTTTTCCATCCTTTCGGCGTATATTCATGTCGCTATTTATGGACCTCTAGATAGGTTTAGAACGCTGAAATTATCGCCATCTAGTAATCTTTAAGCACACACTTAAACCACAAAATTTCATGTTTGCAGCTCATTTATTTCCTAAGTTATACAAAAGCAAAGTTGTGCTAATTCGACACTCACTGACTCACTCACTGATCATCAAAATAGAACTAGTACTTCCCATAAACCTAGAGACCTGAAATTTGACACATAGGTAGGGATTAGTGCCTGTATAAAGGAAAAACTATCAAAACTAGTATCATAGAAGATCTGGAAATACCTGATGACCCTGAGGAGGAACCGTAACGGACCAGCGAAACTATTGAAGTTATTGAAATACCGTGTTCACAATTTTTTTTTTAGTATGATTAGCTTTTTCTTTTGAAATTGAAAAATTGAAAGTCAGCACTAACAGCTCAGCTGAACTATGGCAGATATGGAAATGCGTTTTGACAAAAGTTATTCAGTGTGTTGAGCCCCTTCTATATATATATGAAACTAGTACTTACGCGGGGCTTCGCTCCCGTGGATTCTATCACGGTAAAAACATAACTCTCCTTTTTTGCATCGCGTAAAAAGTAGCCTATAACCTTCCTCAAGCTTCAAGCTACTTCCATACCAAATTTCATCCAAATCCACCCAGTAGGTACTTTCAAAGATTAGCGCGTTCAAGCAAACAAACAAATAAACAAACTTTTCCGCTTTATAATATTAGTATAGATATGTCTCCATTTCATATATATGTATATGAAACTGGAGTCGTATTTAATGTTTAGAAAACATTAAGATGTGCTAAAGTCACAAAGTACACACAAGAAGTACCTCCCCGTGGTGAAGGTGGAAACAGGCTAAGTCTGCAGTTGACACAACTTTCAAATGCAGCTTGACTAGCTAAAACTTCCATTTCTTGTTCTTGTCTTCGGGCTTATATTGTTTTCAGTCTTTGTAATTTGCTGATTGGAGGTAACCTGAAAAAGTGGCTGTTAAAGTGAGAATAGGTTATGCAGATAATAATATTTGTTTTAACACGATATTACAATTTTGTAAGGTAACCAATATTACATAAGATTATTTTTATTGATGATAGGTTCGCATTTAACCACCATCTCACTTAATGGTATGCAATGATGTAGTCGAAGATGAAGCACGCTTACCTTGAAGTAACTTATTCACTCTTGACTTAAAGACTCCCAGGTTATAGCTATCAGGAAATACAGACTCCGACAGGGAATTCCACTCCTAAGCTGTACACAATGAAAGAATTAGTATTAGCCTAAGATTAATTTGGTCACCCATCTCCTAATTGACCTTGGCAAGAATTGCTTTACCTTAAATATAGACCTATTTAGCCTGCTATAACGTAGCCACGAGCCCCTTTCTTCGTCGAAAAACAAACATATTCTACTAAAATCGACCTCGTGGCAACTCTAAGTGGGTTATACATCTTGTTGCCCCCACATTAAGTGTAATATGTACGTATTATCACCCTCATTACTTTTGTGGGACAAGCAGACGTCGTGGTGGAGTTTTGTTTTATTAGGGGTAGCTTTTTTGGCATTTTTAGATGACATTTTGACCGGGTTGTTGGGTAGTTGGCCTCTCTATGCAAAAAAAAAAACACTTTTTTGTTTTCGGGGAGAAACCTTCAAAAAGCGCATGGACTTTCAAGGAGAAGACCAGAAAGTGTGGGATTCTAAAAATTGCCAGTATTTTTTTCTCAACTATATGCCTTTATTTATTAAACTAGCTATGCCCAGCGGTTTCACCCGCGTTAATTTGTGGAAAACCTACAAAAATAATGGTATTCAATCACTTTACGATTGTCTTTCGACTACGTTCATGCCAATTTTCATTAAAATCGGTAAGTTGTTTATTTTTTTATACAAACTTTCATCCCCTATGTCTCCTAGGGACTGATATTACAAAAAGAACTTCCCGGGTATTGTAAAACTTACATAGTTTCATTAAGATTTTTTTTTATTTACCCATTATGATTACTGAATGAATATTATTTATTTTTTATTTTATTTATGAAATTATGGATACTTGTATTTATTTCATAATTCAAATAATGGTATATTTAATCAAATAAAGTATATACAGGCGAAAGTAAAAATAAAATATAAATTATAGGGCATCGAAAGATTCGTCAACATCGCTATCAATGGAAAAAGTGCCCAGAACACTAGCCGCATTGCCACGTTGAATGGCAATGCGACTAAACGTTTGCTGATGTCACCCAAAGAGTCGATGCGCACTAGGACACCATGGTCCTTTTATTTATTAATTTTGGCACAATTGTAGTTGACATTTGTGCCAAAATTGATTAAAATCGGTTAAGCGGTTTAGATTTCTCATTCAAACTTTCATCCACTACTTTAAACCTTTAGGGGTGGATTTAAACAAAGAACAACTCAGAGTCAAACATAGGCTATGTTTGACTCTGAGTCTTCTACTATTTTCATGCCAAATTTCATACAAGTCAGTGTAGTAGTTTACCCGCGAAAGCGTAAGAGACAGGCATACAGAAGTTTGCATTTTTTTATCCTAAAGTTTGCTGTATATGTTTAATTTTTTTTTTTTATTAATAATAGGTTCGCGTTTGACCACCATCTCACCTGATGGTAAGTGATGATGTGGTTGAAGATGAAGCACGCATCAATAAAAAATAAAAAAAAGATTATGAGGATGGCTGTATGTTTGTTGCTCTTTTACGCAAAAACTACGGAACGGATCTCAATGAAATTTGGTAAGCAGATAGTTGACATCCTGGAATAACACATAGGCTACTTTTAATCCGGAAATTTCCACGGGATTTATGCGAGAAAAACCTCCCACGCGAACGAAGTCGCGGGCAAAAGATATAAATAATCCTTTAGAGGATGATTTTTGAAAAAAATATTGATTTTGTTTGACTCTGGGTCAATCATAGTCTATTTACTGGCTCCTGAATACTAAGAGGGTATCACACTGCCAATTTTCAAGTTCTAAGCCTCCATAATTAACTATATCGCACCTTCGGGAACAAAGGGTCACTACTGCAACTTTTTGCAAAAATGACTTAAATATGCAGAAAAAACCGCGATAATCGACTCTATATCCTCAGCAAAAACGGTGACAATAGCATGAATAACATCGGTTTGAGGGAGGGAGTGTCGTTACATTATTTCGCGTAATTGGTCCGTTTGCTTGAAACATAACGTCTCATCCTGTCAGTAGTGTTTTGACAGCCGAAGTGTGACCTTGCGCATTTGTGACGGTGAGACACTACGGTAAGTAATGACTTTTATTTTACATATTTTTTGTAAAATTAATGTCAATTATGGATAATAATCATGTTTTGTTACCAAATCTTGGTATTTGTTTGCTGCAAACATAACGTCACTTCAATTTCTAAATGACATTATAGCATAAAACTTTTCTTTTCATTGAAACCAAAACGTCACTTCTGTTTACAAGTGACATTATTTTTGTAATGATTAGTATTTATATTAAGGCAGAAAGTCATTTTTATCATCATTGTATAGAAGTGTTTTTTTTTTTGCTTCAAAAGATACTCAGTGTTTTGATGGTAATAATCGGTCATTTATGTTTATAAATAAAGGTTTATAAAAAAATTATTTTGTTTATAAAATGAATAGGTTGTATTTGTTACATTGACTTTTGTAAAAATAAATATTACAAACATAATGCCATTTTACAACTGATGTGAAATTAAAATATCAAGCGAGATCTCATTCAATCTTTGAAAATTAAATGGCCCTTTTAGGTAAAACTCACAAATGAATCCAATCAACCAAAAAAAAAGTTTCACCAAATCATACTTTATGTTCTCATTAAATTAAACATTTATTTTTATAACAAAAAGGCACTTTCTCTCTAGCCAATCTTTCCTAGATAGATGGTTTTCCATTTACATTATTATTTAGAGCTTATCTATTGAGTAATTGTTTTGTTTTGGATTTCAGATTTCAGATTAACCTGTATTATTATGCAGTAAATAAACTGCAAATAAATACTATTTAACATAAATTCCTTGTTCGGGGGCATACACAAAGTGCGGCTGATAACGCCCATTCTTATTACTTCAAAACTTCATACGAGGGCAACTGGATTGAAGTCAATCGTATTCATACAGTAACATGAAGCACAAGAGTCCAACAACCTCACGAAGTAACACTAAAGCAGGCTTATGACAGTAAAATCCCCTTAAGTGCTCGAAAGAAGACAGATATTCAAACCTTAATTAACACCAACATTATACCGAAAGTTTATGAAACTATTTACAACACAATATTTTGATATTTCTTTATTTTATAATTAAACAAGTGCGATGCGAGTCGTACTCGTGCTTATTGCTATATTTTTAGCAGAGCATTTGATACTGATTTTCCTTATAATTTTGTTACCAAAGTTGTAGTTCCTAATTGGATAATAAAGCCCAAATACCTACTAAACTGTGATGAATGTGATTTACTTAAGTACCTTTAAGCAATTTAATATTACAACGTAGGTATATAAAGATGTTTAAGTATTAGTGTTATTTGTGAGACTGTTTAATATTAAGCTAATATTGTTATATCAATTTTATTTAATGAATTTATCTTTTAGGAGAATGTTATAGAATTTTGTCCACGATACTCGTTTTATTAGATGATAAGTGCCGAACGGCAAACTCTTTAATCGTATTAAGACTGATGATTGATTTATTATGTTGAAATGTGTGACTATGCCTAGTTTTGTTTAGATTTTACATGCCATGCACCTAAGACATGGTCTTAAAGGGATTATTTTATTAAATATTAAGTACCTACAGCTTAAACTTTCATAAAGATTTTAGATACTTAAACAGCATGCCACTGTCATTTTATCTATACTATAACGATTATATTTATGATTATAACTATTCAGTATAATTAAGGTTTTATCTGACAGTAACTTGAAAGCCATTTTCTATAGTTTAGAGCAAATACCTTGAGCTTGTGGTGCCTCCAATATACAAGTTGGCCAATATATCGTCCACACGGGTTTCGGTGTGGGACCTCTTTCAAAATGTATGTTATTCTTTTTTAATTTTGATGCCATTTGTTTATTATACAAATAAAAAATAAAAAAGATATCATCTATTTCATTTAATAACCCTCTATTTTATCAATAAATATGGTATTTTACCGATTCTTCTTCTTTTTCTGCTTGTTTTAGTTTGTATCGGTTTCCAGTTAAATATATCTTTACTAAAAATAAACGTAAATCATCTGTATCAATAAAAAATACGTACTTTCATGTAGTTATTATTTTTTAAAAAGGTCATTTCTGCAATATGATAGTTAGCGATTTGTAACAAAAAGTCACTTTTGGTACCCTTTCCTCAGTTTATGGCTTGTTTCTCAGAAACCCCTTCTTGTATTTTTTTTTTTAATATTCACGATTGTCCGTGAAGAAACTACGGATTTAAGACTGCAAGAATCGCGTCAATACTCTAAAACAGTACAGAGTTAAAAAAAAAATACATACAAAAAAATCGAAAAATGCTCCTCCTGTAAAGTTGGAAATCATGCAGTAGTGACCCTTTGTTCCCAAAGGTGCGATATAACCTTTTGACCAATAAAACAAATAAATGTAATTATTTCTTTATTTTAAATTTTATTATTCTTTTTTTGTTTCCATATTCAGTTCTATTTTATAGTCTACTAGTACTCACGCGGGGCTTCGCTCCCGTGGATTCTATCACGGTAAAAACATAACTCTCCTTTTTTGCAGTTGCGTAAAAAGCGTAGCCTATAACCTTCCTCAAGCTTCAAGCTACGTCCATACCAAATTTCATCCAAATCCACCCAGTACTTTCGAAGATTAGCGCGTTCAAGCAAACAAACAAACTTTTCCGCTTTATAATATTATATAGTATAGATAATTATGTACTTTTCTGTCTAATGTTATAAAATTTTATTTAATATATATAAGTGATGTGCACCCCTATAAGTGACAAATTCACTCTAGACCTAAGTTTGATTGTTACAGTACCTCATAAAATGTATTAGTGAATAAGTCGTCGGAGTGCCTTAAATTCCTTCGAGGAGTGTGCGCAGGAACTCCATGACCTGATCCCTCCATCTCCCTTTCACTACCGGCCTACCAGACGCAGGGCTGGATACCATCCACACTTGGTTGATATACCGTCTTGTCGTACCAAGCGCTTCTCCTCCACATTTATTGTGCGCACTTCCAAGCTGTGGAATTCTCTGCCGGCTTCTGTGTTCCCTGCCACTTATGACCTTTCAACCCTTAAAGCAAGAGTGAACAGGCATCTTCTGGGCTCGCTCGTTCCATCGTAGACATCATCTATCGCTTACCATCAGGTGAGACCGAAGTCAAGAGTGAGTTCATTCTGAATAAAAAAAAATAAAAATAAAAAATATCTGGTACTTTTATGGTCTCGTGTCTTTTCAACAGGTTGACCATAGACTGTCAAAAATATATAAAGATGAAATGATGCTACTTGATTTATGTCAAAACTACCAAGGTTTATGGTTCTACCTGTGTCATAAAAACGCCATAAAAATGCCATGTACTGTTATTTTATGGTGAAAATAAATCGTTGAGTCCCGCGTCGGTTTTGGGTTGCTTTTTACTTATGTCAATTGAAAGGCTTTATATTTATAAACATAGAGATTCATGTATATTTCTTTTGGTGTACTCGTAAGAGGGTTTGTTTAAATTCAAAATTTAAATTCTTTATCTATCCTAATATAATTAATGTATGTTTGTAAGTTTTTATATAGGGGATAATCTTCGAAACCAATGATCCAATTCTAAAACAATCTTTCTTTGGTCGATAGGCAAATAGCGATGGTCATCGTTACATGGTGGACATCCCACCCATACGCACAAAACCGTTTGGGAATACTTTCATTATGCGTACGGCTAAGGAGTGGAATTCCCCGCCGGAGTCTGTGTTTCCCGATAGCTATAACCTGGAGGTACTTAAGTCGAGAGTGAATAGGTTACGTCTAAGTAAGCGTGCTCCTTCTTCGATCACATCTCACCGCAAAGATCGAAATGCTAGTTTTAGGAAGCCAAGAGAGCTCATTTTAAGCATCGTTTAGTTACAAATGCCACGTCGAAATAACGTCGAAAGAAAGGATATAATGAGAACTTAACGAGACTTACTTACGATTCAAAAAACATTTTCCTTAGACTGCCATTTTAGTTAGTGCTTCTTTGTTTCCTTCTTTCGTCTCTTTATAGTAGATCTTTGGATGTTTGTCCAATAATAATATAATATTCCACAACGCCATCTAGTCCCAAACTAAGCAGAGCTTGTGCTATGAGTACTAGACAACTGATAAACATACATATATATTTCTAAATACATACATATTATAGATAATTTACACCCAGACAAAGAACAAATGATCGTGCTCATCACACAAACATTTGTCATGACAACAATAACAATTCAATAACTTATTTTTCCAAAGTAAAGTACCTACAGAATAAGCACATCTGTTTACAGTGAAGGATTGATTGTTTACAATGACTCTCCTACCCCTCCCTCTTACCTTATTTCTCATTTTCGATTTCTATGTTCTTCACACGCTAAAAGTCTGCGCTCTTCCAATAATCTTCTCTTACTCTGTCCTTCTCATACTTCTGATTTTATTCATTCTTCCTTTTATTTATAGTCTATTTTTCTTTGGAATGCACTACCTCTTGATATCAGGACGGCCACCAGTCAATATGCGTTTAAGAGAATGTTGCGGGATTATTTTCAAAACAAATACTTATATAGTGAAAGCAGAGTTTTTATAACCCCCTTTCTATGAATTTTTATCAACATATATTATACAACGTGTAATGGAAAGGGTATATACATACCAAGGGCACGGCTTCTTTGGATGATATCAAACGATATTGGAAAGGTTTCAACTCAAAATAAAATACTCTAAAAATAGATACCAAATTTTCGGTTTCGTAAGTTTCTTAAATTGAAATCATAACAATCTTGTCACCGCACTACGTAGGTCAATAACTTTCCACGTTACTTGCAAATATCACGATAAATCTCTTCCATAACTCTGTGCACCTAGTACTGTTGTGCGCTAGTACTGTAGTTACTACAAAAGAACACAACCTTTACGCTAGGCTACTGTAGCCTAGCGTAAAGGTTGTGTTCTTTTGTCGGCGCGAGAAAGGAGATAGGATTAAAAACCCTTCCAATATCGTTTGATATCACCCAAAGAAGCCGTGCCCTTGGTATGTTATACCCTTTCCATTACACGTTGTATATATTTGGTATGTATTATGATAAAAAGGATTGTAAGTTTATTTTAGTTATTTATGTATAATATATATTGTTGTAATAAGACTTTTACTTTACATATATTGTCTACTTAGTTTATTTTTTTTATGCACCTGCCATATTATCTCTTCACCATCCATGGTTGACTGGTAGAGAATGCCTATGGCATTAAGTCTGCTTTTGTGCATTTTGTGTTGCATAAAGTTTTAATAAATAAATAAAGCCCCCTGTGCTAGGTGGTACCTGTGTTATAGTATATCTAAAAGGTTTGCTAAGAAGTAGGATTTGCCTAAGTCTTAGTTTTTTGAAGATGTAAATCAATTTTGTAGTGGTATCCTGGTGTTGTGCCCGGGGACGTACACGTTGTCAGGACGGTCGACTGTTAGGGTTTGTGAATTTTAATTTTGTTAGTCGATTATTTAATCGATATACGTAGTAATACAGCTGAATTTAATATTTTACGCTGGCAACTTTAACCTTTTCATATATTCGTGGTCGCTCTGTGATTAGTTGACGCAAATTGGCGGGAACCAATTAGAGAACTCGCTTCTTCCCGCTCAAAAATGGAGGGGTTAAGGTGGGGTAACGGAACGTTTGGCTGGCTGCGCGCTCTCTTGTTTTTGGGATTCAACGCGATAGGTGGATAGACAGTTGAGTAAAATAGTATTCTGTAATCTGGTACTAAGTATCGATTGTTGTATACGCAAATTAACACGTTCGCTGACAGTACGTCGTTACGCGGGAAATTAAAATAGTGCGTAATGACAGTACGTCGAAGGACGGGCCACTTATTTTTAAGAGTACGTCGTCTCACGATAATCTAAATATATATAACTCAAAGGTGACTGACTGACTGACATAGTGATGTATCAACGCACAGCCCAAACCACTGGACGGATCGGGCTAAAATTTGGCATGCAGGTAGATGTTATGACGTAGGCATCCGCTAAGAAAGTATTTTGCTAAATTCCCACGGGATCGGGATTTACACGGGAAAAACTTCCCACGCGAACGAAGTCGCGAGCAACTACTAGTTTTTCATATAAGTATTATAAAGAGCAGTATCCACTGTCATATTATGAGCAATTTCATATTTCTTACTGCCGTAACACGAGTATTTTGTGGGTAGTTTCATATTGCTTGCATGTGCACGAGTACTACGTTGATTTGTTATTTAGTATGGAAAATTCTACTGTCGTAATGTAGTGTCAGGGTAAGTCCTCACTGTCAGCGAACGTGTTAAGAAAAATACAAGACAGTTTCGTGTAATCCTTGCATCTTTATTTAACTACATCCCGTTCCTGTTGGTGTGTTGACAGTAGTATGTAACATATCGAGATGAATCTTCTGGCCTTCGAAAAGCATATTAAGAAGTTGGTCTCAGCTGTCATTCTTTCTCGACAGTCTTCATAGTCGTTGTGTATGTCAGAAAGGCAGTTGCTCCATGTAAAAGACTAGTCAGCTGAGTTCGGTTAGACTGGAACCAAATTGGGGTACTATCGACCAAACTTCCGCATGCTCACCTTTAAGACTATAATCGCATATCACGGCTCACAGCCCGATCGCCTAATGCATGTATTTTGACCAATAAGATGCACGAAATGTATCTTAGTAGTGTTCGCAATAGTAAGTATTAATATAATGTTACACGCCCTGTACTCACAAAATGTTATATTGTCTCTAATTGGGCGAAACCAGGAAGGGATATGGTTTGTCACTAGCTGCGCTTCCGCAGAAATATTTTCTTAAGAGAGCATGCGTATCTTTGGCCGATAGTACATAGTCGAGGAAAAGCTAAACGGACAATAGAAATTGATGATGACAGAGGATGGGTTGGGGTTTTGTTTTATTTAAAAAAACGTATCTCTCACTAGTATTGTGTTGTTGGTGTTTACTAACATTTTAATTGACTTACACCTGAAACAACTGTCTACAGCCCTAGAAACATTTGTTTCAGTGCGAAAATCGAACCCACGACATGCACCGCAGCATCTTATTGCTCAACTACTGCGTCAAGCGGGTCGTCGACTATTTATTTATTTATATTTTATGTACAGACGCCAGCACATGAAGCTACCCGAAACTGTCAAATTTTTCCAATCAATCTTGAACCTAATTTATTTAACAATAAAGTTAAAAACTATTAAAGAAATTCGACAGATTGTTGTAGCTTGATGTGCTGGCGTCTGTACAATAGTGTTACATGGGCGGACTTAATGCAGCAAGGCATTCTCTACCAATCAGCCTTTGGTTTAAAAAAAAATACATTAATTGACTGATGATGATGTTCGTCCTAGCGGATTTCGGCTACGGCGACTGTATCATGGCTATTTTATTCAAACATTAGAGCTTGGTTGTTCAGCTCTCCGGCGGTGCGCTCGTTGGTGACTGGCGTACCCACATTTCACTGAGCATACCATATTGCATGTAGAGTACGTTAACACACCGTTGACCTGACAATATTGTATGGCAGCTGGTGGTGCCTTCAACTCGTCTCGTTTTTTGTCCAAATTCGCTCGTCGTAGCAATTCAAAATCAGAGACTTGCAGACTAATGAGACTTCCCTAATCCGGACGTTGAGCTGCTTTGCGCTCCAATTGCGATGGTTCGATCTTGCATCTTTTCATATGCCTTTTCAGAACATCCTTATATCTTAGGTGCAATACCTACCCACCTCATTGATTGACAATTATGGTTAGGAAACTATCTGATAATCTAATAATCGTTACTCAGTACTAAAAGAATACAATTACAATAGTAGGTGATTGAAGCCTCCTTTTAAGCAAATAGTGCCTGTAATAGGAGACTCCGCTCTTCCATAACTTTAAACAGTGATAATTTTATAACTAGATATTATAATAACATGCATATGTATAAATCTAAACGAGTAATGTGTTGAGTGTATGTGTAACTTTGTGTATGTGTGTATGTATGTATATGAGTGTGTGTGTGTGTGAGTGTGTTATTTTGTGTGCTGTAAGAGTAATTCAGTATCTTCATAGGTAAGATTCTTTAGCCAACTTTCTAGTGTTCTTTTACTTTCACTTAATGTTTTAGTATATATATACATATCTTTATTTATCTTATTATATAGCATAGCAGACTGTTTGCTTGTATAACGTATAACTCACCATTACACCAACTTACATTTTCATTTTCAGTAGAACCACTGTAATAAACAGTCCAGTGCCAGCGGAAATTATTTTATTTATTTAAATCACAATATTATAATCTGCCAAGAATCTCGCCATAATTGCGCCATCTCGTTCATACGATCGTATCGGCACCGTATACCAAGCTACTACTATTCTGATATTCTCATCGTATTAGCCATATTAGTATAATCACTACAACGTATAAAACAAAGTCGCTTCCCTATCTGTCTGTCCCTATGTATGCTTAGATCTTAAAAACTCCGCAACGGATTTTGATGCGGGTTTGTTTAGTAGATAGAGGGACTCTTGAGGAAGGTTTTAGTGTATAATAAGTTAAGGTTTTGTGTAGATTGAATGAAATACGACGATTATACTTCAACATGTCGGAAAGAATTAAGCCTATCAGGAGCTTTAATCGAAAACGCTGCCAAAACCTTTTGAGTCATAAAAATACAATATATGGCGGGATTATTTCTCTTTTACAGATCTACAAAAATACGCGATGGCATATGTCTATCTTACAAGAATAACCCACAATAACATTTTTTTTCATTTACTAATTACATTAAAATGATGGGTCATATACGAATCTTTTTCAACCGACGACAAAAAAGGAGGAGGTTATCAATTCGACGCGTTTATATATTTTTTTATGTATGATCACCGAGTACTCGAAGACGGCTGAACCGATTGGGAAAATTCTTTTTTTGTTTGATAGGGTATACTTTGAAATTGGTACCATTTGTCACCAAGTCAGGATCTGATGATGGGATCCTAGAGAAATCGAGGTAACTCTTCAAATATTATAGGCACACCTATGGCGTTTTGGGTATTTCTTATAGTAACTTGTGCAGTTTCTCTCAAAAAGTACCATTTGGGGAAGTGGAACTGATGATGAAGACCACAGATGGCCGCCGAAACTACTCAATAATAAGTATTTCGTGGATTGCGATTCGATTACTTGAATATGGATATTGAGCACTTTATGCTCGTCACAATGCATATGGTGATGTATAGCTGATGGTGAAGTACCAGGAGAACTCCTCAACAATTAACGGCGCAACATTTGGAAAAGCAATATTTTGTAAATGAATATAAGTAGTTGACATTTAAGCTCTTTTAACTAGATAAATTAAAAATCAACCAACTAAAAAGAGTGAAATAAAAACTTTTTACCAAAAAATTAAACCGACTCCTAAAAATTGTTTTTTGGGAGTCGGTTTAATTTTTTGTTAAAAAGTTTTTATTAACAGTACAGTATTACTCCTTATCCAATTAAATACGTCAGATATGTTGAGGATTTAATGTAGATCAAAATTGTTTTTTGACTATATCAATAAAATTACCGGTGTGGCAAATTACCGGACGAGAAAAATATAACCTTTATTACCCGAGCGAAGCTGCTGCTGCTACTACTACTGCTACTGGCTAATATAGCCATATTAGTATTAATATGGCTATATTATCTAATATCGATATATATATATTTTTTTTTTTTTTTCTGTGGCCACTTGCGTATCTAATGTTATTATATTATTTATTTATTTATTTTATTTATTTATTTATTTACACAGTTCATATTACAACAAAACATTTTAATTCTACCTCTTAAACTAGGAGTTATCCTGTATCTTAAGAGGTAGTTGCAAATTATACATATAATACAAAATTTATACAGCAATGACCTGGCTCAAGTGGACTGTGTCAGTCAGCGAATTACATAATTATGTTACCGGATATAAATAATATAATTCTATAATTCTAATTATATTAGTGTATCATACTAATATGGCTATATATCTACTAATATCGAGTATTAGTGAGTGATTGCTAATACTCGCTATATTAGGTAATATACTAATATTGCTACTTTGCCTAATATCCAGGGAGCTTAATATATGATATTCGAATATCCTAATATGAATATGATGGCTTGTATTATAATATTTTTTTTTTTTCACTAGCCCCGAACTAAGGAAAGCTTGTAGTATGAGTACTAGACAACTGATAAACATACATATATATTTCTAAATACATACATGTTATAGATAAATTACACCCAGACAAAGAACAAATGATCGTGCTCATCACACAAACATTTGTCCTGGGTGGGAATCGAACCCACGACCTTGCGCATAGCAGTCAGGGCCACTGACCACTAGACCAACAGGCCTAATATGTATACCTATTATGAATATATTCGTTACACCACTAACGCAGGTACAGATGCACTATTTCTTTCTTTCCTCTCATAGCCCGTGGGCACGGTATCCTACACGACTGGAGAGAGATCAACGTAAGAGAGGGCACATAATAAGCCGATTATGTCATATAAATTCCAGGCGTCAGCTAAAGAGTGGAATTTCCTGCTGGAGTCTACGTTTCCTTGTAGTTATAATCTGGGGTTCTTTAAGTCCAAAGTGAAAAGGTTACTTCTAGGTTAGCATGCTTCAAACCCAAACAACATCTTTGCTTACCATCAGATGAGATGTAAACAAACTCAAGCGTATCATAAATAAATTAATAGTTTAAAAAACACTAGAAAAACATGCTTTTATAAATGCAGGTAAAAACAAAATGATCGTGTTCAAAGTCCATTACGTGGCCCTTCTCACAAGTTCAAACACAACTATGATACGATATTCCATCATGGAATGCCGGTGCCTATCTTTTGGCTTCATCATCAGACCTTGAAACCTAATCGTGGTCAAAATTCATTACAAGACTTTTCTAAGAAATCCAAAACAGCTATGATACGATTTTCCATCATGAAGTTCCAGTTTATATTTTCCGGCTCCATCATCAGATCAGTTTGACAGTACCATATTATTGTATTGTCGTCAGAACTACATACAGCTGCCAATTTTCATTACGCTACGACCTTTGGAAGATGGTTAAATTAGTTACCTTAGTGTGCAGGATCAGGTTTGTTCCGGCGTAAATGAAGTGACTCGCGTTAACTTTTCAATTCGTGTAATAAAATTCGTATTTACATTGGTTGGCAGTTGAAAAATAATGGCAGAATGAATACATTACAAGTGGTTTTATAGGCTTGAGTGAAGGAGAATGTGAGACCGAAGGAACGACTGAATGCGAGGCGATTGAAGGAACGACCGGGTTTGGTTTGACGGTCGGTGGTCTTCTTCTCTTGGTCGCTAGATGGCGCCCTGTACCACGTCTGATCGTGCGTTGCTGCGTCGTCGTGATGAGAGATGGCGTGAACACTTAGATTCCATTACATAGTTAGTTACATACAGGTTGACCTAATAAAAGCGTGTTAATAAAAAACCGGCCAAGTGCGAGTCGGACTCGCGCATAAAGGGTTCCGTACCAGTGTCTATAAAAAAAAACAAAAAATATCAAATTTATTGTATGGGAGCCCCCTTAAATATTTATTTTTTTTATTCTGTAGTATTTTTTGTTATAGCGGCAACAGAAATACATCATTTATGAAAATTTTAACTGTCCAGTTATCACGGTTCATGAGATATAGCCTCGTGACAGGCAGACACACAGCGGAGCCTTAGTAATAGGGTCCCATTTTTACCCTTTGGGTACGGAATCCTAAGAATTGGCCAAACGGGAGTCCGACTCGTCCATGAAAGTTTCCGTAATAGCTATGCAAAATAACTTTGTTTTTATTCAAAACAATTTCGTTTTGAAAGTTCTTATTGAGATCTACAACATATATTTTTTTCTGAATTTTCACTTTTTTATTTCTAAACTTGGAATGGGGCGGATTTTACCAATTTAGAAGTGTATATCTTTCAAACGATTGACATAAAGAAAAAATGGTTTGATGAACTCAATATATTTTTAAAGACCTATCCATAGACACCCTGCACGTATAGGGTTTCAAGTTTTTTTAGCACCTTTTTTTTAAGTCGTAAAGCGATTCACATAATACATCTACCCACCATGTTTCAACTGTGTAGTCCTAAAATAAATAAAATGGCTCTGACATACAGACGGATAGACAGACAAACATGACGATTCTATAAAAGTTCCGCTTTTTTGCCAATCGGCTACGGAACCCTAAAAAATTTACCCTAAATCTCTGTCTACCCATTGGGGTAATTAAAGCGTGATGTTCGGTCATATTCAGACGTAAGCTATAATTATGTAGACATTATATTTTAATGAGGGTGTATAAGAGTTAATTAGAGTTATCACATATATTATGTATGTGTT
The DNA here is from genome assembly GCA_943138885.2 of Tholera decimalis. Lineage (NCBI taxonomy): Eukaryota > Metazoa > Arthropoda > Insecta > Lepidoptera > Noctuidae > Tholera > Tholera decimalis. The sequence continues at coordinate 3,955,976 of OW964575.2, read as the reverse complement.
GAATATGATGCCTTAATTATGATATTTTTTAAAGATAATTACAGTATTTTGTGTGTCTTGTTCCTAGTGAAGATGTTATAGGGTATTTCAAACAACTTAATCGTGTTTGTGAGCAGTGGTGGTTCAGTGGTTTTAAAGAATTACAAGGTGTAGATTCGAAACCCAGCCAGACACATTACTAACCTGTCGGGGTTCGTCGACTTGTTAACCTCCTCCGTTTTTTTATCGTCGGTTAAAAAAGCTTTATATTATATTAAAATAGAATAATAAAAATGAAACAAAAAGAAAATGTCAAATCGGATGGATTATAGTTGGGAAAAATAAAAAGACACACTCACAAAAGTGGAGTTGTTAATACACTAGTCGATAACGCAATTACAATAAGCCAGGGAAGCCACATAGGAGGCATGGGAAGCAGTCACCTCTTCCTGCGAAGCAGTTATGCAAGCGGAGAGGTGCTCGAGGGGTAGGCGAGTCCCAAGGCCCTCACAGCCCTTGCGTCCCAGCCGCTGCAGGAGACAGTCCGGGCGCCGGGAGTCGAAGGGTGACTCCCAGCCACCGTAGGCGCGGGCCTGTGGGGTGCGAGCAATGGGTAGCTCGCCGCCCGACTGTAACCAGGCCTCTGTAGACGGCGCATCGTGTTCCACGCGCGCCTCAAAGAGTGTCAGCAAAATTGTCGCAGCCCACAAAGGGGCCGTTGCCTGCCGGGGGTTGCGGAATTGTTCGAAAGAGTTACCGCGGCCTTGGCACACGAAGGGCATATGATGGAACACGGATGGGTTTTAGTCAGTTAAAATCTGAAACACCTTCCCGCTTCGCCTAGACCGGGAGGCAGTCATTGTATGATTTCCTATCCTTAAAACAAAAAGGGAAGCCACATGTGCTTGGAAGGAATCATCCCTAAGCAGTCATGTCCTCAACGTAGTCCCGAATCTAACTGACTGACTGACTGACATAGTGATCTATCAACGCACAGCCCAAACCACTGGACGGATCGGGCTGAAATTTGGCATGCCGGTAGATGTTATGACGTAGGCATCCGCTAAGAAAGGGTTTTGCGAAATTCCCACGGGATCGGGATTTACACGGGAAAAACTTCCCACGCGGGCGAAGCCGCTGGCACAAGCTAGTCTTATAATATGCTTTTTTGATAAGAACACGTTTGACGTGGGTTTTAAATTTTCAACCGACGACCAAAAGAGGAGGTTATCAATTCGACGCGTATATTTTTTTTTTTTTTTTTTTTTTTTTCCCTGGCTAAGTTCTGTAACAGACTTTGACAACTTGTTATAAAAGCGTATGCTATTTATGAGGAATGACTTGCTTATCGTGACTAATCTCCATTTGGGTAAAACAAGTACTTTGCTAAGGTCTAGTCTGTACTAGATTGGTATGAATTAAAATATACCACTACATTCCTAAAACAATACGAGAATCCCCACTGCACTTTTTCAACAATAAACTTAAATCGTCATTACTTTAAAATATTTTTTTATACCGTAAAATATTTTTTAGAAGACAAGTGCAAATTATAATATAAGTAGTAATACTTACTTAAATAGAAGTGGTGTTCAGGGGCTATACTATCTCAGCGCTTCTCACTATTTATCTCGCTCGCACACTACTGGCCGCGGTCAAGCGAGCAAGCGAGACAGAGTGGCAGGGAAAAGATTCGAAGACACCGATTATTTAGTTTATTTCATTTTACGGTGACATTATTTTCACCGTAAAATGAAATAAACTAATTTAAAAAAAAGTAAATAACATAAGCCCTTAATTAGTTAAGTTAGTTCAATTAATATGCAAAGTTTCATTAGCTAATTTGAAGTTACTTTTGAATACCAGTGGTTTATTGTTCGGTTTGGAGGTAACTTTGGATTTTTTTTTCTACCAAGAAAATTTTATGGAATCGTGTTTTTGTCAAATATAGTACCTAACATTAATCCTCAACTTTACCATATATTTATTTCAAAATTATTGCTGCCGTATTTTCGACATAACGGAGGATCATGCTAAGCCATTTGAGGTAGTATAGGCCCTTAAATTATATTTGATAATATGTTATAATTTATATTAGATTATATTATCTATTATGCGTATGTGTTGAATAGTAAAAAAAAATCAAAATTGTTTTATTTTACATAGGCCTAAATGGGCACTCATAAAACGTCAGAAGTTAGTGCACGGTTCGAAATTGGTCGTTTCCTAAGGAGAAGAACCGGCAAGAAAAACCACGGTTACTCTCTTAAAAAAAAATCTTGATTTTCACAATCTTTGCATAATATGTAGATACAATTTTTTATTTATTTTAATGTTTATAATATATCTTTTCGCTCAATGTTATCTATTTTCTGTTCTATTAGAGCGTAGGAAAGTTAATTTTAAGTCTAATTAACCATTTTAAATCTCGGTTTAATATAAATTATGAATATTCGAATGCCGCGTTTATCCGCTGCTAAATCCAGCGCTGAATATGTAGTATTGTACAATATTATACATACCATATCCGATATCTTTGTCTTAGTCTTTGATTTCATTACAATCGGTTCAGTGGTGTAGACTAGACTAGACAACAAACGTTGACCGGCTAGCTTCAATCGTTGAGATCAGTTAAAATGTAGTATTACAAAGTGGGTTAAAAATGTGTTACCTATGTTGAAGGGAGGGTTGCCCCCCTCCCCCCACTCTGACCCTACCAGGGTGGGGCAACATCGTAAATTTAACTAATTATAAACGCGACCTATATTGTCCCGACAAGGGCCAGTCTCATACGGTTTAATATTATAGAACAAGTATTTAAGGAGCTTTTTCCTTAATATTCGTTTTAGACTTTATAACGACAAATTTTGTGTGTTTTTGTAACAATTCATTCATAATTGGAATTTAAAAAATGGGCTAAAGAGTTGGAATTCCCTGCTGGAGTCTGTTTCCCGATAGCTATAACCTGGGGGTCTTTAAGTCGAGAGTGAATAGGTTACTTCTAGGTAAGCGTGCTCCATCTTCGACCACATCATCACTTACCGTAATTTTCCTACGGTTTTGGTTCTATTATACCATTTTATGCCTCTCTCCAGTCCTTCCAGTTTAATGACATCTGCTACATTCTTGATTTGTGCTTCTAAACCAGTTGCATGAGCAAGGCTTTCAGTGCTATGCGTTAGGAGCTCTTCCACTCTCCTTCTCTTCTGTAGTGGGCTTAGCTCCACGAATGGTTTTCTCGGCGTCACAACTGATGTTGATGTTCCAACACTGCACGTCTCCGGTGTGTAGGATGTTGATGCACCCTCATTTACACCAAATTCGGAACTGAAACATGGTTGCTGCTCTAGACAGAAGTAGTCATTTTTTTCCTCGTGACCTCAGGCCATTTGATGTTCTCTTGCAGCCATGTCACATACTTTTTTATTTATGTATGTCTCGTGTGATTACACGCGATCATTTCTCGTGAGAACGCGCGTCTCTCCCTCCAGTTCTGACTGAACCTATCCAGTTCGTCCCGCCATCTCCTTCGTGGTATGCCGTGACCCCGCCTCACTGTCTCGGGGCTCCAGTTTTCTGTTAGTGTTGCCCACAGTTGGTCTTTGGTAGATATGTCCTACCCAGTCCCAATTGAGTTGGGCAGCTTTTTGAGTCACTTCTATACTAATATTATAAAGCTGAAGAGTTTGTTTGTTTGCTTGAACGCGGTAATCTCATGAACTCCGGTTCTGATTTGAAAAATTCTTTCAGTGTTAGATAGCCCATTTATCGAGGAAGGCTATAGGCTATATATCATCACGCTAACACCAATAAGAGCGGAGCACTAATGAAGAATGTTTCAGAATCGGGGGATTTTTTTTCCACGCGGAAGAAGTCGCGGGCGGAAGCTAGTCATCTATATTTGTCTTGGAACACAAAATTAACTCTTTCTCCTTCTTTTTTTGTCTTCACTGCAAGTAGTGCTGCCATCCGACCAAGTTTCCCCAGATTTGTGCTAGTTTGGAGAGCTTCCGGGGGCGTCCGGGGTATTTTCCAAGCGTCTGGGTAGATTCCGAACACTTGACGCACGATCTCTATTATTTTCCTGTGGTATTTTATTTCATTGTATTCCTTATCCTTTCATATTATTGATTATGGCTTTATTTAAATCGGACGATATAAGTCCAGCAAGTCGGAAAAAGTTAAGCCGGTCTCTCGATCGGCTTAACTTTTTCTCGGCCACATTTTGAATGCTGCCAAAACCTTTTGAGTTAAACAAACAATATATGGTGGGATTGTTTCTCTTTTATAGATCTACAAAAATGTCTGGGATGGCATACGTCTTCATTTTTTTCTTTTACAAATTACATTAAAATGATGGACTATCTACGATGCTATTTTTAACAGTACAGTATTATTCCTTATTCAATTAAATACGTTGAGCGTTTAATGTTGATCAAAACACTATATCAATAAAATGAATATCGTATGAGTTATTGCAAGAGAAAAATTACCGGACGAGAAATTAATTAAGGAAAATAATTTAAGCAAATAACCGGCCCGGCTTCGCTCAGGTAATACAGTTTATGTATTACCTGAGCGAAACCGGGCCGGGTCGCTATTGTTAATCAAATATAAAGAAAGGGAATATCATATCGACGCTGGAAAGGAAAAATTATTTTCGAGGATTTTTGAAATTTTGGTGGTTGTCGTAATTGTGAAATGCTAAATTTGCCTTTGGTCAAGTTTGACATTTCTGTTCGTACGGTAAATACTCCACTTAGTTAATTTTTCCAGTATCTGGCGATAAAGTGTTAGGCGCTTAGGTAATTTTGAGTTATTTGGTTTTTTCTCACATGCATTGAGGTAATATAAAAAAAAATATATTAAATATATATTTAGGTTGTTTTGCCTCAACTTCCACATGTTTTTTATTTTGGTAAGGCAACATTTACTCTGATATAAATTCTGAAAAGATATATATTACATTTTTACCGTACCTTCCATAATCAAAGCTTGTCGGTTAGTCAATTTTTCCCGTTTCTACTTTTAGGGAAAATTTTACTAAGCGACACTAACTTTAAAACTAAGCATTATTTTTAATAGTTACGTATACTATAATGTAGATAAGAAATATCCAAATAAATTTCTAAGAATTAGGCTTTTTGGACCATAACAAGAATTTACACGATTTTTTTTCTGTAAATTCAAACTTTAAACTGCTCTACTGTAAAGTTAGTCTGATGTCGCTTGGATAATTTTTCCTTTCCAGCGTCGATATTATTTATGTTCTAAGCTGTATAATGCTAAGTAAATAAAAACAATAATTAAACTTCCTTGCTTTTATTTTCAATTACAAAAATATATTTTCCTAGGATGTTCGGACTAAATTATGATTTTACCCAAATGTCTGGGGTTTTTAAAGAAGCAGGAAGCAATTTTAGTGATGGCAGCCTTAACTGCAAGTTACCAGACTCATTTTTCTTCAAATAAATTCCGTTTTAGCTACATACTAGACGCTAACTATTCCCAAACCCCAAAACACTCGAACAGAAAAAAAAGCTTTATAATTAAACAAAAAAATGGTTGTCTCATAACCGTGAGAATAGCCCTGTTAGTTAAAATTATATATGACTTAACTGGGCGTGCCTGCGTGATACTAACGTGTTAACTACGGACTGACAGACGTAATATATGTATATAATATGTTGCTGTGAAGGTATAGTTTAGAAAACACGATGTTATATGAATTTGTGTAGACATTATTTTTTTTCTGTAGAAGGTAAATCTGTTTCTCAAAAAATATTGAAGTCAATCGTTTGAAAAATATACACTTCCAAAGTGTTAAACTTTTAAAATAATATGGTATAATATAATAGAGAAAAATATATATAATGTAGTCAATTAAAGAAATTGGTTAATATAGTTTAATATTGGAACGTTAATATTGTTTTTTATTGACCTCGCCTTTGAGCACCATCTCACTATATGGAGAGCGATAATGTGGCCGAAGATGAAGCACGCTTACCTAGAAGTAACCTATTCACTCTTGAATTAAAGACCCCCCAGGTTATAGCTATCAGGTAACACAGACTCCAGCAGGGAATTACAATCCTTAGCCGTACGCACAATGAAAATATTTCCTTTATGAAAAAGTGGTTTTAGAAACCTCAATGTAATCTTTAAATACCTGTCTATAGATTTCACACATAAGTTTCATGAAAAAAATATATTCAGTTTTAGTTCCATGTATGGGGTTTCTTAAAATCGGAAAGCGGTTCACAGAATACCTCTACCTACCAAGTTTCACGTGTATAGTCTTAATAGTGTCGGAATACAATGGCTGTGACATACGGACGGACGGGCGGACAGACAGACAGTCAGACATGACGAAACTACAAGGGTTCCGTTTTTTGCCATTCGGCTACGGAACCCTAAAAACGAACATTATGAATAGATAACCGGACTGTCTGGCAGTTTGAGTACTGTATGCGGCCTACCCCAAATTTCATTACTTTGGCATAGTACGTTAAATCGTTCCAGCTCCTTAAACTTCTAAGTTGAGCTACGCGATAACTGACAAATGTTTGCACTGTTTTTTTAATCGGTCCACTCAAATCTCTGGTCCACTGACATAAAACTATATGGTTCTGATATCAGTCTCTCTCGGGCAGCCACAGTGTAAACATCTTAAGGTACGATTTATTTTTATATATAGAATTATGTTGTTGTATCGGTGTCCTAATAATATTGTGTTAATTTTACTTGAAATTATGTGAAAGTGACGATGTTTTGAAAAGAGTAACTGTGGAGTTTCTTGCCGGTTCTTCTCCATAGATAACTACCTTCCGATCCGGTGGTAAATTAATAAACTGATATTGCTATACAGACTACTAATTATTTCTATAAAACACCTAGTAATCATGGTAATACCGATTAATAGGTAATTAATCGGTAAATACGTAATAAATCGATATTGATAATTAATTAATTCTATAAATAACAACATTCTCTATATATCTTTATATCTATATATCTTCCATTTCTGACAATGATATATATCATTTAACGAGTACGGTGTATACGGACTTCGAAACAGACGTTGACCTCCGAGTTTGTTTCGGTGTTTCAGTTAGGAAACAGTTAGGAAACACCGGACTCATCTTGTTTAAATTTACGGAAGAATAGTCGTGCACTAGTGTCATTTATATTCATAGTTTAATTAAGATCGATTTTGTAATTTACCCATTGTGATTACCTATTGAATAAAGATTATTTATTTATAACTAACTTGTAAAATGAAATAATAAACTATAATTACTTACGGATGAAAACCAACCACAAAGGCAGCGCAAATCGCTATTAAAGTATTATTCACAAATTTGAAACATAAATATCGTACTACCCTCAGCAATGATCACAAAATCTATCAAAAATTCAAACCTGCATCACTATCTACCCTACATGTATATGTAGCGTGTATGTATACACAGAATCGTGCAACAGATAGTGAGGTTCGCGTCGCCCATTTACGGCCATGGTAAATCAATACTATTCGCGGAGCGCTCACACAATGGGCCATGTTGGTCACCTGTTTGTTTTAATAAGCGTAGATTCGCGTGATGTTTCGTTTGAATGTGGAGTTTAGTTTCTCTTTATTATTAAAGCGGTATTTTTTTACTTTTTTTATTTTTTATTAGATGGAACAACATTATAAGAACTTACAACTAGTTTAACAAAAAGTGAAGATTTGACTATAATGGAACCCACTACGCTGTCCGCAGATAAACATTAGAATTTAGTAAAAGAGAATATCTAATCGCTAGGTAGTGTTACGTGCAACGTTTACAACAAGTAGTATTTAATTTATGTAAATGTAACGAAATATAAGGAATTGAAAAAAATAAGACAAATTATAAAGTACTTAGCAATATATAACATCAGTTATTATCACTAATTGTGTTCAATAGAGTACAACGAATGAGTCTTGAATTTACTTATCGTGCAATTAAAGATATCAATTTCGACAAAATTACTATTGTATGTGTCAACCATACGGCGGATAGGTAGGGTTGCCATCACCAAATTTGCCGGCCCCAGACAAAGACTTACAAACCCCAGACATTTGGGTAAAATCACAGTTTTTCCCCGGACACCGCAGAAAAAAAAATTTTTGAACTTGAAACTAAAAATAACGATGTTTACTTATGGTTTTTATTTACTGATAAAGTGATAACATTGTAGAGCTTTAGAACTTTTTAATAACAGTCTCTTCCTTTTCATTTAATCAACGTTACATAAACAATGAGATGAAATACCATAGGAAAATAATAATAGAGATCGTGCTTTTTGGTACCCGTAAGACCAATGTGTGTCCGGGTTTTACCTGGACGCTTATTGGGCAAATCCCCCCGAACGCCCCCAGACGCTCTCCAAACTAGGAAAAATCCGAGAAAACCCGGACGGATGGCAACCCTACGGATAAGATAAAATTTGTTTGTATGTAGGGGTAATCCCCGGAAGTAATGGTTCAATTCTAAAGCTTTTTCCATTGGTAATAAGGTGCATTATTGGTGAGTCCTATTATAAATTATTTCGAAATCCACGCGGAGAAAGTCATGTGCGGAGTGGTAGTTCATTTTAAATTCCAATTCTCTATAGAAAAAATTAAAATTAAGAAAGTGTTTTTTATAATATTTATTTGACTTATGATGATTGGTCTTGTAATGTTTCGGGGTCCAATAAAACACATTTTGCACTCTCACATGGATGGACACGCGTCTGTACTTGACCGAGTTCAGTAAGCAACCAAAGACTACTATAGTATACCGGCTAGTAAGCAACTAAACTTGCCGCGTGCTCGCATACGCTGCAGGTCTGTTTTTGAATTCCGTGCTCCTAAGGCCGTGCGCGCACTGCGGTGAGTCTACCGGTGCGGTAGAACTACCGGAATTGCGGCCACCGCAAGGCAGTGCGCGCACGGCCTTAAGATACCAAACCCGCCCGGCCCTCCGTTTTTTTTTTTTTAAGTTGATAAGCCGTTTTTATTGTTGATAAGCTCACGTTTGACCACCGTCTCACCTGATGGTAAGCCTGATGTGGTCGAAGATGGAGCACGCTTACCTAGAAGTAACCTATTCACTATTGACTTAAAGACTCCCAGGTTATATATAGCTATCAGGAAACACAGACTCCGGCAGGGATTCTAATGTTCAGCTGTACGCACAATAAAAGGTGAAGGTTGGAATTATACTAGAGGCAGAAATCCGATCTAATTCAAATAATTTCAAAAATACATACATTAAAGTAAGATCTCTGCTTCACTTCAAATCTTTGCTTCACGTTTTTTATGTTCATGCTCCTATCTGTTTGTCTTTATTTATTTACTAGCTGTGCCCGCGACTTCGTGCGCGCGGAATAGTGACTTTCGGCAGCATTTTTAATTTTTTATGCTATTTATTTTGAAAATAAAACTCATACATAATTTGAATGTCGTATGTATTAATATCTAATCAAAAGTCTAAAAAATAAGTTTCAAGCTTCTAGCATTAAAAAGCAGCCTATGTCCTTTCTCAGGCTCTAGACTATGTCCGTACCAAATTTGATTAAAATCAGTTCAGTAGTTTAGGCGTGATTGCGTAACACACAGACAGACAGAGTTACTTTCGCATTTATAATATTAATAGTAAGATTTTATTTATTTATGTACACACATGACACTTACAAAAGAAAAAACATATAAATACAGACAAAAGAGCACAACGGTGCTGCTTATTTCCTAAGAAATTTCTTCCAGCGATAGACACCAAAAACACTGTATAGTTGTTTATGCGGTTAGTTGATGGATAGAGTTATTTATGAGCAAAGTTTTTATGTATAATTTATTAAAGTTTTGTGTTTATTAGCACAATGAGAGCGTGCAAAGCAGGTCAATAGTAATATATCTCTATACTTTCTATCTATAGGTACTTATATTATAAAGCTTTTCAGTTTGTGTGTTTGAACGCTCTAATCTCCGGAAGTAATGGATTTGGATAAAATTTGGTATGAAAGTAGCATGAAACATAAAGATGAACGCGACTCGCTGCTGAACGACTTTAAGTTAAACATACTGGATGTAGGACTAGTTCAAAGCATTTTGGCAAACCCAAAATCGAAGGAAGCAAAAGGACTATGTAGTTTAGTTTTAATCGTTCAGCAGTGAGGAGCTAGTACTTTAGTTTTTTAGTGTTGCATTTTATTATTACTTAGCGGATTAGTTTTGTTATAAGGTACGATGGGGTTGATATATCCTTATTGGACAAAAGCCCCAAATTAAAAAATATAAAGATATAAAAAAAAGTAGCATGAAACTTGAGAAAGGTGAAAAAATTAAAAAAAAAATCTCTAAAGTCCACGAGAGCGAAGTCCCCCACGACTACTAGTATATAAATATATCAAAGCCTCAAGTTTCATTGTTTTTCAAACTAAAGCAGAGTTTGATAATTGCTTTGTTTCAAATCCCTTCAATAATACTTTAAATTGAACCCTCGCTATCCCCGTCGTTTATACAGCATGTTCACAAAAGAAATTATTAATGAAAAAGCAACAATCCACGCGATAAAGTACTCAAAAATCTATAGAAATTCGTATGACTGTCCATAATGAACGGTCCGTATGAATTTTGTCCGCAATTAACACAGAGCTCGGAATGTACAAACAGTGAGAACGGACGCCTACTAATCTTCCAGCCTTTTTCGAACTAGGTATGTTGGGGTCGAATCCAGCCTAACCAGTTGTACCTGAAGTAGTGTTTTACTCGTAGCGACTGCCTTTCTAACTTTCTACTACTAACTAGACCTATGTTAACCCTTTGACAGCCGACCGTTATTTAGCGCGCATTCTCTGGTACGCCGGCCATTTTTGAAGATATTGTAAGATTTTTAAAAAATAACTATAAGTGCTATATGCATAATTCTTTTTAATTTATTTTATGTGTTATCTATTTTAAAATTTTAATTAAAAAAAAACATATTGTTATTAATTATTCTTTTATATTTCAAAATAAACGTTGAATAGGGTGCGAAAATGCTAAAAAGAAAAACTCTTACAACAACATATTCATCTTTGTGTGATATTTCTTGAAACAAGGGCAATAACAAAGAGGTATATTACAGTCTGGACAGTAGTAAAGTTTCGTTCCATCCACGTTTGCCAGATTCCTTCATTCCTACGTTAGCACAAACTTTGCACACTATTGCCATACAGAAAAAAAATGTTCCCGATAGTCTGTGTTTCCCGCTAGCTATAACTTGGGGGTCTTCAAGTCGAGAGTGAATAGGTTACTTTTAGGTAAACGTGCTCCATCTTCGACCACATCATCACTTACCATCAAGTGAGATGGTGGTCAAACGCGAACCTATTATCAATAAAAAAAAAAAATTACTAGCAATGTATGTAGAATTTACATTACTAGCAATCCTGTTAGCCCCTCCAACTAAACTAAATATGCTTGTGTTTGGAGTGGGTTTACGGTAATAGTATAATAAGGTGGGGTTAGAACTCGTGACCTCTAGATCACAAGTCTGACCTTAGCCTGGCTATTGATGCTCCATCACGCGTCCTTGGCCACTTTTATTTGTTATTAAGGCGAGTCATAATTTTAAATACCTGAGAGTGGCGGCAAATGTTGAATACGGGCTCTAGCAGTCTAGTTCAGCAGTGGATTTTGTTTTGTATTATTTGTGGAAATTATATATTATTATTATTAATAAACTTACACATCCTACTTTCTACTATCCTTCCTTCCTACTAATATTATAAATGTGAAAGTTTGTGAGGATGGATGGATGTTTGTTACTCTTTCACACAAAAACTACTAAACGGATCTGAATGAAATTTGGTAAGTAGATAGTTGACATTCTGGAATAACACATAGGTTACTTTTTATCCCGAAATTCCCACGGGATCGGGATTTGCGCGGGAAAACCTTTCCACGCGTACGAAGTCGCGGGCAGAAGCTAGTATAACATAAACACTTTCACACGTATAGTTTGTAACGCCGTCGTGTGTCGCGCTGTATCGGGTATCTGTCCACGGAATCGCCGGAACACAACACCTTTCGGCCAAAACTCTTCCTTCATGAAGGTCGACAGAAGTTCAGTAGGAACCTTCATCACAAAAGAGTTAAAATTCGTATTGTGACCAGAATCCAGCCGTTCGGGCCTCAGCGAGAACTTAGTCTTAATTCTGATGTGATGACTCTACAATCTCCTCGGCCTTTGAAGTAAAGTGTCGTGTATTATGCGTTTCAAATGCTAATAGGAACGTCAATGATCTTTATCTGTCAAATGTCACTCAAAAAGTACGGTTTGCAAAGAAAACTTAATAGCGAAAAGTAATAATGATTTATTTTACTTTGTTGAACCGAGTCTCACTCTCAAATTTAAATGTAATATTTAATTATTTAAATTAATAATTCGTTTTTTTTTTTAATATACTCTTCTCTCTCATTTTCATTGTTGGCACCATTCGCCTGAAAGTAAAGAGAACGCATGGCGCTAAGGCCCAGAAGTCACATCTTTGTTTTTATATTATTTTTTATGATAGGAGATGACGTGGAAAGGGGACTAGTTTTGTTTCGCTCAATAATTGTAAAAAAGTATTTTAATAAATTCTTGTTTTGTTCACTCTACCCAAATGGTTCGATTTGACAGATAAGGTTTTCCTATTATCAGTTGAAACGCACTGTAGCCCAACTTTTAACAAAATGGCGCCTATGATGGCCGCTAAAGCGCCTTTATACTCTATGGTCAGTTGGTCACATGAAAATTGTCGACTCGATTGAATACGGTATTGAATATTGAAAGTCATGCATAAGTTAGATTTCAGCTTTATTTATTGACTGATTTTTGTTTGTTTTGAACGCGCAGTGTTTAAAGGCTTAATTAGACTTGGTTGAAAGTTTGGATTTTCGAAAGACTTTTATTCATGAATCCGTTCCCTAAATATCCATTTTACGACAATATTAGAAACTAGTACTCACGCGGGGCTTCGCTCCCGTGGATTCTATCACGGTAAAAACATAACTCTCCTTTTTTGCAGTCGCGTAAAAAGTAGCCTACAACCTTCCTCAAGCTTCAAGCTACTTCCATACCAAATTGCATCCAAATCCACCTAGTACTTTCGAAGATTAGCACGTTCAAGCAAACAAACAAACAAACTTTCCGCTTTATAATATTAGTATAAATAAGAAATTATTTATTCATTTGTTAACATAGGTAGAAAAGTACAGATCTTATATTTATAAATAGAGCCCTATGTTATGCCAGGAGGCGTACAAATGCGGTGTGCAAATCCTTACGAGTTTTATACATTATTCCAAATATTGTAAAAATATTATGCATTATTATAATATTACTTTATAATAAATTAAACAATAACTAATAATTATTAGATGTAGGTGTTTGATGGATTGCACAATAATTCCGCCAAGCCCGTTCCATCATCGGACTACAAGACAAACGGCGATGCGCCATCGATACATGGAACATCCCACCCAAAAACAGAAAATGTTATAGAAATAGTTTCATTGTATGTACAGCTAAGTAGTGTATTCCCTGCTTTCCTGTATCAGGAAACTATTATAATAAATATAAATATATATAAAACGCTTCCGTTACTGATTAACTAACAGACAACGCACAGCCGAAACTACTGGGCGCAAGAGGCGAAAATTTAGCATGTATGTTTCTTGGGGTGTGTAGGGGAGCACTAAGAAAGGATTTTTGGAATTTCTCAAGGGATCGGGATTTATACGGGAAAAACCTCCCACGCGAACAAAGTCGCGAGCAACTGCTAGTGTTATTTATATCTATGCTGGGGGGTTTTTAAGTCAAGAGCGCGTGTAAGCATGTTTCCTCTTCGACCATATGATCTCTCATCATCAGGTTAGATAGTGATCCAACGCGAGCCTAACAGCAATTAAAAATAAAACAATTCCAACTAGTCTATCTTCTAAAGATTATACTTCGGAGTGTGTGCGCAGGAGCCCCCTTCATCCCCCTTTTACTACCGGTCTACCAGACGTACCGCAGGATACCACCCACACTTGGTCGATATACCGTCTTGTCTTACTAAGCGCTTTTCTTCAACATTCATTGTGCGCACAGCAAGGTGTGGAACTCTCTGCCGGCGTCTGTGTTCCCTGCCACATATACCCGTCAGCCTTTAAAACAAGAGTGAATAGGCATTTTCTGGGCTCGCTCGTTCGATCGTAGACCTCATCTTACACTTACCATCAGGTGTGATCGAAGTCAAGAGCGGGCTCATTACAATTAAAAAAAAATATAATAATAAGTAAAATGATAGTCCTCCAAACCAATTTTGGTCACGGCGGCCAATTTCATAATATTGATTAGCTATCTGCACAGGAGATATTATGGTGCACAAGTATGTGTAGGTTCAGAGGTACTCTTTGTTCCTTTTCTCTCATTGCCCAGTGGGACGGCAACGTTTCAAATGTATGAGAGGACAGTTTATTAACATAGTACAATTTTGCCCTATCTCCTTTATCTTACAGTGAAACTCCTATCATAAATCGGTTTAGTTGATCCCGATATTACCCCAGATAAGATTTGAAAAAATATGTTCTTATCATAGTCTGCCGTGATTCTTTAAAAGGCAGTTATCTGACAATTTACCGATTTTGAGTTAAACATTGAGCGACATCTGGAAAAAAGGCGCGTCGACCCTATCTATCCCCTTTTTCTGAAAATTATTTAGCTTTTGAGATATTTTTTTTATAAATAGCTGTGGAGTGGTTTTGATACCAGTGACCTTTTTTCCTGATGTTGCGCAATGTTTAACCCAAAATCGGTAAATTGTCAGATAACTGCCTTTTAAAGAATCACGGCAGTAGTACTATCGTCTTCATATTTACAAGCACTTGAGAAAATGCAGTTAATATGAATTCACAAACAGACGCTTCAATTTTATTTATGTGATATTTTTAAGTCAAGAATGAATAGGTTACTTCTAGGTAGTCGTATTTCGACCATATCGTCGCTTACCATCGGGCGAGATGGTGGTCAAACGCGAGCCTAAAATATCAATAGAATGAAAGGACAATGCCCAAAAATGTATGGACACGGTCCCCACCTTTGTAGCACTTTAAATCATACAATCGAAGTAATGTTATCATTTTATTGTATGACATGTGACATGAAAATACCGGAATCAGTAACAATTATGTTGCCGTTTCACTATTTTTTGGCATATTTAAAGCCAAAAACATTCTTAGTAAAAGCACGCAATCTGGAATTTGGCACGGTGTATGGCAATAGATTCACCCCTTATTACTTGGAACCCATTAAATGTGCCATTCCCTGAATTATCAAACAAAGGTCTAAAGGTTTTAAGCCGAAAAACCCAGTGATACTTTACCTGAACCGTGAATCGAATCCGAGACATTATAGTCATTATATTTAACTGTAGTATTTTTGGGTTTAAATATGCCAAAAAGAATGTTAAACGGCAACATTATTGTAAGTATTGTAACTGATTCCGGTATTTTCATGTCGCTGTTACTTTTTCGGACAGATATTTCACTTACGCTGTCATACAATAAAATGATATGATGATTGCCATTGGATTGACATTAGTTTAGTGCTATGTCGGAGCACTACTTTAGTGCTCAGTTTGAGCACTATTTTTAGAGATTATATTTCCTTAAATATAATCTCTAAAAATAGTGCTCAAACACATCAGTCAAAAGACTTCTGAACACAAAAATAGTTTTTTTTTATTGATAATAGGCTCGCGTTTCACCACCATCTCACCTGATGGTAAGTGATGATGTGGTCGAAGATGGAGCACGCTTACCTAGAAGTATCCTATTCACTCTTTACTTAAATACCCCAGGTTATAGCTATCAGGAAACACAGACTCCGGCAGGGAATTTCACTCCTTAGCCGTACGCATAATGAAGGTATTCCCAAAACGTTTTGTGCGTATGGGTGGGATGTCCACCATGAAACGATGGCGCATCGCCGTTTGTCTTGTAGTCTGATGATGGAACGGGCTTAGCGGAATTAAATTGTGTATTTCCATCGCACACTCCCCGAAATGTAACCGATAGAAAACCGATAGACTAGCAACTCGTTATCGATATTCAAGGCTCTGGAGCTTAGACTCGACCAGTGCATCGTCGCCAATGAGTCTCTTGGCCCGTTTCTCGATAGACTCAAGCGCGTCCAGTTAGTATTTGGCAGATCCATCCCAAAGATCAGAGCAGTACTCCATACACGACCAAACCTGGGCTTGATATAAATTGAGTAACTGTTTCGGTGCGAAGTACCGTCTCACCTTTGCTAGGTTAATGTAATAATGCATAATAGATTTATAAATAAAATTATTAACAAGCTTCTGACCGTGATGAGAGGGTTTTCTAACGTAAATAAAAATCCCGTGAGTATTCCGGAAATAAAAATAGCCTATGTGTTATTCTATGTCAACTATCTATTTACCAAATTTTATTTAGATCCGTTCAGTGGGTTTTGCGAGAAAGAACAACAAACATACATGGAATAAAAAAAGCGAATGGAGTGAAGCACATGGTTTGCAGGTTAACCCGTCAAAGACCCAGGTCATTGTGGTTGGTAGTTCCAGGTTGGCGCCTAAGGCAAAATGGACGCAGCTTCCTCAGGTTATTTTCAACGGCACTGCTATTCCATTAAGCGAGAAAGTTAAGAACCTTGGGGTTTGGATTGATAAACATCTTTCTTGGGGTCCCCAATTACAAGAAGTCAGTCGCAAATTATTTGCTTCTGTCCATTCCCTAAGACGATTGCGTAACTTTCTGCCAACTGCTACTAAAATTGCGCTAGCACAGTCTCTTTTACTTCCCATCCTAGACTACGCTGATGTCAGTTATCTTGATCTTACTGAGGCACAATTTGATAAACTTGAGCGACTCCAAAATGTTTGCATTACATTTATATTTGGCTTGCGCAAATATGATCACGTATCCGAATTTCGTACGAAACTCAAGTGGCTTCCAATACGTCTTCGCCGGAACTTACACATTTTGTCTCTGCTTTACAGTGTGCTGTTTAATCCTAAAACCCCCACTTATCTTAAAGAACGATTTAAGTTCCTTCATGACACACATGCAAAATCCCTGAGGTCATCAGAAAACTTAAGGCTTGCGGTACCGAGTCACGCCACCAATTTCTATGGTAAGTGTGGAATGTTCTACCCGTGTCAGTAAGACAAGCACAAACCCTTCTTAATCTTCTTTCAAAAACTTAGTAAAAGATCTTTATCTCTCTCCTTAAATTGGTGTTAGTATGTATGTCTCTGTTTCTTTCTTTTTTTTAAATATTTATATGTTTATATATGTTTTGAGAAGGTTATTTATTGTTTTGTATTTTATATAGATAAATAGTACACCGTGGACTACCCGCGTATTTATCTTCTCCTGCTGTGTCAAATCCATCCAAAGGTTGTCTGTAAAAGATCGCTTTTAGCGATAAGACCGCCCCTTGTATCACCCTTTTTAATTGTTAAGTCCATAATTTTATTTTACTGTTATGGTGTACAATAAAGAATATATCTATCTATCATCCTCACTAACTTTCGCATTTATGATGTTAGTAGGAAAATGCGAAAGTGTGTGAGCAGCAGCTGTGAACAGGACTAGCAGTTGCACAGGATTCGCACGATAAAAACATATCCTCCTTTTTTGCAGTCGGGTAAAAAGTCTAGCCTATAACCTTCCTCAAGCTTCAAGTTACTTCTGTACCAAATTTCATCTAAATCCACCCAGTACTTTCGATGATTAGCGCGTTTAAACAAACAAACAAACTTTACTTCTTCATAACATTTGTATAGATTAGTAGAATGTAGAGGTTTCCTCTCAAATTTTCCAATACCCATTTTCAAAGCACATTACAGTTAATAACCCATAAAAAATTGGCCGCATCAAACACAGCTTAACATCACAACCACGCTCGTATCTATGAAACTATTAACTTTTATACGTTATCCACCAAAAAGGTTTTAACAGTATACAGGGTGATTCCCGCCGCCTCTCGTCACTTATACAGGGTGGTCGTAAAAGGAAGGCTTAACGAACCGAGCGCCGCTCGATGTTATAATTTACATATATACAGGGGGAGGTCTTTATTGATGCGGGGTTATTTTAAAATTCAGTTCACTTGGTAACTCGGGCCGGTGGTTTAAAATTATTTATTGTAATATTTAACTGGGACTATTTGGGTGTAAAAAAAGTATCAACTCATGCATAAGGAGTTCTGCAAATACCTTTTTTCAGTATTAATTAGAACGCTTACTTGCCTTGCTGGTCCAGTGGTCGCAAACGCGACCGTTGAGCGTGAGGTCTCGAGTTGGATTTCCGGGTTGGGCAAAAAGTGCTTTTGGGTTTTTAACCGACTTCTAAAAAAGGAGGAGGTTCTCAATTCGGATGTTTGTTTGTTTTTTTTATGTTTGTTCGGGCATAACTCCGTCGCTTGCTAACCGAATTGAAAAATTCTTTTTTTTTGTTGAAAAGGGTATACTTCCCAAATGGTACCATGAAAATTTTATCGAAATCGGACAAGCCATTTCTGAAAACTCAACAAAAGTCTAAAAAAACTATTTACGTTGATGATCTTTTCGTTTACTCTGCATTGCGTTTTTTGTTCGCGCATAACTCCGTCATGTACGAACCGATTTAGAAAATTCACTGACCCACTAAAAAGCGCGAAAATAAAAACCTATTTTGCAAAAAGTAAAACCGACTCACATATCAAAACACTACAAAGCCAAAAATAATTTTAATTTTGGAAGGCGGTGTGAAAAAAAAAGAAAATACAAAACCAATAACACCGACTACCGAAATTCAAATTATTTTTGGCTTTGTAGTGTTTTGTCTATAAATAAATT
Organism: Tholera decimalis; assembly: GCA_943138885.2. NCBI lineage: Eukaryota > Metazoa > Arthropoda > Insecta > Lepidoptera > Noctuidae > Tholera > Tholera decimalis. The sequence goes on along the minus strand of OW964575.2, from coordinate 3,937,094 downwards.
CTCAGTAGTAGCCCGGAGTTTGGAAGTTGGCGGTGAGATACCCTCGTGCCTGGGTAAGCACGTTAGGCTGTTGGACACGGCTGTCTGTTGGCCATCTTTGACAGTTATTACGGGTAGTCAGAAGCCAAAAAATCTAACACTGATCTGGCCAAGGATATCGAGTTACCTAGCTACAGGTTTGTGAAGGTCGTCGAGACTTCTTTAACCCCTCAAGTGTCAACGGAATACCGTTTGTACATAACGTCACGGCTCGAATTGGACGATGTATTTAAAGCCTGCAATACATGTTGGCCGAACGTTGTCGAGTGAAGGCCAATACCAGCATGTAGACGGTATTGCCTTGTCTTGCTATCGCTCGGTGTCACTTGCCTAGTTGGCCGAGTGGAGGCCAGCGCCAACGTGTATAGAGCTCATTTGGTGCAACTTGTCTTCGCTCGCCGTTGCTCGTGATCACTTGCCTCACTTCGGATCGGTGTCGGTTTTTGGTCACAAATCAAAGGTGCTCGCCTGCGCTTGGCCTAGGTACGTGTATTGCAGGCTTTACGTTTATGTTGCAAGTAACACGATGTGGCTGTATCATTCGACTAATCGATTCATACTTGACCGGTTTTAGTAACATTTTAAAGGAAACACTACTAAAATGAACGAAAAAATAATGTTTACAAAATGCATCTGTGGTTTTTGTTGTGACGCCGCAGACTTTTTCGTTGTGTTATCAAATAGTTTTTATTACTTTCTACAGTGTCTAAGTGGAATAATTTATGTTAACATTGCCTACATATTATTGTGTTATCGAATGTTTTTTTTTTTCGTGAATATGTGTTTTTTCGAATGTGAGTGAAAATTATAAAAGTGAAAACATATCACATCACTGCGAGATAAGGTCAGTTTGATTTGCTTATTGAATGATATATATAGTTAGATAAACTCATAACGAAGCCAGGAAGGTATAATATATACCATGATAATGGCCATAAATTGCCAATTTATCATTTTTTCTGAAGTCCTACCCAAAAATCAAAAAGTACATTAAACATGCGACATCCGCCAAACCTTTTCCTAACACTGTTGAGGTAGGATTCTAGACTAACCGGGTGTTACTGAGTACCATCATTTTAAATGGAACGCCAGTGTCATAATGTCACATCAAATAAGTTTCATAGCCAATCGTTTCCAAGAAAACTTCCTAGGTCGTAAAATGTGTTTAAAAATCTATAAGTAATATATACTGTAAATCTTAATGTCACTTTCGACAAAAACTGGTTTGAACGAGATACAATCAGCAGTTTTAAACATTAAAGATAAGTGAATTACAGAATAGAATACATTAAATTCACACTTAAAAAAAATGTCCATATAATGTTTGTAACAAAGGTCTTATAAACTATGTTAGTGTTCATGTCATACTCTAAAATTCACATACAAATAAAATAAAATAACAATGATATAGATAAAAACAAAAAAATAAAAAACATTGCGTCATCTCGTTACATGAAGCCGAATAAGACTGGCCTTTCTGATATCATCTTCAGAATTAATAAACATGACAAAAATTATTTTCTATTCGAATGTAACCCTTCCCAATATACAATGAACTGACTGGTTATTTTTTTCGCTAAAACCCTAATGATACCGCTGGAACTACCACGGGCACATGGCATCACGGCGTAGATATAGCACATTTTCAAAAACCGCAAATACAAATTGAACAACACTATGAAAAACAAAGTTATCTTCTCGCATCTGTGCTTGCTTTTACAGAATCCTTCATGGGCGAGTCTGACTGGCACTTGGCTAATTTCTTCTTGGAAACCGTCTACTGACTCACTTGATGGAAAGCGATGATGTGGTCGAAGATGGAGCACGCTCACCTAGAAGTAACCTATTCACTCTTGACTTAAGAAAGGAACTTAGAATCTGATCCCTCCATCTCTACTTCACTATCGGACTACCAAACGCACTGAAATTACCATCCACACTTGGTTGATCCGTCTTGTCGCACGAAGCGCTTTTCTTTCACATTTACTGTACGTACAGCCAAGTTGTGGAACTCTCTACCGGCTTCAGTGTTCCCTGTCACTTATGACCTTTCAGTCTTTAAAACAAGAGTGCAGAATCAGTGTTTACTATTTGAGTGTTGTATGTTCGTGTGTATAATCATCATTTATTCTGATTGTATGCGTATGTCAGAATGTTTCAATTATTTATGAGAAGAATGCATGTTTGTTAAATACATTATTTTTTTCTATTCAATAGTGTTATTATTTTAAGCGGTTCTATTTAATAATATGTATATAGGAATCTTTCTTTGCTGTAGACATGTAGATTGATCACGCCTTAATTAGAATTACACAATCTAATTCCGCCAAGCCCGTACCATCATGGAACTACAAGACTAAACGGCAATGCACCATCGTTACATGGTGGACATCCCACCCATAAGCACAAAACGTTTTGGGAAAACTTTCATTGTGGATACGGCTAAGGCACGGTAATATTATCATACAGTATTTTAACTCGGCCGTATCTTAGAAATAAATGCCTACAGCCGCGCGGTACGTAAACATGCGACAGGGCTGGCCGCCTCCAGCATTTTAATTACATTTGCCTACTTTGCGTTTCCATTTAGTTTTGTGATTGTAAATATACTATTTTATATAAACAAATGAAATAGTTTGTGAATTGAATAGGAAGTGTTCAATAAAAATGCGTGTTGTTTTGGATTGGTAGATTTAATTATTAAGAAAACATGTTTATATTTTTTCTTGTATTATTCATACACACAGTACAATAAACAACTATTATTAATAATAAAATACCACGTCTTTACTTTGAATTATACAAACTAACAAAACAAAACACACATGACCTGAGGTTTTAACACAAGCGTACCTACCGTATCATGATTCATAAACCGCCTATAACTACCTATTTCACTCGTGTCAATCACTTTCCTTTACTCTATTCACTTTATTTATTAATCCAGACATCATTTTTTTCGGGAGATAAAAGGAAATACTTATCCATTAAAAAGAAACACATTATGTACATACCTACTAGTAACTAAAATTATTTTAGTCTTAGGTACCTTTCAAAGTCTCCAGGTAATCTAAAAAAAGTTATCTCTTGATGCGTTATTGACGAATTCATGCAACCAAAAACTGCACAATATATCCTACTCGTCATATTAAATATGTACTGAACTTGATTGTAATGAACTTATTTATAGCGAAAAATCGCGCGGTTATTGTTAAAAAAACAACACACCGTCCGTTCGTCACTGCGGCACAGTCGACCGGCGCGGCGCCGCGCCGGTCGCGACTGTCATCATCCCGAGCGCACCCCGAGATCGAGGCGCGTAGGTATAGCTCGCGCTTCGTCCGTTTGTATGAAGTCGGAATACTGTATACATAATATTACCGTGGCTTTTTTTTTTTTTTTTTTTTAACGTGGTAAAATTATCAAATAAGTCCTCCCACTCCGGGCAGGGTGGGAGGGACTGTCAGACTTTTACTGACTAAAATCCACGGTGTTCCTTCAATAGCCCTTTACGTACCGGGGCCACGGTAACGGGATGAGTCCCACGACCCCGGCAGGCTTCGGCCCTCTGCAGAGGGGGCCTCGTCATGTTGCTGACGCTCTTTGAGGCGCTCGTGGAACACGACGCGCCGTCGACCCGGGCATGGTCCATGGTCGGACAGCGAGTTGCCCTTTACTCGCTGTCCGCATGCCCGCGCCTACGGTGGCCGGAGATCGTCGGCCGACGTCCGACGCCGTGGGCGTCTACCACTGCGGCTGGGCTGGAGGGAGGACGCCATCCTCTCCCTCGCGCGGCCCGCCTCCTCCTTCGGAAGCATGACTGCTTCGCAGAAGGAGGCGACCGCTTCCCACTCCCTCTCGCCCCGCAGCATGGCCTCGACCAAGGCCGGGCGCGAGAGGTCTCCGCCTATTGTCGCCGTGAGGACACGTCGGTGCTCTGCCCAAGCTGGGCAGTCCTGCACCGTGTGCTCGACTGTGTCCTCAGGGCGACCCTCGCAGTGGTGACACCCAGGCGTTTCCTCCTTTCCCATCAGACACAGGTACCTCCCGAAACTTCCGTGTCCGGTGAGGACCTGCGTCATGCGGTAGGTCAGGACGCCGTGACGCCGATCTAGCCACTCCTCAAAGAGGGGTCTTACCGCCGCAATTGCGGCGTGCCCATATTACCGTGGCTAAGGAGTGGAATTCCCTGCCGTAGTGTGTTTCCAAATCGCTATAACCTGGGGGTCTTTAAGTCGAGAGTGAATAGGTTACTTCTAGGCAAGCGTGCTCCATCTTCGACCACATCATCACTTACCATCAGGTGAGATGGTGGCCAAATGGCCTATTAACAATATTAAAAAAATATGACCATTTTGAAACACTCTTTATACGACAGTACATTAGTATAACTACCATGTTGAGTACAACACATTTTGTCATTGTTTTACAATACTTAATGGATTGTGTGTATTAATCTACATAAGTTACCCATTTAATGTACATTAATTTAAATTCGCAATATAATCAGCCTATATCGTGCCCACAGCTGGGATAGGGTTCCTCTCTATGAGAGAGAATGGGCCGTGTTTATATATAAAATTCTGTGAATCTTTGATGGTAATTAAGGTATACAACGTGTAACGGAAACCCCATATCTATCCAAAAGGGCTGAAGACAACATCTGGTATGGAGTCTCTATGCCCAGTTTCAGCACAAAATAAGTGACTCAAAGAATTGATACGAAATTATCGGTTTCATATGTTTCTTGAATATCAATCATAACAAACGTGTCACAGCACTACGAGGGTCAGTAACTTTCCATGTCACTCTTTCTCTCTTCTCTTTAATCTTCTTAATTTGAAAAATTCAGTCTCTGGTATCAATGTATTGAAATTTCCAATTAGTTCCACACATGAAGACATAGGATTACCAAACCCTTGTCATATCGTTTGTTATCATCCAAAGAAGCCGTGCACTTGGTATGTATATACCCTTTAAATTACACGTTGTATATGTTACCGGAAATGTATAAAACTAAAGCTATTTAGGAAATATATAAAATACGTGCAGTATTTTTTAATTGAAAATAGGTTTGACGCATTTGACCACAATCTCACCTGATGGTAAGTGATGATGTGGTCGAAGATGGAGCACGCTTACCTAAAAGTAACCTATTCACTCTTGACTTAAAGACTCCTAGGTTATAGCTATTGTTGTTAGTTGCTCGCGACTTCGTTCGCGTGGGAAGTTTTTCCCGTGTAAATCCCGATCCCGTGGGGATTTCGCAAAATCCCGTCTTAGCGAGTATCTACGTACTAAAAGGAACTCCCGTGCAAAATTTGAGGGCCCGACTAATTGTAGTTTCTGAGATTTCGTGATTAATCATTGAGTGGTATTTCGCTTTTATAAATGTAGATTGTTTCAAAGACTATTTAATACACACACATATCCTGGGAAATGTATACATTTCCTAGGATTTGTATACGATTCCGATATCGTATTAGGAAATGTATAAAATGAATGCTTTCTGTGAACAAAATAAATGAAACACTGCTAAACTCAGAAACAGAATTTTTATTAAGACTCATTGAGACAATCAGATAACAATCATTTCGTAAAAAAATATAATATATTCGTATGGTTTCTTGCTAATAGGCCTCAAAAATTAATTATTTTCTAAAGTTCGTCTGGCATAAAAACTACTTCTATTTTCTTAAAAAGCTCAAACTTTCATTTAGTAACTAATCTGTCTGCGAAGTCTTTCATCAAGAAATAAATTTTCGTTAACATATACATATAAAAAAAAATGTGTTCATTAATAATCATCAAACAGACGATTGCAAATATAAGTGGTACTACTGGGTAATTGTAACTGCATTATAACATCGAGACCGCACTCTCTTCAAGCAAGGTAGCTTATACAACGTGTAACAGATTAAGCGTAAGCGCAATATCTCAGACACCTCAATTAGAATATTAAATTATAAGTCTAAAATAACATCCGTAACTAAATAAATTTAAACCAAACCTAGTATTTTTTTATAAAATAGTTATCCTTACTAAACGCAAAACGTATGTGCGTCATACAATATCCTTACGCAGACGCATACACTCATGCAATGTTAGCGGCCGACACGCACACGAGCGCATTTCCTTGAATTAAGTATTGTATTCATTTGTCATGATACTGTGTTTCCATTTAAAGTTAGATGAAAGATTTTTCCGTCAAAATTTAACACCTATTTTTTATGACGGAAATCAATTCAGAAGCCGATTCTGAACCAAATACTGTCAGGAATTGCGTTTATTCTGTTACACATTGTATATTAATTAATTTGTTAATTTATTTATTTATTTATTTATTTCCAAGGCACGCCAACAACTTATTTACAAAATTATATACAGATAAACATACATTAATAGACCTGTGTAAACCAGTTACTTAAAGGCATGCACAACACTCACAGAGGACTGATTAATTGGTTATAAACATGTGATACATAATGTTTTTATAATAGTTTTAAAATTTAACAATAAGTAAAATGACTGCAAAAACCAATAAAAAAAAATAATAATAATAATAATAATTCTCACATATTATCATATTTTACCTAATATTCCAAAAGTCACAATGGCGAAGCTATATGATTAACAATTTTAAAATCTAACCTAACGTTTTTAATATTGCAAAGCTTGTAAATTTGTTTGTTTGTTTGAACGCGCTAATTTTCGAAACAGCTGAGTAGATTTGGATGAAATTTGATTTGGCAGTAGCTTGAAGCTTGAGGAAGACAATAGGAGGAGTTATAGGCTAACTTTCACCCAACTGCAAAAAGTAGGGTTATGTTTTTACCGTGATAGAGTGCACGGGAGCGAAGCTCCGCATAACTTTTTTTTTTTTTTTTATATTCCACAACTTTTTCACACAACGCCATCTAGTCCCAAACTAAGCAGAGCTTGTGGTATGGGTACTAGACAACTGATAAACATAGATATATATTTCTAAATACATACATATTATAGATAAATTACACCCAGACAAAGAACAAATGACCGTGCTCATCACAACATAATAACTAACTAGCTCTTACTAGTAACAGAGGTATGGCACAAATAATAAAAACAGAGATTATCCTCAACCAGCATGGATCCTTATCCAGTGACAACGATTCACTGGTCGAGTCAAAGCTCCAGAGCCTTGAACATCGGCGACGAGTTGCTAGTCTATCGGTTTTCTATCGGTTACATTTCGGGGAGTGTGCGATGGAATTACACAACCTAATTCCGCCAAGCCCGTTCCATCATCGGACTACAAGACAAACGGCGATGCGCCATCGTTACATGGTGGACATCCCACCCACACGCACAAAACGTTTTGGGAATATTTTCATTGTGCGTATGGCTAAGGAGTGGAAGTCTGTGTTTCCCGATAGCTATAATCTGGGGGTCCACACCTTGGCTGTGTACTACTTTGAGACAATACTTTAATATTGACTAGCTTTCGCCTGCGGCTTCGCTCGCACCATAATTTATTTTCAGCATTAGAATATCATCCATCCTCACAAACTTTCCTTGATTGTTAATTATGTTTTGACGTTTCTCTTTCACGCAAAATCTCCTGAACGGATCTGAATGTAATTTAGTATATACATGCTACCGCTAAATATTCGGCGTGACGTTTCTGACTGCGTTTATTATAAGACTTTTAACGATACAATTAACAGCCCTGATATATTATCAAAGTTTTATTTTAATGTTCCTTGCAAGTCTTGCGATTCTATCCACCGCTAAAAATGCCACTTGCTACGTCGGAATATAGACAAAATTCGTATGAACACATACGAATTCGAACGAACAAACACGAACAAATACAAGCAGGAGCTTTAATGAGGTGTGCAGGCAGAATAACATTGATCTATTTAGAACAAGTGTGTCATTAGCGAGGAGGTACTTAAGCCTTATTTTTTTTTAAGTAATAAGGCTTCTACATATTATAATGTTATTAGTGTAATATTAAATATACCCTTTTCCTGCTGACGGTACTATGTCGTCCACAGTTTTATTTAATTTCTCAGGTTACTATACGTGGAAACCTGTAATTGGCTGTCAAATTTTCACATTGTTTCTAGATTAATTTAATTAGCTGTTGGTCTCCATGTAAATAAAAATTTAAATAAATAGTTGAAAATCCTGAAAAACACATAGGCTACTGTTTATTCTGGATTTCCAACGGCATCGAGATTAACCCTCCCACGTGAACGAATTTGCGGGCAGAATTAAGTTTCTCTTATAAACTTACAAAATTAATAAATAATCCGTTTCTCAAAAAAACCATTATATCATTCAATACGGGTAGATTATTCAAAAGAGTAAAGCTTGCGTTCCATTTTAAACGAAAACATTCTTGAAATTAATCATGTGTCCAACTCGGAGTCTCAGGACGTACATATGCTATATATGAAACACCCTTTAACGATTGCATTCACTTTCATTCACTTCCCCTTATCAACCCTTTATTATTACATATGTACTGTGCCATTCTTAATGTTAAATGAATTAAATATAATGTAAAATTATAATTATCGATCACATTTTGATATGTTTGTAATGAAATGATATTGTAGTGTAATTTTAAAGTAGGTAATAGAAATGTTATTTTAGTGTAATTTAATTGAATAGAAATGTAACGTAATTATAATGTTAATTGAATGTTATGTAAAAGGAAAAAGTGTTAAGCACGCAATGCTGTGAATGCTGAGCACTTCTATAAGTGACGTGCTCACTATACCTACAACCGTTTGTGATTTCTGTGTATGCCTTAGTGAGTAATTCGTTGAAGTGCCTAATCAATAAATAAAATAAATTCTTCTCTTAATACAACAAACCTAAAACAACAGATAACAACCTAAAACAAAGCAGATTAAGTAATGTTGAACATTTGCTAATAAAGCCATACTCAAACATTTAAACACCATACATAAACTATAGCCAGGCAAATTACATGACTTCCACTTTCCAAGTCGGTTAAGATCCGCAAGTTAGGACATAAAAAATTCATACTGTATATTTCCTGCCAACATCAATCTTCACTCAATTTTCAACCTTACTACTTCAACATACAGTCGATATTTCAATGGAGGTAGGAGTTCGGATATTTCAAGGGATGGATCCTGCTGACGTAATTTGAGCTTTAACCTAATAAAGTGAAGGTGTAAATTTGAATGGCAGTGTCTGGTTAGTAACAGTAGGTACGTTTACGCTGGATTAAGTTTTCGGTGTAGGCAGATAAGACCTTTTCAACCGGCACAGGTAGAATATAATTATAGCTTACCCTCATTCTCTAAGTTACTGGAGCAAAGGTTTTGATGATTTTGCAATAACTTTGCATAATATTTTGTGTTTTTTTTTTGCCGTTTTTGGGGTCCCGTAGCATAGCATGACCTTTAGAAAATCGTCATTTGAATGTATTTATGAACCGCTCTAGGACTCAAAAAAAAGATATCAAATATTTATTTTCATCAAACCTATTTTTGAGGGGTATCTATAGATAGGTCTTTAAAAATCACATTCCGAATTCTGAAACCATTTATTCTCAAAGTCAATCGTCTGAAAGACAAAGTAATGAAATGTGTGCTGTAGATCTCGATGAACACTCAACGAAAATGTTTGAACGAGATATATGTACATGTAAACAGACATCAGTTTTTGAGATATAGCGACTTTTCGAAACCGTGTATATAACTTTATAAAAACCATTTATAAAAACACTATGAAAATATTCCCTTCATGGGCTAACTCGTACTGGGCTACTTTGTTTAATCCAGGTTTTCCGAGCCAAACGTCATCTGTTTTTTTTAAATGAAATTAAATATTTATTTTGTAAATTAGTTATGAATAACACTTTTACACGTCATGTTTTTTTGCGTGTTAAGTTTAGTTTAGCTAGATGAGGCCGGTATTTCCTAACTGACTACTCTGAGAAGAAAAACCGAAACAAACTCAGAGGTCATAGTCTTTTTTAAAGTCCATACAATTTGTATTTGTATATGAGAAGCATGTAGGTTCATTTCTATGGAGAATGTTTTGAGGAAATTTTAAAAATTATTAAAAAAAAAATATATATATAATAGGCTCGCGTTTGACCACCATCGCACCTGATGGTAAGCGATGATGTAGTCGAAGATGAAGCACGCTTACCTAGAAATAACCTATTCACTCTTGACTTAAAGACTCCCAGGTTATTTATAGCTATCAAGAAACACAGACTCCAGCAGGGAATTCCACTCCTTAGTCGAACGCACAATGAGGGTATTCCCAAAACATTTTGTGTATGGGTGGGATGTCCACCATGTAACGATGGCGCTTCGCCGTTCGTCTTGTAGTCTGATGATGGAACGGGCTTGAACTTGCTTAGTTCATGGATGGGTAACTACGAAGACTCATCAACCTTAAAATATGCAGGCGTGGATTTTGGCATGTATTGCGTCGAGTCGGTTACCTCCGCAACGCTTTCTTTGACCGGGAACAGCCCTCTTTCGATCTTGCCCGGCTAAATCATATTCAACTTACTCCTCAACTTCTCAGCAGAAAATCGACGACGAGTTGCAAGTCTATCGGCTTTCTATCGGTTACATTTCGGGGAGTGTGCGATGGAATTACACAATCTAATTCCGGCAACTCCGTTTAATCATCGGACTACGAGGCAAACGGCGAAGCACCATCGTTACATGGTGGACATCCCACCCATACGCATAAATGTTTTGAGAATACCTTCATTGTGCGAACGGCTAAGGAGTGGAATTCCCTGCCGGAGTCTGTTTCCCGATAACTATAACCTGGGAGTCTTTAAGTCAATAGTGAATAAGTTACTTGTAGGTAAGCGTGCTCCATCTTCGACCACATCATCACTTACCATCAGGTGAGATGGTGGTCAAACGCGAACCTATATTGAATAAAAAAAAAAGAAAAAAATAGCTGTACGCTCACTAAAGAAAGCGTGGTAACAAATTCATGACGCGATTTTTAGGCTCTTCATTGTAGCGCGTCGGGAATATTCGCAGAAGCACGCTCTGATGAATTCTTTTCGATAACGCGAACTCCGCAATCTACCTGATGGCTTCATCGAACCGTCTTAGAGCCTTACGTGCCCAGGTGCAGCACGCGTTACCGTGGCCGGCTTGAAAATGCCTTAACAGACTGTGAAACCATTTTTTTATATGGCCACTTGTAGTTCAGTACACTAAGGCTGGTTACTACTTAACCGGACGATCCTGTGGTGAACTCTAAATTTAAAGGCCCCCAGCCAGGGCTGACATACTAATATTTACATTTAAATAACCGCACGCTAAGGGTGGTGTGGTGTACGGGCCTCGGCATAACAGGGTCATTGGTGGAGGGCAGCAAAGGGTCAGGCTGGGCCATATTATTATTAATGGGGTTATTTATTGCTACAGCATCGCGGGCTGGCTCGTTTGGCAAAGATCGGGGAGGACTGCGAACCCAAGTCGCAACCCAACCCAAGTAGCAAAGATAATCTCTATAGATGGGGATTTACAGATGGCTCAGGTCTCAAGTGTATATGCGGCGTGACTTGCCACAGACAATGGCCCAGCTTTAATCTTGCTCCACATGCCCTGACTCCTGCACTTATAATAATTTTATGTCTTATCTTATGTGAGCTGAGTTCGCGTAGCTGAATTTTGGGTCAAACTTATTTAAAACTAGCAGTTCCGCTGGGTTTGGCTCTATCGTGATAAAAACATAACCTCTTCCTTTTCTCCACATTTATTGTGCGTACAGGCAAGCTGTGGAATTCTCTGCCAGCTTCTGTGTTCCCTGCCACTTATGACCTTTCAGCCTTTAAAGCACGAGTAAATAGGCATCTTGTGGGCTCACTCGTCACATCGTAGACCTCATCTATCGCTTACCACCAGGCGAGATCTATGTCAAGAGAACGACGTCAAAAAAACCTTCCTCAAGCTTTCAACTACTTCCATACCAAATTTCATCCAAATCCACCCATTATTTTCTAAGATTAGCGCGTTCATACAAACGAACAAACTTTTCAACTTTATAATATTGTGACGCCAGTCGCTTAGTGAAGTACGTCGAGAAACTTCTACATAAATCTAGCATGTTCGAGACACTAACGCCATCTAGCGTCGAATAGCGGTACTATGTATTTCGAGTATTTTCTAGACAATATAAACAGTGAGTCGATTTTATAAGAATGTTCTCGAACTCATAGACTGGGGTATAAATAAAGCGCAAAGGGGCGCAGAGAGTCAGTCTTATTACGAGGCGAATACGAGATAGAATCGAAGCTTTATCAGTGAATTTCAGTGCGATTTAAGTGTGATCTAAGTGTTAAGTGACAAGTGTTGTGGTGCGAATAATTGTGTTGAATTTTTATTTTGTGCTTAATTATAGCCTATCTGTTTTGCATGTTTTTTATTTTATTTTATTTTTTATTTAATTGTAATTTTTATTTTATTTTTTTATTTTTGATATTTTGTGTGGATGTTTAAGATAATTTATTTATTATGTAATGTATCTGTCTTTAATGTATGTGTCTATATGGGACTTTTGAATCCTGAATTAAACGTATTTTATTTTTATTTTATTAATTAAAGTGTTAATTTTGGTTTAATTGGCGTTAATTACTTCTATCCAGAACCCCAGCTCGTAACAATATTACTAAAAATATATTTTTAATATTAGTATGGAAGCATGGATGTCATTTTTTATTATATCTGCAAACCTATCTAAGGTTATTACTAACAATTATATGGGTAATACCAAAATAAATAATGAATAATTACCAACGAGCCTCAAACCCCTGAAGCTATTTGATTTCTTCCAAGAATTAATTATATTAAGAATTAATAGTATAATTATGAAAGTGAAGATCTACTACGCTGAATTTATATACGCAAGTATATAAATTAGTATTAATGAGATACCTACATAGAATGTTTTATTACGCCTGTTTTAATTTATAATAACTTTCCTTTTACCCGACTACAAAAAGAAGGGTTATGTTTTTCGCGCGTATCTAGTATGTATGTATGTTTGTAATATTCTTTATTACCTCATATCTCCAGAACCGCTGAACGGATTTATACAATTAAGGTATCGTTAGATTTGCCTTAGCAGCCCAAGTGTTTTTAGATAAGTGACATTTGTAAAACATAAACATAGCGGCTGTGCGAAGCCATAAAACACGGTGAAAAAAAATTTTTTTTTTCTAATGCTACAATATGAGTATCAAATTAAAGGGCTTAATACAAGGATTTCAAAAATGTATATCATGTTCATCATTAGTGTAATACTAGCAAAAATAATGCAAAGAGAAAGTTTAAAAATATGGACTTAGCTTTTTCACTTTCTGAATCCGGTGGGGTGCCAATGTGACACGACCGGGAAAACTAAAAAATTGTTAATTAAAATTTTAACTAAAAAGTTAAAAAAAAAGCGTTAAAGGCCGACCCATCCCATTTAAAAAAAGAACTTGAGAGGTGTCAAGGGACACCCGGATGGAACGAAGTTCCTTTCGATTAATTAGTGAAGGAATTGTAATATTTTTTTTTAATCATAATATTTTTTTTTTAATTATTAACAAATATAATAAACGAAAATATCTGGCTTGCTTTCTATAAGAGAGAGAGATAAAGAGAGACAGACAGAGAAACATGCGCACGCCGCACGGCTTACAATTGCTTACTATAGCAAAAAGTGTCGTTACAACTTTTCGTCTTAATTTTGTCCGTCTATGTCAAAAAAAAAATATGTTCAATTGGGTCCCGTCTGCTTGTCATTTCTTAAAATAAAAAAAATGCTTGTTTCTTGCATTTCAGTTGAGCGAACAGGTTTTTTAGATTTTTTAAATAACTTCTTTGGCCTAGTGGTCCCAAGCGCGAATAATGAGGACTCGGGGTCGATTGGGTTGTCAAAGTGCTATTCGATTTCTTTCGGTATTTCTTCTCAGGGCAGTCAGCTAGGAAACACCGGCCTAAACTTACTAAAAATTTACAGTAAAACGAACGTGTAAAAGTCAATAACCAAATTGCAAAATAAAGATCATTTATCTATAGTAAATTTCTCAGTAGTAGTCTGTAGTTTGAAAGCTGACAGGTAGTCAGAAACCAGTATCTGACACTGTTTTTATGCCAAAGAGAATCGTGTTACCCAGATACTGGGTTGTGCCGTTGTGGTCAGCTTGGCAGTCCATTCATTGTAAAAATTTAAAAAACCCCCTACGCAAAAAATACTTAGAAGTAGTCGGGGTATCGCCATTTAGAATCGACATTTAAAGTTTGTTACATAGCATTCGATTATTCATCCCCACATTCACCCCCTATATCTAGTAAATGGCTTAACCGATTTTGACAAAACATATCTAAAAACCACCGCCGGGAAACCTGCTTTCTAAAGCCTGCAATACATGTTGGCCGAGCGTTGCCGAGTGAAGGCCAATACCAACACGTAGACGGTATATTTGCCTTGTCTTGCTATCGCTCGGTGTCACTAGTCACTTGCCTAGTTGTTTGAGTGGAGGCCAGCGCCAATGTGTATAGAGCTCATTTGGTGCAACTTGTCATCGCTCGCCGTTGCTCGTGATCACTTGCCTCACTTCGGATCGGTGTCGGTTTTTGGTCACAAATCAAAGGCGCTCGCCTGCGCTCGGCCAACATGTGGGCAGCTCTACAGACCCTCTTCTACATTGGTCATTTGCATTGGCGTTCGACGAACTTGTCGAACGTGTGGACATTATTTCTTGCCTTGTACCTATTTGCCAACGCTCGCATTGGCCTATGCTCGGCCAACATGTATTGCAGGCTTAACAAAAAAAAAACACATCGAAATCGGTTCACCCGTTTAGAAGCTACGGTGCCACAGACAGATACACAGATACAGACCTTAAACTAATAACACCCCTCTTTTTCCGTCGGGGGTTAAAAACACTAACACTCAGTTACATCCGGTTGGACTGCCCCGCGGTTTCACTCGCGTTAATAAGAAGAAAAAAACAAAATTCATTAAAATCTGTTAACACGTTCGCTGACAGTGAGCACTTACCCTGACACCACATTACGACATTAGAATTTTCCATACTAAATGACAAATCAACGTAATACTCGTGCACAAGCAAGCAATATGAAACTACCCACAAAATACTAGTGTTACGGCAGTAAGAAATATGAAATTGCTCATAATATGACAGCGGATACTGCTCTTCATAATACTTATATGAAAAATTATCGTGAGACGACGTACTCTTTAAAATAAGTGGCCCATCCCTCGACGTACTGTCATAACGCACTATTTTAATTTCCCGCCTAACGACGTACTGTCAGCGAACGTGTTAAGGGGTTTAAATTTATCGTACTAACTTTCATCCGCTATTTCAACCTTGTAGGAGTTGATATTTGGAAAAAAAAAATTAGCTTTTATTTGTAGTTTTTTAGTCTTTTTTATTTATAATAATCTCGCGTTTGGTCCCCATCTCTCCTGATGGTAAGTTATGATGTGGTCGAAGATGAAGCACGCTTACCTAGAAGTAACTTAAGTTAGAAGTTTAGCCGTGAAAGCGTAACAGATAAACTCGCAATTTTAATATTAGTATGGATACATTTTAACATTCAAAATTGTACAGTACAAAAAGAAATAACATCAAAACAAACACAGTCCACATTCGGAAATCTCTTCGCTAAAATTATTTATTAACGTCCATTTTCGCCACCCTTACACACTCATGGAATTGAATTCCCGCTCAATCGATACCGTGGACTAGCGAGGCTCTCGATCTCCTTAAATCCATAGAGCAGGGAAACCATAGACAAAGTCTAGTGTCTCTCTCACATTCAAACACACACATACACACTCGCTCACATGTACAGTCACTAAAATAATAATTCCGCCTATTTTTATTAACACGCTTTTATTAGGTCGACCTGTATGTAACTAACTATGTAATGGAATCTAAGGTAACTAATTTAGCCACCTGCCAAGGGTCATAGCGTAATGAAAATTGGCAGCTGTATGTAGTTCTGATGACACTACAATAATATGGTACTGTCGAACTGATCTGATGATGGAGCCGGAAGATATGACCTGGTACTTCATGATGGAAAATCGTATCATAGCTGTTTTGGATTTCTTAGAAAAGTCTTGTAATTAACTTTGACCACGATTAGGTTTCAAGAATGATGAAGCCGGAAGATAGGCACTGGCATTCCATGATGGAATATCGTATCATAGTCGTGTTTGCACTTGTGAGAAAGGCCATGTAATGGACTTTGAACACGATCAGGTTTCAAGGTTATAACAAACCTAAAGAAAATCCATTATCGGTTTTCTTAACCTTTTTGAATTACCGCGTAATCCATAGATTTTTTATAGATGTCACTTTCAAATCCTCTGGGGGATCGACCGTTTAATTGTTCACTTTTTTGTTTTTACGTGCATTTATAAAAGCGTGTTTTTCTAGTGTTTTTGGATAAAGCAATAATTATTCCAATGTGGGTAGAATTTACATTCCTAGCAATTTTAACCCCCCCCCCCCCCCCCCCAACTAAGCTAAATATGCTTGTATCTGGAGTGAGTAAGTTAAGCCATTCGGCTTCTATAATATTTATTTTCATAATCAATTTACCAAACAGCGTTGCGCCATCGTTACATGGTGGACATCCCACCCATACGCACAAAACGTTTTGGGAATAGTTTCCTTGTGCGTACAACTAAGGAGTGGAATTCTCTGCTGGAGTCAGTGTTTCCTGATAGCTATAACCTGGGAGTATTTAAGTCAAGAGTGAATAGATTGCTTCTAGGCAAGCGTGCTTCATCTTCGACCACATTATCGCTAAACATCAGGTGGTCAAAAGTAAGACTATCAACAATTTAAAAAAAATGTATTCGTTATTTACAAATTACAGGTGGGAACAATAGCTGGAATTTGGAATCACGAATGTTAAGATGGTTATGGCATAGTGTTGGGTTCCGTGCTCTGTGTCTTAAATTAGGTAACAGAGGGTCGCACGATACCGGGGCTTTGCTTCACTCCCCGGGATCTCTTTAGAACAGATCTGTTGGCAGGATTTGAGTTCTAAAGCTGGTTGTTTTTCTTTTTAATATAGAAGGTAGTGGTATGGTGGATTTAATTAAAGAAGCGTCAATAAACTTATAGCTAAGAAGTCCGACTTGTGATCGAAAGGTCGTGGGTTCGGTCCATTATACTATTGTCGTGAAGCCACTCCCAACAGAAGTATAATTTTAGCTTAGTTAGAGGAGTTAACAAGATTGCTAGTAATGCAAATTTCACTCACATTGCTAGTTCTATTTTAGGGTTCCGTAGCCGAATGGCACAAAACGGAACCCTTATAGTTTCGTCATGTCTGTCTGTCAGTCTGTCCGTCCGTCCGTATGTCACAGCCATTTTATTCCGAAACTATTAGGACTGTACATGTGAAACTTGATAGGGTAGATGTACTCTGTGAACTGCTTTCCGATTTTAAGAAAAAAAAAGAAAAATACTTAAAATAAAGAGAGGCTCCCCATACATGGAACTGAAACTGAAAATATTTTTTTTTTTTCATGAAACAGACAGACAATGTCATTTGTCAATGTCATTTTTATAGAAAGGTCTTTAAAAATGACATTGAGGTTTTTAAAACCACTTTTTCATAAAGTTAATCGTTTAAAAGATATACGCTTCCAAAGTGGTAAAATGTGTGATCCTCCCCCCTCTAACATCTATAATGATGGAGTAAAAAATTAAAAAAATATATATTTGCTGGAGATCTTAATGTAAACTTTCAATCAAAATTAGTTTGAACGAGATCGGGTCAGCAGTTTTTGAGATACTATAATTCACTATAATTCATACAAACACTATGAAAAACAAAGTTATTTGGCGTAGTTACTACGGAACCTTTCATGGGCGAGTCTGACTCACACTTGGCCATTTTTTTTAAACAAAAAGCAAAATATGGTAATTAAAATTATTGTAATAACTACACCACTGCAAATAATATCATTTACACCTTTGACAGTCTTCAGGTAGTCAGTCAGAAGGCATTTCGTGTTAGCCAACTACTAAATTGTGGGGATTAAATTGGCAGTGGCTTTATATAAAATACTGTTAGTCTGCTTCAACTGGTTACTGGGTATTACCCTAACACAGTGTGTAACATACACACTATGTTAGGGTATTTAAAAAATATAATGATTAAAACGCGACTGCTGAGGTCGAGGTCTTAGGTTCGATTCCCGGGTGGGGCAAATAGTGCTATTTTATTTATTTTATACATTTGATTACACTAATACAATTACATAAAAATAAAAAATGAGTGTGGCACTCGGGGACTGCCGCGGTAAAGTTATTGCATAGCATTTTTTATCAACTTATGCAATTATAATTATTTATTTATTTTATTTATGCAGTATTTTTTTTCTTTGATATTAATTCAAGTTACACATTTTGAGCGTGGTGACCGATAAGAAAACAATTTTGTTTCTTTTATTGAATAAATGAGAAGTTAATATTGTTTAAAATATTTTTGTTATCTTACAATAAATGTAGGTTATTCAGGAATTTTTATCATTGAAACTATAGGTTTATTAGCAGCTAGTCTACACACATACGTCTAGTCACACGCACACAAACACCGTGCCAAAGTCTGCTGAACTGAAACGACGTTAGACGATGCACGGCTTTCAACGCCGCACCGCTGTGCTGGTCGGAGTGGGGGGTGTTAGGTTTATTTTCGTTACGGAATTACTTGATTCGGTCGCCGCGTTCTAAGCCCGCGATAAAAGCTATGCAATAGCTTAAAAACAAAAGGGAATGAAACAAAACTTTAAAAACAATTATTTACGTAACTACAACACTAACATATACATAATCATTTCATGTAATTTAAATGAATCTAATCATGATCTCAGTTGGTTTAATATGTTTTTAAATTACTTACACAAGTGCTGTGCACACCTGTAAGTGATGAATTCACTACAGAGTATTCCAATTTGTAACAATTTTATATGTATTCGACCTAGTGAATAAGTCGTCGGTGTGTCATTAAATAAATCCTTACTAATATTATAAATGCGAAAGTAACTCTGTCTGTCTGTGTGCTACGCAATCACGCCTAAACTACTGAACCGATTTTAATGAAATTTGGTACTAACATAGTCTAGAGCCTAAGATAGGACATAGGCTACTTTTTAATGCGAAAAAA
Organism: Tholera decimalis; assembly: GCA_943138885.2. Taxonomy (NCBI): domain Eukaryota; kingdom Metazoa; phylum Arthropoda; class Insecta; order Lepidoptera; family Noctuidae; genus Tholera; species Tholera decimalis. Next base: position 3,917,838 of record OW964575.2, on the reverse strand, counting down.
GGGCTGTAAGGGGTTGAAATAGGGGATGAAAGTTTGTATGGAAATTACGTCATTTTGAAAGCTAGAAGCTTGAAACTTATTTTTTAGACTTTTGATTAGATGTTTATAAATACGACATTCAAATTATGTATGAATTTTGGTTTAAAAATAAATATAATAAAAAATTAAAAATGCTGCCGAAAGTCACTATTCTGCGTGGACAAAGTCGCGGGCACAGCTAGTTATGTATATTTGCTGAAATAAATTACGTTACTATGTAAAAAAAATCATGATCTCAATTTGTTTATATTTTTTTAAATTACTTATACAAGTGCTGTGCACATCTGTAAGTGATGAATTCATTACAGAGTATTCCTATTTGTAACAATTTTAAATATAATTATGTATAATAATTAATTAGATTAGGGTATGATGAGGCTGACGTACCTTTGTTAGGTAAAAGCCTCTAAATAAATATAGATAAATAAAAAACAATTTTATATGTATTCGATCTAGTGAATAAGTCGTTGGTGTGTCTGTTAAAAACAGGTAGTTAATTAATTGCTATGTTATAAAAACTATTGGGTTTTCTGTAAGTAATTTCTCAGTTAGCTCGGAGTTTGGAAATTGGCGGTGTGTTTCCCCCGTGTCGGAAAACGCGAAAAGACGTTGGTCCCGGCTATCATATAGACATCTTTGACAGTCGTTACGGGTAGTCAGAAGCCAGTAAATCTGACACTGGTCTAGCCAAGTGGTATCATGTTACCCAGTTACTGGGTTGTGTAGGTCAGATAGTCAGTGGCTCCATGTACAACACTAGTACTCAGCTGTATCCGATTAGACTGAAAGCTGACCCCGACATAGTTGGAAAAAGTCTAAGAAGGTGATGATAATGATTAAACTTAGATTCACGAAAATCAAATGCCAAAAACTGCTTCAAAATCCATGAAATGCGACTCGTTAGGCCGTGCGCACTGTCTTGCGGTGGCCGCAATTGCGGTAGTTCTACCGCACCGGTAGAATGACTGGGGCCACCGGTGACTCTACCGCACGCGTTTATTCCACCGCAGTGCGCGCACTAATATAACACTCTATACTTCACAGATTTTGCGTTTCCAAAACGAAACGCAGTGCGCGCACGGCCTTAGGAACTTCTTAATCTACATAAGCTAAATCTATTAGTACTTTCAAAAATCTAGTCAAAGATCATTACCTATCTAACATCCCTGTAATCTAAATATCTATAACTCAAAGTTGACTGACTGACTGACATAGTGATCTATCAACGCACAGCCCAAACCACTGGACGGATCGGGCTGAAATTTGGCATGCAGGTAGATGTTATGACGTAGGCATCCGCTAAGAAAGGATTTTGCGAAATTCCCACGGGATCGGGATTTACACGGGAAAAACTTCCCAAGCTGGCGAAGCCGCTGGCACAAGCTAGTTTGATATATTGTTACGCCAGTCGTTTAGCTAAGTACGTCGAGAAACTTCAACCGACATCTAGAATGTTCGAGACACTAACGCCATCTGTCGGCGAGTAGCAGTACTGAGTATATCAAGTAGCTTCTGGAACATTCTTGGCAATATAGGCAGTGAGTCGATTTTACCAGAATGTTCTAGAACTCATAGACCGGGGTATAAATAGATCGCAGAGGAACGCAGACAGTCAGTCTTATTTCAAGATACGAGGCGATATAATCGAAGCTTTACAAGTGAATTTCAATGAGATTTAAGTATTAAGTGACAAGTACTGTACTGTGAATAACTGTGTTAATTTTGGTTTAATTGGTGTAAATTATTTCTATCCCGAACCCCAGCTCATAACAATATTTATTGTAGGTATATATTTTTATAACATTAATATAAATATGTATTTTAATTCTATGTATGTATATATTTATTTATTATATCATTATAGTTTAATTTATTAGCTAAGTATGTTTTATTTATCGTAATTAGTATTTATACACACTGTGTCTATCATCTCCTCTTCAACTCTCCTGTCGCAGGTCTGCTGGAAGAAATTTCTAAGGAAATAAGCAGCACCTTTGTGCTCTTTTGTCTGTATTTATATGTTTTTTCTTTTGTAAGTGTCATGTGTGTACATAAGTAAATAATAATAAATAAGGGCTTCGGTTTTCCCCCTTACGGCACGGAACGCTAAAAAAAGCAGTCGATGCCCGACTTTTACTGAACCAACTTAGGTAGGTATTGAGTTTAATTGACACTTGAAAACTTTACCGTTTCTCAGTCCGTATTAATAAGGCTGAACGTAAGATATTCTTCAAACAACCATTATTTATTTATTTATTACTAACTGTGCCCACGACTTCGTCCGCGCGGAATAGTGACTTTCGGCAGCATTTTAATTTTTTTTGACTAATTATTTTCAAAATAAAACTCAAACATAAATAAGCTATTTTAATAGTTTACTGCTAATAGCTTATTTAAGTACATTTTTCTAATCAAAAGTCTTAAGTTTCAAGCTTCGAGCTTTAAAAATGACGTCATTTCCATACAAACTTTTATTTCCTATTTCAACCCCTTACAGCCCTTTTTTCGCATAAAAAAGCAGCCTATGTCCTTTCTCAGGCTCTAGACTATGTCCGTACCAAATTTCATTTAAATCGGTTCTGTAGTTTAAGCGTGATTGAGTAACATACAGACAGACAGAGTTACTTTCGCATTTATAATGTGTATGTTTCGCATGTATATGTTCATACATCAAATATGCACGGCGTGTCCGAGTCGACTGCGCGTCCTTAATAAGTATTTGTGGGTCTGAACAAATTTTCACAAAAACTCACCAATCAACCTACTGAATTCACCCTGAAAACTGCGTTAAATTACTTATATTAAACTAAATATAATAATGTGTATGGAGCAAGGACGAATGAATGCAGTCTACTATCCTTAATAAACAACGCGCCTATAAACATTAAAAAATAAGCCTTTTTGTACGGGGTTTGACGATGATAATTGAATAGTAATTATATATTATGGTAGCTTTAAGACTGCGTTCTGGACATTACAACAGCAAAATTTGGCTATCTTATGGGAAAAACTTCTTCCAATTGTATACAACGTGTAACGGAAACCCCATATCTATCCAAAAGGGCTGAAGACAACATCTGGTATGGATCTCTATGCACAGTTTCAGCTAAAAATAAGTGACTCAAAGAATTGATACCAAATTATCGGTTTCATATGTTTCTTGAATACCAATCATAACAAACATGTCACAGCACTACAAGGGTCAATAACTTTCACGTCACTTGCCAATAACATGATAATTCTGTTCGTTCTTCTTAATTTGAAAAATTCGGTCTCTGGTATCAATGTATTGAAAGTTCTAATCAGTTCCACACTTGTTGACATAGGATTACAAAACCCTTTCTATATCGTTTGTTATCATCCAAAGAAGCCGTGCACTTGTTATGTATATAGCCTTTTAATTACACGTTGTATAATAAAATATATTGTATCTAATAAAAATGAAGATATATGCACGGAACAAAGATGAGAGAGGGATTAATTAAAGACTTCAAACTGATTTTTTATTGATGTTAGGTTAATTCTAACAATTTTAACATGTCCAAAGTCGCAGTTAGCGATAACATTAAGTAGACTAGCAAAGCTAACTGATTCTCTCACTCAAATTATTTATTTATTTATGTACAAACATGCCACTTAAAACAGAAAAAAATACAAATTAAAGAGCATAAAGGTCATGTATATAAAATTAATTATTACCTTACTAATTTTAATTATTATATAATATACGTCTATACAACGTGTAACGGAAAGGGTATATACATACCAAGGGTACGGTTTCTTTGGGTAATATCAAACGATATTGGAAGGGTTTTTTAATCCTATCTTACATGTTCGGAAGTAATGAGACTGACAAAAGAACACCGCCTGTTACTAGGCGCACAGAATTACAGAAGAGATTTATCGTGATATTTGCAAGTAACGTGGAAAGTTATTGACCTACGTAGTGCGGTGACACGTTTGTTATGATTTCAATTTAAGAAACTTACGAAACCGAATATTTGGTATTCAATTTTTAGAGTATTTTTTTATTTTGGGTTGAAACCCTTCCAATGTCTTTTGATATCATCCAAAGAAGCCGTGCTCTTGGTATGTATATACCCTTTCCGTTACACGTTGTATAATAATAATTTAAATTTAGTAGGGTACGATGGGGTTGGCGTATCCATGTGGATATAAACCCCGTGTAAAATAAATAGAATAAAAAAGACATGCCTGTAAACATTTATTTACAATAATACACTGTAAAGAAATGCTCAAAAGTTCTAAAGCTATAAAAATAACTAGAGAAAGTGTCTGTTTAAATGAAAGTGTGTTATCGAGTTGCCGTGGCTAGCATACCACGGATAAACTCTCGATGGTTTGTGTAATATGTTTTGTTAGTACGACAAAATATAAAGAATACAAGATTTGAACAATAAACAATAATTTAAAAAAGAAAAATATCTGCTACCTAAGTACAAAGTAATCCATTTTATTCTTAAGTTATAATTGTTTTGTTAATACAAAACGACCTCTTTTTGTTTTTTGACATTGCCCACACAACGAATTGCCTCTGTGTTCCCACAAACAAAAAAATAATAAATGTTTAGAAGAATTGAACTTGGGACACTCAACGCGGCAGATTTATTCAGAATAGGCTCGCGTTTAACCACCATCTCACCTGATGGTAAGCGATGATGTGATCGAAGATGGAGCACGCTTGCCTAGAAGTAACCTATTCACTCTTGACTTAACCCTTTATAAGGCCGAAGAAACTAAAGGTGATAAAAATGTATACCAAACAAAAAGTGAAAAGTAATAACTTCTATGATGAAAATAATGTTTTGTTTTTTTTTTTTTGGAAATCAATGGGAAACTTTTGTAAAATGTGGTGGCAATATAGTTGCCACAGCCTGTCCATACCCCGCCATTTTCAGTTATACTCTATTTTATTGATTAAATACTTGGTGGCAACATAGTTGCCACTACCTTAAAAAGGGTTAAAGACTCCCAGGTTATAAAGATCAGGAAACACAGACTCCGGCAGGGAATTCCACTCCTTAGCCGCACGCACAATGGAAGTGTATCTACATAAACAGATGAATGTATTAGAAAACACGTCAAAACCGCCCATTTTAATAGTTTACTTTTCATACATCTACTTTTTATATTATTATTACAAAGAGGAAAAGTGTGTTGAAACGCGCTAATCTTCGAAATGAAAATGGGCGAAACGCGAAGCTAATGTCGATAAAAAAATGGATGAAATTGTATGTAAGTAGCTTGAAACTTGAGGAAGGTTATACAACGTATAATTTAAAGGGTATATACATACCAAGTGCATAGCTTCTTTGGATGATAACAAACGATATGGTAAGGGTTTTGTCCCTATGTCCTATGTCTACATGTGTGGAACTTATTAGAAATTTCAATACATTGATACCAGAGACCGAATTTTTCAAATTAAGAAGAACGAAGAGAATTATCGTGTTATTGGCAAGTGACACGTTTGTTATGTTTGGTATTCAAGAAATTTATGAAACCAATAATTTGGTATCAATTTTTTGAGTCAGTTATTTTGAGCTGAAACTGTGCATAGAGACTCCATACCAGATGTTGTCTTCAGCCCTTTTAGATAGATATGGGGTTTCCATTACACATTGTATACTACTTATTACCCGACGGCAAAAAAGGCTGTCTTTATATCAGGAGAAAGGTCACGGGAGCGGAGCCCTTCACGACTGGTTTATTTTCGGTAGACATGCATCATCTTTGAGCACATCATCGCTTGCAATCAGATGAGATGGTAGTCAAACGCGAGCCTTTTTTTTATTATTATAAAATAGGTTCGCGTTTGACCACCATCTCATTTGATGGTAAGTGATGATGTGGTCGAAGATGGAGCACGCTTACCTAAAAGTAACCTATTCACTCTTGACTCAAAGACTCCTGGGTTATAGTGATCGAAACACACATAGACTCCATATGGGTGGGATATCTATCAATATATGTAACAATATGGCGCTTCGCCGTTTGTCTCGTAGTCTGATGATGGAACGGGCTTGGCGGAATTAGATTGTGTAATTCCATCGCACACTCCCCGAAATGTAACCGATAGAAAACCGATAGACTTGCAACTGGTCGTCGATGTTCAAGGCTGGTCGAGTCAAAGCTCTAGGCTTTGACTCGACCAGTGCATCGTTGCCAATGAGTCTTTTGGCCCGCTTTTCGATAGACTCAAGCGCGTCCAGTTGGTATTTAGCAGATCCATCCCAAAGATGAGAGCAGTACTCCATACACGACAGAACCTGGGCTTGATAGAGATTGAGCATCTGTTCGGGTGTGAAGTACCGTCTCACCTTTGCTAGGATTCCCAACTTTTTTGATGCTAGTTGAGTCTTAGCCTCGATAAACGGGCCAAAATTGAGGGTAGAAGTTAGTGTTATCCCCAGAAGCTCGCCTGACATCAATAAGAAATCTCTGACATAGTTGAGAAAAGGTTAAGCAGACCATTATAATGATAATGAGCCTATGTATTCGTAAACAAGAAAAACATTACCTGTTGCGCAGTCGGATAGAAAGCAAAAAAACTAAGACGTTTCTACAAAAAGAAAGCGGAGAAAACTGTCATCTCACATACGTATTCATAACAAAACAAAACCGCTTCGTTTGACGCGTCCGCGCCAATTCTATGCCCGTGTGTTTTTACTGAATAAGCCAGTATGCCTTTGTGAAAGAAAAGATTCGCAGCGCAACATTAAAAAAACAAAACCTTTTAGAAAAAGAAGCGAAACGAGCGTCCTGGCACGCTTCGCCGGTCTGGAGCGGTCCGAGCGACGAGCGGAGAGCGAACTGAGCTCTATTCGAGGCTAGACGTGGTGGGCAAAATCCTATCCTACTAATATTATAAATGCGAAAGTTTGTGAGGATGTACATACATATGTTTTTTGGTCTTTCACGCAAAAACTAATGAACGGATTTTTAATTAAATTTGGTAAGTAGAAAGTTGACATCCTGGAATAATACAGAGGCTACTTTTTATCCCGGAATTTCCAAGGAATCGAGATTTACTCAGGAAAACCGAATCAAACTCATAGGTTGAAGTCCACACAATCCGTACAGCTGTGTTATTCTGTAAGACCTCATTCTAAACTTCGAATCTGAATCTGCTGTGAGTTTATTGATTGGCATTCTAAAAACTCGGTTGTTAATTCGAATTTACACTAGCGCTACCCTTGCGAGCGTGTCAGCGAGTTGAACTAAAGATTTTGACAGATAAAGTATGAGATTACGTGAGAAGTGGCATTCGGTAAGGTAATTCCTCCGTCACTTCGACGCTGTTTACAGAATGCAAAATCAAGGTCACTTTGAAGCATAAGCGAAGTGACAGTGAATAGCTATGTGAGATGCAAGTTGTTGTTCGAATTTTACAGAATCAACGAACGGACCATATACAAACCACGTAGATTTATGTCTGTGTTGCTGTTTTGACGAATTTGTTTCCTCACACACAGATTGGTTTTGGGAATACTTTAATTATGAATACAGCTAAGGAGTGGAATTCTCTGCAGAAGTCTGTGTTTCCTGGTAGCTATAGCTAATCAAGAGAAAATAGGTTACTTCTAAGTAAGCGTGCTTCATCTTCGACCACATCATCGCTTACCATTAGGTGAGATGGTGGTCAAACGCGATACCAGCATAAGAGGGAGCGACTCATTTATACAAACTTTCTTCCACTTGCGTACTTTCTGAAATTTGGAACATAGCCTCGATACTATTTTAGGGTTCCGTATGCGCAAATATAAAACAACACTTAAAAAATCACACGATTTTCTGTATACCAGTCATAGCCATTACTATTCGAAGGATTCAGAGGAACTTAATATCTATCAATATATAAATAAAATAAAAAAAAGTATGTACAAAAAATACTTAGGTGTAACATACATAATTATAATCATTTATTTGTCAGAACATGGTCAGTATGCATAATGCATATCGTTACACAATATATGTACTTTTTAAACAGAAAATCGTTGACATTTTTGCGATGAAACTAGTAGTTATATAATTATGTATATAATTGGCTTTTTTAACCAGTACAAATACGGATTAAAATATGGAATTAGTCATTGAAACGTATAAAATGACTATGGCGGTATAGCTACATTGTTGAGTAGTAAGCGATAAAATATACATAAATTATTACATGTTTCTTTGGTTTCTTTTGTATAGTTATAAAATCTTAAGCCACCGTCATAATTAATTAAATATCGAAATTTTATCGGCACTTTAGTATATGGTGGGAAAACAACATGCTATAAAAAAATATTCATACGGAACCCTTTACAGCAAATAAGTGTATATCTTTCTTTGCGAAATATAACTATTCCCATAAGATTCTCATTGATAATTTTTCATTCCTTTTCAAATCAATACGAACACAAAGTACAAAGAGTTTAAGAGTGAGGATGGTCACGTCACTTATTGGTGAAAAGTGTACCAATGCGTGACGTCACGCGACATTCATTCCAATGCAGTTTATCGTCTGCATAGTTACTTTGTTTACGTAATAAAGAAATGCGACTAAAATGTTTTATTTATTTAATCTAACTGAAGGACCAAAATAGATTCAATGAAGTCGACTACACTATTTTAATTGGATAATTTAAATTTTATCTAATTTTGATAACTTTTTAATCTGGGAGTCGAGCGCGAAGCAAACACTGCCGTACCATCCTTTTCTGGAACCATTTGGGTGTATTTTAATGCCCCTATTTGAGGACCTTTGCATAGGTTTAGATCGCTGAAATTATCGTCATCTAGTAAGCTATAAGCACACACTTAAACCACAAAATTTCATGTTTGTAGCTTATTCATTTCCTAAGTTATGCAAAAGCAAAGTTATGCTAATTCGACACTCACTGACTCACTGATCATCAAAATAGAACTAGTACTTCCCATAAACCTAGACAGCTGAAATTTAGCACAGAGGTAGGGTTTAGTGTTAAAGGGAAAAATATCAAAACTAGGATCATAGAAAATCTGGAGTACCTGATGACCCTGAGGAGAAACCGTAACAGACCTGCAACATTATTAAAGTTATCGGCATGATGTGTTTACAAAATGTGTTAAGCGTGGTTAGCCTTTTCTTTTAAAATTAATAAATTGAAGGTCTGGAGTACCTGATCAAGAACCCTAAGAGCTCAGCTGAACTATGGGAGATATGGAAATTCGCCATGACAGAAGTTATTCAGTGTGATGAGCCTCTTCTATTGATGTATATGAAACCTTTCTGCAAAAAGAAGTGAAATCTCACCAAAAACATAATGTAAAAACTAACCAAGTCTCTATGAAGCTGCTTGTTTCTCTATAGAAAGCAATGAAATCTCTTAGCAAAGCCAAGCCAAGTCCAAGTTTCTTTACTGCAATTTATTTGTTAATATAGTTAGATTTTATGTAACTTGGTCGTTGACTTGGATGTGTCAACAAGTAAATGTGTATAAAAAATTTTCAACGGCCGGTTGAGATCGCTCTTCGCTAATAACTTACGACTGACTCTGCGACCCAAACTGAAATACTCAAATACGTCCCAGCAAAGACAATATAAACACCGAATCCCTCTGTAATACATTTTATACAATAATATGTATTATATGTTGCTTCTTCATAATTTATTTGGACGACAATGGTTATTTGAGAAACATGTTTGTGTCGTACTTGTCTCTGTTTTTAAACAATAAAATCCGTACGGTTCAATCTTAGAGGTTAAGCAACACATGGCGAGGTCACTACATGGATGGGTACCCGTACCTTCTATGCCGGAAGTAGTTCTTTTTCACTCATAAAGCCCGATTTACACTTCAATAAGTACAGTAGCGAGTTAAGAACTCAGACAGTTAAGTAGTAAGTTGTAAGTAGCGTCCAAACGTAGGCGAGTGAGTAGTCATAAGTTGCCATCCCGAGAAGAAGACTAGTCGCGTCGGTTATTGTTTTTTTCTGTGCTGTGATTGTTTAGTTCCTCCGAAACAGTTGTTTTAATCCATAAAATGGACGTTGAATTACTCAATACCAATTTACGTGCTATAGTGACAGAATTAGTATCAATACTTTCAGAACACATTGAAAATGAAATAAAATGAATGAAATAAATACGTGTTCGCGGCCGCTACCTACAAATTTATGGTCTGTACTAAACTCGCCCGTCTACATTCCAGCCAGTTAAGTTGGCGGGGTGCGGGAGACGCGAGAGAGGGGGCTACTTCGCACTGGACTCGCCGAAAAATAGGATCGCGATCTATTTAACTCAACTTAATCAACAACTTACTACTTAACTCGCTTTTACCGTTCAAACTACATTAACAACTTGACTCGCCAATGACGCAAGTTAACTCCCTACTGTACTTATTGAAGTGTAAATCGGGCTTTACGGTTAGTCAGAAGCCAGTTAATCTGAGGTCGCTCCATGAAAAACACTAATAAATAGGAAGCCAAACCCAACATAGGAAGGCTAAGGCTAAGGATAAGCCTTAAGCAGACGGATGCTTTGTGTCGTATTTATCAATGTTTTCTAACAATAATATCCATACGAATCGACCTTTGAGGTTAAGCAACACTTCACGAGGTCACTACATGGATGGGTGCCTGTTCCTTATATACCGAAAGTAGTTCTTTTCACTCATTACGGTTAGTCAGAAGCCAGTTAATCTGAGGTCGCTCCAAACCCAACATAGTTAGGAAAAGGCTAAGGCTAAATCTAAGGCTCTAAGGCTAAGGCTAAGGCTAAGGCTAAGGCTAAGGCTAAGGCTTAAGCAGATGGATGGTTTGTGTCGTATTTATCAATGTTTTCTAACAATAACATCCATACGGATCGATCTTTGAGGTTAAGCAACACTTCACGAGGTCACTACATGGATGGGTGACTATATTAATATATCGAGATTGTTTCGTATGTCATTTGTACATGTTTGACAATTGTTGTGTGTGATCAAAAGCCAGAAAATCTGTTACGTGTCTAGCCACGTGTTACCCAGTAACTGGGTTTTGGAGTTCAAATAGGCATATACTCGATGTTAAACAATAATTTCTGACTGGTTTCTACTGTTAAAAATTTTAAACAATAATATTGATAGTCCCGATCTCTTATCTAAAGTTAATTTAAACATTCCGACAATTTTTTTTTTTTTTCAAAAAAAGAAACCGGCTTCAAAAATACCATAAAAGCACTAAAAAGTTAAAAATAATACAATAACCTTCTTATAGTAATAAACCTAACCTAACCTACGATTAACCTATAATAAAATTTAACGGGTGTGATACGTGATTTTGAAAATGAAGCACCGAAGAACACGTACCCGTAAGTTCACGAATACGAAACACTTAGCAACGAATGCACGCTACCACGAAAAACCTAACACTGTAGCCATGCAATATCGAATAACTAAATCTCAAAAAGTCTTCATAAAATGTCTTCATTAATTTAACAATCAAACATTGCTTATGCTATTTCACCATTTTCAGCTCAACCAAGTATAGGCAAAATTCATTTATTGTGCGTGCAAGCAGAAGCTTTAATAACTGGTGTAAGCAGCACAATTTTGACCCGTTTATAACAAGTGTGATTGCAGCTAGAAGACGCATAAGCCTTTATTTATTCAAAAATAATGAATATCTGTAGTTACTGTGTTGTATGTGTTATTTATATCTGTTATTTATTTAGTATTTTTTATATTGTATTTATGATATGGTTGTATTAAGATTATACACCTTTTAGGTGTTCAATTGAAGATTTTCCTGCCTCTAAACGTGAGGACTTTTAATTGGCTTACTGTCTACTATACTATATATTTTCTGTATTTAATAGCTGTTAGTCCTCCATACTTCTTAAATAAATAAATAAATACTCAGCAGTCAAGGAGCTGACCCCAATATACTCGAGTTTTGCTCTCATCTTTGGGACGGATTTGACAAATACCAACTAGACGCGCTTGAGTCTGTTGAGAAACGGGCCAAGAGACTCATTGGCAACGATACACTGGTCGACTCAAAGCTCCAGAGCCTTGAACATCAACGACGAGTTGCAAGTCTATCGGTTTTCTATTTGGTTATATTTCGGGGAGTGTACGATGGAATTACACAATCTAATTCCACCAAGCTCGTTCCGTCATCCGACTACAAGACAAATGGTGATATGACATTGATCATACGTATAGTGACATCTGTCCCAATCATGCGTTTTTCTCCTCCACATTGCACTTTGCACCACGTTGAGACAATGGTTGAAAATAATTTTTAGCGACGACAATTAAAGTAATATTTTAATACAATCAAAGCTTAAAAATCCTTTATAAACTAGCTATATTTTTATTTCCTTTTTCTTTTCTTTTTGCTTTCTTTCATATTTTATAGCACCGCATCATTTTGATATTTGATATGGATAAAGTCCATACCAAGCATCACAACGGCTTTATTATATTTAACTTAACACGCGTGGTAGATTGCGGACCATTCATTCAACGAAATCATGCCTGTGTCGCAGTGCGAACTTATAAACCGAATTATTATTTATTAACCAATTTGCAAAATAAATATACCTAACTTATCTCTCCGACAACAAGACGTGATTTAATTGCATCGGGTTGTTGTGATATTAGGTATGAATAAAGTTAAATAGCTATACAACGTGTAACGGAAACCCCATATCTATCCAAAGGGACTGAAGACAACATCTGGTATGGAGTCTCTATGCACAGTTTCAGCTCAAAATAAGTGACACAAAGAATTGATACCAAATTCTCGGTTTCATATGTTTCTTGAATACCAATCATAACAAACGTGTCACAGCACTACGAGGGTCAATAACTTTCCAGGTCACTTGCCAATAACACGGTGATTCTCTTCGTTCTTCTAAATTTGAAAATTCTGCCTCTGGTATCAATGTATTGATGATGAATGATTTCTATTATACTTCACACATGTAGACATAGGATTATAAAACCCTTGCCATACCTATCGTTTATTATCATCCAAAGAAACCGTGCACTTGGTATGTATATACCCTTTAAATTACACGGTGTATAGTGACATAGACTAATTATTCTCCTGGTTAAATGAGTCAATAAATACCTAGTCTGGTTTCTTTTTCGGGGATAAAATGATCAAATGACTCCACCCGGTCTCGGTGTAGCTGAAGGGAGTATCAGACTCCTACTGACTATAGACCCACTCTGTTACTTCAGTTGCCCATGCGTTCCGTTCCCGCAAATCCGTACAGCTAGTCTGTTTAAATAAAATAAATAAAAAATAAAATTCATTTATTTCAGGTCCAAGACCCATATAAAATAAAATAATAAAAACTTTTTTTGCAAAAAACAAAACCGACTTCCATATCAAAACACTCCAAAGCCAAAAATAATTTTAATTTCGGTAGTCGGTGTTATTGGTTTTGTATTTTCTTTTTTTTTCACACCGCCTTCCGAAATTAAAATTATTTTTGGCTTTGGAGTGTTTTGATATGGAAGTCGGTTTTGTTTTTTGCAAAAAAAGTTTTTATTTTCGCGCTTTTTAGTGGGTCAGTGAATTTTCCAAATCGATTCGTAAATGACGGAGTTATGCGCGAACAAAAAACGCAATGCAGAGTAAACGAAAAGATCATCAAGGTAAATTATTTTTCTCGACTTTTTTTGATTTTTCAGAAACTGCTCGTCCGATTTCGATAAAATTTTAATGGGACCATTTGGGAAGTATACCCTTTCCAACAAAAAAAGAATTTTTCAAATCGGTTGGCAAGCGACGGAGTTATGCGTGGACAAACATAAAAAAAAAAAAATAAAAAAAAAAAAAAAATACAAACATCCGAATTGAGAACCTCCTCCTTTTTTAGAAGTCGGTTAAAAATACACAAATTCAAACAATTGCTCGGCTTCCTAATTTAAAATACAAATGGAGAAATTTACGTACAAAAAGATTCAAAGATATATTAAAAGTCAATTAAATTAATAATAAAAAATAAAAAAAAATAAACAATCACATGTACAGAATTGTAATTGTATAATATCAGTAGAAGAAAATTGTCAATCTTATTGTGTACTACCGAGCCATATTTCTTAATTTAATGTATGTATTAAAGATAAATGCCAACTTTCTAGGACGATTGGAATAACATTTATATTCCCAGCGTCTTCATTTAGCACAAATTACGATATTATTTACAAATAAAAGGCTTAAAAACAATTTCTTAAGCATTCAAATTTGAACGTTCTGTCTATATAATAAGCTACTCAATCCCAAAGCATGTACCCAAACTGTTGTAGTTAGTTATATGTTTAGAACTATGTTAGTAAATGTGTTTTTTCATCTGATATAATATTTGAGTTTTTTCTTGTCTCACTTAGGATGGGAAGAAATGCGCCAGCCAGGTCATAGATGGGGACAACACGGAATATCTGTCCAAGGTACAAACAAATTCATTAATTATACCCTTTCTCTCCCTGTCAGGATATTCCGGACCTTTCTGATTTATATATCCGGAATTATTATAAAAACTATACCCTTCCTTTCAACCCATATTTTTTTCGGACACATCTAAGGTGTCTTTGTAATTTCTGTTTGTTATTCCGAATAACCCAGAGTAAGGTTTATATATCCGGAATATTTAAAATATAATGCCTTTCCTTCCAATCCGGATATTTTAGATGGTTTCAGCTTATCTTTGTCCTTTTTCGGATATTTCGGATTCCATTAAAAATAATTTATCCTTGCTCCCAATGCGGATATATTCGGACACGTCTAGATTGTCTTCGTCAATTCTGTCCGTTATTCCGGATATTGTTTGGTTTATATATCCGGGTTATTAAAAAAAATATACTCTTCCTCTCAATTTGCATTAAGTTTTTCTCTATCAATTCTATCCATTTCTTATTTTGTTTGTGGTATCCGGATTTTTTTATTTACAAACTAGGCTGTCTATGGCCAAATATCTTTCTGAACGTATAGTACTCGTATTTGGACGTTTGCGGTTAAAAAATTACAATTGTATCGTCAGATACCGAACAGTTCCGTATTTTCTAAGATTGGATTTTTCAGTTTGATTCAGAATATTACTAAAGGTATCATTCAGAATAACATTAATAATAATGTAGAAATACTTGTTTACCTATATGAAAAAATATTATATATTTAAACAAAGCTCTTCTAAAAACAACATAAAATATGGCGTCGAAAAATTCATGCACACAAAAAATACTGCCATATGACCAAATGGATTCGCCAAATAGCCATTTTGTAAGTCTATTAAATACAGTTAGTGTGAGATGGAATTGCAATCTAATTCCGCCAAGCCCGTTCCATCATCGGACCACAAGACAAACGGCGATGTGCAATCGTTACATGGTGGACATCCCACCCATACGCACAAAACGTTTTGGGAATAGTTCCACTAGTACAGCTTACAGCTATGGTGTGGAATTACTTGCGGAGTCTGTGTTTCCTGATAGCTATACCCTAGGAATATGACGTCTTCAACCACATCATCAGGTGGGAAACGCAAACCTATCAACAATAAAAAAAAGTTGGGTAAAGACTTTTCTATATATTTTCTTCACTATGCCGACAGCTGTAAAGATAAAAGATCCCTTTTAAAAAAGATTAAGTTGAAAACTTTTAATCTTGACGAAGCTAATCTGCACAACGTAATGGTTTTTCTCGGTGTTCAAAGTTTCGGACTGTCTTTTTAGATAAAAATGTTGGATTTGTAGCAGCCTGGAAGCTGGACGTGTGTTTTTAGGGCAAGTGAAATGGTACACGTCAAATACTAGATAGTTATATTCTTTACTAGCGACCCGCCCCGGCTTCGCACGGGTGCAATGTTTATATTAAATATACTATAGAATGTCTTTATGTACATCGTTGACAGCCTTTTTGTTGTTCGACATCCATGTTCTCTTTAGTAATTACTCTTGAAAGTGCGACACATAATTTACCATGGGAAAAACATTCAACGCTCAAATCTAAGCAACGTAGGCACGCGGGCCGTGCCTTCGCCGGCACCGCACCGCAACCGCTATGTCCTTGCATATTAAATCTGTAATATCTTCGAAACTATTTATTTAAATTGTATTCTGTGAAGGGCAATATTGATTTATATTAAATGCACAATGTATTTATGGTACTTAATTGGATAAGGATTAATGCTGTATTGCTTAAAATCGCTTCGTAAAATATGCTCGTAATTCTCGTAAAAAGTAAAGGATAAAAAATGGTTGTTGTTGGTTATCTATAAGAGATAGACAGATGCCATCGAGGATTTTTTGTTGACCTTTTTAAGGTGTATAATACTGTAGTACATTATTTTGATCTATCTAGTAGGGTTAAGCCAGCGTTTGCAAATCAAGCGCAAAAATATGTGTTTATTTGCGACATCACATTAGAAACCTCAAAAATTATCAGTGTTCCTCTACTATATTATGCATGGTATATACTTAAAAACCTTTATATTGAATCACTCTTTCTATTGAAAGAAACTGCATCAAAATCCGTTGCGTAGTTTTAAAGATTTAAGCATACATAGGGACAGACACAGGGAAGCGACTTTGCTTTATACTATGTTAAGATTATACAGCATGTTAACTAACAGAGGGCGTTCCCATTAACCCGCAATAGTATAAGCACATCAATTAAATCGCCGCTCACGCGGCTCGTCATTCATAAATAAATTGCGACGTTGCCGTCCTTCAAGTACGCGTGTACAGAGTGTTTCTTTTACGTATCAATTTAAAATTTTTAGTGAATATTTTAATATTTTGTTTTCGAATGGTAATGTTTTTTAGCATGTATGGATGCTATACTATTGCGGGTTAATGGGAACGCCCTCTGTTAGATAACATACTGTATACACCAAATACAAATAAGGACTTAACAACTAAAAAGGGTGATACAATGGGCAGTCTTATAACCACCGTCAGGCATTAGCTGTCTCCTGCCGGGGTTGCGGAAGTTCTGACGAGATACCATAATCTGTCTGCCCTTTGCCCATTTACTGATGTTCGATGCAACACGTTTTCTTCTACCATTCTCCCCTGTCAGACGACATAGCAACATTTACTCCTTTCTCTTTCATATCTTTCCTCAGATAATCCATCCATTGTTTTTGTCCCATCACACTTTTAGTTACATACGTATCATCCCTCCTCATCATATGCGCATACCTAGGAATTAGAATGACTTTCATTTTATACGTAATAACCGCCACTTTTTTCTCGTTCTAACGAAATACCACGGCCCTTAAAGTAAGGGAAACTGAAGAAACAGTATGAGTTTTAGTCAGTACAGGTCTGACTCTCCTTTCCGCTTGTAATAAAGGCATTAGCCGTGTGGCAATTTGCTGAACCGGCCCTTTTTGGAACAGGTGTGAGCAGGGCCGGATTAACCATTAGGCGGAGTAGGCAACTGCCTAGGGGCCCCACATCAACTAGGGGCCCAGGCCCAAGAAAACATGTTTCTTCGAACGAGAATTTGATGTGCGTGTGAACACTGTTATCTCACAAAATATAGAATTAAAACAATTTTAGAACAAATCTGGGAATAAGTAAACAAATATATTAAAATCACAGCCCTTAATGTGCGTTTCCTCTGTTCACACACGATTTGGTCAGTCAAAGTAAGAAAAGGGGCCCCGAGAATGCCATTGCCTTAGGTCCCCTGACAGGGTTAATCCGATTCTGGTTGTGAGATACCTACTCAACATTTTTTTTTTCTGTATACCCATATTTGCAAAACAAAATTCTATTCTATACTATTCTATGTTTAGAAGTAATCATCATTACATGGTGGACATCCCACCCATACGCACAAAACGTTTTGGGAATACTTTCACTGTCCGTACGGCCAAGGAGTGGAATTCCCTGCCGGAGTCTGTGTTTCCAGATAGCTACAACCTAGGGGTATTTAAATTAAGAGTGGATAGGTTACTTCTAGGTAAGCGTGCTCCATCATCGACCACATCTTCGCATACCATCAGGTGAGATGGTGGTCAAACGCGAACCTAGTGACAATAAAATAAAAGTTTTTTTTATTAGTTATAAATTATATATTTTTTATTTTATAAAGATAGCTAACTAGCAAACGCACGGGGCTTCCCTCCCGTGGACTTTACGCCGGTAAAAACATAACTTCCTTCTTTTGCAGTCGGGTAAAAATCTTCCTCAGGCTTCAAACTACTTCCATAATATATTATTCATTCATAATATATTATATATTCATATGATTTGATCACTACAGATTGTCTGGACTTTAAAAGAGACGTTGACCTCTGAGTTTGTTTCAGTGTTTCTTCTCAGAGTAGTCAGTTAGGAAACACTGGCCTCATCTAGTTTACATTTACGAAAAAAAAAGACGTGTAAAAGTGTTATTTATAACCTATTTGCAAAATAAACATCATTATTTCATTTCATCATAACAAATTTCACCCAAATCCACTCACTAATTTTGAAGATTAGCGCGTTCTAACAAACAAACTGTTCCGCTTTGTAGTATAGATGTAGTACTCTTTATCTGTTTCGTAAATCGTAAAAAAAATCCTCCATAGAACGCCCATTTCTTAACACATCAAACAAACTTATAACGTAATTTTTCTTTCCTGAACTCTTCAAAGAAAATAATCGTACATAAAAGTCGTTTAGAAAAACACATTTGTTACGATCAACCATCAAACTTCAATGTTATAAAACCTAACTTTTTAAACTGCTATAAAAAAATAAACGCGCAAACTGCCGAAGTTCAGTATTTTGTTAAAACGCTAATATTTTATGCAAAAAGAGGAAATTTACTAACAGCTCCCAAGCCCGCCATTTTCTTTTGTGATGTCATAAACTGCGTTGTTAAACAAGAGTTGCCGGAGCTTGACGATAGATGGCGCTTTTATACATTTTGGAAAAATGCGTTCATATTTTTTTAAAACTACTAGTGGACGTCCGGGGTGGTGGCAATTCAAACATAACTTAGATTATTTTGAATGTATTATTCTATGAAAATATTAGGTTTCTGCAATCCTTCTCGATACAAATTTTAACTGTGCCAAATTTCACACGTCTCAATCAACGTAATTTAAAAAAAATACGCGTCGTATTACACGCGCGCCTCAAAGAGCAATCAACAACATTGACAGGACTCTATAGGGCCATTGCCTGCTGAGTGCTGGGGCTGCGGGAATGTATATAATGTAATACCGTGGCCCCGGACCACAACGGCACTCCCTTCCGCTCCATACACAGTGGGAGAATTAGTTTGATGATTTTCTCACAGAAAAAAGGTACTTTCGAAGATTAGGTAGTTTAAACAAACAAACTTTTCTGCTTTACTCGTATTTTTTTTTAATTAAAAAATATTTTCGCGTTTGACCACCATCTCACCTGATGGTAAGTGATGATGTGGTCGAAGATGGAGCACGCTTACCTAAAAGTAACCTATTCACTCTTGACTTAAAGACTCCTAGGTTATAGCTATCGGGAAACACAAACTCCGGCAGGGAATTCCACTCCTTAGCCGTACGCACAATGAAGGTATTCCCAAAACGTTTTGTGCGTATGTGTGGGATGTCCACCATGTAACGATGGCGCTTCGCCGTTTGTCTCGTAGTCCGATGATGGAACGGGCTTGGTGGAATTAGATTGTGTAATTCCATCGCACACTCCCCGAAATGTAACCGATACATAATTTATATTATTATTTATTAGTATTTATATATTTTCTTTGCAGGCCTGTTGGTTAAGTGGTCAGTGGTTCTGACTACTATGCGCGAGGTCGTGGGTTCGATTCCCACCCAGGACAAATGTTTGTGTGATGAGCACGATCATTTGTTCTTTGTCTGGGTGTAATTTAATCTAATAATCTATAATATGTATGTATTTAGAAATATATATGTATGTTTATCAGTTGTCTAGTACTCATAGCACAAGCTCTGCTTAGTATGGGACTAGATGGCGTTGTGTGAAAGTTGTGGAATATTATTATTATCATTTATTACATTTAATATACATATTATTTAAATTTTTAAATATTCCTAGATATAAACAAAAAACATCAACACAACAACACAACAACAAAACAAAAATATTTTTTTTTTATTATTATATTAGTATAAATGCGTGTGAGGCCGTATTGTGTCCCTAGTTTATTTATAAAGAAAATTACTTAACAACATTTTAAACTACTAGGCTTTAGACTTGTAGTTTTATTTTTCTACGTTCATTTTTCACGTCAATATTCCTTTTAAGTTTTGAAACAGGCGGGCTTGTCTTAATATAATTATTATTTACGTTTAAGTTGTTTTTTATTTAATACCTAGATGATAAATATTTTTACATAACAGTTCCAGTTCAGAATATTTTTTTGTTTGATACTTTTTAGAGCGTGCTTTGGGATTTAAGTTCTTGAATTAACTTTATATCATAATGAACTTAGACATGACCTTATTCGAAAATATCTCTTTAAAAATAATTTAAGAAGCTTTTCACTCAAAGGATTTATATCCCACAGAACGGATTATCTTTTCAACTCTTTGCTTGCGTAATCTTTTAAAAGTTGTCACTTTCTGCTGTCATAAAGTATTTTATGGCTGACAAGTTAGTACAAGAGATTTAACCTACTAAAGTTATAACACATGACAGATTTCTGCGTTAATTTGGCTCATGTAATTAGTGACTTAATAATAACAGCCGAAGAACAATTAACTGCCTCTTTGGACGAGTGGTAAGAAGCGTAACTGTTGAGCACGTGGTCTCGGTTTCGATTCCCAGTATGTTAACTAACAGAGGGCGTTCCCGTTAACTTGCAATAGTATATCATCCATACATGCTAAAAAATATTGCCATTCGAAAACAAAATGTTTTTTTTTTTGTATTAAAATATTCACTAAAAATCTTAAATTGATACGTAAAAGAAACACTCTGAACACGCGTACTTGAAGGACGGCAACGTCGCAATTTATTTATGAATGACGGGCCGCGTGTGCGGCGATCACAACTTTAAAACGAATGTACCGATTTGAATAATTCAAAAAGTAATTTACTCTTACAATGACAGCCTAAATCTTACTAATAAAAGTTTGTGAGGATGTATGTATAGCTGCATGGATGGATGAATGAATATATGGATGTTTGTTACTCTTTCACGCAAAAATTACTGAACGGATGTAAATGAAATTTGGTAAGTAGATAGTTAACATCCTGGAATAACACATAGGTTTGCTTTTAATCCCAGAATTCACATAGGCTCGAGATTTTCACTGGAAACCCTCCCACGCGAACGAAGTCGATCACGCCAAAACTACTGAACGGATATGAATGAAATTTGGTAAATAGATAGTTGACATCCTGGAATAATACATAGGCTACTTTTTTCCCGGAATTTCTACGAGATCGAGATTTTTACGGGAAAACCGTCCCACTTGAACGAAGTCGCGGGCTGAAGCAAGTCTTACAATAAATGTTTTTTTTTTTTCTTAATTAGAACAGTAAAACATAAATGGGGATATAAAGTGACATTATACAACATGTAACAGAATAAACGCAGTTCCTGAAAGTAGTTGGTTCAGAATCGGCTTCTGAATCGATTTCCGTCATAAAAAATAGGTGTTAAATTTTGACGGAAAAATCTTTCATTTAACTCAGTATCATGACAAATTAATACAATCCTTAATTCAAGGAAATGCGCTCGTGTGCATGTCGGCCGCTAACATTGCATGAGTGTATGCGTCTGCGTAAGGATATTTTTTCTATGACACACCATACATTTTAGGAGCCAAAAAAGGTCGCACGTCTTAGAGAATGCGCGGGGATTCCCCAATCCCCGCGCATTCTCGAGAATTTTTGGCTCCTATTTAGTTTGTATGTTATACAATTGACATAAAGTTCATTATGCTATGTACAATTTTGTTGCAAAAAGTTGCTTCCATTCCATTCCGCGACGGTGTAGATTGAGCCTAAGGTCAGTTTAAGGACCAGGATAGGTTTTTAGTCAGAAAAAGTCTAGTACTCCCTTCCGCTCCACCGCGGAACGAGAGGAGTCGTTAGATAATTTTGCCACCAAAACAAAAGGTTTTCAGTTTATCCATTACGAACAAACAAAAAATCAAATATTCTTATATTAACAAATGTTGTCGAAGACGAAGCACGCTTACCTAGAAGTTATTCATCCACTCTTGACTTAACCATTTTAAGCCATATTTCTTAGCAATAAGATAGCTTTTTGTATTTCCAAGTTACCCAGCTGACCGTGCCGTTTACTTCCAAGAAATCGGTTTAGCGTGAACAGTTGCTTCAGCTCGTGTTCCGCAGATAAGCAAACATCGCGTTGAACTGAAAACAAAGGCTTATACAATATGTATGAGGAGTGTATTGACATGGTACTGTGGAGGTCTGCTATGCGAGCGGTCAGCCTACCGCACTGGCTGGCATATATTGAATTTAGATCGCAATAAAATACATTTAATTCAGGATTCAAAAGTCCCATATAGACACATACATTAAAGACAGATACATTACATTATAAATTATCTTAAACATTCACACAAAATATAAAAAAAGTAATTTAAATTTTCAGTTAAATCAAAGAAAAACATGCAAAACAGATAGACAATGCAATGTTGGACATGCGAAGAAATTGTTTTTAACAAGAGAGAATTGCTTGGGACGCCGCGCCGCCCGCATAAACAGACTCAATATTAAAATAACGTGAAAATGTAATTAAAATAATCTTCCATAAAAATGTAAACATAATATTATACAAAGTATAAAACCTACCGCGTTTATATTGAAAATCCCGAATACACACACGTCCCCGTTACAATTAACAATTTCTTCGCATGGCCAACATTGCGATCTAAATTCAAACATTTCTAACTATGCCTGCCAGTGCGGTAGGCTGACCGCTCGCATAGCTGACCTCCACAGTACTATACAGCCTAGTGATCATAAGCGCGACTGCTGCGCAAGACATCTCGGGTTCGATTCATTCATTCATTCATTCATTCCCTGGTCTGGCAAAAAGTGATATTGGGATTTTCTGGAAGTTTTGTTTTTAAAGTTTATTAGCAATGTGGGTGGAAATCACATTACTAGCAATCCTGTTTAATCCCTCCAACTAAGCTAAATATGCTTGTGTCTGCAGTGGGTTCACGGCTATAGTGTAATTAATGGGTGGGGTTCGAACCCGCAATCTCTCGATCACAAGTCCTACACCTTCTTCTTCTTCTTTGGTTTGGTTTCCGCACTTAGTCTCTGCACGAGACCATTGTGTGTGAGCCGTGTCGGCCGTCACTCCATCTAGCCAACCTCCTTCCAGAAGTAGATCAGGTCTCTCGGTCTATTCAGGATGTCTGTAAGGGAATTCAAAGACCCGAGGGTTTGCTTTCGTATGTCAGTGATTTCCGTGCAGTCTAGGAGCACGTGTGCCACTGTTTCCTCGGTCCCCATGCATGCCCTGCACAGGGGACTGTCCGTTACACCTATTGTGTGGTAGTGTTTGTTCAGTGAGCAGTGCCCGGTGATGGTCCGCGCCACTATTCGCAGGCTTTTCCTGTCCATGTGTAGGAGGCGCCTGCTTAGTTTTTTGTCTAGGTTTGGCATCGCCTCCTTGGACTGCCTGCAGCCTGGTGCCGAGGACCAACATTTCTGGGCTTGATCGTGTCCAAGTCCTACACCTTAACCATTAAGCTATTGACGTTTAATTTCTCAGTAGTAGCCCGGAGTTTGGAAGTTGGGTGTGTGATGTCTCTGTGCCTCGGAAAACACGTTAAGTCGTTGGTCCTGCTCCTGATCTCCGGTCGTGTCGGATTGCCGTCCCATCGCACTATGATACTTTGTATAATTTATAGGTACGGGTACGGATGACTTTGAATAAATGCGACAAAAAGAAATGGGAGCTTCAGTTACAGTAACATAGTAATTATAAACTGTTTTTTCTACAATCTAAATAGTTAAAAAAAATACGTGATTATCGTTTTAAAATGGTCCATTGATGTTATTATCTTTATTTAAGTAGGAATTATCGGTATTCGAACAAAATAATTAATAGGCCAAATAAATAAGAAAAATTAAAGTATCAAAAAATCTCGTCCGACTCATCGCAGTGCTCAATAATAATCGTGGAGTACTCATGTTATTAAACGTTGCCGTTCATAGCGGTCATTCACCTAATTTTGCCTATTTTCTAGTGTAAGTATCGCGCGACGTTGCCAAACCTCGCATAATCGCCAGCGCAGATATCCTTTCCCGGCGACCACCCTGCCGCAGGGTGGGCGGCAGGGCGGTCGCCTTGGCTTCGTTCATGAGTCGACCTAAAACGTTTGTAGGTCACGGTCGCGCAAGCATTCTGCAAATCCTACTTTACGTATTGCGAATAATTTGTATTATCTTGTGTTTGTGTCATAACAATGCCTAGGACGAGACGAAATAGTCGTGAACCGTTAACAAACGTACAGTATCTCGATATTGTCGTGTGGTACAACACCGTAAGAAATCTACGTGAAACGCAGTGAAGATTTCGGCTAAAATATCCCTCTTCGATCACATCATCACTTACCATGTAGAATTCTAAGAATAATTCGCATTCGAAACTGTAAAATCACAAACTTTTGTATTAATAAAACTTAATGACAATTTGCGGCGCCGTGCTCAATTGTGTTTACAAAACGAAGGTGGACATTTTGAACAATTAATAAAATACACGTAAGTGTACCGATTTCATTTATTGTAAATACTTAATAATTATTGTAAATACTGTGATTCCAACTTCTTAAATACGCCAAAAATACAATAATTTGTTGTTGTAACAAACATTATTCAGGTTATACCTTACACTAAAACATTGTTTTACTATTTTACTTTTATTGTATTTTTGATAGTCCTAAGCCGACAAAAGTATGAAGGGAAATTTGGTTTCACAAAATTTTTATTACATAATTGCGCGCGCGAAAGCGGTGCGCGTGCGGCCGGGCGGACGGGGGCGCTCCGCTCGGCGCGATTCATTCATAGCAAGAATGTACCTAAATCGTGCCCACTACACGAAAACGGTAGTAGGTACGCGAAATTCTTTGATACTTTAATTATTTTAACGTTTTTCGTAACACTGATAAATTATTTATTAATTTTACATTTGATATGTTCTATATTTTCTTGACAACACGTATTATTGTATATTTAAATTTGTCGCGTCTATTCAATTTCACCCGATATTATCATCACATTATACAACGTGTAACGGAAACCCCATATCTATCCAAAAGGGCTGAAGACAACATCTGGTATGGAGTCTCTATGCACAGTGTCAGCACAAAATAACAGACTCAAAGAATTGATACCAAGTTATTGGTTTCATATATTTCTTGAACACCAATCATAAGGCTGCGTTTCCACCAGAGATGTGCGAGGATGCGTAGCGAGGGATGTGTTTGTAAAGAACCAATAGAATCACTTCATTTACCTCGCCTCGGTCAGCACAGCTCTGGTGGAAATGGCTCAGCGGAGCTAGATTTTTGCGCATACAAAACAAGCGAGGGATGTGTGCGAAAAATGTGTGCGGGAGATGTGTTGCGAGGGATGTGTTACGAGGAATATGTGTTGAGAAGAATGTGTTGCGAGGTTTGCGCATCCCGCATCACACATTATTGCGCATTTTTACAGCTCCGCTACACATCCTCGTAGGCACATTTTCATCGCACAGCTTTGGTGGAAACCCCCACACATTTTCACAGCACAGCTAGACATCCTCGCACGACACATTTCCATCGTACATCTCTGGTGGAAACGCAGCCTAACAAACGTGTCACAGCACTACGAGGGTCAATAACTTTCCACGTCACTTGCCAATAACACGATAATTCTTATCGTGCTTCTTAATTTGAAAAATTCCTTCTCTGGTATCAGTGTATTGGAATTTGTAATAAGTTCTACACACGTAGACTTAGGATTACAAAACCCTTGCCATATCGTTTGTTATCATCCAAAGAAGCCGTGAACTTGGTATGTATACACCCTTTAAATCACACGTTGTATACACTTTCTGTGTAAACAAGATCCCATAAAAAACAATACTTGTCAAAAAAACCAAGTCTCGTAACTCAGTTCTTCTACCGTAAAAAGTTGTGAGATGTATCTATGTAATACCAAGTCGGTTATTAATTTATTCAGACCCTACTTAAGGGACCTCATTCTTAAGTTGTTACGTAATTATCTAACCTAACAACATCTTATAGTGACCATATCAATATTAGAAATCTTTAACGTTTTAAATAAATAGATTGACTCGGCCGTTTCAATTAATTCAGGCTTCTAGTTTTATCCACTACGAAGTTATAGGGGGTCAAAAATGGCCTGAACTGCTTCGAGAAAAGGATGGTACGGCCGTGCCGCTTTTTTGCTCGATTTGATAGATGCATATAAGATGCATATATTAATAGCCGATCGATGACTGTTCACACTGCCGGCGAGTACTCGCTTCACTAGTTCCGTAGCTGAGCGACAAGAGCGTCAAAGATAATACTCGCTCAGCGATCACTTGGCGGTCAGAACTCACGCTGACAGACCATAACCAGATGATAGCTCAGCGACTAAACTATTGGAAGAACACGCTCACTGCTCGCTGCTCGCCAACTCGTTTTCAGATGCTGCTCTACTAGTTACTCGCTGATCGTCGGCGGTGAGACATCTGCCTAATGCAGCAGACTGTTCTTAAGCCGGGTCCGCTGCGCCAATTTTCTAACAAAACATGTTATCAAAACATGTTAGCAAAACATGTTAGTAAAACCGCCCGTCCGCTGCGCCTGTTGTTGTAATGTTTTTGTTTAATTTCAAAAATGAGTTCCGACGAAGAAAACGTGGAAGCTGTTATAGCAATAGTAGATTTAGTTGACATTTGAATGTGGCAATTCTGTCTCTGAGATTAAAAAAAAGGATAGTGAGCGCGAACACAAAATGCGTCACTTTCCCCCTCCCCGCAGGCGAACGCGGGGGATGTTATCCATTCGTCTCGGCAAACATGTTATTGTGTTTTTGCTAACAAAACTGTTAGGCTACGCCTATATTCTGTTAGCAAACAATGTTATACTGTTTTCAAACACGAAAACTTTTTTGCAAAAAATAAAACCGACTTCCATATCAAAACACTACAAAGCCAAAAATAATTTTAATTT
This sequence comes from Tholera decimalis, assembly GCA_943138885.2. Classification (NCBI taxonomy): domain Eukaryota; kingdom Metazoa; phylum Arthropoda; class Insecta; order Lepidoptera; family Noctuidae; genus Tholera; species Tholera decimalis. The sequence goes on along the minus strand of OW964575.2, from coordinate 3,890,633 downwards.
CGGTAGTCGGTGTTATTGGTTTTGTATTTTCTTTTTTTTTCACACCGCCTTCCGAAATCAAAATTATTTTTGGCTTTGTAGTGTTTTGATATGGAAGTCGGTTTTATTTTTTGCAAAAAAGTTTTTATTTTCGTACTTTTTAGTGGGTCAGTGAATTTTCCAAATCGGTTCGTAAATGACGGAGTTATGCGCGAACAAAAAACGCAATGCAGAGTAAACGAAAAGATCATCAACATAAATATTTTTTTAGACTTTTGTTGATTTTTCAGAAACGGCTTGTCCGATTTCGATAAAATTTTCATGGGACCATTTGGAAAGTATACCCTTTCTAACAAAATACGAATTTTTCAAATCGGTTAGCAAGCGACGGAGTTATGCGCGGACAAATATAAAAAAAAAAAATACAAACATCCGAATTGAGAACCTCCTCCTTTTTTAGAAGTCGGTTAAAAACACGTCGCAGCGGACCCGGCTTTAGAGGCGCGGTACACGGCGCGCCGCTGACCTGTGCCTGCTCCTTACCGGACGGTGAGCAATTCCTGCTCGCTGTCCACAGGCCTACGTCTACGATGGCTGGAAATCGGCTCGCGAACCCCGACGCCTGATGTACAAAAGAGAGCCAAGACCAACGGTTTAACGTACTTCCTAAGGCACGGCTGAATCTTTACATCTTAAGACAGTGAAGAAAGAAGAAGATAGAAGAAGAGAAGAAGAAGAAGAACTAGAAGATCAACTCGCGCCGGTGTTATTATTTTAGCTATTAGCTTCTCTACCAATTTTTTCGTGTTCCGTAGCCGAATGGCAAAAAACGGAACCCTTATAGTTTCGTCATGTCTGTCTGTCTGTGTCCGTCCGTTCGTATTACACAGCCATTTTATTCCGAAAGTATTAGGACTGTACACATGAAACTTGGTAGGTAGATGTATTCTGTGAACTGCTATCCGATTTTAAGAAAAAAGTATTTAAAATTAAGGGGCTCCTCATACATGGAACTGAAACTTAATATATATTTTTTCCCGAAACCTATGCGTGTGTGGTATCTATAGACAGGTCTTTAAAAATAACATTGAAGTTTCTAAAACCACTTTTTCATAAAGTTAATCGTTTAAAAGATATACGCTTCCAAAGTGGTAAAATGTGTCCGCCCCCTCTAACTTCTATAAAGATCTTAATGTAAACTTTCAAACAAAATTTGTTTAAACGAGATCGGATCAGCAGTTTTTGAGATACAGCATATTTTCTAAAACCGCAAATATAACTTTGTAATTCATACAAGCACTATGAAAAACAAAGTTATTTGGCGTAGTTACTACGGAACCCTTCATGAGCGAGTCTGACTCGCACTTGGCCATTTTTTTATTACTACTGAGCCCGCTCTAGATCTCGATCACAAATGATGGTAAGTGTAAGATGAGGTCTACGATGGAACGAGCGCTCTTGCTTTAAAGGCTGACGGGTCATAAATATTTGGTAGGGAATACAGAAGCCGGCAGAGAATTCCACACCTTAGCTGTGCGCACAATAAATGTAGAAATGAAGCGCTTAGTACAACAAGACGGTATTATTTAAAGTCTACCTACATATTAATATATTCTATTTGAACCGTTGAATCTGTAGCCATGTTAGTTCTACATTTATTTTGAAATGGAATTGAATCAGTCCCCAGGAGATAGCTGGTATTGATTGGGCCGGTACGACCCGCGGGCATAATTCAATTCAGTTGGAATATTCATATCTATAGGACCGATGTCTGTAATATATTATTGTTGTGAATGTTAGCCAATTCGTAGACTTCACGTACACTCATATTTTAAGTTGGAGTCTAAATTCAAAATTGGCTGAAGGTGCTTTTATCAAACTGTCAGTTTTGACTTTTCAATTCATCTATACTATATTACATATTCTGTAACATGTAAAGAGGTATGTTTGAAAGTTTGTTTGTAGGGGGAATATCCGGAACTAAGGATATAATTCCAATTTTTTTCATTAGTGTTGTATGTATAGGTGTTCTTGTTTTGAATGCTACGAGTTATAAACAATTTCGAATTTGTATGTAAATGTAATGAATTTGTATGTAGGGGGTAATCTCCGGAAGTAATTATCCAATTCTAGAATTTTTGTCATTGGTTGCATTTTTTTTTTTTTTTGAGTGACTTCTCACGGCGCCTCTGAGGTTGTCGACTGCTTAACGGGCCTTACCTGTTGCTGCCGTAATTAATTATAGTTAAAACCTCCAGCCAGAGTTTATTTAAAACTTACAAACTAGGCGAATACATGCTTAGGGCACCCCCTGTGGGGTATTGACCTCGGTTTAGGGCGTCCCATGGCGAGATCAGCTAGGGACAGGTTGAAACGAATCGCTTTATTTGTGAGTGTATTACTTATGTCGAAATCCACAAGGACAAAGTCGGGGGCATAGTGCAAGTTGACATATACAAAAAAAAAATACAAAAATAAAATTAACGCACACCCTCAAACACCCCAATTAGAAAATTGTTATTATCATAATACATACTCTGAATTTTTAGTTTTACTTGTTTGAACTGATTTTTCCTTTAAATGAGTTTCATTTTTAACACGCTTTTATTAGGTCGACCTGTATGTAACTAACTATGTAATGAAATCTAAGGTAACTAATTTAACCATCTTCCAAGGGTCGTAGCGTAATGAAAATTGGCAGCTGTATGTAGTTTTGATGACAATACAATAATACGGTATTGTCGAACTGATCTGATGATGGAGCCGGAAGATATGAACTGGAACTTCATGATGGAAAATCGTATCATAGCTGTTTTGGATTTCTTAGAAAAGTCTTATAATGAACTTTGACGACGATTAGGTTTCAAGGTCTGATGAAGAAGCCAGAAGATAGGCACTGGCATTCCATGATAGAATATCGTATCATAGTCGTGTTTGCACTTGTGAGAAAGGCCACGTAATGGACTTTAACCACGATTAGGTTTCAAGGTCTGATGATGAAGCCAGAAGATAGGCACTGGCATGCCATGATGGAATTTCGTATCATAGTCGTGTTTGCACTTATGAGAAAGGCCACGTAATGGACTTTGAACACTATCAGGTTTCAAGGTTATAACAAACCTGAAAAAAATCTGTTATCGGTTTTCTTAACATTTTTTTGTTTATACGTGCGTAAAGCGTGTTTTTCTAGTGTGTTTTAAACTATTAATTTATTATTTTGTAATGTGTACTGAATGACGGAGTTTATATAAATCTGCATTTAAAAAATTACTACTTTAATTTACGGTACATAGTTTGTTTTTATATACAGCGAAAGTGTAATTTGTAATTTACATAGATTTAATTGCTTTAGTATAAAAATTTCGATACTTTTTTTTATTAAAAATCTTCTTTCTTCATTTGATTCTGAACAAACAAATTTCAGGATGTATTTTAATTATGTTACATGTTGTATATAAAATCGTAGACGATAAGATACATGGATTTTTGTCGTTGCTATAGCAACTGAGCGGAGTTGAGGGAAGGAATTGAACTGAATAATCTCAAAGTTTGGGATTTTTATTTCCTACTAGCTGACCCGCCACGACTTCGTTCGCGTGGTATCCTACCCCTACCCAACCGACACCCTAACCCTACCCTACCCCTACCCTGCCCCTACCCTACCCCTACACTACCCCTACCCTAACCCTACCCTACACCAACCCAACCCCTACTCTACCCCTACCCTACCCCTACCCTACCCCTACCCTACCCCTACCCTACCCCTACCCTACCCCTACCCTACCCCTACCCTACCCCTACCCTACCCCTACCCTACCCCTACCCTACCCCTACCCTACCCCTACCCTACCCCTACCCTACCCCTACCCTACCCCTACCCTACCCCTACCCTACCCCTACCCTACCCCTACCCTACCCCTACCCTACCCCTACCCTACCCCTACCCTACCCCTACCCTACCCCTACCCTACCCCTACCCTACCCCTACCCTACCCCTACCCTACCCCTACCCTACCCCTACCCTACCCCTACCCTACCCCTACCCTACCCCTACCCTACCCCTACCCTACCCCTACCCTACCCCTACCCTACCCCTACCCTACCCCTACCCTACCCCTACCCTACCCCTACCCTACCCCTACCCTACCCCTACCTTACCCCTAGTAGAGTTTTAGCGAGACTAACGAACAGCAATTCATTTTTATATATATAGATATATATCGACCAAGCCTCATCTAGTTTAAACAGACCAAAAAAGGATAATGCGTAAAAGTTTCTTATCTCACCAAGGGGTAAGAAAACCCACCTTTTAGTACAGTATCTTCAGGTATCTTATAATCCCCTTGGGATTGGCTGGGCCTGTCGTCATGGCAACGGTAAACGCAGAAAAGTTTTATATTATAATCTCAACGACAGTAGACACCCTTGGTTATAATTTAATTACGAGGGTCTCGACTTTAAGTAACGTGAAAAGTCTTCCAATAACTTATTACTTGGTCATTTTGAGGGTTCTGTAGCAGAATAGCAAAAAACGAAACCCTTGTGGGTGGATTCGTTATGTCCGTCTGTCAGTATGTCACAGTCATTTTGTTCCGAAACTATTTGGTCTACTCAGTTGAAACTTGGTTGTTAGATGTATTCTGCGAATCGCTTAATGATATTTATACAAAAATAAAAACATAAACTTTAATTTATATTTTTTCGTATAAACTATTCGTGCGGTGTGTCTAATGTCTATTTATATATTGTATATAGAAGCTTGTCCCAACGCAAGGCCATATCACGACTATAATAATCTAAGCTTACGGCTGAACCCCGTTACCAATCCCACAGGTATCGTACATTTTCCAAACAAAATGTAGCCTTTTTATGACAGAAAACGAAACCCTTATAGTCTCTTCATGTCTATCGGTCCATCCGTCCGTATGTCACAGCCATTTTATTTCGAAACTATTACGACTATACATGTGAAACTCGGTAGGTAGATGTATTCTGTGAACTGCTTTCCAATTATAAGAAACGAAAAATTAGAATATCTAAAAAAAAGGGGCTCCCCATACATGGAACTAAAACTGAAAATATATTTTTTTTCATTAAACCTATTCGTGTGTGGTATTTTTAAACAAGTCTTTAATAATGACATTGAGGTTTTTAAAACTTTTTTTTCATAAAGTTAATCGTTTAAAAGATATACGCTTCCAAAGTGGTAAAATGTGTCCTCCCCCTCTAACTTCTATAATAATGGAGTGAAAAATCTAAACAAAATATATACTGTAGATCTTAATGTAAACTTTCAACTAAAATTGGTTTAAACGAGATCGGGTCAGCAGTTTTTTGGATACAGCATATTTTCTAAAATCGTAAATATAACTTTGTAATTCATACAAACACTATGAAAAACAAAGTTATTTGGCGTAGTTGTAACAAATGTGCCGAAGTTCATCAGAAAGAAACAGTGTTATTATTCATTTGAGACAAAACACTATATTTGCATAAAACAGAATATACGATGTTATTATAAATATGGAATCCAACATGATTTGCTTAAAACTTAAGCATGCAAAGCTCCTCTATGAGAGAGACTAGGCCTGGGTTTGACAGTCTCTGATGAACGTCGGTGCAAAATTGGCATTGCGTCTCAGTTCACGATGTTATACTTAAATTTATGATTATTTCACACAAGTATCTAGTTAAATTGGACAGCATTTCGAGTTATGTCAATATTCTCGCAAACCAGCGATGTGTTAGTTTTTGTTCAATGAGCAATGCAGAAATCTGACACCCTCCCGCTCCAGCCACAGCGGGAGTCTCCTCCCGCTGTGGCATTTGATTCTGATGATCTTCCCACCCAGAAAAAAGGTAGAGAGGTACCATACTCATTGAAGCACTGTATGTTTGTTTTTAGTTCTTAATTTCACGTTTTTTTCCTTCATTTGTGTAAGCCAATCATCAAGAGGTCCAATTTTATTGTAAGTTATTAAGTTTATATACAGGGGGTAATCTCCGGAACTAAGAATTCAATTTAAAAAATGAGTGTGACACTCGGGGACTACCACGGTAAAGCCATTGCATAGCTTTTTTATCAACTTATGCAATTATAATTATTTATTTATTTTATTTATGCAGTATTTTTTTCATCACTCTCTTCATTAATAAATGCACTTTGTTTATTCATATTTAAAATACTTTATACACTAATTTTACGCGTACAGCTATTCACTGTTGTATTTACATAGATGACAGATACCTATACACCTATATTCTTTCTCACAAACAACTGCCTCCGTATTCGTCCGATTTCGGAGCAACTCGTCTCGATCCGTGCGAGCTTCGTACAGTCGTACCATATACATACACGTTAAGGTACAACTAGTCGCGAGTTCGAACTCACTCGTGGACTCAGTTATGAGCAGTTAGCAGCTAGTCTACACGCATACTCTAGTCGCACGCACACAAACACCGTGCCGAAGTCTGCCGAACTGAAACGACGTTATACGATGCACGGCTTTCAACGCACAGAGTGGGGGTGTTAGGTTTATTTTCGTTACGGAATTTCTTGATTCGGTCGCCGCGCTCAAAGCCCGCGATAAAAGCTATGCAATAGCTTAAAAATTGTTAGGTAACGAAAGGCGATGCGCTAGCGTTACTTTCATTGTACGTACGGCTAAGGAAATTCCACTCCTTAGCCGTACGCACAATGAAAGTATTCCCAAAATGTTATGTGCGTATCGGTGGGATGTCCACCAAGTAACGCTAGCGCATCGCCTTTTGTTACCTAACATAAATGCTGCTAAAATAAATATATAATTCATTTCATTTATAAATACGTCAGAAACTCTTTAAAGTCCACAAAGGTTACAAAACGAATTAAATGTATCAAAAACATGGACTTTTTAATTCAGACCTAAATAAATACGACGGTCCCTGCTGACGGTAACAGCGAAAATCTCAGAACAGAAATACAAAAATACACATTTTTTTCACAGAATTGACTATACAACTGTGAAATTTCCCTTGCGTGTCAGAATTACATGATTGGTCAAATTTTTCTCCAAACTTTTGTCTCCACATTGTTTTTTTTCTGTCAGTTGGAACCCGATTTTCTTTTGTTTGTATGTCATTATATTTTTGGGGTAAAGATCTGTTGGGATGGAGGCAGTGGAGCAATTTTTTTTTTAGTTTTGTGTTTGTCTACCGCCGTTTCACCTGATGGTAAGTGACGATGTGGTCGAAGATGGATCACGTTTACCTAAAAGTCTTAACTTAAGTCTTAACTTAAAGACGCCTAGGTTATAGCTATCGGGAAACACAGACTCCCGCAGGGAATTCCATTCCTTAGCTATACGCACAATAAAAGTATTCCCAGTAAAACGTTTTGGACGTATGGGTGAAATGGCTCGCATTACAAGTTATTTCAGTATAACTACAAATAACGTTTATAAAAGCGAGAGACATTAATTTAACCACATGTACTATAAGTGCTTACGGTTAATGCGATACTATAGAATAAAAATTGGCCAAGTGCGAGTCAGACTCGCCCATGAAGGGTTACGTAGTAACTACGCCAAATAACTTTGTTTTTCATAGTGTTTGTATGAATTACAAAATTATATTTGCGGTTTTAGAAAATGTGCCATATCTCAAAAACTGCTGACCCGATCTCGTTTACACTATTTTGTTGAAAGTTTACATTAAAATCTACAGCATATACTTTTTTTTTGATTTTTCACTCGATTATTATAGAGGGGGAGACACACATTTTACCATTTTGGAAGCGTATATCTTTTAAACGATTGACTTTATGACAAAGTGGTTTTAGAAACCTCAATTTCATTTCTAAAGACCTGTCTATAAATAGGTATACACACGCATAGGTTTCATGAAAAAAAAAATATTTTCAGTTTCAGTTCCATGTATGGGGAGCCCCCCTTAATTTTAAATATATTTTTATTTTTTCTTAAAATCGGAAAGCGGTTCACAGAATACATCTACCAAGTTTCACATGTATTCTTAATAGTTTCGGAATAAAATAGCTGTGACATACGGACGGACGGACAGACAGACATGACGAATCTAAAAGGGCACCGTTTTTTGCCAATCGGCTACGGAACCCTAAAAATATATGAGAAAAACAGGAAAAACTTTTTCAAAAAACTTAAATAGCTGATTAATGAAAGCAAAATAAAACAGCCTGTGTAAAAACTAATGATGCAAAGCGGCATCGTAAATTTTGTCGTTTTAAGGTGTACGACCCTAGATAACTATGCGTAGATATTTACTTAGTCAGCTGCTCGGAAAGATAATTCGTGTTTTAACTAAGAAAAAACTTTAAAAATTTGCTGTGACTAAACTATTTCTTCTATTGATATGATTTTTGGTGTGTAGCCTAAAAATGATACAAGTAAATGTGGTATCATTTAGTGCCGTTCGCTTTTATTAATGTTGTATATTTCTTGTCGCTTGAGACCGAAATTCTCGGACCGTGGTGCCCATGTGCTCACAGCCTTTATAAATACATATCGAAAAGGCTTGTTGACGTTTTCTGTGACCCAAGGGCTGGTTATTTCTTTGGCCAAAGGCTAAGCATTGCCATACAACGAGGCAATGCCGCCAATATCTTGGGTACGTTACCAGCCGACAGCGTTGAGGCTGGTTTTTTTATGCTTTATTCTAGTTTGTATTTTAATTATTTCAGTTTTGCATAATGGTTATAAGTTAAACATGTAATAATTGTAAGGTTTTCACTAATATATAGTGTGATTCCTGAGGAAGGTTTAGTCGATAATTTATTATAGTTTTATGTAAATTGACTGAAATATAACGATTTCTGTTGAAGAGGTCGCAAGAAAACTTGCCTACTTGGAGCTCTACTCGCGCGCGAAGTGTAATGTACTAGAGAATCGTAGATCTACATTAGTGCTCCAAAAATGACCGTGATACCACGATAGCATATCTCTATTTCCTACGGTTTACTCACAATAACTACTTTTGTATTCAAAGTAATTATCGTTATTTTAGAAGCTGTTTTCTTCTGTTAAAAGATCGCTACATGTGCACCGCGTCCAGTATGATAATGCTTTCAGGATGCTCTTGCGACTGCTTCGTTACTGTAGCGCCTCAGAAATGTTTACACAAGCTCGTACGGACGCGTTTCAAGCGATTATACGAAATAAAACGGCTTCACTTCTGAGAAGAGGAAGGGACAGTCGTAACAGCATCCTGATAACGGTGAGTGAGTGTCCTCTCTTATTATGAAGCAGTTTGTGCGGAGGGTGATGGGTACTAACACTAGATAATAAGTTATTAGGTATATATTACTAACATTTTATAGATTTATGATCTGAAATAATAAGATTCTATTCTATTAGGTTCGGTATTTAATACAGTATGTTAACTAACAGAGGGCGTTCCCGTTAACCCGCAATAGTGTAGCATCCATACATGCTAACAAAATATTACCATTCGAAAACAAAATGTTTTTATTTTTTTAATATTAAAATATTCACTAAAAATGTTTAATTGATAGATACGTAAAAGAAACACTCTATACACGCGTACTTGAAGGACGGCAACGTCGCAATTTATTTATGAATGACGGGCCGCCTGTGCGGCTATCTAATTGATGTGCTTATACTATTGCGGGTTAACGGGAACGCCCTCTGTTAGTTAACATACTGTATAAAATTGTCCTTTACACTACATGAATCAAATAAATACCTCGGCAACTGTTAGGTACTTTTCCTTTCGGATCAACCTACACGGCTGTAATTGCGACAAGCTCCGCCAATTAATGAACTTTATAAAATAGAAAAAAAGGCAAAAATACGAAGAAGGTCTCAACCGTTATAAAAACAGTCCTTAAAAATTGGCCAAGGGTGAGTCAGACTCGCCTATGAAGGGTTCCGTAGTAACTACGCCTACGATTTGTATAAATTACAAAGTTATATTTGCGGTTTTAGAAAATATGCCATATCTCAAAAACTGCTGACCCGATCGCGTTCAGACAATTTTTTTTGAAAGTCTACGTTAAGGTCTATAGCATATATTTTTTTAGATTTTTCCCTCCATTATTATAGAATTTAGAGGGGGGGTTTTGAAAGGGGAGACTTTGGAAGCGTATATCTTTAAAACGATTGACTTTATGAAAAAGTGGTTTTAGAAACCTCAGTGTCATTTTTAACACGTTCGCTGACAGTACGTCGTTAGGCGTGAAAATAAAATAGTTCGTTATGACAGTACGTCGCAGGACGGGCCACTTATTTTTAAGAGTACGTCGTCTCATGATAATTTTACATATAAGTATTATGAAGAGCAGTATCCACTGTCATATTATGAGCAATTTCATATTTCTTACTGCCGCAACACGAGTATTTTGTGGGTAGTTTCATATTACTTGCTTGTGCACGAGTACTACGTTGATTTGTCATATAGTATGGAAAATTCTACTGTCGTAATGTGGTGTCAGGGTAAGTGCTTACTGTAAGCGAACGTGTTAAAGACCTTTCTATAGATATCACAAACGCATAGGTTTCATGAAATTAAATATTTTCAGTTTCAGTTCCATGTATGAGGAGCTCTCCACTTAATTTTTTTTTTTCTTGTAATCGGAAAGCATTTCACAGAATACATCTACCTACCAAGTTTCATGTGTAAGTCCTAATATTTTCAGAATAAAATGGCTCTGACATACGGACGGACGGACAGACAGACATGACGAAACTATAAGGGTTCCGTTTTTTGCCATCGGCTACGGAACCCTAAAAATGACCCAATTATCAAAAATCGTTATTAAATACCACTTGGTCTGCGCACCCCTTCTAACGCGTGTCTCATTATAACAAATAGGCAACAATGACCTCGATAATTCAAGAAATGCTTCATAATCACGCAAACCACACAGTGTTAATAGGCACGGAATAAATTAACAACTTAGGGTTCAGTGGGAGGGGTATACTACTTATTAATATTTTAAATGCAAAAGTTTGAATGGACGGATGTTTAATTATTAATTTAGATTTTAAGCGCCTTTTTTCCGGGTGAGAAAAATCATCGAATGACTTCTCCCGCTCTGGAGAAGGGAGTGTCTGACTTGTAATCGAGAAGAAAGGGTTCGAACCCACCCATTGCACTATTTTCGTGAACCCAGACTACAGACACAAGCATATTTAGCTTAGTTGGAGGGGTTAACAAGATTGCTAGTTCCACAGAAATCAAAAATACAGAGAAGTGGTAAGGGGGCGTATCGGTGTCTGCGCGACATGGCCACAGGGCTCATGTCACAGGCAAGTGGCCGTCTCCGCGAACTAGTGCGCTTTCGACGGCGATCGTGATAACATATATGAATGCCGAGTTGTTCTGTGGTATCTTGTAAAAACCGAAGCCAAAATCAAATCTATGTGAATCATGGAATCACTTACCATATGTAAGTACAAGTATTTTACAATATTTGTCTTTAAAATCATGAAAAACAATAAATCGTAAAATATTTCTTGGTTTACTATGTTATTTTTGTTTTCAAATATCAGAGCGACTGTACTCCTTGTGCTATAAATACATTGCTCCTTAACCACTACCTGAGTTCGTCACTAAGTAACTGGACAAGCAATGTAAACATAACATACGAAACTGTATTACGCGGATTCATCGCGTAGTGAGGCCGCCACTTCTTGCGACGAATTAGTGATGTGCTTGTGCAGATCCACTAACGTAGGCTATCGAGAGCAATGTCGATTGACGAATGAAATATTGCTATTATAGTTTAGGGGTTTTTCAACCGATGACATAAAAAAGAGGAGGTTATCAATTCGACGCGTATATTATTATTATTTTTTTATGTATGATCACCGATTACTCGGAGACGGCTGAACCAATTTGAAAAATGCTTTTTTTGTTTGAAAGGGTATACTTTGAAATTGGTCCCATTGTCACCAAGTCAGGATCTGATGATGTCCCATCATCAGATCCTGACTTGGTGTAATTTTTTGGTAAAAAGTTTTTTATAACATACGGAAACCTCTAAGAAAATATGTTTAACTTTTATTTTACATGAGATGACAGAAATAAAAATACGTTGAAAAGTCAAGTGTACAAAAAAGTTAAAAAAAATAAACAATTTATTTTACGCCCGCAGCATGCGTAAGGAGTTCCGACGTCGCCGTCGCTACAATAGTTTATTTTTCAATCTGTCAACCGTTTTAGCCCGGTTGGAAGATCGATGTAAATAATGTTTTTTTACTTATTTTGATTTTTTTACAGAGTAGTAGAGAAATGCGTAACCAATATTCGTAAAGTAAGTTACTTTAATTTTAGGTTAATAATCGGTGGTGTTTTTCGGTTTAGAATTATCGTATGTTATGCCTTATCCTCATGCTGTTTCTTTATTTTTTATGGTTTTTGTATTTTGCTTCCATTGAAGCTTCGAATGCGTTATAATAATCGGCATGGTTCAGATAATATATTTGTGAATTGAGCTTAAAATAAGTCAATATATTCATGCTATTTATTTGTTATGCATGGATGTGTGTTTGTTTTCATATATTTAACAATTTCTCTACTAACTAGGATTTTTCTTATAACAAAAACCTATTATAACCTACTAAACTATTACCTGCGGTTACCCCGCAGGTAATAGTTGCGTAACACACTTACAGTAGGAATCGGTTTCATTATGCTAAATCAACAACACTCACTGCGGTATTTACGTTGTTGAGCAGACCAATATTTCGAACATATGAAGCAATGGATTAGCAATATACGTCAAAATCATTCAGATCTTGATTTATAGTGTGTTACGTAATTATTGCGATGCTTATTATATGGTGACGTTTAGAAGTAGCTTAGGATGTATGTAAATGATAAATAAGTGCTTTTCGTACTTTTCAGCTTCCCAAAAGATGGTAACATAAAAAAGTAATGGATTGATGCCACAGGCATGCCACCTAACTGGTACCCTACAAAAAATAGCACCATATGCTCGGTTCACTTCAACGCAGAAATGTTCTAGTCTCTAAAGAAAAGTCGCAGGCTTTTTGAATGGACAATTCCAAAATTAAGAGTACAACTGATATTTGCAGAAGTGTGTTAAATTTTATTTTATTACTGAAAGCTATTCTCATGATTTAGGGTATTCATAAAATCAGTCATTCAACTTTTCAGGATACTATACAACCTATACGGCTGGTATGTTCCGATCAAGAGCGTAATGTAAGTTAACATCGACTTCTATTTGACCTATCACTATGATAATTAAATATTAAGATTTAAGTCGAAAGCGCCAGGGTAGCCCTTAATACTTAGTAGGTAGTACTTAATAATAATTATGTAATGTTATGTTCTTAATAATATGTTTATTGTTATTGTAATATTTTCTGGACATGCCATTTTTTATTTGGTTCATTTTCAGGTGCCCAAAAAAAATTGTACAATAATAAATCGAAGAATCGATAACTTTCCGATTTAGTCAATCACTAGCGTATATGTAAAATAAATTGCTTTTGCACAGCACAACGATAGCGACCGATGTTTTTGTGTGGGTAAATTCTACGGTGCATGGTAAATACACGCTGTGTTTGACGGAATAAGGTTTATTATTGATTGTATAGTACGTTCTGATTTAAGAAATGCGGGTGTGTGCGCGAGTGCGTATCTATTGATTTTATTAAACTGCATGTGTAGTTGTTGCCCCGCCCAGCGCCTAACTGGAGACACACGGTTCCGATATAATTTCGTCTGTTGACCAAATCTACTTATTTATTTTATCTATGGCTAGTTCTCATTAAAAAATAATAATAATTAAAAAAAAAACATTTATTCTCAGACACAGTCTAAATATAGATACCATTATTAATTCCAATTCCATTATTACTCTACTCTTTTACGAAAAAACTACTGAACGGATTAGAATAAAATTTGGTATACGGATAGGTAAAATCGTGGTATAACACAGTCAATCAAAGCCGAGACATATCGACGCCTTAGAGTGAAAACCTCGTAATTGAAAAAGGAGTAACTTGTCAGGAGGAAGAAAAATCTGCGTGCTATAAAATTATTGTACGGTTTCTTTTATGTTTTTTTGTTTAATTAATTTATATGTAAATTTAACCCGTTGTTATATCCAGAACTGTTCGATATTATGTATAATATGAAAAATATTATACATAATATCGAACAGTTCAGAAATGCATAATCCATGGCCTGATTACGCTAAACTGACGATGCGATGCGAGTGTTTACAAGGTTCTCACTTACTTTCATTGATAGCGTTTCGAGTATCGAATGAACACATTAGTGAGATCAGGATGTGCGTTGCTAGGATTGCTTACTGGAAACTCAAACAAAAAATTTGGACAAAAATGTACTCCCGAGGTTTTCACTCTAAGGCGACGATAGTCAATAGTCGCGCTTGCCATCTCCAGACCAATGGGTTAGTTTGGGGAAGGTTGGGGAATAATATTAGATATTTTTTTCCTGATGATAAGCAAAGGTGTGGTCGAAGATAAAGCACGCTTACCTAGAAGTAACCTATTCACTCTTGACTTAAAGACCCCCAGGTTATAGCTATCAGGAGACACAGACTCTGACAGGGAATTTCACTCCTAAGCTGTGTCCGGTGATGGTTTTCATTGAAATAAAATGAAATATTTATTTTGTAAATTGGTTATAAATAACACTTTTACACGTCATGTTTTTTTTGCGTGTTTAGTTTAGCTAGATGAGGCCGGTATTTCCTAACTGACTACTCTGAGAAGAAACACCGAAACAAACTCAGAGGTCAAAGTATTAAATCTGACCAGCGGGTTGATGAACGACCTCAGCCCTCGGGTGGGCCGTATAAAGTACTGAAACTGCCAGATATTATGGTAGTCACGCATAACTATATGTATATATTTAGTACCAAACATTTTTCTTATTACACAACGTGTAACGCAAACCCCATATCTATCCAAAAGGGCTGAAGACAACATTTGGTATGGAGTCTCTATGCACGGTTTCAGCACAAAATAACTGACTCAAAGAATTGATACCAAATTATTGATTTCATATATTTCTTGAATACCAATCATAACAAACGTGTCACAGCACTACGAGGGTCAATAACTTTCCACGTCACTTGCCAATAACACGATAATTCTTTCGTTCTTCTTAATTTGAAAAATTCGGTCTCTGGTATCAGTGTATTGGAATTTGTAATAAGTTCTACACACGTAGACTTAGGATTACAAAACCCTTGCCATATCGTTTGTTATTATCCAAAGAAGCCATGCACTTGGTATGTATATACCCTTTAAATTACACGTTATATACATAAAAAAGAACTGGAATATTGCCACATACGAGTAAAATAGAAACAAATTCCACTGCTAAACTAGACTTTCTTTTCTCCTTTTCGGGTGCGAAAATCATCGATTGACTTCTCCCGCTCTGTGTGGAGGGGAAGAGAGTGTCAGACTTCTACTAACTAAAAACCCACCCTGTTCCTTCAGCTGCCCTTAAGTTCCGAGGCCGCGGTATTTCGTTACAAAATTCCTGCGTTGCGGTTGCGGGAATGTATGTAATGTACTAGACTGGAGCCTGTGTTTCAGCATTTGGCACTCCTCTCAGATATTTAAATTTTAACTCACCTTAGCAACAAATAAAAGCGGCCAAGGGCGAGTCGGACTCGCTCGTGAAAGGTTCGGTATTAGCAAGACTAGATTTATGAAAAATGCCTTTGTTTTTCATAGTGTTTGTATAAATGACAAAGTTATATTTGCGGTTTTTAAATATGTCAAAAACTGCTGACTGTATTTCGCTCAAACCAGCTTTCGTTGAAAACATTAATTAAGATTACAGTACCTTTATATTTATTTCGATTTTACGCTCTCTTATTTTTAAAGTTAGAATAAAATGCGTGTCAGGGAAGCGCAATTTTCTGCATAGTCCCATAAAACAATCGACGCGAGCTTCAGCAAACAACAGAAGCGGGGTAACCCCATCAACACCCGGATTGCATTATTATACTGTACGTAAGGGGTAATTTACGACTATAGCTAAGCAGTCCACAGGCCACAAATGTAGAAAGAAGAATAGGCAAACGGCGATGCGCCATCGTTACATGGTGGACATCCCACTCAAACATACAAAACGTTTTGGGAATACTTTCATTGTGCGTACGGCTAAGGAGTGGAATTCCCTGCTAGAGTCTGTATTTCCTGATAGCTATAACCTTGGGGTCTTTAGGTCAAGAGTAAATAGGTTACTTCTAGGCAAACGTACTCCATCTTAGACCAAATAGGATGACCGCCAATTTGTTCCGCACGAGTACGAAAAACATTTAAACGCCCACTTAAAACTAGACGATAATTTTGAAAAAAAATACTTCGAAGGTTTATGTGCGAATGGCCTGTATTGTCCTCTTTAAACCTAAGCTTCGGATTTGCGGTTTTCCCTACAGAAAACTAGCGAAGTGGAAATACTTTATTTAGCAGCACTATTTTTGGCCGGGGCAATGGAGCGCTTACGCATTTCGTCACGCTCGCCCGTCCAGGAATTGGTCCGCGAGGATTTATAAGAATTCAGTCACCCCGCCAGGCTTGCGGGAATTACAGACCGCAAACTTCCAACCCCCGGACAACTACTAAGAAATGCCCCCAATAGCACTTTTTTGCCTGATCTGGGAATTGAACCTGAGACCTCATGGTCAGTATTTGTGCTTGCAACCACTAGAACAATGAAGTAGTACCCTCAGGAACTGTACAATGTGTAACAAAAACCCCGTCCGATCCAATAAAGGCGTATTCCTGGTTCAACATACGTACTAGAAAAAAATGTTTTAAAAATGTAACTCATAAAAACCAAATGTTATTGATTTTTTGTTTTTATAATCCATGCGAAATTTAACAATGAATATGGCAACTTTTCATAAGTTGACAACACTCCACCCGTTCAGGCGGCTTCTTTGACACAAAACTGGCATGTGAACGTCGAGCGATCAGTGTTGCCTTATATCAGTTTTTATTTTTTATTTAAATTTAATTATGTTCACTGGGGAAAAATAACAATCTCAATTCCATTAAATGGCTATGTATATGTGTACGCAGTATGGTGTCGAATAATACTCCCAAGGATCGGACAGGGTATTTGTTACATGCTGTATACGGACCTAAAAAAATTTGATACATGTCATTTTTTTCCCGTAAATTTAAACCAGATGACGCCGGTGTTTCCAAACTGACTACTCTGAGTCTTCTCAGTCGGTATGCTCTTGTCAGAGCGATCGTAGTCGTCATGTCATGATTTCCGGGCCGTTGTGTCATCTTCACAATTTTACGCCACTTTTGCCTGTTAGCGGTCATTTTGGTACACTCAAGCAATGGGCTGCCCACAGCAGACTTGATTTGATCAGTCCATCGCATAGGTGATGTACCGCGTGGCCTGGTGCCTTCGATTTTACCTTGAACAACAAGGATTTCGATGGAATCTATATATCGCCTGGAGACGTGACTGAAGAATTTGAGAATGCGAGTTTGAACGTGGGCTGATAGAAACCTAAGTAGAAAAAAATAATGGGAATGTTCTAACAAGATACCGCGGCCCCGGAACTTAAGGGCAGCTGAAGGAACAGGGTGTGTTTTTAGTCAGTAGAAGTCTGACACTCCGTTCCACTTAACCCAGAGCGGGAGAAGTCATTAGATTATTGTCCTAGCCGGTAAAAAAGAACGTCAAATAATATGAAAACCTTATTATTGTCTGAGGCGATCTTTTGAGACAAGAATACAGGGTAAAAATAACACAAACTCCGTCGTCAAGTAATGTAAACATACCTTACTGTCGCCTTGTAATGCAAATGTGTTTGTACTTAATTATGAGGCGGCATGCGTCTGTAAGTGACCTGAATACATACTGATGTGCTCACCGCTTCTGAGAGACGGGATTTCTTACAGATTGGACACATATTCGAGGTACTTGACGTGTTAACACCTGTCCCTTATACGAATAATTAAATGCCTTTATTTTCTCACCACAATCTCTTTAATTACATGTATAGATAGTACTACAATAATGGGTATCATACATATATTGTCAAGTTATTGATGCATATTTTGTATTATATATATAATTCGCTACTACCTCTTAAGACCAGCCAGTCCAAAATAATTTTCACGAAAGCTCCGCCCCTATGCAGCCCGATTAGGCCGTTTTATACTAAACGCTAACGCAGCAGTAATAAAGTTGAATATCGCGTGCGCTCTTTACCATGTTCGGGTTCGAAACTAAATGTCGTAAGTCTCAATTCTTATTTCGTTTATAACTAAAGTAATAATTGATTTAGAGAAAAATTATTTGAATAATAAACTATATTTTCTTACTGCCAATACTACTTTTAGACATAATAGCCGAGTAATCTTGATTAAATTTTGAATAATCTTTAAAAAAAAGACATGATTTTCGATAAAAAAATGAATCGAGCGAAAATGTTCTAATTACGAAACTGGTCTAGATATGTAAAGAAAAAGATCCAATAAATCATATACTAAAGTTCCATTTTGATTGTATGCGTGATTGTTTCAGAATATTAATGCAAAGTTACATACAATTTAGGGAGTCTCCTCTTAAGACACAGGATAACTCCTAGTTTAAGAGGTACAATTAAAACAAATTGTTATAAATGATCTGTGTAAATAAAGGTCTTATTAAACGTCTTATTGTGGGAGCCTGGTACCTGAGCTAGGCCAAAAAACTGTATTTCAGGTCACCAGATCTCCTCCCCGATTTACAAAGTCCTCGCGTATTTATGCAATACACTACAATAAAGAGCGACTATATACAGAAGATGGTTCCAAATTTAAAAAAAATAAAAAGCCATCAAACAAGACAAACAGCGATACGCCATCGTTACATCGTGGACATCCCAGCCATACGCACAAAACGTTTTGGGAATACATTCATTGTGCATACCGCTAAGGAGTGGAATTCCCTGTCGGAATCTGTGCTTCCCGATAGCTATAACTTGGGAGTCTTTAAGTCAAGAGTGAATAGGTTACTTCTAGGTTAGCGTGCTCCATCTTCGACCACATCATCACTTACCATCAGGTGGTCAAACGTGAACCTATTAGCAATAAAAAAAGAAAGAAACATTTATTTGACATCAGTACATCAGGCACACATATACAAAAATACAAATAAATGAAAGAAACAGTACTACTAAAAAAACTTTTTTGCAAAAAATAAAACCGACTTCTATATCAAAACACTACAAAGCCAAAAATAACTTTAATTTGGGTAGTCGGTGTTATTGGTTTTGTATTTTCTTTTTTTTCACACCGCCGCCTTCCGAAATCGTAGTTTTTTTAGTTGTACTGATTCTTTCATTTATTTGTATTTTTGTACCTATATGTGTGCCTGATGTACTGATGTCAAATAAATGTTCCTTCTTTTTGTTATTGATAATAGTGGGTTTTTTTCACGCTTTGTAGTGGGTCGGTTTGTAATTTATCTAGTTACAAAAGCCAAAATGTCAACTACTTATCACGTTTTACAAAATATTGGTTTTCCCGGTACAAAGCCGTTAATTTTTGAGGAGTTCTTTTGGTACTTCACCTTCAGCTCTACTTCACCATATGCATTGTGACGAGCATAAAGTGCTAAACATCCATTTTCAAGTAATCGAATCGCATTCCACAAAATACTTATTATTGAGTAGTTTCGGTGGCTATCTGTGGTCTTCGTCATCAGTTCCACTTCCCTAAATGGTGCTTTTTCAAAGCAACTGCACAAGTTACTATAAAAAATAACCCAAAACGCTATAGGCTATAGCCGACTTCGAGATATGAAGTAATATACATTAAAAAAAAGTTCAAGACGAACTGAAAACCTCCTCGTCTTTTTGAAGTCGGTTAAAAAGACATCACGTGCCTCACGACTGCGCCAAAAAGCTAAGTATGTTTTACTTATCGTAATTAGTATTTATACATACTGTATCTATCATCTCGTCTTCAACTCTCCTGTCGCAGGTCTGCTGGAAGAAATTTCGTAATGAAATAAGCAGCACCTTTGTGCTCTTTTATCTTTATTTATATTTTTTCTTTTAGTATTATATTTAAGTGACATGTGTGTACATAAATAAATTAATAAATAAAGATCCATTCCAGCATTAATGCCGGACAGATAATTCAGCCTGACACTGGTCTTCACTAGCAGTGGCGCTGAGCTTTGCACCCGTGGACTTGTGTGGACAGCCTAATGACTAAGGCTTCGATTTTTTCATATCCGCGGATGTGAATGCGGATCCGGATTTCTGAAAGCTCGCATCCGCGGATGCGGATACGGATGTTTGAAAAAATTTGCTTAGAGCGAGGATCTAAGTAGGTGGCGATGATTTATATAAATTGTTCTCTCCCAACTCCCACTTTTCAGAGTCGTGACGGCCTGTCGAATTGGATCAAACTCTTGTGATCTTGTTAAATAGTCGTCAACTTTTTTTTTTCAAGCATTTGAATTATTGGAATTCCCGTTGAAGTAAGGGCGTGAGTGCTGCTCAGTTCTCGTGTGGCTTCCTCAAAAGGTCTCCGTAACTCAATGAAACTTTCAATAATTTTCCATTCTTCTGGCAGGGTTATAGGGTTAATGTCATTATTATTGATGTAAGGACTTAGACTTACTTCCTTTACCGTTAAAAAACGCTCAATTTCTTTCTGGTTGCAGTTGTAACTTGTCATACATTCGCATCCGCATGAAAATCCACATTGATTATTGCGGATGTGGATGCGGATGCAGATGTCCCAACCCATATGGAAGCTCCGCATTTACGGATGCGGATGCGAATATTCGCAACATCCCTGGTTCGAACCCCACCCATTACACTATGCCATGAACCCACTCCTGATACAAGCATATTTAGCTTAGATGGAGGGGTTAACAAGATTGCTAGCAACGTAAATTCTACCCACAATGCTAGATCTCTTAATAAATAAATATATATTTCACACTAACTGTAGTTTATTACGATAAAAACATAACCCTCCTTATTTTGTTGTCGGGTAAAAAGCCAATAACCTTCCTCAAGCTTCAATCTACTTCCATACCAAATTTCATCCAAATCAACCCAGTACTTTTGAAGATTAGCGCGTTTAAACAAACAATTAACTTTTCCACTTTATAATCTCAGTATAGACTTAACTTCTGCCCGCGACTTCATTCGCATTCGGAGGGATTCCGGGATAAAATGAGAATTACGTTTGACCACCATCTCACCTAATGGTAAGTTATAAATTCAAAAATAGAGTGCTTAAGACACCGAGTCATCAATGGTTGATAAATAACATAATTCATTTAAAAAATCGATCTCTTATTAATTATCTCCATTGTTTTATTTCAATTATTTTTAATAACAATTCAATTTACATTTTTTTTTATTTCCCTTAATTTCATATTTAGTTAATTGCTTTTTAGTATTAATATAAGCATTATAGTTGTAAGGTTTTATAACGCATTCATTGCAGAAACCTTTTATGTATTTTGTGGAAAATGTTGTTGGTGGCACATTTGCCCATTTAATATTGTATTTTTTCTTCAACTTGATGTAATGTGTTACTGTTTGTTTTCCCTAAATAAATAAAATAAAATAAAATAATGTGGTCGAAGATGGAGCAGGCTTACCTAAAAGTAACCTATTCACTCTTGACATAAAGACCCCCAGGTTATAGTTATCGGGAAACACAGACTCCAGCAGGGAATTTAATTACCACACATTTATAAACGCAGATTTATTTATGTAAAGTAATTAAGAAGAGGGAAGCTTTACCAAACGCTAGGCAGGTAAGTACAAAAACAAGCGGAATTAGATATAATGTAAATTAATGCTTATATTGTAAACAAAACCTATGTTTATACTGCTAACCGTTTCCTCGCTTTATTTGTAAACAAATATGTTTCGAACAAACAATATTGTAATAATATACGAGCTTCAGGTTCAGTAATAACATTCGCAGGGGTCGAGTTTAAAGGACAAACAAAGATGGTTCTCTCCCATAGTCCCAAAGCGACAATCCTTCTCTTGAAATCTTCTAGAGGAAAACTAAAGAGCATTAGGTACGTGTGTATATCTGTTGTATACCTACTTCATCAACAATAATATTATAAAGACGAAACAAACATTTATTTTAGTATCTATGTTTTTGTCCGGACTAATCTGTGGAAAGGTTGAACCGATTTTAATGGGATAGTTGAGTTACTTTTTAGGGAGAGAGAGGATACTTTAGTTAATTATTTTTACTGGTACTGCTAATAAGGGATTTATTAACAAGACAAAAGTGAGGTAAAACTTGCATAATCACAAACATAGGCAATACAGACAATCTGAACTTTAATAACGCAAAACTAAGCACAACACGGTTGTGTTGTGCTTAGTTTCTTAGCTTAGTCCCTTACACTTCGAGAGCTCAACCCAAAGAGAGACGGTGATCGCGCCATGTCGACCGGTGTAACCGCTTCGTTTCCCGCCACAGCACCACTCACGCTAGCGTCTCTCGGTGTTGCCAACACTTTTTATTCCGGAAATTCCACGGAATTGCGATAAACCTACCACGCGAACGAAATCGTGTGTACAGCTAAGTTCAAAATAATAATCAGTTCAACCTCGCAAAAGCCGAGTAAGATAAGAAAATCAAAAATATTGACTTGGTGCACGAGATTGTCGACATGTGGGATGTGAACTCGGCAATTATTGTACCGATAGTTGTATCAGCCAGAGCCTCGACCAACACCTTAGGAGGCTCTCGTTAGGCAGCTGGTTCAAGGGCTTATTTGAGGGATGATAAATGATATTTATTTATCTAATTGGTTACTAAAATTTTTACACAAAAACTTATTGTAAATTAGATGTTGATGAGGCCTGCGTTTCGTAACTGGCTACCCTCTTTTGAAGTTTCACCGCATAAAACGTTTTGGGAATACTTTCAGCATGCATATAGCTAAGAACTGGAATTCCATACAAGATTCTGCGTTTGCTGACCTTTGGGTGTTTAAGTCAAGAGTGATTAGGTTACTTCTAAGTAAGCGCTTCATCTTCGACCACATCATTGCTTACCAGTAGGTGAAATTTTAGTCAAACGCGAGCATATTGTCAACAAAAATATATACTTATACAATGTGTATAGGAAACCCCATATCTATCCAAAAGGGCTGAAGACAACATCTGGTATGGAGTCTCTATGCACAGTTTCAGCTCAAAATAACTGACTCAAAGAATTGATCAATTGATACCAAATTATCGGTTTCATATATTTCTTGAATACCAATCATAACAAACGTGTCACAGCACTACGAGGGTCAATAACTTTCCACGTCACTTGCCAATAACACGATAATTCTCTTCGTTCTTCTTAATTTGAAAAATTCGGTCTCTGGTATCAGTGTATTGGCATTTGAAATAGGTTCTACACACGTAGACTTAGGATTACAAAACCCTTGCCATATCGTTTGTTATCATCCAAAGAAGCCATGCACTTGGTATGTATATACCCTTTAAATTACATGTTGTATGTGGGTAATTATCAAGTCATATGAGTATTGAGCCATGTAGAGTTAACTCAACTTAGAACTTCGCTCACTTATTTGGTATTCTGGACACGGCGCGTTTTGTGAGGAGGTTCCTCTCTCATAAGCTCGGACTGCCAGTAGCTTAGACCCAGTTTCCGATACCGGTGGACTACTATTTATTATTATCTTTAAAAAGGTTTTCTTGGTTTTTGGGGTGCCGTAGCTGAATGGCAAAAAACGAAACCCTTATAGATTCGTCATGTCTGTCTGTGTGTCTGTCCGTCCGTACGTCACAGTCATTTCATTTCGATAGGTACTATATTAAGATTACACAGTTGAAACTTAGTGGGTAGATGTATTTTGTAAACCACTTCACAATATAAAATAAAATAAAAATAAATGTCTTATTTGCCAAAAAGTACATATTACATGTGACACATATTACGTATGCATTCAAGGAGACAGTCTGAATTAATGACCCCCATGCTAGGAAAATCTATGTTATATGGGTCATACATCCGTCCATTATAAGCGATACAAAAAAAATGTAGTTATACAGTGCACTTTAAAATCACAATAAATAAAAATACATTAAACTAAACGAACAATGTTATAATACAAAAACAAAATGGTTATAATTCAATTGTATAGAGCGGAGATCGGGAGATATATTGTTTTTTGGGCGTACTTGAAAGGCGGCAACATAGCAATTTATTTATGAATGCGTATGCGTGTACAGAGTGTTTCTTTTACGTATCAATTTAATATTTTTAGTGAATATTTTAATATAAAAATAAAACATTTTTTTTCGAATGGTATTATTTCTTTTAGCATGTATGGATGGTATACTATTGCGGGTTAACGGGAACGCTCTCTGTTAGTTAACATACTGTATTTCTATCTACCTATTTCCAACACGTCAAGTTTCCTAAATATCTGAGCTCAATGTTACGAAATCCCAAGTTCAAAGGCACCGTTATACCATAAGTAGAATCTAAAAGCTCTCACTTTGCTCTTCCAAATCCACTTTGATTCTTTTCAATATCTCTTTTCATCTCAGAAAAATCGAATATTGAATATTTGCTGACAGATTTGATGGAAAAAATGTCTATGGAAAATTACTTTTTGATTTACGTTATAAAATAAATTAAAAAATAATTCCGGCGAACTCAAAACCTCCTCTTTTTTATAAATTCGGTTAGTAAACATTTAATCCGGAAATACTCTTTACATAATACTTGTACGCGTAGCTAGAAGTCGATAGATTTTTTATTTATCACGTTTGTCTACCACTTCACCTAGTGGTAAGCGATGATGTGGTCGAAGATGAAGCACGCTTATCCAGAAGTAACCTATTAAATTTTTTTCTGGAAGGGAAAATCGTGACTTGTCCCGCTCTGGATTAAGTGGAAGGGAGTGTCAGACTGTCTAAAAATCCACCCTATTCCTTCAGCTGCCCTTAAGTTCCGGGGCCGCGGTATCTCGATAGAAGCCTATTCACTCTTGACCCCCAAGTTATAGCTATCAGGAAACACAGACTTCGTACACCGATTACCGATTATATACCGATTTAATATTTATAATTGAGGATATAATTGATTATATAAATGAGGATATTGAGGTAAATCTGAAATAGTATGACATTTTTTTTAATATAATAAGATGAATCAATCAATCTCCTGGCTCGTTCCCTATTCGGGGTCGGCCCTCCTGATACCTTTACGCCATTTCTGGCGATTTTGTGTCATATCTACACCTAAGTCTAGGGTTTTAAGGTCGTAAAGTATTGTCCTCATCCAGGTGGTTGGGTTGGCGGCCTCTGCTGCGTACTCTTTCTTCTATATTCATCACCCGCCTCGTCATGTGCTCCTCGCTTCAGAAATCTGCGCATCACATGTCCATACCAGCGTAGACGGCTCTCTCATTTTGTGGTCAATGTTTGTGACTTTGAAGGACCCGCGTATACAACGTGTAACTTAAAGGGCATATCAAGTGCACAGCTTCTTTGGATGATAACAAATGATATGGCAAGGGTTTTGTAATCCTGGGTCTACATGTGTGGAACTTATTAGAAATTTCATTACATTGATACCAGAGACCGAATCTTTCAAATTAAGAAGAACGAAGAGAATTATCGTATTATTGCCAAGTCACGTGGAAAGTTATTAACCCTCGTAGTGCTGTGACAGGTCTGTTATGATTGGCATTCAAGAAACATATGAAACCGATAATTTGGTATCAATTTTTTGAGTCATTTTAAGCTGAAACTGTGCATAGAGTCTCCATACCAGATGTTGTCTTCAGCCCTTGTGGATAGATATAGGGTTTCCGTTACACGTTGTATATTCGTTCCTGATTTTATCTAGTCTGATGACACCCCCAGCCCAGCGCAGCATTTTCATTTCAGCTACATGTAATTTATGTTAATTACACTTTCTTATCGCCCAACACTCGGACCCATAGAGCATAGCTGGTCTTACAATATCATGAATTGAAATTCATAGTGTGCTTAAACAAACACCCAGGCATGGAACAACAGCTTATTTTAAAGAATTCACGTTACAAGCGGTTTTGTTAACCCCTCCAACTAAGCTAAATATGCTTGTGATTGGAGTGGGTATCTGTAGGCTATACAAACATTTGATCTGTTGCGGGAATTGAACCCACGACGCACAATACTACATCCCATCATTCAACAACATCAACTGAGTCATAAACTAAAAAAGTTTTTTTTTTTTTTTAATAATATTTCATCGTGTAGTAATCTTAATTTTGGTATATTCCGCTAAATTACTCTTAAACTAAAAACCCCCGAAAAAAATAACCCCAATTTTACCCCCGAAAAAAATAGTAGGGTTACGTTTGAAAAGTAGGATTATTGCACCCCCCACCATTTACAATGACGACACCCGGGAGGACACGGTGGAGCATACGGTAAAAGTGTGCCCCACTTGGACGGCACCGCCGCCGTGTCCTCGTGGAGGAGATCTAGACGGTGACCTCTCGCGTCTGGCCCTGATTCAGGCCATGGTGCGAAGCGAGCGGGAATGAGATGTAGATGCCTCCTTATGCGAAGCAGTCATGCTAGCGAAGAACGAGGCCGAACACGTGAGGAAGAAACAATGCCCGACCTCACGCCCCAGCCGCCGAAAAAAAAAACAGTATTTTCTTACCAAGCGGGTAAGAAAATACTGTTTTTTTCTATTACTGAATAACGTCACTAAGTAGGTTCGAAATAGTCTTTTTGACACCTTTTAACAAACGAATGTGGGGTATCTATTATAACCCTCACAGTCATTGTCTATTGTATTTCTAAAGTAATAGGTTAGTCACAATAGATTTTGAAATCAATAGAATTTGCAATCACATTAGAATGTTATTATGATGCATGGGTTTGGGTAACAATTATTATTTTAAGCAATCGTTTTACATGAGCTATAACATAACTAGACTCTTTGGCAACGATGCACTGGTCGAGTCAAAGCTCCAGAGCCTTGAACATTGACGACGAGTTGTGAGTCTATCGGTTTTCTATCGATTATATTTCGGGGAGCGTGCGATGGAATTACACAATCTAATTCCGCCAAGTCCGTTCCATCATCGGACTCCAAGACAAACTGCGTAGCGCCGTCGTTACATGGTGGACATCCCACCCATACGCACAAAACGTTTTGGAAATACCTTCATTGTGCGTACGGCTAAGGAGTGGAATTCCCTGCCGGAGTCTTTGTTTCCCGATAGCTATAACCTAGGAGTCATTTCAGTCAGGCATTATTTATTTTATTTGGCTCTTCCACGATCAGTACACTGTTCCACATACAATATCACATTTCAAACTCATATCTAAGTGTTCCATCACTTAAAGAAGAGCACTGCATGCATTATACATATTTTGCGCATAAAGTACTATAAAAACTAAGGAAAAATATAATTTTAGCACGTTTAAACAAACAAACAAACTTTTCCGCTTTATATATTAGTACAGATAAGCTCGCGTTTGCCTTCCATCTCACCTGATGGTAAGCAGTGATGTGGTCGAAGAAAAAGCACGTTTACCTATTCACTCTTAACTTAAAGACCCCCAGGCTCTAACTAGCTATCAGGAGACACAGACTCCTGCAGGGAATTCCATTTCTTAGCCGTACGCACAATCAAAGTAAGTAGTGGAATTTGATTGTGCAATTCCATCGCACACTCCCCAAAATGTAACCGATAGAAAAGATTTCAGAGTGTCTTTATGTACCTAAAGAAAAGAAAGAAAGAAAAAAACTTTATTCAGCACATGCCACAAAGCACACAACACAAAGTATACAAAAGGAAAGAAACCAAATATAAAAAAAAGAAAAACAATTTAAGTACATATTTGCATTTACACGAAAATAGACAAATTACGTGTGCCTCGCGACTGCGCCAAAAAGGCTCGGTTCAGCAAAATGCCAGACAACTAGTGCCTGACGCTGGTTTTCAACCGGACCTAGTGTTGAAGTGACTACCAGATGTGAACCAGCTTTGTATAGAATATAAATAATTAATAATATTTATTTATACATATGTGTGTGTGTGTGTGTGTGTATTTTTGTAGGAAATATAATATATATTATATGTTTTGTCCATACTTAAAAATAAATAAAAAATTTAAGCGTCTCGTGATCTAAAAAGAAGTGTGCTTGCTGCATAATAATTTAATGTCTTGTACCTAATAGTTTATTGATTACTTATACCATTTATACAAAACCAAAACACAAACAAATCATTTGAAAAATCAGATTCAGTCAGATTATTGAGATATTTTGGTTGACCATGTCTTGTTTTATTTGTGCATCTATTAAATACTGCCGTAAGCGTTTCCTGAAGGTGTTGATAGTGTTGCTCGATCTTATTGGTGGTGGCAGGTTATTCCACACCTTTCATGCCGCATAGCGAAAACTACCTTTGTAAGCTACCGTCCTATGGGGCTGAGAGGAAAGTTGTTGTGAACTACCTACAGTTCATGTATGTAAAAACATAATGGAGGTATTCCCAAAACGTATTGTGTGTATGGGTGGGATGTCCACCATGTAACGATGGCGCATCGTCTTTCGTATATAAGTGAAATACGCAATGTTATATCAAGAACAAACTATTACCAACTAGCTGATGATTATGTTGTTAATGCAAACACGACGATTATCATTGAAACGCTCAATACCAATCTGTATTCATAGGATAACAGAGCATTTGCAAATTAATTTACAACTGAATTGAAATGCAATTGTGTATCTGTAGCCTAGGGCGGAATACACTTGTGGCCGGCCGGAAGTAGCTCACCGTCCGTAAGGATGAAAGAGTAGGTATTCAGTCATTGGAGAGGTCCAATAGATAGATAGATATATCCTTTATTGTACACCATAACAGTTAAACAATATGGACTTAAGAACTAAAAAGGGTGATACAGTGTGCGGTCTTATCTCTAAAAGCGATATTTTACAGACTACCTTTGGATGGATTTGACACATAGGAGAAAATTAATACGCTGGTAGTCTACGGTTTACTATTAATCCACATAAAATATAAAAACAATAAATAACATTCTCAAAACATATATACAACGTGTAATTTAAAGGGTATACACATACCAAGTGCATGGCTTCCTTGGATGATAACAAACGATATGGCAAGGGTTTTTTAATCCTAAGTCTACGTATGTAGAACTTACTACAAATTCCAATACACTGATACCAGAGACCGAATTTTTCGAATTAAGAAGAACGAAAAGAATTTTCGTGTATTGGCAAGTGACGTGGAAAGTTATTGACCCTCGTAGTGCTGTGACACGTTTGTTATGATTAGTATTCAAAAAATATATGAAACCAATAATTTGGTATCAATTCTTTGAGTCAGTTATTTTGTGCTGAAACTGTGCATAGAGACTCCATACCAGATATTGTCTTCAGCCCTTTTGGATAGATATGGGGTTTTCGTTACACGTTGTATACATATAAACTTAAAAAAGAAACAAAGACATACATAATAACAACAATTTAAGAAGAGAGGATAGGAATAGAATAAGGTAATTCAATTTTCAAAAATTCATTTCAAAATTTAATAGCCTGGTGGGGTTGCGAGAATGTTGTTACAAGATACTGGAGCCCCGGATCGCAAAGGCAACTAAAGGAGCAAGGTGGATTTTAGCCCGTAGAATTCTGACACTCCGTTCTCTTCCACCCAGGGTAGAAGGACTGATTTGATGATTTTCGCCCGAAAGGTAGAAATGTACTGAAGTGGTCGCCTCTTCAGCACTACAACCCTCATATCTATGAGGGTTGTAGTGCTGAAGAGAATCGTTAATATTCGTCAAAATGATCTTTATCCTCATCTTCTGCATAGAGTTTTCCCAACTATGTCGAGGCTGGCTGTGAGTCTAACCAGACGGAGCTGAGTTCTAGTGTTTTACATGAAACGTCTGCCTATCTGACATCCACAACCCAGTAACTGGGTAACAACAGTAACCCGTTGGCAAGGCTGGTGTCAGCTTTTCTGGCTTCCGACTACCCGTAACAGTTTGACAGTCAGTCAAAGATGGATTAATAATAATAATATACAGTATATTAACTACCTAACAAAATAAAAAAAATATTACCATTTGAAAACAAAATGTCTTTTTTTTTAATATTAAAATATTCACTAAAAATCTCAAATTGATACACAAAAGAAACACTCTGTCCACGCTTACTTGAATGACGGCAACGTCGCAATTTATTTATGAATGACGGGCCGCGTGAGCGTCGATCTAATTGATGTGCTTATACTATTGAGGGTTAACAGGAACGCCCTCTGTTAGTTAACTTACTGTATACTTTACTAGTACTCACGCGGGGCTTCGCTCCCGTGGATCCTATCACGGTAAAAACATAACTCTCATTTTTTGCAGTCGGGTAAAAAGTAGCCTATAACCTTCCTCAAGCTTCAAGCTACTTCCATACCAAATTGCATCCAAATCCACCCAGTACTTTCGAAGATTAGCGCGTTCAAGCAAACAAACAAACAAACAAACAAACAAACTTTTCCGCTTTATAATATTAGTATAGATTCCGGATATAGAAAATCCATAATGTAACAGAAATACTTATACAACTATATTAGTAACAAAATGAATTAAACAGAATAAATTAACTTTAAAATATCGTCCCCTCTTAATTCATATATTTGATAATGGACAGTCTGGTTTCTCAACAATTGCCTTCAGGATGCTATTGAAGCTTCCACGTATCCTACGCATCAAGGATGCCGTTCTCTTGCGCATGATAGCCTCTAAACTATCTGTGCCTGCCTCAGCAAACGTGTCTGATGCGCTACAGAACCGCGGAAGCCCTAACAATACCCAGAAAGCATTATTGTACAGTGTACTGAACTCGAAGAGCATAGTAGGAAAAGCGTTGGGGACCCCATGCGCTTTCCGAGGCGTGGAATTATCTCAATATGTTAAAACCCATCCGAACTCGGCTAGCGTCGTTTAATCTTGAAGATTTATTTATTTCTTTAAACTTTATGTACAATGGTGTTACATGGGCGGACTTAAAGCAGCAAGGTATTCTCTACCAGTCAATCTTTGGGTTAAAAAAACACATTGTGGTAGGTGTACGAAAAAATGGAATGAATAAATATATTTAATACTAATAAATATAATACTAATAAAATACATATACAACGTGTAACGGAAAGGGTATATACATACCAAGGGCACGGCTTCTTAGGGTGATATCAAACGATATTGGAAGGGTTTTTTAATCCTACCTCTACATGTTCAGAAGTAATGAGAATTTTTAATACATTGATACCAGATACAGTACTAGGCGCACAGAATTACGGAAGAGATTTATCGTGATATTTGCAAGTAACGTAGTGCGGGACACGATTATTATGATTTCAATTTAAGAAACTTACGAAACCGCAAATTTGGTATCAATTTTTAGAGTATTTTATTTTGAGTTGAAACCCTTCCAGTATCGTTTGATATCATCCAAAGAAGTCGTGCACTTGGTATGTATATACCCTTTAAATTACACGTTGTATATGCTAAAATAATAATAGTACATTATGGTACAAGTGTGTAATGTTGGTGATTACCGCTGAGGCGCCATTGAGACCCGAGCCGTCAGGTGAGGGTCTTAAGAGAGCCGAGGACGGTAATCATCAATACACACGTGTATCATACGACGTTTTTCAACACACTTGCGAGGAAAAAACAAATATGTATTGCATAAATCGTTTAATTATTAAAACAATTGGTGAATGTACAATTTTCAAAACGATATTGGATTGTTTTTGATGGCAATTTCACAGTTTGTGTTACATTGGTACTTGCCACTTCTTTAGTACCTTCATTTACTTCTTGTGTAAATGTCGGCGACAAAGGTAAATCATACAAATTACTGGAAGGAGAGGGCACCAAATAACTCACGCTAGTAGATGTACATGGTTGTGGTTCGGGGCAAAACTTTTTTGCCTTTGGCTCCAAATTAATGGCTTGCGTTATTTTGTCATTGATTTTTGCTTTGTTATGAATTGAGTCTTCTATGTACGATTCAGCGATTGCGTCAGAACGCCATCCACCATGTCGCTTCAAAGTTAGTATATCAGCCCCCGAATCAGCCAACATTGTAGCCGACGTTCTTCTAAAACTGTGTCCAGTGTAAAAATCGGCCTCAGGCAAACCTAAATACTTCGCTATTTCTCTTGGCATATTACCAAATTTGTTAATACCGATTGTTTGTGCAGTACATTTTCCTTTCTGAAAGTTTTGGAAAAAGCGGTCATTCTTTGTTTTTGTTGAACGGAGATCTTGGTATTTTTTCACTATTTCACGAAACGTTCCTTGGATTGTAAAAGATCGTGGAATCTTGGTTTTAGTCTGGGTAATTTTGACAAGAAGCATATCTCCGTGGATTTCTACATCTTTTGTTGTAATATTGTACAGCTCTTGTCGTCTACAAGCACCAGTAACACCGAATATTAAGGCAACCTGCAAAGAAATCAATTAATTAGTTCTAAGAAATTATGCTAAAGTTACACACTTGTATATTGTAGATTCGTTTCGATTAAAAATATGAAACGTACCTTTGTTGCTAGATACTGACTATCCGGAGCCTCATTCAAAAACTTTTCAACGTCGGCTGGTGACAAAACTTTAGATTTCCGACCAATATATCCATCCGAGCGTCTCTTCAAAAATGCCATCAGGTTACAGTACGTTTTGATATCAACACCATGTTTGAGCTTAACCATGCTTCTTAACATGGAATAGATGCACCACAGGGAGCTAGGTTTGTATGTATTGGCGAGTTCAGAGAAATACGCCAAAAACACATTTTCAGAAAATGACTGGGTTTTTTTGTTGCTCTTCCATTACAGGAAACTATCGTAAGCAGCTAAATACTTTTCTCTAGATTTTGCAGGTATTAGGCTTTCGTTTGCATTTTGTGCTGCATTTAGTATTTCTGGCGGGGTTAAATCAATCAATTGTTCATCTTCTGTACTAAAACCTGACATTTTTATAATTATTTACCACACAGCAACAAATGCGATACATACAAAATATGAAAATTAGGGGAAAATTGGGAAATGGCGCGCAATTTTTTTTTTTTTTGCACGCGCCAAATGTAAGTTGATTGATTACAGCCATACAGCCTACTTCAAAATGATAATTTTTGTGATAAAATGCAAATATTTTATAAGAAATTATTGTGAATTATAAATAATTTGATAATAATAAATGTTTTTTCGTCTTAATTAGGGACACATTTATTTATTTCAAAAATGTAAATAGATTTTCGGTGGCATAAAACCTCTTTGTTGTTACAAAAAAAAAAAAAAACTGTATTACCCGGTTAAATTGAAAATGCTCTGTTTACTCGCATATAATTTGCAGTTAGGTACTAACTTAACTTTGTAGGGATCATTCTATTATGCACTAGTGTGTAATATTATTATGCACGTGTATGTTATAGTTCGGTTTATGGCCCTAAGAACGCTATAATAAGGCTCACTTTACGAGCAAGTGTGTTGAAAACTAATAAATACGGTGCTTTATAATAATGTTTCTGATTAAGAGAGCTCATAATAATTATGACGAAGACCAAACTAAGAATTACAGCCCCTTAAGTAGTGGTTTTTAATTTTACGCTTAAAAGAAAATTTAGACTCAGCCTTCTGGATGTCCAGGAGTAGCAAATTCCAGAGTTTAATAGTAGAAATAGCGTAAGAATTAGAACATTTAGCTACGAGCTCTTCATAGATAAGACTAAGGAAATAATAAAAAAACATGACCTTTTTATTGATGATACACTCGCATTAGACCACCACCTCACTTAACGGTAAACTACGATGTGGTGCAAGCACGCTTACCGAGAAGTAACCGATTCACTATTGACATAAAGACCCCCCAGGTTATAGCTATCAGGAAACACAGTCTCCGGCAGAGAATTCCACTCCCTAGCTGTACACACAATCAAAGTAAGTGGTGGAATTTGATTGTGCAATTCCATCGCACACTCCCCAAAATGTAACCGATAGAAAGGATTTGGGGATCGTCTTTATGTACAGCTGGTCTTTTAGAAACATTATTTTGATTCGGATTTGAGTTAATCGTATGTATTCTTCTTTCTTTTCCACATACAAAAATACAATAAATATTTTGCCAGTCCCGGAATCGAAACCACGTTCAGTTTTTTTCGGGCCACGACCACTTAGACTAAGGAGGCATAGCCATAGTAGCGCAAAGCAACTTATTATGAAACTAGCACTCGGGCGCGGCTTTGTTCTTGTGGACTTCATCGTGATAAAAACATAACCCTCTTTCTTCTGCAGTCGGGTAAATATAGCTTATAACCTCCCCAAAGCTTCAAGTTACTTCCATACCAAATGTTATCCAAATCCACTCAGTAGTTTCGAAGATTAGCGCGTTTAAACAAACAAACTTTTCCGGCTTTTGCAATTCCATCGCACACTCCCCAAAATGTAACCGATAGAAAGGATTTGGGGATCGTCTTTATGTACAGCTGGTCTTTTAGAAACATTATTTTGATTCGGATTTGAGTTAATCGTATGTATTCTTCTTTCTTTTCCACATACAAAAATACAATAAATATTTTGCCAGTCCCGGAATCGAAACCACGTTCAGTTTTTTTCGGGCCACGACCACTTAGACTAAGGAGGCATAGCCATAGTAGCGCAAAGCAACTTATTATGAAACTAGCACTCGGGCGCGGCTTTGTTCTTGTGGACTTCATCGTGATAAAAACATAACCCTCTTTCTTCTGCAGTCGGGTAAATATAGCTTATAACCTCCCCAAAGCTTCAAGTTACTTCCATACCAAATGTTATCCAAATCCACTCAGTAGTTTCGAAGATTAGCGCGTTTAAACAAACAAACTTTTCCGGCTTTTTAGGGTTCCGTAGCCGAATGGCAAAAAACGGAACCCTTATAGTTTCGACATGTCTGTCCGTCTGTCTGTCTGTCCGTCCGTCCGTATGTCACAGCCATTTTATTCCGAAACTATTAAGACTATACATGTAAAACTTGGTAGGTAGATGTATTCTGTGAACCGCTTTCCGATTTTAAGAGAAAATTTAGAAAATATTTAAAATAAAGGGGGCTCCCCATACATGGAACTGAAACTGAAAATATTTTCTTTCATGAAACCTATACGTGTGTGGTATCTATAGACAGGCCTTTAAAAATGAAATTAAGGTTTCTAAAATGATGTTTTCATAAAGTTAATCGTTTAAAAGATATACGCTTCCAAAGTGGTAAAATGTGTGTCCCCCCCCCACCCCCCCCCTCTAACTTCTATAATAATGAAGTGAAAAATCTAAAAAAACCATATGTTTTAGATCTTGATGTAAACTTTCAACCAAAATTGGTTTGAACGAGATCGAGTCAGCAGTTTTTGATATACAGTATATTTTCTATAACCGCAAATATAACTTTGTAATTCATACAAATACTATGAAAAACGAAGTTATTTGGCGTGGTTGTAAAAATTGTAAATAAGCTAGTTTTAAGAAATTTTTAAGGTTTTTTGTTTTTTTTTTTCTTATAAATATATTAAGTATATTATATTTATTATAGTTACCACGGAACCCTTCATGGACGAGTCCGACTCGCACTTGGCCAATTTTTTATTTAATCTTAGTATTGATTGGAGCTTTCTTCCAATATACTACATATTATCGATTTCATCTTTAACTCTGCTTACCAATTATTTTTTCTGCGTGTGAAATTCATGTATTGAACCCTCCCGCTGTGCGTGGAATGGAAGAGAGTATCAGACTTCTACTGACTAAAACCCAGCCTTGCTCCTTCAGATACCCTTAAGTTCCGGGGCCGCGGTATGTCTTTAGAACACTCCCGCAATCCATATTAGCTAAAATACAAAGTGTAACGGAAACCCCATATCTATCCAAAAGAACTGAAGACAACATCTGGTATCGAGTCTCTGTGCAAAGTTTCAGCTCAAAATAAGTGACTCACAGAATTGACCCCAAATTATTGGTTTCATATGTTTCTTGAATACCAGTTATAACAAACGTGTCACAGCACTATGAGAGTCATCACTTTCCACGTCACTTGCCAATAAAACGACAATTCTCTTCGTTCTTCTTAATTTGAAAAATTCTGTCTCTGGTATTAATGTATTGAAATTTCTAATATGCTCCACACATGTAGACATAGAATTAGAAAACCCTTGCCATATCGTTTGTTATCATCCAAAGAAGCCGTGCACTCGGTATGTATATACCCTTTAAATTACACATTGTAGATTGGAGCCTTCTACCAATATTCCTCAACTTCTTATCGATTTAACCTCTAAGTCTGCTTACCCTGCCAACGTAACCAGGCTTACTATGCAACACTCGCGTAGTGAAGTAACATTTTATGATATAATCCGGGGAGCGCCGATTGAATTTAATTCAGCTCC
The DNA here is from genome assembly GCA_943138885.2 of Tholera decimalis. NCBI lineage: Eukaryota > Metazoa > Arthropoda > Insecta > Lepidoptera > Noctuidae > Tholera > Tholera decimalis. The sequence goes on along the minus strand of OW964575.2, from coordinate 3,854,178 downwards.
TAAAAGCTTCAGAGCTGTACTCAGGGTTGCCACCTGAGACCGTATTTTCCACAGTAGTTAAAGTATTTTTACAGATGGCTCAGATCATGAAATCTATAAATGCTTCGTGACCCCACAGACTATGGCCCAACTTCTATCTTGCTCGTTTGACTACGAGACAAACGGCAATGCGCCATCGTCACATGGTGGACATCCCAGCTATACGCACTAAACGTTTTGGGAATACCTTCATTGTGCGTACGGCTAAGGAGTGGAATTCCCTGCCGGAGTCTGTGTTTTCCGATAGTTATAACCTAGGAGTCTTTAATTCAAGAGTGAATAGGTTACTTTTAGGTAAGCGTGCTCCATCTTCGACCACATCATCACTTACCATCAGGTGAGATGGTGGTCAAACGCGAACCTATTTTCAATAAATAAATCAGAGAGCGGAGTTCACGTAGCTAAGTTTTAGGCCATTGTGATATAAAATATTCTTGACACACTAAAAAGAAGAAGATATTCAAACTCAAATATTTTATTTCAGAGAAAATCCATATTTGTCTTTGTCTGAACATTTACCTAGCTCCGTAAAAGATATCGTTTAAACTTTTTTTAAATTTAAGTACGATACAGTATAAAATGGAAGCCTTTGTTGTGCAGTGGGACACAAACTAGGCTAAAAAGACGTACGATACATAGGTTCACTTACAATGAGATACGTAGCTAATAACTAGATAAATACATCATTAACTAGAAAAATCCGTATAGTAAACAAAGTTCATGAAAGGGTTGATATATTTACGAGCAATATGAGTGAATTCTAAATTATGTTTGATTTACGTTAAGAGCCATGGTTTTTTATGCATGTGAATTATTGTGTTTTACAATTTAAATACTTTTATCTATCTGTCTATAAATTTTCAAAGTGAACTGCCAACCCTAGAGCGAGAAAGGTATTCATAATACAAGCATTGCTTGATAAGAACGGAGCGTAGATTGAAACCGGCATATAAATACATAGAAACGTATATGTATATATGAGGATGCTCCTTTAAAACGTTTTGCTTTTCACAAATAGATTTGTAATTCAGGTTGGCTGAGGAATATTTCTTTGATGTTAAGATAGGATGCATTTAAATAACCTTCCATAGACAATGGAATGGCTTTTTTTTAGGGTGAAAATGTTCAAGAGACTTCTCCCATTCAGGGTGGTGTGGAAGGGAGTGTCAGACTTGAAGAAACAGGGAGGGGCTAAAAAATCACCCTGTTCCAGTTGGCCATGTGTTTCGTGGCCGTGGTATCACGTTAGAACATTCCTCCGACCCATGGCCTGCACTAAGCAGATGGTGAATTGGCCACGGTATTTATTTAAGGGTGGGAAATCATATAATGGCTGCCTCCAAATCTGGGTCAAGCTAGTGATGTGTCAACTCGATTTACTAACTCGAGTTGGGCTTGGATCGAGTCATCTCGAGTTGCATTCTCTTTAACTCGATTTAGTCGATTTGAATACTCCCGCCCTAGCGCGTCAGCCGAATGACAGACACTGAGATGGCGCGAAGTTTGCCGATCATTTATGACTATATTCATTCATTTAATTCGCTACAAATGTCAATTATGTCAATGTCACAACAACACAACATTGCATGGTTGCAGATTTGAGGTTATTTTCGAGTGCCGGTTGTTATTGTTGTTAGTTTTTCGAATTATTAGGTACTGTATAGAAAAATGCCGGGACCTAAAAGGAAATCTGTTGTTTGGGATGTATTTGAATCGCCAGTGAATGGACATGCTAAGTGCAAACAGTGTTCAGATTCATACAAATATAGTTTCGTTGTTAATTAATAGAAATACTAACTTTATTAATGTTACGAAAATTTGATCCGAAATACATAAAACATTAATAAATGATAAATAAATACATTTCTTTTTTTATTTAAATTCTACCTACTTTAATTATAATAGTTCCCATACATAGTTATGCTGAAATCTGAATCTGTTCAATTTTTTTAAATATTATTACGACAACAAATCATTTACTCAGTTTAATTTCACACAGTTAACTCGAGTTACTTAACTCGAGTTGAACCCGAGCTACGTGAATTTCAACTCGAATTAACTCGAGTTGTGTTTATTCCGAGTTGGCACATCACTAGGCCAAGCGGAAGGGTGTGTCAGACTTTTACTGACTAAAACCCATCCGTCTTCCGTCTTTTGCCCTTCGTGTTCCGAGGCCGCGGTAACTCTTTCGAACAATTCCGCAACCCCGATTATATACCATAAATGTAAACAAATAAAGTCTTAACAAATAAAAAGGGTGAAGCAATGGGCGGCATTATTGCTTATCTTTCACAGACAACCTTTAACAAACACCAGTAATTCATTAACATAGTTTAAAAATAAAATTTACTTGTTTCAGAACATTACCACATTTTCGTTGGAGACCTGAGTCCTGAAATTGAGACCCAGAGCCTGAGAGATGCCTTCGCGCCATTTGGAGAGATTTCGTAAGTATAAACTTCATAATCTTCTTTTTCGTGCAAGAAACGGAACCCTTATAGATTCGTCATGTCTGTCTGTCTGCCCGTCCGTCTATACAGCCATTTTATTCCGAAACCATTAGGACTACAGAGTTGAAACTTGTTAGGTAGATGTATTCTGTGACGCTGTACGAATCTAAACAGAAATTTAAAAACCAATAATATATCGCAAACTGACCACTGAATCAAAAATAAATTAGTCTTTCTACATTCTGATTATTTTTGAACAGCCTTTTCAACAATACCCGAGTGAGGGGAAGAAAACTAATAAAATATTTTTATTATTATTTAATTTTACCACTTCGTCGGAGTGAATAATTTGTATATCCATGCCAAATTTCTGCGTTCTAGTACTATCAGTATTCCTTTGAGCCAATCACAAACCTTTTTACATGAATAAAATACTTAAAAGGGAATATCCACATTAGTAAATCAGCTATAAGTCGGGGCCTCATCTTCCGCAGAGTGCTCCAAGTACGACAAGTAGTGTAGCGGCCGACATGGCTTGGATTACCGCCAACAAGGCGGGGGCGCAGTGACAGCGGGCGAAGTTAAGAGTGGTTATTAGAGGAGGTAGCGTTTCAATCTAAAGGAAGGCATCCTTAGATAGATACATATGGATAGATAAAACTTATATTGGACAAAAAATTGAAAATAAAATCTATAACAATTTTTTTTTATCCTGGATGAGCCCACTCTTTACCTCGATTTTGCCTGATGGTAAGATGAGGTCTACGATAGACTGAGCGAGCCCAGAAGATGCCTCTTGCTTGAAAGATTGAAAAGTCATAAGGGGCAGGGAACACAGAAGCCGGAAAAAAACTACTGAAACATTTCATAGTAGTAAATTCGCAATCACTAAAATAATTTTGAGCAACATCCAGCTATCTGTGTTATTCGGAAACTTGTTTACGCACATTTAATTTTATGTTTACTGTTTCCCCTCAAAAATGTATTATGTTAACGTCTACTTTTGTTATTCTCCCAACACTATTAAATTTATTTATTTTCGTTGTATATCAGAACGGAATGTTGTATACGGAATACTAAAAAAAAACATTTTACCGCCATTGAAACTAAACCAACGTGGTGTGAAATTTCAACCCTAAAGATAAGGCGAATTAGTTCCAATTTTGCTTAACAGGTTTTGCCCAAAGTAACATACAGACATATCACGTAAATTAAAAGTATGTAAAAATGCCATACTTAAATTACCCGCTCCGCTTACACACTCGCTATCAGTGGCACCACACTCCTACCCTAGTGACATAGTTCATATTTGTCAATAAGCCAAAAATGCTGCTTTATACCCATCTTGAGTCTCTAGCAAATATTTTATCTTTTATCTTTTTTCCCTGTAGGTATCTTTGGCCTAAATATTTTTTCTTTTTTGAATATACATCCCACTGCTGGGACGTGGGCCTCTCAATGAGAGTGAATGGACCGTAATGTATCACGCTAGTCCAGTGTGTGTTGGTGGATATTAAATTTCCTTGAAATATTGCTTCTAGGACATACCGGCTTCCTCAAGATGTTTTCTTTAGCATAGTTCAATGTTATTTTTATATTATAGTACATTTTGATACAAGTGGAGAAAGTTTGTTATTGCGGCCGAGGCGGAGTTACGCCCGAGCCGCAAGGCGAGGGGGTTATGGAGCCGAGTACTGCAGTAAAAAATGTCCACGTGTATCAAACGACGTTTTTCAATACACTTTCGAAGAAATAAAATAATAGAACGAAAAGTATTTTAGTCATTAAAATATTTAATTTTCCCCGCGCCTTACCTTCGCGGGTTAAAGGAGAAGCGAAGGTATAAAGCCGCAAAACAGCCTGATATTGAAAAAAAAAATTTTTTTTTTTTATTTAGATCAGAATTAAATGTTAATTTGTTGATAAAAGCAAAATTATTTTATAAATAATAACGTTTATTTCTGATATTCTGTTCATTAACACAATTTTAATTTTCATTAAATATAAGACCTTAAAATTATGAGCCCCTTTGCTGTGAAAAAAAAAACAATCACCGCCGAATATAGGGAATTGAATAGTTATTTACATAATTATTGTTTATATATAATCTGTGGCAAAATCTGGGATGGTAAACCCTCGTGTGTGAAAAATGAAAAATTCCACGAGTGTGAAATACATTGCATGTTGAACCTAATAGTAGTACGATAAGAGCCAGTTTTCGAGGAAGTGTATTGAAAAGTTCTTTACTATTAGAAAGAAAAGAAAGAAACAATCAAAATTATTTATTGCCACATTTAAAGATCATCAAAATTAATTAAGTAATTACTATTCGTAAAGTATGTTTACGTAGTGTTGATAAATATTGTAGTCCAGGAATATTAGGCAAATGAGGGCAAGAATCTCGGAATGAGAGATAGTCAGCTATAAACGTGTATAAACCTTTATTTTGACACCCTAAAACTTGTCTCAAAACCTACCTATCGTAAGGAGTCCGCGACCTTCGATATTTCAAGGTCACAGGTGAAAAAAATCGATATTTTACACATTTATTGCAAATATCTCGTTTCCTATGGGTTTTATGCTATTTGTATTTATTATAAATACTGTAGAGGATTGTATTCTCTACAAGTTTTGTTTGAACATTTTTTTTTATATATCTGAAACCATTTTCGATATAGACGACAAAGCGCGCGCAGTGTTAAACTATTTTTTTATTAAATATATGAGTAAATATTACGTTACAATTAATACTTTTTTCAATAATTCAGTTCCTATTCAATTAATAATACTTACCTACTCGTGTAATTATAAAGTTATTAAGGGAAATACTTTAATTATTTTTTAATTCTAATCTTATTTATACTACTTACTTTATAACTAAATCAAACATAAGTAAATCAACTGCTTGATAATGGTTTGTTCTTGATATACACTACCGGTGTCTGTGTTTTCTGATAGCTATAACCTGGGGGTCTTTAAGTCAAGAGTAACTTACGTACTACTTGTAGTTTACTTCTAGGTAAGTGTGCTTCATCTTCGACCACATCATCGCTTACCATCAGGTGAGATGGTGGTCAAACGCTAGCTTATCAACAATAAAAAATTGGCCAAGTGTGAGTCAGACTCGCCCATGAAGGGCTCCGTAGCAACTATAATAATATAATATGTATATTTATTTGACGAAAAAAAACTTTACAAATTTCTTAAAACTAGCTTATTTACATTTTTTACAACTACGCCAGATAAATTTGTTTTTCATAGTATTTGTATGAATTACAAAGTTATATTTGCGGTTTTAGAAAATATGTTATACCTATCTCAAAAACTACTGACCCGATCTCGTTCAAATCAATTTTCTTTAATAGTTTACATTAAGATCTATAGCATATATTTTTTTTAGATTTTTCACTTTATTATTATAGAAATTAGAGAGGGGGGACACATATTTTACCACTTTGGAAGCGTATATCTTTTAAACGATTGACTTTATGAAAAACTGGTTTGAGAAACCTCAATGTCATTTTTAAAGGCCTTTCTATAAATACCATATACGAATAGATTTCATGAAAATAAATATTTTCAGTTTTAGTTCCATGTACGGGGAGCTCCCCTCTATTATATCCTAATAGTTTCGGAATAAAATGGCTGTGACATACGGACGGATGGACAGACAGACATGATGAAACTATAAGGGCTCCGTTTTTGCCATTCGGCTACGGAACCCTAAAAAGAGGCTAAGTGCGAGTCAGAATCGCCGATGACATAGTAGTATTAATAGATTACCTATCAAAAAATAACTTTGTTAGCGTCCTTCATCTTCGACTATATCATCGCTTGCCATCAGGTGAGAAGGTGATGAAACATAATATTAATAGTTAACATAACATAATATTAATAGTTAATTTTCTTTGTTCACAGTGACTGCCGGGTGGTGCGCGACCCTCAAACTCTGAAATCCAAAGGATATGGTTTCGTCTCGTTTTTGAAAAAATCGGTAAGTCAAAGCATTCCTTTTTTATACTAAGATATTTATTTTTAGGGTTTCGTATCTCAAAAGGAAAAAACGGAACCCTTAGGTATAGGATCATTTTGTTGTCCGTCTGTCAGTCTGTCTGTCAAGACCCTTAATTTCAGGAACGCGTTTATATATCGAGTTGATATTAAAACCATATAATCTGTACTCCGGTCTAGAGTAAGACAAATAAGATATCTATCTTAAAAACGAATACGGAATATTTTATTGTTTCTATCGTTTATTTATGTTAATTCACAACCTTGAAAATATTATTAATTGAAAAGTCAATATTTATTTTAAATTAAATATTTAAGGGTACTAATTAAACAGACTTCTTTTTAATGTCATCATTCGCCTCTAAATATCTACATTGCCTTCTAAATTACTAAGTCAGCCACAATTAACAAGCGTCTGAATGATACTATCTTAGCCACTAGTCTCTCTTGTCTATGTAAGCCACTTTAAATACAACTCAGCATGGTGGTTATTTTTTAGCATCTAAATTTATAACATGCATTCAAGCAGTAAACTTCTAGAATATTAATACACCAGCCTTTGCCCGCGGCTTCGCCCGTGTTAGTTTATACTTTGTCAATAGTTCTTGTTGCCAATCGGTACACCTTTTTAGGTGATTAAAAACGCATATAATATTAAAAAAAAAAACCATCACCAAGGTCCATCTAACAGACAGACAGTTAGTATTTAAAATGTATCTTTTTAAACCAAAAACGTAGTTTGCAATACATTTTTGAATACTACGTTTCTAGTTTTCACGTCCTTGGCTAGAACGTGTAGATTGTGTGGGCTTGATACTCGTGACTCGTGAACACGCCACATACAGCCCATGGGAAAAGCAGTCTTTTTCTGAATGTACACCTGCGACTTTCAGTGTCTGTCCTTGAGCTTTGTTTATGGTCATTGCGAATGCTGCTTTTAGGGAAAATTGGATTGTTTTGAACTGGAATGGCTAATCGGTCGGGATTGGAATGCAATGAATAAATACGTTTTCACCGCTTGCTGTCATAATTATTGCTTGCACAAAATTACGTCCAAGGTGTGTAATTTGTAGTCGCGTACCATTACAGAGCCTTGGTGCGTCTAGATTACGCATGAACAGTACTGGGACACCAAGTTTAAGCCTCAACTTATGTGATGGTACCCCTGACAATTCCAGAGAGTTGAGAAACTCTACAGGGTACGGCGTCACTTGCTCAATATCCATGACATTGTCGACGGACAGATACCCGACAACATCACCATCCACATGTGACATAATCTTTTCGTTGATCTGCCGTACAATTTCGTTAGCCGGTGCCAAAATTGCTCTTTCACGCAGCCATTCTCTATCCCTCATATTTGTTTTCAAATCCGAATAAACCTGGTTTATAAAATTTTCTGTATCTTGGACTATGTTATAGAATTCAGAGCTCAAATAAATCATCCCGTTGATATCTGTTGCCATACGTAATTTTACATGCAATTGCATTGCAAATTATTAGATAGCTTTTGTGTGGCGCGCTGTGAGTAGGTACTTTACGTACGTACCTAAATATTGATACCCATACCGTAATCGGTACCAGGGATGTTGCGAATTTTCGCATCCGCATCCGCAAATGCGTAGCTTCCGTATGGATTTGGACATCTGCATCCGCATTCACAATAATTAATTTGGATTTTCATGTGGATGCGGATGTAAGACAATTTGCACCTGCAACCAGAAATAAATTGAGAGATGTTTGATGATGAGAGATTTTTAACCTTATTTTGCCAGAAGAATGGAAAATTATTGAAAGTTTTATTGAGTTTCTGAGACCTGACACGGGAACTGAGCAGCACTCACACCCTTACTTCACGGTAATTCCAATAATTCAAATGCTTGAAAAAAAAGTTGACGACTATTTAACAAGATTACAAGAGTTTGATCCGATTCGACAGGCCGTCACGACTCTGAAAACTGTAAACAAAGTTTTTTAGCTTGGGAGAGAACAATTTATATATTATCGCCACCTACTTAGATCCTCGCTATAAGCACAAATTTTTTACACCAGTGTCTGAGGAAAAGATAAAAGAAGACATTTTGATGATGAAAAATAATGACAATGACGTTTCCGATTCTCTCAACGCCAATTCCAAAGGGGCTAAAAGAATGAGAATGACAGATTCCACGGAAAAGGATATGGGACAACTAGTACCTGGGACGTCACATCAGGTTCCCTCAGAAAGCCATGCTTAAAAAACGATCTTGCTATGATGTCAAGTGAAGATGACTGTCAAGAAATACCAGAAAATGGTAGCACTGAAGCTGTACTCAAACAGGAATTACTTTCTTATCGCACTAAAAAAGAGTCAATGTGGATGAGAATCCTCTTAAATGGTGGAGTGTTCATCGAGAGGAATTTAAGATATTATTACCGATAGCACGAAGATTTATATCCACTCCACTGGGTTGTGTCCTAGCGAACAATTATTTAGTAGCGCGGGTTTAATTTACGAACCTCTGCGTAACGGGCTTGAATCAGAGAAAGCGGCAATATTACTTTTTATCAAGCATAATGCTCATATTTTTAACTTCACATACTAATTCAATTACTAAAAAAAATATGGTTACTATATCGTTATTTTAATTCTTCATAAAAAAAATTATATGGTCTCAAACATCCGCATCTGCGGATGCAAGCTTTCAGAAATCCGCATCCACATTCACATCCGCTGATCAGTGGCATGCCTAGGGTTTCAAAATAACGCAAGCCCAATAAAATTTTAACCGATTTCAAAAAAAGAAAGTTCAGTTTTCGACTGAGTATGTAGGTACCTACGTATGTATCATCGCAATTTTCTCATAAACTACTGGTTAGGTACAATAAATTAAAAGTGAATTCATCCATCTTCTTCTTTCCTCTTCTTTCTTCAATTTCACTCTTGCTTGTCGTGCGCGGTGAATGAGGTAACCAAAGCACACTGAAGGCATGCTAGTGCTAGATTGAATATAATAAACATATCAGCAATTGCATACCTCCGGTGGCTTTGAAAAAAGCCGTTTGGTTTGGTTTGCTTCATTGCTTGAGGGAACAAAGTTATGGTAAGTAGTTGCTTCCTTCGTAACAGAACCCAGGTTACAGACAAAAAAAAAAAAACAAAACAAAAAGTTACAAAACGAAAGTTAAAAAATAGCCAGATAGAATATAATAAGGAATTTAAATAAATTATTTATATTCTAATTGGAATCGTCTATCTTTCTTAAGAAATGATTTAATTACATCAGAGTAAAATGTTGGTGATCGTTTTAATTCTACCAACAACTGTTTTTCAATAGCTATCATTGATAATTCGGAAAGACGCTCTTGACCTTGTGTATTTCTCAGATAGGTATGGATACGTTTAAGAGACGAAAAAGCACGTTCCGCGGAAGAACTTGTAGCCGGAATAGTTACAACAAGATACGCTAACTTTAACAGCTCGGGAAAGGCATCTTCGTGGTTATTTATTCTCATGAATGAAATCAATTAATTCGAAAACATTACGATCTTTCAGATCAGGACTAGAATACAAGCAAATCAATTGGCTTTTTAATATTTGTTTGTCGAAATAGTTTGCATAAATGTCAAATAATGAATCTAATTCCTCTGTAGGAAAATGTGAGTGATAATTGTCAAATTTTTTGTTGTTGAGCAGTTGGAAGATCTTTAATTTATAAATTTCAGAATATCGGTCAGTAATTTCGGTATTAATGTTATCAATTACTTCTACAAAAAGTCGTCTGTATTCCGTTTTTGCACAGCGTACGTTGCGTCTCAAACGAGGAGCCGAGTTATTTTGCAACGTGTTACAACTAGTTTTATACACTGATCTATTAAATTTTCGTTTATGCGATTTACTAGTCTGAGAAATATAAGTAGCGGCACGTAAGTCTAGCGCTGAACGATACGCGGAGGGGATTGCTGCGCATGGGTACTGTCGCGCACGCAATACAATTATTAGCTAAATATCGTTAATGACATTATTTTAATGTAATGTCGATAGATGCGCATGAGTACTGTCGCGCATGCAAATAATATTACCTATACTTTAATAAATAGTTTATCTCCAATGCCAATGTCGAAGGATTTATAGTAGGTACCTAAGATATAATTTTTAACAAGTTTTGTGGGGAGTATAAAAATAAAAACATTATTTGTTAATTTAATTTTTTTAAATTTTAGATTTAAGTCTAATCTGAATCAGAGAATCTACAGTGAATCTGAATCTACAGAGAACCATTCTCAAATTTACAGTGATGCTGTCCGAATGACTGATTAAAGTATTTGCAGCTTCGTCAATCTCACTTTTAATTTGTTTCAAAGAATCAATTAATTCGTTAGATTCCCTGTTTAAAAAGCAATTCACGACATAAACCATTTTCCTTGCCTGTCTTTTCAAAACAGTATTTTTTCTAGGTATATTCACTTTAAAGTCACGAACAAACTAAAAAACTAAATTTAACAAACAAATTCAAACTTACAAAAAAAACAACAACAAAAATTAACAGCATGAACAATACAATTAATGACGCGACTGTATATGGGATGTGCGCGGAGCGTCGTATCGGCGCGGGGAACATAATGCGGCTGAAGAGCCAATCGGCGCTACGCACGGCCGCCCTTCATTCCGCTAGCCCCCCTCAGGTACCTTAATTTTTACTTCTGCGCAATAACGGTCACCGCTAAAGTTTCGTGCCGATGGTTATACACAGATTAGGCGTCGGTTTTAATGAAGAAATTAACTGTTTTTTCTGAGCAAAGTTTAAAGATTTTACCTTATCTTCGCCAATCAAAACTTGAACGCATTTTAAATCCTCACAAGGTACAATTACCTCCATTGTTGTAGGTAAATCACCAAAACAATTGTATCACTGAGAAAATCTTAGAAAACACAGAAAACTTTAACAGCTTTTTTCTTTAACTCAAGCAAATGAAACTGAAGTGAAGTTAGTTGCACTCTAAGATGTCGGGAAGTACTCAAGTGTTGTCATTTAGGCAAAAACAGTCGCCAGGTATATGAAAAATCTAGCTAATTTTTTTTTATTTTTAAGATATTGCTTGAATACAGTCAAAATCTGTTATAACAACATCCAAGGGACCACTCATATTTGGTTGTAAAAACCGATAGTCGTAATAACCGGTGATGTTTTCAAGGTACAAAGTATTTTGTACCTATGATTTTGGTCTATATAACCGGTATGTTGTTCTAAATGATGTTGTTGTAAACGGTTTTGACTGTATTTAATTTCGTTATTTTAAAAGTCGCTAGTTTTTATTGTTGATAAATGTTAAAAAAGTTTCCAAACACGTTAAAAATCTCCAAGATCTTTCAACGTGTGGCTAAAACGGCAACACTGCAGAGTTGGCAAGCTGACAAGGTCACGCATACGCATGCAACTTCATACGAATGACCTGCTTATATCCGCCATAGTGATCGATTTGTTCTATGCCTAAGGCCTAACTCGTTATACGGCACATCGCTATAAGTGCGAAAGTGACAGATATAGTATTTGAAAGCCCGGTAAAAGCCGGTGCGTGTAAGCGAGATAGCAATATGTAGATCATTAGATGCTACAAATGCGAAACTCTGCGCGCGAACAATCGCGATGCGTAGTAGTTTAGCTGTACTCAGTAGATTCATTGTGTTATTTTGATAAGAATTAAGCGCGCGAACTTTTAAATAGTTCGGGTTTGACATTGATTCTCTATCGAGCATTTTTTAGTAAGGCATTTGGGCTTATATGAAGGTACCGCCACTGCCGCTGATATGAAAAAATTGGCATCCGCAACATCCCTGATCGGTACAATATGAGAAGTTTAAATAATCGGTACATGAGCCTTCAAAGCAAGAGTGAACAGATCTCCTGGGGTCGCTCGTTCCATCGTAGACCTCATCTTACACTTACCATCAGTTGTGAACGTGGTCAAGGGTAGGTTCATCCGTATTAAAAATAGGCTCTCGTCTAACCACCATTTTGCCTGATGGTAAGCGATGATGTGATCCAAGATAAAGCACGGTTACCTAGAAGTAACCTATTCAGTCTCGACTTAAAGATCACCAGCAATACTACTAGTTAACTTTACTGGTTCTACTGCTGTATTATCCACAATATTTTCAGTAGATGTCTCTGAGACACCTACTTACGTACGTATCTAGTATAAATCTGCAAGTATAGACCTAGATATAATATACCTAGATATAATATACAAAAGTAGATAAAAGTGTAAGTACCTAACTACTTAAAAAAAAAACTGTTTAAAATTTGAACGACACGGTTGGCATAACGGTTGACTGACGTGGGTTCGACCCAGCCCTAAACTAAATTGGGAGGGGGAATACAAAGTTCCAACACCTCTTTTACATTCTTAAGGGATGATTTCCGGGATAAAAACTACCCTGTCTTTTCCAGGGTCTAAAACTATCTCCATATCAAATTTCATCGAAATCGGTTCAGCAGTCTAAGTGTATTATTTGTGTGGGGAGGGCGGGGACATTATTGATTCCCTATATGATATTCCAACACCCTTTTTACATACTTTAGGGATGATTTCCAGGATAAAAACTATCCTATGTCTTCCCAGGGTTCTAAACTATTCACATACCAAAAAAAATCAAATTTAATTTAGCTTTTGCCAGCGGCTGCTGTCGCGTGCAATTTGAAAACTATCCCACGGGAACCTTATATCGGGATAAAAACTATCCTATGTCCTTTTCAGGGTCCTAAACTATTCCTATGCCAAATTTCATCTAAATCGGTTCACCGGTTCAGGCGTGAAAAGGTAACAGACAGACAAACCGAATTACTTTCGCATTACATTACATTACAATAGTAGGTAGGTATAGATATGGATGGATGCCATCAAAATAGAAAGCTAACCAAACCGAACCCTTATATTTTATGTGCGGAAGAATAACTGCAAGAACTGGAAGGCATGATTTTGATAGATAAGGTCTCCGTCAACCGATGGAGGAGCTAGTGAATTAAAAAAACCTAACTTGACCTATGAGGACCTTGTTTTGATGCTGTAAACCGTAAAATGGTGATGAGATGTAAAATCCGTGACTAAATTAGTAAAATAGGTGGCAATATAATATTAATAAGAAGGACAAGTCTAGATAATTGTTGATCTTCACTTGTCGCTTATTGTACACTGAGAGAAATTTACGTAGCCGCATTACGTAATTTATGTAGCAAAACGATACAGAATGACGATTGTAGCCGGAACCATGTCGCGTACGTAACTATGCATAAGTAGCCGGCACCATGAACTTTTTCATGGACCTGCTTATAATACGTAGCTATCAATCTTAGGTTAGTAGGCGCAATACGTACAGGGAAGGATCCAGTATCCAGATGCTTTAATGTGTACCGCCTATTGATATAATGCAATCGGTTACATAATCTAAGTAGCCAGCCACCTTACGCACTAAGTAGGTAGAATCGATAACATTTTGTAAATATTGCAGCTAGTTAAAATACGTAACTATCAACTGCTCCTTGGTAATAAAGATAAAATACGTATGTAACAATATTATAAGTACATTTCTGAAATGCCATTATGGAACATGGCCCGGCTTACAAACACGTTTATAAGATTCACCGGTAATAGATAAGCGGAACAATTATTACATATGCTACAATCGTAGTAAGTAGTAAATTGCGTACACATTACAAAATTTTTTTCTCAGTGTAGAATATTTAGTTGGCGTTGTAAAAAAGACTAATTAGTTTATTAGGCGCCATCTGATTTTCCCGTTGCTTAGTTATAAAATGAGAAGTCTGATCACGTGGCCAATAAAGAAATCTGTGGCTGGACTTATAATTTCCCAATATTTATTACTGCAAAGACATATCGCTGATTTAAACGCCGCACCGCCGCTTGGTGGTGACAGAATAAAGTCTGCAAAAGAGGAATTGTTTAGACAAATATGTGTGTTTAGCTTCTACCCGCGACTTCGTCAAATCAAATCAAATTTATTTTATTTCACATAGGCCGCATGGGCACTCATAAGACGTTAGAAGTTAGAACCGGCAAGAAACTCCACGGTTTCAACAACTATCTACGTAACAAATTTGATTCCGGTCCATTCAGTAGGTTTTGCATGAAAGTGTAACAAACATACAGCTATCCCCACAAACTTTCGCATTAAGTAGGAGGTAGGATAATAAGTATGTGTCAGTTTTGTTACAAATGCTTGTAACAAAACTTCTTTGCAAAAATAAAACCGACTTCCATATCAAAACACTACAAAGCCAACTATAACTTTAATTTCGGTCGTCGGTGTTATTGGTTTTGTATTTTCTTTTTCTTTGACACCGTCTTCTGAAATTAAAGTTATTTTTGGCTTTGTAGTATTTTGATATGTAAGTCGGTTTTATTTTTTGCTAAAAAGTTTTTGTCACGCTTTTTAGTGGGTCGGTTTGTAATTTATCTAGTTACAAAAGCCAAAATGTCAACTACTTATCACCTTTTACAAAACATTGCTTTTCATGATGCAGAACCGTTAATTTTTGAGGAGTTCTCCTGGTACTTCACCATCAGCTCTACATCACCATATGCGTTGTGACGAGCATAAAGTGCTTATCATCCAAACTCAAGTAATCGAATCGCAATCCACGAAATAGTTATTATTGAGCAGTTTCAGTGGCCATCTGTGGTCTTCATCATCAGTTCCACTTCCCCAAATGGTGCTATTCGAGAGCAACTGCACAAGGTACTATAAGAAATACCCAAAACGCGTTAGGTGTGACTATAATATTTGAAGAGTTCCCTTGATTTCTCCAGGATCCCATGATCAGATCCTGATTTCATAAAAATGGAACCAATTAGAAAGTGTACCGTTTCAAACGAAAAAAGAATTTTCCAAATCGGTCCAGCCGTCTTCGATTTATCAGGTAACATATTTATATGAAAAAAAAGTTCAAGATGAACTAAGAACCTCCTCCTTTTTTTGAAGTCGGTTAAAAATGGTTTAAGATATAAAAAATATTCAAAAAAAAAGTTGTAGAGAATAAAATCCTCTACAATAAGTATTTATAATTAATACAAATACCATAAAACCCATAGGAAACGAGATATCTATACTTATAATAAATCTGTAGAGAGGTCAATTCTGTACATGAAATATATTTCCAAAATAACTATCAGGGGGTGATTAAGGATCGATACTCATGCCAAAAATGCAATTAGTTAAATTTTTGTCTGTCTGTCTGTCTGTCTGTCTGTCTGTATAACCGTTATAGAAACAAAAACTACTCGACGGATTTTAACGAAACTTGGTACAATTATTTTTCATACTCCTGAGTGGGTTATAGTGTACTTTTCATCACGCTACAATCAATAGGAGCAGAGCAGTGAAAGGAAATGTTGGGAAAACGGGAGAAGTTACTCCATTTTTTAAGCTTCCGTCGCGTGTGCAACCTTAATGGTTAAAGCTACACAAATCATTTTATGACGGAAATGTTCTCCTTAAAATTATATAAAAAATATCCCACGACAGCATATGTCTAACTTTTATGGTTGACTCACAATAACACGTGTAACTCCCGATAGCTTAGCAGTTCGAAGCTTTCTGATTATAATATTTGTCTACTCTTACGTTTATAACACTCTCAGTCACCCCTAATTGAAAAAGTTAACATTATTAACTATTCCATAAAAAAATTGGCCAAGTGCGAGTCAGACTCGCCCATGAAGGGTTCCGTAGTAACTATAATATAATATGCAAATTTCTATACTTATAATAAATCTGTAGGGAGGTCAATTCTGTACATGAAATATATTTCCAAAATAACTATCAGGGGGTGATTAAAGATCGATACTCATGCCAAAAATGCAATCAGTTAAATTTTTGTCTGTCTGTCTGTCGGTCTGTATAACCATTATAGAAACAAAAACTACTCGACGGATTTTAACGAAACTTGGTACAATTATTTTTCATACTCCTGAGCGGGTTATAGTATACTTTTCATCACGCTACAATCAATAGGAGCAGAGCAGTGAAGGGAAATGTTGGGAAAACGGGAGAAGTTACTCCATTTTTTAAGCTTCCGTCGCGTGTGCAACCTTAATGGTTAAAGCTACACAAATCATTTCATTACGGAAATGTTCTCCTTAAAATTATATAAAAAATATCCCACGACAGCATATGTCTAACTTTTATGGTTGACTCACAATAACACGTGTAACTCCCGATAGCTTAGCAGTTCGAAGCTTTCTGATTATAATATTTGTCTACTCTTACGTTTATAACACTCTCAGTCACCCCTAATTGAAAAAGTTAACATTATTAACTATTCCATAAAAAAATTGGCCAAGTGCGAGTCAGACTCGCCCATGAAGGGTTCCGTAGTAACTATAATATAATATGCAAATTTATTTGACGAAAAAAAAACTTACAAATTTCTTAAAACTAGCTTATTTACATTTTTTACAACTGCGCCAAATAAATTTGTTTTAAAAAAAACCTTACAAATTTCTTAAAACTGGCTTTTTTACATTTTTTACAACTGCGCCGAATAAATTTGTTTTTCATAGTGTTTGTATGAATTACAAAGTTATATTTGCGGTTTTAGAAAATATGCTGTATCTCAAAAACTGCTGAACTGATTTCGTTCAAACTAATTTTGATTGAAAGTTTATATTAAGATCTACAGACATATATTTTTTTTAGATTTTTCACTCCATTATTATAGAAGTTAGAGGTTGTGTCCGCCACACACACATTTTACCACTTTGGAAGTTTGTATCTTTTAAACGATTGACTTTATGGAAAAGTGGTTTTAGAAACCCCGATGTCGTTTTTAAAGAACTGTCTATAGATACCACACATGCATCGATTTCATGAAAAAAAATATTTTCAGGTTTAGTTCCATGTAAGGGGAGACCCCCTTTATTTTAAATATTTTTTAATTTTTTTCTCAAAATCGGAAAGCGGTTCACAGAATACATCTACCTATCAAGTTTCACATGTATAGTCCTAATAGTTTCGGAATAAAATTGCTGTGACAGACGGACGGACGGACAGACAGACAGACAGACAGACGGACAGACATGTCGAAACTATAAAGATTCCGTTTTTTGCCATTCGGCTACGAAACCGTAAAAAGAATCATATAAATCGGTATAGAAACACCAAAGTTATACATGAAATACGCTTATAATAATAAGCCATCGCGCGTGAATACTGAATCATGCTATAAGGATTATTTTTGAGAATCGGTCGCCGCGCTCGACGCGTCTCGCGGTCGAAGCGTTCTCTAGGTACTTAAGCCTCATGCGAACGTGATCTAAACAATATTACCAATACATTAACTTACGCTGACGGAGTCGCGGGCACAGCTATATTGTATCATTACGCTAAGGCCAATAGGAGCGGAGCGCCAATGAAGAATGCTTCAAAATCGGGGTTAAATTTAACGTTAGCCCAAAGTAACTATTCCACGCGGACGAAGTCGCGGGCAAAAGCTAGTTTGCAATAAATGTGTAAAATATCGATATTTTCACCTGTGACCTTGAAATATCGAAGGTCGCGGACTCCTTACGATAGATAGGTTTTGAGACAAGTTTTAGGGTGTCAAAATAAAGGTTTATACAAATTTATAGCTGGCTATCTCTCATTCCGAGATTCTTGCCCTAATTTGCCTAATATTCCTGGACTATTTATCAACATTACATAAACATAATTTACGAATAGTATATATTTACTTAATTAATTTTGATAACCTTTAAATGTTTGTATGCATGTCGTTTCATGTGGCAATAAATAATTTTGTTTGTTGATTTCTTTTCTTTCTAATAGAAAAGAACCTTTCAATACACTTCCTATCCATTCCTATGAGGTAAATACATAAAAAAAAAGTTCAAGACGAATTGAGAACCTCCTCCTTTTTTGAAGTCGGTTAAAAAGAATTCAATATCACGAGTAAAAATTATCACGTTATTAACACTGAATAACTGCTATGGGAAACACTGCAGTTTGCATAAATAATAAATAAACGCTATCGATCTAGTGCTTACGTGTCACGTTTTTCATAGAAACTGAATATTAATTCATTTGAAATTACTCATTTTTCTTCATGTCGATGTTAATTTGTACGTCCAAAGTAGTACGAAACGGGTCGAACTTTCTAGATAATACTAACTTAAGAAACTTCTGTAGACCTAACATACACAAAATTTAGTTTAAAAGGCATTTAATTTACATATCAAGTTTAGTGCATGGCTTCTTTTGATGATAACAAACGATATGGCAAGGCAATTTTTCGAGTCACTTATTTTGAGCTGAAACTGTGCATTAGAGACTCCATACCAGATGTTGTCTTCAGCACTTTTGGATAGATATGAGGTTCCCGTTACACATTGTATACAGATAGAGATGTAAATTGAAAAAAAACAAAATGTTTTTTTTCACAATCTTGAAAAAAAACATGAAAAAAATCTTGGCATCGTTGTTTTTTTTCTACATTTGGTTTTTTTTTTCAGAAAAAGTTAAACACTATAACTAAAGTGGAATAAAACACTAAATTTGATTGTTTTGTTTTTATTCAAGTCAAATTATGTTTAAATCAATGGGTAACTATTATTATGAACTTAAAAAATACTTAATGTGTTACAATCATCTGTCTCAGTATCAGTAGCTACGGATACGCTTGTTTTATCAGCTTCGGAATTATGTTCTGTGTCTGTATTTGTTTCATCTAATTCTGAATCAACGACTATACTATCAGGGACTCTATTACATTCTGCTTGTGTTAATATTGTTGATGATTGTACTGATTGCAACCTTAAATTGTGCGCAATGTACACTATTTTCCTAGCCCTGTCATTTGTCAGTCTATTACGTTTCTTGGTATGAATGTTGCTGTATGTACTAAATGTTCTCTCGCACGCTGCTGATGTAGTAGGAAGAGAGAGAAACTTGACGGCTACTTTAGACAAAGTAGTTGATTTGCAAAGTCCTGCCCACCAAGCAAGGGGATTCAATTTGTTCACCGATGACCACAAAAAAGTCTTAGAAAAAAACTCTTGTTTTGCTATGTAATTTGCAAGCTCTGCCAGTACTATATCCTCTTCGATATCTGGTATCTTTATAGCAGCATTATAAATCTGTTCTACAGCAACCGGTTCTTCTTCTGGAGTCAGATCACATCCTTTAAAATGAGGATCCAATAGATTCGCGATTTTATGAACGTCATATATAGCGAATGCCTTTCTATTTGTGAGTATTTCTCTGACTTTTTTTTCCTCAGATTTTAACAGGGGGCTTTTGTCCAACATGTCTTCTACATCGACTTCAATTTTTTTATAGAAACTTAAAACATGAGACATCTGTGGAGTGTCACTTTCTACAATTGTAATAGTGTCTAATATTGGTTTCAATAAATTGTAGAATCCAGTAACATTATCCCAAAAATCATCGCTCAACATATTTACTTTTAATGTTTCCACTTTATTTATAACATCTGAAAGACTCTCATCAATCGCCATGGTTTTAATAGTTTGTTTATTTTCTTTTAAACTCTCTAAGCAGGAGACTAGAGATCCCCAGTGCGTTTTAACTGGTAGCTTAAGACTTAATTTGACGCCGGTGGTCAACTGCTTTTCTACGAAAGCTGTGTTAAGCTTTTGAGAGTTCTTTATAGCCTTGACACAAGCTGTTGCATCGGCTATGAGAGACTTAAAAGTTGGTAAAGTATTCATATCAGTAAATATTAATTGGAGGGAGTGTACTAGGCACCCGTAGGTAAATAAGTTTGTCCGTGCATACTTCATTTCGAGTAGTCTCCAAGCTGCCTTCATATTAGCAGCATTGTCAGTTACAACGCCAAATACCTTTTGAGGTCCTATTTCATCAATGACACAACTCATTTCTTGAGCCATGAATTCTGCAGTGTGACATGATCTTCCTGTCGATAAAACCTTATAAAGAAAAGCTTTCGGCGTCGTGACAACAAAATTTACGATAGGTTCATTTGTAATGTTGCTCCAGCCATCCACAGCCAATACCACAGAATCAGCAGCAGCAATTGCTTCTGCTACCAACGCAGACACATTCTTGTACTCATTTTCCAAAAACTGGCCTGACAACATGTATCTAAAAGGTAGTTTATATGCTGGCCGAAGAAATGAAAACAGTGTCCTCCAATGAGAATTTTCCACCAAACTGAGAAGTGATCTGCTCGCAAAAATTGCCCTGCTGAGAAGCTCATCTGCCTTGTCTTGATCTTCTGGATTCATGTTGTCTATAAAAGCTGCAATACCTGGTGTCTTTAACTTTTTTTCTGTAGTGGCAAGCATAGATGTACTGGCAATGCTGGATATTTCTAAAAACAAAAGAGAGTGCGATAAGGTAAGGAACACTATAAATCACAACATAGTTATTTGATATTAAATACATATATAGACTACGAAGCGGCAGTTTTTAGGGTTCCGTAGCCGAATGGCAAAAAACGGAACCCTTATAGTTTCGTCATGTCTGTCCGTCTGTCTGTCTGTCAGTCCGTATGTCACAGCCATTTTATTCCGAAACTATTAGGACTATACATGTGAAACTTGGTATGTAAATGTATTCTGTAAACCGCTTTCCGATTTTAAGAAAAAAAATTAAAAAATATTTAAAATAAAGGGGGGCTTCCCACACACGGAACTAAAACTGAAAATATTTTTTTTTTCATGAATTCTATGCATGTGTGGTATCTATAGACAGGTCTTTAAAAACGACATCGGGGTTTTTAAAACCACTTTTTCATAAAGTCAATCGTTTAAAAGATATAAGCTTCCAAAGTGGTAAAATGTGTGTGTGTGTCCCTCTAACTTCTATAATAATGGAGTGAAAAATCAAAAAGTATATATGTATGTAGATCTTAATGTAAACTTTCAACCAAAATTAGTTTGAACGAAATCAATTCAGCAGTTTTTGAGATACAGCATATTTTCTAAAACCGCAAATATAACTTTGTAATTTATACAAACACTATGAAAAACAAAGTTATGTGGCATAGTTGTAAAAAATGTAAATAAGCTAGTTTTAAGAAATTTGCAAGGTTTTTTTTTCGTCAAATATACATATTATATTATATTATTATAGTTATTACGGAACCCTTCATGGGCGAGTCTTTCTCGCACTTGGCCAATTTTTTTAATAATATGATTTTCAAGTTTCAAAAAATGCTTTGTCATTATAGAGCTCGGACTTTTAACACAGAGTTCCGTAGTTCGCGTCAAGCCAGTACCATCAAAAGAGTTTGTCATGTGCGGATAAAACAGGAAAATACAAAAAAAAATAATGTACTTACGTTGTGGAACTTGTGTCGTTGTCTTCATATATTTTTCTTTTACTGAGTCTGGGCATTTTTTACAGACTTCTAGATGCTTTGACATTCTTGTGCCGTTTTTCGTAAGACGTTTTGAGCAGAATGTACATTCTACTTTAGGTACTTTTGAAGTGGAAACAACATTGTTAAAAAGATTTGCCACGACTGATGTCTTTCGACCTGAACCAACTCGTTTCGGCATATTTACAAATATAATCAAAAAAATACTACAATAAAATTACTCAATACGATTTTAATATTTACTTAACACACACAGAACACTCAACAAAAACGAACTCTCACTGTCTCAAGCTTTCTGCAGTCTGCACGCAAATCAACCAAAACATAAACCAAACGAGGATTAGGGAAGTCCCCGTCCGTAAATGTAGTTTACACTTGGTGTTGCCAATTGTGTTAAGACATGTATTATTCAACAAAAAAAAATAATATCAACTCACATACGACAACCGCCTTACCATATTTTTATTTTCCTACTCATGTAAAAAAACCTACTCCAGAAAAAAAAAACTGTTTCTTTTCATGTTTTTTTTAAACGTTTTTTTTTATCTCAGAAAAAAAACCGTTTTTTTACAACTCTATATACAGACATACATATTAGTAAAATACATCCCACCCATACATTCAAAACGTTTTGGGAATAGTTTTTATTTTGGAATTCCCTGCCGGTGTCTGTGTTTCCTGATAGCTATAAACTGGGAGCCTTTAAGTCAACAGTGAATAGGTTACTTCTAGGTAAACGTGCTTTATCTTCGACCACAACATCACTTACCATCAGGTGAGATGGTCAAACGGAAACTTATCAACAACAAAAAAATTTAGCCACGAGATGCTTCGAATTATCGAATTCTTTCTTTCATTATAGATAGATAGACAGATATACTCTTTATTGTACACCGTAACAGAATTAAATGAGGACTTAAAAACTACAAAGGGTGTTACAATGGGCGGTCTTATCACTAAAAGCGATCTTTTACAGACAACCTTTGGATGGATTTGACACAGCAGGAGAAAATAAATACGCGGGTAGTCCATGGTGTACTATTTACTTATGTAATACATAAGTAACAAACTACATCCTCAATACATATACAGAGTTGATACGACCGAGGGGCTTTCCTTTAAACTGCGTATACTAGGTACCATTTTAAAGCTTTGTACCAAAAATTAATTAAACAGGAGAAGTAGTTTAGTCGCAAATGATTTTGATGAGATGCACCTTAAAGCGATAAATCTGACCAAGACAAGAGATAACACACGCCACGCTACGTTGCCACTTTGTTACCTAGGTATTTAAGGTCAGTCACATTTATTTACAAAGGATGGTTACGTTTTACTCTGATTTGTAAGCTATTTAGTATATTTGAAAAAAAAAATATTTTTTTGGCTCGTTTTATTTTTTAACTGTATCAAATTAACACTAAACACGTATAGTATACGTAGTGTAATTGAATGCCCCTCTGTCGTATCAACTCTGTATATACATAAAAACGCAATTAATAATTGCTACTTTAACTTGTTACAGGAGGCTGAATCTGCCATCACATCCATGAACGGGCAGTGGTTGGGCTCCAGATCTATCCGGACCAACTGGGCGACACGTAAACCGCCGGCGCCGAAGAATGAATGTAAGTAGCTTTCTTAATCGTCAAGAGCTTAATCTATACTAATATTATAAAGCGGAAAAGTTTGTTTGTTTGTTTGTTTGCTTGAACGCGCTAATCTTCGAAAGTACTGGGTGGATTTAGATGCAATTTTCAAGATATGGAAGTAGCTTGAAGCTTGAGGAAGGTTATAGGCTACTTTTTACGCGACTGCAAAAAGGAGAGTTATGTTTTTACCGTGATAGGATCCACGGGAGCGAAGCTCCGCGTGAGTACTAGTACTACATATAACTTTGAAGGGACTAGGCCCTCATCTGCGATATTAACTGGATCCATGACCTCAATTCTGAAGTTGCACTTTATAGGCGTGGATTTTCGGTCGAAGAAAATAGAAGCACTAGTTGTTATGGCACAATCACCTCAATTCAACAAACCTTTCCTTTTAAAAAAATCACCATTAAGTTACAGTTATCCACAGTTAGACACTCCACCAAACGCGTAGCACGACCGTGCGATCCCGACCGAGTCTCAAATCATACTGCCAGTCAATCGTCGCTTTAATGCGCACTAGCGCTCGGTGTTGTGTCAGAGTGTCATGTCATATGTGACGTATCAGACACAGATAATTCATTTACACGACACTCTAAACTAACAGCAACATCTATGAAATCTAACTAACACTAATTTAAATATAAAGCGCCATCAACTATAGATATATAAATGCCCTCTGAACTGACTCTACAAGGAGCCAGTTCAGAGGGCATTTATTTATTTACACAGGTTTATCACCTAGCACGGAAGTCAGGGACTCAACTGGTTTTATGTTATCTTAAATAAAGATTATATTATATTATTTCGCTTAGTTGGAAGGGGTAACAACATTTATATTGTGGTAAGTTGGTAATACATGGTGGAGTACAAAAACATACCAACACAAACAATAGCGGGCTTATTGTGAAAACCGCGGGCACCTCGATGCCATACTGTAATTTAAAGAGCATTTCTGTCGCAAAAAAACACGGCTAAAAAGATTCAACTAAATCATTCAGTCTGATGAATCTGTATAAAAATCCTTAAAAATTTTGACATGGCAAACAAAAGATTGGTTAAAAAAAAAACTAATTACTTCTGACTTTAAATAATTAAATATGATATTTAAATGTGATGTGAGACTCGGTTAAACAAAGTAAAATAAAACGTTATTCGCTATTAAGTATTCTTTGCAAACCGCACTTTTCGAGTGACATTTGACAGATAGAGGTCATTGACGTTCAGTTCTAATTTTAAAGGCATAGGATACCCTTACATGCGAGTATGTCACGAACTCATGATGTGATTAAATTACTGTATTTACTTTATCTTCCATGTTTTGCACACGCCGTAAACAAAAGCAGTGTTAAAAACCTCCAACGAATTGAATATTCTTTGAAGCAATATTTAAAAGGGTTGTGAAAATGAACATTTTTTTTTATATTTAAAGTAATCCCTACTGAGCAGACAACTCCAGAATTCTTCTTAGTGACGGTTAACCTTTAAAACCTGGATTAGTAGAAATTGTAGTCTCTTCAAGAAAATTTTAATACTACCAACATTTTTGTTTTTTGCTTTTTTGCAAGATATAAAATAACAACGCATGCATAGTGTCTATTTTAGTTACTAAAAGCTAATCTCCCTGTCATTATCGATCTAGCCAGATTTATTGCAAAGTACCATCGACAAATTTCATTCATATACCTTCTTGTTGTACTAAGCACTTCTCTTCCACATTTATTGTGCGCACATCCAAGGTATGGATCTCTCTGCCGGCTTCTGTGTTCACATATGATAAGAGTGAAGAGGCATCTTTTGAGTAACGATCCGATCCAGCCTGTCCCTAGCTGTCTTCCCCATTTGACGCCCTACGCCGAGGTTCGTACCCCACAGGGGGTGCCCTTTGCGTGTAGTCGCCTTGTTTGTAAGCTTAATTTAAGCCCTGGTTGGAAGCTAAAACTATAATTAATTAATTCAGACACAAGCACATTAAGATGCCACACGAAAAAAGGCATCTTTTAGGCTCGCTCGTTCCTTCGTAGACCTCATCTATCGCTTACCATCAGGCTATATCAAGGTCGAAACAAAATTCTTTATTATTGAGAAAAAAGCAAATAGTCGCACGCTGACAGAAAATATGCCTTCACTTACTTAAGTGTACTTGAATGACTGAACTCGAAACGGCGAATAATAATTAAAACTTTTTACCAAAAAATTAAACCGACTCCCAAAAAACACTACAAAGTGAAAAATAACTTTAATTTCGGTAGTCGGTGTCTTTAGTTTTGTATTTTCGTTTTTGGCACCGACTTCCGAAATTAAAGTTATTTTTCACTTTGCAGTGTTTTTTGGGAGTCGGTTTAATTTTTTGTTAAAAAGTTTTTATTTCACTCTGTTTAGTTGGTCTATTTTTAATTTACCTAGTTACAAGAGCCTAAATGTCAACTACTTATAACCTTTTACAAAATATTGCTTTTCCCAATGCTGGGCCGTTAATTGTTGAGGAGTTCTCCTGTACTTCACCATCAGCTCTACATCACCATATGCATTGTGACGAGCATAAAGTGCTTAACATCCATATTCAAGTAATCGAATCGCAATCCACTCAATACTTATTATTGAGTAGTTTCGGGGACCATCTGTGGTCTTCATCATCAGTTCCACTTCCTCAAATGGTATTTTTTGAGAGCAACTGCACAAGTTACTATAATAAATACTCATAACGTCATAGGTCTGCCTATAATATTTGAAGAGTTCCCTCGATTTCTCCAGGATCCCATCATCAGATCCTGACTTTTATGAAAATGGCACCAATTTCGAAGTATACCCTTTTAATCAAAAAAAGAATTTTCCAAATCGGTTTAGCCGTCTTCGAGTAATCGGTGATCATACATTAAAAAAATATATATATATATACGCGTCGAATTGATAACCTCCTCTTTTTGTCGTCGGTTGAAAATTGATCCTACTAAAACATAGGAAATGAAAATATACCTATATTTAAACGAAAATATATTGATATCGAAAAATACATAAACAAGATACAAGACAAACGGCGATGCGCCATCGTTACATGGTAGACATCCCACCCATTCGTACAAAACGATTTGGGAATAGTTTCATTGTGCGTACGGCTAAGGAGTGGAATTCCCTGCCGGAGTCTGAGTTTCCTGATAGCGATAACCTTAGGTTACTTCTAGGTAAGCGTGCTTCATCCTCGATCACATCATCGTTTACCATCAGGTTAGATGGTGGTGAACACGAACCTATCAATAATAAAACAAGCCAACAGTAACAAAAATTGGCCAAGTGCGAGTCAGACTCGCCCATAAAGGGTTCCGTAGTAACTATAATGTATATTTATTGTACGAAAAACAAACAAAACCTTACAAACTTCTTTAAACTAGCTTATTTATGTTTTTACAACTACGCATAATAACTTTGTTTTCATAGTGTTTGTATGAAATACAAAGTTATATTTGCGGTTTTAGAAAATATGCTGTATCTCAAAAACTGCTGACCCGATCTCGTTCAAACTAATTTTGATTGAAAGTTTACGTTTATTTTCACTCCATTATTAAAGAAGTTAGAGGGGGACACACATTTTACCACTTTGAAAGCGTATATCTTATTAACAATTAACTTTATGAAAAATGGTTTTAGAAACTCTAATGCCATTTTTAAAAACCTGTCTCTTGAATAAAAATATTTTCAGTTTTAGTTCCATGTATGGGGAGCCCCCCTTTATTTTAAATATTTTTATTTTTTTTCTTATAATCGGAAAGCGGTTCACAGAATACATCTACCTACCAAGTTTCACAGGTATACTGTATAGTCCTAATAGTTTTGGAATAAAATGGCTGTGACATACGGACGGACGGATGGACGGACTGACAGACAGACATTTATTCATTTATTAAATGACACACCAACGACTTATTCACTAAATCGAATACATATAAAATTGAACAACATTGAAGACATGACGAAACTATAAGGGTTCCGTTTTTCGCCATTCGGCTACGGAACCCTAAAAGTGACCAAGAGCGAGTCGGACTCGCCCATGAAGGATTTCGTAGTAGCAAGCATAGATTAGCGAAAAATAAATTTGTTTTTATAGTGTTTGTATGAATGACAAAATTATTTATGAGGTATTTGAAAATGTGCTATATCTCAAAAACTGACTGTATCTAGACAAATTTTCGTTGAAAGTTTTCATTGAGAGCTACAGCATAATTATATTTTGAGATGATTCACAAAGATGTTATGACATAAGGACAAACAGACAGACAGACATGAAGAATCTGTAAGTGTTCCGTTTTTGCCATTCAATCAATCAATATCAATATCATTTTATTCTCAAGTAACATAAGACTCATACAAATGATCAAATACATGTCAGTCACAATTAAAATACAATTAAATCAAATTAAACAATTATTATTAAAATTCAAATTAAAATATTAAAATTCTTAACATTACTAAAAATACTCTATAAATATGTTCCATCCCTGCGTGTAATGTGCAACCTACAACAGTGAGTGATGTACGCACAATCCAGCCTACCCGCGAGCGCGCCCAGCATGCTGTTGGCGCTCCCTCGTACTCGGCTAGGGAAAAAACATCTGAAAAGTACGAAACAAGAATAGTATTTCATATTTAATTTTCCACTCCTTAGCTACACAGCTAAGGAGAATTCTCCGCCAGAGTCTGGGATTCCTGATAGCTATAACCTAAGTGTTAATCAATCCGGGGTTGCGGGAATGATTTAACGAGATACTGCGGCCCCGGAACTTAAGGGCAGCTGAAGGAACAGGGTGGATTTTTAGTCAGTAGAAGTCTGACACTCCCTTCCTCTCCACCCAGGGCGGGAGAAGTCATTCGATGATTTTCCCACCTGACAATAAAAGTATTATTCTACGAGTATACTAATATTATTAAGCGGAGAAGTCTGTTTGGTTGTTTAAAAGCCCTAATCTTCGAAAGTGCTGGAGGAAAAAGGACGAAATTAGGTATGGAAGAAGATTGAAGAAGGTTATAAGCTACTTTTTACTCCACTGCCAGATTAGAATTATGATTTTATCGTGATAATGTCCACGAGAGCGAAGCCTTGCCTGAGTGCTAATTAAATATGAAAATTAAACAAATTAAGTAATACCGCGAAGTGCATCTGATTGGTTCAAAAGTGACTCGTTCGAATCTTTTTTATTAACACACTTTTATTAGGTCGACCTGTATGCAACTATGTAATGGAATCTAAGGTAACTAATTAAACCAACTTCCAAGGGTCGTAGCGTAATGAAAATTGGCAGTTGTATGTAGTTCTGATGACAATACAATAATATGGTACTGTCGAACTGATCTGATGATAAAAAAAACTTTTTTGCAAAAAATAAAACCGACTTCCATATCAAAACACTACAAAGCCAAAAATAATTTTAATTTCGGTAGTCGGTGTTATTGGTTTTGTATTTTCATTTTTTTTTCACACCGCCTTCCGAAATTAAAATTATTTTTGGCTTTGTAGTGTTTTGATATGGAAGTCGGTTTTATTTTTTGCAAAAAAGTTTTTATTTTCGCGCTTTTTAGTGGGTCAGTGAATTTTCCAAATCGATTCGTAAATATCGGAGTTATGCGCGAACAAAAAACGCAATGCAGAGTAAACGAAAAGATCATCAAGGTAAATTATTTTTTTTCGACTTTTTTTGATTTTTCAGAAAAGGCTCGTCCGATTTCGATAAAATTTTCATGGGACCATTTGGGAAGTATACCCTTTCCAACAAAAAAATAATTTTTCAAATCGGTTGGCAAGCGACGGAGTTATGCGTGGACAAACATAAAAAAAAAAAAAAAAAAAAAAAAAAAAAAATACAAACATCCGAATTGAGAACCTCCTCCTTTTTTAGAAGTCGGTTAAAAATGATAAAAATCGTATCATAGCTGTTTTGGATTTCATAGAAATGTCTTGTAATGAACTTTGACCACGATTAGGTTTTAAGACCTGATGATGAAGCTGGAAGATAGGCACTGGCATTCCATGATGGAATATCGTATCATAGTCGTGTTTGCACTTGTGAGAAAGGCCACGTAATGGACTTTGAACACGATCAGGTTTCAAGGTTATAACAAACCTAAAGAAAATCCGTTATCGGTTTTCTTAGCATTTTTTTGTTTTTACGTGCATTTATAAAAACGTGTTTTTCTAGTGTTTTTTAAACTATTAATTTATTTACGTCAAGTTTAAACTCAGGCTTCAGTTTCAAAATCCACGTTATTCAGTAAACTCACAAAGTGAATAACAAAACAAAGTGTTTAAATTTTAACAGTTTTGGATTCCTTTGATCTCTCCTCGAATTTTGTACAAAGAAGGAATATTCTAGGGAGGGTAATACCACTTCGGATTATTTTTTGTTTTGCTAATTTAAAATTCTGTTTCAAATTGCCTGAAAGTTAAGCTTAGGAAATGAATCAATTTGTGTGTTTACTTTGTGTATTAGGGCATTGTTAAGGGTGTATGGTAGTTTTAAAGATGGGAATTCATCCAATGACTGCCCGATCTGGGCAAAGCGGGGGGTATACCAGACTTTTACTGACTAAAACCGGGATTGATATGAAGATTCGAATGACGTTATTGATATACCAAGACTCGTACTAGCGTACCATTCACATAGTTTTTCGAATCAGCGTGTTCGCGACAACGTCATTCGATATAGCGGTTTTCGACTTAATGTGTTTTCGAACTGGCGTACCACTCTTAACTTTTTTTGGAAATAGCGTGCGTCGCAATAACGTCATTCGAATCTTCATATCACTCCCACTGAAACCACATTTGAAGAGTTCCCTCGATTTCCCCAGGATCCCGTCATCAGATCCTGATTTGTAACAATGGGACCACATGTGCAATATACCCTTTCAAACAAAAAATAATTTTCCAAATCGTTTTAGCCGCCTTCGAGTACCTATTCGGTGATCATACATAAAATATAACATCACTGGTGTTATTATCACATGCTGAAGCTGTTTTATTTATTTATTTTATTATTTATGTACACACAGTAAAATACATTAAGATAAGCATAATTATAATATTTGAGTACAAAGGTACTGCTTATTTCTTAAGAAATTTCTTTCAGCAGACCTGCGAAAGGAGAAGTGAAAAAGAAATGTAGAAAATAGTGTGTGAGAACAAGAAGAGAAATAAATATGAATATGTGAAGTCTAAAACTAAAATATTAAATATACTTACACATACTTATAATGCAATAAAAATAAGATATACTTAAATAAATACATAATAATAGAATATATAAACATATAATATAAATATATACATAAATAATTAACACAGTTAAGAGGAAAGGTAATGCTCTTTTAATCGACATTTGAATAGAGATATGTATAGTTTTTAAATCACGAATGCTAGGCGGAAGTAAGTTTCACAATCTTACAGCATGGACAGAGAAAGAATAAGAGTGGTAGCTAGTTTTATGAGGGTGAGATTTAAGGAGGGACAAGGGATCAATTTAACATTTTTAGTGGATATTTTAATATAAAAAAAAAACATTTTGTTTTCGAATAGTAATATTTTTTTTAGCATGTATGGATGCGGGTTAACGGGAATGCCCTCTGTTAGTTAACATACTGTATACTTAAGCAAAGCACACAATTAGACCTCTGGGGTCTGTCTTAGCATGCCATGAACTGAGATTTGATCGACGCGCTATTAACAGCTATGTTATATTAAGTTGATGTAATGTTCTCTCAGCTTACGCTTTACGTTTTTACTATTCATTGAGTCTCTAATGTCTACAGGTATTTGGTTTAGTAAATTGGGTATTGTGAAAGAAGCGGTACGTCTACCATAATAGTTATTTTTGCGTGGCACTTGAAGTAATTTTAATATGGCTTGTCGTGTATTAACGTCGTATTTAACTGGGATTTGAATCTCACTGTTATCAAAATGTTCCACGATGAACAAATACTCAGTGCGTGCTAGAACAGGTAATACTTTGCAATGTTTAACACGTTGAACGCCAAGAAAAAAAAAGTGTTCAGGCTGCGTCGGTCAGTGATGGCCGACAACTAGACTTGCCGTACGGGCCGCGTCGGTCAGTGCTGCCCGGCGTTTAATGTCTCCATAATTAATTAATTAATGACTAAAGTTGACTTTTGTTAATGAAAACATACATTTGGACATTAGATATAAGTACCTAATCTTTTTTTGATGTTGGCTTCCCGTCAAACCAACAATTAAAAAAACATTTGGTTTAAATTTGGATAGAACTGTGATTTTTGCTTGGCCTGAAGGGAAAGCTCACTGTCGGTCAGCACTGACCGCGTTGGCGTTCAACGTGTTAAATAACCCTGTGTAATTGTCTTGGTATTTATTGTTTACATAGTTCGGTACTGAAAGTTTTAGCAGGTTTTTTAAACAAGCTTACGTTCATCGAAGCAATCCAACTAAGCAGAGTTGTTTAACCTTACAGATCGACAACCGCACCTGTTATTATTACAAGCCAAAAAGCCTTTCAAAAATAAATACGGCATTTCAGATTCACATCTCTATAGAAATGGCTGGGAATGTTAATTTCCGTAGGCGCGGTAATTTCTTCCGAGCGGCATGACGTCACGTCCTGATGTGTTGCTTCACGTTACTCAGTACTGATTACTGGGGAGTAATATTGATTCGTTTGTGGGGGTGTGTTAATTTTTTTAACACGCTTTTATTAGGTCGAGCTGTAACAAACTATGTAATAAAATCTAAGAATCTGAATTACACGCACTTCTAATTGTTGTATCATCATGAAACTTGGCAATTATATGTAGATTAGATGAAAATACAATATTATGGTACCATCGAGCTGGTTTGAAGATGGCTGATGGAACCTTGGACTGCCTACTAGTAAACATATTGAGTTGGAGCTCATTACATTCGTCTTATAAGCGTGTTTTTAGTTTTTTTTACTATTAGTATATTAAAAGGTTGAAAGAAAGTTTTAATTGGGGTGTTATAAGTATCTTTCTTATATAATAGACGCAGTTTTAAATTGGAAGAAGGAATTGGAAGTGGTCACTAACACTATGAGTAGTGCTTGCTATGCTCTCAGGAGTCTTAGAGATGAATTAACCATTGCTCATCTCAGAATGGTATATTTTGCACTCATAGAGTCTAGACTTAGATATAGCATAAAGTTCTGGGGCAACAGCTACCAATATAATATTAATGCTGCTTTCGTTATGCAGAAAAGAGCCTTGAGAACTATACTTCGCATTGATCAAACGGAGTCTTGTAGAGATCATTTTAAGAAACTACACATTCTCACAGTACCATGCCTCTATATTCTGGTCCTGCTTAGTCATTTTATTAAAAATATCCATAAGTTTGAGGCAGAGGAATAGAGAGATATCAGAATAAAGACGCGAAGAAAGGAGCTACCTAATTTTATACAGCCGAAGCTTAATGTCGTTAAACATGCCTCAAGAGTGCAATCAGTAAATATTTATAATAGACTGCCTGTACAATTTAAAAACATTATGAATCCAAATGAATTCAAAAGAAAATTAAAGTTGTTATTGAAGAAATGTTATTACAGCATAGAAAAGTTTTTCAAACTAATATGTGATTATACCTATGTATTTTCAACCGACGACAAAAAGAGAAGGTTATCAATTCGACGCGTATATATTTTTTTTTTTTTTTTTTAATGTATGATCATCGATTACTCGAAGACGGCTGAACCGATTTGTAAAATTCTTTTTTTGATTGAAAGGGTATACTTCGATATTGGTCCCATTTTCATAAACGTCAGGATCTGATGATGGGATCCTGGAGAAATCGAGGGAACTCTTCAAATATTATAGGCACACCTATGTCGTTTTGGGTATTTATTATAGTAACTTGTGCAGTTGCTCTCAAAAAGTACCATTTGAGGAAGTGGAACTGATGATGAAGACCACAGATGGCCGCCGAAACTACTCAATAATAAGTAATGAGTGGATTGCGTTTCGATTACTTGAATATGGATGTTACGCACTTTATGCTCGTCACAATGCATATGGTGATGTAGAGCTGATGGTGAAGTACCAGGAGAACTCCTCAACAATTAACGGCCCAGCATTGGGAAAAGCAATATTTTGTAAAAGGTTATAAGTAGTTGATAATTAGGCTCTTGTAACTAGGTAAATTAAAAATAGACCAACTAAAAAGAGTGAAATAAAAACTTTTTACCAAAAAATTAAACCGACTCCCAAAAAACACTGCAAAGTGAAAAATAACTTTAATTTCGGAAGTCGGTGCCAAAAACGAAAATACAAAACTAAAGACACCGACTACCGAAATTAAAGTTATTTTTCACTTTGCAGTGTTTTTTGGGAGTCGGTTTAATTTTTTGGTAAAAAGTTTTTTAATGACATTATTTAATATCCGACATTATAATCATGACATTACATCTTAATGAATTTTATTGACATTTATACCATTTTTATTTATTTATTAATTTAATTTATATTGTATAATTGTTTTGAATTTTGTTAAGTTAGATTATTATAATTATTTATATTAAGTCTAATAATGTTGGGACCAATGTATTGTGTAGCTAGTGTTTGCTTTATGACGACTATTTAATTTTTTTTATTGTAACATTTGTAACCACTGTTCGACACAAATGTAAATTTGTTGAGAAGAATAAATAAATCTACAATAAAGGATCTCATAGCTGAATAATAAAGTCTCGGCTGTCATTTAGTCATTTTTGACAGTCGTTATGGGTAGTCGGAAGCCAGGAAATTTGACATCAGTCAAAGGATATCGTGTTACCCAGGTTCTTGGTTGTGAAAATCACAAATAATGGAACTCAGCTGCATCGGGTTAGACTGGAAGCCTTTTTTTTATTTTTTTTACGTGGTAAAATTATCAAATAAGTCCTCCCACCCCGGGCAGGGCGGGAGGGACTGTCAGACTTTTACTGACTAAAATCCACGGTGTTCCTTCAATAACCCTTTACGTACCGGGGTCACGGTAACGGGATGAGTCCCACGACCCCGGCAGGCTTCGGCCCTCTACGGGGGGGCCTCGTCATATTGCTGACGCTCTTTGAGGCGCGCGTGGAACACGACGCGCCGTCGACCCGGGCATGGTCCATGGTCGGACAGCGAGTTGCCCTTTACTCGCTGTCCGCATGCCCGCGCCTACGGTGGCCGGAGATTGTCGGCCGACGTCCGACGCCGTGGGCGTCTACCACTGCGGCTGGGCTGGAGGGAGGACGCCATCCTCTCTCTCACGCGGCCCGCCTCCTCCTTCGGAAGCATGACTGCTTCGCAGAAGGAGGCGACCGCTTCCCACTCCCCTCGCCCGCAGCATGGCCTCGACCAATGCCGGGCGCGAGAGGTCTCCGCCTATTGCCGCCGTGAGGACACGTCGCTGCTCTGCCCAAGCGGGGCAGTCCTGCACCGTGTGCTCGACTGTGTCCTCAGGGCGACTCTCGCAGTGGTGACACCCAGGCGTTTCCTCCTTTCCCATCAGACACAGGTACCTCCCGAAACTTCCGTGTCCGGTGAGGACTCCGTGACGCCGATCTAGCCACTCCTCAAAGAGGGGTCTTACCGCCGCAATTGCGGCGTGCCCGAGACTGGAAGCCTTGGGGTAG
Source organism: Tholera decimalis (assembly GCA_943138885.2). Taxonomy (NCBI): domain Eukaryota; kingdom Metazoa; phylum Arthropoda; class Insecta; order Lepidoptera; family Noctuidae; genus Tholera; species Tholera decimalis. The sequence continues at coordinate 3,819,043 of OW964575.2, read as the reverse complement.
GCTTCCTCTTCAGGCAGGTGTTAATGTGTCTTTAATAATCTTTATATTAATACGGGAAGCAATAACTTTATACATAGGTACATTCAATTTCGTTCCAAACCATATCTACCAAACTATCTTAAACGATGCAAAAGATTTCATATTCTTCCGTTATACGAACGTAGAAAAATATCCGACTTGGTCTTACTAACTAATATTGCGAAAGGATCCATTGATATCCCTGAGTTGTTGGGCAAAATTGGGCTGCGTGTACCTGGTTCATTCTTACGTACATCCAGTTTATTGCACACACCAACGACAAGAACTAACTATAGGCAAAACTCGTACATGGTTAGGTCGAGCCGTGTGTACAATGCGACTTGCCAGGAGGTTGATATCGAAATCTTTAATACAAGTGTGTCTAAGTCGAAGAAGACTCTAAGTAGGCATTTCTTTGAAAACATTTAAAAGTTTTGTTTTTAACAATTTGTACTTATTTATATTTTTTTTCCCTGTATTGAGATACTAACTAACCTGTCTGTATTATTATATTGTATATCTAGTTATTAGTGAAAACTTGTAATTGGCCATATTGTATTCATTTTCCTTATTATTTTCTCTGTCTAGCTGTAAGTTTTCCAAACATAATAAAATAAAATAAAATATCCATTTTTACGAAATTTTGCTACACAGTTAGTGTATTTTGATAACGAATGTAGTAAGCTTATATTTGTTTATAATAATACTAGCAGTTGCTCGCGATTTCGTTCGCGTGGGAAGTTTTTCCCGTGTAAATCCCGATCCCGTGGGAATTTCGCAAAATCCCGTCTTAGCGAGCATCTACATACTAAAAGGAAGCCCCATGTAAAATTTGAGAGCCCTACTACTTGTAGTTTCTGAGATTTCGTGATTAATCAGTGAGTGGTATTTCGCTTTTATGTATAGAGTTGATACGATCGAGGGGCTTTCCTTTAAACTGCGTATACCTAGATCAAAATTGTTTTTTACACTATATCAATAAAATGAATATCTTATGACTTATCGCCGATATATGATTCTGGCAAATTACCGGAAGAGAAATTGATTAAGCAAAATAAGCAAATATAAACTTTATTACCCGAGCGAAGCCAGGGCGGGTCGTTAGTACACTATAATTAAAAATCTGTTTCTGAACTAGATACAGAATATATTTCAGGCTCAGCGCCTTTAGTATGCACCACTTCACTATAAAATCAGTTTCACCACAACAGTATCATTAGAACTTAAAAACAGGATATTTATTATGTGTACCTATTTATTGTTTAGAATTTCCGTTATTTCGGCACTATTGCAAGCGCCATGATCACGGATGAACGAAATATCGGAAACTCTAGTTAAAAAACAACGTCAAAATATATATAATAATAATGTTTATTTCTCTTTCACAAATAAATAACAAATGAAATATACAGGTATACAGAACATGAACAAACGTAAATTATATTTTATTTGTGAGTGACTGGTGCCTGAACTAAGCCGAAACTTGTATTTCAGGACACCAGGGTCCCCGCCAAATAATCTTGTGACAATGAGTACCATAGTATGAGTAAAAGTAAAAAGCTATGTACAATAATAGTTTAACCTATTGTATATAGCTTTTTACTTTTAAACGTAATATGCGAAAGAGACAATAAGAAAAGCATAATATTTGGAACAAGTAACTAATGCAAAACTATGTATTACAGATTCTACAAAGTAAAATTTGAAGTTTCGAAGAGTTAGTGAGTGTAAGACTTGTGTGACTATCGCAACGCGATTATGTATTGGTGTTGTGTCATGAGCATGTATAATAAATAAATGTATGATTATTTTCTTTTTCCACTTTCCAGTGAACTCCAAACCCCTGACCTTCGACGAGGTATACAACCAGAGCTCTCCCACGAACTGCACGGTGTACTGCGGTGGTCTGACCACCGGCCTGACGGAGGAACTGATGCAGAAGACGTTCCAGCCATTTGGGACCATCCAGGAGATCCGTGTGTTTAAGGATAAGGGATATGCGTTTATTAGGTAAGTGTCCCATCAACTGCTTATGAGATCTCAAATATATCAGGGTCGGCTTCCAGAATAACTGGATGCAGCTGAGTTCTAGTGTTTTACATGGAGCGACTGCATATTTGACCTCCACAACCCAGTAACTGGGTAACACGATTTCACTTGTCAGGACTGGTATCAGATTTCGTCGCATTGGTGGTGAAAAGAGCTAATCCCGGCTCTTCACGTTGGCCAACATAGCGGCGAATGTAGTGGCCAATGCCTATTGGCCAACGTATAGAGGGGGTGTTTATTCATCTTGGGTGCACAAACACCCCTCTACACGTTGGCCAATAGGCATTGGCCACTACATTCGCCAATATGTTGGCCAACGTGAAGGGCATAAGCCACACTTTTTACATGTGTTCGCTCTTTTCACCACTAAGGCGACGATTTTCTGACTTCTAAACACCCGTAACGAAAATGACAGCCGGAACTTTTTGAAGGTTCCGTAGCCGAATGGCAAAAAACGGAACCCTTATAGTTTCGTCATGTCTGTCCGTCTGTCTGTCCGTCTGTCTGTCTGTCTGTCTCCCAAAAAACACTGCAAAGTGAAAAATAACTTTAATTTCGGTAGTCGGTGTCTTTAGTTTTGTTTTTTCGTTTTTGGCACCGACTTCCGAAATTAAAGTTATTTTTCACTTTGCAGTGTTTTTTGGGAGTCGGTTTAATTTTTTGTTAAAAAGTTTTTATTTCACTCTTTTTAGTTGGATGATTTTTAATTTACCTAGTTACAAGAGCCTAAATGTCAACTACTTATAACCTTTTACAAAATATTGCTTTTCCCAATGCTGGGCCGTTAATTGTTGAGGAGTTCTCCTGGTACTTCACCATCAGCTCTACATCACCATATGCATTGTGACGAGCATAAAGTGCTTAACATCCATATTCAAGTAATCGAATCGCAATCCACTCAATACTTATTATTGAGTAGTTTCGGCGGCCATCTGTGGTCTTCATCATCAGTTCCACTTCCCCAAATGGTACTTTTTGAGAGCAACTGCACAAGTTACTATAAGAAATACCCAAAACGCCATAGGTGTGCCTATAATATTTGAAGAGTTCCCTCGATTTCTCCAGGATCCCATCATCAGATCCTGACTTTGATGATAATGGGACCAATTTCGAAGTATACCCATTCGAATAAAAAAAGAATTTTCCAAATCGGTTCAGCCGTCTTCGAGTACTCGAAGATCATACATTAAAAAAAAATATATACGCGTCGAATTGATAACCTCCTCTTTTTGTCGTCGGTTGAAAATTGGTAGGTAGATGTATACTGTAAACCGCTTTCTGATTTTAAGAAAAAAAAATTAAAAATATTTGAAATTAAGGGGGCTCCCCATACATGGAACTAAAACTGTAAATATTTTTTTCATGAAACCTATGCGTATATTGGGCTTTTTAAACCCACTTTTTTATAAAGTCAATCGTTTAAAAGATATACGCTTCCAAAGTGGTAAAATGTGTCACCCCGCCCCCTCCCCCTTAACTTCTATAATAATGGAGTGAAATATCTAAAAATAATATATGTCTCTAGATCTTAATGTAAACTTTCAACCAAAATTGGTTTGAACAAGATCCGAACAAAACCGCAAATATATCTTTGTAATTCATACAAACACTATGAAAAACAAAGTTATTTGGAGTAGAAAAATGTAAATAACCTAGTTTTAAGAAATTATAAAGGTTAATTTTTTTTTTCGTGAAGTATATAGGTACATATACATAGTTACTAAGGAACCCTTCATGGGCGAGTCTGACTCGCACTTGGCCAATTCTTTTTTATTATTGATAATAGTTTCGCGTTTGATCACCATCTCACCTGATGGTAAGTGATGATGTGGTCGAAGATGGAGCACGCTTACCTAGAAGTAACGTATTCAGTCTTGACTTGAAGACCTCTCCTAGGTTACAGCTATCGGAAAACACAGACTCCGGCAGTGAATTCCACTCCTTAGCCGTACGCACAATGAAGGTATTCCCAAAATGTTTTATGCGTATGGGTGGGATGTCCACCATGTAACGATAGCGCATCGCCGTTTGTCTTGTAGTCCGACGATGGAACGGGCTCGGCGGAATTAGATTGTGTAATTCCATCGCACACTCTTCGTCGATGGTCAAGGCTCTGGAGCTTTGATTCGACCAGTGTATCGTTGCCAATGAGTCTTTTGGCCCGTTTCTCGATTGACTCAAGTCCGTCCAGTTGGTACTTGGCAGATCCGTCCCAAAGATGAGAGCAGTACTCCATACACGACCGACACAATAAACATAACGGTTTAACCTACTATCCAAGGCATGGATGAAATCAAGCCATTTTATTTCGGTGGAAAAATCATCAAATGAGTTGTCCCACTCTGTGTGCAGCGGAAGGGAGTGTCGGACTTCTACTGACTAGAAACTCACCGGTCCCTTCATTTGCCTTGTCCGGGGCCGCAGTATCTCGTTAGAACATTCCCGTAACCCCAGTGAAGATCGAACTATGCGGCTATTATTTACCCTCAAGTTCCTTCAGTTCAAAGGGCCAAGAGACTCATTGGCAACGATTCACTTCCAGAGCCTTGAACATCGACGACGAGTTGCAAGTCTATCAATTTTGTATCAGTTACATTTCGGGGAGTGTGCGATGGAATTACACAATCTAATTCCGCCAAGCCCGTTCCATTATCGGACTACAAGACAAACGGCGATGGGCCATCGTTACATGGTGGACATCCCACCCATACGCACAAAACGTTTTGGGAATACTTTCATTGTGCGTATGGCTAAGGAGTGGAATTCCCTGCCGAAGTCTGTGTTTTCTGATTGCTATAACCTGGGAGTCTTTAATTCAAGAGAGAATAGGTTACTTATAGGCAAGCGTGTTCCATCTTCGACCACATTACTTCCCATCAAGTGAAATGGTGGTCAAACGCAAGTGTATCAATTACAAAAAAAAAGTTCTTTATCCTTTTATCCAAAAAAAAAACAAATTTGCAACAAACAAAATAAAACTTATTCTCCGTCAACGTATATTCTCAATGTATATTCTCCACGTTCTCCACAGATTCTCCACGAAGGAGAGCGCGACGCATGCCATCGTTGCAGTGCACAACACCGATGTCAACGGCCAGCCCGTCAAGTGCTCTTGGGGCAAAGAGTCCGGGGATCCGAACAATGCGCAGGCGCAAGGACAGGTATACTGCACTCCGTTCAATAATAATAGCCTTCCTGACTGATTTCGGCCTCAGTAGCCGCTGTGTAATGCCAATGTATAATCTCGGCGGAGATTATACATTTTTGGAAAACATGTTTTGGGACTTTCCTAATTTATACTTATAGAATAGAGTATGAGCCTATTTTTTTTTTGCGGTGGGAATATCATTGAATGGCTTCTCCAGTGGGTGGAGCAGAAGAGAGTGTCAGACTTCTGCTGACTAAAAACCCACTCTGCTACTCTTACGTTCCGTGGCTGCGGTATCTCGTAAGAAAATTCCCGCAACTCCGGCAGAATAGAGTATGAGCCTGAGAATAGAATATGTCCCTAGAGTTATGGGATATAAAAAAAACACATAGTATAAGCATATATATATATTTTTTATTTATAACGAAATCCACAGCTCTTAAAACAATGTTTTATAGTAACTTATATCTAATCTTACAGCCAATTACGGATTTACAATTTATTCACTAGTGACAAACATGTAGGATTTTTTTTTTAGATTAACTTTATTATACAGTATTAAGAAGTGTGCATGGGGAGTATTAAATGAATGTATCTGTGTGTGTGTGTATGGTGAATGCCTGTAGTGTACCATACTTAATGTCATACTATTTTACTTCTGTTAGGATCGGATTAGGTAAATCGACATGTACAGAGGATAAAAGTAGCTTCCTAAACATACCTTTTTTGGAGTTAAATATATCCAGATGGGAGAAGTTTTTGTTAAAAGTTCTTAGTATTCTACTAATAACTAAATGCGTGCTCACTCTCAAAACTAAGTTACTTAGAGCAGCGCAGTCTATATTTCCACTACAAATATTATAAAGAAACAGCATGTCCAAAATCATACGTCTGTCCTGCAAAGGAAGAATGTTATGATGTTTACATGATAGAAGATAATCTTTTTGTTTAAAGCCAATGCGGTAGTTACTATACTTTACAAATTTAGATTGAATAGATTCAATCTGCTCCATATAAACCAAGTAATGTGGATTCCAGATGCAGCTGCAGTATTCTAAAATACTGCGTATGAATGCAAAATATAGTATTTAATGGTAGAATAAATTACACTTCACAAAATTTGTCTGCATCAGCTGTACACACAACGTAGGGTTCAGTTGAAAACCAGCGTCAGGCATCTTCAGCATTTTGCTAAACTTTTGTTTTATGGGTGGGATAATCGTCAAATGACTCCTCCTGTGGATGGAGCGGAGGGGAGTGTCAGACTTCTACTGACTAAAAACCCACCCTGTTCCTTCCGTTGCACTTGCATTCCGGGGCCGCGGTATCTCGCAAGATAAACCCCGGGAATTCCCGCAACCCCGGATATTTTGCTGAACTGGTTCTAAATTAAATCTCCTTATATTTTGATCGTACATTGTGAGAGCCAAATAATAATTATTTCTTTCATCTCTCAAATATAAAAAGGGATGAATTTACGAATCTGAATGCTAATTGAGTATCTTTTAGATGTAAAATAAAGCTTTGCACGTTATTTTAATTAAAAATTAAAGAGAATTTAAAAATACATTTTAACACTTGGATCTTTGATGTTTTATTTGTAAAATTCTTAAGATTCTCTTCTCTAATATTGTAATAGAATCCATTAATAACATTGGCCAACACAACTTTTGGAACAGCGAAATATTGACTTTTTTAAATTGATAATAGGCTGGCGTTTGACCACTATCTCACCTGATGGCAAGTGATGACGTGGTCGAAGATGAAGCACGCTTACCTAGAAGTAACCTATTCACTCTTGACTTACAAGACCCACAGGTTATAGCTATCGGGAAACACAGAATCCGGCAGGGAATTCCACTCCTTAGCCGTACGCACAATTAAAGTATTCCCAAAACGTTTTGTGCGTATGGGTTCGATGTCTATCATATAGCGATGGCGCATCGCCGTTTGTCTTGTAATCCGATGATGGAACGGGCTTGATGGAATTTCATAAAGAACTATGCATAACGTGTATCTCTAAGAAACTATATTATGTCTGTCAGTACTAGATTTTCAGAACTCTGTTAACAAAAGTCCTAGAATTTCATCGCTGTTGCATATTTGATGACTTAGTACTAAGTAAACTGTCTGTCTGATAGACATAACATAATAATGCGTAGCACTTATAACAATTTCTGAAATTATTTTCTAAGAAATTATAATATAGCCTTTATAGTTAACATAAAATTAAGTTATTATTTCTTTAGCTGTAGCAAAACATATGTAAAATTTTTTGGGTGTTATTTTTTACAGTCCTACAGCCTTCACACACAATATAATATGCAAACAAAAATATTGGACCATCTCTAGTCTATTTTACTATATTAAAAATTAAAAAGTTTGTGAGGATGCGAGCACAGAGCTAAAAGGCTTATACGCGACGAGGTGCTGGTAGACAAGCTTCATAGCCTGGCTCATCGGCGAACCGTTGCTTGCCTGTCGGTTTTCTACAGTTTGTACTTCGGGGATTGTGCGCAGGAGCTCCATGACCTGATTCCTCCATCTCCCTTTCACTACCGGTCTACCAGACGCACGGCTGGATATCATCTACACTTGGTTGATACACCGTCTTGTCGCACCAAGCGCTTCTCCTCCACATTCATTGTGCGCACAGCCAAGCTGTGGAATTCTCTGCCGGCTTCTGTGTTCCCTGCCACTTATGACCTTTCAGCCTTTAAAGCACGAGTAAATAGACATCTTCTGGGTTCGCTCGTCCCATCTTAGACCTCATCTATCGCTTACCATCAAGCGAGATCGATGTCAAGAGTGAGCTTATCTATACTTCTATACTAATATTATAAAGCTGAAGAGTTTGTTTGTTTGTTTGTTTGCTTGAACGTGCTAATCTCAGAAACTACGGTTCTGATTTGAAAAATTATTTCAGTGTTAGATAGCCCGTTTATCGAGGAAGGCTATATATCATCACGCTAAGACCAATAGGAGCGGAGCACTAATGAAGAATGTTTCAAAATCGGGGGATTTTTTTTTCCACGCGGACGAAGTCGCGGGCGGAAGCTAGTCAGCAATAAAAAGAATGTATGGATAGAAGTTTTTTACTCTTTACAAAAACCTACGGAACGGATTTGAATGAAATTTTGCTAGTTAGTAGATAGTTGACATCCCACGGGATCAGGATTTACGGGGGAAAACTTTCTGTAGTCAGTCTTAGTAAAATAAAGGAAAGCTCACAACTCGTGCACAACTAATATAATAAATATGTGGCATCATCGAACTAGACCAAATGGGAGGTCATTTGGTCCGCCCCCCCAGAGCGAGAGGGGTCAGTTTCACGTCACGTCAAACTGTGTTATACTTTTTAATACTACGTAACGGCAGCAGCCTCTCCTGAACATTGACGCTATTGATCTTTGTAAATTTTTATTAATTTAGAAAGGCAAAAAATACGTGTATAATATTGACTACTTTTCCCAAGTGAGCTTCTTCAGAGCTCACCTCGCCACAACCCCGTAATTCGAGTTAGTCGCAACTCTTAGGGCACAGAATAGACCCGCGTCTAAATATTGCACGAAAAATTATATTTAATAAATAAGTGCTAATTTTCGGACTTCTCCTTGATTACATTCCTTCTGATAACTGGCAATAATAATGGTGGACATCCCACCCATACGCACAAAACGTTTTGGGCATACCTTCATGGTGCGTACGGCTAAGGAGTGGAATTCCCTGCCGGAGTCTGTGTTTCCCGATAGCTATAACCTGGGAGTCTTTAAGTCAAGAGTAAATAGGTTACTTCTAGGTAAGCGTGCTCCATCTTCGACCACATGATCGCTTACCATCAGGAGAGATGGTGGCAAAACGCGAGCCTATTATCAATAAAAAAGAAAGAAAAAATATCATCTTCATTAAGTAACTCTCTAAAACAAGTCACACATACTTAACAATAGTGACCCCGACGTGATGTAGGGTATTTAACAATTGCCTGTCGGGGTCGCGGGAATGTTCTAATGAGATACTGCGGCCCCGGACTACAAGGGCAACTGAAGGAGCAAGGTGGGTTTTTAGTTAGTGGAAGTCTGAGGTACAATTCAGACCAACCGGCTCGCGTCGAGCCGGATCGGAACGGAGCCGTACGCGTGCCGTGGCAGCCGACAGCGTCCGCTAGAATCCGTACGCACTCCAACAAGCGCCCAGTGAGCCTAGACAAAATCCATTTTCTGTAAGCGTTAACGCCAACGGAAAAATTAAATTGTATGCAGTTGACATTTACTAACACGTGACAATCACGTGACATGTGGTTAGCAAATGTCAACTCCATACAATTTAATTTTTCCGTTGGCGTTAACGCTTACAGAAAATGGTTTTTGTCTAGGCCCGCAGGAGTGCTACTCACATTGCGCCGCGTAGAGCCGTAGACGAAAAGTGTGCTAATGCAAGGGCTAGCAAAATGACGTCCCACTCCACCATATTTTAAATAAATTTTTTATTTAAAATATGGGGAGTGGGACGTCATTTTGCTAGCCCTTGCATTAGAGGAAGTGAAGAAAAGAAAAAGAAGGAATTCCACGACGCACGGCCGACCGGCTCCGAACGGACCCGACGGCAGCCGATTGGATGCCGACGGCGCCGTTCGGAGCCGGTCGGGGCCGGTCGGCCATCGCGACAGTCGAATGCGTTCTGCAACACGTCGCGACGCGTCGCAAGATGCCGACGGAGGTAACTATGCGTAAGTTGCATGCAAATATGAACTGTAATTACTGTTGATACATTTCAATGTTCTTTACCGCATTGTAAAACGCCGCCCGGCCCGGCCCGATGCGAGCCGGTTGGTCTGAATCGTACCTGACACTCCCTTCCACTCCACCCAGAGTGGGAGAAGTCATTTGATGATTTTCACTCCGGAAAAAAGAAGGGTATTTATCAAGAGTAATAAAAAAACTACCCCATTTCTTAACCCACTAATAAAATAATTCTTCCCCCAGCTCCCAACAGCCTACAGTCCCTTCGGCGCGACCTACACCGGGGGAGTACCCCCCACCTCGTACTGGTACAACACCTACCCCCAACAGCTCGGGGGCTTCTTGCAAGGGGTGCAGGGGGTACAAGGATACACCTACGCTGGACAGGCGTTTGCAGGATACCAGCAGCAGTATATGGGGTAAGTAGCTTAAAATAATAAGCACACCAGTCAATATGCATTTAAGAGAAAGATGCGAGATTATTTTCTGAAGAAATAGTGGAAGCAGAGTTTTCATTACCCCCTTTCTATGACTTTTTATTAATACCTATATATACAGCATGTAATTTAAAGGGTATATACATACCAAGTGCACGGCTTCTTTGGATGATAACAAACGATATGGCAAGGGTTTTCTAATCCTATGTCTACATGTGTGGAGCATATTAGAAATTTCAATACATTAATACCAGAGACCGAATTTTTCAAATTAAGAAGAACGAAGAGAATTATCGATGAAGTGATGACCCTCATAGTGCTGTGACACGTTTGTTATTACTGGTATTCAAGAAACATAATTATGAAACCAATAATTTGGTGTCAATTCTGTGAGTTACTTATTTTGAGCTGAAACTTTGCATAGAGACTCCATACCAGATGTTGTCTTCAGTACTTTTAGATAGATATGGGGTTTCCGTTACACGTTGTATATGTATATATACACTTGTAATAACACTTTTACTTTGAATATATGATCTACTTAGTTTTATTTTTTTATGCACCTGCCATGTTATCTCTTCACCTCCCATGGTTGACTGGTAGAGAATACCTATGGCATTAAGTCCGGCTTTGTAAATTTTGTGTTACATAAAGTTTTAATAAATAAATAAATAAAACGGCTCAGCCACTGTGCTATAGTACCGTAATCATCAAAAAAATTGATGAATGTTTTCTTAGCTGATTAATTATTGATTTTAATGATATTGTGTAATATGTTAAGGTTCTATCCATGGACCAACCTCACAATCTTTGCAGATGTCATAATTTAGCCTTCACTCATCTCTCTTTTAAATCCACTGATAATTAATGTTTAAAACGTATTCTTCAGATTTTCCTTACAGCATTTGTGTTGTTATTAATAGGGATCCATTTACCCCTTGCAGAAAAGACTACAACCAATGGGCCAACACGACCGCCTGTTCCAGTATGGGTGGGGTCCAGCTGCCGTGGGCGCTGGGGGCTGGAGTGGGGGGCGTGGGCTCTGTGGGGGGAGTGGCAGCCATGTCACAACCGCCCCAGGTGCTGCACTATCCCGTACAGCATTTCCAGGTGCAGCCGGTGAGCTTTTTTGTTTTTTTATCTAATATTGTTTAGGAGCATTTATCAAAGATATATCAGCCCCATCGTACCCTTTTACATAGATTGACCTACTCACACAGTATTTGTTTAAAATAGTATGTACATAAAGTTATATAATAATAGTTGAAGAATTCGAGTTATTTGAGTAGGACGATAATTACATGGCACAACTTCTTAATAACCTCCCAAGATGGTTATAGAGAAAAGATTGATTGGACTATGCCTACATCAATTTCATTAATTTTAAGATCCTTCAAAAATAACTCGCGTTCTACTCTGTTTTGAGCTCCCACAGCAAATGTTGATTGCAATCTGTGCAATTAGGAGAGTCAGCCTTTTTCATAAGAAATGCAAACTTTGCCTACGGATAGTGCCCAGAACGGAGTCTTAATATCAATTTGACATAACTTTTATGTAATGTAGTACGAGTATCATTAGCCGGTGAGTTGAATCTTGGAAAATGGGGAGGCTTTTGACATGAATATTTATTTATTTTCCCATGAACGAACACAGTACACTATTATACATATAGAAATATATGCACAAAAAATAAAAAAAAAATAATAATTGTGAATATGATTAAATTTAGAATTATCAAAGAATTATGCAAAATAAAATTACAAAAATGACAATAAAATAAAATGAGAAATATCAAAAAAAAAAAAACAATGACAGATTATAATGGTCACAAAAAAAATATCGATGTCAGATTAATAAATATTTACGTATGTCAGAGATAATACGTGCAGGCCTTCATCAAGCTTCAAGCTAGTACTATACCAGATTTCATTCAACTCTACCCAGTACTTTCGCAGATTAGCGCGTTTAAACAAACAAACTTCTTCGCTTTATAATATTAGTATAGATAGTATGTATGGATGCTAATAAATTGCTTTTATTTTCCAGATCGGTGAAGATGAATGGCTTGCCCCAAGCCTCCTGGTGTGAGGTCAGCGACCTCATCCGCCTGTTTCCTGTTGTTGTGTGCATAAAGACTGGATTTAACTTCTTACTTATGAGTTCTGTCTGTTACGAGTCTCTTTGGTCGAGTCTGTTCTGTCGAGTCTCTTTGGTCGAGTCTTTTTTGGAAAGTCTAAATTTTGATAAGGCTTTCGTCTGGCTTCTTAACAAAGTCTTTTTGGTAAGTTTTTTTTTTTAATACTGTTGTGATTTGGTTAAGTTAGTAACGTCTTACTTTTATAGAATTTACGTTATTCGGAAATGTAGTCTAGTGTAAGATGATACGGTTAATTTAAGTAAATCTGTGTTATTTTAGCTATTGATGTTTATTTGCTTAGAGACTTTTATTAAATTTTGTGTAATTTTCATAAAATACATTTTGTTCTGTTATTAAAACACAAATGCTTTTGTTAAAACATTTTGGAGTTGACCTTAAAAAAAACACATTGTGATTTTTTGTTAATTATAAAAGTTTAAAAAGCGTTTTTTGGAATTACAAAGTGTTTCTCAAAGAAATATCAACTGTTGTTCTAGAATCTAGTCATATTTTTAGTCAAAATGATAAAGATTTCCGTTGTATTTAGTTAAAGCTAAAATAAAAATAAAATGTTATTTGTTATTTATTGAAAAAAAAAGACAGATAAGTTACAATTTTGTTATCTTTAAGAAAAGACATTTAGCTGTCTTAAAATAAATTATAAGTATGTATCTTTTTAAGAAATCTTTAGAAGTTATGATGTGCTGTCTTTAATTTTAAAAGATAAACCAAAGATTCACAATCAATTCTAGTCAATTAATGACTTTTTAGTTAAGCTATTTTTAAATATAATTTTTTGTTTTTAATTACTAACTTTTTTTTAGTTCTTCTGTTTTTTGTTATTTTCTCTGCTTTGGGAAATAAAATATACAACAGGAATGCGTTCGCGCGGTTTGACGGCATCGTGCATCACCCAATAATGGGACAAAACATAAGAAATATTAAACTTATAAAAATGTGAGTCAAAGATATCGAAAGATTTACTCTATTGCTTCTTATGAGTGCAAGGTAAACGCGTATAAAACATACTTTTAGAAAATATATAGAAATTAAATATAAGATAAATTATAAGTTAGTTTTTAAGCAAGTATCACCACGCGGGCCAAATCGGGGTTGCGAAGAAAATAATGAAAAAAAAACTTTTTTTTACGGTTGAACCATCTGTCAGCACAAGTTTTAAAAATAAGAAAAAAAATATTGAGTAAAAAAATTAGATTTTTGGAGATATGTTTAGTAGTAAAAATAGAATGAAACATCCGAGTGAGAGAAATTTTATAATAAAAAAAACTTTTATATGTATATGCCGAAGATGCTAGAGATTGGTAGACTTCGAGTAGGTAAAGGCAAACATTTTTGAGATGGGCTAGGGAAAAAGTCGGCTTTACGACTTTTCCAATTTGAAGTCGGAAACCATTTTAATGAATGGGATTTTATAAAGTCGATAGCCAAGTAGGCGAATGAAAGTCGAAAATATCGACTTATATCTACGAGTAGAGCTTGACGAGAGTTGTATGTCGGTTTCTTGACGTCAACTCCGATGTTGTGTGAAAGTCGAAAAGTCGTTACGACTCAAAAACGTCTTTAGACGAGGTTAAAAGTCGGTTTACTTATATTTAAAAAAACATCGAGAAATCTGTTCTTTCTCTTATGCGCACACTTTCAGAGTTTCGATTAGTTTAGTGAGGGAAGTCGGTAAAACGACTCTTGAATGATTTGAAGTCGGCTTTCAAAGTCGCCCATCTCTAATTTTAGTCACGATTTTTTTTTTCTTTCTGGAAAGCCATTGCCAAATTCAGAAATCCGTAAAATAAAAATACTGTTATAAAATGGTTGTGTCTAGATAAAAAGATACACTACTTACTGATCCGAGAAAAATGTAGAGAAAAAAAAATTAGATTTATTTATTAATATTAATATATAAGTGAAAAGAAAAAAATATTTATTGCCTAGATAATAAGTATAATACCCGTTTACTGTAGTTAGAGGAAATTATAACAAAAAAAAGTTATTTTCTCTCAAAAAAAATGTTTGGACGTCGCTGACAAAGCGTGATTTCGGCTACTTCTTTTTTTTCTATTTTTTTTTTGTTTTTTTTTTCTAAGAGAGTTTTTCTCTATTTCCTTTCCATATTTCCCTCGTCGGAGGCTAGTGTTTGATAAAAAAAAACTAAAACGCTATAACTAGTTGGGAACGTCTTTTTTGAAACATTTTAGTCGACGGTACGCTTGTGCGGTCTGACGCGTCTTTGTATAAAAAAATCGTATTTTATACATTAATTATTAAATTAAAAACTATATTATATTTGTTTGGACGTTTTTTGCTAATTTTCGTTTAGTTCGGTGGGCGTATTTAGAAAAGGAAACGATGGCGGTTCTCTTTTTTAATAATTATAAAGGTAAACAAAAGACTCACTTTCGCTGCTAAGTTTATATTATTATAATAATTTGGCTAATTTTCATAAAAATAAATTGGCTAAGTTTCTATTGACGTTCAAAAATACTTCATAATATTATTTATTTCCGACAACCCTTAAAGTTTACAAATGGACTCGTTATTCGAGTTCTGGACATTAACAAGCGTCAACAATAGCTTCATATAACGACGACCCGCGATACAGGTTGTGGCCACATGAATGAATTATTATTGGATCCGTCTACTGGTTCTGGGCACCGAAAGTGTCATATTATCTTTTAATCAACTCATGATACAAATAAAACCTATTTAAACTGGTTTTGTAAGCTACTCACACAATTATTTGAAGAGCTCTTTTTGTATCATCCCACATTTGACTTCGATCACGCCTGAAGGTTAGTGATAAATAGTCTACGACGGAACGAGCTGGCCCGGAAAATGGCTGTTCACTCTTGCTTTAAGGCTGATGGGTCATAAGTGAACACAGAAGCTGGCAGAAACCTAAATCGAAAAGGGGACTGTCGATAGTCTGAGCATAATTATACTTAATTATCTGTTAAAGATAAAAGAGAGAAAATATTAAGTATAAAATGATGTAACTAAACGTAAAATTAGCAAAAAACTCCCAAGCATTTAGGTTTGACTGTTAGATTTTTTATTTCGAAATTTAGCTGTTTTTTATTTTTATCTTCAGCGTAGTAAAAATTTGGCAGACATATCGCTAGAATCTTATAAATAAGATATTATATAATATATTATAATATACTAAAACTATTCTACATATATAGTTTATTTCATGACTTGAAGAATTTTCACACTTAATCTCTATCTTTCCAACTGATATTTTCTTTTATAATACGTCTATGTTTTACCTTTTCTCCAATGAATCTTCTGAGCAATGCTCGTCTTTAATTCTTAAGATGCTCATACACACATCCGTAATTTGCAGAAAAGTATGCCACAGTACCCAAACTTCTTTAAAACTCTTGCGCTAGTTACGGATTTGTGTATAACGTGCTTAATTCTGCTAAGCCTTTGCCTTTCAAGGTTTGTCCTTATATATACATATGTATAATATGTATAACTCAACACCAATATATAAAAAATGTCCCTTAATGTAAGACCTTTTGTGTAGAAATAAGAAGTAAAGTAAAATACTATTTCACCTTGAAAACAACTTGATTTTTCAAAGTATAGTACGGGATATATATATCCAAAAATGTTAGTAAATAAATTTATGTTTAAGAGATAGTAAACGAGGATTTTCACGTGTTATTTCCAGAAAATAAAACAAAAATACAACAAATCTTTCGACCACAATCTTAAAAATACTGATGAGCCACAACCAGCAATACAGATCTGTGTTATATGGAAACGTATTAATTCATTATGACACCTGAGTAACAGAGAAACGATTGCGTTACCCTGTAGGTATTATACATAGATAGACAGGGTAGCTGCTAATTTGGCTACCCAAGCATCGCCATATCGAATGGATCATTGCTTCTTGCATCCATCCCTGGCTCTTTGATCCACTTTATGGGAGGAATTCCAGCCATAAATGATATATAGAGTAGAGATGATATACAGCTGCCTGTAATCGGAAACATTTGATGATTAGAAAGAGCCAGAAGTTCGCTGTACCCCATCTGTCTCTCTCTATTGACGCATGCGGAGTAAAAACCGCTTGATCTCATAATAAAATCATACATACGCGAGTTGAGAGAGATAGAGAGAGTACCGCGATCTTGTTTCTCTTTTTAATAATTTGACAGCTGGATGTATAGCTCCTTTGCTCTATCTATAATACTGCTTTGATTCCAACACAGTGTTTTTAGCAAATGTCGTGCTACAACAAAAAATTGTGTTGCTAGATTCATTTGTGGCAAAACCAAATCCAAACAGGCATAAAAACAGTGTTTAAAGTAGACTTAATATGTACATATATATATATATATATTTTATGATTATTATATCATAGTATTAAAATATCGAGCGTTCAAATAAGAAAATGTAAGGTATGGTATCTGAACGAATTATTTTTTTCTTTTA
Organism: Tholera decimalis; assembly: GCA_943138885.2. Lineage (NCBI taxonomy): Eukaryota > Metazoa > Arthropoda > Insecta > Lepidoptera > Noctuidae > Tholera > Tholera decimalis. The sequence continues at coordinate 3,802,051 of OW964575.2, read as the reverse complement.
ATGACACGAATTGTTAAGGAGACAGTGTCATATTCTATTGCCAGTTAAATAATTGAAATGAAGCCGATTTTTCAGAGAAAAATATTTATGATTGTCTCTGGTGGAAAGAATTATAAAATGATGACAGGACTCCATACAAAAAAAAATGTATAAAATAAAATATCTTACAGTGGACAGCAAAAAAGCAGTCGTATTAGTTTATAGAGGCGAGAATATTCGTATATTGCATATTATATACCGACTTAGATTATGGTGGTAAGCAGTAGGTGAGCCACCCAGTAGGATAAAGATAAGTGTGAAAAATCTTTGGGAGGAGATATTGTTGCGTCAATTTGGGCATTCAGTCAATCAAGGAAGGCGGGGGCGTGTTTTGGGTGTATAGAAACGGATTTATATACATATATGTACGAGATACTTTTATAAGATATATAAGTACATATACGTGCATATACATATAATTATATTTATATGTACTTTCATATTCTTTTCTGATAAATTTCGCGGCGGGTTCAAAGACAGTTGAATTGTTTCTTCGGAACTCCTCAAGCTACATTGTCTCGCCGTTCTTCTTTCTTCACCAGAAACCTGACCTGCCTGTGAGGCAATATCAACAGTAGTTGATACTGCCTCTCAGGAGTATTGAATAGAGTGGAAGGTGCTCCCTAAACAAAAAATAGCCCATGGGTTTGTCTGGTTGCGATTTAAATAACAACATTACATACTAATACAGCCTTGATAGTTTTGGTCCTAAAAAAAAATCCGCCGAATAATCGAGCCATCCTCAATTAATGATTTCTTATTAGATATGTAGGTTCAATTGTATTGGCACCTTTTTGATGGTCGGTACCTTTGCAACTGGTTACACAAGTTACCGAGGTGCGGAATAGAGTGACGGGATACCTTAAACAATTCATTTGTATTTTTTAACAGGGCTAAACGATATTAGTATTGTCAAATATACATATATATTTGACAATACTATAGATTTTCGTAAAGTTATATAACTTTACGAAATTCTGTCTGCATTTATTTGACACTTTTAAACATTTTCCGCAATTAAATACTTAATATAATAAATACAAAATACATATACACAAGTTACTCTTAAAATATACAAAAATTATAAAATGTATATTCATCCGTTTCAGTATATCCTGTTCACACCACCGGAGGTTCGACCTCAATATCACAAATATAATGTTAGCTAGTCAAATTTAGAAAATAGATAACATATTATATGCTAGAAAAATCGTTTATGCCTAAGTGCTTGTAGACGTATATAACCAGTATATAAAAAAATGCCGACCGAAGAGGTCGTTGCCTTTTCAAAACCTACTTCCTTCAATATATAACCATATATAATAATAATAAAATAGTCATATGGCTTTGCTCTACTTAAGATACTTAGATAGGTGAAAAATGCAAAATATATAATATTAATTAATAAAACAAAAGATAAGTTAGATAGGGTATTCAATTATTTTTGGGTTATTTTATTTTATTTTTTGTTTTTAATTATTCCTTGAATAAGTATAGTAAGCTCCCGAGAACACCAAATATTGTAATCCTTAATATATGAAGTAGAATTGGATATATATATGTATGTAAAATATTTCGGACTTATATCTAACTAGGATGCCTTACTTTTTTTCTTTTTTGAAGTCACAATTGATTGAGGTCGGTGTGTTTATTACACTTTTTTATATAAATTATTTTAGCATGAGTTTTAGCGTTTTGGTACATATTTTTTTTTCAAAAATTAAGTGTTTTGAATTTAATTTTGATTTATTTTATTTGAATTGACAATTTAAATTATGACTAGAAATATATAAAATACTTTAAATTTACACATGTATAGACTCACCAATCTCAATGAGGCGAGTGCCAAAAAATGTTTTTACACATTTTTTTTATTCTTTTTCTCTTTTCGCATTTTGACATCCGTCTATTTCAGATAAAATTATAACACCAAATAATTCAGACTAAAATTTAATCCCTTAAGGACGTTTCTAAAAAATACGTTTTTCTTAAATTTTTATTGTGTATTTTAAATTTTATATTACAAATATTTATTTATGGGATGATATACATATCTCGGTACGGATAAATAATTAGCATTGCTAATATAGTAACACTGTTTGTTTTACGATTTCTGATAAATATAGATTTTTTCGTAATATCAAATAGGTACCTATGATTAGAAGATACAAAGTATCTGAAACGCAATACAAATATTTCCCTAAAATATTTGTGTATAAAATGAAAATACATGTAAAACTGTAAGAAAAATTATAGAATAGACATGAATAAGTGTTACTCAGTGTTTTTTGGTTATTATGTCCTTTGGTGTGCGTCCAAATGTATGCAAATATAAAGATAAAAATAAGAATGATTTTCAAAAAATAAAATAATAAAAAACAGCGAAGGGTAGATGATTCAAATTTATGTTTAAATAAAACCAATCCAAGTGAGACAAGCGAGTTGTATTTAGAATTAAGTCATTATTATAAAATCATTTGAATATCTACCCATCGTTAGTTACATTTTTGACAACTATAGGCGCTGGTTTAATGTAAATTTTAATATACATGTTACTGGATCGTGATAACGCTAGAAAAACGGCAAGCCAGCGAGATAGAGCAAAAACCTGAATTAATTTAAATAAATCTGCAAAAAGTACAATGTGTGTACGCTTTAGTTCTTTCACTGTGACATCCTAAAACCATAATAATTCCAGTGTAGTAGAGGGATGGTGCTATACAAGATGCATATCACTATCTCTTTCCCACATCGGAATCATAAAAATCTTCTAAAGTGACTTTTAACGAGAAACCAAAATAAGTACCTACATTTAATGACAAGTTTACTTCAGTGCAGTCAAAACTAGCGCAATATCTAAATGTTTTGTGGATGACAGCGCATAGTTCGCCCACAAACAACACTTTTAAAAACTTTTATCTTAATATTTGCTACGTTTGAACGCATGCACGTAGTTGTTTCGTTTTTATTTTATAGAATGAGCTAGATTTTTGATGTTTTATAGTAAAAGTCCCAGTGATGGCTAAGAATCTGTGTTTTAACACGAAGCTACGTATGGCATGGAAATAAAATGATATACATATTTTTTGAAATGTATAAATAAATAAAAAATCTATGAACTGTCCCTTTATTTGTCTTTCGGCTTGAGCCAGCAAAAAACTAAATAACGATAAAATCTTTCGTAACTCCGTAATTAACAGCAAAGTTGTGACGTTTAGAGGCTGTTTCCAACAAAACAAAATTACTTGACAGATTGGTTGAGGTTACTCTGCATGATACATCTTTGCTCACTACATTAAAACCTTATACTATTTATACGAATAGAATTTTAAAAAAATGTGGAGAGATAAATGCCAATTTGACAACCATTAAAACCGAGCTCCCTGTAGGTTATTCTATAATATCAAGTTGAAATGGAACGTAATAGAGGTGTGAAGGAAAACGGCATAGTTAAGTATTTTTTACAGAAAAACACTTCAGACTGTACTATGACGTGAATTCCGTTGTGGAAAAGAGATAGGGCTATTTGTTTCGTATAACTTCTTCTTCTCTCTCTAAGATTGGAGCAATGATGGTAAAAAGTAAGTTTAAAAACGCGTCAATACACGTCCGAACGATCCTCACTTTTGCAAACGACAATGGGCCTTTGCGATAAATTTCTTTATGAAAGTGGTAATAAACTATCGCCTCATTTATAATTCATACTTATTTTCTGCCACGAGCAGAAAATTCTAACCGTCAGAAAAAGCAGTGACTGGGAAAAGTGTGGCGAGTTGTACCCAAAAGAGATGGTTAAAAAATTTAACCATAACGTTATGAAAACGCAACGTAACCGTTGTATCAATGTAAAGCCACGGTTATTTACGCGTACAGTTAAAAATGGTTTTGCTGGCTCAAACCTTTTCAGTAGAATTTGGTGTTGGTAATCGTATTAATGTAGTAGTGTTTCGTTTTTAAATTCCTGATTAGCAATATCTTATAATAATGGTTTTTATGATAAAAATCGAAGCGTTTCACATGGATTGTGGGTAAAAAATTCTATGAGAATTTTTGATCGACATTTTTTTTGTTTATTATTTTTGTTGTTTCACTCGGTGAAAACGTACATTTTATAAATGTGCGAAATGTTTTGCTGGAGGCTTTTGTCAATTTTTTTTGTTATTAATATTTATTATTAATAATATAATTATTTAAATAATATAAGAATACTATCAGCTGTTGCTGTGATTTTAACAGTTTGTAAAAAGTAGTAAGACGTGTAAGCTGAAAAAACACTTCGATTTTTATCAACAAAATAATAAAAATAATTAAAAACACAGCAATAATGACGCAATAGGTGTTGAAAGTAGATTTTTTATTTTTCGTACCGCTAGTAACAACTTCTTAAAACTTTGATTTCTATATCTCTTCAAAATTCTGTTGGATATATTAAAAATTACTTACGAAAAATCTTTAAAAAGGTTATAGCACAATTTTTCTTGTTTTACCCCCTTATTTCTACCGTCCATGGGTGTTGTAGTAGAAATAGGTTTTTCTTTTATCAGAGCTCAAAAGATTTTTTTTTCAACCAAAAAATAATTTCAAACGCACAGTTTTGAACTTTGGTAGTGACAAGAGATTGAACCTTTTTTATTTTTTTCTAAAAAAATGTGATGTTTCGAACTTAAAACGACCACGAACGAGTTAGTGATTTTTATCTTCCCTACATCTTCACCTTTTTAAATATTTATATCATTATTGTGATGTTAAGATCTTACTATATATAACCATACTGTAAAGGACCCTGAAAAGTAACTTTTTTTAATCGGAAGCCGTTAAAAAACTATTAAAAAAATCATCACTACAAAAAATCAGAATCACCCTAAAAGTTTAACTCATATTCAACCAAAAAAAAACTGTCAAAAGCAGAAAAAAATAACGTTAAAAAAAGAAAAATGCACTTTCGATTAAAAAAAGCATTCGTCCGTAAGTTAGTTATTTTTTATACCCCCCCTGATATAATTTAAATAATTTCGCGTAAATATAATTAGGTGAGATATTTAGTAGATAATTAGTAATTAAGTATAGTAATAAGAACTAATGTATGCTTGTTACGTTTCGAGTTTTCAACTGACATTAAGTTTTAACTGTCTTTTTGTTATACTATTGACGTTATTGTGAAAATATTTTGTGAAAATACTTTTTTTAACCTCAAAATAAGCTTGCTGGATATGAGCTTGTCTATTGCACCAAAAACCCCGGTTCCCTACATTCAGTCTCTCTGGCAGTATGTACTTATTAAATCCATATAGACAATCGCTTTTTACTTGTATTGTATATTGGGTTGCTGTTAAAAAAACCTTAACTGACCAATGTATCTCGCTTTACTAGCCACATGTGTCACTAACCAGTATTATACACGGCACATCGGGAAAACAATGCCTATTAAGTTTGAATAGGAGATTCTCGTGGAGTATACCTTCTCATTTCAGCCAAACACAGTTCTTTGCTGATTGTTGACCTAAGCCGAGTGTTGCTACGACGACGTCTATCCGTCTTACACCTTCCTCAAGCGGTCATCAACTCCCAGCCTATAAACTCCCAATTTATTTATCATCGGACTACATTAACTTGTGGGACATAATTTCCTGTAAGTTTACAAACAAAATTAATTGATTTCCAGTCCATCCTCTGAGATGCTACTGATCTTTCCAACAGGCTATTCAAAAGGTAACGAACAGATTTCTCAATCTGAGTGCTCATAACCTCGCCTGCCTGAATTTCAGGGTGTTAGGCACACACGCTTAGAATGACAACGCATAAGCAAGGGAATCGCTTAGTAATTCTAAATCCAATATGGCCGCTGCCCCAAGATGACTGACTAAATATTTTTATTTACCACCATGACATGGATATCAAATGAAAGGGTTTATTGAGAGTAGGATAGAAAAATTTGATATGGTGGCGCCCCGAAATAATAATATTTCGTTCATTATTTTTATGCCGCATAGATCTCAATTTGTCAAAGTTTTGGAGGCAAGCCTCACTTGGCAGATTATAAAATGAAGTACAAAAATAATCAGTGCCCTTTGCTGGGAGACAAGCCGCTACTCTATGAGAAGGAGTGAGCTATAATCCAATATCTGAGCCATACATTTTTGGTTATTGTTTCTTGTGTAGAAAAAATCCGCGATGATTCTAGTGTGAAAGAGATGGTGCTATGTCTTGTATAGCCCTGTCTTCTTCCCACACTAACACAACGGTTTTAGAAGGTCATAGCTGGGATCCTGAGGTTTTTAATTCAAGAGTGAATAGGTTACTCCTAGGCAAGCGTGCTCCATCGTCGATCACATCTTTAAATTGTGGGGAGTAAAAAAGGTATCTTTACAAAATGTTTTAATTTAAAAAAATATGTTAATTTTCATGTATTGTATTGAGATGACGAGTTGATATTGTACTTAAGATAAGGTGAAATATACTCTGTACCTATACCTACCTATACTTATCTTAGCAAACTACATATGACTTAGATTTAAAGTAATATATGATGCGGGATATATTAAATAACAATAACAAAAATATTCGTGTTTTATTTTTTATCCAGATTTTTTACCCTGCGTTTTTTTACCTTCGCTAAGCCTGGTGATTAAAATAACGAGTTGAGTTGTTGTTCGACGAAGAGTTGCAAGTCTATCGGTTATATTTCGGGGAGTGTGCGATGGAATTACACAATCTAATTCCGCCAAGACCGTTCCATCATCGGACTACAAAACAGACGGCGATGCGCCGTCGTTACATGGTGAACATCCCACCGATACGCAGAAAACGTTTTGGGAATACTTTCATTGTGCGTACGGCTAAGGAGTGGAATTCCCTGCCGGAGTATGTGTTTCCTGATAGCTATAACCTAGGGGTCTTTAAGTCAAGAGTGAATAGGTTACTTCTAGGTAAGCGTGCTCCACCTTCGACCACATCATCACTTACCATCAGGTGAGATGGTGGTCGACGCGAGCCTATTATCCATTAAATAACACCGTGAGCTAAATAGGACTGCCTCATTGTTCGTAAGTGCGGTTGCTCAGCATAACGTCTCGCGTTCGATTCCCGGCTTGGACAAAAAGTGCTATTGGGTTTTTCTGTAAGGAATTTCTCAGTAATAACCCGGAGTTTGGAAGTTGGCGGTGTGATACCTCTGTGCTTCGCAAAGCACGTTAAGTGAAGTTAAGCGGGACTAACAGGTCCTGGATGTCATTTGGACATCTTTGACAGATTTTACGGGTAGTCAGGAGCCAGTAAATCTGACACTGCCCAACTAGCACAAATGGGCTGCATTAAGGCTTTGGAGCGTATCCGATTATTACTTATGGTAATAGACGTAAGCGCTAGAGCGTCTACTACAGACTTAAAGCAGCCGCTTTAGCGCTATTTGGGCGCCTTTTTATGCAACCTAAAGTTCCATTTAACCTGCACAACGGTTGCATAAAGGTTCCTTAATAGCTATAACGATTTATTAACGCTATACTAAAGCTCTCGTAGCGCTACTTTTGAATGATTTTGAACTACTTTGAACGAATGAATTGATTATAGTTCTTTATTGTATATCTTCAGTTGACATTATTTGTAATATTTTGGTAAAGTGTTTTCGTCGCCATCATGAAAATAAAACAAAAAGAAGTAAAAGTTTGTATTCTGTATTAGCAAGATATATAAAGATACTTAAAACGCTGTCCAGTTTACTGTAGATGTATTAGATAATTTTCGAGTAATTTTAACGCGCTTTTATGATATTTAAAAAATTAACAAAAGATTTGTGATATTTTTTATTTGTTTTACAGAATAAATTTTATTTCCGTATTTTTACGTGTCGATAACTTACTATTCGCAAGTGGCCGATTGTTTACCGGTACATTTAATGCACATTTAACTGAAAAACCAATGTATATCAACTCAATTTTGCAAGTGAATTATAAGTTTTCTTAAAAAATCATGGCGTCATTGTAATGTAGTCATAACCTGCAGTTTTAGCTCTAATAACTCCCTTTTGAGAATCATAGCGCTAATTTTCACCCTTCTAACGCTTCCAGTGATTTTTGTTCCCCTAGTGCAACTCACAGCCACAGAAAGCTCCTATTTTCCTGTTTTTGAAGTTATAAGTAGTTGAGGTTATAATATTCTAGTTACGTACTTATTCGTTTAGCATCCATTTTTATTAAATGTTTTATAATAGTTACAAAAGCGGCTGTAAAATGGCGAATGGATTGAGCCTGCAAGGAATGACTATTGCTACTAAAGGCCTTAGTTATACTGATGATTTTTTTGTAACTATAGTATGCATAAGAGTTTCTATTATTTCTATAATGAAACTTATAGTAGTATAATAGTGGTTACTATAACTATAACCTATAATAGTAACAATGGAAACCACTGTGCTGTGAGTGGCAGAATGACCTTCGTAACTCTCATATAAAGGTGTAAGTGGTAAATGAGTTCTACCGTGGACTACTGTGAAGGCTAGGGTAGTATTTGATTCAGCTTATAGCACCTTAAGTAACTTTTATAGCTATAGACGTTTACGGATGCAGATATGCAACTTTGAACTGCTTTTTGAACCCTTAAACCGCTATTTTACAACCCAAAGTTACAAAATAGGCTGCTATTTCCACTAATGTGCTCGTTGGGTGGTCTAGCCAAGGGGTTTCGTGTTACCCGGGTCCCCTATGTTGTTTCGAACGCCGCTGTTGCGACACACGCTGTTGCGAATTATTTTTCCACTGCCTCACAGGTTCGAAAGCTCATGGACTCGAATGAAGTAGTCGCGAAAGACGCTGTTTCGAAAAACATTTTCACTGCCTCATACGCTCGAATGCCTGTGATTTCGATTTATTTAGTCATAAAGTGTACAGAAAAATATTTAAGCAGTAATTAAACAAAATCAACAAATTCGGTGTCAACATCATCATTTAATATTATTATTAACAAAGTAACAATCGAAAATATTAGTACCTCAACTGTACATATTTTTCTATGAGTACTTAACACAAAATTTTTCAACAATTTTTTATAAAGATCTGTCTTAGATTTTGTGTTAAGTACTCAAGTACAAATGATGATGTTGACACCGAATTTGTTGATTTTATTTAATTACTGCTTAAATATTTTTATGTACACTTTATGACTACGTTGTCGAATATGTTGCACCAGAGTGAAGTAGTTTTATGCAGATGCCCATTAAAGGGATTGCAGGATGAAACAAAATGAACCCTTACTAGATTATAGTAGATATTGATGCTTAGGCTATCATGATTCAAAACATTTTTGTGTAGAGGTATCATTCAAGATGTTGATGCAATATGTTTTGGAACAAGGTATTAGATAAGGTGGTATATCATCCTAAGCTTAGGTAGTAGTATCACCAATTACGGAAGCCAGAGAGGCGGAGCTGTACAAGGAGTACAGAGCGAAGACCGTCCTCAAAGAAGAAATCTGGCGGGCCAAAGAACTGGCCCGCAAGGAGATGTTAGGGATTCTTAATCGGGACCCATGGGAACGTCCATAGAAAATGGTGCGGGACAAAACTCCGCACCTGGGCTCCCCCGCTGACACAGTCTTCGGCCCCCATTAGTAGAGGACGTGGTGAGCACTCTGTTCCCCTCACGAGGTGGGCATACTCCCCCAACCATGGCTCCGCCACTTGCGGTGCCCGACTCGGGCCACAGTGACGACAACGCTCCAGAAGTGACCGAGGTAGACCTGAGAGTGGCGGTACGCAGGCTGAATGCCAAAAATACCGCCCCGGGACCCGACGGCTTCTCTGGCAAAGCCTGGGTCCTGGCCTTGAAGCCTTCGAGCCTCAACTGTTAGGGTTCTTTAACGCATGTTTGGAGAGGGACCAGTTCCCGCTTCGTTGGAAGACGGGAAAACTGGTCCTAATCAAGAAACCGGGGCGCCCGGGGTGCCATATCGGCCTATTGTGCTGCTTGACGAAGTGGGCAAAATCTTTGAAACAGTTATTGCAAACCGCCTCGTTGGCCGGATCTTGTGGATAGCCAAATTGGTTTCCGCAAGGGGCGCTCGACGGTGGATACAATCATGCGTGTAAGGGCTCTCTCGACAGACACCGCCAATGCCTTTAACACGTTGCCCGTGCACCGGATGCCAACCTACCTCTGTCGTGTGGTTGAGGCCTACCTGACGGACAGGGCCGTCATCTACTCTGGTCACCAAGGAGAGTGGAACCGACGAGAGATGTCATGCGGTGTCCCACAGGGATCGATTCTGGGGCCACCCTTGTGGAACATCAGTTACGACTGGGTGTTGCGCGCCAACCTTCCCACAGACGTCAGCGTAGTCTGCTACACTGACGACACGCTGGTCCTGGCGCATAGAAGGTCGCACCAGGTGGCGGCCAAAGTGGCGATGCAAGGGGTTGCGACGGTCGTAGAAAGGATCTGACAACTGGGACTCGAGGTGGCTCTGCACAAGTCCGAGGCCATGTGTTTTCATGGCCGTTGGAAAGCGCCACCTTCGGGTTCCCAAATAACGGTGGGAGGGGTTCGCATCGGCGTCGAGACGACGATGAAGTACCTGGGACTTGTCCTCGACAGCCGGTGGAACTTCGTCGAACACTTCCGACGTTTGGCTCCAAGACTGGACCGGGCGGGGGCTGCACTCAAGCGGCTCTTACCTAATCTAGGGACGCCAAACGCCTCCTGCCAAAGGCTATATGCGGGCATTGTGCGGTCCATGGCCCTCTATGGGGCCCCTCTGTGTTCGCTGAATCTGCTGCGGCGATCAGCTCACCAGCTGGTCGGGTCTCAGAGGGTCATGGCTATCCGGATGATCCGGGGATACCGCACGATCTCTGGGGAGACGACGAACCTCCTTACCGGATTGCTGCCGTGGGATCTGGAGGCGGTAGCCCCCGCGCACGTGGATGTACTAAGCCGGGGTGAAACTCCGCTACCGCGGCAAGTCGCGGCTCAGCGGATAGAGCTCCGGTGCGATCTCAGGGCAGCATGGAAAGAGCGGCTGTCGCAACCGAAGGCTGGGCACGCCGCAAACGCGGCTATAAGTCCCCTTCCACTTGACGCAGGTGCTGACCAGACATGGCTGTTTCGGGAGATACTTGTTTCGGATACAGCGGGAGGACACGCCCGGGTGTCGTCATTGTGAGGACCACCTGGTCACGGTGGAGCATACGGTCGAGGTGTGCCCTGCTTGGGTGGAGCACCGTCGTATCCTCGTAGAGGCGGTCAGCGGCGGAGACCTCTCGCGCCCTGCTCTGGTTCAGACCATGGTGCAGAGCGAGAGGGAATGGGATGCAGTCGCCTCCTTCTGCGAAGCAGTCATGCTAGCGAAGGAGGAGGCCGAACGCGCGAGGGAGAGGCAACCCTCTTCCTTCTCGCCCCAGCCGCCGTGGGAGAAGCCCCGGGCGTCGGGGATCGCGTGCCGATTTCCGGCCACCGTAGGCGTGGGCCTGCGGACGGCGAGCAGAGTCGCTCACCGTCCGGTAAGGACCAGGCTCGGGTCGGTGGCACGTCGTGTTCAAAGAGCTGTCAACGCCAGTGACGGGGCCTCATAGGGCCATTGCCTGCCGGGGTTTGCGGGAAAGTTCTATCGAGATACCGCGGCCCCGGAACTTTAGGGCAGCCGAAGGAACAGGTGGGTTTTTAGTCAGTAGAAGTCTGACACAGCCTTCCGCTTAACCCAGAGCGGAAGAATTCATTCGATGATTTTCACACCCAGAAAAAAAAAGTTAGTAGTATCACCACGGAATACATTGTACTTTAGTATCACTTTACAAATAAAACAACAAATAAATTGTTATTAGTTAGTGTTACTCAAAATAGCCGAAGTGACATTACTGATTATCCTTAATAGACGCTTAATGGATCAAGAGACATAGTTAATTAATATAACTTAATGCAAAATGGGCCAAACGACATAGCTTATTTTTTTGGTTTATTGCAAAATAGGCCAAACGACAAAATCACAATCATGGCGAAAAAGCCAAATGCCTTAATCGACACACGTTATAAAAGTTTGAAAAATCAAAATAGCTTAAGTCATCGAGTTCTCAAATATGTCTAATTTTGTGTCGTATAGATCAATGAGCTTAGAAATGAGGCCTGTTTTGCAGTGGGTGCTAAGCGCCAAAAAAGTAGTCAAAAAATTTTGAAACCTAACTCAAACGATGGAGAAAAATTTGCTGATTCCGAATATGTATATAACTCAATATCGCAAAAAATGTCGCTTAGATCAATTAGCCTTTCAACCGTCGATATATTGGTAACTATATTTTCGAGCCGTATACAAACTTTCATACTCAATTTCTACCTATATTTGACACCAAATTTTCATCTATCTCCATTTAATAAAAATTGAATCAGTGGTTTAGCCGTGAAAGCGTGACAGACGCATTCGCATGTACCTATAGGTAAGTAATATTGCTATGAACATAATTATCAAAAAAAAACTATTGCTGTTAAAAGGAAAGACATGTTAAGATGTTTATAACTACGTATTGTTTTTGTAATTAGTTTTGTGCTTAACTCACTTACTCACCTCAAAATAGATCAATGAATTTGTACGAAACTTGCCACACATATAGTTTGTAACTTATTTATAATATACAAGTTACTTTTTATAATGATAATTTGTTTAATTTCCATGCGAACAATGCTACGGGGAACAGAAAATCGATCTATAGGACTATTCCTCTATGTTTGAAATGATGATATACAATAAAGAATAATGCGTTGCTTTGTAAGCAAAGAATTCCATTTTTTACACTGATACCTAATTAACCTTTTAACCGCTTGTGTCACATTTATACGACACATATTTCCGTGCCCCTACGGCTCGTGTCAGATTTCTGCGACAGAGAACATGCATTATTTTTTCGTTCTATTTTAGGACGAAAAAATCAATCAGTTAACCGCGAAATTAGTTTGTCGGTGGGTACGTCTTACTTACTGTCATAAGTTTGTTTGATCGGGATCCCTAGAGTTCTGAAATTCAGTAAATAGGTACGATAAGTATCTATAAGTTTCGGCTTATTTCAGTCACCAGTCTCTCACAGATAAAATATCGTTACTTTTGTACCTAGTATCTTACAAATAATTACACTAGTTTCAAATATTTTGTTTGAGTTAGTCCTATTAACAACACTACCCATCGGTGGCTTGAATTAAAATCAGACGTCATAACTTTTCTAACACGTCAGGTTTTTGAGTAATCTAAGTTGAGCTACACGATAAGTGACAAATGCTTGCACTGTCTGGACAGGTCCGCTCAAATCTGTGTGGTTATTTCCTCAAAGAGCACCAAACGTTGACCTCTGAGTTTCGGTGTTTCTTCTCAGAGTAGTCAGTTAGGAAATACCGGCCTCATCTAGCTAAACTAAACACGCAAAAAACATGACCTGTTAAAGTTATTTATAACCAATTTACAAATAAATATTTCATTTCATTTCAATTTTGGGCAAAAAGTACCAAAATCTTAATTTTTAGGGTTCCGTAGTCAACAAGGAACCCTTATAGTTTCGCCATGTCCGTCTGTCTGTCCGTCTGTCCGCAGTTTAGCTCAAAAACTATTGGTACTAGAAAGTTGTACTTTGGCATGAGTATACACATTAACGACGCCGAAAAAGTGGTAAAATAAAATTTTGAAAAAAACAATTATTTAGGGTACCTCCGATACATGTAAAGTGGGATGATAATTTTTTTTTTTCGTTCTTCCCATAGTGTGGGATATCGTTGGATAGGTCTTTCAAAAATATTAGGGGTTTGGTAAGACCGTTTTTTGATTAAGTAAACCGTTCGTGACTTATCAAGATTTAAAGTACCAATTTTCGTTAGAGTCAAGTGTCCTCCCCCTCTATCAACTAAACGGTTGTAGTTAGAAATTCAAATGTTACGGCAGTAGTACCTATATATAACGAAATTTAAAGGAAAACTATCACACATAAGTGGGCTTTACAAGTTTACGAGTAATAGTCGACCAATTGTATTTGACTTGAAAATTTCGAACAACTCTATAGAAATGTCGATAGATGGCGCTAAGCGCCAGTTGTATCGTACTAGTTTCTTGTGACGCTTGAGTAGTGTAGCTCTGTGTCCGTATTTAAATTCAAAACACCGGCTATGACAAGTTTTATACAAATCTCTAAAAAAATTAAAACTTTCCGTGCAAAATTGTCGGATCAGGTGAGGATTTGTATAGGAAGTTAAATTAGTTAGGTAGTCATGTTTGGCTTTTAGTTAGAGCATGGTACGAAACGATCAGCCAGCGAATACGACACGCACTTGACCGGTTTTTCAGATATCACAGCACTATGAAAAAATATTTTCATGAAAAACTTGTCATGATATTTAAAAGTACTACTATGCATTACAAACATAATATATAAAAAGCTAAATTACAGCATTCATATTTTTTAACGGTTATCAATATTTCCGAAGTAAATTTTTGATTTTTTTTTAAGTTTTTTAATTTTTGATAGTATGTGCTAGCAAATATTCAATACTAGATTATTCGGAGATGAAAACAGATATAAAAAAGAATCAAATTTGATTATTATGAGGGAAGTGAAAGCTCACCCGATTTTTACCGAGCTTATTAAAATTACACGGTATAACTGTGCTTTGAAACTGAAGAGCTCGCTACTTTGAGCAAAGATATCTAGGTAGCCTGATGTGTTGGAATTTTTGTAACATCAGAATTCAATTCAGCACATCTAAAACCGTCTAAAAACAATAATATAATGACAGGGACAAAAACCTTGTAAACAAGTGTTATCGTTACTGTGTACATGTTTAGTTCATTTGTTGTTTATTTGTGAAAGAGAAATAAACGTTATTATAAGACATAATTAAAGCATATATCGTGAAATGAGTTAGTTTATAATCGTTTGCTGAATGTATACTCTTAGTAAACGATTCTGAACAAATTTATTTCCAGATGTGCATTAATTAGTAACATGACATAATTTATTTTAGTTAAGAAAGAAAATACACTTAAATAGAAACCCTAAACTATATACCCTAAACTTACACTTACCATCAGGTGTGACGGAAAATATCTAAGAATAATCTAAAATATAGCGTCCAGAAATTCGTGAGCGTCGCTGTGCACTGGTAATGTGCCCAAGACTGGCTGCATTGCCACGTTGTATGACAATGCTTATCCTCTGTTCAAGGTAAAAGCCAGCCCTTGGGACACGCAGTGTCGACTGGGCGCATTAATTATGTCACATGTTGTATATCTATAAGTACATATAATAAAATTGTAGAAAAGTGGTGTCTGTACAACGGAAATATATAAAAAAAGTAGCAGGGGTTGTTATTATATCGATGCCGAACCCGAAATTGTAATAATTTTTTTTTGTCTGTTTGTCGGTTTGTCTGTTTGTCTGTGTGATTGTGCACGCTAATATCAGAAACGCCTTATTCGATTTAGATGCAGTTTTCACTATAAGGCCGTGCGCGCACTGCGTTGCGTTTTGGAAACGCAAAATCTGTGAAGTATGGAGTGTCATAGAAGTGCGCGCACTGCGGTGGAATAAACGCGTGCGGTAGAGTCACCGGTGGCCCCGGTCATTCTACCGGTGCGGTAGAACTACCGCAATTGCGGCCACCGCAAGGCAGTGCGCGCACGGCCTTATATTGTAGTAAGCTTCACTTAACATTTAGTGTTTATTTCATGTCAATTGGTTTATAAATAAAAAAGTTATGTCAATTTAAAGAATCACGGCGAAAATTTGTTAAGGTATTCTATCAGAGTATGTACATGCCTCGCACCTGCGCGTCCGTGGATATATAAAGCGCGCTGAGAGCAACGATTCAGTCCCCCCCCCGCCCGATCACTATGTTTGGCAAGCCAATCCCTTGGGAGAAGCGCGCCAAATACTTAGGTGTGATCCTCGACCAGTTCCTTAACTTCAGTGAGCACATAAAGTCGGTTCGCTCGCGAGCCGCTTTCGCTCTCGGTAGGCTCCACGCCTTGCTGAATAAACACAGTATGCTCTCCCTTAGATGTAAAATCCGAATCTACACGACATGCATACGTCCTATCATGACGTACGCCTGTCCGGTGTTTGCTCATGCCAGTCCCAATCAGATCCATAGGATGCAAGTCATTCAGAACCGTTTTCTCCGAAAGGCCACGGGCGCACCCTGGTTCTTGAGGAATGAGGATCTCCACGTAGACCTCAAACTCCCGACCATAAAGCAAGTGTTGAAACGCATGTCAGTGCGTTACTTCACCTCTGCTGATACCCACACTAACCCCCTGATCGTATCGGCCGCCCGATACAGACCCTCCAAGATTTCTCGGGTTCGTCGCCCGCGTAACGTCATAGACGAGCCCGACGACCCCACCACCATCCGACAAGAGAGCAGTAGGGAAACCAGCACTCTTAGAAAATACACATACAAAACGCGTTCCGTATTCCGGCCTCGCCGACGAGGCCCATCGCGACGTCCGCGTACTTGTAATGGAAATCCTCCCCGACCTTTGCCAAACGAGCCAGCCCGCGATGCTGAGCCAGTAGCAATAAATACTCCCCTAAATACGACCCAGCCTGTCCCTTTGCTGCCCTCCCAAAATGACCCCGCTATGCCGAGGCCCGTACTCCACAGGGAGTGAAGCCGAGTGCCCTTAGCGTGCGGTCATTAGCTTGTAAGTATATTTTAGTTTGTAAGCCCTGGCTGGGGGCCTTTAATTTATTAGAGGTCACCACAGGACAGACCGGTTAAGTAGACGCACAGCCTTACTGAGCTGATCTACGAGTGGACATACCTAAAAAAAAAAAAGAAAAATAAGGATTCAGTATAAGATCGCCTGGTTGAGTAGTGACCAGCCTTAGTGTGAAAAAACAAAAAAAAAAGGATTCAGTTATTCGTAGCGAACGCACGTATCCTGGAGAGTATAGGCGAATAGTTGCATTCGATTATTGCGATTCACTTGAATACTGACTGTTTGCATATTTCATTTATTTATATTTTAGGGTTTGTAGGTTAGTTTCTTTTTCTTAATTTTCATTAAAATTTTGTAAATGAATATTGTAAGTATTTGGTATACGTTAGGCGGTTCTTTCCTTGATTTTTGGGTATTTACTTATCTTAATTTTTATTTAGGGTTTGTAAATAAATATTGTAAGCTTTTGTTATAGGTTAGGCATTTCTTTCCTTGATTTTCGGTATACTTATCTTAATTTGTATTTACGGTTTGTATATAAATATTATAAGTATTTGGTATAGGTTAGGCATTTCTTTTCTTGATTTTCTTTATTTAGTATAAGTTCATTAGCTCAGGTAAGTAATTAATTTTTCTAGCTATTCTTTTGTTTTATAAAGTTAGTACGTTTGGTTTACACGTCTTAACACTTATTACTTAAACTGTGATAATTTTAGACTATATAATAATCTGTATGTATTTATAATTTAATTGTTTACGATAGTACGTGTTTACTAAATAACTGTGTGTTAAGTAGTAAGTACTATTTTATTGTAAGAGTGCCTTGAAGAAGATCCAACCTCTCCCAATGTAGCAGAAATGCTAAAAGGATGAGATTAGTTCGATCACAGGAATCTGAGGAAGGTCATGAGGCAAGGCTCTCTGCAACTCGGGAACATCAGGCTAGGTTTTGTGCTGCAGAAAATTCGACTCAGCGAGAATCTCGACTGAGTTCAAATCGTTCTCGAATGATGACAACTTGAAATAGGGAAAACGGGGAACAACGAAAGGCCCGTTCATCTGTTGATCGCAGCGATAAAGCTAAGGTTCTTCGTGATTGTAGCCTTATTATATGGGATGAGTCCACAATGGCCAACCGAAAAGCAGTAGAAACAGTAGACAGAACGTTGCGCGATGTCAAGCAAAATGATCAACCCATGGGTGGCACTACTATGCTTTTTTGTGGCGATTTTCGTCAGACTCACCCTGTAATACCACGTGGAACAAGGGCTGATGAAGTTAGAGCCTGCCTAAAGAGTTCTCGACTGTGGCATTACATTATCCCTTTGCATTTGACATTAAATATGCGTGCGCAAATTGGAGGCAACGAAAATGCTCAAGAATTTTCAGATTTGCTACTTGAAATTGGTAACGGTGTGTATCCGCAGGAACAAGGAAAATTTGTTCTTAATGAATACCTATGCAACATAGTTTCATCAATGCGAGACCTCATATCATCTATGTATGGAAATGCAACGCAAATACCAACTTGCGAAAATTCCTGGCTTTGCAAAAGAGCTATTTTGACGCCACGAAACGACCAAGCAGCAACAATAAACGCTGAAATTTTGAGCTATGTTCTGGGGGATTATGTTGAGTTTTTAACAGAGTCATGGAAGAAGGAGAATCTACAAGCTACCCAGTAGAATTTTTAGAACCCCTCAATGCTCCTGGACTACCAGCACATAAAATAAAATAAAAAGTAGGCGCACCCATAATGCTTCTTAGAAATTTAAGCCCCCAAAACTTTGCAATGGCACCAGGTTAAAAGTGACCAATTTACAACGAAATCTGATAGAAGCAGCTAAGCATCAGCTGTTTCTCGCACGGTCCGTTGTATGTGACTCTGTCACGGGTTAGCAATCCTAGGAGCCTGTATGCTTTCATCCCCGATGGCCATACGTCAAATATCGTATACAGAGAAGCATTACTGTAAAGTAAATTTTTAGCTACCCAAACGACGGTATATGTAATTCAAAATATGCTGCCCGATAAGTCACTATTCCACGCGGACGAAGTCGCGGGCACAGCTAGTCTTACATATATTATAAATAACTTGTTTCTGCACGCGACTTAGTTCGTAGGGAAGGATTTTCCTATGTAAGTCCCAATCCCGTGGGAATTCCGGTATAAAAAGTAGCCTATGCTGTGTTATTCCAAGATGAAAACTATCTGGGCACGCCGCGGGCGCGCACGGCGATAAGTCCCCTCTTTCAAGAGTGGCTAGAGAGACGCCACGGCGTCCTCACCTTCCACCTGACGCTGGTGCTGACCGGACATGGCTGTTTCGGGAGGTACCTGTTTCGGATACAACGGGAGGATACGCCCGGGTGTCATCATTGTGGGGACCATCTGGAGGACACGGTGGAGCATACAGTGGAGGTGTGGCCTGCTTGGGCGGAGCACCGACGCACAGTGATCAATTATTAAAAGTTAGCGTCCCATAATTATTTTTGGTCAATGTGTCGGTAGTTCGAAAAATCATTTTATTAAGATCAAGTCTTAATAAAATGATTTTTGGTAAGTTGTTTACATTATACTAAAATATCACCATTATACAGACAGTAGTTTAATAGATATGCTATTTCAAAGTTGTCTCGAAAGCTAAATTATTATAACAAGACTGATTTATCGTTGTTTTGCGCTCCTATTCAAGTTAAGTTGGCTAAGTTATCAGTGTAAATTGTAAACTCAAAAAAATGGTGCACATTAAGGAAGGTCTGCACTTTTTATTGGTATATAAACAAAAAATAAAATAGATCAATTTATACTATAAAAAATATATTTAATAATGTACTGATATTTACTAACTTTTCTAAGTTTGAATTGTGTTACGTTTAAAAGTACAAATTAGTACATTATCATTTTGATTCCATTATATAGTAGGAATTATTGGCTATACAAAAATATACATTTCTTTTCCGGTGATTGCCGGTTTCTATAGTAAAAAGTGTTTTTTTAGATAATGGTGCCTCAATAAAAAATATTGATTTATTCAATATTTTGTCATTACATCGACCAGTGAAGCCACTGTAAAACAAAATAAAAACATACAATGCAAATTGAGGTACTTAATCTTTTACAAGAACCAGAAGTTGTGTTAGATGAGGAGTGATGTAACAAAGTATATAAAATATTAATTACCAAGTTAAATTATGTGAAAATGATTTTTCGATACTATTTAATGTTATAAATATACCTTTATTTCATGATTTCAGCATTTAATAATTTCGTCCCACTAAATTTTTTATATTGATCACTGTGCGACGTGTCCTCGTAGAGGCGATCAACGGCGGCGACCTCTCGCGCCCGTCATTGGTTGGGACCATGGTGTGGAGCGAGAGGGAATGGGGTGCAATCGCTTCCTTCTGCAAAGCTGTCATGTTAGCTAAGGAGGAGGCCGAACGCGCGAGGGTGAGGCAACTTTCTTCGTCACGCCCCAGCCGCCGCGGGAGACGCCCCGGGCGTCGGGGATCGCGAGCCGATCTACAGCCACCGTAGGCACGGGCTTTCGAACGGCGAGCAGGGGTAACTGTCCGATAACAGTGACGGGACCTCATAAGGCCATTGCCCGCCGGGGTTGCGGAAATGAAATGAAATGAAATATTTATTTTGTAAATTGGTTATAAATAACACTTTTACACGTCATGTTTTTTTGCGTGTTAAGTTTAGCTAGATGAGGCCGGTATTTCCTAACTGACTACTCTCAGAAGAAACACCGAAACAAACTCAGAGGTCATAGTCTCTTTTAAAGTCCAGACAATTTGTATTTTTATATGAGAAGCATGTAGGTTCATGTCTGTGGCATTCTTTTGAGGAAATAACCACGCAAATTTGAGCGGACCTGTCCAGACAGTGCAAGCATTTGTCAGTTATCGTGTAGCTCAACTTAGAACTTAAGGAGCTCAACAATTTGACAAAAAATACCAACGGACATTTGGGTAGGCCACACAAGTACTCAAACTGCTTGACATCATTAAATAAATTATAGTCAAAGTAAAAACAACGAAGAAAGAATAACCTACATTGTCCTCACATTAACAATAATGAAATAATTATGTTAAAAAAAAAAACAAAAACAAAATAAATAGGTATATACAATACTTAACAAAACAAATATTTTAATCAATAAAAAATAAATCAACTATAAAATTTTAAAAATAAAAAATGCTCACGTATATCACTGGAGCAGCTCATTCCCAAGCCTTCTTGTCCTCAATATAATCTTTAACAGTGTAAAACGCTTTCTGACATAGCTTACGTTTTATAAATAATTTGAATTTATTAATACTTAGTTCTTGAATATGGCTAGGAATTTTAGTATAAAAACGTATACATTGGCATCTAAACGAACCACCTATTTTTTTTAACCTTGTTTTAGGAATGACATATGTGTCTTTGTTCCTTGTATTTACACTATGAATATCACTGTATTTTTTAAACAGATTAATATTTTTGTGTGCATACAAGAGATTCTCATAAATATACTGAGATGGCACAGTCATAATATTAATCTCTTTAAATTTGTCTCTTAAGGAGTGCTTGGGACTTAATTTATAAATTGCACGAATGGCCCTTTTTTGTAATACAAATATTGTGTGAATGTCGGCTGCATTTCCCCAAAGTAAAATGCCGTATGACATCACACTGTGAAAGTAACTAAAGTAGACTAAACGTGCTGTTTCGATATCAGTTAATCCACGTATTTTTCTAACGGCATATGCTGCAGAACTTAACTTTTTTGACAATTTATCTATATGGGGCCCCACTGAAGCTTCGCATCCAAAGTTATGCCCAAGAATACTGTAATGTTCTAACAAGATACCGCGGCCCCGGAACTTATGGGCAGCTGAAGGAACAGGATGGGTTTTTAGTCAGTAGAAGTCTGAGACACCCTTCCGCTTAACTCAAAGCGGAAGAAGTCATTCGATGACTTTCCCACCCAGAAAAAAAAGAAAAAAGAATGTCAACTATCTACTTATCAAATATAATTCAGAGTATAATAAAGAGTAACAAACATTCATACTAAAACATCCAGACAAACTTACCTCCTCACCACATATTGAGATTGAGTATTGAAATACAAGGCTACAAAAATAAAACAACCGCCATCAAATATAAAGCTTTTTATTTAAGAATTCTTACAAAATACTATCATATTACGTATTTACATGTTAACAATGTTATACAGTATTAAACATAGATTTAGTAACATTTTCAACACCAATGTCGCATACATTTTGCACTGCTAAATCGAAACTGAACTCAAAATTTGGGATTTATACATTCTTACATTCATGAATCATTTATTTTTCTGAATATTGTAAAGTCATTATAGTCTTAAAATTATCATTCAATAGTTTCTTCACATTCTGCTGACATTATCTTTCATATTCATTAAAAAAATATAAGTATAATAATAAAATTTATAATTTATTTATTTCATATTTATTTTACCAAGTATGACTTTGAAGTAATATAACACATTATTTATTAAATTACAAGCAGCATAGTGCGGATTACAATTTTTCGACATATTACAGTCTCGCGAGATGAATTACAATCTAACGGTATGGGACATATATAATAAGATTCAGATTGAATATATGTAGGCAACAAATATTTATTTTAAAATTCCGTTACAAGATGTGACCACAAATGAAAGAGTGAAAGAGTAACTTAAAAATGCCATATTTTGACTTCACTTTAAATTTCACAGTGCGATTTAACAAGAAACCAAAGCTTACACCGTATGCTAAGCTCACAAATATTATACAAAAATAATTACGGTGGATTTGTAGCATAATCATTTATTTTTCTGAATATGGTACATTGTAGTCTTAAATTTATTATTCAATAGTTTGTTCACATTCTGCCATATGTGGCATTATATCTCGTATTAATTATATTCATATTTATTTAATTACAAACCAAGTATGAGTATGAAGTAACATAACGCATTATTTATTAAATTACAAGCAGCATGGTGCGGATCACAATTTATTACGCGAGATAAATTACAATCTAACGGTATTTGCAATTTTACGGGAACATATATAAAAAGATTCAGATTGAATATAATATACGAAGGCAACAAGATGTGACAACAAATGAAAGAATAACTGAAAATGCCATATTTTGACTTCAGTTTAGATTTCACAGTGTGATATAACAAGGAACCAAAGCTTACCGTATGCTAAGCTCACAAATATTATACAAAAACTAGTATTTGCGTGTTGCGCGAGGTGCAAGCACCTCGCGTGCTTGTGGTGGTGGATTGTTCACTTTAAAAAAAATACAAAAATGGGGAGGGGTTGATGGGGGGGGGGTTGCACAATTATTTTGACTAAAGCATTGCCCCTCTAAATTAATCTGAAAAAAAAAATGTTCCAAGTCTCTTAACCTTCAAGCGGGCGCGCGTAGTCGAATCGACCGCGCTTAATACATTTTCGTTCATATTATTAATATTACCAATCACATGTACTTTCCATTTCTAGTAGCCTGTCGCTATGTCATTGGGACTTAAATAAACAATTTACCATCGGTGCAGGCGTTCCTCTGACCCCACAGATCGCGATTGTTTAAGTCACGGGGCAGTCGTCGAAAGGAATACACGCGCCTGTCATCGAAAAGGTTACGCGTGATGTTCAACGCGACATAATATTACTTCGGTTATCACTCAATATTATTGAGTAATATATAGTTTATATATATAATATTTATATAGTAGTTGGAATATTGTTTTTTTTTATAAAATGAGTCGTAGACCGTTACCACAGAGTGCAATATTCGAGGAATTACTAAGAGAAGACGAAGAAGAGCTCTAAGGCTCTGTAACTTCCAACCTCATCGTGTCAGAGGAGGATGTGAGGGTGATTTGCCTCTTTCAGAAATATATAACTGTTTTACAGGGTGCAATAAAGTAACGAAGTGGCAAATATCTAACAATAACAGAGTGATATCTTTTAGATATGTTTACACAAAGCTGTCTTTTATCATATTCAGTGAGAGTTGTTGAATTGAATGTTTTGATCGATGAGATGATGGCAGGTTTTCCGGGAAAATGTCCTTTTCGATAGTACATTAAATCAAAGCTTCACAAATACGGCATAAAACTTTATCCACTAGTAGACGCTGCTACATTTTAACGTCCTCAGCATTGATCCAAAGAATATTTCAGTTATGTTAATTGATTTTATAATTGTTTATTTTTCATTATTTTAATTACTTTTTTTGAGAAATTAGACTTAAAAGACCATGATAATATATCTGAGTACAAAAAAATAAATTATTATGGCTTTATTTCTCTGATTCATCCCATAGGTCTTTTCGGTTACGCGCGCCCGCTCCCGTTACAATTGACCGCGCGCCCGCTTGAAGGTTAATTTCCGAGATCCGCCTAAAGGGGGTGAGAAGGGGGGCAAGGGGGGGGGCGACTTTGAAAAATGGTTTTTACTTTACCGAGCCTCCTCTATACGAATCCGTAAAAAAGAATACGGGTCTCGTAGTTTCGGGAGGGGGGAGAAGGGGGGGGGGGGGGGTGAAAAGGGGAGGTTTGGCACTTTTCCCGTAGGTTTGAGAGTTACTTGTTTACGAATCTGTCAAAATATACCCACCTCCCCATCCACCATCTGGGAGAACAAGTATGTCAATGAGTCAGTGAGTCAGTGGTAATTTAGCTTTATATTATACAAACATAATTAAGGTGGATTTGTTGCTTGGCGTGGAAAGTACACCAATGTATTTATGGCGTTCAAAAGGTTATTATCGTGCACAACCATGTGGAGGTAAGGAGCACTCTCTGTACCTTTACTCTCATTGTCCGATGGGACGGCAAGCCCACACGACCGGAGACAGATCAGGTACAGGACCAACGACTTAAGGTCTGTCCCCACACAATCAGTGCCGTGTCAGGGACGGAGCAGGAACGTGGCCGTGGCAAGACCGAGCATCCGTGTCCCGTCAGGACCTGTCTGTTCACACAAGTCAGTGCCGTGACAGTGCCGTGAACAGACGAGGCCTTCCCTTCCACCTATACCCGCTTCTTACTTCATTCTATTTCATTGTCTGAGTATAGCCTCGGTGTTGTATGGTGAAATAGATAACAGGAAAAGTGTTACACGTCATGGCTTTATTTAATACAGAGTAGTTAATTGCGATTGCAATTGCTCTAGATGAGTAGTCTCTAGATCTCGAGTTAGACAAGTCGTACAATACGCTATATTCGCATACAGTCGCTATTAATAACTCATCATTCATGTTTACCAACAAAAAGGTCAACAAATTGCAAGGAAAAAATATCAACACGTGCACGCCACGGAATGGAATCGGAACACTTGCACAAAGGGCATCCAATCCCGGAATACCGAGATCTCGGTATTGCGGGATCCCGCGTCATTTTCCGATCCCGCATGTTACGGGATTACGGGCGCGGGATCCGCGGGATTTGCGGGACTGTAAAAAACCATGCATACGACCTCTCGCGAGTGCGATCGCTCGGTGACTTGGGGCCGACAGTGTTGCAAGCAACACGGGGGCCAATGTCACCCGTTTTTCACAGTTTATGTAGCCTAATATAGCCGAATTTCAGTCAGTGGTAGCCTAAAATATCAGTAAAGTTTTTTATTCAGTATTTGTTACTGTTTTTTGTAAAGAAAAAACGGTGTAATTTTATTGATCTCTTACTAATAGTACTACGTAAATAAATGTGGAGTTAGTTGATTAATTCATTGTTTTGTTGTGATAAACAAACGGTGTAATTTGATTGATCTCATACTAGTAGTAACACTGGAATAAATGTGGAGTTAGTAGATTAATTCTTTATTTTTTTTTTGTGATAAATAAACGGTGTTATTTTATTTATCTCATACTAATAGTAATACGTAAATGAACGTGGAGTGAGTTGATTAATTCATTGTTTTATTTGCCTTATATAAATGTGAATATTTTCAATATGCGGGATCCCGCAAATACCGAGATCCCGCGGGATTGAAAATTCGTAGTCCCGCCAATACCGAGATTGAATTTAGGCTGCGGGTTTGGATGCCCTGCACACGTTACAGCGTCGGCCCTGACACTGAAGCTTCGTTGCCGGCACGGGCACGGATATGTGTGATCGAGTTTGATGATGTGTGGTTGAGTGTGATGATTTTTTTTAGACTCCTGACGAAACACGTCCCTGCCCCGTCCCTGGCACGGCACTGATGTGTGGGGATAGACCTTAACGTGCTTCCGAGGCACGGGGGCTATCACACACCCAAACTCCGGGCTACTCCTGAGAAATTTATAATAGAAAAACTTTTGCTCAGCAGTCTCGTTTGCAACCACTACACTAACGCTGACTCTTATTAAGCACTAGCAGTTGCTCGCGAATTCGTTCGCGTGGGATCAGGATCCCGTGAGAATTTCGCAAAATCCCATCTTAGCAAGCATCTTCGTACTATAAGGAACACTCATGCAAAATTTGAAAGCCCTGCCACTTGTAGTATCTGAGATTTCGTGATTAATCAGTGAGTGGTATTTCGCTTTTAGCCACATATGAGACTGTAAAATAGGACAAAGAGCGACATAGATGACGTCCTATTCTCTTTTCTTTCATTGATAATAGAGCTCGCGTTTGACCACCATCTTACCTGATGGTAAGTCATGATGTGGTCGAAGATGAAGCACGCTTACCTAGAAGTAACCTATTCACTCTTGACTTAAAAACTCCCAGGTTATAGCTATTAGGAAACACAGACTCCGGCAGGGAATTAAATCCATCCAGTTTTAAGCATGAATTAATTGAATCAATTTGTTTAAAGCTTTACTTTAAAGCTAGAAAAACCTAAATATACTTAAAATTAGTTAGCAACATTAAATAATTTAATAAATAATAATAGTTTTTATACAAAAATTAGCTGTGACCACGACTTCTTTGGCGTGGGATATTTTATAAAAATGTAACCTATATGTGGCTCTGTAACATTTATCTTAAAAGTTCCATTAAAATTTGTTAAGCTATTCTAGAGATCAGCGCGGTCAAACAAAAAAAAAAACGATAAGAAAATATTAAAAAAATATATGTTTGTGTTTCGGTTTAGGACTAGAAAAAACCGTTATTACCAACTTCAAAAAAATGAGGAGGTTCTCAATTCATCTTGAACTTTTTTTATATATGTTACCTCATAACTGGAAGACGGTTGGACCGATTTGGAAATAGTACATTTTGATACAAGTGGAGAAAGTTTGTTATTGCGGCCGAGGCGGAGCTACGCCCGAGCCGCAAAGCGAGGGGTTATGGAGCCGAGTACTGCAGTAACAAATATCCACGTATACCAAACGACGTTTTTCAATACACTTTTGAAGAAAAATACTTGCTCCGAAAATGACGAAGCATTTTTATTTGTTTTCCATTGAAGAAAATTATGCAAAGTTGCCATATATTTTGGCTTCGATTTAGATGGCAACAGGCTATCGCAAGCATTTTGAGCCTCAATCACAATATCTGGCGGCGTAGCATCTAAATTGTTCTCATCAAAACTTAAATTCGACATACTCACGCAAAAAAAAACACAAATTAATAAGATTTCATTTACATTTTCCCCGCGCTTTACCTTCGCGGGTTAAAAGAGAAGCAAAGGTATGAAGCCGCAAAACAGCCTGATATTAAAATATAATTTTTTATTTTATTTAGAACACAAATAAATGTTAATTTGTTGATAAAAGCAAAATTATTTTATAAATAATAATGTTTATTTCTGATATTCTGTTCATAAACACAATTTTAATTTTCATTAAATATAAGGCCTTAAAAACATGCGCCTCTTTGCTGTGAAAAAAAAACAATCACCGCCGTATATAGGGAATTGAATAGTTGTTTAATGTTATCTGTGGCAAAATCTGGAATGAAAAAAACCCTCGTGTGTGAAAAATGAAAAAAATCCACGAGTGTGAAATACATTGCATCTTGAACCTAATCGTACTGCGATAAGAACCTACGATTCTTTTTCTATACACTTCCTCGAAAACTGGCTCTACATTTGTAAGAGAATGTGTGGAAAATTTCCTGCTGAAGTACCACACCTTGGTAGATAGCGTTGTTGATCAAACTATGCAGGAAGTTACCCTTTCAAGTTCTGACGTTCTGACTAAGGGGAGACAAACGTTTTGTCCTTTCACAGAGCAAAGTGTGACTGCAGCCCAAGCATATGAAAATGCGTATAATTTCTTCGAAGACAACGGAATATTTGACTGTCACAGTTTGATTGGGTGGGTAAAAGGAACAATGTTCAATCATGGAAAGGAAAATAATTTCGAAAAAACATCGTTAAGGTACACAAAAGTTATTGAGCAGTATGAGACATTAACGGTTTTTGATAAGAGTACTAAGCAAAAAACAAGCGTGAAGAGGAAAAAACTGGTAGCAAAATTAAAATATACTGACGGGGTGGAAGAGATAAGAAAGAGAATGCAAGAACTGGTATGTCGATTTGCTTCTTATATCAAACATAAGGAAAGAGGAAAAAAAGACAGAAGAACAATAGCATCCGGAACCATGTTTCTAAGGGCTTCACTACATATTATGGAGTTGCACTCCCTTAAACTCTCTGAGCATTTGCCAGGCTCAACTATATCTATAAGCAGGGAGGAGAAAAAGGCTAAAATCACCAACTATCTTGAAGAATGCATGCTACACCAAGGAATTGCTACTCACATATGTCACGGGACTGAAGATTAACACAATATTCCACAACTTTTCACACAACGCCATCTAGTCCCAAACTAAGCAGAGCTTGTGGTATAGGTACTAGACAACTGATAAACATACATATATATTTCTAAATACATACATATTATAGATAAATTACACCCAGACAAAGAACAAATGACCGTGCTCATCACACAAACATTTGTCCTAGGTGGGAATCGAACCCACGACCTTGCGCATAGCAGTCAGGGCCACTGACCACTATACCAATGGGCCTGTCCGAAGATGCGACCAAATGGAACGAGTGTCTCTCTCCAGGGATTTTTGCACTTGTCCACAATTACTTGTATGATCCTGATATAAGAATCAAACTAGGATTGCCAAAACCTACTGAATATGGCCGCTTATTTCAACGCATTTGTCTAGTAGGCCATTTGATGCAAGCATGGAAGGAGATACAAATAGGACCAGGTGTGATGGTGGAAAATCAAGACAACTATTCACGAATAGAATGAAAGAGAGAGTATTATGAGGCTATGAATTCTGAGACAAGAGATTGGTTTGAAAAATTAGAGTCAAGAATATCTTCTTGGTACAAATTTTAAATATAACCGACTAACACTTTTCCTGCGATTTCGTCTGATTGGATTTCCAAATAATATAATAATATTCCACGACTTTCACACAACGCCATCTTGTCCCAAACTAAGCAGAGCTTGTGCTATGAGTACTAGACAACTGATAAACACACATATATATTTCTAAATACATACATATTATAGATAAATTACACCCATACAAAGAACAAATGATCGTGCTCATCACACAAACATCTGTCCTGGGTGGGAATCGAACCCACGACCTTGCGCATAGCAGTCAGGGCCACTGACCACTAGACCAAAAGGCCTGTAATGTATAGTCTATAGCACTCACCGATAATGCACCTTACCACCAATGAAAGAATTTTTTGGATTATATCATAAGTCCCGAAAATTACCAATTTTAGCTCTTTATATTAATAGTATAGAAAAAATATTGCTATCTCTTTCTGTCATGTTGAACAAGAAAAAGAGGGAAGATATTTAGAGATTAACCAATCTGCCTAGCCTTTTGGTTGTCAGAGTCGGCTTCCAGTTACGGGGTTGCGGTAATGTTCTAACGAGATTCCCCGGAACGTAAGGCCAACTGAAGGAACAGAATGGGTTTTAAGTCATTAGAAGTCTGACACTCCCTTCCGCTCTACCCACGGGAGGAGTAATTTGATGATTTTCCCACCCAGAAAAAAAAAGGGTCGGGTTCCAATGTAACTAGATGCAATTAAGTAAGACACAGAGTGTGTCTAAGATCTAATGATACTGTATATCACAGGAATGGTTTTAGTTTAAAAGGGGTAACAGTCCCACACTTCTCGATCTTATCTCCAAAGATCAAACTCGTGTTAACAACTACCCTACCTGATAGCAATAAAAGACTAGACTTTCAAATATTTTGCCGTTGAATTTGTTTTTTGTAAAGAGACCTAGCAAAATGGGTGTAATTCACACTACCAGCAATCTTGTTAACCCCTCCAACTAAGCTAAATATGCTTGTATCTAGAGTGGGTTCACGACAATAGTGTAATGGGTTCGAACTCGTAAACTCTCGACCAGTTCCAACACCTAACCGTTAGTCTATTGAAGCAATTATATCCAGTCTTGAGTCTTTTCCGTAGTTTTAGCAGCATTTCTACCAAATTTGTTAGTTTTTTCATTCTTCTGTCTTCTCAACAGAAGCAGAAGTCTTTGCTTTTCGCTTTGAATGCTATTTCTTCCTTTTGGAGCTGCACTCTCATGTCTTCTACGTTTTTCATTAGCTGCACATCTGCTGCGCAATCGTCCACAATCTTCTGGAAGAGTTCCTCTGGAAAAATAAATATAAAATGATATATTACAGAACGTGTAATTTAAAGGGTACATACATACCAAGTGCACGGCTTCTTTGGATGATAACAAACGATATGGCAAGGGTTTTGTAATCCTATGTCTACAATCTACATGTGTGGAACTTATTAGAAATTTCAATACATTGATACCAGAGACCGAATCTTTCAAATTAAGAAGAACGAAGAGAATTATCGTGTTATTGCATGGTTATTGCCAAGTCACGTGGAAAGTTATTAACCCTCGTAGTGCTGTGACAGGTCTGTTATGATTGGCATTCAGGAAACATATGAAACCGATAATTTGGTATCAATTTTTTGAGTCACTTATTTTGAGCTGAAACTGTGCATAGTCTCCATACCAGATGTTGTCTTCAGCCCTTGTGGATAGATATAGGGTTTCCGTTACACGTTGTATATGTCTATGTAAATATATGTTTTTGTTTTCGTGGGTATAATTATATAGTACACTAATGTAGCCCTCCCCACTTTAATTAAAGTTTTGAAAGTCCTTCCAAAAGTTGTCTGGAAGATATCGCTTTCAGCGATAAGACCGCCATTGTAACCACAGAATTAAGTAATATTGTTAAATAGGTGTGTTTTAATTTTGGTGTACAATAAAGTATATTTTATTTATCTATCCATTCCCACAACCCCGGCAGAAATACAACAGCGCTACAAATCTATTTTCAAGGTTAAGTAATGCATGCATAAGTCAGTTCTTGGATGGATTTCAACTTTACATATCGTAATTCTTCCTCGTAACGCCTTTTTCTATTATGTCTAACCGGACACAGCTGAGTACTAGTGTTTTACATGGAGCAATTGCCTTTCTGACCTCTACAACCCAGTAACTGGGTAGGTAACACGATAGCCCTTGGCAAAACAGGCGTCAGATTTTCTGGCTTCTCTCTAACCGTAACGACTGACGAAAAGATGTCCATGTCCGAGGGACTACTGAGAAATTTCTTATAGAAAATCTCAATAGTGCATTTTGTCCGGCTTGGGAATCGATCCCGTGGCCTCATGCCCAGCAGTCGCGTTTACGACCACTACACGACGAACGAGGCAGTCAGAGTCTACGACAACTATTGTGAAATTTCTTTTTTTACATGGATATTCAGGCTTGATAAAATTACATTATGATACTATTTATGACGCTGTCTGTATACAGGGTTACTGATAAAACACTAACAACCTCTCAGGACTATATTAGTGACATCATAAATACTTTTGTTCTATGACTTTTTACCCGACTGCAAAGGAAGGGTTATGTTTTGCGCGCGTATCTTGTATGTTTGTATGTATGTAATATTCTTTATTACCTCATATCTCAAGAACCACTGAACGGATTTACATTATTGAGGTATCGATAGATTTCGTCTTAGCAGCCCATAGGTGACGTTAAAAAATCAAACGTGGCGGCTGTGCGACGCGAATGTCACGTACATTCGCGTCGCACAGCCGCCATGTTTGATTTATTTTTTCGAATATGGGTATCGAATTAAAGGGCTCAACACAAGGATTTCAGAAAGGTATATCATAATTATCATTAG
Source organism: Tholera decimalis (assembly GCA_943138885.2). Taxonomy (NCBI): domain Eukaryota; kingdom Metazoa; phylum Arthropoda; class Insecta; order Lepidoptera; family Noctuidae; genus Tholera; species Tholera decimalis. The sequence continues at coordinate 3,770,133 of OW964575.2, read as the reverse complement.
CGTAATATTAACAAAATAATACAATAAAATGAAAGTTTAAAAATATGGACTTTGCTCTTTCACTTTCTGAATCCGGTGGGGTGCCAATGTGACACGACCGGGAAAACAAAAAAAAAATAATATTTAAACTTAGAAGCTGGAAAAAAAGTTATTTAAAAAATCAAAAACCCGACTGCTCAACTGAAATGCAAGAAACAAGCACATTTTTATTTTTAAAAGAGACAAGCAGGCGAGACCCAATTGAACATATATTTTTTTTTAATGACATGGATCCCACCTGCTCGTCATTTTAACAAATAAAAATGTGCTTGTTTCTTGCATTTCAGTTGAGCAGTCGGGTTTTTTAGATTTTTTAATTATTCATCATATTTTAGGTCATCAGATTTTCATACAAAAACCGACTCTCAAAAACACTGCAAAGGGAAAAATAACTTTAATTTCGGTAGTCGGTGTCTTTAGTTTTGTATTTTCGTTTTTGGCACCGACTTCCGAAATTAAAGTTTTTTTTCACTTTGCAGTGTTTTTGGGAGTCGGTTTAATTTTTTGGTAAAAAGTTTTTATTTCACTCTTTTTAGTTGGTCGATTTTTAATTTACCTAGTTAAAAGAGCCTAAATGTCAACTACTTATAACCTTTTACAAAATATTGCTTTTCCCAATGCTGGGCCGTTAATTTTTGAGGAGTTCTCTTGGTACTTCACCATCAGCTCTACATCACCATATGCATTGTGACGAACATAAAGTGCTTAACATCCATAATCAAGTATTCGAATCGCAATCCACGAAATACTTATTATTGAGTAGGTTCGGTGCCATCTGTGGTCTTCACCATCAGTTCCACTTCCCCAAATGGTATTTTTTGAGAGCAACTGCACAAGTTACTATAAGAAATACACAAAACGCCATAGGTGTGCCTATAATATTTGAAGAGTTCCCTCGATTTCTCCAGGATCCCATCATCAGATCCTGACCTGGTGACAATGGGACCAATTTCAAAAACCTAAAAACTGACCCCTTTCAAACAAAAAAAGAATTTTCCAAATCGGTTCAGCCGTCTTCGAGTAATCGGTGATCATAGTAAAAAAAAAATATATACGCTTCGAATTGATAACCTCCTCTTTTGGTCGTCGGTTGAAAAATGAAAAATATTTCAATTGAACGCTCTAAATGTTACGCAGTCCGCGAAGCAAAAGAAAACGCTAGTAACGTAGGTAAACTCATTATACAAAAGGCATCGGCAGAATGTTTGATTTTGGTAAATGTATTAAGTTTTCTAAAAAGTCATAGAACAAAAGTTATTGTTTATGATGTTAGTAATACAGTCCTGCGAGGTATTTAGTGTTTTACCAGTAACCCTGTATATTAAAACATATTAAAGAAGTTTTTTTCTACCTACCCACATTCTCGCCTGTTTTGCTTGAAGTGAAGAAATGTCCACAGAGCCCCTGAGAGTACGTCGCTATGGTATCTTCTGGTACTTCCCGGGTGACGTACCCTCCATCTAGAAGATCTTTCTTGGTCCCGCAGAGGTAGACTTTACAATTCTGAAATAGTTGAGAAAAGAATATTTAAAAACTGTTCAATTTAATCATTTCGAACAAAATATCACGAACTGGCTTCTCGAGTGAAAAATTTTTCAGTGGAAAAACGAAGCCTATGTCCTTCTCCAAGGTCTAATCTCTGTACTAAATTTTATCAAAGTCAGTTAAGGAGTTTAGCTGTTAAAGCGTAACCGACAGACAAACTTTCGCGTTTATAATATTAGTCGGGATAATTACCACGACACGGCTGGCGACACTGCGTTCTAAAAACGGGCATAGTGGATGTTGGCAAAAAGGCTGCAAGGCTGTAATGGGATTGGGCGGGTCACGTAAGCCGAATGCACGAGGATCGCTGGGCGAAAGTCTCCACAGAATAAGTGCCGGAAGATGGGCGGCCCAGGAAGGCGTGGCGAGACGACCTGGACGTGTTCCACGTGGATTGGTCTGAAGCGGTGCGGCGCGGGAAAAGTGCGTATAGAAGGAATTGGGGGAGCCCAGCATTGGGACATTGTAACCTAATAAAATAAAAAGTTTAATATAATCTACATGACTTTTTTATAAAAAATAATGGTTTTGCGTAAATCTATACTAATATTATAAAGCGGAAAAGTTTGTTTGTTTGTTTGTTTGCTTAAACGCGCTAATCTTCGAAAGTACTGGGTGGATTTGGATGCAATTTGGTATGGAAGTAGCTTGAAGCTTGAGGAAGGTTATAGGCTACTTTTCACGCGACTGCAAAGAAGGAGAGTTATGTTTTTACCGTGATAGAATCCACGGGAGCGAAGCCCCGCGTGAGTACTAGTATGGTTATAAGTAGTGTAATTTTAACAAATCAATGTAATGTTGTAATTGTATTCAATATAGTGCAAATCCAACATAGGTAGACTGAACCTAACAATATTAGGCTATAAGAACTAAAACTCCTCCACATTTATTGTGCGCACAGCCAAAGTGTGGAACTCTCTGCCGGCTTGTGTGTTCCCTACCGCTTATGACCTTTCAGCCTTTAAAGCAAGAGTGATCTTCTGGGCTCGCTCGTCCCATCGTAGACCTCATCTATCGCTTACATAGTATTACTTCATATTAGATCATCAGTACATAGTATAAAACAAAGTCGCTCCTGCTGTCTGTATGCTTAGATCTTTTAAACTACGCAAGGGATATTAATGCAGTTTTCAGCAATAGATAGAGTGATTCAAGAAGAAGGTTTATACAGGGTTAAAGGAAAAGTCGTGCTAGATCCATTAAGGGCGTGGAGTACCCATCATTTCTGACTTATTTCACTATGAAACACTCTACCCTAAACTTAACCTTTTTCGAGATATTCGACTTTTAATTTTTTATTAAAAATTGCCGATTTTTAAGCTACTAAATTTAATTTTGTTTACTTTGTGTGTCTTATTATTATTATTATTGCATTTTTACATGTGTAATAAGATGCTTTAGGACGTCTATCATTAAAATAGTTCATAAGTTAATTGAATAGGCCGTAGTAGACAAGTGAAAGAAAAGAAATTAAAAAATATATTAGAAAGTTTATTTTTCTCTAAGGGATATCTAAAAAAATATTATGACAGTTGTTCGGCAGATGTGTTTTAAAATATCTACGTTTCATCAGCTATCTAACGAGGTATAACAATCTAGGGTTTTATTTAAATGCATTGAAAAAAACTTAGCTTCATAGGCGACAGTGGAGAAGTAAATTAATACTTAGACCTAAAAAGTAAAATGAAACAATAGGTAAGCATGAAATGTCATTTATTAAATCAGGTTTTCACACAAATTTTTCTTACTCTAAAGTTCATGTTGAACATGGCCGCCTCTGTTTCTAATACATTGTCGTATCCTTCTACGGAGGCCAGTCTTCACTACTCCAGCGGTCAACGTTGTCCTCATTTGATTTGCAGCATCCACAATCCTTTCTCTCAATTCTTCCACAGATGAAACTGGATTTGGCTCGCTGTAGACAAGACTTTTCGTGCGCCCCCACACATGAAAATCCATGGGGGTTAGGTCCGGACTTCTTGCTGGTCATGGCAACGGCCCACCCCGTCCTTTCCATTTGTTTGGATAATTTGTGTCCAGCCAGTCTCTGACACTTCTCCTGAAATGGGCAGGGCAGCCATCATGTTGGAACCACATGTCCCTGATCAAGTTGAGTGGCAGATCATCCAGCAAATTACTCAAGTCTCCTTTCAAAAAGTTTTCGTACGTTTCCCCACTTAGATTGTCCGGGAGAAAGTAAGGTCCAATCAAATGATTGGAGATAATGCCCATCCACACATTCACGCTGAATCTTCGTTGGGACCCCTTCACTCTTTTCTTATTGGGATTCCTTAGTTCTTTTGGGGCCCAGTAATGGGTGTTGTGATAGTTAGTTATGCCATCTTGACGGTGGTGACGTCACGGATGTCAAGTCAGCGGGTGCTCGTCACAGTTGTTTACACTCATTTAAATACAATAACCAGTCGAACAAGAGCAATTATATTACAGAAAGTTGAACAACATAGTGAAAAAACGCACAAAACGTTATCCAGTGTATAAATGCAGTGTAAATAGTTTAATTACTGTGTTAACTTTAAAACTGTACAATAGTGACCATAATCTACCCTTAACTCAAAAAATATAATAACATTCAAGTGAAATCACAACGTACTAAACTGAAAAGTGTCACTCGGGAGTGTAGCATCTTGATCTGTTTAGCCCTGTGTCGGCGTATGGTGTTAGTAAACCATTAACCGCTACAATACAACCATAAGCTTATATTAAAATCAGTGCCATCTATCGAAATTACTTGGAACTTCTTATTAGGATCGATAACCAAGTTTGCGTTGCGACCGAACTACCGAAGCACATCATGCCTGCAGCGAAGTGTGGTGGTTGTGCCAAATTTATATCGCCGATAGATGCCGCTAAATGCAGAAGGTGCAATGCCCTTTATCATAGGGCTTGTGTCGCACTCCCTAGCACAGGTAATATAGTGCCCACCTGGCGCTGTCCCGAATGCAACAAAAATATAATCAGAGACAACAAGGCGGAGACACCAGTCCGGGGCAAGGTGGACCCTGCCCAGACCGAAGAACACAACCCTGAGGAGGTCACTGACTCCTGCCCACTAGAGTGCACTACACCGGACGGCACTTTAAACATTTCCCCTAACTTAGCAGATGAGCTGCGGCTATTTAAGAAGGAACTGCGTGAAGAGTTTCGCTTGATGCGTCAGGAATTCCAGCAGTTGCGCATGGAAATGACTCAATTAAAGGACTCCCTTAAATCAGCTGATGAGCGAATGGATAGCTTGGAAGTGCGAGTAGATGCTCTGGAACTTAAGCTGGAACAGAAATTACCATCCGACAACCACCCATTGGAAACTACCATCGCTGAGCTGAAATGCCAATTGAACGAGCGTGATCAGGAGCTGCTGCTCAACGATATTGAGATAACTGGCATTCCTGAGGGCAAAGACGAGAGCTCCATGCACCTTGTGAAGGTTATTGCCCTAAAGCTCGGCGTCGACCTTGACGAGAAGGACGTCGTCCATGCTGAGCGCATCGGATCCACGCGACGAAACCGCGTCGAGAACGCAGATGGCTCCATCTCTGCCGACACCGCTGCGCAGCGGTCGCGAGGTATATCTGTTCGCTTCGCAAGGCGGGCAACGCGCGACGCAATGTTACGCGCGGCTCGCGTGCGCCGTGGCCTGAGTACGGATGACCTTGGTATTGCGAGTGGGGCATCGTCGCGCCGTGTGTACGTTAATGAACGTCTTACCCGAATCAACCGCCAGTTATTTTACCAGGCTCGGCAGGCTGCGAAACGAAATAACTGGAAGTATGTATGGACAAGAGATGGGAGAATCTTAGCTCGTAGAGATGATCGCCTGAAAATAGAACGAGTTAGATGCGACGACGATATCTACACGATTTTTGGCTAATTGTCGGTTGGTATCCCTATATGAGCAACCGAAAGAATTTTGTTGATTTGTTTTCTTTATCACTTGTTGTTAGTTTAAATACATTTTATTTTTTATTTGAATGTCATAAACTAATGTTATATTTATTATGTTTCCGAAAGATAATTGTTATACAGCGGTGTGTGTTTTGTGCGTCAGTAATGAATCAGAATCTCCTTGGGTTGCTTTGTAAATGTGACGCATATCTCTTAATATTAGCTTACACTTATTTAATAGCGTTTATGCGCAGGCGCAGAAGCTACTTGTCTCTAAAGTTTATACACACGTACTATATTTTACACAATAACAATAATATGCAATATATTTACAATGTTAAAATACCTATTTATATAAATTATTTTAAAATAATGTTTAAAATGACTGAATATATACACAAATTACACAATTATTATTTACAGTTCATTTTATTTACAGTGGCATTATTACTAATGTTATATATCTGGTCGCTTTGTTACACCTTATTTATATTTATTTTTTGTAAATTATATCTAGTAGTTACTCACTACACTAATCTACAATGTTTACTCTGTGGGATAGGATTTAATAGTTTTATTTCGCTCTCCTTTTCACATGTGCAAGTTATAATAATACATTACAGTTACTGTGCTCATGTTTTTTATATGTTTTATCACAATAAACATGCCTGAAAAACATTTAAAAGTCGGATTGATAAATGTGGGTTCCCTTGGCACTAATCACGATGAATTCATCGTAGCCGTGGAAAAGCATTCTTTCGATGTGATAGCAGTCAACGAAACTTGGCTACGACTGGGCGAAGAGGGGAGAGCACCTACTGTACCAGGCTACCGCCTCCGACACACACCTCGGCCGCTAAGCGTACACGGCGGTCGAGGAGGGGGTGTTGGTTTCTACCTCAAACGTGGCTTGACCGCTCGGACTTGGCCCACCCCAATTGACCCCAAATACGGTAACGTGGAACAAATGTGGATTACCCTTACTATCAATGGGAATAAAATAGCGATTGGCACAGCATATCGCCCTCCGCGTTTCGACTTGGACCTCTTCCTTGATGCGATTACCGACTCCATAGGCTCTCTAGCAAAATGTGACCATTTTATTTTACTTGGTGATTTTAATGTAAATTTACTGAGCACTAACGCGCAATCGAAGAAAGTAGGAGAATTTTTGAATAGTCTGAGCCTAAAACAGTTAGTCAGTTCACCCAGTCATTTCACAGATCATAGCCAAACACTGATCGACCTTGTGTGTACCAATCTCAACCACAGAGGGCTATCTGTCGAGCCTTTTTCTTCAGTAAATGGACATTCATTAATAATTTGCGAATTTAATGTCAAGCGCAGTAGGTATATACCCTATTCGGTTACGTATAGACCCATGAAGCAAATAAATAGGGAAATGCTAGATAGTGACTTATCGCACATGCCTTGGCAAAGCATTTGTAGTCTGCCTGCTGTGAATGACATGGTTGAGCAATTAAATAAAAACATTTTAACAATTTTTGATGCACATGCTCCGATCAAGACTTGTATAATTAAGGAACCTTCATACCCGTGGATAACAGATACAATAAAATTAATGATACAGTTACGGAATGACGCTCTGACCATCTATCGCAAAACGAAATCAGAGTCTAAAAAACTATATTATAAACAACTGAAATCTCTTGTGTCAACTGCTATATTTAGAGAAAAAGTTGCATATTTTAAGTTTAATATCAACAATAAAATTAAAGATTCTAAAACGTTATGGAAAAATCTAAAAACCACGGTATTGCCAACTAAAAAAACGGAAGATCTACCTGCTCACCTCAGAGATCCAAATAAAATAAATAATAATTTTTTGAGTGTTCCTGGTAACCCAATATGTAATATATCGCAACGCACCTTCTTTGAATCTAACCGTTTTGGCGAAGCTCGCTTCGTATTAATGCCAGTAAGTTCCGATCAAATATTGCGATACTTTGGCCAGCTTAAATCAAATGCTGAAGGCTGTGACCAGATCACACTAGATATGCTTATGCTTACCTTACCACATACCCTAACAACCATCACAGAAATTGTTAACCGCTCAATAGTCTCTGCAACGTTTCCTGAAACGTGGAAAATTGCAACCGTACGACCATTGCCAAAAAAAAACCAATCCGGTAGATTTAAAGGACCTCAGGCCCATTAGTATTCTGCCTTGCTTGTCTAAAATTGCGGAAAAGGCTGTGTGTCAGCAGTTGTCACGATATCTAGAAGAAAACAACATACTACCTGAGCTTCAGTCAGGTTTTCGTAAACAACGTGGAACTTCTACAGCTCTTCTATTATGATGTTACTGATAACATCCTGTCTGCACAAGATAAGGGACTATGCACACTTATTGTTCTACTAGATTTTTCGCGCGCTTTTGACTGCATAAATATTGATTTGTTCCTGAGTAAATTAAACTCATTCATTCATTCATTTGATTCTAAAACAATTCAATGGTTCAATAGCTATCTTAACAACCGTCAACAGCGTGTAGAAATACGTTTAAGCAATGGTTCATCCCTTGTTTCAGCACTCACCCCCGTTAATAGGGGAGTTCCACAAGGCTCAATACTGGGCCCTATCATATTTATTTTGTATTGTGCAGACATAGTGCATGCTCTTAAGCGATGTAGGTACCACATTTATGTTGATGATGTTCAGGTATATATATCGTTCAAGCCCAGCGACTATAACAGTGCGTTAAAGGACCTAAACGATGATCTCGAGAGGATAGCATGTTGGGCTGAGGAAAACGGTTTGGTACTTAACCCTACTAAAACTAAATATATGCTGATTGGAACCAAGTACCAAATCAGTTCATTGCCCTCTACACTGAATGTTACCCTGTTGGGTGAGTCGGTTAGTCGAGTTAGTGAAGCACGTAACCTGGGTCTGAACATGGACGCCAAGTTACGGTACGAAGGCCACGTAGCTGAATCAGTGCGTAACTGTTTCTATAGGCTTAAAATTCTTTATAAAATAAGGCCTTACCTATCAGAGGAGCTGCGGATTCACTTAGTAGAGTCGCTTGTGCTATCCAACCTAAACTATGCGGACACAGTTTTCGGTCCTCGGCTCTTAGCAAGACTAGAACTGAGCGACTGATACAGAGAGTGCAAAATGCCTGCACTAGATTCTGTTTTCCGGTGCCACCAAAAAGTCACATAACACCATTCCTTAATAAACACTCCATCCTCAAGATGAAATCACGCCGTAAGCTACATTTAGCGTGCCTACTTTTTGGAGTAATTAAGTTCAAACAGCCCACTTATCTCTACAATAAGTTGAGCTGGATCGCTAGCAAACGTGACTGCGCAATTAGACAGTGCTCTCAGCAACTCTCCTCCGAACCACACAAGACAGCGGCATTCAGGGGCAGTTTTAAATACGCTGCATCCAAATGCTGGAACAACATTCCCCCACCGCTAAGAAATCTTAAACACATTGGTACCTTCAAAAGTCAATTGCGACAGTTTCTTATGGACTCACAAAAAAAACTAGGTAATACTATTTCTAACACGTCCATTATATAGCTCCTTGGGATTTGCCATGTTCCTCAGGCATCACAAACTTATTTTTATTAGATTAAGCACAGAATTACTACACACTAACAAGGGATACACGCGCTCATTAAAAATATATAATATATATACACAATACTCACACATTATATAAATAAAAAATAAAAATAAAATTCATTTATTTCAGGTCCAAGACCCATATAAAATAAAATAAAAATACACAAATTCAAAGAATTGCTCGGCTTCCTAATTTAAAATAAAAGATTCAAAGATATATTAAAATTCAATTAATTTAATAATAATAAATAAATAAAAAATCATGTCAAATTATCAAATTAAATACAAATTAAATGTCAAATTAAATTCCTTTTTTTTATTTTTACTTTATTCTCTTTATTAATTTTATACTGACAATTTCGCGTCTAAGCTACTCGTCATCCGTATGTCACTGCAGGGACCCAGCAGAATATCAGCGCCAGGTATTTACAGCCTGGCACATGCTGAGCTGGGGACCCATTTGGTGCAATCGCGAGACACACACCGCTATGTTTACGTCTTTTTTTTTTTAATGTATGTTAGTGTTACTTTATGTATTTTCATAATGTTACTCAAACTGCATGTTATTTTTTTTTTCTTTAGTAATTTTTTTCTTGTTGTGAATCATTATTATTTTTCTTTTTATTATGTGAATTTTGTGTCTTGTGTTGTACCAAATAAACGTTTTATCTATCTATCTATCTATCTTTATCAAATTTGGATTCATCTGTCTACAAGATATTTCTTAGAAAATCTGGGTCTTCTACGTCAGCATTTAGCATAAATCTGCAGAATTCCAACCTTCTCGCGGGGTCTCCTTCTTCAATAGTATGTACCAGCGTGTAATGGTACGGGTATAGTCCAGCAGTATGCACTGTAGACCACACTCTCCATTGCGAAATTCCCAGATCACGGGCAACAATATTAGTGGAAGTGGTCGGATCCGCTCGAAAACGTTGCACTATCACATTGTCCTCTTCTTCGTCGTCAACAATTCGTGGTCTTCCCATGTCTGTATTTCGTCTCAAAATAGAGCCAGTTTCTCGAAGTCTTCGATAAACTCTGTCAAAAACGGCCACATCCGGCACTCGACGACCGGGGAATCGAGTTATGTATTCGTTGCGAGCTTGCGCAGACACACAATCGCAGTATCCGTAACAAATAAGCATATCACCATATTCCTCAGATGTGTAGGACGTCATCTTCGACACTTCCGTATCACAAGTACAAATCAGAGTCCGGTTAACAAGCATAGTAGTCACAAATCAGAAGAAAGAGTCCAGAATCACAGCCAAGTCGAGAAAAAGAGCAAAACGATATCACATCTACTATGTACGAGTGCTTCGTACATAGTAGATGTGATATCGTTTTAAAGCAGACTGATAACCAAAACAATATCCCGTATTGTATTCCCAGCCCTAACCATTTTTTTATTTCGCACCTACATAAATCGTCACTTGTCTTGCTCGCACGGTGCGTCTTATCTTGAAGGACAATAGGCGCGAGACCGTTAGAACTGGACTACCTGGAGCGTCCCAACTACTTTTTTTCCACGAAATGTAATACAAATCCTAGATTGTTATACCTCGTTAGATAGCTGATGAAACGTAGATATTTAAAAACACATCTGCCGAACAACTGCCTTAATATTTTTTTAGATATCCCTTAGAGAAAAATAAACTTTCTAATATTTTTTTTTTATTTTTAAACTTTCACTTGTCTACTAAGGCCTATTCAATTAACTTATGCACTATTTTAATGATTGACGTCCTAAAGCATCTTATTACAAATGTAAAAATGCAATAATAATAAGACACACAAAATAAACAAAATTAAATTTAGTAGCCTAAAAATCGGCAATTTTCAATAAAAAAATTAAAAGTCGAATATCTCGAAAAGGGTTAAGTTTAGGGTAGGGTGTTTCATAGTGAAATAAGTCAGAAATTATGGGTACTCCACGCCCTTAACGGATCTAGCACGACTTTTCCTTTAACCCTGTATATATAATACATGCATATTAATTATAGTAGAGAAAAGCCGAGCAATTTAAAGATTTGTAATGTGATATCGTAACAAACCTTTTTTGCGCACTAGCTAAAAAAAATATCATATTGTTAGTAGTCACTCCTCACTGCCCCACATTAGTACTTTCATTGCACCCGTCCAAAGCCGGGGCTTGTCGCTAGTACAGAAGAATAAAAATTAATATGCGTTTCAAATGCTAATAGGAACGTCAATGACCTTTATCTGTAAAACGTCACTTGAAAAGTAGGGTTAGCAAAGAAATCTTATTTGCAAATAAATCTTATTTTGTTTATTTTACTTTGTTTAATCCAGTCTTATATCTATAATTTAAATAAAACGTTATTAACTAACCAAAATTAGCTGAATATTACATTTAATAATTTAAAGTCATAATTCTTTTTTTTTAAAGCATACTTTTTTCTCTCTTATTTTCAAAATTATTAAATTTAATATTAAATCTTTGCAAAGAAATTTTATTTTAATGAATTATTGTTTTGCTCACCCTACCTAATTTTATCGATCTGACAGCTATGACGTCACAATATGGCGCTTAGTCATTCCTATTATTAGTTGAAACGCACTGTACACAGTTACGCAATAAATATATCACCACTTGTCACCCACACTTGGTTGATATACCGTTTTGTCGTACCAAGCGCTTCTCCTGCACATTCATTATGCGCACAGCCAAGCTGTGGAACTCTCTGCCGGCTTCTGTGTTCCATTGCCACTTTTGACCTTTCAGCCTAAAGCAAGAGTAAATAGGCATCTTCTGGGCTCGCTCATTCCACCGTAGACCTCATCTATCGCTTACCATCAGGCGAGATCGAGGAAGAGTGGGCTCTACAGTAATAGTAATAAATATCTTTATCTACTAACCTCTTCGACGCTTCTCAATTCTTGTAGCCAGTGCCTCAGTCGTTTCCAAGACGCCACCGACGATGGTTCGTAACAAATGATAGCGGCGTGAGCTCCTCTGTAGTATATCTTCGTCATGGCTTCGTATCTGAGGACAAAAGAAACGTTGAAATAGGTTTAGGGGTTCAGAAGAACACACCCCAGACGATATCCGGCTACCGTAGGCGCGGGCTTGCAGATGGCGAGCAGGAGTAGCTCACCGTCCGGTAAGGACCAGGCCCAGGTCGATGGCGCGTTGGAACGCAAGGGCGACGGAAGGAGTAGGGTGGGTTTTTAGTCAGTAAAAGTCTGACACTCCCTTCCACTCCACCCGCAACAGGAGGAGTCATATGACGATTTTCCCACCCAGAAAAAAAAATAAGCCTGTAACGTGAGCCTGTTATAAATTATCAGTAGCAAGAAGATATTATCATACATCAAATGTAGGTCACCAAAAACCTGTTCCTAGTGATTAACTACTATAATTAATAAATATGTAGATAAACTGGCAATCTTTATGTCATCGTAGATTACAAATCGTTATCTCTAGATAACAGAAAACAGTAGCCATCGCCGTCTGTCCGTTTTCCACGGTTGTATACATTTTTAGGGTTCCGTAGCCGAATGGTAAAAAACGGAACCCTTATAGTTTCGACATGTCTGTCCGTCTGTCTGTCTGTCCGTCCGTCCGTATGTCACAGCCATTTTATTCCGAAACTATTAGGACGATACATGTAAAACTTGGTATTCTGTGAACCGCTTTCCGATTTTAGGAGAAAATTTAAAAAACATTTAAAATAAAGGGGGCTCTCCATACATGGAACTGAAACTGAAAATATTTTCTTTCATGAAACCTATACGTGTGTGGTATCTATAGACAGGTCTTTAAAAATGACGTTAAGGTTTCTAAAATGACTTTTTCATAAAATTAATCGTTTAAAAGATATACGCTTCCAAAGTGGTAAAATGTGTCCCCCCCCTCTAACTTCTATAATAATGAAGTGAAAAATCTAAAAAACCATATCTCAATCTTAATATCATATCTTAATGTAAACTTTCAACCAAAATTGGTTTGAACAAGATCGAGTCAGCAGTTTTTGAGATACAGTATATTTTCTAAAACCGCAAATATAACTTTGTAATTCATACAAATACTATGAAAAACAAAGTTATTTGGCGTAGTTGTAAAAATTGTAAATAAGCTAGTTTTAAGAAATTTGTAAGGGATTTTTGGTTTTTTTTTTTTCAAATAAATATATCAAGTATATTATATTTATTATAGTTACTACGGAACCCTTCATGGGCGAGTCCGACTCGCACTTGGCCAATTTTTTCAAAACTCTTTGCCAGCTTCTGTGTACATGGGGCATGTCAGCCAAGAGTGAACAGGCATCTCCTGGGCTCGCTCGACACATCTTAGGTATTTTTTAGGTTATCAGCTGATCAGGTAGCCCTTTCGAGTTTTATTTACATTGCTGTTTTAAGTGAAACAAGTGAATTTTATTTTTTAATTAAATTCTCATTGGGTTAGACAGAAACAATGATTTTATATAGTTTTCAGTAAAAAAAATGCTGAAAAACCTGAAAAATTAAGAAAAAGCCGACGTTAAATTCCAACGCAGAATCATGTACCGAATACCTGGTAAGCGCTTGTGCGTCGATGTCCCTGCCACCCTGTATAGCGATAGCATAAAAAGGCTTTATTGTTCTCAGTCCTGAGATTAACAATATTTTATGCATAAAGGTTGACTTACGCTTAAAATTATTATTTCTTCTTATATTTCAACTAAAATGAGGGCGTTGTTTCCTAGCTGAAGAAACTGCTTCGTAATAAAGAAAAGAAATGCCACCCTGAGAAGAAACACAGATACAAACTTATAGGTCAAAGAGACGTTCAACGGTTAAAAAAGACCTCTGAGTTTGTTTCGGTGTTTCTTCACAGAGTAGTCAGTTAGGAAACACCGGCCTCATCTAGCTAAACTTAAAACGCATGAAAACATGGCGTTTAAAAGTGTTGTTTATAACCAATTTACCAAATAAATATTTCATTTACTTTCATCTTAATGTCTCTTTTTTAAGTCCATAAAATTTTCTAACGTGATCTTGTGAAATAAGAACCACACAGGTTTAAGTGGATCTGTCCAAACAGTGACTCAGCAACAGCATTTGTCAGTTATTGCGAAGCTCGTCTTAAAACGTTATGGAGCTCGAACAATTTGACCAACTACACCAAAGCAATGATATTTCGGTAGGCCGTATAACGTATTCAACCTGCCAGACAGTGCCACTTTTTAGGGTTCCGTAGTCGACAAGGAACCTTTATATAAATATATACTCAGGGTAGTCAGTTAGGAAACACTGGCCTCATCTAGTTTACATTTACGAAAAAAAGACGTGTGAAAGTGTTATTTATAACCTATTTGCAAAATAAACATCATTATTTCATTATAGTTTCACCATGTCCGTCTGTCCGCGGCTTAGCTAAACACAAACTGAAAGCCTATTGAAAGAACAGTAACACTTAATTTACACACACACACACACATACACACACACACATACACTTAAACCACCTCAATAAAAGCACACCACCTTAAAGCACATCAATGTGATACAGACCGACACTTTTTAAAGAGCAAGCATGCGATACCTAATGTTAACTTTTAATTATTATTAAAAAAAATTAATTAATGTTTTTATGTTTATATTTATGGTAGTGGCATAATAATGCAAATATTGTTCAACAAGCGGGTGAAGACACTGACTCCTGTAACACAGGTTATTACCTAGCTCAGGAGTCAGGGCTTCAAATAAAAATGTAACATAATTATTTTTATGTCAATAAAACATTAGTGAGTGAGGCCTTTGTCCATCGCTACCACATCTCGATGCATACCCACGTCGGTTTCTAGGAAATATTCCCTAAGGCTGCATATCTCGCGGTTGTGCAGGGTCTTTGCATTTAAAAAGCCACGACCCCCGCACTTCCGCGGGATATACAGCCTCATCACCGATGAACGTGGGTGATGCATTCGATTTGCAGTCAGCGATGTGCGGACCCGCCTGTCCAAGGCGTCAAGTTCAGTCTGAGTCCATTTGAGTATGCCAAAAGAGTACATCAATACTGGCATGACCCAACCATTGAAGGCACACACCTTGTTTCCGCCTGATAGAAGACTATTCAGTTTAAGTAGCCCTTCCGAGTTTTATTTACATTACTGTTTTAAGTGAATTTACTGTTTTTTGCGTCGGATTTTTAAAATTTTATTATATTAAGAAAAAAACCGACGAAAAATTTCAACGGTCCAGAATCATGTACTGAATCCATGGTAAGTGGTTGCGCGTCGATGTCCGTGCCACCCTGTATGCGGGAGAAGCTTATTACTAACAAAGTTAAGGAACGCCTCCCGAAATCGGGTCCTTGGATTGGTGTGCATCTTAACATAATTCAAGCGTCAATAGCCTAATGGATAAGGTGTCGGACTTGTGATCGAGAGGTCGCAAGTTTGAATCCCACCCAATACACTATTGCCGTGAACCCACTCCCGACACAAGCATATACAATATGTAACAAAAACCCTGTCCGATCCAATAAAGGCGTATTCCTGGTTCAACATACGTACTAGAAAAAATGTTTTATTTTTTATTGTTAGTTTTTATTTTTTATTTGAATTTAATTATCTTCACTGGAGAAAAATAACAATCTCAAATCCATTAAATAGTACGATGCCGAATAATACTCATAAGGATCGCGGACAGGGTTTTTGTTACATGCTGTATAGCTTAGTTGGAGGGGTTAAGAGCCATTAGACGTATTTTCGCAAATTTCTAAGATTTCAATAGCCTGCTTTGCCATCTTACGTCATACTTTGAATTTTTAAAATACATGTCTAAAATAGATCAATTATTAATGAAGTATTTCGTCGTTTAACATTTACTTAAAACATCTGCATCGCTATGTGGTGAGTAATCTCCCAAAAGTAGTTTACTGAAAAATCATCGTAGAGTCAACTTCAGATTCCGGAATCTATGACTAATGTTCACAAATTCAGGTGAAACAAATATGGATAGTATAATACATATACTTGATTTGTCAAATGATTTTCAATATTCATGATTATTTATAACATTATTTAGAAAAAAAATAAAAACTGTTGTCTATTTTTAAGTGCTATAGCGCAATTTTATTGCGATTATTCGCATTTAATAAGGCGTAATTCCGATAAAAAAAATTATGTCAAAATAAACTTTGTTCTGTGAAGAATTCAAATAAATAGTTTTTATGACAATGTGATCATGTAATTTTGTAATTACATGATTTTAAGAACGCTCTAAATTACTATATATTACGTTTCCCAAGCTAGCTCCATTTATACAGACCGGTTAAGTAGACGCACAGCCTTAGTGGTGAGCAGTGAGCTGATCTACGAGTGGCACTACCTAAAATAAAAAAAAATAGCTCCATTTAGTACGGCGCAAGAGCCCACCGGAGCAGGACGTGTGTCAATTTTTTCCGCGTCCCAACAGTCGAGCGCTCGTATCGAGAACGCATTACTATACTACGAATACGCGGGTTTTGATACTCGTAGTTTTCTTTTTTGTAAGAAATATTTTTTGTTCTTTATACGAAATTGTTTTAGCTATAGAGAACACGTACGGTGTAAAGAGTGTTTAAAGAATGCACATGAAGCAAGGTACATATTTTTTAACCGACTTCAAAAAAAGGAGGAGGTTCTCAGTTCGTCGGATTATTTAATGTATGTTTCCCCGATTACTCGAAGACGGCTGGACCGATTTAAAAAAAATATTTTTTGTTTGAAAGGGTATACTTTCTTATTGGTCCCATTGTCATCACGTCAGGATCTGATGATGGAATCATGGAGAAATCGAGGGAACTCTTTTTTTTTTCTTCGGTTATTGTTGTTATTTCGGCTCTTGAAAAGCACCATTTGGTGAAGTGGAACTGATGATGAAGATCACAGATGGCCACCGGAACTACTCGATAATAAGTATTTTGTGGGTTGCGATTCGATTACTTGAATATGGTTAAGCACGTTATGCTCGTCACAATGCATAATTATAGTGAAGTAAAGCTGATGGTGAAGTATCAGGAGAACTCCTCAAAAATTAACGGCTCTGCATCGGGAAAAGCAATATTTTGTAAACTTGATAAATGACAAACTAAAAAGCGTAAAAAAAACTTTTTAACTAACTTTTTGGAAGTCGGTGTCCAAACACGAAAGTACAAAAACCCTTTATAACCCTTCTTTTGCAGTCGGGTAAAAAAACAAAAACACCGACGAACGAAAGTAAAGTCGGTTTTATTTTTTGTTTAAAAGTTTTTTTTTTACAATATAAAGTAATACTCTGATGTAGTCTAAATTTAGGGCTACCACCGTTTTAAGAAAAAAAAATCACAAATCACTAAAGATAGAAGCACTTTTAAAGAAATTAAACCCTAACTGTTGTTCAGTACTGTAGAACTATAAATACAATTTAATGAATGTCATATTTCTTTACTGATTTGTATAAACCTATTTCAAAAAAAGGAGGAGGCTCTCAATTCGACTATATTTTTGTAGTAGTTTTAGTAGATAGCTAGATCGATTTGGAAAATTATTTTTTTATTTGAAAGTGTTTACTGCAAGGTTAGTTCCATTGTCATCAAGTTAGCATCTGATGACGGAATTACGGAGAAATCGAGAGAACTCTTCAAATATTATAGGCACACCTATAATAAGTATTTCGTGGGTTGCGAATCGATTACTTAAATAAAAATTTTAAAACTATGCCCGTCACATTGCATATGGTGAAGTGGAGCTGGTTGTGAGGTACCAAGAGAACTCAACAATTATCGTCCCTGCATCGGAAAAAGAAATATTTTGCAAAAGGTGATAAAAAGTTGACGTTTAGGCTTTTAAACTAGGTAAATTACAAACCGACCCACTAAAAAGCGAGATATAATCAAACCTTAAAAAAAACACTGCAAAGTGTAAAATAACTTTACCACCCGTTGCATTAGACATAAGACTTGACGATTCAGTGGAAGTTTAGGACTCAATAGTAAATACTTTTTGGACTTTCTATATTTCTTTAGTTCTGAATTTAGTTAATACGAAACAGCATTACTTATATAAATAGGGCCTTGTACAGCGTGCTTTTTGTTTGGGACCCGGTATTTCGGTAATATTGAAAACGCACTAATCACAGAAAGATAAAGTAGGTAGGAAGTTATCAGAGCTACAATAAAAGGTACCTGGTAAAAAAGCCGAAACATTTAAGATATGTAAATATCGGCGATAGTCTAAAACTATATACAAATCAGCATTAGGCACCAGTACATAATATGTATATATAATCATATATACATGATTATGCACTGAATATTGCATAGGTAGAAAATTTTGAACGTACAAAAATCTTCAGATATGTAGTGTAACAACTACTTGTCCGAAGATAAACCAACTAACTTTAGGGTACTATATTTTTGAACATGTTATACAGGGTATAACGGAATATACATAAACCCTTAAAAGGGGTAATTGTACTCATTATTATGTACTATTCTTTTTCGCAATTTTAAGGTTAGTCCCATAGTAAAAGATATTCATAATGGTGATTACAATTACTTCTTTTCCAGTTTAACGTATGTATATTTCATTATACTGTGTATGTGTATCTATACTATGCAGATTGTAATCAAAGTTAAAATTACTCAAATGCTTATTTTTACCCGACTGCAAAGGAAGGGTTTTGTTTTTCGCGCGTATCTTGTATGTATGTATGTATGTAATATTCTTTATTACCTCATATCTCCAGAACCGCTGAACGGGTTCACATAATTGAGGTATCGTTAGATTTGTTTTAGCAGCCCAAGTGTTCTTATATAGGTGACATTTGAAAAAATCAAACATGGCGGCTGTGCGAGGCCATTATACACAATGAAAAAATTTTTTTTTTCCAATTCTGCGATATGGGTATCAAATTAAAGGGCTTAACACAAGAATTTCAAAAAGGTATATCATATTTATCATTAGTGTAATACTAGCAAAAATAATACAAAGAGAAAGTTTAAAAATATGAACTTAGCACTTTCACTTTCTGAATCCGGTGGGGTGCCATTGTGACACGACCAGGAAAACTATAAAATGTTAATTAATATTTTAACTAAAAAGTTGAAAAAAAAGTTATTTAAAAATTCAAAAAAACCCGACTGCTCAACTGAAATGCAAGAGACAAGCACATTTTTATTATAAAAAGTGACAAGCAGGCGGACCTATCCCATTAATAGAAAAAGTTCAATTGGGTCTCGCCTGCTTGTCACTTTTTAAAATAAAAATGTGCTTGTCTCTTGCATTTCAGTTGAGCAGTCGGGTTTTTTAGAATTTTTAAATAACTTTTTTATTTTTTAGAATAATTATAAAGTGCATGGAAGGCGAATAATAGATTTTCAGTACTTTTGGAGTCAATTAATCAATATAAGCAAACACAGTGAAAAGTTCGGCTACAATATGAGCTATCTAAAAATAGAAAAAGAGAAACAGATGGGTCTCATATCCAAATTTTACTTGAAATGTAAGATGTGTGTATCTAGCTTTATTCTGAAAACTTCAGACTCCAACACAACTGAAAAATCTAAACTTAATCAAGGCGCGGTATATGGTTCAATTATGACAGGAATATATATATATTTGTATAGACACAACAACACTTTTTCTTACTTGTAACCTATTTGTAGAAATAAATATCATTTACAATTTAACGTAAAAATAACCTTCCTTCTAAAACAGTCTATTAAAAAATTAATATTGGAAACTACAACTCATAACGTACGACACAAAAAGTGTGATTTTTCTTAGTTCAGTAACACCGATTTTACACTTTTGAGTTTAATTTTGTTGAAGTCGGTTGTCACATAACTTCCATTTTTCTTTTAAATATATACTTTATACAACAAATACATGTCTTTCATTTTTTAAATCTTAAGTCATTTAATTAATCAAATCTCTTTCTTATAAAGACGATTATAACAGCTCAAGATTGTTTAGTCCGACTCGACACTCGCTCTACACTATTAGTGTTGTTTATGTGTGCATCGCCACGCACACATGCCAATTTTTACCTAAACTCGAGCGTTCAAATTTTGAAAAATGGCTCTTAACAAGATTGCTAGTTATGTGAATTCTACTCACATCGCCAGTAATATAAAAATAAAATTATAGATCTTCCTCCGTGCCTCGGAAAGCACGTTATGCTGTTGGTTCCGACTATCATTTTTAGAACTTTGACTTAAATAAAAAAGAACACGTATGAAGTTCAGATAATATTAACAAAACAAATAACAGTAACAAGTAACAATTTTAACAGAATTAGCTCAGATAAACTCGGAACTTCACGAACGCCAGAGTGGAAAATGGCCGACAATGATATTTGTTTTATAAGTTGACAAATCAAGATAAGATCAATAAGATGGCTGCCAAGTCTGTTTAATCCACCAAACTTCAGACATCGCTGTCGTCTATTGAAATTGGTGACAGTGTTAAGTCTGCCCCCCCTTTTTTTTTGTTCCGAGGTGGATATCCTCATGGATGTCCTCCGCCCTGGGGCGGGCGAAGGGGTCTGTCAGATTCATACTGACTAAAACCACCCCGTGTTCCTTCGTACACGTGCGCCGGGGGTGCGGGAACACAAGTATTCTTCAACGCGACCCCCGACTAGTGCCGGCCCACCTCAAGTGTTCTCCCCCTGAGCCAACCCCTAAATAGTTTATTTATATAGGGAAAACAAACAGTTACACAAAGCACTTAAGTCTCTAGTATCATTAAGCAAACAATTAAATATGTGTAACCCACTGCGTTATTACATTTTACGACGTGATAATGTTACAACACTCACAAAACAAAAATAACAATTATAAAAAATAAATAAAAAAACACAATATTAATCAAAAAACAGAAAACATTAGCGTCAAAATAAAATTTAAATAATATGAAAGAAAAAAAACGTATCAAATCATATTGAAATTAAAAATAATTACAATTAAACAAATTAAAATAAATAATCAATAACGTAGGATAATCATTACAATTAAATGTGTCACAAATCTGATGCATCAACTAAAAATTTAAATAAGATCTTAAACTTATTTGCAGACACAGCAAACAAATCTAAGTCCTCAAAGATTAGTTGGGGGAAGGCTAAGCAAGCGATGATGCTATAGAAATATACCTAATGACTCCCCATCTATCTTGTTCCAGATGCCCTGTCACCTGTACACCTGATATTCTTAAATCTGCATCAGCGAACGGAATTCGCGTAGCTGACTTTTGGGTCAAATTTTTATAAAACCCTAGCAGACGCGCGGGTATTTGCACACGTGGACTTTATTTAAATAAAAACATAACCTCCTTCTTTTACTGCCAGGTAATAAACTTGCTGGGATGTAGTAACGAGAGTCTGCGGGCTGCGAGCAATGGGTAGCTCGCCGCCCGACTGAAACCAGGCCCGTGTAGACGGCGCGTCGTGTCCCACGCGCGTCTCAAAGAGTGTCAGCAAATCGTCGGGGCCCATAAGAGGGCCGTTGCCTGCCGGTGTTGCGGAATTGTTCGAAAGAGTTACCGCGGCCTCGGAACACGAAGGGCGTATGATGGAACACGGATGGGTTTTAGTCAGTAGAAGTCATAGGATGATTCCCTAAAAAAAAATCGAGGTACCGCGGCCACAGAACTTAAGGGCAGCTGAAGGAACAGGGTGGGTTTTTAGTCAGTAGAAGTCTGACACTCCCTTCCGCTCCACCCAGAGCGGGAGAAGTCATTCGGTGATTTTTCCACCCGGAAAAAGGTAATAACCTTCATCAAGCTTCAAGCTACTTGCATACCAAATTTCATCCAAAACCACTCAGTACTTTTGAAGATTTGCGCGTTTAACCCACTTGTTACTAGCGTCCTTTTAAAAGGTCCGCTCATAAACAAAAATCGTGTGATTTATGTGGTTAGTATAAACAATTTTTGTTGATGACATTTCAAAGCTAAGATGTGTGGCAGTATAATACAACTATTGTAAGAGAAATATCATTTTATTATAAAAAAGTTTTAAGCATTTATTTTACGTCAAAATTACCATGAGTAACATGAGGTGAATTACTTTATTAATCGACTTCAAAAAAAGGAGGTTTACAATTCGTCTTGAACTATTTTTTTTTTATATATGTTACCTCATAACTCGGAGACGGCTCGACCGATTTGAAAAATTCTTTTTGCGTTTGAATGGGTATAGTTTCTAGTTGGTCCCATTGTTACGAAATCAGGATCTGATGATGGGATCCTGGAGATATCGAGGGAACTCTTCAAATATTATAGGCACACCTATAGCGTTTTGGTTATTTCTTATAGTACCTTGTACAGTTGCTCTAGAAAAGCACCATTTGAGGAAGTGGAACTGATGATGAAGACCCCAAATGGCTACCGAAACTACTCAATAATAAGTGTTTCGTTGATTGCGATTAGATTACATGAATATGGATGTTAAGCACTTTATGCTCGTCACAATGCATATGGTGAAGTAGAGCTGATGGTGGTGTACCACGAGAACTCCTCAAAAATTAACGGCTCTGCACCGGGAAAAGCAATATTTTGTTAAAGGTGATAAGTAGTTGACATTTTGGCGTTTGTAACTAGATAAATTACAAACCGACCCACTAAAAAGAGTGAAAAAAACTTTTTAGCAAAAAATAGAACCGACTTCCATATAAAAACACTACAAAGGCAAAAATAACTTTAATTTCGGAAGGCGGTGTCTTTAGTTTTGTATATATTTTCGTTTTTGACACCGCCTTCCGAAATTAAAGTTATTTTTGCCTTTGTAGTGTTTTTATATGGAAGTCGGTTCTATTTTTTGCTAAAAAGTTTTTTATTATTACATTTTCAAACTATTTGACAGTGAATAATCAAAGTTCAAACCATCTTTTAAGTGATAACAAAAACAATATTAACCATTTTATAATGTTTCTTACTTTATTTTGCGATTTTATTTGGTGTCCTTTATAAAGCCCAGTAGTAATATCGACTGCTACTTCTTATAAATTTAATATATTTTTATTAGTAAAATATTTGGTAAATGATGGGAATCTCAACGCCATGAAATCATCGAAGAGTTGGAACTTGATGATGAAGCTCTCATCCCTTACAGTATCACATTTTTACCACTCGAAAACTGTAATGCTGATGTCATTGACGACGATTCCGAGGACGAAAATCAAGTACAAATTCAAATTTTACCTGGCAGACAACTACACGTTAGCTATGACTTTTTGTCATTAGGTGATTACGCCAGTGATGATGAAATGGTGCTAGCTGAAGTTGCCAAATGAAAACTTATTAGTAATTACTCGTCTTTACCTTCAACTTCAAATATTGTGGTCAAACCAAAAACCATAACAATTTTTTGACGACAGCATAATAGATTTGCTTACAGAATATACAAACAAGTATATAAACCAAAGAAATAAAATAGGAACATAACATCTGATGAAATAAAGTATTTCATAATTTCATAGGAATTCTGCTATTCAGTGGTTATGTTGTACCCAGAAGATGCAGCAGATTGTGGAATGCCCTAATTAGATTACAGATGTCCACTACCAAGAAACAAAGAATTCAAGAAAATGGATCGTGGTTCCCTGAAGTACAAATCCACAAAAGCTGAAGAAATTATTGTGTAAATGAAACGATAACAGTGTACTCGTTATGTAAAATAAGACGCTTTTCACAGCAACAAAAAAAGTATGTACAAAGTTCTAAGGCGACCAACTAGCCATCATAAAAAGTTGTAATGAAAACATGGGAGGTGTAGACATGTCAGATCGAAATATTGGTCTCTATCGCACATCGATAAGGGTGAAAAATTGTAAAATGCTTGGCTACTAATTCAAAGCGACGAAGGAGAACTTGATCATATAAAATTATTGAAAGAATCCGGAAGATTACTGCAACTCCACTTCTTGAAACGTATCGGGATAAAAGAAAACCGGAAACCAGGTCGCACTTCATAAAGTTTTCGCGTTATGATGATAACAAACATTTAATAAAATACCAAAATAAACAGCTGAGGTGTGTTATTTTCCATAAAAAAAAACGAATTTGTCCCTTGCATCCAAAGAATTGTTTTGAATTATACCACACTAAATAACCTTTTTAGTAAGGATTTTTGTTTACTTTATTTTATGCAAAAATAAACGCCAATAGAGGTACTTCGTTATTTTTTTATGTACACTACATTAGTAGCATATATTACTAGCGTCCTTTTAAAAGAACACCATTTTCCTGATTTTCCAATAGCCGAATATTTATTTTTGTATTTTTCTTTAATATCTTATGATGTAATTATAAACATATCTGAATTTCATTACAATCTGACACAAAAAGTATATTCAGTAACAAGTGGGACAAACAAACTTTTCCGCTGTATATTACCACCTATACAACGTGTAATTTAAAGGGTATATACATAACAAGTGCATGGCTTCTTTGGATGATAACAAACGATATGTCAAGGGTTTTGTAATCCTATGTATACATGCGTGGAGCATATTAGAAATTTCAATACATTGATACCAGAGACCGAATTTTTCAAATTAAGAAGAACGAAGAGAATTATCGTTTTATTGGCAAGTGACGTGGAAAGTGATGACCCTCATAGTGTTGTATTTTGATATATGTATATATATCATAACCTTCCTCAAGCTTCAAGCTACTTGCATACCAAATTTCATTCAAATCCACCCAGTACTTTCGAAGATTAGCGCGTTCAAACAAACAAACTAAATAATATTAGTATAGATTTAGAGAAGAAGAGACATACCTTTCGCTGCCTGCTGTATCCCAGATGCCAATGTTGAAGTTCCTGCCATTCGACATCATTGCTTTTGCACAGAACGCTGCTCCGACCGTCTGAAAAAAGAAGGCTTACATATCATTTCCGGCGTCCACTAGTTATCCGGCATTTTACTGAACTGGGCCTATTTGGCGCAGCAGTGAGTCACACAGTTTTATTAATAGTCCTTCTGTTAAGTTCTATTATTTTCTTTTAATAATAATATGATGTTTTTTTTTTACTGTGTGTATAGGTACTTGTGGCATGTGTCAATAAACGTTTATTCTTTCTTGCTTCCTTCTAAGACACGTTTACTTTTTGGGAAATATCATCAAATTACTCTTCACCTTGTTTCTTCAGTTGCGCTTACGTTTAGGCTGCGGCTCCTGAACCCAAGGGCACCTGAAGGAACAGGATGGATTTAGGATGGTTTAGTCAGCAAAAGTCTGACACCGCTCCACCTAAAGCCCCCATTCCCCCCAACACTGATGGGAGGAATGGGTTCGTATAAAAATATCACAGTGTTCGCGCCATCTCTCATCACGAAGACGCAGCAACGTACGATCAGACGCGGCACAGGGTGTCATCTAGTGTTGAAGAGAAGAAGACTACCGACCATCAAATCGAACCCGGTCGTTCCTTCGGTCGTCTCGCATTTTGTCTCGCGTTCGGTCTTACATTCTCGTTCACTCAAGCCTCTATCTCCACTTGGTATGTATTCATTCCTCCCTTCTTTTTCAACCGCCAACCGGTAAGTACAAACCATTGTAAATATGAATTTTATTATACGAATTGAAAATTTACGCAAGCCGCTTCATTAACGACGAACAAACCTAATCCTGCACACACAGCATCAAGCAGTAGTGAGATAATCTTACTTCTTCTTGCTAGTATTGCAGTACTCTGCTCTAAGTGCTGGGGCACTTAAACTTAGTTGACGTAAAGTTGTAAGTTGTGTATGTCCTAGTGTTTTCATTGTTGAAGAAAAGTTGTGAAGAAGACAGTTTGTGAAGATAGATGTTACTCTTTCACGCAAAAACTGAACGGATTTGAATGAAAATAAAGGCAAATAGATAAATTGACATCCTGGAATAACACATTGTGGAGGATAGGAGCCACTAGATCTAGAATTTCTCAATAAAATCATAATATAATACGGACTTTTCATAAATGCTTTAGTCTTTACTCTCATTTTTACATAACTTCCTTTTCTTTTTTCTTCTTTGTTTAAAGTTGACAAAAAAGTATAAAAAAGATTAGTAAAATAAAAAACATATACTGCCAATTCCAAAATATTATAAAAAGGTTGGTCGGTCCACAACAACATAGGCTCCTTTTTATCTCGGAATTCCCACGGGATCGGGAATTACACGGGAAAACCTCCCACGCGAACGAAGTTGCGAGCAGCAGCCAGTCGAAAGATAAAATAAAAATCCCAATCCCAAGTGATTTGTGAGTAATAACATGAGTCACAGAGATTATAATACCATAAAACTACTGTTTGTGTATTTTGTGAATAAACTTTATAATATTTGAACTGTTATTTAAGTAAGAAGGCGCCTCCTACACCTGGACAGTAGGAGCCTGCGAATGGTGGCGGGGACCGGGCACTGTTCACTGAACAAACACTACCACACGATAGGTATAACGGACGGTCCCTTGTGCAGGCATGCATGGAGATGAAGGAAACACGTCAACACGTGCTCCTAGACTGCACGGGAATCACCAACATACGGAAACAAACCTTCAGGTCATTGAATTCCATTACAGACTTTTTTTTATTATTACGGATGAGCCCGCCTTGACCTCGATCTCGCCTGATGGTAAGCGATAGATGAGATCTACGATGTGACGAGCGAGCCCAGAAGATGCCTATTTACTCTTGCTTTAAAGGCTGAAAGGTCATAAGTGGCAGGGAACACAGAAGCCGGCAGAGAATTCCACAACTTGGCTGTGCGCACAATAAATGTGACATGCTGAATAGACCGTGAGACCTGATCTGCTTCTGGAGGAACGTTGGCTGGATAGAGTGATGGCCAACATGGCCCACGCACAATGGTCCCGTGCAAGGACTAAGTGCGGAAACAAAACTCCAAAGAAGATGTTATGTAAGTTCTTTAATAGAGGTAAACTGTCTAAGTAAGAACCTTAAAACATTAAACCAGTAAAACAAAAACGACTTCATCAACCGACGACAAAAAAAAAGAGGAGGTTATCAATTCGACGCGTATATATATATATTTTTTTTTTTTTTTTTTTTATGTATGATCATCGAGTACTCGAAGACGGCTGAACCGATTTGGAAAATTCTTTTTTTGTTCGAATGGGTATACTTCGAAATTGGTACCATTATCACCAAAGTCAGGATCTGATGATGGGATCCTGGAGAAATCGAGGGAACTCTTCAAATATTATAGGCACACCTATGGCGTTTTCGGTATTTCTTATAGTAACTTGTGCAGTTGCTCTCAAAAAGTACCATTTGGGGAAGTGGAACTGATGATGAAGACCACAGATGGCCGCCGAAACTACTCAATAATAAGTATTGAGTGGATTGCGATTCGATTACTTGAATATGGATGTTAAGCACTTTATGCTCGTCACAATGCATATGGTGATGTAGAGCTGATGGTGAAGTACCAGGAGAACTCCTCAACAATTAACGGCCCAGCATTGGGAAAAGCAATATTTTGTAAAAGGTTATAAGTAGTTGACATTTAGGCTCTTGTAACTAGGTAAATTAAAAATCATCCAACTAAAAAGAGTGAAATAAAAACTTTTTAACAAAAAATTAAACCGACTCCCAAAAAACACTGCAAAGTGAAAAATAACTTTAATTTCGGAAGTCGGTGCCAAAAACGAAAAAACAAAACTAAAGACACATACTACCGAAATTAAAGTTATTTTTCACTTTGCAGTGTTTTTTGGGAGTCGGTTTAATTTTTTGTTAAAAAGTTTTTATTTAATATTATTTTGAAGCAGAAATACTACCGCTTGTCAGATTTTTTTTCAGGTGGGCTCACTCTTTACCTACACACCTGATGGTAACTGATAGATGAGCCTATGACGAAACGAGTGAGCCCAGAAAACGACTGTTCACTCTTTCTTTCAAGGCTGACAAGTCACATGTGGCAGGGAACACGGAAGCCAGCAGAGAGTTCCACACCTTGGCTGTGTGCAGAATAAATATTCAGTCCTTGACAGTAATATTTTGTCTGGCTTGTAAATTATTGATAAAAATACTGTAAATATTTCCAACCAGTGTATACATTTTTATCTGTCAGTGTGAAGGGCAGAGATAATTTATCTGAGTAGTTTAAACTCACATTTAGTTTACATATCTATATATGTATTATATACTAAGTCTCGCAAGGGGCTTCACTGCCGTGGGCTTTATACTGATAAAAATATAACCCTCGTTCTTATGTAGTTAGGTAAAAAGTAAAGCTTTGAGCTATACTTCCATGCCATGCAAATTTCACTCAAATCCACCCAGTGTGTTTGAAGATTAGCGTGTTTAAACTCACAAGCAAACTGTTCCACTTTATAATATTATTTATATCAAATTTCTATTTCACAGAAGTATAGTCAGTACTGATTGATTCCGCTGGTACCGAAAGACTTACTTGACAATTAATGACATCCTTCCACCCACATTTAAACAAACAAACATTTAGGTACTTAGAATAACTTTATAATATTAGTGTACATATATAGATTACTAGTACCCACGCGGGGCTTCGTTCCCGTGGATTCTATCATGGTAAAAACATAACTCTCCTTTTTTGCAGTAGCGTAAAAAGTAGCCTATAACCTTCCTCAAGCTTCAAGCTACTTCCATACCAAATTGATTTGCGCGTTCAAGCAAACAAACAAACAAACTTTTCCTCTTTATAATATTAGTATAGATGTGTACATATAAATAAAATTTAAGTGCCTGTCTATAATTTCAGTATAACTATATTTTCTCAAGTGCTCATAGTTATTTAACTACATTAAAGTAAAATACAAACAATTTTTATTTCTATTCTTTCTTTCTTCATTCAGACTAATTTCTGGAATGGTTATACTGATTTAAATGGGAACTCACTGGAAGATAGAGCAGGTTACAAGGCAACATACAGGATGCTTTTTATTCTGGAATTCCCATGGGATCGGGTTTTATGTGGGAAAAACCTAGTAGGTAATATCAACATCTACAGGAATCAAGTTGCATGCACAGGAAGTGCAAATAATAAATGTTTATCTCTTTAGTACTACTGCAAAGTTAAGTTTAAGCAAGTAGTAAGTTAGTAAGTTTCCCCTCACGGAGGAAAAATAAGTATTATTTGAAGAAAGAAATATGCAAATTATAACATTTTTATGGCACACACAATAATGCGAAAGGGATTGGCTGATGATGAATTCTTAAAAAAAAAACACTTAAAACTGGTGGCTTCTGTGTTCCCTGCCAATTATTACCCTTCAGCCTTTAAACAAAGAGTGAACAGGCATCTTCTGGGCTCACCCATTCCATCGTAGAATATGATACCAGAACTAGTATGATACCAGTTGACATGGAGAATGAGTATTTTTTGTTTATTTTAGTTTATTTTGAATTTTTTTGTATTCATATTACATTTAATAATAATATGTTATTTATTACTTAAAAATAAGTAAATATATCTTGTTATGAACAAAAATAAATAGAATATTATGGGATTTTTTGTATAATAAATAATCAGTATTAATCTTGTACACTTTGTTAAAGCAAACTCATGTTCTTAAATGCTCAGGTTTCCAATGAAAAAACGGTCAGTGGTATAATTTATTACCTACTCTCTTAAACATATTCAGAAAGTAGGTAATTAATTATAATCTAATCTATGGCAACTCCAACCCATGTGATTATTGTGATCACATGCTCACTTATTAATTAGCAGCAAAAACCTTGATAATACACTTTCTATAATATTTGCTTAAGTAAATTTTATGTAAAGAAAATGAGGCAATTATAACCATATAACGACTATAATTGATGATTGCAGTAATTGACTTATAGCTCACATTTTTATTTCATACATTTATCAAAGTGAATTTTAAAATGACACACAATTATTAATGATCAATGACTGCGCACTTCTGCTTGTTTACCAATATATTATTAATAATTACTCACGTTTTGATAAGGAATATCGGCATTGAATCTGCAATTGACGAATCGGAGGACTAAGCTGGTTTTTCCCACATGTTCACTCCCTAATAACACAATTTTAAAGTCACATCTACTCATTTTTATATGAAACAGAAACCACAGATGATTTTTTTCTTAATCTTGGACAGTTTTCCAGCACGCGACGGAAGTTCTAGAATCGTGACTCAGATATTCCTTAATATATTTGAGATACTACAATATTTAGTAATAACTAGTTCTAACATTAGTTTTTTTAATTAACGAAATTAATTACAACAATAATATTTTTGAACAAAGCGCTCGATTCGCTCGCACAATGAGCTTTTCGCTTTTGTAAATATTTTTGACGTTTTTTTCACGAAAGACGTTTGGGTTGACATTACATGATTCGTTTAGAAATCAATGCGATTAAAGCTTAGTTGCTCATCAGAGAAAGATGCTTAAAAATAAAGTTCCTTCTCCCAGCAATGGGAATAAAAGAATTTTGCATTATTCATTGCAATAAGACTATTGTTAGTTGTATCTACCTACATCAAACGCCATCTATGGTTTGGAATGCTGGTCTAGTGTATTACATTCTCTTTGTGCTGGTCATAAAATGCAAAAACTAAGCGAGACGGATGGCATAGCAACAAGAAGGACTACACTACAACAGAGATATGGCTCTGAAAATATAGATAGACGAACTTATTGATCGAACCATCCATATTGTGACAATAATGACTAAACAATTACTAAGCTAAGTAAGTACTTACTACGCGACAGTATTTCAGCCTATATAGTCTTTAAAGTCCTAACAGAACCAAGTTGAAATAACTACACATGGAGTATAATGGTTTAGTAGGAAATGCATACCATAAGTTCATCTACTAAATGAAAATATAACATCATAGATACTTAATTATATCGTGAACGGTAACTGTAACTATTTTCAGTTCAAGGAAAAGTCAATGGTTTTTAGTATTCTTCCACATAAGTGTGAAATTATTAATCACATTACAGGCAGCTTCACACATAAGTGTGAAATTATTAATCACATTACAGGCAGCTTCTACGATTTTAATAAAAACAAAATGAGAGTTATCTATTTTTTTTTATTACGAATTAGCCCACTCTTGCTTGACCTCGATCTCGCCTGATGGTAAGCGATAGATGAGATCTACGATGGGACGTGCGAGCCCAGAAGACGCCTATTTACTCTTGCTTTAAAGGCTAATTAAATACAACACTTTTACAAAAAAAAAAACAATACTTACCTATACATATAACTAGCGACCCGCCCCGGCTTCGCACGGGTGCAATGTTTATATTAAATATAGGCAGCGTTAACGTACGGCAGTTTTTTCGACGCCTTACTCCACAATTTTCACAACCACGAAAAATCCTATTTTCCGGGATAAAATATAGCCTATACGGATTCGGAAGAATCCCTCTAAGTAATGGTAAAAGAAATTTTGAAATCGGTCCAGTAGTTTTTGAGCCTATTCAATACAAAAATACAAAGGTTTCCTCTTTATAATATTAGTATATATGAGGCCACTCCAACTTTCTCACGGTGAGATGTAGGCAAAATTAATCGGTAAGCAGACTTGAGGTAAGCCTTTGTCTGCTTTCGCTAGCTCAGCTCGAACTACGATCGGAATTACAATACCAAACTAGAAATAATATGTATGGGCATCATCATACTTCAGGTAATTACTCATCAGGAACTTTATGACAATCATAATATTAACGTAAATGTTGCTGCTATACTAGGAAAAAAAACCGAACAAATGCGAGTTGGACTCGCCCACCGAGGGCTCTGTTTAAAAAAGGTAACAAATAGTTTTGAAATCGAGTTTTGAGATTTTCCTGAAAAGCTTCCAAAACCGTCTTAACTACTTAATATTATAAAAGGAAAAGTTTTTTTTTTAAAGTGATCTAGCAACGTGGGTAGAAATTCACATTAGTAGCAATCTTGTTATCCCCAACTAAGCTAAGTATGCTGGCATGCGGACAGCGAGTAAAGGGCAACTCGCTGTCCGACCATGGACCATGCCCTGGTCGACGGCGCGTTGTGTTCCACGCGCGCCTCAAAGAGCGTCAGCAACATGACGAGGCCCTGCAGAGGGCCAAAGCCTGCCGGGGTCGTGGGACTTATCCCATTACCGTGACCCCGGTACGTAAAGGGTTATTGAAGGAACACCGTGGATTTTAGTCAGTAAAAGTCTGACAGTCTCTCCCACCCTGCCCGGGGTGGGAGGACTTATTTGATAATTTTACCACGCTAAAAAAAAATGCTAAGTATGCTTGTGTCTGGAGTGGATTCACAGCAATAGTTAATAGATCCGTGACCTCTCGATCACAAGTCCGACACCTTAGGGATTAGGCTATTGATGCTTCAAATCTTTTTAAGCGCTTTGCAGTTGCGTTGATTCGTGAAGAGTTCCCGTTGATCAAGATCTGTTATTGCTACACATCTAAATATTGAATTCCACTAAGAGCGACATAAGTTTGTTCTTAAGCGAAAGTTTGGTGTCCGAATCATATGAAATCTATATCCACCGTAGTACCCTGTAATTTATGAACTATTACAGACAGCCTAACTTAATATAAGCAGAATCATTACTCTTTCTATATTATCAGCACCTGTTTTGCCTTGATAACAACACAAATGTTACAAATATTGGAGCAATACTTTCATTGTGCGTTCGACTAAGGAGTGAAACTCCCTGACAGAGTCTGTGTTTCCTGCTAGCTATAGCCAGGTCTTTAAGTCAAGGGTGAATAAGTTACTTACTTCCAGGTAAGCGTCGTTTATCTTCGACCACATCATCACTTACCATCAAGTGAAATGCAACCATGTGAAGTGAAACGCAAGCCTATTATCTACGCTATTATCAATGAAAAAAAGCTTACTACCCACCCATTTTCATTTTGATGGCTCTTGCCAGTAACGTTCCTACTGCTGGGATACAGGATTCCTCTCTATAAAAGGGTTTGAGCCGTAATCTCGGGGCACCAATCCACACGGGCAAGGTACGGATTGGTGGATGTCTCATGTCTTTGATTTTTTGGTCCTAGAACATATTGGTCTCCTTACGATGTTTTTCTTCACCCATTTGAGATCAATGGCGATGATAATATAAATTACCCAAAGTGATGTGCCTGAATGAGTTCGAACCCACAACATGCACTCCTAAACCAAGCCCGTCACCACTGGGCCACCACAGCTCACCGATAAAACATTCATCAAATTCAATAAAGACATTCTTGTGCAGTTCAGTGGGAGAACACTGAAGACTCTTAGATTTGTTTTACAATGTTTTATTTGTGATTCCATTGTGCTGTATTAATTGGTCTATACCTACTGTCCTCTCATACCAAATTAATCTGTATTATGGATATCTTGCCGGTTCTTCTCCATAGAAAACGACCAATTTCGAACCGTGCCCTAACTGCTGACGTTTTGTAAGTGCCCATGTAGGACTATGTGAAATAAAACATTTTGAGTTTGAGTTCTTCATCTTCTAGCTGATCTCTTCTTAAGGCTTTTCACTCAAATCCCCGAACTATTCCCATGCTGCCATTGACCAAGCCTTCGCTAACTTTGATATTAGTTCTCAACATTACTCGTGTACCCAGTCCTAACTTTATATGTGACTAACAGTCGCGCAGGGTTTCGCACCCGCGGACTTCATCACGATAAAAACATAGTATACTTCTTTTGCAGTTGGGTAACTCCTAGCTACCTCCATACCAAATTCCATCCAAATTCACCCAGTATTTTAGAAGATTAAAACGTTTAAACAAACAAAAAACTTTTCCGCTTAATAATAATATTCGTATAGATACTAGAGCATCTGTGTTACTTGGGTCCATTTGAACTCCGTAGGTGTTGGTTTTTAATTAATGTAAAACTGTAGAAGATTTTTAATGGGAAAAGAACCAAGTCATATGTATTTCATTATAGATTGGAAGAAATATAACGACCACTGAAAAAAAGTAAATTTAAAAAATTTGAAACAGCCCATGTCGGATGTATTAAAAAAGAATTAAATAATATTTATTGCGAACCCCCGACAAATCCAAGACTATCCGTCGGTGCTGCCAAAATTACAATTAACAGACAAGCAGACGGACAAAGTGATCCTACAAGGGTTTCAATTTTCCTCTCGAGATACGGAACCCTAAAAATAAAAGAAAATTAATTATTCAATCATCACTACGTACTGGTCTGAAAATGGAGAATGAAACGGTGGTGAATTACTGCCAATTCTCTCTCATAGAGAGAAGGCCTTTGTCCCACCAGTGGGCTTGGAATAATTAATAAATAGATTCTCTGTGCATCAGGAACAGA
Source organism: Tholera decimalis (assembly GCA_943138885.2). Classification (NCBI taxonomy): domain Eukaryota; kingdom Metazoa; phylum Arthropoda; class Insecta; order Lepidoptera; family Noctuidae; genus Tholera; species Tholera decimalis. Next base: position 3,735,764 of record OW964575.2, on the reverse strand, counting down.
GCCGGATTAACTCTGTCAGGGGCCCCTAGGCAATGAAATTTTCGGGCCCCCTTTCTTACTTTGACGGATCGAATCGTGTGTCGCTAAAATCGGTGTCACCTCGTGGTCCTGGATATAGATTCTCGACATAGGCTGTTGTCTTAAGTGTGGGTGATTTTAATCGACTTAGTTCACCGGAAACTCTTTTTAACCGACTTCTAAAAAAGGAGGAGGTTCTCAATTCGGATGTTTGTATTTTTTTTTATGTTTGTCCGCGCATAACTCCGTCGCTTGCCAACCGATTTGAAAAATTCTTATCTTGTTAGAAAGGGTAAACTTCCCAAATGGTCCCATGAAAATTTTATCGAAATCGGACAAGCCGTTTCTGAAAAATCAACAAAAGTCTAAAAAAATATTTATGTTGATGATCTTTTCGTTTATTCTGCATTGCGTTTTTTGTTCGCGCATAACTCCGTCATTTACGAACCGATTTGGAAAATTCACTGACCTACTAAAAAGCACGAAAATAAAAACTTTTTTGCAAAAAATAAAACCGACTTCCATATCAAAACACTACAAAGCCAAAAATAATTTTAATTTCGGAAGGCGGTGTGAAAAAAAAGAAAATACAAAACCAATAACACCGACTACCGAAATTAAAATTATTTTTGACTTTGTAGTCTTTTGATATGGAAGTCGGTTTTATTTTTTGCAAAAAAGTTTTTTTAAAGTATATTCCCCGATTACTCAAAGACACCTGAACCGATTTGGAAACTTCTATTTTTTTTAAAAGAGTATACCTAATTTCGAACTGGTCCCATTGTAATCAAGTCAGAATCTGATAATGCAATCCTGGAGAAAGCGAGGGAACTTTTCAAATATTATAGGCACACCTATAGCGAATTGGGTATTTTTTATAGTAACCTGTGCAGTTGCTCTCGAAAAGCATAATTTTGTGAAGTGGAACTGATGATGAAGACTACAGATAGCCACCGGAACTACTCAATAATAAGTATTTCATTCATAGGTTGCGATTCGATACATGAATATGGTTCTTGCTCTTTATGCTCATCACAATGCATAATTATGGTGAAGTGGAGCTTATGATGAAGTACCAGGAGAACTGTTCAACAATTGACGGCTTTGTATCGCGACAATAAATATTTTGTAAAAGGTTATAAGTAGATGACATTGAGGCTTTTGTAACTAGATAAACTATAAACCGACCCACTAAAAAAAAACTTTTTAATGAAAAATAAAACCGACTTCCGAAATAATACTGCAAATGTGAAAAATAACTTTAATTTTGAGGGGCGGTGTCATATAGCAAAAAAATAAAACCAAAGACTGCCGAAATTAAAGTTATTTTTCTTTTTGCAGTGTTTTTCGGAAGTCGGTTTTATTTTTTGTTAAAAGTTTTTCTATGAATAAAATACATAAATACTATATTTTTATATTACTACCATTCCCACCAACTTTGTTTCGCCCTAGTTCTTATTTTTTTCAGTCATATGATCACTTCGCACGCCTAGTTTCACATTTCTGTTTCAAGTATTTTTTTTATTCAGATATTTACTTACATACAAACCTCCCGACAATTATAAACATTACAAAAATAATTACTCAAATAGGTGCTGCTCGCCACCCGCAATCCTGCGCCTACGGTGCCCGGAGATCAGCTCGCGATCCCCGACGCCCGGGGCGTCTCCCACGGACGTGAGGAAGAGTTTTGTCTTTCACCCGACGCCCGGGGCGTCTCCCACGGACGTGAGGAAGAGTTTTGTCTTTCACTCACGCGTTTAGCCTCCTCCTTCACTAGCATGACAGCTTTGCAGAAGGAGACAACTGTATCCCGTTCCCGCTCGCCCCGCACCATGGTTTGAACCAGGGACGAGCACGAGAAGCTGCCGCCACCGATCGCCTCCACGAGGACACGGTGGTACTCAGACCTAGCGAGGCACACCTCCACCGTATGCTCTACCGTGTCCGCTGGGTGATCCTCACAATGATGACACCCGGGCGTATCCTCCCACTGAATCCGAAACAGGTACCTCCCGACACACCCGTGTCCAGTAAGCACCAGAAGGTGAGGACGCCGTGGCATCTCTCAAGCTAGTCCTCAAAGCCGCCGCAATTGCGGTGTGCCCAGCCCTCGGTTGCTATGGTCGCTCTTTCCAACTTAATAATTTTTATTGACATAAAATTTTGAATCTATCATATCTTCGAAAGTATATTTATTTGGTTCATTTAGTGTACAGGAAAATTCTAATCTTCATTAAATGCCGAAGTAAATAAACGTATTTATTTATATACGAATTAATAAATAAATATAGAAAACAACTTCGAAAATAACGTAATATTTTTAATCAATATTTGGACATAAAATTAGCTATTATGAGTCAACCGTAGGAGAGAGATATGCTATCATGGACTTTTTTGTAACATTATAATTGTGATCTACAATTTTCTATTATATAAGATCATACATAAAAAAAGCAAAAAAAATATACGCGTCGAATTGATAACCTCCTCCTTTTTTGTCGTTGGTTGAAAAATATGAAACTTTTAGAATTTATTATTATTACCCTGCTAAACTCAGGCATTTACACAATTTCAGAGGTAAAACAATTTGTAATAAAGACTCTATGGTTCACAAACATAAACATGTCTTATCTATGCACAAGTTCATTGAACGTTTGACAGTTAAAATGAACTTTGTGAATGCCCTTTGTATTTTTATTTACGTCACGGGAGTCGGGGAGATTTAAAAATATTGCCATAATAGGATTTTAATTTTACTCTATTATTTACGCCTGTTTTGGCCGCTATCGCTAAGTACCTAGGTACTAGGTAAAGCGATTCATATTTCAGTGTAAGTAGTATAAGTCATGCTTAACTCTTAATTTATTGTATTATTGTTTATAATTAGTCAGGTACATAGGTACTTAACTAAATATTTGTCCCATTAATTAGCAAGAACGCTTAATTATGACGAACGAGGATTAACTTTAGTTAAAATTTATTGAGATAATCATTGTATTTTGCAAATTACTGATTCTGATGATTAATTAGGTAGGTAATACAGGAAATCAAGTCCTGTTAATGCTTTGCTTATGATCGCCTAAAGTAAGTAATTACCAAACACAGGTAATGAGGAACTTTCGTAACAAATAAGCAGAATTGTCTAATTTGTCTTTAGGAAACTTGTTAAATTTAAATATTACTTTTTATTTATCGGTTCTTCACTACCCTCGATTGACTCGTAGGAAATACCCACTGCATTCAGTCCGTCTTTGTACCTATGCGCAATTGTAAATAAATGAATGACAACTTAAACCCTCAGACATTTTTTATTTGGTCTGAGCTTAAATCGTATTTTTTCATAAAACAAATGGAATGATAATGTTTGTATTTTGTCATAAAGAGCCTATATTCATGTTTAAAGTGATGGGTTTTGTAGGTCATCTAGATAGACCCCCCATAGAATACCTATACCATAACCTGTATTCGATTCGATTCGAAGCTAACCCAAGTCATGAAAAGGCTAAACAGGTGATAACCATGAAGGTTGTATTGATATCCAACCTTTTTTCTTAATGCCAGCAATAATCCAGTCTAATAATTGTAATTTTCAAATGTCGAATACTTGTTGTCTCTTTCTAATAATAGCTAACCCCGCCCCTACTGTGTCGGCAAAACTATTGATTTTCGTACAGACTGTGTCATGCAAACAAATCAATAATATACTGACTAATCTTTTGTTTGATAACAGAGAGAGCAAACATTGGCCGATGCCAAAACGCTGAAGAAAACGCTCGTCAAAATAAAAACTTATCTAAGTATATGAAATGTCAACAGTAATAAGATATTTTGTTACAAGTTATATGGGTTATATGAAATTGTTACTAGGCAGTCTTTTTTCAGCCCAGAATTAAAAGAAACAGCATGATAATGATTATATTTCATGAAATGAATATCTCTATCTCGTTGTTACGTGTTATAAATACAATTCCACATAGGTATTGCAGCATTAAAATACGTTACGAAACACAGCAATCATGTGATTTTAATAGAAAATTATTCAATTACCATTCTCCATGAGCAATAAATAAAATACTTTTAAATTAAAACTTAAAAAACACAAATAAAAAAATCACAGCTGGTTTTTTATTTAAATTAAAAATAGAATTGTATTTAAAAATGTTGGATATACAGGAATTGGAATAAAAAAGGAAATAAACGATGAAATACGTCAGAGTTATAACTAGTTGAAAGGCGACCGTAACAAGGTGAAACCGTACAAAGCGCTTGCGATAACACGGCCGGCGATAAACACGTCAAGTAGTTTATTACAATGCCAACTCGACGCTCGACCTACCTATAACTATCGCTATTCTGTACTGTCTCTCTTCATGCCCCACACCCTAAAATGTTGCTTGTTATCCAACAAAAATCAACAAAACTTTTCTCGCTTATTATTTTTCTATCCATTTTTAATTGGCTCTAGAAAAAAGAACATGATTTTTGATGCCTTTATTTTGATTTTTAAGGTTTTTGTTTAGATTTGGATGGTTTTATTTATTATACGGCAAAATTGAAAATATTATGAGGTCATTGTATTCGTGTGAGAACCTGTCAGTTCTGTTCCGAAGTTCAATTAAAGAGTATAATTGCAGTGCAATAAATTATATTTATACAACAAAATAGGCTAAAAATAAAGATTACTTGTTGAATACATAAACACAACTATCTACAATCTTTTTATAGTTGTAAGAAAGTTAATTAAGTTTTTTTTTCACTTCTATCTCCAAACATAAAAAACTAAAATTGCAATGATAGAAGCAATATCATGTATTTAGATAATGTTATCTGATTCAAGTATTTAGTAATGAATACGAATTTCAATTACCAACAAAAGATCTGGACATATGTTTAACTATTAAATGTGATTTACTATTTTCTTTAATATAAACTGCCAGTTTCGTTTATGAATCGGAACAAGCCACCCGGGTCAACGGTACTTTGCAAAGTAACACAGAATGTTGCCATAAAAAAAATACATTCGCTATCTCAATTTCTTCTTTGGGCAGTAGCCAATGATATTTTATAGTACAGATATGTTATAGGCGCGCGCGTCGTGAAGACTCGAAAACGAGCTAATTGGAACGTCTTGCAACTAGTCTGCGTCGAACGCAACCACAAGCGTGCCGCACCGTAATACCCATGTCCTTAGATTTTATTTATCAAAAATGCCATCGTGTGAGTTTCGGAAGTGTACGAATTATACTTCCAAAGTAAATAAAATACAAAGGATCTCATACCACATGTGAGAATGCAAATATATTAAGATTATGTTTTATATTTCATTTATTTTCCAAACTTGCCAATAAATTATGCTTAGGAGCCATATGTAGGTGAAGACAGAGAGAGCAAACTTGTTTTGTCGCGAGAGCGATAAGGATGCGTGCGTGCGGACATAGATTAGTTAAAAGTTTACAAGTGTAGAAGCGATATTGATTGACTTGGTTTAATTTGTTTTGTGTTACAATTTTTTTGACTAAAGTTCATTTGACTGATAATTGAGGATTATAACTGTTATTTTTATTGAATTAGGTTTCCGAGGGATCAGGTTCGACTTCAAGATTGGATCGCAATTGTTCGTGAACAAAAAAGCGAAACAGACTGGATAACATCAAAAAACAGCAGGATATGTAGCAATCACTTCCAAAGTACTAACTAACAAATATGTTTCGAAAATTCGAAATGTGGTCGAACAATGCTTAAAAAAATGCAGTTCCAATTATAGAGGTAGGTAACTAAAACATTTTATAAAACATAATGCTGCTTGCATAATGTTTTATAAAATGTCAGCTACCTGTTGCTTGCATTTTCGACAACGTTGAATTTGTTTGGTCAGTATAGGTACCTACAAAGAAACCGCTACATGACATTTCATTATGAAACCTATAGTTGTGTCATGAAATTGATTATTTATTGATTACTAGCTTTCCACCTGCTTCATCCAAGATGAAGTTCCGATTTGTCGAAGTTTTAGAATCATACCTACAATTATTGTTATGACGGATCATAAATTATTTCATTAACATAATGACTATTAATTTCTATTTTAGTTTTGAATATAATGGGCTAAGCTGAATACAAACATTAGTGGTAATACTTGATCCGTGATTAACCATTATGATGTTTAATTTCTTACCTACGTACTTACTCTTCAATCGAATGTCCACTCTACGGCTATAAAAATGTTATCCTATGGCACAAGGACTCATTTGAAGCGCAATTGTTAGAATTATAGCTATCTCTTTCACTTGCGTGTTGTTTCGTATCTTTTGTTCTACTTATCAGTAAAACTTGTCAATGTGTGCCATAGATATCCGCGATGTGTGCAGTTTTTACTACGCGGAACAAATTTCAACGCAAATTACTATGAACGTAACATATCTGTACTTTATAATATCATTGGCAGTAGCGTTGTCGCCCGAGCAGAAATGGACGTACAGTTCACTTAAAATACGCCGTGAAATTTGTTTATATCTTCGATAATCTACGCTAAAAACTTTTGTAATCACTTTTAAAAGCATTCTTATACAAGGAAGATGTAGAAACGACAAAAACAAACAGTGGGAATCGTCGCTAGTTCGCATAATCCAGTACGCGTCGACATGAGTCGCTGTGCAAAGAAAATTGATTGTACTTATTTTAACTAATAGAACTTTATTTTACAATTTACGCGTTTTTTGTTGTTATATTAAGTTTGTATCGTGTGTAAATCAAATTAATATTGTTTTATCGTAAGTTTTAAGTTTAAAAGAGTGTGTTATTTAAGTGTTTTTTTCTGTTTTCCAATGGAGTTTGATGTATAAGGTAAGAACTCAATATCATTATGGTTTCCTTCGTTAGGAAGTATTGATAAGCGTTTAATTAGACTTTCTATGGTGTCCATTAAGATAAATGCATGATTGCTTTACGATTTTCTTGACTTATTCATTGAATTACTCATAATCTATAATTACATTTTTTTCAAGCAATATTTACCATACAAACACACTAACATTTCATTTCATCTTATAACACAACTTAAGTATTACTCAACAATACTGGAATTAATTGAAATGCCCCTACAAATGTTAGTTAGAATGTACCAAGAATATCTCAAGAATTCCTAAGCTAATTGAAACCTGTTTGAAACAAACAGGTGGTGAAAAGGAGGTACAACAACCTGCAAGTGTTTACATTTTGTCTATGATTGTAAAAAAAGGTTGACATGACAATAAGGTTTCACTTATTGACCTCAAGTTTTTGATACAGTTTTCAGTTCGTTTTGTTGTTTAATAAATTATTGCTTGGTGCTAGTTATTTTGATTTTAAAATGGCAGTAGAGGTCATTGGCTGTTTTCTTATATCTTGTTGGAATCAAAACAATAAACTTTGTTGTGTTTTTATAAATATTTCCTTGTTGTAAATTATTCCTAGAGAATATATTCTTGATTAAAACATTCAATATATAAATCAGGGTTATAAATTACGTTAGTGGTCCTAATTAAGTGGTCTTTTTATGAAAGTAACAAACACATATCCATCATTACACTTGTACTATGCAATTCAAATAAGAATATGAATGTCAATGACCTGTATCTGTCAAATGTCACTTGAAAAGTATGGTTTGGAAAGAAAACTTATGTAAATTAATAATGGATTATTATACTTTGCTTAACCGAGTGTTGCATCCAATTTACTTAAATAAAATATTTAGGTAATTATATAAAGTCAATTAGTTTTTTTTTAACCATACTTTTCTCTTAGACATTTAGTTTCGAACCCGAACATGGTGAAAGAGCGCACACGATATACAACTTTATTACTGCTGCATTAGCGTTTAGCACACAACGAACTAACCGGGGGTGCATTGGGGCAGAGCCTGCATGAAAATTATTTTAGAGTGCCTGATCTTAAGGAATGGGAACTAGTTAATCTTTTTCACTCAATATTCTTAAATAAATAATTTAATACATTCTTTTTTTGCTCACTTTACCCAATTTGTTCGCCTTCACAGCTATGATGTCACAATATGGCACTAAGTTGATCCTATTTATAGTTGAAAATATTGTATTATATTAAAGGATATCTCATAAAAAAAGTTCAGTGAGATTTATTGATTGGAAGCTTTTTGAATGTATGTATGTCGAGCAGATATCTGCAACTCTACGACCATGCGCATATTTTGCGTAAAGCTTTTTTTGTTTTTATAGTTAATAGGCTTGCAATTGACCATAATCTTTTTGGATATTAATCAGGAGCTTTTTTAACCTGAATAGTTTATTGTAAGACTTGACTTACTTGTCCGTTCTTGCATTTCTGTTCCTCATTTGGCCAGCAGTGGGATATTATGGGCTTAAATGGAAATATCGCTATTACAGTAGATCTTTTCATACAGTAGATTTCGTCATACAGATTGTGTCTTGGCATGGGCCTCAATCCTTTCTCTCTGTGTACTGTCACATTTTTTTTTCTTTGGCAACTGAGCCATTTTCAACTATTCTTGTTTTCCTCTGCTCCTTTTACAGGTATAACTGGATAAGCAATTAAGTAAAATTTGTTATGAAGGATATTATATAATATGCTCAAGTTTGAAAATCAGTATTGCCAGACGGGAGCAACACTAAAATGGTTGCCATTTCCTTTCTATATTAGATTAATAGATTGCTTAGAACTTTGCCTGAAACTTAAAACTTTATCTACCTACTTTTATTTTTATTAATAGAGCGGTGGTAGCCCAGTCGTTACGGGTTGACTTATGTTATGTGGGAACGCTGTAAGCTGTTTATTATTATTGTTTAGTAAATGTTATTACCAAGGTCAATGAAACCATTATATTAATGTTAACGCCATCCTTATAAGATACAATACAGTAATTTGTATGACCCTCTTTCATTATTTGCTTGTAAATTTGAAACTGGTTTCTCATCCCTGTATGTAACTGCAAAACAATTTTGCAACGTAATTAGAAAGGCGTTATCATCAAGTATATTACCAAAATTTTGCACTGTCTCCTGTTTTGTTTATTTATTTACGTGTAGTAGTTTACTTCCACAAATTTAATTTAAACAGCTTCTTTATATTTTTTATTACTGATGAGCCTGCTTTTGACGTCTTATCATGCCTGATGGTAGGGATAGATGAGGTCTATAATGGGACAAGCAAGCCCAGGAGGAAGATAGGTAGACAGGTCATATGTGGAAGTTGTTTGTAAGCAGCTTACATATTACAATCTAAGATATGTTTTGATTTATTACATAAATACTAAAATGAACTAGGATATCTTGGCACTTTTCACCAGAAAACCTCTTTAAGGCAATTCTCGGCTAAAACTGAACAAAATAGGGTCGACCATTACAGTTAATACCTACTATTCAACACATAATTACAGTAAAAAGTAATTTATTACTAATAAAATTGAACTGTCTTACTGTAATCTATATACTAACTAGCTGTTGCCCGCGAGTTCGTTCGCATTGGAGGTTTTTCCCGTGTGAATTCCTATCGCGTGGGAAATTCACAAAAATCCTCTCTTAGTGCTCCCCTACACACCCCAAGGAATGTGTCAAATTTCAGCTTCTTGCACCCAGTAGTTTTGGCTGTGCGTTGTCTGTCAGTCAGTCAGTAATGGAAGTATTTTATATTATTACTAGCTTGTGCCAGCGGCTGCGCCCGCGTGGGAAGTATTTCCCGTGTAAATCCTGATCCCGTGGGAATTTCGCAAAATCCTTTCTTAGCGGATGCCTACGTCATAACAGCTACCTGCATGCCAAATTTCAGCCCAATCCGTCCAGTGGTTTGGGCTGTGCGTTGATAGATCACTATGTCAGTCAGTCAGTCAGTCACCTATGAGTTATATATGAGGCCATGAAAGCCAGAGTGACCTAACCGTAAAATCGACTTATTGAAAAAAATGACAGCTAGACCACTCTAGCTCTCATGGCCTCAAAAATTTCAACTGTCAAAATAAGGTCAAAATGTTGAACTAAATTTTGGGCCACTGTGGTGCTATGACTTTTATCGTTTAGAGCAGTTTTATCAATTAAAATCACTATTTAAAAAAATACAGTTAGGCCACTCTGGCTCTCATGGCCTCATATATATATAGATATTGATGTTATAAAGCAATAGTTGGTTTAAACATGCTAATTTTCGAAAGTACTGGGTGGATTTGGATGAAATTTAGTATGCAAGTAGCTTGAGGAACGTTACTGGCTACTTACCCAGCTACACAAGAGGGAGGTTATGTTTTTCTCGTGATATAGTCCACGGGAGCAAAGCCCAGCATGACTGCAAGTTTCAAAATAACTGTTTTCTTAAGAGTTAATAGTAATACACATTACTAAAACACTTTGTTTTCCTCTGTCCGTCCTTCAGTTTGTCTAGGCTAATTTCTGGAACGACTGAACCAACTTTATTGAGAATTTTACTAGAAGATGGAGGATGAAAAGGTATTATAGAGGTAAAGTAGGTATAGGTAGGAAGGTATAGGGCAAATAAGACTTTAAACATAAAGACAATGAAGTTGGAAAGAATTAATCACCACCAATTTAGTCATTTATTCGTAAGCAAACAATTTGGTATCTTAATTATTAACACATGCCATTACATAAGAAATTGCACACAAAGTAATTACTTACTTAATTATAATTACGTTAATAAATAATTAATGAGTAAAATAATTGATCGAGAAGTAAATAATTAAAATTAAAAAATACTGAGATAAAATAATTCGTAAAAACGATGTCAATAAAAGTATAATTGTCATATTTACTTGCTTTGTATGTTGGTGAAATGAAGATATTATAAATGTGATAGTTTATCAGGATGTATGTATGTTTGTTGCTCTTTTACGCTAAAATTACTGAACGGATCTCGATGAAATATATAATAGTTGACATCCTGGAATAACACTTTTTATCCCGGAATAACATATAGGCTACTTATTATCCCGGTATTCCCACGGTATCGGAATTTAAGCGGGGAAAACCCCCCACGCGAACTAAGTCGCGGGCAAAAATTAGTTCCTAATAAATACTGACTTACTTAGTACATTATAAAAAAAAAATGAAGTACTCATACTAGACAATACATGAAATCTATTACTAAACTAAAATAATACTCTTTAAAACATGTCCTCATAGTATGTTATGTGAGGACCATGCAAATAGTCTATGAATTGGTTGGTTCTGATTCAAAATTAAATCGATACTAATATTATAAAAAACTTTTTAGCATAAAATAGAACCGACTTCCATATAAAAACACTACAAAGGCAAAAATAACTTTAATTTCGGAAGGCGGTGTCAAAAACGAAAATATATACAAAACTAAAGACACCGCCTTCCGAAATTAAAGTTATTTTTGCCTTTGTAGTGTTTTTATATGGAAGTCGGTTCTATTTTTTGCTAAAAAGTTTTGTTTTCACGCTTTTTAGTGGGTCGGTTTGTAATTTATCTAGTTACAAAAGCCAAAATGTCAACTACTTATCACCTTTTACAAAATATTGCTTTTCCCGGTGCAGAGCCGTTAATTTTTGAGGAGTTTTCCTGGTACATCACCATCAGCTCTACTTCACCATATGCATTGTGACGAGCATAAGATACTTAACATCCATATTCAAGTAATCTAATCGCAATCAACGAAATACTTATTATTGAGTAGTTTCGGTGGCCATCTGGGGTCTTCAGCATCAGTTCCACTTCCTCAAATGGTGCTTTTCGTGAGCAACTGCACAAGGTACTATAAGAAATACCCAAAACGCTATAGGTGTGCCTATAATATTTGAAGAGTTCCCTCGATTTCTCCATGATCCCATCATTAGATACAGACATGACGACAATGGGACCAAGTAGAAAGTATACCCTTTCAAACAAAAAAAGAATTTTTGAAATCGGTCCAGCCATCTCAGAGTTATGAGGTAACATACATAAAAAAAAAAGTTCAAGACGAATTGTAAACCTCCTTTTTTTGAAGTCGGTTAAAAACGGAACTGTTTGTTTGTTTAAACACGCTAATCTTCGAAAGTACTGAGAGGATTTGGATGGAATTTGTTATGAAAGTAGCTTGAAGCTTTTTTCGGATGAGGACACTATCTACCTCGATCTCACCTGTTGGTAAGCGATAGATGAGGTCTACGATGGAATGAGCGAGCCCAGATGTCAGTTCACTCTTGCTTTAAAGGGTGAAAGGTTAGTTATATTTTATCTAAAACTATCTTTAGCCCGCGACTTCGTTCGCGTGGGAAGTTTTTTTCGCGTAATTCCCTATCCCGTGGGAATTCCGGGATAAAAACTATCCTATACCCTTCCCAGGGTCCTAATCTATTCCCATGCCAAATTTCATCTAAATCGGTTTAGCGGTTTAGGCGTGAAAAGGTAATATACAGACAGGCGGGGTTACTTTCGCATTTATAATATTAGTATGGATTTTATCGTGATAAAGTCCACGAAAGCGAGCCCCGCCGACCCGACTGCCTACTATCAAAGGAACGATGTGATCCAAACATGTTTATATTTTGTCCCTTTTTTTTTCTACGCAACCTGATGTCAATGGGTTGTGAAAACAGGTGCACTATTGAAGACATGTTTGAGACGCAGGTTAGGGAGCACCCTATTGTCAATATTGCACATTGTAGTATCCTTGAACGTGGGGTGACAGGTTGCTTGCATTGTATCCTTAGAGCTGGGCTCGCATAGCGGTATATTTTTCGGAACGTTACGTTTTTTTTTTTACGTTAATTCCACTCCTTAGTTGTACGCACAAGGAAACTATTCCCAAAACATTTTGTGCGTATGTGTTGGATGTCCACCATGTAACGATGGCGCATCGCCGTTTGTTTTGTAGTCCGATCATGGAACGGGCTTAGATACTCCTAGGCTTGCAACAAGTCGCCGATTTTCAAGGCTCTGAAGCTTTGTCTCGACCAGTTTCTCATAGCCGATGAGTCGTTTGTCCCGTTTCTCGATAGACTCAAGTGCATCAAGCTGGTATTTGGCAGTTCCGTCCCAGAGATGAGAGCAGTACTCCATACACAACAAGTCGCCGATTTCCGAAGCTCTGAAGCTTTGCCTCGACCAGTTTCTCGTTGCCAATGAGCCTTTTGAACTGCTTCTCGATAGTCTCAAGTGTATCAGCTGGTTTTTGGCAGATCCGTCCCAGAGATGAGAGCAGTACTCCATACACAACCGAACTTGTGCTTGATAAAGGTTGAGCAGCTGTTTCGGCGTTACGTTAACGTTTCTCACAATACAAACATAACCCCCTTCTTATGCAGTTGGTTAAAAAGTAGTTTTTAGTTTGTTTGATTGCGCTTATCTTCGGAAGTGTTGGGCGGATTTGGATGGAATTTGTTATGGAAGGAGCTTGAAGCATGAGGAAGGTTATAGGGCTTTTACCGAACTGGAGGTCAAGAGTGAATAGGTTACTTCTAGGTAAGCGTCCTTCATCTTCGACCACATCATTGCTTACCATCAGGTGAGATGGTGGCCAAACGTGAACCTATCAACAATAAAAAAAGTGTACATATAATAGCTATTTTAATGTATGGTTTTTTTTTTTGCTGCTTTGTTCTGCGATGAATGGTAAATATTAGCAGGTTATTAATTTAAGCTAAAATAGTCTCTATTGACAGGAATATGTATTAGAGTTAAGAGTCCCTAACAGTTTTACTGCCAAAAAAGAGAAATTACCTACTTTTGTAGAACAAATATCTCAATAACGGCATAAAATATCATTTTTCTTTTAAAACAGCATTAAACATTGTATATTTATCTAATATATGGTTAAATTATAATTTAAATATCCACTCAAATAAATAATAAAAAAAAAAAATACAAACACGTGTTTTTACGAAATCACGTAATACCAGGTTTTACAACTGCTTTTTTAGCTTAATGGGGATGAATAACAATCTAAAAAAAATCCTGACCATTGGGCATATAGTGCACTAGTAAACTAACAAATTATTTTTTGAAAAAAAAAAATGAGGAGAGGTACTTAAAAATAGTAAACTTAGAGAAAACTCAATAAAATCCTTTGCAAAACCGTCGCTTTTGAGTAATAATTCGTTATTGAAAAGAAAATTAAAAACAAATTCTGAATAATACAGGTATTTATCTACCAAATTATTATTTTTTATTTTAATTCGAAGCTCATATTTTATTGTAATAGTTAACATTTTCAAAGTATGCCTTATAAATCGATGCGCTTGCTCCATTTATTTTGAGTAGATATTTAAATGCTAATTAGACCACATATTATTAGATAAATATACAATGTTTAACGCTGTTGTAAAAGAAAAATGATATTTTATGCCGTTATTGAGTATTTGTTCTACAAAAGTAGGTAATTTCTCATTTTTGGCAGTAAAATTGTTAGGGACTCTTAAGTAAGAGTAGCTTGTGGCCAAATAATAACAATCGGTGTTAGTTATTGGTTTTGAATTTTATTTTTTTTTGACACCGCCTTCCGAAATTAAAGTTATTTTTGCCTTTGTAGTGTTTTTATATAGAAGTCGGTTCTATTTTTTGCTAAAATTTTTTTTTCACGCTTTTTAGTGGGTCCGTTTGTAATTTATCTAGTTACAAAAGCCAAAATGTCAACTACTTATCACCTTTTACAAAATATTGCTTTTCCCGGTGCAAAACCGTTAATTTTTGAGGAGTTCTCCTGGTACATCACCACCAGCTCTACTTCACCATATGCATTGTGACGAGCACAAAGTGCTTACCATCTAGTTATATTCAAGTAATTTAACCGCAATCCACGAAATACTTATTATTGAGTAGTTTCGGTGGCCATCTGGGGTCTTCATCATCAGTTCCACTTACTCAAATGGTGCTTTTCGAGAGCAACTGCACAAGGTACTATAAGAAATACCCAAAACGCTATTAATCAATCAATGACGTTTAAAAACGTTATCAATTCGACGCGTATATTTTTTTTATTTATGATTACTCGAAGACGGCTGAACCGATTTGGAAAATTCTTTTTTTGTTTGAAATTGGTCCTATTGTCACCAAGTCAGGATCTGATGATGGGATCCTGGAGAAATCGAGGGAACTCTTCAAATATTATAGGCACACCTTTAGTGATTTGAGTATTTTTTATAGTAACTAGTGTAGTTGCATTCAAAAAGCACCATTGTGAAGTGGACCTGATGATGAAGACCACAGATGGCCACTGGAACTACTCAATATATAAGTAGGAATAATAAGTATTTCATGTGTTCCGCTTCGATTACTTGAATGTGGTTATTAAGCAAAATATGCTCGTCACAATACATATGGTGAAGTGAAGCTGATGGTGAAGTACCACGAGAACTCCTCAACAATTAACAGCCCAACATTGGAAAAGCAATATTTTGTAAACGTATATAAGTAATTGAAATTTAGGCTCTTGTAACTAGGTAAATTAAAAATCGATCAACTAAAAAGAGTGAAATAAAATTTTTTTACCAAAAATTTAAAACGACTCCCAAACAACACTGCAAAGCAAAAAATAACTTTAATTTCGGTAGTCGGTGTCTTTAGTTTTGTATTTTCGTTTTTGGCGAAAATCGAAACAACGGTCGTATTTAAAAAAAAAATCCATAGGTATAAGGCTAGATTAACAGCAAGTAACAGTCTCATTTAATGTCACTGAAAAACACCTTTTCAGGCGAGCGAAGCCGTGGGCAAGTCCTGTATTGAATGTATGCATATAATGCACTTTTGAGAAGTGTTTAGTTACTACTTAATTTATTTTTTAATTTTATTTTATTTATTTAAGGCACTAGATAACGACTTATTCACTAATACATTTTATTTCTTGATGATTTTTTTTTTCATTTTGTTTTCTTCATATATATCTATTTACGTATGTATCTAAACAATACATTCAAAAAGCATAAATTATAAACCATTCCGGTATGTAAAGTACCTACATATAATTTAGGAGTTTTGACAGATGGCTCGAATATGTTTTGTTCCTAATATTTATTTATTAACATCACAAAAGAAAATTGCATTTCAATATTACCAGCGTTTGCTCAGTAGACATAATTCGTCCACAATTATTTTTAAATATTAGCTTTCTGCTTTCCTCCAAATAAAACAACTAAAATACAATATGGCACATATTATTTTCCCGTTATTTTCGTAGGGGTACAAAGTTTTCACTTAATGAAATAATTAGTGTAATCACCTAATACTAGTGGTCGACCAGTTGTCGAAATGCGACCATAGTTTAAATTATTTTATTGTTATATACAAATATTACTATCCTGCATTTAATCTCCATTTTACAACTTAATTGTGCAAAATTTCTTATTCCTCTGAATGTAATTTAAGTCAAAACGGGTACAAAGTTTTCGTTGGAGGTGAGGAAAGGCTTTGATCAGCTCACAGTAGCCTGCAAGACCCTGAGCGGACGTATCAACTGTTTCGAGCGCCACGGCCTTTTCTGCCGACTATTTGTGCTTGACAAGTACCTACATCGGACACTATCAGAACCGCTTGCACAATTTGTTTGCTCCACCAACATCCAAAACTGTCAGCCAGAGCTGAATCTCCAGTATGTCGCACTCTAAGGATGCTCAATGCCCTCCTGACTACCAACCCTGAATGCGATGTGTTTGCCGACGAATGGAGTAAAATTATGCATGCATGTACCAGACATGCACTCATAATTCTACCTTTTTCTCTAACGCATAGTTCTGTGAGAAGAAGTATGCGAGAGTGTCTACTGTTCCATTTTAATTTTAATTTTATCTTATATAATTTTTATTTTCCTACACAATTATTATTATTCTTTTAATTGGTGTTGTACCGTTTTAATTAACGATAAATAAATAAATATTTTTTCTATTTTTCAGCAAAAATCAAATATAATAAATCAAAATGGCGCTTTGTGAAAGTCAGTTGGACTCTGCGTTGCCGCAGCTGAAGAGGGAAGAGTCTCCTAGCTCAGAGGGTAGCCAGCAAACTCCTGAGAAGAAGCCCAAGATCGAACACAACGGGGAGATCTATGGGTTGAACCAAGGTGAGTCCTCCCCAATCAACCAATACTACCTTTCACTCACAAATACTACCTCCACACTCAACCTTGCAATTACCCATACATTCACCTACACACTAACCCACACACGCATCCATACACTCACCCACACACTCACCAATACACTGACCAATACACATTGCTTTACTCAAACCACGCGCGGGATATACGGATACAAAATATTTATATTTATTTTCATTTTTTGACTAGTTTGCTTTCAAATTCAATTCAATAATTTAATTTATTAGTTATTTAGTAGTATTATTGTTATGTATAATTATTAGTAAGCGAGGGTAGATTCATGTTCGCTATATAAGTTGTGTCGCTTGCCAAATAAACCCAGTGTGCTACCAGCTATCCGTCGTTTTACTTGTGTCCGCATACCTAACAGTGGCGACGAGTACTTACCCGCGATTAAGTAAAGTAAAAAAAAAAAAATGTCACACTTTGGAATTTTCTCGAGTTTTGACCATACTATCCATACCTGGCAAAACTATAAACAACGTATGTTGCAGTGGTACATTGCCAACGATATTGACAGTGTACAGGATCCAAAGGGAGTGAAAAGACGGGCAATATTGCTGAGTGCACTCACTGACAGCACTTACAAACTAGCGGCCGATTTGGCATTGCCTAAGGAGCTGACGCAGACGCCATACGAAGACATTCTCACACTTCTCGACAGGCATTTTACACCAAAGAAATGCGGATTTGGTGAGCGGTATAATTTCTATGCTGCAACTCAAGGTCTGGAAGAAACATACATCCAGTGGGCTGCGAGGCTTCGTGGCCTCACTACACATTGCGGATTTCTGAATGTAGAAGAGGCGCTGCGTGACCGGTTTGTTATGGGTATGCTGCCGGGACCGGAGAAGGACAAACTTTTCGCGCGTGACCTTCAAGATTTAACATTGGCAAAAGCAGTGGATTTGGCGGAGAGCGTGCGCAGTGCACGGAAGGGAGCAGCAGCATCATCGGTGTTGGCGCAGGCGCCACCGTCGAGCGAGGCGCTGTTCAAGATCGCCACCAAAAACGAACCCAGTGATAAAGAAAAGTGTTCCGTGTGCGGTTATAAAAATCATAAAACGTCTCAGTGTCGGTTTGCTAACTATACATGCAAAAAGTGCAACGTTAAAGGACATTTACGTAGAATGTGCAAAAAAATAAATTACGTAGGTACTGGCGCTGGCGGGTCGAGTGAGACTGACGATGACGGTAAGATTAAAAAAATATGTTCACGTAACGGCGAACCCATGACGATAATCGTTTCGATACAAAATATTAATCTAAAGTTTGAAGTCGATACCGGATCAGCAGTCACAGCGATTTCCGAGAAAGTGTACAAAACATATTTTGAAGTATTTCCGTTATTATCAACGTCGGATCGATTATTTACGTATACAGGTCGTATTATAAACTGTCTAGGAATAGTGAAACTACCAATTACGTATTTAGGCAAAACACACGTAGTTAATGTGCGAGTCATACGTGATGGGGGACCCCCAATCGTAGGCAGAGATTTTATTTGTTTGTTCAGGTTACAAATGCTGCAAGTGAATTATTGTCAGGCAAATAATATTGCCGAACAGTTGAAAGTACAATATCCATCTGTTTTCTCAGACGAATTAGGTATTTTTACAAAGTATAAAGTAAAACTACAATTAAAAGATGACGCGAAACCGGTTTTTTTCAAAGCCCGACCTATAGCATTTGCACTTAAAGATAAGATAAACAAGGAGCTCGACCGTTTGGTACGTATAGGAGTACTTAAACCGGTTCAGCACTCTAATTACGCATCGCCTATTGTCCCCATATTAAAGCGAGATGGTTCAATTAGGTTGTGCGTAGATTATTCTGTAAGCGTAAACAAGCAGCTAGTTGTCGACCAGTATCCGTTACCAACGGCACAAGAACTGTTTACTAAACTACATGGGGGACAGCAGTTCAGCAAGTTAGATTTGACGCAAGCATATTCACAATTTGTCCTAGACGAGGCGTCTCAAAATGTAACATGCATTAATACTCATCGTGGGCTGTTCGTATATACGCGGCTAGTGTTTGGTCTCGCGAGCGCACCCGCTATTTTCCAACGGGCAATGGAATGTTTATTATCAGGGTTAGACGGTGTTATGTGCATGCTTGACGATATTTGTATAACAGGGAATACAAAAGAACAACATTTAGAGCGATTGAGCGCGGTGTTACAAAGACTGCAAGATGCAGGCCTAACGCTTCGTAAAGATAAGTGTGTGTTTTTTGAGAATCAAATAGAATATTTAGGCTATACTATAGAACAACAAGTTATGTAAATATCTATTTGATTACCGAAATTCTGTCCATTCGGCAACGGGCTGTTCACCTGCCCAGTTAGTATTCGGTCATAAGCTGCGATCGCGATTAGATTTAATTAAACCTAATTCATCTTCAACGGCATCTGTCACTCTCACTCGGAACGTCGAAAATAAACAGTGTTTGCAGTCTAAGGTGTTAAATGATTACAAAGCCAGTAAATATTTTAAGTCTGGAGACTTTGTATTATATAAAAAAAACAACATAAATAAGCAAGGGTCATGGAATAAAGGTGTAGTAATTAAAAGATGCGGAAGAGTAGTATATATAGTTAAGGATTGTATAACTTCGTGTAATTTAAAAAAACACAAAAATCAATTAATATCGTATAAAGGTACAGCAAGAGTTTCCCATGGGATAGAGGACTGCCATATTGAAGTTGAAGACATCACTCCACAAGAAAGTTCACCACCAAACCCAACAACCCCAGTGGACAATAAGACGTCAGACACAAGAGAGGAGAGAAATGATACAGTGGATACAGAAACACCGGCTAACAAGTCAAAAGAGGAAGAAGACGATTTCTATGAGGCAACAGAAGGGACTGGTGATGAAGCTCTCGTGGAGGCGAGTTCAGGTCAGACCCCACAACCCGAAAGGCAACTCAGTGATGGAAGAAAACTGCGAACTGTACCTAGGGTCGATTATAAACAGTTTTACTAGCTAAAATCTTATTGTATATAAATATATGTTTATTTTGTCAAGCTATGGGGAGGATTGTTATGTATAATTATTAGTAAGCGAGGGTAGATTCATGTTCGCTATATAAGTTGTGTCGCTTGCCAAATAAACCCAGTGTGCTACCAGCTATCCGTCGTTTTACTTGTGTCCGCATACCTAACAATTATTAGTTGTGCTCAGTTCCTTGAGAGAAAACAGACTCAGAAGTCAAAGTTTCTTTTTAACCGACTTCAAAAAAAGGAGGTTCTCAATTCGTCTTGAACCCTTTTTTTTATGTATGTTACCTCATTACTCGGAGACGGCTGGACCGATTTGGAAAATTCTTTTTGCGTTAGAAAGGGTATACTTTCTAGTTGGTCCCATTGTTACGAAATCAGGATCTGATGATTGGATCCTGGAGAAATTGAGGGAACTCTTCAAATATTATAGGCACACCTATAGAGTTTTGGGTATTTCTTATAGTACCTTGAGCAGTTGCTTTCGAAAAGTACCATTTGGGGAAGTTGAACTGATGATGAAGACCACAGATGACCACTGAAACTACTCAATAATAAGTATTTCGTGGATTGCGATTCGATTACTTGAGTACGGATTTTAAACACTTTATGCTTGTCGCAATACATACGAGTATGGTGATGTAGAGCTGATGGTCAAGTACCAGGAGAACTCCTCAAAAATTAACGGCTATGCATCGGGAAAAGCAATATTTTGTAAAAGGTGATAAGTTGTTGACATTATGGCTTTTGTAACTAGATAAATTACAAACCGACCCACTAAACAGCGTAAAAAAATTTTTTTAACAAAAAATTGAACCGACTTCCACATCAAAACACTACAAAGCCAAAACTTTAATAACTAATAACTTTAATTTCGGAAGGCGGTGTGAAAAAAAAAGAAAATCCAAAACCAATAACACCGACTACCGAAATTAAAGTTATTTTTGGCTTTGTATTGTTTTGATGTGGAAGTCGGTTCTATTTTTTGTTAAAAATTTTTAACATACAACTAAAACTATTCAAAACATAATTATGAAACATGAATGAACATAATTAGACGAAATCACCACACTGATTTGAGGGGATCCGACTGAGTCCTGATGGTGCCATCATTGGTCGTGTATAGCTCAACTTGGACTGTGAAGCTCAAAAATTTGACGAACAATACCAAATTATGGACATTTGGGTAGGTAAAATCCGTTTAGATGTGAAAAGATATCGAGCGACAGTTAGTGTTATTTTCTCATTTATTTATAATAGGTAATTAGTCAGGATAACGACAGTTTTTCATAGAAATTGTACTTAAATACAACAAACAAGAAGAATGTTCGAGGTCCTTTGGAAAACTCTGTCTTAAATCAGAGAAACTAAGGCTTTTCAAAAAATACAAGTAGGCAATAGGCTTTTGGGACAGTATTTTGTGATACTGCCGCTGAAAGTTGCTAGAATGACTAATAATAATTTAAAGCGGAGAAGTTTGTTTGTTTATTTATACGTGCTAATCTTTGAAAGTTCTGGAATAGAATAAAATTGGGTTAAAAAAAACCAAGTAGCCTATAACCCACTTTTAACTACTTGGCTACTTTTAACTAACACTAAGTCCATGGGAGCGAAGCCCCATGCAACTGCTTCTAATGCAATGTAGGGCAGATCGAACCCAGTGACGGTGCCTCATCCAGTGCCGGGGCCTCATCCAGTGACGGGGCCTCATAGGGCTATTGCCTGCCGGGGTTTACGGGAAAGTGCTAACGAGATACCGCGGCCTCGGAACTTTAGGGCAGCTGAAGGAACAGGGTGGGTTTTTAGTCAGTACAAGTCTGACACACCCTTCCGCTTAACCCAGAGCGGGAGAAGTCATTCGATGATATTATAACTAAGGAAATAAAAAGGGCAGATCCCACCCTCTGCCGGCTCCCCTAAACGGGTGCAGAGACGGTGTACTGCCGTTTTTAGGGTTCCGTAGTCGAATGGCTAAAAATTAAACCCTTATAGGTACATTCGTCATACCTGTCTGTCTGTCCGTCCGTATGTCACAGACACTTTGTTTCGAAACTACAGAGTTGAATTTAGTAGGTAGATGTTTGCTGTGAACAGCTTTACGATTTATATACAAGAATTTTAATGGAACTGAAACTAAAAAACAAACTATATGTGTGGTTGTACCATATTTCCCCAACGTCAATCTTTTAAGAAATGCAGCCCGCGATTCAGCCCGTTTCTACCTGTCCTCTCTCCAGCTGCGCCCTAGACGTACCCTACAGGGTGCCATTAGGCTCTCGTTCCTCCAACTGCGCCCTAAGCCAAGGTCCGTACCCTACAGGGTGCCCTTAGGCTCCTAGAGCTGCGATAGGCCACTCACGAATTCTTCATTCTTTGTCCTCAGTGCCTGGCGGTCTACCGCTAGCGGTGGACTATCGCTCTCCCGTGTCTCACTTCGTTCCCCCGGAGTTATACACCGCAAGACAGCCCAAGCAGGAGGAGCCCATCAGTACTGGTAAGTCTCTTAAAAAGTACTCGAGTAACAAACTAATGATACAGAGAAATACTTTGTAGTTTTTAAGTCCTCATTTAATTCTGTTATGGTGTACAATAAAGAGTATATCTATCTATCTGTTATTTTTAATGCGCAGTGGAAGCGTGCTGGGCCCATAACCTGTTATTTTTAATGCGGAGTAGAGTGATAAACACAGTTGGAAAGAAGTGAAATATTTAATATATATTATTATAAAATTACACATGACTTGTTTTTCATGGAAAAAATAGTTGCCGAGTGACAAACAGACCGAACAGTAGCTTTTACATTTGAATCTGAAGTATATTCTCTAGATGGCCAGCGTTACAGTTCCAACACTATCTATCTTAGTTTTAATTGCGCCATAAAACAGCTGTCAAATGTATTGACTAATCATCATCCTTAGCTTAGTTTAGCCTTTTACCATCATTGTCGGCGTCGGCTTCCAGAGACCTCATGCTAACAAAACGCGCTAGGTAGGTACCATGGCAGCCAGGCAGCCGTGTTGGCCTAACACGGCTGCCGTATATGTATAAGTAAAATACGTATACTTAAAAATATTTTCTAGAAATAAGACAAAATCTTGAAAAAAATTGCAAGGAAGGTCGCAAAAAATGTTTCGTCTCGTTCCACGTTACTACTCAAAACAAAATAGGGCCCACTTTGTTTTTATTCATTAACATGAAAATGGATAAATCTAAGTAATTTTGATGAATAGATATGTTTATAGTAAAGTTTTGTTAGTTATTTAAGTGTTTTTTTTTATCATTTACTTGAAATTATAAAAAAAACACTTTCCTTAAAAATACACGCAGAACTTCAAACATTAATATTTTTGAAATTGCTCGTTCGCTGTTTTAACCTTAAAACAGCGAACATAACATTTCTGTTGTTGATTAATTAAATGGATATGGATTGTTACACAGGGGTATGTTTAGTATCGGGTGGGTCCTCCTCGGTTACGTACGCACTCCTTGAGCCTGTTTGGAACACTTTCTATCAAATGGGCGATTCTTTCCTGTGGTATGCGTTCCCAGCAGATTTTTAATGCGTTTATGAGCTCCTGTTGGCTGTTCACTTTACTATAGTTCTCTTTAAGGCTTCTTTTCAATTGGTCTCACAAATATTCGATTGGGTTGAGGTCGGGGCTCATTGCAGGCGATGGTAAAACTGAGATGTTGGCCTAAGATAGTGCTCTCTGGGTTAGGCGCCCTGAATGCGCGTGAGCATTGTTCTGCATAAGAATAAAATTATTGCCCACTCTTTGTGCATAAGGAATGATATGAGGTCGGACTACACGCTCGACGTAGCTAGCAGCAGTTACGGTACCCTCGTTTAGAATTGCCAGCCCTGTTTTGCCCATTAAACTTATTCCAACCCATATAATGACACTGGGCCGCCCGTACCGATCAGTCTGGTGGACACAAGGTTCCGTAAAACGTTCACCTTCCCTTCTCCACATACGCACGCGTCTTTCATCACTATAAAACCTAACTTTACTTTCATCAGTGAAGAGTAGTCCTCCAGTTGTTCATCGTCCAGTCCAAATGCTCGCGTGCGAACCTCGTCGTTCCATCTTCATGGAGTCTGTTGCAGACCGTTTGGTCAATAACTCGTGTACTAGTGGCTTCCAGTAATTGGTTTTGTAAGGTACGGGCAGTAACGGTACGCTCTCGACGGGTAGATAAACGAATGTATCGGTCTTCCCGAACAGTTGTAGCCCGTGTGCTTCCTGATCCATGTCTTCTAGCTACACTACCAGTCTCTTGGTAGCGTTCCTACTCATTCCGGATAGCTTGCCGAGATACACCTAGTCGTAATGCTACTGATCGCTGAGATTCTCCCTCCATCAGTAATGCCACTGCTCTTGAAGCACTTTCCGTATTCATATGGTGTCGAATACGTGGTATTACAATAAATTCTAATGACGCAATTATCAAAACAGTTACAAAATGAGAAGCGCCCGTAATGTTAGTCGGAACTTTCAGTCATTTGCTTGCAAATGAGAAATTGTGCATAAGGTAATTTTAATATTTTTTTTTTGTGTCAACCCACTTGAGTGTAAAGCTCCAAAATCTCGTTCAAGAGAATGTCAAGAACTCATAAACATATCCATTTTTATGGTAAAACACTTCATCTTGCTCATAAATAAGTTTAAAGTGACATTTAAACATTTTTTGTGAATAAATCGTTGTGGGCCCTATTTTGTTTTGAGTAGTTTATTTATTTTAAATCTATTAAAACTGCAAAATATTTTTCATATTCCAATATGAAAAGGTTGTTTTACGGTAACCTCTCTTTAGGAAACCTCGTTAACGTGCATAGTATAATCTGACTTAGACTCTGACTGGATAACTGATGGAGCATATTTTTTTTTAAAAGATAACTAGTATTTACATTACTAGCAATCTTGTTAACCCCTCCAACTAAGCTAAATATGCTTGTGTCTGGAATGGGTTCATGGCAATAGGTGGGGTTCTAAAATATGTAAATGCAACCCCTCTATATAATTGTAATTAATTGGAGATCCAAATAAAAAAAGATACCTGAATCTCTTATAACCATTCAAAGAAAACCGAGTATAAGTCAAAAACAGGATGAATGCTAAAGGTTCTAAAATAACATGTTCCAAAATATGAGTTAAAACATTCTCACGACCTTGGCACCTGGTTGCTCTTTCAATATTTATCTGAGGGACTCAACATATAAATAAACACATTCCAAGTTCGAGTGAGGTATACCATCTACAAAGTTAAGGACGCGTTGTGCGTCACAACTTTAACCTTAATTCATTACTGATTGTGGTGTTAATTCTACATCATTCAGCCAAATCAAAGAACAATGCCTAAAAACCGCGGAAGAATTAGAAATTTCAAAAACAATGAGCATTTTGAACATGACGACAGAATGCACATCAGTAACACAAGGCATGTTAGTTTCAGTCCTGGATGCTTGCGTGAGAAGTCTGACGAGCCTTTGCCTTTTATTATAACCTTTCTTTCTTTCTCAGCTGAGACAAGCGATACGCCAACGCCTGTTAAGCGAAAGAGAGGCAGGCCCAGGGTGGACAAGACAAGCCCTGAGTACTTGGCCAACTTGGCGGCCAGAAAACAGGCCAAGGAGATGGGTGAGAGATGTTTTATTTTAAAATAGTGAAAGTCATAAAGTGAATGTTAAAGTCAAATATGGAAAGTAAGAAAGTGGAAGTCAAAAGCCAAATTTATTATAGAGCCATAATAGGGTAGTTTTCTGTGTTACAAAATGATTACCTATTTTACTTGGTTCATTAGTTAGATTTTCAAATATAAAACATAAAAAGAAAACACTTACATATACACTTATTTTTTGCCCTTTCAAATAAATAAAAATTTACAAAGATCAAAAGTTTCAGAGTTCAGGAGTGAGTTTGAGGCTGCTGACGTCACAGAGTGCTAAAAAGTATAACAGCGTCAACTCACTGTATCGTCATTTATGAATTACGTGAAAAAATTAAAGAAATACGTGTCCAATATTTTTTGATAACCAAAGTGACGGATCATATAAAATATTTTATGAAACTACCCTATTAGTCCGTCAAGATTATTTTTACGATAGTCAAAGGATGAATTTAAAAATATGAGATAGATATAACTAAAAAGATATTTAAGACGACCTAAAAATGCTTGAAAGCACAATGTCACCGGAATATTGACGTCTGTGCTTTGTCAAGCGAGTTCGATTTTCGTCTGGTACAAACATTTGAGATACATTAATATTTCGAGGTTATTGTGGCAGAATCACATAATACACCAAATATATAAGAAAAGAGGACTTAAAAAGTTTTGAGTGATTATAATAAAACAAAATTATAAATTATATGCGAGTGTGCGTTAAGTGTGACACGTATTTTAATGTATACTTACGTAGAATATGTATTTCAGCGTATACTTACGTGAAATATGTATTTCAACTTATACTTACGTAAAATATGTATTTCAGTGTATACTTTCGTATACGATTAGAGCGGCCTATACATTGCTCGGAACCACTAGAAGGCCAGATTTTTTAACCCTCTACAACACAAGGAGATTCTTTATTCATTATTATTATATTCCGATCTTTTTTTTTTCAGCGGCAATGATGAATAACAGGACCCCTGAAAGTGGGGAAAAGCGTAAGCGGGGACGCCCACGCGTGGACAAAACTAGCCCAGAGTATTTGGCTAGAAAGAGAGCGCGGGAGTTAGGTAACATACATACTTGTCATATTGTGCTAATATGGGGTTGGTTTAATGTGAAGTACTAACTTTGCTTTTACAGTAAAATATGAAAGAGGCTTATGCTTGGTAAGAATAACGTATGCTCGTGCGGTTTCTGGGACAAAATCTATTTATTTATTTATGGCACTCCAATTACTTATTCACTAACACATTTTTTGAGGTACTGTAACAATCGAATTAAAAGTCTAGAGAGAATATCGACGGTCTAATTATCAGAGTTCGTAACTTCATTTGAGTAAATTTTACAGGAGTAAAAAAAACTGTTTTATTTATTAATTTATTGCAATATTTCAACTTGTGATTTAATGGTAGATTTGATAGAGAAAATTAATTATACATTTTTTTTTAATATTGCATTGTATTTGTGAGAAAATTGACTTAAGTACGAACTTTTCTAGCCACGGTGTTTGGGGTTAGGTAGTGTAAATGCAGTACGTCTTTTTATTTTTTATAGATTGATGGAGATATGCAATTTGATAATTAGACCGACGATATGTCACTTATAGGGGTGCCCATCACCTACATATTAATAAAATTTTCTTACGTTACACAGAATAAGTAAATAATTATAGGCTATAAAACGGAACTGAAAAAAAAAAAAAAAAACAAAATTGAAAATAAAGAAATAACTACATTGTTTTGTTGCATATACATGATAGAAAATCAATATACAAATATACATCCCACCAAAAATATTTTCATGTAAAATGTTGCCAAGACGAGACCTATGGGCTCGCACTGTCAAAAAGTTATCAGATCTCATGTAGAGCCAAGCTTCTAACTCTACAAGCCTTGACTTCACAAAATCTCCACCTTAGTCAAAATATTTATTTATTTATTTATAACAAAATCCACAGCTCTTAAAACAATGTTTTATAGTAACTTATATCTAATCTTACAGCCAATTACGGATTTACAATTTATCCACTGGTGACAAACGTTTAGAAAATATTTTCTTTAAATTACATTATTATACCGTATTAAGAAGTGTGCATGGAGAGTATTAAATGAATGTGTCTGTGTGTGTATGTGTGTTTGTGGTGTATGGTGAATGCCTGTAGTGTACCATACTTAATCTCATACTATTTTACTTCTGTTAAGATCTGATTACCTAAATCGACATGTACAGAGGGTAAAAGTAGCTTCCTAAACATACCTTTTTTGGAGTTAAATATATCAACATAATTTGATCATTTCGTTACTACAAGAATTTGTGTATAACAGAAAAGTAATTAACAGTAAATCAATTTGAAGCGTCAATAGTCTAATAGCTAAGGTGTCGGCCTTATGATCGAGAGGTCGCGGGCTCGAACCCCACCCATTACACTATAGCCGTGAACCCACTCCAGACACAAGCATATTTAGTTTAGGAGGGATTAACAAGATTGGCAGTAATTTGAATTCTACCCACATTGCTAGTTCTCTGTAAAAAAGAAATTCTTATGCCTATGTGACGGTAGCGAAACGGCCAAGCCACATATTTTGACTAAGGTACACCTTAGTCAAAATATGTGGCTTGGCAGTTTGTCTCGTCTTGGCGGGGCCACTACCGTGCCCCCTGATTGCACAATTCAGATCCATGATTAAAATTTTGAATACAACAATTTCTGGGCTCACTTGTTCCATCGTAGACCTCATCTAACGCTTGCCATCAGGCGCGTTCGAGGTCAAGAGTGGACTCATCTATACTAATATTTTAAAGCGCAAAAGTTTGTTTGATTAAACCACGGAATAGATGAATAAGGTTGGAATGGTAATGTGGGCGTGGCGAGCGCGCCACATTTATGATACGAAAATCATAGCGCGACCGATTAATTCATTCACCGCGTTTAGTGCGGTTCGGAATACTTCGGAACACAGAGCTCTGCTTAAAAATGCCGTGTTGTGCGATTATAACCTGTAAAACAAAAAGTCAGACCGCAATTATAGAGCGAGGAGGTATATCTTTCCATCGGTAAGTCGAAAATAACATTTAATTACAATTTTATTTGTAAAAAAACATAAAAACATTCTGATTACTATGAAATTCCGAACATTAACAACATTATTGCAACAAATTACAAAAAATATACATTGCCCGATGTGTACTCGCTTAATCAACGCAATGACCAAGTCCGCTTACAATGTACTGCATGCGTTGCGTCCTCCACACTTCAACCATTGACGTTTCGTCCTTTGCCCTGATTAGCCGTGACGCACGGCGCATGTTTATCGACAGTGAGTTACAATTAGTAGCAAGCTCTCGATTTAAGTGTAATTCGCATACGTAACGGGCCTCTTGCTTGTAGTGGAGCTAAAGAGTGGGAGACAAGCAGCGACCCGCGTTCTCATACAAATCAGGAAATATTTCCTTTCTAACCTGTTTTATCTGTTCTGTGGTTTAAACACGATAATTTTTGAAAGAACTGGGTGGATTTGGATGAAATTTGGTATGGAAGTACCTTGAAGCTTGGGGAAGGTTACTTTTTACCTGACTGCAAAAAAGGAGGGTTAATTTTTTATAATGTTTAAGTCCATGGGAGCGAAGCCCCACGGACCTAAACACGGAATCATCAAAAAACTTAATTTTCACTAAATACATGTAGTTTTAGAGTAGAGCAATCCGTTCAGTAATTTTTGCTTTTGTGATCCTCACAAACTTCCGCATTCATATTATTAGTAAGAAAGTAACATGTATATATTTTTAAACTAACCCAAGGGTGCTGGAACGAAATAGTTACAATTAAACGCAAAAAAATGCAATGCCTTGTAACTACCGATGATTCAGTTAGCCAACCTTCCGCGCTTGAAAAATTATGTCACATTAATTTGACGAAAATTCTCGTTCCAGAATCTGGGTATAAATCACCCAACACTGAGACATCAAGTCGTAAGCGGGGAAGGCCACGCGTGGACAAAACTAGCCCGGAGTATTTGGCTAGGAAAAGGGCCCGAGAGTTAGGTAATTAATTTTTTTTTTAATAGTAAATATCGTTGCTTAAATTCAAAGGGGCCATAAGTCGAAAAGCATGTTTTTTACAGGAGAGCCTGTCTAAACATTGGCCGCGGTTTTTTGTTTCTGAAATTTTATTTTATTTCCTATAGGTACGTGTCATATACCATTGGATGTTCATTTAAAGCCTCTATTAGTAGACATTCTGATATTTTCCATAAAAATTACCCAGTTAAGTAAAATAGCACATGAGTCCCTTTTTCATATAAAAACGACCATATTGTTTATGAATTTAATAAACAGAAAATCAGAAATGATGCTAAAAGTAAGTTTTATTAGATATTTTCCTTCGTTTTTTTTAAATTATAAATGGTGGTAGCAATACTATATAATATTTTTTTAATAAATTACCCGTTACAGATTTTAAATATAAAAAACACAATAACAAAAGGTAAATTATTATTCCAAAATATGGCACTTTTTACTATAAACTGTAATTTAAACTGAGATATTTTCGGAAACGTGGCCCTTTTTCACAAATAAAACCTGTCACGATTATTGCCTGGTCGCAAAGAGGCAAATAAATGCAAAGAGGGCGGCAATCTGATTGGTCAATTTATAATGCGAAAAATCTGAGTGTCTGTTTTGCATATAGAAAAATATGAAGAGTTTTCTCTTCATATTTTTCTGAGAGAGAGATGAGATTTTTGCAATAAAAAGTATTTTTAATAACTTAGATTTGTGGCTCTTTTGAATTTAAGCAGCGATATTTGTAAATGTTATTAAATTGTTTTTCGAGGCACGAAAGAATCTCGTAAGCACCCACGGAACGACCTCGTCATATGCTGTTTAACCTCAGTGATCTATCCGTGCTGCTGTTATTATTTTCCTATTCATCTCAGCAAAGCCTTTTATGTGATACCCATATCATTACAGCGTACAAAAAGTGACTAGTCTGCCATCGAAATCAAAATAATCTCATATATTGTATTTCACGAGCACTATTAAAACGTCAAAAGCCTAGTGCCTATCTTGGGCCATCCGCCATATTGGATTTAAAATGACATAACTTAGCTAAACATGCATTGTTAATTAAATACAGTATTCCATTTGTGGGAAAAGTATAAAAATGAAAACTTTTTCTGATTTTTTTTTCGATTTTTCTGACAGAGATTTGTCAGAACTGTCACTGTCAATGTCACACGGCAGTGGCGACGCTCTGGTGGCAACAAATAGAACTTTTCAAGCTTTCGTATTTACAATAAACGGCGATCTGTGCAGTGTGGTAGCTTGTTTTTTTTTTTCAGTATTTATAGATTCCTGGATTCTGTATTAATCCTGGATTGCCTATATATGGGGAATTTTATCCAATGTATTACGCTAACATTTCTGTCATAACTGTCAATGTCACTGGTAAGTGGCGCCGCTCTGGTGGCAACAAATAGTACTTGTAAAATTTTCGTCTTTACTATAAAATAATAACGTTTCAGATTTCTTTTGCCTTTTATTATTATTCATAGATATATGGATATTCACAAACCAACGTAATTAAATTCTGTACTAATCCTGGATTACCTGGGGAAAAGTAAAATAATGCAAAATCTTATCCGATATCACTCAGACTTCTGTCTGAACTGTCAGTATCACTCGTCAGTGGCGCCGCTCTGGTGGAAACAAATAATACTTTACAAGCTTTCACCTTTATAATGATTATACATATATAATCATTGTAAAGGTCATAATAAGGTTTGTCATTTGTGTGGTGTGTCTGCTTGTTTTATTTAGTTTTTTGTTTGTTTTGTATATATGGGATTTTAATTTCAATATAAATATTTGTATTATATGGCTCTAATTCTCAGTGGTTTCTAGCAAAGGATAGGTCATCTCAACCCGATCGTTTCGTGTGTCGAGTTCGATTCCCGCTAGTAACAAATATCTCTTAAGTGCCAACTGAATTGCTTGATTTTCAACGATCAGATTTAAGAGGTAAATAATTACCAACAATGTTTGGCATGGGAATAGTTTAGGACCCTGGAAAGGACATAGAATAGTTTTTATCCCTGAATTCCCACGGGATCGGGAATTACGCGGGAAAAACATCCCACGCGTCCCATCCGCGAACGAAATCGCGGGTAAAAGCTAGTTTCTTATACAAAAACCCAATAGCACTAGCATTTTGTCTGCTCTGGGAACTGAACCCGAGACGTCATGATCAGTAGTCGCGCTTGCGACGAGGCAGACTCTAAAACAAAGAAGTAATAATAATTAATTTGTACGTTATTTTGTGTGTTTGCAGAAGCTTTGGAGAGAAAAGCAAAGAGAGAGTATAAACGCCGTGCTACTGGAGGTAAGACTTAATTAATACACAATTAACACTTATTACTGTTTGTTATCATCTTCATGCCCTTATCATAGTTACTTGTGGTCGGTGCAACACGTTTTCTTCTTCCATTCTGTCAGACGTCACAGCATCAATTCCTTTTCTTTCATATCATTCCTCATACAGCCGTCTTTTCTTTGGCCTTGTTCTACCTCTCCATCAACATTCAAACTCATCACTCTTTTAGTTACATGCGTGTCATCTCTCCCCATCACATGTCCATATCAAGAGAGGATCATTATTTGCTTTACCTTTTCACAACTGTGATGGGGTCGACTTTAAGTCTTATTAGATGCAGTTTAGTTTTAGTGTCTTACATGAAGCGACTGCCTGTCTTAACCTCCCAGTAGCTGGTTAACACAATACACCTTGGCAAGACCAGTTCTTTTCGAGGCACTGAGGAATCTCAATATACATATTAAGATCAAATCCCATCCAAATACCGACCTCGGAAAGCGTTGCTTAACCTCGAACATTGATGCTGTTATTAATTGGTCAAGAACTCCTCCCACGAGCTCCAAGCTAAGTACATACAAAAATATTTCTTATAAATAAACTAGAATCTTGAAAAAAGTGCAAGAAAGATCAAGAAAAAACTTTATCTCGAAACCTATAATTATATACAACGTGTAACGGAAACCCCGTATCTATCCAAAAGGGCTGAGGACAACATCTGGTATGGAGTCTCTATGCACAATTTCAGCACAAAATAACTGACTCAAAGAATTGATACCAAATTATTGGTTTCATATATTTCTTGAATGCCAATCATAACAAACGTGTCACAGCACTACGAGGGTCAATTACTTTCTACGTCACTTGCCAATAATACGTTGATTCTCTTCGTTCTTATTAATTTGAACAGTTCGGTCTCTGGTATCATTGTATTGAAATTTCTAATAAGTTACACATATGTAGACATAGGATTACAAAACCCTTGCCATATCGGTTGTTATCATCCAGAGAAGCCGTGCACTCGGTATGTATATCAGGCGCGTGCATAGGATTATGACAGGGCATGCGGCGGAGTAAAAACACACAAAAACTTCTTCTTTTATAGATTTTTAGCATAGCCACAGCCACGCATCGTAGCATGGTGGCGATGCGTGGCTGTGGCTATGCTAAAAATCTATAAAAGAAGTTTTTGGTCACAAAAACTTCTTCTTTTATAGATTTTTTGTGACCAAAAGAAGTTTTTGTGACCAAAACCTTCTTCTTTTATAGATTTTTAGCATAGCCACAGCCACGCATCGCCACCATGCTACGATGCGTGGCTGTGGCTATGCTAAAAATCTATAAAAGAAGAAGTTTTTGTGTGTTTTTACTCCGCCGCATGCCCTGTCATAATCCTATGCACGCCCCTGAATTGTATATACCCTTTAAATTACACGTTGTATATGAAAGCGAAATACCACTCACTGATTGATCACGAAATCTCAGAAACTACAAGTAGTAGGGCTCTCAAATTTTGCTTTGGGGTTTCTTTTTAGTACGTAGATGCTCGCTAAGACGGGATTTTGCGAAATTCCGACAGGATCGGGGTTTACACGGGAAAAACTTACCACGCGAACGAAGTCGCGAGCAACTGCTAGTGCTTAATATTTTGAACGGTTACTATCCATTTTCTGTTACCATCAGCGAGGAAATTTAACTGATTGATGGCCAATGACGCCTCTGGCGCGTCATAAGTAAACATCTTGGGTGGCCCATGACGCGCGTGGTGCGTCATTTTTAAATTAAATTAAAACAAGCTTAAAAATTATGAAATTACGAAAACCACCATTTTATATCCTACATTGAACATTAAAGTAGTTAGTGCGCCAGGCAATTAAGTTTTGATATTTAATTTCCCAATCAGGTATTATAGCAAACCTTTATACAAAATGTATGGGGCCTGGCTAATGTGTTGGTGAAAATGAAGGTGGCAATGAGTCGGTTAATCAACTAAAGAATGGCATTTCAAAGGAGCTCGTTGCTAAATAATAACACCCCCACAGCTCGTTGTCGAGGTTAAGCAACGCTTGCGAGGTCTGTTTTTGGATGGGTCTTAACATTTTGAGTTTCCACCGTGCCTCGGAAAGCACGTTAACCTCTAGAGCCCCAGCGGCACAGTAAACAAGTATTAGTTGAGCCCCGCTGGCACAAATTTGTGCCACCAAACCCCGACCGACTTAAAACTGTATTTGTAGTAAAGATAAGTCTTAAAATCGTTTGTGACCGGAGTCGGATTAGGCTTACGATAAGAGCCCGCCCGCGGTGCTTGACGGATGGTTGACGTAATAATGACGGTCCTTGAGAGGTTAAGCCGTTGGTCCCCGCAGTCATTTGTAAATTTTTGATAGTTGTCATGGGTATTCAGAGCCAGAATATCTAGTTACCCAGATATTGTGGAGGTCAGATTGTCACTAGCTCCATTTTAAACACTAGTACTCACCTGCATCCAGTTAGATTAGAATCTAACCCGACATAGTTGGTAAAAGGCTAAATAGAGTCCAATATGAAAAGGTCGTTTCACGGTATTCTCTTAGCGCCTTAGGGCCGGCGCTCGGCACGGCGTGTGTAGGATTTTATTATTTTATATTTTGAATCTTATTTCAATGAGTTTAGAATTCATGTTACTTTATTTCGATACCACGATGCCGCGACGCGCCGCGGCGTACTGCGGCATGACGTGTCATGCCGTTTCATTCCACGGGATGCCGCGGCGCGTCATTGCATCCCGCGAGACGTAATGGGTAGATCTTATTCTCCACAAATTATGCACCCAGAATTGTCTTTTCGTTAAATTAGTAGTTCTTATTTGTCTCTCTTCGTCTTCAGCTAGAAGTGCTATTAATACTAAATCCCAGTCAACCATAACGACACAACCAACATCGAATCCGCGTGGAGCAAAACTGATTGATGCCAGAGTGGCTGGGCTTTCAGTACGATGCCACGAGATACCACGGAATGCCGCGAGACGCCACGGCAAGCCGCGCGATGCCACGGAATGCCGTGCTATGCCGTAGCGCAGCCTTCCGTGCCATGCCGGCAGTGAGCGCCGGCCCTTAAGGGTCTATACTACCTCAGCGCTTCTTACTCTTTGTCTCGCTCGCACTCTACTAGCCGCGGTCACGCGAGCAAGCGAAACAGGGTGGCAGGGTAAAGACTCCAAGACACCGATAATTTAGTTTGTTTCTTTTTACGGTGAAAATAATGATAATTAAAAAAAAAATAACATAAGACCTGCTTTATAGTAAGTTCAATTAATATGCAAAGTTTCATTATCTAATTTGAAGTATTTTTTGAATACCAGCGGTTTATTGTTCGGTTTGGAAGTAACTTTGTATTTTTTTTTCTATCAAGAAATTTTTATGGAATCGTGTTTTCGTCAAACATAGTACCTAAAATTAGTCCTCAACTTTACCATATATTTATTTCAAAATTATTGCTGCAGTATTTTCGACATAACGGAGGATCATGCTAAGCCATTTGAGGTAGTATAGACCCCTAACAGTGCATCTAAAGTGAGCTGTTCGCTGCTCAGTAATAGAAACTGCGAATCGATTGGCCTCATTTTCCTTTCAAGCCGCCATTAAGTCTCAATCAAACTATCATGTTGTGTTTATTTGATGCGAGATTTGTTTAACGTTCTCGATCGGGTTAGTGTAAATAAATAAAGAAATATGGTGGCAGTCATTGTACTACCCTACATTTACTCACAAAAGACAACAGTATGTGCCTTAAGGCTGCGTCAAAAAGGTTCAATCAGCAGCGTTGACAGATAGTTGCTAAAACCAAAAAAAAAAATCTACAAAAAGCTCATAAAACAATAATAAATTTAAAAAGAAAAGTTTGCACTAACTTGCACGTGCAAAAATAGTGCAAACTTCTTACTTTTCCTGCAATACATGTGTATAAAAAAACAATTAATAACTTTACTGTATATGGAGAACTTACAGCACAAAAAAAGAAGAATACATAGTCGCCAGAGAGCCAATAACAAGTCCTCACGTTTAGACTTGAAATAACGATATAACCAATGCAATAAATTATGATCGAGTACGTTAGGTAAACTCGCACTTAACCCCTTCTATTCACCTTTCCCAAATTTCCAACCTGACTCTTTAATGGAATATACAGAATGTAATTTGTTCACTGAAGTATTTGTAACAATATGTACTACACTATCCAAGTGTTATAAAATATCACAAAATTGTATACTTTGAAGTGTTTCACTAATCATGTACTCATCATTTTCTTGCATTACAATGCAAGATTGATGCAAGAAATAATTTAAAAAAAATGACAGACTTTTTATTATTTCTTGCGTCAGTCTTGCTTCTTTGTTTTCTTTGCAGTCACTAAACAAGAATGCGGAATTGCAAGACACAAAACTCTTATAATAATATAAGCAATAGTATAAGCATGAATTTAGAACTCATATTCAAGAAAAACAATTTATGCACAGAAGATAGAAACCCTGTCTCTCAAACTAGGTGTGTATCTCTACTAATATTATAAAACGGAAATGTTTGTTTGTTTGAACGCGCTAATCTTTGAAATTACTGGGTGAATTTGGTATGGAATTATCTCGAAGCTTGAGGAAGGTATATATATAGATTACTTTTTACTCGACTGCAACGGAAGGAGGGTTATGTTTTTAATACACGTATTATTTTTATTAAAGACATTACCACGTTTAGAGACCTTTTTTTACGTTTTAATAGCCTATTCATTTGAGATTCGAACCTTTTTCTCGCGTTCGTTTTAGAATCTTAAGAAATTGTATTGTCTGCCTTGCTTGCCTAAAGTACGTGATATCAATCAATGAGTTCTAATCCCTTGTTTTAATGTTATTCAATAAAAATGTGGGAAAAATCTTTTATAGTCCGTTCGCTTTAAGAAAATAGTGAGTCATTTTTGTCCGCCAGTCTAGCCCCGCCCCTCGACCAATTAGGTCTCAACAAATTAGAAACCTAAGTTCACATTGATCAGTTGATGGCAAATTTTGGCGAAACGTTTGTCTTTTGTGTATTACCTAATAATCAAAAGGAATATCTTGCTTGTTCGTAAGAATACAAGTGGATAAGTAATTTATAGTGGAGAAAGAAGAGTTAATAAAAAGGTTTTTAAGTACTTTAACCTCTCAAGGACCGCCATATTTACGTCAACCATCCGTCAAGCACCGCGGGCGGGCTCTTATCATATGCCAGTGGGGCTCAACTAATACTTGTTTACTGTTACGTTTTTGTGCCGCTGGGGCTCTAGAGGTTAAAATATGTGATTATAATGTGAATATGGGCTGGATGAATTTTTACTCCATTGTGAAAACACCTTTAACCTGCAGTTACACTGATGACTCACTTTTTTCTTAACGCGTACGGACTATAGTGCTATCGTGGTGAAAGGATGATTACCTACACTTAGCGGTACCCAGTACTAGTTGTCTATGGTTACCGAAAGTTTGAGGGATTAGTTACCGATTTTTAACGTCACTTAGGGAGGCTCCTTTCTTGCACTCTGGCGAAGTTCCGGGCTAATAAAGTATAAAGATTTTTGTACCATAGACTCGAAGAAAAAGAATGAAAATGTCTTGCAATTCCGCTTCTAAGCATCATACGGCTTACTAACACTCAACATTCGTCTCTAGCTAAAACCATCTCGAAAACCGCGTTACAAATCTCATCGCGGGTCAAAAAACGCCAGTTGCCAGCAAACAATAAAAAGGTTGGTGTTGCCTTGAGAAAGTTACCGCAGAAAATTGGCAACACCGTCAGAAAGGTTGGAGATAGGAAGGTTTTAGTGAGGCGGGCCGAAAACAGAAAGTTTATTAAAAGAAAAGGTAATTTTACGATGATTTGATCTTATTGTCGTGTGTGTAAAGTGATTAGAATATTTGACGTCTATTTAATAGAATAATAGGCTTATATTATGTTTGAAAATTTAGTCATCTTTAAAATTAATTCTGCATAAAAGTTAACTTAAATCTACAAATTGTTGCTCA
Source organism: Tholera decimalis (assembly GCA_943138885.2). Classification (NCBI taxonomy): domain Eukaryota; kingdom Metazoa; phylum Arthropoda; class Insecta; order Lepidoptera; family Noctuidae; genus Tholera; species Tholera decimalis. Next base: position 3,697,597 of record OW964575.2, on the reverse strand, counting down.
GCAACTTAAATATTTTTTTTTTTCTTTAATATAATTCTTTATTGCAATTTTACTTCGAAGTGTAATATGAACCTATACCATATACATTTTGAAGTATGCTATCCTTAATGTATATTAGTATATAAAACAAAATATTGGGACGACAATAATTGTCCAATAAAAAAATAAAATGACAACTGTGGTCTTAAATCATCGTTGATATGTTTGTTAGTTCTCATGAACATGTAGATGTCGCTGTCGCGAATAATCTGGGTCCAAATTTGATATAGCAAACGGAAACTGAAATTCCGTGAGGTGGCGTATTTGCCTTGAGAAACTTAAATATTTATATAATTATTTCAGCGAGTAAAACTGCAATAAAAATACACAAAAATAAATGTATTATAGCATTAAATTTGTGGGAGATCAATTATTACAACAAAATAGAAATATAAAATAAAATTTAAACTAAAGTCGTCAAAAATAGACGTCAAATTTTTCAAAATGGCAGCCACTTTTTTACACATGTCAATAATAGATGGACATGCATGGACGTAGTTAGGCTTGTGTGGGTAGATCGTATAGTTAAGTGCATTGATACCGTTAGTACCGTCAGCAGAGTAGAAAATTTCTTATGACGTCGATAAATTATATGTATTGTTACACAATGGAGATTTTTGACAATGTTTACACTTGTTTTATTTACGTCAATGAGATTAAAATATAGGTCATAACAAATAAATCACAGATTTTTTATTAATTCTTGAAAATCAATCCTTTTTCACAAAAAACCGGTGCTTTTATTTCCAAAAAATCCCTTAGGTACTCTTTCTGTGTTTCTAACGGTACTTTTACTATATGAATTGGCATGAAATGATATTTTAAAATTTTATTTAAAAAAATTGTAAATTTATGTATTTAATAATAATGTTCTTATTCAAATGCAGGATTACAATATTTCTGCATGGACTGTGTAGATTCGTTTTAAAAATAAATGTTGTTTACCGATTAGGTAATTACGTGTACTTATTTTTTTAATTACTTTATTATATGAATTGGTGATTTAAAAAAAAATATATATTAGTATAGGTAGGTAGTAATAATTATTTAAAATGCATGAACGTAGTATTTTTTTTTTAGAAAATTATATTAGTCGTAAATGATTTTTTTTATGATTAGGTACAATTATTTTCATGTGTTTTAGGTATTAAAATAAATCATAAGCTTTTGAAATCGTCTTACTTCTATTAAAGAAAGGTCTTCTCCATAGCCGACCGACTATATTGTTCGATCCCGCCGGTCCCTAGCTATATCTCCCTAGGTTCGCCCTAAGCCGAGTTAAATATTCCACAGGGGGTGCCATTAGCGAGTAGTCGCTTAGTTTAAGTCCTGGCTGGAGTTACTATAAAGGCCGTTCCAGGCAACTTCGGTTAAAGATGATATGAGTGGCTAATCATCCCGAGTTGACGGTGAGTGAGGTTCTGCTCGCCCTCGCCTCTTAAAGAGGTGTCAGCACTATTGACGGTGTCCTATGGGGACGTTCGGCAATAGCGACAGGTAATGGACCTATTGGGCCCCATTGATAGAGCCGACTGTTCTTTGAGGCGTTTGTGGAATACGACGCGCCGTCGACCCGGGCCTGTAAATGCTCGTAAATGCTTTTGGAAAGGTTACGACTGTTAAATAAATGATTTTTTTATGGTTTTTTAAATTATTTTATGCTGCATGTCATCTTCACTTTCGCATATTTAGAAAACTCATGTGTTGCTTTGCTTTTGATAACGCCTGGCTGAATGTGACTGACTCAATTTTCGCTGCTCAAATTTAGTTGCCGAAATTCGGTGGTGTTGCCTTTCGTAGAATAGTGATAAAATGAGTTCTTATAAAACAAACAAATGAGATCGAAGAAACAACTGCTCGACTAATTTTTAGCCGCGTATTTTACGCTTTGGTTTTTCTGTTTGTTTTAAACGTCGAAACGATCTGATGGAATTTACATTGCCGATTTTGCATTGCTTAGTATAATCAGCCTACAATGTTGTACAGCCTACTGATGGGACACGGGCCTATTCTCTGTAATTATCCACGTGGACACAATGCAAATAAATGTTGCATGCCTCCGATTTTTCAAGTTCTAGGCCAGTAATTTCAATCTGGCAAGGTTTCTTACCGAAATCGGTAAATAGAACTATACGAGAGATAAAAGTAGGAGAGTAATGGGGTGTATAGAGATATAATTTTGAATAGATATACATATAATTTGAAATATAGATATTTTATATGTACATATCATTCTGAATAGAGATATCGTTTCGAATAGATATATCAATTTGAATAGAGATATAATTTTGAATAGAGATATCAATTTTCAATAGAGATATCATTTTGAATAGAAAGTACTCTTCTATCGATAAATCGGCAACGCTAATTCCGTCCGAAATTATTTCGTCCCGAAAGACGAAATGAGGTCAAAACAAATGCATGGAAGCTCCTTATCAAACTTGTTTTTACTTTCGTAGAAACTAGACTCCTTGACTTGTCTTACAGACTCTGCAGCGTCGTCATCCGCTGGTGAAACAACTCCGCGGACCAAGAGAAAATATACAAAGCGGACGCCGAGTACCAAGAAAGATGCTGTGAGTAAATTCCTTTTATTTTCCTAAAGCAATGTGGGTAGAATTCATACACCCACATTCACGACCTTAATACTCCATCTCCTGTTCACTACCGGTCTACCAGACGTATTGCAGGGTACCATCCACACTTGGTCAATATACCGTCTTCTAAGCGCTTCTTCTCCACTTTAAACGTGCGCCAAGGTTTTGAACTCTGCCGGCTTCTGTGTTCTCTTCCACATATGACCAGTCTGCCTTCAAAGAAAGAGTGGACAGAAACCTGGGCTTGCTCGTTTCATCATAGAACACATCTATCGCTTACCCATCAGGTAAAATCCAGGTCAAGGGTTGGCTAATCTGGAATTAAAAAAATTAGGACTGAAAGAGTACAAAAGTTAGCAATAATAATGTATCATTAGAACTTAAAACGGGATATTTGCGTATTTATTGTTTCGAGTTTCCGATATTTCGGCACTGTTGCAAGCGCCATGATCACGGATGAATGAAATTAATTTAAGTTCTAATGTTGCTGTTAGTGACCATGTTAGCTTGAAAACTTATAATAATAATGTATGTTATTTTTCGCGTATTGTGTTCCTCTTTCAAGAGCCCTGGCCACCGGTAGCTTGGACCCTGTTCCCGATACCGGTGGGCTACTATGTTTTTTATTTTTATATTAATATTTAAAAATGTATAAATTAAATAAATATAATGCATTTTATTTTTCTGACAGCCGTCATCTTCGGAGCAGCGCGTAAAGGGCAAGCGAGGTAGACCGCGGAAGGTTGACCAACTTGCCGCTAACATGAAGCCGCAACAACAACCCAGTGAGTTCTACCTTTCATTACACGTGGACATGAGCTGCAATGGCTGACCTGCAAGTCTCTAAATAGACTCCGGATCCAGGTTGGTCGAACTTGTCCGATCCAGCCTGTCCTCCCCCAGCGATGCCCTAAAAAGCAATTTGAATAGAGATATCACGAGTAGAGAGTACTCTCCTGATAAATCGGCAACGTGAATTCTGTCTGATATATTTCGGCCCGAAAGACGAAATGAGGTCAAATCCAATGCATGGAAAGTCTTTTAATTTTTTTTACTTTCATAGAAACTAGCCTCCTTGAGCGACGCCCTAAGCCGTGGTCCGTATCCCACAGGGGTACCCCTTAAGGAGTAGGCGCTTAGTTTGTAAGTTACAAGAAGCCCTGGCTGGAGGCTTTGATTATTATAATTGCCGCCAAAGGCAAGTCCGGTAAAGCAGCCGGCAACCTCATAGGTCAACCGATGAGGCGCTTTGGTGGGCGCGGCGGGATGAAACTATTTTATTAATTATAGCCTTTTGGTGTCTATTTATGTATTGCATAGATCCGATTTAAATTAAATTTATGTTGATTGGAAATGGAGATTCAAAAGGCATTTGTACAAAATGGGCAGAAAATCAGTCTTTAGAAAGGCCAGTCCCCCAAAGCATCCGCCCCTTATCCTATAGTAGGAGAGCTGATAGACAGGTGTTATTGAACATTATATTTTTTTTTTGTGCAAAACCTTAATGTAATAACTATGTGGAATCTAAAGATGCACACCTGGCATTTTTTACGATTTTTTTTGCGGTAAAAATTTGTGGGCTATCGAACAAGTTTTTGTAATACCTCAAACACTTCTCGAAAAACGTCTACAAGTTCTTGGACTACTAGTATTTCTGCTTGTTGGGAAGACGAAGTGACGCAAGAAACTAACTAACGAAAATGTTTTTAAATTTATATATTTTATTTTATTTTTTAACATAACATATCGACGGTCTAAATATCAGAGTTCGTAACTCCATTTGAGTAAATTTTACAGGAGCAAGAAAAACTGTTTTATTTATTCATTTATTGCAATATTTCAACTTGTGATTTAAGGGTAGACTTGATAGAGAAAATTATTTATACATTTTTTTTTAAATATTGCATTGTATTTGTGAGAAAATTGACTTAAGTATGAACTTTTCTAGCCACGGTGTTTGGAGTTAGGAAGTGTAAATGCAGTACGACTTTTTATTTTTATAGATTGATAAATGTACATACCTTATCGTATAATCGTTTTTGGCAAATAAGAAGTATTCCATTGTATAGATTATAAAATACTGCACGAGATGGCATGAAAAGTCCATTTTCGTTTTGGTGTTACGCATTTTGATAATTAGACCGACGATATATTTTTTCTTCTTCAAAAGATTATTGTGTTACCCTGTAACGTTTCCACTGCTAGTTCAGAGGAATCCTCTCTATGAAAGGAAATGGTCCGTATTCCACTACGCGGCACAGGACGGGTCCAGTGATGGATATCACATGCCTTCGACTTTTTGAAGAGAAAACTTCTTTAGAATCGTTGTGATTTGAAAGTTTATGAAAAGAAAAAGCGACAGTAAAAATAGACAGACACATAGATTGCCGAATTTTGGAATTCTGTTGGGGCCAAGTGGTAGAGCTTTTGATGCCCTTTAAAATGAGCCCAAACTCGGCTATCTTGCGACCACGGGAACTAAGTTAGGTCGCGGGGGGTGAGGTAGCCCTGAGAGGGGGAGGGGCGGTCTCGTGGGGAGTTCAGGAGGGGTAGGGGGGGACAAATTTTTGAAGGTTTTTTTGAAGGTTTCACTTCTACCACGTGTGAATTACACACATGTTTTTTTTTATCCCTAGGATATGTTGGTGTCCAGTTTGGCTAGTACATTGCAGGCCTGAATCACTTGATTGTCTGATAAAAAGATGGTTCCTTGCTTCGGAAGGCATGTATAAGCCGGTGGTCCCAGTCGTCAAAATAAACCACGTCAGAGGCCCTTGAGGCGGTCTAGACACTCTGACGCTAGGGTGTATGGAGTCATTAGACCTTACTACCCACACGATAAGAAGAAGAATATTAATGTGCCTAATTTTAATTTGTTTCTTTAGCTATTGAATTGTCCGTTTCCAGAGATTCGCGTAAGAAATAACCTGATGCCTGTCAACTCTGAACCGATCACATTGGATAGCGATGATGAACCGGATCTAGGTGAGTCATTTTATGTTCCTTCAGCTGCCTTTATGTTCCGGGGCCGCGGTATCTTGTTTTCAACATAATATTCCCGTATCCCCGGTATATTGCATCATCATAAAATAACAGATCTTGATATAATTATAGTTTTTGTGGTAACGAAACCGCAGCAACTTTGAATTGGACGCCAACCCCATTAATCGAGCTGTGGGTCAAATATTTACATTATAATTCATCGCCATCTATTGAGCTTTGTGTCAAGCATTTACAATGCCAACGCCATCTATCGACTCGGGTCAACCATTTACAATTCTACGCCAACGCCATCTATCGAGCTTGGTGTCAAACATTATATTATAATTCGACGTCAACGCCATCTATCGAGCCTCGAGTCAACGATTTACATTAAATTCGACGCCATCGCCATCTATTGAGCTTTGGGTCAACCAGTTATTTTTGTTCTACACTCGAACAAGACGGTGTGCCAGTTGTCCCACCACCGACGATGAACGAGTAACGAGTAGAGCTAGCATCTGAAAACGAATTGGCGAGCAGCGAACGTGTAGTTCCGATAGTTATGGCGTTGGGCTATAAGCGAGTGGGCGAGTGCGACGGGCGATTACTCGCTAGTTGGTCCGCAGGACTGCTAGTTGGTCTCTGGGCGTGAGTTCTGACCTCGAAGCAACCATCGCTGAGCGAGTATTATCTTTGATAGCTCTTGTAGCTCAGCGACAGACTAGTGAAGCGAGCAGTCGCCGGCAGTGTGAACAGTCAGAGAGCAACTATCAATATATGCATCTCTTCTGTTTACACGGAATGTATATTTCATTGTTCGTTTCTTGAGCGAGTAAATCGCCGATAGTTAGTCGTTTACTCGCTGGCGATCGGACAACTCTTAAGCAGAACTTAAGGGGTATATGTGGATAAAACTAAAAGCCTGAATTTTCAGTAACCAAGCAGGCATTGTATAGACACGGTATATTTCAAATTTCATTCAATTTGAACCAGTAGTTTAAGAATTATAACGAGTCAAAGTTTCTTAATTTTGTCACTCACTGACTGACTGACTGATCATCAAAAGTCTAAGGCACTTCTAGCAGACATAGAAGCTTCAAATTTAGAATACAATTAGTGTTTAGTGTATGAATCAAGGAAAAACTAAAATATTTTTCAATTTCGGTCCAGTTTTCTAGATACATAAACTGCATAAATAACTTTGTAATCCCATATATTTATATGGGATTACAAAGTTACATTTACAGTTAATTAATCAGTGTACTTGTATATAATTATGTATAATATAATGGAATAATAGGTGTAGATAGGTATCTAGATATAATTATGTTCAAAGGTAACTTGTAAAATGGTCAACGGAATAAAAAAGGCAGAGAGAGGGCTTTAAGAAAATTTGTTGTTGGTATACAAGAAGTAGAAGGTACCGGAAAGGATAAAGTAGGACTATCTACAAAAAGAAATGAGATCCCATAAAAAACAATAGTTGTCAAAAAACCAAGTCTCGCAACTCAGTTCTTCTACCGTAAAAAGTTGTGAGATCCATGTAATACCAAGTCGGTTATTCGATTATTCAGTCCCTAATTAAGGGACCTTCTGTCTTAAGTTGTTACGTAATTATCTAACTTAACAACATCTTATAGTGACCATATCAATATTAAAAATCTTTAACGTTTTAAATAAATAGATTGACTTGGCAATCGCAAAAACAATCTATTTTATATATGTATGTATTACTTGTGAGATATATTGTGTTTTCATGTGTGTTTCACGTGAAGTTCGGCGATGACTTGTGGTAAACAAACTGTGGTATACCACTCTGCGTTAACCGCTCTACGATCTTCAAGTGCAATAGTCGCAACATGGCCGGTTTTTCCAATGAACGTGGTCACCATCTTCTTTGAAGTGCTTCGAGAACGAACAACTTTAGTCGGCTTTGGCTCGTCTTGAAAGACCCAGATTGTAGATTGTTGTTTGGAATCAGGATCGTAGGCATAGATCCAAGATTCGTCACCACTGATGATGTCGTAGACGTGATTTGACTCTCCTCGGTTGAACCTTTGCAGAGTTTTCTTACACCATCTGACGCGGGCCGCCTTGTGATTGTTGGAAAGCAGATGCGGTATCCAACGGCAAACTAGCTTTCTCACACCAAGCGCTTCATCAAGTGCTTCTGAATGGTTGTTCCTGAGATACCTAATAGAGCCTCTATCTCTCGATACGTCAAATGACGATCTTCGAGAATTAGTTGTCTCACAGCAATGATGTTATCTTCAGTGAAGGTGGATTTTGGGCGTCCTACGCGTGATTTGTCACTAACACTAGTATGTCCACGCTGGAATTCTAAATACCAGCGTTCGACAGTCCGCAGACATGGGGCTTCATCACTGAACACAGATGTTAGCTCTTCAAAACACTGAAGCCGTGTCAGGCTTCTTCTAAAGTTGTAGAAAATTATTGCACGAACATTTTCCTTAGAAAGATTTATTTTCGTACGTAACCTGACAGATTCCAATCGACGCTGTGACTAAACAATAGCATTAATCCTAATACTTTCAACTGTTTTGAGATTCAAAATTTAAACACATTCGAATATAGAACAGCTCCAAATTCAAAATTGCCGGGAAATATGGAAACAACAAAACTTAAAAGGCATGCCTCGTATTAACTGTGTGACAGACACAGGCCTTCCTCCTACATAATAGATGAGCAAGTACAGAACGTAGGTTTAAATGTAACCCTGCCGGGGTTGCGGAAATGTTCTAACGAGATACCGATGCCCCGTTACTTAAGGGCAGCTGAAGGAACAGGGTGGGTTTTTAGTTAGTACAAGTCTGACACTCCCTTCCGCTCCACCCAGAGCGGCAGAAGTCATCCGCTGATTTTCACACCCGGAAAAAAAAGGTCCAAATATAACAAATGTGGGATGTGGGCCATAATGTTGTGAAAATGTTATTGTTACTTATTTCAATTTTTGAAATTATTTTTTAATGTCACCATGATTTTTTATCTTTTTAATATTTATATGTATAGATAACCTTGTTAGCTTAGTTGTAATATTAATTTTTGCATGCTGTGTATCCTGTACACTAACGTAATACAGTTGTACTGTGGTACCCAACTGAAAAGGCACGTCGTGAATCTTCGTTCGTACAGAAAAGAAAGTATGCTTAAAAGTTACAATCAATCTTAGATCACTTTTATAAGGTTCACTAGTACTCACGCGGGGCTTCGCTCCCGTGGATTCTATCACGGTAAAAACACAACTCTCCTTTTTTGCAGTCGCGTAAAAAGTAGCCTATAACCTTCCTCAAGCTTCAAGCTACTTCCATACCAAATTGCATCCAATTCCACCCAGTACTTTCGAAGATTAGTGCGTTCAAGCAAACAAACAAACAAACAATCAAACTTTTCCGCTTTATAATATTAGTATAGATAATACACTGCAGCTGTTAGTTCCGTCTCACTCACGCGTCGCGCGCTAACATGGCGGCAGCTGCCGACCAATAGCGGTAAAGGAAACGAAGTGCGGTGCGTGGAGCGTGCCGATTGGTCAATAGCAATTCCCGCGCTTTGAAAATTCGTTGTTATTTGTCATGTCCTGTGTACATCTTTTGTTGGAGATCGTAATACATAAATAAATAAATAAAAATAATAACATAGTTGGGAAAAGGCTAATAGGCAGATAATTATGATGCGTTATTTTCCAGGATCACCAAGTCAGGCATCGGACTCCCTGAGTTTAGACGAGAATCTTCGAGCGTTGAGACATATTCACGAGAAATACGCTAATATAGATAAGGTTGGTGTCACTACCGTATATTCATATTCGTTCAAAAGCGGCAATATCCCAATGGTTGAGGTGTCGGACTTGTGATAGAGAGGTCATGGGTTCGAACCCCACCCATTACTATAGCCGTGAACCCACTCCAGACACAAGCATATTTAGCTTAGTTGAAGGTGTTAACAGGAATTCTAGTAATGTGAATTCTAATAGCATTGCTAGTAAACTTTTTTTAATAGAAAAATATATTAAACCTTAACTTATTTTTGTTCATTTAAACTTTGGAACCGTAACCCTAAACAACATTTCTAAGAATCACAGTCTAAAATAATGACACAATTGCCCCAAGTTTCCTAAAATGAAGACTGTTAAACTATGAATTTAAAATTTTCAAAATTTGTTGACTTTGAAACGCCTTCCTTTAAAAAAAAAAATGTACTACAGTGCCTTGGCAAGTGCCATTCAAAGTTGGCGCATTTAATCAGGATTGTAAAATGGTACAATACTTGTTAGTTTCATACTAAAAAAACGAGTAAAAAAATAAAAACCTCAAGTAACCTGATTTTTGCTAACCCATTTTACTCAGTTAAAATCTTATTTTGTTGTTAGCAATTGATTCAGTAAAAGATTCTTAACAAATTAATTTCAGGTTATGCGTCAATTATGTTAGATGCTGTATATCAGTTAGTTTCTTCCATTTTTAGGATGATCTATACGACACACATTTGCTGGCTGCTAATTTTAAGAAGCCGCATGATTCTCAACGTAAAGGCGAAGATGACGAGGTGTTATCCGTGCGGAGCTCTGAAGGTCAGTACATAGATATTCTATTCTATATCATCTCCTGTTTAGCCTTTTTCCACTAGATAGAAGCATCAAGAGCCAGCCAAATTTCATCCAAACACTTAAGCATTAGCGCCATCAAACAAATAAACACACTTTTCCGCTTAGAATTTCGGTTTTCTACAGATTGTACTTCGAGGAATGTGCGCAGGAGCTCCATGACCTGATTCCTCCATCCCCCTTTTAACCGGTCTACCAGACGCACGGCTGGGTACCACCCACACTTGGTTGATATACCGTCTTGTCATACCAAGCGCTTCTCCTCCACATTTATTGTGCGCACAGCCAAGTTGTGGAATTCTCTGCCGGCTTCTGTGTTCCCTGCCACTTATGACCTTTCAGCCTTTAAAGCAAGAGTAAACAGGCATCTTCTGGGCTCGCTCGTTCCATCGTAGACCTCATCTGTCGCTTACCATCAGGCGAGATCGAGGTCAAGTGTGAGCTCTTTCTGAATAAAATAATTTTTTTCGTAATTTATATATTTTATGATATTTATTTATTAAAACTTTATGCAACACAAATGGTATAAGGGCGGCCTTAATGCCTTAGGCTTTCTTCCGTCAACCGTGGGTGGTAAAGAGATATCATGGCAGGTGCAAAAAAACCAAGTAGATGGTATATTTAAAGTAAAATGTTTATTACATTCTTTGAAGTGCACCATTTGGAAAAGCTATCAGGTCGCCAATTCTATTATTTAAGTCAAAACTATCCGTCTATTTCAAGATTTAAATTTAAAATAGGAAGTTTGTTTAGTAAGGCATTGTTGCAGGATGCGCTTCTGGCAAAGAAACGGACACGAGGGTCGAGAAATTGGAAGACAGCTCCAATTCTGACTCGGACAGTAGCAGTTCTGGATCTGGTGAGCGATGGTTTCTTTACCTTTTCTTTTTCGTAAAAGATAGCGGGCTTGAAGAATTTTATACTGCATCCGTGTTCATTTTTATGTTCTTTAAAGTTTTTCAATACTTTTTGTGCGAAATTATTTATTTATTGAATATGAAAGGTTTCATATTTTAGGTGATATAATTAGCTTATAACGCGAATGTGGTCTACTCAAGAGTAGACTGCGGTCTACTCAGGAGTAGACTGCGGTCTACTCAGGAAAAGACCGTGTTCTACTAATGAGAAGATGTAATGCACTGCTGGGACACAAGTCTCCTCTCTATGAGAGGGAATGGTACATAATCCACTACGCGAGCATAGTGATTACAAGCACAAATTATGAGTTGTAGGTTGTGAGGTAAAACTCAGGCAGGCACATTACTTTTTATTAGCAATTTACGTCATCGCCATTTCTCTCGAAACGGTGAAGGAAACCGGTATGTCCTGGAATCAAAATTCCGTAGTCATGTAACATCCACCAACCCCCACTGTAGAGAAATAAATAAAAAGAATAATAATAATAAAAAACCCTTACTCGTATAGGCATGTGTCCTACCAGTGGTAACATTTAGGCTGATTATACAATGTGTAACGGAAACCCCATATCTATCCAAAAAGGCTGAAGACATCTGGTATGGAGTATCTATGCACAGTTTTTTTTTAATATCAAAAAGAATTGATACCAAATTATTGGTTTCATATATTTCTTGAATACCAATCATAACAAACGTGCCACAGCACTACGAGGGTCAATAACTCTCCACGTCACTTGCCAATAACACGATAATTCTTTTCGTTCTTCTTAATTTGAAAAATTCGGTCTCTGGTATCAGTGTATTGGAATTTGTAATAAGTTCTACACACGTAGACTTAGGATTACAAAACCCTTGCCATATCGTTTGTTATCATCCAAAGAAGCCATGCACTTGGTATGTATATACCCTTTAAATTACACATTACACTATTAAAAGCGAGAGGCATTAAATTAAATCACATACTTTAAAGTGGTAAGCACTGGTTAACCCAAAAAAAAAAGTTTTGGAGAAAAATACCAAAAAACTTTTTTCTATAAACCATAGCTGAGTAATCAAAGTAAAACGTAAACTGCCTTTGTACAAACTTATGATGCAGAGTGGCATTGTAGCGTGAATTTTGTCGTTTTGAGGTGTACGACCCTAGATAACTATGTGTAAGTACTGAATCAACTGCTCGGTGAGATACATCGTGTTTAAGTAAGAAAAACTTCCTTTGACTAAACTATTACTTCTATGAATCTGATTTTTAGTGTGTAGCCTGAAAATGATACATAGTTTAAGAAGTTTCATTTAATTCCACTTACGCATACGCTTTTATCAACGTTATATGAGTGTAAATTCGTTCATTGCATAGTCTGTATGAATCTACATAAACAATGTATCGTTAAAAAAATTATATGCATGTTATGGTGTCTCGACAAAGAACTTATGGGCGATTAAAAGGTAGCTTTTGGTGTGTACGCTAAGGGATTGTAGTAAGCCTTCTCTTAGGAGACCTCTCTATGCAACGCCTGTTAGGGCACCTACCTAGAGAGTCTGTAATGTTTTTTGCTATAGGGGATACCTTCAGAAGGTGCCTGGACTTTTGGGCAAAACACCAGGGATTGTGGGACTTCATAGAGAGACTTCAGGGTTCTCTTAAGATACCGCGCCGAAGTTACCTGTGCAAGCCTGTTAGGGCACTTACCTGGGGACGCTGTTATTTTGTTTTTGCTATCGTAGAAGCCTTTAAAAGCTGTCTGAATTTTTGGAGAAAATACTATAGAAAGTGGAAGTTTTACTTCACTAAAACAACCGTTTTCCTTAAGTTGTCGAGCCCTGTCACTAGTGTTGACTGCTCTGGTGCTTACAGGACGGTGAGTTACCCCTGTTCGCCTTCCTCAACGACCATTCCCCAACTCTGAAGGTCCGCGATCTCACACTGCTTTCCTTGTATTCGTCACTTATGTAGCCTTGTATGTGTGTTTGTCCAATGTTCACGTTTTGCGTTGCTTTTCCTGCAGAGCGACCAGCGGTACCCTCTCAGAGCACATCGGGATCTCGGAACACCAGAAGTAGTAAGTTTAGTTAAAGTTTAATTAGGTCCTACCGTCCCCGGCACGTAAGTTGGCAAGGATTTAGCGTAGTGGGGGTAAGTTCGCGCATCGCGCACTTAGTGGAAGAAAAAATTGATCACTTTTACTGTTATCATTATTCTATGGTTATTGCTACCAATTATTTTTAATCATGTTTGTTTTGAAGAAAATTATAAAGAAAGGAGAGAAATTCGTGACTTTATTAGGTATTATAAGTAAAATATATACATTTGAAAGCTGTCCTAAATTATCCTAGCTCGCTAAAACTTTCGATTATGGGCCGTCAAATTTTGTATCGGGGAGGGAGGGAAGGGGTGGGGCGGTTAGTCTCACACCCCACCCCACCCTGCGGAATCCCGTGGTTATAAAGAAACAGTAAATAGACTTAGCAATTCATGGTTATGAAATATTGGAATTGGGTTTAGAAAGACAAAATATAATATAGTAAGTAAGTAAGTAAGATAAAATATAAGACACCACCGACTGGTCAAAAGTGTAGATCTCTGTGATCGACTTTGAAATGAAATGAAATATAATATTTATTTTGTAAATTGGTTATAAATAACACTTTTACACGTCACGTTTTTTTGCGTGTTAAGTTTAGTTTAGCTAGATGAGGCCGGTATTTCTTAACTGACTACTCTGAGAAGAAACACCGAAACAAACTCGGAGGTCAAAGTCTCTTTTAAAGTCCAGACAATTTGTATTTGTATATGAGAAGCATGTAGGTTCATGTCTGTGGTATTCTTTTGAGGAAATAACCACGCAAATTTGAGCGGACCTGTCCAAACAGTGCAAGCATTTGTCAGTTATCGTGTAGCTCAACTTAGAACTTAAGGAGCTCAACCATTTGACGAACAATACCAAAGTAAGGACATTTGGGTATTTATTTCTTTTTTCCTGGTGTTCTAAAGACAGTTCAGAATTCGGAATTTCTGCCTTTCTTAACTATACATCTAACTGTCCTTTCTAACGTTTTAGTAGCTTCTGAAGTATGTTTTACGGTCTCCTTTTCATTTTGAGCTTCTTTTTACCACTTTTCTGGCATGCTTGCGTAAAACGTTATTTGGTCCTGGCATTGTAATTAACGTAATACAAACTAAATTTAAAACAATAAAAATAACTCGTAACAACAACTAAATTTAACACAATAAAAATAACTCGAAACAAATTCTAAATTTAAAACAAAAACTAAATTAAACACAATAAAAATAACTCACAACAAAAACAAAGGGTACAAATTTCGTGCACGCAGTGTATTCGGGAGCGAACGGGGCGTAGACACAGTGCGAGAGGCCTTGAGTTTACTGACGCACCAATCGGGCGCTCGGGTTGAGGCTACATAACACCCCGCGTCCCGCTGACAACCGCTGACACCCAAAAATCGACTTCTGCGCATCTAACAACTCTTGCCAAGTTACTTAAGTTCTAAGTTGAGCTACACGATAACTGACAAATGCTTGCATTGTCTGGACAGGTCCGCTCAAATTTGCGTGGTTATTTCCTCAAAAGAATACCACAGACATGAACCTACATGCTTCTCATATACAAATACAAATTGTCTGGACTTTAAAAGAGACTTTGACCTCTGAGTTTGTTTCGGTGTTTCTTCTCAGAGTAGTCAGTTAGGAAATACCGGCCTCATCTAGCTAAACTAAACACGCAAAAAAACATGACGTGTAAAAGTGTTATTTATAACCAATTTACAGAATAAATATTTCATTTCATTTCATTACGTGCCGGGTACTATAAAGTTCCGACTGCTGGCACGCAGGCCTCTCTATGAGAGATTGGGCCGTAACTCAACACGCGGCCCAGTGTGGGTATGGGATGTTGCACGTCTTCAGATTGTTTGGTCCTAGGATAAGCCCCACGATGTTTATCTCAGCCGTTTTGACAGCAGTGATGATGAAAAATTACACAGTTCGAAATATATTGTTGACTAGCTTCCTCCCGCGACTTCGTACGCGTGGGAAGCTTTTCCCGCGCAAATCCCGATCCCGTGGGAACTTCTGGATAAAAAGTAGCCTGTGTGTTATTCCAGGATGTCAACTATCTACTTACCAAATTTCATTCATATCCGTTCAGTAGTTTTTGCGTGAAAGAGTAACAAACATCCATCCATCCTCACAAACTTTCGCATTTATAATATTAGTAAGAAGTAAGATAAGATTTATAATATTAGTAAGATTTATAATATTAGTAAGATAGACTCGCGTTTGACCCCCACCTGATCTGATAGCAAGCGATGATGTGGCCGCAAAAAAAACCTAGAAGTAACATATTCACTCTTAATTTAAAGACCCCCAGGTTATAGTTATCACATTAATTGATACATATCAAATTATTTACAAAGTAATGGGTCTGCCTAAGTTTGAATTCACGACCTACAACTAAAACGTTAGAAGAATGGAACGTGGGATGTCCACTAGGGCATGAATCGGAAAAAATTTCCGATATTACAATTCCAATACTGGGTGACCCAATATCGAAATCGAATTTTTTAAATATTTTTACTAACCCTATATTTTAACTTTCTGTTGCCAGCTCGCTAAGCATGCGTGATGCGATACAAAAGCTATAATAGTGTTGTCTGTCTCGCTCACTATCCGACAAAATGCTTGACGCTTTATTTTTTTTTTATTTTTTTTTATTTCGAATGAGCCCGCTGTTGACCTCGATCACACCGGATGGCAAGTGTAAGATGAGGTCTACGATCGTACGAGCGAGCCCAGAAAATGCCCATTCACTCTTGCTTTAAAGGCTGACGGGTCATATGTGGCAGGGAACACATTATTTATTAACATATTACCAAGAAAAACGAGATTTTAAAATATAAACATACTTATTCCTTTATTTCTGTTGATTTTGCTTGCACATTTTAAATTACTTATAAGTTAATTTAAGCTACCAAACTTAGAATCAACAAAACTTCTTTAAGTGTTGTTGATTCTGAGTGCGGTAGTTATAGTAATAAGTATAGGATAATAATGAGAAATATGATTAACAAATATTTCCAATTATTGTTGTTCCATATTGTTGATTTTGCTTGCGCATTTTAAATTATAAGAAGTTTTAATGATTCTGAGTCAGATGTTTAATAAGTATAGGAAAATATTGAGAAATATGTAATTTAATACAGTGGACATACTTAAAAAACAAGTACGATTTAAAAATGTTTTCATTGCACTCAAAAACCGGCCAAGTGCGAGTCGGACTCACGCACGAAGGGTTCCGTACCATTATCTATAAAAACCGAAAAAAGTCATGTCTGTTGTATGGGAGCCCCTCTTAAATATTTATTTTATTTTCATTATTTATTTTTAAAGTGAATATATAACTAAATATTATGTGAATATTTCAAGCGTCTACATATTGCCGTTATCAATATCGAGCAAAAAATGACGTTTGTTGTATTGTAGCCCCCTTAAATATTTATTTTATTCTATTTTTTAGTATTTGTTGTTATAGCGGCCACAGAAATACATCATCTGCGAAAATTTCAACTGTCTAACTATCACCGTTCATGAGATACACCCTGGCGACAGACGGACTGACAGCGGAGTATTAGTAATAGGGTCCCGTTTTACCCTTTGGGTACGGAACCCTAATAAAATGTACAATTTCTAACGAAATAACGAAATTCCGATATTAATATCGGAATTCCGATATTGAGATCTAATATCGGAATTGAAAACCTTCCGATATTACATGCCCTAATGTCCACCATGTAACCAAGGGCGGATCCAGGGGGGGCGGGGCCATGAGGTCATGACCCCTCCCCTGGGCTGGGTCCAGGACCTAGGTGGACCACTTTTTTTTTTTTTTAGTGGTAAATTCGTCAGATTAGTCCTCCCACCCCGGGCAGGGCCGGAGGTATGTAAGTGGAGAGATGTAACGATGGTGCATCGCTGTTCATCTCACTCACCGCAATGTACATTCAACAGGTAGTTCGAGCTCCGGATCCAGTACATCATCGAGTTCAGACTCTTCAAGCTCCTCAGACAGTTCCGACTCGGAGTCAGAGTCTGGTGACGAGAAACCCAAGACTGATGCGCCTGCGCAGCCTGTCAATCATTCTGCTCCCGAAGATGATAGGTAACTAGATTGGTAATATTTTCTCTTTTGTGATGTTGCCGTGGAAGAATGGCAAAAAACGGACCCCTTATAGATTCGTCATGTCTGTCTGTCCGTATGTCACAGCCACTTAATTCCGAAACTATATCGATTACAAAGTTGTAGATAGAAACTGTACTGTGAATTGCTTTTTATACAAAAATAACTACATGGAACTGAAACATAAAAGATCAAACCCATACGGGTGGGGTGTCTATAGATAGGTCTTTAAAAATGCTAATGCTTTCAAACTTGAAATAATAGAATGAAATGTCTATATAAAAATATATGCTGTAGAACTCAATGAAAACTCACAAAAAATGCTTTGAACGAAATATAGTCGTCAGTTTTTGAAGATATAACACAGTTAATAGAACCGATTTTATAACTTTGTCATTTATACGAACACTGAAAAACCAAGTTGTTTTGCGTAGCAGACTACCCTGAGAAGAAATACCGAAACAAACCCAGTGGTCAAAGTCTCTGTCAGTTTGAAGTCTATTTAATTTCTATCGGTTGAATTAATTTATTTGATCACTACCGTCTGTCCTGGGAAGTCCGTATATCCTGACCATCTTCTCGTCTTCAGGTCGTTCGGCGCTTGGTCGTATAGTGGCCCGGCGTCAGACAGTTCGGAATCTGACCCCGAACGAGCCGCCGAACCCGGTGCGCCGACCTCACACGACGAGATCAGCGAATCCGAAAACGAGTCAGCCGACAAAAGTTTCCAATGCCACATCTGTTCCAAGTGGTATTCTACGAGGGTGACGCTCAAGTATGTTTAAGATAAGCTTTCATATCCGTCTACTCGTTAATAGACTATGGTCTACTCGTTATTAGACTATGGTCTACTCATTAATAGACCATTGTCTACCTCGAATGAGCCGCCGTCCTCGCACGACGAGATCAGCGAATCCGAAAACGAGTTTGCCGATAAGTTTCTAATGCCACAACTGTTCCAAGTGGTATTCTACGAGGGTGACGCTCAAGTGAGTATGTTTATGATAAGTTTTTAAATCTGTACATTACTTGAGTTTAAGAATCATTTTAAAATAATTCGCAATTTATTTATGAACACTCGGTACACGCGTACGCATTCATAAATACAATACAGAGTGTTTCTTTTACGTATCAATTTAACATTTTTAGTGAAGATTTTAATATTAAAAAAAAAATAAAAACATTTTGTTTTCGTATGGTAATATTTTTTTAGCATGTACAGGTGCAATGCTATTGCGGGTTAACGGGAACGCCCTCTGTTAGTTAACATGCTGTATATTTTTCAAGTTACATGGGGGCTGTGCTGAAAACGTTTTGCTGGCACGGCCCCCTTTTTTCGCATATTTCTTCAAAAGTTGAACATTGAAAAAGAAACAGGTACATAATTATAGTCCTAGCGGCAAGTACATTGCATTGTTGCACACCTAAAACGCAAATTCTGGGGGGCCTTGCGGGGCAAACGTTCATTATTCTACGAGGTTGACGCTTTAGTGAGTATGTTTTATGATAAGCTTTAACGGGGCACCGAGCTTTTTATACACAAAAACGCGTTTTTATGACGGTTGTTTGAAGTAGTAAACAATTAAATTAAAATCTAAGGAAATAAATTGGTATTATTGGGCATATACAACGTGTAATTTAAAGGGTATATACATACCGAGTGCACGGCTTCTTTGGATGATAACAAACGATATGGCAAGGGTTTTCTAATCCTATGTCTACATGTGTGGAGTATATTAGAAATTTCAATACATTGATACCAGAGGCCGAATTTTTCAAATTAAGAAGAACGAAGAGAATTATCGTTTTATTGGCTAGTGACGTGGAAAGTGATGACCATAGATGATACATATTAATACTGAGATAGATGCGCCACTCTATGATTTGAAAATTTATTTTGGTGACCCTGATCACCAGGTAGCGTAACGGTAGTTTAATACCGAAAAAATCCGGTAGGTGGCGTCTACCTGACTTGTTAATATTTTCTTAGTTTAAAGATTTTAGAATTATAGATTGATTGAAATAAATATTCTAATCGACAAAAGATTAAATCTTTGATTTTAGAATATTTATTTCAATCTATCTGGTACTTCTAAAATCTAAAGATTCGATTTTAGAGGCTGGCAAAAATTAAAACACGGTGAAGATGGATTTAATTTTTATTTATATTTGTGATTTTTGAATTGAATTCATTATAAATCAACGAAACATTATTTTTTATAATAATTGCTCATTGTAGTTAATAAAGCATCAATATCATTATTCTCTATATCATTAGATTTATTACCAAGCAGATTTACCATTGATTGAAATGATTTATTACAATCGTTCTCACAATTAGCTCTTACAGAATGTACAGAATTAAAATTAATCAACAAAGTTTTATATGCACACATGAACTGATTAGTTGGATTAATATTACGCACACCATTACTCCTAATAGCACTAAAAAAAATTCTCGATTAAAATTTCTGGTTAATAGATTTTTCACACCATAATTTACATTTAAATATTGCCATAATTCAATAAATGTTTTTATATTATGTATCCAATTTTTAACCGATGGAATCGATTCATACTTAATCAAAATGGAATCATTTTTTCGAACTACTAATTCAAATTTAATTGAGTCTCAAATAGGCAACAAATCATACCACAATTGGAAATGGAGCGAGTTATTTTTTAAGCACTGCTAATATATTTTTGATGACCCATTGTAAGAATGACCATTAAATGAATCGAAGAGCTTATCAAATAATAAGAGGAAATCTGCGGTTCCTCTGCACTCTTCGGGCAGAATTTTGTGTTCTGAAACAAAATATTAATGTTGGTTAATAACATTTGCAAAATTTGCTAGGTAACAATAATGATGCAAATATATGAAATTATAAATATACTAACTCAATAAAAACGTAAAGCGCTAGACACCCTCTGGCTGAACACATGTGCTGCATATTTTACCTTCATTTTAGGGATTTTATTACTCATCACATGTTTTTTCTGTTAATTTATTAATTAATCGAATTTTGTCAAACTGTTTTTGACAGATTTATATTTTTCTTTTTTCTGTGTTTTTCATAAACAAGCGAGGTGTATAGAGTCCATGATGCAGTAAAATTATAATGTCATTTAATTTAGTGATTTAGTGAATTATGTGCCTAAATACATTGAATAATGTTTTATGAATTTTTCGATACAAATAATATTTTTTTATTAATTTTGATTATCATATGTATAAATATATCATAGCTGCTGCCATCTATTAGCAAAACAAACGCATTACGTACAAAACTAAGTTGCCCCAGACATAAGATGTCGCTAGTTTTTTGGCAAATTTTGTGTCTGAAGTTTCTTCGGGAGTTTCACCCCCCTGGTGATGACCCTCATAGTGCTGTGACACGTTTGTTATTACTGGTATTCAAGAAACATATGAAACTAATAATTTGGGGTCAATTCTGTGAGTCAATTATTTTGAGCTGAAACTTTGCATAGAGACTCCGTACCAGATGTTGTCTTCAGCCCTTTTGGATAGATATGGGGTTTCCGTTACACGTTGTATACTAGGCGGTATACACGATGGAATCATAATTTGATAAAGTTGCCTGATTAGAATAAATTCACAAAGTTACCTCTAAACAACACAACAAACACTTAGTACGGCGTGAATACTTCGCTGAAGGTCATCAGTTTTTGAATAATAACAAAACTACATGTTTTACATAACGTACACATTTTACATTTTCAAAATGTTGATTTGTTTAACAATAAGAAGGAAATACTTAAATTCGCGCGAGTTTCGCCCATTTTATCCAATGCCGCCGCGCCGCTGTCTTGTCCGCTTCAGTCCTGTGTCGGCCATCGGACGGGGAGCTTGTGTCGCTTGCGCTTACACACGGATTTCGTAACAAAACGATGAAAATTGAATGAAAATTCATTGTAGCGTATTTTAAATGGGGAACAAAGTAAAGAAATCAAGACAGGGAAGGGGTTGGCGAAAAACCAGAAATCTCAGTCGACCGGCGCGCGATTCCCGCCGTGTTTTTATCTGTCTAGCCTAGCCAGCTCACGCACACATACACGGAGCGCATAGAATACCTACAATCGATTAGCGCAAGAAACTCGGTGCGCCCTTAATTTTTCTGCAAGTAACAACAGAAAAATAAGAGCTTGTGGTTCAATCATGACAGCCGGAAAACAGCCTGGCTCACCGGCGAAACGTTGCTTGCCTGCTGCCTAGATAGACAGGCAAGTTTAGAAGATTCTACAGATTGTACTTCGGAGAGTGTGCGCAGGAGCTTCACGACCTAATCTCTTCATCCCCCTTTTACTACCGATCTACCAGACGTACCGCAGGATACCATCCACACTTGGTCGATATACCGTCTTGTCGTACTAAGCGCTTTTCTTCATCATTCATTGTGCGCACAGCCAAGGTGTGGAACTCTGCCGGCTTCTGTGTTCCCTGCCACATATGACCCGTCAGCCTTTAAAGCAAGAGTGAATAGGCATTTTCTGGGCTCGCTCGTTCGATCGTAGACCTCATCTTACACTTACCATCAGGTGTGGTCGAGGTCAATAGCGGGCTCATTTGTAATATAAAAGAACCTGGGATATGTTAACATGGATTCATCTACGGACCGACCGAAGCAGGCTTGCTAACCTTAAATACCGATCCGTGCTATTATTGTTTAGCCACGAGCTCCTCACGAAAAATTATATTTGTCTACTCTTAAACTCCATAGTGTGTTAAAACAAGTATGCATAATAATACTTGTTCAAGACTACAAGAAGCCAGCGCAACGATAACTGGTATGGTCGAACAGTCCACGATACGTGGAGCCCTAAACGTTGCTTAACCAATGGCCTTAGGCCAGTCAATATAATATTACTTTACACAATTTAACACTAACCACTTACCTGAGCTGTAGACGCCAAGCTTCGACCTTCCTGAGGCCACGTCCAAAGTGTGTGTATAAGCATGAAATGAGTAAGTGAAAAGTGTAATGATGGTCAAGTGTTCATGGACGTTCACAAGGCGCCGGTCTCCAGATGGCGCGGTCCAGATAGCATCACAGCACAATCACTTTTAGCAATCTCGCGTGTCAGACAGGCTGACGACAATACGGCGTTATGTTCCAAAATATCCCAGGTTTTTCATCAAATGGGGATTACAAATTCCAATCGATCACTAATCGGGACCAAATTATCTTTTAACCGCGTAGATTCCACAGGATTTTTAATTTCAATCAATGAATCGATCTCAACAAACACGGCGGTTAGTTTTACAAGGAACGGAAACGTCAAAGAAAAAAAAAGTTATAGACAATAGAATAATGTTGCCAACCAAAAGGAGCGTTCGGTTTCACGTTGGACAGAACAATACTAATGTTTGGTTGCAGCTGGATCAATGATTAACTTATAAAGAATTATGCATAGCCGCCTAAATATAAACAAACTCAGAAACATTATCGCTTTGTAATATTTGTTAAGATATAGAGAAAAGCTGTTTTATAAGTTTTTAAGCTAACATGTCACTAACAGTATTATTAGAACTTAAAACGGGATAGTTACCATGTGTACTTTTTTGTTTCGAGTTTCCGATATTTCGGCACTGTTGCAAGCGCCATGATTGATCTTTCGATTAAGTTCTAATAATAAAGGTGTTTTATTTTTTGATAGTGTCATTCAATTCCCAACATTGTTATGATACCTAATGCCTAAAAATACTTTTAACGTCTGACATTGTTAAAATTAGGGAGGAGACCTCGTGACCTAAATTACACAATATTATATCGATTAGTGCAATAACATCAGTCAATCATATTGTTACGCCAGTCGCTTAGCTAAGTACGTCAAGAAACTTCAACCGACATCTAGAATGTTCGAGACATTAACTCCATCTGGCGGCGAGTAGCAGTACTGAGTATCTCAAGTAGCTTCTGGAACATTCTTGGCAGTATAGGCACTAGGCAGTGAGTTGATTTTACAAGAATGTTCTAGAACTAATAGACCGGGGCATAAATAGATCGCAGATTCCTCTAAATAAGACTGCCGTCTGCGGCAGTCTTATTTCAAGATACGAGGCGATATAATCGAAGCTTTACAAGTGAATTTCGGTGCGATTTAAGTGACAAGTATTGTAATGTGAATAACTGTGTTAATTTTTGTTTTGTGTTTTTTAATGCAAGTGTTAATTTTGGTCTAATTGGCGTTAATTATTTCTATCCCGAACCACAGCTCGTTACAATATAATGTTAATAAAACAATCAAATTTTACTCAAGATAATTAATATATCGTTGTACCTTCTTCCCCAGAATCCATCGCCGTGTACATCAAAACCGTGGCGGTGGTAATTCGCGGTCGCGCGCGCGTTCCTCTGACCGGTACGAGTGCGACTGTTGCAGTGAAACATTCAACCGGCGCGAAAAACTATGGGAGCACAGGTTAGTGCGAATATACTATACTATATTACGATTTCCGCACTGTCTGGCAGTTTGAGTGTTTTATATGACCCACACAAATGTCCTTACTTTGGATAGTTCGGCAAATCGTTCGAGCTCCTTGAGGTTCTTAGTTGAGCTACGCGATAACTGACAAATTCTTGCACTAAAACTCAAATCTGTGCTGCTCAAATCTGTGTGATTCTGTCCTCTAAAGGGCGCCATAGACATAAACTTACATGGCTCTCAAATGATTTGATTGCTACAGATTGTGACTTCAAAAGAGACATTGACCTCTGAGTTTCTTTCAGTGTTCCTTCTCAGAGCAATCAGTTAGGAAACACTGGCTTCACCTAGTTTACATTTACGAAAAAAAAAATGATGTGTGAAATTATTATTTGCAAAATAACCATCAATATTTCGTTATTTCACTCACGAATAGAATGCGGTCTACTCGGTAGTAGACTGCGGTCTACTCAGGAAAAGACCGTGTTCTACTGATGTGAAGATTTCTCCTCTAGAATGGGCATAAACCAGCACGCAGGTACAGTGCTGGTTTATAGATTTCGCATGTCTTCAGATTTTCGGTCTAGGACATGCCTATACCCTGCGTTGTTTTTCTTCAGCGTTTTGAAAGTAGTGGAGGTAATGAAAATTACATAAAGTAATGTGCCTGTCTAACCCGTGATGTACATCTCGTAAGTTGTGCTGGGCCAACACTGCCATATTGCAATTACTTCATTATAAAGTGGGTGTACATATACAGGGTTATTGGTAAAACACTAAAAACCTCGCAGGACTGTATTCCTAACATCATAAACAACAACTTTTGTTCTATGACTTTTTAGAATACATTTACCAAAAACGTACCTTCAAGATCTCCTCCACTGCCTTTTGTACTATCAGTTTACCTACATTACTAGCACTTTTTTTTGCTTTGCAGACTGCATAATATTTCGAGCGATCAATTGAAATATTTTCATTATTGTATGAAAATCTGATGAACTAAAATATTATGAATTATTAAAAGTCGTAGAACAGAAGTTATTGTTTATGATGTTACTAACATAGTCCTGAGTGGGGCTTCCAATCCCGGAATACCGAAATCTCGGTATTGCGGGATCCCGCGTGATGCGGGATTACGGGCGCGGGATTTGCGGGACTGAAAAAAGCATGCATGCGACCTCTCGCGAGGGCGATCACTTACTGACTGGCGGCCGGCAGTGTTGCAAACAACGCGGGGGCCGATGTCGCCCGTTTTTCACAGCTTATGTAGCCTAATATAGCCGAATTTCAGTCAGTGGTTGCCTAAGTATGTAGCCTAAAATATCAGTAAAGTTTTTTATTCCGTATTTGTTACTGCTTCTTGTGAAGGTAAAACGGTGTAATTTGATTGATCTCATACTGATAGTAATACGTAAATAAATGTGGAGTTAGTTGATTAATTCATTGTTTTATTTGCCTTATATAAATGTGAATATTTTCAATATCCGGGATCTCTCAAATACCGAGATCCCGCGGGATTGAAAATTCGTAGTCCCGCAAATACCGAGATTGAATTTAGGCTGCGGGATCGGAAGTCCTACTCCTGAGAGGTAGTGTTTTACCAATAAAACCCTGTATTTATACACTATGCAACATTATTAATGTATATCCTGTTATTATTTGTTCAGAATAGTTTGTTGAATGGATTTCTATAATTTTTAATATAGTTAATTTTATATGCCAAAAATAATTTAAATCCAGCTACGTAAATTACAGTCATACTATCGCTGTACAGTCAATCAAAACAAACCAAAATAGATTTTAATACCAAGTAACAAGACCTTTTAAGTACACTTCTATACAAATTCCGCGATTCAATATAAAACCAAAGAAAATTTAAATTTATTTCAAGGAAGTCATCAATTTCCTTTATTTGTCCCTTAATTAGTTTGTTTAATTTGTCCATCTTGTCGTACCAACCGCTTCTCCTCCACATTTATTGTGCGCACAGCCAAGCTGTGGAACTCTCTGCCGGCTTCTGTGTTCCCTGCCACTTATGACCTTTGAACCTTTAAAGCAAGAGTAAACAGGCATCTTCTGAGCTCACTCGTTCCATAGACCTCATCTATCGCTAATACCGTAATAAAAAATAGAAAACTTGTGATGAACGAAAAAAAACGAAGTACAGGACATCCTGTACTTCGTTTTTTTACTGATATAAAATAATGAAGGCACATGCCTTCATTATTTTATATCAGTATTTTTCATCAAAAATTCCCGTTGTATTACAGAGCGGAAGCGCACCGCGGCGCCATGACAGTACGCTGCGAAGTGTGCCGAAAGTGTTTCGAAGACGACGCGGAACTAGCAGCGCATGATCGGACGCACACCGCAGACGAACGAGCGGGTGAGTTCAATTAATACATTTTAACGGACAGAACGCTTCTCGACGTTTTTTGTGTAAAAAATATGACGGCACATCTGTTGACGTAAGAATTTTTATTCATATACAAGCAGTGGGTCTCCCTTGTTTGACCGAAACGAATTTCACAAATTTTCACTTCCCAAAAAAATTTTCGCATGTTTTCATTTGCCAAATTATTACTTAGATAAAAATTGTAACGCAAACCTAATGTTTG
Source organism: Tholera decimalis (assembly GCA_943138885.2). Lineage (NCBI taxonomy): Eukaryota > Metazoa > Arthropoda > Insecta > Lepidoptera > Noctuidae > Tholera > Tholera decimalis. The sequence goes on along the minus strand of OW964575.2, from coordinate 3,671,182 downwards.
GGAAATGAACGCTTAAACTATAATTTCTTTACCAACTAGTACTTTTAACATTATTTATTTAGTCAAATGTTTCAGTTGGAATAACAGTTTTTACGCAAAATTCCGCTCCGCTTCGCTCCCGTCTTAGCCTTCTAACCTAACCTATCCGAGTCGGGGTACTCTGAGTCAATTTCACCAAACGTTTATTGTCTGAAGATTGTTTGCTTTAATAAATCATTTGATTAAAGACCAAATGCCATAATGACATTATACTTGGTAATATTTTGCCAAGTAAAAATTTGACCCAATCAAAATATGCGTATTAAAATCATTCGAAATATTGCAATGGTATAAAAAAAGGTTGCTAAAATTTGTTTGGGTAAAGAAATTTTGTCAAAATCTTTTCGGCAAAACGGCAGGCGTTTAATTTTATATACTGATACAAGGAGGGGTATTTTATATTGAACTGTTTAGATGAAATTTTCAACTTTTAGTGTCATATCGTACGGAAAAATAATAATTCACAAAATTGTGTCCTACGCACATTTAGAAAGTTGTTATGTACCTACTTAGATGTAGTATCACAGCACGATCTTGATAGTGAGGTTTTACTGTCTATCAACGTGTTATTCCAACTTATCGTTAATCGGGGCAATTTTCAAAGTTCCTCTAATATCTCATTAAATCATTTTTAATTTTGTCCATTCTTGTTACTCTTCCCGAGTAATTACTAAACGAGGTTAATAAAAAAAAAAAAACGATTGGAGTAGCTTGATGTGCTGGCGTTTGTTCATACTGTGCGTTTCAAATGCTAATAGGGATTTCAATGATCTTTATCTGTCAAATGTCACTCAAAAAGTACGGTTTGCAAAGAAAACTTAATGGCGAAAAATAATAACGGTTTATGTTAGTTTCTTTAACCGAGTCTCATATCAAATTTAAATATAATATTTAACCATTTAAAGTCATAATTAGTTTTTTTTTTACATATATTTCTCTCTTATTTTCATTGTTGGCAGCAATACGCTCGAAAGTAAAGAGAACGCATGGCGCAAAAGCCAAGAAGTCATGTCAAAATTATTAAAAAAAAAATTAAATATTATTTTTGATGATAGGCTCGCGTTTGATCACCAAAATATGGAAAGTGGACTAGTTTTATTTCGCTCAATATTTGTAAATAAATAATTTAGTAATACCTTGTTTTGTTTACTCTACCCAAATGGTTCGATTTGACAGTTAAGACGTCACAATATGGCATTAAGTTTTTCCTAATAGCAGTTGAAACGCACTGTACAGTAGTACCCAACTGATATGGCTTACCGATGTACCTGCGCAGAAAATGAATGTTCGCACCGCGCTTCGTTTCCTTTACCGCTATTGGTCGGCAGCTGCCGCCATGTTAGCGCCATGTTAGTGAGACAGAACTAACAGCAGCAGTGTGTGAACCTTATAGTAGTGATCTAAGGTTGATTGTAAGTTTTAAGCATTCGTTCGTTTTGTTTCTTTTCTGCGCGAACGAAGATTCACGTTGCGCCTTATCAGTTGGGTGCCACTGCAGGTGAGTTAACGCTAATCAGGGTTGCCAACGGTAAAAGAAAATCCCTCGTACATATGCAGCTAAAAATCTCGTATTTTGACTTTCAAACCTCGTACATTTAGGTATTATGCATCGAAAACGTGCTAAAGCCAAAATTAAGGCATATTGAACATACTGGACATACTGGATTTAGGACATTTTACTCAATGAAATTAACTATTGCAAGTTTCTTATTAAATAAAACATCACTTTATGTTGTATTTGTTTTATTTGTGTTGCACAAAAAAACTAAATCTATACTAATATCGATACTGGAAATATGAAATAACGTAAGGGACATTTTGTCGAAAATGAGTTATATATATCGTTGGATTCGGAATTTTTTTCTCTATCGATTGGTATATTTAAAAACTCGATATCTTAAAAAAAAATGTCCTTTACATCACATATTTTCCGTAGGCCCAGACCATTTTTTTCTAGAAACTGGCTGTATATGACATTTAAATTAATATTTTTATAAAAACTAATGTAAGTCTCTTTACTTTACAGTATTTGGTATTTACATTAAATCAAAATCGAGTACATTTTACAACAGGTCACATAAGTTATTCCATAATTTGAGATTTTTTTTATTATTATCCTATACATTAGTGTTCCCTGAGAAGGTAAAAATACCATGTCCCTTACATTAAATTGTGACTCAAATTATCATAATTATATTGACCCTTACGTCAATTTGTCAGCATCGAAAATAAATTGATCTGTCCTTAATAATTGACACTGGACTGCGTGATCCGTACAATTTCTCAAAATTTATCTGAATGAATACTATTATGCGTCTCTGTCACACACGCAAAACTTAAAATTAAAATGTTAACCCTAGTTCATTTCACCGCTGTCCTTTACGTTTTTATACGAAGGTATTCAATCATTTAATTATTAATTGTTAACAGGTGTAATTCTTCTGCAAACCATGAAAAACCTGCAATAAATTCATAGGAAAGTATAATAGAGAATAGCGATACAGAAATGGAGTTTCTCTGGTAGATATGAAAACGTTTAAACGTTTATGTGTTAATGAAAACATTAGATATCAGGCGACTGTTGAAGAATTACAAACACATAAGGAAGAAAAAGAGGCAACATATAAACGTTTTCATATCCACCAGAATTTAAAACCTGATAATACATTAGTCGTAGCAAGCTTTGATCTTCAAAAAGTTTTGGGAACACCTTACGGTGAAAGTATGATGTTTTACTACTCGAGAAAGTATGCTGTTTATAATTTTACTGTATACAAAAGCAGAACACAGAACGGTTATTGCTACACATGGGGAGAAGCAGATGGCAAACGTGGAAGCCGTGAAATTGCTACATGTCTGTTTCACTACCTTAAGGAACTTGATTCCAGGAGGGTTACAACTGTGTCATTCTATTGTGATAACTGTACGGGGCACAATAAAAACAAAGTGATTTTATCAATGTTAAAATAGTTTTTGGAACGTTCTGCGAATATTATACAAACGATTCAAATAAATTACTTATTAGCTGGACATACATACATGCCAGTAGATAAAATGCATGCTATCATTGAAAGGGAGGTTAAAAAACTGATTGATTGGGGACCTTCCCAAGTTCCCAGTGGCCATCATTTATGGAATCAGCCAGAAAAAGACCTCATGCTTATCGAGTTAATGTGTTAGGACATCAGGATTTCTTTGATTTCAATAATTTTCCTGAATCAGTTTTTACTCCTGCTACTCTCAAAACCAAAGACCTGCATTTCGAATGATCAATCCGAATTAGAAAGTACCAGAAATCTAGCTGTGCCCAGTAGCATAGACAGCTTACCATTTCTGTATCAGGAAAGACTGCCAATTTCAACTCCAAAGTTTAAAGATCTCAAAAAATTATGTGACTGTGTTATAATTCCAAATAGGTTTCACAATGAATATTTAAATCTTCCTAATAGGAGTATAATTTTAAAGATAGGATCAATGACACCAACGATGATGAGACTGATAAAGAAAATGACTAATTTTTGAGACTTTTTCAATTTAACTGTAGGAAGAAGTTAGTTTGTTTTTTTTTTTGTGTTTAATGATTACTTCTTGGGGTAATACTAACTTCCACCCTCAATTTTGGTCCGTTTATCGAGGCTAAGGCTCAGCTAGCAGCAAAAAAGTTGGGAATCCTAGCAGCCTAGGTGAGACGGTACTTCACACCGGAACAGATGCTCAATCTCTATCAAGCCCAGGTTCGGTCGTGTATAGAGTACTGATCTCATCTTTGGGATGGATCTGCGAAATACCAACTGGACGCGTTTGAGTCTATCGAGAAACGGGCCAGGAGACTCATTGGCAACGATTCACTGGTCGAATCAAAGCTCCAGAGCCTTGAACACCGACGACGAGTTGCAAGTCTATCGGTTTTCTATCGGTTACATTTCGTGGAGTGTGCGATGGAATTACACAATCTAATTCCGCCAAGCCCGTTTTATCATCGGACTACAAGACAGATGGCGATGCGCCATCGTTACATGGTGGACATCCCACCCATACGCACGAAACGTTTTGGGAATACTTTCATTTTGCGTACTGCTAAGGAGTGGAACTCCCTGCCGGAGTCTGTGTTTCTTGATCGCTATAACCTGGGAGTCTTTAAGTCAAGAGTGAATAGGTTACTTCTAGGCAAGCATGCTCCATCTTCGACCACATATCACTTACCAACGCAACGCAAGCATATTATCATAAAAAAAGAGATTGATTTGTTGATTTTTTTTTATTTTTAAGTGAATTTTATTTTTATTTTGGGTCTTGAGTCTAATTTTAGTAAGCCAAAATAGCTAGTTTTATTATGATTTAAAACAGAATTTAATAATGTTATACTTAACATAATTTACGAGAGTGCCTAAATCGCGTTTATAAAAGAGGATTAGTGAGCACAAATAAAAGTTTTGATCTATTTTATTCGTTTATTTTTTATCCCTATGAGTCAGCAAGTAGTTTTAAACTGTATGGCATACGCATAGTAGATCACGAATGTATAAAATTCTATTTTTTATATTTGTTAACAGCATTAACAATATAGAGTGTACCATTAGGAGACCTTTACTTTGAAAAACTCTAAATGTTTCTTTCCTTAAATGTCCCATACATCAATGCCGTTTATTTATATCTAAAATTTTTTAAACGTATATCTCTTGTATTCATTATTATTTAACGTAAGGGACATGCTATCTTTGTAACTGTAGGCCTTATTGATTTTTTACTATTTTAAGAATGAAGAAATCTAAGAAACTTTGTCCTAGACACTTTTTACATAAAACATATAGTTAAAAAATTATAGCCAGTTTTGTAAGAAAAATATCTTATTTTTGCTCTCCTGTAAACCTTAGTTTTGTCCCTTACGTTATTTCATATTTCCAGTATCGATATTATAAAGCGGACAAGTTTGTTTGTTTGTTTGCTTGAACGCGCTAATCTTCGAAAGTACTAGGTGGATTTGGATGCAATTTGGTATGGAAGTAGCTTGAAGCTTGGGGAAGGTTATAGGCTACTTTTTGCGCGACTGCAAAAAAAGAGAGTTATGTTTTTACCGTGATAGAATCCATGGGAGCGAAGCCCCGCGTGACTACTAGTGTGTTTATATTATTATGAAAATTTGTAAGGTAACTTAGTTTACATCTCCTCTCCAAATATTATGTCAGGAACATCCTCACTGTCATCGTTTTTTCTGCCGTATATATTTTATCTATTGTCATGCGGCTATACATTATTTATGTGGGTTCAAAATTGACGCAGTTTCTAGTATGAGTTGAACCATTTACGCTCTTTGCTCTGTAGCAAGAAGCGTGCCATTCACTATTTCCACAGTTAGCCGGTTACTTATCTCTGTCTCTATTAAATTGACTATTATAAAATGGTGATGCAAAATGTTAGTATGGCCATATCAAAATCTCGTACATAATTGTACGAGGCTCATAGTGTCCTCGTACCTCGTACGGAAGACCACAAATCTCGTTTTTGTACGAGGAACCTCGTACGGTTGACAACTCTGAAGCTAATGCGGTATTCCTTGGGGCACAGGGCGCTGCCTCCCGTGCGGGCTAACGTTCCCGCGCTACGAGCTGCTGCGGCGCCACCTCGCCTGTGCGCATGGCGCGGCGCCGGCGCCGGGCGGCGCGCGTATGCCGCACGCCTGCGTGCAGTGCGGCAAGCGGTTCTCGCACGCGCACTCTCTCACGCGCCACATGCACAACCACGCCAAGCAGCTCTACCGCTGCGTCGTCTGCAAGGTAACCCACACCTACACACTACATACATACATATGACACCTCGCCTGCCGCACGCCTGCGTGCAGTGCGGCAAGCGGTTCTCGCACGCGCACTCTCTCACGCGCCACATGCACAACCACGCCAAGCAGCTCTACCGCTGCGTCGTCTGCAAGGTAACCCACACCTACACACTACATACATACATATGACACCTCGCCTGCCGCACGCCTGCGTGCAGTGCGGCAAGCGGTTCTCGCACGCGCACTCTCTCACGCGCCACATGCACAACCACGCCAAGCAGCTCTACCGCTGCGTCGTCTGCAAGGTAACCCACACCTACACACTACATACATACATATGACACCTCGCCTGCCGCACGCCTGCGTGCAGTGCGGCAAGCGGTTCTCGCACGCGCACTCTCTCACGCGCCACATGCACAACCACGCCAAGCAGCTCTACCGCTGCGTCGTCTGCAAGGTAACCCACACCTACACACTACATACATACATATGACACCTCGCCTGCCGCACGCCTGCGTGCAGTGCGGCAAGCGGTTCTCGCACGCGCACTCTCTCACGCGCCACATGCACAACCACGCCAAGCAGCTCTACCGCTGCGTCGTCTGCAAGGTAACCCACACCTACACACTACATACATACATATGACACCTCGCCTGCCGCACGCCTGCGTGCAGTGCGGCAAGCGGTTCTCGCACGCGCACTCTCTCACGCGCCACATGCACAACCACGCCAAGCAGCTCTACCGCTGCGTCGTCTGCAAGGTAACCCACACCTACACACTACATACATACATATGACACCTCGCCTGCCGCACGCCTGCGTGCAGTGCGGCAAGCGGTTCTCGCACGCGCACTCTCTCACGCGCCACATGCACAACCACGCCAAGCAGCTCTACCGCTGCGTCGTCTGCAAGGTAACCCACACCTACACACTACATACATACATATGACACCTCGCCTGCCGCACGCCTGCGTGCAGTGCGGCAAGCGGTTCTCGCACGCGCACTCTCTCACGCGCCACATGCACAACCACGCCAAGCAGCTCTACCGCTGCGTCGTCTGCAAGGTAACCCACACCTACACACTACATACATACATATGACACCTCGCCTGCCGCACGCCTGCGTGCAGTGCGGCAAGCGGTTCTCGCACGCGCACTCTCTCACGCGCCACATGCACAACCACGCCAAGCAGCTCTACCGCTGCGTCGTCTGCAAGGTAACCCACACCTACACACTACATACATACATATGACACCTCGCCTGCCGCACGCCTGCGTGCAGTGCGGCAAGCGGTTCTCGCACGCGCACTCTCTCACGCGCCACATGCACAACCACGCCAAGCAGCTCTACCGCTGCGTCGTCTGCAAGGTAACCCACACCTACACACTACATACATACATATGACACCTCGCCTGCCGCACGCCTGCGTGCAGTGCGGCAAGCGGTTCTCGCACGCGCACTCTCTCACGCGCCACATGCACAACCACGCCAAGCAGCTCTACCGCTGCGTCGTCTGCAAGGTAACCCACACCTACACACTACATACATACATATGACACCTCGCCTGCCGCACGCCTGCGTGCAGTGCGGCAAGCGGTTCTCGCACGCGCACTCTCTCACGCGCCACATGCACAACCACGCCAAGCAGCTCTACCGCTGCGTCGTCTGCAAGGTAACCCACACCTACACACTACATACATACATATGACACCTCGCCTGCCGCACGCCTGCGTGCAGTGCGGCAAGCGGTTCTCGCACGCGCACTCTCTCACGCGCCACATGCACAACCACGCCAAGCAGCTCTACCGCTGCGTCGTCTGCAAGGTAACCCACACCTACACACTACATACATACATATGACACCTCGCCTGCCGCACGCCTGCGTGCAGTGCGGCAAGCGGTTCTCGCACGCGCACTCTCTCACGCGCCACATGCACAACCACGCCAAGCAGCTCTACCGCTGCGTCGTCTGCAAGGTAACCCACACCTACACACTACATACATACATATGACACCTCGCCTGCCGCACGCCTGCGTGCAGTGCGGCAAGCGGTTCTCGCACGCGCACTCTCTCACGCGCCACATGCACAACCACGCCAAGCAGCTCTACCGCTGCGTCGTCTGCAAGGTAACCCACACCTACACACTACATACATACATATGACACCTCGCCTGCCGCACGCCTGCGTGCAGTGCGGCAAGCGGTTCTCGCACGCGCACTCTCTCACGCGCCACATGCACAACCACGCCAAGCAGCTCTACCGCTGCGTCGTCTGCAAGGTAACCCACACCTACACACTACATACATACATATGACACCTCGCCTGCCGCACGCCTGCGTGCAGTGCGGCAAGCGGTTCTCGCACGCGCACTCTCTCACGCGCCACATGCACAACCACGCCAAGCAGCTCTACCGCTGCGTCGTCTGCAAGGTAACCCACACCTACACACTACATACATACATATGACACCTCGCCTGCCGCACGCCTGCGTGCAGTGCGGCAAGCGGTTCTCGCACGCGCACTCTCTCACGCGCCACATGCACAACCACGCCAAGCAGCTCTACCGCTGCGTCGTCTGCAAGGTAACCCACACCTACACACTACATACATACATATGACACCTCGCCTGCCGCACGCCTGCGTGCAGTGCGGCAAGCGGTTCTCGCACGCGCACTCTCTCACGCGCCACATGCACAACCACGCCAAGCAGCTCTACCGCTGCGTCGTCTGCAAGGTAACCCACACCTACACACTACATACATACATATGACACCTCGCCTGCCGCACGCCTGCGTGCAGTGCGGCAAGCGGTTCTCGCACGCGCACTCTCTCACGCGCCACATGCACAACCACGCCAAGCAGCTCTACCGCTGCGTCGTCTGCAAGGTAACCCACACCTACACACTACATACATACATATGACACCTCGCCTGCCGCACGCCTGCGTGCAGTGCGGCAAGCGGTTCTCGCACGCGCACTCTCTCACGCGCCACATGCACAACCACGCCAAGCAGCTCTACCGCTGCGTCGTCTGCAAGGTAACCCACACCTACACACTACATACATACATATGACACCTCGCCTGCCGCACGCCTGCGTGCAGTGCGGCAAGCGGTTCTCGCACGCGCACTCTCTCACGCGCCACATGCACAACCACGCCAAGCAGCTCTACCGCTGCGTCGTCTGCAAGGTAACCCACACCTACACACTACATACATACATATGACACCTCGCCTGCCGCACGCCTGCGTGCAGTGCGGCAAGCGGTTCTCGCACGCGCACTCTCTCACGCGCCACATGCACAACCACGCCAAGCAGCTCTACCGCTGCGTCGTCTGCAAGGTAACCCACACCTACACACTACATACATACATATGACACCTCGCCTGCCGCACGCCTGCGTGCAGTGCGGCAAGCGGTTCTCGCACGCGCACTCTCTCACGCGCCACATGCACAACCACGCCAAGCAGCTCTACCGCTGCGTCGTCTGCAAGGTAACCCACACCTACACACTACATACATACATATGACACCTCGCCTGCCGCACGCCTGCGTGCAGTGCGGCAAGCGGTTCTCGCACGCGCACTCTCTCACGCGCCACATGCACAACCACGCCAAGCAGCTCTACCGCTGCGTCGTCTGCAAGGTAACCCACACCTACACACTACATACATACATATGACACCTCGCCTGCCGCACGCCTGCGTGCAGTGCGGCAAGCGGTTCTCGCACGCGCACTCTCTCACGCGCCACATGCACAACCACGCCAAGCAGCTCTACCGCTGCGTCGTCTGCAAGGTAACCCACACCTACACACTACATACATACATATGACACCTCGCCTGCCGCACGCCTGCGTGCAGTGCGGCAAGCGGTTCTCGCACGCGCACTCTCTCACGCGCCACATGCACAACCACGCCAAGCAGCTCTACCGCTGCGTCGTCTGCAAGGTAACCCACACCTACACACTACATACATACATATGACACCTCGCCTGCCGCACGCCTGCGTGCAGTGCGGCAAGCGGTTCTCGCACGCGCACTCTCTCACGCGCCACATGCACAACCACGCCAAGCAGCTCTACCGCTGCGTCGTCTGCAAGGTAACCCACACCTACACACTACATACATACATATGACACCTCGCCTGCCGCACGCCTGCGTGCAGTGCGGCAAGCGGTTCTCGCACGCGCACTCTCTCACGCGCCACATGCACAACCACGCCAAGCAGCTCTACCGCTGCGTCGTCTGCAAGGTAACCCACACCTACACACTACATACATACATATGACACCTCGCCTGCCGCACGCCTGCGTGCAGTGCGGCAAGCGGTTCTCGCACGCGCACTCTCTCACGCGCCACATGCACAACCACGCCAAGCAGCTCTACCGCTGCGTCGTCTGCAAGGTAACCCACACCTACACACTACATACATACATATGACACCTCGCCTGCCGCACGCCTGCGTGCAGTGCGGCAAGCGGTTCTCGCACGCGCACTCTCTCACGCGCCACATGCACAACCACGCCAAGCAGCTCTACCGCTGCGTCGTCTGCAAGGTAACCCACACCTACACACTACATACATACATATGACACCTCGCCTGCCGCACGCCTGCGTGCAGTGCGGCAAGCGGTTCTCGCACGCGCACTCTCTCACGCGCCACATGCACAACCACGCCAAGCAGCTCTACCGCTGCGTCGTCTGCAAGGTAACCCACACCTACACACTACATACATACATATGACACCTCGCCTGCCGCACGCCTGCGTGCAGTGCGGCAAGCGGTTCTCGCACGCGCACTCTCTCACGCGCCACATGCACAACCACGCCAAGCAGCTCTACCGCTGCGTCGTCTGCAAGGTAACCCACACCTACACACTACATACATACATCAATACAGTCGAGTCGCTTTATACAGTACTGCTTCTGTCAGCCGCGTAGGCGTCGTAAGAATGAGTAAAGTCGTCATAGCGTGTTATCTCCGCTGAAACGGAATCAAGCAGTATTTTTCTTTGTTGAATGTTGTTGAATGTTGGGGTCTTCTCGTCGTTGACGGGTAACCCGGTCGTTGTTTAAAGGAACACCAAACCACTGTTAAATTCTAGAGTTTATTCTAAACAGTTTAGGAGTGTTTAGTAATCTGAGCCGCACTTAATGTTATGTTTTTCCGCAAATTAACGCGTGTCGGAGGTTTAGTTACGACTTTTTTCATAAGTGATATCAATGAGTACTTATATACGTAGTTTTGCTGTATGAGCATTATTGGCTCGTACATGCTCCCGAGGGAAAGGTATAGGTACGTGTTCAGATCACCAAACTTGCGTTACAAGTTAAATATTTAGGTAATTGTTAAATTATGTAAAAACAAAAGCAATCAAAACAATAAGCAAGACTTAAATATAAATTCTTAAATAATTATTTAGAGTCTAAATCTTGATCCAATTGCTGGTTGCTGAGGACGGCAGTTTGATGTATGTCCACTTCGTATTTTAGCGTAGGCAGGAATCTCCTTTAGCTCTATATCTTCTGTTTCTTGAGTGTTGTTTGATGTAGGGATATTGCTCTCCTTGCGTGCTTGTAGATACCTTCTGATTCGCCACACTATTATAGCGGCAATAGTTCCTCCCACCAGCAAAGTGCTCATAGCGTAGTTGCTAATGTCGTGGACACTTAAGTCGCTAGGTAGATTCTCTTGTCGCTTTTGTGCGGTTATCTGGTCATCTAATAATTTGTGTTCACTTGATACGCACTTGATTGCTCTGGAGTGAATAATTTCATATCCAGATGACCTCTATAGATATCGGTCAATGCATCTAGGAGCATTTGTTGGTTTCTTCTCAGTACTGAGATAAGCAAGCTAGCAGTTATGGCTCCAGAATTGACGTCAGTCATTGTTTTCATTATTTGAAATCTGTTTTCTATCACTGCTATATTATATTTCGTTTCATTCATGAATCGCTGAATTACTTCCAGTTGCGTTTTTACGAAGTCTTCATTTTTCTTTATGACATTGTTTTCTGCCTCGATAATCAGTGTTTGATTTCTTATGAGCTGCAGTAAATATTGTTCGTTCGATTTTATTTTTTGTATGTCTTGAGCGTATTTTTCAGCAAAATCGCTGTCAAGGACACCAAATAGGGCTCGTGCAAGGTTTCCTACGCCGTTAACGTAGCCCCGTCGCTTTCGTTGTTGATGTTGAGAACGTAACAATATGTTGTACTCGTTCAACTGGTTCATTTCGAACTTGAGTTGTTGTGTCGTAGCGTGACATGGTTCGTTAGGCATCGTATCACATAATTGTGCTAAACGATTCACGAATTTCTCCACCTTTGTTGTACTTTGCCAGAATGTTGTCAGGTTATAGTAAACCAGAAGTTTCCATTCGTCGTGAATTAGTTGGATATTTCCGACTGGATCAAAGTACATTGGTTGGATTTCAGGCAGTTTTGTTATTTTAAAATGTTGCAGGGGTGTTGCTAGTCCACATGATAGCGTTGTAAACACTACTAGTAACACCATAAGCAAGCTGTTCACCCTCTTCTGGGTTTTGTTAGTCCTTTTACGTTGCTTGCAAGGCTCAGTTTCCGGACTCACTTTCTGTGATTCAGTGCCTCCACATACCTCGTTTATAGGTAGCGGGGCTATTTTAGTTATGGGTCTCTTGAGTAACCCATTTTGTGTCTTGAGCGTGACCACTCGAACTAAATTGTCACTGCCTGGATGTAGTTCCACTACGCGGCCCATTGCCCACCTGCTTGGAGGTAGATTACTTTCTTTGATGAGAACTAGTTGCTCCTTCTGTATGTTTTCCTTAGTTTGTTGCCATTTGTTCCGGTTTTGTAATAAATGAAGGTATTCTTTCGACCAGCGTTCCCAATAGTGTCGACGCATGAGCTCAATGAGTTTCCATTTGTTTCTGATGTCTATAGCTTTCATTTCTTCAGGTTCGTTGATTGGTAGCGTTAGTGTTGGACCTCCCGTGAGGAAGTGACCGGGAGTAAGATAATCCAGATCGTCCACATCCTCTGATAAAGGGCACAATGGCCTGCTGTTCATGCACGCTTCGATTTCTGTCAAAAGCGTTGCAAATTGTTCATAGGTAAGCTTTGTTTGTCCGATTACCCGTTTCAGGTGTGCTTTCATGGAACGTACAGCAGCTTCCCATAGGCCACCTGCTGAAGGCCAGGATGGAGCGTTAAAATGCCACTCAATTTGAAGGTTGTTGATTTCCTTAAAGAACTCTGAGGACAGCATTGTTTTGTATAGTTGGAACTCTTCCTGTAAGACTCTTGCGGCTCCGACGAAGTTGGTTCCGTTATCGGAGTAGATATGTTTTGGGGTTCCTTTTCTAGCGCACATTCTTTTTAGTGCTGCGATGAAGGTTTGTGTCGATAGGTCCGAAACGAGTTCGATATGTACTGCTTTTGTGCACATACATATAAATATGGGTATGTAGCCCTTGCAGGTTTTTATCCCACGGCCTTTGTTTATTTTTATATCCACATGGCCTGTAAAATCAATGCCAGTATGTGAAAACGGCCTCGAAGGAGTGATCCTTTCTTTAGGAAGGTTGCCCATCAGCTGTTCAGTTTGGCTAGTTGCGTATCGCCGGCATCGGATGCATTGCCGTAATATTTTCTTGACGGTTCGATTGCCGCTGATAATCCAGTAATTGTTTCGAGTGTCGGCCAGTGTCAATCTTGCTCCGCCGTGTAAGGTTCGCTGATGTGCCTTTTCAACGATGAGTTGAGTTAATCTTCCCTCTCCTGGGACGAGGATGGGGTGTTTGGTCTCCAGTGGCAAGTTTGAGTGGTTAAGACGTCCTCCAACACGTAAAACTCCATTAGTATCCAAAAATGGGTTTAGTTTCAAAATGGTGCTTCTTTTTGGAAGTTTTTCCCCTTTACTGAGAGAATTTATTTCATTTTCAAAATAATCGCTTTGCACTGATTTGATAATTATACATAGTGCGTTATTTATTTCATTCAAGGTGAGCTCATGCCACTCGGTTGATCTACGTTTGTTTCGTAATGCATCAGCGGAACGTATCACTAAGGCGAGTATTCTTGTAATACGATCCATGTTGCTATGTCGCTCAAGTAATGAATGAATTAATTCATTTTTATTTGACATGGGTTCCGTACTGTTAATCGTGTAACAGTTAGATAAGAAGCCCTCATTTGTGGTATAAGTTTCTTTTGCGTTAAGGGCTTGTGTTTCTTGCTCCTTAAGCCATTTAGGGCCTTCCCACCACAGGGTAAAATCAACCAGTTTTTTCGGTGAGAGTCCTCTTGTTGCACAGTCGGCAGGGTTTTCGTTTGTCTTTACATAACCCCAGTTTATCGCAGGCACGATGTTTAATATTTGAGCCGTTCTGTTAGTTATATACTTTTCGTATTTAGTTTGACTGCCTTGAAGCCATGCTAAAACGACCTTAGAATCGGTCCAGCATGTAATCTTTAGATGGTTTTCTTTCAGGATCTTAGTTACCCTTTCTAAGAGTTTTGCTAGCAAAACTGCGGCGTATAATTCCAACTTCGGTATCGAAGTTTTCTTTTTGAGTGGCGCGACCTTAGTTTTTGCTGCCAGTAGTGTAGTTTCGTACGCGCCGGTAGGTGACGTAGTTCGGCTGTAGATAACGCATGCGTAGGCTTTTTCGCTCGCGTCACAGAAGGCTTGCAATTCGATCGTCTGATTGTTTTCGTTTTTTATCCATCTTGGTAAACTTATGTTGTTTATGTTTGGTAGATCGGATTTAATTTGCCTCCATTCTTTTTCTATGTTATCTGGTACATTTTCATCCCAGCCAATGTTATGATAGTTGTCACTCCACAATTTTTGGAAAAGCAGTTTCGCTTGGAGGGTCATTGGAGCTAACCAACCAAGCGGATCGTAAATCTTGCTTATTTCTGACAATAGTCGGCGTTTACTGTACGGTGCATTTTTGTTATTGTTAGGCGCTTCGCTAATAAAATGGAATGTGTCACTTGCATCATTCCATGCGAGCCCAAGTGTTTTGCTGAACTCTTGTTGCTTGAATTTAAATTCGTTGTTATTTCTTTTCTCCTTCTTTTGCAGTTCTTTGAGAATAGATGATTCGTTCGTGGACCATTTCCGTAAAACAAAACCACCTTTCTTTAAGAGTTCGGTTAGCTCCTTTTGAAGTTGTTTTGTTGTTTCTACAGTATGGTGACCTGTGATGGCGTCATCCATGTAAAATTCGTTTTGTAGCGCCTTTTGGGCTAACGGGAAAGCGTTGCCTTCATCTTTGGCTAGCTGTTGGAGAGTGCGCATCGCTATGAATGGTGCGACTTTTGTCCCGTATACACACACGTACGTTTGTCGGGTACACAGCTGCATCTCTCGAAGTGGTTCTCTCATGAAGTCTCTCCAAATAATTTTTTGAAGACATTGCTGATCTTGATGAATAAGGATTTGACGGTACATTTTCTCAATGTCCGCCGTTAGAACATATTTATAGCTCCGCCATTTTATGATCAGAGTTAAAATGTCCTTTTGAAGATTTGGCCCTTTTTCCATCAAGTCATTTAGGCTGTATCCGGAGTCGGTTTTCATGGATGCGTTGAAAACAGCTCGTAGTTTGGTTGTCGTTGAGTACTCCCTGACTACGCCATGGTGTGGTAGGTAGGCTTGTACTTGACCTACGGAATCTGTCACTGGTTTCATGTGGCCCAGTTCAATGTATTCTCTAATGAACTCTTTGTATAATTTAGCAAAGTGTTCTTGTCTCGACATTTTCTTTTCTAAATGAAGAAATTGAGCTGTTGCTTGAGGTTTCGAGTTTCCTATGTTTTGCTCGTAGTTAGCCTTCATGGGCATCTTGACCTCATAACGCCCATCGCTTAATCGCTTTGTTGTTTCTGTGTAATATTTTTCACAGTATTCGTTTTCCGAGGTAAGTTCGGCTTCCGGAGGAATGTCCTCTACTTCCCAAAATTTTGTTAAGTTTTCTAGCTCTGTTAGAGTAACTAGACAGTTAAACTGCTTTGTCGCACCGCACAGTATCCAGCCCAACTTTGTTTGTTGCGCTACTGGCGAGTCATTATTGTGTTTGATTATTCCTCCTAAGATCACATCGGAGTAAACATCAGCTCCAAGCAGTATATCCATAGGTCGCTGGTTCATATCCGGCTCGAAGGACCAAAAGATGTTGGGGTCTTCTCGTCGTTGACGGGTAACCCGGTCGTTGTTAAAAGGAACACCAAACCACTGTTAAATTCTAGAGTTTATTCTAAACAGTTTAGGAGTGTTTAGTAATCTGAGCCGCACTTAATGTTATGTTTTTCCGCACATTAACGCGTGTCGGAGGTTTAGTTACGACTTTTTTCATAAGTGATATCAATGAGTACTTATATACGTAGTTTTGCTGTATGAGCATTATTGGCTCGTACATTGAATGTTGCTATAATGTGACGAACTAATATCGTTAAAGCAAGAATATATGTACATCATGTTAACTAACAGAGGGCGTTCCCGTTAACCCCTAATAGTATAGCATCCATACATGCTAAAAAAAATATTACCATTCGAAAACAAAATGTTTTTTTTTATATTAAAATATTCACTAAAAATGTTAAATTGATACGTGAAAGAAACACTGTACACGCGTACTTGAAGGACGGCAACGTCGCAATTTAATTATGAACGCGTACGCGTGTACAGTGTTTCTTTTACGTGTCAATTTAACATTTTTAGTGAATATTTTAATATAAAAAAAAACATTTTGTTTTCGAATGGTAATATTTGTTTTCGCATGTATGGATGCTATACTATTGCGGGTTAACGGGAACGCCCTCTGTTAGTTAACATACTGTATATATAGCACTAGCAATATATTTTCTCATTTTTTTCGTAAAAATGGCTGATAGCTAAAAGCTTCTCAGCTGGATAAAGGGCCTGATACAGAAGACAGTACTCCTCGATACAGCTCGTATTGTGAGGAGGTTCCTTTCTCTGCAGACTTAACCACCAATAGCCTGGACCTGCTCCCGATACCAAAAGACTGCCATTTTTTATATATTTAATTTTTTTTTATTGTAATTTTTTCGTAGAAAAATATTTAAAAATAACTTTTGAGAAATATTATATTTAATTAATTTACGACAAGGAGTCGAGAACCATCCGTATTCAGAGCTGAACTCTATCTGTATGCACTCGCATGATAATAACACATAATAAGTCCTCATTTTATACTTGTTTGTTTTTTATTGATAATAAGCTCGCGTTTGACCACCATCTCACCTGATGGTAAGTGATGATGTGGTCGAAGATGAAGCACGCTTACCTAGAAGTAACCTATTCACTCTTGACTTGTAGACCCCCAGGTTATAGCTACCGTAAAACAGACTCCGGCAGGGAATTCCACCCCTTAGTCGCACGCACAATGAGAGTATTCCCAGAACGTTTTGTGCGTATGGGTGAGATGTCCACCATGTAACGATGGCGCATCGTCGTGTTGTAGTCCGATGATGGAACGGGCTTAGCGGACTTAGATTGATGTAATCGTGTCTGAACGGATGCGTACGCGTCTCCATATAATATCGTTGTTTTCTATTGGCTTAGCTATATAGAGCTGTATTTTATACGTGTTGTGTATGGAGTGTTCGTGTATGGAGTACTGCTCTCATCTTTGGGATGGATCTGCCAAGTACCAACTGGACGCGCTTGAGTCTATTGAGAAACGGGCCAAAAGACTCATTGGCAACGATACACTGGTCGAATCAAAGCTCCAGAGCCTTGAACATCGACGAAGAGTTGCTAGTCTATCGGTTTTCTATCGGTTACATTTCCGGGAGTGTGCGATGGAATTACATAAGTTAATTCCGTCGAGCCCGTTCCATCATCGAACTACAAGACAAACGGCGATGCGCCATCATTACATGGTGGACATCCCACCTATACGCACTAAACGTTTTGGGAATACTTTCCTTGTGCATACGGCTAAGGAGTGGAATTCCCTGCCGGAGTCTGTTTCCCGAAAGCTATAACCTAGGAGTCTTTAAGTCGAAGAGTGAATAGGTTACTTTTAGGTAAGCGTGCTCCATCTTCGACCACATCATCACTCACCATCAGGTGAGATGGTGGTCAAGCGCGAGCTTATTATCAATAAAAAAAGGGTGTGTAGTCCGTAATGTTAGGTGTTTTGTCGTCAGGCTTCGTTCGCGCGCGCCGACCAGCTGGCGCAGCACCTCAACAGCCACCTGGCCAACTACAAGCGTCTCAAGCCGTGAGCCCCACGTCCGGACGCCTACAAGCACAGATTATACCCACTACATTATATTATATTAATATAGAGTTTTATTTACAACTGACTTTCATTTTTATTATCCCCAGTTTGTCAATAGAGGCAGTTGTCCGACTGCCGCCGAGAAATCGACTAACTATCGGCGATTTACTCGCTCAAGAAACGCACAATGAATATACATACCGTGTAAACGAAAGAGATGCATTATGTTAATAGTTGCTCTTTGACTGTTCACACTGCCGGCGACGATTCGCTTCACTAGTTTTGTCGCTTAGCGACAACAGCTATCAAAAACAATACTCGCTTAGCGATGCTCGCTTGGCGGTCAGAACTCACGCCCAGAGACCAACTAGTGGCCTAACGCGGCGGACCAACTAGCGAGTAATCGCCCATCGCACTCGCCCATTCGCTTATAGCCCAACGCCATAACTATCGGAACTACACGCTCGCTGCTCGTCAACTCGTTTTCAGATGCTAGCTCTACTCGTTCATCGTCGGCAGTGGGACAACTGCCATACCGTCTTGTTCGAGTGTAGAACATAAATTTAAAAATACCTGGTTGACCCGAAGCTCGATAGATGGCGATGGTGTCGAATTTAATGTAAATGGTTGACTCAAGGCTCGATAGATGGCGTTGACGTAGAATTGTAAATAGTTGACCCAAGAGTCGATAGATGGCGATGAATTATAAATGTAAATGGTTGACCCACAGCTCGATTGATGGGGTTGGCGTCTAATTCTAAGTCGCTATGGTTTCGTTACCACAAAAAATGTATTTCAAGATCTGTTACTTTATTTATGACCACAGCATAGTAAACAAAAACCCGACCGTCCTTCCGTCCTTCCGTCCTCGCCGCCGAGGCCCGCCGCGACATCCCCGTAATTGTTCGCCCCGACCCTTGCCAGAGCCAGCCCCTGACACTGAGCCAGTAGGTTTAAATTCCCCTATTAATAATAATGATCTGATCCAGCCTGTCCCTAGCTGCCCTCCCCCTGCGACGCCCTAAGCCGAGGTCCGTGCCCCACAGGGGGTGCCCTTAGCATGTAGTCTCCTAGTTTGTAAGTTTTTGTAATAAGCCCTGGCCCTGGCAGTCTTTAAGTAATTTATTAATTAAGGCAACCACAAGCAAGCCCGGTTAAGCAGCCGAAAACCTCAGAAGTTGACCCTCGAGATGTCACATAAAAAAAAATAATATGAATATTACAGAAAAAATTAAGTGACACTGTTTACTGTGTCCGAAAAATTAAAGAGTTTGAAACTTTCATGGAACATACAGATGTAAATTTGATATCAACTATAACTCAGTTTTGGAATCTAATTGCAACCGACCTAAACCAAAACGTGGTATTGATAATCTTCAACAGTATTACTGACGCGTGTTTTGCGAAATTATTGACAATCTTTAAATGAGTGGCGTAGTCGTTTCAAAAATTTAGAAGACTTGAAGTTTACTAACCTACTTGCTTGTGAAAACTTTCCTTCCTACTTTACGAATTTTCCAGAGGAGTCAGTCTCTTCTACATATATTGTGTGCACGGCCAAGGTTTGGATTTCTTTGCCATCTTTTGTGTTCCGTTCCACTTATAAAAAAATAAAACTATTTATTTCAGATTTACGGAATCCATAGAATATTAGTACAGTAAAGACTTAAAAAGTAGTGTTAGTACCAAAAAATAAAGGAAACATACTTAAAGAGCGTTAGCGTTCACTACTATAAAATTTTCTTGATTTCTTAAACATAAAATTTCAATATCTTAATGTTTTATTTATTTATTGGTGCAGAATTCAGAGTAAATTAAATATAACGTAGGTTGCCGTCAAGGTCGATATTCTTGTTTTATTGACTGGTATGTTACATCACTACGTGTCCTGTTATGGTGACTGTGGCGCCGAGGGCACTAAGTTTTTCGAACTTTATAACTGGTTTTCTTTTTTGTCATCTTATGTTACTATACATGAAACCTGACAAAAGCAGTTCACTTCAAATAAATAAAGAAGAGATAAGGTATACAACGTGTAACGGAAACCCCATATCTATCCAAAAGGACTGAAGACAACATCTGGTATGAAGTCTCTATGCAAAGTTTCAGCTCAAAATAAGTGACTCACAGAATTGACACCAAATTATATGTTTCTTGAATACCAGTAATAACAAACGTGTCACAGCACTATGAGGGTCATTACTTTCCACGTCACTTGTCAATAAAACGATAATTCTCTTCGTTCTTCTTAATTTGAAAAATTCGGCCTCTGGTATCAATGTATTGTAATTTCTAATATGCTCCACACATGTAGACATAGGATTAGAAAACCCTTGCCATATCGTTTGTTATCATCCAAAGAAGCCGTGCAGTCGGTATGTATATACCCTTTAAATTACACGTTTTATAATTAACAAGGGAAATGAACAAAACAATGCTGTTTTATGATATTTATTTTCGTTTAAAATTCTGTCACCCAGTCGCGACCGTGGCGTGCTGGGCACATTTTGGCTTGTCGTCTATACACGACTGTGGCGGTCAAAAGGTTAAACAATTATTATTATTTTAACATATGGGTCGTGACTAGGGTTGCCACCCGTACTTTATAATAAAGTATTGTACGTTATTTCAGGTACTTGTACTCTATACTTTATGAGAACAATAAAGTACACGAAAATACTTTATTTCGCATGATTCTTTGGGATATTGAAAACTTTAGTCGTAAAGTCGTAATAAACAAAGCGTCTCTGAATTTGATAAAAAAATGAATTACTTATTTACTTTAATTTAAATATAGACTCTAAAGACGCTGTGCAATTGTTTAGTAGAGATTCTAATTTGATACAAAGTGCAAAAAGTAATAAGAAATATGTTTTTAAACATAACTAGGTGCCCACCCCGGCTTCGCTCGGGTGCAATTTTTCTTCCGGTATGATACAGTTTTCTCTCCAAACCCTATCCAGACAATTATTACGAACACAACAAAAAAATAATTAGTTAAATAAATGCAGCTGTTCTGAACTAATGCGCTTACCTACATATACATTGTTCCTTCAACTAGGCTCAAGAAAATTGGGGGCTCATTTAGATGTCAGTGTATACGCTTTTACAATAAACTTCCCAGTCATGTGCAAGAACTAAGCCACAATAAATTTAAATCATTTGTGAAGCAGAAACTTTGCCAGAAAGCTTTTTATTTTGTTAATGACTATCTTGCGGACAAAAATGCTTAGGATTGAGCTGCTCCAATTACATCTGTTTTGTTTGATTTTTTACTCATTTCTTTTTTTTTATAATGATTATTTCATATACATTTAGACATGAAAATATTATTTCCTTTTTCAATTAATAGAATATACTTTTTTTACTTTACCATTTTTAATTTTGTTTGTACAAGTTGACAACATCATTTTCTTTTCAAGTAATATATTTTATTTTTGTAAACGCACAACAGTGAATGTGATAGCATTGTGGGATAACAACGAATATTATGAATAGATTATCGCACTCTTTGGCAGTTTGAGCGCTTTATACGGCCCACCCAAATGTCCTTACTTTGGTATTGTTCGTCAAATCGTTCGAGCTCCTTAAGATTCTTTTTTTATTATTATTACTGATGGGCCCACTCTTGACCTCAATCCCGCCTGATGGTAAGCGATAAATGAGGTCTAAGATGGGACAAGCGAGCCTAGAAGATGCCTATTTACTCGTGCTTTAAAGGCTGATAGGTCATAAGTGGCAGGGAACACAGAAGTCTGCAAAGAATTCCACAGCTTGGCTGTGCGCACAATAAATGTGGAGGAGAAGCGCTTGGTACGACAAGACGGTATATCAACCAAATGTGGGTGGTACCCAGCCGTGCGTCTGGTAGACCGGTAGTGAAAGGGAGATGGAGGAATTAGGTCATGGAGCTCCTGCGCACACTCCCCGAAGTACAATCTGTAGAAAACCGACAGGCAAGCAACGGTTCGCCGATGAGCCAGGCTATTAGCTTGTCCACCAGCACCTCGTCGCTTATAGCTCTGCGCTCGATCGAGTCCAATGCAGCAAGTTGGTACTTTGCAGAGCCATTGAGCTACGCGATGTTTGACAAATGCTTGCACTGTTTGGACGGGCCTGCTCAAATCTGTGTGATTCTGTTCTCTAAAGGGCGCCACAGACATAAACCTATATAACTCTCATATGATTTCATCACAACAGATTTTATGGACCTTAAAAGAGACGTTGACCTCTGAGTTTGTTTCAATGTTTCTTCTCAAAGAAGTCAGTTAGGAAACACTGGCCTCATCTAGTTTCATTGACAGAAAAAAAATGACGTGTAAAAGTGTTATTTATAACCCATTTGCAAAATAAACATCAATTAATTTTTAGACATTCGGCAATTAATTTTTAGTAAGCAACCCACCCTGGCTTTGCACAGGTTCTTTACAGAAAATATAAAATAGCCTATGTTACTCCGAGGAGATGTAGCTTTCGGTAAAATTGGTTGAGTAGTTTTTGAGTTAAATCGTAACAAACAAAAAATCAATCATCTTTCCTTGTTATAGGTACATAATATTAATTTAGATGATAAGGATTAATACCGTATTTGTGTAAATACCTTTTACATTACCGCTTTATAATTGCCAATTTTTTAAAGTATTAAAATGGACATAGGTAGGATGTTATCTTTAATATATAGACATAAGCCATCGCGGACTTTTCTGTAGGCATATATAAGATACACAATTCCACCATACATTAATATACTACATGTTTATGTAGTATATCAATGTATGTTAAAGTTTTTTCGGACTCCCTCGGCTGGAAAGCGAGGCGCCCGGTCAAATCACGGTGACATGAAATTAATTTCGTTGCGCATTATTTAGATTTTGCTATATCTCCTAAGGTATTCATTTAATTTGGATAGAGTAAAGGAAAAAAAATAATATTCATGAAATTTTCAAGCCAACTAACGTACTTAAAATGATAAGGATTAATACAGTATTTGTGTAAATAGCTTTCGAATTAGCGCTTTATAATTGTCCATTTTTTAAAGTATTAAAATGAATGTATAGTATGTTATCCGTAAGAGATAGGTATATGCCATTGCGTACTTTTTGTATAAATTTTTAAGGTGTACAGTACTGTAGTACATTATTTTGATATATCTGGTACGGTTAAGCTAGCACTAGCAATGTAAGCGCAAAAAAATATTTATTAAGACGTCACATTAGAAACCTCTAAAATTATCATTGTTTCTCTACTATATTATGCATGTATTATACATATAAACCTTCCTCTTGAATCATTCTATCTATTAAAAAAAGCGCATCAAAATCCGTTGCGTAGTTTTAAAGATCTAAGCATACATAGGGACAGACAGCGGAAAGCGGCTTTGAAAATAAATTGTACTTTATTTTGATGCTATGTACTTTTTTTTTTCTTACCTATTTTAACCAATGTACTTTAACTGCACAAAAAAAAGGTGGCAACCCTAGTCGTGACCCAGTGTTGGACGATCTGTTTATCCAACTTTTTTTTTTTTTGGTGTGGGAAAATCATCGAATGACTTCTTCCGCTCTGGGTCAAGCGGAAGGGTGTGTCAGATTTCTACTGACTAAAAACCCACCCTGTTCCTTCGGCTGCCCTAAATTTCCGGGGCCGCGGTAACTCGGCAGAGCTTTCCCGCAAACCCCAGCAGGCAATGGCCCTATGAGGCCCCGTCGCTGGTGTTGACAGCTCTTTGAGGCGCGTGTGGAACACGACGCGCCGCCGACACGGGCCTGGTCCTTACCGGACGGTGAGCGACCCCTGCTCGCCATCCGCAGGCCCGCGCCTACGGTGGCCGGAAATCGGCTCGCGATCCGCGACGCCCGGGGCGTCTACCACGACGGCTGGGGCGCGAGGAAGAGAGTTGCCTCTCCTTCACGCGTTCGGCCTCCTCCTTCGCTAGCATGACTGCTTCGCAGAAGGAGGCGACCGCATCCCATTCCCTCTCGCTCCGCACCACAGTCTGAACCAGAGCAGGGCGCGAGAGGTCGCCGCCGCCGGCCGCCTCTACGAGGACACGGCGGTGCTCCGCCCAAGCAGGGCACACCTCCACCGTATGCTCCACCGTGTCCTCCAGGCGGTCCTCACAATGACGACACCCGGGCGTGTCCTCCGTGTCTACGTGTGCGTCCGCAAACATTCCTTCATTCCTTCCAACTTCTTTGCAATAGGAACCTTTCTCAGTTTGACCATGAACAAAAGAGTACAGTTACATGTTTGTGAGTGTCAAACGCATGGTAGTGTGTGTGACGGGGCCTCATAGAGCCATGGCCTGCCGGGGTTTGCGGGAAAGTTCTAACGATATACCGCGGCCCCGGAACTTTAGGGCAGCTGACGGAATAGGGTGGGTTTTTAGTAAGCAGAAATCTGATACACCCTTCCGCTTAACCCAGAGCGGAAGAAGTCATTCGATGATTTTCCCACCCAGAAAAAAAATGGTAGTGTGTATTTTGTCTTTTTTATAAATTTCATGAATTCTCAAAGCAATGTTAAAAAATATTAGCTTTTTGCACTTCTTTATCAAAGAATAATGTCAGGTGTTTATAGTAACTTTGTCTCAATATTGACAGTGAAAATACTTACGTTTATGGAAATCACAGAAAAGCTAACATTAAACTTCGCATTGTGTTGTTTTTTTTTTTTTTTTTTTTTTTTTATTTGTTTAAAGGGCTTTGTCGCTTAGCGACCACATCGCCCAGTGCGAGAAAAACAACATTTAGTTAATTATCACTAGCTTACGATCTACTTATAACTAGTTTGTACAAGAGTTTTGCTTTATCGGACAATGGAAAAGCAAGCATAGCGTTACAAATGCCAATGTTATTCGTTTCAAGCGGTCCAAAAATACTTACTCTAGTATTTTCGTTGCGGATACATTCCATCAAAATATGAAGGACATCATCAACCACTCCACATGAATCGCAATATGGTGACGGAACTTTTTTCATTAAATAATTAAACTTATTTGATGGAATATGTCCGGAACGAAGTCTTAAAGCGATAGTCATTAACTTTTTATTAAGATCACAATCGATCCACGGAACCCGAGATATCTCTGGCTGGATAGTTTGATACCAAATGCCCTTTTCTTTTGATCTTTCATCAAAATACTCCTGCCAAAGTTCTAAACACTTTCTTTTTGCCATTCTAAAATGGTCCGAATACAGTGGGGTGATGTTCATAGGAACACCATCAACACACGCTTGCTTGGCGAGCTTATCTACCACATCATTTTCTTCATATTGTACGTGCGACGGAATCCATTGGAAACGTACTGTTTTGGAATCGGAATGAAGTTTTAAGATTAATTCATATATAGCGTAGGCTGTCGGAATACCTCGCATGTGAGAAGTGTTCCGAGCCAAGTGTTGCAGCGAGCTTTTGGAGTCTGTCAGAATCACAAATTTATCGCCATTGACCGACTGAATATAGGATAAAGCTTCCAATATCGCGATCAGTTCAATGTGCATGATAGAAATATCTGAATCGATCTTAACCTTCATATTACTCTGAAGAATCGGGTCCAAAAAGGCTGCGCCCCCCGAATGTTTATCTTTGGAACCATCAGTAAATATTTTATGATAATCTGCATATTGTTCTTGTATGTATGAAGTACATAATAGTTTTAACTGTGAAATACTGAAGTGGCGTTTAGCTTTAGAGATACTAGGAATTTTATCTATTATTATATGGGACAAATCTAAGCTACTTATCCACTTATCAAGAGAAAACATTCCAAGTTGAGCACTTGAGTGTATTAAAATAGAATTATACTGTGCAAGGATATCAATAAGTAACGGCAACTTTTTGTTCTGCCAATAATTGGAACCTGTAAATAATGAAAGTTTTTGAAGTGATTGTACAGTTTTGTTGTTTAGAAAGGATTTTGATTTTAAAATAAATTTACTGGCTAAGTATCTACGACGAATATGAAGTGGCGGAAGACATAGCTCGCTTTCCATAACATGTATCGGGGTGCTCCGTATAAATCCACCGATAACGCGTAAAGCCTGGTTTTGTACCCGATCTAGTTTTATCAATTTAGACTTGCAACTATTATCAAACAAGAAACTAGCATAATCAATTCTACTTCGAATTATCGAAATATATAGACGTCTCAGGTGTTTTTGATGGACTCCCCATCCCGGACCTGATAAAACTTTAAGTAAATTAATGAATTTTATTACTTTTTGTGAGGTTTCATTTATATGCTTACCCCATCTTAATGAGCTATCCAGCCAGAGACCTAAGTATTTAACATTACTAACAACATCAATAGATATACCATCAAAATCAAAGTTAACAGATCTTCTAAAGCAACCTTTTTTAAAAACACAGATCTTGGTTTTATTTGGAGACATCGTTAAACCTAATTTATCAATTAACATTTTGGTATATCGTAAAGCAGACCGGAGCTCTTCAAACGCTAAATCTAGATTATTTTTGGTTGAATACAATACAAAATCATCAGCATATTGAGAAATATTAACCTGGGCAACGTTATGACATATATGTAATGTAAGAATATTAAACAAAAGTGGAGCCAAGGGGTCTCCTTGGGCTAGTCCACGGCCAGTAAATCTAACAATCTCACAACCGTACGTCGCTATTTGCAAATGTCTATTTGATAAAAACGACCATAAATAGTTACAGATCTTGGACCCAACCCCAATTTGGTCCAAAATACGTAACAGGCAAGGAATATCAACATTGTTATAAGCACTTTCAATGTCTATAAAGCATGCCGCAGTAACCCAATTTTTCGAGAATCCTAGTTGAATTTCCGAAACTAAGCGCGAAAGATTATCGAGACAAGATCGTGCCTTGCGGAAACCTACCATGTCCTCAGGGAAAAGACACTGTTTTTCAAAGAACCATTCCATACGTTTGGCTAAAATAGCATGAAAAATTTTACAAATACATGATATCAGAGAGATAGGGCGTAAAGATGAAGATGAACTATGTTTTGGGATTGGAATTATTTTGATTTGGCGCCATTGTTGAGGAACAAAACCTACGCAAAGACATCGATTATATATATGAAGTAGCATTTGTTTACCGGAAGGCGGAAGGTATTTAATCATGGAGAAGGAAATTTGATCTGACCCCGGGGCTGTGTCGGTAGATTTAATGCAGTTGACTAATTCTGACATTAAAATTGGAGACTCTAACGTAGCATTATTGGAATTAAAAGTAGGCTGCGATGGACATACAAAATCTGGAGTGAGATCGTTTAGTAAGCGCTCAGCTTTTTCTTTATCTACACTGGTGTTAGAAATCTGCCGACCTTTTAACCACCTCATCTTGCGCCACATCTCGGATGCCGAAGAGGTCTCATCCACAGATGTACAAAACTGCTGAAAAGATTTACACCGAGCCCTGCGAATAAGCCTTTGGGCTGTACTTATTTTCTCTTTGAGGATCTCTAAATTCCTTGAAGAGGGGCAACCTCTCAGATTCGCAAGAGCTAAGCGCCGTTCCGCAACAGCCTTGGACAACTCTGGAGACCAATATGGTTTTGGCTTAAATGAGTTACAAATACTTTGAGGGATTTTAATAACGGGAATGTGCTTGTCAGCTGCCCTTTGTATTATATTATATAATTGGTCATATGAACACTGAGGGTTCTGGGAAATCAGGCAGTTCTGTAATTGATCATCGACAAATGTGGTATACGAAGCCCAATTACTTTTTTTAAAGTTCCTTTTCTTTTGGTAATTGCGGCTAATATTTTGTAAACAGTTTAATTTAATTATTAAATGATCACTTCCGAGTGATTCATTTGTTGGTTGCCACGTAAATAATAAGGACAAATCTGAAGAAACAAATGAGATATCCGGACTAGATTGCTGGAGAACACCATCAACCATTCTAATTCTGGTGAAGCTACCATCGTTTAAATGAATGAAATTATAATCCAACATGGAGTCAAATATTTCGGAGCCGCGACGATCTGTTCTTCCTGACCAGTTGGTGTGGTGACCGTTAAAATCTCCCAAGATAAGAGTTTTACTGTTTCCGATAGAAAAGATCGCGTCCCAATCGCTCTGAGTGGTGTGTACTGTCGATGGGCAATAAATGGAAATAATATTCTCAATATGCTGACAATTCAGAATTCTAAGATGTAACAATTCAATACCAGGGTTACGACTTCGTGTTGTACAAACAATAGACATAACAGAGCGATGAGTCATAATGGCGACGCCACCGTAACCATCTCCTCTATCTAACCTATACGTATTATATTCGCTAATTCTAAAAGAACTCTCGGGTTCCAACCAAGTCTCGCTCAACACGGCAATGTGTATTTTTTCCTGACTTAAGTATGATTCGATTGAATGAGACTTGGGCCGTATACTTTGGCAATTCCATTGTATAATATTTAAGTTCGTACAAACATTGTTATTAGCCATTACCGACAAACAAATCAATTAACGCATCAATAGATAAGCTACTTACAATTTTTAGGGTCACCCACTCGGAAATTATGGAAATTGATTGTTGGATTTTAATTTGAAGAGATTCTTTGCTTTTTATAATATTTGTAATTTGTCTAATCAGATGCCAAAAGTTTAGATTATGTAAAGACTTATCAGAGTGATTGTTTGTATTCACTGAAGGTATGTTTGATTTTTCTGAGGAGTCTGAATATTCAGGATTTTGACGCCATATATCCTCAGAAGGCGTAGGGGTCAATGGTCGGCGCTGCTTCTTTAAGATTCGTTTAGGCCTAGCTTGTATATTTGTCGTGGTTGTACCTTGGCAGTCCAGTTCATAAGCTGAGGCGACGCTTCCAGCCACTGGGAGTGGGGTGGGTGCGGTAATCACTGCAGGGGTCAGCTGGTCTTCTGGAATTGGATTAGCAATCACTCGTGGAGCTTGAACAGGGGAAGGAGGAACGTACATGGTGAGCGCCTTCCTATAGGTGCAGTTAAACTCTGACATGATATCCCTTAGCTTCTTTTCCTTCTTAAAACATGGGC
This sequence comes from Tholera decimalis, assembly GCA_943138885.2. Classification (NCBI taxonomy): domain Eukaryota; kingdom Metazoa; phylum Arthropoda; class Insecta; order Lepidoptera; family Noctuidae; genus Tholera; species Tholera decimalis. The sequence goes on along the minus strand of OW964575.2, from coordinate 3,642,103 downwards.
ATACTTTATCAAGCGCCATATGACGTCCTGAACAATTAACACAAGTGAATGATGTCGTTGTACAGTTAAAATGTTTTTGTGAGCACTTGGGACAAACAGGTTGCTTGGATGGGCATCTTATCTTCAAATGGCCGAATTTCCAACAGTTAGCACATTGAGTAACCGGGAAAACAAACCGCTCCACTGGAATCCTCAAATTGTAAATGTAGACGTAAGGCGGTAAGGAAGGGCCTTTAAATCCTAGCCGAATCGTTTCACTCGGGGTCCAGCCGTTACCCTCAGGTTCATCCAAGCATCGTTTATTTAACCTCTTAATAGATATAATTTCAGCACTGCATGATAAATTATTTTTGAGATCCTCATCAGAGATGTCCAGTTCCATGGATTTAATCAGTCCATACGATACGCCTACTTCTGATGTCTTTTGACAAGACCAACCCATGTCATTAAACACCGAACAGTTAATAAATTCTTCTGCGCCGATATTATTATCAAACGTTATTAACATTTTATTCTTATGTACGTATTTAATCTTGTAGATATTGCCGCCAGCAATGTTGTGTGTCTTGAATAATCGTGCTAAAGCGAACTGTTTCGGCAGGGGTTCTTTACAAGTCACATATACCTGTATCCTCTCTTCTTTTCTATTCTCATCTTGTTGTTCCCGATTACATATAAGTTTGCTTCGTCCTCTATTAACCACGCTCCATCCTTCTTCTGAAGAGTTTTCATCCCTTGGCCTTTTCTCTCTTATCAACTCCGTTTCACCCTGTTGTGTATGGTCCTCAAATTCCATGTTTGTACCGTCATCTAACTCATCATCGCTCAACAATGTATTGGTAATATTATTTACGTTCGATTCACACATGTGCACCAAAGAACGGCTGCAGGCTCGACCGGACAAAACCGGTTGGCCCGCGCGTAAACAAAGTATGCGAAAAGCGTTCAGTTAAATATGACCGTAATTAACAAAACGTCCGATCAAAAGGAACGCTCGTGCGGCGAATGTTAGCTTTTCTGTGATTTCCACAAAACATAAAAAAGCTAACATTAAACTACACAATGTGTAGTTTAATGTTAGCCTTTCTGTGATTTCCACTTTTACAGTGAACTAAAAATAATTATTAGGACATTTTAAATAGGAGGTTAAGTATTTTTTGCAGACTAAATTAAACAACTATACAGGTGTCTGGTGCATCGTGTGCCAAATTGAAATGGTCGACTGAAGGGGTCATCCGCTAGCCTTTCAGACCCCTTAACACCTCTCATGCCCTGTGGATTTAAAAAAAAAAATGAAATTTAATTTTAATTTAATTTAAAAAAATACCCAAATCTTACTCTCAAATACAAATAAAAAAAAAAGCATGAGGCGTAGACTCTGAATTTTAATTTTATTTAGATGTGTATTATTTTAGGTTACTATTAAATATAAAATTAGTGACATTAGTCATCTAGTTTTTTTTTTTTAATTTACTCGTTACTTTAAGGTAAAACTTTAATTAAAGCTGTACATGTTACAGCTGTTTACATGGCTACCAAAAAAAAAAAACAAAAGTGACCGGGATCTTTCAACACCCTCATTAATTCTCTAGTCTATCCTCTTGCTAATGATGTGCCACATGCCATACATTATTTTTTAACAACTTTGTGAGTTCGCTAGAATTGTGCATCGAGTCACATAAGGCTAATATTCAATATTATGATATTAAAAAATATTTTTGCTTAAATGATACCCAGAAGGCTGGCAGTATTGCCACGTTGTATGGCAATGATTATTCATTGGGCAAAGAACGAGCCAGCCCTCAGGGCCCTATTTAATGAAGCTGACAATTCGAATTATATGTCAAAAGTGTCAAAATTTTAGAATTGTCGCGCTTAGGCTGCTTAGTAAAACTGACAAAAATGGACAGGCAAAATCGTGACACATAACTATCAAGTAAAAACGCGTTCATTAAACTCGACATAAATGTCACAAAATCACATCAAAATATTTCTGACAATTGTCGGCGACAATTGGCGATGACAATTGTCGGCGACAATTGGCGATGACAATTGTCGGATTGTCATGACAATTATGTCCTCTTTTGACATATTTGTAAATAATTTTGTTTTATGAAGATAAATGGGGATGAAATAGAAAAAAAAAATATTAACTAAGTAAAAGAATGAATCCATCACTAGTGCAATTACGATTGTTTGTTTTGAGATTTTTAAACGACATCATCTGACGAGCCCTTGTCATCGTGTCGGCGTTCCAACCACATTGAAACCCAATGGCTTGGTGCGTGACGATGGCAAAAGACCGGACGGCATGTCATTGTTTCCTTGGATGATGGGTAGGCCTTTAGCACGGTAATATTATCATACAGTATTGTAACTCGGCCGTATCTTAGAAATAAATACCTACAGCTGCGTGGTACGTAAACATGCGATAGGGCTGCCCGCCTCCAGCATTTTAATTACATTTGCCTACTTTGCGTTTCCATTTAGTTTTGTGATTGTATTTTTTTTTATATAAACAAATAAAATAGTTTGTGAATTGAATAAGTGTTCAATAAAAATGCGTGTTGTGTTTTGATTGGTAGATTTAATTATTTAAAAAACAATTTTATATTTTTTGTAGTATTATTCATACACACAGTAAAATAATCAACTATTATTAATAATAAAATACCACGTCTTTACTTTGAATTATACAAACTAACAAAATAAAACACACATGCCCCGAGGTTTTAAAAGCGTACCTACCGTATCATGATTCATGAACCGCCTATAACTACCTATTTCACTCGTGTCAATCACTTTCCTTTACTCTATTCACTTTATTTATTAATTCAGACATCTTTTTTTTCGGGAGATAAAAGGAATAGGGCGTCCAATCTCGGAATACCGAGATCTCGGTATTGCGGGATCCCGCATCATTTTCCAATACCGCGTGATGCGGGATTACGGGCGCGGGATCCGCGGGATTTGCGGGACTGAAAAAAGCATACATACGACCTCTCGTGAGCGCGATCGCTCGGTGACTGGCGGCCGGCAGTGTTGCAAACAACGCGGGGGCCGATGTCGCCCGTTTTTCACAGCTTATGTAACCTAATATAGCCTAATTTCAGTCAGTGGTAGCCTAAGTATGTAGCCTAAAATATCAGTAAAGTTTTTTATTCAGTATTTGTTACTGTTTTTTGTGAAGAAAAAACGGTGTAAGTTGATTGATCTCATAATAATACGTAAATAAATGTGGAGTTAGTTGATTAATTCATTGTTTTTTTTTGTGATAAATAAACGGTGTAATTTGATTGATCTCATACTAGTAGTAATACTGGAATAAATGTGGAGTTAGTAGATTAATTCATTGTTTTTTTGTGATAAATAAACGTTGTAATTTGATTGATCTCATACTAATAGTACCTAATACGTAAATAAACGTTGGTTACGAGTTAGTTGATTAATTCATTGTTTTATTTGCCTTATATAAATGTGAATATTTTCAATATGCGGGATCCCGCAAATACCGAGATCCCCCGGGATTGAAAATTCGTAGTCCCGCAAATACCGAGATTGAATTCAGGCTGCGGGATTGGACGCCCTAAAAAGGAAATACTTATCCATTAAAAAGTACTATTAAGTAAAATTGTTTTAGTCTTAGGTACCTCTCAAAGTTTCCAGGTAATCTAAAAAAGTTATCTCTGTATGCGTTATTGACGAATTCATGCATCCAAAAACAGCACAATATATCCTACTCGTCATATTAAATATGTACTTGAACTTATTTATAGCGAAAAATCACGCGGTTATTGTTAAAAAAAAACAACACACCGTCCGTTCGTCACTGCGGCACAGTCGCCGGTCGCGACTGTCATCATACCGAGCGCACACCGAGATCGAGGCGCGTAGGTATAGCTCGCGCTTCGTCCGTTTGTATGAAGTTGGAATACTGTTTACATAATATTACCGTGCCTTTAGTGTGGGACGCAACTTATGTCGATACTCTCGCGTCATTCCATCTTCCCAGTTCATCATGTTGTGCTGGCACTTCTGCTGCGGCTGCGGAATACCTCAAGCGACTTAAATACTGTAAACTCGGTGTTAACTATATTTTCGAGCTGTTTGGGGTCGGAACTCTCGGACCGTAGGGTCCGTCTGCTCACAGCCTTTCTATAGAAATATCAATTTTGAAACGCGTCTTTCTTTACTTGATAATTATAAGTGTGTCACGATTTTGCCTGTCCATTTTTGTCAGTTTTACTATGCAGCCTAAGCGCGACAATTCTACAATTTTGACATGTATGTCGTATTGTCAGCTTTATTAAATAGGGCCCTGGTCACGCAAGGAATCGATAAGCTAATTGTTAGATAGTCTTAAACATCCTTAATCTATCATCACAACCTATCGTTGAACACTTGAGCAGCTACAAACGCGTGTGGTATGACAGCAAACAGCGTGGGAGAATCGGGGGCCGCACACGACCTGCCATATGACGTCACAGCGACCACACGCGTCAAATTGCCAACTTTGATCTGCGCTGGACCGCCGGAGTCACCCTGCGGAGATGAAACGACCATTAGAACTTAAAAGGGGATATTATTAATCCTTTATTTCAGGTTATTATCCAGCAATTTGTTAACTGAATCTCTGATAATTCGAACTGATCTACGGCGAGTAGGGGGTAGCTCCCCAAGCAGCAAAACCTTGTCCTAAAGCAGCTCATAGAACGTTTTTCAAAGAACTAATTGATGTTGCTGAGCGGTTCTATAAAAGACCAAAGAACGTTTACACAACCCGGATTGGGCGCAGTTATATCGTTAATCGGTGATATAACAGATCTATAGCAGCTTTGACGTACCATTTTTGACCTGTAAGATTGATATTATAGTGAGAGATGTCACCAAACGGTGATGTAGTAGCCACTGCAACGCTGTTATTGTTCTTTTATGTTTTAAAGAAGTGATTGTGGATCTTTCACATTACCATATCACAACAAATCGTTCAATCTTTCGTTCATTCTCATACTGTTAGTGTTATTAAAGTGATTGTGTGCTAGACTTATATTACTAATTTCAACAAATCGTGCTGAGTAAAATTACAGTATCAAAATATTTATTATGGCGTCTATCCAGTAGCAAAATGCGCTAGTAGTAGCAACCCAGGCATTGAAATAGTGTTACGATTATAATTTTATTGACAAAGTAGGCATAGATTAGTATCAAATTTTTAATGCCCCTCCCAAATTAATAAGTTTTATCTAAATTAAAATAAATTAATCGTAGATTAGTTCTATAATTTTCTATTATAGAGTAAAAAGTGTAACATTGGCGATTACAGGCCTTCTATAGTACTGTGATCAAAGTAGTGACCGCCATTGTGGTTAAATAAATTAGGGTTCCTTTGAATTGCCGCTGCAAAGTTATGTCGCACTTTTATGCGGCTTCGCGTCGTCTTGGCCAAAGGTTGAGACAAATAAGAAAGAAAAATTGTTTTAAATAATGTTAGAAGTAGATTTCATGACATATTTTTAACTTACCGGTGATATGAAATGTTATAAATTTTTTTTATTGTGCTTTTTGTCGTTGTTCATGCAACCCTTCACGGCACAACTTGGTATTTGTGCTTGTAAAAGTTACGACCGCTCCCGAAGATAGCCGATCGCGTTCTAGTTCACTTCGATAAAGGGAAGATCATTTTGGGACCAAGTTCCAGGCGTCATTGTAACATGCGGTCCGCCCAGTCCTTACGCAGTAATATATATGTCAATGGCCGCGACACAGCAGCAGTACCTGTGTCGCGGTGAAGCAAAAGCAGATCCTCCAAATTTATTTTGTTAATTAATAAATAAAATAAATTTGGAGTTGGTTTAATTTACTTTATTTTCTCAGCGACAGAGCCTCCGTGACTATATTGCGGTCCACATTGCTCGGAAATGCACTATACTTTAAAAATTAAGTGACGTTTAAGTACCTACTGAATTCATAGTACATATAAGCACAGTCTAAAGATCATCATATAATTTTGTTGTTTGCAGAACCCGCAGTATTAAAATGAAAATGCTAACTCTTGTTTAAATCACATTAGTTATTTAATAGTGTTTGTTTGCTTCCTTTATGTATCATTATGATGTTATAGAAGAGAGAGAATCTCTAATAAAAAATTAAAGTGTATTGTAGGTATCTAAAACTCTGTTACAAAATAATTCTGCTCTAAACAAGTGTCTTTGTAACCAGTATAAAAAGGTAAATATACAGGGTTTTAAAAACTCTTATAGCGTAAATTTCTCACATAAAGAGTAACACAAAACTCAATTATATCACCAAATTGCTGTATTTTTGAGCAGTCGTGGCTATTAAAACACTTTGTACTATAGCAGATACTTAAAAACCCACCTTATTACCAAATCGCCGTATTGCCAAATTTCAATAACCGTTAATGCACCAGGCCTATAACGGTAAATATATAAGTTTTACAGAACAAATTAGATACAAAAGGGCACCGATCAACAAATATATAGAACAAAGTAGTTTTATACATGTTTTCTTTAAGCCTTATATTTCTATAACAGTTGTACAAAATGGTAATGTAAATGTTTACATCATTAGCTTATAGAACGTTTTCGCTGTATAAGCTTATAGAGCAAAAAAGTATAGTCCAACGCCTTTATTCAACATGCTGTCACCATAAACACCGTTATATAACACTTACAAAACTTTTTTGCGAAATAAGCTTTGGTTATAGTACAATTTTGCTGCTTGGGTCACCGTCCGGTAATGACCAGGCCCAAGTTGGCGCCGCGTAGTGTCTCAAATGCGCCTCAAAGAGCGGTCAGGGTCCTAGTCTGCCGGGGTTGTGGGAATGTTCTAACGTGACCCCACGACCGCAGAATTTAAGGGCAACTACATATATCAATTTGCTGCGCTTGAATATATAGAGAAACGCGCCAAGATCCTCATAGGCAATGATAGACTGGTCGAAATATAGCTCCAGAACCTTGAACATTGGCGACGTGTTGCAAGCAAGGGCGGATCCAGCTTTGGTGCCAGGGGGGGTCACATAATCGTGGTCAAGTCACAAGCAGTTATAATTTGTATTTCCTGACTCCGCTGCCACTTGGCCATTCACTGCCGACATTTGTTTACAACGACAGAAACTGGATTATTATCTAGTAACAATGTTTAAAATTTTAATTAGTGGTCCACCTAGGTCCTGGACCCAACCAGGGGGGCTCATGACCCCATGACCCCCACCCCTGGATCCGCCCTTGGTTGCAAGCCTATCGGTTTTCTACCGGTTACGTTTCGGGGAGTGTGCGTTGGAATTGCACAATCTAATTCTACCAAGCCCGTTCCATCACCGGACTACAATAATAAATCCATATGGGTGGGATTGTGGTGATAGTAGGTAGTTAATTATTTACCTGGCATGTTCCTTCGCCTCCTGCCCTCTTACTGGCACACACATGGCTATCAGGAGTTACACCATTGGGCAGCCTAATGGATGTTCCCATGACGTCCTGGCACTCCTGCATGTTCCAGACGTCCAGAACCACGCTGCGGAGCTCTTGAGAGTAGTCACCTCCTGGAAAGAGTCAATGAGAAGATTTTGTTTAACTAATTCAATCTAATTCCTCCATGCCGGTTCCATTATCGGACTACAAGAGAAACGGCGATGCGCCATCGATACGTCATGCTGGATATTCCACCCATACGCAGAAAACGTTTTGTGAATACTTTCTTTGTGCGTACGGCTAAGGAGTGGAATTCTCTGCCGGAGTCTGTGTTTCCCGATGGCTATAACCTGGGGGTCAACAGTGAATAGGTTACTTCTAGTTAAGTGTGCTTCATCTTCTTTTGTCAGGAAACACAGAGGGAATTCCACTCTGAGAATTTCGATGAGGCCCACTGTGAGGCCGGTGTTTTTTAGTTGCCTACCTTGAGAAGAAACATTGACCTATTTCTAAACTATTCAAGATTCAAGAAGCTATGCCCAGAAGCTTACCGTATTCAGTAATTCCCCATCCAGTGGCGATGATACTCCCGCCCTCTGGCGGCGGAGTTCCGAAACACGCTGGTCGGATGACCTCAGAGAACCTGAAGAATATGGCCAAGTTCATTACTTAAAAATATACAACGTAACGGAATCCCCATATATATCCAAAAGGGCTGAAGCCAACATCTGGTATGGAGTCTCTATGCACAGTTTCAGCTCAGAACAAGTGATTCAAAGAATTGACACCAAATTATCGGGTTCATATGTTTCTTGAATACCAATCATAACAAACGTGTCACAGCACTACGAGGGTCAATAACTTTCCACGTCACTTGCCAATAACACGATAATTCTCGTAGTTCTTCTTAATTTGAAAAATTCGGTCTCTGGTATCAATGTTTTGCAATTTCTAATAAGTTCCACACATGTAGGCACTTGGTATTTATATGTCGCAGTCATCTGGTTGAATCTGCTATTTGATTGAATGACTAGCGCGTTCATTGAATGACGACATTTAATTTACCTTGCTCAAGTGTGATACGTGAATTCCAGTAACTGTGGGCCTGTGGCTGACTTCGAAATCTTGTAACTTCGTAAATAATTATTTTTTTAATTGGAAATAATAGATTACTATTTGTTCGGTCTAAGCAACCGAACACTTGCTAACGCAGCAGTTTCCAACAATTGTATCTAAGTGACAATTGTCGTAAACTGCTACGCTTCAGTGCATTACCAGAGACCATACGGACCGGGTGCATTCACAACATTAACATATAATATTTTAACGTAACATTTTAACGTAACAATTTAACATATCTAACATTTAACTTTAAGACTTTTAACATGAAACTTGAAGAATCTTTAATAAACTCTTTAACATAAAAACCAAACAGTGCTTTAATATTGCCTACGGCCTTGCAACCCACACACTATTTATATATTCATATACACTATTTATATATAAAATAATAGACTAATATTTGCCATATTTCAAAAGGGAAGCCGGTAGGAATCGAGTTGTATGGAGCCTTCGCCACTGGTAGGTATTTGAAGTCCTGGATAAGATATAGGCTACATTTTATTCCGGAATTCTCACAGGATCGGGATTTACACGAGAAAATCCTCCCACGCGAAGGAAGTCAAATAAGAAGTATTTGCGTTAAAGAGTAACAAACATCAATCCATCACGGTAGCAAGTAGAAGCACCACCATGTAGAAGTTAGGAAGATGGTTACTGCTGAGTGTTTATAATTTGATATTTTGCTCAGTGCTTCGCGGTGAGGATTATATGTCAAGATAAATTTGCCTTTAAACAGGTGACAGAAGTCGGCATCATTGACCTGGATGCTAAATGCTTTATAAAAAGTAATGAGTTAAACAAACCCCATTAAACTCCATTAAGTCTAACTCCGACATTGTGTCTCAATTATAGATACATGTAATATTTTTATTTTTTATTTTTGTATTGTATGTATGTATTTTATATTATTATGTTCAATTAATATTATTTATGTTGTTTGTACACTGACAGCCCTTAATCTGTCTCCTTTAATTTTTGTCCATCCAAAGGTTGTCTGTAAGAGATCGCTCTGTGCGATAAGACCGCCCATTGTACACTAGTTTAAATTTTTGTATCCATAGAAATATTGTGAGGTGTACAATAAAGTATACAACGTGTAACGGAAACCCCATATCTATCCAAAAGAACTAAAGACAACATCTGGTATGGAGTCTCTATGCAAAGTTTCAGCTCAAAATAAGTGACTCACAGAATTGACACCAAATTATTGGTTTCATATGTTTCTTGAATACCAGTAATAACAAACGTGTCACAGCACTATGAAGGTCATCACTTTCCACGTCACTTGCCAATAAAACGATAACACTCTTCGTTCTTCTTAATTTGAAAAATTCGGCCTCTGGTATCAATGTATTGAAATTTCTAATACCTATGCTCCACACATGTAGACATAGGAATAGAAAACCCTTGCCATAACGTTTGTTATCATCCAAAGAAGCCGTGCACTCGGTATGCATATACCCTTTAAATTACACGTTGTATAATAAATAAATAAATAACCGAAATAAATCACATTATCAATAGGCATATGTTTAGCCTATTACACCGCGTACCAAGACCCCATAAACAGCACACTAGTCGATCCAGGAGAACGAATAAAACAACTGAAATTTACCAATCCCAACTCACCAGATTACACTCTATCTGCGCACGACATTCATCAGTACACTTTTTATAGAACATGTCGTTTTAGATTAGAAGACGTCTAAAATATTGTATCTTTTTGGCCCGTAAAGCATGTACGGTGAAACCATACAACAATAATGAACGCAGTCGTGCATTTGTACCTTATTTTCCTAATTAATATTAGTTGACTATTCAGAATTTCAGACCACGATTGCGGTCACTTCGTGTGCTCCTTCGCCCCGTTGTTTATTTAAACCTTTGGTCCGTAAATATATTTAGTTTATTTATTATTTATATGCAGTATCATTCACAGAGAGTATAATAGTCTTTGATCATTTAGCAATCGTCCTAACTTCTACACTTACAAACATGCGAATTTACAATATTAGTGGGAAGTAGGATTGTACACCCTACAATATCAGTTTCAAACACACTTATGAGATACTCACTCAACTTCGGACACCAATTTGATGAGAGCCACATCATAGTAAGACCTCCTCTTCTTGTACTTCGGATGTCGGATCACGGCGGATATCTTCACCACCAGCGCGCCGGGGTCATCCAGGAATGAGGAGCCGAGCTGAACTGCTTGAGGGGGACCGCTGTAAAGGTCATTACTGGCGGTTCAGCAACATAGATGAATTAGTATGAGGTAATGATGATGTTCGCAGGGTGACTGGTGATAAATTCTGCGGCTCGAGGTTAATTAGCGTTTTTGAATTATATATTTTTTAAAGGCGGAAACCTGAATGCAAAACTAAACATACCTACTTAATAAAAAGAAACAAGACCCATTAATATAATTTATACAAAAATTTAACCGACTTCAAAACAAAAAAAAGCTAACAAAACAAAGCGAAAAATAACCTTAAAGATTTTTCATTGAATGTCTAATTCCGTATAAAATAAGGGTAGGTATCAGTGGCGAAGGCTCCATACAACTCGATTCCTACCGGCTTCCTTTTTCAAATATGGCAAATATTAGTCTATTATTTTATATATGAATCTATAAATAGTAATCTATTATTTTCAATTAAACAAATAATTATTTACGAAGTTACAAGATTTTGAAGTCAGCCACAGGGCCACAGTTACTGGAATTCACGCATCACACTTGAGCAAGGTAAGCATTTTTTGGTCCAGCTTCCCTTTTATGAAAATTCACCCTTCGCCACTGGTAGGTATCTACTCACGTGGCTAAAGTCGGAGTCAAAATAAATGAATAGGTTTGATCACATAGGGTGTGCTCCAGAATGCGGCGTACTTAGCCTATCAAAACTAACAGGATTTAGCAGTGCTTCGAACAAGTTCGCGGAAATGCATACCTACTGACGGGCAATGTGCGCCGCTGCTGAATCGTGTTAGGTCCATTCAAAACAGCATTGTAAGAGTGTTTGCAGTTAGGTGGGACTCTCCAATGCTGTGCCACTGGATACGCCTGCACATTGCTAATTATTTATTATATTTTATTTATTTTATGTTCCTCGTGTGTGTGTGTCTTATGTTTGTTTTATTGTCTGTTTTTAGGGTTCCGTAGCCGAATGGCAAAAACGGAACCTTTATAGTTTCGTCATGTCTGTGTGTCTGTCTATCTGTTTGTCTATCTGTCTGTCTGTGTGTCTGTCCGTCCGTCCATATGTCACAGCCATTTTATTCCGAAACTATTAGGATTATACATGTGAAACTTGGTAGCTAGATGTCTTATTTGAACCGCTTACCGATTATAAAAAAAAATGTATTTAAAATAAAGGGGGCTTCCCATACATAGAACTGAAACTGTAAATATTTTATTTTCATGAAACCTATGCGTGTGTGGTATCTAATAGACAGGTCTTTAAAAATTACATTGAGGGTTCTAAAACCACTTTTTCATAAAGTTAATGGTTTAAATGATATACGCTTCCAAAGTGGTCAAATGTGTGTATCCCCCCTATAACTTCTAAAATAATGGAGTGAGAAACATGCTGTAGATCTTAATGTAAACTTTCAACCAAAATTGGTTTGAACGAGATTGGATCTGCAGTTTTTGAGATACAGCATATTTTCTAAAACCGCAAATATAACTTTGTAATTCATACGAACACTATGAAAAACAAAGTTATTTGGCGTATTTACTACGGAACCCTTCATGGGCGAGTCTGACTCGCACTTAGGCAATTTTATTTTTATTACTTACTAGCTGACCCGCCACGACTTCGTTCGCGTAGTATCCTACCCCTACCCAACCGATACCACTACCCCTATCCTACCGATACCCTACCCTACCAATACCCTACCCCTAACCTAACCCTACCCTACCCTTCCCCTACCCTACCCTACTCTACCCTACCCCTGCTCCTACCCTATCCCTGCCCCTACCCTACTCTCCATTTTATTTAGAAAACATTTGTATAGGAAGTAGAAAAGGGCTGTTTTGAGGGTTTTCCCGGTTTTTTTTTCTCAACTTTTAAACCTTCCCTAGACCTCCACGAACATTTCAAAACCAAGATAAGATAAATCCGTTCAGCCGTTCTCGAGTTTTAGCGAGACTAACGAACAGCAATTGATTTTTATATATATAGATAGATAAGTAAATTTACCAAATTTTTTTTCAAGCATCTTTCTGCTGTTGATACGTCTTCCAGCTCTAGGTAGAGCGGTATGGTGTGTCAGACTTCTACTGACTAAAGCCCCAAACAGTTCCTTCAGTTACCCTTACGTTCCGGGCCGCGATCTCGTTAGAATATTCCCGCAACCCCGGAAACGGTACATACCTGAGCACAGTGGCGTCTATGTACTGGTAGGTACAATGCCCCGCAGTCAGTACGTAGCGATCACTGATCAGGGTCCCTCCACATTTCCAAGAGTAACCATCTTCCTGCAATAATAATATTTAATGTAGTCTACAGTGTGTTAGGTTAAACGAGGGACTTATTGAGGGAGGGTATTCAGTATTCGATTCTCGTCCCAAATATATGAAAAACCTATAACTTAAATTTTTGACGTAATTGTCCACATTTATCATGTATGAGGCGCAAGAGGTGAATGAACTTGTAAACAGTACCTAAAGTAATCACGTAGCAAAACACGGCCCGATCCTGCCAAAAAAGGAAGCTCGTGTGTAAACTCCGCCCCCGCGAGAGTCCCCCCGAGGACTTTTGCCTTTTGGTATGGTTCTGTCTGTTATTTATCAGTGCTTTTTTTTGTTCATGTTTTTATTAGTATCATGTAAGCATACACTATTGTAGGTTTGAATATGTCCCTCGTTTAAACTAACATACTTTATAAACCCGTAATCAACATATTCTTAGCCTATTCCCAATTATGTCACGGCCAGCCTAACCGAATGCGGCTAAGTAAAAATGTTTTGCATTGAGCGACTCTCTATCTGACCTCCGTTTTGTTTTTGGGAGTGTTCATTGACATCTAAAGCAACCATTTTTAGGGTTCCGTAGCCGAATGGCAAAAAACGGAGCCCTTATAGTTATGTCACGTCTGTCTGTCTGTAAGTAGATGTATTCGGTGAAACGCTTTCCGATTTTAGGACAAAAATAAAAAGTACATAATATAATAAAGGATACTCTCCATATATAGAACTAAAACTATTTTTTTTTATTCAAACCTAGACGTGTGTGGTATCTATAGATAGGTCTTTAAAAATGGTATTGTAGTTTCTAAAACCACTTTTTATTAAAGTAACCATTAAAAAGATCCAAAGTGGTAAAATGTGTCCCCCCCCCCCCTCTAACTTCTATAATAATGGAGTGAAAAATCTAAAAAAAATATATGCTGTAGATCTTAACGTAAAATTTCAACAAAAATTGGTTTAAACGAGATTGGGTCAGTAGTTCTTGAGATATAGCACATTTTATAAAACCTCAAATATAACTTTGTATTTCATACAAACACTATGAAAAACAAAGTTATTTTGCGTAGTTACTACGAAACCCTTCACGAGTGAGTCTAACTCGCACTTGACCAATATTTTTATTAGATTTGAGGAACCTGTATTTCATTTTGGAAGACACAATTAACCCATTAACAAATGGGTGTCTATATATACGATAGCTATAGCCACCCATTTTTTGATGGGTTGTTAAAAATAAGATTGAGAGAGAAAAATTGGTAAGAGAGTACGGCTTGAACAGGCTAGACATTGGCTGAATTCAGACGATACTAGCATACCCTAAGTCTGATCTAGCGAAACAACTTTGCAGGCTGTTAGTAATATCAGACCCATAATATAATTAAAAGTATGTTGAAGTTTATTTATATTGTTTATAAGGTACAATGGGGTTGAGGTATTCTTGTGGATAAAAACATAAAAAAAGAATATAAAAAATAAAATCTATAGACACCCCACGCGTATTGGTTTGATAATATTTTTGTTAGTTTCGGTTCCGTGTATAGAGAGCCCCTCCTCCTTTAATTTTTATAATTGTTTGTTTTTGTGTATATATCGTAAAGCGGTTCACAGAATACATCTACCTCCCAAATGTGCAATCTTAATAGTTTCGAAATAAAGTCGTTGTGACATACGGACAGACAGAGACATTGACGAATCCATTAGGGTTTTAATCTATAAGCTTTTCGCCATTCAGCTACGGACCCCTAAAAACTATGGGTAATATTGTCTAGAATCGCTGCTGGAAGCCTATTTTTTAATCAAAAGTACCTTGCGCACAGCAAATCACAGTACGCAAGTTAGATGAACAGGAATAATTAGAAATTGCACATATTAACACACAATACCCCTAATAGATTTAAATAAATTTATGTATATTCAAACGCTAAACGAAACAAAAATTTTTTTACTCGGCTTCTTGATGACTAGCGTAGAAATAGCATAGGAATTAAGGATGATTCACGCTACACCGTATCGCGACCGGCCCGGGCCTCGACCGGGGCACTTCCACCGTGCGCCGGCCGGGCCACTCACTCATACTACATCGGGCTCTTTGGGTATTATTGCACGACTATATCTGTGTTATGTGGTTTTTGGCAGCTAGTGATTTCAACTGTCGATAGACTTGACGCTTAAGTAAATATGCAATTTTCACAATTTGAATTGAAAGCTCGAAGTATCGAAAAAACGAAGCGAAACTACTAAACGAAGATGGGATGTATATCCAACCTGGAAAAAGCGAGAAGCAGAAGGAGAATTTGCTTTATTTTACAAAGAATTCATAGATGACGAGAGCAAGTTTTATGGTTATTTTAGAATGTCTAAAGAATGCTTTACTTCGGCCGGACCGTCCCGGAGCGTGGAGCCGGGAAACAATACCCACCAACATTTCAACGCCGTGCCCCGGCCGAGTCCCGGCGGCGCACGGCCGGGGCACGGCCGAGCCACGGTCAGGCATGAATCACTTCATACAAAAGGTATAACCATAATGTTTGACCGGCCCCGGCCGGGGCACGGCCCGGTCGCGACGCGATGTAGCGAACGAATCATTCTTTAGACGTAAACCTGGTGCGGTGATAAGGAATGTGAAGAAGAAAGTTTTTGGATGCCAGAACTGCCCGACATTTTAAACTTTTATAATAATGGAGTGAAAAATCTAAAAAAAATATAAGATATAGATCTTAATAAAAACTTCCAACGAAAATTAGTTTGAACTATATGGAATCAGTAGTATCTGAGATATAGTACATTTTCTAAAACCGGAAAAATAACTTTGTATTTCATACAAACACTATGAAAAACAAAGTTATTTGTCGTAGTTACTACGGAACCCTTCATGGTTGAGTCTAACTTGCACTTGGCCAATTTTTTAACTCTTGTGCTTTAAGAACATGACTTAAGTAGAAACAGTCTTTTTTAAACCTAATAAATAAATAAAATGAAAGGAGAATGACCAGCTTACATTATGTTTCTTCCAACCAACCACGGCCATGTGTGGGAACTCTCTGATGTTAGCAACTGCGCCTCCGACAATGAGAGGCAATGGTGGAGCCAGCACTTTCTTTACTGTCATAGAACTGTAGTATTCACACACTGGAAAAAGACATACGAAAATAATTTATTAACCTCAAATTTACCGATAAAAGTTAATAACCCTCTACAGCTAAGAGAAGACCAGAACAAGCATGCCCAACAAAACGTACGCATTTTTTCAATAAACTTATTTATAATAAATTCAATGGTATTTTTAACCGACTTCTAAAAAAGGAGGAGGTTCTCTATTCGGATGTTTGTATTTTTTTTTTTTTATGTTTGTCCGCGCATAACTCCATCGCTTGCGAACCGATTTGAAAAATTCTTATCTTGTTAGAAAGGGTATACTTCCCAAATGGTCCCATGAAAATTTTATCAAAATCGGACAAGCCGTTTCCGAAAAATCAACAAAAGTCTAAAAAAATATTTATGTTGATGATCTTTTCGTTTACTCTGCATTGCGTTTTTTGTTCGCGCATAACTCCGTCATTTACGAACCGATTTGGAAAATTCACTAACCCACTAAAAAGCACGAAAATAAAAACTTTTTTGCAAAAAATAAAACCGACTTCCATATCAAAACACTACAAAGCCAAAAATAATTTTAATTTCGGAAGGCGGTGTGAAAAAAAAGAAAATACAAAACCAATAATACCGACTACCGAAATTAAAATTATTTTTGGCTTTGTAGTGTTTTGATATGGAAGTCAGTTTTAATTTTTGCAAAAAAGTTTTTAATATACACATCCTCAATAACTTCCATTGCAAAACCAAATTAAAAGAATATTTCCTCACTCTAAATTACAACCAAATAGAAGACCTACTCAAACCTAAGTAAAAATAAACACTACACACACATTCAGTCACCACGCCCATTTTTACTAATCCCTCCATGTTATTTTTAAGCATAGTTATTATTTATCCACCATTTAACACCATTGTACACATAATGGACGCATAGCACCTATGCTATGCGTCCATTATGCTGTTATGATTGAGCCCTAGCTCATTGATCAATTTATATACTATGCACCTACAAATCCTTCACTGTAAACAGCTGTGTTATACTCTTTGAAAAAAAAATTGTATTGTATTAATATTTGTCATATTCTGTTTGTTTCAGTTTGTATTTTGTTTGAGATCCTAATAAACAAAATATTTTTTTTTTTAATTTTACGTGGGTGATAAAAGGTATGAAAGTTATTATGGGAAATTTAAATTTCTTTAGTAAGGGATATGAAAATTCAAGGAAGTATCAGACTTCTACTAAAACCCACCCTGTTCGATAGAACTAACATGAATATAGATAACACTAAAATGGGTAACTGATATGTTACCCATGTGGTCCGAGGTCGCAGACCTTAAAGGACATCCCGTAACCTCATAAGGCAATCATACCACATTTACCTACCAAATTTCAACCATGCAGTCTTTTAACACGTTCGCTGACAGTGAGCACTTACCCTGACACCACATTACGACAGTAGAATTTTCCACGACGTACTCTTACAAATAAGTGGCCCGTCCCCCGACGTACTGTCATAACGCACTATTTTAATTTCCCGCCTAACGACGTACTGTCAGCGAACGTGTTAATAGTTTCGGAATAACAGACAGTTAGGATTTACCAGCCTCGAATTGTTTAAATTTATTTTAATAAAGAAAAAAAACTGACGTGTGTGTGCTATTTAAAACACAAGTGCTATTTAAAAACCAACTTGCAAAATGCTCATTTATCATAGAAACAACGTTTTTAATATCTAGGAACAATAAAATAGTACTCACTCCTCTCTAGCTGTTCTTCGAACTGTCCCTTCTGTAACTCTGTCATATTATCTTCATCTGGTCCTATTAATATCTCTGGTTCTGGATCAACAGATTGGTTGATTTGGTCAGGAAAGACTATGGAGCTAAGGTCTGATGGTATCTTGAAGCCTCTTGGTTTGTTATTGGTAGTCACTGGAAAAAAGAAATCGTTTATTTGACACTAAGGATACAAGTAACATTCAATTCGAGCGTACGATCATCATTATAAGAAGTGTCATTAACTTAATGGCTAAGGGTATTTGACTTTTACTTTTATGACAGCCCCATGATACCCTAAATCTATTTAAATACATTTACGTAAATTAAGTCTTACACTTTGCCAAGAAATTTTTATTTTTATTTATTTAGTTAATCAATTTATATACAGAGGTCACTTAAATCTAAACTCGCCAAACTTTTACGTTTGATGGCAAGAAGTGCTCTTTATACATTAACATTAATTAACCATTCTAATTACTTCTACACAATATGTTGCAATATGCTGTAATCTATAATCTTATATTAACAATGTGTTAATTACCTATATGATCAGCATTCTAATATATTTTTTAGTATTTTCTTTAGTGTTCCTTTACCTACTTTTATTTTTTTCTCTTAATAATTCTATTTTGTTAAATACTTAAGGTATAACCAAATACTTAGATGTCCTCTTACCGTAATAATTAGTTATCTTGGGTTGAACCAGTTTATTTTCTCGAACGCTACGTGTGTTGTACTTGTTTTTAACATTAACTTTGTATTCATCATTGTAATAATATTTCAGTCCTACCAAATAATCTACTTTTTTATCTATTGGTACAATTTTACAAATGAGAAATAACTTATTATATTCTTTGTTGCACTTATCTTTAACATTTTTACTAATGAGGACTTTTTACTAATTAGCAGTCTTATTTGTATGTACCTATTTAATATCATTTAAATATGTTATAAAGTTTCGCCCGTAAACGAGGACTATTGCCGACACACAAGCGTATTCAGTTAGTTGGAGGGGTCATCAAGATTGCTAGTAAGATTCTTCTCACGTTGCTAATTCTTTAAAAAAAAACTTTTTAGTAAAAAATAAAACCGACTTCCGTCATTTGTTTCGTATTTTCTTTTTTTTTTCGACACCGCCTTCCGAAATTTAAGTTATTTTTGCCTTTGTAGTGTTTTTATATGGAAGTCGGTTTTATTTTTTGCTAAAAAGTTTTTTCACGCTTTTTAGTGGGTCGGTTTGTAATTTATCTAGTTACAAAAGCCAATATGTCAACTACTTATCACCTTTTACAAAATATTGCTTTTCCCAGTGAAGAGCCGTTAATTTTTGAGGAGTTCTCCTGGTACATCACCATCAGCTCTACTTCACCATATGCATTGTGACAAGCATAAAGACTTAACATCTACATTCAAGTAATCTAATCGCAATCCACGAAATACTTATTATTGAGTAGTTTCGGTGGCCATCTGTGGTCTTCATCATCAATTCAACTTCCCCAAATGGTATTTTTCGAAAGCAACTGCTCAAGGTACTATAAGAAATACTCAAAACGCTATAGGTGTGCCTATAATATTTGAAGAGTTCCCTCGATTTCTCCAGGATCCCATCATTAGATCATGATTTCGTAACAATGAAACCAACTAGAACGTATACCCTTTCAAACGCAAAAAGAATTTTTCAAATCGGTCCAGCCGTCTCCGAGTTATGAGGTAACATACATAAAAAAAAAAAAAAACAAGTTCAAGACGAATTGTAAACCTCCTTTTTTTGAAGTCGGTTAAAAAGAAAAGTCATCAGCTTTTCCTTCTTTTTTGGGGTCGGTTTCTAGTCTACCTAGATGCAGCTAAGTATTATTATTTTACATGGGGCGACTGCCTATATGACCTACAGAACCCAGTAGCTGGATAACACGATACCCTTGGACAGACCAGTGTGACTTGTCAGATTTGACACAGATTGACCTTGACCGAATTGGTAATTGTACAATCAACGAAAGTTTATTTTTTTAAACGACTTCAAAAAAAGCAGCAG
The DNA here is from genome assembly GCA_943138885.2 of Tholera decimalis. Classification (NCBI taxonomy): domain Eukaryota; kingdom Metazoa; phylum Arthropoda; class Insecta; order Lepidoptera; family Noctuidae; genus Tholera; species Tholera decimalis. The sequence continues at coordinate 3,622,164 of OW964575.2, read as the reverse complement.
GTTCTTAGGTCGTCTTGAACTTTTTTTTATCTATGTTACCTCATAACTCGAAGACGGCTGGACCGATTTAGAAAATTCTTTTTTCGCTTGAAAGGGTATACTTTCGAGTTGGTTTCATTTGTTACGAAATTAGGATCTGATGATGGGATCTTGGAGTAATCGAAGGGACTCTACAAATATTATAGGCACACCTATAATATTTGAAAAGGCGTTGGCGGTTGACGAGGCGTTTTGGGCATTTCTTATAGTGCCTTGTGCAGTTGCTCTTGAAACGCACTATTTGGGAAAGTGGAACTGATGATGAAGACCACAGATGGCCACAGAAACTACTCAATAATAAGTATTTCGTGGATTGCGATTCGATTACTTGAATATGGATGTTAAGCACTTTTTGCTCGTCACAGTGCATATGGTGATGTAGAACTGATGGTGAAGTACCAGGAGAACTCCTCAAAAATTAACTACTCTGCATCGGGAAAAGCAATATTTTTTAAAAGGAGATAAGTAGTTGACATTTTGGCTTTTGTAACTAGATAAATTACAAACCGACCCACTAAAAAGCGTGAAAAAAAAAACTTTTTGACAAAAACTAAAAACCGACTTCCATATCAAAACACTACAAAGGCAAAAATAACTTTAATTTCGGAAAACGGTGTCAAAAAAAAATACAAAACCAATAACACCGACTACCGAAATAAAAGTTATTTTTGCCTTTGTAGTGTTTTGATATGGAAGTCGGTTTAATTTTTTGTTAAAAAGTTTTTTTAATAGAATGATAGTAAGTTACTTTACCGATGGATTGCGTCTGGGTGTTTGCGATTTTTATCACGATGAGCACCAGTAGAGTTGTGAGAGAGGCTGTAGACATCATGGTAGAACTAATGTCTGGAACAAACACAAAAATGTTATCAGCTATAGTTTGGTACTAAGAATATTTTATAAAAAACCGCTCAAGTAAGAGTTGGACTTGCGCACTAAGGGTTTCCGTACTTGACAGCGCCCGACTGGTAGGCAATGGCCCTACCAGGGTTGCGGAAATATTCTGACGAAATACCGCGGCCCTGGAATTTTTTTAGTCAGTAGAAGTTTGACACTCCCTTCCTCTCCACGCACCACGGGAGGATTCATTTGATGATGATCCCACCAATAAAAAAAGCTCCGTACAAATTCTTCCTGTCCTACTTTTTATTTTACTTCCTATTCTTTTTCCTACACTATACCTATACTACCTTCCGAAATGTATTGTTACGCCAGTCGCTTAGCGAAGTACGTCGAGAAACTTCGACAGAAATCTAGAATGTTCGAGACACTAACGCCACCTGGCGGCGAGTAGCATTACTGAGTATGTCGAGAAAGTTCGACTGACTTTTAGTAAGTTCGAGACACTAACGCCACCTGGCGGCGAGTATCAGTACTGTGTATCTCGAGTAGCTTCTGGAACATTCTTGGCAGTATAGGCAGTGAGTCGATTGTACGAGAATCTTCTAGAACACATAGATCGGGGTATAAAAAGATCACAAAGAAACGCAGACGGCAGTCTTATTAGAAGATACGAGGCGATATAATCGAAGCTATACAAGTGAATTTCAGTGCGATTTAAAAGTTAAGTGACAAGTATTGTAGTGTGAATAACTACTGTGTTAATTATTATTTTGTGTTTACTTAATTAAAGTGTTAATTTTGGTCTAATTGACGTTAATTATTTCTATCCCGAACCCGAGCTAGTATTTTAATTTTTTGAATGTGGACATGAAACTCGCCCTTGAGCCCGCATACCCACCGCTCTGCCCGAGGTCATGAATATTAATCAATAATTTATTTTATTTATTTATTTATTTTATTTTCGGAAGGCTTACAGACTAATAACATTATAACAATAATATATAAAAACTAAGTTGCTAATTACAAGCCCTCACAGATAAATAAAGTTATGTAAAAAAAAAAGACTATGTTCAAACTGAACTAGCCTAATACAAAATAGACTGATGTGTTCTATTCGACTACACAAGTTAACTAAAACAATAAATTTATGTTCAGGTGTGCAGTTCAATTCAAATGCAAGTAGGTGCAACAGGTTCAAAAAATGGCTTTGCTAAGAGCTTCCTTAGTGTGTTTGCATTGGTGCAAAACAAATCCACATCATGTTCACAACAAATTTTGTTGAAGCTGCGACTCGCTCTACAGAAATAGGCATTACGCCTATAGTTAGTGTTTACAGAAGGTATACGTAGAAGTGGTCGCTGTCGTAGCCCCATTTGATTAGTGCGTAACGTTAACTTAGAAACAAGTTCAGTACTGTCAATTAAATCATTTGCAATATTTAATAAGTAACATATGTCATTAATATTACGCCTTTGGTCAAGCGGCAGAAAATGGTACCTTCTACATCGGTGATTGTAATCTACAGATACTTGTTTCGCCCTGTAATCTAGGTACTTAAGAAATTTTCTCTGAATACCCTCAATGCGAGAGATGTAGATCCCGTACTGAGGGTTCCAGACTTGTGATGCATACTCAAGATGGCTGCGTACGAACGAACAATACAAAACTTTGATCGGTTTTAGCGATCGGAAAGAAGCCGAGGTTCTAATTATGAAACCAAGTGCTCTCGATGCTTTTTTTACTATTCCATCAATATGCTTATCGAAGAGCAGCTTGCTGTCTTGTATAATCCCAAGATCTCTAACAGTATTGACCTTCCCTATACCGATATTGCATAATGTGTATGATGAATCAATTAACGACTTCTGGCGCGTAAAAGTCATGTGATAACATTTTGATACATTCAATTCAAGCCTGTTACGTCTACAATATTCATCAAATCTATTCAAATCAGCTTGTAACAGGTACGTATCAGCTATATTTCGGATAGTTTTATGAATCTTCATATCGTCGGCATAAAGTAAAATATAACAATTTTCGAAACAATATTTCACATCGGCAATAAAAATAGTAAACAATAGGGACCCTAATATGGAACCCTGAGGAACTCCCGAGGGGACAAAACACCATCCAGAGGTGTACCCCTGAAGCACTACAGCTTGCGTTCTGTTATCAATATACGAGGAAAACCAACGATATAAATCTCCATGTATTCCGGCCTTAAATAACTTCTCCATGAGCAGTGCGTGGTCAATACGATCAAAACATTTACTATAATCAGTATAAATGACGTCAACTTGTGCGCGGTTTCCCATACCCTCGGATATGTATTCATGGGATAAGATTAAGTTAGATGTAGTGGAACGCTTCCTGAGAAAACCGTGCTGCTCATCACCAAAGTAGCACTTCAAAGCATTGTATACGTCAGTAAACACAATACGTTCTAAGATTTTTGAGAACAGACATATCTTGGATATCGGTCGGTAATTAGAGATATCCGACTTATTACCTTTTTTAAATACTGGAGTAACGAACGCAGACTTCCAAATTTTTGGAACTATGCCTTCGGACAGTGACCGCCTGAATAAAATACAAAGTGGTTCAACTAAGCTGTCCGCACAATTTACTATAAATAATGGAGGCATGTAATCAGGACCGCCAGATTTGGCAAGGTCCATGGTCTTTAATAACTTTAGAACTTGAGAATGAGACACACGAATTGAGCCGATACACGATAAATCATGTTCAACGCTAATGCCACCGGAAGTAGTCACAGGCACGGGATTCGGTTCCTGGAATGTTGAATGGAAATAGTCTGCGAATAAATTGCTGATCTCCTCACCTGTACTTGCTGTCTTATCACCATAATGCATTACTTTTGGAAAAGTACCAGAGTTTCTTTTACTCTTAACATACGACCAAAAGGATTTCGGGTTCTGAATGATCGAAGACTCAATTCTATCCATATATCTATTGAAACACGTTTTCTCCAAGTTAGCTGCTCTATTACGTAAAATAGAAAAAGAGTGAAAGTCTGACATATTGCCATAAGTTTTGTACTTGCGGTGGTATTTATATTTTTCTTTTAATACTTTAACCAACGCCGAATCATACCAAGGCGGATACGATGACCGTCTAACTGATTTAATCGGGATATGTTTATCTCTAAGCTCATATAATTTATTATAAAAAAGTTCCACAGCACTATCTAACGATTCATGAATTAAAAATTCATTCCAATTGATTTGGTCAAGTTCAGATTTAATAGCCGCGTAGTCACCCCTAGAAAATACATATTTCGTAGTCAGTTTGTCGCTTAATTTGTGAATCTCAACGAAATCGGCAGTAATCAATAGTGGTTTATGATGCGGGTCTACAGGTAATGCTAAAGGGTCGTGACATTCATTAACATTGACAGAATCGTTACAAAAAACTAAGTCCAATAACCTCGCATTTCTGTTTCTTTCACCGTTATATTGGGATAGGTTAGAAGTAAGAACTCCATCAAAAAAGTCCCTCAAGTAATGACATGATACATTTTGCGGAATTAGTTCATTACCTTCAGAACTTATCCATTCTACATTATTACCAAAATTAAAATCACCCATAATAATGAATTTGTCTAAAGGGTGGGTTAAGATCAGATGGTTAGTGTTAATACTAAAATTATGTAATTGATTATGGTATGAGTTGCCAAGGTTTTCTTTACAAAGATATAAAGCACAAATGTGTAAATTATAATTTACCGCTGGCCTAGATCTTTTTAAGATAAGTGAGACCCAGATATCTTCGGCCGAGCTGCGCCAATCATGTCGTTCTACAACAGTAAGCTCACTTCTAACCGCTATCAAAACGCCACCGCCCCGCTTCTGAGAGGTTTTAGAGTAATCGCGATCACGCCTCCACACCAAATAGCGACTATCAAATATCTCAGCATTAAATATATCATCCGCAAGCCACGTCTCAGTGAATACAACTACATCATATGCACTAAGAGATATTTTATGAAATATATCGTTCGTTTTCGTACGCAGACCACGCACATTCTGATAATAAACGTTGAGATTAGCCATCACAAGTTGTTAATTTAATAACTATGAAAAATAAACAAGTAAAATGGGCGAAGAAAATTAAGTAATGTGCCAAAATATTTAAACAGTATTCATATTCTCGATAATATAATATAACGGAGGTAGTAGGTTCACAATAATCTATTAAGCACAGGAAGGTACAGTGTTCACACACAAATAACTTCAATATACATGAACCAACCATACCTTGAATACAAACAAAAGGTGATGAACGGTTGCAAAACAACAATTGATGACAGCACCAAATAGTATTAATACACATTACACAGTATTCTAAATTAGACTTTAAACTTAACGCAATTAAGTCGTGATATAATAGTTTCATACAAGTGGTTTTTATAAAGAAATAACTCATTAGCACAGTGCAACAGCACAGAATGTTTAGGAATACGCAAGTAGCACAGAGCGGCCTACGGTTACCAAGCCGTTTATGTGCACAGCTGATTTCTATTATTAGACAATTTTTGAGAGGTCCCTTTCTGATTTCACTATCATAACTGGGGTGGTGTCCATTTTTCTCACATGGATTTTTGAGTGTTTGACCCATACATATTGAAAATCCGCTTCAGACGCCAGTTTTTTAGTTTTAGATAGCAATATTTTATTTTTAGACGTTAAGTGGTCATTTATAAATATTCTCTGATTGCCTGCTAATCCAATTTGGTTGGTTGTTAGTGGTGATGTCTTGGAGAAATATCTCGCTGCAGCAACAAAATCCTCTTTAACATAGCGATTACAAAACGAAACAATGATTGGTTTTATGTGATCTTTTTCGCGCGTAGGTACTCTAGTAATAAAGTTGACCTGGCCTTTGACAATAGGGTAATTAATTTTGGTACCAATACTGGAGATAATATGGAATAAGTTTTCATTATTTGACGGCGATAAACCTTTTACTTCCACATTGTTCATGCGCGACCATTGATCCTTACTATCTGAATCTTCTTCCAGTTTATCCAGACGCGCCTGAAGCTGATCTACCTGACCCTGAACCTTCTCCAACCGAACGACACGCTGTTCCACGTCACTTATCCTTCCATTAAACTCCATAACAATTTCATTGAATTGCTGGTTTAGAGAGGATTTCATGTCAGCAAACTCACTCCTAAGTGCCAGGATTTCATCCTTCAGACCTTCCAATGGAATATGAGGTTTTATATTTATCTCATGATTTAGAATAAACATTCTATATTTCCTTTATTTCTAATTATACACATATAAATTACATTTTTAAATATTTCTATAAAATACAAAAAAACATTTAAAAATATAAAAATAGTAGCCCACCGGTATCGGGAACAGGGTCCAAGCTACCGGTGGTCAGGGCTCAAGAGAGAGGAACCTCCTAAGGATACGCGCCGTGTCCAGGAGTACCGCTTTCTGAAGCAAGCCCTTGATCCAGCCGCCTAACGAGAGCCTCCTAAGGTGTTGGTCGAGGCTCTTGGCTATTAAGCCATTGGCTGAGATGACTATCAGTACAACGACTGCCGAGTTCACATCCCACATGTCGACAATCTCATGCGCCAAGTCAAGATATTTGATTTGCTTATCTTTCTCGGCTTTCACGAGGTTCTCGTCATGCGGGATGGTTATGTCGACAATCATGGCACGCCTCTCGTTTCGGTCCACCACCACTATATCAGGCTTATTGGCTACAATAGTCCTGTCAGTGATGATGGACCGATCCCAGTATAATGTTATCACAGGCCATTATCGAGAACTGGGTCGGGCACATACCTATAGTACGGCACTTCCGATTCCACAAGAGAATATTTCAGAGCAAGTTGCTGATGAATAATCTTGGCTGCAAGATAAGATAAGATAAGATAGTTTATTTTGCAAATATAGGTAATACAAAAACATAGTGATGAGTGAGCAAGGACAACCTTGCTCACCACCATGGACCATGGAGAACCATGGAGAATACTTGCATAGGCACAAGCCTATGCAAGTATTCTCCATTAGCGAGACGAGAACAACCAGAGACAATGTGACGGATTGATTCACCCGGACGGTGACATGCCCGACACATGTCAACCGTGCCATCCTTCACAATAAATTTCCGGTAGTCGTTCGTCATGATAACTTCGTCCATAATTGCACAGACAAAACCTTCGGTTTCCCCAAAGAGGTCACCGAAGCGCAACCAAGCTACGGAAGCTAATTGGTCTACGTCGGGCCCATGAAGGGCCCGGAAAAAGCGTCCGTGTAGCTCCTTACTCTGCCATATCCCCCTTCGATCGTTAGTGTCTAGCACTGCAGGTTTGCGCCAGTTCTCATTAGCCAAGGAGAGCGGGGTGAGTCCCTTGTCCACTGCTACTACATCTCGATGCATACCCACTTCAGAAGCAAGGAAATGTTTCCTGAGACTGTATACCTCGCGGTTGTGGAGAGTTTTAGCATTCAAAAAGCCTCGACCTCCACATTTCCGCGGGATATACAGCCTCATCACCGACGAGCGTGGGTGATGCATTCGATATGCAGTCAGCAATGTACGAACTCTCCTATCCAGTGCGTCAAGTTCAGTTTGAGTCCATTTGAGTACGCCGAAAGAGTATATTAACACTGGTATGACCCAACCGTTGAAGGCACGCACATTATTTCCGCCCGATAGAAGGCTTTTAAATATCTTCTTTAGGCGTCCAAAGAAGCGCTCCTTCAGCGATTGCTTCATGTCAACTACATTAATACCTAACGCTTCCGACATACCCAAATACTTATAGGTTTCGGTTGGGGAGAGGCTTCTCAGGTCTATGGAATTCGAGGGTTGAGATCCCACGGATTCCACAATCTCCCCTCGCTTTACATGCATAATCGCACATTTGTCGACACCAAACTCCATCCTAATGGCACTACTGAAAGGAATAAACATAAACATTCTATTATTATTATGAACCTAAACATGTTGGTACCAAGTTGCCATAAGGAAAACGCTAGTGTTTTTGTCAGATTAATCCCCAAGACGGTCAGTTACGAAACTCCGGCCTCATCTGGTTTAAATTTCCTGAAAGAAATAACGTGTTTAGGTGTTATTTAACATATAGATAGAATATACTTTATTGTTCACCAATTATTGAAACACACCAAATTACCAGTATGGCTTAAACTATAGTTATATTGGCAGTCTTATCGCTGAGACCGATATCTTCCAGACAAACTTTGGAAGGACTTTACAAGCTTTAATTAAATAATCAATTTGCATAATAAATATGTTCGATTTTCGTGAGAATCCTATCGCACGTTAACCTACTAGCCTGCTTAACCGGACTTCCCTTTAGCGGCCTTAATTATATGAATTAATTTATAATATACTAATATTATAAAGCTGAAGAGTTTGTTTGTTTGTTTGTTTGTTTGCTTGAACGCGCTAATCTCAGGAACTACAGTTCTGATTTGAAAAATTCTTTCAGTGTTAGATAGCCCATTTATCGAGGAAGGCTATAGGCTATATATCATCACGCTAAGACCAATAGGAGCGGAGCACTAATGAAGAATGTTTCAAAATCGGGGGATAATTTTCCACGCGGACGAAGTCGCGGGCGGTAGCTAGTTAATTTATAAAAAATTACCAACCAATCAACTATTCCCTTAGGGCACGCCCTGTGGGGTACCTACGGACCCCGGCTTAGGGCGTTACTGAGGAGAGTAGCTAGGGTCAGGCTGGTGAGGACTAGAATACTCACGCTATAATAAGAGCTATGATTTAAATACATGACGTGTTTATGATTACGTCATCGATTTTGCGACTTAAACAGCCTCTAAAAATATCATTTTCCTATTAGCATGAACGCAGTACAAAAATGTAGGGTTCCGTAACATGAAAAGGGAAAACAGAATTCTAATAGAATCACTTCATTAACATCATCACTTTGTTTGTTCGTTTTTTATACATTTCGCGGGATTTTTCAAAACCAATCAAAATGAAATCAATCTATTCATCAACAGAGTGAATCTGTGTATGTTCCTTGTATGTGGGATATTTCTTTGTAATAAGGGGAACTCGTGGTTAAAATGTAAAAGTCGTACAGGTTCTTCTTGCAGGTTAAGCAACGCTTACTAAGGTCGTTCCGTGGATGGGTTTCCATTATAGTATATCGATATTACTTCGTGTCTCGGAAAGCATATTAAGCCGTTGGTCCCGGCTGTCAATTGTACATCTTTGACAGTCGTTACGGGTAGTCAGAAACCAGAAATTCTTTTTAGAGTTCAGTTTCCGAATGGCAAAAAACGGAGACCTTTAGTTTCGTCATGGATCTGAAAAAGTACCAACTTGCTGCATTGGACTCGATCGAGCGCAGAGCTAAAAGGCTTATAGGCGACGAGGTGCTGGTGAACAAGCTTCATAGCCTGGCTCATCGGTGAACCGTTGCTTGCCTGTCGGTTTTCTACAGATTGTACTTCGGGGAGTGTGCGCAGGAGCTCCATGACCTGATTCCTCCATCTCCCTTTCACTACCGGTCTACCAGGCGCACGGCTGGGTACCACCCACACTTGGTTGATATACCGTCTTGTCGCACCAAGCGCTTCTCCTCCACATTTATTGTGCGCACAGCCAAACTGTGGAATTCTCTGCCGGCTTCTGTGTTCCCTGCCACTTATTATATCAGTGGTGGTATCAATTAATAATTGGTGGTTTATAACCTTTTTACTTTCTTCAAGTAAAAAGGTTATAAACCACCAATAAACAGGATTTAAAAAAAAAGGACACGGTTTTATAAAATTGAGGAAAAAACAGCACTACCTAATGTCAAATTCAACTTCTTGCTGTTTTGGTTTTCAATGACATATTACACTTTTTTGTTTTGATAGATGTTTAGAATGTTTTTGTTTTTATTATATTTTTGAACAGGCTTTTATTAGGTCGAGCTGTAACGTAACTAAATCTAAGAATCTGAATTACACGCACTTCTAAATTGTTGTGTCATCATGAAACTTAGCAATTGTTTGTAGATTAGATGACAATACACCTAAACCTACTAGTAAACATCGAGTAACACACATTACATTCGTCTTAAAAGCGTGTTTTTATTTTTTTAAGCTATTAATTTATTACACTACAATGTCACACTATTCACGTAGCTTGTACACTAACATTAGTATGTAAGTTTTATCTACAAACAATTCTTTTTTGATATACATTATATCCTAAAATTATAACCTGTAATTGTGCTATAACTTGGTGATCTTTAAGTCAAGAGGGAATAGGTTACTTCAAGGTTAGCGTACTTCATCTTCGACCACAACATCGCTTACCATCAGGTGAGATGGTGGATAAACGCGAGCATATTATAAATAAAACATGAACCGTCGAATTTTGTACCGCCGTACTTTATATTTATTTACTCACTTTTATGCTTTCCGTCGACACAAATATTTTAAAACCAAAATTAGTTCAATCGGTCCAGACGTTCTTGAGTTTAAGCGAGACTAACGAACACCAATTTTATGTATGGTTTAAACTCGTATTTAACAATAATGCACAAGATGTCAGCGAAGTTACACTAAGTCTGAGGAAAACTTGTTTTGTAAAGCATAATATGGTAGGTTAGTAGTAGAACCAGTGATCATCATATCTATACTTCTTCACATAGTATAAAACAAAGTCTCTCTCGTATAAAATACACAACGGATTTTAATGCAGTTTTCAGTAATAGATAGAGTGATTCAAGAGGGAGATTTATATGAGAGTATAATAAACGCGTATTATTATAGGTATTGCATCCGTGCGATGCCGAGGCGGGTTGCTAATGATATTAAAAAGGGGAAAATTTTTTTGTTTGTTTAAAAGCGACTAATCTACGAAAGTCCTTAGTGGATTTGGATAGAATTTAGCATGGAAGTAGCATGAAGCTTAAGGAATGTTATTGGCTACTTTTTATCCGACTGCAAAAGAAAGAGGTTAGGTATGTATTCGTGATAAAGTTCATGCGCGCCCTACACGATTGCCAGTTTACCTATACAACGTGTAACGGAAACCCCATATCTATCCAAAAGGGCTGAAGACAACATCTGGTATGGAGTCTTTATGCAAAGTTTCAGCTGATTCATAGAATTGACACCAAATTATTGGTTTCATATGTTTCTTCAATACCAGTAATAACAAACGTGTCACAGCACTATGAGGGTCATCACTTTCCACGTCACTTGCCAATAAAACGATAATTCTCTTCGTTCTTCTTAATTTGAAAAATTCGGTCTCTGGTATCAATGTATTGAAATTTCTAATATGCTCCACACATGTAGACATAGGATTACAAAACCCTTGCCATATCGTTTGTTATCATCCAGAGAAGCCGTGCACTCGGTATGTATATACCCTTTAAATTACACGTTGTATAAATACTAGCTTTTGCCTGCGACTTTTGCATAATGGGCGCTGGTTTTTTTTGGTCCAGAAACCCTTTTGCGCCACCTGAGAACACAATTTTTTTCGGTGGAAACATCATTAAATGGCTTGTCCCACTCTGGGTGGAACGGAAGGAAGTCAGACTTGAGCTTGTATACCCGGACTTTTAATTCGATGCAGTAAGCGGACATAAGCTAATGTCACTAACTAAAATAATGATACCCTATTTAACCTAATAGTGATGGATTCACCCAATCGAATAATAAATAAGCGAGTTTTAATCGATAATAATTTAAATAAATGATAAAATTTAGAATATTATCATTTATGTTTAAGAGTAACTAGATTTTATTATAAATAAATCTATTCATATTAAAAATATTCGTATCTAATCAGACACCGTAAAAGCCACTCTTGCAAATTGTGTCATGTGATGAATATTTTAATAAATTGCGCGGGATTACTATTAAAAAGACTGCCCCACACCACTGCGATCTAAACCCTGGGTACGGGTACACAGGGGAGTATTGCAAAAAAAATAATTAAAATATTATCATGATCTATTCGTTTTGTTTTTCATGCCCCTTTAAAATCCCATTTTAGTTTTGTTATTGTCACACAATATAATTTAAAAAATTGTTTTCATCGTTATTAGATTTTATTCCTGAATTGATTAATTTGGTTACATCACAATTTCGTAGTCGTCATTATCTAACAACTCAAAAACTGTCAGTCTGATGCATCGAATTAAAAGTCTGGGTATAGCTTCTATTCACGAATCAACCTTGTAAATTAGGTTAAGTACTAACATAGTATTAAGAAATATTGTTACTAACCAATTGAGTTTTGTTACTCGTATTAATAAATCAATTAAATTAATTAAAGACCTATCCTGTTTTATCAGTTGCCAAATAATTGCCATTGTTGCCAGACGAACTCGTGGCAAAATAATAACAGCCACACGGGCCGATTTTCAAGGTTAAAACCAGGCAGTCCAAAATAATTTTCACGCAAGCTCCGCCCCCATGCACCCCGGTTAGGCCGTTGTATACTAAACGCTAACAAAGCAGTAATAAAGTTGAATATCGCGTGCGCTCTTTCACCATGTTCGGTTTCGAAATTGCCGTTGTGTGCTAAACGCTAACGCAGCAGTAATAAAGTTGAATATCGCGTGCGCTCTTTTACCATATTCGGGTTCAAAACTAAATGTCGTAAGTCTCAATTCTTATTTTGTTTATTACTAAAGTAATAATTGATCTAGAGAAAAAATGTCCTATATTTGGATAATAAACTATATTATTTTCTTACTGTCAATACTAATTTTAGACATAAAAGCCGAGTAATCTTGATTAAATTTTGAATAATCTTTGAAAAAGACATGATTTTCGATTAAAAAAAAGAATCGAGCGAAAATGTTCCAATTACGAAAATGGTCTAGACATGTAAAGAAAAAGATCCAATAAGTCATATACAAAAGTACCATTTTGATTGTATGCGTGATTGTTTCAGAATATTAATGCAAAGTTACATACAATTTAGGGAGCCTCCTCTTAAGCAACTTGGCCTGTGTATGGGTGAGCATTTTAACATATCAAGACTCCTCGGTGCATCCCGAGCCGGATTAACCCTGTCAGAGGCCCTATGGCAATGGCATTCTCGGGGCCCCTTTTTAACCGACTTCTAAAAAAGGAGGAGGTTCTCAATTCGGATGTTTGATTTTTTTTTTTTTATGTTTGTCCGCGCATAACTCCGTCGCTTGCCAACCGATTTGAAAAATTCTTATCCTGTTAGAAAGGGTATACATCCCAAATGGTCCCATGAAAATTTTATCGAAATCGGACAAGCCTTTCTGAAAAATCAACAAAAGTCTAAAAAATAATATTTACGTTGATGATCTTTTCGTTTACTCTGCATTGCGTTTTTTGTTCGCGCATAACTCCGTCATTCACTGACCCACTAAAAAGAACGAAAATAAAAACTTTTTTGCAAAACATAAAACCGACTTCCATATCAAAACACTACAAAGCCAAAAATAATTTTAATTTCGGAAGGCGGTGTGAAAAAAAAAGTAAATACAAAACCAATAACACCGACTACCGAAATTAAAATTATTTTTGGCTTTGTAGTGTTTTGATATGGAAGTCGGTTTTATTTTTTGCAAAAAAGTTTTTATCTTACTTTGACTAGCCAAATCGTGTGTGAACTGAGGAAACGCAAATTAAGGGTTGTGGTTTTTAATATATTTGTTTACTTATACCCAGATTTGTTCTAAAATTGTTTCAATTCTACTACTAAATCTAACGATTTTTATTTTGTGTTTTTTTTTCATTTATTTAATCACATTTCATCTTAACTTAACCTTAACATAACATCTGCCAAACTGCTAAGCAGTTTGTCGGCAGTACGTTCTCGTGAATTCGCATGCATTATACATTGTAAAAAAAGGTTATAAACTAAAACTAATTAAAATAAAACTTATATAATTATTATAATTCAGCAAAATACTATTAATTACTTAGAATATTATAAAATAGAAGAAAATTCGTTTGGTATACATACTAAATACCTCGGCAAGCTCACCAGTCGACTGATAACAGCAGCTACGGACACATAGATAAATAGTGCTTCCTGAGTACATTTTTGAGATGATTTTTATTTTTAATTCGATCCATTAGTCCCTCAGGTAGCTCATTAATGAGTGTGGGCGCAATCCATCGTCTAGTGCGTTTACCGTAGTAATTATTTGCTTTAGGGACGTGCAACTGCTTTTTCCTTGATTGTCGGGTTGGATAGTTATATACTCTTACTTTTTTATGAGTTTTTACATTATATTGTTCAATAATTATTCCTAATTTAACTTTCATATTATTCGGTAATACGTTGCATTTATTAAATAATTTTTCATACTGCTTATTTGTACTTTGTTTAGTTTTATTGCTTACAAGAAGTTTAAGAAATCGAATTTGTAGTAATTTAATTCTATCTAGATATGATTTGAAGGTGAGTCCATAACCACACAACCCATAACTAATGATCGAGTCGGCGAGTGCATAGTACAACGAATACAGTATCCCTCTCGTGACTCTAGGCTTCAAGGTATACAACTTACCCAGAACTGAGCGTAGTTTCTTACAAACTGTATCTACATGTATGTTCCAAGCAAATTTAGTGTCAATGGTCAGTCCTAAGTACCTGTATGTCTCGACCTGTTCTAAATTAGTACACATACACCTAGATTTTTCACTGTGTAAACATTCATAACTATGACCCTTTATGTTCAATGCGATGCATTTGTTGCGTAAATATGGGGAGTTTATTACCATACATTTGGTTTTGCTTATATTTATTATAATACCATTGTCATGTGCCCATTTAATAATATTATCCAAGTCACATTGTATCGCTTCTTGTATGGAGGTTTGGTCTTTACCACTGAAAAGGAGACATGTATCGTCAGCATACATATACGTTTTGCATTTTTGTATTACATTACACATGCTGTTTACATGTATAATATAACCAACAGGCCCATATATAGATCCGGTTGGAACACCATACTTCACAACGCCCTCAGTACTCTCAGCATTAGATACTCGAACTTTGATTGTTCTTTGCTGTAAATATTGAGCGAACCATCTATTGATTGGTCCACTTATCCCACACTCGTCAATAGCCCGCAACAAGCCGCCGTGGTCCAGAGTATCAAAAGCTTTTTTAAAGTCTATAAATACGACTACTACTAAGTTTTTATCATTCAAATAATTATTTACATCGTCTGTAAATCTTGCTAGCGCCGTTGCTGTACTTCTGTTAGGTCTGAAACCATGTTGAATATCGGAAATTATATCATTTTTGTCTAAATAAATAGATATTTGTTTGATTATAAATTTTTCTGTTATCTTATTAATTGTATTCAAGATGGCTATTGGTCGGTAATTTGTATAATCTAGATGTGAACCTTGTTTATAAATTGGTCTTATTATTGATTCCTTTAATCTATGGGGGTATTTACTTTGTTTTATACATAGGTTTATAAAGTGCGCTATTACAGGACTTATGACATTTTTAATTATCTTTAAATCTTGTACCCGAATACCATCTGAACCCGGCGACTTATTGCAGTCCAGTGAGTCTATTATTCTAGAGATCTGGGTGGGCGTTGCATAATTAAATCTAAAAGAAACATTACATAGTTTAACATAATCACATCGATTTAAAAAATTCTTCTCACATTTATGCTTAATATTGTCTATTTCCGTTGTAAATGTGTTACAAAAGTTGTTACAAATAGTGTGCAAACATTCTTTTTTTATGTAAATATCTCTCTATAATGCTATCTACTGTTACTTTGCTTCTACCAAGCCAATTATTAATATTGCCCCATATCTTACGCATGTCTCCCTTACAGTTTTTTATTTCTTCACGTCTATACAAATTTTTAGCCACATTTATCAGTTTTTGTGTTTTATTTCTATATTTCGTGTATTGTAATCTTAAATTGTTATTTCTGGGATCCATTTTCCAGCGCCTGAATAAGTCGTCTTTGTGTCTAATCATATTTTGTAATGTATTATTAACCCAAGCTTGGCAATCACGTTTTTTAAACGTTGATAGTTGTTTAGAACACTCATAAATGTCGCTAAAAATCTTAAATATATTATCATATAATACAATGGGATCCTGAGTGTTCATTAGTTGTTGCCAGTCAACACTACGCAATTTGTTAATTACTAATTTGTTTTGAACGGTCATTGTGTTCAATTGTGTACATTTTTTAGGCCGTGCGCGCACTGCCTTGCGGTGGCCGCAATTCCGTTAGTTCTACCGCACCGGTAGACTGACCGCAGTGCGCGCACTTCTATGACACTCCATACTTCACAAATTTTGCGGCACCGCAATTCCGGTAGTTCTACCGCACCGCAAAATTTGTGAAGTATGGAGTGTCATAGAAGTGCGCGCACTGCGGTCAGTCTACCGGTGCGGTAGAACTACCGGAATTGCGGCCACCGCAGGCAGTGCGCGTACGGCCTTAATGTTAAAATCAGCTGATAAACCTGTTAGGAAGTGGTCCGCAATCCTAGTTGTTACGGTGTACGCTTCCACAACGCTTGCCTTCTCAGTCCACAGATTAATACTATGTAGCAAGCTACAGATGTGACAGTCGAATTTGCTTAGTTCCTACACTATCAGTTATGGCGCTGCTGTCGCTTCATGTGACATAAAATGCGACATGATACACACATACAAAATTTTGTAGTGCTTTCAATAGATATTCATTATGGCTGTTATCGATAATTTTTAGTGCAGGGTAGTGTTGTACCCGATCTCGACAAAATTTGCTAGGGTTTTTTATCATTAATTCTATTAGGTAAATAACTAAATAAAACAAATTATCATACATTTTGTAGTCATTTATTTTTTTGTTTGCTTTTTTTGCCTATAGGTTTTATATTTTCTTAAAGCTAACTGTTGCATGTTTTGCATTTTCAGAACATATTTCTCTTCTATTTTACCACTTAAAATTTTATTTATTATATTGCACCAATTGTGGCATTGCAGGCGAATTATAAGAGATATATAATATTTAATTACATGTCTATTATGTTTTTTGCAACCCAACCAAGACATGTCGCGTTTGGCAATCAGCCGTTTTAATTTTGTCTTCACATTATTTTTGCAACCATTTTCATTTAAAAAATCGTGAATAGATTGAGAATTTTCTCTGTACAGCCACAGAAGTTTCCCAATTGGGTAAGCCAAATTATTATTTTTTAATCTTTTGTATTCCCTATGTTGTATAAACTCATGGACCCCTGGATTTCTTTTGTCGCATAAGTTTTTGTGCATGAATAACAATTTATTTTTTTTGTTATTTTCCTGCATATGTATCCCGCAGTATACGCCGATGTTTGGACCCTTACTTTTTCTGTTATTACATTTTGAATTAGAGTTCCCTCTGACTCTGTCGGACCCTTTGAAGACGACGGCGCATTTAAAATTAAATTAGGGGAAATATTTTCGTCATTATCTTTTGCATTACAGCAGGTAAAAAGATAGTTTAAATCAACTAATGTGTCGCCGTCATCTTCTTCACAATTTGAAAATTTTGAGTGAGGGCTCAATATGTTAGACATTAGTAAAGACTTGAAGGCGTACATAAAACTATTTGCGTCGGGATTCACGTTGCGATAATTCATCGCTCTTATGCGACCAAAGAAATTCTCAAGAGGATCTTGATTTATTAACCTGGGATAAAAGTATTTCACCCCAAATTCTGTAAATAATAATTTAGACAGACCCAGAAAACTCTGCAATGTAGTAATCCACCCTTCAAGGCATGGAGGACGCACATGTCTCGGCTTTGCAGTCTGCCTAGCTAATTTACTATTGGTGTCAACATATTTAATATTGTTTAAAGATTTAATTGCTTTTTGCCAAAATTCTTGATGAGGGGAATTTGGTTTCACTGCGCATCTAAGTTTGCTCCTTGGTTGACCTGGCGATCCATTGACACTATCAAATAGTTCGTCAAAAAATGTCACCACTACTGCTGTAGTCTCCATTGTCTCTATACGAGTGTTGAGCCGCTTATCTGAAATATTTAATTAGTTTTAAATAAATATTACTGCCATTTATTTCATTTGCTATTTATTTATTTAATTAGTCATGTTGTGTATGAGTGTATTATTTCTATTATGAGTCAGTGATACTCGAAGTAAAATGATTTGATTTTTTTATTATTATTTATTGCTGCAGGGATGTACCTATATATATATCGACGGTTAAAAGGAAATAGGTTATAAGCGACATTTTGGACTGGTATTGTTTTGAAAGCCGACTGTTTCTTGTGTTCTATTATCTTTATTTTGTCATATTTCCCAATTGGAAAATAAAAAACTGTTTTAGTTTTCACGACAAAAAAATACATCAGTTTTTCTAAAATTCTAAACTTTGAACGGCTCTCCTGAACATTTCTTTTTTTGTTGCTTATACCCTATTTCCTTTTAACCGTCTATATATACTTTAGACTCTAAAGTGTATAGTAATATATAGGTAGTGACATCCCTCTATAGTTTAGATTTTTTTAATTAAAATTATAATTATACTTACGAAGAGCATCAGTATAATTAAGCATTGCAGCCGTTCGTGCACTTAGCACTTGGGTGGCTGTTTTAACTTTCATTTTATTTATGTGTTTTGGGTCCACGTGTTGTGCAGTCAAATTCGGTATCGCTCTGGTGTGACCTGATTTACTGTCTAGGTCGTATATATATGAGATATCTGCCCATGTTGCTCTTCGTCCATTATACAAAATATCCTTAGTAAGAAAGTTGTTCCGGAGACTCTTTAAAAGATGCGGTGTATCGTGAAATAAGAAAAGATCTTGTCCAGCTATGTGAATTGTAACATCTGGAACAATTAATGAATAAATATAAGAAAACAATACATAATAATAATGTATAGCAACTGTATAAAATAGTGATAAAATTTACCATTTTCTCTGCATTGATTGCTGCGAAGTCGAGCAGTTGATTGTTTTAACTGTCTAAAGCATGACCTAAATGTTGATCCTTGATCACACACAAGTGTAAGAGGTTTTAAACCAGTTTCCACAAGCAGAGGAATCATTTCTTTTAAAATTCTTATGAGCTCATGTGCTGAAATTGTTCCATCACAAAAATAGTATGCAATGGGTTGCCTCCATGAATGACATATGCCCCTGATCATAAAGACTAGAGCATGGTCAGCCAGTTTTGGTTTTCTTTCACCTGCTATCTCTACAAATCCAATAATTTTATCTTTGCTTTCATTATATGTGAGATGTGGTGACAGCGCTACCTCATCAAATACTAAGGAGCAAAGCTTTTTTGTCGTATCCCAGTCCTTAGTGGTGTGTTTGATATGCTCGAAAATATTTTTATTTACTCCACATTCAAACTCAATTTTATTTGATAGTCTAGCCAGTGTCCTCTTGTTAGGTAAGGCAAACATTTTTTCAAGAAGTTTATATCCCTTTGGACTTTGCTTCATCAGAGCAAGGGCAAATAATTTATCTTCCAAAGTAAACCGTCTTGCCATTTTGCTTCTTCTAGCAAGTCTTAATTGCATCAACAAGAAAGCTTTAGCTTTCTTATTCAGTTTTTCAAAATTTTGCATAAGTTCTAGGTTTTCGGCTTTATATGCATTTTGGAGACTCTGATTATTTGTGTCAGCCAGACTATCTGAAGCAATTTTAATACATTGCTTTATATACCGGTGAGTTTTAGAATGGCACTGAGTTGCACACTTTCCTGAAATACATAATTAATAATTGTTTTAGATTATACAAAACAAACAAAAAAAAACTATGAATTTATATTATCCCTAACCCATAAACAGTATAACAGAGTTGCTTTTTGTATTGATTTGCTTGGCCTCTCAGTTTTTCAAAACTACAGAATGTTTTATGGAGTTTTCACTAACAATTTGCAATTTAACTTGGACACAAATTAAGATGTCAACATCAGCAGGTCACTCTCTCAAAACTTGCACATGACACAAGTATATAATATCTTAGAAAATGTTTAGATAGTGTTCACGCCATCTCTCATCACGACGACGCAGCAACGCACGATCAGACGTGGTACAGGGCGCCATCTAGCGACCAAGAGAAGAAGACTACCGACCGTCAAACCAAACCCGGTCGTTCCTTCAATCGCCTCGCATTCAGTCCTTCCTTCGGTCTCACATTCTCCTTCACTCAAGCCTATAAAACCACTTGTAATGTATTCATTCCGCCATTATTTTTCAACTGCCAACCAATGTAAATACGAATTTTATTACACGAATTGAAAAGTTAACGCAAGTCACTTCATTTACGACGGAACAAACCTGATCCTGCACATAATTTGGTCATTCGAGACGGATTTGCTGGATTCAATACTACGGAGAAACGAGTAACGACGCCAATCATACGCAGCGGCGACGCCATAGTTGGACCAGTAGCCATTTTTGTTACGAGAGAAGAAAACGAAGATATCAGAAACGCAACGGTCAGGTCTTTGTTCCCGTCCTTTCTCTATACGTTTAGATTTGTGTTAACGTTGTTTTATACGATTACAGTTTGTACGCGACGCGAAAGTTGAAACCACACGGCTCCGTTGATGCTTGCACGTGAGTACCTACCTACTTCGCTTATTCGTAACCGCCAAAATGTCCGTTAAGCATGTAGAGGAAATTCTTTCTGAGTTTAAAAAGCGTAGGGGTAGTGTAAAGGGCCGATTAACCCAATTTAAAAATTTTGTAGACTCGTTTGTGGGGGCTACCTTGACTGCCATACAAGTAGCTGAATTAAAATTGCGAGTTCAGGCCGCCATCGAAATATTTTCTAAATTTAATAGTATTGAAAGTGAAATAGAATTACTTTTGTCGGAATCGGAACTACCCGCGAATTCAGAATATGTTGAAGCGTTGGATTCTTTATATTTTACGGCTATGGCCAGTGCGAATTGTCTTATTCACAACGCGGAGGCTTGTAACGAGCTCTCTGTTTTCATCAGCTCGGCTCGGAGACCGACAACCTGTTAATATTAAATTACCGGATATAAAACTACCTGCCTTTGAAGGTGAATATGATCACTGGTTGGAATTCAAACATTCATACCTCACTATGATCCATAACCGTTCCGATTTAGATGAAATACAAAAGTTCCATTATTTACGGTCGGCTCTGAATGGAAGTGCATTACAGGTGATAAGTGCTTTAGAGTTCACTCCTGCCAATTACATTCACGCATGGGAGTTATTAGAAAATCGCTATCATAATGATAGGCTGCTAGTAAACAATCACGTCAAAGCGTTATATAGTATTCCGTCGTTAAAACAGGAATCACCGTCACAAATTCGAAAGCTAATTGATACCGTTCTACGTAATTTGCGCGCTCTGACGTCACTCGATGAACCCACAGACAATTGGGACACATTAGTTATTTATTTAGTCGTCAATAAGCTTGATCCCTCCACGGAACGGGAATGGGAGAACAACATAGGAACTATGTCTTTAGGGTCACGCGATAAGGTCAAATTAAACGACTTAATATCATTTCTCAGAAACCGCGCAGATACGTTGGAAATGATCAGCTCAAACCACGTTAAGTCTAAGGAATTGCCTCAAAGTGATAAGCATCAACATACTAGTGACAAACGAAGTTCAAACCGCGTGCATAGTTATTCATCTATCAAAACTACTCGTAGCAACTATCGTAATAATAAGAAGGGTTTACCTAATTGTGTTTTGTGCGATCAAGGTCATGCGTTATATACGTGCATAACATTCCTTAACATGTCTATTGCGGATAGAATGAAAGTTGTTATTGATAAAAAGTTGTGTGGGAATTGTCTGCGAGCAGGTCATACGATAAACGATTGTATTTTCGGACCATGCAAACAATGTCAGCGCAAACATAACAGTTTGTTACATCTAGAAAATTCCAATAATCAAAGCGTTATTAACAGTGCATGTGTGGGTAGTGCGTCGCGCGGAGAGGCGAACGTTACCCACACTACGACTACTGCGATGCATTCTTTACCTAATCATACGAATAACACTGTTGTATGCGATAAAACAACTAGTGATTTTAAATTAATAAATACGGTTTTACTTTCTACGGTCTTAGTAGAAGTAGCGGATAATAACAATGTTTTCCATACAGCTCGTGCGCTTTTAGATAACGGAAGCCAGAACTGTTTTGTTACGGAGAAATTGTCTAAACGAATAAATGCGTCTTATATACAGTCCACAGTTCAAATCTCGGGTGTGGGGCAATCTGTCACACAGTCATGCCATTCATGCGATATTTCAATTCGATCAAAAGTAAACGATTATTATACCAAGCTTCGATGTATTGTCTTGCCATGCATAACAACCAGTTTGCCTACGATAAACATAGAAGCTGGTCTTATACGTATTCCTGATTTTCTACAATTAGCAGATCCTACGTTTAACGTTAGTTCGGATATTGATTTGCTGATAGGTGCAGATAGATTTTGGGATCTTTTAGAAACCGATAAAATACGTTTACCTAGCGGACCATTCTTACAAAATTCTAAATTAGGATGGTTATTGTCCGGTCCTGTGTTTATTAGGAACCCAAAACCTACTCGCGTTCATTGTAACTTCAGTCAGGGCATAGAGAAGCAACTCCGGTTATTCTGGGAAATTGAAAATATTCCTTCATCACCATGTGTAATTCTCACAGATGATGAACGTATGTGTGAGGAATTATTTCATAATACGACTAAACGCGAAGAAAATGGTAGATTTTCGGTTCGTATACCGCTAAGAGAGGCACCAGACGCACTGGGTGATTCTTATACGCTAGCGAAGAAACGATTTTTAACCTTAGAACGTAAACTTGAACGTTTACCAGAATTTAAACGTATGTACACTAACTTTAGACGAGAATACAATGACTTAGGTCACATGTCGAAGTTAGATACTTGTAGTCAACCTAACTATTATCTTCCACACCACGGAGTCATTAGGGAGTCTAGTACGACTACAAAATTACGCGTAGTGTTCGACGCTAGTGCTGTCACTAGCTCGAATAAATCATTAAATAATATTCAGTTTCCGGGACCCGCGTTACAAAATGATATTTTTCCTATTTTGTTACGATTCAGGCAGTATAAATATGTAGCTTGTGCAGACGTGGAGAAAATGTTTCGTCAGGTTCTTCTTCAGTTTGATCAAAGGTCTGTACGGTTGAGACTGTGGCGCGATAATCCTTCGGATCCATTAGATACCAAGACATTCGCATTCCTCGTCACGTTAAGGGTGATCACAGTCAATATACAGAACTTCATATATTTACCGACGCGTCTCAAGACGCATACGGCGCGTGTGCTTATTTACGTACTTATAGTGATAGCTCTGACGTAACCGTGCGTTTGTTATGTGCCAAAAGTAAAGTCGCACCTTTAAAGGCTATAAGTATTCCTCGTTTAGAACTTTGTGGTGCCTTAATAGGAGCTAAATTATATAAGAAAATCGTTGAATCTCTTAGGTTACAGTTTAGTAAAATATATTTCTGGACGGATTCCACAATAGTCATGGGTTGGGTTAAAACGTCACCACATTTACTCAAAACATTTGTACAAAATCGAGTGACCGAGATCAATGACCTCACGGGCGACTCGGTGTGGTTACACGTAAGTAGCAAGGATAACCCAGCTGATCTATTGTCGAGAGGTTATAGTTTAGACTTATTAAAGGATTGTGATTTATGGTGGCACGGTCCGTCTTATTTACATAACAGTTTACATAATTTCGATCAAATTAAATGCGATAATTCAGATGTTTATAACTTACCAGATTTAAAATGTAAACAAACGTGTTTACCTTCGGTACAATGCGAAGATTTAATTAACTTTGAGAAATATTCTTCATTTAATAAGCTTAAACGAATAGGAGCGTACATACTTAGATTCATAGATAACTCACGCATCAAGTCGACTGTTAAAGACAGCCGGCAAACCGGTTCTTTATCAGTAAGCGAACTGAATGCCGCACAAAGAATGCTAATTAGGTTGGTACAAATAAAATCATTTCCAGATGTTTACAATAATTTAGTAAGCAATATTCCTATTAAACGAACTTGTAAGCAATATAATAAAGTTTCTAGTCTTAGTGTTTTTATGGATGAACATAAATTAATTCGGGTTGGTGGAAGATTGTTTAACTCGTCTAGTTTTGCTTACGATAAAAAACACCCAGTTTTATTGTGCAGTAAACATCCTTTCACTATTTGTTTATTTAGGTATGAACATATACGATTATTACATGCCGGTCCTCAACTTCTTTTGGCTACGGTGCGTGAATGTTGGTGGCCATTGAACGGTAGAAACTTAGCTAGAAAAATAGTGCATGAGTGCGTGAAGTGTACACGTATCCGAGGTAAGACACTAGCACCTATCATGGGTAACTTACCGCCTGAGCGCTTGGAGCCTGGCTTCCCGTTTATGCGAACAGGTGTTGATTATGCGGGGCCAGTGTTTATATTAACTAGAAAAGGCAGAGGTTCAAGATTGACTAAAGCTTACATATGCTTATTCATATGCTTCACGACGCGAGCTATGCACTTGGAGCTTGTTACAAGTCTCTCTTCAAATGATTATATTCTAGCATTAAAACGTTTTATTAGTAGGCGAGGTAAACCTTGCGTCATTTTTTCGGATAATGGCAAGAATTTCGTAGGTGCAGAGAAAGAATTTCCTTTATTTTTAACCAAAGAATCAGAGACTATTATTAATTATGCTTCAGATAATAACATTGAATTTCGATTCATTCCTCCTTATTCTCCACATTTTGGCGGTCTATGGGAGAGTGGGGTACGCTCGTGCAAGTATCACCTGAGGCGCATAGTGGGTAACGCGCGATTAACTTACGAAGAATTTTACACAGCTTTGACACAAATCGAAGCCGTCCTAAATTCCCGTCCAATTTCACCTCTTTCCTCAGATCCTTCCGACCTTACTCCTCTAACCCCCTCCCATTTCCTAATTGGCCGACTGTTGACAGCACCACCTTCTGAAGACATCACAGATAAACCGGCTTCGAGGTTGACACGCTACGAACGAGTCGAACAACTGCGGCAGCACTTCTGGCGACGCTGGTCCACAGAATACGTGTCGGAGTTGCAACTGCGAACCAAGTGGAAGACTAGGCAGGATGACATCACACTGGGCAGCCTTGTCTTCATAAAGGATGATAACCTACCGCCGTTAAAGTGGCGGTTAGGTCGCATTCTACGTATATTTCCCGGAAAAGACGGCGTGGCTCGAGTAGCGGACATACACACCAGTACTGGAACAATAAGACGAGCCTTTTCCAAGATTTGCCCGCTGCCACCGCAATCGGTGAGCGACGACGCTTGACTCCATACTCAGAATCATTTCGAAAGCAGGGCTTTCAAGGCCGGGGGCATGTTCACGCCATCTCTCATCACGACGACGCAGCAACGCACGATCAGACGTGGTACAGGGCGCCATCTAGCGACCAAGAGAAGAAGACTACCGACCGTCAAACCAAACCCGGTCGTTCCTTCAATCGCCTCGCATTCAGTCGTTCCTTCGGTCTCACATTCTCCTTCACTCAAGCCTATAAAACCACTTGTAATGTATTCATTCCGCCATTATTTTTCAACTGCCAACCAATGTAAATACGAATTTTATTACACGAATTGAAAAGTTAACGCAAGTCACTTCATTTACGACGGAACAAACCTGATCCTGCACAGATAGTGATTTACTTACTTGGTATGGCTTTCTGTGAGGATTTCTTGATTTCAATCATTTCAGAAACAGGTTGCCAATCTGTAATCAACATTTCTTTTATGAGTAGAATGCAAAATAATATGTTTGACATCATACCTATTCAGTACAAGGTTGTCCTCTGTCCATAAGAATCCTCAAAAGAATAAGGGGACCCATTGGTGAAATTTAAAAGATAATTATTAATGGTTGGTGATTATTCAATCATACCTGCACTTCTCTGAATCTCCTTGTTTTCTGTGTTTGATTCTCCTTGTTCAATTTCTGTGAGTTCAGAAGTCAAACCAGAAAATATACATCCTACAACAAAAGAAAAACATACATTTAAACAGCATTTCCTTGGACATTAAATAACAAAGGTTGCACTTTATTGCTACAAGAATTTTTTAGCACTTGCATAAAATTGACAAGGGGCACTATGCTCATTCTCTTTTATAAAATAACTTTATGACTTTCACCACTACCTCTCCACAGCAACCTTTGACCTGCTAATTCAATAAGCACTTAATAATAATAGCCACTAGACTATCACTGCAGCTAGATATGCCACACTGTGCATTATAAGGCCCAAAATGTATGTATTTAAAATAGAAACACAAACCTTCATTTTGTAAATGAAGAGAGAATTCTGATTGGCTGGTTGAAGGAAGTGAATATGCATGTTCCCGGGAAATGTCACCTGCAATTATATTTTAATGGTTAGGATCATTTTGTTATCAAATAGACTGAAGAATCTATTTATATAAATAAAAATGAAATGGTGTTCCTTAGTAAAAGTATCACTTGAGAATGGCTGGACCGAATTGGCCTTTTTTCCTCCAAATGGTTGTAATAGTAGAATAAGGTTTTTACATTAAGAAAAATTGGAAAGTTGGATAAACTGATAGAGCTTCTTTCTATGGAATTTGGAAAGGACAACCTAAGTTGGGTCAGCTAGTAATTTAAAGTTTTTCAAAAAGGTTGACATTGCTGTCCGATTGTGTCCTAGTTTTTGTGAAGTTAACTTTTCAAGGTAAGGTTATTTTTTCCATACAGACCTGTAATAGTAATTGATTCTCCTGTTGAATTGTTATCTTGTTCTCGGGTCTGACAATAATTATGTTCATCCAGAAAATTACACCCTGGAATTATAAAAACATCAAAACATTAATGCTGTTGTATAAGTTGATGCAGTTGAGGTGGAAATGACTTGTGTATTTAAACTAAATAACAATGTTTTGTGTAGTGAGAAAGGCAAAATACGCGCAGAAAATACGGCTTTAGGATGACAATTACAACCACTGACAATTTAATCCTTTTGATACTGTGAATACTGTCTAAAACTATAATCGTTTGGAAAATAGACTTTTATGTGATAATTAAAGTTGTTACTTTAGCTAGTCTTTTATTTTTATGCTTAAGGCAACTCATAGTTATCCACAAAATTGTTATTATAGGTTTAAGTACTTACCCTTAGCAAGTGGTACACCATGAAAAATGTCCAGTTCCGTAAACAAGCAAGGATAGGAAGGCTAAACTTTCCTTTATGGCCCGTTGAGTTGGAAGTTCATAGTTTTACTGTAAATAGTACTCACAAAAATAAAAGCTTTTACATATTGTCCTGTTGCGTAAATTCACGGTTTACGAGATATCATTTTTTAAAGTTCTCATACAAATTGGTAAATAGTACGCCATTTGTAAATTTTTAGGTTGGCTAAATTGTCATGGTAGACGTCAAATTTAACATTTTACGTTTCGTTGCCGGCAGAGGTGTATTTTGTTAAATTTTATGTCATATTTTTACTGAAATATAATTTTAAATTCACATATTAAATTTGTAGTGTAATTGTATAGTGTAATGTGCATAATACCCGTGCTGTATTATGCAAATTACATAGATTTTTTTTATACCAAAAGTTATGAATTATTCATTACACTGTGGAACGGAACGCGAAGAGGCGCCATTTTGTTGGATAGCGATTTTCTGTTATGTTGCCGGCTATGTTAGTCATCGTTTGGTCATCTCATCGTTTGTTGCTCTTGTGATTGCGTTCGTTTTGACTAACATGGCGTCTCCGAAGCCCTATGCTTCTGTGTCTGAAGAGTCGAGTGATGTGCAAGTGTTGGACTCAAATGAGCCGCTTGTCACGGCCTCCTAACACCCGAAAAATACCCAAAACCGAATCAGAGCACCCCGCTTTCCATGTGGTCTTGTTTGCCCTACCCCTAGAGTGTATATAAAAACCGGAGGCGCGGAGGGAGTGCAGCCCTCGCCCGCCGTGACGAAGCGCGGGAGCTGTGCGAGGAGGAGCGGCTGAGGCTGGTCGCCGAAGGCGACCAACAAGCCGAAGCTGCGGAGCCGAGCAACAGTGACCGTGCTTCGTCACGCAAGGGCGAAAGGGCTGCTCTTCCCGCAGCGCCGGAGATAAGGCGGAGTCAAACTGTGCAGGAGAGGGCAGCTCTTCATAATTCGATGGATATTTATGGAAATTTTCGTTCTAACCTCGAAACCTAACCTCAAAACTTTTACCATGAATATCTCCATAACCATGGGGTTGCGCGGTGCGGGGAGTCACAGGGGGGCAGACCACCTCCCCGCCCCTTCCCCCTCCCCCCACCCGACCCATAAATCAGCGGGCCATAAAGGAAAGTTTAACCGATAGGAATAACGGATTCTAACACCGGCCTGGTCAAATTGAGTTTGATCAGTGTTTTTCACAAACACGTTTTGTCATTAATTGGTTCTTTGTCAGTCCCAGTAGATTAGAGTTTGTCGGAACTAGTAACGACAACCACAAATTGCGTAAATTATCATTCAAGGGCATGCAAAATAGTCTGTGAGTGTTACTTGTTGAATCACAACCACCAACACAACACTTATTTGGCACCATGACGAGAAAATATGGAGCACAGTAGAATAAATAAATATCACCGGGCACGGTACGGAGTACCACAAAGCGTGGAATTGTATCGTACAAAAGGAGGAGGGTGACTTCTTAAGTATCTCAACTCAACGGGGAGGAGAACACAAAATATTCTGCTCGACTCGATACTGCACAAAACAATGGCCGAATTATATTAGTTTCCTGTCAAATTACCAATGACATACTCACGCATTGACAACCAATGACGTTTATGGACAATATGGCGACTATATCGCGACAGCAGAGCCAGAACTATAAAATTGGAACTAAAGCTGTCAGCCCCCTGTCTCAGTCCGCACAAATATATGGTCGAGGCACGACGTCACATTTCGCTCGCCCGTGACGACGTCCCGTGTTACGTCTTGTATGCCACATTGTAATCCTCTCTCCGATAGCGCGTTCAAGTACCTAATGGCACTCGAGTCCATGTTATTTTGTAGTATGTTTATGTTACAGTCGCCGACCACAATAATTTTATTTCGGTTTGGTATATTTTGGAGATAGCTTTTAAAATCCGTAACAAAGTTATTTTTATTTGTGCTTGGTGGTCTATAGACAACTATAATATCCGTGGTGTATTTATTAATGATAAGCTGACCATGCACAAACTCATAGGTCGCTGTGATACCGGATCTTACTGGATTAAACTGTATTCTGTCGTTGACGTACACTAATATTCCTCCGCCTCTCCTGTCTTCTCTTGTCAAAACATGCATACTAAATCCACTGATCTCGTATAATCTTGTCTCTTCTTCCTTAATATTTATTTCAGATAAACAAACTAAATCCAGTCTTTTAATTGTTCTGCATTTGTTAATTAGGACGATCAGTTCATTAAAATGTTTTCTTAATGAGCATACATTTATGTGTATAACTTGGAGTGAAGTTGGTCGTTTGTTTACGTGTTCGTACCATTCATCTAGCTGTGTATATTTTGTATACTCTATATCTGTCATATCTGACTCGATGTTCATTTTTATTATTTTATTTTATGGTCAAAGTTTTGTACTGTGACTATAATTTAAAAAAGAGAAAAAATAGGTACTTTCGGTTTTTTTTTTTTCTTTTTTAGTGGGTGGAAGTTATAAAATGTATGGGACTACTCTTTGTTTTCTGCAAGGTAATTCTGAATATCGTTTTCGAAACGTATTTGATGTACTGTTTTATCAGCGTCGTCCTTCTTTATCAAGATTTTAGAATTTTGAATCCATATATACTTGTACGATTCCTTTAACTTAGTTTTAGTAGCCCAGAACAAGTTACGCATTTGACGTGTTAGATGTTCATTAACATATATTGGTGAATGATCTTTGTTTTGATAAATAGTGTCATTTGTTATTTTGGATTCCTTGCGAGTTTTCAACCAGCCTGTTCGCGCCGCTCTTGTGCGTAGTGTAACAATTATTGGCCGTGGGTATTTACCATCGACTCCTCTCGTAGGTACCCTCCAGGCTTTTTCAATATCTTCAGGGTTTAGTTGTAACTTCTCTGCAATCTTTGACACAATTTCCAGAACATTCTCTCCATCCTGTTTTTGTACATGTACTAGTTCAATATTCCTGTTCAATTCTTTTTGTTCCATCATCATAATACGCTCCTCCAATGCCTTGTTACATTTTTCTGCATATTATATTTTATTTTGGTACAGGTCCTTTATTTGGTTATCTTGTTTTTTTATTTTTTTCTGAGAATTCGGTCTGTTGTTTGTGTAACTCTTCACAGTTTGAGTTTAACTCGTAAAGCGATTTCTCTGTATCTTTATTATTTTTCTTAATTTCTGCCATTTCGGTTTTGATTTCGGATAATTATGTCCGTCTGCATGCGTACGAAAAGTGAGCTTTGCTCCTCTTTCATGGTGGTAAGAAGACAATGTATAGCTTTCATTTCCTCTCGAAACGCGTTCATTGTTTCGCTCAAGTTACTGGCTGAACAGCAGGCAGTTTTGGTTCTTATAATTTCACGTGCTCCTGGCGAATCACTATCTGGGTCCATAGCTATTCGTTTTTTAGACTGTCTTTTGTTAACCCAAGAACCTAACGGTACCTGTATGTCCTTCAAATCCGCGACATTTGGTTCCGATGCATAGTAATTCCCACTTCCAGGTGGTGTGCGCTCCATGCCGAGCGGGCGGCACGCGCCGCGCTCTGTTCTTGGCACTGATAGATGTATCACAATGTATTCCTCACTCACTTAACCGCACACGTATAACTTAGCCGTCCAGAATTTAATTTAACTAACTTAGATTTAGATATCCGTTACGCGTCTGCACTCTACGCGCGATCCACGAGAACTGAACTGTGATAACAGTGAGGTCCTTAAGTTCACACGCACATCAAATTCTCGTTCGAAGAAACATGTATTCTTGGTGCGTGCACTGGGCCTGGGCCTAGTTGATGCGGGGCCCCTAGGCAGTTGCCTACTCCGCCTAATGGTTAATCCGGCCCTGGGTGCATCGGCAATATCGTTAAGCCGTTGACTGTTGTTACGGGTAGACAGAAGCCAGAAAATCTGACACAGGTGACCATGAGGAGCTATAGTTACAGAGTTTTGACAGGACCGTTGGTATAGTGGTCAGTGGCCCTGACTGCTATGCGCAAGGTCGTGGGTTCGATTCCCACCTAGGACAAATGTTTGTGTGATGAGCACGGTCATTTGTTCTTTGTCTGGGTGTAATTTATCTATAATATGTATGTATTTAGATATATATATGTATGTTTATCAGTTGTCTAGTACCCATACCACAAGCTCTGCTTAGTTTGGGACTAGATGGCGTTGTGTGAAAAAGTTGTGGAATATTATTAGAGTTGTGGAGCTCAGGTATGCAGTCGTTCCATTTAACACACTTGTAGTCAGCTGCATCCTGTTACACTGGAAACCGACCCAACTATGGTTGAGTAAAGGCAAAGCAGATAATTTTAATGTCATTAATTCGAAGAAGGTGTGGTAGTTGGTACCCGAGAATAGTACATTTTGATATAAGTGGAGAAAATTTGTTATTGCGGCCGAGGCGGAGTTACGCCCGAGCCGCAAGGCGAGGGGTTATGGAGCCGAGTACTGCAGTAACAAATGTCTACGTGTATCAAACGACGTTTTTCAATACACTTTCGACGAAATAAAAGAATAGAACGAAAAGTATTGTTGTCATTAAAATATTTAATTTTACCCGCGCTTTACCTTCGAGGGTTAATGGAGAAGCAAAGGTATGAAGCCGCATAACAGCCTGATATTAAAATATTTCTTTTTATTATTGTGAACGCAAATAAATTTTAATTTGTTGATAAAATCAAAATTATTTTACAAATAATAATGTTTATTTCTGACTAGCAGTTGCTCGCGACTTCGTTCGCGTGGGAAGTTTTTCCCGTGTAAATCCCGATCCCGTGGGAATTTCGCAAAATACTTTCTTAGCGGATGCCTACGTCATAACATCTACCTGCATGCCAAATTTCAGCCCGATCCGTCCAGTGGTTTGGGCTGTGCGTTGATAGATCACTATGTCAGTCAGTCAGTCACCTTTGAGTTATATATATTTAGATATTGTGTTCATAAACACAATTTTAATTTTCATTAAATATAATGCCTTCAAAACACGCGTCTTTGC
Organism: Tholera decimalis; assembly: GCA_943138885.2. Lineage (NCBI taxonomy): Eukaryota > Metazoa > Arthropoda > Insecta > Lepidoptera > Noctuidae > Tholera > Tholera decimalis. Next base: position 3,590,031 of record OW964575.2, on the reverse strand, counting down.
TGTGAATAAAAAAACAATTATCGCCGAATATTGAATTGAATAGTTGTGTGTGAAAATGAAAAAAATCCACGAGTGTGAAATACATTGCATGTTGAAACCTAATCGTAGTGCGATAAGAGCCAGTTTTCGAGGAAGTGTATTGAAAAAGATTTATCTTAAAATGAATAAGTAGAATTCAAACTTAGAGTGGCTAGGCACCTATTAGGTCGCTAATTCAGTGTAGACCTCATCTCTTGCTTACCATCAGGCGTGATCGAGGTTAAGAGAGGGCGGCATAGAAAACAATTACTTAATTATTTTTATTCAAGATAATTAAAATAGAATTTCTCAATCTTTCCGAAATGATCTTTCATTATTGTCATGAATGAATGGTAATTTATAAAATAAAGGTCTAAACTTATTTACAGCGCCATCTCTCAGCCACTAACTCAAACTAGCAAAATAACTTACAATAAACAGACACTATTTCATAGATGGCGCTGTTTTACAAACAAAACAATTTGTTATCCGTACACGTACTAGAATGCCTGCAAGCAAGCTGTACATAATGTAGATTAATTTATTGAAATGATTTTTTTTTTATTAACAGACATATAATTAAATTATCTTATATAACATACCTTATATAGCTATGCATATTATGGTAATGCCGTAATGCGAAAGCGTGTCGGTCTGTAATTTATGATTCACAGCTAAACGGCTGGAAGAATGTAGATGATTTTAATAGAGAATTTAAACTTTGGATATGTTCCTCTATTGGATAATGTTACCTCTGCAGAAAGCTTCTTTATAGTACATTGTGTATTAAGGGCGGTAAGTAAGGAATTACGATCGAGGCTCTAGTAGAAGCCCGAAGTCGGAGACTGAGGGCTTTTTGAGTCGTTAAGACGAGTCCTGAGTGTAGCGAGGGATTTAAGTTCACCCAAGACTAAGACAGCTTTATCACCGAGGAAAATACTCTACTTTTCGTACCATTTGCGAAAAAAATTAACACAAAAATAATATGGGATAAGCATTTATTAAAAATGGGTGAAGAACTTAACGTTTATGTATTTGAAGAAAACAAAAACGCGGCAAATTCCTAGACTAATATTTTTTTGCGGAAAAGCAAAGGCATCAAGCTCATACGGCCTCGTCGGTTTTCGTAATTTTATTTAATAATCATAACTGCCACTGCATAATAAATGCGTATTCCTTTTTCACCGCCCATGAAACATACAATGTTTTTCATCACATTTGCGAGTAAATAATTATGAATTATAGCTTTAATACACAAGTCAGCACAACTATTATTACGAAACTTTTTTTTAGCAGATTGCGGGCTTTTTGTCCACACCACAGATTATACAAATGTTTCGTTCAGAAACGTTACGGGCAAATACTTACGGGAGTGTAAAAAAATATTCGACGTTTTGATACAAAAAACTATTAAAATCAAGTATTAAGAACATTAGTTGAGTATTTAAGTAACATGTAGCGAGATTGCAATGAAATTCCTGTTTAGATAAAATTTTAAGACAATTTTTCAATTGCGTATAAACTCCTTGCTTGATCTTGCATGACCTGTGTGCTGTGCTATAAATTTAAAAAAAATTACTTACCGACCTTGGGTTTCATGACAAAAAGAAAGCTCGAGGGTTTTTTATTACGTACGCATTACGGCCAAGTTAACCTGTATGTTTAGATACTGTTTACGTGCAAGTGTGATGAAAAGATATTTTTCGTACCACTTGCTCAAAAAAGTGACATTCTATGCCACAAAAAGCGAACATAACAATAGTCATTTTTAATCTGTTAAAAACATGGAAAGAAAATTGTACTGAATTTCATTCCTCATTCATCCTCTAGGGGGAGAATGTGATTTAAATTTGGAATACTTACCGAAATTTATACTGAACTAGGTACATCTGTGTTTACACGATTGAGTTTGTATATAAAACATTATAAATCTTTTTGGAAAAGGAATACGCATTTATTATGCAGTAGCAGTTATGATTATTAAATAAAATTACGAAAACCGACGAGGCCGTATGAGATTGATGCCTTTGCTTTTCCGACAAAAATATATTGTCTAGGAATTTGCCGCGTTTTTGTTTTTTCAAATACATAAAATAATGCATGCAATGCTTATCTCATATTATTATTGTGTTAATTTTTTCGCAAATGGTATGAAAAGTAGAGTATTTTCCTCGGTGATAAAGCTGTCTTAGTCTTGGGTGAACTTAAATCTTTCGCTACACTCAGAACTCGTCTGAAATCCCTCGCTTCGGTCGTGATTTAAGTTTTTAACACCCTCGCTACGCTCGGGAGTAAACATCGAGTTCTTCGTTACGCTCGCGATTTAAATCGTCACCCGCGACAGAAGACACTGCTTTATCCCCTTGGTCAATAATCTACTATTTCGTACCACTTGCTCAAAAAAGTGACATTCTATGCCACAAAAAGCGAACATAACAATAGTCATTTTTAATCTGTTAAAAACAGGGAAAGAAAATTGTACTGAATTTCATTCATCCTCTAGGGGGAGAATGTGATTTAAATTTGGAATACTTACCGAAATTTATACCGAACTAGGTACATCTGTGTTTACACGATTGAGTTTATATATAAAGCATTATACATCTTTTTGGAAAAGGAATACGCATTTATTATGCAGTGGCAGTTATGATTATTAAATAAAATTACGAAAACCGACGAGGCCGTATGAGCTTGATGCCTTTGCTTTTCCGACAAAAATATATTAGTTTAGGAATTTGCCGCGTTTTTGTTTTCTCAAATATATAAAATAATGCATGCAATGCTTATCTCATATTATTATTGTGTTAATTTTTTCGCAAATGGTACGAAAAGTAGAGTATTTTCCTCGGTGATAAAGCTGTGTTAGTCTTGGGTGATTGTATTAACACCCTCGCTACCACAGAACATATATACCTTAGAGGGTGCTCGCCCCCACCAACTGTGTCCCCACGTTGTCGTCGTGGTGGGGCTTGCGTGTTTCGATGATCTCTGGGGCCATGCCGGTAGAGGCACTCATGCCGGACGGGCCCAGAGGGAGAAACCAGACCAAGAGGGACACACCGGGGGAAAGGCGCGCCGCCTGGAGGATCGAGCAGCTAGCTCGAGCTTCTAGACGGCGCGGGGCCCGGTCTCAGAGATCGGGTCAAGGGGGAGGAAAGGTTCACTTCCGGTATGCGTCTAATCTTTAGACGTAACCGTGAAGTGAACCAGGGGAGGGGAAATGGGAGATAGGGTCGGAGGAACTCACCTCACTAAAAAAGTAACAAAAAAATGGCAGAAAAAGTTCTTGTAAAAACTACCCAGGCGGGTCCCAGCTGCTCCGCAGCTGGGGAGTCCCGCACCGGACACGTCCGGTCAGTCCCGTCGTATTCTGGGGGGGACAGCGACAACTTTTACCCCAAATTTACCCCGGCAGTCGCCGCATTGAGCCAGGGAGGCTCACGTGCCCGTGAGGTGGAGTCGCTGGACTTGTCCAGCACGTCCACCTCACCGGCACCGAACGTTGAGCGAGCGCAGAGCGCCGCTCCGCGGAGGAAGGGAGCGTTAGTGCTCGGGTCGGAGACCGACTCGGCTTCGGACGCCGAGAGCTTCCAGAGCTTAATCTCTGGGAGCGCAGTCAGGAGTGACGAGGGGGGCGCCGACAGGAGGAAGGAGTTCCTCAAGCGCCCCCGCAACGACGAGTTGTCGTCGGAGGAGGGGCTTGTCTCGGCCCGCAAGATCCCCACTAGCGTGCGGGGTAAAGGCCGAGGCAAGACCTCGGGGAGGGGGCCTCCCTCTGGAGAGCCCAACACTGGTCTGGCCTTGAGCGAGGCCAAACTAGAAGAGGCCGTGGCGGCTGCCATCCGCACCATCTCGCGGAAGCGCAACCGTAAGAGCAAGGAGGACGCGATCGGCGAAGCCACGGCCTCCATCATGGCGGCCACGCGGACTTACGGCGGGGCTCCGGCTGCAAGGGACGATATGTCCGATCTGCGGCCGGAGGTCACCCGCCTGACTGCCGCCATAGAGGCTCTCCAGAGGGAGAACGCCGCCCTCAAGGCGGACCTGGCCGCAATCCGGGGAGGCGGCCAGCGGAATGCGCCGCCGCGGGACCAAAAGGAGAAAGGCCAGCCCACACCAGCGGAGGACTCGGTTCTCGACCTGGTGCGACAGGAGCTGGCCGCCTTCCAGCAGCGGTTCTCCGTATTGGAGAGCCGCGTGCTGCGACCCCCGCTGGCGGCGACTTTGTACGCAGCTGCGGCCGCGTCCATGCCTCCCCAGACGACGACGAGGCCGCCTCAGGCGAAGACGGCCACGGTGCGGACGGCACCAGTGACGGCGGCCCCTGCGAGGGCAAAGACGGCCCCGGCCAAGCCGAAATCGGGCCCATCAAAGCCGCCTCCGACCCCGACACCTGCGGGGCCGAAGCAGGCGGCCAAAAAGAAGAAGGCCCAGGCCGGGAACCAGCCGTCCCAGCAGCCTCCTCCAAAGACTCCTCCGGCCGGCGCCGACTGGCAAGTGGCCGGGGAGAAGAGGAAGGCTGCTGGCGCAGCCAGGTCCTCGCGGCGTAGGGGAAGACGGCGGCGGCGAGACGCCGCGGCGCGACTGCACGCCCCCAAGACCGCGGCTGTAGTGATCACACTGCAGCCGGACGCGGTGAAGAGGGGCGTGTCGTACCGCGACGTGCTCGCGAAGGCGCGGCAGGTGATAGACATCACGGAGCTCGGCATCACCGGTGGCCTCCGTCACCGGGTCACTGCGACGGGGGCTCGGATGTTAGAGATCCCCGGCGCGGACAGTGGCCCTAACGCTGACGCTCTGGCCGAACGGCTCAGAGCGTCCTTAAATGCGGAGGAGGCCCGAGTCTCCAGACCCACCAAGCGCGCAGACATGCGCATATTGGGTCTGGATGACTCCGTGACGGCCGAGGAAGTGGTGGCCGCCGTAGCCAGGACTGGGGAGTGCCCTCCCGAACAGGTGAGGGCGGGCGCCCTGCGTCCTGGCTTCACGGGGACGCAAACCATTACGGTTAGCTGCCCCGTCCCGGCGGCCAAAAAGATCCAGGAGGGCCGAAGGCTCCTGGTTGGTTGGGTGTCTGCGCAGGTGAAAATCCTGGACCCCAGACCCCTGAGGTGCTTCCGCTGCCAAGTGGGCAACCATGCGGCATGCGTGTGCACCTCGGAGGTAGACCGCAGTGATAGGTGCTTCCGCTGCGGTCAGCCCGGTCACAAGGCCGGCTCGTGCTCCGCCCCGCCTCACTGCTTCGCATGTGAGGCGGTTGGCAAGCAGGCCGATCACCGGGCTGGGGGCAAGTCCTGCGCCCCACCCACCAAGGCCAGGCGCAGAGGTAGGCTCTCTGCCGCCGCCGTCACCGCCACCGCCGCCGCCGCCGCCGCCGTCGCTACTGCCGCCGTCGTCGCCGAAGTCGTGGCCAAACCCCCGCGAGGGGCCCTGGAGGAGGCTGCAATGGATCCCGATTAATGGCCCCATTGCGCTTCCTTCAGGCGAACATCAACCACTGCGCCGCTGCTCAGGAACTTTTGCTCCAGAGCATGGCGCAGTGGTTGATCAACGTCGCCGTGGTCGCCGAGCCGTATTTTGTCCTGCCCAGGAATTACTGGGTGGCGGACTTAGACGACTCGGTGACCCTCGTTTCGTCGGCCGCCGCCGGTACCCCGCCCCTCGATCGCGTCAAGAGAGGGCGTGGGATCGTCGCAGTACGGTTCAGGGAGATCGCTGTGGTAGGCATTTATTTCTCCCCGAACCGAACTCTCGCCGAGTTCCAGAACTCCCTAACGGAGCTGGGAGACGTCATCGTCGCCCTCGGTTCCCTCCCCGCCCTCGTCCTCGGGGACTTCAATGCCAAAAATCCGGCTTGGGGTTCCCGGTCCATGGACCACGGGCGGGGCAGGATGCTCGAGCACTGGGCCCGTGCGCAGGGCCTGGTGATCGAGAACCGGGGTTCTGTCCCTACGTGCGTGCGGTTTACGGGCGAGTCGGTGGTGGACGTTACGTTCGCCACCCCCAGCCTGTCACCGCGCGTCACCGACTGGCGCGTTGTGGAGGAGGTGGAGACCTATTCCGACCACCGGTATATCCGGTTCGACGTCTCCGCCCAGACCCCAGACGCGCCGGTCCGACGGGACCTGAGTGGTCCGCGATGGGCGCTGAAGCAGATGGACCGGGAGCTATTCCTGGAAGCCTTGATCGTGCAGGCCTGGGGGTCACCCCCGGACAGGCCTGCCGACATAAACGACGAGGCGGAGTGGTTCCGGGAGGCCATGTCGGAGATCTGCGATGTGGCCATGCCCCGGGTCCGGCAAGGACGCGCCCGGCGTCAGCTGTACTGGTGGTCGAGTGAGCTAGCAGCGCTGCGCGAAGCGTGCGTTGCGGCGCGACGCCGGTTCACCAGGTTCCGCAGGCGCCGCACCCGACCTTCGGATGCGGCGACTGTAGAGGCGGAGCTGTACGAGGGCTACAGGGCAGCGAAGGCCGTCCTCCGAGACGAGATCTGGCGGGCCAAGGAACTGGCCCGGGAGGAGATGCTGGCGACTCTGGACGGGGACCCATGGGGCCGCCCATACAAGTGGGTGCGAGAGAAGCTCCGCCCCTGGGCTCCCCCGTTGACGCAGAGTCTCCAGCCTCAGTTCTTGGAGGACGTGGTGAGCGCCCTGTTCCCATCGCGAGGGGAGCACGCTCCCCCGCCCATGGCTCCGTCTCCAACGGAACCTGAAGCTGGCGCAAACGCGGACCACAGCGACGACGACGTCTACGACGCTCCAGAGGTGACCGAGGTAGACTTGAGAGTGGCGGTACAACGGCTCAAGGCCAAAAATACCGCCCCAGGACCCGACGGCTTGCCAGGGAAAGCGTGGGTCCTGGCCTCGGAGACTCTCGGGCCTCGACTAGGGGGGCTCTTTAGCGCATGCCTGGAGAGGGGCCGGTTTCCGCTTCGCTGGAAGATGGGAAAGCTGGTCCTGATCCAGAAAGCCGGGCGCCCTGCGGACTCTCCGTCCGCATTCCGGCCCATCGTGCTGCTCGACGAGGCGGGCAAGCTCTTGGAAAGAGTAATAGCAGACCGCCTCCTCGGGCACCTGAATCGGGTGGGCCCGGATCTTGCGGAGTGCCAGTTTGGCTTCCGCAAGGGGCGCTCGACGGTGGATGCCGTCATGCGCGTGAGAGCCCTCACGACGGGGGACGCGGTATCCCGGGGCAGGGTCGTCTTGGCGGTGTCTTTGGACATCACCAACGCCTTCAACACCCTGCCCTGGAGTTGCATCAGGGAGGCACTCCGGTATCACCGGGTGCCGACCTACCTCCGTCGCATAGTCGAGGACTACTTGACGGACAGAGCCGTCATCTACCCCGGTCACCGGGGAGAGTGGAACCGGCGAGAGATGTCGTGCGGTGTCCCACAGGGATCGGTCTTGGGGCCGCCCCTGTGGAACATCGGATACGACTGGGTGCTGCGCAGTGACCTCCCTGACGGCGTCAGCGTAGTATGTTACGCTGACGACACGCTCGTCCTGGCGCAGGGAGAGTCGCACCAGGCGGCGGCCGACCTGGCGACGCAAGCGGTTGCGACAGTCGTTCATAGGATCCGGCAGTTGGGACTCGACGTGGCGCTGCACAAGACCGAGGCCATGTGCTTTCATGGCGGTCGGAACGCGCCACGGTCCGAGTCCCACATAACGGTGGAGGGGGTTCGCATCGGCGTCGGGAGGACGATGAAGTACCTGGGACTCGTCCTCGACAGCCGGTGGAACTTCAGGGAGCACTTCCTGAGTTTGGCCCCAAAGCTGAACCGGGCAGCAGCCGCCTTCAGGCGACTCCTGCCTAATCTCAGCGGGCCAAACGCCTCCTGCCGAAGGCTGTACGCCGGCGTCGTGCGGTCCATGGCCCTCTACGGGTCCCCAGTGTGGGCCCTGTGCATCCGGACGCGACCACTAAAGTTGGTCGCATGCCAGAGGGTCATGGCTATCCGAATGATCCGGGGATACCGCACGATCGCCGGTGAATCGGCCAACCTCCTTGCCGGATTGCTGCCCTGGGATCTGGAGGCGACTGCCCTCCAGCGCGTCTATGAATGGCGCGTGGAGGCGCAGTGCCGGGGCGTATCCCCGCTGCCTCGAGAAGTCGAGGCGCGGCGGGAAGAGCTCCGGCGCGATCTCAGGGCAGTATGGAGGGGACCCCTCTTTGAGGAGTGGCTAGATCGGCGTCACGGCGTCCTGACCTACCGCATGACGCAGGTCCTCACCGGACACGGAAGTTTCGGGAGGTACCTGTGTCTGATGGGAAAGGAGGAAACGCCTGGGTGTCACCACTGCGAGGGTCGCCCTGAGGACACCGTAGAGCACAGGGTGCAAGACTGCCCCGCCTGGGCAGAGCACCGACGTGCCCTCACGGCGGCGATAGGCGGAGACCTCTCGCGCCCGGCATTGGTCGAGGCCATGCTGCGGGGCGAGAGGGAGTGGGAAGCGGTCGCCTCCTTCTGCGAAGCAGTCATGCTTCCGAAGGAGGAGGCGGGCCGCGTGAGGGAGAGGATGGCGTCCTCCCTCCAGCCCAGCCGCAGTGGTAGACGCCCACGGCGTCGGACGTCGGCCGACGATTTCCGGCCACCGTAGGCGCGGGCATGTGGACAGCGAGTAAAGGGCAACTCGCTGTCCGACCATGGACCATGCCCGGGTCGACGGCGCGTCGTGTTCCACGCGCGCCTCAAAGAGCGTCAGCAACATGACGAGGCCCCCTCTGCAGAGGGCCGAAGCCTGCCGGGGTCGTGGGACTCATCCCGTTACCGTGGCCCCGGTATGTAAAGGGTTATTGAAGGAACACCGTGGATTTTAGTCAGTAAAAGTCTGACAGTCCCTCCCACCCTGCCCGGAGTGGGAGGACTTATTTGATAATTTTACCACATTAAAAAAAAAAAAAAGAAAGAGGGTGCTCGCTACGCTCGGGAGTAAACCTTGAGTCCTTCGTTACGCTCGCGATTTAAATCGTCACCCGCGACAGAAGACACTGCTTTATCCCCTTGGTTAATAATCTACTAATACATAATAACCTATGCTAAAAATAATGTTTTAATTTCAATGACATACGAATAATAGAAACAATTTTATAAAAATTAAATGAATTCCATTAAAAAGAAGAATAAGTGAGATTGTAACATAAGATAAATTAGACTAATTAAAATTGTAAATTAACTTACTTAAATTCAAACATTAAATTAATAATTAACATTAACATTTAATTAATTAAATATTGTATGACAACAGATCGGCTCCTCGGTGCGGCTCGCGATAGTTTCAACAGCCCACCCCCACTAGTACTTTTTATTGTACGTTAAAAACCGCAGGGTCGTGTGTGCGTGCCGAATAATAATATTGCGAAATAAATTCCTTTAAAACTTATTAAAGAAAAGATAAGAAAATTAGTTTAAAAATGCTAACTACATTCAATATTTATTCAACATTATTTTTTATAGAATAAAAATGAAAACGAACTTAGACAAACACGTGTAATATTTATTTATTTGTTTTAATAGTTCAGCCAACAATTATCACACACACAGAAATCTTAATTATTAAGATTTCTGTGATCACACAGCTACATGTGTTTTTTTTTTTAACCCAAAGGTTGACTGGTAGAGAATGCCTTGCTGCATTAAGTCCGCCCACGTAACACAATTGTACATAAAGTTTAAATAAATAATAGTAGATTATTAATCAAGGGGATAAAGCAGTGTCTTCTGTCGCGGGTGACGATTTAAATCGCGAGCGTAACGAAGGACTTGAGCTTTACTCCCGAGCGTAGCGAGGGTGTTAAAAACTTAAATCACGAGCGAAGCGAGGGATTTAAGACGAGTCCTGAGTGTAGCGAGGGATTTAAGTTCACCCAAGACTAAGACAGCTTTATCACCGAGGAAAATACTCTACTTTTCGTACCATTTGCGAAAAAATTAACACAAAAATAATATGAGATAAGCATTTATTAAAAATGGGTGAAGAACTTAACGTTTATGTATTTGAAGAAAACAAAAACGCGGCAAATTCCTAGACTAATATTTTTTTGCGGAAAAGCAAAGGCATCAAGCTCATACGGCCTCGTCAGTTTTCGTAATTTTATTTAATAATCATAACTGCCACTGCATAATAAATGCGTATTCCTTTTTCAAAAAGATGTATAATGCTTTATATACAAACTCAATGGTGTAAACACAGATGTAGTTCAGTATAAACTGTAAGTATTCCAAATTTAAATCACATTCTCCGCCTAGAGGATGAATGAAATTCAGTACAAATTTCTTTCCCTGTTTTTAACAAATTAAAAATGACTATTGTTATGTTCGCTTTTTGTGGCATAGAATGTCACTTTTTTGAGCAAGTGGTACGAAAATATATATTATACACTAATATAATAAAGCGGAAAGGTTTGTTTATTTGAGCGCGTTAATCTTCGAAAGTACTGGGTGGATTTGTATGAAGTTTGGTGCGGAAGTAGTTGAAGCTTGAGGAGGGTTTATAGGCTACTTTTAACACGACTTCAAAAAGGAGGGTTATGTTTTAACCGCGATAAAGTCCAAGGAGCGAAGACCCGCGCGACTGCTAGTCCTACTAATATTATAAATGCGAAAGTTTGTGAGCATGTATACAACGTGTAATTTAAAGGGTATATACATACCAAGTGCACGGCTTCTTTGGATGATAACAAACGATATGGCAAGGGTTTTGTAATCCTAACTCTACGTGTGTAGAACTTATTACAAATACCAATACACTGATACCAGAGACCGAATTTTTTAAATTAAGAAGAACGAAAAGAATTATCGTGTTATTGGCAAGTGACGTGGAAAGTTATTGACTCTCGTAGTGCTGTGACACGTTTGTTATGATTGGTATTCAAGAAATATATGAAACCAATAATTTGGTATCATTTTGAGTCAGTTATTTTGAGCTGAAACTGTGCATAGAGACTCCATACCAGATGTTGTCTTCAGCCCCTTTGGATAGATATGGGGTTTCCGTTACACGTTGTATATAGGCTACTTTTAACACGACTTCAAATAGGAAGGTTATGTTTTAATCGCGATAAAGTCCAAGGAGCGAAGACCCGCGCGACTCCTACTACTACTATTATTATAAATCCTACTAATATTATAAATGCGAAGTTTTGTGAGGATGTATGTGTGTTGCTCTTTCACGCAAAAATTAAGTACTGAATGCTGCAGCTGCATCTCGTTAGGCTGAAAGCCGAATCCGACATAGTTGGTAAATATGCTTGTGCTTGTCACGGCACTATACAAGGTTCCAGATAAACGGGAAATAAAGTACATTGACCTTTTTACCCGACTGCAAAGGAAGGGTTATGTTTTTCGCGCGTATCTTTTATGTATGTATGTATGTATGTTTGTAATATTCTTTATTACCTCATATCTCCAGAACCGCTGAACGGATTCACATAATTGAGGTATCGTTAGATTCGTCTTAGCAGCCCAAGTGAAATTGAAAAAATCAAACATGGCGTCTGTGCGAAGCCATTATACATAGTGAAAAAAAAAATGTTTTGTTTCGAATACCACAATATGGGTATCAAATTAAAGGGCTTATCGCAAGGATTTCAAAAAGGTATATCATATTTATCATTAGTGTAATACTAGCAAAATAATACAAAGAGAAAGTTTAAAAATATGGACTTAGAGCTCTTTCAGTTTCTTAATCCGGTGGGGTGCCAATGTGATATGACCCGGAAAATTAAAAAAATGTTAATTAATATTTTAACTGAAAAGTTGATTAAAAAATTATTTAAACAATCTAAAAAACCCGACTGCTCTACTGAAATGCAAGAAACAAGCACATTTTTATTTAAAAAAATGACAAGCAGGCGGACCCGTCAAATTAAAAAAAAATACGTTCAACTGGGTCCCGCCTGCTTGTCACTTTTTAAAATAAAAATGTGCTTGTTTCTTGCATTTCAGTAGAGCAGTCGGGTTTTTTAGGTATTTTAAATATTTTTTTTTTCTAATATCTCTGCGTAGATATCCGAAAAACAAGCAATTAACTGTTTTTCAAACAAGCAGGGCAAACCTCCACTGTGTGTTTCACCGTGTCCTCAGGGGTGACACCCGGGCGTTTCCTCCCATCGAATCGGACACAAGTAATTCCCGAAACAACCGTATCCGGTGAGCACTTGCGTCAGGCGGAAGGTGAGGATGCCATGACGACTCGTTAGTCACTCCTCAAAGAAGGGACTTACCGCCGCTATTGTGGCGTGCCAAGCGCTGGGTTGCGACAGTCGCTCTTCTCATGCCGCCATGATCCCGCGCCGGAGCTCCGTCCGCCGTGCCGCAACAAGTCGCGGTAGCTGGTAAATATGCTTGTCTGGAGTAGGTTCACGGCATTATTGTATGATCCCGCGACCTCTCGATCACAAGTCCGACACCTATAACTATTGAGTTTGTACTGTATGTATCGATGGGCTACATGCTTGGGGGCATAGTATGCGTTTGTAATATACAGGGTGGCCCGTTTACAGAGGTCCAAAGATTTTTTTCAGCTTGAGAGCATCATGTGATAATTTAAAACATACTTTAGTTAAGCGAAAACTTATGGTTTCGAAATTATGTTTTTTTTTAATAATCTAGTCTAGTTATTTACACTAGATGAGCCTATAGCGCGATAGGTAGATTATTGCACTATGCTTATACCAAATTTCATTCGATTCGGTCCAGTACTTTTCATAACAGAGTGGTATTGTGTCAAAAATATTGAAATTTCGGGCAATTTAAAAAAAAAAAACATAATTTCTATACCATAAGTTTTCGCTTAACTAATGTATGTTTTAAATGATCACTTATGATGCTCTCAAGCTGAAAAAAATCTTTGGACAACATTAAACGGGCCACCCTGTATATCTATTATCCTTTTCTAAAACTAACGCTCTCTCTCTTTCACACTCATCTACAAGTCTGGCTTTCTGAAAGAAATAAAGCGATAGTTTTCGAAAATGACAAACGCATTTCACACTCATACTAATCCCACTGTTTTCTATCTTTCAAACAGCTGGTCTCCTAATAAAGTTTCTTAACAAAACTCTTCATTGATAACTACAAAACAATTGCCGTCTACTTAACACACATTTCAACTGGTCTTTGTATTTAGTTTTGTATACAATTCCGTAGTTGAAGCCTTTAAGATTATTGTCTTGATTATAGTGGTTCTACATACATACTTGTAACAAGAGTGTATGGTACAATGTATACGCTTCCGGGCTTTTTATTGTCCAGCGTTTTTGTCTCAATTATGCAGTATACATCTTTTTCTTTTCTCTTTTTTTTTATTGACTCCTTTAATCTTATGATCATACCAAGCTCATCGTAGCCTAAGAAGAGACATAGAAATTAATCACAAATTTATATTTTTAATTGCATAATTACTGAAGGGTTTTGATAGAACTGTGTGACACTATTAATATTTAACTCGGACAATAGTATGTCTCTTTCTCTTTTATCCAAGATACATTCCACCAACAAGTGGTGGACATTTTCAACAAGCCCACATACCTCACAAATAGGGCTATCAGTTTTAGAGTTCCGTAGCCGAATGGCAAAAGGCGGAACCCTTATAGTTTCGTCACGTCTGTCCGTCTGCCTGTCCGTCCGTATGTCACAGCCATTTTATTCCGAAACCATTAGAACTATACATGTGAAACTTGATAGGTAGATATATTCTGTAAACCGCTTTCCGATTTTAAGAAAAAAATATTTAAAATTAAGGGGGGCTCTCCATACATGGAACTAAAAGTTGGCAAGTATACACCGGAAATTAAAAAGAAAATAATGTATCACACTATAGACTACGCAGCACTACACCATACAGTAGAAAGCACAGCTACTAACATCACTGAAGACTACAATAGATTCGAACAAGTAATTAAGGAAGCAATATATAAAAATAGATTGACTAAATTCAAAATTCAAAATCCACTGAAGTCTGACTGGATTAACAAGGACATTATTGTAATGATATCTAAAAGGAATCAACTCTGGTTTACTCACAAGGCAAATCCAAATGATGAATCAATTACTAAAAAGTTCATAGCCTTACGAAATGCAGTATCTGTACAAATAAGGAATAGTAAAAGTAAATATAATTATAAAGCGTTTAAAAACTGCGAGAAAAAACCTTTAAAGATGTGGAAGCTAATCAGTAACTTAACTGGAAACAAAGCAAAATCGTGCTTGGTTCCTCCAAAATTAGATACACCTATAGGCCAAATTTCGGACATTAAAGAAATATGCAATTATTTTAATACCTTTTTGCTACTATCGGGTCAATTTTAGCAAACAAAATCACAACACATAAAAATAACACACCTTTACAGGCAAATACACAAAAGGCTAAGTCTAATACATGCGAACTACTTAATCTAACTCCAACTACTGAAGAAGAAGTTAGCAAAATCATAGATAATCTCAATACAAATACTAGCACGGGATTAGACGGTATAAGTTGCAAAAGCATAAAATGCATCAAAAACTTAATATTGACTAAACTTACAATGAGCATTAATAAGTGTTTACAAATTGGTTTCTTTCCTGATCCTCTCAAAATAGCAAGAGTGAGTCCAATATTTAAGTCAGGAAAAAAAACTGACCCAGGCAACTATCGCCATATCACCATTCTTCCAACAATCTCTAAAATCTATGAGAAAATATTATACAGTCGTTTAGATAATTATCTTAAAACTGTTAACTTCTTTTCAGAAAAGCAATATGGTTTCCGCGCAAAATCCAATACGTTAACTGCAACAATCGACCTTGTGACAACCCTGAAAAATAATATTGATGAAAAACGCACAGCACTTGGAATATTTATCGACCTGAAAAAGGCATTTGACACAATTAGCCATAGTTTACTACTCCAAAAATTGTATGATATTGGCATCCGAGAAACAGCTCTTGACGTATTTCGATCATATCTCTCAAATAGACAGCAAATTGTTCGTATTGGTGACACAGAAAGTAATTTTGAATCCATTACCTACGGCGTGCCGCAAGGATCTATTCTTGGACCTTTGCTCTTTATTATATATGTAAACGACATTCATAACCTAAATTTAACAGGTGACATAATTTTATATGCTGATGACACCAGTTTATTTGTGTTTGGCAATGACACTGAACAGATCATTAAACAAGCGCAGAAGGATCTGGACATTCTCTTTAAATGGTTCCAAGATAATTTACTGACTGTTAACACAACTAAAACTAATTACATTATATTCAGAGCTAAGAACAAAAAAATCATAAGTCATTCAAATTTATACATGAACTAGTATTTGCGTGTTGCGCGAGGTGCAAGCACCTCGCGTGCTTGTGAAAAAAAAAAAAAAAAAAGTGGGGGGGGTGATGGGGGGAGATGGGGGGGTTTAGTATTTGCGTGTTGCGCGAGGTGCAAGCACCTCGCGTGCTTGTGGAAAAAAAAAGGGGGGGGGGTGATGGGGGGGGTTTAGTATTTGCGTGTTGCGCGAGGTGCAAGCACCTCGCATGCTTGTGAAATAAACTAAAGCATTGCCCCTCTAAATCAAGTATTTGCGTGTTGCGCGAGGTGCAAGCACATCGC
This sequence comes from Tholera decimalis, assembly GCA_943138885.2. Classification (NCBI taxonomy): domain Eukaryota; kingdom Metazoa; phylum Arthropoda; class Insecta; order Lepidoptera; family Noctuidae; genus Tholera; species Tholera decimalis. The sequence continues at coordinate 3,574,417 of OW964575.2, read as the reverse complement.
GTGCTTGTGAAAAAAAAAAATGGGGGGGTGATGGGGGGTTTAGTATTTGCGTGTTGCACGAGGTGCAAGCACCTCGCGTGCTAGTGAAAAAAAAAAAAAAAAAAGTGGGGGGGGGTAATGGGGGGGGGGGTTTGTAACGATAGCTTTTGCGGGACGCACAAGAGGAGCCGGAGGAGGAGGTACAAGAGAGGCTTCCTCAGCAGCCGTTAACAAAGGTCTTCCTGGAGACACACCACGAGGGCCCACGCCGCCAATTCCACCAACGCCGCCAAAGCCATTAACTTTTGCGGGACGGCTTGGCAGACCACTCCAGGATCGCCTTCTACTCCACGATGTCTTCGTCGTACAGCAGCTCGAGCAAGGCGGTCTGGCAGTAGGCTCCCAACAAGGCGTCTGGGCAGCAGGCTCTCAGCAAGGCGTCAGGGCAGCAGGCTCCCAGTAAGGCGTCAGGGCAGCAGGCTCCCAACAAGGCGTCAGGGCAGTAGGCTCTCAGCCAGGCGTCAGGGCAGCAGGCTCCCAGCAAGGCGTCAGGGCAGCAGGCTCCCAACAAGGCGTCAAGGCAGCAGGCTCTCAACAAGGAGTCAGGGCAGCGGGTACTGCACTTCCTCTTCCACCACTCTTCTCGAAACTCGTCGAGAACTAAACTCTTCAGAAACTGGTCCAAGACTGAACTCCCCGGAGATGGCCCCCAGCGCCTTTTATACCCAGCTCAGCGTTCAAAGTCCATTCCATTCTCATTCTGTACCAGAATTCAAATTGTAGAGTCCAAAATAGTCCATCTTGCCAGTTATTTGATCAGCCAGTTATATTCGAGCATAATTTATTAAACCTCTTCGATAAAATCTGAGAGTGTGTTTTAGAAATTTATAATTATAATTTAAAATGCCGTTAATCAGTAGACAACCACAATATAGTATACAATATTAAGCTAGTCCTATCGATAAAAGTGAATAACAATTATATAATAAAAGTATGAACAACCTTTTTAGTCTATTAGCCATTAAGTGACTACAAGAAGGAAAAATTACAGTTTGTCAGCCTTGACGTAAAAAATGTCATGACAAGAAAATATTTGTTTTGATGGATGAATTATGGATTATGATTACAAAGAAAACGTAAGTTATTTGGTATTTGTAATAACAAATACTATAGGTTGCAGAAGTATTTTGACTAAAGCATTGCCCCTCTAAATGAATCTGAAAAAAAAAAATGTTCCAAGTCTCTTAGATTCCGAGATCCGCCTAAAGGGGAGGAGAAGGGGGGCGGGGGGGGACTTTGAAAAATGGTTTTTACTTTACCGAGCCTCCTCTATACGAATCCGTAAAAAGAAAAAAATACGGGTCTCGTAGTTTCCGAGATACGATAGGGGGGGGGGGGGGGGGAGAAGGGGGGGAAAAGGGGGGGTTTGGCACTTTTCCCGTAGGTTTGAGAGTTACTTGTTTACGAATCTGTCAAAATATACCCACCTCCCCATCCACCATCTGGGAGAACAATTATGTCAATGAGTCAGTCAGTGAGTGAGTGGTAATTTAGCTTTATCTATACTTATAATAAATCTGTAGAGAGGTCAATTCTGTACATGAAATATATTTCCAAAATAACTATCAGGGGGTGATTAAGGATCGATACTCATGCCAAAAATGCAATCAGTTAAATTTTTGTCTGTCTGTCTGTCTGTCTGTCTGTCTGTATAACCGTTATAGAAACAAAAACTACTCGACGGATTTTAACGAAACTTGGTACAATTATTTTTCATACTCCTGAGCGGGTTATAGTATACTTTTCATCACGCTACAATCAATAGGAGCAGACCAGTGAATGGAAATGTTGGGAAAACGGGAGAAGTTACTCCATTTTTTAAGCTTCCGTCGCGTGTGCAACCTTAATGGTTAAAGCTACACAAATCATTTCATGATGGAAATGTTCTCCTTAAAATTATATAAAAAATATCCCACGACAGCATATGTCTAACTTTTATGGTTGACTCACAATAACACGTGTAACTCCCGATAGCTTAGCAGTTCGAAGCTTTCTGATTATAATATTTGTCTACTCTTACGTTTATAACACTCTCAGTCACTCCTAATTGAAAAAGTTAACATTATTAACTATTCCATAAAAAAATTGGCCAAGTGCGAGTCAGACTCGCCCATGAAGGGTTCCGTAGTAACTATAATATAATATGCAAATTTATTTGACGAAAAAAAAACCTTACAAATTTCTTAAAACTAGCTTATTTACATTTTTTACAAATGCGCCAAATAAATTTGTTTTGAAAAAAAAAACTAATTTTGGTTGAAAGTTTATATTAAGATCTACGACCAATAATTTTTTTTTAGATTTTTCACTCCATTATTATAGAAGTTAGAGGTTGTGTCCGCCACACACACATTTTACCAATTTGGAAGCTTATATCTTTTAAACGATTGACTTTATGGAAAAGTGGTTTTAGAAACCCCGATGTCGTTTTTAAAGAACTGTCTATAGATACCACACATGCATCGATTTCATGAAAAAAAAATATTTTCAGGTTTAGTTCCATGTATGGGGAGCCCCCCTTTATGTTAAATATTTTTTAATTTTTTTCTCTAAATCGGAAAGCGGTTCACAGAATACATCTACCTATCAAGTTTCACATGTATAGTCCTAATAGTTTCGGAATAAAATTGCTGTGACAGACGGACGGACGGACAGACAGACAGACAGACAGACGGACAGACATGTCGAAACTATAAAGATTCCGTTTTTTGCCATTCGGCTACGAAACCGTAAAAAGAATCATATAAATCGGTATAGAAACACCAAAGTTATACCATGAAATACGCTTATAATAATAAGCCATCGCGCGTGAATACTGAATCATGCTATAAGGATTATTTTTGAGAATCGGTCGCCGCGTTCGACGCGTCTCGCGGTCGAAGCGTTCTCTAGGTACTTAAGCCTCATGTGAACGTGATCTAAACAATATTACCAATACATTAACTTACGCTGACGGAGTCGCGGGCACAGCTATATTGTATCATTACGCTAAGGCCAATAGGAGCGGAGCACCAATGAAGAATGCTTCAAAATCGTGGTTAAATTTAATGTTAGCCCAAAGTAACTATTCCACGCGGACGAAGTCGCGGGCAAAAGCTAGTATAGTATAATAATGAACCCATAACCGAAGTTAGTTCAGAAAAGTATCTTGGACTTTATATAGACAAGCATCTGACATGGCAACCGCACCTAGACAAATTAAGGTCTAAGTTATCTTCTGTTATGGGCGCGCTTCGCGGTATTGTTCGTTGTTTACCAAAGTCCGTTAGGTATATTATCTACAACTCCATGGTAAAACCCCACTTAGACTACTTAATAGAAGTTTGGGGTACTGCAGCAAAAACAAATATTAAGCAAATAGAAATATGTCAAAATAAATTAATTAAATTACTTTTTCACTATCACTATCTAACACCTACAGAAAAAATTTACAAAGAAACTAAATTGATGACACTATCACAAATATATAAGTATAACACATGCATCCTAGTATACAAGCTGCTACATAAAAAAATTAATTCTAAAATAACATTTACAACAAAAGGACAAACACAAAAACGCAGCACTAGACGAAAAAACAATATCTGTCTCAGACCACCACGAACTAACTACGGAAAGAAAAGTATATTATACGAAGGAGCAGAATTATATAACAAATTGCCAAGCGACGTAAAAGAGATTCAGTCATTTAGCTTATTCAAAAAAAACCGTAAAGCACCACATCACGAAGGTTTTTTCTCGAGTTTAAATTTAAATAAAACAAATTATAACAAATTACCAAATAACTAATTGCTATACAGTTACTATCAAGGAACGACACGTAATTGTTCACTCACCTATTAGCTTCTCTAGCTACATGTGGGTAGTTAGGGAAAAGTATATTCTAACTGCGACAAACAATTTATGTATGAGTACCTACCTATTGTCTGTATAACAATATTAATGTTTTTAATTAATTAACTTGTATTTCTCATATTAAGTGAAGTGTATTCTTTTTGAGAAATAAATGTCTTAAACCGTAAAACTGAAAATATTTTTTTTTTCCTGTAACCTATGCGTGTGTGGTCTTTAAAAATTGGCCAAGTGCGAGTCAGACTCGCCCATGAAGGGTTCCGTAGTAACTATAATAATATAATATAATATGTATATTTATTTGACGAATAAAAAAACCTTAAAAATTTCTTAATATTAGCTTATTTACATTTTTACAACTACGCTACTACTTTGTTTTTCATAGTGTTTGTATGATTTTTTTTTATTTTTTTTTTATTTATCCAAAGAAAGTTTACATGTTTAATTTAATCTAGAATCACATAAACCTTTCGGGTTTGTGTGTGATACTTTACAATTCCATTCATCCGTCTTAAAATTACTTATTACATACAGAAACTGTTTATGTAACACAATTTACTGGAACAAAAATGTAGGTAGGTAGGTACTTAAAAACGTTCGACACTGTTTCTGTTATAAATTTGAGAAGAAATATGTTTTCAATTTATGTTTAATATTTTTTTCGGTAATAATATTGCGCTTGACGGTAGGTAAAGAATTTATTAGTCGAGGTAATAGATACGCACTCGTCCTTGAGCCGTAGAAATTCTTTGCCGGTATGGTAACGAGTTGTTTTTGTGCGACACTCCACGTGTAATTTACGCGTGTTAATTACAAAGTTATATTTGCGGTTTTAGTAAATATGCTGTATCTCAAAAACTGCTGCCCCGATTTCGTTCAAACCAGGTTGAAAGTTTACAGTAAGATCTACAGATGTATATTTTTTTTTAGATTTTTAACTCCATTATTATAGAAGTTAGATGGGGGGACATACATTTTACCACTTTGGAAGCTTATATCTTTTAAACGATTGACTTTATGAAAAAGTGGTTTTAGAAACCCTTATATCGTTTTTAAAGATCTGTCTATAGATACCACACACGCATAGGTTTCATGAAAAAATATATTTTCAGTTCTAGTTCCATTTATGGGGACCCCCTTTATTTAAAACAAAAAATAAAAATTTTTTTTTTAATTTTTTTCTTAAAATCGGAAAGCGGTTCACAGAATACATTTACCTACTAAGTTTCACATGTATAGTCTTAATAGTTTCGGAATAAAATGGCTGTGACAGAAACAGACAGACAGACGGACAGACAGACGGACAGACATATCGAAACTATAAGGGTTCCGTTTTTTTGCCATTCGGCTACGGAACCCTAAAAAACCCAATACCTATTAATTCAGTATAACAATTATTTCAGTATAATTAAGATAAAGAACCCTAAGCTGAAAGGCGTCATTAGCACATACGGAAGTAGCTGTGAAATAGAACTAGTGTATAATATTAATATTACAAACGGGATGATTCAGCGACGTGTAGTCATGAGGTCAAAAATACACACCTATTATATTCTAATCTCTTCTGCGAACCTTGGGAATTCCGGATTCCCCGGGTTTTATGAGAATGACGCTGAGATATTGGTTACAATGAAGGCGAAATGAGCACGAGTCATGTACCTTCTCACATACAAACACAGTAAAGCCAAAATAATGACAATTGTAAATAAAAATAAGATCATTATTAGTATCTACATCCAAAAGGAGCTTAATTAGAACAAAACTATGTATATACGTTTGTTGAATATGAGTCACAGCAATGGTAATTAATACCTCACCGGTTCCGTACAATTTCCTTACGTTTTATCGATACAATAACGTACACAACAAAAATAATTAATTAAGGTTTAATGGTACTTTAACAGGAATCTGTTTTATTTGTAATAAACAACGAATTTAAAAAGATATCTAACTTGGTATCGTTCCCAAGTCTTGCGCGTACTGACATATATAATATATTTTTTTTTAAGTAGTTAAGTAGACATGTTTTAATTAAAAATAATTAATATTTATACACACTGTGTCCATCATCTCCTCTTCAACTCTCCTGTCGCAGGTCTGCTGGAAGGCATTTCTTACGAAATAAGCAGCACCTTTGTGCTCTTATGTCTGTATTTTTTTTCTTTTATGTGTCACGTGTATACTTAGAGAAATAATTTTCTTATTTATAAAAATCAATTGCTGTTCGTTAGTCTCGCTAAAACTCGAGAATGGTTGGACCGATTTAATTAATTATTTTTGTATTATGTTTCCTCTAATTCAGGCAAGGTTTATAAGCTGAGCAAATATTAAAATTAAAAAAAAATGGCGGTATTAAGTTCGCCGGATCAGCTACTAAATAAATAAATACTTCGGCCTTAATTTTTATTTATAAAGATATAATAGGCATTTTTATCTTTTCTACATTTAATGATAAAATCTTAACTTAATTAGTCGGCCACCGTTAACTCGTAGCAACTTTTATATTGGACCATCGCAATATCTCTGACGCAGATGCCCCCGGGGCGCGCGGCGTATGCCGCTAACATGTCATTAACAAGACCCAGTTCTACAGGGTTGGCACAACCAAGTTATTACTTTGAAATTAAAAAAAAAACATTTATTCGGAGATAAACACACACAACAGCATACAATAGAAAATTACAAACATATAAAAATAACACTGAAAATTTCGCTGAGCAAGTCCACACCGAAAGGGTTACCAACTCAACGTTTGCTGGGCGAAAAACACCCAACGCTGGTTACATTTTTTTTTATTAATAATAGGTTCGCGTTTGACCACCATCTCACCTGATGGTAAATGACGATGTGGTCGAAGATGGAGCACACTTACCTAGAAGAAACCTATTCAATCTTGACTTAAAGACCCCCAGGCTATAGCTATCGGGAAACACAGACTCCGGCAGGGAATTCCACTCCTTAGCTCACGCACAATGAAAGTATTCCCAAAACGTTTTGTGCGTATGGGTGGGATGTCCTCCATGTAACTAATGGCGCATCGCCGTTTGTCTTGTAGTCCGATGATGGAACGGGCTCGGCGGAATTAGATTGTGTAATTCCATCGCACACTCGCCGAAATGTAACCGATAGAAAACCGATAGACTTGCAACTCTTCGTCGATGGTCAAGGCAATACAATAACAATTACAACAACAGTCTTATCTTCTTACTTATATTATAAATGCGAATGTTTGTGAGGATGAATGGATGGATGTTTGTTACTCTTTCACGCAAAAACTACTGAACAAGTCTAAATTATATTTGGTAAGTAGATAGTTACAGATAAATAGATTCTTTATTGTACACCATAACAGTAAAACAATAAGGACTTTACAACTAAAAAGGGTGATACAATGGGCTGTCTTATCGCTAAAAGCGATCTTTTACAGACAACCTTTGGATGGATTTGATAGTAGTCGGGTAGTCCACGGTGTACCAATTATCTATGTACAATATAAAAACAATAAATAACATTCTCAAAAGAAATATATACATATAAATATAAAAAAGAAACAAATACATACATAATAATAACAATTGAAGAAGAGAGATAAAGATCCTTTTTTATTGTTAGCATCCTGAAATAGCACATAGGTTAATTTTTATCCCGGAATTCCCACGGAATCGGGATTTATGCGGGAAATCCTTCCCAGGCAAACGGAGAGAAGCTAATTGATACATTTTACATTGATAATAGGCTTGCGATTAACCACCATATTATCTGATGGTAAGCGATGATGAGGTCGAAGATGGATTATGCTCATAAGTAACCTATTTACTGTTGACTTAAATATCCCAGGTTATTGTTATCAGGAAGCACAGACTCCGGCAGGGAACTCCAGTCCTTAGCCGTACCTTCACACAATGAAAAAATGCTCAATCATTTTTAAGCAGTGCGCGCACTGCGTTGCGTTTTGGAAACGCAAAATCTGTGAAGTATGGAGTGTCATAGAAGTGCGCGCACTGCGGTGGAATAAACGCGTGCGGTAGGGTCACTGGTGGCCCCGGTCATTCTACCGGTGCGGTAGAATTACCGCAATTGCGGCCACCGCAAGGCAGTGCGCGCACGGCCTTAGTGTACGGACGGACGGCTATCAATTAATCTACTGCTCAAACTCTATTTTAAGAGCCCGGTTTATGAGTCCTAGGTCGTGACTTCGAACCCAAACAGGCACATAACTTTTATTTTTATTTATTTATTTATTATTACTAATCAAATATTACACAATTCGTTTTGCAGTGATCCCCAAACTAGACGTATGTCTGTATCTTGGGGACTAAAGGGTTTTTTACTTTGGGTTGTTTATTGGGTGAGAAAATTATCTAATCTGAAGGGAGTGTCAGACTTCATCTCATTAAAAACCCACTCTGTTCCTTCAACTGCCCATACGTTCCGTGGCCGCGGTATCTAGTTTTTTTTTTTTAAATTACATATGAGCTCGCTCTTGACTTCGATCACACCTGATGGTAAGTGTAAGATGAGGTCTACGATCGTACGAGCGAGCCCAGAAGATACCTATTCAATCTTGCTTTAACCCTTGGTATGCCTGGTGGTAAAAAGTTACAAGTTATGCCTGGTGGGTCCCTCAGACCCAGATTTTCAATTGGATATTTTTTTTTTTACTTTCTCTACATAATTTAATTTGTTTGGTGTCCTAATGCCTTTTAAGGCGATAAACAATATTATAATAATAGAAAAGATATATTAATCTTATTATCTTTATTTAAATATTTTAAATTAAACAATACTCTGATAACAATATTATAAAATAATCAGTCTTCTTCACTCGTATCAATATTTTCTTGGGATTTGATTTCATAGCACTTTGCACATTGAAAAATTGAATGATCAAGACAAAATGTAGCAAAAAAGCTGCCACATAGGAATATTCATTACAGGTATTTAAATTTGATCGATTCTTTTGAATCCTTACATTTGTATGAAATAATATGTCTAGCAACATAGACTCATATTACAAAGAGATAAACGCATTCTAGAGGAGGCTTTACATGTTTGGCTAGAGGTTTCACTCCAGGAGTTCCAGTCAATATGTTTTCACTTGTTCAAACATTAGACCTATTTGGATTTTCAAACCATATAGTTCCTTCATTACCTTTGTAAGTTCTGGCTCTATATGATATCGAAAGTATGGACAAAGGTACATCCATTTCGGAATCCGATAAACTTGAATGTCTATCATTTGAAATAAAAATGTCCTCTTCTGCCTCTTGAAAGATATTGAATTAAATGTAATAATATCATCCTCCTCATTCTCATCTAGCAGTAAATTAGCTATGTCCTCGTCTGGCAGTTGCATTTCCATGTTGAATCTAAAAAATACATAAATAAATGACTTTTAGCACACAAATATCAATAACTAGTACTCACGCGGGGCTTCACTCCCGTGGATTCTATCACGGTAAAAACATAACTTTGCTTTTTTTGCAGTCGCGTAAAAAGTAGCCTATAACCTTCCTCAAGCTTCAAGCTACTTCTACTAAATTCACCCAGTGCTTTCAAAGATTAGCGCGTTCAAGCAAACAAACAAACAAACTTTTCCGCTTTATAATATTAGTATAGATTATTAGAAAGTAAATAAAATTATACTAACGTAATAAAGTCTTGCGTAAAAATACACATCAATGAATAACTTTTAGCACACAAATATCAATAATGAAATGAAAATAAATAAAATAATACTTACGTAATAAAGTCACGCCGTATGCCTGGTGGGGACTGAGAGACCCGCGCGTACTTTATACTCCTTCCTTCTACGTCAAGAGCTTGCTGTGGACTGACGAAGCAGGCGGAGGATATAGACGAGTTCGTAACAGCCAGCTACTGAGAGCGGTAGCGCGCAAAATTCTAATTTATGTGAAAATTGATGATTTACATGCCGCTGTGGGTCTGACAGACCCTACCAGGCATGCCGAGGGTTAAAGGCTGACGGGTCATACTGTGGCAGGGAACACAGAAGCCGGCAGAGAGTTCCACACCTTGACTGTGCGCACAATAAATGTTGAAGAAAAGCGCTTAGTATGACAAGACGGTATATCGACCAAGTGTGGATGGTATCCTGCGGTACGTCTGGTAGACCGATAGTAAAAGGGGGATAAAGGGATTAGGTCGTGGAGCTCCTGCGCACACTCTCCGAAGTATAATCTGTAGAAGATAGACAGGCAAGCAACGTTTCGCCGGTGAGCCAGGCTGTGAAGCTTGCCTGCCAGAACCTCGTCACCTAAGAGCCTTTTAGCTCTGCGTTCAACAGAGTCAAGTGCAGCTAGCTGGTATTTGGCTGAGCCATCCCACAAGTGACTGCAATACTCCATACAGGAAGGGACATTTCTGCAACCCCGGCAACATCGCTGAAGAACGAATGTTCTAGGAATGACAATTCGAAGACATGTAACATCGACTAACCCGCACTGGGCCCACGTGTGGGATTACAGATTTCTTTGAAAAAGGTGAAGACTGCGGCCCTACAGGGGAAATAATTGAAATGAAATGAAATAATTATTTTGTATATTGTTTATAAATAACACTTTTACACGTCATGTTTTTTTGCGTGTTAAGTTTAGTTTAGCTAGATGAGGCCGGTGTGAACTGACTACTCTGAGAAGAAACACCGAAACAAACTCAGAGGTCAACGTCTCTTTTAAAGTCCATACAATTTGTGTTGGTCCAATCATATGAAAAACATGTAGGTTCATGTCTGTGGTGCTCTTTGAGGAAATAACCACACAGATTTGAACGGATCTGTCCAGACAGTGCAAACATTTGTCAATTATCGTGTAGCTCAACTTAGAACTTAAGGAGCTCAACGATCTGACGAACAATACCAAAGTAAGGACATTTAGGTAGGCCACACAAGTACTCAAACTGCTGTCAATGGCAATTGAGAATGTTCTAACAACAATAGCAAATAAGGAATATAAAACAACCTAAAATAGTCTTTTTTTATTATGAATAAGCCCGCTTTTGACCCTGATTACACCTGATGGTAAGTGTAAGATGAGGTCTAAGATCGAACGAGCGAGCCCAGAAGATACCTGTTCATTCTTCTTTAAAGGCTGTCTGGTGATAATTAAGCAGAGAGTACAGAAGTCTCTGGTCGAATGACAGACATTGGTGTGGAAGAAATCAGACGATGGAATGATTTTTTATCTACAACGTGTAACAGAATAAACGTAATTCCTGAAAGTAGTTGGTTCAGAATCGGCTTCTGAATCGATTTCTGTCATAAGAAAGGTGTTAAATTTTGACTGAAAAATCTTTCATCTTCTTAACATAGTATAAAGCAAAGTCGCTTCCCTGTGTCTGTCCCTATGTATGCTTAAATCTTTAAAACTACGCAACGGATTTTGATACAGTTTCTTTCAATAGAAAGAATGATTCAATAGGAAGGTTTTTGAGTTATAACATGCATAATATAGTAGAGGAACACTGATAATTTTTGAGGTTTCTAATGTGATGTCGCAAATAAACACATTTTTTGTGCTTGCTTTGCAAACGCTGGCTGAACCCTATGAGATAGATCAAAATAATGTACTACAGTATTGTACACCTTAAAAAGGTCAACAAAAACGTCCTCAATAGCATCTGTCTATCTCTTATAGATAACCCACAACAACCATTTTTTATTCTTTACTTTTTACGAGAAATACGAGCATATTTTACGAAGCGATTTTAAACAATACAGCATTAATCCTTATCCAATTAAGTATTAATGCTGCCATAAATACATTGTTCATTTAATATAAATCAATATTGCCCTTTACAGAATATAATTTAAATAAATAGTTTCGAAGATATTACAGATTTAAAATGCAAGGACATAGCGGTTGCGGCGCAGTGCCGGCGGAGGCACGGCACGCGTGTCTATGTTGCTTAGATTTAAGCGTTGAATGTTTTTGCCATGGTAAATTATGTGTCGCACTTTCAAGAGTAATTACTAAAGAGAACATGTATGTCGAATGACAAAAAGGCTGTCAACGATGTATATCAAGACATTCTATAGTATATTTAATATAAACATTGCACCCGTGCGAAGCCGGGGCGGGTCGCTAGTTTAACTTAAAATGGAAACACAGTATCATCACAAATTAATACAATCTATAATTCAAGGAAATGCCCTCGTGTCGGCCGCTAATATTGCATGAGTGTATGCGGCTGCGTAAGGATATTGTATGACACACATGCATACGTTTTGCGTTTAGTAAGGATAATTATTTTATAAAAAATGTCTAGGTTTGGTTACAATTTATTTAGTTACGGATGTTGTTTTAGACTTATAATTTAATATTCTTATTGGGTTATCTGAGGTATTGCGCTTAATCTGTTACACCTTGTATATATCTATTTACCAAACAAAGATTTCTTGCTAGACAAATATGTTTACTTTTTTTTTTTTTAGTGTGGTAAAATTATCAAATAAGTCCTCCCACCCCGGGCAGGGTGGGAGGGACTGTCAGACTTTTACTGACTAAAATCCACGGTGTTCCTTCAATAACCCTTTACGTACCGGGGTCACGGTAATGGGATGAGTCCCACAACCCCGGCAGGCTTCGGCCCTCTACGGGGGGGCCTCGTCATATTGCTGACGCTCTTTGAGGCGCGCGTGGAACACAACGCGCCGTCGACCCGGGCATGGTCCATGGTCGGACAGCGAGTTGCCCTTTACTCGCTGTCCGCATGCCCGCGCCTACGGTGGCCGGAGATCGTCGGCCGACGTCCGACGCCGTGGGCGTCTACCACTGCGGCTGGGCTGGAGGGAGGACGCCATCCTCTATAGTATTTGTTATTACAAATACCAAATAACTTACGTTTTCTTTGTAATCATAATCCATAATTCATCCATCAAAACAAATATTTTCTTGTCATGACATTTTTTACGTCAAGGCTGACAAACTGTAATTTTTCCTTCTTGTAGTCACTTAATGGCTAATAGACTAAAAAGGTTGTTCATACTTTTATTATATAATTGTTATTCACTTTTATCGATAGGACTAGCTTAATATTGTATACTATATTGTGGTTGTCTACTGATTAACGGCATTTTAAATTATAATTATAAATTTCTAAAACACACTCTCAGATTTTATCGAAGAGGTTTAATAAATTATGCTCGAATATAACTGGCTGATCAAATAACTGGCAAGATGGACTATTTTGGACTCTACAATTTGAATTCTGGTACAGAATGAGAATGGAATGGACTTTGAACGCTGAGCTGGGTATAAAAGGCGCTGGGGGCCATCTCCGGGGAGTTCAGTCTTAGACCAGTTTTTAGAAGAGTTTAGTTCTCGACGACTTTTGACGAAGAGGAAGTGCAGTACCCGCTACCCTGACTCCTTGCTGGGAGCCTGCTGCCTTGACTCCTTGCTGAGAGCTCGCTATCCTGACTCCTTGCTGGGAGCCTGCTGCCTTGACTCCTTGCTGAGAGCCTGCTGCCTTGACTCCTTGCTGAGAGCCTGCTGCCCTGACGCCTTGCTGAGAGCCTGCTGCCTTGACTCCTTGCTGAGAGCCTGCTGTCCTGACGCCTTGCTGAGAGCCTGCTGCCCTGACGCCTTGCTGAGATCCTGCTGCCCTGACGCCTTGCTGGGAGCCTGCTGCCCTGACGCCTTGCTGAGAGCCTGCTGCCCAGACGCCTTGTTGGGAGCCTACTGCCAGACCGAGTGGCCTGCCAAGCCGTCCCGCAAAAGCTATCGTTACAGTTTGGCGCCCAACGTAAAATCATAGCTAGTCGGTTTAATTTTTTTTTCAAAATTCTAAAAGAAACTATTACTAGTAACTTTTTTCTTTGGACTCACTTTTTGGCTTAGACTCTTTTTTAATATTAAGTTCTAGGATAGGAGACTCACTCTTTACACTAACACTATACTAGACTTCCTCTTCACACGAACACTAGTTTATCACCTCTTTTACCACTAGTTTATTCCCTCTTTAACCTCTTATAACACTTTTTTTTATTTTTTTGTGATCTTACTCTTACTCAACCTCTTTCTTATATTTAATTTATCCTCTTGAGTTTTTTTTAGCACTCTTTAACCCTCTCATTTACCTGCCCTCTCCCTCTTTACCTTCTTTTGCTATCTATAATATTAATTTTCAGTCATGGATAGAATTATACTCCACTCATCGTCAAAAACTAAACAACGATTTAAGTATATAATTATGTAAATATATTCATCTTTCGTACTATATTCATGACTCATCTCTATCTTCTTCTCTTCTTTTAACTATCGAGTTCTTTTCGGCTTATTGAAACTCAATAGTTTATTTTATTTCTTTCTTTAACTTTGTTCTTAAACTTTAAGAGGCTTCTCTTAATTTTTATTTTTTCTCTTCTATCTGAACTAATCAGATATCACTTAGAAGTGCGTTTAGGTACATATTACCAAACCTTCTCCCTTTCTAACTCTCCAAGTTAGTTTATTACTATTTATCGACTCTAAAGTTGATCGAAGCGGCTAGCAACTTCGTAAAAATAAGCCTTTGCTAAACCTTGTTTTTTATGTTATCGACTCTAAAGTTGATCGAAGCGGCTAGCAACTTCGTAAAAATAAGCCTTTGCTAAACCTTGTTTTTTATGTTATCGACTCTAAAGTTGATCGAAGCGGCTAGCAACTTCGTAAAAATAAGCCTTTGCTAAACCTTGTTTTTTATGTTATCGACTCTAAAGTTGATCGAAGCGGCTAGCAACTTCGTAAAAATAAGCCTTTGCTAAATCTTGTTTTTTATTTGATGGGTTTTCGACGCGAGCGGACTGACAGACTCCGAAAACAAGCCTACTGTCATGTACTAATCAGGTCGAGTAGTGATCATTGAATGTGAATCCTACCTGACCTAACTTCGTGAGATGTTGGTGTGATTGAATGAGGCATGTAAGTTATATGAATGTGGATAAACTTTAACCTTACAAAATTTTTGTTCTAGACCAAAAATTTTCTCGGGGTCGATGGGGAAATATAGTATTTGTTATTACAAATACCAAATAACTTACGTTTTCTTTGTAATCATAATCCATAATTCATCCATCAAAACAAATATTTTCTTGTCATGACATTTTTTACGTCAAGGCTGACAAACTGTAATTTTTCCTTCTTGTAGTCACTTAATGGCTAATAGACTAAAAAGGTTGTTCATACTTTTATTATATAATTGTTATTCACTTTTATCGATAGGACTAGCTTAATATTGTATACTATATTGTGGTTGTCTACTGATTAACGGCATTTTAAATTATAATTATAAATTTCTAAAACACACTCTCAGATTTTATCGAAGAGGTTTAATAAATTATGCTCGAATATAACTGGCTGATCAAATAACTGGCAAGATGGACTATTTTGGACTCTACAATTTGAATTCTGGTACAGAATGAGAATGGAATGGACTTTGAACGCTGAGCTGGGTATAAAAGGCGCTGGGGGCCATCTCCGGGGAGTTCAGTCTTAGACCAGTTTTTAGAAGAGTTTAGTTCTCGACGACTTTTGACGAAGAGGAAGTGCAGTACCCGCTACCCTGACTCCTTGCTGGGAGCCTGCTGCCTTGACTCCTTGCTGAGAGCTCGCTATCCTGACTCCTTGCTGGGAGCCTGCTGCCTTGACTCCTTGCTGAGAGCCTGCTGCCTTGACTCCTTGCTGAGAGCCTGCTGCCCTGACGCCTTGCTGAGAGCCTGCTGCCTTGACTCCTTGCTGAGAGCCTGCTGCCCTGACGCCTTGCTGAGATCCTGCTGCCCTGACGCCTTGCTGGGAGCCTGCTGCCCTGACGCCTTGCTGAGAGCCTGCTGCCCAGACGCCTTGTTGGGAGCCTACTGCCAGACCGAGTGGCCTGCCAAGCCGTCCCGCAAGTACTATTTTCTAAACCTCCTCCTCTTCTCTCCTGAGAGTGTGTCAGATAGGTAGGTAGGCCGGTTTCTAGGATAGGTAGATAGGTAGGCAGGTTTTTTATATAATACTGTATATAAATAATATATTAAATTTAATGGTACATTTACCCTCTTTTATTGGTGAAGAAGAAGGTATCGTTACACCTCTCCCTCACGCGGCCCGCCTCCTCCTTCGGAAGCATGACTGCTTCGCAGAAGGAGGCGATCGCTTCTTACTAGGGAAAAACTTTTAACAAATTACTTTAATGCGCGGCGTACGCAGTGATTTCAAGATCGAAGATTGAACGAACGTAATGAAAATGAATGCAGAATGATGATTGAGCGAATGTGTCTTTGTGAATGTGAACTATTATTTATTGGAAATAGGCCCGCGTTTGACCACCATCTCACCTGTTGGTAAGTGATGATGTGGTCGAACATGGAGCACGCTTGCCTAGAAGTAACCTATTCACTCTTGACTTAAAGACCCCCAGGTTATAGCTTAAAATAAATAGGCGGTACCTACAATGTTCACCGGTTAGCTAAATTAATAACAGAAATCTCTTACTCGCCAACCCTATCATCAACTTGTTGTGTGAGTTTCAATTCAAGTTTTGCTCAGACGTAGTTGAGCATTAAAGCGAGAAACTTGTGTATCAAGAAAGAAACTTTTAAATCTAAAAACAAAGACATTTTAACAAAAATCGTATCAATTGAAAAAAGTATCGTCGTGAACCAAACCTGCAAGAGCTCGAATTTGACGTTTCGAAGTGTTATTTTTTTTTAATTTCAAAAGTTGTGTTCTTTTGGTTGCCTTTAATTTTTTTTCTAATTCGGATATTTTTTCTCTGTTGTTTGTGGTCGGAGTTTGTGCATGGAAAAAATATTGTTTGTTTTTTTTTGTTTGTTAAGTGTTAAGTGATTATGGACGTAATAGACATTTAATCGTCTGTCATTAAATCAGTCTGCGTGCCGTAAGGTATGTAATTGTGGGAAATATACCAACTTTTTTTGTTACTAAATTGTTTTTTACTATTTTTATTGTGACTTTGTTTGCGATGCATTTATTTTGTTATCGGGTAACACTGCACGGAATTGTTTTGATATCAATGTACCTACTAGTTAATTACTTTGTAATCACTAATTATATCTTAGTTTAATGATAGGTAACTCTAGTTAAATCGGTATTGCTGACTTGTTTTACCTTTATTTACATTTTATTGGTAGATGTTTTTGTTGGTATTTACATTTTATGTGTTATGCTCTTTTTTGTACACCATTTCTTAAGGATGGGAAATTATCCAATGACTGCCTTCCGATCTGGGCGAAGCGGGAGGTTGTGTCAGACTTTTACTGACTAAAACCCATCCCTGTTCCTTCATATGTCCTTCGTGTTCCGAGGCCGCGGTAACTTTGGAACAATTCCGCAACCATTCTTGTATACCATAACATATCACAATAGGGCCTTATAAGATAAAATTGGCCAAGTGCGAGTCGGACTCGCCCATGAAGGGTTCCGTGGTAACTATAATATAATATACTTAATATATTTAATTGAAAAAAAAAAGACCTTAAAAATTTCTTAAAACTAGCTTATTTACAATTTTTACAACTACGCCAAATAACTTTGTTTTTCATAGTATTTGTATGAATTACAAAGTTATATTTGCGGTTTTAGAAAATATGCTGTGTCTCAAAAACTGCCGACTCAATCTCATTCAAACCAATTTTGGTTGAAAGTTCACATTAAGATCTACAACATATGGTTTTTTTAGATTTTTCACTTCATTATTGTAGAAGTTAGAGGGGGCGGGACACACATTTTACCACTTTGGAAGCGTATATCTTTTAAACGATTACCTTTATGAAAAAGTCATTTTAGAAACCTTAATGTCATTTTTAAATACCTGTCTATAAATACTACACACGTATAGGTTTCATGAAAAAAAATATTTTCAGTTTCAGTTCCATGTATGGGGAACCCCCTTTATTTTAAATGTTTTTTAAATTTTCTCTTAAAATCAGAAAGCGGTTCACAGAATACATCTATCTACCAAGTTTTACATGTATAGTCCTAATAGTTTCGGAATAAAATGGCTGTGACATACGGACGGACGGACAGACAGACAGACGGACAGACATGTCGAAACTATAAGGGTTCCGTTTTTTTGCCATTCGGCTACGGAACCCTAAAAAGGGTGAATCAAGGGGCGGTCTAATCGCTAATGGTGAACGCAGACCTAGCCGCACCGCAGTCTCTACAGTCCCCGCAGTCATCGCTTTTTGTTAATGGCCTCGCACATCTATCCGCGCCGCAGTCGCTGCAGTCGTTCCCGTCAGTGTTGCCAGATTTTTGAAAGCATTATCTATCCGAAGATTTAAAAAATCTGTATAAAATCTGTATTTGGTATTGGTATTTTGCTCTTTTGTGTAATTTTATCTGTAGGTGCTATAATAGGGAATAAGCAAGTAATTATTTATACGAGAATAAGTAATTTCATTATAAACCGTTGACAGAGATTCTCTGTCTACTTTATAACTCTGGCAACACTGCGCGCCGTGGATGCGAATGACGTCATCCGCGCCGCGTGCGGGTGACGTCATCAGCTGCGGCTAGGGGAGTTCGGTCGTTTCAGGGACTGCGGCGACTGCGGCGCGGGTAGGTGTGCGAGGTTGCATAGAACTTCATATAAAGAATTCGAATGCAAAGACTGCGGCGCGTGCGGTGCGGCTAGGTCTGCGTTCACCATAAAAGTGATCTTTTACAGATTAGTGTGAACCTTGGGATGGATATGACTCAGAAGAAAAAAAATGTTTATAAGCAATACATAACTAATAAACTTTATACTATATACCTACCTATCTACATGATATACATAAATATACACACAAGGTGTAGAAATATGTAAATTACATTATAGTTATACATGAAGAGATGTAGTGATTAATTTGAGTAATTTGAAGGTTTTTTAAAATGTATTTATTTATGCACACACAAAGCACTTAAAAAAAAGATAAGTACAGATAAAAGAGCACAAAGGTGCTGATTATTTCCAAAGATATTTCTTCCAGCAGACCTGCGACAGGAGAGTTGAAGAAGAGATGATACCAGTGTGTATATATTATTACATACTTTACAGACATATACATATATAGAAGTAGAATACCATATTTATATATAAATACTATAAAATATAATATACAAAAATATAAAATAAATATAATATTAACTTACGGGATGGTAGAGAGATCTTAGACCAGCTTTTTGAAATTGTGAACTGATTTAGCATCGCGGATTTTAGGTGGAAGTGAGTTCTAGAGTCGTATAACTCCATGAAAGGAGAAGGAGTGGGAATAGAATCGAGTTTCATGGGATAGGGAATTGAGATGGAGTTTAAGGTGGGATCTACAAAGGGCATCAGTAGGACGACTGAACAAAAAACGATCGCGCAGGTAGCTAGGATATGCAGGGTTGAAAAGGATGTTGTTCGTGCGAAGACGGATAGGGAGCCACTTGAGATCTTTGCGAAACTGAGAGACATGATCGTATTTCCTCAGACCATAAACAAAACGAATATACAAATTTTGCAAACGCTCAAGCTTACATAAGAGCTCCTCAGTGGCATCCAAATAGCAGGCTTAAAACAACTTAAAAACACTTGAAACAACTATTAGTTACATTTCGGGAGTGTGCAATGGAATATCACAATGTAGGTAATTGCTCCAAGCCCGTTCCATCATCGGACTACAAGACAAACGGCGATGCGCTAACGTTACATGTTGGACATCCCACCCTTATGCACAAAACGTTTTGGGAATACTTTCATTGTGCTTACGGCTAAGCGAAACAAATAAGCAGAATTTGCCGTTTTATTTTACAGTAATTTGTTAAGTTTTTTTTTTTTTTTTTTACTTATAATATGGTCGCGCTTGACCATCATCTCACCTGACGGTAAGTGATGATGTGGTCGAAGATGGAGCACGTTTACCTAAAAGTAACCTATTCACTCTTGACTTAAAGACCCCTAGGTTATAGCTATCGGGAAACAGACTCCGGCAGGAAATTCCACTCCTTAGCCGTACTCACCACCCTTGGTTGACTGGTAGATAATGCCTACGGCGTTAAGTCCGCCTTTGTACTTATATGCATGATGTGTAAATAAATAAATATTTTAGAAAACTTAGCTAAACATGTGTCGGCCTTAACATTCACCCGTAAGTTTCCTTAAACAAATTATATAAACATTCAAATCAATATATTTTTTATATCTGTTACCAAAATCTGGTTTTCTCGTTAATATATTCATCGTTCAGAAAGGATGCAAACAAACAACTTTGGTATACCGGTAATAAATTAAGTTATTATCCTCATATGTATTAGTAACAAGCTGCGCCCGCGCCCTCACTTGCGTTGAATTAAGTACTATTTTCAACCGACGACCAAAAGAGGAGGTTATCAATTCGACGCGTATATTTTTTTTTAATGTATGATCACCGATTACTCGAAGACGGCTGAACCGATTTGAAAAATTCTTTCTTTGTTTGAAAGGGTATACTTTGAAATTGGTCCCATTGTCACCAGGTCAGGATCTGATGATGGGATCCTGGAGGGAACTCTTCAAATATTATAGGCGCACCTATAGCGTTTTGGGTATTTCTTATAGTAACTTGTGCAGTTGCTCTCAAAAAATACCATTTGGGGAAGTGCAACTGATGATGAAGACCACAGATGGCCGCTGAACCTACTCAATAATAAGTATTTCGTGGATTGCGATTCGAATACTTGAATATGGATGTTAAGCACTGTATGTTCGTCACAATGCATATGGTGATGTAGAGCTGATGGTGAAGTACCAGGAGAACTCCTCAAAAATTAACGGCCCAGCATTGGGAAAAGCAATATTTTTTAAAAGGTTATAAGTAGTTGACATTTAGGCTCTTGTAACTAGGTAAATTAAAAATCGACCAACTAAAAAGAGTGAAATAAAAACTTTTTACCAAAAAATTAAACCGACTCCCAAAAACACTGCAAAGTGAAAAATGACTTTAATTTCGGAAGTCGGTACCAAAAACGAAAATACAAAACTAAAGACACCGACTTTTGACTTTTGACTTTTGACGTTGAAAAAAAATTTCAACGCAGGGGCTCCAGAATCATGTACTGAATCCATGGTAAGCGGTTGCACGTCGATATCTCTGCCACCCTGTATTATACAACTTACTACACCTATACGTTAGTTAGTATCTAGTCAATAAGATTAGTTATTAAGTATTGTAAAAACTTTGTTTAAGAGCTATGCTGCCGTGCCAATCCAAAATACTGTAAGTCGACTTACAGTGTTTTTGCGTAACAGCTTTATGTTAGTTCCTTGAAGTCTGTTTAACACGTTCGCTGACAGTGAGCACTTACCCTGACACCACATTACGACAGTAGAATTTTCTACGACGTACTCTTAAAAATAAGTGGCCCGTCCCTCGACGTACTGTCATGAGTTCATGACGCACTATTTTAATTTCCCGCCTAACGAAGTGCTGTCAGCGAACGAGTTAACACCCCTGACTTACATATTTTTCATTACAATATATATTCTGAAAGATAAGGAAAGCTAAAAAACACTGTATCACTTTGAAATTAAATAAATTAAAAACCGATATGGTTAAATATCTCAAATGTGGTTTTCGAAAATTACAGTGTTTTGGATTGACAGGGCAGTATCGATTGTGTTAGAAATAAATAAAAGGTGGGTAAAGATCGTCACCCATTGGACGCCTGAAGGAAGACAACGCCGCGCGCGCCGTCGATGTCGACCACGGCGCCCGCGTCGCCGCCGCCCGGTGGCGTTACGATCTAAGCATGTTCGCGAGGCAAATATGGTCCGAAATTGCCCAAGATAGAGAGGTTTGGAAGGAAAAGGGGAGGCATTTGCTTGTGGGACACAGCGTAAGCTAAGAAAAAAAATATATAAATAAAAAAACGTTCCCAAAATCCGAGCGACCGCTAGTATTTTTTTTTTTAAGATACTAGCATAATGGGTAGAATTTACATGAGTAGCAATCTTGTTAACCCCTCCAACTAAGCTAAATATGCTTGTGTCTGGAGTGGGTTCACGGCATTCGTGTAATGGGCGGGGTTCAAACTCGCGACCCCTCGATCACAAGGCCATACCGGATTTAAATAATTCTATTAACAAAACCCAATTAAAAATAGTTTAAATATAAATGTAAATTAAATATTAAAGAGAATTTAGTTTTTAAGAACTAATTACTAACAATGAATATATGTATGAGAGTGTGTATGTGTGTGTGAATGTGTGCGTGCGTGTAATCGTGTGCGTGTTTGCTTGAGTATTAGGTTTGATAAGTAAGAGAAGACTCCGTGTAATAGTAGTCCTTCTGTAGAAGTCACTCAGTTAACTTTGTTTTGAGAGCATGTGTATTTAGGGTTATTATATTTAAGACTTTATTAATTTTGGCATAAATATGAGTACTGAGAATATAAAACTGGTGTTTCGCGAAGGTCGTATGATGTTGAATGTTTGGTGGGATGCATGTACGTTTTCCCGGTTTTCTATTAGTTCTATTAGGTAGTAGTCTATTTTTTCCAGAATGACAACTATCTAATCACAAAATGTCATTCAAATCCGTTAAGTAGGTTTTGCGTGAAAAAGTAATAAATATCCATACATCTATACATCCATCTTTACTAGGGTTGCCAGATCAAAAGATCGAAAATCCGGAGAAAATTCCGGACATTTGATGAAAATTCCTGACTTTCTTTAATTTGAAATAAATACATTATATTTTTTATGTTTCACTCTTTCATTCAATTGTAGAAATTCCGGACGGTTTAGGATTCCCTCCGCATTCCGGACAAAGACCTATATTTCCGGACATGTCCGGAAAATTCCGGTCGTATGGCAACCCTACTCCTCATAATCTTTCGCATTTTTATCTATACTTATAATAAATCTGTAGAGAGGTCAATTCTGTACATGAAATATATTTCCAAAATAACTATCAGGGGGTGATTAGGGATCGATACTGATGCCAAAAATGCAATCGGTAAAATTTTTGTCTGTCTGTCTGTCTGTCTGTCTGTCTGTCTGTCTGTATAACCGTTATAGAAACAAAAACTACTCGACAGATTTTAACGAAACTTGGTACAATTATTTTTCATACTCCTGAGCTGGTTATAGTATACTTTTAATCACGCTACAATCAATAGGAGCAGAGCAGTGAAGGGAAATGTTGGGAAAACGGGAGAAGTTACTCCATTTTTTAAGCTTCCGTCGCGTGTGCAACCTTAATGGTTAAAGCTACACAGAAATCATTTATGACGGAAATGTTCTCCTTAAAATTATATAAAAAATATCCTACGACAGCATATGTTTATCTTTTATGGTTGACTCACAATAACACGTATAACTCCCGATAGCTTAGCAGTTCAAAGCTTTCTGATTATAATATTTGTCTACTCTTACGTTTATAACACTCTCAGTCACCCCTAATTGAAAAGTTATCATTATTAACTATTCCATAATGTGATCTAAACAATATTACCAATACATTAACTTAATAACACACAAGGAGTTACACGCTGACGGAGTCGCGGGCACAGCTATTAACAATAATATTGTGCGAATCCATATTGCGATATTTTTCAACAGTATTATAGATTGACATATTATATTTCCCTACTAAATTACGAAAGTTAATCTGTCTGTTACATCAGAATCACTGAACCGTGAGGAAGGACATAGGCTACTTTTTTTTACGAAAAACGACGGAAACGCGGACGAAGTCGCGGGCAATAGCAATCTATACTAATAATATAAGGCTGAAGAGTTTGTTTGTTTGTTTGAACGCGATAATCTCAGGAACTACTGGTTCGAATTGAAAAATTATTTTTTAATTAAATAGTCAATATATAGAGAAAGGCTACAGGCTATATATCATTACGCTAAGGCCAATAGGAGCGGAGCGCCAAAGAAGAATGCTTCAAAATCGGGCTTAAATTTAACGTTAGCCCAAAGTAACTATTCCACGCGGACGAAGTCGTGGGCAAAAGCTAGTTATTAATATAGGTGGGGCCGAACTGTATTAAAGTAGCGACCGACTACCGGAAGACGAAGAGATGGCTGGCCATATTCAAGGTAGACCAGTGACCTACACTCTTACGGAGTCTTACGTAACAGAAAAATGCATGGTCGCGTATGCTATGACCATATTTTTTGATACTCAAAACTAGTCAAACATGGTATGGTTGACTAGTAATATTTTAAATGTAACAAACAGTCTGTCTGTCTGTGTATCTTGGATATTTTAATTAAACATTTCAAATACAATCGACTGTGTTCAATAGACGTTCGTACACAAACTATATAAAAAGAATTTGGAAATTCTGTGCACAATTGGCGGTGAAATCGTAAACATACCTCCACCTTTTTGAAGTCGGTAATAAATATAAATGAATCATCGAAACGTATGCACGCGTATAACTTCCGAACGACTACACCAAATTAGGTATTTTTTTGTATTCGTTCTTGGCGGGACAAAATTTGCATTAAAGAAAATCTAAAACATCAAACAGAATTTTTCAGACACACGATTTCTAGATTTGTGTGAGCTAAAAGTTTCGAAATCTCGAGTTTTAAACCATAATCAAACCATAAATTAAATAAGATGCGTAAATACTAAGCTACATTTGGCCATGGTACATTAAATACTTCCACTTCCTTATAAAAATCTCACATCGATTATTTTTAATATCTCTTGGCATCTGCATAAAATCAAATATTGGGTATTTGTGAACATGTTCTATGAAGAAAAAAGAAATACACTATTATTGATGTCAGTTTTAGTAAATAAAAAAAAAACACCATCCACACTTGGTCGATAACCGTCCTAAGCGCTTCTCCTGTACATTTATTGTGCGCACAGCAAAGGTGTACGTGGAACTCTCTGCCACATATGACCAGTCAGCTTTTAAAGCAAGATTGAACAGGCATCTTCTTGGCTCGCTTGTTCGATCGTAGACCTCATCTTACATTTACCATCACGTGTGATCGAGTTCAAGACCATTTGGAGAAAAAAAATACGGAAGTTATCAAAAGACCCCCTCGCTCTGGGTAGAGAAAGAAAGAGAGGAAAAGCGTGTCAGACTCTAATTATAAATGTAGAGTTGTCGGAAAAGCGGTAAAAAATCTATATAACATACACATACATATGTAATTAATTAGGCTCGGGTTTTACCAAGCTATCTCCCCTGATGGTAAGCGATGATGTGGTCGAAAATGAAGCACGCTTACCTAGAAGTAACCTATTCACTCTTGACTTAAAGAACCCCAGGTTATAGCTATCAAGAAACATAGACTTCGGCAGGGAATTCCACTCCTTAGCTGTACGCACAATAAAGTATGGCCAAGACGTGTTGTGCGTATTTCTAAACTAGTGGTGATTAATAATGCAATTATATAGGAAGAAGGGTATGGAAATCCCAAGTGATTCATCTACATAAAATTTATTTAAATAATAATGTTCAATTGACCTAAGTGTTGACCGCAAGCTTTTGCGGTTAAATTAAATAAAACATATTCCTCACTGCCGGGCAAGTGCGAGTCGAGCTGGTGTCGGGTTCCGTACCTACTAAATGATAAATTATATTTGTTTTGCAAACTGGTTATGAAAGATAAATTATGTTACACATATTTTTCGTAAACTCGATCAAAATTAATTATAATATAAATAAAATAAAATCGAGAGAAGAAACACCAAAATAAACTCACTAAGAAAATAACATCTCATTTGAAGTCCATTGAATCTGTATTGGTCAAATCATGTGAGAATTATGTAGGTTTATGTGTGAGGTGCTTTTTTATGGAAAAAACCACACAGATTTGAATGGAAAGAAATAATGTAAGCATTTGTCAGTTATTGCATAGCTCTCTTATGATTCCACGAACAATACCAAAGTAAGAAAACTTGGGTAAGCCGTATGAAGTACTCAAACTGCCCAATACTGCGCATAATAATAATGCGACACTGAATTGACACGCAAATCGATCTTAGCCTTTATGTTGTAATATTAATTTTTGTACAACGTGTAATTTAAAGGGTATATACATACCAAGTGCACGGCTTCTTTGGATGATAATAAACGATATGGCAAGGGTTTTTTAATCCTATGTGTGCATGTGTGGAGCATATTAGAAAATTCAATATATTGATACCAGAGACCGAATTTTTCAAATTAAGAAGAACGAAGAGAATTATCGTTTTATTGGCAAGTGACGTAGAAAGTGATGACCTTATTAGTGCTGTGACACGTTTGTTATTACTGGTATTCAAGAAACATAATATGAAACCAATACTTTGGGTTTAATTCTGTGAGTCACTTATTTTGAGCTGAAACTTTACATAGAGACTCCATACCAGATGTTGTCTTCAGTCCTTTTGGATAGATATGGGGTTTCCGTTACACGTTGTATAGGTATTATTAGCATTGGCGCAGCTCCCACGATAAAACATAATCTTCTTCTTTTACAGTCGTATAAAAAGTAGCATACATTTCTTAACATTAGCGTGTTTAAACGAACAAATTCCGCTTTATAATATTAGTATAGATAAGCCGTTACCCGCGATTTTTTGGTCCAAAAACAATCTCAAAGCTCCTCAGAACCCCCTGCCACCGTTACGTCACAATCTGATCGGAGGGTTAAGAACGCATACAAGACAAACGTTTTAAGGAGCCTGTGGCTTAATAGGAGTAAGCACACGGGTTGATCTTCAAAGTTAAACAATGCTTGCCAATGCAGTCGGTGGATACGTCGAGTTCATTAAGCCTCCAACCCACTCTTGACTTCGATCACACCTGATGGTAAGTGTAAGATGAGGTCTACGATCGAACGAGCGAGCCCAGAAAATGCCTATTCACTCTTGCTTTAAAGGCTGACGGGTCACATGTGGCAGGGAACACAGAAGCCGGCAGTTTTCCACACCCCGGCTGTGCGCATAATGAATGTTGAGGAAAAACGCTTAGTACGACAAGACGGTATATCGGCCAAGTGTGGATGGTATACTGCGGTACGTCTGGTAGATCGGTAGTAGGAATGAAGGGATTAGGTCGTGGAGCTCCTGCGCACACTCTCCGAAGTACAATTTGTAGAAGATAAACAGGCAAGCAACATTTCGCCGGTCAGTTCTTGTTCATGTTCTCAAGTCATTACGGGTTACCAGAAGAAACACTGGTCTTACCAAGGAGTATAGTGTTACGCAAATACAGGATTGTTGAGGTTGGTTAGAGAGTTGTTCTATGTAAAGCACTAGTACTCTGCTGCATTCGGTTAGACTGGAAGTTGGCCTAAATCAAGATGATGTACACTGGTTTTTAACCGACTTCAAAAAAAGGAGGTTCCCAATTCGTCTTGAACTTTTTTTTTATTTATGTTACCTCATAACTCGGAGATGGTTGAACCGAATTGAAAATTTATTTTTGCGTTTGAATGGGTATACTTTCTAGTTGGTCCCATTGTTACGAAATCAGGATCTGATGATGGGTTCCTGGAGAAATCGAGGGAACTCTTCAAATATTATAGGCACACCTATAGCGTTTTGGGTATTTCTTATAGTACCTTGAGCAGTTGCTTCCGAAAAGTACCATTTGGGGAAGTTGAACTGATGATGAAGACCACAGATGGCCACTGAAACTCCTCAAAAATAAGTATTTCTTGGATTGCGATTCGATTACTTGAGTACGGATGTTAAACACTTTATGCTTGTCATAATACATATGGTGATGTAGAGCTGATGGTCAAGTACCAGGAGAACTCCTCAAAAATTAACGGCTATGCATCGGGAACCAAAGATAACTTTAATTTCGGAAGGCGGTGTGAAAAAAAAAGAAAATCCAAAACCAATAACACCGACTTCCGAAATTAAAGTTATTTTTGGCTTTGTAGTGTTTTGATATGGAAGTCGGTTCTATTTTTTGCTATTTTTTTTATTATTTGTATCCTTAAGTGTGTTATAAGATGTACAATAATCTATATATATATACTAGTACTCTCGCGGGGCTTCGCTCCCGTGGATTCTATCACGGTAAAAACATAACTCTCCTTTTTTGCAGTCGGGTAAAAAGTAGCCTATAACTTTCCTCAAGCTTCAAGCTACTTCCATACCAAATTTCATCCAAATCCACCCAGTACTTTCGAAGATTAGCGCGTTCAAGCAAACAAACAAATAAACAAACAAACAAACTTTTCCGCTTTTTAATATTATAGTATAGATAAGCGAAATACCACTCACCGATTAATCACTAAATCTCAGAAACTACAAGTAGTAGGGCTCTCAAATTTTGCATGGGGGTTCCTTTTAGTACGTAGATGCTAGCTAAGACGGGATTTTGCGAAATTACCACGGGATCGGGATTTACACGGGTAAAACTTCCTACGCGAACGAAGTCGCTAGCAACTGGGTCGATATACCGTTTTATCGTACCAAGTGCTTCTCCTCCACATTTATTGTGCGCACAGCCAAGCTGTGGAATTCTCTGCCGGCTTCTGTGTTCCCTGCCACTTATGACCTTTCAGCCTCTAAAGCACGAGTAAATAGGTATCTTCTGGGCTTGCTCGTCACATCATAGGCTTCATGCCTGTGTGGGCTCACCCGTAATAAAAAAAAATAAAAAAAACTGCTAGTAGAGTATATAATAAATAAACGATGATAATGACAGCACAAAATGCACTGTTATTTATATATATAAATCTTTATATTTTGTTTATGACATACATATATCTCACTAAAATGATTTTTCATCAGTTTGTTTTTGTCAAATTATATTAAATTAAATCAAATTATTAATTAATTAATTAGTAAATGAAAATCAGTTTAATCTAATAAAATATCTATTATTTGTTAACGAGTTGACAACGCAACGGCGTGCGGCGGCTGCTTAATAGGGGTTTTGTTAATTAACATTAAGTTACGGTACCCTAAAATATTTAGATTTGTCAAGCTTCAAGGAAAGGAAGTGGCTTACCTTAACCATGTTTCAACATGAGATTCAGTCGAATACCAGTATCAGGCAACGTCTAGTTGTGTGACATTTTGCTGATCTAGACCTGTTTGGCGCAGCCGCAAGACACGCAATGTTATTGCTCTATAATCTAGATCAAGTGTCCTTATGTCTGTTCCTATATTGTGTCTTTATGGGCAACAATGCATACTAATATTATAAATGCGAAACTATGTTTGTTTGTCCTTCTTTTACGTCGCAACGGAGCAATGTTATGGTAAAATGTTTCAAATGTACAGGCAACGGTAGTCTTGGGCCTCTGGGCAGAAACTCGGCTAGTGTAGATGGGGCGTTGTGTTCCACGTGCGCCTCAAAGAGTGTCTGCAAAATTGTCGGGGCCTACTAGAGAGCCGCTGCCTGTTGGGGCTGCGGAATACAAAATGACGGAACACAGATGTGTTTTAGTCAGTAAAAGTCTGACACACCCTCCCGCTTCGCACAGAACGGGAGGATGTCATTGAATGATTTTCCATCCTTAAAAAAATGGTGTAATGTTTGTGGAGATAGGAGGCTGGAGAGTGACATAGGCTACTTTTAGGATTTTTTTTTAAGATTCATTATGATATACCCGTTTTATTTTAGTCGTCTTACAACAGCAGCCCACTTCATGTATCCAATGACTAGTAAACATTCATTTAAAAAAAAAACATGAACATTTGAATAATTTAAAATTTTAAAATGTTATTTATTATTATGACGTAGTTTGAAACATCCTGTTGCGGGCGACCAAGCCTTGATTTCCAATGGAAGAGCGGTGACATCTTTATCAAAGTTTTGGGTTTAGGGTTAGGGTTAAGTAGCCGAATGGCAAAAACGGAAGCCTTATAGTTTCATCATGTCTGTCTGTCTGTACGTCCGTCCATTGGTCACAGCCATTTATTCCCAAACTATTAGCACTACACATGTGAATCTTAGTAGGTAGATGTATTCTGTAAACCGCTTTCCGATATTAAGACAAAAATAAAAAAAATGTTTAAAATTAAGGGGGGGCATACATGGAACTGAAACTAAAAATATTTTTTTCATCAAACCTATACGTGTGTGGTATCTATCGACAAGTGTTTTAAAATGACATCGAGGTTTTTACAACCACTTTTTCTTAAAGTCAATCGTTTAAAAGATATATGCTTCCAAAGTGGTAAAATGTGTGTCCCGCCCCCTCTAACTTCTATAATAATGGAGTGAAAAACCTAAAAAAATAGCCCTGGCTGGGGGCCTTAAAGCCCTGGCTGGGGGCCTTTAATTTATTAGAGGTCACCACAGACCGGTTAAGTAGACGCACAGCCTTAGTGAGCTGATCTACGAGTGGCCCTACCTAAAAAACAAACCTAAAAAAATATATGCTGTAGATATTAATAAAAATTTTCAACGAAAAATGGTTTGAACGAGATCGGGTCAGCAGTTTTTAAGATATAGCATATTTTCGAAAACCGCAAATATTACTTTGTTTTTCATACAAACACTGAAAAACAAAGTTATTTTGCGTAGTTAAGTACTACGAAACTCTTCATGGGCGAGTCTGACTCGCACTTGGCCATTTCTTATTTTGAAATAACTTATTCAATAGTCGAATTTCGACCAATGGGCGACCTCTAGTATTTAATAACGAGTTATCCTGGTCTGATACCCCAATTTTGATCCGCTGGGGGAGTAGTTTTATTTTATAACTAGCTTTTGCCCGCGACTTCGTCCGCGTGGAATAGTTACTTTGGGCTAACGTTAAATTTAACCCCGATTTTGAAGCATTCTTCATTGGCGCTCCGCTCCTATTGGCCTTAGCGTAATGATACAATATAGCTGTGCCCGCGACTCCGTCAGCGTAAGTTAATGTATTGGTAATATTGTTTAGATCACGTTCACATGAGGCTTAAGTACCTAGAGAACGCTTCGACCGCGAGACGCGTCGAGCGCGGCGACCGATTCTCAAAAATAATCCTTATAGCATGATTCAGTATTCACGCGCGATGGCTTATTATTATAAGCGTATTTCATGTATAACTTTGGTGTTTCTATACCGATTTATATGATTCTTTTTACGGTTTCGTAGCCGAACGGAATCTTTATAGTTCCGACATGTCTGTCCGTCTGTCTGTCTGTCTGTCCGTCCGTCCGTCTGTCACAGCAATTTTATTCCGAAACTATTAGGACTATACATGTGAAACTTGATAGGTAGATGTATTCTGTGAACCGCTTTCCGATTTTGAGAAAAAAATTAAAATATATTTAAAATAAAGGGGGGCTCCCCATACATGGAACTAAACCTGAAAATATTTTTTTTCATGAAATCGATGCATGTGTGGTATCTATAGACAGTTCTTTAAAAACGACATCGGGGTTTCTAAAACCATTTTTCCATAAAGTCAATCGTTTAAAAGATATAAGCTTCCAAAGTGGTAAAATGTGTGTGTGGCGGACACAACCTCTAACTTCTATAATAATGGAGTGAAAAATCTAAAAAAAATATATGTCTGTAGATCTTAATATAAACTTTCAACCAAAATTAGTTTGAACGAAATCAGTTCAGCAGTTTTGGAGATACAGCATATTTTCTAAAACCGCAAATATAACTTTGTAATTCATACAAACACTATGAAAAACAAATTTATTCGGCGGAGTTGTAAAAAATGTAAAAAAGCCGGTTTTAAGAAATTTGTAAGGTTTTTTTTTTCAAGCCAAATTTATTTGGCGCAGTTGTAAAAATGTAAATAAGCTAGTTTTAAGAAATTTGTAAGGTTTTTTTTTCGTCAAATAAATTTGCATATTAAATACGTTTATTATTTACATGAAAGAATACAATTTTAATTTAAATAAAAACCCTAAACTACATATACACACCTAAAAATAAACTAAAATATTGCATCCAGAAATTCGTGCGCATCGCTGTCCACTGGCAATGTGCCCAAAAGACTGGCGGCATTGCCACGTTGTATGGCAATGCTTAACCTCTGTCCAAGGTAAAAGCCAGCCCTTGGGTCACGCGAAGTGTCAACTAGGCGTCTGGACAGATCTTTAAATAATTTGTGAGCACTCGGACCCCACGACCCCAAGGTTTCAACCCCAAACGGCTCGAAAATATAACTACCAACAAGGTTATTATATTTCCGCCGCTTGAGGTTCTCAGCAGCCGCAGCGGCAGCGCCAGCGCAACAAGATGAGCTAGGAAGATGGGATGGCGCAAGAGTATCGACACAAGTTGCGTCCCACACTAAAGGCCTACCCATCTTCCAAGGAAATAAAGACATACCGTCCGGTCTTTTGCCATCGTCGCGTGCCAGGCCATTTGGTTCTAAAACAGCTGGAACGCCGACAGTGACAAGAGCTCGTCGGATAATGTCGTTAATATTCGCGTGCCGTGCTATGCGACCCGCGCTGCGGCCGCATGAAAGGCCGTGGTGACCGAGGCTGTTGACAACTTCGCCACAGTGACAGCGATGAGCAGAACAGCAGGGAGCACCTAATCGAAGGGAAGCAGCGAGGCGGAAAGTAGTATCATCGAACAAGGTGCCTATGTTCGATGACGGAAGTGCATGGAGCCAGAGACCCGACTCCCATTCACCCACAGCCAGCAGGCGCGCACGCTCTGCAGCCGAAGCAGATGTGGCAATAAGGTCACTCTGAACTGCTTTACAGAGCGGCTCATCCCACCGCCTCTGAGATGATGGATTGTCGGGTGGATTTAGGTTCGGGCAAGCGAGTCTCCAGGTATCTATAGCCTCGGTGAAATACGGCACATTGAAATCAACCAGTGATGGAGCTAGGATATTCCTGATTAATTTCTCAGTGCCGTGTACCGAGGATACAAAAGCCGGTAGACTGATACTAGTAATTTTGCGGACGCCGAGACCACCCATACGAATGGGAAGAGTAGCTTGTGCCCAAGCTCGGTCGTCCATAGCCACATTTAAAATTCCTGTCAGAGTTTGACGAATAATTTGGTCCATTTTTTCCAAAAGGTGAGGATGATGCCATAGATGTGAAGAACGAAGAAAATACATTAATTTGGGTCCAAAACAACAGTAACGAATTAAGGTGATGGCCGAATGCATATTAATTTGGTATATCCTGTCCAAGATGTCATTAAAATTTTGTATTTTTTCCTCGACAAAATCGGGAAAGGAATTCTCATAAATTGGAGACCCAAGAAGACGAAGAGAACTTTTTTCCACAATTTGGATATCTGGGGCTATTGCGTTGAATTTTGAAAGTGTCAGTTGTCTGTCAGTACTGTCGGATATAAATAGTTCACACTTCGAAAGGTTGAGGTCCAATCCTATGGAATGGAATTGATTTATTAAAAACTGTAGATCATCTAATACCGTGTCTACATCGCCTCCCAGGGTTCCATCATCGAGATACCACACATTAAATTTCGAATTTAACTGTCGAATGATTGGGTTAATGGCTAAACTGAAGATCGCTGGCCCGAGGGGATCACCTTGTTGACAGCCAACAGCTGATTCCAAAAGGTTTTCCTTATAAAGTAATTTAGTCGGATGTCTGTAACATTGCCAAAGAAAACTAAAAATTTGTGGTACTTCTTTTTTAGTTTCTGCCAACAAAGTGTCCCTATTGACTGAATTAAAAGCATTTTTAATGTCAACCTTCAAGATGACCTCTCCTTTACCTGAATTTAAATAGGTCGTCAAGGCATGTACGGCAGCCTCACAACCCCCTTTGGAACCGTAACCCAGTTGCAGGGGTTGAAATTTGGTCGAAATATCCTCACCATAAAATTTAGAGCAAATCTTGGCTGCCATACGACGGTAGGTAGTTCCCACGGCAATGGGACGAATGCCGCCATCCCTCTTGCGTAGGGCACATAGATTGGCCCCGTACAAGATATCGGTGACGGTTTCGTTCACCTGGCCTGAGAGCATAAGATTAATCAGAGCCGTTAGCTCCTTCAAAAGCAACTCACCAGCCTCTCCGGCGCCTGAGCTGAGTAGGTCCTTCAGGTGCTGCGGACTCAGCCCATCGAGGCCGCCAGCAGAGCCGCTTCGGAAGGAACAAACGGCTGTGATCACCTCTTGACCTGTAACGGTGAGGGTGTTTATGTCCTGATCGGGGGGGTCGGGAAAGGAAAGACCATCCGCTGGGGCAGGGTGTTTGCTCTCCAGAGCTGCGAGAGTATCTGGAGAGTATGGGGCCACCACATCACTACTAAAAAGTATCCTGGCAGCTCCGCTAATGTCACCTTCCCCTAATTTAGATTCGACTAGGCGGGATATACTTCTTGTGGAAGTAACCCTCTGTGTCGGTAATTTTGCATCCTGAATATGGGCCGAAATAGTACAATTTTCTTTAATTTGTGAAGTTAAAGTTTTTTTGGTTGCCAAATTTTTTCGAACATGTAGTATCCTATACGGGAAGGTAAGCAGATGTTCCCAGGCACTTTGAGAATTCTCGCGAGCGGCAAGGCGAACGCATCCTGCTAGGTTTTGCGCCACTACAGGTCTAGCGCCGCGGGGAATTCGCTTTAAAACCGGAACAGAGTTTTTGAATTTTGAAAGGGTTTTCCAAAACGGATCCAAATTGGAAAATGATGTAGGTGTTAAAGAAATGACGGGGTCTGAAGTAGATACATTGGGTGGTTTGTGTACCTTCCCAATATGTACTTTCAGACCCCGCTTACCTTTAAAAAACCGTGCCTGGGTGCACAGAGGACACCTCTCCAGAATATTTAGTGATGTTGAAGGTTGATCAGCACTATTACACAACCAGAGATGTGATAAACGACTTAAAACTTTTAACGAACTTATTCGTTTATTTTTTATCAAAAGTCACTTACGTTAACTGCTTAATTGCTTATCCGCTTATTTACTTGCTTACATTAAAAATAACGAAATTTTGTTGTTTGCTGTTTTAGTTGGTTAAGTTTAAGTACCTATTGGTTTTTAAACGACATCAATGAACTTTCCTTCGTACTTTGCAGATGAGTTTTATTAGCTTACCAATTTGTTTTTATAGAAAAAAAAAACATGTATTGTGTGCAATTCACACGTGGTAGAAGTGAAACCTTCAAAAAAAAAACCTTAAAAAAATTTGTCCACCCCCTACCCCTCACCCCCCTGAACTACCCCTGACCACCCCACGAGACCCCCTCCCCCCTCCCCGCCCCCCTCTCAGGGGCTACCTCACCCCCCGCGACCTAAATTCGTTCCCGTGGTCGCAAGATAGCTGAGTTTGGGCTCATTTTAAAGGGCATCAAAAGCTCTACCACTTAGCCCCAATAGAATTCCAAAATTTGGCAATTTATGTGTCTGTCTCTTTATACTGTCGCTTTTTCGTTTCATAAACTTTCAAATCACAACGATGCTAAAGAAGTTTTCACTTCAAAAGACCGAAATTAACACAATAACTTACACTATAAACTATTTACACTATTATTAACATAATTAACTACACCTAAAAACTATATTATATACAAGTCTAAAAGTCTCAGAATTATTTCCTTGGTACCTACGAAACAATTCACCACATGAAAAAATGTTTTATACTATTTATGTTTACGTAAACAAGTCCAAGTCATAACTTCAAAAACAAATTGTTTCGGAAATACACAAAACATTACGCTTTTAACCGGGCGGAGAAAACGCTATTAAACGTAAAAAGCAAAGTAAGCAATTTAAGCAGTTCACGATAACCCGTTTTAATTAAATTGTCGTTTTTAAAAGTGAACAACGCAATGCAATATTTGCGGTTACGTTTTAATTTTAACAAAAAGCAGAATAAGCGGATAACGTTAATTGCTTTTATAAACTAATCTGCTTATTCGCTTATTTTAAATAACATGTTATATTATATGCTTTTCGTTTAAACGCCCATCTTTATACACAACACATCACTGCTGCCACTCGACATTAATCTGATTATGTAACAAAATTAAACTTAGTAACTAAACTAGTAAATAAATTAAATTAAATAATAAAAATCTAAGGAAAAACACTGATTTAAAAAAAACGTCAATAAATGACACCACCCGTCAAAAACTAGCGCAGTCGCGGTGGTGGCTTAGGGCGCCGCGAGGCCAAAGAAGGCATTTCGGCGGCGCCCTAGATCAAAATTGCCGGATGGCACGCGGCTGGTGTTATGTCTACGGTGTCGCCTCCAGGATTCTCCTCCTCGTCGTAATTTTATAACAGTCTATCTTCACTGAAGTTATCGACCGAAATCGCTAGTCTAGCTTTTTATAGCATTATAAGTTAATTATATAATCTCATCTTAAGGTTTTCTTATGATGCTGATTTTCATTGGATTAAAAAGTGTGGAGACACAGTTGGCGCAGTGGTTGAGCCATTCTATGTTGCGCTGTTGGGCTGCGTGTTGTCAATATAATACTTAGATTTTTACGCAACTTTTTAATATTTTCGTAAAGTTTATCTTTAGCTCACGGCGGTTTGGGTTTACGCTCTTATTAGGAGATCACAAATCACAAACAAATAAATACAATTGATTGATATCATCTTTGAGTTCCGATTGCCCTTTTCCTTTGCCCGCTTTATAATATTAGTATAGATTTGTCTTTCGTAAACATAGGTGATAATTATATCAACAGCTTACTAAAAATACTAAATTACGTTAAAAATATTTTCGGTTGCATTTTGCATATTATATTATTGTTACTACGGAACCCTTCATGGGCGAGTCTGACTCGCACTTGGCCAATTTTTTTATGGAATAGTTAATAATGTTAACTTTTTCAATTAGGGGTGACTGAGAGTGTTATAAACGTAAGAGTAGACAAATATTATAATCAGAAAGCTTCGAACTGCTAAGCTATCGGGAGTTACACGTGTTATTGTGAGTCAACCATAAAAGTTAGACATATGCAGTCGTGGGATATTTTTTATATAATTTTAAGGAGAACATTTCCGTCATGAAATGATTTGTGTAGCTTTAACCATTAAGGTTGCACACGCGACGGAAGCTTAAAAAAACCGGTCAAGTGCGTGTCGGGCCACGCGCAGTGTAGGGTTCCGTAGTTTTTATAACAGCCAAGTGCGTGTCGTATTCGCTGACTGATCGTTTCGTACCATGCTCTAACTAAAAGCCAAACATGACTACCCAACTAATTTGACTTCCTATACAAATCCTCACCTGATCCGACAATTTTACACGGAAAGTTTTAATTTTTTTTAGAGATTTGTATAAAACTTTTCATAGCCGGTGTTTTGAATTTAAATACGGACACAGAGCTACACTACTCAATCGTCACAAGAAGCTAGCACGATACAACTGGCGCTTAGCGCATCTATCGACATTTCTATAGAGTTGTTCGAAATTTTCGAGTCAAATACAATTGGTCGACTATTACTCGTAAACTTGTAAAGCCCACTTATGTGTGATAGTTTTCCTTTAAGGACGTAAGTTCGAATCTGACGTAAATAAGCTGTTTTTGGGTGCCTTTTCCGACTAATATAAAGAAATTCAAACAAAACTAACAGTTGCAATAGATAGATTACTTCTTTATCTCCAAAGCAGCCGTGTTTAAAATACAAAAAATATGGTTTTTAGTATTGTAAACACGATTTTACAAAACCTCTGCATACAAAGTTGAGGAAAAAGGGTTAAGTTTAGGATTCTTTTTCTGCTAAACATTTACATATTTTGATTCTTAAAAAATACCACAGGCTAGCAGATATAATTACCTCAAAATGAGCCTTTTAATAATAACGAAAATGTAACAAATAGCTTCACAAAAAAATAAAATCCCTTTTAAATTTTTCACATATTTTGCTAAAGCGCATGAATCTTAACTGGTCGCATTAAGGGTTATTTTCGTTGGTCACTGTTTAGATTTATTGGACAGAAAAGTGTAAAGAAATTTTAATACGCGGTCAGCCGCCTTCGTGAGTGGACGCTATGTCGCTTGTCAACAGAAATTTATCTAAAAATAGATCGCTGTACGAACACAAAATAATTCATAATACTACACAATACTTATTTCGATACTTTACGCATTTTATATGAGCAACTTGAGAAAGTAAGTTTTTTATCTATTGTTTGGGAATAATTGATACCGATTTTTTTAATGGGTGCAAACGACTCGGTTTTTTTTAAATGTATGTTCCCCGATTACTCGTAACTAGACCGATTTGAAAAATTATTTTTATTGTTTGAAAGGCACCTGGTAGGTATATTTCCAGGTGGTTCCATCATCATCAAGTCAGGATCTGATGATGGAATCCTGTCGAAATCGAGGGAACTCTTCAAATATTATTATTTTTTAAAGTAACTTGTGTAGTTGCTCTCGGAAAATACCATTCGATGAAGTGGAACTGATGACGAAGACCACAGACGGCTACCGGAACTACTCAATTATAAGTATTTCATGGGTTGCGATTCGATTACTAGAATATGGTTGTTAATCACTTTATACTTGTTAACATGTATATGGTGAAGTTGAGCTGATGGTAAAGTACCTGAAGAACTCCTCAAAAATGAACGGCTCTGCATCGCGAAAAGCAATATTTTGTAAATGGTGATAAGTAGTTTACATTTAGGCTTTTGTAACTAGGTAAAGCACTAGTCGACAAACCAAAACACTAAAAACAAAAAAAAAATACTTCCAACTTGTTATTTTTGGAAATATGTCTTATTTTTAGTTAAAATGATTTTTTTCATGATATTTTTTTTATTATATATTTATATAATAAACTACAATATATATATATATATATATATATATATAGTAGTAAGTAACTATAATGATATAATATAAGTAATATGTATATTTATTTGACAAAACAATACTTACAAATTTCTTAAAACTAGCTTATTTACATTTTTTGCAACTACGCCAAATAACTTTGTTTTTCATAGTGTTTGTATGAATTACAAAGTTATATTTGCGGTTTTAGAAAATATGCTGTATCTCGCAAATTGCTGACCCGATCTCGTTCAAACTAATTTTGGTTGAAAGGTTATACTAAGATCTACAGACATATATATGTATAGACACCGCAGCCCCGGATCACAAGGCCAACTGAAGGAACAGAGTGGGTTTTTATTCAGTATTCGTCTGACACTACTTTCCGCTACACCCAGAGCGAAAGGAGTCATTTTGATGATTTTCCCCCCCAAAAAATAGGCCAAGTGCAAGGCAGACTCGCCCATGAAGGGTTCCGAAGTAACTATAATAATATAACATAATATGTATATTTAATAGACAAAAGAAATAACTTGCAAATTTCTTAAAACTAGCTTATTTACATTTTTTACAACTACGCCAAATAACTTTGTTTTTCATAGTAGTTGTATGAATTACAAAGTTATATTTGCGGTTTTAGAAAATATGCTGTATATCAAAAATTGCTGACCCGATCTCGTTCAAACTAATTTTGGTTGAAAGTTTATACTAAGATCTACAGATATATGTATTTTTTAGATTTTTCACTCCATTATTATAGAAGTTAGAGGGGACACACACACACATTTTACCACTTTGGAAGCGTTCATCTTTTAAACAATTTACTTTATGAAAATGTCCTTTTAGAAACTTTAATGTCATTTTTAAATACCTGTCTATAGATACCACACACGCATAGGTTTCATGAAAAAAAAAATGTTTTCAGTTTTAGTTCTATGTGTGGGGAGCCCCCCTTTATTTTAAATATTTTTTAAGTTTTTTCTTAAAATCGGAAAGCGGTTCACAGAATACATCTACCTATCAAGTTTCACATGTATAGTCCTAATAGTTTCGGAATAAAATAGCTGTGACATACGGACGGACAGACAGACAGACAGACAGCTTTGGGGGCTGAGTCACCCGTGTCCGTAAGAGGATACCCGTTTGCAAATCCCTACACGTGGCCCTCGGGTGGTGCTAATCAGGTGACATCAAACAGGTGGCAGGTTAAAACTGCAGGCTTGTGACCACCCACAGGGCAAAGACGTACCGCCAAACGGCCTAGCTGTGTTCCGGTACTAGTGTTGCCCAAACGAGAGTCTCGCAAGAGTCTTGCAATTAGCGATTATCCTATTGCTATTTATTAAACGGTAGTTGAGATCTCAGAACAATGTAACAGAGACTCTGTTACATTGTTCTGAGATCTCAACTACCGTTACCGTACCAACACTATCCGGTACGATGCCCTGTGTAGCCTATCAAGGAGTTGGGTCGAAGTAGTTGCTTCACTGCTGAAAGACCAATCTGGCTCGCACTAGTGCGGACGTATCGGGAGACTAGTCGCGGAGAGGAGCGGATCCGAGGCACGGTGCGCCGCTGGCCGACCGCAGGTAGTTGGGGGCCCAAGTAGTGTGCCAGCCACACATGACAGGCTGCCCCACCAACTGTCGAAACATCCCGGAATGCACCATCGTGCTGGTTGGCGACCAGATGAGAGGGCCCGATGGTCATTCCCGGGGGGGCTTGGGCGTCCCCGCAGTCTCCAGACTAGTTCCCCAATCAATACCATCCGTCTAGTGTGGGTCTGGAGGTTAACAGCGTGAAGCCTCACTTCACTTCCTTCTTCTCTCCTCTTCACTCTCTAAATCATGAAATGGAATAAAAAGTTAAACAGCGGCTGCACTCCCTCTCTCTCAAAGTGCACCTCAGTAATATCCGAGGTCTGCACTCAAATCTCGTCGCAGTCTACCACCACCTCGAGACTGAAACCTGCTCTGCTGTTTCTTTCGGAGACGCAGATCAGATGTCCATCAGACGTGTCGTATCTTTCATACCCAGGGTTTACCTTGGAGCACAACTTTAAACCACGTGCGGCGGTATGTATGTACGCCCGCGACGACATCTGCTATTGGCGTCTCCGGAACCTTGTGGACTCCAGGTTTTCTACACTTTGGGCTCTGGTGGACACGGACATAGACAAAATTATCTATGCTTGTGTCTACCGCTCGCACAGCGGAGATCATGAGAGAACCAGGCTCACACAATACATCAGTGAGGCGGCAGATGCGGCCCAGCAGCTCAGTTCGTGTTACTGGAGGGCTTTAATGCCCATCACTAGGAGTGGCTCTTCCCATACCAGTGCACGGACCATGCTGGGCGAGAGACGCACAATCTTGCACTTGCATTAAATCTCACTCAGCTGGTCCAGAGAGCAACGAGAGTGCCGGATGTTGAGTCACACAAAGCCAATTGCTTGAACCTTCTACTGACTACAGATCCAGACCGCTACTCGGTAACGATATCTTCACCGTTAGGTAGTTCCGACCACTGTCTGGTGAAGTCTGTACCGGTCTCCTCTCCGCCCGATCTTAGCCTTAAAGTCATTCGGCGGGTTTGGCGATATAAGTCAGCGGATTGGGATGGCATGCGATCTTTCTTTGCATGTTATCCTTGACAGCCTACTTGCTCTTCTTCAAATGATTCATCGTCGTGCGCAAACGCCGTGGTAGATGTTTTGCGACAGGGGATGGAGTACTACATACCGTTCTCTGACCTAAATTGTTAGGTCAGAGAACGGTATGTAGTACTCCACATTGGTGCGGCAAAGCTCGACCTTGATTTGGCGCCGAATGTGATCGGGCTGAAGCGCTTAAACACGGGGCATACTTAGCATGGATCGATGCTCGAAACTGCAAAGCAAATGACGTGGATCAGAAGAAGAGAGCCTTCAACAGGGCTGCCAAGTCCAGCAAGAAGGTTTTGCGGAGGGTTCGGTTTGACCACGTTAGCCGAATCGGGAACAAACTCGCTTCATATCCTGCTGGCAGCAAAGCGTTTTGGTCCCTGGCAAAGTCGGTCGAATTCAACTTCTGTCGTCCCTCACGGTAGTGTAGACCCGTCAGGTTTGAGCAGTGGTGGCAACCACTGCTCAAACCAGCAAACTTGTTTGCCGCCCTCTTTGCGGAGTTTTCACGTCTGGATAGTAGTGGCGCTCACCCTCCTGATGCTCCTATTGGATGCGAGACGTGTATGTTGGACATTCGCATCCATCAGAAGGACGTCCGTAGAGTGCTGCGTAATCTTGACGTGAACAAAGCTAGTGGCCCCGACGGGATACCAGCAATTGTTCATAGAACTTGTGCGCCTGAATTATCTCCAATCTTGACACGCCTGTTTCGCCTTTCGCTAGATGACTGGAAAGGTGCTGAAAGCATGGAAGCTGGCTAACGTTCAGCCTGTACCCAAAAAGGGCAGTCGTGCTGACCCGGCCAACTACAGGCCTATTTCAGCCACGTCCATACTCTGTAAGAGTATGGAGCGTGTACTTAATAGTAAGCTCCTGGCATACCTAGAAGCCAACGATATCCTCAGTGACCGACAATACGATTTTCGCAAAAAACCGGTCAACTGGGGATCTTCTAGCGTATGCCATTAATATCTGGAGCGACGCCATTGAGAAGCAAGGGGAAGCACTTGCTGTTTCTTCTTCGGCTTTTTGAATTCAACAAGATTTATCTCGAAGCCAGAAGACAATGTCCTCAACAATACATCAAAGTGTTTCATGATTATAACATCCAATCCTGTGATCTGAGCACTCAGTTCGGGGTTCCCGAAAAAACGTCGAGCTTTGTTTCTATCATTTGTGGAACTAAATCCTGGCTTTGGCTTGTCCACAATTAATCCCGTTTCATGCTTGAATCGTTGTTTGATTTCGTCTGATCGTTGTTTTACACTTGCTTTTTCCTCTGAAGACTTAGCTTGCCATTTCTTAATATCTAACTTATAACTAATGTGTAAAAAGCACTCAAACGAACGTTGACAAACCCAAGCCAAAATTATCTTGATTCATCATTCTGGGAGTGGCCCCACAAATATAGCATTTCTGCGATGAATGTGTCTCTGTCAAAGCATTGCACACTTTTCCATCAGTCATAGTCAGCAGAAGCTTGTGCTTAACAGAAATTTCAGAACCACCAAGATCATAAGATGTAGCCTCCAAGTAGTCGTTTATTTATCCCAAAACCTTATTTGTTTCGATTTTTGTCAATTCCGTTGTTTCTTTGGCAAAAATGAATTTAATTGGACGACAAAACATCGTCGATGATGGACGAGGATTTTGCCAGATAATGTTGTTACTCTCGTCGATTAACCTTAGAGGAACCAACGAATAAACAAAAAGGAACTCATCAGTGCCTTCGCTGTTTTCAAATCTTTGTTTGTAAGCACTATGACCGGAACTTCCGTCACATCCCCATTTACTTATAAGAGATGTTGTGTGATAAACGATGAATTGGGTATTAGATTGGGGAGCACACTTGTGACAACTTCTCTCTGAGTTTCTACTAAACGTTCTGCTGTTTTATTCAAAATAGCTTGTAGCTCAATTTCTGCTCGAGATTGTGTCAAAACAATGTGCTCCTCGGAAG
Organism: Tholera decimalis; assembly: GCA_943138885.2. Lineage (NCBI taxonomy): Eukaryota > Metazoa > Arthropoda > Insecta > Lepidoptera > Noctuidae > Tholera > Tholera decimalis. Next base: position 3,531,272 of record OW964575.2, on the reverse strand, counting down.
GATAATATGCTTTTTTTGATTTAACAATGCAATCATATGATGGAAACACGTGATGCCCGACTTTCATAATCCACTTTCTAGTCTGTTTATATGAGTGAGTTGCTGAATTTGAATCAATATAATACGCTAATGCCTCGTCATTACTTAGCAGTCTATCACTTGCACAGCACTTGGTTGTTGAAGGCTAATGCATGTACTTGCAGAAGCTGGATTCTCGCGAATGTCCTTTATAACTCTGGCAACGTTTTTATGTCCAGTTGACCGTGCAGTAACCTCTGCAGCTGTCATTAATACCCCAAAAGCCTGATAAGTTCGAAAACAAAGAAAAACATGCCTTTTTTGTGAATTCACAGATAGTCTATTTTATGACCCATTAAAATATTCTAATAAGAATATAATATAGTACATACCTTCGTAAGTAAAATCCATCACTAAAACTTTTCACAAAATTAGAACTGCCACCATGAGATATTTAGTGCAAGTGTCGCAAAAATGCAACTGACCAATTTCTTTAATTGCATTTACCTCATTACTGTTTTTCACTTACTTTCCTCCAGTCGGTGATCAAGGTCAGCGAAGGTGCACGAGCGGGAACCGGTGTAGGATAACGGGACGGTATTTGGACATGTGGTCAAAAAATATTTGTTATTAGATCGTAACTACCATAATAAATTTTATCTAAACAGAGACCTCCCGCTACCTCGCGTCTGTCTGTCTGTTTGAACGCGATAAAAAGCACATAAGATTTTGATACGGTTTTCACCAAATACACGGCAATGATATATAGTAGTCATTTGAGTTTGTACAGTTACATCGGACGGCGCTATGTTCTCCACATAAATATACTGATGGGATATTTTCCGAGATACACGCGGTCGAAGTCGCGGGCAAAAGCTAGTTGTAAATATGTGTCATTTTATTGTGACCATCAAAACGATCTGGTCCTCTTTACACAGGATTTATGGAGGCAGTCGCGATACTCGCAGTACACACGAAGAGCGTCCGGAAAGATCTGACCAACAGATTTGTAGTACTTTTTGTGGCAGCAATTTGGAAACCACTAATGTTTCAATATATTTTATTGTATTACTGTTTGGTTTGTGACAGAAACACTTTTTAATCAACTTCAAAAAATGGAGGAGGTCCTCACTTATTCGGAATCTGTTTTTTTTATGTATGTTCTCCGATTACTCGAAGACTACTGGACCTATTTGGAAAATTCTTTTTTTATTTGAAAAGGTATACTTTCTAGTTCGTTCCATTGTCATGAAGTCAGGATCTGACGATGGAATCCTGGAGAAATCGCGGGAACTCTTCAAATATTATAGGCACACCTGTAGCAATTTGGGTATTTTATTAAAAAAACATAAATGGTATTATCAAATTCAAGGGCAGTTGCGTATTACTAGGCAAGACTGGTAAATTAAAGTTTGAAATCATTGAAAAGGACTTTTAATTCTGAAAGGAAAAAATGGAAACTCACTTAATTCGATTTTACAAAAATTGTCTTCTTCCAGAATTGATTGATCCCAAGACGGGTAAGAAATATGGAGTATACGAGCTCATTCCTCATATATTCCAAGAATATTTTAAACATAAGAAATTGATTTTTAATATTAAAATATTGTTCCACCCAGCTTATGTCAAGATCGCTAATGCTATCATACCAAGGAAATGAAACACACGGTGAACAGTTTAATTGGCGAAATCTTTGATTTTGAACCCCATACGTTATTAGCGACCCCGAAAACCACGAAATTACACACCTACCAAACAGAATGGACCCAAACTTGATAAGCTATTCTTATCGTCTAGGATCTTCAAGAGCGGTTGCTGTATTCCTGCAGGCCACTCCACTGAGTTCGTATAATTATAATATCTCATCGTATCTAACAATACAAGCTCGAACTTGGTTGATATACCGTCTTGTCAAGCGCTTCTCCTTCACATTTATTGTGCGCACAGCCAAGCTGTGGAATTCTCTGCCGGCTTCTGTTTTCCCTGCCATCTTTGAGTCTTTAAAGCAAAAGTAAATAGGTATCTTCTGAGCTCGCTCGTTCCATTGTAGACCTCATCTATCGGTTACCATCAGGCGAGATCGAGGTCAAGAGTGGGCTCATTCGTAAAAATTGGACAAATGCGAGTCAGACTCGTCCATGAAGGGTTCCGTAGTAACTACGCCAAATAACTTTGTTTTTCATTGTGTTTGTATGAAATACAAAGTTATATTTGCGGTTTTAGAAAATGTGCTAAATCTCAAAAACTACTGACCCGATGTCATTCAAACCATTTTAATGAAAGTTTTCATTAAAACCTACAGCATATTTTTTTTATTCTATTATAAAAGTTAGAGAGGGGGGACACATTTTACCACTTTGGAAGCGTATATCTTTTAAACGATTGACTTTAAGAAGAAGTAGTTTTAGGAACCGATATAATTTTTAAAGACCTGTCTATAGATACCGCACACAAAAAGGTTTGATGAAAAAAAAAAAAACCCGTGTGGCACTCGGGGACTGCCGCGGTAAAGCTATTGCATAGCATTTTTTATCAACTTATGCAATTATAATTATTTATATATTTTTTTATTTATGCAGTATTTTTTTTTCTTTGATATTAATTCAAGTTACCGGGTCAATTATACCACATTTTTAGTTTTAAGCTATTTCTCGCGGCGTTGACATTTTAGACTTTCTTTCTCCTATAAAAAATGTAAATGTTTCTTATTTTATTCAACAAAATATTTACAAAATATCTAAATCCATACTAATATTATAAATGTGAAAGTAACTCTGTCTGTCTGTGTGTTACCTTTTCACGCCTAAACCGCTGAACCGATTTAGATGAAATTTGGCGTGGGAATAGTTTAGGACTCTGGGAAGGACGTAGGATAGTTTTTATCCCGAAATTCCTACGGGTTCGGGATTTACGCGGGAACCCCCTTCCACGTGAACGAAGTCGCGGGCAGAAGCTAGTAAGTATAATATAAATGTACTTTCAATAAAAAAGAAATCATAAAAAGATATGATGAGACCCTGGGTTTGATCCAAAATACTGACGGTTACCAATCCGATTCTTTACTAAACACGCTAATAGAACGTTAGTAACCCGAATTGAAATAACTGACCATATTCGACCGTATTAGGTTTTATTTTCGTTACGGAATTTCTTGATTCGGTCGCCGCGCTCAAAGCCCGCGATAAAAGCTATGCAATAGCTTAAAAATATTTTTAGGTTCAGTTCCATGTATGAGGAGCCCCCCTTAAATTTATATATTTTTGTCTATCAATCGGAAAGCGGTTCAACTCGGCGGAACAGAATACATCTACCTACCAAGTTTAACATGTAGGTAGTCATAACAGTTTCGGAATAAAATGGCTGTGACTTACGGACGGACGGGCAGATAGACAGACATGACGAAACTATAAGGGTTCTGTTTTTTGCCAATCGGCTACGAAACCATAATATAAAAAAACTACACATTTACATCTTGTTGTCAAAGAGATCCAGTACCAGTCATCGAAGTGTACCTACAAGTCACTCCAATAATTTCATGACATCAAACAGCACACAAAATAAAAGCAACCATGAAGCCATTAAAAAAAAAAAATAATCTAAAGTATCAAAATGACTTTACGTACCCATAATTCGCGGAGCTATTCGTACGTTTGTGTGTGTTTGAGCCTTGTCTATGTAGTGATGCGATTTGATACCTATCAATTTTGAACATGCGTCCTTAAATTTCGTTATATATAGGTACTACTGCCGTGACATTTGAATTTCTAACTATAACCGTTTAGTTGATAGAGGGGGGGACACTTGACTCTAACGAAAATTGGTACTTTAAAGCTTGATAAGTCACGAACGGTTTACTTAATCAAAAAACGGTTTTAGCAAACCCCTAATATTTTTGAAAGACCTATCCAACGATATCCCACACTATGGGAAGAACGACAAAAAAAAATTATCATCCCACTTTACATGTATGGGAGGTACCCTAAATAATTGTTTTTTTCAAAATTTTATTTTACCACTTTTTTGACGTCATTAACGTGTATACTTGTGCCAAAGTACAACTTTCTAGTACCAATAGTTTTTGAGCTAAACCGCGGACAGACGGACAGACAGACGGACATGGCGAAACTATAAGGGTTCCTTGTTGACTACGGAACCCTAAAAATGGAGTAACTTCTCCCGTTTTCCCAACATTTCCCTTCACTGCTCTGCTCCTATTGATTGTAGCGTGATGAAAAGTATACTATAACCCGCTCAGGAGTATGAAAAATAATTGTACCAAGTTTCGTTAAAATCCGTCGAGTAGTTTTTGTTTCTATAACGGTTATACAGACAGACAGACAGACAGACAGACAGACAAAAATTTAACTGATTGCATTTTTGGCATGAGTATCGATCCTTAATCACCCCCTGATAGTTATTTTGGAAATATATTTCATGTACAGAATTGACCTCTCTACAGATTTATTATAAGTATAGATTATTTTCTATACCAGTCTGAGTCATCGTGCAGGGTACAAATAAATTTAAATATTTTATTCCGATCGTATATCCTATTAAATATCACCAGGTTATGTCTCAGTTTCATAAAGGCGTATCCAATGTCCCAGTATAGGGCTGTTCCTTCAGTTTTCTATTGTAGGTACTAAGGAACCTGTAGGGGATAACGCGTTCACGGCGCAACATGGACGCGCATTAAAAAAATATAAATAAATAATATTTCAGACTAGGTGAACCTAAATTCACAAACAAATCTTAGAAGCTACCACAATGTGTTTTTTTTTAAACCAAAGGTTGACTGGTAGAGAATACCTTGCTGCATTAAGTCCGCCCATGTAACACAATTGTACATAAATTTTAAATACATAAATTAGTAGGTACTTATATCTACCAGAAACATAAAAAATACTTAATTCAATTCAATTCAAAACATTTATTTCAGACTTACGTCCATAAAGTGTTAGTATTACATTAAAGGAACTTAAAACTATGTTAGTAAATTACACACATACACGTAACAAAACAAACAAAATAAAAATGTGAAAAAATGAGAGTCAGCCTACCTATAACATGAACTTTCATCCATTGCCTCCAAATCGGACTAATTAATAACTCCGCCACATTGTCATGAAGGCGTACCCAATGTCTCAGTAAAGGGCTGACCCACCGGTCTGCTATCGTATATAGAATGCTGTTGGGACTGACACGTACCCTACGCATGATAGAAGCGCAGCTCTTACGCATGATAGCGTAGAAGTCGTCTTTTCCCGCGCTAGCGAAAATGTCCGAAGCACTACAGTAGCGCGGCTAACTCCATCAACACCCTGACCGCAATACTGGTATGGTAACGGAGAGACTGGCAATACGCTGTAAACAGCATCGCTTGTATATGATAGCATATAAAAAAACATATTTAAAAAAAATCGCCTGTTGGTCACTTTTTAAAATAAAAATGTGCTAGTTTCTTCCATTTCAGTTGAGCAGTCGGGTTTATTAGATTTTTTAAATACTTAAGTTTTTATTTATTTTTAGCTTTTTAGTATTTAATTCCGTTTTAAAACGTATTATATATTTCCTAAAAGGTTGCTAAAAATGGTTAAAGAAAACTCAAAATAATTTTTAAAGCTGTATTTAATGAATACCCCACTTGACATAGTTTGTCGATTTTAGTTTTTTTTATTTTTGACAATATGGCGCCTGGTTGTCGTTGTGGTGATTTGTTTTTATTTTTAACCGACTTCTGAAAAAGGAGGAGGTTCTCAATTCGGATGTTTGTTTGTTTTTTTTTTTTTTTTTTTTATGTTTGTTCGGGCATAACTCCGTCGCTTGCTAACCGATTTGAAAAATTCTTTTTTTGTTGGAAAGGGTATACTTCCCAAATGGTCCCATGAAAATTTTATCGAAATCGAACAAGCCGTTTCTGAAAAATCAACAAAAGTCTAAAAAAGATATTTACATTGATGATCTTTTCGTTTACTCTGCATTGTGTTTTTTGTTCGCGCGTTTTTAGTTTTTTGTAGTTGACATTTTGGCTTTTATAACTAGATTAATTACAAATTGACCCACTAAAAAGCGCCAAAATAAAAACATTTTTGCAAAAAAATAAAACCGACTTCCATATCAAAACACTACAAAGCCAAAAATAATTTAAATTTCGGAAGGCGGTGTGAAAAAAAGAAAATACAAAACCAATAACACCGACTACCGAAATTTAAATTATTTTTGGCTTTGTAGTGTTTTGATATGGAAGTCGGTTTTATTTTTTTGCAAAAAAGTTTTTATAATCTATCATATAACAGTCGCGTCATCAAGACAAATTCAACGATGTATCATTTATCAAAATCCTTTCACTGGTTTAATAGTTACCAGGGAACAAAGGAACGGACATACATACATATGTACATACGCTGTTAAAACATAACCCTCCTCCTTGCTTCGCTGCAGTCGAATAATAACTCATCTATTCCCACGTTGGCGAAAATATCTTAAAAACTTAGCGTTCTAAATATAATAAATCTACCTACTCTACGCAACAACTTCTCAGAAAAAACAAAACAGGTCCTTATAATTAATTAAAAACAAACCAGTTGTAAAAAAAAAAACAAGTATGTAGGTAGGTATGTTTGTCACGCATATTTCAAAAATGGCTGGACTAAATCTGGTTTTGTTGCATTGTGGCGACATAAGGCGTTGTCGGAAATGGTAATGAATTATTTTGGCTCAGATTGTTTTTTAGAAATGTACAACTAACTTCTGGTCGTGAGTTCGAACGCGTGGGAGGAGTTTCCCGTATAAATCCCGATCCCGTGGGAATTACGGGATAAAAAGTAGCCTATGTGTTATTCCAGGATATCAGTTATCTACTTGCCAAATTTGATTTAGTTACATTCAGTTGTTTTTGCATGAAAGAGTAAGAAACATAACATAACATAATCTTTATTTATTTCTCTCAAAAAGGTATAACAGAGGTTTACAGAATATATGTCACAAAGATATAGACCTTAGTGAAAGCTGGAGTCTGTACTGGGTTTGGGTTCGGGACATGTATTACAGATCTCCAGGATCACATCCTTTAAAGTTTTGTTTTAATTACATTTAGGTACTATAACTATAAACATAATAGCTCCAAGTACTGAGAAGAGGTAAATTAAAACAAACTTTCGCATTTATAATATTAGTAAGATAGTAGAATGCCTATGTGTATTCTCTACCCGTCAACCTTAGTTAAAAAGGCCACAATGTGGTAGTGACTAGTGCTTGTGACTAAATAAATAACAACCGCAGGTTCACCTCAAGATTAAGCATCTCTTATTTTATAGTAGGCTCGCGTTTGACCACCATCTCACCTGATGGTAAGTGATGATGTGGTCGAAGATGGAGCACGCTTACCTAGAAGTAACCTATTCACTCTTGACTTAAAGACCCCCAGGTAATAGCTATCGGGAAACACAGACTCCGGCAGAGAATTCCACTCCTTAGCCGTACGCACAATGAAGGTATTCCCAAAACTATTAAGGTATTCTTATTAAATTAAGAAAATGCTGACGAAAAATTCCAACGCAAAATCATGTACCGAATCCTTGGTAAGCGTTTTTGCCACGTTGTATGGCAATGCTTATTCTTTGGGCAAAGAACACAGAAATCAAATCTATGGCAAAGAACGAGCCAGCCCTCTGGTCACGTAAGGAATCGATATACCACACATACGTACAAAACGTTTTGGGAATACTTTCATTGTGCGCACGGCTAAGGACTGGAATTCCCTGCCGGAGTCTGTTTCCCGATAGCTAGATATAACCTAGGGGTCTTCAAGTCAAGAGTGAATAGGTTACTTCTAGGTAAGCGTGCTCTATCTTTGACCACATCATCACTTACCATCAGGTGAGATGGTGGTCAAACGCAAACCTAATATCAATAAAAGAAAAAAGTTCCGACGAAACAATTCCTTATAAAGGAGATGCGAACTCAGGTCCCATGACCCAAGCGATTCGACCACAAACGGCTCAAAACAAGAGAAAATATGTGTTTGTAAAGCTGAAAAAACCTACAAAAAAGTCGGAATTGTCATTAGTTGGACATTGCCCTTCCGTATAAGATGTCAACCTTCACATTTTACCTACAACGACTTTCAATTCATTTCTTTTTCGCTTTGTCCGGTCCGTTTATAATTCATATCCTTAATGAAATTTCTGTTTACTTATGTAAACAAAGAAATGAAAAAACATTTAAAACATTTTTTTGTTCTTTAACAGTTACTTTGACTTTATGCCTTGGAAGTTAGGTAGGCCTTTGGTGTGGGATGCTACTTGTGTTGACACCCTTGCGCCATCCCATCTTCTCAGTACGGCAGGCTGTGCTGGGGCGGCAGCTGCAGGTGCAGAAAATCTCAAACGGCGCAAATACAATAACCTAATTGAGTGCTATATGTTTGAGCCGTTTGGGGTTGAAACGTTAGGACTACGGGGTCCGAGTGCGCATCGACTATTTCGTGACATCGGCAAACGATTAGTCGACTCCACAGGTGACCAGAGGGCTAGCTTTTTCTTTGGACAGAGAATCAGCATTGCCATTCAACGTGGCAATGCGACCAGTGTTCTGGGCACTTTTCCCATTGATAGCGATGTTGATGAATGTTTCGATGCCCTATAATTTCATTTAATTATTTTTTTTTTTCTTAGTCTGTATATACTTTATTTGACTAAATAACTAAGTAATAGAATGTGTAAAAACATGGTAAAAACTATGAAATTCTTGGACTTTGTCAATAGATTATATACGCAAAATCTAGATTATTATTATAAGCCTGTGGTGTCCTACTGCAGGACAAAGGCATCCCTTCCTTCCTTCCACTTTTCTCTGTCCACTGCCACGTCCGACCAATCCTTCAGGTAGGAATCTAGTTCGTCACGCCATCTCCTTCTGAGCCTACCGCGTAGCCAGTTCTTATCATTCGAAGCCATAGTACCTACTTACTACTAAATACTTTTGCCCAATTCTGCTGTGACATGCGGTAGATGTGACCAGCCCAGTTCCACTTCAGCTTGGCAGCTGTAATGCCTACATCTGTGATTTGGGTTTTGGAGCGAAGTATATTGTTTTTTATTCGGTCTTTGAGTCTGACTCCGAATATACTTCGCTATATTGCTCGCTTGTAGACCCCGAGAGCGGACTTTTGACGTTTCGTTAAGGGCCTATACTACCTCAAATGGCTTAGCATGATCCTCCGTTATGTCGAAAATACTGCTGCAATAATTTTGAAATAAATATTTATGGTAAAGGTACTATGTTAGACGAAAACACGATTCCATAAAATTTACTTGATAGAAAAAAAAAACAAAATTACCTCCAAACCGAACAATAAACCGCTGGTATTCAAAAATAACTTCAAATTAGATAATGAAACTTTGCATATTAATTGAACTAACTATAAAGCTGGTCTAATGTTATTTTTTTTTTAAATTACCATTATTTTCACCGTAAAAAGAAATAAACTAAATTATCGGTGTCTTGGAGTATTTTCTCTCGCTTGCTCGCGTGACCGCGGCCAGTAGTGTGCGAGCGAGATAAAGAGTGAGAAGCGCTAAGGTAGTATAGGCCCTTAATGACCACGTTTGCGCTCCGTAGGTAAGGAAAAAAAATCAAAATCTAGAGCTTATAGATATTGTGCACGACAACAACGTAATATAGCGCCGCCTGCTATTGTTAGATTTAAGTACGTATCTATACACTACTAATTTTTAATTAGTACAAATACTTAAAGGGCTTATTAGAAAAGGTCTTGTTATTATATATGTAAAGTCTCACTATATAATATTGATAAATAGCAAAGTTATTAGCGTTTGTTTATATCCCAAAATGTCACTCAATTTACGGACATATTGTACAGGCCATTCATGTATTCATTAATCGTGATGTCGCGGTCACGCGGTCTCGCTCAAACTTGCCCCGCCTCCAACAGCTGTTATCGTAATTGTAGGTAGCTTGGACGCATCTTTAAGCTTTACGATAAAAAAAAAGTAAAATAGAAGGTTTACGAAGAATAATAGGCACTTATTCAATTCAAACTTTACCTTCATACTTTTATTGGACTTAGGACCAACAAAATTAGCAACTTTTTTACAAATAAAACAACTAGGTAACTAAAGTAAAATGAAATCAAATCAAATCTTTAAAACTTGTTTGAAAAGTAATTTTGGCGTATTTAAAAGGTTTGAATCAGCTGATATTTACAATAATGAACGTTTACAAAACTTAAAAACAACTTACAGGTATTTTAATTGTCCTTCGAAATGTCCACCACCATTATCAATGCAAAGACGGGCACGTTTAATTAAATTATTTTTTAACGATAAAAGTATGTTTCGCTCACTTTTCACTAGGTCAAATGCGTCCAATATCTAGGTACTCTTCCCTGTACATACGAACAGCGGCACTAGCGTTTTCACCAGACAAAAAGTACACACGCAACATAGCCACGTACTCCCGAGATGAAAACTGGTAAGCCATCGCGACAGCAAAACGTAACAATTTAGATTAAAAAGCACGCGCACGTTTCCGCTAACAAATTGGCACTGTTAGTTCAGGTTCACTCAGTGTTGCCGTTTAGGAATAAAAAGAGTCCCCAGACGTCGATGCAAAAGTCGCTAGATTTTGAAAAGAACAATATTAAAAAATCCGCTAGAAGTCGCTAAATGTTAGCAAAATATGGTGTAAATAAAAGCAAATTTCTATAATCAAGCTTTTAATCATAGTAATGAAATCCCTATAGGTTTAAACAACTAAAAATTTCGTTATCTATTGCGTCATTTTCGACTTCGACAACTTCTAATGGCTAGTCTTGTGCATGCTCGGTCATTTTTGAGATTGCTCCGTACTAGTTCATTTCGGACAGTGAACTATTTAATTTTATTAGTTCTAATAGCTCTAATCGGTCATCGCTTTCAGCAGTCAGCGGTCACTAGAAATGTCTCGCGTGTTCGGGTGATAAGCTAAATTAGACATTATGCAATTGAAATAACACGTATCTTATCTCATTCTTGTGAATTCAGTCGGTAGGATTCGGGTAGCATCGTCATTAATCGGCTACTCTCTCCCGTTCTCATTGATTCACAGGCATCGAATGGATTCGTATAACGCTTCTGTCAAACAATCAGTGACTGTATTTCAATTCCCGTTCGCACATTACGATCGCGTGGTTTAGAATGTACATCTGTACGAGTTCGAAAAAAATCGAAAAAAAATGTCGCTAAGCACATCAAAAAACCGCTAGATCTAGCGACAAAGTCGCTAGAACGGCAACACTGGGTTCACTCCGCGATAAAGGATCGCTGGCCAGCCGAAAGGAGGGGGCGTGGCTTGAGCTTAGACGCGAGTTTGCCGGGATCTATGAATGGCGATCGAACTGGACTAGCACTGTGCGTAATATTTTCTAGTAGTAATTGTTATGAATGATTGATTCAGTTATGAGTTTACCAGTTATGGCAAATTTTCGTAGACAATTTTGGGGTTTCGTTTTTTTTACTTTTGACTACATAAATATGATCAGTAAAGTGTACGGATAGAACCCCATTTTTTTTTGTACTAATTAAAAATTAGTAGTGTATAAGGTAACGACGAGGTAGGACGGTAGATAGCGATGGAGCCCGCCGTCACTTTACTTTATATGGTCAATCGCTTCACGCGTTGCCATTGGTCGATAGCAAAAATATGGCCAATTCGCGCCCCCCGCGGATCGGTGCATATGAAAACCCCGAACCCTGGCAATGCGAACGCAGTCGACCGAAATTCTCTTCCTAAGTTCTTCAATTTGTGTTACCTAAAATATGCTTTATTTATAGTCTTTACATATTATGTAAAGACTATAAATAAAGCCATCTTATGTAACTACCAGTTCGGAATTTCAATTAAATACAGTCCACTCGCTACAGATATATATTTCCTTAGAGGATTAATATAAGGTGTAAGTATATGCTGTGTTACAAAATAATCATCTCCCTAATTCCTACTACTAATACTTACTGGAATAATTATTTTTCCTACGACCTATTCTCAGAACAAATATAAACAAAAAATGTCATGGCCTATACCCTTCCATAGCTATATGCTATGTCATGGCAGAACCGTCAAGCATCGTAAACCGTCAATAGACTATACATATACCTAATGACTAAGCTGTTGGACTTGTGATCGAGAGGTCTCGGATTCAAACCCCACCCATTGCACTTTGCCGTGAACCCTCTCCAAACACGAGCATATAAGCTTGGTTTTGCTAGTAATGTGAATTCCACCCAAATCGCTAGGTTCTTTTAAAATAAATATTGGGGTTATTCACCTTTCAAAATGTAACAATTAATTTAAATTAATATGCCGTTGACATTAATATTAATTAGTAATCTATATCGGACATCCTGACTCTGTGTGGAAACGATAACAGAGGAATGACCTTCCAAATAGAGTTTATTTTTTAGAGAGAATTTTATGAAACATATCCAGAGCAGCTGTTGGCTGAATAATAAGAGCCGTATGGCTTGATCTTCGGAGTTAAGCAACGCTAGCTGAGGTCAGTCCGTCGAAGGGTGACTATCCGTTAAAATATCGAGTATCCCCCATGCCTCGAAAAGCACGATAAACAATGACCTTTGCACATTTCCAACAATGAAGACTTGACAGTTCGTATGAAATGCCGTAAAGAGAAAATGTTCTTTTTAGGGTTCCGTAGCCGAATGGCAAAAAAACGGAATCCTTATAGTTACGTCATGTCTGTCCGTCTGTCTGTCCGTCCGTCCGTCCGTATGTCACAGCCATTTTATTCCGAAACTATTAAGACTATACATGTGAAACTTGGTAGGTAGGTGTATTCTGTGAACCACTTTCTGATTTTAAGAAAAAAAAAAAATTTAAATACATGGAACTAAAACTGAAGATATATTTTTTTCATGAAACCTATGTGTGTGTGGTCTTTTAAAATGACATTGGGGTTTCTATAACAACTTTTTCACTCAGTAAATAGTTTAAAAGATATACGCTTCCAAAGTGGTAAAATGTGTCCCCCCTCTAACGTTACAATAATGGAGTGAAAAATTAAAAAAAAATGTCTGTAGATCTTAATGTAAACTTTCAAGCAAAATTAGTTTGAACGAGATCGGGTCAGCAGTTTTTGTAATACAGCATATTTTCTAAAACCGCAAATATAACTTTGTAATTCATACAAAGATTTTTGTAGGTAAACAAAGTTATTTAGCGTAGTTGTAAAAAAATTTAAATAAGCTAGTTTTAAGAAATTTGTAAGGTTTTTTGTCCACTAAATATACATATTATATTATACTAGCTTTTGCCAGCGACTTCATTCGCTTGGGAGGTTTTTCTCACGTAAATCCCGATCCCGTGGGAATTTAGGGATAAAAATCCCACGGTCCGTCTCCTGGTTCTAAGCTACCTCCCTAACAATTTTTAGCCAAATCGATTCAGCCGTTCTTGAGTTATAAATACTGTAACTAACACGACTTTCTTTTATATGTATAGATTATTATAGTTACTACGGAACCCTTCATGGGCGAGTCTGACTCACACTTGGCCAATGTTTTTATAATCATGTAATGACGTCTTCCGCTCTGGGTGCAGCGAAAGGGAGTGTCAGACTTCTAATGACTAAAAACCCACCGAAAGGGAGTGTCCTAGACTTCTAATGACTAAAAACCCACCGAAAGGGAGTGTCCTAGACTTCTAATGACTAAAAACCCACCGAAAGGGAGTGTCCTAGACTTCTAATGACTAAAAACCCACCCTGCTCCTTCTATTGACCTTACCTTCCAGGACCGCAGTATCTCGTTAGAACATTCCCGCAACCCCGGACATTCCCGCAACCCCAGAAATTCCCGCAACCCCGGCTCTAGCGAGTTCGGCGGAGGAAATACTCTAAAACTATATTTATTTCTTTGGAATTTTGCCTCTAGTAAATTATGTGTGTCCTATTTGTAAAATATTTGCACTATAATTAGCAACCTGCATTTCAGTTATACCATAATTTTAAAAACCATTACACCATGCTTATTGCATCAGAAGGAATTCAAGTACCTAAATACCTTTCGACATTGTACTACAAATATATTTAACTAGCATCTGACCACGACTTTGTCCGCATGGGCCCTCCCATTTCCGTTTTTCATAAATTTGATGTTCCGAGTCACAAAAGTAAGTTAATTGGCTCGCTACAACTTTTTTCTTTGCCTACTAGTTACCAGTAGCCGGGTAGACGTCCGTCCTCGCCCGCGGCTCTCACGTAACTGTCTAAGTGTCTACCCGCAACCCGTGTGCTCGAGACAACACCTTTATGTTTAGGTAACAAACACTACAATAAATATTTTAAAACAAGGGGAGAGGTTCGACCGATTCTTATTTATTCTTACACTACGTACTGACTGCGTCTTTGCGTGCGTGTAAACTTTTGCATCAGATGAAATCAATTATAACCAATAGTTGCCCAGACTTAATAGCTATACCTATAACAACAATGTTTCATTCAAACCCGTCTAGTAGTTCCGGAGATTGACATATACAAACAGGCAGACTTTTTGTCAAAATCTTGTTGTATTGAAATGATAAAATGAAATATTTATTATGTAAAATGGTTATAAATAACACTTTACACGTAATTTTTATGCTATTTTAAGGTTAGCTAAATGAGGCTTAACCTCTTAACCTCTCTCAATTATTTTTTGTAAATATATTCAATGTACAGACACACTTTTGTACTGTTTTATTATATGTTATCTCCTTTTTACCTGAAAATGTTGACGTTCAACAGTACCTTTTAATGGTCTATAGTGAATTGACTTACATTGTTGACCGAGCCGTTTAGTCCTTTTTTTTCGGACGGAAAATCATCGAATGAGGAGTCCTCTCGCTCAAATTCAAACTCAAAATATTTTATTAAGCTATTGCATAGCTTTTATCACGCGCTTTGAGCGCGGCGACCGAATCAAGAAATTCCGTAACGAAAATAAACCTAACACTCAAACTCCGACCGGCGCAGCGGTGCGGCGCGGCGTTGAAAGCCGTCCATCGTCTTAACGTCGTTTCAGTTCGGCAGACTTCGGCACGGTGTTTGTGTGCGAGCGACTAGGCGTATGCATGTAGACTAGCTGCTAATAAACCTATAGTTTCAATGATAAAAATTCCTGAATAACCTACATGTATTGTAAGATAATAAAAATATTTTCATTTATTCAATAAAAGAAAAAAAAAATTGTATTCTTATCGGTCACCACGCTCAAAAAGTGAAACTTGAATTAATATCAAAGAAAAAAAAACTGCATAAATAAAATATTATAATTAAAATAAATAATTATAATTGCATAAGTTGATAAAAAATGCTATGCATTAGCTTTACCGCGGCAGTCCCCGAGTGCCACACTAATTTTTCACATAAGCCTACGTAGGCAGTTTTGATCGTTTCCTATGGAGAAGAACTGGCAACCTTCACGATTACTCTTTTCAAAACATTAGTCTTTTTCAGAATGTATCCGTGATACGGGTTTAATAGGTATGAGAGGAAAGTTTAGACCAATTACGTAGCACAATGAAATTACAAATAAAAAATTATAAAAGAAATTTAAGAATCTACAGTGTGCTCCCAATCACATAAAATGCAACTTTACAACGTGTAAAGGAAACCCCATATCTATCCAAAAGGGCTGAAGACAACATCTGGTATGGAGTCTCTATGCACAGAATCGGCACAAAATAACTGACTCAAATAATTGATACCAAATTATTGGTTTCATAAATTTCTTGAATACCAATCATAACAATAGTGTCACAGCACTACGAGGGTCAATAACTTTCCACGTCACTTGCCAATAACACGATAATTCTTTTCGTTCTTCTTAATTTGAAAACTTCGGTCTCTGGTATCAGTGTATTGGAATTTGTAATAAGTTCTACACACGTAGACTTAGGATTACAAAACCCTTGCCATATCGTTTGTTATCATCCAAAGAAGCCATGCACTTGGTGTGTATATACTCTTTAAATTACGCGTTGTATAAAATATATATTAGCTCTGGGTAGAGCGACGGAAATGTCAGACTTCTACTGACTAAAACCCAACCAGTTCCTACAGTTGCCCTTGCTTTCCGGGGCCGAAATAACTCGTTAGAACATTCCCGTAACAAGCCGTTAATTCTTCAGGTTAACAACACTAAATATCTATAAGTTAGTAATTAATTTGTCCAACTCAATTAACTAACGGTCTTACGTAACTCAAATCAGTTAGTTTTCGTAAATAAACCTATTAAAGTGTCATTAACCCTTCATTAAATACATATAATACGAATTGCTAATCGATTTATTAGTAATTTAATTTCATTGTCGGACTTCGGAGAATAAACCGGGTTAGTTGTAAACCCGACCATATCGCACCTTTAAAGTAAAACTAAACGAAAATTTTCACGAATTGAGTTATTTATACCATCAATCTAAAATATACGTAAACTGCAGGTTAAACTTGTAATTATTCCAAAATATCGTCTTTTTCGCCATCTAGCGTTAAATCATATCGTTACCAAACTAAATATAAATCTAAAAAATATTTTTGTAAGTAAATAAAGAAAAACTATTTAGCACATGTCATAAAGTATTAGATAAAACTTTTATGATATCCGTATAGGTACCTAGTTTAAAACATTATTATAAACATTTTTTTTTTTTTTAGTCTGACTTTATTTTGAAAAAAATATACACTTCAATTAGAATATTAAATTACTAGTACTCACGCGGGGCTTCGCTCCCGTGGATTCTATCACGGTAAAAACATAACTCTCATTTTTTGCAGTCGGGTAAAAAGTAGCCTATAACTTTCCTCAAGCTTCAAGCTTCTTCCATACCAAATTGGATCCAAATCCACCCAGTACTTTCGAAGATTAGCGCGTTCAAGCAAACAAACAAACAAACAAACTTTCCGCTTTATAATATTAGTATAGATAAGTCTAAAACAACATCCGTAACTAAATAAATTGAAACTAAACTAAGCATTTTAGTCAGTTTATAAAATAGTTATCCTTACTAAATGCAAAACGTATGTGCGTCATACAATATCCTTACGCAGACGCATACACTCATGCAATGTTAGCGGCCGACATGATACGCACACATATTCCTTGAATTAAGGATTGTCATGATACTGTGTTTCCATTTTAAGTTAAATTAATGATTTTTCCGTCAAAATTTAACACGGTCTATTTTTTATGACGGAAATCGATTCAGAAGCCGATTCTGAACCAACCATTTTCAGGAATTGCGTTAATTCTGTTATACATTGTATAATACGTCTCGTTTAAAAGAAATAGTTTTTTTTTTATAAAAAAGGAGAACTAGCAATGTGAGTATGAATTCACATTACTAGCCATCTTGTTAACCCCTCCAACTAAGCTAAATTTGCTTGTGTCTGGGTTCACGCAATAGAGTAATGGGTGGGGTTCAAACTCACGACCTCTTGATTACAAGTCCGAAATCTTAGCCATTAGGCTAATGACGCTTCATGACCTTGTCGAGTGGTACTTAGAAGTTATACTATTATACTTATTACTAAGGGCCTATACACACCACGTTTTTTAAACGCGCCGGCGCGTTTTTATCCTACAGAGCAGTTTGTTGTTGTTTGTATCGATTCAAACGCGCGGCACCGGCGCGGCGCGTCTGTTTCGATACACACGCGTGTTAGTATACGCCATCTTGCTACTGTTGACGAGGTTCTGCTTAAAAACGCAAAATGCCAGTGCGATTGTATCGCTACACACGCGCGTTTGCATCGCGTCTGTATCGCTACACACGCGCGTCTGTATCGATTCAAATGCGTATTTGAATTTATACAGGTGTGCAAAGGTCTACAGGCTGCGTCTGACATGCGTGCGTATAGCGTCAGTATCGCTACAAACGCGCTACAACGGCGCGTTTAAAAAACGTGGTGTGCATAGGCCCTAAGTCGCAACGTGGAGTTGGTAATACGAGCCTTTGATTACATACCTACCTATTTGCATGATAATCCTCTAGCTTTGCGTGTCGAGTTGCGATATTCTCACGTTTAATACACAAGCAACATGCCTATGCAATTAATCAATTATACTGGTCGACATTTTTTTTTATTTTCCAAAACAATGATTATTTCATAAATAACTATGCATAGCGTGTATAATCCATCAAGAAACGATATGTCTATCAGCTCTAGATTTTAAATAATCTGTCGACAAAGTCGAATAATTTCATCGTTTTTGCATATTAATGTCATGAATTTGTACAAAGTCACCATTTTATATACAACGTGTAACGGAAACCCCATACCTATCCAAAAGGGCTGAAGACAACATCTGGTATGGAGTCTCTATGCACAGTTTCAGCACAAAATAACTGACTCAAAGAATTGATACCAAATTATTGGTTTCATATATTTCTTGAATACCAATCATAACAAACGTGTCACAGCACTACGAGGGTCAATAACTTTCCATGTCACTTGCCAATAACACGATAATTCTTTTCGTTCTTCTTAATTTGAAAAATTCGGTCTCTGGTATCAGTGTATTGGAATTTGTAATAAGTTCTACACACGTAGACTTAGGATTACAAAACCCTTGCCATATCGTTTGTTATCATCCAAAGAAACCATGCACTTGGTATGCATATACCCTTTAAATTACACGTTGTATAAACGATTTTAAATAAATATGCTTGCACTGCACTTCACTTCACTTCAAGTTCCTATGGTTTTACTGTCCTGAATTATAGACGTTTGAAATGTTGACAGATTTTTCCATAGAAATTCCTACAGGTAGGAAAAAAGTATCATAAATCAAAACATATATACTTCGCTGATGGGAGATGGTAGAGAGTTGATTCAAAAAGCAATGTGGAGAGCAGGACATACACTTTACAATGTATTTATTATTAATGTCTTCAATGAATTTGTTCACTTAGTACAAAGTCATGAAATATGCCAAAATTATGAAATTCTAGGACTTTGACAACAGATTATTCAAAATCTAGACCTGATAGACAAAATTATAGTTTCTTAAAGGATTATACATGCTATGCCTAGTTCTTTTTGAAAATAAAACTGTTTTAGGTGTTGCAAAACAAAAGTTAAATTTTGTCGACCAGTGTTACAGATAGTGCAATCCACGAAGACGCGCCCCAATATTCCTCTTAATCGTTTATTAACGCACACTACGATGAATAGACTAATCAGGAGAAAGCGTCACGGTCAAAGGGAAAGATGCTCTACTTAAATATTATATATTTTTAATTTAAGGTGGGAATATTTATACCCCCCGCACCCCGCGATCCCCTCAGCCTAATTGGTGGGACGCGTCTTCGTGGATTGCACTATCTATATTTATCGTTAGTACTTTGCCCATGATTTTGTCTGCCTGGATTTCGAAATAATTTATATTCTATAGCTCTCCCCAATAATACAGCTGAGGTACTACCAAAGAACACTGAAGGGGCCCAATAGGGCCATTGCCTTACGAGGTTGCGGGATTGTTTTAACGAGATACCGCGGCCCCGGAACTTAAGGGGAGCTGAAGGATCAGGGTGGGTTTTTAGTCAGTAGAAGTCTGACACTCCATTCCGCTCCACCCAGACCGGGAGAAGTCATTTGATGATTTTCCCACCCAGAAAAAAAGGGCTAAAAAGGTCTAGTAGTCGCAAGCGCATCTGTTGAGCTTGAGGGCTCGGGTTCGATTCCCAGGTCGGACAAAAGTGTTATTGGGTGTTTCCAAAAGAAATTATTCAGTTGTAGCCCAGAGTTTGGAAGTTGTCGGTGTGATACCCGGCTGTTACTTGGACATCTTTGTCAGTCGCTAAACCTTGCCCGTCAGTCAGAAGCCAGGTATACTCTGACACTGGTCTGGCCAAGAGATATTCTGTTACACCACCCAAATGTCCTTACTTTGGTATTGTTCGTCAAATCGTTCGAGCTCCTTAAGGTTCTAAGTTGAGCTACGCGATATTTGACAAACGCTTGCACTGTTTGAACGGGCCTGTCCTCTAAAGGGCGCCACAGACATTAACCTACATGGCTCTCATATGATTTGATCACTACAGATTGTCTGGATTGGATAGGTTCGCGGTTGACCACCATCTCACCTGATGGTAAGTGATGATGTGGTCGAAGATGGAGCATCGCTTACCTAAAAGTAACCTATTCACTCTTGACTTAAAGACTCCTAGGCTATAGATATCGGGAAACACAGACTCCGGCAGGGAATTTCTTCTCAGAGTAGTCAGTTAGGAAACACTGGCCTCATCTAGTTTACATTTATGGAAAAAAAAGACGTGTGAAAGTGTTATTTACAACCTATTTGTAAAATAAACATCATTTTTTCATTCCTCCAAAATGGATAATAATCTAACTTAACCTAATAGGTACTTCGTTTTAGTAAAATTGGTTAGCATTTATCCATTTTGGTAAGCATTTCGAATTTTTATATAGCCTTTGTTTATCCACGAGCCTCTGTTCCATGCATATATACATACATCGAAATTAGTCAAAGCATTTAGAAGTTATGGAGTGGAAAAAAACTCACTCCTTTTTTTGCTCTGTGGTGTAAAAACTAAACTGGATTTTAAACCTAAAAATAACATATTTACGGTTCATAACAGCTCAGCAATTAAACCCGTTGTTTTTCTCACATATTAGTTCTAAATATAGATATTTTTCTTGTGGTTTGAACGATTAAATAATTAGTAATTTATATTCTAAGCGTGGACTTATAAATATCAACGTAATTGTATGGTTTGTGCAGAATGATTCATTAAGTTGGCATTGTGTTCACCTTTATATAATTGAAATAAAACCTCACTTAAGGTATGTCAGTTTACTATATATCGACGCTTGAAAGGCAATCATAACCAAGCGACATTGAGTAAACTTTACAGGAGAGCGATTTTAAGTTCAAATATTTACAAAAAAAATCATAAAAATTTTCCTAATAGTTCGATTAAAATGATGTTAACACTCCTAGAAATCATTTTTTTACAGCTATCCAAATTGTTGAAATAAGACACCTGACACTTTTAAAAACACCAGTTTGTGTCGGTTAGATAAAATTTACCTGATTTGATAAACAGGTAAAATTATCAAAATCATCATTGTAGTGTGTGCAGTAACATGTAAAAATAGGTAAACTTACTTAGTTTAGAATTTTGAAACATAAAGATTGATCTAAAAAGATCTGACAGTTTAAAATAAAATAAGTAAATTTACCTAAGCATTCTTTAATGGTTTTTGTGATTTTGGAAATTGTATCTTAGTTATTAAAATTACCCCAAACCTCCCTTCATAACCGACATTTAACCAAGAACTGTATAGGTAATTATTATCATGCATAAAAATAAATGAAATCAATTATTATTGAATAAAAGTCTTTATTGAAAATTAAACAAATACGCTATGTAGTGCCGACCAGGAAACTAATTATGACATAACATTCAGTCTGAGTTTAATATATATTTAATTGAACAATTATTATTGCTGTCGCAATTATAAATTACCTAGCATCTTCATAATTCAGTTTCTAAAAAAAATTATATCACACAATTGCTTTTGATATGGGAAGCTGCGATCGATAACAACGTAAAAGAGATTCCTTGGTTTTAGACTGAAATTCAACTATTTTTTTGATAATAGGCTCGCGTTTGACCACCATCTCACCTGATGGTAAGTGATGATGTGGTCGAAGATGGAGCACGCTTACCTAACAGTAACATATTCACTCTTGACTTAAAGACCCCTAGGTTATAGCTATCGGGAAACACAGAATCCGGCAGGGAATTCCACTCCTTAGCCGTACACACAATGAAGGTATTCCCAAAACGTTTAGTGCGTATAGGTGGGATATCCACCATGTAATGATGGCGCATCGTCGTTTGTCTTGTAGTCCGATGATGGAACGGGCTTGGCGGAATTAGATTGTGTAATTCCATCTTACACTATCCGAAATGTAACCGATAGAAAACCGATAGACTAGCAACTCGTCGTCGATGTTCAAGGCTCTGGAGCTTTGATTCGACCAGTATATCGTTTCCAATGAGTCTTTTGGCCCGTTTCTCAATAGACTCAAGCGCATCCAGCTGGTACTTGGCAGATCCATCCCAAAGATGAGAGCAGTACTCCATACACGACCGAACCTGGGCTTGATAGAGATTGAGCAGCTGTTCGGGTGTGAAGTACCGTCCCACCTTTGCTAGGATTCCCAACTTTTTTTATGCTAATTGAGCCTTAGCCTCGATATACGGGCCAAAATTGAGGGTAGAAGTTAGTGTTACCCCCAGAAGCTCGATACGATCGGTTATTGGCACGGTTACATCTCGGAAAGTAGGAGCCGGTTCGAATTGACTCCTTTTTGCAGAGAAGAGATACGCCTGGGTCTTAGCTGCATTAAACTTGACCAAGTTGGCATCGCCCCATTCGGAGACAGCCTTCAAGGACAAGTTCAAGCGCCCAACCATGTCCTCACGGAGAGATCACTCACTGGATCTGTGGATCTGGAAAAACTGTAAACCATTGTGATGGTGCGTAAACAGTTGTATTCTTCAATCTATTTTCATTAATAGCATGCACTGTATCTACACATAAAATCAATATATTTAATATCTTTCTTGGATTTTATTTTACCAACTTTACTTTTAATTGGATTTGATACGGTAGATTCTTTACTTTCATGCCGATGTAGACGGTACATCATGATCGGACGTAAGTAATGTATATTGTGTGTTTTCCTCAACCTGGTGATCATTCAAAGTCGGTTTTTCAATGTCTGGTTCAGCAGTTAAAGTCATATTAAATGCGTGATCAACCGATATACGTGGAGCAGTAATCGATGCAGTCGTTTCAGTGTGATCTGTTGTGGTGCATAAACTATCGGCAAGAACCGGAAAAGCTAAATCTTTCGAAGTGTCAATGCTGATAGAAGCTGACTCTAATGTTTTGTTAAACTGTTTGTGTTGCTATTAATTGACGAAGCCGCAGACTGCAAAAAAAATCAATTCGATGATGTCAGATTTATACCGTGTATTTTTACTAAGTGAAACTACAAGATAAATAACTACTGTTTATTTGTCTTGTAGGTACTCAAACAAATTATAAAAAAGCAACTCATTTTTAACTGCAAAGATAATAAAATTGATTTAAAATGAGTACTTTGTTCCATCTAAAACATAATAGGGTTTAAAAATAATCCGAAACAAAATGCAGTTTTGAAATAGGTACTACCTTTGCATAATTTGATTGAATACTTACCATGTCTTCATAGAATATGCGCCAAAATGTGAAGTACGTCCTCCCTAAGCGACGGCGGGTGCCTGAATTAGAACCTGTATAGACGTGTCACGACGCGTGTCGCGCATACCTACACGACGTTTTTTAAACTCGTGCGGTTCTTTAGCGACGAGAAAATATAATTTTGCGTACGGGTAAATTTATCTACGCGCCATTGTTAGCCATTTAGCAAATCAAGTAAGACTATCTAACCGACATCATTAGTATTAAGCGTTGTCAAATAAAAATATCTAAAAATAAAAAATAAATATTATGATATACAAGTAAAAATATCTAAGCTCTAATATTCTTCCACTTTATTTCAGGCTAACTTATACAAATGACACTGTCACAAAATATATTATCGAGTTAAAATATATAACCACATAAAATACAATTGCTTTATGTAGGTAAAATCTACTAAGTAATTTCAAAGGAAAAATTCTTAACAAGTAAAAATACGTCAATACAAATAAATGAAAAAGTCAATACATGAAAAACCGACTAAGTTCATATTCCTAATTGTTAGAACGTCATAACTGCTCGATATTAAAAAAATCACTATTTTTTGGTCGTTTAGTAAGCACAAAATGTAGATTTTACCGAAATCACGCAATATCTAAGCGACAATAAAACTCGTCGTAGAACTATGAGACCTAGACCAAACGACGCAAAAAAATCTGCCGGTTCGAATGGTATATATAACTCATTTTACGGATTTATGTCGCTTAGTTAGGATTGCCTTTCAAGCGTCGATATGTACTCATGTCTAAATGAATATTATTTACTTTGTACCCCTCTTTAAGAAAATACTCCGTCTAAATTTGGCACATTAAAATGTATAATATTCTTTTTTTTAATAATAAGTTTTTTTTTTAATTCACAATGAATAAAAATTTAAAAAATTGCTCGCGTTCGACCAACATCTCATGTGATGGTAAGCGATGAAGTGGTCGCAGGTGAAGAACGCTTATCTGGAATTAACCTATTCACCCTTGACCAAACAACTCCCAGTTGCACTCCTTAGCCGTACAATGAAAGTATTTCATTGTACGGCTAAGCTATACAACGTGTAACGGAAACAAAAGGACTGAAGACAACATCTGGCATGAAGTCTCTATGCAAAGTTTCAGCTCAAAACAAGTGACTCACAGAATTGACCCCAAATTATTGGTTTCATTTGTTTCTTGAATACCAGTAATGACAAATGTGTCACAGCATTATGATAATAATCTATATATACAACGTGTAATTTAAAGGGTATATTCTTATCAAGTGCACGACTTCTTTGGATGATAACAAACGATATGGCAAGGGTTTTGTAAACCTATGTCTACATTTGTGGAACTTATTAGAAATTTTGATAGGTACATTGATACCGGAGACCGAATTTTCCAAATTAAGAAGAACGCAGATAATTATCGTGTTATTGGCAAGTGACGTGGAAAGTTATTGACCCTCGTAGTGCTTTGACACGTTTGTTATGATTGGTATTCAAGAAACATATGAAACCGATAATTTGGTATCAATTCTTTGAGTCACTTATTTTAAGCTGAAACTGTGCATAGAGACTCCATATCAGATGTTGTCTTCAGCCCTTTTGGATAGATATGGGGTTTCCGTTACACGTTGTATACAACGTGTAATTTAAAGGGTATATACATACCGAGTGCACGGCTTCTTTGGATGATAACAAACGATATGGCAAGGGTTTTCTAATCCTATGTCTACATGTGTGGAGCATATTAGAAATTTCAATACATTGATATCAGGGGCCGAATTTTTCAAATTAAGAAGAACGAAGAGAATTATCGTTTTATTGGCAAGTGACGTGAAAAGTGATGACCCTCATAGTGATGTGACACGTTTGTTATTACTGGTATTCAAGAAACATATGAAACCAATAATGTGGGGTCAATTCTGTGAGTCACTTATTTTGAGCTGAAACTTTGCATAGAGACTCCATACCAGATGTTGTCTTCAGTCCTTTTGGATAGATATATAAAAGCGAAATACCATTCACTGATTAATCATGAAATCTCAGAAACTACAAGTAGTAGGGCTCTCAAATTTTGCATGGGGATCTTTTTAGTACGTAGATGCTCTCTGAGACGGGATTTTGCGCAATTCCCACGGAATCGGGATTTACATGGGAAAAACTTCCCACGCAAACGAAGTCGCGACCAACTGCTAGTCTATACATATACACGTAATAAAACAGTAAACAAAATGTGTTTGTACATTTAAATTTTATACAAAAATAATAAAATTCTGGGCTCGCTCGTCCCATCTTAGACCTTATCTATCGCTTACCATCAGGCGAGATCGAGTTCCCATCAGTAATAAAAAATATATTTATATATAATTGAGGTATAATTGAGGATATGTAATTGGGTTAAGAAACGGTAACACAGCAAAAAAAAGAAATCTGTCTGTTTGTCTGTTTGTACACGCTAATCTCCGGACCTACTACATGGATTTTAATGAAATTTGGTAAGTATATAGTTAACATCCTGGTAACACATAGGTTCCTTTTTGTCCCGGAATTCCTACGGGAACACGATTTATGCGCGAAAAACTCCCACGCGAACAAAGTTGCCGGCAGTAACTAGTAATAAATAAATAAGCAATAAATAAAAATATCTGCCAAAAATAAACTGTTTGTTCAATTCAAAACAATGAATCTGGCAGTTTGAGGGCTTTATACGGCCCACCCAAATGTCCTTACTTTGGTATTTTTCGTCAAATCGTTCGAGCTCCTAAGTTCTCCTTCGAGGTTCTAAGTTGAGCTACGCGATATTTTATCAAATAATAATAATATAATTATCATTATGCTTGCACTGTTTGGACGGGCCTGCTCAAATCTGTTTGATTCTGTCCTCTAAAGGGCGCCACAGACATTAACCTACATGGCTCTTATATGATTTGATCACTACAGATTGTCTGGACTTTAAAAGAGACGTTGACCTCTGAGTTTGTTTCAGAGTAGTCACTTAGGAAACACTGGTCTCATCTAGTTTACATTTACGAAAAAAAAGACGTGTGAAAGTGTTATTTAAAACGTATTTGCAAAATAAACATCATTATTTAATTGTAGTATCTATATTAAAGAGAATATTAAAATTAAATTCAAACTCAAAATGTTTTATTTCACATAGGCCTACATGAGCACTTACAAAACGTCAGCAGTTAGGGCACGGTTCGAAATTGGTCGTTTTCTATGGAGAAGAACCGGCAAGAAACTCCACAGTTATCTTTTCAATTATAATTCTTACAATGTATCCATAATACAGGTTAATTAGGTATGAGAGGACAGTAATTACCAATTAATACAGCACAATGGAATTACAAATAAAAAATTGTTAAACTAATCTAAGAGTTTAGAGTGTTCTCCCATTCACAAAAAGCTTTATATTATATTAAAATAAACTTGAGAAGCGACAACATAAGACTTCAAATATAATTCATTAGAATTAAAAATCCTTACTCATTCCACAACGCAACATCGACGAGGTTAAAATCTTTGAACCTTTATTACTTTTTGTATGGATCTATTTTGTAGGTTTTAAATTTAATTGACACTTGATCTTAACGTTTTTGTTATTTCTATACTATATTTAGTTAGCTTAATCTTTTTATCATTGAATAATAGAGCTTAACCAAACAGATCAATAACATTAAGTAAAAACTGACAGCCATTTATAAATGTTACCTCATAAAATATAAGACAAAAAGTAAAACATAATTATGTCCATGCACGATGATGATTATATTGTTACATATTATAAATACAAAGTCTCCCGTCACGTCTGTCTGTCTGTTTGTATGTTCTCTATAAACTCAAAACTACTGAGCATTTCCATGCGGTTTGCACCAATGGATTGAGTGGTTCTTGAGGTATAAGTGTATATCAACTCAACCATCGAGTCCAGAGCTCAGACTGCAGCAAAAAAGCTGGGAATCCTACACAAGGTGAGGCGGTACTTCGCGCCTGGCCCTGGACAGCTTCTAAATCCGTATAAAGCACAGGGGGCCGAGACAAAATCCATTTTCTGTAAGCGTTAACGCGAACGGAAAAATTAAATTGTATGGAGTTGACATTTGCTAACCACATGTCACGTGATTGTCACGTGTTAGTAAATGTCAACTCCATACAGTTAATTTTTCCGTTGGCGTTAACGCTTACAGAAAATGGATTTTGTCTAGGCCCGCTGGTCCGTTCCTGCATGGAGTACTGCATCCACTTGTGGGATGGCTCTGCAAAATACCAACTTGCTGCACTGAACTCGATCGAGCGCAGGGCTAAAAGGTTTATAGGTGACGAGGCGGTATCGGGCAAGCTTCATAGCCTGGCTCATCGGCGAACCGTTGCTTGCCTGTCGGTTTTCTACAGATTGTACTTCGGGGAGTGTGCGCAGGAGCTCCATGACCTGATCCCTCCATCTCCCTTTCACTACCGGTCTACCAGACGCACGGCTGGGTACCACCCACACTTGGTTGATATACCGTCTTGTCGTACCAAGCGCTTCTCCTCCACATTTATTGTGCGCACAGACAAGCTGTGGAATTCTCTGCCGGCTTCTGTGTTCCCTGCCACTTATGACCCTTCAGCCTTTAAAGCACGAGTAAATAGGCATCGTCTGGGCTCGCTCGTCCCATCGTAGACCTCATCTATCGCTTACCATCAGGCGAGATCGAGGTCAAGAGTGGGCCCATCAGTAATAAATATATATATATATATTAGAAGTTTTAATTATATATATATATATATAATTAAAACTTAATACTTAAAATGTAAAGTAACAAAGCTGTTATTGTGTAAAAGGGTTTTTGAATAAATTATATTATACTAGTAGTTGCTCGCGACTTCGTTCGCGTGGGAAGTTTTTCCCGTGTAAATCCCGATCCCGGGGGAATTTCGCAAAATCCCGTCTTAGCGAGCATCTACGTTCTAAAATGAACCCTCATGCAAAATTTGAGAGCCCTACTACTTGTAGTTTCTGAGATTTCGTATTAATCAGTGAGTAGTATTTAGCTTTTATATATATAGAAGATTATTATATACAACGTGTAATTTAAAAAGGGTATATACATACCAAGGGCATGGCTTCTTTGGATGATAACAAGCGATATGGCAAGGGTTTTGTAATCCTAAGTCTACGTGTGTAGAACTTATCAATACACTGATACCAGAGACCGAATTTTTCAAATTAAGAAGAACGAAAAGAATTATCGTGTTATTGGCAAGTGACGTGGAAAGTTATTGACCCTCGTAGTGCTGTGACACGTTTGTTATGATTGGTTTCAAGAAATTTATGAAACCAATAATTTGGTATCACTTCTTTGAGTCAGTTATTTTGTGCTGAAACTGTGCATAGAGACTCTATACCAGATGTTGTCTTCAGCCCTTTTGGATAGATATGGGGTTTCCGTTACACGTTGTATATTATATTCATAAAAGGTTTGTTGTGAATAAGTAGAATTAAATCTTACGTACGTAGAGATCATACTAATCTTACTTAATATTATAAATGCGGATGGAATGGACGGATGTTTGTTACTCTTTCACGCAAAAACTACTGATCGGATTTGAATGAAATTTGGTAAGAAGATAATTAACATCCTGAAATAACACAGACTTTTTAACACATTTTTATCCCAGAATTCCCAAAGTATCGGGATTTACGTGGGAAAACCCTCCTATAAGAACGCAGTCGCGGGCAAAAGCTAGTAAAATAAAGGATAAGAAGTAAAACTTACGGACATTCATGATGACGATTATATCCTTACATATTATAAAACAAAGTCACCCGCCACGTCTGTCTGTATGTTCGCGATAAGGTCAAGAACTACTGAGGAGTTTTTATGCGGTTTTCACCAATGGATAGAACACTTCTTGAGGAAGGTTTGAAAATATGATTCATTAAGATTTTGTGTGAATTAGTAGAATGAAACCATCCGAAGCCGAGCGGTGCGCTAGTAATACCAACTAACAGTCCAGAAAAATATTAAACAAAAAAAAAATAAACGAGAAAGAGGGTAGAGTGATTCGTCTGTTCGTAAACGTCCACCCGCAATTACTTCAGTTCATCCGTGATCATGGCGCTAGCAACAGTGCTGAAATATCGGAAACTTGAAACAATAAATATACAACAGCTTAAAAACTTTTATCTTTAAGATATGTTGACGCGCCGCAAAAACAGTACCTAAGTACTTTTCTGAATATGTACATAGATAATCATAATTTAGTGTTAAATATTCGCATGCATTCCACTTCTTTCTTTGACAAATCTTTTACCATTCAAGCAGCTCGTTTATGGAATGCATTACCCATAGAAGTGAGGCGTGCTCAAAAGCTACCAGCGTTCAAAAGAATGCTGAAGGAGCATTACCTCTCCCTGTAACTTTTCCCCTTCTTTCTCAATTATACATGTAATATTTATTAGTATATGATTTTTTTATTGGATGTATGTATTTTATATTATTATGTTCAACTAATGTTATTTATGATGTTTGTACACTGACAGCCTTTAATCTGTCTCCTTTAATTTTTGTCCATCCAAAGGTTGTCTGTATGAGATCGCCCTGTACGATAAGACCTCCCATTGTACACTAGTTTTACTTTTTGTATACTTACAAAGAAATATTGTAAGGTGTATTTGTTTTTGGTATGAGATTTCTGCAAAATAGGTACCGACTGATTCCGTTCTGTATTTTTATATCTTTCAAGAATGTTCTACATATATACCTAAAGGTATTTGCAAAGAATTTAAAGTCTGAGGTTACTTGACTTTATTGTAATTGTAAATTTATTGTTGGCATGTCTTGCTTACTAATCATATATTGTATACAACGTGTAATTTAAAGGGTATATAATGTACATACCAAGCACGGCTTCTTTGGATGATAACAAACGATATGGCAAGGATTTTGTAATCCTATGTCTACATGTGTGGAACTTATTACAAATTTCAATAAATTGATACCAGAGACCAAATTTTTCAATTTAAGAATAACGAGGAGAATTATCGTGTTATTGGAAAGTGACGTGGAAAGTTATTGACTCTCGTGAAACGTTTGTTATGATTGGTATTCAAGAAACAAACGAAAACGATAATTAGGTATACATTCTTTGAGTCACTTATTTGAGCTGAAAGTGTGTATACTACGTAGATGCTGATTGTAGATGATTTACACGGGAAAACTTCCCACGGGAGCGAAGTCGCGAGCAAGTGTTAGTATACATATGTATGTGTACAATAAAGACTACATCTATCTATATAGACTATATCTATCAAAATA
The DNA here is from genome assembly GCA_943138885.2 of Tholera decimalis. NCBI lineage: Eukaryota > Metazoa > Arthropoda > Insecta > Lepidoptera > Noctuidae > Tholera > Tholera decimalis. The sequence continues at coordinate 3,500,641 of OW964575.2, read as the reverse complement.
TGAATGTGTTTAAAAAATAGGAACAAGGAACAAAGACACATATGTCATTCCTAAAACAAGGTTAAAAAAAATAGGTGGTTCATTTAGATGCCAATGTATACGTTTTTATAATAAAATTCCTAGCCACATTCAAGAACTGAGCATTAATAAATTTAAATCTATACTAATATTATAAAGCTGAAGAGTTTGTTTGTTTGTTTGTTTGTTTGTTTGTTTGTTTGTTTGCTTGAACGCGCTAATCTCAGGAACTACCGTTCTGATTTGAAAAATTCTTTCAGTGTTAGATAGCCCATTTATCGAGGAAGGCTATAGGCTATATATCATCACGCTAACACCAATAGGAGCGGAGCAGTAATGAAGAATGTTTCAAAATCGGGGGATTTTTTTTTCCACGGGGACGAAGTCGCGGGCGGAAGCTAGTTATTTATAAAACGTAAGCTATGTCAGAAAGCATTTTACACAGTTAAAGATTATATTGAGGACAAAAAGGCTTGGGAATGAGCTGCTCCAGTGATATATACGTGGGGATTTTTTTTAATATTTAAATTTTGAATGCTGAATTTTATTTTTTTTATTTTACTGATTTAAATATTTGCTTTCTCAAGTATATAGGTACCAATTTATTTTGTTTTTTTTTATTTTATTTTAAACTAGTACTCACGCGGGGCTTCGCTCCCGTGGATTCTATCACGGTAAAAACATAACTCTCCTTTTTTGCAGTCGTGTAAAAAGTAGCCTATAACCTTCCTCAAGCTTCAAGCTACTTCCGTACCAAATTGCATCCAAATCCACCCAGTACTTTCGAAGATTAGCGCGTTCAAGCAAACAAACAAACAAACTTTTCCGCTTTATAATATTACTAGTACTCTCGCGGGGCTTCGCTCCTGTGGATTCTATCACGGTAAAAACATAACTCTCCTTTTTTGCAGTCGGGTAAAAAGTAGCCTATAACCTTCCTCAAGCTTCAAGCTATTTCCATACCAAATTTCATCCAAATCCACCCAGTACTTTCGAAGATTAGCGCGTTCAAGCAAACAAACAAACTAACAAACTTTTCCGCTTTATAATATTAGTATAGATGTGAGGACTATGTAGGTTATTGTTTCTTCTTTGTTGTCAAGCAGTTTGAGTACTTGTGTGGCTTACCCAAATGGCCTTACATTGGTATTGTTCGTCAGATCGTTGAGCTCCTTAAGTTCTAAGTTGAGCTACACGATAACTGACAAATGCTTGCACTGTCTGGACAGGTCCACTCAATTCTGTGTGGTTATTTCCTCAAAGAGCACCAAAGACATGAACCTACATGTTTGTCATATGATTGGACTAACACAAATTGTATGGACTTTAAAAGAGACGTTGACCTCTGAGTTTGTTTCGGTGTTTCTTCTCAGAGTAGTCAGTTAGGAAACACCGGCCTCATCTAGCTAAACTAACCTAAACTTAACACGCAAAAAAAACATGACGTATAAAAACGTTATTTATAACCAATTTACAAAATAAATATTTCATTTCATTTCATTTCTATTTATCTCGCTATTTACATATTAATGTCGTGCGCTGTCATTTGTACATCTTTGACGGCAGTAATTACGGGTAGTCGGAAGTCAGAACATCTGACACCAGTCTTGCTGAGGGATGTAGTGTTACCCAGTTACTGGGTTGTGGAGGTCAGATAGGCAGTCGGTCCATGTAAAACACTAGTACTCAGGTGCAACCGGTAAGACTGAATGCTGACTCCGACATAGTTGGAAAAAGGCTGAGCAGATTATAATATGTTGAATGTATTAGTTATTTAAAAGTAATTAGGTTTGTTTAGAGAACCATCATATATACAGTGTATTAGTTTAAACGAGGGACATATTCAAACCTACAATAGTATATGCTTAAATGATACTAATAAAAATATGAACAAAAAAAAAACTGATAAATAACAGACAGAACCATACCAAAAGTCCTCGGGGGACTCACGCGGGGACGGAGTTTACACACGAGCTTCCTTTTTTTGGCAGGATCGGGCCGTGTTTTGCCACGTGACTACTTTAGGTACTGTTTACAAGTTCATTCAACTCTTGCGCCTCAGTGTACATGATAAATGTATTTTGGACAATTACGTCAAAAATGTAAGTTATAGGTTTTTCACATATTTGGGACGAGAATCGAATACTGAATACCCTGCCTCAATAAGTCCCTCGTTTAACCTAACACACTACATATATAATAATAATAAATAATGATAATATAATATTCCACAACTTTCACACATCGCCATCTAGTCCCAAACTAAGCAGAGCTTGTGCTATGAGTACTAGACAACTGATAAACATATATATGTATTTCTAAATACATACCTACATATTACAGATAAATTAAAAAGATTCTAGGATGTATATATATATATATATATATATATGTCGCAGGTTTTTCATAAAATTAGGTTTTTGATGAAAAAACCGGAAGATGACACATTTTAAACTCAATTTCATCATAAACCTGTAACAATCCAGATTTTTGATGAAAAACCTGAACTATTTTGGGTTTATGATAAAGTTCTTGTCAAAATCACGGGTTTGCTTTGTTTTATGACAAGTAAACCAATTTCAATAAAATAATTAAAACAATCCATCATCATTTGCAACTTAGTAGAAAGAAAACAATTATTTATTTATCAAAATTTTACATCCATGATCCAATCAATATTCTCCTCCTTCAACCCAATTATGAAATGAAATGTTTCAATTTCACGTACCTATATTAATCTGATTTTGATAATCCGCGAAAATGAATTTCGTAACTATTAAATACCCTACCCCTACTGCTCTCTTGTCGGATTGTGGTGAGATCATCAAATTTTTGAGGGTGTGTATCGGGCGGCCGATACAATCAGAGGGTTTGTGTGTTTTTCAGCAGAGTCGAAGTAATGCACTGAATGGCGTTTCAACACTTGCTTTATAGTCGGGATTTTGAGGTCTACGTGGAGATCCTCGTTCCTCAAGTACCAGGGCGCGCCCGTGGCCTTTCGGAGAAATTGGTTTTTGATAACTGGCATCCTATGGATCTAATCTGGATTTGCATGAGCAAACACCGGACAGGCGTATGTGAGAATAGGCGTAAAAATGCGTACCTAGTTTACATTTTAAGGAGAGTGGTGTGCATTCAGCATGCAGTGTAAATTTAAATTGACTTATTTGTCATAAAACAAAGCAAACCCGTGATTTTGACAAGAACTTTATCATATACCCAAACTAGTTCAGGTTTTTGATCAAAAATCTGGATTGTTACAGGTTTATGATGAAATTGAGTTTAAAATGTGTCATCTTCCGGTTTTTCATCAAAAACCTAGGTTTTTGATCAAAAACCTAATTTTATGAAAAACCTGCGACATACATATATATATTTACTAATTGACCGAGAAAACGTTGTATTGCCATACAAAAAATATAGCCTACGACCAATGCTCAGACCTACCATATACCTACACAAAAAAAATCATAGAAATCTGTCAAGCCGTTTCATGGGAGTTTGATAACAAACACGAAATTTTTATATATACATAGATTATGAGGAAACATATAGACTCAAACCCATTAAAAAAATAAATTGTGAAAGAATGCCAAGCCCGTTTCAGTTCCGGCTTCGCTTTAAAAAAATGTGTAACTGTATGTATATCTACCAACTTGTTTTTTGTATATTATTGGGGAGAAACCTTCGAAAGGCGCCTGAACTTTTGGGAAAAAGACCAGGGTGTGTGGAACCTATGCAACTCTGAAGCCATATATTACTAGCAGTCACGCGCGAGACGTCCTCTTGTGGACATTATCCTGATAAAAATATAACTCTCCTTTTGCGGTCAGGTATAAAGCCTATAACTTTCTTCAAGCTTCAAGCTACTCCCATACCAAATTTCATCCAAATCCAAATTAGCGCGTTTAAACAAACAAACAAACTCCTCCGCTTTATAATATAAGTATAGATAAACCGTTGCAACTGCATTCATTGTGTGTTTTACGATATCTCTCAGACAGTTTTTTAACATTTGTAGCGGTGTGTTTTGGTTTACTTTTCACTGCAAATCGATATGCCGTTATAAGCATTATGAAATAACAGAGCACGTAGATTTTAAGCTAAACGGGAACTAAAGTGTACCGAAATGTTTCTTATAAGACACTCACGCTTATACACACATATGCACACACTTCTGTCACTTTAAAACTGATTCACATTTGTAGCACGTCCTCACTACATAAGGTCCCGTTGAAAACCAGCGTCAGGCAATACGCAGTTGTCTGGCATTTTGCTGAACTGGGCCTATTTGGCACACTCTACGCAAACAGCGTTGCGTGTACCTCACGTTATTATATATTTAATTTATTTATTTTTTTATGTTATTTATTGTGTGCCTTTACATCTGGGTCAAATAAAATGTATTTTCTTTCTTTCTGTAATAAATACCTCGACCGGTGACTTGTTCATTTGTTTTTGCGTCGTGAACTCGGCTGACTCACTACCGTGCGCCCATACTTGAGAGCCACACAATGCCACAATGCCTATTTAATATAAATGTTATAAAATAAGTGTTTATGTAAAACTCTTAGTAATTTATAGGAAGTGATCAAACTGGTTTCATAATGTTGTTTTAAAAGGTCATATTCGGTTTACGGCTGTTCGCTAGGACATTTTGAAATGAGATTTTTATTGCGAACTAGCCTAACTACTAATGTCGTGTCAGTGTGGAGTGATTAATAACTACACTTTTGTCTGGGTGGAAAAATCAAAATGACTTCTCCCACTATGGGAGTGGAAGGGAGTGTCAGAATTCTACTGACTTAAAACCCACCCTGGTTCTTCAGTTGCTCTTGCAGTCCGGGGCCGCGGTATCTCGCTAGAACATTCCCGCAACCACGTAAGGTAAGGCCCTATCAGGCCCCGTCAATGCTTCTGACTGCTCTTTGAGGCATTCATAACTACACTAGCTTACAAATACAGTAGAATCAACACATTAGTACAAAAATTGCCCAAGGTCGAGTCAGACTCGCCCATGAAGGGTTCCGTGGTAACTACGCCCAATAACTTTGTTTTTCTTAGTATTTGTATGAATTACAAAGTTATATTTGCGGGTTCATAAAATATGCTGTATCTCAAAAACTGCTGACTCGATCTCGTTCAAAGTTTACATTAAGATCTACAGCATATACCTATTCTTTCTTAATTTTTCACTCCATTATTATAGAAGTTAGAGGGGGAATTTTTTCTTTTTTTAAGTTTGTAATTTTTTGTTGTTGTGTGTGTTTATAACCGAATAAATGGTTTTCAATTTCAATTTCAATTACATTCTACCACTTTGGAAGCGTATATCTTTTAAACGATTAACTTTATGAAAAAGTGGTTTTAGAAACCTCAATGTCATTTCTAAAGACCTGTCTATAGATATCAAAAACGCATAGGTTTCATGAAAAAAAAAAAAAATTCAGTTTCATGTCCATGTATAAGGAGCCCCCTTTATTTTAAATATTTTTTAATTTTTTTTTTTAAATCGGAAAGCGGTTCACAGAATACATCTATCTACCAAGTTTCACATGTATAGTCCGAATAGTTTCGGAATAAAATAGCTGTGATATACGGACGGACAGACAGACAGACAGACAGACGGACAGACATGACGAAACTATAAGCGTTCCGTTTTTGCCATTCAAAACGGAACCCTACAAAAAAAACTAGCAATGTGGGTAGAATTCACATTACTAGCAATCTTGTTAACCCCTCCAACTAAGCTAAATATGCTGTGTCTGGAGTAGATTCACGGCGATAGTGTAATGGGATGGGTAGGGTTCGAACCCGCGGTCTCACAAATCTGACGCATTAGCTATTGACGATTATCACAGCAAAGCGAGTTCTTGAAGATACCAAGGCCAAAATTTAACGGAACTCATACAAATTATGGTATTATGATGTCTCACTCAAGATTTCTCGACTTTGAACTAAAAATATCTAGAAATCCAGCTGTGTAAAAATATGTTGACGTCATATTTGATTGAGGTCGTCGAAATACTTCAAACAATAACATAATGTTAGGTATAAAAGTGGTGTAAACTCGTGTAATAATTTCATTTGTTATAATATATATACATACAGAGGGCATTCCCGTTAACCCGCAATAGTATAAACACATCAATTAGATCACCGCACACGCGGCCCGTCATTCATAAATAAATTGCGACGTTGCCGTCCTTCAAGTACGCGTGTACAACAGTATGTTAACTAACAGAGGGCGTTCCCGTTAACCCGCAATAGTATAAACACATCAATTAGATCACCGCACACGCGGCCCGTCATTCATAAATAAATTGCGACGTTGCCGTCCTTCAAGTACGCGTGTACAAAGTGTTCCTTTTACGTATCAATTTAACATTTTTAGTGAATATTTTTATATTAAAAAAAAAAAAAACCAAAAACATTTTGTTTTCGAATGGTAATATTGTTTTAGCATGTATGGATACTATACTATTGCGGGTTAACGGGAACGCCCTCTGTTAGTTAACATATTGTATAATAATAATCTCCCACTTCTCCCTTTCCGTAGCCTCATAATGATGTGGCACTGGTTATTATGAGGATAACATAACCGAATTTTACTCTATTCAGTTTATAATTTATTCTAACTTCTCTTTATCTAATTGTGCTCACTGAATCCAAAAGTTGGAAGAATCGATGACCCCAACATAGAAAAAATTGGCTAAGTGCGAGTCGGACTAGCCCATGAAGGGTTCCGTAGTAGATACGCAAAATAACTTTGTTTTTTATTATAGTATGTGTAAAAATGACAAATTCATATTTGCGGTTTTTATTATTGTGCTTTATCTCAAAAAGCCGATATAGTCAGCAGTTTTTCTCGTTCAAACCAATTTTAGTTGGAAGTTATCATTGAGATCTACAGCACATATTTTTTAGATATTTTACAGTATTATTTTAAAAGTTAGAGGGAGTCACATTTTACCATTTTGGAAGTGTCTGCCATTGAAAATGGCATGTACGGTTGACTTTGAAAAAAAATGGTTTTAAGAACCTCAATGTCATTTTTAAAGACACAAAGCACGTATAGGTTTGATGTTTTTTTTTTTCAATTTCATGTAAGAGGAAAAACACTTAATGGTTTATTTTTTTTATTTTTGTATAAAATCGCAAAGCGGTACACAAAATACATCTACCTACCAAGTTTCAACTGCATAATCCAAATAGTTTCGGAATATAATAGCTTGGACATACAGCCGGACAGACAGAGATGACGAATCTAAAAGGTTTCCGTTTTTTGCGAATTGGCTGTGGAACCCTAATGCCTAGTCGTCATAAAAGATTTAAATATTTCGCGACGAAGAAAACAATCCATCCTTTCACTACGGAAATAATAGAGATATAGACTCTTTTTATGTGATACACAGTTATAAAAAACAGTAATTGGAACTGTCTAGCAACGGTATTATGGCACACTTATATCCTTCTTTGTATTTATAAGACTAAACTACAATAGGACTAAAAAAAAATATGATACCTATAACTGACTGGTTCATTTTAGTGTCTCTACATAACTCCGTTTTAAAGTTGAGAGAGTTTCGACTATTTGGGTTGTTGTTATGTATGTAGGTCAGTGCATGTTTGTGACTGGGTTTTATTAACTCTATTTAACTATTAGCGTTACTTTTTACCCGACTGCGCGACGCAAAGGAGATTAATGTGTTTATCCCTTTTATTTTTGTACTTATTTAGCGTTGCAGAGGCCAAACGCGTGGCTCGATTTTAATAATTCTTACGTCTATCAATTCGTCTTAACCTTCCGGGTATCACTAAAGACATGACAGTTATTAAAATTCAAAACAACGACAATCAAACGTCATATTGTCAAAATGAAAAAATATAAAATCGTTTAACTATGTGTAACATTGAATAGCTCTTTAGTTATTTAGGTCATTTCACCATTTTTAATTTTAAGCAACCGGTTAGGATATATTATGACGTTTTAAAACGGATTTGGAGGGCCATATTCAGGAGTTTAAAACCCATTGAGTAACATGTAAAAAACAGTGCTTGTTTCGTGCATTTGCTTGTTTTGAGCAGTCGGATTTTTCAGATATTTTTAATTACTAGGGTTCCGTGCCCAAAGGGTAAAATGGGACCCCATTACTAAGACTCCGCTGTCCGTCCGTCTGTCCGTCTGTCACCAGGCTGTATCTCATGAACTGTGATAATTAAACAGTTGAAATTTTCACAGATGATGTATTTCTGTTGCCACTATAACAACAAATAAATACAAATAAACAGAATAAAATAAATATTTAAAGGGGCTCCTATACAACAAACGTGATTTTTTTTGCTCGTTTTTGCTCGATATTGATAATGGCAACTACTTTCAGGAATTGTGTTTATTCTGTTACACGATGTATAGACTTACGGAGATGAGATTTATCCAATTCCAATCTTTTTTATTGGCAGTAATGTGCACTATTTGTGAGTGGTATAGGCTAAACAATTATTTCAAAATCACCGCGTATGATTTATTGTTGATTGTCTCGAATTTAACCACTATCTCACCTGATGGTAAGCGATGATGTGGTCGAACATGAAGCACGCTTACCTAGAAGTAACCTATTGACTCTTGAATTTCACTTATATAGAGATACAGTATCAGCATGTAATGATACTTTAATTTCGCAGAAAAACGCCTTTTCACGCGAGCGAAGCTGCGAGAAGAAACTAGTAGAATATATTTGGCAAATTAGTAACTTAGTTTCCTATCTTCTTCCAACTACTTAACCTAACTACGTATATACAACGTGTAATTTAAAGGGTATATACATGATACCAAGTGCATGGCTTCTTTGGATGATAACAAACGATATGGCAAGGGTTTTGTAATCCTAAGTCTACGTGTGTAGAACTTATTACAAATTCCAATACAGTGATACCTTTTTTGTTTTTTCGTGGTAAAATCATCAGATGAGTCCTCCCACCCCGGGCAGGGCCGGAGGGACTGTCAGACTTGTACTGACTAAATTCCACGGTATTCCTTCAATAGCCCTTTACGTTCCGGGGATCACGGTAATGAGATAAGTCCCACGACCCCGGCAGGCTTCAGCCCTCTACAGGGGGGGGCCTCGTCATCTTGCTGACGCTCTTTGAGGCGCGCGTGGAACACAACGCGCCGTCGACCCGGGCATGGTCCATGGTCGGACAGCGAGTTAGCGAGTTGCCCTTTACTCGCTGTCCGCATGTCCGCGCCTACGGTGGCCGGAGATCGTCGGCCGACGTCCGACGCCGTGGGCGTCTACTACTGCGGCTGGGCTGGAGGGAGGACGCTATACACTGATACCTGAGACCGAATTTTTCAAATTAAGAAGAACGAAAAGAATTATCGTGTTATTGGCAAGTGACGTGGAAAGTTATTGACCCTCGTAGTGCTGTGACACGTTTGTTATGATTGATATTCAAGAAATATATGAAACCAATAATTTGGTATCAATTCTTTGAGTCAGTTATTTTGTGCTGAAACTGTGCATAGAGACTCCATACCAGATGTTGTCTTCAGCCCTTTTGGATAGATATGGGGTTTCCGTTACACGTTGTATGTAATACAAAACAACGTGATTGGTTTCTATGTCCAGAAGACTGGCAGCATTGCCTCGTTATATGGCAATGCTTATTCTTTGGGCAAAGAAGGAACCAGCCTTCTGGTCACGCAATGTATCTATCAGGCGGCGAGACACGTTCTTATAAAGACGCTTTCAGAGTTACGTAAGTACCTATGTCGAATGATGGACATGGTTAAATAACATCGCCATCGTTACACGGTGGACATCCCGCCTATACGCTCAGAACGTTTTGGGAATACTTTCATTGTGCGTACAGCTAAGGAATGGAATTCCCTGTCAGAGTCTGTATTTCCTGATAGCTATAACCTGAGGGTCTGTAAGTCAAGAGTGAATAGGTTACTTCTAGGCAAGTGTGCATCGCTTTTGAACACATCATCGCTTACCATCAGGTGAGATGATAGTCAGACGCGAGCCTATTGTGAATTAAAAAACATAGAAAAGAGAGGTTAGGTAGAAAGAAAGATGGAAATGTTATAGTAGCGCGTGTATTTGTTCGTCTATCACAGATACTTCGCTGCGACTTCACTGAACCGAATTGAGTTGGAATTTTGTAAACATATTTTTTTTATTGATAATAGGCTCGCGTTTGACCACCATCTCACCTGATGGTAAGTGATGATGTGGTCGAAGATGGAGCACGCTTACCTAGAAGTAACCTATTCACTCTTGACTTAAAGACTCCCAGGTTATAGCGATCAGGAAACACAGACTCCCGCAGGGAATTCCACTCCTTAGCCGTACGTACAATGAAAGTAAACCCAAAACGTTTTGTGCGTATGGGTGGGATGTCCACCATGTAACGATGGCGCTTCGCCGTTTGTCTTGTAGTCTGATGATGGAACGGGCTTGGCGGAATTAGATTGTGTAATTCCATCGCACACTCCCCGAAATGTAACCGATAGAAAACCGATAGACTTGCAACTCGTCGTCGATGTTCAAGGCTGAATCGTTGCCAATGAGTCTCTTGGCCCTTTTCTCGATAGACTCAAGCGCGTCCAGTTGGTATTTGGCAGATCCATCCCAAAGATGAGAGCAGTACTCCATACACGACCGAACCTGTGATAGAGATTAAGCATCTGTTCCGGTGTGAAGTACCGTCTCACCTTTGCTAGGATTCCCAACTTTTTTGCTGCTAGCTGAGCCTTAGCCTCGATAAAAGGACCAAAATTGAGGGTGGAAGTTAGTGTTACCCCAAGAAGCTCGATCGGTTATCGGCACGGTTACATCGCGGAAAGTAGGAGCCGGTCGGAATTGGCTCCTTTACATATAAACATATAAACTTCTGGGTATTCTATCTTTTCATGACTGTAAATATAATTGTATGGTAATAAATAAATAAATACATGTTATAATAGCCGCCCATCCATGGCCACTATTAGGCACAAGCTTTTCGAGCTGGGTTTCGTATTTAATTAGATAAGTAAGTTCGTTTCGTTCAAAACTCTGTATATTTGTAAGGCTTTGTATATCCGGGTCCGATTTTTTAAGCAAAGAATATGATATTGAAGTGTGGGAAACGTATTCACATAGTCGAAATCACGACACAATGGCCAATAGCGAGGAAATGTACCTCAATAGGTGAGTCCTTATGTACTAAAGAAGCGTTGAACTGATCAATTATAATTTATTTTAAATTTACCGTATAATGCTGCCTCACAGATTAGCAGAACGCTCGACTGACGTAAATGCTACGCTGTTTACAGCTTACTAACTACGGCTTATAACTCATTGACGATGTTCAAGGCTCTGAAATCTCCACTCGACCGGTCCCTACTATACTATGCGATTCGAATAAGAATAGGAACGTCAATTACCTCTATCTGTCAAATGTCACTTGAAAAGTCAATACTCAATACTCAATACTCAATACTTTATTGCATTCCATATTATGTATATAGGTGGTATAAAATAATTTCAAGATCAATATGGACCCTGTCGGGCACAGCAAAGTTAGGAGAGAGGATGAAGGCTAAGTAACAATTCATGGAATTAATTATTATTATAGGTAGATCTAATAGATGTATATGTATATTATTGTGTGGTAAATTATGTTAGATATTTTAATTTATTTTGTATCATTGTTATTATTAAATTATGTACCCATATATTTAAATTAAATTGTGTATGCATGTTATTTATTATGGATAAGTACAAGTTTTAAAATTTTGTCAGATATTTTGTTTATTTTCATCATCATCATTATTATTAAATTATGTTAATATTTAAATTAATTTATGTATGTGCATAACTAGAACGTCTTCATGTAAGTAAATTATGTCAGGTATTTTTATTGTCATCATTATTAAATTGTGTATTAATTTAAATTAATTATGTTTATATATTTTTATTATGTTTGTGTATTGGTAAATTATGTCAGGTATTTTAATTTATTTTCGTCGTCATTATTATTAAATTATGTCAGATATTTTATTTATTTTTGTTGTCATTATTATTATATTATGTCAGATATTTTATTTATTTTGGTCGTCATTTTTATTAAATTTATGTTATTATTGTAATTGATTTATTTATGTAATGTCTTTGTATAAGTAAATTAGATGTCAGGTATTTTTATTTATTTTTACCGTCATCAGCATTAAATCATGTATTTATTTTAATTTAATTATGTATATACTTAATTTATATTTTATTCACCTTAGTACTCTCATTATTTTGCACATTTTTAAACACATTACAACGATACAGTATATAATTAATAGTTTTATTGTAATTGATGTTTATCGTTATAGTATTCCTCTATAGTATAGTAGCATTTGTCTATTAGAAATTGTTTTAATTTATTGATGAACATATTATAACTATCTGCATTTTTGATGAATTCTGGTAACTTATTATATATTTTAATAGACATAACAAATGCACTAGAAGAGTGCATTTTCAATCGTGAAGCGGGTATGTTAAGTCTATTTTTATGTCTAAGTGTAATTTTAGTTTGGATGTCCTCTCTTTTGGTATAGAATTGTGGATATTTTCGAACAAATTTGCAAATTTCCAGTACATAAAGACAAGGTACGGTTAATATTTTTAGCTCTTTGAAGTAAGGTTTACAGGAGTCGGTATCTTTGATATTCATTATTATTCTTATCATTTTTTTCTGTAAAGTGAATAGTGTAGGCGCATCTGTGCTATTTCCCCATAGCATAATTCCATACTTGAGCCATGCAAATGCGTATGAATAATAAGTAACTAGTGCTGTTTTAAGGTCAGTTGTTTTTTTTATTTCTTTGAGAGCGTATGTAAACTTAGATAATTTAGCTCTTATTTTTTGGATGTGGGATTTCCAATCTATGTGTGAATCTATGTCTAGGCCTAAAAGGGTGAATTTATTTACAACTTCTAAGTTGTGTCCGTTGTAATTAAAGTTGATATTTATGGGTATTTTTTGTCGCGGGTAGAAAGTTATTATTTTAGTCTTAGTAAAGTTAATTTCGAGATTGTGTTCGTTCATCCAGTGTGTTGTGGTGTCAAGTGTGGAAGTCAATTTTTGATTCAAATCTATATTATTGTCACATGGTGTTAAAATAGAAATATCGTCGGCGAACAACACGCATGGCTCATTGATGTGATTAGGGAGATCGTTGATGTAAATAAGGAACAGCAGACATCCTATTACAGTTCCTTGTGGTATTGACGTGCTTACGGGTATGTTTTGAGATCGAATTAATTTAATTTCTCTTGTTTTGCTATTGTAATATTCAATTTCTACGACTTGTTCTCTGTTCTTTAGGTACGAGGTGAACAAATCATGACTTTTTCCGCGGATGCCGATGTTATACAGCTTATTTAATAATATATCAAATTTAACTTTATCATACGCTTTCGTCATATCTAATAACAATCCTATAGCATATTTTTTATTATTTATTATATTGAGGGCTTCTTGGATATATTTGTAAACGGCCAAAGTGGTTGATCTATTTTTACGAAACCCATTTTGACTGTCGTTGAGTATATTAAATTTTTCACAAAATGCGTAGACGCGGTCGCACATAGCTTTTTCGAATATTTTCGAGGCAGTTGGTAACAGGGCAATTGGACGATAGTTGTTCGGGTCGGTTTTTGAATTTTTCTTATGGATCGGTTTTATAAGAGCCTTTTTTAACAAATCGGGAAAAACGCCTTCTTCGAAAGATTGGTTGATCAGTATGTAAAATGGTAAAGTTAATTCGTCAGCGCATTGCCTTAACAGAGTAGGTGGGAGTTCATCAATTCCGTGGCTTCTTTTATTTTTAAGGTTTTTTATTATTCTATTTACCTCATAGGGATCCACTGGACTAAGATACATTGTATTTTGTGTAGCTGAATCTACCGGTAGTCGTTTTGGTTTATTGCCGATAGGGTTTGTGCTATCCCCGCCTATAGAAACAAAGAAGCGATTGAATGTGTTGGCTACATCTTCGGGTTTTGAAATTAAACTATTATTTATTTGTAGTGATATATTGCGTTTTTCACTTTTCGTTAGCTTGTTTGTGCGTTCATTAATAATTCTCCACATTGTTTTAACTTTGTTGTTAGATTGCATCATTTTATTTTTATAGTAAAGTTTTTTTGCAGTCGTGACAGTATTCTTTAATATTTTTTCGTATTCTTTGTAATATTTTGTTAATGTTGGATTTTTTGCTTTTAATGTTAATGTTTTTAATAATCTTTTATTTGTGCAAGATTTTTTTATTCCAGCGGTGAGCCAATATTTCTTATGTTTAGTTTTTAATTTAATTTTACGTAGCGGTATACATTTATTTAGAATATAAATAAGTATGTCATTGAATTTTTTATAATTAACGTTTATGTCATTGTCAGTGGTAAGAATATTGTTCCAATTAAGTTTTTGTATTTCTTCTTTGAATTTTAGTATGTTTAAATTATTATATAGCCTTTTCATAGAGTACCAGTGATTTTTTTCCGATTTATCGGGTATTTTTAAATGTAAAATTGTGCTATGGTGGTCTGAAAAACCCAATTCTTCTGTACTTGCGTACATATCTTTGTAGTAAAAGTTAGTAAATATTAGATCTAGACACGTCGCAGTGTTTGATGTAATACGTGTAGGGCTTTTTACATGTTGAGTGAAATTATATTCCTGCATTACGTTTAAAAATTGAGTTGTTTTTAAATTGTCTGATAAAATATTAACATTAAAATCTCCTCCTATAATTATATTTAATTTATAGTATTTATTGCTTATATATTTTAGAATTTGTTTTAATTGTTGATGAAATACTTCCTCCTCTCTTCTATTCCAGTACATAGTTACAATTAATAAATTTTCTTTTGGTAATTCCGTAGCGCATAGTTCTATCACATACTCTATAGACATGTTTGTAATATCATTTCTATGAATGCTTTCAATATGTTCTTGTAAAAGTATACATACACCGCCACCTGTTCTGGTGCTGCGGCAGTAAGAAGATGCACATTTATATCCACTGAATTGAATGAGTTCTAGTTTATCCCGAGTGAGCCAAGTTTCTGAAATACATATTGCCTTATATAGTGAATTTTCGTCGATAAATGCTTCAAGTATATCTTGTTTATTATTAAGGCTTTGGAAATTTTGGAACAGTAATTTAAATGGTAGGTCGTTGTTTACGAAATGTCTGGTTCTCAGCGTCGTTGGTTACGTTTGACGGGCAGGCTTGAGTTGTGTTATTCAATATTATGTAGTTTTCTTGAGTGTTGTGTACGCTTTGATGTTCGTAATTTTTTAATTGAATTAATTTTCCATCAATGTATAGCTGGTTATTTTTTATTATTGCATGAGATCCGTTTTTTCTAGCCTTAAATAGTTCATCTCGCATTTGTTTTCTATATTTTCGTGTGTTTGCGTCTAAAAATTCAGATATGAATAGCCCGGTTCCTTGAAAATATTTACTATTGTTAGTTATATATCTAGACATTCTCTTGCTAATAAATTCAATGACAATTGGTCGGTTTTTTGAGCCACTAGGTCTTCCAATTCTGTATATATCTTCTATGTACCCTGATACATCTATGTTGATTATATCGCGGAATAGTTCTATTAATCTGTTATAAAGTGAACTTTCAGGCTCTTTGTAGTAGTCGTCCAGGCCGTAGAGTACAATTTTCCTATGGTTGTTTTCCTGTAAATTTGGTATTTTGGACGCAGCTGTGGCTAGTTTTCTTATTTCTTCCTTAAAATTCTCATTCTCTCTTTGAAGTTTTTCTAATCTCATATTAGTGTTTTCTATTTCTTGTTTTCTTTCGTCGATTTGTAAAGTTAAGATATTTGTTTTATAATCTAAATCTGTCTTTAATTCTGTAATAGCTCTATATATTTCTCTGTGTATTGTGTTTTGTAATTCCTGTATTATAGATTTATTATTTTCCCTAAGGTGTGTAATTATTAGTTCGCTCATACTCTGCATTGTTAATTGAGTATGCGTATCATTCGCGGTCTTTAAATCGTTAATATTCATAGGTATAGTATTCATAGGTATAGTATCGCCCAAGAAGCTCGAATCATCGGAAGAAGTTGTGTCGTTATTGGGATTTGTTGTTTTTTTCCTCAAAGTAATATTAGCTTCCTCAGGTGGTGTGGTTAATAGGTGACTGGATTCGGTGCCTCTAGGTGTGCGTATAGGGGTGTCTGTGTTTCCGGTCTTGGGTATTTTACAGATACATGTCTGGCACTTCCACGTATTTTTATTCTCTAGGGTCATCTTTTTGGTGTAGTAGTCCTTAGAAACACCGGCACATTCTAGGTCGTATCTGCATTTGCAAAGCACGCAGATAAGATTTTCTCTTATAGGTAGCTTATATTTACAACCGGCGCATACAGGTGTGGATGACATTTTGGTAAAGTAGGAGCTTAAAACAGCGACCTCTAGTGTGCAGTGTTAGTGTGCAGTGTTCAAGCCTCTTGAACGATTATGAGACACTAGTTTCAGCCTGTTGCGATAGATGGCGTTGTTTTATAGTATTGCAGCAGATGACTATTACTTTTTGAGGTTTTTTTTTTTTTTTCCGTGGGTGTTATGTATGCAAAATTATGTACCTTTTCGTAGGTTTTCCTTTCTTCTTCAATTGTGTCTTTGTTTTATCTTCTTGTCAGGTCAGTTCTCGCACTGCTGTTTGTAAGTTTTTAAATTGAGGATCCGTTACAGTCACTTATTATTATTGTTCATTTATAGATCAGTGAGTAGGTTTTTCTCACAAACTCCAATATCACACACTACATATAGCTTAAGCATTTGAATTAACACTTTTTCTTTGGTATTTAATCACTTAAACTAATATTTTGTGAATTAAAATACAGAGCAACTTGTTTGTTTGCACACGGTGGCGCCCTCTCTCCGTCCGGTCCGGTTTACTACGAAAATAAACCGCTATTAATTCAGGCAAATAAGTTTGCCAAAATTAATAGCGTTTTATGTTGTTTTGTTTAATCGAGTCTCACATCAAATTTAAATATAGATAATATTTAAAAAAAAATTAAATACTTACAAAATTAACAACATACTATTTTAAGCTAAATTAATAAATAAACAAAATCAACAATAGAAAAAAAAACAAAGAATCGAAGATCGAACCCAACCAGGCACATTACACACAGCGCCTTTTGTAGAATCAAAAATGTTTTTCGCGCACAGGATATTGCACTACTTAATATTATTTTATTTATGTATTTAATAAACTACATACTCTTTAACATTGACTTTACTTTGCTTACCCTCATCCGTGTGTCACTGCTGGGTGCCAACTGAAAACTAGTGCTGGGTGTCTTTCGCCCAGCAAATGCTGAGTTGGTAACCCAACAAGAGTTGGTGGACATGCTCAGCGATTTTTTTGTTTTTTATAATGTTTGTAATTTTGTATTGTATGTTGTTGTGTGTCTATATCCAAATAAGTGTTTTTCAAATCATATCAATTCAATAATAGTTATTTTTTATGTTTGTTCCAGACAAGGATGCGATCATGGGGGCTAACGGCGCTCTCACATCATTGCTGGTACTCACCGTGTTAACAGTCACGAAAAGCCAGACGCAATATTATGGTAAGTAATTATTAGGGTTCCATAGCCGAATAGCAAAAAAACGGAACCCTTATAGTTTCGTCATGTCTGTCTGTCTGTCCGTCCGTCCGTATGTCACAGCCATTTTGTTCCGAAACTATTAGGACCATACATGTGAAACTTGGCTGGCAGATGTATTCTGTAAACCGCTTTCCGATTTTAAGAAAATAAATAAAAAATATTTAAAATAAAGGGGGCTCCCCATACATGGAACTAAAACTGAAAATATGTATTTTTTTCATGAAACCTATGCGAGTGTGGTATTTATAGACAGGTCTTTAAAAATGATAATGAGGTTTGTAAAACCTCTTTTTCATAAAGTTAATCGTTTAAAAGATATACGTTTCCAAAGTGGTAAAATGTGTCCCCCGTCTCTAACTTCTATAATAATGGAGTGAAAAATCTAAAAAAATGTATGCTGTAGATCTTAATCTAAACTTTCAACGAAAATTCGTTTTAACGAGATCGGGTCAGCAGTTATTGAGTTAATTCATACAAACACTATGAAAAACAAAGTTATTTGGCGTAGTTACTACGGAGCCCTTCATGGGCGAGTCTGACTCGCACTTGGCCAATTTTTTTTCGTCTTTCCTTCTTTAAGACCTCTTTCAGCGATGAAACCGCCCATCGTGTCAACCTAAGTTACAGTTTTAAGCGATATTTTCTATAACTATGGATATTACAAGCTTACAGAGGGTTGTACATGAGCCGTTTGGGGTAAAAAAGTCAGTACCTATGTACCCGATTAGTCAACTCTTCACGTGTTCAGAGGCCTGACCTTTTCTTCAGTCAAATTGGTTTCGAAATTATGTTTTTTTCAATAATCTAGTCTAGTTATTTACACTAGATGAGCCTATAGCGCGTTAGGTAGATTATTGCCTATACTTATACTAAATTTCATTCGATTGAGTCCATTACTTTTCATAACAGAGTGGTTTTGTGTCAAAAATCTTGAAATTTCGGGTAATTAAAAAAAAACCTAATTTCTAAACCATAAGTTTTCACCTAACTAAAGTATGTTTTAAATGATCACTTATGATGCTCTCAAACTGAAAAAAAATCTTTAGACCACTGTAAACGGGCCACCCTGTATAAACTAATTACTATAAGTAGCGACACGTAAGTCTAGCGCTGAACGATACGCGGAGGGGATTGCTGCGCATGGGTACTGTCGCGCACGCATTACAATTATTAGCTAAATAACGTTAATGACATTATTTTAATGTAATGTCAAATAGTAGGTCTAGCGCTGAACGAAATGTAGAGGATAGCTGCGCATGAGTACTGTGGCGCATGCAAATAATATTACCTATACTTTAATTAATAGTTTATCTCCAATGCCAATGTCCAAGGATTTATAGTAGGTACCTAAGATATAATTTTTAACAAGTTTTGTGGGGAGTATATAAATTAAAACATTATTTGTTCATTTATTTTTTTTTTATTTTAGATTTAAGTCTAATCTGAATCAGAGAATCTACTGTGAATCTGAATCTACAGATAACCATTCTCAAATTTACAGTGATGCTGTCCGAATGACTGAGTAAAGTATTTGTAGCTTCGTCAATCTCACTTTTAATTTGTTTCAAAGAATCAATTAATTCGTTAGATTCCCTTTTTAAAAAGCAATTCACGTCATAAACCATTTTCCTTGCTTGTCTTTTCAAAACAGTATTTCTTCTAAGTATATTCACTTTAAAGTCACAAACAAACTAAAAAACGAAATTTAACAAACAAATTCAAACTTCCAAAAAAACAACAACATAAATTATCAGCAATAACAATACAATTAATGACGCGACTGTATACGGGATGTGCGCGGAGCGTCGTGTCGGCGCGGGGAACATAATGCGGCTGGAGAGCCAATCGGCGCTACGCACGCCCGCCCTTCATCCCGCTAGCCCCCCTCAGGTACCTTAATTTTTACTTCTGCGCAATAACGGTCACCGCTAAAGTTTCGTGCCGCTACTTGTACGAATAGCAGAGTTATGTCCCAGTGTTCACAGGCTGGACGAGTTGCCAACAGGTACATTTCTTTGTGTAATTTATATCATCACAACTGCTGTCAATTCGGTGAATGGGAACATCGTGAGGAAACCGGCGTGTCTCAGGGCCACCTTACGGGGTTGTGGGAAAGTTCTAACGAGATACCGCAGCCCCGGAACGCAAGGTGCACCCGGGGCTGGGTGAGTTCTTAGTCAGTAGAAGTCTGACACTCCCTTCCGCTCCACCCGCAGCGGGGGGAGTCATCCGAAGATTTTCCCACGCAGAAAAAATACCGTGTAATAATAATAATACCGTGTATATTTAAACCGTGCACTAGCTTTTGGCATTTTATAAGTGCCTATGTAGGCCTTTGGGAAATGAAATATCTTAAGTTGAGTTTTGAAATAATTTATTTTTGTGAACGTGTGTGAACGAAAGTGAAAAATAGGTGACAAATATATGACAGTAGAAACTATCTATGATCTGCTGTTAAACAAGATTTCTTTTTTTAAATTACATTCCATAATCGGACTACAAGACAAACGGCGATGCGCCATCGGTACATGGTGGACTTCCCACCCAACGCACTAAACGTTTTGGGAATACTTTCATTGTGCGTACTGCTAAGGAGTGGAATTCCCTGCCGGAGTCTGTGTTTCCTGATCGCTATAACCTGGGAGTCTTTAAGTCAAGAGTGAATAGGTTACTTCTAGGTAAGCGTGCTCCATCTTCGATCACATCATCACTTACCATCTGGTGAGATGGTGGTCAAACGCAAAACCTATTATCAATAAAAAAAAGTATCAAATACTAGCAGTTGCTCGCGACTTAGTTCGCGTGGGAAGTTTTTCCCGTGTAAATCCCGATCCCGTGGGAATTTCGCAAAATCCCGTCAAATTCTTAGCGAGCATCTAAGTACTAAAAGGAACCCCCATGCAAAATTTGAGAGCCCTACTACTTGTAGTTTCTGAGATTTCGTTATTAATCAGTGAGTGGTATTTCGCTTTTATATATATATAGATTAGTTAAGTCAATATTAAAACTATGTACATAAAATGTCAGCAAAACATTGCAAAAACTCTAACAGGATAAACATTATGTTATTTCCGAATGGCATCTGTCCGGTTTTTTAATTTTTGTATAAAACTCGTAAAGCAGTGCACAGAATACATTTATCTACCAAATTCCAACTGTGTAGTGTAATAGTTTCGGAATAAAGTGGTTGTGATATACGGATGGACAGACTCACAGACATGACGAATCAATATGGGTTCTGTTTTTTGCAATATTAATAATATACCATAGATGCTAGAGTAGCTATAGGTACTCAACCTGCGGTGCACCTGGCGTTTTTGATTGGCCCACCTGATTTATAACTTTATTGTAATATAAACCATTTTAAATCAAAGAAAAAAGGGAAAACAATTTGGAGTATTTTTCCCCAAAAATAAAAAAGCGTCCAAAAACGTGCCACTACTAACATTCTTTTGGGTCTACGTATGTGTGCGAATCATCTTTTTGAAGAATGAACTATAGACACCAAGAATGCGTTCAGAAACAAAGATACAGATTCTCATCTGGATGATACAAGATTGAAAGACAATCAACAAGATAAGCATGTAGCGACCGCCAGAAGCCAAGCCTGGCGAAGCCAGATCTTGATAAACTTTAGAAAATTGTTCACAGTTTTAAAAATCGCATTAAAACTTGTTTAATTGTTTTTTTTTTTTCTTATTTTTCATTAATACAGTAAATTCACCGTTAACTTGGATTTGCGCTTTAACTTAGATCTAAATATTTTTTGTTTGCGGCCCGGGCTCCCATGACTGAAACATGTTTCTGGCCCCTGAAAAAAAAAAGGTTGAGTTTAACTGTGCTTTCTTTTTTTTTTAACGTGGTAAAATTATCAAATAAGTCCTCCCACTCCGGGCAGGGTGGGAGGGACTGTCAGACTTTTACTGACTAAAATCCACGGTGTTCCTTCAATAACCCTTTACATACCGGGGCCACGGTAACGGGATGAGCCCCACGACCCCGGCAGGCTTCGGCCCTCTGCAGAGGGGGCCTCGTCATGTTGCTGACGCTCTTTGAGGCGCGCGTGGAACACGACGCGCCGTCGACCCGGGCATGGTCCATGGTCGGACAGCGAGTTGCCCTTTACTCGCTGTCCTCATGCCCGCGCCTACGGTGGCCGGAGATCGTCGGCCGACGTCCGACGCCGTGGGCGTCTACCACTGCGGCTGGGCTGGAGGGAGGACGCCATCCTCTCCCTCACGCGGCCCGCCTCCTCCTTCGGAAGCATGACTGCTTCGCAGAAGGAGGCGACCGCTTCCCACTCCCTCTCGCCCCGCAGCATGGCCTCGACCAATGCCGGGCGCGAGAGGTCTCCGCCTATCGCCGCCGTGAGGACACGTCGGTGCTCTGCCCAGGCGGGGCAGTCTTGCACCGTGTGCTCTACGGTGTCCTCAGGGCGACCCTCGCAGTGGTGACACCCAGGCGTTTCCTCCTTTCCCATCAGACACAGGTACCTCCCGAAACTTCCGTGTCCGGTGAGGACCTGCGTCATGCGGTAGGTCAGGACGCCATGACGCCGATCTAGCCACTCCTCAAAGAGGGGTCTTACCGCCGCAATTGCGGCGTGCCCGTTTAACTGTGCTAGAGTTTATCTAGCGTCTATATATTACAAGCCAGTCTTACAATGAAAGTTTACATTTAATAAGCTTACATGTGCTGAAACATGGTTAAAACATATAAAAACAAATTAATGACATTACCTTGACTGTATTTGAATATTCGTCACTCATGCATTGAGGTAATATGTACTACGTACCACTCATGTCAAATTGTTATGCTTATCAATCAGAGAACAACAAGGACTAGAGTCAAAAATAAATATTACATTAAACTCGAAGCGAAGCTCAATTTGGAATTACTACAATTGAAATAAATACTCCTATTTATAAACACAGGCCGAAATACCGATATAGGACGGCAGTCTTTGATAAAAATAATGATTCTCTGGAAGATTAATAAAACAGATGCGTTACCAGATAGGTATGGTGTGCTTACGTAGCAATAAAATGTAGATATTATGTAAATAGTATTCTGTGTATTATGTTCTTCTTTTGATAGAATTAATCTACATTAATTAAATAAAATGCCTAGGTACGTGACGTACTGTATTTATGTAGGTACTTAATAACTACTAGAGTACGATAGAAGTTGAGAAACCGACAATGCTAATCTCAATTTATGGAGTTCTAATATATACTTATAATTTCCATAACGACGTCTAAATGATAGCCGGAACCAACAACTTAACGTGTTTTCCGAAGACCACAGAACAGATAAAAGAGGTTAGAAAGGAAATAGTTCCTGATTTGTATGAGAACGCGTGTCGCCGCTTGTCTCCCACTCTTTAGCTCCACTACAAACAAGAGGCCCGTTACGTATGCG
Source organism: Tholera decimalis (assembly GCA_943138885.2). NCBI lineage: Eukaryota > Metazoa > Arthropoda > Insecta > Lepidoptera > Noctuidae > Tholera > Tholera decimalis. Next base: position 3,477,508 of record OW964575.2, on the reverse strand, counting down.
AATTACGCACACAAATAAATTACACAAACTTAAATCAAGAGCTTGCTACTGATTGTAACTCACTGTCGATAAACATGCGCCGTGCATCACAGCCAATCAGAGAAAAGGACGAAACGTCAATGGTTGAGGTGTTGAGGACGCGACGCATGCAGTACATTGTAAGCGGACTTGGTCATTGCGTTGATTAAGCGAGTACGCATCGAACATTGTAAATTTTTTGTAACTTGTTGCAATAATGTTGTTAATGTTTAGAATTTCATAGTGATCAGAATATTTTTATGTTTTTTACAAATAAAATTGTAATTAAATGTTATTTTCGACTTACCGATGGAAAGATATACCTCCTCGCTCTATACTTGCAGTCTGACTTTTTGTTTTGCAGGTTATAATTGCACAACACGGCATTTTAAAGCAGAGCTCTGTGTTCCGAAGTAGTCCGAAGCGCACTAAACGCGGTGAATGAGTTAAGGACGCATTTACGTTTATCACTCGCTCAATTTTAGGTATTCTAGTAGCAACACAACAACATTGCGCGCACACACACTTATAAACCATTGTTCGCCCGATTTTATACATTACTTAACTAATATTGATACTTGAAGGTAATATTATATTTTATTTATTATTGTTTGATCATAATAAGTGGTAACTTATTGTTTACAAAGGGTTACATGCTTATTGATTAGATGTTAGTTTATTAATGTGTTTGACGCCCGATTAGGAGTACTAGGGGACTTTGGAAATAAAATACTCATATGTGATTAAAAAAAATAATAAGAAATAAAAAAAAGTTTCGTTATGCCTGTCTGTCTGTCTGTCTGTCTGTTTGTCCATCCGTCTGTATGTCACAGCCATTTTCAACCGACGAAAAAAACGGAGGAGCTTATCAATTCGACGCGTATATTTTTTTTAATGTTTGATCACCGATTACTCGAAGACGGCTGAACCAATTTGGAAAATTCTTTTTTGTTTGAAAGGGTATCCTTCGAAATTGGTCCCATTTTCACCAAGTCAGGAGCTGATAATGGGATCTTGGAGTAATCGAGGAAACTCTTCAAATACTATAGGCACACCTACAGTGATTTGAGTATTTTTTATAGTAACTTTTGTAGTTGCATTTGAAAAGCACCATTTGTGAAGTGGATCTGATGATGAAGACCACAGATGGCCACTGGAACTACTCAATATATAAGTAGGAATAAGAAGTATTTCATGGGTTCCGCTTCGATTACTTGAATATGGTTATTAAGCACAATATGCTCGTCACAATGCATATGATGAAGTGAAGCTAATGGTGAAGTACCAGTAGAACTCCTCAACAATTAACGGCCTAGCATTGGGAAAAGCAATATTTTGTCTACTTTCTAACTAATTTCGGAATTCGGACACTGCCTACCTACCGAAATTAAAGTTATTTTTCACTTTGCAGTGTTTTTTGGAAGTCGGTTTAATTTTTTTGGTAAAAGTTTTTATATTCCGAAACTATTAGAATGATACATGTGAAACTTGGTAGGTAGATGTATTCTGTGTACCGCTTTCCGATTTAAAAAAAAAGTAAGAAAATATTAAAAAAAATATAAAAAAAAATATATTTTCAGTTTCAGTTCCATCATTGATTTGAAAACCACTTGATCGCGCATACGTTGCCCCGACGCACGAAAACTATGCGAGTTTTTGCTCTTATTATTGGCTACGATACACGAACCATTTTAGTTGTGACCAAGTATTAGGCCTGTGTGCATGCTAAACAATTACAAATTTTAAATTTTTGTATCCAATTTATAACGCATAATAATGCTTTCATGCACGTTGAAGTGGTGTGGAAAACATTCCCAGACATCTAGGTACCAAATGGATGACATAACTATTCATCAGTAATGAAATAATAGGAAAAATATATATTATTTAATCAGATTATAAACTACCGCAGAGGTCCATTTGGTTTGGGTGGTCAAGGACAAAATTGTGTCGCGCGTTGATGTCTTTTGGAAATGTCTCTTTCTTACATGAAGAAATTCTAATTCTTTCATCCCTGTCTTTTCATCTGTATTTTTATCGTAAAAATCTGTGCTGTTACCTATAACGGCTGAATACGATATCGATAATTATAAAATTAAACTTTTTTTTTAATACAATTCAGATATGTAGTTGTCATAAAATACCTATCTACATTAACTGACTTCAAAAAAAAGGAGAAAGTTCTGATATTTTTTCTTCTGTGTGACATGCATGTTTTCATTTTAGATTTCCCAAGATTCCAGATTAAAAAGAAAAGTGGATGGATAAGGTTACTAGGGAATATTGGTTTCTAGTTTGGTTTTTATTGATATAATGTTGAGAAAAGTCAAAATAATATAAGATACCTATACCCAATCTTTCTAGGCTTCAAATAGTATGACGGAGTCTAATATTAATTAACTTGGACCTATGCATTACAATATCGCCCTCGTAAGTTACTTTGGTTCCGGGGTTGCGGTAATGTTCTAATGAGATACCGCGGCCCCGGAACTTAAGGGCAGCGGAAGGAACAGGGTGGGTTTTTAGTCAGTAGAATTCTGACACTCCCTTCCACTTTACCCAGAGCGGGAGAAGTCATTCGATGATTTTTCCACCCAGGAAAAAGAAACAGGTTACTTTGGTTCGATGTCGAGTCCACGGGTTAAGTGTATGTAGGAGGGAGGAGTCATTAGATAAATCATCTAATGACTCACCACTAAAAAAATAATTATTACCGAGTGCCTGCTGAAGCTACAGGTGTTGACACAACTGATTTTAATGAAAATATATTTATTATGGAATATAAAATAAATATAAAAAAATAAAATATAAAAATAATATATGGCCGGCTACATTGTCCATGCTCTGATAAAGCAAATAAAATGCCTAACTTGTATTGGAGCGTTGATTGGTGTTACAAATCAAAACGCCTTACAATTTAAAAAAGACACTAAAACAAGTTATTGTACGGATCCACCACAGTAATAGAAATTTGTCGTAGTTGTGAAATTTATATTAAAAAGGCGATCAACGAGAGTGGTTCGAAAGTGCTGTCTCAGAAATATAATTCCAATTATTTTATGAGATCGGTTTTAAAATCACTGATTGGGTATAATTTATTCCCGGATATTAATTTTCATCAATATGAAATAGAAACTACCAATCATTTGATTGAATTAGCAAGATGCATAATTCAGAAATATATAGACGCTCGGTTATCATTTTTTAGCAATCAGGACCCTAAAACTTTAATTCGAAAAACATTTACCAAATTAATTCATTTTAAAAATCAATAATAACAGCATACTTTTTTTTCTATTTGTAATTGAGACTGATAATTATTAAATATTATTATGTGATTTTATTGAGTATTTTTATGATGTTAAACTTCATTTTATCGATATCGATAACTTTCCCTCAATCAAGTAGAGTAATCCCTAACTCGGCATATCTATGAAGCTTGACCTTGAACTGACCAATTGCAGTAGCGCATTTTTTCCTCGTCCCGACCCGTATTGGTGAGTTGTGTTCTTCAAAGAAATCGGCCTATAAGCTCTTTTAAATACTCTCTGAGTTACATATACCCCACATGGAACTGAAACTGAAAATATATATTTTTTCATGAATCTTATGCGTGTATGTATGTATTAATAGAGAGGTCTTTAAAAATGGCATACGGGTAAACCACTTTTTCATAAAGTTAATCGTTTAAAAGATATACACTTCCAATGTGGTAAAATGTGTCCCCTCTTACTTCTATAATAATGGAGTGAAAAATTATACAAAAAATATATGCCATGATCCTTAATGTAAACTTTCAACCAAAATTGGTTTGAACGAGATCGGGTTGGGAGTTTTTGAGATACAGCATATTTTCTAAAACCGCAAATAAAAATTTGTAATTCATACAAGCACTATGAAAAACAAAGTTATTTGGCGTAGTTACTACGGAACGCTTCATGGGCGAGTCTGACTCGCACTTGGCCAATTTTTTAGTTTTTGTACGAACTAACATTTTGGCATATTGAACCGTATGAAGTAAGCCCAACAAAATGTAACTGTTGTATATCGTTGAGGAATTCCCTCGACTGTCTATGGTCTCCATCATCAGACCTGTAATGGCACTTATAACCCATATGGGTGCAAAGTTCTCATCAATATAAATGAATTAAGTCCAAACACAAGGTAGCTACTTTAAACCGTTGAGGAGTTCCCTTAACTGTCCTTCGTCATCATCATCAGACCTCTAATGACAGTCACAAACTATCTAGGTGTAAAGTTCTGGTCAATTCAAATTAATCAAACCCAAACAAAAGGTTACTGCTGTAAATCGTTGAGGAGTTCCCTCGACTGTCAGGAGTCAATCTGATGAAAGGCTCCATCATCAGATCAACTCTAGACCTTCCTTAATTTGTAGTACTTTAAGATACTTAATGAAAAACAAAAAACATTTATACGGTCGAAATGCGAAACCTCCTTATTTGAAGTCGGTTAAAAAAAAAATGTTGTTTCATGCTAGGTTCAGTAACCAATATCCATCCAATTCTAAAAATAAGTATGGTTCTCGTTCTTACTTTTGTTTCGGTACGACAAAGTATCAACGTATTATAGTCACAGTATACAAGACGCCACTGTCTTTATTATAGGTTTCGACGTATTTATTTTTTCGAGGAAAGCGATACACCCCTGCGTTCACGAGCGCGTCTGAGCGCAGAATGACGGTCGGAGCCGTGCGTTCGGTAGAAAAATGTATGAAGAAATTTGAGACCGATTTTAGTTTTCTCATAAATTATAAAGTTTTTTATGTATGTTCAAAATAATTAGCTTAACGTATAGATAAATACATAGGCTATAATTTCTTGTTATTTTGAAGTTAAGAATATGCTCCAGATTTGGCTTACAGGTACGTATTCAGACCCCATTTTTTGTAATTTTCTACGATTATTGCGGCGATAAAAACGTATTTGTGTGAAAAAGATGTATGGGACTGTGTAATTATAATGCATTCAATGTGGAGATGAATAAATTATCTTGAAATTAATACCATAACATTGTCAAAATTTTAACTCCTTATGTATCAAAATGGAACCAGAAAAACATTGAAATTTGCGAGAAAATGTAAATGCGTCCTTAATCGGTCGAGCTATGATTTTCGAAACATAGTTGTGGCGCACTCGCCACGCCCACATTACCATTCCAACCTTATTCATCTATCCTGTGATTAAGACAGACATCCATCCATAAACTGACCTTAACATTGAAGATCGACCTGTGTGGCTGTTATTATTTAGCTACGAGTTCCTCTATATATGACCAATACCATAACCAAATATTATGTTTCGGATACTTGATAAATTTAATTGCTACCAACAACAGATTTCTAAAGCTCTATTTTTTTTTTATATTTATAATAGGTTCACGTTTGACCACCATCTTACCTGATGGTAAGTAAACAACATAATAACATATGTTTTTTTTTATATTAAAAAATACGTGTGTTGTTTTCCTTTTCCTTGCAACGACCAGTTGAATTATAACTGGACAGACCGGACAATCTTGATCCACCGTCGTTGTCACCAAAGTTGTAAACTAAATAAAAACAGGTTTATTCATAAAAAATCTAACCAAATACTGAGTAACAGAATTATGTTTTGAATTTTTCCTTGACCATCGACGAAGAGTTGCTGGTCTATCGGTTTTCTATCGGTTACGTTTCGGAGAGTGTGCGATGGAATTACACAATGTAATTCCGCCGAGCCCGTTCCATCATCGGACTACGAGACAAACGGCGATACGCCTTCGTTACATTGTCACAGATTACTAAATAGTTATTTCGTAACAGATACATCACTCTCATACAAAAGCGAAAGAACCTACGCTATTTAAATAGCCTACAAAATCTTAATAATAGTACCAGCTGTTTGCAGCGAGAAGAAATGTACCATAAGTACGCACACAGAGAGTTGAGATGTTTTGCCCGCCGCGCGACCCACGTCATCGAGCGAATGTCCTGGGGTTGTATAATAATATGATGATATTGGTAATAAAACGAATATAGAAAAAAAAATATTTTTTATTTGTTGACCAAAAAGTCTCAGTTTAATAAATGCATTTTTTCCTTCCCTGAATTCCCGATTATTAAATTTTAGTGTCGAAAATATCCAAAACCACGTAAATAATTTAAATTTTAATAAAATTCCGCGCAAGTAAATAATCAAAAGGGAAACAGGAGCAAAGCGGCGGAATATCAATTGTTTTTAGGTCGATCCATTATGACGTTGTCAAAATTATCATATATATATATATATATATGTACATATAAGCTAATTCAGTATATTATAAGCTAATTGTATGGCTAAGACATGGCCTTACAATCGAAGGTTCAGCTTACATGGAGTCATTGTCTAGCTTAATTAATGTTCAACTGGACCTATTTAGTGCAGCCACGGACGGCCAACGGAGAAGCACACTAATATTATTGAAACTTACAAGCAATCTCCTGGCTCATTCCCTATTCGGGGTCGGCCCTCCTGATACCTTTACATCGTCGCCATTTCTGGCGATTTTGTCATATCTACAGTTAAATCTAGGGTTTTGAGGTCGTTAACTGGTGCGGAAGCGGGGGGGTTACTAGAAACTTCTCGAAGGACCGTAGTGGGAAAATTATTTTTGCGGTTAAATATTGACCACACAGTAATGAGCTGACCAGGGTAGGAAAGTAGGTGTTGCAGGACTTACTTGGATAGCCTCTGGCTGAAGCGCGTGGATGTATGGACAGCTTGAGAAAGATGTTGCACTCGTGCTGAATCTCTTCCTTCCCAGTTGCTGGGCACTTCACTAGGTCTTTATTTTGTCACACTTGTGGGGCCAACACGGATATTTGATAGTTTAGATTTATAGATATACTAGTACTCTCGCGGGGCTTCGCTCCCGTGGATTCTATCACGGTAAAAACATAACTCTCCTTTTTTGCAGTCGGGTAAAAAGTAGCCTATAACCTTCCTCAAGCTTCAAGCTACTTCCATACCAAATTTCATCCAAATCCACCCAGTACTTTCGAAGATTAGCGCGTTCAAGCAAACAAACAAACAAACAAACAAACAAACTAACAAACTTTTCCGCTTTATAATATTAATATAGATTAGCGATATTTAGTTATCTCAGCGTGGCGCGGGGACTTGTCTTCGCATGGTAACTTCACGGCGGGTTTTTGATGAAGACGTGTAGACACAACATGGCGGAAGTAATTATACTTTCTCGAACCACAGTATCTGTACGGTGGTTGGCGGGCGTTGAATGCGCCAATCAGTGGCGCGTGCGGTGAACATTTCTTCTCTCATTTGTGGGAATTGGATACTAGGGAAGGAATATGATTGGTCAGCTCAAAAACCGCGGTCAAATAGGAATCTGTATTCTAATATGTAAGATGCGTTCGGATATATGATAGTAGAAAATTATAAATTAAATAAAACATGCGCAAGCATCCTGCCCGGCTTTGAGGATATGTAATATTCTCAAAAGGAGAGAAATATAATAATATATTAAAGCTTACTAAGAAAAGAAAATATTTTAAGTATGTTAACTACAGCTAAATTTGGGTTATTACGCAGTGATGTTATTGAGAAGGTAAAGGACATAGTTTGGCAACGGGTCTCTTGAAAGAGCCACTGCATGTCTTCACCATAGCAACGCGGGTTATCCCATCCTTGCCGGAAAAAACTTCGGTGATTACACCCATTGGCCAACGTAAAGGAGGGACATCATACTGATGTATGAGAACCACTGTACCAATCTTAATATTGTCTGCGGCATTCAACCATTTTTGTCTAACTTGAAGATTATGTAAATATTCTATGCGCCATCTCCTCCAGAAACTACAAATCATCTGGTCAAGCAATTTTTTGCGGCAAGTTAGAGACTTCGTCGTTTCGGGAACATTCATGACAGGCAACGAAGTCAACGGAGAAGCCATTATAAAATGAGCGGGGGTAAGCGGTTCTGGGTACGGATCCTCATTCAGGACACAAAGCGGTCTGGAATTCAGAACTGCCTCAATTTCAGTGAGAACAGTTGAAGGCTCCTTATAGGTAAGGAGTTGAGATAGATAGATAGATATACTCGTTATTGTACACCATAACAGAATTAAATAAGGACTTAAAAACTACAAAGGGTGTTACAATGGGCGGTCTTATCGCTAAAAGCGATCTTTTACAGACAACCTTTAGATGGATTTGACACAGCAGGAGAAAATAAATTCGCGGGTAGTCCATGGTGTACTATTTACTTATATACAATAAATAAGTAATAACCTACATACTCAATACACATATACATATACATACATAAAAATAACAAAGCTGAGATATATAAAAAATAGTAACATATTAAAGAGAGAGATAGAGATCTTTTACCATGTTTTTGAAAGAAGAAAGGGTTTGTGCTTGTCTTACTGACACGGGAAGAGTATTCCACAGTCGTACTGCTTGAGCTGCGAACGACTTACCAAAGAAATTGGTGGAGTGACTCGGTACCTCTAGCCTCAAGTTTTCCGATGAACTCAGAAATTTGGCATGTGTGCAACGAAATAGGTATCATTCCTAATTCGTTGCATGTGTGTCATGGAGGAACTTAAAACATTCTTTAAGATAAAAGGGGGTCTTAGGATTGAACAGAATACTGTAAAGCAGAGACAATATGTGTAAGTTCCGGCGAAGACGTAGAGGAAGCCACTTGAGTTTCGTAAGAAATTCAGATACGTGATCATATTTGCGCAAACCAAATATAAATCTTATGCAAAAATTTTGAAGTCGCTCAAGTTTATCAAGTTGTGCCTCTGTGAGATCAAGATAACTGACATCAGCGTAGTCTAGGATGGGATGTAAAAGAGACTGTGCTAGCGCAATTTTAGTGGCAGTTGGCAGAAAGTTACGCAACCGTCTTAGGGAACTGGCAGAAGCAAATAATTTGCGACTCACCTCTTGTAATTGGGGACCCCACGAAAGATATTTGTCCAACCAGACCCCAAGGTTCTTAACTTTCTCGCTTAGTGGAATAGCTGTGCCGTTGAAAATAACCTGAGGAAGCTGAGACCAGTTTACCTTAGATGCTAACCTAGAGCTGCCGACTACAATGACCTGGGTCTTTAACGGGTTAACCTGCAAACCATGTGCCTCACTCCATTCGCAAACTGAAGCCAAGTCCTGGTTTATCATATTTATAGTAGCATCTAAATCAGTATAAGGCGCTTGTCTGTAAATTTGCAAGTCATCAGCATAAAGGTGGTAGGAGGATTGAAGTTTTTTGGAAATAGAATTTATGAAAATTGCGAAAAGTAAAGGAGATAACACGCCACCCTGAGGAACACCGGCTACAGTACTACACCAAGAGCAGGACTCATCTATGCAAATACGTTGCCGGCGGCCATACAGGTAACTACGAAACCAGTCAATCGCTGTTGGAGATATGTTAATAGAGTGAAGTATGCTGAGCAGAATATCGAAATCGACGGTATTAAAAGCATTACTAAAATCACCGACCGACCGATAACACGGTATAAATGCGTTTTGATAGCTTTAATATTTGATTCCCACAGCCCTCCAAAGTGGGGAGCGCGGGGTGGAATCATTTTCCACTCTATGCGGTAGCGGTTAGCAAGTAGTTCTTGCAACTGAGCCTTGGCTCCAACGAAATTGGTTCCGTTATCGGAATATAAATAAGAGACGGGTCCTCTGCGGGAAATAAATCTTTTAAAAGCGGTAGATACCAATGTTAGAGATTTATTATTAAATTCAGGTAATTGTTCGTTGCATGAAGAAACAAAAGGAGTGACAGGCCACTCAGCAGTTGGGCGCAGAAGTCACTCAGGGCCATGCCACCATAAATCTTGGTTTAGTAACTGTTCGGGTAGGAGACCTCGAGACAGACAATCACTAGGATTTTCCTTTCCGTTAATATGATAAAAATGCTTAGGATCAAGATTTTCTTGACATTTATCGACGCGGTTACTAACAAAAATGTTCCATTTGTGTGGTGAGGAATGAATCCATGAAAGCGTAATTGTATAATCGGAAAAGGCCAATATATTATTAATAGCGGTACGAGAGCGGTAAGTGTCATAAACTAGTTTAATTAATTTAGACAAAAGAACAGCGGCACAGAGCTCTAGACGAGCTAAAGATACGACCTTAACAGGTGCAACTTTGGATTTAGCACACACCAAATTTACGTGTGTGTTACCATTTGTATCAGTGACATGTAAGTATATGACGCAGCCATATGCATTCAAGCTGACATCAGCAAAACCTACTATATTTGTCACGCAACCCATAGAAACGGCTACATGACGAAGTAATTTTGTTTTGTGTAATTTATCATAAAGAATAATCCGCAAAAATCTCAGAATATATACAATTATGCGCAATATTTTATTTAATGATAGCTGGCGCACAGTGCGCATGGCTAGAAAGGGACTGGACTTGAGACCAAATGCAACTCGATTAAATTGAAATTCGCGAATAGGTTCAGCGGCATTAAATTGAAAAAATATTTTTTGGTATTTTCGATGCTCATCAATAACAGCAATTCGAAGATACATCTGTTTTATATCAGCTGTAACTGCAATAAGGAACAGCGGAATTTTAAAAGTAATAAAAATATGTCGTCCTGTAAATTCGTGTAACAGGTCATTCAATGACACGCCATTATGAGACTTAGCGCTCGCGTCAAGAACGATGCGAACTTTAGTGGTTTGTTTATCATTCCTAATAACAGGGTGATGCGGTATGTAATAACCTACAGTCTGATCAACAGAACTAGGCGTAATTTCAGTTAAATAATTTTTATCGATATACTCTTGGATTATTTCATTATAACTAGCGCGCAAAGCAGAGTCGCGAAGCTTAGTTTTTTCCAAACTGATTAGACGTCGATAAGCGACAGCATAAGAATTTCCAATTGAATCTGGATTTTTACAGAATGGTAACGCGGTACAATACTTACCACTTGAGTCACGTGACACAGTAGAAGCGTACAGCTGTTCACACTCCAGTTCCGCAGGGTTCATAAAAGATTTTGAAGGTATTACTTCAATATTCCAAAATTTATGTAAAGATTCGTCTAAAGACAGAAAACAATGAGAATTATCTATATTTAGCGCGGTAGAAAAATATGAAGCGGTATTTAGTTCAGCGGGACTATAATTATTATTAGATAAACTAGCGGGTACCTCACCCATAAGAATGTAACCAAACACGGTTTCAATAGCGGACGGAGCGGTAGGTGAGATAATTTTATTGTGAAGTAATAAATACGGGAACAGTTTTGCCCCTAGAAGCAATTCGACCATAGTGGGTCTGCGAGCGGTAAATCAAACAAATGTTGCACTGCAGAAGTGTCAACAAGGTGAGATGGCAAGTTGTCCGTGATACAATCGACAACAAGAGCGGTAATTTTAAAAGAATTAATTTTATTGTTAGCAGTAACTGTAATCTCAACGTAACCTATGATAGGCTGCGAAGAAATTCCGACACCCTTTATAAATGAGTTTGAAAGCGGTATAATGTTTAATTGTAGTTTTTTACAACAGGCGGAAGTAATTATATTATTTTGCGAAGCGTTATCTATTAAACATCTCACAGAAACGTGTTTACAATATTTGTTATCAACGTAGACTCACTCAGTTGATAGGAGTACTGTAGTACGTTGCGTGTTTGTACCTATGCGAGAGCACGCACACAGCGCCACCTGTTGCGAGTTCGCGGAGCTAGTGACAGCGTCATTTTGGACCGATCTGTGCGTTAAACTAAGGCAGTTTACACATCCACGTTTGTTTTTAATAAAATCCAAACATGAATTTGCTGAGAGTGATTGAAAGGTTGTTGGACAAGTGTAAAGTTTACATTGATCACCTTTATTGCAATACAAACAAGTTTGGCTATTATCGCAAGCAACAAAAGTATGTACTGTACTATGACGTGATTGATTGCGAGAAGAGTTATTATTTTTATTAGGGTTGTTACTCACTAACGCGGTGCGAGATGATACAGTTCGATCTAATATCTTAACTTGCGATTTTATAAATTCCACGAAATCCGTATAAGTAGGAATTTCCTCATCTCTTTTATGCATTTCGAATAAATGTACAGTAGCGGGGTCCAACTTTCTCAAAGCTAAATTTAACAAAATGAAATCCTTTAAAACGTTAATTTGTAATTGTTCTAAAGCAGAAACAGACGCGTGAAAACTTTCTATGAAACTATTTAAAGATGCGGAATTATTAATTGCGGGTTTAATATTTAATATGTTAGACATTTGTAATGTGAGCCTAATGCTCGTTTATCCTGATACTTTTTAACTAAACTGTCCCAGATAGCGGTATAATTATCACCTGACGGAATAATTCCGGCGGTAATTTGCAATGAATTTCCCTTTAGATTACCGATCAGATACTGCACACGTTGAGAATTTGTAAGGTTTAAATTACTATGGATATTTGATTTGAATGATTCATAGAAAACAGGCCAGTTATCAATCCTACCATCAAAGGACGGAATTTGAATCAGGGGGAGCTTGACCGCACCCTTATATTGGTTTACGTTATCATGCGACGCTGATTCGGTCGATGACCTTGAATATTGCGTAATGAGAGAACGCACTCGTTCTACGCGCGTATAAACACCGTCGAAAGATGTAAGACTGTTATAATCAATTTTATGATCAGGATTTAATTGTAAAGAATAGGTATTTATTTTATCTAAATTGGAACTAAATTCTTGACGACTAACTGAGAGAATCTCTGTGTCTGCCATTAATGTTTCTGCGGCGTTCTGCAGAAACATTCATGGCAGACACAGAGATTCAATATTAAACGCAAAGCACAATATTAGACGTATTTACTTTCTTAGAAATTTCATATAATGACGATAAACGTTCAAAGATTGCTTGATTTTTAGCTTGAAGTAATTTTACTTTTATTTTATGATCTTCCATGTTGAAATATTAACAGAAAATATTGGAGATTAATATTAAGTATAGCGGGTAGATTAGAATAATATTATTTTAAGCGGGTATAACCAAAGGAATGCGGTTGAATATAATTTGTAGTTAAGTAAGTCGAGATAACCCACGATAATAAGCGGTTAGAATATTTACCTATGCTATTTCAATGCAATAGGAGAAATATTAAGTTGATACAGTAATTCTCAATGAATTATGTAATTAGCGGGAAAGTAAGTACGAATCACCGAACGGTATGCACGCGTCCAACATGGCGTTCCCACGAACTTTTTATTTTAGGTATTTTGACCTAAATCCTGAGACCTAGGTATGAGACCTATAATTACGTTGCGGTAAACTTATAAAAAGTATAGAAGATCGCTGATTCTTTGAATCCGGCTCGTTTGGACCAAAGTTATGGTGCGGAAGCGGGGGAGTTACTAGAAACTTCTCGAAGGACCGTAGCGGGAAAATTATTTTTGCGGTTAAATATTGACCACACAGAAATGAGCTGACCAGGATAGGAAAGTAGGTGTTGCAGGACTTACTTGGATAGCCTCTGGCTGAAGCGCGTGGATGTATGGACAGCTTGAGAAAGATGTTGCACTCGTGCTGAATCTCTTCCTTCCCAGTTGCTGGGCACTTCACTAGGTCTTTATTTTGTCACACTTGTGGGGCCAACACGGATATTTGATAGTTTAGATTTATAGATATATTAGCGGGTTTTTGATGAAGACGTGTAGACACAACATGGCGGAAGTAATTATACTTTCTCGAACCACAGTATCTGTACGGTGATTGGCGGGCGTTGAATGCGCCAATCAGTGGCGCGTGCGGCGAACATTTCTTCTCTCATTTGTGGGAATTGGATACTAGGGAAGGAATATGATTGGTCAGCTCAAAAACCGCGGTCAAATAGGAATCTGTATTCTAATATGTAAGATGCGTTCGGATATATGATAGTAGAAAATTATAAATTAAATAAAACTTGCGCAAGCATTAACTATTGTCCTCATCCAGGTGGTTGGGGTTATTGAAACTTATTTAATTTTGTTGTTCCCTAAACATTTAATTATGAGTAGGTATTCAAATTTGTGCTGAATAAAAGTATTGTTTAAGTTGAGCGTTAAGCTCCTTTAATTCTAAGCTTAGCTAAACTTCAAAATAGACCACGTCAGAGGCCCTTGAGGCGGTTTAAAAACTCTGACACTAGGGTGTATGGGGTCGTTAGACCTTACTACCCATACGATAAGAAGAAGACTGACAAAAGCTTGCTATCCGGACAGATTCACCCAAATCTATGTGGTAATTTCCTAAACAGCATAGGTATTTCACCCATTAAGCTACATGGCTCTCATATGATTTAATTAGTACAAATTGTGACTTTTAAAGAGATCTCCGAGTTTTATCCGTTTTGTCAGGGTTCAGTCAGCTAGAAAACATCGACACCATCTAGCTTAAAGTAGGGTTGCCACCCGTTTTTAAAGTTAAAATAGTTTTTTTTCGAAACATTAAAAAAATAGTACAATTGGCAAATTCAAGAAAAAGGACACATTTATTTTTTGTAATTATTTATTTTTCCATGTGTATTTGTAATAAGTCTTAGCTTTGATTAAGAAACAACGAACGGTGTGAATGCGTTTCGTTCTAAAATTCCTAATGCTGCGTTACGGCTGCATTTCAGTCACAGTTAATTAAAAAAATTGGCCAAGTGCGAGTCAGACTCGCCCATGAAGGGTTCCGTAGTAACTATAATAAATATAATTTAATATATTTAATTGAAAAAAAAAACTTCAAAATTTCTTAAAACTAGCTTATTTACAATTTTCACAACTACGCCAAATAACTTTGTTTTTCATAGTGTTTGTATGAATTACAAAGTTATATTTGCGGTTTTATAAAATATGCTGTATCTCAAAAACTGCTGACCCGATCTCGTTCAAACCAATTTTGGTTGAAAGATTGCATTAAGGTCTACAGCATATTTTTTTTTGATTTTTCACTCCATAATTATAGAAGTTAGAGGGGAGGACACACATTTTACCACTTTAGAAGCGTATATCTTTTAAACGATTAACTTTATGAAAAAGTGGTTTTTGAAACCTCAATATCATTTTTAAAGACCTGTCTATAGATACCACACACGCATAGTGTACGAGCATCGCCACATGATATTAATTGTATTACTTTTTAACATATTATGCTGTCTTGACATTTAGCTGAATAGGCGATCGTGCCTTTACTGCGCAACCTACATACTGTAATTCTATTTATAGTTGCTTTCATTTACTTGTAAAACACAACATGAAACATTCTCTTCGAAAACGGATACAAACCCAGTTATTTTATTTTCTGTGAACATCCCGTCTTCGGTGACAACATACAACAACTACATCTCAGTGTACGGGCAAACCACTCGTACATTAATGGTTCTTCGAGCCGGATACTGCGCAACTGGAACAACAGCCCTGTAAACCTTATCAGGTACGTGAAGTCTCTATTTGCGATAGCGAATCAGTTTGACCCGTCTTCCACAAACGGATCACCCCGGGCAAACTGAGAAGGCGCACATATCACACATAGTGACATCATAACAAGAAACAGCTTAATAGTCAGTGATCCGGAAGCTATTTGAAGTAAACAGAGTTAGTGTTCCGTAACATTTCTATAACAACAATGGACTCTAAACAACAAGAACTTCTCAAACGGAAGCAAATCATTGCTGAAGGTATCAGGAAGATTGGTATCAATTTTGCAAAAGATGGTCCTGACCGCAAGAGCGCAACATACATCAAAGTTAGATTGGATAATCTCAGAGCTCTCTGGAATGAGTTTGAGATGAATCACGGCCCAGACTCATGAATACTATACCAGCAAAGCATATGAACAGGTTAAACTTGAATACACAAACATACAACAGAAGTTACAATCGTGGCCGACATATGCTGGTGATCAAGATCAGGAAACAGCTGGAAGCTCAGGTGAGCTTAGCAAGAGCACTGGAGTTTATTCTAAGTCTGATGAGCTCAAAACTCTACAAGCCACTAACTTCAGAGCCTTCTCTCGCTTCATACGCAACTTGAATACAGCCAACATCAGCGAAAAATGGGACATTGAAGACAAACTCAAGACCCTCGAATTCAGGTGGAAGACAATCGATGATGTCCACTGGCAACTCGATAACATCCTCGTTGGTAGTGATGTAAATTACGAACTTGAATATTCAGGATATGAGGAAACTTACGATTCAACAAAACGTGACCTCAATCGCAAACTCAACCTCGCTGTCCAGCAACGCGACAGTGCTCCGAAGATAGAAATACCTACCTTTTCTGGAAACTATTCACAGTGGCCTACATTCTTAGATCTATATACTACTGCTATTCATAACAATCCTACATTTTCAAAGGGGCAGAAAATGCAACATCTGAAAGGAAAGTTAAAAGGAGAAGCGGAGCGTTTGGTGCAACATTTACCTTTATCCGAGAGTAACTACGAATCTTGCTGGGAGATTCTCAACCACCGATACAACAACCTGCAGTTGCTATTTACAAAGCAAATGCAAAACTTGATGAATCAGCCTTCTATTCAACAGCAAACCTCCTACGAACTGAAACGATTACATGACACTAGCCTTGAAAGTATACATGCAATGCGCAATTTGGGAATTGATACAACCACATGGGACCCTATTCTGGTGCATATCCTGTCGGGAAAACTGGATTCTCAAACGTTTTCCGATTACATGGAAGCCAGAACACGTCCACGAGAACTTCCGGTTTTCTTTGAATTTATCGAGTTTATAGAAGGCAAGTTTACTGCATTGGAATCTGTAACAAAGAAAAGGATTCCCACAACCAACAACAACAACAACAACAAACATTCCTATGCACCTACTTCTTCAAAGAAAGAATTTGCTACTTCAACATTCCAACGGGACGCAAACAACATATACAAACGTGTCCCCAAGGTGAATCATACAAGTTCCGATAGAAATTGTCCTATTTGCAAAGCTAGCCATATTTTACTACATTGTAAGTCATATCAGGAAATGACCCCGAACATAAAAATGAGGTCACTGGAGCAGTTGGACATTTGCAAGAATTGTATGTTTTCACATAACGGAAATAAATGCAATTCACGTAAAAGATGCAGAGTGTGCAATGACGCACATCACACGACGCTGCACGACGTGCTACGCGACACTTTTACCGAACAAACATCTGTCACTAATAACAATTTACATAATAGCAACTTATCAACTTCGCAAGGAAAATCTAACCACGTCTCAGGAGATTTTAACGAAGTTTTACTGGCTACAGTACAAGTCAAGGTACAAGTCGTTGATGGAACATATATAACATTGCGATGTCTTTTGGACCAAGGTTCTCAACTGAATCTTATAACTGAGGCTGCAGCTCAACGACTTGGCCTTCCAAGGAGCAATCAAAATTCTACTGTGACCGGAGTTGGAACATTCGCTTGTCACAGCAATGGAACTATTCAACTGCAATGCATGTCACTATATGGTGATTACCAGTTTACAACACAAGCACTGGTTATGCCTAAGCTTCTTAACAATTTACCGAATTACTCGTTTGAAAGACAGGAATGGCCTCACATACAGAACATAAACCTGGCCGACCCACATTTCAACTTATCATGCCCAATAGACCTTTTACTTGATGCCGGAGTATATGCTGACATAATCATGAGCAACATCCTTCGAGGAAACATACATGCGACCATAGCGCAACAAACCAAACTCGGATGGATATTAGTTGGAAACACGAAAACATTCAACTGCCATGTCGTTGTAAACTCCGACAATATTTCACGGTTTTGGGAAATGGAAGAGATAACATCTCCCGCCGAATCCTTGACAGTCAGTGAGGAGTACTGCGAGGAATTATATGCCACCACAACAAAAAGGATGGAAGATGGACGCTATGAAGTCCGTATCCCAATGAAACAAAACTTTGAACAGAATTTGGGTTATTCTAAGCCTCAAGCCGCAGCACAATTCAAACAACTAGAGAAACGGTTAGCTAGAAATGAAATCTTCGCATCAAACTACAAAGCCTTCATCGACGAGTATATAGTGCTAAACCACATGAAACCATGCACCACAATAATGAACCCAAGTAGCTTTTTACCCCATCATGGAGTAATACGACCGGAATCAACAACTACAAAGCTACGTGTGGTTTTCAACGCATCTGCAACAACTAGTACAGGACGAAGTCTTAATCAACTAATGGAGTGCGGACCAAACTTACAACAAGAATGGGAACAATTCCACGTCCAGATGAGCCATCTTTACGAAATTACAATACCACGTTGGATCGGCAATACAGAACAACCATTTGAGCTTCATGGGTTTTGTGATGCATCTGAACGAGCTTATGGATGTGTCGTGTACTGCAAGTCCTATGAAAATGGTGAACAGCTGATCAGAATGGTTGCAGCAAAGAAAAAATTAGCTCCACTGAAAAAACCAATCTCTTTACCTCGGTTAGAGTTATGCGGTGCGACTTTATTAGCTCAACTAATGAAAAAAGTCAAAGAGTCAATAAACATGAAAACTATTCCCTCGTATTGCTGGACCGCTTCAATGGTAGTACTTGGGTGGCTACAAGGTGATGTGAGTCGCTGGAAAAGCTTTGTGGCCAACAGAGTGACACAGATAATACAGACAGTTCCATCAGAATTTTGGAGACACGTCAAGTCTGAAGACAATCCTGCGGATTGCGCAAGCAGGGGACTATTTCCTTCAGATTTCATGAAGCACACTCTATGGTGGAACGCCCCTTCCTGGCTTCGAACGGACAACATAATCGAACAAAATACGTTCACAACAACCGAAGAGCTCAGGAAACAAAAACAAATATGTGCAACACAAACAAATAACGCGCCACTTATTGAAGAATTATTGCAAAAATATAGTTCGATGACTAAGGCAAACAGAGTGATAAGTTGGATAATACGATTTATAAATAACTCACGTGATACAAAACAAGCCAATCGAACCTCACATTTAACGTCATCGGACATAGAGTCAGCTCAGCAATTAATCGTCAAAACGATACAGAAAAATTACTTTGGCGATGACTTAGCTTACATACGACAGCACAACAAGCCACGAACTACAAGCAAACTGTAAAGTTTGAACCCGATATTAGTTAGATGCACAAGGCATTCTTCGAGTGGGTGGTCGGCTTGCACATGCGAACTTATCCAACACTCAGAAACATCCTATTATTCTACCGAGCAAGCACAAATTATCTCAACTGTTAATTGACCAAGCTCACAAAAATACCTTGCATGGCGGGGCGAGAATAACTTTGGGACACATTCGAAACAAGTATTGGATACTCAGCGGCATGAAAACAATCAAGTCGCAATTAATAAAATGTGTCACTTGTCATCGCTACAAAACGCAACGCAGCAGTCAGCTGATGGCTGACCTACCGCCGCCTCGAGTTACACCGTTCCGGCCATTTACACATACAGGTGTAGATTTCACTGGGCATGTGGAAATTAAATCTAATAAGGGACGAGGCATTAAAACAGTAAAGGCATATATCGCTGTATTTGTTTGTTTATGCACTAAGGCTACACATCTCGAGTTGGTGTCAGATCTCAGCACTGTTACATTTCTAGCAGCCTTAAAACGGCTTTGTGCGCGGCGTGGAACTCCGAAACATGTTTACAGCGACAATGGAACAAACTTTGTCGGCGCAGCAAAAGCACTAGCAAAGGAACGTCAAGAGGCACTGCGACTTATAGTGAACGACGACCTCGTAAGCAACATTTCCGGGTGTGGTATTGAATGGCACTTTAATGCCCCCTCGTGGCCAACAGCTGGAGGTCTGTGGGAAGCCGCAGTGAAAAGCATGAAACACCATCTCAAACGCGTTCTTGGCGAACAAAAGCTAACGTACGAAGAGTTTACAACTTTGCTAGTACAAATAGAAGCCTGTCTTAATTCAAGGCCACTTATTGCCTTAACAGATGATTCCGATGACATCGATTATTTGACACCGGGACACTTTTTAGTTGGCGGTCCTGTTCTCGCTCCTCCTGTAACGTCAGAGATTGACAACACCAGCCTAACTGTACGATGGCGTCTAACAGAAAACATGTACAAAGGTTTCTGGAAAAAATGGTCTAACGATTATCTTCAAACGTTACAGATAAGGGGAAAATGGCAAACTCCTACGCAAAACATCGTAGTGGGTGATGTGGTTCTCATCAAGGAAGAGCATGTGCCACCTGCCAGATGGTTGTTGGGACGAGTTATAGAAGTACATCCCGGAGCTGACGACTTAGTACGAGTCGTAATCGTGAAAACTAAATCCAAAACTATGAAAAGGCCTATAACAAAATTATCCCGACTTCCCGTTGAAACAAAGGATCATACACAAGATAAGATGACACAGAAACCAAGTGATGAACAAACAGAGCCGTTACGACCAAGTCGGCGTAGACAGAGACTTACAATATCAAGAAAAGGGGTCTACATGAACTGCCTTAGTGGATTACTTTTTTCATGATTGCATGCATAACACCATCCGTACAGCAACTGGTCAACGTAACATCTCTCGATCCATCCCGTCTTGTATACTTCGACAAAATCACAGACTTACAAATAATACAAGACGAATGGAAACTAGTGGTGTACTATAACATGTCGACATACTGGAAAAGTGTATCTGCTGTTGAACAATACGTCGAGCAATTACATGGACTATGTCAACGAAATATGGCTTATTTTGGTATATCTACACAATTGGAGCACGAACTAAATGAGCGGCGACATTATCATACTGTACTACTATCTGAACATGGAAGACGCAGCAGGCGGGGCCTCATAAACGCAATTGGTAACGCTGCTTATTATCTCTTTGGTGTCCTAGATGACAAATTCGCCGAAAAATACCATGAAGACATAAAATTACTTCAAAGCAACGAGGATCACTTGCTGAATCTATACAAAAACCAGACTTCGGTTATTGAAGGCGAATACAACCTGTTAAAAAGAAACGAACAAGTTATGAACAGACAATTTATACTTATCCACAAACACTTAAGAGATTCAGTGAACCAACTGAAAACAGAAAAAGAACAGTCAACGTTCATCATCGCAACTTCACTTACCGCGAATATGATGGTTGGCAACTTACGAAGAATACAAGACACACTGATCGACCTAGTTACAGATCTTCGCAATGGACGAGTCGACACGCATTTATTGAAACCTGATGCCTTTAAAAGAGAGCTGAATACTATATCAGGACAAGTGCCAATAGCCTCAAATGCATCAGAACGCTTTACAAACTATCAAGAGTTCACGGGAAAATGATCGAGGACTTCCTTATTTTTGAAGTGAAAATTCCCTTAAAAACGGACGAACAATACGAACTAACGCAAGTTATACCAATCCGCAACATAAAGGGAGATTCCATGATCAACATAATACCTTCATCTAAATACATCGCTGTGAACTTAAAAACCCCCTTGAACGAACAGCAAATACTATCATGCATAGAAGCAAATACATATCAACTCTTATGCAAGTTCGATTTACCTATATACGAAATAAAAACTACAACAAACATATGCGAAGCTGACATTATAAACAATCGTGGAGCATCAAATTGCCGCACAGAGGTGTCAAGTTGCATGAATGAATGGATTAAGCTACACAGCAAGGACGCTTGGTTGTATACGTGTTGCGAGGAATGCACTATGCGCATTTTTTGTCCAGCTGGTATTACGTCACAGACACTACGTCATACGGGAACGATCACCTTAGCGACGCGATGTATGATGCGCGGGGACAACCATCTCTTTCACTCACACTACAGTCTCCAAAACAAACTGGAACTAAGAAATAATGAAGATATGTATATTCCTGAAACAAATATTAATGAGTTAATTATAAGTAACAACAACATTGGTAACTACACGGACTTAAAAATTGAGACACATGAAGAACAATTTAACAGTCTAAAGAAGACAATAGAACAGCTTAAGGAGCAACAGAACATACAAACCATAACATCAACAGATGCGGAACCACATCATTACGTACTGTATGGGCTTATGTCAATCTGTGGAATTATGTTCTGCATTTGGGTATACTACAAGGTGAAGAGAATTTGTTTCTGTCATTCTCAAACAAGCAAGGTATCACCATCAGTACCCAAGGAAGAAATCGAGATGGTCGCAGTGGAAGGTCCTAAGAGCATGAACACTGAAGGAAACGAATCAGCTGTAGATCACATCACTGAATACCGACTTCAAGCAAACCCGAGCTTCAAACACAAGGTGGACAACGGGACATCTCCTATTCCACGTCAGGGTTGAACACAGAACATTTTGATTAACATACAATTTATAATTTATAATGTTTACTTGTTATTTTTACAATGTTTATACATAACATTTGTTTGTTTTTATATTTACATTTTATTTCTTTTTTTGTAGTTGTCAGGATGTACGAGCATCGCCACATGATATTAATCGTATTACTTTTTAACATATTATGCTGTCTTGACATTTAGCTGAATAGGCGATCGTGCCTTTACTGCGCAACCTACATACTGTAATTCTATTTATAGTTGCTTTCATTTACTTGTAAAACACAACATTAAACATTCTCTTCGAAAACGGATACAAACCCAGTTATTTTATTTTCTGTGAACATCCCGTCTTCGGTGACAACATACAACAACTACATCTCAGTGTACGGGCAAACCACTCGTACACATAGGTTTCATGAAAAATAATATTTTCAGTTTCAGTTCCATGTATGGGGAGCCCCCCTTTATTTTAAATATCTTTTTAATTTTTTTCATAAAATCGGAAAGCGGTTCACAGAATACATCTACTTACCAAGTTTCACATGTATAGTCCTAACAGATTCGGAATAAAATGGCTGTGACATACGGACGGACGGACAGACAGACAGACGGATGGACATGTCGAAACTATAAGGGTTCCGTTTTTTGCCATTCGGCTACGGAACCCTAAAAAAGCTCGACAAATGAAATACCGAAGAAAATATAGTATTATTCGTACTATATTATGTTCCTTTAACATATAGTACAATTGACCGAAGTATAGCACGATACTATATCCCTTTATAACTCAACAAAATATTATTTAATAAAAAGTAGCATTTAGGATAGGATTTCTTAAATAAAAAAACAGGTATTTTTTTAATTTTCAAAAATTTTAATATTTATCTCACAAAATGAAAAAAAAGGGAGTGTACCATTACAGGTACATTGCTGCAATGTGTTCCACTAGGAAGTATGGAATATTTTAAAACAATTGTTTTGTTGGTTGTTGCACAATGCAGCTCCGCACTTTTCACAAATAATCTGTGATTTGCCAGAGCATTTAGAAAACTTATAGCGGATACGTTTTTCAACCCATACTGGCCAATGACCTACTTGGTCTTGGCGCATAGCTGCTGGAGGCACGAATTGAGCTGGACCCTTGCGTTTTTTCGCCTGGATGTCTGGTTCAATGCTTCGGCGTTGTACGTGTGCTATTATCCCCATCTTACAGAGCACCGTAACAATCTCTTCACGGAAGTCAGCAGATGACAGCAGTGGTCCATTCGTAATCTTAGTCTTATAAACCCTTTTGTATAGTAACCGGGCATTCGACATGACAAGGTCCAAATAATGGTAAAACATTCGAACCTGCCATTTCTTGCTTCGTAGTTTTATTTTATACCCATTATACTGTCAATGAGATCGACACCGCCCATATGGCGGTTGTATTCTCCTACCACGTTTGGTCTATCAATGGTCACATACCTCTTGTGGGGCTTGTCGTATCTAGATACTTGTGACTTAGGTAGCTCATCCACAAAACTGGAGGCAAGTGTCACTATTTTTTTGTCTTTCCAGGCCACTGTAGATAAGTCTGTTCCTTCAACACAGGCAACATATTTGACTGAATAGCCACGTTCTTTTTTGGAGATTTCTTTTTCCGAGGGTAGTCTGCAATCAGGTATTCGGTTGCGTCGAATGGTACTCAAGCTCAATATTCCTTGTTTTGCGAAATATTGTTTGACTATCAAGTTCTAAAAACTCTGCTGGCAAGTCTTCGTCACCTGTAAAGCAGAGTTGCTGCTCATTTAGCTGAAGGTTCTTTTTTTCCAACGTAAATTCAATATCTGCTTGGCTTGACTGCGTCCTGATGATCCAGGTCTGGATGATGGACCTGGTTGAGGAACGGTTTCAGACAAAGTTGGCGGTTGGGAAGCACTACTTGAATTCTCAATATTTGCAATGATTGTGACAATATTCACTCCATCAACCTCTTCGAAATCATCCACTTCTAATGGCACCTCCAAATCCGGAACAAAATCAAGATCTGCGATGCAGTCGTCATCACCGTCGAATCCATCTTCACTCTATGCATAATTAAAGCGGACCTCCTCTATTTGTTCGTCTCCTAGACCTATGGATCCCATCCTGTCGCGATAATAAAAAAGTGCTCAATGTATGACACTAAATGGACTTATTAACACAATGTACCAGAACTGGCACAAACACAAAACGACAATTATTTTTAAAAATACGGAAAATTATTCAATGTCTACAATAAATAGCAAAGAACATACACTTACCTAGTAAATTTACACTACAAACAAACGGTTTTTAAAGTAACAATATTTTTTGTCTATTTTCAAAACTTACTAAACAAACGCATTTTACGAAACGTCATATTGTTCGATTCAAATTCGTTTGTCTTGAAAAACCGTCATCTGAGGGCTATAAATTATACTAAATATTAAAGCGCGCTATGTTCCAGAGCAGGAACTCTGTTCTAAAACCGAAAATATATTTTGCTTTAGATTTTATATGGAAAAATTTGGTATGTTCCAGTACTGTCCCACGGTGATATAAAGGGTTAAAATATAGTACGGATAGCAACCCTAGCTTAAAGTGACCCTAAAGATCCCAGGGTTTATAGACACGATTTACGACGAGTTGCAGGTATAGTGGGTTCGAACTCAGGTAGGCACATTACTTTGGGTAATTAATTAATTTTCTTCAATAAATTTTCTTTCATCCTGAAGAAACCGGCATGACCTAGAATTGAAAATCCAAAGACGTGCACCAACACGCGCGATCAGGAGACCTGTATCTCAACAGTGGGAACATTAAAGGCTGATAGTTTTGTTTAAATCAAGTATTTCATATCCAAGGAAATTAAATACATCATGTTTTTTGCGATACTAGTCTTAAGAACTCGTAAAACCTGCTATTTACAATAACAAACCTGAGAATTTATATTATATTATACTATAATTCTTTTGCCATCGTGTTTCAAAGGTTACTAAATCGAGTTGAATGAAGTCATTTTTATTTATTATATACTTTATTGTACACCTTACAATACATTTAAGGATACAAATATTAAAACTAGTTTTATTATTTGTGTGTGTAGTTTTATTTCTGTGTCTTTTGTGATAGCTAAAAGGCTAGATATGTGATGGATTTGTGATAGCTAAATAGGTGACAAGATTCACAGCCTGGCTCACCACCGGCGAAACGTTGCTTGCCTGTCCATCTTCTACAGATTGTAATTCGGAGAGTGTGCGTAGGAGCTCCACGACCTAATCCCTTCATCCCCCTTTTACTACCGGTCTACCCACGGAATAGAAAATACAGAGGAAGTGCCCCTTAGATATCGCACGCGTGTCAACATTAAGCACAGATGCGCGACATTAGCTTATTCGCTGTCAGATTCATGTCGCGATTGGTTGTCTCTAAAATACACGAAATATTAGAAATTATGCCTTGTTGTGCGATTTGGACCTGCAAAACGAAAGCAGTAAATAAAATGTATCTTGTGGAGGCGTATCGTATCATCGATAAGTATTAAAGTTTGTTAATTTTAAATATATTTGATATTAATGACAATACCGCATTTCATGACTTCAATGCAAACTATAAAGAATCTTATTTTCAATAGCACAACGTTTAAATCTACTTGGTCGTTATCTGGAGGAACATACTATAAATTCTAGTAACTTCGACGCTACTCAATTAGGGATGGGACACATTCGTAAAGTAGGTCAGTATCGATAATTTTTATTTATTTCTAACTCCATTTCATAGCTGGATTCAGAAAATTGATTTCGGACGGTTTATGTGTAAAATTCATAATTGTTTAACTGAGATTGCACAGAAATGTCGACGTTTTAACCACACGTAGCCTACATCCGTCTGTAGTAGATACGGGTCGCTAATCACACCGCCTATTGTACACTCATTTTTATAAATGATTGTCCTGTGTTGAATTGAGGTGTACAATAAAGTATATAATAATAATAATCACACTAATATTATAAGTCAAAAGTTTTTGTTTGTTACTTCTTCACGCTCGAAAGGCTGAACGGATTTCAATCAAACTTGGTACATGGATAGACCATGTCCTGGAATAGAACATATGATTTTTTCGTGAGACTATGTTCCCTTGAGATAATTTTATACTTTCACGCGGGCGAAGCCGCTGGTAGCAGCTAGTAGTTACTAAAGATAACATCACATAATGTAAACCGTAATACATCAAATTCTGGATATTGATCTCAAAAAAAAAGTAAAAAAGTAATTTAAATATTTCAGTTTTCCCCAAGATCCTTTTATTAAGGAAAATGGATGTTTATTGGGTTGTCAATATTCCAAAACATAATCTATCATCAGTTAGGGGAATTTCCTACGTCTAATCATATTACCGACTTAATGAAAGCCATCACGGCAAAATATATAAATATACGCTTTCATCACCTATTCAAATTAAACATAAAACTATCAAAACGGCAATTATTAAACAAATATGTATAAATTCAAGGTCAATAAATATTTTTAATACTATCTATTAACATTTCATTGAAAACTAGCTTGTGCCAGCGGCTTCGCCCGCATGAAATTAATACTTTGTTATATGATTTACTAGTACTCACGCGGGGCTTCGCTCCCGTGGATCCTATCACGGTAAAAACATAACTCTCCTTTTTTGCAGTCGGGTAAAAAGTAGCCTATAACCTTCCTCAAGCTTCAAGCTACTTCCATACCAAATTTCATCCAAATCCACCCAGTACTTTCGAAGATTAGCGCGTTCAAGCAAACAAACAAACAAACTAACATACTTTTCCGCTTTATAATATTAGTATAGATAGCCTATCTATAGCACTCAAAAATAATGCAGCTACATATTAGGGAAGGAATTTTCAGAATCGGTTCAGTAGTTTTAGAGATTACCCGTACATACAAACTTAAAAATTTGATCTCTTTAATTTTAAAATAGATTCTATTTTTTTGAAGATGGTCAACCTTTTTCCATTGCTGACCATTTGTATGATGTCGATAAATTATTACATTGCTCACACAAATAAAAAAGTAACATCGATATTAAAGTATCAATATTTGTCTACATCTCTATCTGAGTAGCAAAAGACATTACATGTGCATGCAAATATGACATCTATTTCAAAGTACTTAGCGTTCCGAATAGAATAAATTGGTTACAGTGCCATCTAGCGTTGAGTAGCTGAACTCATTGTAAATTGTTGGAATTATGTTTTTTAAACGATAAACGCCTTTATTGATTATGTCATGTCAAATAATAACAACTTTCGGTCGTTGTAATAAGACTCAATATTTTTGACAGCACTAAGAAGATGATTTGTTAAAGTTGCGTTTCAACTTTGTAGCCAATTATATCACTGTTTTTTATGTGTGTTATGGACATTTTGATTTGCAAATGTGTGAGTTTGGCGACACTGGTTCTCGTTTTGAGAGAGCGTAGGGGCACTTCTACTTAATTTTCATTTCTGTGGGTCTACCAGACGTACCGTACCGTACTTGGTCGATATACCGTCTTGTCGTACTAAGCGCTTTTCTTCAACATTCGTTGTGCGCACAGCCAAGGTGTGGAACTCTCTGCCGGCTTCTGTGTTCCCTGTCACATATGATCCGTCAGCCTTTAAAGCAAGAGTGAATAGGCATTTTCTGGGCTCGCGCGTTCGATCGTAGACCTCATCTTACACTTACCATCAGGTGTGATCGTGGTTAACAGCGGGCTCATTCGTAATAAAAAAGAATCTCTTATGTAACATACATATTTTGATTTTAAGACGCGCCTCGGAAGGTTCGCTTAGTCGTTCGTTTCATTACAACAACTACTAACGAACACTTTAGGGTTCCGACACCGAATCGTAAAAATCGAAACCCTTATAGATTCGAAATTTTTCCTGGGTGGGCCTCCACATACATGGAAGAGAAATTAAAAAAAAATCAACAAATCTTTATATACATGGTGTCTATAGATAGATCTTTAAAAATAAATTGAGGTTTCTTAAACCATTTCATCAAAGTCAATAATTTGAAAGATAGATACTTCCTAAGTGGTAAAATGTGTGTCAACATCCCCCTCTAACTTAAATAAGACAGTGAAAAATCTGATCTTAATAAAAAAAAAAACAGCGGAAATTGGTTTGAACGAGACACAATAATATAATAATATTCCACACAATATTCCAATTTTCAAAAACCGCAAAACAAAGTTATTTTGCTCTTATCAGTGCTTGCTTCTACGGTACCCTTCATGTGCAAAACCGAATCAAATAGGCCACTTTAAAAAAATCTTGTTATTTCATAATTTTACTAACCTAGTAAGTACACACCAGCGCTTTAAACTGAGACTAAGTTGAGATCTCAGAACAATTTAACAGACTCTGTTACATTGTTCTGAGATCTCAACTACCGTTTAATAAATAGCAATAGGATAATCGCTAATTGCAAGACTCTTGCGAGACTCTCGTTTGGGCAACACTACTTTAAACTCTCTAAAAACAGATTTACTACCTAGTAGTACTCAGAGTTTGTTTCGGTGTTTCTTCTCAAGCCCGATTTACACTTCAACAAGTACAGTAGCGAGTTAACTTGCGTCATCGGCGAGTTAAGTTGTTATTGTAGTTTGAACGGCAAAAGCGAGTTAAGTAGTAGTACATTAACAACTTAACCGCCAATGACGCAAGTTAACTCGCTACTGTACTTGTTGAAGTGTAAATCGGGCTTTAGAGTAGTCAGTTAGGAAACACCGGCCTCATCTAGCTAAACATAACACACAAAAACATGACGTATAAAAGTGTTATTCATAACCAATTTACAAAATAAATATTTCATTTGTAAGTGCACTATTCACTCCCTCGTGACTACTTCAAAACCTAGCAATTAAGTCACTTAAACCAATTCAAATTTATCCTATGAATAGCCTCTACCTGCGGTTTTTGAAATCAATTATAGGTATATGTTGTCCGGACTTAGAAGCTATATTACAACAAAAAAGTTTAATTGAAATCCGTCTATAAGTTCCGAAGATTAGCGTGTACAAACAGAAAAAAAAATAGATAATCAGCCAGACATTTTTTTTATTCTTGCTCTATTGCTGTTTCTTAAACCTACTCAATATTTTTTTTAATAAATATATTCAAACACACTTTGTTACTGTTTTATTATATTTATATATTGCTACATGCAACAAACATACCCACACATACAGACACACAATGACTAAACAAAACATATTATCGTAGTATTTTTTTATTTATTTTGAAATAAGTTTTTTTTAAAACGATAGTTTCAAACCTTGTCATTTACACTATGTCAGATATGAAGAGCAGGGCCTCCTGGCATAGGTGTTTCATATACTTAAAAGGAGACCCCTGTGTAAGATGGATTGTTTATGATAAATGTGACAATGAAAAATAAACTTATTTATTATATACTTTATTGTATACCTTACAATACACTTAAGGATACTGTAAAAAGTACTGCTCGATGCTATGGTGACCTAACACTACTTTCTCGTATAGATAAGATATGGTATATTTGGTAAAAGTTAGTCTTCAATTAAAAGGAAAATAGTTATATTCAAACACTGTAAGGAATTACACGGTAAACTGGTAAACTATGTAACTTAACTTATTGGTAATGGTAAAATGGTAATGGTTTTTTTGAGTGCGTGGTGTCTCCAAAGAGATCTGATCGCGAACTGACTGATATTTTTGTGATCGAGCGAATGTGCATACTTACGATCGATGCAATTATGCATTTTCGCTGAGTGTTCGATTAAAGTTCGAACAGATACAAATAATAAAACGAGTGTACAATGGGCGGTCTAATCAAACAGGGCCAATCACTTACATACAACCTTTGGATGGACAGAAATTAAAGGAGATAGATTTAGGGCCGTCAGTGTACAATATCATAAATAATATTCATTATACATAATAATATAAAATATATACCACAATATATACTAATACATATAAAATTCATAATAGAGAAAGGAGGGGAAAAAATTATAGTGAAGGTAATGCTCCTTCACCATTCTTTTGAATGTAGGTGTAATGTATTAGTAATGCATTCTACAAACGGGCCGCTTGAATAGTGAAAAATTTATCGAAAAAAGAAGTGGAATGCATACATATACTTAACTTTACATTTTCCGATGATCTCAAGGACTTATTATAGATCCAATACCTATTTCACATTTATGTGTTCTTCTGTAAAAATTTTATGTATACATATATTCAAATCTCCATTGTTTTCTTCTTTCAGATATCTTTCAAGGACTGCAACAACTGTTCCAGCCATATCCGAATAATAACTTCAACATACAACAATATAATGGAGCAAACAGAGCTCCTACACACAAACAAACGAACAGACATGAAAACAAGAAGAAAACTACAGACCAAAATAGTCAATCTGAAGAGAGGCCAACAAAGAAACCAACTGCAAACAATCAGCAAGACTATGTTTTTGCCACAACTGAAAAATCAAGTCGCAAAACGACAAAATCTAATTCTAGTCAAAATAATTCTAGGAGTTTAAACAATAAGAATGAATATAGTAACATACTCTTTGGAGAGTATTATAATCCTTATGAGATAACTACAAAAGCACACAGAAATAAACCTAAAACAACTACTACTACTGAAGCTAACTATTTCAATTACCAAGACAGAGGAACGACACAGAACGTGTTTGGTAACAATTTTAACGTCGCTAGACCAGTGACAGACAATGTATTTCAAAATGTCAACAATAGAGATACATTTACTGTTAATAACAAACCTAAGCCAGCCAATTTTATTTACAATGGTGGCAGTATTGAATTTAACAATGATTTCTCAGGCAATACAAATAAAAACCCCCAAAATGACAGAAATTGGGGTACGAGCAATGGTAACAACAATCGAGGAACTTTAAACACTGATTACAATTATCCAAGTAACAATAGGAATACAAATGTTTTCTTAAATACAGATAATGTTCCTGGGTTTAACTTTAACGGGAATAGTGGAAACAATGGCTTCAATCAACCTAATAATGCAGAAATTGTATTTAACAACAGAGGAACATCGAATTTCAATTCAAATGAGAGATTAAATACGAATAATAACAGAGGTAATCCTAATTTCAATTCAAATGATAGATTGAATACGAATAATAACAGAGATAGACCTAATTTCAATTCAAATGACGGACTAAACACGAATAATAACAGAGGTAATCCTAATTTCAATTCAAATGACAGATTCAATACGAATAATAACAGAGATAGACCTACTTTCAATTCAAATGCTGGATTTAATACAAATAATAACAGGGATAGACCAAATTTTAATTCAAATGACGGATTTAATACGAATAGCCCTAATTTCAACACCAATACCAATAGGCCAGCTAATAATTGGAACGCTAATGGATTTTTCTACCCTTCGGATAGTCCTGTGAACTATCGACCAGAGGTTGTAACCGCCCCTGTATATGAGAACCGACCTCCCATCACTAATAGACCAGTGACATCCAATAATAATTTTGGGTCTTTTAACAGACCCTTAGATACTTCAGTCTTTACTGACCCTGAACCGGAGATTCTTATCGGACCAGACGAAGATGACATGAGCGAATGGCAGAAGAGGCAGTATGAAGATAAGGCGGAGAGGAGTGAGTAATATCCTTTTTTTTTTCTTATCCAACTTTGTGTCCGATAGCTGAGCAAAGGCCTCCCCGTTTTCCAAACCTCTCTATCTTGAGCAATTACATGCGTCTGGAGCGGGTTTACATCAAGTGTAATGGGTGGGATTCAAACCCGCGACCTTTCAAGCCATTTGGCTGTTGATGCTTCAATGATTGCCCGCGATGATCAGATCGGTGCCCTACCGGCACAGTGGTCGACCTCGTGACGTTGGCCTCCTTCAGGCAGACAACGTGGGTGACGATCTTTGCTCACCTGTCTGGCTGCATTCTAGCCTATTTTAACTCCAACATTAGCTACCTGAGTAATGGAGCGCAGGGTGGTGTTCCTCACGCGGTCTGTTTACTGACATGCTGTTTAAAAACTTATATTCCTCGTGCCCATTTCTTAGTCTATCGTTTTTTGTTACACCATTGTTTTCTGCGAAACGAAAAAAAAATGCGCACGAGCTCCACGATTCCTCCATCTCCCTTTCACTACCGGTCTACCAGGCGCACGGCTGGGTACCACCCACACTTGGTTGATATACCGTCTTGTCGCACCAAGCGCTTCTCCTCCACATTTATTGTGCGCACAGCCAAGCTGTGGAACTCTCTGCCGGCTTCTGTGTTCCCTGCCACTTATGACCGTTCAGCCTTTAAAACACGAGTAAATAGGCATCTCTTAGACCTTATCTATCGCTTACCATCGGGCGAGATCGAGGTTAAGAGTGGGCCTATCAGTAATAAATAAAAGATAAACCAAACATAAATAGGCTTTTGAAGAAGGCTGGTATTAAATATGCTTCCTATTCTCTTTTCCAGTGTGTGACTACTACAGATCCCTGACTGTGAGGAAGGTGGTAGCACTACCGCTGCTTCCAAACCCGGATCGCAGAGAGTTCAACGTGTCAGACTGCGTACCGATCAATGTACCTCTCATTATTGGAGGAACCATCGCCGATATAAGAGATTATCCTCACATGGCTATAGTTGGCTGGATGAAAGTTCAAGTAAGTAGCACTTGTTTTTAGGTATCTATCAAATATCTGTAGCTATAGTCCTAGTACATTTTCAAAAAAAATTAAAGGTGAATGAGAAAAATGAGAATGCCCATCAGCCATATAAAAAAATTCCTGAAATGAACAACAATGAAATATACGCCAAATGTTATTTCAAATAGCAGGCAACCCATATCAATTTCAATAATTATCATAAAACTAGGTAGAAATCAGTTACAAACCTTTTTATGAAATAAAGGTTAAGTTTAGGTTAAGGATACCGAGTCGTCGTTTAGGCGCGTCCAATCTAATTCCGTGTTCAAAAGTAGGTTTCGTGAATAGAAGTAAAACCAAAGTCCTTCAAAAATGGTCACAATCGTCATTATATCGCGCTACGCCACGCTAGAATTAAGTAAATAAACAATCGAAAATGCAGTAATGTCAAACTATCAGTCTATCAGTAAGGAAAGAGACATGTGATTCATACAGCCTACGACGATACGTCAATAAAAAAATAAAATAATTCGATTTTAATTAATATTGCAACTTGGTTACGGTTCAAAAGGGGGCTCTGAGGCTGCCGTACACGCTTTGTCGACATACCTAAATTCTTGGAAAAGTGAGGCCATTCTGAAGGTTGACATAAAAAACGCCTTCAATTCAGTTACCCCAAATTTATAGTTGCCTTTGGCAATGCTATAGAAATCCATCCAAATTATTGTTTCGAGACAGTCTATTAGAATCAGCTGTTGGCTGTCAACAAGGTGACCCTCTCGGGCCAGTGATTTTCAGTTTAGCTATTCACACAATAATTCGAAAGCTAAATTCTAAATTCAATGTTTGGTATCTTGACGACGGAACCTTGGGAGGTGATGTAGAAAATATTTTAGCAGACCTTAATTTCTTAAAAAATGAACTACATTCTATTGGCCTTGACCTCAACCTCTCAGAATGTGAATTATTTTTAACAGATAACACTGACAGTATATACTGACAGATACAGAGACATAAGTTTTCGCTTAACTAAAGTATGTTTTAAATGATCATTTATGATGCTCTCAAGCTGAAAAAAATCTTTGGAACACTGTAAACAGGCCAGCCTGTATAAGGTGTTCTGTTTTTGTTACTAACCAACTATGCATGTTACTCATCAGAGGATAAGCATTGCCATACAATGAGGCAATATAATTATCGGTTTTCTATCGGTTACATTTCGGGGAGTGTGCGATGGAATTACACTATCTAATTCCTCCAAGCCCGTTCCATCTTCGGACTACGAGACAAACGGCGATGTGCCATCGTTACATGTGGACATTCCACCCATACGCACTAAACGTTTTGGGAATACCTTCATTGTGCGTACGGCTAAGGAGTGGAATTCCCTGCCGGAGTCTGTGTTTCCCGATAGCTATAACCTAGGAGTCTTTAAGTCAAGAGTGAATAGGTTTCTTCTAGGTAAGCGTGCTTCATCTTCGACCACATCATCACTTACCATCAGGTGAAGTGGTTGTCAAACGCAAACCTATCATCAATATAAAATACAGCCAGACTTTTGGGCACATTACCAGTGGACAGCAATGCTCACGAATTTCTGGACGCTATATTTTAGATTATTTTTAGATATCGACGCCTTAGAGTGAAAACCTCGTAAGTTAAAATGGAGTAACTTTTCGGGAGGAAGAAAAATCTGCGTGCTATAAAATTTTTGTACGGTTTCTTTTATGTTTTTTTTATTTATTTATATGTAAATTTAACCCGTTTTTATATCCAGAACTGTTCGAAATTATGTATATAATGAAAAATATTATACATAATATCGAACAGATCAGAAATGCATAATCCATGGCCTGATTACGCTAAACTGACGACGAGATGCGAGTGTTTACGAGGTTTTCACTTACTTCCATAGATAGCGTTTCAAGTATCTAATGAACATATGAGTGAGATCAGGATGTGCGTTGCTAGGATTGCTTTTTGGAAACGCAATAAAAAAAATTTGGACAAAAATGTATTCCCTAGGTTTTCACACTAAGGTGACGATATAGTTTAGGGTTGTTACTTATTTGGATTAATGGGTATTTTTTCATATTTTATTTATGATTATTGTTTCAGGAAGCCGGCTACTCTTGGAAATGTGGAGGTTCTCTCATCAGCGATCGCTACGTGCTAACTGCAGGACATTGTACCTACCAGGACAAAGACGCAAATGTTGTCAGGTATGTGTTATGTTATGTCCTAACGAGATACCGTAGCCCTGGAACTTAAGGGCAGCTGAAGGAACAGGGTGGGTTTTTAGTCAGTAGAAGTCTGACACTCCCCTCCGCTCTACCCAGAGCGGGACAAGTCATGCAGTGATTTTCCCACCCAGAAAAAAGTCTACCTAGGAGGTTTTCATAACCTTTTTCTTCTATTTATTTAATCACTTAACATAACATCTGCCAAACTGTTAAGCATGTTTTTCAGCAGTACGTTCCTGTGAATTTTACTAGTTTAGGTTAGAATCAAACTAAGAATAAAAAAATGAAACTAAAACTAATTTAAACAAAACTTATACACACAACGTTGATAAAAGTGAGAACAATTAAATGAAACTACATTTACTATGTGTCATTTTCAGACTACACACCAAAAATCAGATCAATAGATGCAATAGTTTAGACACAGGAAATTTTTGAAGTTTTTTCTTAGTTAAAGCACCATGTATTTTCCCGAGCTGTTAAGTACTTACGCACAGGTATATACAGGATCGTATACCTTAATGGTGAACGCAGACCTAGCCGCACCGCACGCGCCGCAGTCTTTTCATTCGAATTCTTTATATGAAGTTCTATGCAACCTCGCACACCTACCCGCACCGCAGTCGCCGCAGTCCCTGAAACGACCGAACTCCCCTAGCCGCAGCTGATGACGTCACCCGCACGCAGCGCGGATGACGTCATTCGCATTCACGGCGCGCAGTGTTGCCAGAGTTATAAAGTAGACAGAGAATCTCTGTCAACGGTTTATAATAAAATTACTTATTCTCATATAAATAATTACTTGCTTATTCCCTATTATAGCACCTACAGATAAAATTACACAAAAGAGCAAAATACCAATACCAAATACAGATTTTATACAGATTTTTTAAATCTTCGGTACAGATAATGCTTTGAAAAATCAGGCAACACTGACGGGAACGACTGCAGCGACTGCGGCGCGGATAGATGTGCGAGGCCATTAACAAAAAGCGATGACTGCGGGGACTGTAGAGACTGCGGTGCGGCTAGGTCTGCGTTCACCTTAAAACAACACAATTTACGCTACGATGCCGCTCTGCATCACACATTTTTGTTTACGTTTTACTTTAATTATTCAGCTTTAAATAACTGTTCTTATAAAAAAATTGTTTACGTATTTTTCTCGTAAACTTTTTTTTATAGATTCGGATTAACCATAAGCACGTATAGTGTATGTGGTTTAATTTAATGCCTCTTACTTTTTTCAATGTTTTATATTATAATTTAGTAAAATAAATAAATACTACAGAAAGCTCACCAGTCAACTGATACAGACACATAGATATATATTTTTTTATTGATAATAGGTTCGCGTTTGACCACCATCTCATCTGATGGTAAGTGATGATTTGGTCGAAGATGGAGCACGCTTACCTAGAAGTAACCTATTCACTCTTGACTTGATGCTAAGGGTCATCAAGTCAAGAGTGAATAGGTTACTATCATTCGTTATAGTATATCGTTATAGCTATCGGGAAACACAGACTCCGGCAGGGAATTCCACTCCTTAGCCGTACGCACAATGAAAGTATTCCCAAAACGTTTTGTGCGTATGTGTGGGATGTCGACCATGTAACGATGGCGCATCGCTGTTTGTCTTGTAGTCCGATGATGGAACGGGCTCGGCGGAATTACAAATAGTGCTTCCTGAGTACATTTTTGAGGTGGTTTTTATTTTTAGTCCAGTCTATTAATCCGTCAGGTATCTCATTAATAAGTGTAGGTGCAATTAACCGTCATAGTAATTATTTATCTTCATCATCCATCATCCAAAGCCTGACTTCCCCCATTTCTGGGTGTAGGCCTCTCTTCGCTTGTGCCAAGCTCCACGTTCATGTGTCTCATCCAGGGTACACCCACAATGGCAACAATTTCGTCTACCCATCTCGCTGGCGGACGACCAACGCTCGTTTTACCAGACCTTGAACACCACTTGGTCACAGATTTACTTCACCTGCCATCACAGCGCCTTCCTAGATGTCCAATTCCACTTGAGTTCCATAATGCGATTTCCGATATCAAATACCTTTGTATCTCTTTGGATCTCGACATTTGGAACCCGATCAACTAGTCTGATGCCGAGCAGGGAATGCTCCAACGCTCCAAGTGCTACTTTGAGCATATTTGCCTTAGGGATCTCTTTGAGCTACTCTGACCATATTTGCCTTAGGGACTTGTAACTGCTTATTCTTTGATTGTAGGGTGGCTCGGTCTCTCTCTCTGTCAGGATCTGGCGGACTAACGTGTGGTGTGAGAGGACAATATAGACTAATTAACATAGTACATTTTAATTTTTATTTAGCTGTCAATGTCCCAAGGCCTCCCGCAAATCCTTCCAGGTTCTCTTTTTGAGCGCCACTTCGAGGACTTTTTCGAGGACCAATAAATGCAGTAAGCGTGTAGGTCATCTCGCCATCTTTCCCTGAGCCGACCTCAGTGGCGTCGTCAATCCTGAGACAACCAGGGTCATTCCCAGGTGTCCCCACCATTGACGCCACCACTGGTGATAAATGGAACTGAATATTCCACAACTTTTTTTTTTTTTCACACAACGCCATCTAGTCCCAAACTAAGCAGAGCTTGTGGTATGGGTACTAGACAACTGATAAACATACATATATATATATTTCTAAATACATACATATTATAGATATTACACCCAGACAAAGAACAAATGACCGTGCTCATCACACAAACATTTGTCCTAGGTGGGAATCGAACCCACGACCTTGCGCATAGCATTCAGGGTCACTGACCACTATATATATGAATAATAATAATATAATATATATATGATATGAATTCATTTTTTTTCGGATGATACTTGGCCGGCTCGTTCCGACAGGACTCAACAACACTGCACCGATAGCTACATTCTTCATTTAACCGACCCGACACAACGGCTTTATAATTCCACAAATTAATATTTAACCACAACATTTTTGCACATTCATGCATTTCTGCATCCTTCTCCTCCTCAAGTCGGTTCCTCAGTGCTGAGGATCGTGGCTAGGACGGAAACGTAGCAACAGGCTCATCCATCTACTACGGTCTTCAGCTTCATTTCTGCATACCTATCTTCTAAAAATTCGCACACTTCAACCCAACATTTATTTCTTAAGATTTTATTTTTGCTGTCTTCGTCGGTTTTGTCTGGTAAAGCCTGGGTTTTGACTCCACTACTTCGTTTAGTTCATCATAATTATAAGCCATCGTTTAATATTTGTTGTAATTGAGCATGAGTCATGCATGCTTTATTAGCGGGACATGCCACAAGGGATGTGGCAAGACAGGCGGAGAGGGCACACGCCACTGCACGCACAACAATATAGAAGCTTGCTTAGGTACACAACACATACGTAACGATGCCAGCCCCATAAGCGGGAGACTTGCTGCGACCGAGATTACGACACGACGGTATTGGTACTAGCCCGCAAATATATCCATGTCTTTGCCCAAGAATCTTATTTATCATCCGAAAACGCGAATCAACCTCAACCCCTAGAATTTATCACCAGTCACCCTGCGAACATCATCATTACCTCATACTAATACACCTATTTTACTGAACTGCCAGTAATGACCTTTACAGCGGTCCCCCTCAAGCAGTTCAGCTCGGCTCCTCATTCCTGGACGACCCCGGCGCGCTGGTGGTGAAGATATCCGCCGTAATCCGACATCCGAAGTACAAGATGAGGAGGTCTTACCATGATGTGGCTCTCATCAAGATGGTGTCCAAAGTCAAGTGAGTATTACTTACCTTATAAAGGTTTATTTAAAATTGATTAGTTAGACTACTATCCTGATGGTAAGTGATGATGTAGTCGAAGATAAAGCACGCTTGCCTAGAAGTAACCTATTCAGTCTTGACTTAGGTAAAAGCTAAAGGAAACACAGACTCTGGCAGGGAGTTCCACATCGTAAATAACACTTTTACACGTCATCTTTTTGCTTTTTGCCGTTTTGAGTTTAGCTAGAAGACTTTTTTCCTCACTGACTACTCTGAGATGAAACACCGAAATAAACTCAGTGGGCAACGTCTATTTTAAAGTCTATACAATTCTATTGAGGAAATCATATGAAAAGCATGTAGGTTCATGTATCTAGTGCTCTTTTGAGGAAAAAAGTACACAGATTTGAGTGGACCTGTCCAGACAGTGCAAGCATTTGTCAGTTATCGTGTAGCTCAACTTAGAACTTAGGTAAGGAGCTCAAAGAACATATTTTTTTAATACGTATGAGCCCGCTTTTTACCTCGACTACACCTGATGGTAAGTGTAAGATGAGGTCTACGATCGAACGAGCGAGCCCAGAAAATGCCTATTCGCTCTTGCTTCAAAGGCTGACGGGTAATATGTGGCAGGGAATACAGAAGCCGGCAGAGAGTTGCACACCTTGGCTGTGCGCACAATAAAATGTGGACTAAAAGCGACTAAGTGTGGATGATATCTTGCAATACACCTATTCCCTTAAGAGAACACTATTCAATGAGCGCAAGATCTTTGGTGTTATTAATTCGATGTTTGTCAATTTCAGGTTCTCTGAGGTCATCCGACCAGCATGTTTGGGAGCACCACCACCAGTGGGCCGGAGTGTCATCGCCACTGGATGGGGAAGGACTGAATACGGTAAGATTTTTAACCGCTGTTAAACTTATTAACACATAACACATGTTATGGAGGATGGATTTTTTTTCATTGATTTATTTATGGATTATCAACACATGTTACAGCTAAACATGATTAAGTAATGTTTGGTAAGCTTAGAACGAACAAACCTGCACATCGAATTAAAGGTAAATACCTCATGCTTCGTGTTTTACAGGTAACAAAGAGACATGAAAAGATAGGTTACTCAGAAGTTTATATATATATATTGTTTTAATTAAAAATAAGTTCGCGTTTGACCACCATCTCACCTGATGGTAAGTGATGATGTGGTCGAAGATGGAGCACGCTTACCTAAAAATAACCTATTCACTCTTGACTTAAAGACTCCTATGTTATAGTTATCGGGCAGGGAATTCCACTCCTTAACCGTACGCACAATGAAGGTATTCCCAAAACGTTTAGTGCGTATGGGTGTGATGTCCACCATGTAACGATGGCGCATCGCCGTTTGTCTCGTAGTCCGATGATGGAACGGGCTTGGTGGAATTAGATTGTGTACTTCCATCGCACACTCCCCGAAATGTAACCGTCGTCGATGTTCAAGGCTCTGGAGCTTTGACTCGACCAGTGCATCGTTGCCAATGAGTCTCTTGGCCCGCTTCTCGATAGACTCAAGTGCGTCCAATTGGTATTTAGCAGATCCATCCCAAAGATGAGAGCAGTACTCCATACACGACCGAACCTGGGCTTGATAGAGATTGAACAACTGTTCGGGTGTGAAGTACCGTCTAACCTTTGCTAGGATTCCCAACTTTTTTGATGCTAGTTGAGCCTTAGCCTCGATAAACGGGCCAAAATTGAGGCTAGAAGTTAGTGTTACCCCCAGAAGCCCGATACGGTCGGTTATCGGCAAAATTCCAACTTGGCTGCGAATTTACTGGATCGAATTGATCCAGTAAATTCGCAGCCAAGTTTCTGTGATAGACGAACAAACACACGTGCGATGCTATAACATTTCTGCGTTTATTTCTTCTCTCTCTCTCTATTCTATGTGTTTTTTATTCATAATAGGCTCGCATTTTACTGTCATCTCACCTGATGGTAGATAGATGGAATATACTTTATTTGCACCAAAATTTAAACACACCTAATTAACAATATTGCTTATTCTATGGCTACAATGGCGGTCTTATCGCTGAAAGGTCGGTAAGTGATGATGTGGTCGAAGATGGAGCACGCTTACCTAGAAGTAACCTATTCATTCTTGACTTAAAGACCCCCAAAGACAAGGTTATAGCTATCGGGAAACAGTCCCCGGCAGGGAATTCCATTCCTAGATAGAATATACCGTACTTCTTTCTTGGAGTGATTTAAATATAGTTTT
Organism: Tholera decimalis; assembly: GCA_943138885.2. Classification (NCBI taxonomy): domain Eukaryota; kingdom Metazoa; phylum Arthropoda; class Insecta; order Lepidoptera; family Noctuidae; genus Tholera; species Tholera decimalis. Next base: position 3,436,183 of record OW964575.2, on the reverse strand, counting down.
AAAATCACCCTATTATCTGGTAACTGCATTAGTGGCCTAGTCGTCGAGAGTGTGATGCGGTTCAATTTCCGGTTCAGGCAAAAAGTGATATTGGGTTAATCTGTTAGAAATTTCACAGTAGTAGCCCTAGTTTTGGAAGTTAGCGGTATGATAACCCCCGTCCTTCGGAGGGCACGTTAAGTTGGTGTTCCTGCCCTGATCTCTCTCCGGTTGTGTCGGATTGATGTCCCATCGGACAATGAGAGTAAAGGAACACCTGAGGAGGACCTGTATCAATGCACATACTTGTGCACTGATACAGGTCCTGCGCATATGGCTAATCTCTGCTGAAATTGGTCGCCATGGCCGAAATTGACCAGGAGAACTATGTAATTATTATCTGGTGCAGAAACTCGACATGGTCTATTTCTATTATAATGAATACTAGAATGTTCACATACGAGACGTGTGTTTGTTTGTGTGTATCTGTATACAGGGAGGCATGAACATTGACGCGCAACCGCTTATCATATATTTCAGTACATGATTCTGGATCCCTCTGCGTTGAAATTTTTCGTCGGCTTTTTCTTAATTTAATAAAATTAAGAAAAATCTGACGCAAAAAAAAACAGTAAATTCACTTGTTTCACTTAAAACAGCAATGTAAATAAAACTCGAAAGGGCTACCTAATCAGCTGTGTTGACCTCGCAAATAAACTCTAGCCAAACAGCTGATCAAGTAGCCCTTTCGAGTTTTATTTACATTGACATTTTAAGTGAAACAAGTGATTTTTTTTTTATTAAAATCTCATTGGGTTAGATAGAAACAATGATTTCATACAATTTTTAGTAAAAAAAAATTGCTGAAAAACCTGAAAAATTAACAAAAAGCAAACATTTTCAACGCAGGGGTGTCCAGAATCATGTACTGAATCCATGGTAAGCGTTTGTGCGTCGATGTCCCTGCCACCCTGTATATGAGTGTGTGTGATTTGGAATATAAGTAATATATGTGTGTAATAAGAATAATAGACAGATTTATGAATAATAAACAGATATAGACTTGAATCTAAAATAACTCGTTAATAAAGACATAGATGGCGCAGACCATCTCATTTATAGCGACATAGATGGCGCTGTCCCCAATATCACTGCGTCTACTCTTCTTCTAGAAATAAAATTCTAACTATTTGGAGAATACTATCTCATTTTCCTATCTTTGACAATTTTAGGTGGTGACCATTCTGTCCAGCTCCGTAGCGTATCGCTGAGCGTTTGGAACATGCAGGAGTGTCAGGAGATTTGGGGAACTTCTCTGAAACTGCCCAATGGGGTGACTGCAGACAGCCACATGTGTGCCGGGATAAGGTCCGGTGGCAAGGATACCTGTCAGGTAAGAACTGTTGTGTTAAATTCATAATGAAATAATGATGTTTATTTTGCAAATAGGTTATAAATAAGACTTTTATTTTTTGTTAAACAGAAAATATACACTTAAATAAAATTCCTAAACTATGTACATATATATTAAAATAATCTAAAATAAGGTGTCTAAAAAACAGACTGGCTGCATTGCCACGTTCTATGGCAATGCTTAACCTCTGTCCAAGGTAAAAGCCAGCCCTTGCTTGGGTCACGCGAAGTGTTGACAAGACGTTTGGAAAGATCTTTAAATAATTTGTGAGCACTCGGACCCCAATAAGACTTTTACATGACATTTTTTTCGTGAAAATAAACTACTCTGAGAAGAAACACTGAAACAAACTCAGAGGTCAATGTTTTTTATTTTCAAATTCATACGATCGTAGTGATCAAATCATATGAGAATAATGTAGGTTTATGTCTGTGGCGCCTTTAGAGGACAGAATCACACAGATATGAGCAGGCCCGTCCAAACTGTGCAAGCGTTTGTCAGTTATCACGTAGCTCAACTTAAACTTTAAGGAACTCGAAACCTGCCTGCATAGCCCTGGGAATCCACTACTGGGATACCGCAGCCGCGACAACACTGATTTTGAAGAAACAGTGTGGGTCTTTTAGTCAGTAAAAGTGTAAAACTGAAACAGTTACTTTTACCTAAACAGGATTGTTAGGGACTACGAAAGGCCAGCCAACGATAACTGGGGTGTCCGAAACTTGTCCACGGTTCGTGGAGCCCTACCGTTGCTTTCAACAACAATAAACAAACTACAGGCTCTTCGGCCTACAAACCATATATATAAATAACAGTTCTAACCACTTACCTTCTGCACTGGGTACACCAACTTCGACCTTCCTAGGTCACGCCCAAGTGTGGTATGTATGTAATTATGAGGTGAGTAATTGAAAAGTGTGCTGTAAGTCACGGGTTCTAGAACGTTCACAAGGCGCCAGTCTCCAGATGGCGCGGTCCTGATCAGCATCACAGCCCAACTTATTTCCAACAAATGCGCGTGCCACGCGGTGAGGCAATACGGCGATATGTTCCGAGAAATATGCCTGGGTTTTCGTCAATCCGGGATTACAACTTCAAACAGCAGTTAATCGCGACCCAATTATCGGTTGCAAACGGCGATTCCAAACGATATTTTATCAATTACAATTAAATCAAAGTCCCAAGAACGGACATTTTCCAACAACGGAACCAAAGTCTATCTGTCAAGTCAAAAAGGTTATGTCAAGTGTCAACATCAAAAAGACAATAGAATGTTGCCACACTAAAGATCGTTCTAAAATACATTTGGGACGCAACAAGGATAAAGGTGTGATTCTATGTATACCAAGACTTTATTTGATTGAGCTGACATAAGCTAATGTCACTTTTTATTAGGGTTCCGTAGCCGAATGGCAAAAAACGGAACCCTTATGATTTCGATATGTCTGTCCGTCTGTCTGTCTGTCTGTCTGTCTGTCTGTCCGTCCGTCCGTATGTTACAGCCATTTTATTCCGAAACTATTAAGACTATACATGTGAAACTTAGTAGGTAGATGTATTCTGTGAACCGCTTTCCGATTTTAAGAAAAAAATTAAAATATATTTAAAATAAAGGGGGGCTCCCCATACATGGAACTAGAACTGAATTTTTTTTTTCATGAAACCTATGCCTGTGTGGTATCTATAGAGAGGTCTTTAAAATGATATAAGGGTTTCTAAAACCACTTTTTCATAAAGTCAATATTTAAAAGATATAAGCTTCCAAAGTGGTAAAATGTGTGTGTGTGTGTGTGTCCCCTCTAACTTCTATAATAATGGAGAGGAAAATCTAAAAAAAATATATGTCTGTAGATCTTAATGTAAACTTTCAACCAAAATTAGTTTGAACGAAATTGGGTTAGCAGTTTTTGAGATACAGCATATTTTCTAAAACTGCAAATATAACTTTGTAATTCATGCAAACACTATGAAAAACAAAGTTATTTAGCGTAGTTGTAAAAATGTAACTAAGCTAGTTTTAAGAAATTTTTAAGGTTTTTTTTATTCGTCAAATAAATATACATATTATATTATATTGTTATAGTTACTACGGAACCCTTCATGGGTGAGTCTAACTCGCACTTGGCCAATTTTTAAAATAATGATACCATACTTAGCCTAATGGTCATGGATTCAATCAATTGAAAAATCAATGAAAGATTTTTAATTGAGAGAAATACAGTATGTTAACTAACAGAGGGCGTTCCCGCAATAGTATCGCATCCATACATGCTAAAAAAATAATACCATTTGAAAACAAAATGTTTTTTTTTATGTTTTTATATTAAAATATTCACTAAAAATGTTAACTTTATACATAAAAGAAACACTCTGTACACGCGTACGCATTCATAAATAAATTGCGACGTTGCCGTCCTTCAAGTAAGTGTATCAAGCGCAACTGCACAGCAACAGGTCTCGGGTTAGTGTCTCGGTTTTCCCGATTGGATTCCGGTCTGGCAACAAGTGCTATTGAGTTTTTCCGTTAGAAATTTCTCAGTAGTAGCCCGGAGTTTGGAAGTTGGTGGGGTGAAAACCCCCGTGCTTCGGAAAGCGCGTTAAGCCGTTGGTCCTGCTCCTGATCTCTCTCGGGTCGTATCGGATTCCCGTCTCATCGGACAATGAGAGTAATGGAACAAAGAGTGCACTTTTACCTGCACATACTTGTGCACTATAATATCTCCTGCGCAGATGGCTGATCAATTATGAGATTGGCCGCCGTGACCGAAATCGGTCATCAACGCAGACACCTAAACAGTTCCTCCAGCAGTCTATTTTGAACTTTAATCGTCTGAATTCAAGGTTTGTTATTAAAGTTGATGATGACGACTCACACAGATATGTGTGCTTTTTTCCTCAAAAGATGAAGGTTATTGACTAAGACCGACCTCCTCTAGCTAAACTAAACACGCAAAACGTGTAAAAGTGTTATTTATAACCAATTTACAAAATAAATATTTAATTTCATTTCATTTCAAGGTGACTCAGACAATAGCCTACAAGCTTCTCAAATGATTCCAGTACAGATTGTATGGACTTCAAAAGAGACGTTGACCTCTGAATTTGTTTTGGTGTTTCTTCTCAGTGTAGTCAGGAAGTTCCGGCCTTATCTAGTGTACATTTACAAAAATAATGGCCTTTGAAAGTGTAATTTGATAACCAATTTGAAAAATAAATATTGTTATTTCAATCAATGTTATACTGTGAAAAAATCTTACTTAACACTTTCACTAACGTCACGCTCACGGCCAGAGGCGTATTTTTTTTTCGTGTTTGATATGACACAACGCCCACAGGCGGTTAATTTTATGAAGTCAAAACAGACGTGTAAATTTGCGTACATTACTATGAAGTCACGTCATACAGTGTCATATTGCACTCAATTAAATTTTTCTAGTGTCAAGGCAAAAAGAAATATAGATATATTACGGCAATCCGGCTATACGCGTGGTATTATTTTATATGAAAAATTTTGGTGTCACTTTCAGAATGTCAACTTCATCTCAGTGTCCGTAAAAGTGTTAATAATTTTTCTTACTAATATTATAAATGCGAAAGTTTGTGATGATGGATGGGTGGAGCTTCGTTAAGTACTCTTTCACACAAAAACTACCAAACGGATCTCTAACAGTTGAAATCCTGAAATAGGCCTTAGGTTACTACTACTTGTTATCTTAGAATTCCCACGGGGTTTGGATTTACGCGCGAAAATCAACCCACACGAAGTTATTTTTCTATTGTTAGTAGGCTCACGTTTGACCACCATCTCACCTGATTGTAAGCGATGATGTAGTCGAAGATGGAGCACGCTTTCGCAGAAGTAATCTATTCACTCTTGACTTAAAGACCCCCAGCTAACAGGAAACACAGACTCCGGCAGGGAATTCCACTCCTTAGCTGTACAATGAAAGTATTCCCAAAACGTTTTGGAAATTCGCTGGCAAAAACTAGTTTTTTATACAGTATGTTAACTAACAGAGGGCGTTCCCGTTAACCCGAAATAGTATAAGCACATCAATTCAGATCCCCGCACTCGCGGCCCGTCATTCATAAATAAATTGCGGCGTTGCCGTCCTTCAAGTACGCCTGTACAGAGTGTTTCTTTTACGTATCAATTTAACATTTTTAGTGAATATTTTAATATTAAAAAAAAAACATTTTGTTTTCGAATGTTAATATTTTTTTAGCATGTATGGATGCTATACTATTGCGGGTTAACGGGAACGCCCTCTGTTAGTTAACATACTGTATATTGGCCTAGCCTGTTTATTTTGGACTTAATCTACCTTTTTTGGGAATTGGATAACGATGAAATTAATAAAAACTAGCTGACCCGCCACGACTTCGTTCGCGTGGTATCCTACCCCTACCCAACCGATACCACTACCCCTATCCTACCCCTACCCTACCCCTACCCTAACCCTACCCCACACCTACCCTACCCTACCCCTTCCCTACCCTACCCTACCCCTACCCTACCCCTATCCTACCCCTACCCTACCCAAACCCTACGAAGACCCTACCCCTACACTAACCCATCCCTACACCTACCCTACCCAAACCCTACACAACCCCTACCCTACCCCTACCCTACCCATACCCTACCCCTACCCTACCCTACCCTACCCTACCCCTACCCTACCCTACCCCTACCCTACACCAACCCTACCCTACACCAACCCTACCCCTACCCTACTCTCCATTTTATTTAGAAAACGTTTGTATAGCCTCTCAAGGACCGCCATTATTTACGTCAACTATTAGTTGAGCCCCGCTGGCACACAAATTTTGTGCCAGCGGGGCTCAACTAATGCTTGTTTACTGGCACGTTTTTGTGCCGCTGGGGCTCTAGAGGATAGGAAACAGAAAGGGGCTGTTTTGACGGTTTTCCCGTCATTTTTTTTTTCTCAACTTTTCTTTGCTATAAACCTCACGGAGCCCGAGACCTTTCCAACGAATGCAAAACCGTGGAAATCGGTTCGTCCGTTCTGGAGTTATAACGTCAGGAAGGAAAACCCGACTTATTTTTATATAGTAGATAATCTCTCCCGCTGTGGGTGGAGCAGAAGAAAGTGTCAGACTTCTACTGACTAAATCCCACCCTGTTCTTTGCCGGGGCCGTGGTATCTCGTAAGAAAATTACCACAACCCCAGCACAAAGACAATCTTTCCTCTGTAGGATTAGAACTTGAGAGAGGTGACTCCTAACTTACTACGCTTAGTTACTGGAGCTTGAATACCGCTCCTCTGGCAACCTACTTAACACGTTCGCTGACAGTGAGCACTTACCCTGACACCACATTTCGACAGTAGAATTTTCCATACTAAATGACAAATCAACGTAGTACTCGTGCACAAGCAAGCAATATGAAACTACCTACAAAATACTCGTGTTACGGTAGTAAGAAATATAAAATTGCTCATAATATGACAGTGGATTCTGCTCTTCATAATACTTATATGAAAAATTATCATGAGACGACGTACTCTTCTATTTTAATTTCCCGCCTAACGACATATTGTTAGACTGGTTGAATTTAAGATTCACTATTGAAAGTTGATGATTATTTAAATTAGCCATCTGAGCTTCAATACAGCTTCTCAGGCAACCAATTTTAGACTTTAACAGCCTGAATTTAAGGTTCATGTTAAAAATTGTTGGTGATTAACAGACGATTTACTTTTCCCAGGGTGATTCCGGTGGTCCTGCACAGCTACAAGATGGCTGCCTGTGGCGCGTGGTGGCTGTGACGTCATTCGGCAGGTCGTGCGGGGCTCCCGACACTCCTGCGCTGTACGCGGTCATACCACACGCGTTTGTAGCGGCTCAGGTGTTCGAAGACAGTTCATGACGATAAAATAAAGATATTTAAGGACATTTTATGCAGTTTTTGTTAACAATACATTGAGAAATCATCTCATGATTATATCATTTTTTCTTTATTGAATATTAATTAGCATAGCAATTAGTGTGGGTTCGAATTAACGACAATAATTCACGTGACGCGTTCTACCGTAAATTTCGGGGGTTTAGGTATCTACGTGTAATTTAAAGGGTATATACATACCGAGTGCACGGCTTCTTTGGATGATAACAAACGATATGGCAAGGGTTTTCTAATCCTATGTCTACATGTGTGGAGCATATTAGAAATTGCAATACATTGATACCAGAGGCCGAATTTTTCAAATTAAGAAGAACGAAGAGAATTATCATTTTATTGGCTGGTGACGTGGAAAGTGACGACCCTCATAGTGCTGTTATTACACGTTTGTTATTACTGGTATTCAAGAAACGTATGAAACCAATAATTTGGGGTCACTTATTTTGAGCTGAAACTTTGCATAGAGACTCCATACCGGATGTTGTCTTCAGTCCTTTTGGATAGATATGGGGTTTCCGTTACACGTTGTACAGACGCGTCCCTTGCGCTTATGTGGGCAACAGAATTGGATCATCTATGTCGTCTAGGCAATACAGATATAGACATTATCAGCCTATTCACAACTGGTTAAGGCTAAGGTGTTGGACTTGTGATCGAGAGGTCGCGGGTTCGAACCCCACCCATTACACTATTGCTGTGAACCCACTCCAGACACAAGCATGTTGAGCTTAGTTGGAGGGATTAACAAGATTGCTAGTAATGTGAATTCTACCAACAAAAAATAATTAGCCAACTGCCTCATTTTTTTTGTTGTTTTTTTTTTTTGTGTAGCGGTTTGCTAGTTCACTGCTGAGTAAAAGGTCTCGGATTGGATTCCCGGGTCGAGCGAAAATCCCCATTGAAATTACTCAGTAGTAGCCCGTAGTTTGGAAACTGGTGCTGTGATACCACCGTGCCTCGTAAAGCACTATTTCCTATCACGATTTAATATACCTTTCCTACAAGATTCGCCCTCCCAAGGCCAAGCCTAAAACTCTTCTGTTACGCAGTTTTAGTGGTATGAATGTAGATAATCTCCAGGCGGATGCAAACAACGTTGATTGGACCTCTCTTGTCGCTGTTGAATCGGTCGATGACAAAGTTAACCTGCTTACGGATAATCTTGTATAACTTTACGACACTCATGCTCCTATTCGTGCAGTCAAATTAAAGCATCTTCCAGCACCATGGCTGACAGATGAAGTGAATGCTGTCATGCACAAGAAAGTAGTATGTAAGTCAAAGTTCAGAAGCCGACCCTCACCATTAAACCGAGAGATGTTTGTGAATGCACGCAATCGCAGAAATAGGGTGTGTAGGGATGCAATGCGCCAACATATTCATGATTCTGTTGAAAACGGTGATCCAGCTAAAGTCTGGAAATTTCTTAAATCAATGGGAGTTGGAAAATCACGCCAAGAATCGATTCCTAAAGACCTAGACATTGATCTATTGAATCAACACTTTTCATCCTCGTCCTACTGCAATGGGACATTGAAGGCAGCTACTATAAATTATCTTTCTAACCTTCCAACTCAGGATCACTCCGCATTTAATTTTAGTCAATTTTCTGATTGTGATGTTAAGAAGAGCATACTTTCAATTACATCTAAAGCGGTTGGCAGCGACTGTGTCTGTCGGAAGATGATTCTTCCTGTTCTCAATGAAATCCTTCCTATCTTGACCTATAAGTGTCTTTCCATCGGTATGGAAAGAGGCCAAAATTACTCCTTTACCCAAAAAATCAAATCCTACCTCTTTTTCAGAATATCGACCTATTTCCATCCTACTTTTTCTCTCTAAAGTCCTTGACCGCCTTCTCCACAATCAGCTTAGTGCTTTTCTTTGCAAGAATAGTCTGCTGAATCCTTTCCAATCCGGATTTCGTCCTGGTCACAGTACTACTACCGCGTTAGTTAATGTAACTGATGACATACGGATGGGCATGGATAAAGGAAATATGACGGTTCTCTGCTTGCTTGATTTTAGTAACGCTTTTAATACCGACGATTTCGATATTCTTCTCAGCATACTTCGCTCTATTAACATATCTCCAATAGCGATTGACTGGTTTCGTAGTTACCTGTATGGCCGCCGGCAACGTATTTGCATAGATGAGTCCTGCTCTTCTTGGTGTATTACTGCAGCCGGTGTTCCTCAGGGTGGCGTATTATCTCTTTTACTCTTCTCAATATTCATAAATTCTATTTCCAAAAAACTTCATTCCTCCTACCACCTTTATGCTGATGACTTGCAAATTTACAGACAAGCGCCTTATACTGATTTAGATGCTGCAATAAATATGATAAACCAGGACTTAGTTTCAGTTTGCGAATGGAGTGAGGCACATGGTTTGCAGGTTAACCCGTTAAAGATCCAGGTTATTGTAGTCGGCAGCTTTAGGTTGGCATCTAAGGTAAACTGGTCTCAGCTTCCTCAGGTTATTTTTAACGGCACAGCTATTCCACTAAGCGAGAAAGTTAAGAACCTTGGGGTCTGGTTGGACAAATATCTTTCTTAGGGTCCCCATTTACAAGAGGTGAGTCGCAAATTATTTACTTCTGCCAGTTCCCACTAAAATTGCGCTAGCAAAGTCTCTTTTACATCCCATCATAGACTACGCTGATGTCAGTTATCTTGATCTCACAGAGGCACAACTTGATAAATTTGAACGACTTCAAAATTTTTGCATAAGATTTATATTTGGTTTGCGCAAATATGATCACGTATCTGAATTTCGTACGAAACTCAAGTGGCTTCCTATAAGTCTTCGCCGGAACTTACACATATTTTCTCTGTTTTACAGTATTCTGTTCAATCCTAAGACCCCCTTTTATCTTAAAGAACGTTTTATATTCCTCCATGACACACATGCCAAATTTCTGAGGTCATCGGAAAACTTGAGGCTAGAAGTACCGAGTCACTCCACCAATTTCTTTATTGAGTCGTTCGCAGCTCAAGCAGTACGACTGTGGAATATTCTTCCCGTGTCAGTAAGACAAGCACAAACCCTTCCTTCTTGCAAAAACATGGTAAAAGATCTCTATCTCTCTATTTAATTTGTTACTATTTTATATATATCTCAGCTTTGTTCTTTTTATATATATATATATGTATATGTGTATTGAGTATGTAGGTTATTACTTATTTATTGTATATAAGTGAATAGTACACCATGGACTACCCGCGTATTTATTTTCTCCTGCTGTGTCAAATCCACCCAAAGGTTGTCTGTAAAAGATCGCTTTTAGTGATAAGACCGCCCATTGTAACACCCTTTGTAGTTTTTAAGTCCTTATTTAATTCTGTTATGGTGTACAATAAAGAGTATATTTATCTATCTATCTATCTTAACGAGATTATAGTCAGCAGTTTTTGAGATATAGCACAGTGTCAAAAACCGCGAATATAACTTTGCCATGCATACAAACACTGAAAAACAAAGTATTTTGCATTGCCTATTGAAGGTAACAAATCAAGAGGACTTCGCAAAGTATTGTCAGTCACACAGGGTGATATTGCAGGTTAAGCAACACTTGCCGAGGTTAATCCGTGGATGAGTGACTATCTCAAGGGGAGGACACTAAGTACGTACATTTTGACAGCGAAGAAAAGTGAGTTGCCATCTAGTAGTTGGCCCCAGAACTATGTACTGTCTACTGTGTACGTTAAATTATCGACAGATGGCGCTATATCGTTATCAAAAAATTTTATTTGAAATAAAATTATGTATGTGATATTAATTGGAGATAAGTTCGAGAAAAATATTAAATACTTCTTACATATTGAAATAGACACATAAATGAAATACAATGTGATAAAGCCAAGGAACTTGTACCTAAACTGGAATGCGGACGCGAAGCTCAAATCCATTCCGAAGAGTATACCCTCGAAGGACCTAGCTATCTCTTTCTAGTAGTGTGTATATCAATTCGTGATCAACGTAAGGACAATTTTATTTGATGCAATATTTGCAGGTTTTTTTAAGACACTTATTATTAACCTTACAAATGATGTATTTCTATTACCGCTATAACAAAAAATACTAAAAATTAATTTAAAAAATATTTAAGGGAGACTTCCATACAACAGTTGTGATTTTTTGGCGCTTTTTATAGGTAATGGTTCCGTACCATTCATTACCTACCTATAAAAATAACCTTCATGCGCGAGTCCGACTCGTACTTGGCCGGTTTTTTTCTTAACAACCTATTAAATAGAAAGAAAGAAATAAATTCAATTATAAATACAAAGGTCTGTGTCAGTCTGTTACGCTTTCACGGTTAAATCACAGAGCCGCTACCGAAAAAAATTGGCACGGAGATAGTTTAAGACCCTGGGAACTATTTAGGGTTCTTTCTATCTCAGATTTTTGAACAGTTGCTCGGTAACGCGATATAACAGAATTTCACGTGGGCGAAAAGCTATTTCTCAATATATATCTGAGGAACTTATATTGAGCGCGCTAATTTCTATAACAAACCCTTCCTTATGCGGGCTAAATGCAAAATTGGTTTTGTTATGCAGACTTTATTGCGTTGAATTATAAACTTTCAAAGTGGTTAAGACCCGTGATACAAATACAATTATTGCAGATACAGAATTAATAACAGAATCACCAGCTGGCAATTCTTCGAAGGCTTGGCCTTGATAGGCAGTGGTATAGACGTCCAAATAAACGTGCATTAATTGGTAATCTACGTTTATTCGACACTTGTACGGTCAGAACCAGAAGACTAAAATAATATGATGCAATCTATACTATAATATTATAAAGTGGAAAAGTTTGTTTGTTTGTTTGTTTGCTTGAACGCGCTAATCTTCGAAAGTTCTGGGTGGATTTGGATGCAATTTGGTATGGAAGTAGCTTGAAGCTTGAGGAAGATTATAGGCTACTTTTTACGCGACTGCAAAAAAAGAGAGTTATGTTACTACACTAAAACCCTTCATGAAAAACGATGATTATAAATAGAAAGAATAACAGAAGTGATATAATTTATTTATGTATATATTTATTTAGGTTAACCTACAATTTTTTACACTATACATTTGTATGAAACAGTCATATTACATTTATAAGTATAATAATTAATTACAGGCTAACACCATATGTGCTATTTAAGGTTAGAAATCAATATTATTAACATACATAATTCTAAATAGGAGGCAGATCGAATGACAATTATAAGGTTATTATTATTAGGTTGGTTCTATATTTTCTAGTTCCTCATATGTTGCAGCTGCAGGTTTGTTACAAGATTGGCTTGACACACAACACTAAAAATGTATTACACTATTATTAGTTAAAAGTATGGAAATAATCTTTAAATTATGAATTATTATTATTATTTGTCAACATTAACTAACTGCAGTGGATAAAAGTTAAGTAATTAAGTTATAAGTAATTATGAATACAATAAACTACACTTGTAAGCAAGTTTTCGTAGCTGAGTTTTTGGCCAAAATTATATAAAATATTTTTGCCATCAATTTGCTAAGCAAAAGTAAATAAATCAACTAAAATGTCGACTTTTATGCTTATTAATTTGACTCCTTTCATAATTTTCACTTACCAGATCTTTGAATGTGCCCAGTATAGGTTGTATATTCTTTTCTTTAGTGGGTTTCAATATTATAGTACTTGAAACATTTATGTATTTGTTTCGCTTTAACAGGAATCTAAAATAATAATAGATTGATGAGAACAATATTTTAGTATTTATGGTTAAGATAGATTCAAAATGAAAATTCATCTTGCTACGCTCATATTCTATTTCGAAACGGTGATCTTCATGTCATTTGTAAAGACTGATAACTTACTTTAGGGAAAATGGATGGAGTTGCATCATTTGATCTTGTTTCGAAATGCAATATTTCTTCGGGCTTGAAATGGCGGCTACAAATTTGGGAACCGTTTCTGACCTTTTTCTGTGTAAAACACAAGAAAGAATGTCTCGAAGATCATCATTTATAGGAAAGCTTAAAATAACAAAAAAAAAAATAATGAGAAGAAAGAAAAAAACGACGGGTTGCACTTCGGGAGTGCCGGCAAAAGTGAAAACTTGAATATTAACGTTGTGCATTTTTGATATTTTGGAATGTTTAGGGAATAATTTTGCACAAATTAATTTAATTATCAGTATAAAAGTACTATCATCTATGTGGTAGAATACAATATTTATTTATTGCGCTGTCGTACACAAACATGACAATTTATATTACATTAAAAAGTTTATCTCTTAGACTCTCCGTCCGTCTTACGAATTTTCGATCAGGTCACGTGTCCTGACGCGAGTTTAACATTTTTAAAAAAAGGGCACAACGCCGCTAAAGAAGTTTTCACTTCAATAATAAATAAGAAGAATAAAAAGAAGAACATCCACTTTTACAATGAAAACATAGTCACCCTAAATGCAATTTGTAAACAAAGTCACAAAACTTACTTAAAAAAGGAAATTCCAGACCCGGGGTACCCTTCACTCTTGCGATTAACCACAAAACACGTTCTTACCATGGTTACAGTATAATATTACGAAAACTCACAAAAATAAATATAATGTAAATTTACAAACATACAGATGTCAAGTAAACGTCAGACGGCAACGTAGTAATTGCCATGTATAGTATAATATATCACTACTAATTGTTACAAATTCCATTTTTTTTTTGTTTTAAACATCTTGTGATTGCATGGTAAAATAACTTTAATTTTCATTAATATGCATACAGTAATAATGGTAATTCATTTTAAAGATAGAATTCCAAAGAAGTTTAAAACTAGGTGTTATTACTACAACAGACAGATCGAAAAAATTACCATTGAAATAAATATTTTTAATCTGACACACAGAAGAAAGGGACACAATCCACACACGGCACTGTCTCGCTCGGAACGAATAGTTCCTTCAGTTTTATGCGTGCAAGTTTATACTCTATTGTTTAACAGTTAAGAAAGACTTTCTGTATTCTTTGAATCATTCGTAAGCAATCCAGTTAGTAGGTAGAAGATCCTTGGATAAAGCACAAAAATATCAACTTTATTTAAAAAGACCCTGGTGCCAGATTCTACTTAGGAAGTATAAAGTGACAGTTCTTGAACCGAAAAAAAAATCACAATATGGCGGTCTGTAGCATTCTGCGTATTGCGTATTTTGTAATATATAATAATTCTTTGTTTTCTTTCTACCTTTTACTATCTACATTCCCTTGGGAATTTGTTTTGTTTAACGTTTCGTCCTATCTCTGTAACATATTCTAGTAGAACATGCTACAGAAATAGAACGAAACGTTCTATTAGACATGTCACATGCATACAAATAGCTAGTGTGTGTGTGTGTGTGTGGGTACGTGAAAGGGTTGCCAACCGCAAAAGAAAATCCCTCGTACATATGCAGCTAAAAATCTCGTATTTTGACTTTCAAACCTCGTTCATTTAGGTATTATGCAAGCAAAACGTGCTAAAACCAAAATTAAGGCATATTGAACTACTGGATTTAGAACTTTTTACTCGAAATAAACTATTGCAAGTTTCCTACTAAATAAAACATCACTTTGTGTTGTATTTCAAAAAATCTTTATTATTACTCAATCAAGTAAAATCACAAAAAAAACTAAATGTGTCTATATTATTATGAAAATTTGCAAGGTTTGTAACTTAGTTTACATCTCCTCTCCAAGTATTAGTCAGGAACATCCTCACTGTCATCGTTTTTTCTGCCGTATATTTTATCTATTGTCATGCGGCTATACATTCCTTTTGTGGGTTCAAAATTGACGCAGTTTCCAGTACGAGTTGAACCTTTTGCACTCTCTGCAGCAAGAAGTGTGCCGTTCACTGTTTCCACAGTTAAGCCGGTTTCTTATCTCTGTCTTTATTAAAATGACTTTACTATTGTAAAATGGTGATGCAAAATGTTCGTATGGCCATATTATCAAAATCTCGTACATAATTGTACGAGGTTGATAGTGTCCTCGTACCTCGTACGGAAGACCACAAATCTCGTATTTGTACGAAGAACCTCGTACATTTGGCAACCCTGGTACGTGATTAGTTCGGGGCCAATTTACAGATGGCGTATGGTCAAATAGGTTTGCAATTTTATCACGTAAGAGGGCTCTCTTTTCTCCCTATATATTACTTTACTCTTTGGACTATCTCACCTTACCGAGATTCCTCCGCGCCTCGGAAAATACGTAAAGCCGTTGGTTCCGGCTGTCATTGGTGTACTACCGACCAATCTTCCGCATGCTCACCTTTAAGGTTATAATCGCATAGCACGGCTCACAACTCGACCGCCTAATGCATGTATTTTGACCAACAGGATGCACGAAGCGTATTTTAGTAGTGTTCGTAAAACTAAGTATTAATATAATGTTACACGCCCTGTACTCACAAAATGTTATATTGTCTCTGATTGGGCGAAACCAGGAAGGGATGTGGTTTGTCACTAGCTGCGCTTCCGCAGAAATATTTTCTTAAGTGAGCATGCGTATCTTTGGCCGATAGTACCTGCATCTTAAATGACAATCGTTTCGGGTAGTCAGAAAATCTATCAACATCTTGCTTATCCAGTATTACCCAGTTCTTGGGTTGTGTAGGTCAGACAGACAGTAGCTTCACAGACAGACACAGACACTGAACTACATCCTATTAGACTGGGATCTGACCCCATAATAGTTGAGAACAGGCTAAGTAGATAATTATGCTCAATCTGATATCTGACAACAGTCTTGCTAATCCTTTTTTACCCGACTGCGGTGAGAGAGAGAGAGAGAGATATCTTTATTTGTTTAAACATGGTATACATACAAAAGCATGCAAGATATTAATATGTTTGATACCATCATGTTTAGCCGTCAGTATCGGCGTACAAATATTTCATATAGGTGATTTGAGTAGACAAATAATCAAAAGGTTAACTAAAATAGGCAATAACAAAGTTAAAAAAAAAATTAGAAATTATATAAATTTAAAATCATTCTCGGTCAAAATTCCTTCTTCTTGTCAATTTAGTATTACAGTCAAATTTAGTATAGTTTTAATGTCCAGATTCCATATTAAATAGTTATACACATTCATATTCAATAGAATTTATGTCAACAAAAAATATAATATAATATGTCAGTAAAAGGATTCAGTAAATCAGTCGATCAGTCAAAAGAAAACACCTTTTCGTTTACAAATTCAGAGACACCATAATATGCCTTTTGCAAAAGAAACATTTTAAGTTGATGCTTGAACGCCTTACTATTTAGCTCCTTCCAACGTTTAGGCAAAATGTTAAATATAGTGGGCGCCATGCAGACGATACTTTTGCGCATGAGTTTCGTTTTAGCTGGATAGACTCGAAGAATGGTCATATCCCGTCTGTTACGCGGTACCCCGTCCTGGAGACGTGGAAACAAATTGGGATTTGTTTTAACAAATATTGCTGTTTCGAGAATGTACAGACAAGGAAGAGTTAGTAGCTTGTACTTTTTAAAATATGGTCTACATGAATCATCCGCCTTTAGCCCAAACATGGACCTGATGCATCTCTTTTGGACCTTAAATACCGTGCTAGCATCGGTAGAATTTCCCCAAAATATGATACCGTATCTTAGGTGAGACGCAACTAAGCCATGGTAGGCCGTAATCAAGGTATCCACATTCACAACTGCAGCTAGAGAGTGTAATGCAAATGCAGAACTACATAATTTTTTACAAAGATTCTTTTGTGCCTTCCAGTCAAGTCTTTTATCAATTGTGAGTCCAAGGAATTTTGTATTATTTACGGTTTCAATGGTTTTATTGTCTATATTTATGTCCATATTTTCTATTGTCAATCGCTGGCTAAAGTGTATGATTTTAGTTTTATCTAAGTTTATCTTTAAATTATTATTGTTTAGCCATTCTATTATTGATGTTAAGGTATTGTGTATGTCTTGTTTATATTGGATCATGTCATTATTGCTACTAGAAATTGTCACCGTACTGTCATCTGCAAATAAAGTCATAGGGTGGGGAGTTGATTTTGGCAAGTCGTTTATATATAGTGTAAAAAGTGGAGGTCCCACTACACTGCCTTGTGGAACACCAAAAGTAGTTTGACGTTCATCTGACAAGTATATATCTTCCTTTTTAGTTATTATATTAATTCTAATTATTTCTGTCTTTTATTTCCTATTGTCTAAATAGGATTTAATTAAATTAAGAACATTACCTCTAATACCATATGCTTCAAGTTTTTTTATTAAAATGTCATGATTTACGCAGTCAAATGCTTGAGTCATATCGCAGAATATCGCACATACAGGTATTTTTTTATCCACTTTTATCAATACAGTATATAGGAAGTCATAGATCGCCATATTTATAGTCTTATTTTTGCGAAATCCCTTTTGCTCATTACATAATATATTATTTTTTTCTATGTACCCGTTTAATTCCGCTTGAATATATTTCTCAAATATTTTCGAGAAGACAGGAATCAAAGAAATAGGCCTATAGAATTCCATGAGCTCTCTATCTTCTTTCTTAAACAATGGCTTAACGATCGTTATCTTTAGTGCGTCAGGAAACGTGCCAGCTACAATTGATAAGTTTATAATATGAGATAAATGTTCGCATATTTCATATGCTACCGCTTTTATTACTTTGGTTGATATGCCATCGTACCCCACGCTATTTGTGTTTTTTAAAGCCATAATAATTGTCTGTGCTTGTTGTGGTGTACAGGGGGCCATAAACATCGAGTTTGTGTTGTTTGATATGGGCTGTGTAGTTTTGTATTTGGACATGTTAGGCTGAATTTTATTAATAAAATAGTCATTAAATTGATTAGCAATTTGATTCGCATCTGTAATTATGTCATTATTGATTTTAATTTTTGAAATATAATTTTTAGGTACATTAAATTTAACTTTGTTTATTATTTGCCAGGCGGTTTTACATTTATTTTCTGCTGTTTTAATTTTATAATTATTTTGTGAACGCTGTGTCAATGTCATTATTTTTCTAAAAAGCTTAGAGTATTCTTTAAAACGTGTTCTATTTATGGGATTTGCTTTTAATCTGTAGGTCCACAGAAGCTGCCGTTTTTTTTTTTTACTGCAGGATTTAATACCTCTAGATATCCACTTTGGTTTTGCTATAACATTTTTTGTGACCCTAGTCTTAGGAAAACAGAGGTTTTAGAAAAAAGAAAATATTTCATGAAATTCGTTGTATGCAATGTTCGGGTCATCCGTTTTATATATTTCGGAGAAATACATTTTGCTCATACAATATTTAAATTTAGATATATTTTCTTTGCTGTAATTGCGTCTAAAAGCACCGTATTTGTCGATCGTACATATTTTATTTACCGGACATTTTAAAATTTGAGCTGTGTGGTCTGACAGTGCAAACTCCAACACTTCTGATTTACACCGCTTTTTATAATTATGCGCAAAATTATCGATGCATGTTTGACTTTCCATACGAGTAGGTTGATTTATTGCTAGTTTTAGGTTGAAGCTAAGTAGAAGACCTTCAAACTCCATCGACCGATAATTTCTTTTTAATATATCTATATTGAAATCGCCGGCTATCACAATATTTTTATAGGCATTTTTAGATAATTCATGTAACACTACTTCGAATTGATTAAAAAAACTATTAAGATTGTTCACATTTGGAATACGATACACACATACAAAGGCAGTATTGTACTTTGTGAGCACAATGGCGCAACATTCAAATGTCCCTGATATTGACAAATTAGAGATTTCAAATAACTCTTTCCATTCGTGCCCATTTCTAATGAGGATACATGATCCACCTCTCTTAACTTCTTTTCTACTATAGTGAGCAGCTAAACAGTAGTTTGGTATGCTCAACTGTTTTTCGTACCCTTCCATCATAAAATGTTCGGTAACACATATTACATCCACTTCCATGTTTTTTTCTGCAAGTTCAGTGAGACAGACCGTGAGTGCATCCGCCTTGTTCAGTAAACCTGCAATGTTTTGGTGCATTACGTGGAGATGTTTAGTGACGAAAAAATTCACCGTGTGACAGATTTTCCATATTATGGTTCATTTCGGTCGATATCATAAGGTTATTATATTTTATGTCATCAATTAAATTAGTTATATCCTTAAAAATTATTCGTATTCCAGTATTATTTATTGCGCCAGTCCGTCTGTTATACTCATTGTAGCTGTAGGTGAGATTTTTATTGCTGTCTATTAGATATGCGTATTCAAGTGTCAATATGTCCAAGAAAAGTAGGTTATTAAATGTCTCCACTCTTGAATTGTATAAATTCGTGTAATCCTCGCATTTATATGTTGGCGCGCACAAAATAATGTTGGTATGATTGATTTCCTGCAGTACCTGCCTGATATGTATGATAATATTGAAGTAGCTATTTGTTGTTCTGAAGTCTTCTTCACCTAACATGATTATGCAGTAGTCCTCTAAAGTAAAGTCTATTACTTTGTCTTTTAGTCCTTTTAGCATTCTGCTCACATTCCCATGAGGCGTTATGTGGTGATAGATTTCCGATCGAGGAAGAGAATCTTCAGCAATGCTCAAAATTTTATTATTGTTATCTGTACTCAAAATACATACTTTGCATCTTCTCTTAGTATTAGGGTTAGAACTTGCGGTTTGGCGATTTTTACTACTAGAACAATTTTGGTTTACTTCTATAGTCTCGTGACTTTTTTTGTTATCTGGTGCTTCGAATGGAATATGTTTATTGTTAGTTAATCGTTTGTTGTTCTGTTTTTTTGTACTAGATACTCTTAATTTAGCTGGACTGTTTGTCACTTTTTTCAATATATCATTTTTTCTAGTTAAAATATCATTTAACTTTTTAAGTTCATTGTTTTCTAATGATAACGTTTCGATTTCTGAATGCGCACTTTGTAGCTCTATCGTTAGTTTTATAATTTGTTCCCGTGCCTGTTTAAGTTCATCTTCATCGTCTGACATATCTGGTACACTACAAGGATCTTCTAAGGTACAAGTTCCTTGGTACACTATTAACTGTACTATTTAGGTTATGTGTCACATTATCGCTGTTGTTTAGATTCGAGTCCGAGTTTGTTCTATTGCGGCGAAAGGTTATATTTTCTAAGAAATTCATTTTGGTGTTGTGTTTGTTTCTTAGCCTTAATTTATTTTACAAATTATTTCTTATCAACTTATAGATCTGTGACAATGTTACTCATTCACAAAAAGAGCTGAGTCCCCACTGGACGCGAACTCGTTCTCTACCATACTTCAGCCAAGCTCTCGACAATTCAGCTATCGTCTCATTAATCAATGTAGTCAAATATGGTTGTCATATTACTCAAACTATGCATGAATAATATGGTCGCGTTCATGTCTTCATAGATGTCACTGTCTAAAATCTCATTATCGTTGTTGATGTCAATTTATCTTATACAATCAAGATCTCACTATGTAATTCTCAATATCAGTGATGATGTCAATTTATCATAGATGTCGCTATTTACTGTCATGAATGTCGTTTGTTATTGTCAATTTTTAGAACGATTGAAGTTCAAATATGCAGGTCATCTGTGCTGATGAAGTAAACAAAGATAAATATTCACCCGTTTTTGGTTAATGTTGTCCAAACGTGCAGCAGGGCTGATCTTGTTACTCTGTGATTATCACAACGTACTTGAACTATTATAACACATTCTTAGTCACACAGTCTTATTATTTTTCGAAGAGATTTTTACACCTGTATGTGTCCACACTAACTACACTTTAGGTTATTCACCTTTGCGTGATGTTTTGGTTATGAGAATCCATTATTTAATAACTAATTATTCGATCGCTTCGGTGCACTTGTTCTTTTTTCGATATGCTAAAAGTAGTCACAATGAATTAGCACTTTTTATGGTTCTATGTACTTTTGCTTCAGTAAAAACAATACACAGTTAGTCTTTACGCTATTACACAGATATTAAGACCGTTTTCGACACTTAAATTGCTTTAAAACTATTTTTCACATTAAAATAACTGAGGAGAGATACGGAGACGGTTTTGTTCGTTTGAGGCGCCTACCCTCACTCTCGGTGAAGCAAGGGTTATGTTTTTACCACGTATGTTTGTATGTCTGTATGTCCGTTCCTTTGTTCCCTCGTAACTATTAAACCACTGAACGGATTTTGATAAATGAGACGTCGTTGCATTTGTCTTGATAGCGCAATTGTTACTGGATACATTAAAATAAAAAGAAATCATCACAACGACAATCAGACGCCATATTGTCAAAAATTTAAAATCGACAAAAGTAGGTCAAATGGGGTATCATTCAAGGGCGGAACCAGCTTTGGTGCCAGGGGGGGTCACATAATCGTGGTCAAGTCACAAGAAGTTATAATTTGTATTTCCTGACTCCGCTGCCACTTGACCATCCACTGCCGATATTCGTTTATAACGACAGAAACTGGAGTATTATCTAGTAACTATGTTTAAAAAATTTAATTTGTGGTCCACCTAGGTCCTGGACCCAGCCCAGGGGGGGGTCATGACTCCATGACCCCCCCACCCTGGATCAACCCTTCCTTCTTTCAAAAACATGGTAAAAGATCTCTATCTCTCTCTTTAATATGTTACTATTTTTTTTTTTATATATCTCAGCTTTGTTATTTTTATGTATATATATGTATATGTGTATTGAGTATGTAGGTTATTACTTATTTATTGTATATAAGTAAATAGTACACCATGGACTACCCGCGATCTCCTGCTGTGTCAAATCCATCTAAAGGTTGTCTGTAAAAGATCGCTTTTATCGATAAGACCGCCCATTGTAACACCCTTTGTAGTTTTTAAGTCCTTATTTAATTCTGTTATGGTGTACAATAAAGAGTATATCTATCTATCTATCTATCTATCAACCCTTGGTATCATTGAATAGATCTTTAAAAATGATTTTGAGGTTTCTTTCACAATTTTTCATTTTAAGCAATCGTTTAGGAAATATGTTTTAAAACGGAATTCAATCGTATAAAACGACTGAAAAATTGTTAATTAATATTTAAACTAAAAAGCTGAAAATAAAAAAAGTAATTTAATCAACTAAAAAACCCGACTGCTCAACTGAAACGCAAGAAACAAGCACATTTTCATTTTAAAATGTGACAAGCAGGCGGGACCCTATTGAACATGATATAATTTAAATTAAAAAAATAGCATGGGTCCCGCCTGCTTGTCACTTTTTAAAATGAAAATGTGCTTTTTTCTTGCGTTTCAGTTGAGCAGCCGGGTTTTTTAGTGTTTTTTAATAACTTTTTCTTCGTAAATTGTCAATATCTAAGTCTTTGTCCTTACCTACTAACATAACTATAAGTACCAATTACTAACTCTAGTCTTAATGAACTAAATAAGTTTTTAATATTGTTAGCATTTCATTTGTCTGTTGGCAATAAATACCTCTTCTTTCTTACTTACTTCCAGTCGCTACTTGTAAAATACTGTTACTCAGTTGAGCCTACTTAGATGTGAAGCGTGCTTTGAAGCTATCTTTAACATATGTGATATGAAAAAGGTTGAGTTGAGGATGTTCTTTAAATTATGAGTACTTGGTACAAGAAGTCAATATTTATTTATCTTTAGTGTTTAGGGTTCCATACCCAAAGGGTATTACTAAGACTTCGCTATCTGTCCGTCCGTCTGTCTGTCACCAGGCTGTATCGCAAGAACCGCGATAATGAGTTGAAATTTTCACAAATTATGTATTTCTGTTGCCGCTATAACAACAAATACTAAAACAAAATAAAATAAATATTTAATGGGGTTTCCCATACAACAGACATGATTTTTTGCCGTTTATATAGAAAATGGTACCGAACCCTTCGTGGGCAAGTCTGACTCGCATTTGGCCGGTTTTTAGTATTTGTTGTTATAGCGGCAACAGAAATACATCTAATCAAAAATCAAATACATAATAATTAGATAATTTGTTCCCACACATCCAAAAAAAAAATGTATCCTTTACTTATGATTACTTAGTTACTTACCTGTTTTTTAAATAATTTTTCTACTTTTTTTTAACTTAACATTAAATAATTTTTGTAACATAAGAACTAGAATATAAGACTTGGGAAGGCACTGTGTTCCTGAGATACAGGCTGTGTCTAGTTCAGGAAACAGAGCTTCATTATAAATGTAATATTTTTATTGCTAATAAATATATTCAATTGATTGATTGACATCATCTGGGAAAATTGTAACTGTCTAGCTATCACACGTATGTCATGAGATACAGCCTGGTGACCGACAGACAGCGGAACCTTAGTAATAGGGGTCCCATTTTTACCCGTATTTTTTTTCCTGGGTGGGAAAATCATCGAATGACTTCTGCTCTGGGTGGAGCGGAAGGGAGTGTCAGACTTCTACTGACTAAAAACCCACCCTGTTCCTTCAGCTGCCCT
This sequence comes from Tholera decimalis, assembly GCA_943138885.2. Lineage (NCBI taxonomy): Eukaryota > Metazoa > Arthropoda > Insecta > Lepidoptera > Noctuidae > Tholera > Tholera decimalis. The sequence goes on along the minus strand of OW964575.2, from coordinate 3,412,405 downwards.
TAAGTTCCGGGGCCGCGGTGTCTCGTTAGATCATTCCCGCAACACCGGAACTCCAAAAGCAAAAGTAAGTAAACGCAACGATTTGGCGGGGTGTCAGGGATATGTCAATCGGTAGCCTGTCTCTTGGGAATTTAATAATTATGGCGTTTCTCTGAAATGGATCGCGCGTTGTGCGTAGGTATGCCAATTTGACAAAAATGATAATTCTGCGACTATGGCGCTAAGAAATTTTCGATAGGGAGTTCAAAAGCCAGGCTACCGATTGACATACTCCCCGCGTCCTTCCCAATCAATGCGTTCACACAGTAAGCTAAACACCCCCAGGTTATAGCAAGCAGGAAATACAGACTCCAAAAAGCCTGAAATATTTAAAATGAAACACAAAATTTCTGTAAAAATGGCATATATTACAATGTTCTTAAAGCTCAATTTTGTCTAATCAAATTATATTAAACAGCGGAACTCCGTAGACGTGTCAATAAAAAAAAACTTTTAATGTCATATGATACAACCTAGCTTGTGCCAGCGGCTTCGCCCGCGTGGGAAGTTTTTCCCGTGTAAATCCCGATCCCGTGGGAATTTCGCAAAATCCTTTCTTAGCGGATGCCTACGTCATAACATCTACCTGCATGCCAAATTTCAGCCCGATCCGTCCAGTGGTTTGGGCTGTGCGTTGATAGATCACTATGTCAGTCAGTCAGTCACCTTTGAGTTATATATATTTAGATTGTGATTAGTCATTTATATAACGCGAATAAAGTATGAGTAACTAAAAAGCCCTACTCCTCTTGTCAGAGGTTAAAACCTAAGCTATTACCCAGTTACTGGGTTGTAGAGGTCAGATAGTTATCTAACAGGATGCAGCTGAGTACTTAAGCACAGTATAAAAATATGGACAGTACGGAAACTACCTACAAACGCTCGAAACTGCACACTCACACAAACATGCGCACCGACGAGACTCCTAAGCGCGGGTCGCGGTGTACTCAGTAGTGCGTGCCACATCAAGACGAGTGATCACATTTAAATTTTATTTATCTCCGAAAATGCCACGAGCGTATTGCGTTGTGTACGGCTGTTTGAACTCGGCTTCAACAAAACCGGAGCTATCGTATTTCAAACTTCCTGCTGATTTTGAAAGGTAAGAATGATTTATTTATTGTTATTGTTATACTTATAATCGTTATTGAATTATATGTGCGCGATCATAATGAATTCGTGATCTTATTACTTATAAATCCAGAATGCGGCGATTATGAGGATATTTAAAGCCGAGAATGCAATAGTTGTATCAAACTGTAAATCAAAGATATGTTAAATTGTTTTTCGTGTTTAAACTATCGTCTTTTGCTGAGATTAACCGACGCCATGAGATTACCTATTTAATATTTGTAAGCTAGGTAGTTATTTAAATTCGATGGATTGATCACTACAGAACAAAAATTGAAAAAAAAAACAATACCAAAGTCATCAAAAGTTACAACCCTATTGCGTCAATGGGCGTAGGTAATTATATCCTCAACTAGGCTTAGTTTCTGTACTGTCCATACCTCTATACTGTGCCTTAAGATAGGAAAAAGGCCAAATTGTCTACGGGGTCAATGACCGCTAGTACTGTCACTTCTGGGGAATTACGTTTAATAATTAAATTCAATGTCGTATAAAATCAAAAACAGTATTAAAAGCGTTATAATATATGACTATTTTCTTTAATGATTATATTGACTAAATAAAATACGGCTCGTACACAGGTAGGTATTCATTAAAATCATTCAAAAGTGAATGATTTGAATTTTATAAAATTTTAATCATGAACCACCTAATTTTCTTACATACATTCAAATGCAATTAGGTCGACATTCGCGTAAGCATACATTTACATGGTAACAACCTTATTATCTGACATTTAATTACAAAGTATCTGTCAATATTTAAAACGTCTTAAGTGTCAATAAGTAAAGGAGGGAAATCTTTGTTATTTTGACGGTTTCAAACGATTTATCGTCAAGTATGGCCCACTTTGACAATAAATCTTTTGAAACCGGTTCAAATTTGGCGATTGTACATATGCCTATTGTATACAGATATATTTTTAGACATGCCTTCTTTCCCTAATATCTAACCTCAAGCGGAATTATTCAGACCGCGGAAAATAAATAAAATGAGTTGATGCGCTTGCGCCATTCAACTAACTAAATACAAAACAATTACGTCAGTAATCTACTTCTGTTTTAATATATTTCTTTTTATTATTAATTAAAATAATTTTAAACATAATTTAATGTCCTTACTAATTATTATGTACACATTAAAATACAACATACTGACCTACGAACAATTTACTATCAAAATTATTTTAACATAATTTGAAATATCTACAGCATTAAAATAAAATCCTATAATACATACATAGATTGAGAGCAGCGGTGTCCCAATGGTTAACAGGTACAACTAATGAGTAGTGGGTTTGAACCCAGAAAGGCACATTACTTTGTGTAATTTACATCATCAACACTACTCTCAAACATAGTGAGGAAACTATCCTAGTACAAAACAACTGCGTGGTGGATGGTAAGCGATAGATGAGGTCTACGATGGGAGGAGCGAGCGCAGAAGATGCCTATTTACTCTTGCTTTAACCCTTCAAGTGTCAACGGTACACCGTTTGTACATAACGTCACGGCTCGCTTGGACGATGGTATTTTACGTTTATGTTGCAAGTAACACGATGTGGCTGTATCATTCGACTAATCGATTCATACTTGACCGGTTTTAGTAACATTTTAAAGGGAACACCGCTAAAATGAACGAAAAAAAAATGTTTACAAAATGCATCTGTGGTTTTTGTTGTGACGCCGCAGATTTTTTCGTTGTGTTATCAAATAGTTTTTATTACTTTTTACACTGTCTAAGTGGAATAATTTGTGTTAACATTGCCTACACATTATTGTGTTATACTGTGTTTTTTTTTTTCGTTAATATGTGGTTTTTTGGGGGTATGACTTCGAATGTGAGTGAAAATTATAAAAGTGAAAACATATCACATCACTGCGAGATAAGGTCAGTTTAATAGTACCATACCATAAGGTATAATATATACCATGATAATGGCCATAAATTGCCGATCATTTTTTCTGAAGTCCTACCCAAAAATCAAACAGTACATTCAACTTGCGACACTTGAGGGGTTAAAGGCTGAAAGGTCATAAGTGGCAGGGAACACAATGTTTTCTGTAAAAAGTGATAGAACAAAAGTTGTTGTTTATGATGATAGTGATACAGTCCTGCGAAGTTGTTAGTGTTTTACCAGTAACCCTGTATACATACACACATAAATACAACCACGCCGTTTTTCCCGTCGAAATAGGCAAAAATTGTAAAACACCACCTGTAGCGTTTTCTCGAAGGTCAACTTCTGAGGTTGTCGGTTGCTTAACCCGACTTGCCTGTGGTTGTCTTAATTTATAATACAGGATGACATTTTTCACCGTCTCGAAAATAATATGGTGTGTTGTGTAAGTGGAACAGAAGTCATACATGAGAATAATTCATGCACGAGCGTTTCGTGTGCCTGCGAGAGGATATCAAAGAGGCCGACGGTGCATGCGGCGAATATGCTGTATACCTATCGGCCGGCTTCAAGAAATAGGATCGCACTACAAATTCATTGATACACTCTGCGCATTTAGTAGGGAGCTTATAGATAGATAGATATACTTTACTGTACACCAAATAAACATACCTATTTAACAATATTGTTTATCCTATGGTTACTGGCGGTCTTATCGCTGAAAGCGATATCTTCCAGACAAAAAAACGATTTTTTTTATCTATTTGACAGGCCTGTTGGTCTAGTGGTCAGTGGCCCTGACTGCTATGCTCAAGGTCGTAGGTGCGATTCCCACCCAGGACAAATGTTATGTGATGAGCACGATTATTTGTTCTTTGTCTGGGTGTAATTTATCTATAATATGTATGTTTGTCAGTTGTCTAGTACTCATAGCACAAGCTCTGCTTAGTTTGGGACTAGATGGCGTTGTGTGAAACTTGTGGAATATTATTATTATTTATTATAATTTTTTTAGATATTTTGTTTTCATTGTTCTATTATTAAAAGTTTACTTCAAATGAGTAGTAATTATATGCCATATGCTTCTACTCCGTTCACCTATTACACCCTATTTTTTCAAGTTAGTAAAAAAAGTCATCCTGTATTAAAGACTCTAGCCTGGGCTTATATTAGTCAACCTGGGCTTATATTAGTCAAGTCAGGAAACGCCAGCCTCATCTAGCCTAACTTAAAACGGCAAAAATATTGACGTGTTATCTATAAGCAACTAGTTACTGCCCGTGACTTCGTTCGCATGGGATGGTCTTCTCGCGTAAATCCTGATCCCGTGGGAATTCCGCGATAAAATGTAGCTTCTGTGTTATTCCAGGATGTCTACTACCTTATCAAGTTTAATTCCGATCCCTTGTGTCGTTTTTGTGTGTTCTTACTAATATAGTAGTATGGATGTTTGTTACTCAACCACGCCAAAACTACTGAACGGATCTGAACGAAATTTATAAAGTAGATAGTTGACATTTTGGAATAACACATACTACTACTACTACTTTTCATCCCGGAATTCAAACGGGATTGGGATTTACGCGGAAAAACCCTTCTAAGTAAATGAAATCGCGGCCAGAAGCTAATTTATAATATTACTGAGATTTACAAAATAAATATTTCGTTTTATTACAGTAGCTGTGGCTGAAATCAGTAAGATAGCATCAACATGGCCTATAACTAAAAAAAACCTGTGTGCAATCCACACGAGGTAGAAGTGAAACCGTCAAAAAAAAATATGTGTCTGTCTCTCTTTACTGTCGCTTTTTCGACTCCCCCCTCCCCGCCCCCCTCTCAGTGCTACCTCACCCCCACGCGACTTAACTTCGTTCCCGTGGTCGCAAGATAGCCGAGTTTGGGCTCATTTAAAATTGGGCTCATTTTAAAGGGCATCAAAAGCTCTACCACTTGGCCCCAACAGAATTCCAAAATTCGGCAATTTATGTGTCTGTCTCTTTTTACTGTCGCTTTTTCGTTTCATAAATTTTCAAATAACAAGGATGCTAAAGAAGTTTTCACTTCAAAAGTTCACTAGCAATGTGGGTAGAATTCACATTACTAGCAAACCTTTTAACCCTACTCCAACTAAGTTTAATATGCTTGTGTCTGGAGTGGGTTCACAGCAATAGTGTAATGGGTGGGGTTCGAACCCGCGACCTTTCGATCACAAGTCCGACATCTTTGCGATTAGGGCATTGGCGCTTCAAATTACTAAATGGCCCAGTATTAAGTTTCCATGGCTTCATATTGTTGTATTTCTGTCTCCCCTGTTGACGCTTGGTTCGGTAAACCCGTTACAATCATTTCGTTCACGCCAATTTCCAATGCGTCACCTGAAAAATAAAATGGAGCTATTAGACTCATAAAAAGTAGTGTAAACTCATTATTGAGCAGCTCGGGTTCGATTCCCAGGTCGTGAAAAAAGTGCTATTGGGTTTATCTTTAACCTCTCAAGGACCGCCATTATTTACGTCAACTATTAGTTGAGCCCCGCTGGCACACAAATTTTGTGCCAGCGGGGCTCAACTAATACTTGTTTACTGGCACGTTTTTGTGCCGCTGCACATAGGGGTATTTTACTTAAAGAACCGGCCATAAGTCCAAATTACAAAATTTATGATATGCGTTACCTTTGTTATTATAAGACAATACGACTCTCCCACCCAAACGATACCGAACTAACTACGCTTCTACCGCACGCCACGCGCTGTCCATCTCAGTCGGAATTATCTGTTGTACCAGTTACTCGTTATTTTCTCAGCGCATACAATTTTATCATCGCTGTTCTGTGCATTGCCATTCTGCTGTGTTTAGTGCAAAACAAAAAAAAATACTATGGATTCTTCTGATGAAGGTATGTAATTTAGTTTAAATACATTACTGACTAATATATCATTTATTTTCACTTAAAAAAAATATTTCAAAGACGTGGTAATTTTTCTGACAATTTTATATTTTTTTTTTGTTTACGATGTTAATTTAAGTATGAGTTAAACAGAGTTAAGCTTAAATTCTTATGTGGACATATTCTATGAACCTTCTACATAAATTATTTAAAAATAAATGTTCCGCAAGTTTCCGCCCGTTCTGTAAAAAGCCTTAAGAAATGACGAGGTAGTAAAGAAAAAAATATTATATGTTTTTGAACGTTTTGATATTAACACTAGATTTTGTTTGTTCACAGGTTGTAGTGTTGAATCGCCAATTAATATCTCAAGAGAAGATATGTTTAACATAATTAAGCAGTGTGACTTCGACTTTATTAAGAGGCTTAAAGTAATTCTGGAAGTGCTGGCAAGCGGGTTTGATATTGACACAGAAAAGTTGTCATCGTTTCTGCAATCCACAGCAGAACTATACGTCAGTTTGTAAAATTTTGACACATGGCGCTTTAGTTATTAAACATGCTCTACTCCCAATCGGACAGTTATCGGAGGAAGCAATGAAGACGTGATGAATCGATTGCTCTTGACATCTGGTGTCTACTTAAATTGTAGTCGAATGAAAATTGGCAAGAGTCGAAAACCTTTTTCTACTGAAGCCTTGGAGTTTTTAAAACAGGACGAAGGAGTTTCCACGATTTCACGTGAATATGATGATGAAGTTGATGGAGATGACGACGAGGATAGCGAATCAGATTTTTAACAATATTTTTTTTAATAAATTGACTATTTGTATTATTTTAACAACATATAAAATTAGTTACTTAAGAATGTTTGGCTGAAGTAATTTACAAGTCCTAATATCTTCACCTAAAAACTTCTAAATAATTTGAAGTATGTTCAGATGAGTTGAAATTACATTTAGACACCAGATAGTTATTAAAACACCAATAAATAATTTTGGCCGGCTTTTTAAGTCAAATACCCGTATGTGCGCTGGGGCTGTAGAGGTTAAGAAATTTTACTAAATATCTAAATTCTTTTATTCTGCGTACAACTAAAGAGTGGAATTCCCTGCCGGAGTCTGTTTCCTGATAGCTATAACCTAGGAGTCTTTAAGTCAAGAGTGAATAGGTTACTTCTAGGTAAGCGTGCTTCATCTTCGACCACATCATCACTTACCATCAGGTGAGATGGTGGTCAAACGCGAGACTAAAACAATAAAAAAAATCTCAGTAATAGTCTGGAGTTTGGAAGTTAGCGGTATAATACCCCCGATGATTTTACCACCGAAAAAAAGGGGGCTTACAGCTCAGTAATAACAGCCACTGGCGTTGATTAGAGGTCAAGCTACAGTTGGTGAGGTCAGTCCACGGATGGGTTCCTATAATCATTATAATATCTACACCGTGATTTAATGGTTGTTTTCCCACACCGAAATGGCTTTGTCTTGGTAATACAATCGTTTTATAAACAAATAAAATATTAGAAACAAAAAATGGCGCAGTGTAGTTAATGCATTATCACCATGCGTGAGAGCTTATTTTGCTCTGAACATTTATTAACCACTTTTCCCTTTGTTGGCAGCACGCGGCGGTGCCTGTTTCGTGTAGGTATCTACGTTACTTCTACTGAACTACTAATGATTCTCGGGCTTTCGAGTTTATGAATATATTTTTAATAATTAGAAAAAATAAAACATTCGTTTTTTTTTAATTTTATCTGTATGTTTCGATACTACTACTGATGGGTAACCGTTCTGCCGCGGGAAAACAACCATTTAAATTTCACGCTGTATATTGAGTTCCTGTAATCATTCATGAAGCACGTTAAGTCGTTAGTCTCGGCTGCCATTTCAACATGCTTAACAATCGTTATGGGTAGTCAAAAACCAGAAAATCTGACACTGATCTAGCCAAGGGGGGTGTTACCTAGCTTCTGGATTGTGAAGGTCAGATCTAATACTTTTGCACACTGTTAAGACCAGGCACTCTAAAATAATTTTCACGCAAGCTCCGCCCCCATGCACCCCGTTAGGCCGTTGTATACTAAACGCTAACACAGCAGTAATAAAGTTGAATATCGCGTGCGCTCTTTCACTATGTTCAAGTTCGAAACTGCCGTTGTGTTCTAAACGCTCACGCAGCAGTAATAAAGTTGAATATCGCGTGCGCTCTTTCACCATGTTCGGGTTCGAAACTAAACGTCGTAAGTCTCAATTCTTATTTCGTTTATAACTAAAATAATAATTGATGTAGAGAAAAATATATCCTATATTTGGATAATAAACTGTATTCTCTTACTGTCAATACTAATTTTAGACATAAAAGCCGAGTAATATTGATTAAATTTTGAATAATCTTTAAAAAAGACATGATTTTCGATTAAAAAATGAATCGAGTGAAAATGTTCCAATTACGTAACTGGTCTAGACATGTAAAGAAAAATATCCAACAAATCATATACTATAGTTCCATTTTGATTGTATGCATAATTGTTTCAGAATATTAACGCAAAGTTACATACAATTTAGGGAGTCTCCTCTTAACCTTAAATATGTGAGGAGCTGGTGTCTGAATTAGGCATAATGCAGGTCCCCACACCACAGTACCAGTTCATTTATATGAATGGTTATGTTACTTAAACAACTTAAATGCTAAAGTTAAGTAAGGACCAGGCCCGGGTCGGCGGCGCGTCGTGTTCTACGAGCGCCTCAAAGAGTTGTCAGCATTAGTGACGGGGCCCATTGGGTCATTGTTGAATGTTCTAACGAGATACGGCGGCCCTGGAACTTAAGGGCAGTTGAAGGAACAGGGTGGGTTTTTAGTCAGTAGAAGTCGTCATTCGATGATTTTCCCACTCAAACAAAGTACAGTTAGAATGGAGCTTTTTTCGGTGTTTCATCTTACGGCAGTTAGCTAGGAAACACCCGTCTCAGCTATTTTAAACTGCCAAAAAACAAATGACCTACGTCTGATTCTTCAACTTTGTAAGAAAAACAAAAATAAAATACCTTTAGGTTCATAACGACAACTTCCCAAAACGTCCACTCTCCCAAAATGTCCACTTCCCAAAATGGTAATTCCCGAAATGTCTATTTCCCATTTCGTCCTCTTTCCCAAAACGACCACAAAACTACAATTCCCAAAAAGTCCACTTCCCATAACGTCAACTCTCAAAACGTCCACTTTCTAAATAGGTTTTGTTTATCAAAATGTTACACGTTTCAGTTCCGTGACAAGACAAATATTATTAACTATGCGTACCTTAATATGTTATATTGTTCAATGAGAATAATTTATTATTTCATGTAACACTGCAACAGTACCAAACGGTTTTGCAGGTCACAGTGGCTTCTCTATCATTCTTCTTTTTTCATTTCATTCATGAAATTTGTTTCATATTTACAATTTTTGAATACAATTTTATAAACTCATAATTTAATAGTCAATTTTTTTATTGGAAACCTATTTCAGTTCAAGATATTTGTATCCAACAACATTGTTAATATTTGTTTACAGTGGGTAGTTGCAAAACAAATTATAATGTTAGGTTATATGGTACTTACAGAAAGAGCATTTAACTTTTAAACATTTCATTGCATTGCATTGTTTATCATTGTAAGCTGCGTGTATATTTCAAATTGCTTTAAAAAATACGTGTAAGCTTCAGTCCAGAAGTAATGGGGTTCGCAATAGAAAACCAAAAACATCATTACAACATAAATATATTTCATGCCTTTTCCATGTTTGACAACAATATCCATATATATCACTTAAATAAGTTTATAATCATAAGTCCAGTACTTACACTGCCAATTTAAATTATAGGTCTATAGCACTTGCTTTGCAGGCGTGGGTGTTTACTATTCGCTATCTCGAGCAAGAAGGCCGAGTTCTATCATCGCAAATCTTTGGTGTGATTTGCGATGATAGAACTCGGCCTTCTTGCTGACTCGTTATGACTGATTGACAAGTTATATGAGCTGTCAAATGAGTTACATAGATTTTAGTCGATTAAATAACTAAGGTTCCTCAGAAATAAGCTAACACGTATTAAAAATGGACTTAACAATAATTAAAACCCAAAAAGGTAACGACTGTGTCTTGTCGGATGGCTATCGCTATTATTTGGTAAAACGTAATAAAAACGGTACGACTTTATGGAGATGTGAAAACCGTGTATCATGTTCTGCAACCATAACGTTGAATAGTGGCCGTATGAATATTTTGAGAAAAACGAATCACACGTGTGTAGCAAACAGTCATCGAAATAAGGTACTTAAGTTAATTCACAAATGTAAGAAAGACGTGTGCGAGAATTTAGAACCAGTCCAGCAAATTTTTGAGAATAATTTACATAACATACGGGAAACAGTTAGGCCTGAAGATGATGAAGAGTACAGAAATTGTATACCGTCTTTTTCTTCAATTAAAAGTGCTTTATATCGTGAACTAAAAAAGTTCCTTGATGTCAAGAAACTAGTTTTTAATCGTTTGGAAGAAGTTGTGATTCCAGAAACATTAAAAAACGACCTCCTGGTTTATGAAGATGGAATTGATGATAAAATTTTAATATTTACTTCTCGAATTGCGAAAAAATTCAAAAAAATGACAAACATGGATCTTATTACGGAGACGGCACTTTTCGGTGTTGCCCACCACCATTTTATCAGATTTACAGTGTACATCTTGACGTTGATGATTCCAATAAAAAATGCAGCAATATTGTACCGGTGATCTATGGTTTATTGCCCAACAAAAAAGAAGCTACTTACATACGTTTCTTTAACATAATAAAAAGCAAATTAGGAGTAAAAATACTTCACTTTAAATGTGACTATGAGCAAGCTCAATTTAATGCTGTCCAGAATGTGTACGCAGAGGCTAAACTTACTGGTTGTTTCTATCATTATAATCGTGCTGTCTGGCGTAAATTAAAAAAAAAAATGAAAATAAATAAAATGAGATCAGAAAGAAATTTTGGTAGGCTTATTACTTTGTTGCCCATGCTACCTCCAAAATACATAAAGAAGACATGGAAAGACATATTAGCGAATGTACAAATAACTACAGATATGAAGAAATTTAAAACTTATTTTGACAAACAGTGGATGGACATATCTTCCCATAAAATAAGTGTTTTTAAAGATAATCATAGAACAACAAACCAAATAGAAGGATGGCATCGACGTCTTCGAGCCCGAATACCACAAAGCCCTAATTTTTATTTATTTTTGTATAAAATGAAGAAAGAGATTAAATACCAGGACAACAGACTAACACGTTGCCTTTTCGAGACAGTTAATAGGACTAGACGGAATGGGGACATTTTATTTGACGAAAAATACAGCACGTTACTGGAAAAACTACATAAAAAATATAACTCCGACTACTTTTTAAAGAAAATTATTTACATGCGACTGCTAATCAAGTGTAAAAAATAACAAAACAAATAGGTATTTCTGATTGCAGCCGACGTTTTAATTTTGTTTCTGTATAAATGTAATTATATGTGAAAAGATCAAAGATTCTATTATACTTAAACGTTAAAAAGCAAATAAACATTGTAATCTCCATTACGCATTTTTAGTTACTCATTGTAGTCCTGTTTAGAAATAGGACGATAAAGCGATTCTTTTACTTTTCAAGAAAATATAGGGCAAGTGTTAAATGTTGAGAAGTAGACGTTTTGGGAGTAGACGTATTGAGAAATGGACAATTTGGGATCTGGTCGTTTTGGGAAAGAGGACGAAATGGGAAATAGACATTTAGGGAATTACCATTTTGGGAAGTGGACATTTTGGGAGAGTGGACGTTTTGGGAAGTTGTCGTTACGAACCTAAAGGATAAAATATACTTACTAATTCCATATATTTGATAAACATTAACTATTTCTTCGGTTTCATTTGGTTCCGTATTTGGTATAGGGGATACGCCATCTGAAAAAAAGAAATTTGAGTTTAGTATAAAATGTATCTTAGATTTTAATACAGTTTTTAATTCATGTCTGTCTGTCCCGCCGTATGTCACAGCCATTTTATTTTGAAACTATTAGGACTATACAGTTGAAACATCGCTTTGCAATTTTTATACACAAAAATAATTAAGAGGGGGCTCTGTATATAGATTCGTAGATAGATATATAGAATAAACTTATTGTACACGAATAATTAAATTACACTTAAATAACAATATTGTAAAAAATTTGGTTCCAATGGCGGTCTTATCGCTGAGAGCGATATCTTCCAGACAACCTTACGAGCTTTAATTAAAATAAGGAGGGCTATATTAGTGTACTACAAATACTCATCCAAACGGAAAACTAACAAATATATATAAATACAATACATAAGTACATAAAATGTATAAATATAATGTGTTCTTTAACATCGTGTGGAGAAAAACAAAGGAATAATCATAAGTTTGAAAAAAAAATGTTTGGCAACCAAGCTTTTAAAAACAGCGAGTAATGTTAAATGTTAAAGAATAACCATAGCCGTATGCCATTTATATTATTAAGATAGGCGGACTTACCCCAAACACCATGATTCCCTTTCATCTTAAATATATGATGCTTCAACAACACACGATTGAAGAACTCTTCACCGCAGTAACACTGATATGTTTGACTTTTCAACTTCTCTTCTGGCACATGAGCCGCAAATATGTGCTGATACATTTCCTCTTCAGAAAACGCTAAAGCCTTACATAATATACAAATCCTGACTTCATTAGCCAAGGGAATCCCTTTAAAAATATGATTCATCCTGTTATTCAATGAAGGTATCACCTGTTCTGGTAAAAAGAACCTTGAAGCACTGTACTGAGGTTGGAATTCAATTATCTTCTTATGTTTCGACAAGTGATTGGTTAAGTAACACTCTTTGGTCGTCTCGTAATTGCATATACTACATCGGAATGTGTATGGATGGATTTTAACATGTTCCAGCATTTCTACATGAGTTTCAAAGATTTCCAGGCAAATTGGACATGTACCTACATTGAAACAGCCGTGGTATAGTAGATGGAACCAGGCAGATTTGGCTCGAATGACTTTCCAGCATTTCGGGCAATTGTATTCTGTATAAATTAACTCTGGAGTCTTTTTTGTATGCCAATGGAAAATGTGGATGATCAGAAGTTGCTTGTTAAAGAAGAGGCGGTGGCAATGATCGCAGATGTAAATATCTCGGTTGATCATCATTGCGTTTGGTTGGCAAAGTAAGTGGTTCACTATTATGTGTTCGATGAGGGATTTTTTGTCTGATTGGACTCGTAGACATATCTGAAAGGAAAGAGATTAAATTATTCCTGATTTTATTAACCTAATTCCTCCATCTCCCTTTCACTACCGGTCTACCAGACGCACGGCTGGGTACTGCCCAGCTCAGGTGTCACTGAGATACAAACACCAACCATAGAGTTACTGAATTCTCTTAATTTTTTGAAAATACATTTAATTAATATATTTTTCCGCTTATAGGCTTGCATTTGTCCATCATCTCACCTGATGGTAAGTGATGATGTGGTGAACGATGAAGCATGCTTACCTAGAAGTAACCTATTCACTCCTGACATAAATACCCCCGAGATTATAGCTATCAGGAAACAGACTCAGGCAGGTAGTTCAACTCTTTAGCCATATGCACAATGAAGGTCTATTAGGTACATACAGTATGTTAACTAACAGAGGGCGTTCCCGTTAACCCGTAATAGTATAGCATCCATACATGCTAAAAAAATATTACCATTCGGAAACAAAATGTTTTTATTTATTTTATATTAAAATATTCTCATTTTTTTTTATTTATACGTAAAAGAAACACTCTGTACACGCGACTTGGAAGGACGGCAACGTCGCAATTTATTTATGAATGCGTACGAGTGTACAGAGTGTTTCTTTTACGTATCAATTTAACATTTTTAGTGAATATTTTAATAATAAAAAAAAAAAAACATTTTGTATTCGAATGGTAATATTTTTTTGCATGTATGGATGCTATACTATTGCGGGTTAACGGGAACGCCCTGTGTTAGTTAACATACTGTATATAGTTATTTTGTTTACATCAACATAACACATTTTTTGAGTTGGGTGTTGATAGCTGCGCCACAGTGCTTACTTCTGTATCTATCTTCGTTTTATTTGTAAATAGTAGACCTAAGTTGATCCCAATAAACTTGATACTTATACAGTCCAATGCCCATTATATTTATTGAAACATATAAGAAACTTCCTAATGTATAGGGGAAGGTGGGGCAGCTTCATACAGTTTTTATATTTCGTCTTATAGAATGCTCTCGGGTATCGATATCTTTATTGATTCATCAAAAATCAATAGTCTAGCTATCTGACTTTATATAAAAAACATGAAATTTGTGTAAATACACTTGTACAACTTTTTGTACCACTTTAAAGAAAAAATTAAAAATGTATGAATGTACCCCACATGCGGGGCACTTACATACAGCCTATGGGGCAGATTCATACATGTGACAAAATATACAAGTTTTGCGTGAAATGTTTATTCATTTATCAAAATCAAAGTATCAAAACACATTCATGAAAACGTTCATGAAAACAAAAGCAATATTAGTCTCTATTATCAAATAATACTTACATAATCATATTATAAAAAAGACAAATATAGTTAGTTTTTATTTTTATGGCACCGAGGGAACTAACTTAACCTAACACACACAGCACACAGAGAGATACTTATCCAGTTCTAGAGCTGACAGCGACGAAATTGCCACTCTCAGAAAGGCCATGGTAGAGCGCATGAATTTGACCTTAAATTTCGTTTCCCAATGGGGTGACGACAATCTGGTCAAATTCAATGCTCTGAAAACACAGGCTTGTCTTTTCAGCGCTAAAAGGAGCCCTTTTGAATTGACCCCTACTTTTCGAAGTACATCTGTGCCAGTTACCAATCGCCTGGAGCTTTTGGGCATGGAGTTGACGTCAGACCTCAACTTCGGCTCAACCATCGAGTCCAGAGCTCAGACTGCAGCATAAAATCTGGGAATCCTACACAAGGTGAGGCGGTACTTCAAGCTTGGACAGCTTCTAATTCTGTATAAAGCACAGGTCCGTTCCTGCGTGGAGTATTGCAGTCACTTGTGGGATGGTTCTGCAAAGTACCAACTTGCTGCATTGGACTCGATCGAGCGCAGAGCTAAAAGGCTTATAGGCGACGAGGTGCTGGTGGACAAGCTTCATAGCCTGGCTCATCGGCGAACCGTTGCTTGCCTGTCGGTTTTCTACAGATTGTACTTCGGGGAGTGTGCGCAGGAGCTCCATGACCTGATTCATCCATATCCCTTTCACTACCGGACTACCAGACGCACGGCTGGGTACCACCCACACTTGGTTGATATACCGTCTTGTCGTACCAAGCGCTTCTCCTCCACATTTATTGTGCGCACAGCCAAGCTGTGGAATTCTCTGCCGGCTTATGTGTACTTATGACCTTTCAGCCTTTAAAGCAAGAGTAAATAGGCATCTTCTGGGCTCGCTCGTCACATCGTAGACCTCATCTATTGCTTACCATCAGGCGAGATCGAGGTCAAGAAGTGGGCCCACCAGTAATAAAAAAAAACAGTCTTTCTGATCATTCACATCACTTTTTAAATATCTACATCATATTGCTTAATTCTTATTTATTAATACTCCATATTTGGCTGCTGATTTCCGAAATGAGAGTTTGTTTTCCAAAACTTTATCGATAGCTTTAAACATTGCCTCTTCGTCCACTACTCCACTCCTAGTTCCCTTTTTCTTGTAATTTCTGAACATAATCGTTCTGCAAAACAAAATTATGGTATAATTTTACAAACAAACAAAAATGGGGCACATTCATACAGTATGAATGTGCCCCGTACACTCCTGTATGAATCCACCCCATCACAAGAAAATGAAATCAAAATATTTCTAGAAAAAAAGCAAGCATATATAAAATTATTCACAGATTAATTCACAAACTTGACCCTATTATCTTTTAAATAAAATAGAACGGAATAATCTAGAGAGCAGCTTTTATTTAAAAAAAAGACGTTAAAGTGAGCTTATAAAAATATTTATGCCTGGCCGAATCACGTTCTGTGTCACACCGACGCGCGTTTCACACCGACTGCTTTCAAACTCCGTGAGCAACCACACACAAAAGTAAGCTACACATACACGCATAAGTCATTCTGTTGATGTGCGCCTAACATCAGATATATTTAGTGTATGACGGTGCCCCTTGTATGAATCTGCCCCACTTCCCCCTACAGTATTCATACACTCATCAAGTCATCACACAGTACTAGTATGTTAGTAATAAATTATTTCTTTAAAAAACTTTTTAGCAAAAAATAGAACCGACTTCCATATAAAAACACTACAAAGGCAAAAATAACTTTAATTTCGGAAGGCGGTGTCAAAAACGAAAATATATACAAAACTAAAGACACCGCCTTGTCTTTAGTTTTGTATATATTTTCGTTTTTGACACCGCCTTCCGAAATTAAAGTTATTTTTGCCTTTGTAGTGTTTTTATATGGAAGTCGGTTCTATTTTTTGCTAAAAAGTTTTTTTTTTCACGCTTTTTAGTGGGTCGGTTTGTAATTATCTAGTTACAAAAGCCAAAATATCAACTACTTATCACCTTTTACAAAATATTGCTTTTTCCGGTGCAGAGCCGTTAATTTTTGAGGAGTTCTCCTGGTACATCACCATCAGCTCTACTTCACCATATACATAGTGACGAGCATAAAGTGCTTAACATCCATATTCAAGTAATCTAATCGCAATCAACGAAATACTTATTATTGAGTAGTTTCGGTGGCTATTTGGGGTCTTCATCATCAGTTCCACTTCCTCAAATGGTGCTTTTCGAGAGCAACTGCACAAGGTACTATAAGAAATACCCAAAACGCTATAGGTGTGCCTATAATATTTGAAGAGTTCCCTCGATTTCTCCATGATCCCATCATCAGATCCAAACGTGACGACAATGGGACCAACTAGAAAGTATACCCTTTCAAACAAAAAAGAATTTTCTTAATCGGTCCAGCCATCTCCGAGTTATGAGGTAAGACGAATTGTAAACCTTTTTTTTTTTTAAGTCGGTTAAAAAGGTTGTACAGTTTAGTTACAATCTTAATAAGGAATTAGCTTTAGCTTAGAAATTAGTTTACTTTCTCAAATCCTTTTTGTGGTTGGGAAAATCTTCAAATGACTCCTCCCGCCGCGGGTGGAGCGGAAGGGAGTGTCAGACTTCTACTGACTAAAAACCCACCCTGTTCCTTCAGCTGCCCTTAAGTTCCGGGGCCGCGGTATCTCGTTAAAACATTCCCGCAACCTTCTCAGGCAAAGTTTCTCACATCCTAGTTTGATTACTGAGTAGTCTGTATTATGCTGACAGTCATTTTTTATTACTGATGGGCCCTCTTAACCTCGATCTCGCCTGATGGTAAGCGATAGATGAGGTCTAAGATGGGACGAGCGAGCACAGAAGATGCCTATTCACTCGTGCTTTAAAGGCTGAAAGGTCATAAATGACAGGGAACACAGAAGCCGGCAGAGAATTCCACAGCTTGGCTGTGCGCACAATAAATGTAAATGTGGAGGAGAAGCGCTTGGTGCGACAAGACGGTATATCAACCAAGTGTGGGTGGTACCCAGCCGTACGTCTGGTAGTCCGGTAGTGAAAGGGAGATGGAGGAATCAGGTCGTGGAGCTCCTGCGCACACTCCCCGAAGTACAATCTGTAGAAAACCGACAGGCAAGCAACGGTTCGCCGATGAGCCAGGCTATGAAGCTTGTCCACCAGCACCTCATCGCCTATAAGCCTCTGCGCTCGATCGAGTCTAATGCAGCAAGTCCAGTCTAATTCGATAGTAAATGGGCAAGAAGTTTGTAAATCCATAATTGATAACTTTTTTTTTTTTTTGATATTACAGTTATCAATGTGGGTAGAATTCGCATTACTAGCAATTTTGTTAGCCCCTCCAACTTAACTAAATATGCTTGTGTCTGGAGTGGGTTCACGGCAATAGTGTAATGGGTGGGGTTCGAACTCGTGACTTCTCAATCACAAGTCACACACCTTATCCGTTAGGCTATTGACGCTTCAACTTAGTACTGCAGAGATATTTACAAGATCTTCTCTCATACGTCACAGTCAGGTCTCACTCTTACATATGTCACAGTCAGGTTTGGAATCCAAGAGTGTGAGGTAAAATGGTTCTTGACTATCTAGCAGGACCAGAGAGAAACTCCACAGTTCTCTAATAACAAATTAATTATTTTTTTGACGTTTGACCACCATCTCACCTGATGGTAAATGATGATGTGGTCGAAGTTGGCGCACGCTTGCCTAGAAGTAACCTATTCACTGTTGACTTAAAACCTCCCAGGTTATAGTGATCAGGAAACAAAGACTCAGGCCGAGAATTCCACTCCTTAGCCGTACGCACAATGAAAGTATTCCTAAAACGTTTTGTGCGTTTGCGTGGGATGTCCACTAGGTAACGATGGCGCATCGCCGTTTGTCTTATGGTCCGATGGTGAAACGGGCTTGGCGGAATTAGATTGTGTAATTCCATCGCACACTCCCAGAAATGTAACCGATAGAAAACCGATAAACTTGCAATTCGTCGATGTTCAAGGCGCTGGAGCTTTGACTCGACCAGTGCATCGTTGCCAATGACAATGAGTCTCTTGGCCCGCTTCTCGATAAACTCAAGAGCGTCCAGTTGGTATTTCACAATGTTTCAATTTAGAAGTATTAATGGGTACAGGATAGACGAGGCGGACCCAGGGAAGGATGGTGAGATGACCTAGTAACATACTGCGTTGGCTGGTCCGAAGTGGTGCTCGAAAAGAAAACCTGAAAGGATTTGGGGGAGGTGTCTCCCTAGCAGTGAAACATTAACGACTAAATAAAAAAAATAGGTATAGGAGTGACATGCCTAGTGGTACAGTGGTGCTGTGCTAGTGCGCAGTGAAACTCATGGGATACCTTTTTACCCGACTGCAAGGAAGGGTTATGTTTTTCGCACGTATCTTGTATGTATGTAATATTCTTTATCACCTCATATCTCCAGAACCGCTGAACGGATTTACATAATTGAGGTATGGTTCGATTCGTCTTAGCAGCCCAAGTGTTCTTAGATAGGTGATATTTAAAAAAATCAAACTTGGCGGCCGTGCGACGCCATTGTACTTAGTGGGTTTTTTTTTCTAATACCACAATATGGATATCAAATTAAAGGGCTCAACACAAGGATTTCATAAAGTTATATCATGATTATCATAACCATATACTAAAAAAATAATACAATAAGAAAGTTTAAAAATATGGACTTTGCTCTTTCACTTTCTGAATACCGGTGGGGTGCCAATGTGACACAACGGGGGAAACTAAAAAATAAACTAAAAATCTGAAAAAAAAGTTATTTAAAAAATCTAAAAAACCTGTTAAAATAAAAATGTGCTTGTTTCTGGCATTTCAGTTGAGCAGTCGGGATTTTTAGATTGATTAAATAAACTTTTTTACTGTTTCCCTGATAGATTAGAGGTCTCCTAACATTGGCCTGTAAAGTGACGACAACAACAGTAAGTTAAAAAAACAACAGATATTAAAACATTATTATCTGCTTACTATGCATAATTATGATGAAATGAGTCTTCAAGTCAAGAGTGAATAGGTTACTTTTAGGTAAGCATGCTCCATCGTCAACCACATCAACACTTACCATCAGGTGAGATGGTGGTCAAACACGAACCATAATAAAAAAATATCATCACTTGAAGTAAAAATTTTCTGTTACATTTGAATGCTTTTTCTGCTTTTTAAATATAATAGGTACTATGTTATGTACATACTAAGACTTGTGTGCTTAGGTTTTCTTAGAATTTCAGGGGTGTTATAGCAATAAGCACCATAAATACAGTATGTTAGTTTAAACGAGGGACATATTCAAGCCTACAATAGTGTATGCTTACATGATAAATGAAAAATATGAACAAAAAAAAAACACTGATAAATAACAGACAGAACCACGGGGAGACTCCCGCTGGAAATGAAATGAAATGAAATATTTATTCTGTAAATTGGTTATAAGTAACACTTTTACACGTCATGTTTTTATGCATATTAAGTTTAGTTTAGCTAGATGAGGCCAGTATTTCCTAACTGACTACTCTGAGAAGAAACACCGAAACAAACTCAGAGGTCAAAGTCTCTTTTAAAGTCCAGACAATTTGTATTTGTATATGAGAAGCATGTAGGTTCATGTCTGTGGTATTCTTTTGAGGAAATAACCACGCAAATTTGAGCGGACCTGTCCAGAGAGTGCAAGCATTAGTCAGTTATCGTGTAGCTCAACTTAGAACTTAAGGAGCTCAACAATTTGACGAACAATACCAAAGTAAGGACCTTTGGGTAGGTCACACAAGTACTCAAACTGGGGCGGAGTTTACACACAAGCTTCCTTTTTTTGGCAGGATCGGGCCGTGTTTTGCCACGTGATTACTTTAGGTACTGTTTACAAGTTCATTCACCTCTTGCGCCTCAGTGTACATGATAAATGTATTATATTGGACAATTACGTCAAAAATTTAAGTTACAGGTTTTTCACATATTTGGGATGAAAATCAAATACTGAATACCCTCCCTCAATAAGTCCCTCGTTTAACCTAACACACTGTATATCCAGTACCTTAAATTTGAGATGTGTGTCATCCATTAGGGTTAGATCAAACTAAAACTTTGCAATCATGTTTAAGCAATTTTAAACTTTATTTCATGGGGTAGCAGCCAGCTGCCCTCAACTTCGTTCACATGGGAGGATTTCCCGCGTAAATCCTGATCCTGTGGGAATTCCGGGATATAAAGGAGCCTATGTGTTATTCCAGGATGTCAACTATATACTGGTAAGTATATAGTTGCACAAAGGCGTATTTTGTGACGTTTCAAATTTGAGGGGTTAACACATCTTGGCTTGAACAGGCCTGTGAGTATAGCCACTAACATCTTTCTTTTTGCAAATCGTACAAGTACAGTACCTATAGAATACCTAAATTAAGCCAGATATGTTTTATTCCCATATAAAAAATCTTTGCCATCAACTGAGAAATTACTGATGAAAAACTACTTAAAATTAAACCAATGAAACTCTTTGCGATTCAATAATTGGACGTAGTTATGCAAAAAGGATCCAATCCACACTTTTACCGCCCATTGTAACACCCTTTGTAGTTTTTTAAGTCCTTATTTAATTATGATATGGTGTACAATAAAGAGTATATCTATCTTTTCCGAAATTAAGTTATTTATACCAAATGCATCTTCAGGGTGATATATTAAAGATATCAATATAACTCAATTTCGGAAAAAGTGTGGATGGATCCTTTTTGCATAACTACGTCCAATTGGTCTCAAGACCTAACCAAGGAGTCAGGATAACAATATTTAACAATAATTACCAACAGTAACGCTTTTAATGAGAACAGGTTTCTTCGGTGGCGTTTTTACTATGGTAAAGATTATGCCTAAATAAAACTGTTCTACACATAAATTAATCAAAGTTTGTAACTTACAGAACACATAGGAGTATTTTCATCTTTCAGGGCTCTTAATAAGTCAAATTTATGTTCATTTTTCCGATGAATATCGACATCCAGTTCGGAAGACCATGGTCCTTGTCCGCACAAGTCACAATGGTAACCATCGTTTGGATTGGTTTTCACTATTTCTTTTGTTTTAAAATAAATGTCTTTGGGAGAACGAAACATTGCGATTTGTACGCAGGAATAGTATTTTTTAAGTAAACAAATTTGGGTCTCGAAAATCAAACACAAAGATGACAGACGATTGATAGTTGATTAGTTGACGTTTTGAGTTCTTTTTTACATAAATATTTTTGGGCGTCATCTTTAGCATTAGTATGCAACTCTTTTCTATAAAAAAATGGTTAAGTGCGAGTCAGACTCGCCCACGGTTCCGTAGTAACTACGCAAAATAATACAAAATTATATTTACGGTTTTAGAAAATGTTCAAACCATTTTTCATTTAAAGTTTTGATTATGATCTACAGCAAATATTTTTTTAGATTTTTCACTATATTATTATAAGAGGGGTGGATACGCGCTTTACCACTTTGAAAGTGTTTATCTTTTAAACGTTTTACTTTAAGAAAACATGGTTTTAGAAACCTCAATGTATTTTTTTTAAACTTCTCTGTAGACACATGACTTCGTTTTTATAGTTCATTATTTAATTTTTTTACTAACATAGAATGTAAGGTATTTTACTGACAAACTTTGTATGATTATTTTCCTAAATAAATAATAATGTAAGTTTGACGAAAAAAAAACGTTAGTTCCAGTTTTGTGTATTGGGATCCACCTTAATATTTTTTTTTGTAAAAATAATACATATTGGAATGCGGTTCACAGAATAGATCTACCTACCAAGTTTCACATTTGTAGTCCACGTCTATATGGACGGACAGACAGACAGACATGACGAATCTGTAAGATAACCCATATAAATTCGTCATGTCTCTCTGTCTGTGTTGTATGTGTATTTTGACATTCGGCTACGGAACCTCAAAAATGTAGAAAGAAAGAGAACTGTCATTTCAGTTATGCTTAGCATATCATAAACATAGTCAGTGTCGCACCTGGAACACAATTCTTAACGCTCCCATTCACGCAAGAAGTTAATTTATTCTACTTTTAATTAAAAAAAAAACAATTTTGAAAAAATCTTAAAAATGAAGTTAAATAGTACTTTATTTAAGTTCTAAATTTATCTAGTTTTTTTTTCTTTTTCCGGTAAAAGGCATTTTCATTTTCAGAATTTTTTTTTTTTTTGGAGTAACGGAGCGTAAAGTATTTAAAATCTAGCAGCCAAAATGGCCGAAGGAAAGGGATGAAGTTTCTTTTGTTCCTAAAGATATTTTGTAGTATTGGGTGATAAAAGTTCAAAAGGGTATTAAAAATGAAGGAAATCAACATAAACATAGAAGGCTATAACGTTAATGGGATATGTGTCGGCTGTTTGAACTATAATCGTCGTATGTTTTACCATCCTGCTGTAAAGGAATGTTTCCGATTGCTAGGAAATATCGATGTAAGTGACGATTACACTGCTATTTTCTTAATTAAACATATTTCTAATTGGATAGGAAGTATTTATAAATCTTATTATTGTGTAGTTTAATTCATATTTTGCGTTGACGATTATGTAAATATAGAACAGAAATCCTTGGATCGGCCATTGTTGACGCTTGTTTTTTTTTGTGTACTTTTGGTATTTTGTGCAAGCAATTATGTCTGCGATAACATTTGGATAAGAGAGATATAATGAAATGGTGTGCTTGAGGATATAATAAAACTAAAAAAAAACTTAATGAATATAAGTAATTAAGTTCTTATGTACTTATATAAATATTACCTTAGTCGTAGATTAATATAATAAAGGTCTCGTTGGTCGAGTGGTGGCAAGAGTGACTGCTGAGCACGAAGTCTCGGGTTCAATTCCCGGGTCAGGCAAAAAGTCCTTTTGGGTTTTTCTGTAAGGAATTTCTCCGTAGTAGCCTGGAGTTTGGAAATTGCTGATGTGATATCCCCATGCCTTGAAAATCATGTTAAGATCATTTTGACATCTTTGAAAGTCGTTATGGGCAGTCAGAAGCCAGTAGTTAATACTGACACTGGTCTAGGCAATGGGCATTGTGATATTCAGCTACTGCATGGATAGATAGATATATTTTTTATTGTACACCATAACAGTAAAAACAAAATTATGGACTTAACAATTAAAAAGGGTGATGCAATGGGCGGTCTTATCGCTAAAAGTGATCTTTTACAGACAACCTTTGGATGGATTTGACACAGAAGGAGAAAATAAATATGCGGGTAGTCCACGGTGTACTAATTATCTATATAAAATACAAAACAATAAATAACTTTCTCAAAACATATATATACATACAAATATTTAAAAAAAGAAAGAAACAAAGACATACATAATAACAACAATTTAAGGAGAGAGATAAAGATCTTTTACTAAGGTTACCTGCCCAATATACATACATACCCAGTTACTGGGTTGTGTAGGTCAGAAAGGCAGTTGTTCCATGTAAAACACTAATACTCAGCTCCACGCTGCCTACATGCAATATTTGGTTTGAAAGTTACTGACAGCTGTGTTCCAATTTGTAAAAGTCATAATTTATTAACATTACCATGCCTTTACATTATAGAAATTGCTTTGTTTAGGGATGCCATATGTCCGGGTTTCCCCGGATTTGTCCTAGTTTAGACAGCGTCCGGGGGCGTCTGGGGGATTTTTCCTATCAGTGTCCGGGTTAAACCTGGACACATATTGGTCTTACGGGCACCAAAAAGCACAATCTCTGTATTTCATCTTATTGTTTTTGTTATGTTGATTAATTAAAAACAAAGTCTATAATTAATAAACTTCTCTCTACAATGTTACCAGTAAATAAAAACAACAATAGACATTTATTTTTAAATCTATCGGAAGACAGATGCCGAGATGTCACTTTTTTGATCTCAATACCTAAACTTGTTACGCACAGGTGGTTTTAGGACAGCTTTGTTGAGGAAAAGTGTCTTTGGTATGGCACTGACTAGTTTTAACCACATTCCTAACTCCATAAAAGAAGAATCACTATGTACTTTCAAAAATAAATTAACTGTATTTCTTGTTACTACTTCATATCAGATTTTCTAGCTGACAAACGTTTAGTTTAATATCAAGATTTTTTATTTATGTTTGATGATGAACTGCATCAACGTTTGCATGCCTAAATGGTAGAATGTACAAGGATTCTTGTATGTTACTGTAACACCTTATTGTAAATACCTACATTCTGAGCAAATAAATGAATATTCTATTCTATTCCATTCTATTATATTCCATTCTATTCTATTCCATTCTATTCTATTCTATTCTATTCCATTCTATTCTATTCTATTCCATTCTATTCTATTCCATTCTATTCTATTCCATTCCATTCTATTCTATTCTATTCCATTCTATTCTATTCCATTCTATTCTATTCCATTCTATTCTATTCCATTATATTCTATTCCATTCCATTCTATTCTATTCCATTCTATTCTATTCCATTCTATCTATTCCATTCTATTCTATTCCATTCTATTCTATTCTATTCTATTCCATTCTATTCTATTCCATTCTATTCTATTCCATTCTATTCTATTCCATTCTATTCTATTCCATTCTATTCTATTCCATTCTATTCTATTCCATTCTATTCTATTCCATTCCATTCTATTCTATTCCATTCTATTCTATTCCATTCTATTCTATTCCATTCTATTCTATTCCATTCCATTCTATTCTATTCCATTCTATTCTATTCCATTCTATTCTATTCCATTCTATTTTATTCCATTCTATTCTATTCCATTCTATTCTATTCCATTCTATTCTATTCCATTCTATTCTATTCCATTCTATTCTATTCCATTCTATTCTATTCCATTCTATTCTATTCCATTCCATTCTATTCCATTCCATTCTATTCTATTCTATTCCATTCTATTCTATTCCATTCCATTCTATTCTATTCCATTCTATTCTATTCTATTCCATTCCATTCTATTCTATTCTATTCTATTCTATTCCATTCCATTCTATTCTATTCCATTATATTCTATTATATTCTATTCCATTCTATTCTATTCCATCCGGTTAGACTGGAAGCTGACCACAATATAGTTGGGAAAACGCTTAGCAGATGATGGTACCTATGCCAATGCGAGAATAATAGGGTTTCCGATACACTTCAAGTACCGAACCCATAATAGCTTATCAACAAATTTATATATTTTATTTATTTAAACATTCCTAAAAAAATTGTATCTTGTATTATGCAAAGATTGTGTAAATCAGTAATTGTTTCTCCATAGGAAATGACCAATTTCGAACCGTGCACTAATTTCTGATGTTTTATGAGTGCATGTGTAGGCCTATGTAAAATAAAATAATTTTGATTTAATTTCATTTATTTAAAGGAAGCTCAACAGCTTTTTTTACAATGTTTATTGCTTGGTAACATGTCATATGGGGTTCTGAAGCCTATTACAGAGTTTCACAGCATGCATATAAAGCTAGAAAGTTGACTAATTCTAAAATTGTAACTAAAAGGAAAAGAAAATATTACAATTGATTAACAATATACGAATATTATTCACCTACTGGTGAGTATTTTTACAAGAAATTTACGAAATGTTACCTTGGATTACTGGAATATAATTTTCCAGACTTTCAAATTTGTCTATGCATAAGCGAGGCAGTCGAGTCATAACAGCATTTTTCCCATAATTCGAATGGTGTAAATTTGCACCACATGAATGTGCCTTGTGCGAGATATAATATATTAATATCATGTTTTGCATATATTTCTAGGTACCAGATGGCTTAGAAATCCAGGTGTGCTGGGAATGCCTGGGGCGTGTTAAGTCTGCAATCAGGTTCAAGGATCAGATGCTACGGTCTTATCATTTCCTTATACACTACTCAAATGAGGTAAGGTTTAATAGAGTGCAGGTCTCAGCTTCTTACAATTTTAAGCTAAGGTTCAGCTGTAGCTTTTTACTAATGTTGTTAAATCATTACATAGTATACAGCAAAACCCCTCCTGACCCCTATTCTATCACTCTTTCACTCTCTCACACACACACGAACACACATACACTTTAATGAACTTAAGTATCTACCTAACCTACCACCTAAGTTCACATTGTGGAATGCAATAAATAATTGAGTATTGAGTACCTTTTTTATGATAAACTAGGGTCTCCTTCTTTATCCCCTTAGGAGGAATTTCCAAAAGACATTATATTATTGCTCACTTAAGGAACCTAAATGCAAAGTTTCAAGTGAATCCATCGATCCTCTTAGTGTTCCGGTAGGGGAAGGTGGGGCAGCTTCATACAGTTTTTATATTTCATCTTATAGAATGCTCTCGGGTATCGATATCTTTATTGATTCATCACAAATCAATAGTCTTACTATCTGACTTTATATAAAAAACATGAAATTTGTGTAAATACATTTGTACGACTTTTTGTAACACTTGAAAGAAAAAATTAAAAATGTATGAATGTACCCCACATGCGGGGCACTTACATACAGCCTATGGGGCAGATTCATACATGTGACAAAATACACAAGTTTTGCGTGAAATGTTTATTTATTTATCAATATCAAAGTATCAAAACACAACGTTCATGAAAACAAAAGCAATATTAGTCTCTATTATCAAATAATACTTACATAATCACATTATAAAAAAGACAAATATAGTTAGTTTTTATTTTTATGGCACCGAGGCAACTAACTTAACCTAACACACACAGCACACAGAGAGATACTTATCCAGTTCTAGCGCTGACAGCGACGAAATTGCCACTCAGAAAGGCCATGGTAGAGCGCATGAATTTAACCTTAAATTTCGTTTCCCAATGGGGTGACGACAATCTGGTCAAAACACAGGCTTGTCTTTTCAGCGCTAAAAGGAGCCCTTTTGAATTGAACCCTACTTTTCGAAGTATATCTGTGCCAGTTACCAATAGCCTGGAGCTTTTGGGCATGGACTTGACGTCAGACCTCAACTTCGGCTCAACCATCGAGTCCAGAGCTCAGACTGCAACAAAAAAACTGGGAATCCTACACAAGGTGAGGCAGTACTTCACGCCTGGACAGCTTCTAATTCTGTATAAAGCACAGGTCCGTTCCTGCGTGGAGTATTGCAGCCACTCGTGGGATGGCTCTGCAAAGTACCAACTTACTACATTGGACTCGATCGAGCGCAGAGCTAAAAGGCTTATAGGTGACGAGGTGCTGGTGGACAAGCTTCATAGCCTGGCTCATCGGCGAACCGTTGCTTGCCTGTCGGTTTTCTACAGATTGTACTTCGGGGAGTGTGCGCAGGAGCTCCATGACCTGATTCCTCCATATCCCTTTCACTACCGGACTACCAGACGCATGGCTGGGTACTACCCACACTTGGTTGATATACCGTCTTGTCGTACAAAGCGCTTTTCCTCCACATTTATTGTGCGCACAGCCAAGCTGTGGAATTCTCTGCCGGCTTATGTGTTCCCTGCCACTTATGACCTTTCAGCCTTTAAAACACGAGTAAATAGGCATCGTCTGGGCTCGCTCGTCCCATCTTAGACCTCATCTATCGCTTACCATCAGGCGAGATCGAGATCAAGAAGTGGGCCCACCAGTTATAAAAAAAAAGTCTTTCTGATCAGTCACATCACTTTTTAAATATCTACATCCTATTGCTTAATTCTTATTTATTAATACTCCATATTTGGCTGCTGATTTCCGAAATGAGAGTTTGTTTTCCAAAACTTTATCGATAGCTTTAAAAATTGCCTCTTCGTCCACCACTCCACTCCTAGTTCCCTTTTTCTTGTAATTTCTGAACATAATCGTTCTGCAAAACAAAATAATGGTATAATTTTATAAACAAACAAAAAATGGGGCACATTCATACAGTATGAATGTGCCCCGTACACTCCTGTATGAATCTACCCCATCACAAGAAAATGAAATCAAAATATTTCTAGAAAAAAAGCAAGCGTATATAAAATTATTCACAGATTAATTCACAAACTTGACCCTATTATCTTTTAAATAAAATAGAACTGAATAATCTAGAGGGCAGCTTTTATTAAAAAAAAAGACGTTAAAGTGAGCTTATAAAAATACTTATGCCTCGCCGAATCACGTTCTGTGTCACACCGACGCGCGTTTCACACCGACTGCTTTCAAACTCCGTGAGCAACCATACACAAAAGTAACCTACGCATACACGCATAAGTAATTCTGTTGATGTGCGCCTAACATCAGATATGTTTGGTGTATGACGGTGCCCCTTGTATGAATCTACCCCACTCTCCCCTACACTCTCCAAGGAAGATACATGCCAAATTTCAGCTTCTTGCGCTCAGTAGTTTTTTTTTTTATGTTGATAATGGGCTCGCGTTTGACCAACATCACACCTGATGGTAAGTGAATATGGAGCACGCTTACCTAGAAGTAACCTATTCAATCTTGACTTAAAGACCCCAGGGTTATAGCTATCGGGAAACACGAGACTCCGGCAGGTAATTCCACTCTTTTGCCGTACGCACAATGAAAGTATTCCCAAAACGTTTTAACAGCCGATTAGTAATTTTTTAGCGTTAATCAGCCTTTCAGAAAGCGGGTGGTCTTATTATATAAGTGTGTCTCTATCCGAATAAATATCTTTCTATTGTAAATCTTTCTTAATCTTTTCAGCACACATTCCTGGATTCTCCAAACGACTTTAACCCTCATGCAACGGTTAACATTGACCAAACACCAGTAGATATTTTGGAATGTTTACCAGATCCTGAGACTTTGGAGGATGTACAGAAAGAGGAAGACGTAAAAGAGGAGGAAAATGAGGATAAGTACTCCTTTGGTGAGTTTTATTTTATTTTTGCCTTATTCTATATCAAGGGGAACAGTTTCTCCAAAAAGCGAAGCGTCAGTAGCCCAATGGCTAAGGTGTCGGAGGTCGCGTGTTCGAAACCCCCCCCTACCCCTCCCCCCCTATTGCCGTAAACCCACTCCAGACACAAGCATATTTAGCTTAGTTGGAGGGGTTAACAAGATTACTATAGTAATGTGAATCCTACCCACATTGGCTAGTTTAAAAAATCATTACACAATTTATATTGAACCAATATGATGATTATCAAAGGCGATTGCACAACTTAGAAGAGCGATCTGTGAGAGATAGTGCAATTAAAACTCTCGAAGCAAAAATTGATAATCTCGTGTAACAAGCCAGACAATGTAATCTGGAGCTATCTAATATTCCTGAACGGCGCGATGAAAAGTTAGTGACGCTGCTCGAAGACATCGGGAAAAAATTGGTTTCGCCATACCACGTGAGGAGATTGTTTCCTTGCACCGTGTCCCGAATGCTGTCACTAATGACTGACCCAAAAACATCATAGCCAAATTCTAATCTCGCCCCCTTAGAGACATCATTTTCAGCGCGTATCGCTTAAAGAAAGGCCTTAGTTCATCAGATTTGGGTATTTTGGATTCATCGCGTACTATTTATATCAATCTTCAGAAAAAGCAATTATTGCGTGAAACTCGTGAGGCGGCTAAGAACCATGAATACAAATTTGTTTGGATTAAACACTCCACTATTCTTGTTAAACGATGTGAAGCTGCCCCAACTATCGCTATTAAGTGTGCAGGCGACATAACTACAATAACATCAAAATAATTAACTCCAGAACTGGTAACATTAACATATTTTAACTAATACATTGGCTAACACACTTCATAATGATTTTAGTTTATATTACCAGAATAGTAGAGATATACGCACAAAACTTAATACTCTGTATATGCATATTCTTTCTAATTGCTATGACATAATTGTATTGACAGAAACATGGTTAATCCCCACTATTTCCAACGGTGAATTTATTGATAATCGGTATGTAGTTTTCCGCTGTGATCGAAATAGAGAAGCAACGAATAAATCTGATGGGGATGGTGTGCTGATAGCTGTACTGCGTAAGTACAATCCTGTAGGTGTCCCTATACCCAATTAATTTATGCAAGATAAATATGTTGAACAAGTTGTAGTTGCAATCCCTAATAATAACAACACAATACAGAGTATCATCAGTGCAGTCTATATAGTGAATAACTCACCACTCAGAATATATAACCAACACTGAGAATATGGATACCTTAATTAACTCAGTTAATGTTGACAAATTAATCTTATCAGGCGATTATAACATACCGGCTGCTAATTCGATTACATGTAATCTGTCTCATAACTTTATAACATGTCTGGGAACTTCTTCTATTTATGACCGGTTAAGAAATTTTATGACAGTTCACGGCATTAAACAATATAATCATCTCATTAATGTAAATGGACACACTCTTGACCTCTTAATGTCCAACGCCATGTGTAGTGTTTTTAAACCCAATCAGGAGTTACTTCAGGTTGATGATCACCATCCTCCGTTTTATATTCTTTATATTCTGACTAACTCGTGCCAGCAGCTTCGCCCGCGTGGGAAGTTTTTCCCATGTAAATCCCGATCCCGTGAGAATTTCGCAAAATGCTTTCTTAGCGGATGCCTACTAATTTCAGCCCGATCCGTCCAGTAGTTTGGGCTGTGCGTTGATAGATCACTATGTCAGTCAGTCAGTCAACTTTGAGTTATATATATTTTAGATACCGTTAAACCTCAACCTAAAATTCATACGACCCCAATGTACCCCTAAGCTTAACTATCTCAAGGCTGATTATAATCTCATAAATGAAGATATTGATGAAATTGATTGGGACAAGGCACTGGGCGTAGACTCTGCTGAAAATTGCGTTAATATTTTCTATAATTGCGTACATGGCATCACTAAAAAGCGCATACCTGTGTCAAAAAGTAGAAATGCTAATTTTCCAGTATGGTTCTCCAAACCATTGATTCATATATTTAATTATAAAAAGAAAGCTTGGTCTAAGTTTAGTGGAAAAGGTATGGACAATTATCTGACTATGAAATATTTTCTCTATATAGAGCTCGTTTCAAAACTGAGTGCGCTAAGTGTTACAATGCGTACATTGAGGGGGTTGAGGATTCTATACCCAAAAATGTGAAGCATTTTTGGACATAATGTGTCTAATCGCCGAGGCAAGTCCGGTATACCCTCCTCGATGTATTTAAAATCTGAAAAAACTAGTGACCCCCATCGAATATGTAATCTCTTTTTAACCTTTTCTAAGTCTGTTTATGAACCATCCAGTCTTACATCTAACCCTCCATGTGACAGTCTAAGTGATAGTTGCTTGTCTACATGATATGCATTTTAGCCTTTCCTTGGTTTGCACTCATTTCATATGGTTAGATATAACAAAGGGTTCTGGGCCAGATGAAATCCCTCCGTGCTTTTTCAAATGGACCACTGAAACGGTTTGCAAGCCCGTATGTATAATATTTAACAAATGTATCAGCACCGGTACATTTCCCGATATATGGAAGAAAGCTAATGTGGTGCTAAAGTGGGTCCAGACCAGATCTTGAAAATTACAAGCCAATCTCTCTTCTTTGCACCCTTACTAAAGTGTTTGAGAAACTTGTACATCACGAAATTTATCCTTTTCTTCAGCATAATATAGTTCCAAAACAGCATGGTTTTGTTAAGTTTAAGTCAACTGTAACTAATTTAATGATTTTTGCGAATTGTTTGTTTCGTAATATGGATATCAAAGCATAAACTGACACTGTATATACTGATTTTAAAAAAAGCTTTTGATATAGTCGATCACAAAATTTTATTGAATAAATTAGCCTTCAATGGAATTAGAGGTAATCTTTTGCGCTGGTTCCAAGCTTATATTAGTAATCGTAGTCAAGTTGTAGTGAGTAACGGGTACCAATCTGACTCATTTTTGGCTAGATCTGGAGTACCGCAAGGATCTATTCTTGGCCCCCCCCTTATTATTTATTATATATATATTAATGATATTGGACAATGTTTCCTTAACAGTAAATTTTTGTTATATGCCGATGACCTGAAAGTTTTTAAGAAAATTTTAACAGTAGATGACTACTTGCTGCTTCCAGAGGACCTAAATAGGCTATCAAATTACTGTGTTAAAACTACTAACCAACTTGCTGCACTGGATTCGATCGAGCGCAGGGCTAAAAGGCTTATAGGCGACGAGGCGCTATCGGGCAAGCTTCGTAGCCTGGCTCATCGGCGAACCGTTGCTTGCCTGTCGGTTTTCTACAGATTGTACTTCGGGGAGTGTGCGCAGGAGCTCCATGACCTGATTCCTCCATCTCCCTTTCACTACCGGTCTACCAGGCGCACGGCTGGATACCATCCACACTTGGTTGATATACCGTCTTGTACCAAGCGCTTCTCCTCCACATTTATTGTGCGCACTTCCAAGCTGTGGAATTCTCTGCCAGCTTCTGTGTTCCCTGCCACTTATCACCTTTCAACCTTTAAAGCAAGAGTAAACAGGCATCTTCTGAGCTCGCTCGATCACGCCTGATAGTCGACGATTGATGAGGTCTACGATGAAACGGGCGAGCCCAGAAGATGATGGGTCATTTGTGGGAATGGGGAAGGGCACACAGAATCCGGCAGAGACTTCCACAAGTTTTATGTGGGTAGAAGAAGTTCTATAATGAAGCTTATTTCTATTCCAGGTGTCGCAATTAAAGAGGAAACGTATGATGAGGATCATTTTCAAGATATACCAATAGTAGACAACGATGTAACGTCAGATGAAGACGTGCAGCTTTCTAAATTAAAAGGGACAGAGACGGAGAGAGTTAAGAAGAAGAGGAAGAGTGAGAAGAAGAAGGAAAAGGAGAGAGATAGGGTGAGTAGTTTAAGATAAGGATTTTTTCACACTACCACACTCACACATGGTTGATATACCGTCTTGTCGCACGAAGCGCTTTTATTCCACATTTATTATACGTACAGTCAAGTTGTGGAACTCTCTGCCGGCTTCTGTGTTCCCTGCCACTTGTGACCTTTCAGCCTTTAAAGTAAGAGTGAATAGGCATCTTCTGGGCTCGATCGTCACACCGTAGACCTCATCTATCGCTTACCATCAGGCCAGATTGAGGTTAAGAGTGGGCTCATCCCGAATAAAATAAAAAAAAATGGCCAAGTGCGTGTCAGACTCGCCCATGAAGGGTTCTGTAGTAACTATATTAATATAATATAATATGTATAACATTTATTTGACGAATAAAAAAAACCTTAAAAATTTCTTAAAACTAGCTTATTTACATTTTTACAACTACGCTAAATAACTTTGTTTTTCATAGTGTTTGTATGAATTACAAAGTTATATTTGCGGTTTTAGAAAATATGCTGTATCTCAAAAACTGTTGACCCGATTTGGTTCAAACCAATTTTGGTTGAAAGTTTACATTAAGATCTATAGACATATATTTTTTTAGATATTTCACTCCATTATTATAGAAGTTAGAGGGGGGGGGACGCCCATTTTACCACTTTGGAAGCTTATATCTTTTAAACGATTGACTATGAAAAAGTGGTTTTAGAAACCCTTATATCATTTTTAAAGACCTGTCTATAGATAGCACCACACACGCGCATAGGTTTCATGAAAAAAAAATATTTTCAGTTCTAGTTCCATGTATGGGGACCCCCCCTTTATATTAAATATTTTTATTTTTTTTCTTAAAACCGGAAAGCGGTTCACAGAATACATCTACCTACTAAGTTTCACATGTATAGTCTTAATAGTTTCGAAATAAAATGGCTGTGACATACGGACGGACGGACAGACAGACAGACAGACAGACAGACAGACGGACAGACATATCGAAACTATAAGGGTTCCGTTTTTTGCTATTCGGCTACGGAACCCTAAAAAGATTGGAAATCATCTACTGACTGCCCGAAGCGGGAGGCTGTGTCCGACTTTTACCGACTAAAACCCATCCGTGTTCCATCATTTGCCCTCCGTGTTCCAAGGCCGCGGTAACTCTTTCGAACAATTCCGCAACTAGGATAAATAATGTTTTTGTCTTGGTCTTAGGAGTAACTGCTTTATCTTCGACCACATCATCGCTTAACATCAGGTGAGATTATGGTCAAACGCCAGCCTATCAACTATAAAAAAAAAAAAACTCTAGGCAAATGGGTCGATTTTCAAGGCTACTGAGGACGGTTCTTGATGGATGATCTTCACATATCAAGTTTCGGTCGTGTTTCAGAAAACACTTAGTCAGGCAGTGATCACATAGCGACCACATGGTATTTTATTTTTTTACGACAAGCCGATGTCATATACAACGTGTAATTTAAAGGGTATATACATACGAAGTGCATGGCTTCTTTGGATGATAACAAACGATATGGCAAGGGTTTTGTAATCCTAAGTCTACGTGTGTAGAACTTATTACAAATTCCAATACACTGATCCAGAGACCAAATTTTTCAAATTAAGAAGAAAGAAAAGAATTATCGTGTTATTGGCAAGTGACGTGGAAAGTTATTGACCCTCGTAGTGCTGTGACACGTTTGTTATGATTGGTATTCAAGAAATATATGAAACCAATAATTTGGTATCAATGCTTTGAGTCAGTTATTTTGTGCTGAAACTGTGCATAGAGACTCCATACCAGATGTTGTCTTCAGCCCTTTTGGATAGATATGGGGTTTCCGTTACACGTTGTAGAGACCAGAAAATATCATTATTATAGTGTCTATGAAACAGTCGATTTCGGAACGTAAAAAACCGGCTCAGTGCGAGTCGGACTCGCGCACGAAACGAATCATCAATAAAAACGGCAAAAAAAACACGTTTGCTGTATTAAAGCCCCCCTTAAATATTTATTTTATTCCGTTTTTAGTATTTGTTGTTATAGCGGCAACAGAAATACGTTATCTGTCTAGCTATCACGGTTCATGAGATACAGCCTGGTGACAGACAGACAGCAGAGCCTTAGTAATAGGGTCCCGTTTTTACCCTTATGGCACGGACGGAACCCTAAAAAGTGCTTGTATCGGAACTTTTTTTTGAAGTTTTGATTGTCAAATACTACTGTTGCCAAAAACAGTTGTTTTCGTGGATTTGTGTTAACTTTAAATGTGATTATGCCGAAAATAAATATGGTAAGTGCTATTTATTTTACTTTATTATCACAATATGTGTTTCTTTTTTGTGAAATATTTACATCCAAAGTTTGTGGTCCACATATAACCTCTGCCCATTTAATAAAAAATGTGGTCTCTGTGTGGCCAGTTATTAAGAGGTATACTAGATCACTGTAAATTAATCGTTGATGTACTAAACCCACAAAACCAAACAAAATCTCCTAACAAACCCAGTTTGATCTTTTCAGAACACGCAGAAACCACGTAAAAATCGAATTGTTCGCAATCATGAAATCAGAAGAGCTTTCGAAGAAATGTTTACATCATCAGAATCATCAGAAAAAAGTTTAGATCCACCTTATGATATCAACAGAGCATTGGATATCGCAATCGCAACTGAAGGAGCAGGCTGGGTGTTTAGTCAGTAGAAGACTCCCGCTCCACCCACGAGGTCATTTGATGATTGTCCCGCCCAAAAAAAAGGCATAGATAACTTACAAAATGTTATGGTTGCTGACCTTTTGGAGGCAGGAGATTCTTCACATACACTTCGGTCTATAGCACCAGCAGTAACAGTGAAAGCCTTACCTTCAAAAGTTATATAATTATCAGCCCTGGCAACCAGTTGCAACCTTACCGATCACTCTCTCAACAGTAGTAGCGGAAACCTTACCTTCAGCTGTTACACACGAGCCCTCGTATCTAGCTGATGCCTTACAGATTACAGCTCCAGTTGCTAAGAAGCCTAGACTTCTAGACCAATAGCGGCAGCTCATAAGCCCTTTATCTTCAGTAGCAGCCCAACCGCCCTCACCTTTAGCGGCAGAAAAACAGTCCTCATTTTCAGCAGCCCAACAGCCCTCATCATTAACAGCAGCCCATCAACCCTTCACCTGTGGGGAGGGGCAGCTAAAACGAAATTTATGTTTTTGGAAATCTCACAATGAGCTTTAATAAAAATTATGTACATTAAAAAATTGTTTCTATAAATTTAAAACATTGTCGGGCCTAACACAAGTCCCTGTGGAACGCCGTACAAGAGGACATCTTCAGTGCTATTCGAGCTATCAATTTTGACCGTTCGTTTTCTGTCTTTCAAGTAGCTTTCGAACAGAGAATGGGCTGTACCTCTTATTCCAATGCTTTCAAGCTTGCGCAGACGGATTAGGACGGAAATGGTGTCAAAAGCTTTTTTGAGGTCCAGGAATACTGTTAGGCATTTGTGAAATTTATCTACTCTTTTTACGATTTTCGATGTCAGTGCAGCATCTCGTGTTAAAAGACCTCGTCTAAACCCAAATTGTGACTTCGATTGAATGCTGAAAAATAATCGATACCTCTAGCTAGACAATAGTCGATATTTTTAATATACAAATATTAGCTCTCTGCGCTCCTTCTCCATACCAACTTAAAATGTGCCAAATTTCATACTCCTTCGTCCGCGTAATTTTCGTAAAAAGGTATAATTTTGCTTCAGGTATTAAAATAAAATTGAAGTGTCTGTCTGTGATATCAAAATAACTGTGTTTACTCATATACTATAAGAGAAAAAAAAATCTATTCGTCTTTCTATTTATCCGAGTTTATTTCTGGAACGACTGAACTGATTTAATTAGGACTCACTGAAGGATACATGATTTTTAATAGGGCAACACATAGGTTACTTTTTATTCCGGAATTCCCACGCCATTGGGATTAAAGCCGGCACAACCGCAAAGTTAATATCAACCACCACATAAACATATATAAATATAATGTAAAGAATGCCGAAACCATTTATTCACTACGTAATGTTTGACTGGCAGAAAGCGTGCTTCGAAATCGACTTTTGGCTCAAGATGAGAGATGTTAAGAGAGTATTCCTGACAAAAATCCTCAATCCTCAGACCAATAAACTAAAATGTACCATATGTATGTTTTAGATGCCAGCGAACAAAAGAGCGAGGAAAACGACACGAGGCCTTTACGATATATCACAATTTGAAGACGCGTACCATCAGATTGTCAATCACGGAATATCTGTCAGAAAAGCAGCCCTGATGCATAATATTAACCACGTTACCCTAAGGAGATACCAGCGGAGACGCGCCCTAACAAATTTCCCCGTCAAAGTAGGTTACGCACGAAACAGTTTCTATACCACAGAACAGGAAACTCTTTTGACAGAATATTTAAAAAAATACGCAGATATATATCCTTGTCTATGCGTGAAAGTCATTAGAAAGTACGCTACGGAATTTAGCCAAAAGCTCGGTATGAGAACTCCAAAATCTTGGATTGAAAACGAAATGGCTGGCGTGGACTGGTACAAGAATTTCATCTATAGAAATAAAATCTTACAAGATAAAATTGTGAGGAAACCTGCTAAGGAGAAAGTTAAAGATTTTTACGATAGACTCTGGAATATTTTGTGCAAGTTCAATTTTGCTGCTGATAATATTTATGCTATAGATGAAATTGGAATCAATATTGAAGATGTTAGAGATAAAATCAATTTGTTTACAACGAAAAATGGTGCAATAGCTTTGCAAAATTCACAGATGAAGTTAACTTACGCTGCTAATGCGAAAGGGGAAGTAATACCGCCAATATTCTTAATACCTCCAGAAGAAAAGGATTTAAAGACAGACATTGAAATCAAAACGGAAAAGGACACAGAACTACCAAACGAAACGACTTTCATAAATTTCTTAAAAAACGGAATCGATTTAAAGACCTTACCAGATTGGACTGAAGACCCAAATTTTGTAGATTTTTTAAAACACTTTACTAAAAATCTAAAAGATCTCGTTGGTCCAAAGCTCCTATTGCTTCTAGAAAATCAGACTTATCATCTGAATATTGAAAGTATTGAGTACTGTGAAGAAAACGATATTATTTTGTTAGTAATACCTACTTATATGTCACAAAATATAGAACCGTTGAATGCTGTGGTTAGTGAATTAAAAAAAACTATAGCAACGATGTACCAATCTTTGGTGTTGCAAAAACCCGAAAATAAAAAGTCGATATATAATATTCCTAGTATGGTTACTAAAGGCTTTTTCAAAACTTTCAATGAAAATTCTATACGTGATGGGTTTAAAAATTCAGGCATTTTTCCTTATAATAGAGAACTTATTATTAACTAGTTTCCCTTTTTTAACACAAGGCAATCTTTATTATTGTGGAAGAATGCTTTTTTGTATTTAAAAAATGTATATTCTTACAAGGAAATCCATACTAATATTATGAATGCGAAAGTCTGTCTGTCTGTCTGTTCGGCTTTCACAGCTAAACCACAGCACCTATTTGGATGAAATTTGAAATGAAAGTAGTTTAACACCCGGAGCCAGACATAGGGTTGAAATCCCCTATTTCAACCCATGAAAGTTTGTATGAGAATACTAAACCGCTTAACAGGTTTTGTTAATTTTGTTTTTTTTTTTCATTAACGCGGGTGAAACCTAGCGGCACAGCTAGTGTACATATATGACATTATTTCGGTTTGCAATATTTGAACCTTAGAGATTTTTCTTTGACGACTGATCTCAGTCCTGTTTCGTAAAAGTGTTGTCACTTCATGACTTAATCTTCAATAGCTTTAGCCAGTGGCTTGAACTTTGAAAATCGTCCCAATAAAACTTAATCTTAGTACGAAAACTATACTAAGACCAGTTAGTAGTTATATTATACTGCCAAATCAGTTCAGTCGTTTAGATGTAAAGAGGAAATAAAGAGACAAAAAGATTTTCTTTCTGTTATATTAGTAGGGGTGGGTTTAAAAAGAATGATGTAGGTAGTATAGCAACTATTTTTAAGACGAATTTGACCAAAATATTTATACTGAGTATAATAAAAGTAATTTAAAAATTGATGCCTCTTTATTTCACACATTCCTTGAATTAGATACAAAATCATATTGCACAATCGATTTTTAGGGTTCCGTAGCCGAATGGCAAAAAACGGAACCCTTATAGTTTCGTCATGTCTGTCCGTCTGTCTGTCTGTCTGTCTGTCTGTCTGTCCGTCCGTCCGTATGTCACAGCTATTTTATTCCGAAACTATTACGACTATACATGTGAAACTTGGTAGGTAGATGTATTCTGTGAACCGCTTTCCGATTTTAAGAAAAAAAAAAAAAAAAAATTTAAAATAAAGGGGGGATCCCCATACATTGAACTGAAACTAAAATTTTTTTTTTTTTTTCATGAAACCTATGCGTGTATGGTATCTATAGACAGGTCTTTAAAAATGACATTGAGGTTTCTGAAGCCACTTTTTCATGAGGTTAATCATTTAAAAGATATACGCTTCCAAAGTGGTAAAATGTGTGTGCCCCCCCCCCTCTAACTTCTATAATGGAGTGAAAAATCTAAAAAATATATGTCTGTACATCTTAATGTAAACTTTCAACCAAAATTGGTTTGAACGAGATCAAGTCAACAGTTTTTGAGATACAGCATATTTTCTAAAACCGCAAATATAACTTTGTAATTCACACAAACACTATGAAAAACAAAGTTATTTGGCGTAGTTGTAAAAAATGTGTTTTTTCCTGTCAAATAAATATACATATTATATTATATTATTATAGTTACTTCGGAACCCTTCATGGGCGAGTCTGACTCGCACATGGCCAATTTTTAGATTTAAAAATCACAACCCATATAAATGTAATTTCAAAATTTATAATAAAAAAAAAAAAAAAAAAATAATCTTTAATTCGGATAAGCAACATCCATATGGGTTAGTAAAAAAAAACAAAAGATAACTTATACCTATGTGAGTACCTAAACTTATGTATTTTCTATTTTACAACAAGGCTGTTGTTCAAAATGCATCTTTGAACAACATCACCTAACAAAGGAGAATCGTACCTCTCCGCTATGGTCTTCAGGATGGAGTTGGAGCTGCCCCGCACTCTGCAGAGCAAAGAGGCAGATTTCTGTCTGACGATGGCGTGGAAGCCATCGACTTGTGCTTGTGCAAACATATCTGATGCACTGCAAAAACGGGACAGCCCCATCAACATCCTGAACCCGTTGTTATATTGGACCCGTAGGGCGCTAATAGCCCGCTGAGTATAGTTGGTCCACAGGCTGCACGTGTAAAACACTTGGTAATAAGCTTTAAAAAGCGTTATTTTGACTGCCCTGCTACAGCGTGCAAACCTGCGA
This sequence comes from Tholera decimalis, assembly GCA_943138885.2. NCBI lineage: Eukaryota > Metazoa > Arthropoda > Insecta > Lepidoptera > Noctuidae > Tholera > Tholera decimalis. Next base: position 3,371,514 of record OW964575.2, on the reverse strand, counting down.
ACCAACATGTTCAACTATACTAACTGTAGTTGATTTAATTCAGGAATTTCGAAGAAAAAAGCTGTCAAATTTTCATATTTCCATTTGATTACTATACAACGTGTAACAGTAGCCCCATATCTATCCAAAAGGGCTGAACACAACATTTGGTATGGAGTCTAGCTATGCACAGTTTCAGCTCAAAATAAGTCACTCAAAGAACTGATACCAAATTATCGGTTTCATATGTTTCTTGAATACCAACTTTCCACGAATCAATAACTTTCCACGTCACTTGCCAATAACATGATAATTTTGTGTTATTGGCAAGTGATGTGGAAAGTTTATGACCCTTGTAGTGCTGTGACACGTTCCCTTCGTTCTTCTTAATTTGAAAAATAGGTGGTCTCTGGTATCAATGTATTGAAATTTCTAAGTTCCACACATGTAGATATAGTCATCGATCGAATCTCACCCATTACACGTTTGACGTGAACCCACCCTAGACACAAGCATATTTAGCTTAGTTGTGAGGGGTTAACAAGATTGCTACTAATTTGAAATCTACCCACATTGCTAGTACCATTTAAAAAAAAAATGCCATCTAGCGGCGTTTGAACACAACTAGTGTAATAACAGTCATCAGGATCTACTGAAACATTTTTTAACAAACTTACAAACAGCGCCATCTATCAACTCAATGAGTCACTAATACTGAAAAACTGGTCAAATCATTTTTTTATTTTCCAAAACGATGATTACCTACTTCATAAAGAATCCTTCAAGAAACTATAATATTATGTTATTTATTTTTGCTGGTACTACTGATTAGGGATTTATAAACAAGACAAAGTGAGGTATTATAACTTGTATAATCACAAATATAGACAACACAGACTTCAATCACGCAAAACTTAATAGACGTTTGAAATATTGAAAGATTTTTCCATAGAAATTCCTAAAGATGTAAAATGTATAGTTCAATTGTATACTATGTAGCCAACCTGAATACCTACCCTTCGCTTTGATAACCAACCGCACATACAATGAACAAAGAGAAATACTTTTCGAAATACTACACTTCTGGACACAACTATTGCCCCACCTTAGAGTTTAGGTTTCGATGGCCCCTACCGAAATATGATTGCTAGATTGAACAAAAACTGTTGATGCAGTTTTAAACCTGATACATTTTACCATCTTTTTCGATCGTATAGTTTTAAATTTGAATTCAGAATACCATACGACATGGACCTACGCCTAACAAGTCGGATATGCGCCTTATTAAAGGCAATTAATTTTTGAATAAAAAACATGTTTTATCAAATAAAGGTTTAATTTAATAACGCGTGTTGCCTCCATGGGCATCTACCACAGCTCTCATACGATTAGGCATAGAGTTTATCAACCGCTCTATGAAATTTTGAGGGATCATCTCCCATTCCTCTTCTATGGCAGTTTTCAACTCCTGCATCGTCTGGGCAACTGGCTGACGAGCCCTAACACGCCTTTTTAGCTCGTCCCACATGTGCTCAATGGGGTTCATGTCTGGGCTTCTGGCTGGCCAGTCCATAACTGTGATGTTCACATCCCGAAGATATTCCCTGACGATGCCGGCCGCATGGGCTCTTGCATTATCATGCATAAAAAGGAAATTTGGGCCCACATAGTCCGCGTATGGTATCACGTGAGGTTCTAAGCACTCACGAATGTATCTTTCAGCATTTAATGTTGGCAGCCGTGGTCCTGTAACAACCTCAAGTTGAGTTTTGCCGCTCGCGGATATACCGCCCCAGACAGTCCATGAGCCACCGCCATAAGCAACCCTCTCTTCAAAGCAGCATTGTGCGAAACGCTCTCCCTTACGCCGGTAGACCTTCTTCCTTCCATCATTGCCCTGTAACACAATTTTAGACTCATCAGAAAAGAGTACACGGCTCCAATCTTGCTGTGTCCAATTTAAATGACTGCGTGCGAAATGAAGGCGCGCTGTTCGGTGGGCTCGCTTTAGTTTGGGCCCATTAGCTGGCTTGTGTGGTACCATATCGCGTTCTTTTAACCTTCTCCGAACAGTTCGAGCGCTCACAGATACTCCGTGGAAGTCGCGAAGTTGGTTTTGTATCTCAATGGAGGTAAGGTGACGATTTCTCAAGCTGGTCGTCACGATGAATCGATCCTGCCTTTCAGTTGTGACCCGAGATCATGGCCTTCCTTGGCGACGAACAAAGCCGCCAGTCTCTAGGTACCTCCAATAAACATTTCGGACCGCAGATCGACTTAAATTAAGTTGAGCACTCACGTTTCTTTGGCTGTGTCCGGCCTGAATAAGTGCCACAGCTTGGGCGGCGACTTCAGGTGAAGTATCCATAGATTATTGATAGAACCTCACCTTAATGTTAAGAATAAGTAATGTTTGTTGCAAAAGCAAAGATATCAATCACTTTTTCAAGAATTAAATCCAAGTAAACCAATAAAACCAAGTTTTCTTAGTATTCGATTGTTTGATATCAACAAACAGGCTCCAAATTGTCTTTTGTTTCTTTAAATTCTGTGTTCGAAATTCAAAAAAAGACTATTGAATGAAATTGTGAATGTGCCAGGTTCAAAACTGCATAAAAACTTTTTGCTCGACCTAATATAAAATTTTAGCTAGGACCAAACGAAACTGAAAATACAAGGTGGGCCAATAGATGTGTCCAGAAGTGTATAAATTAATTATAATGTAAACAAACATACGAAACGCGTGCCCTGAGAGCCACTCTCATACAATGACCACTGTTACAACTTATGTAAATATTAAGGCATGCGGACAGCGAGTAAAGGGCAACTTGCTGTCCGACCATGGACCATGCCCGGGTCGACAGCGCGTTGTGTTCCACGCGCGCCTCAAAGAGCGTCAGCAATATGACGAGGGCCCCCGGCCTGCCTGCCGGGGTCGTGGGACTCATTCCATTACCGTGACCCCGGAACGTAAAGGGCTATTGAAGGAACACCGTGGATTTTAGTCAGTACAAGTCTGACAGTCCCTCCGGCCCTGCCCGGGGTGGGAGGACTTATTTGATGATTTTACCACGTAAACAAAAAAAAAATGTAAATATTACGATTTATATATACACAATTGTATTTTAATAAACATTCCTTACTGCGACTTCACGGCCACGCCTTGTCATTGCTCTCGCTAACTTATTCTCCAAAGTAAATCTCTGCTACCTTAAATATAATCTCTAAAAATAGTGCTCAAACATAGCACTAAAGTGGTGACCTCGAGCTAAACATGCCAGAAACACCCGAAGTGGAGAAAACCCAAGCTAAACACGCCTGACGCGAAGAAAACCCGAACAGAACATCTAACGCGGAGAAAACCTCGAGACGGACACACCTGAAGCGGAGAAAACCCGAAGTCATGAAATATGCAAAAAATTATGAAATTCTAGGTCTTTGACAACAGATCGGATAGACATAATTATAGTTTCTTAGACGATTATACATGCTATGCATAGTTCTTTATTAAAAAAAATTTTTAGCAAAAAATAAAACCGACTTCCATATCAAAACACTACAAAGCCAAAAATAACTTTAATTTCGGAAGTCGGTGTTATTGGTTTTGAATTTTCCTTTTTTTCACACCGCCTTCCGAAATTAAAGTTAATTTTGGCTTTGTAGTGTTTTGATATGGAAGTCGGTTCTATTTTTTGCTAATTTTTTTTCACGCTTTTTAGTGGGTTGGTTTGTAATTTATCTAGTTACAAAAGCCATAATGTCAACAACTTATCACCTTTTACAAAATATTGCTTTTCCCTGTGCATAGCCGTAAATTTTTGAGGAGTTCTCCTGGTATTTGACCATCAGCTCTACATCATCATATCGACGCTTGAAAGGCAATCATGACTAAGCGACATTGAGTAAACTTTACAGGAGAGCGATTTAAAGTTCAAATATTTACAAAAAAAATCATAAAAATTTTCCTAATTGTTCGATTAAAATGATGTTAACAGTCCTAGAAATCATTTTTTTATAGCTATCCAAATTGTCAAAATAAGACACCTGACACTTTTAAAAACACCGGTTTGTGTCGGTTAGATAAAATTTACCTGATTTGATAAACAGGTAAAATTATCTAAATCATCATTGTAGTGTGTGCAGTAACATGTAAAAATAGGTAAACTTACTTAGTTTAGAATTTTGAAACATAAAGATTGATCTAAAAAGATCTGACAGTTTAAAATAAAATAAGTAAATTTACCTAAGCATTCTTTAATGGTTTTTGTGATTTTGGAAATTGTATCTTAGTTATTAAAATTACCCCCAACCTCCCTTCATAACCGACATTTAACCAAGAACTGTATAGGTAATTATTATCATGCACAAAAATAAATGAAATCAATTATTATTGAATAAAAGTCATTATTGAAAATTAAACAAATACGCTATGTAGTGCCGACCAGGAAACTAATTATGACATAACATTCAGTCTGAGATTAATATATTTTTAATTGAACAATTATTATTGCTGTCGCAATTATAAATTACCTAGCATCTTCATCACTCAGTTTCTAAAAAAAATTATATCTCACAATTGCTTTTGATATGGGAAGCTGCGATCGATAACAACGTAAAAGAGATACCTTGGTTTTAGACTGAATTTCAACTTTTTTTTTTGATAATAGGCTCGCGTTTGACCACCATCTCACCTGATGGTAAGTGATGATGTGGTCGAAGATGGAGCACGCTTACCTAACAGTAACAGTAACACAGAATCCGTCAGGGAATTCCACTCCTTAGCCGTACACACAATGAAGGTATTCCCAAAACGTTTAGTGCGTATAGGTGGGATATCCACCATGTAACGATGGCGCATCGTCGTTTGTCTTGTAGTCCGATGATGGGACGGGCTTGGCGGAATTAGATTGTGTAATTCCATCTTACACTCTCCGAAATGTAACCGATAGAAAACCGATAGACTAGCAACTCGTCGTCGATGTTCAAGGCTCTGGAGCTTTGATTCGACCAGTATATCGTTGCCAATGAGTCTTTTGGCCCGTTTCTCAATAGACTCAAGCGCATCCAGCTGGTACTTGGCAGATCCATCCCAAAGATGAGAGCAGTACTCCATACACGACCGAACCTGGGCTTGATAGAGATTGAGCAGCTGTTCGGGTGTGAAGTACCGTCTCACCTTTGCTAGGATTCCCAACTTTTTTTATGCTAATTGTGCCTTATCCTCGATATACGGGCCAAAATTGAGGGTAGAAGTTAGTGTTACCCCAGAAGCTCGATACGATCGGTTATTGGCACGGTTACATCTCGGAAAGTAGGAGCCGGTTTGAATTGACTCCTTTTTGCAGAGAAGAGACACTCCTGGGTCTTAGCTGCATTAAACTTGACCAAGTTGGCATCTCCCCATTCGGAGACAGCCTTCAAGGACAAGTTCAAGCGCCCAACCATGTCCTCACGGAGAGACTGGATCTCTGGATCTGGAAAAACTGTAAACCATGGTGATGGTGCGTAAACAGTTGTATTCTTCAATCTATTTTCAATAATAGCATGCACTGTATCTACACATAAAATCAATATATTTAATATCTTTCTTGGATTTTCTTTTACCAACTTAACTTTTAATTGGATTTGATACGGTAGATTCTTTACTTTCATGCCGATGTAGACGGTACATCATGATCGGACGTAAGTGATGTATATTGTGTGTTTTCCTCAACCTGGTGATCATTCAAAGTCGGTTTTTCATTGTCTAGTTCAGCAGTTAAAAGTCATATTAAATGCGTGATCAACCGATATACGTGGAGCAGTAATCGATGCAGTCGTTTCAGTGTGATCTGTTGTGGTGCATAAACTATCAGCAAGAACCGGAAAAGCTAAATCTTTCGAAGTGTCAATGCTGATAGAAGCTGACTCTAATGTTTTGTTAAATAAACTGTTTGTGACTGACGCAGACTGCAAAAAAAATCAATTCGATGATGTCAGATTTATACCGTGTGTGAAACCTAAGTGAAACTACAAGATAAATAACTACTGTTTATTTGTCTTGTAGGTACTCAAACAAATTATAAAAAAGCAACTGATTTTTAACTGCAAAGATAATAAAATTGATTTAAAATGAGTACATTGTTCCATCTAAAACATAATAGGGTTTAAAAATAATCCGAAACAAAATGCAGTTTTGAAATAGGTACTAGGTACCTTTGCATAATTTGATTGAATACTTACCATGTCTTCATAGAATATGCGCCAAAATGTGAAGTACGTCCTCCCTAAGCGACGGCGGGTGCCTGAATTAGAACCTGTATAGACGTGTCACGACGCGTGTCGCGCATACCTACACGACGTTTTTTAAACTCTTGCGGTTCTTTAGCGACGAGAAAATATAATTTTGCGTACGGGTAAATTTATCTACGCGCCATTGTTAGCCATTTAGCAAATCAAGTAAGACTATCTAACCGACATCATTAGTATTAAGCGTTGTCAAATAAAAATATCTATGAATAAAAAATAAATATTATGATATACAAGTAAAAATATCTAAACTCTAATATTCTTCCACTTTATTTCAGGCTAACTTATACAAATGACACTGTCACAAAATATATTATCGAGTTAAAATATATAACCACATAAATTACAATTGCTTTATGTAGGTAAAATCTACTAAGTAATTTCAAAGGAAAAATTCTTAACAAGTAAAAATACGTCAATACAAATAAATGAAAAAGTCAATACATGAAAAACCGACTAAGTTCATATTCCTAATTGTTAGAACGTCATAACTGCTAGATATTCAAAAAATCACAATTTTTTGGTCGTTTAGTAAGCACAAAATGTAGATTTTACCGAAATCACGCAATATCTAAGCGACAATAAAACTCGTCGTAGAACTATGGGACCTAGACCAAACGACGCAGAAAAATCTGCCGGTTCGAATGGTATATATAACTCATTTTACGGATTTATGTCGCTTAGTTAGGATTGCCTTTCAAGCGTCGATATGTATTGTGACGAGCATAAAGTGTTCGACATCCGTACTCAAGTAATCGAATCGCAATCCACGAAATACTACTATACTATATTGAGGAGTTTCAGTGGCCATCTGTGGTCTTCATCATCAGTTCAACTTCCCCAAATGGTACTTTTCGGAAGCAACTGCTCAAGGTACTATAAGAAATACCCAAAACGCTATAGGTGTGCCTATAATATTTGAAGAGTTCCCTCGATTTCTCCAGGATCTCATCATCAGATCCTGATTTCGTAACAATGGGACCAACTAGAAACTATACCCATTCAAACGCAAAAAGAATTTTTCAAATCGGTCCAGCCGTCTCCGAGTTATGAGGTAACATAAGTTCAAGACGAATTGTAAACCTCCTTTTTTGAAGTCGGTTAATAACATTGTTTTAGCTTTATGAGAGGAAATGGGCCTATTAGGCTGATAATGATGAAATAAAACCGACCGTCGTGAATGTTCGATAAACACTGAGTTTTTATAATAATAGATTTAACAATATGATTTGCGTAATTGATATAATTGATGTGTGTACAGAATGCACGGAGCGTACATCCTGCCCGCCCAAATATAAGTTAATTAAAGTAAAAGATTAATTTAACATGACTATTTTACAATACACGATATGTCCCTAATCGTTGAAAGTTGTTGAGGTCCAATTTAATCCATCACGCGGGCCCTATAGAGTATTTTTTTTTAATAGTCGATAGGCTTGCGTTTGACCATAATCTCACCTGATGTTAAGCGATGATGTGGTCGAAGATGAAGCAAACTTGCCTAGAAGCAACCTATTCACTCTTGACTTAAAGACTCCCAGGTTATAGCTATCAGGAAACAGACTCAGGCCGGGAATTCCACTCCTTAGCCGTACGCACAATGAAAGTACTCCCAAAACGTTTTGTGGGTATGGGTGGAATGTCCACCATGTAACGGTGACGCATCGCCGTTTGTCTTGTAGTCCGATGATGGCACGGGCTTGGAGGAAGACTGTGCAATTCCATCGCACACTCCCGGAAATGTAATTGATTTATAATTATACATTAATTTATTACCTTGGAAATAGTGCCTATAGGTTTTATTGATCAGTTGCTTCGTCATTTCTTAACTATGTCGGGGCTGGCTAGCCGGATCCAGCTGAGTATTAGTGTTTCACGCAGTGCGACTGACTATTTGACCTCCACGATAGCTCAACTTAAACTTAAGGAGCTCAACGATTACACGAACAATACTGTTACGCCAGTCGTTTAGCTAAGTACGTCGAGAAACTTCAACCGACATCTAGAATGTTCGAAACACTAACGCCATCTGTCTGCGAGTAGCAGTACTGAGTATCTCAAGTAGCTTCTGGAACATTCTTGGCAATATAGGCAGTGAGTCGATTTTACAAGAATGTTCTAGAACTCATAGACCGGGGTATAAATAGATCGCAGAGAACGCAGACCGTTAGTCTTATTTCAAGATACGAGGCGATATAATCGAAGCTTTACAAGTGAATTTCAGTGCGATTTAAGTGTTAAGTGACAAGTTTTGTAGTGTGTATAACTGTGTTAATTTTTATTTTGTGTTTACTTAATTAAAGTTTTAATTTTGTATGGTCTAATTGGCGTAAATTATTTCTGTCTCGAACCCCAGCTCGTAACAATACCAAAGAAAACATTTGGATAGGCCACACAAGTACTCAAACTGCCAAACATATATTTCTTGCCAGAATACCATGGGTTTCCCGATAGCTATAACCTTGGAGTCTTTAAGTCAAGAGTGTATAGGTTACTTCTGGGTAACCGTGCTCCATCTTCGACCACATTCTCACTTACCATTAGGTGAGATGTTGGTCAAGAGCGAACCAGTATATTTTTTCTACGGGTCTTAGATGCCTGAGATAAATAAAGGTGTAATATAACCCAGCTTCTTTCACAGATAGGCTCCCCGAAACGCCAGAAAACGAAGAAGGACAAAGACCCTGAAAAGAAGAGTAGAAAATTGAAGAATCTTCCAGAAAAATTGGTGGAACTGTACACTATGAGTAAAGAAGAGATGTGGGTTAGCAGGATTGAAGATCTCAACAGCAAGGAATTTCAGAAGCTTAAGTATAGGTGAAAGAAAATTTATAAATTGTCTTGCAGTCGTGACTTTATGACCCGTCAGCCTTTAAAGCAAGAGTGAATAGGCATTTTCTGGGTTCGCTCGTTCGATCGTAGACCTCATCTTGCACTTACCATCAGGTGTGGTCGAGGTCAACAGCGGGCTCATTCGTAATTTAAAAAAATGGTCAAGTGCGAGTCAGACTCGCCCATGAAGGTAGTAGTAAGTAGGTTCCGTAGTAACTACGTCAAATAACTTTGTTTTTCATAGTGTTTGTATGAAATACAAAGTTATATATTATATATATAGATGTGCTGTCTATAGATACCACACACGCATGAATGAAACACACGCATACATGAAATAGTAGATTATTAACCAAGGGGATAAAGCAGTGTCTTCTGTCGCGGATGACAATTTAAATCGAGTGTAGCGAGGGATTTAAGTTCACCCAAGACTAAGACAGCTTTATCACCGAGGACAATACTCTACTTTTCGTACCATTTGCGAAAAAATTTACACAATAATAATACGAGATAAACATTTATTAAAAATAATGACAATTAAAAGTAAAAGTTAACATTCAAAACATTGGTCCAATTATTGATAGAGAGAGTTACATTTTTGTTTGGTACATTTATTGTTGATGAGTTGATTTCAGTATTTCTCTGTTCTTGCTTAATAATCATAACTGCATAATAAATGCGTATTCCTTTTTCAAACTCAATGGTGTAAACACAGATGTAGTTTAGTCGGTAAGTATTCCAAATTTAAATCACATTCTCCCCCTAGAGGATGAATGAAATTCAGTACCTACAATTTTCTTTCCGTTTTTAACAGATTAAAAATGACTATTGTTATGTTCGCTTTTTGTGGCATAGAATGTCACTTTTTTGAGCAAGTGGTACGAAAAAAATATTTTCAGTTTCAGTTCCATGTATGGTGAGCCCTTTAATTATAAATATTTTTTTTTTTTTCTTAAAATCGGAAAGCGGTTCACAGCATATATCTACATACAAAGTTTCACATGTATAGTCTTTATAGTTTCGGAATAAAATGGCTGTGACATACGGACGGACGAACAGACAGACAGACATGACGAAACTATAAGGGTTCCGTTTTTTCTGCCATTCGGCTACGGAACCCTAAAAAAGCTTTAAGCTACTTCTGTACCAAACTTCATCTAAGTCCACCCAGTACTTTCAAAGATTAACACGTTTGAACAAACAAACTGTTCCGCTTTCTATTATTAGTATAGATGAGAAAATAAGTCAAACCTCAAATTTATTTATTGGCCACGCGATCAAACATCTAATCTTTTAACTAAGCCACGGGAAAATTTTACGTCTCATGACCATTTTTCGTTTTACAACTTCAACACAAGGTCCTCATAGGTTAGGGAAAGTTTAGTTTTTGATGTTAGAGTCGAATTTGACCACCATCTCACCTGATGTTAAGCGATGATGTGGTCGAGAAGAAGCACGCTTACCTAGAAGTAATCTATTCACTCTTGACTTAAAGGCCCCCAGGTTATAGCTATCACTAAAGACCGGATTATATGCAACATAAAAAGCTTGAAATATGCATGCAAATATGCATGAAAAATGCTTGAAATATGCACGAAAACTGACAGAATATGCAACATTAAATCACTATTTTTTTTGTAAATATTATTCCTTTAGATTTAAGTTTATTGTTAGTAAATACTTGTTTTAAGTTTTACTTTATTAAGTACTAGCTTCCGCCCACGACTTCGTCCGCGTGGAAAAAAAATCCCCCGATTTTGAAACATTCTTCATTAGTGCTCTGCTCCTATTGGTCATAGCATGATGATATATAGCCTATAGCCTTCCTCGATAAATGGCATATCTAACACTGAAAGAATTTTACAAATCAGAACCGTAGTTCCTGAGATTAGCGCGTTCAAGCAAACAAACAAACAAACAAACAAACTCTTCAGCTTTATAATATTAGTATAGATGTATCTGTATAATTTATTCTTTTTTAATAAAATAAAAAACTATTAAGTTTTAGATTTTTTATCACAAAATCAGCATACATTTAGTAAACTATCCTTAGAATAACTACGCATAGAAGAGGCGTCTAGAACAAAACACGAGCGATTTCGTGTGTCCACTTTATTTTCTTTGTGTGCGTGAGCCGAATGTGTCTACGTTGTTCAAACGCACACAAATATAGCTTTCAGTGATACCATTACCAGTACCATTACCACAAAAATGGGAAAACGCACCATTATGTTGCTCGATCAAATCAAGTATTTTTTGTTATGAAACTAAATAAGATGATGTTTTTTCATGTAATATGACTTATATGACATATATTTACGGAAGGTAAACGAAATGAGATATCGTTTATTGCGTTTAGAATGTTTGATGTATAAAGTGTTATAATGATATTATAGAAATGTATTAATTGCTTGAAAAGTCTCGTTTGATATCAATTAAAAGTATGTGTTGTATTTATGAAATAGAAAAATATTATTGAAAACATTACTTAAATGAAAAAAATCTTAATCAATAAAATTGTCATCTTTATGATGCCACTCTTCGAACTAACAGTAACTTTTAGTTATAAAACACTGTAGGTAGTAGCTGTAAATAAATATAGTTTAGTTTGACGCATACATAATTGCCGCCAAAACTATATTTTTTTAAAGAAAAATAAGCACAAAAGAAATCAATATGGGTATTTTTTTTCCTTACGGATAGCAACATTGAATTGTGATAAGTTAGGTTATTAGAATTTTTGTTTGATGGTCGATTTACTTAAATATAATGTATAAAATGTAAGTATTTACTTGTGAAATGTAATTTGATTACACGTTTTTTGTTTTTCTGAAGGACTATGACATCCCTTTACGCTACAAACGGTCGTTTTAAATTATTTACTCGTGAGCTCTGTTCGGCAGAATGTGACCATGAATACTGACGGCTCGTCGAGCAAAGTTAGCCAAAAATGGCTAAGTTTTAGTTGCCTCACTTTTTGCACTCGTACTATCCTTCTATGCGTTGTTATTCTAAGAAACTATCCATTGATAGACGATAATCGATACAGTAACATGTTACATTATTTAATATTTTTGTAAACATTAACAATCAAGTATTGTTCTAAATGTTCAGTGGTAAGATTAGTTCTTTGATCATTAAAAATATTTTTATAGGTCGAAAATGATCGCTCCACATCTACTGAGGTAACTGGGCAGAATTTGAACTTGGGTGCTATTTTATGTATTTATTTTATGCTGCTTATATTTTCTGGCAAAATTTCCCCCGGCCCATTAATAAAACTATCAATAATATGCATCATCACTAGATCTTAGGAAAATATGCTATTAGCGCTGAAAATGGCTTAAATATGCAAATGCATATGCAAATATGCAAATGCATATGCAAATATGCAAATGCATATTATCCGGTCTCTAGCTATCACGAAACACAGACTCCGGCAGGGAATTCCACTCCTTAGCTGTACGCACAATGAAAGTATTCCCAAAACGTTTCGTGCGTATGGGTGGGATCTCCACCATGTAACGATGGCGCATCGCCGTTCGTCTTGTAGTCCGATGATAATAATATTAATAATTATCTTTTCTTGGTCTAATATTTATAATTTTTTTGTTTATTCAATAGGTGTGACAATTGTATTATTGCCTTCAACACAGAGAAATTGATGCATGACCATCTAAATGGAAAACATCAACCTGTAAGTATTTTATATATTTTGATTTCATTACAAATAAGTACAAATATTTTTATTGACATCAATAATATAATGATACACTGTAGATTGTAAACCTGACTTCTGAGCTAGGCAAAAGGTTTCAGGAGTCAGTATCTTCGCCCTTTGTAGTCGCTAATGTACAATATAAAAATTATATAAAAGTTAATTAAAGTTAAAATAAAACGTTAAACATAAAAACCTATAATTATGCATGCTTTATCTCTGTGTGTGTGTCTGTGTAAAGGTGTGTGTGTGTGTGTATGTGTGTCATTAATACGTGAAGCTAAAACTTTGTATGACTTTACAAAAACTCCATAGGTGGAACATGAGACTTGGTATAGTTAAAGCTTATAATTATGGAGAAGTAGTGCAAAAAGATAATTTGTTTGTAACAGAAAGAAAAAAATTTTTTTTTGTTGTCCACTTGTCAACTATCCTTACAGGGTAATCTAATTCGACAGTGTACCTATCCTAGTATCAACAACAATTTTTATAACATATTACAAATAAAGCACTCCTCCTAGTGCTAGTGTTGTCCTTGTGTGGTATTTGTGGTAATTAGAAAAATATATACAAAATAACTTCTCAGATAACACAGAAAAACATTGCTGGCCAGTGGCCGGCTTGTATTTACATTCATAAGCATCAATAGCCTAACCCATTACACTTTTCAGACCCAAGCATATTTAGCTTAGTTAGAGAGGTTTACAAGATTGCTAGTAATGTGAGTTCTACCCACATTGCTTACATTACATACCTACTCGCCTGGTTGAAGTTGGTGCCAAACCAATGAATAGGTTTGATAGGCTGCATACAGAATTCATTCTTACCATTCCGGCGCACGCGCGTCTTTATAAAACCTATTCATTTGGCTTGGCGCCGGCTTCACCCAACTGATTAGATCCCCGAAAATCGATCCTCAATTGGTGGGGAACTCTGCAGTGAACATAGATGAAAAAAATACAACCGAACATAATACCTCCTCCTTTTTAGGGTTCCGTAGTCGAATGGCAAAAACGGAACCCTTATAGTTTCGTCGTGTCTGTGTGTCTGTCCGTCCGTATGTCACAGCCATTTTATTCCGAAACTATTAGAACTATACATGTGAAACCCGGTAGGCAGATGTATTCTGTGAACTGCTTTCCGATTTTAAGAAAAAATATTTAAAATAAAGGGGATACATGGAACTGACACTGAAAATATTTTTTTCACGAAACCTATGCGTGTCATCTATAGATAGATCTTTAAAACTGACATTGAGGCCGCTATCCCACTGGCGTTTTACGAGCGTTGGCGTCTCTCGAACGTCTGCGCAGCGTCGACGCTGCGCAGACGTTCGAGAGACGCCAACGGACAAGCGGACGTTAATGCTTGCAACGCGACGTTGACGTCGCGTTGCAAGCATTAACGTCCGCTGAACGCGACGTTAACGTTGCACCAACGTAACGTTAACGTCGCGTTTGGCAACAGGTACAATCACGCCGTCCTACTTGTCCGTGTGGGTACGGGCGAGGGTTACGGGCTACGGCCATTTGCACAGTTGCTGCTTTAGCGAGCGTACGATTTCGATATTGAAAATACATACATTTATTATAATATGATTCTAAAAGGTCTCCATGACGAAAATTTCCGAATAAACAAACTTTGATTATTGTAAACCATAAGACAGTGTCTTTGAACAAGTAAAACAAGTAGTTAAAAATATACACAGAAGCGTTTTATTATTATAATATTTTAAACAGCCTGTATGAAAAAATGGAAATGTATAATAATACATTTAAATTTTTCATACAGGCTGTTTATGGGTATGTTAGGAAAATATGCCTAACATACCCCAAAGTTATATTGTATGTCACTTTGAATCACTTCTAAAAGTTCGCCAAATGTGGTCTTCGGCATTCGCAAATATTTATAAAATTCCGATTCATTATTTTTAATATTATTAGAGTACAGTGCGAAATATTCACTTTCTTGTGATCGTTTGGACCATAAAGGGTTTTCCTAAAATTGACGACGACATTTTCATTTTCTTTTACGTAATTTTCGTCGAAGTAGTAAAACCAACAGTAGTGTTTCCCCGTCGAAATCCATTATGTTTCTGATTGTACGCCTCAAATAGTATCATGTGCGCGACGTTAACGTCGCATTCAGCGGACGTTAATGCTTGCCACGCGACAACGCGACGTCAACGTCGCGTCTGCGCAACTTTGGCGCTGCGCAGACGTTGGAGAGACGCCAACGCTCGTAAAACGCCAGTGGGATAGCGGCCTGAGGTTTCTAAGACCTTTCATAAAGTTAATCATTTAAAAGATATACGCTTCCAAAGTGGTAAAATGTGTGTTAACTTCTATATTTCCCTCTAACTTCTGTAATAATGGAGTAAAAAATCAAAAAAAAAAAATGCTGTAGATCTTAAGGTAAACTTTCCACCAAAATTGGTTTGAACGAGATCGGGTCAGCAGTTTTTGAGATACAGATACAGATATATTTTTTAAAACCGCAAATATAACTCTGTAATTCATACACACCAGAAACACTATCAAAAACAAAGTTATTTGGCATAGTTACTACGGAAGCCTTCATGGGCAAGTCTGACTCGCACGTGGCCAATTTTATTTTTAAATCGATCAATGGTTCGATGTGTTTTCTAGTGTGAAGATATCCAAAAAACTATGTATCTTTACACCAGAGAACAGTCCTGAATAGTGACATAGTCTACTTCGTGTTCGCCGAAAAACCTTAATACGCGAGCGAAACCGCGGGCATTTTAGTATGAAAAAAAAAAACAGCTCAACAAAACATGACCTGAAAACGAAGCCAGAATAATGTTAAGTTTAAGAAAAAATAGTCATAAGATTATCTTCTATTGTTTATTTTTTCTCCTGTGCTTAGTTAAAACTTCCATAAATAATTATGTTTGTTGAATATGGGTCATGGCAATGGAAATACCTCACCGTAATACGAGTATAGTAACAACTAGTACGGGAGGTATTATGACTGTTCCTGGTGGCAATGTAATGTCAATAGGTAGTAAGAATGCCATGTTGTGTCTAAATAAATAAATTAAAACCTTACACATTTTCAGAAAAGCGAAAACTGCCACCAATGTTCAATATGCCAAGCGTACTTCCTCACTAAAGACAACGTGGCCGCACATAAAGCGCTGCATTTACAAGGGTATCGGTGCAGGGAGTGCGGGTTCAATACCACGTTGAAGAGACGCATGTTGAAACATGTCGAAATTCACTCGCCCAACTATAATGCGCACGAGTGTACTACATGTGGGAAGTGTTTTAGGTAAGCTATTTATACTTTATTTATAAAACAAAGTTATTTGGCGTAGTTACTACGGAACGAGTCTGACTCGCCTTTGGCCAATTTTTACAAAATATAATACATTTACCAAAAACAAACCTTCAAGATCCCTTCCGCTGCCTTTTGTAACATCAGTTTACCTACATTACTAGCGCTTTGTTTTACTTCGCAGACTGTAACATTTAGAGTATTCAATTAAAATATTTATATTTTTGACAAAAATAAAATATAATAATACAGTATGTTAACTAACAGAGGGCGTTCCCTTTAACCCGCAATAGTATAAGCACATTAATTAGATCGCCGCACACGTGGCCCGTCATTCATAAATAAATTGCGACGTTGCCGTCCTCCAAGTACGCGTGTACAGAGTGTTTCTTTTACGTATCAATTTACCATCTTTAGTGAAAATTTTAATATTAAACAAAAAAAAAATTGATTTCGAATGGTAATATTTTTTTAGCGTATATGGATGCTATACTATTACGCGTAACGGGAACGCCCTCTGTTAGTTAACATACTGTATGTTGAATTATTAAAAGTCATAAAACAAAAGTTGTTGTTTATGATGTTACCAACATAGTCCTGAGAGGTTGTTTGTGTTTTACCAATAACCCTGTACATGTTACCGTAAAACCACAAATGACATTAAGTTAAAATTATAATTTATCGCGCGAGGTTGTAATCTATCGAAAAATTGTGATGCTTGCAATTTGACAAGATATTTTTCGATAGATTATAATCTATCGACGTGAAACCGTGAAATTGTAAATAGGCATATAACGGAACGAACAGCCTATGGACATTTTGAAATTTATATAGTGACAGATTGTTATCAAACGGTAAAACGGTACAAATTTAAGTATTTTTATTTAACAGCCTATGGACATTTTGAAATTTATATAGTGACAGATTGTTATCAAACGGTAAAACGGTACAAATTTAAGTATTTTTATTTTTATATGATAATCTGTTGAACTAAAATATGACGAATTTTTAAAAGTCATAAAACAAAAGTTGTTGATTATGATGTTAGTAACATAGTCCTGAGAGGTTTTTGGTGTTTTACAATTAACCCTTTATAATCTAACTAAAAAAGCGTTAAATTGTGAATCGTATGGCACGATCTCAATTTTTCGATAAACAGACTAGGCAATCTACTAATATGTATAGTACACATACTAGTAGACTGCTTAGTGGTCTGTATCGTTGGTCTAGTTGTTGGAAGCGCGACTGTTGAGCATGCGGTCTCAGGTTCAATTTCCGTCGTTCGTTCCTGATGAGTGTTTTTGATTCCTGGCTTCTGACCACTCGTAACTACTTTCAACTATGTGCACGGACTAACGACTTAAGCGTGCTTTCAAAGGCACAGGGATATCACACCAGGATGTCAACCATCTATCTACTCACCAAAGGTGAATGCCAAGTTTCGAATCATGTAGCGTCCGACACACTTTCTAATTCTAAATTAATATATAACTCAAAGGTCTAACTCAAGACTGACTGACTGACATAATGAAATAATGATGTTTATTTTGCAAATAGGTTAAAAATAACACTTTTACACGTCATTTTTTTTCGTAAATGTAAACTAGATGAGGCCAGTGTTTCCTAACTGACTACTCTGAGAAGAAACACTGAAACAAACTCAGAGGTCAACGTCTCTTTTAAAGTCCAGACAATCTGTAGTGATCAAATCATATGAGAGCCATGTAGGTTAATGTCTGTGGCGCCCTTTAGAGGACAGAATCAACCAGATTTGAGCAGGCCCGCCCGAGCAGTGCAAGCATTTGTCGAATATCGCGTAGCTCAACTTATATATTAAGGAGCTTCAACGATTTGACGAACAACACCAAAGTTAGGACAGATATAGTGATCTATCAACGCACAGCCCAAACCACTGGACGGATCGGGCTGAAATTTGGCATGCAGGTAGATGTTATGACGTAGGCATCCGCTAAGAAAGGATTTTGCGAAATTCCCACGGGATCGGGATTTACACGGGAAAAACTTCACACGCGGGCGAAGCCGCTGGCACAAGCTAGTTCATTATATAAAATTGTAAAAATTATACAGTATAAATAAAATCTGTAGAAGTACACCGTTTAGAAGTCATTTTAATTAGTTATTCAATTTATCAACACGTTTTCTATCTACAATTTCAATTAAAATTGTTGCCAATACCGAAATAAAATAATATCGATACGAAATTGCACTTGCAAATCGATTTCATTAATATCATTATGAACTTATTAGTTACTAAAGTCATAACTCGTAATTCTTATAGTAATTAATAATGTTTAATTATATTTTTTAATTTCTTATAATAATTTAAAGTAATTCAATTATTATCCATATAGTTTAGAATAGTTACTTCTAGGCAAGCGTGCTTCATCTTCGACCACATCATCGCTTAAGATCAGGTGAGATTATGGTCAAATGCAAGCCTACCAACTGAAATAAAAAAAATATATTTAATGCTAAACACTTAATCTTGTAGTTGTCACTGATAATTGTCAAAAGTTTCACTTTTCCCGCGTTTTATGACGAGCGACGAAGTGTCTTATGTGTTTTTTGAGTTTTGTGTTGTTTATTGCTTTGTTACCGGACTCCGACTACCTTGGCTGAAAAAGAATTCAATAGTCATTATTCAATAATTTTATAGTTTATTTCATGTTATCGTTAAAATTAGAAGTATTAAGTGGTCAACTTCAAAGAACTATAACTTTTTTTGGTGTACTTCTTATAGAAAACTTAGTATACAGTCAAATTATATAATTATTTTCCTTTTTTTATGATATATAGTTCATTTTTGTCGGTTCTGGCCGAGTCTTGAAGGAATCCTTGGCATTCTCCTTTCATTCAGATCCGTTCAGTAGTTTTTGCGTGAAAGAGTAACAAACATCCATTCATCTATACATCCATCCTCACAAATTTTCGCATTTATAATATTAGTTTATAACCAATATACAAAATAAATATTTCATTTCTAGTTCACCGTTTGTTCTAGTACAAAATCGAAGCTTACATACCACCGCGGCGTGTGTAGTCAAGAGAGGCCGCAGTGCGACTGTTGTGGCAAAGTGTTTGCCAACAAAATGACGCTCAAATATCATCTCAAGTAAGTACACTGCGATTCAACTAATGTGCATAAAGTGTAAATAAATAAATAAATAAATAAATAGGATCGATGCAGCGCCATATTTGTAGCGTCATTGGTGTCGGACTTGTGATCGAGGACTCAATTTAAAATATTTTATTTCACATACAAAATCAGTCGTTTTCTATAGACAAGAACCGGCAAGAAACTCCACAGTTACTCTTTTCAAAATATCATAAATTTTTGCAATGTATCCATAATACAGGTCAGTCATGTGCAGAAGGAAGGAATCATCGCCAAGCAGTCATGTCTTCAACGTAGTCCCGAATCTTATAATACGCTTTTTTGATAAGAACACGTTTGACGTGGGTTTTAAATTTTCCCTTGCGAAGTTCTGTAACAGACTTTAGCAACTTGTTATAAAAGCGTATGCTATTTATGAGGAATGACTTGCTTGTCTTGACTAATCTCCATTTGGGTCCCCACCCATTACAGTATTACCGTGAACCCACTCCAGACACAAGCATATTTAGCTTAGTTGGAGTGGTTAACAAGATTGCTAGTCATGTGAATTCTACCCTCATTGCTAGTTATCTTTTTAACCCCTCAAGTGTCGCATGTTAAATGTACTTTTTGATTTTTGGGTAGGACTTCAGAAAAAATGATAAATCGGCAATAAATGGCCATTATCATGATATATATTATACCTTCCTGGCTTCGTTATGAGTTTATCTAACTACTAGTACTCTCGCGGGGCTTCGCTCCCGTGGATTCTATCACGGTAAAAACATAACTCTCCTTTTTTGCAGTCGGGTAAAAAGTAGCCTATAACCTTCCTCAAGCTTCAAGCTACTTCCATACCAAATTTCATCCAAATCCACCCAGTACTTTCGAAGATTAGCGCGTTCAAGCAAACAAACAAACAAACAAACAAACAAACAAACTAACAAACTTTTCCGCTTTATAATATTAAAAAAACAAACAAACAAACTAACAAACTTTTCCGCTTTATAATATTAATATAGATTTATATCATTCAATAAGCAAATCAAACTGACCTTATCTTGCAGTGATGTGATATGTTTTCACTTATATAATTTTCACTCACATTTGAAGTCATACATACACACGAAAAAACACACACGATAACTCAATAATGTGTAAGCAATGTTAACACAAATTATTTCACTTAGACAACGAAAAAGTCTGCGGCGTCACAACCAAAACCACAGACGCATTTTGTAAACATTTTTTTTTTCGTTCATTTTAGCGGTGTTCCCTTTAAAATGTTACTAAAACCGGTCAAGTATGAATCGATTAGTCGAATGATACAGCCACATCGTGTTACTTGCAACATAAACGTAAAATACATCGTCCAATGCGAGCCGTGACGTTATGTACAAACGGTGTACCGTTGACACTTGAGGGGTTAAAAATCATGAAAAATCGGTCGAGTCGTTTCGGAGGAGTTTGATGACAAACACTGTGTCACGAGATTTTCATAAATTATTCCTAAGATATACTCATTTTTCTATTCTTTCTTTCATATGTCAAAGTTTTAATATTTTTTACAGAATCCTGCCACAGAATAAGAGTGACAGACCAAAGGAAAAGTTATACATACCATGCAAGGGATGCGACAAAGTCTTTCACTCAAAGAAGAGCTATAGAGCACACGTGTGAGTATTTAATTTTATTTATTTATTGATTAGGCACCTCAACGACTAACTCACTAAGACATAAACGCACAGAAATCATAGAAAGTTGTATGCATAGTGAATGTGTCACTTATAGAAGTGATCATCACCGTTGGGTTGCTTACTAATGGTTCTACATAACATAATTTTACATTACAGGCAATTAACATTATACAGGGTTAATTGTAAAACACCGTTAACCTCTCAGGACTATGTTACTAACATCATAATCAACAACTTTAGTTCTATGACTTTTAAAAATTCGTCATATTTTAGTTCACAGCGATAAATCGCTTTCTTTTGCTTCACATAGACTTCGTAACATTTAGGGCGTTCAATTTAAATATTTTTATTTTTGTATGAAAATCTGGTGAACTAAAATATGACGAATTTTCTCTTTTGTAAAAAAATCCAGACTATAATAGGGGCTATATTAAGACAGTACTCTATAATCCGACAAATTCGATAGTTCGACACTGCCCTACAAAATGTTTGTCGGGTTACCGGGGTCCACTATATTGCAACATTGCAGTACAATATAAAACTGTCCGGCCATCGCAAGACGCATAGCGCGGCATCTCAGGTGATGTTTGGACTGATGTACTAGTCTAATATTACGCGGTAGAAAATTTAATAAACATTAGTATATTCAATAACTTAAATTTAGTATTCAATACAACAATTCCCTGCCGTAGCCTGTGTTTCCTGATAGCTATAACCTAGGTGTCTTTAAGTCAAGAGTGAATAGGTTACTTCTAGGTAAGCGTGCTTCATCTTCGACCACATCGTTGCTTAACATCAGGTGAGATGTTGTTCAAAGGCGACCCTATCAACAGACTACTGTTATTCACAGAAAATCAGATTTTTTTGGTTTTCTATAGATTGTACTTCGAGGAGTGTGCGCAGGATTCCTCCATCTCCATTTCACTACCGGTCTACCAGACGTACGGCTGGGTACCACCCACACTTGGTTGATATACCGTCTTGTCGTACCAAGCGCTTCTCCTCCACATTTATTGTGCGCACAGCCAAGTTGTGGAATTATCTGCCGGATTCTGTGTTCCCTGCCACTTATGACCGTTCAGCCTTTAAAGCAAGAGTAAATAGGTATCTTCTGGGCTCGCTCGTCACATCGTAGACCTCATCTATCGCTTACCATCAGGCGAGATCGAGGTCAAGAGCGGGCTCATCTATACTTATAATAAATCTGTAGAGAGGTCAATTCTGTACATGAAATATATTTACAAAATAACTATCAGGGGGTGATTAGGGATCGATACTGATGCCAAAAATGCAATCAGTAAAATTTTTGTCTGTCTGTTTGTCTGTCTGTCTGTCTGTCTGTATAACCGTTATAGAAACAAAAACTACTCGACGGATTTTAACGAAACTTGGTACAATTAATAATCATACTCCTGAGCAGGTTATAGTATACTTTTCATCACGCTACAATCAATAGGAGCACAGCAGTGAAGGGAAATGTTGGGAAAACGGGAGAAGTTACTCCATTTTTTAAGCTTCCGTCGCGTGTGCAACCTTAATGGTTAAAGCTACACAGAAATCATGTATGACGGAAATGTTCTCCTTAAAATTATATAAAAAATATCCCACGACAGCATCTATCTATCTTTTATGGTTGACTCACAATAACACGTGTAACTCCCGATAGCTTAGCAGTTCGAAGCTTTCTGATTATTATTCTGCTCCGAAATTTAAAACCACTACAACTTTGCAATGGAACTCGGCTAAAAGTAACCCAGTTGCAACAAAATATAATCGAGGCTCAAATTTTAACAGGTTGCAGTGCAGGAGAAACCGTCTTTGTTCCCAGAATTCTCATAATACCAAATAATTTTCCATTCCAATTTAAAAGAACGCGATTCCCAGTATCGGTGTGTTATGCAATGACAATTAATAAGGCTCAAGGGCAGACTTTTCGTGTTGCTGAAGTAGATCTCGGTGTCAGTTGTTTCTCGCATGGTCAGTTGTACGTCGCTCTTTCCCGGGTTAGCAGTTCTAGAAATCTTTATGTTCACGTGCCGGACGGGTCAACTTTCAACATAGTTTACCCGGAAGCTTTGCGCTGAAGTATTGTCGTTCTATAGGTACTTAAGCCTCATGTGAACGTGATCTAAACAATATTACCAATACATTAACTTCGTCGAGTCGCGGGCACAGATATTAACAATAATATTGTGTGGTTCGGTATTGCGATATTTTTCAACAGTATTATAGATTGACATATTATATTTCCCTACTAAATTACGAAAGTTAATCTGTCTGTTACATCAAAATCACTGAACCGTGAGGAAGGACATAGACTACTTTTTTTACGACGACGGAAACGTGGACGGAGTCGCGGGCAACAGCTAACTATACTAATAATATAAGGCTGAAGAGTTTATTTGTTTGTTTGAACGCGATAATCTCAGGAACTACTGGTTCGAATTGAAAAAATATTTTTTAATTAAATAGTCAATTTATAGAGAAAGGCTATAGGCCATATATCATAACGCTAAGGCCAATAGGAGCGGAGCGCCAATGAAGAATGCTTCAAAATCGGGGTTTTTAACGTTAACCCAAAGTAACTATTCTACGCGGACGGAGTCGCGGGCAAAAGCTAGTCGGTAATAAAAAAAATATAATTTATTATATCTTATTGCAATATTCTTAGAAAATTTGATGTGATTAATGATCGCAGATCTTGATCTTTTTTATACTAATTTGATTTTCGATTTTCCTTTTTATTTGACTATTTGTTTTATTACTTATTTTAAATTGGATTATTATCGTTTTGAATTTGGTATTTTTATTATCTTTGACTTTATTTTTCGTTTGTTTTATTTGAATGGTACTGTTTTATTTACAAAATATCTGCTATATATTGTTCCGAAATAAATTACTTATGAGGGTAGCAGTTATTTCATAGGCTTCGTGCGTCTTAAACGCTGTAGATTCGATGCCTATACTCCACATCAGCGACAGGAGGCAGTATTAGCGATATATTTTTTTTGGCCTCAGTCCAGAAGTAAAGGGGTTCGTGATAGAAAAGCAAACACATCATTACAATGTAAATATATTTAATGCCTTTTCCATGATATTTCAGAACGATAT
The DNA here is from genome assembly GCA_943138885.2 of Tholera decimalis. NCBI lineage: Eukaryota > Metazoa > Arthropoda > Insecta > Lepidoptera > Noctuidae > Tholera > Tholera decimalis. The sequence goes on along the minus strand of OW964575.2, from coordinate 3,347,474 downwards.
CCAGATGTATCACTTAGATAAGTATATTAGTATAATAAGTCCTGTACTTACACTGCTAATCTAAACTATAGGTCTATGCGCCGGCGTTGTAGGCGTGTTCACTAATCGGTGTCTCGAGCAAGAAGGCCGACCGTTAGTCTTCATATCAAATCACACCAGACGTCATGACCGATTGGCAAGCTATTCGAGCTGTCAAATTAGTTACGTAGGTTTTAGTCGATCAAGTAACTAGGTTTGCCAGTAATAAGCTAACAACTAATCTCGAAAAAAAATTTTTCGCAAATTTAAAACCGACTTCCATATCAACCACTACAAAGCCAAAAATAACTTTAATTTCGTTTCACGCTTTTTAGTGGGTCGGTTTGTTATTTATCTAGTTACAAAAGCCAAAATGTCAACTACTTATCACCTTTTACAAAATATTGCTTTTCCCGATGCAGAGCCGTTAATTTTTGAGGAGTTCTCCTGGTACTGCTCCATCAGCTCTACTTCACCATATGCATTGTGACAAGCATAACGTGCTTAACATCCATATTCAAGTAATCGAGTCGCAATCCACGAAATACTTATTATTGAGTAGTTTCGGTGGCCATTTGTGGTCTTCATCATCAGTTCCACTTCCTCAAATGGTGCTTTTCAAGAGCAACTGCACAAGTTACTATAAGAAATACCCAAAACGCTATAAGTGTGCCTATAATATTTGAAGAGTTCCCTCGATTTCTCTAGGATCCCATCATCAGATCCTGTTTTCATAACAATGGGACCAACTAGAAAGTATAATTATCCTTTCAAATCAAAAAATAATTTTCCAAATCGGTCCAGCCGTCTTCGAGATATGAGGTAACATAAAAATAAAAAATAAAAAAGTTCAAGGCGAACTGAGAACCTCCTCCTTTTTTTGAAGTCGGTTAAGAAATTAGTCTTATCAAAAATGCCTTCCTAACCTAACCAACTTTACATCCTTTCTACAGCGTCATCCACAATGGGCTAACCTACCCATGTCCAATCTGCGGCAAGTTGTTCCAATGGAAACGTAACCTCGCCCGTCACGCCCGCAACCACCGGGAGCGGGAGCAGGGGAACCTGCACGAGTGTCGAGCGTGTGGCAAAACCTTCGCCAGCCGGGACTGTTATAACAACCACATGCGGCTCAGCAAGAAACATGTGTCGCAAGATACTTACCAGTGAGTTTGTTAAAGTTCGTTCAGTCAGAAAATGCACGTATCTTATAATACACCTTTGTCATAATACACACATGTAGCTGATGGCAGGTGGTAATCGGCGAAGTAAAACGAATAAAATTGCTTGACGAACTTTATATTAACAAAGACACGGATTATTTGACAGATAGTAATATTTTATATTTAAAAACGCGTACAAGCGCAGTCGCTTGCGGTGCGTGCGCGGACCAGCATAAAAAGAACATAGACAAAAATATAGAGTTACAGAATCGTTGGCCGGAACCGGCGTTTTGCGCTGAGGAGCTTGCTGCCCGGCTCATACTTTTGTTCTTAGGCTATACACACATGTTAGGTTAAGATAATAAAATCATGAATCTAAAAATTATGAGCGCGTCGCTAACATTCTCCCCCCTAGTGCTGGCTCAGCACTCCTCACCAAGCGAAATACGCGCGACGCGGGCTGCAGGTCGCTTCCAAACACCAGTCTTGGTCTTCACTTCAACCAGTCTGATTCGTCCGTCCTTACCTGGACATATCTTCTGGATTACACCCTTCGGCCAGGTACCACGCTGACTGTTAGGATCAACTATTAAAACTAAGTCACCTACCTGTAAAGGTTTCGCCTCTTGGTTCCATTTTCTTCGAGGCAACAACTCAGGGAGAACCTCTTTCACCCATCTACGCCAGAACATGTCAGCTAACGCTTGTGACCTTCGCCATTGCTTGCGTAGAAACATGTCGGAATCGTTGAAATCGCCAATGGTGGGTGAGTTGGACGAGCTACCTAAAAGAAAATGGTTAGGAGTCAAAGATTCTAAGCTTTCAGGGTCGACGGAGACGTGTGTTAGCGGACGACCGTTAACTATGTTCTCCACTTCCGCCATAAGGGTAAGTAGCACTTCTTCGCGTGGAGCGCGTTCGTTCATCACAACTCGAAGTGATGTCTTAACGCTTCGAATCAGCCTTTCCCAAGCCCCACCCCAGTGAGGGCTGGAGGGGGGTATAAAATGCCAATGCATGGCGTTGTTCATGCCGACGGCCTTGAGATCATCCATATTAAGTGCCTGCTGCGATTGCTTTAGCTCCTTATCGCTTGCCTTCAGGTTAGTGCCATTATCAGAGTATAGGTGAGCAGGCCAACCACGCCGTGCCGCCATGCGTCTCAAAGCCATAATCAGAGAGTCTGACGTGAGTGACGAAACAAGCTCGATATGAATTGCTCGTATGGTGAGGCAGGTAAACAAAACGCCATACCTCTTTTGCCTTCCTCTGCCCACAGTCACTTCCATTGGACCAAATAAATCTAGACCACAAAATGAAAACGGTCGTTGGTGATGTGCTACTCGAGCACGAGGTAAGTCACCCATCCTGGGCACTTGCGGCGTGCATTTCCTTAAGCGGCAAAGCATGCAATTCGAGACCACCCTTTTAACTGTTGGTCTTAGTCTAACAATCCAATATTTTTGTTTCAAGTTATTGACAACCATTTCCTGGTTCCCATGGGCTGCCTTGATGTGAAAGAACCGGACAAGAAGACGCGTTATATCATGTTTTCCATCTAGTATAATTGGTCTCTTCATTTCTAGGTCTACGTCTGACGCAACGTCGATGCGGCCACCGAGGCGGAGTAAACCGGCTTCGTCTAGGTACGGTGACAAGGTAAGTAACTTACTATTTCGTGATATTTGTTTTCCATTTTTGATTGCAGATATTTCGGCGGAGAATGAGTCCACTTGCGCCTTCTTCAGCAACAGGATCTCAGCTTGAGCCATTGCATCACAGTCAGCTTCACGGGTAAGTTTCTTGCATCTGGCAATAAATTTCAGGATGACGGCCGTGGATCGCAGCAAGCGAAGCCAGGAGGAAAAGCGCTGCGGCTCAGGAACAGGTAAGTTACATGTTAGCTCATGCATCACAGCCACACACTCTGAACTCATATCGTCTCCACCAGTGTCAGGGTTCAAAACGTCAGCAGGCCATAAAGACTCGTCTTTATATAAAAAGGTGGGCCCTGTGAACCATTCACTGTGAAACAATGTGTGGTTAAATTCTTCCCGAGTTCCAAGATCTGCTACATTTAATTTGGTAGGTACATATCTCCATTCGGAAACGCGCGTAAGTTCATCAATTTCTCCTAATCGGTTCGCTTCGAACGTTTTATACCTACACGTGTTATTTCTAATCCACTGTAAAACGGTGGTGGAGTCGCACCAAAAATATCGTCGCTCAGGAGCTAATCTGTGTTCTTTCATAACGGCATCGGCCAATCGCGCAGCAACTTGCCCAGGGGGTTGCCATGATCGCGGGCCGATTGCAATTCGTGGTGACTCCGTTCCAGCCATTGCTCCACGTCGTGAGCGCATTCTTCATGTGGACTGTATTTTTCTGTTTCCTCTAGGTCAGCTAAGTCCGCTTCTAGCTGTCTGTCTATGAGTTCCATTCGTATCTGAGCCTTTTGCTTTGCAGCATCCAAAAGCAACTGCGCTTTGCGAGCTTTGACTGACGATGTGTCGGATTGACCTTTCGACCTTAGCGACATGTTATCTGTTTTGGCGCTCGATGACGCCGCAGGTGTTTTGAATACCATATTTTTGGCTGCTGCACTAGTTGAAGACTTATGCTCTTCCGTATCAGAGTCTTGAGCACCTTTTTGTTGTTCGAAAAGTTTTCGTTGTACGCGCTCGCGTCGCGTTGTACTTCGCGTGCCCACCATTTTGTTTTTTCACTTTTGATCCGGTTCGATTGACCACTTTGTAGCTGATGGCAGGTGGCAATCGGCGAAGTAAAACGTATAAAAATGCTTGACGAACTTTATATTAACAAAGACACGGATTATTTGACAGATAGTAATATTTTATATTTAAAAACGCGTACAAGCGCAGTCGCTTGCGGTGCGTGCGCGGACCAGCATAAAAAAAAACATAGACAAAAATATAGAGTTACAGAATCGTTGGCCGGAACCGGCGTTTTGCGCTGAGGAGCTTGCTGCCCGGCTCATACTTTTGTTCTTAGGCTATACACACATGTTAGGTTAAGATAATAAAATCATGAATCTAAAAATTATGAGCGCGTCGCTAACAACACATGTATGTTATAATACACCTATGTCACAATACACTTATCTCATATTACATCTATCTCATAATACAACTATCTCATAATAAAACTATCTGATAATACACCTATCTCATAATGCACCTTTCTCATAGTGGAATTCCCTGCCGGAGTCTATGTTTCCTGATAGCTGTAATCTGGGGTCTTTAAGTCAAGAGTGAATAGGCTACTTCTATTTATGTATTTATCGCTAGCAGAGACTGTTATGTTCCAACTTTTTAAATGTCTACTTTAATTAATCTTTTGAATTGTAATGAAATGAAACATGATTGGACTCAAACAACATAATATCTTGCATGCTTTTGTATGTACACCATGTTTAAACAAAGATATTTCTATCTCTGTCGCAAAACTTAAACATAAATTAAATCATGAAAAAGAAACCAATCTTTTGATTGTTCATCCTTACTTTTTTAATTGTGAAGTAAATATTTTTGAATAAATAACATATTGTGTTTTTACAGGCACGAATGTAGCTATTGCGGAAAGAAATTCGCGTCGAAATGGTGTCTTACCGATCATATTGACTGGGATCACTTGAAGAGAATCAAATATCAATGCAGTTTCTGTTTTAAGGTAAGACTTTAACTGCTACGGTAAATTACGTTACTTCGTTGGTGAGGTCTTGGGTTCAATTCCTTACTCGGACATAAAGTGCTGTTGAGTTTTTATAACAGAAATTTCTCAGTAGTAGCAGGCGTCTGTCACTCGTTCAAGGCCACGCGTTATATGCCTACCACTCCGCGTATCGCCGTCGGTACAACCGACAGAGGGCTGCCGCACGCCTGCCTGAGCTTTTTTTAAATAATTTTGACAACGTTATAATGGATCGGCCTAAAGACATTTTTTTGATTACTTATTTATTAAAATTATTTTCGCGGTTTCGGATATTTTCGACAATTAAATTTAATAATCGGGAATTCAGGGAAGGAAAAAAATGCATCTATCATTTTATTAAGCTGAAATATTCACAAATAAAAAATATTTGTTCTTCTACAACATTCGTTTTATTACCAATATCATCATATACAACCCTAGGACATTCGCTCGATGACGTGGGTCGTGCGGCGGGCAAAACAATCTCAACTCTCTGTGTGCGTATTTATGGTACATTTCTTCTCGCTGCAAACAGCTGGTATTATTATTAAGATTTTGTAGGCTTATTATAGCGTAGGTATATTAGCTTTTGTACGAGAGTGATGTATCTGTTACGAAGTAACTATTTAGTAATCTGTGGCCATACTTTCTGTGCGAAGATTCACGACGCACCTTATCAGTTGGGTACCACTGTACCTACAACTAACAAGTAATTTTTGTTTTCTTCAGCCATTCAAAACAGCGAAGATATTGGTGGCTCACGTCAATAATATTCACGAGGGAAAGAAGAAGGAGGCTGATGGTCAACATCTATGTGATATATGTGGGAAATCTTATAGGGTAAGTTATTCCATCACCGTTTTTAGGGTTCCATACCCAAAGGGTAAAAACGGGACCCTATTACTAAGACTTCGCTGTCCGTCCGTCCGTCTGTCTGTCACAAGGCTGTATCTCAAGAACCGCGATACCTAAACAGTTTCCGCTATAACAAAAAATACAAAAAATAAAATAAAATAAATATTTAAGGGAGGCTCCCATACAACAGACATGATTTGTTGCGGTTTTTCTAGAAAATGGTACGGAACCCTTCGTACGCGAGTACGACTCGCACTTGGCCGGTTTTTCAACTTTATTTGTTCAAAACACGAGTATACACATGTGGCATGCAAGATGTTACATAAAATTAAATCACAGTCATGTTTTGCCTCAACGGCGCACATATATATGTACATATTATATGCTGAATAACAATAATAAGTCAGTATAATAGCCAGTTAATAAGTAAGTAATTATTAAATAAATAGACAATTAACATTAAATTAAATACAAAAAATCAATCTAAAAATGTCCATATTAGTTATAACAATGTTTTGATTTAAAAAAACGTTTACATAAAAATCAAGTCCATTTTTGTCTTCCTGCCCTTATTCCAGTTACTCGTGGTCGTTCCATTCTCCCCTGTCAGACGTCACGGCATCATTTATTTTTTTAGGGTTCCGTAGCCGAAAAAGTAATGTTTATTTTACACAGAGTAAATACATACACAATTTAATTTGACATTCCTGAGCTTCAGACAAGTTTAAATATATATTATAAGGTCTGTAATAGGCTTGCGTTTGACCACCCATCTCACCTGATGGTAAGCGATGATGTGGTCGAAGATGGAGCACGCTTACCTAGAAGTAACCTATTCACTCTTGACTTCAAGACTCCTAGGTATATATAGCTATCGGGAAACACAGATTCCGTCAGGGAATTCCACTCCTTAGCCGTACGCACAATGAAGGTATTCCCAAAACGTTTTGTGCGTATGGGTGGGATGTCCACCAAGTAACGATGGCGCTTCGCCGTTTGTCTCGTAGTCCGATGATGGAACGGGCTTGGTGGAATTAGATTGTGTAATTCCATCGCACACTCCCCGAAATGTAACCGATAGAAAACCGATAGACTTGCAACTCGTCGTCGGTGTTCAAGGCTCTGGAGCTTTGACTCGACCAGTGCATCGTTGCCAATGAGTCTTTTGGCCCGCTTCTCGATAGACTCAAGCGCGTCCAGTTGGTATTTAGCAGATCCATCCCAAAGAAACAGGAAGTGAATGGCAAAAAGAACCCTTGTAGATTTGTAATATCTGATCTTAATGAAGACTTTCAACGAAAATTAATTGGAACGAGATCGGGTCAGCAGTTTTTGAGATATTACTTTGTATTTCATACAAACACTATTAAAAACAAAGTTTTTGCGTAGTTACTACGGAACCCTTCATGAGCGAGTCTGACTCGTATTTAGCCAGTTTTTCTTTCATATCATTTCATCTTTCCATCCATCCGTCTTTTCTTTGGCCTTCTTCACTTCACCTCTCCATCCATCAACATCCGACACTCACAACATATAGGGTAATTGTGCTTATAATACAGGTTTAATAGATATAGACCAATTAACACAGCACAATGTAATTACAAATAACATTTGTTCAGTACTTCAAAAGGACGAAACCGGAATCCTTATAATAGGATCACTTTGTTGGCCGTCTGTCTGTCTGTCAAGACACTTTATTTCGGGAATGCGTGGAAATATCGAGTTGAAATTAAAACCATGTACAGGCAGTCAGGTCTACAGTTTGTTGACGCTGTGGAAAAATCTAACTTCTCAATTTAAAAAAGACGATACGTCCTTTTATGCCGCAAAAACGCATATTTTCACAATGTGAATTGACATGACAAGTAATCTTGTTAAGAGTCCCTAACAATTTTACGGCCAAAAAAGAGAAATTACCTACTTTTGTAGAACAAATATCTCAATAACGGCATAAAATATAATTTTTCTTTTAAAACAGCGTTAAACATTGTATATTTATCTAATATGTGGTCAAATTATAATTTAAATATCTACTCAAAATAAATTAAAAAAAAAATACAAACACGTGTTTTTACGAAATCACGTAATACCAGGTTTTACAACTGCTTTTTTAGCTTAATGGGGGCGAATAACAATCTAAAAAAAAATCCTGACCATTGGGCATATAGTGCACTAGTAAGTTAACAAATTATTTTTTGAAAAATAATGGGGCGATGTACTTAAAAAAAATAGTAAACTCAGAAAAAACTCAATAAAATCCTTTGCAAAACCGTCACTTTTGAGTAAGAATCCGTTATTGAATAGAAAATTAAAAACTAATTCTGAATAATACAGGTATTTATCTACCAAATTATTATTTTTTATTTTAATTCTGAGCTCATATTTTATTGTAATAACATTTTCAAAGTATTGCCTTATAAATCGATGCGCTTGCTCGATTTATTTTGAGTAGATTAATTTGACCACATATTAGATAAATATACAATGTTAAACGCTGTTTTAAAAGAAAAATGATATTTTATAACGTTATTGAGATTGGATGGGCGGTAATGCAACGTATGCGACTTAGAAGTTTTCGGTTACACAATTGACGGGAACCGGCGCTGGTTGGAACAAAAGACAAGAGTCCAGCGTCGTATAGGAAAGGCAGCACTAACCTTGATAATCCAGGATATTCAGGACTGCCAGCACTCTGATCACAGTTCACCACCACAGTATAACCGTTCTTCTGCTACGAATTGGTCGCACAAAACGACGCGACCGTTCGAATGCGATTCGATGCGTTTGTGCTCTAACGCGACTCGACAGCCATTTGAGGTCCGATCCTGTCCATCGGAAGATCCAGACGCGATCGATTTTTCTAGAGCGGTATAGTCTCTCTCCCTCACTCTCGAATAGACGAAGGTCTAGTGCAAGGGAGAAAGGATAATATGCGGAAGGGGAATGTCTAACCAATTAGCGATTATGCGTGTTGCCAATAATTAAAAATATAAACGAAAAGAATCGTATATCAGCGCAACCATTCCCCCGGGCTTGAAGGGATGCCTTCAAGAGTGAGGCAAACCACAAGAAAACTAATCTATTCGATAATTACTATCCTATAACTACGAAACTAAATACCTAATAAGTAATATTAACCTAACCTTAAAGACGAATTAAATAAACTACTGGTTAGGCAATGGGCAAAGACGCACCACGGGACGCAAGTAGGATCCAGTGGTTGTCTTAACCCGAACGATACGAGTGACTCCGGTTGAGTCAGGGAAAATTTCCTCCACGACACCCAAAGGCCAGTGTAGTGGGGGCGAGTTGTCGGATATAAGAATCACGACCGTGCCGACAGAGACCGGATCGACCGGCGTGTTCCATTTGCGGCGAGATTGCAAAGTATGGAGATATCCAGTTCTCCAGCGCTTCCAAAACGACTGTACTAACTTATCTAGTAGCTCGTGTCTAGCAGTAAGAGTTCTCTCGTCTATTTCCTCGGCAGGCAAGTATTTCAGAGGCGTGAGATTCAAAAAGTGCGCTGGAGTCAATGCGAGCGGCTCTGAAGGATCACTAGAGAGTGTCCTACAAAGAGGTCTAGTGTTCATTACCGATTCTATTTGAATAAGAACGGTACTTAATTCTTCAAACGACAGAATAGTATCGCCTATGACCCGATATAGGTGTGACTTTAAACTTTTAATATTAGCTTCCCAATTGCCGCCAAAGTGACTAGCCGTCGGGACATTGAGTGACCAATCTATTCGATTTATAGCTAATGTATGACCATATTCCGAATTATGGTACTTCGAACAAAGAAATGCGTGAAGTTCCGAGAGTTTCCGTTTAGCGCCTATGTAATTAGTCCCGTTATCGGAATAAATTCTACTAACCGGGCCACGCCTTGACAGGAACCGTTTAAAGGCGCCCATAAAACTAGCTGTGCTAAGATCCCCAGCGAGCTCTATGTGCACCGCGCGTGTAGTCATGCAGACGAACAGACACACGTAGGCCTTGGTGGAGCGAACACCTCGACCGCGAGACATCGTAACCTTAAACGGACCGGCGTAGTCCGTGCCCGTGTGGACGAATGGCTTAGCGGTTTGAACGATACGACAAGAGCGATGATCGGCCATCTCAGGAAAGCTCTGCTTAGGGCGCAGCCGAAAGCAGGGAAGGCACTTATGGATCCTATTCCTAATTAAATTGCGTGCAGAAAGGATCCAATACTTCTGACGCAAGAGCGACATTAGCAGGTCGGGACCTGCGTGACAGTTCAATTTATGATGATAATCGACTAACAAATTCAAAACGAGGTCCTTGCTTGGAAGCAGAATGGGATGTTTCCCATCATAACTTAAATCCGAGTTTCTTAAACGGCCTCCGACTCTAATGAGTCCGTCTTCGAGAAACGGTTTTAAGTGTCGAAAAGCAGGACTACAATGTTTGCCTTTCCTGAGTTTAACCAACTCAGTGGAGAAATAAAAGCGTTGAAGCTCGCGAAGTATGAGCAATTCAGCGAAGTTGTAATCCGCTGCCGCCATGCGGTAACCAATAGGCAATAGTTTAGCGAAACGACAAATGTAAATTACTACTCGAAGTAATTTACTCCAAGACGAGATACGATCGACCAAAGAAAGAATAGTAGATCTTTCGGTTGGTGTAGCGGAGAGCAACGAATGTTTCTTCTCTTCGGGCACTTCGCATACCGAAGAGGGATTGAAGGGGACGACAGGCCACTTTGAAACGTCTAAGCTGGCCCACGGAGGACCACTGAACCAAAGCGGATGATCAATGATTTGGGAAGGTGTGAGCCCACGTGACAGACAATCTGCGGGATTGTCCGTACCGGACACGTGATACAGGTTTTGTGGCGATAAGTCGTCCTGTATTTTCGAGACTCTGTTGGCCACGAAGGTGTTCCACCGATGGGGCGACGAATGTACCCAACAGAGAGCGACTGTTGAATCCGAAAATGCGAATATGTTGCGAAATATAATGCGGTTTTGACAAGCGACTACGACATTTTTTATGAGTTGAGCTAGCACAAGAATAGCGCACAGCTCCAGACGAGCAAGAGAAACGACCTTTTTAGGGGAGACCTTCGACTTAGCGGTCAACAACCTAACGATATTGCCATCACTATTTTGAACGTGGAAGTAAATAACCCCCCCGTATGCTTTCTCACTGGCGTCCGCGAAAGCCAATATAGTGACCACACTATCGCCGACGATACCAACGTGACGTGGGATCCTTATATTACAGAGCAAGGGAAGCTCTTCTTTGAAGCGAATCCACAGCCTGACTATATATTCAGGTGGAGTATCATCCCAGTCACAATCAGACAGCCAAAGCTGCTTGATTAGAAGTTTAGCGTACAGGACAACAGGTGCGACAAATCCCATGACGTCCCATATTTTAGCGACACACGACAATATTGTACGCTTAGTACAAATCTGAGCGGGAGTATTAATTTTCATGCCGAAGTTGTCCGACGTAGGTGACCAACACAAGCCCAGTACTTTATGTTGGTCGGACTCATCGAATTCCTTGACAACTGGCAGGCGGTGCGAGGGTGGGATCGAATCTAATACGACTTGGGAATTACTGGTCCACTTAACTAGCTCAAATTGACCAGCCTTCATGAGACCTATCATTTCCGAAGCGGTGGAAATGCCCTCGTCTTCCGTGCGAACGGAATGGACGTAGTCGTCCATATACAACCCCGCAGCGACAATATCTTTGGCCTGAGGGTAGGAGTCACCCTCATCCTCAGCCAACTGCTTAATAGTTCGAAGTGCATGAAAGGGGCTAGACTTAAGCCCAAAAACGACACGATTAAATTCATAAACCTGTAAAGGTTCTTGCGGGGAAAAGCGATACAAAATGCGTTGGAAACGCCGATCAGATTCTCGGACTCCAATGCTGAGAAACATCTGACGAATGTCTGCGGAAAGCGCTATCGAAAACAAACGAAAACCAATAATAATATTGAACAAGTTCCCTTGTAGGTTCTGTCCACCATACAAGAGATCATTAAGCGAGATGCGGGTAGTAGTTTTACAACTACCATCGAGAACGACACGAAGTTTGGTTGTGACCTTATCATCTCGGATCACACCATGATGCGGAATAAAATACGAACTTCCCGCCGAATCAGGATTCGTAGATGAAATGTAGCCCTTTTCTAAATATTCCCGGATGACACTGTCATACGCGACCCTTAATTGTGGAGAAGCTTGCATCTTCCTTTCCAAGCAGTAAAACCGCCGTTCACTTGCTTGGCGCGAATTGCCAAGGGATTCGACATCAGCCTTGAAAGGCAAAGCTACTACGTAACGTCCCTCACTATCCCGAGTGGTAGTGCGGGTGTAAAATTCCTCACACAATTGGTCGTCCGGGCTGAATACCGGGGGAACACTCACTTCCTCTAATTCCCAGAATTTCCGGACAGCAGAGTCTAATGTGTCCGCGATACAGCAATGCGATACGGTCGAATTACCGTCAGTACATGCTGGTGCGTCACCTACGATCACATAGCCAAGGACCGTTTCTAAGGCGAGCGGCGATAAATTCGAAGTCGATCCTTGAACTCTGTTCGACAAAAGCAGGTGCGGAAAAATCGAAGCGCCGATCAATACGTGAATCGGGCCTGATGAATAATATGTATCGTCTGCCAACGGTAAGTCTTCGAAGTTAGACAGTCGCGAAGTGTCGACTGTCGCGGTTGGCAGACGTTCGGTAATCCTATCTATTACCAACGACTCAATATCATAAGTTATATTATGATCGAAACGAGAATGAATTTTAAATTGTACGGAACCTTGAATGGGTTTACTCGAACCTCCTATACCCCTAACAGTGGAACAAGTAGGTCTATTATTTATGTTTAATCCTAAACGTTGACAGCAATCGCGAGTAATAAAGCTACTCTGAGACGCGCTGTCCAACAATGCACGAACGCAATGTTCGTGACCACGAGAATCTAGAATAACGATACGTGCGGTACCCAACAACACAGTTCTAGAGCCTTTATAAGGGCCGACTGCACTTGAGCATAATGCTACATCCGAGTTCGCGGGAATCGAACCCGCGCTCGGCTCTTCGACTGAGCGTGACGGCGACATATTTGACGCAGGCCTATTTCCAAAACATAGCAATGTATGATGTTTGTACCTACATTTTTTACATGTAGACGTCGACTCACACGCAGACACGCGATGACCACTACTTAAGCAATTTATACACAAGTTGTTTGACTTAACGAATTTAAAACGTTGATCGGGGTTATAACTCTTAAAAACCGTACACTTATAAATGTAGTCATGGTTTTCCTTACACAAACTACAAGCGACTGGTTGAGAACTGGACACATATGCGTTACTTGATTTACGATCTAAAGGCCTTTTATTAGTATTGACTCGAGCAACAGGTATCGAAGTTCGTTCTAAAACCTTTATATGATCACTAACGAAATTAACTAAATCGGAAAACAATGGGATTTCGGATCCATTCGACTTTAATTGATAATTGGATTCGAACGTACGAACGGTGTCTGGGTCCAGTTTTTTAAGCGCGACATGCAATAATATAAAATCAGCCAGGTCACTGACTTTTGTATGTTTTAAAGCAACTACCGACGAAGCGAACTTATCAATAAATAATTCTAAACTACTAGGGGTACCTGATGTAATAGATTTAAATTCAAATATTTGAGTTAAGTATGAAGTTGCCGATTGTCGACTATCTTCATATTTTTTACAAAGCAAATCGAAAATGAGTGGGTAATTATCCGCAGACGGGGTAATACCAGCGAAAATTGTACGAGCTTTATGTGTTAATTTACCTAATAAATAATATAATTTCTCACAGTCTGTTAGAGAAACATTATTATGCACGACATTACGATAACTAGCGACGAATAATGGCCAATTCTTAATATCTCCGTTGAATTCGGGTATTTCAATTGGCGGCAATCGAGGTGACCTTTGGACCTCACTATGAGAGTGAGCCGTCAGGTTCTTCTCAGCCCGTAAAATGCGCCCTAAAAGGTCTTCGAACGCAGAAAGCGATTGATAATCTACAACATATTCAGGGTTTAATTTTAGCTCATGAATAACAATTTCATCCAAAGCACTTTCAAAATCCACACGTAGTGATTGTACTAACGAGATGTCGCACAAAAATGATTCCTTAACGCTTTCATCCGAATGAATGTGTTTTATTTTATCTGCAATACTCTGCATGCGAGCAAAGATACGATCTCTCTTTGCTATCAGTCTTTTAAGAGTAATATCGGTCGGTGCCATATTTATGAGCTATGAATATCAAACTAATTATTATAAGAAATATTTAGTAACTACCCACCGTTTTGCGAAATAACGGCCGGGTGCGCGACGCGGTCTCGAGTAACCTTGACTCGACCGATTGGTATTTAATTTACAAGTAACGATAATTAACTACTAGCGGGGTTGCGAAATTCCTTACTAATCGATTATTAGCTAGGAAGACACGAAAACGACGTAATGAATTACGATGTACTTACTTGCCACGCGTTGGCAAATAAGTATCTATGCGGGGTTGACTACGAAATACGAATACGAAACTACGATATACCTAGCGAATTCTAGGGAATGGCTGTGCTGATTATTATCCGACTCGGGAAGGACCATTAAATGGATGGGCGGTAATGCAACGTATGCGACTTAGAAGTTTTCGGTTACACAATTGACGGGAACCGGCGCTGGTTGGAACAAAAGACAAGAGTCCAGCGTCGTATAGGAAAGGCAGCACTAACCTTGATAATCCAGGATATTCAGGACTGCCAGCACTCTGATCACAGTTCACCACCACAGTATAACCGTTCTTCTGCTACGAATTGGTCGCACAAAACGACGCGACCGTTCGAATGCGATTCGATGCGTTTGTGCTCTAACGCGACTCGACAGCCATTTGAGGTCCGATCCTGTCCATCGGAAGATCCAGACGCGATCGATTTTTCTAGAGCGGTATAGTCTCTCTCCCTCACTCTCGAATAGACGAAGGTCTAGTGCAAGGGAGAAAGGATAATATGCGGAAGGGGAATGTCTAACCAATTAGCGATTATGCGTGTTGCCAATAATTAAAAATATAAACGAAAAGAATCGTATATCAGCGCAACCAGAGATATTTGTTCTACAAAAGTAGGTAATTTCTCTTTTTCGGCAGTAAAACTGTTAGGGACTCTTAATCCCTCCAACTAAGTTTAATATGCTTGTGTCTGGAGTGGGTTCACGGCAATATCAATAGTGTAATGGGTGGGGTTCGAACTCGCGACCTCTCGATCATACTTCCGATATCTTAGCCATTAGGCTATTGACGCTTATTTGATACTTTATCGCTTAAAGCACAGGTTTTGATACTAGTACAGGCAAATATCCAACCAAAGTAACCAAACCAAAGTTTTAGTAATATTGTTATTTAAATGTGTTTAAATTTTTGGTGTACAATAAGGTATATTCTATCTCTCTATCTAAATATGTTATTATAAAGGGTGGCAGGGACATCAACCCACAAACGCTTACCATGGATTCAGTACATGATGGTTAATACATCTATTTAAATCCCTGAGAGATACAATGCCAAAAGAGAAACTCAAACTTGTTTACTTAGCACTGGGACAATCTATCATCCAGTATTGTATCACAACATGGGGAGGGGCAGCCAAAACGCACCTTTTAAGCTTAGAGCGAGCTCAGAGAGCTGTGCTGAAATTTCTACTTAAAAAACCATAAAGATTTCCCACGGTACATTTGTATGCAAACTCGAAAGTACTTACTGTTCGCCAGCTTTATGTGCTCCGACTAATCCTCAGAAAGCATCTGTCTGTACCTGCCCCAAACCCAAATAAACGTAGCAAGACCTCAATTGGTAGACGTCAATTTTATAGTCTAAGCTGCAAAATTTATAACACTGCAAACATAAAGTTGAACATTGCGCGCTCAAATAGACATGCAGTAAAGATCAGTGTCACTGAGTGAATACAAAAGCTCGATTATGAAACGACGAAAGGGTTGCTTAAATTCATAAAGTCACAAACTATCCATCATTCGTCAAAACATAAAGCAAATTCGCGCTTACACTCTCTCTCACACACACGCACGCATCCTCACACATACACATACACACATACCCACGACCACTCTCGCACACACCTAAACAAACACACACACATACACACATACCCACAAACTCTCACTCTCGTACACACCTAAACAAAAGCATACTGTACTTAGTTATTTTTTAGTTTTTCAATTTTTATTTAATTCTTAATCATTACGTTTTTAACTTATATTTTTTAATTTGTTGTAATATTTTAACAATCGTAAATACATATTGCTCAATTAATAACCATAATCTGTACACTAAGTAAAAGACAGAAGCCTCGATTTTTGATAAGTGTAAATAACCTCTCTGCCGGTCTGATCGCTGTCTCCCAACATACAGGCTCCAGCCTAGTTTGGGAAACAGTATCTCAGTACCTTTTGGTAATACACCATAATATAATATACTAGCGACCCGCCCCGGCTTCGCACGGGTGCAATGTTTATATTAAATATAGGCAGCGTTCGCGAGAATCGTTAACGTACGCCAGTTTTTTCGACGCCTTACTCCACAATTTTCACTACCACGAAAAATCCTATCTATTTTCCGGGATAAAATATAGCCTATACGGATTCGGAAGAATCCCTCTAAGTAACGGTAAAAGAAATTTTGAAATCGGTCCAGTAGTTTTTGAGCCTATTCAATACAAACATACAAAAATACAAAGGTTTCCTCTTTATAATATTAGTATAGATATAAAATTTGTCTGAAGCGCAGGTATGCCAAATTGTGTATGTCTTTACTCTGTGTCAAATAAAGATTTTTATTTTATTATTATTATGATTCTGGACCACCCTGCGTTGAAAGTTTTCGTCGGCTTTTTCCTAATTTTTCAGGTCTTTTTAGGCATTTTTTTTTACTGAAAACTGTATAAAATCATTGTTTCTATCTAACCCAATGAGATTTTAATTAAAAAATTAAATTCGCTTGTTTTACTTAAAACAACAATATAAATAAAACTCGATAGGGCTACCTGATCAGCTGTTTTGCTTTGCTAGAGTTAATTTGCGAGGTCAACACAGCTGATCAGGTAGCCCTTTCGAGTTATATTTACATTGCTGTTTTAAGTGAAACAATATTTCAAAAATCAAATATTTCTTAATTTTATTAAATTAAGAAAAATTCGACGAAAAATTTTAACGCAAAGGGGTCCAGAAATTATGTACTGATTCCATGGTAAGTAGTTGCGCGTCGAAGTCCCTGCCACCCTGCATATTATTGAATTTGCACCATTTTTGAAAAATTAATAATTACTATGTATTATTACTTATTATTATTTATGTATTATTTTACCTTGGACAGAGATTAAGCATTGCCATACAACGTGGCAATGCCGCCAGTCTTTTGGGCACATTACCAGTGGACAGCGATGCGCACGAATTTCTGGACGCTATATTTTAGTTTATTTTTAGATGTATATACGTACTTTAGGGCTTTTATTTAGGTTTTTAAAGTGTTAATAATGAATTATATGAATTAATATGTTATAATAATTTCAATTACAGACAGTAAAACGGCTCAAAGGCCACGTTTGGGCGATGCATACAAAGCGGTCGAGCAGCAAGGTGTACAAATGCAAGCTGTGTCCGGCCACTTTCATGTGGCAGACCAGCATCTACAAACACATGAAGATGATGCACGAAAACATCAAGAAAGCCAAGGTATACACTCCCACCCCCTCATTAAACCCCTAAACTAATTTATACTACCCTAAACAATCCACACAGGTCACAGGTATCAGTT
Source organism: Tholera decimalis (assembly GCA_943138885.2). Classification (NCBI taxonomy): domain Eukaryota; kingdom Metazoa; phylum Arthropoda; class Insecta; order Lepidoptera; family Noctuidae; genus Tholera; species Tholera decimalis. The sequence goes on along the minus strand of OW964575.2, from coordinate 3,329,856 downwards.
TCCAAACTGACAAATACTGCGCCCCAGTACAGACAGTTTTCACTTTATACCGTTAACACTTTCCCAGCGAAGCGATTACACACGCGTTTCCCGCAGTACGCGGGCCAATTTTGGCACATTTCAAATGGTCATAGAATATAAACTATAATAGACATCTGTTTGAGTTTTGCCTTATTATATTTTGTATATAAAAAATAAAACAATGAAATATAATAATTTTACTTTTACGTGATTTATGAACAGTAAGTAAGAAAATGCATCACATATCCTATTAATGACGCGCGAGTGAGGTTAAAACCGCCCGCACGTATCTTATTCGTGATCCGCTGGCAAAGTGTTAAGGAATCCATGATAAACTCCTAAACTAATTTACACTAAAAATCTAATCACATCACACTCCCAAACAACACTAAACCCCCAAATTGACACTTCACGCCAAAAGAGCTGTAGCATCTACATACAATAACAAGAAAACCAATAGATACACACTCCCACCACTCGCATTACACCGCTAAAGAACCCACGCTAAGCCTCCAAACCAGGGTTGGCATGAATAAATCATTTTGATTTAAATCATGATTTAAATCACGATTTAAATCAAATTATGTTTTCAATAAAAATCAATGATGTAATCAAAATGTTTAATTCCACTTTCTTTCACAGAAATCAACATAAAAAAGACAGATTTAGAAATTATAATTAAGTTACAAACTCATCTCAACTCGTTTCAATCTGAGAAATCAATATCATTATTATAATATTTGAATTAAATAAACTAGTTTTCCAGCCTTTTCAATTCCCAGTCGGTTTAAGACCGTAATTGCAATCGAAATGGACCAAAAACTACACGGGGTTTTCCTTTTGCTTCGCATTCACATGTCAGACAAAAGGGAAATCCCCGTGCTGTGTCCGCGCAATCCCTTGAGGTCGCGTTTAATTTTGCGCAAAAATATAGTTAAATTGGATAAAAAAGGGAAAAAAACGATCTGTTTTTTCATTTTTCTTCAATTTATTTGATTTTTTTTTAATAATGATTTTTTCCAGCCCTGCTCCAAACTGACTTACACTACACCTCAAAATTAAACAACTCACACTAAACTCCATCGAAAACTCCCAAACATACCCTACTAAACTCCAAACAACCAACAGTAAACCTTTAATCAACCCACGGTTAACCCCCCAAACTGACTTACACTACACCCCAAAAGCATTCCAATATTTTTGTCATGTGATGGTATGGCATGATGTTTTCGAAGATGAAGAACGCTTTCTGATTCACTCTTGACTTAAGATCCCCAGATTATAGCTATCACATTAAACTCCCAAACAACTCACATTAAACCCCAAATTGACTAACACTACACGCCACAACAACCGTGTCTACAAGCATATGAAGATGATGCACGACAACAACAAAAAACATAGTATATACACTCTCCCTCTCATTTAACCCCTAAACTAATTTATACTACACCCAAACATTCCCCAAATAACTCAACACTACCCACCAAAAACACCCAACAGTCTACACATTAACCCCTAAATAAAAAATGTGTAAAAACAACCAAATAATCGACTCTAAATCCCAAAATTAAACACATTACACTCCTTAAACAATTCACACTAAACCCTTCAAACAGATTCACACTACACCTCAAAATAACCCCAACAGTTTACACATTACACCCCCAGCCTACCCACGCTAAACCCCCAAACTGACTATTACCCCCCAACAGAATCGAAATGCTGAGTTGGTATGGAACACTTTCGGTGTTGAGATGCAAAGCGCCAGTTTTGTTGTAACTTTATATTGTAGTTGTTGAGAGTGTCTGTATTCAAATAAATGTTTTTCGTTATTCTTCTGTACACCTGGAAAATTATAATAATGTTAGATACAGGCATATTTTCACTCCTTAGGGAATGTCGAAGCAAACGTTAATATCAAGATATTAAAAAGAATAACCAAATTAATTATCATTTTCTCCTCCACAGCCTTCTCGCGCCGTCCAGCCAGTGAAAAAAGAAGAGCCCTACCCAGGAATCGAACTGGCGAACAGAATGCAGTACTTCCAACAGAACATTGGTGGCAACCTAAACATCGTTCACATTCAACCTTTAGGAATTACACAAAATATTGTTTAAAACGAAACACTGAAACAACGCAGTAAGGTCTTAATAAACTAGACTCATCATCGCTTACCATTAGGTGAGATTTGACAGTAACTGGGTAACATGATACCTCATGGCAAGACCAGTGTCACATTTTCTGGTTACTGTCTACCCATAACGACTGTCAAATATGTACAGACGGCACATCAAGCTACAACAATCTGTCAAATTTCTTTAATAGATTTTCAACTTTATTGTTAAAGAAATTAGGTTCAAGGTTGATTGGGAAAAGGAGAATGCCAAGCCTTCCTTTAAGACTGCCAGAAACGACAAAGATGAACTATATATCATAAAAAAGGAAAATAATTATATAATTTGACTGTATAGTTGTCTATAAGAAGTACACCCAAAAAAAGTTATAGTTCTTTGAAGTTAACCACTTAATACTTCTAATTTTAATGATAACATGAAATAAAGTATAAAGTTATTGAATAATGAATTCGTTTTCAACAGCCAAGGTAGTCGTTAGTAATACAGAAATCGGAGTCCGGTAACAAAGCAATAAACAACACAAAACTCAAAAAACACATAAGACACTTCAACGCTCGTCATAAAACGCGGGAGAAGTGAAACTTTTGACAATTATCAGTAACAACTACAAGATTAAATGTTACCAGCACTAAATAACTATTCTAAACTGTATCGATAATTGAATTGAATTACTTTAAATTATTATAAGATATTAAAAAATATAACTAAACATAATTAATTGTTATAAGAATTACGAGTTATGACTTTAGTAACTAATAAATTCACTTACTTAGGTTCATAATGATATGAATGTAATCTATTTGCAAGTGCAATTTCGTATTGATATTATTTTATTGTGGTATTGGCAACATTTATAATTGAAATTGTAGATAGAAAACGTGTTGATAAATTGAATAACCATTTAAAATGACTTTTACACGGTGTACTTCTACAGATTTTATTTATACTGTATAATTCTTACAGTTTTATATAATGAATTATCATTAATTTAGAAAGTCTGTCGGACGCTACATGATTCGAGCCGAAACTTGGCATTCACCTTTCTTTAAAAGATTTTCAACTTTATTGTTAAAGAAATTAGGTTCGAGGTTGATTGGTAAAATTTGACAGTTTCGGGTAGCTTCATGTGCTGTCGTCTGTTCAAATGATAGCTGGGACCAAAGTCTTACCGAGGTTTCGGAAGATTACACCAAATCTTGATAATATGTTAAAATCTTGTTGTTGTCTCGTTAGTCTTGTGCCTGCTCGGTCATTCTTGAGATCGCTCCGTCCTATAGTTGGTTCACGGTAAGAAAATAGTGACGTCATCGTTGTCCGCGCCTCTCGACCAATCAGGTCGCAACAAATTATAAAGCCAAGTCCACAGTAACCAGTTGACTGGAGATCAAAGAGTAAAGTAACTATGGAGAGAAAGAGTAACAACTCTGTGGTAAAATATGCATGTATGGAAAATGCTGCCACCTTGAGTTTGGTGAGTGAACTAAAGCTGTAATAAATATACACCTACGTAGGTATACATACTATGAGTACCGAGTCTTTCTTAAATATTAGGGTCACAATCAGGGTTTTGGCCTAAATAAAAAAGAACACGTATGAAGTTCAGATAATGTTAACAAAACAAATAACAGTAACAAGTATAGATTTGAACAGAATTAGCTCAGATAAACTCGGAATTTCAGGAAGCGCATCAACGTCAGGAAAGCCATAGTTGAAAATGGCCGACAGTGATATTTGTTTGACAAGTTAACAAATCAAGATAAGATGGCTGCCAAGTCTGTTTAACCACCAAACTTCAGATGTCGCTGTCGTCTATTGAAATTGATGACAGTGTTAAGTTTGCCCCCCCTGCTGGAGATCTTCTGGCGAAACAGTTGTGTTTTATGCGTTGCCTACCTACATTAAATAATTTAATTAAGTTCAATCCTATTGAATTAGTGTGGGCCCACATAAAAAAAATATATTAGTGCCAATAACTCAACATTCAAGATGAGTGATGTAAAAAAATATTTTGTGACGCAATAACTTTAATAGATGCTAATCGATGGAAGATATACTGCGACAACGTGATACAAGAAGAACATTTTATGTGAAATTTGGATAACGTCGTAGAGAACGCAGAACAAAATTCTTTCATAATAAATTCAAATGAAGATTCTAGTGACATTGTTTAAAAAATGTTACCAATTTAAAACAGTTCGTTATTTTTTTTTCCATTAAACTTAATCTTTTGAAATATACTTTTAGTTTTAAATTTTTACTCCATTGTGAAAACACATTTACCCTGCAGTTGCATTGATGACGTCACTATTTTCTTAATGTGAACCAACTATAGTTAATGTCGGACAGTGAACTAGTTCATTCTAATAGCTCTATTCAGTCTTCGCTCTCAGCAGTCAGCGGTCACTAGACATGTCTCGCGTGTTCGGGTGATATTCTTAATTAGACACTATGCCATTGAAATAACACGCATCTTCTCATTCTTGCGAATTCAGTCGGTCGGGTTCTAGCATCGTCATTCGTCGGCTATTTTCTCCCGTTCTCATTCATTCACAGACATCGTATGAATGATTCATGAATGAATGAATGACAATGAGTGAATGATCGTATTCGTATAATGTTTCTGTGAAACAATCAGAGACTGTATTTCATTTCTCAAGCTAAATTAGACATTATGACATTGAAATAACCCGCATCTTATCTCATGCTTGCGAATGCAGTCGGTCGGGTTCGGGTAGCATCGTCATTCGTCGGCTATTCTCTCCCGTTCTCATTCATTCACTGACATCGAATGAATGATTCATGAATGAATGAATGATCGTATTCGTATAACGTTTCTGTCAAACAATCAGTGACTGTATTTCATTTCTCGTTCGCATATTACGATCGAGCGGTTTAGAATGTACGAGTTCGAAAAGAGTTATTTGAACTATTAGACCGATTACAAGTCAGTGTTCGGAAACGTTTCTTCTAGTACAGTACGAAGATACGGTTCCTATTCGTTCATGAACTACCCAAGACTATCAAGCGTTGGTTAACTTTGAAGATCAACTCGTGTGAAGCCCCAAACAGTACTTTTGTGTTTATTATAAAATGATGTATTAAATAAGATGCCATAATAGCTATATATATATGTATGTTAGCAATAATTTATATTTACGAACTTTTTATACAAAGACATAAATAAAATGAATTTACAACTGATTTTGTGTATTATTTTTCGTCATTCTACTGCTGTTTTCGCCTGATGGTAAGCGAATAAGTATAATGAAGTGCTAATTTTATTAAAATATGGGTAAAGCGTTTAGAGAGAGACTGGTTCAACGTTTAAACTACAACCAAAAGCTCTTCATAGAACATCTAGGACCGATAACAATATTGAGAGACTACGACAAGATCTACTCACAAGATATCGTCTGCACTTATCGTGACGAAGTTTGATAGATGTATAGACAGAATATACTTTATTGTACATCAATAATTGAATCACACTTAAATAACAATATTGTAAAAAAAATGATTACAATGGCGGTCTTATCGCTGAGAGCGATATCTTCCAGACAACCTTTGGAAGGACTTTACGATAAGTACATAAAATATATAAATATTATGTGTTCTTTTAACATCAACAACGTTTACAACGAATTTTAAACTTGAATCTTAAATTGCATCCATACAAGTTGCAATTAACACAAGAATGAAGAAAAAGCCCCGTAAAGCAAGGGAGCAGTAGAAGTCTAACACTCCCGCTCAACCCAGAGCGAGAAAAGTCATTTTATGAATTTCCCACCTTGAAAAAAAAGGCTGTTAAAAGAAAAATCCGAGATAATTATAATCAAATTATTAGATTGTGTTATCGAATCACGTAACACGGTATTGAATGACATGCTATCATTGATTAAACAGCGTTGAATTAGTAATTAACATACGAGATAAATTGTTATATAATACATCACTTAAATTGTATGAAAACTGCTTTATTATTGTGGGAGAATGGTGCCAAGACTAAGCTTATCCGTAACTAGGATTTTCCCTTACTTTCCGAGGTACATCTGTACCAGTTACCGACCGCCTTTTTTTGTTTTCGGGGGGGAAACCTTCAAAAGGTGCCTGGACTTTCGGGGAGAAGACCAGGGAGTGTGGGATTCTTACCTCTCTAAAACCGCCCCGGTGATCACCATCAACACATAGAAGGGGCCCCTTTACCTCTAAAAAGACCACTCCGGAACCCCGTCTGTGCAACTCGTGTTACGGCAAATTCCTGGGGAGACTGTAAAGGGATAAAATGCAGACCGCTTGCATCTACATAATTGTCAACAAAGTAGAACTTGCAGAATAACTGACAAAGGTTTGCACTGATGGGACCTCTCCCATCAGTGCAAACCTTTGTCAGTTATTCTGCACAAATTCCTCACAAATTGGTATGGTTATTTCCTCAAAAGGCCATTTCAGAAAATTATCTTCATAATCTTCTTAAACTATTGTGAATATGTAAACTATGTAGAATGTTATATTCAAGATAAATTTAAATTGAAAGTAATTTATTCGGAGATAAACACACACAACAACATACAATAGAAAATTATAAACATAACAATGTCCACACCGAAGGGTTACCAACTCAGCATTTGGTGGGTGAAAGATGCCCAGCGTTGGTTTGCAGTTGGCACTTGGCACCCAGCAGTGGCACACGGACGAAAGTAAATAAAACAAAATAAACTTGGACTGCACGTCGGCCACGTTTGTTTTCAAGACTTAACTTATAGATCCCTGGCTACAGTAAGACAGGATCTCTAAGTCGATTTCTGATAACGATTTATCTACGTCTAAGTTGGTAATGCTTACGGAGGTCGATATTTGAATGTGTGCAAGGTGAGGTATAATCCTTAAGTGTGGCTAAAGTTGAAGGCAAAATCGCAAGATTTCTATTGTTGGAGGTAGTGAATTTACTTAACTTTGTAACTGCATACTTATTTTTTATTATATGTATGTAGTTCTTTTGTATTAGAGGTTAACCAAATAACTGTCAAAGTCTGTCCGTCTATCTGACTGTAACGCTTTCACTGCTGAACCAATTTTGATGGCAATATTTTGGGGATATGCGGAACAGTCGCTACAATATAGCTATTTGACTTAACAGAAAAATAGTTTTTGTAAAAAAAAGGAATTTATATCTGACCCTGGGTCAGATTACTTTTTCAAAAATTACTCGCCTCCTCTCTCCGTACCATGGAAAGCACGTTAAGGGTTCTGGCTACATGCTATTATTAATACATTTTCGACAGTTGTAAATACATAAACCGAGGGATATCGTACCCAGCTACTGGGCTGTGAAGATCTGACAGGCAGTGACTCTGTTGGGAACGCTGAAGTACCTATATGTTTAGACTGTAGCTTGATCATGTGAATAAAAACCTTGGTTGTTCAGATAGACAGTCCTTGTAAAATATTTTACTGAGCTGCACCGGTTAGAATAGACGACGACCCCAAGACAGTTGGTAAAAAACTAACGCGCCACCACCCTATGTACTAGCTGGGAAGAAGTGGCGCAACCGGCAACAAACTGATTGGAAACACATCTGTCAGTTATATTTAAAGAACTCGAATTTATAGAAGATAGAATTTAAAAAAAAAATAACTTGCTAACACACAAAATTTTTTCAAAAACTGAATATATAACGTCGATAAATTAAGACCAGGCAGTGCAACATAATTTTCACGCAAGCTCCGCCCCCATCCACCCCGGTTAGGCCGTTGTATACTAAACGCAGCAGTAATAAAGTTGAATATCGCGTACGCTCTTTCACCATGTTCGGTTTCGAAACTGCCGTTGTGTGCTAAACGCTAACGCAGCAGTAATAAAGTTGAATATCGCGTGCGCTCTTTCACCATATTCGGGTTCGAAACTAAATGTCGTAAGTCCCAATTCTTATTTCGTTTATAACTAAAGTGATAATTGATCTAGGGAAAAAATTTTCTATATTTGGATAATAAACTATATTTTCTTACTGTCAATACTAATTTTAGACATAAAAGCCGAGTAATCTTGATAAATTTTTTGAAAAATCTTTAAAAAAGACATCTCCTCTCTTCCATTTTGATTGTATGCGTGATTGTTTCAGAATATTAATACAAAATTACATACAATTTAGGGAGCCTCCTCTTAAGTAAATAAGTTATTAAATAGTGCAACTCGGGCTTAAAAAGCATGTAAAATGAGCCTTTTATTCGATTATCTCTCATCCCAAACATGAGAGCAGTACTCCATACAGGACCGAACCTGGGTTTGATACAGATTGAGCAGCTGTTCTGGTGTTAAGTACCGTCGCACCTTGGCTAGGATTCCTAACTTTATTGATTTTTTTTGATGCTAGTTAATAGAACTTAAAATGGGATTATATTTACCATGTGTTTTATTCCTAAAGTTGCCCTTAGTAGTAGTTCTGGAGCCGCAGTATCTCGTTAAAACATTGCCACAGCCCCAGCAGGCATTGGCTATATCGAGTTCTGTGTCAATGATGTTAAGGAAACACGATTTGTTATCGTTTTGTCTCCTGAACTCTCTCTTGGCAGAAGACTTCTGACACAGAGCGTGGTGTTCCGTTGCTGTCGCGGAAAATTGCCACACGAGTGCACTGTGACTTATCTCTGGAATGCGAGGCCCCGCCCGCTTCCCCCCTTAGCTCGCCCGGCAAGTGTCAGTATTGTATGTCACACCGTACAAAATGCCAAAAAGACGTCCGTCATCAACGCGAAGCGTCAAGTTAATGTGACCGCGTTATAAGTCACAGTGCACTCGTGTGACACATTCCACATATATACTAACATACCTTTAAGTTTCTATTTACTAGCTCAAATAGTTTCTTTTTTTTATTGATAATAGTCTTTGGCTCGCGTTTGACCACCATCTCACCTGATGGTAAGTGATGATGTGGTAGAAGTTAAGGAACTCGTACCTAAAAGTAACCTATTCACTCTTACCTTAACCTATGTACATTATAACTCTCATTCTTACTCTCTTGAATAAACTTGAGGCATATGGTATCAGAGGAAATGTCTTAAATTTAATGGACTCATATTTGCGCAACAGAAAACAAATAACTGAAATTCATAGATTTAATATAAATAATCTTAAAGAGATATTTCGATCATCAGAACGTGAAGTTAGCTATGGGGTACCGCAAGGGACCGTGGTGGGGCCTTTAACTTTTATATTATATATTAATGACCTCCCAAAATACATAGATCAACCCGTGACACTGTTTGCTGACGACAGTATCATAACTATACCATGTAACAATGTAGATTTATATGAAACCGAAATAAAATAATACATTAATAAATAAATAAATAAATAACATGGTTCGACGATAATAACTTAAAAATTAACCTTTCTAAAACAAAAGTTATGCATTTCAGTTAACGTATGCCGAGTAAAAATCTCAATGTTAATTTTAATAATCATATTATTGACGAAGTTGAAAGCACAACATTCCTAGGTTTGCAAATTGATAAAAGTTTGAACTGGAAACCACATATAGACAAACTTTGTGAAAAACTAAGCAAATCAGCATATGCTTTACATTCATTATCAGCGAGAGTTTCCACGGATGCGCTTCTTACTGCCTACTACGGTATTGTCGAATCCCATCTTCGATACGGGGTTATATTATGGGGAAATTCCACTGATAAAGAAAATGTATTCAAGGCCCAGAAACGGTGTCTCCGCTCGATGTTCAAACTGAAAACCACGGATAGTTGCTATCCATATTTCAACAAGCACAAAATCTTAACTTTGCCTTGTGTTTATATTTTGGAGATAGCTGTGTTTGTTAAATCAAACCCAGCTATTTTGAACGCGTAAATGATTTGGTTGCACGAAATAGACGCGTCTAACGGGTAGCTCTCACGGCGGCTGTAGACCGACTGTTTGCGCGGGCGGCGTGTGCCGGCGCCGTGGCGGGAGGGGTCGACCGTTAACGAAAATGCGCGCCGTTGTAAGCCTGTCGACTTGATGTCAGCGCGATGGTTCCGTACCTATTTTAGTTTTTATTTCCTTCGCTACACACTCCCCCTCTAGTTCGAACACGGCGTCCTCGCGTTCGGGCTAGCAATCATACCTACGGGGCCGACCACGTTTGCGCTTTTCTCTAACCGGAGTCTCAACTTCTCCGACGAACGGGGTCAAATCAGAGACATGGTAACGTCCTATATGCTCACCTCTGGCTGTTCCTGCCACCACATATGTAGTGGGACTCACTACCTCTCGTATACGATACGGACCATCCCTACGAGGTATAAACTTCGCAGTCTGTCCGGGGCTGACGTCATTCAGCCCTTGCGTCTTTAGCAAAACAAGGTCACCTACCTTATAATCGGGAGGTGGGCGTCTCCCTTCGTCCGCATACTTCTTCTGTATGGACTGGGTGCGTTCGTGAACATCCCTGGCGTCTAGCAACACTGTCGACAACTTACGGAGGTAAGGGGTGATGTTCGGCACGAAATTGTCATTGTCCACGATGACTTTCATATCTGCCACGACGTCTGAAGGTGCGCGTAGCTCTCTCCCGAAAGTTAGGAAAGCTGGTGAAAAACCAGTACTCGCAGTAACAGCGGAGTTCATCGCAAACCTTATGGCTGCGAGATGGGTATCCCAAGATGAGTGATCTTTCCCTACTAATATAGCTAGCTGAGGCTTTAGGTCACGGTTTTTTCTCTCCACAGGGTTCGCTTCGGGGTGATATAATGGCGTCAGTGACTGTTTGATACCCATCACATGACACACCTGTTGCATCACTTCAGCAACGAACTGGACTCCGTTGTCGCTTATCATCCTGCGTGGGATTCCAAACCTCATGAAGACCTCAGAAACTAATACTTCAGCGCATTCCACGCTGGTGGCGTTCTCTAACGCGAATAGCTCGACCCAATGGGAGCAAGTCTCTTCTAGTATCAGAATCCAACGGTTACCTTTCGAAGTTCTCGGTAGTGGGCCGAATAAGTCGACAGCCACCACTTCGAATCGCCGGGTTGGTGCCGGAGTCTGAAGCAGTCCTGCGGGCTTCCGGTTGTCAATTTTGTATCGCTGACACGCAGTGCAGCGCTTGATATAATCGGTAACAAAAGATCTCATACCTGGCCAAAAATATCTGGTTCTAACGCGTTGCAGGGTCCTTTCCACGCCGAAATGACCTGCTGTAGGAGCGTCGTGGAATTCTGCCAGGACATAATCTCTCTCATGTGCGGGTACTACGAGACAAGCGGAATCAACGTCTTCAGATTCAGGTGCACACCTATATAACACACCATCTGATATCAGGTATCCTCTCTCTCCAAATCTTCTATAATATTCCTCAGTTCAGGATCTTTGAACTGGTTAGCGCGCACATCATCAGGTTTCCTGTGTGGTACATCTACTGTCACTAAGCATACCTCGCAACCACCTGGATTTTCTTCGCAACAGGCTGGGCGACTTAGTGTATCAGCAATCACGTTCACCTTTCCGGGAGTGTATTCTATCTGTAGGTCATAAGCTTGGAGAGTTAGGGCCCATCTAGCAAGACGGCCCGTGGGAGACTTCAAGCTCATCAGCCAACGTAAGGGTTGATGATCTGACTTAACTACTACCTTGGATCCTTCCACATAACCCCTGAACTTTGTAATCGCCCATACGACGGCGAGGGCCTCTCGTTCAGTGGTCGTATAGTTGCGCTCAGCTGGCTCCAGTAGACGGCTAGCGTATTCTATCGGTCTTTCGTCAGGGCCCTCCCCCTGCATCAAAACTGCGCCTAGACAGTAACCGCTGCTATCTGTCCGGAGGGAGTAGGGCTTACTTTCGTCAGCTTGGCGTAAAATGGGAGCAATGACCAGGAGTTCTTTAATACGTACGAAAGCAGCTTGCTGTTCTTCACACCATCTCCAGGTACTGTTCTTCTTAAGGAGGTCAGTCAAAGGCTTGGCTATAGCGGCATAGTTCGGTATGAAACGTCGAAACCAGCTGGACGTTGCTAGAAATCCTTTAAGCTGCCTTACAGTCTTTGGGGAAGGCATGTCAGCGATAGCTGAAGTCTTACCTGGGTCAACTTGCAGACCGCCAGGGACGATAATGTGGCCTAGGAACTTAACTGAGTCCCGGGCGAAACAGCTCTTCTTGCGGTTGACGCGTAAGTTAAACTTTGCGAGCCTGTCAAAAACCGCTACAAGATCTTCGATGTGACTCTCGAAGGTCTGCGAAAGAATAATCAGGTCATCTAGGTATCCTAAGATGGCCACTGGTCTGTTTCCTTGAGGGTCTGGGCATATATCAGAACAGACATTGACATTATGTTCTCGAGCAGGCACAAACAAGTTGGATTTGAAACGATCTATTAATCTTTGAAAAGTGGCCCCCGAGTTACGTAGGCCCATCGGCATCCTCTTAAACCTATAAGTGCCGGAGGGTGTCACGAAAGCGGTTTTATCGCGATCTTCTTCTGCAACACATACCTGGAAGTAGCCGGAGTGGAGATCAAGCGTAGTCATGTAGCTGGTCGTCTTGGCCGCATGAAGCACGTCTTCTATGCGTGGGAGTGGGTAACGATCGGGTTCTGTCACCGCGTTTAACTTCCGGTAGTCCACACATAGGCGGACTCCACCGTCCTTCTTCGCTACTAAGACTACGTTGGCTGCCCAAGGCGATTCACACTCCTCTATCACGTCTGCGCGTAGCAGCTTCTCAAGCTCACCGTCCAACAGCTGTTTCTTACCTTGTGACATTCTATAGGGTGGTGAAGCGGTAGGCTCCTGCTTCTCTTCAACCCGAATGTGATGAGTGGCATACGTGGTTGGGGGTCCCTCGGTGGCGAAGCGCTCGGCTCTACTAATGATCAGCTGGTTAAGCTGCGTTCTCTGGGCAGGTGACAGCTTCGTACCTTCATCGTCTCTCAGTGCCAGACTGGTGGTGTCGACTCGCATCAGTCCTGTGTCGCTCGTGGATGTGAGGCTGTACGATTGCACAAAGGTAAACTTCTGCTCAGGAGCATCACTAAAATGCCAACATTTATGTTTTAGGTCTAACAATATACCTGATTTTGTGATAAAATCTTGTCCTAGAAGCGTCCTATTATTCGCTTCTGGTATCACTAAGAAAGTAGTGGGGATAACGCGGTTCTGAATTGTGACATCTGTTAAGCATGATAATAATTCACGTACCTGCTGCGTTCCGTCGGCGAGGCTGAGATTACGGCGAGTTGGTGTGAAGGTGGTGCCGCTGTCGAGGAGAATTTTATATAATCCAGGACTAGCAAGACTCTCGGTGGCACCAGTATCCAACACTGCGACACCAACTAAAGAAGCAACTCCTACTTTTACAGTCGGGTGTGAAAGGTCAGATTCATGAGTTATGGCACTTTGGAAACTCGCTTTATCGGCGGAAGACGTACCTTTACATGTCGGACACCTAGACCGTATTACCCCTAATTGACAGCAGCCGTAACAAGACAATGGCGCGTTATCAACATTACGATCACTCGATTTCGTTTTATTCCTACACCCGTCTATCGAATGGCCAAACTTTTTACAAAAAGCGCAGCGTGGTCTAACACGTTTTAAATTCACATCGCTACTATTATTATTATTCGAACTAGAATGGGGTGTGGTAGGCGACGAAGTGTTTTGAACCACGTTCGTCGTTGTAGGGTTAATGTTTACGTGTGATTCGCGAGATCTCGTAGAACTTTCAAGGTCATTTGTGTGATTCGAATTATTATCCCGAGGTAAATAAGATTTTTTACAAAGACTTACTTCGTTCAGTGACTCCTCCACATACCTCGCTCGCTCGAGCAAACAGTCGATGCTACTTACAGAATCACGTGGAATTCTTTTCCGGAATTTACGATGTAAAAGTCCGTACACTATATCTATTTGCATTATATCTGGTACTACATATGGTAAACGCGACATGTTTGCACGCACTCGCGAAATATACGAATCTACACTATCACTATCACATTGTTCTTTTTCGAAGATATCTCGTAGGATCCGGTGGGCGGGGCGAGGGGCGCCGAACATGAACCGGAGCCGTCGTACTGCGTCGTCCCATGTCTCCACCGTTGTCTTGATTCCTTGCCACCACACGGCGGCCTCTCCTGTCAGCAGCATAGGGAATCCTCGAAGAGCATGTTCGTCGGACACGTTTGCGCACTCCTTATATACGAGTACACTCTCGATGAACGCTTCTAGGGCTTCCGCGCCACGTGCAGCTCCGTCGAAGCGGGCCGTGCACCGTGTGAAGTTACTGTGCAGGGATAGCGCAGGCGCTCCTGTGTGTGTAGCGGTGGGCTGAGTCGATCCTGGTGGTTCGCCGGTTGGCGAGCTCGGCGTCGGCGACATGACGCTTCTCATCACGTTGGATAGTAGTCGCGTGAGTTGTTCTTCGGACATAGATATCGTGTTACCACTCGTCGTGGGTGTGGGCGTCATGGCAGAGCTCGTACTCGCGGGGTTTACTACCGCGTGGTTTTCTTCGTCACTACTGGAAACATCGTGATTATCCTTGGATGCATGCCGGCGTGTTTTCGGCGGCATCTTCTCGCCGGGGCGCTCGGCGGCGTACCAATATGATAATTAATAACGATGACACGGCACAGTAGGTAAAAATACGGGCGTGGTTACGTTCGTTCGCGATCGCGTCGAAGCGCGTGCCACGAGTTGGGCGCAATTTCTAACGGGTAGCTCTCACGGCGGCTGTAGACCGACTGTTTGCGCTAGCGATGGCCGTTTTGTAACATCAATAGTTGTACAACTATCTATTTGAGTTTACATCCATCACTCGTTTTCTAACCAAGCATAACTATCTATTTTCACAACGTACGTTATGACAATAACTGCAGCTGTAACAACCATCGGTTGTTTTGTAGCGCATAATAACCGTAGCTATCTCACAACGCTCTAGAAATCACTCAATAGATATCGTAGTTGAAGTTGGCTACGTAGCGGTATCGCAACGGTTAGAGCGAGAAAAATATAGGAAAGGTAGCGCGTCTCGTTCGCACAAAAGCAAAGATGGATGGTTATGATTTATTGCATAATGTGACGAATCTTATAAACACGAACGTCGATAATTGAATGAGTAACTTTCGCCACTTAAAAAATATTATTTGAAAATTGAGTTTGGTGTTGACCTTGATAGCCGCAAGTGTTCCATTTCCCATTTCTCCACGATTGTTTTTAGGGTTCCGTAGCCGGATGACAAAAAAGGAACCCTTATAGTTTAGATATGTCTGTCCGTCTGTCTGTCTGTCTGTCCATCCGTCCGTATGTCACAGCCATTATATTCCGAAACTATTAAAACTATACATGTGAAACTTAGTAGGTAGATGTATTCTGTGAAAAGCTTCCCGATTTTAAGAAAAAAAAAATTAAAATAAAGGGGAGTCCCCATACATAGAACTAGAACTGAAAATATTTTTTTTCATGAAACCTATGCGTGTGTGGTATCTATAGACAGGTCTTTAAAAATGATATAAGGGTTTCTAAAACCACTTTTTCATAAAGTCAATCGTTTAAAAGATTTATAAGCTTCCAAAGTAGTAAAATGTGTTTGTCCCCCCTCTAACTTCTACAATAATGGAGTGAAAAATCTAAAAAAATATACGTCTGTAGATCTTAATGTAAACTTTCAACCAAAATTAGTTTGAACGAAATCGGGTCAGCAGTTTTTGAGATACAGCATATTTTCTAAAACCGCAAATATAACTTTGTAATTCATACAAACACTATGAAAAACAAAGTTATTTAACGTAGTTGTAAAAATGTAAATAAGCTAGTTTTAAGAAGTCTTTAAGATTTTTTTTATTCGTCAAATAAATAGACATATTATATTATATTATTATAGTTACTACGGAACCCTTCATGGGCGAGTCTGACCCACACTTGGCCAATTTTTTTTCTAAAGTCGTTTTTTGTATGTGTGTTGAATTGAACAATAAGTAATTTTCATCTATAGTGTTAATAATTGTAAATAAATCTAACTCTTTTGACAATATCAAGTACTTACTTTCTTATTGCAAAAAATCTAAGCCTAAGCCTGGATAAGTACGAAAGAAAGTTGACTGTATGTTTAGTATCAATTGTAACTGCAACAGTTATCACGTTATAAGGCGCCTTCTACACGAGACGTTGTCGAAATAGATAGTTGTCAAAATAGATAGCTTTCACAACGTTATTTGACAACGGACAACGGCTTCGTTACGTTATTAGAAAAACTCATAACGACACATGTCTAGTTTGCGCGGGCGGCGTGTGCCGGCGCCGTGGCGGGAGGGGTCGACCGTTAACGAAAATGCGCGCCGTTGTAAGCCTGTCGACTTGATGTCAGCGCGATGGTTCCGTACCTATTTTAGTTTTTATTTCCTTCGCTACACGCGGCAATAGTGGACTGTGTGTCCAAAGGGCTAAGACAACACTGATGCGCAAAAGTGTCTGCTGCATGGCACCGAAAATATTTAATAAATTACCCAAAGCTTGGAAAGATTTAAATAAGTCATTATTTAAAAAGAAATTGCGAAACTTTTTAGCAGACAAGACTTATTACAGCATTTCAGATTTCTTAATGGAAAATAAAATTTGTTAATATTTTGGCACTTCCTATTAATTGTCATTTAACTGTGATAATTTATTATTCAATTTTAATTGTCCAACCTAATTTTGACATTAAATTTTTGACATTCAACTTTAGACATTTAACTTTTGACACTATTTTGACATTTTTTTTTGTAACATTTAATTTATTAATATTTTGGCGCTTCCTATTTATTGTGATTAAACTGTGATCATTTATTATTCAATTTTAATTATACAACTTACCTTTTTGACATTATAGTTTTGACATTTATATTTTAACATTTAATTTAATTTAGATATTTGTTTTTTTTTTATATACATATTATCTTGTAATTATTGTTTAGTTATAATAATCGATTTTGCATTTGATTTAATTTATATTTTTTTGTTATTTAATTGCATTATGTAATTTACAGTTGAATTACTTTTGTGAATTAAATTATTGTACCTTTGCATGCCTTCTGGTAAAATATGGCTGAACTCACATTGTACCCTTACACCACATGTTATTGAGTACAATAACATGTGGTGTGGTGGGTAGTAACCCATATTTGCAAAATAAAGTATCTTATCTTATCTTGACTTAAAGACCCCCATTGTATTATAGTATTATTGGCATATGTATGTTAGTTAGTAATATATTATTATCTAAGGACCGACGCCTGAAAAAAAAAATAAGCCTCCGGGCATAAACGGCGTGCCCACTTATCGATCCGAATACAAGCAGACAAAGACGTTAGTATAACCTAGTGCACCAACAAAACGCTACGCAGACCCTCGCGTGGTATCCCCGTGATTGTAATCATTGATTGATTACACGAGCGTGAGAATCACTTAACAATTTGCTATAAGTAGATACAAATACAGCATGTTCCTATTTTAAGCTAGATATAAGTATTGTTCATAATTACTAGTCTTTTTCTCTTGACTTACTTGGCTTGACATAATGTCCTAAGTCCCCAAGGTGGGGTGGGGAAGAGGGCGTCTAAAGTGCTCCGCTATTGCGTTCTATGTTGGGCTACGCGCATCACCTCGGGACACGTTAATCCGATGTTCTTCAACGCTTCCAAGTAAACGTTTCCGCTTCCCCTGTGGGGTCCACTCTAGACCTTGTGTAGGGATGTGGCTGGGTCCCTTCGGAGAGTGTGGCCAATCCAAGATCACTTGCGACGAGCCATCTGCTGTCCGATCGGTAGGTATGTCATGGCTGACTTCCAGTAGGTGTTCGTTGGTTGTCTTTTTTGCCACACGACACCGAGAATCTGTCGGAGACAGCAGTTTTTACATGGCGGCTGTTAAGGTTGTAATAATTGTTGCAATAATCGTTATTATTATTATTGGGCAAACGTGAGGTTTTTCTTAGCTCTAGGCTAGTTTTAAACTACTTATTTATCATTATTCTAGCAATAGCGATAGTTCTAGCGATGATCGGGGAAAGGTACGACAGGCCTTAAGTACCTCCCGCATTGTTCCAGCAGACATGTCACTGTACCAATGCCGGGGAGAAGGCTATAATTTATTATTTCTATTTTAGGGGATTTTATGTTATTTATTTGTAACGATGTATTTTGATTTGTGATTATTCATTTGATTTTATATTTTTTTATGACTATGTTATTATAATAGTAAGTATTTGTTGTCATTAGAACTAAAAACGGGATATTTACCATGAGTAGGTATCTTTTGTTCTAATGATACTGTTAGTGACCATGTTAGCTTAAAAACTTGTATTTGTTAAGGCGCGTCTAAACGGGCTATATTTTTCTGCAATATGTGGCTGCAATACAATGGCCGGCAACATTGCCAGCAATACCAGCCAGACTATGCAATATTGCAGTAATGTCTCGGCAATAGTTAACAAACATTTTGGGTATGGCCATGTGTGGCCAATATTGTTCGATAGATTGCCGGGCGATCGCTGAGCGATCGATTAAACTGGAATGTTGCCCAGCTAATTCTATTGTTGTTTCAGTCGCTCTCTATTGTAATGGCATAGTGCATCTTTTTCTACCGACATGAAGTTTGTTATGAGTATAATTGCTATGTTCAGTGCTTTGTTTGACTGACTGACCTTTGTTTTTGAGGTTATATTATGTTTACAAAAATGACTAATACGCGGACTAACCAGAAGGTTATAGATTTCATTAATGAAGTACATTTATGATGGATGGATGTTAAAAGCGGTATATACAAAGACAGAAATGCTAAAAAGATGGTTGGATTGTAATTTAAAAAATTTGAGAATTTTAAAATCAAAAATTTCATTTTTGATTTTAAAATAATGTAAGCTGCTGCGACAAGTGTGATTTTGTCAGCCATTGTTGCCGATTTGTGTAGCCCGTTTAAGAGTCTGCATCATGAGCCACCCTATAGCCGACATATCGCAACACATGGCCCAGCCATAGGTTGCTCGGACATCAGTGTCCGAGCAATGTTTTTGTTATGGCCGGGCAATTAGTTGCCAATAGTGCAGCCACAAATTGCAGAATAATATAGCTCGTTTAGAAGCTCCTTTATTTAAATTAATGGAAACGGATGTAATTTACCTCTCTTGTTATAGCTTACCTTGTTATACCTCTCATCTGCTAAGCCTTTTTCCTATTGGTATGCAGTGAGTTACATAGAACTTTACAAGGTTCAAATACAGCATGTGCTAATTATCATCTTTTTAGCTTTTTCTCAACTATGTCGAGCTTCAAGTGGCTGCCTGCCTGACCTCCGCAATCCAGTAACGGGGAAAGCCATTGGCAAGATTGGTGTCAAATTTTCGGGCTTCTGAATACCCGTAACCACTGTCAAGGACATCCTTGACAGTGGTTACGGGCCATTTGTCTCGGCTCTCGGCTGCCATTTGTGCAATGGCAGCCGAGACTAAGGCCCGTATTACAGAACGAAACTCGAGCACTGATCTCTGTTTAAAACTAGTTTTGAGTCGAGATTTAATTTTAGAATGTTCCTCAAGTATAGATTCATCGATCATAGTTCAGCCGGGTACGGCTTTATTCTAGATCGTTACTCAGTTGTAGATTCATCACCCAAGTATGGTCGACAGTTCGACACCACGCTCGAGCAGAGATTTCCTTGTCAGTTAACTATTTGCTTTTCAGTTTATTATTTGATATAAAAATGGTAATTTTTGGCGAATGATGATGAAATCACATTTTATTTTGCTAATTGGTTACAAATAACACTTTTACACGTAATTTGGCAAAAAATTACGTGTAAAAGTGTTATTTGTAACCAATTAACTTTTAATTTTTTAATTTTAAGTTACTAGATGAATCCCGTGTTTTCTAACTTAAACAGATTATAACAATGATTTTTTTCATCGATGATTTGAACAGAAAAACAGAACTTCAGCGTTCCATGTGAAGGGCCCATACAATTTTGCTAATAATTATTTTAAGAAATGGTATAAATTTTCACAAGATGAAGATTTTTGACAATTTCTAATACTGCCATCTATTGACCAAGAATTGGTAAAACATATGCATTTCTATTTTGTTTTAACTATAACTTTGTTTCCTTTTAATATTTTTATTGATCGTTGTTCCCAAACCATTATTTATTTGAATATTACTTCAAAACAACACTGTCACAGACATTATTTAGGATCCACTCCGTTCCACGAACAAGTTATTCTTGCTATATTTTTATATGTTATAAAATATTGCCTTAACACCTTTTACCTTCAAGAATTTGCTTTTACAAATTCTTAAAAAATAATTTCTACTGTGAAACCGTGCAATACATATTTTTTATTCTTAAAAATTTGGTATTAAAGTAAATTGAATTATTTGAGCATTTCTCTTTTTTTTTGCCAATATACATTTGTTGAATGTCCCACAAGATTGTAGATTAATAACATTTGTGTAATGTGTATGTTATTGATACAGTTTTGTTTAGGAGCACATTTTTTATTAAAATTCACAGAAATCATTAAAAAATATCATAAAAATATATTATTTAATTAAAAAAATAAATAAATACAAACTACCAAAATTTGCAATGTATGAAAATTCGTATGTCCCAAACTACCATCCGTTACTTCAAACTCAATTATTATAATAAGGTTCAAAGAAACTATACTGAGTTTTGGTTTTTAAACCATTTTACGAGGTAAACAGATCTACTTACATTACTTTTTTGGTACTTGTTTTTAACTTTGCCAGATATAAATGAATTTTAAACTTGTCCCGGAAAATGTTCCAAAAATAGATTTCAGTTTTTGTTACCCATTTCTTATGTGTTATAGTTAAAAATCTTCCATTTCGTTAAATAATTTTAACTTAGCAATACTACAGGTACCATTGAATGCCGCCATAATGATTTAGGTGTCAGTCCTGTTCCGACATAAAATTGTAAAACACGTAGGTATTCCAGTTCGAAAATCGAATCCCATTCCGGTATTTGTTACAGCTGTTTCAAGGTAAGTTGACAATATTGACTACTTTCTTTCATCATGTCACAATAGTTAACAACTTGCACTAAAGTTGAGTGAATTATATTAGACGTAACTCTAATTTTAACTACTATAATAATACTTTGTAAAAACTAAACAAGTGTTTCGTTACTATTTTTTTTTGTTACTTTGGCACAGTAACGTATTAGAGGAAAATTTGAGTAACAAAACAGGAATTATAAAGCTACGTTTGCATTCAACAGCGCAAGAAAATGCCACTAAAATTGAGTATACAAAAGAAACGACGAAGAAATCGTTGACTTCTGTTGTGACCATTGAATGTAAAAACCCTTCATCATTGCACAGTTTAGTGAAATGTATGAGTTGTAAAAAATACTTTTGTGTAACGTGGACAGAAGGTCAATCGTACTTTGACTACCTATATATGTAATTGTTGTTTTGGAGATGATTAAATTGATATTTACGAGAGTTAAGTATATTGGTATGTAACTACAGAATTTAATGTTGGAGTATATATTTTTTTTCAGGGTAGTGAGTGGTGAAGTAATTTCAAAATGGTCGTATATTTTGATATCGACAAAGTTATTGTTAAGAATGATTTTTATACATTTCTTAAAGCAAATGTTGCATGGCCCTGGTCTTCAACACATTTCATATTGTCAGAGCAGTGTTTCGATTGTGGTGGTAGTACGCAAAGCACGTTGAATGTAACGCTATCTCATTTTATACTGATCATGAATAGAGAGGATGTGAAATACTTATTAAAAAGCAATTGGTTTTGGTGCAAAACATGCAAATATGTCAGCGTGTATGATCATTATCCCGATGATGAATGCGGGAGTTGCAATAAATTGATGCACCTTTTCTAATCTCATAGTCATTATTAACAGTGTGTTTGCTGTTGTTTTTGTTGATTATTAAGTGGAAATAAGTAAACGATTAGGTATTAGGAAAATGCAACGAACGTTTATTGTTTAGTTAACACAAGGTAAAAAGGAACAAGCTTATACGCCATAGAGAGATGAGAGATTACACACCGAGTATAGACACAGAGTATAAAATATTGCCAACTTATAAATATGGTTGCGTTCTTATTTGCCAACACTCCCCACAGAACGCAAACCCATTTTACTGATACAGAATAAATGTTTTTCATAAGTAGTACCTTTAGTTAAGTTATCAGCTACCATGTTACAACCATTTACAAATTTGAATTTAACTTTAGAAACTACAATATTTTCTCGAATAAAATGTAAACGAATATCTATATGTTTAGTTTTTGGTTTATAACAGTCCGTTGATGCGAGTCTTATTGCACTTTGGTTGTCACAGTGGATGAGTAGCGCGCTGCCTTCGCCTTGACCGAGCTCGGCCTGCAGTTGCCGCAGCCACAGTGCCTCCTGGGTCGCTGCTGCCATTGCCATGTATTCGGCCTCCGCCGTAGAGAGTGCCACGGTTTGCTGCTTACACGAATTCCAAGATAAACAAGCATTCTGAAACAGAAAAATATAACCCGTGCACGATCTTCTATCCACTGGGTCACTCGCCCAGTCAGCATCACAGTATCCAGTTATTTCCTTTGAGTCATCTTTGACATAGCATAACTTTAGGTTCTTGGTTCCTTGAAGATACCTCATAATCCTTTTTATTCCAAGCCAGTGTTGATTTCCTGGATTATTACAGTACTGACTCAACTTGTTAACTGCATAGGTAATATCAGGTCTCGTAACATGTGCCAGATATATCAGACATCCCACTGCTTCCCTGTATGGGATATTTTTGTTTCCATCTACAGGATTATTTTCAAATTTTGCATTCACCTCTATCGGCGTACAAACTGGTTTGCATTCAGACATATTAAAGCGGTCCAATACTAGGTTAATGTACTTTTCTTGATCTAACATAATCATACCTGCCTCTCGGTTTCTATTTATGTTTATGCCAATACAATTCTTGATTTCACCTAAGTCTTTCATACTGCATTCTTCTTTTAATTTGTTTTTTATCTCTGTTGCTCTATCCTTATTATTTGTGAATATCAAAAGATCATCCACCCACACTGCAATGAATACAATTGTCGACTCATTTACTAAAAAATAAATACAGGGATCCACATGTGATCTTTGTAAGCCAATCTTCAATAAAATACTATTTAATTTAAGATTCCACTGCCTGCTAGCTTGTTTGAGCCCATAAATTGATTTATGTAAAATACATACTTGATCATTCTCTTTGTAGTACTCTGGTTGTGACATGTATATCTGAGTATCTATGTCACCCTGAAGAAAAGCACTTATAGCATCCATCTGGAACATTTCTAAATCATGCTTCGCAGCCAGCGAAAGTAAGAATCGAACAGATGTATATCTGACAACAGGAGCATATGTCTCATCATAGTCACTTCCTTTTCTCTGAGCATACCCTTTGATCACCAATCTAGCTTTAAAACGGATAATCTCACCTTTTTCATTTGTTTTTGTTTTATAGACCCATTTACAAGGTAAGACTCTTTTTCCAGGTGGGGCATTAACCAGTGACCAAGTTTTGTTTTTGATCAGAGAGTCATACTCTTCTTGCATAGCCTTTTTCCATTGGTCAGCATGAGATGATGATAGTGCTTCATCTGTTGTTTGTGGATCATTTAAATTAAGTATTGGGCAGAAGTAACTTACGTCATGGTCATCTGTTTCTGCATACTGAACAGCTCTCCGTGGACGTAAATTTATGTTTCTTATTGGTGACTCGAGATCAATCGACTGCTCTGGTATGTAGGATGTATCGTCATTCTCGCCAGACTGGTAGTCCTCGCTTGACTCACCAGTAAAACGGTCTGTGCTGTCCTCTAATTCTTCTTTACAGGTTTCTTCGAGTCGTTGTATCACTGAACTGCTGCTGTTGGATGTACAAGGTAAGTATATATTATTATCATATTTTTCTACATTTTCCAAAAATACTACATCTCTACTTTTTATAATTTTATTGGTATCTGGATCAAGTATTCGGTATCCTTTGGTGGATTCACAATAACCAACAAACAATAACTTTTTGGATTTGGAGTCCCATTTGAGGCGTTTTTCTTTTGGAACTTGTGTCATTACTTCACAGCCGAATACTTTTAAGTTAGACAAGTTGGGTTTCTTACCAGTCCACATCTCCATAGGAGTTTTACCATTAATTGATTTTGTAGGTGATCTGTTAATTATATATGCCGCTGTTGCAAGGGCTTCTGCCCAGAACTGTTTTGTAAGCTGAGCATCAAACAACATACATTTTGCTCTTTCCACCAGAGTCCTGTTCATCCTCTCAGCAAGACCATTCTGTTGGGGTGAGTACGGAGTACTTGTTTGATGTTCAATTCCATGTTTATTCAAGAAGTTTTCAAATTCTCTGTTACAGTATTCTTTTCCATTATCTGAACGAATTACTTTTATTTTTCTCTCATGTTCATTCTCTACTTTGTTTTTGTAATCTTTGAAAACTTCTACAACATTCAATTTATTTTTCAAAAAATAGACATGAACTCTTTTTGTGTAATCATCTATAAAGGTAATAAAATATTTCATACCTCCTAAAGATTCTTGCTCCATTGGTCCACATAAATCAGTGTGGATCAGATGCAGTGGTTGTGAAGATCTTGAACCAATGTTATTAAAGGGCAATTTGGTCTGTTTTCCCGAGAGACAGGTAGTACAAGTAATAGGACCTTCATATTTCTCTGAAAATGGCTGAACTCCCTCAGCACACTCCGGCAGCTTGTTAACATCTGAAAAATTCAGGTGTCCCATGCGTCTATGCCACAGGACAAAATCATTTATGTTATCTGAACAAGACAGGTTAGAGAACACCTCTCTGTGGGTGTTTAATAAATATAAATTGTTTACTAGTGTGGCTGAACACAAGAGCTTGCCATTTTTATCATAGATATCACAACCTTTGTCTCTAAAATTTATATTACAGCCATTTTTCACCATAGCACTGACTGACAGGAGGTTTGCTGCAAGTTTAGGTATGTATAAAACTTGTCTCACCTGAATTTTATTTTCTTTATTACCATTTAGCATTAAATTAACCTTTCCCATACTTTCCACAGGTAGCGGTGTATTACTGGCAACAGTTATGGTGGGTATCGGTGGACTTGTAACATCATACATCCAATCTCGTCTATTTGTCATATGCATGGAGGCACCAGAGTCCACATACCACAGGTCTGCATTAATTGTCTGAGGAGATGCTGAAAAAACTGCAACAAAACCTTTATCTTCTTCTGTATTTTCTACATTCTTCTTTCTCGGAGCACGACAATTCTTAGCAAAATGTCCATGCTTGTTACAATTATAACATCGGGGTCCTTTGTAGACCTTTGTTGAATCATGTTGTTTTCTATGAATGACCTTTTTCCTTGTGAAGAATGCTGAATTATCTGAGCATTGAACTTCCTGCAGGAGTTTAGATTTAATAGAATCAGCACTTATCTTGATGCCAGAGCTCTCCAGTCCCATGATCATGGGCTTATATGCTTCAGGGAGGCCGGCTAACATCAGTGTACCGAGCCATTCATCATCAATGTTAAACTTAATATTCCTAAGCTTGTGGGCGGTCGACATTATTTTATTCACATACTCATCTACGCTTCGAGAAGATTCCAGTGTAGTTGTGATCAAGTTTCTCAACAAGGCTACTCTCCTGTACAACCCGCTGTCATCAAAAGCCTGTTCCAAATTCTCCCAGACTTCTTTACAAGTAGTTGCATTCTGTACATGGACGTAAATGATAGGGTCCAGTAATAAAATCAACTTAGATTTCGCCTTAGTTTCTTTCTTTTGGTCTGTATTAGTGCCGGTGACACAACTCCATAAATCGTCGAGTTCGAAATATGCTTGGATTGCAAACTTCCAACTGGCATAGTTATCTCTTCCAACTAATCTGTCGATATGGAATGGATTATTACCTGAATTCGACATCTTCTATGCGTATTTGTGATTTTACGTGATTTTTCACCGAGCACGCCGCCCCGGTTAACCTCAAAATGTATGACGGACAAAACACGCCGGCCGGTTTTCTTAATTTCACTGCGTTTACTTTTTCTTTTATTTCCACAAGTAGCAATCAACCACGCTCTGCTACCATGTTGATTATTAAGTGGAAATAAGTAAACGATTAGGTATTAGGAAAATGCAACGAACGTTTATTGTTTAGTTAACACAAGGTAAAAAGGAACAAGCTTATGCGCCATAGAGAGATGAGAGATTACACACCGAGTATAGACACAGAGTATAAAATATTGCCAACTTATAAATATGGTTGCGTTCTTATTTGCCAACAGTTTTTTTATAAAATGTTTTTTAAAGAAGTGTTTTTAAATTACTAATACAGATGTTGAATAAGTTTTTTTTTTTTTTTTTTTTATACTTTTGCATGCATTTAGTTTGTAGGTTATATAAATGTGTATTTTAATTGATGCCACTTAAGCTATGTAAAATTTTAGAATATTTCGATACCTCCCACGTACGTTGTTGTAACCCATAAATTGCAATATTACAGGAGAGCGTTTCAGAGATAACATTAGAAATAAAAACTGCATTTTTCAATGAATCTTTATACAATTAAGTATTACTAACTATATTCACATATTGAATCCTGGCTCCTGGTTGGTTAGGTGTCTGCGCAGGTGAAAGTCCTGGACCCCAGACCCCTGAGGTGCTTCCGCTGCCAAGTGGGCAACCATGCGGAATGCGCATGCACCTCGGAGGTAGACCGCAGTGATAGGTGCTTCCGCTGCGGTCAGCCCGGTCACAAGGCCGGCTCGTGCTCCGCCCCGCCTCACTGCTTCGCATGTGAGGCGGTTGGCAAGCCGGCCGATCACCGGGCTGGGGGAAAGTCCTGCGCCCCACCCACCAAGGCCAGGCGCAGAGGTAGGCCCTCTGCCGCCGCCGTCACCGCCGCCGTCACCGCCGCCGCCGCCGCCGCCGCCGCCACAACTGCCGCCGCCGCCGCCGTCTCGGCCGAACCCCCGCGAGGGGCCCTGGAGGAGGCTGCAATGGATCCCGATTAATGGCCCCATTGCGCTTCCTCCAGGCGAACATCAGCCACTGCGCCGCTGCTCAGGAACTTTTGCTCCAGAGCATGGCGCAGTGGTTGATCAACGTCGCCGTGGTCGCCGAGCCGTATTTTGTCCTGCCCAGGAATGACTGGGTGGCGGACTTGGCTCGGTGACCCTCGTTTCGTCGGCCGCCGCCGGTACCCCGCCCCTCGATCGCGTCAAGAGAGGGCGTGGGATCGTCGCAGCACGGTTCGGGGAGATCGCTGTGGTAGGCGTTTATTTCTCCCCGAACCGAACTCTCGCCGAGTTCCAGAACTCACTAACGGAGCTGGGAGACGTCGTCGTCGCCCTCGGTTCCCTCCCCGCCCTCCTCCTCGGGGACTTCAACGCCAAAAGTCCGGCTTGGGGTTCCCGGTCCACGGACTATAGGCGGGGCAGGATGCTCGAGCACTGGGCCCTTGCGCAGGGCCTGGTGATCGAGAACCGGGGTTCTGTCCCCACGTGCGTGCGGTTTACGGGCGAGTCGGTGGTGGACGTTACGTTCGCCACCCCCAGCCTGTCACCGCGCGTCACCGACTGGCGCGTTGTGGAGGAGGTGGAGACCTATTCCGACCACCGGTATATCCGGTTCGACGTCTCCGCCCAGACCCCAGACGCGCCGGTCCGACGGGACCTGAGTGGTCCGCGATGGGCGCTGAAGCAGATGGACCGGGAGCTATTCCTGGAATCCTCGATCGTGCAGGCCTGGGGGTCACCCCCAGACAGGCCTGCCGACATAAACGACGAGGCGGAGTGGTTCCGGGAGGCCATGTCGGAGATCTGCGACGTGGCCATGCCCCGGGTCCGGCAAGGACGCGCTCGGCGTCAGCTGTACTGGTGGTCGAGCGAGCTAGCAGCGCTGCGCGAAGCGTGCGTTGCGGCGCGACGCCGGTACACCAGGTTCCGCAGGCGCCGCACCCGACCTTCGGATGCGGTGACTGTAGAGGCGGAGCTGTACGAGGGCTACAGGGCAGCGAAGGCCGTCCACCGAGACGAGATCTGGCGGGCCAAGGAACTGGCCCGGGAGGAGATGCTGGCGACTCTGGACGGGGACCCATGGGGCCGCCCCTATAAGTGGCGAGAGAAGCTCCGCCCCTGGGCTCCCCCGTTGACGCAGAGTCTCCAGCCTCAGTTCTTGGAAGACGTGGTGAGCGCCCTGTTCCCATCGCGAGGGGAGCACGCTCCCCCGCCCATGGCTCCGTCTCCGACGGAACCTGAAGCTGGCGCAAACGCGGACCACAGCGACGACGACGTCTACGACACTCCATAGGTGACCGAGGTAGACTTGAGAGTGGCGGTACAACGGCTCAAGGCCAAAAATACCGCCCCAGGACCCGACGGCTTGCCAGGGAAAGCGTGGGTCCTGGCCTCGGAGACTCTCGGGCCTCGACTAGGGGGGCTCTTTAGCGCATGCCTGGAGAGGGGCCAGTTTCCGCTTCGCTGGAAGACGGGAAAGCTGGTCCTGATCCAGAAAGCCGAGCGCCCTGCGGACTCTCCGTCCGCATTCCGGCCCATCGTGCTGCTCGACGAGGCGGGCAAGCTCTTGGAAAGAGTAATTGCAGACCGCCTCTTCGGGCACCTGAATCGGGTGGGCCCGGATCTTGCGGAGTGCCAGTTTGGCTTCCGCAGGGGGCGCTCGACGGTGGATGCCATCATGCGCGTGAGAGCCCTCACGACGGGGGACGCGGTATCCCGGGGCAGGGTCGTCGTCATAGTCGAGGACTACCTGACGGACAGAGCCGTCATCTACCCCGGTCACCGGTGAGAGTGGAACCGGCGAGAGATGTCGTGCGGTGTCCCACAGGGATCGGTCTTGGGGCCGCCCCTGTGGAACATCGGATACGACTGGGTGCTGCGCGGCGACCTCCCTAACGGCGTCAGCGTAGTATGTTACGCTGACGACACGCTCGTCCTGGCGCAGGGAGAGTCGCACCAGGCGGCGGTCGACCTGGCGACGCAAGCGGTTGCGACAGTCGTTCATAGGATCCGGCAGTTGGGACTCGACGTGGCGCTGCACAAGACCGATGCCATGTGCTTTCATGGCGGTCAGAACGCGCCACGGTCCGAGTCCCACATAACGGTGGAGGGGGTTCGCATCGGCGTCGGGAGGACGATGAAGTACCTGGGACTCGTCCTCGACAGCCGTTGGAACTTCAGGGAGCACTTCCTGAGTTTGGCCCCAAAGCTGAACCGGGCAGCAGCCGCCTTCAGGCGACTCCTGCCTAATCTCAGCGGGCCAAACGCCTCCTGCCGAAGGCTGTACGCCGGCGTCGTGCGGTCCATGGCCCTCTACGGGTCCCCAGTGTGGGCCCTGTGCATCCGGACGCGACCACTAAAGTTGGTCGCATGCCAGAGGGTCATGGCTATCCGAATGATCCGGGGATACCGCACGATCGCCGGCGAATCGGCCAACCTCCTTGCCGGATTGCTGCCCTGGGATCTGGAGGCGACTGCCCTCCAGCGCGTCTATGAATGGCGCGTGGAGGCGCAGCGCCGGGGCGTATCCGCGCTGCCTCGAGAAGTCGAGGCGCGGCGGGAAGAGCTCCGGTGCGATCTCAGGGCAGTATGGAGGGAACGACTGTCGCAACCGACGGCCGGGCACGCCGCAATTACGGCGGTAAGACCCCTCTTTGAGGAGTGGCTAGATCGGCGTCACGGCGTCCTGACCTACCGCATGACACAGGTCGTCACCGGACACGGAAGTTTCGGGAAGTACCTGTGTCTGATGGGAAAGGAGGAAACGCCTGGGTGTCACCACTGCGAGGGTCGCCCTGAGGACACCGTAGAGCACACGGTGCAAGACTGCCCCGCCTGGGCAGAGCACCGACGTGTTCTCACGGTGGCGATAGGCGGAGACCTCTCGCGCCCGGCATTGGTCGAGGCCATGCTGCGGGGCGAGAGGGAGTGGGAAGCGGTCGCCTCCTTCTGCGAAGCAGTCATGCTTTCGAAGGAGGCGGCGGGCCGCGTGAGGGAGAGGATGGCGTCCTCCCTCCAGCCCAGCCGCAGTGGTAGACGCCCACGGCGTCGGACGTCGGCCGACTATCTCCGGCCACCGTAGGCGCGGGCATGCGGACAGCGAGTAAAGGGCAACTCGCTGTCCGACCATGGACCATGCCCGGGTCGACGGCGCGTCGTGTTCCACGCGCGCCTCAAAGAGCGTCAGCAACATGACGAGGCCCCCTCTGCAGAGGGCCGAAGCCTGCCGGGGTCGTGGGACTCATCCCGTTACCGTGGCCCCGGTACGTAAAGGGCTATTGAAGGAACACCGTGGATTTTAGTCAGTAAAAGTCTGACAGTCCCTCCCACCCTGCCCGGAGTGGGAGGACTTATTTGATAATTTTACCACGTTAAAAAAAAAAAGCCCTGCGGTTTCCATTGCATGGTGATAAAAAGTAAATTTTGATGATGATGAAAAATAACATTTATCCTCTTCCGGAATATAAAGTTATGTTTTCATCCAAATCCTTTCAACTGTAAAGACATTACAAACACACACCCAAATTTTCACATTTATAATAATTGTTTTCTTTGACTGTAAAATTTTAACAATAAATAGTTTCTATTATATATCTTTGATCCTAATCACTAAGACGTCTGTAACGCGTATTACATTGTAGACGTTGCTTTATATTTTTTATTTTGTTACCTAATATTCATTTTTTGTTACTGTCCCAAAAAAATTCCGATCTCATTTTACGTTTTACGTATTTTATTTTTAATATAAAACAATTGAATCTTATAAAGAGACTCGAGGATACTTAACATTTTAATAAAAAGTACGTAAAATCGGTAAATTTTGTTTATTTTCCATATTATCAAAACTTTAAGTTTTATTTAGGTGAAAGGTAACAAAAAAATAAATAAACACATATTTTGAAAATGTTCTTTTACTTTTCTTGGAGTTTCTTTGCAATGATGTTATTAAGTCTATTATGAAGTATCAAGAAAATTATTATTCTGGATATAACAATTGCTACTTCAAAGTTTTTACTAAGAAATAAAAAGTAACAAAATAAGAACGTGTAATCTACCTTCATTCAGTTTTTAATTCATTTTCCACAAAATTCCTAAATAAAATAGATTTCCTTATAAAAATCCAAATGTTAATAAAGTAAACTACCTGATTTCATGAAAAAAAAACCGATTTATATAAATATTTTTATTTTTAGCGATTTTTTGAAATGATGGCAAAAAAAAAGAGAAATGCTCATTTACGATTATTCGTAGATCGGAACAGCGGAGACGAAGAAAATAAAACGTAAACGAAAACAGACTGATGCATAGACAATTAGATATTCTCTGCTTGAGGCTCGATTTGAATCTGAGTGTAGTTTTATTACCATTCTGGAATAAGACCAATGCTCAAGTGCAGATTCTATATTTAAACTGAGATCGGGCGAATTAAGCTCAAACTGGACTTGAGGAACGTTCTGTAATACGGACCTAAGTTTTTAATGTGCTTACTTAGGCACAGTTGAATCTTAAGATGGTCGAAGACTAACCGCAACTAAATCTTGAACAGAGGTGCATTTGTACCTATTACCGACCGCCTGGAGCTCTTGGGCATGGAGTTGACTTCTGATCTCAACTTCGGCTCAACCATTGAGTCTAAAGCTCAGACTGCAGCCAAAAAGCTGGGCATCCTACAGAAAGTGAGGCGATACTTCACACCTGGACAGCTTATGAATTTATATAAAGCACAGGTCCGTTCCTGTATGAAGTATTACAGTCACTTGTGGGATGGCTCAGCCAAATACCAGCTAGCTGCACTTGACTTGATCGAACGCAGAGATAAAAGGCTCATGGGTGAGGTTTTGGCAGGCAAGCTTCACAGCCTGGCTCACCGGCGAAACGTTGCTTGTCTGTCTATCTTCTACAGATTATACTTCGGAGAGTGTGCGCAGGAGCTCCACGACCTGAACCCTTCATCCCCCTTTTACTACCGGTCTACCAGACGTACCGCAGGATACTATCCACACTTGGTCGATATACCGTCTTGTCGTACTAAGCGCTTTTCTTCAACATTTATTGTGCACACAGCCAAGGTGTGGAACTCTCTGCCGGCTTCTGTGTTCCCTGCCACATATGACCCGTCAGCCTTTAAAGCAAGAGTGAATAGGCATCTTCTGGGCTCGCTCGTTCGATCGTAGACCTCATCTTACACTTACCATCAGGTGTGATCGAGGTCAAGAGCGGGCTCATTCTTATTAAAAAAATATAAATAAATTAAACCGACCGAAATAACTTTAATTTCGGTAGTCGGTGTCTTTAGTTTTGTTTTTTCGTTTTTGGCACCAACTTCCGAAATTAAAGTTATTTTTCACTTTGCAGTGTTTTTTGGGAGTCGGTTTAATTTTTTGGTAAAAAGTTTTTATTTCACTCTTTTTAGTTGGATGATTTTTAATTTACCTAGTTACAAGAGCCTAAATGTCAACTACTTATAACCTTTTACAAAATATTGCTTTTCCCAATGCTGGGCCGTTAATTGTTGAGGAGTTCTCCTGGTACTTCACCATCAGCTCTACATCACCATATGCATTGTGACGAGCATAAAGTGCTTAACATCTATATTCAGGTAATCGAATCGCAATCCACTCAATACTTATTATTGAGTAGTTTCGGCGGCCACCTCAAATGGTACTTTTTGAGAGCAACTGCACAAGTTACTATAATAAATACCCAAAACGTCATAGGTGTGCCTATAATATTTGAAGAGTTCCCTCAATTTCTCCAGGATCCCATCATCAGATCCTGACGTTTATGAAAATGGCACCAATTTCGAAGTATACCCTCATCATCAGTTCCACTTCCCCAAATGGTACTTTTTGATAGCAACTGCACAAGTTACTATAAGAAATACCCAAAACGCCATAGGTGTGCCTATAATATTTGAAGAGTTCCCTCGATTTCTCCAGGATCCCATCATCAGATCCTGACTTTGGTGATAATGGGACCAATTTCGAAGTATACCCATTCGAACAAAAAAATAATTTTCCAAATCGGTTCAGCCGTCTTCGAGTACTCGATGATCATAAATAAAAAAAAATAAAAAAAAAAACGCGTCGAATTGATAACCTCCTCTTTTTGTCGTCGGTTGAAAAGAACATCATGCTGCTGTTTTTGATAGGCTCTCATTTGACCGCCGTCTCAACTGATGGTAATGAATTTAGTCGACAGATGAAGCACGCGTATCTAGAAGTAACTTATTCAATTACTCAAACACCTCCAGGTCATAGTAGTAAACTCAGACTTCGGCAGGTAATTCCACTTAGGTGTACGCACAATGAATGTAGTCCTAAAACGTTTTGAGCGTATGGGTGGGATGTCCACCATGTAACGATAACGCATCACCGTTCGTCTTGTATTACGATGATGGAATGGATAACGTTCCCAGTGTTGGGTCATTGTCTTTTACTTGTCTTACTTATATTTCTCAGCTAAAGAATGGAATTTCCTGCCGTAATCTGTATTTTCTGATAGCTATAACTTCCCCCAGGTTATATGTAGCTCTTTATGTCAAGAGTGAATAGGTAAGGTACTGAACGATGATGTGCCATAGTTGGTGATGGTGATCCCACCAATACGCATAAAACAATTTGGGAATACTTTCATTGTGCGTACAGCTAATGATTGAAATTCCCTGCCGGAGTCTGTATTTTCTGATAGCTGTAATCTTTTATTGGTCTTTAAGTCAAGAGTAAATAGGTTACTTCTAGGCAAGCGTGCTCCATCTTCGACCACATCATCGTTTACAATCAGGTCTTCTTCGTATCGATGGTAAATCAAGTACTTTATATTGGTACGAGCTGGGGTTCGGGATAGAAATAATTAACGCCAATTAAACCAAAATTAACACTTTAATTAATTAAACACAAAATGAAAGTTTAACACAATTATTCGCACCACAACACTTGTCACTTAATACTTAAATCGCACTGAAATTCACTTGTAAAGCTTCGAATTATATCGCGTCGTATCTTGAAATAAGACTTTCAGCTATAAAATAGTACTCTGTGAATAAGACTGACTCTCTGCGCCCCTTTGCGATCTATTTATACCCCGGTCTATGAGCTTTAGAACATTCTTATAAAATCGACTCACTGTTTATACTCCGTCAGAATATTCCAGAGCTACTTGAGATACACAGTACCGCTATTCGCCGCTAGATGGCGTTAGTGTTTCGACTAGATATACTCAGTACTGCTATTCACCGCTAGATGGCATTAGTGTCTCGAACATTCTAGATTTATGTCGAAGTTTCTCGACGTGCTTCACTAAGCGACTGGCGTAACAATATGTATTGGGCCCAAGTTCTTCTAACGTAGATCTTGGACTATTAGGATACTCCAAAAGATGGGACTTGTTTTATCAGGTGAGATGGTGGTCAATCGTGGGTCTATCTTCTTCTTCTATACTTATAATAAATCTGTAGCTCGGAGGTTAATTCTGTACATGAAATATATTTACAAAATAACTATCAGGGGGTGATTAGGGATCGATACTGATGCCAAAAATGCAATCAGTAAAATTATTGTCTGTCTGTCTGTCTGTCTGTCGGTCTGTCTGTCTGTCTGTCTGTCTGTCTGTCTGTATAACCGTTATAGAAACAAAAACTACTCGACGGATTTTAACGAAACTTGGTACAATTATTTTTCATACTCCTGAGCTGGTTATAGTATACTTTTCATCACGCTACAATCAATAGGAGCAGAGCAGTGAAGGGAAATGTTGGGAAAACGGGAGAAGTTACTCCATTTTTTAAGCTTCCGTCGCGAGTGCAACCTTAATGGTTAAAGCTACACAGAAATCATTTATGACGGAAATGTTCTCCTTAAAATTATATAAAAAATATCCCACGACAGCATATATCTATCTTTTATGGTTGACTCACAATAACACGTGTAACTCCCGATAGTTTAGCAGTTCGAAGCTTTCTGATTATTATTCTGCTCCGAAATTTAAAACCACCACAACTTTGCAATGGAACTCGGCTAAAAGTAACCCAGTTGCAACAAAATATAATCGAGGCTCAAATTTTAACAGATTGCGGTGCAGGAGAAACCGTCTTTATTCCCAGAATTCCCATAATACCAAATAATTTTCCATTCCAATTTAAAAGAACGCAATTCCCAGTATCGGTGTGTTATGCAATGACAATTAATAAGGCTCAAGGGCAGACTTTTCGTGTTGCTGGAGTAGATCTCGGTGTCAGTTGTTTCTCGCATGGTCAGTTGTACGTCGCTCTTTCCCGGGTTAGCATTTCTAGAAATCTTTATGTTCACGTGCCGGACGGGTCAACTTTCAACATAGTTTACCCGGAAGCTTTGCGCTGAAGTATTTTCGTTCTATAGGTACTTAAGCCTCATGTGAACGTGATCTAAACAATATTACCAATACATTAACTTAATAACACACAAGGAGTTACACGCTGACGGAGTCGCGGGCACAGCTATTAACAATAATATTGTGCGGTTCGGTATTGCGATATTTTTCAACAGTATTATAGATTGACATATTATATTTCCCTACTAAATTACGAAGGTTAATCTGTCTGTTACATCAAAATCACTGAACCGTGAGGAAGGACATAGGATACTTTTTTTTACGAAAAACGACGGAAACGTGGACGAAGTCGCGGGCAACTATCTATACTAATAATTTAAGGCTGACGAGTTTGTTTGTTTGTTTGAACGCGATAATCTCAGGAACTACTGGTTCGAATTGAAATTTTTTTTTAAATTAAATAGTCAATTTATAGAGCAAGGCTATAGGCTATATATCATTACGCTAAGGCCAATAGGAGCGGAGCGCCAATGAAGAATGTTTCAAAATCGGGGTTAAATTTAACGTTAGCCCAAAGTAACTATTCCACGCGGACGAAGTCGCGGGCAAAAGCTAGTCATCAATAATAATTTTAAAAAAATCCAACGTTGAATTGTTGGGTTTCATTTGTACTTGTAATACTTATACAATTACAAATGAAACCCAAACACGCTGTAACTTTAATCAAACTATCTTTTGTTTTTGTTAGATTACAAGATAATCCTATGATTAAATAAATATTTAAGCCAGCTATAAGTATTGTTCATAATTACTAGTTTTTTTTTTGGAAATATGGTGGCTTTTAAGGTTGGAGTAATTGTTGCAATATTTGCTACAACAGTAGGTAAGGTTTTCATTATTAATTTTAATCACACTCTATACATAGGTATCATCACCAGTTTGAGCTTTTCCCAGCTATGTCGTCTTCTAGACTAACTGGATGCAGCTGAGTATTAGTGTTTTAAATAGAGTGTCTGCCTGTCTGACCTCCACAACCCAGTAACTGGGTAACACGATACCGCTTGGCTAGACCAGTGTCAGATTTACTGGCGTATTTATTTTCTCCTATGTGTCAAATCCATCCAAAGGTTGTCTGTAAACGATCGCTTTTAGCGATAAGACCGCCCATTGTATCACCCTTTTTAGGGTTCCGTAGCCGAATGGCAAAAAACGGAACCCTTATAGCTTCGTCATGTCTGTCTGTCTGTCCGTCCGTTCGTCCGGCCATATGCCACAGCCATTTTATTCCGAAATTATTAAGACTATAAATGTGAAACTCTAATTCTGTAAACCGTTTACCGATTTTAAGAAAAAAAAAAATATTTACTTAAAATAAAGAGGGCTCCCCATACGTGGAACTGAAACTGAAACTGAAAATGTTTCTTTTTTTCATGAAACCTATGCGTGTGTCGTATCTATAGACAGGTCTTTAAAAATAAAATTGAGGTTTCTAAAACCACTTTTTCAAAGTGGTAAAATGTGTCCCCCTCTAACTTCTGTAATAATGGAGTGATAATTAAAAAAATATATATATGCTGTAGATCTTAATGTAAACTTTCAACCAAAATTGGTTTGAACGAGATCGGGTCAGCAGTTTTTGAGATACAGCATATTATATTATATTATTTTAATTTAATTTTATATGGGTCATGGACCTGCAATAATTGAATTTTATTTATTTATTTTTTATTTAAAACCGCAAATACAACTCTTTGTAATTCATACAAACACTATGAAAAACAAAATTATTTGGCGTAGTTACTACGGAACCCTTCATGGGCGAGTTTGACTCGCACTTGGCCAATTTTTAGTTATTAAGTCCTTACTGTTTTACTGTTATGGTGTACAATAAAGAATATGTATATCTATCTATCTTCTAACTACTCCTAACTAGTCATAACGACTGTAAAAGATGTAGAATTGACAGCCAATAGGTTTACGTGCTTCCCGAAGCTCCCATCCACCTACCTTGAAGATTACCCGTGCAGCTCTCATTATTTAGCCACAAGCTTCATACACAGGTGTTCGAGTATGATATTCAGATTTTTCGTCTTCGCTAGAGTTTCAATCTCTCGTAGGCAATTAGAAAGACTTGTTGAATAACCTTTTCAAAATACTGCTCAACGTCTTCGTCAAAAAATGTCTGTAATTTTTGACGACGATGTAGTCAATCTTCATACTTTTGTCGCAATCCCGCAAATAGCGCGGACTCTGAGGACCATGAAATTTGGCACAGCTAGTGTCAAAAACTCATATTTTTATAATAACGTTCAGACTTTACCTTAATGAATGTTTGTCAAATTTCGACAAATACGAATTTCGAGCAATAGTGTTATATATAACTAGCTTGTGCCAGCGGCTTCGCCCACGTGGTAAGTTTTTCCCGTGTAAATCCCGATCCCGTGGGAATTTCGCAAAATCCTTTCTTAGCGGATGCCTACGTCATAACATCTACCTGCATGCCAAATTTCAGCCCGATCCGTCCAGTGGTTTGGGCTGTGCGTTGATAGATCACTATGTCAGTCAGTCAATCAGTCAGTCACCTTTGAGTTATATATATATAGATAGATTATGGTTCCTACGTGTTCAATAAAACGTCGGTACACGTGGGTATTTGTGATGACAGGCCTTGCAAAATGTAGGTAATTTTTAACCGACTTCAAAAAAGGAGGTTCTGTATTCGATCAGTATGTATGTTTGTATATCCGCGATTTTCTCAGAAAAGCAAACTCTCTTTTTAAAAAGTAAGTGCAAACCACAGAAATAAAAATTTATTTTATCTATGGTGCAAACGGTATGTAGGTATCTCAAGTAACACAAACAATAATACACTAAAAAGCATAAAATAAAAACGTTTTTTTATCAAAAATTGAACCGACTTCAAAACTTACAAAAAGACTTGCACTACAAAGAGAGAAATAACCTTTAATATGGTTTTATTGGATGTCTAATTCTGTTAAAAATAAGGCCTAGATATCTACTCACATGGCTGAAGTCGGTGCCAAGATAAATGAATAGGTTTCATCACCTCGGGTGTGTCCGAGAATGCGGCGTTCTTTGCCTATCAAAACTATTAATTGGCTTGGTACCGACTTCAGGCATGTGAGTAGATACCTAGCCCTTATTTTTTTATTGATGATAGGTTAAATTGGCTGGCTTTGATGATGTGGTCGAAGATGAAGCACGCTTACCTAGAAGTAAGCTATTTATTCTCGACCTGAAGATCCCCAGGTTATAGCTGACAGGAAACACAGACTCTGGCAGGGAAATGCACTCCTTAGCTTTTTTTATACTGATAATAGGCTTGCGTTTAACCACTATCTTACCTGATGGTAAGTGATGATGTGGTCGAAGATGGAGCACGCTTACCTAGAAGTAACCTATTCACTCTTTTCTTAAAGACCCCCAGGTAGTAAGAATCAGGAAACACAGACTCCGGCAGGGAATTCCACTTCATAGCTGTACGCACAATGATAACCCAAAACGTTTTGTGCGTATGGGGTGGGATGTACACACTATCCGTACGCACAATGAGAGTATTCTCATAACGCTTTATGCATATTGCGTACTATCTTTACGGAGTCATGTCAGTATGCACAACCGTGGTTACACGAGGCTTAAAAGTAACTGAAATAGTTGTTAAAAAAAACTTAACTAATCTATACTTATAATAAATCTGTAGAGAAGTCAATTCTGTACATGAAATATATTTCCAAAATAACTGTCAGGGGGTGATTAAGGATCGATACTCATGCTGAAAATGCAATCAGTTAAATTTTTGTCTGTCTGTCTGTCTGTCTGTCTGTCTGTATAACCGTTATAGAAACAAAAACTACTCGACGGATTTTAACGAAACTTGGTACAATTATTTTTCATACTCCTGAGCGGGTTATAGTATACTTTTCATCACGCTACAATCAATAGGAGCAGAGCAGTGAAGGGAAATGTTGGGAAACCGGGAGAAGTTACTCCATTTTTTAACCTTCCGTCGCGTGTGCAACCTCAATGGTTAAAGCTACACAAATCATTTCATGACGGAAATGTTCTCCTTAAAATTATATAAAAAATATCCCACGACCGCATATGTCTAATCTAATCTAACTTTTAATAAATCTGTAGAGAAGTCAATTCTGTACATGAAATATATTTCCAAAATAACTGTCAGGGGGTGATTAAAGATCGATACTCATGCTGAAAATGCAATCAGTTAAATTTTTGTCTGTCTGTCTGTCTGTCTGTCTGTCTGTCTGTATAACCGTTATAGAAACAAAAACTACTCGACGGATTTTAACGAAACTTGGTACAATTATTTTTCATACTCCTGAGCGGGTTATATTATAGTATACTTTTCATCACGCTACAATCAATAGGAGCAGAGCAGTGAAGGGAAATGTTGGGAAACCGGGAGAAGTTACTCCATTTTTTAACCTTCCGTCGCGTGTGCAACCTCAATGGTTAAAGCTACACAAATCATTTCATGACGGAAATGTTCTCCTTAAAATTATATAAAAAATATCCCACGACAGCATATGTCTAACTTTTATGTTTGACTCACAATAACACGTGTAACTCTCGATAGCTTAGCAGTTCGAAGCTTTCTGATTATAATATTTGTCTACTCTTACGTTTATAACACTCTCAGTCACCCCTAATTGAAAAAGTTAACATTATTAACTATTCCATAAAAAAATTGGCCAAGTGCGAGTCAGACTCGCCCATGAAGGGTTCCGTAGTAACTATAATATAATATGCAAATTTATTTGACGAAAAAAAATTACCTTACAAATTTCTTAAAACTAGCTTATTTACATTTTTTACAACGGCGCCAAATAAATTTGTTTTGAAAAAAAAACCTTACAAATTTCTTAAAACTGGCTTTTTTACATTTTTTACAACTGCGCCGAATAAATTTGTTTTTCATAGTGTTTGTATGAATTACAAAGTTATATTTGCGGTTTTAGAAAATATGCTGTATCTCAAAAACTGCTGAACTGATTTCGTTCAAACTAATTTTGGTTGAAAGTTTA
This sequence comes from Tholera decimalis, assembly GCA_943138885.2. Lineage (NCBI taxonomy): Eukaryota > Metazoa > Arthropoda > Insecta > Lepidoptera > Noctuidae > Tholera > Tholera decimalis. The sequence goes on along the minus strand of OW964575.2, from coordinate 3,289,247 downwards.
TATTAAGATCTACAGACATATATTTTTTTTAGATTTTTCACTCCATTATTATAGAAGTTAGAGGTTGTGTCCGCCACACACACATTTTACCACTTTGGAAGCTTATATCTTTTAAACGATTGACTTTATGGAAAAGTGGTTTTAGAAACCCCGATGTCGTTTTTAAAGAACTGTCTATAGATACCACACATGCATCGATTTCATGAAAAAAAATATTTTCAGGTTTAGTTCCATGTATGGGGAGCCCCCCTTTATTTTAAATATTTTTTAATTATTTTCTCAAAATCGGAAAGCGGTTCACAGAATACATCTACCTATCAAGTTTCACATGTATAGTCCTAATAGTTTCGGAATAAAATTGCTGTGACAGACGGACGGACGGACAGACAGACAGACAGACGGACAGACATGTCGAAATTATAAAGATTCCGTTTTTTGCCATTCGGCTACGAAACCGTAAAAAGAATCATATAAATCGGTATAGAAACACCAAAGTTATACATGAAATACGCTTATAATAATAAGCCATCGCGCGTGAATACTGAATCATGCTATAAGGATTATTTTTGAGAATCGGTCGCCGCGCTTGACGCGTCTCGCGGTCGAAGCGTTCTCTAGGTACTTAGCCTCATGTGAACGTGATCTAAACAATATTACCAATACATTAACTTACGCTGACGGAGTCGCGGGCACAGCTATATTGTATCATTACGCTAAGGCCAATAGGAGCGGAGCGCCAATGAAGAATGCTTCAAAATCGGGGTTAAATTTAACGTTAGCCCAAAGTAACTATTCCACGCGGACGAAGTCGCGGGCAAAAGCTAGTGGTAGAATATATATGTAGGTAGGTATAAATCTGTAGGTTTATCGTTATAACAGTGACGGGTCCCCATAGGGCCATTGCCTGCCGGGGTTGCAGGAATGTTCTAAAGAGATACCGCGGCCCCGGAAGTTAAAGGCATCTGAAGGGTGGGTTTTTAGTCAGTAGAAGTCTGACGGGAGTGTCAGACTTCTATAGCCTTTCTTAAAAAATCCTAAAATAACCTGTGTACTCATTCCGTTTCCAGCTCTCCCAACTGACCATGTGATCTCCAAACTGGACCCAGGTCCTCGGTACCAGTACATGAGCGGCCCGGACGGACCAGAACTGGTGGATCTGTGGATGAAGACGAGCGACGTCCTAGCTTCTGCAAGATACAGCCCTGAAGTTGACAATGGTTATCATTTATTTACGAGGTAAGTAAGAGCTTCTGCTCCAGACCCTGGAACATCGGTGACGTGTTGCAAGCCTATCAGTTTTCTATCGGTTACATTTCGGGGAGTGTGCGATAGAATTGCACAGTCTAATTCCACCAAGCCCGTTCCATTATCGGACTACAAGACAAACGGCGATGCGCCATCGTTACATGGTGGACATCCCAATACGCACAAAACGTTTTGGGAATACCTTCATTGTGCGTACGGCTAAGGAGCGGAATTCTCTGCCGGAGTCTGTGTTTCCTGATAGCTATAACCTGGGAGTCTTTAAGTCAAGAGTGAATAGGTTACTTCTAGGCAAACGTGCTTCATCTTCGACCACATCATCGCTTAACATCAGGTGAGATGGTGGTCAAACACAAGCCTAGATATTAACAGTAAAAAAAAAGTATATTATTATGTTTCTAGTTCTTAGTCAATCTTGACAGAGTCGTCGTGGTCGTCACGTGGTTACAAACACTTTTTTAGCGTTCCGTAGTCGACAAGGAACCCTTATAGTTTCGCCATGTCCGTCTGTCCGCCTGACCGCGGCTTAAAAAAAAAAAAAACATTTATTGCAGGCACGCAGGCCCATATAAAAGTTAAAAAATAATATTAATTCAATACTTTTCAATAATATCTATTAATTAATCATTTAATCTACTTTATAATTGATAAACAGCATAAAAAGTTTAAAACATCATTAATTAAATAAAATACATTATCGACAAATTAAAAAAAAAAAAAATAATAATAAGGCTGGCAACACTAGCCGTCAAATCAAGTTTTGTTTTCTGCTCGTACAAAATAAATCCGCAATAAACAGTGATAAGTTTCCCCATCCAAATTTTTCCATATATACGAAAAGAGGACACGCTGAAGCAAGAAACATAACATAAATTTAAAAACAACTAATATTATGAACCGAAAAAATACCGAAAATGAAGTTAAACAATCCATCGGCAACTGTCAAGTCTGTCATGTTTGTGTTTGTCAACAATCATAAAAAATGTGAGAAATAATTATGTAAAGAAACAAAACTTGGACGATGCTTACTGGAGCAGCTTCGCGACGTGCACGCCCACCACCCCCGGACCCGTCGTTCAGCTCCGCCTCGCCGCCGCACGGTGGGCTGAAAATCGGCTTTCATAGACTTAGGCATTTTATTTTGCAAGTGCGAGTTTTTTTGCCGGATATCACTTCTATTAGTTATAACAATATACAAAAATGACACCAGAACTGATTCTGCACAGAAACGAAGGAATTATAATTTTTTTACGAAAATTTTGTATGGAGCTAGTATGAAAAATCGAAATATCTCTAAAACGGCAGCGATAGCCGTAATATCCTTATAGGGGGTTATAGTACTAATTATTTATGATTTTTTGACATACGTTACATAATGGTTGTAGATGCCTTTTTTTTTAAAAAATCGTCAAAATATTTTTATTTATTTTTACATATTTAAACGTTCCTTTTAGTGTTTAAGTTGAAGAATTCAGAGCTTTAACAACTCTTATCATAAAATAGCATCACCCCTATAGACCTGAAGGACTAGACAGAGGTGTGTAGTGTCTTGTTGATCTTGTAAGATTTCCAACAATACCAAATAGTTGAATATCAGTGTCAAAGTGCCCATGCTGTCGCTTCTTTTTGAAAGATAGGGGAATGAAATTGTTAATTGATCATACCCTAAAAGTATGATTACAACATAACCGGACACATAATAATAATAATATCCTTATAGGGGATTATAGTACTAACATTATTTATTTTAACATATGAAACTGTTCAAAACGATCCATGAACTGTGTCAAAGTTAAGAACATCGTTAGGAAGCATGCTTTTTCCCCAAATATTAAGAATATGTGAAAAAAAAAAGACTGTATATAAACTTTTTATTGATAGGTAATTTAAATAAAACAGAAGTAACAAAAATAATATCTAATAAATTCAATTATACAAAATACATATTTGAAACTATAATTTATGAAATTATTAACTAAACATATTGGTACAATAAACTAACATAAATAACAAAAGAACATAAAGAAAAATAATTAAATTTTACAAATTTTCTTTACAACTTTCGTTGTCGGACTCCAATTCCGAGTCAGAATCCAGATCGGATATACCTACAAACTCGAACTCAGTTTCCGGAAACTGTATTAGGTCGAGAGTTTCAGCAAAAAAGGTTGTCTTCCTTTTGGCATCTAACTTCGGCCTTTGTGCACTTAGAAAAGGATCCGAAGAAACAACAAGCATATTTAGGATATCTTGATTAGAATCTTGCCTGCTTCTTTTCCGCGAATGATGTTCCCGGAACCTCCTAAAATCTTTGTTTCGAGACTCTGAGGCTTCTTCCGAGAGAGTCCCAATCGGGACAATATCATTTTTTTCGATTATGTCAGCTCCGTGTATTAATAGTTTATGTACGGTTGATGACATGTAGTACCAGTCGTATAATTCCACGTACTTTTCTGCTGTTTTGCGAGCAAAATCTTTAAATTTGATGACATCGATCTTCTCACCAGATGTTATTGCTTGCAAAATAACAGCAAATCTTTTTATCAGGTTTTGATCCAACCCAGTAATAGCTGCAGTTTTATTGGGAAACTCGAAAAACTTCCTTGCGGTATTCCCGTCATTGGTAGTTCCCGAGCCTTGTTTTACTATATCAATTAACAGATTGAGCTCCTCTTTAAATTTATTTTGAATGTTTTTTTTTCTGTTTTGTAACATATCTTTATGCTCATTACTTCTTGCTGCCCACTGTTTGAAGTCAAGTCTGTACGCAATGTGTAACAGACATTCCATGCAATTTATACGGGCATGTAGGGATGATAGGCCAAATTCATATATGTCAGAACACACAGTTTTTGATGTTACAGCATCTAAGTGGTTCATTTCTGTTGGTTTTGCTAAGCACAGGTAGCATGATGCATTTGATCTAGCTTCAGAAAGGTACGTGCAGACTTTTGCGTCGATCATTGTCATCATTAGTTTATGAGTCACCCTGTTACTATTAATGCACTCTGTGGGGTTAAGGGCCTCAATTTCCTCATCCATTTTTCTTTTGTTATCAATGACAACTGCATGGCTTTCTTTTACAAAAGTGAACTGAACCGGACGACAATAAAAAGTTGAGCATGGTTTCGGGTTTGTCCATATAGTATTATCTCCATCTGTCAGTTTCAGTGGCACCAAGGAGGTCATGAAAATGCTTGAATCATCATGCTCGCCGTCCATTTTCTGCTTGTATCGGCTTTGATTGGAAGCACCATCAAATCCCCACTTCGATATCAGCTTTAACTGCTTATTTTCCACATTATCAGAAAGACTTTGAAGAATCCGCTTCACCGTGATGTCAAGTAAAGCTTGAAGTGTAATTCTAGCTGATGAATCCGTAACTGATACTGATTGATTAGGAGGGTAGCATGCAAGCTTAGTTTGTTGCAGTTTATAGTAGGATGGGTAAATATCCTTAGCACCTTCCCGAATGGCAGTCTCTCGCAACGTAATATATTGCCACTTTGAAAGCTTAAGTGAAAGAAGCAATCCAAGTGCTTTCTCTGGTGTAAATATTACTGTTTTCTTAATGCTTTCCTTGATTTTAACGGCAGCTTCTGGATTTTTGATCATATAATTGATTACAGATGCGATATCTTCATAACCTTCTTCTTTTAAACGTGCTGCAGCTGCATATGCCAATTCAAAGGAATCCTCGCCTATGTGCTCACTAGATCTTCTCTTTTTCTGTTTGCTTCCCAGATCTTTGAATGGTTTTCGGGACCTTTTTGTCATTGTTCCAACAGTCGATGATGTCGAAGGTTCTGGAGAGACTGAGCGTGCTCTTGGTATCTCATCAACAGTTGGTTCTTGATTTATTAAAGTTTGCACGCAACTCGGCCAATCAATATTTGCTTGCAACCACTCTCCGTACGTATTTCTAAACTTATCAAAGAATCGTTTAGATTTCTGCCACCTGTTTAAAGCAGCTCGCGTGAATCTCCGGCAAAATTCTTTGAGAGTTACTTGATCTTCGGCAGAAAGGCAATCGCCTATGCGGGACACAATTGCACTAAACAATACTTCATGATTAAATGAAGGACACTCACTTTTTAGAAGAACAAACAAATCTAAGTTGGTGATTAAACTTTCCATTCTAAGATTTTGTAGTCGCAAAGCAAATAGTTTTAGTGTTAGCAGTTACACGGTTGTGAACAATCTAAATTATGGAACAAAATTATAGCCCTTTTATTGTATAAAGTCAATAATTAGTTAACTACCCTTATTAAAGTTATAAAAGATATGATAATAAAAATTTATAATCGTCAAAAACATTTCGTAGAACTCATAGTAGAACTAATCAACATTAGCAAATCACATTAGCTCACTAATTATAAAAAGGTGAATGCAGTTCTTAGTTGGTATTGTTGCGAGATATTTCAAATCATTTAATCACTTAATAGGCTCATTAGAATCAGAAGACTACAACCATCATTCTAATTACTTAATTACTTGTCATCAGACTCATTAGATGACTACACAATATGTTATTTTGTATTTTGAACGTATGCAAGGTTTTAAAATTCCTTTTGTGTCGATATTATTATGTGTCCGGTTATGTTGTAATCATACTTTTAGGGTATGATCAATTAACAATTTCATTCCCCTATCTTTCTAAAAGAAGCGACAGCATGGGCACTTTGACACTGATATTCAACTATTTGGTATTGTTGGAAATCTTACAAGATCAACAAGATACTACACACCTCTGTCTAGTCCTTCAGGTCTATAGGGGTGATGCTATTTTATGTTAAGAGTTGTTAAAGCTCTGAATTCTTCAACTTAAACACTAAAAGGAACGTTTAATATGTAAAAATAAATAAAAATATTTTGACGATTTAAAAAAAAAAAAAAGGCATCTACAACCATTATGTAACGTATGTCAAAAAATCATAAATAATTAGTACTAAAACCTCCTATAAGGATATTACGGTTATCGCTGCCGTTTCAGAGATATTTCGATTTTTCATACTAGCTCCATACAAAATTTTCGTAAAAAAATTATAATTCCTTCGTTTTTGTGCAGAATCAATTCTGGTGTCATTTTTGTATATTGTTATAACAAATAAAAGTGATATCCGGCACAAAAACTGGCACTTGCAAAATAAAATGCCTAAGTCTATGAAAGCCGTTTTTCAGCCCACCGTGCGCCGCCGGACTTAGGATCACCAATGTCACCGGCGGCTGCAGCCGCGTCGAGCTCGAGCGACGAGTATTTCTCTCCGCCGACGTCGCCAACACCTGTGCGTCGGCAGGGGAGAGGCCGGCCACCGACGAGCTTGGGACTTGCCAACCGGCTCCAAGTCGGGTCCCCGCTGCCGGTGGTGTGCAGCGCATGAGATGGACTCAGTCCATAAACGAAAACGTCATGCGCGCATATTATGGGTCTACAGAGGGGGGAACTAACCTCACTGCGTATCGTGTCAGGATGCTGTCTCTGTTTCAGGACCTAGAACCAGCTGTCAACGTCTCGGCCCAACGACTGTCGGATCAAGTGAGGGTCATCCAGCGTAGCCACAGGCTGGATGATGTAACACTTGATAGGCTGCGCTCAGAGGTACTGAACAACCATATCATCTCGACCCCGACGCAAGCCGCCGTACAAGCACCCGCTAGTGGTGTAATGACGTCGCGGCTAAATAGTCATAATAATGAGCTAGATGATAGGGTTGTCACGGTAAGTAGCCAATGCAACGATCGACTGAGGAGCGCACTGGAGGATGCGCTTCGTGAGTATCGATCGACTCCGCCTGAACTTAGACCCCGTTTACCACGGTTACCCATGCACAAAAAAAATAGGGCGCTGGTGTGTGCTTTGGACTCGTTGCTTGAGAACATTTTTGAGAGCAGCGAAAACCTCGTTGATACGCACTCGATTCTGTATTGCGGGGCTGTTGCGGCGTGTCGCTTAGCTAACGTCAAATTTCCTAATACCGACGAAGCTATTCGACCAAAACCTGCTGTACCAGCCTGGCAGTATAGGATCGAGAGGCGTATCGATGAGGCCAGAGCACTCATCGGCAAACTATACTGCTTCAGGGAAGGCAATACACGCCCGCGTGTAATGCGTTTTGTGCGGCGGGCTTTCTCGGGGACTGGAATCAGCCCTCGAGAGTACACACCCCACATTACGGAGCGTATTGACTTCCTGAAGCAAAAAATTTGTGCATGGGCAAGCCGTATCCGACGGTTTAAGCGGCGGGTTGAACGGTACTCACAGAATCGCATGTTCCAGAGTGATGAGAGGTGGGTATACAGAGCTTGGGAGCGACCCAATCAAAACGTGACTGACGTGTGCCGCCCGGATGATACCGCCACGAATTCATTTTGGCGCAACATCTGGTCGGTGCCCGTCTGTCATGTTGAGGGTGACTGGATGCGTGAAGTTGAACGCGTATGTGAAGCTATACCACAAATGGATAAAATAATCATTAATACTTCTGATGTAGCCAAAGCAGTTCGTCCGTTACCAAACTGGAAGTCTCCAGGACCGGATGGACTGCACAACTTCTGGCTCAAGTGGTATAGCAGCTCGCATGCGCTTTTAGCTTCTCAATTCCAAGCATCCTTAGAGACTGGGTCTCTACCAGAGTTTTTGACAACTGGCTGTACCCACCTGCTTCATAAGAGTGGTAGTCCCACGGAACCCAAAAACTATAGACCGATTACTTGTTTGTCTACGGTCTATAAGGTTCTTACGTCCATTCTGAGAGTGAAAATAAATATGCACATTGAGTGCAACTCAATTATGTCCACTTCTCAGAATAGATGTAGGAACGGGTCCCGTGGCACTAAGGAGCTACTCCTCATTGACATGGCCATTAGCCAACAGGTTCGTCGATCCCACAAAGATCTATCAACATGCTGGATAGACTACAAAAAAAGCCTATGATTCTGTTCCTCATAGCTGGCTCATGAAGGTGCTAGAGCTTTACAAAATAGAGCCAACTCTACGCACCTTCCTTGAGTCATGTATGAGGCAATGGAAGACGGTACTTCGCTATCCAGGATGTCGACCGATTCGAGGGAATGATGACCCTATATGGATCAGACGGGGAATATTTCAGGGCGACAGTTTGAGTCCACTTTGGTTTTGTTTGGCCCTGAATCCTCTAAGCACAATGTTAGAGGACTCAGGCCTGGGCTATCGGTTGAGAAGAGGAGGTCAAAGTATATCCCACCTCATATACATGGATGATTTGAAACTCTTTGCCCCCAACAACTTGCAATTGATGGAACTACTGAAGGTAACTGAAACTTTCAGTAGCGCCATCAAGATGGAATTTGGTGTGGACAAATCGCACCTTTAATAATAAACCGCAATTATTCAAAATTCATAGTTTTTGGGAAATGACGTTCAAAGTTTTGCAATTACGACTCCTTCCACATAAAAATTTAAATAAAAATATACAGACTGTACAGGAAGGCAATAGTAATCTTTGTATATTTTCAAAATATTTATCTTTCGTAAGATGTTTGTAAATGTTTTCTATTATTGCCAGATTAGAAAATATACCACTTTAAAAATTATGTAAAGAATTAGTGCATTTTATGATTAAAATGTGAAATATTATTCAAAATGACACATGGTAAAAAATTTATTAGTTCAATTTATTATTAAATATATGGGTGTATTTATTGCTGTTATATGGTATGATGCTATTTTCAAATAATAAACTTATAAAATTGTTGTCCTATTCTATAAAATTTCTATATTTTATCAAAATAGAGAAGGAATTGCAAAGAAACAACCTATTTCATTATGACTTTAATCAACAATGAGATCGAATGCAAAATCATAAAATTAATATTAACTAAAAGTTAACAATCAGTAGGTACTCTACAATACACAAGACTAATCATACAACCACAGAGACAATTAGGTAACTTTTAAAATAACCCATTATAGTAATGAGCATAATAAAAAAGAATTAATAACCCTTTAGTGAGGAGCTCCTTCAAATCCTTCTTATTGACACTTCATTACTTAATTTTATTTATTCATTAACAATTCATTTGTGTTGAGTATACAATTAATTATAAGACATATACAAAAAAAATACAATTATGAAGGTAACATTTGTGTCAATTAGTATTAAAAATTATCTCAAAGAGTTACATAACTATCCCTATAATGTTTACGTTTTAAATATAATGTCAAAGAAAATAGTATTAAATGTCAGTAAATAAGTTAAAAAAAAAATGATAATAATTATATAATGTCAAATGATTAAAAAAGAAATATTAGATATACATAATTTATTTATTACTATGTGATTTTAGATCCGAGATGTCATACAAACATTTTTCTAATAAAAAGGCCTTTAATTTTGTTTTAAACAAGTGGGTGTCATAAACCAATCAATGGCTGCTTTTCGGTATACGCTTGTTTTAGCGGAATTTCACCTTCGTTCTTCATTTTCTTTCTTGTATTTCGTACATGTACCTCTTTGTATGACTGGTCTTCATAATTATGAATTCTTATAATAAAAATTGAAAGGGCTTCCTTTATGCATACTTAATTGTTTTATCTTGTTCTAGTTTAACTGATTCTCCATCACAATTGGAATTAAAGTTGTAAAGGGTGGTTAAATTTTAAGGGCCGATGTTGATTTTGAATAAAACACAAATTATTTAGGAAATGATTGTCATTTCTTTTTATTATGATAATATGGTATGGTTCAATTATGTATGGAACAAAATATCGGCCAAATGGCCGCCGCGACCTCGGCGGCACACCTCCATCCGATGGTTTGAATTTTCGATGACGCTGAGGCATAATTGAGGTTCTATGCCATTAATGTGCCGAATTATCTCATCCTTTAGCTCTTGTTTTGTTGCTGGCTTATCGACGTACACCTTTTCTTTCAAATAACCCCAAAGAAAGAAGTCCAACGGTGTCAAATCACATGATCTTGGCGGCCATTGAATTTATCGCGCAAAAGAGCCATTGTTTCGTTAGCTGTATGGCAAGTGGCACTGTCCTGTTGAAACCACATCTCGTCCACATCCATATCTTCCAATTTGGGCCATAAAAAGTTCGTTATGATCTCACGATAGCGAACGCCATTCACAGTAACTGCACTACAGTAACTACAGTAAGTGCATTTTGATTTGAACGCCCATTTTCATAATAAGCCTGAATAACTTTTACGCGTTGCTCGGTTGTGTACCTTTCCATGGTTCAAATTGAGTTAGTCTGAAATTGAGAAATGTCCAATGAAATGCAGAAAAAATCTTGACGTTTAGGTGTGGTTCACATTCAACATCGGCCCTTAAAATTTAACCACCCGTTATATCATTTAATTTTCTTTTCTACTTAGTTAACTCTTTCTCTTTTAAATGTGTTTGATACTTATTTTCGATAAGTAACTTTTGCTCACTAGTAGAGTTCTCATAAATTACACATAGGTCACATTGGTCTTTCTTAGGGCGGTGAAAACTTAAATTAAAGTCTCCATTAAAAATCTTGTAATAGGTAATGTAAGTTTCGGGTTCTTTACCGTTTTCCCTTTGGGTGTCTACAAAGTCTTTGTAGAGGTCTTTAATTGTTTTGCCACCTTCTATGTATTCTCGAGCCGTATTTACTCTCACATAATGCGATTCCATGCGAGGAATGGACTCTTATGTGTTTTTTAATTCGGGAGATATTTTTTTATTGTTTCCGTGTTTTTCACGCCTCTTCTATTAAAAATCCGCTTTATTTGGTGTTTGTTCTAACAGTATGTATCATGCGGTCTGTGATATCTAAGGTACTTTTGAAAAACGTTTTACAGACTCTGACTTTTACGTCGTTGATTTTTTTTAATTGATAATAGGCTTGCGTTTGACCGCCATCTCACCTGATGGTAAGTGATGAGCACGCTTACCTAAAAGTAACCTATTCACTCTTGACTTAAAGACCCCTAGGTTATAGCAATCAGGAAACACAGACTCCGGCAGGGAATTCCACTCCTTAGCCGTACGCACAATGAAGGTATTCCCAAAACGTTTAGTGCGTATAGGTGGGATGTCCACCATGTAACGATGGCGCATCGACGTTTGTCTTGTAGTCCGATGATGGAACAGGCTTGACGGAATTAGATTGTGTAATTCCATCGCACACTCCCCGAAATGTAACCGATAGAAAACCGATAGACTAGCAACTCGTCGCCGATGTTCAAGGCTCTGGAGCTTAAAAAAAAGCCTTATTGGGACGACTCGGATTTCCTGCATTTGTGTATTTGTACTTTGGCTGAACGTCAACCGTGCATGAGTTGATAAATGATCGCGATTGACTTAGGTGTCCTAATTTCCAAAATTGATCGAAAGTAACATACCTGGCTAATTTATCAATGTACTGATTACAGTTTAACTTGCAATTTGAGCATGGAATTTTTAGGCATCGAGTTGGGACCTTTTTTACCCGGTCTTGATGAGAGTCAGAGTCCGGACTTGGAAAGAAATAATTCCTACGACCAGAAAAGCAACTTGTTCTTTGAAATCAAACGTAGGGTCACCAACGTCGTTATCTGCATCACTTTCGTCCGTGTATTGGGTAGAAATTGCAAATTGAATCTTTTTTGCACTCAGTCCGCTTTCGTAGTTTACTAATATTAATCTGAAAATTGAAGTAAATTTATTTACTACTGTCTTACCTAATTAATCTGAAAACTACGTAATTATGATCAAAGTATATAATATTATACCTTCGATATTACATCATTTTGTGAGGTGTTCCTAATAGCACCTTCAGGCTCAGGTATGGGTATTATATCTATATGGGGCAGATCAATTTGTGCTTTGGAGCTTACACAAGCTTATTTGTTATGTGTTATGTCCGAAGATGATGATGAAGAACTTAACGAGGAGGAGCTAGATGAAGAGGAACTTGAACAGACTGATTCAAGATAATCTTGTGTAAAAATCAGACTCAAAATGTTTTTACTTCTATGAGACGTCATTATAATTATAATTTTATTATTTGAACACTGAATATCTGACAATAAAAAAGAAATAACTTTAAAAATAATAACGAATGTAACTGCTAAATAAAACATAAACAGATACAATTTCTAATATTAACTTCTATTGCAAATACATTTCTTCATGAAAGGAAATATAATTGAATATTGTTGTAAGAATCACAAACTTTTAATAACAAATTGCAAAAACTTGCAAAAATTCTTACGATTAACATAATGTTTAATTATAAATTGAACTAAGTCTAATTTTTCACATATAAATAACAACATTTTAAAAATATAACGAAATATTTCAAAATAATTCATTTTATAAGTACATATTAAAGTAAAATAAGCCCTTACCTTTTCAAATTAAAACGGATTATTTAGTTTTATGACGAGTGCACTCACAGGAACATAAGTCAGTCTTTTGCCACCGTCAGCGCAATGCTAAATCGTGCCGTTTTGTGACTATTCATTGGCCCGCGGCGCGAATCAAAAAGAGACAGAAAGTTTGCTATCTCGTTAGTTTTCGTCCGAATTAGACGATTGTGAGACTGTATGCAATCTTTACGGGTATTTAATTCGGTTTATGATTAAATCTCAAAAAATCGTATTTTTTAATTATTACGGTTTATTATTAAACGTGCGAAATGTGCAATCATGCATGTAAAACGAGGAGAGATTATGGAATCTGAGGGAATTCAACTTTCAGACTCCATACACCTTAGATCTCTCTGCTTGACCGAAACTTATAAGTATTTGGGTATGTCGGAAGCTTTAGGCATTAATGTTGCTGACATGAAGCAATCGCTGAGGGAGCGCTTTTTTGGCCGCCTGACAAAGGTATTAAACAGCCTTTTGTCGGGAGGAAATAAGGTGCGCGCTTTCAACGGTTGGGTCATGCCGGTGTTGATGTATTCTTTCGGCATACTCAAATGGACTCAAACCGAACTGGACGCCCTGGATAGGAGGGTCCGTACACTGCTAACCGCAAATCGGATGCATCACCCACGATCATCGGTGATGAGACTGTATATCCCGCGGAAATGTGGAGGTCGAGGGTTTTTAAATGCCAAAACTCTCCACAACCGCGAGATTTGCAGTCTCAGGGAATATTTCCTTAAAGCCGATGTGGGTATGCACCGAGATGTAATTGCAGTGGACAAGGGACTTACCCCGCTGACTATGGCTAAAGAGAACTGGCACAAACCTGTTATACTTACCCCAGATGACCGCAAGGAGGTATGGAAAAGCAAGGAACTTCATGGTCGCTACTATCGGGCTCTTTATGGGCCCGATGTAGATTTGACAGCTTCCGTTGCCTGGCTACGCTTCGGGGATCTCTTCGGAGAAACTGAAGGTTTTGTCTGTGCAATTATGGACGAAGTTATCTTGACGAATAATTACCGGAGACATATTATGAAGGACGGGACGATTGACGTGTGTCGGGCATGCCATCGTCCTGGCGAGTCCATCAGACATATTGTCTCCGGTTGTTCTCGTCTAGCTAACGGCGAGTACTTGCATAGACACAACCAAGTAGCCAGAATTATCGACCAGCAACTTGCTTTGAAATACAAACTTGTCGATTCTGAGGTACCGTATTACAAGTATGTGCCCGACCCAGTTCTCGAAAATGACCATGTCACGTTGTACTGGGATCGGTCTATCATCACTGATAGGACTATTGTTGCCAATAAGCCTGATATAGTGGTGATAGACCGATTAGTGCGCCGCGCAATGATAATCGATGTTACCATCCCACATGACGAGAATCTCGTGAAAGCTGAGAAAGAGAAACACATTAAGTATCTCGACTTAGCTCATGAGGTTGTTGACATGTGGAATGTGGACTCGGCTGTCATTGTGCCGATTGTCATATCAGTCAATGGGCTGATAGCTAAAAGCTTCGACGACCATCTGTCGAAGCTGGCTTTGCACAGCTGGATAAAGGGCCTGATACAGAAGGCAGTTCTCCTCGATACAGCTCGTATTGTGAGGAGGTTCCTTTCTCTGGAGACCTAACCACCGGTAGCTTGGACCCCGTTCCCGATACCAGTGGACTGCCATTTTTTATATTTTTAAATGTTTTTTTATTGTCACTTTTTTATAGAAAAATATTTAAAAATGTAATTTTTGAGAGGTATATAAAATAAAGGAGATAATAATAAAAAGATCAAAATAATTAAATTTTACTAACTAATTAATCAGCTAATTAAAAGGCTTAGCTCAGAAACTATTGGTACTAGAACGCTGAAATTTGGCATGGATATACACTGCCGGTCAAAAGTTTGAGACCACTATAAAAAAATCCATCTTGTGTACGACAAGACGGAATTTTTTTAAGCGCTTTTCTTCAACATTTATTTATGCACAGCCAAGGTGTGGAACTCTCTGGCGGCTTCTGTGTTCCCTGCCACATATGACCCGTCAGCCTTTAAAGCAAGAGTGAATAGGCATTTTCTGGGCTCGCTCGTTCGATCGTAGACCTCATCTTACACTTACCATCAGGTGTGATCGAGGTCAAGTGCGGGTTCATTCGTAATAAAAAAAAATGAGAAAAAAATAATACTCAAAATTTTTAAAACTTTTTGAAAAACAGTTTGATTTTCATGTTGCACACAAGATTTAACATTAAATATTACATGTACCGCGTTACTGCGTTACTTTTTAAAAGCAAAGCCAAAAATAGAGTTTCCTCGTCAGAATCCATTTTGTTAATGATATTTCTGAAACGACAACGCAATTGTGTGATGTCTGCGCCGCGTTAGCGCAGCGTTTAATTGACTCCAGAGGAAACGCCGCAACAACGGCGTCTGCGCTGCGCATACGTTTATAGAACGCCTAAGCTGGACAAACGCTAGTGTGAAGGCGATCTCAGGGCTACTATTGACAAGTACCTATCTATTAGAAATAAAAATCGGTTGTCTGTAAAGTCGGTTTACTGACGATAGTTGAACGTGACAACGTCATAAGAAAATACTGATGGAATGGTTGCATTTTTCAAAACAAAATTTTAATTTTACATCAATATTACTGCACTTCTCATGACAATGGAAGAATCCCTACACAATGACGTCATCTCTTAGCGTTTTATGATAGCCTAGTACTTGACTCGTTGAGTCATACATAAATGTCAAAGAATCCTACACAGTGACGTCATGTCTTATCGTTTTATGATAGCCTAGTACTTGACTCGTTGAGTCATACATAAATGTCAACTTGTAGATCCAATTTGATTTGGTTTGGAACGCCTCAGAGCGATGGAATGCCTCAGAGCGAAGTAACGCCGCATGAGTCATGTATTTTCGTGCGTGCAGCCAGCTTCATCGAATTATAAGACGTTGTCACGTCAATAAACCTATGTTTCTTTTACCAGATCTAACCCTTCTACCAGCCAGCCGATTCCTCTGGGCTACGAAAGCATCCTCAAGTCATCCAACTTCGACGTTAATAAGAAGACAGTCTTCCTCATCCATGGCTGGAGAAACACGCCTCTTTCAGACTTTAACGTGTATTTAGTATATGGTAAGTATATATAGATAGATATATTCTTTATTGTACACCATAACATAATTTCAAGATACCATGCATACCTTCTTGACTTTGAAATGTCATAATCATTAATATACAAACACCCAAGATGCACCGACTCGAAGAAAAGTGACGCTTGGATCTGTCGCCAAACACTCACCACCTACGTAGTAATAGAGATGCTATAAGTATAAAATATGTTTTTGCAAATTCCATCTTATGGAAATTGTTTATAGTTGTTTTTACAAAGCAGTGTGTGAAAGGCAATCAAATTTTACGACTGACTTTGGTCGATAGGACAAGGCATTGAGTGGAGACTTATATACTATTTTTTTTATAAGAAATTTTTGTTAGTAACTCCTCAGGTCACGGAAGGCCGCCGGCGGCCACAAAAACCAGCTTAAGTTGACTTCTAAAATCGATAGGGGAAAAAAATTTTAGAGGTCAACTTAAGCTGGCCGGAGGTGACGTAAGTGTGATTTGAGGGGAACAATGTCAGGTGTCCATAGTAACTTAGGCTCAATAAAAATTTTTCATGAACAGTGAAAATTCTCACGTTTTTTTGTGTAGTTTAATGGCAGAAGCTATTCTATGTTTTCCACATTTACAATGAACTTCTCAAAAAAAAAAAAATATTCAGACATTGCAAATTGGAGGTTATTTATTTATACCGAGTAAATTAAACAAAAAATATACAGTAATTGAATAGTTGGGTTGGATTTTAAAACGAGTCGCCTGAATTTGAGGGTATTGGTGTTGTAGGGGGCTTAAGGGAGTTAGTCTTAATCCCCCCAAAGTAATTTTGGCTGCCGGAGTTGCGTCTAAATATTTTTAAACAATTTCCAAAAAATCTTAAATATATTGCAATTATGCAAAACGGAACGTAATTTTTATGCTTTAATACAGTTTTTCAAATGTAATGTTTAGGTTTTATGTGAAAAACGTGAAACGAAACGCAACCCGCCATATTGGATGGATGATATTGACAGCTAATGTCAAATTTGTGCGTCATTCCTTTGCTTTCGAGTGTGAATGTGTTCTTCCGTAGGTATCGATTTGTGTTTTTTATTACTCCGAGTTGGCACAATCCGACTTCATTGGATTAGGTTAGATGGCTAAGGCGGGAGCGCAGCGCAGCGAAGCTCCCGCCTTAGCCATCGTGGTTATTTTTTTTTAAACCACCCAGAAATAGGAGCCCCGCTGCGCGGGGCTCCGTCGACTCATAGATCCATTCATGGAATTAATAAAAGTGATAAAACATGTTTATAAAGTGGAATAAACAATGTTTGTACCAATTTCTGTTTTTTATTTATTCTACGGAAACCAAGTATTTTAGGCGGGTGAAAATGGTGAGGGGGATATTCGACCCTCCCCCCCGCTCCCCCCAACCACTTACAACCCTTTAAAATGGGGACGTATTTCGAAATTTTTACCCAAATTTCTGTTTTTTTTTTTTTTTTTTCTAAGGAAACCAAGTATTTCCGGCGGGTGAAAATGGTGAGGGGGGTATCCGACCCCTCCCCCCCGCTCCCCCCAACCACTCGCAACCCTTTAAAATGGCGACGTATTTCGAAACTTTTACCGAATAGTTTTATTCGTGTTCACCATTATCTTTCATTAATATCATCATCAATTTCGTTATATTCAATTAACAAATCATCAAGAAATTGTGCAGGGGGCTCAATATTGTTTTGGTGCCGAGCCCAGCCCAAATACCATAAAATGGTCATAGTGTGGGAACAGCATCCCACAGTTCGTTTACCTACCTTACAATTACAATAATATTGATTAATTGCCTCTCTCCCATTTAAGCTGTTATCAATTAGAACATACACAAAATAAGTTTTACTACTGATATGTCGACTTTGAATTTTGGCTCTTAAAAGCCAAGAGCTTTGAGAGAGAGACAATTGTTATCTTAAATTGTTAATTGATGCCTCCCTGCAAACTTCAATCATATATCGTCCATTAAAGCGGATATGCTCACCGTAATATGATCGGGCCTGACGGAGTTGGTAAGTACCACAAGCTATTAAAATCAAATCGTGATACTCAAGCTGAGGAAACTCATTGACATTTCTGTTATCAACATTTATATTTCAGAACTGTGCCCTTCTTCTATTATAATTATTTTGTATAATAAACTCACTTAATGTATTACTTTGGAACATTTTCTGTTGTATAATTTCTAATATCTGGGCAGCATCAAACCTGTCTGTGAGGGGTGGTCGAAATCTATTGATTAGGGCAGCAGCTATGGAAAAGTCAATCATGAGATGTGGCGAAGCTCTATTATTAAACTCATGTCGGAATATTTTAAACCGCTGCTTAAAAATTCCATTCATAGCTTCAACCACCCATCTACAAATAGTAACTGCTCGAGTTTTGTTTGCCTCTAATGTTGACAACTGATTTTCATGATCCTGTAATGATGATGGCATATGCACAGAGTAGTTACAGTTTTGCAACAATGGGACTGCGTCTCTGAAACCTCTATCTAAAATAAACACGTCGCCGTCTTGAAAATATTCACGCAATGAACTCTCTGGGTTTCCAAACTCATTGTTTATAATATCAGCGTCAGATGTTACGGCTGGATAGGGGCCCAAAATCTCGATTATGTACCCATCACAACATACAAACAGGAAGGGCTTTACCAAATTCCTATATTTATGCAAAGAGTAAGTTTTCTTTTGATAGGCATAGTTAGCACTTTTATTACAATATATGTAGGTTCCATCAACTATTATTATTGGTCTTCTCTCACCCTCATTTTCAGTGCCACCAAAAAGGCCATTTGGTATTAAAAGATTTCTTGTTGCTATCTCTTCTCTTGTTATGTGATGTAAACCTAGATGCCTTGGAACGAAATCTTGATGTAAAAGTTCTCTTGCTCTTGCCATTAACCCCTCTAATGTAGTTCTAGGAACTTGAAATAAGGAACTTATTTGATCTCCAGAGTCACCATTTCTTAATTTCATTAAAAATGCAGCAAGGGCAGTTGAACTTCTATGCATATTAGCTAGCTGTGGAGTTTCTAGTAATATATTTCTGAAGTCTTCCTTACTCATACCAAACCAATAATGCACCAGGTAGTCATCCATATTTTGGACATCTTCAAAGTCAATAGAGGTCTGATTTTTTAACAATTCTGTGAAATCATAAATATGTTGTGCCGTAAATGTGTGGATAACATTCTCAGGTTCCATCAATTCAGGCCAGTCATTGCTCCTCAAATGGTGAGAACAAATTCGACAGTTTTCTGGCACATAATAATTATACTCTGAAAATAATCTTCTTCTAATTGATATTGGAACAATCATTCTCTCAAGTTGACGGCAACTAGGGAAAAAGCAACGAGCCTGTGTGTCTGCTGCCCTGCCAAATTCTAATAATTCAATGACATTTATAGGCACCTGAGGGACTGGCAATGGCGTTGCTATCTGCTGAGATGGCTGAAATTCTTCTACAATTGACTGATTTGATTCATTCTCCACATGCAATGCTGGCAACATCGATGATGGCCCTGGTGTTGCAGACTGCAGAGATGGCTGGAATTCTTCTTCAATTGACTGACTGGATTCACTCTCTACATGCAACGGTGTTGATACATCAGAGGCTGTTGAAGTTGATGGTTCATCAATGCTTGATGATGATGGTGTGGTTAAATTCCATTGAACAGAACGGTAACTTCTTTGCCAACATGGGTGACAGATCTTATCTGTTGATCTCAGCTGTAACAAAAACAAAAAAAAACTTATTTCAATCAGAAAAAAACACAATAGTTAATTCATCAACCAGCAATACTAAAATCATTGAAGGATCTTGCTTACCTGTAGTGGTGCAATCTGTTGCTCTATCACGCGTCTGATAGCATCTTCTCTTTCTGAACTGTTATTTAAGGCGTGAGACCTTACACGATGCAATGAATGACCGCAACTAATACAAACATTTCGATGCACAATTGATTTAGTTGGCGCATTGCTACTAGATGGATTACTTGTTTGTTCAATTATTATCCAACAGTGATGATAAACAACACTGTCATTTGGAATCTAAAACAAACAATATACAGTTATGTTACAAATTAACATTTAGCTGAATTAAAACAGTTTACATTCTATTAATAAGAATAGTACTTTACCTCAGAAAGTGAAGTCCATTGCCGTAACAATGAACGGACATTGTCGGATTCAACTAAATGCCGTTTCATACGGAACACATTTATACCACAGTTAATACAACGTGGTTGATGGGACATTGTCACAAAATGTAAGGTATGAATATAACACAATAAGTCTATAACGCAAACGCAGAGGAATTCGAGAAAGAAAACCGTACACATAGAAAAACACCAGTAACAACACGAGCAAGATGTTTGACATCGACCATTATTTTGTCAGTCAGTATTAGCTAGTGGTGTAACGAATATATTCATAATAGGTATACATATTATAATACAAGCCCTCGTATTCATATTAGAATATACGAATATCATATATTACGCTCCCTGGATATTATGAATAGTAGAAATATTAGTATATTACCTAATAGCGAGTATTAGCAATCACTCACTAATACTCGATATTAGGTAATATAGCCATATTAGTATAATACACTAATATGTCGATATAAGTTAATATAGCCATATTAGTATATTATACTAATATGGCTAATACGATGAGAATATCAGAATAGTAAGATGTATGGACGCGGCTCGGTAATACGGTGCCAATACGATCGTATGAGCGAGATGACGCAATTATGGCGAGATTCTTGGTAGATTATAATATTGCGACTCGTTGCAATAACATGTTATTATGTGTGAACATACGCAGAAAAAGTGAAATAGTGAATGTTTCTTAATGTGAATTATAAATATAATTTTAATAAAAAAATATAGTTGCAAATGAGTGATGAATTTTTTAAATACGCCAATGTATTCATCGTTGTGGGCCTGCGGACGATAAGCAGGGGTAGCTCACCATCCGGTAAAGACCAGGACAAGGTCGGCGGCGCGCCATGATCCGCACGTGCCTCAAGGAGCAGTCAGTACGTAGTAGTGGACGACCTAGTTCTAAAGAAACGCAAGGGTCACGCAGTATGTGGTACGGCCCCATGTCGCACCGCTTTCGCCAGCCGCCACTTTAATGTGCTTAGTGCCCGCATTTACAACAAAATACATCGACTTATTGACATATATACCCTACCCACTAAACATCTGAAAACCAAGCTTGCAAGTTGGCTGCAACAGTTATCCTATGATATCACTGAGCAAGTCCTAGGGAACATTTCGTGAATTTATTTCTCAGCCATAACTCACCTTCTGCCCATTGCTTCATCTGTTCTTCTCTCCAGAAAAGTCACGCTTAAACACACGTGCTTAATCTCAACTACCCACCTCCTCAACCACACTCAACCCCAAACACACACTACCTTCACGTACACACACTTTCATGTACACCCACCTTCACACACGTCATATATCATTCATACCATATACCTACTCCTTCAACACATCGCACCACACTTATCCGCATTATAGTCGCTCATTATTGTAGTGTATTACATAAATTCGCGAGGACTTTGTAAATCGGGGAGGAGACCTGGTGACCTGAAATACAGGCTTTTGGCCCAGCTCAGGCACCAGGCTCCCACAATATATGTATGATACCCATTATTGTATTACTATACATGTAATTTAAAGACATTCTGGTCAGTAAAATAAAGGCATTTATTTATTATTATTTATAGTAGCATTGACGGGGCCCGATAGGGGTTGCGGTAATGTTCTAACGAGATACCGCGGCCCCAGAACGCAAGGGCAACTGAAGTAGCAGGGTGGGTTTATAGTCAGTAGAAGTCTGACACTCCCTTTCGCTCCATCCACAGTGGGAGGAGTGATTTGATTATTTTCCCACCCAGAAAAAAAAAATATAAGTATTCATCGTTGGCAGATCTCAGCCTAATAAGTTATAAAGAAAAATCACTTTTTCACTATGTCATTTATATTCACGAGAACACGCTTAATATGAATGAATGCTAATATTGGCTAAACTAATACTTGACTAATATCCAGTAATAGGTATGGTGCCGATACATATGTACGAACAAACGTTTAAATGTATGAATATTGATAAAAATATGAATTAGCTTAACTAATATTTGACTATTATCCAGTAATAGGTATGGTATCCTAATATGAGATTACTAATATATTCAATAATATGAATATCAAGATTCGACACTAATATAACATCTCTACTATTAACGCGCGATCTTGACAGCACCTAACAGGGCTGCCATTACATTAAGATTAAATTATCGAAGACAGGTCAACAAAATCGATTTCTTCAATTTCGTTTTATATTCTTTAAAATATACTAAATGTATTTATAATAAACAAGATGAACGTATTATTTAGGTAAAATAATAATAAAAGACAATTATGAGGTGGTAAATAAAAAGTAAAGAGTAAATCGCTTTAATTATTTAGAATAATCGATTACAGTGGCAGAACAGGTAACCACTGAACCTTTTATTTATAAAAAGGAAAACCTGGAACATGTCAAACAAAATGATTACTTATTAAAATGATTTTCTTATGGAACAGTTCTAGAAAATAATTATTTATTTTTTAAGAATTTAGTATTTTATATTTAAATTGTTGTAGGTAAAAACTTTGTGTCCATATGAATTTAGTTTTAAAAGTTGTGTAGGCCGAAACCTGACATTATTCAAATTATGTTCTAAAGACGTAATTATACTCTTTTCTGAGCGTAAATATGTTTTTGGGTAGAACATGTGTATGTCAATGAAACAAATATCTGTTAAAATCGTTTATTAATTTTTTTGATTCAATAAGGCTTATTTATACCTTTTGCCGTGATATATATAATAAAATGCCGTGAAATATATCTTCGTCAAAAAAATTCGGCATAATTTTTTTGTTTTTCAATTTTTCTTTCAGCATACCTGGCTGCGGAAGATGTGAATCTCGTTATGGTGGACTGGAGTATCGGTGCCTTAACAAGCTACATGGTAGCCTTGAACAACAGCATCAGATCTGGTCAGTACTTTCAACTTACTAACTTCTGCTCGCGGTTTTGCTCACGTGCAAAGTAACCAATTTTATTTTCCAGCCCTTCAACTGTCTTCACACTAAATATCACCTCGATTTAGTGCTCCGTTTTGACGGGAAAGAGGTCAAACAAATAAACACACTTTCGTATTGTTACGAGCTGGGGTTCGGGATAGAAATAATTAATGCCAATTAGACCAAAATTAACACTTTAATTAAATAAACACAAAATAAAAATTTACACAGTTATTGACACTACAATACTTGTCACTAAACACTTAAATCGCACTGAAACTTACTTGTAATCTCAGATTATATCGCCTCGTATTTTGGGATAAGACTGAATCTGCGTTCCTTTGCGAAATTCATGGACAATCGACTCACTGCTAATACTGGCAAGAATGTTCCAGAAGTTTCTCGACATACTCAGTACTGCTACTCGCCACCGGGTGGCGATAGTGTCTCGAACGTTCTAGAAATCGATGTTCCTCGACATACTCAGTACTGCTACTCGCCGCCAGGTGGCGTTCGTGCCCCGAACGTTCTATCGGTCAAGTCGGTCGAAGTTTCTCGACGTACTAATCTAAGCGACTGGCGTAACAGTATTTTTTTTTTTTACTGATGGGCCCAGTCCTGACCTCGACCTCGCCTGATGGTAAGCGATAGATGAGGTCTAAGATGGGACGAGCGAGCCCAGAAGATGCCTATTTACTCGCGCTTTAAAGGCTGAAAGGTCATAAGTGGCAGGGAACACAGAAGCCGGCAGAGAATTCCACAGCTTGGCTGTGCGCACAATAAATGTGGAGGAGAAGCGCTTGGTACGACAAGACGGTATATCAACCAAGTGTGGGTGGTACCCAGCCGTGCGTCTGGTAGACCGGTAGTGAAAGGGAGATGGAGGGATCAGGTCATGGAGCTCCTGCGCATACTCCCCGCAGTACAAGCTGTAGAAAACCGACAGGCAAGCAACGGTTCGCCGATGAGCCAGGCTATGAAGCTTGTCCACCAGCACGTCGTCGCCTATAAGCCTTTTAGCTCTGCGCTCGATCGAGTCTAATGCAGCAAGTTGGTACTTTGCAGAGTCATCCCACAAGTGGCTGCAATACTCCACGCAGGAACGGACCTGTGCTTTATACAGATTTATTTATAATATTAGTATGATAAGAATTTATAACGGGAAATTTACCATATGTATTACTTGTTAGTCGGTTCGATTCCCGGGTCAGACAAAAATACTATTGGCTTTTTCTGTAAGGAATTTCTCAGTAGTAGACCGGAGTTTGGAAGTTGGTGGTGTGATACGTCTGTCATTTGTATATTTTTAATATTATTTAATTATTTTTTTTATATATTTTATATATATTTTTTTTATTTAGAATAGGTTCGCGTTTGACCACCATCTCACCTGATGGTAAGTGATGATGTGGTCGAAGATGGAGCACGCTTACCTAGAAGTAACCTATTCACTCTTGACTTAAAGACTCCTAGGTTATAGCTATCGGGAAACACAGACTCCGGCAGGGAATTCCACTCCTTAGCCGTACGCACAATGAAGGTATTCCCAAAACGTTTGGTGCGTATGGGTGGGATGTCCACCATGTAACGATGGCGCTTCGCCGTTTGTCTCGTAGTCCGATGATGGAACGGGCTTGGTGGAATTAGATTGTGTAATTCCATCGCACACTCCCCGAAATGTAACCGATAGAAAACCGATAGACTTGTAACTCGTCATCGATGTTCAAGGCTCTGGAGCTTTGATTCGACCAGTGCAACGTTGCTAATGAGTCTTTTGGCCCGCTTCTCGATAGACTCAAGTGCGTCCAGTTGGTATTTAGCAGATCCATCCCAAAGATGAGAGCAGTACTCCATACACGACCGAACCTGGGCTTGATAGAGATTGAGCAACTGTTCGGGTGTGAAGTACCGTCTCACCTTTGCTAGGATTCCCAAATTTTTTGATGCTAGTTGAGCCTTAGCCTCGATAAACGGGCCAAAATTGAGGGTAGAAGTTAATGTTACCCCCAGAAGCTCGATACGGTCGGTTGTTAATTATGTTTCTTTTACTAGGATTTATTAACTAGGATTATTTTTATTTTACAATGTCAAGTATTGTGTCTGTTTCATTTAACTAGTGTACATTTTTACTATAATTATTAATTATAAGAAAAAGCTGCTGATTTTTTTCCTTGGGTGGAGACCTGGTGATTTGTGTTACAGGCAATTTTGCCCAATTCAAACACCAGTTCCTCACAAATTAAGAAATGTATAGCTTTTAATTGTAATTAATTTTATGTATTATTTTTGTTATTTTATGAGGAAAAATAAAGAGATTAATAATAAAAATCTTTGACAGTCGTTACGGGTAAGCTAGAAAATCTGACGAAGGGTATCGTGTTACCCGGCTAATTGGTTTGGAGGGCAGATGGCAATCGCTCAATATAAACCAACCCCGACGTAGTTGAGCAAACGTTAAGGACATGATGTTCGTCACTACTCTGAAAACCGTGAAGAAAATCATTGTGAGGAAACTTGCACACCTTTTTTTTTTGCGTGGAAAAACCATCGAATAACTTCTCCCGCTCCGAGTTAAGCGGAAGGGAGTGTCAGACTTCTACTGATTAAAACCCACCCCGTTCCTTCAGCTGCCCGTAACCTATATTATTATGTTCAAGTAATATTATGATGCTTCTACACTGACAGCCCTTAATCTGTCTCCTTTAAGTTTGCCCATCCAAAGGTTATCAGTAAAAAATCGCCCTGTGCGATAAGACCGCCTATTGTACACTAGTTTAATTTTTTTGTATCCATAGAAATATTGTAAGATGTACAATAAAGTATACAACGTGTAATTTAAAGTGTACATACCAAGTGCACGGTTTCTTTGGATGATAATAAACGATATGGCAAGGGTTTTATAATCCTATGTCTACATGTGTGAAGTATAATAAAAATTTCAATACATTGATACCAGAGGCAGAGTTTTCAAATTAAGAAGAACGAACAGAATCACCGTGTTATTGGCAAGTGACGTGGAAAGTTATTGACCCTCGTAGTGCTGTGACACGTTTGTTATGATTAGTATTCAAGAAACATATGATACCGATAATTTGGTATCAATTCTTTGAGTCACTTATTTTTAGCTGAAACTGTGCATAGAGACCCCATACCAGATATTGTCTTCAGCCCTTTTGAATAGATATGGAATTTCCGTTACACGTTGTATGTGTACGCAGTACGATGCCGAATAATACTCGGTGGATCTACAAGCCGTACGGCTTACCCGTATGGCTGTTATTATTTAATCACGGGTTATTAATTAGTGATTACGCAGTAAGTTCTTAAAGTTGTTTTATTCTTTTTCCAGCTGAACATGTGGCCAGGTTTATAAGCTGGTTGAACACTGCCAGTGGAGCAGACCTTGATAACTACCACATCATAGGACACAGCCTTGGGGCGCACCAGGCTGGCATAGCCGGGAGACACCTTGAAGGGAAAGTGGCTTACATCACAGGTAGTCTGCTTTTTAGGGTTCCGTAGCCGAAGGGCAAAAACGGAACCATTGTAGTTTCGTCATGTCTGTCTGTCCGTCCGTCCGTATGTCACAACCATTTTATTCAGAAACTATTAGGATCATACATCTGAAACTTGGTAGGTAGATGTATTCTGTGAACCGCTTTCCGATTTTAAAACAAAAGTAAAAAAAATAATAAAATTAAGTGGGGCTCCCCATATATGGAACTGAAACTAAAAATATTTTTTTTCTTCAAACCTATACGTGTGTGGTGTCTATAGACAGGTCTTTTAAAATGACATTGAGGTTTCTAAAACCACTTTTTCATAAAGTCAATTGTTCATTAGCTTGGCGTTTTCCCGAGTGAATCGTGATCCCGTGGAAATTCCAGGATAAGTAGCCTATGTGTAGACAGGATGATAATGATAATGATGTTTATTTTGCAAATAGGTTATAAATAACACTTTCACACGTCTTTTTTTCGTAAATATAAACTAGATGAGGCCAGTGTTTCCTAACTGACTACTCTGAGACAGTGTCAGCTATCTATTTACCAAATTTCATTCAGAGCCGTTCAGTCATTTTTGCGTGAAAGAGTAACCAATTTCCATCCATCCTCACAAACTTTCGTATTAATAATAACTCTCTCTATATCTTTATAAGGACTCTTCGTGTAAATTTTGGACATTAAAAAGGCTCTGAATTTCAAACTAAACAGTTTGAATTAATGCATTTTGGTTTTTAATAGAACCATACTACAGACTATATTCTCTTTCCTCTTCAGCCCTCGACCCTGCTCTACCGGGCTGGATCACAAATCCCGCATCCTTGCGTGCAACCGATGGCCAGTATATAGAAGTGATGCACACAGATGCAGGTGAGTTCCATTTGGTGCAGTTCCTAATGAAGGGATAAAAACTGCTGTAAAACTGAATTTAGAGGTGTGTTTGAAGATTTTTTTTTACACATTAAAGTATGTTTAATTACGTTTTGAATTCGATCACTATATGCAAAAAAGACTTAAAAATAATATATTTTTATACTACACCTGCTTGGAAAGTACCTTGATACTTTATCAAATTTACGATAGAAAGTACGTCATTGCATATCGAACAAATATGCGGGGAGAAAACGCATCTGAGCGGGAGAGAAAAATGTATGAAAATCCATTTCTTACGTGGTTTTTCTTTTTTAATTTTGGGTAAGACTATGCGCCGGTAACCTAAATATCAAAAGCCAAAAAGTTTTTACAGTGAGTTTTTATCTCCAAGTTCGCAAAATGACACTGGCCACTAGTTGTGTGTTGGATGGTGTCGGGCTGGCAGTGCGACCCTGCGGCGGCAGGATAAACAATTTGAAAAAAGAACATGTGAAAATTGCGCCACTTGCGCCATTTTCAATTAGTGTGTTGTTTGAGGATTCAGTTTTCGTAGAATTTATTTTCCTCGTAGGTGTAGTATAAATATTTTTTTTGGTTCATAAAATTATGTAAGGTTTAAAGAGCATTTTTGACCGTTCTCAAGAAATCTTCACCTTAAAACAAATGTTGATAGGCTCAGGGCTTCATAACTGTACGCACAATGATGATAACCCAAAACTTAACTTGCAACTTATTGACGACGTTTCTGGCTCTGGCTCTATTTGTGTTAATTTAGTAACCAATTCACAAAATAAATATTATTCAAAATTTCATGATTGGTTTGCGTTATACTTGTGTGGCTTGTGAGATAACTGTGTATAGTCTAGAGGTTGCAAAGGCGAATACTGAGCAAGAGGTGTCCTTTACGATTCCCAGGTCGGGAGAAAAGTGCTATTGGTTTTTTTTTTATAGAAATTTATCGGAGTTTAGAAGTGGGCAGTGACATAACCTACGTGCCTCGGAACGTTGGTTATGCGCCTGACCTTTTTCCGGTCGTCTCGTATTTCTGTCCCATTATAAGTCATAAGTCATTTATTTCAGAACAATATACATTGTGTAGAAATTGTGTAAAACAAAACAGTACCATTAAAATATATCAAACAAAGAGAAAGAAAAAAAACATGTCAAAAATAATAAAATAACAAATTGTAAATGATAATAATCCTCATTCAATTTTAAATAATGAATAAAACAAATAGTCAAATAAAAGGAAAACAAAAACACGAAAATAAAATATGCAAAGATCATGATCAGTGATTTATGACATCTAGTTTTATGAGAAAACTGCAATAAAATAAAATAAAAAATTGTGTAAGAAAGATTAATAATGTCTTCTCGTTTTCTGTGAATAATCAATAATAAAAATAGAATGTCAGTAAAAAAAGAAAAGTTACAAAATAATTGTCCGCTATAATATGTCATATATGAGTAGTACAATAATATAAAAAAGATACTATAAATAAAAAATAACAATAATAGTCAAAATGTCATTTAAAACACTATAATAGATATTACGGTTGTCGCATTGGCATTGGTTTAGCATTGGGCTATGAGAGTAAAGGAACAGCACTATAAGATCTGCGCAGATGACAAATCGCTCGTTTGCGAGAATATCGACATAACTCGAAATGCTTTCCAATTTAACTAGATACTTGTGTGAAATAATCATAAATTTAAGTATAACATCGTGAACTGAGACACAATGACATATGCCAATTTTGCGCCGATGTTCATCAGAAAGAAACAGTGTTATTATTCATTTGAGACAAAAAAAATATTTGCATAAAACATAGAATATACGATGTTATTTTAAATATGGAATCCAACATGGTTTGCTTAAAACTTAAGCATGCAAAGCTCTTCTGTGAGAGAGACTAGGCCTGGGTTTGACTCAAACCCAGGCCCAGTCTCTGATGAACGTCGGTGCAAAATTGGCATTGTGTCTCAGTTCACGATGTTATACTTCATTTCACACAACAATCTAGTTAAATTGGACAGCATTTCGAGTTATGTCGATATTCTCGCAAACGAGCGAAATCTCGGCTGAGATTGATCGACGTGACCCAAATCGGAAATCGAACTATTATCTTGTGCGTACCTAATTGTCAAAACAACTGTACAAAGCTCCTGTAAGAGAAAATTTTAATATGTACCATAATTATATTGTCTGTTCTATCTATTGTCTCCAGGATACTCGGGGCTGGTCACTCCTGCAGGTGACGTGGACTTCTATCCCAACGGTGGGAGGGATATGCCGGGGTGTCCTGACTGGAACTGTGGTCATCACAGGTGCGTAGATTTTTTGCGTGCGGGAAAGCTCTTTGCAGTAGGTACCTGCCGATCCAACACGGGTTTACGTTCACCAGTTTGGCGAATGACAGCAACCTACAATGAAGCATTCGAACATATAGATATTTTTACATGTTCTTTGAAACGGTTTCGTAGCCTTTTGTATAAACTACTTATTTGTTTATTGTTATTATTTTATTTTTCATTTACCTAAAATATTATTGTTTTGTTGTTTTTAGAATATTAATGTGACAGTCATGCATGAACAGCTCACCACCTAGTGACTGTAAGGTCTTATTTATTACTGGTAATCTGTGAACAGCGTTGTGGACTACATTATTACTTAAGTTGTTTATGTTTTTCTATTTGTAATTTTGCATTTTGTAGCTGTTTGTTGTTCCTATTTAATATATAATCTATTGAAAAAATTTCATATAAACTCGTACCCCCTTCTTACCCTTTGGTAGTGGGGTAGGGTTCCAAAAATCTTTTCTTGGTGCTCATTTAAATCACTTGATGCACCTATGCACAACATTTTAAATGAATCTGTTGAACAAATGAAAAGTTTCGTACAAAGAGCCTCCTTTTTTATCGCCTTATAGGGGAATTTCCAAAAGTCCTTTCTTAGCGCCCATTCACGTCACTTCAGGAACCTATATATCAAGTTTCAAGTGAATCCATCCAAGAAATAAAAGTTTCATATAAACTTTGACCCCCTTTTTAACCCTTTTTAAAAAAAACCCTTTCTTAATGGATACCTACTCTTCACAAAGAATATATCCTCCAAATTCCATGTCTCTAGGACCAGCGGTTTGGGCTGTGCGTTGATAAATCAGTCAGTCAGTCAGTACTTTGTTCTGTGTTTCTCCAAGAACCTTTCTATAGTCTCTATATACTTATGCACATCTTAAAATTTCCAGATGCATTTTCTACATGGCCGAATCTCTGACGAAGGGCGGCTTCACTGGAACGCGATGCGACACCTTGGTGGCAGCTCTCGCTGGAAACTGCACGTCAACAGACACCCTGAAAATGGGCGGCACTACTGCTAAGTTTGGGTAAGATATCTTAATTTTATTTTATTTTAATAAGGACGACAAACAGCAACATATTAAATAGTAGACACAATATTAGTAACGAATACGCTACTAAAGATGTTATCCACAGATTAGGTTACAAAATAGCCACCATCTCACTTGATGGTAAGTGATGATGTGGTCGAAGATGAAGCACGCTTATCTAGAAGAAACCTATTCACTCTTGACTTAAAGACGCCCAGGTTATAGCTATCGGACAACAGACTCCGGCAGGGAATTCCACTCCTTAGCCGTACGTACAATGAAAGTATTCCCAAAACGTTTAGTGCGTATGGGATGTCCACCATGTAACGATGGCGCATCGCCGTTTGTCTTGTAGTCCGATGATGGAACGGGCTTGGCAGAATTAGATTGTGTAATTCCATCGCACACTGTGAGAGGAGACATAATTAGTAGTAACAACACTAACATATAGGGTTGGCAACACCGCAGACACCGGGGAGACGCTCTGGATTAGACATGGGCGTTTTCGTATTCAGTTGCAAACGGATATGTAACCGATATTCAGTTTTCATATCGATATCGAAAACCGTTTTCAGATATCGATATCAGTAGTACGATTTGCACAAGTAACTGTGAAACGCAAACTAACGACAAACGCAAACTCATACTTTTACAGAGTTAGAGTTCAAGTTCCCGGTGGTTGATTTAAATGAAAATTTGTTATTGCAATATTGTTATTGCCCATGAAGGGTTCCGTTGTAACTATGATAAATATAATATACTTAATATATTCATTTGAAAAAAAAAAACCTTACAAATTTCTTAAAACTAGCTTATTTACAATTTTTACAACTACGCCAAATAACTTTGTTTTTCATAGTATTTATATGAATTACAAAGTTATATTTGCGGTTTTAGAAAATATACTGTATCTCAATAACTGCTGACTCGATCGCGTTCAAACCAATTTTGATTGAAAGTTTATATTAATATCTACAACATATGGTTTTTTTAGATTTTTCACTTCATTATTATAGAAGTTAGAGGGGGGGGGGTACACATTTTACCACTTTGGAAGCGTATATCTTTTAAACGATTAACTTTATGAAAAAGTCATTTTAGAAACCTTAATGTCATTTTTAAAGATCTGTCTATAGATACCACACACGTATAAGTTTCATGAAAGAAAATATTTTCAGTTTTAGTTCCATGTATGGGGAGCCCCCTTTATTTTGAATATTTGTTAAATTTTCTCTTAAAATCGGAAAGCGGTTCACAGAATACATCTACCTACCAAGTTTTACATGTATAGTCCTAATAGTTTCGGAATAAAATGGCCGTGACATACGGACGGACGGACAGACAGACAGACAGACAGACAGACGGACATACATGTCGAAACTATAAGGGTTCCGTTTTTTGCCATTCTGCTACGGAACCCTAAAAAGGCAAAGAATTATCGTTAAGTAGGGCACGTGTCACCAAGGTCAAGTGCAACTCAAAACAAAACTGTCCAAAAAAATACAAATCAAAATTCATTCGATACAATTCTTATTCCAACAACATAAATTCAACCTTAAATCTATTGGACGTAGGTTTAGTTTAAAGAATGAATTTCTCCCTGATATCGAGTAGCCGCCGGAAAGTTGCTAACTTATGTAATCTTTGTTGCAACTAAATAAATAGAAACTAGACCTTATTGCTAGCGCGTTAAGATATAGATATTACGCACGCACTGTTATTAACCAAATAACCAATTCCTAGCCGAAGTTACGTAATATTCGCTTCATCACTTTTACGCCAGTAAAAAATTGAATGGTAAGACAGAGACAAAGCGATATAAAAACCTTTGATGTCATATCGCTCTTGATGTGTAGTTTGCGCTTTGTTCGTTATTCGTAGCTCGTTTCTCGTTGTTGCGCTTTGGATAAACCATAACTCGATGAAGTTTTTGTGAAAACGGTTATGTATATTTAGATATCGATATGGTATGATAATAAACACATATCCGATATAAGTTACGTTTTGATATATCGAACCCATCTTTACTCTGGATCGCGGCACGAGCTGTAACCGTAATGTACAATAATTATACTAATAAATGGTATAAACCATATAAAAAGGTGTTTAAATATAAAACAAACATCATACATGGCGCTGAGGATAACTAAAAATTGCCGCTGAACAAAGTAAAAAGAGGTAAGAGATGGAACAACTACAACCGCCGCCGCCATTATCTTTGGTTGGGTCGAAATCGAAAAAGAGAAGTTTCGAAAACTGGAAACAGCGGTTTGACCTATATTTTCTCGCCAGTGGAGCAGATACACGTCTAAATGATGAACAGAAAAAAGCTCTATTATTACACTGCATCGGTGAAGAGGGTCTGCTAATATATAATAGTTTCCAGGACAAGGCGAGCATATCATACAATGAGGTACTCATACGTCTGGAGAAAAACTGTAGTCCACCTACAAATGAAACGTATAACAGATATCTATTCTTCTCAAGAAAACAAAAAACTGACGAACAATACGAAGAATACCATACAGCACTAAAATCTCTCAGTTTAGATTGTAACTTTGGAACCTTAAAGGATAGTCTTATAAAAGATCAAATAGTACTTGGAATTACTGATGGTAATATCAGAGAAAAATTACTAAGAATACCAGACCTGACACTTGACAAGTGCATGAGTATATGTAAAGCCGCACAAGTGGCTCAAAGTCAAATAAAAACTTTAAATAGTGAATTCTCAAATGAAGTAGGTGCAGTAAACAAAGGAACATACAGTCGCCTATCAGCAAATAAACGAGAACCAAAAGCCAGGGGTCGTAGTAGAACTCCAGGTCAAGCAAGTTATGGTGCGCGAGGAACATCCAGTGGCAGACAATCAAATTATCAAGAAAGGTCAGGTGAGCATTTTAAAAAAGATGCCAGTACATCAAGACCATGTAGAAAATGCAATAAGTTTCATGGTTATGGTAAATGCCCAGCATACGGTAAAAAATGTATAAAATGTCATAAATTTAATCATTTTACTTCATGTTGTACTTATAAATGTTCAGTAGTCAACAGTGAAAATATAGAACAGCTTAGAATAGATACAGTTTATGCAGTAAACTCAGTAAGCAAGGAGTGGTATATAAATATACAAGTAAATAACAAATATATGAAATTTAAAATTGATACAGGTTCTCAAGTGGATATCATAAATAGAAATACAATGAATCAATTAAAATTGCAACTAAATACATGTAGGAATATAAGATTGACAAATTTTGATGGATCTGAGATCAAAATACTTGGAACTTGTGATACAAAATTAAGATACAATAACAGTGACTGTTTATGTAAACTCTTTGTAGTGGATTTTAACACACCCAGTATTTTAAGTTACTCAACTGCAGTAAAGCTTGGTATTATTAACAGGGTAAAGTTGGTAAATAAAAGTGACATTGTGTCAGAATATAGTGAATTATTCACTGGTTTAGGTGAGTTAAAATATGAATATGATATTAAATTAAAGGAAAATTGTGTACCAATTGCAGAAAGACCTAGAAAAATTCCATTTAAATTACAAGATCAAATTAAAAGTGAATTAGATAAATTAGTGAAGTTAGGTGTCATTAGAAAGGTAAATGAGCCTACTGAATGGGTTAATTCTATGGTTGTGGCAAAGAAAAACGATGGTTCTATCAGACTTTGTTTAGATCCACAGAATTTGAACAAATGTATAATCAGAGAAAGATTTAAAATGAGTACTTTTGAGGAATTAGTCGCTAGAATGCCTAATGCCAAGTATTTTTCGGTGCTAGACGCCTCTAAAGGATTTTACATGATTAAATTATCAAAAAAGAGTCAAATATATACAACATTTAATGCTGGTGACTTTGGTAGGTATTGTTATAAAAGATTACCCTTTGGTTTAAACTCAGCACCTGAAGTTTTTAGTAAATGTTTTCATGACATATTTTGTGACATTGAAGGGGTAGAACAATATGTTGACGAATTGTTAATATGGGGAGAATCTAAGGAATCCCATGATAAGAGATTAAAACAAGTTTTGAACAGGGCTAAACAAGCAGGAGTAAAATTCAACAAAGATAAGTGTCAGTTTGGGGTAACTGAGGTCAAATATGTAGGCCATATATTGAGTAGCACAGGTATTAGACCTGATACAGAGAAAATTAGAGCTATTGTTAATATGAAAGAGCCCACAAGTAAAAAAGAGTTACAAACATTTTTAGGAATCATAACTTATGTATCTAAATTTATACCTAACTTATCAGATATTACAAATTCATTGAGAGAATTAGTGAAAAAGAATTCTGTATTTGTATGGAGTGAAAAACAAAAGGAAGCTTTCAATAAATTAAAACAAATCTTAACTACAGAACCGGTTTTAAAATATTTTGAGATAAATAGTCCTATTACATTGTCGGTTGATAGTAGTAGTACAGGGTTAGGAGCAGTTTTATTGCAACATAATGCACCAGTAGCTTATGCTTCTAAATCATTAACTGAGTCGCAGAAATCATGGGCACAAATTGAGAAGGAATTATTAGCAATTGTATATGCATGTGAAAAGTTCCATCAATACATTTATGGCAAACAAATTACAGTAGAAACTGACCATAAACCACTTGAACAGATATTTAAAAAATCTATGAACGAAACTCCATTAAGATTGCAAAAATTAAGAATGCGCATACAAGGTTATGACTTAGATATTAAATATAAACCTGGTAAAGAACTCCTAGTGGCTGATGCATTATCTAGGGCATATGTACAAGATAACATATGTAATCAGGATATTGATGAAAAGATAGAAATGCATGTCTGTATGATTATAGAAAATTTAAATATTAGTGAGCAAAAATTAAAAATATTTCAAGAAGAAACAGCTAAAGATGAAAACTTGGTATTGCTTATTAATTATATTCAAAATGATTGGCCTAAATATTCTGATATTCCATTTCAATTAAAGTTTTATCATTCTATTAAAGAAAGCTTATATGTAGCTAACGGTTTAATATTCAAAGATTCAGCTTTGTTAGTACCAAAATCATTACGTTCTGACATGTTAAAGCAAATTCATTACAATCATATGGGTTATGAAAAGTGTAAAAATAGAATAAAAGGATTGTTATATTGGCCACATGTGAATAAAGAAATAGAAGATATGATTAAAAATTGTGACATCTGTTTACAGTTTCAAAAAAGTCATAGTTATGAACCATTAAAATTAAGAGAAGTTCCCGATAAACCATGGAGTACAATAGGAGCGGATATGTTTTTCTTAAATAATAAAATATTTTTATTAATAGTAGATTATCTTACTAAGTATGTAGAGATAAGTGAATTAAAAAATCAATCAGCTGAGGAGCATATAAAAGCTTTACAAACATCATTCTCTAGATGGGGAATCCCTGAATTATTATATACAGATGATGGAGCTCAATACAGAAGTTCTGTATTTGTAGATTTCTGTCAGCAATTTGGGTTTAAACATAAGACATCAACACCTTATTATGCTAGGTCTAATGGGATGGTTGAGCGCCACATTCAAACAGTTAAAAGGATGTTAAAAAAATGTATATTAGAAAATAAAAATATTGATTTAGCTATGTTAGAATACAGGAATACGCCTATTGATAATGAGTTAAAGTCGCCAAATGAGATGATGATTGGTAGACAAGTAGCTTCTTTGTTACCTGTGAATAGAAATGGTTATGAAACAAAGTATAAGAAAATAAAAAACTATGTACAAAAGAAAAATGAAAGATATAAATTGTATCATGATAAGAAATTTAAGGGTAAAGGAATAATATTCTTTAATGGACAAAATGTTTATATTAGAGATAGAAATAAGAATAAGTTAATCCCAGGTAAAATTGTAAAAGAAGGGGATAAAGATAGATCCTATGTAATATTATTGGAAAATGGGCAGAAAGTTCTGAGAAACAGATATAATATATTTAAAGGTTCAAAATATAGAAAATTTAATGTTAAAAATACTTATGATTATGATGATGAGGACCTAGAATGTATAATACAAAATAACACATTAAATGAAAGATGTTATGATAAGGTAACGAATGTTAATGTAACAGATGATGACTGTACTGAGAATTTAGCTTTTAGAGATATAGACTTTAATAATTGTAACAAAGATATTATGAATGACATTGTGGAAATAATGATAATTTAAATTTTGAATATGTTAATTGTGATGTGGATAACTTTGTAGATTGTCTTGATGAACAGACTGATCTTGGAGCTAATAATGACATAGTAAATAGTAAAGCCAAGAAGTCTGTTACATTTAATTTTGACAATATTGTTGTAGAAAATAAAAAAACTAGAAGTGGTCGAATTGTTAAGAAACCAAATTATTTGCATGAATATTGTAATGATTAATTATTTTAAGAAAAGAGAAGGGATGTGAGAGGAGACATAATTAGTAGTAACAACACTAACATATAGGGTTGGCAACACCACAGACACCGGGGAGACGCTCTGGATCGCGGCACGAGCTGTAACCGTAATGTACAATAATTATACTAATAAATGGTATAAACCATATAAAAAGGTGTTTAATTATAAAACAAACATCATACACACACTCCCCGAAATGTAACCGATAGACTTGCAACTCGTCGTCGATGTTCAAGGCTTTGGAGCTTTGACTCGACTAGTGCATCGTTGCCAATGAGTCTCTTGGCCCGCGTCTCGATAGACTCAAGCGCGTCCAGTTGGTATTTGGCAGATCCAATGTCGGATTTTGTGGCTTAAGACTACCCGTAATAACTAACAAAATTGTGCAAATGACAGCCGGGACAAAGCCGGGGAAATCTTGATATTTTAAGATGATCAAATTCAAACTTACAATATTTTATTTCACACTTGCTGCCTGCAACTTCATTCGTGTGGGAGGGCTTCCCGTGTAAATCCCGATCTCGCGGGTATTCCAGAATATCAACTATCTACTAACCAAATTTCATTAAAATCCATCCAATAGGTCCGGAGATTAGCGTGTACAAACAGACAGGCTTTTTTTAAATTCTTCCGCAATTACTGTTTCTTAACCTCTTTTATTATTTTTGTAAAAATATGAAATGTACAGACACTTTTTTATTGTTTTATTATATGTATAGATATAGATAGGCCTACATGGGCACTTATAAAAGTCAGAAGTTAGTGCATGGTTCGGAATTACTCTTTTCAAAATATTGTTACGCCAGTCGTTTAGCGAAGTACGTCGAGAAACTTCAACAGAAATCTAGAATGTTCGAGACACTAACGCCATCTAGCGGTGAGTAGCAGTACTGTGTATCTCGAGTAGCTTCCTGGAATATTCTTGGCAGTATAAACAGTGAGTCGATTTTAGAAGAATGTTCTAGAACTCATAGACCGGGGTATAAATAGATCGCAGAGGAACGCAGATGGCAGTCTTATTAGAAGATCCGAAACGATACAATCGAAGCTATACAAGTGAATTTCAGTGCGATTTAAGTTTAAGTGACAAGTATTGAATTGAGAATAACTTGTGTTGATTTTTATTGTGTGTTTACTTAATTAAAGTGTTAATTTTAGTCTAATTGGCGTTAATTATTTCCATCCCGAACCCCAGATCGTAACAATATCTATAATTTTTAATTATTTGGTCATTCATCCACGTTCTGACCTAGGCGAACCTTGAAAATTGACCCACTATGGCTGTTATTACTCAGCCGCGAGCTCCCCTCTCCTCTCATTTTTACCAACTTACATAAAAAATAATATTACTTTTAAACCCCCGACGGAAACAGAGGGGTGTTATAAGTTTATCGTGTGTATCTGTGTATCAGTCTGTGGCACCGTAGATTTTAAGCGGGTGAACCGATTTCGATGCGTTTTTTTGTTAGAAAGCAAGTTTTCCTGAAGTGGTTCTTAGCATGCTTTGTCAAAATCGGTGCAGCCATTTACTAGATATGGGCGGTGAAAGTGGGGATGATTCATCGAATGTTGTCAAATATACCCAAGTGGAGTATCAAATTAAAGAACACGACGTGTATATTACAATCAGATATGTTTTATAAAAATCGGTTTAGTCATTTACTAGGTATGGGGAGTGAAAGTGGGGATGAAAAGACATCCCTTAAAATTAAAAAAAAAATATTCGCGGCGGGGTATCGCCAATTCTGAATCGATATTTAAAGTTTGTTATATAGCAATACCCCGCCGTGACTATTATTTTTTTTATTTTTAAGGGATGTTTCTCATTTATTTATTTATTTTATTATTTATGTACACACAGTAAAATACATTAGGATTAGTATAGTTATATTTGAGTAAAAAAGCTACTGGAAATTTCTTCCAGCAGACCTGTGAAAGGAGAAGTGAAAAAGAAATGTAGACAATAGTGTGTGATGACAAGAAAAGAAATAAATATGAATATGTGAAGTCTAAAACTAAAACTAAAATATTAAATATACCTACCTATACATACTTATAATGCAATAAAAATAACATATACTTAAATAAATACATAATGTTAGAATATATAAACATATTATATTTATATATACATAAATAATTAACACAGTTAAGAGGAAAGGTAATGCTCTTTTAATCGACATTTGAATAGAGATATAGTTTTTAAATCACGTGTGAGTTCCACAATCTTACAGCATGGACAGAGAAGGAATAAAAGTAGTAGCTAGTTTTATGAGGATGAGATTTAAGGTGATCTAAGGTGTGATCTACACGCTACGTCGCTAGAACGAGCGTAAGAAAAACGCTCACGTAGGTAGGAAGGGTAAGACGGGTTGTGTTAAATGTTGAAGAGAAGACACAAAATCCTAATGTTCCTGCGAAGACGGATAAATTACTTATAAGTTATTTTTCGTACGGGTTTTTTTTATTTTAATTTAATTTTTCTTTTCAGGTCTACGGGTCTGTACTACTTGACAACCAACGCTTACTCACCATTCTCTCAAGGCTGAATAAATCAATTAAAGTATTCACTAAGATGTTTTATTCTATACAAGCATGTCGCCGGCGTGGTTTTCGAAATAGTTTATAGCGTATAGTACACCTTATTACCAATGAAAATAATTTATAGATAGATAGATATAGTCTTTATTGTACTCCACAACAGAATTAAATAAGGACTTAAAAAACTACAAAGGGTGTTTGTTATAATTGGATCAGTAGCCTCAGAAATTAAAAATTTTACCTCTTTAAAATAGGTATATTTCTGCCAGCGGATTCACCCGAGTGTAATTCTAAAATATGTCAAGGAAACACTTTGACCTCTGAGTTTGTTTCTTTTTATATCTTTTTGTTTGTAAATTGGTAAATTTAAACTATTTAGATGAGGTATAAAAGTAATCCCTTATAATGATTATTGGCAAGTTAGGACGAGACCTCCTTCGCTTGCATAACTGCTTCGCAGAAAGAGGTGACTGTTCCCTTGCCTCCTTGCTCTGGACCATGGATTGAACCAAGGCTGGGAGCGAGAAGTTGCTGCCTATCGCCTCTTCGAGGACACGGCGGAGCTGTGCCCAAGCGGAGCAAACCTCCACTAAGTGTTCCACCGTGTCCTTAGAGCGATTCTCGCAGTGGTGACATCCGGGGGTTTCGTCCCAGCACAAGTAGCTCCCGAAACAACCGTGTCCGGTGAGCAACTGCGTCAGGAGGAAGGTGAGGACGCCATGACGCCTCGATAGCCACTCCTCAAAGAGGAGACTTACCGCTGCTATTGTGGCATGCCCAGTGCGTATGGGTGGGATGTCC
Source organism: Tholera decimalis (assembly GCA_943138885.2). NCBI lineage: Eukaryota > Metazoa > Arthropoda > Insecta > Lepidoptera > Noctuidae > Tholera > Tholera decimalis. The sequence goes on along the minus strand of OW964575.2, from coordinate 3,248,842 downwards.
ACTATGTAACGATGGCGCATCGCCATTCGTCCTGTAGTCCGATGATGGAACGGGCTTGGAGGAATCAGATTGTGCAATTCTATCGCACACTAAGCAGGGTGTTTAAGGGTGTGCGTTAATTACGATACATCTATACTTAATATTATAAAGCGGAAAGGTATGTTTGTTTAAATTGCGCTAATCTTCGAAAGTACTGAGTGGATTTGAATAGAACTTGGTATGGAAGTAGCTTGAGAAAGGATTTACGTACCTTTTTACCCGACTGCCAAAGAATAAGGGCTATGTTTTTATGGTGATAAAAACTACGGGAGCGAAACTCCGCGCGACTACTAGTGTTCCACGCGCGCCTCAAAGAGTTGTCAGCACCAGTGTCGGGGCCCCATAAAGCCATTGCCTGTCGGGGTTTCGAAATATTCTAACGAGATACCGCGGCCCCGGAACTTGAAGGCAGCTGAAGGAACAGGGTGGATTTTTAGTCAGTAGAAGTCTGACAGCCCTTCCGCTTAACCCAGAGCAGGAGAAGTCATTCGATGATTTTCCCATCTGGACATATTTATTTTATTTATTTTATTTAAATAGGTTCACCAACAATTGCTTACACTAGTTTTATGGCTAACACAACATGTTTAAAAGCAGACTAAAGTGTAACAATCACTTAAAGGTAAACTCTGCATGCATTAGTTATATTTATATCTATACTATAATTATAAATAACATTAATCTATCGATAATTTAAGTACACACAACAAGATTTAATATTGGCTTAATATTCTAATCAATCCTTTAACACTGATATTAACAATAAGGTTACTCCAAATAAGGACTACTCCATGTCGATACATTTATAAATTTTGGCTTTTAGCTTGATCAAGGAATCAAATTGCAGATCAATTTGGTCACCGCAACTGTTCACAACCCTACATAACCTCGCCACAGGAGAATTGGCACCCAAAACTGTTCTACTCTGTGGTGGGCAAAGTGGCGTTATTGGCTTCCGAGGTATTCTGGAAGGGGCACGGAAGTTAAAGAGGCTCAGTATCTGTGGGCAATAAATTTTATGGGCCATCACTTTGCACACAAACATTGCGTCCATAAGGCGGCGACGTTTGTCTAGCGATATTATTTTAAGGGATGTGGATTTTTAGTCAGTAGAAGTCTGACAGCCCTTCCACTTAACCCAGAGCAGGAGAAGTCATTCGATGATTTTCCCATCTGGACATATTTTTTTTTTAATATTTAAACGTTATTTATTTAAGAAGTTGGAGGACTAACAGCTATTAAATACAGAAAATAAATAGTATAGTAGACAATGAGCCAATTAAAAGTCTCCCTCACGTCTAGAGGCAGGAAAATCTTAAATTGAACACTTAAAAGGTTAAAACACTTAAAAGGTATTTGAGTAATTCTAGTTAACGTTTCAATCTTTTAGAAAATGGCCATGTAACATGTGTATGGAGAACTCACTGATAAGGCTACCTGTAACGGCCATGATAAAAGACACCTGTGGATACGAACATTGTGATTATCTTAAAAATATAATTATCATTTCGTTAATATACTGTTTTGTAATCAGCTAAACTTTGCGGAAATACCTACAATATATTCGTATAGTGGTTTGTTTGTTTGTATCGAAAAAAGAATATGACTTCCAGTGATTCACGCTTACACACACACACACACACTTAAGTCACATTAAAGCTGATTTACATTTGTAGCACGTCCTCACTACTTAAGGTCCAGTTGAAATCCAGCGTCAGGCAATTTAAAATTGTTTGGCATCTTGCTGAACTGGGCCTATTTGTAACAGCCGTGAGGCACACGCAACGCGGTTTTTATTTAATTAAGTGTTGTTTTAGTTTTATTTAATTCTTTTTTTAGTGTTAGTTTTATTTTATTTTTTGTATTTCATTGTGTGCCTTTACATCTGGGCCAAATAAATTTTATTTTCTTTCTTTCTTTATTTCTTTTGATTTATATCGTCACCACTACTCTAAAAACTGTAAATGATAGATAGATAGATATACTCTTTATTGTACACCATAACAGAATTAAATGAGGACTTAAAAACTACAAAGGGTGTTACAATGAGCGGTCTTATCGCTAAAAGCGATCTTTTACAGACAACCCTTGGATGGATTTGACACAGCAGGAGAAAATAAATACGAAGGTAGTCCATGGTGTACTATTCACTTATATACAATACATAAGTAATAACCTACATACACAATACACACATAAATATATAGGTAGTATGTTAACTAACAGAGAGCGTTCCCGTTAACCCGCAATAGTATAGCATCCATACATGCTAAAAAAAATATTACCATTCGAAAACAAAATGTTTTTATTTTTTTAATATTAATATATTCACTAGAAATATTAAATTGATACGTAAAAAAAACACTTTACACGCGTACTTGAAGGACGGCAACGTCGCAATTTATTTATGAATGCGTACGCGTGTACAGAGTCTTACTTTTACATATCAATTTAACATTTTTAGTGAATATATTAATATTAAAAAAAAAACAAATATGAACATTTTGTTTTCGAATGGTAATATTTTTTTAGCATGTATGGATGCTATACTATTGCGGGTTAACGGGAACGCCCTCTGTTAAGGGCCCCACAGATTAACAGTCCGCCTGCAGTTTCTGGTCCTATCGGGCGGCCTGCCGTCCTAGGCTAATAACGTCTACACACTAAAGCGATTATTACCTGCTGGCAATGGCCTGGTACAACATCTTCGATTACACACTAGCAGTTGCGAGTCCGCAGTTTCCCATCGTAGCACCGCGCGTCGCGTCGGGCTGACAGTACGCCGTTAGGCGGGAAATTAAAATAGTACATTATGACAGTAGGTACGTCGAGGGACGGGCCAGAGTACGTCGTGGAAAATTCTACTGTCGTAATGTGGTGTCAGCGTAAGTGCTCACTGTCAGCGAACGTGTTAACGTTCTGTATAGATATACATAAAAAAAGCTGGGATATATAAAAAAAATTGTAACAAATTAAAGAGAGAGATAGAGAAATTGGCATGTCTCAGCACCGGAAAATCCGAAGACATCCGACATCCATGAACCCACACAGGGACTGCGTGATAGATTACGGCATCATTTCTAAACGGATGCTACTGAGTAGGTACTAGTGTTTTACATGGAGCGTCTGCCTATCTGACCTCCACCACCCAGTAACTGGGTAACACGATACCCCTTGGTAAGACCAGAGTCAGATGTTCTGGCTTTTGACCTTCAAAGATGTGGAAATTACAGCAGAGTCTAACAGCTTAACTCACGGAGGAATTTTGATTATTGTAAAGATTGTCATCCGTCCGCAGACCAACCTTAACAAGAGTTGCTTAAGGGCCTATACTACCTCAAATGGCTTAGCATGATCCTCCGTTATGTCGAAAATACTGCAGCAATAATTTTGAAATAAATATATGGTAAAGTTGAGGATTAATGTTAGGCACTATGTTTGACGAAAACACGATTCCATAAAATTTTCTTGATAGAAAAACATTCCAAAGTTACTTCCAAACCGAACAATAAACTACTGGTATTCAAAAATAACTTCAAGTTAGATAATGAAACTTTGCATATTGATTGAACTAACTATAAAGCAGGTCTTATGTTATTTACTTTTTTAAATTACCATAATTTTCACCGTAAAAAGAAATAAACTAAATTATCGGTGACTTGGAGTCTTTTCCCTGCCACCCTGTGTCGCTTGCTCGCGTGACCGCGGCCAGTAGTGTGCGAGCGAGATAAAGAGTGAGAAGCGCTGAGGTAGAGATTGACTCATGCGTTAGTTATTAGCCACGAGCTCCCCTCAAAAGCAATAAATACTTACCTCATATTGAAAACCAGCGCTGTGTGTCTTTCCCCCAGCAAACGCTGAGTTGGTAACCCTTTCGGTGTGGACATGCTCACCAATAATTATTTTTTCTTTTTTTTAATAATTGTAACTTTATATTGTATGTTGTTAATGAAATAATGATGTTTGTTTTGCAAATCTATACTAATATTATAAAGCGCAAAAGTTTGTTTGTTTGTTTGTTTGCTTGAACGCGCTAATCTTCGAAAGTACTGGGTGGATTTAGATGCAATTTGGTATGGAAGTAGCTTGAAGCTTAAGCTTGAGGAAGGTTATAGGCTACTTTTTACGTGACTGCAAAAATGGAGAGTTATGTTTTCACCGTGATGGAATCCACGGGAGCGAAGCCCCGCGCGAGTACTAGTAGGTTATAAATAACACTTTCACACGTAATTTTTTTCCGTAAATGTAAACTAGATGAGGCCAGTGTTTCCTAACTGACTACTCTGAGAGGAAACACTGAAACAAACTCAGAGGTCAACGTCTCTTTTAAAGTCCAGACAATCTGTACTTAGTGATCAAATCATATGATGTTGTGTGTGTCTTTAATTCTTTATCCGAATTAATGTTTTTCAATTTCAATCTACTAAATAAATAAAAGAAACAGTGAGTTTCAACGAGTTTTACGCAGCTTATCTTATTAAATAGTGATAGGTATTAATTATATCTTTAGATAAATATTTCGCACAATTGTTCAAGATTACCTAATAAACATTCATGATTACCGCCTTTGTTTTGACATTGTATCAGAAATCATGGGCAAAGTAGTAGCGTTGGTTTTATTTGGATTAGCTGTAGTTTCAGGTGAGAATAATACTAGACATTTTTAACTGTTCATCATACGCTTAACCTTTTATGAAGTACTAGCTGTTGCCCGCGACTTCGTTCGCATGGGAGGTTTTTCCCGTTCAAATCCTTTCTTAGTGCTCCCCTACACACCGCAAGGAACATACATGCCAAATCTCAGCTTCTTGCGCCCAGTAGTTTAGGCTGTGCGTTCTCTGTCACTCAGTCAGTAATGGAAGCGTTTTATACAACGTGTAATTTAAAGGGTATATACATACCAAGTGCACGGCTTCTTTGGATGATAATAAACGATATGGCAAGGGTTGTCTAATCCTAAGTGTACATGTGTGGAGCATATTAGAAATTTCAATACATTGATACCAGAGACCGAATTTTTCAAATTAAGAAGAACGAAGAGAATTATCGTTTTATTGGCAAGTGACGTGCAAAGTGATGACCCTCATAGTGCTTTGACACGTTTGTTATTACTGGTATTCAAGAAACACATGAAACCAATAATTTGGGGTCAATACTGTGAGTCACTTATTTTGAGCTGAAACTTTGCATAGAGACTCCATACCAGATGTTGTTTTCAGTCCTTTTTGATAGATATGGGGTTTCTGTTACACATTGTATACAATATGTTAACTAACAGAGGGCGTTCCCGTTAACCCGCAATAGTATAGCATCCACACATGCTAAAAAAATATTACCATTCGAAAACAATTTTTTTTTTTAAAGAAACACTCTGTACACGCATTGATTCATAAATAAATTACGACGTTGCCGTCCTTCAAGTACGCGTGCACAGAGTGTTTCTTTTACGTCTAAATTAAAAAAAGTGTGAATAATTTAATATAAAAAAAAAACATTTTGTTTTCGAATGGTAATATTTTTTTAGCATGTATGGATGCTATACTATTGCTGGTTAACGGGAACGCCCTCTTTTAGTTAACATACTGTAAGTATATTGAGACTAGCTAACTAAGCAAACTTCGCTATATTTTTATTCCTTTTAAACCTTCTCTGTGTTAGACGGAACATAATTCAAAAAGATGAAGCGTCAATGGCTTAGTTATCGGACTTGTGATCGAGAGGTCACGGGTTCGAACCCCACCCATTACACTATTGTCGTGAACCCACTCCAGACACAAGCATATTTAGCTTAGTTGGAGGGGTTAACAAGATTGCTAGTAATCTACCCACATATCTAGAAAACTTAAAAAAAAACAGATTGAATGAAATCAGTCCAGCCTTTCTTGAGTTTTAGCGAGACTAACGAATAGCAATTGATTTTTATTTATAAGATAGCATTCACGCGGGCCTTTGCTCCCGTAGATTTTATCACGACAAAATCATAACCTCCTTCTTTTGCAATTGAGTAAAAAATAAACTATAACCTTCCTCAAACTTCAGGCTACTTTCATACCAAGTTTCATCAAAATCCACCCAGTACTTTCGAAGATTAGTGCGTTCAAACATACTTTACGATTTATAATATTAGTATAGATTTTGGGGCCGGCTTCCAATCTTATGCGGTTGCAGTTGTCCTAGTGCTTTATATTTATGGAGTGTTTATAATATTCAGCTGCGGGCCTAGACAAAATCCATTTTCTGTAAGCGTTAACGCCAACGGAAAACTTAAATTGTATGGAGTTGACATTTGCTAACCACATGTCACGTGATTGTCACGTGTTAGTAAATGTCAACTCCATACAATTTAATTTTTCCGTTGGCGTTAACGCTTACAGAAAATGGATTTTGTCTAGGCCCGCTGTATTGAAAAACATGAGTGATAAGATTTTACATAATTACATTTCAGTTGTAATAATTATCAATCAATCAATCAATTAATTCATTTATTTCAGGCAAACTTGGCCCATTCAAATAAAATACTTACTTTAACAATAACTATAAATAAACTAATACATATTACTTACTTAAAACGAAGTTAAACAAAATACACAAAATAATGTAATACTATAATAAACTAATACATATAAAAACCTTATAAAACTATCACTTTACACACAATGTTGACTGCGTCATGTTTCGCTGCGAGGTGCCGCGTAACCGTCCTCGGAAACGTCGATAAACGACACCTTTCAGCCAAAAGTCCTGGTATCGCTATCTGCTTATCGTTTCATCAGCTACTTACAGGGTTGTTGTTATGATGACATATTGACATAATTAAGATACCCCTCTCTATTACAAATATTCCTGCGTGAAGTACTGCAGCCACTTGTGGGATGGCTCTGCAAAGCACCAACTTGCTGCATTGGATCGAGCGCAGAGCTAAAAGGCTTATAGGCGACGAGGTGCTGGTGGACAAGCTTCATAGCCTGGCTCATCGGCGAACCGTTGCTTGCCTGTCGGTTTTCTACAGATTGTACTTCGGGGAGTGTGCGCAGGAGCTCCATGACCTGATTCCTCCATCTCCCTTTCACTACCGGTCTACCAGACGCACGGCTGGGTACCACCCACACTTGGTTGATATACCGTCTTGTGATACCAAGCGCTTCTCCTGCACATTTATTGTGCGCACAGCCAAGCTGTGGAATTCTCTGCCGGCTTCTGTGTTCCCTGCCACTTATGACCTTTCAGCCTTTAAGGCACGAGTAAATAGGCATCTTCTGTGCTCGCTCGTCACATCTTAGACCTCGTCTATCGCTTACCATCGGGCGAGATCGAGGTCAAGAGTGGGCCCATCAGTGATAAAAAATGATGTAATTACAATCTTATCATACATGTTTTTCAACTCAGCTGAAAATTATAAAACCCTTTAAAAACCTTGGAATTAGTGATAATATATACTTATCAAACTCATTATACTATATAAAGCTAAATTACCACTGACTGACTCACTGACATAATTGTTCTCCCAGATGGTGGATGGGGAGGTGGGTATATTTTGACAGATTCGTAAACAACTAACTCTCAAACCTACGGGAAAAGTGCCAAACCTCCCCTTTTCACCCCCCTTCTCCCCCCTCCCTATCGTATCTCGGAAACCGTATTTTTTTTTTTACGGATTCGTATAGAGGAGGCTCGGTAAAGTAAAAACCATTTTTCAAAGTAGCCCCCCCCGCCCCCCTTCTCACCCCCTTTAGGCGGATCTCGGAAATTAAGAGACTTGGAACATTTTTTTTTCAGATTCATTTAGAGGGGCAATGCTTTAGTCGAAATAATTGTGCAACCCCCCCCATAACCCCCCCATAACCCCTCCCCCCCCTTTTTTTAAATTTTTTTTTTCACAAGCACGCGAGGTGCTTGCACCTCGCGCAACACGCAAATACTAGTCTATATTATAATGTTATAAAGAAGAAAGATTAAGTGTTTGTTTGTTTGTAGATACCAAAGAGACTCCGAAAGTACCTACGGGAATATTTCAAAAATTTAAAACTATATTATCAACTATATTATAGTTTAAAAAAATGTTTAACATAATGCATCCACAGATTGACCTCGTCAAGCATTGCTTAACCGTGAAGATTGATCCATAAGGCTGTTATTCTTTATGGGAGAGGGAGCCACAAGCTCCTCTATTTCATTCTGATCATTAGCTGTCAACGAGATTAAATGCCTTGTTATAACTACTTAAAACTATTAAAAATAATACTTGTGTACAAAGATCAAACAGTATTAATAGATTTCTTCATAAATATATCAGTAGTATCTTATACATGGCAATCGATTGTCTGTTTTAAATGGTACTTGGTAGATGTTAGTTTAGTAATGTGGGTAGTTTAGTAATTCACATTACTGGGCACTCTTGTTAACCCCTCCAACTAAGCTAAATATGCTTGTCTGGAGTGGGTTCACGAATCACGCCAATAGTCTAATAAAGCATAGGTTACACGAAGCCAACACTGGCTGTCAATAAGACTGGCAGCCAGCGCTGGCTGCCAACGCTGGCGAGAATAGAGCACTCGTCTATTTTTCTAGCCAGTGACCTCCGCCCGCATACCCCTCGACCTCGGATCTTCTAATCTTAGTTGTTTCAGCAACAAGGCAGAAGCTCCAGTTATAGGTCTATCGCTTAACCATTTTCTTATCCAAAGTCGTTTCGCTGTCTTTTTTTCTAATATATATATATATCAACTCTTCTCTTAATAGTGCAGCGATGTTCCTTAAACATTTCTTTTTCAACAGACTTTGCCGCGAATTAATTTTTTTTTAACTTCAAACGTGTGCACACCCGAACAAAAATCCGTGAATGAATGGCCTCGTCTAAACAACAGGGGCCAGGCCAACGCAGGCTTGTCTGCAGGACCAGCCCCAGCATTACTGGCTTCGTATAAACTCTGCTTAACCTTATACATAATAATTCCCTTAGCGTAATTTGTTCTATGACATTATTATTAAATTACTTTTGTATTTCTTAGACAGTGATAGAAAGTTCCTTTAGTAAATTTTACTTCAGATCGTGTAGGATAACAAGACGAACGGCGATGCGCCATCGTTACACGAAGGACATCCCACCCACACGCACAAAAAGTTTTGGGAATACTTTCGTTGTGCGCACGGCTAAGGAGTGTAATTCCTATCGGAGTCTATGTTTCCAGATAGCTATAACCTGAGACTTTTTAAATCAAGTGTGACTGATGTGGTCGAAGATGAAGCACGCTTACCTAGAAGCAACCTATTCACTCTTGACTTAAATATCTCCAGGTTAGAGCTATTCGGAAAAAGAATCCGGCAGGGAATTCCACTGCTTCTACACGCACAATGAAAGAATTCCCAAAACGTTTTGTGCGATATCTATACTAATATTATAAAGCGGAAAAGTTTGTTAGTTTGTTTGTTTGTTTGTTTGTTTGTTTGTTTGCTTGAACGCGCTAATCTTCGAAAGTACTGGGTGGATTTGGTTGAAATTTGGTATGGAAGTAGCTTGAAGCTTGAGGAAGGTTATAGGCTACTTTTTACCCGACTGCAAAAAAGGAGAGTTATGTTTTTACCGTGATAGAATCCACGGGAGCGAAGCCCCGCGAGAGTACTAGTTATATTATACAACGTGTAATTTAAAGGGTATATACATACCAAGTGCACGGCTTCTTCGGATGATAACAAACGATATGGAATCATATGGAAAGGATTATGAAATCCTATGTCTATATGTGTGGAACTTATTAGAAATTTCAATACATTAATACCAGAGTCCGAATTTTCCAAATTAAGAAAAACACAGAGAACTCCATACCAGATGTTGTCTTCAGCCCTTTTGGATAGATATGGGGTTTCCGTTACACGTTATGTAACGATAGTGCATCGCCGATTGTCTTGTAGTCCGATGATGGAACGGGCTTGGTGGAATTAGATTGTGCAATTCCATCGAACACTCGTTAAAAAATCGATAGGCTTGCAAGTTGTCAACGATGGCTCTGGAGCTTTGACTCGACAAGTCCCTCGTTGCCAATGTTTTGGCCTGTTTTAAGGGTCACCGCGCCCAGTTTCTCTGGTAGGGGGAGATTTTCTCGTAATCATTTTCTAGCCTTTTCCGAAGTGTATTGAGGACAGCTTCCAGTCTACCCAATTGCAACTGATTACAAGTGTTTTGCATGAAACGATCTAATCTCCACAACCCAGTAACTGGGTGGAGCTTTTCAGTGAGACTTTAAAGTGGATTCCTTTTCTAGCTCTGCCGTACGACCCTGTGATCAGGAAGCTGGACGATGGTCTCCGCTACCAGTACGTGCAAGGCCCGGACGGTGCCCCCCACTTGGTAGACCTGTGGGCCACGGCCAGCCAGCTCTCAGAGGCCGCCAGGTACAACCCCGACAGGCAGAACGTGTACCATCTGTTCACCAGGTAAGAATGAAAAATGTTCAGAAATATGAAAGGTTGTTGTCGTTGCGCTGTTTGTCCTACTAACCCACGTTTAAAATACATAAACATAATAATGCGTACCGAGCAAGGACGTGGGAAAAATACAGTATGTTAACTAACAGAGGGTGTTCCCGTTAACCCGCAATAGTACAGCATACATACATGCTAAAAAAAATATTACCATTCGAAAACAAAATGTATTTTTGTAATTTTTTTTATTCAAAATAGATTCGCGTTTGACCACCATTTCACCTGATGGTAAGTGATGACGTCGTCGAAGATGGAGCACGCTTACCTAAAAGTAACCTATTCACTCTTGACTTAAAGACTTCCAGGTTATAGCTATCGGGAAACACAGACTCCGGCAGGGAATTCCACTCCTTAGCCGTACGCACAATGAAGGTATTCCCAAAACGTTTTGTGCGTATGGGTGGGATGTCCACCATGTAACGATGGCGCTTCGCCGTTTGTCTCGTAGTCCGATGATGGAACGGGCTTGGCGGAATTAGACTGTGTAATTTCATCGCACACTCCCCGAAATGTAACCGATAGAAAACTGATAGACTTGCAACTCGTCGTCTATGTAAAAATAAAAATATTCACTAAAATGTTAAATTGATACGTAAAAGAAACACTCTGTACACGCGTATTTGAAGGACGGCAACGTCGCAATTTATTTATGAATGACGGGCCGCGTATGCGGGGTTCTAATAAGAACTGCTGCAAAGTGCTAAAGAAATACTTTCTAGATCGTGCCACGTCCTAGAAAGTATGTATTTCAGTGATTAGTGTAATTTTAAATGATAGTATGGCATCGAGTTGCCGCGGTTAGCACACATACTACAGATAAACCCTCGATCGTTTGTGAGGTATGTTTACGTTTGTATTAATAAATGTATTCGCGTGTTTTCAAAAATAAAAAATTAAATTATTTGGCATCAGCACATGTACAAAGTACAGACAAATAAAAGGGAAAAACAAAAAAGACGCGCCAAGAAGGTCCATTTTGACAGCATTAATGCCGGAGAGATAATATTGTCTGAGGCTGGTCTACCAAAGAACCTTTAGGGACAATTCACGACGACGGACCTAGCTTCAAACAAAATATTATTTAAGTAGGTACCTATATACTTATTTATAAACAAGTAAAGTAGTACAGATGGTAGGTAGACGTTAAGGGCCTATATTACCTCAGCGCTTCTCACTCTTTATCTCGCTCGCACACTACTGGCCGCGGTCACGCGAGCAAGCGAGACAGGGTGGCAGGAAAAGACTCCAAGACACCGATAATTTAGTTTATTTCTTTTTACGGTGAAAATAATAGTAATTTAAAAAAAGTAAATAACATAAGACCTGCTTTATAGTTAGTTCAATTAATATGCAGTTTCATTATCTAATTTAAATTTATTTTTGAATACTAGCGGTTTATTGTTCGGTTTGGAGGTAACTTTGGAATTTTTTTCTATCACGAAAATTTTATGGTAAGTATCGTGTTTTCGTCAAACATAGTACCTAACATTAATCCTCAACTTTACCATATAATGTATATAAAATGATTGCTGCAGTATTTTCGACATAACGAAGGATCATGCTAAGCCATTTGAGGTAGTATAGGCCCTTAAGGCTTGTATTCATGCCAATAACCTTGACCATTTGGGCGGAGCTAACGACCCCTCTCCGCGTACCACTCCGCGCAGCTCTCCGCTACCCGCATGCAACAGAAAAGAGAGGCGCGCTCGGCCCGCGCCTGCGCCGCGCCGCCAGCATGCGTCGTCGCTTCGTTCGCCTAGTCTCGGCACAGAGTATCGAAATCACAGAAGGTCAAGTCATCGTGAAAGTTAAATTCATTTTTATTTGTACCGTATCAAAAGTCACTTTGAGCATGTACTGTAGAAACTATACCCTTATTATAGATCAGCCTGGCTCGAAACATGAGGTAAACAACTTGATGTATCTTTTTAACTAAATTATATATAAATAAAAATTAATGGCTAAATGTGTTGCTAAGCGCAAAACTCAGGAATGGCTGGACCAATACGGATTTTTCGAATATTCGTTATAGTCTGAGGAAGGTTTCTATTAAGAGAAAAATGGTAGGTAGATAGGTAGTATAATTATTACTAGTGTATGTCATATTATTTGTTACATTTTTTATAAACAAATAGATTATAACTAAAATTCACTGAAATTTAACTTTCTTTCACCAAGTATTTTTATTCTTTTGGTTGGTTGAACTTCTTCATCCTCATTTATTTCTCCGTGTTCATATATATTTGTTTTTAGAAATTTTGATAGCCATATAAAATCTTGTTCTATGTTTTCTTTTCGTCCTTCTTCATTCTCGTTTTCTTCATTTTAAATAAACGTATATTATTATTATTTACAAATCGTTTTTACGGACATTTACGGACCAAAGTCAAATAAATGTAACGTGTGGTGTGTGTTTTTATAAGAGTGTTATTATTATTATTATTCTCATCAATCTATTTTTCTTTCCTTAGTTCTATTTCCTTCTCTTTGTCGTTTTCTTCTTTCTCTTGTACATTATCTTAACTCTATCTCTCTATCTCAACTGGTGGCTTCGTCCGTACGAAGAGAAACCGGTGCATATCGGCTCAAGCCAGGCCTCGCTCAGACGAAGCGCACACACGCGCCTTGCTTGTAGTAGTGTACCTATCATAGCGCAGTTGTATGAAGCTTACCATCTGTCCGTTTACTCTGTGCTATCTACTATTATGCGAGGTAAGTAAAGCGATAGTTTATAATGAAATATGTAGATAAAACTTTAAACTTACCTTGATAATAAATGTATACCCTTTTGTTTGTAATATTTTTTTAGACGTCTCTTCATTCGTTTCTGCTTATTCCCATGTTTTACAAACTAAATTTAAACACTACTAAAACTGTAAAATACTATTAGTTTATAACACTAACACTACTTGTAGATACATAGAATACTCTTTAACTTATAAACAAGAATCAGAAATAAAACTTTTTGACGAATCGAAAGTCGGTTCTATTTTTTGATAATAAGTTTTATTTCACGCTTTTTAGTGGGTCGGTTTGTAATTTATCTAGTTACAAAAGCCAAAATGTCAACTACTTATCACCTTTTACAAAATATTGCTTTTCCCGGTGCAGAGCCGTTAATTTTTGAGGAGTTCTCCTGGTACATCACTATCAGCTCTACTTCACCATATGCATTGTGACGAGCATAAAGTGCTTAACATCTATATTCAAGTAATCTAATCGCAATCCACGAAATACTTATTATTGAGTAGTTTCGATGGCCATCTGGGGTCTTCGTCATCAGTTCCACTTCCTCAAATGGTGCTTTTCGAGAGAAACTAAACAAGGTACTATAAGAAATACCCAAAACGCTATAGGTATGCCTATAATATTTGAAGAGTTCCCTCGATTTCTCCATGATTTCATCATCAGATCCAAACGTGACGACAATAAAACTAACTAGAATGTATATTCTTTCAAACAAAAAAAGAATTTTCCAAATCGGTCCAGCCATCTGCGAGTAATGAAGTCATATCATAAAAAAAAAGTTCAAGACGAATTGAGAACCTCCTCCTTTTTCTAAAGTCGGTTAAAAAGCTATTCCACTATTTACAAAATTATTTTTTGCAGTAAAATTTTACGATATTATTTCGTAGTGCTTGAGCTCTCGCAACGCGACGCGTCCACCTAGCAACACGATGCGCCCCGCACTGAATTTGTGGACGAGTGCGGGGGTGATGTAAACGCAGTCTTTAATTGGACGCATTTTTAATTTATTGTAATAAAAATAATACATATTTGTAAAAAGTAACAAAACCAAATTATTTTCATTTGTATTGCAAAGCAGTAGTATATTTTTTTATACTCTTTTGATAAGAAATTAAGGAGTAAAATGGTTTCATCTCCATGATTTGGAGGTGATTTGGCATTTTTTTTTCTTATTATGTGATACCGATACAAAAATTGTGGCTAAACCAAATTACAGTTCATATCATATAGATTACTAACAATTTTTTTCAGATGTAATTTCTCTGTAATTGCCGACGAAAAGTTGCTTCATCTGAATGCTTTTTTCAAGCTTTTTTCGAGAGAGCAGCCTTAAGTAGGTCACGCAAAACAAAACAAGAATGATTTGTCGGTGTCACATAGACGGTGCACTCACATCTAAAATTGATGTAGGTAATACAAACAGTCACGCAGTCACGCTCTACGGACAGTAAATCTACCGGACGCGACGTATGTAGATAATTAAATTACAGTTCAGATGCAGAATTATTTTAATTTTACAGGTAGATTATGGTTGTGTGTATGGATTTTACTGGTGGATTTTTATGGAAAAATGAAGTGATGGGTGAAGTGTAGTACTCCTCGATACAGCTCGTGTCTTTCTCTGGAAACCTAACCACCTAGGTACCCTGCTCCCGATACCCGTGGACTACCATTTTTTATATTTTTAAATGTTTTTATGTTATTTTGAGTGCTTTATAAAGAGAATAAAGAAATGATAATAGTTCTCCTGACCGATATCGGCCACAGCGGTCAATCTCACTCAGGGGCGGATCCAGCCCTCAAAAAAGGTTGTGGGCACAACCACCCAAAAATCTGGTAAATAGTGCGATTTGGAGTACAAAATCACTCGACTCGACTTTTGAATTTGTTTATTTTCCTTTTTACGCGCATCAGTACCTACTTAGTAATGGAAATGATCATTGGAGGAAGTCAGACTAGATTTCGTCCAATTAAATAGTCAAACAGTTTCGATTTCAAACCAATCTTAATCAATAAATTATTGTGTTTTCTTCTTAACGAAATGGAAAAGCTCAAAGTTGAAAGATATAAGGAATGATTACCAGGTTATCTACTAGATACAACACAGACAATAAAAGAAACTGGGTGGCAATAGTCTTAGATAATAACTTTAAGTCTCGCATCATAAATATGACACGGAAAAGAGACCGTTTAATCTGCGTTAAACTTTCTCTGGGTGATCTACAAATAACCAACATCATATCAGTCTATTCACCTAAAACAAGATGCACAGAAACAGCAAAGGCACAATTCTGGGAAGACATGGACGACCTTATCCAGAGCATTATCCTGGTAAGACCTGAATAGATACGTGGGTACCGGGGATACCATAGGAGATAGTGTACATAGTGGGTTTGGAATAGGCGACTTAAACAAACAATTAGAAGAAATACTAAAATTTGCAGAAAGAAACGCACTTAAACACGAATTTCAAAAGAATCCAGAACACTTAATCACTTATAAATGTGCAGGTAGAGCATCACAGATAGGCTTTATCATTTCCGACAAAACCGTCAAATTTAAGTTAAAGACTGTAAAATACCTGATGATGATCTTACATCACAGCATCACATACTCGTGTCTGTGTACGAGCTGCCAAAACCTATAAAATATAATGATTGATGGAACACCAAGAATTAAATGGAGAGAGCTAGATGATCCATCAGGAGAGGCACTAATGAGCGTGATAAAGATTATCTGGAGACCGATTTAGAAGTAGGCTATAACAATGCAAATGATATCTGGTCTAAGTTTTAAACCTGGTACCTACAGGAAAAATGCGGCAGGGATCCTAGGAGTCTCTGAAAGACATAATAATTGTGGCAAAGATCCTAGTTGGTGGAAAGTCAGAATCAAAGAGACCCTAGCGAATAAAAAAAGTCTTTTTAAGAAATGGCAGAGTTCTAAACTAAAGGAAGATAAGGATCGATATAAAGTGGTGAAGCAGGATGCTGAAACATGTATAGCACAAGAGGTCACCAAAAACAACCAAACGTTCTATGAATGTCTGGAGACTGCTAAAAATGCGGAGGAAGTACTGAAATAGCAAAACGCAAACATCTCTATGTTTGCGTTTTGCTTTGCGTTTTGTTCATGGATGCTCTCATCCATGAACATAAAAGTAAATAAATAAATCAAATGTAAGGACCAAAAGAAATTACTAACAAACAACATAGAAATTACGATAAAAATGAGGGATGGTTCGAATACTATAGTCAGTTATTGATGGAAGAATTTCCAAACGAAGATCCACCGCCATGTGCACCCACACATGGTCCAATACCAACTATAAATGAGGACGAGGTGAGAAATGCATCTGGTAAAATAAAAAGCCGTAAAGCTATTGGTCTAGACGAAGTCACCGCAGATCTGCGAAAAAGACTAGGCCCAGTAACTGAAGCTTGGTTAGCAAAGCTATGCAATATCATCATGATTACAAATCGTATTCCAGTATCTTGGTGTCAGAGCTATCTACTGCCGTTCTACAAAACAAGGGCGATGCTGCGCAGTATGAAAACTATAGAGGTATAAAATTGACTGCTCACACACTTAAAATATAGGAACGAATCATTAACAACCGTCTTAACAAAATCTGTGAAATATCCCCAAACCAGTTTGGCTTCACAGTATTCAAGTCAACCACGGATACTATACAGGTAGTTATGTTAGGTAATCATAATGGAAAAATTATAGAATTAACAACAAAGACCTACATCTGCAGGAACGACTAAACATATGGACACAAGCCCTGGAAAAGTACGGCCTGAGGGTTAGCAGACTATTCACATTGGTATGATGCCCATACCCACAGTAAACCAATTTAAATATCTATGCTCTATGTCTATTTTAACGAGAGATGCAAAAGTGGACGCTGACGTCACTCGCAGAGTCAGCGCCGCATGGCTGAAGTGGCGCTCAGTAACCAGTGTGCTTTGTAATCCCCGTATCCTAATAAAAACCAAGGGGAAAGTATACATAACGGCAGTGCGCCCGGCGTTACTCTGCGGTACCGAGTGCTGGGCAGTCAAAAAGACACATGAACAAAAAATACATACCAACGAAATGAAGATGGGAATGCTTAGGTGGGCGGGAGGTGTGACCAGACATAATAACCAAACGCTGACAAAATTAACAAGGATCGCCTACGCTGGTATGGTCTCATCAAAAGACGCCAAGAGGATCACGTTGTAAATATTGCCCTAAAACTCCCGGAACAACAACGTGGCAGGGGCCGCCCACCATTGGCCTGGAGATCACAGATCAAGAGAGACCTCGAGAAAGTCCAATTGCCTGAAACGACAACCCAAGACAGACTGTCCTGGCGCAGGAAAGTAAGGAGACCTGAGCCCAAATGAACTGGGATCAGGGACGAATATAGATATTGTTTTTTCTTATTTTCTAGTAGCCAGTAAGCCAATATAGGGACACTAGACGGGGTAAATAGATACCTATCTTGACGCTGTCTCAGGAGTCGTAAGTATGACCAGCAAGTGAGAAGCACCAGGCAAGACATACTTCGCTAATAGACTCGCACTTGGCGTTGTAGTTAACTACGCTGCAACCTTACACTGGGCGTGAGCCGATACGCACATGGCTGTTTTTTTAAAGCTAATTTCCTGCCTATCCATCTCTATAGACCGTGTGAGTGTGACGTCACAAGTCTATTAGGGTTGTGGGCATGCCCATCATGCCCACAACGGTGGATCCGCCCTTGATTCTCACTGGAGATAATTATATTCTTTATTGCACATCATAACAGTACAACAATAGGGACTTACCAACTAAAAAGGGTAATACAATGGGCGGTCTTATCGCTAAAAGCGATTTACAGACAACCTTTGGATGAATTTGACACATAGGAGAAAATAAATACGCGGGTAGTCCACGGTGTAGGTACTATTTATTTATATAAAAATAATAAATAACATTCTCAAAACATATATACAACGTGTAACGGAAACCCCATATCTATCCAAAAGGACTGAAGACAACATATGGTATGCAGTCTCTGTGCAAAGTTTCAGCTCAAAATAAGTGATTCACAGAATTGACCCCAAATTGTTGATTTCGTATGTTTCTTGAATACCAATAATAACAAACGTGTCACATCACTATGAGGGTCATCACTTTCCACGTCACTTGCCAATAAAACGATAATTCTCTTCGTTCTTCTTAATTTGAAAAATTCTGTCTCTGGTATCAATGTATTGCAATTTCTAATATGCTCCACACATGTAGACATAGAATTAGAAAACCCTTGCCATATCGTTTATTATCATCCAAAGAAGCCGTGCACTTGGTATGTATATACCCTTTAAATTACACGTTGTATACATATAAATATAAAAAAGAAACAAAGAGATACATAATAACAACAATTTAAGAAGAGAGATAATGATCCTTTACCAAGTTTTTGAAAGACGATAGGGTTTGTGCTTGTCTTACTGACACGGGTAGATCATTCCACAGCCGTACTGCTTGAGCTGCGAACGACTTACCATAATAATTGGTGGCGTGACTCGGTACTGTAAGCCTTAAGTTTTCTGATGATCTCAGAGATTTGCTATTTGCGTAGATTCTATATTCTATATAGTCTGGAGATTAGCCATCTGCGCAGGAGATATTATAGTGCACAAGTATGTGCAGGTACAGAAGGACTCTCTGTTCGTTAACTCTCATATTCCGATGGGACGGGAATCCGAGTAGACCGAAAGGAGATCTGGCTTAAGGGCCTAACGTGCTTTCCAAGGACACCGCCCACTTCCAAACTCGGTACTTCTACTGAGATATTTAATAACCGTTGGCCAAGAGACTCATTGGCAACGATGCACCGGTCAACACAGTCGGACAGCACAGTTGCTGAGAGATATGTGTCCAGCGCCCGTGCTGGTGGGTCACACATCCAGTCTCTCCGTGAGGACATGGTTGAGCGTTTGAACTTGTCCTTCAAGGCTGTCTCCGAATGGGGTGATGCCAACTTGGTCAAGTTTAATGCAGCTAATACCCAGGCGTGTCTCTTCTCCGCAAAAAGGAGCCATTCCGACCGGCTCCTACTTTCCGCGATGTAACTGTGCCGGTAACCGATCGTATTGAGCTTCTTGGGGTAACACTAACTTCCACCCTCAATTTTGGTGAGAATCCTAGCAAAGGTGGGACGGTACTTCACACCGGAACAGATACTCAATCTATCAAGCCCAGGTTCGGTCGTGTATGGAGTACTGCTCTCATCTTTGGGATGGATCTGCCAAATATCAACTGGACGCGCTTGAGTCTATCGAGAAAAGGGCCAAGAGACTCATTGGCAACGGTTCACTGGTCGAATCAAAGCTCCAGAGCCTTGAACATCGACGATGAGTTGCAAGCCTTTCGGTTTTCTATCGGTTACATTTCGGGGAGTGGGCGATGGAATTACACAATCTAATTCCGCCAAGTCCGTTCCATCATCGGACTACAAGACAAACGGCGATGCGCCATCGTTACATGGTGGACATCCCACCCATACGCACTAAACGTATTGGAAATACTTTCATTGTGCTTACGGCTAAGGAGTGGAATTCCCTGCCGGAGTCTGTGTTTCCCGATAGCTATAACCTAGGAGTCTTTAAGTCAAGAGTGAATAGGTTACTTCTAGGTAAGCGTGCTCCATCTCCGTCCACATCATCACTTACCATCAGGTGAGATGCTGGTCAAACGCGAACCTATTATCAATAAAAAAACAAAGACCTGTCAGATATTCTAGCATCTGACTGTCCCATAAAGACTGTCAAAGATATACAAACAACAGCCGAGACCAACGTCTTTACGTTTTTTCGGAGGCTCGGAGGACTCTCAACATGTTTAGACCATCTAAAGATCGACCTCTGCAAGGTTTGCTTAACCTTGCAGAAGACCCGTGTAGCTATTATTATTTAGCAGCGAGCTCTTTCACAGGCGTTTGGAACATATTAGACTGAATTATGTTTTTTTATGCGGCTGCTGAGAACCTCAAGCGGTGGAAATATAATAACCTTGTTGGTAGTTATATTTTCGAGCCGTTTGGGGTTGAAACCTTGGGGTCGTGGGGTCCGAGTGCTTACAAATTATTTAAAGATCTATCCAGACGCCTAGTTGACACTTCGCGTGACCCAAGGGGTGGCTTTTACCTTGGACAGAGGTTAAGCATTGCCATACAACGTGGCAATCCCGCCAGTCTTTTGGGCACATTACCAGTGGACAGCGATGCGCACGAATTTCTGGATGCCATATTTTAGTTTATTTTTAGATGTATAAATGTAGTTTAGGGTTTTACTTTAAGTGTTTAAAGTGTTAAATATGTAATGTTAAAAACTAATAAATATTATTTAGTGAATTAGGTGCCTAAATACATTAAATAATGTTTTTTTATTAATTTATTTTACAGACAGAACCCCACGGTGAGCCAACCTCTCCTCGTCGGCAGTGAGGGTCTCCTCGGCAGCACCAACTACAACCCGAACAGGAGGACCATTGTCCTCATACACGGGTGGTTGGACTCTGTCACTGCTGATTTTAACAGTGTGCTGGTACCAGGTTGGTTGTCCTTAGAGTAAGGCAAAAAATTAGTTCAAAATCTAAAACGCGACTACTGAGAAGTAATGCTCTAAATAATAAGAATGAAATAGATTTAAAGAATAATTATTCAATGTTAGCGACCCGCCCTGACTTCGCACGGATGCAATTTACTAATAATATGCAAGTATTTATACATATAAACATACCTCTTGAATCACTCTATCTATTGCTGAAAACTGCATTAAAATCCGTTTCGTAGTTTAAAAGATCTAAGCGTTCCTAGAACCTATAGACAACAGAAGCGACTTTGTTTTATAGGTACTATGTAAGATTTATCGTTTATTAAACAAATAATTTACGCGTTTTATAATTTCATGTATATTCATATATACATGAAATTACTTACTTACTAAACTTACTTACTTACTTTACTTAACATTACAAATGCGAAAAGTGATGATACATGGATGTTGTAACCTCTTTCGCCTCTTTCACGCAAAAAGTACTGAACGGATTTAAATGAAATCGAATGAAATTTTCTGTATTATATTATAGTTTAGAGATTAAATAAAGATGACTCTCATTATCTTTTGTTCTTTTAATAAATAACAGATAATAACAAAATTATTAATTAACATAATCCATTCTGAAGAGATTCTAAAATAGCTAAGGCTTTTTAGAATAACGCACGATAGGT
This sequence comes from Tholera decimalis, assembly GCA_943138885.2. Classification (NCBI taxonomy): domain Eukaryota; kingdom Metazoa; phylum Arthropoda; class Insecta; order Lepidoptera; family Noctuidae; genus Tholera; species Tholera decimalis. The sequence goes on along the minus strand of OW964575.2, from coordinate 3,227,310 downwards.
TGTCTAAATGACTGTTTTGTCATCAGCTTTCCTGTCAGCTGAGGATGTGAACGTCATCGTGGTGGACTGGAGCGCGGGAGCTGGCTCCATCAACTACTTCACTGCTCTGGCGAACACTGCCCCCTCTGGTAAGAACAGATATTTTCTTTTTATTCCTGATGAGCCTGCTCTGGACCTCAAACAAGCAATTGGAGAGGTCTGCGATAGAACGAGCGAGCCGAGAAGATGCCTGTTCACTCTTGCTTTAAAGACTGACGGGTCGTATGTGGTGGGGAACACAGAAGCCGACAGAGAGTTCCACACCTTGGCTGTGCGCACAATAAATGTGGAAGAGAAGCGCTGAGTACGACAAGACGGTGTATCAACCTAGTGTGGATGGTAGACTGGTAGAGAAAGGGAGATAGAGAGATCAGGTCGTGGAGCTCCTGTGCTGACTCTTCGAGGACTCCGAAGAATATAACAATAGTTTCAGAAGGTTTATGGCGCTATATCACTATTAAGGTGCATTAGAGATGTTTGTAGTGTCTCAAGTAAATGAATGCCATGCCATAATTATGAAAAGAGCAGAATTGTTGATACGCAGAGTAAGAGACAGTCGTAACGGCTACCTGAGGGTCATTTCTGAACATATTGAGATCTCTCTCAAGGGATGGTGTGAAGAGTTGGATACCTATCTGAAGGATTGGTCAGTTGTCGCAGTGGACAGAGAGAAGTCGAAAATCGGAGTTCGTGTTTCCTGGTAGCTATAACCTGATCATCTTTAAATCAAGAGTGAATAGGTTACTTCTAGATAAGCATGCTTCATCTTCGATCACATCATCGCTTACCAAGTGATAAACTTCTCTTCTTCTTCGCCGTTTCACTCTTGGCAGAGTGGTCATGGTCGTTATTTCTGTTGAGTAACCCGCCTCACAATGCACCGCCACTCGTCTCTTGCAGCAGCCTTTCTGGTACATTCGTGCACTGGATCACCGAGAGCAGCCCTTATCTGATCTGTCCATCTCATCGGCGACCTTCCGCGCGGCCTCGTGCCTTCCACTCGACCCTGTACGACTAGGCGCTCTATCGAGTTGTGGTCCCTTCTCGAAATGTGCCCAAAGAAAGTGAGGATACGAGCCTGGACTACAGAAGAGAGGCGGTCCTTGATGCCAAGTTCTTGGAGTATAGAAGCATTTGTACGGAATTCCGTCCAGGATACACCGAGCATTCTTCTCCAGCACCACATTTCCTAAGCCTCTATCCTCTACTTCTCACAGTCCCGTAGAGTTCACGTCTCCGCAGCATACAAAAATATGGAGAATATGACGCGCGTGCAGCGCATATGAGCCGGACTTTTGTGGCTTTAGTTATGTTGCGGCTTCTTCATACTTTCTTCAGCACGTCCATTGCAGACCTCGCAAACGCCATCCGCCTCTTTATTTCATCAATGCATCCGCCATTATTTGAAATCAATGCCCCCAGGTAGATGTATGATTGGACTACCCCACAGCTTGCAATTTGTGTGACCTCTTTAGTTCGATCCACAATCATCATCTTCGTTTTGGTACGATTTATCTTCAGTCCAAATTGGCGATAAACTTACATTACATCATTTGCATACGGGTGACAAAAATACTTTCTTTTTTAGGGTTCCGTAGTCAACAAGGAACCCTTATAGTTTCGCCATTTCCGTCTATCCCCGGCTTCGCTCAGAAACGATTGGTATTAGTACACTGAAATTTGGCATCATGAATATAATCACACCAATAAAGTGGTAAAATAAAATCACGAAAAACATTTTTTTATGTTACGGCCCCTACACGTAAAATGGGGATGATTTTTTTAAAATCCCATCTTAGACCTCATCTATCGCTTACCATCAGGCGAGATTGAGGTCAAGAGGGCAATCAAGCAAATCAAGGGCCCATCAGAAATAAAAAAATAAAAAAAAATCAGTAGAGTTAGTGGTCAAACGCGAGCTTCTTTTAATTACGAATTGATTGAATTGATTAGCCAGCGGAAAACTGGTTGGTTTTCCGCTGGCTAATAACAGTGATAATCCATTCTCCATTCTGTATAACAATAATAATGTTGCAGGCGAGAGCGTGGCCAGATTCATCAACTGGCTGAACAGCGCGACGGGAGCAGTGCCCGCCATGTACCACCTGGTGGGACACAGCCTCGGTGGTCACCAGGTCGGCATCGTTGGCAGAAACGTGGAGGGAAACGTCGCTTACATCACCGGTTAGTCCGACTTTTTATTGATACATTAATCGCTTAACCATGTCGTTCGAGTTTTACATGATTTTCTGGCAGTTTGAGTACTTTTTGCGGCCTACCCAAACGTCCTTACCTTGGCATTATTCGTCAAATCGTTAAGCTCCTTGTTCTAAGTTGAGCTAAATACGTCACCTGACAAATGCTTCCACTGTATGGACAGGCCCACTCAAATCTGTGAGCATTTTTCCTCGAAAGATCGCCTCAGATCGGTATAGGAAATATGGACTTCAAAAGAGACGGACCCCTGAGTTTGTTTCGGTGTTTCTTCTCAGGGTAGTCAGTCAGGAAACACCGGCCTCATCTAGTTTAAATTTACGAAGGAAATGACGTGTAAAAGTGTTATTTATGATCCAATGTGAGGAGTGAGGTTATGTTAGTGTAGTCAGTACCTTGAAGCCACAAACTTTCCTCTTGCACTCTGTCCGAGGAAGGGGATAGATCAACAGTTGCTATTTAATCTTAATATCCAAATACAAGGCCAGAAAACCGTAAAATGTAAGTGCTAGACTGGTTGTAAATCCAATAGTCGTACAAACAGCACCGGATCTTCTTTTACTAGAAAGTTTTTTGGGGTCATAGGATAGTTGCGAATGCTTCCTGGTAACTGTTCCTAAGATACAATACAACGTGTAACGGAAACCTAATATCTATCCAAAAGGGCTGAAGACAACATCTGGTATGGAGTCTCTATGCACAGTTTCAGCACAAAATAACTGACTCAAAGAATTGATACCAAATTCTTGGTTTCATATTGTTTAGTACCGATCGTTTCCGAACGTACTCTTTTGACATAAAGAAATTTGATCTTGACATTACTCTGACTTGACAGATAGACTTTGCTTGGAAAAAATGCCGGTCGTCGGGACCTTCTTGTAATTGTAATTGTAATTAAGATATCTTGTGAAATCGCCTGTTGAAACCGATAATTGGGTCGCAGTTGTATATATTTTTATTTTTATGTCATTTGCTTAATTCATTTGCAGTTCTGTAAAGTTAATTTTTAATGTAAATGTGTGAACACTATAGACTCTGAGATTCATTTCTGATTAGTTATATTACATTTTATTATGTCAATTAGTCTATACTGTCCTCTCATACCAAAAATAAATAAAAAATTGTATCTATTATGCAAAGATTGTAAAAATCAAGATATTTTTAAAAGAGTAACCGTGGAGTTTCTTGCCGGTTCTTCTCCATAGGAAACGACCAATTTCGAACCGTGCTAACTTCTGACGTTTTATGAGTGCCCATTTAGGCCTATGTAAAATAAAACAATTTTGATTTTGATTTTGATTTTGAATTATCTATTGGTTGAAGTGTAATCCCCATTTGAGTGAAAACCCCGGGATATTTTTGGAACATATCGCCTTATTGCGTCACCTCGTGGCACGCGCTTGGTGGAAACGAGTTGGGTGTGATGCTGAGTTGGAACCGCGCCATCTGGAGACTGGCGCCTTGTGAACGTCCACACACTTGACTTACATCACACTTTTCAATTACTCATCTCATATTACATACCTACCACACGGACGCGATCAAAAGGATCCTTGCTTGGCGTCCCCAGCACAGAAGGTTAGTGGTAATAATGTATTAGCAAAAGCCTCAGAGGCTATAGGTTTTCGTAGGCCGAGGAGCCTGTAGATTATTGTGTAACCTTGTTTATTGAAAGCAACGGTAGGGCTCCACGAACCGTGGACAGTTCAGACCGTCCAGTTACCGTTGGCTGGCCTATTGCAGTCTTGAACACATATATTTCTTGAATACCAATCATAACAAACGTGTCACAGCACTAAGAAGGTCAATAACTTTCCACGTCACTTGCCAATAACACGATAATTCTTTTCGTTCTTCTTAATTTGAAAAATTTGGTCTCTGGTATCAGTGTATTGGTATTTGTAATAAGTTCTACACACGTAGACTTAGGATTACAAAACCCTTGCCATATCGTTTGTTATCATCCAAAGAAGCCGTGCACTCGGTATCGGCTACGGCGGCCAACTGATTAGCCATCTGCGTCGGAGATATTATAGTGCACAAGTATATGCAGGTACCTACAGGTGCACTCTCTGTTCCTTTACTCTCATAGCCTGATGTGACGGCAATCCGACACGACCGGAGATATATCAGGAGCAGGACCAACGACTTTACATGTTTTCCGAGGCACGGAGTTTATCACACCACCAACTTCCAAACACGGGGCTACTTTGCAAAATACCAACTTGCTGCACTAGACTCGATCGAATAGCGTGCTGCGAAGCGGAATACTCCGGTGTACATTTAGAAACAAAGAAGAAAGAAAATTGCGTTTATTGGCACATAAAATTAAGAAATACACATTATATACAACATTAAAAATAAAAATAAACTGCCAAAAGGGCCTCAGCTCAGCATAATGTCAGGTGGCAACCCTAAGTATCACCACCTAACGCTGGTTTTCAGCTGCAGCCCACGGGTGCCACACGCTCGAATGTGCAATACACACGCGTAAACGTTCTAGTCAAAAGTTAAAGAGATATAACTGAATTATGCCGTAATAATATACATAATAATTAGGAATATCTCTCATTAAAGAATTGAAAAAATAAATATAATGGAATAATTAAAATAAATAAAATGGAATAATTAAATAAATGAATTGCATGTTCCACAACACGGAGACAGCAGTAGTTATTCAAATCGCGGATGAATTGATTTGCCGTCCATTTCCCGTCTTCACTACACCACTGACGCGGAAGACATCGTTACGTACGTACGCCAAAGGCTCAAATACGCGCCGAGAGTGCAGCTGCTGGAGTTGCATTGCAATGTCAACTTCAAGGCATTAGTGGTGCGCATACCAACATGTTTCCTGCCTCATGTGATGGAAGAAAGCTTTTGGCCGCAGGATGTGGTATTCCGCCGGTTTCGCGGACAAGTGCCACCGGAGCGCACAAAGACCTAGTGCAATTTAGTGATACTAACATAGTATTAAGTTTTATTTACTAACGCTATTGTTGTTATATTATGTATACTTTAGATTAAGGTCTATGGGTCTTTGTAACCTGAAAATAAATGATTAAAAAAATAAAAGGCTTATAGGCGACGAGGTGCTATCAGGCAAACTTCATAGTCTGGCTCATCGGCGAACCGTTGCTTGCTTGTCGGTTTTCTATAAATTATACTTCGGGGAATGGGCGCAGGAGCTCAATGATCTGATTCCTTCATCTCCATTTCTCTACGGGTCTACCAGACGGCTGGGTACTATCCACACTCGGTTGATATACCGTCTTGTCGCACCAAGCGCTTCTCCTCCACATTTATTGTGCGCACAGCCAAGTTGTGGAATTCTCTGCCGGCTTCTGTGTTCCCTGCCACTTATGACCTTTCAGCCTTTAAAGCAAGAGTAAATAGGTATGTTTTGGGCTCGCTCGTCATATCGTACCTCATCTATCCCTTACCATAAGGCGAGATCGATATCAAGAGCGGGGTCATCCGTAATAAAAAAAATAGCCCAATAGCACTTTTTGCCAGTCCCGGTAATTGAACCCGAGACCTTTTGCTTAGCAGTCGCGTTTGCGAACACTAGATAAAAAGATCCTAACATAAAAAAGTAGACAAACTGTCAGAACCTTACAGCGTTAATCGAAGATCAAAGGATCGAGATCGAAGAACTTTTAGCTCTTTGGGCTCTCTCAAATTCCAGAAGATACGTTTTAGCAGCACCACCCCAAGAATTTATATGCAATAATTCAGTATGGATTGGCACATTGCTAGATAAACCATTTTAATTATAGAAGAAAGCAATGGTCACCCATACTTGAACCTATTTTAATTTAAGTGTAAGTAAGTTATTTTTTATCTATTTTCAATGTAATTTAGTCCTCTAGAGCCCGAGCGGCACAAAAACGTGCCAGTAAACAAGTATTAGTTGAGCCCCGCTGGCACAAAATTTGTGTGCCAGCGGGGCTCAACTAATAGTTGACGTAAATAATGGCGGTCCTTGAGAGGTTAATATAATAATGACCTCAATTTGCTTAATTTTTTTTAATTACTTATACAAGTGCTGTGCACACTTGTAAGTGATGAATTCACTACAGAGTATTCCTATTTGTAACCATTTTATATGTTTTCGATCTAGTGAATAAGTCATTGGTGTGTCATTAAATAAATAAATAAATAAACCAACCTAAGCAAACATCCCATTAGGCTGTTGTTATTTTGCCACGAACTCAGAATCCATTACAAATTATACAGTCAAACAAGTGTATGCCAAAACAATTACAGAGTAAATTCATAATAATGCATAGTAACGTTATGTACACATAGGCACAATTGCTGAAATTAGTTCATAAAATCTTAGACGAGAAATGCTTTGAATTGAGAATGCTTTGGGTATAAGCAAAACCATACTAAAATTATACATGTGAAATATTTTTAAGCTATTGCATAGCTTTTATCGCGGGCTTAGAGCGCGGCGACCGAATCAAGAAATTCCGTAACGAAAATAAATCCTAACACCCCCCACTCCGACCGGCACAGCGGTGCGGCGTTGAAAGCCGTGCATCGTCTAACGTCGTTTCAGTTCGGCAGACTTCGGCACGGTGTTTGTGTGCGTGCGACTAGACGTATGCGTGTAGACTAGCTGCTAATAAACCTATAGTTTCAATGATAAAAATTCCTGAATAACCTACATGTATTGTAAGATAATAAAAATATTTTAAACAATATTAACTTCTCATTTATTCAATAAAAGAAAAACAAATGTTTTCTTATCGGTCACCATACTCAAAAAGTGTAACTTGAATGAATATCAAAGAAAAAGAAATACTGCATAAATAAAATAAATAAATAATTATAATTGCATGCTGGTTTGTCCACCTTTCACGACAAAACAGAGTAGGTAACGGTTCGATGTGTTTTCGGCTGTGAAGATAATTAAATAATAATAATGAAATAATGATGTTTATTTTGCTAATGGGTTATAAGTAACACTTTTACACGTCATTTTTTTTTCCGTAAATGTAAACTAGATGAGGCCAGTGTTTCCTAACTGACTACTCTGAGAAGAAACACTGAAACAAACTCAGAGGTCAACGTCTCTTTTAAAGTCCATACAATGTGTAGTAATCAAATCATATGAGAACCATGTAGGTTTATGCCTGTGGCGCCCTTTAAAGGACAGAATCATACAGATTTGAGCAGGTCCGTCCAAACAGTGCAAGCATTTGTCAAATATCGCGTAGCTCAACTTATATCTTAAGGAGCTTCAACGATTTGACGAATAATAATATAAAGGGCTGGATATTGAAATTTAAATTTCAATTTATTTATCAGATATCAAGATCCATAATGGTTAGTAACAATGAATACTTATAATCTATGTTAGTAGGTAAATACAAAAAATCTAAAAAAAAATCTTAACTTACTTCACAGCGCCAACCACAACTTTAACCCAGAGTGAGTGTATAGGACACTGAAATTTGGTAGATTTAATTTCGCTAAAAAAACCTCGACACGCGAGCGAATCCGCAGGCAGAAGCTAGTAATTAAGAAATATCAAACCGTGTATTAAACGTTCCTCTCTTAATTTCAGCCCTGGACCCCGCTCTTCCCGGCTGGACAGGTCAGAACAATCAGAAGTTCAGATCTTCAGACGGAGTGTACACGGAGATCATACACACCAACGCCGGCTTCCTGGGCTACATGGCCACGCTGGGAGATGTTGACTTTTACCCCAATGGGGGGATCGGCATGCCTGGATGTAACTCTAATGAATGTGATCATGCTAGGTGAGAAGGATCTTTAATTAAGGCGTTGCAGTGCTTCAAACTGCTTTTTAGGCTTCCGTAGCCGAATGGCAAAAAATGGAAACGTCGTCCGTATGTTACAATAATTTTATTCTGAAACTATTATGACTACACATGTGAAACTTGGTGGGTAAATATTACGGATATTATGGTATTCTGTGAACCGCTTTCCGATTTTTAGACAAATATATATTTAACATCGTACCTATACGTGTGTGATGTCCATAGACAGGTCACTAAAAATGAGATTGAGGTTTCTAAAATCACTTTTTCTTTAAGTCAATCCTTTTAAAGATTCTTTCACTTCACTTCCAAAGTGGTAAAATGTGTATGTATCTCTAACTTTTATAATAATGGAATGAAAAATATTAAAAAAATATATGATCTTAACAAAAACTTTCAACGAACTAGTTTGAACGAGATATAGCACATTTTCTAAAACCGCAAATATAACTTTGTATTTCATAAAAACACTTTGAAAAACAAAGTTATTTGGCGTAGTTACTACGAAACCCTTCATGGCGAGTCTGACTCGCTCTTTTTTGTTAGAGCCCGCTCTTTCGACCACGATCACGCCTAACAGTAAGCGATAGATGAGAAATACGAAGGGACCAGGAAGCCCAGAAGATGCCTCTCTTGCATTAAGAGTGACAGATCATATATGGTAGGAAACACAGAAGCCGGCAGAGAGTTCCACTCCTTGGCCATGCAAACAATAAAAGTGGAAGAAAAGCGCTTACAAAACGATTCTAAACTCCTGCACGGAATCCACTAATTTAGGTATTAATCGGTATTAATCATTTATAATATAAAAAGACAGCAAGTAGAAATAATAGACAGGTTCACAGGTACTCACTTATTATATTTCGCCAATGCTTACAGAGTCGAAAAATAGTCACACATTTTACCTTTATTGTTACGAAATATCAATTACAACTCAGTTAATTTTCTGTTTTTTCTCATACCACACAACCACAGCCATACCACACATATTTTTATACTGTGGCCATACCCAAAGACTCCAGAAGCCAACCTACTGTCATTCACTCTAACTTTTTTAAATCCCGCTCTGTGATTGGTTGAAGTGTTATGACGATCACCATTGGGTTGGTACCCTTGTAGGCATTGTATACATAATATGTACCGTAGAATACTACGAAATCTTTAATATTTTACTTTGGGAAAGTTTAAGTAAGTTTATGTTGCTAACACGATCAACCAAGTGTGTATGGTACCCTGTAATACGTCTGGTAGTTAGTTAAAATTGTGATACGCTGAGATACATTTATGTATGTAACTGACCGCAGTGGATTATATGGACAGGCTAGTCTGTTAGCAAGAAATAAATACGCGGGTAGTCCACGGTGTACTATTTATCGATATAAAATACAAAAACAATAAATTACATTCTCAAAACATATATGTACATATAAATTTAAAAAAAGAAACAAAGACATACATAAAATAATAAAAACAATATTTAAGGAGAGAGATATTTTAGCAAGTTTTTGAAAGACGATAGGGTTTGTGCTTGTCTTACTGACACGGGTAGATCATTCCACAGCCGCACGGTGGGCTGAAAATCGGCTTTCATAGACTTAGGCATTTTATTTTGCAAGTGCGAGTTTTTTTGCCGGATATCACTTCTATTAGTTATAACAATATACAAAAATGACACCAGAATTGATTCTGCACAGAAACGAAGGAATTATAATTTTTTTACGAAAATTTTGTATGGAGCTAGTATGAAAAATCGAAATATCTCTAAAACGGCAGCGATAACCGTAATATCCTTATAGGGGGTTATAGTACTAATTATTTATGATTTTTTGACATACGTTACATAATGGTTGTAGATGCCTTTTTTTTTAAAAAAAATCGTCAAAATATTTTTATTTATTTTTACATATTTAAACGTTCCTTTTAGTGTTTAAGTTGAAGAATTCAGAGCTTTAACAACTCTTATCATAAAATAGCATCACCCCTATAGACCTGAAGGACTAGACAGAGGTGTGTAGTGTCTTGTTGATCTTGTAAGATTTCCAACAATACCAAATAGTTGAATATCAGTGTCAAAGTGCCCATGCTGTCGCTTCTTTTTGAAAGATAGGGGAATGAAATTGTTAATTGATCATACCCTAAAAGTATGATTACAACATAACCGGACACATAATAATAATGATATCCTTATAGGGGATTATAGTACTAACATTATTTATTTTAACATATGAAACTGTTCAAAACGATCCATGAACTGTGTCAAAGTTAAGAACATCGTTAGGAAGCATGCTTTTTCTCCAAATATTAAGAATATGTGAAAAAAAAAGACTGTATATAAACTTTTTATTGATAGGTAATTTAAATAAAACAGAAGTAACAAAAATAATATCTAATAAATTCAATTATATAAAATACATATTTGAAACTATAATTTATGAAATTATTAACTAAACATATTGGTACAATAAACTAACATAAATAACAAAAGAACATAAAGAAAAATAATTAAATTTTACAAATTTTCTTTACAACTTTCGTTGTCGGACTCCAATTCCGAGTCAGAATCCAGATCGGATATACCTACAAACTCGAACTCAGTTTCCGGAAACTGTATTAGGTCGAGAGTTTCAGCAAAAAAGGTTGTCTTCCTTTTGGCATCTAACTTCGGCCTTTGTGCACTTAGAAAAGGATCCGAAGAAACAACAAGCATATTTAGGATATCTTGATTAGAATCTTGCCTGCTTCTTTTCCGCGAATGATGTTCCCGGAACCTCCTAAAATCTTTGTTTCGAGACTCTGAGGCTTCTTCCGAGAGAGTCCCAATCGGGACAATATCATTTTTTTCGATTATGTCAGCTCCGTGTATTAATAGTTTATGTACGGTTGATGACATGTAGTACCAGTCGTATAATTCCACGTACTTTTCTGCTGTTTTGCGAGCAAAATCTTTAAATTTGATGACATCGATCTTCTCACCAGATGTTATTGCTTGCAAAATAACAGCAAATCTTTTTATCAGGTTTTGATCCAACCCAGTAATAGCTGCAGTTTTATTGGGAAACTCGAAAAACTTCCTTGCGGTATTCCCGTCATTGGTAGTTCCCGAGCCTTGTTTTACTATATCAATTAACAGATTGAGCTCCTCTTTAAATTTATTTTGAATGTTTTTTTTTCTGTTTTGTAACATATCTTTATGCTCATTACTTCTTGCTGCCCACTGTTTGAAGTCAAGTCTGTACGCAATGTGTAACAGACATTCCATGCAATTTATACGGGCATGTAGGGATGATAGGCCAAATTCATATATGTCAGAACACACAGTTTTTGATGTTACAGCATCTAAGTGGTTCATTTCTGTTGGTTTTGCTAAGCACAGGTAGCATGATGCATTTGATCTAGCTTCAGAAAGGTACGTGCAGACTTTTGCGTCGATCATTGTCATCATTAGTTTATGAGTCACCCTGTTACTATTAATGCACTCTGTGGGGTTAAGGGCCTCAATTTCCTCATCCATTTTTCTTTTGTTATCAATGACAACTGCATGGCTTTCTTTTACAAAAGTGAACTGAACCGGACGACAATAAAAAGTTGAGCATGGTTTCGGGTTTGTCCATATAGTATTATCTCCATCTGTCAGTTTCAGTGGCACCAAGGAGGTCATGAAAATGCTTGAATCATCATGCTCGCCGTCCATTTTCTGCTTGTATCGGCTTTGATTGGAAGCACCATCAAATCCCCACTTCGATATCAGCTTTAACTGCTTATTTTCCACATTATCAGAAAGACTTTGAAGAATCCGCTTCACCGTGATGTCAAGTAAAGCTTGAAGTGTAATTCTAGCTGATGAATCCGTAACTGATACTGATTGATTAGGAGGGTAGCATGCAAGCTTAGTTTGTTGCAGTTTATAGTAGGATGGGTAAATATCCTTAGCACCTTCCCGAATGGCAGTCTCTCGCAACGTAATCAAAAAAACAACGTAATAAATAAAAGCAATCCAAGTGCCTTCTCTGGTGTAAATATTACTGTTTTCTTAATGCTTTCCTTGATTTTAACGGCAGCTTCTGGATTTTTGATCATATAATTGATTACAGATGCGATATCTTCATAACCTTCTTCTTTTAAACGTGCTGCAGCTGCATATGCCAATTCACAGGAATCCTCGCCTATGTGCTCACTAGATCTTCTCTTTTTCTGTTTGCTTCCCAGATCTTTGAATGGTTTTCGGGACCTTTTTGTCATTGTTCCAACAGTCGATGATGTCGAAGGTTCTGGAGAGACTGAGCGTGCTCTTGGTATCTCATCAACAGTTGGTTCTTGATTTATTAAAGTTTGCACGCAACTCGGCCAATCAATATTTGCTTGCAACCACTCTCCGTACGTATTTCTAAACTTATCAAAGAATCGTTTAGATTTCTGCCACCTGTTTAAAGCAGCTCGCGTGAATCTCCGGCAAAATTCTTTGAGAGTTACTTGATCTTCGGCAGAAAGGCAATCGCCTATGCGGGACACAATTGCACTAAACAATACTTCATGATTAAATGAAGGACACTCACTTTTTAGAAGAACAAACAAATCTAAGTTGGTGATTAAACTTTCCATTCTAAGATTTTGTAGTCGCAAAGCAAATAGTTTTAGTGTTAGCAGTTACACGGTTGTGAACAATCTAAATTATGGAACAAAATTATAGCCCTTTTATTGTATAAAGTCAATAATTAGTTAACTACCCTCATTAAAGTTATAAAAGATATGATAATAAAAATTTATAATCGTCAAAAACATTTCGTAGAACTCATAGTAGAACTAATCAACATTAGCAAATCACATTAGCTCACTAATTATAAAAAGGTGAATGCAGTTCTTAGTTGGTATTGTTGCGAGATATTTCAAATCATTTAATCACTTAATAGGCTCATTAGAATCAGAAGACTACAACCATCATTCTAATTACTTAATTACTTGTCATCAGACTCATTAGATGACTACACAATATGTTATTTTGTATTTTGAACGTATGCAAGGTTTTAAAATTCCTTTTGTGTCGATATTATTATGTGTCCGGTTATGTTGTAATCATACTTTTAGGGTATGATCAATTAACAATTTCATTCCCCTATCTTTCTAAAAGAAGCGACAGCATGGGCACTTTGACACTGATATTCAACTATTTGGTATTGTTGGAAATCTTACAAGATCAACAAGATACTACACACCTCTGTCTAGTCCTTCAGGTCTATAGGGGTGATGCTATTTTATGTTAAGAGTTGTTAAAGCTCTGAATTCTTCAACTTAAACACTAAAAGGAACGTTTAATATGTAAAAATAAATAAAAATATTTTGACGATTTAAAAAAAAAAGGCATCTACCCCAACGAGCACATTAGTGGAAATAGCAGCCTATTTTGTTACTTTGGGCTGTAAAATAGCGCTTTAAGGGTTCAAAAAGCAGTTCAGAGTTGCATATCTGCATCCGTAAACGTCTATAGTTATAAAAGTTACTTAAGGTGCTATAAGCTGAATCAAATACTACCCTAGCCTTAACAGTAGTCCACGGTAGAACTCATTTACCACTTACACCTTTATATGAGAGTTACGAAGGTCATTCTGCCACTCACAGCTGCATAGTAGTTTCCATTGTAACTTGTATAGGTTATAGTTATAGTAACCACTATTATACTACTATAAGTTTCATTATAGAAATAATAGAAACTCTTATGCATACTATAGTTGCAAAAAATCATCAGTGTAACTAAGGCCTTTAGTAGCAATAGTCATTCTTTGCAGGCTCAATCTTTTCGCCATTTTACAGCCACTTTTGTAACTATTATAAAACATTTAATAAAATGGATGCTAAACGAATAAGTACGTAACTAGATCTTATTTATTTATTTATTTATTATAAACTTTATTGTACACCTTACAATACACTTAAGGATACAAATAATTAATCTTATAACCTCAAAAACAGGAAAATAGGAGCTTTTTGTGGCTGTGAGTTGCACTAGGGGAACAAAAATCACTGGCTGCGTTAGAAGGGTGAAAATTAGCACTATGATTCTCAAAAGGGAGTTATTAGAGCTCAAACTGCAGGTTATGACTACAGTACAATGACGCCATGATTTTTTAAGGAAACTTATAATTCACTTGCAAAATTGAGTTGATATACATTGGTTTTTCAGTTAAATGTGCATTAAATGTACCGGTAAACAATCGGCCACTTGCGAATAGTAAGTTATCGACACGTAAAAATACGGAAATAAAATTTATTCTGTATAACAAATAAAAAATATCACATATCTTTTGTTAATTTTTTAAATATCATAAAAGCGCGTTAAAATTACTCGAAAATTATCTTATATATCTACAGTAAACTGGACAGCGTTTTAAGTATCTTTATATATCTTGCTAATACAGAATACAAACATTTACTTCTTTATGTTTTATTTTCATGATGGCGACGAAAACACTTTACCAAAATATTACAAACAATGTCAACTGAAGATATACAATAAAGAACTATATTCAATTCATTCGTTCAAAGTAGTTCAAAATCATTCAAAAGTAGCGCTACGAGAGCTTTAGTATAGCGTTAATAAATCGTTATAGCTATTAAGGAACCTTTATGCAACCGTTGTGCAGGTTAAATGGAACTTTAGGTTGCATAAAATGGCGCCCAAATAGCGCTAAAGCGGCTGCTTTAAGTCTGCAGTAGACGCTCTAGCGCTTACGTCTATTACCATAAGTAATAATCGGATACGCTCCAAAGCTCTAATGCAGCCCATTTGTGCTAGTTGGGACAACCATTATGTAACGTATGTCAAAAAATCATAAATAATTAGTACTAAAACCTCCTATAAGGATATTACGGTTATCGCTGCCGTTTCAGAGATATTTCGATTTTTCATACTAGCTCCATACAAAATTTTCGTAAAAAAAATATAATTCCTTCGTTTTTGTGCAGAATCAATTCTGGTGTCATTTTTGTATATTGTTATAACAAATAGAAGTGATATCCGGCACAAAAACTGGCACTTGCAAAATAAAATGCCTAAGTCTATGAAAGCCGTTTTTCAGCCCACCGTGAGCCGTACTGCTTGAGCTGCGAACGACTTACCATAGAAATTAGTGGCGTGACACGGTACCACAAGCCTTAAGTTTTCTGATGACCACGTTTGGCAAGATTAGTCTTAGATATTCTGTCTTCTCGCTGCCATAATGACCGTCAAAAGGCGATGAAGAATGTTAATAGGTATGCTAAATCGGTTGAAAGTTTGTTACAGTAAAGCTTGTATGTATAGAAATACACTAGTTGTTATTATAGTCAAAAATACCTATTATTTTTGATTTTACAGGCATTTAAACTTACGATAAATATCGAGTTCCGCTAACAGTGACGTGACCGCATGTGACGTCAATTTACAACGCTCCGCTTAGTAGCAAGTCGCCATTGGTGGTTGTTCCCAGCCACTTATGACCTTTCAGCTTTTAAGGTAAATAGCATGGCAGGTAAATTAAATAGGCATCTTCTGTGCTCGCTCGTTTCATCGTAGACCTCATCTATCGCTTACCATCAGGCGAGATCGAGGTCAAGAGTGAGCTCATCAGTAATAAAAAAAAAATTCGGCACAACACATGATTTCTTAGTATTTGGATTGGACATTTTTGAAAGTATTTATAATTTCTAATGAAAAGTAAGACGACACCGTGCTGAGAGCGCGAGCGGACTGAGCGAGTGTTGTGAGATGACGTCACACCGTCACGAGGCCGCGTCGCACGTTTACTTCTATAAATCGGAAACTAATTGTCGTATCGAAGTAATTCTTTCACTAGTCTTTTTTATTTTTGACAGAGAATATGGAGAGCTAATATGCAAAATTAGTTAATTCTTCATTGACAGCCAGGATCAACGACTGAACGTGTTTTCCGGACTACTACTAAGAACATTGCTTACAGAATATCTACCTCTAATAACTGTCGAAGATGTGCTTTCCGATTCACGGAATGATCTCGATAAGATGGTAACCCATCCACGGTTCGACCTTGTCAAGCGTTGCTTAAAATGGAAGATCTGTCCGCGCGGCTGGTATTATTAAGACCAGGCAGTACAAAATAATTTTCACGCAAGCTCCGCCCCCATGCACCTCGGTTAGGCCGTTGTAGTAACGCTAACGCAGCAGTAATAAAGTTGAATATCGCGTGCGCTCTTTCACCATGTTCGGTTTCGAAAGTGCCGTTGTGTGCTAAACAGTAACGCAGCAGTAATAAAATTGAATATCGCGTGCGCTCTTTTACCATATTCGGGTTCGAAACTAAATGTCGTAAGTCTCAATTTTTATTTCGTTTATAACTAAAGTAATAAAACCGGTCAAGTGCGTGTCGGGCCACGCGCAGTGTAGGGTTCCGTAGTTTTTATAAAAACCAAGTGCGTGTCGTATTCGCTGACTGATCGTTTCGTACCATGCTCTAACTAAACATGACTACCTAACTAATTTGACTTCCTATACAAATCCTCACCTGATCCGACAATTTTGCACGGAAAGTTTCAATTTTTTTTAGAGATTTGTATAAAACTTGTCATAGCCGGTGTTTTTAATTTAAATACAGACACAGAGCTACACTGCTCAATCGTCACAAGAAGCTAGCATGATACAACTGGCGCTCAGCGCCATCTATCGACATTTCTATAGAGTTGTTCGAAATTTTCGAGTCAAATACAATTGGTCGACTATTACTCGTAAACCTGTAAAGCCCACTTATGTGTGATAGTTTTCCTTTAAATTTCGTTATATATAGGTACTACTGCCGTAACATTTCAATTTCTAACTATAACCGTTTAGTTGATAGAGGGGGAGGACACTTGACTCTAACGAAAATTGGTACTTTAAAGCTTGATAAGTTACGAACGGTTTACTTAATCAAAAAACGGTCTTACCAAACCCCTAATATTTTTGAAAGACCTATCCAACGATGTCCCACACTATGGGAAGAACGATAAAAAAAAAATATCATCCCACTTTACATGTATGGGAGGTACCCTAAATAATTGTTTTTTTCAAAATTTTATTTTACCACTTTTTCGGCGTCATTAACGTGTATACTCATGCCAAAGTACAACTTTCTAGTACCTATAGTTTTTGAGCTAAACCGCGGACAGACGGACAGACAGACGGACATGGCGAAACTATAAGGGTTCCTTGTTGACTACGGAACCCTAAAAAAATGAGAAAAAATGTCCTATGTTTGGATAATAAACTATATTTTCTTACTATCAATACTAATTTTAGACATAAAAGCCGAGTAATCTAGTTTAAATTTTGAATAATCTTTAAAAAGACATGATTTTAGATTAAAAAATGAATCGAGCAAAAATGTTCCAATTACGTAACTGGTCTTACATATATGTAAAGAAAAAGA
Organism: Tholera decimalis; assembly: GCA_943138885.2. NCBI lineage: Eukaryota > Metazoa > Arthropoda > Insecta > Lepidoptera > Noctuidae > Tholera > Tholera decimalis. The sequence continues at coordinate 3,209,852 of OW964575.2, read as the reverse complement.
TCCAATAAATTATATACTAAAGTTCCATTTTGATTGTATGCGTGATTGTTTCAGAATATTAATGCAAAGTTACATACAATTTAGGGAATTTACCTCCTCTTAATCCACGAACTTCACATTTATAATTAAATCCTAAAAAAATATAGATTTATAGGACTAGTTTCAGGGCTTGATGTATATATTCTAATACATATTTTTTTATTTTTACGACTGGTCAAATTCAACGCTTTGAAAACACAGGCTTATCTTTTCAGCGCTAAAAGGAGCCCATATCAATTATCCCCTACTTTTCGAAGTGCATCTGTGCCAGTTACCAACCGCTTGGAGCTTTTGAGCATGGAGTTGATGTCAGACCTCAACTTTGGCTCAACCATCGAGTCCAGAGCTCAGACTGCAGCAAAAAAGCTGGGAATCCTACACAGGGTGAGGCGGTACTTCACGCCTGGACAGCTTCTGAATCTATATAAAGCACAGGTCCATTCCTGTGTGGAGTATTGCAGCCACTTGTGGGATGGCTCTGAAAAATATCAACTTGCTGCATTGGACTTGATCGAGCGCAGGGCTAAAAGGCTTATAGGCGACGAGGCACTATTGGGCAAGCTTCATAGCCTGGCTCATCGGCGAACCGTTGCTTGCCTGTCGGTTTTCTACAGATTGTACTTCGGGGAGTGTGCGCAGGAGCTCCATGACCTGATTCCTCCATCTCCCTTCCACTACCGGTCTACTAAACGCACGGCTGGATACCATCCACACTTGGTTGATATACCGTCTTGTCGTACCAAGCGCTTCTCCTCCACATTTATTGTGCGCACAGCCAAGCTGTGGAATTCCCTGCCGGCTTCTGTGTTTCCTGCCACTTATGACCTTTCAACCTTTAAAGCAAGAGTAAACAGGCATCTTCTGGGCTTGCTCGTTCCATCGTAGACCTCATCTATCGCTTACCATCAGGCGAGATCGAGGTCAAGAGTGAGCTCATTCTGAATTTTAAAAAAAGACTTATAAATTCTTAATTATATTAAAAAATCCCCAGTACGGAACTCTCGGTGGGCGAGTCCAACTCGCCCTTGTCCTGTTTATTTTATCACTCTTCGCTCTTCGCTGAATCCAAGACAGTACATTTATTTATTTAATTTGGATTTTTGGGCTGTTTATTATTAAGCCTCAAGCTACTCAAGCAAACAAGAAAAAATTATTCAATGTGTTGTTTCTTTCCAGGTCTTACTTCTACTTAGCTGAGTCCCTGACCACGGGTGGGTTCACAGGTCGGCGCTGCCTGTCTTACCTGACGGCTATGACTGGAAACTGCCACCTTTGGGGAAATCTACAGATGGGAGGCTTAGTGCCCAAGAGAGGGTAAGAGTTCATTTCCCAAGTCAACGCGGTGTGTCGTGTTCCAAACGTGCCTTAAGGGTTTAGACTACCTCAGCGCTTCTCACTCTTTATCTCGCTCGCACACTACTGGCCGCGGTCACGCGAGCAAGCGAGACAGGGAGCAGGGAAAAGACTCCAAGACACCGATAATATAGTTTATTTCTTTTTACAGTGAAAATAATGGTAATTTTAAAAAAGTAAATAACATAAGACCTGCTTTATAGTTAGTTCAGTTAATATGCAAAGTTTCATTATCTAATTTGAAGTTATTTTAGAATACCAGCGGTTTATTGTTCGGTTTGGAGTTAACCTTAGAATATTTTTTTATCAGGAAAATTTTATGGAATCGTGTTTTCGTCAAACATAGTACCTAACATTAATCCTCAACTTTACCATATATTTATTTCAAAATTATTGCTGCAGTATTTTCGACATAACGGAGGATCATGCTAAGCCATTTGAGGTAGTATAGGCCCTTAAGCATTACTTTTTTTTTATTAGGCTCACGTTTGACCACCATCTCACCTGATGGTAAGCGATGATGTGGTCAAAGATGAAGCACGCTTACCTATATGTAACCTATTCACTCTTGAATTAAAGATCACAGGTTATAGCTAACAGGAAAGACAGACTCCGGCAGGGATTCCACTCCTTAGCCGTACGCACAATGAAAGTATTGCCAAAATGTTTTGTGCGTATGGAAGGGATATCCACCATGTAACGATGGCGCATCGCCGTTTGTCTTGTATTCCGATGATGGAACGGGCTTGGAGAAATAAGTACTTATAGTGAAGCTTGTTAGGCCAATGCCTACCATGGCAAGGGCAGTATTAAGGGAGTCGTTTGACCGAAATGAAAAAGTTGAGCAACGAATGGATATGAATAAGACTCATTTTACAATGCTTCAGTTTCAATCCTTCATTAGGGAAATCTAATGATGTTTTTTGTCAAGTTTATATTATTTAGAAAACTACTTTTTATGTAAATCGGAGAGTTCTTACGGGCGGATCCCCTGCAGGTTATTTTTAACCGACTTCAAAAAAAGGAGGAGGTTCTCAATTCGTCTTGAACTTTCTTTTTATGTATGTTACCTCATAACTCGCAGATGACTAGACCGATTTGGAAAATTCTTTTTTTATTTGAAAGGTTATACTTTCTACTTAGTCTAATTGTCGTCACGTTTGGATCTGATGATGGAATCATGGAGAAATCAAGGGAACTCTTCAAATATTATAGGCACACCTATAGCATTTTGGGTATTTTTTATAGTACCTTGTGCAGTTGCTCTCGAAAAGCACCATTTGGGGAAGTGGAACTGATGATGAAGACCACAGATGGCCACCGAAACTACTCAATAATAAGTATTTCGTGGATTGCGATTAGATTACTTGAATAAAAATGTTAAGCACTTTATGCTCGTCACAATGCATATGGTAAAGTAGAGCTGTTGGTGATGTACCAGGAGAACTCCTCAGAAATTAACGGCTCTGCACCGGGAAAAGTAATATTTTGTAAAAGGTGATAAGTAGTTGACATTTTGGCTTTTGTAACTAGATAAATTATAAAGCGACCCACTAAACAGCGTGAAAAAAAACTTTTTAGCAAAAAATAAAACCGACTTTCATATAAAAACACTACAAAGGCAAAAATAACTTAATATTGGAAGGCGGTGTCAAAATAAAAAGAAAATACAAAACAAATGACACCGACCACCGAAATTTAAGTTATTTTTGCCTTTGTAGTGTTTTTATATGGAAGTCGGTTTTATTTTTTGCTAAAAAGTTTTGTTTTACATTTTCATTCACTATATACTTAGCCATTTCGATTTGATCCCCTTACTTTTTAACAGGTAAGTATAGGCAAACAGAAAAATAGTAGTTCAAGAAAAATGTATTTATTTTCAAATCTTCGATCATTAATAAAGAACAGTGATCGAACTTTCAAGTGTCTGAAATCATCAGAAGCAAAGTAGGAAACATTACGCGTTGGTATTACAATAAGAATTATGAAGATAATTATGTATTTCAATAAACCCTGAATCTATGCTTGGTGATTTGGGGATCCGACCAGAATAATTTATTTATTAAAACTTCATGCCACACAAAAGTACAAAGGCGGAATCTCTCGAATTAAAAAAAAAAATGTGTCTTAATGATGAAGAAGATGATGGCATAACTGTTTTAAATGAGAATATTTTCTTATACCATACTTTTAGGAGCATGTTTTTTTCCGTAGTCGGGTTTCGGTTTTTGAACTTACTATTTTTTTATTTTTCAGACAATCCGGAATCTTCTGGATGGAAACGAACGCTGCTCCACCGTTTTCCAGGGGTTAAGTGACTACGCACCCGATAAGGATAATTTGTAGTTAATTTAAATAAAAAATAATGAACTGATTTTGGTTTTTATTTTCTCATCTTTAGATAAAGATACTTTATTCTCAACAAAAATAATTATTGATCGTGATATTATATGTCACGTTGTTGAGAAAAATATATGAGTATATGTCGAAGGCACTTTTGGATCAAAAAGTGACCGGTTCGCTAGCGCGTTGTGTTCCACGCGCGCCTCATAGAGCAGTAAGCAGTAATCGGCTGCCCCATTTCAATACAAAATTTTACAGGAGAACACATAAACGTAGAATAGGCATTGGATACATTATCCTCTTGATTCCTTAATTCTCATTAGATTATCTCCCAGTGTTCCTTCTGAATTGGTTTAGCAGTTCCAGAGCCTCAGTCCAGATTAATAGAAAGACAGTCGAAACGATAAGCAATAATAGCTTTAAAAAGTTATTTTCAATTTCATTTATTTCAAGTAACAAAACTCAATTGGTTTTTTTTTTTTTAAACGTGGTAAAATTATCAAATAAGTCCTACTCCGGGCAGGGTGGGAGGGACTGTCAGACTTTTACTGACTAAAATCCACGGTGTTCCTTCAATAGCCCTTTACGTACCGGGGCCACGTTAACGGGATGAGTCCCACGACCCCGGCAGGCTTCGGCCCTCTGCAGAGGGGGCCTCGTCATGTTGCTGACGCTCTTTGAGGCGCGCGTGGAACACAACGCGCCGTCGACCCGGGCATGGTCCATGGTCGGACAGCGAGTTGCCCTTTACTCGCTGTACGCATGCCCGCGCCTACGGTGGCCGGAGATCGTCGGCCGACGTCCGACGCCGTGGGCGTCTACCACTGCGGCTGGGCTGGAGGGAGGACGCCATCCTCTCCCTCACGCGGCTCGCCTCCTCCTTAGGAAGCATGACTGCTTCGCAGAAGGAGGCGACCGCTTCCCACTCCCTCTCGCCCCGCAGCATGGCCTCGACCAATGCCGGGCGTGAGAGGTCTCCGCCTATCGCCGCCGTGAGGACACGTCGGTGCTCTGCCCAGGCGGGGCAGTCTTGCACCGTGTGCTCTACGGTGTCCTCAGGGCGACCCTCGCAGTGGTGACACCCAGGCGTTTCCTCCTTTCCCATCAGACACAGGTACCTCCCGAAACTTCCGTGTCCGGTGAGGACCTGCGTCATGCGGTAGGTCAGGACGCCGTGACGCCGATCTAGCCACTCCTCAAAGAGGGGTCTTACCGCCGCAATTGCGGCGTGCCCGAAAACTCAATTGGTTAGTAACAAAATTCCTTAATCCTATGTTAGTACTTAACACGTTCGCTAACAGTGAGCACTTACCCTGACACCACATTACGACAGTAGAATTTTCCTCGACGTACTCTTAAAAATAAGTGGCCTGTCCCTCGACGTAATGTCATAACGCACTATTTTAATTTCCCGCCTAACGACCTACTGTCAGCGTGTACGTTTTTTCTTTTCACCACATTACGACGTATCTTCAGATATCTACCCTTGGTTAGGTGGTGTTTAGGGAAACTACCTTACAAACGAACGTGTTAAATTACAAGGTTGGTTTGCGAATCGAAGCTACAAGCTCAACACCGATGTGGAGAGCTTGCAGCAGTGATTCACGAACACACAGTCGAGCCTGTTCGCCACACAACGAAGGATTATGTTGGGGCTGGCCCGCACCCGGCGCACCATGGAAGCGCATCGTTTTCGCATCGTCGCATAGAAACAGTCAACGCGAGCTTCAGCAAACATCCCTGATGTGCTACAGAAGCGGGGCAGCCCCATCAACACCCGGAACGCATTATTGTACTGAACGCGAAGGGCACTGTACGATTTACGAGTATATGCAGCCCACAGGCTGCACGTGTAAAAAGAACAGCAGAATGCACGAATTATGGTTATTTTTACACCAGGTGAGCAACGTGCAAATCTGCGAGCTATCATAATATACGTATCAGCTCTAACCGACAATGCCCTTCGCTTCCTCTCAATGTCGTCATTGTCTTTAAAGTCAGCGGTCAAGAGACATACAATTCAATCTTATTTATATAATACTAGCTTTCTGCCCGCGACTTACAAAACTTAAAACTTACAACGACTTAAAAATCAGACTATGTGTTATTCCAGGATGTAAACTATCTACCTGCCAAATTTGATTCAAATCCCATCAGTAGTTTTTGCATGAAAGAGTAACCATTTTTATTAGGGATCCCTATTTTTTTTTAATGTAATATAGCCTGCATCACTCAGTGAAAATGCAGCTTTCTAATGGTGAAAGAATTTTTGAAATCAGTCTAGTAGTTTTTGTGTGAAAACGTTACAAACATACAAAAACACAAATGTTTCCTCTTTATAATCAACCGACGACAAAAAGAGGAGGTTATCAATTCGACGCGTATATTTTTTTTTATTCGTTTTGATACGAGATACCTATCATCAGACGATACGATATTGAAATTCTGTAAAGAAATTAATAATAATTCAGCTTATAAAGTTCCCACCGCTGGGACACATGGGATGTCGCATGTCTTCAAATTATTGATCCTAGGACGTACCGGTTTCCTCACGATGTTTATTAAATACCCTACCGTACCATACCCTACCCCTACCCTACCCTACCCCTACCCTACCCTACCCTACGCTTGAGACCTTTCCTACTTTTTAGGGTTCCGTAGCCGAATGGCAAAAAACGGAACCCTTATAGTTTCGACATGTCTGTCCGTCTGTCTGTCTGTCTGTCCGTCCGTCCGTATGTCACAGCCATTTTATTCTGAAACTATTAGGACTATACATGTAAAACTTGGTAGATAGATGTATTCTGTGAACCGCTTTCCGATTTTAAGAGAAAATTTAAAAAAACATTTAAAATAAAGGGGGCTCCCCATACATGGAACTGAAACTGAAAATATTTTTTTTTTTCATGAAACCTATACGTGTGTGGTATTTATAGACAGGTCTTTAAAAATGACATTAAGGTTTCTAAAATGACTTTTTCATAAAGTTAATCGTTTAAAAGATATACGCTTCCAAAGTGGTAAAATGTGTGTCCCCCCTCTAACTTCTATAATAATGAAGTGAAAAATCTAAAAAACCATATGTTGGAGATCTTAATGTACACTTTCAACCAAAATTGGTTTGAACGAGATCGAGTGAGCAGTTTTTGAGATACAGTATATTTTCTAAAACCGCAAATATAACTTTGTAATTCATACAAATACTATGAAAAACAAAGTTATTTGGCGTAGTTGTAAAAATTGTAAATAAGCTAGTTTTAAGAAATTTTTAAGGTTTTTTGGTTTTTTTTTTGTTCAATTAATTATATTAAGTACCTACCTATATTATATTTATTATAGTTACCACAGAACCCTTCATGGGCGAGTCCGACTCGCACTTGGCCAATTTTTATTATATAGATGGGCCCACTCTTGACCTCGATCTCGCCTGATGGTAAGCAATAGATGAGGTCTAAGATGAGACGAGCGAGCCCAGAAGATGCCTATTTACTCGTACTTTAAAGGCTGATAGGTCATGTGGCAGGGAACACAGAAGCCGGCAGAGAGTTCCACAGCTTGGCTGTGCGCACAATAAATGTGGAGGAGAAGCGCTTGGTACGACGAGACGGTATATCAACCAAGTGTGGATGGTACCCAACCGTGCGTCCTGCAACTTGCAAGTCGGGCCCGTCGAGCAAAAAATAATATCTGAGCAGTATTGAAACGAAGTTTGCGGTTAAGAAGTTTGTATGACTAGGCCTCTTTTTTAGGGTTCCGAAACCTAATGGCAAAAAAACGGAACCCTTATAGTTTCGCCATGTCTGTCTGTTCGTCCGTCCGTATATCACAGCCATTTTATTCCGAAACTATTAAGATTATACATGTGAAACTTGGTAGGTAGATTTATTCTGTGAACCCCTTTTCGATTTTAAGAAAAAAATAATAATAAATAATTAAAATTAATGAAGACTCCCCATACATGGGACTGAAAAAGAAATTTTGTTTTTCATGAAACCTATGCGTGTGTGGACTCGTCTCGACTCTCTATAGACAGGTCTTTAAAAAGGTTTTTAAAACCATTTTTTCCTTCAGTGAATCGTTTCAAAGATATACGCTTCCAAAGTGGTAAAATATATAATGTAGATCTTAATGTAAACTTTCAACAAAAATTAGTTTGAATGATATCGGGTCAGCAGTTTTTGAGATATTTTATAGCATATTTTCTAAAACCGCAAATATAACTTTGTATTTCATACAAAAAATATGAAAAACAAAGTCATATTTCATAGTTACTACGGAACCCTTCATGGGTGAGTCTAACTCGCACTTGGCCAATTTTTATTTCTATAAATTTACTTATTTCTCAACTTTGGTTTTGAGTGTGTCGAGATTTGAGACATAAAATACCTGCATATTAATTAATATATTTCCAAATCTGACTGAAGGTTGAATATATGTGGTAACTGCTGGGACTTGTACTCTTAAATTGGATAATAATAATGGTCCTCAGATAATAATTATAGACTCTCTGTTCCTTTACTCTAATAGTCAATTCAATTCACGGGTATTATCACAGGCTCAGCAATACATTTGATAAAACGGCGAGTATACGTCTAACCTGCACCAGGGCCATAGAGTACTATAATACTACGGATAACCAGGGCACTCGCGTGACTGCAGATGATTGCTAAACCCAAGCGATATACTTTGTGTCCGAACATCCATACACTACATCCCTTCCTTATTTTACATATTATATTCCGATCACTTTCTGGAATTAGATTGTACAATTCCAACGCACAGTCCCCGAAAGGTAACTAATAGAAAACCACAGAAATTCGAAAGCTAACCTTTTCGAAATAAGCAAAAATACCCTTATCAATACATAAAATAAAACAGTAATAAAAGTGTGTACATTGACTAAACAAAACATTGAATAACAAAAAAATAGGGGTTTTTTTATTAATTAAAATTACTGTCTTTGTATCTGTTTGTTCACGCTAATCTCCTGAACTACCAGACCGATTTGAATGAAACTGTTTTTGTTATATGGGTCATACACATATGGGTGTTCGGATAAAATAACTTAAAAATTTACGACAGTAACTAAAGACTTTTATTTTTTAGTTAAATTATTGTTACTTTTCTATTTACTCATAATATTTCAAACAATAAAATGATATTTTTTTATTTAAAAAAAATTCAAAATGTTTCAAAAGTCTCGTCGTGTGGACTGTTCAGCTTCGGGGTATGAGAGTTTGGATAGACGCAGTTAATTATTTTGTTACATATTTATCAAAACATCATTGTCGCATTTACGTGATATATAATGAATATTATTTTTATTAGATAGTTGTTAATAATTGCACAACACATATTTTTTTATTTCCAATAAACATGCTGTTATACGGATTTAGGTCTTTTTGGTGGACCTAAAAATCAACCAAATTTTAATTTCTACTAAAGCTACCATATATTGTATATTTTTTAAATTGACAACACTGGATAGCCGCCATTTGTTGGAGTCCTTGTCAGTACTGCTACGTGCCATTTTATAATTTACGAAGTTTTAAAATAAAATTAAGTATTTTTGTCAAAGTTCAGTGCATCTTTCCTGCTTGGGTTGTAATTTGGTAAGTTATTATTCAATATTTTAGTAAATATTCCGACGATATGCCATTTAAGGAGTATTTTCAAAATTTATTTTGTTGTGATTCTAACCCTAAAAATAAAATGGCTGCTTTGATTTTAGTTTGAAATATCTCTTCTGTGGACATCTTTCCTGTGAACATAAATGTCCACAGGAAATATCTATGTCCACAAAAATAACATTTTAATTGTTTTCCATGCTAACAAGGCTACAATGTTGGTCAAACAAACGGGCAGGCAGTGATAGCATGATTTAAATACTGCATTATTGGTATCGGCACCCGAAAAAGGAGCTTGACTTATTTTTGCCAAATGTGAGGTGCTTAGCATGGTTGGGTTTGTTTCAGGTACAATGCCTCGATCAAGTCAGCCTAGAACCCAATTAACTGACGAAGAGAAGAAAATACGTCGTCGTGAACAGAAAAAACTTAGCATGCGAAGAGCTAGAGCTAAATTAGATGCTACTGCCATAGAAGAAAGACGTAGAAAAGAACGCGAAAGATATCATCTAAAGAAACAAAATGGGTTATTGAAGACAATTAAAGATTGTACACCCAGACAGCAGCGACAGATGCGAAAAATGTGGCGTGAAAAAGCCAAGCTAAGACGTGAAAGAGATCGACTAAGAAAACAAACAGAAGAAATAGTACGCGTGAATACTCCGGTTTCTTCTCCAAGTTCTTCTCGCTCATCACATTCACGTGTAGAGGTGGGTAAAGCAATACGATTACGAAATCACCGAATATTGAAGGCTCAAAATCAGTTTTTAATTGAAAGATTAAATATTTTAGAACGGAAGCTCTCTAAATATAGGATGCGAATAATAAGATTTAAAAAAAATAAAGGACAGGAGATAATCATAAATATTGGCTTAAGAAAAAGGATACATGATTTTTTACTCAATGACGAAAATAGCAGACTAACAGCTGGTAAAAAGGAAACGATCACGCGCAAAAAAGTCAAAAAGCAAATACGTCTTTTAAATGATACACTTCTAAACCTTCATAAAAAATTTAATAATACGACTGGTTTGAATGTCTCATACGAAACATTCCGCCGACATCGTCCATTCTGGGTAATATTCCCTAAAGCGGCGTCAAGAAATACTTGCCTGTGTTCCGTTCATACGAATAATGATTATATTGTTCGAGCCTTACACCAATCTAAGATATTAAATCATTATTCTGCTACCGATCTCGCAAAATCTCTTTGCTGTAATAATGCTTTTAGTGTTCCTTGCTTGGAACGGAAATGTACGCAATGTTCTGAGAGAGTTCCAAAGTACACTTTGTTAAATGGCAATGATACAATAATTTACCAAAGATGGGTAACTAAGAATTGTACTGTAATAATAAAAGGCAAAGAGAAGATTTGTAAGAAAACTGTGAAAGAAAGCGTAAAGACATCGCATCAATTGCTTGTTAATATTTTAAATAAAAACCTACCTATATTCATGTAGCATCTTGCCAACATCACTAATCAGTATAACGCTATAAAATTTATAAAACAAAGTCTTTCGCCATCTGAGGGTTTACTTCATATAGACTTTTCAGAAAATTATTCTTGCAAGTACGGATCTGAAATTCAATCAGCCCATTTTGGAGGATCAAAATCGCAACTTTCATTACACACGTGCATCTATTATTCTGCTGATTCAGAACCGCCACAAAACGTAGTAAAACCTACGTCTTTCTGTTCGGTTTCCGAAAATTTGAGACACGATCCCGTTCTTATTTGCGCACATCTGAAACCTATAATTGAAAAAATTAAAATTATTTCGCCACATTTGAAGGAAATACATATTCTAAGCGATGGGCCTACAACGCAATATCGGAACAAGACTATGTTTCATTTAATTGTAAATTATTTGAGTAAAATCTCCAATGCAGAGAAGATCGTGTGGCATTTCAGTGAAGCTGGTCATGGGAAGGGGGCACCGGATGGTGTTGGTGGCTGCGTAAAACGGACGTGTGACAATATTGTTGCCCATGGAAGAGATATCTCAAATATTGACAGTTTTATCAGTTGTTTGAAGGACAATTGTAAAGGAATCGAAATTGTTCCTGTTGATGATACCCATGTTCCTAACATACAGAGAATAGTGGATGCAAATAAATGTCGTCCGTTTAAAGGTACCTTCCAAATCCACCAAGTTGTATGGAATAGTACTGAACCTAATTTACTTCGCGCCAGGAGATTAAGCTGTATTTCATGCGCCACTCACGTTCGTTGTCCTCATTTTGAAATAGGACAAATTCATATTGAATGTGTCTCAGATCCTGTAGATGATTCATCAGTAGGTTCTTCAACGCCTTCGTCAAGTATTTCTATGACTAGTTCGCCATCTTCTCATAGAACAGCATCTGTATCAACTATCACTGGGCCAAGAACTCCTTCACTATTGTTGTTAACACCCTCTCCAGAACTATTAGACAATGTGAATAATCAACCATGTACTCCGCGAAAGAGGATTCTCTGTGAGAATAACTATTCTGATGACTCAGTTACACCACCTAAAAAACCTAAAGTACGATCTTCGTTCTTTGAAAGTGATAATAGTGATGAAAACATTTTTTGAAAGCGTATTTGTTTGTTGATTTTTTTATTAGTTTGACATCTTATTAATAAAGATAATAGGCTAAACTGAAAAATAATTAAAATAGTTGGATTAATTTCAATATTTACCCTTGAAAAATTACATTTTATTACTAATATTATCAATGAAAAAGTAAGATTTTTTGTTTGTATTTTCCAAAGTAAGGATAACTTGTGTTAATTATAAATAGTTTTAAATATGGCAAGGAAATGTCAATATCAGAGTGATTAACCTCTCTTCTGTGGAAATGGGTCTTTTCTGTGGACTAAAAAAAAAAATAAAGTAAAATAACTTGCTGAAATCTAAATAACGATCTGGTTTTTGATTAATTTCTAATTACTTGTAAGATTACCTAATAAATGAGACTGATTTGAAAAAAAAACTAACGACTTTTTATTTCGTATATTTTTATAACCCGTTTTGTGTATGACCCATATAGCTAGTAAGTTTGGGTAACATATAGGCTATAATTTATTTCGGAAACTAGAACAGAAGTTTACACGCGAGCAAAGCCGCAGGCAGAAACTTGTGACGAATAAAAGAACCAGTGTGTTTGTGAAGCTAATCTTATTAATTATTTTAATGATGAATGATTTAATTTTAATCATATCTTTTGATAAATATTTCGCATAGTTGTTTATGATAAAAGCACATGAATGATTGCTGGATTTTTTACGACATTCAATCAGCAGTCATGATTAATGTGGTAGCGTTCATATTTGGATTAACGGTAGTTTCAGGTGAGCATAATAATACACATTTTTGAACTGCTTATTTCTATATATATGCACATCGTGTAATGGAAATCCCATATCTATCCAAAAGGGCTGAAGACAACATCTGGTATGGAGTCTCTGCACAGTTTCAGCTCAAAACAAGTGACTCAAAAAATTTATACCAAATTATCGGTTTCATATGTTTCTTGAATACCAATCATAACAAACGTGTTACAGCACTACGAGGGTCAATACTTTTCCACGTCACTTGCCAAAAACACGATAATTCTCTTCGTTCTTATTAATTTGAAAAATTCGGTCTCTGACATCAATGTAATGAAACCTTTGCTATAGGTATAAGATAAAACAACAAAAACGGGAAACTTTACACTACATTAGAATACAAATTCTTGACCTCGATCACACCTGATGGTAAGCGATAGATGAGGTCTACGAAGGAACGAGCGAGCACAGAACATACTTGTTGACTTTTGCTTTAAAGACTTCATATGTGGTAGGGATAGGGCTGCGATCCGTCCGGGTTTCCCCGGATTTGTCCTAGTTTGGACAGCGTCCGGGGGATTTTCCCTGTAAGCGTCAGGGTAAAACCCGGTCACATATTGGTCTTATGGGCACCAAAAAGCACGATCTCTGTATTTCATCTTATTGTTTTTGTAACGTTGATTAATTAAAAAGAAAGCCTATTATTAATAAACTTCTAACTGTCTACAATGTTACCAGTAAATAAAAACCATAGTTAAACATCATTGTTTTTAGTTTCAAGTACAAAAATTAATTTTTCTACGGTGTCCGGGGAAAATCTACGATTTTACCCAATTGTCCGGTGTTTCTGAAGTCTTTGTTTGGGGCCGGTAATTTTGGTAATGGCAGCCCTAGGTAGGGAACATAGGAGCCGGCAGAGTGTCCTTGGCTGTCCGTACAATAAATGTAGGAGTAGGTACTTTTATTTTTTCCGGTGGGAATTCATCAAACGACTCCTCCCACTTCCTACCGCTCTGTGTGGAGCGGAAGGGAGTGTCAGATTCTACTGACTAAAAACCCACCCTGCTCCTTCAGTTGCTTATGCTTTCCGGAGCCACGGTATCTCATAAGAACATTCCCAATAAGAAACCCCGTAAGGGAGTGGTGCCCCCTGTAAACAAAATACACAAACAAACATCTTCCTTTGTGTATGGGAATAATCTGTGATCCTCTTTCCAATCATGTTTTTGACCTGGCCACAGCACAGGCACAGCTTTGCAAGTAACAGAAGACTTCGAATTCGAGAATAACGGTGTTAATTTTAATGATTGATTTTTCCAATGCTTTCAATACCGCTGATCACGACATCCTTCTGAACAAAAATTGGGGTGTCTTTATTAGCACTGGATTGGTTCTCATCGTATCTTCGTGGTTGCCAGTAAGCGGTTTGTGCTGATTAGACATTTCCTTGCGCCCTGATATCTGGCGTTCAACAAGGTGCGTATACTCTCTCCACTCTTATTTTCTCTTTTCTTATACTTTATTAACACTACCCTCAAACGCTCTTACCATCTGTACGCTGATGACCTACAGCTCTACGCGCAAGCTGACATTGACAACTTGGACAACTATATTTCATTGCTAAACGCTGACTTTCTAACAATCAGTGATTGGTCAAGTAGATTTGAGGTTACTGTCAATGTCAGTAAATGTCAGGCTATCCTGATCTGATGATGATAGTTCTTATTTTCTGCTTAACTTGGACACCGGCCACACAATCCCGCGTAGCTTTAACAATAACATAATTCCTCCCTCGCCACACGTTAACATATCGTCGACACTTTAAGTTGGAATAAGCAGGTTGCGTAGATTAACCACGTAGAGAGTAACATTCACACTACGATTTCTCTATAGATCCAAGCATTTTCTTCCTTCTACTTTTTACTTCTACTTTTATTCTACACTAAAAGCACTTTGGTCTTATCACTTGTACTTCCTATTATGCTGATATTTGCTACTCTGATCAATCCCAAGAACTTCTTAACAAACTGAATCGACTTCGTAACAACTGTATTCGTTTCATTTTTGGCCTTCGTAAATATGATCACTTTTTTTTCTTCCGTTCTCAGCTTAAGTGGTTGCCTATCCGTCAACCGAGATCTCTCTGTATGCTCTTCTCTATTATGAACAATCCTTGTGCTACTATTTACTTAAAACTAAATTTCAAAGTGTTGGGCAGTTTTCGTAGTCTTACACCATTCGCGCATCCAATAACTTGCTTCATCAGTTTCCTTCTCAGCGCACCGGGTTTCAGTATAATTCCTACGCTATTTCTACCATTAAAATGATAAATGGTCTTTATTTTGCAAATTGGTTATTAAAGAACACTTTTACACGACATGTTTTTCGTAAATTTAAACTAGATGAGGCCGGTGTTTCTTAACTGACAACCCTGAGAAGAAACGAAACAAACTCAGGGGTCCGTCTTATTTAAAGTTAAATTATATGGGAATTTTGTAGGTTACCGTCTGAGGCGATCTTTTGAGGAAAGATGCTCACTGATTTGAGTTGACCAGTGCAAGCCTTTGTCAGTTAGTCTGTAAGCTCGTAGAATTCTTAGTTATTTTTTTGAGTTTCTCTTACTCAGAAAGATATAATTAGATAAATCACCGTATTTATTAGGTAATTATTTTTGCATATATAAAGCTACTAGCTTCTGTCCGCGACTTCGTCCGCGTAGAAGTCGAAAATATTCCACGGGATCCCGTCCCCGACTTGCTTGACAAAGATTATAATAGCTCGGCTAATATGAATGATATAAAGATAATTTATAGCCTATAGCACTCAGGGATAATGCAGCTACATGTAAGCGAAAGAATTTTTAAAATCGGTTTGGCAGTTTCAGAGATTACCCCCTACATACAAACTTACAATTTACAAACTTACAAATTACCTCTTTATAATATTATTATAGATATAGATATAGATTTATTAGTATTATATAGTAACCTCAATAATAAATAAGTAATAATAATGTTATATAATTATTTGAATTTACATTATTGGAATGCAATTTTTAAACAGAGATAGTTCTATAGACATCGCATACGTGTAGAATTAATGTTTTTTTTTGTTTCACTTCCAAGCATAGGACTCCCACTTATTTATTATTATTTTTTTGTAAAAATCGTAAAGCGGTTCACAGAATACATCTACCTACCAAGTTTTACTTCTGTAGCCCTAATAGTTTAGGAATAAATTTGCTGTTACATACGGATGGACAGACAGACAGACATGATTAATCTATAAGGTTTCCGCTTTTACCTTTCGGATACAGAACCCTATTTAATATACACAGCACTTAGGACCCTTAAAAAGGCAGCGTTCAGCTGATTACGCGCAGAATATGATTTGGTAAATATTTATTTATCAAAACTTTATGGAACACAAAAGGTACAAAAGTGGACTTAATGCCATAGGTATTCTCTACCAGTCAACCATGGGTGGTGTAGAGATAACATGGCAGGTGCATAAAAAATTAACTAACTAGTTATGTAGCTTATATATTTCAAGTAAAGGGGTTTATTACAAGTATATTTATATATTCCGTCTCCGCCTCCACTCCATCTTTTTTCTGCCTTTTTACCATAAAGTTTTAATAAATAAATATCACAATATATATTAACAAAAACTTATAGAAAGGGTTGATGAAAACTCTGAATCACTACAACACTACTCTCGAACACTATCTATAAGGGAGCTCTTTTATAAGACTGTAAAGCTGATTCCTTCTCCCAGCTCTCCCGTACGACCCTGTGATCAGGAAGCTCGACGATGGTCTACGCTACCAGTACGTGCAGGGCCCGGACGGTGCCCCCCACTTGGTAGACCTGTGGGCCACGGCCAGCCAGCTCTCAGAGGCCGCCAGGTACAACCCCGACAGGCAGAACGTGTACCATCTGTTCACCAGGTAAGGACTACTTATATTATAGTTTGTTTCATTTCCAACTAATCATACTTATGTTATAAACCAGCAATCGCGCTAAGCTTCGCTCCCTTGGAGTTTATCACGATAAAAACATTTAAGACCAGGCAGTCTTAAACAATTTTCACGCAAGCTCCGCCCCCATGCACTCCGGTTAGGCCGTTGTATGCTAAACGCTAACGCAGCAGTAATAAAGTTGAATAACGCGTGCGCTCTTTCACCATGGTCGGGTTCGAAACGGCCGGGCCGTTGTGTGCTAAACGCTAACGCAGCAGTAATAAAGTTGAATATGGCGTGCGCTCTTTCACCATGTTCTGGTTCGAAACTAAATATCGTAAGTCTCCATTCTTATTTCGTTTATAACTAAAGTAAAAATTGATCTAGAGAAATTGGGATAATAAACTATACTTTCTTACTGTCAATACTAATTTTTATTTTATTACATATTTATTTATGCCGCTAAAAACACAAATTTCAACATTCTCAAAGAAATCAAAATCGATAGGGTACGTACTTCTTGTTGACCTAGAACTATAAAATTTGGCAAGTAACATCGTTTATAAAAAAAAACAAATCAGTAAAAGTCGCGGACAACTGACAGTTACTACTATTATTAAAAACTGTCTAGCTATATTCAACCATAAAATTTATGATTTTCTTTAAAAAAATTATACTGAATTTTAACATAGCAAGCATATCAAGTTTAGTCCTCATTACCAAGCTGTACAAGTTAAATATACTGCCAGAGGATTTAAAAAATTCTGTTAAACACTAGTTCGTTTAAGCCTACGCTCTATGCGTTTTTGTTAGAAAGACATAGAATAGAAGAACTTTAATTTAAAATTTAAATTCTCGTATGTTTTTTTAAGTATTCGGTTACCTGGCCATATTGAATTGTAATGACAACATTATCGTATAATTAATTTAGTATTTAATTTATTGTTATATTTGGTTATAATTTGTTTTTATTACCTATTTTTCAAGGTGTACTCTTTTAAGATGTATAGTAATGTAATGCATAATGAATTGGATGTACCGAACACAATGTAAATTATTCCCAATAAATATTAATATGGCGTACAAATTATTACATAAATTGCAATATAACTAAAAATAATACAACTAAAATAATATCAACAAAACAAAACAGAAATTAAAAATGAGTCAATGAAAATTATCATAGTCAGGTACATGTATAAGTCTAACATTCCAAACTAGCAATTAATTACAACAATCATAATCTAGATAAAACAAGACATCGTCCATGGGACGTAGTTTTAAACATCGGAAAGATAATTTAATTGATTGATTGCTAAATAGAATTTAGTGGCAATATTTTATCTTACGGCTTTGTAAGTTTTTATTACATACCTAATAATAGATTCTTTAACTGATTCGCAGAAATTATTTTCATACATTATATACCAGTGAAAATACACCGAAGGAATCTCAAAAGTCGGAGTCTCTTTTGAAGTCCTTAAAGTCCGTACCTGAGTAAGAAATTTTGAACCATGTAAGTTTATGTCTGTGGTACTCTGCTGAGGAAAGAAACACTGATTTGAGTGGACCTTTCTAGACTGTGCAAGCATTTGCCAGTTAACAGCCAGAGCTCGTACGATTTGACGGTTTATTTATATTTCTACATTTCGGAGAATTATGCGATCTAATCCCACCAAGCTCGATCGAGCATCAGACTACAAGGCGCACGACGCTGCGCAATCGTTGCATGGTGGACATCCTACCTACACAAACAAAACGTTATGGTAATACTTTCAATGTGCGAGCGGCTTAGGAATGAAATCCCCTGCCGTAGTATGTGTTCCTTGATAGCTATATCCTAGGTCTCTTTAAGTCAAGAGTGAATAGGTAATTCTTGGTAAGTGTGCTTTATCATCGACCACATCATAACTTACCATCAGTATGTACCTAGATAAAATATTTTTAACTATATAAATTACAATCATACTGACTTATCAAACTGATTGCTGCACTGAACTAGTATGAAACCATAAATAGCTATCAACAAAAAGTTAATTATCATGATTTTTAGGGTTCCGTAGCCGAATGGTAAAACACGGAACCCTTATACATAGTTTCGTCATGTCTGTCTGTCCGTCCGTCCGTACGTCACAGCCTGGAAACTTGGTAGGTAGATGTATTCTGTGAACCGCTTTCCGATTTTAAGAAAAAAATTAAAAAATATTTAAATTAAAGGGGGGCTCCTAATATAATTAAATAAAATAAAATATTTAAAATACATGGAACTGAAACTAAAAATATTTTTTTTCATGAAACCTATGCGTGTGTGGTATCTATTGATTGGTCTTTAAAAATGACATTGAAGTTGCTCGTTTAAAAGATATACGCCCCCAAAGTGGTAAAATGTGTCCCTCCCCCCTCTAACTTTTATAATAATCAAGTGAAAAATCTAAAAAAATAAACGTCTGTAGATCATAATGTAAACTTTCAATCAAAATTAGTTTGAACAAGATCGGGTCAGCAGCTTAAATGGCTCTATTAATTTTCAGACAGAACCCCTCGGTGAGCCAACCTCTCCTCGTCGGCAATGAGGGCCTCTTGGGTATGACAAACTACAACCCGAACAGGAGGACCGTTGTCCTCATACACGGGTGGTTGGACTCTGTCACTGCTGATTTTAACAGTGTGCTGGTACCAGGTAAGTTATCCTTAGAGTCATCATTTTCTTTTCTCCACTAACGCACTGAAGTTTGACAGCAAGACCGGGCAAGACGTCATTAATTGATTCTGTCAAACGCTTTTTTTGGAAATCAAAGTACAGAACCTCAACGTGGCGTCTGCGATCAAGTCTGTTTTTTTTAGCAAACGAGTACCGTAAATTTTGACTACGTTTCTATTATTCCATGTAATCATCATAAAGTACCATACAAACAAACGAAAAGATACCAATATACGGAAAATTCTAAGCAGTAAGGTTGTCCGTAAAAGATCGCTTTTAGCGATAAGACCGCCCATTGTATCACCCTTTTTAGTTGTAAAGTCCTTATTGTTTTACTGTTATGGTGTACAATAAAGAATATATCTGTCTATCTATCTATGTATGTAAATTTCAATCATAAAATAATAATTTATTTTTCTCTACAGTACATTTTAAAAGTATTAATAATGAACGGGCCTTAACAATTTCAAAACAAGAACACAGGCGTTGGTCCCCACCCGACCAATGACCCATCTTTTACTTTTATCGATAATAGGTTCGCGTTTGACCACCATCTCACCTGGTGGTAAGTGATGATGTGGTCGAAGATGGAGCACGCTTACCTAGAAGTAACCTATTCACTCTTGACTTAAAGACTCCCAGGTTATCGAGGTTATCAGGTTATCAGTTAGCGAGGTATCTTGTAGTCCGATGGTGGAACGGGCTTGGTAGAATTAGATTGTGTACTCGTAATTCCATCGCACACTCCCCGATATGTAACCGATAGAAAATTGATAGACTTGCAACTCTTCGTCGATGTTCAAGGCTCTGGAGCTTTTCCATCTCACTCTGTCAATATCGGAAATGTGCGAGAGACATACTCAGTACTCGTTTGTTAAAAAAACAGACTATAGTAGATATATATAATTAACTAGTGTAGGTAAGTAAGTTAGTATTAACGGATCTTTTTCACGAAAGTCATGATTCTCATTGCACATAATGACATTACATTTAAAAATAAGTAAAAAAAATATTACTTAGAAATATGTTAAAGTGCTATCATTAAATAAATTATTATTCGATTTGTAAGAAAAGTTTTAAAAGTAAGTATTAAAAATAAGTTTACCAATAAATAAATAATTATTAGTTTTTAAGTTTTAAATGTATACATAGAGACTCATCGACCCCACAGTCAAACCACTACCACGGTTTTGTGGGGCTTAGTTTATAAGTTATTTGTAATTAATGTTTATAAATAAATAATTCATGTCATCGCTACTCGACATCCGTATGTCACTGCAGGGACCCAGCAGAATATCAGCGCTAAGTATTTATACCTGGCACGTGCTGAGCTGGGCACACATGCCCTGGCTGGGGGCCTTTAATTTATTAGAGGTCACCATAGGAAAGTCCGGTTAAGTAGACTCACAGCCTTAGTGTGCTGATCTACAAGTGGCCCTACCTAAAAAAAAAAAAAAAAAAAAAAAAAAAAAATGAGCTGGGCACCCATTTGGTGCAAACGCGAGACACACACCGCACTCGTCTTTTTTAAATGTTTTTCGTTATGTCTGTAATGCCACTTCATTATGTTTATTTCCGTTGTATGTTTTTTTTCGCTTTTTTTACGTGTTTTATGTAAATTGTATAAATAAATATTTTATCTATCTATCAGTAGCTTGGTAACTAGTGATGCAACGAATACTACGTTTACGAATACGAATATCAAACCTACTATTCGGCGACTACGAATACGAATATCTCGCCATGGTAATAAAAGACTTATTTATTTGATGAATGTTTACTCTTCTAATAATTAAAATTTACAACAGGCAAATTTTCATTTAAAAAACATAAAATTTGTAGATTTTCTGGTTTTAGGCGATTTCTTTTTTCAGTCTGGGTGTTCCCAGCCGTTGAAAAAAGTCTTTCCAAGCGACTGTACATGGCTTCAGTGAAAAATATTTTTGGGCGAGTTTTTTCAGACTTGGAAATTTTTCAAATCTGCAGTAAATAGAGTTGCGTACAAAAATATTAGTTTTTAAATATTCGTATTAGTATTCGCCGAATACGAATATTCGGTAAATGTCTACTATTCGGCGAATACGAATATTCGTATTCGTATTCGTTGCATCACTATTGGTAACACATTACCCCTTGGCAAGACTGGATTCAGATTTTTTAGCTACACGTAACGACTGTCAAACATATCCAAATTACAGCGGGGCCTTAACGTGCTTTTCGAGGCAGGAGGGAGTCTCGATATATTATGATAGCTACCCATCCAAGTACCGACCTTGGTAAGCGTTCATGCTTAACCTTTAATATCAACTCGTGGGACTATAATTTGACTTTCCAAGAAGAAATATAATAGTACATTATGGTACAAGTGTGTAATGTTGGTGATTACCGCTGAGGCGCAATTGAGACCCGAGCCGTTAGGTGAGGGTCTTAAGAGAACCGAGGACGGTAATCATCAATACATACGTGTATCATACGACGTTTTTCAACACGCTTGTGAAGAAAATAATATTAAAAAAACTTTTTACCAAAAAATTAAACCGACTCCCAAAAACACTGCAAAGTGAAAAATAACTTTAATTTCGGTAGTCGGTGTCTTTAGTTTTGTGTTTTCGTTTTTGGCACCGACTTCCGAAATTAAAGTTATTTTTCACTTTGCAGTGTTTTTTGGGAGTCGGTTTAATTTTTTGGTCAAAAGTTTTTATTTCACTATTTTTAGTTGGTTGATTTTTAATTTACCTAGTTACCAGAGCCTAAGTGTCAACTACTTATAAAATTTTACAAAATATTACTTTTCCCAATGCTGGGCCGTTAATTTTTGAGGAGTTCTCCTGGTACTTCACCATCAGCTATACATCACCATATGCATTGGGACGAGCATAAAGTGCT
Source organism: Tholera decimalis (assembly GCA_943138885.2). Lineage (NCBI taxonomy): Eukaryota > Metazoa > Arthropoda > Insecta > Lepidoptera > Noctuidae > Tholera > Tholera decimalis. The sequence continues at coordinate 3,187,626 of OW964575.2, read as the reverse complement.
TAATATCCATATTCAAGTAATCGAATCGCAATCCACGAAATACTTATTATTGAGTAGTTTCGGCGACCATCTGTGGTCTTCATCATCAGTTCCACTTCCCGAAATGGTACTTTTTGAGAGCAACTGCACAAGTTACTATAAGAAATACCCAAAACGCCATAGGTGTGCCTATAATATTTGAAGAGTTCCCTCGATTTCTCCAGGATCCCATCACCAGATCCTGACTTGGTGACAAATGGTACCAATTTCGAAGTATACCCTATCAAACAAAATAAGAATTTTCTAAATCGATTCAGCCGTCTTCGAGTACTCGGTGACCATACATTAAAAAAAATATATATATATATATACGCGTTGAATTGATAACCTCCTCTTTTGGTCGTCGGTTGAAAAGCCATTTTCAACAGTGAAAACGAGTTGTGAAATTTTTTTCGCAATGGCGGGAAAAATTAATCAGTTTTCCTATGCGCGCGCATCTAACAGATCGGCCATAGACTAAAAGAATGAGGTTTCTTTTTCAACCGACGACAAAAAAGGAGGAGGTTATCAATTCGACGCGTATATTTTTTTTTTTTATGTATGGTCACCGATTACTCGAAGACGGCTGAACCGATTTGGAAAATTCTTTTTGCATTTGATAGGGTATACTTTGAAATTGGTCCCATTGTCACCAAGTCAGGATCTGATGATGGGATCCTGGAGAAATCGAGGAAACTCTTCAAATATTATAGGCACACCTATGGCGTTTTGGGTATTTCTTATAGTAACTTGTGCAGTTGCTCTCAAAAAATACCATTTGGGGAAGTGGAACTGATGATGACGACCACAGATGGCCGCCGAACCTACTCAATAATAAGTATTTCGTGGAATGCGATTCGAATACTTGAATATGGATGTTAAGCACTGTATGTTCGTCATAATGCATATGGTGATGTAGAGCTGATGGTGAAGTACCAGGAGAACTCCTCAAAAATTAACGGCCCAGCATTGGGAAAAGCAATATTTTGTAAAAGGTTATTTAAGTAGTTGACATTTAGGCTCTTTTAACTAGGTAAATTAAAAATCGACCAACTAAAAAGAGTGAAATAAAAACTTTTTACCAAAAAATTAAACCGACTCCCAAAAAACACTGCAAAGTGAAAAATAACTTTAATTTCGGAAGTCGGTGCCAAAAACGAAAACACAAAACTAAAGACACCCACTACCGAAATTAAAGTTATTTTTCACTTTGCAGTGTTTTTGGGAGTCGGTTTAATTTTTTGGTAAAAAGTCTTTTTTTTGGCTTTTCTCGGATAGCGTTTTAGCCACGTACAAAATGGGTAATTCAAAGTTTTCTTTATCACAAAAAAAACAAAAGTTATATTTGAGTAAAAGTTGTATTTATTAAAAACGTACAAGTTGAAATTTATCTATTTAAATACGAAGTTGCATGAAACTAGCATAATAACATTAATTTATTTGTACTATTGAACACGATCTTTTTTGTTTCGAAACTTTTTTAAAAACAAAGCTACTCAACCAATTTAAAAAAAAACCTATAACTCACTTGTGAATGATAGTAAAGAAAAAGTCACAGTTTGATTACAGGTGTCATTATGTGCCTAATTGCGGTGAAATTAGAGCCATTTTATGAGCAATTGTGTTGAAAAACAAATTATGCCCGTGTTAGGACAAAGAACAATGCTCAATACGTCCCCACTCTTGTAGCACTTTAAAACCAATGTCAATCCAAAGGCCATATTCATCTTATCATTTTAATGTATGACAGCGAAAGTGAAATGTCTGTCCGAAAAAGTTACAGCGACATGAAAATATATCTTTTGACCTTCATTTGATAATTCAGGGAATGGCACATTTAATGGGTCCCATGTAATAAGGGGTGAATCTATTGCTATACACCGAGCACAATCCCAGATTGCGTGCTTTTACTAAGAATGTTCGACAAACCGGTAAAATCCAATAATACTTTTGCCCGACCCGGGAATTGAATACAAGACCCCTTGTTCGACAGACGCACTTACGACCACTCGACCAAAGAAGCAGTCATTATAATTGTAGTATTTTTGGCTTTAAACATGCCAAAAAACAGTGAAACGGCAACATAATTGTGACTGATTCCAGTATTTTCATGCCACTATTACTTTTTTCGGACAGACATTTCACATTCGCTGTCATACACTTAAATGATAACATGACTAGGGCCCTTCGATTGACGTAGATTTTCAAGTGCTACAAAGGCGGGGACGGTGTCCATAGGTACATTTTTGGACATTGTCCTTTCGTAACTCGTAATTTAGTAAGAAGGGTCCATACATTGAGATTGATTACATTAGATAATATGGGGGAAAGGGATCGGTAGAAGCTAATACATACTTGCTATTGTAGTTACAAAAGTCTATCTGTCTGTTACGCTTCCAAAGCTAATCCCCTGACCTTGATGAAATTTAGAATCGAGATAGTTGAAGACCGGTATCAAATATAGGCTGCAGTTTTTCAAAATTCATGCACCAAAAGAATGAAATCGATGGCAACAGATACTGATTTTTTTTAAGAGATGTCGCAATATTAGAATTCACATTACTAGTAATCTCGTTAACCCCTCCAACTAAGCTAAATATGCTTGTGTCTGGAGAGGGTTCATGGCATTAGTGCAATGGGTGGGGTTCGAACTCGGGACCTCTCGATCACAAGTCCGACACCTTATCCATTGGGCTATTAACGCTTCTTCTTTTGTCATCAGCTTTCCTGTCAGCTGAGGATGTGAACGTCATCGTGGTGGACTGGAGCGCTGGAGCTGATTTCATCAACTACTTCACTGCCCTGGCGAACACTGCCCCATCTGGTAAGTAGCTCTTTCTAGCTATTACCTATTAGGAGACAAATTCTCCAGAGTCTTAAACATCGACGACGAGTTGCAAGTCTATCGGTTTTCTATCGGTTACATTTCGGGGAGTGTACGATGGAATTACACAATTTAATTCCGCCAAGTACGTTTCGTCATCGGACTACGAGACAAACGGCGATGCGCCATCGTTACATGGTGGACATCCCACACATACGCACTAAACGTTTTGGGAATACTTTCATTGTGCGTACGGCTAAGGAGTGGAATTCCCTGACGGAGTCTGTGTTTCCCGATAGCTATAACCTAGGGGTCTTTAAGTCAAGAGTGAATAGGTTACTTTTAGGTAAGCGTGCTCCATCTTCGACCACATCATCACTTACCATCAGGTGAGATGGTCGTCAAACGCGAACCTATTATCAATAAAAAATATATAATAAAACATTTAAAATTTATACTAAAACTAGCGACCCGCCCCGGCTTCGCACGGGTGCAATGTTTATATTAAATATACTACAGAATGTCTTTATATACATCGTTGACAGCCTTTTTGTCATTCGACCACATTCGACATACATGTTCTCTTTAGTGAAAACTCTTGAAACTCTTGAAAGTGCGACACATAATTTACCTTGGGAAAAACATTCAACGCTCAAATCTAAGCAACATAGGCACGCGCGCCGTGCCTCCGCCGGCACCGCGCCGCAACCGCTATGTCCTTGCATTTTAAATCTGTAATATCTTCGAAACTATTTATTTAAATTATATTCTAAAATTCTAAAAGGCAATATTGATTTATATTAAATGCACAATGTATTTTTGGTACTTAATTGGACAAGGATTAATGCTGTATTGCTTAAAATCGCTTCGTAAAATATGCTCGTATTTCTAGTAAAAAGTAAAGGATAAAATATGGTTGTTGTGAGTTATCTGTAAGAGATAGACAGATGCCATCGAGGACTTTTTTGTTGATCTTTTTAAGTTGTACAACACTGTAGTACATTATTTTGATCTATCTCGTAGGGTTCAGCCAGTGTTTGCAAAGCAAGCGCAAAAAATGTGTTTATTTGCGACATCACATTAGAATCCTCAAAAATTATCAGTGTTCCTCTACTATATTATGCATGTTATATACTGGAAAACCTTCCTATTGTATCACTCTTTCTATTGAAAGAAACTGCATCAAAATCCGTTGCGTAGTTTTAAAGATTTAAGCATACATAGGGACAGACACAGGGAAGCGACTTTGCTTTATACTATGTTATAAGATAATAATTGAGGTGAGGTAAGAAACAGTAACACGGCAAAAAAATAAAAAAAGTCTGTCTGTTTGTCTGTTTGTACACGCTAATCTCCGGACCTACTAGATGGATTTTAATGAAATTTGGTAAGTAGTAGTTAGCTGACATCCTGGAAAAACACACTTTTTATCCCGGAATTTCCATGGGATCGGGATTTACGCGGGAAATCTTCCCATGTGAACGAAGTTGCGGGCAGCAGCAAGTATTAAACAAGTAAATTTTAAAAAGAACTTATTGTACTAACTATATTAATTTTAGGGTTGACATAGCACAGGCATTAATTGTGTCTTAATCTAGATAATAAGTTGAGTTCTGATTTCCCAGATAGGCTACAGAATAACCTGTGTTTAGGAAATACAGTTCCGGTCCCCAGTATTGAACATATCGTACAAATTGCAAATATACTAATATAATAAAGTGAAACAGTTCATTTGTTTCGGTATGGATGAAAGCTTGAAGAAGCTTGAGGAAGGCTTTATCCGACTGCAAAATAGGAGGGTTATTTTTTTTTCATGAAAAAGAAAACGGAAGCAAAGCCCTGCGCGACTACTAGTCCTATAATATTATAAATGCAAAAGTTTGTCAGGATGTATGTATGTTTGTTGCTCTTTCACGCAAAAACTACTGAACGGATCTCAATAGATAGATAGATAGAATATACTTTATTGTACACCCATCTAGTTTAAATTTCCAAAAAAAAAATGACGTGTAAAAGTGTTATTTAATAACCAATTTGCAAAATAAAGATCATTTATCATTTACTGAGAAATTCCTTACAGAAAAACCCAATAGCACCTTTTACCCGACCCGGGAATGGAACCCGAAAACTCCTGCTCAAAATGTCCGCTTGCGAACATTTGACCAACAGGCAATAAGCCAGCACTATTCAATTAATATTTATTTCCTTGATGTTTCAGGTCAGAGCGTGGCCAGATTTATCAATTGGCTGAACAGCGTAACGGGAGCAGTGCCCGCCATGTACCACCTGGTAGGACACAGCCTCGGTGGTCACCAGGTCGGCATCGTCGGCAGAAACGTGGAGGGAAACATCGCTTACATCACCGGTAACTTTGCATCTTCTATATCCATGCATACATATTCAACGTGTAACGGAAACCCCATATCTATCCAAAAGGACTGAAGACAACATCTGGTATGGAGTCTCTATGCAAAGTTTCAGCTCAAAATAAGTGACTCACAGAATTGACCACAAATTATTGGTTTCATATGTTTCTTGAATACCAGTAATAACATACGTGTCACTGCACTATGAGGGTCATCACTTTCCACGTCACTTACCAATAAAACGATAACTCTCTTCGTTCTTCTTAATATGAAAAATTCGGCCTATGGTATCAATGTGTTGAAATTTTTAATATGCTCCACACATGTAGACATATGATTAGAAAACCCTTGCCACATCGTTTGTTATCATCCAAAGAAGCCGTGCACTCGGTATGTATATACTCTTTAAATTACACGTTGTATATTCACTCTCACGTAAGATTCTCGTACAAACTTGCAATCAACAATACCAGGTGGAGAGGAACATCTATATCCATACTAATAATATAAAGAGGAAAGATTGTTTGTTTATTTGTACCGAATAGGCTCCTAAACTACGATACCGGTATGAACCATTGTTTCACCAATAAAAAGCTATGTTATGGGAATGAAACGTAGGCTATAATTTATTTTGATAAACCAAGAGATCTTTAAGGAAATTGCAATAATGTAACCCAAGCAGCAAAATTTTGCATATTGAATAAAACTTCATTATATGGCTTGTGTTGAGAAAACTATTGATGCTACATAAAAATAATGTACTACGAGAAATTCTCTCTTAGTACTTTTTAATTAGTATTCTCAATTAGTACTTTTAAAAGGAAGCTAAAAGACTTCCTAATTAAAAAACCGGTCAAGTGCGTGTCGGGCCACGCGCAGTGTAGGGTCCCGTAGTTTTTATAACTGCCAAGTGCGTGTCGTATTCGCTGACTGATCGTTTCGTACCATGCTCTAACTAAAAGCCAAACATGACTACCTAACTAATTTGACTTCCTATACAAATCCTCACCTGATCCGACAATTTTGCATGAAAAGTTTTAATTTTTTTAGAGATTTGTATAAAACGTGTTATAGCCGGTGTTTTGAATTTAAATACGGACACAGAGCTACACTACTCAATCGTCACAAGAAGCTAGCACGATACAACTGGCGCTTAGCGCCATCTATCGACATTTCTGTAGAGTTGTTCGAAATTTTCGAGTCAAATACAATTGGTCGACTATTACTCGTAAACTTGTAAAGCCCACTTATGTGTGATAGTTTTCCTTTAAATTTTATTATATATAGTTACTACTGCCGTGACATTTGAATTTCTAACTACAACCGTTTAGTTGATAGAGGGGGGACACTTGACTCTAACGAAAATTAGTACTTTAAAGCTTGATAAGTCACGAACGGTTTACTTAATCAAAAAACCGTCTTATCAAACCCCTAATATTTTTGAAAGACCTATCCAACGATATCCCACACTATGGGAAGAACGAAAAAAAGTAATTATCATCCCACTTTACATGTATGGGAGGTATCCTAAATAATTTTTTTTTCAAAAATTTATTTTACCACTTTTTCGGCGCCATTAACGTGTATACTCATGCCAAAGTACAACTTTCTAGTACTAATAGTTTTTGAGCTAAACCGCGGACAGACGGACAGACAGACGGACATGGCGAAACTATAAGGGTTCCTTGTTGACTACGGAACCCTAAAAGGCATATATATACAGCGTGAAATTTGTATGGTTGTTTTCCCGCGGCAGGACGATTACCCATCAGTAGTAGTATCGAAACATACAATTAAACTTAAAAAAACGTTTTTATTTTTTCAAATTATTAAAAAAATATTCATAAACTCGAAAGCGTGAGAATCATTAGTAGTTCAGTAGACGTAACGTAGGTACCTACATGAAACACGCACCGCCGCGCGCTGCCAACAAAAGAAAAGTGATTAATGAATGTTCAGAGCAAAATAAGCACTCACGCATGGTGATAATGCATTAACTACACTGCGCCATTTTTAGGGTTCCGTAGTCAACAAGGAACCCTTACAGTTTCGGCATGTCCGTCTGTCTGTCTGTCTGTCCGCGGTTTAGCTCAAAAACTATTGGTACTAGAAAGTTGTAATTTGGCATGAGTATACACGTTAATGACGCCGAAAAAGTAGTAAATTAAAATTTTGAAAAAACAATTAATTATTAATTATTATTATTTATCCCATACATGTTAAGTGGGATGATAATTTTTTTTTTTTGTTCTTCCCATAGTGTGGGATATCGTTGTATAGGTCTTTCAAAAATATTAGGGTTTGGGAAGACCGTTTTTTGATTAAGTAAACCGTTCGTGACTTATCAAGCTTTAAAGTACCAATTTTCGTTAGAGTCAAGTGTCCGCCCCCCTCTATCAACTAAACGGTTGTAATTAGAAAAACAAATGTCACGGCAGTAGTACCTATATATAACGAAGTTTAAAGAAAAACTATCACACATAAGTGGGCTTTACAAGTTTACGAGTAATAGTCGACCAATTGTATTGGACTCGAAAATTTCGAACAACTCCACAGAAATGTCGATAGATGGCGCTAAGCGTCAGTTGTATCGTGCTAGTTTCTTGTGACGATTGAGCAGTGTAGCTCTGTGTCCTGTATTTAAATTCAAAACACCGGCTATGACAAGTTTTATACAAATCTCTAAAAAGAATTAAAACTTTCCGTGCAAAATTGTCGGATCAGGTGAGGATTTGTATAGGAAGTCAAATTAGTTAGGTAGTCATGTTTGGCTTTTAGTTAGAGCATGGTGCGAAACGATCAGTCAGCGAAAACGACACGCACTTGGCTGTTATAAAAACTACGGAACCCTAAACTGCGCGTGGCCCGACACGCACTTGACCGGTTTTTGTTTCTAATATTTTATTTGTTTATGAAACGATTCTATTACCAAAACGACTTTGGCCGTGTAGCCAATGTCGGCATTCAATGGGTTAAACCCATTTTTAGGGTTCCGTAGCTGAATGGCAAAAAACGGAACCCTTATAGTTTCGACATGTCTGTCCGTCTGTCTGTCTGTCCGTCCGTCCGTATGTCACAGCCATTTTATTCCGAAACTATTGGGATTATACATGTAAAACTTGGTACGTAGATGTATTCTGTGAACCGCTTTGCGATTGTAAGAGAAAATTTAAAAAATATCTATACTTATAATAAATCTGTAGAGAGGTCAATTCTGTACATGAAATATATTTACAAAATAACTATCAGGGGATGATTAGGGATCGATACTGATACCAAAAATGCAATCAGTAAAATTTTTGTCTGTCTGTCTGTCTGTCTGTCTGTCTGTATAACCGTTATAGAAACAAAAACTACTCGACGGATTTTAACGAAACTTGGTACAATTAATATTCATACTCCTGAGCAGGTTATAGTATACTTTTCATCACGCTACAATCAATAGGAGCAGAGCAGTGAAGGGAAATGTTGGGAAAACGGGAGAAGTTACTCCATTTTTTAAGCTTCCATCGCGTGTGCAACCTTAATGGTTAAAGCTACACAGAAATTATTTAGGACGGAAATGTTCTCCTTAAAATTATATAAAAAATATCCCACGACAGCATATATCTAACTTTTATGGTTGACTCACAATAACACGTGTAACTCCCGATAGCTTAGCAGTTCGAAGCTTTCTGATTATAATATTTGTCTACTCTTACGTTTATAACACTCTCAGTCACCCCTAATTGAAAAAGTTAACATTATTAACTATTCCATAAAAAATTGTGTGCCAAGTGCGAGTCAGACTCGCCCATGAAGGGTTCCGTAGTAACTATAATATAATATGCAAATTTATTTGACGAAAAAATAAACCTTACAAATTTCTTAAAACTAGCTTATTTACATTTTTTACAACTGCGCCAAATAAATTTGTTTTGAAAAAAAAAGACCTTATAAATTTCTTACAACTGGCTTTTTTACATTTTTTACAACAGCGCCGAATAAATTTGTTTTTCATAGTGTTTGTATGAATTACAAAGTTATATTTGCGGTTTTAGAAAATATGCTGTATCTCAAAAACTGCTGAACTGATTTCGTTCAAACTAATTTTGGTTGAAAGTTTATATTAAGATCTACAGACATATATTTTTTTTAGATTTTTCACTCCATTATTATAGAAGTTAGAGGTTGTGTCACCCACACACACATTTTACCACTTTGGAAGCTTATATCTTTTAAACGATTGACTTTATGGAAAAGTGGTTTTAGAAACCCGATGTCGTTTTTAAAGAACTGTCTATAGATACCACACATGCATCGATTTCATGAAAAAAATATTTTCAGGTTTAGTTCCATGTATGGGGAGCCCCCCTTTATTTTAAATATTTTTTAATTTTTTTCTCAAAATCTGAAAGCGGTTCACAGAATACATCTACCTATCAAGTTTCACATGTATAGTCCTAATAGTTTCGGAATAAAATTGCTGTGACAGACGGACGGACGGACAGACAGACAGACAGACGGACAGACATGTCGAAACTATAAAGGTTCCGTTTTTTGCCATTCGGCTACGAAACCGTAAAAAGAATCATATAAATCGGTATAGAAACACCAAAGTTATACATGAAATACGCTTATAATAATAAGCCATCGCGCTTGAATACTGAATCATGCTATAAGGATTATTTTTGAGAATCGGTCGCCGCGCTCGACGCGTCTCGCGGTCGAAGCGTTCTCTAGGTACTTAAGCCTCATGTGAACGTGATCTAAACAATATTACCAATACATTAACTTACGCTGACGGAGTCGCGGGCACAGCTATATTGTATCATTACGCTAAGGCCAATAGGAGCGGAGCGCCAATGAAGAATGCTTCAAAATCGGGGTTAAATTTAACCTTAGCCCAAAGTAACTATTCCACGCGGACGAAGTCGCGGGCAAAAGCTAGTTTAAAATAAAGGGGGCTCCCCATACATGGAACTGAAACTGAAAATATTTTTTTTTATGAAACCTATACGTGTGTGGTATCTATAGACAAATCTTTAAAAATGACATTATGGTTTCTAAAATGACTTTTTAACAAAGTTAATCGTTTAAAAGATATACGCTTCCAAAGTGCTAAAATGTGTGTTTCCCCCCTCTAACTTCTATAATCATGAAGTAAAAAATCTAAAAAAACCATATGTTGTAGACCTTCATGTAAACTTTCAACCAAAATTGGTTTGAACGAGATCGAATCAGCAGTTTTTGAGATACAGTATTGTTCAGGACTACAATAGGCCAGCGCAACGATACTGGTGTGTCCGAAACTGTCCACGGTTCGTGGAGCCCTACCGTTGCTTTCAAAAACAATAAACAAAACTACAGGCTCTTCGGCCTACAACCATATATGTATACAAATAACAGTTCTAACCACTTACCTTCTGCACTGGGTACACCAACTTCGACCTTCCTAGGCCACGCCCAAGTGTGGTATGTATGTAAATATGAGGTGAGTAATTGAAAGTGTGATGTAAGTCAAGTGTTCTGAACGGTCACAAGGCGTCAGTCTCCAGATGGCGCGGTTCAGATCAGCATCACAGCCCTAACTCGCACCGGATTGAAGCTATTTATCACTACTTATTTCCAACAAATGCGCGTGCCACGCGGTGAGGCAATACGGCGATATGTTCCGAGAAATATCCCTGGGTTTTCGTCAATCCGGGATTACAACTTCAAACAGTAGTTAATCGCGACCCAATTATCGGTTGCAAACGGCGATTCCAAACGATATTTTATCAATTATAATTAACTCAACAGGTCCTACGCGGACATTTTTCAACAAGGAAGCAAAGTCTATCTGTCAAGTCAAAAAGTTATGTCAAGTGTCAACATCAAAAAGACAATAGAATGTTGCCACACCAAAGATCGTTCAAAAATACATTTGGAACGCAACATCTACCCCCCCCGGACGGGCCTACCCGTCCGCTAATCAATTGGATGTCTTGACCAGGTTGCGAATTTAACACAGCTTCAATGCGGCCAAATACCGTAGCTAGTTCCTCAAAGGTGAGAACGGTATCTCCCAACAATCTCCGCCAGCGTCCCTTTGCCGCTTTCACCGCGGCCCCAAAAATACCCTCCCAATGGGGGGCAGGCTGGCGGGTCAAACAACCAAGTGACCCCTCGGCGGGCAAAACTATTACCAATGTCAACCTGGCTCTCATTAATGAAGGCGTATACCTCCTTCAAATAGTTACTTGTACCCTTGTAATTCGTACCGCAATCAGACCTAATCAAAGAAGGTAACCCACGGCGAGACACAAATCTTTCCAAAGTCGCCTCAAAGGCCTCTGTCGAGAGGGAGGTTACCAGCTCCAAATGTACTGCCTTGGTTGACAGGCAGACAAACACACAAATAAGCCTTAACAATCTTACTATTACGAAGGGTGGACGTCTTCAACAAAAGGGGACCAACAAATCCGTTACGACGCCAGCAAAGGGCCTCGCCTCATTGACGCGATCAGCCGACAAAATCCAAATTTCTCGCTGCAGAATGGCCAACAGCGCATTGCAACCGGCATGCGAGTTCTTAACGTGACGATCAGTCACCAACAATTGAACCAAGTGGCCCTCCTTGGGCAACAAAAGGGGGTGACGGGCCCCATAAGGAAGGCTAGAGTGCCTCAACCGTCCTCCAACAGGGTTTCCCGAAGTGGCTCGTCCCAACCAAGTTCAGTTATAACAAGGGCAGGAGCACCAATTTTAGGGTACGGACAACTCACAAGGGTGATTTCAAACCAGGTCCTTCCCTCAACAGTGGTGTCAGCCGGTTCGCCAATTCCCCAAATCTTGCCTGAAAGGTCATTCACCTTCAGGCCAACCTGTCCCGCTAACCAAGACGACAAAAGGCAACCCTGGACTCCCGTGTCCAAAATGGCACAGACCACAATCGAGTCACCCAAGGGTCCCCAGACCTTGACCGAGGCCGTTGGCAACAAAACCGTCTTGATCGGGGGGGTCCTTTAGCGGACCAGGCGTCAATCTCTTAGTGATGCCTGGGCGGCGACCGATCGCCGCATCCAGGCTGCCTTCGTTCACGACGAGGCCAACAATCAAAATATTCGTCTGCGCGGTGTCCCGAGCCGCTCGCCATCACTGGAGGGGCATATCCCACCGGATGCCCGAATGGCGGAGGGCGCGACTCCAGCCGGGGACGTTCCGCCAACGGAGGGGAAAGGCAGCGGCGCCGACCCGGCCACTGCTGCCTAGCAGCCAATGCGCGTTCTCCCTGACGAGGGGAGACCAAATGGCGCTCGCGGGGCTCCCGTTCAACTTGCGCGGGGGGTGGAGTGCGGCGTACAGAATTGCGGGTCTCAGCCCGGTGCTCGTCTTCGGGGTACCCCCCCCCTGCGCGAACCCCCCTCAGAAGCTGGTCTGCTGGAGCGGTTCGCGTTGGCGCACAAAATCTCAAGGTGGGACCCTTCACAAATTCTACACGGGCGGGGGTCGGGGCAGTCCCGATGAAAGTGGGCCCCCAAGCACGAGAAGCACAAACGGCGTGCGCCGACAATGCGGCGGCGGGCACTTACGTGCAAATTCAAAAAGTCCGGGCAACGCGCCATGACATGCCCCGTTGCCTTACAAAAGTCACAATGATGCGGACTCCGGGCGCCGTCAAAACGGGGTCGGGGCGAACATCAACAGGCCCCCTAGCCCGAGGACTCCGGGCGCCAGCAAAACGGGGGGCGGGGCGATCATCAACAGGCCCCCTAGCCCGAGGACTCCGGGCGCCAGCAAAACGGGGGCGGGGCGAACATCAACAGGCCCCCTAGCCCGAGGACTCCGGGCGCCAGCAAAACGGGGGGCGGGGCGAACATCAACAGGCCCCCTAGCCCGAGGACTCCGGGCGCCAGCAAAACGGGGGGCGGGGTGAACATCAACAGGCCCCCGAGCCCTAGTCCGTCCCTGGTCTCTAGGCCGAGAAGGTAGTGGGGGTGACCCCGTGGCGCCACGAGTGTTATCCGAAAACCGACACTCGTCTTCCAAAAATTTGAGGAGGTCGTCAAAGGGGGGAAGATGGGTGGCACTATCACCACCATACTTCTGCTCAAAACGTGACCTCAGCTCCGCGGGGAGCAACTGCAGCACTATGTGCACCAACAAGTAGGACCAATGTTCTACCGGTAACTCCAGGCGTCTCAAAGCGTTGGTTGCTGAGACCAACGGGTTCAGCAAGTCAGTGCGCAACGTCGACGTGCTGGCAATGGCCGGTAGTCCCAAAATCTGGTCGATGTGCACATCAGCCAGGCAGCGCTTGTTCTGATACCGTCGGGAGAGAAGCTCCAGAGCGGTCGGGTAGGAGGAATCCGTCACCGGCAAGTGCTGCATCAAGGCTCTGGCTTCGCCCTCCAGGACAGACAATAAATAGGCCAGCTTCTGGGCAGGTCCGAGGTCCGAGCGTGCATCGACAAGACTCTCAAAGAGATTTAGGAAGCCCAGCCAGTGGTCCAAGCGACCGTCAAAATGTGGCAGCTCCAGGGTGGGCAGCCTACTCAATAGTCCAGGGCCTGCAACAACGGGGGTCTGCGGCTTGGCCGCATCAGGCACCCGACTCTTCAAAATTTCCCGCGCTTGTAGACATATGACATCCCCCAGGTGGACAATCTGGTCATAGTCACTCAAAATCTTATCGCGGGCTGTCTGATCCATCACCCCCAAATCCACGTCCATGATGTACTCGTTGAAGCGTGTGAGCGCAGCATCAGCTGACTTGATCCTCTCAATCACTTGCCCATACCAAGCAAGGGTGAGCTCTTCCAAATCTACACGCTCAACCGTTGCAGCTGCCGATGTGAACCATCTCAACTGTGAGGTCAATCCGGCAGCAGCCTCCCTGACTGCCCTTAATGAGGCCATTGCAACAATCAAATATTAATACAAATAGGTCAAATTCACTAAACAAACAAACAATGACTTGTTAGACAACCGAGCAATTCAACAAAATAAAAACTCAAATTCAATTATTTCAAGTCCAAATCCGACCCTGTACTTATTCCAAGTATGAATCTAGCTTGGTACAGATGGCTAGTTACAAAATAAATAACAATTCAATGTATACATTGTGCAGGATCAACACCAATAAACATCAATAAACACAACAATTGACTGTATAATATTGAGCCGGAGAATCTCTATCAACACAGTCCAATAAGTACCACAAATGCAATAACCAATACACACAATTCAAGTCCTATTATGTTAGACTATGTGTAATTATTATTTAGATAACCTTTTAAATTCAGATCAGTGACATTCAATTATTAATTGCAACAAATACCAAACAACTTTTACAACAATATACCAAATTATGTCAAAATACAACCAATAATTCCTAATTTCACAAATAAATCTTACTTTTCTGTACAATACCAAGGGGCTTGCACTACAAATTACAGTACAAACTACAAGTACTATTTGAGCCCGGCTGACAAAGCAATATATTCAAAACTTATTACGTTATAAGTTATGTTAAGTAATTAAACTAAAGTTATTTTCAACAATATTCAAAACTTCCAATTAAACCAGTGGATCTTATAAGACCACGCTTCTGCTACCAAAATTTTAGGGACTTCAAGAAGCCAGTGCAACGATACTGGTGTGTCCGAAACTGTCCACGGTTCGTGGAGCCCTACCGTTGCTTTCAACAACAATAAACAAAACTACAGGCTCTTCGGCCTACAACCATATATACAAATAACAGTTCTAACCACTTACCTTCTGCACTGGGTACACCAACTTCGACCTTCCTAGGCCACGCCCAAGTGTGGTATGTATGTAAATATGAGGTGAGTAATTGAAAGTGTGATGTAAGTCAAGTGTTCTGAACGGTCACAAGGCGTCAGTCTCCAGATGGCGCGGTTCAGATCAGCATCACAGCCCTAACTCGCACCGGATTGAAGCTATTTATCACTACTTATTTCCAACAAATGCGCGTACCACGCGGTGAGGCAATACGGCGATATGTTCCGAGAAATATCCCTGGGTTTTTGTCAATCCGGGATTACAACTTCAAACAGTAGTTAATCGCGACCCAATTATCGGTTGCAAACGGCGATTCCAAACGATATTTTATCAATTATAATTAACTCAACAGGTCCTACGCGGACATTTTTCAACAAGGAAGCAAAGTCTATCTGTCAAGTCAAAAAGTTATGTCAAGTGTCAACATCAAAAAGACAATAGAATGTTGCCACACCAAAGATCGTTCAAAAATACATTTGGGACGCAACAAGTATATTTTCGAAAACCGCAAATATAACTTTGTAATTCATACAAATGTAAAAATTGTAAATAAGCTAGTTTTAAGAAATTTATAAGGTTTTTTATTTGTTTTTTTTCAAATAAATATGTTAAGTATCTTATATTTATTATAGTAACTACGGAACCCTTCATGGGCAGTCCGACTCGCACTTGGCCAATTTTTACTTTTTAAAAAGAGAATGTGCGTAGAATTCACTATACTAGCAATTTCGTTAACCCCTCCAACTAAGCTAAATATGCTTGTGTCTGGAGTGGGTTCACGACAATAGTGTAATGGGTGGGGTTCGAACCTGCAACCTCTCGATCACAAGTCCGACACCTTATCCATTAGGCGACTACGCTTCAAATAAATCAAATCATGTGTTAAACTTTTCTCTTTCAATATAAGTTTTTAAGCTAACATGGTCACTAACAATACTGTTACGCCAGTCGCTTAGTGAAGTACGTCGAGAAACTTCGACGTAAATCTAGAATGTTCGGGACACTAACGCCATCTAGCGGCGAGTAGCAGTACTGAGTATATCTAGTCTAGACACTAACGCCATCTAGCGGCGAATAGCAGTACTGAGTATCTCGAGTAGCTTCGAGAATATTCTTAGCAGTGTAGGCGGTGAGTCGATTTTACAAGAATGTTCTAGAACTCATAGACCGGGGTATAAATAGATCGCAGAGGAACGCAGAGGGCAGTCTTATTACAAGGCGAATACGCGTTAACATCGAAGCTTTACAAGTGAATTTCAGTGCGATTTAAGTGTTAAGTGACAAGTATTGTACTGTGAAAAACTGTGTTGATTTTTGTTTTGAGTTTAAGTAAAGTGTTAGTTTAGGTTTAATTAGCATTAATTATTTCTATCCCGAACCCCAGCTCGTAACAATATCATGGCGCTTGCAATAGTGCCGAAGTATCGAAAACTCGAAACAATAAATACACATGGTAATTTTTCCCTTTCGAATTTCAGCTCTAGAACCCATGCTCACCGGCTGGACCGGTCTGAACACCAACAAGTTCAGGCCATCAGACGGGGAATACACCGAGGTCATTCACACCAACGTCGGCTTCCTGGGCTACGTGGCCACGCTGGGAGATGTTGATTTCTACCCCAATGGGGGGAGCAGCATGCCTGGTTGTGACTCTAATGATTGTGATCATGCTAGGTGAGAAGGAGTTTAATTACACAAACACAGTCCGACACAAATCAAGATTAAACATTCTAAATTCTTGATTTAAAAAAAGTCCGTATGTGATGTCTATAAAGATATATAAAAAATTACCTGCGCTAATAAAAAAAAAGATAAAATAAAAATAATTATTTGTACAAAAAAAACTAAAACAATTTTTAATAAAAATAATGCTAAGTATTATAATATAAACGAATATTTAAGCGGTAAAATGTTGCCGGGGTTTGCGGGAAAGTTCTATCGAGATACCGCGGCCCCGGAACATTAGGGCAGCCGAGGAACAGGGTGGGTTTTTCAGAGTCTGACACTCCCTTCCGCTTAACTCAGAGCGGGAGAAGTTATTCGATGATTTTCCAATCCAGGAAAAAAAAGCTGTAAAATATAAAGTATTAAGAGTCCCTAACATGGTGTTATTGGATTTATTTTAGACTAGTTGCTGCTCGCGACTTCGCGTGGGAGTATTTCCCGCGTAAATCTCGATCCCGTGAGAATTCCGGGCTAAAAAGTGTGTGTGCCTATGTATTATTCCAGGATGTCAACTATCTCCTTACCAAATTTCATTAAAATCCATTCAGAAGGTACAGAGATAAAAAAAACACATAGACTTTCTTTATTTTTTTTTTGTCTTGTTACCGTTTCTTAACCCACCTCAATTATTATCTATACTAATATTATAAAGCGGAAATGTTTGTTTGTTTGCTTGAACGCGCTAATCTTCGAAAGTACTGGGTGGATTTGGATGCAATTTTGTATGGAAGTAGCTTGAAGCTTGAGGAAGGTTATAGGCTACTTTTTACGCGACTGCAAAAAAGGAGAGTTATGTTTTTACCGTGATAGAATCCACGGGGCGGAGCGAAGCCCCGCGTAAGTACTAGTTATTGTATAAAATTTAAATGTACAGACACACTTTTTTTACTGTTTTATTATATGTATAGATATAAGTTTACATATTAAAAGCTTCCTCTCTCCTAAATTCATTTGCTTTTTTCTATGCCCGACGGCGACAGGGTCCATAATGATCACATTTTCTTTTTTAACTTACCACATAAGTACACTTTGTGGAATGAAAATAAAGATTGAGTAGGTACTTATTGAGTAATTTATAATTCTTTACTGGCATGAAGTTTTAATGACACCTGTATTTCAAGTATTCAGTGTCTTCTTCCCTTTTTTTTTCATATCATATAATCATTTATTTAAAATAAAAATATTTGTAATACATTAAGGGTGCGTTTCCACCAGAGATGTGCGATGGAAATGTGTCGTGCGAGGATGTCTAGCTGTGCTGTGAAAATGTGTGGGTGTTTCCACCAAAGCTGTGTGATGAAAATGTGCCTACGAGGATGTGTAGCGGAGCTGTGAAAATGCGCATTAATGTGTGGTGCGAGGATGCGCAAACCTCGCAACACATCCTTCTCAACACACATAACTCGCAACACATCCCTCGCAACACATCTCTCACACACATCCCTCGCACACATCCCTCGCTTGTTTTCTATGCGCAAAAATCTAGCTCCGCTGAGCCGTTTCCACCAGAGCTGTGCTGACCGAGGCGAGGTAAATGAAGCGATTCTATTGGTTCTTTACAAACACATCCCTCGCTACGCATCCTCGCACATCTCTGGTGGAAACGCAGCCTAATGGGTACTTAATCTAAAATGTGGACTAGTAATCTAGTATGTTTCTGTGGGTGTGGTTCTGCTCTCCTAGGCACGCTGCGACACAGCCTGTGTTTAGGAGAAGCAGTGCTCGCCCCATAATTGAATATAATTGAGTTTCTAGCAATTAAATAAGGTATTTCTTTTTAGCTTTTTACAATTCATAAAATAAATTCTTCCCAATTTTTTTTTATAGTTGTTAGGCTTCCGTTTGACCATAATCTCACCTGATGTTAAGCGATGATGTGGTCGAAGATGAAGCACGCTTGCGTAACCTACTTACTCTTGACTTAAAATCTCCCAGGTTATAGCTATCAGGAAACAGACTCCGGCAGGGAATTCCACTCCTTAGCCGTACGCACAATGAAAGTATTCACAAAACGTTTAGTGCGTATGGGTGGGATGTCCACCATGTAATGATGGCGCATCGCCGTTTGTCTTGTAGTCCGATGATGGAACGAGCTTGGGGGAATTAGACTGTGCAATTCCATCGCACACTCCCCGAAATATAACCGATAGAAAACTGATAGGCTTGCAACACGCCGCCGATGTTCAAGGATTTCTTGAGTGTCTTGTGTTATTTAAATTACAAAAATTAATAACAGTAAAACTCAAATTGAATTTGAAACTGGAAATTACTGAAGAAATATTAAGACTTGACGAACAATGCCCAACAAGGGACATTTGAGTAGGTCGCAAAAGTATTAAAACTGCCAGACATCGTCGAAAGAAAAAAAAAGTAATTAAAAAAATTCAAAAACCCGACTGCAACCTTATACTAAAACTAGTTTTAGTATAAGGTTGCAGTCGGGTTTTTGAATTTTTTAATTACTTTTTTTTATTTCTAGCTTTATAGTTTACAGATGTGAAAGATTTCGCAGACGATTTAGTTCTTTATACGTGTTTTTACGATTTGTCACTTTGAATTACTTTTAACCATATAAGTTGTATATATATTTTTGTAATCACCTTTTAAAACCCTTTATTTTGATACCCCACTCGATAGGTTTTGATAAAAAAAACTTTTGAAGGCATAATATGGCGCCAAAAATCCGCCATTTTGTTTATTTTTAATTTGATATACCCAGTGTCACTCTCACAGTCAATACAAATCTAACGATACCTCTCAAGCTAAAATCCGTCGACCCGTTCAGGCCACAGAGCGTGCCAAACAATTATACATACATACATACATACTTTCGAAAAACATAACCCTCCTTCTGGCGCAGTCGGGTAAAAATAAACAGAAATCCATCCCTGGTAAGAAGTAATATAGGTAGTACTTAGTACGAGCTTATGCACGCGAGAGTTTGTTCTGGATTTGTCTGGATTGATTTGATTGTCGTGGATATTTCACACTTTATTCCTGGATGAATAGCAGCATATTTTGTATGTTATAATAGCCACGAGTTTCTCGAGGAAACAATTACAAAAATAATATGTTTTATTTATCTTTCCAGGTCTTACTTCTACTTAGCTGAGTCCCTGACCACGGGTGGGTTCACAGGTCGGCGCTGCCTGTCTTACCTGACGGCTATGACTGGAAATTGCCACCTGAGGGGGAATCTGCGGATGGGAGGCTTGGTTCCTAAGACAGGGTAAGCATAGCACAAAAAATAATCTTTATTGTTTTAGCTTCTAGAGCATTACAGTACAAAGTTGTATCACGAGCTTCCACACTAGGATCACCCGTGTTGTGAAGACCAGTCTCCTTCGTCTTACATAAGTCATCAACATCTTCTTGGTCCGAGTCTTTCGTGACATCGGCAAACGATTAGTCGACTCCACAAGTGACCAGAGGGCTGGCCTTTTCTTTGGACAAAGAATCAACATTGCCATTCAACGTGGCAATGCGGCCAGTGTTCTGGGCACTTTTCCCATTGATAGCGATGTTGACGAATTTTTCGATGCCCTATAATTCCTTTTTATTTTCGCCTGTATGTACTTTATTTGAATAAATTGAATCTTCTTGTCCTAGTCTATTTACTTGGGGTTTTCTTCATCCATTCTCCCCTTTCAGTCGTCACGGTATCATTTACTGCTTTTTGGGGTCCCGTGGCCGAATGGCAAAAAACAGAACCCTTATAGATTCGTTATGTCTGTCAGTCTGTCTATCCGTCCGTATGTCAATGCCATTTTATTCCGAAACTATTAGGACTAACTACACAGTTGAAACTTAGTAGGTAGATGTATTCTGTTAACACGATGTTTATACAAAAGAAAAAAAAAAACTTTAAGGAGGGCTCCCCGTACATGAACGAAGAACTAAAAATAAGGACAATATACTACTATAATATACTACGATTGTTAAATTAAGTTTATTAAATTATTAATTTATATTATTTTCTTTAGCTTTACATTTTATTTTCTAAATTTTTCTCTATGATATAAGAATATATTGTCACTATATACTAAGGGCAAGACAGTAACACCTGCAACACAGTGTATACTAGCGCAAGTGTAACAGATTCCTATGATGTTATTGTAAACCTAATGTCAATAAATAAATAAATACTGGAATTAAGAACTGATAATCTATTGTAGACTCTCCTAGCCTTAATGCGAAAACCTTCAGAACGTTATTGCCTCTCACTCTGCGTTTTATAGACGCCACTTTCTTGCGCATGATCGCGAGGTAATAAAAAAGTTAAAAAAAAAAACTAAAACAAACGACTGCTCAACTGAAACGTAAGAAACAAGCACATTTTCATTTTAAAAAGTGATAAGCAGGCGGGACCCGTCCCATTTTTTAGGGTTCCGTAGTCTGTCCGCGGTTTAGCTCAAAAACTATTGGTACTAGAAATTTGTAATTTGGCATGAGTATACACGTTAATGACGCTAAAAAAGTGGTAAAATAAAATTTTGAAAAAAACAATTATTTAGGGTACCTACATGTAAAGTGAGATGATAATTTTTTTTTTCGTCCTTCCCATGGTGTGGGATATAGTTGGATAGGTCTTTCAAAAATATTAGGGGTTTAGGGAGACCGTTTTCTGATTAAGTAAACCGCTCGTGACTTATCAAGCTTTAAAGTACCAATTCTCGTTAGAGTCAAGTGTCCCCCCTCTATCAACTAAACGGTTGTAGTTAGAAATTCAAATGTCATGGCAGTAGTACCTATATATAACGAAGTTTAAAGGAAAGCTATCACACATGAGTGGGATTTACAAGTTTACGAGTAATAGTCGACCAATTGTATTTGACTCGAAAATTTCGAACAACTCCATAGAAATGTCGATAGATGGCGCCAAGCGTCCGTTGTATCACGCTAGTTTCATATTTAAATAAGTTTTATAAAAAAAAACTTTATAACAAAAAAATACCGACTTCCAAAAAACCACTAGGTACAATGTGAAAATCTTTGGATCTGTTTATAATTTATCTAAGTTACAATAGCCTAATGTCAACTTGCTCATCACCTTTCGTGGGTTCTGGAAGAGTACAGCCAAGTTAAACACTAGATCCAGTCTGCCTGTGAGTGTCGACGGAGTGAGTGAACACGGTGATATCGCTAATGTATTTAAGCGTCAGTTTTGTGTGCAGTTTCCCATTGGTTCAGTGCGTGGGGGAGCCGATGTTGAGATTCTTAGTGGCCCAGTGGAGTCGTGTTTCAGAGCCAAAGAGGTTTCAAATATAATAAAGTATATGACGAGGGGCAAATCTCCTGGCCACGACGGTCTTAGCATCGAGCATCTTCAGAATGCTGGCCCGCATATCTCTAGAGTTCTGGCACTGTTGTATTCTTTGTGCGTGAGCCACTCATACCTACCTCCAGATTTAATTAGGACGATAGTAGTGCCCGTAGTAAAGAACAAAACGGGAGATCTTGCAGATAAGCATAATTATAGGCCTATTTCACTAGCAACGATTGTGGCAAAGGTGTTTGACGGTGTGCTTAATTCGCAGTTAAGTAAACACATAACTCTGCACGACAATCAGTTTGGTTTCAGGCCACAACTGTCTACTGAAAGTGCTATATTGTGTCTTAAGCATAACCGTCAGATACTACACTAGACGCAATACGCCGGTTTTTGCGTGTTTCCTGGATTTATCCCGTGCTTTTGATCTGGTGTCGTATGATATCTTGTTGAAAAAGCTAAAAAGTGTGAACCTACCTATTGAATTAGTTAAAATCTTCAAGTATTGGTACACGCACCAGATCAACAGCGTCAGATGGGCAGGTACAATGTCTGAGACGTACGAGTTGAAGTGTGGAGTGAGACAGGGTGGACTGACCTCGCCTACCCTGTTCAACTTGTATATGAATGCATTGATCGTCGCGCTTAGCAGTCAGCATGTCGGTTGCCACGTTGACGGAGTTTGTGTTTACTATTTAAGCTACGCAGACGATATGGTGTTGCTGAGCGTGTCGGTCTGTGGTCTGAGGAAACTGGTGCGAATATGTGAGGAGTATGTCGGTGAGCATGGTCTTACATATAATGTAGTAAAAAGTAACTGCATGATCTTTGTGAGTGGTACGAAGTGCCCGCTAGAAGTACCTCCTGTGTACCTCAATGGGAACCCTTTAGTATGGGTGACTCAGTTCAAATACTTAGGGCACATCGTAACTGCCGACTTACGGGATCATGCAGATATTCAACGGGAACGGAGAGCACTGTCAAGGAGGGCGAACATGATAGCTCGCAGGTTTGCACGTAGTTCATTTGAAGTTAAGACTACGCTCTTTAGGGCGTATTGTACACCTTTATATACGTGCAGCCTGTGGGCTAACTACACGCAGAAAAGTTATAGTGCTCTCCGTGTACAATATAATAATGCGTTTATGGCAATTATGAGGCTGCCCCGCTTCTGCAGCGCCTCAGGGATGTTTGCTGAGGCGCGTACTAGCTGCTTTTATGCGACTATGCGTAAGCGGAGTGCATCCCTAGTGCGCCGAGTGTGGACTAGCTCCAACACTATTTTGAAGATGATAGCAGGTAGGCTAGACTGTCCCTATATACGACATTGTTGTGGGAGACATGTCGCGTGTGGGGTGGGATAGCCTATCTGTTTTGCATGTTTTTTATTTTTTTATTTTATTTTTTATTTAATTGTAATTTTTATTTTATTTTTTTATTTTAGATATTTTGTGTGGATGTTTAAGATAATTTATTTATTATGTAATGTATCTGTCTTCAATGTATGTGTCTATATGGGACTTTTGAATCCTGAATTAAACGTATTTTATTTTTTTTTTTTTTTATTTTTTTACAAAATATTGCTTTTCCCGATGCAGGGGCGTTAATTGTTGAGGAGTTCTCCTGGTATTTCACCATCAACTCCATTTCACCATTCACATTGTGACGACCATAAATTGCTTAGCAACCATTTTAAAGTAATCGAACCGCAACTCGTGAAATACTTATTATTGAGTAGTTCCGGTGGCCATCCGCTTCACCAAATGGTGCTTTCTGAGAGCAAATGCACAAGTTACTATAAAAAATACCAAAATCGCTATACAATTGCCTTTAAAATTTGAGGATTTCCTTCGATTTCCATGAGATCCCTTTATCAAATTCTAATTTGGTGACAATGGTACTACCTCGAGAGCATACCATTTCTAACGAAACAATAATTTTCTAAATCGATCCACAATTGTCGGAGTAATCGGTGCACACACATAAAAAAATATATATTATA
Source organism: Tholera decimalis (assembly GCA_943138885.2). Classification (NCBI taxonomy): domain Eukaryota; kingdom Metazoa; phylum Arthropoda; class Insecta; order Lepidoptera; family Noctuidae; genus Tholera; species Tholera decimalis. The sequence goes on along the minus strand of OW964575.2, from coordinate 3,163,657 downwards.
TATACGTGACGAATTGATAACCTGTTATAAAAACTACAAAACCCTTCACTGCGCGTGGCCCGACACGCACTTGACCGGTTTTTTTATTTAAATTATATTATGTTCAATAGGGTAATATTAACAAATTTTCAGTCCTTTTATACGAGTTAATTCTGTTTTAAAACGTTATATTTTCCAAACGGTTGCTTAAAATGAAAAATAGTGAAATAAATCTCAAAATCATTTTTAGAGATCTATTTAATGATGACCCATTTTACATAGTTTGTCGATTTTAGATTTTTATTTTTGACTATACGGTGTCTGGTTAAAAAAGTTAATGTATCCAGTAACACTCGCGCTATCAAGACAAATCCAACGACGTATCATTTATCAAAATCAGTTAAGTGGTTTAAAAGTTACGAGGGAACAAAGGAACGGACATACATACATAGGCGGTAAAAACATAACCCTCCTCCTTGCTTCGCCGTAGTCGGGTAAATAGTCTGTCATAAAAACTTCAGGTGACTAGGTAGGTATATTTTTTGTGACACATATTTAGAGCGAAATTTTTCAGAACCTAGTCGAGTTTTAGTCTATGAACATACTTTTATTCTTTTTCAGACAATCCGGAATCTTCTGGTTGGAAACTAACGCTGCTCCGCCGTTTTCCAGAGGTTAAGTGACTACGCAACAGATAAAGATGTTCTTAATTTAAATAAAAATATCTTTCAAATATTTTGTTTCATTTTCAATCAAATAGCTTTTATCCTCTATCTATGTATACTTTTTTGGTGGGAAAATCATTTAATAAATTCTCTCACCCTGGGTGGAGTGGAAGAGAGTGTCAGACTTCTACTGACTAAAAACTCACCCTGTTGCTTACCCTTGCCGTCCGAAGGCGTGATATCTCATTAGAACATTCCCCCCGAGACGGTGGAATTTTAGGACTTTTTCAACAGATTACACAAAATCTAGAGTTCATAGACCTTTTTTATTGATAATAGGTTCGCGTTTAACCACCATCTCACCTGATGGTAAGTGACTATGTGGTCGAAGATGAAGCACGCTTGCCTAGAAGTAACCTATTCATACTTAAAGACCCGCAAGTTATAGCTATCAGGAGACATAGACATAGAGTTTCTTAGAGGATTATACACGTTATGCATAGTTTGTAGTTGTTTTATTTGCAACCAAGCTCTCTTAATCAGAAAAATTATTATAAAGCACCGTATTTATTAGTTTACTAGCTTTTGCCCGCGACTTCGTCCGCGTGGAATAGTTACTTTGGGCTAACGTTAAATTTAACCCCGATTTTGAAGCATTCTTCATTGGCGCTCCGCTCCTATTGGCCTTAGCGTAATGATACAATGATACAATATAGCTGTGCCCGCGACTCCGTCAGCGTAAGTTAATGTATTGGTAATATTGTTTAGATCACGTTCACATGAGGCTTAAGTACCTAGAGAACGCTTCGACCGCGAGACGCGTCGAGCGCGGCGACCGATTCTCAAAAATAATCCTTATAGCATGATTCAGTATTCACGCGCGATGGCTTATTATTATAAGCGTATTTCATGTATAACTTTGGTGTTTCTATACCGATTTATATGATTCTTTTTACGGTTTCGTAGCCGAATGGCAAAAAACGGAATCTTTATAGTTTCGACATGTCTGTCTGTCCGTCTGTCTGTCTGTCTGTCTGTCCGTCCGTCCGTCTGTCACAGCAATTTTATTCCGAAACTATTAGGACTATACATGTGAAACTTGATAGGTAGATGTATTCTGTGAACCGCTTTCCGATTTTGGGCAAAAAAATTAAAAAAATATTTAAAATAAAGGGGGGCTCCCCATACATGGAACTAAACCTGAAAATATTTTTTTTCATGAAATCGATGCATGTGTGGTATCTATAGACAGTTCTTTAAAAACGACATCGGGGTATCTAAAACCACTTTTCCATAAAGTCAATCGTTTAAAAGATATAAGCTTCCAAAGTGGTAAAATGTGTGTGTGGCGGACACAACCTCTAACTTCTATAATAATGGAGTGAAAAATCTAAAAAAAATATATGTCTGTAGATCTTAATATAAACTTTCAACCAAAATTAGTTTGAACGAAATCAGTTCAGCAGTTTTTGAGATACAGCATATTTTCTAAAACCGCAAATATAACTTTGTAATTCATACAAACACTATGAAAAACAAATTTATTCGGCGCAGTTGTAAAAAATGTAAAAAAGCCAGTTTTAAGAAATTTGTAAGGTTTTTTTTTTCAAAACAAATTTATTTGGCGCAGTTGTAAAAAATGTAAATAAGCTAGTTTTAAGAAATTTGTAAGGTTTTTTTTTCGTCAAATAAATTTGCATATTATATTATAGTTACTACGGAACCCTTCATGGGCGAGTCTGACTCGCACTTGGCCAATTTTTTTATGGAATAGTTAATAATGTTAACTTTTTCAATTAGGGGTGACTGAGAGTGTTATAAAAGTAAGAGTAGACAAATATTTTAATCAGAAAGCTTCGCACTGCTAAGCCATCGGGAGTTACACGTGTTATTGTGAGTCAACCATAAAAGTCAGACATATGCTGTCGTGGGATATTTTTTATATAATTTTAAGGAGAACATTTCCGTCATGAAATGATTTGTGTAGCTTTAACCATTAAGGTTGCACACGCGACGGAAGCTTAAAAAATGGAGTAACTTCTCCCGTTTTCCCAACATTTCCCTTCACTGCTCTGCTCCTATTGATTGTAGCGTGATGAAAAGTATACTATAACCCGCTCAGGAGTATGAAAAATAATTGTACCAAGTTTCGTTAAAATCCGTCGAGTAGTTTTTGTTTCTATAACGGTTATACAGACAGACAGACAGACAGACAGACAAAAATTTAACTGATTGCATTTTTGGCATGAGTATCGATCCTTAATCACCCCCTGATAGTTATTTTGGAAATATATTTCATGTACAGAATTGACCTCTCTACAGATTTATTATAAGTATAGATTATTTTAGCATATATATATATATATGCTAACATGTTTTTTACAATGTGTTTTTTTAACCCAGAGGTTGACTGGTAGAGAATGCCTTGCTGCATTAAGTCCGCCCATGTAACTCTATTGTACATAGAGTTTAAATAAATAAATATTCGATTCCCGGGTCGGGCCCAGAGTTCAGAAATTCACGGTATGATACCCTCACAGAATAGATAAAAGAGGTAAGAAAGAAAATAGTTCCGGATTTGTATGAAAACGCGTGTCGCCGCCAAGGACCCATTAATCGGATTAAAAGGTTAACCGGTTAGACGTTTAACCTATTTGTTTGATTAACCTTTATACGGGTTAACCCGTATACTATTAAGGTTAATCTATAAAATATTGCTGATTAATCTGAATGAAAGAGACAGAACCTGTAAGTTGCACAATCTCGGCTGCGTCGCGGTATCTTACGTCACACGCGGCTGTTTGTTGCTCGCGTTTATTTGTCGCTCTTTTGTTGAATTTTGCACTTATTCAAAATTATGTGCGTAACCATGCACAGTGGAATGAAAATGTTTGGTAGGTAAGTGTATGGTGAACATTAAAAATTCAATGACAAAAGCAAATTGAGAAATGTAGGCAGGTAAGTAGGTAGGTGTCTTTTTTTAGTAAGTAGGTAGATAGTTAGACGGTAGAACAGGTTAGGTATCTTTTTTTTATTTATTTTACTATATTTATTGGTTTACTTTGTTCTGTATATTTCACACCTGAAAGGTGTTCCGAGGTGGGAATGTTTTACCCGTAAGTATACAACATTATGTTTAGTATATGCGAAATGTGAATATAGTTCGTTCGGAATAAGTAACTAAATCGAATCTAATATTTTATAAACCTTTTTTGTTTTTGCCCCAAAAATATTTAAAAACAAGTTACAAGTTGGACACTTAGTAGCATATATACGCAATGATACGGCGCGCAACACAGGTCACGCAGCACGCCACTAGACGCGCACGGCGCGACGCACTATGGGACCAACCGGTATTTTCCATCTAAAAATTAGTTGGGACAAAAGTCGTGTTACTGAAACTGTTTTGATTGTTTTACATTCTAAGATGATAAAGCCATCCGATATAATAGTAAAACAAAAATACAAAAAATTTTAGGTTCATAAAATTACACCCAAACTTTATACTTTGATAATTTGATATTAACTAGACTAGGTACTCGTTATGGAAGTTCAACTTAAGATATTTTCTATGTTCTTCAAGGGAATGTATAAGTATTATACATTTTTAGATTGCTCGAGATTTCTAGTTCATAACTACGTTATTTTGTGATGAAATTGTGACTTGTGACCGAATTTGTGTGTTTTCGACGCGATATATGTGCTCAGATAATAAGCGGGAAAAGTACTTCAGATATTGAAAAATATTTGTTGGACAATTTCCATTTATCAACAACAGATGTGAGCACGGTTATGCAAAGTATTCAAAGAAATTTGATTACGATTTCTAACCAAAAATACGTGAAAGCTCAAAGAAAACAAGATTGCTTCGAGAGCCAAAACACAAATTGGTTAAATGGCGAGTTTAGAGTACGTGAAAAAAAAGAAAATCCTGACGTGTTCGGAGAGTACGAAAAAAACGTAAAAACTTGGAATTACTCCAGGATTATGGAATGGGGCATGTGCATTACGCTTATGTTCAAGGTTTACGATCTATGGGTGAAAATGATGAAGCTTCGATTGTGAGTATAACGAGAAATACAGAAAAGGAGGAGAAAAAGTCATTTTACGAAGTCCAGATGGTGTACCTTCCCATACCAAAGAAGAAGCATTATGTATATATATTGAAACCGATCTATCCAAAGCTCAATATTCCTACCTGAGGCTGAGACTTGTTGAGAAAAACTTATTTTCGGTAGTTCCATCATACCAAATTTTGGCTGAAGCAAAGAAGGATTGCTATCCTCTTGCGTCAAGCATATCCGAAACGAATATAAGTGCTAAAGTGAACCTTCAAGAACTCTTAGGTCATACTGCCTGTCGTATTTTAAAAATAGACTCGGTTTCGAAAAAGTTCACCCGTCTCAAACTGTATAGCAAATGGGGTTGCGATGGATCCTCGGGACAAAGTGAGTATAAACAAGTTTTACCGGAAGAAAATGAACAAATATCGGATGCTAATATGTTTATAGTTTCACTTGTACCATTGAGACTAATGGATGAATAAAGTAAAGTAGTTATATCGCAAAATCCAACATGTTCTTCAGTTAGATATTGCAGACCCATTTCTCTGGAATTAGCAAAAGAAACTCCTGAAAAAACTACAGCTGTTGTAATTGAACTTGAAGCAAAAATTAATGAATTAAGTCAAACGCGAACGCCTGCAGCAAAAGAAGGTAACATGAGTAAGACATGAGCTGTTTATGACAATGATCGACGGGAAAGTGGCTCAAGTGTTAACGCAGACTCCATCGAGTGCTTCATGTACTGTTTGTGGAGCAACTCCTAGACAGATGCACAATATAACAAAAGTAACTGCAAGAATTGAGAATGAAGATACGTTTAAATACGGGCTGTAAAGTTTGGTGAATATACGCTGAATTTGCTTGACTCCTGTAGACTTCCTCTGTCGCTAAAGTGCGTATGATTATAATGCCGTTTTTAATATATTGTACATTTATGTCCATAAATGCACGGTGACTTGGCCGTTGACTTCGATGTATTAACTAGTAAAAAAAAATCCGGGTTGCACTCCGGGAGTGCCGGCAGAAGTGAAAACTTGAATATTAACGTTGTGCATTTTTGATATTTTGGAATGTTTAGGTAATAATTTTGCACGATTTGCTTTAATTATCAGTATAAAAGTACTATCATTTATGTGGTAGAATACAATATTTATTTATTGCGCTATCGTACACAAACATGACAATTTATATTATATTAAAAAGTTTATCTCTTAGAAAAATCAACTTTCATGTTAACACACACGAACATTCGCGCAAGCGTCCTGCGCCGCCTAAACAAAACAGCAGGCGCAGGCATACATTTTCGCCGCACCGTAGAATGAGAGGGGGATACTTCTTCTCCTACGCCGCGCCGGCTGTCTACTCTCCGTCCATCTTACGAATTTTCGATCAGGTCATGTGTCTTGACGCGAGTTTAACATTTTTTACCCATTACAAAAAAAGTGCACAACGCCGCTAAAGAAGGTTTCACTTTAAAAAAATCCTTCAAAAATTTACGAAATTTCAAAGGTCGTTTGCCCTGGTTTGCCCATATAAAATTTCCATGACATAAGAAACACTGTATAATGCTCCCTATCTCATTTTCTCCCACGTTAAACCTTATGAATTTATATGTCTGTCTCTTTTAACTGTTGCTTTTTCGTTTCATAAAATTTCAAATCACAAAGACGCTAAAGAAGTTTTCACTTCAGAAAACCCTGTTTCTTGTTGCAATTCAAGGCTAATATTTAAATGAGTTTCCCGTTTTATTAAGGTAAATAAAATATAACTTAATTTTAATTACTTTTGTAATAGAATTTACTTAATTAACAATCCACATTATCAATTATTTTAAATAAATCGCTTAAATCCCGACTTGGCGTTTCATTTGAAATTTCGGAATTCTTAAAGTCATACATGTTTACATTATATAATTGTAACATTTTTGGAGATGGATACAGATGGAGTAAACGTAACGCAAGATCCATCATCACGTTTCGTGTCATCATCAAACTTAACAGCATTTCAAGGGACAATCGGTGTCGTAATTTGTTTTTCAGCATATGATATATCGAAAAAGCGCGTTCAATTTTAAAATGGTACAGTCATGAATGCAAGTGCAAGTTTGGAAATATTTTCAAGACGCTTATAAAATGCCTACTAGCGTCACAATCATTAAATACTTCCGAATACTGCCTAGTACTAGTACCTACATAGATATACTACTTCCTAGTACTAGTACATAGATAATCTGTAATGTAGTAGTACTAGGCCGCTGACGGCCGCGCGCCCCGCAGGCATATATTACTACTTATTTTTGGGCCCACAAAAATCCCAATAAGCATTATTTTACCCTAAATTTGGGGCTAATAGCCCTAAGAAGTTTAATCCTGGATAAAAATCCCCCTCAACTCACCCCTCAACTCGCCCCTCAACTCGCCCCTCAACTCAACCCTCAACTCATCCCTCAACTCACCCCTCAACTCATCCCGCACCTCATCCCGCACCTCATCCCTCAACTCATCCCTCAACTCATCCCTAATCTCATCCCTAATCTCATCCCTCAACTCATCCCGTAACTCATCCCTCAACTCACCCCTCAAATCACCTCTCAACTCACCCCTCAACTCACCCCTCAACTCACCCCTCAACTCACCCCTCAACTCATCCCTCAACTCATCCCTCAACTCATCCCTCAACTTACCCCTCAACTTATCACTCAACTCATCCCGCAACTCATACAGCACCTCATCCCGCAACTCATCCCGCAACCCATTCCTCAACTCACCCCTCTACTCACCCCTAAACTCACCCCTCAACTCATCCCGCACCTCATCCCTCAACTCATCCCTCAACTCATCCCTAATCTCATCCCTAATCTCATCCCTCAACTCATCCCGCAACTCATCCCTCAACTCACCCCTCAAATCACCTCTCAACTCACCCCTCAACTCACCCCTCAACTCACCCCTCAACTCATCCCTCAACTCATCCCTCAACTCATCCCTCAACTGATCCCTCAACTTATCCCTCAACTCATCACTCAACTCATCCCGCAACTCATATAGCACCTCATCCCGCAACTCATCCCGCAACCCATTCCTCAACTCACCCCTCTACTCACCCCTAAACTCACCCCTCAACTCACCCCTCAACTCACCCCTCAACTCACCCCTCAACTCACCCCTCAACTCTCCTCACAACTCACCCCTCAACTCACCCCTCAACTCACCCCTCAACTCATCCCTAATCTCATCCCTCAACTCATCCCTCAACTCACCCTTCAACTCACCTCTCAACTCACTCCTCAACTCATCCCTTAACTCATCCCTCAACTCATCACTCAACTCATCCCGCAACTCATACAGCACCTCATCCCGCAACCCATCCCTCAACTCACCCCTAAACTCACCCCTCAACTCACGCCTCAACTCACCCCTCAAATCACCCCTCAACTCACCCCTCAACTCACCCCTCAACTCGCTCCTCAACTCACCCCTCAACTCACCCCTCAACTCACGCCTCAACTCACCCGTCAACTCACCCGTCAACTCAACCCTCAACTCACCCCTCAACTCATACAGCACCTCATCCCGCAACCCATCCCTCAACTCACCCCTAAACTCACCCCTCAACTCACCCTAACTCACCCCTCAACTCACCCCTCAACTCACCCCTCAACTCACCCGTCAACTCACCCGTCAACTCAACCTTCAACTCACCCCTCAACTCACCCCTCAACTCACCCCTCAACTCACCCCTCAACTCACCCCTCAACTCACCCCTCAACTCACCCCTCAACTCACCCCTCAACTCACCCCTCAACTCACCCCTCAACTCACCCCCCAACTCATCCCTCAACTTACCCCTCAACTCACCCCTCAACTCACCCCACAACTCACCCCCCAACTCATCCCTCAACTTACCCCTCAACTCACCCCTCAACTCACCCCACAACTCACCCCTCAACTCACCCCTCAACTCACCCCTCAACTCACCCTAACTCACCCCTCAACTCACCCCTCAACTCACCCCTCAACTCACCCGTCAACTCACCCGTCAACTCAACCTTCAACTCACCCCTCAACTCACCCCTCAACTCACCCCTCAACTCACCCCTCAACTCACCCCTCAACTCACCCCTCAACTCACCCCTCAACTCACCCCTCAACTCACCCCTCAACTCACCCCCCAACTCATCCCTCAACTTACCCCTCAACTCACCCCTCAACTCACCCCACAACTCACCCCCCAACTCATCCCTCAACTTACCCCTCAACTCACCCCTCAACTCACCCCACAACTCACCCCTCAACTCACCCCTCAACTCATCCCTCAACTTACCCCTCAACTCACCCCTCAACTCACCCCTCAACTCACACCACAACTCACCCCTCAACTCACCCCTCAACTCACCCCTCAACCCCCCGTCAACTCACCCCTAAACCCACCCCTCAACTCACCCCTAAACTCACCCCTCAAATCACCCCTCAACTCATCCCTCAACTCACCCCTCAACTCACCCCTCAACTCACCCCTCAACTCACACCTCAACTCACCCCTCAACTCACCCCTCAACTCACCCCACAACTGACCCCACAACTCACCCCTCAACTCACCCCTCAACTACTCCCTCAACCCCCCCCCTCAACACCCAACGAGACCCCCCTTCCCCCACCCCGCCCCCACACGGGGCCCCTCTTACCCCTCACCTCCCTGAACTCCCCACGAAACCTCCCGCCCTCTCTCAGGGATACCTCAACCCCTGCGACCTAACTCCTAGGACCCAACAGATAGATACTGTCGCTTTTTCGTTTCATTAACTTTCAAATCACAACGATGCTAAAGAAGTTTTCACTTAAAAAAAAGTCTTAAGCCGGCTCTACACGTTGGCCAACACAGTGGCGAATGTAGTGGCCAATGCGTATTGGCCAACGTGTAGACGGCGTGTTTGTGCATGTTGGGTGCACAAACACCCCCTCTACACGTTGGCGAATAGTCATTGGCCACTACATTCGCCACTGTGTTGGCCAACGTGTAGAGCCGGCTTTACGCTTTTCGATCGGTCACGTGACCCTGACGCGAGTTTAACAGTTTTTACCCATACAAAACGTGCTCAGCGCCGCTAAAGAAGTTTTCACTTCAAAAAGTGCATAGAGTATGTTCAACGGCCGGTTACATAAAATCTAACTATATTAATAAGGAAATCGCAGTAAAGATCCTTAGACTTGGCTTCGCTTTGCTTAGAGATTTCATTACTTTTTATAGAGAAACAAGCAGCTTAGGCGAGGCTTGGCTAATTTTTTACTGGATGTTTTGGTGGGATTTTATATTTTGTACATTGATTGTATTAGCTTAGTCCTTATCTTGTAATGCAAAACCAGTAAGCAACATAGCCGCCGAGCGCTACATCTAAGCTAACGGCCAATAATTGATAGGCACGCGGTGCCGTCTCACTGTGCAGCCACAAAATAGATAGGTACAGAAGTCAATCTACATAAAAAGCGCGCTCGAGCAACGCACTCATAGACACCGCTCACGGAGATGATATCTTGGCGCAATGCAGCTCAATGCGAGCGCGGGTACCTAATAATAATAATACCAGCTGTTTGAGGGAGACCTTGGACGGCATTGAACTCGAAATCGCTCCTTCCGCTCACAGTTCAGATCCTTTCCTTCACTAATCAATCACTCAGTCGTTCGCCGTTAGAAAATTGTTTTGTTATTATTATTTATAAGGTATAATGTAGTTCTTATAATATACAACGATATCCCACAAAACCGTATTATTTGTTATTATTCTTCGTGTTCGTCTCGCGATTTGTTTTTCTCCGGTTGATCGTTATTGTGCTGGACTATTATTTGACTTATTAAATGTGAATGTGTGCCATCTAAAAGAACCTATTGTTCCGTGCTGTATATCTATTAGCGATTGTACGGAGGAGGAATAGGTACTATAATATGTTGCTAAAGGATTAAATAATATAATATTGTTTAAATAATTTGTAAAGTCACAGTTGTCTTTTTATAGTACTATTACTACACTAGTGTACCAATGCCATTAGTGTTGATGATCTGTTCTTCTGTCCTACTGTACTGAAGCTAAATTGACGTTACTGACTGACATTGACGGCTTGACGTATGCGCATTAGGCCCTAAAAAAAGTACTCGATACTTTGAAGTACCTATACTTTTGTTTCGAAACATTTAAGAGTACGATACTTTTTTTTTCGATATTACTCATGACTACAATATCGATACTTTCTTATCGATACCCTGTCCCTAGGCGCTGTGACCCTTAAAACAGGTCAAGACATTGACAACGAGGGACAGGGCCAGACAAAGCTCTGGAGCTTTGTCTCGCCCTGTTCTTCTTTTTACCCGACTGCAAAGGAAGGGTTATGTTTTTCGCGCGTATCTTGTATGTATGTAATATTCTTTATTACCTCATATCTCCAGAACCGCTGAACGGATTCACATAATTGAGGTATCGTTAGATTTGTCTTAGCAACCCAAGTGTTCTTAGATAGGTGACATTTGAAAAAATCAAACATGGCGGCTGTGCGAAGCCATTATACATAGTGAAAAAAAAATGTTTTGTTTCGAATACCATAATATGGGTACTGCCGCACGCCGCGCATCGCGTAAACGCGGCCGCCGTGTGGTGACACCATTATCTTTGCAAAAATAGGTCTGGCTTACACTGGGTGCAAAATAAATTTGGCCCGACATTTTGATGCACTGAAATAAATAATAGGCCTCCCAACTGATTTCGGCTCGGCGGCCATCTTATAATTCATTCATTAGTAGAGGAGATATTACAGTGCACAAGTATGTACGCAGCTACAGGTGCACTATCTGTTCCTTTTGTCACACCGCTAACTTCCAAAGTCCGGGCTACTACTGATCAATTTGAAAAAAAATGTTCAAGATGAATTGAGAACATCCTCCTTTTTTTGAAGTCAGTTAAAAAACAGAAAAAAAGCCAATAACACTATTTCGCCCGACTCAGGAATGTGGATGACTCAATAATTATATTAATTTTGCAAATAGATTATAAATAACAATTTTACACGTATTTTTTTTTGTAAAACTGGATGAGGCCGGTGTTTCCTAGCTGATTACCCTGAGAAGAAAGATTCTGCAAGCGTTCTCCTACAGTCGTTTCTCCTTTGTGCTGATCACCAACAGGACGGTACGTTTCGTTTTTGAGAGATTCGTTAATAAAACTTTTCACCTATGGACTTTCGTCCATACGTCTTTTAAGGAACCTATATACAAAATTTCAAGTGAATCCGTTGAAATAAAAAGTTTCATGTAAACTTTTTATTGAACCCGCTTTTTACCCCTCAGGGAGTGAATTTGCCTAAATCCTTTCTTAGTGCTCAACTACACTCCCCAAGAAACATACGTGCCTTTCAGCTACTTGCGCTCATTATTTTCGGCTATCAGTCAGTCAAACAGTAACGGAAGAGTTTCATATATTATATTGATTGATTAAAATTACACTTACAAATTAGAGCCATGCCAGTGCAGCGAACCATTTTAAAATGCACTCGATACGAAACTAATTTTATCAAAATACTATCACCTTATAATGTTGATATCAAGGGAAATCACAGTGTGAAATGAACTGTAACATTTAATATAGTAAACTGATTGTTTTATCATTTTCAACTTAAGTAATTTGACACAAGATTCTGCCCGTGACTTCCTTGGAGTGGGAGGATTTTCCGGCGACTATCCCGTTCCCTTGGGAATTCCGGAATAAAAAGCTTACGTGTTATGCCAGGATGTCAACTATTTACTTAACGAATTTCATTCTGATCCGTTTAGTAACTAGTTTTTGCGTAGAGTAACAAACATACATACATCCTCACAATTGGTTCCGGCTGTCACTTGTATAGACGCCAGCACGTCAATCTACCCCAATCTGTCAATTTTTACCAATCGAACATTAACCTTCTACTATTGTGATAAGGTTGAAAATCTATTAAAGAAATTTGACAGATTGAGGTAGGTTGATGTGCTGGCGTCTGTACATCTAAGGCAGTCATTACGGGTAATTAGAAGCAAGGAAATCTGACACCATTCTAGCCATGGAGTATCGTGTTACCCAGCAACTGGGTTTTGAAGCTCAGATAGCCAGTCCTCCATGTAAAACATTGGTAATGCACCAAGAATAAGTCCCTATCGAGATTAGATCTTGTGTTGGGAAGAATGCTGGATGTGTTTCCTGATCGTACTAACGGCCAGCGGGAGAATTATCACACCGCCAACTTCCAAGCTCCGGGCATCTACTGAGAAATTTCTTATAGAAAAACACCAATTTGCCCGATTTGCTTTTTGCCCGAACCAGGAATCGAACCCGTGCGTCGCCACCTTCTGTGCAGCAGTCATTCTAGCGACGGAGGCCGAACGAGTAAGGGACAGACAACTCTCCTCCTCAAGACACCCCGGACGTCGGGGATCGCGAGCCTATCTCCGGCCACTGTAAGTGCTGACTTGTGGGCGGCGAGCTGGAATACTGTATACCTAAGCTTAGGTTTGTAATTAAATTTTACTATGTCCAATGGTCTATATTGTCCTCTCAATAAAAATTGTATTATGGCAACATAGTGAAAGGCTCATAGGCGACGAGGTTCTAACTGGCAAGCTTCACAGCCTGGCTCACCTACGAAACGTTGCTTACTTGTCGGTCTTCTACAGATTGTATGTATGTACTTCAGAGAGTGTGCGCAGGAGCTCCACCTGTTGCCTCAATATCCCTTTTACTACCGGTCTATCACTCGTACCGTACTGCAGGATACCCTCCACACTCAGTCGATATACAGTCTTTTTTTTTTTATTTAAAACAGGTTCGCGTTTGACCACCTTCTCACCTGATGGTAAGTGATGATGTGGTCGAAGATGGAGCACGCTTACCTAAAAGTAACCTATTCACTCTTGACTTAAAGACTCCTAGGTTATAGCTATCGGGAAACACAGACTCCGGCAGGGAATTCCACTCCTTAGCCGTACGCACAATGAAGGTATTCCCAAAACGTTTTGTGCGTATAGGTGGGATGTCCACCATATAACGATGGCGCTTCGCCGTTTGTCTCGCGGCAGGGAATTCCACTCCTTAGCCGTACGCACAATGAAGGTATTCCCAAAACGTTTTGTGCGTATGGGTGGGATGTCCACCATATAACGATGGCGCTTCGCCGTTTGTCTCGTAGTCCGATGATGGAACGGGCTTGGTGGAATTAGATTGTGTAATTCCATCGCACACTCCCAGAAATGTAACCGATAGAAAACCGATAGACTTGCAACTCGTCGTCGATGTTCAAGGCTCTGGAGCTTTGACTCGACCAGTGCATCGTTGCCAATGAGTCTCTTGGCCCGCTTCTCGATAGACTCAAGCGCGTCCAGTTGGTATTTCGCAGATCCATCCCAAAGATGAGAGCAGTACTCCATACACGACCGAACCTGGGCTTGATAGAGATTGAGCAACTGTTCGGGTGTGAAGTACCGTCTCACCTTTGCTAGGATTCCCAACTTTTTTGATGCTAGTTGAGCCTTAGCCTCGATAAACGGGCTAAAATTGAGGGTAGAAGTTAGTGTTACCCCCAGAAGCTCGATACGGTCGGTTATCGGCACGGTTACACCTCGGAAAGTAGGAGCCCGTTCGAATTGGCTCCTTTTAGCGGAGAAGAGACACGCCTGGGTCTTAGCTGCATTAAACTTGACCAGGTTGGCATCGCCCCATTCGGAGACAGCCTTCAAGGTAGAGTTCAAGCGCCCGACCATGTCCTCACGGAGAGACTGGATCTGTGACCCACCAGCTCGCGCGCTGGACACGTATCTCTCAGAAACTGTGCTGTCGTCTGCATACCCAAAGGTACCGGGCATTAGCAGATCGTTAATGTGCAGCAAGAATAAAGTTGCTGAGAGAACAGACCCCTGAGGGACCCCGGCATTAATTGCCAATTGGCCAGACGAGCAGCCATCAATGACTACTCGAATGGACCGATCCCTCAGGAAGTCTTCAATCCAAACGCAAAGTTGAGTGGGTAAACCGAAAGAAGGAAGCTTAGCAATAAGGCTATCGTGCCAGACCCTGTCAAAAGCCTTGGAGATGTCATGGGAAACAGCAAGTGCTTCCCCTTGCCTCTCAATGGCCTCACTCCAGATATGAATGGCATACGCTAGAAGATCCCCAGTTGACCGGTTTTTCCGAAAGCCGTATTGCCGGTCACTGAGTCTTGTCATACTAAAAGCTTTTATTGTGCGCACAGCCATGTTGTGGAACTCTCTGCCGATTTCTGTGTTCCCTGCCACATATGACCCGTCAGCAGTGACGGATTAACCCTTAATCAAATTAACCCATATATGCCCAGAAAGATTTTGATCAACAATTTTTTTGAATTTTGGATATTGTTGTCTCTAATGTAAAGTAGATGTAAGAAGTATTAAACTGAAAATTTGTAATTTTCGGTTGCAATAATTGGAAGTACCTTTTTTCCAGCGGGTCGGTACCGACACTTTGGGTTAATGTGCTTCAAAAATGTGAAAAATATATATGTGAAATAAAACAAAATAATTATGAATTATAATTAGAAATCTAGTTTATATTATTATTAATTATCAAAGTAGGAACGTTTTATTTGGCATCAAGTAACATACAGAAAAAAGACACTAATATTAGGCATGGAAGGGCTCAAAACACTTGTCATGATGATTGACTCCACATGATTGGCACATTTTTATTGTTTTGTTTTTGCATAGTGCACACCTTCTTCGTGTCTCAGACACAACGATCATATGATCAGCAGCATGTTTACGTACTGATGTAGGTACGTTCGATACCACTTTCAGAGGGACTCCAGGATGAACTCTTGCTTTCCCGTACTTCAATAGCAATGTTCTCGCAATTGAGCGTCTAAACTCCAGCGTATCGACATTGGCTCCTAAAGATCTGGCTAGCAAAGTAGAATTATTGACTGTTACATCAATAAGCCACGTCAGGAGAGATGTGTACCATTTTTTTTCTCTTCCGGATATGCGATACACATCAACATTGCCATCTAACCTATCCACTCCGCCCATAAATTTGTTGTATTGGGCGACCACATTCGGCTGATCAATTTCTACTCTTCTTTTTACAGCTGCTGAATATCTCTTTGCTTTTTGGATAGGCTGGACGCCAAACTCATTTGATAAAAGTGTCACCACGTTATTGTCGTGCCAGCGAACTGCACAAATGCTATCATTCTGATCAAGTCGATAATCGTAAAAACCTCTGGTTTCTTTTTTAATGATTTGACGTCAAGAAGTGGACATTGGTCCACTCTATTCTGCCGTACGGTTCCAGTTATCTTGATGTTCTTCTTCTTCGTCTGAAGGTTACTCAGCAGCGAGGGCGATGTGAAAAAGTTATCACAAAATACCGAAAACGCACAATCAGGGTATACAGTCTGAACAGCCTCTATTAGTTTTGTGACTACGTGTTCGCCAAGCCCAATTTCGCGTACTTCAGATCGCCCTTCATAGAGGTCCGCTTGTAGGCAGTAGCCCAGACGTGTAGCTGCCACCCATGCCTTGAAACCAAATTGTATTGGTTTTCCATGAATATGCTGCTTGCACCCATGACGCCCAAAATACATGATCATAGACTCATCGATATTTATATTTTTTTCAATCGGAGCATATATCAAAAACTTTTCATTCATCATGTCAAATAAAGGGCGTACTTTTGCCATTTTATCTCCTGTGCGTAGATTATTATTGTCAACTACATGAAGATACCGAAATATTTCCTCAAAACGATTGCGTGGCATGGATTTGCTAACAAGAACGTTATGCGTGTCCTGGTTCAATTCCCAGTACATACGACGTCTAGGCAGAGGGGTGTAGCCAGAGAGGATGAGTATACCCATAAAGCAGTATATCTCGTCGGCTGATAGAGAGAAGGTAGTGTTTGGGTCTTTGCTGAAGTCATACATTACGGAATGCCTCACAATGTGTCTAATCACCTCCAGATCGAAGAAAAGCTCAAAAAACTCAATAGGTTCACTTTCAGCCGATAGTGTTGTTACTGATCGTGGTGGTGGTACTGACCACTCAACGTCTGACTCAGGTAGGCTTCGTTTGATCCATTTTCTTGGACGAGGTTGAGCGGTGGTACGTTGTCGCCTCGATATGAGACTACGACTAGTAGAGGGAGTGACTAAATCGACATCCGTAGGTACCTCAGCCTCAGGTTGCTGAACAAAAGGACTATTTTCTGTAACGTTGATATCGGATTCTTCATTACCTTGTAAAATCATCTCAGCTGGGGCAAGAAGCTGATGCCTGTTGAAGCTTGCAATATCATTGCAATCTTCGTCGCCTGAGTCACCGTCCGATATCGTACCTCCACAAGGCGGGTCTAAATATATGTCAACGCCACAAAAACCATAATCACTGGACAAATTCTGCAACACATCAGCGATTTCATTAGTTGAGAGCACGCGTCGTGACCTGAGAAAAAGAGGTAAACTATGTATCACATTTGCCCAAAGGGTCGATTTCGACCCCAACAAATATTTCATTCAATATTAGTAGGTAATAATGAATAGTTCTGAATAGATTTAATAAGTTATCTACATGCTAAATATATTCAATTTACCATTTTATCAACCATACTTGCGAAATTACAAATAAATAAGTAAATACTTACATTTTTTCACCAAAGGTTCACAATTATCTTCGAAAAAAAAACGCGTCCTAACTTATATGCTAAATGTCAACTGTTTTTGTTTTAGTGTGGCATAATGCAACCAGTGCGAAACTTGCGTAGTTCTTCTAAAAACATGTAGATGTAGTTAAACTCAAACAATCATTGACCATTTTTATTTACGGAGCCTTAGGTCCGAACGTATTATTGGGTCGTTTTCGTGCTCTTGGGCATATATGGGTTAAACAATTACCTAGGGCATCACGTCTGGGGGGGCACCAGAAGAAGCAAAAAAACAATCCGTCCTTAGGGCATCACGTCTAACTCTCACGTCACCAAAAACCACACCAAAACATAGAGTATTCGAATGTACTGGAATTGTGATCAGCCAATCACAAACCAGTCCTTCCCCGCCTGGCGCCCTCGCAAACCTGTGTCAATCAAATGTTTTATTTTTGAGCAATTGTGCCGGCCGGCTTCTATGCGTACGTAATACATTTCAATAAATAAATAAATTATGCTTTGGTTTTTCTCGTTGTCGCACCTACTCCACTTCTAAAGTACGTTACATCTCATCATCTTATTTTACAAAAAACTAATGTTTTTTTTTTATAATAGGTTCGCGTTTGACCACCATCTCACCTGATGGTAAGTGATGATGTGGTCGAAGATGGACCACGCTTACCTAAACACCTGTTTTTAGGCGGTAAAGGTTTAAAGAAGGATTCTAGTTGACATAAGGATAGGGGGGCCCACAGGCATGGATTGCTTAGGGCATCAAGTAGTCTTAATCCGTCACTGCCCGTCAGCCTTTAAAGCAAGAGTGAACAGGCGTCTTCTGGGCTCGCACGTTCCATCATAGACTTCATCTAACACTTACCATCAGGTGTGGTCGAGGTGAAGAGCGGGCTCATCCGAAATAAAACTATTCTTTTTTTATTGGTAGTAGGCTCGCGTTCGACCACCATCTCACCTGATGGTAAGTGATGATGTGGTCGAAGATGGAGCACGCTTACCTAAAAGCAACCTATTCACTCTTGACTTAAAGACCCCTAGGTTATAGCTATCGGGAAACACAGACTCCGGCAGGGAATTCCACTCCTTAGCCGTACGCACAATGAAGGTATTCCCAAAACGTTTAAGTGGGATGTCCATCATGTAACGATGGCGCATCGCCGTTTGTCTTTTAGTCCGATGATGGAACGGGCTTGGCGGAATTAGATTGTGTAATTCCATCGCACACTCCCCGAAATGTAACCGATAGAAAACGTAATAAACGTAATAGTTTTTAAAAGACTAACCGTGGAGTTTCATTGCCATCGTGGAGTTCTTCTCCATAGGAGACGACCAATTCGAACCGTGCACTAGCTTCTGACGTTTTATAAATGCCATGTAGGCCCTATGTGAATTTAAAAAAATATTATTGTTTTTGACCATTTTATTAAACCCAAAATGAAGAATGTTACTAGGTATGCCAAATCGGTTGAAAGTTTGTTACAGTAAAGCTTGTATGTATAGAAATACATTAGTTTTTGTTGTATTCAAAAATACCTATTAGTTTAGATTTTACAGGTATTTAAAGTTACGATAAATATCAAGTC
The DNA here is from genome assembly GCA_943138885.2 of Tholera decimalis. NCBI lineage: Eukaryota > Metazoa > Arthropoda > Insecta > Lepidoptera > Noctuidae > Tholera > Tholera decimalis. The sequence continues at coordinate 3,144,669 of OW964575.2, read as the reverse complement.
CCGCTAACAGTCACGTGACCGCATGTGACGTCAATTTACAACGCTCCACTTAGTAGCAAGTCGAAATTGGTGGTTGTATTTGTACATTTCGGCACAACACATGATTTCCCAGTATTTGGATTTGGACATTTTTGAAAGTATTTATAACTTCTAATGAAACGTAAGACGAAACCGTGCTCAGAGCGCGAGCGGACTGAGCGAGTGTTGTGTTGTAGTGTTGGGTGGGACACGACTTGAAAAAGAGTTTGTAAGAGTAGCCTCTTTTTTGTACTGAGCCGGTACAATGTCCCACTCCAAATGAGGCGAGGCGTACTGAAGCTCGGCGATACATTTGAAGTAACCAGTACGAATATGATGTTTGATGTTATTGTGTTAGTATTGTTTTAATATTACACTCTGTTTTTCTCTCAAACCAATATAAAAATAATAAACCACTCCAAAATAATAACACAAACTAGCTAAACAAGCATAATAAATAGTTATTGAAAGTAATTCCTTAAACAGAATAATAACTAAAACTTACATGAATATTAATTATTGTCACTTAGATAGAATACTTATTAACTTATTTCGCAATGACAAACAATTAAAAACAATAATTTATCAAAAATTTTGCATAAAAATTTTGTATGCAGATTCAAAATTTTAAATTTAAAGCGTACCTACACGTTTCAATTCACGCCTCATCGTAGTACATTTATTTAGCATTAGAGTGAATAAAATATATCATTACTTCTCGAGTCGCGTCTTGTTCCGTCTCTCGGTTCATTGAAAAATGTCGTACTAATGCAGCATGTGCCGCGCTTTCTGTCTCTCTCACCCTTACGATGAGTGACGAGCGTGCACCGCGACCGCGACATAAAATTTGAAGTAGTACATTTTATAGTGCCGAGCCGCTCTTACATTTTGACGTCATGTACGGGACAAATGTACTGCCTCTTGAAAGTCCTACTCAACACTAGTGTTGTGAAATGACGTCACATCGTCACGAGTCCGCGTCGCACGTTTACTTCTATAAATCGGAAACTAATTGACGTATCGAAGTAATTCTTTCACTTGTATTTTTTATTTTTGACAAAGAATATGGAGAGCAAATATTCAAAATTAGTTAACATTCTTCATTAGCCAATTTTGAGATGGGTCGCTTTCAGTTTTTAGTTATAATTTTGTTTAAGCTGGAACGCTGTAAAGTCTTTGTATGGGCGTTAATGGCTAATTAATTGGGTCTGTGTTTCCCGAAAGCTATAACCTGGGGGTACTTAAGTCTGAGGTTACTTCTAGGTAAGCGTGCTCCATCTTCGACCACATCATCGCTTACCATCAGGTGAGATGGTGGTCAAACGCGAGCCTATTATCAATGCAGTAATTATCGTACTCAAATTTATTGTTGTGTTTAAAAAATGTTTATTATTTATTTTAAGTACATATATATTATCTATACTAATATAAAGAAAGAGGTACAAGGAGAAACCCCTTCAGTCTTATTCAACTATTGTCATTCTATTGCAACGTTCCGTATGCCCAGAAAACAAAACGTTTTGATAATACGCTAATGATTAGATGATGTTTAGGAGTGTTAAAAATATTGAGATCTGGTTATTTTGCATGGATATAAACATTATTGTTATTTCGTCGATTGCTGCTTGGTCGTTTTGAGCACAATACTTAATGTCGTATTAATTTCTAAAAACACATCCAAGTACGTGTATCGAAACGTAGGTAACATTTTCGCGCGATATATGAAACCATAACATTAAACAAAACCATCGCAAGTTGAACAAAATTCATTTGGCATAGGAATTTAAGTCTATTAGATCAAGTGCCTCTTTGTTTAACTTCATAATTTTAATAATTTATTGTGATGGACCAACAAAAAATAATGCGATCTGAGAATTGGAGTGCCGAGGAAAAAGTAAGCAAACATACATTACTTAGATTAACTTCAAATCCGTCTATAGTTTATTGATTTTAAGCTTACCTACTCAAATTTTAAATATTATAGGATATACTACGATGGGATTGACTCGAACACGATTTCTGTCGTGTCGGCGTCGCATTTCCAACAACTCAGCGGCTTCAAGATTCTGAATATCAATTAAATCGACCATGTTAATGTCCATTTTCGAGTTAAAACAACACAACACAATGAAAAACATGATTTAACCTAAAGGAGAAACTTTGAAAGATCCGATTTAGTGATATAAACCATCGTTAAACTAGGGGTCGCCGAGGTTTAGCGTTAGACCATGATATAGTCTATGGTTTATCGCAAAACCACGATTTGTAATACCGTTTTTGTTTAAATCGCAGTTTAAAGAAGTTTAAACCAGGTTTTTTAGTTAAACCGCGTTTGTAATAAGACTGTTTGGGTCTAACCGTTACACGAATCAGATATGTACAAAAAATACTGAAATTTTTCTTTTGAATCTTAATAGCAATGGCCAAGTGAAGAAATAATTAGATTTCTATTTTTCGTTTTAAACAAGTTTTATGAACCGTTACAACAGTTATTTCACTATACGTCACTAACATAGACATAATTAACAAGGAGATATGGCCGGCAGACGAAATTATATCGGAACCATGTGTCTCCAGTTAGGCGCTGGGCGGGGCAACTACTACACATGCAGTTCAATAAAATCAATAGATACGCACTCGTGCACACACCCGCATTTCTTAAATCAGAACGTAGTACACAACCAATTATAAACCTTATTCCATCAAACAACGTGTATTTACCATACACCGTACAACTTACCCACACAAAAACATCGATCGCTTTCGTTGTGCTGTGCAAAAGCAATTTATTTTACATATACGCTAGTGATTGACTAAATCGGAAAGTTATCGATTCTTCTATTTATTATTGTACAAAAATTTTTTGGGCTCCTGAAACTTATTAACAATTACCCCGCAGGTAAAAGTATAATAGGTTTTTGTTATAAGAAAAACCCTAGTTAGTAAAGAAATTGTTAAATATATGAAAACAAACACACACCCATGCATAACAAATAAATAGCATGAATGTATTGACTTATTTTAAGCAAACTTCACTAACATGTGAACCTTGCCGATTATTAAAACGCATTCGAAGCAACGGAATTAAAATACAAAAACCATAAAAAAATAAAGAAATAGCACGAGGATAAGGCATAACATGAGATAATTCGAAGCCAAAAACACCACCGATTATTAACCTAAAATTTATGTAACTTACTTTACGAACATTGGTTACGCATTTCTCTACTATGCTGTAAAATAATCTAAATAAGTAAAAAACATTATTTTACATCGATCTTCCAACCAGGTTAAAACGGTTGACAGATTGAAAAATAAACTATTGTAGCGACGGCGACGTCGGAACTCCTTACGTACGCATGCTGCGGGCGTAAAATACATTGTTTATTCTAGCATTCGTCCTTACATTATAATCCAAGCTCTCAAGACAAACGTCAACGTTATATGGTATGCATGTACTAACATATGGTAAGTGATTCCATGATTCACAAAGTTTTGGTTTTGGCTTCGGTTTTTGCAAGAAACCACTGAATAACTCGGCATTCTTATAAATTGTCACGATCGCCGTCGAAAGCGCACTAATTTGTGGAGATGGCCATTTGCCTGTGACGTGGCGCTGTGGCCATGTCGCGCGGATACCGACACGCCCCCTTGCCACTTTTCCTGTTTTTTTATATTTCCATTCACTAATTTTAAAGTTTTTAAATTTGTATGTAGGGCAATGGGGCGTGCAAGTGAAAGCTAATCGCAGATGGCGCCACCACCGTAAGAACCTTTGTCACTGTCAGTGTTAGTTAGATTGTGAGATATTATATAGTTATCTGTATCATCTATGGTTATCTGTGGTAATATTTTTTATTTTCATTTCATTGATTTCAATTGATTTCTGTACAATTTTCCGATTAAAGAACATAGGTAATACATGTTTTAATCGAAAAATTCTCAATAACTGTCTCTAATTTAGGAATTCATTACTGTTCCATAGAGAAACTGCTTTGATATTGGTAAGTATGCTACTAGCGCCACTTTGACAGTTGCACGCCCCATTGCGGCGGTAAGACCCCTCTTTGAGGAGTGGCTAGATCGGCGTCACGGCGTCCTGACCTACCGCATGACGCAGGTCCTCACCGGACACGGAAGTTTCGGGAGGTACCTGTGTCTGATGGGGAAGGAAGAAACACCTGGGTGCTTGCCAAGACTGCGCCGCTTGGGCAGAGCACCGACGTGTCCTCACGGCGGCGATAGGCGGAGACCTCTCGCGCCCGGCACTGGTCGAGGCCATGCTGCGGGGCGAGACGGAGTGGGAAGCGGTCGCCTCCTTCTGCGAAGCAGTCATGCTATCGAAGGAGGAGGCGGGCCGCGTGAGGGAGAGGATGGCGCCCTCCCTCCAGCCCAGCCGCAGTGGTAGACGCCCACGGCGTCGGACGTCGGCCGACGATCTCCGGCCACCGTAGGCGCGGGCATGCGGACAGCGAGTAAAGGGCAACTCGCTGTCCGACCATGGACCATGCCCGGGTCGACGGCGCGTTGTGTTCCACGCGCGCCTCAAAGAGCGTCAGCAATATGACGAGGCCCCCCCTGTAGAGGGCCGAAGCCTGCCGGGGTCGTGGGACTTATCCCATTACCGTGACCCCGGAACGTAAAGGGCTATTGAAGGAACACCGTGGATTTTAGTCAGTACAAGTCTGACAGTCCCTCCGGCCCTGCCCGGGGTGGGAGGACTTATTTGATGATTTTAAAACGTAAAAGAAAGGGGGTAATCTATGGAAACATTGATTTAATTCTAAAATTTTTCCATTGTTGTATTATAGGTGAGTGCTATAAGTTACTTCTAAATCCACGCGGATGAAGCAGATTTTAAGACTTGGTTGATTGACTTGGTGATTTAGCTTTAAATAAATGAATAGTTTAACTAAAAACACGCTTTTCTTTACTGCACTAAAAAGCCAATGAGCCCAAACTCTGTATGTTTGCTAGTAGGCAGTCCAAGGTTCCATCAGCCACCTTCCAATTCCATCATCAGACCACCTCGATGGTACCATAATATTGTATTGTCATCTAATCTACATATAATTGCCAAGTTTCATGAAGATACAACAATTAGAAATGCATGTAATTCAGATTCTTAGATTTTATTACATAGATTGTTACAGCTCGACTCATAAAAACGTGTTAAAAAGTCGGAGTTTTAAGCGTCTTAACATCTATAAAAAACAGCGGGCACTAATTGCCTATGACGTCATTTACAAATTGAGTAGATGTTTTGCGTGCGACAAGGATAGAAAAAAAAACAAGAAAGTTCTATATTAATCAGCTGTCTTTATTTTTTTCTCACAAATCTATTTCAGTAATGTTTTACAAATAAGTTTTTCTTTTGTTGGAAAACATATAACAGTTATATTGTAACTATATTTTTAAACTGACTGTAATTTATATAATAATCAACATTGTTTTTAAAGGGCAGTGTTAAACAAAACACATAATTAGATAAATCACTAGTAACTAAATTACAACAAAAAAAAAATATAATTTTGAACGCGACTCTAAGGCTTTGGCTTAAAAGGCGTGTGTTCAAGAAAATATAGAAAGAGCCTAAATACATAACTTAATTTTAAAAAATGTGAATTTGATTTGATTACAAAAATCGTTTTACTATTTCACAAGTGTCAAATGTACCTCTATTTTTACACAAATCTATTTCAATTACATTTTACAAATAAGTTCCTCCTTTGTTGAAAAATATATTACAATAATGTTATATTGTAATAATTTTAAGCTGACTGTAATTTATATAATAAACAAGGTTTTAAATGGCAGTGTTAAACAAAATACTATAATAATTATATAAAGCACTAGCAGGTATTTAAATTACAAAAAAATACAATAAAATTTTGAACCCGACTCTAAAGACTTTGGCTTAAAAGGCGTGTGTTCAAATAAATAGAGTCTTTGAAAATCCATAAACTAAATTTAAATACAAAAAAAAAACGAAAATTTATTTCATTACAAAAATCATTTCGCTGGTATTAAAGAACTTTATTTTCAAAGTGACATAGGTTAAGGCCTAGATAATTTTATTGATAATTACTTATTCTCCTGGGCGTATCGGTAGTCCGTGTATATTAATATGATTTTTTAATGACCAACGCATGCTGTATTTTTATAAACACTTCTTTAAAAACCCAGCAATAAAGTTCATTTTACTACAATAATTTTTTTACGACTTCGCAACATTCCTAACGTGTGTGTAGTGCTTAAAAAATGTACTAGTCAATAAAAAATCGATTTAAAATACACTAAATACAAGTGATAATTTACAAAAAAAAAATCCCTTTTAATTAAAATTTAGTTAAGAGGTATTTAGCCCAGGGGAACAATTTGAGTCTCTGTGACATATTTATGTATGTTTTGAATTTTGATAGTATTTTCCATACAATACAGCTTTAGGCATTTCTATGGATAAAGCCAACTTCAAACAAAAAATTTCAAAAATCTATGTATTTATATTTTAGAAACAGAAAACCACAGAAACCTAATTAAAATTGCAATAAAGAGGGCTTATGCTTTACGATTTTTTCATTTAAAATATTTATATCAAATAAATTCTCTATCTGTCTCTTTCTACGGTAAGTTTTGTGTCGGGAACAGAATCGAGTTTTGAGTGATACATGTGTGTGTGTGTGTGTCGATCACAAAAAACGAACGAGAAAGAGGTTAGATCGATTCGTCTGCTCAAACATCGGCCCCCTGCTCAATAATTCTAGTATTTGCTTCGATTAAACAACAAAATTGCGAATGACGGTTTTCTGAATTAGCGTTCACCAGTAGCACTACTGAGAGATCAGGTCCAGGCCCCTATCACCCGTTTAAGTTTTTTGACATCTGTCAAATTGACGTCAATGTCAAGAAGAACTAAAAGAACTATCGCCTCAGTAGTGCTAAACTGATGATGCGAATTGTCTTGAACACCCTCATTACATTTACATTTAAGTGATTTCACTAGCCCCTTTACCTTATTTCATTGATTTAAATAAATGTAATAAAGCAAAAAAAAATTTTGTTTGTTGATGCTCACTTTATTTGAATTTAAAATTCGAAATAATTTTTTCTTCTTGCTACTCAAGAATCGACTGTAATCTTCTAAGTTTAAGGTAATTTTTTAAGTGCAGAGTTATTAAGGTCATACAAAAACTAAATATTTGTATCAATGTAATTTAGACTTTGTCTTCCGTAATGTAGAGGTCATTATTGCAAATCTTGATTTTGATCTCGAATTCTGTATTCAAATACAAGACTTCTTTAGAAAATAATTTTAAACCTTGAGAGTCAGGTCTTAAAGTATATTATACAAAATCAAATTATTCCTACGTCTGTGGTAGTACTAACCAGTCGAGACTGTAATTTATCAAAAGCTTGATAAATATCTATTTTTGGATCTAAACCAATCCCTAAAGGCTTATATTCGTGTATTGTAAGTTTTTCAATCATGAAATCCGAATTGTGATGCAGAACCATATGTTCTTTCAAAGAATCGATGAAAAACTGAAAATTACAAATTTTACACTGAATATAAGTTTTGGGGTCCAAAATATCGTGTTTTGAAGTATGTTCAAAGCACATTGTCTGATCAACAAAGCATACATTGCAGTCAGAGCACTTAAAATAACATATTTTATCGTTTTCACTGACATTTTCACTATTATTAGCGTCACGGTTATCACTGATATTAACATCGCTGACTATCTCAGCGTCACAATTATCACTGATATTAACATCGCTGACTATCTCAGCGTCACAATTATCACTGATATTAACATCGCTGACTATCTCAGCGTCACAATTATCACTGATATTAACATCACTTAGTATCTCAGTGTCATTAATATTGACATCACTGAGTTCTTTAGTGTCATTTGAAGAGACAATGTCATTTATTTCACTGTTTGTGTCACAAGTGTCACTAATATTAACGTCACTGGGTATTTCAGAGTCACAATTATCACTGACATCCAAGAGTATTTTAGTGTCATTAACACTGTCATTTTCACTCATATTGTCATCGACACTTTGAGACGAAGCATCAAGAATTTCCGAGTCATTTTCAATCTTAAATTTATTAGATGAATCTAGAGACCCCGTAAATATTATAAAATCTTCTTTCTTCAGTCTCATTTTGTCATGATGTACATACTTATGTCGGGGTAGAGTGTCCTTCGAAAATTCAATATCGCATATTTCGCATTTGTGAATATCAGAACTGTCATGGTGCCCCGGATTTTTGGTGAGATGATACAACAATGATCCGTCTTTCATATAATGTAAGGGACAATTTACGCATTTGTAAAGTTTTCTACCATAGCCTTTAATCATCATTCTAGACTTCATTTTGCTTGATAGTCTACTTTTATGTGACGTATCCTTCCTTATTTTACGAGATGCCACTGAAATGTCAATATCACTGACATTGCTGGTACTATCAGTCAAGTTATCATGATTTAATATTTCATCCGGAACTATGATCTCGCTTGGAGTGTCATCGAAATCTATTTTAGAGTCTGTGGATGTAGAAGCTTTGTCTATGACTCTTCGAGAGAATCTTCGGTCTGACAGCGTAGTATCTATTTCACTTTGACTGCTCCTTAGTTTTTTAATTAACGGAGTTCCTTCCATAGTGTCCACCTTTCTCTTGCGTCGAGTAGAGTAAACATCATCTTTGCAACGATTGACACCTGTTAATATTTCAAAACGTCCATTGTCTGGTTCCAAAACTTTAATTACATATTCCGCATTAGGAGTACTATGTAAGCTCATATGTTTTACGTACGAACAGTGCGTGAATTTCAAGCCACATTCCTCGCAAGGAGTTGGTGGTTTTTTTAGACTGTGATTGACCGCATTAGTATGATATCGGTAAGAGTTTCGACGCAAATAGGTTATGTCACAAGCAACACACCTGTATACAACAGCCTCATTTATATTTTTCTCATTCTTGACAACATTAATTTTGTTCATATACGTCACATCGCCAGAACTGCACATATGCTTTGAAAAACAATGTTTACCGAAATTCAAACCGCAAACATTACAGTGAATACTGTTTTTCGAGTCGCATTGTGCGTTGTGACTATTGAAACTAGCCATGTCGGGAAACAATACGAAGCATTGTGGGCATTTGAAGACATTAACTTTTGCGATCTTCTCAATTTCTATTTTAGTCCGTTTGTGATGATGATTCACTAAATGCGTAACTAAAAGTTCTGTTGGAAATACTAAGTTACATTTGCTGCACGTTTCTTTGGACACTTCCAACTTTGGACTGCAATGTTCCAAATGTTTTTCTATAGTTTTCATAGACGTAAAATGCAAACCACAGCTGCACGCGAAGATTTTCGCTATTAGCTTATTTAGCGAGATTTTAGGCGTATTTTTTGGAATAATCTCCGTTTTGGATGCCGTTGTCGGTGTCTTCCCTCCAGTATTAAAGTAAACGATGAAAAAGCTATCTTTGTTTATAAAAGGTTTCTTTCTATGCGCTTCTAGATGTACACTAGTTTTTTCCGAACTGAAAAATTGTTGGCAAATTTCGCAGAAACGTCTCCTAGTGATCGGAACACATCGATGCCTGCGAACGCTACTTTTTAACGTCACACAAGTTTCGCATTTCACGCACTTATATAATTTATAACCCTTAACGTTATCAGTCGATAACGCGTCTCGTGTAACTGATAAGTTAACATCATTGTTTGATTTATTTTTCTCTGATTCTATTAAACTCAAATGATTATTAAATTCTTTGTCACATTCATTGTTGAAAGTGACTATAGTTTGATATTTGGGAACATTTTCGTGGCTACCCTCGTGTGTCAAAAATTGTTTTATGGATTTGAAAACGTCATGGCATATTTTGCAGACAAGCTTATTGTTTCTAGCACATTTTGACTTTATGTGTCGGTTGATATTGATGCCGTCGATGAAAGTGTTGCAGTTAACGCAGAAATATTTAGTTTCGTCCATCGAGGCACTCACGGCGATCTCCATCTTTACACTCCTTGTAAATCTGGAAATGGAGATTGGTAAATTAAGTTGAATGAGTCGAATGAAGTAAGGTGCAATGGTTATAATACACCATTGATTATGTAACAGATGAATCAGTAATCCGACAAACTAGTACTTCCAGTAGTGCCGTTACTAAATTATTTCGTTATGAAATCAGGGCCATTTCAAGGCAAACGTTGTTTTGCCATATAAATTACTTCTAGTGAAAAAAAAATATCCTACAACCTATTCTCAGACCTACCAAATATACACAAAAGAATTTTAAGCAATTGATTACAAAATATATTTTAAATCTGCACTAATTATAAAGCGGATAGAATAGATAGATATACTCTTTATTGTACACCATAACAGAATTAAATGAGGACTTAAAAACTACAAAGGGTGTTACAATGGGCGGTCTTATCGCTAAAAGCGATCTTTTACAGACAACCTTTGGATGGATTTGACACAGCAGGAGAAGAGGATCTGCAGGAAATAAATACGCAGGTAGTCCATGGTGTACTATTCACTTATATACAATAAATAAGTAATAACCTACATACTCAATACACATATACATATCGCTGGTTTGCGAGAATATTGACGTAACTTGAAATGCTGTCAAATTTAACTACCTAAATTCAATTAATTACTACCTAAATTAATAATCATAAATTTAGGTATAACATCGTGAACTGAGACACAATGCCAATTTTACGCCAACGTTCATCAGAAAGAAACAGCGTTATTATTTATTTGAGACAAAACACTACTTATATGTATTTTATTTGCATAAAACATAGAATATACGATGTTATTATAAATATGGAATCCAACATGATTTGCTTAAAACTTAAGCATGTAAAGCTCCTCTGAGAGAGAGGCAGGCCCAGTCTCTGATGAACGTCGGTGCAAAATTGGCATTGTGTCTCAGTTCACGATGTTATACCTAAAGTTATGATTAATTCACACAAGAATCTAGTAGAATTTGACAGCATTTCGAGTTACGTCAATATTCTCGCAAACCAGCGATATACAGAGTTGATACGACAGAGGGGCATTAAATTACACTACGTATACTATACGTGTTTAGTGTTAATTTGATACAGTTAAAAAATAAAAAGAGCCAAAAACAGTTTTTTTTTCAAACTAACTAAATAGCTTACAAATCAGAGTAAAACGCAACCACCGTTTGTAAATAAAACTGACTGACCTTAAATATCTAGGTAACAAAGTGGCAACGTAGCGCGGCGTGTGTTATCTCTTGTCTTGGTCAGATTTATCGCATCTCATCAAAATCATTTGCGACTAAACTACTTCTCCTATTTAATTAATTTTTGGTACAAAGCTTGAAAATGGTACCTAGTATACGCAGTTTTAAGGAAAGCCCCTCGGTCGTATTAACTTTGTATACATATACATAAAAAAACAAAGCTGAGATATATAAAATATAGCAACAAATTAAAGAGAGAGATAGAGATCTTTTACCATGTTTTTGAAATAAGGAACGGTTTGTGCTTGTCTTACTGACACGGGAAGAGTATTCCACAGTCGTACGGCTTGAGCTGCGAACGACTTACCAAAGAAATTGGTGGAGTGACTTGGTACCTCTAGCCTCAAGTTTTCCGATGTGCTCAGAAATTTGGCATGTGTGTAACTTGAAACGTTCTTTAAGATAAGATGGGGTTTTAGGATTGAACAGAATACTGTAAAGCAGAGACAAGATGTGTAAGTTCCGGCGAAGACGTATAGGAAGCCACTTGAGTTTCGTACGAAATTCGAATACATGATCATATTTGTGCAAACCAAATATAAAACTAATGCAAAAATTTTGAAGTCGTTCTTTTTGCCTCTGTGAGATCATGATAACTGACATCAGCGTAGTCTAGGATGGGATGTAAAAGAGACTGTGCTAGCGCAATTTTAGTCGCAGTTGGCAGAAAGTTACGCAACCGTCTTAGGGAACTGGCAGACACAAATAATTTGCGACTCACTTCTTGTAATTGGGGACCCCACGAAAGATATTTGTCCAACCAGACCCCAAGGTTCTTAACTTTCTTGCTTAGTGGAATAGCTGTGCCGTTGAAAATAACCTGAGGAAGCTGAGACCAGTTTACCTTAGATGCCAACCTAGAGCTGCCGACTAGAATGACCTGGGTCTTTAATGGGTTAACTTGCAAACAAGTCCTGGTTTATCATATTTATTGCAGCATCTAAATCAGTATAAGGCGCTTGTCTGTAAATTTGCAAGTCATCATCATAAATGTGGTAGGAGGATTGAAGTTTTTTGGAAATGGAATTTATGAATATTGCGAAGAGTAAACGAGATAACACGCCACCCTGAGGAACACCAGCTGCAGTACTAAACCAAGAAGATCAGGACTCATCTATGCAAATACGTTGCCGGCGGCAAAACAGGTAACTAAGAAACCAGTCAATCGCTGTTGGAAATATGTTAATAAAGCCAAGTATGCTGAGCAGAATATCGAAGTCGACGGTATTAAAAGCGTTACTAAAATCAAGCAAGCAGAGAACCGTCATTCTTCCTTTATCCATGCCCATCTGTACGTCATCAGTTACATTAACTAACGCGGTAGTATTACTGTGACCAGGACGAAATCCGGATTGGAAAGGATTCAGCAGACTATTCTTGCAAAGAAAAGCACTAAGCTGATTATGGACAAGGCGTTCAAGGACTTTAGAGAGAAAAGGTAGGATGGAAATAGGTCGATATTCTGAAAAAGAGGTAGGATTTGATTTTTTGGATAAAGGAGTAATTTTGGCCTATTTCCATACCAATGGAAAGACACCAATGAAAATAGAATAGTTAAGGATATAGGTCAGTATAGGAAGGATTTCATTGAGGACAGGAAGTATCATCTTCCGACTGACATAGTCGCTGCCAACCGCGTTAGAGGTGATTGAAAGTATGCTCTTCATCACAATCAGAAAATTGACTAAAATTAAATGCGGAGTGATCCGGAGTTGGAAGGTTAGAAAGATAATTTATAGTAGCTGCCTTCAATGTCCCATTGCAGTAGGACGAGGATGAAAAGTGTCGATTCAATAGATCAATGTCTAGGTCTTTAGGAATCGATTCTTGGCGTGATTTTCCAAATCCCATTGATTTAAGAAATTTCCAGACTTTAGGTGGATCACCGTTTTCAACAGAATCATGAATATGTCGGCGCATTGCATCCCTACACACCCTATTGCTGCGATTGCGTGCATTCACAAACATCTCTCGGTTTAATGGTGAGGGTCGGCTTCTGAACTTCGACTTACATACTACTTTCTTGTGCATGACAGGTCTCACTTCATCTGTCAACCATGGTGCTGGAAGATGCTTTAATTTGACTGCACGAATAGGAGCATGAGTGTCGTAAAGTTTTACAAGATTATCCGTAAGCAGGTTAACTTTGTCATCGACCGATACAACAGCGACATGAGTGGTCCAATCAATGTTGTTTGCATCCACCTGGAGATTATCAACATTCATACCACTAAAACTGCGTAACAGAAGAGTTTTAGGCTTGGCCTTGGGAGGGCGAATCTTGTAGGAAAGGTATATTAAATCGTGATAGGAAAACATGTCAGCCGTGCATTGGCCATGCTTACTGACATGATGTGTAGAGGATACAATTACAAGATCCAAAAGAGAGGGATTACAGTTTGGGAAGTGGCGTGTGACACTTAAAGGAAGGACAGCCATGTTTGATGACTGAAGTATTGACTGAAATGATAAAGAACGAGAATCATTTTTCAATAAGCAAGTACTGAAATCCCCCATAATTATTGTATAACTGTAAGGAGTTAAATCTTCAAGGATCTTTTCAAAGGAGGAAAAGAGATTTACATGTGAAGAAGGACTGTAATAAACACCAAGAAGAATTTTCACATGATTTAGGTTAATTTCCAAAAAATATGTTCACCCGCATTCTGTGGCGGAGGTTGTGTTGACATATCGACAATTGAAAAAGGAATCTGCGGACGGAGATATATGGCAACACCACCTCCTCCACCAAGCGCGCGATTATTTCTAATTAACTGGAAACCTGGTAAGGAATAGGATGTTGAAGGGAGACAAGGTTTGAACCAAGACTCTGAAACAAGGATTGCATGGATGTTCTTACAGTCAAGGGCCGGGATAATATATTTTATTGTACACCAAAATTTAAACACACCTATTTTACATGATTGCGTATTCTATGGTTACAATGGCGGTCTTATCGCTAAAAGCGATATCTTGCAGACAACCTTCGGAAGGACTTTCAAAACTTTAATTAAAGTGGATAAGCGAATAAGTATGTTTAAATGTGCTAATCTTGACCTTTTTGATGAAGGCTTTTTTGCAAAAGAAACAGTGCCCTATGCCACTGCTAGTAAGTTATATTTCATAACAACGTTTGTTAGAACAGCAAATGTTTATATATAATATACACTTATTCAGTCACTCGGTACTTTTCGGTAACAAATATATATTTACATTTACAAATGAGGCCATGAGAGCCAGAGTGGCCTAACCGTAAAATCGACTTATTGAAAAAAATTACAGCTAGACCATTCTGGCTCTCATGGCCTCAAAAATTTCAACTGTCTAAATAAGGTCAAAATGTTGAACTAAATTTTAGGCCACTGTGGTGCTATGACTTTTACCGTTTAGAGCAGTTTTATCAATTCAAATCAGTATTTTTAAAAATACAGTTAGGCCACTCTGGCTCTCATGGCCTCAAATAAGATTGTGACAAACAACAATGTTTGGCATAGTCATTGAGATAATAATATGTACTACGTACTAGAGGAGCTATCCTAAGCAAAGGATATGTTCCATTTTGGGCAAAAGTTTAAACTTAAGTTCACTGCAACGCTGAGACAATAATTAGTGGTATAATAAAACAATAAGAACGCGCAGCGCTAAAGCGCTTCTAAGGTGTAGTTTTCTAGCGACCAAAAGCTCGAAAGCGCCGTGATTGACATGTTAGGGCGGGGGCACACGATGCGTTGCGGCGCCGCACCGCAAAGATTTCACCGTGTCAGTGGGCACACGAGCGGTGCGGCGCCGTAACGTTGTTATGTCGCAGTGGCGCCGTAGCAGCGTTGGACAGTCTGTTGACAGACAATCGAAACGAGCGAGCGTGTGTCCTTCCTTGTGACGCAAAACTACTGAGCGGTGCCGCTCCGACGTCGCAACGCATTCACCCCTCCCCGCCTCGTCTCGGTGGTTGCTAGTCCGGTGCGGCGCCGGAGCGCATCGTGTGCATGCCACAGATATTTCTATGTAAGACGACGCAGCGACACACACTGTGTAATTTTGCTTCAATTGCGGACACCTATATTTTATCCCTTCAACCTATAGATCCAGCGAAGAACTAAAACTTTTGCAAAGGAACCATGACTTTTTTATGATTAGTTTTGAAGTTATTTTAAAACTCGAGAAAACTCCATAGAAACCATAAAAATGCATTATTTCATTTCAAATATATGATTTTGCAATTTTTATAGATGAGGTCTTAAAAAGGACTGTTATATTCACTAAATCAGTGATTTATTTTTAAAAAATAATCGTAAATAAAAGGAAAAATCAAGTTTTAAAAAAAATCTAATATATTTTTTATTTGGTTAGTCTCATTGTATCCGCATTTTCTTTTAACATGAACAGTTTTGTATTATAATATACTATGTTATAAAAAAAAATCCGGTGCGGATAATGCGGGACTTCAGAGTTATTAAATTTTTATTTTTGAGGTTAGGGCTGTCACCTACTTTACTATAACTATTCTTGTATAATTTTGACTGCCAATTTACTATCTTTCTTGATGATCCTATGATTTTATTATGTTCAGTTTTAAAGCTATATAAAGTTATGCTGACGTCAGCAAAAAACTGTTTTTATTTGTACACTAGCTGTGCCCCGCGGTTTCACCCGCGTATAATCCTACTACTATTATTAATGTGTAATTTTATGCGTCAATCTAATTCGCAATGGGTAGAGAATCGCGAAGTAAATATAGTTTAATTTAATAATATTGTCAAGAATACATTTAGAGTATTTTTAAACTGCTGACCCGATCTCGTTCAAACCAATTTTAATTGAAATTTTTATTAAGATCTACAGCATATATTTTGTTTTGGTTTTTGACTCCACTTGACTTTGGTCTGAAAATAAAGTATTTTATTATTATTTATTATTATTATAAAAGTAGGAGGCGGTGGGGGGTGAAACACATTTTACCACTTTGGAAGCGTATATCTTTCGACTGACTCGCCCATGAAGAATTCCGTAGCTATGCTTGCTAGCATAGATTAACGTAAAAAAATGCTGTTATCATAATGTTTATATGAAAAAGTTTTATTTGCGGATTTTGCAAATGTGAAAATGAAATCACAAAAACTGTATCTCGTTCGAATCAATTAGTTAAAAGTTTTCATTAGAATCTACAGCATATTTTTTTATATTTTACACTTTATTATTTTAAAAGTTAGAGACACATGTTACTACTTTGGTACTATCAAAGTAGTAAAATGTGTCCCCAAATATATCTTTCAAACGATTGACTTTGACAAAAATGATTACATGAACCTCAGTATCATTTTTAAAGGTCTATTTATAGACGCCGACACCCGCATAGGCGTAAAGGCTTGATGTAAAAAAAAAAAATAGTTTTAGTTCCATGTATGGGGAGCCTCCCCTTAATGTCTTTTTTTTACATTATTTTCGCATAAAAATCGGAAAGCGGTTTGCAGAATACATCTATATATCAAGTTTGAACTCTGTAGTCTTAATAGTTTCTGAATAAAATGACATTAACATACGGAAAGACGGCCAGATAGACATGACGAATAGTATAAGGGTTCCGTTTTTTTGCTATTCGGCTAAGGAATCCTAACAACATCGCTTTTAAACTATGCCAACGTTGAATGTCTGACCCGATTTTCGGGTGGGAAAATCATCGAATGACTTCTCTCGCTCTAAGAGGAGCGAGAAGGAGTGTCAGACTTCTACTGACTATAAGCCCACCCAGTTACTTCAGCTGCCCTTGCCTTCCGGGGCCGCGGTATCTCATTACAACATACCTTTAAACTGAACGATGACATAAAAAATGGGATGAACAAAACAACACCCTATCAAAATTACTTATTCAACTAAAGAGAAAGTAAAATATAAATATTCAAATGTATAGATACAAAAATACACATCTGACGTAAAAGAAGCTTAAACAATGTTACATAGGAAGTCTCTTAGCCAAGAAGTCGAAATGAAACCAAGATAAGGTTCACTATCAGTGCGGTATCTATCGCGGAGTGGTAGAAGTACGCGAGTCATGCTGAACGCGTCGCGTCGTGCATCCGCGGGCCGCCGCGGGCCCGCGGCCGTTTCGGTGAATAGCGTTGTTGAATAATTTTAATTTTACATTTTCTCCTAAACTATAAGTCCAAATTATATACTGTAAAAGGCAAAGATAATCTTCATAAAATTGTCTTGATGATGAAATTACTTTCAAACGCAAATATTAATATGGCCGCATAATAATAATACTACAAAGACATTCCTTATTTTTTAAATATTTTCTTAACATAATTTGCCTTATTGTGGATTATTTATAAAAGTTAGATATGCAGTACCGCGGACTTTTTTTTAGATCTACATAAACCCTACATTTTTGTAGTACATGATCTTTACGTATAACTCAGCATTTCGCCAGCTCACGCGATTATAGTAATTTAGCGGCATATTTTCTTCCGACTTACTTCACCAATACCTTTATTGTAGGAAAACCGAGAGGAGTAGCGTAATGCTAGATAGCCTATAGCCTTCCTCATGAAACTGCCTATCATAATCAGAAAGAATTTTTGAAATCCACCCAGTACTTTCGAAGATTAGCGCGTTCAAGCAAACAAACAAACAAACAAACAAACAAACAAACTTTTCCGCTTTATAATATTAGTATAGATTTCAAAATAATGATGTTACATAGATCATTGTTTTACTACAGTAAAAGTACAATATCTAACTGCATACAAAGTTTAGTCATTGCACCTACGATGTACAAAGAGTAATCATTTTTATTTTCTTTTTTCACTATCTTATGGTTTTCTCCGTATTCCTATCGATTCCGTATCTGATTTTAAAATTAAATTGTTAATGCTTAAGCCGTTTCATTTTCTTTACTCTTCATCATCCGAAGATATTGAAACTTCTTCAGATGTTAAAATAACATTATCATCATCTTTGGTTTCTTCAAGTAAGTCCTCGTGATTCAGAACATTTTCCGTTAATGATTTTAAAAGCCAAAGAACTTTTTCAGGAAGAAGCAAACCCTTGTTGATGTTATTTTTTTGGCGACTACCGAGTGACATCATGGATAGAAATGGATCTGAAGATTCTAAAGCTCGGTGAAATAGGTCAAGTACAGTTGTCTTCCGGTTTAATTTTCTCGTATGGTGTTCCCTATCGTAACGCCAGAATTTGTTACGATATTATGAAGCGTGCTCACTCAGCATACCAATTGGTAGCGGACTAGACTTTATAATTTGACTCCCGTGAGCTAATATTTTGTGAAGTGTAACTGACATGTAGCATCACTCGTATTTTTCTACATATTTTGAAGCAAAATTCGCACAAAATTCGTGAAACTTTTCATGATCTATTTCAAAATTACTTGACAGCGCTACTAATATAACATGTAAATCATCTACAAGCCATTCTTCGACGCCTAGAATGTTTGCAAATGTTTTTCTATTAAGTCCGATAGTACAGTGCGGGCTGTGTTTTCGTCATTGGATGTTCCTGAATTCGGTCCTACAACATCGGCTGCCAAATACATTTTAGCATAAATTTCAGCTTGGATTCTTGTTTTCCGCTCCTCAACAGTCATGGCCTCTATCGATTTTTTTGAGACTCTCCACTTTCTCAATGCTCATTTTTGTATCCTAAATGAAGAAGAAACTCAAAAATTCTAATCCATGTGTGCAACGGGCTTAGACCATATTTTAGCGCTTCCGAATTAACTGGCCTCCCGGAAATATTATCCAGTTTATTAAAATCTGTACATGTGGCATCGCAACACGCGTATCGTAATTGTGATTCAGTATCCGTAATCGCGTTAATTACTTTGCCGTCAATTAAGGTCAAATATAATTTGGGATCTGCAATAACACTATGCCCGGTGCTAGTTTCGGCATAAATAGATGTGAGATCTTTCATTTCCTCTTAACCACTACCCACTACTTAAAACACTCAAATCATTGCAGAAGTGACAGAAATTAACATTGGACAAGTAAATGCTCCTACTACATCCAGAGAGATGGAATGCATCATAGAACCACCAAATCCTACTACTGTTTTATTGGATCCTTCCACTTCTAAGCAATACAAGAGTCTGAGCAATCGTCAGCAGCGTTATGTAGCGAAACGTCTTACAGGTAAATTAGAAGATAAGCCTGCAGCCAAAATATTAAAAGTTTTCTCCAAGATTGGAACAGACGAAGACGGAAATATACTTGGTAGCAAATCTGCCGTTGATTTCGATTTTGTCATTAAAGAATGCCTAAAAACCCCTACTGGAGCAACAACAATCGCAAATATGATAAAATCTAATCGAGAAAGTGCACACCAATAACAGTATAGTCCTAACGAAGCTCTTTGTTTAATTATAGGCAGAAAGCTTAATGTTAAGGACTATATAACTCTCTATAATCGAGCAAAATCACGAGGACACAATGTTTACCCAGCTTATTATAAAGTGCAATCAACGAAAAAAAAGTGCTATCCCGATGACGAAGTTCTAGTAACAGAAAGAGAAGCAACAGTGTCTCTCCTTAGCTTGATTATGTACTCGTTTCGTCGACTCTTTGAATCATTAGATGGAATTATTAACGTGTACTGCAACCAAAAACAAATCGATACAATTCATTGCGTTTTTCAGGGTTCTTGTGGGTTTGACGGCAGTACGGGACAATCGACGCATAAGCAAAGTTTTCAGATGACGAAATTGATGAACATAGTTTATTTACAACAACTTATATACCTTTAAGAATAAAATTAACGATGGTTTCGTACTGTGGTCAAACCCTCAATCTTACAGATTTTGTCGCTCAATCAAGATTCAATATCAATCTGAATCTAAAGAATTGACTTAGCAAGAAAAAAAAACCGGGTTGAGGAGGAAATGAAAGATCTCACATCTATTTATGCCGAAACTAGCGCCGGGCATAGTGTGATTGCGGATACCAAATTATATTTGACCTTAATTGACAGCAAAGTATAATATTTAACGCGATTACGGATACTAAATCACAATTACGATGTGCGTGTTGCGATGCCACATGTACAGAATTTAATAAACTGTATAAGATTCCCGGGAGGCCAGTTAATTCGAAAGCGCTAAAATATGATCTAAGCCCGTTGCACGTGATGGATTATTCAAATAATTTCAGTTGGTTTATTACATTAACTTAAGTTTGTTTCTTTAATTGAACACAAATTAAAATATTACTATAATAATTATAACCTTTTTAACATGTGATACACAAAATTTAACTATTTATTATCAAAACATTGTAAACACTATTACGAAACCTATTTATAAGATAAGAGTTTAAACTGTTCTTTCATTGTATAACAGAATATTTAAACGTTATTTAAAAAATAACGTTGCTTGTTTACTAATTCTGTCATCGTAAAACTAATAAGTAATTGAACTAATTAATTTCAACATATCTACTGTATTTTTATATCATTTAATCATAGCTTAATGTTAAAATACAAAGGTTAACAAATCTGTTTTAAAATCGTACGATGTGACGTCACTTGTTTACACTGTGTATAAAAGCCGCCGCTCAGTCGTTCTAGACACAGTCACTCACAGTCGCTCTGGAGCAGTCACACCGAACGGACCTAAGTGAACTTGTGTTGTTTCTAACTTTTATTAATATTTTTATGTGTAGAATTGGTATAAAAATCCTATCGTATTGCTATTGTATTTGAATATAAATTAATTATTTTGTATTTGTTACTTTAATGTGACAGTGTTATTAATTGATAATTGTGTGATAATTTAATGAACATTTCGTATTAATTCTATAAATAACTTATATGTAATGGAGTAATGAAATAGTAGATACACAAGTAAATAAAGCTAAAGTTATAACGATAGTAATCACATTGTGGTAATATTGTAAAGTACATATAGTGAATTGATGTTTATGTGAAAATGAATTATGTTTTGAAAAGAGTAACTGTGGAGTTTCTTGCCGGTTCTTCTCCACAGAAAACAACCCTTTCCGAACCGTGTGGTAAATGAATAAATTGATATTGCTATACAAATGGCTAAATTATTTCTATAATATGCCTGACAATCATGGTAATATCGATTAATTGATAATTAATCGGTAAATACATATAAATTGATATTGATAATAAATTACTTTTAAAAAATGACAACATTCTTTATACATATACTATATATATACATCTACCATATATACTTAATCTCACACACGCATGGATTAGAATTTTTGAGTTTCTTCTTCATTTAGGATACAAAAATAACCCAGCCGTGAGAATGTGGAGAGTCTCAAAAAAATCGATAGAGGCCAAGATTGTTGAGGAGCGGAAAACAAGAATCCAAGCTGAAATTTATGCTAAAATGTCTTTGGCAGTCGATGTTGTAGGACCGAATTCAGGAACATCCAATGACGGAAACAGCCCACACTGCAGTATTGGACTTACATAGGAAAATATTTGCGAACATTCTAGTAGCGCTGTCAAGTAATTTTGAAATAGATCATGAAGTTTCACGAATTTTATGCGAATTTCGCTTCAAAATATATAGAAAAATTCGAGTGGTGCTACATGTCAGTTACACTTCACAAAATATTAGCTCACGGGAGTCAAATTATAAAGTCTAGTCTTCTACCAATAGATATGCTGAGTGAGCAAGCTTCAGAATCTCGTAACAAATTCTGGCGTTATGATAGGGAACACTATACGAGAAAATTAAACCGGAAGACAACTGTGCTTGACCTATTTCACCGAGCTTTAGAATCTTCAGACCCATTTCTATCCATGATGTCACTCGGCAGTTGCCAAAAAAATAACAAGCGTTTGGTTCTACCTGAAAAAGTTCTTTGGCTTCATCAATCATCAACGAAAAATGTTCTGAATCACGAGGACTTACTTGAAGAAAAACAGATGATGAAAATGTAATTTTACCATCTGAAGAAGTTTAAATATCTTCGGATGTCGAAGTGTAAAGAAAATGCTTAAGCATTATTTTTTTTATTTAAAATAATATATTTTTCCATTTTAATAAAATATATAGATATATGCAATTTGACAACCCTATTTCCATAGAAATTCTATGGAAACTTTAGAAATTTAATATTTCCGAAGTCCCACTATTAACCTATTTGCTTTTTATTTTGTCTTGTTAATAACTATATTATGCATGCTCAGAATTAAAATCAGATGCGGAATCGATAGGAATACGGAGAAAACCATAATTTAGTGAAAATAGAAAAAAAATACGATTACTCTTTGTACATCATAGGTGCAATGCCTAAACTTTGTATGGAGTTAGATATTCTACTTTTACGCTAATAAAACAATGATCTATGTAAATCACATCATTATTTTGAAATGTACAAATAAAAACAGTTTTTTGCTGACGTCAGCATAACTTTAAATAACTTTAAAACTAAACATAATAAAATCATGGTTCCTTCCCAGAAGTTTTAGTTCTTCGTTGGATCTATAGGATGAAGGGATAAAATATAGATGTCCGCAATTGAAGCAAAATTCCACAGTGTGCGACACCGCTCCGGCGCCGCACCGCCGCCGCAACGCATCGTGTGCCCTGGCTCTTACAGCAGGGGCCATACCATGCCGTGTTAAAGCGAGAGTCGTTCGAGCGAGAAAGAGAGATGGAGCTATATAGCGTGCATAGCTTCATCCCTCTTTCTCGCTCGAACGACTCTCGCTTTAACACGTCATGGTATGGCCCCTGAACGTTGAACAAAACACGTAAGCGCCATCTTACGTATTTTGTTCAACGTTCTGCTATAACATGTCACTTATACAGCCTTGGCCAAAAGTATTAGGCACCCCAATAAAACACAGATTATACAAAAATTACTAAAAAAAACAACTCATATTTTCAAAAAAGCCAAGGTAGGGCCACTAAACGATAATTAAAACAATGGCAAACGAATTTCTATGGGCCATAAAACATCTGATGAGCAAAACTCATATAATGTGTATTTTCAAAAAAATACTCATAATTATTATCAGTATTCCTTTGCTATTCATAGCGTAAAAAAGCTTCCGTGTGTGATTCTTGTGGTGAAATTAACATTCCCCTTTGAACTTTGCTACGAAAAACGAGTTAAAATCCAGTTATTGCATGAACAAGGGAAGTCCCAAGTAGAGATTGCCGAACTTGTAAAATGTTCGCGGTACGCAGTGCAATCTGCAATTTTTTTTTTTTATTGATAATGGGCTTGCGTTTGACAACCATCTCACCTGATGGTAAGTGATGATGTGGTCGAAGATGGAGCACGCTTGCCTAGAAGTAACCTATTCACTCTTGACTTAAAGACTCCCAGGTTATAACGATCAGGAAACACAGACTCCGGCAGGGAATTCCACTCCTTAGCAGTACGCACAATGAAAGTATTCCCAAAACGTTTCGTGCGTATGGGTGGGATGTCCACCATGTACCGATGGCGCATCGCCGTTTGTCTTGTAGTCCGATGATGGAACGGGCTTGGCGGAATTAGATTGTGTAATTCCATCGCACACTCCCAGAAATGTAACCGATAGAAAACCGATAGACTTGCAACTCGTCGTCGGTGCTCAAGGCTCTGGAGCTTTGATTCGACCAGTTAATCGTTGCCAATGAGTCTCTTGGCCCGTTTCTCGATAGACTCAAGCGCGTCTAGTTGGTATTTCGCAGATCCATCCCAAAGATGAGAGCAGTACTCCATACACGACCGAACCTGGGCTTGATAGAGATTGAGCATCTGTTCCGGTGTGAAGTACCGTCTCACCTTTGCTAGGATTCCCAACTTTTTTGCTGCTAGCTGAGCCTTAGCCTCGATAAACGGACCAAAATTGAGGGTGGAAGTTAGTGTTACACCCAGAAGCTCGATAAGATCGGTTATCGGTACGGTTACACATCGGAAAGTAGGAGCCGGTTCGAATTGACTCCTTTTTGCGGAGAAGAGACACGCCTGGGTCTTGGTCGCATTAAACTTGACCAAGTTGGCATCACCCCATTCGGAGACAGCCTTCAAGGACAGGTTCAAGCGCCCAACCATGTCCTCACGGAGAGACTGGATCAGTGACCCACCAGCTCGCGCGCTGGACACGTATCTCTCAGCAACTGTGCTGTCGTCTGCATACTCAAAGGTACCGGGCATAAGCAGATCGTTAATGTGCAGCAAGAATAAAGTTGCCGAGAGAACCGACCCCTGAGGGACCCCGGCATTAATTGCCATTTGGCCAGACGAGCAGCCATCAATAACCACTCGAATGGACCGACCTCTCAGGAAGTCTTTAATCCAAACGCAAAGTTGAGTGGGTAACCCGAAAGAAGGAAGCTTAGCAATCAGGCTGTCGTGCCAGACCCTATCGAAGGCCTTGGAGATGTCAAGGGAAACAGCAAGTACTTCCCCGTGCTTCTCAATGGCCTCACTCCAGATGTGAATGGACGACAATGGACAAACGGTTTGCGGAGACTGGTTCCCACGCAAATAAAATACGGACTGGCAGAAAACGCGTGACTACTGAGCGCCAGGACAGGAAACTCATCCGCGATTCTCTACAGGTTCGAAAAAAAAACTTCTGAGCTTGCTGCCGCCCTATCCGACGAAATTGGATACCCCATTAGTGCTCGAACGGCAAGAAGAAGGTTTGCAGATGCGGGTTTAAGGGGGCGTAAAGCAAGAAAGAAGCCATGGCTCTCGGCAGATAACAAAAAGAACCGTTTAGAATGGGCTCTACGTCACCAACAATTCACGGAGGAAGATTGGTCAAATATTGTGTGGTCCGATGAATCAAACTTTGAGGTAAGCTTCTATACCATTTCTTAAAAACAATAAAATTGATCGCTCTTATTTTAGTCTGATTTCATAAAAATTATGAGCACTCATTTAAATTCTTACCATCCAGATTGCGTGGTGCCCACTGTTAAACACGGGGGAGGTAGCATTATGATCTGGGGTTGCATGGCAGTCGATGGCGTTGGCGAAATATTCGTTTGCGAAGGCAGGATGAACAGTGAAAAGTACATAAATGTGCTCGAAACTGCGCTATTGCCTTCGCTTACACGCATTTTCGGTGACACCAACTTAGATGGAGTGAAATTCCAACAAGACAATGCTCCTTGTCATAAATCAGCGGCCACCATGCGCTGGTTTAGAAACAACAATGTCGACTTGTTAAAATGGCCGGCGCAATCCCCAGATCTCCATCCTATCGAGGTTTGGGGTATTCTGAAGCGTAAGGTCCGAGAGTAAAGCATTACATCAAAATCAGCGTTAAAAATGCTTTGATTCAAGAGTGGGACGCCATAAGTGCAGCCGATTGTAAAAAGCTTGTAAGCACCATGTCCCAAAGAATTGCTGCTGTGATCAATGCGAAGGGTGGGCCAACTAAATATTAGTATGTTTTTGTTATTTTATAAGAATATGGTAATTTGGTGAACAATTTTATTTTATTTTTCACCTTAAACACGAAAAAGTCAGAAAATTTGAAGGTGCCTAATACTTTTGGCCAAGGCTGTATAGATTAAACTGCTGACTGACTACAGAAGTGACATAGCTTTATACCTAGTAATCTACATTTACCCTCTTTTTTCATACTTTATTATTAATTGAATTTAACCTAAAAGTACTTAAAATAAAACACATGGCGTCTGACAAATATATTTTTTCAAATTATATTTTAAAATGAATATCTAGTTACTCTACTACTACTTAGTGCAATATCGTAACAGTGTCGTGCACACGACGGCATATTTAATGTGTTTGAACTCTTTTTTTCCTTTAAAACAAATAATGACTTATGCTCTCAAGATCTGATAAGCGTCTAAGTGAAGTGCAGTCAATAGACCGCACTTGAATGGAACACAGTAGTAATGTGTGGTGACTTCTCTAGTACGTAGTACATATTACCGCATAGTTAAGTTTCTCCTTAAAACTTATTTATCATTAGAACTTTTGGTGCTTTGAAAACAGTCTATGCAGACAATTACAACTGAATAAAAAAAGACTTACCTATAAATACTCTTCGATAGAATCTGCTCCCTATGTCCAGGTGGCAAACCATTAAATAGATTCATCCATTCCCTCTTGAACAAATCTTCATGATTATAGTTCAATATCTTAAATGATTCTCTCTCTATGGACTTGTTATTCGAATGCAACTTTTCGTGTAGTGAGAACTCTTTCTCCGCTATCCTCAAATCGCAAATGACACACTGTTTATGCAAATCACTGATTATATAATTAAGGTGTCCCTGGGAATGAGTAACAGCAGAATCGTAAGTCATCGTCACTAACTCACATGACACACACATATACATCACATTCCACATATTATCAATAAGTTTATATTTCTTCATTAATTCCGGCATCAATTTGTCAGCAGAATGGAAAATTTTGTGTATTTTAAACGCTTGTATGTTAAACTTCTTCGTGCATATCTTGCAGGTGATGTATTTCTCCGTTTTGCAGTTGTGGAAATGAAGTGAGCGGCGGTATAAGAAATTTTTGAAGCATGTGCTGCATTCGTAGAAGTCAGATATTGGCGGGTCCATAGATTTGCCTGTGATTAAACTAACCATGGATATGTCTTTGACAGTAAATGACCGTTTCTGGTGCAGATTGAGATGGCTTTCTATACTTTTGGATGTGAAACATAGTCCACATTTTTCACAGTATTTCTTCACCATAGTTCGCTTGCAAAAGCCATCAGAGTGTCCTTTATAATTCAGCCTGCATTGACAACAGCCGCAGAATTCACAATAATACACTTTAATATCACCAACTTGAAGTTTAGAATTCTTTAAACACATTCTTTTTTTATAGAGATATCTCGCTTTGTACTCTCTCTGTCGCTCTCTTCTCTGCTGTCTCATTATCTCTGTCCGTTTCTCAGCGCTTACCATCTCTCTTAGACTCTGGTCGTAAAACTCAACAACAATGAAATCTTTCTTAGTTAATTTCTTAGTGCTATGTTTAATCTTGTGGCATTTGTAGCGAGACAGAGCAATGTGCTCATCGCAATCAGCACAATAAATAGTTTTCTTATCTGTCTTTTTACATTTCGCATAATGTGCCCAAAATGCAAGCTCATCGAAACAGGCTAAGCATTTTGGACACTTACACAACACTCTGTCATATATACTCCTGTGTGTAGTATAAATTTTCAGTTTTTCATTGTAATTGTGTTGCAATTCATGTGTTTTAGCGTCTCTGATGCGGATTTTTCGCTTGCATATGCCACATTTTTCGAAACTGGACACTTTTTTGCATGATTTTGCGTGTTGGCATGCACTGAAACATGAAAGGAAGCCTACTTGGCAGACATTGCATTGGAAAAGCGTACTTTTAGGCACTAGATTTGAAGCAGCAAAGAACTTTCCATCTTTTGATAACATACTTTTCAATTTAGGCTTAATTTCTTCCTCTTCAAGAGATTCTCTCGGTTCTACTTTAATTTTTTTAGGATGAATTTTTGTGATAACATGTGATGTAGTTTTAATCTTCCAAGGCACAGTAGTAGCATATTTTCTCTTCTCTGGTTCTTTCTTTTCTTCTTTTTTAAAGTTGTTTAAAGGAAGTAGCTCGTAGAGATGTTTGATCAGAGAAGTATCATCGGGGAATGTCTTAGAGCAATGGTTACAGAACTTAGAAGTAACCGTGCTCTTTCTAGCTGTATTCTTCTGTGAGGTATCCAAGGCTATCAGAAAAGAATGGCTGACCATCTTATGAGCATCTAAAGCGTTGCCGGTTGGGAATAGAATCTCACATGTGTTGCAGAAACATGAACTGGATTTTAGCCTGTCTTCCCAATTCTCTAAATATACTATCGGTTGGGAGTGTAAAGCTTCTTCATACAGTAAGTCCATGTCTGGTGATGGCTTTGAACCTAGAAATTAAATTGTTAAAATTAACCAGTTGTTAAACATAACACAAAATTACGTTAAAAATTACACTATGAGAGGGAATGGGCGGTAATTCACCACACAAAAGTGACTGAAAGAGCAGGGTGAGGTTTAAGTCAGCAGGCAGAACTCTGACAATCCCCACTCCACCAAGAGCGGGTGGAGGAAATTGATGAATTTTCTCATCCAAAAAAAAAATTGTAGTTAGGCAGTGCAAGTGACGTTGTGCTTAAGCTGTAAGAAAATATAATATATATATACATACTAGTCAAAACAAAATAAGGGCCACTGCATTTGGCTTAATTTATTAACTTGAATGCATAATTAAGTGGCTGATACTTATGAGACGTTATTCTTAAATGTTAATAAATGCTATTTGAGTATGCCACTTGCATAAAATGGTTTAAGTGGGCAGATTTTGAGGTTTTTAGCAATCGTTCGATTTAACCCTTATTTATGTTGATCGATAGATTCAGTCCATGAGTGAACTTTGTTGTGAACGGTTCAAATATTGCTAAGTAACATGTTAATTGGATTATTGCACACAATATGCCGCGCTTTCGAAGATATATGGACTCGCTAACCTCGACTAGAGCTGAGACTTTAATTCAAGAAGGACATTCACAGCGTACTGTTGCTCAACAACTCGGCTACTCAGGACGAGCGATTCGGAACGCTTGGAATCGTTTTGAAAAGACGGGTCCGGTGTCTAGAAGACGAAGATCAGGCAAAGTGAGAGCCACCACCGCAGAAGAAGACCGTTATGTTCGCTTGATTGCGAGAAGAGAGCGTTTTATCACCGCTCACTCTATACAAAATCGCTTGCGACAAGCCACGGGTACCCGCGATAGTGACCAAATGATTAGGAACCGGTTGCACATAGTCCAACAGACCACCTCAATGTATCCCTACGCTGTAACAGTGCCTTTATTTAGGATTACAAGCTCAGATCTACTTAATAGACAGATGCCTCCCCACAACATTACATTTGGTCCCCAAATCTGTTACTTTCATGGATGTAACCATCCAAAAATCGCTCACCTTCTCGTCTCCATACCCTAATATGACGACCTTATATCAGTAAACAACACTGTGCTCCATTCACTCATGTCCCAGTCAAGATGTTGCCTAGCAAATGTTAGTGGGTGTGCACGATGAGCACTTGTGAGTGGTATCCGTACTACACGTCTCGTGGGGAATTGCTGGTCTTGGTGCAACCCGTTCCTAATCGTTCAGTCCGTTACCCGTGGCTTATCGCAATCGATTTTGTATAGAGCGAGCGGTGATAAAATGCTCTCTTCTCGCAGTCAAGCGTGCATAACGGTCTTCTTGTGCGGTAGTGGTTCTCACTCTGCCTGATCCTCGTCTTCTAGACACCGCACCCGTCTTTTGAAAACAATTCCAAGCGTTCTGAATCGCTCGTCCACTTAAACCATTTTATGCAAGTGGCATACTCAAATAGCGTTTATCAACACTTAAGAATAACGTCTCATAAGTATCAGGCACTTAAGTATGCATTCAAGTTAATAAATTAACCCAAACGTTAAAAATAAGCAGTGGCCCTTATTTTGTTTTGACTACTATAATATATATATATATAAATCCTATATGTTGCCGAATAACCTCCTCTATCTTCCAGTGAAAGTCCCGTCAAAATCGGTGCAACAGTTCCAGAGATTAGTGCTCACAAACAGAAAGAACGACAGACAAAATAAAAATAAAGTACCTATGTTTTGTGTTTTGGTATCTTTCTGCATGTGTATATGTATATTGGCGGGCGGGAGGTCGGTGCTGCATGCAAGATTGAACATCTAGTTCTTGGTGGAATTAACACTAGATATTTTACTGTGAAGTATTCATTATTTTTATTTTTTTAATAATGACGCATTTGAAATAATTTAAATGATGGTTGAAATTCGACCAATGGGTGACCATTAGTATAAAATAAAAAACGATATTTCAAAAATCTAAAAATCCCGACTGCTCGACTGAAAAAGCGTGAAAATAAAAACTTTTTTGCAAAAAAATAAAACCGACTTCCATATCAAAACACTACAAAGCCAAAAATAATTTTAATTTCGGAAGGCGGTGTGAAAAAAAAGAAAATACAAAATCAATAACACCGACTACCGAAATTAAAATTATTTTTGGCTTTGTAGTGTTTTGATATGGAAGTCGGTTTTATTTTTTTGCAAAAAAGTTTTAAAAAGTGACAAGCAGGCGGGACCCATCCCATAAAAAAAAATATGTTCAATTGGATCCTGCCTGCTTGCTTTTATTTTCAGCATTTTAGTTTACATTTTAGTTGACATTTTTTTTTAGTTTCCCCAGTCGTGTCACATTGGCACCCCACCGGATTCAGAAAGTGAAAGAGCCAAGTCCAGATTTTTAAACTTTCTCATTGTATTATTTTTATTTGTATTACGGTAATGATAATCATGTTATATTTTTTGAAATCCTTGTGTTGAGCCCTTTAATTTGATACCCATATTATAGTAGCCGATTTAAAAAAAATCTGTACAATGGCGTCGCACAGGCGCCGTGTTTGATTTTCCTTAACGTCACTTATCTAAAAACACTTGGGCTGCTAAGACAAATCTAATGATACCTCAATTTTGTAAATCTGTTCAGTGGTTCTGTAGATATGAGGTAAAAAAGAATATTACATACATACATCTATACTAATATTATAAAGCGGAAAAGTTTGTTTGTTTGCTTGAACGCGCTAATCTTCGAAAGTACTGGGTGGATTTGGATGCAATTTGGTATGGGAGTAGCTTGAAGCTTGAGGAAGGTTATAGGCTACTTTTTACACGACTGCAAAAAAGGAGAGTTATGTTTTTACCGTGATAGAATCCACGGGAGCGAAGCCCCGCGTGAGTACTAGTACAAGATACGCGCGAAAAACATAACCCTTCCTTTGCAGTCGGTTAAAAAGGTTCTGTAGTTTTCTACAACGCGAAGTGCAAGTCGGATTAGCTGAACGAGAGTTCTTTACCATGCTCTAACAAAAACAAACTACTCGTATTTTACACAAATAAGAACTTGATCTAAATATTTTTCAATAGAATTTGTCCGACAGCGAGTAGAATACAGTTAGTCGACTATTACTCGTAAAAGAGAATGCCAAGTTTCGGCTCAAATCATGTACAAGTAGCGGCACGAAACTTTAGCGCTGACCGTTATTGCGCAGAAGCAAAAATTTAGGTACCTGAGGGGGGCTAACGGGATGAAGGGCGGGCGTGCGTAGCGCCGATTGGCTCTCAAGTCGTATTCTGTTCCCCGCGCCGATACGACGCTCCGCGCACATCCCGTGTACAGTCGCGTCATTAATTGTATTGTTATTGCTGTTAATTTTTGTTGTTGTTTTTTGCCCTGAGTCCGGGCCCTCAATAAGCAAAAGGCCCTGTCAAGACACCATTGAAGGCGTGATACCATTCTCTGATTCAGATAAGACTTAAATCTATACTAATATTATAGAGGTAAAATTTGTAAGTTTGTAAATTGTAAGTTTGTATGTATGGGGAACTCTGAAACTAACGAACCGATTTTGAAAATTCTTTCGCTTCCATGTAGCTGCATTATCCCTGAGTGCTATAGGCTACAAATTATCTTTATATCATGCATATTAGCCGAGCTATTATAATCTTTGTCAAGCAAGTCGGGGACGGGATCCCGTGGAATATTTTCGACTTCTACGCGGACGAAGTCGCGGGCAGAAACAAGTCTAAAATAAAAATTGACACATTAACAAATAATGTTTTTATTTTTCTACTCTCAACAAAACTTGTTAAAAATTATATCTTAGGTAACTACTATAAATCCTTGGACATTGGCATTGGAGATAAACTATTTATGAAAGTACTAGCTTTTGCCCGCGACTTTGTCCGCGTGGAATAGTTACTTTGAGCTAACGTTAAATTTAACCCCGGCCTTGGCGTAATGATCCCTTCTCTATAAATTGACTATTTAATTAAAAAATATTTTTTCAATTCGAACCAGTAGTTCCTGAGATTATCGCGTTCAAACAAACAAACAAACTCTTCAGCCTTATATTATTAGTATAGGTAGCTGTTGCCCGCGACTTTGTCCGCGTTACCGTCGTTTTTCGTAAAAAAAAGTAGTAGTAGGTTCAGTGATTTTGATGTAACAGACAGATTAACTTTCGTAATTTAGTAGGGAAAAAAGTAATATGTCAATCTATAATACTGTTGAAAAATATCGCAATACGGAACCTCACAATATTATTGTTAATAGCTGTGCCCGCGACTCCGTCAGCGTGTAACTCCTTGTGTGTTATTAAGTTAATGTATTGGTAATATTCTTTAGATCACGTTCACATGAGGCTTAAGTACCTATAGAACGAAATTTTATACCTTCGCCCGCTAGACGCGTCGAGCGCGGCGACCGATTCCCAAAAATAATCCTTATAGCATGATTCAGTATTCACGCGCGATGGCTTATTAGAACTGCTAAGCTATCGGGAGTTACACGTGTTATTGTGAGTCAACCATAAAAGATAGACATATGCTGTCGTGGGATATTTTTTATATAATTTTAAGGAGAAAATTTCCGTCATGAAATGATTTCTGTGTAGCTTTAACCATTAAGGTTGCACACGCGACGAAAGCTTAAAAAAAATTGGCCATGTCGGACTCGCCCATGAAGGGTTCCGTAGTAACTATAATAAATATAATATACTTAATATATTTATTTGAAAAAAAAAAACAAAAAACCTTACAAATTTCTTAAAACTACTTAGCTTATTTACAATTTTTACAACTACGCCAAATAACTTTGTTTTTCATAGTATTTGTATGAATTACAAAGTTATATTTGCGGTTTTAGAAAATATACTGTATCTCAAAAACTGCCGACTCGATCTCGTTCAAACCAGACGGACAGACATGTCGAAACTATAAGGGTTCCGTTTTTTGCCATTCGGCTACGGAACCCTAAAAATGGAGTAACTTCTCCCGTTTTCCCAACATTTCCCTTCACTGCTCTGCTCCTATTGATGGTAGCGTGATGAAAAGTATACTATAACCAGCTCAGGAGTATGAAAAATAATTGTACCAAGTTTCGTTAAAATCCGTCGAGTAGTTTTTGTTTCTATAACGGTTATACAGACAGACAGACAGACAAAAATTTTACAGATTGCATTTTTGGCATCTGTATCGATCCCTAATCACCCCCTGATAGTTATTTAGGAAATATATTTCATGTACAGAATTGTCCTCTCTACAGATTTATTATAAGTATAGATAAGTAATATTATTTGCTGTACGACAGTACTCATGCGCAGCTATCCTCCACATTTTGTTCAGCGCTAGACCTACTATTTGACATTACATTATAATTATTTCATTAACGTTATTTAGCTAATAATTGAATTGCGTGCGCGACAGTACCCATGCGCAGCAATCCCCTCCGCGTATCGTTCAGCGCTAAACTTATGTACCGCTACTTATAGCGTCCGACAGACTTTCTAAATTAATGATAATTCATTATATAAAATAGTAAGAATTATACAGTATAAATAAAATCTGTAGAAGTACACCGTTCAAAAGTCATTTTAAATACACACATCAAAAGTGTCTAGGGATCAAGCATTTTTATGCGGATTACTTGAGATTGAGATGTGGCTTTGTAATAAATTTATGATTTTATAAATTTATATGGATCCTTTTTGGTGCATTTCATAATTTGAAACAGGAACTGTTAATCAAATTCGAGTAAAAGATGAAAATCAGCTGTCAATATTTTCCCTATAAAAACATACAACGCATTGAAGACATTATTAGTGCTACTGTTTCCCTACTACTGATTAAAACCAACGTTATTATGGAGCGGCGACGTCATTTAAGCAGGGAAGAAATGCTCAGAGCCGTGGGAATGATAGAAGCTGGTTCCCGGCAACGTACTGTGGCTTTAGCTCTGAATACAAGTCAGAGTGTTATCAGTCGACTTTGGACACGTTACCGAAGCACTGGTACCGTGGCTGAGCGCCATGGAGGACGGTATCGCTGCACCACACGGAGACAAGACCGATACATTCAAATCTTAACTCGAAGAGCTCCAACAATAACCGCCATGATGTTAGCCGTGAGGCTTCATCACTCTTCAGGGAACTTAATTAGCGACCAAACAGTCAGAAACCGCTTGCATGAAGTGAACCTTCATTCCCGAAGACCGCTACGGGTACCACCTATAGCAATGCACAATCGTAGGATTCGATATCAATGGGCTCTTGAACACAGAAATTGGGCAGAAGAACAATGGCGTTTCGTGTGCTTTTCTGATGAGTCTCGTTTTGGTATGAGACCGGATACAACACGTATACGACACTGGAGAACCCCTGGACGCCAACAGCGATTAAAATCCTGCCAGGAAGTCCATCCTTATAGTGGTGGAACCATCATGGTATGGGCGGGTATTTGGATCGGCGGAAGAACTGAGTTGATTTGGATCAGAGGCAACCTCAACGCTCAAATTTATGCTGAGACGATTGTATCTGACGTCATCGTTCCTCTACAAGTGCAAATCGGTCCCTTATTTCAGTTAATGCATGATAATGCACGACCGCACACCGCAAGAGTTGTAAGACAGACTCTCGCCGCAGCTAACATCAATGTCCTGCTCTGGCCTGCTCAGTCGCCAGACTTGAACCCGATTGAGCATGCATGGGATATGCTACAGAGAAGAGCTCTGCCGAATATGGAGGGTATCCAGTCGCAAGAAGACCTTTTTTTGTTGTTGCAACGAACATGGGCGGCCATTCCACAGCGTGATTTGGATGAACTCATTTTGAGTATGCCAAACCGATGTTCTTGTGTTGTTAGTGTTCGCGGTAGAAACACGGATTATTAATTGTTTAAGTTACCCAATAAAATTTTAAAGAAAACTGTTATTTCAGTCTTTTTTTCGAACTTTAATGTTACTGTGACAAACGAAAACACTTTATTTGATGAATCCTTAAAGAAATTTTTAATTAATATCAATCAGGAGAAAAGTTATTGCAAAAATACATATATTGATCCCTAGACACTTTTGATGTGTGTAGTTATTCAATTTATCAACACGTTTTCTATCTACAATTTCAATTAGAAATGTTGCCAATACTAAAATAAAATAATATCGATGCGAAATTGCACTTGCAAATCCATTACATTAATATCATTATGAACCTACGTAAGTGAATTTATTACTTACAAAAGTCATAACTCGTAATTCTTATTTAATAAACAATGTTTAGTTATATTTTTGAATATTTTATAATAATTTAAAATAATTCAATTAAATTATTGATACAGTTTAAAATAGTTATGTAACACTTAATCTTGTAGTTGTCACTGATAACTGTCAAAAGTTTTACTTCTCCCGCGTTTTATGACGAGCGACGAAGTGTCTTACGTGTTTTTTTTTAAGTTTTGTGTTGTTTATTGCTGTGTTACCGGACCCCGATTTCAATATTACTAACGATCACCGTGGCTGTTGAAACTGAATTCAGTATTCATTATTCAATCATTTAAATAGTTGTTATCGTTAAAATTAGAAGTATTAGGTGGTCAATTTCAAAGAACTATAACTTTTTTTGGTGTACTTCTTACAGAAAACAAATTATACAGTGAAATTCTATAATTATTTTCCTTTTAAATGATACATAGTTCATCTTTGTCGGTTCTGGCCGAGTCTTGAAGGAAACCTTGGCATTCTCCTTTGTTAAGCCAACTTAGGTCTGATAGTTATCCTTTTAACTTCGTTATATGTAGGTACTACTACCGTGACGTTTGAATTTCTACCTTTAACCCCTTGGATGGTAGGGGGGGCACTTGAGTCTAACTTACCTTGCTTAACTTGAGTATATCTATCTATCTGACGAAAACTATTATTTATCTATACTAATATTATAAGGCGGAAAAGTTTGTTTGTTTGTTTGCTTGCTTGAACGCGCTAATCTTCGAAATTACAGGGTGGATTTGGATGAAATTTGGTATGGAAGTAGCTTGAAGCTTGAGGAAGGTTATAGGCTACTTTACGACTGCAAAAAAGGAGAGTTATGTTTTTACCGTGATAGAATCCACGGGAGCGAAGCTCCGGGTCAGTACTAGTATTATATAAAACTAACGAAAATTAATAATTTAAAGCATAATATTTCGCAAATGGTTCACTGAATCGGTCTGAAATTGGTCTTCGCACACTACCATTAGTTTTATATATTTTATTCAATAAGTAAAATTCATGTAGGGGTAGAAACCTAAATAAAATTATTTTTATTATTTTATTTGACCGTTTTGTCGGCGTGATTGATATGTATATCCATGCGTTTTAGCATTCTAGTACCAATAGTTTCTGAGCTAAGCATCGGACAGACGGATATGGCGCAACTATAATGCCCTTACAGTTTCGACAAGGAACCCTAAAAATAGAGAATGGCTGGATCTATTACATTAATTGTAAGCAACGATTCATTAGGAAATTAGTCTTCATAATTAATGAATCACTAGAATAAGTTCCTAATTAATATTTAGTAGCATATTAAGAGTAATAATTAGTTTAAAGCTGTATATAAGTGTATAATAAGCCTAAATTATCATAGGGTTTGCATATAAATGTAAAAAGAAGAGTTAAATGTACCTTATATGTAAGCGTCAAATGGTACCCTAAACGAAACTTTACCTTAACTACGAAGCGGCTTTATTCTTTATTTTTTTACTTATTTGTCAAATTGGGTCCTAAGTGAAACTTTACCATAACAAGGACCGTTTGCGAATTTTGTAATTTTTAAGGTGTAAATATGGTTTTATTGATAAGATTTTTTGTATAATTGTAAAAGAAACCAAGGTCTATCGTATAAAATAAGTTGTAAAGGCTGCCTATTTTCGAAAAACTGCTAAAATAAGATTCCATACATTTAGCGTGGGAAAGTCAGAAAAAATTTGATTTATTGCATTAGTGCCGTGTGCAAACTTGACAAAATCTGATTGTTAACGTCAGATAGTAATTTATAAAAATTACAATTCTTACCTAAAATAATTTCGTTATTAAAATGATGAGAGTCTTCTCCATCTCCTTCTTCTTCTAAATCACCTTCTTCTCGGTCTCCTTCTTCTTCTAAATCTCCTTCTCCATCTCCTTCTTCTTCTAAATCTCCTTCTCTGTCTCCTTCTTCTTCTAAATAATTTTCTTCTGTCTCTTCTTGTACATGTTCTGGTATATGTTCTTCTAAATAATCTTCTTCTGTCTCTTTTTGTACATGTTCTGGTATATCATCTGCGGTGGTTCCAAAATTGTACTCATATTGATACAGCACTTCTTGAGGTTCCTGTGTTGGTTCCAATATTGGGTCCAATATTGCATCTTGCTCTGAAAAATAAGAAATGATTTTTATTTCCTTTGTATATAAATCAATCAGGATGTTACATGGTGGATATCCTACCCATATGCACAAAATGTTTTGGGAATCAATTTCATAGTGCATACAGCTTAAGATTGGAATTCCCTGCTGGAGTCCATATTTCCTGATAGCTATAACCTGGTGTTCTTATCCAGACTGCACCGTGCCTTAGAAAAAAGCACGCTAAAATGTTGGTCTTGGTTGTCATTAGTACCTACATCTTTGATAATCGTTACTGACAGTCAGAAGCTGGAAAATCTGACTGAAAATCTTTCTTAGGGTGGTCAAATATTCATTGCTCCATGTAAAAGACTTAAGACTCAATCAACTGCATTTGGATGAAACTTTGGTATGAAAGTAGCTTGAAACTTGAGGAAAGTTATAGGCTACATTTTACCCGACTGCAAAAAAGGAGGGTTATATTTTTATCGTAAGTCCATTGGAGAGAAGTCCCGCCCGACTGCTAGTAGATAATATTAGTATAGATTAGAACTAGTTTCTAGACAGTATTATCAATGCGGCATTAATGCTGAAATCGACCTTTTTCGCCGCAGCCGTGAGGCACGCACGTGTTTTTTGCTTGTATTTTTATATGCCTAAAGCCTGCAATACATGTTGGCTGAGCGTTGTCGAGTGAAGACCAATACCAACATGTAGACGGTATATTTGCCTTGTGTTGCTATCGCTCGGTGTCACTTGCCTAGTTGGCCGAGTGGAGGCCAGCGCCAACGTGTATAGAGCTCATTTAGTGGAACTTGTCTTCGCTCGCCGTTGCTGTGATCACTTGCCTCACTTCGGATCGGTGTCGGTTTTTGGTTACAAATCAAAGGCGCTCGCCTGCGCTCGACGAACGTGTGGACAGCTCTACAGACCCTCTTCTACATTGGACGTCTGCATTGGCGTTCGACGAACTTGTCGAACGTGTGGACATTATTCCTTGCCTTGTACCTATTTGCCAACGCTCGCGTTGACCTATGCTCGGCCAACATGTATTGCAGGCTTTACAAACTGATGCCAAATTAATGTTTTTATTTCTTTCTTTTGTTTTTAGGGTTCCGTACCCAAAGGGTAAAAATGGGACCCTATTACTAAAGCTCCACTGTCTTTTTTTTTATTCGGAATGAGTTCGCGTTTGACCACCATCTCACCTGATGGTAAGTGATGATGTGGTCGAAGATGGAGCACACTTACCTAGATGAAACCTATTCACTCTTGACTTAAAGACCCCCAGGTTATAGCTATCGAGAAACACAGACTCCGGCAGGGAATTCTATAGAAAAAAAAAGTATTAGGTAGTAGTAGTTTGTCTGTCACCAGGCTGTATCTCATAAACCGTGATAGCTAGACAGTTGGAATTTTCACAGGTTTGTATTTCTCTTGCTGCTATGACAACAAATACTAAAAATTTAATATTTAAGGGGGGCTCCCATACAACAGACATGTTTTTTTTTTTGCCGTTTTTATAGATAATGGTACGGAACCTTTCATGCGCGAGTCCGACTCGCCCTTGGCCGGGTGTTTTTCTTTTAGATCATACCTTCAACGATGTCCTCTACGTCGAGTACTTCAATCTTGACACACGACAGGTCGGGGAAAATGCTCTTGATTCGAGGGTTGTCGAGCACATCGTGTTCCTCAATGTCTATGTCGTCCTCCATGGCTGAAGGCTGCAACTGAAGATACAAGGTTTATGAAAAGAAAGAAAATATTTTAAGATTTATCGATTACTAGCTTCTACGTCTTCGCTCGCGACTTTAGTGTTCTCATAGAAAAAAATTGGCAAAGTGCGATTCAGAGTCGCCCATGACGTTTTCCGTAATAACAACGCAAAATAAATTTGTTTTTATACATTATATTTGCGGTTTTATAAAACTCCTGACTCTATACCATTCAAACCAATTTTGTGGCTGTGACATACGGACAGACAGACTTGACGAATCTACATTTAAGGGTTACGTTTTTTGCTATTCGGCTAAAGCTTTGTTTTCCTAGGATAGCGGTGCCGTCATATAGCGGCCGTAATACAGCGGTGAATGACGTCACTAGAACGTTGTCTATGTAAACAAAATGGCGCGGTTTCCTAGAGAGCGGTAACTGACACCGTAACGTCAAAAAGCGGTACCGCCATTTGCATGACGGCCGTCTTGTCGGTGACAGATGGTTTCGTGAACGTTTCATTGATAGCGATGAATTAAAACGGCCGTGGAACTTTCCACATGTCGTCACCGTAAAGACGGCCGCCTTTTTGCGTCCGTAATATTACGGCCGCTATATGACGGCACCGCTTTCCTAGGAAACCAAAGCTTAAGGAACACTAAAAATAGCCTGTCACTGTACAGGAGTTAAAGTATCTCCACACCAAAACTCATGCTCTGTTTTTATAAAGGATAAACACAGGTTTTGACATACACACGAGGCATGGGGCTATCACATCGCCAACTTCCAAACTCCTGGCTACCACTGATTTTGTAACAGAAAAACCCAATAGCACTTTCTTTTATTATAGACGGACCCACTCTTGACCTCGATATCGCCTGATGGTAAGCGATAGATGAGGTCTAAGATGGGACGAGCAAGCCCAGAAGATGCCTATTTACTCATGCTTTAAAGGCTGAAAGGCCACTTTCCCGCAATCCCGCTTGCGACTGTTGCGGTGAAAACCCAAATAACACTGGCCCGACCTGGGAACCAAACCTCTTGTAACTACTAGGCCACCATAGCAGTTTTTCAAAATAACATATTAAAGCAAAGATGCAAGAAGATATACATGACACAATACAAGTACCTCTAGAAGTAATCTAAAAATAATAATGATATTCCACAACTTTCTCACAACGTCATCTAGTCCCAAACTAAGCAGAGCTTGTGCTATGAGTACTAGACAACTGATAAACATACATATTTATTTCTAAATAATTAATTTTTGATCTTTAATTAGTGATTCAAGAGGAAGGTTCATATATATAATACATGCATAATATAGTAGAGAAACAATGATGATTTTAGAGGTTTCTGATGTGATATCTTAATAAACAATTATTTTTTTGCGCTTACATTGCAAATGCTGGCTGAACCGTACGAGATAGATCAAAATAATGTACTACAGTACTGTACACCTAAAAAGGTCTACAAAAAGTCCGCAATGGCATATGCCTATCTCTTACGCATAACATACTATACATCCATTTTAATACTTTAAAAAATTGGCAATTATAAAGCGGTAATGTAAAAGGTATTCACACAAATACGATATTAATCCTTATCATCTAAATTAATATTATATACCTATAACGAGGAAAGATGATTGATTTTTGTTTGTTACGATTTAACTCAAAAACTACTCAACCAATTTTATCGAAAGCTACATCTTCTCGGAGTAACATAGGCTATTTTATATTTTCTGTAAAGAACCCGTGCGAAGCCAGGGCGGGTTGCTTGCTAAAAATTAATTGCCGAATGAAATAATTAGGTATGTTTATTTTGAAAATAAGTTATAAATAACACTTTCACACGTCTTTTTTTCGTAAATGTAAAATAGTTGAGGCCAGTGTTTCCTAACTTACTGACTACTCTGAGAAGAAACACTGAAACAAACTCAAGAGGTCAACGTCTCTTTTAAAGTTCATACAATCTGTAGTGATCAAATGAGCCATGTAGGTTTATGTCTGTGGCACCCTTTAAAGGACAGAATCACACAGATTTGAAAAGGCCCGTCCAAACAGTGCAAGCATTTGTCAAATATCGCGTAGCTCATCTTAGAACCTTAAGGAGCTCGAACGATTTCACGAACAATACCAAAGTAAGGACTTTATGCTTTAGCACTCAGACTGCCAGACAGTGCAGTAATCTATTCCTAATATTCATTGTTATCCCACATTGCTCTCACATTCACAACATAGCTTTTGCTTTTACAAAAATAAAATATATTGACAGAAAATAATATTGACATCTTGTACAAACCAAATTAAAAATGGTAAAGTAAAAAAAGTATATTCTATTACTTGAAAAAGTAAATAATATTGTCATGTCAAAATGTATATGAAATAATCATTATAATAAAAAAAGAAATTAGTAAAAAATCACACAAAACAGATGTAATTGGAGCTGCTCAATCGTAAGCATTTTTGTCTGCAAGATACGTCTTTAACAGAATAAAAAGCTTTCTGGCAAAGTTTCTGCTTCACAAATGATTTAAATTTATTGAGGCTTAGTTTATACACATGACTGGGAAGTTTGTTGTAAAAGCGTATACACTGACATCTAAATGAGCCCCTAATTTTCTTGAGTCTAGTTGAAGGAACAATGTATATGTACGTAAGCGCATTAGTTCAGAACAGTTGCATTTATTTGACTAATTATTTTTTATTGTGTTCGTAATAATTGTCTGGATAGGGTTTGGAAGGAAAACTGTATGATACTGAAAGAAAAATTGCACCCAGGCGTAGCCGGGTGGGAACCTAGTTATGTTTAAAAACATATTTCTTATTACTTTTTGCAGTTTGTATCAAATTAGTATATCTATTAAACAATTGCACAGCATCTTTACAGACTATATTTAAATTAAATTAAATAAGTAATTCATTTTTTATCAAATTCAGAGACGCTTTGTTTATTACGACTAAAGTTTTCAAAATCCCAAAGAAATCCAATCATGCGAAATAAAGTATTTTCGTGTACTTTATTGTTCTCATAAAGTATAGAGTACAATTACCTGAAATAATGTACAATACTTTATTATAAAGTACGGGTGGCAACCCTAGCTGTAATCTATCTATATATTACAAAAGTGAAATACCACTCACTGATTAATCACGAAATCTCAGAAACTACAAGTAGTAGAGCTCTCAAATTTTGCATGAGGGTTCCTTTTAGTACGTAGATGCTCGCTAAGACGGGATTTTGCGAAATTCCCACGGGATCGGGATTTACACGGGAAAATCTTCCCACGCGAACAAACTCGCGAGCAACTGCTAGTTCTTATATAAGCTCAAAATTTACTTGTATAAATCAGTTCAGACAGTAAGACAACGGTTTTCAACGAATTTTAGTTCAATATTTTACACCTTCATAAAAGGAATATAGACAATCTAAGGAGGGTACACATTGACCCAAAAAATCTTGTTTCAAACACTACCTACTGATAAAACAAATATGGTAATCGTAATTCTTACCATAAGCTCAATGCTTATATTTCCAATAACAATTTGCCAGCTTCTTATAAATCATAGACCCTAAGTA
Organism: Tholera decimalis; assembly: GCA_943138885.2. Classification (NCBI taxonomy): domain Eukaryota; kingdom Metazoa; phylum Arthropoda; class Insecta; order Lepidoptera; family Noctuidae; genus Tholera; species Tholera decimalis. The sequence continues at coordinate 3,101,808 of OW964575.2, read as the reverse complement.
TCCTGAAACCAATATGTTTATTTTGAATAAAAATATTTATTTTTTGTTCACGATTGTTCAGCATAAACGTTTTAAGTCACAAATAATACTTTACTACATAATTTAATGCACTGGTTTACTAAAAAAATTATCAAAATAATGTAAACAAGTAATAAATACTGTCCACTACCGCTTTTCAAAAAGAATGCATATAAAACCGTTAGTATAGAATTACCAAAATTGCAAAATTACGTGGAACTTAGGTTACCTCAAGCGATGCTCAGCACAAATCAGAACACATACTTATTAAGAAATCATAGGAACTATCACAATTTTTTGTTAATATTAGTTTAATTATATTAACAATAAGAAATAACCTACAAATCCAGTTTACAGACAAAAATTAGAAAAATTCTTCACGTATTATTTCAGATTTTCAGTGTTGCCACTTACTATTTTAAGATTTACCCATTACAAAGATAAATGACCTAGATTTATTAACTCTCTATTTTGCCAGAAAAAAACAAAACCAAAGATGAAAATAGCTAGCTAGCAACAAGCCATTTCAAAGTGAACGTGGCGTTTCTTGAAGTCGTGTTCTCTTCCATTATAAATGATAAATGATCTTTATTTTGCAAATTGGTTGTTAAATAACACTTTTACACGTCATTTTTTTCGTAAATATTAACTAGATGAGGCCGGTGTTTCCTAACTGACTACCCTGAGAAGAAACACCGAAACAAACTCAGGGGTCCGTCTCTTTTAAAGTCCATACAATCTACACTGGTTTAATTATATGGGAACCTTGTAGGTTTCAGTCAGAGTCAATCTTTTGAAGAAAGATGCTCACAGATTTGAAGGGGCCTGTCCATACAGTGCAAGCATTTGTCAAATGACGTATAGCTCAACTTAGAACAAGGAGCTTAACGATTTGACGAACAATACCAAGGTAAGGACGTTTGGGTCCGCCGCAAAAGCACTCAAAATGCCAGACAATTATGTTTAACTCGAATAAAATAACCTACATATTCACAATCGTTTATGAGGATTATGTAGATTAGTCTGAAATGGCCTTTTGAGGAAAAACCACACAGATTTGAGTAGATCCGTCCCGTCAGTGCAAGCCTTTGTCAGTTAAGTTCTAACTCCTTCAGATCTCTTTTGAACACCGGAACTGGTCTCCGATAAGCTGTTTAAAGTTCAGCTTTCTGCTCGTTATGAGTCGTGGTTGTCCATTTTAACCATAGTTTATTTGATATCGTCTGTTTGGCTATATAATATGGGTAACTTACAGGTTATTAAACTGACTTTGGTTTCGCAGTTCGCTCATAGTTGTGTCTTCAATTCGGGCTTTACTTTGTCTATTTAACCCTTCAATGGGGAGAACGTTAAGAAACTGGCAGCACTGATATTATTTGCATAGACAACAAAATTTGCACAGAAGTAACTAATTAACGAGTTGATTTTTCTTTGGCAACATTGGCTCTCTGCATACGTAAAACCCTATGGTTACAAGAAAATACGGAAATAGAAAAGATTTTTGAAGATTATTTTCTATTATATTTTATTAAAATATAACTTAAACCCGTAATAGTTTTCCATTTGATCCAAGCTAATGTCAATGTCACGTTTTAAAATAATGCTAACATAGTTAACCTAATAGTGATGATTCAATTAATCGAAATATAAATTAGCAATATAGACTCATGAGAAATATAAATAAATGATAAAAATACTGTTATCATTTATCATTTATTTTTAAGTAGTAACTAGATTTTATAATAAATAATTATTTTTTTATTAAAAATATTAATATCTAACCAGACATGATAAAAGCCACACTTTTGCGAATTGTTTCATTTGATAAATATTTTAATAAATTGCGTGGGATTACTATTATAAGGTTGTTTCCACACCACTCTGACCTAAACCTCGTTGAAATGGATACAGGTACAGAGACATGTTGCAAAAATATTATCATAAGCTATTCGTTTCATTTTTCATCCTTCATATAATCATATTTTCCTTTTTTAACCGACGACAAAAAAGGAGGAAGTTATCAAGTCGACGCATATATATTTTTTTAATGTATGATCACCGATTACTCGAAGACGGCTGAACCGATTTGGAAAATTCTTTTTTTTTTGAAAGGGTATACTTCGAAATTGGTCCCATTGTCACCAAGTCAGGATCTGATGATGGGATCCTGGAGAAATCGAGGGAACTCGTCTGGCGTAAGCCAGGGCAGCAATGTAGGGCCTCTCGAATTTATTATAATGGTAAACAACTTACCAGAGGTGGTCAGGCATGCCTCGTGTTTATTGTTTGCAGATGACCTTAAACTGCTACTCGAGGTTAAGGATAAGTCGGATTGTGAGCGCCTACAAGATGACATAAACAGAGTGGTACAGTGGAGCCATGAAAATAAACTCTACTTCAACGTCTCGAAATGCTCGGTAATAACGTTCACACGCGCGCGCACCCCTTTGCGCTATGAGTACAAGGTAGAAGATACACCAATGGAACGAGTCACACAAGTACGTGATCTAGGGGTCTATCTCACTCCGGATTTGACGTTTCGGGAACATATCGTTAAGATATGCAAGAAGGCGTACAGAAATCTAGGTTTTGTACTGCGGCAGTCACAGGGGTTCACAAATATAACCACACTTAAAGTATTATATGATGCATTAGTAAGGAGTCATCTTGAACAATGTGCAGTCATATGGGCTCCACATGAAGCGAAGTACAGTGTCATGTTGGAGCGTATCCAAAATAAATTTACTAGGCTCCTATATTCAAAAATGTACGGGGTATATCCATTCTACCCTTTAATGTACCCTACACTGTTTGTGATGGGCATGGTCGGGTACAATGAGCTTAGGGTACGACGGGACTTTGCACTCGCCGCGTATTTAGTAAAATTACTGCGCGGTGTAGCACATAACCCGGGTGTGCTGCGGCACCTGAAACTGAGCGCGCCTGACCGATACGTGTGGAGACGGCGGCGCCCGCCACTGCTAGCCGTGCCAGTAGCCAGGACCAATCTACTGGCGAAAACATCATTGACCAGAACAATCCGAGTAGTGAACGAACTTCATGAAAGGATTGATATATTTACGTGCAATTTGAGTGAATTCGCAAAGATTCTCTTAAATGTAGTAACATATAGTTAAGGAATGTGTTTTTTAATTTAATGTTGTTAATCTTATATTAAATAATCTTATATATATTTTTTTACTACAATTTAGTTTTAAGTAAATATAACTGATAGCCACACTGTCGTATTAGGTCTAAGTCTGTAAAGATAGTGTTAAGGATGGTTTAATAAATAATAATAATATTATAGGTACACCTATAGTGATTTGAGTATTTTGTATAGTAACTTGTGTAGTTGCATTCGAAAAGCACCACTTGTGAAGTGGACCTGATGATGAAGACCACAGATGGCCAATGGAACTACTCAATATATACGTAGGAATAATAAGTATTTCATGTGTTTCGCTTCGAATGGCTTTCACTTCACCATATGCATTGTTCAGCTTCACTTCAAAATGCATATGGTGAAGTACCAGGAGAACTCCTCAAAAATTAACGGCCCAATATTGGGAAAAACAATATTTTGTAAAAGATTATAAGTAGTTGACATTTAGGCTTTTATTACTAGGTAAATTAAAAATTGATCAACTAAAAAGAGTGAAATAAAAACTTTTTAACAAAAAATTAAACCGACTCCCAAAAACACTGCAAATAAATTGTTTTGTTATAAGTTTTTTGTTATTTTCACATACTTAATATTAAATAAAAAAACATTACATTGTTTTTCGATTTTCTTCCCCAATCGATTAATTTAATTAAATCACAATTTCGTAGTCGTCATTATCTTATAACACTGAAACTCTCTGTTCTTTCTGCGACTCTATTTTTGCTTCATATCAACGACCTGCTTCAGCTGGGAGCTATTGGGTACGCGGATGACAGCACAGTCTTAGAGAGATACTTGTCCAATGCTAGAGCTGGTAGGGACGAAATAGCCGCTCTTAGAAAGGCCACGGTAAAGCGAACGAATTAGACCTTAAATCTCGTTTCCCAATGAGGCGATGACAATCTGGTCAAATTCAACGATTTGAAAACACAGGCTTGTCTTTTCTCCGCTAAAAGAAGCCAATTCGAATGATCCCCTACTTTCAGAGGTGCATCTGTACCTATTACCGACCGCCTTTTTTATTTTTTTTGGGGTGGGAAAATCATCGAATGACTTCTTCCACTCTGGGTCAAGCGGAAGGGTGTGTCAGATTTCTACTGACTAAAGACCCGCCATGTTCCTTCGGCTGCGCTAAATTTCCGGGGCCGCGGTAACTCGCGACCGCCTGGAGCTCTTGGGCATGGAGTTGACGTCTAACCTCAAATTCGGCTCAACCATTAAGTCTAAAGCTCAGACTGCAGCCAAAAAGCTGGGCAACCTACAGAAAGTGAGGCGATACTTCACACCTGGACAGCTTTTGAATTTATATAAATCACAGGTCCATTCCTGTATGGAGTATTGCAGTCACTTATGGGATGGCTCAGCCAAATACCAGCTAGCTGCACTTGACTCGATCGAACGCAGAGCAAAAAGGCTCGTAGGTGACGAGGTTCTGGCAGGCAAGATTCACAGCCTGGCTCACCGGCGAAACATTATTTGCCTGTCTATCTTCTACAGGGATTTTCTGGGCGCGCTCGTTCGATCGTAGACCTCATCTTACACTTACCATCAGGTGTGATCGAGGTCAAGAACGGGCTCATTCGTAATAAAAAAAAATCGGATTAAAAGTCCTGATTTTAGCAGATTTTAGAGTACTATAATACTACGGATAGATGTAGCGACGTCATTTTGACAGTTGACTTTAAGGATGTCAAGTTTTTCGGTTAAAATATAGATTTTGAAAAGATAAAATCGATACCTAGAAATAATTTCCAGAATTATAAAACCAATCAAAGTTGACTTGATACATAATTATTATCATATACTTATTATCATATATATATTATCATCATTTAGTCGATTATATAAATAAATCACCATTCTAAAATCATGTTGTTGTTTTGATTTTAGAATGATGATATCATTTGCAACGCAATATCAACAGATAGAACAGAAAACAAAATAACAAGCAAACTTTTTTGAAATTCGCTCTATCTTTTGAGCGGCTGCATATTAAAATAGTTAATAAACACGCAATAAGTGTTAAATTTAACCTACCCTCATTGCTCGACATGATTTCTTTTCTTGTTATATATGTATCTATATATACATATAATAAAACAGTAAAAATAATAATTGAGGTGGGTTAAGAAACGGTAACACGGCAAAATAAGGTCTGGCTGTTTATAGTATACACGCTAATCTCCGGACCTACTGGATGGATTTTAATAAAATTTTGGTAAGTAGATAGTTGACATCTTGAAATAACACACATGCTACTCTTTATCCCGGAATTCCCACGGGATCGGGATTTACGCGGGAAATCCTCCCAGGCGAACGAAGCTGCGGGCAGCAGTCAGTGCCAAATAAGTTTTAAGTCAATGAGTCATTTATAAAACTAACATTTAGTTTTAAGATTACGCTTACAGGCATATAACATTTTATAAACCTAGTTATTATATAATCTCTACAAGTGAATATATAATTAGAGAATTTCTAATCTCTCATCCCTAGAGTTGACATAAGACATTGTCATTTGTCATTGTCTTTGTCAAAAATAGAAAAATATTTTCGCGCGTTTTCTTTGCAAGTTCTATTTTGCAGAAGTTTAAGTTTTATTGAAGTGAAATTGGGATACCTATCATACCTATATGAGTGTATTTACAGATATAAACGTGCTACAGGATAAATAGTCAAACAATGGCTCGAACTAAAGCGTCCGTTGGTTCTAAAGGTATGTTTTCAATTTTGTTCTTTGTTTCGTTGTCAATATAATTATATTTAACACCAAGAACTCGAAGATAACACGTATTTGCGCTGCGTTTTCTACAAACAACTGTTAAGTTCAGAATCTTGTCGTTTGAAGCCAATTTATCTACTCCCTCCTAAATAAAGAGGCAACCGGGTAACCTGCGTTATCAACATCGTCTGCTTAGACTTTCGGATTTCAGTCTAGATGCAGCTGAGTACTAGTGTTTTACATGGAGCATGATACCTGACCTTTACTACCCAGTAACCGGGTAACACAATACTCCTTGGCAAGAGCAGTGTTAGATTTTCTGGTTTCTGAGTACTCGTAATGTCTGTCAAAGTTGTGCGAATGACAGCCAGGGTCAAAGGTTTAATATGCTGTCTGAGGTCTAGTGGAATAGATAGAATATACTTTATTGTACACCAAAATTTAAACACACCTATTAACCATCCACACTCGGTTGATGTACTGTCTTGTTGTACTAAGCGCTTTTCTTCAACATTCATTGTGCACACAGCCAAGGTGTGGAACTCTGCCAGCTTCTGTGTTCCCTGCCACATATGGCCCATCAGCCTTTAAAGCAAGAGTGAATACACATTTTCTGGGCTCGCTTGTTCGATCATAGACCTCATCTTACACTTACCATCAGGTGTGATCGAGGTCAAGAGCGGGCTCATTCGCAATTAAAAAAAACCTATTAATTAATCTCGATTTAAGATAGTTACACATCCGCGGACCAACCTCTGTAAGTGATGCTTAGCCTTGTAATTTGATACTTTACCTAATTCAATTTTACCACTACTACTGGGTGACTTTCGCCCAGCAAATGCTGAGTTAGTAACCCTTTTGGGATGGACATTTTATGTTTGCAATTTTCTATTGCATGATGTTGTGTATTTTTCTCCAAATAAATGTTATTAAATTTTAATTTCACTATCTTAACAGCATTCACTGCAGGCACACAGAAGCCGGAATATCTGACACTGATTTAGCCAAACACAACATAATTCGGAAACGCTAAGCGGATAATGATGACTATGTAAAATGCTATCTAATGATTGATTGTCCGATTCATATTAAATTCAATATAGCCTGCCATATTTTAGGTGTTGGTCTATCTATATCTAATTTCTTTTTTATTGGTTTGCGTTTGATCACCATCTCACCTGATGGTAAGTGACGATGTGGTCGAAGATGGAGCATGCTTGCCTAAAAATAACCTATTCACTCTTGACTTAAACACCGCTAGGTTATAATACCTTCATTGTGCATACAGCTAAGAAGTGGAATTCCCTGTCGGAGTCTGTGTTTCGTGATAGCTATAATCTGGGGCTCTTTAAGTTAAGAAGTATTGCATATTACATTACATAATATTTTCAAGACTAAGTTATTCAAACAAAGTTATTCAATTGCTTGTTTCCATGTTACAGTGGCTGTGGGAAAAAGTAGTAAAGCAAGATGCAGTGCAGCTCCACCACCAAACACTGCTGCGAGTGCAGGTATGATTAAATAAATAAAATAAAATAAGATTAATGTATTTTAGGTCCAAGATCCATCTATACTGATTTGAAGATTTCAAAGCAGAAAAGTTTGTTTAAAAGCACTTATCTTCGAAAGTATTAGTAGTTGATTTTTATACAACATTAGCTTGTGCCAGAGGCTTCGCCCGCGTGGGAAGGTTTTCCCGTGTAAATCCCGATCCCGTGGCAATTTCGCAAAATCCTTTCTTAGCGGATGCCTACGTCATAACATCTACCTGCATGCCAAATTTCAGCCCGATCCGTCCTGTGGTTTGGGCTGTGCGTTGATAGATCACTATGTCAGTCAGTCAGTCAGTCACCTTTGAGTTATATATATTTAGACTAGCTTTTGCCCGTGACTTCGTTCACGTGGGAGAGCTTCCCTGTGTAAATTCCGATCCTGTTGGAATTTCGGTATAAAAAGTAGCCTATGTATTATTCCAGGATGTCAACTATATACTTATCAAATTTTATTCAGATCCGTTTTGGCGTGTTTGAGCACCATCCATCAATACATCCATCCATCCAAACAATTACAATATTATTATAGATACAAGAAAACAAAAGAAGTTTTTTTTTGTGGTTAGTAGTTGATTGTTTATTTAATTTAAGGTGGGTTGACATAGTATGTTTTAATCACTTGAAAATAAATATCTTAGTTTTATTGAATAGTTATCTTTCTCCACACTGGGTGAGTCTCCTATATCATGGGTGAATTTATACAAACATCTAGACCAATAACAAATATTTGTAGGCCATACAAACATTTGTCACAGTGCGGGAATCGAACCCACAACACATAGCACAGCAGATGATCGCTTAACCATTAAGCCAATGGTATTGTCAGAAATTGGAATTATCCTGTCATATGGTTTTGGGGTATGTTCCAAAAAAACAATATTTCATTCTTTTTCTCTTACTTCAAAATTTTTAGATGATGTTGATATAGTTATCATATCATCATAGTTTATTTGGCTATTTTGTATGCTAAAGTAGTTAGATAATTACATAACAACTTAAGACAGAAGGTCCCTTAAGTAGGGACTGAATAAATTAATAACTGACTTGGTATTATATGGATCTCACAACTTTTTATGGTAGAAGAATTGAGTTGCGAGACTTGGTTTTTTCACAAGTATTGTTTTTTATAGTTTTATTTTATACTATCAGTTGTGTGGACCTCATCTCACCTGTGGACTTCATCACGTTAAAAACATAACCCTCCTTCTTTTGCAGTCGAGTATAACCTAGCCTATATCCTTCATCAAGCTTCAAGCTGATTCCATAGTACCAAATTTCATCTAAATCCACCCACTACTTTTTTTTTTTTTTTTTTCATTTATTTAAGGAATTTTTATACATTAAGTATATGCCAATTCCATCGTAACCTAATTAAACTAAAAGTACACTTACAATTAAGTATTACAATTTAAAAAACCTATACATAGTTTTAGCAGCTTTCGATGAAGGAGATGAAAGTATTTCATGAAAAGCGCCTATACTAATTCTACTTAATTTAAAGGTCCTCATCAGAAGCTCTCGATCTCTCGTACCGGAAACATTCCATCAACAGGTGGTGCACATCTTCAACTATGCCACACAAATCGCAGTTCGGGAAATTTGTTTTTTTCATTAAATATGCAAACCCGTTTAATGGGACGTGACCGGATCTTAAACGAAAAGCTTTTACAAGGAATGTTCGGCACAAATTAATATCAATCCACCATGGGATGCGAGGAGGCTCACACTGTATTGTCTTATACCAAATACCTTTATCTAAAGATCTTACATTGAAGTATTCGGTCCAGTTATCGTGGCAGTACTTTTTGTATTTAGGTAACAACTCAGTGTAATTTGGCAAAATTAAAACTTCTTTTCCATCAACTGCTGCTTTTCTTGCTAACGTGTCAGCCTCCTCGTTACCACTAATGCCAATATGTGATGGAATCCATTGCAACTTTAAGTGAATGCCCTTCAAATAATGCTCATACATTTCAGCGAGAATGTCATAAGCTATCGATGTACCTCTGCGACCAGAGGCGCATCGAGCTATATGATGTAAAGCACTTCTGCTGTCTGTACAAATTAGTACTTTATTCTGTTGTACTGATTGAGAATACAAAAGGGCTTCTAAGATTGCTATGAGTTCCATCGACATAACTGACAATTCGAATGATGATTTAAAACAATTATTATAGGAACATTGACTTGATGCGTAAGGGTCATAAAATGCAGCACCGCGAACATTTGAGCTTTTCGAACCATCAGTAAATATAATATACCAACCATAATATTTGGTTTTTATCTCAGATATAACGTTACATTTTAAAGAGTTATAATCATAGTATTTTTTAGCGTGAACTATGCTATCTAAATAAAATTCTGTAACATTATAGACATTGATATTAGTGACCCATGTTTTAAGTGAATACATCTTTAAAGTTGATGACAATGACACAATCTCGTTTTTCATCACATTATACAAGTCTACAAGTTGGGGCGTTTTTTTATTATTCCAGTATCTATTTTTACAAAGGGGACTTAGTTCGCTTAATAAATTAACAGTCATATTGTCGGACTGAGATAGAGCTTTTAAATAAAATTTACATGCTAAATATTTCCTACGTAAATGCAGAGGAGGAACGCAAAGCTCCGACTCCATTACATGTATTGGTGTGCTTCTTATGAAACCACCTATGATCCGTAGAGCTTGGTTCTGAACTATGTCTAGTTTATAAGTATTTGACTTACAACTATTATCGTAAACAAAGCAACTATAATCTATTCTACTTCTAATTAGAGATATGTAGAGCTTACGCAAATGTTTTGGATGCACCCCCCATGTCGAACCCGCCAAGACTTTAAGCAAATTTAGATATTTCTGTCTTTTGGTAACATTCATTTATTTGTTTACCCCATCTTAAACAACTATCGAGCCAAAAACCTAAATACTTATAAGCGAACACTGATTCCAGAGGAATGTCATTAATTAAAAACTCTGACTGAAGATTTTTGCGTCCTCTGTTAAATAAACATAATTTTGTTTTAGTAGTCGACAATGTCAGTCCTAATTGATTAAAAATTATAACTATACTATTGAGCGCCATTTGAATATTACTAACACTTTCAGACAGGTTTTTATTACAGCTATACAAAACAAAATCGTCTGCATATTGGCAAATGAAGATATTTTTTATTTCTTGACTGATTTTGATTGTAGCTATGTTAAATAAAATGGGAGACATAGGATCGCCCTGTGCCAGGCCCCTACTAGCATACCGAATGATACATTTATTCTCGTCCAGATCACCCTTAATTTTTAAATGTCTCTCCGATAAAAAATTCCATAAATAAAAACAATACCTTTTTTCCTACCCCTATTTCATCAAGATATATTATAAGTTCATTAATTAATATATTATTATAGGCATTCTCAATATCTAATGAAACCGGTCAAGTGCGTGTCGGGCCACGCGCAGTGTAGGGTTCCGTAGTTTTTATAACAGCCAAGTGCGTGTCGTATTCGCTGACTGATCGTTTCGTACCATGCTCTAACTAAAAGCCAAACATGACTACCTAACTAATTTGACTTCCTATACAAATCCTCACCTGATCCGACAATTTTGCACGAAGTTTTAATTTTTTTAGAGATTTGTATAAAACTTGTCATAGCCGGTGTTTTGAATTTAAATACGGACACAGAGCTACACTACTCAATCGTCACAAGAAGCTAGCACGATACAACTGGCGCTTAGCGCCATCTATCGACATTTCTGTAGAATTGTTCGAAATTTTCGAGTCAAATACAATTGGTCGACTATTACTCGTAAACTTGTAAAGCCCACTTATGTGTGATAGTTTTCCTTTAAATTTCGTTATATATAGGTACTACTTTTTTTTTTTTTTAATTGTGGTAAAATTATCAAATAAGTCCTCCCACCCCGGGCAGGGTGGGAGGGACTGTCAGACTTTTACTGACTAAAATCCACGGTGTTCCTTCAATAACCCTTTACGTACCGGTGTCACGGTAACGGGATGAGTCCCACGACCCCGGCAGGCTTCGGCCCTCTACGGGGGGGCCTCGTCATATTGCTGACGCTCTTTGAGGCGCGCGTGGAACACGACGCGCCGTCGACCCGGGCTACTGCCGTGACATTTGAATTTCTAACTACAACCGTTTAGTTGATAGAGGAGGGGGACACTTGACTCTAACGAAAATTGGTACTTTAAAGCTTGATAAGTCACGAACGGTTTACTTAATCAAAAAACGGTCTTACCAAACCCCTAATATTTTTGAAAGACCTATCCAACGATATCCCACACTATGGGAAGAACGAAAAAAAATAATTATCATTCCACTTTACATGTATGGGAGGTACCCTAAATAATTGTTTTTTTTCAAAATTTTAGTTTACCACTTTTTCGGTGTCATTAACGTGTATACTCATGCCAAAGTACAACTTTCTAGTACCAATAGTTTTTGAGCTAAACCGCGGACAGACGGACAGACAGACGGACATGGCGAAACTATAAGGGTTCCTTGTTGACTACGGAACCCTAAAAACATGCCAAAGTTGGAGATTTTTTTGAAAAACCTATTTGTATTTGTGTGACAAGACGAACTAAGTTATCGTAACATGATTTGGCCTTTTCTGAACCCTGTCGTAGAAGGTGCTAACAATTTATTTTTTTCTACGTACCATTCCAAGCGCTTCGTTATAATACCATGTAAAATTTTGCAAACACAGGAAATCAGAGAGATTGTACGTTGCTTAACATTATTATTTAAGGAGTTTTCTCTTTTTGGTATTGGTACAACTTGAATGTCACGCCATTGGCTAGGGATCTCTCCACTTACAAAAATTAAGTTGTATAATTGTAACAAATGTAGTTTCGCACAAACGGGTAAATGATAAATCATTGAATATGTGATACCATCGTCACCTGTAGCTGTATCTTTCTTTTTAAACTATTATACATTTCTTGAATTGTAGTCACTTTCCAAAATGGTATTAACTGAACGTAACTCTGGCGCGCATGGATTCACATAACCAGGGGTGAGACTATTTAAAAGAAGTTCTTTTTTATCGTGAGAAATATATATCTTATGTGACCGACGTCCTTTTAACCAACCCAGTTGTTTCCACGTTTCCGATATAGATTTTGTTTCATCAATTTCGTCACAGTATTTCTGTCAATTTTGTCTCCTAGCTCGTTGAATAGCTACATTGGTCTCACAACTAATCTTTTGTAGTACATTCAGGTTTGATGGAGTAGGATTACTTCTAAATTGACTTAGAGCTCGTCTACGTTGAGCAATCATTTTAGAAAGTGATTGATTCCAATATGGTTGAGGGCGGAAATTCTTACTAGGATTATTAAATTCTTTGGTCATCGGAATGTGAAGATCCGCTGCACTATTTAGTTGGTTAATAAAATTATTATACTCCATTTGAATATTACTCTCTTCACAATTAGTTGTAGAGTAATAACTTTCTAGATGTTTATTGTACTCATTCCAATTAGCCAATTTAATGTTACGTTTTTTATGTACTAGTAAGCTATCTCTGAAATTAAATTTCATTTTTATAATTAAGTGATCACTTTCCAGACAACCATTCGTAACTTGCCAATCACAAGACATAGCTATGTCACTTGAGATAAATGAAATATCTGGAGAAGCTTGTTGAACTACATTGTTAACTACTTTTATCCTAGTTGGCTGACCATTATTTAACGAAAGAAAATTTTCAAAAGCTGCATCATATATTTGACCGCCTCTGGAATCAGTTTTGTTCGACCAATTGGTATGATGAGCATTAAAGTCCCCTGCTATTAGACAATTTTTTCAACCGACGACAAATGAGGAGGTTATCAATTCGACGAGTATATATATATATATATATGTTTATTTTTTAATGTATGATCATCGATTACTCGAAGACGGCTGAACCGATTTGGAAAATTCTTTTTTTGATTGAAAGGGTATACTTCGATATTGGTCCCATTTTCATAAACGTCAGGATCTGATGATGGGATCCTGGAGAAATCGAGGGAACTCTTCAAATATTATAGGCACACCTATGTCGTTTTGGGTATTTATTATAGTAACTTGTGCAGTTGCTCTCAAAAAGTACCATTTGAGGAAGTGGAACTGATGATGAAGACCACAGATGGCCGCCGAAACTACTCAATAATAAGTATTGAGTGGATTGCGATTCGATTACTTGAATATGGATGTTACACACTTTATGCTCGTCACAATGCATATGGTGATGTAGAGCTGATGGTGAAGTACCAGGAGAACTCCTCAACAATTAACGGCCCAGCATTGGGAAAAGCAATATTTTGTAAAAGGTTATAAAAGTTGATAATTAGGCTCTTGTAACTAGGTAAATTAAAAATAGACCAACTAAAAAGAGTGAAATAAAAACTTTTTACCAAAAAATTAAACCGACTCCCAAAAAACACTGCAAAGTGAAAAATAACTTTAAGTTCGGAAGTCGGTGCCAAAAACGAAAATACAAAACTAAAGACACCGACTACCGAAATTAAAGTTATTTTTCACTTTGCAGTGTTTTTTGGGAGTCGGTTTAATTTTTTGGTAAAAAGTTTTTATTTAAAAGTTGTGAATATGTTATCCCAATCTGACTGCCTAGTATGTACTGACAGTATAGTAGCATTACATAATTTATTTGACAACAATTCAATAATTTAATACATACCATCTCTATGCCGTGGTTACTATGATTTAAAAAACACTCTTGGGCTTTAATTGAGTTGTGTACCATGATAACAACTACTCCATATCCGTCATCTCTATCTTTGCGATATATCTGGTATCCACTTACAAGTAAACTAGAATCAGGTTCCAACCTAGTCTCACATATCAGAGCTACGTTAATTTTATTATAAGACAACAACAGTTTAACAAACAAACGAACAAACTTATCCACTTTATAAGATAAGTATAGATAATTAAGACCGCCACAGGCAAGTCCGGTTAATTAGCCGACAACCTCAAAAGTTGACCTACGAGAGGCCACACACAAAAAAAAAACTGTGTAATTAATATGAATTCTAATTTCCCCCACATTTATTGTGCACACAGCCAAGATGTGCAACTTTCTGCCGGCTTCTATGTTCACTGCCACTTATGACCCGTCAGCCTTTAAAGCTAAAGTGAACAAGCATCTTCTGAGCTCGCTCGTTCCATCATAGATATCATCTATATTAAAATAATAATGAAACAAATTCAGGTCAACTTCTGTAGTGATCAATCGTATGAGAGCCATGTAGGTTTATGTCTGTGGCGCCCTTTAGAGGAAAGAATTACACAGATTTGAGCAGGCCCGTCTAAACAGTGCAAGCATTTGTCAGTTATCGCCGATAACTGACAAATGCTAACTGGCAACACTAGTTATCGCGTAGCTCAACTCAGAACTTTAAGAAGTTCGAACGATTTGACTAACAATACCAAACAAAGTAAGGACATTTGGGCGGGCTGTATAAAGCACTCAAACTACCAGACAGTGCGGTAATCTACTCATAATAATGTGTGGAATATAATATTCGTTGTTTTCCCATATTGATGATTGATAGCCTTTGAGAACCATGCAAATTATGTCTGAGAGGATCCTTTAAAGAAAGAACGGATATGGACCTATCCATTCAGTGTAAGCCTATGTCAGCAATCGCTGCCATCGCTTGCCATCAGGCGTGATCGAAGTAAAGAGCGGGCTCACCAGAAAATAGAAATCCACAAACTTTACATTCATAAAACATTTCGGGCATATACTACTTATATATAATTTTAGTTATATTATATTTTTTTTAATAATTATATTATGATTCTTTTTAGTATTAAATTTAATTATATTTCTAATTATATACATACGAATTACATTTTTAAATATTTCTATAAAACACAAAAAACATTTAAAAATATAAAATATAGTAGCCCACCGGTATCGGGAACAGGGTCCAAGCTACCGGTGGTCAGGGCTCTAGAGAGAGGAACCTCCTAACGATACGCGCCGTGTCCAGGAGTACCGCTTTCTGAAGCAAGCCCCTGATCCAGCCGCCTAACGAGAGCCTCCTAAGGTGTTGGTCGAGGTTCTTGGCTATTAAGCCATTGGCTGAGACGACTATCGGTACAACGACTGCGATTATATTATTATTATTATAGTTTTTTTTGTGTACCCTTTCTCACTGCTGGGCAAAGGTCTCCCCCAATTCCTTCCATACGCTGTTTTCCCGCGCCGCTTCAGACCAACCATCGTGATACACGTCCAGATAGTCTCGCCACCTCTTCCTGGGCCGTCCACCTTCCGGCACCCACTGTGTGGAGACTTGTCCCATGCCCTACACTAAAAAGCCGCTATCCCCAAAAATTACTTTTCGAGTAAACGTAAAAATAAGTGGCAAATGAATTTACTACAAAACTACGTTAGCTAGGATGATGGTTGTAAATTGTTTTGTTAATTATATTTTAGTGTTGTATTACATTTTAGTATTGTATGTTATAGTATTGTGGTTTAGTCGCTTTTTAACAAAGGAAATGACAAAAATGATGTGGTTTAACTGCTCAGCAAAATTGCTGTATCCCGAAAAGTATTAATCGTAGGAAAATGATTCTTAGACCAAAAGTTAAAGAATCGAAAGTAGTTTAAAGATGAAGGGTATATGGCGAAAAAGAAAAGATGGACTTAGATTTAAATCAATTTTACTGGGTACGGAAGCAATTACACGTCTTGTTCATACGGCCATCGGAGAGAGAGAGAGAGAGACAACAATATAAACGTCAAACTCAAATGACATTACATCTGTCAAACATTGTACTAGTTTACAAAGAATGTTTCCACACTAGGTTTGTTACACATTGTGTTCGTTTACGAAGCATAAGGTAGTTCAGGGGTATACATTACATCTGTCAAACATTGTACTAGTTTACAAAGAATGTTTCCACACTAGGTTTGTTACACATTGTGTTCGTTTACGAAGCATATTCCAACAAAAGATACATTAAAAAGTGAAAATTTACCTTTTGTGGCTTAACGGTCTTTTAGTTAGTGCAGTAGCGATCCTCGGCTAACGTGACCCGCCTAATACCATAAAGTCAAATAAAGTTTACATAAATAAATTTCTCATGTCTCCATAGGCGCTTCAAGCAGTTCTTCCAAAAGCTACTCGGGTGGTAACCCAGTGTGTCCGCGAGAAACTCCTAAATGGCAGCGACAGATCACCAACTTCCTCATACAGAAAGAAAAGCCAAGACAAGAAGAGGATGTGGATGTTGAAGATACGAATGGGGAAAAGGGTAAGAACTACTTCTTATTTATTTAATAAGGGGTATTTTCAATAGCGAAAATGTCACCCCCATCTATACATATAATAAAAGTTAAATGAAATGTACATTTCATATTTTTACAAAAATAATAATAAAAAATATTCTGTCTGTTTGTCTGTTTGTACACGCTAATCTCCGGACCTACTAGATGGATTTAAGGTAAGTAGGTAGATAGTTGACATTCTGGATTAACACATAGGCTAGTTTTTATCCCGGAATTCCCACGGGATCGGAATTTACGCGGGAAAGCCTAAAATTACGATTTTGAACAGCATCCTTGCCTCATCTGACAATGGACAGAACAGGATACTGTTATAAAATCCTAAATTCCTCTTTGCGTCGTTTTCCTCATAACTGATGGTCGTGAATCGTGACCTCCCTTCTGCATCACTGTCTCCCGTATTATTTTCCTCCAGATGTTTCTGTCTCTAGAAAGGCATTGTGAACCGTAGAGTCGAGAGCGGTGCGGATTTGGTCAGACCAACGTATTGGGCTACGTCCCCGAGGCCTTTTTCCGTCTAGTTTGCCGGTCACGGTGAGCTTTTCGAGGTTGCCACCGTCTTTCCTAGCAATGTGACCGAAGTATTTGAGGACTCAGCGTAGACACACGGATGATAGCCGCGCGGAGACTAAGTTCTCGCAGTATGGAGACGTTAGTCCGAAATGCTGTTCAGGGGCTGCGAAGCATTTTACTCCAGCACCACATCTCGAAGGCGTCAATGCGTTTGCGGTCTATCTACCATGGGGATATCTACCTCGGGAAAAAAAACGGGCAAGTGCAAGTCGGACTCGCGCACGAAGAGTTCTGTACCATTGTCTATAAAAAAAAAAATATCACATTTGTTGTATGGGAGCTCCCCTTAGATATTTAAATCCTTATTTTTTTATATTTGTTGTTATAGCGGCAACAGAAATCATCTTTGAAAATTTCAACTGTCTAGCTATCACGGTTCATGAGATACAGCCTGGTGACAGACAGATAGCGGAGCCTTAGTAATAGGGTCCCTTTGGGTATGGAGCCCCAAAAATGATTCCTATTTGTTGTTATAGCGGCAACAGAAATCATCTTTGAAAATTTCAACTGTCTAGCTATCACGGTTCATGAGATACAGCCTGGTGACAGACAGATAGCGGAGCCTTAGTAATAGGGTCCCTTTGGGTATGGAGCCCCAAAAATGATTCCTATTTGTTGTTATAGCGGCAACAGAAATCATCTTTGAAAATTTCAACTGTCTAGCTATCACGGTTCATGAGATACAGCCTGGTGACAGACAGATAGCGGAGCCTTAGTAATAGGGTCCCTTTGGGTATGGAGCCCCAAAAATGATTCCTATTTGTTGTTATAGCGGCAACAGAAATCATCTTTGAAAATTTCAACTGTCTAGCTATCACGGTTCATGAGATACAGCCTGGTGACAGACAGATAGCGGAGCCTTAGTAATAGGGTCCCTTTGGGTATGGAGCCCCAAAAATGATTCCTATTTGTTGTTATAGCGGCAACAGAAATCATCTTTGAAAATTTCAACTGTCTAGCTATCACGGTTCATGAGATACAGCCTGGTGACAGACAGATAGCGGAGCCTTAGTAATAGGGTCCCTTTGGGTATGGAGCCCCAAAAATGATTCCTATTTGTTGTTATAGCGGCAACAGAAATCATCTTTGAAAATTTCAACTGTCTAGCTATCACGGTTCATGAGATACAGCCTGGTGACAGACAGACAGCGGAGCCTTAGTTACTAAGGCTCCGCTGTCTGTCTGTCACCAGGCTGCTTTAATTAAAATGGGGAGGACTATATTAGGATGGCTATCTAAATAGAAAACGACCGATAGGAATCATTTTGGGGCTCCATACCCAAAGGGACCCTATTACTGGTAATAGGGTCCCTTTGGGTATGTAGGTTAAAGGTTGTCTGGAAGATATCGCTCGAAGCGATAAGACGGCCATTGTTACCAATTCTTTATTTACAATATTGTTATTTAAGTTTGATTCAATTATTGGTGTACAATAAAGTATATTCTATCTATGTAATAATACAAGTTGAGTTTTTGTCACCTAAGTAATACTTACAACTTTAGTAGGTTTTTCTACTATAAATATAAATCCGTCCCTCGTGAAAGAAATAAATAAATATCCTTTACTAGACGCGACACACTTCGTACCGCCATATTTTTTATTTTATATGTAATTTCACACCTTTTAAACTTTCCTTGGGCTTTCACAAATAATTTAAAATCAAAATTAACCAAATTGGCTAGCCATTTTCGAGTTTTAATGAGACTAACGAACAGCAATTGATTTTTATATACAAGGTGTAACAGATTAAGCGCAATACCTCAGACACCCCGATTAGAATATTAAATTACTAGCTGTGCCCCGCGGTTTCACCCGCGTATAATCCTACTACTATTATTAATGTGTAATTTTATGCGTCAATCTAATGCGCAATGGATAGATAATCGCGAAGTAAATATAGTTTAATCTATACTTATAATAAATCTGTAGAGAGGTCAATTCTGTACATGAAATATATTTCCGAAATAACTATCAGGGGGTGATTAAGGATCGATACTCATGCCAAAAATGCAATCAGTTAAATTTTTGTCTGTCTGTCTGTCTGTATAACCGTTATAGAAACAAAAACTACTCGACGGATTTTAACGAAACTTGGTACAATTATTTTTCATACTCCTGAGCGGGTTATAGTATACTTTTCATCACGCTACAATCAATAGGAGCAGAGCAGTGAAGGGAAATGTTGGGAAAACGGGAGAAGTTACTCCATTTTTTAAGCTTCCGTCGCGTGTGCAACCTTAATGGTTAAAGCTACACAAATCATTTCATGACGGAAATGTTCTCCTTAAAATTATATAAAAAATATCCCACGACAGCATATGTCTAACTTTTATGGTTGACTCACAATAACACGTGTAACTCCCGATAGCTTAGCAGTTCGAAGCTTTCTGATTATAATATTTGTCTACTCTTACGTTTATAAATAACACTCTCAGTCACCCCTAATTGAAAAAGTTAACATTATTAACTATTCCATAAAAAAATTGGCCAAGTGCGAGTCAGACTCGCCCATGAAGGGTTCCGTAGTAACTATAATATAATATGCAAATTTATTTGACGAAAAAAAAACCTTACAAATTTCTTAAAACTAGCTTATTTACATTTTTTACAACTGCGCCAAATAAATTTGTTTTGAAAAAAAAACCTTACAAATTTCTTAAAACTGGCTTTTTTACATTTTTTACAACTGCGCCGAATAAATTTGTTTTTCATAGTGTTTGTATGAATTACAAAGTTATATTTGCGGTTTTAGAAAATATGCTGTATCTCAAAAACTGCTGAACTGATTTCGTTCAAACTAATTTTGGTTGAAAGTTTATATTAAGATCTACAGACATATATTTTTTTTAGATTTTTCACTCCATTATTATAGAAGTTAGAGGTTGTGTCCGCCACACACACATTTTACCACTTTGGAAGCTTATATCTTTTAAACGATTGACTTTATGGAAAAGTGGTTTTAGAAACCCCGATGTCGTTTTTAAAGAACTGTCTATAGATACCACACATACATCGATTTCATGAAAAAAAAAATATTTTCAGGTTTAGTTCCATGTATGGGGAGCCCCCCTTTATTTTAAATATTTTTTTATTTTTTTTCTCAAAATCGGAAAGCGGTTCATAGAATACATCTACCTAAAGTTTCACATGTATAGTCCTAATAGTTTCGGAATAAAATGGCTGTGACAGACGGACGGACGGACAGACAGACAGACGGACAGACATGTCGAAACTATAAAGATTCCGTTTTTTGCCATTCGGCTACGAAACCGTAAAAAGAATCATATAAATCGGTATAGAAACACCAAAGTTATACATGAAATACGCTTATAATAATAAGCCATCGCGCGTGAATACTGAATCATGCTATAAGGATTATTTTTGAGAATCGGTCGCCGCGCTCGACGCGTCTCGCGGTCGAAGCGTTCTCTAGGTACTTAAGCCTCATGTGAACGTGATCTAAACAATATTACCAATACATTAACTTACGCTGACGGAGTCGCGGGCACAGCTATATTGTATCATTACGCTAAGGCCAATAGGAGCGGAGCGCCAATGAAGAATGCTTCAAAATCGGGGTTAAATTTAACGTTAGCCCAAAGTAACTATTCCACGCGGACGAAGTCGCGGGCAAAAGCTAGTTTAATAATATTGTCAAGAATACATTTAGAGTATTTTTAAACTGCTGACCCGATCTCGTTCAAACCAATTTTAATTGAAATTTTTATTAAGATCTACAGAATATATTTTGTTTTGGTTTTTGACTCCATTATTATAAAAGTCCCTCCTACTTTTATAATAATGGAGTCAAAAACCAAAAGGGGGTGGGTGAAACACATTTTACCACTTTGGAAGCGTATATCTTTCGACTGACTCGCCCATGAAGAATTCCGTAGCTATGCTTGCTAGCATAGATTAACGTAAAAAAATGCTGTTATCATAATGTTTATATGACAAAGTTTTATTTGCGGATTTTGCAAATGTGAAAATGAAATCTCAAAAACTGTATCTCGTTCGAATCAATTAGTTAAAAGTTTTCATTAGAATCTACAGCATATTTTTTTATATATTACACTTTATTATTTTAAAAGTTAGAGACACATTTTACTACTTTGGCACTTCCAAAGTAGTAAAATGTGTCCCCAAATATATCTTTCAAACGATTGACTTTGACAAAAATGATTACATGAACCTCAGTATCATTTTTAAAGGTCTATTTATAGAGGCCGACACCCGCATAAGCGTACAGGCTTGATGTAAAAAAAGTTTTTAGTTTTAGTTCCATGTATGGGGAGCCTCCCCTTAATGTTTTTTTTTTACATTATTTTCCCATAAAAATCGGAAAGCGGTTTGCAGAATACATCTATATATCAAGTTTGAATTCTGTAGTCTTAATAGTTTCGGAATAAAATGACTGTGACATACGGAAAGACGGCCAGATAGAGATGACGAATAGTATAAGGGTTCCGATTTTTTGCTATTCGGCTAAGGAATCCTAACAACATCGCTTTTAAACTATGCCAACGTTCACTGATTTGAAAACCAACGTTGAATGTCTGACCCGTTTTTTCGGGTGGGAAAATCATCGAATGACTTCTCTCACTCTAAGTAGAGCGAGAAGGAGTGTTCTTCTACTGACTATAAGCCTACCCAGTTACTTCAGTTGCCCTTGCCTTCCGGGGCCGCGGTATCTCGTTACAACATACCTTTAAACTGAACGATGACATAAAAAATGGGATGAACAAAACAACACCCTATCAAAATTACTTATTCAACTAAAGAGAAAGTAAAATATAAATATTCAAATGTATAGATACAAAAATACACATCTGACGTAAAAGAAGCTGAAACAATTTTACATAGGAAGTCTTTTAGCCAAGAAGTCGTTGAGAGAAGTTGACAATTTTACATTTTCTCCTAAACTATAAGTCCAAATTATATACTGTAAAAGGCAAAGATAATCTTCATAAAATTGTCTTGATGATGAAATTACTTTCAAACGCAAATATTAATATGGCCGCATAATAATAATACTACAAAGACATTCCTTATTTTTTAAATATTTTCTTAACATAATTTGCCTTATTGTGGATTATTTATAAAAGTTAGATATGCAGTACCGCGGACTTTTTTTTAGATCTACATAAACCCTACATTTTTGTAGTACATGATCTTTACGTATAACTCAGCATTTCGCCAGCTCACGCGATTATAGTAATTTAGCGGCATATTTTCTTCCGACTTACTTCACCAATACCTTTATTGTAGGAAAACCGAGAGGAGTAGCGTAATGCTAGATAGCCTATAGCCTTCCTCATGAAACTGCCTATCATAATCAGAAAGAATTTTTGAAATCCACCCAGTACTTTCGAAGATTAGCGCGTTCAAGCAAACAAACAAACAAACAAACTTTTCCGCTTTATAATATTAGTATAGATAAGTCTAAAACAACATCCGTACTTAACTAAATAAATTGAAACCAAACCTAGACATTTTTTATAAAATAGTTATCCTTACTAAACGCAAAACGTATGTGCGCGTCATACAATATCCTTACGCAGACGCATATACTCATACAATGTTATCGGCCGACACGCACACGAGCGCATTTCCTTGAATGAAGGATTGTATTAATTTGTCATGATATTGTGTTTCCATTTTAAGTTAAATGAAAGATTTTTCCGTCAAAATTTAACACTTATTTTTTATGACGGAAATCAATTCAGAAGCCGATTCTGAACCAACTACATTAAGGAATTGTGTTTATTCTGTTATACGTTGTATATACGATTTAAAGCCCATCCAAGGCAACAAAATAAATTAAATTAACGTAACGGTACAAAAGACCAGACTGCCTACAGATTTGTCATTATCATGTAATGATGATAATCTCTGACGAAAATCTGTTCAGCTTTTTGCCATCTATGTTGGAGTCAGCTTCGAGTCTCACCGGAAGCAGCTGAAGCTGAACAATAAGTGTTTTATATGTAGCGACTGCCTATCTGACAACCCAGTATCTGGGTAACACGATACCCTTTGGCAAGATTAGTGTTAGATTTTCTGGCTTCTGACAGCCTGTAACGACTGCCAAAGGACATCAACCAAAATGGGCCGTAACCGCAAACAGCCGTATTTAGACCGGGAGCTGGTGACAGGTGACGTTCCACGATTTTGTCGTGCATGCCTTTTTAAGGCTTGATAACTAACCCTAAAATATCAATGATAGTCGGGGGTTTTAAACCCCCGCGCGTCCTCTTCATAAGTAAAAGCGCTTTTCTTTGTGTAGCGGATTTTCGTGTTTTTCCGTGATAGTATTCTGCATGCCATTGTATTATACGGAAGTTTAAACAAATTAAAGCTGTAATAATTGATGGCATACACTCCGCAGCGGCCCAAGATGATCATAAGATTCTGAAAATCTGAACAAAATTAAAGGGCAATTCCGTGTTTTGAAGTTGCATGCCGATATAAAGAATGGAAGTTTTTGTAATAACCACACTCTGGAAAAATTGGCATGCACCCCTCGTATGACCAACGGTGGTAAATTTCCGGATAACTCTGTAAAATTTGAACACAGATTTTCCGTGATTCCAAACTGCATGCCATTAAAAGGATACTTAATTTGTATCATTAATTAATAGTAGGAAAATTGGCATGCACACCAGGATGTTGCAAAATAGAGGCATGCAAATCGGACCTTCTTTTTTTGTTTATTTAAACAATTTTTATGAAGCTACATGCATGCCATTTCGCATTTCAGCTTAAAATAGTATCTACTAACAAAATACAAAGCGGCATGCAGGAAGAAGTCACGGCATTTTTCAGATTTATTTTTTCAATTGAGAAATTGATGTTTATTCAATTTTTTCACAATTTTTGTATGTTGGGCTATAGCTACATGCATGCCATTTACATTCATAACTTGAAATAATGTAAATTAATGAAATACAAAACGGCATGCAAAAATAAGGCACCTAAATTTGCACAGTGTTTTTTTGCAATTTTTATTATTATTTATAATACGATGAGCTTATTCAACACGCATGCCATTTGAATTAGATAATTATTTTGTTATACAATTAATATTCAATTTTTAACCGACTTCTAAAAAAGGAGGAGGTTCTCAATTCGGATGTTTGTTTGTTTTTTTTTTTATGTTTGTTCGGGCATATCTCCGTCGCTTGCCAACCGATTTGAAAAAATCTTTTTTTGTTGGAAAGGGTATACTTTCCAAATGGTCCCATGAAAATTTTATCGAAATCGGACAAGCCGTTTCTGAAAAATAGACAAAAGTCTGAAAAAAATATTTACATAGATGATCTTTTCGATTACTCTGCTGGTGAAGGTGATAAGTAGTCGACATTTTGGCTTTTGTAACTAGATTAATTAAAACTGATCCACTAAAAAGCGCGAAAATAAAAACTTTTTTGCAAAAAATAAAACCGAATTCCATATCAAAACACTGCAAAGCCAAAAATAATTTTAATTTCGGAAGGCGGTGTGAAAAAAAAGAAAATACAAAACCAATAACACCGACTACCGAAATTAAAATTATTTTTGGCTTTGTAGTGTTTTGATATGTCAGTCGGTTTTTATTAGGAGTAATTTGGAATCACGGAAAATCTGTGTTCAAATTTTACAGAGTTATCCGGAAATTTACCACCGTTGGTAATACGAGGGGTGCATGCCAATTTTTCCAAAGTGTGGTTATTACAAAAACTTCCATTCTTTATATCGGCATGCAACTTCAAAACACGGAATTGCCCTTTAATTTTGTTCAGGTTTTCAGAATCCTATGATCATCTTGGGTCGCTGCGGAGTGCATGCCATCAATTATTACAGCTTTAATTTGTTTAAACTTCCGTATATTACAATGACATGCAGTACACTATCACGGAAAAACACGAAAATCCGCTACACAAAGAAAAGCGCTTTTACTTATGAAGAGGACGCGCGGGGGGGTTAAAACCCCGACTATCATTGATATTTTAGGGTTAGTAAAGGCATGCACGACAAAATCGTGGAACGTCACCTGTCACCATCTCCCGGTCTAATTGGGAAAAAAGGAATTCATAAATAATTTAGTAATAATATTTAGTGGGTTTCTATTCGGGAGTGTCAAAGTAAATGATATTAAAAACGAATAAAAAAGATTTTTAATTGATTATTTTGTTTGTGTATGGTGACAGATGCGGTGCAGCGTGCGGGGTGCGTTGAGTTAGGTTTGCCAACATCCGGCCAGTGCTCGATAACTGGCTCGGGAGGAGGCACGGCTCCCTATCTTTTAGGGCGACGCAGGTGCTCTCGGGGCACGGCTGCTTCGGGAAGTACCTGCGTCGCATAGGCAGGGAACCAGACGCTCGGTGTCATCACTGCGTCCATTGTCAGGAGGACACGGCATGGCACACACTTGCAGAGTGTGCAGCTTGGGAGGAGCCGCGCCGTGTCCTCGTTTCAGAAGTGGGAAACGACTTGTCGCTGCCGGCTGTGATACGTTCCATGGCCGGCGGCGCAGAATCGTGGGACGCGGTGATTTCCTTCTGCGAAGCAGTCATGTCGCAGAAGGAGGCTGCGGAAAGGGAGAGGGAGATCTTGAGCGCTCTCCCGGCCCGCAGTAGGCGCACCGGGCGTCGACAGAGGGCAGACAATGCCCTATTTCGGCCCCCCTGAATGGGTCCAGGGACGGTGGACTTGGGGATGCCCGCCGTCCCCTATAACACGAGACCCGAGATGGTGGCGCGTTTTTGTTCCACGCGCGCCCTTCCCAGTAGTCACAGGGGGACCCCTGCTTAAAGAGATGGGGCCCGCAGAGGCGGGCCGGCACTAGTCGAGGGTCGCGTTGAAGAATGCTTATGTGTTCCCGCACCCTCGACGCATGTGTACGAAGGAACACGGGGTGGTTTTAGTCAGTAGAGTCTGACAGACCCCTCCGCCCGCCCCAGGGCGGAGGACATCCATGAGGATTTCCACCTCGAAAAAAAAAAAAAAAAAAAAAAAAAAAAAAAAAAAGGTTTGCCAACATAAAAACCCAGAAAAATAAAATCGATATTTGATATTTCGATGCTAGAGCTTCAAAACAATACAATATTTTTTTGAAAGACCGAGTTTTACTCTGGCCGTTGGAGAATTTAAATCATCCATTTACTTCTCTCGCTTTAGGGTGAAGCGGGAGGGTGTGTAAGACTTTTACTGACTATATACTCATCCTTTTCAGAAATTCCCCGCGGCCCTAGCGAGCATATGTTAAAATGGTCCATCCACAGACCTTACAGACTTGTGAGAGGCTAAAAATCTAGCGCAAGTCTAGTTTTTATGTGATATTTTAAATCTAGCTTCAACTCATGAATTCGTCCACGTTCCTACTTAGTTAGCGTACTGTTCACTTATCATTTCTGGCCCTCATATGATTAACAAACACAGCAAAAAAAGAATTATCCAATTTGGTGCAGTCGTTCGGAAGTTATGAGGAGTATTATATTTTAGGGATTCATTTTTATTTCTATCGATTTCTTAGTTTTGTTTTGAACTATTAGTACTTTGCTATTATTTTTTATTAATCTAAATAATATTTTTTTTACAGCTGGTAGCTCAAAATCGAAGAAATCAAATGTAATCCACTCCGATAGTGAAGAAGAAATTCTGACAGAAAAACCAAAAAATACAGTTTTGGACGAGAGTATTGATTTAGAACCCCTTACTGGGGAAGACAGCCATAAAATCGAGGAGTATTACCCCAAAGGTTCAAAGGGTAAAGGGGTGGGTAAGAAGACCAAGGGTAAAGAAAATAAGAGGGTAAGGGAAGAAGAAGAAGCGGAGAATTCTAGTAAAAGGGTAAAAGTTAAATGACAGTTGTGAAGAAAAAGCGTCTTAAGTTTTGCTATTCTATAAATAATTCTTAGATTTGGTTTAATGTTCTACTAAAGTTATGAATGTGAAAGTTTAAATGTATGTGACATAATATCCAGTGGTGTATAAGCACTGAAATAGGCGTGGGCGAAATCGTACGAGTGAGTTCTTTCCTTTTGTTCCTCACTCATTCATGACAGTGAAAAAATATAAATGCACGGTGGGAGAATTTTGAAAAGCTTATTAGCTACTTACTTACTTAGCTTAAGCCACTAACGGGGTAACTTTGAACAGTCCCTTGTCTAGTTTATCAGCAATTTAGCACGAATATAAAATATTAAATTGTTTTCATTCATAGCAATTATGATAAATGATCTTTATTTTGCACACATAATTTTTTTTCCGTAAATTTAATCGAGATGAGGCCGGTGTTTCCTAACTACCATGAAAGGAAATACCGAAATAAACTTAGAGGTTAAATTATATGAGAAACTTGTAGGTCTTAGGCGATCATTTGAGGAAAGATGCTCACACATTTTATCAGTTCTGTCCAGACAGTGCAAGCATTTGTCAGATAACGTATTGCTCAACTTAGAACTTTAAGGAGTTTAAATTATATTATTCTTATCGAATGAAATATTTTATTGTTTTAATTTTGATGGGTGACAGGGGACTGTTTACACGGTCTTGGCATAGTTTTTGTCATAATTTAAAAAGATAATAAATGTAATAGAAATCTAATAAGCGTCAGGCGCTATGCTATATTTTTTATAAGCTAAAATTTTGACAAAAGCGAATGAATAATTAATTTTTTTTTTTCAAATTTTTATACGTGAATAATTTATTTTTTAAAACAGTATATTGTATTTTAAACACATCTGGGGA
Organism: Tholera decimalis; assembly: GCA_943138885.2. Lineage (NCBI taxonomy): Eukaryota > Metazoa > Arthropoda > Insecta > Lepidoptera > Noctuidae > Tholera > Tholera decimalis. The sequence goes on along the minus strand of OW964575.2, from coordinate 3,073,718 downwards.
CTATTTTAAAAGGCGTTAAAAATGTGAAGTTTCGTTATATTGTTGTGTGGATTAATATGAATTTAACTAATTTTCATGCTAAAAGCTTTTGTCAAAGTAATGAGGTCAGGCATTTTCCAGTTAGTAGAGAAATACCCGTATATAGTTATCTCTTCATCACCCTTGGTAGACTGGTACAGAATGCTTATGGCATTACCGCCGTTGTACACTTCGTGCCGCATAAAGTTTTAATAAATAAATACCAGTACAGTTAAAAAAAAAGGTTTTATTATTAGTCAGCTAAGGTAAAGTTTTGGGATATCGCATTTAAAAGGGCCTTGCGAGGCCGTTTGAAGGCTACTTCGCCCACGCTTAGCTACGCCACTGATAATATCGCAATAGTAATTGAATAAAAGTAACCAACTCTAAATTCCTGTGTTGTGAGTGGGAGATGTAATGGCAGGGTAATTGAAATATTAACGCGTTTTAACAAACAAACTTTTCTGCTTTAATATTAGTATAGATAAACTGTACCGTGCTATTGGCAAAATTGTGGAACCTCCACAAAAGCCAATCAAGAAATGAAATTTAAAATAGCAATTTTATACTTTAGTTCGCGTATCACCTATCTGCAGGGACCCTAGAATGTTAAACCATAAGCTTATTTGAAAGAGTAATTTTAACATAAAAACTAAAGAGAGATATTTTTCTCAAAACTTGATAAAGTATTTTGAAATGTATTCCTAAGATTTTTTTAATAGATGAACTATATTTTTAGGATGTTAAGACACAGTGCTGCTATAATAAAGAAGCATTGATTTGTATGTCTTTCCGATTTTACCGTTTTTTGTTATTACGGATGAGTCTACTCTCGACCTCGATCACACCTGATGGTAAGTATTAGATGAGGTATATGATGGAACGAGCGAGCCCAGAAGAAGCCTGTTCACTCTTGCCTTAAAGGCTGACGGGTCATATGTGTTCCTATATTTATATTTTCCCATGCTTAAATGCCTACACATTGTTGACATCTCACCCATACGCACAAAGAGTTTTGGGAGTACTTTCATTGTGCGTACGGCTAAGGAGTGGAATTTCCTGTCGGAGTCTGTTTTACCTGAGGGTCTTTAAGTTAAGAGTGAAACGGTTACTTCTAGGTAAGCGTGCTTCATCTTCGACCACATTATCGCTTACCATCTAGAGAGATTGCGGTCAAACTAGAGCATAACAACCATAAACCATACCGATCCCCCCAACTAAGAACTCGGTAATGTGCTATTATGGGCTTTATGCTGTTATATCAAATTTGGCATCTATAGACCGGAATACAGCTTAGAATTTTTTTTAGTTTTTTCCTAATGATGTTTACAAAGATATCATGACACATGATATTTTATGTAGGTATAGAATTTTAGGTACTTTTTTCTTAAATAACGGTTTTGAATAAAAGGAATTTCATATCAATGACACAGTGAACATTTCGCAAAAAAAAAATTGCTTCCATTTAATACATCAATGGGTTCAATAATCCCACTAGTTAAAAACATATTTGATAAAATCACTAAATCTTTTCTCCTGTAAAATTTTGATATTTCGATTACCGAGTTCTTGCTTGGGAGCGTCGAATTACATTTACTTCCAAACTTAGTATATAAGACCATTGTTTAGTTAAGTTTGTGTTATTAAAAATAAGATTCTCAGTTTTGTGGACCAAAATATAAATAATTTATGACAAATATCATGTTCTTTTATTTGTTTTATCCTTTTTCCCAACTGCCTCAGGAGGGTAGTTTTCGATATACTCACCAATATGCATATACTAACTGTGCCCCGAGGTTTCACCCAACCCAATTTGAGGAAAAACCTACAAAAATATAATATAGTCTTGAAAGAGTGCGTCAAGAAGAAAGGAGAAGGCTAATCAATGAGTTTAGTTTAAACACGCTGGTTTAACCTTTTCACCACCGTTTGGGATTTTCGTGCCACCAGCGCCACAACTTCTATAGAAGTTGTTCATTTTAACTATCTTATTAAAATAAATTTACTGTGATTAAAAGCTTTGTTTCATTTTATTATTTAAGATAGCACTGTCTACTACCCTGTTTTTTATTTTTCTACACAAAATAAGCCCTAGTTTGTCCTAAAATCGGCAAAAACAGAAACTCCGAATTTTGTTACTTTCCTCAGAACGCCAATCACTTCATATCAAGTTGGCCAGTGATGTGCCGTGAAAGGTTGATTTCACCATTGAAATATTTATAAATACAGAAAGTTACGAATATCGAAAACAATTTGAGGTCAATAAAATATGAACTTAGTTATCTACTTCATTACAAAGGATATTAGATGAATTTCGACCTTCAGGTAGATACGTAACCGATAACCGATACGTAATTATAAAGTTGTTACCAATTCTTGTCGATAGTTATTTTCCCATCTCTACAAAACAATTGGTCGTCTATGCCCCTGTGCGCCACCGAGTGCCACGAACTACTATAGAAGTTGGTCAGTGACGTCATAGGCGTGCGGCTGTCAAGGTCACTTTGGCATAGTGCAGCACAAAATCGGATTCGCGCGCACGCATCTTTCTTTCTTTCACTTGATAACAAATAGAAAAATTAGTGAAGAACTTGATTCGGACGAACTTCTTAAAATTTTGCAAGGTGTGGAATCGGACTCGGAGTATTTTGTGGAGAAACAACACTTAAAAACAATGCTTTGATAAGTACACGGCTACAAGCGTGATAGAATTTAAATATATACTTACTTTCCATTTCAAAAAACACTTAAAAACAATTAAAAATTCTGCCACTTAGATACCTACGGTAAAAAACGCTGACTGAAGTTATTAAAAAAACACAGGAATAAACAAAAATAGAAGAAAGAAAGACCATAGACCCCATCCCTGATCAGGATCGAATTCAACGTGCCCTCAGTGCCAATAACTTGATAAGAAGTTAAAGAATGAGATCATGAAACAAATAGAGATGTACCCCATTCCTTATAGTTCTAATTGAGTTATGTATTAGTTTCTTTGATACTCATAATTTATACTGTTTTTTCTTATTAAGGATACTGTGAAATAAAACAAATCTGGAAATATTTAATCAGTTTTTATTTATATTCGTAAAATCAACTTTAAATCTTAACTTTACGCGTACAAATCTTATTCATCGATATGACGATATCCCCATCACTACTGTTTACTGTATATTTAGTTATAATATAGGTACATTTATAGCTTGGCGTTCGGCGAGGCATTGCGTTTTGTGTACGTTGGCGGCGAAAAGGTTAATCCAATCAATTTTAGCTCAACCTAAGTCAGATGTAGCAAAAAGATTTAGCGAGTTGGTGTACTACTTACTTTCAATTGATTCCGCGCGATCTTGAGTACTTAAAAACTAGAATAATAAAAAAAACTTTTTACCAAAAAATTAAACCGACTCCCAAAAAACACTGCAAAGTGAAAAATAACTTTAATTTCGGTAGTCGGTGTCTTTAGTTTTGTATTTTCGTTTTTGGCACCGACTTCCGAAATTAAAGTTATTTTTCACTTTGCAGTGTTTTTTGGGAGTCGGTTTAATTTTTTGGTAAAAAGTTTTTATTTCACTCTTTTTAGTTGGTTGATTTTTAATTTACCTAGTTACAAGAGCCTAAATGTCAACTACTTATAACCTTTTACAAAATATTGCTTTTCCCAATACTGGGCCGTTGATTTTTGAGGAGTTCTCCTGGTACTTCACCATCAGCTATACATCACCATATGCATTGTGACGAGCACCAAGTGCTTAATATCCATATTCAAGTAATCGAATCGCAATCCACGAAATACTTATTATTGAGTAGTTTCGGCGGCCATCTGTGGTCTTCATCATCAGTTCCACTTCCCCAAATGGTACTTTTTGAGAGCAACTGCACAAGTTACTATAAGAAATACCCAAAATGCCATAGGTGTGCCTATAATATTTGAAGAGTTCCCTCGATTTCTCCAAGATCCCATCATCAGATCCTGACTTGGTGACAAATGGTACCAATTTCAAAGTATAACCTATCAAACAAAAAAAGATTTTTCCAAATCGGTTCAGCCGTCTTCGAGTACTCGGTGATCATACATAAAAAAAAAAAAAAAAATATACGCGTCGAATTGATAACCTCCTCTTTTGGTCGTCGGTTGAAAATGGTACCATTTTAAAGGTTAATTTAATTTAATTTAATTTATTTATTGCATTCGGACAACATAAATCCATGATGTTAGTAAATATACACGCTTAAAACTAATGTTAGTATGAAAAATCAATTACACGTACAAATAAAAATAATAATAAAATGAAATAATTAATAAGTCGAGTACATCTTGCATGAGGGATGAACAGGCAAGTATTTAATTGTTCATCACCCATACAAAATGTCTCAAAACAGGGGAGTAAAAATTCTCCGCAACAGTTTTCAGAATGCTATTATTACTGACCCGCAACCTGGTCACGAGAGATGCCGTTTTTTTGCGTAAGACGGCTTGAAACCCATCGGTTTGGTACTGCGCAAACATCTCAGACGCACTACAGTAGCGGGGCAGTCCTAACAGCATTCTAAAAATATTGTTGTACTGGACACGTAGGGCATCTAGAGATCTTTTGGTGTAGCCGACCCACAGACCACCCGTGTACAGGCCCTGACAATAAGCCTTAAATAGGGTTATTTTGACCTGGTCCGTACAGCGAGCGAATCTGCGCGTCAACATATTACCTCTGACCGCTAGTGCCCTACGCTCCCTCTCAATGTCTACATTGTCCTTAAGATCGTCGGTAATTATGTGCCCGAGATATTTGAAATTATTTACTTTCTTTATGTGCAAGCCATTTAGGGTAAAACTAGGTGTATAATCTAGGCATTTACCGACGACCTTAAAGACCATGTATTCACTTTTACGTACGTTGTACACAAGTCCATGCTCAGCCGCATATCTTTCACACACCCTAAGCATTTCCGCAATAGATCCCGCAGTGGGGCCCAGCAGCACCATGTCGTCTGCGTAGCTGATATTATTTATACTGACGCCACCCACCCGACATCCTACACGCATGCTGCTGAGCTCCACTATAAGGTCATTAACATACAAGTTGAAGAGCAGTGGAGATGTTAGCCCCCCCTGCCTCACACCGCACTCCAACCCGTATGAAATAGACAGCGTTTTAGCCCATTTAACGTGATTCGTTTGGTTCGCATACCAGTACTGCAAAAGTTTCAGGACATCCGTCGGTATATGCCTGTCTCCCAGCTTTCTCCAGAGTACGTCATATGAGACAAGGTCAAAAGCCCTAGAAAGATCAAGGAAACAGGCATACACCGGCGTTTTTCGATCTGTGTAGTACTGGACAGTGTTTTTGAGGGTAACGATAGCTGTCTCCGTCGATAGCCCAGGTTGGAACCCAAACTGCGCGTCGTGCAAGCAAAGGTATTTTTTCAAGCATGAATCAATCATACTATCCATAATTTTTGCAGCGGTAGTCGCAAGAGAGATTGGCCGATAGTTGGCTTTATCAGATATATCTCCAGTCCTGTTTTTAACTATCGGCACAACAATTGTTTTCATGAGTTCCGCTGGTAAGTATGAGTGACTCATGCACATAGTGTAAAACAGTGACAGTACTCTCGGTAGGTGTATTCCCGCGTTTTTAAAATGCTCGACACTGAGTCCATCGTACCCGGGAGATTTACCTGTACTCATATTTTTTATTACAGTTCTCACTTGTTTTGGTGAAAAACTCACAAGTGGTTCTTCTCCCTGATAGTGAGACCCAGAATCGATCATAGAAACTGACGGACCAAGAGGAGACTGCACCTTGAAATGTTCCATGAACATATTTGCTATATCTCCCGGACCACTTACCCCGCCAACGGTTACGGGCAGACCAGGCTTGGTATCTAGTTTACTAGTTGACTTCCAGAATTTACTAAAGTTATTAGACGCCCTATGCTTAGCTAGTAAATCCATCCTGATCTGTTCCTGATTTTTTTGGCACCATTTTAAGCGACTCTTAAATATTTTACGAGCTTCACACATCTGTTCGTGTATTGGTCCAGAGTCCGGTCGATTATGCAACACCCACGCTTTAAAAGTAAGTCTGGCGTCTCGGTGCGCATCTCGAACGTGATTGTTCCAGCCGCATAATACTTTCCTCCTACCTGACCGACCCTGCCTACCCGGCCTGCACATTTCTCCTATACAAGATTGCTCCGCAGCACCACATAAGATGGACACAATCTTGTTATATAACTTATCCAGTATCCGTCTATGTTCGACTAAGGAGCATGACCCATAACTACAGCTTACAAACTCGGGAGGAAAATCAACGTTTCGTAATTCGTTATGGCATAATTCTCGGTATTTACTAATTTGTGCCTCGTCTCTCTCACCCCAGATCACTTTAGAGTGTTTAGTACTCGGCATCCCCAATTTAGGCTTCACTACAGTTAGATCACACTCAATATACAACGGTAGATGATCTGAAACATATACATCTTCTAGTACACTTAACTTAGTAACTGTCTGCCAAGCTGCTAACGACACAACACAGTGATCCAACCACCTTTTGCAACCGTGAGCTTCGCTAATAAAAGTGTAGTTATCTGCCTCTAACCCCAATTTATCCCCCAAACTGTTAACTTTAAATTAATAATAATAATAATAACGTTTATTTGGCTTAAATAAGTTATGTTAACAATATGAGCACTGTTACTTAAACTAGGTATAAGAACCTGTGCTATAAGCAACAGTTACAATTCGTGGTTGATCTAATATTACAATATATGAAGTATTGTGCAACAATCCGTTATTACATAATATATAAACAAGGTAAAGTAATTAAAAGTTAAAAATTAATATTAAAACAAAGTAAAAAATTAGGTAATGAAAAGTAGAATGTTTGTACGAGACATAATTACGTTTGTATGTGTGACGATGTGTGCGTATGTTTGCGTGCGTGAGTGTGTGTGTGTGTGTGAGTGTATGTTTGTGTGTGTGTGTGTAAATGTGTTTATAATTTGGAATGTAATGCATACGTGTAAGGAGTTAGATATGCAGGAACTTAGTGTGTAATTGCGTTACCCAGGAACAGTTAATAAATTTTCGGTTTCTTGGTAATTTAACACAACTAACAAGTTTTTAACAACTTTTTTAAATTTGAAATGACGTATTTTCTTTAAGGACACATCTTTACTCATTTTATTGTATATGTAAGGAGCTATTATATAGGGATATCTCTTTGCAAATACTGTTTTGTGTGGAGTGGTTTTGAATACGATGTCGTTTCTTCTTCTATTATCTATTTGGGAACCGATACTCAGTAAATGGGTGTGTGCATAAATAAGATTGCGTGAAATAAATAATTGGCGTACAGTAAGGACATTAAACTCTTTGTATAGTTTTGCAGTAGGGTATAGCCTTTTTTTTTTTTATCGTGGTAAAATTATCAAATAAGTCCTCCCACTCCGGGCAGGGTGGGAGGGACTGTCAGACTTTTACTGACTAAAATCCACGGTGTTCCTTCAATAACCCTTTACGTACCGGGGTCACGGTAACGGGATGAGTCCCACGACCCCGGCAGGCTTCGGCCCTCTATGGGGGGGCCTCGTCATATTGCTGACGCTCTTTGAGGCGCGCGTGGAACACGACGCGCCGTCGACCCGGGCATGGTCCATGGTCGGACAGCGAGTTGCCCTTTACTCGCTGTCCGCATGCCCGCGCCTACGGTGGCCGGAGATCGTCGGCCGACGTCCGACGCCGTGGGCGTCTACCACTGCGGCTGGGCTGGAGGGAGGACGCCATCCTCTCCCTCACGCGGCCCGCCTCCTCCTTCGGAAGCATGACTGCTTCGCAGAAGGAGGCGACCGCTTCCCACTCCCTCTCGCCCCGCAGCATGGCCTCGACCAATGCCGGGCGCGAGAGGTCTCCGCCTATCGCCGCCGTGAGGACACGTCGGTGCTCTGCCCAGGCGGGGCAGTCTTGCACCGTGTGCTCTACGGTGTCCTCAGGGCGACCCTCGCAGTGGTGACACCCAGGCGTTTCCTCCTTTCCCATCAGACACAGGTACCTCCCGAAACTTCCGTGTCCGGTGAGGACCTGCGTCATGCGGTAGGTCAGGACGCCGTGACGCCGATCTAGCCACTCCTCAAAGAGGGGTCTTACCGCCGCAATTGCGGCGTGCCCGAGGGTATAGCCTTGGTTTGGAAAGAATAACTTTAATTGCCGCTCTTTGTGCTCTTTCGAGCTTAATAAGAAATGTCTTGTGAGACCCTCCCCAGACAGAAATGCAGTATCCCAATACTGACTGACAAAGTGCAAAATAGATTATTTTCAAGACATTCAAATCCTCTATATGTCGTACCTTTTTGAAAATAGACATAAGTTTCCGAATTCTGTTTGTCAAAATTTCAATATGGTGATGCCAGTTAAGGTTTTCATCAACCCAGACACCTAGATATTTAACCCTATCAACTCGATCGAGTTGAGTACATTGGCACAGAGAGCTGTCGTTATTACGGCAAGTATGAGCTTTTATTTTTTTTTTATTTGATCAATAGCTGGCGCTCCCGACTTTGTAATGGAGAAGGTGAGATATTTCGTTTTATTGAGATTAATAGTGAGCGTATTTTTATTGAGCCAGTTTAAAATCTGCTTAATGCCACTCTCTGTGTTGTCAGCTACTTCATCCCAAGTTTTGCCATGAAAGACTATTGCCGTATCATCTGCAAAGGTTACTATTTTAGCATTGTGAAGTTGATAGTTGCACAGTTGATTGATATACATCAAAAACATTGGAGGCCCAAGTACACTACCCTGTGGCACTCCATATGTTATTTGAGCTTCTTCACTTATATTCGATCCAATCTTTACACGTTGGGTGCGTCCATTTAAATAACTAGAGAACATATCCAATGCTACACCCCGTATTCCCATGTTTTCCATCTTTTCAAGTAGTTTGGGAATAGAGACAGTATCAAACGCCTTCGCAAGGTCCAAGAATACTCCAATACACTTTGATTTGCGGTCAAGTGATTGAACAATAGTTTCAATTAACGTTCTCAGCGCATCTTCTGTATCTATCTGATCTACCAGGTATAAATCCAAATTGATACCTTCATTTAAAATCACACCAGTATTTAGGAGCTATCTCGGATTGAGTGAAGGAGTTACGAAAACAAGGATAATGGAAAAATAATAATGAAGAACACAATAAAAGTTAATTAATAAAAAAATCATTTGGCCTTAAAATTTAATTTCAATATTTTGTGTTGCCTTCCCTCGCCCTAATAACTGCTCGAAGACGGCTCAATGGGATTTAAGTTCGGGCTGAGCGGTGGCCAGTCCAATGTGGCGATACCGACTTCTTCGTGGTATTCAGTTGTGGCACGGGAAGTGTGACAACGAGCGTTATCATGCATAAGAAGGAAGTCATCACCGATACATCCCGCATAAGGAACAACATGTTCCAGCAAAATATTGGAAATGTAGCGGTCTGAAGTTAGACTGCCTTCTCGTACCCCGCCAGGCACGAAAACAAGCTCCGTTTTAACGTCGAAGGAAATATCGGGCCAAATCATACAAGAACCATAAGCCACTGTCTCAGCGAAACAGCACTGCGCAAATCGCTCCTCAAGCCGCCTGTAGACCCGACCCCTTCAGTCGCTGCCGTGCAAACACATTCTGCACTCGTCGGAGAACAGGAATCGCCTCCATTGCTCAACCTCCCAATCAAGATGTGAGCGAGCAAACTTTTACATGAACTACTTTTAAATGCTTGTCGGTGACCTGCCGTCAGTTTCGGGCCTGTGGCAGGCCTTTTTGGAGTCAAATTAGCTTGCTTAAGTCTTCGAGGAACTGTCCACTTGCTGGCAGCTACCCCACGAACATTTCGGAGCTCCTGTTGGACTTCGACTAGGGCCTGCAAAACCGGAAAAGAAGAAAACCTATCGGTCGAAAGGTTTGATCACCTGCATGGTGGGAATGAATACCAATCGTAGCCTATCAAAACCATTCATTGGCTTGACACCGGCTTCAATCAGATGAGTAGGTGCCCAGCCCTTATTATAAACAAAATAAGACATCCATGATTATTTTCGCTTTTTATTAGTGCTATCGTGTTTTTGAAGTCTAATCGATTTTATGTTAAAAAATACCGGATAGGTGTGCGCCGGGCCATGTGCAGGTTCATAGTTTACCTACTACAAATGTGCTATAATATGCATGTATTATAGGTACATATAAACCTGCCTCTTGAATCTATTGCTGAAAACTGCATTAAAAACTTTTTACCAAAAAATTAAACCGACTCCCAAAAGCACTGCAAAGTGAAAAATAACTTTAATTTCGGTAGTCGGTGTCTTTAGTTTTGTATTTTCGTTTTTGGCACCGACTTCCGAAATTAAAGTTATTTTTCACTTTGCAGTGCTTTTGGGAGTCGGTTTAATTTTTTGGTAAAAAGTTTTTATTTCACTCTTTTTAGTTGGTCTATTTTTAATTTACCTAGTTACAAGAGCCTAAATGTCAACTACTTATAACCTTTTACAAAATATTGCTATTCCCAATGCTGGGCCGTTAATTTTTGAGGAGTTCTCCTGGTACTTCACCATCAGCTATACATCACCATATGCATTGTGACGAGCATAAAGTGCCTAACATCCATATTCAAGTAATCGAATCGCAATCCACGAAATACTTATTATTGCGTAGTTTCGGCGGCCATCTGTGGTCTTCATCATCAGTTCCACTTCCTCAAATGGTACTTTTTGAGAGCAACTGCACAAGTTACTATAATAAATACCCAAAACGTCATATGTTTGCCTGTAATATTTAAGAGTTCCCTCGATTTCTCCAGGATCCCATCATCAAATCCTGACGTTTATGAAAATGGGACCAATTTCGAAGTATACCCTTTCAATCAAAAAAAGAATTTTCCAAATCGGTTCAGCCATCTTCGAGTAATCGATGATCATACATAAAAAAAAAAAAAAACAAATATACGCGTCGAATTGATAACCTCCTCTTTTTGTCGTCGGTTGAAAATCCGTTGCGGAGTTTAAAAGATCTAAGCGTACAGACAGCGACTTTGTTTTATACTGTGTAAAGATTAAGCTCCTTTTTATGTGAATGGGAGAACACCATATACAGAGCCGGATTAACCCTGTCAGAGGCCCTAAGGCAATGGCATTCTCGGGGCTCCTTTTCTTACTTTGACTGACCAAATCGCGTGTGAACTGAGGAAACGCACATTAAGGGCTGTGGTTTTTAATATATTTGATACTTATTCCCAGATCTAAAATTGTTTTAATTCTACTACTAAAACTAACGATTTGTATTTTGTGAGATAACAGTGAGGTCTCGAAGTTCACACGCACATCAAATTCTCGTTCGAAGAAACATGTTTTCTTGGTGCGTGCACTGGCTCTGGGCTCTTAGTTGGTGCGGGACCCCTAGGCAGTTGCCTACTCCGCCTAATGGTTAATCCGGCCCTGACCTAGGAATACTAATTGCTCTATACCGTCCGCTCATACCTATTAACGTATTTACTGCTGGATTATTTGCAAACTTTCTGCAAATGCTAACTAACTAGGTCACTATAGTTGGTTAACGTTAAGAAAATAGAGTCATCAATGCAACTGCACGGTAAAGGTGTTTTCACGAGGGAGTAAAAATATTTCAAAAGATTAAGTTTAATGGATAAAAATCAAATAATTGTCTTACATTAATAATATTTTTTAATCAATGTCACTAGAATCTTCATTTGTATTTATTTTGAAAGAATTTTGTTCTGCGTTCTCTGTGACGTCATCCAAATTACACATAAGATTTTCTTCTTGTATCACGTGGTCGCAGCATTTCTTTCATCGATTAGCATCTATTAAAGTTGCGTCACAAAATATTTTTTTACATCACTCATCTTGAATGTTGAGTTATTGGCACCAACATATTATGTTTTTTATTTGGGCCCACACTAATTCAATGGACGGTAGTTACGCATAAAAGACAACCGTTTCGCCCACGGAATAGAAACTGTTCTGTGGTTTCGCCAAAAGTTCTGCAGTCAAAGAAGTCAGTGAACTTAGCTTTCTAATTTGTTGCGACCTAATTGGTCGGGAGGCGGAGCTAGGCTAGGCTATGCGTGTTCAAATAATTTTTGTGTGGTGCTATAAATGCGCATGCACGGTAGTAGAATATCTACCCAGTGCGGCTGGCCGCATCAGTGCGTCGTTTACTACTTTTGTTCGAATGCGGCATATCCAATTTAATAACAGTTTCAGGAAAATTTTGCGGCTTCCACGTTTCTGTAGCGCATCTACTAGTATGTTCGCTGATGCGCGAACAGATGGGTTTACAGCTCTCTGGCGCTAAAAGACCACATCTCTTCTAAAGTCGGTTGCGTGGAAGTACGCACAGCGTCCTGAATGGTATAGCAGCCAAACTTGACTGTCCTATAAATTTTAATTATCAATGGTGCAAAGGACTAAGTCACTGCTAAATATTGTTAATTAATTACGAATAGTTTATTTTATGGTATTTTTTTTGTGGTGTATGGTATGTAAATTTATTGTCATGACGGATTTATTGTCTTTTCTAAATAAATATTGAATTGAATTGAATAATGCTGATGTGTTTTAACATTTTTGAGTTTTATGACAGTCATAAAACCTGTACTATGAATACATTGTGAAAATCAATTGCCTATGTTTCGAGAGGAGTAACCGTGGAGTTTCTTACCGGTTCTTCTCCATAGGAAACGATCAATTTCGAACCGTGCACTAACTTCTGATGTTTTACCAGTGCCCTTGTATGTGAAATAAAATATTTTGAGTTTCGGGCATCTAGGGACAAACTGGTGAGGAAAATTGAAGAGTGAAGTAAAACCATCAAAATTATATTATATATATTTTATTGTACTATAATAATCTCTACAAAATCTACTAAATCGTAGAAAATTTTAAACAAATCGAGTACAAAAGGGCTTAAACTTAATAATAAATAATCACAATTTTTTTTTTTCGTAAAAATAAAAATAAAGTTTTAGTAAATCCAGTTTTGAAACGATAAAATTAAAAAATAATTTGGAAAATATGCTCTAAAGACGATTTTTACAGTAGAGATTTTGATTATAACAGCCTTAGTCACTTTACCGGAAAGAGGTACTAATGGGTTAAAAAAGTACTTACCGACGAACGGAGGAATCTCCATATATTATGATAGTCACCTACTGATTGGCTGTTAGTATTTAGCCACGAGCTTATCATTTTAAATAATGGATTATTTTATTTTCTAATTGTCATTACACGGTGGGATTTCAGTAAAAAGTAAAAATAACGTATTTAGAGCATATTTGTACAACATAAAAAGTGGGTAGGTATACATTCTTTTTGTAATATTTATCTAAAATTGAGTAACATTATCGTAGATATTATAAAATTATGGTTAACAAGAACTATTGGATATTATTTCCTCACAGAAACATCTCTAAGTAAAATTAACTCTTTCAGGTAAGATTATCAACACAATAAGATTTGGTAAAGGTAAGTCTCGCGGCAATCCAATGAAGATGTTTGAACCACATTCATTTTGTGAATATATTTATTGCCTAGTAATGAACTAGCTATGCCTCGCGGTTTCCCCCGCGTTAATTTGAGAAAAAAAGAAACAAAAATTCATTAAAATCGGTTAAGCAGTTTAGGTTTTTATACAAACTTTCATTCGAGATTATTTATGATTTACCATCTACCCTCTTAGCAGTACACATTGTAATTTAATTTGTATATTCTGTGCAACTGAAATAGATGCATTTTTTTGTCATTGACTAAGCAATTGACTGAATAGAAATGGTAAATTAAAAACTGACGATACTACTAAATATTTGGCAAATTTTATTTTGCGTAAAATGAGTTATTCCAACTGAAATACTACATAAAACTTGGTAAAAGTACTAGTTGGTAAACAAGTCATTGTTTAAACGTTCACTTGCCAAACATTAGGTTTGCGTTACGATTATTTGTGAATAGATTTTTTCCTAAGTAATAATTTGGTAAATGAGATTATGCGGAAAATTTGTTGGAAGTGATAATTTGGAAATTTCTTTTCAATGAAACAAAGGAGACCCAGCCATAACACAACACTTTAGGGGCTGATTTATGAAAACTAAAATAGCCTTTGAGGGAACCGGGGTCATCAACTATTTTCATTCCAAATTTCATCCAAATCGGTGCGGTGGTTTAGCCGTGAAAGCGTAACAGACAGACAGACTTTCGTATTTATAATATCAGTATGGATGCGACAGTAACTCTCGTCTCTCTCTTCAAAGTTTTTGATGTTTGCTACAGATATTGATAAGCCTTGGTTAGGTTACTTTTTTTCCGTTAAAAAAACTTTTGATGCAAGCAAAGCAGCGGGCAAAAGCTAGTTTCGTAATATTTTCAATGAAAAAACACAATATTCGTTCTTGAACTATTTTAACTATAACCCAAGTTCTCATTAACCATAATTTCACGCGTATTCTAAGAAAAAAATAATATATAAAAAATGGTAGAAAATTTTCAAGACACTTCTAAAAGTAGGTACAAATTATCTTAATTTCTTAGGATTTTTTTTGTCATATCAATTCGAATAATATAAAAACTTAATATCATACAATAATATCTATGTTTGTAAAGTCAATTCAACTTAAAATTAGGGTCAAATTCTCATGTGCACCAACCGAATTGAAAGTATTGCTATCTCTTTCACTTATATGTAAAAAAGAAAGAGACAGACAGAGCTTTCTATAACTACCTACATATAAATATAATTCATGTCATCTGTGATATCAAAATAACTGTGTTTTCTCAAGTGCTTATAGTTCTCGAAATAAACTAATTAAAAAAAAAATTGGCCTTCTGTCAGTATGTCTATTAATAAGACTATCATTCTGTTTGTCTGGCCTAATATTAAACCGGCTATTGATCTAAAAAAACTCTTACTTCAGTTGCTGAACACGAGAATCAATATATTGGCAGTTATAAAACTTCAATGACTTTTTCAAGAAGCGTTTGCAGTCCCGAAGAATCGAAGTGTAAGAAATATGTCTAAATATAATCGATAAAGTTTTGGAAACACAAGTTTAAAAGCTGCCAATTTTCTAATTAATAGAGATCAATTTTGTCCTTTTTATGGTTTTAAGTACGAATATATGTGTGATTTAGTTAGGCTCGAGTTTAACCATCTCACCAGATGGTAAGCGATGATGTGATCGAAGATAGAGCACGCTTACCTAGAAGTAACTTATTCACTCTAGACTTAAAGACCCCTAGGTTATAGCTATCGGGAAACACAGACTACCCATATTTGGTTGATCTATATTTAAAGTGTGGAACTCTCTGCCGGCTTCTGTGTTCCCTGCCACTTATGACCTTTCAGCCTTTAAAGTAAGAGTGAACAGGCATCTTCTGGGCTCGCTCGTTACATCGTAGACCTCATCTATCGCTTACTATTAGGCGAGATTGAGGTCAAGAGAGACTTGATAACGTTAATGGAGTTTTTTGGCGGTTCTTTTCCATAGAAAACGACTAATTTCAAAGCGTTCACTAGCTTCAGACGTTTTATAAGTGCCCATATAGGCTGAAGTGAAATAAAATATTTTTGATTTGATTTTGTAAAAAGGTCAAAATTAATTTCATATTACATAATATTTTTATATGATATCATCAAATTGTTTACTTAAAGGCAATATGTTTGTATTGATCAATTTCCAATTTTTTATTTAGAGATTTTTTTATTTCAGTAGGTATTTGGTTCTTTTTTTTTTGAAGAAATATAGAAATGTGGGTAGAGATCACATTACAGTATTGTTTAAGCCTGTGAGAGACATGTGGTCGACGGTGGAGCACGCTTGCCTAGAAGTAACAATTCGATGATAATATACAGTATGTTAGTTTAAACGAGGGACATATTCAAACCCACAATAGTGTATGCTAACATGATACTAATAAAAATATGAACAAAAAAAAAACACTGATAAATAACAGACAGAAACATACCAAAAACTTCGCAAGTCTCCTCCCGCGGGCGCGGAGTTTACGCACGAGCTTCCTTTTTTGGCAGGATCGGGCCGTGTTTTGCCACGTGATTACTTTAGGTACTGCTTACAAGTTCATTCACCTCTTGCGCCTCAGTGTACATGATAAATGTATTTTATTGGACAATTACGTTAAAAATTTAGGTTTTTCATATATTTGGGATGAGAATCGAATACTGAATACCCTCCCTCAATAAATCCCTTGTTTAACCTAACATACTGTATATAAAGAACTCAAATCTTATTTTTAAATACAATAATACTTTTTTGTTGAAATATTTTCGATTATTATTTATTACACTGAGTACTTACCACAATTTTACATAAGAGTTATATTTGGATGTAAGAACGAATTGCTTAATAAACTTGCCCAGGCACGGAGATATTTCGATACGTTACGGCAGTCACCCATCCAAGCAATCGACCTTGGTAAGCTTTTTTTAAAATACCCATTCAGTGTAATAATAATCAAAATACATTATTTTTCTAAAAACTTTGTTGTAGAATACAAATTCCTTAAGACAGTAATATTAGTTCACTACCTACTATAAATTGGTTATATCTAAACAAAATTTGGCTGTCTTCAAACCTGTCTCGTCCATTTCATACAAAAAGTTAAAATTTTTAAATAAGTTGCCATTTTTTCTTTGAAAGTAGTACCTTTTGTAATATCTTATTGCCAAAACCGTGTATTTAACATAGAGCCTACCTAACCCACCCAACATACAATGCAAGAATCGGAATCTCAATTATGATAAGAAAAACGTTCGTCCGTACATAGACGTAGGTACTTAGTAAATACCGGTACGAGAAGTATGGAAGGTAACCGGTATGAAAAGTACTCATAGAGAGGTACTTGGGCTATTATTACATCACACCATAATAATATTATGATTTCTAACGGGCTTCTTAAGGAGCAGATACATCGAGTTTTAATGATCGTGTCTGTCACGGAATTAAAGACCGGTAACGGATAGTCTTGTGGCTGTTTTATATTGATAATAGTTTCGCGTTTGACCACCCTCTCACCTGATGGTAAGTGATGATGTGGTCGAAGATGGAGCACGCTTACCTAGAAGTAACCTATTCACTCTTGACTTAAAGACTCCCAGGTTAATAGCTATCAGGAAACACAGACTCCGGCAGGGAATTCCACTCCTTAGCCGTACGCACAATGAAAGTATTCCCAAAACGTTTTGTGCGTATGGGTGGGATGTCCACCATGTAACGATGATTTTTACAGCAACTTATTTCAAAATTTTCCTTCATTCTCAATACTTTGCCAAACACTCTTAACATGTTGATATAGAATACAAGTGAGGGCTATTTTAAAGCAGATTTCGATATTCCAGTCTATAATTTTACAGTTTTTTTTTAACTATTAGTAATGCCTAGACTAGATATCATATTGTGTATCTGTTTTAAAAATAGTGCTGGTAGACAAACTTTGGGTAATTTTGAAATATGAACACTGTGTATTGGCAAGAATATTATTTTTTGCTTTTTAATAGGGAATAAGCAATGTGAAATCTACCCAGATTTCACATCACTAGCAATCTTGTTAACCCCTCCAACTAAGCTAAATATGGTTGTGTCTGGAGTGAGTTCATGGCAATCATGTTATGGTGTAGTTCGAACCCGCGTTCCCTCAATCACCAGTCCGACAACTTTTATTGCCATTGACGTTTCCAACGTTATAAGCAACAATCATATAACACAACAGAAATTGATTTTTCTTTCTTTAAACATTTTTGGGGCCTAAGCGATTTTTGTTGAAACAAATTGCCCAAAATTAGTCTACATTCAAATTAATCAATAAACCGTTCACAAAAGGTGCCTTATAATTAAAATGCCGGTACAAATGCGATTATTAATAATAATAATTGATAAGGAATACTATTAATATTGTCACTAAATACTATCATTACTTGGAATAAATCGATGAGCTCTATATAACAATATTTTTGATAGCGGAGAGATGTTGCCTAGGAAACGTTACGCCCCGCCCGAGGGAGTTGAGGTGTAGCTATGGAATGCTATGTGGAGGGGCGAAACACGGGTAGAGTACAGGACTCTAACCGTGTTTCGCCCCTTCACATAGCATTCCATTTGAGTTGCGTGGCATAGGGTCGCGTGTTGTATCACCGCAGCTGCATTATTGCCATATTTGCAGGTTAGTGTTGCTTACTGCATTCAAGCTCAATTAATTTCGTCGGAATTAACGCTAAATATTGTCCTAAAAATATTTATTCGTTAAATTTAAATTTGACTCCCGGTTGCTACTGGGCTATTTTCGATTGAAAACCTAATTTCAAATAGCCCGTTTCTGGAATCGAATCCAAGACCTCATGCTAACCAATAGCCACGGCAACTATTAGACCTAGGGGGTCGTCAATTCAATAATTTATTGTGCATTTTTAAGAGTCTTGTAGTAAATACTAGAATTGGTACTTTTGGAATACCCCTCCGCTATCAAGGTACATTTTCAATGATCTTAATTCATACAATGTGTTTATAATAAATAAATGTGATTTTGAACAGGATCTGAAACAAACAAAAATAGTGTAAACCTTTGCATTGCTTTCATTATTATCTGGTTAGCGTTTATCTAACTATGTTGGGTAACTACCGGATAAAGCTGAGTATTAGTGTTTCACGCGGCGCGACTGATTATTTGAACTCCAAAACCCAGTTACTGGGTAAAACGATACCGCTTGGCAAGACTGGTGTCAAATTTTCTGATGTTTGACTAAACGTAACGGCTGTAAAAGATCTACAGACGCCAGCACATCAACCTACCTCATTCTGTCAAACTTTAACTCTTCAAGTGTCAATGGTACACCGTTTGTACATAACGTCACGGCTCGCATTAGACGATGTATTTATTTTACGTTTATGTTGCAAGTAACACGATGTGTCTGTATTATTTGACTAATCGATTCATACTCGACCGGTTTTAGTAACATTTTAAAGGGAATACCTCTAAAAAGAACGAAAAAAAAAATGTTTACAAAATGCATCTGTGGTTTTTGTTGTGACGCCGCAGACTTTTTCGTTGTTATGAAATAGTTTTTATTACATTTTACACTAAGTGGAATAATTTGTGTTAACATTGCCTACACATTATTGTGTTATCGTGTCTTTTTACGTGAATATGTATTTTTTCGTGTGTATGACTTCGAATGTGAGTGAAAATTATAAAAGTGAAAACATATCACATCACTGCGAGATAAGGTCAGTTTGATTTGCTCATTGAATGATATAAATTGTTAGATAAACTCATAACGAAGCCAGTAAGGTATAATATATACCATGATAATGGCTATAAATTGCCGATTTATCATTTTTTCTGAAGTCCTACCCAAAAATCAAAAAATACATTCAACATGCGACACTTGAGGGGTTAATAGATTTTCAACCTTATCACAATAGCGGAAGGTTAATGTTCGATTGGTAAAATTTGACAGATTGGGGTAGATTGACGTGCTGGCGTCTGTACCTACAGATGTACAAATGTTAAATACTTCTGTAAAGTAAGGGATGATTTCCCGTGTGACCAACACTATGGTGTTGGCTAGATCTGTGTCAGATTTACTGACTTCAGACTACCATTAAAGACTGTTAAGCCTGCAATACATATTTGCCGAGCGTAGACCGACGCGAGCGTTGGCAAATAGGTACAAGGCAAGAAATAATGTCCACACGTTCGACAAGTTCGTTGAACGCTAATGCAGACGACCAATGTAGAAGAGGGTCTGTAGAGCTGCCCACACGATTTGTGACCAAAACCGACACCGATCCGAAGTGAGGCAAGTGATCACGAGCAACGGCGAGCGAAGACAAGTTGCACTAAATGAGCTCTATACACGTTGGCGCTGGCCTCCACTCGGCCAACTAGGCAAGTGACACCGAGCGATAGCAACACAAGGCAAATATACCGTCTACATGTTGGTATTGGCCTTCACTCGACAACGCTCGGCCAACATGTATTGCAGGCTTTACAG
The DNA here is from genome assembly GCA_943138885.2 of Tholera decimalis. NCBI lineage: Eukaryota > Metazoa > Arthropoda > Insecta > Lepidoptera > Noctuidae > Tholera > Tholera decimalis. The sequence continues at coordinate 3,053,647 of OW964575.2, read as the reverse complement.
ATGTCCAAATGATAACTAGGACCAACGGATTAAAGCACTTTCCGACGGACGGGGGTATCATACCGCCAACTCCCAAACTCCGAAGTATTACTGAGAAATTTCTTATAGAAAAACCCAATCGCACTTTTTGGCCACGAATTACTCCTGGGCAAAAATGCTTTTGGATTTCGACTGCTGTATTCTACTCGCTTTCGGACAAATTCCGTTGAAAAATATTTGAATCAAGTCCTATTTGTGTAAAACAGAGTAGTTTTTCTTCGTTAGAGCATGGTACGGAACTCTCGGTTTGCTAATCCGACTCGCATTTGGCCTGTTTCATTTTTCACTTGTATTTTTGTATGTGTGTATGCGTCTGACAAAATGTTGCCAAAAAATGTATTTCTTTCTTACCTTCATCAACACTAGAGCAACGAATAAATAAATTAAAATAGCACGTACCTACGTACACCTACACGGTGTCGGCGGGGCTCTGGAACTCCGCGAGTGCATGCACGGGGCTCGGTTGTTTCTTCTGACTTCCACGCCGGACTTTGGCGCGGACTTCCTCGGGCTTTTCCGGCCGGATCAGCGGCTTCTTTTCCGGGGCTTTCATACGCCACACCACTATGGGGGACTGTGGAGGGCATAGGAGCTTGTATCAGTTGAGACATCAAAGAAAAGTGCAGTTTTGTAGTGCGGTTGCGAGATAAAATGTATATGACACTTCTATGCTTCAATAACGATTCTCAAAATTATTCCATTTGTTTGCTAAATTTATAATTTCAGAAAGCTTAGTTCCACGGCGGAGTGGGCCAGAGACCCGTCAGGTTTGAACAGTGGTGGTAGTGAGGGGCCGAGCCCTCCGCTAAATCTTTTTGCTGGACTTGGTAGCCCTGTTGAAGGCTCTCTTCTTCTGATCCACGTCGTTTGCTTTGCAGTTTCGAGCAACGACCCAAGCTAGGTACGCCGTGTGTTTAAGCGCTTCAGCGCGAATTCACCTCATATAAAGTGTTTTTAAAGATAAAACGATATTATTGAAGCCAAGAAGATATATATGCAGTTGTATTTCAAAATATCTATATATGATAGTAAGAAAAATACAAAACTATTTAATTCGTCAATCAGATACAGTAATTTACAACGAAAACGCGTCCACATAAAAAATGTATAAATTTTTACGGAGAAATGACGTCGCAACTTCAGTACGTTTTATCTTTGTAATATTTTTTTGACCAGAGAAATAAAAAATAGTTTTGTAAATCTCAATGACGAACTAAATAGAAAAATCGAAAAAAGTCTTTTGGTCTTGCTTTCAACAACAATTTTGAAATAAACACGGATCACGGCGTATATAACAAATTAAATTGATTTAAAAGGAAATCAAGATACCATTTTGCGCTAAAAAATAAAACTACAAACGTGGATAATACGTAGTTGTTTAAAAATATACCTTGTGTCACACAGCTTATAGTGCGTTTTTGAATATTTCAATGATAGACGACTTAAAACTTTAACCATGCGTCAATTATTATGGTTAGGTGTGGTAAAATTCTTAGGCGCTTGTTCATATTTAAGACTGATTTTTGAAGGAGTTAAGTAAAGGAATTCCCTGTCGGAGTCTGTGTTTCCTGATAGCTATAACCTGGGAGTCTTTTCTTGCGAAGATGGCTTATTACCTCTGACATGCGTTAATCTTTATTAATCTGACATCGTTTATAATCAGACATTGTTTTTATTTTATTTATTTTGACATATCTCATTTTATTTGAACTCTGGGACTTCCTGTATAGTACACATAATACAGTGGAAAAAAAAATGTGATGCAAGTTTACCCTTTAGTGTATATTAATTTTGTATTTCTATTCTATTTTTCTTATGCATCGAAACTCGAATTTATTTTTACTGTCAAATGTGATAGCATAAATAAATTTCTTTTCTATTTATATTAAAAAAAAAACTCTACCTATGAAAACAATTTTAAAAAGATTCCGACGAACTGAGAATCTCCTCCTTTTTTTGAAGTCGGTTAAAAAATTAAGAATACTTGAAAGTATTACAGAAAATCACCATTAAATTAGAACAAGCACTTACTGAAACAGCGTTTATAACGTGTTTTTATGAAAAAAAATGTGACAAAACGCTAAATGAGAAAAATAAACTAAGAAATGTGCATAAAATGACACAAACATGTATTACGTCAAGTTAAAAAGCTCTACGACTCACATAATTCTGTCCATAGCACAGCATAGGTACAAATTAGCAATTAATTCATTAATATATTAAATATAAGACTATCGTAGCTTTATACAAGACACGTCGTGTGATATCAATAAATAAAAATAAAATTAAAGTGTCTGTCTGCGATTTGCAATTGTGTTTTCTCAAGTGCTTATAGCTATTAACACGATAATAAAACACAATTTAAAAAAATATATTTCTATTTTTCTTTGGAAAGGCTGGAACTATCTAAATGGAACTTTCACTGGAAGATAGAGAAGGACATACAGCGTATTAGGTTAAACGAGGGAGTCTATTCAGTATTCGATTCTCGTCCCAAATATGTGAAAAACCTATAACCTAAATTTTTGACGTAATTGTCCAATATAATACATTTATCATGTACACTGAGCCGCAAGAGGTGAATTAACTTGTAAACAGTACCTAAATAATCACGTAGCAAAACACGGCCCGATCCTGCCAAAAATGAAGCTCGTGTGTAAACTCCGCCCCCGCGGGAGTCCCCCCGAGGACTTTTGGTATGGTTCTGTCTGTTATTTATCAGTGTTTTTTTTTGTTCATATTTTTATTAGTATCATGTAAGCATACATTATTGTAGGTTTGTATATGTCCCTCGTTTAAACTAACATACTGTAGAGAAACACAATTACTAATTTTTATCTCGAAATTTACGTGGGAAAAACCACATGCGCGATCAAAAAGCGGAAAACTTAGTTTGTTTAAACGCTTTGGATGAAATTCGGTATGGAAGTAGCTTGAAGCTTGAGGAAGATTATAGGGTTTTTATCCCAACTGCAAAAAGGGAGGGTTATGTTTTTATCGTGATAAAGTCCACGCGACCGAAGCACTACGCGACTGACTGTAATGAATAAATTATAAGCATTTTTGAGTAAAATTCACATGACGTGCCTTCGTGAAAATTTGTATAATATACTTATTTTAAGCTTAGCCTAATTACTATGCGGGGCGCTTTCAAGCCACTTTAAGACATACATAGAAAGATACCAGAGCCTACAAATCTTACCTGTTCTCTGAGTAACATAATGAGACAAGTACGGCTAGTTATCGTGAACATCTGTTTTGCTTTTTCTTGTGTTTTAAGACTTGTGACAGGCGGGACCAACGTCTTGTCTTGACGTGCTTTTTCCAAGACACGGAGGAATCGCAATACTTATATTACCACCCATCCACGAAACACCCTCGGGAAGCATCGCTTACCCCATTCGAAGTTTGAAACGTCAATCACAATATAAGAAAAAAAAAGTAATTAAAAAAATTAAAAAATCCGACTGCAACCTTATACTAAAACTAACTGAAAAGCTAATAAAAACAAGCCCATTTTAAATTAAATAAAAGTTGGAAGCAGGCAGGACCCAATTGAGTTTGAAACTATAATAATGGTATGGGCCCCGCCTGCTTCCAACTTTTATTTAATTTAAAATGGGCTTGTTTTTATTAGCTTTTCAGTTAGTTTTAGTATAAGGTTGCAGTAGGGTTTTTTAATTTTTTTGATTACTTTTTTTTATTTCCTGCTTTTTAGTTCACAAATGTGAAAGATTTCGCAGACGATTTAGTTCTTGATACGTGTTTTTAGGGTTCCGTAGCCGAATGTCAAAAAACGGAACCCTTATAGTTTCGACATGTCTGTCCGTCTGTCTGTCTGTCCATCCGTCCGTATGTCACAGCCATTTTATTCCGAAACTGTTAGGACTATACATGTGAAACTTGGTAAGTAGATGTATTCTGTAAACCGCTTTCCGATTTTATGAAAAAGAATAAAAAATATCCCCATACATGGAACTAAAACTGAAAATATTTTTTTTTCATGAAACCTATGCGTGTGTGGTATCTATAGACAGGTTTTTAAAAGTGATATTGAGGTTTCTAAAACCACTTTTTCATAAAGTTAATCGTTTAAAAGAAATACGCTTCTAAAGTGGTAAAATGTGTGTTCCCCCCTCTAACTTCTATAATTATGGAGTGAAAAATCTAAAAAAATATATGCTGTAGATCTTAATGTAATCTTTGAACCAAAATTGGTTTGAACGAGATCGGGTCAGCAATTTTTGAGATACAGTATAATTTCTAAAACCGCAAATATAACTATGTAATTCATAGAAACACTATGAAAAACAAAAGTTATTTGGCGTAGTTGTAAAAATTGTAATTAATAAGCTAGTTTTAAGAAATTTTGAAGTTTTTTTTTTTAAATAAATATATTAAATTATATTTATTATAGTTACTACGGAACCCTTCATGGGCGAGTCTGACTCGCACTTGGCCAATTTTTTACGATTTATCACTTTGAATTACTTTTAACCATATAAGTTGTATATATGTTTGTAATCACCTTTTAAAACCCTTTATTTTGATACCCCACTCGATAGGTTTAGTGAAAAAAAAACTTTTTTGAAGGCATATGGCGCCAAAAATCCGCCATTTTGGTTTTTTCTTATTTTGATATACCCAGTGTCACTTTCACAGTCAATACGAATCTAACCCTCTCAAGCTAAAATCCGTCGAGGCGTTCAGGCCACAGAGCGTGCCAAACAATTATACATACATACATACTCTCGAAAAACATAACCCTCCTTCTGGCGCAGTCGGGTAAAAATGGTATTTACTTCATTAAAATTTTCTATAGAGACTTCAAATGTATGTTATGTAAATTTACAGTAGAGAATTCGAATTTTGAATCAGCCAAATCAGTATTTCAATAGATATGGTGTCAAAAATCCGAAATAAACGATAAGTGAAATTGAATAAAGAATAGAAAGATAGAATACACTTTATTGTACACCAATGATCGAAAAAAACTTAAATAACAACATTGCTATCAATTTGGTTACAATGGCAGTCTTATCGCTGAGAGCGATATCTTCCAAACAACCTTTGGAAGGACTTTTACGAGCTTTAATTAAAATATATTAGGGCTATATTAGTGTACTACAAATACTCATCAAAACGGAGAAACTAACTAAATTATATGTATAAATATATATATAAATACAATAAATAAGTTCATAAAATATATACATTGAATGTGTTCCTTAACATCGTGTGGAGAAAAACACAGGAAAAATCATAAGTTTGAAAGAAAATGATTGTCACCCGAGCTTTTAAAAACAGCGAGTGACTGAGCTTGTCTTACTGACAACGGCAACGCATTCCACAACCGAATAGCTTGTACCGTAAATTAATGAAATTGAATACTGATTTGGCTGATTCAAAATACTCTAATGAAAATTTACCATTCCAAATTCTTTTCTATATTGGCTTTTTCTTACCAAACCGTCATGAAATTTTTAAGACTTTGTTTAAAAAGAGTTTATTTTATGTTACTCAGAGTTAAGTAATGTTTGGCAGTTCTGGGATCTTATACTTACTTACCATACGTTTAATAAAATATTTTAGGACAATACCGTGTTTTGATACTCATGCTTCCGTTATACAGGGCGATATATTTTTGGTACATATACAGGTTGTAGCAAAAATTAAGTCTCGAATAATTGCAGTTGAATTGCGTACTGTCTTTTTTAATTCGGTGAAAAATTCAACAGCTATATTTTTTAAAAAAGGGAACTTGTATGTGGGTAGAATTTAGCAATCTTGTTAACCCCTCCAAGTAAGATAAATAAGCTTGTGTCTGGAGTGGGTTCACGGTAATACTGTAATGAGGTTCGAACCTGCGACTTCTCGATCACAAGTCCTACACTATTACGCTATTGACGCTTCTAATTATGTTCCTATGGTATGTAATAATGCAAGCTGTAGTGCTGTTTCTTATACAAAGCAGGTATTTCTCAAAAGCTTTACTGGGTTTTAATATTTTTTCCAACTTTTGCGTCATACATAATGGAGTTAGGCGTTACTTTGCGGTAATTCATAACATATAAATATTTATAGGAATATATTTAGTTTTAAATCCGCCAAAAACTAGTTGATTGAACTTGAGTGTAGTATGCAACACCACCCTCTCGCACGTAAGAAGTATGCACATTCAGAATGTGAGGGAGGAACATACGCACAAAACTTTTTTGGGAATAATTTCATTGTGCGTACAGCTAAGGAGTGGAATTCCAATTATTTAATCGCAATAACCTGTGGGAGTTTAATTCAAGAGTGAATAGGTTCCTTCTGAGCAAGCATGCTCATATTCAATCACATCATCGCTTATCATCAGGTGAATTGGTGGTCAAAAGCGAGTTTACTATCAATAAATAGATAATATAACTTCGCCTGAGCGGTCAACAAATTTGGGTTACATATTACATCAGCGTATCTACTGCTTATGCATATATTTGCGACATACAAGGCGTAACAGATTAAGCGCAATACGTCAATAAGTCTAAAACAACATCCGTAACTAAATACATTGAAGCCAAACCTAGACATTTTTTATAAAATAGTTATCCTTACTAAACACAAAACGTATGTGCGTCATACAATATCCTTACGCAGACGCATACACTCATGCAATGTTAGCGGCCGACGCGACACGCACACAATTTCCTTGAATTGAGGATTGTATTCATTTGTCATGATACTGTGTTTCCATTTTAAGTTAAATGAAAGATTTTTCCATCAAAATTTAACACCTATTTTTTATGACGGAAATTGATTCAGAAGCCGATTCTGAACCAACTACTTTCAGGAATTGCGTTTATTCTGTTACATGTTGTAGAAAGCGGTGTTGCATACTGCAATCAAGGCTCAAACAATATGTTTTGAACGAATTTTCACAAAACATAGTCCTAAAAATATAATTAACCTTTGCATATTCGTGCATTATTTGATACAATTTACGGGATGCTTGGATTATATAGTTATATTTCAACTAATATGTTTACTTTATTAGTAAGTAAGTTACTTGCATCGTTTATTCCGTAACAATAGTTAGTATACAGCTCTTGTATTAGCTATAGAGATGCTGTGTCAGGTTTCATCTGCACAATAAATTCAAAGTTGTTAAGATTGTCCTATTTTTCTCACTGGCAACGTTGTGTTGTTAAGATTGTCCTATTTTTCTCACTGGCAACGTTGTATACAGCGTGTTAGGTTAAACGAGGGACTTATTGAGGGAGGGTATTCAGTATTCGATTCTCGTCCCAAATATGTGAAAAACTTAAATTTTTGATGTAATTGTCCAATATAATACATTTATCATGTACACTGAGGCGCAATAGGTGAATGAACATGTACACAGTACTTAAAGTAATCACGTGGCAAAACACGGCCCGATCCTGCCAAAAAAAGGAAGCTCGTGTGTAAACTCCGCCCCCGCGGGAGTCCCACCGAGGACTTTTGGTATGGTTCTGTCTGTTATTTAGGGGCCGTTCAAGTATTACGTAAGCACATTTTTTGCTATTATTAACCCACCCCTCCCCCTCGTCAGCAAAAGTAAGTAAAGCTCTTACCCCTCCCCCCCATGCTTACGTAAACATTGTTACAATTGATTGATTCATGAGCAGCAGTTATAAATCTAGAAATAAGGAATAGGAAACAAACATAATATTCATTTAAATAAACTTCACTGACACGGAATTCAACAATTCATTATTTGTAGGAATCCCCGAAATTACATTTCGTTTTGAAGCATAGATAATGTGTGTTGCTATATATGTAAAAAATTAAATAATTACCGCTGACGTAATCAACATCTAGATCCCCACCCCCCCATGTCATCAAAAATAATCAAAGCAAAGACCCCCACGCCTCCCTATAGTGCTTACGTAATACTTGAACGGTCCCTTATCAGTGTTTTTAACACGCTTTTATTAGGTCGACATGTATGTAACTAACTATGTAATGAAATCTAAGGTAACTAATTTAACCATCTTCCAAGGATCGTAGCGTAATGAAAATTGGCAGCTGTATGTAGTTCTGATGACAATACAATAAAATGGTACTGTCGAATTGATCTGATGATGGAGCCGGAAGATATGAACTGGAACTTCATGATGGAAAATCGTATCATAGCTGTTTTGGATTTCTTAGAAAAGTCTTGTAATGAACTTTGACCACGATTAGGGTTCAAGGTCTGATGATGAAGCCGGAAGATAGGCACTGGCATTCCATGATGGAATATCGTATCATAGTCGTGTTTGCACTTGTGAGAAAGGCCACGTAATAGACTTTGAACACGATCAGGTTTCAATGTTATAACAAACCTAAAGAAAATCCGATATCGGTTTTCTTTACATTTTTTGTTTTTACGTGCATTTATAAAAGCGTGTTTTTCTAGTGTTTTTTAAACGATTCAATTATTTTTGTTAATATTTTTATTAGTATCATGTAAGCATACACTATTGTAGGTTTGAATATGTCCCTCGTTTAAATTAACATACTGTATATACGTTGTAGTAGAAATTTGTCATCCAAACTACTAATTTGTTTAGCGTTCTCCCAAACATGTCTGAGCGGTTTCGAGTTTAAGCGGATGCAGCCTGAGTGATGGTGTTTTACATGGACGTCCACAGCCCAGTAACTGGGTAAACACGACACCCTTTGGCAATACTGGTGTGAGATTTTCCGTCTCCTGACTACTCTTAACGACTGTCAAAGATGTACTATTGACAGCCGAGACCAACATCGTAACGTGATTTCCGAAGTACAGAGGAATATACAGGGTTACTGGTAAAACACTAATACCCTCTCGGGACTATGTTAGTAACATAATCAACAACAACTTTTGTTCAATGACTTTAATAATTCTTCATATTTTAGTTCAAACAGAATTCCAAAAAAAAAAAAAATCGGTTGTCTGTAAAGTCGGTTTACTGACGATAGTTGAACGTGACAACGTCATAAGAAAATACTGATGGAATGGTTGCATTTTTCAAAAGAAAATTTTAATTTTATTTCTTTGATAGATATTTTGTATGGATACAGAGAAGGAGGTAAATGGAAATCACTATTGAATTGATTAAGTTACATTTATTTGTACGCATAAATACAATTATGTCAATTTTTTTTTCTATAGTATAGCAATTGATTTTTTTTCATCGTGAAATAGTTCTGTTAACTTATTGTTATAGTTTTGTCAATTATAACATAACCTACAATCGCTGCGCTAGCGGACCGATGCTATTTATTTTAATGATGAAAGCACGAATATTCGACAATATATCACTGAACATATCTTGCACTTCAAGCCTCAAATGGAACGCCTCAGAGCGAGGTAACGCCGCATGAGTCATGTATTTTCGTGCGTGCAGCCAGCTTCATCGAATTAAAAGACGTTGTCACGTCAAAAAAAAAATTAAATTGAACGCTCTAAACGTTAGGGTGTTACCACACCAATCGATCGATCGTCGATCGATGCCAATTATCGACATCGGTCGACGTTGATCGATTGGTGTGGTAGTTTTAATTGATCGACGGATACCGGTCGACTAACCAATCGATCGATTGCCGGTCGATGGCATCGGTCGACGTTGATCGATTGACCCCGGCTATATTCTATCAGTTTCTTTCGAAATGTATTCACAAGAGGACGCGTTGTTGTTGGCCAGTACGATGTTGCTCGTACTATTATATCAATCGATCGACGTCGACTAATCCATTCTACCATCGATCGATTGGTCTGGTAGAAACTATCGATCGACGTCGAATAATCTATTCTACCAATGGTCGATGGCGTCGATCGACGATCGATCGATTGGTGTGGTAACACCCTAACGCAGTCTGCGAAGCAAAGGAAAGCGCTAGTAATGTAGGTAAACTGATAGTACAAAACGTAGCGGAAGGAATCTTGAAGGTTTGTTTTTGGTAAATGTATTGTTTTCTATAGTCATAGAACAAAAGTTGTCGTTTATGACGTTAGTAATACATTCCAGCGATATTGTTAGTGGTTTACAAATAACCCTGTATATGTTAACCCATCTAAAGACCTACCTCGGCGTGAGTTGCTTCACCTTGAAGATCGACTCGTTTAGCTGTTATTATTAAGCCGTAGATTCAGATCAATGATTCTCATTAATTTATGTATTATAGTAGTATAGTGTAGTGCTACTTACAGCGATAGTGCCCTGACGCGTGTACTTGGTAGACGCTACGTAGGATGCCTTCACAGTAAGTACCACGGCGTTCATCAAATTCTTAGCTGCCTGGATCAGAGATGTTGCGCTGTCCAACTGAAAAATGATAGAAAACATTCATTCACTAAATTATATTAACCTCTAGAGCCCCAGCGGCACAAAAACGTGCCAGTAAACAAGTATTAGTTGAGCCCCGCTGGCACAAAATTTGTGTGCCAGCGGGGCTCAACTAATAGTTGACGTAAATAATGTCGGTCCTTGAGGGCTTAAGGATATTTTTTTAAAGAGAGCTAGCAATGTGGGTAGAATTCACATTACTAGCAATCTTGTTGACACACTACCAACTTTCAAACTCCGGGCTACCATTGAGAAATTCCTTACAGAAAAACCCAACAACACTTCATGTCATGTCTGGTCTTCTGTGAGAGGAAGTATGCAAGAGTGTCTACTGTTCCATGTTAATTTAAATTTTATTTTATCTTATATAATTTCAACTTTCAATCACAATTATTACTATTCTTATCTTAAATGTATTTCTATTTCTATGTTAACTAATGTAATTGGTGTTGTACCGTTTTAATTAACAATAAATAAATAAATAAAATGACCAAGGAAGCAATCTAATAGTTTAAATATGATTAAAAAAGAAAACTTTTATCTAAACAAAGCTAAATGGTAATTTAAGGCTGGCTTCTTTTGAACCTTGCCAAGCCTTACTCCATCTATGCTACAGTCGGTTAGTTAAAACGATGGAAATGTATTGTAAAAGTGTGAGCAATGGGGAAAACATACACGTTGTAAGAGTTTTGAAAACACATGAGATGAAGCCTAAACTGATTAGCAATTGTAATGGACCAAGAACGACATTTTTCGACAACCTAGGACATTCACAAAGCATATAAAAATCACCTGCACCATCTATGAAAAACCTAAGGATACGATCTAGCCTGTCCTTAGCTGCCCTCGCCCTATAATGAAATAATGATGTTTATTTTGCAAATAGGTTATAAATAACACTTTCACAAGTCTTTTTTTTTTGTAAATGTAAACTAGATGAGACCAGTGTTTTCTAACTGACTACACTGAGAAGAAACACTGAAACTAACTCAGAGGTCAACCTCTCTTTTAAAGTTAATACAATTTTTCTTTTAAAGTTTGTAAGTTTTGTAATAAGATAAGATATAGTCTTTATTGTACTCCATTACAGAATTTAAGGACTTAACAAAGTTACAAAGGCTGTTACAATGGGCGGTCTTATAACTAAAAGCGATCTTTTACAGACAACTTTTGGATAGATTTAATAAGCCCTGGTTGGAGACTTTAATTTTAACAAACCAGCTGTCACCCGCGACTTCGTTCGCGTATTTTTCATTATTATTTCAACATTAAGGGCTAGATTTTTGAAAAAAAAAAAAAAAACTTGTGAGAGCGTAACAGACAGACATACTTTCGCATTTAAAATATAAGGATGCATTAAGGCAGCCATAGGCAGGTCAGAGAAAGTTACAGTCCATAGAGATTGACCTGCGAGATACCACACGAAAAAAATATCTATGGATAAAAAACAAACAATATTTTGACAGTGAAAAATGCATTTTGAATCCCAACACAATAAAACCGTCGTACCCGTTGAAAAACCGGACAAAAACCGCACAGGAACCGTAACCAACCCGAACATAAAACTCACCCCTGAGACTATAACCACGCCACTCGTTTGTGTGTTATTCTGTTGAAAATATCACCGAATGTTGTAATAAAATATAATAATAATAGTCCTGTATATGAGTCTTGTTTCCTGATAGCTATAACCTGGGGATCTTTAAGTCAAAATTGAATAGATTACTTCTAGATAAGCGTGCTCCATCTTCGACCACATCATCACTAACCATCAGGTGATTCGGTGGTCAAATCTATGTCCATTTCACCATTTCACAGTATAAGGCCCTAATCTTGAACAAGAAATCCTAGCAAAGGTGAGACGGTACTTCCGCCCACCCGAACAGTTGCTCAATCTCTATCAAGCCCAGGTTCGGTCGTGTATGGAGTACTGCTCTCATCTTTGGGATGGCTCTGCGAAATACCAACTGGACGCGCTTGAGTCTATCGAGAAACGGGCCAAGAGACTCATTGGCAACGATGCACTGGTCGAGTCAAAGCTCCAGAGCCTTGAACATCGACGACGAGTTGCAAGTCTATCGGTTTTCTATCGGTTACATTTCTGGGAGTGTGCGATGGAATTACACAATCTAATTCCACCAAGTCCGTTCCATCATCGGACTACGAGACAAACGGCGATGCGCCATCGTTACATGGTGGACATCCGACACATACGCACTAAACGTTTTGGGAATACCTTCATTGTGCGTACGGCTAAGGAGTGGAATTCCCTGCCGGAGTCTGTGTTTCGTAGCACGTGAACGTGAACGTAGCAGAGTGAACAGGCATCTTCTGGGCTCGCTCGTTCCATCGTAGACCTCATCTATCGCTTACCATCAGGCAAGATTGAGGTCGAGTGAACTCATCCCGAATTAAAAAAAAGTCCCGGCTTTCATAAGGGTTCTATAATAAATAGAAACTCACCCCGCTGACGATGAGTTCTCCAGATATATTCTGAACGTCGGCCTTCACTTTGCTGGTGATCTGTATTTGGTGGCAATACAGGGCGATGCGTTGTAGGTACGCGAGTAGATCTTGCTTTGTCGAAGATTCTGGACACTGGAATATAAATTTTGGTTATGTTAGTGAAGGATATTGAGATTTTGATTTTTTTCTATATTTTTTATAGTAAATTTTAGTAGTTTAAAAATATAATCATGACATTAGTTTTAGATAAATAGAAAATTAGGACTTAAAAACTAAAAGCTATGTTTTACAGACAAACTTCCAGGATCTCTCAGGACAAACTTCAAGAAGAATTTATTTTCTCCATTTATGTAATCCATTCAGAATTTGACACAGGAGAAAATAAATTTGCTGGTAGTCCACAGTGTAATATTTACCTATAAACAATATAATACAACGCATCCATACTAATATTATAAATGCGAAAGTAACTCTGTCTGTCTGTCTGTTTCCAAACCGCTGAAACGATTTAGATGAAATTTGGCATGGGAATAATTTAGGACCCTGGGAAGGACATAGAAGTTTTTATCCCGGAATTCCCACAGGATCGGGAAGTACGCGGGAAACCCTAGTCAACCGAAGCGAAGAAAGTCGCGGGCAAAAGCTAGTTTATAATAAAACTAGCACTTCGCCCGCGACTTTGCGTGGTTTTCGAAATAATTTATAGCTTAGTCACCAATAATACACCTTACTACAAAAGAAAGAATTTTTTGAACTGGAACATTAGTTTCGAGAATTTATCTCTACATACAAAATTACAACCAAATTTTACCTGTTTGTAATATTAGTATAGATTATGCACATTTCCACACTAATTAAAAATTGTTTCCGACCAATCAAGTCTTCTAGAAATCTTTATGGCTCATTTCCCAAGAGATTTCATACTTCACCAACAGCGTATCTTTAAAAAAAAGCCTAGTGCTAGTCGGAAGCATAAATGCGAAAAATATTTTGTTTTTCATAGTGTTTGTATAAACGACAAAGTTATATTTGCGGTTTTTTTGTTGAAAGATTTCATTGAGATCTACAGCATATACTTTTTTAGTTTTTTCAGTCTGTTATTTTAATACTAAGGGGGAGGGGGGGACACATTTTACAAAGAACAATGCTCAATACGTCCCCACTCTTGTAGCACTTTAAAATATATGTCAATCCAATGGTCATAGTCATCGTATCATTTTATTGTATGACAGCGAAAGTGAAATGTCTGTCCGAAAATAGATACAGCGACATGAAAATACCGGAATCAGTTACAATAATACTTACAATTATGTTGCCGTTTAACATTCTTTTTGGCATGATTAAACTCAAAAATACTACAGTTAAATTTTGGAAGTCTATCTTTCAATCGATTGACTTTAAGAAAAAGTGGTCATAGAAACCTCAATGTCATTTTTAAAGACCCTATCTACAGACACCCCACGTATTGGTTTGATCAAAGAATTAATTTTCATTGGAATTTAATCATTGTTTATTTTAAGGTTTTCTTACATATTTGATGAATTTCTCCAAAAAAAAAAAATACTTGTATGTGTTACCTGTTCTGCAATCTCCCTGGTGAGTTTGTCAAGCTTGGTGCCGGCTTCCGAGATCTTCTTGGCGGCGTTTATGACGTCCATCGTTGTCTTCAGTGGCCCACGACCTCTGCGGAAACCGGAGATATTTAAGTCAGAAAGAAAAATAATACAAAGCGTCAATAGCGTAATGGATAAGGTGTCAGACTTGTGATCGAGAGGTCACGAGTTCGATTGACGTGAACCCACTCCAGACACAATCATATTTAGCTTAGTTGGAGGGGTTAACAAGATTGCTAGTAATGTAAATTCTAACCACATTGCTAGTAATTAAAAAAAATACATATTACATACAGTATGTTAACTAACAGAGAGCGTTCCCATTAAACCGCTATAGTATAAGCACATCAATTAGATCGCCGCACACGCGGCCCGTCATTCATAAATAAATTGCGACGTTGCCGTCCTTCAAGTACGCGTGTACAGAGTGTTTCTTTTACGTATCAATTTAACATTTTTAGTAAATAATATTTAAAAAAAAAAACGACGTGTTGCACTCCGGGAGTGCCGGCAGAAGTAAAAACTTGAATATTAACGTTGTGCATTTTTGATATTTTGGAATGGTTAGGGTTGGGTTAGGGAATAATTTTGCACGAATTGCTTTAATTATCAGTATAAAAGTACTATCATTTATGTGATAGAATACAGTATTTATTTATTGCGCTATCGTACACAAACATGACAATTTATATTACATTAAAAAGTTTGCGCAGACATACATTTTCGCCGCGCCGTAGAAAGAGAGGGGGATACTTCCTCTCCTACGCCGCGCCGGCTGTCTACTCTCCGTCCGTCTTACGAATTTTCGATCAGGTCACGTGTTCTGACGCGAGTTTAACATTTTTTACCCATTACAAAAAAAAAGTGCACAACGTAGCACAAGCTCTGCTTAGTTTGGGACTAGATGGCGTTGTGGGAAAGTTGTGGAATGTTGTGGAATGTTACTCTGCTACATCTATTTAGACTCGAAGCCGCGAAGTGTGCGATAGAATTGCACAATCTAATTCCATCAAGCCCGTTCCATCATCGGACGGAGACAAACGGTGATGCGCAATCGTTACATGGTGGACATCTCATCCATACGGACACAATGTTTTGGGAATACTTCCATAGTGCGTCAGCTAAGGAGAGGAATTCCCTGCCGGAGTCTGTGATCCCGATAGCTATAACCTAGGGGTCTTTAAGTGAATAGGTAGCGTGCTTCATCTTCGACCACATCATCGTTTATCATCAGGTGAGATGGTGGTCAAACGCGAGCCTATCAAATACTGATCGAAACTAATATTATGATCTATTTATCTTATGAAACGGAAAAGTTCGTTTGTTTGTTTGTTTAAACGCGCTTATCTCCGAAAGTACTGGGTGGATTTGGATGAAATTTGGTATGGCAGTAGCTTGATGTTTGAGGAAGGTTATAGGCTAATTATATAGCCGACTGCAAAAGAAGGGGGTCATGTTTTTATCTCCAGCATGATCATGCACATGTGCTTGGCCAGCATGATGATGTCGTTGCCGGCGTCGTCCCACTTGGCCACTTCGTTGTCGAACGTCATCTTTGTTATAAATAAACAATATATAATATTATATTACCTGGTGAAGTCCGTCATCTCCAGCATGATCATGCACATGTGCTTGGCCAGCATGATGATGTCGTTGCCGGCGTCGTCCCACTTGGCCACTTCGTTGTCGAACGTCATCTTTGTTATAAATAAACAATATATAATATTATATTACCTGGTGAAGTCCGTCATCTCCAGCATGATCATGCACATGTGCTTGGCCAGCATGATGATGTCGTTGCCGGCGTCGTCCCACTTGGCCACTTCGTTGTCGAACGTCATCTTTGTTATAAATAAACAATATATAATATTATATTACCTGGTGAAGTCCGTCATCTCCAGCATGATCATGCACATGTGCTTGGCCAGCATGATGATGTCGTTGCCGGCGTCGTCCCACTTGGCCACTTCGTTGTCGAACGTCATCTTTGTTATAAATAAACAATATATAATATTATATTACCTGGTGAAGTCCGTCATCTCCAGCATGATCATGCACATGTGCTTGGCCAGCATGATGATGTCGTTGCCGGCGTCGTCCCACTTGGCCACTTCGTTGTCGAACGTCATCTTTGTTATAAATAAACAATATATAATATTATATTACCTGGTGAAGTCCGTCATCTCCAGCATGATCATGCACATGTGCTTGGCCAGCATGATGATGTCGTTGCCGGCGTCGTCCCACTTGGCCACTTCGTTGTCGAACGTCATCTTTGTTATAAATAAACAATATATAATATTATATTACCTGGTGAAGTCCGTCATCTCCAGCATGATCATGCACATGTGCTTGGCCAGCATGATGATGTCGTTGCCGGCGTCGTCCCACTTGGCCACTTCGTTGTCGAACGTCATCTTTGTTATAAATAAACAATATATAATATTATATTACCTGGTGAAGTCCGTCATCTCCAGCATGATCATGCACATGTGCTTGGCCAGCATGATGATGTCGTTGCCGGCGTCGTCCCACTTGGCCACTTCGTTGTCGAACGTCATCTTTGTTATAAATAAACAATATATAATATTATATTACCTGGTGAAGTCCGTCATCTCCAGCATGATCATGCACATGTGCTTGGCCAGCATGATGATGTCGTTGCCGGCGTCGTCCCACTTGGCCACTTCGTTGTCGAACGTCATCTTTGTTATAAATAAACAATATATTATATTATATTACCTGGTGAAGTCCGTCATCTCCAGCATGATCATGCACATGTGCTTGGCCAGCATGATGATGTCGTTGCCGGCGTCGTCCCACTTGGCCACTTCGTTGTCGAACGTCATCTTTGTTATAAATAAACAATATATAATATTATATTACCTGGTGAAGTCCGTCATCTCCAGCATGATCATGCACATGTGCTTGGCCAGCATGATGATGTCGTTGCCGGCGTCGTCCCACTTGGCCACTTCGTTGTCGAACGTCATCTTTGTTATAAATAAACAATATATAATATTATATTACCTGGTGAAGTCCGTCATCTCCAGCATGATCATGCACATGTGCTTGGCCAGCATGATGATGTCGTTGCCGGCGTCGTCCCACTTGGCCACTTCGTTGTCGAACGTCATCTTTGTTATAAATAAACAATATATTATATTATATTACCTGGTGAAGTCCGTCATCTCCAGCATGATCATGCACATGTGCTTGGCCAGCATGATGATGTCGTTGCCGGCGTCGTCCCACTTGGCCACTTCGTTGTCGAACGTCATCTTTGTTATAAATAAACAATATATTATATTATATTACCTGGTGAAGTCCGTCATCTCCAGCATGATCATGCACATGTGCTTGGCCAGCATGATGATGTCGTTGCCGGCGTCGTCCCACTTGGCCACTTCGTTGTCGAACGTCATCTTTGTTATAAATAAACAATATATTATATTATATTACCTGGTGAAGTCCGTCATCTCCAGCATGATCATGCACATGTGCTTGGCCAGCATGATGATGTCGTTGCCGGCGTCGTCCCACTTGGCCACTTCGTTGTCGAACGTCATCTTTGTTATAAATAAACAATATATTATATTATATTACCTGGTGAAGTCCGTCATCTCCAGCATGATCATGCACATGTGCTTGGCCAGCATGATGATGTCGTTGCCGGCGTCGTCCCACTTGGCCACTTCGTTGTCGAACGTCATCTTTGTTATAAATAAACAATATATAATATTATATTACCTGGTGAAGTCCGTCATCTCCAGCATGATCATGCACATGTGCTTGGCCAGCATGATGATGTCGTTGCCGGCGTCGTCCCACTTGGCCACTTCGTTGTCGAACGTCATCTTTGTTATAAATAAACAATATATAATATTATATTACCTGGTGAAGTCCGTCATCTCCAGCATGATCATGCACATGTGCTTGGCCAGCATGATGATGTCGTTGCCGGCGTCGTCCCACTTGGCCACTTCGTTGTCGAACGTCATCTTTGTTATAAATAAACAATATATAATATTATATTACCTGGTGAAGTCCGTCATCTCCAGCATGATCATGCACATGTGCTTGGCCAGCATGATGATGTCGTTGCCGGCGTCGTCCCACTTGGCCACTTCGTTGTCGAACGTCATCTTTTCACGTCGGAACAGCTCCACCTGCTGCAGGATCTTGCGCTTGTCTTCCTCTGTCATTTTTCTCATGGCTTCCTGCGGTTGAAAACTAGCGTCAGATTGTTTTTTGATGTGCTACTTTTTGCTGAACCATTTCAACAAAAAGTAACTTGATTGGATTGCTGAATTTTCAGATCCAGTACAAAAAAAGCATCACTAGTGTTTTTTTTTAAGGAATATGTATATCGGCGCAAATACAATAATTTGTCTATTCAAATAATTGAAATGATTAAAATTTAATAATTTGATTGTTTTACAAACTATTAATTTATTTTTAAGATGTAAAATTAACGTTTAACATGTTTCAACTTAAAGCATTGTAATTTAAGTAGTTTAATATTTAACTAGAAAATGTGGGTACATGTGTGACAATCTATATATATGTAACTCAAAGGTGACTGACTGACTAACTGACTGACTGACTGACATAGTAATCTATCAACGCACAGCCCAAACCACTGGACGGATCTGGCTGAAATTTGGCAGGTAGATGTTATGACGTAGGCATCCGCTAAGAAAGGATTTTGCGAAATTCCCACGGGATCGGGATTTACACGGGAAAAACTTCCCACGCGGGTGAAGCCGCTGGCACAAGCTAGTCCCTCTATATAAGGCCGCACTGTGAGCGCTAGATAGATTCAGATTCATTCTTGTTCGAGCCGCTGGACAGTGCGGACCTATCTGTGAAGTCGTTACGCTGTCAGTTGAATAAACAAGTCTCCGGTAACATTAACAAGTGCTTTTATTTGAAAATCAAACATGAGTGATCATCAAGACAACATTCGTGATGTCAGCTGAGCTGACGTCACACTTTAAAAAAAAACACATACGACGCTGTCTCTCCGTCGTGTATAATAATAATTGATCCACGTTATTAAAGTTCCCACTTCTAGGAATATAAGCTTTTTTTTCTATAAGAGGTAATGAGCCGTAATCTGCCACGCAAATTACACAAATAATAAAATTGGAATGTCGGTCTGATCCCAAAATATCTTGTTTTCTCAAGTACTTATACTTATTTACTAATGATACAGAAACAGAAACGTTCACTTTTTTTATTTTTGTGTTTTTTTCCCGTTTGTCCGGCATAATCTCTAGAACTGGTAAACCGATTCTAATGGGACTTTCACTGGCAGATAGAGGACCAGTTGAAAACCAGTGTCGGGCACTAGTTGTCCGGCTTTTTGCTGAACTGGGCCTATTTGGCGCAGCCGTGAGTCACACAGTAATATTAATCATCCTGGATCTATTCAATTTTACTATTTTTTATATATTACATTTTCATAGTAATGTTTTGTTTTATTTTGTAATTTTTTTTACTCTCTGTACTTGTGGCATGTGTCAATAAACGTTTTTTCTTTCGCTATATTGGCTACTTTATTTATGGCGGAATTCCCACGCGATCGAAAATTACTCGACAAAAACCTCCCACACGAACAAAATCGCGGGCAATAGCTAGTGTAAAATAAATGTAGATTACTCACTCTAGCATTAGTAATACCACTAATATCTGGGTACTCGTCAACGCCGTGCTCTCCAGTGTGGGCACTTGCTGTAAACATAGAAATGCTCATTAATTAACTGGCAACACTGCTTTTATAGCAACAAAATAAACAGGTACGGAAGGCTCGGCTTATAATTGTAATGAAATAATTATGCTTTTTGTGAAAATAGGTTATAAATAACAATTTTACACAATATTTTTGAGGCCGGTGTTGCCTGACTATCTTGAGAAGAAATACTGAAACAAACTCAGAGGTCAAAGTCTTCTTTTCATGACTATACAATTAATGTAATTTTATTATCTTAAGAGGCCGGAGATAGCCGGCCGACGACCGACGCCGTGGGCGTCTACCACTGCGGCTAGGCTGGAGGGAGGACGCCGTCCTCTCCCTCATACGGCCCGCCTCCTCCTTCGGAAGCATGACTGCTTCGCAGAAGGAGGCGACCGCTTCCCACTCCCTCTCGCCCCGCAGCATGGCCTCGACCAATGCCGGGCGCGAGAGGTCTCCGCCTATCGCCGCCGTGAGGACACGTCGTTGCTCTGCCCAAGCGGGGCAGTCCTGCACCGTGTGCTCGACTGTGTCCTCAGGGCGACCCTCGCAGTGGTGACACCCAGGTGTTTCTTCCTTTCCCATCAGACACAGGTACCTCCCGAAACTTCCGTGTCCGGTGAGGACCTGCGTCATGCGGTAGGTCAGGACGCCGTGACGCCGATCTAGCCACTCCTCAAAGAGGGGTCTTACCGCCGCAATTGCGGCGTGCCCAAAAACTTACAGCTAGTATTTTTTTTTAAAGTGAACTAGAAATGTGTGTAGAATTCACATGACAAGCAATCTCGTCAATCCCTCAAACTAAGCTAAATATGCTTGCGTTTGGAGTGAGTTTACGGTAATAGGGTAATGGGTGGCTATTGACGCTTCAAAAGTTTACAGATAATTGTAAAATATTGAAAGAAGGCCAATTAAAAGTTTCCACAGACAGTATTAGAATAGAACAAGAGACAGTAGAAAGGTGAAAAAAAGCAAGAAGTAAAATCACTCGGAGTGAGTTATAAATACGAGTAATGGAATTGTAATGGTAATATTTTTCTAAAACAAAATTAGCAATGTATGTAGAATGGGGCGTGCAACTGTCAAAGTGGCGCTAGTAGCGCACTTACCAATAACAAAGCAGTTTTTCTATGGAACACTATGGAAATTGTAGTGAATTCCTAAATTAGAGACAGTTATTGAGGAAATGCCTAGATGTTGTGTACCAAATTGTAAAGAAACTGGAAGCCACCCGTTTCCTCGAGATGAGAAACTTAAAAAATGGTGGCTCAAAGCGATAAGGCGAGTAAACTTTGAGCCTAAAAGCGGGGCGAAAGTGTGTCATAAACATTTCAAGGAAAGTGACTGTGAAAAGATTGGTAAATACTCAGGTATGTATTTAAAAGTGATTACTTTCAGTTTGACTAGGACAAATGACCTTTCAATTTCTTCTTAGGTCTGCTTTCCTTCCACGTAAAGAGGCGCCTTTTTTTCTTAATTCTTCTTTTAATTCACATATTTTCCAAGTGGAATACGTGTTCTTTAATCGGAAAATTGTAAAGAAATCAACTGAAATCAATGATGTGAAAATAAAAAATACGAAGCGTGTAAATGTTTATCTCACCACAGATAACTATATATTATCTCACAGTCTAACACTGACAGTGACAAAGGTTCTTACGGTGGTGGCGCCATCTGAGATCAGCTTTCACTTGCACGCCCCATTCACATGACAAGCAATCTTATTAACCCCTCCAACTAAGCTAAATATGCTTCCCCCCTCGACCACAAGCCACTACGTTATTGAGGCTTCATAATGGTCAAACCATTGGTCTTTTGAAAAAAAAAAGCACCATACCATTTGTCAGTTTAACTTTAAGGAGGTCAACGATTCTACGAATGTTAGGTACACCGGCCTCATCTAGTATAATTTTACAAAAAAAAAAAAGATTCGAAGAAAGAAAAAAAGATTTAAAAATTTCAAAACAAATATCTATACTAATATTATAAATAATTCATAATTATTTATTTGC
Organism: Tholera decimalis; assembly: GCA_943138885.2. NCBI lineage: Eukaryota > Metazoa > Arthropoda > Insecta > Lepidoptera > Noctuidae > Tholera > Tholera decimalis. The sequence continues at coordinate 3,031,446 of OW964575.2, read as the reverse complement.
ATAAAACATGGTATAAAATGGTGTAAAATATAATAGAATGGTACAAACATGTTTAGCTAGTATGAAAACATAGCATGCAAAATTTAAATTTTTGAGAAAGACAGGCAAGGAACTAATGGATGTGAAATGGTGAGTTCTCAACATTTCATCTCCATAAATTCCTTCAAGCTGTAGATATTATAATCTTTTAACCAATGTTGCAGTTTAATTTTAAATAATCTTGAATTTAACATTTTTAAATTTCTCGGTAACTTGTTATAAATTCGTACGCACATTGCGAGGCAGTTTTTATTATATTTGGTAAGTCTTGGCAAATCATTCAATACTAATTTGTGTGGATCACGTCTATTTCGAGGATTTATATCATTTGCTGTCTTAAATAGTTTTTTATTGTTAACTACAAACACACATATTTCATAAATGTACAGAGATGGCAGCGGTAGCAAACCAAACTTCTTGAACATTGGTCGACATGAGTCATCTGGTTGGAGTCCACATATTGCTCTAATACATTTTTTTTGCGCTATAAATGCTCTATTCTGGTTGGTGCTATTACCCCACATGACAAAGTATGTAGGAAATAATATCTGGATCTACTGAAGTGATTTCGAAAATTCTCACCAATAGAAAGCTGCATTATTGTTGAGGGACATAAGCTACATATTTTCCTGAAAATAACTTTTTATGTGAACGAAGCCGCCGACAGAAGCTAATCATTGATAAATAAAGTTAAGAGCGTCCTTCTGTACCGTCTATTTTGTGCTTTATATTTAAAAAAAGTTTTAAGTTTAGAAGCAAGCTGGAACATGCGAAATCTAGCTTAACATAAAGATGATGATGAAAATTTACCCATGCTTAGCCCTCTTAGGTGGGTTAAAAGATAGAAATATCTTAAAAATACTTCTTATATCTAGTCCTGTTCTAAGAAAATCATTTTATTTGATGTTGGAAATCCAAAATCTATCAACTTTCATTTACTATTTCAATATTAAGTTTAATTTTACCCTGCCATTTTCTCAACTCACCGTTTTTATTCGACATTCTATATTTCACTCTTTATTATTCAAATAGTGTAATAAAGCTATCACGAATCAGTTGCGCACTTTTACCCTACCATCTATTTTATCCAAAATTAAAAACATATCATGTAAATTTACCAAATCTAAAGCTCAAGACGCTAAAATTTCGAGAACTCTAAAAAGCCTTATCTTCAAACCTTAGAACTTGGTAAATAGCATTACTTGACTGTTCAATGTAAAGAGGGTGAAAATACAATCAAACGCTGTGAAATGGAATGTCCCAGCTTCTTTTAGTATTTCTAGGCTGGGGTACTTTGCCATCGAAATTAAAATCTAGTCACACACGAGTTATCTAACGTTTTAAATGACATTTGAGCATTTTTACCCCACCACCTACGTAGTTACCCTTCTTACCTTACAAAATTTCCTATACACCTTCTTCCGTGGAGTGTATTGACGCAAATAAGTTTGTATAGTTACCCTTCTTATTTCACTAAATCTCCTAAACTCTTTCCCCGTTAGTGTTGTTAGATAAGTTTGCGCACCGTTACCCCACCACCACAGTTACCCACGTTACTCACATCGGCTCCTAGTCTCCATAGTCATATCTTCAACGGGTTCGAACTCTGTATCGGTATCCAGATCCTCACTGGTCTGCATTAGTGACGGAACATGCAAACAAACGTACACATATAGCATGCGGGTAGAAAGGATTTTGTTTAACGTTTTACTGTTTCATAATTATCTTAGCCTTGTTGCCAACCATGTTGGAGTCGGTTCCCAGTAACTGGATGCAGGTGAGAACTAGTATTTTACATGGACTGACTGCCTATCTGAATGCCATAATCCTGTGGCCGGGTAACACTATAACCCTTGACAAGACCCAGAGCCGGATTAACCCTGTCAGAGGCCCTAATGCAATGGCATTCTCGGGGCCCCCTTTCTTACTTTGACTGACTAAATCGTGTGTGAACTGAGGAAACGCACATTAAGAGCTGTGGTTTTTAATATATTTGTTTACCTATTCCCAGATTTGTTCTAAAATTGTTTTAATTCTACTACTAAATCTAATGATTTGTATTTTGTGAGATAACAGTGAGATCCCTAAGTTCACACGCACATCAAATTCTCGTTCGAAGAAACATGTTTTCTTGGTGCGTACACTAGGGCTGGGCCCCTAGTTGATGCGGGGCCCCTAGGCAGTTGCCTACTCCGCCTAATGGTTAATCCGGCCCTGACAAGACCCATTGATATATACAGACGCCAGCAAATCAACCTACCTCAATCTGTCAAATTTCTTTAATAGATTTTCAACCTTATCACAATAGTGGAAGGTTAATGTTCGATTGGTAAAATTTGACAGATTGGGGTAGATTGACGTGCTGGCGTCTGTACCTGACTTTTTTATATTTTTTTTTGTTTTTTTTTTATGTAATTATTATTAATAAGCTAATTGTAGTAATAATGTTTTAATGTAATTTATTTTATTTTATAAGTATTATTGTTTTATTTTTATATTTTTCATATGTAATTCTTATTAATTATTAATATGAATTACATATGAAAAATATAAAAAATTGTAGACAATTTGTAGTAATAATGTTTTAATGTAATTTAAATTATTTTATAAGTATTGTATGCCCTAAGGGCGGGACATAGCTGATCTATATTAATATGTAAGACCTTTATCATGTACTAACTATGATCCACAATAAATTATTTGATTTGATTTGACAAGACTACATATTTACTGGCTTCTGAGTAACCGTAAGGGCTGTCGAAAATGTACAAAAGACATCTGGGATCTTTGCGAGCTTTACGAGGCACGGACGGAACTCAATATGTTAAGGTAATAATCCATCCACGTTCACTCGTGCGGCTGTTTATTTAGTCACGATGTCCTCTTTTTACCCAACTGCAAAGGATTATGTTTTTCGCGCGTATCTTGTATGTATGTAATATTCTTTATTACTTCATATCTCCGGAACCACTGAACGGATTCACATAATTGAGGTATCATTAGATTTGTCTTAGCAGCCCAAGCGTTCTTAGATAGAAAACACTTGAAAAAAAAAATGGCGGCTGTGCGAAGCCATTATACATAGTGAAAAAAAAAATTTTCTCGAGCAAAAGAAAAGATAGAAAAAGTGACAAGCATGTTCATCTGGGTCCCACCTGCTTGTCACTTTTTAAAATAAAAATGGGCTTGTTTCTTGTATTTCAGTTGACCAGTCGGGTTTTTTTTAGACTTTTTAAATAACCGTTTTTATAAATAGAGTATCGAGTATGATAGCAACTTTAGTGAGCCATCTTTTCAGTCACTGAATCAATTTAGAATCTATTCTTCCTCTATTTCAGAAATGGAAAAGCCGGGAAGTGATTTTGCAGTCTTTTTTAAGTACCTGACTTAGCTAGTTCTCAACTTATGATATGGCTCAAACAGAATCCTTTCTACTTTCAAACAAACAAATGTATGATGAGACAAAATGACATAACGAGCATTATGTATAATTTTGAGTGATTTAATTAGTAATGGTAAAATCGATTAAAAACATGAAAAAATACCATCACTCTAAATTATATTAATAACCACGAAAACAATAAATAAAACCTTGTAATATATGAAATGAAAGTAACCGTTAACACTTTTCGATGACGCACGCGCCAGTAGGCGGGTCCAACAATGATTTGTTTGTGTGCCTACAACTTGCACCGCGTGTCGTCGTTATACGTAGCTATTGATGAGTTTTGTTTATGACCAGAACTCGAATAACGAGTCTATTTCTAAGTAAGTTTTCAGTGCATAAATAAAATCTGATAATAGAAATATCCTTTTTCGTTTAATAAAATCATTGTTATAAAAATTTGGCTTACAATTTATGGCATACAGTAAGTAACGTAGGCTACTTTAGAGCAAAGCCGCAGGAAAAGATAGTTTAAATAAATACATTGGTACGATTACGGTTGCCAATAACCATAAAGTCAACGGTTACTTTCATTTCTGGTTAAAACCACATTAAAATGACACTTAAAACAGACAAAAATATCAACCAACCGTTGCTCTAATTAGCAACCATCTATTACAAAGTAACCTGTTACAAAAAATAGCTGGCCCACATCGAATTCAGCATTCGAGCATAATGTATTATTCAGAGCAATTGAATTTATATATTAGATTTTTTTTTCTATTTCGTCCGCGAGTTAGGTTTACAAAAAATATTCCTAATACTCGAAAAATTATTCAGCAACTAATATTATAATGTGTACAATAAAGTATACAGAGTTGATACGATCGAGGGGCTTTCCTTTAAACTGCGTATACTAGGTACCATTTTCAAGCTTTGTACCAAAAATCAATTAAATAGGACAAGTAGTTTAGTCGCAGATAATTTTGATGAGATGCACCTTAAAGCGATAATTCTGACCAAGACAAGAGATAACACACGCCGCGCTACGTTGCCACTTTGTTACCTAGGTATTTAAGGTCAGTCACATTTATTTACAAAGGTTGGTTGCGTTTTATTCTGATTTGTAAGCTATTTAGTTTGTTTGAAAAAAAAAAATATTGGCTCTTTTTACTGTATCAAATTAACACTAAACACGTATAGTATACGTAGTGTAATTTAATGCCCCTCTGTCGTATCAACTCTGTATAATAAATAAATTACCACACCTCAACAAGTAATATTAATTTCAAACAAATGCTTTCGTTGTAGCTCAGCTTCAATTCAACCAAACGGACATTCACATAAAGAGATTCCCCACCGCCATCTTTCAAGCATCATCGTTTTGCCAACGCCAACGCAACGTCTATTACGAAAAAGTATATTTTTTTAAAAAGAAAACTAGTAATGTGGGTAGAATTAACATTACTAACAATCTTGTTGACCCCTCCAACTAAGCTAAATATGCTTGTGTCTGGAGTGGGTTCACGGCAATAGTGTAAATGGGTGGGGTTCGAACCCGAGAACTCTCGATCACAAGTCCCGAGACCTTAGGCATTGACACTTCGAATAATATACAATATCTCTCGCCATCTCGCTCACTCGGGGTACGTAATCTTGCGTTAGCGACGCGTCGACAATGCGTGGGCGCAGTTAGGACGACGACACTTAAAATAAAAGACTCTGGTGTGGGAAATCTTTAAATAAAACTTAGATGACACATGAAATTAGCAACCACATTAACAACGGACAAGACACTCGAGCAACCAGAAGCAACCAAGTTAGCAGAAGTTGTAGGTTGCTCTCACATTTGCTGCGTGTTTCCAGTGTGTAATGTTCGTCTAGTTCTACATCTTCCGGGTCCAATTCCTCCTCGTCCTATTCAAGTAGAAGTTGGTTAGACATATTTGAGATATTATTGAACAGAGTTTGTTTCTGAATGGATTTTCAACATAACTTGAAATTTATATTTTTTTGACAGCTGTATGGATTTGTAAAATTGTGTAAGTATGTATCCATTTGATTTATAATTCTCGCAGGTTTGAATGTCAGTGTTATTTTTTTATTCAGAATGAGCTCACTCTTGACTTCGATCTCGCCTGATGGTAAGTGATAGATGAGGTCTACGATGGAACGAGCAAGCCCAGAAGATGCCTGTTCACTCTTGTTTTAAAGGTTGATAGGTCATAAGTGGCAGGGAACTCAGAAGCCGGCAAGAATTCCACAGCTTGGAAGTGCGCACAATAAATGTGGAAAAGAAGCGCTTGGTACGACAAGACGGTATATCAACCAAGTGTGGATGGTACCCAGCCGTGCGTCTGGTAGACCGGTAGTGAAAGGGAGATGGGGGGATCAGGTCATGGAGCTCCTGCTCACACTCCCCGAAGTACAATCTGTAGAAAACTGACAGGCAAGCAACGGTTCGCCGATGAGCCAGGCTATGAAGCTTGCCCGATACCACCTCGTTACTTATAAGCCTTTTAGCCCTGCGCGCGATTGAGTCCAGTGCAGCAAGTTGGTATTTTGCAGAGCCATCCCACAAGTGGCTGCAGTACTCCATGCAGGAACGGACCTGTGCTTTATATAGATTCAGAAGCTGTCCAGGCGTAAAGTACCGCCTCACCCTGTGTAGGATTCCTAGCTTTTTTGCTGCAGTCTGAGCTCTGGACTCGATGGTTGAGCCAAAGTTGAGGTCTGACGTCAACTCCATGTCCAAAAGCTCCAGGCGGTTGGTAACTGGCACAGATGCACTTCGGAAAGTAGGGGATAATTGATAGGGGCTCCTTTTAACACTGAAAAGACAAGCCTGTGTTTTCAAAGCGTTGAATTTGACCAGGTTGTCGTCGCCCCATTGGGAAACGAGATTTAAGGTCGAATTCATGCGCTCTACCATGGCCTTTCTGAGAGTGGCAATTTCGTCCCTGCCAGCTCTAGCAATGGATAAGTATCTCTCTGCGACTGTGCTGTCATCCGCGTACCCAACTGCTCCCAGCTGAAGTAGGTCATTGATATGCAGCAGAAAAAGAGTCGCAGAAAGAACAGACCCTTGAGGAACACCGGCATTAATTGCCATAAGATCCGACGAACAGCCATCGATGACCATTCGGATCAACCGCTCACTCAAGAAGTCGGAAAACCAGTTGCATAAGCTAGCAGGAACACCGAATGCAGGAAGCTTGCTCAGCAGACTAGCGTGCAAAACCCTGTCAAAGGCTTTTGAGATATCGAGGGACACCGCAAGGGCTTCACCATGTTTCTCAATGGCCTCGCCCCAACAATGCGTGACATACACAAGAAGATCTGCGGTGGACCGACCACGGCGAAAGCCATACTGGTGGTCACTGAGGAGCTCATTGTCTTCAAGGTATGCCAGCAACTAATAAGTTCCATACTTTGTAAAGTGATGGAAATGGTACTCAACAACAGTTTAGTACCCTTTCCATCACTTTACAAAGTATGGAGGTTAAGGCGATTGGTCTATAATTGGCAGGATCAGCACGGCTTCCCTTTTTGGGCACTGGTTGCACATTAGCAAGCTTCCAGGACACTGGTACCACTCCGGTTCTGAGGGAAAGGCGATACAGCGCGCGAGTGCAGAGCGAGTGTGAATTAATTCATTAAAATACAACTGTCGGTCGAAAGATGTACAAATGACCGGGACCAAGGCCTTCACGTGCTTCTTGAGGCCCGAAGGAATCTCGATATGTCAGGGTTAGTAGCTTACCCTTGAAGTTCAAACCTTGTGGTTGTCATTACTTAGCTAAAAGCTAATCTATGACAGCGCAAAGCTCATGACAGTCGAAGATGGTAATTTATTTTTACAAAAACAGCACTCAATCAAATGTTTCGAAACTACAGGGTGTCTCAAAAGAAAGTTTATAATTGTTTGGCTTATTGTGTGAACGCAATGATTAGAAGGGACGCGGAGGATATGTGAATCGGTAGCCTGGTCTCTTCTAATTATTGCGTTCACACAAAAAGCTAAAGATATATAAACTTTCTTATGAGACACCTGTAGTATGACGGTCTACGAAATGTTTGTATTGAAAAGCCATTCAGGAACCTGGTATCTTTAGTTAATGATGAATCCCTTTAAACATTTGGCATTCGATTTGGCATAGTACACCCCTATCAGAGGTCAAGAGCGGCTTCATCCAGACTAAAAAGAGAAGTCCACACTCTTCTCATTATAATCGTTTGTTGTCAAGCCTGTATCGCTTTAAGTAGGGGTGAGCACTAACTAAAAGGCCGTTAAGCCACGAAAGGTCATTTGTCATTTTTTTTATATATCATTAAACTACTTTCGATTCTCTAACTTTTGGTCTAAGAATCATTTTCCTACGATTAATACTTATACGAGAGCAATTTTGCTGACCATTAAACCACATCATTTTTGTCACTTCTTTAGTTAAAAAGCGATTATAAAAAATAATTAATATTTACAGAAAAATAATATGTCATATATTGTGTAGAGAAACTATGCCCACAAAAATAATTTACAACCATCGTCCTAGCTAGCGTAGTTTTGTAGAAAAATCAATTTCTACTTATTTTTACGTTTACTCGAAAAGTAATTTTTTGGGTTATTGGCTTTTTAGTTAGTGCTCACTCCCCCGCATAAAAAGATGGGGCCCGCCAAGTCGGGGGTCGCGTTGAAGAATACTTATGTGTTCCCGCAGCCCCCGACGCATGTGTACGAGGGAACACGGGGTGGTTTTACTCAGTAAGAATTTGACAGAACCCTTCGCCCGTCCCAGGGCGGAGGACATCTATGAGGATTTCCACCTCGGAAACTCCCAATCTTCCTATAAAAAATAATCAGTTAATTCCGTCGTAAAATCTATACAAAACTCACCCTATTCATGAGGACAGCTCTTCGTATCTCTCTGACGGCGTCATAGACAAGTCTGCTGGCGTCTATGAAGTCATTCTCGTCGAGGGCTGCGCCCGCGCCGCCGCCGAGCGCGGACACTGCCGCGTCTACGCGGACGCCGAATTTGGACATCACTGTGGAAGAGGAGATTGGTGTTGTTAGGAAGGTATGGAAAACTAAAGAAGCTCGTTAAATTAAATCGTATGTCACACACTGCTTTTATTTACCAAATAATTTTGTGTTACATGGGCGAACTTAATATAGCAAGGCATTCTCTACCAGTCAACCTTTGGGTTAAAAAAAATCACATTGTGGTAGGTGTACGAGAAAATGGAATGAAATAATATATTTAATACGCATAAATATAATACTAATATGTAATAATACTAATAAAATACATATATATGCTAAAATGACAAACTAATAAATACGGTGCTTTATAATATTCTTTCTGATTAAGAGAGCTCATAATAATTATGACGAAGACCAAACTAAAAATGGCTGCCCCTTAAGTGGTGGTTTTTAATTATCTGCTTAATCTTTTCTTAAATATGTTTGTATGTTAGGGTCAATTTATACTAGCGCAGAGACGAAGTGCATCGAAGCTTCAAATTCTTTACAACTAAAGCGAAGCCGCACGAATTGCGCGTGTATTCGCACGTGGTAAATTAATTCAAGCCCGAACAAGCGAGCTTGACTTATGTTTCAGTCTGCCGATGTATTGATTTAAATGAATAATTTTGGTACAAAGAAAAAATAAAGCATTTTTTGACTTATGTGCTTTAGTCCGCAGACCCGACAATTTTTCGTCCGAGTCCATCGTCATGAACACCGACGCAGGTCAATTTCTGACTGATGACGCGTAGGTTCGCTAGTGGGCGCATGGATACGCGAGAATGCGCGCGCACCAATCAGCGTTGTTCACGCGCAGCCGCGCGTCTTTTTAAAATCTCATAAGTAAAGTGAGCGTTACGCTGTGGAGTTAAGGTTGAATTTGTTATGTTCAGTTTTCAGGCGCGTGCACAGGATTATGACAGGGTATGCGGCGGAGTAATCGGTCACAAAAACTTTTTCTTTTATAGTTTTAGCATAGCCACAGCCAGGCATCGCCACCATGCTACGATGCGTGGCTGTGGCTATGCTAAAAATCTATAAAAGAAAAAGTTTTTGTGACCGATTACTCCGCCGCATACCCTGTCATAATCCTGTGCACGCGCCTGTCAGTTTTGGATAGACGCTTCGATGCGCTTTGACTCAGCGCTAGTATAAATTGACCCTTAGGGTCGGCTTCAGCTAACATCTAACCAGATGCAGCTGAGCGATACACGTGGAGCGACATAATATTAGACCTCCACAACTCAGTAGCCGGATAACATACCCATTGGCAATACCAATGTCAGATTTTTTGGCTTCTGACTACAGTTGTTAATGCATGGCCGGCTACAATGAGCTTAGGGTATGCGGGACTTTACACTCGCCGCGTATTGCCATGCCAGTAGCCAGGGCCAACCTACTGGCGAAAACGTCATTGACCAAAACAATCCGAGTAGTGAACGAACTTCATGGAAGGATTGATATACAGTATGTTAACTAACAGATGGCGTTCCCGTTAACCCGCAATAGTATAGCATCCATACATGCTGAAAAAATATTACCATCCGAAACCAAAATGTTTTTATTTTTTTAATATGAAAATATTCACAAAAAATGTTAAGTTGATACGTAAAAGAAACAAATAAATTGCGACGTTGCCGTCCTTCAAATACGCGTGTACAAAGTGTTTCTTTTACGTATCAATTTAACATTTTTAGTGAATATTTTTAATATAAAAAAAAAACATTTTGTTTTCGAATGGTAATATTTTTTTAGCATGTATGGATGCTGTACTATTGCGGGTTAACGGGAACGCCCTCTGTTAGTTAACATATTGTATTTACGTGCAATTTGAGTGAATTCGCAAAGAATCTCTTAAATATAGTAACATAGGTATAGTTAAGGGATGTTTTTTTTTTAAATTTAATGTCGTTAATCTTATATAATAATATATTGCTTAAATAAACTTTATTTTTAAGTAAATATAACTGATAGCCCCAGTGTCGTATTAGATTAAGTGTGTAAAGATAGTGTTAAGGATGGTTTAATAAATAAATGCTTTCCGAGGCACGAAGAAATCTCTATACATATATGTTAAGACGATTATCCATTCAAAGACCGGCCTCGACACGCGTAGTTTAACCTGCAAAACCAACCCGTGCGTCTGTTATTATTTAGCCAAGAACTTTTCCTGTCGCTCGAGAATAAGTGATAAAATAAAAATAAAAAACCGACCAAGTGCGAGTCAGACTCGCGCACGAAGGGTTCCATACCATCTTACTAATATTTCTTATTTCTTACTCTTACTAATTATAAATGCGAAAGTTTGTGAGGATGGATGGATGGTTGTTACTCTTTTACGCAAAAAACTACTGAACGGATTTGAATGAAATTTGATAAGTAGATGGTTGATATTTTAGAATAACACATAGGCTGCTTTTTATCCCGAAATTCCCACGGGATCGGGAATTGCGCGGGAAAACCTTCCCACGCGTACGAAGTCGCGGGCAGTAGCTAGTTATCTATAAAACGGCAAAAAGAACACGTTTGTTGTATCGGAGCCCCCTTAAATATTTATTATATTCTGTTTTTTAGTATTTGTTGTTATAGCAGCAACAGAAACACATCGTCTGTGAAAATTTCAACAATCACGGTTCATGAGATACAGCCTGGTGACAGACGGACAGACAGCGGAGTCTTAGTAATAGGGTCCCGTTTTACCCTTTGGGTACACGGATCCCTAAAAAGTAATGTAGTTACAGCATACTTAGTTTTTTCTACATTTTTATAGGGGAACGGGACTGTTACTGCTTAATACAGGTATTATATAACCTGGCAAGAAGAACAGAACTGCACCTAACTGATTGACGTCATTAGTACAAATCCATTACGTAAAAACCTAATGCATCGTGCAAGTACCTTACAATCACCTTTTTATGAAAAATAGTGTTTTTATTATTACAAACGTATTCGTCTTCATATTTGCCACTTTGGTTCGGACTTATGGTGTAGAGAGTGAAAGACTTATTTTAGTCCCAATGAATGAACGAGGAGGAATAGTCAAAACTCATCATCAAAAGCCACAAGACGACTGAAGGTGTTCGCCGACCATTTTCCTTGCCAAGTTCGAACCGGTATCACGCCCATGAAGGTTATTTGAAAAGGGCGTCGGTTTTATCAACAAAATCATAAAATTAACTGCGCATCCGAGCTGTCCTCATCAAACACCTCACATATTCATCAGGCACACATCTGATTAAGTTATTGCGTGACATTACCGTGACCTCTCATAGGTGACACGCTTATTCAGGGTCACCAGTTTTGAGTTCCAATACCATTATGTAATCTCGCTTATAGGGTCCCTTTGTTGTCCATCTTTCTGTTTGTCAAGACCTTTTTTCTCAGGAATAATGTATAAGTAAAGGTTTTTTTTACTATTATTTTTACCTTATTACGCAAATAATAGGATCTATGAAAATTTAAAACAAAATATTATTTTATTGGCTAAGAATTCTAATGTCTCTAATCCATTTTATTTTAAAAACATGTAATTCCTTTTTTTTAATTCTTCTTCTTCTTAGCGTGTCGATGGCAAATAGCTAGATGGAGTCAGCCCAGAACTGGGCAACAAGTTTGGCATCTTCGGTAGCTTCCATCAAGTCCTGCAGTGAGCAGTTGACAGGGCACGCAGGACAGGAAATTAAGTGTGCCATGGTTTGTGGAACAGAACCACATATATACCCCAAGGCAGAGGCATCGATAAATCTCCACCTGAACAGATTTTCTTTGCTGCGACCAACCTGGGTGCGGAATCTGTTTAAAGACTTCCAGGTCAGCCATGGCAGTTCGTGTCCAGGTGGGAGATGCTCAGTTGGTGCGACAAATGGGCTTGGAAGGGATGTACTTTCTAGCCACAGCTTTAGTCACTTGTTTAACTGTTAGTGTTCTTTTTTCATAGCATTTGAACATTTTTCTTCATCATGGATATGTTAAAATTCGAGTAATTAAAGAACATGAGTACCGTCGTCGCAGCAAAGCGACAAAAGCGGCACGCAACATCAACTATGTTTACGGAACGAACACTACAGACGAAGGCACAACCCGTTATTGATTTGTCCGCTTCCGTTCACATCATAGCTTACCGTCAGGTGAGATGACGGTCAAACGCGAGCCTATTTAAAATAATAATCAACACTAGATTCTTTTTCTGAAGTATTAGTTTGGTATGGAATTCCGCTAAGTAACACGTGATTCCATTCTGCATATCCATACAATCCGTGGTGAGCAATTTATGAGAAGCATGTAGGTTTATAGATAGAAACACACAAGATTGAGCAGGCCCGTCCAAACAGTGCAAGCATTTGTCAGTTACTGCGTGGTCCAACTTAGAACTTCAAGGAGCTCGAATGATTTGACGAACAGTACAAAAGTAAGGATATTTGGGTAGGCCGTATAAGAACTGAAACCGCCAGACAGTGCAGTAATCTATATATAATAAAAATGAATCGTTAAATGTGTTGCTAAGCGCAAAACACGAAAACGGCTGGACCGATTTGGCTGATTCTTTTTTGTTTTGTTTGGTTTTGTAAGAAGGTTCTTATGAAAAAAAAAAGTAGGAAAGGTCTCAAGGGTAGGGGTAGAGGTAGTGTATGGTACGGTAGAGTAGGGTAGGGTTTGGGTAGGGTAGGGGTAGAGTAAGGTCTGGGTAGGGTATCAGTAGGATAGGGGTAGTAGTATCAGTTGGGTAGCGGTAGGATACCACGCGAACAAAGTCGTGGCGAGACAGCTAGTGTAATAATAATATTTGTTGTTTTCCCACACTGTTCTCACATTCACATTTTAATGTAGAACCATGCAAATTGTGTCTGATATGGTCTTTTGAGGACAGAACCACAGAGGTTTAAGAGCACCTATCCAGTCAGTGTAATCCTATGTCAGCAATTGTGTAGCTCAACTCGGGACTACTAAGGAGCTAAGCGATTCGACGAACAATATCAAAGTAAGGCCATTTGGGTAGGGCGTATAAAGTACTCAAACTACCAGAGAGTGCGGTAATTATTATTAACATTATTTTTATTCTGGATGAGTCTACTCTTCACCCCCATCTCACCTGATGATAAGCGATAGATAAGGTCTACGATGATATAGAACAAGCGAGTCTAGAAGACGCACTCTTGCTTTAAAAGCTTTAAGGTTATAAGTGGCAGGGACCACAGAAGCCGGCAGAGTTCCACAGCTTGGCTGTGCGCACAATAAATGTGGAGCAGAAGCGCTTGGTTAATATACTCATAATATTCGTTATTTTCCCACATTGTAATGTTTTCCTTTACCATATCGAATGGTGGATATGAACTCATCGGCTATATATCTTCGAGTTGTTGCGTCAGACAGCCGTGACCCTCCACAGGTGACATTGTAATTCAAGGCCATTGCTTGTTAGTTCCTATGGCTTTATTTATGGGCTCCTGCTGTTTCATCTCGAATTGTTAAGTCATCTTCATACTTGACTAGTAATCGCGCGGAGCTTCGCTACTCTTTTTTGCAGTCGGGTAAAAAGTAACTTATAACCTCCCTCAATCTTCAAGTTACTTCCATCCCAAATTCTATCTAAATGCAACCAGTACTTTCAAAGATTAGCTCGTTTAAATAAACAAACGTTTCCGTTTTATAATAATAGCATAAATAACCAGCCTATAACGATGCATGGTCTTTCAGGCCAGGGGGAGGTGTCCAGATAACGTAACATTAATTAAGCTTCTCGGTTGCCCATTTAAAAGGGTTGATAAGTTTACGTATCTTGGACATCTCCTGACCCCTGGCCTGAAAGACGATGCAGACATTGAAAGGGAGCGTAGGGCGCTGTCTGTTCGAGCGAATATGATAGCCCGCATATTTGCGCGGTGTTCGAGGAGCGTCAAAATAGCCCTATTTAGGGCTTTTTGCGTCCTTCTATACTGGCAGTCTGTGGGTGGATTACACGCGAAAACAGTACGGAGCTCTACGCGTCCAATACAACTACGCGTTCAGGATGCTCTTGGGGCTGCCTCGCTTCTGTAGCACGTCAGGGATGTTCGCCGAGGCGCGTGTGGATTGCTTCCACACAATCATGCGCAAGCGGTGCACATCCCTGTTGCGTAGGGTGCGGGGCGGCCGCAATTGCCTGATCCCTCCATATCCCTTTCACTACCGGTCTACCAAACGCACGGCTGGATACCATCCACACTTGGTTCATATACCGTCTTGTCGTACCAAGCGCTTCTCCTCCACATCTCTAGTGCGCACTTCCAAACTGTGGAATTCTCTGCCGGCTTCTGTGTTCCCTGCCACTTATGACCTTTCAACCTTTAAAGCAAGAGTAAACAGACATCTGGGCTCGCTCGCTTCATCGTAGACCTCATCTATCGCTTACCATCAGGCGAGATCGAGGTAAAGAGTGAGGTCTTTCCGAAAAAGAAAATAGTATCCTGAACGCCTTTGCAGAACGTCTTGACTTGGTTCACGTGCTGAGTAATGTTCAAATATTATTTTTAATTGTGTATAATTTGTAAGCTTTTTAACTATTAGGTGTTTTCATTTAAATTTGAATTTAAAATAATGTTCCCATTGCTGGGACAAAGGCCTCCTCTCAAGAGAGGGAATAGGCCGTAATCCACCACATGTATGCGACATTCACCAACCGTGAGGGTCAGCTTCCAGTCAACTGAATGTAGCTGAGTAATAATGTTTTACCTGAAGCGACCACCTTCTGACGTCCACAATCCAGTAACTGGGTACGACGATACTCCTTAGCAAGACCAGTCAGATTTTCTGTTTCCTAACTACCCGTGACGACTGTCAAAGATGTATAAATGACAGCCGGGACTTATCGTGCTTTACTAGGCACACATCAACGGACCAACCAAAGCAAGATCGACCAGTGAGGCATTTATTATTTACATACGATAGACGACACGCTTGAGTCTATCGAGAAACGGGACTCTAAGGCTCCAGAGACTCACATCGGCGACTATGTGCAAGCCTATCGGTTTTCTATCGGTCACATTTCGGGGAGTGTGCAATATCTAATTCCACCAAGCCCGTTCCATCATCGGACTACAAGACAAACGGCGATGCACCATCGTTACATGGTGGACATCCCACCCATACACAAAATGTTTTGGGAATACTTTTATCGTGCGTACAGCTTAAGGAGTGGAATTGCCGGAGTGTGTGTTTCCTGAAAGCTATAGTTGGGGTCTTCAAGTTTAGAGGTAAATAGGTTACTTCTAGGTAAGCGTGCTTCATCTTCGACCACATCATCGCTTACCATCAGGTGAGATGGTGGTCAAACGGGAGCCTATTAACAATTATAATATAAAAAGCTCTTCTCCTGAAGTCTCCCGACTTCTCCAACACTATGTAGCATTTAATAATAATAGATCTCCTAACTGATTTCGGTTACGGCGTCCAATCTCATAATTGATTAGCCATCTGCGCAGGAGATATTATAGTGCACAAGCATGTGGAGGTACAAAGTGCATTCTCTGTTCCTTTTACCCTCATTGTCCGATGGGTTTGGAAGTCACGTTAAGCTAGGGCTGCCATCACCAAATTTGCCGGCCCCATACAGATTTACATACGACATTTGGGTAAAATCACAGTTTTTCCCCGGACACCGTAGAAAAATACATTTTTGAACTTGAAACTAAAAAACTTTTTAACAAAAAATTAAACCGACTCCCAAAAAACACTGCAAAGTGAAAAATAACTTTAATTTCGGTAGTCGGTGTCTTTAGTTTTGTTTTTTCGT
The DNA here is from genome assembly GCA_943138885.2 of Tholera decimalis. Taxonomy (NCBI): domain Eukaryota; kingdom Metazoa; phylum Arthropoda; class Insecta; order Lepidoptera; family Noctuidae; genus Tholera; species Tholera decimalis. The sequence goes on along the minus strand of OW964575.2, from coordinate 3,015,228 downwards.
TTTTGGCACCGACTTCCGAAATCAAAGTTATTTTTCACTTTGCAGTGTTTTTTGGGAGTCGGTTTAATTTTTTGTTAAAAAGTTTTTATTTCACTCTTTTTAGTTGGATGATTTTTAATTCACCTAGTTACAAGAGCCTAAATGTCAACTACTTATAACCTTTTACAAATATCGTTTTTCCCAATGCTGGGCCGTTAATTGTTGAGGAGTTCTCCTGGTACTTCACCATCAGCTCTACATCACCATATGCATTGTGACGAGCATAAAGTGTGTAACATCGATATTCAAGTAATCGAATCGCAATCCACTCAAAACTTATTATTGAGTAGTTTCGGCGGCCATCTGTGGTCTTCATCATCAGTTCCACTTCCCCAAATGGTACTTTTTGAGAGCAACTGCACAAGTTACTATAAGAAATACCCAAAACGCCATAGGTGTGCCTATAATATTTGAGGAGTTCCCTCGATTTCTCCAGGATCCCATCATCAGATCCTGACTTTGGTGATAACGGGACCAATTTCGAAGTATACCCATTCGAACAAAAAAGAATTTTCCAAATCGGTTCAGCCGTCTTCGAGTACTCAATGATCATACATAAAAAAAAAAATATACGCGTCGAATTGATAACCTCCTCTTTTTGTCGTCGGTTGAAAACCAACGATGTTTAATTATGGTTTTTATTTACTGATAAAGTGATAACATTGTAGAACTTTAGAACTTTTTTAATAACAGTCTCTTCCTTTTTATTTAATCATCGTAACATAAACAATGAGATGAAATACCATAGGAAAATAATAATAGAGATCGTGCTTTTCGGTACCCGTAAGACCAATGTGTGTCCGGGTTTTACCTGGACGCTTTTTGGGAAAATCCCCCCGGACGGCCCCGGACGAGAGCGTTCAGTTTGGAGAGCCAAACTAGCACAAATCCGGGAAAATCCGGACGGATGGCAGCCCTACATTAAGTCGTTTGTCCGGCGCCAGATCTCTCTCCAGTCGTGTCGAAGCTAGCATTTAAAATATAAACAAACAAACATGATATTAATGTCGTCTCGGACATTACTTTTTTTTTTTTTTTTTTAGCGTGGTAAAATTATCAAATAAGTCCTCCCACTCCGGGCAGGGTGGGAGGGACTGTCAGACTTTTACTGACTAAAATCCACGGTGTTCCTTCAATAACCCTTTACATACCGGGGCCACGGTAACGGGATGAGTCCCACGACCCCGGCGGGCTTCGGCCCTCTGCAGAGGGGGCCTCGTCATGTTGCTGACGCTCTTTGAGGCGCGCGTGGAACACGACGCGCCGTCGACCCGGGCATGGTCCATGGTCGGACAGCGAGTTGCCCTTTACTCGCTGTCCGCATGCCCGCGCCTACGGTGGCCGGAGATCGTCGGCCGACGTCCGACGCCGTGGGCGTCTACCACTGCGGCTGGGCTGGAGGGAGGACGCCATCCTCTCCCTCACGCGGCCCGCCTCCTCCTTCGGAAGCATGACTGCTTCGCAGAAGGAGGCGACCGCTTCCCACTCCCTCTCGCCCCGCAGCATGGCCTCGACCAAGGCCGGGCGCGAGAGGTCTCCGCCTATTGTCGCCGTGAGGACACGTCGGTGCTCTGCCCAAGCTGGGCAGTCCTGCACCGTGTGCTCGACTGTGTCCTCAGGGCGACCCTCGCAGTGGTGACACCCAGGCGTCTCTTCCTTACCCATCAGACACAGGTACCTCCCGAAACTTCCGTGTCCGGTGAGGACCTGCGTCATGCGGTAGGTCAGGACGCCGTGACGCCGATTAGTAGAAAACAAAACTTGATTTAAACAAGTCCTGTATATATAAAAAAGTACATATTTCCTGAAATACCTGATTAACATTATGCTTCACTCCAAACTCATTTATTTGTGCTCCTTGACATCTGGCCTATAGACATCGGAATGTGCTAGACGCGGCTAGAATAATAAGATTTCGACATTATGTCTTTTGACAATTATTTTTGATGCTACGAAACTATAATGTGGTATTTTTAAAGATACTAATCACACTTATAAAGTTGTATAATTAAATCTTATCTTTTTGTTTGGCTCACATACATACATACATATACAAATGCAATGGTTAAGTTGGTATGAGGGGGGAGGCATTAGAGCATTATTAGCCTATCTGACCTCCAAAAACCAGTAGCTGGTTAACACGATATCCTCTTGGCAAGACTAATGAACCCTTATAGATTCGTCACGTCTGTCACGTCATGTCCGTATGTGGCAGCCATTTTATTCCGAAACTATTTGGACTACACATGCAAAACTTGATAGGTGGATGTATCTAATAACCGCTTTCCGATTTTTATACAAAAATAATAAAAAATATTAAATAAAGGGGGGGCTACCCATACGTGGAACTGAAGCTAAAAAGATTTTTTTCATCAAACCTATACGTGTGTGATGTCTATAGAGGTTTCTAGAACCATATTTTCTTAAAGTCAATCGTTTAAAATACATCCAAAGTGGCAAAATTTAACTTATATAACAATAGAGTTAAAATCTAAAATAAATATATGTTGTAGATCTTAACGAAAACTTTCAACGAAAATTGGTTTCAACGAGCGAGTTAGCAGTTTTTGCGATATAGCACATTTTCTAAAACCGCATCATTCTTTGGAACAGTTCATAAGCGAGCCTGACTCGCACTTGGCCATTTTTTTTTAAATATAGCGATGAGATAATCTATACTTCTATTTTTATAGAACTATAGTTTCTATTAATATCTCTTACGAATGACCGCTCTACCGCTTCTAAATGCTATGCACGTTTCGTCCTTCACCTTTAGTGATGTTAATATTCGTTTACAAACCGATCCGATGTGTATCTAACTACGCAATACATGTGTTTACTATATTTCGTGATTTATAGCTTCACGACTAGATAAACAGATAGATATACTCGTTATTGTCCACTAGGAAATAGGTATACTTATGACTAATTACATGTGACCGCGTCCCCATTCGCGTGGGATAATTTTCCTTATTTAATAAAAAAAAAAATATTTCTCTATAACCTTCTCTACTTCCAGTGAAAAAAAAAACATATATACAAATAAAAAAAGTTTGTTTTTAATGTTATAACTATTTACAAGTACTTTATAAAATACAGTAATATTGAAACCACACAGTTGCTCTTTTTATAACTAGCATTATAAAGCGTAAAACTTTGGTGTTTGTTTAAACGCGCTAATTTTCGAGAGTACTGGGTGGAGTTGGATAAAATTTTGTATAGAGGTAGCTTGAAGCTTTTTCCCGACCGCAAAGAAAGGAAGGTTATATTTTTATCGTGATTCAAATAATGAAAATACATAACTATATGAATACACAGAGTCAAAAGAAAAATACATAGGTGATTCAGTTAGAACAACTTATTATACTATATAAAGCTAAATTACCACTGACTGACTGACTGACTCACTCATTGACATAATTGTTCTCCCAGATGGTGTATGGGGAGGTGGGTATATTTTGACAGATTCGTAAACAAGTAACTCTCAAACCTACGGGAAAAGTGCCAAACCTCCCCTTCCCCCTCCCCCCCCCCCCCTATCGTATCTCGGAAACTACGAGACCCGTATTTTTTTCTTTTTACGGATTCGTATAGAGGAGGCTCGGTAAAGTAAAAACCATTTTTCAAAGTCCCCCCCGCCCCCCCTTTAGGCGGATCTCGGAATCTAAGAGACTTGGAACATTTTTTTTTTCAGATTCATTTAGAGGGGCAATGCTTTAGTCGAAATAATTGTGCAACCCCCACCCCTTTTTTTTTTTTTTCACAAGCACGCGAGGTGCTTGCACCTCGCGCAACACGCAAATGCTAAACCCCCCCCCCCACTTTTTTTTTTTCACAAGCACGCGAGGTTCTTGCACCTCGCGCAACACGCAAATACTTGATTGCAATGCTTTAGTTTTTTTCACCAGCACGCGAGGTGCTTGCACCTCGCGCAACACGCAAATACTAGTCCTGTTATAAAATGACAAATTATCAAATTAAATGAAGAGCGTCTGTTCAAAAGATTTCACTTTCCAATATTTTTTTAATTTTTTTTTTGAACTCATAGCAGAAAACTCCACTGAATGAGCCTAAAAACTTGTTCCAAAGGAGCGTATTTCCCATATTATAAATCAAAAAAAATTAGATTCCAATCAAAACGGATATATTTCTGCATTAAAATGTTGTCTTGGATTGTTTTAAACAGAACAGGCATATTTCTTCTACAAATAGGATCTTTTATTTATTGTTCTATTCAAAAGGTCATATTTTTTTCCATACATAACAACTTTAATAAAAATCGATTCGTTTGACTAAAAAACGGTATAGAGTCAAAAGATGACGGCTGTACGTTGAATGTCATTGCCAATAGCAACACTGTAAAAATAAAAAAAATAAATATAAAATTATGACTCTACATCTCTATAACGACGTCGACAGATGTTATTCCTGACGTTCTTCGTCATCGTTCGACGAAAATTAAATAAAATAAAACGAATGGTGTATTTTTTTAAATGCATGTAATATTGTAGTGTTAATCTTCACAATGAGCTTACATTTAATTAAATTTTAGCATTTTTATAATAGGAACTTAGATGTTTTTGTTTGTTTTTGTAAAGTTTGTTTATCATAGAAATACGACCTTTTGAACAGATGCTCCTCAAATGATCTGTATATCATGTAGTTTAAAGTAAATATGTAAGTTAAACCTGTTAATTGTGATGTGATGTGTATTTAACTTGGCAATACTATAATGTCTATTTGTACGTAATATTTTATGGCTTTGACACTGAAGTGTGACGATTTGGCAAACGAGCGAGGCTTAGATGGATCGCTTACAGCATTCCAAGTCAACGTCGCATTGAGTCACATAGTAGTTTTAGAGATATAGCACATTTTCAAAAACCACAAATATAATTTTATCGTTTCTACGGATATTATGAAAACCAAAATTCTATTTTGCTGGCAAAAAATACTTCTACGGAACCCTTCATCAGCGATTCCAATGCGCTTTTCAACAATTTTTTTAAAGACCTATTTATAGACACCTCGCACGTATGGGTTATTATGATTTTTTATAGTTACTATTCCATGTATTTTTCATGGTTTCTGAAAATGTGCTATATCTCAAAAAAACTTTTTACCAAAAAATTAAACCGACTCCCAAAAAACACTGCAAAGTGAAAAATAACTTTAATTTCGGTAGTCGGTGTCTTTAGTTTTGTATTTTCGTTTTTGGCACCGACTTCCGAAATTAAAGTTATTTTTCACTTTGCAGTGTTTTTTGGGAGTCGGTTTAATTTTTTGGTAAAAAGTTTTTATTTCACTCTTTTTAGTTGGTCTATTTTTAATTTACCTAGTTACAAGAGCCTAATTATCAACTACTTATAACCTTTTACAAAATATTGCTTTTCCCAATGCTGGGCCGTTAATTGTTGAGGAGTCCTCCTGGTACTTCACCATCAGCTCTACATCACCATATGCATTGTGACGAGCATAAAGTGCGTAACATCCATATTCAAGTAATCGAATCGCAATCCACTCAATACTTATTATTGAGTAGTTTCGGCAGCCATCTGTGGTCTTCATCATCAGTTCCGCTTCCTCAAATGGTACTTTTTGAGAGCAACTGCACAAGTTACTATAATAAATACCCAACACGACATAGGTGTGCCTATAATATTTGAAGAGTTCCCTCGATTTCTCCAGGATCCCATCATCAGATCCTGACGTTTATGAAAATGGGACCAATATCGAAGTATACACTTTCAATCAAAAAAAGAATTTTCCAAATCGGTTCAGCCGTCTTCGAGTAATCGATGATCATACATTAAAAAAAAAAAAAAATATACGCGTCGAATTGATAACCTCCTCTTTTTGTCGTCGGTTGAAAACTGCTGACTATATCAATGATGAAAGTTGATTGATATCTACAGCATATTTTTTTAGGATTCTTCACAGTCTTATTTTAAAAGTTAGAGGGGGGAACATACATTTTACCACTTTGGAAGTGTCTAACTTTCAAAAGATTCGCTTTGAGAAATAATGGTTTCTGGAACCTCGATGTCAATTTTAAAGACATAGCTATCTATAGACACCCCGCACGTACAGGTGAGATGCTTTTTTTTTCAACTTGAATTTTAAAATTTTTGTTTATAAATTGTAAAGTGATGCACAGGATACACATCTTCCAATCAAGTTTCAACTGTGTAGACCTAATAGTTTCGGAATAAAATGACTGTGACATATGGACGAACAGACAGACAGACATCACGAATCCATAAGGGTTCCGTTATTTGCAATTCGGCTATTGAACGGAACCCTTAAAAGGGGGTAAATGATGCTATGACGTCTGACAAGGGAGAATGGAAGACGAGACGTGTTGCGACGATCACGACTAAATGGTATAAGGCCAGGAAGTTATGATAGATAGATATACTCTTTATTGTACACCATAACAGAATTAAATGAGGATTTAAAAAATACAAAGGGTGTTACAATGGATGGTCTTATCGCTTAAAGCGATCTTTTACAGACAACCTTTGGACGGATTTGACACAGCAGGAGAAAATAAACACACAATAAACAGTTTCGTTTAGAATTGTCGTGTAACTCTCGTAATGAAATTTAAACAGCGATATTCTGTAGATGCAGAAAATCTCAAACCGGCCGTTTGGGGTTGAAACGTTAGGACCATAGGGTTCGAGTACGCATCGACTCTTTCGTGACATCAGTAAACGATTAGTCGACTTCTCAAGTGACCAGTGGGCTGGCCTTTGCTTCGGACAGAGAATCAGCATTGCCATTCAACGTGGCAATGCGGCCAGTGTTCTGGGCACTTTTCCCATTGATAGCGATGTTGACGATTTTTCAATGCCCTATAAATTCTTTTAATTTTCGCGTATATATACAACATGTAACATATTAATGCACATCCTGAAATTAGTCTGTTCAGAATCATTTACTGAACCGATTTATATCGTCTTTTTTTAAATATCGAAAATTTACCCCAAAGTAATAAAATTTACGTAAATTACAAATTACACTTTCGCTGTATAGTAAAAACAAACTAACTATGGACAGTAAATTAAAGTAGTAACTTTTTAAATGCAGATTTATATAAATTCTCGTCATTCAGTACACATTACAGAAAAATGAAACTCATTTAAAGGAAGTTAAAGTCTTAAAAAAAACTGTTTAAACAAGTAAAACTAAAAATTCAGAGTATGTATTATGATAATAACATTATTTTCTAATTGGGGTATTTGAAGGTGTTCGTTAACTACGATACATGTTGTATGTTTTATTTTTAGAGCTTTGTAAATCTCAAGTAATTAATGTCTTTCAACGAAATAAATAACAGCGAGAAATCTTAAGAATACGTCATTGACATTTAAAACCAATAATATTTTTCTAATCATTGTTTTCTAGTTAAAAGAACGAATAAATCATTGATTAATTTAGAATTAATACTATCATTAATCATTCTGTTGGCGTTAATCTTACTTCGATGTTACGAAAGATTTGTAACAAAATGATAAAATTGTAGTGTAATGTTCGTAAGGCTTTTTGTTCAGCGTTAATTCATCAAATGACTCTTTGAGTGGGGAGGAAGGGAGTATTTTTTAATTCAGTATGAGTGCACTCTTGACCTCGATTTCACCTGATGGTAAGCGATAGATGAGGTCTACGATGGAACGAGCGAGCCCAGAAGATGTATTCACTCTTGCTTTAAAGGCTGAAGGGTCATATGCGGCAGGGAACACAGAAGCCGGCAGAGAGTTCCACAACTTGGCTGTACCTATCATTATGCGTACGGCTAAGGAGTGGAATTCCCTGCCGGAGTCTGTGTTTCCCGATAGCTATAACCTAGGAGTCTTTAAGTCAAGAGTGAATAGGTTACTTTTAGGTAAGCATGCTCCATCTTCGACCACATCATCACTTACCATCAGGTGAGATGGTGGTCAAACGCGAACCTATCTTAAACAAAAAAATAAAAAAATAAAAACTACGTACAATCAATGTGGAAAAAAAGCGCTTGGTGCGACAAGACGGTATATCTACCAAATGTGTCAAACTTCTACCGACTAAAAACCCACCCGTTCCTTCAGTTGTGCTACACTTTCAGACTCCTCAGTTCCGGGGCCGCGGTATCTCGTTAGATCATTCCCGCAACCCCGGCAGCCATTATTGACCGCAACCCCAAGCATAATGGGTTCGGCTTTCTGTCTAACCGAATGCAGCCGAGTTTTTTTTCGTGTCAAAGCGGGACGCCCTTTGAATTTTGTATATAAATAAAAATAAGTTGGTGTAAGATGCCATATTTAAGAGAAAAATACAAATTAAGGTTTAAAATATGACTTGAAATAATTGTGCCATCGGGATTAATCGGGAATAATTGTGCTATGGGATCCCACCTATACGCACGAAACGTTTTGGGAATACTTTCATTGTGCGTACGGCTTTTTTTTTACGTGGTAAAATTATCAAATAAGTCCTCCCACCCCGGGCAGGGTGGGAGGGACTGTCAGACTTTTACTGACTAAAATCCACGGTGTTCCTTCAATAACCCTTTACGTACCGGGGCCACGGTAATGGGATGAGTCCCACGACCCCGGCAGGCTTCGGCCCTCTACGGGGGGGCCTCGTCATATTGCTGACGCTCTTTGAGGCGCGCGTGGAACACAACGCGCCGTCGACCCGGGCATGGTCCATGGTCGGACAGCGAGTTGCCCTTTACTCGCTGTCCGCATGCCCGCGCCTACGGTGGCCGGAGATCGTCGGCCGACGTCCGACGCCGTGGGCGTCTACCACTGCGGCTGGGCTGGAGGGAGGACGCCATTCTCTCCCTCACGCGGCCCGCCTCCTCCTTTGGAAGCATGATTGCTTCGCAGAAGGAGGCGACCGCTTCCCACTCCCTCTCGCCCCGCAGCATGGCCTCGACCAATGCCGGGCGCGAGAGGTCTCCGCCTATCGCCGCCGTGAGGACACGTCGGTACTCTGCCCAGGCGGGGCAGTCTTGCACCGTGTGCTCTACGGTGTCCTCAGGGCGACCCTCGCAGTGGTGACACCCAGGCGTTTCTTCCTTTCCCATCAGACACAGGTACCTCCCGAAACTTCCGTGTCCGGTGAGGACCTGCGTCATGCGGTAGGTCAGGACGCCGTGACGCCGATCTAGCCACTCCTCAAAGACTGGTCTTACCACCGCAATTGCGGCGTGCCCGGTGCGTACGGCTAAGGAGTGGAATTCCCTGCCGGAGTCTGTGTTTCCTGATAGCTATAACCTGGGGGTCTTTAAGTCAAGAGTGAATAGGTTACTTCTAGGCAAGCGTGCTTCATCTTCGACCACATCATCGCTTAACATTCCCTGAGATTATGGTCAAACGCAAGCCTATCAACTATAAAAAAAATCGGTTAAACGGTTTAGGCGTGAAACATACCGAGTCACTTTTGGATTTATAATGTAGTAAGGAGTTAGGATTTGTAATTATTCGGTAAATTTCTTGCATGTCAGTCGCTCACTCGCGCTTGGTCCTGACTCCCAACCCCGCGTCTAAGCTGCCGTCTTCCGGGCTATTTTAGTGATATTTTAATGTAGATAAGTAAGTATGTAGGTATATAAAGGTTTGTTTGTAAAAGCGGGACATTTGTGTTCTCGTTGTGGACAGAGGGACAGACAGCCTGAAAGCTGGACAATCCCGCCCAAAGCGGGACGTATGGTCACGTTACGTATACCTGCACTTCATCGATAAATATAAATAGAACTGAAGTGTTTGTGTTTTTATTTCAAAATATCTTGTGATTACTATCGTTATTCACAGGATACTAATACACAAACAAACCTTTTCAAATATTTGTTTATCTGGCCTTCTGTTTGCGATGAATTTTAATGTTGATAAATGGAGAGGCAGGCAAAGAAAAGACGAATGGATTGTGTGAAGAATCATATGAAAGTTTTTTTTTTCTTTTGAAATCCGTATTTTTATACCCTTATGCAACGAATTAGGAATGGATACCCTTATGAGATAAATCTATGTAAATGTATTTAAAAGGATTAAATAATGCTGTGACGTCTGACAGGCGAGAATGGAAGAAGAAAATGGGTCGACCCAGTAACAATCGTTACATGGTGGACATCCCACACGTACGCACAAAACGTTTTGGGAATACCTTCATTGTGCGTACAGCTAAGGAGTGGAATTCCCTGCCGGAGTCTGTGTTTCCCGATAGCTATAACCTAGGAGTCTTTAAGTCAAGAGTGAATAGGTTACTTTTAGGTAAGCGTGCTCCATCTTCGACCACATCATCACTTACCATCAGGCGAGATGGTGGTCAAACGCGAACCTATTTTTAATAAAATAAAATAAAATAAAAAAGATCTTTTTTCGAGTTGGAAATCCTCGTGGATGTCCTCCGCCCTGGGGCGGGTGAAAGAGTCTGTCAGACTCATACTGACTAAAACCACCCCCTCGTAAACATACGCCGGGGGTTGTGTGTACGGCGTTGAAGAATATTTATGTGTACCCTACATAAATATTCTTCGACGCCGCCCCCGACTAGAAACTGGGATAAGGGCAGGAAAATGGATGACTAGATGTCTTTGTTTGTCTTGGCATTAAGGTTATTAAACTGGAACGGCTGAACTGGTTTTAATGGTACTTTCACTGGAAGAAAGAGGCTGGATTTGGATGAAATTTGGTATGAAAGTAGCCTGAAGCTTGAGCAAGGTTATAGGCTAACTTTTTACCCGACTGCAAAAAAGGTGGGTTATGTTTTCAACTCGATAAAGTTCAGGGGAGCGATCCCCGCGCGACTTCTAGTGTAGTTATAAATAAACAAGTTACGTTGGTGGGACGACCTTTGGAATACATTAACTTAGTAAGACGTACATTACAAGCCGCTGAACTTTGTAAATTTAAATAATGTATTATGCTGTTATAGGCCTGTTGACATATGCATGGTTTAGTGATTAAATCATTGGTTGAATATGATCATATATTGGTATCTTTGAATAGTATTAAAGACGCTGGTTGTTTGGCATACACAGACGTTAACAATGAAGGAAAATATAAGGAGACTTAATAAATAACTAATCTATTTTTTTAACCGACTTCTAAAAAAGGAGGAGGTTCTCAATTCGGATGTTTGTATTTTTATTTTTTTTTTATGTTTGTCCACGCATAACTCCGTCGCTTGCCAACCGATTTGAAAAATTATTTTTTTGTTGGAAAGGGTATACTTCCCAAATGGTCCCATGAAAATTTTATCGAAATCGGACGAGCCGTTTCTGAAAAATCAAAAAAAGTTGAAAAAAATAATTTACCTTGATGATCTTTTCGTTTACTCTGCATTGCGTTTTTTGTTCGCGCATAACTCCGTCATTTACGAATCGATTTGGAAAATTCACTGACCCACTAAAAAGCGCGAAAATAAAAACTTTTTTGCAAAAAATAAAACCGACTTCCATATCAAAACACTACAAAGCCAAAAATAATTTTAATTTCGGAAGGCGGTGTGAAAAAAAAGAAAATACAAAACCAATAACACCGACTACCGAAATTAAAATTATTTTTGGCTTTGTAGTGTTTTGATATGGAAGTCGGTTTTATTTTTTGCAAAAAAGTTTTTTCAGACTTTAAGAACATCGGCGTCGTGTTGAAAGCCTATCAGTTTTCTATCGGTTACATTTCGGGGAGTGCGCGATGGAATTGCATAATTTAATTCCAGCAAACCCGTTCCATCATCGGACTACAAGACAAACGGCGATGCGCTATCGTCATGGTGGCTATCCGATGTTGACTGATATAGAATGCCTACGGCATTAAGTCCACCTTTATACCTATGGTGCATGAAGTGTAAATAAATAAATATCCCACCAATACGCACTAAACGTTTTGGGAATACTTTCATTGTGCGTACAGCTAAGGAGTGGAATTCCACGCCGGAGTCTGAGTTTCCTGATAGCTAAACCTGGGAATCTTTAAGTCGAGAGTGAGGTTACTTCCAGGTAAGCGAGCTTCATTTGCGATCACATCATCTATCGCTTACCTTCAGGTGAGATGGTGGTCAAACCTATTATCAGCGAGCCCATTATCAGCAAAAATATAGGGGTAGCATACAAACAAATCATAACCAGAAACATAAAAATAAGTTTAATATTAATCAAAACTACACCACATTGGCGTGTAGATGTACCAAATATATCAGTAAAGGGCTGTCCCATCTATCTGCTATCGTATTGAGCATGGTGTTGGGGCTGACTCGCACCCTGCATATCATGGAAGCGCATCGTTTACGCATGATAGCGTAATAGCGTAGAAGATGTTGATGATGTAGAGTTATTATATAGTGACTTGTGAGCTTCAAGGCTGCACCAAACAGGAGTCGAGTCACACTACCCGAGCCTTGAACATCGGCGACGAGTTGCAAGTCTATTAGTTACATTTCGGGAAGTGTGCGATGGAATTGCACAGCGTAAATCTACCTAACCTGTTTCATCATCGAACTACAAGACGATTGGGAATAATTTCGTTGTGCGTACAGCTAAGGAGTGGAATCCCCGCCGGAGTCTGTTTCCTGATAGCTATAACCTAGGGATTTTTAAGTCAAGAATTAGTAGCTCACTTCTAGGCAAGCGTGTTTCATCTTCGAACACGCGAGCCTATCAACAATTAAAAAAATAACGTCGAGTATAGCAAAATATCACACAACTACACTGAGAGAAATTTTATTCTAGAAATTAAAAAATCGTTTTGCAATGTCCGATAATATAAATACTCGAAATCTAGTCTATACTAATATTATAAAGCTGAAGAGTTTGTTTAATTGTTTGCTTGAACGCGCTAATCTCAGGAACTACGGTTCTGATTTGAAAAATTTTTTCAGTGTTAGATAGCCCATTTATCGAGGAAGGCTATAGGCTATATATCATCACGCTAAGACCAATAGGAGCGGAGCACTAATGAAGAATGTTTCAAAATCGGGGGATTTTTTTTTCACGCGGACGAAGTCGCGTGCGGAAGCTAGTCTATACTAATATTATAAAGCGGAAAAGTTTGTTTGTTTGCTTGAACGCGCTAATCTTCGAAAGTACTAGGTAGATTTGTAAGCAATTTGGTATGGAAGTAGCTTGAAGCTTGAGGAAGGTTATAGGCTACTCTTTACGCGACTGCAAAAAAGGAGAGTTATGTTTTTACCGTGATAGAATCCACGGGAGCGAAGCCCCGCGTGAGTTACGCGTGTTAGGTTATAGTGCGTTAGTGTCCGATAATACTATTTGATAACAAATTCAATAGAACTGTACTTTAAACTAATGGTGAATCATAATGATTACAAACTCTTGTCTTATTGTAATAACTATAAAATGACTTGTTGTTTTTGACGGTATTATCAAAAAATCATAAAATTTACAAAGTCCATTGATATCAATACAGTATTGCCACGCCCTATCTGATTTTCAAAACCCAGTAACTGGGTAACACGATACCCCTTGGCTAGACTAGTGTCAGATTTACTAGCTTCTGACTACACGTCGCACGCTTAATCCAATACTATCACTATCCAAAATTTTGCCAAAAATCGACTTTTTAATGCCATCTGTTGGGAAACGTAGAACTACGCGTAATCGCGCTTACACTAGTCTAAAAGTAACAGAAATAACCGCTATACGGGCAGTAGTCCGCTTCGTCACTAAACGAAAATGTTCACATTCTCATTCCATTTTTTGCCTCTCCTGAAAAGTTGACTTTTTGGGATAGTGACAGTATTGGAATAAGCGTGCGACGTAAGGACTGGCAAAAATTTACAAATGATAGCCGGAACCAACAGCTTAACATGATTTCACAGAGGAATATCGATTTTTAAGATGGTTACCATCTACGAACCGACCTTAGCAAGCGTTGCTTAAGCTTTAAGATACGTATGGCTGTAATTGTTTAACTACGAACTCTTCAATTTCATAACGGTCACTAACTAAATGCATTACCTAATCATAACCTTTAGTAACAAAGTTATGTGCACAAATGTCATCTCGATATCGAACAAAAGTTATAATTAATTTTAAAAAATGTCAGTCTATCTATCTGTCAAAGGGTACGTAATTTCGTAACAATGGCGAAATACGCACTTTTGTTAAACGAATGAGTTTCTCTTGGATTAGAGTTTGAAAAGGTTACGTGTTCGTTTGCTAATTATTTAAGTGACTATTTCGAGGGTTTTTGTTTTCATTGTAAGCTAAGATGTGGTCGAAGATGAAGCACACTTATCTAGAAGTTACCTATTCAGGTTTATAAAATATAACTAATATTGTATATTTGTTATATGATGAGCTGGGAACTTCTTTCAGACCTGGAATACAAAACTAGCCTCCATGCCTCCTCGTCTACAAATGAATCATACCAGCTTTCTATCGGATACATTTCGGGGAGAGTGCGATGGAATTACATAATCCAATTTCACCAAGTCCGTTCCATCATCGGACTACAAGACAAACGGCAATGCGCCATTGTTACATGGTCGATATTCCAACCATACGTTTTGGGAATGCTTTCAATGTGCGTACGGCTAAGGAGTGGAATTCACTACCGGGGTCTGTGTTTCTTGATAGCCATAACCTGGGGGTCTTTAAGTCAATAGTAAAAAGATTACTTCTACGTCAGCGTGCTTTATCTTCGACCACATCATCGCTTACCATCAGGTGATATAGTGGTCAAATGCTATTATTATCAGTAAAAAAAGCTTCTTGTTATGTGAATGCCAGAACACTTTAAAATTCGTGTTTGATTTATATACATTTTACCATGTTAATTGTTCTGGAAACATTGTACAAAATTAAGTTTTGAAAAGAGTAACCGTGGAGTTTCATGCTGGTTCGTCTCCATAGGAAACAACCAATGCGAACTGTGCACTACCTGACATTTTATAAGTGCCCATGTAAAATTGATTTGATAGATTGTTAGTTATAATAAACTACCTTTGACCTAACTTTAACTTTTCTCTGTGTAAATTCCGATCCCGTGAGAATTCCGTGATAAACAGTAGCCTTTGTGTTATTCCAGGACTTGAGCCGACTACATCCCAATTTATTTTCGGATCCGTTCAGTAAATGTTGCGAGAAAAGAGAAATAAACATCAATTCATCCTCACAAAGTTCCACTTTTATAAAACGAATGTTAGTTAGAAGAAGGCTGTGCAAGATCTTTTTTTATTCCTGGTGAATTTGCTTTTGACCTCGATCACACCTGATAATGATAAGCGATAGATGAGGTCTACTATGGGACTCTGCTTCACTCTTGCTTTGAAGGCAGACGGGTCATATGCGAGAAGGAACACAGAAGCCTCCAGAGAGTTCAAAACCTTGGTCTATAAAACATACAAAATCTCCAGGGTGCAAGTAGTGGGTAGCACACACTACATAATATTCTTGCAGTCATTGCATGCAAGAGAAAGCCCTTAAGACGATGTATTATCGTGACCCGCTGGAAGTAGGTCGGCAGACGAGCCAAAGTTCAATGTATTGTACTTGTAAAGGCGTGCAGGGTTGTCCAAAAATATATGAAGAATGATAATAATTTATTTCGGACTAGTTTCTGCTCGCGACTTCGTTCGCGTAGGAGGGTTTTCCCGCGTAAATCCCGATCCCGTGGGAATTCCGGGGTACCCTATGTGTATTTCCAGGATATCAACTATCTAATCGCGAAATTTCATTCAGTACTTATTATTAGTAAGATTACGTTGTCCATAGAGTGTTATTCATACAATGGAACTTAAGCACTACGTTAGTAATAAACACGTAAGAAAAAATATCATCAGTTTAATCTTGTCCCAGCCATTCCTCTTTTTTTTTCTGGGTGGGAAAATCATCGAATAACTTCTTCCGCTCTGGGTTGAGCGGAAGGGAGTGTCAGACTTCTACTGACTAAAAACCCACCCTGTTCCTACAGCTGCCCTTAAGTTCCGGGACCGCGGCATCTTGTTAGACATTGTTGACATTTCCGCAACCCCGGCGGGCAATGGCCTTATGAGGCCCCGTCACTGTTGCTGACAGCTCTTTGAGGCGCGCGCGGAACACGACGCGCCGCCGACCCGTGCCTGGTCCTTACCGGACGGTGAGCGACCCCTGCTAGCCGTCCGAAAGCCCTCGGTCCCAACTATACCTACTGATTCTTTCCGGAAGCTAGTATTTTTAATGCAAAAGTTATGAGGATGGATGGACGAATGCTTGTGAATCGTTCACGCAAAATCTACTGAAACTTTAAACCTCACATGTAAGTGTTTTGGGAGACGACGCGTCGGGTCGCCACGATGTTACCATACAACTACACAAAGAATAGTCATCCATAAAATATTATAAATGTGAAAGTTTGTGAGAATGGATGAATGGATGTTTGTGACACTTTCACACAAAAGCTACTGAACGAATCTGAATGAAATTTGGTATGTATATTGCTGAAATCCAGGAATAACACAAAGGCTACTTTTTATCCCGGAATTCCCACGGGATCGGGATTTACGCGGGAAAAACCTACGCGAACGAAGGGGCAGAAACTTGTCTCACATAAATGAGCTTTACTATGGTCTTTAGAAAATGAGGAATCTTTTAACCTAATACATGTACGTGTTTTGAGAGACCATGTCGATGCTCCCAAGCAATAACTCGGTAATCGATAAATCAAAATTTTACTGAAGAAAAGATTTACTGATTTTATCAAATAATATGTTTTCAACGAGTGGGACTATTGAAGTCATTGATGTAGTAAACGAAAGTTTTTTTTTGCGAAATGTACTGTGTCATTGATATGAAATTCCTTTGATTCAAAACCTAGTTATTTAAGAAAAAAAAACCTAAATTCTATACATAAAATATATTTCCTTTGATTCAAAACCTAGTTATTTAAGAAAAAAAAAACCTAAATTCTATACATAAAATATCATGCGTTTCATTATATCTTTGTAAATATCATTAGGAAAAATCAGCAAAAAAAAATGTTAAGGTGTATCCAGTCCAGGGCTGCCAGGTGAAAAAACGGTGTGATCGTACGATAACTACAACAAAATCGTACCTATGCCAAGGTTTGAAATGAAAAGATCGTACAACCGAGAAATAGGTACAATTTTTTTTTTTTTAATAGAAATAACTGAATCTGAATCAGACCAAAAACACGAGACAAATTGTTATGACTCTTGTTTTTGGTCTGTCCATGACTTTGATATCCTTAATATAGATCCGTCATATTGTCTGTCCGTATGTCACATCCATTTTATTCTCCAACTTTTAGGAATACGAAATAACTAAAATTCTTTTAGTTTTAGAAGAGAAATGCAATAAAACTATTTATTCGATTTATATTCGATGATTATTCGATAAGCAACAAACAAAACAAAGCATACCAGACAGTACCTATACAGATTCAAATAGGATAATTATACTACGTACAGATCAAGACTGACGAGGAAAACAGGTTTTTGAAAAGTCGCAATTATTATCGAAAGAAAAAAATTATAAGTTTCGTACAACTGCAAACAAATACAGCCTTTAAATGACTAAGCAGAGTCTTCATTCAAGTACAAGATCTAGGTACGCGTTAGGTTGTTGGGGAATTCCCCGAAACTCAAACTTGCCAGTGGAGCACGTTTGTTTCATTATGAAATGTTGCCAGGTATGTAAAAATCGTACATTTTCCGTACGATCCTGGTCTAGCGATCGAACATGAGTAAAAATGCCAAAAAAGCGTAGGAGTACGATTAAAATCGTACATCTGGCAGCCCTGATCCAGTCCATAGATACTGAATTTGACATAACGGCATAAAGCCCATAATAGCACATTACCGAGTTCTTGGTTGGAGGGATCGATGTAAGTACCCATATAATAACACAAAGAATATCCATCCATTAATTACCAAACAATTCATTCACACAATATTTCTAAAGCAATATCCAACTTTTACTTTCCAACCTGACAGCCCTATATAGAAAGCTTTTCAATGATTAATAAGTCTGCGCGTTAAAAATGATGTCATACCAGTGTTTAAGCTTACTAGTTAAGCAACTGCTCTCAAGGTTTGGATAATGATTGGTGACCGATGAGCAGATGTTTTTGTTACTAATTTAGGTCATAATGTTACCTTGGTTGTGGACAAAATTTGAATAAGTCCTTGTGAGATGTTTATTCGAAGAAATACATCGCACTAAATAATATTATACATGCGAAAGTGAGTTTCTTGGTTTTTCGGGTTACGAACCTGAAATGAAAAAACGGAACCCGTGTCAGTCTGTCTGCCTGTCAATAGCCTTTATTTCGAGATTGCGTGGAAACTTCTAAATTAACGTAATAAGTAGATGGAGCCGTTTATCTCGCAAAAACGCATATTTCGACACTATCAAGGGAATCAAAGTTTTTTTGGAAACATTTCTGGCACTTGACTTATACCTCAAATATGTACCCTACAAATGACAGCCTGGACCAAATCAACACTGCCCCCGATATCATAATTACAGTAAGTCGTGTTTCTGGTGTTATGATTTTTTTTACATTACTGTGATCCTTAAATCAAGCCCTATAAGGAAAATTTTCCTTAATTTTATATCTAAATTATTAACAAAGTTACGATAAGCACAATCACAGTAAATGTTGAGAAGACTCAATCGTTCATTATAATAATAACAGTAAGTAGATTTACTATATTAAAATTATGTTTTATTTCGTATTTTCACTATCATATTTACAGTAACTAAAGTACCGGTAGATTGACATTATTTAAATATGGTGCTTTAGCTACTCATTTTCACAGTAAGTATAGTTACTCTATTTATAACTTGTGTAATTCACAAAAAATAAAACCAATCCGTAAGCCACTTACTTGATAAATATCAAGTAAGTTAGTGAGTAGATATACTTACTGTAACAATGTAATTACAGTATCTTACCGACTTACTGTAAATACGCTTAAGAAAGTGTTAGTTGGGCTGGGCTGATAGAAGTGGTAATCTATACTAATATTATAAAGCGGAAAAGTTTGTTTGTTTGTTTGCTTGAACGCGCTAAACTTCGAAAGTACTGGGTGGATTTGGATGCAATTTGGTATGGAAGTAGCTTGAAGTTTGAGGAAGGTTATAGGCTACTTTTTATGCGACTGCAAAAAAGGAGAGTTATGTTTTACCGTGATAGAATCCACGGGAGCGAAGCCCCGCGTGAGTACTAGTTATAGATACAATTCACTAGATTAAAAAAAAAAAACCACCAATATTTAACAAATAAATTATATTGAAGACTAATCTACAAAAATGTATATTTTGTTATCCGTTTAAATATTTAAGCTATCTGCTATAATTATCAAGATACACCAATTTAAACATTTCAAAAGAAAAGTGCGATTTCCCTACATTTCATTTTTTTGACTTACTGTAATTATGACAATGGGGGCAGAACGGCATAACGTTCTTTCACAGAGGGATCTCCATACATTAAGATGGTCACCCACCCATCGAAGTACTGACCTCAGCATCCATTGCTTAACCTTTAAGAATAACCCGTGCGGCTGTTATTATTGACCCATCAGCTCCTCCTTACAAGATGTAACGATTAAGGAATTTTTTTCCCAAAACGTTACGTGTGCATAGGCATGTTGGGCGGGATGCGAGCTGACCTCCAGAAACCAGTACTAGGTATGTACATGTAAGCCATTGGTTCCCAAACTGTGATACGCGGACCACTTGCGGTCCTCTAAAGGTAAAATATGGTCATTAAAAGGTAAACATATGGTCCGCGAAAGATTTTAAATATCTAACTTACCGACTAACAAGTAACATTGACGCAAACTTATTTAAGTTTTTGTCATAAGATTGTGTTTCTATTGATTCTTTTTTTTTTTGAAGCGTCCTTAGCATAATGGCTGATGGTATCGCTCTTGTGATCGAGAGATCGAGAGTTCGAACACCTTACCTATTGCACTACTGCCGTGAGTTCAGACTCAAGCATATTTAGCTTAGTTGGTGGGGTAAACAAGATTGCTAGTAATGTGAATTACTACCCACATTGCTAGTTCCCTTTAAAAATAAATGCATAGAATAAGCCAAAGCTCGTATTTTTTTATTTCCTTAAATTTTTTCAAGAATTTCCCTGTTGAAGAAAACGTGATAAAACATTAAAATAATAAATTAGTCATGTTGTACGTTTTCTATTTTATTTGTAAGTGTCACACAATTCAAATAAATATAACTTCATACAGTACGATTGTATGCAGCCAGTAAGTATTGCGGCCAGTAGTAAACTATTACTACAACACACCCCCCTTAATCGTAATGTAAATCATTGTAAAATTCAAAAATACATAAGATTACAAAACAATAATAATAAGGACTATGTACAAAGCAGGTTGGCTACACAATTGTTATTCTTAATGCGGCCTAGTGCCTTGGTTAAAACATCTGCCCAATTGCTTTAAGTTGGAGTGTATTGAAATGCAACAACCTTATCAAGAACCTTCTCGCGAATAAAATGATAGCGTGTATCTATATGCTTGGTTCTAGAGTGGTGAACCGGGTTAGAAGCAAGTTTCATTGCTGCCTGACTGTCTGAAAAGAAAGTAACGCAATGTGATCGCGACTCACCGGTAACTTCACCCAAAAAACGGCTTAAATAGCAGGCTTCCTTTGTTGCCATTGCCATAGACATATATTCTGCCTCTGCCGAAGATAAGGCCACTGTAGGCTGTTTCTTACACTGCCATGATACAGGACCATCTGCCAACTTTACATAAAATCCTGTATAGGAACGACGGGTTTCTGTGCAGTTGGCCCAATCTGCGTCCGTGTATCCTTGAAGATACTTTTCATTTTTTCTGTAAGTTATACAGAGGTTAGAAGTACCTTTCAAATATTGTATAACCGCTCGGTTGCTCGGCGCAAAAATAAAAAAGGCCCTCGCTTGCCAGTGATTTTTGACCGCATCTGAGCGTACGACGCGCCGTAATAACAATTTGATTGTGAATCGCTCCAGAAGCGTACTTCAAATGTTTTAACTGTTCTGAATAGCCATTAAAACAAGCTTAAACACTGTGTCCGTTTTTTTAATAGATCTTATTTCCGTATTTTTCAATGTACCTTGAAACTTTAACTACCCAAAATATTAGCTACTTGTATGGAAAAATGTGTTTTACTAAAAACTAAGATCGATAAGAGCATTGTTTCTTATTTTATTCATAAACTAGATTAATTACTAGACACATTTAATCACACATGGATATATTTTACATGGAATAAAATATTTAAAACATTAAGGGAATTCTAGCATAGAAAACACAAAATGGCGATGTCAAACTTTATTTCGTATCGTGTAATAAGAATTAGATTTATAATGTTGTCAACTTGTATTTGAAGGTCGGATAATATATTAGTCTATAGTTTAAAAACGTTTCACGAGGACTTTATGGACTACAAAATAAAGTTTTAAGTTGTTTAGCAAAAACAGGTCGTTGGAAACGATTGTTGCCAGAAGCAATCAACGGGTGTTCAATTTTGGAAACAATTGTTTCCAAAAGCAAGCGAGTGGATAACCCTTTTAGCTGCTTGCCAATGTGACTTATTAAACTTGGAGTTGAACTGACTCAAATAGCTACAAGCAAATGCGATGTCAGGTCTAGTATTTACTGCCAAGAACATTAGCGAACCAATTAATTCCTGATAAGGATACGGACATTGTTCACAATCTTTTCCACTGGTATCTTCTGCAAGCTTTGTATTAGCTAAAGGTGTACTCACAGGTTTGCAGTCTTGCATATTATATTTTGCCAATATTGACTTTATGTAGGTCTGTTGGTTTATCTTAATGCAATCCTTCGTTTGAGATACATTTATTCCAAGATAATATTTCAATGGACCTAAATCTTTAATTTTAAATGACTTTTCCAAGTTATTTTTGACAATGTCAAATGACTTATTATTTTTATAAAAAATTATAATGTCATCGACATAAATCGCCAGTATAATAAGTTCCGTCTCAAGCAGTTTTGTATAAACACAATGATCGGACGGCGTTTTCGTAAAACCAATAGAAAATAAGGTTTCGTCTAACTTACTGTTCCAAGCTCTTGCTGCTTGCTTAAGTCCATATATTGACTTTCGCAGCAAACACACTTGTTCAGTATTTATAGTAAAGCCTGGAGGTTGTTCCATAAATACTTCTTCTTCAAGTTCTGCGTTGAGAAATGCTGTATCGACGTCTAAATGATGCATTTTTAGTCCCAACTGAACTGATAATGCGAAAAGCGTCCTCAATGAAGATATTCGGACTACCGGAGAAAATGTCTCGAAGTAGTCTAAATTAGCCACTTGTTTAAAACCTTTCGCCACAAGTCTAGCTTTATATTTAACTATATTTCCCTGAGCATCTCTCTTTATTTTAAACACCCATTTGCAAGGAATTGCCTTTTTATTAAATCTAGGCACCAAATCCCATGTTTTGAGTCTTCTTAAAGAATTATACTCGTCAGCCATTGCCTCCTTCCACATATGAGCATCTGCAGCATTTATGGCTTCCTTATAAGTGCGAGGTTCATCTGGCTCTGCTGATGAGATACAAGCCTGATAAGACAAGAAATCTGGTTGATTTCTATTTCTTGCAGGATGTCTACGCTCAAGTACAACATCTTCACAGTCTTCAACTGAAGGCTGTATCGATTGAGAAACGTTTTGAGTTACTCCATCTTGACATTCTGCATCTTCAAAGTCTTCTACATCTGCTGTTACTTCTACTGTTGCTTCTATTTGATCCTGTTTACTTCCAGACAGAACTAAGGGAACAGGAGGAACAACTGAAATACAATTTTCAATATTATTTTTTAGACTTGAAAATCGATTCTCAAAGAAATTAACATCACGAGACTTTATAAGTCTCCTCGGATAGCAAGCATTACGAAAATAATAGGTGTTCGGATCTTCAGAATATCCGATAAAAATTTGTTCTTCCGCTTTAACATCCAACTTCTTTCTACTGCAAGCAGGGATATGAACTAGTGCTCGACATCCAAACACTCTTATGTGGTTTATATTTGGTTTAACTCCATACCAGATCTCATAAGGTGTTTTGAAATCTAGAGCACGATGAGGACTTCTATTCTTCAGATATACAGCAACCTCACAAGCATCTTGCCAGTATGCCTTTGAGAGTGAACTATCCGCCAGTAACGCTCTGGCCTTTTCCACTATTGTTCGATTAGAACGCTCGGCTACACCTACTTGTTGAGGGCTATACGGCGCTGTGGTCTGGTGCTGAATACCCTGAGAAGCTAAATAATCACTGAGTTCCTTGTTAACGAACTCTGTTCCGTTGTCAGTTCTTAACATTTTTATGGAACAATTAGTTTGCTTTTCGACGATGGCTTGAAAAGCTTCAAATTTCGCCTTCACATCTGCCTTCGAGGAAATAAAATAAGCAAAAATACTACGAGAGAAATCATCTATAAATAAAAGCATGTATTTATTTCTCTGAAGAGAGACCTCTGACATTGGACCACATAAGTCCGCATAGACAAGTCCTAATGGCTCAGTGGCTCTCGAAGTGGAAAAACTTTTAAATGATTTTCTAGACTGTTTTGCTTCTATACATGAAACACAAGGTAACTTATCGACATGGTTAAAATATATTATACCCTGAATTTTAAGTGATCGCATAGCAAAGCGACAAAGATGGCCTAACCTTCTGTGCCATAGCTGATATTGCGATATTGCGTCACCTGTATTACTTGTGTTACCGTCATCGCGTGTTACGTTACAAGTTAATTTTTGAGGAATATCAATAGTACAATCCAAAATGTACAGTCCACCACTCATTGAACCACGCAATATAGATTCACCTGTAATACATTTAAAATTATCAGAATCATAAATATTACAACCAGTTTTATCGAAAATAACAGTATAACCTTTGTCAACAATTTTACTTATAGATAACAGATTCGCCTTTAGATCGGGTACATATGCAACGTCACTAATTGTTTTGATACGTTTCTTTAAAGTACTAACAGACACATTACCTATACCAGTACAATCAATATCTTCGCCGTTGGCAATAGTTACCTTACCAGAAGTATAGGGCTTAATAGAAGAAAACCAATCTGACCTCGATGTCATATGTCTGGTAGCTCCAGAGTCAATCACCCAATTGTCCATTTGAGTTCTATTCTCGCCAAATGCAAGATCTTGAACAGAAAAAAGTGTCGAATCTTTAAATTTTTTATCCTTAGACTTTCCTTTTTTTATGTGGGCAATCCGGACGCTAATGACCAGGCTCGTTGCAATCATAGCAAACGATAGGTTTCTTCGTATTGGTTTTAGAACGAGTACCTGTCTTCAAAGCTGTGTCAGGTTCATCACGAACATCACGACATATCTCATTTAACAATTTAGTTTTGACCATCTGTGACGTAATTTGGATATTACTGTTTTCTAATCCCATTATTAGAGGTTCATACCGTACTGTTAGACCACCTAGTAATATAGCTGCTATAGAGGCATCTTCTATCTGTTTTCCGATATCTGCTAAGTCTTGCGCTGTACTTAAAACAGCATTAATATAAGATTCCACATTGTCAAAATCTATTAAATTTAATCTATACAATCGCCTTTCGAGTGCAAGTCTACGTCCCATTCCGCGGTCTTCATATGCGATTTTTAATGCATTCCAGGCCTCTTTTGCCGTTTTAGAGCTACGCACATGAGTAATTGCGGGACCATCTAAAGTTAGACATATCTTAGACAATGCCTTACGATCGTTATGTAATTTTATTGCTGTTGATGTGGTATCACCTTCTGGGTATCCATCTACGGTCTCCCACAGGTCTTCATGTAAAAGATAATTTCTCATTTTGAATTTCCAAACTGAATATCCTTCTCTGCCGCATAATCTCAATGATGCTAACGCAGATATATTCAAGTTATAGCATGGATTGCGATATCCATGTCCATCACCGCCAGAACTATTATTTGGCATTTCGAGAAAAAATAATTATTATTACATACCACTAGAAACAATCACTCAATACTCAGTACATATATTAGAGCTTCGTGCTGATAACGTATTGAAGAAAACGTGATAAAACATTAAAATAATAAATTAGTCATGTTGTACGTTTTCTATTTTATTTGTAAGTGTCACACAATTCAAATAAATATAACTTCATACAGTACGATTGTATGCAGCCAGTAAGTATTGCGGCCAGTAGTAAACTATTACTACAACAGTTATCGATATCGAAACCAAGTTGGATTAACTAACTCCTGCAAGCCCGCTTCTTCATCGAACTACGACTACAAGACGAACAGCGATGCGACATCATTAAATGGTAGACAGACATCCCACCCATACGTAAACTTTTAGGGAATACATTCATTGTGCGTAAGGCTAAGGAGTGGAATTCCCTGCCAGAGTCTGTGTTTTCTGATAGCTATAACCTGAGTGTATTTAAGAGTGAATAGGTTACTTCTAGGTAAGCGTGCTTCATCTTCGACCACATCATCGCTTACCGTCAGGTGAGATGTGGGTCAAACGCGAGCCTATCATCAATAAAGTTTGGGAACCACTGGTCTATACACTGCTCATCTCGTTGCAATAAGCAGTCGTGAAGTGTCACCGCGGCCTTGCAGCTCACAAGTAATAATGATTTATAAACAGCACAGCTTTTAACTTTGACCAGTCTGTTTTATGAGTTTGTGTAGTGAACACCTAAATTCTTAAACCATGGTGAGTGATTGTGGATATATTTATTTTTCCTATACTTCTAAAAAAACTCAAACTCAATATATTTTATTGCACATAGGCCTTTTTTTCGAATGGGAAAATCAACGAATGACTTCTCCTGCTCTGGATTAAGCGGAAGGGAGTGTCAGACTTCTACTGACTAAAAACCCACCCTGTGCCTTCAGCTGCCCTTAAGTTCCGGGGCCGCGGTATTTCGTTAGAATGGGCCTACAGCTTTGAGTTTAAATTTGAAAGTCGAAAGTAAAAATGTGGTCTGTAAAAGGTCGATCTTAGCGATAAGACCGCGCATTGTAACACCCTTTATAGTTGTTAAGTCCTTATTGAACTTCTGCAATGAGGAGTATATCTATCTATATATTTATACCAATAAAAAGAAGTGAAATGTGTTTGTAAGTTGGTATGTAGGGGGATATTTCCGGAACTAATGATCACATTCTAAAGTTTTTTAATTGTTAGTAAGGTGTATTATTGGTGAGTGATATCCATACTAATATAATAAATGCGAAAGTCTATCTGTTACGCTTTCACGGCTAAACCACTAATGAAATTTGGAATGAAAATAGTTGAAGAACCCAGTTAAAACAAAGGCTACTTTTTTTTTCAAAAATCTACTTCTATAGTTTGAGATACGAGATGAAAGTTTGTATGAGAAATCTGAACCGAATTTTGTTTTTTTTTTCTTAAAATCGACGCACACGAAGACGCGGGCGAAGTGCTAGTAAGTTATATTTTTGAAGGAAAACATGATAGGTAGATAGGTCGTGAGTTCAAACCCAGGCACGCATATTTATTACTTTGAGTCGTCCATAATCACTATTTCTCTTAAAACGGTGAAGGGAAACATCGTGAAGAAACTGGCATGTCCGAAAAATCGCAGACGTCTCACATACAATATTTTTAACATCAATCAATATATATAAAACGCTTCCATTACTGACTGAGTGACAGAGAACGCACAGCCTAAACTACTGGGCGCAAGAAGCTGAGATTTGGCATGTATGTTCCTTGGGGTGTGTAGCGGAGCACTAAGATTTTTGCAATTTCCCACGGGATCGGGATTTACACGGCAAAAACCTCCCACGCGAACGAAGTCGCGAGCAACTGCTAGTCTTATATATAAAAATAAATTACTGTAAATAAATAAATTATTGCTAGCGCTCCCGCTGCGGCTGCGGAAAACCTCAAGCGGCGTAAATATAGTCATCTCGGTGATAACTATATTTTCGAGCCGTTTGGGGTCGAAACTCTCGGACCATGGGGCCCGTGTGCTCACAGCCTTTTTAAAGAAATATCGAAAAGGCTCGTTGACGCTTCCCGCGACCCAAGGGCTGGCTATTTCTTTGGTCAACGGCTAAGCATTGCCATACAACGAGGCAATGCCACCAGTATCTTGGGTACGTTGCCAGCCGACAGCGTTAAGGATCAATTTTTTTATGCTTTATTATAGTTTGTATTTTAGTACTTAATTATGTATATTTGTTTGACAATAAAGAAAAAGTAATACTAATTACTGTTCGTTAGTCTCGCTAAAACAAAGAACGGTGGACGTATTAATTTAATTCTTTTTGTATCGTATTCCTCTCATACAGAGTTGGTTTAACAGGTGAGTAAATATCGCAAAAAAAAAAAAACTAATATTTGGTGGTGCGAAGTTCGCCGGGTCGCAAAAATTGCTATTGGGATTTTCTATAAGAAATGAAGAAAAAAGCAAAACCACCAATCAGATTGTGATGAAGCTTTGTGCATTGGAGCAGGTTCAGTGGGGTTACGGAATTGTTCAAAAGAGTTACCGCGGCCGCGGAACACGAAGGGCAAATGACGGAACACGGATGGGTTTTAGTCGGTAAAAGTCTGACACATCCTCCCGCTTCGCCCACATAGAGAGGCAGTCATTGGATAATATCCCATCCTTAAAACAAAAATAAAAAGGGAGTTCAAGAGAACGGACGAGAAGCTTTTAGGTTCAAAATACCCCGCATATACCGAATTATATTGCGAACGAAATACGCATGTAAATTTAAATACAAAAATATGCAAATGCATAATTATTGCTGAATTACTATGCGTATTTTAAGATCCTTAAACAAGCAATTTATAATGAATATTTACCATTTAAATAGTTAAGCCTACCTCTTAACATTAATTTAAATATTTTTGCCTGTTGGTTTTATTAATAAGTTTACATTACTTAATGGAATCTTTAAGATGCTTGCATGTTCGAAGTTGAATAAATTAGTATGTATCAGTTAAAAGACAAAATATATGAATTAAGTATGCTGGTCAGAGTTTTATCAGGATATTCTACAACATAATGTACCACATTTTTTTTATACAGCATGTAACAAAAACCCTGTCCGATTCTTAGGAGTATTAATCGGCATTTTACTGCGTACACATAAACGTATCCATTTAATGGATTTCAGATTATTATTTTTCCCCAGTGAATATAATTAAATTTAAATAAAAAATTAAAACTGATCAAAGGCAACACTGATCGCTCGACGTCCACATGTCACTACCTACAGTTTTGTGTCAAAAGGTGCCGCCTGAGCGGGTGGAGTGTTGTCAACTTATGAAAATTTGCCATATTCAGTGTTAAATTTCGCATGGATTATAAAAATAAAAAATCAATAACTTTTGATTTTTATGAGTTACATTTTTAAAACATTTTTTTCTAGTACGTATGTTGAAACAGGAATACGCCTCTATTGGATCGGACAGGGTTTTTGTTACATACTGTATAAAGAGAACTAGCAATGTGGGTACAATTCACATTACTAACAATCTTGTTAACCCCTCCAACTAAGCTACATATGCTTGTGTCTGGAGTGGGTTCATGTCAAACGTGTAATGTGTGGGGTGGGGTTAGAGCTCCTTAAGGTTCTAAGTTGAGCTACGCGATAACTGACAAATGCTTGCACTGTTCGGACGGGCCTGCTCAAATCTGTGTGACTCTGTGTGAAAGGGCGGTTCAGACATAAACCTACATGGCTCTCATATGATTTGATCACTACAGATTGTATAGACTTTAAAAGAGACGTTGACCTCTGAGTTTGTTTCAATGTTTCTTCTCAGAGTAGCCTGTTAGGAAACACTGGCCTCATCTAGTTTACTTTTAAACGATTGACTTTAAGAAAAAATGTTTTTAGAAATTTAAAGACCTGTCTATAGTCACACATACGTAAATCGATGCAAAAAATAATCATTAAATAAAAAGATGAATATTCTGGCAAATATTTTTTTTTTTAATTATTATTGATACGCTTGCGTTTGACCACCATCTCACCTGATGGTAAGTGATGATGTGGTCGAAGATGAAGCACGCTTGCCTAAAAGTAACCTATTCAGTCTTGACTTAAAGACCCCTAGAATAACCTAGGGGTCTTTAAGTCAAGAGTGAATAGGTAGAATAGCTATAAAACTATCGGGAAACACAGACTCCGGCAGGGAATTCCACTCCTTAGCCGTACGCACAATGAAGGTATTCCCAAAACGTTTAGTGCGTATGTGTGGGATGTCCACCATGTATCGCTGGCGCATCGCCGTTTGTCTTGTAGTCCGATGATGGAACGAGCTTGGCGGAATTAGATTGTGTAATTCCATCGCACACTCCCCAAACTGTAACCGATAGACTTGCAACTCGTCGTCAACCAGATCGTATAGACCACCACATACAAAATATTTGTATAGAATATTATAGACAAATAATTGTTATTATTATTTTTCTCTACAGAAATTCCTAATCCTGTCAGTATGCGTGGCTATGGCCGCCGCCGACGTCTCCCATATCGTGCCCAAGCAAGGGAAGGACGAGACTCAAGCTCAAATTTTAAAACAGGAACTGGGTAAGTTGATTCACTATTTTTGTATAGATCTTTCACTTTAGTAAAAGTGATATGTATTATGCGTCCCAAATAAGAATAGGATTGTCAACGATGCCATTTTGCTACGCAAGCGTCAATGGCCTAAAGGCCAAGTGTAGATAACTCAAAAACAGAGATAGAGTGATTCATGAGGAAGGTTAAAGTATATAATTTATCCCATAAAAAACAAAACTTGTCAAAAAAACCAAGTCTCGCAACTCAGTTCTTCTACCGTAAAAAGTTGTGAGATCCATGTAATACCAAGTCGGTTATTAATTTATTCAGTTCCTACTTAAGGGACCTTCTGTCTTAAGTTGTTACGTAATTATCTAACCTAACAACATCTTATAGTGACCATATCAATATTAAAAATCTTTAACGTTTTAAATAAACAGATTGACTCGGCAATCGCATGAAAACACAATATATCTCACATGTAATACATACATATATAAATAAGATTGTTTTTGCGATTGCCAAATCAATCTAATTTTTTAAAACGTAAAGATTTTTAATATTGATATGGTCACTATAAGATGTTGTTAGGTTTGATAATTACGTAACAACTTAAGACAGGTCTTCTCAGCCAATGGCTTAATAGCCAAGAGCCTCGACCATCACCTCAGGAGGCTCTCGTTAGGCGGCTGGATCAAGAGCTTGCTGCAGAAAGCGGTACTCCTGGACACGGCGCGTCTCGTTAGGAGGTTCCTCTCTCTGGAGCCCTGACCACCGGTAGCTTGGACACTCTGTTCCCGATACAAGAGGGCTACTACTTTTTTAATGATTT
Source organism: Tholera decimalis (assembly GCA_943138885.2). Classification (NCBI taxonomy): domain Eukaryota; kingdom Metazoa; phylum Arthropoda; class Insecta; order Lepidoptera; family Noctuidae; genus Tholera; species Tholera decimalis. The sequence goes on along the minus strand of OW964575.2, from coordinate 2,984,806 downwards.
TTTTTTTATAGGAATTTTTAAAATGTAATTTAGGTATATGTATGTACTAGCTTGTGCCAGCGGCATCGCCCGCGTGGGAAGTTTTTCCCGTGTAAATCCCGATCCCGTGGGAATTTCGCAAAATCGTTTCTTAGCGGATGCCTACGTCATAACATCTACCTGCATGCCAAATTTCAGCCCGATCCGTCCAGTGGTTTGGGCTGTGCGTTGATAGATCACTATGTCAGTCAGTCAGTCAGTCACCTTTGAGTTATATATATTTAGATGAGAAATAAAGGAAATAATTATGTGGTGTTAATTTTTAGATGTGGGACTCGAGGGTCAATACCAGTGGGCATACGAGACGGACAACGGTATCTCGGCTAGCGAGAGCGGTTCCCTTAAGAATGCCGGATCGGTGAGTAGTGTATAAGTTATATTTATTTAAACACAGACTCCGGCAGGGATATTTTTTTTTAGTCCTTAGCAGTACGCACAATGAAAGTATTCCCTAAACTTATATATTATTGCAGGAGGACGCTGCCAGTGTCGCCCAGGGCAGTGCTAGCTGGACTTCCCCCGAAGGTGAATTAGTCCAGTTTCAGTACATAGCTGATGAGAACGGATACCAGCCTCAGGTGAGTCATACACAAACCCTTTCTTCTTACAAAATTATGGTAAAATATCTCTATCTTTCTCCTTAAATTGGTATTATTAGTATATTATGGCTTAGCTATATAAATATATATAACGTTAATGAAAGCGAGAGGAATTACAACATATTATACGTGTTAACGGCTTACGGTTAATCTGAAAGTATAAAACAAAAATTGACGAGAAACACAGTATGTTTACAACATGTATGCAATAAATGAAAACACTGGCAATACTTATCATAATGAACAACTTTTTATATGAAGCCAACACTGGAATCACGAAAAAAACAACTGTTCGGTACATTAGGTCGACTTATGCACACACAAATGTATGCAGTCTCAGTTTTTTAAGCGATTTCAGTGTTGGCCTCATATAAAAAGTTGTTCATTATGATGAGTATTACCAGTGTTTTCATTTATGCATATATGTCGTATACAAACTGTATGTAAAAACTCTACTTGAAAGTTATTAAATATTTATGATTTTACAAAAAACTCTAGTTTTCAGGAAATAAAACAAACCGTTGCAGTGAATAACAGTGGATATTGTTGATTGTTTTTTATTTTTAAGTTATGCAATTACTAGAAACTTATTCAAAAGCAAAATAATCTGCGGCCAAGACTACTTCTTTAAATGTAGGCTAAAATTAAAGTGTTTCGTTACGAATATATACAGATTTAAATGGAAGGAATAACTCTTAAATCATACATAGTTTAATTATGTTTTGAGTATGCAGAGTTCATAAAATTTGTTAGACAATGGACTCCCTGATATTTATTTTCTCCTTCAGTGTCAAATCCATCAAAAGTTGTCTGTAAAATACCGCAGTAAGACCGCCCATTTTATCACCCTATTTAGTTGTTAGTCCTTATTTGATTATGTTATGGTGTACAATAAAGAGTATTTTGTTGCGTACGAACAGCCTAATTATTAAGGTCAGGCCTTATGGTCGAGAGGTCACAGACTTCGAATTCCACCCATTACACGCCGTGAACCCACTTTAGACACAGTTATCTGAAGTTATGTGAATTTTACCCACATTGCTAGAAAAAACGAGCGAAACCTAATAATACTTTCTTCTGTTTCAGGGTTCCCACATCCCAACCTCTCCCCCTATTCCAGAGTACATTCTTCGTGCTCTCCAGTACATCAGGGAACATCCCCCTAAAGAAGAGAAGAACTAAACACCACAAAACCCCTTCATAAATACATCCATTTTACTAATCACAACATGTTTTGGGAATACTTTCATTGTGCGTACAGCTAAGGAGTGGAATTCCCTGCCGGAGTCTGTGTTTCCTGATAGCTATAACCTGGGAGTCTTTAATTCAAGAGTGAATAGGTTACTTCTAAATAAGAGTGCTCCATCTTCGACCACATCATCGCTTACCATTAGGTGAGATGGTGGTCAAAGGCGAGCCTCAACTTAAAGACGCCCAGGTTATAGCTTTCAGGGAAAACAGACTCCTACGCAAAAGTATTCTCAAAACGTTTAGTGCGTATGGGTGGGATGTCCACGATGTAACGATGGCACATCATCGTTCGTCTTGTAGTTCGATGATGGAATGGGCATATTGAACGTTTTTTTGGTCAAGGGATGTGTTTAGTGGAGTATATGTATACTTTAAGAACAATTAAAATACTCGTTTATGTATATTTTTAATGAATTAAACTACTGTGATAAGATATACTTAATGATAAAAATATTTTTCAATGCAATTGGTGTTTTCTTTTTGGTACTTATTCTTTTAAGTTAATTATAAATACTAGTTGGTCATCCAGTATTCCTTGTCCAAGTTAATAAGTTCGATGCGTTGTGCGTAAAATTTAGATCAAAATTAATACTTTAGAAAAATGTCTAGCGCTAATCCCGCCAACAAATAGATTATCAGTCATGCATGCAGTATGCAGCACCGCCCTTCCGCCCGCAAACATATGCACATAAACTAAAAATCAAAATATTTCTTTCACATAGGCCTACTGCCGATTACCCATATCCCACTTATTAAGTGTGAAAATGAGCAATGGGCAATCACGAATGAGCAAACAACTAAGAGGTTTGCGGACCACCTAGAAAATATTTTTCAACCAAATGACGGAGAAACCTTTGAAGATCGCACTTCGGTAAATAATATGATGACATCAGAAAATGAAGTTACCATAAAACTAGTTACACTGAGAGAAGTCGCGCAAGTAATAAAACAAAATATAAGCACAAGAAAATCACCAGGCTACGATTTGATAACAGGTGAAATATTTCATAACTTACCAAGAAAGGGTTTGGTCAAGTTAACAAACCTTATCAATGCCGCACTGCGGCTTAAATATGTTCCAGACATATGGAAGGTGGCTGAAGTAATAATGATAGCTAAGTCTGGAAAACCGGCTCACGAAACATCATCATACAGGCCTATTTCCTTGCTACCAATTACGTCCAAGCTATTTGAGAAGCTGTTACTCAAACAACTTAAACCAATAATAGATAGTAAGAACATAATACCAGAGCACCAGTTTGGTTTTCGAGAAAAACACTCGACTAATGATCAAGTGCCTATGCACTTGATCAATAGTCGAGTGATATTCCTATGATTACAAACGTAATAGAAAACGCCTTTGAAGACAAAAAAGTATGCTCTACTGCGTTTCTAGACGTGGCGCAGGCATTTCACAAAGTATGGCATGAAGGCCTTATACATAAATTTAAGAGCCTGTTACCAAAGCAGTTTTCAGATATATTAGAATCCTACATTCTGAACAGAGTCTTCAGAATAAGGCAAGAAGATACCTACTCGGAACTGAAGAAAATTAAAGCTGGCGTACCGCAAGGAAGTGTGTTAGGGCCGGTCCTGTACCTACTATACACTTGTGATATTCCTGAATTAGAGCAACACCCGATTGGGACCTTTGCTAATGATGCAGCCATAATGGGTGTAGGAAACAACCACGAAGAAGCAGTAGAAAAGGTACAAATAGCTGTAAATCAAGTTTATAATTGGACCAAAAAATGGAGGATTAAACTTAATCAGTCTTATTACAAAAAACTAAATAAACCTTGGTTTAAACCTGGACTATTAAGTCCAGGCTTATCTGCAGAACCATGGTTTAAATTTGTTCGTATTACAAAACTTAAAAAAACCATGGACTTCTTAGTCCCTTCATTTGAACCATTGTTCAAATATCAACCACAGATTAATGCAAATATCATTCGTTCACCATGATGTCATTCTATTGTAACGTTCCGTATGCCGAGAAAAGAAAACGTTTTGATAATTCGCTAATGATTAGATGATGTTTAGGAGTGTTAAAAATATTGAGACCTGGTTATTTTGCATGGATATAATAAACATTATTTAGTTATTTCGTCAATTGCAGTTTTGAGCACATTACTTAATGCCGTATTAATTTCTAAAAACACATCCAAGTACGTGTATCGAAACGTAACATTCTCGCGCGGTATATGAAACCATAACATTAAACAAAACCATCGCAAGTTGAACAAAGTTCATTTAGCTTTGGAATTTAAAGTCTTTATTAGTTCAAGTGCCTCTTTGTTTAACTTCATTATTTTAATAATTTATTGTGATGGACCAACAAAAAAAAACGCGATCTGAGAATTGGCGAGGAAAAAGTAAGCAAACATACAATACTTAGACTAACTTGAAATCCGTCTATAGTTTATTGATTTTAAGCTTACCTACCCAAATTTTAAATATTATAATACTACGATGGGATTGACTCGAACACGATTTCTGTTGTGTCGGCGTTGCATTTCCAACAACTCAGCGGCTTCAATATCCTCAATATCAATTAAATCGACCATGTTAACGTCCATTTTCGAGTTAAAACAACACAACACAATGAAAAATATGATTTAACCTAAAGGAGAAACTTTGAAAGATCCGATTTAGTGATATAAACCATCGTTAAACTAGGGGTCGCCGAGGTTTAGCGTTAGACCATGATATAGTCCATGGTTTATCGCAAAACCACGATTTGTAATACCGTTTTTGTTTAGACCGTAGTTTAAAGAAGTTTAAACCAGGTTTATTAGTTAAACCGCTTTTTGTAATAAGACTGAATGAATCTAAATCTTCTCACATAGTCTTCACTAACAAAAAACAACAGTATTTTCCAGTTTACATTAATAATAAACAAGTCCCATACGAGAAAACAGCCAAGTATTTTGGTATGACCCTTGACACAAAGCTACGCTGGAAAGCCCAAGTCAAAAAGAAAAAGGATGAACTAGAACTGCGATTTAAAAGAATGTATTGGCTGCTTGGAAGACACTCCATGTTGTCGGTACATAACAAATTGTTAATATACAAACAAGTCCTGATGCCAATTTGGACTTACGGTATTCAGCTCTGGGGCTGCACCAAACAGACCAATAAACTTATCATACAGCGATTTCAGAACAAAGTGCTAAGGAAAATTGTGAATGCACCTTGGTACATTCGAAACGACGATCTCCATCGGGACCTAAAAGTTGAGGTCATCGAAAAAGTTATTCAAAAATTTGCGGAAGCTCATGAAAAGAGACTTCATCAGCATGTGAACATCGAGGCAATCCAACTTCTCGATCACACAAATATAGTTAGAAGACTAAAAAGAACAAAACCGTTCGAATTAGTGTTTAGTGATAGTGAATAGTGTAAAGTGCAAAAGTGCTACCAAATAAACACAATAAACGAAGTGTATTCACCTTAATAGAGACAATAAGAAAAGTGCCATTGGACACATTCTTAGTAAAGACAATTTAATAGTTTAAGCTAAAATTAAATTACTTATTAGTCTATATATAAGGCTAAATTGTAATATAATTAGGGTTCATCCTGCTGATGAATACTAATAATAATTAAAAAAAAAAAACATAGGCCTACATGGGCAGATATAAAAACGTCAGACGCTAATGCACGGTACAAAATTGATCGTTTCTTATGGAGAAGAACCGGCAAAAATTCCACGGTTATTCTTTTCACAACATCATTCATTTTCACAATATATCCACAATACAGGTTAAATAGGTATAATAGGCATGCAGGAAAGGATTCAATAAAAACATACCACAGGCAAGCAAATTCTCACTATTCCTCTTGTTTTTTTTATTGCATACGTTCTGCGTGTGCATATATTTGCGGACGGGAGGGCGGTGCTGCATACTGCATGCAAGATTGTTCATCGAGTTCTTGACGCAATTAACACTAGATATTTTTCTGAAGTATTGGTTTGGTTTTTTATTATGTTTTATTTTTGGTTATTACGGATTTCCGCAAACTAACGTCGGATTCCATTGTGTAGATCAAAATTGCCATTGACAGCATATCTATTTCAATATTATAAATCGGAAAAGTTTGGTTTGTTATTTTGTGATTCTAATGTGGAGAAAATTGCATTTCCACCATCGGTCGCGTCTCTTGCTTCAGACGATCCTATCGCGCTCACCAGCGATCTCACGACTCTCTTTGGCCTGAGTGACTCCGTCTTATTAGCGGGCGATCTCAACGCCAAACACCCCGCTTGGAACAGCAACACGACAAATGCCAGAGGCAGAATCGTGTATAACCTAGGCGCGACCCTAAACTATGACGTCATCGCTCCGATGACTCCCACCCACTACCCACACGACACCAACCATAGGCCCGATGTCCTCGATGTGGCGCTCCTAAAGAATGTAAACCTCCATTTACACTCCATAGAAGCGCTTCACGAGCTCAACTCGGATCACCGTCCCGTTATCCTACACCTAGGTTCCCGCTCAGGTAACCATGATCCTACCCAACCTCCTCCGACCCAATTGATCACCGACTGGAGGAAAGTAAGTGAAAAACTGAAATCCACCACGTCGCCTCACTTGGACACCATTCCTGACCACATAGTCTCAGTCGCTGACACAACGGCGGCGATCGACTCGCTTACAGATCACGTACAATCCGTCCTGAACGATTGTTCAAGGGAAGTTCCAGTAGCGGAAGACCACCGCTGGAAACTCCCGGACGATGTACGGAATCTGATAACCGAGAAGAACGCAGCCATCCGTGCGTACAGCGCTTTTCCCTGCACCGCAAACAAAGCTCACATGCGCAACTTACAGCGTGCTGTAAGGAAACGCATTGCCGAGCAGCGTAATGCGAGCTGGGACAAGATGCTGAGCGAACTTGAGCCCACCCATCTTGCCTTCTGGCAGCTTCAGAGGAAGTTACGATCCACTGAAGAGGCCACAATGCCTCCTCTCATTCGTCCCGATAAGAGTGTCGCCTTCGATAACTCTGAAAAAGCAGAATGCCTAGCCGACAGCCTAGAGTCCCAGTGTTCTCCCAGCTCTCAACCAGTAGACCAAGCCCACCTCGATATGGTGAACGCCGAAGTCGAACGTAGAACTTCCCTTCCGCCCGTCGAAGATCTCGATAATCCACTGGCCCCCATCACTCCTGATGAGGTCCAGGATATCATTAAAAGTCTCCAACCGCGAAAAGCCCCTGGCTCCGACGGCATCACCAATAGGGTTTTCAAACTTTTCCCCGCCCAGCTTATAGTGCTAATGACTGCCATCTTCAATGGCGCATTGAGCAATAATATGTTCCCCGCAACCTGGAAACAGGCCACCGTCATAGGTATTCCCAAACCAGGCAAGTCCAAGTCTGACCCGTCTAGCTACCGTCCCATTAGCTTACTCAACGTCCTCGGTAAAATCTATGAAAGGCTTATATATAAGCGGCTCAAAGATTTTGTCGAAGCAAAGAGTCTAATACCCAATGAGCAGTTTGGATTTAGAACCGAACACTCGTGTATCCAACAAGTCCACCGCATCATAGAACACGTCAGCGCCGGCTTCCAACGGGGCGCAATAACGGGAGCCTTATTCTTCGACATAGCTAAAGCGTTCGACAAAGTCTGGCACAATGGCTTAATCTATAAGCTATACCAACTCGGCGTGCCTGACCGTCTCGTGCTCATCTTACGGGACTTTTTATCGAATCGCACCTTTCGTTACCGAATTGAGGGGGAGCTTTCCTCCCCCCATCCCATTCGCGCAGGAGTTCCTCAAGGCTCCGTACTATCCCCCCTCGTTTTCACGCTATTCACTAGCGATATCCCCAAGCATAAAAGTACTCAGCTAGCCCTATTTGCCGACGACACGGCTATCTATTATACCGGTTTTAAACCCGATGCCATCGCTCGCACTCTCCAAACTTCCGCAAACACTCTGGCCAAGTGGTTCCGGAAATGGAGAATCGAAGTCAATCCAGACAAAAGCCAGGCAGTCCTCTTTTCTAAACCGCGGATAAACCCACCCTCCCCCCGTCCGATTACCATGTACGGCAAGCCGATCCCTTGGGAAAAGCAAGCCAAATACTTAGGCGTGGTCCTCGATAAACACCTTTCCTTCGCAGAGCACATAAAGCAGGCACGTTCGCGCGCCGCTTTCGCTCTAGGTAGGCTCCACTTCATTCTTAGCTCCCGCAGCAAGTTATCACTCAGGTGCAAGCTGCGTATTTTCACCGCGGTCATCCGTCCCATCATGACCTACGCCTGCGTTGTTTTCGCACACGCAAAGCCCTACCTCCTCCACAAGATGCAGACCCTTCAAAACCGATTCCTCCGTAGAGTCACGGGAGCCCCCTTTTATGTTCGAAATGAGCTTCTTCACGTAGACCTCAAGATGCCCACCATACAGCAGTTCATGAAACGTGTCTCCAAGCGTTTCTTTGATACTGCAATCCAACATAGGAATCCCCTTATCGTATCGGCCGCCCAATACGAACCCTCGCGTATCTCTAAGATTCGCCGACCAAGGCATACCCTAGTCACTCCCGATGACGCAATCACCCTGCTCCAAGAGAGCCGTAGGGAAACAAGTACAGTGGCACACAAACACAAAAAACGACCGTCCTTCCGTCCTCGCCGCCGAGGCCCGCCGCGACGTCCCCGTAATAGTCCGCCCCGACCCTTGCCAGAGCCAGCCCGCGACGCTGAGCCAGTAGCTTTAAATTCCCTTATTAATAATAATAATGATATGATCCAGCCTGTCCCTAGCTGCCCTCCCCTGCGACGCCCTAAGCCGAGGTCCGTACCCCACAGGGGGTGCCCTTAGCATGTAGTCGCCTAGTTTGTAAGTTTTTTAATAAGCCCTGGCTGGAGGCTTTAATTAATTAATTAATTAAGGCAACCACAGGCAAGTCCGGTTAAGCAGCCGACAACCTCAGAGGTTGACCTGCGAGATGCCACTCACAAAAAAAAAAAAATAAGAAAATTGCAAGGTTATCATAATTTAACCTTAGTTATTATAATTAAGGCCGCCATAGGGAAATTGAGTTCAGCAGCTAACAACCTTCTAGTTTGAACTGCAAGAGACCACTTACAAAACGAACAATTCATGACAAATGCTTGCACTGTTTGGAAGGGCCTGCTTAAATCAGTGTGATTCCGTCCTCTAAAGGGCGCCACAAACATTAACCTTTTCGACGCCCATCTATATAATACGCGATGTGTCCTCAAGTGCCACGCTACAAATGTATAACGTATCTATAGTAAAACGTAGGGATGGGATTAATATCCTATCGACAAATAATATTATAAGTTGAAATTAATGTTTATTCACCGATTTACGAAGCTAAATAAAAACTGATACCGTATTTCCATATTTTGTTTTGATTCATAAAAAAAATCAATATGAAAACCTGGATATATTTCCCATAATAAAAGAAAAGAATTGTAAATTTATTAGACGTGCGTTCTAGAAGGCATATCCCTATTTGTTTCCAAATGTAATCCTTCTACTTCATATCAAGTCGTTGGCGCTCGAGGCACGTCAAAATCCTTTCTGATATAAGGATATCTAGATGTCGATGTCTATGGTATTTTTCTTTTTTCTATTCACTGTGGTCGAGTTACACGTGTATAACCTCAACCGATTCATGCATAATTTATTTCGTTTACTTACAACAAATAGAACCAAATACAAACAATAGAAGCTAGATACGTGGTTTGCTACGTGTTTTTTTTTAATTAAAATGGATGGTAATTGACTGTTTTACGCAGATGTTGCAGATCTTTTTTATGGTAGGTATAGGTGTCGCAAAATACTAGCAATGGTTTTTCTTGTTTTTAAAAATTAATAGAAAACGGAAGTACATTCCTGAAACGGAAGTTGACGACTTAACGGAATGTCAAGACCACGAACTATTTCAAAATACTGATTATTCACAAACTTTTTCTTATGATGAATCTACTCAAAAAGAAACAAAATTCAAGGAAAGTGGTACATACACAGAAGCAGTAGAAATGAAAAAGGATCCAGTACCCACTGTCATGGATGTGCATGGATGCAATTATTTCGGACAGTTGGTATCGAATGAATTATTAAGGTTCGATGTTGATCAAAAATATGTAATCATGCAAAAAAATTCTCGAGGTACTGAAAAATAAGGGAGAATAAAGCTTGCTATATTTTAGCCAGTGCACATATTTTAAGATGATTAGCTAATTAGTTGCTAGTGTGTTATACCAGGTGTCCAAAAAGAACATTTGTCTCATCACAGGTTGATTTTATCCTTTTATTTGTGATCGTCTTAGGGAATGCTCTGGCCTTCCATACTACAATTACGATTCACTGTCTTCTGTAATTATATCAAATTCTGATTCAGACTCCACACCTTGTAAAACTCGCAATAATTCGTCATATTCACCGTCACAAATTTTTAGTAAGAACACGTGCGCCAACGCAAGATGTAAACATTGCACTACACTAAAAAGCACAGTCACTATGACCTTGAAACCCGTCCGCTTATGACGTCACAGATTTAATTATTTACAAGTTCGTGGCGTTGTGCGCACTGACAACTAGCCACTTTGTAAGGATGGGTTTTTCAAACGGTTTTTCAGTATCGACAATGATTAGAAAACCAATTTATTCTTGATTAAGGTGAATAAAACGTAGTTTATAGTTTACAATATTCATAAAATATTATTTATTCACGTCATTTTCTTGCAATAATAGTATTTATGATCGTTTCGACGAGATGAAATATAGCGAGGTCTTCATCATGTCCCATCACTGGCTTACTTTATATCAAGTACTTGGCGTTGGGGGCATTAAAATATTTTCTCTAGCCTTCCCCCCGGACCGCGAAAGCGAACAGACGTGTGCACCGTAATATTTTTTATAAAAAAAAAAAATATTGATAAAATCAGCAATAAAATAAATTAAAACTCTGCAAGTACTAGGCGCGCATAACGCAACAAGTGCCGTGAAGAGGAATGTATGAAGAGGATAGCAACAGTGAGACAGAGCTATAACCTGGCTGTTCGGCTTTTGTCTGTTGGTTGTCAACGAACTGTCAACTGTCACCACCTTTTGAGCTGTCAACTGTCACGTGTCATCGAATTGACAGCTGCCGCCTGTCAACACGCTACACTTCGTGCAACGCAGAGTCAAGAATAAAACCTAAGAACCGAATTTCAAACGTGAGTCTTTGTTGAAGTGCAGAGCTATTTTGTTTTTTATTGCCTATTGGTAATTTCCTATATGAGCACAATGTTTAAGTCACCACCTAATACCTCTAAGCAAACTCCCTCACGGTCGGATACTGACATCCGTAAGCTATGTGAGGAAGAAGCTCTAAAAGCTAATTGCCCCGTCACTAATATCACCCAGCGCGCTAAGCGTCGATGTCCTGCTGATGAAGGGGAACTCCTGGATAAATTGGCTGTTCTGAAAAGCGATATTTCAAATGAGATTAAGAGTTTAATTGGTGACTTAATATCTGCCCAAAACTCAAGATTGGATAAATTAGAAAACTATTTTCACGAAATTAAAAACCAATTACAAAAAATAGAGATTACAAATCAGGATGTAGAAAAGTCGATGACGTTTATGTCAGATCAACTTTCGTCGATGGAGTCTAAGATATCAGGTCTGGAAAAGGAGCGCAGCACTTTGTCCACTAAGCTATCCCTGCTAGAGGAGAAGTTTCAGACTTTTGATCGAAGCCTACTGAAAACCAGTATCGAGATTCACAACGTGCCCAAATCGAAAATGGAAACGAAAAAAGACCTTTTTGGCATGGTCTCGCATTTAGCGAACATTTTTAAACTAGATCTGAATGCTTCAGAAGTCCGGGATGTAGCTAGACGGCCATCCAAACGGGAAGCTGAAACATCATCCATGACGATCGAGTTCACGAATACCCTCTTGAAGAGTGACTTCCTGGCAGCGGCCAAGGCTTTCAACAAACAGCATCCCAGCAGTAAGCTAAACTCTACTCATATTGGATTTGAAAACACAAACACACCTATTTATATAGCTGAACAGCTCTCAGCCGACTCAAAAAATTATTTTATCTTGCACGTAATTTTGCAAAAACAAATCAATTTGCTTACCGTTGGATTTCTAACGGGCGAATCTTGTTGAGAAAGAAAAGTGACAGCCCATATATAGTTGTTAAAAATGAATTACACTTAAATCAGTTAATGGATCCCTGTGTACTGTGACTTATATTAAACCATGAGTCATTTTCTTTTTGCTACTATTTGCCCTCCTTAAACTTCTATTATAAAATTGTATTTTTTGTGTTAACTTATTTAATTCTTTATGTTTTTTACGCTGTAACTAAAATCACACTTACACTACATATAAAAACTCATAGCACTTATTACCACAATGTACTCTACAATCACACATCACGAAATTATAATAACTATTTACATCCAATTATCACACGACCACAATACTCCTGTCACATTTTTGCTTACCATCTCTACCGACTCATCATGACACAAAAGAAATCAACTAGATTTATCTTAATACATATTTTTATGTCTTTGTCTGCACATTTAATATTTTCAATGTCTTTTAGTCTCATTCGTTACCTAAAAGCTCACTTACACGACAGCTCAACATTTCACAAGTGCATCGTTTTACGAACACTTAAATACCTTTGCAATGACTGACCAGATCTCTCTATTGGAGAATGTTGACCAAATGTCAGTGTCTGAGTTGGTTTCCTGTACCCCGGAGGAGTCCTGTCAACGCATTGGTAATCCAACGCATTTTATAAAAATATTAACACAAAATTTACGCTCGATTAATCACAACTTTCCAAACTTCGAAACACTTTGTTCTCGATTTTCTTTTGATTGTGACATCCTTGTCTTAACCGAATGCTGGTTAAATTGTCCCGGAAATCAGTGTCTTCCGCATTTAGCAGACTATAATAGATATAATTCATCTAAGCACCTAAATAAAAATGATGGCGTCGTTGTATTTGTTAAATCGGGTATTACAGCTCTAGTAGAAGAACCAGATTTTAACAGCTCTGCTTCCGGGCTATTAATTAAAATTAACAATGAAACTGCTATACTATGTGTTTATCGGTCTCCATCTAACTTCAATATTGATGATTTTTTGACAGCACTAAATAATATTTTGCCTACTCTGTCAAAATTTAAAACCGTAATTCTCACTGGAGACATAAATATCAATATCAATCAGCCTGATGACCGTTCCCATAATTATTTAAACTGTCTTGCCTATCACGGGCTTTTACCGGCACACACGTTACCGACAAGAGGCAACAATTGTCTCGATCACATATGCCTAAAGAGTAAAAGTGCAGCTTTGACATTTGTATTAGATACCACTGTTTCTGATCATTTTTCTACCTTGTTATGCATAAAAATTAAAATAACCAAGTACATTACCAATAAAAATCTTTCAATAATCAACTACGACTCACTAGATGAATCTGTAAACCTTTTGGATTTCTCTTCAGTATTTTCCACCAAAGACCCAAATATAGCAACCGATAGCTTTATAACACTGCTTTCTGGCGCTATCATGGCGAATACAACAGTCACTAAGCCTTCAGCGAGGAAACGTACTCTTAAACCGTGGATTACGGAGGGACTTCTCAGGTGTATTCGAAACAGGGACTTCTTACACAGACAGGTCAAGCAATCTCCTAATAATATAACTTTTAGTGTAACCTATAAAAGATATAGAAATTTCTGTACAAAAATATTAAAAAAAGCAAAACGAATGTACGACTCTGAACAATTAAAAAAAGCTGGACAAAATTCTAAAGAGCTATGGGACGCAATCAGGAATATAACAAACACCGCCAAAATCAGACAAACTTCTACACAACTACTGTCACACACAGAATCACCAACTCAATCATGCAATATTGTTAACAAGTTTTTCATTGACATAGGCACAAATCTCGCTGGCAGAATTGTAAATGATAAAGAAAGGCCACAAAAAACCACATCCTCCTTGAACTCTTTTGTTTTGGATAGTACGGATGATAGTGAGGTTATCTGTCTGATTAACTCTCTGAGAACTAGTGCGGCAACCGGCTGGGACAACATTTCTCCCGTTATTTTTAAAAGATATGCCTTGAAGCTGGCACCTATTCTGTGCCATATTTTTAATCTATGCCTTCAAACATCAGTCTTTCCAAACTCTCTCAAACGGGCAATAATTCACCCAATTTTTAAGGGTGGTGATGGAAATTCTGTAAACAATTATCGTCCAATCGCGGTTCTCAGTGCCCTGTCAAAGCTTCTAGAACGTCTAGTAAACAACAGATTAGTTAAATATCTCGAGAAATATCAAATCATCTCCACAAAACAATTTGGTTTTCAAAAAGGGAAATCTACTTCCGACGCAGTTCATGAATTGACATCATACTTAGTGTCCAATCTTAATAGTAAAAAGAAGGTACTCTCAATATTTTTAGATCTCACTAAGGCATTCGACACCGTGCCAAACACTACCCTTTTGAAGAAACTTGAGGAGATAGGTGTCCGTGGGCCCCAAAATGATTTCTTTAAAAGTTATCTTACGAACAGAACTCAATCGGTTAAGATTGGTGAACACATGAGTGAAGAAATGATAATTTGTTACGGCGTGCCGCAGGGCAGCATTCTTGGGCCAACGTTATTCTTGATCTTCATTAATGACCTCTGCAATCTAAATATCCCTAATTCTAGAATAACTTCATATGCAGATGACACTGCAATCACTTTTGTTGCAGATTCATGGTCAGAACTTCTTAATAATGCTCAATTGGGCTTTAATTCCGCCTTAAAATGGCTATTATCACACACACTCACACTAAATACTGCTAAAACTAAATGTATCACTTTCTCTATAAGTTCCGTCTCACAGCCTAACATTCCAATTGTCATCAGAGCTCACTCATGCTCCACCAGTCTTGATTCTAACTGTCAATGTCCCCAGATAGAGACTGTAGATAATATTAAATACCTTGGCGTAGTGTTGGACAAAACACTAAGTTTCAAACCACAAGTTGAAATGTTGACAGGAAGAGTCCGGAAACTTATTTATATTTTTAAATCACTCCGCAGTGTTGCCAACCCTACCATCATACGTCGTGTGTATTTCGCCCTCTGCCGGTCAATAATATCGTATTGTATCTGTTGCTGGGGTGGTACTCACCAAACTACTCTAAGACCGCTCGAAATTGCTCATAGAGCTATACTTAAGGTAGCCACATCGCGCCCTATATTATATCCAACTACTGAGTTGTATAAAAACTGTGGTGTTTTGAACGTGCGACAACTATTTATATTTAACATAATTCTGCTTCAACATCGTAAAACACCTTACTGCCAAATCAACAAACGGCGAAAAGATATAATCTGTAGTTTACCCTCAGTTAAATTTAAATTTACTAAAAGATTTTTTGAATATTTAGGCCCTTTCTTTATAATAAAATTAACAAAAATATCTACATCTATAAATTTCCATATTACAAATGCAAAAAAATAGTCCACGATTTCTTACTTAATAAAACTTATGAGGAAACTGAACATTACTTGCTAACAATATTTTAGAGTCATGACATCAATCACACTCACAGTGAACCACACACATTTACATACACACACACGCACACACACACACACACATTCATACACACACACACAATTACACAACACACACCATCACACAATTTTGTTACTTTACTTCTTTTAAGTTGTAGTGCCTGCTTGTAAACTTTGTAACATTACACTTAGTTCTTAAATTACTTTACGAACCTAATCCAACTGGGGGGGTGGCAACTGCTTATCCTAATCACAGGCTTTTAACTAGCCTAGCTAGGAAAGTAGTATGACACTCTTGTATTATATGTAGTGCAATAAGTGATATATAAATGTGGCTCTATAATGTAAATTAAACAAGTTAAGTGAATTTCCTCTTTGTACTACAACTCCTGTAAATTAATAAAGTTTTTTTTTTATTATTATTATTAATCAAGTAGTGGCGCTGGGGGCACGAAAATCTCGAACTTGTATACAAGTGATTGGCGTTCAAAAGGTTACTACATGGCTCTCATATAATTTGATCACTACAGATTGTCTGGACTTTAAAGGAAACACTGGCCTCATCTAGTTTACATTTACGGAAAAAATGACGTGTGAAAGTGTTGTTTATAACCTATTTGCAAAATAAACATCATTATTACATTCATTTCATTCATTCCGTTTCATTCGCGCCTAAACGATCGCCGAATCAACATCTGAAGATGCTCCGTAGAAGGGCGTAACACCTGTCATGTATTTTGGTCAAGTTCTGCATGTACTACTTATATTTTAGGGCGCATATGTATTCAAAATGACCATGTACCTCTCTCCTTAAATTGTTATTATTAGTACCTATATGTTACAGATTGTTAGGGTTCCGTGGTCGACAAGAACCCCTTATAGTTTTGATATGTCCGTCTTTCCGCGGCTTAGCTCAGAAACTATTAGCTCTAGATGGCTTAAATTTGGCATAGATATACTTATTAAGCACGTTAACAAAGTGGTAAATTAAAATCATGAAAAATCTTTTTTTTAGGTTGCTCCCCCTAAACGTAAAGAGGTGATGATTAATTTTTTATCTCGTCATCGTCTCCATAGTGTGGGGTATCGTTGGTTACGTCGTTCAAAAATAATGGGAATGATCCGTTGGCGAAATATTAAGATAAAAACAAACTAATTGATTGTAGGTAGGAATTCAAACGTCACGGTAGTAGTACCTATGTATTTAAAAAAGTGTATGTGTTTTGGGAATAATGTTGTATTTATGTTATGTTATTTTAGTATCGTAAACAGGTTCTCGGTTTGCATATATACCTGGACTTTTAATTCGATGCAGTAAACTAACATAAGCTAATGTCACTTACTAAAATAACGATACCCTATTTAAACTATTAGTGATGGATTCAATGGATCGAATAATAAACGAGCGATTTTTAATCGTTAGAAATATCAATACTTAAATGATAAAAATTATTTTTATTAAAAATATTCATATCTAACCAGAAATGATAAGAGCCAGTCTTTTGCAAATTGTTTCATGTGATGAATATTTTAATAAGTTGCGCGGGATTACTATTAAAAAGCCCGTTGGAATGGGTACAGGTACAAAGGCCTACTACAAAAAAAAATATCATTATCTATTCGTTTTATTTTTACGCCCCTTTATAATCACATTTTACTTATTGTTATTTTCACACAATATTATTAAAAAAATATTTTATATACTTATTCGATTTTAATACTGAATTGATTAATTTAGTCACATCACAATTTCGTAATCGTCATTATCTGACAACTCAGGAACTGTCAGTCCACTGCATCGAATTAAAAGTCCTGGTATAGTCAAATTCTGCCAGCCACTGCAGTACATATTTTTTCAGGGTTTCTCTATTAGTCACCCCTTGGGTTAAAAAGACCACAATGTGGTATATTCAATGTAAATTCACTGTAATATCGATGTAGGTAATGCA
The DNA here is from genome assembly GCA_943138885.2 of Tholera decimalis. Taxonomy (NCBI): domain Eukaryota; kingdom Metazoa; phylum Arthropoda; class Insecta; order Lepidoptera; family Noctuidae; genus Tholera; species Tholera decimalis. Next base: position 2,967,368 of record OW964575.2, on the reverse strand, counting down.
CTAACCTTGGTCTCGAAGCACGGTGACGGCCTCCAATACCCTCTTGGTGTAGATGCACGGCTCATAGTTGTCCATTTCTTGGGTCACCACCGAACATACTCTGAGAACAATACACTAAACTTAGATACTAATAATACTCGTATTATAAATGCGAAAGTTTATGAGGATGTATGTACGTTTGTTGCTGTTTTACGCAAAAACTACTGAACGGATCTCAATGAAATTTGGTAAGTAGATAGTTAATATCCTGGGATAACACATAGGCTACTACGGAATTCATACAAGGGAATTCTAAACATCGCTGTTTTGTTTGTGTTTCATATCTTTTTTCTAAATATTCTATTTTGTATGTTGTCTTATAGCTTCATCTACCTTTATGTGATAGGCAAAATTAAAATCAGATCAACTAGTCTAGAGATTAGCCCGAAAAAAACAGACAGTCACACAAAAACTAGCAACTAGCAATTTGGGAGGAATTCACATGACTAGCAATCTTGTTAACCCCTCCATTATGTCTGGAGTGGGTTCACGGCATTAATGTAATGGGTTCGAACCCCGCGATCTCTCGATCACAAGTCCGACACCTTAACTATTAGACTATTGCCGCTTCTAATTTGTTTTAGTTTCGTATAAATAACTTATAAGCACTTCAGAAACAGATGTAAGTTACACAAAGTAAGATGCCTGACTGTTTTCGAATCTACGTCCTGCAAATCACAAGCCCGTAATTACTGAGCCACTACTACTCTTATTTATTTATTCAATTATATGTACAGATACTATGAGTACCCACGAAGTACTCTATGCGTAGATAATGATCTATGTGTAGAGTACGTATGTTATTGTTACGCCAGTCACTTAGCGAAGTACGTCGAGAAACTTCGACAGAAATCTAGAATGTTTGAGACACTAACGCCACCTGGCGGCGAGTAGCAGTACTGAGTATATCGAGAAAGTTCGACTGATTTCTAATACGTTCGAGACACTAACGCCATCTAGCGGCGAGTAGCAGTACTGTGTATCTCAAGTAGCTTCTAGAATATTCATGGCAGTATAGGCAGTGAGTCAACTGTACAAGAATGTTCTAGAACACAGATCGGGGTATAAATAGATCGCAAAGGAACGCAGACAGTCAGTCTTATTTCAAGATACGAGGCGATATAATCTAAGCTTTACAAGTGAATTTCGGTGCGATATAAGTGTTGAGTGACAAGTATTGTTCTGTGAATAACTGTGTTAATTTTTATTTGGTGTTTATTTAAGTAAAGTGTCAATTTTGGTTTAATTGGTTTAAATTATTTCTATCCCGAACCCCAGCTCGTAACATTATGCTTCGAGAGTCGATACGCCCTCGTGTAGAGACGCCCCACACTCGTTACGCCCTCATTACCTGCTAGCTCTCCCGCGTATAGCGCCGGCGGTTCGCTCCAGCGAGTCGGGGTCGCCCTCTTGTAGAGCCACCACGCATTTGTTCACGTCCTCCAGAATGTGGTTCTCTGGTGAACAGATAAAACGGAAATTTGAATGAGATGAACGATTAAAACACTCAAACTACGTTTATCTTAATACAAACTACATTTATATAAACTATAAGTTCTTAAATACATATTAATTTTCGTACTTGAGACCACAAGACCAAAGAAGCAGTTAAAGAAAACAGATTTTGCAAGTTGGTTATTAAATAACACTTCTGTGTCAAATCCATTCAAAGGTTGTCCGTAAAAGATCGCTTTTAGCGATAATACCGCCCATTGTATCACCTTTTTTAGTTGCAAAGTCCTTATTGTTTTACTGTTATGGTGTACAATAAAGAATATATGCATCTATCTACACATAATTTCTTTTTTTCGTTAACTAGATGAGGTTGGAGTTTCCTACCCTGAGAAGAAACACCGAAACAAACTCAGAGGTCAAAGTCTATTGACAGGCCCGTTGGTAAAGTGGTCAGTGGCCCTGACTGCTATGCACAAGGTCGTGGGTTCGATTCCCACCTAGGACAAATGTTTGTGTGATGAGCACGGTCATTTGTTCTTTGTCTGGGTGTAATTTATCTATAATATGTATGTATTTAGAAATATATATGTATGTTTATCAGTTGTCTAGTACCCATACCACAAGCTCTGCTTAGTTTGGGACTAGATGGCGTTGTGTGAAAAAAAAAAGTTGTGGAATATTATTATTTATTTATTTATTACTCGCCATCAAACATAAAAGTTTGGCGAGTTTAGATTTAAGTGATACCTTTGTATATAAATTAATTAACTGAATAAATACAAAAAAAAAAATCCGTTCTATAGTCCGATAGTAATCCGTTCTGGTCAAATCATATGAGAAAAGATGCACACAGATTTGAATTCTGCAAGCGTTCTCCGACAGTCGTTTCTCCTTTGAACTGATCATACATCACAAGTTATAGCTTTCAAGAAACAGATTCTGGCAGGGAATTCCACTCCTTAGTCTTACATCAAAACTGTTTTTTTCTTCATGGCTTTGTAGCAAGACAGTAACTTTCTTGTTAAATAGTGAAAAAGCCATGTCGAAACAATCTCACGGTGAACATTCCATAGGCGAAAGTCCTGTCGTCGGAATGCGAACTATTCTGTCGACGAAACGGCCATAGGTGAAACATTCTGTAGACGAATCTCTCAAAAACGAAACGTCCTGTTGTTGATAAGTCCAAAGGAGAAACAATGAGGGTTTTCTGTAACAACGTCCACCAGGCGGCAGCACTGAGGCATCAGGTCCGGGCAACTGTCAAACGCTTAATTTTTTGACATCTGTCAAATTGACGTCAATGTCATATACACGTAAAAGTTTCGTTTCCAAAGAAGACCTCTCGCCTCAGTAATATGTTAGCATACACAATAATAGACTGTATCTAACTAATTTTATCAATGAGTTAAAACAATCTTTAATGTAACATGTATAAGGTAACAAACCTTTAATGGAACAATTATAATATTATTCATGGCAACCCACAGTGTTAGCAAACACAATAATCAACTATTTCACTATTTTGTTTGTGGGTTGCAAAACGATGATTATTTGTGCTAGCTCATAGAGCTATTTCTGGTTTTTACAAAAGCCGCTACGCGCGTCAAATTGATTAATTATACGGTTGACGTTCAAAACTAACTGAGACGACAAAGGAGGACTCGGGTCGAAACTTATTGTAAAATATCCAATGACTATTCTTTCAAATAGTTTAAATTTTCCCAAAAACCCTCATTGTCAGAGAACGCTTGCCGAATCACAGATTTGAGTGTTCCTGTCTATAAAATGCAAGCGTGTAGTGTTATATGTTACCGCTGACGGCGAGGAAGTCATCAATAGTGGTGATATCGTCCACAGCGTCCGTGAGCAGTTTGACGGCGTTCTCCCAGGCGCGGGCGAAGGCCGCCGCGTTCTCCTGGGCCACGCGCGAGCGGGGCCGGGCGGCCAGCACTAGCGCGGAGTTTATTACCTGCACAAATATGTCGGTAATCTTAAATTCCAAGTATTACACTATTACATTACATTATTGCCGTGAAACCACTGTTGGAAGGGGGTTAACATGTTTGCTAGTAATGTGAATTCTACCCACATTGCTAATTCTCTTTATATAATAACTAGCTTCTGTCCGCGACTTCGTACGCGTGAGAAGGTTTTCCCGCGCAAATCCCGATCCCGTGGGAATTTCGGGATAAAAAGTATCCTATGTGTTATTCCAGAATGTCAACTATCTACTTACCAAATTTCATTCAGATTCGTTCAGTAGTTTTTGCGTGAAAGGGTAACAAACATCCATCCAGCCTTTCCCCCCATCGGGGACACACACCGCATTATTTTATTATTGCATTATTTTCTTTAGATTGACATTTTTAAATTCGTCATATCTTTTGAATGGAATGACCAATTTTAATAATATAAAAAGTATTTTACGGGTATTATAACGGTCCTTAATAAAATATAATTTAATCGGATAAGGATTAATACAGAAGTATGAATAATATGGTTCGATTATTGTCGGCACTTTTATCAACTTTTAAAATGTAAAATGTAGTTACAGTGGCATAACTACAGTAGTTGGACATATGGTATCGTCGACTTTTTTGTAGATATTGATCCGTTCTATAATACTGTTGAACATTTTTTTGTTCTATCATCAATAGTTTCCACATTGCACGCGATGACAGATTTTTTATGACTAATTTTTTTACACGTTGGGTTACATAATTGCATTTTTATTAGAGATCCCTATTTTTTTTAATGTAATATAGCCTATGTCACTCAGTGAAGACGCAGCTTTCTAATGGCGAAAGAATTTTTGAAATCAGTCCTGTAGTTTTTGTGTGAAAACGATACAAAAACACAAATGTTTCCTCTTTATAATATTAGTTTAGAAAAAAAGTTGCTGTTCGTTAGTTTCGCTAAAACTTTTCTTTCTTTCTTTTTTTTAAACTGGAGAACGGGTGGACCGATTTCATGAACTCTTTTTGTATCGTGTTCTCTCTCATACAGGGAAGGTTTAAACGATGAAAAAATAACTAGAAAAAAATATATATAGCGAGACAAAGTTCGCCGGGTCAGCTAGTAAACATTAAAAATACTTCAGAATAAAAACTTTTTACCAAAAAATTAAACCGACTCCCAAAAAACACTGCAAAGTGAAAAATAACTTTAATTTCGGTAGTCGGTGTCTTTAGTTTTGTATTTTCGTTTTTGGCACCGACTTCCGAAATTAAAGTTATTTTTCACTTTGCAGTGTTTTTTGGGAGTCGGTTTAATTTTTTGGTAAAAAGTTTTTATTTCACTCTTTTTAGTTGGTCTATTTTTAATTTACCTAGTTACAAGAGCCTAATTATCAACTACTTATAACCTTTTACAAAATATTGCTTTTCCCAATGCTGGGCCGTTAATTGTTGAGGAGTTCTCCTGGTACTTCACCATCAGCTCTACATCACCATATGCATTATGACGAGCATAAAGTGCGTAACATCCATATTCAAGTAATCGAATCGCAATCCACTCAATACTTATTATTGAGTAGTTTCGGCGGCCATCTATGGTCTTCATCATCAGTTCCACTTCCTCAAATGGTACTTTTTGAGAGCAACTGCACAAGTTACTATAATAAATACCCAAAACGACATAGGTGTGCCTATAATATTTGAAGAGTTCCCTCGATTTCTCCAGGATCTCATCATCAGATCCTGACGTTTATGAAAATGGGACCAGTATCGAAGTATACCCTTTCAATCAAAAAAAGAATTTTCCAAATCGGTTCAGCCGTCTTCGAGTAATCGATGATCATACATTAAAAAAAAAAAAAAAAAAAAAAAAATATACGCGTCGAATTGATAACCTCCTCTTTTTGTCGTCGGTTGAAAATATCTAGTGTTAATTCTAATTATAAGTGACTAGCGACCCGCCCCGGCTTCGCACGGGTGCAATGTTTTTATTAAATATACTATAGAATGTCTTTATATACATCGTTGACAGCCTTTTTATCATTCGACATACATGTTCTCTTTAATAATTTACCATGGGAAAAACATTCAACGCTCAAATCTAAGCAACATAGGCACGCGCGCCCTGCCTCCGCCGGCACCGCGCCGCAACCGCTATCTCCTTGCATTTTAAATCTGTAATATCTTCGAAACTATTTATTTACATTTTATTCTGTAAAGGACAATATTGATTTATATTAAATGCACAATGTATTTATGGTACTTAATTGGATAAGGATTAATGCTGTATTGCTTAAAATCGCTTCGTAAAATATGCTCGTATTTCTCGTAAAAAGTTAAGGATAAAAAATGGTTGTTGTGGGTTATCTATAATAGATAGACAGATGCCATCGATGATTTTTTTTATTGACCTTTTTAAGGTGTACAATACTGTAGTACATTATTTTGATCTATCTCGTAGGGTTCAGCCAGCGTTTGCAAAGCAAGCGCAAAAAAAATGTGTTTATTTGCGACATCACATTAGAAACCTCAAAAATTATCAGTGTTCCTCTACTATATTATGCATGTTATATACTTAAAAACCTTCCTATTGAATTACTCTTTCTATTGAAAGAAACTGCATCAATATCCGTTGCGTAGTTTTAAAGATTTAAGCATACATAAGGACAGACACAGGGAAGCGACTTTGCTTTATACTATGTTAAGATGGGTGAAACACGTGTCGAGTGTAGTTTGCTTGCATGCGTTTTTTATTGCATCCCTACTGCATATTTGCGGACGGGAGGTCGGTGCTGCATACTGCATGCAAGATTGTTCATCTAGCTCTTGGCGGAATAAACACTAGATATTTTTCTAAAGTATTCGTTACTAAATAAAAATACTTACTTGTGGACACAGAGCCTCAATGTGCTCAGCGGCATGACGCACCATCTTGACACCGTCCTCATTGTTTGACATCGAGCAGACCAGGTTGGCAACCTAAAAGGAATAATATCAATTACATTATTTACTTACTTATTTATTTATGGACACATTTTAATAACGAGTTATTTAATAAAACGTAAGAACTAAAATTAAACAATTACGCAACCCACACAACGATTAAACGATTTAACCCAGTTTCCATGCACTATAAATTGGACTCTAATAGCCCAATCATTAGTTTTAAATCAGATTGATACAAAGGACATCGTCACAACATTATCAAAATGATGTAGAAAAAAAAACCGGTCGTATTTATATAAAGAACAATGGCAGATCCTCTAACAAATTTTTGTTGGCATAATTTTGTAGTGTCTATTAAGACTTGACAAAAATCTGCAATTATATTTATTATATCAATACACTTGTATAGTATGCTTATGTGATAAGGGCAAAGCACTTTAAGCAAATTGGAGTAGATTTACTAATATTATAGTGCAGACAAGCCAGCAGAGAACTTTCAAGTGAGACAATATTAGGCTAAAAAACTTTTTACCAAAAAATTAAACCGACTCCCAAAAACACTACAAAGTGAAAAATAACTTTAATTTCGTTTTGTATTTTCGTTTTTGGCACCGACTTCCGAAATTAAAGTTATTTTTCACTTTGCAGTGTTTTTGGGAGTCGGTTTAATTTTTTGGTAAAAAGTTTTTATTTCACTCTTTTTAGTTGGTCGGTTTTTAATTTACCTAGTTAAAAGAGCCTAAATGTCAACTACTTATAACCTTTTACAAAATATTGCTTTTCCCAATGCTGGGCCGTTAATTTTTGAAGAGTTCTCCTGGTACTTCACCATCAGCTCTACATCACCATATGCATTGTGACGAACATAAAGTGCTTAACATACATATTCAAGTATTCGAATCGCAATCCACGAAATACTTATTATTGAGTAGGTTCGGCGGCCATCTGTGGTCTTCATCATCAGTTCCACTTCCCCAAATGGTATTTTTTGAGAGCAACTGCACAAGTTACTATAAGAAATACCCAAAACGGCATAGGTGTGCCTATAATATTTGAAGAGTTCCCTCGATTTCACCAGGATCCCATCATCAGATCCTGACTTGGTGATAAATGGTACCAATTTCGAAGTATACCCTTTCAAACAAAAAAAGAATTTTCCAAATCGGTTCAGCCGTCTTCGAGTAATCGGTGATCATAAATAAAAAAAAAAGAGAAAAAAAAAATATACGCGTCGAATTGATAACCTCCTCTATTGGTCGTCGGTTGAAAAGGGGAGTGATATGAAGATTCGAATAACGTTATTGCGACGCACGCTATTTCGAAAAAAATTAGGAGTGGTACCTAAGTTCGAAAACACATTAAGTCGAAAACTGCTATATCGAATGACGTTGTCGCGAACACGCTGATTCGAAAAACTGTTTGAATGTATCCTAGTACAAAAACCTACCAAGTTTCACAGATGTAGTCTTAATAGTTTCGGAATAAAATGGCTGTGACATAAGAACGGACAGAGAGACAGATAGACATGACGAATAATAAGGGCTCCGCTTTTTCCTTGTTAGGTACGAACCCTAAAAAAAGAAGAAAATACTAAAGTAAGTTACCTCTACGAGCTTGTTGGCGTGTTCCGTGAAGACCAGAGCATATTCTTCTACTTCTTTCTCGTTCCCGTTGCGAGCTGCCTCCATTAGCACCAGTAGAGGTACGTTGGTCTCTAAGAAACTGAAGATAATATAGAGAAGACGTTGTAAACAACGTGTAACGGAAACCCCATATTTATCAAAAAGGTCTGAAGACAACATCTGGTATGGAGTTTCTACGCACAGTTTCAGCTCAAAAAAACTAACTCAAAGAATTGATATCAAATTATCGTTTTCATGTTTCTTGAATACCAATCATAACAAACGTGTCACAGCACTACGATCGTCAATACCTTTCTACGTCACTTGCCAATAACACGATAATTCTCTTAGTTTTTCTTAATTTGATAAAATCGGTCTCGGGTATCAATGTAAAACAAAAAGTATTGAAATATCTAAAAGTTCCACACATGTAGATATAGGATTAATTTCAATTGTTTATTTATGATTCCGATTTTTTTTTTTTTTTAACGTGGTAAAATTATCAAATAAGTCCTCCCACCCCGGGCAGGGTGGGAGGGACTGTCAGACTTTTACTGACTAAAATCCACGGTGTTCCTTCAATAGCCCTTTACGTACCGGGGTCACGGTAATGGGATAAGTCCCACGACCCCGGTAGGCTTCGGCCCTCTACAGGGGGGGCCTCGTCATATTGCTGACGCTCCTTGAGGCGCGCGTGGAACACGACGCGCCGTCGACCCGGGCATGGTCCATGGTCGGACAGCGAGTTGCCCTTTACTCGCTGTCCGCATGCCCGCGCCTACGGTGGCCGGAGATCGTCGGCCGACGTCCGACGCCGCACGGTGGGCTGAAAAACGGCTTTCATAGACTTAGGCATTTTATTTTGCAAGTGCCAGTTTTTGTGCCGGATATCACTTCTATTTGTTATAACAATATACAAAAATGACACCAGAATTGATTCTGCACAAAAACGAAGGAATTATAATTTTTTTACGAAAATTTTGTATGGAGCTAGTATGAAAAATCGAAATATCTCTGAAACGGCAGCGATAACCGTAATATCCTTATAGGAGGTTTTAGTACTAATTATTTATGATTTTTTGACATACGTTACATAATGGTTGTAGATGCCTTTTTTTTTTTTTAAATCGTCAAAATATTTTTATTTATTTTTACATATTAAACGTTCCTTTTAGTGTTTAAGTTGAAGAATTCAGAGCTTTAACAACTCTTAACATAAAATAGCATCACCCCTATAGACCTGAAGGACTAGACAGAGGTGTGTAGTATCTTGTTGATCTTGTAAGATTTCCAACAATACCAAATAGTTGAATATCAGTGTCAAAGTGCCCATGCTGTCGCTTCTTTTAGAAAGATAGTGGAATGAAATTGTTAATTGATCATACCCTAAAAGTATGATTACAACATAACCGGACACATAATAATATCGACACAAAAGGAATTTTAAAACCTTGCATACGTTCAAAATACAAAATAACATATTGTGTAGTCATCTAATGAGTCTGATGACAAGTAATTAAGTAATTAGAATGATGGTTGTAGTCTTCTGATTCTAATGAGCCTATTAAGTGATTAAATGATTTGAAATATCTCGCAACAATACCAACTAAGAACTGCATTCACCTTTTTATAATTAGTGAGCTAATGTGATTTGCTAATGTTGATTAGTTCTACTATGAGTTCTACGAAATGTTTTTGACGATTATAAATTTTTATTATCATATCTTTTATAACTTTAATGAGGGTAGTTAACTAATTATTGACTTTATACAATAAAAGGGCTATAATTTTGTTCCATAATTTAGATTGTTCACAACCGTGTAACTGCTAACACTAAAACTATTTGCTTTGCGACTACAAAATCTTAGAATGGAAAGTTTAATCACCAACTTAGATTTGTTTGTTCTTCTAAAAAGTGAGTGTCCTTCATTTAATCATGAAGTATTGTTTAGTGCAATTGTGTCCCGCATAGGCGATTGCCTTTCTGCCAAAGATCAAGTAACTCTCAAAGAATTTTGCCGGAGATTCACGCGAGCTGCTTTAAACAGGTGGCAGAAATCTAAACGATTCTTTGATAAGTTTAGAAATACGTACGGAGAGTGGTTGCAAGCAAATATTGATTGGCCGAGTTGCGTGCAAACTTTAATAAATCAAGAACCAACTGTTGATGAGATACCAAGAGCACGCTCAGTCTCTCCAGAACCTTCGACATCATCGACTGTTGGAACAATGACAAAAAGGTCCCGAAAACCATTCAAAGATCTGGGAAGCAAACAGAAAAAGAGAAGATCTAGTGAGCACATAGGCGAGGATTCCTGTGAATTGGCATATGCAGCTGCAGCACGTTTAAAAGAAGAAGGTTATGAAGATATCGCATCTGTAATCAATTATATGATCAAAAATCCAGAAGCTGCCGTTAAAATCAAGGAAAGCATTAAGAAAACAGTAATATTTACACCAGAGAAAGCACTTGGATTGCTTCTTTCACTTAAGCTTTCAAAGTGGCAATATATTACGTTGCGAGAGACTGCCATTCGGGAAGGTGCTAAGGATATTTACCCATCCTACTATAAACTGCAACAAACTAAGCTTGCATGCTACCCTCCTAATCAATCAGTATCAGTTACGGATTCATCAGCTAGAATTACACTTCAAGCTTTACTTGACATCACGGTGAAGCGGATTCTTCAAAGTCTTTCTGATAATGTGGAAAATAAGCAGTTAAAGCTGATATCGAAGTGGGGATTTGATGGTGCTTCCAATCAAAGCCGATACAAGCAGAAAATGGACGGCGAGCATGATGATTCAAGCATTTTCATGACCTCCTTGGTGCCACTGAAACTGACAGATGGAGATAATACTATATGGACAAACCCGAAACCATGCTCAACTTTTTATTGTCGTCCGGTTCAGTTCACTTTTGTAAAAGAAAGCCATGCAGTTGTCATTGATAACAAAAGAAAAATGGATGAGGAAATTGAGGCCCTTAACCCCACAGAGTGCATTAATAGTAACAGGGTGACTCATAAACTAATAATGACAATGATCGACGCAAAAGTCTGCACGTACCTTTCTGAAGCTAGATCAAATGCATCATGCTACCTGTGCTTAGCAAAACCAACAGAAATGAACCACTTAGATGCTGTAACATCAAAAACTGTGTGTTCTGACATATATGAATTTGGCCTATCATCCCTACATGCCCGTATAAATTGCATGGAATGTCTGTTACACATTGCGTACAGACTTGACTTCAAACAGTGGGCAGCAAGAAGTAATGAGCATAAAGATATGTTACAAAACAGAAAAAAAAACATTCAAAATAAATTTAAAGAGGAGCTCAATCTGTTAATTGATATAGTAAAACAAGGCTCGGGAACTACCAATGACGGGAATACCGCAAGGAAGTTTTTCGAGTTTCCCAATAAAACTGCAGCTATTACTGGGTTGGATCAAAACCTGATAAAAAGATTTGCTGTTATTTTGCAAGCAATAACATCTGGTGAGAAGATCGATGTCATCAAATTTAAAGATTTTGCTCGCAAAACAGCAGAAAAGTACGTGGAATTATACGACTGGTACTACATGTCATCAACCGTACATAAACTATTAATACACGGAGCTGACATAATCGAAAAAAATGATATTGTCCCGATTGGGACTCTCTCGGAAGAAGCCTCAGAGTCTCGAAACAAAGATTTTAGGAGGTTCCGGGAACATCATTCGCGGAAAAGAAGCAGGCAAGATTCTAATCAAGATATCCTAAATATGCTTGTTGTTTCTTCGGATCCTTTTCTAAGTGCACAAAGGCCGAAGTTAGATGCCAAAAGGAAGACAACCTTTTTTGCTGAAACTCTCGACCTAATACAGTTTCCGGAAACTGAGTTCGAGTTTGTAGGTATATCCGATCTGGATTCTGACTCGGAATTGGAGTCCGACAACGAAAGTTGTAAAGAAAATTTGTAAAATTTAATTATTTTTCTTTATGTTCTTTTGTTATTTATGTTAGTTTATTGTACCAATATGTTTAGTTAATAATTTCATAAATTATAGTTTCAAATATGTATTTTGTATAATTGAATTTATTAAATATTATTTTTGTTACTTCTGTTTTATTTAAATTACCTATCAATAAAAAGTTTATATATATACAGTCTTTTTTTTTCACATATTCTTAATATTTGGGGAAAAAGCATGCTTCCTAACGATGTTCTTAACTTTGACACAGTTCATGGATCGTTTTGAACAGTTTCATATGTTAAAATAAATAATGTTAGTACTATAATCCCCTATAAGGATATTATTATTATATGTGTCCGGTTATGTTGTAATCATACTTTTAGGGTATGATCAATTAACAATTTCATTCCCCTATCTTTCAAAAAGAAGCGACAGCATGGGCACTTTGACACTGATATTCAACTATTTGGTATTGTTGGAAATCTTACAAGATCAACAAGACACTACACACCTCTGTCTAGTCCTTCAGGTCTATAGGGGTGATGCTATTTTATGATAAGAGTTGTTAAAGCTCTGAATTCTTCAACTTAAACACTAAAAGGAACGTTTAAATATGTAAAAATAAATAAAAATATTTTGACGATTTTTAAAAAAAAAAGGCATCTACAACCATTTTGTAACGTATGTCAAAAAATCATAAATAATTAGTACTATAACCCCCTATAAGGATATTACGGTTATCGCTGCCGTTTTAGAGATATTTCGATTTTTCATACTAGCTCCATACAAAATTTTCGTAAAAAAATTATAATTCCTTCGTTTCTGTGCAGAATCAATTCTGGTGTCATTTTTGTATATTGTTATAACTAATAGAAGTGATATCCGGCAAAAAAACTCGCACTTGCAAAATAAAATGCCTAAGTCTATGAAAGCCGATTTTCAGCCCACCGTGCGCCGTGGGCGTCTACCACTGCGGCTGGGCTGGAGGGAGGACGCCATCCTCTCCCTCACGCGGCCCGCCTGCTCCTTCGAAAGCATGACTGCTTCGCAGGAGGCGACCGCTTCCCACTCCGTCTCGCCCCGCAGCATGGCCTCGACCAAGGCCGGGCGCGAGAATGATTCAGATATGTTAATAGTAATGTTGTGCTTAACACGATAAATTTCAATTGTAATAGATTAGGGTGGAAGGCGCTGTCGACTGTGATACAATTCAATACTATAGTTGGTTCACGTTAAAAAAATGGCGACGTCATCGCTGTCCGCGTCTCTCGACCAATCAGGTCGCAACAAATTAGAAAGCTAAGTTCACAGTAACCAGTTGAGTGGAGATCTTTTGGCGAAACGGTTGTCTTTTATGCGTTACCTACCTACATTAAACTAATTAAATTCAGTCCTATTGAATTGGTGTGGGCCCACATTAAAAAAAACAATATGTTAGTGTCAATAACTCAACATTCAAGATGAGTGATGTAAAAAAAATATTTTGTGATGCAATAACTTTCATAGATGCTAATCGATGGAAGAAATGCTGCGACCACGTGATACAAGAAGAAAATTTCATGTGAAATTTGGATGACGTCATAGAGAACGCAGAACAAAATTCTTTCATAATAAATTCGAATGAAGATTCTAGTTACATTGTTTAAAAAAATTTACGAATAAGATAATTCATTTAAATTTTCCATTAAACTTAATCTTTTGAAATATACATTTAATTTTGAATTTTTACTCCATTGTGAAAACACCTTTACCCTGCAGTTGCATTGAGTCACTATTTTCGTGAACCAACTATAGTACAGTCGGCAACGTTCAACGTTAAATCTCTTTATGCTGTTTTGTGTTCTCATTGTTGTTATAACACATAGATTAAGAGAAAATTGAAAAACTTTAAGAGAGAAATAAATAAACTATAAATAAATAAACATCACATATTATGTATAGCAACAAACAGACACACGTACCTGTCGGACACGTGATCCACCACCGCCTTGCGCAGTTGACGCCGTAGGTCCCTGGTCTTGCGGCACATGTTCTCGATAGCTCGCTCTAAGCCCCCGGACTGCTCCGTCGCGCCGCTCTGCGGGGAAGACTACACAACTCACTTACACTGCTTCTTGGAACCTTTGGCAATTGGTCAAGCCCAGGTTCGGTCGTGTGTGGAGTATTGCTCTCATCTTTAGGATGGATCTGCTAAATACCAACTGGACGCGCTTGAGTCTATCGAGAAGCGGGCCAAGAGACTCATTGGCAACGATGCACTGGTCGAGTCAAAGCTCCAGAGCCTTGAACATCGATGACGATTTGCAAGTCTATCGGTTACATTTCGGTGAGTGTGCGATGGAATTACACAGTCTAATTCCGCCAAACCCGTTCCATGATCGGACTACGAGACAAACGGCGAAGCGCCATCGTTACATGGTGGACATCCCACCCATACGCACAAAACGTTTTGGGAATACCTTCATTGTGCGTACGGTTAAGGAGTGGAATTCCCTGACGGAGTCTGTGTTTCCCGATAGCTATAACCTGGGGTTCTTTAAGTCAAGAGTGAATAGGTTACTTTTAGGTAAGCGTGCTCCATCTTCGACCACATCATCACTTAATTTACAAAAAAGCATTGAATCCAATATAAGTCTATTTATAGATTTCGAGTTATGTTACAGTGACATTTCTTGTTATATATTGTTAGCACCCTAGTTTATGCTAGGGCGCGGCGGAGACGACTCCCGCTCGACCGTATGCGCGGGACACATTACATTTTGCCTCGTTTGCTTTATAACTGCAGCCTACACTGCTCATAACATCTTTCACTATGTCGGGATCATTAGAACTTAAAACACCATGTGTAGTTCAAATGTGTAAAAATCGAAAAAGTTTTACTTCTACCACGTTTGAATTGCACACATGTATTTTTATTAGGTATTTATTTAAAAATTAAATAAAAAATAAAAATAATCGCAGCGAGGTATCGCCAATTCAGAATCGATATTTAAAGTTTATTAAACTACTTACAAGTATTTTTGCGTAAGGGGTTTTTAAATTTTTATTTTCAGCTTTTTAAACTTTTCACCTAACATAGCTTTTGTCAATTTGACCAATTTCATGGAATGGATAGTTTTTTGTAATATAGTACGCGTCGTTCCCATTAAATTGATACCCCACTTGGGTATATTTGACAACATTCGATGAATCATCCCCACTTTCACTCCCCATATCTAGTAAATGGCTGAACCGATTTTGAGAAAACATGTCTAAAAACCACTGCCGGAAAACCTGCTTTCTAACAAAAAATACCGCATCGAAATCGGTTCACCCGCTTATAATCTACGGTGCCAAAGACACAGATACACAGACACACACGTTAAACTTATAACAATCTCTAATAAAACAAACTCCATAGGTAACACCATTTTATAATCTTTTTACTTTTTTATGCGTCTCAATAGTCTCCCACTATCATGAGTAGACTATTTTTACTATAATGAGTAAGGAAGCCGTGTCAAAGCATATTTGATAGGATAGATCTATTTAGTAGATCTTAGGAACGAAAGGGGCCTGGCTTATGCGACTTCATCCACGTCTATTTTTTATCTAAGATACGCCTCTGGTCACGGCTCACTAAAAACTGTTAGGAATAATGTAACGCAACCAATATTAGTTCACTAATTTTCTATAGGTTGCACATGTATTGTTCTATAATTTATGTGTCTTGTACTGTCACTTGATTCTAGAAAATCTCCGAATAATACCAAGTTGTTTCCAAATATATATTTTACTAGCAGTTGCTCGCGACTTCGTTCGCGTGGAAAGTTTTTCTCGTGTAAATCCCGATCCCGTGGGAATTTCGCAAAATCCCGTCTTAGCGAGCATCGGAAAAAGGAACCCCCATGCAAAAGGACAATGCCCAAAAATGTATGGACACCGTCCCCACCTTTGTAGCACTTTAAAATCTATGTCAATCGAACGGCCCTAGTCATCTTATCATTTTATTGTATGACAGCCAAAGTGATATGTCTGTTCGAAAAAAGTAACAGTAACATGAAAATACCGGAATCAGTCGCAATTATGTTGCCTTTTCACTGTTTTTTTTGGCATGTTTAAAGCCAAAAATACTACAATTATAATGACTGCCTCGTTGGTCGAGTGGTCGTAAGCGCGACTGTCGAACAAGGGGTCTCGTATTCAATTCCCGGGTCGAGCAAAAGTATTATTAGATTTTACCGGTCGAACATTCTTAGTAAAAGCACGGAATCTGGAATTGTGCACGGTGTATGGCAATAGATTCACCCCTTATTACTTGGGACCCATAAAATGTGCCATTCCCTGAATTATCAAACGAAGGTCCAAAGGTTTCAAACGAAGGAAATGTTAACCCCCTGTTAACATATTGCCATACACCAGCCACAATTCCAAACTCTATGCTATTTACTTTGATTTTTTTTAAACCGAAAAGCAATACTTTACCTGAACCGGGAATCGAATCCAAGACCTTGGCACTTGCGACCACTCGACCAACGAGATAGCCATTATATATATATTTAACTATAGTATTTTTGAGTTTAATCATGTCAAAAAGAATGTTAAACGGCAACATTATTGTAAGTATTATTGTAACTGATTCCGGTATTTTCATGTCTCTGTAACTTTTTTCGGACAGACATTTCACTTTCGCTGTTATACAATAAAATGATAAGATGACTATGGCCATTGGATTAAGTTTGAAAGTGCTACAAGAGTGGGGACGTTTTGAGCATTGTTCTTTGAAGTAGCAGGTACTTGTAGTTTCTGAGATTTCGTGATTAATCAGTGTGTGGTATTTCGCTTTTGTATACAACGTGTACAAACCCCATATCTATCCAAAAGGACTGAAGACAACATCTGGTATGGAGTCTCTATGAAGTTTCAGCTCAAAATAAGTGACTCACAGAATTGACCACAAATTATCGGTTTCATATGTTTCTTGAATACCAGTAATAACAAACGTGTTACAGCACTATGAGGGTCATCACTTTCCACGTCACTTGCCAATAAAACGATAATTCTCTTTGTTCTTCTTAATTTGAAAAATTCGGTCTCCGGAATCATTGTATTGGTATTTGTAATAAGTTCTTCACACGTAGACTTAGGATTACAAAACCCTTGCCATATCGTTTGTTATCATCCAAAGAAGCCGTGCACTTGGTATGTATATACCCTTTAAATTACACGTATATAGATTTACCATAACCACGCAATTTTCCTGCAAAAACAGTCGCAAGATTCCATTTTCAAGGTTACGGCAACGCTCGCCAACGTCGGTCCGTTAAAGAGTGATCATTTAAACATGACGAATTTCCTCTGTGCCTCAAAGCACGTAAATCCGTTGGCACCAACTGCCATTAGTTCATATTTGACAGTAGTTACAGGCAAAGAGGTATCATGATAACCAGCCACTGAGTTGTGAAAACCAGCGCTGGGTGTCTTTCGCCCAGCAAATGTTGAGTTGGTAACCCTTTCGGTGTAAAAAATATAACACTAAAAAATAACACGCACACAATTTTTTTTATGTTGTTTTTTCTATTGTATGGTGTTGTGTGTGTTTATCACCGAATTTTTTTTTTTTTCAATATCACATCTTCCTATTTTATTTCTATCTCTCTTATAGAGAGAGAGAGTAGTTAAAAAAAAACATGTGTGCAATTCACACGTGGCAGAAGTGAAACCTTCAAAATAAAAAAATGATGTGTCTGTCTCCCGCACCGCGTGAGTGCCCCCCTCCCTCCAGAACCACACGGGACCCCCTTACTCCCCACCCCCCCTGAACTCCCACGATACCCCTCCCCCCTCCTGCCCCATCTCAGGGCTACCTCACCCCCCCCCGCGACCTAACTTAGTTCCCGTGGTCGCAAGATAGCCAAGTTTGGGCTCATTTTAAAGGGCATCAAAAGCTCTACCACTTGGCGCCAACGGAATTTCAATATTCGGCAATTTATGTGTCTGTCTCTTTTTCGTTTCATAAATTTTCAAATCACAACGATGTTAAAGAAGTTTTCACTTCAATAATAATAAAACACTTACATTGGCCATGTACTCGTGCAACAGATCCTGCAACGCCTGACGTACCGCGTTGCACTCCGCGACGATACGCTCTCTACGTTCATCCCTGTGTGCAAAACAATACAATTATTTCCATCAACATTATAGTGAGTTTTCAAACAGACTTGGTCACTAACAGTATTAGCCTTTACGCCAGTGTCAGATTTATTGGCTTCTGAGTATCCGTTAAGACTGTCAAAAATGTTCAAATAACAACCAGGACCAAAGGATTATCGCACTTTCCGACGCACACCATTCACACCGCCAACTTCCAAACTCCGGGCTACTACTGAGAAGTTCTTTACAGAAAAACCCAGTAGCACTTTTGCTCGACCCGGGAATTGAACCCGAGACCTAGAGCTCAGCAGTCGAGTCTCAGCGACCATTCGGCCAACGAAGCAGATCACTAACAGTATCATTAGAACTTAAAACGGGATATTTACCATGTGTACAGGTGTCGATCACAAAAAAACGAACGAGAAAGAGGGTAAACCGATTTTGTGTGGGCAAGATTCAATCGCAAGTCGGCACGGGTTATCGTTTATAAAACGGGCTAATATTTATTTCTAGACTATATTAGGTCATTATGAAAGTTTTAAGAAGGTATGTGTAAAAAAATAGTAATTTAAAAAATCTAAAAAACCCGACTGCTCAACTGAAGTGCAAGAAACAAGCAGATTTTTATTTTAAAAAGTGACAAGCAGGCAGACCCATCCTATTAAAAAAAAATGTGTTTAAATGGGTCCCGCCTGCTTATCACTTTTTAAAATAAAAATCTGCTTGTTTCTTGCACTTCAGTTGAGCAGTCGGGTTTTTTAGATTTTTTAAATTACTTTTTTTTTCAACTTTTTAGTTAAAATATCAATTAACATTTTTTAGTTTTCCCGGTCGTGTCACATTTGCACTCCACTGGATTCAGAAAGTGAAGTCCATATTTTTAAACTTTCTCATTGTATTATTTTGCTAGTATTACACTAATGATAAACATGATATACCTTTTTGAAATCCTTGTGTTAAGCCCTCTAATTTGATACCCATATTGTAGTATCGAAAAAAAATATTTTTTTTCACCATGTATAATGGCTTCGCATAGCCGCCATGTTTATTTTTTTCCAAATGTCACCTATCTAAGAACACTTGGGCTGCTAAGATAAATCTAACGATACCTCAATTGTGTGAATCCATTCAGCGGTTCTGGAGATATGAGGTAATAAAGAATATTACATACATACATATATACATACATACAAGATACGCGCAAAAAATATAACCCTTCCTTTGCAGTCGGGTAAAAATATTTCGACATCGAAATTTAAGGGACACCCCACTGTGTACAGTACCTGGTACAAGAGCTGTCGGCCATGAGGGCGGCTCCAGAGATGATAGACTCCAGGCGCTCTTCTAGCGAAGGTCGAGTGCGGAGCTCGGAGTACGCTAGAGGTTCCATCACCATACGCTCCTGTGTATATATAATTTTGGTTAGTTGGTTCGTCACTGCAGGAGCTTGTAGCTAAATATTAACAGGCGCACGGCAGGCACGGTCCGCAGGAGGGGTCATAGGGGAAATGACCCCCTCCAAAACCGTACACTTGGCATGTAGAAAACCTTCTAAAATTTTGCAAAATAAGACTTGTAATATTATCACCCGATTTGCCAATAACAATAGAAGACTTCCATTTGCTCCACATATTTTATTGTTTTCTTCGTTGTTTTTACTTTCACTATAATTTCTTTAATGATGTCAAGCAGTTTGAGTACTTGTGTGGCCTACCCAAATGTCCATACTTTGGTATTGTTCGTCAAATTGTTGAGCTCCGTAAGTTCTAAGTTGAGCTACACGATAACTGACAAATGCTTGCACTGTCTGGACAGGTCCGCTCAAAGAACAATGACCATTTTGGACCTGACGATGTATAGTTATGAAATAAATGTTAAAATTCGGATAATTAGATTGTGTATCAATTACGCGTATTACAATTTTAAAAGAAACGCAGGAAAAAAATATTTTTCGTTTTTTCTGTAAGCTTATTTTACGTTTGTGGTAACATAATACCATGTTTTGAACGTACCTCAATTCACTTTTTCTATAACGTTTCATTTTACGCATTGTTACTGGAATTTATTCAGCTCTGTTTCTGATATTTATAAATTATTTTACGTTTTAATGAATCAATTTGTATTTCTTTATTAGTCTTTATATTATAAAGATTCATGGAAAATAAAATACTAATTAAATTAAATAATCATTTAGTGCATCATTGATGATTGAAACGGATTTTTTTGACATTTGTCAGTTGTCCGATTGAAATCAGTGCACTGTGCAGTCATTTTTACGATCCTATTTGTTGCCCCCTGGATCTCAATATCTTCCTGATCTGACGACCTTTACTTTCCGTAAATACGTCTTCTTGATAATGCCGCCGTCAACAAAAAGTCGACGCATACTTTGCATAAACTGCAACGTTTCGGCGTTATCTCGTTCATGAACTCAACACAAGAGTTATTTCTTTACTTAGCGGGTGGATATCACCAGTAATCGTAAGTATTTATGTTTAATCTAAAACTATCTATCATATCCTTATCAAAAAACTATCAGCCCGGCGCTTCTTTATAATGTATGACAACACACAAGCTACTGACCGAAAGATGTATTGAAATTATTAGTTTTGTATTGATAATTCAAGTTTCGTTTTGAACTATTAATCTTGGCAGTAAACTATTACCTATATCAATTGTAAACAAAAGAAGTTTATATTGAATTTCCTATTTCAGATTACTGAGGATGATCTTGTAATGAACTCCTTATGAGAATCATAAACCAACAATTAACGACAAGCGGTGATGGTGTTCAAGCTTCATGGTCATCTCGACCAGGTCAAAGACAAGTGTGCACCCTTTGTGGACGATCAACACTTAATCGTCAGAGCCATTCTATTGTTTTTGACAATCTTTCAGAAGAACAATGACATATAAATAATGTTATACAAAGAAGGATTGTACCATGTCAGGTATTTATGTTTCTATATTGTTCATAATGTGTATATTACTTCATATTGTAACTCTGGTGTTTTCTCTTTTGATCATGAAGATCATGTCAAAATGTCTTTTATTAATTTACAATACCTGATATTTATTAACTCAATGTTTTCTTTCATAGATGTCATCATGCTGGATGACTTGTAAGCATGCTGCCATACGTCTTGGGCAAGCTGATGAAGCTCGTGGTGTGTCTACTCTGCCCTATTGGTTGACGAACTAAATATGAATAGAAGGTCTACTGTTTTTCAGAGTATAACAGCCAACCGAGATAATTTATTTATGTTTCCAAGATTAAGTTATAGTGAATTAATACTGTTTGCTCTAGGTACTTACCAGATAAGGTAAGCCAGATCGTATTACGGAGAACATATTCAATTTCATGGAGCATTTAGAATAGAAATATGTAGGGACACAAGATTTTTCTCAATACAATCTAAGAGGAAGTGGTGACTTGACATTAATAAGAGGAAAAATTAAGTCCAAGCATATTTCAAGAAAACAATATTATGTCTATATTTTAATAGAAAATAATGTGTCTGGCAGATCTGGTATAGTTGAATATTGTTGGAATTGTTTGGTAGGTCGATTAACCTGTGGATTTTGCACTCACGTAATGACATTAGTGTGGTATCTTGGATGGGCTAGCTATCAAGAAAATATCTCTGCGTCAGCAGAATTTCTGAATGATGTAATTATAAGAGATTTAGATGAAAATGATGATGATTAATAAACCATTTCACTTTAACATAGTGTATAATTTGTTTTTCCCATTTTGTTAATCATATGTACTATATATATACCAAAAGCCAATGAATTGTGTTATTGAGACAAGTGACCCCTTTTGACAATAGAAGAACTAAGTTGTACCTACTTTTTAGAGGTATACAAACTATTTATCGTTGTTCTTTACTATATCTAGTACAAGTTATTTGTACTGGAGAAACAGAAATTATTATGCACGACACTCGATTTTTGTGCCAATCATCGAGAGTAAGCAGCGACGTAAATTAGTTTGAAAGAACTCACAAAATAAAAAAGATGGTTAGACCATAGCTAAGTAAGTATTTCTATTTTAGATTACAATTCGAGAGTTAATAAGTTAGTTCTAGCACATTAAATCATAACGGCAAATCCTAACCTAAAAAGTACCTAAAATTAATAATTTTTGGACTTCGTAGCGTTTTAATCGCAAAAATGACTACGTGACATTATTTTCTAAACTTAAAGGTAGTATTTCTTCGATACCTTATAACTATACATCAACTTTCATTGTCAGGTTTTGAAATGTATGGACAGTGGTCATTCTTCTTTGCGTGGTTATTTCGTCAAAAGAATACCACAGACATGAACCTACATGCTTCTCATATACAAATACAAATTGTCTGGACTTTAAAAGAGATGAGTTTGTTTCGGTGTTTCTTCTCAGAGTAGTCAGTTAGGAAATACCGGCCTCATCTAGCTAAACACGCAAAAACATGACGTGTGTTATTTATAACCAATTTACAAATAAATATATCATTTCATTACGTTAGTGACCCCCTCCAAAATTCCAGCCTGTGATCGTATATGGCGCACGGATCAAGGATAAACAACGCTACTTACATAATTATTGTTCTACTAGCTTTTGCCCGCGACTTCGTTAGCGTGGGAAAAATTAGCCTACGTGTTATTCCAGGATGTTAACTGTCTTCTTATTTGTTGTTCAGCAGTTTTTGAGTGAAAAAGCAACCAACATACATACATCAATCTTTCGCATTTATAATATTAGTCTTACATCTTATCTTACTAACATTATAAATGCAAAAGTTTGTGAGGTATGTATGTATAATAGTAATATAATATATGCGTTTATTTCTCCTCACAATACAGGTATATACATTTATATAAAAATAACTTAATATGTTACAGCCTTGTATATGTGAGGAGCTAGTGTCTATATGATGTGTGTATGTTTGTTTGTTGCTCTTACACACAAAAACTACTGAACGGATATCAATGACATTTGGTAAGTACATAGTTGACATTCTAGAATAACACATAGGCTACTTTTTATCCCAGAATCATCGGGATTTAATTTATTTATTTATTATTTTGTTATTATTTTTATTCATTTTATTTATTTTGTTTTTAAATAATAATAATAGTGTTACGAGCTGGGTGCTCGTATTATTATTATTATTTTCTAATAAAAAAGTCAAAATAATGTATTCAGAAATCATTAAAAAAATATTTACAAAAAATGACACATTAATACTTAAAGGTTCGCCTACCCTGGACTAAGCAAATGAAAGATTTAAGTAAACTATTATTTAACGAGATATTGAACTAACATACATATGATTTTTTTTTTTCTGGGTGGGAAAATCATCATTTGACCCCCCCCCCCCCCCCCCGCCCGCTATGTGTGGAGCGAAGGGAGTGTCAGACTTTTACTGACTAAAAACCCACCCTGCTTCTTCAGTTGCCCTTTCGTTGCATGGCCGCGGTATCTCGTAAGAACATTCCCGCAACCCCATATTATTCATACATAGTACTCACATCAAAGTCATCGAGCGCTTGAGCCAATTCGCCTGGTCCTTCCACTGGTCGGTTTCCACCTGAAAAATGTATTACATTACATAAGTTTGTGACGATGGATGGATGAATGCTTGTTACTCTGTCCCACAAGAACGGATCTGAATTAAATTTGGTTAGTAAATAGTTTAAATTCCGGACTTGTTGGAATAGGGAGTGTTTTAGTAGAAGTCTGGCACTCCCTTCCGTCCCACACTGAGCGGGAGAGTCATTTGATGATTGTCTCACCGAAAAAAAGTAATATCCAGACCAAAATCGTTGTATTATAGCTCTAGTTAATCTAAATTAGAAAGAAAATCAATTTATCAAACACCCAGTTAGGGTTGCCATCACCAAAGCCGGCCCCAGACAAAGACTTATAAACCCTGGACATTTGGGTAAAATCACAGTTTTTCCCCGGACACCATAGAAAAATACATTTTTGAACTTGAAACTAAAAACAACGATATTTAATTATGGTTTTTATTTACTGATAAAGTGATAACATTTTAGAGCTTTAGAACTTTTTTAATAAGTCTCTTCGTTTTCATTTAATCAACGTAACATAAACAATGAGATGAAATACCATAGGAAAATAATAATAGAGATCGTGCTTTTTGGTACCCGTAAGACCAATGTGTCCAGGTTTTACCCGGCCGCTTATTGGGAAAATCCCCCCGGACGCTCTCCAAACCAGGACAAATCCGGGGAAACCCGGACGGATGGCAACCCTACACCCAGTATACATAAAAAAAAACAATACAAAATAACAAATATGTGTAAAAACTGTAAATTCAGGCGTATTTATTTTTAAATATCGTTTTTAGCGATAACACCGCCCATTGTAACACCCTGTATAGTTGTTAAGTCCTTATTTAATACTATTATGGTGTACAATCTATCTACATAATATCTAACAAATCAGTTTGTGGATAACTTAAATAGCTGCATAGCTTCAAACATTAAAATCGTTTTATTGTTTGAATGTATTAGCTACATAAGTCAGTTAAATTTAAAAATAATATAATCATTAATGAATGCATTCTAATACTTTTTCAAATACTTGAAATAATGTGTATCAATGAATTTTCATTTAGGACATTCCTGCAACTGCGAAAGCTCTCTTACTGTTCAATGCAGCCCCAGACTGGTTTCGTCTGCTCAAACGAGAGGAGTGAGGTGTTTGTCAAGAAACAGAGTCAAGTCTTAACTTACAGACAGTTGTCGTTGTGTTGCCGGCGAGAAACCGACTATCGGCGATTTAAGCTCAATTTACACCGCCGCGGAATGGAATGGAAGCGACTTTTTGCAATGAAACTTTATGTCAATTGTATAACACACAAACTAAATAGGAGCCAAAAATTTTCGAGAATGCGCGAGGATTCCCCGGAAGACGCGCGACCTTTTTTTTAGCTCCTATTTAGTTTGTATGTTATACAATTGACATAAAGTTCATTATACTGTAGCGTGGTAGTCGATTAAACTAGAATCGATTACCACACTCATCCCTAATGTCTATGGTTTCACTGAGTGACAACACTTATGCGGTGCCGGCTATAAATTCTAATCCCCGGTCTGCTGAGTTCTTTTTACACCGCCTACTACTACAAGTAACTAATATTGAAACCCCTCTGTGCCGAAGGGTATGTGCTCAACCGTATCTGCCATTTTTTCGCCATCTTGCCAATCACAATCCTCTTATTTCGGCATAATCTGCAGCGTTTGTAAATTTATATAATTGCCCGGTTGTCAAGATGGCTTCCGTCTAGAACATGACTGTGCTATTTCATTGTCATCTGTTTTCCACTAGTGATTCTAAATTTGTGAAGCGTCCGCAGGTCGCAGCATTGCTTTCCTGCTGTGTCATAGCAGCTACGAGCTTAAACGCCTTGCCACGCGGTTACCTTCTATATTGTTGCACGCGGCATGCGCACGCTTATCTTTAACCTTTGTGAACCGCCACGATGGTGAGTTTCCCTTCGTTTCCCTGAAGCTGTTCCTTGGGCTTACGGCTGGGAGACGCACGCATCGCTGGCGCTCACGAATCCTGGCACCACGCTTACGAAAGCACCCTTCGTGTTAATTCCAGAGTTTTTTTTTTACTGCCTTCATCTCTGATATCAACTACCTCAACGTCTGCCACGCGACGGGTGTCACCGCTGCCTCCGCGTATAACCGCTAGAGAGACGCCCTGTCGCGTGGCCTGCCTGCATAACCTCTGCGCCTGCCGCGTGCGAGTTGGGTGTCAAGCTGCCTCCGCGGCTAACCGCAGGAGAGACATCCTCTCGCGTGGCCTGCCTGCATAACCTCTGCGCCTGCCGCGTGCGAGTTGGGTGTCAAGCTGCCTCCGCGGCTAACCGCAGGAGAGACATCCTCTCGCGTGGCCTGCCCTGCATAACCTCTGCGCCTGCCGCGTGCGAGTTGGGTGTCAAGCTGCCTCCGCGGCTAACCGCAGGAGAGACATCCTCTCGCGTGGCCTGCCCTGCATAACCTCTGCGCCTGCCGCGTGCGAGTTGGGTGTCAAGCTGCCTCCGCGGCTAACCGCAGGAGAGACATCCTCTCGCGTGGCCTGCCCTGCATAACCTCTGCGCCTGCCGCGTGCGAGTTGGGTGTCAAGCTGCCTCCGCGGCTAACCGCAGGAGAGACATCCTCTCGCGTGGCCTGCCCTGCATAACCTCTGCGCCTGCCGCGTGCGAGTTGGGTGTCAAGCTGCCTCCGCGGCTAACCGCAGGAGAGACATCCTCTCGCGTGGCCTGCCCTGCATAACCTCTGCGCCTGCCGCGTGCGAGTTGGGTGTCAAGCTGCCTCCGCGGCTAACCGCAGGAGAGACATCCTCTCGCGTGGCCTGCCTGCATAACCTCTGCGCCTGCCGCGTGCGAGTTGGGTGTCAAGCTGCCTCCGCGGCTAACCGCAGGAGAGACATCCTCTCGCGTGGCCTGCCCTGCATAACCTCTGCGCCTGCCGCGTGCGAGTTGGGTGTCAAGCTGCCTCCGCGGCTAACCGCAGGAGAGACATCCTCTCGCGTGGCCTGCCTGCATAACCTCTGCGCCTGCCGCGTGCGAGTTGGGTGTCAAGCTGCCTCCGCGGCTAACCGCAGGAGAGACATCCTCTCGCGTGGCCTGCCCTGCATAACCTCTGCGCCTGCCGCGTGCGAGTTGGGTGTCAAGCTGCCTCCGCGGCTAACCGCAGGAGAGACATCCTCTCGCGTGGCCTGCCCTGCATAACCTCTGCGCCTGCCGCGTGCGAGTTGGGTGTCAAGCTGCCTCCGCGGCTAACCGCAGGAGAGACATCCTCTCGCGTGGCCTGCCTGCATAACCTCTGCGCCTGCCGCGTGCGAGTTGGGTGTCAAGCTGCCTCCGCGGCTAACCGCAGGAGAGACATCCTCTCGCGTGGCCTGCCTGCATAACCTCTGCGCCTGCCGCGTGCGAGTTGGGTGTCAAGCTGCCTCCGCGGCTAACCGCAGGAGAGACATCCTCTCGCGTGGCCTGCCTGCATAACCTCTGCGCCTGCCGCGTGCGAGTTGGGTGTCAAGCTGCCTCCGCGGCTAACCGCAGGAGAGACATCCTCTCGCGTGGCCTGCCCTGCATAACCTCTGCGCCTGCCGCGTGCGAGTTGGGTGTCAAGCTGCCTCCGCGGCTAACCGCAGGAGAGACATCCTCTCGCGTGGCCTGCCTGCATAACCTCTGCGCCTGCCGCGTGCGAGTTGGGTGTCAAGCTGCCTCCGCGGCTAACCGCAGGAGAGACATCCTCTCGCGTGGCCTGCCCTGCATAACCTCTGCGCCTGCCGCGTGCGAGTTGGGTGTCAAGCTGCCTCCGCGGCTAACCGCAGGAGAGACATCCTCTCGCGTGGCCTGCCTGCATAACCTCTGCGCCTGCCGCGTGCGAGTTGGGTGTCAAGCTGCCTCCGCGGCTAACCGCAGGAGAGACATCCTCTCGCGTGGCCTGCCTGCATAACCTCTGCGCCTGCCGCGTGCGAGTTGGGTGTCAAGCTGCCTCCGCGGCTAACCGCAGGAGAGACATCCTCTCGCGTGGCCTGCCCTGCATAACCTCTGCGCCTGCCGCGTGCGAGTTGGGTGTCAAGCTGCCTCCGCGGCTAACCGCAGGAGAGACATCCTCTCGCGTGGCCTGCCCTGCATAACCTCTGCGCCTGCCGCGTGCGAGTTGGGTGTCAAGCTGCCTCCGCGGCTAACCGCAGGAGAGACATCCTCTCGCGTGGCCTGCCTGCATAACCTCTGCGCCTGCCGCGTGCGAGTTGGGTGTCAAGCTGCCTCCGCGGCTAACCGCAGGAGAGACATCCTCTCGCGTGGCCTGCCTGCATAAACTCTGCGCCTGCCGCGTGCGAGTTGGGTGTCAAGCTGCCTCCGCGGCTAACCGCAGGAGAGACATCCTCTCGCGTGGCCTGCCCTGCATAACCTCTGCGCCTGCCGCGTGCGAGTTGGGTGTCAAGCTGCCTCCGCGGCTAACCGCAGGAGAGACATCCTCTCGCGTGGCCTGCCCTGCATAACCTCTGCGCCTGCCGCGTGCGAGTTGGGTGTCAAGCTGCCTCCGCGGCTAACCGCAGGAGAGACATCCTCTCGCGTGGCCTGCCTGCATAACCTCTGCGCCTGCCGCGTGCGAGTTGGGTGTCAAGCTGCCTCCGCGGCTAACCGCAGGAGAGACATCCTCTCGCGTGGCCTGCCCTGCATAACCTCTGCGCCTGCCGCGTGCGAGTTGGGTGTCAAGCTGCCTCCGCGCTAACCGCAGGAGAGACATCCTCTCGCGTGGCCTGCCTGCATAACCTCTGCGCCTGCCGCGTGCGAGTTGGGTGTCAAGCTGCCTCCGCGGCTAACCGCAGGAGAGACATCCTCTCGCGTGGCCTGCCCTGCATAACCTCTGCGCCTGCCGCGTGCGAGTTGGGTGTCAAGCTGCCTCCGCGGCTAACCGCAGGAGAGACATCCTCTCGCGTGGCCTGCCCTGCATAACCTCTGCGCCTGCCGCGTGCGAGTTGGGTGTCAAGCTGCCTCCGCGGCTAACCGCAGGAGAGACATCCTCTCGCGTGGCCTGCCTGCATAACCTCTGCGCCTGCCGCGTGCGAGTTGGGTGTCAAGCTGCCTCCGCGGCTAACCGCAGGAGAGACATCCTCTCGCGTGGCCTGCCTGCATAACCTCTGCGCCTGCCGCGTGCGAGTTGGGTGTCAAGCTGCCTCCGCGGCTAACCGCAGGAGAGACATCCTCTCGCGTGGCCTGCCTGCATAACCTCTGCGCCTGCCGCGTGCGAGTTGGGTGTCAAGCTGCCTCCGCGGCTAACCGCAGGAGAGACATCCTCTCGCGTGGCCTGCCCTGCATAACCTCTGCGCCTGCCGCGTGCGAGTTGGGTGTCAAGCTGCCTCCGCGGCTAACCGCAGGAGAGACATCCTCTCGCGTGGCCTGCCTGCATAACCTCTGCGCCTGCCGCGTGCGAGTTGGGTGTCAAGCTGCCTCCGCGGCTAACCGCAGGAGAGACATCCTCTCGCGTGGCCTGCCCTGCATAACCTCTGCGCCTGCCGCGTGCGAGTTGGGTGTCAAGCTGCCTCCGCGGCTAACCGCAGGAGAGACATCCTCTCGCGTGGCCTGCCTGCATAACCTCTGCGCCTGCCGCGTGCGAGTTGGGTGTCAAGCTGCCTCCGCGGCTAACCGCAGGAGAGACATCCTCTCGCGTGGCCTGCCTGCATAACCTCTGCGCCTGCCGCGTGCGAGTTGGGTGTCAAGCTGCCTCCGCGGCTAACCGCAGGAGAGACATCCTCTCGCGTGGCCTGCCCTGCATAACCTCTGCGCCTGCCGCGTGCGAGTTGGGTGTCAAGCTGCCTCCGCGGCTAACCGCAGGAGAGACATCCTCTCGCGTGGCCTGCCCTGCATAACCTCTGCGCCTGCCGCGTGCGAGTTGGGTGTCAAGCTGCCTCCGCGGCTAACCGCAGGAGAGACATCCTCTCGCGTGGCCTGCCTGCATAACCTCTGCGCCTGCCGCGTGCGAGTTGGGTGTCAAGCTGCCTCCGCGGCTAACCGCAGGAGAGACATCCTCTCGCGTGGCCTGCCTGCATAAACTCTGCGCCTGCCGCGTGCGAGTTGGGTGTCAAGCTGCCTCCGCGGCTAACCGCAGGAGAGACATCCTCTCGCGTGGCCTGCCCTGCATAACCTCTGCGCCTGCCGCGTGCGAGTTGGGTGTCAAGCTGCCTCCGCGGCTAACCGCAGGAGAGACATCCTCTCGCGTGGCCTGCCCTGCATAACCTCTGCGCCTGCCGCGTGCGAGTTGGGTGTCAAGCTGCCTCCGCGGCTAACCGCAGGAGAGACATCCTCTCGCGTGGCCTGCCTGCATAACCTCTGCGCCTGCCGCGTGCGAGTTGGGTGTCAAGCTGCCTCCGCGGCTAACCGCAGGAGAGACATCCTCTCGCGTGGCCTGCCCTGCATAACCTCTGCGCCTGCCGCGTGCGAGTTGGGTGTCAAGCTGCCTCCGCGGCTAACCGCAGGAGAGACATCCTCTCGCGTGGCCTGCCCTGCATAACCTCTGCGCCTGCCGCGTGCGAGTTGGGTGTCAAGCTGCCTCCGCGGCTAACCGCAGGAGAGACATCCTCTCGCGTGGCCTGCCTGCATAACCTCTGCGCCTGCCGCGTGCGAGTTGGGTGTCAAGCTGCCTCCGCGGCTAACCGCAGGAGAGACATCCTCTCGCGTGGCCTGCCTGCATAAACTCTGCGCCTGCCGCGTGCGAGTTGGGTGTCAAGCTGCCTCCGCGGCTAACCGCAGGAGAGACATCCTCTCGCGTGGCCTGCCCTGCATAACCTCTGCGCCTGCCGCGTGCGAGTTGGGTGTCAAGCTGCCTCCGCGGCTAACCGCAGGAGAGACATCCTCTCGCGTGGCCTGCCCTGCATAACCTCTGCGCCTGCCGCGTGCGAGTTGGGTGTCAAGCTGCCTCCGCAGCTAACCGCAGGAGAGACATCCTCTCGCGTGGCCTGCCTGCATAACCTCTGCGCCTGCCGCGTGCGAGTTGGGTGTCAAGCTGCCTCCGCGGCTAACCGCAGGAGAGACATCCTCTCGCGTGGCCTGCCCTGCATAACCTCTGCGCCTGCCGCGTGCGAGTTGGGTGTCAAGCTGCCTCCGCGGCTAACCGCAGGAGAGACATCCTCTCGCGTGGCCTGCCTGCATAACCTCTGCGCCTGCCGCGTGCGAGTTGGGTGTCAAGCTGCCTCCGCGGCTAACCGCAGGAGAGACATCCTCTCGCGTGGCCTGCCTGCATAACCTCTGCGCCTGCCGCGTGCGAGTTGGGTGTCAAGCTGCCTCCGCGGCTAACCGCAGGAGAGACATCCTCTCGCGTGGCCTGCCCTGCATAACCTCTGCGCCTGCCGCGTGCGAGTTGGGTGTCAAGCTGCCTCCGCGGCTAACCGCAGGAGAGACATCCTCTCGCGTGGCCTGCCCTGCATAACCTCTGCGCCTGCCGCGTGCGAGTTGGGTGTCAAGCTGCCTCCGCGGCTAACCGCAGGAGAGACATCCTCTCGCGTGGCCTGCCTGCATAACCTCTGCGCCTGCCGCGTGCGAGTTGGGTGTCAAGCTGCCTCCGCGGCTAACCGCAGGAGAGACATCCTCTCGCGTGGCCTGCCTGCATAAACTGCGCCTGCCGCGTGCGAGTTGGGTGTCAAGCTGCCTCCGCGGCTAACCGCAGGAGAGACATCCTCTCGCGTGGCCTGCCCTGCATAACCTCTGCGCCTGCCGCGTGCGAGTTGGGTGTCAAGCTGCCTCCGCGGCTAACCGCAGGAGAGACATCCTCTCGCGTGGCCTGCCCTGCATAACCTCTGCGCCTGCCGCGTGCGAGTTGGGTGTCAAGCTGCCTCCGCGGCTAACCGCAGGAGAGACATCCTCTCGCGTGGCCTGCCTGCATAACCTCTGCGCCTGCCGCGTGCGAGTTGGGTGTCAAGCTGCCTCCGCGGCTAACCGCAGGAGAGACATCCTCTCGCGTGGCCTGCCCTGCATAACCTCTGCGCCTGCCGCGTGCGAGTTGGGTGTCAAGCTGCCTCCGCGGCTAACCGCAGGAGAGACATCCTCTCGCGTGGCCTGCCTGCATAAACTCTGCGCCTGCCGCGTGCGAGTTGGGTGTCAAGCTGCCTCCGCGGCTAACCGCAGGAGAGACATCCTCTCGCGTGGCCTGCCCTGCATAACCTCTGCGCCTGCCGCGTGCGAGTTGGGTGTCAAGCTGCCTCCGCGGCTAACCGCAGGAGAGACATCCTCTCGCGTGGCCTGCCTGCATAACCTCTGCGCCTGCCGCGTGCGAGTTGGGTGTCAAGCTGCCTCCGCGGCTAACCGCAGGAGAGACATCCTCTCGCGTGGCCTGCCTGCATAAACTCTGCGCCTGCCGCGTGCGAGTTGGGTGTCAAGCTGCCTCCGCGGCTAACCGCAGGAGAGACATCCTCTCGCGTGGCCTGCCTGCATAACCTCTGCGCCTGCCGCGTGCGAGTTGGGTGTCAAGCTGCCTCCGCGGCTAACCGCAGGAGAGACATCCTCTCGCGTGGCCTGCCTGCATAACCTCTGCGCCTGCCGCGTGCGAGTTGGGTGTCAAGCTGCCTCCGCGGCTAACCGCAGGAGAGACATCCTCTCGCGTGGCCTGCCTGCATAAACTCTGCGCCTGCCGCGTGCGAGTTGGGTGTCAAGCTGCCTCCGCGGCTAACCGCAGGAGAGACATCCTCTCGCGTGGCCTGCCCTGCATAACCTCTGCGCCTGCCGCGTGCGAGTTGGGTGTCAAGCTGCCTCCGCGGCTAACCGCAGGAGAGACATCCTCTCGCGTGGCCTGCCTGCATAACCTCTGCGCCTGCCGCGTGCGAGTTGGGTGTCAAGCTGCCTCCGCGGCTAACCGCAGGAGAGACATCCTCTCGCGTGGCCTGCCTGCATAACCTCTGCGCCTGCCGCGTGCGAGTTGGGTGTCAAGCTGCCTCCGCGGCTAACCGCAGGAGAGACATCCACTCGCGTGGCCTGCCCTGCATAACCTCTGCGTCTGACACGTGGTCGCTGCCGGCTTCGGGGTTGGCCCGTCGATCTGCGTGCGTCGCGGCCTAAGCCCAGGGCAGTACCTTCCACAAACCTACAACCAGTGGAGGAACACCTTGGTGAACTGAATCCACCCCTCTACCGAATAAATGCTGTAAACTTCTGTGGTCATCTTCTTTTAATTCTACCACCTAAACCCCCACGCCACAATGCTATGGTTGCAAAGTCGCGTCCATTCCATTCCGCGGCGGTGTAAATTGAGCCTAACTCGTTCAAAAAACGCACAATGAAATATACATTCCGTGTAACATGGTCACTAACAGTATCATTACAACTTAAAACGGGATATTTACCAAGTGTATTTTTTGTTTTGAGTTTAAATATCCCGTTTTAAGTTCTAATGAAAGAGATGCATATATTAATAATTGCTCTCTGACTTCACACTGCCGGCGACGACTCGCTTTACTGAGCGACAAGAGCTATCAAAGATGATACTCGCTTGGCGGTCAGAACTCACACCCTGAGACCAAATAGCTGTCCTGCGGACCAACTAGCGAGTAATCGCCCGTCGCACTCGCCCACTCGCTTATAGCGCAGCGACAAAACTATCGGAACCAAACGCTCGCTGCTCGCCAATCGTTTTCAGATGCTACTAGCTCTACTCGCTACTCGTTTATCGTCGGCGATGGCACAACTGCCATAGAATGGAATCAGGGATTACTTTGCGGAAATCCATACCAAACTTATACTTCAGGAAAATATCTAATGTAAGGCAGTTCTCCGCCGACGATGAACGATAAACGAGTAGAGCTAGAAACTAAAAATTTTCCAAGTGCGAGTCAGACTCGCCCATGAAGGGTTCCGTAGTAACTATAATAATATAATATAATATGTATATTTATTTGACGAAATAAAACCTTACAAATTTCTTAAAACTAGCTTATTTACATTTTTCACAACTATGCCAAATAACTTTGTTGTTCATAGTGTTTGTATGAATTACAAAGTTATATTTGCGGTTTTAGAAAATATGCTGTATTTCAAAAACTGCTGAACTGATTTCGTTCAGACCTTTGGTTGAAAGTTTACATTAAGATCTACAGACATATTTTTTTTAGATTTTTCACTCCATTATTATTGAAGTTAGAGAGGCACACATTTTACCACTTTGGAAGTTTATATCTTTTAAACGATTGACTTTATGGAAAAGTGGTTTTAGAAACCCCGATGTCGTTTTTAAAGACCTGTCTATAGATACCATGCATAGATTTCATGGAAAAAAATGTTTTCAGTTTTAGTTCCATGTATGGCTTTATATAAAATATTTTTTATTTTTTTTCTTAAAATCGGAAAGCGCTTCACAGAATACATCTACCTACCAAGTTTCACATGTATAGTCCTAATAGTTTCGGATTAAAATGGCTGTGACATGTGGACGGATGGACGGACGGACGGACAGACAGACAGACAGACATGACGAAACTATCAGGGTTCCGTTTTTTGCCATTCGGCTACGGAACCCTAAAATCGAGTGGCGAGCAACGAGAAGCGAGCGTGTAGTTCCGAAAGTTTTGTCGCTGGGCTATAAGCGAGTGTGCGAGTGCCACGGGCGGTTACTCGCTAGTTAGTCCGCAGGATCGCTAGTTGGTCTCTGGGCGTGAGTTCTGACCGCCAAGCGAGTATTATCTTTGACAGCTCTTGTCGTTCAGCGACAGAACTAGTGAAGCGGGTCGTCGCCGGCAGCGTGAACAGTCAGAGAGCAACTATTAACATATGCATCTCTTTCCTTTACACGGAATGTATATTTTATTGTGCGTTTCTTGAGCGAGAAAATCGCCGATAGTTAGTAATTTTCTCGCCGGCAGTCGGACAACTGCCTTAGTGTAGTGTTTGTTTGCATGTGGTATGTTTTTATTGCATCCCTTCTGCATGACTGTGCATATATTTGCGGGCGGGAGGGCGGTGCTGCATACTGCATGCAAGATTGAACATCTAGATTTTGGCGGAATTAACACCAGATATTGTTCTGAGGTATTTTTTAATACTTTATTTTCTCGCCACAATACAATGATTTTACACATTTTGTACATTAATAATATACAAACATACTATGGGAGACTGGTGCCTAAGCTAGGCTCATGGCCTGTATTTCAGGACAACAGGCTTTCTTAGTTATTTACAATTTCCAATTTGTGCACAGTATAATTTACAGTAGAAACACAGAAAAGCAAAACTAAAATTAAAAAAAAAAACAATAAAACTAGTTAAAAATAAAATACAAAATCATGTGCGTGAGTAGGAATGTACGTGCGTTAGATTGTGTGTGTTCGTGGATGTGAGTGAATGTGTGTGTGTGTGTGTGTGTATGTGTGAATGTGTGTGTGTGTGTGTGTGTGTGTGAATGTGTGTGTGTGTTTGAGCGAGAGTCAGTTTTATAGCATTCGTTTGTATGTTGACTTACCAACGACAGGGATGGGTTGTCCTTTAGCGACGCAGGAAATGCTATCAACAGCACAGCAGACGGCGCGCAACACGTAGTCGCGGTTGGCCTTCGCAGCCGCTAGCTCTGGGTGACGGACGTACACCTGACGATATACATAGATAGATAAAACTTTGTGTTTCCTTGTGAATTTTACCAAAACTTAACCAGCATACCATAACCAGTAGTATAACATAAACAGTATATTTCTTTTTTATTTATTTATCTCAGGCATTTAAGGCTCATAGATTTTTATATCTTATTTTATTTTGGGGCTTTTGTCTTCATGGACATGCGAACCCCAGTGTTCCTTAATCTTGATCTCAATCTATAAAAAACTTATTTCTTAAAAAGAGACAGCCATTGAAGCAAAATCATATTCGAATATACAATGTAATATAACTAATCAGAAATGAATCTCAGAGTCTATAGCATTCACATTAAAAATTAGCTTTACAAAACTGCAAATAAACTAAAGCAAAGCACATGAAAAAAATGTAATTACAAGTAAAATAAAATTATAATAACAACAACAAGCACACACAAAAAAGTGGAGTTATTAATAATACTATTATAAATCCACGTTATCAAGGAGGCTCATGTTGTACTGTTTTAAACTATATACCTCTTTCTTTGCTCCTTTCATCGAAATATTACTTTCTGATAGAAAATATAGTACATGTACATGATACATTAAACTATAGGTACCCTAAATATGTATTACAGTAAAAAAATAAAACATATACAAAGTGTAATTGAAATGGTATATACATACCAAGTGCACAGCTTCTTAGGATGATAACAAACGATATGGCAAGGGTTTTGTAATCCTAAGTCTACATGTGTGGAGCTTATTAGAAATTTCAATACATTGATACCAGAGGCCGAATTTTACAAATTAAGAAGAACTAACACAATTATCGTTTTATTGGCAAGTGACGTGGAAAGTGATGACCCTCATAATGATGTGACACGTTTGTTATTATTGGTATTCAAAAAACATATGAAACCGACAATTTGGGGTCAATTCTGTGAGTCACTTATTTTGAGCTGAAACTTTGCATAGTCTTCAGTGTTTTTGGACAGATATGGGGGTTTCCGTTACACGTTGTATACTGATTTACGTTGACCTACTCTCTGTACGCTGGTAATGTGCCCCAGACTGGCGGCATTGCACGTTGTATAGCAATGCTTAGTCTTGGCTAAAATTAGAGCCAGCCAATTGTCAATACATAACCATAACATTACCAGGTTGGTTTATGTGGCATGTCATCGAATTTATGGTTCTAGAACATTCTTATATCTTTCCATCACCGTTTTGAGAGCTGTGGTGATGAAGACAATCACACAAAGTAATTTTTCTGTCTGGGTTTGAACCCAATACCTCGTCAGTCAGTAACTACTGGGACACAACTGTTCTTATGCGGATTTTGAGAACACATAATGATCACGGATGAACTGAACAAAAACATTGCGTAAATATCCTGAAGCTCAAAAAGTAAATACCCCTTTTTAACCGACTTCTAAAAAAGGAGGAGGTTCTCAATTCGGATGTTTGTATTTTCTTTTTTTTATATTTGGTCGCGCATAACTCCGTCGTTTGCCAACCGATTTGAAAAATACTTATCTTGTTAGAAAGGGTATACTTCCCAAATGGTCCAATTAAAATTTTATCGAAATCGGACAAGCCGTTTCTGAAAAATCAACAAGAGTCTAAAAAAATATTTACGTTGATGATCTTTTCGTTTACTCTGCATTGCGTTTTTTGTTCGCGCATAACTCCGTCATTTACGAACCGATTTGGAAAATTCACTGACCCACTAAAAAGCACGAAAATAAATACTTTTTTGCAAAAAATAAAACCGACTTCCATATCAAAACACTACAAAGCCAAAAATAATTTTTATTTCGGAAGGCGGTGTGAAAAAAAAAAAAGAAAATACAAAACCAATAACACCGACTACCGAAATAAAAATTATTTTTGGCTTTGTAGTGTTTTCATATGGAAGTCGGTTTTATTTTTTGCAAAAAAGTTTTTATTAAGTTCTAATGATAACGGTGCGGTAGTTAACAATGGTAACCAAAAATACTAGCATAGAAAACAAATCCGTTTAACTGACCTTAGAAGCAGTCAGCAGCATTGTAGAATGTTTCTTGAGAACTGCCCGAGCGGCTGCCAACTCGTCCTTCATGCGAGGCTCCTTCAACTCGCGCTGTCTCTTGGCAGCCTGAGCGGCGAGCTCAGAGGCTGACCGACCGAACTGACGAGCTGACTCCATCAGTTCAGATTGGGAAGATGCTGACTTCAACTTGTCTAAGTCGTTTTCGACCTGCGGAGAGAAATACACTTTGACTAGAGAATACATTTACGCAAGAGAAATACATTAAATAGTTTACTATGCAAATACTATCTGTATTTGCATAGTAAAGTGAAAATAGCATGCAGTTACATCGTTTTGTTATACACAGTAAGTACATTTGGAGACTAGCACGGGTCCATATTGGCTCACCTAAAGTTCTTTACCCGAAATTGTTCTTCCTAATGATTTGTAATCCGAATGATCACTCTTCCTAAAATTTTTCATCCTAAAGTTTTCATTCATACTGTTTGTAGTGCTACCGGCTGTTCATAACACTCATGTTTCCGAAAATTGTTATTAATAATATCATTAATGTAAATATATTTAAACTCCTACTGTTTTTTATCATAACGCTTTTATCCCTAAACATAATTACCATAATATTTTCACTCATACTCAGAAAGAAACGTTTACCAAGTGTAATAAAAAATATATGTCGAGGTAGCTGGTCACAGTTCTAACCTAACCTATGGATATCTTTGCAGGTACATACCGCTATAAATAAAATTAAAGAAGACGAAAGAAATCTAAACAAGAAAGATGGTTATGTTGAGAAAATATAGGAAAACAAATAAAAGTATAAGTAATAGATGTTTATTGCTACTGACATTATAATGTTGAATGCTTCGGAATTATGAACATTAGAGACAGAGTAGTTAGGAGTTGTGATTGTTAGGATGAAAAATGTTAGGAAGAACATTTTCGGATTTCCAATTATCGGAGTTGAAAATTTAGGTGAACTTTGGCGCACCCCTCTAGCACCCTTGCTAAGTTGACAAGACAACTTGTATTAAAGTTTTTAGGTCTGACCCTTGTGGCTGCCTTGTTTAAAATTTAGCTCAGAAATACGAGAAGTCACTTTTGTTTTTACAGAAGTAAGGTTAGGTTAATACACTTTATTGTACACCAAAATATAAACACACCTATTTAACAATATTGCTTAATCCATGGGTTACAATGGCGGTCTTATCCCTGAGAGCGATATCTTCCAGACAACATTTTGATAAGAATGAATAGAGCAAGAAAAGAATACATACAATGTTTCCATAATACAGATTTTTAAAGGTATGAGGGGACAATACAGTCCACTAAGCATAGGTTAATGTACAAATCAAAAAGAATCTACGGGAATGGGCATCTTATCTTATGTAATGTAATGAACGCACTGCATCGGTATTATCATTTATGCAGACAACAAACAATAAGGGACCCCGTATGGACCCCTGCGGTACCCCAGATATAGCCAGAAATATGTTGGTTTGGTAACTATTACTCACAACCATTTGATTACGGACTTACGGTTAACAATATAAGACTGAAATCATCGTAATATGCTGCATTTGATACCGATGAATGCAATTTTTAACCGACTTCAAAAAAAGGAGGAGGTTATCAGTTCGTCTTAAACTTTTTTTTTATGTATGTTACCTCATAACTCAAAGACGACTGGACCAATTTAGAAAATTATTTTTTAGTTTGAAAGGGTATACTTTCTAGGTGGTCCCATTGTCATGAAGTTAGGATCTGATGATAGAATTATGGAGAAAACGAGGGAACTCTCCAAATATTATAAGCACACCTATAGCAATATGTGTATTTTTCATAGTAGGGGAAAGCAGGTAGGATTCGTACACTTTTTACACTAAGTCACATAAAAGCAAGACTAATAGCTATTTCAAAATAATTTCAATGCTGCTGATAAACTA
Source organism: Tholera decimalis (assembly GCA_943138885.2). Classification (NCBI taxonomy): domain Eukaryota; kingdom Metazoa; phylum Arthropoda; class Insecta; order Lepidoptera; family Noctuidae; genus Tholera; species Tholera decimalis. The sequence continues at coordinate 2,928,195 of OW964575.2, read as the reverse complement.
CATTATCTAGCTTTAATAATAAAATATTTTAGTGTTGATACAAAGTAACACGGCAAATCTATGGTAACTTTAAAAAAAAATGGAAATCGTACGAAAGTACCCCATCCGCCGGGTAGATTCGTACATAGAGTAAGGTGCATTCGTACATAGTGGGGTGCCTTTGTACACAGTAATTAAGAAGACTATTTATGTGACATTAAACCTTTGAAATTTAACACGTCAGCCTTAAACGTTATAGTAATTAACAATATAGTGTTCTACAAACAAATTTTGTAAAGTTAAGATAGTAAATCTACATTAAAATTAGGGTAACGTCGTAATCATACATCATGGACCTACCCACTATTGCACGTTGTACATAACTCGTAAGTTTTTTTTTTCAAAGCTAGAGATATTAGCTGTTCTTGCTGTAGAAGCAGATTTAGGTGGCAGCCATACGCAGACTACGTCTGATAAAAAATAAACTTTTCCCTCATTATTGGTATAAGGAAAAACAAATTTCCAGGTGCCGGCTTCTTTGGAGTTAAACTTTATATTCTATGGGGTTCAATTTTGTTAGTATCTGCTCAATATAATCTATACTTATAATAAATCTGTAGAGAGGTCAATTCTGTACATGAAATATATTTCCAAAATAACTATCAGGGGGTGATTAAGGATCGATACTCATGCCAAAAATGCAATCAGTTAAATTTTTGTCTGTCTGTCTGTCTGTCTGTCTGTCTGTCTGTATAACCGTTATAGAAACAAAAACTACTCAACGGATTTTAACGAAACTTGGTACAATTATTTTTCATACTCCTGAGCGGGTTATAGTATACTTTTCATCACGCTACAATCAATAGGAGCAGAGCAGTGAAGGGAAATGTTGGGAAAACGGGAGAAGTTACTCCATTTTTTAAGCGTCCGTCGCGTGTGCAACCTTAATGGTTAAAGCTACACAAATCATTTCATGACGGAAATGTTCTCCATAAAATTATATAAAAAATATCCCACGACAGCATATGTCTAACTTTTATGGTTGACTCACAATAACACGTGTAACTCCCGATAGCTTAGCAGTTCGAAGCTTTCTGATTATAATATTTGTCTACTCTTACGTTTATAACACTCTCAGTCACCCCTAATTGAAAAAGTTAACATTATTAACTATTCCATAAAAAAATTGGCCAAGTGCGAGTCAGACTCGCCCATGAAGGGTTCCGTAGTAACTATAATATAATATGCAAATTTATTTGACGAAAAAAAAACCTTACAAATTTCTTAAAACTAGCTTATTTACATTTTTTACACCTGCGCCAAATAAATTTGTTTTGAAAAATTAACCTTACAAATTTCTTAAAACTGGCTTTTTTACATTTTTTACAACTGCGCCGAATAAATTTGTTTTTCATAGTGTTTGTATGAATTACAAAGTTATATTTGCGGTTTTAGAAAATATGCTGTATCTCAAAAACTGCTGAACTGATTTCGTTCAAACTAATTTTGATTGAAATTTTATATTAAGATCTACAGACATGTATTTTTTTAGATTTTTCACTCCATTATTATAGAAGTTAGAGGTTGTGTCCGCCACACACACATTTTACCACTTTGGAAGCTTATATCTTTTAAAAGATTGACTTTATGGAAAAGTGGTTTTAGAAACCCCGATGTCGTTTTTAAAGAACTGTCTATAGATACCACACATGCATCGATTTCATGAAAAAAAATATTTTCAGGTTTAGTTCCATGTATGGGGAGCCCCCCTTTATTTTAAATATTTTTTAATTTTTTTCTCAAAATCGGAAAGCGGTTCACAGAATACATCTACCTATCAAGTTTCACATGTATAGTCCTAATAGTTTCGGAATAAAATTGCTGTGACAGACGGACGGACGGACAGACAGACAGACAGACGGACAGACATGTCGAAACTATAAAGATTCCGTTTTTTGCCATTCGGCTACGAAACCGTAAAAAGAATCATATAAATCGGTATAGAAATACCAAAGTTATACATGAAATACGCTTATAATAATAAGCCATCGCGCGTGAATACTGAATCATGGTATATATTTTTGAGAATCGGTCGCCGCGCTCGACGCGTCTCGCGGTCGAAGCGTTCTCTAGGTACTTAAGCCTCATGTGAACGTGATCTAAACAATATTACCAATACATTAACTTACGCTGAGTCGCGGGCACAGCTATATTGTATCATTACGCTAAGGCCAATAGGAGCGGAGCGCCAATGAAGAATGCTTCAAAATCGGGGTTAAATTTAACGTTAGCCCAAAGTAACTATTCCACGCGGACGAAGTCGCGGGCAAAAGCTAGTATTAAATATAAAGCTTTCTTCTTTAATGTTTTTTGTCATATCTGTAATTATTACATTCTCAATGTCTGATTCTTCAGACATCTCTTATACATGGAAACGAAACTAAAAAAAAAAACATAAAACCAATATTTGTAGGGTATCTATAGATAGAAGTCTTTAAAAATGACATTGAGGATTTTAAACAATTTTTTTCAAAGTCGATTGCTTGAAAGATAGACCCTCCAAATGGTAAAGTAAATTAATTTGTCATTCATACAATTACTATGAAAAACAAAAGTCATTTTTCGCTGATTTTTGCTTGCTTCTACGAAACTCTTCATGGGCGAGTCCTACCCGCACTTGGCTGGATTTGTTTACATTTTTTTGTCTCGGCATGAACCTGAAATAGGTAATAATATTCTCTCGCGGGGTGCATTCGTACAGTACGAATCTACCCCACTCATAACTGTACGAAAGTACCCAAACCAAAACAACCAAAAATTAAATTCAAAATAAAAATAACGGATTAAGATATCCCAAACATAATGATTTCATATTAATTTAAGGCACTTATTTAAATGCATTCATAAATTACTTTAACATTTTGAGCATAGCGTGTTACAAATAAAGGTTTACAAAGATGGATTGAAAAATTATTTACGAAGTGCAAAAACATGTATCAACTGGCTCCACCTAAACTAACTGTTGCATTGGCGCAGCACTTGGATATGCGCCTATACGTCTGGCGGACTTCACTAACATATAAATACAAACGCGTCAACTTGTTTAATGTTGTAGATATGACTACTGTACGAATGCTCCCTCTGTATGAATCCTACCTGCTTTCCCCTATCTTGAGCAGTTGCTCTCGAAAACCACCATTTGGTGAAGTGAAACTGATGATGAAGACCACAGATGGCTACTGGAACTACTCAATAATAAGTATTTCATTGGTTGCGATTCGATTACTTGGATATGATTGTTAGGCACTTTATGCTCGTCAGAATGCATATGGTGATATGGAGCTAAAGGTGAAGTACTAAGAGAACTGCTCAATAATTAACAGCTCGGCGTCGGGAAAAGAAATATTTTGCATAAGGTGATTAGAAGGTGAGATTTAGGCTTTTGTCTTCAAAAAACTTTTTATCAAAAAATGAAACCGACTTCTCAAAAAACACTGCAAAGTGAAAAATAACTTTAATTTCGGAAGGCGGTGTCTAAAATGAAAATACAATCTACAAAACTAAAGACACCGACTTCTGAAATTAAAGTTATTTTTCACTTTGCAGTGTTGTTTGGGAGTCGGTTTAATTTTTTGGTAAAAAGTTTTTATGTTAAATAAAATTCTGTGATTCATTCTGTCAAAGGCCTTTTTGAAATCTGTCGTAAATGAGAACAGTTTTTGATAAGATTTGGGGGCGGCCTCTGCCCAGCAGTGAGACAGTATAGGCCAGAGGTAGAAGAAGTATAAATAAAGAAGATTACTCACAGTGTTGAGCTTGTTAAGCAGCAAATGCACGTCCACCATGTCTGCTAGTATGAGCAGGCGGGTGACCGCGGATAGTAAGCCACGCGCCGCCCGCACCATGCTAGAGCGGACTTGGGACGCGCACGGCTCTTCGGAGAACTCACGCGCCGCTAGACTCATCGCCGCGCCTGAACGGGGGTATAAGCATAGATATACAACACAGTTTATACTAGCGCAGATATTACAGATTCTGATTTTATTATGTAAAAACTTATTGTCAATAAATAAATTTATTATTATTTTCTTTATTTCCAATATATACATATAAATTACATTTTTAAATATTCTCTAAAAAAAACGTTTATAAATATAAAAAATAGTAGCCCACCGGTATTGGGAACAGGGTCCAAGCTACCGGCGGTCAGGTACCATAGACAGGCCTGTTGGTCTAGTGGTCAGTGGCCCTGACTGCTATGCGCAAGGTAGTGGGTTCGATTCCCACCCAGGACAAATGTTTGTGTGATGAGCACGATCATTTGTTCTTTGTCTGGGTGTAATTTATCTATAACAAGTACTCACGCGGGACTTCGCTCTCGTAGATTCTATCACGATAAAAACATAACTCTCCTTTTTTGCAGTCGGGTAAAAATTAGCCTATAACCTTCCTCAAGCTTCAAGCTACTTCCATACCAAATTTCATCCAAATCCACCCTATACTTTCGAAGATTAGCGCGTTCAAGCAAACAAACAAACTTTTCCGCTTTATAATATTAGTATAGATATATACATATAAATTACATTTTTAAATATTGTCTAAAAAAAAAACATTAAAAAATAGTAGCCCACCGGTATCGGGAACAGGGTCCAAACTACCGGTGGTCAGGGCTCCATAGAGAGGAACCTTCTGACGATACGCGCCGTGTCCAGGAGTACCGCTTTCTGAAGCAAGCCCTTAATCCAACCGCCTAACGAGAGCCTCCTGAGGTGTTGGTGGAGGCTCTTGGCTATTAAGCCATTGGCTGAGATGACTATCGGTACAATGATTGCCGAGTTCACATCCCACATGTCGACAATCTCGTGTGCCAAGCCAAGATACTTGATTTGCTTATCTTTCTCAGCTTTCATGAGGTTCTCGAGGTTCTTTATTATTATTATATATAAGAATAGAGTGCAGAAGTGCTACATTAGCCTGTAAGTGGGAACGATAGAAGCGAAGAGAGAGACAGACGCCGACTATTCATCCATCTCTCTCTTGCAGAGCGTTGTGATTGGCCCTACTGAAGATGGTGAAGTGGGAGTTTTCTCACACTTTCTCAGTTTACTCATTTTTTCACCTTTGTTATCGGCTCTGAATTAAAATAATGCTTACATGATTTTTTAAATATCCTACAAACCAAAGAATCAGTCAAAATTACATATAGAATGGAAAAAAAAATCCGCGTCTGTTACACTCTCAATATACAAGCGATAGGATTTGCTAGCAAACACTGCTCATTAGCCAATCACAGTACTCTGCAAAAGAGAGACAGATGAATAGTCAGCATCTGTCTCTCTCTTCACCTCTATCGTTATATTCAACCGTTTCTGCACTCTATTCTTATATCTCTATACACACACAGCACACAGTATACAGCACAGAACTAATAGCATTTCTCGCATATTGAAAGAGACGAGAAGCAAGTCTATCGGTTTTTCGGTTACATTTCGGGGAGCGTACGATGGAATTGCACAATCTAATTCCACCAAGCCAAAGGGAAATCCCCGTGTAGTGTTTTGTCCATTTCGCTTGCAATTACGGTCTTAAACCGACTGGGAATTGAAAAGGGTGGGAAACTAGTTTTTTTAATTCAAATATTATAATAATGATATTGATTTCTCAGATTTAAACGACCGAAGTTTGTAAAAAAAAAATCTTCTAAAATTCCTTGACAAGGGACTGATCTAAGTACCTAACCCCGTTAGTGGATGCAGATAGTCCGAATTCTAGTTGTATCGATAGCACTTCAGAAGAAATTGATGCATTGAAAGATCCTTTTCCAGTGGGTTAAATCATCAAATGACTTCCCAGTCTGGGTGGAGTGGAAAGGAATGTCAGTCTTCTACTGACAAAAAAACCAATTAATTGCCCTTGAGTTTTGAGACCGTGATATCTCGTTAGAACAAACCAGCCATCATACAACCAACCCTGGCTGTAAATCTAAAATTATGGCTTTAAATTTTACGTACCAGCTTTGCGCACTTCCTCCACAGCGGTCAACATCTGCTGCGTGATCTCAGGGTTCTCATAAGCGATGCTCTGCCCTCGTTCGATGAAAATCTCCGTCGCTCGCTCCACGGTTGCTACTAGAGCACTGGCTCGCTTCGACTTGCCCGCTGTGAATCATATACAAATAATTATGAGGCGGTTCAAACTCTATTTGGTTTAATAAAAGAACATGCTCGCATGTCACCATCTCCCCAACTTGCTTCATGTTCGACCACATCATCGCTTATCATCGTGTGAGATGGCGGTCAAACGTAAGCCAATACAAACGTAAGCCAAAACAATAAAAAAAAATTACACAAGTATGTACTGAAAGTATTTGTGTAATAATAAACTTCATTCCGAAACTTTTAGGACTAAGTACCCAGTTGAAACTTAGTTTACGATTTATGTACAAAAACACTCAAATAAAATGAAAAATACAACACTGAGGTCAATCGTTTGAAAGATACGACACTTCTAACAACGTAGAATCGATAGCATTCCGCTATAGGTATACCTACGCACGCAGCTGGTACTTTAGTTGCAATTAAAAAAAAAGAGAATTAGCAAACCCCTCCAACTAAGCTAAATATATGCTTGTCTGGAGTGGGTTCACGGCAATAGTGTAATGGGTTCGATCCCACACCGAGGTCCACACCGGCACAGATTATTCGCGAATACACAGTGCCGCACAGTGTCGCGTGCGCATTCCCCGCTGTGTCGCATGCGCAGCGTAATCAATGCCCGACAGATTCAACCAAATTATGTTATTGTGCTCGAGATTTTGTGAAAAACTAACTAATAATATTGTATACAATATTTTTGTGAATTAATCAAATGTAACTTTTAATATTGACGTGACGTAATGTTTAAGAAATGAATTAATTGCTGTTATTGGTGTGTAACCATTGTAATTAATCAATAAATAAATAAATTAGGCTATTGACTATTCTGATCTCTGACTATTACGAGTTGACATTTCTATTTGTGTTTAAATCTATGTTTAGCTAGTAATACTGATGGCAAATCATAGTGCAGCGGTAAAAGAACTATCAAAATTACAGCCTGTGTATCGATAAGGAACTCACGTCTCTTCTTCTTGGCATCTCGGTCCTTGCTGTTGACCAGCGTGGTCACCTGCAGTACCAGCGGCTCCAGGGTTCTCTCCACAGACATGGTGCGGATCTCCAGGTTGCGAGGGTCCCACTTCAGGGTGAGAGTCCCCGTGGTACCGTACTGGTCCGTCATGGTAGCCATGGTTGCTGGAATTTTAAAGTTAATGAGTCTTAGTTTGTACAACGGTATTTCACTGCGATAACTTATATCCCTGTCAAGTTAGTCAATGATTTACCACAATTGCAAAAACCGAAATTTTTATATTCATATTTAAGTAATACAGTAATCTTGTCTATTGTAATTTATTTAACCATTCAATAATGTTGAGGATGTTATAAAGTTTGTATTTATTTGAATGGCTGTCTGGGGACTATTTGCACAACCTTGGGAAGTTTGTCTAAAATTTTCAAAGATGATAAAAGCAATGAAAATACACTATTCTGTTATTTTAAGATACTTAATACTACTTTATGCAAATAGTTACCTGATAGCCAATCAAATAAAAACAAAAGTTTGTTAATAGTTTGTGTAATAATGTGCTAACTATGAATTAAAATTGGTGACTATGACTCAGTGACCTCAACATTTTGTGAGACAATACCTTGTGTTTGGGATATGTGACTGCTTTTGATTAAAAAATCTAGGGATCTATCTGCAGTATTGTTTTGATTATCAATTTGTGGATTATGCAATATATTAAATATTGTATAATTCACACAAAAATAATGAGGACAGCCATTATAATTATGGAATCGCGTGTTTGGGATATGTGACTGCTTTTGATTAAAAAATCTAGGGATCTATGTGCAGTATTGTTTTAATTATCAATTTGTGGATTATGCAATATATTAAATATTGTGGGATCTATGCGCAGTATTGTTTTAATTATCAATTTGTGGATTATGCCATATATTAAATATTGTATAATTCACACAAAAATGTTTGTCAAAAATAATGAGGACAGTCATTATAATTATGGAATCGCAATGTGATCTATAAAAATAGTTTTAGGTAAAAATACTGATTATTAAAGGAGAGGAAAGGAGGATTGATGGGAGTTTTGGGATGGGACTTTCTGAGGTATGTAGGATTCTCGAAATGTAGAGATATAGTGGCAAAAAATTGGGTGACTACTGAACTATAGCATACAAAATTCAGATAAACTTAAAACTATGCTGTGTTATTCTACATTATAGTGTGAAAGTATTCATTTATCAAACTTAAATGGACTTTGAAACAGGGACTCTGGAATTTTCAGCCTCCTTATGGGTATAGTCATGCAAAATTAACTTAATAATACACTTGTAATATAGTGTGTCCAAAGCATCTAAATATTGAGTCCGGGAAGTACTCAATCCACCTGATGGCTTCATAGAACCTGAGAGCCTTCCACCTGGGCACATGTACCGTGGCCGGCTTGGAAATGCCTTAACAGACTGCAAACCCAACAAGGCCATAGTAAAGATAATCTCTACAGATGGGGATTAAAAGATGGCTCAGATCTCAAACGTATATGTGATGCGACCCCACAGACAATGGGCCACCTTCTATCTTGCTCTGCATGCCCTGTCACCTGCACTCTTGATGATCTTATGTCTGCATCAGCAAGCGAAGTTAGCGTAGTTGAGTTTTGGGCCAAACTTATTTAGAATATTTTTGCCATCAACACGCTAAGAAGAAGAAGAATATTGAGTGTTTCTAAACAAATTTTGTAAAGGCTGGTTGATACTACATGTGATCCAAGAGCTGGCTATTACTTTACCCACTTTACAGCTACCAGTGTTTTGGATATATTACCAGTAATAAACCAGTCAGTCATATTTTTGTTGAATACAAAACCTTTTGATGCTTTATTTTAATTCATTGTTAAGTTCAGTTTGATTAGTTTAAGAAATGTCCAATTAAAAATAATAAAGAAATAAGTATCTACACCATTATTCATTGAAAGATGTGTGATATTAAAATGCCAAATGAATAAATAATAAGGTAGATAGATATCCTCTTTATTGTGATAATCTATGAGAATTAGTTTTAGATTTTATTTTCTAATAATAATTCAATTTAAATGTTAATATTTTTGTAATTCTTTTTTTTAATTAGATTTATAACTTAGGTTGTACTCGAGGGGATTGGCGCTAATAACTGAAATACAGGCTTTTGCCTAGTTCGGCTACAGATGTCTAATTCTTTTGTCATGTTTGTAACAAGTATTATGTATATAGCCTACAAGAAGTATAATATTGTAACTCATTTGAAAAAGAAATGGACAGCAAGGCGGTGAAGTAACTCTTTATTGTACATCATAACAGAATTAAATAAGGACTTAAAAACTACATAAGGTGTTACAATGGGCGGTCTTATTGCTAAAAGACCTTAGAGAGAAAGGAAGAGTTTCCAATTTGGCAGACTAGTCTGTAGCCCATTTTTGATGCATAGTTTTAATATATAATAAATAAATCTGGGCCCCCTCTGCCCACACCTTCTTGTTATAAAAAACAAGTGATATATGTATACAAATATATTCCCATTACAAAACCTTTCTTTATTATGAACTTTCAATACAGCCCAGTAATTGGTACAATCCAATAATCCAACAAAAAGTTTATAATAGGGCCTAACTAATGAGACCACTGTATTTTGTTTTAATCAAGGGAGTTTTTGTTTCAAAATATTTTTATCCTTGACATAATGCTACTAGTAAACATGATTAAAGAACAATGAAACAATTGAAGATCTAGAAAACAGAATGCAGCAAGTGACTTTAATCCATTTTTGAATTTACTACAATTGAAAGTTCCAAGGATACAATTGTGTACACCAGGAATTTAGTATCAAATACACTCAAGTAACGGAAACACCAAGATAACAGTATTTAAAGTACATATTTTTGTACTTACGATTGCGAGTAACATACAGTGACTGTGACTCATTGCAAAAGTATGAATGCTCTCACCTTTCTAAGGTTCTTGAGTTAAAATTACCAATCAAACATGACGATCAATAAAGGTTTTGGTCTAGTTTTCATGTTATATTATTATTGATAGTTGTTTTTAGGATAGGTATAAATAAAAAACTTAATTACAAATACAACGATATAAATCGACGAAATTCAAGAGTGTTATAAAGTTAATCGAGTACTTTATGAAACGAGAGTTACTCAAATTAGTAGGTTTATACGTTGAAAACATAGTATAGTTACTTTTACCTGACGATTTGCAACGATTCCTTTGTTTAATTCACTTTGCACAGTATCAAAGCGATGTAAGAGTTCGTAACACTCAATATTTCACTTACTTTTGATAAAATAACACAAGTAATTATATGAATTTCGTAAAAAATAACTAGAGAGTACAAGGTAGGCGTGTCAAAAAAAATATCAACTAAAAGTTGCCAACGTGAGAAAATATAGAAAATATAAATCTTCTATTCGCATGTTACCATAATAAAAAAAATATGCAGTTTCTTTAAGATTTTTTGCTGCCTTTTGAGATATATTTTCAAACAATAATATTCCTGTAGTATGTACTTTCAAAAACTACATTATCCGACTAAGTCACTTTTAACTGTATTTCTGAGCCGTTAACGGTCGAAGGGTCTCGGACCGTAGGGTACCGGGACCAGCCGACACGTACCTACGTTAACTACCAGACAATTTGTTTTATGGTTTATTTTAGTTTATAGTCAAGTTTATATATTTATGTACTTATTTGTATTACCGAAAAGAAAGAAGAAGTGTTGATGGTTTTTCTATATTCCAACTTACCTGACAATTAAGTTAGCCACCGGTTCATACCCACCTACCTACTTATTATTAAATTTTTGAAGAATGCACACATCGGAACAGGATTGCCAACAATGTTTCCGTTTGAAAAAAAAACATAGGTACAAGTAGCGGCACGAAACTAGCGCTGACCGTTATTGCGCAGAAGTAAAAATTAAGGTACCTGAGGGGGGCTAGCGGGATGAAGGGCGGGCGTGCGTAGCGCCGATTGGCTCTCCAGCCGCATTATGTTCCCCGCGCCGCCCGATACGACGCTCCGCGCACATCCCGTGTACAGTCGCGTCATTAATTGTATTGTTATTGCTGTTAATTTTTGTTGTTGTTTTTTGTTAAGTTTGAATTTGTTTGTTAAATTTAGTTTTTTGTTTGTTTGTGACTTTAAAGTGAATATACCTAGAATAAATACTGTTTTGAAAAGACAGGCAAGGAAAATGGTTTGTGACGTGAATTGCTTTCTGAATTCATTGATCCTTTGAAACAAATTAAAAGTGAGATTGACGAAGCTGCCGGAGTCTGTTTTTCCCGATAGCTATAACCTAGGAGTCTTTAAGTCAAGAGTGAATAGGTTACTTTTAGGTAAGCGTGCTCCATCTTCGACCACATCATCACTTACCATCAGGTGAGACGGTGGTCAAACGCGAACCTATTCTAAATAATAAAAAAAAGCTACAAATACTTTACTCAGTTATTCAGACAGCATCACTGTAAATTCGAGAATGGTTCTCTGTAGATTCAGATTCACTGTAGATTCTCTGATTCAGATTAGACTTAAATCTAAAATAAAAATTTTCAAATTAACAAATAATGTTTTATTTTTATACTCGCCACAAAACTTGTTAAAAATTATATCTTAGGTACCTACTATAAGTCCTTGGACATTGGCATTGGAGATAAACTATTTATTAAAATATAGGTAATATTATTTGCATGCGCGACAGTACCCATGTGCAGCAATCCCCTCCGCGTATCGTTCAGCGCTAGACTTACGTGCCGCTACTTGTACTTGACTTCTATGTAGTTTTCACATTAGGGAGGTAGAAAGATATAAGCTGTGATATAAGTCCACAATTTTTTTTAAACACTAATTATCTAATTCTCGTTTGAACTACAAACCTTTTAGGCGGGTATGTACGATTTTATTAATATTTATTAGATTTTATTAGCGATGCGTAACTAAACAGATAACAGATAACTATTTTTTTCTGGCTAAGTTGGAACCAACCAAATCAAAAACGAGAGAATTCGCAAGGGGGTGTGGTGTGTCTGCCGAGTTTGCCAACCATGATCAATAAACTTATTCCACCAGACCGAGTGCGCTTACCATTGTAGTCGTAATAGATCGATAGACTTTCGCGATTATAATCTTTAATCGTAATTTCAGAGGAAAGATTTGTATTTTAAAATTTGTAAGGAATAAACTCCAAAACCACCTACTAGACAGATTTCAAAAAATATTTTCACCAATAAAATGTTACATTACTTATATGTTATAGTACATTATTACTGAATGATATCGTCGCGTCGGTGATATTCTGAAACCGCGGAACTAAAGTGTTTAAAACCGCGTAAGGTAGGTGCAGTGAATTTTACAGGAACGAGGAAAAACGTAATATTTACTAAACCACTTGACTTTCTATTATTTAAACTTTTAAATTGTCAAATTATAATATTCCTCTTAATATTGTAGGCATTATTTATGTAAAATATATTGTATTAATGAATTAGAAAAAAAAAACTCAAAATAGGTTTTTTTATGTCACTTACGCGGAATTGTCCGCCGAAATAAAACAAAGAATACAATCAAAATCTTATTATTATTTATTCAGTCAACTTCTCAGCTAATTTTTGGCACATAATAATTGTCATCGGTACGTTAGGTAATCAACAATATACAGGAAAATAACGCCATAAATACCCACAAAGTTAAAAAAATAGCTCTTAAAGGTGAACGCAGACCTAGCCGCACCGCAGTCTCTACAGTCCCCGCAGTCATCGCTTTTTGTTAGGCAGGCCGCAGACGTCCGGTTTCCTGATCAGGTTTCCTGATCAGGAATCCTGATCAGGAAACCTGAATGCTCTACTTACATACAAAATGTTCAACAAGGCGCACACTATTCTTATTTTTTCCGGACGGAAAAAAACCTGACGTTCGGTTCGATGCGTTCCGGAATGTAAGAACGGAAAAAACCTGATGACGTCATTCCGAACGCAGCGCTGGCGTACATTTTGGCCCTGCCGCCGTACACGCACGGAAATTTCAGTTCAGATTAGTGTTGCCAGACAGATTTCTCGGTATCCATACAGATTTTCATCATGTCATACCGATAAAAACTTGAGAGTGAACGCCATATATCATCAACTCTTGCCATAAGTTCTGCACTTTTATTGTGCCTACGCAGTAAATATAAATTAAGTACATTAATGAAGTAAAAATAATATATTTCGTAAAGTTTTAGTGGCCTAGTAGTTGAGTAATAGCACTTTCAGTAATTGAAACTGAATTCTACTTGACCACTAGAAAAATCCACCAGCCACTAAAAGCATCATTTCGCCACTAAAAGGGGGGTCGAACTAAGTTGGTAACACTGGTCTCTATACGTAAAATTCCGAATGAAAAAAACCGGACGTATGCGCTAGTCTCACGGAATTCCGAATTTGAATTCCTGATCAGGAAACCTGATCAGAAAACCGGACGTCTGCGGCCTGCCTTAATGGCCTCGCACATCTATCCGCGCCGCAGTCGCTGCAGTCGTTCCCGTCGCGTCGCCACACGCATCGCACTTGCAGTGTTGCCAGATTTTTGAAAGCATTATCTGTACCGAAGATTTAAAAAATCTGTATTAGGTAAATTTAAGAAAATCTGTAAAAAATCTGTATTTGGTATTGGTATTTTGCTCTTTTGTGTAATTTTATCTGTAGGTGCTATAATAGGGAATAAGCAAGTAATTGAATTTTTTTTAAAATATGCATTGTATTGGACCATAGATAGAAAAGATGTGGTGCACTTGTTTAATTTTTTACCCGACTGTGGCAAAGCAAGGAGGAGGGTTATGTTTTTACCGCATATGTATTTATGTATGTCCGTTCGTTTGTTCCCTCGTAACTATTAAACCCGTGAACGGATTTTGATAAACGATACGTCGTTGGATTTGTCTTCATGGCGTGAGTGTTATAAGATAGATTCAACAACTCAGCGCCTTCCTTTCTAAACATAATCTTTTAAATCCCTTCCAATCTGGTTTTCGACCTGGTCACAGCACTACCTCAGCACTCGTTCATATTACGGATGATATAAGGTCAGGCATCGAGATGGGGAAGTTAACGGTACTCGCACTACTTGACTTTAGCAATGCTTTTAATACAGTTGACTTCAACATTCTGCTTGGCGTTCTATGCTCTTTTAACATATCTGCTTCGGTAATTGACTGGTTTCGTAGTTACCTGTTTGGTCGCCGGCAGCGTATTTGCATGGAGGATTCTTTCTCTTCTTGGTGTGACACCTCTGCCGGTGTGCCGCAGGGTGGCGTTTTATCTCCTTTACTTTTCGTACTTTTTATTAATGCTATCACTCAACGACTATCTTCCTTCTACCACTTGTATGCTGATGATTTGCAAATTTACACGCAAGCACCCCTCGTCGAATTATCTGATGCCATTGGGACAATTAATGGGGACCTCGCTCGGATTAGTGATTGGATTTGGCGGGATTAATTTTCAGTCCGAACTCAGTGCGAGTTCGGACTGAAAATTAATCCCGCCAAAACCCAAGTAATTGTTGTTGGTAGCTCCCGGACTATCTCTAAGATCGACTGGTCGACACTTCCCGAAGTTTCATTTAATAACACCGTCATTCCGTTCAGTCACGCCGTGAAAAACTTGGGGATATACATCGACAAAACTCTGTCTTGGACGAAGCAACTGCAGGAAGTCAGTCGTAAACTGTTTGCTTCTGCAGGCTCCCTGAGACGGCTTCGTAATTTTCTTCCCATCACCACTAAAATTGCAATTGCACAGTCTCTTCTTCTTCCTATCTTGGACTATGCTGATGCCAGCTATCTTGATTTGACCCAAGACCAATTTGACAAGCTAGAGCGACTTCAAAATCTCTGTATTAGGTTTATATTTGGCTTGCGCAAATATGACCATGTTTCTGAATTTCGTACTAAGCTCAAATGGCTTCCTATTAGGTTTCGCCGGAATGTTCATTTACTTTCTCTGCTTTATAATGTCTTATTTAATCCTTTAACTCCTTTTTATCTTAAAGACCGTTTTCGGTTTCTCTGTGACACACATTCAAGGTCCTTGAGATCATCGGAAAATTTAGAGTTAAGTATCCGTATGCATTCCACTTCTTTCTTCGATAAATCTTTCACTATCCAAGCAGCCCGTTTATGGAATGCATTGCCCATAGATGTGAGGCGTGCTCAAACATTACCTACTTTCAAAAAAATGGTGAAAGAGCATTACCTCTCACTATAATTTAATTTTTCCCCTCCTTTCTCTATTATGATTTTGATATGTATTAGTATATATTATATTCATATATATGGTATGTATTTTATATTATTATGTTTAATTAGTATGATGTTGTACACTGACAGCCCTAAATCTGTCTCCTTTCATTTCTGTCCATCCAAAGGTTGTCTGTAAGAGATTGCCCTGTGCGATAAGACCGCCCATTATACACTAGTTTTATTATTTGTATCTTTAAATGTATTGTAAGGTGTACAATAAAGTATATAATAAATAAATAAATAAAATAAAAACAAATCACCACAACGACAACCAGGCGCCATATTGTTAAAAATAAAAAAAATAAAAAATCGACAAACTATGTCAAGTGGGGTATCATTAAATAGATCTTTAAAAATGACTTTGAGATTTCTTTAACTATTTTTCATTTTTAGCAACCGTTTAGGTTATATAACGTTTTAAAACGGAATTAAATACTAAAAAGCTGAAAATAAAAAAAATATATTAAAGAAATCAAAAAAAAACATCCGACTGCTCAACTAAAATGGAAGAAACAAGCAGATTTTTTGACAAACAGGCGGGACCCATCCCATTTTATTAAACTAAAATTATATTAGGTCCAATTGGGTCACCTGCTTGTCACTTTTTAAAATAAAAATGTGCTGGTTGTTCCATTTCAGTTGAGCAGCCGGGTTTTTTAAATAAGTTTTTTTACTAGTTCATAATTTCTTTTACAATTCATTATTTTATGTTGCGTGTTTTTGGTGAAACTAATCGCAGACTCAAAGCGTATCCTTCTCGATAGTTCCGGTCACTGACTTAATAAATAATAATATAATATAAACGTTTATTTATCATCAAAACAGTACATGGTTGATTCATACATATTGTTACATGGTCAGTTCATCAATACATGGCTATTACCTATAAATACAACATTTGTACTCAAAGTCGGTGAACCCTGCCTCTTAAACTAGGGTTACCTGTGACTTAAGAGGCAGTGATCGGCTTAAATGTACTTACATTTCCTATCTCAATTATTCCGGTAGTTACACGAACAAAATAAACGAGAACCACAGATTATTAATACGAGAAATACGAGTAATTTTATTATAAACCGTTGACAGAGATTCTCTGTCTACATTATAAAACTACCATTTGAGGTAATTCTGTATGAAAAAAAAAATGGAATGTTGAAAATCTGTATAAATCTTACTCTCAATTTTTTATCGGTATGACATGTTGAAAATCTGTATGGATACCGTGAAATCTGTATATCTGGCAACACTGCGCGTCGTGGATGCGAATGACGTCATCCGCGCTGCGCTAGCCGCAGCGTCCGCTGCGTGCGGGTGACGTCATCAGCTGCGGCTTGGGGAGTTCGGTCGTTTCAGGGACTGCGGCGACTGCAGCGCGGGTAGGTGTGCGAGGTTGCATAGAACTTCATATAAAGAATTCGAATGCGAAGACTGCGGTGCGTGCGGTGCGGCTAGGTCTGCGTTCACCTTTATAGCTAAGTAGGTATGTTAAAAATACCTGGTTGTAGGGTACTTACTAATTAACAGTTAAAACTAAAAAGGAATAAACAAAATAAATGTATAAAAATATTACTTCTGAGTAGAATAATAATAGGGTATTTGCCTGTAGTAGTAAAAAACGACGATGTTTTGCATATAGTTAGTATAGATGCCAGGAAATTTAAAAAACAGTTTTATTTCTAAAAATAATTCCACATTTTTAATATTTTCATAATATAAAAATTATAAATTCTTTCTCCTCTTCTTTTCTCTATCTTTATTAATACAGTTACTCAGATTATCACCTCGCACTTCCATCTCTATGCATACGATTTGCAGCTTTACCGACACTTCTTGCTGGCTGACGCGGACTCGGCGATTAGTGCCATGAATTGTGACTTGGAGAATATTAGTCAGTGGGCTAAATCATACGAATTACAGATTAATCCCTCCAAATCCCAGGCTATAATCTTGGGTAGTCGATACTATCGCTCTGCACTTGACACTTCCTCTTTGAGGCCATTATCCCTTAACAGCTCGGTCATTGCGTACACGGATGTGGCAAAGAATCTCGGCGTATTACTTGACAGCAATCTTTCTTGGCGAGCGCAAGTAAGTGAGGTTAGTCGAAAGGTGCACTTTTCCTTCCACTCTTTAAAATCCCTTCAAAGCTTCTTGCCTTTCAAAACTAAAATCTCTTTAGCTCAAACTTTAATCCAGCCGATTATTGATTATGCCGATGCCTGCTATTTGGATGCCACTGAGGAGCTCTTATATAAACTTGAGCGCTTGCAAAACTTGTGTATTCGCTTTGTTTTTGGTCTGAGGAAATACGATCATGTCTCTCAGTTTCGCAAGGATCTCAAGTGGCTCCCTATCCGTCTTCGCAGGAACACTCGAATATTATTCCTTTTGTACAACATCCTATTTAACCCTGCATATTCTAACTACCTGCGTGATCGTTTTTCATTCACTCGTCCTACAGACGCACATTGTAGATCCCACCTTAAACTCCATCTCAATTTCCCATCCCATAAAACCCGTTTCTATTCCCACTCCTTCTCCTTTCATGCAGTAGGGGGAAGTGGGGCAGATTCATACAAGGGGCACCGTCATACACCAAATATATCTGATGTTAGGCGCACATCAACAGGATGACTTATGCGTGTATGCGTAGCTTACTTTTGTGTGTGGTTGCTCATGGAGTTTGAAAGCAGTCGGTGTGAAACGCGCGTCGGTGTGACACAGAACGTGATTCGGCCAGGCATAAGTATTTTTATAAGCTCACTTTAAGGTCTTTTTTTTAAATAAAAGCTGCTCTCTAGATTATTCAGTTCTAATTTATTTAAAAGATAATAGGGTCAAGTTTGTGAATTAATCTGTGAATAATTTTATATATGCTTGCTTTTTTTCTAGAAATATTTTGATTTCATTTTCTTGTGATGGGGTAGATTCATACAGGAGTGTACGGGGCACATTCATACTGTATGAATGTGCCCCATTTTTTGTTTGTTTGTATTAATATACCATAATTTTGTTTTTCAGAACGATTATGTTCAGAAATTACAAGAAAAAGGGAACTAGGAGTGGAGTGGTGGACGAAGAGGCAATTTTTAAAGCTATCGATAATTTTTTGGAAAATAAACTCTCATTTCGGAAATCAGCAGCCAAATATGGAGTATTAATAAATAAGAATTAAGCAATAGAATGTAGATATTTAAAAAGTGATGTGACTGATCAGAAAGACTGTTTTTTTTATTACTGGTGGGCCCACTTCTTGACCTCGATCTCGCCTGATGGTAAGCGATAGATGAGGTCTAAGATGGGACGAGCGAGCCCAGAAGATGCCCATTTACTCGTGCTTTAAAGGCTGAAAGGTCATAAGTGGCAGGGAACACATAAGCCGGCAGAGAATTCCACAGCTTGGCTGTGCGCACAATAAATGTGGAGGAGAAGCGCTTGGTACGACATGACGGTATATCAACCAAGTGTGGGTGGTACCCAGCCGTGCGTCTGGTAGTCGGGTAGTGAAAGGGAGAGGAATCAGGTCATGGAGCTCCTGCGCACACTCCCCGAAGTTCAATCTGTAGAAAACCGACAGGCAAGCAACGGTTCGCCGATGAGCCAGGCTATGAAGCTTGTCCACCAGCACCTCGTCGCCTATAAGCCTTTTAGCTCTGCGCTCGATCGAGTCCAATGCAGCAAGTTGGTACTTTGCAGAGCCATCCCACAAGTGGCTGCAATACTCCACGCAGGAACGGACCTGTGCTTTATACAGAATTGGAAGCTGTCCAGACGTGAAGTACCGCCTCACCTTGTGTAGGATTCCCAGTTTTTTTGCTGCAGTCTGAGCTCTGGACTCGATGGTTGAGCCGAAGTTGAGGTCTGACGTCAACTCCATGCCCAAAAGCTCCAGGCGATTGGTAACTGGCACAGATATACTTCGAAAAGTAGGGGTCAATTCAAAAGGGCTCCTTTTAGCGCTGAAAAAGGAAGCCTGTGTTTTCAGAGCATTGAATTTGACCAGATTGTCGTCACCCCATTGGAAAACGAAATTTAAGGTCAAATTCATGCACTCTACTATGGCCTTTCTGAGAGTGGCAATTTCGTCGCTGTCAGCTCTAGAACTGAATAAGTATCTCTCTGTGTGCTGTGTGTGTTAGGTTAAGCTAGTTCCCTCGGTGCCATAAAAATAAAAGCTAACTATATTTGTCTTTTTTATAATATGATTATGTAAGTATTATTTGATAATAGAGACTAATATTGCTTTTGTTTTCATGAACGTTGTGTTTTGATACTTTGATTTTGATAAATAAATAAACATTTCACGCAAAACTTGTGTATTTTGTCACATGTATGAATCTGCCCCATAGGCTGTATGTAAGTGCCCCGCATGTGGGGTACATTCATACATTTTTAATTTTTTCTTTCAAGTGTTACAAAAAGTCGTACAAGTGTATTTACACAAATTTCATGTTTTTTATATAAAGTCAGATAGTAAGACTATTGATTTTTGATGAATCAATAAAGATATCGATACCCGAGAGCATTCTATAAGACGAAATATAAAAACTGTATGAAGCTACCCCACCTTCCCCTACGACTGTGGAACTCACTTCCCGCTAAAATCCGGGAAGCTAAATCCATTAATATTTTTAAAAAGCTGGTCAAAGATCATTACCTATCCAACATCCCGTAATTTTATATATTTATTATAGGTATATATTTTTATAGCATTAATATAAATATGTATTTTAATTCTATGTATGTATATATTTGTTTATTATATCATTATAGTTTAATTGTATAGCTAAGTATGTTTTATTTATCATAACTAGTATTTATACACACTGTGTCTATCATCTCTTGAACTCTCCTGTCGCAGGTCTGCTGGAAGAAATTTCTTAGGAAATAAGCAGCACCTTTGTGCTCTTTTGTCTGTATTTAATTTTTTTTTGTAAGTGTCATGTGTGTACATAAATAAATAAATATAATTTTTAATCTGTGTGTCACGTGACCGCAAACGCCAATCACGAAGTGTGACGTCATTTTTCTCAAAGCTGTCAAACGTATCGACTTGTCATACGAGATATTAATTTTGTATTGAAAAAAAAAAAACGTTCGTAGGTGTTCTTTTTGTGTTATTTTCCACAAAACGGCACTACTAAATATTGGTAATATAATTTTAAGCTCATAATGAAAGAAAGACGTTAGAAATCCTAACCTCAAAAACACTTGGTTGTTTGAGAAACATGACGTCATGCGACTTAGTGACTGCGATGGGTTTTTGGGCGGAAGGATATTTAATTTGAATTTTATTTTCAAGTTTCACCAATGTTACCCACTTATTTTTTACGAAAAACATTTTTTGTAGCTTAAAATTGATCAATAATTAAATCTATACTATTTTTGAAAAATAGGCAAATACCCTATTGCACTTAGAGGTATTTGTTAAAAAATGAGAGCAATAAAACTTTAATTTTTCTTAAATGGCAAATTATCGTAAAATAAGTGACAATCTGCAGGTATCACATTCTTTAATTGGTGTAAGTGCTGGTACTTACTATCTAATATAGGCAGTCTAGATGAATACAGGGGAGGTACACTCTATTGTGCCGTTAGGATTATACTTTAAAACCTTCAGATCCACTACGCAATCATCTCCAGCAGAACGCCCAGGACGAATGGAATCATAAATTTGGTATTCTTTTAGACTATAGTCTTTAAAAAGGTGTAATCTGGTTGAAACACTTGGTATGGAGAAGGATGCTTCCTGGCTTCTTTTGTAATTGAGGCATACTGAGATGGAAGAAAAATTCAAATTTTTTTCAGATTTCTTTCCACCACTGAGTTTACGGAGTCAACCTCCATTTGAGTGTTACCACTTTCCAGATACTTTTGTGTAATTGTTGTATTTTTGTCTATTGCTAATCTTAGAAGGGCATTAGAAACTATTGAGTTTCTGTTCTTTGCAGTGCAGCCATCCGTCCAGATGACAACATCCCTGCAATCTTCTTCTAATAACTTAACTAGTCAAATAATCAATGAAAAAAGATGCGTAAGAGGTAGCTTTTAAATCACAGGTTGTTTCGTCGAACCGCTCTTAAATCACAGCCGGTTTCGTCGAACCAGTAGCAAGTTACATGACCCGTTGCAATATTGTATAAAGTAAAGTTGTGCACAGCTAATTTGGTCTTAAAGTATAAAGCACTAGCTGCTAGCAAAGGGCACAGCTTAACAGCCTGCAAATTGGCGGTCACAGCATGAAGACTTCTTCTTTGAGCTTTCGCTAAGTTTTTCAGCTCGAGCCAATTCTTTCAATTAGATGTGGTAATGGTAGTCTTCTTCAGAAACGTTGCCGGCTTTATATGAACAACAATAATCACATGCTTCTTTCTTGGGTTGAAATAGTGCAATGTTATGTTCATCTAAGATGTCAGAAAACAACTTTCTTGAAGCTACTGGCTTAGACATTGATGAAGAAAATTATACGTACGTATTATATAGCTAAGATTTTGATTGAAATAAAGGTTCCAGATATTGTTTAGTGGTTGTTTTACGGCAGTAATGAGATGGTAACTTCGTTAATAAAGTCAGGTAATTATTAACAGTCGATTTTTTGATTGTACTGTAATCTTGTGTAGCGGTAGTATTTTTTGTTATAATTTCTGTATTATTTTCGGCGAAAAACCATCAAAACCTTCCTTCTCTAAGTGAAGCGGTAATGTCAGACTTCTATCGATTAAAAACCCGCTCTGTTCCATTTACTTGCATTCTGGGGCCGCGAGTTATAGCGCTAGAGACTACCTATCTGGACCTCCACAACCCAACAGCTAAGCAGCACGATACCCTTGGCAAGACTGTTAAGCCTGCAATACATGTTGGCCGAGCGGGCCAACACGAGCGTTGGCAAATAGGTACAAGGCAAGAAATAATGTCCACACGTTCGACAAGTTCATCGAACGCCAATGTAGACGACCAATGTAGAAGAGGGTCTGTAGAGCTGCCCACACGTTGGCCGAGTGCAGGCAAGCGCCTTTGATTTGTGACCAAAAACCGACACCGATCCGAAGTGAGGCAAGTGATCACAGCAACGGCGAGCGAAGACAAGTTGCACCAAATGAGCTCTATACACGTTGGCGCTGGCCTACACTCGGCCAACTAGGCAAGTGAAACCGAGCGATAGCAAGACCAGGCAAATATACCGTCTACATGTTGGTATTGGCCTTCACTCGACAACGCTCGGCCAACATGTATTGCAGGCTTTACAAAACGTTTTGGGAATACTTTCATTATGCGTACGGCTAAGGAGTGGAATTCCCTTTAAGTCAAGAGTGAATTGGTTACTTTTAGGTAAGCGTGCTCCATCTTCGACCATATCATCGTATACCATGGTGAGATGGTGGTCAAACGCGAACCTAATATCAATAAAAAAAAACTTTTCTGGCTTCTGACTTCTCGTAACGACTGTCAATGGAACCAACAGATAAATGTGTTTTCCGAAACACAGAGGAATCTCATGACGGTCCACAGACCAATCTCAAGAAGCTATTGCTTAATCTTAGAGATCAACCCGTGTAGCTGTTATTATTTATATAACTACCTTTAAGTACTATATGTCTGGGTTGGGACTGTACAAACTTTAGAAGGTGATAGTTTTCTCTATTTTATCACTAAAACCATTCTACATGTGGGGTCTAAGGCCAACTCCCTCTGAGTGGCAGCCATTTTTGAATTTTTAACCGACTTCAAAAAAAGGAGGTTCTCAATTCGTCTTGAACTTTTTTTTTGTGTATGTTACCTCATAACTCGGAGATGGCTAGACCGATTTTTGAGGAAGTAGAACTGATGATGAAGACCGCAGCTGGCCACCGAAACTACTCAATAATAAGTATTTCGTGGATTGCGATTAGATTACCTGAATATAGATGGTAAGCACTTTATGCTCCTCACAATGCATATGGTGAAGTAGAGCTGATGATGATGTACCAGGAGAACTCCTCAAAAATTAACGGCTCTGCACCGGGAAAAGCAATATTTTGGCTTTTGTAACTAGATAAAATATAAACCAGCCCACTAAAAAGCGTGAAAAAAAATTTTTTGCAAAAAATAGAACCGACTTCTATATAAAAACACTACAAAGGCAAAAATAACTTTAATTTCGGAAGGCGGTGTCAAAAAAAAGAAAATACAAAACAAATGACACCGACTACCGAAATTAAAGTTATTTTTGCCTTTGTTTTTTTTTATATAGAAGTCGATTCAATTTTTGCAAAAAATTTTTTGGTTGACTTTTTCGTAGCGTCCGTACTAAAAGTTATGTAACTTTGGAATTTAATGCCCATTTATCGTAAAAAATATAGCGTGGTGCACCGTGTAAGTAACTATTCTTTTTATTTCAATTCAATGAAAAATTATTACAAATTTATTGACGATAAAAGGGAAATATTAACTGTTGTTAAACCTTTTATAAAAGTTAACGTTTTGTAAATTTGAACTCGATGGTTTTTACTTCACTGCTCAAGAAATGTTTTATATTAATCGGTCTGCCAATTCATCGTGCTATTGTCCAATTTTGTGTTCATATACATCATCGAAATATACTATAAAGTGCCAGAAACTATGTTAATAGTAATAGTTTATTTATTTTTATATTACGTCTTGGTAAGCTGTGTTATCTATGAAAAAAGTACGTATTTTTTATATTAAACTGGTTGGTGCCCGCGATTTCGTTCGTGTGGAAAGTTTTTCTGCAAAAATCCCGATCCGTGGATATTCCGGGACAAAATTCTACATGTTTCTGTATAATTTAGGGAAAGCTAAAGAGTAACATACCTTAATATATTATGTCACTTTTGTATCATCTAGTGAAACTTTTTTTTTTTTTTTTTTTTTTTTTTTTTTTTTTTTTTTGTTTAGAATAGGTTCGCGTTTGACCACCATCTCACCTGATGGTAAGTGATGATGTGGTCGAAGATGGAGCACGCTTACCTAAAAGTAACCTATTCACTCTTGACTTAAAGACTCCTAGGTTATAGCTATCGGGAAACACAGACTCCGGCAGGGAATTCCACTCCTTAGCCGTACGCACAATGAAGGTATTCCCAAAACGTTTGGTGCGTATGGGTGGGATGTCCACCATGTAACGATGGCGCTTCGCCGTTTGTCTCGTAGTCCGATGATGGAACGGGCTTGTTGGAATTAAATTGTGTAATTCCATCGCACACTCCCCGAAATGTAACCGATAGAAAACCGATAGACTTGCAACTCGTCGTCGATGTTCAAGGCTCTGGAGCTTTGATTCGACCAGTGCATCGTTGCCAATGAGTCTTTTGGCCCGCTTCTCGATAGACTCAAGCGCGTCCAGTTGGTATTTAGCAGATCCATCCCAAAGATGAGAGCAGTACTCCATACACGACCGAACCTGGGCTTGATAGAGATTGAGCAACTGTTCGGGTGTGAAGTACCGTCTCACCTTTGCTAGGATTCCCAACTTTTTTGATGCTAGTTGAGCCTTAGCCTCGATAAACGGGCCAAAATTGAGGGTAGAAGTTAATGTTACCCCCAGAAGCTCGATATGGTCAGTTATCGGCACAGTTACACCTCGGAAAGTAGGAGCCGGTTCAAATTGGCTCCTTTTTGCGGAGAAGAGACACGCCTGGGTCTTAGCTGCATTAAACTTGACCAGGTTGGCATCGCCCCATTCGGAGACAGCCTTCAAGGTCAAGTTCAAGCGCCCGACCATGTCCTCACGGAGAGACTGGATCTGTGACCCACCAGCTCGCGCGCTGGACACATATCTCTCAGAAACTGTGCTGTCGTCTGCATACCCAAAGGTACCGGGCATTAGCAGATCGTTAATGTGCAGCAAGAATAAAGTTGCTGAGAGAACAGACCCCTGAGGGACCCCGGCATTAATTGCCAATTGGCCAGACGAGCAGCCATCAATGACCACTCGAATGGACCGATCCCTCAGGAAGTCTTCAATCCAAACGCAAAGTTGGGTGGGTAACCCGAAAGAAGGAAGCTTAGCAATAAGGCTATCGTGCCAGACCCTGTCAAAAGCCTTGGAGATGTCAAGGGAAACAGCAAGTGCTTCCCCTTGCCTCTCAATGGCCTCACTCCAGATATGAATGGCATACGCTAGAAGATCCCCAGTTGACCGGTTTTTGCGAAAGCCGTATTGCCGGTCACTGAGGATGTCGTTGGCTTCTAGGTATGCCAGGAGCTTACTATTAAGTACACGCTCCATACTCTTACAGAGTATGGACGTGACTGAAATAGGCCTGTAGTTGGCAGGGTCAGCACGACTGCCCTTTTTGGGTACAGGCTGTACGTTAGCCAGCTTCCATGCTTTCGGCACCTTTCCAGTCTCTAGCGAAAGGCGAAACAGGCGTGTCAAGATTGGAGACAATTCAGGCGCACAAGTTCTAAGAACAATTGCTGGTATCCCGTCGGGGCCACTAGCTTTGTTCACGTCTAGATTACGCAGCACTCTACGGACGTCCTTCTGATGGATGCGAATGTCCGACATACACGTCTCGCATCCAATAGGAGCATCAGGAGGGTGAGCGCCACTACTATCCAGACGTGAAGACTCCGCGAAGAGAGCGGCAAACAAGTTTGCTTACAACTACCATTAAAATTGATTCAGCCGTTACAGAGATAAGCCCGGACAAATAAAAAGACAGACGGACATACAGACCGACAGATAGAAGACCATAAAAAAGTTTTTTTTGTGCTTTGGTATCTATTTGGTAATTATATTACAGACATAAACTTCAATTTTATTTATACATTTAAATTATGTACCTAGCTAATACACAATAGATGTATAGAAAATTATCGGCCCACCTCGGTTTTTCTAAAGTTATAATAGGGTGAAATGCAGAAAACTTGTAACTTTTGAATTTGTTTGTGTCCTATGGTTTTAAAATGCATTAAGTTAATAGCAAGTTTAAATAATGCACAATAAATATTTATTTTGAATATTATACCTTATAACCAACATCGTAAACATTTATTTATAACGTCGTAATAGCAAAAACAAATCCATAATAGGTTTTGAAAAATGGGTTAAAATTATTTCCATACATTTTATTAGCGTCCTTTTCGTTTCGTTACACATTACATTATTTTTATTTTTTTTTCTGATGAACTTATCTGTTTAATTTTTATTTTAACAGTTCCTTCATATCAATAAATATCATATTATTTATGTGGTTCTCATAATACACCTTTTTTTATTATATTTATTTACTCCAAATGTATTGTCTCTAAAAATAAATGTTTCGTAACTCAGGATTCGTTATGGGAAATTTAAAGACGTACGTTAAGTTTTAGAACGAATCCGTATTTTTATAAAGTTGGCCACATAACCTTCGAATGTTCTTTGACACATGTCAAACTGCAGCCATTTTGTTACGGCGGAGAAAGTGTGCGTTTCGGTGAGTATTCAATTTGCTTGTATATTTTATCAGGGTGATTAACGGTGATAAATCAATATGTTTTATGCTTTAAAACTACGTTTTTTGTAAAGGAAACCATGCACATGTTTCCAAAGATATTGTAATCCGCTGTAATATTAGTTGCTTTTCAAAAGCTATGAGATATAAACATTTTTAGGTTAGAAATTCTCAGATGTTCTTATCAATTTCGTTATTATTTCATTACGTAACGAAACTGAGAAAATGTAAGGCTGCGTTTACATACAGTTGATACTGAATCAATCTATTTCTAAAATTAAATATATATATATATATATATATATATATATATATATATATATATATATATCTATACTAATATTATAAAGCTGAAGAGTTTGTTTGTTTGTTTGCTTGAACGCGCTAATCTTCGAAAGTACAGGGTGGATTTGGATAAAATTTGGTACGGAAGTAGCTTGAAGCTTGAGGAAGGTTATAGGCTACTTTTTACGCGACTGCAAAAAAAGAGTTATGTTTTTACCGTGATAGAATCCACGGGACCGAAGCCCCGCGTGAGTACTAGTATATACAACGTGTAACGGAAACCCCATATCTAACCAAAAGGGCTGAAGACAACATCTGGTATGGAGTCTCTATGCACAGTTTCAGCACAAAATAACTGACTCAAAGATTTGATACCAAGTTATTGGTTTCATATATTTCTTGAATACCAATCATAACAAACGTGTCACACAGGGGCGTGCATAGGATTATGACAGGGCATGCGGCGGAGTAAAAACACACAAAAACTTCTTCTTTTATAGATTTTTAGCATAGCCACAGCCACGCATCGTAGTATGGTGGCGATGCGTGGCTGTGGCTATGCTAAAAATCTATAAAAGAAGAAGTTTTTGTGAGTAATCGGTCACAAAAACTTCTTCTTTTATAGATTTTTAGCATAGCCACAGCCACGCATCGTAGCATGGTGGCGATGCGTGGCTGTGGCTAAGCTAAAAATCTATAAAAGAAGAAGTTTTGTGTGTTTTTACTCCGCCGCATGCCCTGACATAATCCTATGCACGCGCCTGGTGTCACAGCACTACGAGGGTCAATAACTTTCCACGTCACTTGCCAATAACACGATAATTCTTTTCGTTCTTCTTAATTTGAAAAATTCGGTCCCTGTTATCAGTGTATTGGAATTTGTAATAAGTTCTACACACGTAGACTTAGGATTA
Organism: Tholera decimalis; assembly: GCA_943138885.2. Lineage (NCBI taxonomy): Eukaryota > Metazoa > Arthropoda > Insecta > Lepidoptera > Noctuidae > Tholera > Tholera decimalis. Next base: position 2,900,135 of record OW964575.2, on the reverse strand, counting down.
CAAAACCCTTGCTATATCGTTTGTTATGATCCAAAGAAGCTGTACACTTGGTATGTATACACCCTTGAAATTACACGTTGTATATATATATATATACATATTGCAGAGATGGCGCCACTATCAAATGCAGAAAGGCAAAGAAAGTACCGTGAGCGTCTAAAAGAAAATCCAATAAAATATGAAGAATTAAGAAAAAAACATCTCGAAAGAGTTAAAGCCCGAAAAAGCAAAATAAGAGATTTAAGTGATAAAGGAAAACAAGAAATGAGAAAAAAATGGACAGAATATTCGGCTAGATATTATAAAAAAAAGATTACCGGTCAATCATCCACTACACCAGTTGATACAAATGAAACGAGCCAACCTGATCCGTGTATTAAAAGACTAAACTTGAAATCAAAAAATATGCAAAATAAATTAAAAATACAAAAAGAAGCTTTAGAACGACAAATAAAGATAAATCAAAGTTTGAGAAAGCAAATATATCGGCTAAAACAGAAAGTTGCAAGTATGTGCGAAAAAGAGAGTAATATAATTACTAGAGATAGATATGAAGAAGAAAGCATAAACTCAAAAAAGGAATTAGATGTTTTATCAGAGTCACTACAATCCGTTTTTCAATCGTCATCGCGTAAAGATAAACAGGTACTTAAAAAAGTTATTGATAACTCTTTAATCAGAAAAAATAGAATGACCATTAAAATGGCCAAATTCATTGGCTTAAAAAATACTTTGAGAACTCCTATTGCAGTCTCATCTAATTCATCTAAAAGAAAGCGGTTAATTCAGGAGATAAAAGATTTTTATTTAAGAGACGACGTCAGCCGTGCCACTGCTGGCAAAAAAGAATGCAAGACCAAAGGCAAGCAAAAAATGCAAATTCGATATCTTTTAGACACCATACGTAATCTATATAAAATATATAAAAACAATGGAGGGAAAGCTTCGTACACTAGTGTTGCGTCATAAACCATTTTATGTTATATGTCCAAAATTAAAAGACTGTGATTCCTGCGCTTGCATGCGCCACGAAAATATAAAACATAAAATAAAAAAAATTCATAGTATTGGCTTAATAAAGTCATGTTGCCTAGAAGATCTTCTAAAAGAAATTACTTGTGACTTAAAATCAAAGTCATGTATGCATGGAGAGTGTCCGAATTGTGCTCCAAAAACTATTGCGATTATAGAAACAGACGTGACAAAGAAAGTTTGTTGGTTTGAATGGTGCCAGAAAAAAGTATCATATAAAAAGAAAAACGATGTTGGCGAAGAAGTTGATGTATTTACAAAAAAGTGTATCAAAGATGTAAAGACAGATACTGTGAATGTTTTAATAAAGAGGTTTCAAGAGGACATTAAGTTGTTTAAAAAACATTATTACAACATGAACCATCAACAGAAATCGTTAAGAGATGCGATTGATAACATAAAAGAAAACGAAGCTATTTTCATTATTGACTTTAGCGAAAACTATCAATGTAGACAACATGTAGAAACTCAGGGCACGCACTGGAGCGGCTCTCGTGCACAAATTACTTTACATACAGGAGTAGCATATATAAAAAGTCGGAACCCAGAACCTTTTTGCACCATATCTCCTAATAACGAACATAACCCATTTAGTATTTGGGCCCATCTTCAACCTATAATTAATCATTTTAAATATGAGTACCCAGAAATAAACACCATACATATGTTTTCTGACGGTCCCGCAACTCAGTATCGCCAAAAAATTAATTTTGCTTTATTTGCTAAATATACAAAATATTATGGATTTAATCACGCAACTTGGTCATTTTTTGAAACCTCTCATGGTAAGAATGCTGCAGATGGGGTCGGGGGAGTTTTAAAAAGACTTTTGGATATGAATGTGGCTTATGGATCAGATATTCCAGACGCTTTCACAGCGTTTAAAATACTTCAAAACAAGACATCAATAACTCTTTATTATGTTACTGACCATGACATTGCTGCAGTAAAAGAATTAAATCGCATAAAATATGATTTATCCCCGTTATATGGAACTATGATGGTACATCAAATTGTGACTACCGAAAATATCGATATAATAAAATATAGAAACGTTAGTTGTTTTTGTGGAGAAAATAGAGGGGACTGTTTTTTTTTTGATACTAAAGAACACAATCTTATAAAAAAACAGATTACTAAGCGTAATAGTACAATTAATCTTCAAGATTACCTTCCTGACATAGAAATTAAAAATACAACTAAATTAGATAATAGTATCGTAAACGCAAGGAGAGAAATAAGGAATTGTGTAAAAAAACATACCAAAATTGAAACAAATGACAATAAAATTAAAAGTGTGATGGAAAAGAAAGAAAATGAAGTAAGTCCCCAAGCAGGACCTTCGAGGGGAAAAGAAAATAAGATTAAGCAATGTAAAGGTCGTAGGAAGAAAAAGCGAGTAATAGAGTATTCTACCTCAGATTCGGAAATGGATAGCAACTTATATGCAGAGAGTGATGATAGTCCATGGTATGAAAGTGAAAGTGACAAAAATTCTTCACTGTTTTATAATAGGGAGTTAGCTCCACAGAACAAAAATAAGGTAATAGTATTGAACGACGTAAAATTTTCTGCTGAAAATTGCGCTTACTTAGATGTAACTAGGGAAGGTCCCTTAAAATTGACCAAAATTGATTTGAATTATGATTTAAATATCAACCAAAGAGATGATCTCAGTAGTGACGATGAGAATATTTTTTAAAATATGATTTGAGAGAGGGATTTCCATTTCAATATTTTAAATAATTATTTTGTTCATGTCTTTAAATGCCACCTTGTTATTTTAATAAGATTTATTTTTTTGTTAATAAGAAGTTGTTTCGATTATTTTCATGTGTTTGTTTTATATAAGACGTTTCTTGTTGAGATTAAAATAAAAACAATTTGATTAGATTGAATAAGACTGACATTTGATACAAGTGTAATTTTATATGGTCAAATTAAGTTAAGAAAGTTCCTTTAAAAGTAATATTGATAAACGATTTATTTTTATTTGATTAAAGTCTAATCAAATAAAAATAATTCGTTCATCGTCTAATCATTAGACGATGAATAAAGGTACAAAATGACTTTAAGAAGCTGTTTATCTTGCCAACTAAATACCGCCTTGTTTATTTTTCCAAGTTTTATCTTTTTGATAATAAGAGGTTTATATCGATTATTTTCATTTGTTTGTTTTATAACTAGACGTTTACTGTTGAGATTATTTCTTGTGATTAAAATAAAAACCATATGATTAGACTAAATTAGACTGACATATGTGTAATTTTATACTGCCAAGTATCAAAAATTTAGTTGAGAAAGTTCCTTTAAAAGTAATATTGATAAACGAATTATTTTTATTTGATTAGAGGCTAAATAAAAGTTTAGTACAATCACTACTACTTAGTGAAGTAGATACTAATAAATGATTTTAAATTTTCCATTTTTTGTTTTATTTTGATTCTAGTGAATATCTTGGAAATTAAATATTAACAACTTCTCGTACGTCAAGATTAAAAACAATGTGCTTTCGCCACATTTGATATAAAACATACCAAAGTGATACGTGAAGCCCTCAAACCTGACTTATTGAATTTTTTCAGTTTTGTTTTTTGTTTGCTTTGACATGGTCAAGGCAAGCCATTGTGTGATCTCACCTTTATAGTATCAGTTTCGTTATTAATTTTATCAGTTTCGTTATTTCTCAGATACGTTACTTTTTGAGAAAAAGTGACATATTTTCTGCATTTCACCCAATAACTATTGACCGCGACTATATACCATCTTGTCGCACCAAGCGCTTTTCCTCCACATTTATTGTACGCACAGCCAAGCTGTGGAACTCTCTGCCGGCTTCTGTGTTCCCTACCACTTATGACCTTTCAGCCTTTAAAGCAAGAGTGAACATGCATCTTCTGTGCTCGCTCGTCACATCGTAGACCTCATCCTGAATAAAAATAAAGACTTCGTTCCGTTAGATTTTTTTTTTATTTAGTATCTCTTTGCATTTGATGCCGACCCATTCATTCAAATCTCCTTACTTTGATATTGATCGACAAATCGTTGACCTCCCTAAATTCTAAGTTGAGTCACACGATAATTGTTTGAATAAATATATCGTAAAGTATAAGTCTTGTTTCTTAATTTCACATTGAATCAACGTTCCATTTCACCGCAATAGAAGTTAAAACAAAGTGATATTACTGTGTATTATATCTATACATATAATAAATCTGTATAGAGATCAATTCTGTACATGAAATATATTTCCAAAATAACTATCAGGGGGTGATTAGGGATCGATACTGATGCCAAAAATGCAATCAGTAAAATTTTTGTCTGTCTGTCTGTCTGTCTGTATAACCGTTATAGAAACAAAAACTACTCGACGGATTTTAACGAAACTTGGTACAATTATTTTTCATACTTCTGAGCTGGTTATAGTATACTTTTCATCACGCTACAATCAATAGGAGCAGAGCAGTGAAGGGAAATGTTGGGAAAACGGGAGAAGTTACTCCATTTTTTAAGCGTCCGTCGCGTGTGCTACCTTAATGGTTAAAGCTTCACAGAAATCATATCATGACGGAAATGTCCTCCTTAAAATTATATAAAATATAGGTATCCCACGACAGCATATGTCTATCTTTTATGGTTGACTCACAATAACACGTGTAACTCCCGATAGCTTAGCAGTTCGAAGTTTTCTGATTATAATATTTGTCTACTCTTACGTTTATAACATTCTCAGTCACCGCTAATTGAAAAAGTTAACATTATTAACTATTATTCCATAAAAAAGATTCATATAAATCGGTATAGAAACACCAAAGTTATACATGAAATACGCTAATAATAAGCCATCGGGCGTGAATACTGAATCATGCTATTAGGATTATTTTTGAAAATCGGTCGCCGCGCTCGACGCGTGTCGCGGCCAAAGGTATAATATAAGGTTGAAGAGTTTGTTTGTTTAAACGCGATAATCTCAGGAACTACTGGTTCGAATTGAAAAATTATTTTTAATTAAATAATCAATTTAGCTAAGGCCAATAGGAGCGGAGCGCCAATGAAGAATGCTTCAAAATCGGGGTTAAATTTAATGTTAGCCCAAAGTAACTATTTCACGCGGACGAAGTCGCGGGCAAAAGCTAGTAATTAATATTATTATTTAACCACCAACCATTTCATTTATTATATATATTTGGTATGTATTATGATAAATATGTATGTAAGTTTATTTTAGTTATTTATGTATATAAACTTGTAATAAGACTTTTACTTTGAATATATTATCTACTTAGTTTATATTTTTATGCACCTGCCATGTTGTCTCTTCACCACCTATGGTTGACTCGTAGAGAATGCCTACGGCATTAAGTCCGCCTTTGTACATTTTGTGTTACATAAAGTTTTAATAAATAAATAAATCAGGTTATAATTTTTAGTCTTAAAATCTGCACACATACCAACTACAAAAACACTCCGAAGAACACGACGACATAAACATGAAACACAACACAACACACACAATGTTTCTTCATCGTCGAACGTCAACAGTAGTAAGAAACGGTCAGCTGTTCCTTTCTACCTTATTAACCAGCTTTTCTGCACAATAATTATCTAAGCTAATTCTAAATTAAAATAAAAGATGCAATCCTAAAACCTTTTGTTCACCCATAACTTTCTTGATTCCAGAAAATTTCAACGAAGACTTACTAATAAAACGGCATCACCAAAACTTTCACGAGATAAAGACATTCATCAAAGACGCTCGACACAGATTCAAAGAAGATAGATCTGTAGAAGACTTAGAACCTAAAACGAAAAGAGACGAAAAAACTCTGGACACAAATTGGTGGTGGGACAACTCTTCAATCATAAACGAGTTAGGGCTAACCACTCCACAGAACTTCTTCCTCCCTTTAAAAAGATCCCGACCTTCATTCCCAATATCCATCACACCTTACACTACAGAATTGAACGACCATCATCTTAATTGGAATGAGATTTTTCCCGATCAAAATTCAAGACTTCTTATTGGTCTGGAACAATCCTCCAAGCAGTCGAACCAGTCACTACTTCAAACACCGAGACGGAAAGACCAAAATTCTTCTGGTTCCATTCTCAGGCCTCCAATTGTAGAAAAACGTTCTAGAGGATCAATTTTCAACACTTCTTTTTCTCCTGACACCATTACGAGAACCCATTCCGCCGAAGATTTTGATTTAACGACCGTTTTCGTAACTCGAAATGCAGATTACATGATGTGGCTTCATGAGATTACTACGTACACACCGGTTGAGAGATGGTTGCAAAATTTGGCTGACAAAGTGACTCCGAGCTACGGCTATACAAGTAAGAATTCCTAAACACTAGCTTATACAAATACAACGTGTAATTTAAAGGGTATATACATACCAAGTGCACGGCTTCTTTGGATGATAAGAAACGATATGGCAAGGGTTTTCTAATCCTATGTGCACATGTATGGAACTTATTAGAAATTTCAATACATTGATACCAGAGACCGATTTTTTCAAATTGAGAAGAACGAAGAGAATTATCGTTTTATTGGCAAGTGACGTGGAAAGTGATGACCCTCATAGTGATGTGACACGTTTGTTATTATTGGTATTCAAGAAACATACGAAATCAACAATTTGGGGTCAATTCCGTGAGTCACTTATTTTGAGCTGAAACTTTGCATAGAGACTCCATACCAGATGTTGTCTTCAGTCCTTTTGGATAGATATGGGATATAACACCAATTACTAATAATCATATTTGTATTTTTAAATTAATTTATATTAAATTTGTATTTTTAATAACTATTTTTAAAAGCAAATAAATTGTAATACAAAGTATTACAATTTATTTGCATTTAAATCCGACGATTTGACATCGTGTGGTCGCTAGAATGTTAACACCTTATAGCCTGTCTAGGTTTCTTCCTACCCTACAATATAAATGCGAAAGTAACTCTGTCCGTATTTCTTTTACACTTTCTCATCTAAACCATTAAACTGATTTGATAAAACATGGCACAGAGATAGATTAGACCTTGGAAAAGGAGATACTACCCTTTTTCGCTGCAAAGACAACAACACGAACGAAGTTATAAAAGGTAGTACGGAGTACTAGTACTTATATGCTCCATGTTCTTTATGTATAAACACAATAACGTATGTCTGCCATTGTGGTACAAAGACGATTGCCCATGGTGGATTATAGTACGTCACTCATGCAGACTCCATTCTTGACTCCAAAGATAATGGCTCACCGCTAACCTTGCTCCGCGTACCCTGTCACCTGTACACTTGATGATCTTAAAACTGCATCAGCGAGCGGAGTTCGCCTGACTGATTTTTGGCCCAAAATTATACGACTTTTTTGGCATCAGCTCGCTAAAAATAACACAATAATCACTTTTCTAAACCCGGAATCTCAACCACCGTAGCAGTTTACTATGCCAATTAATCTTACTAACCTAAATTTTTCCTCCTCTAGCCAGCCGCTTCTCCCATATCAGCCGCGCTATCACGAAAACCAAAACCTCAATCCAGAACAGACAGTTGCAGAAGAACTCAACAGACCAACCATCTCGCATTCTCCGCCAAGGTGCTTCACTCTTGGATACATCACCTGATGCTAAAGGCACCAGGGTAGCAGACGCCACAACCAAAGCACGATTTTTCATTGAAGATGTGAATGGAATACTTCATTTGAAAAGTGTTCCAGAGAAAGTTGAGACGACGAGTATGATGGTTAGTGGAAGACCAGCTACTATATCTGAGAATGCCTATATGAAGGTGACTCCGACTACTGTAAGAGGTGTGTATTTACTAGTCTTTGATGTGTATTTACTAGTCAGCAGTAGAACAGTCTTGTAGTAGACTCTTCCCACTTTGGTTCGGACGTTGTTTCAGACTTCTACGGACTAAAAACCCTCCCTGTTCCTTCAGTTGCTTTTGCGTTCTGGGGCCACGGTATCTCGTTAGAACATTACCGCAATCTTGGATTTATTAGTGTGCCCGCGATTTCATTCTTCTGGGAGTCAATGTTACCTACGCAATTTTTCTCGTGTAAAACTCTGTTCGGTGGGAATTTTTTGTTTCTGTGCGACTGTATTCCTAACTTTAACATTTATACGGCTTCAACCGAAACAGTGTGTACAATTGTTGGTGAACTAATAAATAAAATAAGATTGTTGGGCAAATAATTCATCATCTGCTTTTCTCAACTACGTTTGTGTTGGTTTCCAGTCTAACTGGAACGACTGCCCATTTGACCTCCACAACCTAGTGTTTGGGTAACACGATACCCCTTAGCAGAACAGTGTCACATTTTCTGGCTTCTAACTACCCGTAACGACAGTCAAAGTTGCCTATACAACGTGTAATTTAAAGGGCATATACATACCAAGTGCATGGCTTCTTTGGATGATAACAAACGATATGGCAAGGGTTTTGTAATCCTAAGTCTACGTGTGTAGAACTTATTACAAATTCCAATACACTGATACCAGAGACCGAATTTTTCAAATTAAGAAGAACGAATTAAGAATTATCGTGTCATTGGTAAGTGACGTGGAAAGTTGATGACCCTCGTAGTGCTGTGACACGTTTGTTATGATTGGTATTCAAGAAATATATGAAACCAATAATTTGGTATCAATTCTTTGAGTCAGTCATTTTGTGCTGAAACTGTGCATAGAGACTCCATACCACTTGTTGCCCTTTTGGATAGATATGGGGGTTCCGTTACACATTGTATAACAGCCAGGACCAACGGCTGAACGTACCGGGCAAACAATTGCGGTTCTAATTAAATTTAAGACTAACACAATAATTTTATGAATTCACAGAACAACATCCAGAAACATCGCGCTTAAAACCAAGAAAAAGCAGAAGATTCCCATTAAAAGCTAGAAAGAGAAAACGCTATCACCATTCACACAAACGAAAGAGAACTACAAAAAGACGGAAACATAGAGACAGACATACGAAGTACATCGACGATATCAGAAACTATAAGCAAGAAGTTGACTACCCAATGTTGAGGAGAATGAGAGAAACTAGAGATGTGTCGAGAAGATTCGGCTTGAAAGAGAACAAACAACATTTGAAAGCATTCTTTTCTAACGAAGTGACTGGTTCAACCAAGAAGTATGTTTTCATAACAATATTTTTATTTTTTATTATTCGGAATAATAATAATAATAATAATATTCCACAACTTTTTCACACAACGCCATCTAGTCCCAAACTAAGCAGAGCTTGTGGTATGTGTACTAGACAACTGATAAACATACATATATATTTCTAAATACATACATATTATAGATAAATTACACCCAGACAAAGAACAAATGACCGTGCTCATCACACAAACATTTGTCCTAGGTGGGAATCGAACCCACGACCTTGCGCATAGCAGTCAGGGCCACTGACCACTATACCAACGGGCAACGGGGGAATAGGTTCGCGTTTGACCACCATCTCACCTGATGGTAAGTGATGTTGTGGTCGAAGATGGAGCACGCTTACCTAGAAGAAACCTACTAACTAAACTACTTTTTTTTTTTCTTGTCGATCGTCCCAACTGAGAGATCATTATTTTGAACTATATTTATTAATTCAAAACTCATAGGTAGAAGGTAGATACATCAGAAATTGTGAATAATGTTGTACTAAAATTTGACGAATCAGTCGTCCCTGTAAGTGTTACACTTAAAAAGATAAAAACATTTTTTATAATCCTTATGGAAAACGTTGAGTAGGGTGACCATATCGCCGGTCGACTTATATATTAACTTTATTTTTCTTATTTCTTATTCATATTATAAATGCAAAAGTTTGTGAGGGTGGATGCACTCAGATGTACGGATCTATCTACGCTTTCACGCAAAAATTACAAAACTGATCTGAATTAATAAGGAGATAGTAGACATTCTGGAATAACACATAGGCTACTTTTTTATCCCGGAATTCCCAAGGGATCGGGATTTACGCGGGAAGACCCCACCACGCAAACAAAGACGAGGGCAGAGGCTATTAATTTAATATGGAAGAGCTCGTTACTAAATCATTACAACCGCACGGGTCGATCGCAGCACGTTAAGCCGTAAGTCGTTGAGTTTGAATTTGAGATAGGCATTGAACTCCATGTAAAGCACTCTTCGATACAATTGTTGATCGAAGAAAGCACTGGTACTAAGCTGCATCCGGTTACATGAGAAGCTGACCCCAACATAGATCGGAAAAGGATAAACCATTTTTGATGATTAATTATAAAACCTATTTTGAAATTCTACACATTAGGTACCAAACTTTTTTTTAAATTGATAATAGGTTCGCGTTTGACCACCATCTCACCTGATGGTAAGTGATGATGTGGTCGAAGATGGAGCATGCTTATCTAAAAGTAACCTATTCACTATTGACTTAAAGACTCCTAGGTTGTAGCTATCGGGAAACACAGACTCCGGCAGGGAATTCCACTCCTTAGCCGTACGCACAATGAAAGTATTCCCAAAACGTTTCGTGCGTTTAGGTGGGATGTCCACCGTGTAACGATGGCGCATCGCCGTTTGTCTTGTAGTCCGATGATGGAACGGACTTGACGGAATTAGATTGTGTAATTCCATCGCATACTCCCCGAAATGTAACCGATAGAAAACCGATAGACTAGCAACTTGTCGTCGATGTTCTTAAAGGCTCTGGAGCTTTGATTAGATCAGTGTATCGTTGCCAATGAGTACTTTAACTTTCTTGACAATTGCTTGCACTGTCTGGGAAAATATGTGTGCATGCTTTCCTCAAAAGATCACCTGAGTCCTACCTATATGGTTCTCATATGATTTGGCCAATACAAGTTGTATGGACTTCAATAGAGACTTTGACCTCTGAGTTTGTTTCGGTGTTTCTTCTCAGGGTAGTCAGGGTAGCTAGAAACAGTCGCGCGCCGGTCTCATCTTGTTTAAATTTACAATGTAAGTGTAACAGTGTTATTGAATAACCGATTTGTAAAATAAATATCATTTATCATTGCAGCATAAACCTCAGAGAGCCAAACTACTTTCCAAAGTCAAAGTTCCTTTCAAAGCTCAACAAACCAGGAGATGAAAAACGTGACAATGAAGCTCAACCCAAAAACACAACTCCAATAGATAAATCATCTCTTTACCACCAGGTGAAAGAGAGTTTAAAGGCAGTTGAAAAGAAGAAAAAAGAAAAGAGACTAAAAATTAAAGCTGAGCTCATCAAGAAGATTGTTGAAGGTTCAAGTTACTCGTATGGTGATGGAGAGAAGATGCTGAGGAAGAACTTGGTGGGGGCACTACGATATGGACGAAGATAAGACTGAGGCTCAACGTGGTAATTTTGATAATGTTTGGGACACTTTTCCCATTGACAGCGATGTAGTCTATATGTCTTCTTTCACCTCCTTTTTCTTACAGCGAAAGCCAGCTGAACCAGTTTTATTGGAAAACCGGTTCAGCTGTTTCAGAGATTAGCCTGGACAAAGAGAAAGACAGAAAGACAAAATATATTTAAAAAAATATTCTGTTTTGTTTTAGTATCATGTAAATAACTTTAGTTAAAACACTGTGGTTTTGAGTCACAAACAGACACTATAATTTTATTGTACGTATACATAGATAGAAATGTATACTATATGTATATATCTATACATACCTATTATCTTTTTATTTTATAGAAGATATTTATAGATACTACAGCTATCATATTTTATTGTAGTGTCGAATACTCGTAGTGGGTGCCACTGTTAAACACTTTTAAAATGTTAATTTATAGAAAAAAAACAAAATGAAATGTACCTACGTAAGTAATTAATGTATTCCAAACAATCAATACACAATCATATTTTAAAAAAAATGTTCTTACTGGAAATAATTAAAACTGCATGCAACAGATTTTTTGTTTGAATTAAAAAATTCCAGAATAATCTGTGGCGCTAGTTGTACCTGTCAAAAACTACATCTCTTTGTATTTAGAGACTGTCGTAGTAGTATAAAAGGAATTCAATAGATGGCGTGAAATTAAAAGTGGTCGACCTTAAACAGGTGGTCATTGGTCAACATAGAATTTCCTATATAAGCCTTAGTATCAGTTTCATTGATATACCCTCTGATCGTATCGGCCGCCCGATACAGACCCTCCAAAATTTCTGGTTCGTCGCCCGCGTAACGTCCTAGACGAGCCCGACGACCCCACCACCATCCGACAAGAGAGCAGTAGGGAAACTAGCACTCTTAGAAAACACACACACAAAACGCGTTCCGTATTCCGGCCTCGCCGACGAGGCCCATCGCGACGTCCGCGTACTTGTAATGGAAATCCTCCCCGACCTTTGCCAAACGAGCCAGCCCGCGATGCTGAGCCAGTAGCAATAAATACGCCCTTAAATACGACCCAGCCTGTCCCTTTGCTGCCCTCCCCAAATGACTCCGCTATGCCGAGGCCCGTACTCCACAGGGAGTGCCCTTAGCGGGCGGTCATTAGTTGTAAGTATATTTTAGTTTGTAAGCCCTGGCTGGGGGCCTTTAATTTATTAGAGGTCACCACAGGAAAGACCGGTTAAGTAGTACATTAGCCCTAGCGAGCTAAACTACGAGTGGCCCTACCTAAAACTCAAACTTTATTGATATTCACATCGTTAAAAACTTCTGTTACTTTGTTTTCATTCTTATTCATGTTTGTTATTTTTTCAGTAGATTTAGTGTTGTTTTTATTACTTTCTGTGATGTATGTGTGCTCAATATAAGCTTCTTTATTTATGAAGTCAACAATTCAATGATGTTTCTTTCATGTATTGTCGTTTACTGTCTCTATCATTTCCATTATTATTGGTGACATTTCTGACTTCAACTTCAGTAGAATTACTGTCAGTAATTTTAGTTACGACATCATTCATTTTCAACCGACGACAAAAAGAGGAGGTTATCAATTCGACGCGTATATTTTATTTGATTCTTTCAACCCATTTTCTATATCGATTGTTTTTAATTTGTCACTTTCATTGAAGTGTTTTGTTTTAGTACTATCGTGTCTTCTTACTTTAGGAGTTTGCCTGACTTTTAAAACGTTTTCAATATATAATTCTTTCTTGTTCAAGTTTCTGTATATATTGAGTTGTTTCCTAGATCTTTTTGAATAGCTTGAGGGTAAATTTCTCGTAGCTTTCGGTTTCTTAGATATGATCTCATCATGCGCTCGCATAAAAGGTGGCATTGTATTTTTATTGATGCTAGTTTGGTTTTTATAGCAGGTTTTGGATACAAATTTGAGTCACTTCTGGAAACAGTATTTAATTTTGTATACTTTAATACTGCTCTAAGGAAAATCTACAAGAATTGAAAAAGGACAAAGGATAGATGAATGGATTGTATGAATAATGGCATAACTATAAAATATAGATAGATAGATTTACTCTTTATTGTACACCTTAACAGAAATAAACAAGGATTTAGAAATTAAAAATGGTTTTATTGAATTTCTGTCACGATTTTTTTTCCAAAGACTCGCGTTTGACCGCCATTTCACCTGATGGTAAGCGAAGATACGGTCGAAGCATGATAACCTAGTAGAAACTAATTCACTCTTGACTTAAAGACCCTCAAGTCATTAAGCGTCAATAGCCTAATGGATGAAGTATCGGACTTGTGATGGTGAGGTCACGAGTTCGAACCCCACCCACTACACTATTGCCGTGAACCCACTCCAGACACAAGCATATTTAGGTTAGTTGAAGGGGTTAACAAGATTGCTAGTAATGTGAAATCTACCCACATTGTAAGTTATCTTCTTAAAAAAAAAGTTATTTAAAAAATCTAAAAACCCGACTGCTCAACTGAAATGCAAGAAACAAGTCAATTTTATTTTAAAACGTGACAAGCAGACGGAACCAACCCATTAAAAAAAATATTTTCAATTGGGTCCCGCCTGCTTGTCACGTTTTAAAATAAAAATGAGTTGTTTCTTACATTTCTGTTGAGCAGTCGGGTTTTTTAGATTTTTTAGATAACTTTTTTTTTCAACTTTATAGTTAAAATATTAATTACTTAATATTTTTTTTAGTTTTCCCGGTCGTGTTACATTGGCACCCCACCGGATTCAGAAAGTGAAAGAGCTAAGTCCATATTTTTATACTTTCTCTTTGTATTATTTTTGCTAGTGCTTTGTTACACTAATGATAAACATGATATACCATTTTGAAATCCTTGTATTAAGCCCTTTAATTTGATACCCATGTTAGAATTCTTTTTTTTCCTTTTTTTAACCTTTTTTTTATTGATTATAAGCTCGCGTTTGACCACCATCTCACCTGATGGAAGTGATGATGTGGTCGAAGATAGAGCACGCTTACCTAAAAGTAACCTATTCACTCTTGACTTAAAGACCCCTAGGTTAATTATAGCTATGTATAATGGCTTCGCACAGCCGGCATGTTGGATTTTTTCAAATGTCACTTATCTAAGAACACTTGGGCTGCTACGACGAATCTAACGATATCTCAATTATGTGAATCTGTTCAGCGGTTCTGGAGATATGACGTAATAAAGAATATTACAAACATACACACATATATACATACATACAAGATACGCGCGAAAAACATAACCCTTAAGTTATTTTTTTTTATTTTATTGAAAATAGGTTCGCGTTTGACCACTATCTCACCTGATGGTAAGTGATGATGTGATCGAAGATGGAGCACGCTTACCTAAAAGTAACCTATTCACTCTGGACTTAAAGACTCCTAGGTTGTAGCTGTCGGGAAACACAGACTCCGGCAGGGAATTCCACTCCTTAGCCGTCCGCACAATGAAGGTATTCCCAAAACGATTAGTGCGTATGGGTGGGATGTCCACCATGTAACGATGGCGCTTTGCCGTTTGTCTCGTAGTCCGATGATGGAACGGGCTTGGCGGAATTAGATTGTGTAATTCCATCGCGCACTCCCTGAAATGTAACCGATAGAAAACCGATAGACTTGCAACTCGTCGTCGGTGTTCAAGGCTCTGGAGCTTTGACTCGACCAGTGCATCGTTGCCAATGAGTCTCTTGGCCCGCTTCTCGATAGACTCAAGCGCGTCCAGTTGGTGTTTCGCAGATCCATCCCAAAGATGAGAGCAGTATTCCATACACGACCGAACCTGGGCTTGATACAAATTGAGCAGCTGTTCCGGTGTGAAGTACCGTCTCACCTTGGCTAGGATTCCCAACTTTTTTGATGCTGAGCCTTATCCTCGATATACGGGCCAAAATTGAGTGTAGATGTTAAAGTCACCCCAAGAAGCTCAATATGATCGGTTATCGGCACGGTTACACCACGGAAAGTAGGAGCCGGTTCGATGGCTCCTTTTTGCGGAGAAGAGACACGCCTGGGTCTTAGCTGCATTAAACTTGACCAGGTTGGCATCGCCCCATTCGGAGACAGCCTTCAAGATCAAGTTCAAGCGCCCAACCATGTCCTCACGGAGCGACTGGATCTGTGACCCACCAGCTCGCGCGCTGGACACATATCTCTCAGAAACTGTGCTGTCGTCTGCATACCCAAAGGTACCGGGCATTAGCAGATCGTTAATGTGCAGCAAGAATAAAGTTGCTGAGAGAACAGACTCCTGAGGGACCCCGGCATTAATTGCCAATTGGCCAGACGAGCAGCCATCAATGACCACTCGAATGGACCGATTCCTCAGGAAGTCTTCAATCCAAACGCAAAGTTGAGTGGGTAAACCGAAAGAAGGAAGCTTAGCAATAAGCTAGACTCCGGCAGGGAATAGGTCACTCCTTAGCTGTACGCACAATGAAAGTATTCATACAGCTCTTTACAATATTAGTATGGAAGATAAATAACTATCGTACATTTAGGACATCACAGTTTTTATATATCTCAGTGGTTAGCTCATATGGCGTGAAACGTAGAAACCTTTTTAAGAATATGACTATATATGTTTTGTGTTGAATTTTGAATGGATCAATCTAAATCTTCCTTCACGTTCCTCACACCTGAACCATGCATTTTCAATGATTTCAACATTTCTTTATTAGCTAGCTGTACGTTAATTAAAGCCGCGTACTGGCCGCGTAAGACGGTTGCCCTATTACCTTCGTTTCGTTGCTTTTTAGAGTGCACTCTTGTCCTCGCTTCGCGCTTCGAGTCTTTTGTCAGACCATTCTCATGTTTGTGGCTTGAGTCCAGTGAAATATCTTTTTCTACATCAGACGTATCATGATTATTCGTTTTCTTATTCCTTTTCGACTGATCATTGGCCTTGTACCTCGGTGTAGTTGCTCTCGTCATTGAATTTTTTGATATCGGTATAATTTCCGTTTCATTCATAGTTCTCGCTTTGTAAGATATTTGTTCTGTGTACAATGTCTCGTATCTTCTCGTTTTGTATTTTTTATACCGCTCCTGAGATACTTTGATAGAGTTAGAACTGGTATCAAATGATTTTCCAGATGCAATTTCTTCTGCAATGTTATCTTTTATCTCAATTTCTTTATCTGGGGATCGTTCGTCATAATACTCGTTACTAACAATTTTCTTTCTTTGGTCTATGTAATTTGGTTGTGGTCTATTTTTAAAAACAAATTCATAATTTTTAATTCTGTTTATGTTCTCCGAAAGTTTGAAAATATTTTTGACCGACTTACTCACTGGATCCGTGTAAGGAATATGATTTATATCAGTGTCTCGAGTCGGCTTATTTTTTAATTTATCCCAAAATATTTCAATTTTTTCCTTCAATTCTCTTCTTCTATAGGTGTCTAGCTCAGTGTAATAATTAAATAAAATAGTTTGAACACCGTCTCTAATGACCTGCACAAAATCTTTGTGCGTTTCTTTAGATTTCGACTTTGTGTAATGCTTCAGATTATTTAAAACTCTATGAAACTTTGGCTCGCTATTGCTGTACAAAGTATTGATATAATCCAATAATTCTTTAACACTGTCATCATATATTTCTTCCCTCAAGATGTCTGCTACTTCATTGATATTTGCTTTCGTAACAATTACTGAATTATCTCTGACCATTTTTAACATTCTGGCTAGTAATCGCCTAGTATTATGATTTTGCATAATTTCAAAAAAAAATACATCCTTTGTAGTGATATTTTCTGATTTCAACATCAAGGATGTGGAAGAAGTCTTCGAATGCTGAATCTTCATATGTATTGAGTATGTCTACGATTTCCTGAATGAAATCCGTAAAGATTTTTACTTTGGGTGCTTTAAAGACAAGCTGCAGGCTAGTTTTACCAACACTAACTGTAGCTATAAAGTTATGTTCATCGCCTATGTTCTTAGTTTCTTCATTGCCTTTGTTTGTTTTAGGTTCTAGGTTTAGTCTGCCTCTTGTGTCATTTTGTATGGGTTCGATTTGTGATGACGAGTTTGTCAAAACTGAAAGGTAATAAAGTATGATTTAATATTGTGTATATCTATCCTACGTTTTCAACCTGTTCCATATCTCTATAATCTTGTTGGTTTTCAGTGTCCAACTCTTCAGCGGAAAACTAGATGTAGTCAGGACTATGGTATATGGATGCGGTTGACAGTAGCGCCAGAGTAAATACGCTTACTGTACTTAATAGAGAGCAGAGATGACCCAGTGGTAACGGACCCATCTTCAGAGTTGCCGTTAGTGGGTTCGAACTTAGTCAGGCAATGGTACAGTTGTAATTAATATCATCCCCACTGCTCCAAAATCAGTGAAGGAAGACATTGTAAGGAAACTGACATGTATGAGGAAAAAAATCGAGGTCATGTGGCATCCACTAACTCGCGCTGGGTCCGTGTGGTAGATTTGACCATTGGCTCTCATAAAAAGGCCTAGCATTCGTGATTTAAAAACTATATCTTTATTCAAATGTCGATTAAAAGAGCATTACCTTTCCTCTTAACTGTGTTAATTATTTATGTATATATTTATATGTACGTATATTCTAACATTATGTATGTATGTATATTCTAACATTATGTATTTATTTAAGTATATGTTATTTTTATTGCATTATAAGCATGTGTAGGTATATTTAATATTTTAGTTTTAGACTTCACATATTAATTTTCATTTCTCTTCTTGTTCTCACACACTATTGTCTACATTTCTTTTTCACTTCTCCTTTCGCAGGTCTGCTGGAAAAAATTTCTAAAGAAATAAGCAGTACCTTTGTACTCAAATATTATAATTATGTTGTCCTATTTTATTTTACTGTGTGTACATAAATAATAAAATAAATAAATAAATAAACCTAATAGGCCGAATTATTATTTATTTTAGAGGTATTGCTAGTTATAATAGTGTTAAACCAGTCGCTTAGCGAAGTACGTCGAGAAACTTCGACAGAAATCTAGAATGTTCGAGATACTAACGCCATCTAGCGGCGAGTAGCAGTACTGAGTATATCGAGAAAGTTCGACTGACTTCTAACACGTTCGAGACACTAACGCCATCTAGCGGCGAGTAGCAGTACTGGGTATCTCGAGTAGCTTCTGGAACATTCTTGGCAGTATAGGCAGTGAGTCCTCAGTTCGTAACAATAGGTATTTATTTCTGTACTAGCTGCTGCCCGCAACTTCGTTCGCGTGGGAGGTTTTCCCGCGTAAATCCCGATCCCGTGGGAATTTTGGGATAAAAAGTAGTCTATGTATTATTCCAGGATGTCAACTATCTACTTACCAATTATTTTTATGGATTAAAATCCATCCAGTAGGTCCGGAGATTAGCGTGTATAAACAGACAGACTTTTTTTATTTATTTTTTGCCGTGTTACCGTTTCTTAACCCACCTCAATTATTATTTTTATATAAAATTTTAATGTAAAGACAGTTTTATACTGTTTTATTATATGTATAGATGTATAGATATAGTTTTAAGCGTTAATAGCCTAATGGATAAGGTGTCGGACTTGTGATCGAGAGGTCCCGAGTTCGAACCCCACACATTACACTATTGCCGTGAACCCACTCCAGACACAAGCATATTTAGCTTAGTTGGAGGGGTCAACAAGATTGCTTGTAATGTGAATTCTACCCACATTGTTAGTCATCATTTTAATAACAAAAAAAAACATACTTATTGGTAGTTAATTTATTTAGAGCTATTTGAAGCAAGTTTTGTAGACAGCTTGACGAGCTTTCCATAGCGCGTAGCAAAATGGCGATGTTAATTAAGATCGTTACCCATTCGACCTGTGCGGCTGTACACACAATCATACACTGTTATTCAGCTTCGACCTCCTTGAATGTTGTTGTAAAACATGTGACAAGGAATATTTAAGTCACTGTAAACTAACTGTAAAAAAACAGGCTTAAAAAATAGAGTTTACACCGTCTTGTTATTTTGAACGAAATCACAGACATACACTTAAATTTTATTTATGCATAATTATGTAGCTAGCTAATATACAATATAGATAGGGCTGCCATCGGTCCGGGTTTTCCCGGATTTGTCTTAGTTTGGAGAGCGTCCGGGGGCATCCGGGGGATTTTCCCGATAAGCATCCAGATAAAACCCGGACACATTGGTCTTACGGGTACCAAAAAGCACGATCTCTATTATTATTTTCCTATGGTATTTCATCTCATTGTTTATGTTACGTTGATTAAATGAAAAGGAAGGGACTGTTATTACAAAAGTTCTAAAGCTCTACAATATTATCACTTTATCAGTAAATAAAAAATTGGCCAAGTGCGAGTCGGACTCGCCCATGAAGGGTTCCGTAGTAACTATAATAATATAATATACTTATTTGAAAAAAAAAACAAAAACCTTACAAATTTCTTAAAACTAGCTTATTTACAATTTTAACAACTACGCCAAATAACTTTGTTTTTCATAGTATTTGTATGAATTACAAAGTTATATTTGCGGTTTTATAAAATATACTGTATCTCAAAAACTGCTGACTCAATCTCGTTCAAACCAATTTTGGTTAAAAGTTTACATTAATATCCACAAGATATGGTTTTTTTTAGATTTTGTACTTCATTATTATAGAAGTTAGAGGGGGGGGGGACACATTTTACCACTTTGGAAGCGTATATCTTTTAAACGATTAACTTTATGAAAAAGTCATTTTAGAAACCTTAATGTCATTTTTAAGGACCTGTCTATAGATACCACACACGTGTAGGTTTCATGAAAAAAAATTATTTTCTGTTTCAGTTCCATGTATGGGGAGGGGAGCCCCCTTTATTTTAAATATTTTTTAAATTTTCTCTTAAAAACGGAAAGCGGTTCACAGTATACATCTATCTACCAAGTTTTACATGTATATTCCTAATGGTTTTGGAATAAAATGGCTGTGACATACGGACGGACGGACAGACAGACATGTCGAAACTATAAGGGTTCCGGTTTTTGCCATTCGGCTACGGAACCCTAAAATACAACTATAAACATCGTTGTTTTTAGTTTCAAGTTCATAAATGTATTTTTCGACGGTGTCCGGGAAAATATGTGATTTTACCCAAATGTCCGGGGTTTAGAAGTCATTGTCTGGGGCCGGCAAATTTGGTGATGGCAGCCCTAAATATATATGTATAGAAGAATTTCGACCCACCTCGGTTTTTATAAAGTTATTATAACTATTGCCCGCGACTATGTACCATCTTGTCGCACCAAGCGCTTCTCCTCCACATTTATTGTGCGCACAGCCAAGCTGTTGAACTCCCTGCCGGCTTATGTGTTCCCTGTCACTTATGACCTTGCAACCTTTAAAGCAAGAGTGAACAGGCATCTTCTGGGTTCGTTCCATCGTAGACCTCATCTATCGCTTTCCATTAGGCGAGATCGAAGTTAAGAGTGAGCTCATCCGTATTAGAAAAAAATGAAATTATACGTACCAAATATCTTGAATAACAGAAAACTAGTGCACAGTTTCATGTTAATATAAAAAAAACTAACATTTTATAGTCTCATAAACTCAAGATGCCATATTTGTTTCTGATTCAATAACAATATGACTTCAATTTTATTGAGGCCTAGACTAGATGTGCCCGCGATTTCGTTCGCGTGTGAGGTTTTGTGTTTTGTGGACAAAGCTCCTCAAAAGCCTTGAACATCGGCGACGTGTTGCAAGCCTATCAGTTTTCCATCGGTTACATTTCGGGGAGTGTGCGATGGAATTGCACAGTCTAATTCCACCAAGCCCGTTACAAGACAAACGGTGATGCGCCATCGTTATATGGTGGACATCCCGCACGCACAAAACGTTTTGGGAATAGTTTCCATGTGCGTACAGCTAAGGAGTGCGTACTGCCGGAGTCTGTGTTTCCTGATAGCTATAACCTGTGAGTCTTTAAGTCAAGAGAGAATAGGTTACTTCTAGGCAAGCGTGCTTCATCTTCGACCACATCATCGCTTAACATCAGGTAATATTATAGTCAAACGCAAGCCTATCAACTATAAAAAAACCCGATCCCGCGGGGATTCGGGAGAAACAATAGCCTATATTTTCATCATCTCCTGAGCTTTTTCTCAACTACGAAGAGGTCAGTATCCAGTCTAAAAGGAAACAGCTGAGTATTAGTGTTTTTGTATAGAGCGACTACTTATCTGACCTCCACAGCCCAGTAACTGGGTAACACGATACCCCTTGGCTAGACCAGTCAGATTTTCAAGCTTCTGACTAGCTTTAACGACTGTCAAATATCTCCAAATGTCAGCCGGGACCAACGTCCCATTTGCAAGCAGTTGAGCTCAACGTGCTTTCAGAGGCGGCGTGGGCCACCACTCATGGCCTCGCGCCTCACAGCCGAATAAAAATTTAAAAACCGGTCAAGTGCGTGTCGGGCCACGCGCAGTGTAGGGTTCCGTAGTTTTTATAACAGCCAAGTGCGTGTCGTATTCGCTGATTGATCGTTTCGTACCATGCTCTAACTAAAAGCCAAACATGACTACCGAACTAATTTGACTTCCTATACAAATCCTCACCTGATCCGACAATTTTGTACGAAAAGTTTTAATTTTTTTAGACATTTGTATAAAACTTGTCATAGTCGGTGTTTTGAATTTAAATACGGACACAGAGCTACACTACTCAATCGTCACAAGAAGCTAGCACGATACAACTGGCACTTAGCGCCATCTATCGACATTTCTGTAGAGTTGTTTGAAATTTTCTAGTCAAATACAATTGGTCGACTATTACTCGTAAACTTGTAAAGCTGACTTATGTGTGATAGTTTTCCTTTAAATTTCGTTATATATAGGTACTACTGCCGTGACATTTGAATTTCTAACTACAACCGTTTAGTTGATAGAGGGGGAGGACACTTGACTCTAACGAAAATTGGTACTTTAAAGCTTGATAAGTCACGAACGGTTTACTTAATCAAAAAACGGTCTTACCAAACCCCTAATATTTTTGAAAGACCTATTCAACGATATCCCATACTATAAGAAGAAAGAAAAAAAATAATTATCATCCCACTTTACATGTATGGGAGGTACCCTAAATAATTGTTTTTTTTTTCAAAATTTTATTTTACCACTTTTTCGGCGTCATTAACGTGTATACTCATGCCAAAGTAAAACTTTCTAGTACCAATAGTTTTTGAGCTAAACCGCGGACAGACGAACAGACAGACGGACATGGCGAAACTATAAGCGTTCCTTGTTGACTACGGAACCCTAAAAATGTATGAAAAGTCAAAATTAATTAAAAATTATTGAAGAAATACTATGGGGTCAAGGAAGATTTTCAGCTTTGGCTGTTTTATCTATTGAAGCAGATATAGCATCTAAGATAAAATACGAACCAATCATTAAGCAGTTCAGTAAAACCAAAAATAGAAAATTTCTGTTTTTTTTTTTAATTTTTCTTTGTTATTTCATTTTCGAAAATTACGGTTTGTTTCTTGAATAAAAATCTGTTTAATTTCAAGTGATTGTTAGGGTTTTGTAGGTTGGCAAAAACGAAACCCTTATAGAATCGCCATATCTGTCTGTACGTCCATCCGTATGTCACAGCCATTTTTTTCTAAAGCCTTTTAGTGACTCGAAAACTATACGTGTAAAACGTGGTAGCTAGGATGTATTCTGTGAACCGCTTTCCAATTTTTATACAAAAGTATAAAAAAATATATAAAATTAAGGGGGACCCATATTATTGCGCCGCCACCACAGAAATCTTAATTAAGATTTCTGTGGCCGCCACTGTTCAGAGGCACGGGGGTATCACACCGCCAGCTTCCAAACGCTGGGCTACTACTGAGAAATTTATTTATGGAAAAACCTAATAGCAATTTTTGCCTGAGCCAGGAATCCCCGAGAACTGCTCAGCATTCCCGCTTGTGTGAACTTGACAATATTTTATTTCAGACAGAAACCATTCGGCTAGTATTCAAACAACTTATAAAACTAGTGTTATTACTGACAACTACCAAAGAAACAAAAGAAAACAGTGTGGGACGCAACATGCGTCGACACTCTTGCGCCATACCATCTTCCTAGCTCGTCTTGCTGTGCTGGCGCTGCCGTTGCGGCTGCAGAGAACCTCAAGCGTCGGAAATATAATAACCTCGTTGGTAGGTATATTTTTAAGCCGTTTGAAGTTGAAACCCTGGGATCGCGGGGCCCGAGTGCTCAAAAATTATTTAAAGACCATTCCAGACGCCTAGTCGAACCTTCGCGTGACCCAAGCATTGCCATACAACGTGGCAATGCAGCCAGTCTTTTGGGCACATTACCAGTGGACAGCGATGCTCAAGAATTTCTGGACGCTATATTTTAGATTATTTTTAGATACCTATGTATAGTTTAGGGTTTTTATTTAATTGTATATTTTCTTTTTTAACTAAAATAAATTATACGTACAAAAAAAAAGAAACTAATTAATATACGCCACAATGGCATGTAGGCATATCCAATGTTGCTGTATGAGACACCAGTGGCGTTCAATTTCTAGTGACAGTACCATTAAAATCGGTACAGCTATTCAAGCGTTTAGCCCGGACAACAGAAGGACAGATAGATAAAAATTATTTTTAAAATGTTTGTGTTTTACTATCGTGTAAATAACTATAATTACTTTAGAAAACACAAAGTTATTTTAAAGTCACAGACAGACACAACAATTTTATTTATATGTAGAGTTAGACTTTTGCTTTTGTAAAAAGTAAACGTAAAATCGAAAACGATTATAATGCTTAAAAAATTGTCGTGAACCGTAAAGAAGTATTTTGTTTACGATTTCTTATGTTGTGAAATGAAAGACATACTTTATATACAAACGGAAAATACATTTCAATGATTATTTTATGCCGTGTGCCCGCAATTTTAATATAACCATGACAATATTCTCAAAATGTTCAACTTAATAAAAGTTTCTTATAAACTGAACAAAACACGATGCTAGTATTGTTAATAAGTGCATATTTTCAATGTGTTTTGATTAGCTCTGGTGAGTATAAGGAACGGTTTTTAGGGTTCCGTAGCCGAATGGCAAAAAACGGAACCCTTATAGTTTCGTCATGTCTGTCTGTCTGTCCGTCCGTATGTCACAGCCATTTTATTCCGTAACTATTAGGACTATACATGTAAAACTTGGTAGGTAGATGTATTCTGTTAATCGCTTACCGATTTTAATAAAAAAAAAATTAAAATAAAGGAAATACATACTCGGCCATACATGGAACTGAAACTGACAATATTTTTTTCATGAAACCTATACGATAAATACCTATACCTATATAAACCCAACCTATACCTATATATCTATAGACAGGTCTTTAAAAATGACATTGAGGTATTTAGAACTACTTTTCGATAAAGTTAATCGTTTGAAAGATATACGCCTCCAAATTGGTAAAATGTGTCCCCCCTCTAACTTCTATAATAATGGAGTGAAAATAATAAAAATAATATGCTGTAGATCTTAATGTAAACTTTCAACGAAAATTAGTTTGAATGAGATCAGGTGAGCAGTTTTTGAGATACAGCATATTTTCTAAAACCGCAAATATAACTTTGTAATTCATACAAAAACTATGAAAAACAAAGTTGTTTGGCGTAGATACTACGGAACCCTTCATGGGCGAGTCTGACTCGTACTTGGCCAATTTTTTCTTACTCACACATCTATACTAATATTATAAAGCGGAAAAGTTTGTTTGTTTTGTTTGCTTGAACGCGATAATCTTCGAAAGTACTGGGTAGATTTGTATGCAATTTGGTATGGAAGTAGCTTGAAGCTTGAGGAAGGTTATAGGCTACTTTTTACGCGACTGCAAAAAAGGTGAGTTATGTTTTTACCGTGCTAGAATCCACTGGAGCGAAGCCCCGCGTGAGTACTAGTATAATATAATCATCGTCTTCTGCTTAGTCAATTCACAATTACGTCGGGCTCGCCTTCCAGTCTGACCGCAGTCAGCTAAGTACTAGTTAGTTTTTACATGGAGCACCTGTCTATCTGACCTTCACAACCCAGTAGCTGGGTAACACGATACCCCTAGTCAAGACTGGTGGTCAGATTTTGCTTCTGACTACCTGTAATGACTGTCAATAATGTACACGTGAGCAGACGTGGTTGATTTTTTGAGCTTTTTATGGTTGGATATTCAGAGTTGATACGACAGAGGGGCATTAAATTACACTACGCATACTATACGTGTTTAGTGTTAATTTGATACAGTTAAAAAATAAAAAGAGACAAATTTTTTTTTTCAAACTTACTAAATAGCTTACAAATCAGAGTAAAACGTAACCACCCTTTGTAAATAAATGTGACTGACCTTAAATACCTAGGTAACAAAGTGACAACGTAGCGCGGCGTGTGCTATCTCTTGTCTTGGTCAGATTTATCACTTTAAGGTGCATCTCATCAAATTCATTTGCGACTAAACTACTTGTCCTATTTAATTGATTTTTGGTACAAAGCTTGAAAATGGTACCAAGTATACGCAGTTTAAAGGAAAGCCCCTCGGTCGTATCAACTCTGTATAAACAGTGATTTGATTGACATTATATCTAATTATATTTAATTGAAATTTAGTTTCCGTTTAATTCTCATTTTAATTGCGTGAAATGGACTAGAATAGACATGGTTGTTATTGAGTTTTTTTTTATGGTTTGACATTCGAATGGTTCTTGATATATGTATAACTTTTCTTGTATTAGTTGCTTATGTATTGATATGTAATTGTAAAATTCGAATACAATGTAAATTGTTTAATGAATAAATGAATGAAATAAAAGAAATGAATGAAACGAATGAAATGAATGAATTGAATGAAATGAAAGATCGAATGAAATGAATGAAATGAATGAAATGAATGAAATGAATGAAATGAATGAAATGAATTAAATGA
The DNA here is from genome assembly GCA_943138885.2 of Tholera decimalis. Classification (NCBI taxonomy): domain Eukaryota; kingdom Metazoa; phylum Arthropoda; class Insecta; order Lepidoptera; family Noctuidae; genus Tholera; species Tholera decimalis. Next base: position 2,873,768 of record OW964575.2, on the reverse strand, counting down.
ATGAAATGAATGAAATGAATGAAATGAATGAAACGAAAGAAATGAATGAAATGAAATGAATGACTTCCGAAGGAACACGGAGGAATCTCGGTATGTTTAGACGATTAGCCATTCACAGACACCTCAGCAACCGTTGTTTAACTTTGAAGATTGCCCATGCGACTCTAGTTATTTAGCCACAAGCCTCAAAACAAAAAAATAATTTTCATTTCGGGGAGTGTGCGATGAACTACACAATCTAATTACGCCAAGCCCGTTCCATCATCGGACTACAAGACAAACGGCGATGCGCCATCGTTACATGGTAGACATCCCACCCATACGCACAAAACGTTTTGGGAATAGTTTCATTGTGAGTACAGGTAAGGAGTGGAATTTCCTGTCGGAGTCTGTGTTTCCTGATAGCTAAAACCTGGGCGTCTTTAAGTCAAGAGTGAATAGTTTACTTCTAGGTAAGCCTGCTCCATCTTCGACCACATCATCATTTACCATCAGGTGAGATGGTGGTCAATCGCGAATCAAAAAAAAATAATCTAGAACCCTAGGGTTCTAGATTATTTTCAGTGTTTTATGGTTCTAGAACCATAAAACACTGAAAATATTTTATGTCCTGTTAATTTCGTCTTGTTCTCTTTTACAGAACATGAAGAAAATTCGAGAAGAAACGATAATTTAACGAACACAGATGTCTGGATGAATAGTACTCCAGGAATAGAGAGTATTGACAAGACTAGCCCGCAGTTCTTCCGCACAACGCCACTTGGCAATGAAACGAATTTTCATAATAATTCTCCACCTATATCTTATCCTTCATCACCGTTTCTCAACGTCTCTTCAATAAATCCTTTACCTAAACATCAACCAATACTCACTCAGTCACCCGTTCTAAGATCTCTCACAAATTCTTCTTCAGAAAACGTAACCTACAAGCCAATCCCTACAAGTCCAACGCCTGAAGGAATATCTTCTTCTTCTGCAAATGTGAAGAGATCTTTTGTGTCTGGTAATGGACCAGGGTTTGGTTCAGTGTCTCTCAGCTATCCAGCAGAAACTCCCCCCTTAATTTTTGATCCAGCAGTTGTTAAGCATGCCAAGGTATGGTTGCTGGCGATGGAATCTACCACTGCAAATGGTCAGATCGTCCCGAAATTGAGTAAAATCTTCAACTACGATTATACAAGTAAGTGCTATTTAGATTACGTTAACGGCACCCGATAGGGCCATTGTCTGCCTGGTTCTTCTTAGGTGCATACGAAACCGCGACAAAATGTTTCGTAGAACTAAGAGAGATCCTGATAATAATATCCTTAAAGTGACTTATACGCGTTACAAATATTTTTGTAATAATTTACTAAAAAAACTGAAAAGATTATACGAACGTGAAGAATTTAATAAAAATCGTAAAAATCCTAAAGCTACCTGGAATCTAATAAAAAAAAATTCTAACCTACAGACAAGCAAATCGTGTACTAATGAACTGCTGACGATTACTCCGGACCCACATGCTTCGCTTAATGTCGTTAACAAGCACTTTGCTAGTGTGGGAAAGACTCTCGCTTCCAAAATTACGCCACAAAATGGTCAGCCTATAAGTTCTCACGACCCCGATGTGAAAAGCACTGACCCTGGCTCAATGGCCATTTTTAGCACGGATACTGCCGAAATAGAGAGGACAATACTCAGTCTTAAACTTAATAGTGCCGTGGGCTGGGACGGTATATCTGCCACTCTGATTAAGGCTGCTAGACACGTTCTTGTTCCAATAATTTGCCACGTATTCAATCTCTGCTTGTTGACAGGAGTTTTCCCCACGGTCTTTAAAAGAGCTGTTGTGCATCCTATTCACAAGAGTGGGGACAGAAGCAGTGTCAATAATTATAGACCAATCTCTGTGTTAACAACCTTATCTAAAATTTTGGAAAAAATTATCAAGTTTAGGCTCCTTAACTATCTTAACTCGAAAAATATCCTGGCAGAAAACCAATTTGGATTTCGATCGGGTAAAAACACAGAAGATGCTGTTCTGGAATTGACTGGTACTGTGGCTAAAAACTTAAACAGCAAATTCAAAACAATTGCTATATTCCTAGACCTTTCAAAAGCTTTTGACACTGTTTCTGTTCCTCTCTTGCTGAATAAACTCCAAAAAATTGGCATTAGAGGATTATCGCATGATATTTTTAGAAGTTATCTTAGTGATCGTTCCCAGATTGTAAAAATAGGAAACCATATGAGCAGCGAAGAAAGTATGTGCTATGGCGTCCCACAAGGTAGTGTTCTTGGACCTACCTTATTCTTAATCTACATTAACGAGCTCTGCAGACTCAATATACCACATTCGAAACTTTTAGTCTACGCTGACGATACGGCAATAATTGTACAAGGAAGAGACTGTCATGAGACCCGCTCACATGCAGAATCCGCATTACGAATGGTTTCTAACTGGCTATCGAATAATTTGCTTACTCTGAACATGGATAAAACTCAATTTATAACATTTGCTCCACGTATAGCTTCTCAACCGGCTTCTCCTTTCGCTTTGATTATCCACAATTGTCTTTCCGTAAATAATAATAACTGCTGTTGCAAATCTATCTCGCGAACAAATAGTATAAAATACTTAGGCGTAACAGTTGACAGCACTATGTCCTGGAACGAGCACATTGGTTCATTAGTTGCACCAGTTAGGAAACTGATATTCGTGTTTAAAAAATTAAGATCCTCAGCGGACCTCCCTACGCTTAAGACAGTTTACTATGCACTAGCCAACTCCATCCTGAACTATTGTATAACCGCATGGGGTAGTTCAGGAAAGTGTTTAATGCTTCGTTTAGAAAGTGCGCAGCGAGCGGTTTTTAAAGTTATGTCACACAAACCAGTTCGTTTTCCAACTGAGGATCTGTATGCATTGTTGCAAGTACCTAGGGTAAGACACAGTTTCCTTTTGAACTTAATTTTAAGAAAACATACTGAACTTGGTTACGACCACAGCTTTAGCAGCCAGAGTAGGCGGAAACGTAGACCTGTTAAAGTCTGCCCAGTAGTAGTAGCTCGCATTGTAATAGTTAGACGACAATACATCTTCATAAGCCCAATTTTGTATAACAAAATAAATGAAATTTTGAACATTTACCCCCTTACTTCACGCGAATGTAAATCAAAAACACATAAGTGGCTCAGTTCTTTGACTTATGAAGAGCTTGAAGATGTTGTGAAAGCTTAAAATAAAAAGACATAAATAAAAATTGGTAACGTCCCTTTCATTCCTCACTGCCTTCCAAATCGCAAGGGTAACGAACATACGCACCTTCCTACCTTTACATATATACACATTCACTCACACGCCTACACATACATACACTACACATACATACACTACACATACATTCCACGCATACACACACTCATTCATTCCAAAATTTAAAAAAAAAAAAATTTTGTTTCTTTTCCTTTTATATTAATTCATGCAACACTGTAGTCTCCCCTCTTGGAGGTGGGCGCTAATGGTCGCGACACAGTATTTCATACTAATGTGATTGTTAACGTACACAAACTTTTGTAAACTGATTTTTGTTCCAATAAATATTTGTATATATTTGTATTTGGTTGTGGGAATGGTCTATAAACGAGATTCCGTGGCCCCGGAACGCAACGGGACCTGAACAAACAGGGTTGGTTTTTATTGAGTAGAACTGTGACACTCGCGTTACAAAGAAGAGATGGTTAGGTTATCTACCAGATAGATAGATATATTCTTTATTGTACAGAATAATAAAAAAACAAGAACTTAACAATTAAAATTGGCCAAGTTCGAGTCAGACTCGCCCATGAAAGGTTCCGTAGTAACTATACCAAATAAAGCTTTTCATAGTGTTTGTATGAATTACAAAGTTATATTTACGGTTTAAGAAAATATGCTGTTTACATTAAGATCAATAGCATATGTTTTTTCGAAAATTTTCACTCCATTATTATAGAAGTTAGAGGGGGGGACACACTTGGAAGCGTATATCTTTCAAACTTTATGAAAAAGTGGTTCTAAAAACCTCATGTCATTTTTAAAGACCTGTCAAAGGCCTGTCTATAAATACCACACACGCATAGGTTTCATGAAAAAAAAATATTTTCAGTTTCAGTTCCATGTATGGAGAGCCCCCCTTTGTTTTAAACATTTTTATATTTTTTTCTTCAAATCGGAAAGTGGTTCACAAAATACATCTACCTACCAAGTTTCACATGTATAGTCCTAATAGTTTCGGAGTAAAGTGGCTGTGATATACGGACGGACGGACGGACAGACAGACGTCAGATATGAGGAAACGGTAAGGGTTGCGTTTTTTGCCATTCAGCTACGGAACCCTAAAAAGGGTGATACAAAGGGCGGTCTTATCGCTAAAAGCGATCTTTTACAGACAGCCTTTAGACAGATTTGACACAGAAGGAGAAAATAAATACGCGGGTAGTCCACGGTGTACTATTTACCTTCATACAATACAAGAACAATAAATTACATTCTCAAAATATATACATATAAATATAAAAAAAATTGGCCAAGTGCGAGTCGGACTCGCCCATGACGGGTTCCGTAGTAACTATAATAAATATAATATACTTAATATATTTATTTGAAATAAAAAAATACCTTACAAATTTCTTAAAACTAGCTTATTTACAATTTTTACAACTACGCCAAATAACTTTGTTTTTCATAGTATTTGTATGAATTACAAAGTTATATTTGCGGTTTTAGAAAATATACTGTATCTCAAAAACTGCTGACTCGATCTCGTTCAAACCAATTTTGGTTGAAAGTTTACATTAAGATCTACAACAAATGATTTTTTAGATTTTTCACTTCATTATTATAGAAGTTAGAGGGGGGGGGACATACACTTTACCACTTTGGAAGCGTATATCTTTTAAACGATTAACTTTATGAAAAGGTGATTTTAGAAACCTTAATGTCATTTTTAAAGACCTGTCTATAGATACCACACACGTATAGGTTTCATGAAAAAAAAATATTTTCCGTTTCAGTTCCATGTATGGGGAGCCCCCTTTATTTTAAATATTTTTTAAATTTTCTCTTAAAATCGGAAAGCGGTTCACAGAATACATCTACCTACCAAGTTTTACATGTATAGTCCTAATAGTTTCGGAATAAAATGGCTGTGACATACGGACGGACGGACAGACAGACAGACGGACAGACATGTCGAAACTATAAGGGTTCCGTTTTTTGCCATTCGTCTACGGAACCCTAAAAAGACATACATAATAAAAAAAAACAAGGAAAAAGACAAGGATTTTTTACCATGATTTTGAAAGACGATACGAAGAGGGTTTGTGCTTGTACGGGTAAAAATAATGAAATAATGTATCCATAGACAGGTAGATAAATATACTCTTTATTGTACACCATAACAGAAAAAAATAAGGTCCTATCTATTCTATCCTCATACAAACGATCGGAATGCGAGTCATATCAATGGGCCTGGCAGTTCGGTCATATACTGCAGATCATATACCTACATGTCCTCGGATTGAAAAATCTGAAGACTTGCCTCATCCATCAACCACCACGAAGCCCGCGTGGTGTTTTATTCGGCCCATTCCTTCTCACAGAGGAGGCCTATGTCTCTGCAGTAAGAACGTTATAGACTAAATATGCATGTAAGTATTCATTTTATCGTATAACTGATAAAAATCCTTTAATCATCAGCAAAAGGGTATGCACTAACAATCAGACGGAATGAAGGGATAGCTCAAAGAAACAGCAGCGAGAGACAGTTAAAGGAAAACCCCTTCCAGATACGCCCTATCATACACCAGGGTATCACTCTGTCTACAATATCTGAGAGGAGAAGCCATAAATCTGCAACCAACACTTTCTGGCATAACCCTCCAAAGCATTCAGAAGAACTGGTCTTGCATAAGACCAGACACCCACAGACTCTTTCAACCAAACAAAGACTGAAGCCTGGTCTTCTTCTAGGCAAGGTAACAATTACTGCAGTAAAGAACACAGAAGGCGTCGCAAAATACGAGAAGACCAAATTGCGTGGTAGGGAAAGCATTATGAGGATGCATAAAATACCGACGGAGAAAATGTGGTACTCAGATCGGACTCCAGGTCTACTGTTGCAGACGGAATCTACGAAACCGACTCCTGGAAAACAGTTTCTAAGACGTTCGTACCCTTTTTTTTTGTTATCCGTAATTTTTTCCGTCTTTTTGTTCTTTTCGAGTCGATGCTCAAACCACTTTAGATCAATATGCAGCTACACAGCTCTTTCATTGGCCTCCTTCAGATCCTGCAAGATGCAGGTGGCCGTGCATCTTAGACATGACAAGAGGTGTCATATCTCGTCCGAGGTGGGACAAGAATTCAAAGAGCCAAGGATTGTTTTTGTTATTAGGGTAATACTTTCAATAGGCATTAGGTTTTTGGAGATAAGACCGAACCAGTCCTGTAGTCACCATCAGCGATATAGAGGGGTGTTCTATGTCCTCTTATGTGACCACTCTAGTGTTCCCTGTGGTACGTCTGTCAGGGCACCACCCTGGGGAAAATGACAAAGGTCTCCCTTGAGCCTCGCTGATCCTCTCTCAGGTCACTTAGTGGGCGGTCAAAGACCCGACTCTCAGGGCTCTCTTACCAGACTCCGAACTGCCTGAATTTCTAGTACTGACAGGGTTTCAGGGTGTGTGTTCCCATTAAAATAACTAAAAGGATTTTTACGAAATTTTGCACGTAACAAGTTAACAAGTTTAACAAGTAAATTAAAACCTTTACAAGGCTGAAGTCGGATTTGATCCCAGATCACTTTGCACTGAAGTCCATCACTCTATCTTTGACACTGAGCTGTCGCTTATATAGATTGAAACCTGAAATAACACAGCCTACATTTTATCCCGGGGAGTTATGCGAATTTACACGCGAACGATATCTCGAACCTCAGCTAGTATCATAATAATTTTCGTAGCTTTCCGTACCATAGGTTAAAAATAACACTTTTACATCTCTGGACTCTTTCAACTGATGAGGCCGGTGTTTCCCAGCTGGCTGTCCTGAGAAGCAGCACCGAAACAAACTCAGAGGTTAAAGTCTCTTTAAAGTCCATAAAATTCGTACTGGTCACATCATTATTATAACCGTGTAGGTTAATGTCTGAAGTGAGCTTCTGAGGAAAGCACACAGATTTGAGTAGAGTTGTCCAGACAGTGCTAGCATTTGTATGGTATCGCGTAGCTCAACTTAGAACTTAAGGAGCTCAACTAACAAAATCCACTTAGTAAAATATCAATGTAATTTCAGATCTAATTACTACGGCACCAACCACGCTCTCTGTCGTCACAACTCAGCTTCGTTCAAAAGTAACAACTTTGACGAAACAAACTTCAAAACTGGCAGAAACTTTTGAAGAAGGAACCTTGGTGGTCTTCCTAATTGAACTGATGGGACTTACAGCTACCAAGGAGAAGAAATCCGTACATGATGTGGTTAAACATGCAGATCAGATCGTACACGGGTATTTTCCATTTCCTTTATCAACTTTATTCTACGCGTGTAGTGTGAAGGCTAGTGAATAGGTTACTTCTAAGGAAGCGTGCTCCATCTTCGACCACATCTTTCACAGCTTTCGTGTATGGCCAAACATTTTGTAATATATTGTTTAAAGTGTAGTGGATAAAATAATAATAAATAATCACTTACTAGTTACCATCAGGTGGTCAAACGCTTCTCTTTAATCTTGTATGAAAAAATTAAAGACGTTATATTAGGATCAAATCATAAATCAATTAGTCATTAGAACAGCCTGCCTACTACTAGATGTAAGTCAAAAATTAGTTAAGCCAATATTTTTTATAATTATTCATTCGTATTAAAAGTTCGCTCATTATGAATTGGCACCGCATCGCCGAGCCGCGAGCCATGCATCTTACTTCTATATTTTTCATATTAGTCGATATCAATAACTCGCTATCGCTAAGTAATATACTAATTTCAATAATATCCAAGTAGCCTTTTTTAAGGATGGTAAATCATACTAAGCCTGTCTCCAGATCTGAGCAAAGCGGGAGGATGTGTCAGACTTTAACTGACTAAAACGCATCCGTGTTCCGTCATTTGCCCTTCGTGTTCCGAGATTGCGGTAACTCTTTGGAACAATATCGCAAATCCAAGAAGCCTAGTATATGATATTCACGTATCGTTGGAGGACCAAATTTTAATCAAGGGAGTTTCTTGTCACATCAGACTTCTACTGACTTAAAACCCACCCTGTTCCTTCAGCTGCCCTTAAGTTCCGGGGCCGTCGTATCTCGTTAGAACTTTCTCGCAACTCTGACGGAAATAATGTGTTTATTCTCATGTTTTTAGAGTGGTGTTTTTTCTTTACCTACAGGTTTCATAAAAGTGGACAATTGCTGTGGTTGGGACAGCCACTCTTAGGTTTCACAAAGAAGATTGCAAAATTTTTGAAAGAGATGGAAATAGATGTTATACAGGGTGAGTTGTTTGTTGCATTTAATAGCTATTGGGCTCAATATTTCCTACTTTACGTCCTGGCTCTAGTAATCAGTAACTGCCTTGTTGGCTCACTGGTGGCAAGCGCGACTGCTGAACAAAAGGTCTCAGGTTCGATTCCCGCGTCTGGCAAAAAATTCTATTAGGGTCTAACGGATATCAACCACTTTGTATGAAGTTTGGGCTTGAACATGAACATAAAAATATTGCACTATTTTTGATTTTATTGAGTGGCTTACAGTACAAAGAAAACATATAGATAAGAAGTTTTGTAACAAATTGATTAATTAAAAACAAAAAAAAGAAACGGAACTCGGAAGGACCGATGTTCGCTAGGGCCGCGGGCAATTTCTGAAAAGAAAGTGTATATAGTCAATAAAAGTCTTACACACCCTCCCGCTTCACCCGAGAGCGAGAAATGTAAATGGATGATTTATCACTTTAAATACTCCAACGGCCAGAGTAACGCTCGGTCTTCCAGAAAAACTTTATAATGTTTTGAAGCTCTAGAATCGAAATATCAAATATCGATATTATTTATTCTAGGCTTTTATTTTAGCAATCCTAACTCAACGCAACCCGCACGCTGCACCGCAGCTGTCACCATACACAAACAAAATAATCTATTAAAAATCTTTTTTATTCGTTTTTAATATTATCTATTTTGACACACCCGAATCTACCAATGTTTATTAAATATTATTACTAAGTTATTTATGAATTCCTTTTTTCCCAATATGGCTGTTTGCGGTTATGGCCCATTTTGGTTGATGTCCTTTCTCAGGAGTAGCCTGGAGTTTGGTAGTTGGTGGTGTGATAACCCCTGTTTCTCGGGAAGCACGTTGAGCCATTGGTCTGGTTTTGTCGGATTGCCATCCCATCGGACAATGAGAGTAAAAGGAACAGAGAGTGCACTTGTACCTGCACATACTTGTGCACTATAATATCTCCTGCGCAGCTGGCTGATCAATTATCAGATTGGCCGCTGTTTCCGAGATCGGCTAGGAGACCTATTAATCAAAGAATGTAAATATGTTTGTTTGGAACACACAGAGTAGGAACATAAATAAGAAGACTTAATTCAAAGTATGGTGCGGAAGATTCTCGAAGGACCGTGGCGGGAAAATAATTTTGGCGGTGAAACATTGACCACACACAGTTATGAGCCGACCAGGGTAGGAAAGTAGGTGTTGCAGGACTTACTTGGATAGCCTCTGGCTGAAGCGCATGGATGTATGGACAGCTTGAGAAAGATGTTGCACGTGGGTTGAATCTCTTTCTTCTTAGTTGCACTTTCACTTTGGTCTTTATTTCGTCACACGTGTATGGTCAACACAGATAGTTGATAGTTTTAGATTTATAGATATATTAGCAGTTTAATTATCTCGGCGCGGCGCGGGGACTTGTCTTGGCGTGGTAACTTCACGGCGGTTTTTTAGACGAAGACTAGTAGACACAACATGGCGGAGGTAATTATACTTTTTTTCTTGCGAATCACAGCTTCTGAGCGATGATTGGTTAGCGATGAATGCGCCAATCAGTGGCGCGTGCGGTGAATATCTCTTCTCTGATTTGTGGGAATTGGATAGGAGGGAAGCGATATGGTTGGCTCAAAAACTGCGGTCAAATAGGAATCTGTATTCTAATATGTAAGATGCGTTCGGAAATATGATGATAACAACATAATTATACCATTAGAGGCGCGATCCGAAATGTGACAGTAGAAAATTATAAATTAAATAAAACTTGCGCAAGCAAAGTAAAAACAATTGTTGGACAGGTCCGCTCTTTGCGTGGTTATTTCCTCAAAATAACACCACAGACGTGAACCTACATGCTTCTCATATAGAAATATAAATTGTATGGACTTTAAAAGAGACTATGACCTCTGAGTTTGTTTCGGTTTTTCTTCTCAGAGTAGTCAGTTAGGAAACACTGGCCTCATCTAGCTATACTAAACTTATACTTTATTACTTATAACCAATTTACAAAATAAATATTTCATTTCATTTCAAAGTAAATAACATTGTGTGAATTGCGGCTGTGACAAACAGGTCCAGTTCTGTATCTTGAATGCATTTATAGGCTATATAAATTGCCAACCCTGTAGATACTGGCGTGTATTTGCCATCAGTTCCATGTGCCATCAGTAATAATAAAGAAAATTCAGCACACACTGTATCAAGCACAGAAGACTGTGCTGGGAACAGTTTCAAAATTAATTGGATCAAAATGACGATGCCGAACAAGCACTACCTCTACATCGATATGTCTAAATTCCCCGCGAATGTGATGAAAGGATAGACCCTCGCCATGTCATCTACCAACCCATCAACAAGCCGGCCGGCCTCATCTACGCGCTGCTACGCCGGCGCCGCCGTAGACCCAAAAGTCACTTGTAACATCGCGCCGCTACGCCGCGTAGCGCTACGCTTTCTTAGTTTCATAATAATCGTTCCACCATTATCTTAGTTTTACAAGGGAATGTTTCTTCGCTGTTTGTCTCGAAGTCCAATGATGGAACGGGCTTGGCGGAATTAAATTGTGTAATTATATGTTTGTAACAACATAAACAACAACTTTTGTTCTATGACTTTTAATAATTCATCATAATTTAGGTTATCAGATTTTCATTAAAAAAAAAAATCAATTGAACGCTCTAAATCGTTATTGCGCAGTATGCGAAGCAAAAGAAAGCGCTAGTAATGTAGGTAAACTGATGGTACAACAGGGAGCGGAAGGAATCTTGAAAGTTTGTTTTTGCAAAATGTATTGTTTTCTAAGGTTGACGGGTTATGTGTGGCAGGGAATACAGAATCCGGCAGAGAGTTCCACACCTTGGCTGTGCGCACAATAAATGTAGAGGAGAAGCGCTTAGTACGACAAGACGGTATATCTGTCGCAGTCATCTGGTTAAATCTGCTATTTGCATGAATGACTAGCGCGTTCATTGAATGACGACATTTAATTGAATGACTTAAGGACAACTCGTCAAGTCGTTGAATGTAACGTTCAACGTCTTGACTGAACGTCATTTAGTGAAGTCGTTGAATGGGATATAGCCGACTTTGTAATGTTTGGTTAGGTTAGGTAAGGAATAATAGGTAAATTCATGCTGTGACACTATTTTATTACTAATAACTCACTTTAAAGTAAATTTAATCGAAAAAAATATCAACACAGTGCTATCTGTGCGAGTTGTTTTACGCCATATTTGTTTTGGTGACTACTAGCGCCGCAGTGGGAAAAAAATGAACTGAATTTGAATCACCTGACTGATTTTATGTCCGCTCTGTTCAAAAGGCTATATTACAATCCGCTAACTAGTTGGACGTTGAGTGACGCTTGTTCAATCAACGTTTGGCCTAGTCATTCAATTAAATGTCGTCATTCAATGAACGCGCTAGTCATATAATCAAATAGTAGATTTAACCAGATGACTGCGACATATCGACCAAGTAATTGTTTATTAAATATCAGAAACTCGAAACAAAAGGTACACATGGTAAGTATCCCGTTTTAACTTCTAATGATATTGTTTATGGTGTTAGTAATCCAGTCCTGCGAGGTTATTAGTGTTTTACCAGTAATCCTGTATTGTGAAATGTCTTCTCCCACAGATCAAGCACTTCATCTCCACCACATCCTCAGTCAGAGACGTCAAATGCTGTCGGAAGACTTGAACACCATCCTCGAAACTACTGGCAGTTTATACGATACTGACGAAGGAGAACACCTCTTGAAGGTCCTCAACGAGTTTGCTGCATATCCTAATAGTATGTACATCGTTATTTATGTATTGATTAACTTGGTTGTAACGTTGGTGTAGTGGTCGCAAGCGCGACTGTAGAGCAAGAGGTCTTGGGTTCGATTCCCGTATCGGTCTTAAAGTATTATTGGAGTTTTTCTATTATAAATTTCAAAGTAGGAGTTCGGAGTTTGGAAGTTGGTGGTGTAATCATAATCGTTTATTTGTCTGAATACATTGTAAGGTCTTAAAATTATTATTTATTAGCTTTTTACATTTTGCTTTATGTGGCGTAGTTGATATGGTGGTGGCAAATATTGATGTTTACATAATTCATGTATGGGTGCTTCTTCGAGTAAGGCATTCTTTGGTGATTTTCGTGGCAATTTTCAACATCAATTTTTTTTTTATTTGTTATCAGAATCTTAAAATATACATAAAAGTAATACTTTTTATAAAAAAGGCACCTCAGAGACCGATATACTTACAGAGATAATCGAAGTTAAAAAAATGGAGGCCACGCTAATCACACATCACCCCAAGAAAATGAATATTTTAATTTAACTTTCTCAAATGGGTTACTTATTGTTACTTAATGAAGTTATTTTATTATAAGATAAAAAAAATAGGTAGGTTACTAGGGCAGAAAACTTTTTTTAGTAGAATCAGTCCAACTTTATTTATTATTTGTTAAAGAAGTTACAAAAATATAATACTAATTTAAACTTTTAAAACAGTAAAACTTTATCAGTCATTTGTTAGGAACATAATCAGTATTTATTATTATCACAATCATTTACTTCCTTATTTACATATTTTTTTATAAAATGGTCAAATCGAAATCGCTTGAGTTTTCGTCGGCTTTGGGGTCATCAGTTCTTCGTATTCTTTGGTCAAGCCTGGATTATTATCTGACAGTTCAATATCATCCGTTGATCGTTTCAAATCATAATTCTTATGTGGCGTTTTTGTTTAAACTCTCATTTCTGGAATAAACTCATTAAGTAATAAATTGTTCTATTCTTAATATTACTAGGTACTTATAAAGACAGAAACCCATCGAATATGACTTTTAAGTTTTGATTTAAACGAATTTACATTTAACTAAAGTAATAAAAAATATTTTCATTCATAACTAGTACAAAACTCAAAGTTATTTCATTTGCATGGTCAAAAATTGATTTGCGTGGGTCAAAACTACCACGTAAACCACGCAAATCACGACCACGAAAATCAAAATAAATCCTTTATGCAAAAAATATACAAAAACCGTTTAAGCAAATATACTGTGTTTTGATTATAAGTTACGTTACCTTATATTTGTTCGCTACAATATTTTATTAAATAAATAAATTCACAGACACCGGAGATAATTGTACCACGCAAATCAAAGTTTTGAGAAACCAAACCCACGCAACGTAGTTCTTCCATCTATTTTTTGAAAACTCGACGCACCATCACACAAGCACTCTGGCCAGCCGTCGGAGCGCGACTAGGTGTAACTTGAATTACGATGATGTCTCATTGGGCCGCGAATTGAGAGATGTGTGAGTGAAATTATAATAATCCACGCAAATCAGCAATTACCTCGGGACAGTTACATTTAATTTTTTTTTAGGAAATTTAGTTCTTTTAGAACTATGGTCTATTTTTTCATAGCATTGTAAACTTCTAAGGACTTAATGTTTTTTTTTTTGGTAAGCATGTATCGTTTAGTTTAAAATATATAATTTACTAAGTGACCAGTTCGGGGCTTGGGACACTACACGAAATCAAAGAATGGGGGTATTTTATTTTTTTATGATATTTAATTATAAAGATAATTGAATAATAATCAGTAATCCTGTTAAGAGAGGACAGGTTTTTGCAGGTTTTCGCGAAAAAAAAAATGGCTTGCTGACTTTTCGATTTCTATTATTTTTAAGTAAAGCCGCTTGAAAAACCTGTCCAAAAGAATGACCCGTATAATTAAAAAACAAATTAGGACATTCTTAGTATTAATTCAGCATTTAATATTTATTAATAAAAAGATCCATCGTGACAATAAAATAACATACCATACGTCACAATAAAATAACATGATACCTTCAAACGATTCGTAATTAATAAACAATAGTTAGCAGTGACTTAGTCCTTTGCACCATTGTATAAACTTTTGGACAGTCAAGTTTGGCTGCTATACCATTCAGGACGCTGTGCGTACTTCCACGCAACCGACTTAGAAGAAATGCGGTCATTTTGCGCTAGAGAGCTGCAAACCCATCTGTTTACGCATACCTAACGCGCTACAGAAACGTGGAAGCCATAAAATTGCACTGAAACTAATATTAAATTGGATCCGCAGAGCATTGTAAGCCTTTTGCGTATAGTAGACCCTGCACAAACTCCCAGTGTAAAGAGAATGTGCAATGACTATAAAATTAACCCGGAACCAGCTGCTCAATCTGTATCAAGTCCAGGTTCGGTCGTGTATGGAGTACTACTCTCAACTTTGGGATGGATCTGCCAAATACCAACGGGACGTGCCTGAGTCTATCCAGAAACGGGCCAAGAGACTCATTGGCAACGATGCATTGGTCGAGCCAAAGCTCTAGAGCCTTGGTTTTCTATCGATTACATTTCGGGGAGTGTGTGATGGAATTACACAATCTAATTCCGCCAAGCCCGTTCCATCATCGGACTACAAGACAAACGGCAATGCGCCATCGTTACATGGTGGACATCCCACCCATACGCACGAAACGTTTTCGGAATAATTTCATTGTGCGTACGGCTAAGGAGTGGAATTCCCTGCCGGAGTTTGTGTTTCCCGATAGCTATAACCTAGGGGTCTTTAAGTCAAGAGTGAATAGGTAACTTTTAGGTAAGCGTGCTCCATCTTAGACCACATCATCACTTACCATCAGGTGAGATGGTGGTCAAACGCGAACCTATTGTCAATAAAAATATATATATATATATGTAATCTAAAAATAATATTACAATTTAATAGTAGATACCTGTGTCAAGATTTTCTACCATGTCATAGTAAATTATATCAAAATATATAAGAGAATACAATTTAATTATGATGTCAAAGTATCATTTAGATAATCATTTAAACTATACAGCTAACATTAAGTGAAATTTAATTATGTTTTGAGAAGAGTAACCATGGAGTTTCTTGCCGGTTTCCCTCCATTGAAAATAACTAATTTCTAACCGGAATATTCTTACTCAGCTATTTCGATGTAGAGGTCTGATAGGCAGTTTCTCCATGTAAAACACTAGTACTCAGTCTGCATCCGTTAGACTGGAAGGCCGATCCTGACATAGAAATGGAATGGTCTCCTTACCGTCGTTGCCGACAGGTTGGACGGGCGATTTTTGCGGCAATGGAGCGCCCTACATGCCCCCGTGTACAAGGCATGGAGAGATAGGGTACTATTATTGTATTAATTGTTTAGTGTGCAATTTGTGTTTGTTTGTATGTTTTTGTCTGAAATAAATAGCAGTCCCCCATGAAAGCTGAGATAGATAAAAAAATATAAGTATCTTGACCTGGCGCGCGAGGTTGTCGCCATGTGGGATGTGGAGACAGCAATAATTGTGCCGATAGTCGTCAAAGCCAATGGTATAATAGCCAAGAGCCTCGACCAACATCTAAGGAGGCTCTCGTTGGGCAGCTGGATCAAGGGCTTGATCCAGAAAGCCGTACTTCTGGAAACGGCACGTATTGTGAGGAGGTTCCTCTCTCTAGAACCCTGACCACCGATACCCCCGATACCGATACCGGTGGGCTACTATTTTTTATATTTTTAAATGTTTATATTAATATTTAAAAATGTAATCTATATGTACATAGACTAAATAAATGGAATAATAATAATAATAGTTGGGAAAAGGTTACGCAAATGTTAATAGTTCTTTCTCTTTCCAGTCACATTATCCGGGTACTGGCTCTGCAACAGCCTCATCAACACGTTCCTGCGACCGTACCGACGGCTCGCAGACACGCGCCAGAGACGACAGCTGGTGGACGCAGTGAACTTGGCCCTGAAAAGGAGACTATCTTCAAGTGGATCTAATGACACTACTGCTCTGCGAAGCGGTGGATTAAGGCAGAGTAACGTCTCACCTGATGGTAAGTAGTCTGAAAGATCGAGCCGTGGAGTTTCTTGTCGGGTCTTCTCCATATGTAGCGACCAATTCCGAACCGTGCACTAACTTCTGATGTTTTATGAGTGCCCGTAAAGGCCTATGTAAAATAAAATAAATTTGATTTGATAATTATTCACAAAAAAAGTAATTTAAAAAATCTAAAAAACCTGACTGCTCAATTGAAATGTAAGAAACAAGCACATTTGCTTTTAAAAAGTGACAAGCAAGCGGGACCCAATTGAACACATAATTACAAAAATGTGACTGATCCCGCTTGCACGTTTCTTTTTTTATTTTTAGTATGAATACCTAATAATTTACGATTTTTCAGTCCTTTTATACGATTTAATATTTCTTTTTATTTTAAACACCTCTGAACATAGTCCACGAAATCCGTTTTAAAACGGAATTATATTTTAAACTGTATCAATATATTATATTTTAAATTGTGTGTATGTTGTAAGGCTTGGTTTCCCTACACACCAGCTAACCAAGGGTAGATACTTGGAGATGAGACTTATGGGCTGAGTTCTATCGCATGATGAGAGTACAGTAGAAATAAAACATAAGACAGGTTTTGTTGGTCATATCATTAAAAATATATTTAGATTTCTTCAGACACGTGTTAGTTACTTCCTCAGTTCCATCTTTTACAGTTTATAAACTAAATAATAAAATATACGTACATTACCGGGTTTATTAATTACCCTGAATATCAGTTTCGGTTCATTGAACCATGGTACGGGTTCCGCCAGCAGTATCGCATCTAGGTGGTGTGCGTAACCTAACCCGCGTGGCGCTTCCTTTCCCGGAACCGAATCGCTAGTGCATTATTTCTTCATCGACGTACTTAGTGAAGAACTCCTTAAGTATATCTTCGTAATATGACCATTTCCTCCCTTATTTTTATTAATTAATAATTAAATCTAATATGCGACCCTAAAACAAGAAAGAGGCATCACGGCATCCATCCGGTCGTTTCTAAATATGGGTTTTATATTTCACCCGAGTCCCCTTCCTTTCTCTCGTCATTAGTTGGCTATTACGCCAAAATTTCCAATTCTAGTCCAGAAAGCTTCCGATCTCTCCGTTATCTTGAGCCATTTGACAGCTAAGTATCTATAATTGTCCATGGCAAAAGACAATTACTAATTGGATTTCCTCAGCATAGAATTTTATTAAATTGTTTGCACATATTCTATGCATAAGAAGAATACCTTATTTTAACTTTTCTTTACTTTTATTTAATCATTATTATTTACCTAGAGTTGAACATAAATTCTACCACTAGATATATACCACGCCATCTATGATATTTTCTAAGAATTACTACCTCGTCTCCAGCGATAGTCAATCATTGCGAACCATGATCTAACTACATGAGACAGTAGTTTTATCATCGCATCTGTAGATGGCGCTGTTAAGGAGTATTGTTTTTCTGTAATCTAATTTTATAAATGTTACAATGTGAAAGATATTACGCTCCGCAGTCGCGTAAAAAGAAATGGAGCTCGTGGCTAAATTATAACAGTTTAATATGAGAGTACGTTGAACTATTGGTCTTGGCTGTCATTTATACCATTGACAGTCATTACGGGAAATTAGAAGGTATAAAAGTGAACACCAATCATGCCAAGGTGTATCGTGCTAGCTACTGAGCTGTAGAGGTTAGATAAGCTGTCACTCTAGCTAAGCTAAGTAAAACATCAGTACTTAGCTGTATCTCCGGTTAGACAGAAAGCCGACCCCGATAGATAGATAGATAGATATATTCTTTATTGTACACCATAACAGTAAAACAAAAACCGGTCAAGTGCGTGTCGGGCCACGCGCAGTGTAGGGTTCCGTAGTTTTTATAACAGCCAAGTGCGTGTCATATTCGCTGACTGATCGTTTCGTACCATGCTCTAACTAAAAGCCAAACATGACTACCTAACTAATTTGACTTCCACAAATCCTCACCTGATCCGACAATTTTGCACGGAAAGTTTTAATTTTTCTTAGAGATTTGTATAAAACTTGTCATAGCCGGTGTTTTGAATTTAATTACGGACACTGAGCTACACTACTCAATCGTCACAAGAAGCTAGCGCCATCTATCGACATTTCTATAGAGTTGTTCGAAATTTCCGAGTCAAATACAACTGGTCGACTATTACTCGTAAACTTGTAAAGCCCACTTATGTGTGATAGTTTTCCTTTAAATTTCGTTATATATAGGTACTACTGTCGTGACATTTGAATTTCTAACTATAACCGTTTAGTTGATAGAGGGGGGGACACTTGACTCTAACGAAAATTGGTACTTTAAAGTTTGATAAGTCACGAACGGTTTACTTAATCAAAAAACGGTCTTACCAAACCCCTAATATTTGAAAGACCTATTCAACGATATCCCACACTATGGGAAGAACGAAAAAAAAAAATTATCATCCCACTTTACATGTATGGGAGGTACCCTAAATAATTGCTTTTTTTATTTTATTTTACCACTTTTTCGGCGTCATTAACGTGTATACTCATGCCAAAGTATAACTTTCTAGTACCAATAGTTTTTGAGCTAAACCGCGGACAGACGGACATGGCGAAACTATAAGGGTTCCTTGTTGACTACGGAACCCTAAAAAGGACTTAACAACTAAAAAGGGTGATACAATGGGCGGTCTTATCGCTAAAAGCGATCTTTTACAGACAACCTTTGGATGGATTTGACACATAGGAGAAAATAAATACGCGGGTAATCAACGGTGTACTATTTATCTTTATAAAATATAAAAACAATAAATAAAATTCAAAACACATATAAAACAGAAACAAAGACATACATAATAACAACAATTTAAAAAGATTCTTTACCAAGTTTTTGAAAGACGATAGGGTTCGTGCTTGTCTTACTGACACGGGTAGAGCATTCCACAGCAGTACTGCTTGAGCTACGAACGACTTACCATAGTAATTGGTGGTGTAATATAAAAAGGCTAAGCTCAATCAATCTCAATATTATCCATCACAGAGGAAAGGTGATGCGCCATCGTTACATGGTGGACATCCCACCCATACGCACTAAACGTTTTGGGAATACTCTCATTGTGCGTACGGCTAAGGAGTGGAATTCCCTGCCAGAGTCTGTGTTTCCAGATAGCTACAACCAAGTAAAGAGTGAATAGGTTGTTTCTAGGTAAGCATGCTTCATCATCGACGACATCATCTACTTATCATCAGGTGAGATGGTGAATGTTGATGAATAAAAATATTATTTAAATTACATTATTTCCACAGAAACAGAACATTCAACTCATAAGGAACCTCCCACTGAAGCTAAGCGCATTCCACGAAAGAGAAAGAAAAAGCGTCACGGTCGATCACACAAGAGGAAACGAGATAGAAAACAATATCGGATACACAACTTGAGACCTGGGTACCGGAATAAGCGAATTAATATCGAAGGTAACAGAGAAAGGAATACAGGAATATGAAGTTGAGGAGTTTGGTGCCAGGAGTCTAGCCGAAGATTATTACTATTTAACAGTTTTTTTAAGGTCGAACATAGGTCAATATTACGGAGTAAAACCACTTACTGACAGTAAACATAGAGATAAATGAATAGTTAATAAAACAATAACTAAAAGCAATCTTTTTTTACTGCACTAAAAAGTAGGCAGTCCAAAGTTCCTTCAGCCATCTTTCAGTCCCATAATCAGACAAGCTCAGTGGTAATAGAAAAGCTTAAGCAGATAATGCATTTTCTTGATAGAGGCTGAAGTTCTTCGTATAAAATTTCATCAGATATTCTAAATTTTCTGTTTAATCCTGTGTTCTGGAGGTGAGATAGCCAGTCGTTCCATATAAAATACTTCTGCTGATATTACTACTGAAAGCCAACCCCGACATTGTTGAGAAAAAGGCTTAGCGAATGATGAATTAAACTTATGCCTCTTTCATCTCGCCGTACGGTCTCAGATCTTATGTTTATTTATATGTTGCTTAACAATGCGATTGACTGTCCAGATCTTCTGAACAAAATTCATTTTGATGTCCCTTCTGAATTCAGAATCCCACGTTACCCCCGGCCACTACTCAAAGCGCCACAACACCGAACAAATCTGGCCAAACATTCACCCATTGCAAGGATGACTCGTCATTATAATAGTGTATCGGGTTCATCAGGTGACATAGACATCTTTTGTAATACTGTAGGAAAATTTAGGTCACTAATCTGTACACATTTAAAAAGTCTGTGAAGATCATCAATCCTTATTTTACTTTCGTCTGAATCTTTTTATTTATTTTTGCTAAAGTTAGGTTATGTATTTGTCATTTTGATTATTGATGAATAAATAATTGTTAATTAATTAATGTAATTGTATAATTTAATTTTCAATTGTCTGTTAGCTATAATTACTATAATTGTTAAATAATTTATTTAAAATTTTTAATGCATAATGAGGTCTCCTATAAATGAAGAAGCACAATGTTATAAAAATCTGTATATTTATTGTTTTAGCTTGTAAGGTGTATTCTTTGTTGGAGATCCAAATTAAATAAATAAAAGCTTGATAGAATCTTAGATTCTCCGAACAAGATATCACAGATTGAATAATTTGTTTCAACCTATGTTGTGGAAGTGAGATAGGCCGTCGCTTTATATAAAATACTGAGACTCAACTAAGTCAGGTTGGACTGGTAAACCGTTACATAGTTGGAAAGAAAGAGATCTTTCTGAGCAGTCCAGATCTTAATTTACTTCTAGTATCTCTCTTCTTGTCATGCTTCTTAAATCTCTTTTTCATTTGGTGGATATGTGTTTTATCTTTTCGAAGTTTTTTAAACGGCAATGGGGAACTGGGTTCGGGAAGAACAGCATTGTTAAATAGATCTTCTTCTTCAGGAGTTCGGTGTTTAGCAGTAGACGTTTTTCTACTGATGTGATGATGTCGATGATCGGTCTTTTTAGTTATTTTAAGAGTATCATTGCTTCTGCCAATCACATCATTATGTTTTTCTTGAATTGCTGTTGTTACTCGCAATTGGTAGCTCAGTCTTTTGTTTCTTTTGTTGAAAGAATATATCCTCTTTGGACGGTTCAAAAAGTTCAATTCTTTTCGAGATTTTTTCATAATTTTGTAAATTTTTGTAGGGATCGCTCTGAAATCTGCTTGGTAACTTGTTAGTGGCGTCATAGTTCCTAAAATGGAGTTCTCATTATCAATGTTTAGCTCTGGTCTTTCATCATGTATATCTTCATTATTATAATCTGGAGCTTTTGGTTTCTTTCTTTGCCGAAGCATTTTGTATGGATACCGATGTCGTTTTCTCTTTCGTTTTCTTTGTTTTCTGTTTTTAGGTTTTCCTGTGGAAAAGAAGTCGAAGTGTAAGTCTTATATTTTACATAATCAGCCTATAACTTTTATACTGCTGGTACAAAAGCTTCTTTTCTATGAGAAAGAACGAGCCATAATGCACCACTCGGGCTCAGTGCTGGTTCGTAGTTACAGTCTCAAGTACTCCAACGTCTTATATTAAAACAGATAATGTTTAATTGCTTATGTTTGACAAGTCTAACAGACTGAATTATTTTAATCAGATAACAAATCAAAAACATCTTGGTACCCTCACACCGCTTATACTTTCTTAATACCTGAAATGGATAAGTCACTCTCTGAATCAAATTTAACTGACCAATCGGATAAAAATGTCACCCCGCCGAATTACACCTCTCTTCGAACAATACAAAGTAAAAGAAGAAGAATGGATGATTTAGAAGAATTTAGAGAAGACATGATAAGTACTATAAAATCTATGTTATTAAAACAAGAAATGGAGCTAAAAAAAATAGCTCCAACTCTTGTGGAAATAAAGCAGACTAATTCGAATATAGAAAATTCGGTAATTGTCCTTACTGCTCAAAACGAAGAGTTTAAAAGGAAAATTGAGTTAATGGAATCTCAGGCTAAAAAAGATCGAGAGTACATTACAATTCTGGAGGAAAAGATTGAAGACCTGCAGAGAAATAGTCGTAAGTCTAATATCGAAATAAAAAACGTCCCTAAGCAGTCTAAAGAATCAAAAGAGGATCTTATTGATATGGTGCTATGTTTATCCAAAAATATAAACTGTCAAGTCGCCAGACCGGATATCAGGGATATTTATAGAATTAAAGGGAAGAGACCTAGTTCAGGAAATACACCCATAATTGTCGAGTTTTCATCTACCATGCTCAAGACTGACACTCTAAAGATGTGCAAGTCCTTTAATATAAAACATAAAGGCAAGCTCTGTGCCAAACACCTTGGCCTTAGAAACAATGAAGATAATCCCATATTTATCTCGGAGCAACTCACTGCAAAAGGTTCAAGATTACACTTTCTAGCGAGAGACCTCGCTAAATCAAAACAATACAAATATATTTGGACAGCCTTCGGTAAAATTTATGTCAAAAAACAAGATGATTCACCTACCCTCATAATCAAAAATGAATATCAAATTCAAGCGCTGATGCAAGAAGAGGTATGACTAGTGCAAAGATATTTATACTGCAGTAACTTTTTAATATTTGTTAATTTGCTACCATTTGCTAGTATTATAAGTCAAACCATAGCATGTAACACTCACACACAAACTACATTATTTACATATGCACCTTGTCACTATTCTCAACATATTCACTGCTTATACACACGCATTTTTACATTTACTTACATATCTTGTCACTATTATCTACATAATAACTGCTTATACACGCGCATTTTTACATTTACATACAAACCTAGTCACTATTTCCTAAATAAACGCTGCTCTTATAAACGCAGTTGCATATTTACACTAACACGAAAACAAATGATACTATTTGCAAAAAGTCTTCACTCTTTTTTCATCAAAGTTACAATGCTTTGTAGTATTAGAATACATAATAAAATAGGCAAAATCACTAAAATGAAAATCATTACTTATAACCTTTATTTTGTAATCCCGAATGCTATGTTATTGCATCATGGACTGTTAATCTTATCTCATGGATAGTACACACACAATAGTGCAGGCTATAGACGAAGTTGCTATAGCGCAAGCTAGCGCGTACCAAATCGAGGATTTTACTCAACAATTCAATATTCGAAACTCTGATTTTACAATAGTGTCACAAAATATTAGAAGTATTTATAGCAATTTAGACGACTTGCATATTACTTTATCTCAATTTAGATCAAATATAGACTTAATAGTCTTAAGTGAATGTAGGCTGAACGCAATAAAATCCATCCCTAACATTAACAACTACCTGTCATTTTCCACTACTAACCACCTAAACCGCTGCGATGGCGTTGTGGCGTATGTAAGAAGTACGTATAAAGTAAATGTTAAGGAAGTCAAATTAGCCCAGGCATCCTGCTTACAAATCAGTCTGCCCAATCTTATAGTACTCGGTATTTATCGATCTCCTTCAAATAATAATGCCGAAAACTTTATAAATTCCCTCGATAAACACCTAGAATCTTTACAGTCGGTTCCAAATATAATTATAACAGGCGACATAAACATAAACATTATATGTAAACCTACCGAACTAAGTTATGAACGTAATAATAGGCTCAGTTACTTAAACATGTTGTCAATACACGGGCTGCTGCCAGGACATTCTCTGCCAACTAGAGGCGCAAACTGTCTAGACCATTTTATAATAAAATTAAATAAAATTAACAAAACAGCTTCGATTGCCGTACTAAATACATCAATTACTGATCACAATATGCTTTTACTTAAATTAAGTGACCTAAAAAACTCATGTAAGCCCTTCAAAGTCCAAACTGTAACAAATTTTGAAAAAGCGCTTATTGCCCTAAAAGATAGTAAAGTTTCAGAACTAACCCTAATTAATGACCCCGTTGCACTAACCGAACAACTAATTAGTCAAATACAAAACTGTTTAGCAGAAAATTCGATTACTACATTAGTTCCAAGAAACAACCGCATAATTAAACCATGGATAACAAGTGGCATATTGCGCTGTATACAAAATAGAAATAGAATGCAAATAAAGTTACGCTCTGATCCTACAAATGATATCCTAAAAATTACCTATAGAAGATACCGAAATTACTGCAATAATTTAATTAAAAAACTAAGAAGAAAGTATGATAAAGAACAGCTATCAAAGGCTGGCAAAAATACTAAACAATTGTGGAAAACCATAAACAACATCACTCATCGTAAATCGAATAAATCTCAAACTCTAGAACTTTTAGAAACAACGTCCACCCCACATGATTCAGTAAATTACGTAAATAATTATTTTTCAAATATTGGAAAAACACTTGCAGAAAATATTCTCGCCAATAATAATACATCACAGGTTCAGGATAGCTTGAATGGGGCTACTGCCCAAGTTTCATCATTTGGGCTTTTAGAAACAGACCCAACAGAAGTATATGACATATTAATGAGTCTCAAATCCGAAAGTGCGCCAGGATGGGACAATATACCTACAAAATTTCTTAAAATGAGTCATGAAGTTGTTGTACCTGTAATTTCTCAATTAGCAAATCTGTGTTTTAGACAAGGGGTCTTTCCACATGTATTGAAACAAGCTCTTATTACACCAGTGCACAAGGGTGGGGACAGAGACAATGTAAGTAATTACCGGCCAATATCTGTTCTTCCTGGTATATCAAAAATCTTAGAAAAACTGATAAACACTCGATTAATAAAGTACCTTAACAAATATAACATAATATCCAGTTCACAGTACGGTTTTCGACAAGGATTATCGACTGAAGATGCAGTTTTAGCATTGACGTCTCATATTGTTAACCAAGTGGATACCGGTAAAAAGTGCCTAACTGTTTACCTTGATATAAAAAAAGCCTTTGATACTGTCTCAGTCCCCATTCTTGTGCGGAGTCTAGATGCTGTAGGCATTAGAGGAATCCCTTTGTCTATGCTTACAGATTATCTTAAAGATAGGAAACAACGTGTTAGGATAGGAAAATATACGAGTGAAGAGGCAAATATGTGTTTCGGTGTGCCCCAGGGCAGTGTGTTAGCCCCAACCCTATTTCTAATTTATATTAATAGCCTCTGTGACATGAGACTTGACAATGGCCGTGTATTCTCCTATGCCGATGACACAGCCGTAGTTTCTACTGGAGACACATGGGAAACTGTGTATAGGTCTGCTGAAAAGGGTCTCGTCAGGATTGCCGATTGGTTGAACTCCCATTTATTGTCATTAAACACATCCAAAACAAAATACATTGCTTTCACCAAATATAATAATACTCAACCGGGGGCTGATAATTCTCTTAGGATTCACAGTTGTCACACGCCTTTGAGCACAAATAACACTTGTTCTTGCAATGAAGTGGAAAAAGTCACTAACATTAAATATCTAGGTGTTATTGTCGACCAACGCCTATCTTGGCATACACACATAGAAACAGTCATGACCCGAATTAGAAAACTCATATGGATCTTCAAGACCTTACGGTACGTTACCTGTAAAACCCTTTTAAAACAGACTTACGTCTCACTAGCTCAGTCAGTCCTAGTTTACTGTATATCAGTATGGGGAGGGGCTACCAAAATGAAATTTCTCGAACTGGAGCGTACACAACGATCTCTCCTAAAAGTTATGTTCTTCAAACCATGGAGATTCCCCACTGAAAACCTATACACGATAAGTGGACTACTAACGGTTAGGAAGTTGTATACCCTAAGGGTTATTTTAAAACTTCACAAAATACTTCCATATGATTCTGACTCTACAAAAAAGAGAAGGAATTATTTAGTGGCAAACGTAGTATCAGCTAAATCAATTTACGCTAAAAGGCAGTATACTAGACTATCCGCAAATCTATACAATAAAATAAATAAGATATTAAACATTTATCCTATGACTAGTAAAGATTGCAAAAAAACTTTAGTACAGTGGCTACAAAGCAAGACCTACCACGACCTAGAAGTTCTCTTGCAAACACTTAAATAATGTAGACAACATACAACCACTTTACATGTAACAAACATAGCCACACATACACACATGCACACTATCACTCACACTCTTACATTCATATACACCCACACACACACAAACAAACATATTATCATAGTATCTTTTATTCACTTTGTAATTAGTTTTATTTTTATTTTTATTCTTATTAATTATAGTTTCAAACCTTGTCATTCATACTATATCAGTTATGAAGAGCGGGGCCTCCTAGCACAGGTGTTTTAAATACTTAAAAGGAGACCCCTGCGTAAGATAGATTGTTTAAGACAAATGTGAAAATGAAATAAATGATTGATTGCATTGTAAAAAAAAAAAAAAAAAAAAAAAAAAAAAGATAAGTAGTTGGCCCATGTGAAATACTAATATTTTGAATAGGTAAAAAATATCACTTTTACAAGTTTATCTTGTTGGTCATTTGAAACTAGATGAGGCTAGTGTTTCTTAGCGTACCTTGTACTCTAGTGTACCTTGAGAAGAAACACCGATCTAAACACGGAGGTCAAGGTCTCTTTTGAAGACAGTCAATTCACAATCCATACTGGTTAAACCATATGAGGACCTTGTAGGTTAAAATCCGTATAGTCCTCACATTTCTAAAGTAAAATTGATTGACTAAGCCCATTAAAATAGTCATAATTAGTTTAGTTTATTAATTAATATACCATTAGTAAACCTATACCTATTTCTTAATGATTAAACGAATTGAAGTACGTGAAGTCCTACCAGAATTATACAAAGTGCATCGTCCGAAGAGATTAGTAACGTGTGAGAGTGGTGTCAAGCGTGTTACTACTTACTACATAATGTTTCAACGTTTTCAGGTTACTAATCTCGAGGACGATGCACGAGTATAATTTTATTATTTGAATACAAAATGATGTAGGTACCTATTTTGAACCGACTTCTAAAAAAGGAGGAGGTTCTAACTTCGGATGTTTGAATTTTTTTTTTATGTTTGTCCAGGCATAACTCCGTCGCTTGCCAACCGATTTGAAAAATTGTTTTTTTTTTTGGAGAGGGTATACTTTCCAAATGGTCCCATGAAAATTTTATCGAAATCGGACAAGCCGTTTCTGAAAAATCAACAAAAGTCTAAAAAAATCTACATTGATGATCTTTTCGTTTACTCTGCATTGCGTTTTTTGTTCGCGCATAACTCCGTCATTTACGAACCGATTTGGAAGTCTTTTTTTAACAGACTTCAAAAAAGGAGGAGGTTCTCAGTTCATCTTGAACCCTTTGTTTTCTTTTTTTTTATGTATGTTACCTCATATCTCAAAGATGGCTGGACCGATTTGGAAAATTCTTTTTTAGTTTGAAAGGGTATACTTTCTAGTTGGTCCCATTGTCATCACGTTAGGATCTGATGATTGAATCATGGAGAAATCGAGGGAAATTTGATATGGATGTGAAGCACTTTTTGCTCGTCACAATGCATATGGTGAAGTTGAGCTGATGGTGAAATACTAGAACTCTTCAAAAATCAACGGCTCTGCATTGGGAAAAGCAATATTTTGTAA
The DNA here is from genome assembly GCA_943138885.2 of Tholera decimalis. NCBI lineage: Eukaryota > Metazoa > Arthropoda > Insecta > Lepidoptera > Noctuidae > Tholera > Tholera decimalis. The sequence continues at coordinate 2,845,827 of OW964575.2, read as the reverse complement.
AAGGTGATAAGTAGTCGACATTTTGGCCGTTGTAACTAGATTAAATACAAACTGACCAACTAAAAAGCGCGAAAATAAAACATTTTTGCAAAAAATAAAACCGACTTCCATATCAAAACACTACAAAGCCAAAAATAATTTTAGTTTCGGAAGGCGGTGTGAAAAAAAAAGAAAATACAAATCTAATAACACCGACTACCGAAATTAAAATTATTTTTGGCTTTGTAGTGTTTTGATATGGAAGTCGGTTTTATTTTTTACCCGACTACGGCAAAGCCAAAGGAGGGTTATGATTTTGACAGGCTATGTATGTATGTATGTATGTATGTATGTATGTATGTATGTATGTATGTGTGTATGTTCATCTGTTCCCTCATAGCTCCAAAGCTACTTATCGGAACTCAACAAATGAGGTATCGTTAGAACCGTCTTGACCGTCCGCTGAACATAGGCTATGTGACGTGTCACAAAACTCAATGTGGCGCCCTCTAGCGCCCAAAAAGTGTTGTGTTACAAAATAAAAATAAGATAAACACATCGTGTTTGACATCATTTGAAAGGGCGTCACATGCACATTTCCAAAATATTGCTTAAATTTAACGTGGCGCCCTCTAGCGGACAAAATTTCATGTGTAAAAAATAAAAATAAGGTAGATACACCGTGTTTGGTATCATTTAAAAGGGCTTCACTTGTGCTTATCAAAAATATTGCTTAAATTTAACGTGGCGCCCTCTTGCGGTCAAAAAGTCATGAGTAAAAAATAAAAGTAAAATAGATACACCGTGTTTGGTATCATTTGAAAGGGCTTCACTTGAACTTATAAAAATATTGCTTAAATTTAATATGGTGCCTTCAAGCGGACAAAAAGTCATGTGTTAAAATATAAAAATAAGATAGATACACCGTATTTGGTATCATTTGAAAGGTACTTGTACTTATCTTGTACTTATCAAAAATATTGCTTAAATTTAACGTAACGGCCTCTAGTGGACAAAACGTCATGTATTAAAAAACATTAAGATAAGGATAAATATAAGGGATAAAGGACTTCACTTGTACTCATATAAAATATCATCAACATTCAATGTGGCGCCCTCAAGCGGTCAAAAAAATCATGTCACAAATTATAAATATAGGTACCCTGTTTAGTATCATTTGGAAGGACTTTACTGGTACATAACAAAACTCAATTTAGCGTCCTCTAGCAGGTAAGACGTTGTGTGCAACTATATCGAAATAATAACATAAGCTGGGAGTACCTCCACGTGGTGAAGGCGGAAACAGAAAACTGGCCAAAACTCCCATATTAATGACCTCTACACTACATGCCTTCGGGCTTATGTTGTTATATTGCGTGTGTATCTACTAATCGTTGTGTCGTTGTATTGTTGTGTACCCGGTAACGCAGGGAAGCAACCACAACAATCCTATCCTACTTCGATATTAAATTAAATTTTCAAACATTATGGGTTTATCAAAGAAAACGAAAAAAGCGACGCGCGTTTCTGTGGCGCGAAAAAAAGAAACACAGGAAATGACTGATAGTAGAAAACTAAAAGACAAAGAGTACCAAAAAAATCATAGACAAACACAGTCTGTACAGTCTAAATTGGAAAAACGTTTGGTTGCAAAAAAACGAGGTATAGCTCTTCGTGAGAAGGAAACTATTCAAAAGAAAGTTATGCGTTTACAACGAGCGAAGAACTACGTTTCACAAATACGAAGCTGCGAAAGTCCCACTACAAGAAAAAATCGACTCCAGTGGAAGAGAGATCATGCCTGTTATGTACGTGATCTAGAGTCCCAGTCGACTAGGCAATCACGACTTGACACGATGAGTATTCACGCCTATCAAGTACGTAATTTAGAGTCCCCGTCGACTCGACAATCACGACTTGAGACGATGAGTATTCACGCCTCTAAAGTACGTGATTTGGAGTCCCCGTCGACTCGACAATCACGACTTGAGACGATGAGTATTCACGCCTCTCAAGTACGTGATTTAGAATCCCCGTCCACACGACAATCACGACTTGAGACGATGAGTATTCACGCCTCTCAAGTACGTGATTTGGAGTCCCCGTCGACTCGAAAATCACGACTTGAGACGATGAGTATTCACGCCTCTCAAGTACGTGATTTAGAATCCCCGTCGACTCGACAATCACGACTTGAGACGATGAGTATTCACGCCTCTCAAGTACGTGATTTGGAGTCCCCGTCGACTCGACAATCACGACTTGAGACGATGAGTATTCACGCCTCTCAAGTACGTGATCTGGAGTCCCCGTCGACTCGACAATCACGACTTGAGACGATGAGTATTCACGCCTCTCAAGTACGTGATTTGGAGTCCCCGTCGACTCGACAATTACGACTTGAGACGATGAGTATTCACGCCTCTCAAGTACGTGATTTGGAGTCCCCGTCGACTCGACAATCACGACTTGAGACGATGAGTATTCACGCCTCTCAAGTACGTGATTTGGAGTCCCCGTCGACTCGACAATTACGACTTGAGACGATGAGTATTCACGCCTCTCAAGTACGTGATTTGGAGTCCCCGTCGACTCGACAATCACGACTTGAGACGATGAGTATTCACGCCTCTCAAGTACGTGATTTAGAATCCCCGTCGACTCGACAATCACGACTTGAGACGATGAGTATTCACGCCTCTCAAGTACGTGATTTGGAGTCCCCGTCGACTCGACAATCACGACTTGTGACGATGAGTATTCACGCCTCTCAAGTACGTGATTTAGAGTCGCCATCGACTCGACAATCACGACTTCAGTCCATGAACTTACGTACATCTAGAATCTATCGAGCTCGCAGAACTTTATTTGAAACTGACATGGGTGAGTTTGAAAATGCCATTTCGGAGGTTTCAGACAAAACCTGTTACATTTGTAAAAAATCACAGTATAAAAATCAAGTCAGAATGATCACCACCACTCCACTCTTACCGCCTAATACACCAGAAAGAATAACCACCTGCAATAGATGCGGAAAATATATAACTCAAAACAAAGTTCCACCAAACGCATTCTGGAATCAAATGATGGTTCCAGATCCTCCAGAAGAATTAATAGCGTTGTCTGAAGTGGAACTAAGGCTAGTGTCTAGGATTGTGCCTTTTATTAAAATAATAAAACTAGGGGGCCGTTTCGGACAAAAGGGTTTTAAAGGACAGGCTGTGTTATTTGCTCAACAAGTGGAAGAAATTACTGAACAACTACCACTATCAATTGAGCAGTGTGGTCTTACAGTAGTCATTGAAACATTAGAAAATGTTGACAGAGTCAGAGAATACAGAGTTAACCTAGATAACATCCGTTCAGCGTTGAATTGGCTTGTAAATAATAATCATCTGTATAGAGGCGTTACTGTTAACTTTGAACACCTACAAAATTCAATGAATGATGAACATATAGTTGAAATACCAATAACCACAGATAATCATAACAACCAGCCACATAAATATTTTAAAATCATTAATGCAGAACGAAAAATTCTTAGGGGAACATTTCACCAAGGAAGTGACATGTTTTCCGCAGACAGCAGGGGAAAACAATGCACTGCAAATGCAGCAGCTGCTATTGCTTATTCTTCTACCAAAGATCTATCGCAATGGGAGGCATCAGACATTGATCGGGTGTTAATATTTGGAGATGCATATTATTTTCAGTGTCTTAGGAGCCTGTCGATCCAACCGAATTATTTAAGTACCGATGAATTGCTTCAGGAGTTATTAATTGCGAATATGCCATATAAACTTGACTTTGAAATAGATTGTGTAGCAGGCCTAATTAATCCAACAGTTGAAGTGCTAGAAGGATAATTTTCGAGCTTGTTAGAAGGGCTACGTTACTTCTTTCTGACTATCGAAAACAACGCAGGTATTATTACGGCAGAAACAGAAATATCAATATCAGTAATAAAAAAAGGTTTGACATATTACCTATTTGATTCCCATTCAAGGGGTCCTAAAGGATTTGTGGCTTCAAATAGAGGATGTGCGATGGTAATGATGTTTACTACAATTGAATCTCTTGCTGAACACCTGCCTATTGTTCTTCTTACAAGAAGACGCAGTAACCTCCAATATTGCATAACGTCTGTAAACGTAACGTTGACGCCATCAGACATGTCTCTTCATGAAACCACATCTCGTTTTATTAACACCAACAATCATAACGATGAAATCTCTGTCAATTCCTCCTCCAATAATGGCCAGATAAGTGTTACAGTGTTGATGGCCAACGAATATCAAATACCCAATATAACAGATGTTATAAATAATCCCGTGGGCAGTGATACTCCACTGCCCGTTCACGATATTCGCCGTAAGACAGCTCCTCCCATTAGCCTCCTTGCTGAAAAAAGAGCTGAGGAATTGGCATGGGTCAAACTGTTCCCAGACGGGAAAAATGGTTTATATGAAGAAAGGAACCATAAAATATCACCATTGGACTACTTTCAGACTAGAGTTATGAGCAGCGACAAGCGTTTCCAAACAATAGAATACTTATTTTATGCTTTGTCTGCAGTAGAATTGTTAAGAGCACGCCAAAATGTGTCTGTATGTGGAAAACTTCGACAAGACGGGATACAACCGGAAGATTTAATTCAAAACATACATTTGTGTATGAGAAATATTAGAGGAACTTCTTCCTACTGGCACCGAGCTTTTACAGAACTAATGGCAATGGTCAGAAACTTAGGGCCACCACACTTCTATCTGACTTTATCATGTAATGATTTGAATTGGCGGGACATGTTACAGGCTCTCTTAGTGGCAGATGGTAGGCCTGATTATCCAATAGACGATCTGACTTACGATGAAAAACTAAGACTAGTAGAATCATATCCAGTAACCCTTTCGCGCCAATTTATGTTTAGATTTAATGCACTTATGCGTGTCTTAAAAAGCAAATCTAATTACATTTTGGGACATGAACTAGTTGATTTTTGGTGGCGAGTCGAATTTCAACTAAGAGGATCTCCACATATTCATATGATCGTTTGGTGTAAAGACATGCCCGATTTCAACTCGCCAAAAGGAATCAATCTGCTTGAAAATGTGATCACATGTGAAATACCTGAACATAATACTGAACTAAAAGATCTCGTAACCAGACTACAAACCCACAAACATACGCATACGTGCTACAATAACAGAAATCCAAATACGTGCAGATTTGGATTTCCAAAACCAAGTTCAGAAAGAACAATAATATTGGACGACAATCAAGCTACTGCAAATGGTGGCAAATTTTATAAATTGAAGAGACGGATAGAAGAAGCAATGATAAATAATTACAATGGAACCCTGTTGCGGTTATGGGGTGCTAATATTGATATTCAGCCTGTCGTTTCAGCTCTTGGTGTTGCTTATTACATCGCAAAATATATAGCAAAATCGGAACCGGCGAATCTGCAAGCCGCAATAGCAGAGGCACTTTGTAGAGTTAGAGAAAGAGGGGGAAATTTTGGCCGACAGATATTTGCTGTTCAGAATTGTTTACTTAACCATCGTCAAGTGTCCGCGCCGGAGTGTGCATACCGACTGTGCCACTTAAAGTTACGTGATAGCTCCCGAAAGTCAATATTTGTCAACACTTGTAAGCCTGAGCTTAGGTACAGAATGTTACGATTTGATTCGGATACAGTAGAGCCTTGCAAAAATATATTTGAACGCTATGAAAGTCGACCACGGCACTTAGAAGAGTTGAGTCTCGGTGAGTTTGCTGTCAATTATGAGCCGATGAGTTCTGTTACATATCAAGATGATGACGATGGAGATGCAGATGCTTATGAGCGGGAAAATGAAAACCATGGACCAATAATAAATTTGCTGAATAGAATGGGTAAAAAGTAAAAAAACTAAAACCCGACTACGACAAAAAAATCGACCCTTAAAAAGTATGAAACAAGATTTTCAGGATGCTGAAATAAACAAGGATACTGGAAAAACAAGAACAGAACAAACATAAAAGCCGCAGTCACACGTTATTAATTGTTTTGTTACGGTTGATATCCTATATAACGTGTGACTACGGCTTTTATGTTTGTTCTGTTCTTGTTTTTCCAGTATCCTTGTTTATTTCAGCATCCTGAAAATCTTGTTTCATACTTTTTAAGCGTCGATTTTTTTGTCGTAGTCGGGTTTTAGTTTTTTTACTTTTTATTATTGCAAAAAGGTTTAAAATAAATAAATCACTAGAGCAGCTCATTCTTCATCAGATCAAACCTTTTATTCCTCATGATAGTTGTACATAGTTGGGAAAGGTCCAAGCAACTGTTACCGAGTTTCATCCATGGGTCTGGTGACCTTCTCGTGCCTCGGAAAGTACCTTCTTTTTTCGAGGTGGAAATCCTCGTGGATGTTCTTCACCCTGGGGCAGGTGAAGGGGACTAAAACCACCTCTTATTCCCTCGTAAATATGCGCTGTGGGCTGCGGGAACACATAAGTATTCTTCAACGCGGCTAGTGCCTGCCCGCCTCTGCGAGGGGAGTGAGATGTTTGAGGGAGTCACTTCTGAGAAAGGCGCGCGTGGATCGCGTGTTATCCCTTTCTGCAGACTCTTTCTGCTACACGACAATTTCGCAGAAGGACCTCGGAATGTACCTACGTTAAGGCCAGGTGTTCCCGTTTTTGTCTGTTTTAGAATTCATTTCTGATAGGCAAATTATAACATTTATAATTTGAAATAAATATATATTTTAGATACATTCTTTCTCCTTAACATGTACCCGTTCAATACACGATACAATACCATTATCTATATAGAAAAAAAATACCGAACTAACTTCGATTTGCAGTTTTTTACAAGCAAAATTTCATTCTACACAAGTACTAATACTCCTTTTTTTCTATAATTAATATCAATTTATAGGTAATTAATTTTGGAATCGATTCTACCCGATCGTTTTTTTTATTACATTTATACATTTTTTTATCGATTATTCAAGTGATTTTCGATCCGCGCGACGCTTGCCAGTGTCCCGCGGGACGCTACCGAGGTGATACTTGTGCCAAATTTTTGCGCGCGCGCTTCTCATCTGCTACGTAAATAATATTAATAGGAAATAAAATAAATTGTACTTAAAAAGACCATAGTTATGATTTTGTTGATGTGTTTATTTCTCATTGTGTAAATATTTTGTATACAACTTTTAAGACAATATTTTTGTGAAAATGGCAAATAAAAGAAATAAAATTAGGACTAAATCACGGTTGAAGGCAAGAAAAATCGCGAAAGGAATATGGTAAGTTATATTTTTTATTCATTTATTCCTATTGACCACAATCGCAGTATTATATTTTGACTTGACAGATTATATTTGACAGGCCTGTTGGTCTAGTGGTCAGTGGCCCTGACTGCTATGCATAAGGTCGTGGATTCGATTCCTACCCAGGACAAATTTTTGTGTGATGAGCACGATCGTTCGATGTTCTTCGAACGATTGTTCTTTGTCTGGTTGTAATTTATCTATAATATGTATGTATTTAGAAATATATATGTATGTTTATCAGTTGTCTAGTACTTATAGCACAAGCTCTGCTTAGTTTGGCACTAGATGGCGTTGTGTGAAAGTTGTGGAATATTATTATTATTGGTTTATTATTAGATTATTATAAATGTATTATTTCCCTACAGTAGGAAAAAGCCTTTGATGTCGGGCGCCGCCGCCTGCGCCGCCCGTGTACTAACGCTTACGTGTACAGGTAGTCCCCAATTTTTTTTTAATACCATAACATATTTTATTGTTTCAGTTCAAAAATGAATCGAAATAAAAAAGGCTTATTTGTGCGAAAAAACAGCAGAGAAGAACAGTAAGTACTTTCTTTGATTTCTTGATAATCGGAATCCTCACCGCAGAATACATAGTAAAATGTACCTACTATACTAGCGTACAGAAAAAACACTCCGAACAAAAGATTATGTCGTCTTTTTGATTGTATGTTTTTTATTATTATTTTGTCTTTTGTGCCTATTGGTGCTCCCACACTGCTGGTATAAAAGTATACCTAACATGTAAACCTTTTTTATTAAATGTATTATAATCACAATGTTAGAAAATGCTTGTTTTGTAAAACAGCTGTGTGGGCGCAATATATGATCCTTTGTTGGTTGAAATAAACGTTTTATTATTATTAAATAGTCAGTTTAGGTATAAAAACTTGTCAATCGCCGACTACCTGAAAGCGAAACTGAAACCTATTTTATTCTTGCAACTGTTCACATTTCATTGGGTACCTATTATTGTTTCCAAACCGGTCTAACGGCCTGACCACTGAAATTCACTCCGCGCGAATAATAAAAAAAACTGACCAAGTGCGTGTCGGACCACGCACAATGAAGGGTATGAAGGGTAGTTGGGATGAATTGGATGAGTTGGAATGAAGAACAAACTTAACATTGTAGTTGAAAAACATGTACTCCCATACATTCCAACTGCAAATGTAAGTTTGTACGCACAATATTGAGAGATTTACCGTGTTATTTTTAAGACCAAAGACGTCTTATAGGTTTTCCCGTAATATATTTGCATAAATAAATAAATAGAACTATTTTCTGTGTTTGAGACCCTCACAGTAAGCCTTTTCATTTGATATGTCATACGGTACGGTTGCGCGTGGTGGCCGGCTCTCGACTATCTGGTGTGACTCACCCATTGCACATGGTGCTGCAATAATATCTTAGATTTAGTCAATTTAGCATTATAATAAATTGTTTTTTTTTGCAGAAAACCGTGTAACGATACGTCTAATAAGACTCACGCATCTTATATTACATTAGAGCCTGTGGATTTGCAACCCTCTGCTACTAAGTAAGTTTTTTTGCTGTCGTTCAGAGGCATACAAATCTAAAATTTGTTTTATAAACACAGTTTTTTTAAACATTAATGTTAAATAAATTATTATTATTTTAGGACATCGCCATCACCGAATAATGATACTTTACAAGACGTACCACTACCAATGTCTTCGTTATCTGCGCCAGAACCAATTGTTGATTCTGAAACTACTCAGTAAGTCATCAGAACTAACACATGTGAGCAGCAAGCATGTCACAACTTATCAACCTGTATAACCTCTATCTTGTATTACTTGTATATTTAAAATTAGGTTTTTTATTTTGAATTAGAATAAGGACCGAATTCTATAAGTGCATAACACTTTTATTAACATATTTTGCATCATCAGTTTTTTAGATTCCACGTTATACCTACTATCTCCATATTGTATTTTATTGTTACAGAGAAAATGATGGAAGTGAGAACGCGCTTATTACTGAAATGGATAACAACGAAAACCATTTCCAACCCATATCAGGACGGCGAATAATTGATATCAATTACTTTTTACAAGAATATCAAGAAAAAGCACGCCACAATGATTTACTTGATTGATAAGTAACGCTCCCGGTGGTAAAGCTGAAGAAGTTGAGAAAAGACGTGCGAAAAAACGAAAATTGAATATGGAACACCCAGTGAAGAAACGAAGAGTTCTAAAAGATGTAAATAAAGAGCAACACGACTATGGTCCAGCCTGTTCATCGCCCGATATGTCGAAAAAAGAATATGATACATCAAAAGAAGAATTTCTCAAAAATCTGAAAACACTTACATCTGATAGACACAAGGTAGAAAGATCTACAATATTACAAAGAGCCAGCAGCGAGTGGCTCGAAATAAGAAAACACATAATAACTGCTTCCAACTTTGGGCCAATATGTAAAAGAAAAGTCACATTAGATACAGCTCCCCTCGTTAAAAACCTATTATACAAAAAAAAATTGGCTCACGTCACACGTTTGCAGCAGTTGCAGCAGCAGGAAAATGTATCTGTAATATCATTGTACCCTGCGGTTTATTTATAGATAAAGACTACCCTTTTATAGGCGCCTGACGGCTTAATTGGAGCAGATACAATAGTCGAAGTCAAGTGTCCAATTACAGCACACAAAAAAGGACTTTCGAATTTTATAAAAGAAAACAAAATACAAATTTTAAAATATAATAAAAACACTAAAACTACTACGGTAAATAAAAACTCAAACTGGTACTACCAGATACAAGGCCAGCTACATGTGTCAGAACGACAAAAGTGTCTTTTGGCTATATGGGCAGGCGAGAATGAATATGTATACACAAAATTCATAGAAAAAGATGATATATTTTGGGAAACTAAAATGAAACCGAAATTAATAAAATGTTACATGAAATGCTTGCTGCCCGAAATTATAGACAGCAGAAATGCACATGGTATGTCCATTAGAAACTTATCCATCCAAGATAATAACGAAAATGTTCACCCTGATGATCAAGATGATAACGAAAATTACCCTAATAATTCACAACCGGGACAAAGCACACGACAGTTAAATTTAAATGATTTGAATTAATGGTAATGATATTAACGAATCTTAATATGTTAATATACTTTCAACTGTTTCATAGAAGTAAGAAAAATGTAATCAATAATTTTTGTGACAAAATTATGGCACATAAATCTTTTTTTTTTTTACAAATGTATTATTTTTACCTATCCCTATTTTTTCGAGACAACTATGACATAAGTAGTTTAAAATTTTAAAATTATTAATAAAATAAGTTGACCTGCTGCCTGTTTACCTATAATGTGGCACTTCCCTCGGCTTTGGGTTCATACAAGTTCACGCCAGCGACGTAAGCGCACGGCTCGCTTCGTAGGAATCGCGGGCAACTTTTGGTAGCGATAAATGCCTACTTTGTTCGGGCTACCCGCCCGGGGCTACCCGTTAAGCCGGTGGTCTCGACTCTCATCGAACTACATCTTTGAAATTCGTTACGGGTAAACAGAAGTCAGAAGAACTAACAATCTTGCCAAGGGGTAACATGTTACCCAACTAACTGGGTTGAGAAAAGACTAAACAAATGACGAATATGACTTGGAAAATCCTACCTTCGCTATGTTCTTTAAGCCGAGGAAACCGTTTCTTCAAGGCGTCGTTGATTTCGGCCATCAGTTTCCGTCGTCGCTTCCAACGGTACTGACGTCCGTGGCGGAATGGACGCATGAAGCCTTCTATCAGACTATCACAGAGCCAGTAACTTGATTTAGTTGCTGAAACCAGAGATTCCATTTATAATGTACCTACTCGCTATGAGAGGTTCTTTCCACGTATATTCCGATTCCGAGGTGATTCCGGGATAATAATAATCTATATTTTGCTCTATAGCTTCCTTTATTTTTATGTGAACGTCCCATGAAAATCAGTCTAGTTGTTGTTTTCAGTTCAGATGAATTCCCGGACATACATAATGACAGACCAACAAAAAATATATAAAACAGTGTGAATAACTATTAGATAGTAAAGTTTGTAGAAAAATATCTCAGGAACTACTGAACTGATTTTGAAAATTCTTTCACCAATAGAAAGCTACATTATGCTTGTGTGATAAATGCTACTATTACTACTACTTTTTGCTGAAAAAAACTGTTAACGCAAGTGAAACCGCGGGCAGAAGGTAGTTCATACTAATATTATAAATGCGTCTGTCTGTCTGTCACGCTTTCACGGCTAAATGACCGCACCGATTTGGAAGAAATTTGGAATCATCCGTGATCATGGCGCTTGCAACAGTGCCGAAATATCGGAAACTCGAAACAATAAGTACACATGGTAAATATCCCGTTTTAAGTTTTAATGATGCGGAATTAGAATAGTTGAAGATCCAGGATCAAACATAGGCTACATTTTTCAAAACTCAACCCCTAAAGGGTTGAAATAGGCGATGATATCTGTGTTTCCCGATAGCTATAACCTGGGAGTCTTTAAGTCAACAGTGAAGAGGTTCCTTTTAGGTAAGCGTGCTCCATCTTCGACCACATCATCACTTACCATCAGGTGAGATGGAGGTCAAACGCGATAGGCTCGCGTTTATCAATAAAAAAAACCTTTTTGCCCGACCCTGGGAATCGAAACCGAGACCTCATGGTCAGTAGTCGTGCTTGCAACCACTAGACCAACGAGGCAGTTCATCCATGTAAAAAGAATTGAGATAAAGAAGGAATTGAAGAATTGGAAGAAGATTCAAGAGTGTGCTCTGAAGCTCCATGACCTTCATTCCCTTTTTACTACCGGTCAACCAGACGTACTGTAGGATATCATCCACACTTGGTCGATATACCGTCTTGTCGTACTAAGCGCTTTTCTTCAACATTCATTGTGCGCACAGCCAAGGCGTGGAACTCTCTGCTGGCTTCTATATTCCCTGCCACATATGACCCGTCAGCCTTTAAAGCAAGAGTGAACAGGCATCTTCTGGGTTCGCTCGCACGATTGTAGACTTCATCTTACACTTACCATCAGGTGTGATCCAGGTCTAGAGCGAGCTAATTAGTAATAAAAATTAAATAGAATATTACACTCACTGTTAGGGTAATTCTCAAACTCCTTGAGTGCAGAAAAGAGTTGGTTCCCTTCGGCTTCATCAAAGAACGAGTCTGCCTCGTCGAGGATGCTGTTCACTTCGGGAGATAGCACCTGCTTCCGTCGCAGCAGCGTGTGGAACATCATGGAGGCGTCGGCTGGTGGACATTTATTTATGTATAATGGTGTTACATGAGCGGACTTAATGCAGCAAGGTATTACCTACCAGTCAACATTTGGGGTAAAAAAAAAACACATTATGGTAGGTGTACACGAAAATGGAATGAAATAATATATATATTTCTAATAAAATAAATACATATGCTAAAATAATAAACTAATAAATACGGTGCTGTATAATAATCTGTCTGATTAAGAGAGCTCATAATAATTATGATGAAGATCAAACTAAGATAACAGCCCCTTAAGTAGTGGTTTCTAATTTTACGCTTAAAAGAGAATTTTGACTCAGCTTTCTTGATGTCAAGGGGTAGCAAGTTCCAGAGTTTAATAGTAGAAATAGCGTAAGAATTAGATAGAAACCCGGTGCGGTGAGAAGGAATGTGAAGAATAGGGTTGCCAGATCTTTTTTCAGCCCGTAAGGGACAAATGCATAAATAGGCAATAAAATACAGGATTTAATTTTTTTGTCGGGGATAATTAAAATACCAAATTTTATATGTTTTATTTTTTGAATATTTTTCAGAGGAACGCGCATGTTTTAACAATACAATTATAATCATAGTTAAATATGGTCATTAATTCGTTTTTTATTAAGTTGGGGATATATTTATTTCGTACATCAGTCCACTTTAACACCATTTGTAAAAAAAATCCTTTCTACGAAGCAATTAGAACTAGGGATGATAAATAACTGAATAAGAAAGATATGTTTTATTTTTTGTCGATTTTCTTTGCTAGATTTTCTTGCGAAACCCGTGAATTTCCACGTGCATTTCGACAACTGATAGAGTATTTCATTCAATCTTCTTTATTGTAACTTCTACCGAGAACATTACGTTAAAAAGAAATGACACATATGGCAGTCTTTTATTCTTTTTCATTATATTCTCTAATAAACGAGGGCATTAATTACTGAATTGCCAAGTGGATGTACGCAGTATAGAGCTTCATGAGCGGATGATACATAAAAAATCGAATTGATATACGGGACAGATTCGGTCCCGGCGGGACATTTGAATGTATGCCTGAAATACGGGATGTCTGACAACACTAGTGAAGAAGTAAGTTTTTGTATGCGCGAAGGTTAAAACTACAACTGCCCAACAGTTTAAAATTTTGTTTTAAGTAATCAGGAGCACAAGGACCGTTCATAATAGTGAAGAGCATGCAGACGGATCTGAGAGATCTCCTTTAACATTATCATTATCTGCTTAGCGATTTCCGAACTATGTCGGGGTCAGCTTTTAGTGTTTTAGTCTAATCGGATGCAGCTGAGTACTAGTCTTCTTATCGTGTGGGTAAGTGACGTCAAACGACCCCATACACACTAGTGTCAGAGTTTCTAGACCGCCTCTAGGGCCTCTGACGTGGTCTATTTTCACGACCGCCATTTGGCGACCGGGACCACCGGCTTATACGTGCTGTTCCGTCCCATACGTATAACTGAACGCATCTTTTTTGGTATGGCAATTGTCTATTGATTTTGACACTTGACATATAACCTTACTTCTTGTTAGCAAAAACTCCTTGCTGAGACATTGATTTTATTGATTAGTGTGTGTAATTGCGAATCCGGTTGAATCCTAGTTGCTATCGACAAGTTGGTCGTAATCTAGTAAATCTTGAACTGAGTAATCCCCTTTTTAGTGAAAAACTGGGATATTTTGAACAATAACGCCGAATGGAGGTCAGATTTGACTGACACGCGAACATTGGTGATATGTAGCTGCATGAATCTAGTGCGAATTGGTTCTACCACTACGACTTGTAACACGCCGTGGAAACCTGCGTCTTGTGACCGCCGTGACACTACTTGACACCATTACACACTCAAATACACTGACACATACACACCACGGACGTGATCTGAGAACAGGTCGCACGCCGTCGTCTCCGAGCCTTGGGTAAGTGTAATCCATTATTGAAATAAGGCCTAAGAGCCCGAGCAACGTAATTTAGGGCTCCACGTAATCGTGGACAGTTCGGCCATCCAGTTTCGTTGCGCTGGTTGCGGGACCGAACACGTGCCTTCCGAAGCACGGAACCATCTTTTTATCAGACAGTCAAGTGATTCAGGCCTGCAATGTCCTAGCCAAACTGGAGACAACTTTACAAAGTATGCTTCCCGCGGAAATCGAACCCACGATCACCGGGTCACAAGGCTAACGCCTAAGTCACTCGACCACGCAGGCAGTTAAAGTACTAGTGTTTTACATGGAGCGACTGCCTATCTAACGTCCACAACCCAGTAACTGGGTAACACGATACTCTGTGGCTAGACCAGTGTCAGATTTACTGGCTTCTGAGTACCCGTAACGACTGTCAAATATGTCCAAATGACTAACGGCATCACACTTCTAAACTCTGGGCTACTGTTGAGAAATCCCTTACAGAAAAATCCGGGCAAAATTGCTGTTGGGTACAGCACTTTTTGCCCGAACTGGGAGCTGAACCCGAGACCTTGTGCTTACGACTCGATCAACGACCTGTAAAATACAGATTGTATGGATTTCAAAAGAGACGATGACCTCTGAGTTTCTTTCGATGTTTCTTCTTAGAGTAGCTAGCTAGGAAACACCGGCCTCATCTAGTTTCTTGTGTTATTTTATAACCATGTTACAAAAATTAACATAACTTTCTCATGATTTTTATCTTCATAATTTTCTTATCAATTTAGCGACAAAAGATTCTAAATATAAGCTAGCTACATAATATCATTACTCCGTGATCATGGCGCTTGCAACAGTGCCGAAATATCGGAAACTCAAAACAATAAGTACACATGGTAAATATCCCGTTTTAAGTTCTAAACATACTGTTAGTGACCTTGTTAGCTTAAAAGCGACATAATTTTGAAGCCTAACGGCAGAAAAGGCTTCTTCAGAATGATGGTGACGCATGAACTTACTTCGCACGACGTCTATGTCGTCTCCTGATATGAACACTGCCAGCTTCCAAATGACAGTTTGTAGTGGCTCATCGATCCAAGCGAGGCGACCATTATTCCACAAACTGAAAGAAAATAGAACAAGGCATCAGTTTGGGAAGTCTCCAATGCGAGTAATTCCGAGTGGGAATGAGCCGCCGTCCACCATACATTTAATTATCTGCTTAGCCATTTCCTAACTATATCAGGTCAGCTTCCAATCCAGCTGGATGCAGTATCAAGCCCAGGTTCGGTCGTTTATGGAGTACTGCTCTCATCTTTGGGATGGATCTGCTATGTACTAACTGGACACACTCGAGTCTATCGAGAAACAGGCCAAAAGACTCGTTGGCAACGATGCACTGATCAAGTCAAAGCTCTGGAGCTTTGACTTGAACATCGACGAAGAGTTGCTAGTCTATCGGTTTTCTACCGGTTACATTTCGGAGAGTGTGCGATGGAATTACACAATCGAATTCTGCCAAGCCCGTTCCATCATCGGACTACAAAACAAACGGCGATGCGCCAACGTTACATGGAAGACATCCCACACATACGCACAAAACGTTTTGGGAATACGTTCATTGTGCGTACGGCTAAGGAGTGGAAATCCCTGCCGGAGTCTGTGTTTCCCGATAGCTATAACCTAGGGGTCTTTAATTCAAGTGAATAGGTTATTTCTAGGTAAGCGTGCTCCATCTTCGACCAAATCATCACTTACCATCAGGTGAGATGGTGGTCAAACGCGAAACTATTCTAAATAAAAAAAAAAAAATCCGTCATGACAATAAATTAACATACCATACACCACAAAAATACTATAAAATAAACCATTCGGTGAGATGGGGGTCAAACTCGAACCTATTATCAATAAAAAAAATAACTACAATGAACTGTCCTTTACAATCCCGTACCTGGGTAATACGATACTGCTTGGCATGACTGTTATCAGATTTTCTGACTTCTGTCTACCCGTTAAGCCAATACATGTTGGCCGAGCGTTGTCGAGTGAAGGCCAATACCAACATGTAGACGGTATATTTGTCTTGTCTTGCTATCGCTCGGTGTCACTTGCCTCGGTCAGCTAGAAAAACATTACAACACGGTGTGGAGCTGCTTCCATCTCTGTAGCATATGAGAATTCCTCCAATCTGCGTATATGTAAGCTGAGAATAGTGTTTATAAACATGTATAAATTTCCACGCACTGGTTGTAAATCGTCTCCATATGATGCAGAGCCTGTTGGACATTCTTCTCATTCTTCATGGCGATCAGCCTGCACAGCTCTAACATGAAGACCATCATATAACCCTCGTTAAGTCGCTCCATCAGTGCCTGGTAACGTTGCATCGGCAACAGAGGAGGTGGATCTTGTTCCTTGATTTCTGTAAGGACAGTCATGGTTAATTAGTAAGATGGCATGAGCAGTATGCGCCAAGCGGTTATGTAGACTGACAAGTTTTTTTTTATTACCCGGGATGAGCTCAGTCTTGACCTCAATCACGCCTGATGGTAAACGATTGACGAGGTCCACGATGGAACGAGAGAGCCCAGTGGATCCCTGTTCACTCTTGCCTTAAAGGCAGATGGGTCATATGAGGAAGGGAACACAGAAGCCGGCAGAGAGTGCCATACCTTGGTTATGCGCCCAACAAATATGCAGGAGGAGCGTTTGGTACGACAAGGCGGTATTTACATCCATCACCGCTGCTCTCAAAATGGTGAAGTAAAAGATCGTGAGGAAACCGGTATGCGTATTCTCTCTCATAGGGACGAGGCAATATGTCCCAGCAAAAGACCGTTAAGACCTCGTATTTCGTATGTTTATGTAGGAAGCTGGTCACCAAGGACTGTAGTGTAATTACAAAATCTGTGGTGATTTTGACCGGTAGCAACAAAAAAAAATGTTAATGCCAAAAGTGAATTTCTTCCCAAGAACGGCAATTTCTTATAATTGCTGCTGTCGATTGTACCTAATCACTGTAAGATATAATATCTGTATACTATTGATTAACTCACAAAAGCTACAATTGATGATTCATAGGAATCTGTAAGGACATAAATTAACAAGTACATAATATTTACACAAACTTTCATAAAACAAACCTCCAACGGTAGTGGTATCCTCATGTTTAGAGTATTGCGGAACGGGAACTGTTGTACCCTTCTCTGGACGATTCAAGTAAAGGAATCCATGTCCATCTTCCATGAAGAGCTGTACATTATCAGCGGCTCCAGTGATACCCTGATCATCATTAATCTTGGAGGTACTCTCAGTCGCAAAGGGTGACTGGTCTTTAGAAACATACTTCCATTTGTCAAAAATTGGCACATATAGATTGTACAGACTTTCCATCCAGATCTTCACACCTTCTCTCGTAGTTGGACGTATAGAAGAAAATAAAGTAGAATGTGGTTGAAAGATTCCTAATCCAGCTGGATAGGACAAGGCTGGAGAAAGAGAAGAATGGAAAGGACTTAACAATTGAGGAGATTCTTGAATACTGTTTATTTCTGTATCTAGAGGTTGGCTGAAGCCTTGTAGCATAGGTCTTGGTGTAAACATAGGCATGTTAAGACCTGGAGGTCGGAGATATATATTCTGGAAATGAAAGTCTTTGAGCAACCTTGGATTCGGCTGTATTCTGGAACGAACTGGCCTTAGTAAGTACCCAGCAGGACCTCGACCTTCGCCAGGGTTGAATGGAACTACAGCCATGCGATATCCTGGTGCTGGTCGGGGGATGATTAAAGGGGATTGAAGTACACCTAAGCCCGAAGAGTAAGGAGGAATCCAACGGCCTTGGCGACGATCAGAGTTGGTTGGGAGAGGATCATAGTTAGGAGACGGATGGAATTTAGCAGATTCTTTCATAAGAGCATTTCCAGTCTGGTGTATTTGATATTTGTCCAGTTTTTTGGTACTGTCAAAATTCTCATATCGTCTCATTCCGTGTTTTTCGTCATCTTCTTTTACGAGTGATATATTGTGTATTTTTTGTTGTACATCTTTAAGAACAGCGTTGACTTGGCGAAGGTTTTGATAATGCTGAGCTAGAAGTATGGATTCGTTGAATTTTGCTGGAAAAATAAGAGAAGGAATGATTCTGTAAACATTGTTCTGCTTAGCTTCTTCTCAACTATACTGGCGTCGTCTTCCAATCTGAAGTCAGAAGGCAGCGGAGTATTAGTGTTTCCTCAAAAGAATACCACTGACATGCTTCTCATATACAAATACAAATTGTCTGAACTTTAAAAGAGACTTTGACCTCTGAGTTTGTTTCGGTGTTTCTTCTCAGAGTAGTCAGTTAGGAAATACCGGCCTCATCTAGCTAAACTAAACACGCAAAAAAAAACATGACGTGTAAAAGTGTTATTTATAACCAATTTACAAAATAAATATTTCATTTGATTTCGTTTCATTTCATTTCATTTCATTTCATACCATTCCATTCCATTTCATTTCATTTCATTACATTTCATTTCATTTCATTCCATTCCATTCCATTCCATTTCATTTCATTTCATTTCATTTCATATCATTTCTTTCATTTCCGGTCCGTCAAAGTTGTGCAAATAACATTCGAGACCAACAGCTTAGTGTGCTTTCGAATCCACAGAGGAATCTTGATACGTTAAGACGGTCACCCATCCAATGAATGACCTCGGCAAGCGTTGCTTAACCTTGAAGATTATATTATTATTATATTATTATATCAACTATTATTATTAAGCCTCGAGCTCCTTTTTCAATTTGACTTTGAAACTCGAAAGTATACAACGTGGAACGGAAACCCCATATCTATCCAAAAGGACTGAAGACAACATCTGGTATGGAGTCTCTATGCAAAGTTTCAGCACAAAATAACTGACTCAAAAAATTGATAGCAAATTATTGGTTTCATATACTTCTTGAATACCAATCATTTTCAGCACAAAATAACTGACTCAAAAAATTGATAGCAAATTATTGGTTTCATATACTTCTTGAATACCAATCATAAAAAACGTGTCACAGCACTACGAGGGTCAATAACTTTCTACGTCACTTGCCAATAACACGATAATTCTTTTCGTTCTTCTTAATTTGAAAAATTCGGTCTCTGGTATCAGTGTATTGGAATTTGTAATAAGTTCTACACACGTAGACTTAGGATTACAAAACCCTTGCCATATCGTTTGTTATAATCCAAAGAAGCCATGCACTTGATATGTATATGCCCTTTAAATTACACGTTATAAAAAAATAAACGTACCAGCATCAATTTCACCGCATTTTGAAAACACGTTATTTAAATGTAAAATCAGTAAGAACAAAAGCATAGTCAAAAATACTGCTTTGACATCTGTGTACAGACATTTGAACAAACTACCATTTCATTAAATTCTTCCAAGTTATAATTTACCACTACATGTTCACAATTCTACACAGAAGGACTATTTTGTAGTTGGAAAATTTAAGTCATCAATTTGGACTATGAGATATGGGTTGATTGACTGCAGATATGTATGTAATCCAAGTACTAAATTTAAACTACGGTATAAAAACTTGAATTTTTTAAACAATTTCAAAGACAATAAACATGGATTGGTTTGAAGTGTATAATCTTTATTCAAAAGAAGTTATTTTGGTTTTATTACCGACTAGCAACTCGACGCGGCATCGCACGGGTTGCACGTTAATTTTATAGTTGCACGCAACGAATTAGGAATGATATAGAAATATAACTCTCTAACGAAGCCCGCTAAAACATGGTTCCAAACTCATACCACTAAACTGATAATACGAATGCAACACGCGCACAAACAAAACAAAATACTTTGCTAAATTTATTTTCTGCGCATGGATCTGTCAATTCATTCATTTGGGGCGCTATTCTATTTAGTAAGATAATGTTAGAGTGAAATTGAAATATCGAATCAAGCGAGTGCGAACGAGATGGATTGTTTTGTGACATCGAGCGGCGAGGATGGTGTTATGCAGTATGCAGTAGGAGTCAGTCTTTTATTATTAACTCAAATATTATAAATTAATATTAAACCTCTTTACATTAAGTTTACAAAAAGTGTAAAGCTTCATAAAAGGGAATGCCCGTCGGCCATATAAAAAAAATCCTGAAATGAACAAGAGTGAAACATACACCAAATGTTACTACAAGTCGTAGGTAACCCATTACAATTTCAATAATTATCAAAAAAACTAGGTAGAAGTCAGTTATAAACCTTTTTCTGAAATATTGGTCGTAATAAGTCTAGAGTTAAGGATGCCAAGTCGTCGTTTAGGCGGGTTCAACCTAAGTCCGTGTTTAAAAATGGGTATCGTGTGCACAACTAAAATCAAAATCTTCGAAAAATTACCATAGTCGTTGCTATACCATAAAAAAGCAATCCGTACGTAACTCAATTCGCAAGCGCTATTGTAGAATCAAGTAAACAAACAATCGAAAATGCAGTAATGTCAAACTGTCAGTCTGTCAGTAGGTAAGGCAAAGGAGATGTGATTCATACAGCCTACGATACGTTTCCTACTCAAAAAATATTTGATTTTAATTAATATTGACATGCATATATTATTTTTTAGATTTATGGTACACATAGGTCGAATTATATTAAATTAATAATTACTGTGCACTAAATCTGCAAACTAATTCGTTAGGAATTATTTTACGATTCCTGTTTGGCTGAATGCCACTTACTAGTGTCAAATAAACACTGACCTCCAATAAAAATAAGAATGAATTAAACTGTTATCAGATTAAATATTTTAATGATTTCCATATTTTTATATCCTACTTAAACAAACTTGAAAATTATTTCATTAAGTGTACATATTTTATTTTAAAAAGAATTAAGGACTATTCGCAGTTTCTGTCCATTTCAAGCATTTGAACAACATCCTTTGGAAACGAAACAGTACAATACCTATTTTAAATGGAAATCATTATTTCCTCAGGATCTACCAAATTTCATATTTATTAATTTCTTAAAGTACATAAATAAGGTGAGAATTCATTAGCTAACCCCCCATCAGAAGAGTGTTAGGCTTATAAGCTGTGAAACTAGATTTATATATAAATATATAATGTGTGAGTAGAGTAAATTTAATATACAAGGTGGTTTTTAAAAAGTACGAGCCAAAATTTAAGGGTACTCGAGGTATTCAAAACAAAACTTTGTTGTTTAGTAAAATGGACAGAAACATCTCCTAAATATTGGCTCGCTCTATTTATCAGCTCATATATGGAGTGCCGATTTAATTACCTGAATTGTTTCAACGTGGTTTAATACCTACTGATAACATAAAACACATTAGACGTGATTCAAAATTTGTATTCTTAAGCAATCCTTAAATTTAGTTATAAGGATTTACCCGAATTTTTCTCGAAATGCTGTGTAACAGTATTAACTGTACAAATAGGTACTTACAGCTGATTTTTTTAGCATACGATAGCCAGTGCCTGACGAATATATGTCTTCGTTACCAAAATGTATGGAGCAAACCCTACTGGCATTAGTTGGTAACCAGTCATCCTCTCTTTTTTCTAAGCGGATTGCTGCAATCCACTGTAGTCGTCGAATCTCTTTTTTGGGGAAACTAAAATAATAAACACTCAGGCAAACCAATCCATCCAATTTATAAAACTCTGTTCTTAATATAAAATATATAATAGTTAGGTATTAAAAACTGGCTGGCTACCTGTTGCATAATACTGACAACTCGTGGTTGTCTATACGAAAATAAAACACGAAATTATTTTACTTACGAGTGATAAGCTATCCCAGTTAGTATTTTACTTCCTTCTTTCCGTCTTTTACACTACCTTACTACGCAGGAGGTCATTTTTATCCCTCAGAAACGAGCTTTTTCTTGGATTTTTCACTAATCAACACGATTCTGGCGTCTGTCACTGAGCGCACATCAGACTGAGAGGCGCTTTGATTGTAATTTTTTCACCCCGCCTACTTGATTGTGTTTTGCGTGGAACCATTTTTGAGCGGAGTTCGTGTTCTATATCATTCCTAATTCGTTGGTTGCACGTCAATTTGAATTAGTGACATATCTTCTTACTAATATTAAAAATTCGAAATTTTGAATTTTGAAATTTTGTGATGGATGTTTGTTAATCTTTCACGCAAAAACTACTGAAAGGATCTGAATTAAATTTGCTAAAGAGATAGTTGACATCCTGAAATAATATGCAGGCTTCTTTATCCCCGAATTCCCACGGGATCGGGATTTATGCGAGAAACACCTCCCACGAGAACGAAGTCACGGGCAAAAGCTGGTTCTAAATGAACTATTTATCTAAAACTAGCTTCCGCCCGCGACTTCGTTCCCGTGGAAAAAAAAATCCCCCGATTTTGAAACATTCTTCATTACTGCTCCGCTCCTATTGGTATTAGCGTGATGATATATAGCCTATAGCCTTCCTCGATAAATGGGATATCTAACACTGAAAGAATTTTTCAAATCAGAACGGTAGTTCCTGAGATTAGTGCGTTCAAGCAAACAAACAAACAAACAAACTCTTCAGCTTTATAATATTAGTATAGATAAATAATGTAAAATTCACCAACATCTCAGCTCTTAATGAGAAAAGTGCCGAACACTGGCTGCATTGCCACGTTGAATGGTTTTTCTCTGATCGAAGAAAAGGCCAGCTTTCTGGTCACTGTATTTATTTGATTATTATAGACTGGAATGGATTATGGATTGATTTTGAAGCATCAATAGCATAGTGTCGGACTTAAATTGGACCGATTTAAGCAAAAAAGTTCCAATCCACACAAACATTTTTCCGAGATAATTGCCTTTAAAGTTTTTTCCAGACAGCTGTGGGTTGGATAATACGGATTTTCGTCAATTATTAACATAAATTTATGTCTTTGATATGTTAAAATATAATACCTTATTTGGAGTACCTTCATAGATCACAAAAATTCGTAATATTCGAGGTTGCGGGTTGGATCATTTTTTGCTTAAATCGGTCCAATTTGTGATCGTGAGGTGTGTTCGAACCCCATCCATTACACTATTGCTGTGAACCCACGTCAGACACAAGTATATAAATTTAGCTTAGTTAGCATAGTATTTTAACGCATGAAGGCTAACGAAAAGATGCAGCTGTCGGAACATGCTGTCGTGGACCTTTTAAGAACTAAAATTTTCTAAAAGTTCCTGTACTGTCTCCGTACGGGTATTATCACTGGCTTAGCAACACACTCGGTTAACCGGCGGGTACACGTCTAACCTGCGCCAGCGCACTCGCGTCACTGCCAGATGAAGGCTACCCGACCAGCACATGAGACAGTGTTATATCTACTTGTGTGTTTACGTAGATATACTTAGTGTATGTGCATGCATACAATACAGTACTTACACTCTTTAGTGTACTTATGATTTTATTATTCCGGATGAAACCACTCTTGACTTCGATCACGGCTGATGGTAAGCGATAGATGAGGTCTACGATGGAACGAGCGAGCCCAGAAGATCCCTGTTCACTCTTGCTTTAAAGGCTGACGGGTCATATGTGGCAGGGAACACAGAAGCTGGCAGAGAGTTCCACAGCTTGGCTGTGAGCACAGTATATGTAATGAGGAGAAGCGCTTGGTACGAATCACTTTGTCTGTAGGAGGAAACCGCATGAAAACTTGTCAGTAGTTTAACGTAAACAGACATACAGACGCGGTGGAAGACTCGTTTTATAATATGCGGTTTTTGTTGGTAAAGAAATAAAAAAACTTGTGGAATGTGTAACAAGAATTATGATTCAATAACATTTTTAGTAGTTTGGTGTTAAAATGAAAGTGTGCACTTATTTTCTGCTGATCGGGATATTCGGTAGTAGAGTTTTATGTACATTTTGTCTACATACTTAGAGTTTATTATGGTCGGACCAGATATCCGAGCAACTGGGTATCTCTGTCAACGTTGCACTGCACCGGGTCACCGACCGTACCGATGGGGACGTGCTGTTAACAGTACGGAATCACGATCCTCGGCAGTGAGGGAACGCCGAAGAAGACAGAACAGACTTAGAGTTGAATACGGTTTCGAAAATTCGGGCAGTGTGTTGATTATTTGTAAGGTGGACAAATGTAAAACATACTCTCAACCCCGGTGGGTTGCATTACTCTTTAGAACTCTGCCAGGATAAAATTGTAGATATTATTTTATTCATACCTATAAATGCACAAATTTATAGGTAGTTATAGTAGTTATAGTCAGTTGCATACAGATAGACTAGGGGCCAACCCCACCATTAGACAAAAACTAAACATATGATGATATTGATGATGCATGTAAAAGTGTATACAAGATTATTATTCTTTTTATTTAATAGCCTTTATCTCCATAGGTAAATTAGTACAGTTCATTTCTTAAAAACAATCTTGATGTTAGTACATATTTGGTTAGAAGTCGATCCCAATATAGTTATAATAATAATGTAAATGACAATTTGAATTTGCATTAAGTTAACGAACGTATCTATTTAGATAAAGATTAATACTGAACAGAAGGCAACAAATTCTAAAATAATGTAATATATTGAACAAAAAGGTAGGTAGTTATTGTGAGTCAACCGTAGGAGATAGAGATCTCCGAACCGATCACCGAACATGTTATCGTGGACTTTTTTGTAGCATTATTGTAGATCTACAATACTTCGGTAAATTATTCTAATGTATCTTTGCTGGTTTAGGTGGCGTATGCAAGCAAAGCTCCCAGTAGGCAAGATTTTTGGTGTACTCTTCTACAAAATCATTACATTTCAGTCAATTCAAATCAAATTATAATTATACATTAAATGCTTGAATTTATTATGTAAATTTTAGCGCCTTGCAACATTATAAGATCAAAAGCTTCTTCTTACTCCCTGGAGAAAAAACTAGAATCAAACTATTATGTTTGCCGTTAACTCAAGAGTGAATAAATTACTTGTAGGTAAGCGTGCTCCATCTTCGATCATATCGTCACTTACCATCAGGTGAGATGGTGGTCAAACGCGAGACTATAACCAATCAAAAAAATTATCTAACTGAGTACTGCTTGTTTTAATATAACATTATAAATTAAATTTCAGCTTATACAAACTCCAGCTCTCTTCACTTACATAAAGAAGATAAACTTGAAATAATCTTCAATAATGTATCAAATGAACAAAAGATTGGTGGTAATCACAATATCTCACGTCGTGATTTCAGACCACCAACAGTTAAAACCTTCATGGATTTCATACATGAGGTCATAAAAATACTCAATACTTATGATGACGAGACTTTTGAAACCTTCATCAACATTCTAGACGAAGAAATCAGAAAATATCAGTACAAAGGCTTCAAGATACACAAATTGACGGCAGAATACGATATTAGAAACATGATTGCAGATAAATTCGAGTCAAAGACAGGAAAATCAATAAAAGTAGCAGCTGAGGTGCTGAAACATAATCCAAACGTCAAACCACAGCTGAATCATATTAATTTTGTATCCAGAAAAGATGCCGAAGATAATTTTCACAATATCTTGGCAGATCTGAAAGCGTATAGCAATACAATCCAGCGAAAGTCTAAAAGTGATTTGGTCGAGACAGTTAAAAATTTCTTCCGAGCTATTGTGTCTAGTCATTACACGGATTTATATGCTAAACCAAACAGAGAATCAAAGAACGAAATTTCAGTATTACTAAAACGATTAAGAAAGATTTCGCCGCAAATTTCGAAAAAGAATTCTATTTTTCGTACACCTGCGGTCAGTAAATTGAATTCCAATATTTTCATACACGAAAATGTCTCCACTAAAGTTAATAAGTCCATTCTTGAAAAGAATGATACAACATCGACTACAGTCCAAACTAAGGAGAAGCAAAGACGTTTTCTAAGAGTAAAAAGAAGTAACGAAAGATCGGAAGATGAAAAAAGTATGCCTACAACATCTTCAGAAGAGAGTAACAGTCAAGAGCTAGTATTGCAATTTTCAAGCGTAGATGAAGCATCCGATGTGTCTATAAATGGTAATCGTAATTCTCAAGCAGTATCTACAGAAGAATCAGTTGACACCAACCAAGTAAGCTCCCGAGAGCTGCCACAAGGACAACGTCGAAACGTTGCACAGACATACGAATCACTTTATATTGAAGACTTTTACAAGACCACTGAAAAACAAAAAATAGTTCACAAATCTGATATGGAAAGCCAGCATCACAGCACAATGTCTATAGAAGAATCTAGAAACAGACTACCAACTTCGCGACCGGACGCTGCACGAATAAGGTATGCACGACATGTCATGATAGACGTATTCTTACACTCAAAAACTGCTGAACAAATTTAAATGCGGTTTTCACCATTGGAGTGATTCAGGAGGAAGGTTCTAATCTATACTAATATTAGAAAGCTGAAGAGTTTGTTTGTTTGTTTGCTTGAACGCGCTAATCTCAGGAACTACGGGTCTGATTTGAAAAATTCTTTCAGTGTTAGATAGCCCATTTATCGAGGAAGGCTATAGGCTATATATCATCACGCTAAGACCAATAGGAGCGGAGCACTAATGAAGAATGTTTCAAAATCGGGGGATTTTTTTTCCACGCGGACGAAGTCGCGGGCGGAAGCTAGTGTGTAATATTAATATTTTATGGGAATAAGTAGAATGACAACGTGCGAAGCCGGGCCGGATCGCTAGTCCATTATAAGATGACCTTTGCTTGTGTATGTAGAGGTTTAGTACTGGAAATGTATAAATTGATATTGTAGACTAATTCTGCTTGTAACTTCTTTTGCGTGGGAGTTGATATTGCCTACGAAGGTTTTCCCGCGTACATCTCAAACCCTGGAATTTCGTTGATAAAATATGGTGCACTATAGATCCTTCTATCTTACAGTGCAGTAGCAGTTTCAGCTGTTCCAGAGAAATTTAGGGGATAAAATACAGTGAGAAATGAACCATGTACATTCTGCCTTGACACAGGCACGCAAATATACAAATTGTAAAAACAGTAAAATAGAAAGACAGACAAACATTTTTATAAGTTATTTTGTTTTAGCGTCGTATAAATAACTGCAAGCACTTGAGAAACTACAGTTATTTTGAAATCACAGACAGACAATTCAATTTTATTTATATGTACAGAAGATGTACACGTAGATTTGATCTTAAATAGTTCATAAAACTCCTATATTTATGGCAAAAGCATCACGAAAATAACAATATAATCTTCATTTCAGATATGCACCAACGAAGGAAGTTCTATTAAGGACGACAAAACCGAAACGGACTACTTTTAAATCCGTAAGTGATGATAGTGATGATAATGATGTGAGTAGCAGAGACCTAAGAAAAAGTATAGCACCCCCTCTACCCCATGAAGAAATCTCCATTGAGGTATTTGAAAGAGAGAGAAGAAATAGAGAGAATATTTTAGCTAAAAGTTACAGTTTTGTCAGTAACAACAGTA
Source organism: Tholera decimalis (assembly GCA_943138885.2). Classification (NCBI taxonomy): domain Eukaryota; kingdom Metazoa; phylum Arthropoda; class Insecta; order Lepidoptera; family Noctuidae; genus Tholera; species Tholera decimalis. Next base: position 2,817,830 of record OW964575.2, on the reverse strand, counting down.
TCCAACATGGTTTAAAAAAATATATTAAAAGACGAAGACATCTAGATAAGAAAATAAATGAATTGAAAGAGATTTATGATAAAAACCAACGCAGTAAAGTAAACATTACAACTTATAATGGTGATAACATAAATTCTACGATTGACTTTGAATCAGAGGACTTTAAAAATAAAAAAGCCAACATTGAAGAAACTAAAGATTTTATTGAAAAGCAAAGTAAGCCTGAACCGAGAGCTCAGGTAAAGACAGATGAAGATAAAGTGAGATATTCTCAAGGAGACGTTACAAAAGACCAACAAGCATCACAAAATAACAAAACAGAATCGAAAAAACAGAAAAAGATTAAGAAAAGAGAGTCAAAGAAAGCTCCAAAAAGACATCACACGAAAAAAAGTAATACATATTCCCGTGAAGCAATGAAAACTCCTTTAAGACTATTTACATTGACTTCATTTAAAATACCCATTTTCATAGATCTACTGCAAATGGGAAAGGAAAATAAGATACCTAGTGATACTATGCCACAAGAAACTAAAGAGGTTGATATTAAAGAAATCCTTATCAAAAAGAATACAACGGCTGGTGTTACTGACGAAGATGCTCGTGGCAAACTTAACGTATATGTAGTAGTGACACCTTCAATTCGTAAAGACAGGAAAGTTCTATAAAATTTATTACATCATCATCTTCCTACCCTCGGCCCATCACTTGTGGTCGGTGCCATATGTTTTATTTATTAATAAAAAATGTATGCAACCCAAATGAAACGAAGGCGGACTTAATGCCTTACGTTTCCATTCTCCTCTGTTAGACGTAACGGCATCATTCACTTGTTTTTCTTTCATAATATTATTCCTCACACAATCCATCCATATTTTCTTTTGCCATCCTCTACTTCTCCACCCGTCAACATTTAAACCCATCACTTTTTTAGTCACATGCGTGTATAATATTTATTTATTTCATCTAGAGAGATAAACTATCATAAGAGCCAATACCCAATGCGATAGCGTAGTCTTAATATGAATTAAATAAAAACTAATAAGAACAATAATAACAATCTTATCCTACTTTCTACTTACACTATACTTAAGGACCCCCAGATTATAGCTACCAAGAAACTCAGACTTCAGCAGAAAATTCCACTCTTTAGCTCTACGCATAACGAAAGTATTCCCAAAACGTTTTGTGCGTATGGAAGATAACAGTGCATGCACGTAACAAAGGCGCATCGCCGTTCTTCTCGTAGATTCGTGGTTTGGCGCAAAGGTGGCGAGCCTCATCGCCTCCACCCATAGCAGTCCAGTATACATACTATACAGTATGTTAACTAACAGAGGGCGTTCCCGTTAACCCGTAATAGTATAGCATTCATACATGCTAAAAAAATATTACCATTCGAAATCAAAATGTTTTTATTTTTTTATATTAAAATATTCACTAAAAATGTTAAATTTATACGTAAAAGAAACACTCTGTACACGCGTACGCATTCATAAATAAATTGCGACGTTGTCGTCCTTCAAGTACGCGTGTACAGAGTTCTCTGTTATTTAATACTAGCTGACCCGCCACGACTTCGTTCGCGTGGTATCCTACCCCTACCCAACCGATACCCTACCCCTACCCTACCCCTACCCTACCCCTACCCTACCCCTACCCTACCCCTACCCTACCCCTACCCTACCCCTACCCTACCCCTACCCTACCCCTACCCTACCCCTACCCTACCCCTACCCTACCCCTACCCTACCACTACCCTACCCCTACCCTACCCCTACCCTACCCCTACCCTACCCCTACCCTACCCCTACACTACCCCTACCCTACCCCTACCCTACCCCTACCCTAACCCTACCCTACCCCTACCCTACCCCTACCCTACCCCTACCCTACCCCTACCCTACCCCTACCCTACCCCTACCCTACCCCTACCCTACTCCTACCCTACCCCTACCCTACCCCTACCCTACCCCTACCCTACCCCTACCCTACCCCTACCCTACCCCTACCCTACCCCTACCCTACCCCTACCCTACCCCTACCCTACCCCTACCCTACCCCTACCCTACCCCTACCCTACCCCTACCCTACCCCTACCCTACCCCTACCCTACCCCTACCCTACCCCTACCCTACCCCTACCCTACCCCTACCCTACCCCTACCCTAACCCTACCCTACCCCTACCCTACCCCTACCCTACTCCTACCCTACCCCTTCCCTACCCCTACCCTACCCCTACCCTACCCCTACCCCTACACTACCCCTACCCTACACCAACCCTACCCCTACCCTACTCTCCATTTCTTCTTCGTTCGCGTGGGATGTTTTTCCCGCTTAAATCCCGATCCCGTGGGAATTCCGGGATAAAAAATATTTTATATCCGTCTCCTGGTTTTAAGCTACCTCCCTACCAATTTTCAGCCAAATCGGTTCAGCCGTTCTCGAGTTTCTTTTATATATAGATACTGTATATATAGATACTGTATATATAGATACTGTATAAATATACTCTACAAAGGCCGAGGAGATTGTAGAGTACATCAGAATCAAGACCAAGTTCTCGCTGAGGGACGAACGGTTGAATTCTCGTCACAATCTGGCCTTTTTCCCAACTATTTTAGGATTGGCTACGAGTCTAGCCGGATGCAGCTGAGTACTAGTGTTTTACATGGAGTGTCTGTCTATCTGACCTCCACAACCCAGTAACTGGGTAACACGATACCCCCTCGCTAGACCAGTGCCAGATTTACTGGCTTCTGACTTTGAACTGTCAAAGATGTCTAAATGACAGTCGAAACACGGTTGAAGCACGGGTGTATCTCACCACCAGCTTCTAAACTCCGGGCTACTACGGAGAAATTCCTTACAGAGAAACCCAATAGCACTTTTTAAGCAACCCGGGAATCGAAACCGAGCTCTCATGCTCAGCAATCGCCCTTGCGACCACTTCACCAACGAGGCAGCTGGTTGTAAATACCTACAGCCTAATAAATTCAACTCATTATTAATTTGTTATTAATTGATAAGGGTTACTATTCTGTTCAAGACTTTTTGAACGATAAATTAATTAAGATTTGAGACTCAAGTAACTGATTATGACATATTTTGTATTTAGTTGTTCTGATATTTGTATTATTTTAAGTTTGACCTTGATATTTTAATTTAGACATTTTTTTGACATTTGTATTTTAATTTTGACATGATCTTAACATTTATTGTATTTAGACTAATATATAATTTTAATCGAATTTTGATTACTATTAATCCATATTGAAATGATTATAATAGAGTTAGTTTCTTCTTTGTTTAAATGTTTGCATGCCTTTTGAGGTAGATTGTACAAGGGTCTAAACAATTTTTGTAAACATCTTTTTATTTATGTAGCTACTATCTGAGCAAATAATTCATTATTCTAATCTATTCCATTCAATGAAGATCTGAATCCGGACTAAATAACTCAACTCAACAACAGCAGCGCTCTTCCTTTATGATTATACATTTCAGTGAAGTGTGCAAGAGTGGAATCAGACGTTATTTTGCGGAAATTCATACCAAACCAATACTTCAGTAAAATATCAAGTGTAAATTCCGCCAAGAACTAGATGATCAATCTTGCATGCAGTATGCAGCAGTGCCCTCCCACACGGAAATATATGCACATGCAGAAGGGATGCAATAAAAATTGGCCAAGTACGAGTCAGACTCGCTCATGAAGGGTTCCGTAGTAACTACATCAAATAACTTTGTTTTTCATAGTGTTTGTATGAAATACAAAGTTATATTTGCGGTTTTAGAAAATATGCTATATCTCAAAAACTGCTGACTCGATCTCGTTCAAACAATTTCCGTTGAAAGTTTACATTAAGATCTACAGTATATATTTTTTTTAGATTTTTCTATCCATTATTATAGAAGTTAGGGGGGGCATACTTTTTACCACTTTGAAAGCGTATATCTTTTAAACGATTAATTTTATGAAGTGGGTTTAGAAACCTCAATATCATTTTTAAATACCTGTCTATAAATACCACACACGTATAGGTTTCATGAAAAAAAAAAATATCAGTTTCAGTTCTATGTATGGGGAGCCCTCCTTAATTATAAATATTTTTTTCATAAAATCGGAAAGCGGTTTACAGAATACATCTACTTACCAAGTTTCACATGTATAGTCGTAATAGTTTCGGAATAAAATGGCTGTGACATACGGACGGACGGACAGACAGACATGACGAAACTATAAGGGTCCCGTCGTTGGCAATACAGGGGTCAGTTTTTTGGCTTCTGGATACTCCATTTTTAGTATCAGACATCTACCGACTAAAAACACACCCTACTCCTTTTTAACTGCCCTTACATTCTGCGGTATCTCGTTAGAACATTCCCGCAACCACGACAAACCTAGACAACGTGTAACAGAATAAACACAATTCCTGAAAGTAGTTGGTTCAGAATCGGCTTCTGAATCGATTTCCGTTATAAAAAATAGATGTTAAATTTTGACGGAAAAATCTTTCATTTAACTTAAAACGGAATCACAGTATTAATAAATTAATACAATCCTTAATTCAAGGAAATGCGCTCGTGTGCGTGTCGGCCGCTACTATTGCATGAGTGTATGCGTCTGCATAAGGATATTGTATGACGCACATACGTTTTGCGTTTAGTAAGGATAACTATTTTATAAAAAATATCTAGGTTTGGTTTCAATTTATTTAGTTACGGATGTTGTTTTAGACTTATAATTTAATATTCTATTTGGGACGTCTAAGTATTGTGCTATTGTGCTTAATCTGTTACACCTTATATATTAATAATAATAATTTTGAAGAATTTTATAATATATCTTGTATTATAAAATTCTTCAAAATCTCCTCTAACATCAAAAAACAACTGCGCACTTTAATCCTTATATAAAAATTCATACTTTCAATTTTATGTAGTAGATCATAAAACTTCAAAATCTAATATGTTTACAAGTCCATTAAATATATGAAAACATTTTTATACTAAAACTGAAATAGTTTCTACTGTTTATAAAGTTGAAAACTAAAACACGATATTTTGAAGAAAAATGTGATGAAACCAAATACTTTCTGGATATCTAAGCTTAGACACTTCTCTTGTTAATTGTATGTTATTGGGCAAAGTGGCTTTTGGTGATTTTAAAAGTGCATCTATGAATCAATTAATTTGCGAATTAATCAATCAATTTATTTGTTGTATCAATCAATCAATCAGTTTTTTATGTAGGGGTTATACACACTAAACTAAATGATAATTATCTGCTATAAGTTTCTTCAAAATGTACTTAATTTTAGTGACGCCATTAATTTCTATGATATGTTTAACATAAAAAATCAACTCAGTGGACCGAAACACGATGTTGATACTATTTTTATGTATATTTCTTAATTGTGTTTTCCTTAACTGCAGTGACTTTAAAGGTATGTATTATTTCTTCTAATTAGAGAGATAGAATTTAAACACACCTATTTTACAATATTGCTTATTCTATGATTACAATGGTGGTCTTATCGCTGAAAGCGATATCTTCCAGACAACTTTTGGAAGGACTTTAAAAATGCTAAAGGGCTAAATTAGTGTACTACATATACTCATAAAAACAGAAAAAAAGTTAAGTTTTAAGTAGTTTTCGAACTTTGTCGTTATCATCTTTTTAGTATAGTTTAGATTTTAGTTTAAACGGATGCAGCTGAGTTTCACATAGAGTCAAATATTACCTATCTGCTCAGCTACTGGGTTTTCACAACCCAGTAGCAGCACAATGAAAGTATTCCCAAAACGTTTAGTGCGTATGGGTGGGATATCCACCATGTAACGATGGCGCATCGTCGTTTGTCTTGTAGTCCGATAATGGAACGGACTTGGCGGAATTAATTACCTTATTTATGAAGATCAACCCTGTTATTATTTAACCACGAGCTCCTCTTACCAGAAAGGCTTACGAGAATATTATTTCTAGCTAACTACCACGCAACCCTTCGCCCAGAAGTCGAAAGCAAAGCGACAAGAACTAATAACTTTACGAACTACAATATCACAAATGTCTCGTCAATCAGTACTCCTGGAATGGAGCAAACAAACCTGATCTCTCCGCAGACTTACCTTGCCAGTCCACTAGAGAACGAAACGATGACACGTAATATCTTATCTATACTAATAATATACATATAGTGGGAAAGTTTGTTTGTTTGAACGTTCGAATGCGCTAATCTTTTTTAATTAGGATGGGTATAGCTATTATTTATTTATTATAGATATATTTTTTTTATAATTGATAGGCTTGCGTTTAACCATAATCACACCTGATCTTAAGCGATGATGTGGTCGAAGATGAAGCACGCTTGCCTAGAAGTAACCTATTCACTCTTGACTTAAAGACTCCCAGGTTATAACTATCAGGAAACATACGTTATATACGTTATTGTACACCTAACAATATTTCATTGGATACAAAAATTAAAACTTGTGTACAATGGGCGGTCTTATCGCTCAGGGCGATCTCTTACAGACAACCCTTAGAAAAATAACGCATAGAATCACTTCATTTTCTTTGTGTAAGAGTACGTGAGCCGAATGTGTCTACGTTCCTCAAACGCACACAAGTATAGCTTTCAGTGATACCATTACCAGACCATTACCCACAAAAATGGGAAACCTACTATTATGTTCATGTCATTATGTTCATATTATGTATCAAATTAGTATTTTATGTTATGAAACTGGATAAGATGATGTTTTTTCATATAATATGACTTATATGACATATTTTTACGGATGGTAAACGAAATGGGAGTTTGAGGCGGTATTTTGAGGAAATATGCACACAGAGAGAGCAAGCATGTGTCAGATAACGTATAGCTCAACTTAAAACTTTAAGGAGCTCAAATCATAAATTTTTAATTACATCTTTTTTACGTCAACAGATCTTACAATTTTATCAAACCAAACGTACGCACCAAGTCCAATAGAACCAACTCCCGAAGAAACGCATAGTCTTCCTCCTGTTATAGATACACTCGAACCGAATATAACATTTACTCCATACCCTCAAGAGTTTGGAGCAGATTTGCTCACTTATGAAACAGAAAGTAAAATGGATCCTTACTGGGTAGCTGCATACGCAAAGAAATGGCTGGACGAGATAGCATCTACAACAGCTGATACTTCGAGTGTATTGATTCCAACGTTGGGTCAAATATTTGGCTACGATTATGCAAGTGAGAGTGAGTTTCATTTTAAATCTACTTTCCTCGCTTAGCAAGAAATACAATGCACTTTTAGGGTGACGTAGCCGAATGGGAAAAATGGAACCCTTATAGATTCGTCATGTCTATCTGTCCGTGCGTATGTCTGCCCGTAAGTGTAAAGTTACAAAAAATAAGGAGGGCTCCCCATACATGGAACAAAAATTTAAAAAATAATTTGCATTAAACCTATACGTGTGAGGCTGTCATCTTAATATCACTATGAATATCTAATATAAAGTTACAAAAAATAAGGAGGGCTTCCCATACATGGAACAAAAATTTAAAAAATAATTTGCATTAAACCTATACGTGTGAGGCTGTCATCTTAATATCACTATGAATATCTAATATAATTATTATACACTAGCGACCCGCCCCGGCTTCGCACGGGTGGACATTTATTTTTTAAGCTCTCTTTTTTGTAGGCATTATTGAGTTCTACAACTTTTCTATAGAAGTCAACCATACATCTCTAACCATTTATGCAGCGTTCGCGAGAATCGTTAACGTACGGCAGTTTTTTCGACGCCTTACTCCACAATTTTCACTACCACGAAAAATCCTATCTATTTTCCGGGATAAAATATAGCCTATACGGATTCGGAAGAATCCCTCTAAGTAATGGTAAAAGAAATTTTGAAATCGGTCCAGTAGTTTTTGAGCCTTTTCAATACAAACATACAAAAATACAAAAATACAAAGGTTTCCTCTTTATAATATTAGTATAGATTTAAAACATTACGTGTAAGTTGTTTATTTAGTATACGATAAATATTTCATAGATTATAGGAATTATAGGTAATAATTTTAGATTAGAATGAGTTTTTAGTATATCAATGATTAGAATATATTCTTGTGTCTTACTTTTTAGAGTCCGAGTATGATTTTTACCCGATTGCAAGGGCCCTTCCTTTTTTATTAGTAGTTATGTTTTAATTTTTAGAACATAATACAATTAGCCTATAACGTATAATATTAATTTGATAGATATGATTCAATAATATTGTTGCTGTTATGTCGAGTAGAGCCAACAAAGTCAGCCAAATTATTTAGTGTATTTGGTTTAAAACCGGTTAATACATACCGTACCTATATTTCCGTCCTATACTTAATGTAGCTGTATATAGAGCCAGCTATTATATGAGTTGTAGGATGGTGGTTTTAAACTCAATATAATCATATAACTATGTGCTCTCAAAACGGTACAGTAAAACATTGTAAGGAAACCGCCATGGCCTAAAACAGAAAATCCGAAAAGTTTTCAAACCCACCAACTCACACTGGGCCCGCGTGGAGGACTATGGCCCATATTCATATTCATATATGTATTTATTTGCGTACCATAATGTTGTTTTAGATGTTACAGTAATTTCTTAAAGCTAAGATACAATTATGGACCCTGTACTGTAAGGCACAAAAAAAAAAAAATTAATTTACAATAATAAATTTTAGATGTCAATAAATTTTAAAAAGTCCATAGATTAATAAAAAATTGGCCAAGTGCGAGTCGGACTCGCCCATGAAGGGTTCCGTAGTAACTATAATAAATATAATATACTTAATATATTTATTTGAAAAAAAAAATCTAAAAACCTTACAAATTTCTTGAAACTAGCTTATTTACAATTTTTACAACTACGCCAAATAACTTTGTTTTTCATAGTACACTTCTGGACACATCTATTGGCCCACCTTGTATTTTCAGTTTCGTTTGGTCCTAGCTAAAATTTTATATTAGGTCGAGCAAAAAGTTTTTATGCAGTTTTGAACCTGGCACATTCACAATTTCATTCAATAGTCTTTTTTTGAATTTCGAACACAGAATTTAAAGAAACAAAAGACAATTTGGAGCCTGTTTGTTGATATCAAACAATAGAATACTAAGAAAACTTGGTTTTATTGGTTTACTTGGATTTAATTCTTGAAAAAGTGATTGATATCTTTGCTTTTGCAACAAACATTACTTATTCTTAAAATTAAGGTGAGGTTCTATCAATAATCTATGGATACTTCACCTGAAGTCGCCGCCCAAGCTGTGGCACTTATTCAGGCCGGACACAGCCAAAGAAACGTGAGTGCTCAACTTAATTTAAGTCGATCTGCGGTCCGAAATGTTTATCGGAGGTACCTAGAGACTGGCGGCTTTGTTCGTCGCCAAGGAAGGCCACGATCTCGGGTCACAACTGAAAGGCAGGATCGATTCATCGTGACGACCAGCTTGAGAAATCGTCACCTTACCTCCATTGAGATACAAAACCAACTTCGCGACTTCCACGGAGTATCTGTGAGCGCTCGAACTGTTCGGAGAAGGTTAAAAGAACGCGATATGGTACCACACAAGCCAGCTAATGGGCCCAAACTAAAGCGAGCCCACCGAACAGCGTGCCTTCATTTCGCACGCAGTCATTTAAATTGGACACAGCAAGATTGGAGCCGTGTACTCTTTTCTGATGAGTCTAAAATTGTGTTACATGGCAATGATGGAAGGAAGAAGGTCTACCGGCGTAAGGGAGAGCGTTTCGCACAATGCTGCTTTGAAGAGAGGGTTGCTTATGGCGGTGGCTCATGGACTGTCTGGGGCGGTATATCCGCGAGCGGCAAAACTCAACTTGAGGTTGTTACAGGACCACGGCTGCCAACATTAAATGCTGAAAGATACATTCGTGAGTGCTTAGAACCTCACGTGATACCATACGCGGACTATGTGGGCCCAAATTTCCTTTTTATGCATGATAATGCAAGAGCCCATGCGGCCGGCATCGTCAGGGAATATCTTCGGGATGTGAACATCACAGTTATGGACTGGCCAGCCAGAAGCCCAGACATGAACCCCATTGAGCACATGTGGGACGAGCTAAAAAGGCGTGTTAGGGCTCGTCAGCCAGTTGCCCAGACGATGCAGGAGTTGAAAACTGCCATAGAAGAGGAATGGGAGATGATCCCTCAAAATTTCATAGAGCGGTTGATAAACTCTATGCCTAATCGTATGAGAGCTGTGGTAGATGCCCATGGAGGCAACACGCGTTATTAAATTAAACCTTTATTTGATAAAACATGTTTTTTATTCAAAAATTAATTGCCTTTAACAAGGCGCATATCCGACTTTTTAGGCGTAGGTCCATGTCGTATGGTATTCTGAATTCAAATTTAAAACTATACGATCGAAAAAGACGGTAAAATGTATCAGGTTTAAAACTGCATCAACAGTTTTTGTTCAATCTAGCAATCATATTTCGGTAGGGGCCATCGAAACCTAAACTCTAAGGTGGGCCAATAGATGTGTCCAGAAGTGTATTTGTATGAATTACAAAGTTATATTTGCGGTTTTAGAAAATATACTGTACATCAAAAACTGCTGACTCGATCTCGTTCAAATTTATTTTGGTTGAAAGTTTACATTAAGATCTATAACATATGGTTTTTTTATATTTTTCACTTCATTAGTATAGAAGTTAGAGGGGGTTGGACACACATTTTACCACTTTGGAAGCGTATATCTTTTAAACGATTAACTTTATGAAAAAGTCATTTTAGAAACCTTAATGTCATTTTTAAAGACCTGTTTATAGATACCACACACGTATATGTTTCATGAAAAAAAATATTTTCTGTTTCAGTTCCATGTATGGGGAGCCCCCTTTATTTTAAATATTTTTTTAATTTTCTCTTAAAATCGGAAAGCGGTTTACAGAATACATCTACTTACCAAGTTTTACATGTATAGTCCTGATAGTTTCGGAATAAAATGGCTGTGACATACGGACGGACGGACAGACAGATAGACAGACAGACGGACAGACATGTAGAAACTATAAGGATTCCGTTTTTGCCATTCGGCTACTAATTTTTTATTAATGTATTGTCATTTTTAGGGTTCCTAAAAATGACAATACATTAATAAAAAATTTAATAGATTAACAAAAAATAGTAATAACAATTAATGTCATAGAATAATTTCACAATAAAATACTTTCTTCTCATAAAGAGGAGGCCTATGTCTCAGCAGAACTTTATAGGCTGGTTATATTATGTTTATATAGTGTAAATGTACAACATGTATCGTAATTAACGCACACCCTCAAACACCCCAATTAGAAAATTATGTTATTATCATAATACATAAACAGTTTAAACAGTTTTTTTTAATACTTTAACTTCCGGAAAACTAAGAAAGGGGGCGTAATTATCAGCACGGAGACGAAAGATGACGCTGTAAAACTAAAGCACGCAGTTCAGCAGTCCGCATCTGGACTTGTCGTCGACTAACCCAACAAGCGCACACCTCGGATAGTCGTTATAGGTGTGCCGATTTCCTTAGCAGAAAATGAGGTCTTGAGGTGCATTTTCAAGCAAACCGTCTTCACCTTGGTTAAACTAAGCCACAAATCTGGGAAATGTGACGCTACAACCTATAGCTGCATTATTGAAGTATCAGCCAACATACGTAAAAGCCTTATACCTCTTTCAAGGATTTTTATAAATTGGTCGTCCTGTCCTGTTAGGGACTATACTTTGGTTATTAGGTGTTACAATTGTCATCTTTATGGTCATGCAGCAAAAACTTGCAGAGAGCTCAATTCTTCATGTGGCCACTGTAGTGAAGTAGGACATAAGACAACTGAATGCACACAGAAAGCTGACACGCCGAAATGCGCTACTTGCACACGCTTAAAAAAACCTAGTGACCACAAAACAGGTGACGCGGATTGCCCAGCTAGGAAATTGCTGAACTGCGATACATTAACTCCGTTGATTATGTGGGCGCCTAATGCGTCATACGCATACCTAAGACTGAACATTGGCACCATGTATTGCTGACTCAAGAATAGTGCGCTAACATACTGTCATTTACATATTTTGTTAAAGTGATTATCGATAGCATATTTGATTGCCTGTTTATGTAATAACACTCTAACTTTAGAAATGCTGACACAATCATAACAACAACGAGCTATTTCAGTATGTAATTTCAGCGTCTAATTAAATTAGGTTTAGAATAATAAATTTGTATTTTAAGTCTATTAAAAATTAAGTATTGTTAAGAATTCTGTTGACCAATTGGAAATAGAACCCATGTCGCCTGTAATACAGGTTTTAATTAACCTAGTACAGGCATCAAACATTATATTACCTACATTATTTCTAAGAGTTACTTTGTAATTTCTGAATTTTACTTTTTGAATAAATATACTTACTTACTTACTTATACTTTAAATGAGTTTCATTTTTCTGTTATGTGTACTGAATGACGGAATTTATATAAATCTGCATTTAAAAAGTTACTACTTTAATTTACGATCCATAACTATGGATCGTAAATTGTAACTAGTTTGTTTTTACTATATAGCGAAAGTGTAATTTGTAATTTACGTAGATTTAACTGCTTTGGGATAAAAATTTCGATGTCTTTTTTAGTCATTAAAAACGATAAAAATCGATTCAGTAAACGATTCTGAACAAATCAATTTCAGGATGTGCATTAATTATGTTACATGTTGTATTTACTAAGTCATTTATAACCTTTATTACATTTTATATACATATTATTTACATTTTTAAATATTCCTATAAAAACAAAAAACATTTAAAAATATAAAAAACAGTAGCCCACCGGTATCGGGAACAGGGTCCAAGCTACCGGTGGTCAGGGCTCTTGAGAGAGGAACCTCCTAACAATTCGCGCCGTGTCCAGAAGTACTGCTTTATTATTTATTATTTTCATTTATAATATTGTTACGAGCTGGGGTTCGGGATAGAAATAATTAACGCCAATTAGACCAAAATTAACACTTTAATTAAATAAACACAAAACAAAATTAACACAGTTATTCACAGTACAATACTCGTACTTGTCACTTAACACTTAAATCGGAACGAAATTCACTTGTAAAGCTTCGATTATATCGCCTCGTATCTTGAAATAAGGCTGATTCTCTGCGTCCCTTTGCGATCTATTTATTTATACCCCGCTCTGCGTTCTAGAACATTCTTGTACAATCGACTCACTGCCTATACTGCCAGGAATATTCCAGAGGCTACTTGAGATACACAGTACTGCTACTCACCGCTAGATGGCGTTAGTGTCTCGAACGTATTAGAAGTCAGTCAAATTTTCTCGATATACTCAGTACTGCTACTCACCGCCAGGAGGCGTTAGTGTCTCGAACATTTTAGATTTCTGTTGAAGTTTCTCGACGTACTTCGCTAAACGACTGGTGTAACAATATAAGACATTCACTCACGAACGGGTAAGAATTATTAAGACTAACCTTTTCCCAACTATTTAAGTGTTCTTCTAGTCTAACCAGATGCAGCTGAGTACTAGTGTCTTACATGAACCGTCTGCCTATCTGACCTCCACAACCCAGTAACTGGGTAACACGATACCCCCTGGGAAAACTGGTGTCAGATGTTCTGGCTTCTGACTCCCATAACTACTATTAAGGATGTACAATTAACAGGCAAACTATACAATTATTCAGCTATTAAAGAATTACATTAACAGGCAAACTATACAATTATTCAGTGTACATTAATCTTAGCCATTTCATCTTCAGCTGATCCGTTCCCACAAGCAGGCAGACGTAATCAAAAGACAGCACCACGGACGATCAGCAAAAGACAATTGAAAAACGTCTCCAGACGCAAAAGATCTAATATGAGGACCTCAGAGTCTGTAACGAAAACGTTCTGGCACGATCCTCCGGAGCATTCAGAAGAACTGGTCTTGCGTAAGACCAGACGCACACAGACTCTGTCTACTGTAACCAAGCAAAGACTGAGGCCTGATCTTCTACTGGGTGAGGCAACAATAGGCGATGATGTGGTCACAGATAAAGATGTACCCACAGACATTGATAGACCCAGAGATAATAATGGACCCAGAAATAATGATGGGCCCAGAAATAATGATGGATCCACAGATAGTGATGTACCCACAGATAATAATAGACCCATAGATAATAATGCATCCAATGATAATGATGAACCCACAAATAAAGAAGGAACTACAGACGATGATAACGATAGTGAGAACTCAGATGATGATGATAACGATGAATCCAAGACGACTACAGGGAGCGATGAAAGTAAGAAGATTCTGAGGATGCATAAAATGCCAAAGATGATGAAAAATAAGTTGTATTTATATCCGCATCCGCAAATGGGGCATGTGAGAACTGCGACACCAAAGCCTGTCGTCAAGTTCGTTAGACGTAAGTCCCTTTTTTTTATCCTAGTTTCGCTTGCATCAAAAAGCTACTTTCAGCTAAATTTAACTGGACGCGCTTGAGTCCATTGAGAAACGGGCCAAGAATCTCATTGGCAACGATGCACTGGTCGAGTCAAAGCTCCAGAGCCTTGAACATCGACGACGAGTTGCAAGTCTATCGGTTTTCTATCGGTTACATTTCGGAGAGTGTGCGATGGAATTACACAATCTAATTCAGCCAAGTCCGTTCCATCATCGGACTACAAGGCAAACGGCCATGCGCCATCGTTACATGGTGGACATCCCACCCATACGCACTAAACGTTTTGGGAATACTTTCATTGTGCGTGCGGCTAAGGAGTGAAATTTCCTGCCGGAGTTCCCTAGGTTACCATCAGTCACCATCACTTACCATCAGGTGAGATGGTGGTCAAATGCGAACCTATTATGAATAAAAATAAATTAAGTAGCCTATTTCACTCTCCAGCTCTTCAACTATATTCACACGGAAAGCTAATCTTACCGTTCATTCGTTTTGACTCGAAAGATGGGCAAAAAGACACAATCTGCTAAGCATTTTTCCAAGTATATTGAGGTCGGCATTCAGTCTAACTAGATGCAGTTGAGTATTAATGTTTTAAATGGAGCAACTGCCCATCTGACTTCCCTAACCCAGTACCTGGGTAACACGATACCGCTTGGCCAGACCAGTGTCTGACTTTCTGGCTTCTGAATATCCGTTACAACTGTCAAATATGTTATTTGACAGCCGGGAGCAATGGCTTAGCGTGCACGGACAAACCTCGATAAGTTGAAATGATTACTCTTTCACGGACCGAACTCGGCAAGAGTTGGAATCGACACGGCTGTTATTATTGTTACGAGCTGGGGTTCGGAATAAAAATAATTTACACCAATTAAACCAATAATTAACACTTTACTTAAATAAACACCAAATAAAAATTAACACAAAAATTAACACACAAAAATTCACAGTACAATACTTGTCACTCAACACTTAAATCGCACCGAAATTCACTTGTAAAGCTTTCATTATATCGCCTCGTATCTTGAAATAAGACCGCCGTCTGCGTTCCTCTGCGATCTATTTATACCCCGGTCTGAGTTCTAGAACATTCTTGTAAAATCGACTCACCGCCTACATTGCCAAGAGTATTCCAGAAGCTACTCTAGATACCCAGTGCTGCTACTCGCCGCTAGATGGCGTTAGTGTCTCGAACGTATTAGAAGTCAGTCGAACTTTCTCGACACACTCAGTACTGCTACTCGCCGCCAGGTGGCGTTAGTGTCTCGAATATTCTAGATGTTGGTTAAAGTTTATCGACGTATTTAGCTAAGCGACTGGCGTAACATTATTTAGATATGAACTCCACACTCAGCTAAGGAGTGGAATTCCCTGTCAGAGTCTGTGTTTCCCGATAGTTGTAACCTGGGGGTCTTTAAGTCAAGAGTGAATAGGTTACTTCTAGGTAAGTGTGCTCTATCTTCGACCACATCACCACTTACTATCAGGTGAGATGCTGGTCAAACGCGAGCCTATTATTAATAAAAAATATCTGAACAATAACAAACATTTTTTCAGATACAATGTATCCATCACCCATCATGTCCACCACACAAACTGTATTCAAGATGCAAGAAATTCGTCAAGAGACATACATGATAGTGTTCCTAATAGAACTGACGAGGCTCATTGCGTCGAAGGACAAGAAATCAGTACGTGACGTGGTGAAACATGCAGATCATATTATACACAGGTAGATTTGTCTTAATATAGGAGAACATAATCAGCCTATAGCGGTCTCACAGCTGAGACCGTCGTACACCTCGTCTCTATGAGAGGAAATTATCTGTAATCAATCTCACGAGCCGCAGCAGTACGGGTTAATTGATGTCATATACCCGGACTTTTAATTCGATGCAGTAGACTGACAGTTTCCGAGCTGTCAGATAATGACGACTACGAAATTGTGATGTAACTAAATTAATCGATTCAGATATAAAATCGAATAACGACGTTAACATTTTTTTAATAATATTGTGTGAAAATAACAAAAATTGGCTAAGTGTGAGTCAGACTCGCCCATGAATGGTTCCGTAGTATCTACAATAATATAATACAATATGTATATTTATTTGACAAAAAACAACATTACAAATTTCTTAAAACCAGCTTATTTACATTTTTTACAAGTACGCCAAATAACTTTGTTTTTCATAGTGTTTGTATGAATTACAAAGTTATATTTGCGGTTTTAGAAAATATGCTGTATTTCAAAAACTGCTGACCCGATCTCGTTCAAACCAATTTTGGTTGAAAGTTTACATTAAGATCTACAGACATATATATATTTTTTTTAGATTTTTCGCTCCATTATTATTTATAGAAGTTAGAGGAGGAGGGATACACATTTTATCACTGTGGAAGCGTATATCTTTTAAACGATTAACTTTATGAAAAAGTGGTCTTAGAAACTTTAATGTCATTTTCAACCGGCTACAAAAAAGGGGGAGGTTATCAATTCGACGCGTATATTTTTTTTTTTAATGTATGATCACCGAGTACTCGAAGACGGCTGAACCGATTTGGAAAATTATCTTTTTGTTTGATAGGGTATACTTTGAAATTGGTACCATTTGTCACCAAGTCAGGATCTGATGATGGGATCCTGGAGAAATCGAGGGAACTCTTCAAATATTATAGGCACACCCATGGCGTTTTGGGTATTTCTTATAGTAACTTGTGCAGTTGCTCTCAAAAAGTACCATTTGGGAAGTGGAACTGATGATGAAGACCACAGATGGCCGCCGAAACTACTCTGTTGGCGCGAAAGGCTAATTTAGTGGACTGTATTTGCGGTGCGGAGCTAAACGATTGACAAACGCTTGGCGTTAGGTACTTCGAGTTGCAGTGGGTGTGGGACAATGGAATACAACCCGAAATAAATAGGGAAGGAAAGCACAAACCTTTACGGGAGCCACGTGCTCGCGTCGTCGCCGGTGCACCGGTTCACTTTTCCAGGTTCAGGGCAGTTGAGCTTCAAGTTATTGTCCTCACACGTTAAACACAAGCACAAACTATGGATTATAAGTCTTATTACATGCGAAAATGCGGTGATTCTAAAGTTATTAATATTTTTAAGCGGAGCGCGTCGACGCCATTGTCAACTTGTTGCGGAGCGATTCGGAAGTCGTTTTTTCGACAAATGGCGGGCGAATCTTCTTACTCACTCGCGAGGTATGTGCGGGAAGGAGATGGATATAGGAAATAGCGGATGTCAATCATATTTTGAATGTTGGCGCAACCATTCCCCCCGGTTTGAAGGGTTACCTTCAAAAACTATAAGCGAAACTAATCAAAGAACTAAACTCTGGAGTAACATCTAACTTCTAACCTTATTCCTAAACTATAATATAAAGCGTTACCATAACTACTAAACTAATTTGAAGCCTGCTGCTGATTGGGCAGAGGACAGAGGCGAATAACCGGACGTAAATACGAACCGGTCGCGGTTTTAACCCTTACTATACGCGTTACTCCCTTTGGATCAGGGAAAACTTCCTCCACTACACCTAGAGGCCAGTGTAGAGGAGGCGCACTCTCGGCCATTAAAACCACCACAGTACCAACGGCGACTGGATTCGATGGAGTATTCCATTTTTGACGCGACTGAAGCGTGTGCAAATAATCTGCTCTCCAACGCTTCCAAAATGATTGAACTAATCTATCCAAAAGAGCATGACGCTTTAGGAGATGTAGTCTGTCTTCATCAACATCCATAGCGGGCAAATACTTAAGAGGAGTCGTGGTTAAGAAGTGAGCCGGAGTTAAAGCTAAAGATTCTGAGGGGTCACTAGATAGAGTTCGGCACAGTGGACGAGTATTCATTACTGCCTCTATCTGAGCGAGTACAGTACTCAGCTCCTCATAAGAGAGAATCTGTACGCCTACAACGCGGAACAGATGCGACTTGAGGCTCTTAATATTCGCCTCCCAATTACCACCAAAGTGACTAGCAGCGGGCGTATTAAAATGCCATTCAATACGATTTTCGGCCAAAACGTGAGCGAATTCACTCTGATAATACTTTGACCGTAAGAACGCGTGCAACTCCGAAATATTACGGCGAGCTCCAACGTAATTGGTACCGTTGTCAGAATATAAACGTTTGACGGGACCACGGCGCGACAAAAAGCGCTTAAACGCGGACATAAAACTTTGCGTACTTAAATCACCGGTCAATTCTATGTGAACCGCACGAGTTGTCATGCAAATAAATAGACAAACGTAAGCTTTTGTGGAGCGTATGCCGCGACCACGGGCAACAGTTACCCTAAACGGGCCGGCGAAGTCTGTACCGGTGTGAACGAAAGGTTTAGCGGATTGAACAACACGACAAGAGCGATGATCGGCCATTTCAGGCGCGATAAAACGCGGGCGAAGCTTAAAACAGGGCATACATTTGTGTACTCTAGCACGAATCAAATTGCGAGCGGAAAGTATCCAATACTTCTGTCTAAGGATAGACATCAACAAGTCTGGACCTGCGTGGCAATTCAACCTATGATGATAATCTACAATCAAATCTAAAATATGGTCCTTGCGGGGTAAAACTACTGGATGCTTTTGCTCAAATCCTAAATCGGAATTTCTCAAACGACCACCTACTCGAATAAGACCATTCTGCAAAAAAGGTTTCAAATGTTGAAAGGCGCGGCTACAAGGTTTGTTGGACTCCAAACTACTAATTTCGGATGCGAAACAAAATCTCTGCAATTCACGTAGCACGACTGACTCAGCTTTATCCAGATCAGCGGCGGTTATAACACCGCGCGTGGGTAACAGTTTTAGAAACCGACATACATACACCACACAACGCAAAAGTCTCGACCAAGACGAGACGCGATTAGATAACGATAAAATAATCGACTCTTCACGTGGAACCGAAACTACAAGCGAATGCTTCTTCTCCTCGGGTGGTTCTGAAACGGCAGCTGGATTAAAGGGCTTAACCGGCCATTCCTCGAGCACGCTATGAATCCAAGACGGAGCGCAGAACCACAGCGGATGATCTAAAATTTGCGAAGGGAGCAACCCACGGGAGAGACAATCGGCGGGATTATCTGTGCCAGCAACGTGAAAGAGATTTTGTGGTGGTAATTCGGACTGGATTTTGGCCACCCTATTGGCGACGAATGTGTCCCAGCGATGGGGCGAAGAATGTGCCCAACACAAAGCTACAGTAGAGTCAGAAAAAGCCATAATTCTATCAATAATAATGCGGTGCCTACAAGCATTGACAATCGAGCTGATTAATTGCACTAACAAAAGTATAGCGCACAGCTCCAGGCGCGCCAGCGAAACGACCTTGCGAGGGGAGACTTTGGATTTAGCGCTTATAAGACTAACCGAAACCTTGTCAGCATCTAAAACGTGAAAATAAACTACCCCCCCGTAAGCCTTTGCACTGGCGTCGGCGAAGCCTACAATAGTAACTATACTGTTCGACAATATACCAACATGGCGAGGAATTTTTATTTGATTGAGCAATGGAAGTTCTTTCCGGAAGCGAGCCCACAATTTAACAATATTTTCGGGCGCGGGGTCGTCCCAATCACTATTGGAAAGCCAAAGTTCTTTTATAAGCAACTTGGCATATAAAACGACGGGAGCTACAAATCCCATAACATCCCATATACGTGCTACACACGACAGGATAATGCGCTTAGTACAAATTTGCGGAGTCGAACTAACTTTAAGACTGAACATGTCAGACGCGGGTGACCAACTTAAACCTAGAACCTTGTGCGTATCATCACCATCAAATTCCTTCACCGAAGATAATTGATGCGATAGTGGAATCGAATCTAGAGCGGTCTGCGAATTACTAGTCCACTTCACAAGATCAAACTGACCGGCCTTCATAAGACTTATTACTTGAGCGGCGGTCTCAACGGCATCCGCCTCGCTGGCTACACTATAAACAAAGTCATCCATGTATAGCCCAGTCTCAATAGTGTCTTTCGCTTTCGGGAATCTTTCACCCTCATCAGCGGCTAATTGCTTGATAGTGCGAAGCGCATGGAAAGGACTCGACTTAAGCCCAAAACAAACACGATTAAACTCGTAAACTCTCAAAGGTTCTTGAGGTGAAAATCTATACAAAAAACGTTGAAATTTGCGGTCGCATTCGCGAATACCAATAGAAAGAAACATTTGCTTTATGTCGGCGGAAAGCGCGACAGCAAACAAGCGGAAATTCACAATAATGTCAAATAAGTTACCTTGAAGGTTTTGACCACAATACAAAATTTCATTGAGCGATACGGAAGTGCTAGTCTTAGCACTGCCGTCCAAAACCACGCGGAGCTTAGTAGTAAGCTTGTCTTCTCTAACAACTCCGTGGTGCGGGATGATGTAAGATGGATGATCAAGAGTCTCGTCAGTCTCGGCGGTGGATGCAGGTGAGATGTACCCTTTATCTAGGTATTCGGTAACCACCTCATCATAGGCTTGCTTCAACTTCGGAGATGCTTGCATCTTACGTTCTAAACAAGAAAAGCGTTTTTCCGCGGAAGCGTAGGAGTCACCGAGCGAAAAAATATCTCCCTTGAATGGAAGCGCGACAATATAACGACCATCATTATCACGGGTAGTCGTGCCACAATAAATCTCCTCAGCCACCTTATCATCAGGGCTTAGGATAGGCGGGACATTGACCTCTTCAATTTCCCAGAACCTGCGGATGGTAGACTCCAGCGGCGGCTCAACAGTGCAGCAATGTGACACAGTCGAGTAATTATCTAAATGTGCGGGTGCGGAACCAACAATAACAAAACCTAGAACTGTTTCTAGGGCGTGCGGTGCGGGAAACGACGAATGACCTTGAATCTTACGAGATAACTGAAGGTGCGGGAGAATCGATGCGCCGATCAACATATCGACGTCTCCAGGGACACCATAAGATTCATCTGCCAACGGCAGGTCTTTAAATTTGGTCAATAAAGACGTGTCAACCGGGACAGTAGGCAATTGTTCCGTAATTTTATCTACGACAAGCGAATCCATATCAAAACAAATATTAGAATTAAAACGCGATGCAAATTTAATTTTAATCGAACCATGAATGGTTGATTTTAAACCACCGAACCCCTTAACTACTGAGCGGGCTGGTCGGTTATTAATACTAAAACCAAGGCGTTGACAACAATTTTGAGTTAAAAAATTACTCTGCGAAGCGCAATCTAACAACGCTCGAACAAGACACGGATTACCAAAAGCATCATCAACAACAACGTGAGCGGTCGCGAGCACCACGGTAGTGCACGTATTGCTTGCGGCGGACATCGAACACAACGTGACGTCACTCACGGCGGCCTGCGAGCGGGCAACGTCGCGCGTTGATTGCGGCTGCGGCTGCGAAGCGGACGCAGAGTTCGCATCGACTGACTGCAACGACGTGTCACCGCTTGGTAAACTAACTGTGCTCACATTGGATGCGGCATTATTACCACTTTTCTCCATGTGAAGTAAAGTGTGGTGCTTCGAAGAACACTTACGACAACTTTGACTACTATTACAAGACGTAACCCGATGCTTGTCACTAAGGCAGTTAAAGCACAAATTTTTTTCGCGAACAAACTTATAACGTTCATAGGGCGTAAATTTTAAGAAACCAGAACACTTGTACAATTGCGAATGTTGACTATTACACAAAGAACAACTCGATTGTACAGGAGCAGGTGCTGTATTAACATACGTATGTGTCGACTTTTGTGACTTCGAAGCCGCATCTGTTCGACGGTCGGACTTCTTCGTAACTTCATGGGTTGACGAAGTGCGTTGCAATATTTTAATATGATCGCGAACAAAACATTCTAAATCATTGAATTTTGGCAGTTTACTACTGCGATGGTCTATTTCAAATAAACGAACAGTTTCACTATCTAATTTCTTTAAACCCAAATATAAAAACAAAAAATCGCAGAGGTCATCGACCTTCAGGTTCTTTACTGCGCGAACAGATGATGCAAAAGTATCTAAAAACTTCTCTAAATTATGTTCATTACAAACTGTAATATTTTTCAACTCGAATAGCTGATCTAAATATGCGGTAGCAACTAATCTTTTGTCTTCATATTTCGACTTTAAAGTTTTTAAAATTAATGAATAATTTTCGGCACTAAAAGTAATGCCGGCACAAACAGTTTTAGCTTTACCAGTTAACTTTTCAACCAGATAGTGTAACTTTTCATGATCTGTCAAAGAGACGTTCCCATTTATTGTGTTTTCAAAACTATCTATAAATAGATTCCAATTGCGAATATCACCATTAAATTCAGGTATCTGAATGGGCGGTAATTTGGGTCGATCGCGAGTGTGATTTGCCTGGCTCTGATGGACAGACGGCTTCTCCAAGCTCCTCGCGACGCGTTTGATGCGACAGAATAAATCATCAAATGACGCCAAAGCCTGATAACTCACAGCGTATTCTGGATTTAATTCTAACTCTAAAACGTTAATATTATGAATTACGGATTCAAATTCCGTGCGCAAACTATCCAAGTTTTCTATAGAACATAAGAACGAATCTCTAATAGCTAGATCAAGTGTTTTAAGTGCATTATCACAAATAGATTGCACGCGAGAAAATATCATGTCTCTTTTAGCATATAAAAGTTTCAATTGAACTTTGACGTCCTTATGAGACATCGTGAATAATAATTATTTATTACAAACAATCAATGCGGTAAACAAGCAAATAAAGTTATTTTAGCAAATAAGCGATGGAGAACAGCGACGCGGACAATATTAAATACCTAAAGTGGGTAGGTAGTTATAACGAACTGCGGGTGAAATAAAAGAACTGTAGGTAGTTTTTAAACAATCTTAATTTACCCACTAGGTTGTGTCTCTGTTTCTGATATACAAATAATTTTAGACTTCCGAATGAATAACTAATACGAGCGATCTATGGCTACGTAGGTATGTAGGTATTACGCACGTACGTAGGTAATAGATGAACAAACAACGAATTGGGTTAGGTATAAGACTGCGGTGCGGTGCGTTTATTCCTTATGGAATAAATACCAATGCGATAACTACAACAAATATGTACCTAATTCAAATAAGTACCTAACTATCCGGTGAGAGGGACCAAGGAAAATGTTGGCGCGAAAGGCTAATTTAGTGGACTGTATTTGCGGTGCGGAGCTAAACGATTGACAAACGCTTGGCGTTAGGTACTTCGAGTTGCAGTGGGTGTGGGACAATGGAATACAACCCGAAATAAATAGGGAAGGAAAGCACAAACCTTTACGGGAGCCACGTGCTCGCGTCGTCGCCGGTGCACCGGTTCACTTTTCCAGGTTCAGGGCAGTTGAGCTTCAAGTTATTGTCCTCACACGTTAAACACAAGCACAAACTATGGATTATAAGTCTTATTACATGCGAAAATGCGGTGATTCTAAAGTTATTAATATTTTTAAGCGGAGCGCGTCGACGCCATTGTCAACTTGTTGCGGAGCGATTCGGAAGTCGTTTTTTCGACAAATGGCGGGCGAATCTTCTTACTCACTCGCGAGGTATGTGCGGGAAGGAGATGGATATAGGAAATAGCGGATGTCAATCATATTTTGAATGTTGGCGCAACCAACTCAATGATAAGTTGAGATCTCAGAACAATGTAACAGAGTCTGT
Organism: Tholera decimalis; assembly: GCA_943138885.2. NCBI lineage: Eukaryota > Metazoa > Arthropoda > Insecta > Lepidoptera > Noctuidae > Tholera > Tholera decimalis. The sequence goes on along the minus strand of OW964575.2, from coordinate 2,793,621 downwards.
TACATTGTTCTGAGATCTCAACTACCGTTTAATAAATAGCAATAGGATAATCGCTAATTGCAAGACTCTTGCGAGACTCTCGTTTGGGCAACACTACTGGGCAACATCTTTAAATAAAAATAAAATAAATAAAATTATTTTATTACAGGCACGCAGGCTCATATATGTAAAAAGAAATACATTTTTTTGTTTAAATTAAAATTCAATCCAATTATAATAATTCCATTAAATTCAATAATTATCAAATTATACTAAATTCAATTCAAATTATATTACAAACAAAATGTGAATTCTATTAAATTAGCTTATTACCAGGAATATAGACAGCCATATACAAAGAAGTAATTAGCATAATATATGGCTCTCAATATTCCATTGTCAGAATCACGAACACGGCTCATAAAGGAGGCCCTCGCTTTGCGTAATACGGCATGGAAACCAACAACTCTGTTTGGCACCGTCGGAAGTTGATTGATTTGTAGAGTGGTTTTCTGTTACAGTTTTTTTAAAAGTGGACAACTGCAGTGGTTCTCACAGCCACTCACAAATATTACTAAGAAGATAGCTAAACTACTGAAGGAATCGCAAACAGGGGTCATTCAGGGTAAGTGGCGGATTATAAGTCTTGTGTTCAATGTTCCATCAACTGATAAATCAACTTCATCATGTGCTTTCTTTTTCCATCTATGTTGAGGTCGGCTCCCAGTCGAAGATGAAGCACGCTTACCTAAAAGTAACCTATTCACTCTTGACTTAAAGACTCCTAGGTTATAGCTATCGGGAAACCCAGACTCCGGCAGGGAATTCCACTCCTTAGCCGTACGCACAATGAAGGTATTCCCAAAACGTTTTGTGCGTATGGGTGGGATGTCCACCATGTAACGAGAGCGCTTCGCCGTTTGTCTCCAAGTCCGATGATGGAACGGGCTTGGCGGAATTAGATTGTGTAATTCCAGCGCACACTCCCCGAAATGTATCTGATAGATGAGATGGATGCAGCAGTTGATACTCGGCTGCATTACACATACAATAATGTGTTTTACTTGGAGCACCTGCCTGTCTGACGCAGTACAGTTGGTTAACACGATAACCCCTTGACCAGAACCGTTTCTGATTTACAGTCTTCTGGCTAAACGTAACGATTGTCAGTGATGTCCAAATGCAAAAAAAAAACCCTACAGTTTAAGATAACTAGCATTGTGTGTAGAATTCACATTACTAGCAATCTTGTTAACCCCTCCAACTAAGCTAAATATGCTTGTGTCTGAAATGAGGACACGGCAGTCTTAGCCATAAGGCTATTGACGCTTTAATTACATATTTACATTCATCTTTCACAGACCACGCAGCGAATATGCACCGCATGCTCAAAGGCAGAAGTAAGATGCTGTCGGAAGAAGTGAACATGATCGTCGAAAATGCAGACAGGTTGTATGATGACGACGAAGGGGAACACTTACTGGAAGTCTTGCATGATTTCGCGGCGTATCCTAATAGTGAGTGAACTTGAGAGGCTTAGTTTGTATTGTTTTATTATTATTTGCTTTATTTCAGGCATTATATATATAAATACATACACATCTATACTAATATTATAAAGAGCTAAAGTTGGTATATAGGGGAATTCTGCGGAACTTATGATCTAATTCTAAAAGTTCTTTTTTTTGTAGTAAGGTTTGTTATCGTGACTGCTATAAGGTCATAAATTATTTCGAAATCTACGTAGACGATGATAATAGATAGCACCCCTCATTTTGTTCGCTTCTCTGCTTCTTTAAAGGCAGTCTCAATAGGAACTCTCACCGGACGGTGAGGGTTGTTATTTGGTCACAAGGGATCGATCGGACACGGTCTTAGCCTTCCAATTTTCCCACTAAGACCAAATAGTCGAGGTTGTCTGGTTCCTGCCGGACGATATGACCAAAGTAACTAAGGATTCTTTGGTAACAGAATGAGGATAGTCGTGTCTTTATGTTGAGCTGTTCCAAGATGCTATTGTGATTCGTTTGGCTTTCCACGGTATACAGAGCGTACGTCTCCAGCGCCACATTTCAAAGGCATATATTTTCTTACGTTCTATTTCCCAAATCCTCCACAATTCTGCGCCATAAAGTTACATCGAGAATACTATTTTCCTTACTTATTAAAAAACTATGTCACTCGAAGTGACGACGCGGCGTTGTGTTGCGCAGCGGAATGTCTCGTAATCGACCGCAAACACGTCGATAGATGCCTTAACAAGCCCCTAGTAATGTGCTCCAAACACCAGCATTAATATTGCACTTCAAACGTCACATGGTCTTCTTCTTCTTTAGGGCTTGGTTTCCGTACTGCACGGGACCATTGTGCGTGGGCCATGTCTGTCATCAACTCATCACTCTATCCAGATAACTTCCCTCCAGAAGCAGATCAGGTCTCTCGGTCTATTCAGCATTCCTGTAAGGGAATTCAATGACCTAAAGGCTTGTTTCCATATTTCGGTGATTCCCGTGCACTCTAGGAGTACATGTCTCACCGTTTCCTCCGTCTCCATATACCTATACCCTGCACAAAGGACTATCCATTATACCTATCGTGTGGTAACATTTGTTTAGTGAGCAGTGCCCGAAGATAGTCCCCGCTACCATTCGCAGGCTCCTTCTGTCCAGATGTATGAAGCGCCTAGTTCTGCAAACATTACATGGTTATTGCTCTTTCCTTCTTCCAGTCACATTATCCGGGTACTGGCTCTGCAACAGCCTCATCAACACGTTCCTGCGACCGTACCGGCGGCTCGCAGACACGCGCCAGAGACTACAGCTGGTGGACGCAGTGAACCTGGCTCTGAAGAGGAGACTGTCTTCAAGTGAAGCTGGCGAAACGACTGCACAGTGTATCGGTGATGTCAGACAAGCTAAGGACTCACCTGGTGGTAAGTGTTCATCAACAACTCGGCTGCCTCATTTCAAAACCTAGTCAGGACTTGAATCCAGGGTTACTGGAATGTTCTAATGAGATACAACGACCCTGGAACGCAAGGGTAACTAAAGGAGCAGGATGGGTTATGGGTCAGTAGAAGTCTGACACTCCCTTCCGCTCCACTCACAGCAGGAGTTATTTGATGAATTTCCCACCTAGGAAAAAAAACATAAAAAAAAAACTTTCCGCATTGCTACTTCACTACGCCTAGGAGCCCCTTGTTGTTCCCCTCATCGCTGTAATTGTGGGGAAGCGGTCGGTAGTGCGGGTTGTTTTGCACGACATGCCAATTTAAACGACATTATCCGACGAGCCCTTGTCACCGTCGGCGTTCCAGCCGTATTGGCATCCAATGGACTGGCGTGTGACGATGGCAAAAAACCGGACGGCATGTCATTGTTTCCTTGGAAGATGGGTAGGCCTTTAGTGTGGGATGCAACTTGTGTCGATACCGTCGCACCATCCCATCTTCCCATTTCATCATGTTGTGCTGGCGCTCCTGCTGCGGCTGCGGAAAACCTCAAGCGGCGTAAATATAGTCATCTCGGTGATAACTATATTTTCGAGCCTTTTGGTGTCGAAACTCTCGGACCATGGGGCCCGACTGCTCACAGCCTTTTTAAAGACATATCGAAAAGGCTCGTTGACGCTTCCCGCGACCCAAGGGCTGGCTATTTCTTTGGTCAACGGCTAAGCATTGCCATACAACGAGGCAATGTCGCCAGTATCTTGGGTACGTTGCCAGCCGACAGCGTTGAGGATCAATTTTTTGATGCTTTATTATAGTTTGTATTTTAAGTATTTTAGTACATAATTATGTATATTTGCTGAAATAAATGTTTTCTTACTCCAGATATATTATATTATATTATGTAATAGGTATACTCACTAATGCTAATCACATTATAGTCATAAATTGTCTTAAAAAAAATGAAAAAGAAAGTAACGTAAAATAAGTATTGGATATGTTACCGTAAAATTGCATAAACCGTTAGATTACAATTCATCTCTCGAGATTGTAATCTATCGATCTATTGTAACCCGTACCCCGTACCATTTACCATACTGCTTGCAATTTAACTGAAACCTTAACACTATAGATCGGAACACTATAGACTTTTAAATTCGTTTCTGATCAGTAATTGCATTGTATTAATATGTTAGTTGATGTACATACTAATGAAACAATTATGTTTATTTTGCATATAGGTTATAAATAACACTTTCACACGTTATTTTTTGTTGTAAATGTAAACTAGATGAGGCCAGTGTTTCCTAACTGACTATTCTGAGAACAAACTACTGTCATCTCATACCTATAAAAACAGTGTCACGCAAAATAGTGAAAACTTATATTTCTTTAAAATAGTAACTGTAGAGTTATTTTGCCTGTTTTTCTACAAACGAAACGATCAAATCGAACCGGGCCCTAGCTTCTGACGTTCTGTTAGTATGCATATGTGAAATAAAATGTTTTTGATTTTTATTTTATTTTGAAAGAAACAGTTTATTCTTAAATCACAGACAAGTAGTTCTATTTTTTTTTATTATAGTTGTATACGTGTAGCAAAAAACAGTATGAGAATAGTTTTTTGTGTAGCACTGCCCTCATTAGGAACTTCTCCTGAATCGAACCCGCGGCACTTAATAATTATAATTATTTTTACAGAAATCACAACTGAAAAAGAACCTCCCAGCGAAACCACACGAACCCGTAAAGATATAAAGAGAAAACGTCACCATCGATCACGCAAGAGGAAGCGAGAGAGAAAACGATATCGGATAGACAGACCCAGGCACAGACCAGGCAATGGGAACGAACGTAGTTAGCCCTCTTGAACATAGTCTTAAATATGAGGAGCTCGTGGCTAAATAAAAATAGCTACAAGGGCCGATCGAAGACAAACAGCAATGCGCCGTCGTTACATGGTGGACATCCCACCCATACGCACAAAACGTTTTGGGAATACCTTCATTGTGCGTACGGCTAAGGAGTGGAATTCCCTGCAGGAGCCTGTGTTTCCCGATAGCTATAACCTGGGAGTCTTTAAGGCCGGCTTGTCCCGAGCACCGTAGGTATTCGACGCTTACCCCAGCCCCCGCAACGAATAGCAAAACGTAACAAATTACGACGCGCGGGAGACGCGCGCGCCAAGCGCACCGCTCATGAGTTCACGAACTCAAGTAGGTACGAAGATGCGTCACAGAATAGAGCAATTCAGTAGATCAACTTGAATTGATTAGTTTATGTTTATTTTGTTTTGTTTTAATAGTAAGTATTTTCAAGTTTATAGATAGAATAGGTACGTATTGTATAAACTTGAACCTAATTGGTAATCATTAAAAATAAGTATATTTATTTATTTTTGTGAATAAGGTGTATAAAAAATCTGACTGACACGTAGATCATGAATACGGGTATGATTCAAAATTACACGCCGCGCGCTATTCGACTTTCCCAAAGGGTGCGAAATCTTCATGGCACAGTATAAAAAATCAAGTATTAGGTAGGCACACTTACATTAGGAGAATTGTATTACAATTCAATTGTTATATTGAAAGAGGGCTTAGACGTATTCTGTGTGAAATATTATGTTTAAAAAATAATAAATATAAATATTTTTCAATTAAATAGTTATACCAATAAAAGCAACACACAAACACTTTTTGGAACGTATTTATTTTACGCGGCTTCTAAACTGGCAGAAATTGTAACGCAAAAGTGTTAATACTTACGACTGTCTTCTGACGAGAGAGACGACGAGGGTCAACCGCACACTTTTTTTTTCTCTAAAAACTACAATCATTTATGCACAACTGGCTAATGCCGTGATTCGACTTCAACTTCAACTCTTTTGCAATGTCAAATGTGTTATCACTCAATGTTTTACCAGTTTACCAGTGGCTAGAGAAAATTAGAAATATGGCATAGAAATGTTAAAACGATAATACAGTACGCTACAGCTTTATTTTATTTATCTCAATGAACCTACATAGATCATAAACAAATCGAGTAAATACAAGAGGGATAAGGCATTTAATGGAGATTGGACGGGGAACATTAGGGGGTGCGCGTGATTCGAAATGCAGTAAAAAGCCATAGATGACATCCTGACACGATATGTCACATTTTTGACATTTTACAACATATTATCTGTTTCCCTTTGGTACATGAATACTTTATTGGAAAACTTAAAAAAGTAGACATACACAAAGATGTGAAACTTTTTCTGATTAATCATTTTCATGAAAAAGAAATGTAAGCACTTTTCTCAAGACCATCTATTCTCGTTGTTGGTGTTGTTTACTGATTGCACAACGGTGAACAGGAGACGACTAGGCTCTTCGACCACCTTACGGAGGCAGCTGCAGGAGCTGAAATGGCCCAGCACAAATATCCGATGGCAAAGCTTGTTTTTCTAAGAGATTTTAATGCCCACCATAAAGAATGGTTGTTCCCGTACCAACAAACAGAGCACGCTGGTAGAGGCCCGCAGGTTTTTTTATCGCTAGATCTCGACCAGCTGGTTCACCAAGCAACCTGCATTCCAGAAGTCGACGGCCACACGCCCAATGACTTGGACCTAGTGGTGAAAACGGTATCTACCTTTTCTCCTCCAGATACATGCCCCAGGGTCATATGGCGAGTATGGAAGTATGGGTTTGCGGACTCCGAAACTGCGAAGTGAAACTCGAACTTTTACCGTCCTTCGCTGCCTCCTAGTTATGATAAAACTGAATGGAACACTGGCTCACACCGCACAAGAAAAAGCAAATTTAAATGCCTCCGTCTTTGCGGTAAGTTTACGTCTCGACACGGCGTCTAACTTACCACATAAAATACCTCACTTTGGCTCCGTAATGCTGGAAAATACATTTCATGTTAAGGAAGTCCGCAAAGCCCTTTCCAGTCAAAACCAAACCAAACTTTGCCAGCCAAGCAGAGTCAAGATGCAAACCGAGATCTTTAATTGAAAATGATAGGAAGGAGTGAACTAGTTGCCACTCTAATGATCATACGTGAGCTTCTGATCACAATGGCCTGACACTTTGAGGGGCTTACAGTCACCCCAAATCAATCATACCAGTTTTATAGCATCTAAATCTCGGTTTACATCTCCTATAGCGTCTGACAAACTTTCCACCCGCGTAGATGCATACAACTGCAGATCATCAGCGTAAAGTTGATACGAACACCGAAGACAGAGAGTTATAAAGTTTAACGAAGTTTACCGAAAATAATAAATGATATTTTCGTAGGAAATGGTCATGTTGTATATTTCTACACTATGGCACGAGTGTGCTGCGTGTAATAAATATTGTTGACTTGTGACAACCCTGGCCGTTGCGATACTGTCTAGAGCTAGACGTTGTCGGCATTTTCCACAAGATCAAAGGCGTCGACCTACTGTATGATCTTTATACTGTGGTCATAGCGACGAATGATCGACTGTACCATTTATCCATTATTACATTTACGAAAATAAAACCTAATACAGTCGAATACGGTCAGTTATTTCAACCGTGGTTACTGACGTTCTGTTAGCGCGTTTTGTAAAGAATCGGATTGATAACCGTCAGTATTCTGGATCAAACCCAGGCTCTAATTACATCTTTTTGTGATTTCTTTTTTATTGAAAGTACTTTTATATTATATTTAGATATTTTGGGAAATATTTTTTTGAATAAAATAAGAAACATTTTCATTTTTTTATAGGAGAAAGAAAGTCAACAATGTTTTTGTTTTACACACATGTTTGCGGTTTGTAAATCTATTCTGCGTAGGTACTTATCTACTTAGTAAAGTAAAATATTAATTTGTATAATTATAGGTACCTATAATAATATTGTCAAAGTTTCCTTTGAGTCTGACATTTGAAAAGAGCATTATAACATTTGCGCACGTGGCGGCTTTATATGCTTTGACATAGGGTTCAAATTCAATTGTTTCACACACTTTTTGCGGTTACATAGTCACATATATTATTTTGTGGTTTCGAAATCTATTCCGCGTAGCTAAGTAGGTACCTCAGAATACAAAAAGAACCTAGTTAGTAAAGAAAAATATTTATGTATATACCTAGGTCTAAATATTTATATATTGTCAAAGCCTTCTTACTTTTTTTGTTTGTTCAGCCTTCGTAGAGCCAGCGATGACCACTTCTTTTTGTTAATTTTGTCCATTAGTTTTACTGACCAAAATTATAAAAACAATTTATATTACAACTATTTAAAACTAAACGATAGGAATTAATATTTTATAATGATTTTTTGGCTCGACCGGAACCAAACTTAGCGGGGGTGGCAGGTTCGCTAAAAATTGGCATACGTCCGACCTCCAACACGTTCCGCTCGGGACTAAAGGACGCGGGGCGCGTGGCCGCGCGCATGAAAATAATAGGAAAACACTTATTTTTGAAATTAGTGGTATAAATATTTTCAAATTTCACATTATGACGACAGACATATATGACATTTTTTACGATCTTTATTATGGTATAAGTTTTATTATTCAAAGCTTAATACAACTCAAATAAAATAAGAATAAGACTGTAATTTAGACTTGTCTTTGCAATTTAATTAGTTGCAGTGAAATGCAAGTAATCGTGTATCGGATGACCGATATAGAAAGATCAAAGTATGAATTATGTAATATGTTTTTTTCAAAATTTAAATCCGTGTTATCTACGAATAAGACACAATTGAAAACGACGTTTTTTCGAATAACCTCGCCTTAAGTCACGAGTGAATAGGTTACTTTTAGGTAAGCGTGCTCTATCTTCGACCACATCATCACTTACCATCAGGTGAGATGGTGGTCGAACGCGAACCTGTTATCAATAAAAAAAAATTCAAGGTTAAGCAACACCTGTGAGTTCAGTTCGTGGATGGGTTAACATCATAGCATACCGAGATTTCTCGTTTCTTTTTTTCTAGTCGTTGGTCTCGGCTATCATCGGTGTACTATCGACCAATCTTCCGCATGCTCACCTTTTAAGGCTATAATCGCATAGCACGGCTCACAACTCGATCGCCCAATGCCTGTATTTTGACCAAAAGGATGCACGATGCGTATTTTAGTAGTGTTCGTAATAGTAAGTATTAATATAATGTTACACGCCCTGTACTCACAAAATGCGTATTGTCTCTAATTGGGCGAAACCAGGAAGGGATGTGGTTTGTCGCTAGCTGCGCCTCCGCAGATATATTTTCTTAAAGCCCGATTTACACTTCAACAAGTACAGTAGCCAGTTAAAAACTCAGACAGTTAAGTAATAAGTAGTAAGTAGCGTCCAAACGTAGGCGAGTGAGTAGTCATAAGTTGCCCGAGAAGAAAAAAAGAAAATAACACGTGTTTGCGGCCGCAACCTACAAGTTTATGGCAATTTATGGATTTATGGTGCTGGAGACGCGAGATAGGGGGCTACTTCGCACTGGACTCGCCGAAAAATAGGATCGCGATCTATTTAACTCAACTTAATCAACAACTTACTACTTAACTCGCTTTTTCCGTTCAAACTACAATAAGAACTTAACTCGCCGATGACGCTAGTTAACTCGCTACTGTACTTATTGAAGTGTAAATCGGGCTTAAGTGAGCATGCGTAACTTTGGCCGATAGTACAAACGCCAGCACATGAAGCTACCCGAAACTGTCAAATTTTCCCAATCAAACTTGAACCTAATTTCTTTATCAATCAAGTTGAAAATCTATTAAAGAAATTTGACAGATTGTTGTAGCTTGATGTGCTGGCGTCTGTATATATTTTGACAGTCGTTACGTCATAAGTCTTACCAAGGGGTATCGTGTTACCCAGTTACTGGGTTGTGGAGGGCAGATAGGCAGACGCTACATGTAGGTACAACACTAGTACTCAACTGGATCCGGGTAGACTGGAAGCTGACCCAACATAGTTAGAAAAACGCTAAGCAAATGATAAATTGCTTATAATATTTATCATGTTATTTTCCATCAATCGTAGTCTAATCGAAATATTCAAAATAAATCTATTAAACTTTAATATCATATAGTTCTAGTTTTAAACTAGCACTTCGCCCGCGATTCCGTTCGCGCGGATTTCCTTATAATTATAGCATACTAGCTTTTGCCCGCGAATTCGTTCCGCGTGGGAGGTTTATCCCGCGTAAATCCCGATCCCGTGGGAATTCCGGGATAAATAGTAGCCTATGTGTTATTCCAGGATGTCAACTATCTACTTACCAAATTTCATTCAGATCCGTTTAGTAGTTTTTGCGTGAAAGAGTAACAAACATCCATCCATCCTCACAAACTTTCGCATTTATAATAAGTAGGATAGGAAGGATAGGATAGGAAGTAGGAAGTAGGATAGGAAGTAGGACAATACAACGTGTAACAGATTAAGCGCAATACCTCAGACACCCCAATTAGAATATTAAATTGTAAGTCTAAAACAACATCCGTAAATAAATAAATTGATACCAAACCTAGACATTTTTTTTATTTAATAGTTACCTTACCAAACGCAAAACGTATGTGCGTCATACAATATCCTTACGCAGACGCATACACTCATGCAATGGTAGCGGCCTTGATGTGTTTGTTTTTTTTTTGTCATGATACTGTGTTTCCATTTTAAGTTACATGAAAGATTTTCCGTCAAAATTTAACACCTATTTTTTATGACGAAAATCGATTCAGAAGCCGATTCTGAACCAACTACTTTCAAGAATTGCGTTTATTCTGTTACTCGTTGTATAGTACACACAAATAATGCACTTTACTACTAATAACATTTTTTTTTAGAGTTGGATCATTAGTTCCGAAGCTTACCCCTATATACAAACTGACAAACAAAATCTATTTTTTTAATATTAGTATAGAGAACTAGCTTCTACCCGCGACTTCGTACGCGCAGGAAGGTTTTCCCGTGCAAATCCTGATCCCGTGGGAATTTCGGGATAAAAAGTAGCCTATGTGTTATTCCAGAATGTCAACTATCTACTTACCAAATTTCATTCAGATCCGTTCAGTAGTTTTTGCGTGAAAGAGTAACAAACATCCATCCATCCTCACAAACTTTCGCATTTATAATATTAGTATTAGTATTAGTAAGATAGTAAGATATTAGTAAGATAAGATTAGTAAGATAAGAAGTAAGAAGTGTGACATTAACAAAAAGTAAATAGCAAACCTTTTTACTCACTGACACACCACTTATAGCTATTGCATTTCTGGCAGGCGCTAACATAGACTGAAGACTGAACAATACAACCACCGCACACAGCTGAGTACTGTTTTTGCCAGTATTTACTGCCTCTTCACCGGCATTTTAGGGAACTGTCTTCATGTAATTTTTTCGTTCAAAAGTGCTCATTTATAGCCTAGTTTTGCCGCAAGCTCCGTCTCATTGACTTTAATATTTAAGTTTTTTTTTTTTAAGTTAGTAATGTTATTTTGTAAATACTTTGATGTTAAATATGTGTTTTATTATTGTATACTAACACAATGGATAGTTGTTGTCCAAAAATAAAGAATTAATAATAAATGTAGGTATATAAAAGACTTTCATTTTGCTCTACCCAAGTACATTTACAACTAAGGTATTCCGTAAGTTTGTATTTTTAACCGACTTCAAAAAAGTAGGAAGTTCTCAGTTCGTCTTGAACTTTTGTTTTTTTTATGTATGTTACCTCATAACTCGAAGACCGCTGCATCGTTATAATGCATATGGTATTGTAGAGCTGATGGGTGAAGTACCAGGAGAACTCCTCAAAAATTAACGGCTCTGCATCGGGAAAACCAATATTTTGTAAAAGGTGATAAGTAGTTCACAATCATTTTGGCTTTTGTAACTAGATAAATTACAAACTGACCCACTAAAAGGCGTGAAAGAAAACTTGTTAGCAAAAAATAAAACCGACTTCCATATCAAAACACTACAAAGCCAAAAATAACTTTAATTTCGGAAGGCGGTGTCATAAAAATATGAAAATACGAAACCAATAAAACCGACTACCGAAATTAAAGTTATTTTTGGCTTTGTAGTGTTTTGATATGGAAGTCGGTTTTTGTAGTAAGGAGACAAAGCAACGGATGTATTTTATTTGTTTATTAAATTGTGTCTTAAAATGCTATTGAACTTGTTGATTGTAACAACTCTATTTTAAGGAACTCTTGAGGCCCATTTACACCAAGCTAATAAATTGACTGTCTTCTATTTCTTATACTAATACTAATATTATACATCGCCGGGGTTGCGGGAATGTTCTAACGAGATACCGCAGCCCCGGAACTTAAGGGTAGCTGAAGTAACAGGGTAGGTTTTTAGTCAATAGAAGTCTGATGAAATGAACTTTCCCATATATTCAAAAATATCCATATCATAGACATTTATTACAATTTTGCCGAGAGCCAGCACTCTCTGAGAGTCATTCGCTAAAACTCCCACTCGTCACTACTTTCTAGTAGTTCTTTGATGTTCTTTTAGTTTTTTCCCGACTGCAAAGGAAGGGTAATGGGTAATGTTTTTCGCGCGTATCTTGTATGTATGTATGTATGTATGTATGTATGTTTGTAATATTCTTTATTACCTCATATCTCCAGAACCGCTGAACGGACTCACAAAATTGAGGTATCATTAGATTCGTCTTAGCAGCCCAAGTGTTCTTAGATAGGTGACATTTGAAAAAATCAAACATGGCGGCTGTACGAAGCCATTATACATAGTGAAAAAAAAAATGTTTTGGTTCGAATACCGCAATATGGGTATCAAATTTTAAAAATAAAAGTTTAAAAATAAAAACAATAATGACATTGATTTATAGGTTATGAAATGAAATGAAATGAAATATTTATTTTGTAAATTGGTTATAAATAACACCTTTACACGTCATGTTTTTTTGCGTGTTAAATTTAGCTAGATGAGGCCGGTATTTCCTAACTGACTACTCTGAGAAGAAACACCGAAACAAACTCAGAGGTCATAGTCTCTTTTAAAGTCCAGACAATTTGTATTTGTATATGAGAAGCATGTAGGTTAATGTCTGTGGTATTTTTTTTGAGGAAATAACCACGCGAGCGGACCTGTCCAGACAGTGCAAGCATTTGTCAGTTATCATGTAGCTCAACTTAGAACTTAAGGAGCTCAACAATTTGACAAAAAAAAAACCAAAGGAGATTCGGGTAGGCCACACAAGTATTCAAACTGCTTGACATCATTAAATAAATTATAGTGAAAGTAAAAACAACGAAAAAAGAATAACCTACATTGTCCTCACATTAACAATAATGAAATAATTCATAAAAAAAAAACAAAATAAATAGGTATATACAATACTTAACAAAATAAATATTTTAATCAATACAAAATAAATCAACTATCAAAAATTAGAAAATAAAAAGGGCTCAAGGGCTTTTTATATTTTTATTTTTATCAAAAAGGGTTTATTGCAAGGATTTCAAAAAGGTATATCATATTTATCATTAGTGTAATACTAGCAAAAATAATACAAAGAGAAAATTTAAAGTATGGTTTAGTGCTCTTTCACTTTCTTAATCCGGTGGGGTGCCAATGTGACATGACCGGGAAAATTAAAAAAATGTTTATTAATATTTTAACTGAAAAGTAGAAAAAAAAATATTTAAAAAATCTAAAAAACTCGACTGGTCATCTGAAATGCAAGAAACAAGCACATTTTTATTTTAAAAAGTGACAAGCAGGCGGACCCGTCAAATTAAAAAAAAATACGTTCAATTGGGTCCCGCCTGCTTGTCACTTTTTAAAATAAAAATGTGCTTGTTTCTTGCATTTCAGATGACCAGTCGGGTTTATTAGATGTTTTAAATAATTTTTTTATAATAAATTTTGATTTAGTTACAACTGTACAAATTCAAGATTGTCAAACATAACAGGCAGATGTGTAGCTGGGCAGTTAGTTGCGTTACGTCTTCTTCCCAGCTAAAATATTAGGAAGCGGTTACGGGCGGGTGTATTCACTGTCTCCATTTTTTTTTTCTTAATCACGCCTAATGGTAAGCGATAGATGAGGTCTACGATTAGACGAGAGATCCCAGAAGATGCCTATTCACTCTTGTTTTAAAGGCTGAAAGGTCATAAGTGGCAGGGAATACAGAAGCCGGCAGAGAGTTCCACACCTTAGCTGTGCAGACAATAAATATGGAGGAGAGACGTTTAGTTATATACAAAACGGTATATCAAAAGATCTATTTTTTTTATTGCGAATAAGACCGCTCTTGATTCCAATGACACCTGATGGTAAGTGATGGATTAGATTTACGATGAGACGAGTGAGTCCAGAAGATGCCTGCTCACTGTTGCTTTAAAACCTGGTGGGTGGTAGCAAATACAGAAGCGCACAATAAATATGGAGTGGGAGCGTTTAGTACGACAAGAGTACAAGACGTTATATAAACAAATCTATATATCAGATTATAGACGTTAAAAATATGCTGATTATCAGAATAGTATGATTAAATATGAAATGGAAACGAACGCCTCTGCAATACACTAGATCCATAAAAAATTGGCCAAGTGCGAGTCAGACTCGCCCATGAAGAGTTCCGTAGTAACTATAATAATATAATGTGTATATTTATTTGACAAAAAAACGTTAAAAAATTCTTAAAACTAGCTTATTTACATTTTTACAACTACGCCAAATAACTTTGTTTTTCATAGTGTTTGTATAAATTACAAAGTTATATTAGCGGTTTTAGAAAATATGCTGTATCTCAAAAACTGCTGACCCGATCTCGTTCAAACCTATTTTGGTTGAAAGTTTACATTAAGATCTACAGACATATATTTTACTTAGATTTTTCACTCCATTATTATAGAAGTTAGGGGGACACATTTTACCAATTTGGAAGCGTATATCTTTTAAACGATAAACTTTATGAAAAAGTGGTTTAAAAAATCCCAATGTCATTTTTAAAGACCTGTCTATAAATACCACACACGCACAGGTTCCAATAAAAAAAAAATAGTTTTAGTTCCATGTATGGGGAGCCCCCCTTTATTTTAAATATATTTTAATTTTTTTCTTAAAATCGGAAAGCGGTTCACAGAATACATATACCTACCACGTTTTACATGTATAGGCCTAATAGTTTCGGAATAAAATGACTGTGACATACGGACGGACGGACGGACAGACAGACAGACATGACGAAACTATAAGGGTTCCGTTTTTTGCTATTCGGCTACGGAACCCTAAAAATGCCACAAAAGAAACATTCCAATCCATGCAGTAGTCCACACAAATACCAATGAACATCGCTAATCTCTCAATTCACAACGATTTTGCGTTTCATTCGCAAAGAAGCCTCTTTCCCAGCAGTTGGAAAGGTACTAATTATACTATACTACACCTATTCGTCCATTCATACTTACCGATCAGGACCGGATTTGAAGGCTTAGAGGCCCCGAAGCAGCGAAGGAATGGGGGCCCCTAATTATATTGCGATTAAAAGGATTCTTTTGTTAGAAAGAGAAGAGTCTTTATAATAAAATAATGATTATGATTCAAGTTATTTTTTTATTAAAACACATAAGCCACTTTAGAAAAGAATTAATAAAGATTTATTCGTATACAGTCATAATAACTACAATACAAAGTTACAAATATTATAAAACTAACAACAGAAATTGCGCTGAAAATTTTCGCACTGAATGGGTTACCAACTCAGCTTTTGCTAGGCGGAATACACCCAGTGCTGGACTTGCAAAGAATAAATATAATAATAATTATTTAAAGAAATACAATATACCTCAGGAATCACTCTATTCTTTGGTGTCAAAATCGCATAAAAATCTGTTCAGTAGTTTTGAGTTTATAACGAGCATACTGACAGAAGCGGTGGAAAGCTTAGTTTTATAATATGTAAGGATTAAACATTAGGGTTTAGGGGAATAGGTTCGCGTTTGACCACTATCTCACCTGATGGTAAGTGATGATGTGGTCGAAGATGGAGCACGCTTACCTAAAAGTAACCTATTCACTCTTGACTTAAAGACTCCTAGGTTATAGCTATCGGGAAACACAGACTCCGGCAGGGAATTCCACTCCTTAGCCGTACGCACAATGAAGGTATTCCCAAAACGTTTGGTGCGTATGGGTGGGATGTCCACCATGTAACGGCGCTTCGCCGTTTGTCTCGTAGTCCGATGATGGAACGGGCTTGGTGGAATTAGATTGTGTAATTCCATCGCACACTCCCCGAAATGTAACCGATAGAAAACCGATAGACTTGCAACTCGTCGTCGATGTTCAAGGCTCTGGAGCTTTGATTCGACCAGTGCATCGTTGCCAATGAGTCTTTTGGCCCGCTTCTCGATAGACTCAAGCGCGTCCAGTTGGTATTTAGCAGATCCATCCCAAAGATGAGAGCAGTACTCCATACACGACCGAACCTGGGCTTGATAGAGATTGAGCAACTGTTCGGGTGTGAAGTACCGTCTCACCTTTGCTAGGATTCCCAACTTTTTTGACTTCTAACGACGAAAAGTCAAAAAAGATACAGATGCGTGTAAATTTGGATAGTTTTTATCAAAAGCAAAATTATTTATTTGACACATGCCACACACAATAAGTAAGAAAAAAAGGAGCAAAAGACTTACTTCTTAACACACAAAATAAACAAAAGATAATGTCGTGAGCCTCACGGCTGCGCCAAAAAGGCCCGGTTTAGCAAAATGCCATACGACTAGTGCCTGACGCTATTTGTAAACCAAACCAAGTATTGAAGTAACAACGTCCGCTACTGTGGAGCCCTTCTCTTGTGGAGGCCCAGGGCGGTACCCCCGCCTGCCTTCCCCAAATCCGGCTCTGTAACCAATTCAGAAATCACTTTCAAAAAGGCGTTTTATTGTAAGTTGTACTTAAATTAAAGAATAGCTTTTGTTGTAATGTTTACGAGAATTTTGGCGGCCTGCGCTTTGTGCAGTTCTTCAAATATTGAATAGATATCCGGTGACGCGTGGTTGGTCAATTATTTTTAAGGAGAAGATATTTCAAGTAGTTTGGATAACTGTTTTTATTGCACGAAAGGATGACCCTTTGAGCAGGAAAGACAATATTTTTGAGTTCCTTTTTATTTTTCCATTGATGACAGGCTCGCGTTTGACCACGATCTCACCTGATGGTAAGCGATGGTGTGGTCGAAGATGAAGCACGCTTACCCAGATGTGGGTGTGATACGTGATTTCGAAAATGAAGCACCGAAGAACACGTCCCCGTAAGTTCACGAATACGAAACACTTAACAACGATTGCACGCTACCACGAAGTACCTAACGCCGTAGCCATGGGATCTCGAATAACTAAATCTCAAAAAAACAAATCAGGAAAAACTTTAATTGATTGAAACAATAAAATTATGTCGTGATTACAGACTAGACTAGGTGAATTCGCTGCCGGAGTCAATGTTTCCTGATAGTTGGACTCTAAAAATATCCAGTTTGTTTTAATTTAATTTAGTTAAATTAGCGCCTGACAGAAATATAACAGCTATAAGTAGTGTGCTAGTGTGTAACTAGGTTTGCTAGGTACTCTTTCGTCAACAACATCTAGACACGCGGGAGCGTGTCAAGCCAACATTTTCCGGGATCGAACCCACACAACACAATGTGATTCCCACCTACCACAAACCTACAAAGACCCGTACAACATGAAAATCTATAATTTGACGTTCTTTTTTTTCATAATGGCCGATAGCTTTTTTGTTCAAATCGATCGCTACATCACTATTGTTAAAGTTAACAGGTAAGGTGTCACGGATTTGAGAGTTGGGGTTACAGAAGCGCGAATGTGTATGTTTGTAAACAAAATACAGTGTGAGCAGGAGCTCCATGACCTGATTGCTCCATCTCCCTTTCACTACCGGTCTACCAGACGCACGGCTGGGTACCATCCACACTTGGTTGATATACCGTCTTGTCGTGCCAAACACTTCTCCTCCACATTTATTGTTAATCTGTGGAATTCTCTACCGGCTTCTGTTCCCTGCCACTCATGACTTTTCAGCCTTTAAAGCAAGAGTAAATACGCATCTTCTGGGCTCGCTCGTCACATCTTAGTTTTTCAACCGACGACAAAAAGAGGAGGTTATCAATTCGACGCGTATATTTTTTTTTATGTATGATCACCGATTACTCGAAGACGGCTGAACCGATTTGGAAAATTCTTTTTTTGTTTGAAAGGGTATACTTCGAAATTGGTCCCATTGTCATCAAGTCAGGATCTGATGATGGGATCCTGGAGAAATCGAGGGAACTCTTCAAATATTATAGGCACACCTATGACGTTTTTGGTATTTCTTATAGTAACTTGTGCAGTTGCTCTCAAAAAGTACCATTTGAGGAAGTGGAACTGATGATGAAGACCACAGATGGCATGGCCGCCGAAACTACTCAATAATAAGTATTGAGTGGATTGCGATTCGATTACTTGAATATGGATGTTAAGCACTTTATGCTCGTCACAATGCATATGGTGATGTAGAGCTGATGGTGAAGTACCAGGAGAACTCCTCAACAATTAACGGCCCAGCATTGGGAAAAGCAATATTTTGTAAAAGGTTATAAGTAGTTGACATTTAGGCTCTTGTAACTAGGTAAATTAAAAATTGACCAACTAAAAAGAGTGAAATAAATACTTTTTACCAAGTTATTTTTCATTTTGCAGTGTTTTTTGGGAGTCGGTTTAATTTTTTGGTAAAAAGTTTTTATTCACATCTTTATTGCACACACAGTAGTACAGTATTAATTGGCATGAAAGGATTGTAGTTACTATTAATACTGTATTATGGAAACATTGTAAAACCCAATTAAACGTTGAAAAGGATAACCATGGAGTTTCTTACCGGTTATTCTCCATAGGAATCGACCAATGCGAATCGTGCTCTTCCGACGTTTTTTTTTTATTTATTAATCTCTAAAATGTGATAACATTTGCCAAACTGCAAACCAGTTTTGTCGGCAGTATGTTGTCGTGAATTCGCATGCATTATACATTTTAGGTTAAAAACTAAAACGAATTATTACAAAACTTATATAATTATTATAATTTAGCAAAATACTGTTAAATACATAGAATATTATAAAATAAAACAAAATATTATATAATGATATAAGTACATACTAAATACCCTAAATACCATAGCAAGCCACCAATCGACTGATCTCAGCAGCTACGGACACATAGATTAATAGTGCTTCCTGAGTACCTACATTTTTGAGATGGTTTTTATTTTTAATTCGATCCATTAGTTTCTCATTAACGAGTGTGGGTGCAATCCATAGTCTAGTGCGTTTATCGTAGTAATTATTTTATAAATGCCCATGTAGGTAGGCCTAAGTGAAATAAAATATTTCAGAAAATGAATACCCATGAGAGCTAAATTCATGGGTTGATCTGGTCCGAAGTTAAAACTAGCTAAGATTAACTTCTGCCCGCGACTTCGTTCGCGTTTGAGGGTTTCGAAATTCGACGTGTATATATCTATCCACTAATGTTTTTTATCTTTGTTATTAGTCTGTTAGCTTTCTGTAAAATAAAATAAATAAATAAATACCGATCACGTGGGAATTCCGGGATAAAAAGTGGCATGTATTATTCCAGGATGTCATCTATCTACTTACCAAATTTCATTCAGATTCGTTCAGTAGTTTTTGCGTGAAAGAGTGACAAACATCTATCCATCCTCACAAATTTTCGCATTTATAATATTAGCAAGAGTAAAAGATTATGATATGATTTTTGGAGCAACACCACATATATACAACGTGTAATTTAAAGGGTAAATACGTACCAAGTGCACGGCTTCTTTGGATGATAATAAACGATATGACAAGGGTTTGGTAATCCTATGTCTTCATGTGTGGAACTAATTAAAAATTTCAATACATTGATACCAGACACTGAATTTTTCAAATTAAGAAGATTGAAAAGAATTATCATGTTATAGACAAGTGACGTGGAAAGTTATTGACCCTCGTAGTGCTGTAACACGTTTGTTGTGATTGGTATTCAAGAAATACATGAAACCAATAATTTGGTAATAATTCTTTGAGTCACTTATTTTGTGCTGAAACTGTGCATAGAGACTCCATACCAGATGTTGTCTTCAGCCCTTTTGGATAGATATGGGGTTTCCGTTACACGTTGTATATGATAATTATGTTATTTTGTTTTTCTCATAGTTTTGTCCCAAAATAAACCTTACATTCGCCATTTGGATACACTCATAGGTACAGTTAAAGTTACCATTGTCATTTTTTTTTGTGCCAGCAACACAAAAGATCACCTGATTTTTATTAATGGCAACTATAGGGAATGAAAACTTCTTGCTGTGATTTATGGTGACCAATATGTTGTAAATATGGAAAGTAACATGTCTTTTTAAGGCTTTTGTTATGAATTACGGTCCCTGGGAACAGCGAATGCTAAAGTATTGTGCAAGTTTATAGGAGCCAGCTGATCGGAAAAGTCCCTACTTAGATAGCTTTTTGCGGAAATTTAAAAGAAACTTGGAAATTTAAGGGTTCCGTAGCCAAAACGCAAAAAACGGAACCCTAATAGATTCGTCATGTCTGTCTATCTAGGACTACACATGTGAAACTTGGTAGGTTCATTCGGTTAACCGCTTTCCGATTTTTACTAAGAATTAAAATAAAAAGAATTAAAGGGGGCTACCCATGCATAGAACTGAAAATAAACATATTTTTTTATCAAACCTATACGTATGTGGTGTCTATAGACAGGTCTTTTAAAATGACATGGAGGTTTCAAAAACCGCTTTTGGTCAGTGAGTCATCTTAGGGGCGTTTTTTATACACTTACAAAGTGATAAAATATGTGCCCTCCCGCCCCCCCCCCTAACTTTTATAATAATGGAGTGAAAAAACTAAAAAATATATGCTGTAGTTTGAACGAGATCGGTTTATTAGTTTTTGAGATATATAGCACATTTTTTAAAACCGCAAATATAACTTTGTATTTCGTACAAACACTATGAAAAACAATGCTATTTTGCACTTGGCCAATTTTATTAGTAGATATTTAATCCACAAAGAGCAGTTGTTCATGATTGCATGCAGTATGTACAATTGTATGGACTTCAAAGGAGACTGACTTCTGAGTTAGTTTCGGCTTTTCTTCTCAGAGTGGTCATCTAAGAATAACCGGCTTCATCTCATTTAAATTTATGCAAAAATATTAATTTGTGTTATTTATAATCAATTTTCAACCAAACAAGATGTTTTTCCTGTTTTAGAAATTACTTATCAACTTTTATACGTAAACATATACTTATCAACCGATAATTTAATTTGCTGTTACAAATACAATAAATAATTATTGCTTTATCCAAAAACACTAGAAAAACACGCTTTTATAAATGCACGTAAAAACAAAAAGTGAACAATTAAACGGTCGATCCCCCCAGAAATTTTAAAGGGACATCTATAGAAAATCTATGGATTACGCGGTAATTCAAAAAGGTTAAGAAAACTGATAACGGATTTTCTATAGGTTTGTTATATAACCTTGAAACCTGATCGTGTTCAAAGTCCATTACGTGGCCTTTCTCACAAGTGCAAACACGGCTATGATACTATATTCCATCATGGAATGCCAGTGCCTATCTTCCGGCTTCATCATCCTTGAAACCTAATCGAGGTCAAAGTTCATTACAAGACTTTTCTAAGAAATCCAAAACAGCTATGATACGATTTTCCATCATGAAGTACCAGGTCATATCTTTCGGCTCCATCATCAAATCAGTTCGACAGTACCATATTATTGTATTGTCATCAGACCTACATACAGCTGCCAATTTTCATTACGCTATGACCCTTGGAAGATAGTTAAATTAGTTACCTTAGGTTCCATTACATAGTTAGTTACATACAGGTCGACCTAATAAAAGCGTGTTAAAAATACAAAATGTTACACACAATGTACACCTAGCAAAGGTGAGACGGCTTTACACCCGAACAGTTGCTCAATCTCTATCAAGCCCAGGTTCGGTCGTGTATGGAGTACTGTACTTTGGGATGGATCTGCTAAATACCAACTGGACGCGCTTGAGTCTATCGAGAAGCGGGCCAAGAGACTCATTGGCAACGATGCACTGGTCGAGTCAAAGCTCCAGAGCCTTGAACATCGACGACGAGTTGCAAGTCTATCGGTTTTCTATCGGTTACATTTCGGGGAGTGTGCGATGGAATTACACAATCTAATTCCACCAAGCCCGTTCCATCATCGGACTACGAGACGAACGGCGAAGCGCCATCGTTACATGGTGGACATCCCACCCATACGCACAAAACGTTTTGGGAATACCTTCATTGCGCGTACGGCTAAGGAGTGGAATTCCTTGCCGGAGTCTGTGTTTCCCGATAGCTATAACCTAGGAGTCTTTAAGTCAAGAGTGAATAGGTTACTTTTAGGTAAGCGTGCTCCATCTTCGACCACATCATCACTTACCATCAGGTGAGATGGTGGTCAAAGGCGAACCTACTTTTTTAATTTAAAAAATAATGTGTTATTAGATTACCAAACAGTCTTACATAAGTTAATGATTGGAATCTCCTTTGCCTTTTTGCCTTTTGTATTTTGTTGTTTTTAATTCAGCCTAACTACCCGTTGATAGCCATTTATTTAAAAAAAAAGTAAGGTTGTTCGTTATTTGACAAATTTTTGCCGGCCTAAATTTTTGACAGCGAAACATTTGTAGTGTATGTCACTCAGGAATATGTGGCTTTCTCCAGAGATTACTTGCTACAAACTCACAAACTTCATTTTTGTTACCCGACTGCAAAGGAAGGGTTATGTTTTTCGCGCGTATCTTAATTGTATGTATGTATGTAATATTCTTTATTACCTCATATCTCCAGAATCGCTGAACGGATTCACATAATTGACATATCGTTAGATTCGTCTTAGCAGCCCAAGTGTTTTTAGATAGGTGACATTTGAAAAAATCAAACATGGAGGCTGTGCGAAGTCATTATACATAATGAAAAAAAAAATATATTTTTCGAGTACTGCAATATGGATATTAAATTAAAGGGCTTAACACAAGGATTTCAAAAAGGTATATCATGTTTATCATTAGTGTAATACTAGCAAAAATAATACAAAGAGAAAGTTTAAGAATATGGACTTAGCTCTTTCACTTTCTGAATCCGGTGGGGTGCCATTGTGATACGACCGGGAAAACTATAAAAATGTTATTTATTATTTTAACTAAACATTCGAAAAAAAAGTATTTAAAAAATCTAAAAAACCCGACTGCTCAACTGAAATACAAGAAACAAGCACAAGCACGGACACATCCCAATAAAAAAATAATCTATTGGGTCTCGCCTGCTTGTCACGTTTTAAAATAAAAATGTGCTTGTTTCTTGTATTTCAGTTGAGCAGTCGGGTTTTTTAGATTTTTAAATACCTTTTTATAATATTAGCCATAGTTACAAGGTGGACATCCCACCCATACGCACAAAACGTTTTGGGAATACTTTCATTGTGCGTACGGCTAAGGAGTGGAATTCCCTGCCGGAGTCTGTGTTTGCCTTTGCCGATAGCTATAACCTGGGGATCTTTAAGTCAAGAGTGAATAGGTTACTTTTAGGTAAACATGCTCTATCTTCGACCACATCATCACTTACCATCAGGTGAGATGGTGGTCAAACGCGAGCCTAATATAAATAAAAAAAAGTATGAAAATGTGGATGAATTATAGCCTAGATGAATTATATTGTGGCCATACGCAACTTTTTCTTTATCAAACCAATGGATACGCCGACCCCATCATGCCGTAATTAAAATTAAAGGAGAATCCTAATCAACATAGTACACAAACTCGTTAAATCTTTTTGCTACATCTAAATTATTATCCAAATTATAATACGTCATTGGCTACATCTGACTTCGGTTGAGCTAAAATTGATTGGATTAAACCTATCTGTAACATATATTTAAACTAAACTTATTGATTAGCCTTCTTTCCTCTTGGATACGCATTCTTAACTCAGATATCGAAAGCCAGTTTAGCAAACACTATGACACTAAAGAAAAGAGTCCAAAAAAAATAGTAGATAATTAAAATACTCTTCCAGTCAGTTTAAAATTCCCACCATAATATTGTCTACTCCACAAAAAGAAAACTACCATTCAATAATCAGTGTAAAACAATGTTTCCAGCAAGTGTTGCTAGCTGCCAAAAAGGAAATATTACCAGAGACAAATATGGTTAACCGGGAATGCTCACTTTTCGTGCGAAAACACTATTTGCTGGAGTTTTATGTAAATAGCGAAATGTATTTGTACTTTGTGAAGGCGGATGCAACTATTTAACGTTTTGGTTAGACCTGTCATTGAGAAGGTAATGGGCAGAAGGACTACCGTAGAACGAGGTCAATTTGAACGCTGATGTGAATTGTAACAGAGAATTGTGTTCCACGTGTAAGGGCCTTTACACTTAATGTTCAATGTTAATAAATTAAAATAATGTTCATTTTAAATAATAATTTAGTCTATACATATAATAAAATTGTAGAAAAGTGGTGTCTGTACAATGGAAATATATAAAAAAAAGTAGCAGGGGTTGTTATTACATCGATGCCAAACCCAAAATTGTCATTAATTTTTTTTGTCGGTTTGTCTGTTTGTCTGTGTGTTTGTGCACGCTAATATCAGAAACGGCTTATAATAATAATAATAATAATAATGTATTCTTTTGGCATACTTAAATGGACTCAGACTGAACTTGACGCCTTGGACAGGCGGGTCCGCAAAACGCTGACTGCAAATCGGATGCATCACCCACGTTCATCGGTGATGAGGCTGTATATCCCCCGGAAATGCGGTGGTCGTGGTTTTTTAAATACTAAGACCCTGCATAACCGCGAGGTATGCAGCCTTAGGGAATATTTCCTAAAAGCTGACGTGGGTATGCATCGGGATGTGGTAGCGATGGACAAAGGCCTCACTCCGCTCTCCTTAGGTACCGAGAATTGGCGCAAACCTGTAGTATTAGATACTAATGACCGCAGAGAAGTATGGCAGAGCAAGGAGCTTCACGGACGCTATTACCGGGCCCTTCATGGGTCTGATGTAGATACATTAGCGTCCGTAGCCTGGCTACGTTTTGGTGACCTCTTCGGGGAAACCGAAGGTTTTGTCTGTGCGATTATGGACGAAGTTATGATGACGAATAACTATCGGAAATATATTGTGAAGGATGGTACCGTAGACATATGTCGGGCATGTCACAAACCGGGAGAATCCATTCGTCACATTATCTCCGGTTGTTCTCATCTGGCTAACGGAGAATATTTGCATAGACACAACCTCGTAGCCAGGATTATTCACCAGCAACTTGCTCTTAAATACAATCTTGTGGAATCAGAAGTACCATACTATAGGTATGTGCCCGACCCAGTTCTCGATAATGGCAATATTACACTATACTGGGATCGGTCTATCATTACTGACAGGACTATTGTTGCCAATAAGCCTGACATAGTGGTGATAGACCGATTAGAGCGTCGCACAATGATTGTTGATATAGCAGTTCCCCATGACGAGAACCTCGTGAAAGCCGAGATAGATAAAAAAAATAAGTATCTTGACCTGGCGCGCGAGGTTGTCGATATGTGGGATGTGGAGACAGCAATCATTGTGCCGATAGTCGTCACAGCCAATGGTATAATAGCCAAGAGCCTCGACCAACATCTAAGGAGGCTCTCGTTGGGCAGCTGGATCAAGGGCTTGATCCAGAAAGCAGTACTCCTGGAAACGGCGCGTATTGTGAGGAGGTTCCTCTCTATGGAGCCCTGACCACCGGTAGCTTGGACCCTGTTCCCGATACCGGTGGGCTACTATTTTTTATATTTTTAAATGTTTTTATTTTTTTATATTAATATTTAAAAATGTAATTTATATGTACATAGATTAAATAAATGAAATAATAATAATAATAATAATAATAATAATAAGAGACCTAGAATTATTAGACCTTAAAGAAACTCTCTACATATCACTGCAAAAGGCCGCAATCCTGAATACATGCAGAATTGTGAGAAAATTCATGCAGTTAGAAGAGGCCGAAATAACTTAACACAAAAACACAATAAAATACACAACACACGCCGCTTTTACTTGGCTTAGCCCGTAAAAGTGGTAGAAAAACCAGCCAAAGAGCTGAGATAAAATAAAATATACTCGAAAATAATAATAATAATAAATGAAAGGTGGGTTTATAGGGCCTGGGAGCGACCTAACCAAGGTGTGACTGATACGTGCCTACCGAATGATGACGCCATGTGTTCGTTCTGGCGCAGCATCTGGTCGGTGCCTGTCAGCCACACCGAGGGTGACTGGATGAGTGAGATCAGGCGCACGTGCGATCTTATACCAGAAATGGGGGCAATTACGATCAGCCCCCAAGATGTAACCCGTGCAGTCCGTCCGTTATCCAACTGGAAATCTCCAGGGCCGGACGGGCTGCACAATTTCTGGATAAAATGGTTTCTAAGCTCGCACGCTCGCTTGGCCGCTCAGTTCCAGTCTGCCCTAGAGCTAGGATCGCTACCTCAATTCCTAACTACAGGAATAACCCACCTGCTCCATAAATCAGGCAGTACTTCGGAACCTAAAAATTATAGACCGATCACGTGCTTACCGACGGTCTATAAAGTTCTTACATCCATCCTGAGAGCCAAAATTAATAATCACATAGATACAAATTCAATCATGTCTGCTTCTCAGAATGGATGTAGGAACGGGTCCCGCGGTACTAAGGAGCTTCTCCTAATCGATATTGCCATAAACCAACAGGTTCGTCGTTCCCGAAGGAATCTGTCGACATGTTGGATAGATTATAAGAAGGCCTATGACTCGGTTCCACATACATGGCTCATGAAGGTGTTGGAGTTGTACAAAATAAATCCAATACTCCGCACTTTCCTTGAGTCATGTATGGGGCAATGGAAGACGGTCCTCTGCTATCCAGGATGTCGACAGATCCAGGAAAACAGCGAACCTATTAGGATTGAGCGTGGTATTTTTCAGGGCGACAGTCTGAGCCCACTGTGGTTTTGTCTGGCTCTCAACCCTCTCAGTACACTGCTGGAGGGTTCGGGGCAAGGCTACCAGTTGAGAAGAGGTGGTCAGGTCATATCACACTTGCTTTTCATGGATGATTTGAAACTTTTTGCCCCCAACAACTTGCAACTCATGGAGCTACTGAAGGTAACGGAAACCTTCAGTAGCGCCATCAGGATGGAATTTGGGGTGGACAAATGTGCGGTCATGCATGTAAAGCGAGGAGTGATTATGGAATCCGTGGGAACTCAGCTCTCGGATTCCATACACCTAAGATCCCTCGGCTCAACTGAAACCTACAAGTATTTGGGTATGTCAGAGGCACTAGGCATCAATGTTGCTTATGTTAAACAGTCATTGAAGGAACGCTTCTTTGGCCGCCTGAATAAAGTACTGAATAGTCTTCTATCAGGCGGAAACAAGGTGCGTGCCTTCAATGGTTGGGTCATGCCAGTATTGATGTACTCTTTTGGCATACTCAAATGGACTCAGACTGAACTTGACGCCTTGGACAGGCGGGTCCGCACAACGCTGACTGCAAATCGAATGCATCACCCACGTTCATCGGTGATGAGGCTGTATATCCCGCGGAAGTGCGGGGGTCGTGGCTTTTTAAATGCAAAGACCCTGCACAACCGCGAGGTATGCAGCCTTAGGGAATATTTCCTAGAAGCCGACGTGGGTATGCATCGAGATGTGGTAGCGGTGGACAAAGGCCTCACTCCGCTCTCCTTAGGTACCGAGAATTGGCGCAAACCTGTAGTATTAGATACTAATGACCGCAGAGAAGTATGGCAGAGCAAGGAGCTTCACGGACGCTATTACCGGGCCCTTCATGGGTCTGACGTAGATACGTTAGCGTCCGTAGCCTGGCTACGTTTTGGTGACCTCTTCGGGGAAACCGAAGGTTTTGTCTGTGCAATTATGGATGAAGTTATGATGACGAATAACTATCGGAAATATATTGTGAAGGATGGTACGGTAGACATATGTCGGGCATGTCACAAACCGGGAGAATCCATTCGTCACATTATCTCCGGTTGTTCTCGTCTGGCTAACGGAGACTATTTGCATAGACACAACCTTGTAGCTAGGATTGTTCACCAGCAACTTGCTCTTAAATACAATCTCGTGGAATCAGAAGTACCGTACTATAGGTATGTGCCCGACCCAGTTCTCGAAAATGGCAATATTACACTGTACTGGGATCGGTCTATCATCACTGACAGGACTATTGTTGCCAATAAGCCTGATATAGTGGTAATAGACCGATTAGAGCGTCGCACAGTGATTGTTGATATAGCGGTCCCTCATGACGAGAACCTCGTGAAAGCCGAGAAAGATAAGCAAATTAAGTATCTTGACTTGGCTCACGAGGTTGTTGACATGTGGGATGTGGATACAGCAATCATTGTGCCGATAGTCGTCTCAGCCAATGGCATAATAGCCAAGAGCCTCGACAAACATCTTAGGAGGCTCTCGTTGGGCAGCTGGATCAAGGGCTTGGTCCAGAAAGCAGTACTTCTGGACACGGCGCGAATTGTTAGGAGGTTTCTCTCTCAAGAGCCCTGACCACCGGTAGCTTGGACCCTGTTCCCGATACCGGTGGGCTACTGTTTTTTATATTTTTAAATGTTTTTTTGTTTTTTTTATAGAAATATTTAAAAATATAAACAATATGTACATAAAATGTAATAAAGGAAATAATAATAATAATAATCGAATGCATCACCCACTTCATCGGTGATGAGGCTGTATATCCCGCGGAAGTACGGGGGTCGTGGCATTTTAAATGCAAAGACCCTACACAACCGTGAGGTATGCAGCCTTAGGGAATATTTCCTAGAAGCCGACGTGGGTATGCATCGAGATGTGGTAGCGGTGGACAAAGGCCTCACTCCGCTCTCCTTAGGTACCGAGAATTGGCGCAAACCTGTAGTATTAGATACTAATGACCGCAGAGAAGTATGGCAGAGCAAGGAGCTTCACGGGCGCTATTACCGGGCCCTTCATGGGTCTGATGTAGACACATTAGCGTCCGTAGCCTGGCTACGTTTTGGTGACCTCTTTGGGGAAACCGAAGGTTTTGTCTGTGCGATTATGGACGAAGTTATGATGACGAATAACTATCGGAAATATATTGTGAAGGATGGTACGGTAGACATATGTCGGGCATGTCACAAACCGGGAGAATCCATTCGTCACATTATCTCCGGTTGTTCTCGTCTGGCTAACGGAGACTATTTGCATAGACACAACCTCGTGGCCAGGATTATTCACCAGCAACTTGCTCTTAAATACAATCTTGTGGAATCAGAAGTACCATACTATAGGTATGTGCCCGACCCAGTTCTCGAAAATAGCAATATTACACTGTACTGGGATCGGTCTATCATCACTGACAGGACTATTGTTGCCAATAAGCCTGACATAGTGGTGATAGACCGATTAGAGCGTCGCACAATGATTGTTGATATAGCAGTCCCCCATGACGAGAACCTCGTGAAAGCTGAGATAGATAAAAAAAATAAGTATCTTGACCTGGCGCGCGAGGTTGTCGACATGTGGGATGTGGAGACAGCAATCATTGTGCCGATAGTCGTCACAGCCAATGGTATAATAGCCAAGAGCCTCGACCAACATCTAAGGAGGCTCTCGTTGGGTAGCTGGATCAAGGGCTTGATCCAGAAAGCAGTGCTCCTGGAAACGGCGCGTATTGTGAGGAGGTTCCTCTCTATGGAGCCCTGACCGCCGGTAGCTTGGACCCTGTTCCCGATACCGGTGGGCTACTATTTTTTATATTTTTAAATGTTTTTATTTTTTTATATTAATATTTAAAAATGTAATTCATATGTACATAGATTAAATAAATGGAATAATAATAATAATAAATCATTGACGATGGTGACAGACTGACGGACCGGACAAACACCCCCGTAGAACCGTATAGTCCTAGCACAGTGTCATATACACCCTCAAGAAGCTCATCACCATCCGTACCATCGTCATCCCCAATTACTACTTTTAATACAGTCCATCCCATCCCAGCCTCGGATGTTGCGCGGGAGGTATCTACCTTTTTACCCGCGTCCACCAAGGCTGGCAAAACAAGAGTTCGCATGAAATGGAGCAAAGAAGTTAATCTATTTATTATGCGAACATACCTCTACACCACTAAACTAGAGACCGATATGACCACTTACAGACGAAAACTGCATGAACTTTTTACACTCCAATATCCAGAAATTAATGTCACTGAACAAAGAATTTCAGATCAAAGGAGAGCTATAATACGAAATAAACTTCTGTCACAAGCAACAATAGATCAGTTAAAAGATGAAGTTCGTACACAATTGCAAGAAACAGAAAGCAATGAAAACACTATCAATATCACATCTACACAAAGACAAACGGAAAACATTCAACAAGAAGTACTAATGCAGTACACTCAATCAGATTCTAACACCCAATCTCAAACATACTATCACCCACAAACATACTCACAAACCACACATGCATCTACACAAACTGAAAACATCACCATAATGGTAGAAAATGATGTTGAGGTTCTAACAGATACCGATCATCATCACTTCAGAGATACCCAAATCCAAGAATTACATGATAAATTAAAAATAGCTCTCACCCAGTATTCCGGAATGGATCCAGCTATTCGGCCAAAGCTGCCTAAGCTAAGGTACTCACCAAAATTAACCCAACTTGTTAATTTATTTAATAATAGTATCCTCAATCAATATATAAGCATAGAAACTCAATTAATAGACTTACATACCCTAATATATTGCACTGCATTAGTTATTTCTGAAGAACTTAATTACAAAATCACAGAATATATAAGGAATACAAGGCCAAATAATAACAATAAACCAGCATGGCAGCAGAGACTAGAAAAAGATATAGAAAAACTGAGAGCAGATTGTGGTAGGCTAACCCAGTATATTAACAACAATAGATCAAATAAAGTAGTTAAGAGAGTAGAAACAATATTTAGTAACATGTCTATTCATACTAGACATGAAGAAAACAATAAGAGACCTGAACAATTTTTAGATACTTTGAAACAGAAACTAGCACTTAAAGTCCATAGGTTGAGAAGATATAAGAAGGCAGAAGAGCGTAAGCATGACAACGCCTTATTTGTTTTAAATGAAAAACGCTTTTATAGAAATTTACAGGCTAAACAAACGCAAGAGACTGATACGTTACTTGAAAATAATATGGAACTTCCAACCGTAGAACAACTTGAAACATTTTGGTCTGGAGTATGGGAAGAGCAAATACAACATAATTCTAAATCTAACTGGATATCAGACGAAGTTACTAGAGGGAGTTCATTACAAGAAATGGACTTCGTTGAGTTTACAGAGTCTGACATCACTAGTATTACAGCAAGGCTACACAACTGGAAATCACCCGGCATAGATAAAATACATAATTACTGGTTTAAAAAATTAGATTCATTACACAAAATCTTAGCAAAAAATTTAACGGACATTATTTTAGGGAAACAAAATATACCTGAATTTATAGCTACAGGAATAACCTACATGTTACCAAAAAACATATACTCACCACAGCCTTCCCAATACAGACCAATTACTTGTTTGCCCACAGTATACAAAATCCTTACATCTGCCATCGCCACAAAAATCAACAAACATATAGAACAACACAATATAATTGCAGAAGAACAAAAGGGATGCAGACGAGGTCACATGGGCTGTAAAGAACAATTAGTAATAGATTCAGTAATACACAAACACGCAGCAACTAAAAATAGAAATTTACACTGTACCTATATAGATTATAAAAAAGCTTTTGATAGTATCCCACATTCCTGGCTAGTCCAAATATTACAGATATATAAAATAAACCCAAAAATAATAGAATTCTTGCAAAACATTATGACCCGATGGAAAACCACACTACAATTAAATTACCGAGATAAAGTTATCAAAACACGGCA
Source organism: Tholera decimalis (assembly GCA_943138885.2). Taxonomy (NCBI): domain Eukaryota; kingdom Metazoa; phylum Arthropoda; class Insecta; order Lepidoptera; family Noctuidae; genus Tholera; species Tholera decimalis. The sequence continues at coordinate 2,761,563 of OW964575.2, read as the reverse complement.
AATCTATATAAAAAAAGGCATTTATCAAGGAGACTCGCTAAGCCCTCTTTGGTTTTGTCTCGCTCTGAACCCCCTGTCTCACCTACTGCAGCGTAGTCAGGCCGGATACTGTCTTAAACACACGACAGAATTAGTCACTATCTCTCATCTTATATATATGGATGATATTAAATTATACGCGAAATCTGAAAAAGAAATGAAAAAGCTAATAGAAATAACGACAGAATTTAGTAAAGACATTAATATGCAATTCGGACTAGACAAATGTAAAACAATACACATAACACGAGGTAAAATTAAACCGGGTGACTATGTAGTTAACAATACTGACACAATTACAGCAATGGAATCAACAGATTTATATAAATATTTAGGATACAGACAACTTAAAGGATTAGATCACACAGCAATTAAATACACCTTAAACACTGAATACAAGAGACGAGTGATCGCAGTATGTAAATCTCAACTCACGGGAAAACATTTAATAAAGGCTTTAAATACCTACGTAATACCAGTACTAACATATTCCTTTGGAGTTATCAAATGGTCTAAAACTGACATTCAACAAATAGAAAGAACTACACGCACCACACTTACTAAACACAATAACCTGCACCCTAAATCTGCAACAGAAAGGCTTACTATTCAAAGGCAACATGGAGGAAGAGGCCTAATAGATATCCACCACCTATGGCAGAAACAAATCGCTAGATTAAAAACATTCTTTCACACAAAATCTCATACAAGTAATATTCATAAAGCTGCAGTTTCAAACGACGCTAACTACACCCCGCTTAACTTAAACGAAGAATTGATAACTTACAATATTAACAACGACCCTCAGAAACCAAAACAGAAGATCGAGGAGTGGAAAAAGAAAGTGTTGCACGGGAGACACCCTCATGATCTAGAACAGTCGCATATAGACATAATAGCGTCAAATAAATGGTTAAAGATAGGAAATTTATTCCCTGAAACTGAAGGGTTTATCATTGCAATACAAGATCAAATCATCAATACTAGAAACTACAGGAAATATGTCATCAAAGACCAAACAATAGCAAACGATAAATGCCGAAGGTGTCATATCCAACCAGAGACCATACAACACATTACAGGAGCATGCACAACACTCACACAGACTGACTATACTCACAGGCACAACCAGGTGGCAAACATTATTCACCAAAAGTTAGCCATCAAACATAAACTCACACAAGACACAAACACACCATATCACAAATACATCCCACAAACCGTTCTAGAAAACACCACACATAAGCTATACTATGACCGCGCCATCCTAACCGACAGGACCGTCCATTACAATAGACCCGACATCACACTCCTAGATAAAGTTCATAAAATAACTTATCTAATAGATATTGCAATCCCGAACACACATAATTTACAAAAGACAATAGGAGAGAAAATAAGCAAATATGCAGAACTTAAAGAAGAGGTAACTAGAATTTGGAGACAAGAAAAAGTATACGTTGTTCCAATAGTTGTCTCCACTACAGGTGTTATACCAAACCACCTGCATCATAGCCTCAAATTAATAGACCTGAAAGATTCAATTTATATCACACTCCAAAAAGCAGCAATCTTGAATACCTGTAGAATAGTGAGAAAGTTCATGCAGATAGAGGAAAATGAAAACACCCATTCCACACTTTAAACCGCACATCACACACTACATTGACTTGGCTTGGCCCGTTGATGTAGTTTAAAAACTAGCCAAAGAGCTAAGAAACAGTCCATGTTTAGTCTAAATAATAATAATAAGACATTTATTTCAGACGAGTTGTCCATATTCTGTTAGTACCACAAATCTTATAAAGCTATTGTTAGTACACAAAAAATAAAATAAAAATAACATAAAATAAAAGTAACCGTAAGGTGGTACCGCACAGGGGTGCCAGTTTATGGCAAACCCTGGACACGACCACCCGTAGTGTGTAGTCGCATCCAGTGCCGCCACATCGGCGAGTCCCAGCGGCCCACGAACACTCTCAGAAGGCTGTTCGAGCTGGCCCGCATGCGCTTCATTAGGGATGCACAACGCTTCCGCATGATGGCATGAAAACCATCCACGCTTTTCACCGCAAACATTGCTGAAGCGCTGCAGTGGCGAGGCAGCCCGAACAGTACCCTGAACGCGTTATTATACTGTACTCGCAGAGCACTGTATGTACGCTGCGTGTACTTAGTCCACAGGCTGCAGGTGTAGAAAGATTGACAGAAGGCCTTAAATAATGTCACTTTGACTTGCTCAGTACACCGTGCAAACCTGCGGGCCAGCATGTTACAGCGTACAGACAGTGCCCTGCGCTCCCTCTCCAAATCAATGTTGTCACATAAATCCTCAGACACCCAGTGACCCAGATATTTAAAATTACATACTCTGTTTAAGCTGGCACCGCAAAGATACAAGGGAGGCACATTAGCAAATGATTTATTACCAGCCTTAAACACCATCATCTCACTCTTATTTACATTATATCTGAGTCCATGGGTTCGTGCATACTTTTCACAAATATCTAGCAGTCTGCGCATGGCACTGATCGACGGGCTCAGCAACACCATATCGTCCGCGTAGCTGATATTATTGATGCACTGTCCATCTATATGGCACCCAATGCTTGTTCTGCTGAGCTCGCCGATCAGCTCGTTCATGTACAAGTTAAAGAGACGAGGAGAGGTTAACCCCCCCTGCCTCACCCCGCTTTCCAGCCCATACACGTCCGAGTGTGCGCCTGCCCAACGCACAACATTCCTTTGACTCGAGTACCAATATCTTAACATTGCAATAATATCACGTGGCACATCTGTTTCATTTTTCATCTTTTGCCACAATACATCATATGATACCAAATCGAAAGCCCTGGACAAGTCCAGGTAACAGGCATAGACCGGCGTTTTCCTGGTTGTATAATACTGCACAGTCTGCTTGAGGCACAGGATGGCACTCTCAGTCGAAAGGCCAGGTCTAAACCCAAATTGAGCATCATGAAGTTCTATGTGCCTATCCAGGTGTTTGTCAAGCAGACTGTCCAGCACTTTTGCTATTACAGTAGCCAGCGAGATGGGCCTATAGTTTGCCAGGTCTGAAACATCCCCGGTCTTGTTTTTTATAACCGGAACAACCACGGTATGTATAAGTTCATCGGGTAGGTAACAATGACTCATACATAAGCTGAAAAACATAGCAAGTACTCGAGACAAATGGAAACCAGCATATTTCAAATGCTCAATGCTGAGACCATCATGACCAGGGGACTTACCTCGCACCATTTTATGAATTACGGAGGCAACTTCCTTGGCACAAAATCGAACAGTAGCGTCCCCTGCCACGGTCTCAGTACCCCGTGTCAGGTCAGTCGAGCTTACAAGAGGAGATTCCACCCTAAAATGACGCTGAAACAGGTTGGCTATATCACGAGGCACATGCACGCCCGCAACGCTCGTGGCGTTGTGGCACGCTCAAGGCTCGATTTTATTTTTAATTTATTTGTCTTTTTCCAAAATTTACCAAATTGTTTATTCGAATGATGCTGTGCAATTATATCTAACTTAATTTGTTTTTCATTGTCTTGACAAAATTTTACCCGAGATTTAAAAAGTCGCCTCGTTTGGCACATACTATCGTAAATAGATCCGCTTTTTTGTTTCCCACTCAGTAACCAGTTTTGATAACATAATACATTTTAGTAAACTATAAATTCACTTAACATTTTTATTTGTAAGGCTGTAACAGCCTTACAAATAAAAATGTGTTATACGGCATCTATTCCATCCTTATACTAGGTATAGTTATATCAGTTATAACTTAAGAATAAGTCGAGAATATTTTTTTACAAATAAACCAGTTATATCTTTGATATAACAACTCCTCCGTTATGTCAAAATGCACGATCTGGCAACAGTGCAACCAAAGAGAAACTACTAAAAAAATGCAGTTTGTCTATGAATTTCTTTCTTTTGAACAAGGAACTAGGATCCTTGCTTTTGAACTTTATCAACTTGACGTTTCTCGAGTCTCGACCATATGTTCTGTTCTTTGTCATCATTCATTGTATCATCTTGTATCTGAAAGAGATGGATGAGAAACGAGTTTCATGGAGCAGAACTGATACACATAGAAAATTACTTGTATGAGTAGGTGAAAGTTCTTACCTGATTACGTCCCCAGTACCTCAGAGCAATCATTATTTGCAAAACAGAAGATAATCCATCGCCGCGCGTGTCCATATTGAGATATCTACCAATTAATTGGTCTAAAAAAATTACACCACCTTTAGAAAATCGATATTTCAACCGGAACTGCTCATCGCTATATAAAACAAAAGGATTTTCTCTTTTTTAAATATTTTAACTTTTCTTTGAACCTGCATTAGATTTATAATGTTATTTACTTGTTCTACTTCTTCTATTGCATTTAATTCCATTATGAAAACTAACGTGAAATACTTAAATGCCCGTAAACAAACACAAACTGTGGTATTTTTAAGGTTATACTAGCTTTATACAAGGGTGAAGGCGTGAATAACTTCGGAATAACGGTTGTATGAATACAACTGTCAAAGTTATACTTGATATAGGCTATTCTTTGTTTATTTGTAGACATTTTGCTTATTCATAATTTATTCTTGAGTATAACTTTTATACCACGTTTATTTGTAAGGCTGTTAATGTTTATTTCATGTAAATCGGTTCATAAATAAAAAACTTATGTCAATTTAAAGAATCACGACGAATATTTGTTAAGGTATTCTATCAGAGTACGTACTACTTTTCTTGATTTTTGGGTATTACTTATCTTAATTTTTATTTAGGGTTTGTAAATAAATATTGTAAGCATTTGTTATAGGTTAGGCATTTCTTTCCTTGATTTTCGGTATACTTATCTTAATTTGTATTTAGGGTGTGTATATAAATATTATAAGTATTTGGTATAGGTTAGGCATTTCTTTTCTTGATTTTCCTTATTAAGTAAAGTTCATTAGTTCAGGTTAGTAATTATTTTTTCTAGCAATTCTTTTGTTTTATAAAGTTACTAGATTCCGCCCGCGACTTGGTCCGCGTGGAAAAAAAATCCCCCGATTTTGAAATATTCTTCATTAGTGCTCCGCTCCTATTGGTCTTAGCGTGATGATATATAGCCTATAGCCTTCCTCGATAAATGGGCTATCTAACACTAAAAGAATTTTTCAAATCAGAACCGTAGTTCCTGAGATTAGCGCGTTCAAGCAAACAAACAAACAAACTCTTCAGCTTTATAATATTAGTATAGATTACGTTTGGTTTACACGTCTTAACACTTATTACTTAAACTGTGATAATTTTAGACTGTATAATAATCTGTAAGTATTTAAAATTTAATTGTAGACGATAGTACGTGTTTACTAAATAACTGTGTGTTAAGTAGTAAGTACTATTTTATTGTAAGAATGCCTCGAAGAAGATCCAACCTCTCCGAATATAGTAGAAATGCTAAAAGGATGAGATTAGTTCGATCGCAGGAATCTGAGGAAGGTCGTGAGGCAAGGCTCTCTGCAACTCGGGAACATCAGGCTAGGTTTCGTGCTGCAGAAACTTCGACTCAGCAAGAATCCCGACTGAGTTCAAATCGTTCTCGAATGATGACAACTCGAAATACGGAAAACGGGGAACAACGAAAGCCACGTTTATCTGTCGATCGCGAAGCTGAGTCTTTTGCTGACAGGGAAACCCGCCTGAGCTCCCAGAGAGTACGGACAACGAGGTAGTTTGGCGTATTTTAAGTTTTTCGATCCACGAGAGATCCACCTTGACGTTCATCTTGAAGGTGGACAAAGAATATACTTCAACCCTGATACGAAGTCAAGGTCACTTCATCAGGCATAGTTCCCACATTGTTGCCAGGTATGAAAACTGCTCATACAATGTTCAAAATTCCGATCGATTTAGACCGCACAGAAAGCCCTGTTTGTAATATTTCAAGAAACAGCGATAAAGCTAAGGTTATTCGTGATTGTAGCCTTATTATATGAGATGAGTCCACAATGGCCCATCTAAAAGCATTAGAAAGAACATTGCGTGATGTCAAGCAAAATGATCAACCCATGGGTGGCATTACTATGCTTTTTTGTGGCGATTTTCGTCAGACTCTCCCTGTAATACCACGTGGAACAAGGGCTGATGAAGTTAGAGCCTCTCTCAAGAGTTCTCGACTGTGGCATTACATTATCCCTTTGCATTTGACATTAAATATGCGTGCGCAAATTGGAGGCAACGAAAATGCTCAAGAATTTTCAGTTTTGCTACTTGAGATTGGTAACGGTGTGTGCTTGCGCAAGTTGTTTGATTTGTAACTTTCTACTAACATATATCCGAACGTATCACATATTAGAATACAGATTCATATTTTTGCCGCGGTTTTTGAGTTGACTAATCATATTCCTTCCTTCCTATACAATTCCCACGAATGAGAGAAGAAATGTTCACGCACGCGCCGCTTATTGGCACATTCAACGCCAGCCAATCACCGTACAGATACGGTGGTTCGAGGGTATAATTACCTCCGCAATAGTGTGTCTCGGAGTCTTCCAGAAGAAACCATCGTGAAGTTATCACCCCGCGCCCTTGCCCGCTTAGCAAGTTATCACCCCGCGTCGAGCCGAGATTAACTAAATACCGATTATACAAATATCCGTGTTGGCCATACACAAGTGTGACAAATAAAGACTAAAGTGAAGTGCTTAAACATTAGAAGAAGAAAGTGATTCATCCCACGTGCTACATCAAGAAATATCCAAGTAAGTCCCTCACAACCTTTCTTCATACCCCTGGTCAGCTCATTACTGTGTGTGGTCAATATTTCACCCCCAAGTTACACCCCGCCACGGTCCTTCGAGAACTTACCGCACCAGTGTGTATCCGCAGGAACAAGGAAAAGTTGTTCTTAATGAAAACCTATGCAACATAGTTTCATCAATGCGAGACCTCATATCATCTGTGTATGGAAACGGAACGTAAATACCAACTTGCGAAAATTCCTGGCTTTGCGAAAGAGCTATTTTAACGCCACGAAACGACCAAGCAGCAACAATAAACGCTGCAATTTTGAGATATGTTCCGGGGGATTATGTTGAGTATATCTCCATTAACAGAGTCATGCAAGAAGGACAATCTACAAGCTACCCAGTAGAATTTTTAGAATCCCTCAATGCTCCTGGACTTCCAACACATAAAATAAAATTAAAAGTAGGCGTACCCATAATGCTTCTTAGAAATTTAAGCCCCCCAAAACTTTGCAATGACACCAGGTTAAAAGTGACCAATTTACAACGAAATCTGATAGAAGCAGAGATTCTAACAGGGTGTGGAAAAGGCGAAAGTGTTTTCATTCCTCGGATTCCTCTCATTCCAAACAATTTTGCATTTAGTTTTAAACGAGTCCAGTTTCCAGTCAGCCTATGTTTTGCGATGACAATTAATAAAGCCCAAGGTCAGACGCTGAAAGTTATAGGTGTAGATCTAAGTATCAGCTGTTTCTCGCACGGTCAGTTGTATGTGGCTCTGTCACGGGTTAGCAATCCTAGGAGCCTGTATGCTTTTATCCCCGATGGCCATACGTCAAATATCGTATACAGAGAAGCATTACTATAAAGTAAATTTTTAGCTACCCAAACGACAGTATATGTAATTCAAAATATGCTGCCCGAAAAGTCACTATTCCACGCGGACGAAGTCGCGAGCTAGTACGAAATAAAACTAAAACAATGTAATTATAAAATAATGAAAAATGTAAAAAAAATTGTTTTAAAAATGTAAAAAAATAAATGTTTAAAAATGTTATAGAAAATGTTAGATTTTGCGCGAGCTCGATATTGAACCAAAGTCTGACGTACGTGATGATACTTATACATTTTATAAATTAATAAAATTTGCAGTATTTTGACTAGGCCAAAGTAAAATGTGCGGTTGCTAACCATACATCACGCATGCCTCAATAGTGAGCACTTGTGATGGTGGACAATTTTTTTTACGAAATACCGCAGACCTCGAACGCAAGAGCAACTGAAGGAATTTGGTGGATTTTCAGTCAGTTGAAGTCTGACACTCCCTCCTGCTCTACCCAGAGGGAGAGGAGTCATTTCATAATTTAAACCCCGAAAAAAGGGGTGAATCGAAGCAGCGCATCGTATACCACGCGAGATTCAAAGAGCAGTTACCACTAGTAGCTTGATAGGATACCACGGTCCTGGAACGAGCAACTGAAGGAACGTGGTTGGTTTTCAGTCAGCAGAAGTCTTCCTCCAGTCACAAGCATGTTCCAGTGATATACGTGGTTTTACTTATTTAAATATTTGCTTTGTAAAGTTTTGTATATACCTATTCTTTTTTTTTTCATTATTGAGAATGTGAGGACTATGTAGGCTATTGCTTCTTCTTTGTGTTACTTTCATTATAATTTATTTAATGATGTCAAGCAATTTGAGTACTTGTGTGGCCTACTAAAATGTCCTTACTTTGGTATTGTTCGTCAAATCGTTGAGCTCCTAAAGTTCACAATTGAGCTACATGATAACTGACAAATGCTTGCACTGTCTGGACAGCTCCGCTCTGTGTGGTTATTTCCTCAAAAGAGAACCACAGACATGAACCTACATGCTTTTCATATGATTGGACCAATACGAATTGTATGGACTTTAAAAGAGACGTTGACCTCTAAATTTGTTTCGGTGTTTAAGGTCCGTATTACAGAACGTTCCTCAAGTCCAGTTTGAGCTTAATTCGCCCGATCTCAGTTTAAATATAGAATCTGCACTTGAGCATTGGTCTTATTCCAGAATGGTAATAAAACTACACTCAGATTCAAATCGAGCCTCAAGCAGAGAATATCTAATTGTCTATGCATCAGTCTGTTTTCGTTTTATTTTCTTCGTCTCCGCTGTTCCGATCTACGAATGATCGTAAATAATTCAATTTACTTTAATACCAAATTTTTAAGAATAAATAATATGTATTGCACGGTTTCACCATAGAAATTATTTTTTAAGAATTTGTAAAAGCAAATTCTTGAAGGTAAAAGGTGTTAAGGCAATATTTTCTAACATATAAAAATATAGCAAGAGTAACTTGTTCGTGGAACGGAGTGGATCCTAAATAATGTCTGTGACAGTGCTGTTTTGAATTGCTCATTAATCATATAATAAGTAATATTCAAATAAATAATGGTTTGGGAACAACGATCAATAAAAATATTAAAAGGAAACAAAGTTATAGTTAAAACAAAACAGAAATGCATATGTTTTACCAAATCTTGGTCAATAGATGGCAGTATTACAAATTGTCAAAAATCTTCATCTTGTGAAAATCTATACCATTTTCTTAAAATAATTATTAGCAAAATTGTATGGGCCCTTCACATGGAACGCTGAAATTCTGTTTTTCTGTTCAAATCATCGGTGAAAAAATCATTGTTATAATCTGTTTAAGTTAGAAAACACGGGATTCATCTAGTAACTTAAAATGGCAAAAAATTACGTGTAAAAGTGTTATTTGTAACCAATTAGGAAAATAAAATGTGATTTCATCATCATTCGCCAAAATTTACCATTTTTATATCAAATAATAAACTGAAAAGCAAATAGTTAACTGACAAGGAAATCTCTGCTCGAGCGTGGTGTCGACCATACTTGGGTGATGAATCTACAACTGAGTAACGATCTAGAATAAAGCCGTACCCGGCTGAACTATGATCGATGAATCTATACTTGAGGAACATTCTAAAATTAAATCTCGACTCAAAACTAGTTTTAAACTGCTCGAGTTTCGTTCTGTAATACGGGCCTTACTGTAGTCAGTTAGGAAACACCGGCCTCATCTAGCTAAACTTAACACGCAAAAAAACGACAAGTAAAAGCGTTAGCTATTTATAACCAATTTACAAAATAAATATTTCATTTCACACTTCCTTAAGCTTCACCCAACTGGGAGAAAACATTTCATGATTTTCACTCCGAAAAAGGTTTGAAACTAAAGTTAGTTTGGGATTTTCCTTACAATAACAATAGTTTATATCAAGTGCTTTGACTCCACAGACATATATTTGACTTTTAGGCTAGAAAAAGTCTCTGTGCCTGAAAAAGAAAAACGGAACCCTTATGAAATACCCACGACATCAATTAGTCAAGATTATTTTGGCTGTAGCAGGTTAATGTGAATTCACGTAGGTCTATGGTCCCTTGGAGCTCTAAACGAATTAAATTATTCGGACAAAAGTACATATCCATTTTGTGTAATCTATACTTATAATAAATCTGTAGAGAGGTCAATTCTGTACATGAATTATATTTCCAAAATAACTATCAGGGGGTGATTAGGGATCGATACTAATGCCAAAAATGCAATCAGTAAAATTTTTGTCTGTCTGTCTGTCTGTCTGTATAACCGTTATAGAAACAAAAACTACTTGACGGATTTTAACGAAACTTGGTACAATTATTATTCATACTCCTGGGCTGGTTATAGTATACTTTTCATCACGCTACAATCAATAGGAGCAGAGCAGTGAAGGGAAATGTTGGGAAAACGCGAGAAGTTACTCCATTTTTTAAGCTTCCGTCGCGAGTGCAACCTTAATGGTTAAAGCTACACAGAAATCATTTATGACGGAAATGTTCTCCTTAAAATTATATAAAAAATATCCCACGACAGCATATATCTATTGGTTGACTATGGTTGATATATGGTTGACTCACAATAATACGTGTAACTCCCGATAGCTTAGCAGTTCGAAGCTTTCTGATTATTATTCTGCTCCGAAATTTAAAACCACCACAACTTTGCAATGGAACTCGGCTAAAAGTAACCCAGTTGCAACAAAACATAATCGAGGCTCAAATTTTAACAGGTTGCGGTGCAGGAGAAACCGTCTTTATTCCCAGAATTCCCATAATACCAAATAATTTTCCATTCCAATTTAAAAGAACGCAATTCCCAGTATCGGTGTGTTATGCAATGACAATTAATAAGGCTCAAGGGTAGACTTTTTGTGTTGCTGGAGTAGATCTCGGTGTCAGTTGTTTCTCGCATGGTCAGTTGTACGTCGCTCTTTCTTGGATTAGGAGTTCTAGAAATCTTTATGTTCACGTGCCGGGCGGGTCAACTTTCAACATAGTTTACCCGGAAGCTTTGCGCTGAAGTATTTTCGTTCTATAGGTACTTAAGCCTCATGTGAACGTGATCTAAACAATATTACCAATACATTAACTTATTAACACATAAGGAGTTACACGCTGACTGCGATAGTTTTCAACAGTATTATAGATTGACATATTATATTTCCCTACTAAATTACGAAAGTTAATCTGTCTTTTACATCAAAATCACTGAACCGTGAAGAAGGACATAGGCTACTTTTTTTTTTACGAAAAACGACGTAAACGCTGTCGAAGTCGCGGGCAACAGCTATCTATACTAATTATATAAGGCTGAAGAGTTTGTTTGTTTGTTTGAACGCGATAATCTCAGGAACTACTGGTTCGAATTGAAAAATTATTTTTTAACTAGCTTTTGCCCGCGACTTCGTCCGCGTGGAATAGTTACTTTGGGCTAACGTTAAATTTAACCCCGATTTTGAAGCATTCTTCATTGGCGCTCCGCTCCTATTAGCCTTAGCGTAATGATATATAGCCTATAGCCTTTCTCTATAAATTGACTATTTAATTAAAATATATTTTTTCAATTCGAACCAGTAGTTCCTGAGATTATCGCGTTCAAACAAACAAACAAACTCTTCAGCCTTCAATTACATGACGCGCAGATTTGGATTTGGATTTAGAGCCGGTTTGTCTACTGAAAGTGCAATCCTGTGCCTCAAACAGACTGTGCCTCAAACAGACAGTGCCTCAAACAGACTGTGCCTCAAACAGACTGTGCCTCAAACAGACTGTGCAGTACTACACTGACCGGAAGACACCAGTGTATGGCTGCTTTCTCGACCTGTCAAAAGCTTTTGACCTGGTAAACTATGACATTTTGTGGCAGAAATTATCGGATGATACCGAGCTACCTACAGAGTTCATTAACATATTTCAATATTGGTATAAAAATCAAAAGAATTATGTCAGGTGGGCTGATGCTCATTCTGAGTTTTACAGGCTAGATTGTGGCGTAAGGCAGGGAGGGTTAACTTCACCCAGTCTTTTTAACCTATATATGGATCGGCTGGTTGGTGAGTTGAGCGGCAGCATGGTCGGATGCTCTATTGATGAAAGAATGATCAACAACATAAGTTATGCTGATGACATGGTGTTGCTCAGTCCATCAATCTGTGGCTTAAGGAAATTGTTGGCCGTCTGTGAGAGTTATGCGGAGGCTCATGGCTTGAGGTATAATGAAACTAAAAGCAAAGTAATCGTTTTTAAAGTGCGCAATAAGGCGTAGGCATGTGCGCACAGGCGTGCATGTCGCCAATTAAATTGATGGTATGTTTTAATTTATTGTACTAACAATAGGTTAAGTTTTTTACTAACACTCTATGGATCAATGGTTTGAGACAAATAAATAAATTAATTAAATTATATTATTAGCATAGATAGCTGTTGCCCGCGACTTCGTCCGCGTTTCTGTCGTTTTCCGTAAAAAAAAGTAGCCTATGTCCTTCCTCACGGTTCAGTGATTTTGATGTAACAGACAGATTAACTTTCGTAATTTAGTAGGGAAATATAATATGTCAATCTATAATACTGTTGAAAAATATCGCAATACCGAACCGCACAATATTATTGTTAATAGCTGTGCCCGCGACTCCGTCAGCGTGTAACTCCTTGTGTGTTATTAAGTTAATGTATTGGTAATATTGTTTAGATCACGTTCACATGAGGCTTAAGTACCTATAGAACGAAAATACTTCAGCGCAAAGCTTCCGGGTAAAAAAAATGTTGAAAGTTGACCCGTCCGGCACGTGAACATAAAGATTTCTAGAACTGCTAACCCGGGAAAGAGCGACGTACAACTGACCATGCGAGAAACAACTGACACCGAGATCTACTCCAGCAACACGAAAAGTCTGCCCTTGAGCCTTATTAATTGTCATTGCATAACACATCGATACTGGGAATCGCGTTCTTTTAAATTGAAATGGAAAATTATTTGGTATTATGGGAATTCTGGGAATAAAGACGGTTTCTCCTGCACCGCAACCTGTTAAAATTTGAGCCTCGATTATATTTTGTTGCAACGGGGTTACTTTTAGCCGAGTTCCATTGCAAAGTTGTGGTGGTTTTAAATTTCGGAGCAGAATAATAATCAGAAAGCTTCGAACTGCTAAGCTATCGGGAGTTACACGTGTTATTGTGAGTTAACCATAAAAGATAGATATATGCTGTCGTGGGATATTTTTTATATAATTTTAAGGAGAACATTTCCGTCATAAATGATTTCTGTGTAGCTTTAACCATTAAGGTTGCACACGCGACGGAAGCTTAAAAAATGGAGTAACTTCTCCCGTTTTCCCAACATTTCCCTTCACTGCTCTGCTCCTATTGATTGTAGCGTGATGAAAAGTATACTATAACCAGCTCAGGAGTATGAAAAATAATTGTGCCAAGTTTCGTTAAAATCCGTCGAGTAGTTTTTGTTTCTATAACGGTTATACAGACAGACAGACAGACAGACAGACAGACAGACGGACAGACAATAATTTTACTGATTGCATTTTTGGCATCAGTATCTATCCCTAATCACCCCCTGATAGTTATTTTTTAAATATATTTCATGTACAGAATTGACCTCTCTACAGATTTATTATAAGTATAGATTAAATATTCAATTTATAGAGAAAGGCTATAGGCTATATATCATTACGCTAAGGCCAATAGGAGCGGAGCGCCAATGAAGAATGCTTCAAAATCGGGGTTAAATTTAACGTTAGCCCAAAGTAACTATTTCACGCGGACGAAGTCGCGGGCAAAAGCTAGTGTATAATATAAATTCGTCCTCAACGCTGTTGGCCAGTATTTTTTTAAAGAATATTATAAGATCTTGTTACCCCCTCCAACTAAGCTAAATATGCTTGTGTCTGGAGTGGGTTCACGGTAATAGTGTAATGGGAACCCACAACCTTTCGATCACAAGTTCGACACCTTAGCCATTGGGCTATCGACGCTTAAATAAAAATGAATCGTCAAAAGATATCTCCAGAACGCCTGCACGCACCAAATCGGATGATAATTTTTGTTTATGGTGTTGTGTACTCTTTTGTCAGAACAAGGATTCAAGAGGATGTTAGAAAAATTGTACAGAATGTCAAAGATTTTACTGAGTTAAACTTCTGCGCGTACCTGTAATGTAATTTGCTCAGAAGGTTGTAAAGTTAGGCAGAATACATTGTTTCCTTGCGCGTTCTGTTAAACAAGCTTTGTTTCCCTTGCCTGTTTAAGAATGGCGGGAAAGTTAGGACTAAAGCAAACACTACACACACAGAATCTTATATTTAAAAAAAAACACACGCGTAGGTATATTGTCGTTTAATTTTCAGTAACTTGTTAAAATATAAAGGATTTATTTATTTATTATTTATTTGTTGCGGAGCTCGTGGCTGGTCAATCTTCAAAAGACCGCCCATTGTATCACCCTTTTTAGTTGTAATTAAAGCCCTTATTGTTTTACTGTAATGGTGTACAATTAATAATATATCTATCTATCAAAGTTAAGCAACGCTTGCACAAGTCACTCCGTGGATTAGTGACCATCTTAGCATATTATCATGATTCACAAGAAAGCCCGTTAAACTGGGTAGGGAAAAGCCAGAAAACCTAACACTGGTCTTGCCGAGGGGTATCGTGTTACCCAGTAACTGGGTTGTGGAGCTCAGTGCTTTACGTCTTCATGATCTGCTTAGCCTTTTTCCAACTATATTGGGGTCGGTTCTAGTCTAAAGCCTGCAATACATGTTGGCCGAGCGCAGGCCAACACGAGCGTTGGCAAATAGGTATAAGGCAAGAAATAATGTCCACACGTTCGACAAGTTCGTCGAACGCCAATGCAGACGTCCAATGTAGAAGAGGGTCTGTAGAGCTGCACACACGTTGGCCGAGCGCAGGCGAGCGCCTTTGATTTGTGACCAAAACCCGACACCGAGCCGAAGTGAGGCAAGTGATCATGAGCAACGGCGAGCGAAGACAATTTGCACCAAATGAGCTCTATACACGTTGGTGCTGGCGTTCACTCGGCCAACTAGGCAAGTGACAGCGAGCGATAACAACACAAGGCAAATATACTGTCTACATGTTGGTATTGGCCTTCACTCGACAACGCTCGGCCAACATGTATTGCAGGGTTAACCAGATGCAGCTGAGTTCTAGTTCTATAGAGTGACTGCATGTCTGACCTCTACAGCCCAGTACCTTGGTAACGCCATAACCCCTGGTACTTTTTTTTTTTTTTAACGTGGTAAAATTATCAAATAAGTCCTCCCACCCTGGGCAGGGAACACAACGCGCCGTCGACCCGGGCATGGTCCATGGTCGGACAGCGAGTTGCCCTTTACTCGCTGTCCGCATGCCCGCGCCTACGGTGGCCGGAGATCGTCGGCCGACGTCCGACGCCGTGGGCGTCTACCACTGCGGCTGGGCTGGAGGGAGGATGCCATCCTCTCCCTCACGCGGCCCGCCTCCTCCTTCGGAAGCATGACTGCTTCGCAGAAGGAGGCGACCGCTTCCCACTCCCTCTCGCCCCGCAGCATGGCCTCGACCAATGCCGGGCGCGAGAGGTCTCAGCCTATCGCCGCCGTGAGGACACGTCGGTGCTCTGCCCAGGCGGGGCAGTCTTGCACCGTATGCTCTATGGTGTCCTCAGGGCCCTCGCAGTGGTGACACCCAGGCGTTTCCTCCTTTCCCATCAGACACAGGTACCTCCCGAAACTTCCGTGTCCGGTGAGGACCTGCGTCATGCGGTAGGTCAGGACGCCGTGACGCCGATCTAGCCACTCCTCAAAGAGGGGTCTTACCGCCGCAATTGCGGCGTGCCCGAACCCCTGGTACTAGCGTCAGATTTTCTAAATACCCGTAACGATTGTCAAAGATGTACAGACGCCAGCACATCAAGCTACAACAATCTGTCAAATTTCTTTAATATATTTTCAACATTATTGTTAAAGAAATTAGGTTCAAGGTTGATTGGGAAAATTTGACAGTTTAGGCAGGGCTCCGTCACTCCATGTACTTGCGCGCTATAATTACCTACCGCCCGGCCGAGCGGTCTCGGGCCGTTTGCGGACCAAATTCAGTGCGGTTTTCACAAGCGAAGCGCAAGCACGTTGTTCAATTTTAATTGTTACCTACATTCGTTTGTACACGTACCTACGATGCCGTCTGGTGCCTTATGTGCTGTAGATGGGTGCAAATCAAGTAAAAGAAGGGATAAACACCTAACATTTTTCCATTTACCTGTCAATGAAGAAAGGTAAGTGATAAATAAATATAGCAAGAAGCATACCTGCCCTGGCTTTATTGCTGAATTACAGAACATTCCTGATTTAAATGAATCTACGAATAAATTGTTTATCGATTTTAAAGCATTCAACAAAACATCGTCTTTTTACGGAATGTTAAAAGTGCCAACAGATGCGTTTCATAATTATGTAAGAGAACTTGAGACTATGTTTATTAATAATTTTGAAAAAAATATCAAACAAAGGCCGGGTAGTACTCTTTATGAAATTTTAAATAACATACATTTTGATTCTCCCTGCCCTTGTTTCCCAAAACAATATCTAATAAAACTTTTTATTAGATTCAGGATATTTTCTACACTAAAATTTAATAACCGAGAATTTAGAAAGGGTAAGGAATTTATAAAATATTAAAGTATAAAAATAAAACACATGTAACTTTAAAGATTTTTTTTATTTTATCCACACACTGACCTCTATAACTATGTTTTATCTAGATGTATTGCACAGTCAGCACCAATTTATAAAAAAAATATTTTATAAACGATACAATTTTAAACTACCACCTATAGTCAGAGCATATTCACAGTTCTCAATAGCATAGACACAAAACGTTATGTTAATTTAATTTAATGAAGAGGCAGCCCTGCGATTGCTGTGGGATCGCGCGATGCGAAAGCAATCACAACTGTACGCTTAAACATTTAGGCACATTTTAGCATGCAGCGGTTGCTGACGCGACCGAGTAGGCTATTATAGCAGTAGGTATTGGAATTTTTATACTGAGTGAAGTATCTGTAACTGTTACGTAGTAACTATTAAGTAATCTGTGGTTTAGGGTAGCTTCATGTGCTGTCGTCTGTACAAATAAAATTCTGGGATTTTTCGAAGCACGAGTCTTGATAATTATGTTGAGATGGTCACTCATCTACCGAACGAGCTTGGAAAGCGTTGTATATCGACCCGAACCTTTTTAAACTTAAAATGTTAACTCCCGCAAACAAAGAATAGGATTAATTCGGTTAATATATGGATTTCGATTTTATACAACATTGTATCGTAATGGGGCGTGCAACTGTCAAAGTGGCGCTAGTAGCACACTTACCAATATCAAAGCAGTTTCTCTATGGAACAGTAATGAATTCCTAAATTAGAGACAGTTATTGAGAATTTTTCGATTAAAGAACATGTATTATGTTCTTTAATCGGAAAATTGTACAGAAATCAATTGAAATCAATGAAATGAAAATAAAAAATATTACCACAGATAACCATAGATGATACAGATAACTATATAATATCTCACAATCTAACTAACACTGACAGTGACAAAGGTTCTTACGGTGGTGGCGCCATCTGCGATTAGCTTTCACTTGCACGCCCCATTAACGCAACTCTAAAACCATAAATAGAAAATTATTTTATAATCATAATACAATCTCAGGATTTTTAGTTTAACATGAAGGTATAAAGTACAGTTATTGTAAAACTACTTTGAAATAAGTTTCATTTTTCGTGAAGGAATTTCTATAAAATTGCATTTAAAAAAAAATATTACTTTGATTTATGGTCCATTTTCGTTTCTTATAATAACTTATAACACTATCACTGTACAGTCACAGTGATAGTGTTATAAGTTATTGTAATTTACGTTTAAATTGTTTCTGGGATATAAAATACCAATATCAAAAAATTATAAAAATCGATTGAGCAAACGATTTTGAACAAATTTATTTCGGGATGACATGAGCATTCATTATCTTACATATTGTATACTAGCTTTTGCCTGCGACTACGTTCGCGTGGGAGATTTTGTCGCGAAAATCCCGATCCCGTGGGAATTCAGGGATGAAAAGTAGCCTATGTATTATTCCAGGATGTCAACTATCTACTTACCAAATTTAATTGAGATCCGTTCAGTAGTTTTTGCGTGTAAGAGCAAAAAACATACATACATACTTACAAACTATTATAATATTAGTAGGACTAATTTAATTCAATCGCCGTCGGGCATATTAGATCTATAATCAAAGCACACCATCCAAGTATTCCCAGTACCTTCTGTTACTCTTCTAGCTGTTCCTAACGAGCTTAGCTACAACTTTTTATCTGGAATAACTTCGTAAGGGAGTGCTGAGTCTAATCATACGCAAAAACTTAGTGATTACGACAGGTCCGCGATCTAATGGCAGAGACGCGCGTTCAATGCACTAATAGACTATAGACTACGACCGCCATTATTATAGTGCGGCGTTCTTTTTTTAAAAATCGCATTTCTGTGGAGGATGTTGACATTTAGTTCATAAGCTAGGCTTGTGAGAATATCTGCTTTGATTTACTTTATAGCGTAGTACTTAATAAGTTTATGATTTTGATTTATTATTGCGGCTAAATATATATTTATTTATTTATTTTATGAACAATTATAATGGTAATTACATGTGTAGTGATTGTAATTTTAAGGACTGTATTGTGGTTGTCTTAGAGTTCAGTTTAAACATATTATTTTTTAATTGCTTTGCGCGTGACCTAAATAACTCGAGTATCGAGGCTAAGGCTCAACTAGCTGCCAAAAATTTCGCAATCTTATCAAGAAGGGACAGTAGGTACATATTTCACACAGAAACAGCTGCTCAACCTCTATCAAGTGCAAGTTCGATAGTGCATGGAGTACTGCTCTCAGCTCTGGGGCAGATCTACCAAATACTAATATATTATTTTAAATTTTATTGATAAAAATTAATTTTTGTTGTTTTTTTTTTCACTATTCACAATAAAGTAACACATTTTTCCTATAAATAATAGTACTTACATTATTTATTTTTTATAAATAGACTAGTGATTTTTTTTGTTTATTTAATGATTTTTCGAGTATTCATTTTTTTTTTGCGTTTTGCACCCCTATAATTGTAGAAACATAAGTTGGTATAGCGTCGCTGCGCCTGCCAAATTCTATTTGTGCAATTTTTCATTTTTATGTGCACTTTTTTGCTTAAAAAAATTCTAGCCCCTTATATGACTGTTTTGGCAACTTTTATATTTTTATTATATATTAAACTAGCTTCTGCAGAAGTCTAGAAGTCGAAAATGTTCCATGGGATCCCGTCCCCGGGATAAATAGTATCCTATGTTTTATTCCAGGACATATTTATCTATCTGTGTGCCAAATTTCTTTCAGATCTGTTCACCCGTTATAGTGTGATTTAATAACAAACGTACGTAATATTACGTCGACGTAATAGTACGTACGTATTATTACGTAGGTAATATTTAATAACATAAAATTTAAGTAAGGGCCCTGTTTAATTTAAAGCTTCTCTGTACACAATATTTGAGGTTGTTTTATTTTCCGGTAACAAAATAATCTGCTTTTCAGATGATCCAACTCGTGATAGACCAACATATAATTGTCCATTGGCTTATATTTATTAGTCCATAAAAAAAATTTAACACCACTTAAATAAAAACCTTAAACTACATATATACATCTAAAAATAAACTAAAATATGGCATCCAGAAATTCGTGCGCATCGCTGTCCACTGGTAATGTGCCCAAAAGACTGGCGGGATTTGCCCATGGGAAAAACATTCTTTTCGTAAGTCAATGCCAACTAAAGAGAAAGTTTGTCCTTGGGACTTGCTTATAGTCAGGGCAAAAGATGTTTTTATGGGAAACTGGAGTCGCTTAAACGGTATAGGCAGGTCCGTAGGAATCATTGGAATTCTTGGGATATGCGCCAACTGGCCAGCCCCTGGTCCGATGAGAATAGTCGCCACAATTAAGTTATCTTTTAAATCTTTAATTAGTAGCCTTGTGCCATTACACAGGTTGGGCGAGCTTAAATTCCTTAAAAGCATAATAGGCGTTCCAGTTTTCAAGAGCAGTTCGTGAGGTGGCAGGCCAGATGGAAGGAATTTAAAAATTCTTGCGGATGATGGACTACATCTTCGACATTGCACACTGTATCAATGGACTTGTAAATTTTGAATTGACCGGGGACTTTTTGTAAAATTAGGTTATTGATTTCATTGACTGTAAGTATCGTTTCTTGGTGAGACGATAGCCCTTGAACAAAGCCAATTAATGTCTCTATCTAATAAATATTCAAGGTCTGGATAAACTGCATCTATGAGTTGCTGCAAATTGTGAACGTATTAGGTCTACAGTCTCATTTATAACGATTTCCGCAACGTTAGTGCCCAAGGTTTGAGAAGAAAAAGACCCTTCTCCAACTTTGAGTAGCTGTTGTGCAAAATCGTTATCTGTATTTCCGATTAGGTAGGCTCTCATATTAGTTCGTAAGTTTTAAGTTTGGACCATACTCCATAGAGGTGACGATTTAAGACACGCCTTTATGATGTCCGCACGGGTCCGTTTTGTGACGACGGGAAGTGTCTGCCGAAAGTCACCAGCAAACACAAAGGTGACACCACCCATGATAGCAACTGAATTTCTCAAGTCCTTAAGCGTTCGATCCAGTGCTTCAACATGAGCTCTATGGCTCTTTGTGCATTCATCCCACATTATCAGCGACGTATTCTGTAATAACTGTCCAAGGGGCCCATTTTTGCGAATTGAACATACCGACTGCTGCTCCAATGAAACTGAAACGTAAGTTGTTGTAAAAGCTTTTTTTACATAAATCCTCCTATATCTGCTAAAATATAAAATATAATTATTTAAGACGGACCAGATTGCCATACATTGTTTTCAGTTTTATGCAACTGTGGCAGCGCATGCAAATAATTCTATTTTTAACCGACTTCAAAAAAAGGAGGTTTACAATTCGTCTTGAACTTTTTTTTTTTATGTATATTACCTCATAACTCGGAGATGGCTGCACCGATTTGGAAAAATCTTTTTTTGTTTGAAAGGGTATACTTTCTAGTTGGTTCCATTGTCGTCACGTTTGGATCTGATGATGGGATCATGGAGAAATCGAGGGAACTCTTCAAATATTATAGGCACACCTATAGCGTTTTGGATATTTCTTATAGTACCTTGTGCAGTTGCTCTCGAAAAGCACCATTTGAGGAAGTGGAACTGATGATGAAGACCCCAGATGGCCACCGAAACTACTCTATAATAAGTATTTCGTTGATTGCGATTATCTAATCGCAAGTAATCTTACTTGAATATGGATGTTGAGCACTTTATGCTCGTCACAAAGCATATGGTGAAGTAGAGCTGATGGTAATGTACCAGGAGAAATCCTCAAAAATTAACGGCTCTGCACCGGGAAAAGCAATA
Organism: Tholera decimalis; assembly: GCA_943138885.2. NCBI lineage: Eukaryota > Metazoa > Arthropoda > Insecta > Lepidoptera > Noctuidae > Tholera > Tholera decimalis. Next base: position 2,739,862 of record OW964575.2, on the reverse strand, counting down.
TTTTGTAAAAGGTGATTAGTTGACATTTTGGCTTTTGTAACTAGATAAATTACAAACCGACCCACTAAAAAGCGTGAAAAAACCTTTTTAGCAAAAAATAGAACCGACTTCCATATAAAAACACTACAAAGGCAATAATAACTTTAATTTCGGAAGGCGGTGTCTTTAGTTTTGTAAATATTTTCGTTTTTGACACCGCCTTCCAAAATTAAAGTTATTTTTGCCTTTGTAGTATTTTTATATGGAAGTCGGTTCTATTTTTTGCTAAAAAGTTTTTTAAGTGGTACAATTTTCCGACTTGCTTGACAAAGATTATAATAGCTCGACTAATATGCATGATATAAAGATAATTTATAGCCTATAGCACTCAGGGATAATGCAGCTACATGTAAGTGAAAGAATTTTCAAAATCGGTTCGGTAGTTTCAGAGATTACCTCCTACATACAAACTTACAAATTTTACCTGTTTATAATATTAGTATAGATTTATTTAGCTTGTTTTTTTATTCGTATTTTCATAATCAAATCATCTATAACCGAATGAGAGTAGGTACCTTTTACAAACACGAAAACAGTTTTTTAAAGTAGGTAGGTATGTATTAATGAAAATTAGACAATTGGTAATTAATTATTATAATAACCACGTGTCCGTTTAGGTTATGTTTAATAACTGTAACTGATTGAGATGAAAGTATAGTCCGTCCTGCTCACGCATTTACGCGGTTCATTAAAAAGAATAATGTGAAAGAGGATATTATGATATCATACGCTATCATGTCGAGCGATCGATAAAATATGACCTGATTTTCTTATCACCATTTTTTTTCAACTACATTATTATATCAGTCTAAGACATAATTTATGCATGAATCTACAATTATGATGATATCTACCAAAATATCAGTGTCCAAAACACTCGCTCTGGGTTCAAATATTGGTTTGCACTGTGAAGTAAGTTAAGATTTCACGACTTTATGTATACTAACATAGTATCAATTGTACAGTTGATTTAATATATTACTTTTGATAAATAAAATATGGAATTATTTATAATTGTTTATTTATTTATTAAAACTTTATGCAACACAAAAGGTACAATGGTGGACTTAAACCCTTAGGCATTCTCTACGAGTCAACCATGAGTAGTGAAAATTCAACATGTCAGATGTATAAAAAATAAACTAAGTAGATAATTTAAGTTAATGTGTTATTTCAAGTATATTAGAAGTATATTAGTAAGTATATTAGATTCTAAAATGAACTAACAGCCATTCATTTATCGTAATACAAACCAATATATAAATTCCTTTACCAATCTATGTGGCCAAGAAATAATTAAATTTTAATTTATAATTAAACTAGCGTCCGCCCGTGACTTCGTCCGCGTGGAATAAAATTCCCCCGATTTTGAAACATTCTTCATTAGTGCTCCGCTCCTATTGGTCTTAGCGTGATGATATATAGCCTATAGCCTTCCTCGATAAATGGGCTATCTAACACTGAAAGAATTTTTTCAAATTTCAGTTTCAAACCAGAACCGTAGGTCTTGAGATTAGCGCGTTCAAGCAAACAAACAAACAAACTCTCCAGCTTTATAATATTAGTATAGATAATTAATAATATTTTTTTGTAAATTGGTTCAAAACTATATTTTACACTTATACAAGATAACTTTATTTTTGATCATTTTAAACAACATGCGGCAGGTTTTCCTAACTGAGTACCCTGAGAAAAAACACCGAAACAAACTCAGAAGTCACTCTCTTTTGAAATCCATACAATTCGTACTGATCAATTCATATGAGAACCCTAATGATGATGAAATGAACCCTAATGAAATGTAGGTTTTAATGTCTTAGGTGCTCTTTTGAGGAACAAAATATACAGATTTGAGTGGTTAGCTGGCTATATGTGAACTGTGTATCCGAAGTGGGTTTTCGAGGAAAGAACCATTGCACAACGAATTAGGAATCCTAATTCGTTGCCATTGCACCATACAGGTTAGAGTAGACCTGTACAGACAGTGCAAGCATTTTTGTCTGTCGATAACTGTAGCGCCACTTAGAACTTCCGCTAAACTTAAAACTAACGCTCAATGGTGAAATAAATACATATGATAAATCCATATAGTTTCGCAAAAGCAATGTATATATAATTAGCACGGATATTCTTTTTATTGATAATAGGCTCGCGTTTAGCCACTATCTCACCTGATGGTAAGTGATGATGTGGTCGAAGATGAAGCACGCTTACCTAGAAGTAACCTATTCACTCTTGACTTAAAGACCCCATGTATAAATATATTTTGGTCTATTTTTACAGATGCTCAGTAATCTCACAAAAGAAAATCTAAGAAATCTAAAAACAATGCAAATCATTAGTATAATTACGTAATTAGTCATCCACTTATCATTACAATGACATTTTAATATCCTTATTGAGAACTACACCATTCTGTTTTTTACTTTTCGGCACCACACAGGCGTCTTAAAAAATATTATGAACTAGCTTTTGCCCGCGACTTCGTCCGCGTGGAATAGTTACTTTGGGCTAACGTTAAATTTAACCCCGATTTTGAAGCATTCTTCATTGGCGCTCCGCTCCTATTGGCTTTGCGTAATGATACAATATAGCTGTGCCCGCGACTCCGTCAGCGTAAGTTAATGTATTGGTAATATTGTTTAGATCACGTTCACATGAGGCTTAAGTACCTAGAGAACGCTTCGACCGCGAGACGCGTCGAGCGCGGCGACCGATTCTCAAAAATAATCCTTATAGCATGATTCAGTATTCACGCGCGATGGCTTATTATTATAAGCGTATTTCATGTATAACTTTGGTGTTTCTATACCGATTTATATGATTATTTTTACGGTTTCGTAGCCGAATGGCAAAAAACGGAATCTTTATAGTTTCGACATGTCTGTCCGTCTGTCTGTCTGTCTGTCTGTCCGTCCGTCCGTCTGTCACAGCAATTTTATTCCGAAACTATTAGGACTATACATGTGAAACTTGATAGGTAGATGTATTCTGTGAACCGCTTTCCGATTTTGAGAAAAAAATTATAAAATATTTAAAATAAAGGGGGGCTCCCCATACATGGAACTAAACCTGAAAATATTTTTTTTCATGAAATCAATGCATGTATGGTATCTATAGACAGTTCTTTAAAAACGACATCGGGGTTTCTAAAACCACTTTTCCATAAAGTCAATCGTTTAAAAGATATAAGCTTCCAAAGTGGTAAAATGTGTGTGTGGCGGACACAACCTCTAACTTCTATAATAATGGAGTGAAAAATCTAAAAAAAAAATATATGTCTGTAGATCTAGAGATAATATAAACTTTCAACCAAAATTAGTTTGAACGAAATCAGTTCAGCAGTTTTTGAGATACAGCATATTTTCTAAAACCGCAAATATAACTTTGTAATTCATACAAACATTATGAAAAACAAATTTATTCGGCGCAGTTGTAAAAAATGTAAAAAGCCAGTTTTAAGAAATTTGTAAGTTTTTTTTTTTCAAAACAAATTTATTTGGCGCAGTTGTAAAAAATGTAAATAAGCTAGTTTTAAGAAATTTGTAAGGTTTTTTTTTCGTCAAATAAATTTGCATATTATATTATAGTTACTACGGAACCCTTCATGGGCGAGTCTGACTCGCACTTGGCCAATTTTTTTATGGAATAGTTAATAAACTTAACTTTTTCAATTAGGGGTGACTGAGAGTGTTATAAACGTAAGAGTAGACAAATATTATAATCAGAAAGCTTCGAACTGCTAAGCTATCGGGAGTTACACGTGTTATTGTGAGTCAACCATAAAAGTTAGACATATGCTGTCGTGGGATATTTTTTATATAATTTTAAGGAGAACATTTCCGTCATGAAATGATTTGTGTAGCTTTAACCATTAAGGTTGCACACGCGACGGAAGCTTAAAAAATGGAGTAACTTCTCCCGTTTTCCCAACATTTCCCTTCACTGCTCTGCTCCTATTGATTGTATCGTGATGAAAAGTATACTATAACCCGCTCAGGAGTATGAAAAATAATTGTACCAAGTTTCGTTAAAATCCGTCGAGTAGTTTTTGTTTCTATAACGGTTATACAGACAGACAGACAGACAGACAGACAAAAATTTAACTGATTGCATTTTTGGCATGAGTATCGATCCTTAATCACCCCCTGATAGTTATTTTGGAAATATATTTCATGTACAGAATTGACCTCTCTACAGATTTATTATAAGTATAGATAAAATGGCTAACCAGTCACAAAGGTTTGCTCAATAGAGTTTTAATCTTTACTAATAAGCATAAAACCTTCTTTGTGTAACGTTTTATGACTTGACTTAGCCTTTTTTGATACAATACTGAATCCTTTGATTGACATCTTGCAAAGAAACTAAGCATTGGAAATTGAATTCTACTTAACTGAATAAATCTGACTTTTAACCACCATTCTTAGTAAGTCTTTCTATTATTTTTATTTATAGGATAAAGTTACACAATGGGTTAGAAGTTTTTGTTACTTAGCTGAATTTGGGTTACAAAAATGATCCTTTTCTTATTTCTAAGGGGCTACCTCGTCTTGGACAAGTGTGGGTTTCGTTGGCGACTCGAGGATTATATGAGGTGGCTAGGTAGCCATGTTTAGTGATAATGATCCGGTCAGACGGCAGTCGCCAATGTCCGTCCATTTGTAAACGCATGATCGGCTTCCTTTATACGTACTTAATTTTACCAGAAGAATTTCGTTTTCGCCTTTTATGAGCTGAAGATCGCATAATCCATCGTGGATGTTCTGTGTAAAGAAGTTATGGCTAGAAAGGGGGAACTGATAATATGGGGGCATGTTTCAAGACGGCGTACAGACCTCGCAGTATAGTGAACATTTCGAACGTTAATCTATCTTATATTCCTATCTAATACATAAAAATCTCACGTCACCGTTTGTTATCGAACTCCTCCAAAACGACTTGACCTCTATCTCTGTCCTATGACATAACTTAATTATTTAAAAGATTTTTAATTTTTTTGGTGACATATCTTCAGTACATATAGTATAATTAACTTTGTATGGCTCGATTGATAGAACGCAGTTGAGTAGATTGAATGTAGGTACAGCAATAAAATTCCGATTGATTTATTGAAGTTAGTCACAGTTCACTCATTAGGATTGAAATAAGTTGACGCACTTAAATGTATTAATCTAAAATTCTAAAGCTATTGATGCTTATTCTCAAAGCAAGCTAGTGATTTTGTTTTGGGAGACTGCATTCAGTCGCCTGTCGTATAACATGGTTCAGGAATCAATGTTGTCTGCCAGAATTACGGGAAGGTTCTTACGAGATACCGCCAATGTATAGCAAGGATAACTAGAATAGAAGAGAATAGAAAGATGTTTATTTCCCTAGTTCATATGTTACAATATGGCCATAGGCCGTTGGTGTATTCAGCCTGTGGGTGTATCAGCTACACAGTCTACCTATGTTTGTCTAAAAAGATCTGTATAAGTGTCATGTAGTATGTGCTGTGAGCTTGTTAGTGTGTACAGTACTTAATAAATTTATATAAATTTATAAAGTTGCTCTATATTGCCCTATCCTATTTACAGCCAATTACAATTTATGGGGACGTAGAGCAGTTGTTCGCTTGCTGAGCAGCGGACTCCTGTCTTTTCTTGGTACATAATCAATTTCACCTAGTCTAGTAATAGTTAGGAGGGGGTTGTGCTGTCCGTATCCGAGGTAGGCGTCACCAGGGGTTTCTAAATCCTCGATGTGCATTTCGCGGAGTTGGAACAACATGCACGGAGATGCCACGGATCCCAATCTAGCATATCCCAGAGTAATGAGGTTTCTAAGCGTCTTGGGAGCAAGGATAACTAAAGGAATAGGATGGGTTTTCCATCAGCAGAAGTCTAACACTCCCTTCCGTTCCACCCAGAGCTAGAGGCATCAGTTGATAATTTAACCCACGAAAAACAGTGAGTCTTTCTTGTAAGGCCTCATAAAAAATATAAATAATCGGCCTGTGACGTTACCTCAGCTAGGACACAAGCCTGTTATCTATGAGAAGAAAAGAGCCATAATTCACCAGTGAGGGTTGATGGAAGTTACATGTCTTCAGATGTTTCGATCTTAGAACATGCCAGTTTCCTCACGATATAATTATATTTCTTAAAAAATTTTAGAGCGGTAGAGATGATGAATATACCACAAAGTTGTGTGCCTGGTTTCAAACTATGACCTACAACTCGTTATTCGAGTCTTTAACTATTAAGCAACGTCTACTAATGGATTAAAGTGAAATTTCTCACACCGATTGACTAATTTATTAATAGATCATTTAAATAGGGATTTCTACCAGTGAGTGACTTTCATTTAAGGCTTAAGAAGTAATTCAATATTATACAACGTGTAACGGAAACCCCATATCTATCCAAAAGGACTGAAGACAACATCTGGTATGGAGTCTCTATGCACAGTTTCAGCACAAAATGAGTGACTCAAAGAATTGATACCAAATTATCGGTTTCAAATGTTTCTTGAATACCAATCATAACAAACGTGTCACAGCACTACGAGGGTCAATAACTTTCCACTTCACTTGCCAATAACACGATAATTCTCTTCGTTCTTCTTCATTTAAAAAAATCGGCCTCTGCTATCAATCTATTGAAATTTCTAATAAGTTCCACACATGTAGATATAGGATTACAAAAACCTTGACATATTATTTGCTATCGTCCAAAGAAGGCGTGCGATTGTTATGTATATACCCTTTATGTTACACGTTGTATATGTTTTAAACTACTGCAAGTAGTATTTCTGCCTCGAATCGTTGAAGCTTCATGTTCCAGGCACTCTTCAAAGACCAGTCAGCAGCAATGACGGATCCCGACAGGGCCAATGCCCGCCGGGGTTGCGGGAATGTTCCAACAAGATAATCCTCCCCACCCCCGTAGCGCAAGAGCAACTGAAGAAACAGGGGGAGTTTTTAGTCAGAAGAAGTCTGACACTCCCCACCACTTCACCCAGAGCAGAGGGAATCATTTGATGATTTTACTAAAATAAGCAAATCTTTCAAGGCTTAAGTAGAAAATAAACATTGCTTCCTAAGCTTTGTAGATGTTTTTACCAGCAGGTAGCATTTTTGTGTGTTCCAGTGCTTGGAACCCGTTAAAAAGGATCTCAAACGTTTCTTTGCTCTCTGCCATAAAAACGCAATCCAATGTCACGTACATGCAAAGTATCTACTATAAACTATTGTTATGTTCAGAAGTGCTTACCGTTAGCGTCCAGGTAAGGCTTCGGTTAGTTCTATCAGGGGCAGCATACATAAAAACAACTGAGATTGGTTAAGAAGATAACTGAGCCTTTACCAGAAAGTTATTCGCGTCTTTAAAGCTCCAGAATAACTATAGCATATCTTTATAATAACTAGCAGTTGCGCGGGACTTTGGCCCCGTGGACTAAATTTACCACGATAAAAACATAACCCACCTTCTTTTGCAGTTGGGTAAGGCTTATACCGTTCCTCAAGCTTCAAACTACTTCCATACCTCATCCAAATCCACTCAGTACTTTTTTATTTTTAAGTTTAGCGCGTTTAAAGAAACAAACTTTTCCGCTTTATAATCTTAAGTATAGATTCCACGTATGGATGTATTCAACCTATTACGTTCCAAACTGCTGGGATACAAGCCTCCTCTTTGTGAAAGTGGGCCGTAAGCCACTACGCGAACCCAGCACTGATTGGTGGATGACGAAAGTCTTCGGATTTTTGGTCCTCGGACAGACGATTTGGGAGCAGTTTTGATGATATAAATACACATAAAATAATGGTCCTGACTAGGTTCGAACTTACAATCTTTAACACAAATCACCAGGTCCTTAACTCCGGACAAAACTTGAGTTTTTATTTGCTTAATTTAGACCAAATACTTCGTAACAATAATCAATACAATTATAGAGGAGCTCGTGGCTTAATAATATCTGCAGGGTCAATTTTCGAGATTAGGTGGTTGGCGAGGTCGCTCTTTAGAGGGGGGACCATTGAGATTCGTCTGTGCTTTGGAAAGTAAACGTTAAGCCTTTGTTGCTATTATTTGAACATCTTTGACAGTCGTTACACCTTTAACCTAGACAGAAGCCGGGTAGAAGTAACCTATTCACTCTTAACTGAAAGACTCGAGAAGACCCGAGAAGTTAAAGCTATCAGGAAACACCGATTCTGCAGGGAATTCCACTTTTTAAATGTACGCACAACGAAACTATTCCCTAAGCGTTGTGTGCGGGATGTCCACCATGAAACGATGGTGCATCGCCATTCGTCTTATAGTCCGACAATGGAACGAGCTTGTTGGGATTGGATTGTGCAAAACATTGGACACTCCCTGAAATGTAACTGATAGATAACCGATAGGCTTGCAACTCGTGGCCGATGTTCGAGGCTCTGGAGCTTGGCTCGACCAGTCTCTCGTTGCCAATAAGCCTCTTGGCCCGTTACTCCATAGACTCAAGTGTTCCAAATGATTAAGCCATTTCTTCTTCCCATCTAAAACACTAGGAAGTGGTGACGGGTTGGACTTTAGGGGACTGTCTTCATGTAAATGTTTGACGTTTAATGCACTACTCACACCTAAAGTTACTTATGTTGCACTAGCTTCCACCTGCGACTTGGCCCGTATGGTTTGTAGAAACATACATTTACATAGATAAACAAAAGGACAGACAGACAGAAGTTACTTTCGTTTTTATGATGTCAGGTAAGGATCCTTATACTAAATGTAATTGTTTCACTTGTCAAATACAAATCTCTATTTTGGATATAATGGCTTCCACATAAAAGGTACAATTATGCTGTCTTTTATTTAGAAGTACTGTTTAAGACAAACATTCCCACGCTTAATTATCTTAGTGTACTTAAGCAAAAAGTTTTCAACCTCTTTTTACGAAAATTACGAAGACGGAGGAGTATGGAACTATACACAATATTACAGTTTATAATTGTGGAGAAGGAGTACATAATGATCGAATTTCAACCAATGAACTACCTACTACTAGTTCAATTAAACGAGGGTACTTGCACAAATGAAAATAATTATTGAAACTATATTGATATTTTCAAAGTTTTAGAGCTCCATGCGCCTAGAATTATAAATGCCAGGGGCGTGCATAGGATTATGACAGGGCATGCGGCGGAGTAAAAACACACAAAAACTTCTTCTTTTATAGATTTTTAGCATAGCCACAGCCACGCATCGTAGCATGGTGGCGATGCGTGGCTGTGGCTATGCTAAGAATCTATAAAAGAAGAAGTTTTTGTGAGTAATCGGTCACAAAAACTTCTTCTTTTATAGATTTTTAGCATAGCCACAGCCACGCATCGTAGCATGGTGGCGATGCGTGGCTGTGGCTATGCTAAAAATCTATAAAAGAAGAAGTTTTTGTGTGTTTTTACTCCGCCGCATGCCCTGTCATAATCCTATGCACGCGCCTGATAAATGCCGAAGTCTTTCTGTCTGTATGTTACGCTTCCTCGACTAAGCACCGATTCTGATGAAATTTGGAATGAAGATAGTTGACCCAGGGTAAGTGCAAACATAGCCATTTTTTTCCAAAAATCTACATATGGAATGAATATTTGTATGAGAAATCTAAGCCGCTTAACCGATTTTAATGAATTTTGTTTATTCCTCACATTAACGCGGATGAAACCGCGGGGCACAGCGATTCAACATATTTTATTTTACATCGGCCTACGTGGGCACTTATAAAACGTCAGAAGTTGATCGTTTTCTATCCAGAAAATCATCGGTAAATTTGACACTTTCAATGCCTGCGCATTCCACAAAATTTTATGATTCATCGTATACGGTGCAGGCTACTCGTCTGTGGAACGCATTGCCGTTGTCAGTAAGACAAGCGCAGTCACTTGCTGCTTTTAAAAGCTCTGTTGTCAATCATTTTTATACACTCCTATGATTTTACCTTGTATTTCTTTCCTTATGACATATTTATATATATGAAACACATATATTTATTTATACTTATTTATGTATTGTATTGTATTGTATATACCTATATATATAATTATATTAACTACTTTAGTTACTATTTGTGTATGTTATATATTTGAAGTAAGTACACTGACTTTCTCCTCCCCTCTTTGTTTTATGTTCTTAAAGTCCATCCAAAGGTTGTCTGGAAGATATCGCTATCAGCGATAAGACCGCCATTGTAACCATTTTTTTGCATTATTGTAAATCAAGTGCTTGTTTAAATTTTTGGTGTACAATAAAGAGTATTCTATCTATCTATCTATCTTGCTCTATAATACCTCTATGGTCCCTTGACACTAATATCAACCTGTCAGATACTAACCATAGACCAAACGACAACCGTGCGCTTACATGACACATCGCCAATACCCTCAACCTCCATTCTTCTGACCGAGATTTTTTCATCAGTCAATTTAACCTTTGCGTCCCGTCCTTGCGAAAAAAACACGGGTTTTCGGCGAAATTCAGTTTTTTTTTGGCGCAAAACCGCCCTGGGAATAGAATTGTATTTGGCTTAATAGTTATTTTTTTAATGGCCCGGAGGCTTGAAGCGGTATCAAAAAGAGATATTTGTGAATTGGGATAGTCCTGGCGTCCTGTATTATTCGCTGTGGTCTTTGGTTTCATAAGGGCCACCCCGGGTCTTCCTGTGTTATGGCGGGCTTTATTAATATGTGGGAAACCATTATCCAACATATCGTGAGAGTAAAGAAGAGCTCTTGAATGTTTTCAACTTTTCAAATGGCTATGCCTCGTCCGTCTATATTAATATTAACAATAATCAGAAAAGAAACTAGAACCTTGTGAGAGCTGAGAAAGATAAGCAAATCATCGACAAACTTCTTGACTTGGCGCACGAGATTGTCGACATGTGGAATGTGAACTCGGCAATCATTGTACTGATAGTTGTCTCATCCAATGGCTTAATATCCAATCACCTCGACCAAAACCTTAGGAGCCGGCTCTCATTAGGCGGCTGGATCAAGAACTTGCTTCAGAAAGCAGTGCTCCTGGACACGGCGCGAATTGTTAGGAGTTTCCTCACCCTGACCGCTGGTAGCTTGGACCCTATTGCCGATACCGGTGGGCTAGTATTTTTAATAAAAAAAAGTTATAGGAATATTTAAAAATGTAATATTTATGTATAAAATTAGGAATAAAGGAACAATAATCAATTAATTTCAGACTAGCTGACCCTACCGACGTTGCATTGTCTTCAAATATGCAATATATTTTAGTAATAGTTATATATAAAAATGCAGACTATACCCTATACCTTTCGGGAGAAACAGACCTTTTTCATTCCTTTTGCACGACACAGGCTACGTACAGCATCCAACGCTCGAAGAAGTCTCGTCTCACGGTTTGATAGATAACTAACAGTGACAATAACTCTCACCTTTCACCCCTCAAAAGGCGCGAAAAATTAGATAATGTAATGCGTTAAGAACCTTGAAATAATAAAAAGGAATTTACGCATTCAAGCATACTCCCTCTGTTTACCATCAAACCCTTTTAAACGTTGAAGATAACAATGCATAATATATCGAACGCTTCCTTAGTAGGGAACTGAACAAAATAAATCGCTCTTTGCCAAACGAGTTTTGTTTTAAATATGGCCGACCCCGCCAAATCAGCCGAGTTCACGTGAGAATAAATTATCATTCTCTTCGTGTATTTTTGCTAACAAAATGTCATTGTTAACAGTACAAACTTGTTTTTAATTATTTTTTTAAATACATTTTCTGTTTGCAAAGTAGTTCTCGATGGGTTTTGCTGCTGTATTTGCTGATAAAATGCTGGTACGGAGAGGTCAGTTCACTTTGGTTTACACTAAAGTTAGATGACCTATAAGGTGATACTTGTAATGTCAAATATCGGTTCAATTTACACTGGACAATGAACATTAAGTTATTTCAGTAAGGTTTTTAGGGTTCCGTAGCCGAATGGCAAAAATCGGAACCTTTATAGTTTCGATATGTCTGTCCGTCTGTCTGTCTGTCTGTCCGTCCGTCCGTATGTCACAGCCATTTTATTCCGAAACTATTAAGACTATACATGTGAAACTTAGTAGGTAGCTGTATTCTGTGAACCGCATACCGATTTTAAGAAAAAAAATAAAAAAAAAATAAAGGGGGGACTAGAACTGAAAATATATTTTTTCATGAAACCTATGCGTGTGTGGTATCTATAGACAGGTCTTTAAAATAATATAAGGGTTTCTAAAAGCACTTTTTCATAAAGTCAATCGTTTAAAATATATAAGCTTCCTAAGTGGTAAAATGTGTCGTCGTCCCCCCTCTAACTTCTATAATAATGGAGTGAAAAATCTAAAAAAATATATGTCTATAGATCTTAATGTAAACTTTCAACCAAAATTGGTTTGAATGAAATCGGGTCAGCAGTTTTCGAGATACAGCATATTTTCTAAAACCGCAAATATAACTTTGTAATTCATACAAACACCATGAAAAACAAAGTTATTTAGCGTAGTTGTAAAAATGTTAATAAGCTAGTTTTAAGACATTTTTAAGGGTTTTTTTATTCATCAAATAAATATAGGTACATATTATATTATATTACTATTATTACTACGGAACCCTTCATGGGCGAGTCTGACTCGCATTTGGCCAATTTTTTTATTCTTATTTCCAGATGAACCCGCTCTTGACTTTAAAAGGCTGACGGGACATATGTGGGGAACAAATAAACGGGCAGAGAGTTCCACAGTCACTGGCTGTGCACACAATAAATGTGGAGGAGAAGTGCTTGGTACGATAATATGGTATATCAATCAAGTATGGATGGTACCCGTCCGGTAAACCAGTACCTAGTGAAAAAAGGAAAAGAGTGTCAGACTACCTGACTAAAAACCCATCCAGTTGCCAGTCGCAGCCCCGGAACGCAAGCGCACATGAAGGCATTTGCCATTGCGATCCGGGGCCGTGGTTAGATACCGCAACCCCTGCAGGCATTGGCCCTTTCAGGCCGTGACATTGATATTATGCGCGTAGATTAAGACGCGGCGACGCCCAGTTGAATCGAAGGAAACCACGTCGAATATGAATATTTGACAAAAACGGATGTAGACTAATCTGAAGCTGAACTAGTCCGTTCTATCATCATTGTGGACATCCCACCCATACGCACTAAATGTTTTGGGAATACTTTCATTGTGCGTACGGCTAAGGAGTGACTTACTCTTGAGTCTGTGTTTTCTAATAGAGCAAGAGCAGCTATAACCTGGGCGTCTTCTTCTAGGTACGCGTGCGCCATCGTCAACCACATAATTATAAATAATGAAAAAATATACTTAGATAAATATGCTACCTTAGAAAAAAAGCAACACAAAAAAAAATTTGGATTTCAATATCAATTGGCTATGTCATCCACGTGTAGGAATGAATTTAGTTTTACAATGTTGGCTACACAAGCCAGATGACATAATTTCCGGTAGATTTTAACGATTTATGTGGCTGCTCATGATTCTAAGAATGTCAATGTCTATCTATACAAAAAAGTAAAAATTTTTTGTTCAGGTTGAATGTTTTATCGTTTAATTAATTAATGTTATCAATTACATAAATAATATCAGATTTCAAAAGTTAAGTCTTGTTCTGAAAAGTGTTTCAGTTTATGCTGCCATATTAGGTCAGAGACAATCCATTTATCTTTTTAAATGTACATTAGCCCTCAGAGAATAATAAAAGCAACGTAATGATGAGCTCAAACCGCGTAGGAGGTGTAGCTGAGTTTATTATTATTTCTAAAGATATCTCTAGATCTCGGACCGTCTATTCTAATATAGAAGAAGTCGAAGCGGCCCCTTTAAGTTTTTCGCATGACATATCCAAATGTCAGCTGTCAAAACTACCAAAAACAATAAATTAATGACAGGTTCAAGGTTTCAGCACACTGCATAATCAAGCAAAGGCAAATAACCTATACGCACTATACAGCCAATTTGCGCGGGACAACCAGCTGACGTGTAGAACTTTCGTCGCAATTCGCAAACCGGTAATGTTACTAACAATAACCTTTTAAAATTACTTGAAAACACTAACCCATTGATTGAAAGCATGACAATATAGATCTGGTGAACACTAAAATGATGATAATAAAGTATTTTGTCGACCATTGTTGATTTTTTTTTAACTGTGACGCCTGGTTTTGGCGGGAATCAGCTGAGAGAGCAAACAGGTTGGATGGCCTCCTTGTATTATGAAACTCTGCGATAGTCATGCGTTTGTTATTGAGATTAATTTCTGATGACGAAATGCGGGATTTTTACAAATTAAAGATATATGTTTTACCAATTCTAAAGACAGTTTTGTGTGTGACAAGATAGAACCTTTCAGCTAAACACTATTATAAAGTCTGGTTTTAGGCAAATACAACTTAGTTTGTAGGGACCAGTATCTTTTCAGTTCATTATTTTTTTATGAAAAATTAGCTTAAACATTCAAATTTACCCATACTTCATAACAAAACCAATTATCATCATTCAGTTCCAGCAAAAACAGTAAGAAATAGTTTGAAAACGAATCAATAATAATAAGATCGTAACGACAAATTCCGATGGTGTCGCGAACTTGGTACAGGGGCGCCTCACAGGCCGCAGCTCCACCGATTTCAAAATCAGCTGATGGAACGGGCGGCCATACTTTTTGTTCACTTTTTTTTAAATTCGCTAACAGGTTCGGGTCGCTACGCATACGTTCTCGGAAAGCTAGGACTTTTTTTACATAAAATATTTGTGGCAGGTACCTACAAAGTTCCGGGCTTCAAAAGTATTGTTAAAAGTTAAATTTTCGGCCCTTTTAAGTGTTTATATGGCGTTTCGGGTGTGATGGTGGGACCGTATCATGTTAGAATTTAAAGGAGGTTACGCTTTTGATCGTAATCTTACAGATTTACCGCCATTTTTTCAAATCAATGTCTTTTTTTTTCGTGTCTGCAAGAATATCCAAATTCTTTTGAATTGATTCATTTTACTGTTAGTTCGATACAGGATACAGGACGGTTTTCAAGTATTCGCCAGATTAAGTATAAATACCTAAAGCCACGTGTCATTTTGATGTCCTAAGTGACCTGAACAACGTCTCGTACTGTCCGAGTTCAAGGTCATGCCGGCTGGAAGCTAAGGAGATATTGCGTAGTCTGTATGCTTGGTTTGAATTCCGTTTTTAAGAATTTGTTTCTTGTCTTTGCTTTTCTGATTCTGTTTGACAGTTATTTAAATTGAATCCTACTAAAATTACTTATATGTAATGTAATGTGTGTACAATGATGTTTTTGTTACTCTTTCACGCAAAAACTTTACTATAAATAATAGGCCGCTAAGTAGAAGTGGGCCTAGGCATGCCACGTCTGCCGCATGCCCAAATGAGTTGTGGGCCAAAATGACTACATTCTGGAGCTCAGACACAGTCAGAAGGCATCACGGCAGACCTCGTAGAAGATGGCGGGACAAGATGAATCAAACTAACGGCCAGTGGACAACTTTGGCCCTGAACAGGACAATTTGGAAGTCATGTAGTCTGCAGCAGTCGGACGATGGCTAACTGTAACAGTAAGTTACAATAATATAGTTGAAATCAGAAAAATGCGTGTGGTTACTGAATAAAGATTGATTAAGTATCATTATTTTATTGAATTATGCCAGCAGTGTGCATGTTATAGGCTGGTTATTAGTGGTCAAGAATAAAGTTTCTACTCCTAAAAGGGAAACCTTTTTTGGGTTGGAAGCCGGTGGGCAAATTATCAAATGACTCCTCTCTGGGTCGAGCGGAAGGGAGTGTCAGACTTCTACTAACTAAAAACCCTTGTGGTCCAGTACGGCGGTATCTCGTTAGAACATTCCCACAGCCTCAGCAGTAATTAAGATTCAAACTCAAATTATTTTATTTCAAATAAGCCTACGTGGGCAGTTTTAAAACGTCAGAAGCTAGCACGGTTCGAATTGGTCGTTTCCTATGGAGAAGAACCGGCAAGGAACTTGATTGGTTTTGGTGCTCCTTTGGGGTCCATAGTGATTAATGTCTGAAAAATCTGTTGGTTGTGTGGTTGTTACAGAAAGGATTGGTAACCTTCCTACAGGAGGATAAACTATCATTACATCAGATTTAGTTTGGTTTAACTCCTCAGATTCTTTTTTTTTATCAGCAATGTGGGTAGATTTCACATTACTAGCAATCTTGTTAACCCCTCCAACTAAGCTAAATATGCGTGTCTGGAGTGGGTTCACGGCAAATAGTGTAATGGGTGAGATACGAACTCGTGACCTCTCGAACATAATTCCGTCACCTTATCTATTAGGCTATTTCCATTGAATAACGTATGTATGGGTAAATAATAACAACCCCGCGGAACCAACGTCAAGATTAAGCAACGCTTGCTTAGAATTTCTGTCGATTGGTGACCGAAACATATCGAAATTCTGCCGTGCAATGGATGACACGTCGAACCCTCAATGACAGCTGTCATCTGTACATATTTGACAGTCGTAACGGGTAGTCACAGGACAAAAATCAGACAGCAGTCTTGCCAAAGGATGTCTTGTTGTTGTCCAGCTCCTGGGTTGTAGAGGTCAAATAGGCAGTCCCGCCATGTAAAATACTGAAATTCAGGTGCTTCCGTTAAGGCTGGAAGTCGTCCCCAACATATTTGATAACATATAAAACAACACATTCGTGCTTAGGTATATCTTAATCAGATTATAGATATCAGCAGCTGATTTCAAACGTTTTTTGTTAGACATAATACTATTAATGAAATCCAGTTTAATATTAATAATTATCACGGTGTTGGTTTCAAACTCGCTATGGCTGTATGTACAATCAACTGCACCGTCATGTCACATTGGAACTTCAAAAGTCACCCTTGTCGCTACACAATGAATTAGCTGTCAATGTCAAAAATGTCAAAATATTAAAATGTACTTGTGGTTGACTGTACCCTATGGCTGTATAGTACAGGTTATTGATATTTGAAAAATTACGTAGTTCCGGGTCATGGGTAGCCATTTTTTGTTTTTGAAATTGATACTTAAGAAAATATTAAAAATAAGCGCTGTTTTATCCGTTCTTATAAAACAAACAATACCTACATACTTACATACGCAAAATTTGGACGCAAAAAAATAACATTCATAACATGTGGAGTTCCTCCGTGCTTCGGATAGCATGATAATTCGTAGGTCGTGAATAGTGTTGCCAGGTCCCCTTTGTTTTAAATCGGGACAGAAGTTAAAGAAAATCGGGATTTAGGTTTGTAGATCGGGACAAACATAAAAAAAGGTTTTTTTAAAAGTAATGTTAATTTATTCGTTTTCGTCGTATATAAAACGATGAATCTTTATTAAAAAAAATGTTATAGTCAGACTTGCTTGATAGACTACTCTAAACACGTGGAAGCGTGTCCAATCAAGTTTAAGGAAAACAGAACTAAATGGAGCGGTGTCCCTTGGGTATTACAGTTGCACTCTTAGTATTACCGTCACTTAAGTCGGTGGCTGCGCGATATCTCCAGGGTTCGGTCTCCAGGATACCACTCCATTTGAGGAGGCCTAAATAAAAAACATTACCCATTTCCATAAAATTACCTATAGGTGTATACAAATAAAATCATCTGATAACTGAAAATTATTGATATATTAGTGAAAATCAAGAAAGTTAAGTATGAAAGTAGTTTACAGATAATTAATTTTTTATTTACTTAATTTATATTTTACATTACTTTTTGCTGCCTTTGGAAGGCCCTTGTTTTTTATTACGTAGTTGTGAAATTCACTTCAAGTCATGCTGAAGTTAGTTTATATTTGAATCTCGGCTTTGACATGCTCCGGTGTCAAATAGAAACCATTTGACCTCACAGATAAAATTAAGAGTTGGTTTGTGAAAATACTCTTTCCATTGCCGCGTTCGACTCTCGCGGAATTGACGTCATAAAACTTACCGAAATTAAAGTTAGTTTTGGCTTTGTAGTGTTTTGATATGGAAGTCGGTTTTATTTTTTGCTAATTAGTTTTTTTTTCACGATTTTTAGTGGGTCGGTTTGTAACTTATCCAGTTACAAAAGCCAAAATGTGAAGTACTTATCACCTATTACAAAACATTGCTTTTCCCTATACGGAGCCGTTAATTTTTGAGGAGTTCTCCTGGTACTTCACCATCTGCTCTACATCACCATATGCATTGTGACGAGCATTTAGTGCTTAACATCCATATTCAAGTAATCGAATCGCAATCCACGAAATACTTATTATTGAGTAGTTTCGGCGGCTATCTGTGGTCTTCATCATCAGTTCCACTTCCGCAAATGGTACTTTTTGAGAGCAACTGCACAAGTTACTATAAGAAATACCCAAAACGCCATAGGTGTGCCTATAATATTTGAAGAGTTCCCTCGATTTCTCCAGGATTTCATCATCAGATCCTGATTTCATAACAATGGCACCAACTAGAAACTGCTGTCCAGCAGGTCCAGCTATCTTCGAGTTATGAAGTAACATACATAAAAAAGTTTAGGACGAACTGAGAACCTCCTCCTTTTTTTGAAGTCGGTTAATAAGAAAATAACTTCAGATAATTTGCGAAGTCTTGATTCTCCTTAAAAATGATTTGCCGTTTTTGTAGCGGCGTCAGATCTTTGTTCTGCACTGCTACTTTCACCAAGTATTTGACTGTACACACCTCTTCATAAAATTAATCCATGTTGAAGAACTCATTAATTTTTTTAAATAAATCTAATTTGCTATCGTTGAGTTCATATTTGGTGTTTGGTGTAATGAGACATTTTTGTACCATGCACAACAGTCGTTTTTTATTTTCGTAACTTTATCATCAGACAATTTTAAGCTATTGCATAGCTTTTACCGCGGGCTTTGAGCGCGGCGACCGAATCAACAAATTCCGTAACGAAAATAAACCTAACACCCCCCAATCCGACCGGCACAGCGGTCCGGCGTTGAAAGCCGTGCATCGTCTAACGTCGTTTCAGTTCGGCAGACTTCGGCACGGTGTTTGTGTGCGTGCGACTAAACGTATGCGTGTAGTCTAGCTGCTAATAAACCTATAGTTTCAATGAATAACCTATATGTATTGTAAGATAATAAAAATATTTTAAACAATATTAACTTCTCATTTATTCAATAAAAGAAAAAAAAATTGTTTTCTTATCGGTCACCACGCTCAAACAGTGTAACTTGAATTAATATCAAAGGATAAAAAATACTGCATAAATAAAACAAATAAATAATTATAATTTCATAAGTTGATAAAAAATGCTATGCAATAGCTTTACCTCAGCAGTCCCCGAGTGCCACACTCATTTTTAGGGTTCCGTAGTCAACAAGGAACCCTTATAGTTTCGCCATGTCCGTCTGTCTGTCTGTCTGTCCGCGGTTTAGCTCAAAAACTATTGGTACTAGAGAGTTGTACTTTGGCATGAGTATACACGTTAACAACGCCGAAAAAGTGGTAAAATAAAATTTTGAAAAAAATAATTATTTAGGGTACCTCCCATACATGTAAAGTGGGATGATAATTTTTTTTTTCGTTCTTCCCATAGTGTGGGATATCATGGGATAGGTCTTTCAAAAATATTAGGGGTTTGGTAAGACCGTTTTTTGATTAAGTAAACCGTTCGTGTCTTATCAAGCTTTAAAGTACCAATTTTCGTTAGAGTCAAGTGTCCTCCCCCTCTATCAACTATACGGTTATAGTTAGAAATTCAAATGTCACGGCAGTAGTACCTATATATAACGAAATTTAAAGGAAAACTATCACACATAAGTGGGCTTTACAAGTTTACGAGTAATAGTCGACCAATTGTATTTGACTCGAAAATTTCGAACAACTCTATAGAAATGTCGAAAGATGGCGCTAAGCGCCAGTTGTATCGTGCTAGCTTCTTGTGACGATTGAGTAGTGTAGCTCTGTGTCCGTATTTAAATTCAAAACACCGGCTATGACAAGTTTTATACAAATCTCTAAAAGTTGAAACTTTCCGTGCAAAATTGTCAGATCAGGTGAGGATTTGTATAGGAAGTCAAATTAGTTAGGTAGTCATGTTTGGCTTTTAGTTAGAGCATGGTACGAAACGATCAGTCAGCGAATACGACACGCACTTGGCTGTTATAAAAACTACTGAACCCTACACTGCGCGTGGCCCGACACGCACTTGACCGGTTTTTCTAAATAAGTTGCTGCATGTGAATACCACAAGCTCATCTTCGATCCTCAGACTTCGGCTCAATTGCTTACTTAATATTTCCATTATTTTGTGACCTTCTGAAGGTCACCAAAATAATAGTAATATTAAGTAAACAATTGCTGATGCACACAGCAATTATTCGTATTCAACACATCATACTGTATCTTATAAAACCTTAAAATTTAATGCTTATCTGCAAACTATTTATATTTTTATATTTTATCTGCTATTAAAATTGCAAAACCCGTACGATGAACCGCAGTAATAATTATTATTATGATCTGACGGATACCGAATGAATGGACAAACGAAGATCAATGATTGAGTAAAGCCAAATTGTATGCGCCCACAGGCGTGTCTTTGATAGGGAAAACAAAAATTGATTGACTGAGCAAAGCCAAAGTGTAAACTCACACGATCGTGTCTCTGATGCTGTAGAATAGAAAATTTTGTTACTTGGCTAAGGCCTCTGGAGTGAGTAAAGTAACAAAATTTAGCACTAGTGATCTGATGCGTGTTATTTTGAGCGCATTGTTACAACCAACACGATAATATGATGCGTAATTTGATTTATTTTTTCTAACAATAATGCTTATTGTTAATATTTTTATTTATCGGGACATTTGGCGTCCCGATCAGCGGCAAATCGGGACGCGTCCCCAGACCCCTAATAATCGGGACGTCCCGCGAAAATCGGGACACCTGGCAACACTAGTCGTGAATGTCATTTCTACATCGTTGAAAGTTGTTACGAATAGTCAGAAGTCAGAAAATCTGACTATTTGTCTTGTAAAGGAGTATACCTAGTCTTACTTACCTAACTACTGAGTTGTGGAAATTAGACAAGCAGTCGCTTCTTGTAAAGCCCCCAACATAGTACGGAAAAAACTAAGCAGATATTATTTATTTTATTTATTTATTTATAGTTAATTAAAACGGTACAACACCAATTACATTAATTAACATAGAAATAGAAATACATTTAAGATAAGAATAGTAATAATTGTGATAGAAAATTGAAATTATATAAGACTAGCTTTTGCCCGCGACTTCGTTCGCGTGGGAGGTTTTTCCCGCGTAAATCCCGATCCCGTGGGAATTCCGAGATAAAAAGTAGCCTATGTGTTATTCCAGGATGAGAACTATCTACTTACCAAATTTCATTCCGATCCGTTCAGTAGTTTTTGCGTGAAAGAGTAACAAACATCCATCCATCCTCACAAACTTTCGCATTTATAATATTAGTAATAATTAGTAATAATAATTAGTAAAGTAATATTAGTAAAGTAATTAGTAATAGTAAAGTAATTAGTAATTAGTAAAGAAATAATATTAGTAAGAAGATAAAATAAAATTAAAATTAACATGGAACAGTAGACACTCTTGCATACTTCCTCTCACAGAATACCAGACATGCACGCATAATTTTACTCCATTCGTCAGCAAACACATCACATTCAGGGTTGGTAGTCAGGAGGGCATTGAGACATACTGGGGATTCAGCTCTGGCGACAGTTTTGGAAGTCGGTGGAGCAAACAAATTGTTTAAGCGGTTCTGACGGTGTCCGAAGTACTTGTCAGGCACGAATAGTCGGCAGCAAAGGCCATGGAGCTCGGGACAATTGATATGTCCGCTCAGGGTCTTGCAGGCTACTGTGAGCTGATCAAAGCCTCTCCTCACCTCCAAAGAATTAAAGCCTAGCATTCCTAAAAGGTAGTTGGTAGGGTACATGTAAGGCAAGAAGTTTAGTGGTATAACCTTTTGAATAGGAACCTCAGGAAGGTTTTCTGAACCTTTTCTATCATTAATGTTTGAATTGCAGTGTAAGGATGCCAGACACAGGCACTGCTTTCAAGTTTACTCCTTACCAAAGTGGTGTATAATAGCCTAATAACATTGGGATTGAGGAAATCCCGAGCATTTCTTAGTACAAAACCTAGGCGCCTAAAAGATTCTTTCGCAAGGGCAGAGACGTGATCTCTAAAAGTCAGGTATCGGTCAAAGGTCACTCCCAAGTAGTGTTGCCAGGTGTCCCGATTTTCGCGGGACGTCCCGATTATTAGGGGTCTGGGGACACGTCCCGATTTGCCGCTGATCGGGACGCCAAATGTCCCGATAAATAAAAATATTAACAATAAGCATTATTGTTAGAAAAAATAAAGCAAATTACGCATCACATTATCATGTTGGTTGTAACAATGCACTCAAAATAACACGCATCAGATCAATAGTGCTATATTTTGTTACTTTATTCGCTCCAGAGGCTTTAGCCAAGTAACAAACTTTTCTATTCTGCAGCATCAGAGACACGATCGTGTGCGTTTACACTTTGGCTTTGCTCAGTCAATCTATTTTTGTTTTCTCTATCAAAGACACGCCTGTGGGCGCATACATTTAGCTTTACTCACTCATTGATCTTCGTTCGTCCATTCATTCGGTATCCGTCAGATCATAATAATTATTACTGCGGTTCATCGTACGGATTTTGCAATTTTAATAGCAGATAGAATATAAAAATATAAATAGTTTGCAGATAAGCATTAAATTTTAAGGTTTTATAGGATGCAGCATCATGTCTTGTATACGAATAATTGCTGTGTGCATCAGAAATTGTTTACTTAATTATAATACTTAATATTACTTAATATTAAGTAAGCAATTGAGATGAAGTCTGAGGATCGAAGATGAGTTTGTGGTATTCACATGCAACTACTTATTTAAAAAATTGTCTGATGATAAAGTTACGAAAATAAAAAACGACTGTTGTGCATGGTACAAACATGTCTCATTACACCAAAGACCAAATATGTACTCAACGATAGCTTTATTTAAAAAAAAAATGAGTTCTTCAACATGGATCAATTTTATGAAGAAGTGTGTACAGTCAAAGACTTGGTGAAAGATTAATTTAAAAAAAATAATGAGTTCTTCAACATGGATAAATTTTATGAAGAAGTGTGTACAGTCAAAGACTTGGTGACAAAGATCTGACGCCGCTATAAAAATGGCAGATCATTTTTAAGGAGTATCAAGACTACGCAAATCTTCTGAAGTTATTTTCTTTTTAACCGACTTAAAAAAAGGAGGAGGTTCTCAGTTCGTCCTGAACTTTTTTTTTATATATGTTACCTCATAATTCAAAGATAGCTGGACCGATTTGGATTTTTTTTTTTTCGTTTGAAAGGGTATAGTTTCAAGTTGGTCCCATTGTTATGAAATCAGGATCTGATGATGGAATCCTGGAGTAATCGAGGGAACTCTTCAAATAACACCTAGCGTTTTGGGCATTTCTAATAGTACCTTGTGCACTTGTACTTGAAACGCATCATTTGGGGAAGTGGAACTGATGATGATCAAAATAAAAAATCAAAATTGTTTTTATTTTACATAGGCCTAAATGGGCACTCATAAAACGTCAGAAGTTAGTGCACGGTTCGAAATTGGTCGTTTCTTATGGAGAAGAACCGGCAAGAAATTCCAAGTTTACTCTTTTAAAAAAAAATTCTTGATTTTCACAATCTTTGCATAACAGATACAATTTTTTATTTATTTTTTTGGTATGAGAGGACAGTATAGACTAAGAAGACCACAGATGGTCACCGAAACTACTCAATAATAAGTATTTCGTGGATTGCGATTCTATTCCTTGAATATGGATGCTAAGCACTTAATGCTCGTCACAATGCATATGGTGATGTAGAACTGATGGTGAAGTACCATGAGAATTCCTTTAAAATTAACGGTTCTGCATCGGGAAAAGCAATATTTTGTAAAAGGTGATAAGTACTTCACATTTTGGTTTTTGTAACTGGATAAGTTCCAAACCGACCTACTAAAAATCGTGAAAAAAACTTTTTAGTAAAAAATAAAACCGACTTCCACATCAAAACACTACAAAGCCAAAAATAACTTTAATTTCAGAAGGCGGTGTCAAAAAAAAGAAAACACAAAACCAATAACACCAACTACCGAAATTAAAGTTATTATTGGCTGTGTTTTGATATGGAAGTCGGTTCTATTTTCAACCGACGACAAAAAGAGGAGGTTATCAATTCGACGCGTATATTTTTTTTTTGCTCGAGTGTCGAACTCGGCAACGGAAAGAGTACTTTCACAAACCAACTCTTAATTTTATCTGTGAGGCGAAACCATTTGACACCGGAGCATGTCAAAGCAGAGATTTAAAACTACGTAATAAAAAACAAAGGCCTTCTAAAGGCAGCAAAAAGTAATGAAAAATATAAATTAAATAAAAAATTAATTATCTGTAAACTACTTTCATACTTAACTTTGCTGATTTTCACTAATATATCAATAATTTTCAGTTATCAGATGATTTTATTTGTATACACCTATAGGTAATTTTATGGAAATGGGTAATGTTGTTTATTCAGACCTCCTCAAATGGAGTGGTATCCTGGAGACCGGATCCTGGAGATACCGCGCAGATACCGACGGTAATACTAAGAGTGCAACTGTTACCTAAGGGACACCGCTCTATTTAGTTCTGTTTTCCTTAAACTTAGTAATCAGACTTGCTTAATAGACTACTCTAAACACGTGGAAGCGTGTCCATTCCACGTGTTTAGAGTAGTCTATCAAGCAAGTCTGATTATAACATTTTTTTAGAATAAAGATTCATTGTTTTATATACGACGAAAACGAATAAATTAATTTACATTACTTTTAAAATAATCTTTTTTTTTTTGTTTGTCCCGATCTACAAACCTAAATCCCGATTTTCTTTGACTTCTGTCCCGATTTAAAACAAATCGGACCTGGCAAAACTACTCCCAAGTCCTTAATATTGGTGACACGAGTAATTGCTTCTCCACCCAAACAATAGTTGTAATGGATTGGTTGCAACTTCCGACCGTACGTCATGACATAGCACTTTTAAAACGCACTATTAAAAAACAGCCTGTTCTGAATGCTCCACTCATAGATGGCGTCAATGTCCTTTTGCAGGAGTTTACAATCATCAACCGTTTTGATTTGCGCAACAAGTTTTAAGTCATCAGCATAGAGCAAGCATTTCGCAAACTTGACATTGGAAATAAGATAGGAATAAGATATATGATAACTAGGTACCTAAGTACATCGAAGAAAGACGAACCCGCCCAACGAAATCTACAACAGTGTATACTCTTGACAAAATCAATAAATTCGCAAATTCCATCAAGACACCGAAGTGTGTTTAATCTATATGAAAAAATACTGAACATAGCTACAAGCACAGTGTGTACACCTATCATAGATTAAATAATATCACTATCTTAATTTGCAAATACAATATATACATTATATTTAGATTGATTGTGGTTATTTACAAAGAGCGCACTATATTGCTATATTCAGGCATATAGTAAAACAAAGGACTCCAGAAAACACATTTGTCAATGTTATTCAAAAGCACACAGGATTTTGAAAAATATTTGGTTGGTGGTATAAAAGTGTCAATGCCAATCTGACAGGAGTAGTCAATGGTAAAAGCTAAATCTCTGCCTCAGAAAGTCAATTATTTAATAGTAATTCTACGCCAACGGTTATAGCGTAGAGAAAGACTTTTAATTGACAAATGTAGAACTTAAAAGTTTATCTCGTTATCAAAACGTCATAAATATTACAGAATTTACCGATACCACACGTAACCTTCACGAAGAAAAGCGCGGCTTTCAAAGGAAACAAAACAAACTAAAATGAACTTTAAAACTGCGATTATAACGTCTATTTTCTCATAATAGCAAAGGCATTTCTTTTTGGCGTGGTATAATAATATCGATCGTGAGAATTCTTGTTTGCCAGTTGAAATTAGACTTTACTACTTTTAGTTTAAATTGGTTTTTAATTGCCTCGTTCTGGCATACCTGTTCTCTGACCGACAGTGACCTCTTGAAAAAGGGAGGGAAAAATGCTGTATCGCTAAGGTAGTTAGCCAATTGAAAGTAAACTTTAATTATAAAGAATAAGGCTTATTTTAACATGCCAAAAACACAAGTGATGTAATATTGATAACGTTTCTTGATTTATTAATGTAGTGCAGTGCATTCATGCCGAAAATGGTAGAATCTGTACCTTTGGCGGTAAAAGGAGATGCCATTTTTTTGTTACTTTATTCCGTAATTCCCTTGTAAACAACCTTGTAGGTAGTTGAAGGTAAATAAAAGATAATTTCATATCTAAACTCGACGATCATTGATAAAGTTCTCATATTTTTAGTAGGCAGGTAAGTACCTATTTAAAAGTTGTCCTTGTGGTAAGAAGAGTTTTCTACATGCTGGTCCGTAACAAATAGACAATCCGTTCCACATTTTGAATTACTTATTATTAAATAGATAGGTACCTACTGTCAAAAGTTTAGAAAGTGAATTTTCATAGATAGGTAATACGTAGGTACGTAGGTACCTAGCATAGAAGCATCTTAGAATAACAACGCATAGAAGAGGCGTCTAGAACAAAACACGAGCGATTTCGTGTGTCCACTTTATTTTCTTTGTGTGCGTGAGCCGAATGTGTCTACGTTCTTCAAACGCAAACAAATATAGCTTTCAGTGATACCACTACCAGACCATTACCCGCAAAAATGGGAAAACGCACTATTATGTTGCTGGAATAAATCAAGTATTTTATGTTATGAAACTAGATAAGATGATGTTTTTTCATGTAATATGACTTATATGACATATATTTACGGAAGGTAAACGAAATGAGATATCGTTTATTGCGTTTAGAATGTTTGATGTGTAATGTGTTATAATGATATTATAGAAACGTATTAATTGCTTGAAAAATCTCGTTTGATATCAATTAAAAGTATGTGTTGTATTTATGAAATAGAAAAATATTATTGAGAACATTACTTAAATGAAAAAAATCTTAATCAATAAAATTGTCATCTTTATGATGCCACTCTTCGAACTAACAGTAACTTATAGTTATAAAACACTGTAGGTAGTAGCTGTAAATAAATATAGTTTAGTTTGACGCATACATAATTGTCGCCAAAACTATTTTTTTTTAAACAAAAATAAGCACAAAAGAAATCAATATGGGTATTTTCTTCCTCACGGATAGCAACATTGAATTGTGATAAGTTAGGTTATTAGAATTTTTGTTTGATGGTCGATTTACTTAAATATAATGTATAAAATGTAAGTATTTACTTGTGAAATGTAATTTGATTACACGTTTTTTGTTTTCCTGAAGGACTATGACATCCCTTTACGCTACAAACGGTCGTTTTAAATTATTTACTCGCGAGCTCTGTTCGGCAGAATGTGACCTTGAATACTGACGGCTCGTCGAGCAAAGTTAGCCAAAAATGGCTAAGTTTTAGTTGCCTCACTTTTTGCACTCGTACTATCCTTCTATGCGTTGTTATTCTAAGAGAAGCATTTAAACCTATGGTAGACTGTAAAAAGAATAATACTCTTGCCTACCCAGAGACTAAAGAATGCAGTAGTCAGCTGACCTAACAACCTACGTAAGTAGTTAACTTGTCACACAAAACTTTAAGGTATCGCCGCTCATTGGTCTTGATTAATGAGAAGTGTATATTTACAAAGATCTTGTATTCGAAGAATCTAAAAATAAAATAAAATTAACACTTTGACTTGTCAAACTCAAAATGTGCTGTCATTGTCATACAAATTAAGCACTTCCGTTGACGGACCTCCTATGAAGTGACTTTCAAGCAATTTTCGGGTTATATTAACATGAAAAGCCATATTTTCTTCTTGTTTAAAAAACAGCTGTTTGAAAAAATAGGTATTGATTTATCACCGTTTAAAAACACGTAATTTCATCGCATTTCTCGCAGAGACATAAAAAACGCGGCCCTATTAAAAATATTACCGCTAAAATTTTACCTATTTAGAACTATAACCTTTACACCCATTAAGAAAGAGCTTAATTTCGAATGGCAATGATTTACAGAAATGCAAACTGGCCGGGAGAATTCCAGATTTCAAAACAACGGTATAGTAACCGACGCTCCGTTTCGCGCGCTTTTGCATCCTGCGTACTTTATCTTTACCGTTCGTGTGATCTTTATTTTCTTTCACATAAGGTTTAATTTTGTCTGGTTTGTGGTGCGTTTAAATTTGTAAAACGCTTGACAGATAAGACTGAATGAGCTTATAGAGTTCTTAGAAAAAGAAGATTTATTCCAAGCTTGCAAAGTGATTTTAGTTTTGTTTATTTTATGATGGTTGGAAGAAAGAGTCAGCTGATTGTTTACAAGCAACAAAATCAGCTGTGGAATATTTAGGGCTTGGTTGCCGAGAGTCACAATGTTAAGAATTTCAGTTTAAAGGTGCTTTTATGTTTTACGTAGTTGTTTTCAAACTTTGGTTTTACTTATCACTTCCCCTACATCCCAAGCCCATTTCTAACGAAAAGTAACCACGCGGGCCGTGTGTGGGTTGATAGATATCACATGAGATTTTTCGGCCTGAGACATTGTTTCTTCACGATTTGAAATCAGTGGTGATGATCAAAATTACCTACATTGAGAAATGTATCTAAATATAAATATCTATGGTTCGAAACCAAGACATTTAAACTTTAACCACTGGGCCACCATGACTGCTCTATGAACTTCAACTAAATAGGCAGGTATCTACTTTTTTGAACAAATATTTTGTGTTGTTGCTGAACAGAAACACCTAAACAGTTTTTTTATTCCTAATTAAAGGGTAAAAATATCCTAACATAACCTTCTTCAGGCTTCACGCTACATTTCATCCAAATCTACTCTGTAAGTACCTATTTACTTTCCAAGAGTAGTGCGTTTAAAGAAACAAATTTTACCGCTTCATAATATGTATTAGTATAGAAATGTAGATAGAACCGCGGTCTCCCTATCTGACCAATTCGAGGGGGCGATGGATGCGATACCCATGGTAGGTAAGTCTACTGCTTCACCTGGGAAATGCAAGCTGCTAACCGCTCTGAATGGAGAGAAGAGAGAGACTGCGAGAACTAAACGCTCAGTGAGATTATAAAAAATATCTGACTCATCGGCGAAACGAAAGTAAGAAAGACGCCATAATACAAACTCCTTATGCAATTCTAAATTAAATAAACTCACTTTATAAGTTCTCAGTGTATTTACCGATCAGTGAGATTCCGGCTCAGAAGATTGCGGTATGCAGCAGAGGTGGATGCAGCTCCAGTTAAGCTCGCTCTTGACCTCGACAGGGCCGGATTAATCATTAGGCAGAAGGGTCACAGGTAGGGTTGCCATACGACCGGAATTTTAGGGATATGTCCGGTAATATAGGTCTTTTTCCGGAATGCGGAGGGAATTCTAAATCGTCCGGAATTCCTACAATTGAATGAAAGAGTGAAACATAAAAAAAAAACGTTTTTATTTCAAATTAAAGAAAGTCAGGAATTTTCATCAAATGTCCGGAATTTACTCCGGATTTTCTTTTTTTTTTTGATCCGGCAACCCTAGTCACATGCCCCCCCCCAAATCGTACACCCCAAATAGAAAAACTTCTAAAATTTTTCAAAATAAGAGTTTCCAAACATCACCCGATTTGCCAATAAAAATAGAAGACTTCCATTTGTTTTATAATGTGTGCAATAAAATTGTAGTGTGCAATAAACAAAAGTCATTTACTCGACATATTTTATTGTTAGTGACCCCCCCAAAATTCCAGGCTGCGACCGTACCTTGAGAGATGGGTCGTAAACCACCACAGGGGCCCGTGCGGTTTGGTGGATATAGTGTCTTCAAATTTTAGGTCTTAGGACATTTCCTCCTCTCTCTCGGTTTTGGCCGGTTTCCACACGTTATTTTTCTTGAACGTTTTGAGAGTAGTGGTGATGGTAAAGAATCTTAACACGTTCGCTGACCGTACGTCATTAGGCGGGAAATCAAAATAGTGCGTTATGACAGTACGTCGAGGGACGGGCCACTTATTTTTAAGAGTACGTTGTGGAAAATTTTAATGTCGTAATGTGGTGTCAGGGTAAGTGCTCACTGTCAGCGAACGTGTTAATAAGGTATCATACTTGTGAGCAAGAGACGTCGCAGCTTCGAACCCCACCCATAATACGATTGCCGTAAACCCACTCCAGACACAAGAATATTTAGCTTAGTTGGAGAGGTTAACAATGTTAGTAATGTGAATTCTACTAGCATTGTTAGTGGTCTTTAAACTTTTAAGTCGATTCTAAAATAGCAAAAGAAAAAGAAAAGAAAGCGCAGGTCCGTTCCTGCATGGAGTACTGCAGCCACTTGTGGGATGGCTCTGCAAAATACCAACTTGCTGCACTAGACTCGATCGAGCGCAGGGCTAAAAGGCTTATAGGCGACGAGGTGCTATCGGGCAAGCTTCATAGTCTGGCTCATCGGCGAACCGTTGCTTGCCTGTCGATTTTCTACAGATTGTACTTCGGGGAGTGTGCGCAGGAGCTCCATGACCTGATCCTTCCATCTCCCTTTCACTACCGGTCTACCAGACGCACGGCTGGGTACCACCCACACTTGGTTGATATACCGTCTCGTCGTACCAAAGCGCTTCTCCTCCACATTTATTGTGCGCACTTCCAAGCTGTGGAATTCTCTGCAGGCTTCTGTGTTCCCTGCCACTTATGACCTTTCAGCCTTTAAAGTAAGAGTAAACAGGCATCTTCTGGGCTCGCTCGTCACATCGTAGACCTCATCTATCGCTTACCATCAGGCGAGATCCAGGTAGAGAGTGAGTTCCTTCTGAATAAAAAAAAATAGAATAGAATATAATGCATTTATTTGTCAGACTATTGTACAAAGTTGTTAAGTGCATTAATAATTTAGATCAGAATATTCTACCGTTTCCGGTGTACAAATATGTAAAATTATGGTTTAAATCATTAAATTAAATAAGAATGGAGTTTACAAATACATAAAATTAATGGTGCAATAATTGTTAATTATAATAAAATTATATAAGTCAGATTTAACAGGCATAAATATATACTAGGCTATCACTTGCTCTTACGTGTACCATCTCCTTTACTTACCATTATGTTATTATCTTTACTGTAACACAGTTTTGTTAAAAAATATACAAAACAAAGTAACAATACCGACTCATAAATGCAGTCGGAAGACACAAAACACGAAAAGATAAAAAGATTGCGAAGATTGTAAAAGATTTCTTGTCAAAGAAACGGTAATTACTTTCTCTGTGAAAAAAATATGGTATATAGTACATTGCTGTATCACTTCTAAATAAGTTAATCACAGAAACAAAGAATCTGTCAATGTACGTCGAACCCTAAAATCTTATTTCAGTTTGACCATAAACCGTTTTTTGGCGTTCTGTATCTCAAAAAGAAAAACGTAACCCTTATAGGATCATTTTGTTGTCTGTCTGTCTGACAAGACCCTTTTTCACAGGAACGCATAACGCGTAAATGAAATCCGCTACTGATTAGACATATTATTAAATCTCGGCTAAGTTTACCAGCTTCTACTTTAAATTGACGAGACAAAAATATATCACAATATTTCTACAAATAATAATAATTAATACTTAGGCTTACAGTCTCATTCTGCCTGAATCAAAGCCAAGGTTACTTCCCGTTAACTCGACAAGAAGCGAAGTACTACAGCACGTGTGAATTCAATTCAATTTAAAAAAAAAATTCAGGCATAGTACATCAAGAGTGTTGGTTTTACATTGGAAGAAAGAACTTTAAATATGTTATCATATTATACACACACATAACAATAAGAAACAAAACATGTGTAATAAAGATAAACGTGATGTAAAGGTTAGTTCGATACTATTTAACTTATAAATTTATAATACACTATATGTACCTACTTAGATAAGTGTGTACGGAATCCCCGGTGCACGAATCTAACTAGCACTTGTCCGTTATTTTTTAAGCAAAGAACGGCGTCCATTGTGCCCGGAAATTACAGAAAAACGTATAATTTTTGTAGAGTTGTAAAGTTGCCACTGGCTATGTCTGTCAGGTGTTCTCTGGCTTAATTTAAACAAAGAAATACAGATTTAAAGGCAATCAACTATAGTAATAAGGTTACATTCAACCATTACTCTCTGCTTAGCCTTTTCCTACTATGTATGTCGAAGTCAGCTTCGGGTCTAACCGGATGTAGCTGAGTACTAGTGTTGTACCCCTTATTCTGGCTTCTGACTACTCGTAACGAGTGTCAAAGATGGTTTTATTTTCTCACAAATCTTACAAAGGGGAAAGTTGCCGACAAAGTTTTGTCAATTTAGGCATTCTTACAGTCCCAGGTCTTTATGTACTAGTACTTTTAAGTAATATGGCCAAATACGTTCAAAACTATAAGTCAGAAGAAAAGCGGCAGATTAGGGAAGGCACCCGTAGACCAGATATGAAGAATAAAAATTTTACTAACCATAACCTTTTTTTTTTCTGAGGGCGAAAATCATCTAATGACTTCTTCCGCTCTGGTTTAAGCGGAAGGGTATGTCAGACTTCTACTGACTAAAAACCCACCCTGTTCCTTCGGCTGCCCTAAAGTTCCGGGGCCGCGGTATCTCGATAGAACTTTCCCGCAAACCCCGGCAGGCAATGGCCCTATAAGGCCCTGTCACTGGTGTTGACAGCTCTATGAGGCGCGCGTGGAACACGACGCGCCGCACTAATCATAACCAACGAATTGTTAAACACTATCCACGATACCTGTCTGTAAGATTATTTAACAGGTTGCCTTTAGACATAAAAAGTGCTGTCTACAGTAGCGCTTTCAAATTAAAATTAAAACAATTCCTATTGAATAAGTATCTATATAGATACTTATTCAATAGGAATTGTTTTAATGCTGTAGAAGAACTTTAATTTATTGGTGTATAATTGTTGTGCATAATTGTTGCATGTTACTTTTTATTGAATTTTATTCATTAATTTATTGTTCTAACTATACATTTTATAATTGTTTTTTTTTAATGATAATAGGCTCGCCTTTGACCACCATCTCACCTGATGGTAAGCGATGATGTGGTCGAAGATGGAGCACGCTTGCCTATAAGTAACCTATTCACTCTCGACTTAAAGATCCTCAGGTTATAGCTATCAGGAAACACAGACTCCGGCAGAGAATTCCACTCCTTAGCTGTACGCACAATGAAAGTATTCCCACAACGTTTTGTGTGTAAGTGTGTGATGTCCACCATGTAACGATGGCGCATCGTAATTTGTCTTGTAGCCCGATGTTGGAAATGGTATGTAAGTTGCTCCAGTATGTGAAGCACAGTACCACAGCCCGTGACTTCCGAATTCTTTCATATTTGACTCACTCATTCGCGAGATTTTGACGCACAACACAATAGGTATACAATAAAAATACACATGGTCATGTCTCATCGTTCATACCAATATGAATCAGAGACCTATGGATCCGGGATGCGTGAGGAACGTTGTAATTACCTATACATTTTTGGGTGTTAATCATTTTCCTCGCATATAATTATTTAGGTTAATGTTTATTGAGGTTATTCAAGGCAATTGTCATGCAATAACAACAATATTATTACTCAACTACTTCAATATATAAAACTCATTGCAGTATTCTTTGATTATGCCAGAATGCCGGCTAAGGAGTTTTTAGAATTCCCTGCCGGAGTCTGTGTTATAGAGTGAATAGGTTACTTCTAGGTAAGCGTGCTTCATCTTCGACCATATCACGCTTACCATTAGGTGAGATGGTGAAAAAAATTACAAGGAAACGTGACTATAATTATAACACAAAATACATTGATGAAACAAAATAATAAAATATAAACTACAAACTATTTACCTAATTATTAAGATCAATAATAACAATAAAATTAAAAGTTTAAATCAGATTTGGATCATGATTAAATTATTTACTTAATTTTTCCAATAAATAAATAAAATATCTTCCACCTGTAAATACCAACATAAGTTATGTGTTTGACGAAGACGAAGGAATATGGAATTTGACACAGTTAAAGTTTATATGGAGAAGGACTTTTTTTATTTTATTACTGATGGGCCCACTCTTGACCTTGATCTCGCCTGATGGTAAGCAATAGATGAGGTCTACGATGGGACGAGTGAGCACAGAAGATGCCTATTTACTCGTGCTTTAAAGGCTGAAAGGTCATAAGTGGCAGGGAACACAGAAGCCGGCAGAGAATTCCACAGCTTGGCTGTGCGCACAATAAATGTGGAAGAGAAGCGCTTGGTACGACAAGACGGTATATTAACCAAATGTGGGTGGTACCCAGCCGTGCGTCTGGTAGACCGGTAGTGAAAGGGAGATGGAGGAATCAGGTCATGGAGCTCCTGCGCACACTCCCCGAAGTACAATCTGTAGAAAACCGACAGGCAAGCAACGGTTCGCCGATGAGCCAGGCTATGAAGCTTGTCCACCAGCACCTCGTCGCCTATAAGCCTTTTAGCTCTGCACTCGATCGAGTCCAATGCAGCAAGCTGGTACTTTGCAGAGCCATCCCACAAGTGGCTGCAATACTCCACGCAAGAACGGCTTTATACAGATTTAGAAGCTGTCCAGGCGTGAAGTACCGCCTCACCTTGTGTAGGATTCCCAGCTCTTTTGCTGCAGTCTGAGCTCTGGACTAGATGGTTGAGCCGAAGTTAAGGTCTGACGTCAACTCCATGCCCAAAACCCTCTGACGGCTTCTGTTTTCCCTAAAACATAGGTACCAAATACGACCAGTCAGTTTATAAAGTAAGTGTGAACATGCATCTTCTGGGCTCGCTCGTTCCATCGTAGACCTCATTACACGCTTACCATCTGGCGAGACCGAGGTCAAGGGCGGGCTTATCTGAAAAAAAAAAAGAATTAACTGAGGTTGAATTTCGACCACAGGACGCCTCGTATTGAGCGGATCACCGCAGTGTCCTCGTGGAGGCGATCGACGGCGGCGAACTCTCGCGTCCTGTTTCAGACCTTGGTAAGGAGCGAGAGGGGATGAGATGCAGTCGCCTCCTTCTGCGAATCAGTCATGCTAGCGAAGGAGGAGGCTGAACGCATGAGGGAGAGACAACTCTCTTCCTCCCGACCCAGTCACCGCGGGAGACGCCCCGGGCGTCGGCGACCCGCGCGGTTTCGGGTCGGCGCAGCGTCGCGTCATGTTCTCAGAGTCGCGTCAGCAATAGTGACGGGGCCTCATCGGGCCATAGCCTGCCAGGATTGTAGTAATGTTCCAATGAGAAACCGCGGCGACGGAACGTAATGGCAGCTGAAGGAAGACGGTAGGTTTTATAGTCAGTACTGTAGAAGTCTGACACTCCCTTTCGCCCCACCTAGAATGGTAGAAGACATTAAATAATTTTCCCACCAGAAAAAGAAATTAAAAGGACGCCTAGTATCACTTAAATCCATACATCCTTCATTGTGCGTACGGCTAAGGAGTGGAATTCCCTGCCGGAGTCTGTGTTTCCCGATAGCTATAACGTAGGAGTCTAAGTCAAGAGTGAATAGGTTACTTTTAGATAAGCGTGCTCCATCTTCGACCACATCTTCACTTACCATCAGGTGAGATGGTGGTCAAACGCGAACCTATTTTTAATAAATAAAAAAATACCTTAGAAGTTACAAAACATGGCGCCATTAGGATTTACTTGACGAAACATTCATAGATTCCCTTATCTACCGACGTTATCTTCATCTTTATCTAGTCATTCACCTATTTCTACTAGACCAAGCCACTAGTTCGTAGGAAGCACTCCCCCCATATGATTTAACCGTTACGTTATCAGTTACGTCACGTTTGCGTTATCAGTAACGGTCCGTCGCGATAACCTTTGGGGTACCCACGGCCTCTGGGTAGTGCCAAACCTCCTTTCTTCATTAAAGTATACTTATACAAAACCTATAACTTGATAAAAGACAACGTTTTGAGAATACATTTCGGGGAGTGTGCGATGGAATTGCACAAACTAATTCCGCCAAGCCTGTTCTATCATCGGACTACAAGACAAACGGCGATGCGCCATCGTTACATGCATGGTGGACATCCCACCCATACGCACAAAACGTTTTGGGAATACTTTCATTGTGCGTACAGCTAAGGAGTGGAATTCCCTGCCGGAGTCTGTGTTTCCTGATAGCTATAACCTGGGGCCTTTAAGTCAAGAGTGAATAGGTTACCTCTAGGTAAATGTGCCTCATCTTCGATCACATACATGATCGCTTACCATCAGGGATAATGGTGGTCAAACTCGAGCGTATCGAAAATATTCTGATAGGCCTGTTGGTCTAGTGGTCAATGGCTCTGACTGCTATGTCTGCTGCAGGGTCGTGGGTTCGATTCTCACCCAGGAAAAATGGTTGTGTGATGAGCACGATCATTTGTTCTTTGTCTGGGTGTAATTTATCTATAATATGTATGTATTTAGAAATATATATGTATGTATGTTTATCAGTTGTCTAGTACTCATAGCACAAGCTCTGCTTAGTTTGGGACTAGATGGCGTTGTGTGAAAGTTGTGGAATATTCTTATTATTAATAAAAAATAAAAAATGCTTAGTCTTTTCCCCTAACTATGTCGCGGTCAGCTTCCAGTCTTAACGAATGTTTTTTTTTTTTGTTATAGGGCCATTCGTAGTTCAGCACACTTAGGCTGGTTACTACTTAACCGGACGATCCTGTGGTGACCTCTAAATTTAAAGGCCCCCAGCCAGGGCTTAACCTCAGCCGGGGCTTAACGAATGCATCTGAGTATGTGGCTTATATGGACCAACTGCCTTGATGACGCCTTGATTGATGCCTTGACCACATGATGCTTAAAACTAAAATGGACGCGCTCTGTTTTGTTTTCGAGACATCAATCACGGACCATGAGAGTGTAGCTATTAGTTGTAGACCTAAATCACGCTTGAATTATCTTAATAAAACGTCTTGCTTGGTTAACTTCGAAAATCTTGACCAAGCGATTCAAAACATGGATTCTCAAACTATTCTTGAATGTCAAGACGCTAATAAAGCAGCCGATCTACTCGTGACTTACCTTTCAACGGAAATAAAAAATAATACCCGTATTATCAAAACTACGAAAAGAAAACTTATAACTAAGCCATGGGTAACTAAGGGACTACTTCGCTGTATGAGAAACCGGGATAACTTGCACAAAAAATTAAAACAGAATCCTAACGACGATATATTAAAACTAACATACAGGTGCTACCGAAATTTCTGCACTGCCTTACTCAAAAAAGAAAAAAAGAGGTACGAAAAACAGGAAATCGAAAATGCAAAGGGTAACAACAAACAGTTGTGGAATGTCATTAAAAAAATGAGCGGCTCAGACAGAAGGGCAGACTTCTCCTCGTCTCTCTTGTCATCGGACAATCCCGAAACAGATATTAACAACGTCAACAGCTTCTTTGCGAACGTTGGAGCCAATCTAGCTCGTAAAATCTCTTGTTCAATCCATACTCCGCCTTTAAACGCTAATGTCCATTCGTCTTTTTCTCCCCTTAGTTCACTTGTTCTTCTTCCAACAGACGAACAAGAAATTGGCAACCTCATTAAAGGCCTGAGGGATAATTGTGCAGTGGGAATTGATCAGATTAGCAGTAAAATTATCAAGAGATATGAAAAGCTCCTCTGCGCTCCATTAACACATATTTGCAACCTTTCCATCGCAACGGGAGTTTTCCCCAGAGCTTTTAAAACAGCTGTTATCAAACCCATACATAAGTCCGGCAGTAGAGACTGCGTAAATAACTACCGTCCCATCTCTATCTTGCCTGCTCTATCCAAGGTTCTGGAACGTTTAATTAACCAGCGTCTTATAAAGTTCCTGGAAGCAAACAAATTGCTTTCCTCAGCACAGTACGGATTTAGAGCTGGCAAATGTACAAACGATGCGGTCCACGAATTAGTGAACTCTGTCGTGATGAGCTTGGATGACAGAAAGAGATGTTTGGCGGTATTTCTCGACCTTGCAAAAGCGTTCGATACTGTCTCTATCCCGCACCTTCTAAATAAACTGGAACGACTCGGTATCAGAGGGATCCCCTTGAAACTTTTAGAGGACTATCTTACTGGTAGAAAGCAACGGGTACGGATCAATGATAGCCTAAGTGACGAGCTATCAGTGCGTTTTGGTGTTCCGCAGGGTAGTATTATAGGCCCGACACTATTCTTGGTATACATCAATGATCTCTGTCGTCTTTCTCTGAAGAAGGGAAAGATCATTACCTTTGCGGATGATACTGCCCTGTTCTTTAGTGGTGATAACTGGGATGAGGTATTTCTTCTTGCACAAATGGGCCTTAACACAGTTAGTCAGTGGCTCCAAGACAATATTTTGACCCTTAATGTCTCGAAAACAAAGTACATGGTGTTTGCACACAGGTCTAACTTGCTTCCACCCTCGTCCCTTACTATTACTGCTCACACTTGTAGCTTTGAAACTTCTGAGTGCGATTGCCCATGTCTTGAAATGACAGACAACATTAAATACCTCGGGATTACTATTGACCAGTATCTATCATTTAAGCCACACATTGAGAGCCTTGTGACCAGATTGCGTAAGCTTATCTATATTTTTAAAATATTAAGGAACTCGGCAGAACGAAAGACTATTAAAATGGTCTATTACGCATTGTGCCAATCGCTAATTGATTACTGCATCTTATCTTGGGGTGGCTCTGCAAAAACGCATCTGATTGAAGTAGAAAGAGCGCAGCGGGCCATACTCAAGGTTGGTGCTGCTCTCCTATTTCGTTTTTCAACCACTGAATTGTACAAAGAATGGGATACTCTAACTGTCAGGCAAACGTTCATACTACATACTTTAATGAAAAAGCATTCTCACCTGCAGTTTGATGCAAACCTACTGAAAGACAAGCGACGAAAGGGTAGAGTGTGTCCCACGGTCCAATTCAAATCCTCGCTCCCTAAAAGATTCTTCTGTTTCCTCGGGCAATATCTTTATAATAAACTTAATAAATATCTGAATCTATATCCCAAAACTAAATCAAGCTGTATTGAAGCAATAAAAAACACCTTAAAACCTTGGACTATCAGAAAACAGAAAATCTTTTAACCATTTTGAAATAAACGTTACCCATATTAACCCAATTCACAGCTACTCCAGATCTCCATACTTGCCTCACACACATTATTATCACCTCTACTCTCACACTCCTCACCCAACCGACAAATATCACACACAACCAAACTGAAACTACACAATCTTCTCACTCACACAACTCACCTCACAACACGAGTTAATAATTTCTGCTTAATTAGGTTTTAGTTATATTCTTTTATTAATTTATATTTTGTTTTTTTTTTTTTTTTTTTGTGTCTTAGCTACATTTCTATTTCTATTTTTTCTTTTTAATAATGTTTACTCCCTTTTCCTTACACGGCACCTAAGTAAAAGCTAATCTAAGTAATAGCCGTGAAGGGGCCTGGTGACCTGTAACACAGATTTTTTTCCAAAAACCTATTTCAGGCACCAGTCTCTCACAAAGAATACAGCTTAAGAAATTGTACTAGATTAATTATGTATAAGGTAACTTTGTGAAGAGAGAATAAATGATTTATTGATTGATATTGATTGATTGAACTGCCTATCTGAGCTTCACAACCCAGGAACTGGATAACAAGATAACACCTTTGGCTAAACCAGGGCTTCCCAAACTTATTTTAACTGTGACGTCCTTGGGAAGTTGCCATATTTTTGCCCCGCCCTGGCCTTCTTACCATTCATTTAGCTACTAGTTGTAGTTCAGAGAACAGTTGTAATTCTAGTCTAGCCTAATAACAATTTGTTAGAAGAACAGAAAGAAGCACACTTTCAAACAATACATTGAGGAAGTTCCAAATTTCCTTTAGTAATGTAGGTAAATCCGAAATGAAATTTCTTCAGTTCGTTTGCTATTTTTTTAATAGAATTATCCGCCATGGTGAATATTAAAACGAAAAGCAATTTATCGACACAGATAGCTAACCTATTTAGATCACCTCACGACGCCCCTAGGATAGAGCTGCCATCCGTCGGGGTTTCCCCGGGTTTGTTCTAGTTTGGACAGCGTCCGGGGGCGTCCGAGGGATTTTCTCTATAAGCGTCCGGGTAAAACCCGGACACATATTGGTCTTACGGGCACCAAAAAGTACGATCTCTGTATTTCATCTTATTGTTTTACGTTGATTAATTAAAAAGAAAGCCTATTATTAATAAACTTTTAACTGTCTACAATGTTACCAGTAAATGAAAACCATAATTAAACATCATTGTTTTTAGTTTCAAGTACAAAAATGTATTTTTTTACGCTGTCCGGGGAAAAATTGCGATTTTACCCAAATGTCCGGGGTTTATGAAGTCTCTGTCTAGGGCTGGCAATCGTGGTGATGGCAGCCCTACCCTAGGATAATACCGCGGAGCCCCAGGGCGTCGCGACGCAGTTTGAGAAGCCCTGGGCTAGACTATTGTCATATTTTCTGGCTTCGAATTACCCATAACGACTGTCAAAGATGAACAAATGACAGCCGGGACCAACGATTGAACGTGCTTTCCGAGACACGGAAGAATCTCGATAATATCGAGATTCTTACATATTATGTCTTGATGATCTTCCTCTTAATTAAGAGGAGGCTCCCTAAATTGTATGTAACTTTCCACAAATATTCTGAAACAATCACGCATACATTCAAAATGGAACTTTAGTATACGATTTATTGGATCTTTTTCTTTACATGTCTAAGACTAGTTACGTAATTGGAACATTTTCGCTCGATTCATTCGATTCGCATCCGGGACCATTCAAGTATTACGTAAGCACTATAGGGGGGGGTGGGAATCTTTGCTTTGCTTATTTTTGAGGACATGGGGGGTGGGGGATCTAGATGGTGATTACGTCAGCAGTAATTATTTAATTTTTTACACATATAGCAACACACATTGTCTATGCTTCAAAATGAAGTGCATTTTCGGGGATTCCTACAAATAATGAATTGTTAAATTCCGTGTCAGTAAAGTTTATTTAAATGAATATAATGTACGTTACAGACTTCTTCCCAAACCTATTCCTTATTTCTAGATTTATAACTGCTGCTCATGAATCAATCAATTGTATGTACCAATATTTACGTAAGTATGGAGGGGAGGGGTAAGAGCTTTGCTTACTTTTGCTGACGAGGGGGAGGCGTGGGTTAAAAATTGTAAAAAATGTGCTTACGTAATACTTGAACTCCACCATTTTTTAACCGACTTCAAATTTGGATTAAAACTTTAATTTGGATCTCCAACAATGAATACACCTTAGAAGCTAAAACAATAAATATACAGATTATAACATTGTGCTTCTTCAATTATAGGAGACCACATCGTGCTTTGAAAATTTTGAATAATTTTTTTAACAATGATAGTAATTATGGCTAACAGACAATTAAAAATAAACTATACAATACCATTATGTTTCTTAATTAATTAATTAACAATTATTTATTCATAAATATCAAAATAATATTTCAAAATTTAATCAAGATTACTCGGCTTTTGTCTAAAATTAGTATTGACAGTAAGAAAATATAGTTTATTATCCAAATATAAGATATTTTTTTTCTCTAGATCAATTATTACTTTAGTTATAAACAAAATAAGAATTGAGATTTACGACATCTAGTTTCGAACCCGAACTTGGTGAAGGAACGCACGCGATATTCAACTTTATTACTGCTGCGTTAGCGTTCAGCACACAACGGCCTAACCGGGGGTGCATGGGGGCGGAGCTTGCGTGAAAATTATTTTAGAGTGCCTG
The DNA here is from genome assembly GCA_943138885.2 of Tholera decimalis. Taxonomy (NCBI): domain Eukaryota; kingdom Metazoa; phylum Arthropoda; class Insecta; order Lepidoptera; family Noctuidae; genus Tholera; species Tholera decimalis. The sequence continues at coordinate 2,697,816 of OW964575.2, read as the reverse complement.
GTCTTAACCTTGAGATGGACTAGTGCTGCTGTTATTATTTAGTTACGAGCTGCTCTAAAGCCTGCAATACATGCATTTCATTTCATTTCATTTATTCAAAAACAATTTACATTGTGTGCGAATATAAAAGCTTAACAACTAGGTACACATGCAGTAAAAACTAATAATTGAATTGCTTATAATGGGACTGATAACAATAAAAAATATAAGAAAATAATGGTAATAGTAATGTCAAAAAAAAAATAGAATTATACAACAAGAATTTAAAATAAAAATACTGAAATCTTGAAAACAAACAATGTCAATACATTTCAAAAAATTAAAATTATTATTAATAGTTTTAATAAATAAGTAATAACAATGTCAACAAATAATAAATAATTTTAATCTAGTATTTTACAAATCCTTTACAGAGTAGGGGCATTTCTCCAACAGGAATCCCTTGAGCCTTGCTTTGAACGAGCTTGTATATAATATGCTTTTTAATTCAAGCGGCAACCTACTAAATATTTTAACTGCCTGGTACAGTGGACTGTGTTTAACAATGTTAAGTGTCGGAATGAGTTTGCTATCTAAATCTTTTCTACGTCAAATACCAACGTGTAGACAGTATATTTACCTTGTCTTGCTATCGCTCGGTGTCACTTGCCTAGTTGGCCGAGTGGAGGCCAGCGCCAACGTGTATAGAGCTCACTTGGTGCAACTTGTCTTCGCTCGCCGTTGCTCGTGATCACTTGCCTCACTTCGGATCGGTGTCGGTTTTTGGACACAAATCAAAGGCACTCGCCTGTGCTTGGCCAACGTGTGGGCAGCTCTACAGACCCTCTTCTTAACTCTTCTACATTGGTCGTCTGCATTGGCGTTCGAGAAACTTGTCGAACGTGTGGACATTATTTCTTGCCTTGTACCTATTTTCCAACGCTCGCGTTGGCCTACGCTCGGCCAACATGTACTGCAGACTTAAGAATAATAAACAGTCCTCCTGACCGATTTCGGCCACAGCGGCCAATTTCAGCAGAAATTAGTCATCTGCACAGGAGATATTGTAGTGCACAAGTATGTGCACAGGTACAGGTGCACTACTCATGCTAGCAAAAGTGGAGATCGAACGCGCGAGGGAGAGGCTACTCTCTTCCTCACGCCCCAGCCGCCGCGGGAGACGCCCCGGGCGTCGGGAATCGCCAGCCGATCTCCGTCTACCGTAGGCGTGGGCTTGCGGACGGCGAGCAGGGGTAGCTCACCGTCTGGTAAGGACCAGGCCCGGGTTGACGGCGCGTCGTGTTCCATTCGCGCCTCAAAGATCTGTCAGCAATAGTGACGGGGTCACATAGGGCCGTTGCCTGCGAGATACCGCGGGGCAGCTGAAGGAACAGGGTGGAATTTTAGTCAGTGGAAGTCTGACACTCCCTTCCGTTCCACCCAGAGCGGGAGAAGTCATTCGATGATTTTCTCACCCAGAAAAAGAGGTACACTTGTGCACTCATATTTACTTAACGATAGCGGAAATTGTGTAAAAGTTCGTGCAAGTATGAACAAATAGTAGTTAAAGTTATTGGCTATAAAATTTATTAACTGCTATCACCGAGGATAAGTTGATAGATTATAACAATACCACCCACGACACGTACAGCGGTTGTATTGTTTAGTAACGTGTAAATAATATTGAGCATTTGAAAGGAAATACAGTTATTTCAAAATAATAGGTAGATCCTTCAATTTTATTTAGTTACTAGCAGACGCGTGGAGCATCGCTCCCGTGGACGTTATCACGATAAAAACATAACCTCCTTCTTTTGCAGTCGGGTAAAAAGTAGCATATAATCTTCCTCAAGCTTCAAGCTACTTCCATACCAAATCCGTCCAGTACTTTTGAAACAAATTTTCCGCTTTACGAGGCTTTACGAGGGCGACACTGAAAGTTTTTAAAACTGGCCACTTGTAAGTTGTAAACGATATAATAATAAAAACTTTTTAACAAAAAATTAAACCGACTCCCAAAAAACACTGCAAAGTGAAAAATAACTTTAATTTCGGTAGTCGGTGTCTTTAGTTTTGTTTTTTCGTTTTTGGCACCGACTTCCGAAATTAAAGTTATTTTTCACTTTGCAGTGTTTTTTGGGAGTCGGTTTATTTTTTTGTTAAAAAGGTTTTACTTCACTTTTTTTAGTTGGATGATTTTTAATTTACCTAGTTACAAGAGCCTAAATGTCAACTACTTATAACCTTTTACAAAATATTGCTTTTCCCAATGCTGGGCCGTTAATTGTTGAGGAGTTCTCCTGGTATTTCACCATCAGCTCTACATCACCATATGCATTGTGACGAGCATAAAGTGCTTAACATCCATATTCAAGTAATCGAATCGCAATCCACTCAATACTTATTATTGAGTAGTTTCGGCGGCCATCTGTGGTCTTCATCATCAGTTCCACTTCCTCAAATGGTACTTTTTGAGAGCAACTGCACAAGTTACTATAAGAAATACCCAAAACGCCATAGGTGTGCCTATAATATTTGAAGAGTTCCCTCGATTTCTCCAGGATCCCATCATCAGATCCTGACTTTGGTGATAATGGTACCAATTTCGAAGTATACCCATTCGAACAAAAAAAGAATTTTCCAAATCGGTTCAGCCGTCTTCGAGTAATCGATGATCATACATTAAAAAAAAAAAAAAAAAAATACGCGTCGAATTGATAACCTCCTCTTTTTGTCGTCGGTTGAAAAAATAAGTTCAAATTTTGAAAATGGAACTCTGCCAATATTATTGTGTATGTATTTTATTCATTTGTCATTTGTTTACGATTTGGCGGCAAATTGAAAATTGTGTGTCACGTCACGCGTCAGCATGAATTTAACGCGAGAAAATTTTCGTTCAATGATTTTTAGGGTTCCGTAGCCGAATGGTAAAAAACAGAACCCTTATAGTTTCGTCATGTCTGTCTGTCTGTCTATCTGTCCGTCCGTCCGCATGTCACAGCCATTTTATTCCGAAACTATTACGACTATACATGTGAAACTTGGTAGGTAGATATATTCTGTGAACTGCTTTTCGATTTAAACAAAAAAAAAAATGTAAAATGAAGGGGGTTCCCCATACATGGAACTGAAACTGATTTTTTTTTTTATGAAACCTGCGTGTCTGTGGTATCTATACATAGACAGGTCTTTAAAAATGACATTGAGGTTTCTAAAATGACTTTTTCATAAAGATATACGCTTCCAAAGTGGTGGTAAAATATGCCCCCCTAACTTCTATAATGATGGAGTAAAAAATCTAAAAACAATATATGCTCTAGATCTTAATGTAAACTATCAAAGAAAATTGGTCTGAACGAAGGTCGGGTCAGCAGTTTTTGAGATACAGCATATTTTCTAAAATCGCAAATATAACTTTGTAATTCATACAAACACTATGAAAAACAAAGTTATTTTGGCGTAGTTACTACGGAACCCTTCATGGGCGAGTCTGAATCGCACTGGCTAATTTTTTTATGACTTCCAATGTCATTTAAAGTCAACAAGAAAGTGATGATAGACTTCGATTGGCCTTTCACGATGAAGCCCCATCTCGTGCCACTGTTTACAACTGGTTTAGTGAATAAAATTTAAACGCGGTCGCACTAATCTCACCGATGATCAATGTGAGGGACGGCCTACTACGGCGATGACTGAAGATACTCGTAACATCACTGTTGTGCGGTGTATGATAGAGACTGACAAAAGAGTGACTTATCAGCAGACTCGGACAAGCTTAGGCTTTGGTATGAGGGGTCAAGTGCACAAAATCCTCTATGAACATTTAGGCCGTGCGCGCACTGCGTTGCGTTTCGGAAACGCAAAATTTGTGAAGTATGGAGTGTCATAGAAGTGCGCACACTGCGGTCAGTCTACCGATACCGGTGCGGTAGAACTACCAGAATTGCGGCCACCGCAAGGCAGTGCGCGCACGGCCTTAGCGGTCAGCAAGCTTTGTGCCCGGTGGATACCTCATAATTTGACAGAGGCCCAAAAACTCCGTCGTGTTGATTGGTGTCGTGAAATGGTTCAAAGATTTAACGGAGGTGACTCAAATGCTGTGTTCGACATACTCACGGGTGACGAAAGCTGGATTTATTGTTATGATCCTGAATATAAGAGACAGTCTGTTGTCTGGGTGTTTCCTTGCGAGGAGTTGCCAACTAAAGTGAAGAGAGGTCGAAGCGTGGGAAAAAAACGGCAGCCTCGTGCTTCGGAAGGACAGGTCATTACGCAACAATTGTTTTAGAGGATCGAAAAACAGTTACTGCAGAGTGGTACACTAACAATTGTTTGCCACTTGTCTTGGAAAACGTTCGGGAGAACCTCCTTCACCACGACGACACCTCGTCGCACACCGCCAAGCAAACAATCGATTATTTGGCGATGTCAGACGTGGAATTACTGGGTCACCTACCCTATGGCCCCGACCTGGCACCTTGCGATATTTATTTATTTCCGATAATAAAAGAAAAACTTCGAGGAAAACGTTTTATGAAGAAGTGGCTGCGTTTCAAAATGCCGTCGAAGAGACCCCTAAGGACGAGTGGGTAAAGTGGTTTTCTCAGTGGTTCCATCGGATGCAGCGATGTATTAATGTAAATAGTGTTGAAAAGATATAATAAAACTAATAACTTGTTAGGTAGTTTGTTCTGTTTTTGATTTTCTAAGAACTTTCAGTGTCACCCTCGTAGATATGCACTAATGGTCGCTCAGTGGAAATTCGACCATAATTTAGTGTATACAAAGTATAAAAAGATTTCGAACGCATTATTAGATAAAAATATTACCTTTCTGCACTGGCTTCTCTTTTAACTGTGTACCTACCTTTCATATCCCTCCGTCTTCGTAATTGTCTTAAAAATAGGTACTAAGTTTTTACAAGTTAATCCTTATAAATCCATACTTAATATTATAAATGCGAAAGTAACTCTGTCTGTCTGTCTGTCTGTTACTTTTTCACGCCTTAACCGCCGAACCGATTTACATGAAATTTAGCATGGAAATAGTTGAGGACCCTGGGAAGGACATAGGATAGTTTTTATCCCGATGTAAGGTTCCCGCAGGATAGCTTTCGAATTGTATATTTGTTGCTCTTTCACGCAAAAACTACTGAACGGATCTCAATGAAATTTGGTAGGGAGACAGTTGACATCCTGTAAAAACACATAAACCACTTTTTATCCCGGAATTCCTACGGGTTTGGGATTTACGCGGGGAAAACCTCCCACTCGAACGAAGTCGCGGACAAAAGCTATCCATACTTTAATACTAATAATATAACTCCATACTTCCATATCCATATCCATACTATCCATACTTCCATATCCATCAATACTTCCAAGCTAATATTATAATAATACGAAAGTGACTGTCTGTCTGTTACTCTTTCACGCCTAAACCGCTGAACCGATTTAGATGAAATTTGGCATGGGAATAGTTTAGGACCCTGGGAAAGACATAGCATAGGTTTTGTCCCGGAAATATTTCCTAAAGGATGTAAAAAGGGTGTTAGAATTTCGTATAGGGAATCAATAATGTCCCCGCCCTCCCCACCCACATAATACACTTAGACCGTTAAACCGATTTGGATGAAATTTGATATGGAGATAGTTTTAGACCCTGGAAAAGACATAGTGTAGTTTTATTCCCGGAAATCATTCCTAAAAGATGTAAAAATGGTGTTGTAATTTTGTATAGGGAATCAATGATGTCCCCGCCCTCCCCACCCACATAATACACTTGACCGCTAAACCGATTTGGATGAAATTTGCTATGGAGATAGTTTTAGACCCTGGAAAAGACATAGGATAGTTTTTATCCTGGAAATCATCCCTTAAGGATGTAAAGGGGTGTTGGGACTTTGTATTCTCCCTCTCAATTCATTCAAATCGCGTATTCAAGAACCACTCATAACATTTTTTTTAAACTACACAACTGCATGTAGGCTATACAAATCTTTGTTTAGAGCTGGGGTCGAACCCACGTCATGCACCAGTTAACAGTTACGCCAACCGTGTCGCTTAAATTTTAACCAATCAAGTTAATATACGAATCATTTCTATTTCAAAATCGGGGCAATATGCGTTTGCCCTTTTGAAAATAGGAGAAGATCGTGTGGCAACAGATATCAACGGGATGATTTATTTGAGCTGAACTGAATCTGAAACTGAAACTGAAGCTGAAATTGTAGCTGAATCTGAAACTGAAACCAAAACTGAAGCTGAAGCAGAAACTGAATCTGAAACTGAAACCAAAACTGAAGCTGAAGCTGAAACTGGAACTGTAGCTGATTCTGACGCTGAAACCAAACTGAAGCTGAAACTGAAACTAAAACTGAAACTGATGCTGAAACCAAAACTGAAGCTGAAGCTGAAACTGAAGCTGAAAATTAAGCTGAAACTGTAGCTGAATCTGAAACTGAAACCAAAACTGAAGCTGAAGCTGAATCTGAAACTGAATCTGAAACTGAATCTAAAACTGAAACCATAACTGAAGCTGAAGCTGAAACTGACGCTGAAACCAAACTGAATCTGAAACTGAAGCTGAAATTGAAACCAAACTGAAGCTGAAACTGATGCTAAAACTGAAGCTGAAGCTGAAACTGAAACTGAAGCTGAAACTGGAACAGTAGCTGAAACTGTCGCTGAAACCAAACTGAAGCTGAAACTGAAACTGATGCTGAAACCAATGCTGAAGCTGAAACTGGAACTGTAGCTGAAACTGACGCTGAAACCAAACTGAAGCTGAAACTGAAACTAAAGCTGAAGCTGAAACTGATGCTGAAACCAAAACTGAAGCTAAAGCTGAAACTGAAACTGAAGCTGAAAATTAAGCTGAAACTGTAGCTGAATCTGAAACTGAAACCAAAACTGAAGCTGAAGCTGAAACTGAATCTGAAACTGAAACTGAAACCAAAACTGAAGCTGAAGCTGAAACTGGAACTGTAGCTGAAACTGACGCTGAAACCAAACTGAAACTGAAGCTGAAACTGAAACCAAACTGAAGCTGAAACTGATACTGAAACCAAAACTGAAGCTGAAGCTGAAACTGAAACTGAAGCTGAAACTGGAACTGTAGCAGAAACTGACGCTGAAACCAAACTGAAGCTGAAACTGAAACTGAAGCTGAAACTGGAACTGTAGCTGAAACTGACGCTGAAACCAAACTGAAGCTGAAACTGAAACTGATGCTGAAACCAAAACTGAAGCTGAAGCTGAAACTGAAACTGAATCTGAAACTGAATCTAAAACTGAAACCAAAACTGAAGCTGAAGCTGAAACTGACGCTGAAACCCAAGATACAGATAATTTAATAAACCACGTTTATTCTGATTTGAAAACAAATATGAGGGATAAAGAATGGCTGCGTGAAAGAGTAATTTTGGCACCAACTAACGAAATTGTAGGGCAGATCAACGAAAAGATTATGTCTCATGTGGATTGTGATGTTGTTGAGTATCTGTCCGTCGACATTGTCATGGATACAAAGCAAGTGACGTCGTACTCTGTAGAGTTTATCAACTCTCTGGAATTGTCAGGGTACCCCATCACATTATTTGAGGCTTTAACTTGGTGTCCCAGTTCTGTTGATGCGTAATCAGGGCGCACCAAGGCTCTGTAATGGCATGCGACTACAAATTACATACCTTGGATGCAATGTTTTCAAGCAATAATTATGACAGGAACAGCAAGCGGTGAAAACGCATTTATTCCTCACATTCGGTTCGAAAAACTCAAATTTCCCCTAAAAGCGGCATTCGCAATGACCATAAACAAAGTTCAAGGACAGACACTGAAAGTCGCAGGTGTACATTTAGAAAAATACTGCTTTTCCCATGGGCAATTGTATGTGGCGTGCTCACGAGTATCAAGTGTACAAAATCAACCAAACAAAAAACCAGAAACGTAGTTTACAAAAATGTATTGTAAACTACGTTTTTGGTTTTAAAAAGATACATTTTAAATATTAACTGTCTGTCTGTTTTTGGGGATGGATGGACCCTGGTGATGGTTTTTTAAATATTATATGCGTTTTTTAACCACCCAAAAAGATACGGTAGGTACACCTTTTTGGCAACAAGAATTATTGACAAAGTGTAAATTAACGCGGGCGAAGCCGCGGGCAAAAGCTAGTAAATTATAAATGCGAAAGTAACTCTGTCTGTCTGTGTGTTACGCAATCACGCCTAAACTACTGAACCGATTTAAATGAAATTTGGTACGGGCATAGTCTAGAGCCTGAGAAAGGACATAGGCTACTTTTAATGCGAAAAAAGGGCTGTAAGAGGTTGAAATAGGGATGAAAGTTTGTATAGAAATTACGTCATTTTTTAAGCTAGAAGCTTGAAACTTATTTTTTAGACTTTTGATTAGATATTAATAAATACGACATTCAAAGTTTGTAAAAATTTTATCTTAAAGGGGATAAAAATCGGCGATGAAAGTTTTTTGTGATGACGCCGGCAAAAAAGCTTACGGAGAATTATTTAAAAAGTGTAAATTAACTCGGGCGAAGCCGCGGGCAAAAGCTAGTATATTATAAATCTTCAGATTTCATTCGCGTATGAGCTTTTTCCCGGGCAAATCCCGATCCCGTGGGTATTCTATACTAATATTATAAAGCGGGAAAGTTTGTTTGTTTAAACGCGCTAATCTTCGAAAGTACTGAGTGGATTTGGATGGATATGGAAATAGCTTGAAGCTTGGGGAAGCTTATAGGCCATTAGATTTTACCCGACCGCAAGAAGGAGGGCTGTGTTTTTATTGAGATAAAGTCTATGGGAGCGAACTCCCACACTACTGCTCGTTTGGGATAAAATGTATGCCTAAGAATGTGTAATTATATAATTTCAGCAATCTACATACCAAAGACAAATGGCGAATCCTCTAACAAATTTTTGTTGGCATAATTTTGTAGCGTCTATTAATGGAAAATATACAAGTGTATAGAGTTTCAATTCATGATCATTTTTACCTTAAGATCCACTATTAAAGGAACTCTTGGAAAAAAGATATTCGTTGAAGAAGTTTTAGAGGTTATGTCTGGCCATTCTTACGTAAACCGATTTATTGGAAGCAGACTGGTACCGCAGACTTGATTATATCCATAGTCAACGCTAGTGTGGAAAACATAGACCTAGTAGTGAGCCATTGTCAGTTGGCCAGGGGTCTCCCGCCCACGATCTCACGGCAGCATGGAAAAAGTAGCTGTCGCAACCGAAGGCTGGGCACGCCGCAATCGCGGCGATAAGTCCCGTCTTTGGGAAGTGGCTGGAGAGACGCCACGGCGTCGTCACATTCCACCTGACGCAGGTGCTTACTTGACACGGATGTTTTGAGAGGTACCTATTTCGGATTCAGTGGGAGGACACGCCCGGGTGTCGACATAGCGTGGACCACCCGGAGAACACGGTGGAGCATACGGTGGAGGTGTGCCCCGCTTGGGCAGAGCTTCGCCGTTTCCTCATTGAGGCTATCGGCAGCGGTGACCTCTCGCGCCCGGCTTTGGAGCGGAGCGAGTGGGAATAGAATGCAGTCGCCTCCTTCTGCGAAGCAGTAATGCTAGTGAAAGAGAAGGCCGAACGCGCGAAGGAGAGGCAACTCTCTTCCTCATGCCCCAGCCGCCGTGGAAGACGCCCCGTGCGTCGGGGATCGCGAGTCGATCTCCGGCCACCGTAGGCGCGGGCTTGCGGACGGCGAGCAGGGGTAGCTCACCGTCCGGTAAGGACCAGGCCCGGGTCAACGGCGCATCGTGTTCCACTTGCGCCTCAAAGAGCTGTCAGCATCAGTGACGGGGCCCCATATGGCCATTGCCTGCCGGGGCACAACCCCGGTAATGTTCTAACGAGATACCATGGCCCCGGAACTTAAGGCCAGCCGAAGGAACAGGGTAAGTTTTTAGTCAGTAGTAGTCTGATACCGCTCTGGGTAAAGCGGAAGGGATTCCGTTTTACCCAGAGCGGGAGAAGTCATTCGATGATTTAACCACCCAGGAAAAAATGGGTCCCCCGCCACTTTCAAGGTATTGTTGATTATATCGAAAATCTGTTTTAAACATGTAACTATGCGTTATAAAAGCTATAATTACAAGCATTAAGTATTACAAGTTAATTGCGGCTCTGTCCCTAGGATGGCAACGCATGTACAATGCCTTTTGTAATACAGATCCATATAGGCCGCGACGATCACTTTCCATCAGTCGGAACATCTGTTTGCCATCCTCAAATATGGATCTCAGTCGAATTAAATAAATAAATAAATACTATAAAAGTAGGGTTAATAATTTCAAAAGTACGGAAACACAACCGACATTACACGAGATAGCAGCAGTTGTCAATACACTTACGCAGATGTCAATGTCATGTCGTATTGTTGCCATACTTTGCTTGCAGTATGACTTTATTTTAGTATTTATTTATTCAGCAGAATTCTTAACAAAAATCTGCAATTATATTTATTATGGTTTATCAATACGCTTGTAAAGTATACTTATGCAATAAGGGAAAAACACTTTAAATAAATTGGAGTAGATTTACTAATACATGGCAGAGAAACCAGCAGAGAACTTTCAACTGAGACAATATTGGCTAAAAGACATGAAGTCAAATTGTAAAGGAAAAAAATAATCTAATCCCTTGTGATCATATTAGTCAATTGTATTTCCAAAACAATAAATATTTTTTTCTTAGAGTGGGTCAGTTCATAAGCATAACTTGAAAAAAACTAAGAAATTATTTTATTAACATTTGCAAACATGACATTTATAGACGCTCAAATATTCTATTAACAATTTTTTCGCCTTTGTTCTTTCATTCAGATCCATCCAGTAGTTTTTGCGTAAAAGAGTAACAAATGAGTATCCATAAGTATCCATCCATCCATACTCACAAACTTCTTTCTCATTAATAAAATAGTAAAGTAACTTAGAAGTAGGTTTGACTCCAAAGAGGTCACGCTCACGCGCTTTGAATTTCAGAGGTACCACTGGCTAGTAACAAAAATTAATAAAACTATTTTTATTGTCTCTGCCAATCAGCTGTTAAAATACCGCCATGATTGTTCCGTGAATGTATAAAAATAAAACGAGCGTTGAATTTTGATTATCAAAGTGACTGCTTTGTTACGTTTATTTATTACTTTGTATTGGATCTATTTCCATTAACTTGTTTACTGAGCTTTTTGTGTTTGCATAGTTATTTGAATGGTAACTACTGTTTCTAAAACGATAGTCGTTATACCAACTGAGCTCCATGTTAAAGTGCTACCCATAAATAAATACTAATTAGTTTTTTAAGTTTTAAAATGTATAGTGTATAGAAACTTATCGACCCCACAGTTAAATCACTACTACAGTTTTGTGGGGCATAGTTTATAAGTTAAGTATATGTAATTAATGTTTATAAATAAATAAATAATAAAATAAAAATAATAACCCAAGATGGCCGTTGTAAGCATAATTTAGCAATGTGCCAAACTGACACCCAGTGTTACTGCGGCGTTCCTGATCAAATAAAGTCCTATCTGTTAGTGTCCGAATTGCCATAAAACATTAGTACCTAATAAATGCCACTGAAAATGCCGGCTACCTACTGGACCCAATATATTCTTCTTCTTCAGAGTTTGGTTTCCACACTAAGTCCCTGGAAAAGACCAGTGTGTGTGGGCCATGTCAACCATCACTCCATCGGACCCAATATAAGTAGGTATAATTTACCATCGGTACGAAGAAGAAGATACCAACTGTTCCCGTGAAAGTCGCATTAAACCGTTTAGTCGTTCCAGATATTAGCTAGGACAAACCGAATGACCGACATCTGCCTTTTTATTTCTGGGTAGGAAAATCATAAAATAACTTCTCCCGCTGTGGGTAGAGCGGAACGGAGTGTCAGACTTCTACTGACTAAGAACCCACCATGCTCCTTCTGTTGCCATGCATTCCAGGGCCGCGGTATCTATATAGAATATTCCCGCAACCCCGGACACCGACCTGGGACCGTCTTTTTGTTTGTTGAAAACAAAAAAACGTTTTATTGTGTCTTAGAGAGATTTCATCCTTATAATTGATCCTAACGATCAATGCAATAAAAGTACATGATGTAATTTTTACAGATTTTAGTTTGGTTCGATTCCCGGGTGTACCAAGCGAATCTTTGAATGTAGTTTTCTTTCTATTCGAAAATAAAGGAATGTTTTCTTTGAGTAAAATTTTCTATCTACAGTATTAAGAGTACTTTCCCTTCAGGTGGAATTACAAAATTCCACCCTGTAATAAGCACTTGAAAAAACACACTAATTTTGAAATCACAGATAAACGTTTCAATTTTATTTATATGTATGTATGTATAGATTTCGACGAAAGCCAAGACGATATTCAAACGTAGAACTTCTCTCCTAACGGACATTTCAAATCAGAAAGGACGTTAGGAGCGAGCGAGTAAAAATTTTTTGTTAGTCCAAGTACCTGTTTGGCTCAGCGGAAAGAAAAAGAGATAATTATCTAACTTGCTTACATGGTTCGTGAATCGTGGTGTTATTATTTGTAGGAGGCTGTCTAATAATGTTTTACTATGTAAAGTATTGATTTTATTAATATATTTAGGTATTTACTTTCAATAGTTCTTCAGTATAAAACAAAGTCGCTCCCGCTGTATGTACCCTTAGATCTTTTAAACTACGAAACGGATTTTAATGCAGGTTTATATGGATACTATAGTAGAGAAAAGCCGAGAAATCCAAAGATTTGATGCCCCACATTAGTAAATTGCACCCATGCGAAGCCGGGCCGAGGCGCTAGTTAATCTATACTTCTATACTTTCATGTCGTGGCTCACACACACTGATTTCTCTTTGTTTTATGTTCTTAAAGTCCATCCAAAGGTTGTCTGGAAGATATCGCTATCAGCGATAAGACCGCCATTTTAACCATATTTTGCAGTATTGTACATCAAGTGTGTGTTTAAATTATTGGTGTACAGATAAATTTGACATATTGTTGTAGCTTGATGTGCTGGCGCACATCAAGCTACAACAATATGTCAAATTTCTTTAATAGATTTTCAACTTTATTGTTAAAGAATTTAGGTTTAAGGTTGATTGGGAAAATTTTACAGTTTCGGGTAGCTTCATGTGCTGGCGTCTGTACAATAAAGAGTATTCTATCTATTTATGTAAATAATAATAGTCGCAATTGTCGACCTTCAAGGATAAGCAATGCATATGCATTGCTTATCCTTGATGGGTTTGTGGATGGGTGACGATCTTAACATATCGAGATTCGTCCATTCCTACACAGAACAGATAAAAGAGGTTAGAAAGGAAATAGTTCCTGATTTGTACGAGAACGCGTGTCGCCGCTTGTCTCCCACTCTTTAGCTCCACTACAAGCAAGAGGCCCGTTACCTATGCGAATTACGCACACAAATAAATTACACACACTTAAATCAAGAGCTTGCTATTGATTGTAACTCACTGTCGATAAACATGCGCCGTGTATCACGGCCAATCAGGGCAAAGGAAAAAACGTCAATAGTAGAAGTGTGGTGCATGCAGTACATTGTAAGCGGACTTGGTCATTGCGTTGATTAAGCGAGTACACATCGGGCAATGTATACTTTTTGTAACTTATTGCAATAATGTTGTTAATGTTCGGAATTTCATAGTGATCAGAATATTTTTATGTTTTTTACAAATAAAATTGTAATTAAATGTTATTTTCGACTTACCGATGGAAACATATACCTCCTCGCTCTATACTTGCGGTCTGACTTTTTGTTTTACAGGTTATAATTGCAGAACACGGCATTTTAAAGCAGAGCCCTGTGTTCCGAAGTAATCCGAAGCGCACTAAACGCGGTGAATGAATTAATCGGTCGCGCTATGATTTTCGTATCATAAATGTGGCGCGCTCGCCACGCCCACATTACCATTCCAACCTTATTCATCTATTCCGTGTATTCCTAGGAAAGCTCATGAAGCCGTGTGACCCGGCTGTCATTTGAACATCTTTAGCAAATATCATCCAAATCCACCCAGTACTTTCGTAAATCCCGAACCCGTGGGAATTTCTGGATAAAAGTTATTCCAGGATGACAACTATCTACTTACCAAATTTCATTAAAATCCTTCCAGTAGGCCCGGAGATTAGCGTGTACAAACACAGACATTTGAATATTTTTTGCCGTGTTACCGTTTCTTAACCCAACTCAATTATTATTTTTTTGTATAAAATTGAAATGTACAGACACACTTTTTTACTGTTTTATTGTATGTAAGTATAGAAGTAATAGCACTGCGCCCGCGTGGATTTTGAAGTAATTTAAAGCCTATAATATATAGCACTCACATATAATATACCTTTCTAACGATTAAATCATTAGTTCCAGAGATTACATACAAACTTACAAACAAATTTTACCTCTTTATAATATTAGCTCCTACTTTCCGAGATGTAACCCTGCCGATAACCGATTGTATCGAGCTTCTGGGGGTAACGCTAACTTCTACCCTCAATTTTGGCCCGTTTATCGAGGCTAAGGCTCAACTAGCATCAAAAAGTTGGGAATACTAGCAAAGGTGAGACGGTACTTTACATCCAAACAGCTGCTCAATCTTTATCAAGCCCAGGTTCGGTCGTGTATGGAGTACTGCTCTCATCTTTGGGATGGATCTGCCAAGTACCAACTGGACGCGCTTGAGTCTATTGAGAAACGGGCCAAAAGACTCATTGGCAACGATACACTGGTCAAATAAAGCTCCAGAGCCTTGAACATCGATGACGAGTTGCTAGTCTATCGGTTTTTTATCGGTTACATTTCGGGGAGTGTGCGATGGAATTACACAATCTAATTCCGCCAAGCCCGTTCCATCATCGGAATACAAGACAAACGGCGTTGCGCCATCGTTACATGGTGGACATCCTACCTATACGCACTAAACGTTTTGGGAATACCTTTATTGTGCGTACGGCTAAGGAGTGGAATTCCCTGCCGGAGTCTGTGTTTCCCGATAGCTATAACCTGGGGATCTTTAAGTCAAGAGTGAATAGGTTACTTTTAGGTAAGCCTGCTCCATCTTCGACCACATCATCACTTACCATCAGGTGAGATGGTGGTCAAACGCGAGCCTGTTATCAATTAAACAAAAATTAGCGTAGATAGTATAGGTTTCAAACTTTTTATTCTTTTATTTATGTAGATACAGCAACTGTGGACTCTTAAACCGTCCATTTATGTATTGGTTTTCGTTGTAAAAGTATTGGACTGGAACAATAAAATAAGAATACATCAATAATTTAATTTGTAAATTATATTTATTATGCAAATGTTAAAAATAGCACTTTTACATATTAATCTTTTTGGCCTTGTTTTACATTCTTACTTCTTTGATTACGCCTGTATTTCCTAGCTGACTGAAGAAATCCGAAACAAACTCACGAGGTCCAGTCTCTTTAATTCGTACTGATCAAATCATATGATATCCATGTCAGAAGTGGGCTCTAGCTGAACAATTTATAATCAAATTCATATCTACGGCTGTGATTAGCAAAATGACAAGTCAATATTTGACAGCTGTCAAACAGCTGTTTTAAATTACGCAATTCCTATTACGTATGCCTGTTTAGGGTTCTGTAGCCAAAAGGTTACTTCTAGGTAAGCTTGCTTCATCTTTGACCACATCATCGCTTACCATCAGGTGAGAAGCGCGTATTGCTGAAATAGCGAGGAATTGCTGTTCGTTAGTCTCGCTAAAACTAGAAAACGGGTGGACTGATTTTATTACTTATTTTTGTATCTTGTTCCCTCTCATACAGGGAAGGTTTAAAAGGTGAGAAAATATGGTAAATAAAAAAATATAGCGGTGCGAAGTTCGCCGGCTCAGCTAGTCAAGAATACAAAAAAAAAATGTTAAAGTCGTGTCGGTTGCTGCAAACTCCCACTCGAAAATCTCAGTCGGTTCCGAAGTCTCACAGTTGCTCCGTTTAAAACCTGAAACTTACTAAAAGCCTCTATCCAGTACGCATTCCACTGAATAATTTGTGTACCTATGTTTTACGGTTCCGTCATAGAATTAGGCTAATTTTTAAAATTAATAGGCTTATTACTCTAAGGGCGCTTTCAATTTATGCGTTTCGTGTCGGACCGCTGCCGCACGCTTAACGTACCGCAGGTTGTATCTCTCTGTCGGACCGCTGCAGTACGGTAGCAGTCCGGCACAGAACGCCTAAATTGAAGTGTATTTTACTGCCGTGCGTTTTTATCACAGTGATGTGACATCAAACAGTCAAGCCACAAACTCTGACGAAGAAACATTACTGTTGTGCTCTTACGATGCCGCCGTAAAAGAGCTGCACCGATGTTTTCGTTAACATGTAATTCTGGTGATTTCCATAATCTTTACCCTAGGTCAAAACAAGACCCAAGCAATTTTTTTAATTATCTAATAATAAATGAAAATTTTATGCAATTGGCTCGGACGTCTATTCACCGCACTATTCAATACCGAAATGAACACGTGATGCTTGCAATGTTGCCGTCCTGTTGTCGAGCGTTCGCGGTACCGGCGCCGCACCGTTGCCGCACCGCGCGTTTTGTGTGAAAAAAAAGAATCGTCCGTGCGCTGTACGACTAACGCACCGCTTCGGCACCGCAGCAGGCCGTCAAGAAACGCATAAATTGAAAGCGCCCTAAGGGTTCCGTTGGCACTCTCCGCCCGACGCTCGCCCGAGACGGTCGTGCCGCTCTGCGCTCCCGATCGTTCTGTGTTTGTGTCATCGCTTCGTCGCGCTCGCCGTGACGTCATTCGTAGTCGCCGACTACAACTCCCGATCCGGAACCGCCTTTTTCAAGGCAGTGAAGGATATTTTGTTTCTATAACAGAGTATCGTCAAAAACAATTTTGTTTGGCCCCATCAGGGTAAAACCACAGTTTCGTGGTCCTTGGTTGGAAACCTCACGGTGTCAACAATACCAAGGGGGTGCTGACCCGACGCACCCGCTGATCCCCTTCAGGGTGAAGCAGTCAATTGGAGTCGAGTGCTAGGTTTTGGCCTTGGGGGATCTCCTAGTCAAACCTAGTTACTGAGTTTCCCTTTCAGCTACACACCTAGTGTCGGTTGGGTGTGTCTACCCCTTCGCACTAGACCCAATAGGGCCCGGTTCGCACAATAAGACTGGCGACCGGTTACAAGCTTAGGGCTCACCAATAGGTACACACCTCCCAGTCTCCACCCGACTGGGAGGCTAACACATCCCCGGACCCATCCATCCGGGGAGTTAGGCCAGTTAGGCTTTAAATAGGCCCCCCGCGGGAGAGAAATCTCCAAAATTCCCCGATAGATATTCTATATCCCTCGTCATGGAGGACGCCTTGCAAAAGGCGCACCTCTTGGACGAGCTAAGAAAGGACCCCGACTTTTGCGCCAGATATGGCGGAAAGCTCGCTGCTTTGCAGCGAAATATTTCCCTGGCTACTAAAGCCAAAGTCACTGATTTTAGCGACGTGCTCGATAGCCCGCTATCTCCCCCGCTCGCGGATCAAGGCCCTCCGGTTGGCTCATTCACCGAAAAGTTTATTGTTTCGGACCCCATTGTTCATCGAACAATGAAAAACTCCGAAACTAATAGCCCCTTACCGCCGCCGCCCGCTGACAAAGACGTACCGACCACTCGATTCCCAGACCCAGCTATTGTTGCCGGCCCACTCTCTAATCCCATTGTTCATAGAACAATGGACGCCGCGCAGGTGTGCGCTGCACCTGAATTTTACGATATGGACACGTCGGCTCCGTTATCTAACCCACCCTCCGACCAAGACGAAGCCTCTTCTTGCCCTTCGTCCTCCGAAGACGACTTTCAAATCGTCACCGGAGGCAAGAGGAAGAAAGGGAAAACCTCCCAGGCCAGCAAGGCCAAAAAGACCACCGCGTCGCCCCCGTCCCCAACTCAAACGCCCGTACGACCCATTAGCCCAGTCCCAACTACCTCTGCTCACGCGCAGAATAGTCGTCCCTCCAGCCCGATAGCCCAAACTTCCTCAGCCCAAAGGAAGCAACGCCCTCCGCCCCCCTTTTACATCCAGGACAAGGGTAAATGGACTGATGTGTCCAAGATGTGTGTTGATCGAAAGATCAACTACACAAACGCCCGTGCCTGCCAAAATGGCATTAAAGTCACCGTCCCTACGTCGAACGACTATAGGGAACTATATCGCGCCCTCCGTGAAAGGAATATTTCCTTTCACACTTTCTCCTTCCCCGAGGACACGCCCACTCGTGTTATTATTAAACGTGTCCCTAAAGAAATCCTAGTACAGGATATTAAAGACGACCTTGCCGATCAAGGTATACCAGTGATCGCCGTCCATCGCTTACATAAAGCGAGAGGCGGTGAATTGTACGACATGGTTCTTGTCATTTGTGAACCAACCGAAGGTCATCACCCAATATTTAAGATTAAGTCTATTTGCTCCCTATCCGGTATCTCAATAGAAAAGCCCTACAAAACCGCAACAGTGGGACAATGCCACCGTTGCCAACTGTATGGCCATGCGCAGAGCAACTGCTATGCGACTCCCAGATGCGTCAAGTGTCTGGGCGAGCATAGCACTGCGGACTGCCCACGGCCTAAAGACCGAACCCTCTGTTCGGAACCACCCAGCTGCGTTCTCTGCGGCCAGACCGGTCACCCGGCAAACTACCGCGGCTGTCCCAAAGCCCCCAAACTCGCTCCTAAATTAGCGAAGCGCGCCAACGCCCGCCAACAGAGAGAGGCACCTTCTTCTCAAATTCCCCAACGTCTCGCTCCTCAGAGACCGTCCCCGTGGAACAGGCTAAACCACGAAAAAGCCTTTCCCTCCTTGGCCCCTGCCAAACCTTTGCAGGCACTGATGGATATACCCATCGCAGCGCAGATCCTGCCTATAGCCGTGGCTACAGAGCCCACAGCCAGTCACAAACCCGCGCCTCAAACCACTGCTGCTCCTGCAGTCAAACAACCGCCCAATCCCTCACCCGTCGTGCACGGCGAGGCTTGCGCCCAGACTATACTGCGCCATTATAGGTTATTTATGACCCGCCAAGCCAGATCTCTCCGCGATGCCCTTCTGGCTGCCGAACAGCAGAATAACGGCAAAATTACGACGGCAATGTACAGCCAAATATTCAGCACACACAGTGATGTGGTGCTAGGTCTCGACCAGATGGATGCGATGGACTGATCCAATGGATTCCCAACGCACAAACCACACTAGGCCTCGATCCCTCAAATTAGGTTTTTTCAACGCCAATGGCATTTTCAACCAACGCGCCGAAATAACTAAATTCCTCCGCGACCACCAATTAGACGTCCTCCTTATACAGGAGACCCTTTTGAAACCCCACCGCGCTGATCCCAAAATTGCGAATTACCGTCTAGTTCGCAATGACAGAACACGTTGCCACGGCGGCGGTACCCTTATTTATTATAGAAAGGAGTTATACTGCATCCCTCTGACCCCACCCGCGCCTCTCTCTCACCTAGAGTACTCTGCCTGTCGACTAGGCATGACTGGTCATCCTCCGATAACCATCATCTCTGCCTACCATCCCCCATCATCGGTCGCGTCTCTTGCTTCAGACGATTCTATCGCGCTCACCAGCGATCTCACGACTCTCTTCGGCCTGAGTGACTCCGTCTTACTAGCGGGCGATCTCAACGCCAAACACCCCGCTTGGAACAGCAACACGACAAATGCCAGAGGCAGAATCGTGTATAACCTAGGCGCGACCCTAAACTACGACGTCATCGCTCCGATGACTCCCACCCACTACCCACACGACCCTAACCATAACCCCGATGTCCTCGATGTGGCGCTCCTAAAGAATGTAAACCTCCGTTTACACTCCATAGAAGCGCTTCACGAGCTCAACTCGGATCACCGTCCCGTTATCCTACACCTAGGTTCCCGCTCGGGTAACCATGATCCTACCCAACCTCCTCCGACCCAATTGATCACCGACTGGAGGAAAGTAAGTGAAAAACTGAAATCCACCACGTCGCCTCAATTGGACACCATTCCTGACCACATAGTCTCAGTCGCTGACACGACGGCGGCGATCGACTCGCTTACAAATCACGTACAATCCGTCCTGAACGATTGTTCAAGGGAAGTTCCTGTAGTGGAAGACCACCGCTGGAAACTCCCGGACGATGTACGGAATCTGATAACCGAGAAGAACGCAGCCATCCGTGCGTACAGCGCTTTTCCCTGCGCCGCAAACAAAGCTCACATGCGCAACTTACAGCGTGCTGTAAGGAAACGCATTACCGAGCAGCGTAATGCGAGCTGGGACAAGATGCTGAGCGAACTTGAGCCCACCCATCTTGCCTTCTGGCAGCTTCAGAGGAAGTTACGATCCACTGAAGAGGCCACAATGCCTCCTCTCATTCGTCCCGATAAGAGTGTCGCCTTCGATAACTCTGAAAAAGCAGAATGCCTAGCCGACAGCCTAGAGTCCCAGTGTACTCCCAGCTCTCAACCAGTAGACCAAGCCCACCTCGATATGGTGAACGCCGAAGTCGAACGTAGAACTTCCCTTCCGCCCGTCGAAGATCCCGATAATCCACTGGCCCCCATCACTCCTGATGAGGTCCAGGATATCATTAAAAGTCTCCAACCGCGAAAAGCCCCTGGCTCCGACGGCATCACCAATAGGGTTTTCAAACTTTTCCCCGCCCAGCTTATAGTGCTAATGACTGCCATCTTCAATGGTGCATTGAGCAATAATATGTTCCCCGCAACCTGGAAACAGGCCACCGTCATAGGTATTCCCAAACCAGGCAAGCCCAAGTCTGACCCGTCTAGCTACCGTCCCATTAGCTTACTCAACGTCCTTGGTAAAATCTATGAAAGGCTTATATATAAGCGGCTCAAAGATTTTGCCGAAGCAAAGAGTCTTATACCCAATGAGCAGTTTGGATTTAGAACCGAACACTCATGTATCCAACAAGTCCACCGCATCATAGAACACGTCAGCGCCGGCTTCCAACGGGGCGCAATAACGGGAGCCTTATTCTTCGACATAGCGAAAGCATTCGACAAAGTCTGGCACAATGGCTTAATCTATAAGCTATACCAACTCGGCGTGCCTGACCGGCTCGTGCTCATCCTACGGGACTTTTTATCGAATCGCACTTTTCGTTACCGAATTGAGGGGGAGCTTTCCTCCCCCCATCCCATTCGCGCAGGAGTTCCTCAAGGCTCCGTACTATCCCCCCTCGTTTTCACGCTATTCACTAGCGATATCCCCAAGCATAAAAATACTCAGCTAGCCCTATTTGCCGACGATACGGCTATCTATTATACCGGTCTTAAACCCGATGCCATCGCTCGCACTCTCCAAACTTCCGCAAACACTCTGGCCAAGTGGTTCCGGAAATGGAGAATCGAAGTCAATCCAGACAAAAGCCAGGCAGTCCTCTTTTCTAAGCCGCGGATAAACCCACCCTCCCCCCGTCCGATTACCATGTACGGCAAGCCGATCCCCTGGGAAAAGCAAGCCAAATACTTAGGCGTGGTCCTCGATAAACACCTTTCCTTCGCTGAGCACATAAAGCAGGCACGTTCGCGCGCCGCTTTCGCTCTAGGTAGGCTCCACTTCATTCTTAGCTCCCGCAGCAAGTTATCACTCAGGTGCAAGCTGCGTATTTTCACCGCGGTCATCCGTCCCATCATGACCTACGCCTGCGTTGTTTTCGCACACGCAAAGCCCTACCTCCTCCACAAGATGCAGACCCTTCAAAACCGATTCCTCCGTAGAGTCACGGGAGCCCCCTTTTATGTTCGAAATGAGCTTCTTCACGTAGACCTCAAGATGCCCACCATCCAGCAGTTCATGAAACGTGTCTCCAAGCGTTTCTTTGATACTGCAATCCAACATAGGAATCCCCTTATCGTATCGGCCGCCCAATACGAACCCTCGCGTATCTCTAAGATTCGCCGACCAAGGCACACCCTTGTCACTCCCGATGACGCAATCACCCTGCTCCAAGAGAGCCGTAGGGAAACAAGTACAGTGGCACACAAAAACAAAAACCGACCGTCCTTCCGTCCTCGCCGCCGAGGCCCGCCGCGACGTCCCCGTAATAGTCCGCCCCGACCCTTGCCAGAGCCAGCCCGCGACGCTGAGCCAGTAGCTTTAAATTCCCTTATTAATAATAAAAATGATATGATCCAGCCTGTACCTAGCTGCCCTCCCACTGCGACGCCCTAAGCCGAGGTCCGTACCCCACAGGGGGTGCCCTTAGCGTGTAGTCGCCTAGTTTGTAAGTTTTCTAATAAGCCCTGGCTGGAGGCTTTAATTAATTAATTAATTAAGGCAACCACAGGCAAGCCCGGTTAAGCAGCCGACAACCTCAGAGGTTGACCTGCGAGATGCCACACACAAAAAAAAAAAAAAAAAAAAAGGGTTCCGTTGGCGAATGGCATAAAACGGAACCCTTATAGATTCGTCCTGGCTATCTGTCCGTCTGTAAGTCATAGCCAGTTTATTTCGAAACTATTTGGACTACAAATCTGAAAAGTTGGCAGGTAAATGTATTATCTGATTTCATCAAACCTATACGTGTTTATAGATAAGTGTTTAAAAATAACATTGATATTCTCAAAGTCAAACGAAAGATAAACACTTCCAAAGTGGCAAAATGTGCCACCCCCTATTACTTTTAATATAAGAAAGTGAACAATATAAAAATAATATATGCTGTAGATTTCAATGAAAATTGTCAACACAAATTGGTTAAAAAGAGATAAGTACAGAACAATTTTTGAGATATAACATATTTTCAAAAACAGCAAATTTAACTTCGTCTTTAAGAAACACTGAAAAACAGTTATTTTTCGCTAGTAGCTTGCTTCTACGGAATCCTTCATGGGCGAGTCTGACTAGCAGCCGCTTTATTTCTTTATTCAATGTTTAAATTTAACTGTAAAGATCAAAATAAAATGTAGTTTCAGCACAGTACGTATGAACTCCTCATTCACAAATAAATGAATAGTTTAAAAAACTAAAAACTAGCTAACTATGTTGAGACGATCTAATAAGCCCAAACTCGATATATTTACTAATTGGCAGTCCAAGGTGCCATCAGCCACCTTCCAATTCCATCATCAGACCAGTTCTATGGTACCATAATATTGTATTGTCATCTAATCTACATATAATTGCCAATTTTCATGATGATATAACAATTAGAAATGCTTGTAATTCAGATTCTTAGATTTTATTACATAGTTACTTAGTTTATTACAGCTAGACTCGACCTAATAATAGTGTGTAAAAGAATTGTCCTCTAAGGCTTCCATTTTTAAAATAATGACGTAACTTTGACAGGTTATAACAATGTCAAACGTGGTCCTTTAACTTGCTAAAAATAAGAATAAAATGGCTGTCTGAGAGCTAAGCAGTTTTTTTAGGCATGCTTTTATGTTTTGCTAGAATTTTAAATGAATATAAAATTATAAACGTGTGTATAATTAAATTACTGATATCTTCTCTCGATGTCATTGACACGTTGCTTTTTCTTTCTAAAATTTTTGGTTAGGCTTTGACCACATACTATTCAGCCAGTATGCAGATCATGATGGATTTCTCACCCATACGCTCAAAACGTTTAGGGAATAGGTAGGTACTTTCATTATGCGTACAGCTGAGGAGTGAAATTCTCTGCCGGAGTCTGTTTCCTGATAGCTATAACCTGGGGGTCTTTAAGTCAAGAGTTAAAGGTTACTTCTAGGCAAGCTTGCTTCATCTTCGACCACATCGTCACTTACCATCAGGTGAGATAGTGGTCAAACGGAGCCTTGGTATCATGAATAATAAGATGCACAAATTAAGTAAGCTATTTATTTTGCATACAGCTGGTTAATAACAACATTTTTACTTGTCATTTTTTTGTAAAATAATACTGAATGAGGTCTGTGTTCTCTAGACATGACAAAAATGACGAGAAACACCATTGTTGCCAAACTCAATACTGAAATATTTTACCCTTTTTGAGAGAAAATAAATAAATATTACGTCAAGTTTTGTTTTAAACTCGGAGGTCAGTCTCTTTTAATCCTTATTATTTCGTACAAACCTAGATTCTTTCTATATTGGTTTATCCAATGCCTCCACTCTCGCGCGCAATCGTGAAACCACACACCAACGGCTAAAGAGTTACGGTAAAAAGCTCCAACAGGTATGTACCAACATTAAAAACGAGCACTAAAGACTAAAGCATAACGTCTTTGAAATTCAAAAATCTTGGCCAGATGTCTTGGCAGACTGAAAAAAAAAATCAATAGACAAGCAAAACTGGGATAAAAAGAAAAATCAGCTGATGATTTAATTTTAAAAAAGGAAGTAGGAAACCTACCTAACTATGTGTATTTGCAAATCAATATTGGAGGCTTGGGTTTACACAACGCCTTTTTTTTCACGCCACTTCAAAGCATAACTTCGACCATATGATTGCTGAAGAATTTAAGGATATCAGAAGACACAAAGTTATATTTGCAGGCAAAATGTTGATGCCCAATACAAATTCTTCCGCATCCCTTATTTACCAATTGCAA
Source organism: Tholera decimalis (assembly GCA_943138885.2). Lineage (NCBI taxonomy): Eukaryota > Metazoa > Arthropoda > Insecta > Lepidoptera > Noctuidae > Tholera > Tholera decimalis. The sequence continues at coordinate 2,673,205 of OW964575.2, read as the reverse complement.
ATAAAGTTGGCGCGCTTTTAAGTGAGGTTATGAAACCAAAGGCATTAAATTTTGTACTTAAAGTCTGAAGTCAGAGAGTTTAATTTCGTTTGTGTATTCCAGAATGCGATCATATGATTGTTACTTTGAATTTTATCAATGTGTTGGTGTGAGATACTGGATTCCCACCGTACAGGTTTTAAATTTTAAACTTTATTACAAGGACCTAGGTTCCATTTTTATATGATAAAAGTTTTTGTATGTGTAAGAACAGGATTCGTTTCCCATATGATTTTTGTATGGCATTCCATTTAAGTATAGGACCAAAGTGAAGTATGTTCTACTCCTTACATCATAAAGTCTAAATTTAAATAAATTATGTTAATATCCTCGATCTAGTTAGGACGTATGTACTCAGACGGGTTCCTCGTTCCAGTTGCCAACTTTGAAAATACAAAAATGTACCAATTCACAAAAACAAATATCAGATTATTTTATGGTTATGCCAGAATGGTTTTTTTTTTAAATATATTATGCTCTTTAAGATTAGCAATATAGTACATAATTATTTTCAAAACCAATCTTGTTTATAATGAAAATTAAGACATTACTTTTTTTTTTTTCAACATAACGTTTATGGAATGACATTGTTGGTCATACTTAATTAAATTGCTAAAACTTCATTAATCATTTATTCATATTTTTTTATTTATCTTGGTAATTCCTGTATGGTTTTCATTAATATTTACATAGAAGACGTTGTCTGTAAGTATTTAAATGTAGGTGAAATGGTTCAGTTATGTTAAGTTTGTTACATTATGTGTTATTAAATAAATAATTTAAAAAAATGAAAGGCAAAGCAAAGTTCTCATTAACATTTTTTTTTACATCCAGTCCTTTGACTAATGCTTATACAGACTGTTAACTTTCTGGAATCGAGCCCCATCTCAAAATTATTTTATTTCGCATTGGCAATATAAGGGCATAGGCATGGGCAAAGGCATACAAGGGCACTTATAAAACATTAAAAGCTAGTACACGGTTCGAATTGGCCGATTCCTATGGAGAAGAATCGGCAAGAAATTCCATGGTATAGAACACAAATATAAACATTTGTTACAAGAACACGTAACACATAGGCGTATGTGTTACGTATACAATATGGATAATTCATATTGCATATTTATCTCTTCATTGAAAACTTTACTGTCATTACTCTGAGAACTCACGACTTCTGTATTGTGATAAAAGTCAGTTTATGTGAATTTTCTTACAAAAGCTGTATTTTACGTAAACAAAATCGTATTACGAGATTCAAATAAAAATATATATATATTATAGAACATACGTATTCTGGTTATAAAGTAACATGAAACTTGTTTAAATATGTACCTACTTCTAAATTCATTTCGGTTCTTTTTTTCAGTTTTTAATTTAGTAAACTGGAATATTTCAGGCTTTACATATTCAGGCTTATAAAACTTCAGTGCAGCTCTATTGAAGTGATAAATTAACAACATTTTCATGCTATCGTCTCTATCTCCACTTTAAAATTGTACCGTAAAAGTAGAAATCCCGAAACCTTGCCATAAAAAACACTGAGGGTGGTATCACTAACGGCCGTTTCGCGCGCCCGCGGGAACTCTCCCGTTCTCAGTACTTAGTTATCGCTCGGCGCCTGACGCGAGCGGTCTCGCTTTTAGGTGTTCTCCCAAAAATACTGTGATAAAAAACTTTTTCAAAGACTGATTGAATTATGTACTATTTGTGAATCTGTGCTGTTATATTGTGTCAAAATGTGGGGAGAAAGTAGTAAACACTGCGAGAGCAACTGCCAATGTTCTGGGTAAGTACTTCTGTTGTTTTGACTGAAACTATAGATGATAGAGATGTATGTGACCCAATTTTGTTTTGATTAGCGTGGTAAACAATAATGTTGTATCAAAACATTGGGTGTCTTAGATATTAATTAATCAACAGCTCTAGTTAGTGACCAACTTGAACCTATATCCTCAGAACTGCTTTGCCCGAAGCTAGCCATAGACACCTTTTTTCTACATTCGCAGCTGAGCCGGGTGAAAATAATCGTCGTTTTTGGCACCTATTACACCTACGTAGGTACAATATGTAGTCATAGCTCAGTTGAATATTTTATAACGGTTCTTGTATTCCGGGAAAAAGTACTTCTGGTAACCGAGAGAATTTTCAACAATTTTATAGTATCCTGCTTATAACTATTTATTACCGTGTTATTTTGTAAGCTATGGTAATTTCTGAGCTGCTCCGGCGATACAGATGCAATTTTTCGTACTAAACGCATCTCTACATTTATTGTGCGCACAGCCAAGGTGTAGAACTCTCCGCCGGCCAATGTGTTCCCACCACATACATGACCCGTCAAGTCTTTACGCAAAGGGCAACAGGCTTCTTCTGTGCTCGCTTGTTTCATCGTAAACTTCATCTATCGCTTACCATCAGTCGAGATCGAAGTCAAGAGCGGGCTCTTTACAATTAAAATCAGCAAATGTACTATAGAGTAGAGGTAGGCTCGCGTACGACCACCGACTTACCTAATAGCACAGTATAAAGCTATGCTAATAGTAAGCGATGTTGTGGTCGAAGATGAAGCACGCTTACCTAGAAGTAACCTATTCACTGTTGACTTAAAGACCCCCAGGTTATAGCTATCAGGAAACACAGACTACATCAGGGAATTCCATTGCTTCAGCTTTACGCATAATGAAAGTATTCCCTATACATTTTGTGAGTATGTGTGGGATGTCACGGAATTGATCTGTGTGGGATGTCCACTGTGTAGTCCGATGATGGAACGGACTTCCATCGCACACTCCCCGAAGTGTAACCGATAGAAAACGCGCCTCGATAACACGCAGTGGTTCGCTTTCATTTGTTTTCAGCTGTAGGTGCCTATTTTGTTTTATTTCTTAAATGACAATTTTTTTTTAATCCTATCAACGTAGTATGGACGTTGGCCCTTTAATCCTAAGCTTGCGATTTGCGAATGTATTGTGATTTGTGACTTATGTCATGAATACAGGTTGGCCAACTTAAAAACAAAACGGTCTCATATTGACATAATGGTTAAATGTTCCACCATCTTTCTAGTGGTTTTAAGCTTGTATCTAACTTATAGCTATCATAGAAATGTTCTATTGCAGCCAACAATACCTTTGGTAAAGCGCAGTCAATACCTTTGGTAACTTATGAGTTTTGCCTCATTGGTCTAGTGGCCGCCAGCACAAAGTTGGGCAAAAAGTTCTTTTAGTAGTATCCCGAATTGGGGAGTCGGCGGTGTGAACCCCCCGTGCCTCGCAAAGCACGTTAAACCTTGCTCCCGGCTGTCATTTGGACTTTGACAGTCGTTACGGGTAGTCAGAAGCCAGCAAATCTGATACTGGTCTAGCCAAACGGTCCGTGTTACCCAGTTACTGGGTTTCGTGTTACCCAGTTACTGGGTTTCGTGTTACCCAGTTACTGGGTTGTGCAGGTCAGATAGGCAGACGCTCCATGTGAAACACTAGTACTCAGCTGGTTCCGGATAGACTGGAAGCCGACACCTTTGATAACGAGGTTATACAAAATCTTGCCTCAGACATACCGAAGTCGGGGTTTCGGGAATGTTCTAGTGAGATGCCGCGGCCCCGGAACTTAAGGCCAGCTGAAGGAACAGCATGGGTTTTCAGTCAGTAGAGGTCTGATACTCCCTTCCACTCCACCCAGAGCGGGAGAAGTTCATTCGATGATTTTCCCACCCAGAAGACATACCGAAGTATCTTCATAGGTAACAAGAATCAGATATCGTAAAACAAAAGTATTTCTATGAAGCCTTCCGACTAAAAAATTGTTTTACAAGTCGTAAATGTTCGAATACAATAAACGCTTTAAAAGTATTGCTGTCTCTTTTCTTTATAAATATATTGACAGTGACAAGTTCGTAATAAAAATAATAGGTCCAATGTACAATGGCCATGTTACACGTGTCCTTTAAGCACAGTGAATACAGCCTATTTTTTTCCTGAAATTTGTTTGCGTATACATTTTCCGTATTGACAATATTTAAGCTTATCAAACTTAACATAACTTCCTACTTAACTACACATGTTCGACATAATAATAATATGCGAAAAAACTTGAGCTAATGACATCATCCTCTTTGGCTGTAGCCTTGAAGCATAGACTAGGTGAACGACCTTTTTTGAAGCCACAGCTCTATGGTTAGTAGGATGGCGCGAAAGTGGTCAGCGAAAGGGAAATTTCATTTCTAATGGAATTGTAACTTATGGACTTTTAATAGTAGTGGAATTTAAAAAATGTAAATAAGACTTTAAAATATCGTTATAAGAAGCTAGTAGCACGTTTCAAGAAGTTATTTTCCCGAAAACATGGACAGAAAAGGTTTTTCAATCATAATATTGATCTGTTCTCGTAAACAGTCATGTTATATCAAAATAAGCTTACTCGTACATCATTTCAAGTTTACTTACTTGTCATTCAAGATGCCTTTAAGTTCGTTACATGACGTAATTTCCTATTACCTGCCTAGCGCTGTGTCGCTTATAATCTCAGGATTTGCATTTGAAATTCCCGTTGTAGCTTTAACGGTCAGCTTGTGACATAACCGGACTAGTTAATTAAACTAGTTTCCTATAGCTTTTCATTCATTGACAATCTAGGAAACCTAGACCAACTCGATACTGCCAAAAAGTTGTCAACCTTTTTCTTTTAAACAAAAAATCAGTAATGATCAAAGATTTGATTCTCGTCTAATTACCAACCAAATAATACCTACCGAACATCTCATTTCCATCATCATTATTCATTATTCAATTCAATACATTTTTTTATCTGCAAATGGGATGTTGGCAATAACCGATAACTTATGTTGGTATATCTCTCTCGCTCACTTTTACCGAGTTGAGTGAGTAAGAAAAGAATAGCGATATCAGGATTGGCGGGAAACGCGTTGAATGTCAACGATCGTTCGCCATTGAATCATTTTATTGGCTGCTTGCATATCTTTGAGCCGTTTCCTGTGGTCTCCTTATGCAGAATGTTTATAAACTGATTTATTACGGCCCAGTGAACTAGTGATCTATCCCAGACGAAGGAATATGCCAGCGTCTAGTAGAGCCCGCGGAAATCGTAAAAATAAGGTCGTATACAATTTGTATGTGGAACAGGAAAAGGAGTGATGTTATCTTGAATTTAAAATTGGAACATTGTACCTATAAGGAAAAAAAATTTTTTTTTGTATGCACAGGATAAAACACCATAAACATTGACAACTCCACAAGTTTTTGTTTTTATTGTTTATAGGCTCGCGTTTGACCACCATCTCACCTGACGGTAAGCGATGATGTGGTCGAAGGTGAAGCAAGCTTGCCTAGAAGTAACCTGTTCACTCTTTACTTATAGACCCCCAGACTCCGGCAGCGAATTGCACTCTTTAGCTGTACGCACAATGAAAGTATTCCCAAAACGTTTAGTGCGTATGGTTGGGATGTCCTTTTTGAATGGAAATACAATCTTCAGTTTTATAATACATACTATGTTAAATAAGTAGGTTACATAATATCTTGCATATTAAAAAACAAGATAGTCTACCCGGAATCCATGAATGAACGAAGCCGCACTTAAATGAATTGGCTTTAATTAACGAGTACGCTAGAGATAAGTGGGTCATTCTGATAAAAATGTACTAAAATAAATCGTGTCGATCCGTGTATCGAGAATTTGGGCCATAAAAAATCAATGTCCCTAGCCTTTTCCCGAAGTTGTTACTGTATGCAGCAGTAATTTATATACATGTCCATAATACCTATATTGAGTTATTTATTCCAACTCACAGTAGTGGCTCAGTAGTTACGGGCCCGACTTGCGAGTTACAGTGGGTTCGAACCCAGCCAGTATTAGTTATTGTAATTTTTATCGTCACCACTGTTTTGAAATTGGTGAGGAAAGCTTCTCGATGAAATCTAACTTAATAATATCCTAGGGATAAAAATTCGAAGGTATGTTACATCTATCCGCGTGGTGGATGGGATGGGTGGCCCAGCAATGGGAACATTATAGACTAAATATAACCAAGTACTCGGAGCAGTCTTAATTTGTCGAGAGAGCTGTAAGCAAGTTTAAACCAAACCAGTCATAATTAACACACTTCTACCCTTACCTTTATTTCCCTCCCACAAATAAAAATCCAAAACAAAACAAAAACCATAAACAACGCATCATAGACAAAGATATTTTTACGGCTGCGGTTGTCTATGGCCAGACAACAATGTGCCCGTATCCTAATCTAAAAAAAAAGTATAATTTGAGTACCCGTACCACATAGTGGCTTCAGGTTCATAGAAGATTTTCGAAAACCGGTTTTTTTGAAGAGATAGTCCTCATTGAATTTCTAATTCGAATTTGAAACTAGTTTCGGGACTGGACTGTCGACATTCTAGTGGTCGGTGCATGGGGAGTTTTGAATATGATTCGTTAGACAACATGCTTGGGTTGGTACCTTTTTAGTTTGTTTATAAGGGGTCAACTACCTACCTGAAGACACTGAAAATAGACAAAAAGAACTCAAAACAAGGATTACCTTTGAAACCTGACGGAACTAAAAGAGATCGCCGTTAACTGAATAAGGACAAAATTGCATTGTGTCGATGTTAAAATTGTCAACTTCAATTTCAAGAGTTGGTACATACTATGATAGACTACCAAACGTAGGGTGTAATGTAATTTAAAATGTGAAAAGTATTATGCAAAAGATAAATGCAAAATGTATTAAATTGACATTGACAGGCGATGTCAAACTGACACGTGCGGTTTTTACTTTTTTATTCTCGTTGGAATTGCACTTAATCGCAGCGGAGATTCTCAGACCACCACAAAATCGTCCTAACTCTCTTAAAACGGTATAAAGCCTCTCACTTTCAAGCTAAACTTTTGTTTTCAAAACTTTTCGACCGTGACATCCGTTGTTAACTTCCTCCTATTGTCATGCTTCCTTTTTCGGTGCAGCGAGTAAAAAACAATCCTTTTTAGTACGATTCAGTTGTAGCTCACTGACCCAGTGACTTATTATAACGAAAATAGTGTTAACGCTATCTTGGAAGGGGTAGAAAGTTGTTTCAAGGGAGTTTAAAACCTGGTAGGATAAATGCCGGTAATGTTTATGAAGTTAAATGTAGTTACAGTACAGGCTTAGTAGTAAAAGCAGCATGGATAGGATGGATATCTTCTAGGTTAAACAATGCCTGGTGAGGTCGGTCCTTGGATAAGTAAAAAAGAAAGCACATTCCGCTGTTGATGGTTGTCATTTTGACATCTTTGACAGTTCTTAAAAAAGAAGCCAGATAATCTGTCAATGGTTTGTGATGGTGGTTTAGTCTCATGACGTTCAAGTTGCAAAATAGCATATCGACGGTTAAAAGGAAATAGGGTATTAGTGACAAAAACAGAAATGTTCAGGAGAGCCGTTCAAAGTTTATAACTTTAGAAAAACTGATGTGTTTTTTTATTAAAACATCGTGAACACTAAAACAGTTTTTAATTTTCCAATCGGGAAATATGACAAAATAAAAGATAATATAACACAAGAAACAGTCGGCTTTCAAAACAATACCAGTCCAAAATGTCGCTTATACCCTATTTCCTTTTAACCGTCGATATGGTAGCAAAAAGTTCAAATCTCATAAGACCCAAGAAAACTCCTCGAAACCTCCAAGTTGCAAAATATCTACATCTCAAAACGTTCAAGTTGCAAAATAGTCAAGTCTCCAAACATCCATGTCTCATAATATGCATTTTTTATTTAAGTGCATTTGTAAGTGGTGTTTTATATTTTTGAAATCGACGTCGAAATTTAAATAAAAAATTGGTGGAAACTGTAACGCTTGTTAATGTGTTTTTAATATAAATAATGAAAAAGGTTGTGCGCAATTAACTCAGGCAAGGAAAAGCACCTGCGATTTTTTGAGCGGCCCACTCCAGACACAAGCATATTTAGCTTAGTTGGAGGGGTTAACAAGATTGCTTGTCATGTGACTTCTACCCACATTTGCTAGAGCTATTAAAAAAATGCACAACGATCCTTTGCTTCGTTTCATCAAAGCTGGATTACTTTTTAGGGTTCCGTAGCTGAATGGCAAAAAACCGAACCCTTATAGTTTCGTCATGTCTGTCTTTCCGTCCGCAGCCATTTTATTCCGAAACTTAATATTTTACTACTTGGTAGGTAGATGTATTCTGTGAACCGCTTTTCGATTTTAAGAAAATAATTAAAATATATTTAAAATAAAGGGGGGCTCCCCATACATGGAAAAAATATCATGAAACCTATGCGTGTGTGGTGTCTATAGACTTCTATGGAGGTCTTTAAAAATGACATTGAGGTTTCTAAAACCACTTTTTCATAAAGTCAGTCGTTTAAAAGATATACGCTGCCAAAGTGGTAAAATGTGTGTGTCCCCCCTCTAACTTCTATAATAATGGAGGGAAAAATCTAAAAAAAATAAATGCTATAGATCTTAATGTAAACTTTCAACGAAAATTGGTTTGAACGAGATCGGGTCAGCAGTTTTTGAGGTACAGCATATTTTCTAAAACCGCAAATATAACTTTGTAATTCATACAAACACTATGAAAAACAAAGTTATTTAGTCTGACTCGCACTTGGTCAATTTTTTACAAAACCATCTGGTTCTGGTACTCTAAAAAGTATTCTATGTGAACAAAAAAACACAAAGCCTCCTTTTTAAATCAATCACGCACGCAAGGCAAAAACATCAGCCATTTCCTCTAAGACGGCGAAATAACTGCTCCACAGAATAGATCCTCAACCAATATCTAAATTGTGTACCACCGTGTAGAAATAGCGTGAAGATAGATGGATCGTGACTCCGAATACGTGCGTAACAACTATTATTCTACAGAAGTAGGGCTGCCATCACCAAAATTGCCGGCCCCAGACAAAAACTTCATAAACCCCGGACATTTGAGTAAAATCGCAATTTTTCCCCGGACACCGTAGAAAAATACATTTTTGTACATACTTGAAACTAAAAACAATGATGTTTAATTATGGTTTTTATTTACTGGTAACATTGTAGACAGTTTATTAATAATAGGCTTGCTTTTTAATTAATCAACGTAACAAAAACAATAAGATGAAATACAGAGATCGTACTTTTTGGTGCCCGTAAGACCAATGTGTGTCCGGGTTTTACCCGGACGCTTATGGGAAAATCCCTCGGACGCCCCTGGACGCTGTCCAAACTAGGACAAATCCGGGGAAACCCGGACGGATGGCAGCCCTATATAGAAGTAACGCACCATACATAATATCTTACTTAAATGCAAAAGTTAGTGAGGATGTGTGTATTTATGTATGTATGTTTGTTGCTTTCTCACGGAAAAACTACTGAACGGATCTCAATGAAATTTGGTAAGTAGATAGTTCCCAAATTACTTAAAGCTGTCACCGTTTTTGCGTCTACCCGCATTATTCAATGACAAGTTCTTAACACTTGACCCCTTCTGTACCACACGAAACAGTCTTAAGAAGGAGATAGTCAGTTTGGTCAAGGATCCGGATGATCTCTTTTGAGACACACACACATCTGACATCACCCAGCATTCACACTATTCAGATACACTTACACATACACTATAAATAATAATAACAGACATGTCTACTTTGTATTTAATCTACCTTGTACTTCATAATTGGCGTAACTTAACTGTTTTGAAATTTGTACCTGCAAGCTGTGAAGCTACCTTTTATAAATAAATAATCATATAGGTCATCAGATAGTTCATCCTGGAATAACACATGGGCTACTTTTCATCCCGGAATTCCCGCGGAATCGGGATTTACGCAGGAAGAACCTCCCATGTGAACGAAGCCGCGGGCAAAAGCTAGTACACTATATGAGTTCCACACTTACACACGACAAATCTTGTCTTGATCAAGTTTGAAGGGGTTTAGCGGGGTACACTTTGGAAGGCTTTAGAAAACTCTACGGTTTAAGAACTTAATTTTTCCTCATACATAATAACAATAATTCACTTACTGAAAAAACACTTTTCTTATATTAGAAGTGTAGGTTAACATACAGAGATAAATTGTCAAAACTATTTTGATACAAATATCATAGATTCATTACTTAACAACAAAAAAAAAGAAATAAGCGAGTAAGCGGTTATTTGAAAAAAAGATCTAAATCATCTTCGTAAAGATGATATAGCCAGAAAGCGGGGATTTACAGCATACATCTTATAAGTGGTCGAAGATGGAGGATGCTTACCTAGAAGAAGCCTTTTCCAATTTCTTTCGTCTGAGCCCGCTACTGACCTCGATCTCGCCTGATGGCAAGCGATAAATGAGGTCTACGATAGAACAAGCGAGCCCAGAAGATGCCATGCTGATGCTTTTGACTTAAAGACCCTCCATATTGTACCTACCAGTGATTTTCAATTTTTCTTTCTGTCGAAGATATTTTAGTGGTCTTAGAAACGCTGTCCGATCCTGGTACACCGGATACCGTCAAGGTTGTGTAGTAGTTTTTCTTAACAAAAAATACCCGTTTTGCTGCTATCATACAGAGCTTTTGACTTACGCTTCCTGAGTGCGGCCTTGCCAATAAGCCCGGATGTGTCTGGATAACGAATGAATAAGTAATTATAGTACCACATAGCTTTTTGACATCGTCTCCAAAGAGTCACGTCTTTGGCTTTCGATTTTGACGGTTAAATAACGACTTCATTGTCATCTTGGTGTGAGCTGTATGACAGCAATTCCCGCCGAAAAATTGACAGTTGATAGGGATGTTCCCGACTAAAACTCACAGTTCTTTTTGTCGGGAGGAAAGTCACGAATTACCGGACTTCTTCTGACTAAAAACTCACCCTGTTGCTTCATTTGCCATTGCGTTCCAGGGATGTTTTATCTCGTTAGAACATTTTTTACATTTAGCTCTACTAGTCCAAAAAGATTTTGAACCAGTAAAGGGACAAAAACAGAAATAGTTAAAACAGACCTCTTTATACACGACTCTGGCCTCTTATCGTAACTTAAATCTTTAAAGGATAACCTCAAGCCTTTTAGGGTGCTTTTTAGAAAGCAATAGGTAGGTACTTCAAGTTTTGTTTACGTCGAGCATAGATAAAGAGGGAGTGAGACACGCCAGATATTCTGGTTACATGCAAAGAAAAATAGGAAACCATAAGTTTAAAATTTGACAGTCCTTGGGCATGATTTAAGACCAAAACAATAATAAATAATGTAGGCAAAGCCAAAGACGAACGCTAGTTTCTATACATATATATAAACACATACAGACCCGAGAGCTATAACACGTAGGCCGTACCACTTTTTATACCATTGCCTTCCAAGGATAACATAAAATAAAAAAGATACTCTATGGCTTTGAAAAAAAAAGTGACCAGTAATGGTATCCTTCGGACGTTCGGGAAATTACTCTACGAGTATATGGACTTGTTTTAAAAAAGGAATAGATGAGAAAGTAATGTTTCATAAGCTGTGGTTTATTTAATATTGATTTGCTGAAATTATTGGATCATTTCTAAAGGAATGCTGTTTCTTTAGATCATTTTCAATCTTAGAATCGATGGAAAATTGCGTTGGGGTTTTTTTTTCCACTTGCGTAAAATCTATTACAGCGCTCAGGTCGCACGGTGGGCTGAAAATCGGCTTTCATAGACTTAGGCATTTTATTTTGCAAGTGCGAGTTTTTTTGCCGGATATCACTTCTATTAGTTATAACAATATACAAAAATGACACCAGAATTGATTCTGCACAGAAACGAAGGAATTATAATTTTTTTACGAAAATTTTGTATGGAGCTAGTATGAAAAATCGAAATATCTCTAAAACGGCAGCGATAACCGTAATATCCTTATAGGGGGTTATAGTACTAATTATTTATGATTTTTTGACATACGTTACATAATGGTTGTAGATGCCTTTTTTTTTTAAAATCGTCAAAATATTTTTATTTATTTTTACATATTTAAACGTTCCTTTTAGTGTTTAAGTTGAAGAATTCAGAGCTTTAACAACTCTTATCATAAAATAGCATCACCCCTATAGACCTGAAGGACTAGACAGAGGTGTGTAGTGTCTTGTTGATCTTGTAAGATTTCCAACAATACCAAATAGTTGAATATCAGTGTCAAAGTGCCCATGCTGTCGCTTCTTTTAGAAAGATAGGGGAATGAAATTGTTAATTGATCATACCCTAAAAGTATGATTACAACATAACCGGACACATAATAATAATAATATCCTTATAGGGGATTATAGTACTAACATTATTTATTTTAACATATGAAACTGTTCAAAACGATCCATGAACTGTGTCAAAGTTAAGAACATCGTTAGGAAGCATGATTTTTCCCCAAATATTAAGAATATGTGAAAAAAAAAAAAGACTGTATATAAACTTTTTATTGATAGGTAATTTAAATAAAACAGAAGTAACAAAAATAATATCTAATAAATTCAATTATACAAAATACATATTTGAAACCATAATTTATGAAATTATTAACTAAACATATTGGTACAATAAACTAACATAAATAACAAAAGAACATAAAGAAAAATAATTAAATTTTACAAATTTTCTTTACAACTTTCGTTGGCGGACTCCAATTCCGAGTCAGAATCCAGATCGGATATACCTACAAACTCGAACTCAGTTTCCGGAAACTGTATTAGGTCGAGAGTTTCAGCAAAAAAGGTTGTCTTCCTTTTGGCATCTAACTTAGGCCTTTGTGCACTTAGAAAAGGATCCGAAGAAACAACAAGCATATTTAGGATATCTTGATTAGAATCTTGCCTGCTTCTTTTCCGCGAATGATGTTCCCGGAACCTCCTAAAATCTTTGTTTCGAGACTCTGAGGCTTCTTCCGAGAGAGTCCCAATCGGGACAATATCATTTTTTTCGATTATGTCAGCTCCGTGTATTAATAGTTTATGTACGGTTGATGACATGTAGTACCAGTCGTATAATTCCTCGTACTTTTCTGCTGTTTTGCGAGCAAAGTCTTTAAATTTGATGACACATTTCTTCTCACCAGATGTTATTGCTTGCAAAATAACAGCAAATCTTTTTATCAGGTTTTGATCCAACCCAGTAATAGCTGCAGTTTTATTGGGAAACTCGAAAAACTTCCTTGCGGTATTCCCGTCATTGATAGTTCCCGAGCCTTGTTTTACTATATCAATTAACAGATTGAGCTCCTCTTTAAATTTATTTTGAATGTTTTTTTTTCTGTTTTGTAACATATCTTTATGCTCATTACTTCTTGCTGCCCACTGTTTGAAGTCAAGTCTGTACGCAATGTGTAACAGACATTCCATGCAATTTATACGGGCATGTAGGGATGATAGGCCAAATTCATATATGTCAGAACACGCCGTTTTTGATGTTACAGCATCTAAGTGGTTCATTTCTGTTGGTTTTGCTAAGCACAGGTAGCATGATGCATTTGATCTAGCTTCAGAAAGGTACGTGCAGACTTTTGCGTCGATCATTGTCATCATTAGTTTATGAGTCACCCTGTTACTATTAATGCACTCTGTGGGGTTAAGGGCCTCAATTTCCTCATCCATTTTTCTTTTGTTATCAATGACAACTGCATGGCTTTCTTTTACAAAAGTGAACTGAAGCGGACGACAATAAAAAGTTGAGCATGGTTTCGGGTTTGTCCATATAGTATTATCTCCATCTGTCAGTTTCAGTGGCACCAAGGAGGTCATGAAAATGCTTGAATCATCATGCTCGCCGTCCATTTTCTGCTTGTATCGGCTTTGATTGGAAGCACCATCAAATCCCCACTTCGATATCAGCTTTAACTGCTTATTTTCCACATTATCAGAAAGACTTTGAAGAATCCGCTTCACCGTGATGTCAAGTAAAGCTTGAAGTGTAATTCTAGCTGATGAATCCGTAACTGATACTGATTGATTAGGAGGGTAGCATGCAAGCTTAGTTTGTTGTAGTTTATAGTAGGATGGGTAAATATCCTTAGCACCTTCCCGAATGGCAGTCTCTCGCAACGTAATATATTGCCACTTTGAAAGCTTAAGTGAAAGAAGCAATCCAAGTGCTTTCTCTGGTGTAAATATTACTGTTTTCTTAATGCTTTCCTTGATTTTAACGGCAGCTTCTGGATTTTTGATCATATAATTGATTACAGATGCGATATCTTCATAACCTTCTTCTTTTAAACGTGCTGCAGCTGCATATGCCAATTCACAGGAATCCTCGCCTATGTGCTCACTAGATCTTCTCTTTTTCTGTTTGCTTCCCAGATCTTTGAATGGTTTTCGGGACCTTTTTGTCATTGTTCCAACAGTCGATGATGTCGAAGGTTCTGGAGAGACTGAGCGTGCTCTTGGTATCTCATCAACAGTTGGTTCTTGATTTATTAAAGTTTGCACGTAACTCGGCCAATCAATATTTGCTTGCAACCACTCTCCGTACGTATTTCTAAACTTATCAAAGAATCGTTTAGATTTCTGCCACCTGTTTAAAGCAGCTCGCGTGAATCTCCGGCAAAATTCTTTGAGAGTTACTTGATCTTCGGCAGAAAGGCAATCGCCTATGCGGGACACAATTGCACTAAACAATACTTCATGATTAAATGAAGGACACTCACTTTTTAGAAGAACAAACAAATCTAAGTTGGTGATTAAACTTTCCATTCTAAGATTTTGTAGTCGCAAAGCAAATAGTTTTAGTGTTAGCAGTTACACGGTTGTGAACAATCTAAATTATGGAACAAAATTATAGCCCTTTTATTGTATAAAGTCAATAATTAGTTAACTACCCTCATTAAAGTTATAAAAGATATGATAATAAAAATTTATAATCGTCAAAAACATTTCGTAGAACTCATAGTAGAACTAATCAACATTAGCAAATCACATTAGCTCACTAATTATAAAAAGGTGAATGCAGTTCTTAGTTGGTATTGTTGCGAGATATTTCAAATCATTTAATCTTTTAATAGGCTCATTAGAATCAGAAGACTACAACCATCATTCTAATTACTTAATTACTTGTCATCAGACTCATTAGATGACTACACAATATGTTATTTTGTATTTTGAACGTATGCAAGGTTTTAAAATTCCTTTTGTGTCGATATTATTATGTGTCCGGTTATGTTGTAATCATACTTTTAGGGTATGATCAATTAACAATTTCATTCCCCTATCTTTCTAAAAGAAGCGACAGCATGGGCACTTTGACACTGATATTCAACTATTTGGTATTGTTGGAAATCTTACAAGATCAACAAGATACTACACACCTCTGTCTAGTCCTTCAGGTCTATAGGGGTGATGCTATTTTATGTTAAGAGTTGTTAAAGCTCTGAATTCTTCAACTTAAACACTAAAAGGAACGTTTAATATGTAAAAATAAATAAAAATATTTTGACGATTTAAAAAAAAAAGGCATCTACAACCATTATGTAACGTATGTCAAAAAATCATAAATAATTAGTACTAAAACCTCCTATAAGGATATTACGGTTATCGCTGCCGTTTCAGAGATATTTCGATTTTTCATACTAGCTCCATACAAAATTTTCGTAAAAAAATTATAATTCCTTCGTTTTTGTGCAGAATCAATTCTGGTGTCATTTTTGTATATTGTTATAACAAATAGAAGTGATATCCGGCACAAAAACTGGCACTTGCAAAATAAAATGCCTAAGTCTATGAAAGCCGTTTTTCAGCCCACCGTGGGTCGGTTAAAGTTGGAACTAAGGATCATGATGGTCCTATTGCATAATTTCTAAAAAAATTCTTAAAAGAATAGCTATTTAATTTTGCAAGCGTGGAATAGTTCAATATCTGTTTTATTTTTTCTTTTTTTATTATAGACCAAATATGTCTAAAATAATACACTCAAAGCGAGGTATACACTTAATTGTACACTAGAACATAATTCAAACAACTGGAAAGACAACATAGCTATAATTATGAATCTGTACACGATACTGTACACAAAATTTGTTTAAATTGTTGTCTGTCTTTCTGTTTGTCCGGTCTAAATGGGACATAGACGAGGTTATAAAGCAACATATTGGCTAGTTTTCTATTCCGGCATTATTTCGTCTTTTACGCGAAAAAAAGACCCACTCGAACGAAGTCACGCGCACAGTATTTCATGAAGATCCGCTAATTGTCTCTCAGTTAAGGACGTAAGTTCGAATCTGACGTAAATAAGCTGTTTTTGGGTGCCTTTTCCGACTAATATAAAGAAATTCAAACAAAACTTACAAATGCAATAGATAGATTACTTCTTTATCTCCAAAGCAGCCGTGTTTAAAATACAAAAAATATGGTTTTTAGTATTGTAAACACGATTTTTCGAAACCTCTGCATACAAAGTTGAGGAAAAAGGGTTAAGTTTAGGATTCTTTTTCTGCTAAACATTTACATATTTTGATTCTTAAAAAATACCACAGGCTAGCAGATATAATTACCTCAAAATGAGCCTTTTAATAATAACGAAAATGTAACAAATAGCTTCACAAAAAAATAAAATCCCTTTTAAATTTTTCACATATTTTGCTAAAGCGCATGAATCTTAACTGGTCGCATTAAGGGTTATTTTCGTTGGTCACTGTTTAGATTTATTGGACAGAAAAGTGTAAAGAAATTTTAATACGCGGTCAGCCGCCTTCGTGAGTGGACGCTATGTCGCTTGTCAACAGAAATTTGTCTAAAAATAGATCGCTGTACGAACACAAAATAATTCATAATACTACTAGGGCTTGTAATTCGAATATTCGAATATTCGAATAATGCGAATATTCGTTCATTTTGACTATTCGAATATTGACTGATGTTTAATTCGAATATTCGAATAATTTTTGTTAAGTTTGAAATTACAAACTTAATCTGTGTTACAAGTTGTTACCTACTGACTGCTCTTCGTATCGTACGTATTTTACAACGGTAACACTCCACCTCGGCCCGCCGGCGCCACCCCGTCGCGCCCTGCCGCCCGCTCGCCCGCACCACGCGGACGCGACGCGGCTCACTCAACTCAGTTTTGCACAGCACGTGGCACAAACGGTATTATTTTGCTTAATGTTTAAAATTTGGCGACGTTTTGAGTGAATTTTGTTACTAAGTGTGTTATTTAAACTTCAGCATTACTACTTTTGGTGTAAGTAACTTTCAATTGCTATATATATATTGATAAATTACCTAATTTTAATAACATAACATGCGGTTCCCGCTCAGGTTTGCGGCGTCGTTTGAGAACGCTCTTACTGAGTACTAGCGTCATACGATGTTTTTTAATACATTTGCCAGCACAACCGCACGCACCAGCACTGAATTGCGTGATTAGTGTAAAGAAAAAGTCTTAGTGCCGTAAATAAAATATAACAATAAGTACGATCCAGTTTTCGATGTCATACGGACCGTATTAGTAGCAAATGTATTGAAAAATAACATTTGTTGGGTTACCATTTAACGGAAAATTTTAAATAGTGATGTAGTTATTGTTAATGGTCAATCGATAGATTTAATAAAAGATTTTTTGACCCGAAATCTGAGCGATCATGTTTTACGCATAGCATTTCAGATATTTTTTGAGCTTGATTGAGAGTCCATAGCCCACAGTCCATAGTACTTATTAGCAAGAAACCCAATCAATATTAATTATAATTTTTTAATTCATTTTTAGATATATAGATAGAATACATAGATATATAGATAGTTAAACTGTTTATTTATGAAAGCAGTATTAATATTCTTAGAAAAAAGTTTTGTTAGCCTGAACAAAACCAACACATGTTGAACTGGAAAAGTGAAACCGTTTATTTTGTAATAAATTTTCTTAAAAAGTATATTTGTTACTGGTTCGTTAATTTGTTACAGGTGTATCATCCATATCATAGGAACATGGAGCAAGAAAATCTAGATTTCAAAGAGTATACGAAAAGTAAGTCGGACAAGTCTTCTGTGTGGAATTCTTTTTTGCGAACTGCTGATGGAGTATATGCCAAATGTAAAAAGTGCAACAAAATAATTAAATGCAAAAACACTACCACATGTTTGCATAATCATTTAAAGCTACATCGCAAAGAGAATGAAGTCTCAGCGCCAGAACCAGTACCACCAAAAAAATCTGATGAAATTATATCAAAGAAAAGAAAAGTCACAATAGACCAATACTTTAAATCTGTTGACGATACAATGGAAGATCTTATTTCGAAGATGACAGCTTGTGACGGACTTCCGTTTAGTGTTTTCTGTGTCTCGGATTCCATTAAAAAAAATTTCAATAAAAGTGGTTATAACTTGCCCAAGTCACCAAAAACCATTAAAAAGATTGTTGTGGCAAAGAGCGATGAATTTAAGAGTGATGTGAAGAAAGAATTAAATATTTTGAAGGCAGATGGAAAGAAGTTTTCAATTTCACTCGATGAATGGACTTCGGCCCGCAATCGAAGATACATGAATATAAACATTCATTCTCCAAATTTTAAGGGAAAACCCTTTAAAAACCTTGGTTTGCGTAAAATTGTAGGGCGAGGCACAGCTGAATGTTGCATGAATATTTTGGAACAAAAGTTGAAATACTTCGATTTATCTTTACAAAATGACATAGCCTGCGTAGTAAGTGATGGAGCTAGCGTTATGTGTGCCATGGGCAGACGCATTCCAACATTCCATCAACAATGCCTTGCTCATGGTATTCAGTGTGCTGTTGTGGATGTTTTATATAAAAGGAGTTATAATGAAAGAGATGAAAATGAAATAGTTGAAAATGAAACACAGGAAGAGACAAGAGAAAGCAGTGAGAGTGACTATAGCGACGAAGAAGAGGAAGAAGGTTTTAACACTCAGCAGCGAGAAAGAAGAAACGGAGCACGCAGGCCAACTTTGATTTATTACAAAGATTT
This sequence comes from Tholera decimalis, assembly GCA_943138885.2. NCBI lineage: Eukaryota > Metazoa > Arthropoda > Insecta > Lepidoptera > Noctuidae > Tholera > Tholera decimalis. Next base: position 2,654,244 of record OW964575.2, on the reverse strand, counting down.
AATACAGAAAGTAAGAAAGGTAGTGAAGTTTTTTAAAATGTCGCCAACAAAATCGGAGATTTTAGAAAATTATCAAGAAGGAAATAAAAAACTTAAAATGATTTTAGATTGTCAAACTCGTTGGAGTAGCATGGCTGACATGATTAGCCGATTTTTAACCTTAAGAGAGCCTGTAATGAAATCATTGATTGATCTGAAAAGTGATATCACGTTTAGTGCTACCGAGATAAATTTATTAGAGGAATTTTCTTCATCTCTCAATATTATCAAAGCTACAGTTGAGAGTATTTGCCAAGAAAATGCCAATTTACTTACGGCAGAAGCAGCACTCAAGTTTATGGTTGTTAAATTGGAAGAAAATAAGAGTTTCATAAGTGAGCGATTGTTAGAGGCCCTGAAAGAGAGGATAGTTCAAAGGCGTCAAACGGATCTTGTCAGTACGTTGAAATACCTTCACAATCCTACAAACTATTACAATGAGCCGCCTTTTGATGTATTTTTGACCCCATCTAATAATGCAATCGTAAAAGTTATTGTTGACATCAATGCAAAGTATTTCTGTAGAGTTCAAGATTCTAATGATGAGGAAGACGACGTCTCTTTAGTTAACTTTCAACACCGCCAACCTCATATTGAATTGACTCAGGAAAATCAACCAACTTTAAGTCTGAAGGAGCAACTTCAGAAAAGCATTGATAGCACAATTTCATCGGTTCCCTCTACATCTACCACCAATATATCAACGATGGACGAATTAGAAACGTCGATCAGAATGCAAATGGCATTATACGATAGAGGTGGACCGAGACAAATACACTTAAGTCAAGTATATGAGTTTCTGATGTCAATACCGCCCTCGAGCGTTGAATGTGAGAGGGTATTTTCATCCTCAAAATATATTATTAACCATCTGAGATGCGCCTTACAGGACGACTCTATAGACGCCCTAAGTTTTCTTAGATCGCATTACCAAAGTTTACGTCAATCCCACGAATAATTATTGTAATTGCGGTGTAATTTTATGATCTCTGATTTACTTTTAACATAAAACTTATTTTTGCTTTTTAGGAGGTTACTTTAATTTGACTAATAAATAATTGTAGGAGTAATTAGATTAAAATATTACGCAAACCCGATTTGATCTTAAGAATTATCAAGTGCCTAAGAACCTAAATCTTAAGATTTCTTATGTTTACTTACTCGCACAGTAGGTGTAAATTTTTAGAATAAAGTTATGTTTTTTTTTTAATTGTATATAATGTCAAACTATGTTGCTGAAAGGTGATTCAATTTTATTAAATAAAGATACTCTACTCTAATTTGTTTATTAATTGCTTACTTTGCATGCTCTTTCAAGGTTTTAATTTGGTTTCAAAGGCAAAAGCTCATATTCGAATAATATTCGAATAAATTCGAATATTGCCTGTAAGAACATCGAATATTCGAATATCTAAAAAGTTCGAATAATTACAAGCCCTAAATACTACACAATACTTATTTCGATACTTTACGCATTTTATATGAGCAACTTGAGAAAGAAAGTTTTTTATCTATTGTTTGGGAATAATTGTTATCTTTTTTGAATAAATGTCAAAACCCAAGATGATACCGATTTTTTTAATGGGTGCAAACGACTCGGTTTTTTTTAAATGTATGTTCCCCGATTACTCGTAACTAGACCGATTTGAAAAATTATTTTTATTGTTTGAAAGGCACCTGGTAGGTATATTTCCAGATAGTCCCATCGTCATCAAGTCAGGATCTGATGATGGAATCCTGTCGAAATCGAGGGAACTCTTCAAATATTATTATTTTTTAAAGTAACTTGTGTAGTTGCTCTCGGAAAATACCATTCGGTGAAGTGGAACTGATGATGAAGACCACAGACGGCTACCGGAACTACTCAATTATAAGTATTTCATGGGTTGCGATTCGATTACTAGAATATGGTTGTTAATCACTTTATACTTGTTAACATGTATATGGTGAAGTTGAGCTGATGGTGAAGTACCTGAAGAACTCCTCAAAAATGAACGGCTCTGCATCGGGAAAAGCAATATTTTGTAAATGGTGATAAGTAGTTTACATTTAGGCTTTTGTAACTAGGTAAAGCACTAGTCGACAAACCAAAACACTAAAAACAAAAAAAAAATACTTCCAACTTGTTATTTTGGAAATCTGTCTTATTTTTAGTTAAAATGATTTTTTTCATGATATTTTTTACTATATATTTATATAATAAACTACAATATATATATATATATAGTAGTAAGTAACTATAATGATATAATATATGTAATATGTATATTTATTTGACAAAAAAATACTTACAAATTTCTTAAAACTAGCTTATTTACATTTTTTGCAACTACGCCAAATAACTTTGTTTTTCATAGTGTTTGTATGAATTACAAAGTTATATTTGCGGTTTTAGAAAATATGCTGTATCTCACAAATTGCTGACCCGATCTCGTTCAAACTAATTTTGGTTGAAAGGATATACTAAGATCTACAGACATATATATGTATAGACACCGCAGCCCCGGATCACAAGGGCAACTGAAGGAACAGAGTGGGTTTTTATTCAGTATTCGTCTGACACTACTTTCCGCTACACCCAGAGCGAAAGGAGTCATTTTGATGATTTTCCCCCCCAAAAAATTGGCCAAGTGCAAGGCAGACTCGCCCATGAAGGGTTCCGAAGTAACTATAATAATATAACATAATATGTATATTTAATAGACAAAAGAAATAACTTGCAAATTTCTTAAAACTAGCTTATTTACATTTTTTACAACTACGCCAAATAACTTTGTTTTTCATAGTAGTTATATGAATTACAAAGTTATATTTGCGGTTTTAGAAAATATGCTGTATATCAAAAATTGCTGACCCGATCTCGTTCAAACTAATTTTGGTTGAAAGTTTATACTAAGATCTACAGATATATGTATTTTTTAGATTTTTCACTCCATTATTATAGAAGTTAGAGGGGACACACACACACATTTTACCACTTTGGAAGCGTTCATCTTTTAAACAATTTACTTTATGAAAATGTCCTTTTAGAAACTTTAATGTCATTTTTAAATACCTGTCTATAGATACCACACACGCATAGGTTTCATGAAAAAAAAAATATTTTCAGTTTTAGTTCTATGTGTGGAGCCCCCTTTATTTTAAATATTTTTTAAGTTTTTTCTTAAAATCGGAAAGCGGTTCACAGAGTACATCTACCTATCAAGTTTCACATGTATAGTCCTAACAGTTTCGGAATAAAATAGCTGTGACATACGGACGGACAGACAGACAGACAGCTTTGGGGGCTGAGTCACCCGTGTCCGTAAGAGGATACCCGTTTGCAAATCCCTACACGTGGCCCTCGGGTGGTGCTAATCAGGTGACATCAAACAGGTGGCAGGTTAAAACTGCAGGCTTGTGACCACCCACAGGGCAAAGACGTACCGCCAAACGGCCTAGCTGTGTTCCGGTACGATGCCCTGTGTAGCCTATCAAGGAGTTGGGCCGAAGTAGTTGCAGGAAAGACCAATCTGGCTCGCACTAGTGCGGATGTATCGGGAGACTAGTCGCGGAGAGGAGCGGATCCGAGGCACGGTGCGCCGCTGTCCGACCGCAGGTAGTTGGAAGCCCAAGTAGTGTGCCAGCCACACATGACAGGCTGCCCCACCAACTGTCGAAACATCCCGGAATGCACCATCGTGCTGGTTGGCGACCAGATGAGAGGGCCCGATGGTCATTCCCGGGGGGGCTTGGGCGTCCCCGCAGTCTCCAGACTAGTTCCCCAATCAATACCATCCGTCTAGTGTGGGTCTGGAGGTTAACAGCGTGAAGCCTCACTTCACTTCCTTCTTCTCTCCTCTTCACTCTCTAAATCATGAAATGGAATAAAAAGAGCAAAGTTAAACAGCGGCTGCACTCCCTCTCTCTCAAAGTGCACCTCAGTAATATCCGAGGTCTGCACTCAAATCTCGTCGCACTCTACCACCACCTCGAGACTGAAACCTGCTCTGCTGTTTCTTTCGGAGACGCAGATCAGATGTCCATCAGACGTGTCGTATCTTTCATACCCAGGGTTTACCTTGGAGCACAACTTTAAACCACGTGCGGCGGTATGTATGTACGTCCGCGACGACATCTGCTATTGTCGTCTCCGGAACCTTGAGGACTCCAGGTTTTCTACACTTTGGGCTCTGGTGGACACGGACATAGACAAAATTATCTATGCTTGTGTCTACCGCTCGCACAGCGGAGATCATGAGAGAACCAGGCTCACACAATACATCAGTGAGGCGGTAGATGCGGCCCAGCAGCTCAGTTCGTGTTACTGGAGGACTTTAATGCCCATCACCAGGTGTGGCTCTTCCCATACAAATACAAAAAAATACAAATATTTCCAGACCGCTACTCGGTAACGATATCTTCACCGTTAGGTAGTTCCGACCACTGTCTGGTGAAGTCTGTACCCGTCTCCTCTCCGCCCGATCTTAGCCTTAAAGTCATTCGGCGGGTTTGGCGATATAAGTCAGCGGATTGGGATGGCATGCGATCTTTCTTTGCATGTTATCCTTGGCAGCCTACTTGCTTTTCTTCAAATGATTCATCGTAGTGCGCAAACGCTGTGGTAGATGTTTTGCGACAGGGGATGGAGTACTACATACCGTTCTCTGACCTAAATTGTTAGGTCAGAGAACGGTATGTTGTACTCCACATTGGTCCGGCAAAGCTCGACCTTGATTTGGCGCCGAATGTGATCGCGCTGAAGCGCTTAAACACGGGGCATACTTAGCATGGGTCGATGCTCGAAACTGCAAAGCAAATGACGTGGATCAGAAGAAGAGAGCCTTCAACAGGGCTGCCAAGTCCAGCAAGAAGGTTTTGCGGAGGGTTCGGTTTGACCACGTTAGCCGAATCGGGAACAAACTCGCTTCATATCCTGCTGGCAGCAAAGCGTTTTGGTCCCTGGCAAAGTCGGTCGAACTCAACTTCTGTCGTCCCTCACGGTAGTGTAGACCCGTCAGGTTTGAGCAGTGGTGGTAACCACTGCTCAAACCAGCAAACTTGTTTGCCGCCCTCTTTGCGGAGTTTTCACGTCTGGATAGTAGTGGCGCTCACCCTCCTGATGCTCCTATTGGATGTGAGACGTGTATGTTGGACATTCGCATCCATCAGAAGGACGTCCGTAGAGTGCTGCGTAATCTTGACGTGAACAAAGCTAGTGGCCCCGACGGGATACCAGCAATTGTTCATAGAACTTGTGCGCCTGAATTGTCTCCAATCTTGACACGCCTGTTTCGCCTTTCGCTAGATGACTGGAAAGGTGCTGAAAGCATGGAAGCTGGCTAATGTTCAGCCTGTACCCAAAAAGGGCAGTCGTGCTGACCCGGCCAACTACAGGCCTATTTCAGTCACGTCCATACTCTGTAAGAGTATGGAGCGTGTACTTAATAGTAAGCTCCTGGCATACCTAGAAGCCAACGATATCCTCAGTGACCGACAATACGGTTTTCGCAAAAAACCGGTCAACTGGGGATCTTCTAGCGTATGCCATTAATATCTGGAGCGACGCCATTGAGAAGCAAGGGGAAGCACTTGCTGTTTCTTCTTCGGCTTTTTGAATTCAACAAGATTTATCTCGAAGCCAGAAGACAATGTCCTCAACAATACATCAAAGTGTTTGATGATTATAACATCCAATCCTGTGATCTGAGCACTCAGTTCGGGGTTACCGAAAAAACGTCGAGCTTTGTTTCTATCATTTGTGGAACTAAATCCTGGCTTTGGCTTGTCCACAATTAATCCCGTTTCATGCTTGAATCGTTGTTTGATTTCGTCTGATCGTTGTTTTACACTTGCTTTTTCCTCTGAAGACCTAGCTTGCCATTTCTTAATATCTAACTTATAACTAATGTGTAAAAAGCACTCAAACGAACGAATCCAAGCATGTAATGTTGACAAACCCAAGCCAAAATTATCTTGATTCATCATTCTGGGAGTGGCCCCACAAATATAGCATTTCTGCGATGAATGTGTCTCTGTCAAAGCATTGCACACTTTTCCATCAGTCATAGTCAGCAGAAGCTTGTGCTTAACAGAAATTTCAGAACCACCAAGATCATAAGATGTAGCCTCCACGTAGTCGTTTATTTATCCCAAAACCTTATTTGTTTCGATTTTTGTCAATTCCGTTGTTTCTTTGGCAAAAATGAATTTAATTGGACGAGAAAACATCGTCGATGATGGACGAGGATTTTGCCAGATAATGTTGTTACTCTCGTCGATTAACCTCAGAGGAACCAACGAATAAACAAAAAGGAACTCATCAGTTCCTTCGCTGTTTTCAAATCTTTGTTTGTAAGCACTATGACCGGAACTTCCGTCACATCCCCATTTACTTATAAGAGATGTTGTGTGATAAACGATGAATTGGGTATTAGATTGGGGAGCACATTTGTGACAACTTCTCTCTGAGCTTCTACTAAACGTTCTGCTGTTTTATTCAAAATAGCTTATAGCTCAATTTCTGCTCGAGATTGTGTCAAAACAATGTGCTCCTCGGAAGGATAATATGCTTTTTTTTATTTAACAATGCAATCATATGATGGAAACACGTGATGCCTGACTTTCATAATCCACTTTCTAGTCTGTTTATATGAGTGAGTTGTTGATTTTGAATCAATATAATACGCTAATGCCTCGTCATTACTTAGCAGTATATCACTTGCACAGCACTTGGTTGTTGAAGGCTAATGCATGTACTAGCAGAAGCTGGATTCTCGCGAATGTCCTTTATAACTCTGGCAACGTTTTTATGTCCTGTTGACCGTGCAGTAACCTCTGCAGCTGTCATTAATACCCCAAAAGCCTGATAAGTTCGAAAACAAAGAAAAACATGCCTTTTTTGTGAATTCACAGATAGTCTATTTTATGACACATTAAAATATTCTAATAAGAAATTAATATAGTACATACCTTCGCAAGTAAAATCCATCACTAAAACTTTTCACAAAATTAGAACTGCCACCATGAGATATTTAGTGCAAGTGTCGCAAAAATGCGACAGACCAATTTCTTTAATTGCATTTACCTCATTACTGTTTTTCACTTACTTTCCTCCAGTGGGTGATCAAGGTCAGCGGAGGTGCACGAGCGGGAACCGGTGTAGGATAACGGGACGGTATTTGGACATGTGCTCAAAAAATATTTGTTATTAGATCGTAACTACCATTATAAATTTTATCTAAACAGAGACCTCCCGCCACCTCGCGTCTGTCTGTCTGTTTGAACGCGATAAGAAGCACATAAGATTTTGATACGGTTTTCACCAAATACACGGCAATGATATATAGTAGTCATTTGAGTTTGTACAGTTACATCGGACGGCGCTATGTTCTCCACATAAATATACTGATGGGATATTTTCCAAGATACACGCGGTCGAAGTCGCGGGCAAAAGCTAGTTGTAAATATGTGTCATTTTATTGTGACCATCAAAATGATCTGGTCCTCTTTACACAGGATTAATGGAGGCAGTCGCGATATTCGCAGTACACACGAAGAGCGTCCGGAAAGATCTGACCAACAGATTTGTAGTATTTTTTGTGGCAGCAATTTGGAAACCACTAATGTTTCAATATATTTTATTGTATTACTGTTTGGTTTGTGACAGAAACACTTTTTAATCAACTTCAAAAAATGGAGGAGGTCCTCACTTATTCGGAATCTGTTTTTTTTATGTATGTTCTCCGATTACTCGAAGACTACTGGACCTATTTGGAAAATTCTTTTTTTATTTGAAAAGGTATACTTTCTAGTTCGTTCCATTGTCATGAAGTCAGAATCTGACGATGGAATCCTGGAGAAATCGCGGGAACTCTTCAAATATAATAATAATAATATATTCCACAACCTTTTCACACAACGCCATCTAGTCCCAAACTAAGCAGAGCTTGTGATATGGATACTAGACAACTGATAAACATACATATATATTTCTAAATACATACATATTATAGATAAATTAGACCCAGACAAAGAACAAATGACCGTGCTCATCACATAAACATTTGTCCTAGGTGGGAATCGAACCCACGACCTTGCGCATAGCAGTCAGGACCACTGACCACTATACCAACGGGCCTGTCAATATATTATAGGCACACCTGTAGCAATTTGGGTATTTTTATTAAAAAAACATAAATGGTATTATCAAATTCAAGGGCAGTTGCGTATTACTAGGCAAGACTGGTAAATTAAAGTTTGAAATCATTGAAAAGGACTTTTAATTCTGAAAGGAAAAATGGAAACCCACTTAATTCGATTTTACAAAAATTGTCTTCTTCTAGAATTGATTGATCCCAAGACGGGTAAGAAATATGGAGTTACGAGCTCATTCCTCATATATTCCAAGAATATATTAAACATAAGAAATTTATTTTTAATATTAAAATATTGTTCCACCCAGCTTTTGTCAAGATCGCTAATGCTATCATACCAAGGAAATGAAACACACGGTGAACAGTTTAATTGGCGAAATCTTTGATTTTGAACCCCATACGTTATTAGCGACCCCGAAAACCACGAAATTACACACCTACCAAACAGAATGGACCCAACTTGATAAGCTATTCTTATCGTCTAGGATCTTCAAGAGCGGTTGCTGTATTCCTGCAGGCCACTCCACTGAGTTCGTATAATTATAATATCTCATCGTATCTAACAATACAAGCTCGAACTTGGTTGATATACCGTCTTGTCAAGCGCTTCTCCTCCACATTTATTGTGCGCACAGCCAAGCTGTGGAATTATCTGCCGGCTTCTGTTTTCCCTGCCATCTTTGAGTCTTTAAAGCAAAAGTAAATAGGTATCTTCTGAGCTCGCTCGTTCCATTGTAGACCTCATCTATCGGTTACCATCAGGCGAGATCGAGGTCAAGAGTGGGCTCATTCGTAAAAATTGGACAAATGCGAGTCAGACTCGTCCATGAAGGGTTCCGTAGTAACTACGCCAAATAACTTTGTTTTTCATAGTGTTTGTATGAAATACAAAGTTATATTTGCGGTTTTAGAAAATGTGCTAAATCTCAAAAACTACTGACCCGATGTCATTCAAACCATTTTAATGAAAGTTTTCATTAAAACCTACAGCATATTTTTTTATTCTATTATAAAAGTTAGAGAGGGGGAGACATTTTACCACTTTGGAAACGTATATCTTTTAAACGATTGACTTTAAGAAGAAGTAGTTTTAGGAACCGATATAATTTTTAAAGACCTGTCTATAGATATCGCACACGAAAAGGTTTGATGAAAAAAAAAAAAAACCCGTGTGGCACTCGGGGACTGCCGCGGTAAAGCTATTGCATAGTATTTTTTATCAACTTATGCAATTATAATTATTTATATACTTTTTTTATTTATGCAGTATTTTTTTTTCTTTGATATTAATTCAAGTTACCGGATCAATTATACCACATTTTTAGTTTTAAGCTATTTCTCGCGGCGTTGACATTTTAGACTTTCTTTCTCCTACAAAAAATGTAAGTGTTTCTTATTTTATTCAACAAATATTTACAAAATATCTAAATCCATACTAATATTATAAATGTGAAAGTAACTCTGTCTGTGTGTTACCTTTTCACGCCTAAACCGCTGAACCGATTTAGATGAAATTTGGCGTGGGAATAGTTTAGGACTCTGGAAAGGACGTAGGATAGTTTTTATCCCGAAATTCCTACGGGTTCGGGATTTACGCGGGAACCCCCTTCCACGCGAACGAAGTCGCGGGCAGAAGCTAGTAAGTATAATATAAAAGTACTTTCAATAAAAAAGAAATCATAAAAAGATATGATGGGACCCTGGGTTTGATCCAAAATACTGACGGTTACCAATCCGATTCTTTACTAAACACGCTAATAGAACGTTAGTAACCTGAATTGAAAAACTGACCATATTCGACCGTATTAGGTTTTATTTTCGTTACGGAATTTCTTGATTCGGTCGCCGCGCTCAAAGCCCGCGATAAAAGCTATGCAATAGCTTAAAAATATTTTTAGGTTCAGTTCCATGTATGAGGAGCCCCCCTTAAATTTATATATTTTTGTCTATCAATCGGAAAGCGGTTCAACTCGGCGGAACAGAATACATCTACCTACCAAGTTTCACATGTAGGTAGTCATAACAGTTTCGGAATAAAATGGCTGTGACTTACGGACGGACGGGCAGATAGACAGACATGACGAAACTATAAGGGTTCTGTTTTTTGCCAATCGGCTAAGAAACCATAATAAAAAAAAAACTGCACATTTACATCTTGTTGTCAAAGAGATCCAGTACCAGTCATCGAAGTGTACCTACAAGTCACTTCAATAATTTCATGACATCAAACAGCACACAAAATAAAAGCAACCATGAAGCCATTAAAAAAAAATTAATAATCTAAAGTATCAAAATGACTTTACGTACCCATAATTCGCGGAGCTATTCGTACGTTTGTGTGTGTTTGAGCCTTGTCTATGTAGTGATGCGATTTGATACCTATCAATTTTGAACATGCGTCCTTAAATGACTACCATTGTCTTTGTAAACACGAACTTTAAATTCCCGTTTTGCCCTCTAAAACTGAGTCCAACAGTCGCGCCATATGCTAGGGAGTCCTACTAACTGCAGGGACATCACCCCTACTGGTCGGCAGAGCGTGAAATATCATCGACAAGGAACTCTGATAACTTCACAACTGTTAAGAACTTATGAGCTCCTGGTACCAACACATTGAACACATGCGTCGCAGTAACGAAGTTTTTTGAAGAAATTAAGATTTGGTGATAAATAAAACCATGGATCGTGGATAAATAAATACGCTTACTGAGATTGGTTCGTGGGTGGGGGTGACCCAGACTATCTTAACGGATAACTTCACTAGCACTACTGTTCAGTGTTCACAAGTTATGAGCTTCTTCCTGGTACCGACACATTGAACACATACATGCCTCTAAGTAACGAAGTTTTTTGAAGAAATTAAGATTTAGTGATAAATAAAATTCATTGGGATCTTGGATAATTACGCTTACCGAGATCGGTAACGGATAGCTTCAGAATTGTTCACAAGTTATGAGATCCTGGTACCGACACACGCGTAGTAGTAACCATTTTTTTTTTGAAGAAATGATTTTGTTGATCAAGAAAACATTGGAATCATGAATAAAGCCGAGGTCGCTTCGTGGGTGGGTTAACAGATAACTTCACAACTTCTCATAAGTTATGAGCTCCTGGTACCAACACATGCGTAGCAGTAACGGAGTTTATTGAAGAAATTAATTAAGATTTGGTGATAAATAAAACATAAGAATCATGAATATCTTACCGAGGTCAGTTTGTGGATGGGTGTGACCATCTTAACAAATAATAAAGAAAGAAAGAAAAAAAAAATATGAATCGAGATTCCTGCGTGTCTCAGAAATCATGTGAACTCGTTGGTCCCGGCTGTCATCTGTACATCTCTGACAGTTGTTACGAGCAGAGCCAGATTAACCCTGTCAGAGGCCCTAAGGCAATGGCATTCTCATTCTCTCTCATTTCTTACTTTGACTGACCAAATCGTGTGTGAACTGAGGAAACGCACATTAAGGGCTGTGGTTTTAATGTACCTATTTGTTTACGTATTCCAAGATTTGTTCTAAAATTATTTAAATTCTACTTACTACTAAATCTAACAATTTGTATTTTGTGAGATAACAGTGACGTCAAATTCTCATTCGAAGAAACATGTTTTCTTGGTGCGTGTACTGGGCCTGGGCCCCCTAGTTGATGTGGGGCCCCTAGGCAGTTGCCTACTTCGCCTAATGGTTAATCCGGCCCTGGTTACGAGTGCTTGAAACCAGATAAACTGACACCAACCAGTCTTGCTAAGGGATATCGCGTTACTCAGCTGAGGCTGTGGAGGTCAGATAAAACACCCCATGTAAAACACCAGTATTTAGCTGCATTGGGTTAGACTGGAAGCTGACCCTGACATCTTGACAGGATATTTAGAAGTATATTCCATACATGTACCATACAGAAATGTTCAGCCATTTTGGCGTAATAAGCCTCCATACCTACATCTAAATTTTACATATATGACAATAATTATTATAGACTAATTTTTGCCCGCGATCGTTCGCGTGGGAGGTTTTTCCCGCGTAATTCCCGATCCCGTGGAAATTCCGGGATAAAAACTATCCCATGTCCTTCCCAGGGTCCTAAACTATTCCCATGCCAAATTTCATCTAAATCGGTTTAGTGGTTTAGACGTGAAAAGGTAACATAAGACCGACAGTTACTTTCGCATTTATAATATTAGTATGGATTATTTTCTTAATTAAGTAGATGAATACTGTATTTTAACACTAAAAGTACTAGCTTATACCAAAGCTGTAGAATTTGCTAAAATCGATATTGGGCTACCAAACATGCAACTTCTGTTAATGAAACCACATTCAAAAATAAACTTCATTGTTCCACAAATACAGTTACTTTTGCAATGATTAGTTTTCGCAATATACTATCCCCTATTTGATCGGGCAGGTGCTATCACACCCTAAGTGTGCCGACCCTCGAAACAGAACAAAATATATTGTTTTGCTTGATAAACCAAAATTTATCGCGCAAAAACTATTTTTATTGTGTCTATGTCCCTTAATTTTGCGATAATATAAAGTATTGTCAACATACTGCCATCATTTCTTCATTAAAATTACTTTAATGAAAATCAAAGGAGTAATATTGCGAAAGAACAATTTTCTATTTAAAAAAAATAAAAAAATATTTGAGCGGTAAATATTTTTTAAATATAATGAAAAAAAAGTAATTTCGACGTTTACATGACCGCCAAAAATTTGTCTGCCGCGTTCTTTTGAAATCGGAAAAACGTTCCATTTACGATTTACACAAAGCTTTCAAATATCACGCGATTTTACTTAATGAATTGGTAAATTGCTTGTTATGAATACGTGATTATGCATTTACGACTAAAATGTTTTCGTTTTCCGTAAAACCAAAATGTCTCTTTTCAAGTCTTTCTGCGAGACACACAAAGACAGGAATTTCTTTATTTTTGTATGATGTTACTTATTATATTTAAGGTTTTTCGTGCAAAACCAAAATAACTCTTTCACACTTAAAATTACATTGCTCTATTTCTTTCCCAGTTTTTTTTTAATTTCATCAGTCTAAATTCAGTAAAAGGCCAGGACCACACTTCCTAGTCCGCACATGGCGATCAATATCCACCCTCTAAGGTCGATAACCTTACCAGATGCGTAGCCCCTCGGCGTGAACTAAGGGTAGACTGTGGAACAATCAAGCTTGCTATTCATAGGATAGGCAGTGATCGATGTACTTTTATTTTATTCGAGAGCTACTTTTGATACTGTTAGTAAGTGGTTTTATTTTGGTGTGTGGTAAGTGTGTTTATGTCCTTAGGCCATAGAGCAAAAACAAAAAACTATTGAGGTTAGTTTCCAGTTTAAACATGAAACGAATGTGTATTTCACATTAACATTCCTTTCCTAAGCTAATTGTGTAATAAAAATATCTTATCTTAATGTAGGTACTCTTTCCCAAAAACTTAAAAAATCTTTGACCACACCTATAAAACTCTTCCCTAACCCTTTATTATAAAAAAAACAACGGGTCAAAAAGCCACAACTTCAAAAAATCACTTCTTTGATAAAAAAAAACTTCAACCGAGCTTCATTGAAGCCGTTATTGTCTATCCCTTTCTAATGCTTGCTTCTGTCTCGCTCACACGCTAATCTTGCATTCCATGTTCTTACACTTATGTCACCCTGGTAGTTTTTACGTGACCTTGCTGGATTTCTAAGCTAATCTGATTCAAAAATGGATATTAATTAATTAATCTTGAAGAAATTATATTTTTTCTTGGAAAGGAAAAGTCCTGTCTTCTTTTTTTTTACTAGCTGTGCCCGCGACTTCGTCCGCGCGGAATAGTGACTTTCGGCAGCATTTTTAATTTTTAGGCTAACTATTTTGAAAATAAATCTCATACATAATTTGAATGTCGTATTAATAATATCTAATCAAAAGTCTAAAAAATAAGTTTCAAGCTTCTAGCGTTAAAAATGACGTAATTTCCATACAAACTTTCATCCCCTGTTTCAACCCCTTACAACCCTTTATTCGCATTAAAAAGTAGCCTATGTCCTTTCTCAGGCTAGACTATGTTCGTACCGAATTTCATTAAAATCAGTTCAGTAGTTTAGGCGTGATTGCGTAACACACAGACAGACAGAGTTACATTCGCATTTATAATATTAGTAAGGATGTTTTTAAGTGTTCCCAACAGCTTCCCTTCTTCAAAATTGTCTCTACGTACTTCTAAGGTGGTTTGACAGAAACCACCACAGAACGGAACGATATAATTTGCATCAGATTTATGTTAATATTATAATGCTTTGAGGTGTCAAATGTTTGTTACTCTGTCACACCACCAAAATCGCTGAACGGATCTCGATGATATTTCGATCAGAGATAGATTGTAGTCTGGCATAGAACAGAGGTTTCTTTTTTTCCAGGAAAAATATAGATTTGTAATAATGAAAATATAGTCCATTTACCTTTTATGAACAAAAATCTTTCATTCACTTTATCTTTCTGAAACTATCGACTCTCCCCACCTAGATTATATCCAGGCACCTTCTTTCTTCTTCTACAACATTCTTAATGTTCCACCCCTAACTTCCTCAACTATAATTTCTTCAATAAACTAAAAAAAACTCAACGTTCCTTAACGTTTTCTATCGTATATGCGCAAGCGCATACCGTGACGCACCGTTGTAGTACGTTAAAAAGAATCGTTGAAAACATATGCGGAGAAAAAAGGTCGAGGTATGCTTAATCAATTCAGGGTTTTATAGGTAAACTGATAAATAATTAATTATTTTAGTTATTCGTTGTTTTTTTTTAAAGTTTTGATAACGTTTTTTGGACTTCAGAAGATTTATATTTAGAAAAGCTTAGTTCAGTCTATCAAAATATCTTTCATAATATTTATTATAATTGCGAAAAAGTTATTGATTGAAATTATTCTTAAAAAAAATAAGGAACTTCATTCTTTTTTAACGTATTTGTCTAATCACAAGAGGATTTGAAGCCCGATACTAGGAATTTTTCCTGTATCGTGAGTGAATTTTGTACAAACACACAGACCCGGAACAACTATTTGTAAGCCATACAAACATTTTTTCTGGGGCAGAGATCGAACCCGCGACACACAGCGCAACAGCCAATAGCTCAATCACTGCGCTAACGGTCTCATAAATACTCAGTAATAACCAATTTGCATCCAAAATATTATTTAATCATACATTTCCGTAACTCTCAACGCAATTCTAAATTATCTAAATTACAAGGAAGTGACAAGTTGATACTAACAGCGCTCATTCCTCTTGACGTCTCAGTTGCAAGTGTCAACTATGTAACTGCCCATAGACTATTGTCTCAATGAGGTTGACATACATTCGTATCCTGTGCTATGTCGCAATAAAAGTGGTGCTGTGTAGTGTTCTAAATGACCGTTGCCGTTATCGGATTATAGATGATAGATAGAATATGGTACTTTATTGTAAACAAAAAAATTAAACCCTTATAAATAACAATATTGCGAAAACTTTGGTTAAAATGGCGGTCTTATAGAGATTATAGAGCAAGATATTAGTGAGAAGGGTTTAAAAAAACATCCTTAGTGTTTTCAAAGATTTTTTTAAAATAATCAGCTAAATCATTACCATAATCTCCCTATAAAGTCGCTACTGCTGGGACTCGGGCCACTCTATGAGAGGGAGTAAGCCACAACGCGGGCTAAGTACGGGTTTCCTGACTTAAAGAACAGCTATCTCAATTTTTGACACTACATCACTAAATTGCCAGTTAAAGTTCTTTGCACCTCATGTTTGCATAACATTGCTTCAAACATACACATTGTGCAATATTACTTGTCAATGTACTTACGTCAGTGACACTGTAGTTCAAAAACCACCCCTATTGCAACTGCATAAAGTTGCTGTCAATGTAAGCTGTCAAACTCAAATAGTTAACATCGTGCGGTTGGCAGTACTGGAGCTTTCTATTGACAGAAGTCTAAGTCCCGTTGGAAAAACGTCAATGAACTTATCTTTGACAGTATTGCACCATATAGATTTTGACATTGATGATTTTGGAAGGTACGGGTTACCTTTTTGCGGGTGGGAAAATCATCGTGTGACTTCTCCCGGTCTGGGTGGAGCGGGAGTGTCAGACTTCTACTAACTAAAAACCCACCCTGTTCCTTCAGCTGCCCTTAAGTTCCGGGGCCGTATCTAGTAAGAACATTCCCACAACCCCGGCAATTATTATAAACTTAGTATTAGTCTCATAGTCATGCTGCTGAACCAGTGTATTATATGGAGCGAATGGCCATCACTCTTCACAACCCAGTAGCTGGGTAACATGATACTAACACAGTCCGTCCATCGCTTCAAGATGAAGTTTTCAGTATAACTATGTACTTTCTCATAAAAAAACCGTTACTCTCACATTATTCTCTATACAAAACACGTCGCCATTTTAAATAGATACATCCTTTGTCTATGATGTAATAGGAAATGACGTCATCGCGAAAAAAGTTGCGTTTATTGTCTTTTACGCTATGGAATCTTAAATTTTGACCTTTGTTTTTTTTTTATTTATAATCTGTAGTGTCAGTGAACAGCTGGTTTTTCCGCGCGATTTGAAGAATGCCGCCATTTTTTATTTTGGTAGCATTTTTATCTGTCTTTATTTTATAATGATGTCAGCGATTATCGGACTGAGGACTTCGTGGCTAAATAATAATGCGTGGGGTCAATCTTCAAGTTAAGCAATGCTTGGCGAGGTCGATCTGTCGATCGGTGAACATTTTATCATACTGAGATTGTTCCTTACCTCGGAAAGCAAAGTTGGCAGACCTTGAGCTTGGATTTTTTTGGTGTCTATGTCAAAGATATTACTGGCCTTAATTAATGATTAAGGCCTGTCATCATCTTAGCTTTTTTCCAACTATACTGGAGTCGGCGTCCAGTGACGAGATGTAGCTGAGTACTAGTTTTATATGTAGGGTTGCCATCACCAAATTTGCCGGCCCCAGACAAAGACTTATAAACCCCGGACATTTGGGTAAAAGCACAGTTTTTCCCCGGACACCGTAAAAAAATACATTTTTGAACTTGAAACTAAAAACAACGATGTTTAATTATGGTTTTTATTTACTGATAAAGTGATAACATTGTAGAGCTTTAGAACTTTTTTAATAACAGTCTTCCTTTTCATTTAATCAACGTAACATAAACAATGAGATGAAATACCATAGGAAAATAATAATAGAGATCGTGCTTTTTGGTACCCGTAAGACCAATGTGTGTCCGGGTTTTACCTGGACGCTTATTGGGAAAATCCTCCCGGACGCCCCGCGCCCCCGGACGCTCTCCAAACTAGGATAAATCCGGGAAAAACCGATCGGATGGCAACCCTATTTATATGAAGCGACTATGGATAGGCATGACATCCACAACCCAGTAACTGTGTAACGTAATACTCCTTGGCAACACTGGTGTCCGATTGTCTGGGTTCTGACTATTTGTAACGACTGACAAAGATGCACAAATGGCAGCCGGGACCTACAACGACTTACCGAAGCACAGAAAAATATTGATATGTTACCGCGCGACTGATTTGTTCTTTTTTTATTTTTTTTTATTATTTTTTATTACTGATGGGCCCACTCTTGATCTCGATCTTGCCTGATGGTAAGCGATAGATGAGGTCTAAGATGGGACGAGCGAGCCCAGAAGATGCCTATTCACTCGTGCTTTAAAGGCTGGGTCATAAGTGGCAGGGAACACAGAAGCCGGCAGAGAATTCTGTGCGCACAATAAATGTGGAGGAGAAGTGTTTGGCACGACAAGACGGTATATCAACCAAGTGTGGGTGGTACCCAGCCGTGCGTCTGGTAGACCGGTAGTGAAAGCGGGAAGGAGGAATCTGGTCATGGAGCTCCTGCGCACACTCCCCGTAGTACAATCTGTAGAAAACCGACAGGCAAGCAACGGTTCGCCGATGAGCCAGGCTATGAAGCTTGTCCACCAGCACCTCGTCGCCTATAAGCCCTTTTTATTCGAAAAATTGGCCAAGTGCGAGTCAGACTCGCTCATAAAGGGTTCCGTATATTTATTTGACAAAATACCTTAAAAATTTCTTAAAACTAGCTTATATACAGTTTTTACAACTACGCCAAATAACTTTGTTTTTCATAGTGTTTGTATAAATTACAAAATTATATTTGCGGTTTTAGAAAATATGCTGTATCTCAAAAACTACTGACCCGATCTCGTTCAAACCAATTTGGTTTAAAGTTTATATTAAGATCTACAGCATATATTTATTTTAAATTTTTCACTCCATTACTATAGAAGTTAGAGGGACACACACACACATTTTACCACTTTGGAAGCGTATATCTTTTAAACGATTAACTTTATGAAAAAGTGTAAATTAAATTAAACCTCAATGTAAATTTTAAAGACCTGTCTATAGATACCACACACGCGTAGGTTTCCTGAAAAACAAATCAGTTTCAGTTCCATGTAGGGGAGTCCCCTTTATTTTAAATATTTTTTTATTTTTTTTTCTTAATATCGGAAAGAGGTTCACAGAATACATCTACCTACCCAGTTTCACATGTATAGTCCTAATAGTTTCGGAATAAAATGGCTGTGACATACGGACGGATGGACAGACATGACGAAACTATAAGGGTTCAGTTTTTTGCCATTCGGCTACGGAACCCTAAAAATGGCATGTACAGTTCAGAATCTTCCAGTCGAGTCTGTTATTTAGTTAAGCACGTTTACTGCATAGCTCTCTATGTTCTTTTATGTTAACTCGAAGTGTGTTGTTTACCAAAAAGCTTTGACGGTGTAAAATAAAGCTTCGCTATCTAAGATAAACCCTTTTGTTTGTTAAATCTTCGAGTACCAAGTACAGTTGCACGGGAAAGTGTTAATTTTCGAGTTAAACTTACAAACGTATATGACGTGAGATAGTAATGAGGTTTTTTTCTCTTGTTTCGACGTGGGAATTGGTGAGAAAATACGTGAGCAATGAGTTAAGAGGTAATAATGGATTCTGTTTCGGCAGTTTTAATACCATTTTTTTTTTATTTGGGTGGGTATGTCATCGAATGACTTCTCCCGCTCTGGGTGGAGTGTCAGACTTCTACTGACTAAAAACCCACCCTGTTCCGTCAGCTGCCCTTAAGTTCCGGGGCCGCGGTTTCTCGTTAGAACATTACCGCAACCCCCGAGCAGTAGTCCTAACACAATACCTACAAAGCTCCAATTAATTATAACAACGTTTTATTCAAGTTTTTGTCGTTTAGTCGCCATTCTTGATATGCAAGCCGCCCACACTTCAAGCTTGTCGCATGCATAACACTTATCTGTGCGCCTGTACAAGGTTAGGGCGCTTATTACCGACTTCCTGTTGATAAAGTTTAATAACACGAGTCTAACGGCTTAGTTATAACGACATTACTGTAACTGAGAAGTTTTGTGGTTAAATGTTGGATTTTTGGACCAAAAAATCCGTGAACGGTGTTTTGGTTGAAATACCTTGGTTTTGTTAAAGCTGTTCGTTATTAGATGCTTGCTTTTGAATGATTTCTAGACGAAAGAACTTATAGCTTTTGATTTAAATCATCACTAGCTGTGCCTGCGACTTCGCATCGGATTTGATTTTGTTACTATTATTGATGAGCACTTTCACCTCGATCACACCTTATATTAAGCGTTGGATGAGGTCTACGATGAAACGAGCGAGCCCGATAGTAACTAAGCCTTCTCTTTTTTTTTTATTTTTTGTTGATAATAGGCAAAGGTTTGACCACCATGTCGCCTGATGATTACTATGTGGTCGAAGATGGAGCACGCTTGCCCAGAAGTAACCTATTCATTCTTGACTTAAAGACCCCTAGGTTATAGCTATCAGGAAACAGACTCCGACAGGAAATTCCACAATCTTCCAGTGAGTCCCATTGAAATCTATGGAGCCGTTCTAGGGTTAGCCCGCCTCAACAGAAAGATACACAGATGGACAAATAATGTTTTTTATGTCTTGTATCGTATAAATAATTTTTGAAATCACCGATACTCACTTCAATTTAATTTAAATTCAATATTCTGAGTACTGAGGACCGTCTTCAAGTAATTTTTTGACGTTCAAAAACTACAGAATTTCAGCCTAAGTAGTCAGAGAATAAATGACATGGTTTAGCCCCAAACTTCAAGCTCCTGAAATCCTAAAAATCACACGTTTAAGTTACACATTGCAAAAACCGAATTAAGAACTTTATCTTGACCAAAGAAAAATAACAAAAGAAGATCACCTTTTGTTTATAAACAGGGGGCGCCGCAGAATCTCACAGTAACAAATTATGTATACATGCATATTATCATTATGACAAGCTTGAGAAAACCCGGAAGGTACTCACGACGATCTAATTTCGCACCCCACATAAACCGTAACTTTACAGGTGCTCTAAATTCGCCAAAACTCCATATTGCGTCGCCATCTTGTTTAATTTGACATTACTCGCCCCATTCCCGCCAAAAGACGACAATAGAGTTCCCATGCGAAATGTCTGATTGTCTATTGTTGTATTCTACTTCCGAATTTAAAAGTTTGTTATAAGGGGTTTGAAAGCCTGAGATGTTCCCATGCTGAGAATATCTTCCTTCACCTTTGACCGTCAGCTGGACTGCCGATATAAAATAGGGCATTGGATCGAATTTATTGATTTTATTATTTTTTGTGTCCCCTTGGACATTGCACAAAGGTTATTGCTCTCATCTTTTGGACGGATCTGCCAAATACGGACTGGACGCGCTTGAGTCGATCGAAAAACCGGCCAAGAGACTCATTGGCAACGACGCAATGCACTGGTTCAGTCAAAGCTCTAAAGCTCTCTTAAACATCGGCGACAAGTTGCAAGTCTATCGGTTACATTTCGGGGAGTGTGCGATGGAATTGCACAATCTAATTCCACCAAGCCCGTTCCATCATCGGACTACAAGACAAACGGCGATGCGCCATCGTTACATAGTGGACATCCCATCCATACGGACAAAACATTTTGGGAATACTTTCATTGTGCATACGGCTAAGGAGTGGATTTCCCTGCCGGAGACTGTGTTTCCTGATAGCTATAACCTGGGGGTCTTTAAGTCAAAAGTGAATAGGTTACTTCTAAGTAAGCGTGCTTCATCTTTGACCACATCATCACTTACCATCATAGATGATACATATAAATACTGAGACTTACCATTAATAATAATAAAAAATTACACGGAATGGCTATTTCCCGATTCACCGTCAGTACTACCTACCTACCTGTCATATTATGTGTAGTTTCAATCTATATATCCGTACTCCATAAATCCGAAGTCATGCAAGTAACCCGCACTGGCCCGCGATTTGGAATACCAATACAGCCCATTCCGTCTCATAGAGAGGGGAGGCCTGTGTCTAGGGTTGCCAGATTTTTTATCAGCCTGTGTGGGACAAATGCTTAAATAGGCAAAAAAATACGAGATTTCCATTTTTATCCGAGATAAATAAAAAACCAAATTATTTACTAAGATGTTGACGATTTTTTTTTATATTTTTCAGAGGAACGTGCATGTTTTAACACGTTTTTGTTGTATTTGCCATATTTAAAAAGCCGAGCACATCGGTATAAACAGACTCAGCTCAGCTCACTACCCAGTCGCTCGCACGCAGCCTAGCCATGTACGCTGTATAGAGCGTCATGAGCGGTCGATACATGCGAAATCGAATTGATATACGGGACAGAGTCGGATTTGAATGTATGCCTGAAATACGGGACGTCTGGCAACACTACCTGCGTCCCAGCTGTGGGGACGTACTAGGCTGATGTTATGTTATGCATGCAATTCTAACCTCAGCCTCATATTTAAGGCATATTATGTTATAATAAAAATGTAGATTTATATAATCATCCGTGAGAATAAACAAAATTAAATTCTTGCTTCTAAATCACTTCTGTATTTAATTTGAATATATTTACATAGTTTTTGCATAAGCTATTCAAATTAGTATGTTTTGGCAAAGTTGTTTAGTCAGTTGTGATTCTTGCTTATGTTAAATGAAACATTATTTGTTTTATATTTGCACACATGGACATAACCAGCCTATTACCACAGCTATTACGTGTCCACTGCCGGGAAAAAAGGCTCCTGCGGGTTCATGGATGTCGCATGTCTTCAAATTTTCCGGTTCGGTATCCTCATGATGTTTTCTTATTGGGTGATGTTGAAAATTACGCATAGTAATCTAGTATCTAGACTCATTTCAGTAGTACAGTTGAGGATCAACTAACCCAGGACTTTGGCAGCGTACAATGTACCAATATCTGTACAGTCTACGGCGCATGCAAAGAGCTGTCAGCACTTATGACTGGGCCGATAGAGCCATTGTCTCCCGAGGTTGGGGGAAGTTTCTGATGTAATGGCTGAACTGAACTGAAGAAACAGGTTGGGGTTTTAGTCAGTAAAAGTCTGACACTCCCTTTCGACCTAAAGCGGAAGGAGTAGTTTGATGATTTTTCCCCCGAAAAAAAATCTTTGATATACCTACCAATATCATTGCTATGATTAAATATTAGCAGGTTTGGCGAGATTTTAAATGAGATGTTTATTAATTTATTTATTGCGACGGATTGACAGTCGAAACGTCTTTTCTAATTAAAATATATTAAAAGGAAAGGTTTTAAGGAAATCATTGGTCAACACAGTGTTATTGTAAGGCTTTAAATGGGTCTGCTCGGGTTGCGGATATACGGGACGGGACGGGACGAAAAGAGAACCTAAGGAATAGGGTGGGTTTTTAGTCAGTAGAAGTCTGAAACTCCCTTCCTGTCCGCCCAGAGAGGTAGGAAAAAAAGGCTCTAAATAGGGTTGTAGATTTATGCTTAATGACCTCTCTGTAACTCTATGAGACATAAACAATAACAATTAACAACTGCATCATCACATAACAATGATGCCAACGTAAAAATGTGCAAAACCGTTAGTGACGTCACCCGCTGAAACGAACAGTGCTGGTTTATTTGAATTCGGAACAGTCGTTTGAATATGGAACGTGTGGGAGCGCTGTTTAAAAATAGAATACTAAACTTGTAGCTAATTCGTTGTTGTAATAGGATGCCATATTTGGGTAATAATATACTGGAAGTTTAAATGTTATGTAACGCATTTAAATTATTTAGGGAAAACTTCAGCATGGCCTTATAAGGTGCTGAAAATCTGATTTACATATTGTGTATCAATTTTATTTGTGCAAAATGAATTCTGTCCAGTAAGAGAATTGTGCACAAATAAAATTGAGATAACTATTAATATTTATTTTATAGATTCTCCCCGCGGCGTAGCTCGTGTGTAGTTTTTTTTAGCGAATAATGTGGCCTGTCATTCGGAAATAATGTATGTATTTCTATTTTTTTTAAAGAGAACACTAGTTCTCTTTAAAAAAATATTGCTAGCAATGTAAATTCTATCTACATTTACTAAATGTAGATAGAATTTACATTGCTAGCAATATTTTCTGTTGTGGGTTCACGGTAATATTGCAATGGGTGAGTTTCGAACTCGTGACCTCTCGATCACAAGTCCGGACACCTTAGCCATTAGGACCTTATTAGGCATTAATCTATTGGTGAAAGGATTTATAAAATCGATTAATTAGATCGATAGATATTACTTCCTACAAATGTTCAAAGTTTACCTCTTAGCAGTGGCGAAGGGTGAATTTTCATAAAAGGGAAGCCGGACCAAAAAATGCTTACCTTGCTCAAGTGTGATGCGTGAATTCCAGTGGCGTTCCTGTGGTGGACTTCGAAATCTTGTAACTTCGTAAATAATTATTTGTTTAATTGAAAATAATAGATTACTATTTTTATTCATATACAAAATAATAGACTAATATTTGCCATATTTCAAAAGGGAAGCCGGTAGGAATCGAGTTGTATGGAGCCTTCGCCACTGCCTCTTAGTCTGTAGTTTAATTATGATTAGAAAGGCTCAATATGATAACCAATGACATTTTAACAATTAAATAGCAAAATCTTTAATTCTTTGCAATTATCACTACAGCATTCTTAATGAAAGATAACCAAATAGGTATGGGATTTACTCAATTATATTGTTATCACATAGTGACGTATATTTAAACTGTAACATTACATAACATAACAACAAGCCGACTGAAACCACCACGCGGGCCTAGTTTTTTTTTATTGAAAATAGGTTCGCGTTTGACCACTATCTCACCTGATGGTAAGTGATGATGTGATCGAAGATGGAGCACGCTTACCTAAAAGTAACCTATTCACTCCAGACTGAATAGGTTACTTTAGTCTTTAAGTCCAGACTTAAAGACTCCTAGGTTGTAGCTGTCGGGAAACACAGACTCCGGCAGGGAATTCCACTCCTTAGCCGTACGCACAATGAAGGTATTCCCAAAACGTTTTGTGCGTATGGGTGGGATGTCCACCATGTAACGATGGCGTTTCGCCGTTTGTCTCGTAGTCCGATGATGGAACGGGCTTGGCGGAATTAGATTGTGTAATTCCATCGCACACTCCCCGAAATGTAACCGATAGAAAACCGATAGACTTGCAACTCGTCGTCGGTATTCATAGTAACTTATTAGTAATCTGTGGTTCAAGGCTCTGGAGCTTTGACTCGACCAGTGCATCGTAGCCAATGAGTCTCTTGGCCCGCTTCTCGATAGACTCAAGCGCGTCCAGTTGGTATTTTGGTAGTTGGATTTTACACAAAGTAATTTGCCTGCCTCGGTGCGGACCCACGATTTACCACCTACCCACTGCCCAATGTAATAATATAGTCCATACCATTGATGTATTAAAAGGAGGAAGATATGTTACTCTAACATTGCAATCAGTAAGGCTCGGCGCACTAATGCATGCACGGAAACTCACACATCTGTGTTCAGTGTCATAATCAGTCCCAAACCTACAGTTGCCGATAGACAAGGACAGAGATAGGAGACGGCGCTGTAGTGCGAGCGAAATCGCCTCAGCTGTTCAATGTTTACGAATATGAATGAAATGAGATTGCATGTAAGTATTAGGTAAGTAAGTAGTAAGTGATCCCATTACCCATGTCTCTTATTTTTCTTCCTGGTGTAATTAAAACACTGTTTAGCTACACAAGAAGTAATTTTGATGAATATTTATTCCAAAAAAAATCCTTAAAAAAGTTATTTAAAAAATCTAAAAAACCCGACTGCTCAACTGAAATGCAAGAGACAAGCACATTTTTATTTTAAAAAGTGACAAGCAGGCGGGGGACCCAATTGAACTTTTTTTATTAATGGGATGGGTCCGCCTGCTTGTCACTTTTTAAAATAAAAATGTGCTTGTCTCTTGCATTTCAGTTGAGCAGTCGGGTTTTTTAGATTTTTTAAATAACTTTTTGGTTCATCTTTTTAGTTAAAATATTAATTAACATTTTTATAGTTTTCCTGGTCGTGTCACAATGGCACCCCAGTCCCCACCGGATTCAGAAAGTGAAAGAGCCAAGTCCAGATTTTTAAACTTTCTCTTTGTATTATTTTTGCTAGTATTATACTAATGATAAATATGATATACCTTTTTGAAATCCTTGTGTTAAGCCCTTTAATTTGATACCCATATTGCAATATTCAAAAAAAAAATTTTTTTTTCATTGTGTATAATGGCTTCGCACAGCCGCCATGTTTGTTTTTTTCAAATGTCACCTATCTAAGAACACTTGGGCTGCTAAGACGAATCTAACGATATGTCAATTATGTGAATGCGTTCAGCGGTTCTGGAGATATGAGGTAATAAAGAATATTACATACATACATACATACAAGATACGCGCGAAAAACATAACCCTTCCTTTGCAGTCGGGAAAAACACGAAGAGACGAGAATTTCTTGAGCTGTGTGATCAACAACGTTCCGTGCGCGGCTGAGCGCCAACTACGGGCAATCACTTAGTTTAGTAGGAGTTTAGGACCAAACTCTGTGTCTAGTACCGTATCTTCCTCCTTTTAATACATCAATGGTCCATACTAATATTATAAATGCGAAAGTCTGTCTGTTACGTTTTCACGGCTAAACTACAGCACCGGTAAAAAAAAGCCACCTAGAAAAAAGGGAGTATATACTCCCTTTTTTCTAGGTGGGAAAATCGTCAAAGGTCTTCTCCTGCTCTGGGTGCAACGGAAGGGAGTGTCAGACTTCTACTGACTAAAAACCCACCCTGTTCCTCCAGCTGCCCTTAAGTTCCGGGGCCGCGGTATCTCGTTAGAACATTCCCGTAATCCCGTAAAAAAAATGTACTATTCCAAAAGGTTGAAAAAAAAAATCTAGATCGCTTACTGATTTTAATGAAATTGGTTCTAGTTGTTTTAATAATCATTTTATCGAATTAATCTGGTCACTTTTAGTTCCAAAGTCGGAGTTTATCTTGCAAATGCCGTAATGACGTCAAATACGATCTGTCTTTAATACTGTATACTAACCTACTTGCTTCATAAATAGGTCACAATTCTTTCAAGGTCTATTTTATTACCAAAACGGCCGTTAACGGTTTGTTTTAAAAAGTTATCAGCTGATTTAATACTGTCCGTTGTTTAATTAAGTTTTCTTTTATAGTGAGTTTGTGGAAGACAATAATTATTAAGTATACATAGATTTTTTGGAGAAGTCTCCGTGTTGAATCCTTAGTCTCATTAAATGTCTCGTTAAATTAACGCTTTAAAAATCTGTCATTATCGTTCTTTTTCTTATACTTAAAAGTTTATAAATATCTGTAGTATTTACGCATATTATTGTTATAACTTAATTGTAACAATAATATGCGTAAATACTATCGCACTCCTTAACACAACTTTAGTACATTGTTCATCGAGGGGAGAAAGTCACCGATTACCAACGAGGGTGTAGTTTGAGGCCCGAAGCGCAGCTGAGGGCGAGTTTGGGTATCGCACTTTCTTCCGAGTGATACATAGTGCTTTATACTATACCTACGAGGAAAAAAAAGAGAAAATAATAATAATAATCTGTCTTGTCTTTTGGTATTATAAGTACTTTTAAGTTAGCTACTGAATTGGTCTAAATTTAAAAAAAATAGCGCCTTATTAATGGATTTTCATACACTTTTCCCTCCCTCTCCAGCACGTTGGTAATGAATTCAAATACACTTTTGCGACCCGCACATTTGTACTACAGTAATGACGTCCTTTCTGTCAAACTTTTTAAAAAGTAATAAGGCACTTTCCGAGCAGGTATAGTATAAAAATGGTTCTTTCCCTTAGCCTAAGTGTCTAGGTAGCTATTTTTTTAACTTGGAGTCTATGCACTGCTAGAGTTTGGTCTATTGCTCCTATTTTTAACTTCCAAAGGAGACTGTATATCAGTTATTGAAGCATTATAAGTTTTAATTACGTATTTCTTAGTTGTTCAGCGATATCCCTTAAGTTAATGGTAAAAACATATTGGTTTTAGTATTTGCTAACTGCCATATGCCAAGCGTAATTAAAATTCGAGTCCTCAAATCGTCGTTAATCTGCACCTTACGTTTGGGTACATACCATAACGATCCTCACTTTGCACTTTCACATAAATCACGCGTAATCTGTCACTTTTACCGCGTTTTTTGCTGTCACTGTCAAATGAGCCGCCATCTTCTTTAATAGCTCCCGGGACCAAGGAACTTGTATCCTTGCCCGGGACACGTCGGTTTTTTTTTTAAACGTTTTAATGGCTTTATCCGTTGCTTAAGTTATTTTTGGGGTGAAAGAGGGATTATAGACTGTTGCTTATAGTTACTCTTTCTGTCGAGTGGTTCAAATGTTTTATTTTTCGACCAGATTTGAGCAATGAGTCTATCGGTTTCATTGAGTTCATTTTTAAATACTGGAAGTTGTAGGTAGTTTTAAATCCTGGAAGCTCAACTAAGGAGGTTCCACACGCCGCACGTTTAGAATACCATTTGGGCAGATTTCTTTCAAGGATAGAGATGTAAACCGACTGAGGTTTTTAGAGTTTCATTGGGATTTGACATCTGTGAAATGTTAATAACGGTTTGGTTTTTTGCGGCTCTTACTACTTCAAGGAAGGACTAACAGACAACGGCACTTGAGTTATACCGAAATAACTTTGTTCTATGTCAATTCTTACAACATTTCTTTACCCCATAAAGGCGAAGCACTACGCAAAGGATATTCCTAATCTAAAAAGTTTGTATATATCCCACACATTTCAAACCAAACAGTTCCATACCTACCCCTCGAGACATCCAAGAATAGACCATAGCGAACTAAAACATTCTCTTTTTAAATGTATGTTTTTAAAATCAAATATGGCGGGACCTCCCTGGTTCCCTCCCGCGTCGCACAACACATGGTGCGCGCAGCGAATTATGAAAATTGCGTGACTGAGCCCAATCAAATATTATTTTACATGGTGGTATATGCGAATGGTGGCAGATGTTGCTAATATAACACTAATTGTTACATATCTTAGTATTAGGTCATAGATGCAGCCTTTGTTCAAGAACTTGTTTTATTAAGCGCTTCCTTTTGTTTAAAAGTTTAATTAACTATTTTAAATGAGGTATATAGTTTTATAGTCTTTATTTTTAAAGCATGGTGTCTGTTTTCAACCGACGACAAAAAAAGGAGGAGGTTATCAATTCGACGCGTATATTTTTTTATTTTTTTTATGTATTATAATTTATAACCGATCACTCGAAGACGGCTGAACCGATTTGGATAATTCTTTTTTTGTTTGATAGGGTATACTTCGAAATTGGTACCATTTGTCACCAAGTCAGGATCTGATGATGGGGTCCTGGAGAAATCGAGGGAATTCTTCAAATATTATAGGCACACTTATGGCGTTTTCGGTATTTCTTATAGTAACTTGTGCAGTTGCTCTCAAAAAGTACCATTTGGGGAAGTGGAACTGATGATGAAGACCACAGATGGCCGCCGAAACTACTCAATAATAAGTATTTCGTGGATTGCGATTCGGTTACTTGAATATGGATGTTAAGCACTTTATGCTCGTCACAATGCTTATGGTGATGTATAGCTGACAGTGAAGTACCAGGAGAACTCCTCAAAAATTAGCGGCCCAGCATTGGGAAAAGCAATATTTTGTAAAATATTACAAGTAGTTGACATTTAGGCTCTTGTAACTAGGTAAATTAAAAATCAACCAACTGAACAGAGTGAAATAAAAACTTTTTACCAAAAAATTAAATCGACTCCCAAAAAACACTGCAAAGTGAAAAATAACTTTACGATAATACGAAAATACAAAACTAAAGACACCGACTACCGAAATTAAAGTTATTTTTCACTTTGCAGTGTTTTTTGGGAGTCGGTTTAATTTTTTTGGTAAAAAGTTTTTTGAGCGACACCTATACACACGAATAATCATATGTCAATTATATTAAAAAAAAATTGGCCAAATGCGAGACTCGCCCATGAAGGGTTCAGTAGTAACCACGCCAAATAACTTTATTTTACATAGTTTTTGTATGAATTACAAAGTTATATTTCCGTTTTAGAAAATATGCTATATCTCAAAAACTGCTGACCTGATCTCGTTCAAACCAATTTTCCTTGAAAGTTTACATTAAGATCTAAAACATATATTATATTTATTTTACATTTTTAACTCCATTATTATAGAAGTTAGAGGGTGGGGGGGGGGGGGGGGGGACACACGTTTTACCACTTTGGAAGCGTATATCTTTTAAGCGATTGACTTTATAAAAGTTGTTTTTCAGAAACTTCGATGTCATTTTTAAAGACCAGTCCATAGATACCCACACACGCATAGGTTTAATGACAAACAAAATTTTCAGTTTCAGTTCCATGTATGGAGAGCCCCCCTTAATATTTTTTTTTTCTTAAAATCGGAAAGCAGTTTACAGAATTCTTCTACCTACTAAGTTTCACATGTGTAGTCCCAATAGTTTCGGAATAAAATGGCTGTGACATACGGACGGACAGACAGACAGACAGACATAACGAAACTATAAGGGTTCCGGTTTTGCCATTCGGCTACGGGACCCTAAAAACAGCTAAAAAGATAACATTCGAAACTAATATAGAAAACAGAAAAAAAAAATGGTAGACCATTTACACTTAAACATCTTTAGACAAAGTACTTGAAGAAAACCAGTGCACAGAGTACATCCTGTGGTTTCCATGAATGGCAGTACCATATACCATATCATTAACCACAGGAAGACGTCGTGTGGTCAGCAGGATTCAAGCTTCGGTACGCACTACCCTAAATATTGTATTACGACGGATACGAACGTCTGTCGCTATCTCGGAAATTACTTGGCCACAGTTTTCTAGATGCCTATCCAAACAAATGCGAATCAAGTTTTTCCGGTACATATGTGGTTGTTTAGTGTCTATCTATTGTCTTTGGTTTGACAGGAGCTTACGTCATGTTGACAGATAGAATGTCAGATGCGTGTGATGTGTAAATAAATTTCTCATAACAAGCTGATTTTTAGTTAAAATTTCGTACATAATTTTACTAATCAGTCTTAATAAATTAAAATCTAATAGCTTTCTTAAGAAAGGTGCTGCTTCTTGATCGCTATGCGCTGTTTCGATAAAGCTGTTAATGAAATACTAGACAGATTTTATTTCAAGTAAATCTGTTGTACAAATCGGTAAGCCACACTAGAAAGTAACAGTTCATGGTCGTGGTCATCTGCTCAAGCTAACAAAAAAAAAACAATACCTTATCCCGTTGGATCACAGCATCAAATCATAATAAGATTCGCTACAAAAAATCGATTAATCGAGGGGGAAGATACAAGGAAGTTTTCGGGAAGCTAAGGAAGTATAGAAAGGCAATTTATTCGTCTATTGTAGATTGCAGCTGCCTGCACTTGCAGAGCAGATGCATAGCACGCGCCGTCTTGAGAATGTGTGCGACTGACTTTATACATAGACGTCTATGGTGACGTTGACAGTGACAGTTAAGACGGCGGGAATTTGTTTTTTGACATTTGTGATTTATTTTTCGCAATCGTTTGTATAAAAACATTTGAAAAATATTAAATATTCGAATACAAAATTAGTTTTAATCTTTGTAAATAGAGATATTTTTCAATTTACATATCTGTTGAAATAAAAATACAAAGGGCCTCGTATAGCCATGCTTATCATCAAACACACTCGTTTCAAGGAAATAGAATAAGTTAAAACATCAATTTTATCTGTCTAGGTCGAGTAAAACGGTTTTTTTTTACAGAGGAGTCGGCAGATGCTATTCGCGATAAGATTACCGAATGATTTGTGGCTGCAATTCGAAAATCGATTTAGCAATTCTATTGGAAATTAATTTTATTGTTATTCTCGATTGGCGCACTGATAAACTTTTTTGTTTTTATTTAGATCGTCACTTATAAAACAGGTATTTGATGAAAATGGCAATTTAATTTGAACCTAAATTAATTTATTGCAGAAGATATCATCATCAATTTAAATAGAAAAGTATGTCATCGCCTCATCGTTGAAAAAAAAAAGCGTTTATTTTTTTCATCACACAAAAAGTCAAGAATTCAGCCTGTTTCATCCGGAAACGGAAACGCACGTGCGCGCCATACAAAGATCATACAACGCATCCCATTCACTTTCATTCAATGAATGTAATGAATGAATAGAACATGTGTTTTGACAATAAACGTTTACCCCGTTGGCGCACTTGTTAGCATAATTATCGGGTTAGCGGTCTACTCTGTGGGTCTACTTGTCAATAGATCAATCAAATCATTCATTCTTTTCACGCGGCAGAGACAGAAAGTAGGTGGGTAAGGATGATTTCTAAAAACCTGGACCATATTCAAATTATATTTATTTTACAAATCGGTTATAAATATCACTTTTATACGTTATATTGTCTTTCGTTTTGAGTTTAAAACAATGAGGCAGGTGATTCTTTGATCGTACGAACTAGTAAGAGACCGGAAACTCAGTCTCGTCAAATGTGGACGTCTAACAGAAATAACAATTAAAGTACCTTCTTAACTTATTGTTAAAATCGTTGAGATATCAAAAATTTATTTTTCAATTTCAAAATATTTGTTCTTTGGTTTTGGCATTAAATTGCAACTGGAATTATATGCAAAATAAGTTTTAAGCTAACATGGTCACCTATAATTAGAATAGCGTCGAAATATCGGAAACTCCGAACAATAAGTACACACGTTAAGTATCCCGTTTTAAGTTCTAATGATACTAATCGCAAATAAAATGTAAATGTCAAAACATGCAACCATAAACACCTCCCGCGCAAACGCTTTTTTCCATATGCCACGCGAGGCACGGGACACGCATACAGCCAACAGAGCCGTTACCGATCGATGCTGGCCCATTGTAGTACACATTGAGGGTGTTACTTGATGCTTACTTTAATGGAAAAAACTCCATTTCATTTTGTTACACATGCACACTTGATTGCGATGACCATAGAGGAATTAGTTTTTTTTAGGGATGTGAAACGCTTAATCGACTAAATAAAAGGCTGAATAAATTGTGGATTATGTATTTAGCCTCTTCTCTGGTAGATCTTCAACGATAGCCGAGATCTGTTTGTGTAACCATCTTTATATATCGAGTTTTTTCCGTGCCTCGGAAAGCACGGTTCCTCCTGTCATTTGTATATCTTTGAGTGACTTTAGGAGAAGTTAGGAGCCAGAAAGTCGTCGGTATCATGTTATCCAGCTACTGTGTTGTGGAGGTCAGAAAAACAGTCGTTCCTTGTAAAATACTAGTACTCAGTTCCGTCTGGTTAGACTAGAAGTCTGATCTGACATAGTAAAATGTAACTCGTGAAGCTTGATAGATGCGGCTAAATACTGACATTACCTGTGCCAATATTTCCTCTAATGTCACTTGAATGTCATGTTTGACATAATTCTTCAATTGAATCGTATTTCCTTGACCGAAGACACCTGGATGCACCCCCAAGGAGGTATAAAGTCAAAGGTCGTTACTATCAGCTGTTCCATCGCACGCGCCAAGATTTCACTTTATATCATTTTTTTTTACAACAATTGAATTTGGAACAACAATAGAAATACTCCCCCACGGCACGTGCTAACGGTTTTCTCAACTTTAAAGTAAAATATGCTTTATTTTGAGAATGATAAGGTGGGGATTTGAGTGTGAGCTTGAGTCGTAGGCGCCGTAATTGTGTAAAATGGATAAGCAAACTTCTTGTAAGGTCAAGGAACGGGATTTTGGGAAAAAAATGGCGGTTATGTTGAAAAGGGACTGTTTTGTATCGGAAAAATAAGGAAGTAGGTTAATATGTGAAAAAAAAAATTAAGCATGCATATTCCGCTTATTCGCTCCCCATCGCAATACAGTTGGTTGCGATTGCGTCCAGTATCCACATACATACCTACTTTATTAAAAAAAAAGTAAAACATTGTACCATGCTAGGATTTTCTCCTGTATCGTGAGTGCTTTTTTAAAAACCCAGTCCTGATACAACTTATCCTATAAAATATTTTGTTACGGTGCGAAAATCGAACCCGCGCCACGTAGTGCCGCAGTCATCGCTCAACCACTGCGCCAATCGCGCCGTCTTGTCAACTACAACAACCCATTACTTTTCTATTACACTAGTGCAAGAACAATACTAGTAATCTAAATTATTCTATTTACAAAAGTACTATCGACTAACGAAAACAACCCTCTAGTGTTGTACTCCCGTTGGCGCGATATAACGGTTTTATCGATTACTTTTACTAAGGGGTAGCACAAACTCGATGATTCACCATTTGATATCAAACCATCTGTTTGTTTTTGTTGAGATTTTATTTTAATTAATACGAAAAATAAAGCTGCGGTGATATAGCAGAGGTTTTGTTAGACAAATAATTGTTCATTAGGTACTTTATAACGGTCAATCCAATAATAATTGATTTACTTTGACTGGTCTATTAAGTCGAAATTAAGGGTTGGAGTTACCCTTTTTTCGCGATAAGGGGTCCCGATAGACCTCAATCTGGTCTGATTGTAATCGATTTGCTACAAAACGGATGAAACTATATAATAAATAAATGCATTGTACAAATCGTGCAATGGGAAATTATATTATTTTTATAATTGTGACAGAAGCCATCACTAAGATATCATACCATGAACTAATTACTTTAATTTTAATTATTACTCAAAAGATCACCTCAGACCTCTGAGTTTGTGTCAGTGTTACTTCTCAGGGTAGTCAGTTAGGAAACACCGGCCGCATCTAGTTTAAATTTACGAATAGAAATGACTTAAAAGTATGATTTAATAACCAATTTGCAAAATAAATATAATTTCCTCATTTACTCACTCCAGCAACACGAATTGGATTCCAGAAAACATTCTTCGGCAAATTCCATCTCACAAAATTCTTAAAAACGCACGCTCCACCGCGACCAAAACCAATTTCTCCGCTATTCCCGTTTCCTGTCAAAATTGACAGCTGTCAAAGGTCATTTTTTGGTGCAATATGTCAAAGGTGGGTATGGCAAGTGTGGTGGTACGCAACATGTGTATCCAAGGTTATAGGAAAGATATCTTGAACATCCTGTTTGCTAATACTGATTTTAAATCTTCCTCGTTAACGCTTCTATAATAGTCAACTGTTTTACTTATGTATTTGCTAGTTTTTCCTGCAGTAGGACGGTAGGAGTAGGTAATTGTCTATTTAAAATCATATTGTTTTTGTTAAATGTAACGGTTTTGTAAGCGATAAATTAAACTGTTTTGCCTACCGTGGGTTGTCAATGTTTTTTTTGGCTGTAGACCTGTTAAATTAATTATAAATGCGAAACTTTAGATGTATGTACGGATGGTTACTGGACGGATCTGGATGATATTTGGAATAGAGATAGATTTGTATCCCGAGAGAATGTGCGACATTACAATGTCGATGGTATCAATTAGTATTACCATGAATTCAGGGAGCCAGAGAAGTAAAAAAAAGCCATATTATCTACTCCATTATTTTAATTTAAAATAAGTATATTTTTCTTTTATTGTTAGTAGTTTTTATATTTCCATTGTTTTAGTTTCAGATAAGTAGGTATTTTCTTTTTCTTTTTTCTATTTTCTAAGCCCTAGACTAACTCAAAATGTGAGCTTCCTTCCAATAACCCTTTAAAACGACGATTTTATTCACGCCAACACGTGACAACCATTTTTAACGGCTCATACAAACATCCTTAACGACAATACAGTCTTGAATACATAGACACAAGTGTCTTGTAATATCCAAAAAAGAAAAAAAAAACGGTTACGAAAACCAGCTACATCCCTCCCCAAATGCATTATGCACCATAGCTATACAGGCCAACAGTGATTTGAATAAATATTTATTTCTTTTGACCTTTCCTTCAAAATTACACCTTAAGAGAAAGGAACAACGGTTATTATAGGATAACGGTTACGTTTTCCGTTGAAATTAGCCGCTATCGATAGTTATTGGTTTTGTGACGGGTTTTTTTAATGAATGGTTTGATACTTGGGATTTAGTTTTGGGGTGTTGTAAGTTTAGCACTGTCTACACAAATATTATAAAGAAGGAAGTTTTATTTTTGTTTGTTTGTTAAGATTCAATTCAAAAACTACTTACTGGACCGATCTCAAAAATGATTTTACCAATGTTAAACCACATTATCAGTAATTATCATAGAAGTTAAAAACTAGTACAAAATACTAGTACAGAGTACACTTTCGAAGTCTAATGAACCCAAACGAACCCAAAGGTTGACTAATAGAGAATGCCTTGCTGCATTAGGTCCGCCCATGTAACACCATTGCACATAGAGTTTAAATAAATAAATAAATACAAGACTTATAACCGAAATTTTACATTAATTTAGCTAACACAATTTAGCCAGTATTACCATTCACACAAAAACCAAGCAAAATAGAAATTGCAATAAGAAACCGTAAGACCTGTCAAAATTTCGTGACATTGACAGCTCAAACTTACGCTTATGTGTCAAAAGGGGACCAGACTTGAATCCTTATTATTTACACTTATATATACATTACAACCGCCACATATTATGTAATCTACAAAAGACATATTCTTCCATCACTCCTTAAAAATAGTAGTATCTACCCTCGTTTTAACAATGGTTGCATTTTATTTAAAGGGATTTTTTTAACGGCAGGTAACGTCTTGCAACGGAGGTCGTGACCTTAAGGGTGGAGAAATAACGAGATTTGTACCGTTGCAATATTTATTAAGTTTTTGTGTGTGAATTTGTGTTTTTATTTCTGGGTGGCAGAAAAAAAATCAGCTGCGTAGGCATTTTTTTTTCGAAGGATTAGGTAGAAAAAGATATTGAAAAACATGAGAAAAATGGTGTATACCTAATTTAGCTCAGTTCTAAACGAAGACACATTTTTACAACGCTAATTTGCAAACCCATGAATCTCTTTACTGTATATTCAAATTTATATATTTTTTGTTGAAAATCTAGCCTTTGCGCCATTATATTACCGCCTCTCTAAGGTCTAATCTATTACTAGATATGAGAAAATTCATGAAAATTAGATTCAACGGTCTATGCCTTATAAATCGAACAAACAAACGGACAGAATCTGTGTCAGATTTATAATATTAGTGAAAACGGTAACATCAATATTTTAGTACTTTCGTTACTTTCCGTGTGTGACGTGGCCTATAAAAATAACAGTTAAATGCATATTTTTTCCTTTGATAACAATTTCATTAAGATTATGATGAATATAAATAAATTAATTCATTTATTTGCAAACATAATCTATTACATAAAAGCTCTATTTCTTGATCTGGGTAGTTAGCTTGTATCTCAGTAGAGAAATCACACCTATTATTTTGCCAAATTTCATCCAGATCCGTCCAGTCCTTTTTGCGTGTTTGGGTAACAAACATCCAAACATTCACCTAAACTTTCGCATTTATAATATTGGTAAAGAAATGCATTCGAAATAAATTATTGTTGATGGCCACTAGACGATCACTAGTAGGTAGGGTTAGCGGGAATGTTCTAACTAAATACCGCAGCCCCGGAACTTTAGGGCAACTGAAGGAACAGACCACCCTGTTCCTTCAGTTTTTAGTCAGTAAAATTCTGACACTCTTCCACCACCCGAAACGGGAGGAGTAATTAGATTATATTCTCACCGATAAAAGGCCACAACCAGTGAATATTATTAAGTAGGTACTAAGTACTTTGCACATCAAATAGAATTCCTGTTACCTCCTCCCAGTAAGATAAAGTATTGCAATCTGATACTGGTATGTTAAAGATAAAACATAATATGAGCATCAAATTCAAAATAATATTTTCACGAGGCTTTGCATTGCAGATACCTAAGCTTTAAACTAGAGAAATAATTACATGGTGGACATCCCACCCATACGCACGAAACGTTTTGGTAATACTTTCATTGTGCGTACGGCTAAGGAGTGGAATTCCCTGCCGGAGTCTGTTTCCTGATAGTTATGACCTGGGAGTCTTTAAGTCAAGAGTGAATAGGTTACTTCTAGGCAAGCGTGCTTCATCTTCGACCACATCATCGCTTAATATCAGGTGAGATTATTTATGGTCAAACGCAAGCCTATCAACTATTAAAAAAAAACACATTAAAATAAAATAAATCTACTTTGTGTTATAAGTTTTTAAGCTAACATTGTCACTAACAGTATCATTAAAACTGCCCGTTCCATCATCAACTACAAGACAAACGGCGATGCGCCATCCTTACAAAGTGGACATCCCACATACACGCACTAAACGTTTTGGGAATACTTTCGTTGTGCGTACAGCTAAGGAGTGGAATTCCCTGCCGGAGTCCGTGTTTCCTGATAGTTATAACCTGGGGGTCCCTAAGTCAATAGTGAATAAGTTACTTCTAGGTAAGCGTGCTCCATCTTCGACCACATCACTTACCATCAGGTGAGATGGTTGTAAAAACAAAATTCGTCTTCTGGCTGCAGTCACACTTTTTTTAAACGGGTCAAAACCGTACTGCTTACACCGGTTATTACAGCTTCTGCTTGCACGCACAATAAATTAATATTCCGGGCCACGGTCAAAACAGCCAGCTTCATTATATTTAGATAAAAACCCAATTTTATCTAATTGCGCAGAAACAAAAGCGCATTTATTATTTTTTTAACTAACTGACATTTGGCCTAGTTAGATTGTAGAGATGATGTCAGGACTAAGAGGCGTTAAATGGAGACTGTTCGTTAATTAGGAGAAGTGGCTTATGACCCCAAATGACGGCGAGACTGGCTAGTTTGTGGGTGGTAAATCTGAGTTTGTATAATGAGTAGTTAAACGGGCAAAAGGCTCATCGGCAACGAGAAACTGGTCGAAACAAGGCTCCAGAGCCTAGAACATCGGCGACGTGTTGCAAGCCTGTCAGTTTTCTATCGGTTACATTTCGGGGAGTATGCGATGGAATTGCAGTCTTATTCCGCCAAGCCCGTTCCATCATCGGACTACAAGACAAACGGCGATGCGCCATCGTTACATGGTGGACATCCCACCCATACGCACGAAACGTTTTGGGAATACTTCCATTGTACGTACAGCTAAGGAGTGGAATTCCCTGCCGGAGTCTGTGTTTTCTGATAGTTATAACCTGGGAGTCTTTAAGTCAAGAGTGAATAGGTTACTTCTAGGCAAGCGTGCTTCATCTTCGACCACATCATCGCTTAACATCAGGTGAGATTATGGTCAAACGCAAGCCTATCAACTATAAAAAAGAAAAAAAATATCGGGATAAAGGGTGGTCTAAGAATACATCAACCATTATAAAAAAAAAAAACAATTTTGAATATCAATTTAAAAAAATATTATATTAAACTAGCAGTTGCTCGCGACTTCGTTCGCGTGGGAAGTTTTTCCCGTGTAAATCTCGATTCCGTAGGAAGTCCGCAAAATCCCGTCTTAGCGAGCATCTACGTACATACTAAAAGGAACCCCCATGCAAAATTTGAGAGCCCTACTACTTGTGGTTTCTGAGATTTCGTGATTAAACGTGAGTGGTATTTCGCTTTTATATACATATGTATTATATAAGTTATAACTGATCGGTCAACTTCGGAAGCCGCCATTTTTTATGTTCATTTTTTTTTAATTTTCTTTTATACAAACTTTCCCGACAATACCGAACATAAAACATAATTTTATCCAATTTGGTACATACATTTCGCCGATTCGTTTTTATTTATATAGATTAAAAATATGTTACTTAAGTTTATTAAAAGTCTTATACTTCTCTCTTTAAAGATGGACATTACGATACGGCTAGACCACTAAACCAATTTTGTTGAAATTTGGCATTGTGATAGTTTGAGGCCTGGGTCAAATATAGTTCACTTAGCATTTTTTTTTTCATAATTAAAACGGATCAGAAATACGGGTGAAATTTAGTATGACCAATCGTGCGACCGAAGTCGCAGGCAACAGCTAGCTAGAAACATGAAGTGTTTACTTCCCCAAAAATCAATATAAGAAAAAAAAACGTATAGAAAAACCTGTAAATAATTATTTTTGCACATGACTCAACCACGGAAGTGGATTTGAAGTTATTTCTATAATAGCTAGGTATATTTTTCCTCATATAATTATAATAAACATGACATAATCTATATATTAATATGTGTAGCAAAAACTGCCCCGCAATTTACGAATATTACACAGCAGACGTAAGTTTTAAATTTGGCACATTTTAAATTTATAACTATGGGGGTTCATTCGAAATAATTTAAATTAAGGTCAAGTTTCGATTATTTATTTATAACTTGTATTACATAATTAATCAATAATTATCAAGCCTTGATCATAGAGTAATTGAAAAGAGTGTCAACCTTTTTGACACTTTTTTGACACTTTTTTGTCTCATTGGTCTAAATTAATAACCCAAAAATACTTGTTCTTTCAGATCCTAATTTAAAAGCTATAATCTGAGAGTCTTGACGTAAAGACTCTCAGATTATAGTTAACCTATTCAGGTTACTTCTAGGTAAGCGTGCTTCATCTTCGACCACGTCATCGCTTACCATCAGGTGAGACGGTGGTCAAACGCGAACCTATCTACAATAAAAAAACAACCAAAATTTCCTTAAGCTCAGGGCTTAAGAATCTTACCGGTACAAAGTCCTTAACTATCTAGGTATTAAATTGAAACTATCTTTAAAAAAAAACGAGCAAACTAAAGTCCGTTAGTGATGTCATTCGTTCATTCATTTCGATATCTACACTCGTGCCGTTAAAACTGCTTATCAATATTATTACTAACTTGCAGACAGTTTTTTCTGCAATAAATCATATTATATTTGTTTTATTCTTATCTTATTGAACTAACCTTGCACAATTGGCGAATAATAACATGATAAAATTAATAATAAAAACAAAAAAAAAAGATAATGGTGACCGTTATACGTTATCGGTTAATAGCTGATAACTTTGAAAATAGAATTTGTGAAATGTAATTTTTATTTTATACACTATTTATTTACATAAGTACATACACTAGGATATATAACATAGAATATACATGATCCATAATAATTTATAATAAAACGTTATGATATCAATTATTCTATTTGTGCATTGGCCTATGAAAAGGAAAACCAATTAAATCAGTAATGACCTAGAACGACAATACCTAACATTATTCCTTAATTATTAAAAATAATAAACACTTCCTGTTTTATTAGCAAGCAGGTTAGCTGTTATTATTATAAATTAAAAATCGACTAAATTAGTTTACTAAAAGTCGCGGATAACGTATACTTAACAACATTCATTTCGTAGTTATTTAACCAACTAAGTTAGTCAACTAAATTTTTTCAGAGCACAATATAATTAAAGTTGAGATCGATAAATAAAAATCCGTTATCATTATAAATTTAGAAAAGTTATAAGATGACCCCTATTGCACATAAATTATCGACTAATTTATTATATTGATTACAATATGAAAGCATGTAATATGCATCTTAAAGCATCGTAGACTTCTTACGAACCCCTTTTATATATTTCGAACAATAAAATCAACCGATAAATGTAAATACAACATCACTTTTAAAGGATTTACAATAATTAGCATTGATTTATTCTATATTTCTGAATATATAAATTATTAGCTGATCCGGCGAACTAGGTCTACTGTAATTTTTGGCCCCATATTTTCTTCCCTTTTAAGTTCCCAAAAAAAAAACCCAAACTTTGCCAAGTTAATCGTTCTTGAGTTTTAGTAAAACTAACGAACAACACATTTCTATATTTTTTATTTATTATCAGGGGAATTATTTTTTTAACATTTTACTTCGAATTCAAACAAATTTGCAAAAAAAGAACCATTGGCAGAATCGCTAATACCCCAACCTCGCAACATTGACATTTAAAACCTAACCTTAGCGCGCGAATCGCCGCAAGAAATGTTTTACTAAACTTTAAAAAATACCCTTTACATTAATTATTTTTTAATCAAAAACTAGTCGGAAATCATAAAAAAACGTGTACAAGTGTTTTTAGAACGTGTTCTATAAGTTTAGCATGAGAATTATGTTTTAAAACTGTTATCACAGTGAGGTTAAAATCAACTTTAGTCAAAAGCTTTTGTTGCTTTTTTTACGTTCAAATAAGTGTACAATAATGCCCCAAGGAATCAAGGAAGGGTCTGTCGGTACGTAGAACCAGTTCCATCGATTTATTTACAACTGTAGATAGGTTATTTAAAAAAAAAACCGAAGGGGTACGTCACTGTGTCTTTGTTACAAATTCGGCAGAATTCTTTAACAAAAAGGACCTATATTGATGGGGTTAAAATGCCCGTAATCTATGTTCACATGACCTGTAGGTTACCGATTCGTGTTGAATTTAGTTCTATAAGCCTGAGAAAATAATTTAGAACATTTTGTACCTACTAGTTTTGTGAACATGTTTTTGAAAACTAAGATGGTATAGATACTACCACCTGTTAGGTTTTTAAAATATTTAGTTTTGTTTAGATTTTAAAGACATTAAAGTACAAAGTTGGTTAATAACATGGCGATTACTAAAAGTTATGGGTAGGTTAATATTGCTTATTTTAACGCTTGTTATTAAACTTAGTTAAAACGGTAGTTCATATGCACACATAGCCAATCTAATTATCCTGGGTGCTTAAACTTTAAACAATGTGTTAATTACCTACGCTAGAATTTAACAGTACTATTTCATCAACTTATTCCTGGATATAACTTGTAACATATATATGAAAGTCACATGTTTTCTATAATTTGATTTAGACCATGTTATGGTTTTTCACTATTTCACTGTATGCTTTTAAGAATAAAATACCATCAGGCGAGACCGAGGTCAAGAGCGGGCTTTCTAAACCTTGATATACTTGTAGTGATACCGTGAAATTAACAAAATCCTTTCTCTCTTTCCAGACTAATAACTGAAAACTTCAAAATAAACTCCGGAAGCAATGGAACAAAACGCAAACAAGAAGATTCATTAACAAACAACTACAAAACTAAGATGAACCCCCACACAATTGACTTCACAAAATCACCGCTATCACCTATCTTCACACCAACCAAACGAAGGATACTTGGAGAAATACAACTGCCAAAATCACCTTTAGAAAGACTGAAATCACCGTTGACTAACTCACCGAAGCCATTCAAGTCACCGTTACAATCTATTGATTCACCGCTACTCACATCTCCATTCCTAAATCAGAATTCACCGCTTAACAGGAATTCTCCACTGTCAACAAGAGTGAAACGGTCACGGATTACTAAAGTTGTGGAGGAACGGACTAGGTTTAAGATGTCAAATAAAGAAAATGATGCATCTCTTATAAATGAGACATTTGTTAAGTTTGATGTGGAGGAGGAAACGAGGGATTTTTTGTTTGGACAGAGGTTTGAGGCTACAAGAGAGAAAGTAACTAACTGGTCGACTACTAAGGTGGGTACTGTTAATTATGAAGTTACTTTTATAATTGCACACCCATCCATTTCTCTCTCTTACTCTCTATTCACTCATTTTTATCCCACTAACACCGTAAAAGTGTAAGTTTGGATGTAAGTATATTTGTGTTTCAATCACTCAAAAATTACTTTAGGGAGTTGGGCTTAAATTTACAAAATAATTAATTTATAATCTAAATGTTTTTAATAAGCAGTATCTAGATTCTATGAAAGACATGGTTATCTTAACTACAAATATACGAGTACCATCAGACCTTATGGTTTTGCTTCCCATTTAAGTTGAGCTTGATTACTGTACTAATGACATTTCATGGGATTAAAGAAAATGTATATGTTATGCATGGATGTAGCTTAGTGTCCCACAAGCATGCCACCATTATGGCTGTTCACTTAAATACCTACACACGTCAAGTAAGGGACTGTTTTCGCCAATATACAATTTTCAAAGACATAACTTCTAACAAATATCCTTCTCTCTAATTTCAGTTGGACTTCACACATGCTCTCCAAAAATCACCCAAACAAGACTTGTTTGTCCCAGAAAAAGAAATCACCCAAGACTTAGATGACTTCGAGACCCTACACGATTTAGAGCAAGAATTTGAGGCAGATAACTTTGATGAATGCACAAAATATGAAATCATATCCACGGACAGTCCAGACATCATATCCAGAGGACGTACAGCATCATCGAGGAAGGTAACAGCAAGGAATTTTGACTTTGGTGCACCGTTAGCTGAAGATGAAGCATCCAC
The DNA here is from genome assembly GCA_943138885.2 of Tholera decimalis. Classification (NCBI taxonomy): domain Eukaryota; kingdom Metazoa; phylum Arthropoda; class Insecta; order Lepidoptera; family Noctuidae; genus Tholera; species Tholera decimalis. The sequence continues at coordinate 2,610,296 of OW964575.2, read as the reverse complement.
AAGCTTTAACAAACCAACGGTCACCGCTACCCGTATGCTTAACTTCGAAGATGAAGAATTTGAGTTCCCATCCCCAGCTCTTAAGAAACAAGCGGCTAAGAAGTCCCTTAAATTCTCAGAGACACCGACAAAGTTGAGGCATGAAAAGTCAGATTCAAGCATCGGTTCTATGAGTCAGTCACCACTACCAAAAACTGGATTATACACCACCGAATCAACCACCTCGATGGAGAGCGGTTTCATATCAGAGCTTGAAGAACCATTCTTAGAAATCGAAGAATCAAATTCTCCTAAGATCGCTAACTTCAATGACTTACTCTCTGGACAGATCAAATCCAACATTATATCAGAGAAGAGTTTTCTACGTAGACCATTAAATAGAAGTTTAAGTTTCAACCCTGAGAGTCGAGCTAGAGTGTCTCTTTTCTCTATCCTAGAGAATCCTGGTCAGAGAAAGAAGAGAATAGAGCTGAGTGAGAATGAGGTAGCCAACAAAAGAAGGAAATCCAACTGTGAGAGTCCGGAGATTGAGAGGTTACAGCGACCGGTCTTGCAAAGGGCTTTTTCAGAGAACAACGCGCTGATTATGACTGCTATGGCGAGATGTAAGTATTTTCATCGTTCTAGTGGTTCTAGCGTTGTTTCCGCACAGTTAGTGACTACTTTCTCTCTGTCTCACTTAGTAAAGCCGTGTCCTAGCATTGGGAACGTCTGGTTATATTTAAGGGTGTGGTCGAAGATGGAGCACGCTTGTCTAGAAGTAACCTATTCACTCTTGACTTGAAGACTTATAGCTATCGGGAAACACAGACTCCGGCAGGGAATTCCGCTCCTTAGCCGTACGCATAATGAAGGTATTCCCAAAACGTTTAGTGCGTATAGGTGGGATGTCCACCATGTAACGATGGCGCATCGCCGTTTGTATTGTAGTCCGATAATGGAACGGGCTTGGTAGAATTAGATTGTATTATTCCATCGCACACTCTCCGAAATGTAACCGATAGAAACCCGATATCGAACAGTCTCTTCCTTTTCGTTTAATCAACGTAATATAAACAATGACATGAAATACCATAGGAAAATAATAATAGAGATCGTGCATTTCGGTACCCGTAAGACCAATGTGTGTCCGGGTTTTACCTGGACGCTTATCGGGAAAATCCCCCGGACGCCTCCGGACGCTCTCCAAACTAGGACAAATCCGGGAAAACCCGAACGGATGGCAACCCTATAATCTGACCTCCACAACCTAGTAGCTGAATAACACGATAACCCTACAAGACTTGTGGCAGATGTTCTGGCTTCTGAATACCCGTAATAACTGTCAAAGATGTAAAAATTACAGCCAGGACGGACTTAATTATATGACCACCACTGTACATATATAGTCCTCCAGACCGATTTCGGCCACGGCGGGCTGATCTCAGTGGAATTTAGCCAGCCAGAGATATTATAGTGCACAACACGGAATAGATGAATAAGGTTGGAATGGTAATGTGGGCGTGGCGAGCGCGCCACATTTATGATACGAAAATCATAGCGCGACCGATTAATTCATTCACCGCATTTAGTGCGCTTCGGAATACTTCGGAACACAGAGCTCTACTTTAAAATGCCGTGTTGTGCAATTATAACCTGTAAAACAAAAAGTTAGACCGCAAGTATACAGCGAGGAGGTATATCTTTCCATCGGTAAGTCGAAAATAACATTTAATTACAATTTTATTTGTAAAAAACATGAAAATATTCTGATAACTATGAAATTCCGAACATTAACAACATAATTGCAACAAGTTACAAAAAAAATACATTGCCCGATGTGTACTCGCTTAATCAACGCAATGACCAAGTCCGCTTACAATGTACTGCATGCGTCACGTCCTCAACACTTCAACCATTGACGTTTTGTCCTTTACCCTGATTGACCGTGATGCACGGCGCATGTTTATCGACAGTGAGTTACAATCAGGAGCAAGCTCTTGATTTAAGTGTGTGTAATTTATGTATTTGTGTGCGTAATTCGCATACGTAACGGGCCTCTTGCCTGTAGTGGAGCTAAAGAGTGGGAGACAAGCGGTGATACGCGTTCTCATACAAATCAGGAACTATTCCCTTTCTAACCTTTTATCTGTTCTGTGGTGCACAAGTATGGCGCAGGTATAGATGTACTCTCATTTCCTTTTACTCACATAGCTCGATGGGAATGCAATCCGGCACGATCGGAGAGCTAGATCAGATACAGTACCAACGGCTTTTTCTTTAAGGATCGGAAATTATCCAGCCTCTCGATCTGGGCGAAGCTGGAGAGTGTGTCAGACTTCAACTGACTAAAACCTATCCGTGTTCCGTCGTTTGCCCTTCGTGTTCCGAGGCCGCGGTAACTCTTTCGAACAATTCCGCAACCCCGGCAGGGCGACGGTTTAACGCGGTTTCGGATGCAGGGAGGAATCTCCATATGTTAAATAGTCCCCCTTCCAATGTCAGACCTCAGCAAGTGTTGCTTAAGAGGAGGCTCCCTAAATTGTATGTAACTTTGCATTAATATTCTGAAACAATCACGCGTACAATCAAAATGGAACTTTAGTATATGATTTATTGGATCTTTTTTTTCCACATGTCTAGACCAGTTTCGTAATTGGAACATTTTCGCTCAATTAATTTTTTCCAAAATCATGTCTTTTTTAAAGATTATTCTAAATTGAATCAAGATTTTATGTCTAAAATTAGTATTGACAGTAAGAAAATATAGTTTATTATCATTATCCAAATATAGGACATTTTTTCTTTAGATAAATTATTACTTTAGTTATAAACGAAATAAGAATTGAGACTTACGACATTTAGTTTCGAACCCGAATATGGTCAAAGAGCGCACGCGATATTCATCTTTATTACTGCTGCATTAACGTTTAGCACACAACGGCAGTTTCGAAACCGAACATGGTGAAAGAGCGCACGGGATATTCAACTTTATTACTGCTGCGTTAGCGTTTAGTATACAACGGCCTAACCGAACTGCGCGGGGGCGGAACTTGCGTGATAATTTTTTTTGACTGCCTGGTCTTAATCATTTCCATATCTTGTTGAGGCGGAATCTATCTTATTCACATCTCCATAACCAAACCTATCACCATCTCTCTCTAACCGATACATCTTTCTCTTTCCAGCGACGATTGAGCCGGATCTGATTGGAGACTTCTCCGTACCATACGCGTTACCTCTCACTGATGGTGACCATTCAGACCTGAAGAGCATATCGTGTGACACCTTGGCAGCCCTAATCAGGGGAGAATATAAGGATGTTATCAGTGATTTTACGGTAAGTGGCTTTATTTATTTACGTGGTGAAGAGACTGTCGGGCTGCTGGGGTTGAACGTGTACAAGAGACTGATTTACTGGGGTTGCGGGAATATCCTTACGACATACTGCTGCCCCGGGATGTTAGGGTAACTGAAGATCAGGTTGGGTTTTTAGTCAGTTGTTGTAAGTTTGAGCTTCTGTAATTACAAAAAATAAACATTAAGGGTATTCCCCATACATAGAGCTGGAACTAATTTTTTTTTCATCAAACCTATCCGTGCGGTGTCTATAGGTCTTTAGAAATTACACTGAGTTTCCTCAAACCATTTTTCTCAAAGTGAACTGTTTGAAAGACAGACTTCCAAAGTGGTAAAATGCTAGTAACTTTTAAAACAGTGAGAGAAAAATTAAAAACAAAAATGCGAAGGATCTTATAAAAACCTTCAACGATAATTAGTTTGAACGAGAAACAGTCAGTAGTTTTTGAGATATAGAAAATTATACAAAACCGCAAATATAACTTATTGAAACAAATCATGACAATCTACGTAATTTCTCGCTAATATTTGCATAGTTACTACAGAACCCTTCACGGGTGAGTCCGCACATGCACTTAGTCAATTTTTCTTAAGGCTGCGCCGAGTAAAATAACTCAAAACGGTCTTCACTACTAAAGGAATATAACCTATAATAGTACTTTAATTACCATAAAAAAAATATGTAATGAACACTAGAATAAATGTGTTAGCAAACATAGTTGGCAAAATTTAAAAATATTTTATAGTTTATTAAACAAAAATACATAAAGTTGGACAAAAATCCTTACAAAACATGCTCGTGCGTCGCTGAATTTTGATAGTAAACTGTTGAATTTTTTCATAAACTTCAATTCATATTATTCTCTAATTATCATACTATCATTTACAGCTTTAACATTTCAAAAATGTCGCTTGGTTGTTTTAATTTTAATTTTTTCTTCTAATTTGCGCGCTATTTTGAACCATACGCAACGTACACCGGTCGAAAATTCAGTCGTCCACGGGAGCTCAGAGAGGGGTCACGTCTCATCGTGGAGCGTTTCGCCGGTAACGATAATTCGCGATCTATTGTGTACGTATGTATTGCAGCAATCCGTTGAATAACATAAGTCTAATTTTTTGTTTTTTGAGTATGATTTATTATGCATACCCAACAATTACTTTTTATTGTTCAATATATATTTCTTTAACATTTTTTTTTTCAATATTTGTTTTATTATGGGAAAATGTAAAAAAAATATTATTAGAAGAAAGTTGGCGCAAATTTTCGAAAAAAACGCCATTCTCATAAAAAGTACGTATTTCTATTTTGTGATGTTATTATTGCTTTTTAACCGACTTCAAAAAAAAGGAGAAGGTTCTCAGTTCGTCTTAAACTTTTTTTTTATGTATGTAACCTCAAACTCGAAGACGGCTGGACCGATTTGGAATTTTTTTTTCGTTTGAAAGGGTATACTTTCTAGTTGGTTCCATTGTTATGAAATCAGGATCTGATGATGGGATCCTGGAGAAAGCGAGGGAACTCTTTAAATATTATAGGCACACCTATAGCGTTTTGGGTATTTCTAATAGTACCTTGTGCAGTTGCTCCCGAAAAGCACCATTTGAGGAAGTGAAAGTGATGATGAAGACTTTTTTCAAACATTCGATATGGGTATCGTGTAATGGGTTTTTGGGGGTGGTAATTGCAAATCTGGCATTCATTTTAAAATCCAAGATGGCGGATGCAACTTTTTCTCAAACATTCGATATAGGTATCGTGTAATGGGTTTTTGGGGGTGGTGATTGCAAATCTGGCATTCATTTTAAAATCCAAGATGGCGGATGCAACTTTTTCTCAAACATTCGATATGGGTACCGTGTAATGGGTTTTTGGGGGTGGTGATTGCAAATCTGACATTCATTTTAAAATCCAAGATGGCGGATGCAACTTTTTCTCAAACATTCGATATAGGTATCGTGTAATGGGTTTTTGGGGGTGGTGATTGCAAATCTGGCATTCATTTTAAAATCCAAGATGGCGGATGCAACTTTTTCTCAAACATTCGATATAGGTATCGTGTAATGGGTTTTTGGGGGTGGTGATTGCAAATCTGGCATTCATTTTAAAATCCAAGATGGCGGATGCAACTTTTTCTCAAACATTTGATATGGGTACCGTGTAATGGGTTTTTGGGGGTGGTGATTGCAAATCTGGCATTCATTTTAAAATCCAAGATGGCGGATGCAACTTTTTCTCAAACATTCGATATAGGTATCGTGTAATGGGTTTTTGGGAGTGGTGATTGCAAATCGGGCATTCATTTTAAAATCCAAGATGGCGGATGCAATTTTTTCTCAAACATTCGATATGGGTATCGTGTAATGGGTTTTTGGGGGTGGTGATATCAAATCTGGCATTCATTTTAAAATCCAAGATGGCGGATGCAACTTTTTCTCAAACATTTGATATGGGTACCGTGTAATGGGTTTTTGGGGGTGGTAATTGCAAATCTGGCATTCATTTTAAAATCCAAGATGGCGGATGCAACTTTTTCTCAAACATTCGATATAGGTATCGTGTAATGGGTTTTTGGGGGTGGTGATTGCAAATCTGGCATTCATTTTAAAATCCAAGATGGCGGATGCAACTTTTTCTCACACATTCGATATGGGTATCGTGTAATGGGTTTTTGGGTGTGGTGATTGCAAATCTGGCTTTCATTTTGAAATCCAGTTTAAAACACATACGATATCCATATTGAATGTTGGAGAAAAAGTTGCATCCACCAAGGATGCAACTTTTTCTCCAACATTCAATATGGATATCGTGTGTGTCTACTAAGTTAAATACACTGATAACCTTCTGATATAACCTTCAAGGGTTTATTGCTAAGTATAATTAACAAAGTAACGTAAGGGCTAAAATTATCGCTAAATGATGAAAATGAGTGCACCCGGTTGCTGTTCGAAATACACTAAGCTCGCGGCGAACTTAGTGCGACTGCATTATATCGCTTGCTCAGCAAACGTGGTCGATTGCAAAATATTGCATCAAACATCGTGTAATAGGTTTTTGGGCATACCGATTGCAATCCTTACATTTATTTTAGAATTTACGACGAAAGTTCATTGGCTACTTTGTTAGCTTACAATTTACACTGGGTTATTGACAATTTAACTGATCCTAGGTTAAGTGACTATTCAGTATTATCTAGGGTATCTAATAATACTGAAATTAATTGTTTAAACCCTTAAATGTGACAAAGGAGAGTTATAATAACACAATTTTACTATATCATCAGAATATAAATCGTTTCTCCGGCAAAATATTAGATGAGGAAATGTTAATAGATAAATATGATATAGATATCTTATGTTTTTGTGAAACCTGGCTAAAACCAGATAGAATGTTGTTTAAAATTAATATTTTTCTGTTACTAGTGCATACAACAGGTCCTCAGTAGGAGGTGGTACTTTAATATTACGTAATAATTCTCTTAGATATAAGGAACAAAAATATGTCACCGCTTGCTCTGTTGATTGCTTGTGTGAGGTAGCATGTACAGAAGTTGAAGGCCAAACTTTCTTAAGTGTTTATAGACCACCAGCATCAAACTTGTCATCATTCTTAATGATAATGGGAGAAATTTTAAGTACCTAAGCTTATAAGAGATAATAAATTAGTTTTCGTTTGTGGTCACCTAAATATTGATTTGTTAGTAAATTCACCTGAACACTGCAAGCTTACTTCATTGTTTGGTTCATTTAACTTAAAATGCACATACAAGGAAGCAACAATAATAACAGCAACATCAGCTCAATGCATAGATAATATTTATACTAATTGTGCCATAAAATACTCGTCTCAAATTAGTGGAGTTAGGTCTGACCATACAGGTCAACTAGTATCCTTTGAGTTGGTTAAAAAGCGGCAATTAAATAAGACTATTAAGTTTAGGCCACTAACTAAAAAGAAATTAATGTTTTTAATGATAACATGTAAAGTAATCTTTCAATGGCCAATTTTGACTCCCATGACCCCAATGAAAATTACAGGATATTTTTTCTTCACCATGCCACGAATTTAGTAAGGCATGTCCAGTTAAAAAATTTCAAATGAGTAATAAATCTAAATTTAATTAATGGGCCACTGCTGGAATAAGAATAAGCTGAGACAATTTATACAACTTATACCATGAAAAATCATTGACTTCCGATGAAGCCTTCCATAATTATGTAAGAAACTACTCAAAGATATTTAAAAGAGTATGCGCCCTAAGCTAAATCTAAATCAGAAAGTAATAAAATTAGCATTTCTAACAATAAAATAAAAACTGTGTTGAAGGTGATAAACAAAGAAACTGGAAACACAAACCAACAGGGTTAGAATGATTTGACTTTGAACATCGATGATCAGGTCATCTCAGATAAGTCAAAAGTGGCTGAGAAGTTGGAAAATTACTTTACCAATATTCCAGTAGAGGTTACTAATCTACATTCTTCGCCATTATCAGCAGAATCTTTTTTAAAGGAAAACTTCAATAAGGATATACCAACATTTTCATTTAAGCCCATTTCTATTGATGTAATTAAAAAGCATTCCAAAGGCTTAACATAACAAACACTGATGACTTATGGAGTGCATCTGTTAGGGTTCTTGGTAATATTATTGACTCAATTGCTGCTATCCTAACAGGCACATTTAATTAATGTATAGATAGCGGTAATTTTCCCGATTTAATGAAACATAGTAAAGTAGTACTAATTTTTAAGTCAGGTTGTAAGAGTGATCCCTCTAACTATAGACCGATATATGTGCTTCCAGCATTAAGCAAAATATACGAAAAAATCATGCTGGACCAGATGCTATCATATTTTAACTCAAATGGAATTCTGCATAGTCGGCAGTTTGGTTTCACGAAAGGTAGGTCAACAACAGACGCAGGAGTAGCGCTCATCCGTCACATTCTGGAATCTTGGGAGAAATCTCAGGATGCAATTGGCATATTTTGTGACCTCTCCAAAGCTTTTGATTGCGTTGACCACAAAACACAGATCTGTAAATTACACCATTACGGAGTTCGTGGATTCGTGTTCTGCTGACCTTGTTCTTTCATATTTATCAAACAGGCAACAAAAAGTTATTGTTAATGGAGCGACATCTGCAGGATCCCTAGCCAAGATGAGTGCTCCGCAAGGTTCAATTCTTGGCCCTTTCCTTTTTATAGTGTATATCAATGACATACATGATGACCAACTTATCGGATATTTTTTATTTGTAATTCCATTGTGCTGTATTAATTGGTCTATACGACAGTATAGACCAAAGTTTTAAATATAATTAAGCATATCTTAGAACTGGAAACATATCTTACAACTATATAATAATATAGGTTATCCATCAGAATTCAGACAGGCTTTAATTTATAATCATATTGTGGGAAGTACTAATTTCACACGGGTTCCCGTTAGTATATGCTTAAACTAGACTTATGGTCTCATGGTGCGTGGTGCGCTGGTTGCACGCTACTTTTAGAGAGCTAGAAAAAAATTAATTCATTTCAAATTAATTCAATTAAATAATTAAATTTCAATTTGAAATTAATTTTTAAACTGGCATGATTGCTCTATGTTATCTCTTAAAAAATTAAGAGATAACATAGAGCAATCATCATCATCATGAATTACAGTGAAAAAATCAGAAAGCAAGTAACTGCAGAATTGAAACATTTGAAAAGTGCAGGTGAAAGATTTAGTCTTTCTTTCGACAAGTGGACTTCAACATCCAATAAACCATATAGTGTTGCCCAAACGAGAGTCTCGCAAGAGTCTTGCAATTAGCGATTATTCTATTGCTATTTATTAAACGGTAGTTGAGATCTCAGAACAATGTAACAGAGTCTGTTACATTATTGTTAAAAAGTATATTGTTAAAAAACTTAAAAGTCGAGATGACATGGAAGAAGAAGAAGGAAGATCAGGATCACAAACAGATGATGAGTTAATACCACAAACCTCCCAATCCCAACCCCAATTGACACTAAAGGAAAAGTTATAGCTGGAAATTGATAAGAGTATGAAATCCCCAGATCGTGAAGTACAAATACAAAATAAATCGGGGTTGGCAAAATAGACGTGAAATAAGCCTGTTTGAAAATGGAGGAATTAGTGGATATCACTTAGAAACAGCATATAAGTATCTATTGTCTATTCCTCCAACCAGTGTAAAACCTAAACGAGCGTTTTCAGCTGCTGCTTATGTTGGTAATAAACGAAGCAAGCTTGGAAGTCAAACCTTGGATGCATTGATATTTCTACGATTGTATTTTCAAAATTCGAAATAAGTTTTATTGTCTTTTTATTTCTTACAAAGTATAGTATCTTTTTGTCATTTTTTATTTTCTTACTATACTGTGATATGTGTAGTGTACCAAAATTAAAAATATATATTTAAAGAAATTACTCGTTTTTTAGAGTTCAGTTGCCGAATGGCAAAAAACGGAACCCTTATAGTTTCGTCATGTCTGTCCGTCTGTCTGTCTGTCTGTCTGTCTGTCTGTCTGTCTGTCCGTCCGTCCGTATGTCACAGCTATTTTATTCCAAAACTATTAAGACTATACATGTGAAACTTGGTAAGTAGATGTATTCTATGAAACGCTTTCCGATATTGAGAAAAAAATTAAAAATCATTTAAAATAAAGGAACATACTACTACCCCATACATGGAACTAAAACTGAAAATATTTTTTTTTTTCATGAAACCTATGCGTGTGTGGTATTTATAGACAGGTCTTTAAAAATGACATGGGGGTTTCTGAAACCACTTTTTCATAAAGTCAATCGTTTAAAAGATATAAGCTTCCAAAGTGGTCAAATGTGTATCCCTCCCTCTAACTTCTATAATAGTGGAGTGAAAAATATAAATATATATATACAACGTGTAACGGAAACCCCATATCTAACCAAAAGGGCTGAAGACAACATTTGGTATGGAGTCTCTATGCACAGTTTCAGCACAAAATAACTGACTTAAAGAATTGATACCAAATTATTGGTTTCACATATTTTTGAATACCAAGCACTACGAGGGTCAATAACTTTCCACGTCACTTGCCAATAACACGATAATTCTTTTCGTTCTTCTTAATTTGAAAAATTCGGTCTCTGGTATCAGTGTCAGTACACTGATACCAGAGACCGAATTTGTAATGAGTTCTACACATGTAGACTTAGGATTACAAAACCCTTGCCATATCGTTTGTTATCATCCAAAGAAGCCATGCACTTGGTATGTATATACCCTTTAAATTACACGTTGTATATATATATATATATCTATAGATCTTAATGTAAACTTTCAATCAAAATTGGTTTTAAAGAGATCGAGTCAGCAGTTTTTGAGATACAGCATATTTTCTAAAACCGCAAATATAACTTTGTAATTCATACAAATACTATGAAAAACAAAGTTATTTGGCGTAGTTGCAAAAAATGTAAATAAGCTAGTTTTAAGAAATTTGTAAGTTTTAGTTTTTTGTCAAGTAAATATACATATTATATTATATTATTATAGTTACTACGGAACCCTTCATGGGCGAGTCTGACTCGCACTTGGCCAATTTTTGTAAAATGTTATAATAAGCAATATAACATTCGATTTATAGATTTCTTTTATTTTTTTTTTATTTTAAATTAAGTTACACTTGATACATATATTGTTATGAAATAAATTACGCTTATATTTTCTGCGAAGTAAGTTCGCTAGACAGCATTAATGAAAAAATGTTTTTTTGGTATGGCCCCACGTATATATAATAAAGTACCGAATGTTATTAAAAATATGACAGTACATCAGAATTTAAACGAGCACTAAATGAAATTTTAATAAACAAAACTTATTTCAGTCTTGTTTTATTATGACATTACATAATTTTTTTTATTTCATACTGGTTTTATTATTCAAATAAGTACTGCATACCCATCTACCCTAACTTGCTACTTACCCAGTTTCGAAGCGTCAATAGCCTAATGGATAAGGTGTCGGACTTGTGATCGAGAGGTCGCAGGTTCGAACCCCACCCATTACACTATTGACGTGAACCCACTCCAGACACAAGCATATTTAGCTTAGTTGGAGGGGTTAACAAGATTGCTAGTAATGTGAAATGTACCCACATTGCTAGTATTCTTTAAAAAAAAAATCTGAGGAGTTTAATATATAAAATCAAAGTTTTATTGCAATAGGATGAATAGTGAGGGAACGGATAATGTATTACTACAGTAAAAACAAACGTTAATTTTTATATAATAGGTATAATTTATTAAATTTATTTTTGTGATTTATTTACGTACCTACTTGCTTCATTTAGATCCATCCAGCCGTTTGAGCGTGAAGAAGTAACAAACATGCAAACAGACACATTCATTCACAAACTTTCGCCTTTATAATATTAGCGTGATAAATAAAACCATCTAAATAATTAATATTCGTTTTTCAAGTTTATTCAACATAACGACAAAAAAATAAAAAATGCAAAGATAGCAAACTTCGTCGTGCAACGGCAAGCGGGCCTCGAGCGAACTTGTCATTGTGTGTGTGACAACGCACACGACTAGCCCGCTGCAGTAAATACCTATTTTCCGCGCGTCTCGTAGGCTCGGCACCCTCTTAACTTTTTCGGGGGCAAAATCATCACGTTTCTTATCGCGCCAACTTAACAAAGACTTAACTTACTGACAACTTGCGTTCCGGGGGAGGTATCTCGTTAAAACATCCCTGCTAATGACCCTAACGGTCATGCCGTCGATTCGAGGACTCTTAAGACCCTTACCAACAATATCTACATACTCTGATCCTATGTTTCTTCATCAGGTCATAGACTGCCGTTATCCATACGAGTTCGAGGGCGGACATATTGTGAACGCCGTCAATTACTACACCACGTCGCAGATACATGAGTTAGTCAACCAGCCCAGTTCGTGTGCCGACAATGGACGCAAGATACTGATCTTCCACTGCGAGTTCTCACTCGAGAGGGGGCCTAAGCTGTAAGTATTGTTTATCTGTACTTTAGTGCGAGGCAGTCCCTTTGTTATTCTGATCGTTATTACCACGTGGATTTAGAGTAGAGAAAAAGAGAGTATGGTGAAGTAGAGCTGATGGTGAAGTACCAGGAGAACTCCTCAAAAATTAACAGCTCTGTATCGGGATAAGTAGTTGACATTTAGGCTTTTGTAACTACATAAATTACAAACCGACCCACTAAAAAGCGTGAAAAAGAACACCGACGACCGAAATTAAAGTTATTTTTGGCTTTCCAGCATTTTGAGATCGAAGTCGATTCTATTTATTGTTAAAAAGTTTTTTTAAAGTTATATTTCTACAGTCAGTCAGCTTGAAAGTTAAAAATTGAATAATATATATACCCGAAACGTTTACTCATATTTATCAGAGAAACAAATTCGCTTTAATATAGGTGATTTTAAGAAAGAATGAAACTCTTGGCACGTTTTTTATTTTCACCTTAAATAAATTTCAGTTTTAAAGGCGATGTTGATAACATCGCCTTAGAACTGAAATTTGTAACTGGGTTTTCTCAGATGTCCACAATTTGTTCATCATAGAAAAAATTAGAGAATTTGTAGCCGACAAACATAATATACAATACATAATTAAATAAAAGTATTCATACTGAAGATTGTGGGCTTGAAAGGGTTTGAATACTTCCACCCAACGAGTTTCTATGGAAACATTTAGATTATTCCATTCAGTTACTTTCTGCGATGTAAAGTATAAAAATAAAATAATGAAAATTCATCAAAAACTTCTGTATCTTTATTACAGTCAATATATTCCTTTCAATTATTATATTATATACAGTATGTTAACTAACAGAGGGCGTTCCCGTTAACCCGCAATAGTATAGCATCCATACATGCTACAAAAATATTAATTACCATTCGAAAACAATTTTTTTTTTTTTAATGTTAAGATATTCACTAAAAATTATAAATTGATACGTAAAAGAAACACTCTGTACACGCGTACGCATTCATAAATAAATTGCGACGTTGCCGTCCTTCAAGTACGCGTGTACAGGTGTTTCTTTTACGTATCAATTTAACATTTTTAGTGAAAATATTAATTTAAAAAAATACATTTCGTTTTCGAATGCTAATATTTTTTTTAGCATGTATGGATGCTATACTATTGTGGGTTAACGGGAACGCCCTCTGTTAGTTAACATACTGTATTATCGTCCGGCCGGCTCGACTGCTCAAATTTATGCACAGTTTCAAAAAACGGGACAATTTTGCGTCCCAGAATTCATTTCGGGGACACCGGGACTTGTAACTTTAAAAAGGGATAGTCCCGTTCAAAACGGGACGTCTGGTCACGTTATGTATGAGCTATATAAACGGTAAGTTTCATTCAAATCCATTCAATAGTTGTTGTGTGAAAGAGCTACTTACATCCATCCATTCCCCTCACCACAGATCATATAAACACAGAGATATGCTTTGTAAAGAAATATTTCGTGTTCAGGTGTCTCCACATTTCTCCCACTCAATTCACTAACACAAAAGCAAAAACTATAAGAACGACACACGAGCTCACATTTCTCCCGCACACAAAGAAACTTACAGCAACACTAAAAAACTCACTAATAGAACACATGCAAAAGTGGGCGGCTCTTCTACCTGTAGCTACGGACTCGAGAATAAACACACATATGCAAGTTACGCGAATAATGATGTTAAATTGTACGTGTTGTAATCGTAGAAAAATGTCAATAAAATTCCTTATCCTCCTATTTTTTTTTTTAATATCTGATCTTTTTTTTACTTTTAGTTACGTGTGAAATGAGATGCCGTCTTTGACGTAATTCACAATACAGTTGATATTTTTGCAAATAAGCACTGAATAACGCGGCAGTTGAGACCAGGCAGTGCAAAATAATTTTCACGCAACCTCTTCCTCCGCGGTTAGGCCGTTGCATACTAAACGCTAACACAGCAGTAATTAAGTTGAATATCGCGTGCGCTCTTTTACCATATTCTGGTTCGAAACTAAATGTCGTAAGTCTCAATTCTTATTTCGTTTATAACTAAAGTGATAATTGATCTAGAGAAAAAATGTCCTATATTTGGATAATAAACTATATTTTCTTACTGTCAATACTAATTATATTTTAGATATAAAAGCCGAGTAATCTTGATTAAATTTTGAATAATCTTTAAAAAAGATATGATTTTCGATTAAAAAATGAACCGAGCGAAAATGTTCCAATTATGAAATTGGTCTAGACATGGAAAGAAAAAGATCCAATAAATCATATATTAAAGTTCCATTTTGCTTGTATGCGTGATTGTTTCAGAATATTAATACAAAATTACTTACAATTTAGGGAGCTTCTTAACATTTGAGTAATAGTCGAAACTGGTATTAAGACGTGTTGAGGTTAGATCTGTTCGCAAGTGCTACGCTCCTTTGCCATGTCTTTTGTGTTTATATGATTTGTGATCCTTATATAATTTTGTATGACTAATAATATTAGTAGAAGTAGAGTTATATATATACAAGCTATTGCCCGTGATTTTTTTCGCATGGATATTTCCAACATTTCGCCTGAATTAAAGGTAGACTGTGTTATTCTGATGCATGAGCTATGTGAACGTAAAGTTTTATTCAAATCCATTCGGTAGTTTTTGCGTGAAAGAGTAACTTACATCCATCTAACCACCCTCACAAACATTCGCATCAGTAATATTAGTAGCAGTAGAGCTAGATTAGTAAATAAGTAAGCAGTATAATGATATTTTAATTCTTTATTTCACTAAAAACACAATCATGACAATATATTATACTTAGATAAGAAAAACACAGGCTTATAGGATTGACAATATTCGCAAACTATGACCACTGAACTAGGTGTAAGTTACCAGGGGATCAGAAGTAGATAGTAGACGCAGAACTTGATGGCAACAGTACATTGTCGAGGTAAACGTAGAAGTAGTTGGTGACAGTCGCTATCGGTGTATTATAATGTTCAACATGTACAGTTGTATAAGATGCTATACCACTGATAGCTGATAGCTAGTGACCAAGGAGAGTTTCCTTGGTCGCTGGCTATCAGTCTGCTATACACAATCCTTGGTCGCTCGCTACCAGTCGCTATCGGGCTCCGTGGGCGACCAGAGAATGTGTAAAGCACACGGCTGTCAGCCAGCTATATGCTGGCTATCAGTCGACGCTCCATGGGGCTAGCTAGGAGACTGTAAAGCATATGATTGTCTGCCAGCTAGCAGCAGTATGTATGGCTGTGTGTCAGTCTATGTAAGGCTGTGTGTGAGCAGTATGTAAGGCGTATGGCTCTCAGCCGGCTACATACACGGCTATACGTACTGCTCGCTCGCCGCCAGCAGTACGTATGGCCGCCAGCCAGCTAGACACACAGACATACACACTGCTCGCTCGCCGCTCGCAGTATGTATGTCTGCCGGCCAGCTCTCAGTCCTCCCCCTGCCCCGCAGCTGCCGCCGCCTGCGCGCCGCAGACCGCGCCCTGCACGCCGACCAGTACCCGGCGCTGCGCTACCCCGAGTGCTACGTGCTGCGCGGCGGCTACCGCGCCTTCCACTCGCGCGCGCCGCCGCTGTGCGCGCCGCCCGGCTACACGCGCATGCGCGACCCGCTGCACGCGCACCTGTACCGCAGGCACCGCGACCAGGCCTAGCTGATACATATACAACAGATGCCATATTATTATCTAACCTCCACAATCCGAATCATTTTCCACTGCTATACCTACGATATCATGTGTTTCTAGTTTGTAGTAAGAAAAAATATCTCCCACCTCTATATAGTTTAGTTTCCTTAGTTTAAGAGCGTTTGACAATTGCAATACAACATTTTATATTATTATTATTGAAAAGTAATATAGTCGAAATTTTATTTCTTCATATTTTTAGACTATGCGGATTTTTGTCTAGTTTGTTTGGATAGCTTTTTTCGTGTTTTTATTGATATGTTGGGTATATAGTATTCAGCGATAAGCAGTAGTACTTTATAATCTCCATCACTATACAAAAATGAATGGAATTGCTGACTTTGATCCTGTAAAAGAAGAGATCATGTGAAACCAGTTTCTTTTGTAACGTTCCAAGTTCTATATAATATGTATAGAGTGAGGATCGTCTCCCCTGCTCTATACAGCCAGTTACTCTGAAAGCCTCAGCTATTTCAACAGAACCTCTTACCTAAGAAGCTGTATGTGTGCTTTTGCTACTTTTCAGTTAGATAGTATGAAGCTAAGGTCATTCACCTTACTACTGTATTCATCTCTCATAGAACAATCAGGAAATTATCACCTATGTGTTCAGTGATCGATTCTGATGCAGAGATATTGATATAGCTAAGGCTTTCATAATAACGTTGTTAGTATATACTTGTATGGTTCAAAAAAACCTACTGACATTGAATGAAAACATATTCTGGAAGGAAGCTTGTTGATTACTATATACCTAATGTGATTTTCCAAGTTTATGCTAGAGCTAGAATGTAATTGTATTAAGCTTTAAAATATACTAAGTGCCCTGACATATTAATATTAAGTTCCTTGTATAGTAAATTTAGTTCAATTTAACACTATAGCTATTTCTAATTCGGTCTTTTTGGGACATTTTATTCCGAAAATTGTGACAATTTGTAAGAGATTTTCTTCAAAACCGATACATTTTCAGAAAGAGTACTAATTTGCAATATTATGATGCGCTTTGATTATGTTTTTATGGAATTTATTTTATTTAATGAACGAAAAACGTTTCTGTTACTATTAGGGTGAATCAATAATTATTTTTTTATACTTTTAACAGTTGCTTGTAATTTCTGAGACCTGATTTGTATTGAGACGCATTCGGCCTGTAATGAATGGACACAGGCCTCCTCTATGTGAGAAGGAATGAGCAGTAATCCACCAAGCTCATATCAAACCGTTTATAAAAATCCAGGTTAAAGATAACCGAAGTGACTATTACGTATATAAACCTAATTATTTCAATATAAATGCAAGCACTTTAGTATTTATAATTTTGTGTCCATACTCTTTTGTATTAACCTTGTCTATTAAAGCTTAATTTTTCATAGACAAAATTGAATGATGACGAGACAACTTTTGAAAATAGATCTATAGTTTATCACATGGCCAGCAATTCCTTTCACTAGAGATTCAAGTCTATCTCTATGCCTTTATACTTATTTTTCTGATAAATTATGAATACTAAAGCCTTGAAACAATTCCAATTACGCTTACTAGCATTTATAATAGGATTTGTAAATAGTAATTTTAAGGATAAATGTATTTTGACGTCAATAGATTTTTAAACCTGTAAGTTTGTGCCATAACTAGCCAAAATAGTGCATAAATTGGTACGTTGACTTCGCAGGCGATAAACTTTAGGCCTAGAAACTCGAAATTATAATAAAATAATATATTATGTATAATTCTGTAGTATAAAACAAAACAAATTGTGAATTTTTAGTAATAGTTTTCAATAAATTATGCGAAAATATATAGATTTTTTGTCTGTTTTCTTACCCAACCCACAAACACATGTCATAATCAAGTCATCACCTGCTCAGCCTGTTCACAACTATGCCGGGTTCAGCTTCCAATCTAACCGGTAGCATTTGAGTAAGTACTAATAGTGTTCTCCCTCCGCAAGACCGGTGTCAGATTATCTGGTTTCAAGCACTCGTAACGACTGTCCAAGATGTACAGATGACAGCCGGGAGCAACAGCTTCGTGGTTTCCGAGACGTGGAGGAATCTTGATATGTAAGACCTCGGCAAGAGTTGCTTGACCTGGACGGTCTTCATGAATACATAGAATTCAGTAGCTAATTATGGTCCTGACTTTCAGCCTGATGTAATTGCAATAAATACGATTCACTCAATAGATACGGGAGGGTAGCGCCTGGTGCAGCTGACTACTGGTGTTTCACACGCAGCGACCGCCTGTCTGACGTCCGCGACCCTGTGGCCGGGTAACACGATACCTCTCCGCAACACTGCTATCTGATTTACTGAAAATAACATGCTCTCTGAGACACGCGAGGAATCTCTAAACATGTTAACATGCTCACCCACCCACGGCCCGACCTCGGCAAGCATTGCTTAACCTTGAAGCTGCTCATAAATATATATATATATATTACTTAGTAGCTAATTACGGTGAGGATGGTCATTATCTCGTGGTTTTATTTGGAGTCCTGGCTCGCAGCCTGATGTTGAAATTAATAAATACATCATTTAATAGGTGGGAGCATCTCACAGCCTTATGCAAGAGTTTTATTTATAGTTGATATGCTCTAGTTTAACCGCCATGTCACCTGATGTTACATGTATCCAGTACTTAGATAAAAGATTTCTTAAAAGCTTCCCCGTATAATATAGGCTAACATGTCAGCTTATAAAACATCAGAGGCTAGTGTACGGTTCGAATTAGTCGTTTCCTATGGATAATAATCAGCAAGGAACTCCACGGTTACTCTTTTAAAAGCTTAATTGATTTTCACAATGTTTAATACAGTTATAATATGTATGAGAGGGCAGTATAGACTATTCAACTTGGTACAAAGAAATAACAAATGAAAAACGAATCTAAGCGTCATCAGCGTTCTCGCAGTCACATAAAAATGTGGTAAATATAAAAATAAACTTGACAAATTTACAAAATAAGATCTTACTATTTCTTTTCTGCAGCTAAAACAATGTTAATTTCATAAACAACTATGCATAACGTGTATAAAAGAAACTGTAAGAAACAATATGTTCCATGTCTATCGGCTCTAGATTATGAGTAATCTGTTGCCAACAATATCATTGTTTTTGCATATTTCATGACTGCACTAAGACTAACCATTTTATTGGAAAGAATAGTACATACATACGTTGTAAATTGATATCCTGCTCTTTTCATTGCATTTTGAATCAACACAAAATGTAAAAGCGTGTATATATTCTAGAAACAGAAAACCATAGAGTATAGATTAAAAGTGCAATGCAGAGAGCAAAAGTTTTTTTTCTTTTTTTTTTTTATTCAAACCTTTTTTCATTAAAACAACATATCGCACCTATAAAGTAAAACTGTTGTTAAACGAAAATTTTCACGAATTGAGTTATTTATACCATCAGTCTAAAATATACGTAAACTGCAGGTTAAACTTGTAATTATTCAAAAATATCGTCTTTTTCGCCATCTAGCGTTAAATCATATCGTTACCAAATAAAATATAAATCTAAAAAATATTTTTGTAAGTAAATAAAGAAAAACTATTCTAAACCACATGTATACAGTAAACAGATATCTATCATATAAACTCATAAGAAATCATAAAGTACTTGTACTTAGACTTACCTAGACTAAATTATTAAGATACTGAACTGTTTCAAATATTGGCTCTCCTGTAAAATTTGATAATTTCGTATAGTAACGGTTTTACTTTAAAGGTGCGATATTTATTGAAGAAAGGTTATACAAAATGTTTCGCTTTGTACAGAGTCAAGAAATATGCAAAAGCAATGAAAGTTTATGACTTTTTCATCAGATTATTCAAAATCTAGTGCAGATTGAACTATCGTGTCTTAGAGGATTATGCATGCGATGCATAGTTCTTTATGAATGTACCGTTGGTGTCGCAAAATTTGAGTCAGTCAGTGTAATAGGTATGAGAGGATATTGTAGACCATTCAACTTAGTACAAAGTACAATAGTAACAAATCAACAACGAATCTAAGAGTATAGTGTTCTCACAGTCATATAAAATTTAACTTTATAAAAGACTAGCTTTTGCCCGCGACTTCGTTCGGGTGGGAGGGAGGCGGGAACTACTTTCGCATTTATTATACATGTAGTATATAGTTTATAGTATAGTATGGTATGGACTAAACTAGATTTCACATAGAACTAGCAGCGCCCGCGACTTCTCCCGCGTGGATTCAGAAATAATTAATACAGCCTATAGCAATCACCAATAATGCACCTTACTACCTACCAATATCACTAAAGATCAGTCAGATTACCCTCAACATACAAACTTACAAACAAATTTTACCTCTTTATCCTTACATATTATAAGAAGAAATTCCCCTGACGCGTCTGTCTGTCTGTCTGTATGAACGCGATAAACTCAAAAGTACCGGACGGTTTTTGTACAGCTTTCTCCATAGATAGTGTGATTCCTGAGGAAGGTTTAGGTGTATAATTTATTATGGTTTTATGTAAAATTACTGAACTATAACGATTTTTGTTGAAGAGGTCGCAAAAAATCTTACCTACTGGGAGCTCTACTCGCGTCCGCCGTGTAAGCCAGCAGAGGTACATTGAAGTAATGTACTTGAATAATTGTTGATCTATAATACTGCTTCAAAAGAGTCCTCAATAGCATATCTCTATCTCCTACGGTTGACTCACAATAACTACTTTTGTGTTCACAGTATTGATTAAAGATACTACGTTATTTTCAAAGGTGTTTTCTTATGTTCATTATTAATACTTATCTCAATAAATACATTAATTAAGTTCGGTATTTAATGCAAATTAAAATTGTCCTTTACACTATATGAATCAAATAAATACTTTAGAAGATATCATAGGTTCAAGCCAGCGCTTGATTACACTCCGACGCGGCTAAAAAAAAAAAAGAATGACGGCTACCGAAATTCACCCGAGCAAAGCCGAGCTGGCCCGCTAGTAATCTACTATAACAATACGATATAAGTATATTTCAAACCAAGAATCTATAATGCCTGTTATTACAAACTTAAAACCTTTGTTAGTAGGAATACAAAATAAATAGCACGGAATTCATTTCCCCATATTTTTAAGATATTTTGAGGATTCTTATATATGTAGTTAATTTGGTCAGTTTTTCTTTCGTTTTTAATGAATAATAATAATATTCCACAACTTTCACACAACGCCATCTAGTCCCAAACTAAGCAGAGTTGTGCTATGAGTACTAGATAACTGATAAACATACATATTTATTTCTAAATACATACATATTATAGATAAATTACACCCAGACAAAGAACAAATGATCGTGCTCATCACACAAACATTTGTCCTGGGTGGGAATCGAACCCACGACCTTGTGCATAGCAGTCAGGGCCACTGACCACTAGACCAACAGGCCTGCCTAATATACTAGCTGTTGCCCGTGACTTCGTTCGCATGGATATTTCCAACATTTCGCCTGAATTAAAGGTAGCTTGTGTTAGTCTGATGTATGAACTATGTTAACGTAAAGTTTTATTCAAATCCATTCGGTAGTTTTTGCGTGATAGAGTAACTTACATCCATCTATCCACCCTCACAAACATTCGCATCAGTAATATTAGTAGAAGTAGAGCTAGATCAGTAAATAAGTATACAGTATAATGATAATTTAATTCTTTATTTCACTAAAAACACAATCATGACAATATATTATAGATAAGAAAAACACAGGCTTTTATATAGGATCGACAATATTCGCAAACTATGACTACTGAACTAGGTGTAAGTTACCAGGGGATCAGAAGTAGATAGTAGACGCAGAACTTGATGGCAACAGTACATAGTCGAGGTAGACGTAGAAGTAATCTGGTGACAGTCGCTATCGGTGTATTATAATGTTCAACATGAACAGTTGTATACGATGCTATACCACTGATAGCTGATAGCTAGTGACCAAGGAGAGTTTCCTTGGTCGCCGGCTATCAGTCTGCTATACACAATCCTTGGTCGCTCGCTATCAGTCGCTATCGGGCTCCTTGGGACGATCAGAGAATGTGTATAGCACACGGCTTGCAGCCGGCTATCTGCTGGCTATCGGTCGACGCTCCATGGGGCTAGCTAGGAGACTGTATAGCATATGGTTGTCTGCCAGCTAGCACCAGTATGTATGGCTGTGTGTCAGGCTATGTAAGGCTGAGTGTGTGCAGTATGTATGACATATGGCTCTCAGCCGGCTAGACACACAGCCATACGTACTGCTTGCTCGCCGCAAGCAGTACGTATGCCGTATGGCTGTCAGCCAGCTAGACACACAGACATACACACTGCTCGCTCGCCGCTCGCAGTATGTATGTCTGCCGGCCAGCTCTCAGTCCTCCCCCTGCCCCGCAGCTGCCGCCGCCTGCGCGCCGCAGACCGCGCCCTGCACGCCGACCAGTACCCGGCGCTGCGCTACCCCGAGTGCTACGTGCTGCGCGGCGGCTACCGCGCCTTCCACTCGCGCGCGCCGCCGCTGTGCGCGCCGCCCGGCTACACGCGCATGCGCGACCCGCTGCACGCGCACCTGTACCGCAGGCACCGCGACCAGGCCTAGCTGATACATCCATATACAACAGATGCCATATTATTATCTAACCTCCACAATCCGAATCATTTTCTATACCTACGATATCATGTGTTTCTAGTTTGTAGTAAGAAAAAATATCTCCCACCTCTATATAGTTTAGTTTCCTTAGTTTAAGAGCGTTTGACAATTGCAATACAACATTTTATATTATTATTATTGAAAAGTAATATAGTCGAAATTTTATTTCTTCATATTTTTAGACTATGCGGATTTTTGTCTAGTTTGTTTGGATAGCTTTTTTCGTGTTTTAATTGATATGTTGGGTATATAGTATTCAGCGATAAGCAGTAGTACTTTATAATCTCCATCACTATACAAAAATGAATGGAATTGCTGACTTTGATCCTGTAAAAGAAGAGATCATGTGAAACCAGTTTCTTTTGTAACGTTCCAAGTTCTATATAATATGTATAGAGTGAGGATCGTCTCCCCTGCTCTATACAGCCAGTTACTCTGAAAGCCTCAGCTATTTCAACAGAACCTCTTACCTAAGAAGCTGTATGTGTGCTTTTGCCACTTTTCAGTTAGTATGAAACTAAGGTCATTCACCTTACTACTGTATACATCTCTCATAGAATAATCTGGAAATTATCACATATGTGTTCTATTATCGATTCTGATGCAGAGATATTGATATAGCTAAGGCTTTCATAGTAACGTTGTTAGTATATACTTGTATGATTCAAAAAAACCTACTGGCATTGAATGAAAATCTATTCTCGAAGGAAGCTTGTTGATTACTATATACCTAATGTGATTTTCCAAGTTTATGCTAGAGCTAGAATATAATTGTATTAAGCTTTAAAAGATACTAAGTGCCCTGACATATTAATATTAAGTTCCTTGTATAGTAAATTTAGTTCAATTTAACACTATAGCTATTTCTAATTCGGTCTTTTTGGGACATTTTATTCCGAAAATTGTGACAATTTGTAAGAGATTTTCTTCAAAACCGATACATTTTCAGAAAGAGTACTAATTTGCAATATTATGATGCGCTTTGATTATGTTTTTATGGAATTTATTTTATTTAATGAACGAAAAACGTTTCTGTTACTATTAGGGTGAATCAATAATTATTTTTTTATACTTTTAACAGTTGCTTGTAATTTCTGAGACCTGATTTGTATTGAGACGCATTCGGCCTGTAATGAATGGACACAGGCCTCCTCTATGTGAGAAGGAATGAGCAGTAATCCACCAAGCTCATATCAAACCGTTTATAAAAATCCAGGTTAAAGATAACCGAAGTGACTATTACGTATATAAACCTAATTATTTCAATATAAATGCAAGCACTTTAGTATTTATAATTTTGTGTCCATACTCTTTTGTATTAACCTTGTCTATTAAAGCTTGATTTTTCATAGACAAAATTGAATGATGACGAGACAACTTTTGAAAATAGATCTATAGTTTATCACATGGCCAGCAATTCCTTTCACTAGAGATTCAAGTCTATCTCTATGCCTTTATACTTATTTTTCTGATAAATTATGAATACTAAAGCCTTGAAACAATTCCAATTACGCTTACTAGCATTTATAATAAGATTTGTAAATAGTAATTTTAAGGATAAATGTATTTTGACGTCAATAGATTTTTAAACCTGTAAGTTTGTGCCATAACTAGCCAAAATAGTGCATAAATTGGTACGTTGACTTCGCAGGCGATAAACTTTAGGCCTAGAAACTTGAAATTATAATAAAATAATATATTATGTATAATTCTGTAGTATAAAGCGAAACAAATTGTGAATTTTTAGTAATATTTTTCAGTAAATTATGCGAAAATATATAGATATTTTGTCTGTTTTCTTACCCAACCCACAAACACATGTCATAATCAAGTCATCGCCTGCTCAGCCTGTTCCCAACTGTGTCGGGTTCAGTTTCATTTGAGTAAGTACTAATAGTGTTCTCCCTCCGCAAGACTGGTGTCAGATTATCTGGTTTCAAGCACTCGTAACGACTGTCCAAGATGTACAGATGACAGCCGGGAGAAACGGCTTCATAGTTTCCGAGACGTGGAGGAATCTTGATATGTAAGACGGACTGACCTCGGCAAGAGTTGCTTGACCTGGACGGTCCTCATGACTATATAGAATTTAGTAGCTAATTATGGTCCTGACTTTCAGCCTGATGTAATTGCAATAAATACGATTCACTCAATAGATACGGGAGGACAGCGCCTGGTGCAGCTGACTACTGGTGTTTCACACGCAGCGACCGCCTGCCTGACGTCCGCGACCCTGTGGCCGGGTAACACGATACCTCTCCGCAACACTGCTATCTGATTTACTGAAAATAACATGCTCTCTGAGACACGCGAGGAATCTCTAAACATGTTAACATGCTCACCCACCCACGGCCCGACCTCGGCAAGCATTGCTTAACCTTGAAGCTGCTCATAAATATATATATATTACTTAGTAGCTAATTACGGTGAGGATGGTCATTATCTCGTGGTTTTATTTGGAGTCCTGGCTCGCAGCCTGATGTTGAAATGAATAAATACATCATTTAATAGATGGGAGCATCTCACAGCCTTATGCAAGAGTTTTATTTATAGTTGATATGCTCTAGTTTAACCGCCATGTCACCTGATGTTACATGTATCCAGTACTTAGATGAAAGATTTCTTAAAAGCTTCCCCGTATAATATAGGCTAACATGGCGGCTTGTAAAACGTCAGAGGCTAGTTCATGGTTCGAATTAGTCGTTTCCTATGGAGAATACAACTTTTAAAAGCTTAATTGATTTTCACAACGTTTAATACAGTTATAATATGTATGAGAGGGCAGTATAGACTATTCAACTTGGTACAAAGAAATAACAAATGAAAAACGAATCTAAGCGTCATCAGCGTTCTCGCAGTCACATAAAAATGTGGTAAATCTATACTTATAATAAATCTGTAGAGAGGTCAATTCTGTACATGAAATATATTTCCAAAATAACTATCAGGGGGTGATTAAGGATCGATACTCATGCCAAAAATGCAATCAGTTAAATTTTTGTCTGTCTGTCTGTCTGTCTGTATAACCGTT
Organism: Tholera decimalis; assembly: GCA_943138885.2. NCBI lineage: Eukaryota > Metazoa > Arthropoda > Insecta > Lepidoptera > Noctuidae > Tholera > Tholera decimalis. The sequence goes on along the minus strand of OW964575.2, from coordinate 2,584,520 downwards.
ATAGAAACAAAAACTACTCGACGGATTTTAACGAAACTTGGTACAATTATTTTTCATACTCCTGAGCGGGTTATAGTATACTTTTCATCACGCTACAATCAATAGGAGCAGAGCAGTGAAGGGAAATGTTGGGAAAACGGGAGAAGTTGCTCCATTTTTTAAGCTTCCGTCGCGTGTGCAACCTTAATGGTTAAAGCTACACAAATCATTTCATGACGGAAATGTTCTCCTTAAAATTATATAAAAAATATCCCACGACAGCATATGTCTAACTTTTATGGTTGACTCACAATAACACGTGTAACTCCCGATAGCTTAGCAGTTCGAAGCTTTCTGATTATAATATTTGTCTACTCTTACGTTTATAACACTCTCAGTCACCCCTAATTGAAAAAGTTAACATTATTAACTATTCCATAAAAAAATTGGCCAAGTGCGAGTCAGACTCGCCCATGAAGGGTTCCGTAGTAACTATAATATAATATGCAAATTTATTTGACGAAAAAAAAACCTTACAAATTTCTTAAAACTAGCTTATTTACATTTTTTACAACTGCGCCAAATAAATTTGTTTTGAATAAAAAACCTTACAAATTTCTTAAAACTGGCTTTTTTACATTTTTTACAACTGCGCCGAATAAATTTGTTTTTCATAGTGTTTGTATGAATTACAAAGTTATATTTGCGGTTTTAGAAAATATGCTGTATCTCAAAAACTGCTGAACTGATTTCGTTCAAACTAATTTTGGTTGAAAGTTTATATTAAGATCTGCAGACATATATTTTTTTTAGATTTTTCACTGCATTATTATAGAAGTTAGAGGTTGTGTCCGCCACACACACATTTTACCACTTTGGAAGCTTATATCTTTTAAACGATTGACTTTATGGAAAAGTGGTTTTAGAAACCCCGATGTCGTTTTTAAAGAACTGTCTATAGATACCACAGACGTATAGGTTTCATGAAAAAAAATATTTTCAGGTTTAGTTCCATGTATGGGGAGCCCCCCTTTATTTTAAATATTTTTTAAATTTTTTTTCAAAATCGGAAAGCGGTTCACAGAATACATCTACCTATCAAGTTTCACATGTATAGTCCTAATAGTTTCGGAATAAAATTGCTGTGACAGACGGACGGACGGACAGACAGACAGACAGACAGACGGACAGACATGTCGAAACTATAAAGATTCCGTTTTTTGCCATTCGGCTACGAAACCGTAAAAAGAATCATATAAATCGGTATAGAAACACCAAAGTTATACATGAAATACGCTTATAATAATAAGCCATCGCGCGTGAATACTGAATCATGCTATAAGGATTAGTTTTGAGAATCGGTCGCCGCGCTCGACGCGTCTCGCGGTCGAAGCGTTCTCTAGGTACTTAAGCCTCATGTGAACGTGATCTAAACAATATTACCAATACATTAACTTACGCTGACGGAGTCGCGGGCACAGCTATATTGTATCATTACGCTAAGGCCAATAGGAGCGGAGCGCCAATGAAGAATGCTTCAAAATCGGGGTTAAATTTAACGTTAGCCCAAAGTAACTATTTCACGCGGACGAAGTCGCGGGCAAAAGCTAGTATAAAAATAAACTTGACAAATTACAAAATAAGATGTTACTATTTCTTTTCTGCAGCTAAAACAATGTTAATTTCATAAAGAACTACCTATGCATAACGTGTATAAAAGAAACTATAAGAAACAATATGTTCCATGTCTATCGGCTCTAGATTAAGAGTAATCTGTTGCCAACAATATCATTGTTTTTGCATATTTCATGACTTTGCACTAAGACTAACCGATATCTTATTGGAAAGAATAGTACATACATACGTTGTAAATTTATATCCTGCTCTTTTCATTGCATTTTGAATCAACATGACAAAATGTAAAAGCGTGTATATATTCTAGAAACAGAAAACCATAGAGTATAGATTAAAAGTGCAATGCAGAGAGCAAAACTTTTTTTTCTTTTTTTTTTTACACAAACCTTTTTTCATTAAAACAGCATATTTATTGAAGAAAGGTTATAGAAAATGTTTCGCTTTGTACAGAGTCAAGAAATATGCAAAAGCAATGAAACTTTATGACTTTGTCATCAGATTATTCAAAATCTAGTGCAGATTGAACTATCGTGTCTTAGAGGATTATGCATGCGATGCATAGTTCTTTATGAATGTACCGTTGGTGTCGCAAAATTTGAGTCAGTCAGTGTAATAGGTATGAGAGGATATTGTAGACCATTCAACTTAGTACAAAGTACAATAATAACAAATCAACAACGAATCTAAGAGTGTAGTGTTCTCACAGTCATATAAAATTTATCTTTATAAAAGACTAGCTGTTGCCCGCGACTTCGTTCGCGTGGGAGGGAGGTGGGAACTACTTTCGCATTTATTATATATGTAGTATATAGTGTATAGTATATAGTATGGACTAAACTAGATTTCACATAGAACTAGCAGCGCCCGCGATTACTTCCGCGTGGATTCAGAAATAATGAATACAGCCTATAGCACTTACCAATAATGCACCTTACTACCTACCAATATCACTAATGATCAGTCAGATTACCCTCAACATACAAACTTAGAAACAAATTTTACCTCTTTATCTTTACATATTATAAAAAGAAATCCCACTGACGCGTCTGTCTGTCTGTCTGTATGAACGCGATAAACTCAAAAACTACCGGACGGTTTTTGTAGAGCTTTTTCCATAGATAGTGTGATTCCTGAGGAAGGTTTAGGTGTATAATTTATTATGGTTTTATGTAAAATTACTGAGCTATAACGATTTTTGTTGAAGAGGTCGCAAAAAATCTTGCCTACTGGGAGCTCTACTCGCGTCCGCCGTGTAAGCCCTCTGCTGGCGTACATTGAAGTAATGTACTTGAATAATTGTTGATCTATAATACTGCTTCAAAAGAGTCCTCAATAGCATATCTCTATCTCCTACGGTTGACTCACAATAACTACTTTTGTGTTCACAGTATTGATTAAAGATACTTTTTTTTTTTTTTTTTAGCGTGGTAAAATTATCAAATAAGTCCACCCACCCCGGGCAGGGTGGGAGGGACTGTCAGACTTTTACTGACTAAAATCCACGGTGTTCCTTCAATAACCCTTTACGTACCGGGGTCACGGTAACGGGATGAGTCCCACGACCCCGGCAGGCTTCGGCCCTCTACAGGGGGGGCCTCGTCATATTGCTGACGCTCTTTGAGGCAAGCGTGGAACACGACGCGCCGTCGACCCGGGCATGGTCCATGGTCGGACAGCGAGTTGCCCTTTACTCGCTGTCCGCATGCCCGCGCCTACGGTGGCCGGAGATCGTCGGCCGACGTCCGACGCCGTGGGCGTCTACCACTGCGGCTAGGCTGGAGGAAGGACGCCATCCTCTCCCTCACGCGGCCCGCCTCCTCCTTCGGAAGCATGACTGCTTCGCAGAAGGAGGCGACCGCTTCCCACTCCCTCTCGCCCCGCAGCATGGCCTCGACCAATGCCGGGCGCGAGAGGTCTCCGCCTATTGCCGCCGTGAGGACACGTCGGTGCTCTGCCCAAGCGGGGCAGTCCTGCACCGTGTGCTCGACTGTGTCCTCAGGGCGACCCTCGCAGTGGTGACACCCAGGCGTTTCCTCCTTTCCCATCAGACACAGGTACCTCCCGAAACTTCCGTGTCCGGTGAGGACCTGCGTCATGCGGTAGGTCAGGATAAATTAAAGATACTACGTTATTTTTTCAAAGCAGTTTTCTTCTGTTCATTATTAATACTTATCTCAATAAATACATTCATTAAGTTTGATATTTAATGCAAATTAAAATTGTCCTTTACACTATGTGAATCAAATAAATACTTTAGATGATATCATAGGTTCAAACCAGCGCTTGATTACACTCCGACGCGGCTAACAAAAAGGATGACGGCTACCGAAATCCACCCGAGCGAAGCCGTGAAGGCCCGCTAGTAATCTACTATGTTAATATGATATATATTTCAGACCAAGAATCTATAATGCCTGTTATTACAAACTTAAAACCTTTGTTAGTAGGAATACAAAATAAATAGCACGGAATTAATTTCTCCATATTTTTAAGATCTTTTGCGGATTCTTATAGTTAATTTGGTCAGTTTTTCTTTCGTTTTTCATTAATATACTAGCTGTTGCCCGTAGCTTCGTTCGCATGGATATTTCCAACATTTCGCCTGAATTAAAGGTAGCCTGTGTTATTCTGATGTATGAGCTATGTGAACGTAAACTTTTATTCAAATCCATTCGGTAGTTTTTGCGTGAAAGAGTAACTTACATCCATCTATCCACCCTCACAAACATTCGCATCAGTAATATTAGCAGAAGTATAGCTAGATCTATACTAATATTATAAAGATGTAAAATTTGTAAGTTTGTATGTATGGGGTAATCTCTGAAACTACCGAACCGATTTTGTAAATTCTTTCGCATACATGTAGCTGCATTATCCCTGAGTGCTATAAGCTATAAATTATCCTTATATCATGCATATTAGCCGAGCTATTATAATCTTTGTCAAGCAAGTCGGTGACGGGATCCCGTGGAATATTTTCGACTTCTACTCGGACGAAGTCGCGGGCAGAAGCTAGTTAGTAAATACCGTTGTGTTCCATGTGTCCATGTGATGTTCCATTCAGGATGCCGCTTTATCAATGAATGTCTCTCTGTCCTCACTAAACCAATGGCTTCTTGATCATGGTCTGTCTCTAAGTGCGCCAAAGAGTACAGCGGTCATCTTTACCCGCAAGCGTTCTGTACCCCCAATCGATATAAATATTGATGGGCAAACCATACCAGTTGAGAACAAGGCTAGGTTTCTGGGAGTAACTTTGGACTCAAGATTGACTGGAGTCGATCACATTAACAATGTAGTTAAAAAATGTGAAAAGTCTATATCGGTCCTCAAGGCTTTGGCTGGGGTATGGTGGGGAGCTCACCCCCACACCCTTAAACTGATATATAATGCACTAACCAGAAGTGCTATGGACTACTGCAGCTTTCTTTTGGAGCCCTGCAATAAAGAAGCACTTAAAAAATTGATCAGCATCCAGTCCAAATGTTTGAGAATTTTCATTGGGGCCATGAAATCCACTCCCATAAATGCGCTCCAAGTTGAATGCGCAGAACCCCCTCTTCACCTTAGGAGACAATACCTGGCAGATCGCTTCCTGACTAAAGTTTTTTCGCTTTCATCCCATCCTTTGCTCCCAATTTTACAACAAATCGACCTCTCATTTAGTAACTCTCCCTACTGGAAACATAAAACAGTTCCTTTATTGATAAATAGGTACAGAGAGCTTAAACAGCTTTCTTCGCCAATTTGTCAATACTCTTCTCTCCCGGTCTTTGCCGCCGCATATGAAACTATTGATTTCGAACCAAAAGCCGTTTTGGGACTTGGCATATCAAAGAATTCCCAAAACCCAAGAGATGACTTTGAGTCATCGGTCAAGAGGTATTGGGAAGGATGGAATTTATTTTTCACTGATGCTTCAAAACTATCCGATACCGAATGCACAGGGGTTGCAGTTTATTTTCAAAATTCAAAAATAGCCTTATTATTTCAATGTCCACCAGAAGCATCAGTATTTACAGGAGAGTGTATAGGTATTTTAGAAGCTATACACTATATAAAATCACATCAAATAACAAGATCAGTAATTTTTTCAGACTCCCGTGGTAGTATTCAGGCCTTAAAACAAAACCAACTTTACAGTAAAATCCATAGTCAAATCATTATAGATATTAAGAACTTGTTATTTGATTGCTCCCAAAGCGGCTTGGACATCGAGATAGCCTGGATCCCCGGCCACTCGGGTATTGTTGGCAATGAGTGCGCTGACTCGTTAGCAAAGTATGCCACATCGAATCCGGTTGATCGTAAGCACTACGTAGCTCACAACTACGATTTGCGGAATGGTGCCAGACCCAAGTTATTTAACTTGTGGGCGGAAACATGGGAGTCGACCTCAAAAACCAAAGGTAAGTACTATGCAGCTATACAGCCCGGAATCCAGAAAAAACCTTGGTTTTTTAAATTTCCAAAACTGTCGAAGAGGACTGTTTCATCACTCTGCAGACTTAGACTCGGACATTGTTGTAGCCCAGTGTTCTTGCACAAAATTCATGTACGTGACAGCTCCCTGTGCAAGTGCGGCCTTGCAGAGGGTACTCTAGACCATATTTTCTTCTCCTGCTCCATTAACAACAGATCCTTTGATCTATATCAAAAACTTCCCAATTGCAATATCCCTCTCCCAACCAACTTCCATACACTTCTCTCCCATTTCTCTCCTAAACTAATCAATCTCCTGTCTAAATTTATAATAGATAACGAGATTAGAATGTAGTTAGTGCGTAACATAGTTATTGTGTAGATAATAGTTTAAGTTTATTTTAGTTTATGTATAGTAGATTATGTGTTATAACCCATGTGTCTGTCCTTGCAGCTGAACTAACAGCTACCACAAAGTACAAAGTTCGACGGCCTGCCTAAGTGCCTATACGTTACGAAGCCGTCATAACATGACACTGGCAGAATAGTCGACACCGGCTCAGTTGCCAAAGAAGAGAGAAAAAAAAAATAACATTTATATGTATCATCTATGAATTTAACCATGAATCGACTTACGAACGAACAACGCTTGCAAATTATTGAATTTTACTATCAAAATGCATGCTCGGTTAAGAGAATGCATCGCGCACTTCTTCCTTAATTTATGGGCAGTTTGGTCGGCCTACTGAGGCAGCTATTCGGAAGCTTGTGACTAAATTGCGAACCCAGTTTACATTATTGGACATTAAACCACGAACACGCATACGTAGAGTGAAGACCGAAGAAAATATTGCGGATGTATCCGCCAGTGTTAGTGATGACCGTGAAATGTCGATTCGCCGCCGTTCGCAGCAATTGGGCCTTTGTTACTCCACTACGTAGTTCCATGGAACAACAGTATAATGATAATTTAATTCTTTATTTCACTAAAAACACAATCATGAAAATATATTATAGATAAGAAAAACACAGGCTTATAATAGGATTGACAATATTCGCAAACTATGACTACTGAACTAGGTGTAAGTTACCAGGGGATCAGAAGTAGATAGAAGACGCAGAACTTGATGGCAACAGTACATAGTCGAGGTAACCCTAGAAGTAGTTGGTGACAGTCGCGATCGGTGTATTATAATGTTCAACATGTACACATGTACACATGTATGTGTACATGTGTGTATAAGATGCTATACCACTGATAGCTGATAGCTAGTTACCAAGGAGAGTTTCCTTGGTCGCCGGCTATCAGTCTGGTATACACAATCCTTGGTCGTTCGCTATCAGTCGCTATCGGGCTCCTTGGGACGACCAGAGAATGTGTAAAGCACACGGCTGTCAGCCAGCTATATGCTGGCTATCAGTCGACGCTCCATGGGGCTAGCTAGGAGACTGTATAGCATATGATTGTCTGCCAGCTAGCACCAGTATGTATAGCTGTGTGTCAGGCTATGTAAGGCTGAGTGTGTGCAGTATGTATGACATATGGCTCTCAGCCGGCTAGACACACAGCCATACGTACTGCTTGCTCGCCGCAAGCAGTACGTATGCCGTATGGCTGTCAGCCAGCTAGACACACAGACATACACACTGCTCGCTCGCCGCTCGCAGTATGTATGTCTGCCGGCCAGCTCTCAGTCCTCCCCCTGCCCCGCAGCTGCCGCCGCCTGCGCGCCGCAGACCGCGCCCTGCACGCCGACCAGTACCCGGCGCTGCGCTACCCCGAGTGCTACGTGCTGCGCGGCGGCTACCGCGCCTTCCACTCGCGCGCGCCGCCGCTGTGCGCGCCGCCCGGCTACACGCGCATGCGCGACCCGCTGCACGCGCACCTGTACCGCAGGCACCGCGACCAGGCCTAGCTGATACATATACAACAGATGCCATATTATTATCTAACCTCCACAATCCGAATCATTTTCCACTGCTATACCTACGATATCATGTGTTTCTAGTTTGTAGTAAGAAAAAATATCTCCCACCTCTATATAGTTTAGTTTCCTTAGTTTAAGAGCGTTTGACAATTGCAATACAACATTTTATATTATTATTATTGAAAAGTAATATAGTCGAAATTTTATTTCTTCATATTTTTAGACTATGCGGATTTTTGTCTAGTTTGTTTGGATAGCTTTTTTCGTGTTTTAATTGATATGTTGGGTATATAGTATTCAGCGATAAGCAGTAGTACTTTATAATCTCCATCACTATACAAAAATGAATGGAATTGCTGACTTTGATCCTGTAAAAGAAGAGATCATGTGAAACCAGTTTCTTTTGTAACGTTCCAAGTTCTATATAATATGTATAGAGTGAGGATCGTCTCCCCTGCTCTATACAGCCAGTTACTCTGAAAGCCTCAGCTATTTCAACAGAACCTCTTACCTAAGAAGCTGTATGTGTGCTTTTGCCACTTTTCAGTTAGTATGAAACTAAGGTCATTCACCTTACTACTGTATACATCTCTCATAGAATAATCTGGAAATTATCACATATGTGTTCTATTATCGATTCTGATGCAGAGATATTGATATAGCTAAGGCTTTCATAGTAACGTTGTTAGTATATACTTGTATGATTCAAAAAAACCTACTGGCATTGAATGAAAATCTATTCTCGAAGGAAGCTTGTTGATTACTATATACCTAATGTGATTTTCCAAGTTTATGCTAGAGCTAGAATATAATTGTATTAAGCTTTAAAAGATACTAAGTGCCCTGACATATTAATATTAAGTTCCTTGTATAGTAAATTTAGTTCAATTTAACACTATAGCTATTTCTAATTCGGTCTTTTTGGGACATTTTATTCCGAAAATTGTGACAATTTGTAAGAGATTTTCTTCAAAACCGATACATTTTCAGAAAGAGTACTAATTTGCAATATTATGATGCGCTTTGATTATGTTTTTATGGAATTTATTTTATTTAATGAACGAAAAACGTTTCTGTTACTATTAGGGTGAATCAATAATTATTTTTTTATACTTTTAACAGTTGCTTGTAATTTCTGAGACCTGATTTGTATTGAGACGCATTCGGCCTGTAATGAATGGACACAGGCCTCCTCTATGTGAGAAGGAATGAGCAGTAATCCACCAAGCTCATATCAAACCGTTTATAAAAATCCAGGTTAAAGATAACCGAAGTGACTATTACGTATATAAACCTAATTATTTCAATATAAATGCAAGCACTTTAGTATTTATAATTTTGTGTCCATACTCTTTTGTATTAACCTTGTCTATTAAAGCTTGATTTTTCATAGACAAAATTGAATGATGACGAGACAACTTTTGAAAATAGATCTATAGTTTATCACATGGCCAGCAATTCCTTTCACTAGAGATTCAAGTCTATCTCTATGCCTTTATACTTATTTTTCTGATAAATTATGAATACTAAAGCCTTGAAACAATTCCAATTACGCTTACTAGCATTTATAATAAGATTTGTAAATAGTAATTTTAAGGATAAATGTATTTTGACGTCAATAGATTTTTAAACCTGTAAGTTTGTGCCATAACTAGCCAAAATAGTGCATAAATTGGTACGTTGACTTCGCAGGCGATAAACTTTAGGCCTAGAAACTTGAAATTATAATAAAATAATATATTATGTATAATTCTGTAGTATAAAGCGAAACAAATTGTGAATTTTTAGTAATATTTTTCAGTAAATTATGCGAAAATATATAGATATTTTGTCTGTTTTCTTACCCAACCCACAAACACATGTCATAATCAAGTCATCGCCTGCTCAGCCTGTTCCCAACTGTGTCGGGTTCAGTTTCATTTGAGTAAGTACTAATAGTGTTCTCCCTCCGCAAGACTGGTGTCAGATTATCTGGTTTCAAGCACTCGTAACGACTGTCCAAGATGTACAGATGACAGCCGGGAGAAACGGCTTCATAGTTTCCGAGACGTGGAGGAATCTTGATATGTAAGACGGACTGACCTCGGCAAGAGTTGCTTGACCTGGACGGTCCTCATGACTATATAGAATTTAGTAGCTAATTATGGTCCTGACTTTCAGCCTGATGTAATTGCAATAAATACGATTCACTCAATAGATACGGGAGGACAGCGCCTGGTGCAGCTGACTACTGGTGTTTCACACGCAGCGACCGCCTGCCTGACGTCCGCGACCCTGTGGCCGGGTAACACGATACCTCTCCGCAACACTGCTATCTGATTTACTGAAAATAACATGCTCTCTGAGACACGCGAGGAATCTCTAAACATGTTAACATGCTCACCCACCCACGGCCCGACCTCGGCAAGCATTGCTTAACCTTGAAGCTGCTCATAAATATATATATATTACTTAGTAGCTAATTACGGTGAGGATGGTCATTATCTCGTGGTTTTATTTGGAGTCCTGGCTCGCAGCCTGATGTTGAAATGAATAAATACATCATTTAATAGATGGGAGCATCTCACAGCCTTATGCAAGAGTTTTATTTATAGTTGATATGCTCTAGTTTAACCGCCATGTCACCTGATGTTACATGTATCCAGTACTTAGATGAAAGATTTCTTAAAAGCTTCCCCGTATAATATAGGCTAACATGGCGGCTTGTAAAACGTCAGAGGCTAGTTCATGGTTCGAATTAGTCGTTTCCTATGGAGAATACAACTTTTAAAAGCTTAATTGATTTTCACAACGTTTAATACAGTTATAATATGTATGAGAGGGCAGTATAGACTATTCAACTTGGTACAAAGAAATAACAAATGAAAAACGAATCTAAGCGTCATCAGCGTTCTCGCAGTCACATAAAAATGTGGTAAATCTATACTTATAATAAATCTGTAGAGAGGTCAATTCTGTACATGAAATATATTTCCAAAATAACTATCAGGGGGTGATTAAGGATCGATACTCATGCCAAAAATGCAATCAGTTAAATTTTTGTCTGTCTGTCTGTCTGTCTGTATAACCGTTATAGAAACAAAAACTACTCGACGGATTTTAACGAAACTTGGTACAATTATTTTTCATACTCCTGAGCGGGTTATAGTATACTTTTCATCACGCTACAATCAATAGGAGCAGAGCAGTGAAGGGAAATGTTGGGAAAACGGGAGAAGTTGCTCCATTTTTTAAGCTTCCGTCGCGTGTGCAACCTTAATGGTTAAAGCTACACAAATCATTTCATGACGGAAATGTTCTCCTTAAAATTATATAAAAAATATCCCACGACAGCATATGTCTAACTTTTATGGTTGACTCACAATAACACGTGTAACTCCCGATAGCTTAGCAGTTCGAAGCTTTCTGATTATAATATTTGTCTACTCTTACGTTTATAACACTCTCAGTCACCCCTAATTGAAAAAGTTAACATTATTAACTATTCCATAAAAAAATTGGCCAAGTGCGAGTCAGACTCGCCCATGAAGGGTTCCGTAGTAACTATAATATAATATGCAAATTTATTTGACGAAAAAAAAACCTTACAAATTTCTTAAAACTAGCTTATTTACATTTTTTACAACTGCGCCAAATAAATTTGTTTTGAATAAAAAACCTTACAAATTTCTTAAAACTGGCTTTTTTACATTTTTTACAACTGCGCCGAATAAATTTGTTTTTCATAGTGTTTGTATGAATTACAAAGTTATATTTGCGGTTTTAGAAAATATGCTGTATCTCAAAAACTGCTGAACTGATTTCGTTCAAACTAATTTTGGTTGAAAGTTTATATTAAGATCTGCAGACATATATTTTTTTTAGATTTTTCACTGCATTATTATAGAAGTTAGAGGTTGTGTCCGCCACACACACATTTTACCACTTTGGAAGCTTATATCTTTTAAACGATTGACTTTATGGAAAAGTGGTTTTAGAAACCCCGATGTCGTTTTTAAAGAACTGTCTATAGATACCACAGACGTATAGGTTTCATGAAAAAAAATATTTTCAGGTTTAGTTCCATGTATGGGGAGCCCCCCTTTATTTTAAATATTTTTTAAATTTTTTTTCAAAATCGGAAAGCGGTTCACAGAATACATCTACCTATCAAGTTTCACATGTATAGTCCTAATAGTTTCGGAATAAAATTGCTGTGACAGACGGACGGACGGACAGACAGACAGACAGACAGACGGACAGACATGTCGAAACTATAAAGATTCCGTTTTTTGCCATTCGGCTACGAAACCGTAAAAAGAATCATATAAATCGGTATAGAAACACCAAAGTTATACATGAAATACGCTTATAATAATAAGCCATCGCGCGTGAATACTGAATCATGCTATAAGGATTAGTTTTGAGAATCGGTCGCCGCGCTCGACGCGTCTCGCGGTCGAAGCGTTCTCTAGGTACTTAAGCCTCATGTGAACGTGATCTAAACAATATTACCAATACATTAACTTACGCTGACGGAGTCGCGGGCACAGCTATATTGTATCATTACGCTAAGGCCAATAGGAGCGGAGCGCCAATGAAGAATGCTTCAAAATCGGGGTTAAATTTAACGTTAGCCCAAAGTAACTATTTCACGCGGACGAAGTCGCGGGCAAAAGCTAGTATAAAAATAAACTTGACAAATTACAAAATAAGATGTTACTATTTCTTTTCTGCAGCTAAAACAATGTTAATTTCATAAAGAACTACCTATGCATAACGTGTATAAAAGAAACTATAAGAAACAATATGTTCCATGTCTATCGGCTCTAGATTAAGAGTAATCTGTTGCCAACAATATCATTGTTTTTGCATATTTCATGACTTTGCACTAAGACTAACCGATATCTTATTGGAAAGAATAGTACATACATACGTTGTAAATTTATATCCTGCTCTTTTCATTGCATTTTGAATCAACATGACAAAATGTAAAAGCGTGTATATATTCTAGAAACAGAAAACCATAGAGTATAGATTAAAAGTGCAATGCAGAGAGCAAAACTTTTTTTTCTTTTTTTTTTTACACAAACCTTTTTTCATTAAAACAGCATATTTATTGAAGAAAGGTTATAGAAAATGTTTCGCTTTGTACAGAGTCAAGAAATATGCAAAAGCAATGAAACTTTATGACTTTGTCATCAGATTATTCAAAATCTAGTGCAGATTGAACTATCGTGTCTTAGAGGATTATGCATGCGATGCATAGTTCTTTATGAATGTACCGTTGGTGTCGCAAAATTTGAGTCAGTCAGTGTAATAGGTATGAGAGGATATTGTAGACCATTCAACTTAGTACAAAGTACAATAATAACAAATCAACAACGAATCTAAGAGTGTAGTGTTCTCACAGTCATATAAAATTTATCTTTATAAAAGACTAGCTGTTGCCCGCGACTTCGTTCGCGTGGGAGGGAGGTGGGAACTACTTTCGCATTTATTATATATGTAGTATATAGTGTATAGTATATAGTATGGACTAAACTAGATTTCACATAGAACTAGCAGCGCCCGCGATTACTTCCGCGTGGATTCAGAAATAATGAATACAGCCTATAGCACTTACCAATAATGCACCTTACTACCTACCAATATCACTAATGATCAGTCAGATTACCCTCAACATACAAACTTAGAAACAAATTTTACCTCTTTATCTTTACATATTATAAAAAGAAATCCCACTGACGCGTCTGTCTGTCTGTCTGTATGAACGCGATAAACTCAAAAACTACCGGACGGTTTTTGTAGAGCTTTTTCCATAGATAGTGTGATTCCTGAGGAAGGTTTAGGTGTATAATTTATTATGGTTTTATGTAAAATTACTGAGCTATAACGATTTTTGTTGAAGAGGTCGCAAAAAATCTTGCCTACTGGGAGCTCTACTCGCGTCCGCCGTGTAAGCCCTCTGCTGGCGTACATTGAAGTAATGTACTTGAATAATTGTTGATCTATAATACTGCTTCAAAAGAGTCCTCAATAGCATATCTCTATCTCCTACGGTTGACTCACAATAACTACTTTTGTGTTCACAGTATTGATTAAAGATACTTTTTTTTTTTTTTTTTAGCGTGGTAAAATTATCAAATAAGTCCACCCACCCCGGGCAGGGTGGGAGGGACTGTCAGACTTTTACTGACTAAAATCCACGGTGTTCCTTCAATAACCCTTTACGTACCGGGGTCACGGTAACGGGATGAGTCCCACGACCCCGGCAGGCTTCGGCCCTCTACAGGGGGGGCCTCGTCATATTGCTGACGCTCTTTGAGGCAAGCGTGGAACACGACGCGCCGTCGACCCGGGCATGGTCCATGGTCGGACAGCGAGTTGCCCTTTACTCGCTGTCCGCATGCCCGCGCCTACGGTGGCCGGAGATCGTCGGCCGACGTCCGACGCCGTGGGCGTCTACCACTGCGGCTAGGCTGGAGGAAGGACGCCATCCTCTCCCTCACGCGGCCCGCCTCCTCCTTCGGAAGCATGACTGCTTCGCAGAAGGAGGCGACCGCTTCCCACTCCCTCTCGCCCCGCAGCATGGCCTCGACCAATGCCGGGCGCGAGAGGTCTCCGCCTATTGCCGCCGTGAGGACACGTCGGTGCTCTGCCCAAGCGGGGCAGTCCTGCACCGTGTGCTCGACTGTGTCCTCAGGGCGACCCTCGCAGTGGTGACACCCAGGCGTTTCCTCCTTTCCCATCAGACACAGGTACCTCCCGAAACTTCCGTGTCCGGTGAGGACCTGCGTCATGCGGTAGGTCAGGATAAATTAAAGATACTACGTTATTTTTTCAAAGCAGTTTTCTTCTGTTCATTATTAATACTTATCTCAATAAATACATTCATTAAGTTTGATATTTAATGCAAATTAAAATTGTCCTTTACACTATGTGAATCAAATAAATACTTTAGATGATATCATAGGTTCAAACCAGCGCTTGATTACACTCCGACGCGGCTAACAAAAAGGATGACGGCTACCGAAATCCACCCGAGCGAAGCCGTGAAGGCCCGCTAGTAATCTACTATGTTAATATGATATATATTTCAGACCAAGAATCTATAATGCCTGTTATTACAAACTTAAAACCTTTGTTAGTAGGAATACAAAATAAATAGCACGGAATTAATTTCTCCATATTTTTAAGATCTTTTGCGGATTCTTATAGTTAATTTGGTCAGTTTTTCTTTCGTTTTTCATTAATATACTAGCTGTTGCCCGTAGCTTCGTTCGCATGGATATTTCCAACATTTCGCCTGAATTAAAGGTAGCCTGTGTTATTCTGATGTATGAGCTATGTGAACGTAAACTTTTATTCAAATCCATTCGGTAGTTTTTGCGTGAAAGAGTAACTTACATCCATCTATCCACCCTCACAAACATTCGCATCAGTAATATTAGCAGAAGTATAGCTAGATCTATACTAATATTATAAAGATGTAAAATTTGTAAGTTTGTATGTATGGGGTAATCTCTGAAACTACCGAACCGATTTTGTAAATTCTTTCGCATACATGTAGCTGCATTATCCCTGAGTGCTATAAGCTATAAATTATCCTTATATCATGCATATTAGCCGAGCTATTATAATCTTTGTCAAGCAAGTCGGTGACGGGATCCCGTGGAATATTTTCGACTTCTACTCGGACGAAGTCGCGGGCAGAAGCTAGTTAGTAAATACCGTTGTGTTCCATGTGTCCATGTGATGTTCCATTCAGGATGCCGCTTTATCAATGAATGTCTCTCTGTCCTCACTAAACCAATGGCTTCTTGATCATGGTCTGTCTCTAAGTGCGCCAAAGAGTACAGCGGTCATCTTTACCCGCAAGCGTTCTGTACCCCCAATCGATATAAATATTGATGGGCAAACCATACCAGTTGAGAACAAGGCTAGGTTTCTGGGAGTAACTTTGGACTCAAGATTGACTGGAGTCGATCACATTAACAATGTAGTTAAAAAATGTGAAAAGTCTATATCGGTCCTCAAGGCTTTGGCTGGGGTATGGTGGGGAGCTCACCCCCACACCCTTAAACTGATATATAATGCACTAACCAGAAGTGCTATGGACTACTGCAGCTTTCTTTTGGAGCCCTGCAATAAAGAAGCACTTAAAAAATTGATCAGCATCCAGTCCAAATGTTTGAGAATTTTCATTGGGGCCATGAAATCCACTCCCATAAATGCGCTCCAAGTTGAATGCGCAGAACCCCCTCTTCACCTTAGGAGACAATACCTGGCAGATCGCTTCCTGACTAAAGTTTTTTCGCTTTCATCCCATCCTTTGCTCCCAATTTTACAACAAATCGACCTCTCATTTAGTAACTCTCCCTACTGGAAACATAAAACAGTTCCTTTATTGATAAATAGGTACAGAGAGCTTAAACAGCTTTCTTCGCCAATTTGTCAATACTCTTCTCTCCCGGTCTTTGCCGCCGCATATGAAACTATTGATTTCGAACCAAAAGCCGTTTTGGGACTTGGCATATCAAAGAATTCCCAAAACCCAAGAGATGACTTTGAGTCATCGGTCAAGAGGTATTGGGAAGGATGGAATTTATTTTTCACTGATGCTTCAAAACTATCCGATACCGAATGCACAGGGGTTGCAGTTTATTTTCAAAATTCAAAAATAGCCTTATTATTTCAATGTCCACCAGAAGCATCAGTATTTACAGGAGAGTGTATAGGTATTTTAGAAGCTATACACTATATAAAATCACATCAAATAACAAGATCAGTAATTTTTTCAGACTCCCGTGGTAGTATTCAGGCCTTAAAACAAAACCAACTTTACAGTAAAATCCATAGTCAAATCATTATAGATATTAAGAACTTGTTATTTGATTGCTCCCAAAGCGGCTTGGACATCGAGATAGCCTGGATCCCCGGCCACTCGGGTATTGTTGGCAATGAGTGCGCTGACTCGTTAGCAAAGTATGCCACATCGAATCCGGTTGATCGTAAGCACTACGTAGCTCACAACTACGATTTGCGGAATGGTGCCAGACCCAAGTTATTTAACTTGTGGGCGGAAACATGGGAGTCGACCTCAAAAACCAAAGGTAAGTACTATGCAGCTATACAGCCCGGAATCCAGAAAAAACCTTGGTTTTTTAAATTTCCAAAACTGTCGAAGAGGACTGTTTCATCACTCTGCAGACTTAGACTCGGACATTGTTGTAGCCCAGTGTTCTTGCACAAAATTCATGTACGTGACAGCTCCATGTGCAAGTGCGGCCTTGCAGAGGGTACTCTAGACCATATTTTCTTCTCCTGCTCCATTAACAACAGATCCTTTGATCTATATCAAAAACTTCCCAATTGCAATATCCCTCTCCCAACCAACTTCCATACACTTCTCTCCCATTTCTCTCCTAAACTAATCAATCTCCTGTCTAAATTTATAATAGATAACGAGATTAGAATGTAGTTAGTGCGTAACATAGTTATTGTGTAGATAATAGTTTAAGTTTATTTTAGTTTATGTATAGTAGATTATGTGTTATAACCCATGTGTCTGTCCTTGCAGCTGAACTAACAGCTACCACAAAGTACAAAGTTCGACGGCCTGCCTAAGTGCCTATACGTTACGAAGCCGTCATAACATGACACTGGCAGAATAGTCGACACCGGCTCAGTTGCCAAAGAAGAGAGAAAAAAAAAATAACATTTATATGTATCATCTATGAATTTAACCATGAATCGACTTACGAACGAACAACGCTTGCAAATTATTGAATTTTACTATCAAAATGCATGCTCGGTTAAGAGAATGCATCGCGCACTTCTTCCTTAATTTATGGGCAGTTTGGTCGGCCTACTGAGGCAGCTATTCGGAAGCTTGTGACTAAATTGCGAACCCAGTTTACATTATTGGACATTAAACCACGAACACGCATACGTAGAGTGAAGACCGAAGAAAATATTGCGGATGTATCCGCCAGTGTTAGTGATGACCGTGAAATGTCGATTCGCCGCCGTTCGCAGCAATTGGGCCTTTGTTACTCCACTACGTAGTTCCATGGAACAACAGTATAATGATAATTTAATTCTTTATTTCACTAAAAACACAATCATGAAAATATATTATAGATAAGAAAAACACAGGCTTATAATAGGATTGACAATATTCGCAAACTATGACTACTGAACTAGGTGTAAGTTACCAGGGGATCAGAAGTAGATAGAAGACGCAGAACTTGATGGCAACAGTACATAGTCGAGGTAACCCTAGAAGTAGTTGGTGACAGTCGCGATCGGTGTATTATAATGTTCAACATGAACAGTTGTATAAGATGCTATACCACTGATAGCTGATAGCTAGTTACCAAGGAGAGTTTCCTTGGTCGCCGGCTATCAGTCTGGTATACACAATCCTTGGTCGTTCGCTATCAGTCGCTATCGGGCTCCTTGGGACGACCAGAGAATGTGTAAAGCACACGGCTGTCAGCCAGCTATATGCTGGCTATCAGTCGACGCTCCATGGGGCTAGCTAGGAGACTGTATAGCATATGATTGTCTGCCAGCTAGCACCAGTATGTATAGCTGTGTGTCAGGCTATGTAAGGCTGAGTGTGTGCAGTATGTATGACATATGGCTCTCAGCCGGCTAGACACACAGCCATACGTACTGCTTGCTCGCCGCAAGCAGTACGTATGCCGTATGGCTGTCAGCCAGCTAGACACACAGACATACACACTGCTCGCTCGCCGCTCGCAGTATGTATGTCTGCCGGCCAGCTCTCAGTCCTCCCCCTGCCCCGCAGCTGCCGCCGCCTGCGCGCCGCAGACCGCGCCCTGCACGCCGACCAGTACCCGGCGCTGCGCTACCCCGAGTGCTACGTGCTGCGCGGCGGCTACCGCGCCTTCCACTCGCGCGCGCCGCCGCTGTGCGCGCCGCCCGGCTACACGCGCATGCGCGACCCGCTGCACGCGCACCTGTACCGCAGGTACCGCGACCAGGCCTAGCTGATACATATACAACAGATGCCATATTATTATCTAACCTCCACAATCCGAATCATTTTCTATACCTACGATATCATGTGTTTCTAGTTTGTAGTAAGAAAAAATATCTCCCACCTCTATATAGTTTAGTCTCCTTAGTTTAAGAGCGTTTGACAATTGCAATACAACATTTTATATTATTATTATTGAAAAGTAATATAGTCGAAATTTTATTTCTTCATATTTTTAGACTATGCGGATTTTTGTCTAGTTTGTTTGGATAGCTTTTTTCGTGTTTTTATTGATATGTTGGGTATATAGTATTCAGCGATAAGCAGTAGTACTTTATAATCTCCATCACTATACAAAAATGAATGGAATTGCTGACTTTGATCCTGTAAAAAAAAGAGATCATGACAAACCAGTTTCTTTTGTAACGTTCCAAGTTCTATATAATATGTATAGAGTGAGGATCGTCTCCCCTGCTCTATACAGCCAGTTACTCTGAAAGCCTCAGCTATTTCAACAGAACCTCTTACCTAAGAAGCTGTATGTGTGCTTTTGCCACTTTTCAGTTGGATAGTATGAAGCTAAGGTCATTCACCTTATTACTGTATACGTCTCTCATAGAACAATCTGGAAATTATCACCTATGTGTTCTATTATCGATTCTGATGCAGAGATATTGATATAGCTAAGGCTTTCATAGTAACGTTGTAAGTATATACTTGTATGGTTCAAAAAAACCTACTGACATTGAATGAATATAGGAAGCTTGTTGATTACTATATACCTAATGTGATTTTCCAAGTTTATGCTAGAGCTAGAATATAATTGTATTAAGCTTTAAAATATACTAAGTGCCCTGACATATTAATATTAAGTTCCTTGTATAGTAAATTTAGTTCAATTTAACACTATAGCTATTTCTAATTCGGTCTTTTTGGGACATTTTATTCCGAAAATTGTGACAATTTGTAAGAGATTTTCTTCAAAACCGATACATTTTCAGAAAGAGTACTAATTTGCAATATTATGATGCGCTTTGATTATGTTTTTATGGAATTTATTTTATTTAATGAACGAAAAACGTTTCTGTTACTATTAGGGTGAATCAATAATTATTTTTTTATACTTTTAACAGTTGCTTGTAATTTCTGAGACCTGATTTGTATTGAGACGCATTCGGCCTGTAATGAATGGACACAGGCCTCCTCTATGTGAGAAGGAATGAGCAGTAATCCACCAAGCTCATATCAAACCGTTTATAAAAATCCAGGTTAAAGATAACTGAAGTGACTATTACGTATATAAACCTAATTATTTCAATATAAATGCAAGCACTTTAGTATTTATAATTTTGTGTCCATACTCTTTTGTATTAACCTTGTCTATTAAAGCTTAATTTTTCATAGACAAAATTGAATGATGACGAGACAACTTTTGAAAATAGATCTATAGTTTATCACATGGCCAACAATTCCTTTCACTAGAGATTCAAGTCTATCTCTATGCCTTTATACATATTTTTCTGATAAATTATGAATACTAAAGCCTTGAAACAATTCCAATTACGCTTACTAGCATTTATAATAAGATTTGTAAATAGTAATTTTAAGGATAAATGTATTTTGACGTCAATAGATTTTTAAACCTGTAAGTTTGTGCCATAACTAGCCAAAATAGTGCATAAATTGGTACGTTGACTTCGCAGGCGATAAACTTTAGGCCTAGAAACTCGAAATTATAATAAACTAATATATTATGTATAATTCTGTAGTATAAAGCGAAACAAATTGTGAATTTTTAGTAATATTTTTCAGTAAATTATGCGAAAATATATAGATTTTTTGTCTGTTTTCTTACCCAACCCACAAACACATGTCATAATCAAGTCATCGCCTGCTCAGCCTGTTCCCAACTGTGTCGGGTTCGGCTTCCAATCTAACCGGAAGCAAATGCTGGTGAGTAAGTACTAATAGTGTTCTCCCTCCGCAAGACTGGTGTCAGATTATCTGGTTTCAAGCACTCGTAACGACTGTCCAAGACGTACAGATGACAGCCGGGAGAAACGGCTTCATAGTTTCCGAGACGTGGAGGAATCTTGATATGTAAGACGGACAGCCATCCCCGGACTGACCTCGGAAAGAGTTGCTTGACCTGGACGGTCCTCATGAATACATAGAATTCAGTAGCTAATTATGGTCCTGACTTTCAGCCTGATGTAACTGCAATAAATACGATTCACTCAATAGATACGGGAGGACAGCGCCTGGTGCAGCTGACTACTGGTGTTTCACACGCAGCGACCGCCTGTCTGACGTCCGCGACCCTGTGGCCGGGTAACACGATACCTCTCCGCAACACTGCTATCTGATTTACTGAAAATAACATGCTCTCTGAGACACGCGAGGAATCTCTAAACATGTTAACATGCTCACCCACCCACGGCCCGACCTCGGCAAGCATTGCTTAACCTTGAAGCTGCTCATAAATATATATATATATATTACTTAGTAGCTAATTATGGTGAGGATGATCATTGTCTCGTGGTTTTATTTCGAGTCCTGGCTCGCAGCCTGATGTTGAAATTAATAAATACATCATTTAGTAGGTGGGAGCATCTCACAGCCTTATGCAAGAGTTTTATTTATAGTTGATATGCTCTAGTTTAACCGCCATGTCACCTGATGTTACATATATCCAGTACTTAGATGAAAGATTTCTTAAAAGCTTCCCCGTATAATATAGGCTAACATGGCGGCTTATAAAACGTCAGAGGCTAGTTCATGGTTCGAATTAGTCGTTTCCTATGGAGAATACAACTTTTAAAAGCTTAATTGATTTTCACAACGTTTAATACAGTTATAATATGTATGAGAGGGCAGTATAGACTATTCAACTTAGTACAAAGAAATAACAAATGAAAAACGAATCTAAGCGTCATCAGCGTTCTCGCAGTCACATAAAAATGTGGTAAATATAAAAATAAACTTGACAAATTACAAAATAAGATGTTACTATTTCTTTTCTGCAGCTAAAACAATGTTAATTTCATAAAGAACTATGCATAACGTGTATAAAAGAAACTGTAAGAAACAATATGTTCCATGTCTATCGGCTCTAGATTATGAGTAATCTGTTGCCAACAATATCATTGTTTTTGCATATTTCATGACTTTCCACTAAGACTAACCGATATCTTATTTCAAAGAATATTACATACATACGTTGTTTTATATCCTGCTCTTTTCATTGCATTTTGAATCAACACAAAATGTAAAAGCGTGTATATATTCTAGAAACAGAAAACCATAGAGTATAGATTAAAAGTGAAATGCAGAGCAAAAGTTTTTTTTCTTTTTTTTTTTTTACTCAAACCTTTTTTCATTAAAACAACATATCGCACCTATAAAGTAAAACTGTTATTAAACGAAAATTTTCACGAATTGAGTTATTTATACCATCAGTCTAAAATATACGTAAACTGCAGGTTAAACTTGTAATTATTCAAAAATATCGTCTTTTTCGCCATCTAGCGTTAAATCATATCGTTACCAAATAAAATATAAATCTAAAAAATATTTTTGTAAGTAAATAAAGAAAAACTATTCTAAACCACATGTATACAGTAAACAGATATCTATCATATAAACTCATAAGAAATCATAAAGTACTTGTACTTAGACTTACCTAGACTAAATTAAGATACTGAACTGTTTCAAATATTGGCTCTCCTGTAAAATTTGATAATTTCGTATAGTAACGGTTTTACTTTAAAGGTGCGATATTTATTGAAGAAAGGTTATAGAAAATGTTTCGCTTTGTACAGAGTCAAGAAATATGCAAAAGCAATGAAACTTTATGACTTTGTCATCAGATTATTCAAAATCTAGTGCAGATTGAACTATCGTGTCTTAGAGGATTATGCATGCGATGCATAGTTCTTTATGAATGTACCGTTGGTGTCGCAAAATTTGAGTCAGTCAGTGTAATAGGTATGAGAGGATATTGTAGACCATTCAACTTAGTACAAAGTACAATAATAACAAATCAACAACGAATCTAAGAGTGTAGAGTGTAAAATTTATCTTTATAAAAGACTAGCTTTTGCCCGCGACTTCGTTCGCGTGGGAGGGAGGCGGGAACTACTTCCGCATTTATTATATATGTAGTATATAGTTTATAGTATAGTATATAGTATGGACTAAACACATTTCACATAGAACTAGCAGCGCCCGCGAATTCTTCCGCGTGGATTCAGAAATAATGAATACAGCCTAAAGCACTTACCAATAATGCACCTTACTACCTACCAATATAACTAATGATCAGTCAGATTACCCTCAACATATAAACTTAGAAACAAATTTTGCCTCTTTATCCTTACATATTATAAAAAGAAATCCCCCTGACGCGTCTGTCTGTCTGTCTGTATGAACGCGATAAACTAAAAAAATTACCGGACGATTTTTGTACAGCTTTCTCCATAGATAGTGTGATTCCTGAGGAAGGTTTAGGTGTGTTATTTATTATGGTTTTATGCAAAATCACTGAACTATAACGATTTTTGTTAAAGAGGTCGCAAAAAATCTTGCCTACTGGGAGCTCTACTCGCGTCCGCCGTGTAAGCCCTCTGCTGGCGTACATTGAAGTAATGTACTTGAATAATTGTTGATCTATAATACTGCTTCAAAAGAGTCCTCAATAGCATATCTCTATCTCCTACGGTTGACTCACAATAACTACTTTTGTGTTCACAGTATTGATTAAAGATACTTTTTTTTTTTTTTTTTTTAGCGTGGTAAAATTATCAAATAAGTCCACCCACCCCGGGCAGGGTGGGAGGGACTGTCAGACTTTTACTGACTAAAATCCACGGTGTTCCTTCAATAACCCTTTCCGTACCGGGGTCACGGTAACGGGATGAGTCCCACGACCCCGGCAGGCTTCGGCCCTCTACAGGGGGGGGGCCTCGTCATATTGCTGACGCTCTTTGAGGCAAGCGTGGAACACGACGCGCCGTCGACCCGGGCATGGTCCATGGTCGGACAGCGAGTTGCCCTTTACTCGCTGTCCGCATGCCCGCGCCTACGGTGGCCGGAGATCGTCGGCCGACGTCCGACGCCGTGGGCGTCTACCACTGCGGCTAGGCTGGAGGAAGGACGCCATCCTCTCCCTCACGCGGCCCGCCTCCTCCTTCGGAAGCATGACTGCTTCGCAGAAGGAGGCGACCGCTTCCCACTCCCTCTCGCCCCGCAGCATGGCCTCGACCAATGCCGGGCGCGAGAGGTCTCCGCCTATTGCCGCCGTGAGGACACGTCGGTGCTCTGCCCAAGCGGGGCAGTCCTGCACCGTGTGCTCGACTGTGTCCTCAGGGCGACCCTCGCAGTGGTGACACCCAGGCGTTTCCTCCTTTCCCATCAGACACAGGTACCTCCCGAAACTTCCGTGTCCGGTGAGGACCTGCGTCATGCGGTAGGTCAGGATAAATTAAAGATACTACGTTATTTTTTCAAAGCAGTTTTCTTCTGTTCATTATTAATACTTATCTCAATAAATACATTCATTAAGTTCGATATTTAATGCAAATTAAAATTGTCCTTTACACTATGTGAATCAAATAAATACTTTAGATGATATCATAGGTTCAAGCCAGCGCTTGATTACACTCCGACGCGGCTAACAAAAAGGATGACGGCTACCGAAATCCACCCGAGCGAAGCCGTGAAGGCCCGCTAGTAATCTACTATGTTAATATGATATATATTTCAGACCAAGAATCTATAATGCCTGTTATTACAAACTTAAAACCTTTGTTAGTAGGAATACAAAATAAATAGCACGGAATTAATTTCTCCATATTTTTAAGATCTTTTGCGGATTCTTATAGTTAATTTGGTCAGTTTTTCTTTCGTTTTTCATTAATATACTAGCTGTTGCCCGTAGCTTCGTTCGCATGGATATTTCCAACATTTCGCCTGAATTAAAGGTAGCCTGTGTTATTCTGATGTATGAGCTATGTGAACGTAAACTTTTATTCAAATCCATTCGGTAGTTTTTGCGTGAAAGAGTAACTTACATCCATCTATCCACCCTCACAAACATTCGCATCAGTAATATTAGCAGAAGTATAGCTAGATCTATACTAATATTATAAAGATGTAAAATTTGTAAGTTTGTATGTATGGGGTAATCTCTGAAACTACCGAACCGATTTTGTAAATTCTTTCGCATACATGTAGCTGCATTATCCCTGAGTGCTATAAGCTATAAATTATCCTTATATCATGCATATTAGCCGAGCTATTATAATCTTTGTCAAGCAAGTCGGTGACGGGATCCCGTGGAATATTTTCGACTTCTACTCGGACGAAGTCGCGGGCAGAAGCTAGTTAGTAAATACCGTTGTGTTCCATGTGTCCATGTGATGTTCCATTCAGGATGCCGCTTTATCAATGAATGTCTCTCTGTCCTCACTAAACCAATGGCTTCTTGATCATGGTCTGTCTCTAAGTGCGCCAAAGAGTACAGCGGTCATCTTTACCCGCAAGCGTTCTGTACCCCCAATCGATATAAATATTGATGGGCAAACCATACCAGTTGAGAACAAGGCTAGGTTTCTGGGAGTAACTTTGGACTCAAGATTGACTGGAGTCGATCACATTAACAATGTAGTTAAAAAATGTGAAAAGTCTATATCGGTCCTCAAGGCTTTGGCTGGGGTATGGTGGGGAGCTCACCCCCACACCCTTAAACTGATATATAATGCACTAACCAGAAGTGCTATGGACTACTGCAGCTTTCTTTTGGAGCCCTGCAATAAAGAAGCACTTAAAAAATTGATCAGCATCCAGTCCAAATGTTTGAGAATTTTCATTGGGGCCATGAAATCCACTCCCATAAATGCGCTCCAAGTTGAATGCGCAGAACCCCCTCTTCACCTTAGGAGACAATACCTGGCAGATCGCTTCCTGACTAAAGTTTTTTCGCTTTGATCCCATCCTTTGCTCCCAATTTTACAACAAATCGACCTCTCATTTAGTAACTCTCCCTACTGGAAACATAAAACAGTTCCTTTATTGATAAATAGGTACAGAGAGCTTAAACAGCTTTCTTCGCCAATTTGTCAATACTCTTCTCTCCCGGTCTTTGCCGCCGCATATGAAACTATTGATTTCGAACCAAAAGCCGTTTTGGGACTTGGCATATCAAAGAATTCCCAAAACCCAAGAGATGACTTTGAGTCATCGGTCAAGAGGTATTGGGAAGGATGGAATTTATTTTTCACTGATGCTTCAAAACTATCCGATACCGAATGCACAGGGGTTGCAGTTTATTTTCAAAATTCAAAAATAGCCTTATTATTTCAATGTCCACCAGAAGCATCAGTATTTACAGGAGAGTGTATAGGTATTTTAGAAGCTATACACTATATAAAATCACATCAAATAACAAGATCAGTAATTTTTTCAGACTCCCGTGGTAGTATTCAGGCCTTAAAACAAAACCAACTTTACAGTAAAATCCATAGTCAAATCATTATAGATATTAAGAACTTGTTATTTGATTGCTCCCAAAGCGGCTTGGACATCGAGATAGCCTGGATCCCCGGCCACTCGGGTATTGTTGGCAATGAGTGCGCTGACTCGTTAGCAAAGTATGCCACATCGAATCCGGTTGATCGTAAGCACTACGTAGCTCACAACTACGATTTGCGGAATGGTGCCAGACCCAAGTTATTTAACTTGTGGGCGGAAACATGGAAGTCGACCTCAAAAACCAAAGGTAAGTACTATGCAGCTATACAGCCCGGAATCCAGACAAAAACTTTGGTTTTTTAAATTTCCAAAACTGTCGAAGAGGACTGTTTCATCACTCTGCAGACTTAGACTCGGACATTGTTGTAGCCCAGTGTTCTTGCACAAAATTCATGTACGTGACAGCTCCCTGTGCAAGTGCGGCCTTGCAGAGGGTACTCTAGACCATATTTTCTTCTCCTGCTCCATTAACAACATGATCCTTTGATCTATATCAAAAACTTCCCAATTGCAATATCCCTCTCCCAACCAACTTCCATACACTTCTCTCCCATTTCTCTCCTAAACTAATCAATCTCCTGTCTAAATTTATAATAGATAACGAGATTAGAATGTAGTTAGTGCGTAACATAGTTATTGTGTAGATAATAGTTTAAGTTTATTTTAGTTTATGTATAGTAGATTATGTGTTATAACCCATGTGTCTGTCCTTGCAGCTGAACTAACAGCTACCACAAAGTACAAAGTTCGACGGCCTGCCTAAGTGCCTATACGTTACGAAGCTGTCATAACATGACACTGGTAGAATAGTCGACACCGGCTCAGTTGCCAAAGAAGAGAGAAAAAAAAAAAAAAAATTATATGTATCATCTATGAATTTAACCATGAATCGACTTACGAACGAACAACGCTTGCAAATTATTGAATTTTACTATCAAAATGCATGCTCGGTTAAGAGAATGCATCGCGCACTTCTTCCTTAATTTATGGGCAGTTTGGTCGGCCTACTGAGGCAGCTAATCGGAAGCTTGTGACTAAATCCCAGTTTACATTATTGGACATTAAACCACGAACACGCATACGTAGAGTGAGGACCGAAGAAAATATTGCGGATGTATCCGCCAGTGTTAGTGATGACCGTGAAATGTCGATTCGCCGCCGTTCGCAGCAATTGGGCCTTTGTTACTCCACTACGTAGTTCCATGGAACAACAGTATAATGATAATTTAATTCTTTATTTCACTAAAAACACAATCATGAAAATATATTATAGATAAGAAAAACACAGGCTTATAATAGGATTGACAATATTCGCAAACTATGACTACTGAACTAGGTGTAAGTTACCAGGGGATCAGAAGTAGATAGAAGACGCAGAACTTGATGGCAACAGTACATAGTCGAGGTAACCCTAGAAGTAGTTGGTGACAGTCGCGATCGGTGTATTATAATGTTCAACATGAACAGTTGTATAAGATGCTATACCACTGATAGCTGATAGCTAGTTACCAAGGAGAGTTTCCTTGGTCGCCGGCTATCAGTCTGCTATACACAATCCGTGGTCGTTCGCTATCAGTCGCTATCGGGCTCCTTGGGACGACCAGAGAATGTGTAAAGCACACGGCTGTCAGCCAGCTATATGCTGGCTATCAGTCGACGCTCCATGGGGCTAGCTAGGAGACTGTATAGCATATGATTGTCTGCCAGCTAGCACCAGTATGTATAGCTGTGTGTCAGGCTATGTAAGGCTGAGTGTGTGCAGTATGTATGACATATGGCTCTCAGCCGGCTAGACACACAGCCATACGTACTGCTTGCTCGCCGCAAGCAGTACGTATGCCGTATGGCTGTCAGCCAGCTAGACACACAGACATACACACTGCTCGCTCGCCGCTCGCAGTATGTATGTCTGCCGGCCAGCTCTCAGTCCTCCCCCTGCCCCGCAGCTGCCGCCGCCTGCGCGCCGCAGACCGCGCCCTGCACGCCGACCAGTACCCGGCGCTGCGCTACCCCGAGTGCTACGTGCTGCGCGGCGGCTACCGCGCCTTCCACTCGCGCGCGCCGCCGCTGTGCGCGCCGCCCGGCTACACGCGCATGCGCGACCCGCTGCACGCGCACCTGTACCGCAGGCACCGCGACCAGGCCTAGCTGATACATATACAACAGATGCCATATTATTATCTAACCTCCACAATCCGAATCATTTTCCACTGCTATACCTACGATATCATGTGTTTCTAGTTTGTAGTAAGAAAAAATATCTCCCACCTCTATATAGTTTAGTTTCCTTAGTTTAAGAGCGTTTGACAATTGCAATACAACATTTTATATTATTATTATTGAAAAGTAATATAGTCGAAATTTTATTTCTTCATATTTTTAGACTATGCGGATTTTTGTCTAGTTTGTTTGGATAGCTTTTTTCGTGTTTTTATTGATATCTTGGGTGTATAGTATTCAGCATAAGCAGTAGTACTTTATAATCTCCATCACTATACAAAAATGAATGGAATTGCTGACTTTGATCCTGTAAAAGAAGAGATCATGTGAAACCAGTTTCTTTTGTAACGTTCCAAGTTCTACATAATATGTATAGAGTGAGGATCGTCTCCCCTGCTCTATACAGCCAGTTACTCTGAAAGCCTCAGCTATTTCAACAGAACCTCTTACCCAAGAAGCTGTATGTGTGCTTTTGCCACTTTTTAGTTAGACAGTATGAAGCTAAGGTCATTCACCTTACTACAGTATTCATCTCTCATAGAACAACCAGGAAATTATCACCTATGTGTTCTGTGATCGATTCTGATGCAGAGATATTGATATAGCTAAGGCTTTCATAGTAACGTTGTTAGTATATACTTGTATGGTTCAAAAAAACCTACTGACATTGAATGAAAACATATTCTGGAAGGAAGCTTGTTGATTACTATATACCTAATGTGATTTTCCAAGTTTATGCTAGAGCTAGAATATTAAGTATATTAATATAGTATTAAGCTTTAAAATATACTAAGTGCCCTGACATATTAATATTAAGTTCCTTGTATAGTAAATTTAGTTCAATTTAACACTATAGCTATTTCCAATTCGGTCTTTTTGGGACATTTTATTCCGAAAATTGTGACAATTTGTAAGAGATTTTCTTCAAAACCGATACATTTTCAGAAAGAGTACTAATTTGCAATATTATGATGCGCTTTGATTATGTTTTTATGGAATTTATTTTATTTAATGAACGAAAAACGTTTCTGTTACTATTAGGGTGAATCAATAATTATTTTTTTATACTTTTAACAGTTGCTTGTAATTTCTGAGACCTGATTTGTATTGAGACGCATTCGGCCTGTAATGAATGGACACAGGCCTCTGAGCAGTAATCCACCAAGCTCATATCAAACCGTTTATAAAAATCCAGGTTAAAGATAACCGAAGTGACTATTACGTATATAAACCTAATTATTTCAATATAAATGCAAGCACTTTAGTATTTATAATTTTGTGTCCATACTCTTTTGTATTAACCTTGTCTATTGAAGCTTAATTTTTCATAGACAAAATTGAATGATGACGAGACAACTTTTGAAAATAGATCTATAGTTTATCACATGGCCAGCAATTCCTTTCACTAGAGATTCAAGTCTATCTCTATGCCTTTATACTTATTTTTCTGATAAATTATGAATACTAAAGCCTTGAAACAATTCCAATTACGCTTACTAGCATTTATAATAAGATTTGTAAATAGTAATTTTAAGGATAAATGTATTTTGACGTCAATAGATTTTTAAACCTGTAAGTTTGTGCCATAACTAGCCAAAATAGTGCATAAATTGGTACGTTGACTTCGCAGGCGATAAACTTTAGGCCTAGAAACTCGAAATTATAATAAACTAATATATTATGTATAATTCTGTAGTATAAAGCGAAACAAATTGTGAATTTTTAGTAATATTTTTCAGTAAATTATGCGAAAATATATAGATTTTTTGTCTGTTTTCTTACCCAACCCACAAACACATGTCATAATCAAGTCATCGCCTGCTCAGCCTGTTCCCAACTGTGTCGGGTTCGGCTTCCAATCTAACCGGAAGCAAATGCTGGTGAGTAAGTACTAATAGTGTTCTCCCTCCGCAAGACTGGTGTCAGATTATCTGGTTTCAAGCACTCGTAACGACTGTCCAAGACGTACAGATGACAGCCGGGAGAAACGGCTTCATAGTTTCCGAGACGTGGAGGAATCTTGATATGTAAGACGGACAGCCATCCCCGGACTGACCTCGGAAAGAGTTGCTTGACCTGGACGGTCCTCATGAATACATAGAATTCAGTAGCTAATTATGGTCCTGACTTTCAGCCTGATGTAACTGCAATAAATACGATTCACTCAATAGATACGGGAGGACAGCGCCTGGTGCAGCTGACTACTGGTGTTTCACACGCAGCGACCGCCTGTCTGACGTCCGCGACCCTGTGGCCGGGTAACACGATACCTCTCCGCAACACTGCTATCTGATTTACTGAAAATAACATGCTCTCTGAGACACGCGAGGAATCTCTAAACATGTTAACATGCTCACCCACCCACGGCCCGACCTCGGCAAGCATTGCTTAACCTTGAAGCTGCTCATAAATATATATATATATATTACTTAGTAGCTAATTATGGTGAGGATGATCATTGTCTCGTGGTTTTATTTCGAGTCCTGGCTCGCAGCCTGATGTTGAAATTAATAAATACATCATTTAATAGGTGGGAGCATCTCACAGCCTTATGCAAGAGTTTTATTTATAGTTGATACGCTCGCGTTTAACCGCCATGTCACCTGATGTTACATGTATCCAGTACTTAGATAAAAGATTTCTTAAAAGCTTCCCCGTATAATATAGGCTAACATGGCCGTTTATAAAACATCAGAGGCTAGTGTACGGTTCGAATTAGTCGTTTCCTATGAATAATAATCAGCAAGGAACTCCACGGTTACTCTTTTAAACGCTTAATTGATTTTCACAATGTTTAATACAGTTATAATATGTATGAGAGGGCAGTATAGACTATTCAACTTAGTACAAAGAAATAACAAATGAAAAACGAATCTAAGCGTCATCAGCGTTCTCGCAGTCACATAAAAATGTGGTAAATGTAAAAATAAACTTGACAAATTACAAAATAAGATCTTACTATTTCTTTTCTGCGGCTAAAACAATGTTAGTTTCATAAACAACTATGCATAACGTGTATAAAAGAAACTGTAAGAAACAATATGTTCCATGTCTATCGGCTCTAGATTATGAGTAATCTGTTGCCAACAATATCATTGTTTTTGCATATTTCATGACTTTGCACTAAGACTAACCATTTTATTGGAAAGAATGGTACATACATACGTTGTAAATTGATATCCTGCTCTTTTCATTGCATTTTGAATCAACACAAAATGTAAAAGCGTGTATATATTCTAGAAACAGAAAACCATAGAGTATAGATTAAAAGTGAAATGCAGAGAGCAAAAGTTTTTTTTTTTTTTTTTTTACTCAAACCTTTTTTCATTAAAACAACATATCGCACCTATAAAGTAAAACTGTTATTAAACGAAAATTTTCACGAATTGAGTTATTTATACCATCAGTCTAAAATATACGTAAACTGCAGGTTAAACTTGTAATTATTCAAAAATATCGTCTTTTTCGCCATCTAGCGTTAAATCATATCGTTACCAAATAAAATATAAATCTAAAAAATATTTTTGTAAGTAAATAAAGAAAAACTATTCTAAACCACATGTATACAGTAAACAGATATCTATCATATAAACTCATAAGAAATCATAAAGTACTTGTACTTAGACTTACCTAGACTAAATTAAGATACTGAACTGTTTCAAATATTGGCTCTCCTGTAAAATTTGATAATTTCGTATAGTAACGGTTTTACTTTAAAGGTGCGATATTTATTGAAGAAAGGTTATACAAAATGTTTCGCTTTGTACAGAGTCAAGAAATATGCAAAAGCAATGAAAGTTTATGACTTTGTCATCAGATTATTCAAAATCTAGTGCTGATTGAACTGTAGTGTCTTAGAGGATTATGCATGCGATGCATAGTTCTTTATGAATGTACCGTTGGTGTCGCAAAATTTGAGTCAGTCACTGTAATAGGTATGAGAGGATATTGTAGACCATTCAACTTAGTACAAAGTACAATAATAACAAATCAACAACGAATCTAAGAGTGTAGTGTTCTCACAGTCATATAAAATTTATCTTTATAAAAGACTAGCTGTTGCCCGCGACTACGTTCGTGTGGGAGGAAGGTGGGAACTACTTTCGCATTTATTATATATGTAGTATATAGTTTGTAGTATAGTATATAGTACGGAAAAACTAGATTTCACATAGAACTAGCAGCGCCCGCGATTTCTTCCGCGTGGATTCAGAAATAATGAATACAGCCTAAAGCACTTACCAATAATGCACCTTACTACCTACCAATATCACTAATGATCAGTCAGATTACCCTCAACATACAAACTTAGAAACAAATTTTGCCTCTTTATCCTTACATATTATAAAAAGAAATCCCCCTGACGCGTCTGTCTGTCTGTCTGTATGAACGCGATAAACTCAAAAACTACCGGACCGTTTTTGTACAGCTTTCTCCATAGATAGTGTGATTCCTGAGGAAGGTTTAAGTGTATAATTTATTATGGTTTTATGTAAAATTACTGAACTATAACGATTTTTGTTGAAGAGGTCGCAAAAATCTTGCCTACTGGGAGCTCTACTCGCGTCCGCCGTGTAAGCCAGCAGAGGTACATTGAAGTAATGTACTAGAGAATTGTCAATCTATAATACTGCTTCAAAAGAGTCCGCAATAGCATATCTCTATCTCCTACGGTTGACTCACAATAACTACTTTTGTGTTCACAGTATTGATTAAAGATACTACGTTATATTCAATTTATTTAATTCTGTTTTCTTCTGTTCATTCTTTTATCAATATATCCTATATCCTTATGTCAATCCTTATATCAATAAATACATTTATTAAGTTCGGTATTTACTGCAAATACCGAACTGTCATCCGCAGCTTTGAACGCAAGCGAACAAGCGGTAGCATTTCCATAATCACGGAAGAAAACCGGAGTGGTTTTAGTTTGCATTTCCAGCCCAAGTAGTTGTCCAAAGTTGAGTTCCAGACTAATTGACGGAATAGGTCCACTCACAAGATTGCTAGTAATGTGAATTCTACCAACATTGCAACAGTTTGAGTACTTTTGCAGCCTACACAAACGTCCTTACCATGTTATTGTTCGTCAAATAGTTGAGTTCCTTTAAGTTCTAAGTTGAGCTATTCGTTATCTAACAAATACCAGCACTGTCTGGACAGGCCCACTGAAATCTGTGTCCATCTTTCCTCAAAAGATTGTCTCAGACATTATCCTACCTAGAGATTTCTCTGTGATCTCTCTGTACAGATAGTATGGGCTTCAAAAGAGACTGACCTTGTCTCCCCGTTGTTCAAAATTGACCTGACCGAGTTCGTTTCTCTTTCACCGGCGTTATCTATGTAGTTTATGCACACTTAAAAACGTACTTAGGTACGTTTTAAACTGATATTTTGTCCCTTTTTACGAAATAAATATAAATACAAGATTGACAAACAACGCCCTTATCTAGTTCGAATTTACGGGAAAATACTGGTTAAAGTGTTAATAATTTAACCAATTTTGCAAAATAAAGATCATTTATCAAGAAAAAGCTCAGAGCGCCTAGATCTCTCTTTTGCTTCTTGCCGATCCCCAACTCCTTGCTATCATATTTCTGATAGGCGTTTTTTGTTGAAATTAAGTGATGTGTACAGGAGTCATTACATTGTTAATTCGTTACAGGAGTAACGAATTAACAATGTAATGACTCTATGTTAAAATTCATAATATTGTAATGTATTATATGTATATTATCAGGGCTACAACGTTCAAGTATTTATTATTTTTAGATACACATACATAGATAACTGTTAGCGACGAGCTAACTCACAAGAGAACGGCTGGATCGATTTCATTAATATTCTTTTTGAATTAGAATACAATAAAACGACATTAGTGTTTTTATAAATATATTTACTAAGAAGTTATACAGACGACGCATGTTTTATTTTTATGGCCTGAGATCGTCAAACTATATTAAAATTTTAAACTAATATACATACTATTTTATCATATATTTGTATCTAATTAACACTCGATACTTTTTCACCTTATTCCGAAGTCCTGGTCTTATTTGCAGCTGTCATAAAAGACGACCAATAAAACACTTTAGCAATTCTAAAAAAATTTTACACTGTATTTACAAGTGACATATTTTTTTTTACATTTTGTAATGCTCATATTAAATCAAATTGTTATATAATAAAAAAAAAAAACAGTTTCTTTTTTCAAACTTAGCATACTCGAAGACCTTTTTCCTTGCTGAAGTCGTTTTTAAGAAGTATACATATTAGATAGTAAATAATTCACGCCTAGATTCTCAAAAGGCAGAAATCAGACTGCAGTCTTGCGAAGGGGTGTCGGGTTACCCAGTTACTGGGTTGTGGAGATCAGATAAGGAGGCGCTCCATATAAAACGCGAATACTCAACTACATACGGTTAGACAAAAAGTCGACCCCGACATCAAATCCATTTGTGAACATAAAAATAATAAATAAATTCGGGTTTTTGTCCTCTGTGTCATTTTGTCACCATAATAAGAAGAAATTTCTAAAGTGGTCTTGTCTTGTTTAGTATTATATTTATCATTTAAATGGCATTACATAGCTAAGTTATCTATTCAGCTACAATATAAATGTTTATCTTCAATATAACATGTATTTTAGCACGAAGTGACTTCATAAGCGTTTCGTTTGAAATCTCAAAATGTTTATTATGAATCATACACGCCTTTAGTTTCAGGCTTACCATTCGATGTTTTCACAATCTCCATCATGCTATCATTTACAAAATATCATTCGCCAGACACATAATTATAACCTTAACTGATATTTGCCGTTTCTTTTGTTTACTATCTTGAATGTAACCTCTGTCTTCATAATCCAACAATTTATTTATTGAATAAGAACGACAGCCTGTACGATTTATGATCATGTTTTTCAGATGGCTTCAAGCAATCTTTGTGTACCGCTGTACTGGCTTCTACAGAAGACTGAATTAGCTCAATAATATCTCTTGCTCTAGCATTAAAGAGCTTGTTGATACTCTTATCTGCTGAATCAGAATTTTGTTGTCCTCTAGAAATTACTATATCATTTTCTACAGAGGATCGGGAAGGTTCATCAGAATCTTCGGTCTCAACTGCTGCTTGTCTGTCGAAAGAATCGAATAAGTTATTTATATCTGTAGCGACGCGATGCGTATGTACATGTCCGTGTTTCGGACTTTCTCCAGTATCTTCAGACGTAACTGCTTTCTCAGCTGTGACGTTTTCTTCGACGGTGACATCTGTGTTTTCTTCAGTCACATCTGCTTTTGCATCAGCTGTTGCACTTCTCTCGGCAGTTACATCCTCCATTGCAAGTTGATCTTCTGCAGTAACAGCATCGTTTTCAAGAGTCACTGCCTGGTCTTCTGATGTTACGTTATCTTCAAGATCGGTTTCTTCCTCAGCTGTAACAGCTTTGTCCTCTACCGTAACTTCAACGTCTTCAACTGTTACTGCTCTATCTTCTTCTGTCAGTTCAATATTTTTGGCATTAAATGCTCTTTTCTCGGCAGTTACATCAACATTTTCTACTGTGGCATCTAAATCTTCTGCAGTTACAGCTTCAGCCGTGACATCTCCTGCTTCTGAAGTTACAGCTTCAGCCGTGACATCTGCTGCTTCTCCAGTTACAGCTTCAGCCGTGACATCTGCTGTATCCTCTAAGGTGACTTCTGCTGTTGCTTCTCTATCTTCTGCTGTAACAGTAACATCTTCGGCTGTTTCTCCATCGTCCTCAAGGGTAACTTCTATATCCTCTGCCGTCACACTTTCTTCTTCTGCCGTGACTGCATCTAAACTAGCTTTGCTTTTATGATGGTGATTATGATGTGAGTGTTTTTCAGATTTACGGTGAAGTTCTACTTCTTCACTGTCCTCAACAACAACAACTTTTCTCTCTTCAGATTTTTCAGCAGTTACATTGCTTTCTTCAGTAGCATCAGCGCTTTCTTTATCACTAACGCTTAGATCTTTAGAATAAGTATCATCGTTGGATTGTTGCGAAGCACTGGGAGAGTCAACATTGGCTGTTCTAAGCGTATTAACGGTCATATCATCACTGTTTCCTCTATTTTCTTCAGAGGATTGCTGTTCCTCGCTTGTAGACTTATCATGTTCTAATTCGGACGTAGATGTGCTGACGTCATCATTAACCTCTGCATGCTCGGCATGACTTGGCTTTGCTGCGGATAGTATGTACGCTAGAGGTTTAGCTCTGTTTTTTCCATGTAAAGGAGTAATTTCTACGACCTGCTTTTTATGAGAGTTCAGTTTCCTCCACCCTTTACGCTTATGTTCTTCTGAACCTCTATAAGGTAGGACTTGAATTACTTTTTTTGCAGCTTTGTTTCGCCTGTGTTGTCTTTCGTTGTTTCTGGCTTCGCTTTGAGCTAGACTTCGTTCGAGGAGAGGTATTAGCAGTTCAGCGATGTTGCCCTCATGATGGTGGTGTGCTACGAAGGGCTCAAGGTCTTCGGAGGGAGGGTCGCGGGTGTCGACGGAGCGACATGAGTAGGGCGCCACCCAACTACACAAGAGACACAACACTGGAACAAAAGAAAGTGATTGAGCTTAAAGAAACTATGATATAAGATACTTCAGTCACGTCCACTTACATACTTCTTACTAATTAAACAACACACATTACCAACAAACATAAAATCTACAAAAGTAACCTTAGCTTTTATTATAGTATTTTTTTCGTGTTACGACCAAATTTTTTTTAAATTTTAAGACAATTGCGAAGAGAAAATATATAATTTATTGATTGACTCACAACGGTCGGTATACCCCGAAGGGCTTCGCTAAGGGGTAGGCAGAGGACTGAATGAGATATCCCGACATCTGTATCTATTCATATAAATAAAACTAGCTGTGCCTGCGACTTTAGTTCGCGTAGGAGGTTTTTTTCTGTGTAAATACCGATTCCGTGGGATTCCGAGATAGGCTGCCAATATATGTCCATCTGTGTCCTTCCAGTGAAAGTCCCACTAAAGTCGTTTCAGCCGCTCCAGAGATAATGATTTTTGATGATAAAATTTTATATAATAATGTTTTTTGAAAAAGGTGTTGAAAAAATGTCGTAAATCAGATCAAATAGGAAATACCGGCTTTTTATTGATAATAGGCTCGCGTTTGACTACCATCTCACCTGATGGTAAGTGATGATGTGGTCGAAGATGGAGCACGCTTGCCTAGAAGTAACCTATTCACTCTTGACTTAAAGACTCCCAGGTTATAGCGATCAGGAAACACAGACTCCGGCAGGGAATTCCACTCCTTAGCCGTACGCACAATGAAAGTATTCCCAAAACGTTTTGTGCATATGGGTGAGATGTCCACCATGTAACGATGGCGCATCGCCGTTTGTCTTGTAGTCAAATGATGGAACGGGCTTGGCGGAATTAGATTGTGTAATTCCATCGCACACTCCCCGAAATGTAACCGATATAAAACCGATAGACTTGCAACTCGTCGTCGATGTTCAAGGCTCTGGAGCTTTGTACTTTTTTTGCTTTGTAACTTGTAGGTTAATGTCTGAGGTGGGGGTTGGAGCCATCAACACAATCAAACAAAGCCTTTGTCAGTTATACCATTCTTACATACCATAAGACAAAGTCTCCCGCCGCGTTCGTCTGTCTGTGAACTCAAAAAGTAATGAACATATTTTCGTGCAGTTTTCACCAACGGATAGAATGATTCATGAGGAAGGATTTGGTGAATAATTTACTACGTTTCTTTTTGTAAAAAGTTTTTTTTAAAGTAATAAGAAGGCGGATCCAGCCCATTAAAAAAAAAAATGTTCAACTGGGTTCCACTTGCTTATCACTTTTTTAAATAAATATCTGCTTGTTTCTTGCATTTCAGTTGAGCAGTTGGGTTTTATAGATTTTTTAAATAACTATTTTTTTCAACTTTTTTGTTAAAATATTAATTAACAATTTTTTAGTTTTCTCGGTCGTGTCACATTGGCACTCCACCGGATTCAGAAAGTGAAGTCCATATTTTTAAACTTTCTCATTGTATTATTTTGCTAGTATTACACTAATGATAAACATGATATACTTTTTTGAAATCCTTGTGTTAAGCCCTTTAATTTAATACCCATATTGTAGTACACGAAAAAAATATTTTTTTTTCACCATGTATTTGCTTTGCACAGCCGCCACGTTTAATTTTTTTCAAATGTCACCTATCTAACGACACTTGGGCTGCTAAGATAAATCTAACGATACCTCAACTGTGTGAATCCGTTCAGCGGTTCTGGAGATATGAGGTAATAAATAATATTACAATAAATACATACATACAAGATACGCGCGAAAAACATAACCCATCCTTTGCAGTCGGGTAAAAAGAGAACTAGCGATGTGGGTAGTATTCACATGAGTAGCAATCTTGTTAACGTCTCCAACTAAGCTAAATATGCTTGTGTCTGAAGTGGGTTTACGATAATATTGTAATGGGTAGGGTACAAACCCGTAATCTCTCGATCACAAGGCAGACACCATAGCCTATTGACATAGGCTATTGACACTTTGTCGTATTCAGAATAGAGACCGAACGGAGCCGGGCTAGGTCGCTAGTACAATACAAAAATAAGATTAAGCTAAGTGCAGTACTTACCAACGAGTAGGTACATCTGTGCTAGGCGAGTGCGCATCGTTTGTGCGTCTGCGCATGTATTTATACATAGTAGTCGCGTATGTGTGAGAGCGTGAACTAGCGTGGCGAAAACCTGATGATTTTGTTAATCTGTGATGGATTTGATGAGCTTCGGATTAAGGGGATTGGGTAGGGGGGGATCTATTATTGCGGGGGGAGTCGAAAAATGTCTCTAACCGTTCTGGGATAAGTGCGGAACGGAGTGTCAGACTTTTGCTGACTCAAACCGTGTGCTTTCAGTGGCCTTTCTGGGGCTACGGTATCTTTTTAGAAAATTCCCGCAAACCTTTGGAATGGGTTTGAAAGTTTATTTTGCTTTTAATCATTATGAGTGTGTGGTTAATCTATTAGAGACAATGATGAGAAAACATGTGATTTATTTATTTATTTAAGAAGTATGGAGGACTAACAGCTATTAAATACAGAAAATATATAGTATAGTAGACAGTGAGTCAATTAAAAGTCCTCACGTTTACAGGCAGGATAATCTTAAATTGAACACTTAAAAGGTGTATAATCTTAATGTAACCATATCATAAATACATATTCAAAATTACTAAACAGATAGCAGATATAAGTAACACATACAACACAGTAACTACATATATTGATTATTTTTCAAAAAACAAGGCTTAGGCGTCTTCTGGCTCTTTTTTTTCGTCTTCTTTTTTTAGTGCTTTTCTTTGCAAGAATAGTCTGCTGAATCCTTTCCAATCCGGATTTCGTCCTGGTTACAGTACTACTACCGCGTTAGTTAATGTAACTGATGACATACGGATGGGCATGGATAAAGGAAATATGACGGTTCTCTGCTTGCTTGATTTTAGTAACGCTTTTTCTGAGGTCATCGGAAAACTTGAGGCTAGAGGTACCGAGTCACTCCACCAATTTCTTTGGTAAGTCGTTCGCAGCTCAAGCAGTACGACTGTGGAATACTCTTCCCGTGTCAGTAAGACAAGCACAAACCCTTTCTTCTTTCAAAAATATGGTAAAAGATCTCTATCTCTCTCTTTAATTTGTTGCTATTTTTTGTATAACTCAGCTTTGTTCTTTTTATATATATATATATGTATAAGTGTATTGAA
Source organism: Tholera decimalis (assembly GCA_943138885.2). Taxonomy (NCBI): domain Eukaryota; kingdom Metazoa; phylum Arthropoda; class Insecta; order Lepidoptera; family Noctuidae; genus Tholera; species Tholera decimalis. Next base: position 2,544,033 of record OW964575.2, on the reverse strand, counting down.
TATGTAGGTTATTACTTATTTATTGTATACAACGTGTAACAGATACCCCATATCTATCCAAAAGGACTGAAGACAACATCTGGTATGGAGTCTCTATGCAAAGTTTCAGCTCAAAATAAGTGACTAACAGAAATGACACCAAATTATTGGTCTCATATGTTTCTTGAATACCAGTAATAACAAACGTGTCACAGCACTATGAGGGTCATCACTTTCCACGTCACTTGTCAATAAAATGACAATTCTGTTCGTTCTTCTTAATTTGAAAAATTCGGCCTCTGGTATCAATGTATTGAAATTTCTAATATGCTCCACACATGTAGACATAGGATTAGAAAACTCTTGCCATATCGTTTGTTATCATCCAAAGAAACCGTGCTCTCGGTATGTATATACCCTTTAAATTACACGTTGTATAAGTGAATAGCACACCATGGACTACCCGCGTATTTATTTTCACCTGATGTGTCATATCCATCCAAAGGTTGTCTGTAAAAGATCGCTTTTAGCGATAAGACCGCCCATTGTAACACCCTTTGTAGTTTGTAAGTCCTTATTTAATTCTGTTATGGTGTACAATAAAGAGTCTATCTATCTATCTATCTATCACACTTGTTATAAACTTCTGCTTGCACGCACAATAAATGAATTTTGCCTATACTTGGTTGAACTAAAAGGTACTCGTAAAGGTGGATTATACCGGGTTTAAAACAAATCTGTGTGCTTCTCGTCACTCAAACATCTGTGCTTCTTTCCTCAAAAGAGCACCACTGAGATAAACTTATATGTTTTACATACGATTTGACTGTACGGATAGTATGGACTTTACTAACGTAGATGACGTTAGCCTTTTTCCAACTATGTTGGGGTTATGCAGCTGAGAACTAGTGTTTTACATGGAGAGACTGACTATTTGACCTCCACAACCAGTAGCTCTGTACCACGACACTCCTTGACAAGACTGCAGGAGACTGACAAGATTCTCAAGAGTCTGCAGGAGAGGCGTATCTTAATGGATATGGGGTTGCTATATGATATTTTACGGGGACGGACCGATTGCCCTATCGTCGTTGCGCTTGCAAAAAGCGCTATGTGGTAAAAATCATTTTCGTTCTTTTATGCAGTTTCAATCGTTATTTTAATACACACATGCTGTAAAACAGCTATCTAATAAACGAAATATTTAAAGAGTTACCTTTCAATATTGCGTTTATCAGATAGCTGTTTTTACAGCATGTGTGTATTAAAATAACGATTGAAACTTCATAAAAGAACGAAAATGACTATTTACCACATAGCGACTTTTGCAAGCGCAACGACGCTATGATTTTAAATAAGATTAAGTTTAATGTTCCAAGGAAACGCACTAGACACACTACATTATTTTGCACTTCATTTCACTCGAAAAACTACGGTAAAAATAGTGTAATACTACGTTTACTCGACTCTTACAATAAACACTTTAACAGTGTGGACTTATTCATTGGATCTAAGAACGATTTCGAAAAACAAGTTTTGTTTGAATTGTTATCATAATAGGCTATATCTCAAACATTATACTAAATGGCTGGGTAAATCTACTTAGTATATATTTTCATTTCTATATCTGTATATATATACAACGTGTAATGGAAACCCCATATATATCCAAAAGGGCTGAAGACAACATCTGGTATGGAGTCTCTATGCAAAGTTTCAACACAAAATAACTGACTCAAAGAATCGATAACAAATTATTGGTTTCATATATTTCTTGAATACCAATCATTTTTGAATAACAAACGTGTCACAGCAGTACGAGGGTCATTAACTTTCCACGTCACTTGCCAATAACACGATAATTCTTTTCGTTCTTGTTAATTTGAAAAATTCGGTCTCTGGTATTGTGTATTGGAATTTGTAATTTGTAATTTGTAATAAGTACACACGTAGACATAGGATTACAAAACCCTTGCCATATCATTTGTTATCATCTAAAGAAGCCGTGCACTTGGTATGTATATACCCTTTAAATTACACGTTGTATATTCTTTTTTCTTCATATATATACATTTGCATATGTTATTTGTAATTATTTGTATCTATTATATGATATATATTATGTCCTTCATGAATATTTTATACTGATCTCTTCAAAGTTTCCAATCATCCTTAATATTAATATTAAGACTGATCCACCTTAAATACACACATCAAAAGTGTCTAGGGATCAACATATATTTTTGCAATAACTTTTCTCCTGATTGATATTAATTAAAATTTTCTTTAAGGATTCATCAAATAAAGTGTTTTCGTTTGTCACAGTAACGATAAACCAAGTCACCTTTGCATTAATAAAGAAATTTGCCATTTTCCTAATAAAGGGATTTTTGACATTTGAACCACTAACATTAAAGTTCGAAAAAAAGACTGAAATAACAGTTTTCTTTAAAATTTTATTGGGTAACTTAAACAATTAATAATCCGTGTTTTTACCGCGAACACTAACAACACAAGAACATCGGTTTGGCATACTCAAAATGAGTTCATCCAAATCACGTTGTGGAATGGCCGCCCATGTTCGTTGCAACAACAAAAAAAGGTCTTCTTGCGACTGGATACCCTCCATATTCCGCAGAGCTCTTCTCTGTAGCATATCCCATGCATGCTCAATCGGGTTCAAGTCTGGCGACTGAGCAGGCCAGAGCAGAACATTGATGTTAGCTGCGGCGAGAGTCTGTCTTACAACTCTTGCGGTGTGCGGTCGTGCATTATCATGCATTAACTGAAATAAGGGACCGATTTGCACTTGTAGAGGAACGATGACGTCAGTTACAATCGTCTCAGCATAAATTTGAGCGTTGAGGTTGCCTCTGATCCAAATCAACTCAGTTCTTCCGCCGATCCAAATACCCGCCCATACCATGATGGTTCCACCACTATAAGGATGGACTTCCTGGCAGGATTTTAATCGCTGTTGGCGTCCAGGGGTTCTCCAGTGTCGTATACGTCTTGTATCCGGTCTCATACCAAAACGAGACTCATCAGAAAAGCACACGAAACGCCATTGTTCTTCTGCCCAATTTCTGTGTTCAAGAGCCCATTGATATCGAATCCTACGATTGTGCATTGCTATAGGTGGTACCCGTAGCGGTCTTCGGGAATGAAGGTTCACTTCATGCAAGCGGTTTCTGACTGTTTGGTCGCTAATTAAGTTCCCTAAAGAGTGATGAAGCCTCACGGCTAACATCATGGCGGTTATTGTTGGAGCTCTTCGAGTTAAGATTTGAATGTATCGGTCTTGTCTCCGTGTGGTGCAGCGATACCGTCCTCCATGGCGCTCAGCCACGGTACCAGTGCTTCGGTAACGTGTCCAAAGTCGACTGATAACACTCTGACTTGTATTCAGAGCTAAAGCCACAGTACGTTGCCGGGAACCAGCTTCTATCATTCCCACGACTCTGAGCATTTCTTCCCTGCTTAAATGACGTCGCCGCTCCATAATAACGTTGGTTTTAATCAGTAGTAGGGAAACAGTAGCACTAATAATGTCTTCAATGCGTTGTATGTTTTTATAGGGAAAATATTGACAGCTGATTTTCATCTTTTACTCGAATTTGATTAACAGTTCCTGTTTCAAATTATGAAATGCACCAAAAAGGATCCATATAAATTTATAAAATCATAAATTTATTACAAAGCCACATCTCAATCTCAAGAAATCCGCATAAAAATGCTTGATCCCTAGACACTTTTGATGTGTGTATCTTTTGTGGATAACTGTTATTGGCTACTCATGTAATTATAGATAAGTACCCATTTAAGAATTGTATGCTGTTGTTATCACTAATAATAAATAAAAATAAAAAAATTGGCCAAGTGCGAGTCGGACTCGCCCATGAAGGGTTCCGTAGTAACTATAATAAATATAACATACTTAATATATTTATTTGAAAAAAAAAAACCTTACAAATTTCTTAAAACTAACTTATTTACAATTTTTACAACTACGCTAAATAACTTTGTTTTTCATAGTATTTGTATAAATTATAAAGTTATATTTGCGGTTTTCGAAAATATACGGTATCTCAAAAACTGCTGACTCGATATCGTTCAAACCAATTTTGGTTGAAAGTTTACATTAAGATCTACAACATATGGCTTTTTTAGATTTTTCACTTCATTATTATAGAAGTTAGAGGGGGGGACACACACATTTTACCACTTTGGAAGCGTATATCTTTTAAACGATTAATTTTATGAAAAAATCATTTTAGAAACCTCAATGTCATTTTTAAAGACCTGTCTATAGATACCACACACGAATTGGTTTCATGAAAAAAAATATTTTCAGTTCTAGTTCCATGTATGGGGACCCCCCTTTATTTTAAATTTTCTCTTAAAATCGGAGAGCGGTTCACAGAATACATCTACCTACCAAGTTTTACATGTATAGTTCTAATAGTTTCGGAATAAAATGGCTGTGACATACGGACGGACAGACAGACAGACGGACAGACATGTCAAAACTATAAGGGTTCAGTTTTTTGCCATTCGGCTACGGAACCCTAAAAAAGACGTGTGTCAGATTGTCTGGCTCCTGACTACCCGTTACTACTGTTAAACATGTACTAATGATACCCGGGACCAACGGCTTGACGTACTTTCCGAGACATGGGGGAATCCCAATATGTTAAAATGGTCACCCATCTATATAGCCGCCTCGACAAGAGTTGCTTAACTTTGAAGATCGACCGTGGGGCTGTTATTATTAAGCCACGAGGTCCTCTCATGATAATTGTATGGACTTTATTGTATTACTTAGTAATTACTAGCGACCTAGCCTTGCTTCGCTTGGTCTCATTCTGCTAATTCACACAAAACCTTAATTCATTAGTGAAAACCGCATGAAAATCTGTTCAGTAGTTTTTGAGAGGTATTCCTCGAAGCGCTACTATTTTGAAGCGCACCTAATGAAGCGCTCCTTTTTTATTCCTCGGAGCGCTCCTTTTAGTAGCGCTCCAGATAACATGGTATCGGGAGCGCTACAAAATAAATACCTCGTTTTTGAGTTTTTCGGGAACAAACAGATAGGCGTAGTCCAGACCAAGTCTCCCAGACTTGGTTTTATAAAATGAAGGAATTTAGATTTTTTGCACAATCGCATAATTATCAAATCAAATCAAATCATAAACATTTATTTGCATAATACAGGTTGATAAGATATTACATACTATTTTATATTAGTGTATCACTATATTATAACCTCAAGAGGTGTGCAAATGTTGGTACAGTTATATTTTTATTAATGCTAGGTATATTTATCTTATTCTTACATGTAACTAAAAACAGTGAAAAAATCGTTTTCAGGAGATATTATTGTAATAATTAAGGTGTCAATAATTGTTGGAGAGCCTAATTAATAGATTTTTAAAGAGACAAATCAATAAAGTCAAAATACCGAAAGCCAATTACTTGAAGAGATGGTAAAATATAATGGTGAATAGTAAAAAATGGCAGTCCTAAACTCATCTCACAAGATCTTGTCTTAGATAAGGCATATATGACAAGATCTTCTTCCATTCATCCATGAACATGTCACATTTTTTTTTTTCGCTCTGTTTCTTACGACTATGTCTGGCAGTTTGAGTACTTTCGCGACCTACTCAAATGTCCCGTCTTTGGCATTGTTCGTCAGGTCGTTGAGTTCCTTAGTAGTTCAAAGTTGAGCTTACAGATTAACTGACAAAGGCTTGCATTGACAGGACGGGTCTACTCAAATCTGTGTGGTTCTTTCCTCAAAAGGCCATTTCAGACCAATCTAGGTAATCCTAATAAACTATTGTGAATATGTGAACTATGTAGGTTATTTTATTCGAGGTAAACATGATTGTCTGGTAGTTTGAGTGCTTTTTGCGGTCTACCCAAACGTCCTTACCTTGGTATTGTTCGTCGAATCGTTAAGCTCCTTGTTCTAAGTTGAGCTATACGTAATCTGACAAATGCTTGCATTGTATGGACAGGCCCACTCAGATCTGTGAGCATCTTTCTTCAAAAGACCGCCTCAGACTGAAACCTACAAGGTTCCCATATAATTAAACCAGTTTAGATTGTATGGACTTTAAAAGAGACGGACCCCTGAGTTTGTTTCGGTGTTTCTTCTCAGGGTAGTCAGTTAGGAAACACCGGCCTCATCTAGTTAATATTTACGAAAAAAATAACGTGTAAAAGTGTTATTTAATAACCAATTTGGAAAATAAAGCAATGATCTTTATTTTGCAAATTGGTATATCATTAGGTTTGGCATCCAACAAAACGTTGAGCGCGGAGAGTGTACGAGCAATAGAGAACAGCTATGCTATTCTCTAAGGATACAGCCTTGTGGTACAGCGCTGCCGCAGCGGTGAAACTCAGTTTAGTATTCACTAAGCTGCGTAAAGCTACACTAGCGCTCAAGGCTGTGACGGCTGTGAGTTAAAACTACCCAGCGGCGGGCAAATTGACAGTTCTTCATACATTTTGGTATTCCGTAAGAAAAAACAGCGACGAAGTGGCTTACAGCCTCGCCCACAGCCATGCTTCTAGCTGTCAAATCCGAAAGCTACAATATTCGCGCATACTCGTGACAAAAATAAAACTGTACTTCCTTTAAAAAAATGTTTTGAGTCATAAAATATAGTTTAATAAACACTTATTTGAAATAATGGCAGCTCGGTTAATTATAAAGCTGCATTTATTAGAAGAAGCTAAGAAAAGTGATGATTTGAAGAAAACTCGACAAGCGAAACAAATAAGAAAGTTTAAAACAATTTCCCGTGATACAGAGTTTATACATACTTACAGGCTTTCTGAGGATTTAATAAATTTATTGGAAAATGACCTAACTCCACTTATGCGTCCGCGAGTTCGTTCCAGTGGTCTAACCAAGAGGCTCAAGGTTTGTTAACAGCTAATTAAAGGTTTCATAAGATAATAAGGGTCACAACACCAACAAAAGCCCATTGAATTTTTGATGTTTCAGATATTATGCACTCTTTCATTTTTGGCTAATGGAAGTTACCAAAAAATCATTGGCAAGAATGTAGACACATACATATCTCAGGCTTCTGCCTCTAGGGCAATCCACGAAGTTGTTGATGCTCTGAATAATAAGAAGGTCATTAGTAAATATATTAGATTTCCGCAAAACTACAATGATCGACAAATGCTCAAGTCAAGGCAAGTACTTATCAAAAGTTTCTGTTTTCTTGTTAGTCTCAGTCTTGATTAACAAGAGCCATTGTTTGTTTGAATGCTGATTACAGGTTTTATCAGAAATTCAAAATTCCAGGGGTGCTAGGTTGCGTTGATGGCACCCTGATTTCCATGATACGTCCTAAGGAACATGAGGAGAGATATTATTGCCGAAAATGCTATCATGCCCGGAATGTTTTAATTGTAAGTAAACTTGATCTTTCCTATTTAAAATAATGTAGGAATAAATACAAGGAATCTATATTTTGTATATAATTATTATCCTATTTATTTCAGATTAATGATGCTGATCTGAACATCTTGCATGTGGATGTGACTTTTGGGGGTGCAACACATGATAGTTTTGTTTTTTCAAACACTAGAGTAAAGGAGCATTTGGAAAATTTAAATAATAATGAAGAAAAAGTGTACTTACTTGGTAAGTTATTATTTACAACACAATGATAACTTAACACAAGTCAAGATTGTGCTTAATTCCAGCTTCATTAATTGATTTCAGGTGACTCAGGATATCCTCAAAGGCCTTATTTAATGACTCCCTTTAGTAATCCAGAAACTGGGACTCCAGAGAGCCATTATAACGATTTGCACAGCAGTGCACGAAACAGTGTGGAAAGGACTATTGGAGTACTGAAAGGACGGTTCAGATGTTTATTAGTTCATAGGGTATTGCACTATGATCCTATAATGGTGGGTAAAATAGTGATAGCTTGCTGCGTTTTACACAACATGTGTAACAGAGCCGGGCTACCAGCTCCTAATTTAGACCAATGTGACTTAGATGAAGAATCTAGGTTACTTGGAATCCTAATACATCAGGCTCCAACACATGATGACTTAGTGAGTGGTCAGATAAGTAGGCGAGATTTGGTAAATCAATTATGGCGAGCACGTCATATCTAAAATTCTAAATATCACATCTGAAAAGAAAGAAGAGCTTCTTTCTTTTCAGATGTGGAAAACATGTTTAGATTGTATAAAGGTACTCACCATAATTGATTAGCTAATTATGGTAAGACTAGATAGGCATTCTTATTTTTAATTAAAGTATAATTTAATTTAAGTAATTGTTATTGTAGTGTTTAGTGCTAGATGAATCTGTATTAGCTTTTTAGATAAACAATTACAATTTTGTCATATAACTAAGATGTGAAATAATATGGTACCTACCTAGGTAATAATATAATGAAAAATAATTAGATTAAGTATGTATTTACTCCTGTTACTATTTTAAAAAAAAATAATGTGCATACAGTATGGGGCATCATGAGAAATTAAATAGATACCTACATAATAATGTTTTATTTACCATTACAAACATTAACATTTACAACAAAGAACAGTACTTACACATGAATTTAAATTTCTTAAAATCTATCATAATCTTAATTCTAAACTTAGATAAAAAACAATTGTTTGAGACATTCAACTCCCTCTTCTGATGGATGCACATAAATCCTGCAGTGCTTGTGTCTGCCTGGACCATGACTCACTTATTTCTTTAAATGTCTCTAACAACCTCTGCTGGTTTTCAATTAGGAGTCTTTCGTTTTCCAAACGCCTCTCTTCAATAGCGACAAAACGTTCAGTCAGGCTCGCCATTTGTGAACGCCGTTGAGAAGGTGGTGAGCGCTGGATCAGTCGGCGTCGTACCGTTCGACGCCTATGAGGTGCTATGAACATAAAAAGTGCAACAAATTAATAGCTAACTAAAGGTAAAACAAATTTAAAGAACATTAAGTAGGTATGACAGCGTCACATCATTCTCTCTGAAGGAATGTAGTATAAATACTTATACACGTGTTGATTGAATAATAGTATTTGGGCTGCTGCTGAAAAACCTAAATAAAATCCCAACAACTTGGCCCAACCTAGGTATCAAAAGTGAGACCATACTACTATACAATGTAGTGCTATTTACACTAAACCAATAATATTAATCAAATTAAGTTAACCTTACATGAGAGAGAGGCAATTCGGGCATTACTCCTAAGAGGCACTGCAGGTGGTGTTGTCCTAGTCTCAAACTGTAATACAAAAATGTTTTTTTTTTTTTTTAATCTAATTGTCCATTTTAACATATTGTAAGACTTTTACTTGAAACCTCACCGTTTGATCCGTATTAGGATGGTTTTCTATAGGTTGGTTGGAGTTGTCTCTACGCCAAGATGGTCCTGGTTGTACATCCTGCAAATATATTTTATATTGTAATCAGCATCATCAACCTAATTTAGAATTTAACATCACAATATTTTATTTTATTAGAATTAACTTACTGGTATTGAAGGTGTGGACTGTTCAGTCCGGAGCATGTCTGCCGTAGTATGTTCTACAGGGACATGACTCTACAAAATTAAATTTGTAATTTATAACTTCACAGTATACAGTTTTCATATTATGTAATATAAGTAATTGAAATCTAGTAATACCTGAATTATGCTCTCTGACACTGGTGTTACATTTGCCTCCTCTGTGACATCTTGTATACTCTGCAAACAAATTTTGGTCTTCTATCAATGCTTTTAGGAAGTAAAACAGGTACATATGTGTTGAATAATATTTCAATAAACATACCAAGAGCACATCATCTGGTACTTCAGCATTTGGCATGTCAGGAGTAAAATTAAAACTTGGCCCAGGTTCATTAGCAGGCTAAAAATTAAATAAGTAATTGAAAATTAGATTGATATTTCAGGAAATATCTTATTATTTTATGCACCTTAGTAAAGATTTCATAAATGAAATTAAAACAAGCATAACTAAAAAACATAAATACATGAAGGTCAATTTCTAGCTCCCTATCACCAGTTACAAAGCTTTCGCCACCCATTATTGCAACTATTTTTTCTTCTATTGCAGATAGAAACCCTTCCTCTAGTTCACCACCACCCGTTCGTTGCCTAGCCATCCATATTTGACTAGCTTTTTTTCTTACCGCTGACTTCTTATCCTTCCAATACTAAAAAAAAAAAAATGTCTAAATATTTTGCATCATAACATAATAAGTAATGAAATATGTCCAATGTACATAACTTAAGTACTGGAATTTAACTTAGTTTAAGAAACTTATGTACTTTGACAGTATGCATGCATACATAGCTGACAAAGCACACAAGTAATGCAATACCTAGGTACATGCTGTTAACAAACCTTTGACCATTGCTTCCAACTTTTAATGCAGCCACTTCCATCACTGTTTAGCTTGACGGCTACTTCTTGCCATGCAGCTTGTGTGCGGTCTCGTGCATGTGATGTCCGAGGGTGCCCTGTGGCAAGCCAACGTCGCTCTTCCAAACTCTCTATTAACACCTCTACTTGCGCACGGGATGGGATCGCACTTCTTGGCATGCTTAAAACATAAATATTTCGTTACAGCATTAAAGCTCTATGTACCTACATACAACTGTTATGTAGTTTCCATCATTTCATTAGTAGGTAAATCGTGGATCATACATTCATAATGTGACACATTAATTTTATCCTTAAATTACGTGAAACACATTTCGAAAGGTCAGTGGGCCGTCTTCGGAGCGGTGTTCTTAGTTCTACTTATATTCAAAGCAATCGCTGACACAGATATTTAAATATTATCGATAATATGCACTAAAATGTATGAAATTAAAGCTTTCAAACTATAATTTTGAAATCACAGAGAAGTTCAAGTGGTTAGCGTGGCGTGGGTTCCGAATTGTTTTGTTTATGATGTTGCCAACATTTTTTTGCCGAGTCCACTAGCGGTGCTTTTTCAAAACACCAGAATGAAACTAGATTAGTCACATTTTTTATTTTATTTATTTTCATAGTACCGATGTTCAGTTGCTGTTTATGAGGTCCATTTGAAGATTTGATTGAATTAAAATAAAACAACTTATGTAATCATAGTAATTTAAATAAAAACCCAGGTTTAGTGGAAATCCTATTAAGTTGACAACACCGGTTGTTTGTATTCATCGCCGCGTCGCGTTGTCCAAAATAGGCAAAGGAATCATCATTCAGCCTAAAAATGTAATAATAAAAATATGAAATAAACTCTTTTTAATATGAAATTTGTTTATAGTTTTACTCTATTCCTTAAAATACTTAAAGATAGATCTTTAAAATATATTTTGAACCCATAAAACGCTCAGTCGAGATTGATCGATTATGATTATAAGAATTTTTGTCAAGCCCTTATTCGTCTACGAATCAGCGACGGGAGGCTACAGCTTTGAGTTCGTCGACGACCACAATCACGTTAGGGAATACAGTTTGAATCAGCGCTGCACGCTCGGTCGATCTCAAGGCTGTCTCGTCGACGAGTTCGTCGCAGCTTACAGCCATGAATTTGTCATTTAGAGAATAGCACTGCTGGTCACAACGAAAAATCTGTCTCCTATCTCCGTTAAAGTTGATCGGAGATGGATTAGTTCGTCACGGAGATCACTAAAATACGAAAATTTATGAAAAATACACACATCAAAAGTGTCTAGGGATCAACATATATTTTTGCAATAACTTTTCTCCTGATTGATATTAATTAAAATTTTCTTTAAGGATTCATCAAATAAAGTGTTTTCGTTTGTCACAGTAACGATAAACCAAGTCACCTTTGCATTAATAAAGAAATTTGCCATTTTCCTAATAAAGGGATTTTTGACATTTGAACCACTAACATTAAAGTTCGAAAAAAAGACTGAAAATTTTATTGGGTAACTTAAACAATTAATAATCCGTGTTTCTACCGCGAACACTAACAACACAAGAACATCGGTTTGGCATACTCAAAATGAGTTCATCCAAATCACGCTATGGAATGGCCGCCCATGTTCGTTGCAACAACAAAAAAAGGTCTTCTTGCGACTGGATACCCTCCATATTCGGCAGAGCTCTTCTCTGTAGCATATCCCATGCATGCTCAATCGGGTTCAAGTCTGGCGATTGAGCAGGCCAGAGCAGGACATTGATCTTAGCTGCGGCGAGAGTCTGTTTCTCAAATCGATGGGAGTTGGAAAATCACGCCAAGAATCGATTCCTAAAAACCTAAATATTGATCTATTGAATCAACACTTCTCATCCTCGCCCCCCTCTAATGGGACAATGAAGGCAAATACAATAAATTATCTTTCTAACCTTCCAACTCCGGATCACTCCGCATTTAATTTTAGTCAATTTTCTGATTGTGATGTTAAGAAAAACATAGTTTCAATCACATCCAATGCCGTTGGTAGTGATTGTGTCAGTCGGAAGATGATACTCCCTGTCCTCGATGAAATCCTTCCTATCCTTACCTATATCCTTAACTATTCTTTTTCCAATTGTGTCTTTCCCTCGGTATGGAAAGAGGCCAAAATTGTTCCTCTACCCAAAAAATCGAATCCTACATCTTTTTCAGAATATCGACCTATTTCCACCCTGCCTTTTTTATCTAAAGTCCTTGAACGCCTTGTCCACAATCAGCTTAGTTCTTTTCTTTGCAAGAATAGTCTGCTGAATCCTTTCCAATCCGGTTTTCGTCCTGGTCATAGTACCACTTCCGCCTTAGTAAGCGTTACGGATGAGATGAGGTTGGGCATGGATAAAGGAAATATGACGATTCTTTGCTTGCTAGATTTTAGCAACGCTTTTAATACTGTTGATTTCGAAATCATGCTCAACATACTACGCTCTATTAACATATCTCCAACAGCGATTGACTGGTTTCGTAGTTACCTGTTTGGCCGCCGGCAACGTATTTGCATAGATGAGTCCTGCTCTTCTTGGTGTAGTACTTCAGCCGGTGTTCCTCAGGGTGGTGTTTCATCTCCTTTACTCTTCGCAATATTCATAAATTCTATTTCTAAAAAACTTCAGTCCTCCTACCATCTTTATGCTGATGATTTGCAGATTTACAGACAAGCTCCCTATACAGATTTGCATACTGCTATTGATATCATGAACCGGGACTTGGCTTCTGTTTGCGAATGGAGTGATGCACATGGTTAGCAGGTTAACCCGTCAAAGACCCAGGTCATTGTGGTTGGCAGTTCCAGGTTGGCACCTAAGGTAAAATGGACGCAGCTTCCTCAGGTTATTTTCAACGGCACTGCTATTCCATTAAGCGAGAAAGTTAAGAACCTTGGGGTTTGGGTTGACAAACATCTTTCTTGGGGTCCCCAATTACAAGAAGTCAGTCGCAAATTATTTGCTTCTGCCCATTCCCTACGAAGGTTGCGTAACTTTCTGCCAACTGCTACTAAAATTGCGCTAGCACAGTCTCTTTTACTCCCCATCCTAGACTACGCTGATGTCAGTTATCTTGATCTTACTGAGGCACAATTTGATAAACTTGAGCGACTCCAAAATGTTTGCATTAGATTTATATTTGGCTTGCGCAAATATGATTACGTATCCGAATTTCGTACGAAACTCAAGTGGCTTCCAATACGTCTTCGCCGGAACTTACACATTCTGTCTGTGCCTTACAGTGTGCTGTTTAATCCTAAAACCCCCACTTATCTTAAAGAACGATTTAAGTTCCTTCATGACACACATGCAAAATCTCTGAGGTCATCAGAAAACTTAAGGCTTGCGGTACCGAGTCACGCCACCAATTTCTATGGTAAGTCGTTCGCAGCTCAAGCAGTACGGCTGTGGAATGCTCTACCCGTGTCAGTAAGACAAGCACAAACACTATCTTCTTTCAAAAACTTAGTAAAAGATCTTTATCTCTCTCCTTAAATTGTTATTATGTATGTCTTTGTTTCTTTCTTTTTCTTTTTTAATTTTTGTATGCATATATATGTTTTGAGAACGTTATTTATTGTTTAGTATTTTATATAGATAATTAGTACACCGTGGACTACCCGCGTAATTATTTTCTCCTTCTGTGTCAAATCCATCCAAAGGTTGTCTGTAAAAGATCGCTTTTAGCGATAAGACCGCCCATTGTATCACCCTTTTAATTGTTAAGTCCATAATTTTGTTTTTATTGTTATGGTGTACAATAAAGAATATATCTATCTATCTATCTATCTACAACTCTTGCGGTGTGCGGTCGTGCATTATCATGCATTAACTGAAATAAGGGACCGATTTGCACTTGTAGAGGAACGATGACGTCAGATACAATCGTCTCAGCATAAATTTGAGCGTTGAGGTTGCCTCTGATCCAAATCAACTCAGTTCTTCCGCCGATCCAAATACCCGCCCATACCATGATGGTTCCACCACTATAAGGATGGACTTCCTGGCAGGATTTTAATGGCTGTTGGCGTCCAGGAGTTCTCCAGTGTCGTATACGTCTTGTATCCGGTCTCATACCAAAACGAGACTCATCAGAAAAGCACACGAAACGCCATTGTTCTTTTGCCCAATTTCTGTGTTCAAGAGCCCATTGATATCGAATCCTACGATTGTGCATTGCTATAGGTGGTACCCGTAGCGGTCTTCGGGAATGAAGGTTCACTTCATGCAAGTGGTTTCTGACTGTTTGGTCGCTAATTAAGTTCTCTGAAGAGTGATGAAGCCTCACGGCTAACATCATGGCGGTTATTGTTGGAGCTCTTCGAGTTAAGATTTGAATGTATCGGTCTTGTCTCCGTGTGGTGCAGCGATACCGTCCTCCATGGCGCTCAGCCACGGTACCAGTGCTTCGGTAACGTGTCTGTGACTTGTATTCAGAGCTAATGCCACCGTACGTTGCCAGGAACCAGCTTCTATCATTCCCACGGCTCTGAGCATTTCTTCCCTGCTTAAATGACGTCGCCGCTCCATAATAACGTTGGTTTTAATCAGTAGTAGGGAAACAGCAGCACTAATAATGTCTTCAATGCGTTGTATGTTTTTATAGGGAAAATATTGACAGCTGATTTTCATCTTTTACTCGAATTTGATTAACAGTTCCTGTTTCAAATTATGAAATGCACCAAAAAGGATCCATATAAATTTATAAAATCATAAATTTATTACAAAGCCACATCTCAATCTCAAGAAATCCGCATAAAAATGCTTGATCCCTAGACACTTTTGATGTGTGTATAACGTATAAAAGAGGTATTTAAAAAATTTAAATAAATAACAGATGTTTTTGATAGACGGTTTTCTATCGGTTACATTTCGGGGAGTGTGCGATGGAATTTTGACAATCTAATTCCGCCAAGCCCGTTCCATCATCGGACTACAAGAAAAACGGCGATGCGCCATCGTTACATGGTGGACATCCCACCCATACGCACAAAACGTTTTGGGAATACCTTCATTGTGCGTACGGCTAAGGAGTGGAATTCTCTGCCGGAATCTGTGTCTCCTGATCGCTATAACCTGGGAGTCTTTAAGTCAAGAGTGAATAGGTTACTTTTAGGTAAGCGTGCTCCATCTTCGCCCACATCATCACTTACCATCAGGTGGTGGTCAAACGCGAGCCTATTCTGCATAAAAAAAGGTTACTTTTTATCCCGGAATTCCCACAGGATCTGTTTCAAATTGACTCATATACAATACAAATGAGTTTGTATATCCATCAGCTACAAACTCTTAAAAAAAGGTAATTCAAGAGATATCTCTACCAACCCCTCTCAAGGTAATCAGCCGTGATAATACGTGTGGTATGTGTGGCTACATAAGTGCGCATGCTGGATTAGTTTTAATTAATCAGCAACCAGCGTGTATAACACGATTACTATTAATCATAGCTAATCAGGTGTGAGGGACACTAGGCCTGCCTGGTGGTTCTGTTTGGAGATTTATTTAGCGAGATGTAAGTCAGATTTTCTGGCTTTTGAATTCCCATAACAACGATTACAGATGTAAAAATTGGCCAAGTGCGAGTTAGACTCGCCCATGAACGGTTCCGTAGTAACTATAATAATATAATGTAATATGTATGTATATATATTTGACAAAAAAAAACACTCAATAAAAATCTGAAAACTAGCTTATTTACATTTTTTACAACTACTCCAAATAACTTTGTTTTTCATAGTGTTTGTATGAATTACAAAGTTATATTTGCGGTTTTAGAAAATATGCTGTATCACAAAAACCCGATCTCGTTCAAATCAATTTTGACTGAAAGTTTACATTAAGATCTACAGATATATATATTTTTTTAGATTTTTCACTCCATTATTATAGAAGTTAGAGTCAATTGTCTAGTGGTAAAATGTGTCCCCGGACACATTTTACCACTTTGGAAGTGTATATCTTTTAGACAATTGACTTTATAAAAATTTTATTTCAGAAACTCCCGTCATTTTTAAAGACCTGTCTATAGATACCAAACAAGCATAGGTTTCATGAAAAAAAAAAAATCAGTTTTAGTGCCATGTAAAGGGAGCCCCCTTTATTTTAAATATTTAATAATTTTTTTCTTAAAATCAGAACGCGGTTCACAGAATACATCTACCTACCAAGTTTCACATGTATAGTCTTAATAGTTTCGGAATAAAATGGCTGTGACATACGGACGGACGGACAGACAGACAGACGGACAGACATGACGAAACTATAAGGGTTCCGTTTTTTGCCATTCGGCTACGGAACCCCAAAAATTACAGATGAGACCAACGGCTTACCGTGTTGTTTTTTTTAGATGGGGTACCACTTTGACAAAAATCTCAAGGTGGTCCCCATCTACATACCGTCTTCGGCAAGCGTTATTGCCCGCGACTTCGTCTGCGTGGAATAGTTACTTTGGGCTAACGTTAAATTTAACCCCGATTTTGAAGCATTCTTCATTGGCGCTCAGCTCCTATTGGCCTTAGCGTAATTATATATAGCCTATAGCCTTTCTCTATAAATTGACTATTTAATTAAAAAATAATTTTTCAATTCGAACCAGTAGTTCCTGAGATTATTGCGTTCAAACAAACAAACAACCTCTTCAGCCTTATATCATTAGTATAGATAGCTGTTGCCCGCGACTTCGTCCGCGTTTCCGTCGTTTTTCGTAAAAAAAAGGAGCCTATGTCCTTCTTCACGATTCAGTGATTTTGATGTAACAGACAGATTAACTTTCGTAATTTAGTAGGGAAATATAATATGTCAATCTATAATACTGTTGAAAAATGTCGCAATACGGAACCGCACAATATTATTGTTAATAGCTGTGCCCGCGTCTCCGTCAGCGTGTAATTCCTTGTGTGTTATTAAGTTAGTGTATTGGTAATATTGTTTAGATCACGTTCACATGAGGCTTAAGTACCTATAGAACGAAAATACTTCAGCGCAAAGCTTTCGGGTAAACTATGTTGAAAGTTGACCCGTCCGGCACGTGAACATAAAGATTTCTAGAACTGCCAACCCGGGAAAGAGCGACGTACAACTGACCATGCGAGAAACAACTGACACCGAGATCTACTCCAGCAACACGAAAAGTCTGCCCTTGAGCCTTATTAATTGTCATTGCATAACACACCGATACTGGGAATTGCGTTCTTTTAATTTGGAATGGAAAATTATTTGGTATTATGGGAATTCTGGGAATAAAGACGGTTTCTCCTGCACCGCAACCTGTTAAAATTTGAGCCTCGATTATATTTTGTTGCAACTGGGATACTTTTAGCCGAGTTCCATTGCAAAGTTGTGGTGGTCTTAAATTTCGGAGCAGAATAAACGGAATGCCAATTTTAACTTTGGTGTTTCTATACCGATTTATATGATTCTTTTTTATGGAATAGTTAATAATGTTAACTTTTTCAATTATGGGTGACTGAGAGTGTTATAAACGTAAGAGTAGA
The DNA here is from genome assembly GCA_943138885.2 of Tholera decimalis. NCBI lineage: Eukaryota > Metazoa > Arthropoda > Insecta > Lepidoptera > Noctuidae > Tholera > Tholera decimalis. The sequence goes on along the minus strand of OW964575.2, from coordinate 2,526,106 downwards.
CAAATATTATAATCAGAAAGCTTCGAACTGCTAAGCTATCGGGAGTTACACGTGTTATTGTGAGTCAACCATAAAAGATAGACATATGCTGTCGTGGGATATTTTTTATATAATTTTAAGGAGAACATTTCCGTCATGAAATGATTTCTGTGTAGCTTTAACCATTAAGGTTGTACACGCGACGGAAGCTTAAAAAATTGGCCAAGTGCGAGTCGGACTCGCCCATGAAGGGTTCCGTAGTAACTATAATAAATAGAACATACTTAATATATTTATTTGAAAAAAAAAAAACAAAAAACCTTACAAATTTCTAAAAAACTAGCTTATTTACATTTTTTACAACTACGCCAAATAACTTTGTTTTTCGTAGTATTTGTATGAATTACAAAGTTATATTTGCGGTTTTCGAAAATATACTGTATCTCAAAAACTTCTGACTCGATCTCGTTCAAACCAATTTTGGTTGAAAGATTACCTTAAGATCTACAACACATGCTTTTTTTTTAGATTTTTCGCTTCATTATTATAGAAGTTAGAGGGGGGGGACACATTTTACCACTTTGGAAGCATATATCTTTGAAACGATTGACTTTATGAAAAAAACATTTTAGAAACCATAATGTCATATTTAAAGACCTGTCTATAGATACCACACACGTATAGGTTTCATGAAAAAAAATATTTTCAGTTTCAGTTCCATGTATGGGGAGCCCCCTTTATTTTAAATATTTTTTAAATTTTCTCTTAAAATCGGAAATCGGTTCACAGAATACATCTACGTACCAAGTTTTACATGTATAGTCCTAATAGTTTCGGAATAAAATGGCTGTGACATACGGACGGACGGACAGACAGACAGACGGACAGACATGTCGACACTATAAGGGTTCCGTTTTTTGCCATTCGGCTACGGAACCCTAAAAATGGAGTAATTTCTCCCGATAATAATAATTTCTCCCCAACATTTCCCTTCACCGCTCTGCTCCTATTGATTGTAGCGTGATGAAAGTATACTGTAACCAGCTCAGGAGTATGAATAATAATTGTACCAAGTTTCGTTAAAATCCGTCGAGTAGTTTTTGTTTCTATAACGGTTATACAGACAGACAGACAGACAAAAATTTTACTGATTGCATTTTTAGCATCAGTATCGATCCCTAATCACCCCCTGATAGTTATTTTGGAAATATAATTCATGTACAGAATTGACCTCTCTACAGATTTATTATAAGTATAGATTTATAAATTATGTTTATTTTTTTACTAGGACTTATTAACTAGGATTATTTTTATTTTACAATGTCAAGTATTGTGTCTGTTTCATTTAACTAGTGTTCATTTTTACTATAATTTATAACTAAGAAAAAGCTGCTGATTTTTTTTCCTTTGGTGGTGGTTTTTGCCCAATTCAAACACCAGTTCCTCACAAATTAAAAAATGTATAGCTTTTAATTGTAATTAGTTTTATGTATTTGTTATTTTGTGAGGAAAAATAAAGAGATTAATAATAATTATTATTTAGCCACGAGCTCCTCTTTTATGTATCCCTGCCCTCTTACAATATTATACCTCCCACACTATCTCTTCACCACTCATGGTTGACTGGTAGAGAGTGTCTACGGCATTAAGTCCACTTTTGTATATACATAGGTACAAATGCTTAAAGTGTATTGATATTATTTTTTGTTAATGGATTACAATAATATTGTTGTTACAATAATTTATTGTTTATCGCGAATTTAAACTAAAAGAGGCCGGTGTTTCCTAGCGGTAGTCAGCTGAGAAGAAATATCGAAATAAACTCACTGACTTATTTAATAGATGCACAAAGAAAACTAGACATGGTCAGCCAAAATCTTTCACTATCTAATTAAATCTGAAGTTGTGGATACTAGTAGGTGCAGGAATACTTAATCTTCCTTTAATATCGTTTTGGCCGTTCTAGAAATGGGCCCGCACAAATTAGAGTAAAACAGACAGACAAAAGTTTTTTTTTGTAAAGGATTTGTTTGTGTTTTGGTATCGTGTAAATGGCTATGCAGAAAGCACAATTATTATTTTAAGGTCGCATTATTTGTGTGTATGGTTAAATATAAACATATAATATACAGCGTGTAACGGAAACTCCATATCTATCCAAAAGGGCTGAAGACAACATCTGGTATGGAGTCTCTGCACAGTTTCAGCACAAAATAACTGACTCAAAGAATTGATACCAAATTATTGGTTTCATATATTTCTTGAATACCAATCATAACAAACGTGTCACAGCACTACAAGGGTCAATAACTTTCACGTCACTTGCCAATAACACCGACTACCCAAGATACGAGCATAGCTCAGTTTGGGAGTCGTTGTCTCAAATTAAAATGCCTCTGTACATCCACCTCACTCAAGTCAATGTTTGTTTCTTGTATTGTGTTTATTTTTGTACTTATTGAAGAATAAATATTTTATTATTATATTATATTTATTATAACATGATAATTCTCTTCGTTCTTCTTAATTTGAAAAATTCGGTCTCTGGTATCATGGTGTATTGGTATTTGTAATAAGTTCTACACACGTAGACTTAGGATTACAAAACCCTTGCCATATCGTTTGTTATCATCCAAAGAAGCCATGCACTTGGTATGTATATACCCTTTAAATTACACGTTGTAAATATTATTTTTATATACAAAGCTGGTTCACATCCGATAGTCACTTCAACATTAGGTTCGGTTGAAAACCAGCGTCTGGCATTGGTGGTCTGGCATTTTGCTGAACCGAGCCTTTTTGGCGCAGCCGTGAGGCACACGTATTTTGTCTATTTTCTTGTTAGCAAATATGTAAGTACTTAAGTTTTTTTTTCTGTTGTTGCTTTCCTTTTGTATCCTATCGTGTGCTTTGTGGCATGTGCCGAATAAACTTTTTTTCTTTCTCTCTTTACTTAATTTCTTTTTGTTGGAGATTTATATCCAGATTTATGAAGTAAAATTTTATTATTTCAGTACGTAGATGCTCGCTAAGACGGGATTTTGCGAAATTCCCACGGGATCGGGATTTACACGAGAAAAACTTCCCACGCGAACGAAGTCGCGTGTAACTGCTAGTAAGCTATATATTGATTATATTAAATAAATAATTCGTTGGAAATGTTCACGGTTTTCGCTCCACATAAGACGCGATGCGAACTGAAATATTTATGTCTCCACGCTTACAACTTTACGCTGATTCACAGATCAATACAATTTTTGTTTTTGGCATGACAATGTTAATTTAAAAAAGAACTATTAATAGTATAAATTTAAAATAATCATCTTATCTTGTCTCCATCTATGTTGGGTTAGGCTTCTATCTAGTCTTCGGCTCAAAGAGCTGTCAACACCAATGACGTTATTGTAAAATTCAGGACTTCATAGGCGTGATTCTACTGACAGCTGTCGCAGAGATCAAGCTATGTTTTATGAAGTATAATAAAGAAATTGATAAAAAATTAATATAAATGCAACTTACTGAATATACGTAGATCTGGTAATTTTAATCTGAAACATTTCAGTGTGGCACGCTCCATGATTTCTACAACGAAATGTAAAAAATATCGGTTTTTAAGGAAAAAGTTTAATTATGTTGATATTATCGGTTACGGTATGTTCTGTGTGTACAAGTGTTGTTCCGCTGCTTTACCTGGATATAATTTAAAAAAAATATTCAATTAAACGTGATGTAGTGTGTGTGTAACTGTCCTAACTAGCGTCTGCCCGCGACTTCGTTCGCGTAGGAGGGCTTTCCCGCGTAAATCCCGATCCCGTGGGAATTCCGGGATAAAAAGTAGCCTATGTGTTATTCCAAAATGTCAACTGTTCGCATATCAAATTTCATTCAGATTCGATTACGAGGCATGCCTTTTAAGTTTTGTCGTTTGAAGAAAAAAAAACACAACTAGAACGTTGACTAGAACCTTATAGTACTTTTTATTGTTTTTCAAGGTATTCACCAAGTAGCTTAATACACTTTTCCATTCCAGTTATTATAACATTTATTTCACTCTAAAGTGGGGGTGTTCAAAATGGCTGACTTGAAAGCGTCGACTGCTTCTTCACCGAACTGGAACCTTTGACCACGAAGACTTTTCTTAATTTTAGGAAATGTAAAGAAATCGTTAGGGCTTAGGTCAGGACTGTATGGAGGATGGTCAAGAATTTATACCTTTTCCTGCTTCAAATACTTAATCATTTGACGAGCGCTGTGTGAGCTTGCGTTGTCGTGGTGCAGGATGATGCATCGCTTTGAGTTAGATTTTCGAAGTTCGGCGATGACTTGTGGTAAACAAACTGTGGTATACCACTCTGCGTTAGCTTTTCTACGATCTTCAAGTGCAATAGTCGCAACATGGCCGGTTTTTCCAACGAACGTGGCCACCATCTTTGAAGTGCTTTGAGAACGAACAACTTTAGTCGGCTTTGGCTCGTCTTGAAAGACCCAGATTGTAGATTGTTGTTTGGAATCAGGATTGTAGGCATAGATCTAAGATTCGTCGCCACTGATGATGTCGTAGGCATGATTTGACTCGCCTCGGTTGAACCTTTGCAGAGTTTTCTTACACCATCTGACGTGGGCCGCCTTGTGATCGTCGGAAAGTAGATGCGGTATCCAACGGCAAACTAGCTTTCTCACATCAAGCGCTTCATGCAAGATCTTCTGAATGGTTGTCCCTGAGATGCCTAATAGAGCCTCTATCTCTCGATACGTCACATGACGATCTTCGAGAATTAGTTGTCTCACAGCAATAATGTTATCTTCAGTGAAGGCGGATTTTGGGTGCCCTTCGCGAGATTTATTACTAACACTAGTGTGTCCACGCTGGAATTTTAAATACCAGCATTCTACAGTTCGCAGACATGGGGCTTCATCACTGAACACAGATGTTAGCTCTTCAAATCACTAAAGCCGTGTCAGGTCTCTTCTAAAGTTATAGAAAATTATTGCACGAACATTTTCCTTAGAAAGATTCATTTTCGTACGTAACCTGACAGATCCCAATCGACGCTGTTACTAAACAATAGCAGTAATCCTAATACTTTCAACTGTTTTGAGATTCAAAATTTAAACACATTCGAATATAGAACAGTTCCAAATTCAAAATTGCCGGGAAATATGGAAACGACAGAACTTAAAAGGCATGCCTCGTAGTAGTTTTTGCGTGAAAGAGTAACAAACATCCATGATACATTCTTAGACCTACAACGTGTAACAGAATAAACGCAATTCCTGAAAGTAGTTGGTTCAGAATCGGCTTTTGAATCGATTTCCGTCATAAAAAATAGGTGTTAAATTTTGACGGAAATATCTTTCATTTAACTTACAATGGAAACACAGTATCATGACAAATTAATACAATCGTTAATTCAAGGAAATACGCTCGTGTGCGTGTCAGCCGCTAGCTAACATTGCATGAGTGTATGCGTCTGCGTAAGGATATTGTATGACACACATACGTTTTGCGTTTAGTAAGGATAACTATTTTATAAAAAATGTCTAGGTTTGGTTTCAATTTATTTAGTTACGGATGTTGTTTTAGACTTATAATTTAATATTGTAATTGGGGTGTCAGAGGTATTGCGCTTAATCTGTTACACATTGTATACATCCATTCATTAATATTAGTAAGTTTAACATGTAGAAGCACATTTATACGAGGTTTGCACTGCATTAATACAGCTGTCATACAGCTTTCCTAGCTAGACTAATTAAAAGCCTTTTTTTCTGGGTGGAAAAATCCATCGTTACATGGTGGACATCCCACCCATACGCACTAAACGTTTTGGGAATACTTTCATTGTGCGTACGGCTAAGGAGTGGAATTCCCTGCCGGAGTCTGTGTTTCCCGATAGCTATAACCTAGGGTTCTGTAAGTCAAGAGTGAATAGGTTACTTTTAGGTGAGCGTGCTCCATCTTCGACCACATCATCACTTACCATCAGGTGAGATGGTGGTCAAACGCGAACCTATTATCAATAAAAAAGAAATGAGTGTGGCACTCGGGGACTGCCGCGGTAAAGCTACTGCATAGCATTTTTTATCAACTTATGCAATTATAATTATTTATTTATTTTATTTCTACAGTATTTTTATTTTTCTTTGATATTAATTCAAGTTTTTTCTTTGATATTAATTTAAGTTACACTTTTTGAGCGTGGGGACCGATAAGAAATCATTTTTTTTTCTTTTATTGAATAAATGAGAAGTTAATATTGTTTAAAATATTTTTATTATCTTACAATACATGTAGGTTATTCAGGATTTTTTATCATTGAAACTATAGGTTTATGGTAATTGAAATAAGAAACATAAGTTTGAGACTTCATATCCTCTAAATATCTGGAAAATACCGCGTCAATGGTGGTCCCATATTTTGTTGTGGATACGTCACACACGCATACGTCTAGTCGCACGCACACAAACACCGTGCCGTAGTCTGCCGAACTGAAACGACGTTAGATGATGCACGGCTTTCAACGCCGCACCGCTGTGCCAGTCGGAGTGGGGTGTGTTAGGTTTATTTTAATTACGGAATTTCTTGATTCGGTCGCCACGCTCAAAGACCGCGATAAAAGCTATGCAATAGCTTAAAAATGAAATGACTTATCCCGCTGTGGGTTAAGTGAAAGGGAGTGTCGGACTTCTACTGACTAAAAACCCGCCCTGCTCCTTCAGCTAACTTGTGTTTCGAGGCCGCGGTATCTCGTTAGAACTCTCCCGCAGCCCCGTCAGGCAATAATTTATCGGGATCCGTCACTAGTGCTGACGTCTCCTTGAGGCGCTTGTAGCGTTGTAGTCGATTAAACTAGAAGTCGACTACCACACTAATCTCTAATATCTATGGTTTCACTGAAGTGACAACACTTGGGCCGGCTATAAATTCTAATCTCTAGTGCGCGAAGCTTCTTTTCTCGCCGCCTTCTGTTGCAAGTAACTTATATAGAAACCCCTACGTGCCCAAGGGTAAGTGCTCATTGTGTCTGCCATTTTCTCTCCATCTTGCCAAATTGTAATCCTTTTATTTCGCCATAATCTGCAGCGTTTGTAAGTTTATATAATTGCCCGGTTGTCAAGATGGCTTCCTGCTGGAACATAACTGTGATATTTCATTGTCATCTGCTTTCCACTAGTGTTTCTAAATTTGTGAAGCGTACGCAAGCCGCAGCATTGTTTTCCTGCTGTGCCATAGCAGCTACGAGCTTAAACGCCTTGCACGCGGTTACTTTTTATATAGTTGCACGCGGTATGCGCACGCTTATCTCTATTTAACCTTTGTGAACCGCCGCGATGGTGAGTTTCCCATCCATTTTCCCGGGTACTGTTCCGTGGGGCTTACGGCTGGGAGACGCACGCATCGCTGGCGCTCATGATTCCTGCACCACGCTTACGGAAGCACCCTTTTTGGATTCCAGGGTTTTTTTTTCCTTCTCCTTCGTTTGTACTGCCTTGGATTTCTACTATCAACCACCTCTACGTCCGCCGCTCGACGGGTGTCACGCTGCCTCTGTGACTGTCTGCGTGCTATTGCGTGGCCTGCCCGAATAACCTCTGCGCCCGTCTGCGCGCTATTGTGTGGCCTGCCCGCATAACCCCTGCGCCCGTCTGCGCGCGAGCTGCCTGCTACGGGATCTGCCCGCCGGTCTGCGTGCGTCGCGGCCTGAGCCCAGGGCAGTACCATTCTATACCTTCGACCAGTGAGGGAACCCAGTGTGAACCGAACCCACCCCCCTTCAAAATAAATGCTGTAATCTGTGGTCTAAGTCTTTTATTCCTCTACCACCTAAACCACTACGCCACAGTGGCGCCCACTCGGTAAGGTTCACAAGGTTTTCTTCACTGGTCGCTATTTACCTGACTCACACATCGTGGCGGTAAGTAGTGGGTAATTACTATATTTTTCTTGTGTATTTTTTTAATTTGTTACTTTTATATAATTTCTTAGTCAGCTACTAGGGTTTTGTTGTAAATTGTAAAGATCACAATGAGCGCTAACCCAATCAAATTTATCCACCTAAGAAAGGCCGAATTGGAATATGAGGTCATTATTAGAGGCGGTGAAAAGGGCACATTCACTGACTTTAGAAAACAAATTAACAATGCTCTCCTGAGTAAACTCACCCCTAGTACATCACATCTTTCTGCCAGTGGTCAGCAGGCTGAAGCAAGTGCCACAAGAACCCCAATTCTAAATATAATCTAATCTAATAGATATAATAGTAAATATAATCTAATAAATCTAATAAATATATTAAATCTGATAAACATAATACAATCTAATAAATATAATATAATCTAATTATAATGAATCTAGGCATTTTTTTAAAACTTATAAAAGACTAACTCTTCGTTACTACTGGCCAGGAATGCAGTGACGTAGTGAAAGCTGTAACTTCATGTAAAATCTGTCTAGCTCATAAACAAGTAAACCATGCCCCACTGGAGGTCATGGGAAAACCTAAAGAATGCTCTCGGCCATCCCAGATGCTCAGTATTGACATTGTTGGCCCTCTGCCTGTCTCTAGACGCCAAAGCATATCTTTTTGTACTGACATGCTGTTTCTCTAAGTATTGTCTTCTAAATAAGACAATCATAACAGCCGTTTCAACCTACAATAATAATGACCAACGCTCTTGGGATCTACATGTTCCAGCTCTTCAATTTGCACTAAATAACTCAACTAGTGAAGTTACTGGTTTCACACCAACATTCCTTTGCTCAACTTTCAAGTGAAAGTCCTTGGTCTTCACCTGTACTTCTCACACCTAAATGGGATGGCAAATTGTGGTTCTGCTTAGACAGTCACAAGCTAAATTCAGTAACTAAGAAGGATACTTATAATTTACCTTATATCTCTGAAATTCTAGATAACCTAAAGGATGCTAAATACCTAACAAGTCTAGATCTTTACAAAAGTTTCTGACAGAGCTTCCCGTAGGCCTAGCTAACTACTAGTGTTTGACCCCATACAGGGTCACACGATGCCAAGGGAACACACACCCACGACCGCCTAACATACTGGTCGTGGAGGGTCGACTTGTACCTAACTACCTAAGTTAACTATAACTCTGGTTATAGCTATCCTAGTATCATATTTCACACCCACCTAAAGTGTGGTAATCCTAATTAAAACCTACTAACTAAAGTTAACAAACTATTATTCTAAAATTAACTATAATTAGTTATCTTTTAACATAACTAAATACCTTGACTGCATGGCTATAAGCCAACATAACTTCAGTTTCATTACCACCTTTCTGCTGACCACACACACTTACACTACACATAAAATTTCTTTTATTATTTTTCCCTTTACGGCGTGACTATGAGAGACTACATAGTGGGCCTTCAGGGCGATTCTTTAGTATCATGGCAGAGTAGTCTCCATAGTACACTACCTTTAACTTTTATTTATGTTATTATGTCCTCATGGATGTCTTAAAGACGGCCCCCTGAAACATGGGTGTCCGCACACTAGTTAATTTACATTAATTCCTAAACCTACTGTTCTGAAAACAGCTTCAAGCCGGTAAATTTCTATACAAATACCGTACCTACCCATTAACTACTTGCATAGTAGTCTATAACTTTATAGTCTAATTATAACTGTAAAACTTTCTCACTACTAACCTTAAAACTATTCATAAAACAATATATAGCATAGTCCATTGTATTGTTTTCAACTAATCTGTTGGTGATCTGCCACCACAGTTAAACTATATTCCAGCTTACCCTGGTAACATTTCTAACATTAATCTAGGCCCTAAACCAGATTAAAACATAACTTTTAAACTATTCATAAAACTTTATAACTGCTGGTATCTCTACCACCACGGTTAAATTATGTTCCATTCTACCCTAGTAACAATCTAACTTTAATCTAAGCACTAAACCCGAACCTAACTCGCATTTCATCAATCGTTTAATAATAGCATCTACATGAAATATTCTAACAACATTTAGTCAACAAACTTATCTAATTTCTTTTACCTAAACACTAAACTAGAAACCTAACTTTAACTTCATAACACCTTTTAGTATTGAACACGCCTATCCTGAATATTACTTAGATTCAACCTGCCCTAATTAAATTAATTAATTCTCTTAGAAAATATTTCCGCATGTTTCATAACATAACCTATTTAATTTAATTTTTTTTTTTTTTTCCCTTCGTCCGTTAGGACAGGCAAAGAGTCAAGCCCATACAGCCAATTATTTAATTTAAGATCATTGACATATTATATTTTTGACGTTTACGTACTGACTTTGACATCTCGACGTAGTTGCCAACCTTGGATACTTGTCTTTTAGAATTTCGTCTATAACGTGCGGATATTCTCGCAACAGTATGAATATGGACTTGATTTATTTTTTATAAATTACACTCACGTTCGGAAACTCACTCGAATGGACTTCTACATATGATGCGTATTCCAGTAATGAAACTTAAACCAATTTGAACATATACATGGACCATCACCAAAAAAAAAAAATTTTTTTTTAACTTTAACAAATTTTTTTTACCTTTTCAAAAATTTTTTTTTAAATTTTCTTTTTAAATACTCTTAGCTTTTAACTTTAACAAAAATTTTTTTTAAACCTAAACATAAAATAGAACCTTAACTTATTATTAAATTGTTGTTAGAACTTTGATGATTTAATATTCAACGATGAACTTACTTCTTGCTTTGAAACCTAACATTATCTATAGCCTGCAACAGTCCACCAAGGTTACCTAACCCTATGGAGATACACTTGCTTTATCTTGCTGTTTTTCCTACTGACTGTCTCGAGTTAAACTACTCTATAATTAGCTTACCTCTCGTATGTAATTGTACGTCACTGACTTAGGACTACTTCCAAGTCAGGGATGGACTTAGAATGGATGGATGAATGATTAATAGTATGGAAGCACAGGAATGGGATGTATGAACGTATAGGTAGTCAGTAATAGTGGTTTAGGCCTTCTAGCGGATTTATCCTAGGGAAAATCCTTCGCTAACAGGCGGGGTACTGTAGCGTTGTAGTCGATTAAACTAGAAGTCGACTACCACACTAATCTCTAATATCTATGGTTTCACTGAAGTGACAACACTTGGGCCGGCTATAAATTCTAATCTCTAGTGCGCGAAGCTTCTTTTCTCGCCGCCTTCTGTTGCAAGTAACTTATATAGAAACCCCTACGTGCCCAAGGGTAAGTGCTCATTGTGTCTGCCATTTTCTCCCCATCTTGCCAAATTGTAATCCTTTTATTTCGCCATAATCTGCAGCGTTTGTAAGTTTATATAATTGCCCGGTTGTCAAGATGGCTTCCTGCTGGAACATAACTGTGATATTTCATTGTCATCTGCTTTCCACTAGTGTTTCTAAATTTGTGAAGCGTACGCAAGCCGCAGCATTGTTTTCCTGCTGTGCCATAGCAGCTACGAGCTTAAACGCCTTGCACGCGGTTACTTTTTATATAGTTGCACGCGGTATGCGCACGCTTATCTCTATTTAACCTTTGTGAACCGCCGCGATGGTGAGTTTCCCATCCATTTTCTCGGGTACTGTTCCGTGGGGCTTACGGCTGGGAGACGCACGCATCGCTGGCGCTCATGATTCCTGCACCACGCTTACGGAAGCACCCTTTTTGGATTCCAGGGTTTTTTTTTCCTTCTCCTTCGTTTCTACTGCCTTGGATTTCTACTATCAACCACCTCTACGTCCGCCGCTCGACGAGTGTCACGCTGCCTCTGTGACTGTCTGCGTGCTATTGCGTGGCCTGCCCGAATAACCTCTGCGCCCGTCTGCGCGCTATTGTGTGGCCTGCCCGCATAACCCCTGCGCCCGTCTGCGCGCGAGCTGCCTGCTACGGGATCTGCCCGCCGGTCTGCGTGCGTCGCGGCCTGAGCCCAGGGCAGTACCATTCTATACCTTCGACCAGTGAGGGAACCCAGTGTGAACCGAACCCACCCCCCTTCAAAATAAATGCTGTAATCTGTGGTCTAAGTCTTTTATTCCTCTACCACCTAAACCACTACGCCACACGCTGACTCGGGCCTAGTCCTTACCGGACGGTGAGCCCCCTGCTCACCGTCCGGTGACCGGCTCACTTCGGTGGCCGGAGATCGGCTCGCGATCCCCGACGCTCGGGGCATCTTCCGCGGATTTTACTTAAGCTAACATGGGCACTTATAAAACCTCAAAAGCTAGTGCACGGATCGAAATTGGTCGTTTCCTATGGAGAAGAACCGGCAAGAAACTCCACAGTAACTCTTTTTCAAAACATAATTTATTTTCACAATGAATCATAATAATACAGATTTAATAGGTGTAAGAGAATAGATATGAAAATTATTTGCAAAAAGCAGAAAATACGTGTTTATTGAAAATTAATTAACGGAGCAAATAGAGTAAATACAGTATGTTAACTAACAGAGGGCATTCCCGCTATCCCGCAATAGTATAGCATCCATACATGCTAAAAAATATTACCATTCGAAAACAAAATGTTGTTTTTAATATTCATATATTCACTAAAAAGGTTAAATTGATACGTAAAAGAAACACAGTAAAAGAAACAAATAAATTGCGACGTTGCCGTCCTTTAAGTATGCATGTACAGAGTGTTTCTTTTACGTATCAATTTAACATTTTTAGTAAATATTTTAATATTTAAAAAAAATAACAATTTGTTTTCGAATGGTAATATTTTTTTTTAGCATGTATGGATGCTATACCATTGCGGGTTAACGGGAACGTCCTCTATTAGTTAACACACTGTAAATTGAAATCCAGGATACCTACTACAAGCAAGAAATCACAGACAGACTATTCAATTTTATTTATATGTTAAGATTTCAAGATGTTAAACCTCAAAAATTCACCTGTATGTCACGTAGTTACTTACAGCTAAGAATAAAACGGTCTTTTTGCAAACGGCCGCCTTCTATACAAAATGTAGGCCTTTGAGGCTTTAGAAGCATGAAAGGAGTAAAAGGAACTACGAGATATTTTGTGAAGAAAACGCACACAAAGAATAAAATACCTGAAGGGAATATGGTTAGGTTTTCAAAAGAGTTTAAATACAGCCCGCTTACTTTTCGCGCGTATCTTGTATTTGAGTATGTATGTAATATTATTTATTACCTCATATCTTCAGAATCACTGAACGGATATTCATAATTGAGGTATCGGTAGATTCGTCTTAACCTCCCAAGAGTAAATATTTTTTTTTTCAAATACTAATAAAAATAAAATAATGAGAAAGTTCAAAAATATGGACTTTGCTCTTACACTTTCTGAATCCGGTGGCGTGCCAATAGTCCAATATGAGACGACCGAGGAAACTAAAAAATTGTTTATTAATATTTAAACTAAAAAGCTGAAAATAAAAGAGTAATTTAAAAATCTAAAACTATAATGCAACTCAACGAGCACATTAGTGGAAATAGCAGCCTATTTTGTTACTTTCGGCCGTAAAATAGCGGTTTAAGGGTTCAACAAGCAGTTCAAAGTTGCATATCTGCTATATCCGTAAACGTCTATAGCTATAAAAGTTACTTAAAGTGCTACTAGCCGAATCAAATACAACCCTAGGCTTTACAGTAGTTCACTTTAGAACTCATTTACCACTTACACCTTTATATGAGAGTTACGAAGGTCATTATGCCACTTACAGCTGTACAGTGGTTTCCATTGTAACTTTTATAGATTACATTACTACAAAAAGGAGTTAATTGTAGACTGTTTGCAGCACCTGTACAGGAGCTATAGTAACCACTATTATACTACTACAAGTTTCATTATAGAAATAATAGATGCTCTTATGCATACTATAGTTATAAAAAATTCATCAGTGTAACTAAAAACTACATTAAATATCCTAAAAAGAAACAAAAACTGCCTTTAGTAATACAATAGTCATAACTTCTTCCTTACAGGATCAATCCATTCGCCATTTTTTACAGCCGCTTTTGTAAATATTACAAAAAAAAATGAATGGTAAACGATGGAAATTAATAAAGAAAAGTGGAGGTTATCGATGGAAAGTACGCAAGGTTTATGAAAACCTCCTAAAATCGTCAAACATGGCTGAACATTCCAGTGAATCTGCTAATCATCTAATACTAAAGTATTTTAATTTTTAAGTTTTTAATTTTAAAGAAGCTTAATCTCAACATTTCACAACTCACAAACTTAATAAAAAAGCCTATTCTTGGGTTCTTATTGTATAAAGATATCAGTCTCAACATTTGGATTTGGCGCAGTACCATCACAGAATCCATTAACCTCTTTAGCCAAATTACGGTTTTTTTTGTGCAACGTTCTCATCATCATTAGGCAATATCTTTTCAATCGGAATATTGTCTTCGTTTGACAAATTTTCTTTATTCTGGTCTAGCGATATTTCCCATCCTGAAGGGCAGATTGACAGCTCTTCCTTGTCTGCATTTATAGTTTTAACTATTTTAAAAGACATCTATTCTTATAATAAATCTGTAGAGAGGTCAATTCTGTACATGAAATATATTTCCAAAATAACTATCAGGGGGTGATTAGGGATCGATACTGATGCCAAAAATGCAATCAGTAAAATTTTTCACTGTCTGTCTGTATAACCGTTATAGAAACAAAAACTACTCGACGGATTATAACGAAACTTGGTACAATTATTTTTCATACTCCTGAGCTAGTTATAGTATACTTTTCATCACGCTACAATCAATAGAAGCAGAGCAGTGAAGGGAAATGTTGGGAAAACGGAAGAAGTTACTCCATTTTTTAAGCTTCCGTCGCGTGTGCAACCTTAATGGTTAAAGCTACACAGAAATCATTTCATGACGGAAATGTTCTCCTTAAAATTATATAAAAAATATCCTACGACAGCATATGTCTATCTTTTATGGTTGACTCACAATAACACGTGTATCTCCCGATAGCTTAGCAGTTCGAAGCTTTCTGATTATAATATTTGTCTACTCTTACGTTTATATCACTCTCAGTCACCCCTAATTGAAAAAAATAATATTATTAACTATTCCATAAAAAATAATCATATAAATCGGTATAGAAACACCAAAGTTATACATGAAATACGCTAATAATAAGCGGTCGCGCGTGAATACTGAATCATCAAAAATATAAAAAAATGCGGCGCATTTAAAAATCATTATATTATTTACATTGATTGATTAAATTAACATGGCTCGCTAACTCACCTTCACCTAATAATCACTATCATGATACACTATTTACACAATGGTCAATTAGTCAATCTTACTATCCTTAATAATATTATAAATGCGAAAGTAACTCTGTCTGTCTGTGTGTTACGCAATCACGCCTAAACTAGGTACTAAACCGATTTTAATGTTTGGTACAGACATAGTCTAGAGCCTGAGAAAGGACATAGGCTGCTTTTTAATGCGGAAAAGGGCTGTAAGGGGTTGAAATAGGGGGGAAATATATAATGAAAGTTTGTATGGAAATTACGTCATTTTTAAAGCTAGAAGCTTGAAACTTATTTTTTTAGACTTTTGATTAGTTACGACATTCAAATTATGTATCAGTTTTATTTTCAAAATAATTAGCCTTTAAAATTAAAAATGCTGCCGAAAGTCACTATTCCGCGCGGACGAAGTCGTGGGCACAGCTAGTTCTGTAATAAAACAATAATAGGTAGTTAATTGAAATGTTTAAACTTCATATTATAGTATAAGTATAGGTATAACTAAACCATAAAGTAACTGTATCTTATTTCTACCGACAACAAAATAATGTAAGCTATTATTGAGACGTTTGATGATTATCTATTTGAAAAATGACCTGTATAATGTATATGTAGAAATATCGGGTGTAAAGTCAAGTATCGTAATTAAAACACCGTAATCTTGGATTTGTTTTTAAAGTTGAGAAGCGTACAATGTCTATGTTAAGTGAACGTTTTTAAGGGTATACCACGGATCTCCAAAATGGAAACCATTCGAATAAGTACGTAACTAGATCTTATAACCTCAAAAACAGGAAAATAGGAGCTTTTTGTGGCTGAGAATTGCACTAGGGGAACAAAAATCACTGGCTATAACCTAGGAGTCTTTAAGTCAAGAGTGAATAGGTTACTTTTAGGTAAGCGTGCTCCATCTTCGACCACATCATTACTTACCATCAGGTGAGATGGTGGTCAAACGCGAACCTATTCTAAATAAAAAAAAAAGGGTGAAAATTAGCGCTATGATTCTCAAAAGGGAAGTATTAGAGCTAAAACTGCAGGTTATGACTACATTACAATGACGCCATGATTTTTTACGAAAACTTATAATTCTCTTGCAAAATTGAGTTGATATACATAGGTTTATCAGTTAAATGTGCATTAAATGTACCGGTAAACAATCGGCGACTTGCGAATAGTAAGTTATCGACACGTAAAAATAGGGAAATAAAATTTATTCTGTATAACAAATAAAAAATATCACATGCTTTTTGTGAATTTTTTAAATATCATAAAAGCGCGTTAAAATTACTCGAAAATTATCTTATATATCTACAGTAAACTGGACAGCGTTTAAAGAATCTTTATATATCTTGCTAATACAGAATACAAACTTTTATTTAAGTACTTTTGTTTTATTTTCATGATGGCGACGAAAACACTTTACCAAAATATTACAAATAATGTCAACTGAAGGTATACAGTAAAGAACTATAATCAATTCATTCGTTCAAAGTAGTTCAAAATCATTTAAAAGTAGCGCTACGAGAGCTTTAGTATAGCGTTAATAAATCGTTTTAGCTATTGAGGAACCTTTATGCAACCGTTGTGCAGGTTAAATAGAACTTTAGGCTGCATAAAATGGCGCCCAAATAGCGCTAAAGCGGCTGCTTTAAGTCTGTAGTAGACGCTCTAGCGCTTACGTCTAATACCATAAGTAATAATCGGATACGCTCCAAAGCCCTAATGCAGCCCATTTGTGCTAGTTGGGAAGGAACAAGCACATTTTAATTTTAAAAAGTGACAAGCAGAACATAATAAAATAAAATAAAAAAATGGATGGGTACTTTTTATGTGTGTTAAAAAATAGGGCTATTGCCTGCCGGGGTTGCGTTAATGTTCTAACGAGATACCACGGCCCAGGAACGCTTAAAATAAAAAAAAATACTTATAATTAACTAGAATACTTAGTTTCGCTTTCCTCTACAGCATTGCTTATTTTAGTTGTTTGTATATTTATGTATTATCTTTTTATAATTTTATGTCCAAGAACTGGTTAGAGGAGTGTTAGTCGCCCACCAGCGAAATGGGCAGACGACATTGTTACCATCGTGGGTATACCCTGGATGAGACTGGCACAGGAACGTGGAGCTTGTCACAAGCGGAGAGAGGATACACTCAGCAGTGGGGGAAGTCAGGCTGTGGATGACGATGATGAAATGAAATGAAATATTTATTTTGTAAATTGGTTATAAATAACACTTTTACACGTCATGTTTTTTTGCGTGTTTAGTTTTTTTTATTATTACTGGTGGGCCCACTCTTGACCTTAATCTCGCCTGATGGTAAGCGATAGATGAGGTCTAAGATGGGACGAGTGAGCCCAGAAGATGCCTATTTACTCGTGCTTTAAAGGCTGAAAGGTCATAAGTGGCAGGGAACACAGAAATTTAGCTAGATGAGGCCTTAACTGACTATTCTGAGGAGAAACACCGAAACAAACTCAGAGGTCAAAGTCTCTTTTAAAGTCTAGACGAATTGTATTTGTATATGAGAAGCATGTAGGTTCATGTCTGTGGTATTCTTTTGAGGAAATGACCACGCAAATTTGAGCGGACCTGTCCAGACAGTGCAAGCATTTGTCAGTTATCGTGTAGCTCAACTTAGAACTTAATGAGCTCAACAATTTGACGAACAATACCAAAGGAAGGACATTTGGGAGATGATGTATTTATTCATGATTGCTATCTGTTTTTTGTTTCCCTTAGTTAGTGGTAGTAGATTGCGGGTTCGCATTCAGGCTCGTCGAAAAACATCGTAAGGAAATCGGCATGGCCTTTTTTTCCGGAGTAGGAGCGAGAGGGAGTGTTAGACTTCTACTGACTAAAACCTCACCCCGTTCCTTCATCTACCGCGGTATAACGTTAGAGTATTCCCGTAATCGCGGCAATAGCCCTCAGGCTCCATCAATGCTGGTTGCTCTTTGAGGTGCGCGTGGAATGCGACGTATCGTTAAGAGGAGGCTCCCTAAATTGAATGTAACTTTGCGTTTATAATCTGAAAAAATCACGCATTCAATCAAAATGGAACTTTAGTATATGATTTATTGGATTTTTTTCTTTACATGTCCAAGACCAGTTATGTAATTGGAACATTTTCGATCGATTATTTTTATAATCGAAAAGCATATCTTTTTTAAAGATTGTTCAAAATTTAATCAAGAGTACTCGGCTTTTATGACTAAATTAGTATTGACAGTAAGAAAATATAGTTTATTATCCAATTATTAGTGGGGGTTTCCAACAAAGCTGTGTGATGAAAATGTGCCTACGAGGATGTGTAGCGGAGCTGTGAAAATGCGCATTAATGTGTGGTGCGAGGATGCGCAAACCTCGCAACATATCCTTCTCAACACACATTCTTCGCAACTCATCCCTCGCAACACATCTCTCGCACACATCCCTCGCACACATCCCTCGCTTGTTTTGTATGCGCAAAAATCTAGCTCCGCTGAGCCGTTTCCACCAGGGCTGTGCTGACCGAGGCGAGGTAAATGAAGCGATTCTGTTGGTTCTTTACAAACACATCTCTCGCTACGCATCCTCGCACATCTCTGGTGGAAACGCACCCTAAACCCGGGCCTGATCCTTACCGGACGGTTAGTTACCCCTGCTCGTCGTGCCTGCCGTGGCCGGAGGTCAGCTCTTGGATCGAAAATACGATGATATGTAACATCCACTAACCCGTACTGGGTTCGCGTGATGTACGTTTTTAAATCAGAATAGGCTCGCGTTTGACCATCATTGCACCTGATGGTAAGCGATGATGTGGTCAAAGATGGAGCACGCTTGCCTAGAAGTAACGTATTCACTCTTGACTTAAAGACTCCCAGGTTATAGCGATCAAGAAACACGGACTCCGGAAGGGAATTCCACTCCTCAGCCGTACGCACAATGAAAGTATTCCCAAAAGGTTTTGTGCGTATGGGTGGGATGTCCACCGTGTAACGATGGCGCATCGCCGTTTGTCTTGTAGTCTGATGATGAAACGGTATTAGATTATGGCCCATTGTCTCTCATAGAGAGAAGGCCTTTAGATTTTTCGGTTCTAGGACATACCTGTGTCCTTACAATATTTTTCTTCACCATTTTAAGAACAGTGGTGATGACGGTAATTAACCTACGACCTGCAACGTAGCTCGTATCTATAACTACTGCGCTACCACTGCTCTCAAAACATAAAATACTTGAATTCAGCAGCATCCATTTAGACTTGAAACCGCCATGCTTTCGGTTTAAAGATTCTTTATTTATTCTAAAAGAACATACATTGTTCACTTAGCGAATAAATACATAATTAAGGTAGGTTTGGTCCAGTAGCTAACAGTATTTTTACTTGGAGTAGGTAGGTATGATATTATTGATTGTCGACATATTATTGTGAGTAACATTAAATTGTTTTTTTTTTATCTTAATAGCTTAGTGTTCTTAATGACATACTGCTTGAGTTTTGCTTTAAATATATTAAAAGAAGATGTGCTCCTGATATCTGCCGGTAAATTATTATAAAGTTGAACGCCTTCGTACATTATGTTTCTCCTGCCATATTGTGTTCGGGGTGGGCGCGTCTTTAATTGGTTAGGGTTTCTTTGGCTGTATTTTGATGTTTTTGTGTTAAAGGATAGCTGTGTGTGTATAGTTTTGTTAAGAATGTTTCTAATGAGGATGCAAGAATTGTATGTATAAAGTTGGTGAATGCTCATTAGTTTGGTGTGTGTGTATAGTTCGGATGTAGATGTGCGATAATCGTAGTTGAAAAGGAGTTTAATTATTTTGTTTTGTGCTATTTGCAGGTCTTTAATAGTAGATTGTGTGGCGCATCCCCAGATTTCGATTAGGTAATTAATGTGCGAGCGAACTAGTGAGTTGTAAATGTTGAACCGGATTTGTTTTGGAATGTTGTTTATGTATCCGCGCATTGATCCCATTAGCGATGATATTTTTGTTTTTATGTTATCAATATGCGCCTGCCAAGTGAGTTTATTGTCCAACCTAAGTCCGAGGTATTTTTCACAATTACTTTTGGTGATTTTGGTACTGTTTATGTGTAAAGCTGGGTGGTCAGGGATTTTTTTATTTTTAGCCGCGAATATCATGTACGACGTTTTTGATGCGTTTATAGTAAGTAAATTGGAGCTAAACCAGTTATGTAATATGTCCAAGTCTTTTTGAGCGTCCGCTACCACGGTGTTTATATCGTTCCCGAAGTAAAAAAGGCAGGTATCGTCAGCGTACAAAGTTAGTTGTCCGATTAAGCCTAGGTCTTTAATATTATTTATGTAAATAGCAAATAAGAGGGGGGATAGCAACGATCCCTGGGGAACACCGAATTCTACGGGAGATTCTCCGCTCATCGCGTTTCCTATTTTAACGACTTGTTTCCTATTGTCTAGGTATGAGGAAAGGATATTATACATTTCTCCGGTAATGCCTATGTTTTTAAGCTTGAATAAAAGGATTTTATGGGACACAGTGTCAAATGCCTTTTTTAGGTCAATAAAAATCCCTAGTGAAATGTTTTTGTTGTCAATGTTTGTTTTAATGGTGGTGACTAAATCGATTGTGGCGCACAAGGTATTGGATTTGGGTCGGAAACCAAACTGCCGATCGTAAATATAATTTATGTCGTTAAGATATTTTTCTAGCCTTGTATAGATTAAACGTTCAAAAATTTTTGATAGTACCGGTAATACCGATATCGGTCGATAATTCCCGGGATCTGACTTTGTGCCGGATTTGTATATGGGGTTAACTTTTGCAATTTTGAGAGTATTTGGGAATGTGCCCCTTTTGAAACAGTTGTTTATGCAATTTGTTAGATCGTCAGCTATTAGGTTTTTTATGCATTTTATAGTTTTAGTGGTGATGCCATCAATTCCTGAGCTACAACACGAGTCTAAATTATCAATTATCTTTTTTATTTCGGGGCTAGTACAGGGCGTGAGGGTATTTAATTGATTTGTAGTTGGGTTATTATTTGTTGTGGTGTACGTTAAGTTATTGTGAAATTTGTGTGGTATTTGTGTGGCTAGGAGCTTTCCTACGGACGCAAAGAAGTTATTAAAAGTTTCGCATACCTCATTAGGATCGTTAATGGTTTTGTTGTTTACGTTTAGCTTAGGTACGTTGCAGGCGGTGATCGGATTATTATTAGATAGATAGTTAATTACGGACCACATCTTCTTTGGATTAGATTTGCACTTAGAAAACTCGTTAAAAAAATATTGTCGTTTTTCTTTCTTCAAAAGGCGTAGCACTTCGTTTCTTTTTCTTATAAAATCGGTTTTAAAGTCGTTGTTGTTTGGATCATTTTTAAATTTTCTCCATAGTACATTTCTCTTGTCAATTTCCCTCGTAATTTTCCTGTTGATCCAGTCGTCTCGGGGTAGGTTTAGGATTTTTGACTTCTTTTTCGTGTTTGTTTTCACTTTATCCTTAATGAGATTTTCTAGGGTATGATAGTCGCTGTTTGTTGTTATGCAGTTGGTTCTAGAGATGTCTATGTATAGCTTTGTGTAGTCGATGGCTGTATAGCGATGTATTCTTTTTGGCGGTCGTTTGAATTTCTTTAGTTCCACGTATATATGGTTGTGGTCAGATAAGGATGAATCAATGACAGCTATGTGGAAGTCGTCTTTAGATAGGTTTGAGCAGACGTGGTCTAATATCGTATTGGTGGTACCAGTGGATCGAGTCGAGTATTTTTTGTTTGTTTTGTTTAGTATTTTGTATCCAGTCTCTTTAATCATATTTGTGTAGGTAGTCGTAATTCGGTCCGGTTTTATCAAGTCAAGGTTGAAGTCGCCGAAAGCAATGCATCGTCGTCGTTTCTGTCGGAGTTGTGAAGAGTAATGTTCTATAAAGTTTTTGTTGTTCGTATCTGGAGGTTTGTAAATAACGCCGACGTCCAGCGCATACTTTTCTAGGAAAATCCATAGATAATTGTTCCCATCAATGTAGTTTTGTTGAGTTTCTTTGTATTCAAGGTCATTGTGGACAAAAATTGATACACCTCCACCACGCCGGTCATTGCGGTAATTATAGTGATGAGTATAGTTTGGTATGTACAGTGAAGAGGCTTCGGAGTCGGATCTAATCCATGTTTCGCTTAATAAAATCAGGTGAACTACGTGGGGTATACTTTTTATAATACATTGAAGTTCCTCCATTTTCCCTTGCATTGATAAACTTCGTATGTTGATATACAAGAATTTAAGGGCGTGCGCGTCGATATTTAGTTGGGAGTAATTGTGTATTGCTTGATACGTTGTTTTGTTTAGATTTGCACAGCTTATTGTTGATATTAGTTTTTTGAGGGTATTTTGTTCACAATTTTAGGTGTTCCTTTGATATATTTTATGATTATATTGGTGTCTCCGTTTTCTTGACGTCGCTGTAGCTCCGCTCTTAATTCATTTAGGTATTTTTGTTGGTTGGGTGTTTGGTCTGAGAATATTTTTATATTTAATGTATTGAGCTTGTCCTTGTTACGTAGCATATGTTGAGCTATTTCATAGGATTCTAGGCTTATTTTGATTAGTCTATTTTTATTGACATTGTATTTTCCGAGGCGCAAGCATTTTGTAATGTTTGGGCAGTTACTGTCGCCGTAAATAGGTTTCAATAATTTTTGTATTTGCTGTTTTTCGCGATATTCTTGATCTACTTTGTTTGAGTCCTCCAGTTCCAAAACTCCCGCTATGATTATATTTTTTTGTCGGACCTGTCGTTCTTGCATTTCGTGGTAAAACTCTTCTGGTTTAATCGTGGAAGCTGGCTCTGGTTTTAGCGAAGATATTTGGGATTCCATTTGTTGTAGTTTCTGGTCGGTTATGTCACTTTTACATGCCAGCTGTGATAAATCGGACTTTAATATTTGTTGCTCACTTGCCAACTGGTCCGCACGTTGGTTGATGCTGGATAAGTCTGTTTTAAGATCGCTCAAGTCTTGTCGTATTTGTGACATATTGTCTGACTGAATTTTTGAGAATTGTTCCAATGAGGCAAAGATATCCTTACGAAAATTGGCTATTATTTCTGTAAATTGGGTGTTCATGGTATTTATTTCCGTATGAATTTTAGTTATCTCCTCTTTAAATTCGTGGTCAAGCTCGGGTCGTTTTCTTTTGCGTAAAGTGATGGATTGTAACTCCTCGTTCGCGTCTAATTTACGCAAATCCGGGTACGATGACGATGTATTTGTAGCTACCGCCATTGGAGCGTTCGGTTTTTCGTTAGGTGATCGCACCACACTCATTGTTAGGAGAAGGTATAGTAAAGTTAAGACGCAAAGGTCACAAATTACTTGCGTTATTTGTACAGCGGTGTCACGGAGTCAAGCGCCTTTGTCAAAAGTCTTTGCGCCAAGTAACTATAGAGTGTCAACTTATACTGGTCATACTGGTCTGTTAAAGAGGCCGCAGTTTCCACAGCACCATTCATTCGTCTACAAAGTCGGTCTTTCATTCAGTTTCATTCAGTCGGTCTTTCATTCAGGCTTGCTCGTTCAGGGATATTATTGTGACATATTGTGGGAGACTTACTAATAGTGTACGTCGGTTTTGAATGCATTTTAAAGCGTTTTTTGGGTTTCGTGCCTTTAACAATTGTTGACCACCATTTCACCTGATGGTTAGCGATGATGTGGTTGAAGATAAGGCACGCTTACCTAGAAGTAACATATTCATGCTGCATCTGGATTCAGATGAGTACTAGTATTTCCTCCAGGACCCAGCAGCTGGGTATCAAACGCTTCCAAAGGTTGTCTGTAAAAAATCGCTTTTAGCGATAAGACCGCCCATTGTATCACCCTTTTTAGTTATAAATACCTTATTGTTTTACTGCTATGATGCACAATAAAGAATATATCTATCTATCTATATATACCCCTTGGCAAGTCTAGTGCCAGATATTCTTGTTTCTGACTACCCGTAACGACTGTCAAATATTATGTATAAATTACAGCCGAGACACGGAGGAACCGTATTTGGTAAATGTCTGTTTTATAGAAAATAGGTAGATATATAATATTTATATTCTGGGACACAATTTTCTTTCAAAATAGAATATTCAAATATAGACAAGATAGTCAGACGAAGGTCGAAGTATTTTCCCCCAATATGGTGTTTTCATGCATATTTGATAAGTTTATTTTGTTTACAGCCTGATCCAATCCCGTCCATACCTCAAACTTTTTACAGAAACATGTAAAAAGCTTTTTATTTGCTTATGTTGGTAAACCTGTATTTTTCTTTGTGCTGTAGCAAATGGAAGGGGTGTTCATGGCTAAATAATAACAGCCACATGGCTCGTCTTCAAGGTCAAGCAATGCTGTCCGAGCTCGGTACATCGGACCGTCCTAACATATCCAGATCACTGCGTGTGTCGGAGAGCACGACAAGTCGTTGGTCCCGGCTGTCATGTGTCTATCAATGCTCTCCGAGCTCGGTACATCGGACCATCCTAACATATCCA
Source organism: Tholera decimalis (assembly GCA_943138885.2). Lineage (NCBI taxonomy): Eukaryota > Metazoa > Arthropoda > Insecta > Lepidoptera > Noctuidae > Tholera > Tholera decimalis. The sequence goes on along the minus strand of OW964575.2, from coordinate 2,501,358 downwards.
GATCACTGCGTGTGTCGGAGAGCACGACAAGTCGTTGGTCCCGGCTGTCATGTGTCTATCAATGCTCTCCGAGCTCGGTACATCGGACCATCCTAACATATCCAGATCACTGCGTGTGTCGGAGAGCACGACAAGTCGTTGGTCCCGGCTGTCATGTGTCTATCAATGCTCTCCGAGCTCGGTACATCAGACCATCCTAACATATCCAGATCACTGCGTGTGTCGGAGAGCACGACAAGTCGTTGGTCCCGGCTGTCATGTGTCTATCAATGCTCTCCGAGCTCGGTACATCGGACCATCCTAACATATCCAGATCACTGCGTGTGTCGGAGAGCACGACAAGTCGTTGGTCCCGGCTGTCATGTGTCTATCAATGCTCTCCGAGCTCGGTACATCGGACCATCCTAACATATCCAGATCACTGCGTGTGTCGGAGAGCACGACAAGTCGTTGGTCCCGGCTGTCATGTGTCTATCAATGCTCTCCGAGCTCGGTACATCGGACCATCCTAACATATCCAGATCACTGCGTGTGTCGGAGAGCACGACAAGTCGTTGGTCCCGGCTGTCATTAGTGTATCATTGACAGGCGTTAAGTGTAGTCAGTAGCCAGAGAACTGGACTCTGGTCTTACCAAGAAGTATCGTGTCACCTAGCTCCTGGGTGATGTAGGTCAGATAACCAGTGGCTCCATGTTGAACAGTTATACTCAGCTGCATACTCGCCTGTCGTTTGTACATCTTTAACATCGTTACGCGTAGCCAGAAGCTACAAAATCTGACAGCAGTCTTGACAAGTTAAGGTTCTAAGTTGAACTACACGATACAAGACAAATGCTCGCACTGTCCGCTCAATTGTATGGTCTTTTCCTCAAGATATATCATCTCAGATATTAACCCACATAATTCTCATATGATTTTTTTTTAAATTGAAATTGAAAACCATTTATTCGGTAATAAACACGCACAAAAACAAACAATAGAAAATTACAAACATGAAAAAATAACACTAAGAATTACGCTGAGCATGTCTACATCGAAAGGGTTACCAACTCAGCATTTGCTGGGCGAAAGACACCCAGCGCTGGTTTTCAGTTGGCACCCAGCAGTGACACACGGACGAGGGTAAATAAACTGAAGTTAAAGAATGTGTAGTGTAATAAATACATAAATAAAATAATATTGAAAGGTGATATATCGTGTTACGTGCTAAAAATAAAAAATCTTGATTTAATCAGCATGTACTTTTATTGACTTCAAAAGAGACGTTTACTTCTGAGTTTGTTTCGGTGTTTCTTCTCAGGATACCTAGGAAATGCCGGCCTCATTTCATATCATTTCTCTGTTTAAACTGAACAAAAAGACGCACATGTAAACTTTTTTTTTTTGTGTGTGGCATCTCGCAGGTCAACCTCTGAGGTTGTCGGCTGCTTAACCGGGCTTGCCTGTGGTTGCCTTAATTAATTAATTAATTAAAGCCTCCAGCCAGGGCTTATTAGAAAACTTACAAACTAGGCGACTACACGCTAAGGGCACCCCCTGTGGGGTACGGACCTCGGCTTAGGGCGTCGCAGTGGGAGGGCAGCTAGGGACAGGCTGGATCATATCATTTTTATTATTAATAAGGGAATTTAAAGCTACTGGCTCAGCGTCGCGGGCTGGCTCTGGTAAGGGTCGGGGCGGACTATTACGGGGACGTCGCGGCGGGCCTCGGCGGCGAGGACGGAAGGACGGTCGGTTTTTGTTTTTGTGTGCCACTGTACTTGTTTCCCTACGGCTCTCTTGGAGCAGGGTGATTGCGTCATCGGGAGTGACAAGGGTGTGCCTTGGTCGGCGAATCTTAGAGATACGCGAGGGTTCGTATTGGGCGGCCGATACGATAAGGGGATTCCTATGTTGGATTGCAGTATCAAAGAAACGCTTAGAGACACGTTTCATGAACTGCTGGATGGTGGGCATCTTGAGGTCTACGTGAAGAAGCTCATTTCGAACATAAAAGGGGGCTCCCGTGACTCTACGGAGGAATCGGTTTTGAAGGGTCTGCATCTTGTGGAGGAGGTAGGGCTTTGCGTGTGCGAAAACAACGCAGGCGTAGGTCATGATGGGACGGATGACCGCGGTGAAAATACGCAGCTTGCACCTGAGTGACAACTTGCTGCGGGAGCTAAGAATGAAGTGGAGCCTACCTAGAGCGAAAGCGGCGCGCGAACGTGCCTGCTTTATGTGCTCAGCGAAGCGAAGGAAAGGTGTTTATCGAGGACCACGCCTAAGTATTTGGCTTGCTTTTCCCAGGGGATCGGCTTGCCGTACATGGTAATCGGACGGGGGGAGGGTGGGTTTATCCGCGGCTTTGAAAAGAGGACTGCCTGGCTTTTGTCTGGATTGACTTCGATTCTCCATTTCCGGAACCACTTGGCCAGAGTGTTTGCGGAAGTTTGGAGAGTGCGAGCGATGGCATCGGGTTTAAGACCGGTATAATAGATAGCCGTATCGTCGGCAAATAGGGCTAGCTGAGTATTTTTATGCTTGGGGATATCGCTAGTGAATAGCGTGAAAACGAGGGGGGATAGTACGGAGCCTTGAGGAACTCCTGCGCGAATGGGATGGGGGGAGGAAAGCTCCCCCTCAATTCGGTAACGAAAAGTGCGATTCGATAAAAAGTCCCGTAGGATGAGCACGAGACGGTCAGGCACGCCGAGTTGGTATAGCTTATAGATTAAGCCATTGTGCCAGACTTTGTCGAACGCTTTCGCTATGTCGAAGAATAAGGCTCCCGTTATTGCGCCCCGTTGGAAGCCGGCGCTGACGTGTTCTATGATGCGGTGGACTTGTTGGATACATGAGTGTTCGGTTCTAAATCCAAACTGCTCATTGGGTATAAGACTCTTTGCTTCTGCAAAATCTTTGAGCCGCTTATATATAAGCCTTTCATAGATTTTACCAAGGACGTTGAGTAAGCTAATGGGACGGTAGCTAGACGGGTCAGACTTGGGCTTGCCTGGTTTGGGAATACCTATGACGGTGGCCTGTTTCCAGGTTGCGGGGAACATATTATTGCTCAATGCACCATTGAAGATGGCAGTCATTAGCACTATAAGCTGGGCGGGGAAAAGTTTGAAAACCCTATTGGTGATGCCGTCGGAGCCAGGGGCTTTTCGCGGTTGGAGACTTTTAATGATATCCTGGACCTCATCAGGAGTGATGGGGGCCAGTGGATTATCGGGATCTTCGACGGGCGGAAGGGAAGTTCTACGTTCGACTTCGGCGTTCACCATATCGAGGTGGGCTTGGTCTACTGGTTGAGAGCTGGGAGAACACTGGGACTCTAGGCTGTCGGCTAGGCATTCTGCTTTTTCAGAGTTATCGAAGGCGACACTCTTATCGGGACGAATGAGAGGAGGCATTGTGGCCTCTTCAGTGGATCGTAACTTCCTCTGAAGCTGCCAGAAGGCAAGATGGGTGGGCTCAAGTTCGCTCAGCATCTTGTCCCAGCTCGCATTACGCTGCTCGGTAATGCGTTTCCTTACAGCACGCTGTAAGTTGCGCATGTGAGCTTTGTTTGCGGCGCAGGGAAAAGCGCTGTACGCACGGATGGCTGCGTTCTTCTCGGTTATCAGATTCCGTACATCGTCCGGGAGTTTCCAGCGGTGGTCTTCCACTACAGGAACTTCCCTTGAACAATCGTTCAGGACGGATTGTACGTGATTTGTAAGCGAGTTGATCGCCGCCGTCGTGTCAGCGACTGAGACTATGTGGTCAGGAATGGTGTCCAATTGAGGCGACGTGGTGGATTTCAGTTTTTCACTTACTTTCCTCCAGTCGGTGATCAATTGGGTCGGAGGAGGTTGGGTAGGATCATGGTTACCCGAGCGGGAACCTAGGTGTAGGATAACGGGACGGTGATCCGAGTTGAGCTCGTGAAGCGCTTCTATGGAGTGTAAACGGAGGTTTACGTTCTTTAGGAGCGCCACATCGAGGACATCGGGGTTATGGTTGGGGTCGTGTGGGTAGTGGGTGGGAGTCATCGGAGCGATGACGTCGTAGTTTAGGGTCGCGCCTAGGTTATACACGATTCTGCCTCTGGCATTTGTCGTGTTGCTGTTCCAAGCGGGGTGTTTGGCGTTGAGATCGCCCGCTAGTAAGACGGAGTCACTCAGGCCGAAGAGAGTCGTGAGATCGCTGGTGAGCGCGATAGGATCGTCTGAAGCAAGAGACGCGACCGATGGTGGCGGATGGTAGGCAGAGATGATGGTTATCGGAGGATGACCAGTCATGCCTAGTCGACAGGCAGAGTACTCTAGATGAGAGAGAGGCGCGGGTGGGGTCAGAGGGATGCAGTATAACTCCTTTCTATAATAAATAAGGGTACCGCCGCCGTGGCAACGTGTTCTGTCATTGCGAACTAGACGGTAATTCGCAATTTTGGGATCAGCGCGGTGGGGTTTCAAAAGGGTCTCCTGTATAAGGAGGACGTCTAATTGGTGGTCGCGGAGGAATTTAGTTATTTCGGCGCGTTGGTTGAAAATTCCATTGGCGTTGAAAAAACCTAATTTGAGGGATCGAGGCCTAGTGTGGTTTGTGCGTTGGGAATCCATTGGATCAGTCCATCGCATCCATCTGGTCGAGACCTAGCACCACATCACTGTGTGTGCTGAATATTTGGCTGTACATTGCCGTCGTAATTTTGCCGTTATTCTGCTGTTCGGCAGCCAGAAGGGCATCGCGGAGAGATCTGGCTTGGCGGGTCATAAATAACCTATAATGGCGCAGTATAGTCTGGGCGCAAGCCTCGCCATGCGCGACGGGTGAGGGATTGGGCGGTTGTTTGACTGCAGGAGCAGCAGTGGTTTGAGGCGCGGGTTTGTGACTGGCTGTGGGCTCTGTAGCCACGGCTATAGGCAGGATCTGCGCTGCGATGGGTATATCCATCAGTGCCTGCAAAGGTTTGGCAGGGGCCAAGGAGGGAAAGGCTTTTTCGTGGTTTAGCCTGTTCCACGGGGACGGTCTCTGAGGAGCGAGACGTTGGGGAATTTGAGAAGAAGGTGCCTCTCTCTGTTGGCGGGCGTTGGCGCGCTTCGCTAATTTAGGAGCGAGTTTGGGGGCTTTGGGACAGCCGCGGTAGTTTGCCGGGTGACCGGTCTGGCCGCAGAGAACGCAGCTGGGTGGTTCCGAACAGAGGGTTCGGTCTTTAGGCCGTGGGCAGTCTGCAGTGCTATGCTCGCCCAGACACTTGACGCATCTGGGAGTCGCATAGCAGTTGCTCTGCGCATGGCCATACAGTTGGCAACGGTGGCATTGTCCCACTGTTGCGGTTTTGTAGGGCTTTTCTATTGAGATACCGGATAGGGAGCAAATAGACTTAATCTTAAATATTGGGTGATGACCTTCGGTTGGTTCACAAATGACAAGAACCATGTCGTACAATTCACCGCCTCTCGCTTTATGTAAGCGATGGACGGCGATCACTGGTATACCTTGATCGGCAAGGTCGTCTTTAATATCCTGTACTAGGATTTCTTTAGGGACACGTTTAATAATAACACGAGTGGGCGTGTCCTCGGGGAAGGAGAAAGTGTGAAAGGAAATATTCCTTTCACGGAGGGCGCGATATAGTTCCCTATAGTCGTTCGACGTAGGGACGGTGACTTTAATGCCATTTTGGCAGGCACGGGCGTTTGTGTAGTTGATCTTTCGATCAACACACATCTTGGACACATCAGTCCATTTACCCTTGTCCTGGATGTAAAAGGGGGGCGGAGGGCGTTGCTTCCTTTGGGCTGAGGAAGTTTGGGCTATCGGGCTGGCGGGACGACTATTCTGCGCTGGAGCAGAGGTAGTTGGGGTGGGGCTAGCGGGTCGAACGGGCGTTTGAGTTGGGGACGGGGGCGACGCGGTGGTCTTTTTGGCCTTGCTGGCCTGGGAGGTTTTCCCTTTCTTCCTCTTGCCACCGGTGACGACTTGAAAGTCGTCTTCCGAGGACGAGGGGCATGATGACAAATCATTGTCAGAGTTGTTATTGGACACAGGTTCGGTGGTGTCCATTTCACGGAATTCAGGTGCAGCGCACACCTGCGCGGCGTCCATTGTTTTAGGAACAATGGGATTAGCAGGTGGGCCGGAAACAATGGGTGATTTCGGGAATCGGGCGATCGGCACGACTTTGTCGGCGGGCGGGGGCAATAAAGGGCTATCTACCTGGAAGTCGTTCGTTGTTTGACGAACAATGGGATCGGAGTTAATAAATACTTCCGTGAACTGACCTACCGGGATGCCTTGATCGGCAAGCGGGGGAGATAATGGGCTGTCAAGCGCGTCACTAAAATCAGCGACGTTGGCTTCGGTAGCCGGGGGACAATTAGCGATTTCACGCTGGATTTTTCCGCCATATTTGGCGGAAATAGTAGGGTTTTCCCTAAGGATTTCTAACAGAATCTCCAAAATATTGGAGTCCGCCATGATTGGCAATTGGATCAAAATTGAATGGGGAAATTTTGGAGATTTCTCTCCCGCGGGGGGCCTATTTAAAGCCTAACTGGCCTAACTCCCCGGATGGATGGGTCCGGGGATGTGTAACCCTCCCAGTCGGGTAGAGACTGGGAGGTGAGTACCTAATGGTGAGCCCTAAGCTTGTAACCGGTCGCCAGTCTTATTGTGCGAACCGGGCCCTATTGGGTCTAGTGCGAAGGGGTAGACACACCCAACCGACACTAGGTGTGTAGCTGAAAAGGAAACTCAGTAACTAGGTTTGACTAGGAGATCCCCCAAGGCCAAAACCTAGCACTCGACTCCAATTTACTGCTTCACCCTGAAGGGGATCAGCGGGTGCGTCGGGTCAGCACCCCCTTGGTATTGTTGACACCGTGAGGTTTCCAACCAAGGACCACGAAACTGTGGTTTTACCCTGAAGGGGCCAAACCAAATTGTTTTTGACGATACTCTGTTATAGAAACAGGATATCCTTCACCGCCTCGAAAAAGGCGGATCCGGACCAGGCGTCGTAGTCGGCGACTACGAGTGACGTCACGGCGAGCGTGACGAAGCGTAGCGATGACTCAGGCACGGAACGATCGAGAGCGCGGAGCGGTACGACCGTCGCGGGCGAGCGTCGGAAGCGGAATGACACATGTAAACTATTATTTCAAACCTATTTATAAACAGAGACCCAGTGATTGTGAGCCCGACTTACGAGTTGTAGGACGTGAGTTCGAATCCAGTCAGGCACGTTACTTTGGATAATTTATATCATCTCAACTGCTTCCGAAAAGGTGAAGGGAAGCATCGAGAGGGAACCGATATGTCCTAGAGCCAATAATGGGTCACCCACCAACTCGCAGGCTCGCTAGCTGTGGTGGTAGTTACAGGCAGGAGTTCGAACCCAGACAGACTTACTTTGTACAATTGTCATCATCACCACTGCTCCACAACCGATGAACAACAACATCGTGAGGAAACCGCCATATCCTAGGAACAAACATCTGACCACATGGTACATCCTAGTCTTGGGTAGTTCGTGAACGATGAACGAATAGGAACCATATCTTCGTACTGTACTAGAAGAAACGTTTCCGAGCGCTGACTTGTAATCGGTCTAATAGGTTAAATAGCTCTTTTCGAACTCGTACATTCTAAACCGCGCGAACGTAATGTGCGAACGAGAAATGAAATACAGTCACTGATTGTTTGACAGAAACGTTTTACGAATTCATTCGATGTCTGTGAATGAATATCAACAGGAGAGAATAGCCGACGAATGACGATGCTACTCGAACCCGACCGACTGAATTCGCAAGATTGAGATAAAATTCGTGTTATTTCAATGGCATAATGTCTAATTTAGCTTATCTCCCGAACACGCGAGACATGTCTAGTGACCGCTGGCTGCTGAGAGCGAAGACCGATTAGAGCTATTAGAACTAATGGAATGAACTAGTTCACTGTCCGAAATGAACTAGTGCGGAGCGATCTCAAAAATGACCGAGCAGGCACAAGACTAGTACATCCACTGACCTGCTTGGTGGTTTACGGCCTATTCCCTCTCACAGAGAGGAGGGCTGTGTCTCAGCTGTGGACACGTTTTGAGCTGGATTATTAAATTATTATTATTCATAAACCAAATAACATGTACCTAACGCATTTTATATCTAATGCGATACCAAATAAACTCTGAAGTTTGATATTTCAACTTTGTCTATCTCAAAAAAGTATCTGTGCTATCTCTGGTATTCCCGATGTCCATAGACTAGTTATTAATTAAGTCTAAGTGGTCTTCAACAAATTATCGCTAGAAGATTGTGACGCAGTGTGAAATGTATTTATTCAGGTTTCATCCACTTTTAACACAATTAAGTGAAACCTTGATAATGTAAAAGGCTTTCTATATTAGGGATTGTCTGTTCTTGTTATGTTTAAGCTTGATAGTTGAGAAATGAGACGTCGTCGTTTTGACTGACCTTCACAGAAATAGTTAGACTACAGGCCCGTGTCCAAAATGGATGGGTCATATGAACCACCAGGTGACGTATATAGGACGATATAAGAGCATAAAGTAATAAGATTCAGCACTATGCCGTCACTTGTAAGCTGTCCAACTGAGTGCTGGTGAGAATTCAAAAGTGCAGGTAGAGTGAGTACACTTTGGTCATATATTTTTGTACGGCATTTTTACCATCGATAGATCCATGAAAAATAATAAGAAAGCGCGCAGTGCCGTAAAAAAATGGTGCGCCACAAAGACGGTAATTTTTTTTATTTTTTGACAATATCCAGGGTAAATTTGGTCATTTCATTCTGTACGGCATCAGTTTCATACTGTTGCAATACAGCTTCTAATCCATTATTCCGCAACGCCGTACAAAAATCATGCGACAAGGGAAAAATATCGAGGGTTGCAACGCCCTCTCTTTCCGTGGTCCGGGGGGTGATTTGAAAAAGTACGGCTTCGGCTCCAAAATATTATCTAGCACTCAAAAGTACTATTAAAAATAATGCCGTCAAAAAATTATTGTTCATTTGAATGTATATTAATAATTATCTTAATTTCATGGTATACTTGATTCATAAAGCTGTAAAATCATTTGACTCTGTACGGCAACTTTTTTTTAGCATGATATTGTAAAATACAATTGTTATATAGTATTGCCGTTCAAAAGAAACTGTTCTAAAAAAAAAGTATAGAGAAATACAAAAACTGAAATTTTTGAAATTATTGTAAAGTTTAAATATTCATAGATTAATAAAATATAGCAATTTTCTACATTTTCCCCTTGTTTTAAATAGTATTAAGATAACTAAATTAGGAGAAAATGATGCCGTACATTTTAATGTAGATCATATCTTGTAGGCTGATGAAAATGACGCTACCATTTTAAGGGTGTAGTACTTTATGGCCATCTGATAATGTACGGTATTAACATATTTTTGAAGAGAACAATTGATAATATCATAAAATCATTATGACGTCTAACTGAAGTGAAAGGGTGTGTATATAATATCCAAGAATTGAAACTGTAAATCCCAGTATCAACAGTTTTGTATACTTTTTGGTTTAATATATACTTCAAACATTATTGATACATGTATATAATTGATTTGTTTCATTGTAATTATGTGAATAAATAAAACAACATTTTTTTTTGAAAAATTCGATATATTTAAAGATGATAATACAAAATAAGGTTTTTTTTTTAAATTATTCAGTATCGGAATCAGCCGCTGAGTTGCTATCGGAATCAACGTCTTCATCGACGTCCGAATTATCTTCTCTATCATTTTCTGAAAAATGAATAAGTTTTTGTTAAAATCAAAGTCTTACGTACAGATTAAAGATGTAAAGATTTATTTATTTACCTATGACGTCATCAATTTCTTCGCCTGATTCCTCATCCGGTTCCGTTATGTCACTGAGTACACACATACTAATCGAACTGTGTGAAAGAGCGCAAACGAACACCTTACTCGGGTCCAAGCCGAGTACATCCGAATAAAATACGTTGTGACCATGAAGAATAGACTAGTCTATTCTCCATGGTTGTGCCCCACGACTACTTAGCACACAGTACAGTATAGGCAGGTGTAGATATATGCCTACAAATGCTAAACGTCGTAACAGAACGTCGCTCCGTTAGCGATATACATAAATTATATTTATTTAATATTTTTATTACTTTTTAAACAATATGAACTATCAGATTTGTACGGCATTAACATTTTATAAATTATTGTATTAAGTACAAATAAACAGTCTACATGCCGTATAAAATAATATCGTCATGAATTTTACCTTACATTTCGTTATATGGATTTTTCCTTGAGTTTTTTTTCCTACAAACCTTTGGACCAACGAAAATGTACGGCATGTAAAAAATATTATCTATGCATAAAATACTTTCAAAATAAATTAATTTTATGTTGTTTCAAATCACCCCCCGGACCACGGAAAGAGAGGGCGTTGCAACCCTCGATTTTTTCCATTGTCGCATGATTTTTGTACGGCGTTGCGGAATAATGGATTAGAAGCTGTATTGAAACAGTATGAAACTGATGCCGTACAGAATGAAATGACCAAATTTACCCTGGATATTGTCAAAAAATAAAAAAAAATTACCGTCTTTGTGGCGCACCATTTTTTTACGGCACTGCGCGCTTTCTTATTATTTTTCTTGGATCTATCGATGGTAAAAATGCCGTACAAAAATATATGACCAAAGTGTACTCACTCTACCTGCACTTTTGAATTCTCACCAGCACTCAGTTGGACAGCTTACAAGTGACGGCATAGTGCTGAATCTTATTATTTTATGGTCTTATATCGTCCTATATACGTCACCTGGTGGTTCATATGACCCATCCATTTTGGACACGGGCCTGTAGTCTAAGTGTGTCAGATATTCTCAGTAGGGTTGGGCCGAGTTATATACCTACATACCGACATTTACCTTGATTGTATGGGCTTTAATAGAGACGTTGACCCTTTATAAAACATCGACCTCATGTAGGAAAGTTCACAAGTTACCCCTTGGTAACTTATTTATTTTGACTAAAATTGTAACTGGCGATGTTAAGCTATATGTATGAACAATATTTGTAATGTTAACGACTTTTTCAAGAAAGTAAAAGTGATTTAGAATAAAGTATCTTTAAACCTTATCTTAATTATTTTGTGTTTTACAAACAAACGATTCATTTTAATTTGTATGTGTTATTTTATAATAGGCTATAGTTTAATGATATAATTGAACTACTGGCAAATAAAATTCACAACAGAAAACGTTGTTTTATTTACATTTTCTTTTTGTTATGCAGAGAAACCTTCAAGAGGATTTTGTCTTTAGGGAGAAGACCGAGTACTGCGGGAATATTATCTCGCTAAGACCACCCATTCAAAAATTATAAAAAACAAGAACAAAATTAGCTGAGCCTGTCCACACCGAAAGGGTTACCAACTCGACATTTGCTGGGCGTAAGACACCCAGCGCTGGTTCACAATTGGCATCCAGCAGTGACACACGGATGACGGTAAGTAAAAAGTCAATTAAAGAGTGTATTAAGTGCATAAATAAAATCATATTGGATAGTGCAATATTGTGTGTGAGTAGAGAGTTACCGGAGCAGTGTTGGCTCAGTGATTACGGGCCCAACTTGCGAGGTTCGAGTGCCCAACGATCGAGGGTTCGAATTCAGTCAAGCACATTACTTGTTGTGTAATAGGTATATATCATCACCGGACTGACCGGACCAAGGTGTGGAACTGTCTGCCGGCTTCTGTGTTCCCTACAATATATGACCCGTCAGCCTTTAAAGCAAGAGTGGGCTTGCTCGTTCCATCGTAGACCTCGTCTATCTCTTAGTATCAGGCATTTTCAAGGTCATAAGCTGGCTCATCGGGAATTAGGCTGCAATAAATGTAGAGGAGAAGTGCTTAATACGACATGGTGATAATATATATCGACCAAGTGTGGATGGTACTCTGCAGCACTTCTAGTCTAGTAGACCGATTTAAGAACTAAAATTGGTGTTTGTATAGGGAGACTAGAGATTGTAAACCACACTAAGTACTTGAATGTACTTAATGAATTAGAGAGATATTAAACTGCATCTATTTTGACTGAAAGCCAACCACAATGTTGTTGGCTAACAGATACCTACATTATTTTCTTCTTCGCCTTATAAACTTTAACTGAGCCAAATTTCATACTTATCAGGAAAATTTTCGTACGAATTGGCCTAGTGCGTTTATTTTTCAGTGTTTGTAGAAATAACATAAATGTTTCGGAGAAAAATAGTTGTGACATACGGACCGACAGACAGACATGAAAAATTTATAAGACTTCCGTTTTTTGCGATTCATCTAAGGAACCCTAAAAAGGAGCACAACGTTTTTGCTTCATGTATTAATAATTAAAATATATAGATAAATATAATTGAAATGTCTGTCTGTGATTCAAATAAACTCTCCCTTCTCAAGTGCTTATAGTTTACACGATACTCAAACACAAACAAACTATATTTTGTCTGTCTATGTTTCTGTTTGTCCGGTCTAATCTTTGGAACAGCTGAACGTATTTGAACGGGAGCTTCACTGGAAGATAGAGGGAGTTATAGGACAACATGTAGGCTGTTTTTTTAATTACTGATGGGCCCACTCTTGACCTCGATATCGCCTGATGGTAAGCGATAGATGAGGTCTAAGATGGGACGAGCGAGCACAGAAGATGCCTATTTACTCGTGCTTTAAAGGCTGAAAGGTCATAAGTGGCAGGGAACACAGAAGCCGGCAGAGAATTCCACAGCTTGGCTGTGCGCACAATAAATGTGGAGGAGAAGCGCTTGGTACGACAAGACGGTATATCAACCAAGTGTGGGTAGTACCCAGCCGTACGTCTGGTAGACCGGTAGTGAAAGGTAGATGGAGGAATCATCTCGGCCCGGGTCGGCGGCGCGGCGCGTCGTGTTCCACGCGCGCCTCAAAGAGCTGTCAACACCAGTGATGGGGCCTCATAGGGCCATTGCCTGCCGGGGAGCTCATAATAATTATGACGAAGACCAAACTAAGAATAACAGCCACTTAAGTAGTGGTTTTTAAATTTTAGGCTTAAAAAAAATTCGACTCAGCCTTCTTGATGTCAAGGGATAACAAATTCCATAGTTTAATAGTAGAAATAGCGTAAGAATTAGATAGAAACCCGGTGCGGTGAGAAGGAATGTGAAGAAGTAAGTTTTTGGATGCGCGAAGATTAAGATCAACTTTTCAACCTCTTTTCGTCGAGTCTTGGAAACAATAATGGCAGAGCTAGTGGCCAGCACGCGGGCGCAGTGCGAGGTGATGATGTCGCATGTCTTCAGAGTTCTGCTCCTAACACATGTCGGTTTTCTCACGATGTTTTCCTTTACCGCGTGATGATGAAAATTACACAAAGTAATGTGCCTGCCTGGGGTCGAACACACGACTTGCTACTTTTAAGTCGTGCCTGTAACCAGAGGTTCATCACTGCTTTGTAACGTTATATTACCAGTATTTAAGGGCCTATACTACCTCAAATGGCTTAGCATGATCCTCCATTATATCGAAAATACTGCAGCAATAATTTTGAAATAAATATATGGGAAAGTTGAGGATTAATGTTAGGTACTATGTTTGATGAAAACACGATTTCATAAAATTTTCTTGATAGAAAAAAAATCCAAAGTTACCTCCAAACCGAACAATAAACCACTGGTTTTCAAAAATAACTTCAAATTAGATAATGAAACTTTGCATATTAATTGAACTAACTATAAAGCAGGTCTTATGTTATTTACTTTTTTTTTAATTACCATTATTTTCACCGTAAAAAGAAATAAACTAAATTATCGGTGTCTTGGAGTCTTTTCCCTGCCACCCTACCTCACTTGCTCGCGTGACCGCGGCCAGTAGTGTGCGAGTGAGATAAAGAGTTAGAAGCGCTGAGGTAGTATAGGCCCTTCAGGTTTAGTGATTTTCCATTTAGAAGTTGTTGTTTCTTCGTTAAAAGATTTGGGTTCAAAGTAATTGGAAATACTATTGAACTACTTGAAAAACGCGAGCCGAAACTTAAATAAAATTGCTGAGCAAACTTTTATCTTGAACAACCAAATCACTTAGTAGTAGCTTTTTTAAGAAATAGATGTTTACTTAACAAATACAATTTAGGACGGTTGATTTTATAGCGTGAGCCGCGTCTACTTTCTTTGTCTGTTGTACGTAACACGCTTTTATTCTTGTAAGAATAAAAGCTTAACAAATAAAAATTGCCTGAAATAAATGATATTTAATTTAATTTTTTATTTTAATTTAATAATGAAACCAATTGTAATGACGATGAATGATTTTAATGTAGAACAAACGTCTTGATTCAAATATTAATCATTTATATTTATTTTGAAGTGTACTTTATATTTTACTTTTTTAAATATTTAATTTACATCTCAAAACAAATCCCTCTCTCTCTTATCGTTCTCTCATTACTGAAGATCGTGGTCACTGACCTTCGCTGATGATTTGAAGTTAGTTTTCCATCGGTACCTACCCATCTCTACCCTCGCTGCCTGGAAAAATTTATTTTTCAACACAAATCAAACAAGCCTACACTATGGAGTTGCGTTATTTTATTACAGAGTTCCTATAGCTTGCTGTACTTTGGTCGTGACTAATGGGGTAACGATTCCATAGTGCGGCTGGATTTCCAAGGAAAAGTGGAGGGAACCAGGGCGCAAAACAGGTCAACTATGCTCTGAACAACCCACCTATACGCACAAAACGTTTTGGGAATATCTTCATTGTGCGTACGGCTAAGGAGTGGAACTCCCTGCTGGAGTCTGTGTTTCCCGATAGCTATAACCTAGGAGTCTTTAAGTCAAGAGTAAATGGGTTACTTTTAGGTAAGCGTGCTCCATATTCGACCACATCATCACTTACCATCAGGTGAGATGGTGGTCAAACGCGAACCTATTATCAATAAAAAAAAACTAACCAAGTGTAATCTGCAGTAAGAAACGACGTATCTGAGTGCGCCAGGCACTCTGCCAACAGGGACAGATGGCGGGAGATCGTGCGGAGAGCTGTGTCCGCCCCTACTGCTTCGACGTGACCACGACCGCTCTGTCAACAGCGAAGCGACAAAAAAGAAGAAAATACTTTTTAATTAATATAGTAATATAAATGCATTATGCGAATTTTGATGGAGAAACTAAAACAACTACTGGAATGATTTCAAAAATCTTTTGTTAAGGCATGGTACGGAACTCTTGGTCAGCTAGCCCGACGTTCACGTTGTTGTAATAAACTACGGAACCCTACACTGCGCTTGCCCCGCCGACACGCACTTAGTCAGTTTTTAAAGTAAGGTTTTCATGTTATAATGATGTATTGGTGTGGTTGTGTGAAAAAGTAATATGTTATCGAGGTTAATAACTGTCATTTAAACCCGTTCAGTAATTAAGTTACTTCAATAACCTGTTTTGCGTGAAAGAATTACAAGCATCTATTATAATTATTAGAAGTGCTCCAAAAACTTTTCGTCTGTCAAGCTACGCGAAATCTGACAAATGTTTGCACTATCTGGACAGGTCGAATGAAATCTAAGAGTTTCTTTTCTTTAAATATCACCACAGACATAAACCCTGAAAAGTTGTATGTATGGTGATATAAGGGTAACCTAAATGGTTACAATAACAAACACATTTACAAAATTAGACAACCAGCTTCCAATTAAAAACACGGAAAAACATACACCTTATTTTATTTTTCAGTTTAATTAAATCTCCTCAACTTAAGAAATAACTCACTTAAACCATGGTTTTGCAGCTTTCCCTTAAAATGAACAGTATTCGTATGGAGGGTACTTTATGCAATTATATAACTTTGACAAAATAAATGCGGGCGCACTGGGGCAATCTTTTGGGATACAAACTTTGAACTGTGGAAGAAATGAAAATATTTAAGCAGAGTTGGTAGACAGTATTGTGTTATTGTTTTTATAAGATAGAAATTGTAGTTCTTAATTGTTTTTAGTACGGATGAGCCCGCTCTTGACTTGTTTTTTGTCTATTGATTCCTAACATAAAAACATATAATAAAAAAATATGACTCCCTGTAGCTTCGTTGTGACTTGAGACTATTACACAGCTATATAGTTATTTACACGACACTAAAATACAAACAAACTTCTCAGTCTGTCTATCCGTCCGTAAATCCTGATCCAGCGGGAATTCCAGGAAGCAGAAGATCGGTTTTGCCGTTTCAGAGATTAGCACAACCAAACAGACTGCCAGATACGCGTGATAAACCTCGTCATAGCTAATTAGTAAAATAATGTTTGTTTTACGAACAAACGAGGGTAAAATCACATCCACCGCGACCGCAGTCAAGTGCACAGCTAGTATAATTATACTGACAGTAGCAGCTCACTACGAGCTCCTCTTCAACACAGAATTGTAATTACATTCATTAATCATAATTATTATTTACTCTCGTGCAAATACACATACAAAATGGCGCCGAGTCACGCCCGAGACATGTCACTTTGTGGAACTACCGTTGAGATAGAATTTCTTATCCAGTATCATCTATCTACAGAAGACATATAATACTAATAATTATATAGTTTAGTTCAGACAACTTGGTTCATACAAATAACATACACACTATAACAAGTAATAAACATTAATCAACTAATCTCTACATTTTAAATAGTCACCCAACCACAAACGGACTTTGGCAAGCCTTCGCTTGAACATTAACCGATCGAACTGTACGTGATGAAAAAGAATAAAATATGTTTTTGTCTTTTTATGGTAATCTTATGGGAAAAATAGGTTTTTTTTGTTCAGAAAAGTACTCTATAACCACTCGAAATGTACTATTCTGACGATAGTTATTGTAACCTTCTAATAACGTACACACAACCCGCCTGTTACCATCAGTCCAGTCCATCTACGCACCAGTTTAAATACTCTCACACGAATCGATAACAAATGAAGGAGCAATAAAAAACAATATTCTCTTCGCTTCTTTTGAAATGTCAGACGTTCTTAGGGTTCCGCACTCGTAGGACAACCAACGAGACGAAATCCAAAAGTCATTTATTTAAACTGTGCTGAAAATCAACACATTTAAAACTTCAAATATATACATGAAGACAGAGCCTGAAAAACACCCAGCCGTCACCACTCGGCTGCTTCATTTTGAAACTTTTTTTTTTTTTTTTTTTTTTGGGGTGGGTAAATCATCGAATGACTTCTTCCGCTCTGGGTCAAGCGGAAGGGTGTGTCAGATTTCTACTGACAAAAACCCACCCTGTTCCTTCGGCTGCCCTAAATTTCCGGGGCCGCGGTAACTCGGCAGAACTTTCCCGCAAAACCCCGGCAGGCAATGGCCCTATGAGGCTCCGTCGCTGGTGTTGACAGCTCTTTGAGGCGCGCGTGGAACACGACGCGCCGCCGACACGGGCCTGGTCCTTACCGGACGGTGAGCGACTCCTGCTCGCCATCCGCAGGCCCGCGCCTTCGGTGGCCGGAAATCGGCTCGCGATCCCCGACGCCCGGGGCGTCTCCCGCGGCGGTTGGGGCGCGAGAAAGAGAGTTGCCTCTCCCTCGCGCGTTCGGCCTCCTCCTTCGCTAGCATGACTGCTTCGCAGAAGGAGGCGACCGCATCCCATTCCCTCTCGCTCCGCATCATAGTCTGAACCAGAGCAGGGCGCGAGAGGTCGCCGCCGCCGACCGCCTCTACGAGGACACGACGTTGCTCCGCCCAAGCAGGGCACACCTCCACCGTATGCTCCACCGTGTCCTCCAGGTGGTCCTCACAATGACGACACCCGGGCGTGTCCTCCCGCTGAATCCGAAACAGGTACCTCCCGAAACAGCCATGTCCGGTCAGCACCTGCGTCAGGCGGAAGGTGAGGACGCCGTGGCCTCTCTCCAGCCACTCCTCAAAGAGGGGACTTCGGTTGCGACAGCCGCTCTTTCCATGCTGCCGTGAGATCGCGCCGGAGTTCTATCCGCTGAGCCGCGACTTGCCGCGGTAACGGAGTTTCACCCCGGCTTAGCACCTCTGCGCGCCAATTATGCACGCGCGCGAGGGCTACCGCCTCCAGATCCCACGGCAGCAATCCGGCAAGGAGGTTCGCCGCCTCCCCAGAGATCGTGCGGTATCCCCGGATCATCCGGATAGCCATTGTGGCGTAGTGGTTTAGGAGGTGGAATAAAAGATATAAGCCACAGGTTTACAGCATTTATTTTCGAAGGGGGGTGGGTTCAGTTCACAGGGGGTTCCTTCACTGGTCGAGGGTAATGGATGGTACTGCCCTGAGCTCTGGCCGCGACGCACGCAGACCGGCGGGCCAATCCCGAAGCCGGCAGCGGCCACGTGTCCGAAGCATAGGATAGGCAGGGCAGGCCACGGGAGAGGAGGTCTCTCCTCCTCACCCAACTCGCACGTGGCAGGCGCAGAGGTTGGCAGGTAGACCACGCGACAGCGCGTCTCTCCGGCAGTGGTGACGGAGGCAGCGGTGACACCCGTCGCGTGGCAGACGTTGCAGTAGTTGAATTTCGAGACCGAAGGCAGTAAAGAAAAACGAAGAAGAAAAAAAAACCCTGGAATCACACGAAGGGTGCTTCTGTAAGCGTGGTGCCAGGAATCGTGAGCGCCAGCGATGCGTGCGTCTCCCAGACGTAAGCCCAAAGAACAGTACCCGGGAAACGAATGGGGAAACTCACCATCGCGGCGGTTCACAAAGGTTATAGGTAAGCGCAAGCATGCCGCGTGCAACGATATAGAAGGTAACCGCGTGACAAAGCGTTTAAGCTCGTAGCTGCTATGACACAGCAGGCAAGGGATGCCGCGGCCTGCTTACGCTTCACAAATTTAGCAACACTAGTGGAAAACAGATGACAATGAAATAACACAGTTATGTTCCAGACGGAAGCCATCTTGACAACCGGGCAATTATATAAATTTACAAACGCTGCAGATTATGGTGAAATAAGAGGATTACGATTTGGCAAGATGGAGAGAAAATGGCAGATACGACGAGCACTTACCCTTGGGCACAGAGGGGTTTCTATATTAGTTACTTGCAACTGTAGGCGGTGAAATAGAACTAAGCAAACCGGAGGTTAGAATTATATAGCCGGTCACCACATAAGTGTTGTCACTCCGTGAAACCATAGACATTAGGGATGAGCGTGGTAATTCGATTTTAGTTTAATCGACTATCACGCTACACCATGACCCTCTGAGACGCGACCAGCCGGCTAGCTGGTCGCCGCTGCAAATTCAGCGCCCACACAGGGGCCCCATAGAGGGCCATGGACCGCACGATCTCCGCATAAAGCCTCCGGCAGGAGGCGTTTGGCCCCCCTAGATTGGGTAGGAGCCGCTTGAGTGCAGCCCCCGCCCGGTCCAGTCTTGGAGCCAAACGTCGGAAGTGCTCGACGAAGTTCCACCGGCTGTCGAGGACGAGTCCCAGGTACTTCATCGTCGTCTCGACGCCGATGTGAACTCCTCCCACCGTTACTTGGGAACCCGAAGGTGGCGCGTTCCGACGGCCATGGAAACACATGGCCTCGGACTTGTGCAGGGCCACCTCGAGTCCCAGTTGCCGGATCCTCTCTACGACTGTCGCAACCCCTCGCATCGCCAGTTCGGCCGCCGCCTCGTGCGACCCCCCATGTGCCAGGACCAGCGTGTCGTCAGCGTAGCAAACTACACTGACGCCTGTAGGGAGGTCGGCGCGCAACACCCAGTCGTAACCGATAAATATTTGACAATGAGACGCATAAACGTAAAATAGGTATTGGATATATTATAGGTTTTTTTTATCGATAATAGGTTTTTTTTATCAGGTGAGATGCTGGTCAAACCCAAACCGTTTGACCACCATCTCAACTGATGGTAAGTGATGATGGGTTATTGTGGTCGAAGATGGAGCACGCTTACCTAAAAATAACCTAATCATTCTTGACTTAAAGACCCCTAGGTTATAGCTATCGGGAAACACAGACTCCGTCAGGGAATTGCACCCCTCAGCCGTATGCACAATGAAAGTATTCCCAAAACGTTTAGTGCGTATGGGTGAATTTGAATTGGTTAAAGTAATTTGCTAGGTTTTAAAGTGGTCAAAATGGTGCACTCACTAGGTAGCGATACTTAAATATAAATAAATAAATAAAATTATTTATTTGGAACAAAAACAATAGACAAGCAAACAATTCAACGATGGTAGCTGCAAAAGTTAAAACTGTGGCGCAGCTACCAACGCCCGACTCCTAATAAGGTGCGTTGTTCCAGCAATAGCAAAATATAAAATTAATTAAACTAAGAAAATCAAAATCTAATAAATTAAAATTAAAGTCCAAATTAGAATAAATCAAAATAAGTAAAATTTAAATAAATGCTTTTCATCATCAGCTTATCCTTTTCCCAGCTAAATATGTTGGTGTAGGCCTCTACAACGCCACATAAGTACAAACATACAAACATAAACTGCGACACACATTACCCACCGCAGTCGGGTAAAAAAGAGGCCAAGTGCGAGTCAGACTCGCCCGTGAAGAGTTCCGTAGTAGCAAGCATAGATAAGTGAAAATGTCTGTCTGTGATGTAAACACACTCAGGGGAACAGAAATGAAAGCCATTTAGAAAAAAATACTAGTTTTTCTAAAATCATTATTTGAATTAAACATAAAAATCTTAAGCCAATATTCTAACAAGTTACTAGGCCGTATCTAAAACTATAGCTGTAAGAAAGTTTCGAAACCATTCGGTTTATTGAAAGGAAGCAGACATGTTTGTTGTAACAATGAGCCCCTATTGTGAACCTACTTTATTGGACGGAAAATTTACTTTACGAGGTCGGAACTGGTCCAAAAATGTTATCCAATGCCGACGACTTCACGTTCGTGAGAGGTTTCCTCTTACGTATTTAACAAGATAAAGGTAGTCTTTAACTTCCTCTATCTTCCAGTGAAAGTTCCAATGAAATAAGTTTAGTCGTTACAGACATCAGCCCGGAGAAACAGAGAGATTTAAGAAAGTTTTCAAATACACTTGAGAAAAAACATCAAACATATTTTTTTACCTATATTCATATGCCTTTATTTTATTTGCTCACAAGCAAACGGATTAACATCAAAAGAAACGTGGACCTCTGAGAGTTTGTTTCGGTGTTTCTTCTCAGGGTAGTCAGTTAGGAAACACCGGCCTCATCTAGGTTACATTTCAAACAATAGAAAACTTCGTGTAAATTTTGTATTGTTTGGCACAGCATTATGCTAAGCGATGGCCGCTTGGTGTGTATGTGACGTATAATCTTTCCTCTAGTTCAAATCATATTTGTGATTTTTTTTTCAGTGATGCGTCTTTATGAGTGAGCAAATACATCTATTATAATTAATAATATACTTATCCATAATAATTCAGCCTATAACGTTCTCACAGCTGAGGCTCAGGCCTCCTCTCTGTGAGAGGTAATGTGCCGCAGTCCACACGTGCACAGTGTGTGTTGCTGGATGTCACATGTCTTCAGATTTGTGTTCCTCGGACATGTCCTCTGGATGTTTTCCTTCAGCGTTTTGAGAGCAGTGATGATGTTCTGCCCTGCACTAACTAAAAGGCCGTTAAGCCACAAAATGTCATTTTTCTCTTTTTAATGTAAACTTAAACTTCTTTCAATTCTCTATCTTTTGGTCTAAGAATCATTTTCCTACAATTAATACTTTTTGAGATACAGCAATTTTGCAGAGCAGTTAAACCACATAATTTCTGTCACTTCCTTAGTTAAAAAGCGACTAAAATACAATACTATATATACAATACTAAAATATAACACAATAAAAATAATTAATATTTACAAATAGTCATATATTGTGCACAGAAACTATGACCACAAAAATAATTTACAGCCATCGTCCTAGATAGTGTAGTTTTGTAGATAAATAATTTCTCACTTATTTTTACGTTTACTCGAAAAGTACTTTTTGAGGTTAGCGGCTTTTTAGTTAGTGTAGGGCAGTGTTGTAAATTACACAAAGTGATGTGCCTTCTTGGGTTTGAACTCACTGCATACAACTCATAGGTCTCGCCCGTATCCACTGGGACACCACTATTCCATCTTTCGCACCAAGAAATAAATAGGGTAGGTAGAAAAATCCTAACAGTTTTTGTTATGATTGATAATAGGCTCGCGTTTAACCACCATCTCCTTTGATGGTAAGTGATGATGTGGTCGAAGATGAAGCACGATTACCTAGAAGTAACCTATTCACTCTCGACTTAAAGACTCCCAGGTTATAGCTATCAGGAAACAAATTCCGGTAGGGAATTCCACCCCTTAGCTGTACGCACAATGAAAGTATTCCCAAAACGTTTCATGCGTATGGGTGGGAGTCACGTAGAACATTGAGTAAGTGCGGCACTTGTACGATGAGGGTATATTGTGTCGTATTTATTGTGAAGCTATTCACTGGACGACAAATTAACGTTAGAACACGTGGGCAGGCCGGGCGGGTAGTACGGTGACCAGCAGTGTGGATATGTTGGAGACAGGTTTATCAAAAAATTAAAAGTGAGGATTGTATTAATGCTAACGACGAATAAACAGTACTTTTATACAATTTTCTTTTTCAAATACTAGCAACCCGGCCTGGCTTCGCACTGTCTTATGCTACTAAATCAAACGAAACCTAAACAAATGGGTAGTGAAGTACAATAGCTAAAGAAATATACAAAATTATGTACTAAAAGACAAACTACAATAAAGCATCAAAAAATTCATCCTCAACGCTGTCGGCTGGCAACGTACCCAAGATACTGGCGGCATTGCCTCGTTGTATGGCAATGCTTAGCCGTTGACCAAAGAAATAGCCAGCCCTTGGGTCGCGGGAAGCGTCAACGAGCCTTTTTGAAATTTCTTTAAAAAGGCTGTGAGCACACGGGCCCCATGGTCCGAGAGTTTCGACCCCAAACGGCTCGAAAATATAGTTATCACCGAGATGACTATATTTACGCCGCTTGAGGTTTTCCGCAGCCGCAGCGGGAGCGCCAGCACAACATGATGAACTGGGAAGATGGGATGGCGCGACAGTATCGACACAAGTTGCGTCCCACATTAAAAGGCCTACCCATCTTCCAAGGAAACAATGACATGCCGTCCGGTCTCTTGCCATCGTCACGCGCCAGTCCAATGGGTTCCAATACGGCTGGAACGCCGACGGTGACAAGGGCTCGTCGGATAATTTCTAAACAAATTATAAAAAATAAAAAAAATAAAAATCTTTTTATTTCAGACATTGGGTCCATACATTTTCAAAATCATCAATTCATCTTAAAAAAAAACATCACACACATGTCACATCGAATAAAATAAATTATGACGTAATTTAATTTAATTTAATTTATTAATTTAATTTAATCTACTAATTTAATTTAATCTACTAATTTAATTTAATCTATTAATTTAATTTAATCTAATCTATATACACATTAATTTAATTTAAGTATTTGCCTCCCTCTGGGGCACCGGGCACGCGCACTTGTGTTTGAACCCAGTGTCCCAGAAGGGGGCTGTCTAGCTTATGGCTGAGCACGTTCAGGATGGTGTTGGTGCTCCCACGCGTACGGAACATCAGCGAGGCGATGCGGCGCCGCAACACAGTGTGGAAGCCGTCTGTGTGCGCATGCGCAAACATTGCAGACGCACTACAGCAGCGTGGGAGCCCCACCAGCACCCCAAACGCGTTATTATATTGTACTCGGAGAGCGTTGATGGCCCGCTGCGTGTAGTTGACCCACAGATTGCAGGTGTAAAGAGTTTGGCAGTATGCTTAATTATATATTTAAACCTTGGTCATGAATCACTCTATTAATTAGTGAAAACCGCATAAGAATCTGTTCAGTGGTTGTTGAGTTTATCGCGAACAAACAGACAGACGCGGCGTGTGACTCCATTTTATAAGTAAGGATGCGTACTAACTCTCCTGTTGCAGGTCTCATGGAACAATTTTTTTACAAATAAACAATATGTTTTTATTCTTTATAAACTGTCCTACATTTCACAATCACCTAGTCCCCCTACATTTGGCAACCCGCCTATCAGAATAGTTTTCTCACATGAAATGGTTACGTTCAAAGGACTTTATTTCACGAGTCTCATACGACTTCGTACAAAACAAGAAACGAGCGGACTTTTAGAGCATACACTACTGTATATACTTCGTGGGTTCTGTAGAATGTGAGTAAGGCGTTACGAGAAGAATATTACCAATCGTGTTGTATTTGATACAAGTCAGAATACGGATAGGTTTACAGACAGATAATCAGCGGGCGCACGGACCGATCTTGAAGGTTAAGCGTCGCTTACCGAGGTTGATTCTTGGATGGGTGACCGTCTCAACATATCGAGATGACTCCGTGTTTCAGAAAGCACGTCAGGCTGTTGGTGCCGCTGTCATTTGTACATGTTTGACAGTCACTACTACAAGATAAAAAATCTGACACCAATCTTGCCAGGGGTTTGATGTTACCCAGTTACTGGGTTGTGGAGGTCAGATAGGCAGATGCTCCATGTTAAACACTAGAACTCAGCTGTATTCAGTTAGAGTGACAGCCGACTCTTACATTCTACACGATTAAGTACTTGTTAAACTTTACTACACTTGTTAAACATTACTACACTTGTTAAACATTACTACACTTGAAATTTCTCCTGAATCGTGAGTGCATTTTTCAAAACACCAAGACCCTGGAACAATTATTTGTAGACCATGTCCAGTCTGGACAGGGCCGCTCTTTGTGTGGTTATTTCCTCCAAAGAGCTACATGCTTTACTTAACCAGAAAAAAGGGTATTTTTAACCTGTACAGCATCATGGTCGGAGGCTGTATTGATGGAAGAATGATTAACAACATAAGGTATGTTGATGACAGAGTGTTGCTCAGTCCATCAATCTGTGGCTTGAGGAAATTGTTGGCCGTCTGTGAGAGTTATGCGGAAGCTCATGGCTTGAGGTATAATGGAACTAAAAGCTAAGTAATCGTTTTTAAAGTGCGCAATAATACTCCATCAAGTATTCCACACCCGTAAGGTTACGAGGAAATCCATTGCAGCTCGTCACTCATATAAAATACCTCGATCTTGTGGTCACGGATTGCGTCGTAGACGACCAAACAGGCATCTTCTGTGCTCGCTCGTCTCATCGTAGACCTCATCTAACGCTTACCATCAGGCGAGACCGAGGTGTAGAGCGAGCTCATCCGTAATAAATATAAGTCTGATATGTCCTAAGCTCGGAATATCCGAAGACATGTGACATCCAGCAAACTGCACTGCACCTGCATGGTGGACTGCGGTACATTCTCTTACAGAGAGGAGGGCTGTGTCAGCAGTGAGAACGTTATAGTCTGACTATGTTATGTAATACAAACAAATATGTTTTCATAATAGCACGTTAAATAAAATGGTCTTACAAAACCCATTTCATAAGCTCCGTTTACTTCGCTTACCACAAAACTGCAAACTGTGTTGAAAATTCAGCAGACATTTCTTACGATAAGCAATATTTATTTTGTACTAAGCAATTTATCTCCCATGCATACAGTAACATAGAACAATTTGAATTTTAAATGTTGTTATTTTGCAGATAGAATCTTAAACGATAAAGATAGAAAAATATAACATTTATTTTACAACAGTCCATTAGGTACACCCAACACACAACAGATAACTTTTTAAACAGATAACTAAGCTATGTGGGAAGAACTCACATTAGGTACTAGCAATTTTGTTAACCCCTCCAACTCTCCCTCTCTCTCTAGATATAAATGAAGCAAGCAATTAGTCTATTTTTATATAATTAATGCAAAGTTTAGATAGAGCATGGTTAGGTAATTATGTTTCTTACTCAATTAAGCGAACGGATCGGGATGTAATTTAATATAGACATTTATAATTTATTTATTTGATTTCGGAATAGTACACACCGTAATCGCTTAGTTCTTCCAATTAATATGTATTTGCTGATAAAGATTTTAGGTTTCATGATTATGTTTTCCTCATAAATCAATAGCCCAATGGCTAAGGTGCCTGACTTGTGATCGAGAGGTTCCGGGTTCTAACCCCACCCATTATATTGTTGCAGTGAACCCACTCCAGACACAAGCATATTTAGCTTAGTTGGAGGGGTTAACAGGATTGCTAGTAATATGAATTTTACCCACATTGCTAGTAATCTTAAAAAAAAGAAATGAAATATCTCGGTTACAATGACATTAAATAACTACTTATAGTTTTAACACTCTTTTTGGTTATCAAAATGAAGATGTATTAGTATTAATTGATATTATCATAAACATATTTGTTCAGCAATTGATTGACTGTCCTTTTATTAGATCATTATTCTTCTTTTTTAATTTAATTGACATTTCTTAAAGAATTATTCCCAAAAAGTTTTTAATCACTGTGCTACCAAATAGCTGCAGATTTCAATATAATTCTTTGGTTACAAACAATCCCCTGAGAGACGCGTCGCTGCTACGATGTCTGCAGGGATTCAGCCGTTGCGGGGTGGGGTACAAGTTTGAAGTCGAAAGCGGGAAACTGTGCCTGTGATGATAAAGTAGGTATACTTATTTTGCACATTGGTGATTAAATGACACTTTCACACGTCATTTATCTTAGTAAATTTAAACCAGATGTGGTCGTTGTTTCCTAACTGATTACCTTGAAATAAACATCGAAACGGACTCAAAGGTTTAAAGTCTCTTTAAAGTCCATTCAATCAGTCAAATCATATAAGAACCAAGTTATTATGTAGCTCAACTTGAAACTTTAAGGAACTCAATGATTTGACGAACAGAGGATGATGATGCAAACGGGTATTGTACAACTTTTATTTGAACAGTAACTACGGCGGTTCTTGTCCGTCCTACTCCTGCGCGAATTAACGTTACAGAGCCTCATCATTATCTGCTCAGCCTTTTTCCAACACGTTGGGGTCACCTTCCGGTTTAACTAGATGCAACTCTATTAATTTAAATAGCCTTTTTAACGATAAATAACTCACTAACAACCGTTACAGCCTAGTGTCATATTGCCGCGCTCGCTACTGTCATCGACTTTTAATGTTCTGTTCTACTGTCTATGGTTTTGCTGACTGAGCTCAAAGGATTAAGTCCTTTTAAGTGATAAAGTCGATTCGCTACTTCTTTTCGTACTGGTAGGCGATGACGTGGTCGAAGATGAGGCACGCTTGCCTAGAAGTAACTTATTCACTTTTTATTTAAATACCATCAGTTAACATGTATCAGGAGACACAGACTCCGGTAGATATGTCTTTCACAGGCACAGCAGTCTATTAAATTATTATGATAAAAATTCAAAGGTGACATAATCAGCCTATTACGTTTCTACCACTACTTTTATTTTAACTTGATTTAAAAGATATCGAGATGTTTTGGCAACAAGTTGTACTAAAGCAGACATACTACATCATATTATAAATACTGTCCTTACAAAGCAGTAGAGAACAATGAAAACTTTAAGCCCTATCTCCGTCTAGCCCCAAAACTAATCTTATCTCGGTCACCACAAATCCTACAACGTTGTAACAGAAAACTAAATCGTTGTCCCAACATTCGACCGCTCACTATCTTCTAACATGCCGCTAGAATGCATCGGAGATATTCTGCAGTCCAAGCTATAAGCGGAGGCGAAAGCAAGCAGAACGTGCTAGCAGAACCCTATGCTGGACATATTTATTTATTACTAGTTCTCACGCGGGGCTTCGCTCCTGTGGAGAATCCACGGTAAAAACATAACTCTCCTTTATTGCAGTCGCGTAAAAAGTAGTCTATAGCCTTCCTCAAGCTTCAAGCTACTTCAATACCAAATTGCATCCAAATCCATCCAGTACTTTCGAAAACAAACAAACAAACAAACTTTTTCGCTTTATAATATTAGTATAGATAAGGAGTACCAACATCTAATCTACATTGATTGCAGTGGTATTAGTAACATAACTCTAATTACAGGTTCTTGCGGTTATTCACAGAAAAAGTTACAAAAACTGACGTCAGATATGCACCATTATTCCCCATTAGTTATAACAATAGTTACTTCATGAATATTAAAAAGAGTTCAATCAACATAATACTATAGGGATTCAAAAATCAAGGAACCTAATCTTATCAGGGGAAAATCATCATACTCCCTCCCGCCCTAGATGGAGCGGAAGGGAGTGTCAGTCTTCTACTGACTGCAAACTCACCCTGTTTCTTCAGTTGCCCTTACGTTCTGAGGTCGCGGTATATCGTTAAAACATTCCATTCTATAATCTGTCCGTCTCAATGTTACATTGTACTAGCAGTGGCGCGGGACGTCGCTCTCGTGGACTTTATCACAATGAAAACATAACCTCCTTCTTTTACAGTCGAGTAAAAAATATTAGTACTTTCAAAGATTGGCGCGTTCAAGCAAACAAACTTTTCAGCTTTATAATATTAGTATAGATGAGCTGTGCTCGCGACTGAAGTCCCCTGAGTAACGATATTAGCTATCACATAATACAACATGGCGGCGCGGCCTCTGTTTCCGTAATTTCGCTGCAAGTGTTTGACTACCCGCCACTGCGCAACTCTCTAAGATATATAACAGCTTCAACTGTGACACAAGCTGCGATTATCTCTGCTTTATTAAAATTAGAAGTGGAGTTTCGGTTCGGGAGGAAAATCAATAAATGAATTCTTTCGCTCTGGATGGAACTAAAACCCACGCTATTACTTCGGTTGCTCCTACGTTTTAGGGCCGCGGTATTTCGTTAGGAAATTCCCGCAACTCCAAGTATTCCGACTAGCTGTGCCCGCCACTTCGTTCGTCTGAGACTGTTTCTCTCATGAACCCCGATCCCTTGAAAATTCCGCGATAAAAAAGGAGCTTATATATTGCCGTACAACTCCTCGTCTATTCATACTCCGTCCTCTATTTTCATGTGAAATAGGTTTAGTCGTTCCAGAGATTAGCTCGGACAAACAGAAAGACAAACAGACAAAATTTAAAAAGTGCCTTTGCATTATATTATTGTGTAAATAATTATAAACTCTTGAGACAGCACAGCTATCGTGAAATCACAGTCAGACAATATTGTCTGACAAAAATATATATTTATTATATTTAAACATTCCTCCACCCAAGAAACTTCTCCTGTGTCGTGACACACGTGACACGACCCAGCCCCAGAACAAATATTTGTAGGTCATACAAACTTTTGTTTCCGGGCGGGATTCGGGAATAACGCTACTGTGCTAACCGTGTCGACAATTTTGAAGACAAACACAGACATTTCATTTTATTTATGTGTAGAATACGATAGACATCTTATACCCTGTTAGTGTAAGACATGTATCCACTTAACTAGCACAGTAATAGGTAGTTAGTTCAAACTGCCGGTTAAACTATACGCAGATGTAACAAGTTCCCTCATTACCGCAGATTATCGAGAGGTGCTTACTGAGCGCTAGTATCGCTGTGTAGTATGTACCTACCTACTTAAGTGTAGAGATGGCAGCATTCTGTATGTAATACAACACTCCTTAGTGTTACGATCTAAACGATAAACAAATAATCGCTTTAGCTCGCTTACCTTTAGTAATTATAACTATGGATTAAGCACTAAATACTTTTATTTTGAGTACAGCTAAGGGAAATGGAATGAAAGGGAAATTCCACTTCTCTGCCAGAGTCTGAGTTTCCTGACAGATATAACCTGGGATTATAAGTCAAAAGTAAAATGGATACTTCTAGATAAGCGTGCTTCATCTTCAACTCACCACCGCCATCTCACCTGATGTTAAATGATGGTGTGATTCTAACTTTACTTAAACGCCCCCAGGTTATAGCGATCAGAAGATTCTACTCGCACAATGGAAGTATTCGCCAAACATTTTGTGGGTATGGGTGGGATGTCCACCATGTAACGAATACGAACGCCGTTCGTATTGTAGTCCGATAATGGAACGAGCTTAGTGGAATTAGATTGTGTAATTCCACCGCACACCCCGATGAAATATAACTGATAGGCTTGCAAAAGATCAATATTGCTTCGTACAATATACACACAAACACTTATTCACAATCTTTCACAATTATCCTCCATCCATTAGTAGAAAAGACACCTCAAAATACTTTACTGTCCGTTTCAATGCAATAAACACAAATAAAACTGAAGCCTACCCATTTTGAAATCAGCTTCGTACAGCAATTCAGTGGTGGGCATTACTGTGTGTAATTTTGAAAGAAAAGTTCGTGAGGAAACCGGCATATAGTAAGTACTAGGATCGAAACATTCGAAGACATTCCCTCATAGAGAGGACGCCTATGGCTGCGTGCGTGTTTGTGTGCGTGTGTGTTTGGGAACGTTATAGTTGAATGAAGTCTAAAGTCTTGATTCCCAACTTCGAAATAAAAACTTTTTTGCAAAAAATAAAACCGACTTCCACGACAAAACACTACAAAGCCAAAAATAATTTTAATTTCGGTAGTCGGTGTTATTGGTTTTGTATTTTCTTTTTTTCACACCGCCTTCCGAAATTAAAATTATTTTTGGCTTTGTAGTGTTTTGTCGTGGAAGTCGGTTTTATTTTTTGCAAAAAAGTTTTTATTTTCGCGCTTTTTAGTGGGTCAGTGAATTTTCCAAATCGGTTCGTAAATGACGGAGTTATGCGCGAACAAAAAACGCAATGCAGAGTGAACGAAAAGATCATCAACGTAAATATTTTTTTTAGACTTTTGTTGATTTTTCAGAAACCGCTTGTCCGATTTCGATAAAATTTTCATGGGACCATTTGGGAAGTATATCCTTTTCAACAAAAAACGCATTTTTCAATTCGGTTGGCAAGCGACGGAGCTATGCCCGAACAAACATAAAACAAAAAAACAAACAAACATCCGAATTGAGAACCTCCTCCTTTTTTAGAAGTCGGTTAAAAAAACGAAGCTACAACCTTGCGTGGCATAGCCGCAGGTCGCTGTGATAGTATTTATAACATAAAGTAGGCGCGCGCTGACTGAGACCGTCCGCACTCATTTGCTCTAAGTGATATTGTGTAGTACCCGCGCATAGGGTACTAGTGATGCAGTAAAAATTCCCGGCATTCCAATGCTGTGAATTTTCGGATGGTAATTTATGTTTTACTTATATATAATATATATTATACTTATAGATTTGTCATGATTTCGGTTAGATATGATTGGTGAAATTTTTAGGGACAGTCCGGAGCCTGGTTTAATAAATACAATAAGTTTATTTTGCGTTTTTGAGGCCACCTATCCTACCTTACAGATCAATTCGTTCGCCTCTTATTTATTAAATGCCAAAATATGTGTGTATTAGGGTTAAAGGGTGGACACCAAAGAAAAGACCGATTCAAGGATTTCAATAACAAGAGTTTATTATCTTATATTATAATAAAAAAAACCTCTTGTATATCTTGTATATATCATGATAGATGCGCAAAAAACCATCTTCATTTCTTTCTTAGAAAACGTTTTTAGACTTTCAACGTCAAGCAGAACAAGAAACAGTATTCCGTGTTGGTGGAGCACGTAATGACCACCAACCCTTATATTCCACGTCATTACATCTACATGAAGATAAAACAAAGCCTTCTACAGTATAAGGCGAATTGCCTCTTCACAGTCATTAGCCGCAGTGGCGTAGCTATGAGTGGGCGATGTAGGCCCTCGCCTACGATCTCACGCTTATAGGGGCCTGACGAGACATGTTCATTAAAAAATTACAATCAGGAATATGTGGACTATCGATATTTCCCTCACCAGTTAACATACATATTTCAAAAAAATAATATTAATTAAATAGATACTTAAACCTATGTTAGTAACAGTTCATGTAAACACTTAGTCACAGGGCCCTCGTGTTGCTCCCATCCACGGAAGCCACAGAAGATCACGGCGTGTGGCCAAAACTTTGAAGGTGATACCCCAGATTTTACCACAGATGACTAATAACCTTTTACCAAAATATGTTTTTAATTATTTTCTCCTCAAAGAAATTTTTTTCATAGTCATGATTAGATAGTTTTGGTAGACTTTGGGAACGATAGAAAATGGGCCTCACTTATTGACTTCGCCCACTCTTTGCAATTCCGGATAGGCGTCCCGGGGTGGGCGTCCCGGGGAATCATACCGGAGTGGCATCCCGGGGTCGCGGCGTGAATGGGAACATCCTTATTGAGCGGTCGTGTTTTGTTTATTTAAATGGTAGTAGAATAAGTGTACAGTGCTATTAACTTACGCCGGTCCGGTGTTTGCTCACTCTAGTCCGGCTCAGATCCATAGGATGCAAGTTATCCAAAACCGATTTCTCCGAAATGCCACGGGCGCGCCCTGGTACTTGAGGAACGAGGATCTTCATGTAGACCTCAAAATCCCGACTATAAAGCAAGTGTTAAAACGCCAGTCAGCGCGTTACTTCACCTCTGCTGAAAAACACACAAACCCCCTGATTGTATCGGCCGCCCGGTACACACTCTCAAAAATTTCCCGGGTTCGACGTCCTCGCCTTGTCCTTGACGAACCTGACGATCCCACCACTATCCGTCAAGAGAGCAGTAGGGAAACTAGCACTCTAATTAAAAACATAAACAAAACGCGTTCTGTATACCGGCCTCGCCGTCGAGGCCCATCGCGACGTCCGCGCTCTTGTAACGTCAACCCTCCCCGACCTTTGCCAAACGAGCCAGCCCGCGATGCTGATCCAGTAGCAATAAATACTCCCCTAAATAATATGACCCAGCCTGACCCTTTGCTGTCCACCATCAACGACCCCGCTGAGCCGAGGCTCGTACTCCACAGGGAGTGCCCTTAGCGTGCGGTTGTTTAAATGTAAATTCTAGTTTGTAAGCCCTGGCTGGGGGCCTTTAAATTTTAGAGGTCACCACAGGATCGCCCGGTTAAGTAGTATATTAGCCTTATCGAGCTAAACTACGAGTGGCCCTATCGAAAAAAAAAAAAAAAAAGTGTACAGTGCAATTGTAATGTTGCTATATATGAGTACGCTGTAGGACTTTAGTTTTTCAGATATTTTATTTAAATTGCATTAAGTTTTAAATAAAACGGAACTGTCTGTCTGTGATATCAAAATAACTGAAAACTAACTAAAAATAGGGATGAACTCGATCTCGCCTGATGGTAAGCTCCCACAATGGAACAGCGAGCCCAGAAGATGTCTGTTTTTTTTTTAAAGATTCTTTACTTATTCTAAAAGAACATACATTATTCACTTAAGCTTTGGTTTCCTAGGATAGCGGTGCCGTCAAATAGCGGCCGTAATACAGCGGTGAATGACATCACTAGAACGTTGTCTATGTTAACAAAATGGCGCGGTTTCCTAGAGAACGGTAACTGACACCGTAACCTCGAAAAGCGGTGCCGCCATTTGCATGACGGCCGTCTTGTCGGTGTCAGATGGTTTCGTGAACGTTTCCAAAGAGAATGTAATACACTAGATAGCGATGAAGCAGACAGTGTGTTAAAACGGCCGTGGAACTTTCCACATGTCGTCACCGTAAAGACGGCCGTCTTTTTGCGTCCGTAATATTACGGCCGCTATATGACGGCACCGCTTTCCTAGGAAAACAAAGCTTTAGCGAATAAATTCATAATTAAGGTAAGTTTAGTCCAGTAGCTAACAGTATTTTTACTTAGAGTAGGAAGGCATGATGTTGACATATTATTGTGCGTAGCATTAAATTGTTTTGTTATCTTTCCTAATAGTTTAGTGTTTTAATGACATACTGTTAAGTAACTAGTAGTAGTAACATTAAGAAGCTCTTATGTAAGCTTAAGCGCTTGCAAAACTTGTGTATTCGCTTTGTTTTTGGTCTGAGGAAATACGATCATGTCTCTCAGTTTCGCAAGGATCTCAAGTAGCTCCCTATCCGTCTTCGTAGGAACACTCGAATATTATTCCTTCTGTACAACATCCTATTCAACCCTGCATATCCTAGCTACCTGAGCGATCGTTTTTCATTCACTCGTCCTACTGATGCCCTTTGTAGATCCCACCTTAGACTCCATCTCAATTTCCCATCCCATAAAACATGTTTCTGTTCCCACTCCTTCTCCTTTCATGCAGTACGACTGTGGAACTCACTCCATCCACTCAGAATCCATTAGTATTTTCAAAAAGCTGGTCAAAGATCATTACCTATCTAACATCCCGTAATTTTATATGTTTGTTATAGGTATATATTTTTATAGCATTAATATAAATATGTATTTTAATTCTATGTATGTATATATTTGTTAATTATATCATTTTAGTTTAATTTTATAGCTAAGTATGTTTTATATCGTAATTAGTATTTATATACACTGTGTCTATCATCTCCTCTTCAACTCTCCTGTTGCAGGTCTGCTGGAAGAAATTTCTTAGGAAATAAGCACCTTTGTGCTCTTTTGTCTGTATTTAATTTATTTTCTTTGTAAGTGTCATGTGTGTACATAAATTAATAAATACTTTGTCATTCAACACACTATGAACAACAAAGTGATTTAAGCTAATCTCTTCTTGCTACTACGGAACTATTCATGGGCGAGTCTAACTCGCACTTAGCCACTTTCTTTAGGGGTACGGAACACTAAAGATACATACCTAAACTCAGACTCCTGTGTTGTATTCAAATCGAGCTCCATATTTACCTTTGACTTTCATTCACAGACACTCTCTGACTACAATGTCAGTCTCTTCAAAATGCACATACATTTCAATGTTGACTTCACAATGAACTGTTAACCTTGGTACTGGTTCAACTGCATCTCGTTACACTTGAAGCCGATCCAAACGGAACCCTTATAGTTTCGTCATGTCTGTCTTTCCGTCCGTCCGAATGTCACAGCCATTTTATTCCGAGACTATTAGGACTATACACATAGGTAGATGTATTCTGTAAACCGCTTTCCGATTTTAAGAAAAAATAAATAAAATAAGGGGGGCTCCACCTTCAGTTCCATGTATGGGGATACATGGAACTGAAACGGAAAATATTTTTTTCATGAATCCTATGTGTGTGTGATATCTATAGACAGGTCTTTAAAATGACATCGAGGTTTTTAAAACCACTTTTTCATAAAGTTAATCGTTTAAAAGATATACGCTTCCAAAGTGGTAAAATGTCCCCCCCTTCCTTTAACTTCTATAATAATGGAGCGAAAAATTAAAACAAAAAAATACTGTGGATTGTAAACTTTCAAACAAAATTAGTTTGAATGAGATCGATTTTTAGAGACAGCATATTTTCTAAAACCGCAAATATAACTTTGTAATTCATACAAACACTTTGAAAAACAAAGTTATGGGGCGTAGTTACTACAGAACCCTTTATGGGCGACTCTGACTCGCATTTGGCCAATTTTTTTTTAATAACTGATTTATCTATTTAAGTAGAACGCCCAAACCCTATTCAATATAATTTATTTAACACACATTCATGCATTCTTCTCACAAAAAAAATAAAAAAAAAACGTTCTGAGAGTATTATGCAAATCACAGTCTAAAGGTGAACGCAGACCTAGCCGCACCGCAGTCTCTACAGTCCCCGCAGTCATCGCTTTTTGTTAAGAGCGCGTATAAAGCAAAATTACCAATTTTCTATTTGATTTTACATGAAAAATTCCAGAACAAATCTTAAAATAAAAATATATGAATAACTGCATCATATTTTCAAGGGCTCTCTCTGATCAAAAACATAAAATAATAACATTTCCTTGGTAGAAAAAAATCACGAAATAACCTCTAATTCTCATGTTTTTCCGTTTTGTACTCGATATGGTAATGCCTATTGCGACAAAAATTTGATAAATAATTATATTTAAACAAGAGTAAAGGCTTTGCTTAGGCATTTTATGTAATTCCTTTTAGTTTTGGATTTATTACGATAAAACACTTTTGGCGCATACTACGTTTTTATTCCGCGCAAGAAGTCATCTTCCGTCGCTCGTTGCGGGAGCTTCAAGCATATTTCTATTTCACACATCAGTCGCTACCGCTCTGTTGAGACGAGAGGACTACGCTCAAGTGTTTTAGCTGCGCCGAGTTATAATCATTTCAATCGTAATTGTTGTTGTTGTTCGAACTAAATAGTGAAATGGGAAACAAAAAAAAACATTGAAAGAACTAAAAAAGTTACAAATTGACAGGATGGCTAATTGTCGAAGGTAAGTTTGTGAGTTACTTGTTTGTTATATACTGAAAAAATAAAAATACATTTTATACTTTCGAGAAAGTTTATGCAGGTGATTTTAGATTTTATTTTGAGAGACACAAGATCTAAATTCGTTTACCTACGCACTTTCGTGGGCCGAGTAGGTAACTAGACATAATAATATGTGGGGACATTTCACACACGGCTGTCTGACCCCAAACTAGGAAGACCCTGTACTATGGGTGTCAGACAGCTGATATACATAGACAAATATATTTTTAAATACATACATATATAGATAAACAACACCCAGACACGACGATATCAAAAATTCGTGGTAGGTACTTTATTAGATTATTAGGATAATAGGTAATAAATTACATTCATAATAGGTAGCTATTTACTTTTGCTATTTTGTTATGTTATTCTTCACGATACAATTTTATGATCGTTTTCCCATAATGTAGGTAGTTATGAGATCTTCTAAAAATCTAGATACACGGATGGACAACAATAATGATCTTGCGAGTATCCTATATAAAAAAAAAATTATCTACCTATACCACTTCTTATTTAATATTTCTATGGTCACTCGTAGTCGTAGGTAACGCGGGCAGAATAGTATATGCAAAATAAACACAAGCTTTTAGTTGGTATCCGTGTTTGTTCGATGAAATATATTTATATCGATTACGAACCTATTTAAGTATGCCCATTAGGTATTTAAACCCTATTTTTGTAGATCAATTTATTGTGGACGTGATTGTATAACAAGGAATTTGTTTTGAAATAATATTTTATTTTCAGAATGTGGCCACCTCGCTCGCCAGATTTAAACCCATTGGACTTTTTTACTGGGGCTGTTTAAAGGAGGTAGTTTATAAAGAAGAAATCACTTCAGTTGAACAGCTGCGACAACGCATACGTTCGGCTGCTGACGAAATATCGTCGGCAGGATTTGCGCGCCGATTGAGACGGTCCTTCATAAGAAGGTGTAGAGCGTGTATAGCAGCTGAAGGAGCCCACTTCGAACATCTTGTATATTTTCTTTTTCAATAAATTTGTTTAATTACTAATGTCTTTTATGGTGTCAACAAACCCATAGTGATCAAATTTTAAGGAAATTGTCATTCTCTTTGAGTCTAAAATTAGTTACAGCAGTGTTAAAGTAATTTAATTTTGAAATCAAATTTGTATAAAAATTTTCCTTTAAGATTCGAACAGCAATAACTTTGTACTTTATCAAGATACTGGTTATAATTATACCATTTTAGAATTTGCATTAAATAGGCAATTATCTATACTTATAATAAATCTGTAGAGAGGTCAATTCTGTACATGAAATATATTTTTCAACAGTATTATAGATTGACATATTATATTTCCCTACTAAATTACGAAAGTTAATCTGTGTGTTACATCTAAATCACTGAACCGTGAGGAAGGACATAGGCTACTTTTTTTTACGAAAAACGACGGAAACGTGGACGAAGTCGCGGGCAACAGCTATCTATGCTAATATATAAGGCTGAAGAGTTTGTTTGTTTGTTTGAACGCGATAATCTCAGGAACTACTGGTACGAATTGAAAAAAATATTTTTAATTAAATACTCAATTTATAGAGAAAGGCTATAGGCTATATATATCATTACGCTAAGGCCAATAGGAGCGGAGCACCAATGAAGAATGCTTCAAAATCGGGCTTAAATTTAACGTTAGCCCAAAGTAACTATTCCACGCGGACGAAGTCGCGGGCAAAAGCTAGTCTAAAATAATGAGCCACCGCAGTGTAGTACATTTTTTTTCGATATAGTCTGGCGGGAATAATTCCGAATCATTCCCGTCGTATACTTCGGAAGTATTCCGAAATATTCCGAAACTTTGGGAATATTTCAACTGCCAAAAGAAACCAGGAAAATCGACCTTTGAAGTCGGTTAATATACCAAAACCTGCTCCTACCTAAGTATAACAAATACTTTTCTGAAAACCGCATCAAAACGTGTTTGCTTGCAAGGTTTGCCTTTAATTGTTTTTATTGGCTGGGCTATTAAACGCGTTAAGTAGGTAGGTAATGATTAATACCTACCTATGCGACTCGCGAATACTCGCGATGCGTACAGAGCTACATACAAACTAACCAAAAACATAGGTAACCCTTTTTCAAAAAACAAATAAAATATGCTAGGCCTGGTTTTTTATTCAACTACTGACATTTATAAAAATAGCATTCAATTTCGAAATAAGTAGAGTACCTACCTAGAAACAAAAGAATAAAAATCCTGTTAATCGCAGGCTAACATATCTACCTATAAAAATATCAACATATACTTAATCAATCCCATTTATAATAAAACTAGTACTCACGCGGGGCTTCGCTCCCGTGGA
The DNA here is from genome assembly GCA_943138885.2 of Tholera decimalis. NCBI lineage: Eukaryota > Metazoa > Arthropoda > Insecta > Lepidoptera > Noctuidae > Tholera > Tholera decimalis. The sequence continues at coordinate 2,462,746 of OW964575.2, read as the reverse complement.
TTCTATCACGGTAAAAACATAACTCTCCTTTTTTGCAGTCGCGTAAAAAGTAGCCTATAACCTTCCTCAAGCTTCAAGCTATTTCCATACCAAATTTCATCCAAATCCACCCAGTACTTTCGAAGATTAGCGCGTTCAAGCAAACAAACAAACAAACTTTTCCGCTTTATAATATTAGTATAGATAAACATTTATATTTTACTCTTGTATCGTTCGTAGTCTCGCACTGAACAATAATTAACCCACCCACCACACAACAAACAAACACGTTAATTTCGATTGAATTATTCGGGCGAAATATTCGGAAACATTCGATTGCGGGGTACGAATCTTTCTCGCGGGGGGAAAACTTCTCCGGGGAGCATCTCCCCTCTTACCGCACCCCGCACCGCCATCGCAGCGCGGCGGCAGTGGCCGGCGCACAGAGGGCTTTATTTAAATTCATTTTGAATAATTCTGATTTAAAGAAACTTTCCCAGAAGTATTCCGGAATTATTCCGAATTTTTCAGAAGTTTTGCAACTATAGATACAGGGGCCCAAAATTGCGTAATTCCGTAGAAAAAAATGTTAAAATTTAAGAATAACTATTTTTTGCAATATTGATTTAGAATGTAATAAAAAATCTTGATACTGATCTGATAATACAAATATTCAGGACTGATATAAAAAAAAAACAAAATGAAAAAAATATCACCAATTTTAGAAATGGTACCTAATTTTGTAAGAGTAAGTACGATTTTTATTTAAAATATTAAAAATATCAATAATTTGGTCATCCATGGGCATATGACGATATAAGTGGGGTAAATGATAGATATTATCTGGCCAATCGACAGTTTCAGAGTTATCCATTATTTACGCCACATCAAAATCACGCGCCAAAATAATATTATATTATACATAATATAATATTACCTTTTGGTATTGATTTTATATTGATTCGTGTTCAGTATCAGTGGTATAGTCACCTCCTACTAACTTACTATTTACGTATTATTCGCGTACACATAATAACATTTCGTAATATTGTATAACGCAGTCATACTTTGAATACAGTTGTTTCATCTGAATATTATACGTATACTTACTACAGAAGATACGCGTCGAGCGAGCGCGTAGGTACACGCGCGATCGTATTCGATGTGAGGAGCGGGTAGGACAGTGCGGGTGAATTCTAAAATTTTGCTGGCTTTAGGCGCGCTCTTAATGGCCTCGCACACCTATCCGCGCCGCAGTCGCTGCAGTCGTTCCCGTCAGTGTTGCCAGATTTTTGAAAGCATTATCTATCCGAAGATTTAAAAAATCTGTATAAAATCTGTATTTGGTATTGGTATTTTGCTCTTTTGTGTAATTATATCTGTAGGTACTATAATAGGGAATAAGCAAGTAATTATTTATACGAGAATAAGTAATTTTATTATAAACCGTTGACAGAGATTCTCTGTCTACTTTATAACTCTGGCAACACTGCGCGCCGTGGATGCGAATGACGTCATCCGCGCTGCGTGCGGATGACGTCATCAGCTGCGGCTAGGGGAGTTCGGTCGTTTCAGGGACTGCGGCGACTGCAGCGCGGGTAGGTGTGCGAGGTTGCATAGAACTTCATATAAAGAATTCGAATGCAAAGACTGCGGCGCGTGCGGTGCGGCTAGGTCTGCGTTCACCATAACTGTACGGCAAATTGGTACAGCCTGTTGAAGGTATTTTCTATGAGCACAGTAATAATTGTCTGGGACAAACAGATTGCAGACCTCAATAAAGATCAGATGCGTCAACAATTCTCCTAAGAATCTTAAATATCATCGCCTTACTTTTAACGAATTGAAAGACAAGTAACCCAACAGGAATTAAGTGGGACCCCGGAATGGAAAATACCCATACAAGTGCTTGTAAAGGTATTTAATGTAGTAAGATAACGTTTTTTTTAAGGTAACGCGCGTCGCTTCGTGCGTATTTGTTTGTTAAATTTTTATACAAATATGTATAACTGTGTAGTTTTGTTGTTTATTCAAGTAATAAACTTTCAATGGAACTTAGATGCCTAAGAATAAGTTCTAAATTAAGGTTGAGTGGATGATAAGCCATTTCAATAAACAAAATTATTTTCTACTCACTTAGATTGTTTTATGCACCTGCCATGTTATCTCTTCACCACCCTTGGTTACCCACCACTGGTAGAGAATGTCTAAGGCATTAAATTCGCCATTCTAACATTTGTGCTGCATAAAGTTTAAATAAATACACATGTACCATGGCTATTTTCTAATGTTATCTTGTGGCTGTGACGTAATCTTTTTCAACCGACGACCAAAAGAGGAGGTTATCAATTCGACGCGTATGTTTTTTTTTATGTATCATCACCCATTACCCGAAGACGGCTGAACCGATTTGGAAAATTCTTTTTTTGTTTGAAAGGGTATACTTCGAAATTGGTCCCATTGTCACCAAGTCAGGATCTGATGATGGGATCCTGGAGAAATCGAGGGAACTCTTCAAATATTATAGGCACACCCATAGTGATTAGAGTATTTTTTATAGTAACTTGTGTAGTTGCATTCGAAAAGCACCATTTGTGAAGTGGATCTGATGATGAAGACCACAGATGGCCACTGGAACTACTCAATATATAAGTAAGAATAAGAAGTATTTTGTGGGTTCCGCTTCGATTACTTGAATACGGTTATTAAGCACAATATGCTCGTCACAATGCATATGGTGAAGTGAAGCTGATGGTGAAGTACCAGGAGAACTCCTCAACAATTAACGGCCCAGCATTGGGAAAAGCAATATTTTGTAAAAGGTTATAAGTAGTTGAGATTTAGGCTTTTGTAACTAGGTAAATTGTAAATCGACCAACTAAAAAGAGTGAACAAAAATTTTTTACCCAAAAATTAAACCGACTCCCATAAAACACTGCAAAGTGAAAAATAACTTTAATTTCGGAAGTCGGTGCTAAAAACGAAAATACAAAACTAAAGACACCGACTACCGAAATTAAAGTTATTTTTCACTTTGCAGTGTTTCATGGGAGTCGGTTTAATTTTTTGGTAAAAAGTTTTCTTACAGACGATCCCAAAAAGTTCACTCAGTCAATGTCAGCAACATGCCATGACAAGCATAGGGTTATGTTGTGATTAACTTAATGCATGATACAGAAACGTGGACCTTATGTTCGGACGTAAGGTTGTGGATAAGTCACTTAGAATCGATATGTAAGCTAGGATGGTTTATTTAATAGACTATTACTTTCCCCGCGACTTCGTTTCCGTGGATTTCGAACTAAATTATAACCTATAGCATTTCCCAATAATGCAGCTTGCTACCAAAGAAAGAATTTTTAGAATTGAAACAATAGTTCCGAAGATTACCTCTACATACAAACATACAAATTTTATTTGTTTATTATATTAGTATAGATATACAATATGTTAACTAACAAACGGCGTTCTCGTTAACCCGCAATAGTATAGCATCCATACATGCTAAAAAAATATTACCGTTCGAAAACAAAATGTTTTTATTTTTTTATATTAAAATATTCACTAAACATGTTAAATTGATACGTAAAAGAAACACTCTGTACACGCGTACTTGAAGGACAGCAACGTCGCAATTTATTTATGAATGACGGGCCGCATGTGCGGCGATCTAATTGATGTGCTTATACTATTGCAGGTTAACGGGAACGCCCTCTGTTAGTTAACATCTTAACATAGTATAAAGCAAAGTCGCTTCCCTGTGTCTGTCCCTATGTATGCTTAAATCTTTAAAACTACGCAACAGATTTTGATGCAGTTTCTTTCAATAGAAAGAGTGATTCAATAAGAAGGTTTTTAAGTATATAACATGCATAATATAGTAGAGGAACACTGATAATTTTTGAGGTTTCTAATGTGATGTCGCAAATAAACACATTTTTTGCGCTTGCTTTGCAAACGCTGGCTGAACCCTACGAGATAGATCAAAATAATGTACTACAGTATTATACACCTTAAAACGGTCAACAAAAAAGTCCTCGATGGCATCTGTCTATCTCTTATAGATAACCTACAACAACCATTTTTTATTCTTTACTTTTTTTTATTTCTTAGTCTCCGCACTATGCGAGTGATATTCGTAGGTGTGCGTCGTGGAATAGTAAATTAATTATTTTAAATTTTTATTTGAAGCGCACCTACGGGTGTGCTAAGTGGAATACTTTAGGTGTGCTTCGTCTGGGTGTGCTTCGTTTGGGTGCGCTTCATGGAATACCTCAAAAATTGATACTAAATTATCGGTTTCATAATATGTTTTTTGAATACCAACGATAACAAACGTGTCACAGCAACATTTCACGTCACTAGAAGAAGACTTAGAAGAACGAAAGAAAATTTCTTGTTATTAGTAAATAACAAGAAATTTTCTTTCGTTCTTCTTAATTTGAAAAATTCAGTCTCTGGTATCAATGTATTGAAATTTCTAATAATTTCCGCAGATGAAGACACAGACATTACAAAACCTTTGCCACATCGTTTGTTATCATCCAAAGAAGTCTTGCACTTGGTATGTATAATTACACGTTGTATACATTATGTACTTTTGCATAAATACGTTTAATAATCTAGCTAAAGAACAAACTACTAAATAGTCACCTATACTAGTTCCTTCCGAGACATTGAAAAGTCTTAATATTATGTTAAGTTGATTATCCACAGACAGACCTCCGTGAGCGTCGCTTATAATTTAATTAATCCTTTTTTCTATATATTGTAGCGTAAAACCGCTACGGTTAAAACTTCCTCCAATCCTAATCCAAACTTTTCAATAAAAAATTTTTTCTTCATAGCTGTTATTCACATTTGAACCAGGAATCGTGAAAAAAATCGTCGGTTGTTTGCCTTTTGACGGCGTCATTACATTTTTGGGACCCGATAAGTGATGGTCGACCTTATTTTTTGTGATTAATATCGAAATTATGAAGTGAAAGTTTTTTTTCTGTTGGTGTAAACCCAATAAAAAATATAAAGTGTCCTAGCAAAAGTAAGTCTGTGGGTGATTTTCTGGTTAATTTGGTATGTATTGTCGTCTTTTTTCTTTTCGATCCATTTCGCACTAGTTTCATAATTAATCAAAGATTCAGCTTGCATCGGTGGTCTGAAGTTTCTTTTTTGTTTAGATCCCGTTACAAGCCAATTTTTGGCTCCACCCTACGGGCAAGCGACGTCGGTTATCGACGACGGAGGTCGGGGCGCTCTCGCCCGATATCCGAGCACATCCTGTGCCTGAGACGTCCATCTCAAAGGCCTGAAGAGGGTACGAGGTAGATGCGGACTCCGCAGCGCAGTGGCTCCGTGAATTCTACGTTACTTCCCACAGTCGTGTTCAGCCGTCCAGGAATTACCGAGTTTTCGCAGCAGGAGTTCTATTTTAAATAGTGCACCTAATTTGTATATTTCTAATCTAAAAATTCTCACGTCAAAAACTCTTTCTAACCTAAGGCCTATCAAGACGCGTTGGATGCTCTTTGTGTTTTTGTAATTAAAATTACTAATAATGCGTATTCGCCTAGCTATAACCGATTGCAATCGATTTTTTTGTTAGGTAAGTTAAAATATTTGCATAATACTTTCGATAACATTCTTTTTCTTTCCGCTAAGTTAACCCACGCCATCACTGAAAGGTTCCCAATAATAACTAATATTTAACTTTTTTATATTTTTTAATTAAGTACTTGTTTTCTATCTTTTTCCTTTTAATCAAAATTAAACGTTTTAAGTAGCGGTTTGTGTTTTACTGTGCACTTAATTTTATTTACGCTACAATATGGCACCCGAATTAAAGTAAGTTTGCATATTAATTACTACTAAAATACCTTTTTTTTTTGTTATCTCGTGTGTGGTTGCTCTTGAGAGCAATCTTTAATTTTCATCTTTCTTGTTGTGAGTTTCAGGTTTTAGAATTGGTCAGATACCCGTATGGAAGTTAAAAGGATTACCTGTCTTGAATGTTTTCCCGATTCATACGACTGGACTACAGAATTGCTAACTGAATTTATGTTCTTTGCTAAATTGTGTGATGTTTGTGAAATTCAATTTTAAAGATTAACTTTGTAACTATACCCAATTTCCAATTCTTTTATTTTCTCCCAAAATGTACGTATCTATTCCGAGTTTTATTTCATCCCAGTAGGTAGCAGTAGTTAGTTTCCCGTAGAGTGTGTTTGATGTGTGGATGGTTAGGCATCGTGACCAAAGGTAAGCTTTTTGAATGGTCGTGTGCTAGTGTCTACCTTTTTTATTTTTTAGCCCGTCTGTTTGCTTTTCTGCTATTTGCTAGTATCTGTTTTTGTTGGATTCTTAGCCCAGCGGATTCCTTTGACGTTCATTTTGTTGTCTTCTTCCCGTATCGATATTACGGCACGATATCTAACGATTTCCTGCTAAGTCCCGCTCTCTTTCATTTAATCTATTTCTATTTTGTGTTTAAAAATGTCCGAAGAAGGTTCTATCGGTGAGACTCCTTTACACGAAAGTATTATTATTTCTAGAGCTCCTCCCATTCCACCTAGGCCCACTCCGGGTACTAGTCGTTCTAACTTACCTTCTCCTATGAAATCCGAGGACTGTCCCGGTTACCTTCTAAAACGATTTTCGCTAAGAAAATGGAACATAAATTATACTGGAGATACCAGTGTTCGAAATTTTTTTACCAGTATCGAAGAAGAGAAGGATTCAGACGACATAACTGACAGATATCTGCTTAAACGCTTCCACGAAGTGTTATCCGGTCGCGCCTTGAATTATTATAGGTTAATCCGTCGACCTGATATGACTTACCCCGAATTAAAAGAAAATTTCTTCAATACATTCGGAGAAATTGATTTCGAGTTTAAAACCGGTCAACAAGTTAGAAATACAAAACAGAAATCAGATCAACCTGTTTTACATTTTGTGCATCAGATTTCTCAATTGAATGATACATTACGTAAACCAGTCGATAAATCTGAACTATTAGAAATTATCACTCACAACATGCATCCTAGATATTTTCCATGCTTATCGATACATAAATTTACTGACTTAGATGCGCTCATTGACACTGCATCGCATTTTGAAAGTTTTTTGCCCAAATCTACAAAATTAGTTTCAAGCGCAACAAATCAATCACAAATCTGTCCAAAATGCAATAAAACGGGACACCCCTATCGTACTTGCCCTGATTTCCCTGGTATGCTATGTTTTAAATGCCGCACACCTGGTTTTATAACTCGTGATTGCCCAAAATGCAATCCAAAAAAATGTTTAGCCCACCGGCGACACGCATTACTCCGTACAGTGTCACCGGTGATAGCGTCCGATTCGTCTGATAACCGTCCTTTCATCGAGATCATATTGTGTAACCGGGTCGTTAAAGCCCTACTTGACTCTGGTGCACAAATGTCCCTTATTAGTGATTGTTTAACCCAACAACTGGGTATTTCTTTAAAATCAAACGTTCAGTGCCCACGTGTTATTTCCGCTAATAACTCTCCTATTGATATTTTAGGAACTATCTTTCTCCCAGTTAAGTTTAATGGTACGACTTTTGTCCACGAATTTTTAGTAGCACGTTCTATGTCTTCTTCAGTTATTTTAGGTATCGAATTTTGGAATAAGTTCGGTTTGACTTCAGTTTTTAGTCAAGCTTTTAACAAAAATATCAAAGGTAATATGTACCTTCCTCCCGACTCTAATTCCCTACCTCCTGACTCACATACCCTTCCCTCTGACTCTCAATCCCTTCCTCAGATTAATTGCATTAGCAAGGTTCGATACATTTACCCTCGTAACGTTTTATTACCAGACCAAGAGCTAAAGTTACAACGGGTCATTGAGGAATTCGATGTCATTTCATCCGATAAAGTAGGCCTTGGTAAGACTACTTGGCTATCACACAAAATAAACACTACTGGACCACCAATTAGACAACGTTTTTACCCTCTTTCACCTGTTAAGTTAAAGTTGCTCAATGAGGAAATCGATAAGATGCTGGAGATGGGTGTCATTCGTCCCTCACGTTCTCCATGGGCCAGTCCTGTTGTGATGGTTACCAAAAAGGACGGTTCTGTACGTTTTTGCGTTGATAGTAGGAAATTGAATAGCGTTACTACTAGAGATTCTTATCCGCTCCCCCGTATTCACGATATTCTTGACAACCTTCGAGGTGCAAGGTATATAAGTTCTCTTGATTTTAGGAGTGCATTTTGGCAGATTCCCCTCGCTGATGATGAGAGTTGTGAAAGAACCGCTTTCATAGTTCCACAACGAGGTTTATTTGAGTTCGTCAGAATGCCATTTGGTCTCACGAATGCAGCTTCCGAGATGCAGCGCCTTACTGATATGATCGTCAATTTTGAATTCACTTCGACCAGTGATAATTGCGTTTTCGGTTACGTCGATGATCTAATCATAATATCAAAAGACTTTGATAGTCACCTCTCGCTCCTTAGAAAAGTACTAGAGCGTCTCAAGGAGGCCGGTTTAACTATTAACCTAAAAGAATGCGAGTTCTGTAAAAGCGAATTGAAATATTTGGGTTATATCATTAACGAAAAGGGTTTACAAACTGATCCCAGCAAGCTCGATGCTATTAGGGATTATCCCGTTCCTACTACAGCTAAGTCACTACGTGGTTTTATTGGGTTATGCTCATATTATAGGCGTTTTGTTGATGGTTTTTCTTCTATTATAGCTCCACTCACTGCCCTTATAGGAAAAAAGAAGGGTCGTGACCCTATAAGTTGGGATGATGCCGCCGATCAAGCATTCCTAAAATTAAAGGATGCGCTCATCAATACTCCCGTTATGGCATGTCCAGATTTCTCGAAGCCCTTCATTTTGCAATGTGATGCGTCAGCTGTTGGTCTTGGTTCAGTTCTTTCTCAAAAGTTCGATGGTGTTGTGTTGAACATCCTATCGCTTATTATTCACGCTTATTCTCAAAAGCAGAACGCAATTATAGTACAACTGAACGTGAACTTTCCATTAAGCATTTTCGCTGTTATTTAGATGGAATGAAGTTTTCTGTTATAACCGATCATATGGCCTTGAAATGGCTCCTCACACTATGTAATCCCTCAGGGCGTTTGGCGCGATGGGCTACTGTGATTTCCCAATACACGTTTGATATCATTCATCGCAAAGGGTCGCAACACGTCGTTCCAGACGCTTTATCTAGAATGTACGCGAGTCCGGTTACATTCGATCAAGGACCTGACCATACCAATGATAGATGGTATAAAAAGGTGTATTTAGGGGCTCGTGACTCCCCTCAAACGTTTCCAGCTTACGCCATTCGGAACGGTGTTCTGTTAAGACGCATGCCAATCACTAACCCATTGTGCTCTGATCCTTGGCGCGTAGTTTTACCCGTTGAAAAAGTTAAATCCGCTATATGGGAAGCTCATAATAATCCTCTCTCTATACATCCTGGAGTTTCAAAGACTTATTTTAAGCTCAAGGATAACTTTTACTGGCCAAATATGTTTCGAGATGTTTCTGAGACTTTAAGGCAATGTGAGGTTTGTAAAGCTTATAAGATCGCGAATTCCCAACCACGTGGTCATATGTGTTATCCAAAGGAAGTTTCTTTACCTTTACAAATGATTTCTATCGACGTTATTGGACCGCTTCCAATCGCTTATTATGGGTTCAAATACATTTTATCTATGGTCGATGTTTTTTCTAAATATGTTTGGTTAGTGCCCCTTAAAAGGATTGACGCCAATTCAGTTATAAAAGCTTTGGAATCTGAAATATTTTTTAACTTCGGAGTTCCACGGTCTATTCTCTGTGATAATGCTACCGTTTTTCGTAGTAATCAGTTTTTAAACTTTCTTAGATCGTTTCGCATTGAATCCCCTACATATACCCCTTATTACACTCCACAAGCAAACACGGTAGAACGTTATAACCAAAGTGTCGTTACTTGTTTGAGCATATTGGTTGGCGAGAACCAAAGGAATTGGGCTAAATTGTTACCCAAGGTCAAACTTTACCTCAATTCATGTATTAATTTAGCCACAGGATTTACGCCAAACTTTCTCATATTCGGTAGAGAAGTCTGTATGGATTCATCGCGTGCGAATAACCAGACTCTAAGCACTAATTTAGCTGAAAGTCGGGAACAACACGCGAGTAATCTGACTTCGCTCGCCGAGATTTACGCAAAAGTAGCGGACAATCTTTCTTCTGCTTTTCTCCGTAATTCACGAAATTACAATATGAACCGGACGGCTATTACACTTAATGCCGGCGACATTGTATGGAGGCGTAATTTTTCAAAATCGTCAGCTGCTGAATACTTTACAGGAAAGCTTGCTCCTCGTTTCATTAAATGTCGTGTGATCAGAGTCATCTCCATGACTACATATGTCCTACAAGACTGTGATTCTCATCATATTGGACAATATCATATAAAAGACATACTTAAATGAATTAATTTGTTCCATATTCTTAACTTAATCAGCATTACTTATGTTAGGCCATTAGTTTTCAATTAACGACACCTCTTTTATTATTTCGACCCTCATTCCTCCCTGGAGTTAATATTTATTCATAACCATTTCCTCTCATTAGGCGTCGTATTTTTGATTTTGATTTAAGGTCCACCCTCTTCAACTTAACCCTCTCTCTTTAACTTAACCTTCTAACTTATCCCTCTATAACTTAAGCTCTTAAATTCAGTCTTGAGTCGTGTTTGACTTTGAGTCGTGTTTGACTTTGAGTCGTGTTTGACTTTGAGTCGTGTTTGACTTTGAGTCGTGTTTGACTTTGAGTCGTGTTCGACTTTGAGTCGTGTTTGACTTTGAGTCGTGTTGGACTTTGAGTCGTGTCTCACTTCGAGTTTTTATCTGACTTCGAGCTTTTGTGTTCGACTTCGAGTTTTTGTTTGACTTCCTTTGAGTTTTCGTCGTATTTTTAAGTTATTTCTTAATCTCAACTCTTATTTGTTTCGTGTTGATTATTGTTCTTTGTTCCTATATGTATTTAAGAATATTATTCTAGATCTATCGTTTGTTTTTCTATTCTAATGTAGGTTTAGGAGACGCATCTGAAGCTCGCACTTTTAACGTCTAAAATGGAGGCCGGCTTTCAATTTTATTCAGTATCAGCTGCACTTCGATGTTGTTGATTTGATGTATTTAGTTTAAAGTTAGTTAGGCTAGTTTATTTAATTTGTATATTATGGTTTTCACTCTTGGTTGATGCTATCCCTTTTGTGTTGTCAATCTGTTATTGTGTTTTCAATCTGTTGTTGTGTTTTCAATCTGTTGTTGTGATGTCAATCTGTTATAGCGTTGTCACCCTCTCACTGGGTTGATACATTCACTTGGGTTGATCTCTCACCTTTCTTTTAGGGTTGTCAACCACCTTTCTTTTAGGGTTGTCACTCACCTTTCCTTTAGGGTTGTCACTCACCTTTAGGGTTGCTACTCTCAATTTTTTTTACTGGAAATGGGGTACTGTAGCGTAAAACCGCTACGGTTAAAACTTCCTCCAATCCTAATCCAAACTTTTCAATAAAAAATTTTTTCTTCATAGCTGTTATTCACATTTGAACCAGGAATCGTGAAAAAAATCGTCGGTTGTTTGCCTTTTGACGGCGTCATTACATTTTTGGGACCCGATAAGTGATGGTCGACCTTATTTTTTGTGATTAATATCGAAATTATGAAGTGAAAGTTTTTTTTCTGTTGGTGTAAACCCAATAAAAAATATAAAGTGTCCTAGCAAAAGTGTAGTCTGTGGGTGATTTTCTGGTTAATTTGGTATGTATTGTCGTCTTTTTTCTTTTCGATCCATTTCGCACTAGTTTCATAATTAATCAAAGATTCAGCTTGCATCGGTGGTCTGAAGTTTCTTTTTTGTTTAGATCCCGTTACAAGCCAATTTTTGGCTCCACCCTACGGGCAAGCGACGTCGGTTATCGACGACGGAGGTCGGGGCGCTCTCGCCCGATATCCGAGCACATCCTGTGCCTGAGACGTCCATCTCAAAGGCCTGAAGAGGGTACGAGGTAGATGCGGACTCCGCAGCGCAGTGGCTCCGTGAATTCTACGTTACTTCCCACAGTCGTGTTCAGCCGTCCAGGAATTACCGAGTTTTCGCAGCAGGAGTTCTATTTAAAATAGTGCACCTAATTTGTATATTTCTAATCTAAAAATTCTCACGTCAAAAACTCTTTCTAACCTAAGGCCTATCAAGACGCGTTGGATGCTCTTAGTGTTTTTGTAATTAAAATTACTAATAATGCGTATTCGCCTAGCTATAACCGATTGCAATCGATTTTTTTGTTAGGTAAGTTAAAAATATTTGCATAATACTTTCGATAACATTCTTTTTCTTTCCGCTAAGTTAACCCACGCCATCACTGAAAGGTTCCCAATAATAACTAATATTTAACTTTTTTATATTTTTTAATTAAGTACTTGTTTTCTATCTTTTTCCTTTTAATCAAAATTAAACGTTTTAAGTAGCGGTTTGTGTTTTACTGTGCACTTAATTTTATTTACGCTACAATATCCATATTTCTTAGTGTAAATGAGGACTTACATACTATATTTAGTAAAAAAAAAGTAAGAATTTATTAAAATGCAACAACATTATGAATTATTATATTTAATTAAACAGAACATAATAGCAGCTCTGAGTAAACTATCTGATGATTTACCTTGAAACCCTGGAAACTAACCCACTTAACTTGAAATGGACTGAATGTTGTTTAGGTAGGCTAAACCTACATAGCGTAGGAATTCAGCCCATTCGAAACCTTTTAGTAGGTATATTACGAGTCAAGCATAGCGGGACTAAAGCATAGAGGAACTAACCCCATTCGACTCTTATTATTAAACCACTAGTACTCATGCGGGGCTTCGCTCCCGTGGATTCTATCACGGTCAAAACATAACTCTCCTTTTTTGCAGTTGCGTAAAAAGTAGCCTATAACCTTCCTCAAGCTTCAAGCTACGTCCATACCAAATTGCATCCAAATCCACCCAGTACTTTCGAAGATTAGCGCGTTCAAGCAAACAAACAAACAAACAAACTTTTCCGCTTTATAATATTAGTATAGATGAGCTCCACACGCACAGACATACCTACAGCTATTATGATCAAACTAAATAAAAGAAACTACCAAACACGCATATATGTAGGTACAAGTGCCTACCAACAATAAGTCACAGGATTTACTAAAAGAATTCCCTAAACCCAACTAAGTCCACCTCTTATTTCAAATTGTTGTGGCGACCGTAGTGTGCGGGTAACATATGACCGGTTTATACCGGTGAGAGACGGTTTATAGGGATTAGATGGAGACGATGAGATTAGAGATAAAAGGAAATAGTTATTTTTTTATTCAGAATAGGCTCGCGTTTGACCACCGTCTTACCTGATGTTGTGGTCAAATATGAAGCACGCTTGCCTAGAAGAAACCTATTCACTCTTGACTTAAAGACACCCAGGTTATAGCTATTGGGAAACACAGACTCCGGCAGGGAATCCCACTCCTTAGCCGTACGCACAATGAAAGTATTTCCAAAACGTTTTGTGCGTGTCGGTGGGATGTCCACCATGTAACGATGGCACATTGCTGTTTGTCTTGTAGTCCGATGATGGAATGGGCTTGGCGGAACTAGATTATGTAATTTCATCGCACACTCCCCGAAATGTAACCGATAGAAAACCGACAGACTTGCAACTCGTCGTCGATGTTCAAGGCTCTGCAGATTTGACTCAATCAGTGCATCGTTGCTAATGAGTCTCTTGGTCTATTTCTCGACAGACTCAAGGGCGTCCAGTTGATATTTGGCAGATCCATCCCAAAAATGAGAGCAATACTCCATACACGACCGAACCTGGGCTTGATAAAGATTGAGCCGCTGTTCCGGTGTGAAGTACCGTCTCACCTTTGCTAGGATTCTTTTGAACTTTTTGGAACGAAGTTCCTTATCGCGCGTTACGAAAGGGGGCTAGCCGGAAAAAATTCATACGAAAAGTTATAACGACACTTTTTAAGGGGACTACAAGAGCTAAATGCGAGTTTTGACGTGACAACGTCTTATAATTCGATGAAGCTGGCTGCACGCACGAAAATACATGACTCATGCGGCGTTACCTCGCTCTGAGGCGTTCCATCGCTCTGAGGCGTTCCAAAGCAAATCAAATTGGATCTACAAGTTGACATTTATGTATGTCTCAACGAGTCAAGTACTAGGCTATCATAAAACGGTAAGAGGTGACGTCACTGTGTAGGGATTCTTTGACATTTATGTATGACTCAACGAGTCAAGTACTAGGCTATCATAAAACGCTAAGAGATGACTTCACTGTGTAGGGATTCTTCCATTGTCATGAGAAGTGCAGTAATAGTGATGTAAAATTAAAATTTTCTTTTGAAAAATGCAACCATTCCATCAGTATTTTCTTATGACGTTGTCACGTTCAACTATCGTCAGTAAACCGACTTTACAGACAACCCATTTTTATAATACTGTAAAGTATATGAATCACTGCAGTTAACACAATCAGAAAAATATATGATATTCTTTAGGATATAGTCTAGTTAAGTAGTGTGTTGAAAACATAACGAGCCTTTACCGCCGTTTTAGCGCAACCGACAAAAACCAAATTTTACAGGAGAAGGTTTTTTTTAAATATTTTTAAACAGAAATGTGCTAGTAAATTAAAATTTTACATAAATTAATGATTTTTAGACATTTACATATATAATTAAAAAAAAACACGAAAATAATATGTATTTACTGTATTTATGGCACTTACATTATTTTTGCTGTCATAATCTAAGGTTATTTTAACGTTTACGATAAAAATATCTAATAAAAATACTATATCCAAGACACTATATTTCGGGCCGCGTGAGGGAGAGGATGGCGTCCTCCCTCCAGCCCAGCCGCAGTGGTAGACGCCCACGGCGTCGGACGTCGGCCGACGATCTCCGGCCACCGTAGGCGCGGGCATGCGGACAGCGAGTAAAGGGCAACTCGCTGTCCGACCATGGACCATGCCCGGGTCGACGGCGCGTCGTGTTCCACGCGCGCCTCAAAGAGCGTCAGCAACATGACGAGGCCCCCTCTGCAGAGGGCCGAAGCCTGCCGGGGTCGTGGGACTCATCCCATTACCGTGGCCCCGGTACGTAAAGGGTTATTGAAGGAACACCGTGGATTTTAGTCAGTAAAAGTCTGACAGTCCCTCCCACCCTGCCCGGAGTGGGAGGACTTATTTGATAATTTTACCACGTTAAACAAAAACAAAAAAAAGACACTATATTTGATAAATAAATAGCTATTTCAAAAGTTTTTAAATGATATAGTCATATTAAAATTGAAAAATATGTTTATTTATATTAAATATTTGGAACAATGAGATCAATCAGCTTAGTTTAACTTATATTCGATATAAGTATTAAGGCTAGGTAATGAAATAAATTATTTCTTCTGGTATGAATCATCTTCGTCCGTTTTAACTTAACACCACGTATTGTTACATAATGGCTTTATCCTACTTCCTACTAATATTATAAATGTGAAAGTTTGTAAGGATGGATGGATGTTTGTTACTCTTTCACGCAAAAACTACTGAACGGATCTCAATGAAATTTGGTGAGTAGATAGTAGGCATCCTGGAATAACACATAGGGTACTTTTTATTCCGGAATTCCCACGGGATCGGGATTTACGCGGGAAAAACCTCCCACGCGAACGAAGTCGCGGGCAAAAGCTAGTATTATATATAATCAAAACAATATTTATATTAAATATTTGGGATATTTAATATTTATATTAAATATTTCACACCCGAACAGCTGCTCAATCTCTATCAAGCCCAGGTTCGGTCGTGTATGGAGTACTGCTCTCATCTTTGGGATGGATCGGCCAAGTACCAACTAGATGCGCTTGAGTCTATTGAGAAATGGGCCAAAAGACTTATTGGCAACGATACACTGGTCGAATCAAAGCTCCAGAGCCTTGAACATCGGCGACGAGTTGCCAGTCTATCGGTTACATTTCGGGGAGTGTGCGATGGAATTACACAATCTAATTCTGTCAAGCCCGTTCCATCATCGGACTACAAGACAAACGGCGATGCGCCATCGTTACATGGTGGACATCCCACCTATACACACTAAACGTTTTGGGAATACCTTCATTATGCGTGCGGCTAAGGAGTGGAATTCCCTGCCGGAGTCTGTGTTTCCTGATAGTTATAACCTAGGGGTCTTTAAGTCAAGAGTGAATAGGTTAAATTTAGGTAAGCGTGCTCCATCTTCGACCACATCATCACTTACCATCAGGTGAGATGGTGGTCAAACGCGAGCATATTATTAATAACAAAAAAGTAGTGAGACCAATCGGATTATGGACCTACTAAGTACTTATATAAAATTAAGTAAAGTATTTTTAACTCTCCTTATCCGAATCATCTCCGTCCGTTACAGCTGAAGCATCACGTGTGGTTCCATCATGCCTCATACTTAAATATTCTTGATGATATCTCTTTGGTATTATATTTTTGTTGCATGGCTCCTTATGGCTCATTTAGCTGCTGAAATTTTGAGCTCTTCGTCGTATAAAGGTGTGGTTCCGATTTGGACAGTAGCACTGTTTGCTCTGGGTCTGATGATGAAATCCATATTGATTTCGTAATTGTTACTATCTTCAAAAAAACCGTATTTAAATTTAACAATAGGATTATTTTTATGTAATTGCATCACTCTTAATGAATTAAAATTAATTTTAAATTTAACTGGCAATAAAGCTTGTGAAAAGGACTTCCATTCCATTAAGTCTCCATACTTTAAAATATTTACAATGTAGCTTTTAGGATTATATCTAGCATTAGTTATCATTGTTGGCCAGTCAGGAGCCCATACTGTTTTATTACGAACGAAACTTTCAATGGTGCTATGAATGGAGTCAACAGGCATCATAGTGTGTCCAGGTAAAATGTAAGTTACCTTTATTTATGTAATTGTTATTGCGGTTTTCAAGAAGTGAATTAACATTGAAATCATGACACGGTTTCTATTTTGCCCGGCACAGCTGTCAGAATAAAGATTAACAACAGTATGGGTACCTTTTTGGTCCAACATTTACTTTCATTATAGTATGCATGTTTTCTCGAGTAATATAAGGTCACACTTTTACCATGTGGAGTATTGAGGACTTTTTATAAATCAAAGCTCACGCATAAGGAGTTAGAATTAGCTACTTTGCAAACTGCTTGTTGTCGCTTACGTTAAGGCTTTTAAAATATATGTATTCACGATAATTTTAGCACTTGCTATAACTTTATAACGGTTTTTTTTGGAGGGAAAAGTCAACAGGGTTAGGTCCGTTACGGTTTAAAATACTAATTACAACAAAAAAAAAGTATTTTCGACATAAGTGTCGCTTACAATAATTTGGCGGTAAAGGCTCGATAATACAACTAATTTTAATGAATAGAAAAAAATCACAAAGATACCTCTGTAAAAATCTTTCAACGAATAAAAACCCTATTAAAATACATACGATCATTCTGATTTTTTGACACATTATTCAACAAGAAACATACTAACGTAATACTGTTTTATTTTTTTAATCCAATCAATACATTTTCTGTAAATCACGTATAATTATTTCGCAATATAATACGTACGCACTTGTGCGTAAACGCCTGTGTACCGACACTCGACAGTGCCGGCCTTTTTTTTTTTTTTAGGTAGGGCCACTCGTAGATCAGCTCAGTAAAGCCCGATTTACACTTCAACAAGTACAGTAGCGAGTTAACTTGCGTCATTGGCGAATTAAGTTGTTAATGTACTACTACTTAACTCGCTTTTGCCGTTCAAACGACAATAACAACTTAACTCGCCGATGACGCAAGTTAACTCGCTACTGTACTTGTTGAAGTGTAAATCGGGCTTAAGGCTGTGCGTCTACTTAACCGGTCTGTCTTGTGGTGACCTCTAATAAATTAAAGGCCCCCAGCCAGGGCTTACAAACTAAAGTTTACTTACAGCTAATGACCGCACGCTAAGGGCACTCCCTGTGGAGTACGGGCCTCGGCATAGCGGGGTCATTTTGGGAGGGCAGCAAAGGGACAGGCTGGGTCATATTATTTACGGGAGTATTTATTGCTACTGGCTCAGCATCGCGGGCTGGCTCGTTTGGCAAAGGTCGGGGAGGATTTTCATTACAAGTACGCGGACGTCGCGATGGGCCTCGTCGGCGAGGCCGGAATAAGGAACGCGTTTTGTATTTGTGTTTTCTAAGAGTGCTGGTGTCCCTACTGCTCTCTTGTCGGATGGTGGTGGGGTCGTCAGGCTCGTCTAGGACGTTACGCGGGCGACGAACCCGAGAAATCTTGGAGGGTCTGTATCGGGCGGCCGATACGATCAGGGGGTTAGTGTGGGTATCAGCAGAGGTGAAGTAACGCACTGACATGCGTTTCAACACTTGCTTGATGGTCGGGAGTTTGAGGTCTACGTGGAGATCCTCATTCCTACAGAACCAGGGCGCACCCGTGGCCTTTCGGAGAAAACGGTTCTGAATGACTTGCATCCTATGGATCTGATTGGGACTGGCATGAGCAAACACCGGACAGGCATACGTCATGATAGGACGTATGCATGTCGTGTAGATTCGAATTTTACATCTAAGGGAGAGCTTACTGTGTTTATTCAGCAAGGCGTGGAGCCTACCAAGAGCGAAAGCGGCTCGCGAGCGAACCGACTTTATGTGCTCACTGAAGTTAAGGAACTGGTCGAGGATCACACCTAAGTATTTGGCTCGCTTCTCCCAAGGGATTGGCTTGCCGAACATAGTGATCGGGCGGGGGGGGGTGAAGTGTCTATGTTGGCGAGCCCTGCGAAACAGGACTGCTTGACTTTTGTCGGGATTTACCTCAATCCTCCATTTCCTAAACCAATCGCCTAGTGCGTTGGCTGAGGTCTGGAGGGTATGAGCGATGCTATCGGGATTATGTCCCGAGTAATAGATGGCCATGTCGTCGGCAAATAGGGATAACTCTACTGGGGGCTTTTTGGGGATATCGCTAGTGAATAGCGTGAAGAATGGGGGGGAGAGCACGGCGCCCTGAGGGACGCCGGCTCTGATAGGGCGGGGAGTGGAAAGCGCTCCTTCGATACGATATCTGAAGGAGCGGTTCGACAGAAAGTCTCGAATGATGAGCACGAGACGGTCCGGCACACCTAGTTGGTAAAGCTTATAAATTAAGCCATTGTGCCAGACTTTGTCGAAAGCCTTCGCTATATCAAAGAATAGGGCCCCCGTCACCAGACCGCGTTGAAAACGGCCGCTAATGTGCTCTACGATGCGGTGGGCTTGGTGGACACTGGAATGATGGGCTCTAAAGCCAAACTGTTCGTTAGGGATTAGGCTCTTTGCCTCGACAAAGTCCTTGAGCCGATTAAGAATAATTCGCTCGTAGACCTTGCCGAGGGCGCTGAGCAGACTAATGGGTCTATAGCTAGTCGGGAGGTTCTTGAGCTTTTTGGGTTTTGGGATACCTATCACTATAGCCTCTTTCCAAGCTTGTGGAAACAAGTTGTTGGACAAGGCGCCATTGAAGATGGCAGCCAGTAGGACTATGATCGTACGTGGGAGGAGTTTAAGTGCCCTAGTGGTCAGTCTGTCAGTCCCGGGAGCTTTCCTAGGTTTGAGTTTCTTGATGATCTCCTCCACCTCGTCTTCCGTGACGGGGGGGAGGGGAGCATCAGGGTCCTCGACAGGGGGTAGGGCAGATCTACGTTCGACCTCAGCATCCACGTGGACAAGGTGGGCTGGGTCGACTGGTTGGGAGCTGGGAGAGCACTGGGCCTCCAGGCTGTCGGCTAGGCATTCGGCTTTGTCTTCGTCGTCGAAGGCAATGCTTTTGTCCGGGCGGATAAGGGGAGGCATTGAGGCAACCTCAGTGGCGCGCATATTCCTCTGAAGTTGCCAGAAGGCATGGTGGGTGGGTTCCAGTTCGCTCAGGGTCTTGTCCCAGCCGGCTTCACGCCACTCTCTGATGCTGTTACTTACTTTGCGCTGTAAGTACCGCATGAAAGTTTTGTTATTCTGGCAGGGGAAAGCTCTGTAGGCACGGACTGCTGCGTTCTTCTCAGTCAGCAGGGCCCGTACATCGTCCGGGAGTTTCCGGCGCCAGTGCTCTGACACCGGAATCTCCTTTGAACAGTCGTTCAAGACAGATTGTACGTGCTCTGTGAGTGAGTCGATCGCAGCCGTCGTGTCGGCGGCGGACTGGATGTGGTCGGGGATCTTGTCCAGGTGAGGAGACGTGTTGGATTTCAGCAATTCGCCTACTTTCCTCCAGTCAGTGATCACCTGTGTGGGAGGGGGGCGGTTAGGGTCATAGGGACCCGATCTCGGAGTTAACTCCATGATCACCGGTCTATGGTCAGAGTCAAGTTCGTCTACCGTCTCTAAAGAGTGCAAACGTAAGTTCACATTCTTCAGGAGGGCAATGTCGAGTACGTCGGGCAAGTGGGATGGCTCGAACGGGTAATGAGTAGGCCGCATAGGACCTATGATATCTATGTGGAGAGGTGTGCAAAGGTCGTATAGTACCTTCCCACGGGGGTTGGTAATACGACTACACCATGCGGGATGTTTGGCATTGAGATCCCCCGCCATAAGGACGGAGTCACTCATGTCAAGAAGGGCGGTAAGGTCGCTTCGAAGTGAGGCGTTTATCGATGAATTTACATCTACTACGTTGGACGGTGAGAGGTACGCGGATACTATTGTGATAGAGGGATGGCCCGTCATGCCTAGCCGGCAAACGGATACCTCTAAGTGGGCAAGGGGCGGCGGATCCATAGGGATGCAGTGCAGGGAGTTCCTATAATATATTAGAGTGCCACCTCTGTGGCATCTAGTCCTATCGTTCCTAACTAGCCGGTAGTTGGCTATCTTGGGATCCCTAAGGTGGGGTTTGAGGAAGGTCTCTTGGACCAGAAGGATGTCGAGACTATGATCGCGAAGGAAAGTCGCGATCTCGTCCCGTTGATTGGTGATGCCATTGGCACTGAAGTAACCTAGCTTTAGGGATCGGGGCTTTAATCTCTTACTAGCCGTGTTATACATTATGGCTGTTTAAAAAGGTTGGCAAAATGACTTTTGACATCAGGATACTTTGAGTATACCTGAATCAGGGAATTAATGCTATCGCAGGCCAAGACCTCCGTTGCCATTTGGATGGCGCGGGGGGACTGGAAGAATTTAAATGTATTCGCTAGGATGAGGAACGGATCAAGTTCCGGCTCATCTGAGCGAGGGGGTGACTGGGGAGGAGGAGGTTGAGAAGCCACAACGACCGGAGCGGGGGGCATGATGGGCTGATCCATCAGCCCTGGGACTTTCGGCCTTAGTGCCGGGAAATTTTGGGCGTGATTCGCCGCCGTCCAAGGAGTTGGACGCTGGGGACTGAGGGTCTGGGGGAGCTCAGACGAGAGTGTAGGACACTCTCGTCCCTGGCGTGCGCTAGCGCGCGTTGCCAGTTTAGGGGCGGAGGTTTTCGGGGCTTTCGGACAGCCTCGGTAGTTGGCGGGGTGGCCTGATTGCCCGCACAGCACGCAGCTGGGCGGGTCTGGGCACTGGGACCTATCTTTTGGGCGACTGCACTCGGCGGTGCCGTGATCGCCCAGGCACTTTACGCACCGGGGTTTGCCGAAGCAATTCCGTTGCGCGTGCCCGTATAACTGGCAACGGTGGCACTGGCCTACCGTGCCACTCTTGTGTGGCTTCTCTATGAGAATGCCCGACAGACTGCATACAGTCTTTAGGGCAAAGATGGGGTGGGGACCTTCGGAGACGGGGTGGCAGATGACGAGGACGTTGTTAGATGCCCTGCCACCTCTGCCGTGCATACGGTGCACCTCAATCACCGGGATGTTCTGGGACTCTAAGTCGCAGACGATCTCGGTGGTGGGGATCTCACTGGGGATCCGGCAGAGGACCACCCGAACGGGCTTGCTCTCATGGAGCGTATAGGTATGGTGGGGGATATTTCGAGCCTTGAGTAGCTTCGAAAGCGCGCGGTGGTCGTTAGCTGTCGCTAACCCTACTTTTATGCCGTTCTGAACGGCGCGGGCATTCGTGTAGGCGATGCGTTGCTCGCCACACGCTTTGGACACGTTTGTCCAAGCCCCCTTATAGTGGATGAAGATGGGTGGGGGAGGGATGGTCTTGCGCACTGAGGCGCTGACGACTGGGGTTTGGGTAGGGCTGGGCCTAGTGGCCGAGGAAGTGGAGGGCTGGCTCTGCACTAAGCGTGCTGGCTCAGGAGGGGAGGGTTTCTTGGCCTTAGGGGCCTGAGTGGAGGACGAGGCCTGCGACCTCTTCTTCCTCTTTCCCTCGACGAGGATAAACTCGTCGGAGGAAGAGGTTTGATCGGAGGAGTGCTCGGACTCCGCTCGCTCTGAGCGCTCAGAGTGTATGCTCTCTGCGCGCTCCGAGCGCTCGCCTTCCGAGCTCTCTTTTTCTTGTTCCTCCTCCTCAGAGTCCATTTCGACGTCTGGGGGGGAGGGGGACCTATCTGCGATCAGTGCCGGCCAACGCCTGTTGCTATATATATGGATGTGTCGCTCTTCGCGCCGATTTATTTCGTCTCAGAATTGTTTGTAGTTATTGTAAAGTTTCGTCTGTAAATTCATTATTTTATTTATAAATTCATTTTTTATATCAATTTTCTATAAATAATCTTCTTTCTTGTTAATATAAAATACTTTAGGTTAAAATAGCGTAATAAGGTACTTTGATTTCAATTTTATTTTATAAATATGGGAAATAAAGTGAAGCCAGTTAAAAGGACTAAAAAACGTTCATATAAATCAAACGCCGTACATATGAACGATGTTAAAAGGTAAGAATATTTTAGATTACTAATTTATTTCTAAAATATTATGACACATTATTGGAACCGTCTCAGTATTGAGTACTTTATTTTATTCGAATAGGGTCAGTTATTTTTTTATTTTATTTGATTAGAATCGGATTGGCAACCGCCAGTGTCCTGGATCAAACCTAGGGTCTTATTTTGTCATTTTTATTTTATTGAAAGTACTTTTATATTATATTTAGATATTTTAGTAAATATTTTGTTGAATAAAAAAAGAAACGTTTTCATTTTTTTATAGAAGAAAGAAAGTCGAAAATGTCAACGCCGAAGTTATCTATCTATACTTATAATAAATCTGTAGAGAGGTCAATTCTGTACATGAAATATATTTCCAAAATAACTATCAGGGGGTGATTAGGGATCGATACTGATGCCAAAAATGCAATCAGTAAATTTTTTGTCTGTCTGTCTGTCTGTTTGTCTGTCTGTCTGTCTGTCTGTCTGTCTGTCTGTATAACCGTTATAGAAACAAAAACTACTTGACGGATTTTAACGAAACTTCATACAATTATTTTTCATACTCCTGAGCTGGTTATAGTATACTTTTCATCACGCTACAATCAATAGGAGCAGAGCAGTGAAGGGAAATGTTGGGAAAACGGGAGAAGTTACTCCATTTTTTATGCTTCCGTCGCCTGTGCAACCCTAATGGTTAAAGCTACACGGAAATCATTTCATGTCGGATATTCTCCTTAAAATTATATAAAAAATATGCCGCGACAGCATATGTCTATCTTTTATGGTTGACTCACAATAACACGTGTAACTCCCGATAGCTTAGCAGTTCGAAGCTTTCTGATTATAATATTTGTCTACTCTTACGTTTATAACACTCTCAGTCAACCCTAATTGAAAAAGTTAACATTATTAACTATTCCATAAAAAAGAATCATATAAATCGGTATAGAAACACCAAAGTTATACATGAAATACGCTAATAATAAGCCATCACGCGTGAATACTGAATCATGCTATAAGGATTATTTTAAAGAATCGGTCGCCGCAAAATTTGCCAAGTGCGAGTCAGACTCACCCATGAAGGGTTCCGTAGTAACTATAATAATATAATATAATATGTATATTTATTTGACGAATAAAAAAACACTTAAAAATTTCTTAAAACTAGCTTATTATATTTTTACAACTACGCTAAATAACTTTGTTTTTCATAGTGTTTGTATGAATTACAAAGTTATATTTGCGGTTTTAGAAAATATGTTGTATCTCAAAAACTGCTGACCCGATTTCGTTCAAACCAATTTTGGTTGAAACTTTACATTAATATCTACAGACATATATTTATTTATATTTTTCACTCCCTTATTATAGAAGTTAGAGGGGGAGGAGACACTCATTTTACCACTTTGGAAGCTTATATCTTTTAAACGATTGATTTTATGAAAAAGTGGCTTTAGAAACCCTTATATCATTTTTAAAGACCTGTCTATAGATACCACACACGCATAGGTTTCATGAAAAAAAATATTTTCAGTTCTAATTCCATGTGAAAGAGTACACCTACAAAACACATAATTTGTATAACCTGAATATTTATGAACTGTGTATATCTTTTGTTAGAGATCCTAAATAAATAAATAAATAAATAAATAAATGTATGGGGACCCCCATTTATATTAATTTTTTTTTCTTAAAATCGGAAAGCGGTTTACAGAATACATCTAACTACTAAGTTTCACATGTATAGTCTTAAAAGTTTCGGAATAAAATGGCTGTGACATACGGACGGTCGGACAGACGGACAGACAGACAGACAGACAGACAGACAGACAGACGGACAGACATATCGAAACTATAAGGGTTCCGTTTTTTGCCATTTGGCTACAGAACCCTAAAAAGTCGGGGCGTCCGAGCGCGAGCTTCTTCAGCTACCCCGTCCGATTACCATACATAAAATACTTTATTTTCAGACAAAAGTCCATACATTTACACATAAACAAAAAATAAACTTACAAATCTATATATTTAAAAGAAAGTCGTGTTAGTTTGTTAGTCGATTTAGCTGAAAATTGGTAGGGAGGTAGCTTAAAACCAGGAGACGAACATAGAATATTTTTATCCCGGAATTCACATGGGATCGGGATTTACGTGGGAAAAATCTCCCACGCGAACGAAGTTGCGGGCAAAAGCTAGTTTTCAATAAGTAAGTATCGACACATTATCTAGGCTATAATCATATCATACTATATCTTACTCTTACTTCTTACTTCTTTCTTACTAATATATATACTTATACTATATACTTATACTATATACTAATATATACTAATATTATAAATGCGAAAGTTTGTGAGGATGGATGGATGTTTGTTACTCTTACAAGCAAAAACTACTGAACGGATTTGAATGAAATTTGGTAAGTAGATAGTTGGCAGCCTGGAATAACACATAGGCTACTTTTTATCCCGAAATTCCCACGGGATCGGGACTTGCGCGGGAAAACCTTCGCACGCGTACGAAGTCGCGGGTAGAAGTTAGTATTATAAATGCGAAAGTTTGTGAGGATGGATGGATGTTTGTTACTCTTTCACGCAAAAACTACTGAACGGATCTGAATGAAATTTGGTGAGTGGATAGTTGACTGCCTGGAATAACACATAGGTTACTTTTTATCCCGGAATTCCCACGGGATCGGAATATACGCGGGAAAACCTCCCACGCGAACGAAGTCGCGGGCAAAAGCTAGTAAAGAATAAAACAAAGTAAGAAACATTTTGTTTCAAGACCGCGGTTTATTGATATGGGCAGTAATGTGTATGACAAAATATATGATTGATCTGAAAACTCAGATGTTGCTTATTGTCATACATAAC
This sequence comes from Tholera decimalis, assembly GCA_943138885.2. NCBI lineage: Eukaryota > Metazoa > Arthropoda > Insecta > Lepidoptera > Noctuidae > Tholera > Tholera decimalis. The sequence goes on along the minus strand of OW964575.2, from coordinate 2,436,971 downwards.
TAAAGCCCGATTTACACTTCAATAAGTACAGTAGCGAGTTAACTTGCGTCATCGGCGAGTTAAGTTATTATTGTAGTTGGAACGGCAAAAGCGAGTTAAGTAGTAAGTTGTTGATTAAGTTGAGTTAAATAGATCGCGATCCTATTTTTCGGCGAGTCCAGTGCGAAGTAGCCCCCTCTCTCGCGTCTCTCGCACCCCTCCAACTTAACTGGCTGGCATGTAGACGGGCGAGTTTAGTACAGTCCATAAATTTGTAGGTTGCGGCCGCGAACACGTGTTATTTTCTTCTTCTCGGGCAACTTATGACTACTCACTCGCCTACGTTTGGACGCTATTTAAAACTTACTACTTATTACTTAACTGTCTGAGTTCTTAACTGGCTACTGTACTTGTTGAAGTGTAAATCGGGCTTAAGAGAATAGGTATGTACCTAACTATGAATGTTAGTTGCCTAATCTTTTATTTGTAGCTCAACAATTTTACGAAATGAAATACAAAAAATTGGCCAAGTGCGAGTCAGACTCGCCCATGAAGGGTTCCGTAGTAACTATAATAATATAATATAATATGTATATTTATTTGACGAATAAAAAAAAACCTTAAAAATTTCTTAAAGCTAGCTTATTTACATTTTTATAACTACGCTAAATAACTTTGTTTTTCATAGTGTTTGTTACTTAAAAATATAAGATTTTATTACAATTCCTTCACTAATTAATCGAAAGGAACTTCGTTCCATCCGGGTGTCCCTTGACACCTCTCAAGTTTTTTTGCTGCAACTTGAGCCTAAGCCTCGATAAACGGACCTAAATTGAGGGTGGTGGTGGTTAGTGTAATCCCAAGAAGCTCAATGCGATGGGTTATCGGCACGGTTACACGTGATGTAACCATGCCAATAAGTAAGAGGCGGTTGGAATTAGCTCCTTTTTGCAGAGAAGAGACACGCATGGGTCTTAGCTGCATTAAACCTGACCAAGTTGGTACCGCCCCTTATTCATTGTAACCGCACTGTATGAAGAGCTCGTGGGTTGATCTTCATCAAGTTAAGTAACGCGTGCCGAGGTGGGTCCGTGATGGGGTGACTATCTTAACATATTGAGACGGCTTTCATTTATTGGTACATCGTTGACTGTCGTTACGGATAGTCAGAAAATTTGGCTTGGTTTTGCCAAGGAAATTGAAATTGGAATTGACGTGAAGACACACAAAACAACATAAAATACAAAAATTATAAAAAAATAAGAAAAATTCACTGAGCATGTCCACACCGAATGGGTTGCGAAATCAGCATTTGCTGGCATTTGCACCAAAACAAGGCTCTAATTATATTATAAAGATATTTAGGAAAGTGTTCTAAAACATTCTTGTTGAAATTAAAAGTTAGTGCATACACATTTGAAATAAGATTTAGATATTACAAAATAAAGTCCAATAGTATACTCATATATTGACACTAGCTGTGTCCACGACTTTGTTTGCCCAGTATTGTAGGACAACCTCTGAAGAATACCCTTTAACAAAAAAAGAATTATCCAAATCAGTTCAGCCGTCTTCTAGAAATCGGTGATCATACATAAAAATGTACAAGGTGTAACAGATTAAGCGCAATACCTCAGACACCCCAATTAGAATATTAATTATAAGTCTAAAACAACATCCGTAACGAAATAAATTAAAACCAAACCTAGACATTTTTTATAAAATAGTTATCCTTACTAAACGCAAAACGTATGTACATCATATAATATCCTTATGCAGACGGGCATACACTCATGCAATGTTAGTGGTCGACACGCACACAAGCGCATTTCCTTGAATTAAGGATTGTATTAATTTATCATGATGCTGTGTTTCCATTTTAAGGTAAATGAAAGATGTTTCCGTTTAAATTTAACACCCATTTTTTATGACGGAAATCGATTCAGAAGCCCATTCTGAACCAACTACTTTCAGGAATTGCGTTTATTCTGTTACACGTTGTATATAATTATTATATATACGCGTCGAATTGAGAACTTCTTCCTTTTTTTGAAGTCGATTAGAAAAGGCAGAGAGACAAAAAATATAGTTTTATGTTTTTTAAGTGCCCATCGTGTAAATTACTACACGCGTAAAAAAAACACAGTTATTTTGGTATCACAGACAGACAGTAGGTACAGTTTTATTTATACGTCAAAAACTTGATGCAATTTGATTAAAATATGTAACAAACTAAAATCCTACAGTGTACTCATATATACCTACCAAAGTACCAACATTATAATTGCACTGTTCGCTTATTCTATTACCATTTAAATAAATAGGAACCCATTTAAAACAAAACACGACCACTCAATAAGGATGTTCCCACTTACCCCGGGGTACTACCCCAGGATGCCACCCCAGGGCACTACCCCGAGACGCTTGTCCGGGATTGTAACGACGGCCAATCAGCGGCGTAACGTGGACTTATATATACGTGGGTGAAGTCAAAAAGCGAAACCTGTTTTCTTTCGTTCTCAAGACTATCAAATATCAAACGTTATTTTTGTTGTTAATAGACCAACATTTATTAACGTTTATTTCTACAAAAAGGTTTACAAATATTTTGTTTGTTGTTATATTATGCGCTAGGATACCCTGTATCGCAGGATCCAGTAACTCTCAACATAAATCGTACCATATATGCTTTGATACGATATACCTACTCATGATGGTAAAAAAATTTAATATACGGGTACGAATAATAAAAAAATTTGTAATTAGTCATCTGTGGTAAAGTCTGAGGACATAGCCTTTAAAATATTGATCATACGGCGGACAAATGCCACACGATCACACTGTGACTTTGTGCTGTGCTTATGTGAAGTTTTACGAACATAGGTTTAAGTTTGTATTTACCAACCCTATTTGTAGTTTTGAAATATGTAGGTTAATTTGTGAGGTACCTATATATGTATGGGCTACAGATGCCTGATTACAAATTATTTACTAAAGCAGCCTCGCGAGGCTCCATTTCAGTGCGAGGGCCTACTTAGCCAACGTAGCTACGCCACTGCAACTAATGGCCCTGAGAAAGCAATTAGCTTTAGACTGTGGAAGGCTTTGTTTTATCTTCACGCAGATGTAATGGCGTGGAATATAATGGTTGGCGGTCATTACGTGCTCCACCAACACGGAATGCTGTTTCTTGTTCTGTTTCACGTTGAAAGTCTAAAAACGTTTTCTAAGAAAGAAATGAAGATGGTCTTATAGCGCATCAATCATGATATTAGATACAAGAGGTTACTTTTATTTAGGTATGAGAAACTGTAGGTTTATAACATCAGTTTACTGTGTAAGCTACAATGTGTAGAAAAATATTAATACAGAAGAATCTGTAAGAGATCTAGTTTTACTTTTTGTATCCATAGAAATATTGTAAGGTGTACAATAAGGTATATAATATAATAAATGAATAAAGAAATATAACAACACATCTATCCATATAGAATTATGCAGAGGTATAATATTATTGACACACCTTCCGATATATTAACTAAATGATGATAAATCCTTCTTATTGAAACCCTGCCTTGAGTCGTTCTTCCCTTTGGTGTCGTGAACTCGCGAACTCGTGGTGCCCACATATTTCCGCAATAAAAAAATAATAGGCGATCGTATTGATCTTTAAACTTAGGATAGGTGGCCTCAAAAACTCAAAATAAACTAATTGTATTTGTTTAACCAGCCTCCGAACTGTCTCTGAAAAATTGTAGATGTAAAACCCAATGGACAAGCCTACCTCCATCAACACATAATGTCTAACACATTTTTAACCGACGAAAAAAAGAAAGAAAAGAGCGGAGGAGGTTACCAAGTCGACGAGTATATTTTTTTTTATGTATGATCGCCGATTACTCGAAGACGGCTGAACCGATTTAGAAAATTCTTTTTTTGTTTGAAAGGGTATACTTCATTTGGTTCTATTATCACCAAGTCAGGATCTGATGATGGGATCCTGGAGAAATCGAGGGTTATACGCACACCTATAGTCATTTGAGTATTTTTTATAGTAACCTGTGTAGTTGCATTCGAAAAGCACCGTTTGTGAAGTGGACCTGATGATAAAAACCATAGATGGCCACTGGAACTACTCAATAATAATCATTTCATGGGTTCCGCTTCGGTTACTTGCACATGGTTACTAAGCACAATATGCTCGTCACAATGCATATGGTGAAATGAAGCTGATGGTGAAGTACCAGGAGAACTCCTCAACAATTAACGGCCCAGCATTGGGAAAAGCAATATTTTGTAATAGGTTATAAATAGTTGACATTTAGGCTTTTGTAAGTAGGTTAATTATAAGTCGACCAACTAAAAAGAGTGAAATAAAAACTTCTTACCAAAAAAGTAATTTTTCTCTTTGTAGTGTTTTTTGGAAGTCGGTTTAATTTTTTGGTAAAAAGTTTTTACAAGTAAAACATAATGTATTCCTATCCAAGAATTCCTGGGATTGGAATCCCGGTAATTTTCACTACATCACTAGCACCCTATGCGCGGGTACTTCACAAACGTACATATAATAATATTACTTAGCGCAAATGAGTAAGGAAGGTCTCAGTCGGCGCGCGTCTTCTTTATTTATTTAAACATTATGTACAATAGTGGTACATGAGCGGGCTTAATGCAACACCAGAACCAAAAGACCAGATAAAAGTAATCGTCCATAGCGAACCGTGGTTAAGTTACGCAATTTTATAGCTTCGCTTTGTTTGAAGATGATAATTAAGACTGTAGATTGAATCCAATTCGTTGTTTTTAACATCTTATAAAAATATATAAAAACTATTAATCTTCACACGAAACTAAAATATAACTTCATAATTGGTCCACATCGTTTCCACATTCAGACAGACATAAACCTCCTCTTTTTGAGTTATAAGCTGGAACTCATCACGCGGGTGCAATGCGTGTTGGTGGGTGTCACATATCTTCGCATTCTTCGGTCCGAGGACATACCGTTTTCCTGACGATGTTTTCCATCATTAACTTAAGAGCAGTGCTGATGATGAAATTATACAAAGTTCTGTGCCTGTTTGGGTCACTCACGATTACATCTCGTAAGTCAAGCCCGTAACTACTGGGTTTCTTACCCTCAAAGATAGATACATAGATAGAATATACTTTATTGTACACCATAATTTAAACACACCTGTTATTAACATTATTTCTTAATTCTATGGTTAAAATGGCGGTGTTATCGCTAAAAGCAATATCTACCAGACAACCTTTGGAAGGACTTTCAAAACTTTAATTAAAGTGGGGAGGGCTTTTGTGTACTCTCCAAACAATACTGTAATTGGGTGTAATATATAAATATAAGTAAATATATATAAATATGATGTGTTCTTTAACATCATGTGGAGAGGAAACAAAAGAATAATCATAAATTTGATGTAAAATTATTAGCAACCGAACTCTTAAAAGTAGCGAGTGACTGAGCTTGTCTTACTGACACCGGCAATGCATTCCACAAACGAACAGCTTGCACCGTAAACGATGAGCCATAGAATATTAGTGCAATATGCAAGCATCAAATTCTCAAAAATGCGTGAAAGTCTCAAATTCTCCAATGATCTCAAATATCTAACATGTGTGTCATGAAGGAACTTAAAACGTTCTTTGAGATAAAACGGAGTTGTTGGATTGAAGAGAATACTGTAGAGTAATGATAAAATATTGTGCATTCTGGCGAAGGCGAATAGGCAGCAAAACTCAGAAACATGATCATAATATTTGCGCAAACTAAATATGAATCTGATAATTTTTATTTAAATTACAGCCGGGTTGCTTGTAACGTGATTTCTTAGGCACAATTTGTTAAGACGGCCATCCACCCACAGACTTACCTCGACGAGCGTTGCTTTACCTTGTAGATCGAACTATGCGGCTGTTATTATTGAGACACGAACTAATGCAATTATTTATCGTTTAGCTCGTAAACTCAAATGTTTTATTTCACATAGACCCACATGGGCACTTACAAAACGTCAGCAGTTAGTGCACGGTTCGAAATTGGTCGTTTTCTATGGAGAAGAACCGGCAAGAAACTCCACAGTTACCCTTTTCAATCAAAATATCATTCTTACAATGTATCCATAATACAGGTTAATTAGATATGAGAGGACAGTATATACCAATTAATTAAATGAAGTACAAATAAAAAATTGTAATACAAATCTAGCCTGCAATACAATCATGTTGGCCGAGCGTTGTCGAGTGAAGGCTAATACCAACATGTAGACGGTATATTTGCCTTGTGTTGCTATCGCTCGGTGTCACTTGCCTAGTTGGCCGAGTGGAGGCCAGCGCCAACGTGTATAGAGCTCATTTGGTGCAACTTGTCTTCGCTCGCCGTTGCTCGTGATCACTTGCCTCACTTCGGCTCGGTGTCGGGTTTTGGTCACAAATCAGGCGCTCGCCTGCGCTCGGCCAACGTGTGGGCAGCTCTACAGACCCTCTTCTACATTGGTCGTCTGCATTGGCGTTCGACGAACTTGTCGAACGTGTGGACATTGTTTCTTGCCTTGTTATTATTGTACCTATTTGCCAACGCTCGCGTTGGTCTACGCTCGGCCAACATGTATTGCAGACTCTAGAGTCTACAGTGTTCTCCCATTCACAAAAAAAAAACTTTATATTGTATTTAAGTAAACTTGAGAAGCGAAAACATTAGACTTATACACACACATATAGACACAATAATGAAGGATAAGTAAATTAATAATAAAAACAAACAATAAGAAAATCTGTCAAATCGGATGGATTATCGTAGGGAAAAATAAAAAGACACACTCACGAAAGTGGAGTTGTTAATACACTAGTCGATAACAATTAAAATAAACCAGGGAAGCCACATGTACAGAAGGAAGAAATCATCACCAAGCAGTCATTCAACGTAGTCCCGAATCCTATAATACGCTTTTTTGATAAGGACACGTTTGACGTGGGTTTTAAATTTTCCCTCGCTAAGTTCTGTAACAGACTTTGACAACTTGTTACAAAAGCGTATGCTATTTATGAGGAATGACTTCTTCTCTATGTAAATCCTAAGAGTAGGACTGCATAACTAATTAGTATACCTACTGCATACTAGCGCTCAGTAAGCACTTCTCGTTCTCGATAATCTGTGGTAATCAGGGAACTTGATGCATCTGCATCTGCGTATAGTTTAACTGGCAGTTTAAACTAACTCCATACCGATTACTGAGCTAGTAGTACCTAAGTACAGTAATCTGAAACTAACAGGTTATAAGATACATATGATATTTGGCAATTTGGTTATTAATAACATTTTAAACGTATTTTTTTTTTCCGTAAATTTAAACAAAATGAGGCCGGATATGACATTTCTATCAGTATGACGACAATGTTGGTGCAGTGGTTGAGCGATTAAATTGCAGCCTAATTCCAGGTCTGGGTGTTTGTAAAAATGCAATCACGATACGGGAGAAATATTGGCCTGTATCACAGCTGTGGGAACGTTGTAAGCTGGATGTGCTAAGTATCAAAGACTACGTTATCGCATTGGGAATAATACCTGTTATGATAGTTTTAAGAGCGATGTTTATGATAATTTAATTAAATATAAACCATACTTGGTTACTATTAAGGTCTAATTACAAATGTTCTATATATCTCTACTTACCGTTTCTAGTTTTAATAAGTTAGAGATAATAGCAGCTTGTTTCACAGCTGAAGCTGTAATATATCTTGGAGAGTCGCGCAGTGGCGGGTAGTCAAATACTTGCAGCGAAATTGCGGACACAGAGGCCGCGCCGCCATCTTGTATTATGTGATAGCTAATATCGTTACTCAGGGGACTTCAGTCGCGAGCACAGCTCATATATACTAATAATATAAATCGGAAAAATTTGTTTGTTTGAACGCGCCAATCTTTGAAAGTACCGCATGCAGCTGAGTACTAGTGTTGTACAGTCGCCAGCACATCAAGCTATCCGAATCTGACAAATTTACCCAATTGAGTTTGAACCTTATCATGTTGTAATAAAGTTGTAAATCTATTAAATTATTTTGACAGATTGCAGTAGGTTGATGGGCCGGCCACCGTACATGGAGCGTCTGACTATCTGACCTCCACTACCCAGTAACTGGGTAACACGATACCCCTTGGCTAGACTGGTGAATTATTGCTTAGCTTCTGACTAATACCCGTAATAACTGTCAAAGATCAATACATAATTATGACAGTCGGCCCAACGGCTTCACATAGCATCGCTGATGCCAAGGGCGAGGGACAGTTCCAACAGCTTCCTGAGAGTTCTTGCTGAAAACATCCATAGTCCGATATGGAGGCATGGATGAAAGTTCATGTAATGTAGGCTTATTTCATTTTTACATGTTTGTTTCTTTTGTTAGGTGTGTGTATAATTTAGTAAGATAGTTTTAAGTTCCTTCAATATCATAACACTTTATGGACTGAATAAGTCTGAAATAAATGTTTTGAATTAAATTAACATGCAACACGGAGGATTCTCGATATGTTACTACGGGCACCCATCTTCGAACTGACCTCGGTCGCTTAACCTTCAAGCCCCGCGCGGCCGCGACCACGACCTGTCTGTGAACCTATCTGTATTCTGACTTGTATCAGATACAACATTATTGGTAATTGTCCTCTCATAACCCCTTACTCACATTCTACAGAACGCACGAAACACATAGAATAGTGAAAGCTCTATAAAGTCCGCTCGTTTCTTGTTTTGTACTTTCAAGTTCAAAGTCGTATGAGAGTCGTTAAATAAAGTCGTTTGAACGTAACCATTTCATGTGAGAAAACTATTCCAACAGGCGAGTTGCCAAATGTAGGGTGGCCATGTCGTTGTGAAGAGTAGGACATAAAAAGCAGATACTGTATACAAGTAGATACTGTATGTATTTATATACGTCGTTAGCATTAATACAATCCTGGTCACCGTAGTACCCGGTTCGGCTTGCCCACGTCTTCTTCTAACGGTTAATTTAGCATCCAGTGACTAGCTCCACAATTAATACCAACACAATACACCCTCATTGTACAAGTGACTAGTAAGTCACTTGTAAGTCACAAGCGCCAGTAAGTATACTGGCGCTTGTTCAATGTTATAAATCACAGCTGTTGGAAACTATTACTTTAAAACCCTTCTTTTCCTCGGGTTGGATATACAAATGGATATACTCCACCGAAAATCCTGAACGAAAAGATTTGGTTTGTACTTTCAGCTATATTCAGAGAAACGGGCCAAAAGATTCATTGGCAACGATGCACTGATCGAGTCAAAGCTACAGAGCCATGATCATCGGCTACGAGTTGCTAGTCTATCAGTTTTCTATCGGTTACATTTCGGGGAGTGTGTAATTGAATTACACAATCTAATTCCACCAAGCCCGTTCCATCATCGGACTACAAGACGAACAGCGATGCGCCATCGTTACATGGTGGACATCCCACCCATACGAACAAAACGTTTTGGGAATACCTTCATTTTGCGTACGGATCAGGAGTGGAATTCCCTGCAGGAGTCTGTGTTTCCTGATAGCTATAACCTGGGGGTTTTTAAGTCAAGAGTGAATAGGTTACTTTTAGGTAAGCGTGCTCCATCTTCGACCACATCATCACATACCATCAGATGAGATGGTGGTTAAACACGTTTTCACTTATCTATGCTTACTACTACGGAACCCTTCAAGGGCGACTCTAACTCGTACCTACTTGGCCACTTTTTTATAATATACAACATGTATCGTAATTAACGCACACCCTAAAACACCCCAATTAGAAAATTATGTTATTATCACAATAAATACTCTGAATTTTTGGTTTTACTTGTTAAAACAGTTTTTTTTTAAACTTTTACTTCCTTTAAATAAGTTTCATTTTTCTGTAATGTGTACTGAATGACGGAATTTATATAAATCTGTATTTAAAAAGTTACTACTTTAATTTACGGTCCATAGTTAGTTTGTTTTTACTATACAGCGAAAGTGTAATTTGTAATTTACGTAGATTTAATTGTTTTGGGATAAAAAATTCGATATTTTTTTTTTGTATTATAAACGATAAAAATTAATTCAGTAAACGATTCTGAAGAAACTAATTTCAGGATGTGCATTAATTATGTTACATGTTGTATATAGATTTGCAAAATAAATATCATCTGTCGGTTTTCTACAGAATGTACTTCGGGGAGTGTGCGCAGGAGCTCCATGACGTGATTCCATCTCCCTTTCACTACCGGTCTACCAGACGCACGGCTGGGTACCACCCACACTTGGTTGATATACCGTCTTGTCGTACCAAGCGCTTCTCCTCCACATTTATTGTGCGCACAGCCAAGCTGTGGAATTCTCTGCCGGCTTCTGTGTTCCCTGCCACTTATGACCTTTCAGCCTTTAAAGCACGAGTAAATAGGCATCTTCTGTGCTCGCTCGTTCCATCGTAGACCTCATCTATCGCTTACCATCAGGCGAGATCGAGGTCTAGAGTGGGCCCATCAGTAATAAAAAAAAAATGTAAGTATCTCAAAGAAAGGAACCGAATAATCTATTACGCGGGCCAAGCCGTGGGCACAAGCTAGTCAAGGACAAACTAAAGCCAAACTCCGTATGTATTATTGTGTAGTCTGCAGACAGATGTCTAGCGCCAAATCTGTCGGACATACATTATTAATAACGTGCCATGTGAGCGTGGATTCGCTCAAAACGGGATCCGTACCATAAAGGTTTGTATTCTGTTTTTTTTTTATTTTTATTCGTTATGGTATAACTGTCATAGCTAAATAATAACAGCCTCACGGGTTGATTTTCAAGGTTGACAACGCTCATTAGTGTTGCCCAAACGAGAGGCAACACTAACGCTCATCGAGATCGCTGTGTGGACGGTTAACCATCTTGACATATCCAGCATACCTCCGTATCTCGAAAAAAACTTTTTACCAAAAAATTAAACCGACTCCCAAAAAACACTGCAAAGTGAAAAATAACTTTAATTTCGGTAGTCGGTGTCTTTAGTTTTTTTTTTTGTTTTTCGCACCGACTTCCGAAATTAAAGTTATTTTTCACTTTGCAGTGTTTTTTGGGAGTCGGTTTAATTTTTTGGTAAAAGGTTTTTATTTCACTCTTTTTAGTTGGTCTATTTTTAATTTACCTAGTTACAACAGCCTAAATGTCAACTACTTATAACCTTTTACAAAATATTGCTTTTCCCAATGCTGGGCCGTTAATTGTTGAGGAGTTCTCCTGGTACTTCATCATCAGCTCTACATCATCATATGCATTGTGACGAGCATAAAGTGCTTAACATCCATATTCAAGTAATCGAATCGCAGTCCACTCAATACTTATTATTGAGTAGTTTCGGCGGCCATCTGTGGTCTTCATCATCAGTTCCACTTCCTCAAATGGTACTTTTTGAGAGCAACTGCACAAGTTACTATAATGAATACCCAAAACGTCATAGGTGTGCCTATAATATTTGAAGAGTTCCCTCGATTTCTCCAGGATTCCATCATCAGATCCTGACGTTTATGTAAATGGGACCAATTTTGAAGTTTACCCTTTCAATCAAAAAAAGAACTTTCCAAATCGGTTCAGCCGTCTTCGAGTAATCGATGATCATACATAAAAAATATATATATATATATACGCGTCGAATTGATAACCTCCTCTTTTAGTCGTCGGTTGAAAACACGTTAAACAGTTGATCACGGCTGCCACTTGTACATGTATCTGGGTCATTACGGGTGTAATGAATCAGACACTAATCTTGCTAAAGGGTGTCGTGCTACCCAGCTATAAGATGGTGGTCGTCAGGTAGGCAGCCGCTCCATGACAAACACTAATACTCAGCTGCATCCAGTGTGGCGTTGTGGTTGAGATGGAGTAAATAATAAGAGAAGACCACAGGTTACAGCATTTATTTTGAAGGGGGGTGGGTTCGGTTCACACAGGGTTCCCTCACTGGTCGAAGGCATAGAATGGTACTGCCCTGGGCTCAGGCCGCGACGCACGCAGACCGGCGGGCAGATCCCGTAGCGGGCAGCTCGCGCGCAGACGGGCTCAGAGGTTATGCGGGCAGGCCACACAATAGCGCGCCGACAGTCACAGAGGCAGCGTGACACCCGTCGAGCGGCGGACGTAGAGGTGGTTGATAGTAAAAATCCAAGGCAGTAGAAACGAAGGAGAAGGAAAGAAAAACCCTGGAATCACACGAAGGGTGCTTCCGTAAGCGTGGTGCATGAATCGTGAGCGCCAGCGATGCGTGCGTCTCCCAGCCGTAAGCCCCACGGAACAGTACCCGGGAAAATGGATGGGAAACTCACCATCGCGGCGGTTCACAAAGGTTAAATAGAGATAAGCGTGCGCATACCGCGTGCAACGATATAAAACGTAACCGCGTGCAAGGCGTTTAAGCTCGTAGCTGCTATGGCACAGCAGGAAAACAATGCTCCGGCTTGCGTACGCTTCACAAATTTAGAAACACTAGTGGAAAGCAGATGACAATGAAATATCACAGTTATGTTCCAGCAGGAAGCCATCTTGACAACCGGGCAATTATATAAACTTACAAACGCTGCAGATTATGGCGAAATAAAAGGATTACAATTAGGCAAGATGGAGAGAAAATGGCAGACACAATGAGCACTTACCCTTGGCACAGAGGGGTTTCTATATAAGTTACTTGCAACAGTAGGCGGCGAGAAAAGAACTAACCAACCGGAGGTTAGAATTTATAGCCAGACGGTCACTGCATAAGTGTTGTCACTCCGTGAAACCATAGACATTAGAGATTAGTGTGGTAGTCGACTTCTAGTTTAATCGACTACAACGCTACAGTACCCCGCCTGTTAGCGAAGGATTTTCCCTAGGATAAATCCGCTAGAAGGCCTAAACCACTATTACTGACTACCTATACGTTCATACATCCCATTCATGTGCTTCCATACTATTAATCATTCATCCATCCATTCTAAGTCCATCCCTGACTTGGAAGTAGTCCTAAGTCAGTGACGTACAATCACATACGAGAGGTAAGCTAATTATAGAGTAGTTTAACTCGAGACAGTCAGTAGGAAAAACAGCAAGATAAAGCAAGTGTATCTCCATAGGGTTAGGTAACCTTGGTGGACTGTTGCAGGCTATAGATAATGTTAGGTTTCAAAGCAAGAAGTAAGTTCATCGTTGAATATTAAATCATCAAAGTTCTAACAACAATTTAATAATAAGTTAAGGTTCTATTTTATGTTTAGGTTTAAAATTAAATTTTGTTAAAGTTCAAAGCTAAGAGAATTTAAAAAAAAGTTAAAAAAATTTTTTTTTTTTTTGAAAATGTAAAAAAAAATTTGTTAAAGTTAAAAGCTAAGAGTATTTGAAAAGAAAATTTAAAAAAAATTTTTGAAAAGGTAAAAAAAATTTGTTAAAGTTAAAAAAAAAAAATTTATTTTGGTGATGGTCCATGTATATGTTCAAATTGGTTTAAGTTTCATTACTGGAATACGCATCATATGTAGAAGTCCATTCGAGTGAGTTTCCGAACGTGAGTGTAATTTATAAAAAATAAATCAAGTCCATATTCATACTGTTGCGAGAATATCCGCACGTTATAGACGAAGTTCTAAAAGACAAGTATCCAAGGTTGGCAACTACGTCGAGATGTCAAAGTCAGTACGTAAACGTCAAAAATATAATATGTCAATGATCTTAAATTAAATAGGTTATGTTATGAATCACGCGGAAATATTTTTTAAGAGAATTAATTAATTTAATTAGGGCAGGCTGAATCTAAGTAATATTCAGGATAGGTTTGCTCAATACCAAAAGGTGTTATGAAGTTAAAGTTAGGTTTCCAGTTTAGTGTTTAGGTAAAAGAAATTAGATAAGTTTGTTGACTAAATGTTGTTGGAATATTTCATGTAGATGCTACTATTAAACGATTAGAAGTACCTAGTGCATGTTAGGTTTCGGGTTTAGTGCTTAGATTAAAGTTAGATTGTTACTAGGGTAGAATGGAACATAATTTAACCGTGGTGGTAGAGATACCAGCAGTTATAAAGTTTTATGAATAGTTTAAAAGTTATGTTTTAATCTGGTTTAGGGCCTAGACTAATGTTAGAAATGTTACCAGGGTAGACTGGTACTTAGTTTAACCGTGGTGGCAGATAGGTACGGTCGGCCAAGAAAGTGGTGTACCAGTTTTGATTTAGTTTCCCGGTCATCGAAAATTACAACAAGGTTCGTTATAAAAAGATATTACTGAAAGAGACAACATTATCATGACGTAAACCTATGTATTTAGTATTCATACGTCATATGTCACATATAAGTACATGACATTTTAACCTTTAGTATAAATGAAAAGGACATTAGTTTCTACAAAGCAATTGAAATGTTTCCAAACAAAAGTAATAAAAACTATTTAGACAACCGAATTCCATTTGAAAAAGAAAACTGACAATTGACATTTTGTCAAATATATGCAAAAAATCGATATATTTTCCGTGTTATTTTTCAATCAACTGCATATAAAATCATCTCAATGCCTGCCAACTTGACCATTGCCGAAAGAGCACAAATAATTGCCCAATTTAATGAGGGAAGCAGTATCAGTGCGATATCCCGGAATTTGAATATATCGAGGCGTTCTGTCCGCTTTTGGATTCGTCGTAAAGGAGAGGAGGGAAGTTTGTTGGATCACAGAAGAAGTGGTCGCCGGCCTGCACTCTCCAATAACGATAGAGAATTCATGAGACGGGAATATGAAATCAATGGTTTTAAGCCCACAAAACATTTTGCGGAGATGTTCGATGTGAGTGCCCAAACAATAAGGAATCATCTACATTACATGGGGTTGCACCACAGGCATTACGCCAAGAAAATATATTTGACGGATGCTCACAGACTTGCTCGTCTGAACTTCGCCAGAGAGCACTTAGAGTTTGATTGGTCTAATACAGTGTTTTGTGATGAAAAAACGTTTAAATCCAGTCAGCATGGACGTCTTCACCTTTGGCGATATAATTCAACACGGTATAAAGATGATCATGTAATCCCAAATAGAGAATCAGGTCGAATTTCCGTAAATATTTGGGGCTGGATGAGTACGGATGGTGTAGGAGAATTGTGTTCTCTACCTCCTCGAGCGACGGCTGTAAATTATATCGACGTGCTTCAGAATGCAATGCTACCGACAGTCCGTAATTTTTACCCGGAGAACGAAGTGCCACAATTTGATTTTGTTCAAGATAATTGTTCAATTCATAATGCGAGGATCGTAAGAGCCTGGTTTCGTTCACACACTGACGTAAGGGTAATTCAGTGGCCCTCAAGATCGCCGGACCTCAACCCGATAGAAAATCTTTGGGGCCTTATGGTCCAACGATGGTCGCATCAAAATGAAAGAACCAAACAAGCTCTTATTAGTCACTGTAATTATATCTGGGAGGAAATGCGGGGAACCGATATTTGCTCACGGCTTGTTGGTTCAATGAGGTCTCGTCTTTTAGAGGTTATAGAGGCCAACGGCGGTTACACCCGTTTCTAATTTTTAAAAATTTTCAATATCTTCTAAATATTACTATATATGCTATGTTTTTGTTTGTTATAAGTATTTTAAAATTGATTGTAGAAATTTAATAAAAGGATAAATCTATTTTTAGCTTGTTTTTTATTGATATTGTAATTACAAGTTTACAGAAATTGTAGGTTTGTGGACTCGCCTTGTGCCTTTACAATTTTATGTAACTTGTTGATTACAATTCTGAATTTGTAGATACAATTTTGTCATCAAAATCTACAGCCCCCCGCCGTTGATTTTACGACGTCATTGGTTCCATCAAGTTCAAACTAAGAACAGCTGTCACGTTACAAACAGTAATAGTCGTTATCAATAATCAGATAAAGACAGCAATAGAAGTTGTCAGATCGATCTGCAAGCGAAACTAATCTTTATCACCTATGAATCTGCAAGCGATATTCAACCTTAGGGTGGTACACCACTTTCTTGGCCGACTGTACCAGCGGTTATAAAAGAAAACAATACAATGGACTACGCTATATATTGTTTTATGAATAGTTTTAAGGTTAGTAGTGAGAAAGATTTTCAGTTATAATTAGGATATAAAGTTATAGACTACTATGCAAGTAGTTAATGGGTAGGTACGGTATTTGTATAGAATTTTACCGGCTTGAAGCTGTTTTTAGAACAGTAGGTTTAGGAATTAATGTAAATTAACTAGTGTGCGGACACCCATGTTTCAGGGGGCCGTCTTTAAGACATCCATGAGGACATAATAAATAAATAAAAGTTAAAGGTATGTAAATTAACTAGTGTGCAGACACCCATGTTTCAGGGGGCTGTCTTTAAGACATCCATGAGGACATAATACATAAATAAAAGTTAAAGGTAGTGTACTATGGAGACTACTCTGCCATGATACTAAAGAATCGCCCTGAAGGCCCACTATGTAGTTTCTCATAGTCACGCCGTAAAGTGAAATAATAAAAGAAATTTGATGTGTAGTGTAAGTGTGTGTGGTCAGCAGAAAGGTGGTAATGGAACTGAAGTTATGTTGGCTTATTGCCATGCAGTCAAGGTATTTAGTTCTATTAAAAGACAAATAAATATAGTTAATTTTAGAATAATAGTTTAGAAACTTTAGTCAGTAGGTTTTAATTAGGATTACCACACTGCAGGTGGGTGTGAAATATAACACTAGGATAGCTATAACCAGAGTTATAGTTAACTTAGGTAGTTAGGTACTAGTCGACCCTCCACGACCAGTATGTTAGGCGGTCGTGGGTGTGTGTTCCCTTGGCATCGTGTGACCCTGTATGGGGTCAAACACTAGTAGTTAGCTAGGCCTACGGGATGCTCTGTCAGAAACTTTTATAAAGATCTAGACTTGTTAGGTATTTAGCATCCTTTAGGTTATCTAGAATTTCAGAGATATAAGGTAAATTATAAGCATCCTTCTTAGTTACTGAATTTAGCTTGTGACTGTCTAAGCAGAACCACAATTTGCCATCCCATTTAGGTGTGAGAAGTACAGGTGAAGACCAAGGACTTTCACTTGAAAGTTGAGCGAAGGAATGTTGGTGTGAAACCAGTAACTTCACTAGTTGAGTTATTTAGTGCAAATTGAACAGCTGGAATATGTAGATCCCAAGAGCGTTGCTCATTATTATTGTAGGTTGAAATGGCTGTTATGATTGTCTTATTTAGAAGACAATACTTAGAGAAACAGCATGTCAGTACAAAAAGATATGCGTTTTGGCGTCTAGAGACAGGCAGAGGGCCAACAATGTCAATACTGAGCATCTGGGATGGCCGAGAGCATTCTTTAGGTTTCCCCATGACCTCCAGTGGGGCATGGTTTACTTGTTTATGAGCTAGACAGATTTTACATGAAGTTACAGCTTTCACTAAGTCACTGTGCATTCCTGGCCAGTAGTAACGAAGAGTTAGTCTTTTATAAGTTTTAAAAATGCCTAGATGACTTGACGTGGGTTCTGCATAGTTTTCAATAAAAACTTTAGAGCTAGATTATATGATAATTAGATTATATTATATTTATCAGATTGTATTATGTTTATTAGATTTAATATATTTATTAGATTTATTAGATTATATTTCTTATTAGATTTATTAGATTATATTTACTATTATATCTATTAGGTTAGATTATATTTAGAATTGGGGTTCTTGTGGCACTTGCTTCAGCCTGCTGACCACTGGCAGAAAGATGATGTACTAGGAGTGAGTTTACTCAGAAGTGCTTTGCTAATTTGTTTTCTAAAGTCAGTGACTGTGCCCATTTCACCGCCTCTAATATTGACCTCATATTCTAATTCGGCCTTTGTTAGGTGGATAGAATTAATTGGGTTAGCGCTCATTGTAATCTTTACAATTATACAACAAAACCCTAGTAGCTGACTAAGAAATTATATAAAAGTAACAAATTAAAAAAATACAGAAGAAAAATATAGTAATTACCCACTATTTACCGCCACGATGTGTGAGTCAGGTAAATAGCGACCAGTGAAGAAAACCTTGTGAACCTTACCGAGTGGGCGCCACTGTGGCGTTGTGGTTGAGATGGAGTAAATAATAAGAGAAGACCACAGGTTACAGCATTTATTTTGAAGGGGGGTGGGTTCGGTTCACACAGGGTTCCCTCACTGGTCGAAGGTATAGAATGGTACTGCCCTGGGCTCAGGCCGCGACGCACGCAGACCGGCGGGCAGATCCCGTAGCGGGCAGCTCGCGCGCAGACGGGCTCAGAGGTTATGCGGGCAGGCCACACAATAGCGCGCCGACAGTCACAGAGGCAGCGTGACACCCGTCGAGCGGCGGACGTAGAGGTGGTTGATAGTAAAAATCTAAGGCAGTAGAAACGAAGGAGAAGGAAAGAAAAACCCTGGAATCACACGAAGGGTGCTTCCGTAAGCGTGGTGCATGAATCGTGAGCGCCAGCGATGCGTGCGTCTCCCAGCCGTAAGCCCCACGGAACAGTACCCGGGAAAATGGATGGGAAACTCACCATCGCGGCGGTTCACAAAGGTTAAATAGAGATAAGCGTGCGCATACCGCGTGCAACGATATAAAACGTAACCGCGTGCAAGGCGTTTAAGCTCGTAGCTGCTATGGCACAGCAGGAAAACAATGCTCCGGCTTGCGTACGCTTCACAAATTTAGAAACACTAGTGGAAAGCAGATGACAATGAAATATCACAGTTATGTTCCAGCAGGAAGCCATCTTGACAACCGGGCAATTATATAAACTTACAAACGCTGCAGATTATGGCGAAATAAAAGGATTACAATTAGGCAAGATGGAGAGAAAATGGCAGACACAATGAGCACTTACCCTTGGCACAGAGGGGTTTCTATATAAGTTACTTGCAACAGTAGGCGGCGAGAAAAGAACTAACCAACCGGAGGTTAGAATTTATAGCCAGACGGTCACTGCATAAGTGTTGTCACTCCGTGAAACCATAGACATTAGAGATTAGTGTGGTAGTCGACTTCTAGTTTAATCGACTACAACGCTACACCAGTTAGATTCAAACCTAAATAGATGATGAAAACAGATATACAGTATGTTAGTTTAAACGAGGGACATATTCAAACCTACAATAGTGTATGCTTATATGATACTTTTTTTTCTTTTAGCGTGGTAAAATTATCAAATAAGTCCTCCCACCCCGGGCAGGGTGGGAGGGACTGTCAGACTTTTACTGACTAATATCCACGGTGTTCCTTCAATAACCCTTTACGTACTGGGGTCACGGTAATGGGATAAGTCCCACGACCTCGGCAGGCTTCGGCCCTCTACGGGGGGGCCTCGTCATATTGCTGACGCTCTTTGAAGCGCGCGTGGAACACAACGCGGCGTCGACCCGGGCATGGTCCATGGTCGGACAGCGAGTTGCCCTTTACTCGCTGTCCGCATGCCCGCGCCTACGGTGGCCGGAGATCGTCGGCCGACGTCCAACGCCGTGGGCGTCTACCACTGCGGCTGGGCTGGAGGGAGGACGCCATCCTCTCCCTCACGCGGCTCGCCTCCTCCTTCGGAAGCATGACTGCTTCGCAGAAGGAGGCGACCGCTTCCCACTCCCTCTCGCCCCGCAGCATGGCCTCGACCAATGCCGGGCGCGAGAGGTCTCCGCCTATCGCCGCCGTGAGGACACGTCGGTGCTCTGCCCAGGCGGGGCAGTCTTGCACCGTGTGCTCTACGGTGTCCTCAGGGCGACCCTCGCAGTGGTGACACCCAGGCGTTTCTTCCTTTCCCATCAGACACAGGTACCTCCCGAAACTTCCGTGTCCGGTGAGGACCTGCGTCATGCGGTAGGTCCGGACGCCGTGACGCCGATCTAGCCACTCCTCAAAGAGGGGTCTTACCGCCGCAATTACGGCGTCCCGGCCGTCGGTTGCGATAGTCGTTCCCTCCATATGCTTACATGATACCAACAAAAATATTAACAAAAACAAAACACTGATAAATAACAGAGAGAACCATACCAAAAGTCCTCGGGGGGACTCCCGCGGGGGCGGAGTTTACACACCAGCTTCCTTTTTTTAGCAGGATCGGGCCGTGTTTTTCCACGTGATTACTTTAGGTACTGTTTACAAGTTCATTCACCTCTTACGCCATAGTGTACATGATAAATGTACCTATTACATTGGACAATTATGTCAAAAATTGAAGTTATAGGTTTTTCACATACTTGGAATGAGAATCGAATACTGAATACCCTCCCTCAATAAGTCCCTCGTTTAACCTAACACACTCTATATTTTTAAGCAATAATACCTAGTAAGCGCACCATTCACTCCCTCGTGACCACTTTGAAACCTAGCAAATTACTTTAACCAATTCAAATGTATCCTATAATACACGATTAATTTTACATCGTTCTGGAACCGAAACACAGTAACTCCAAATGAGTAATAGGTACTATTGGCATTGTTATTGTTTTTTTAGGACATCTCATAAAGAAGTTAGAAATTTATCACTTTTATTCTGTCATTCGAGTTAAATTTTAGTAGCACTGCCACTATTTCATTCATAAACGCAAGATCGTACGCGATCCGCTCGTTGATGACGTAGCGCGGCACAGCTGTTCGTGTGCAAATCAGTTGATAGCGCACTCGCGGTGGGTCAACAGACGTCGGACGAATAACCGGCTGCAAGTAAGTACCTACAAGTAGGTATTTCATTTCAGGTATGATTTAGGTTGGTGTAAGTCCATTTATCTTCATTATTTCTCGTTGTATCGTAAGCACGGCACGATGTTTACCACTAGCACATCTCCCCATAAACGAGAGAAATTAATTGACATTTAATTCACCACTCTCGCATCACGAAATCACCTACTAATCGTACTATTCAACTAGACACAAATAAAGTCTGAATTCGCTTTTCGTATTTTTATTTATGTACCTATTTATCTACAGCATGTAACAAAAACCTTGTCCGATCCGTAAGGGTATTATTCGGCATTACGTAACCATTTAATGGATTTGAGATAATAATTTTTCCCCAGTAAAAACGACAAAGTTCACGTGTTTAGTACTTACCTAAAGTTTTGAGTCAAAGAAGCCGCTTGAACGAGAAGGTTTTTACGATTCTTTTTCGCGCGCCGCCAAACAAACGTACCTACCTATAACGAAAGATACCTACGCTACGTCATACCTTAGAGGACGCGTAGGTATCAGCTGACATTGCTTGTAGGCATAGTGATCCGGATTTCAGACCTAATTCTGTGTGTTTATCAAGAAACAATTAAGTTATTAAATTAAACGTAACCCTGATAAGGGTTTTTTTACGTGATGTGCTTTTAGCAATGTACTTACCTACTGTAGGTATCAAGTTCATTAAAACATTGACTTGTTGGTCAGTGGGTAGTCTTAGGAGGTTGTTGCATACTTCGGCGTTCGTGCTTCACATGTCCACATCACATTCGACACCTTTTCACACACGTGGGGTCCGCGGCAAACATATCCAGCACTTGTTCCTTGATTGCCACATTGCGCTACCAGGTCCACGAGGACGGGTAGACCACAAGGAATTCCAGCATCAGTGGTCTGCACTCGTGCCCATGAACACTGTCTGTGGTGTACACACATTACACACGGTTATGCAGGCGTTGGAATGCACGCTCCGAGGTACTGTCACACCTGGCTTATTTGCAAAACGCACCTCATACGTTCTACGCGCAGCTGCATAATTACAGTCGGTCTTGCCTAAGCATATCAACAAAATTTTCCTGATTGGAATACGACATTGTTCGCGAAATGATAGCGGCACGTGATACGCACAGACGTCCGATCAAAAGCAACCCCCACGAAAGACTGGCGAAGCAACAAGTAGAGCTACTAGACTCTAGAGAGCGTACCGGCACGGGTACCGGTAGGTAGCTAGTCGGCGACATCAAAGAGTCGGCGACTAGTTAAAAGAGTGCCTACAACTCGGTCCTGTAGGGCGGTGTTCTTTGAAATAAAAATAGATTTTTCAATGGGTACCGTTCGCATGTGTTGCCGTTTGGCGATACGTTTTACACGCACATAAACATTGATCGCAAGGAAGCGTTACTTCGGGTTCTCATTATTTCACAAAAATAACAATTAATTTAATATTTCGTAAATTTTTTTATTGTTATTTATTGAAAATAATAGACTCAATCGATTCGAGTTCGATGATCGAGTTCAGAACTTTCGGTTCCAGAACGACCTAAAATTAACCGTGTATATTGTTATACAATGCCTATTTACGTTTATGCGTCTCCTGTCAAATGTTGTTTTAAGTCGTTACTAGGTTTCAAAATGAAGCAACCGTGTGGTGGGCGGTTGTATTTCAGGCTCTGTCTTTATATATATTTTTGAAGTTGAAAAGGTGTTGATTTATAGCATAAATAAATGACTTTTGGATTTTGTTTCGTTGGGTGTCCTACGTATGTGGAACCCTAAAAACGTTTGACGTTTCAAAAGAGGCGAGGAGAATATTGTTTTTATTGCACCTTCATTTGGTATCGATCTGTGTGAGAGTATTTAAACTGGTGCGTAGGTGGACTGGACTGATGGTAATAGGCGGTTTGTGTGTACGTTATTAGAAGGTTACAATAGCTATCGCCAGAATGGTACATTTCTAGTGGTCATAGGGTATTTTTCTGAACAAAAAACTTATTTTTCCCATCAGATTACCATAAAAAGACAAACATATTTTATTCTTTCATCACGTACAGTTCGATCGGTTAATGTTCAAGCGAAGGCTTGACAAAGTCCGCTTGTGGGATGGGTGGCTATTTTTTTTTTATTTTTTTTATTAGGAATAACAAACAGTCATATAATAAAAGATATACAAAATATTACAATAAACTATTTGATTTTGACTATTTCAAATATAGAGATTCCTTCGTACCTGTGGAAGCACGTCAAGCTGTAATGTTTATTTCTTGTTATAGTGTGTATGTTATTTGTATGAACCAAGTTGACTGAATCAAATTAATTATTATTACTATTATATGTCTTCTGTAGATAGATGCTAATGGATAAGACATTCTGTCTCAACGGTAGATCCACAAAGTAACACGTCCCGGGCGTGGCTCGGCGCCATATTTTATGTGTATTTGTACGAGAACATATAATAGGTATGTTTAATAAAGGTAATTACAATTCTGTGTTGAAGAGGAGCTCGTAGTGAGCTGCTGCAGGCTGCTAAGGTTAGTATAATATACTAGTTGTGACTGCAACATTGCTCGTGTTGGAGGTGTTTATACATTCGTTTGTTTGTAAAACATACTCATTAGTTATGACGTGGTTTATCATGTGAGAATCCTGATCCTGTGGGAATTTCGGGATAAAAAGTTAAGGCCGGTTCAGCTATTTCAAATATTTGCTCGGACAAACAGACTGACCGACAGACGAACGGATAGACAAACAGACAAGTTTGTTTGTGTATGTAAGCACTTGAAAAAACAGTTATTTTGAAATACAATCTTATCGGTTCTTCTCCATAGGAAACGAAAATTTACTAATGTAAAGAATAGATGTATACACAAAAGAACAATACAATGCAATTCACTTCTTTGTTCCTTCTACCACATATGACCCGTCAGCTTTTAGGGCAACAGTGAACAGGCAAGGTGAAGAGCAGACTCAACCGTTATTAAAAAAAAACTATCGAGAACTACCATTTCTATCTCCTAAAAACAATAACACAATACTACCTACCAACCCCTTCTTTAATATTTTCATTTCTTCCACAGTTCAAAGTTTGTATCCCAAGAGATTGCCCCAGTGCGCCCGCATTTATTTTGTTGAAGTTATATAATCACACAAAGTACCCTCCATGGGAAAACTGCTCATATTTAAGAGAAGGCTGCTTTACCGTGGTTAAAATGGGTTAATTCTCAAAACACACAATTAATTTATGTAGCAGTGAACTGCAAAACAAGTTTATGATTATAAGTTGTTTTTTTTTATTTGGATTGAGCCCACTGTTGACCTTGATCTCGCCTGATGGTAAGCGATAGATGAGGTCTACGATGGGACGAGCGAGCCCAGAAGATGCCTATTTACTCTTGCTTTAAAGGCTGAAAGGTTATAAGTGGCAGGGAACACAGAAGCCGGCAGAGAGTTCCACAACTTGGGTACGTACAATAAATGTGGAAGAGAAGCGCTTTATGCAACAACTTATCTCAGTTTTCAGATAGTATGACTCGAAAAGTCACATTTGTTTCACAAATTCTATAGGGGTGTGTTTAAAAATGACACCTTTATTCGTTCCGTTATTTAGGTAGGTATCAAGGAACTTGTACCTAAACTGGAATGCGGACGCGAAGCTCAAATCCGTTCCGAAGAGTATACCCTCGAAGGACCTAGCTATCTCTTTCTAGTAGTGTGTATATCAATTCGTGATAAACGTAAGGACAATTTTATTCGATGCAATATTTGCAGGTTTTTTTAAAACACTTATTATTAACCTTACAAATGATGTATTTCTGTTACCGCTATAACAAAAAATACTAAAAATTAATTAAAATAAATATTTAAGGGAGACTCCCATACAACAGATGTGATGTTTTTGGGGCTTTTTATAGGTAATGGTTCCGTACCATTCATTACCTACCTATAAAAATACCCTTCATGCGCGAGTCCGACTCGTACTTGGCCAGTTTTTTTCTTAACAACCTATTAAATAGAAAGAAAGAAATAAATTCTATTATAAATACAAAGGTCTGTGTCGGTCTGTTACGCTTTCACGGTTAAACCACAGAGCCGCTTTCGAAAAAATTTGGCATGGAGATAGTTTAAAACCCTGGGAACTATATAGGGTTCTTTCTATCTCCGATTTTTGAACAGTTGCTTGGTAGCGCGATATAACAGAATTCCACGTGGGCGAAAAGCTAGTTCTCAATATATATCTGAGGAACTTATATTGAGCGCGCTAATTTCTATAATAAACCCTTCCTTATGCGGGCTAAATGCAAAATTGGTTTTGTTAAACTGACTTTATTGCGTTGAATTATAAACTTTCGAAGTGGTTAAGACCCGTGATACAAATACAATTATTGCAGATACATAATTAATAACAGAATCACCAGCTAACAATTCTTCGAAGGCTTGGCCTTGATAGGCAGTGGTATAGACGTCCAAATAAACATGCATTAATTGGTAATCTACGTTTATTCGACACTTGTACGGTCAGAACCAGTAGACTAAAAATAAAACGATGCAATCTATACTAATATTATAAAGCGGAAAATTTTGTTTGTTTGTTTGTTTGCTTGAACGCGCTAATCTTCGAAAGTACTGAATGGAATTGGATGCAATTTGGTACGGAAGTAGCTTGAAGCTTGAGGAAGGATATAGGCTACTTTTTACGCGACTGCAAAAAAGGAGTTATGTTTTTACCGTGATAGAATCCACGGGAGCGAAGCCCCGCGTGAGTACTAGTGTTTATATATAATTAAAACTACTAAAACCCTTCATGAAAGACGATGATTATAAATAGAAAGAATAACAGAAGAGATATAATTTATTTATGTATATATTTATTTAGGTTAACCTACAATTGTTTACACTATACATTTGTATGAAACAGTCATATTACATTTATAAGTGTAACAATTACTTACACGCTAACACCACATGTGCTATTTAAGGTTAGAAATCAATATTATTAACAAACATAATTCTAAATATAAAGGAGGCAGATCGAATGACAATTATAAGGTTATTATTATTAGGTTGGTTCTATATTTTCTAGTTCCTCATATGTTGCAGCTGCAGGTTTGTTACAAGATTGGCTTGACACACAACCCTAAAAAATGTATTACACTATTATTAGTTAAAAGTATGGAAATAATCTTTAAATTATGAATTATTATTATTATTTGTCGACATTAACTAACTGCAGTGGATAAAAGTTAAGTAATTAAGTTATAAGTAATTATTAATATAATAAACTACACTTGTAAGCAAGTTTGCCTAGCTGAGTTTTTGGCCAAAATGATATAAAATATTTTTGCCATCAATTTGCTAAGCAAAAGTAAATAAATCAACTAAAATGTCGACTTTTATGCTTATTAATTTGACTCCTTTCATAACTTTCACTTACCAGATCTTTGAATGTGCCCAGTACAGGTTGTATATTCTTTTCTTTAGTGGGTTTCAATATTATAGTACGTAAAACATTTATTTGTTTCGCTTTAACAGGAATCTAAAATAATAATAGATTGATGAGAACAATATTTTAGTATTTATGGTTAAGATAGATTCAAAATGAAAATTCATCTTGCTACGCTCATATTCTATTACGAAACGGTGATCTTCATGTCATTTGTAAAGATTGATAACTTACTTTAGGGAAAATGGATGGAATTGCATCATTTGATTTTGTTTCGAAATGCAATATTTCTTCGGGCTTGAAATGGCGGCTACAAATTTTGGAACCGTTTCTGACCTTTTTCTGTGTAGAACACTGAGCCACCGGTCTCGATTATCATTTATAGGAAAGCTTAAAATAACAAAAAATAATAAATAATGAGAAGAAAGAAAAAAAACGACGGGTTGCACTCCGGGTGTGCCAGCAGAAGTGAAAACTTGAATATTAACGTTGTGCATTTTTGATATTTTGGAATGTTTAGGGAATAATTTTGCACGAATTGCTTTAATTATCAGTATAAAAGTACTATCATTTATGTGGTACACAAACACAATTTATATTACATTAAAAAGTTTATCTCTTAGACTCTCCGTCCGGCTTACGAATTTTCGATCAGGTCACGTGTCCTGACGCGAGTTTAACATTTTTTACCCATTACAAAAAGTGCACAACGCCGCTAAAGAAGTTTTCACTTCAATAATAAATAAGAATAAAGAGAAGAACATCCACTTTTACAATGAAAACATAGTCACCCTAAATGCAATTTGTAAACAAAGTCACAAAACTTACTTAAAAAGGGAAATTCCAGACCCGGGGTACCCTTCACTCTTGCGATTAACCACAAAACACGTTCTTACCATGGTTACAGTATCTTGCACTTTAATATTACGAAAACTCACAAAATCAAATATAATGCAAATTTACAAACATACAGATGTCAAGTAAACGTCAGACAGCAACGTAGTAATTGCCATGTATAGTATAATAAATCACTACTAATTGTTACAAATTCCATTTTTTTTTTGTTTTAAACATCTTGTGATTGCATGGTAAAATAACTTTAATTTTCATTAATATGCAAACAGTAATAATGGCAATTCATTTTAAAGATAGAATTCCAAAGAAGTTTAAAACTAGGTGTTATTACTACAACAGACAGGTCGAAAAAATTACCTTTGAAATAAATATTTTTAATCTGACACACAGAAGAAAGGGACACAGTCCACACACGGCACTGTCTCGCTCGGAACGAATAGTTCCTTCAGTTTTATGCGTGCAAATTTGTACTCTATTGTTTAACAGCTAAGAAAGACTTTCTGTATTCTTTGAATCATTCGTAAGCAATCCAGTTAGTAGGTAGAAGATCCTTGGTAGGTATTCAAGAAATATTGCACACGTATTTTTTGCCTTTTCAAATCAATGACAAAGAAGAAAAGCTTCAAAGTTCCGGAGTGGAGGCTGCTGAAGTCATATATATTGTGATTAAAAGAATAAAGCGGCGTGACCTCACGGGAAATATCAACTCCCTGTATCGTGTCCATTTTTAGGGTTTCGTAGCTGATTGGCCAAAAACGGAACCCTTATAGATTCGTTATGTCTGTCTGTCTGCTGAAACAGTGAAACTTGGTGGGTAGATATATTCTAGGAGACGCTTTACCATTTTAATAAAAAAAAACATTAAATCTCTTATCACATATGTATATACAATTACTAAAGCTCTCCATATATGGAACTGAAACTAAAAAAGGGCACCAAACCTATCGTGCGGGTTGTTTATAGGAAGGCTTAAAAGGTGGAAAATATGGCTGTACGAAGTTCGCCGGGTCACCTAGTCTGGCAGTATAAAGTGACCAGCACGAAAACGGCAATACACAATACGTCGCAGTGAAAAATACATTCCTTTTTTGAAATCGTTCAAACATTTTTGACTCACGCACCATGCATGAATAGTGAATATACAAACAAGCTAATTGTTTGTATATTCACTATTCGCGCCACAGTTTGGGCGCCATTTTGATTTTTTGATGTTCTTCTTTTAAAACGCTAGATAACAATGTATAGGTATTGGTATCTAGCTTTCTTAATGCAATAAAAACATAATGTAAAATATTAAAAAGTTTTATGTTAACGGTTTTTGTTCTACTTTTAAAAGGTTTCAACATGGTTTCAAACACATTTTTGTTGTTTAGTTTTAGTTAATAAAATATAATTGTATAAAATATAGCATGTTGATGTTTCCGATTTAGCCCACTAGTTACAAACTCGACTTACTTATTGTGGTCGTGGGTTTGAACACAGGCAGGTACATTACTTAATGTAATCAATTTCTGTCGCCACCAATCAAATCAATATTGATCAATTTATATCATTTTAAAATTATGAAGGAAAGCATTTTGATACCGGCTTGTCCAAGGATCGAAAATCCGAAGATATGCTACATCCAGCAGCCCGCACTGTCCCCGCGTGGAGAGGAGGCCTGTGTCCACATGTTTGTGGCTGATTATGTTACAACATATTATTGCTGGCACACTACTGCTTTGCTGTATAATTAGTTTTAACTATGATGTAATAATTAACTTAAACCGCCAGCAAATATCACAGCGAATCAAAATTGCTTCCTAATACCAATTTGAACGAATAACTCCAAATCAATTAGAGATAGCTTCGCGCATAGCAACGTTGTCGTCGACGCGGGTGTCCGGCCGGACATCGCCGAACCGGATTGAAATTGAACGGTACCGTCGGAATTACTGCTCTTTGAAGTCAAGTTTCTGTAGCGATCATTAAAACTAAATATTTTAAAAAGGGGTTTAGAAAAGTCTCAGCTTCGGCTCTCGTTTTACAAGAATTTCAATGGTGCTTCCAATTAATTTGAACCAAAGCCTTTTTACGAAAAAAGAATGATTTCCAAAAGAAAATCACTGACTTTCAATTTCTCTGTAATAGGCCTCCTTTCTATGAGAAGAAAAGGACCGTGATCCGCCAAGCGGGCGCAGTGGATTGATAGATGTCAGGTGTCTTCTGATGTTTGGACCTGTAAAGATATGTCGGTGTCCTCACCCGGTTTTCTTTTACCGTTTAGAGAGCAGTGGTGACAATGAAAATTACACAAGTAATGCACCAGACTGGGTTCGAAGACACGACCTGCAACTCATAAGCGCCTGCACAATATTGTTTATTAAAAAAACAAAAACACTTTCAACTCTCTCAGGAAAACACCGTACGTGACAAAATTTTATGTTATTAAAAACACTTCGTCCATTTCCCACTAGCCTAGCATCAATACTTCATTACATAGAGTGCGTCACCTCCCTGAATTATATATGGACGACAAATGTAATAAGTTCCCTCCTCTGGGACACGCTGAGAGGTATAAAATACTGAGTGACATTATTCATCATTGAAATGTGGTGGTACTACGATGATCTAGCTAGGGAGGGTCTTTGTGGTCGTAGGCCATCGGAGTGGGGACTCTGACCACACACTAAGCGACGTCAATTGATATGCTCGCGTTTACCATCTGTGACACACATTCTAGATCCCTGAGATCATCGGAAAATTTAGAGTTAAGTATTCGTATGCATTCCACTTCTTTCTTTGACAAATCTTTCACTATTCAAGCAGCTCGTTTGTGGAATGCATTAGCTACCCTTAGAAGTGAGGCGTGCTCAAACGCTACCAGCGTTCAAAAGAATGGTGAAGGAGCATTACCTCTCCCTATAACTTTTCCCCTTCTTTCTCAATTATAGATACATGTAATATTTATTAGTATATGATTTTTGTATTGTATGTATGTATTTTATATTATTATGTTCAATTAATATTATTTTTGTTGTTTGTACACTGACAGCCTTTAAAGTTAATCTGTCTCCTTTAATTTTTGTCCATCCAAAGGTTGTCTGTAAGAGATCGCCCTGTGCGATAAGACCGCCCATTGTACACTAGTTTAAATTCCATAGAAATATTGTGAGGTGTACAATAAAGTATATAATAAATAAATAAGCGATGATGTGAAATGAAATGAAATGAAATGAAATATTTATTTTGTAAATTGGTTATAAATAACACTTTTACACGTCATGTTTTTTTTGCGTGTTAAGTTTAGCTAGATGAGGCCGGTATTTCCTAACTGACTACTCTGAGAAGAAACACCGAAACAAACTCAGAGGTCATAGTCTCTTTTAAAGTCCAGACAATTTGTATTTGTATATAGAGAAGCATGTAGGTTCATGTCTGTGGTATTTTTTTTTGAGGAAATAACCACGCAAATTTGAGCGGACCTATCCAGACAGTGCAAGCATTTGTCAGTTATCATGTAGCTCAACTTAGAACTTAAGGAGCTCAACAATTTGACAAAAAAAAACCAAAGGAGATTTGGGTAGGCCACACAAGTACTCAAAATGCTTGACATCATTAAATAAATTATAGTGAAAGTAAAAACAACGAAGAAAGAATAACCTACATTGTCCTAACATTAACAATAATGAAATCTATACTAATATTATAAAGAGGAAACCTTTGTATTTTTGTATATTTGTATTGAATAGGCTCAAAAACTACTGGACCGATTTCAAAATTTCTTTTACCATTACTTAGAGGGATTCTTCCGAATCCGTATAGGCTATATTTTATCCCGGAAAATAGATAGGATTTTTCGTGGTAGTGAAAATTGTGGAGTAAGGCGTCGAAAAAACTGCCGTACGTTAACGATTCTCGCGAACGCTGCCTATATTTAATATAAACATTGCACCCGTGCGAAGCCGGGGCGGGTCGCTAGTAATTATATAAAAAAAAAAACAAAAAAAAAAACAAAATAAATAGGTATATACAATACTTAACAGAACAAATATTTTAATCAATAAAAATAAATCAACTATCAAAAATTAGAAAATAAAAAGGGCTCACGTATATCACTGGAGCATCTCATTCCCAAGCCTTCTTGTCCTCAATATAATCTTTAACACTGTAAAAAGCTTTCTGACATAGCTTACGTTTTATAAACAATTTGAATTTATGAATACTTAGTTCTTGAATATGGCTAGGAATTTTATTATAAAAACGTATACATTGGCATCTAAACGAACCACCTATTTTTTTAACCTTGTTTTAGGAATGACGTATTTGTCTTTGTTCCTTGTATTTACACTATGAATATCACTGTATTTTTTAAACAGATTAATATGTTTGTGTGCATACAAGAGATTCTCATAAATATACTGAGATGGCACAGTCATAATATTAATCTCTTTAAATTTGTCTCATAAGGAGTGCTTAGGACTTAATTTATAAATTGCACGAATGGCCCTTTTTTGTAATACAAATATTGTGTGAATGTCGGCAGCATTTCCCCAAAGTAAAATGCCGTATGACATCACACTGTGAAAGTAACTAAAGTAGACTAAACGTGCTGTTTCGATATCAGTTAATCCACGTATTTTTCTAACGGCATATGCTGCAGAACTTAACTTTTGTGACAAATTATCTATATGGGGGCCCCACTGAAGCTTCGCATCCAAAGTTATGCCCAAGAATACTGTGGTATCTTCGGGTTTCAATATTTCGCCCTTTATTGATACACTAGTATTCACTTGTCTAACATGAGGTAACGTAAATTTTAGGCATTTGGTTTTTTTCTCATTAAGAAGAAGATTATTAACATTAAACCAGCTAACTACAGTCGCAAGGGCTCTGTTTACTTCTTCAGTAACCTGCTGTTGACGTTTAATTTTAAATAAAAGAGAAGTATCGTCAGCGAATAACACTATGTCATGATTTTTGATCAGATACGGCAAATCATTTATATAAATAAGAAACAAAAAGGGACCTAAAATTGAGCCTTGGGGGACCCCCATCTTGACCACAGATCCCGGCGATCTTTTGCCGTTCACATCGACTCTCTGAATCCTTTCACTCAAGTATGAGGTTAAAAGATTCAGAGAGGAGTCCCGGAATCCGTAGTGGTGCAGTTTCCTGATTAATGTCTCATGGGGAACACAGTCAAACGCCCTAGACAAATCGCAAAAAATGCCCAACGCATCGCACTTATCTTCCCATGCATTATAAATGTGTCCTAAAAGTTCAACACCGGCATCAGTTGTTGAACGACCCTTTGTAAAACCAAATTGTTTATTATGTAGCAATTTGTGTTTATTAAAATATCTTTGCATCTGCATTAAAATAATTTTCTCAAAAATTTTACTGAAAGTGGGCAGTACAGAAATAGGTCTATAATTAGTAGGGTCAGATGTACTACCCGATTTAAATAGTGGGATTATTTTACTATATTTCATTAGATCAGGAAACTCACCGCAATCAATACAATTATTAAATATAACAGCTAATGTAGGAGCAATAATGTGTATAATTGAATTAGTAACTTCAACAGAATTACCCCACAGGTCTGCAGTCTTTTTAATATTCAAAGAATTAAAAATTTTGATGATGTCATTAGAAGTAACATGTTGGAATTTAAACTCTGAACTACAAACTGGCACATTTGTTTTAAGTAATGTTTCTGCAGCAATGGGAGATGATTTTAGCGACTTGGTTGTCGATACGGGAATGTTAGTGAAAAAATTTTCGATTTCTGTGGCGACTTGCGAATCTAATGTTATTATATTATCATCAATAGTGAGGGTGTAATCAATATTTCGGTTGCAAGACCTTCCCGTTTCGCTTTTTATAATATCCCAAGTCGTTTTAATTACATTACTACTATTTTTAATTTTAACTTAACATATAAATTAAATTCTACCGAGTTAGTATAAGTCCGCTCCTCATAGAGTTCATAAAGCCGATTTCTACTTTTATAAATTCCAGTGGTGGCCCAGTCACTGAAAGAAGTGTTACTATTTACTGAAGCAATTTTGGGAATAAATGTGTTATCGAATTGTTGGCAATATGTTTTGAAAAAATCATTATAATGTTTATTAGGGTCCTCATTAGTTAACAAACAGGGCATTTTATTTAAGAGTTTAGTTTTGAATGCTTCCAGGCGATATTTAGTTTTTGGATTTACAGTGATATTCTTTTTTAACATTTTATTTACTTTTTTTGGTAAAGTAATTAATTGCCCACAATGATCAGAGTCTATTAAATTAATTATTTTTTTGTGAGTCGGTACAACATCCGTAAAAATATTATCTAAGCAAGTGGCACTAGTAGGAGTTATTCTAGTGGGCTCCATAAATAGGTTTACAAGATTGTATGATTGGAATAAACTAATAATGTTAGTGCTCAAACCAGAATTTTCTAATAAATTAACATTAAAATCACCACAAACAATGACATATTTACTCGAGTTACAGATTTTATGCAAAACTTCATCAATTACTTTTTCAAAGCAATCGTACAATTCTGAAGGTGGTCTGTACACACTTAATATAATAAACTGCTCCAATTCAATACAGGCTATTTCAATAGATCGTTCAACAGAGAGGCTCACAATATCCATTCGGTTCTTGAATTTAAGATTATTACTTATTAATATTAAAGAGCCACCATGTATAGCATTCACTCTGCTGAAAGAACTACTAACCTGGTAATTATTATAATTGAAAATAAATTGATGGCTTTGAAGCCAATGTTCAGTTAGGCAAAGAATATCAATATTGTTAAAATTAAGAAAAAACTCTACTTCTAAATTTTTGTTTAAAAATCCTTGAATATTTTGATGTACCAGGTTAATAGTATTTATTGATTTTAAAACTATATTTGTGTCCTCTTTGCAGTTTAAAAGTTCATTACTGCTAGAGATTCCCTCTGTTGTCAAAATTTCTATTTAAATTCTCAGTAGTAAAATTGTTTGCAACCAAGCAATTGGTTGAGTTATGTAAACTGTCAATGCAATAATTAATTTCAGTATTATTAGATACCCTAGATAATACTGAATATTCACTTAACCTAGGATCAGTAAAATTATCAATAAATGAGTGTATATTGTACGCTAACAAAGTAGCCAATAAATGTCGACTTTTTTTGGGAAGATACATATATTCCCGAATCAAAACAAAATCTCTAACAAAATTGTTAGTATCAAAATACAATAAATGGTCACTATGACGGCATACTAACATATGCATCAAATTATTAAGTCTAAAAATATATTCATTTTCTATACATGTCAAATTATTAGAATAAGGCAATGCACATAAAATTAATTTGCCTAATTTTAATTTAAGGAGGGTGCCAATACCATTAACAATGTCCTGTTTTGTCACATTAAGGCTGTTTCCAAATAAAAGAATGACTGTAGTCTGCTCATTCAATTTTGATTGTGTAATTTTATGAATAAGCTCAGTGAAATGCAGGTTATGGTAACAATGACTTACTATAGTATGATCACAATAATTATTTAATAGTGAGCCAAAACCTGTGCCTAATCTATCTGAATAAACTAAAATGTTACTTTGAGCTGGGCTTGTGGTTTCCAAAGTATGAGGTAAAATGTGTGAGGATGCAGGAATAATCTGTGGTAACATGATGGCCGGGTGATTTGAAGCACAACTAAAGGTGAGGTCATTAGTCAATAACTCATACCTCTCTGCATTGTGCTTAACCAAGTCCACCAGGTCACAGGCCTCCTGCATGCGCTCATTTAACATTTTTTGGCTAGACTCATACTTACAAAAAATATCCCTTAGTGTATTTTCCCTACTCAATAATTCCTTCTGAAGGTTATTTATGTCAATATCATACATTTTTCTTTGACTATCCAGCATGCAACTACATTCCTTTAATTGGTTGTTTAGGATAACACGCTGCTTTCTAAGTTCAATGTTATATTTATACACACTTCTTGATTTTAAAAGTTTCTTGTACTTTTTAATGTTTCTATTAATTTTAATATACTTCCTTATTTTGTTGTGACTACCTAAAACATGACAGTTTGTTAATGTATCGTCCCCAGTTAAGTCTATGGTACAGGTAGGCTTCTTACATTCTAGTCCGGATCCACTACCCACCAGCTCGTCGAAAAGGCTGTTTGTGTTGGCCAATTGTTCACTGGCTCTCAAGGTTTCTATATTAGATATTGTGCTATGAGCCTTGTATAATTCCGCTTCAAGTCCTGATATACGTTTCAGTGCCTGATCATGTGTGTCACTGCATTCTTGAAATTCAGACATTAGATTGTGGAGATGGTGATGCTGGTCCAGTATGTCCATGTGCTGGGTGTGAAGTTCCACGAGCTGTCTCTTCAGTTCTGTGTTTTTGTTGACTAACTTCCTGACTTCCACCTCGCTTTCTTCTCTTTCTTGCAGCAGGTCACTGCAGGTCTTCTTTGAGACCTCAAGCTCCTTCAGTGCAGCATTCAGTTTGATATTCATGTCACGTACAGTAGCTCCGCGGGTCATCATATTGAAAAAGTTGACCAAACCGCTCCTGGAATGTGACAAGATTCAACTGAGTATTTTGGGGATATACGAAGGAAGTTTAGTGTGGTCGAAGATGAAGCACGACCTACCTAGAAGTAACTTATTCACTCTTGTAAGTCAGCCTAGTCTAGTTCAAGATCTCCAGGTATAACTATCACAACGACCGGGAATTCCACACCTTAGCTGTGCGCACGATGAAAGTATTACATCATCTGCTTAGCCTTTCCAGCTTCCAGTCTAACTGAATGCAGCTGAGCGACTGCCTATCTGACCTCTGCAACCCAGTAACTGGGTAACATGATACCCTTGGCTAGGCTGGTGTCACATTTACTGACTTCTGACTACCCGTAACGACTGTCAAAGATGATCAAATGACTGCCAGCACCAACAGCTTTGCGAGGCACGCGGGTATCATACCACCAACTCCAAAACTTCGGTCTATCGCTGAGAATTTCCTTAAAGAAAAACCTAATAGTACTTTTTTCCCGCCCCGGGAATCGATCGAACCCGAGACGTCGTGCTCAGCAGTCGTGCTTGCGACTACTCTACCAACGAGGCAGTTCGATGGAAGTATTCTCAAAACGATAAAATTCATCATTGATACGAGAAACATAACCATAACGGCATAGCTGTGTCCAAGAAATACTCAAAAGTAAAATGACCATACGAATGAAAACGAAAGTCGTGAACACCTGCCTACTGCCCTCATTAACATACGCCTGCCGAACTTGGAAATTTACCAGAAATGTAAAAAATAAAATTATAACCAGACAAAGGAGTATGGAGAGGAGCATTCTGAAAATAAGGAAAATCCAAAAGATCCGCCACACTCATATAAAACAGAAAACTCAAGCCATTGACGCTCTCAATTACTCACAAAAGCTCAAATGGCGATGGGCTGGTCACGTAGCGAGGCTAAGCGATAATAGATGGACAAGAGAGACAACACAATGGACAGGCCCACTAGGACAGAGAAAGAGAGGAAGACCAAATGCACGCTGGGTAGACGATATCATAAAAGTAGCAGGTACTCATTGGTTACGAGCGGCAGAGAATAGAGAGTAGTGGTCTTCTCTGGAGGAGGCCTTTACCTTTCATGGAGAGGGTTCTTGCTAAAAAACATTAAATTAATTATTGTTACGATGTTATGTCAATTATAACACTAACTTCAAATTAAATTAACAACAAATCAATTTACTTATATATTTTAAATGAAACTACAAAAATGAAATGGATTTGAATATATTATTATTATTACATTCTAATTATTTGCTAATCATAATCATATTAATTTTAATTTATTTATTTCTAATCTATTTTACATGCATACTTTAAATGAAATTGTACTATGGAATGCAAGAAATAAAAGGCTTTTTATTTTATTTATTTATTTATAGCTGTGTCTTTGTGGTGGTAAGACTCTGACCGCCCACTAAGTCCCCCTGTGAGTGTTGTTATCTCAAAATGCCGGTGTAGGTAACATCGACCCCCACGCCGAACGAAGTCGCGAACACAGCTAGTGTTGAAGTAACATATGCCAGTAGTGATGTTGTTACAAGTGTACCGTAGTCTCTCAACGATCATCACTCATATCACTCCGGCACACTACTCATGCACTATTCAGTGGTATTCGTCTTCATTGCACAGTTACGAGCATTAAGCCTAACTCTCTTGGACACGTTTACTTTATGATTACAGGTCTGTTGGTCGAGCACGTAAATATGGTGACAGTTTTTGGGTTTCCGTTGTAGAACGAGAAAAGCTTTTTAGGGTTCTGTAGCCGGATGGCAAAAAACGGAACCCTTATAGTTTCGTCATGTCTGTCTGTCTGTCCGTCCGTCCGTATGTCACAGCCATTTTATTCCGAAAATATTAGGTAGATGTATTCTGTAAATTTAAACTGAAAAAATTTTTTTTTTCATGAGTCCTATGCGTGTGTGGTATCTATAGACAGGTCTTTAAAAATGACATTGAGGTTTCTAAAACCACTTTTTCATAAAGTTAATTGTTTAAAAGATATACGCTTCCAAAGTGGTAAAATTTTAAATGTCGTTAATTAATTTTAAGGTTTAATTTTATTTTAATTTGATTTTTAAATTTTAATTTTATCCTTCCTACAATTGTTGATGTGCCCTTACAGGATCCATAATTGTACCTTACCTTTAAGCTTATTGTAACACTTATAAAAAACATTATGGTATGCAAATAAATAAATATGATATATAAAATGTATCTCCCTCTAACTTCTATGATAATAGAGTAAAAATAAAAAATAAATAAAGAGTGCTCTAGATCTTAATGTAAACTTTCAAAGAAAATTGGTTTGAACGAGATTGGGTTAGCAGTTTTCCTAAAACCAAATATAACTTTTTAATGCATAAAAACACTATGAAAAACAAAGTTATTTGGCGTAGTTACTACGGACCCAACTGACTCGCACTTGGCCAATATTTTTATTGTTTTATAGCAGTACTCGCGACTTCCTTCACCTGGGAGTCGATATACCGACACGATTTTTCGCGCGTCCAATCTGCCGTGGAAATTCCAAGATAAAACTGTCGAAGGAAATATTCCGGCTTTTTTTCCATATAACCTCCATCTTCCAGTGAAAGTTCTATTACAGTCGGTTCAACTGTCACCAAGATTGGCCTGGACAAACAGAAATGCTCACAGTTTTTTTTTTAAAAAGGTAGTTTGTATTTTAGTATGATGAAATAACTAAGAGCACTTGAAAATACACAGTCCTTTTGAAATCACAGACAGATATTCCGATTTTATTTAAATGAACTTCGCTCGGCTCGCGTTGAGATGAGATGTTACCTGATGGAAAGCGATGATGAGGTCGAAAATGGAGCCCGTTTACATAGAAGTAACCTGTTCACTCTTCACCTAAAAAGGTTACAGCTATCCCTCAACCACTGCGCCAATGGTATCGAAAAATTCAAAATGTTAGTTTGTATATACATCGAAGTGATTGTGGGTCTGGTGTTTGTAGAAATGCGCACAGGAGACAGGTGATACTTCTTATGTTGGACAGTGATATAAAAAAAATTGAAAAGTAAACTATCACTGCCACCTGGGCTTAACAAAATAAAGCGTAAGTAATAATAATAATAGTAACGTTGTCCAATTTATAAAATGTATGAGTATAATCTTCATGATTAAACTAAGTGCATTTGTAACTTTTAAATTATACAGCAGTTGCTCGCGACTTCGTTCGCGTGGGAAGTTTTTCCCGTGTAAATACCGATTCTGACTTCTGACTCCGCATGCTGACTGTTCAACATGTAAGAATGACTGCCAAAAAACGGCTTGTAATGCTTTCCGAGGCACAGAGGAATCAAGTATTCACGTATTTATTTACAATCCATAATGTACACATACAGGTGGAATAAAATTATAAGAAACAATTATGGGCCCTGTCGGGCACAACAAAATTTAAAATAGGTAGGAGAGAGGAAGAGCGCTTTGTTTGATTTTGCACAATAGGAAATATTTATTTAAATTTTGATAATATTATGTATGTGCTATAATCTCAAAATGTTAAGTAGCTCACAAATCCTTCGATCGAGTTCGGCAAGCATTGTTTAACGATGAAAATCTATTCTTGCGGCTATTATTATTCAGCCGTGGGATATTAAAATCAACTATCCTAATTTTAACTGCTACCAAACCATCATACTAATAAAATACTACGTCTTTGTAAGTTGGTTGTTCAAGCTAAAAGTTCGCTCCATTATTAAAGTTTCAGCTTCGGCTCT
The DNA here is from genome assembly GCA_943138885.2 of Tholera decimalis. Taxonomy (NCBI): domain Eukaryota; kingdom Metazoa; phylum Arthropoda; class Insecta; order Lepidoptera; family Noctuidae; genus Tholera; species Tholera decimalis. The sequence continues at coordinate 2,397,647 of OW964575.2, read as the reverse complement.
TGTATTTCAAGTAGTTCAATGGTATTTCCAATTAATTGGAACCCAAATCTTTTACGAAGAAACAACAACTTCTAACAAAAAATCACTAAACCCTAAATATTAGTAATTTAACATTACAAAGTAGTAATGATCCACTGGCTACAGGTACTACTTAAAAGTTGCAAGTCGTTTGTAGCATCCGCAGGCGCGGGCTCGGTGAGCAGGGGCAGCTCGCCGGTGAGCACCAGGACCAGGTCCAGGTGTTCCTCGCGCGCTTCACAGAGCAGTCAGCAGCACTGACGGGGGGTCTGATAGGGCCATTGCCTGCTGGGGCTGCGGAAATGTTCTAACGGGATTCGGTGGCCCCGGACACCAAGGGCAACTGAAGGAACATGGTGGGTTTTTAGTCAGTAGAAGTCTGACTCTCTCTTCTCCTCCACCCAGAGCCTGCCTTTTTAGGGTTCCGTAGCTGAATGGCAAGAAACTATTAGGACTATACATGTGAAACTTGGCACGTAGATGTATTCTGTGAACCGTTTTCCGATTTGAAAAAAATAAATAAAATAAAAAATATTTAAAATAAAGGGGATTCCGTATACATGGAACTGTTAACTGAAAATATTCCCCCCCCCCCTCCACCTCTACAATAATAATGGAGTTAAAACTTTGAATATATATATGCCGGAGATCATAATGTAAACTTTCAACCAAAATTGGTTTGAACTAGATGGGGTCAGCAGTTTTTGAGATACAGCATACTTTCTAAAACCGCAAATATAAGTTTGTAATTCATACAAACACTAAGAAAAACAGTTAATTTGGCGAGGTTAGTACAGAACCCTTCATGGGCGAGTCTGAATCGCACTTGGCCAATTTTGTTTCTTTTCGAGCGGGAGGAGTAAATACTTTGTGTAATTGTCACCATCACCACTACTCTCCAAGCGGTGAAGAAAACATTGTGAGGACACCGACATGTGTTAGGAGCAGAACTCTGAAGACATGCGACATCACCAGCCCGCACTGTGCCCGCGTGCTGGGTACTAGCTCAGACAATATTGTTTACAAGACTCGAACAAAACCGACATGTGTTAGGAGCAGAACTCTGAAGACATGCGACATCACCAGCCCGCACTGTGCCCGCGTGCTGGGTACTAGCTCAGACAATATTGTTTACAAGACTCGAACAAAACCGACATGTGTTAGGAGCAGAACTCTGAAGACATGCGACATCACCAGCCCGCACTGTGCCCGCGTGCTGGGTACTAGCTCAGACAATATTGTTTACAAGACTCGAACAAAACCGACATGTGTTAGGAGCAGAACTCTGAAGACATGCGACATCACCAGCCCGCACTGTGCCCGCGTGCTGGGTACTAGCTCAGACAATATTGTTTACAAGACTCGAACAAAACCGACATGTGTTAGGAGCAGAACTCTGAAGACATGCGACATCACCAGCCCGCACTGTGCCCGCGTGCTGGGTACTAGCTCAGACAATATTGTTTACAAGACTCGAACAAAACCGACATGTGTTAGGAGCAGAACTCTGAAGACATGCGACATCACCAGCCCGCACTGTGCCCGCGTGCTGGGTACTAGCTCAGACAATATTGTTTACAAGACTCGAACAAAACCGACATGTGTTAGGAGCAGAACTCTGAAGACATGCGACATCACCAGCCCGCACTGTGCCCGCGTGCTGGGTACTAGCTCAGACAATATTGTTTACAAGACTCGAACAAAACCGACATGTGTTAGGAGCAGAACTCTGAAGACATGCGACATCACCAGCCCGCACTGTGCCCGCGTGCTGGGTACTAGCTCAGACAATATTGTTTACAAGACTCGAACAAAACCGACATGTGTTAGGAGCAGAACTCTGAAGACATGCGACATCACCAGCCCGCACTGTGCCCGCGTGCTGGGTACTAGCTCAGACAATATTGTTTACAAGACTCGAACAAAACCGACATGTGTTAGGAGCAGAACTCTGAAGACATGCGACATCACCAGCCCGCACTGTGCCCGCGTGCTGGGTACTAGCTCAGACAATATTGTTTACAAGACTCGAACAAAACCGACATGTGTTAGGAGCAGAACTCTGAAGACATGCGACATCACCAGCCCGCACTGTGCCCGCGTGCTGGGTACTAGCTCAGACAATATTGTTTACAAGACTCGAACAAAACCGACATGTGTTAGGAGCAGAACTCTGAAGACATGCGACATCACCAGCCCGCACTGTGCCCGCGTGCTGGGTACTAGCTCAGACAATATTGTTTACAAGACTCGAACAAAACCGACATGTGTTAGGAGCAGAACTCTGAAGACATGCGACATCACCAGCCCGCACTGTGCCCGCGTGCTGGGTACTAGCTCAGACAATATTGTTTACAAGACTCGAACAAAACCGACATGTGTTAGGAGCAGAACTCTGAAGACATGCGACATCACCAGCCCGCACTGTGCCCGCGTGCTGGGTACTAGCTCAGACAATATTGTTTACAAGACTCGAACAAAACCGACATGTGTTAGGAGCAGAACTCTGAAGACATGCGACATCACCAGCCCGCACTGTGCCCGCGTGCTGGGTACTAGCTCAGACAATATTGTTTACAAGACTCGAACAAAACCGACATGTGTTAGGAGCAGAACTCTGAAGACATGCGACATCACCAGCCCGCACTGTGCCCGCGTGCTGGGTACTAGCTCAGACAATATTGTTTACAAGACTCGAACAAAACCGACATGTGTTAGGAGCAGAACTCTGAAGACATGCGACATCACCAGCCCGCACTGTGCCCGCGTGCTGGGTACTAGCTCAGACAATATTGTTTACAAGACTCGAACAAAACCGACATGTGTTAGGAGCAGAACTCTGAAGACATGCGACATCACCAGCCCGCACTGTGCCCGCGTGCTGGGTACTAGCTCAGACAATATTGTTTACAAGACTCGAACAAAACCGACATGTGTTAGGAGCAGAACTCTGAAGACATGCGACATCACCAGCCCGCACTGTGCCCGCGTGCTGGGTACTAGCTCAGACAATATTGTTTACAAGACTCGAACAAAACCGACATGTGTTAGGAGCAGAACTCTGAAGACATGCGACATCACCAGCCCGCACTGTGCCCGCGTGCTGGGTACTAGCTCAGACAATATTGTTTACAAGACTCGAACAAAACCGACATGTGTTAGGAGCAGAACTCTGAAGACATGCGACATCACCAGCCCGCACTGTGCCCGCGTGCTGGGTACTAGCTCAGACAATATTGTTTACAAGACTCGAACAAAACCGACATGTGTTAGGAGCAGAACTCTGAAGACATGCGACATCACCAGCCCGCACTGTGCCCGCGTGCTGGGTACTAGCTCAGACAATATTGTTTACAAGACTCGAACAAAACCGACATGTGTTAGGAGCAGAACTCTGAAGACATGCGACATCACCAGCCCGCACTGTGCCCGCGTGCTGGGTACTAGCTCAGACAATATTGTTTACAAGACTCGAACAAAACCGACATGTGTTAGGAGCAGAACTCTGAAGACATGCGACATCACCAGCCCGCACTGTGCCCGCGTGCTGGGTACTAGCTCAGACAATATTGTTTACAAGACTCGAACAAAACCGACATGTGTTAGGAGCAGAACTCTGAAGACATGCGACATCACCAGCCCGCACTGTGCCCGCGTGCTGGGTACTAGCTCAGACAATATTGTTTACAAGACTCGAACAAAACCGACATGTGTTAGGAGCAGAACTCTGAAGACATGCGACATCACCAGCCCGCACTGTGCCCGCGTGCTGGGTACTAGCTCAGACAATATTGTTTACAAGACTCGAACAAAACCGACATGTGTTAGGAGCAGAACTCTGAAGACATGCGACATCACCAGCCCGCACTGTGCCCGCGTGCTGGGTACTAGCTCAGACAATATTGTTTACAAGACTCGAACAAAACCGACATGTGTTAGGAGCAGAACTCTGAAGACATGCGACATCACCAGCCCGCACTGTGCCCGCGTGCTGGGTACTAGCTCAGACAATATTGTTTACAAGACTCGAACAAAACCGACATGTGTTAGGAGCAGAACTGTGAAGACATGCGACATCACCAGCCCGCACTGTGCCCGCGTGCTGGGTACTAGCTCAGACAATATTGTTTACAAGACTCGAACAAAACCGACATGTGTTAGGAGCAGAACTCTGAAGACATGCGACATCACCAGCCCGCACTGTGCCCGCGTGCTGGGTACTAGCTCAGACAATATTGTTTACAAGACTCGAACAAAACCGACATGTGTTAGGAGCAGAACTCTGAAGACATGCGACATCACCAGCCCGCACTGTGCCCGCGTGCTGGGTACTAGCTCAGACAATATTGTTTACAAGACTCGAACAAAACCGACATGTGTTAGGAGCAGAACTGTGAAGACATGCGACATCACCAGCCCGCACTGTGCCCGCGTGCTGGGTACTAGCTCAGACAATATTGTTTACAAGACTCGAACAAAACCGACATGTGTTAGGAGCAGAACTGTGAAGACATGCGACATCACCAGCCCGCACTGTGCCCGCGTGCTGGGTACTAGCTCAGACAATATTGTTTACAAGACTCGAACAAAACCGACATGTGTTAGGAGCAGAACTCTGAAGACATGCGACATCACCAGCCCGCACTGTGCCCGCGTGCTGGGTACTAGCTCAGACAATATTGTTTACAAGACTCGAACAAAACCGACATGTGTTAGGAGCAGAACTGTGAAGACATGCGACATCACCAGCCCGCACTGTGCCCGCGTGCTGGGTACTAGCTCAGACAATATTGTTTACAAGACTCGAACAAAACCGACATGTGTTAGGAGCAGAACTCTGAAGACATGCGACATCACCAGCCCGCACTGTGCCCGCGTGCTGGGTACTAGCTCAGACAATATTGTTTACAAGACTCGAACAAAACCGACATGTGTTAGGAGCAGAACTGTGAAGACATGCGACATCACCAGCCCGCACTGTGCCCGCGTGCTGGGTACTAGCTCAGACAATATTGTTTACAAGACTCGAACAAAACCGACATGTGTTAGGAGCAGAACTCTGAAGACATGCGACATCACCAGCCCGCACTGTGCCCGCGTGCTGGGTACTAGCTCAGACAATATTGTTTACAAGACTCGAACAAAACCGACATGTGTTAGGAGCAGAACTCTGAAGACATGCGACATCACCAGCCCGCACTGTGCCCGCGTGCTGGGTACTAGCTCAGACAATATTGTTTACAAGACTCGAACAAAACCGACATGTGTTAGGAGCAGAACTCTGAAGACATGCGACATCACCAGCCCGCACTGTGCCCGCGTGCTGGGTACTAGCTCAGACAATATTGTTTACAAGACTCGAACAAAACCGACATGTGTTAGGAGCAGAACTCTGAAGACATGCGACATCACCAGCCCGCACTGTGCCCGCGTGCTGGGTACTAGCTCAGACAATATTGTTTACAAGACTCGAACAAAACCGACATGTGTTAGGAGCAGAACTCTGAAGACATGCGACATCACCAGCCCGCACTGTGCCCGCGTGCTGGGTACTAGCTCAGACAATATTGTTTACAAGACTCGAACAAAACCGACATGTGTTAGGAGCAGAACTCTGAAGACATGCGACATCACCAGCCCGCACTGTGCCCGCGTGCTGGGTACTAGCTCAGACAATATTGTTTACAAGACTCGAACAAAACCGACATGTGTTAGGAGCAGAACTCTGAAGACATGCGACATCACCAGCCCGCACTGTGCCCGCGTGCTGGGTACTAGCTCAGACAATATTGTTTACAAGACTCGAACAAAACCGACATGTGTTAGGAGCAGAACTCTGAAGACATGCGACATCACCAGCCCGCACTGTGCCCGCGTGCTGGGTACTAGCTCAGACAATATTGTTTACAAGACTCGAACAAAACCGACATGTGTTAGGAGCAGAACTCTGAAGACATGCGACATCACCAGCCCGCACTGTGCCCGCGTGCTGGGTACTAGCTCAGACAATATTGTTTACAAGACTCGAACAAAACCGACATGTGTTAGGAGCAGAACTCTGAAGACATGCGACATCACCAGCCCGCACTGTGCCCGCGTGCTGGGTACTAGCTCAGACAATATTGTTTACAAGACTCGAACAAAACCGACATGTGTTAGGAGCAGAACTCTGAAGACATGCGACATCACCAGCCCGCACTGTGCCCGCGTGCTGGGTACTAGCTCAGACAATATTGTTTACAAGACTCGAACAAAACCGACATGTGTTAGGAGCAGAACTCTGAAGACATGCGACATCACCAGCCCGCACTGTGCCCGCGTGCTGGGTACTAGCTCAGACAATATTGTTTACAAGACTCGAACAAAACCGACATGTGTTAGGAGCAGAACTCTGAAGACATGCGACATCACCAGCCCGCACTGTGCCCGCGTGCTGGGTACTAGCTCAGACAATATTGTTTACAAGACTCGAACAAAACCGACATGTGTTAGGAGCAGAACTCTGAAGACATGCGACATCACCAGCCCGCACTGTGCCCGCGTGCTGGGTACTAGCTCAGACAATATTGTTTACAAGACTCGAACAAAACCGACATGTGTTAGGAGCAGAACTCTGAAGACATGCGACATCACCAGCCCGCACTGTGCCCGCGTGCTGGGTACTAGCTCAGACAATATTGTTTACAAGACTCGAACAAAACCGACATGTGTTAGGAGCAGAACTCTGAAGACATGCGACATCACCAGCCCGCACTGTGCCCGCGTGCTGGGTACTAGCTCAGACAATATTGTTTACAAGACTCGAACAAAACCGACATGTGTTAGGAGCAGAACTCTGAAGACATGCGACATCACCAGCCCGCACTGTGCCCGCGTGCTGGGTACTAGCTCAGACAATATTGTTTACAAGACTCGAACAAAACCGACATGTGTTAGGAGCAGAACTCTGAAGACATGCGACATCACCAGCCCGCACTGTGCCCGCGTGCTGGGTACTAGCTCAGACAATATTGTTTACAAGACTCGAACAAAACCGACATGTGTTAGGAGCAGAACTGTGAAGACATGCGACATCACCAGCCCGCACTGTGCCCGCGTGCTGGGTACTAGCTCAGACAATATTGTTTACAAGACTCGAACAAAACCGACATGTGTTAGGAGCAGAACTGTGAAGACATGCGACATCACCAGCCCGCACTGTGCCCGCGTGCTGGGTACTAGCTCAGACAATATTGTTTACAAGACTCGAACAAAACCGACATGTGTTAGGAGCAGAACTCTGAAGACATGCGACATCACCAGCCCGCACTGTGCCCGCGTGCTGGGTACTAGCTCAGACAATATTGTTTACAAGACTCGAACAAAACCGACATGTGTTAGGAGCAGAACTGTGAAGACATGCGACATCACCAGCCCGCACTGTGCCCGCGTGCTGGGTACTAGCTCAGACAATATTGTTTACAAGACTCGAACAAAACCGACATGTGTTAGGAGCAGAACTCTGAAGACATGCGACATCACCAGCCCGCACTGTGCCCGCGTGCTGGGTACTAGCTCAGACAATATTGTTTACAAGACTCGAACAAAACCGACATGTGTTAGGAGCAGAACTGTGAAGACATGCGACATCACCAGCCCGCACTGTGCCCGCGTGCTGGGTACTAGCTCAGACAATATTGTTTACAAGACTCGAACAAAACCGACATGTGTTAGGAGCAGAACTCTGAAGACATGCGACATCACCAGCCCGCACTGTGCCCGCGTGCTGGGTACTAGCTCAGACAATATTGTTTACAAGACTCGAACAAAACCGACATGTGTTAGGAGCAGAACTCTGAAGACATGCGACATCACCAGCCCGCACTGTGCCCGCGTGCTGGGTACTAGCTCAGACAATATTGTTTACAAGACTCGAACAAAACCGACATGTGTTAGGAGCAGAACTCTGAAGACATGCGACATCACCAGCCCGCACTGTGCCCGCGTGCTGGGTACTAGCTCAGACAATATTGTTTACAAGACTCGAACAAAACCGACATGTGTTAGGAGCAGAACTCTGAAGACATGCGACATCACCAGCCCGCACTGTGCCCGCGTGCTGGGTACTAGCTCAGACAATATTGTTTACAAGACTCGAACAAAACCGACATGTGTTAGGAGCAGAACTCTGAAGACATGCGACATCACCAGCCCGCACTGTGCCCGCGTGCTGGGTACTAGCTCAGACAATATTGTTTACAAGACTCGAACAAAACCGACATGTGTTAGGAGCAGAACTCTGAAGACATGCGACATCACCAGCCCGCACTGTGCCCGCGTGCTGGGTACTAGCTCAGACAATATTGTTTACAAGACTCGAACAAAACCGACATGTGTTAGGAGCAGAACTCTGAAGACATGCGACATCACCAGCCCGCACTGTGCCCGCGTGCTGGGTACTAGCTCAGACAATATTGTTTACAAGACTCGAACAAAACCGACATGTGTTAGGAGCAGAACTCTGAAGACATGCGACATCACCAGCCCGCACTGTGCCCGCGTGCTGGGTACTAGCTCAGACAATATTGTTTACAAGACTCGAACAAAACCGACATGTGTTAGGAGCAGAACTCTGAAGACATGCGACATCACCAGCCCGCACTGTGCCCGCGTGCTGGGTACTAGCTCAGACAATATTGTTTACAAGACTCGAACAAAACCGACATGTGTTAGGAGCAGAACTCTGAAGACATGCGACATCACCAGCCCGCACTGTGCCCGCGTGCTGGGTACTAGCTCAGACAATATTGTTTACAAGACTCGAACAAAACCGACATGTGTTAGGAGCAGAACTCTGAAGACATGCGACATCACCAGCCCGCACTGTGCCCGCGTGCTGGGTACTAGCTCAGACAATATTGTTTACAAGACTCGAACAAAACCGACATGTGTTAGGAGCAGAACTCTGAAGACATGCGACATCACCAGCCCGCACTGTGCCCGCGTGCTGGGTACTAGCTCAGACAATATTGTTTACAAGACTCGAACAAAACCGACATGTGTTAGGAGCAGAACTCTGAAGACATGCGACATCACCAGCCCGCACTGTGCCCGCGTGCTGGGTACTAGCTCAGACAATATTGTTTACAAGACTCGAACAAAACCGACATGTGTTAGGAGCAGAACTCTGAAGACATGCGACATCACCAGCCCGCACTGTGCCCGCGTGCTGGGTACTAGCTCAGACAATATTGTTTACAAGACTCGAACAAAACCGACATGTGTTAGGAGCAGAACTCTGAAGACATGCGACATCACCAGCCCACACTGTGCCCGCGTGCTGGGTACTAGCTCAGACAATATTGTTTACAAGACTCGAACAAAACCGACATGTGTTAGGAGCAGAACTCTGAAGACATGCGACATCACCAGCCCGCACTGCGCCCGCGTGCTGGGTACTAGCTCAGACAATATTGTTTACAAGACTCGAACAAAACCGACATGTGTTAGGAGCAGAACTCTGAAGACATGCGACATCACCAGCCCGCACTGTGCCCGCGTGCTGGGTACTAGCTCAGACAATATTGTTTACAAGACTCGAACAAAACCGACATGTGTTAGGAGCAGAACTCTGAAGACATGCGACATCACCAGCCCACACTGTGCCCGCGTGCTGGGTACTAGCTCAGACAATATTGTTTACAAGACTCGAACAAAACCGACATGTGTTAGGAGCAGAACTCTGAAGACATGCGACATCACCAGCCCGCACTGTGCCCGCGTGCTGGGTACTAGCTCAGACAATATTGTTTACAAGACTCGAACAAAACCGACATGTGTTAGGAGCAGAACTCTGAAGACATGCGACATCACCAGCCCGCACTGCGCCCGCGTGCTGGGTACTAGCTCAGACAATATTGTTTACAAGACTCGAACAAAACCGACATGTGTTAGGAGCAGAACTCTGAAGACATGCGACATCACCAGCCCGCACTGTGCCCGCGTGCTGGGTACTAGCTCAGACAATATTGTTTACAAGACTCGAACAAAACCGACATGTGTTAGGAGCAGAACTCTGAAGACATGCGACATCACCAGCCCGCACTGTGCCCGCGTGCTGGGTACTAGCTCAGACAATATTGTTTACAAGACTCGAACAAAACCGACATGTGTTAGGAGCAGAACTCTGAAGACATGCGACATCACCAGCCCGCACTGTGCCCGCGTGCTGGGTACTAGCTCAGACAATATTGTTTACAAGACTCGAACAAAACAGACATGTGTTAGGAGCAGAACTCTGAAGACATGCGACATCACCAGCCCGCACTGTGCCCGCGTGCTGGGTACTAGCTCAGACAATATTGTTTACAAGACTCGAACAAAACCGACATGTGTTAGGAGCAGAACTCTGAAGACATGCGACATCACCAGCCCGCACTGTGCCCGCGTGCTGGGTACTAGCTCAGACAATATTGTTTACAAGACTCGAACAAAACAGACATGTGTTAGGAGCAGAACTCTGAAGACATGCGACATCACCAGCCCGCACTGTGCCCGCGTGCTGGGTACTAGCTCAGACAATATTGTTTACAAGACTCGAACAAAACCGACATGTGTTAGGAGCAGAACTCTGAAGACATGCGACATCACCAGCCCGCACTGTGCCCGCGTGCTGGGTACTAGCTCAGACAATATTGTTTACAAGACTCGAACAAAACAGACATGTGTTAGGAGCAGAACTCTGAAGACATGCGACATCACCAGCCCGCACTGTGCCCGCGTGCTGGGTACTAGCTCAGACAATATTGTTTACAAGACTCGAACAAAACCGACATGTGTTAGGAGCAGAACTCTGAAGACATGCGACATCACCAGCCCGCACTGTGCCCGCGTGCTGGGTACTAGCTCAGACAATATTGTTTACAAGACTCGAACAAAACCGACATGTGTTAGGAGCAGAACTCTGAAGACATGCGACATCACCAGCCCGCACTGTGCCCGCGTGCTGGGTACTAGCTCTGCCATTGTTGTTTCCAAGACTCGAACAAAAGAAGTGGAAAAGGTGACATATTTAGTCTCACGGTAAGTACACAAAGATTACAGAAAATAATGTTATCCCCATCATCATCCATAGCCTGACTTCCCCCACTGCCGGGTGTCGCCTCTCTTCGTTAGTGCCAAGCTCCACGTTCATGTTCCAGTCTCATCCAGGGTATACCCGTGATGGTTACAATGTCGTCGGCACATCTCACTGAAATAATAAAGAAAATAATGTACTATACTTAATCAATGTTCCTTTAAGAAATGCTAGTTCCTAAGGGACGAGTGCGACAGTCCCCACCAGTAAGATTGTTCGACATTGGCTCTGAGGCATAACTTTGACCTTAACAAGCGTCAATACTCTACTGGTTAAGGTGTCGGCCTTGTGATCGAGAGGTCGCGGGTTCGATCCCAAACCGTTACCCTATTTCCGTGAACACATTCTGGTACAAGTATGTTTAGCTTAGTTGGAGGGGTTAAGAAGATTGTTAGTAATGTGAATTCTACCAACATTGCCAGTTCTCTTAAAAAAAAACAGTTTAACCAATAAAAAGAAGATAAGCACAAACAATTATATTAGTTTTATAAACTGGTTATAACAACACTTTTACACGTCATTTTTCCGTAAATTGAAATAAGGTGATGCCAGTGTATCCTAGCCGACTATCCTGAAAACAAACACCGAAACAAACTCAGAAGTCAACGTCTCTTTTGAAGTCCATACAATCCGTACTGATCAAAATGATTTGAGCACCACAGACATAAACCTATATCGTACCCATATGAATGGGTACGATATAGGTTTATGTCTGTGGTGCTTGAGAATAGCAAAACACAGATTTGAGCAAGATCGTCCAAAGAATCCAAGCATTAGTCAGTTATCGCATAGCTTAACTTAGAGCTTTAAGTAGCTCGAACGACTTGATGAACAATACCAAAGTAAGGACATTTGGATATGCCGAAAGTAATCTACTCATTATATTCGTGGTTTTCCCATATTGTTCTCGTATTGGTTCACGAGGTCGGGTCAAAGTTATACCTCTGGGCCAAAGTCATATCATCTGACGGTACTTACGTACCTTATAGTTTTGTATGGTTAGTCATACTTACTCTCTTAAATACTTCTGCCATCAACTCTGGTTATAAGAGAAGCGTTATGAGACAGTATGTTATGTCATAGTGAACTAGAGATATCCGAGTATATTTAGATTGAAATAGCGCAGATTATTTTAGCGTCTGGATCGATTGGCTCTCACTCAGTGGCGTAGCTGAAGGTCCGCAGACCCCGCGGCGCGGGAAGGCCTCCGGCTTTAGGGGGCCCTCAGTGTCTTACATTTTTTTTCTAATCTACGTGTATACATACATTTTAAACCCCAAGCGAGCCCACCCCATGTAACCCAGAACTTCGTGAATCCGAAGCAATCGGAACCTACCTAACACAGGAAGTTTTAAATAATCGATGTATTTTGAGTACTAGGAAAATGAGCTAGTTTAGTAAGTTCTAGGTTACGTAGGGTTGACTGGCTTGGGTCTTCGGAATTTTTGTATTATCGCTGGGTTATAGAGGGCCTTATTGAGATTTTGGCGGAGGGCCTCCGAAGTTTCAGCTACGCCACTGCTCTCACTGTCATAAACTGGGTTAGCTGTCTGCATTTTTATTTAATAAAATTAAATATATTATATTAACAACACCCACACGGCTCGATCTTCAGAAGTTTAGGCAACGATCCGTCCGTTAATGGGAACCATCACATATCGGGATTCCTCGGTGCTTCGGGAAGCACGTAAAGTCCCGGCTGTCATTAGCACATCGTTCACAGTCGTTACGGGTAATAATCTGACAAAAGTCTAGTCAAAGGGTATCGTGTTACCCAGTAACTGGGTTGTGGAGGTTAGATAGGCTGTCGCTCCATGTACAACTAGTGTTTTAGATGAATGCAGCTTACAACTAGTGTTTTCAGCTGCATCCAGCTATACTGGAAGCCGACCCTGACAAAGTTATGAAAAGGCTAAACAGACGATGATTTGATTTGTACCTAGATGTGCAATTATTTCAAAGCACAACTTTCTCTTATAAATTCAGATTTCAGATTGCTAGTGTTACGCCAGTCGCTTAGTAAAGTACGTCGAGAAACTTCGACAGAAATCTAGAATGTTCGAGATACTAACGCCATCTAGCGGTGAGTAGCAGTACTGAGTATATCTAGTTGAGACACTAACGCCATCTAGCGGCGAGTGTCAGTACTGTGTATCTCAAGTAGCTTCTGGAATATTCTTGGCAGTATAAACAGTGAGTCGATTTTACAAGAATGTTCTAGAACTCATAGAACGGGGTATAAATAGATCGCAAAGGGACGCAGAGAGTCAGTCTTATTACGAGGCGAATACGCGATATAATCGAAGCTCTACAAGTGAATTTCAGAGCGATTTAAGTTGTACTGTGAATAACTGTGTTAATTTTTATTTGGTTATTGTTTAAGTAAAGTGTTAATTTTGGTTTAATTGGTGTAAATTATTTCTATCCCGAACCCCAGCTCGTACCACTAGTTATAACTGAATAAAAACCATAAGTATAATTAGCTTCAATTCAAAACTACACGGCCCATAGCATATTAAGAAATTTAAAAAATAATTATTTTAAACTCCCTTGGGAAAACACCGTACGTGACAAAATTTAATGTTATGAAGGAACTCTTCACATATTTCCCACTAGCCTAGCATCAATACTTTAGTACATAGAGTGCGCCACCTCCCTGAATTATATATGGATGACAAATGTAATAAGTTCCCTCCTCTGTGACACGCTGAGAGGTATAAAATACTGAGTGACATTATTCATCATTGAAATGTGTTGGTGTGAGATGTAAACTACAATGATCTAGCTAGGGAGGGTCTTTGGGGTCGTAGGCCGTCGGAGTGGGGACTCTGTCTACACACTAAGCGACCTCTATTGATAGCCTCGTGTTTGACCTTCATCTCATTCAAGCGATAATGTGGTCGAAGATGAAACACGCTTACCTAGAAGTAACCTATTCACTCTTGACTTAAAGACCTCCAGGTATAGCTATTACAACGGCAGGAAATTCCCCTACTTACCTAGTTGTATACACAATGAAAGTATTACCAAAACATTTAAATTCATCATCGAAGTGTGTTGGTATGAGATGTTAACCATAACGGTATAGCTGTGTCTTTGTGGTGGTAAGACTCTGACCGCCCACTGAGTCTCCCTGTGAGTGTAGTTATCCCGGCATGCTGGTGTAGTTGAACAAGAGATCGCGGGTTCGATTCCCGGGTCGGTCAACACGTGGTTTCCGAGGCTCGGGGGACTCTCGACATGTTAAGATGGTCTCCCATCAACAGAAAGACCTCGGTAAGCGTTGCTTAACCTCGTAGATCGAGCCGTACCACTGTTATTATACAACGTGTAACGGAAACCCCATATCTATCCAAAAGGGCTGAAGACAACATCTGGTATGGAGTCTCTATGCACAGTTTCAGCTCAAAATAACTGACTCACAGAATTGACCCCAAATTATTGTTTTCATACCAGTAATAACAAACGTGTCACATCACTATGAGGGTCATCACTTGCCACGTCACTTGTCAATAAAACGATAATTCTCTTCGTTCTTCTTAATTTGAAAAATTCAGTTTCTGGTATCAATGTATTGAAATTTCTAATAAGTTCCACACTTGTAGACATAGGATTACAAAACCCTTGCTATATCGTTTGTTATCATCGAAAGAAGCCGTGCACTTGGTATGTATATACCCTTTAAATTACACGTTGTATATCCACGAGCACATCATCTTGTAAGAACACTATGGCTGCATAAATTATGATTCAAGTAATTATTTGCATCCCTCTTTTCTCTTATCAAAGTTCACATCACAAAAACACAGAAATACCCGTATATTCCCACTTTTGTGAATTTACTAACAGTTTGTAGAGCAAACTGTTAGTGAATTCACAGAGTGCACACTACATATTTCCGACCCGCAGTTTCTCTCCCAGTTTATTTAAATAACAAACAAAACAGAATGTTAGCTGTAAATTAATACAGGTGTTAGGAACTAAGTAATAAATATCCAAATAAATTTTAAATGCCTATTTTATAATTGATCTTGTTTTATAATGTTAAAAATCATTTTAATATCATATCTTACTTATTAAGAAACTAGCGACCCGCCCCGGCTTCGCACGGGTGCAATGTTTATATTAAATATACTATAGAATCTATACTAATATTATAAAGCGGAAAAAGTTTGTTTGTTTGTTTGCTTGAACGCGCTAATCTTCGAAAGTACTGGGTGGATTTGGATGAAATTTGGTATGGATGTAGCTTGAAGCTTGAGGAAGGTTATAGGCTACTTTTTACGCGACTGCAAAAAAGGAGAGTTATGTTTTTACCGTGATAGAATCCACGGGAGCGAAGCCCCGCGTGGGTACTAGTGTCTTCATATACATCGTTGACAGCCTTTTTGTCATTGGACATACATATTCTCTTTAACAGTGCGAGACATAATTTACCACTGATTTGAAAACCACTTGATCGCACATACGTTGCCCCGACGCACGAAAACTATGCGAGTTTTTGCTCTTATATATTGTCTACGATACACGAACCATTTTAGTTGTGACCAAGTATTAGGCCTGTGTGCACGCTAAACAGTTACAAATTTTAAATTTTTGTATCCAATTTATAACGCATAATAATGCTTTCATGCGCGTTGAAGTGGTGTGGAAAACATTCCCAGACATCTATATACCAAATGGATGACATAACTATTCATCAGTAATTAAATAATATGAAAATTATTTATCATTTAATCCGATTATAAGCTCCGCAGAGGTCCATTTAAAATGGTGGTTTGGGTGGTCAAGGACAAAATTGTGTCGCGCGTTGATGTCCGTTGGAAATGTCTCTTTCTTACATGAAGAAATTCTAATTCTTTTATCCCTGTCTTTTCATCTGTATTTTTATCGTAAAAATCGGTGCTGTTACATATAACGGCTGGATACGATATCGATAATTATAAAATTAAACTTATTTTTTTGTAATTCAATTCAGATAGTTGTCATAAAATACCTATCTACATTAACCGACTTTAAAAAAAATGGCCAAGTGCGAGTCAGACTCGCCCATGAAGGGTTCCGTAGTAACTATAATAATATAATATAATAATTATGTATATTTATTTGACGAATAAAAATAAACTTAAAATTTCTTAAAACTAGCTTATTTATTTACATTTTTACAACTACGCTAAAAAACTTTGTTTTTCATAGTGTTTGTATGAATTACAAAGTTATATTTGTGGTTTTAGAAAATATGCTGTATCTCAAAAACTGCTAAGCCGATTTCGTTCAAACCAATTTTGGTTGCAAGTTTACATTAAGATCTACAGACATATATCTTTTTTAGATTTTTCACTCCATTATTATAGAAGTTAGAGGGGGACACACATTTTACCACTTTGGAAGCTTATATCTTTTAAACGATTGACTTTATGAAAAGGTGGTTCTAAAAACCCTTATATCATTTTTAAAGATCTGTCTATAAATACAACACACGCATAGGTTTCATGTAAAAAAATATTTTCAGTTCTAGTTCCATGTATGGGACCCCCTTTATTTTAAATATTTTTTAATTTTTTTCTTTAAAATAGAAAAGCGGTTTACAGAATACATCTATCTACCAAGTTTCACATGTATAGTTTTAATAGTTTCGGAATAAAATGGCTGTGACATACGGATGGACGGACAGACAGACAGACAGACAGACAGACGGACAGACATATCGAAACTATAAGGGTTCCGTTTTTTGCCATTCGGCTACGGAACCCTAAAAAGGAGAAAGTTCTGATATTTTTTCTTCTGTGTGACATGCATGTTTTCTGTTTAGATTTCCCAAGATTCCATATTAAAAAGAAAAGTGGATGGATAAGGTTACTAGGCAATATTGGTTTCTAGTTTGGTTTTTATTGATATAATGTTGAGAAAAGTCAAAATAATATAAGATACCTATATCCAATCTTTCTAGGCTTCAAATAGTATGACGGAGTCTAATATTAATTAACTTGGACCTTTGCATTACAATATCGCCCTCGTTAGTTACTTTGGTTCCGGGGATGCGGTAATGGTCTCTATGAGATTCCGCGGCCCCGGAACTTAAGGGCAGCTGAAGGAACAGGGTGGGTTTTTAGTCAGTAGAAGTCTAACACTCCCTTCCACTTTACCCAGAGCGGGAGAAGTCATTCGATGATTTTCCCACTCAGAAAAAAGAAACAGGTTCCTTTGTTTCGATGTCGAGTCCACGGATTAAGTGTATGTAGGAGGGAGGAGTCATTAGATAAATCATCTAATGGTGGTGAGTACCACCAAAAAATAATTATTACCTAGTGCCTGCTGAAGCTACAGTTGTTGACACATCTGATTTTAATGAAAATATATTTATTATGGAATATAAAATAAATATAAGAAAATAAAATATGAAATAATATATAGCCGGCTACATTGTCCATGCTCTGATAAAGCAAATAAAATGCCTAACTTGTATTGGAGCGTTGGTTGGTGTTACAAATCAAAACGCCTTACAATTTCAAAAAGACACTAAAACAAGTTATTGTACGGATCCACCACAGTAATAGAAATTTATCGTCGTTGTGAAATTTATATTAAAAGGGCGATCAACGAGAGTGGTTCGAAAGTGCTGTCTCAGAAATATAATTCCAATTATTTTATGAGATCGGTTTTAAAATCACTGATTGGGTTAAATTTATTCCCGGATATTAATTTTCATCAATATGAAATAGAAACTACCAATCATTTGATTGAATTAGCTAGATGCATAATTCAGAAATATGTAAACGCTCGGTTATCATTTTTTAGCAAAAACAATCAGGGCCCTAAAACTTTAATTCGAAAAACATTTACTAAATTAATTCATTTTAAAAATGAATAATAACAGCATACTTGTTTTTCTTTTTGTAATTGAGACTGATAATGATTAAATATTATTATGTGATTTTATTGAGTAATTTTATATTGTTAAACTTCATTTTATCGATATCGATAACTTTCCCTCAATCAAGTAGAGCAATCCCTAACTCGGCATATCTATGAAGCTTGACTTTGAACTGACCAATTGCAGTAGCGCATTTTTTCCTCGCCTCCCAACCCGTATTGGTGAGTTGTGTTCTTCAAAGAAATCGGCCTATAAGCTCTCTAGGTTAAATACTCTCTGATTCAAAAGGACTGAAGACAACATCTGGTATGGAGTCTCTATACACAGTTTAAGCTCAAAATAAGTGACTCACAGAATTGACCCCAAATTATTGTTTTCATACCAGTAATAACAAACGTGTCACAGCACTATGAGGGTCATCACTTTCCACGTTACTTGCCAATAAAACGATAATTCTCTTCGTTCTCCTTAATTTGAAAAAATCGGTTTCTGGTATCAATGTATTGAAATTTCTAATAAGTTCCACACTTGTAGACATAGGATTACAAAACCCTTGCCATATCGTTTGTTATCATCGAAAGAAGCCGTGCACTTGGTATGTATATACCCTTTAAATTACACGTTGTATATCCACGAGCACATCATCTTGTAAAAAAAAGTTATTTAAAAAAATCTAAAAAACCCGACTGCTCAACTGAAATGCAAAAAACAAGCAGATTTTTATTTTAAAAAGTGATAAGCAGGCGGGACCCAATTGAACATACTTTTTTTAATGAGATGGGTCCGCCTGCTTATCACTTTTTAAAATAAAAATCTGCTTGTTTCTTGCATTTCAGTTGAGCAGTCGGGTTTTTTAGATTTTTTAAATAACTTTTTTTTTTCAACTTTTTAGTTAAAATATTAATAAACAATTTTTTAGTTTTCCCGGTCGTGTCACATTGGCACTCCACCGGATTCAGAAAGTGAAGTCCATATTTTTAAACTTTCTCATTGTATTATTTTGCTAGTATTACACTAAGGATACACATGATATACCTTTTTGAAATCCTTGTAATAAGCCCTTTAATTTGATACCCACATTGCAGTATTAGAAAAAAAATATTTTTTTTCACCATATATAATGGCTTCGCACAGCCGCCATGTTTAATTTTTTGAAATGTCACCTATCTAAGAACACTCGGGCTGCTAAGACAAATCTAATGATATCTTAATTGTGTGAATCCGTTCAGCGGTTCTGGAGATATGAGGTAATAAAGAATATTACATACATACATACGTACATACATACAAGATACGCGCGAAAAACATAACCCTTCCTTTGCAGTCGGGTAAAAACACTATGGCTGTATAGATTATGACTCAAGTCATTATTTGCATCCCTCTTTTCTCTTATCAAAGGTCACTTCACAAAAACACAGAAATACCAGGGTGAATTTCCCAAATGGCTTACTTTTTGTCTTCGGTGAAATTAGTATTTGAAAAAAGGATATTGTTCTGAATTCTTTTTTTAGTAATCAATAGGTAGTTATTGGGTTGTGGCAAAAATATAATTTGCCTAGGACTATTACAAAGGTAGAAATAAATACATAAACCTCTATTTTTTTTCAAATCGGTGCTGTCCCTCTACTTTTTTTTACAAACAAAACAGCTTATACACTAATAAAAATAAGTAAGTTAAGTATATAACTTATTCTATTTCATAGAATATTAGTTTTGTTATTAATATATAGCATATTTTAATACATAATTAACGATTATTATTACTGAGAGGCACAAACGTATTGGTCCTGCAAAATGTTCTCATATCGCTGGACAAAGGTAATTTAAGTCTAACTTTACATCGACGAATCCGACAGCGTCTCCACCCCAATTGTATTTCCCTCGTTGGTGTGTGCTAGTGCGTAGTCAGGATGGACGTGTGTGAAATCGCTGCATATTCCCGCCAATAACATAAGTACGCCAATTAAGTTGCTCCCGGACAATTATTTTATATTAACGGTGGTTTCATTTTTCTAGTGTGATAAGTAGTTTTATTATTGTTGTTTGGTTCTAACAGAGGTAGTAAGTGAATTAGCTTCATTGTCT
Source organism: Tholera decimalis (assembly GCA_943138885.2). NCBI lineage: Eukaryota > Metazoa > Arthropoda > Insecta > Lepidoptera > Noctuidae > Tholera > Tholera decimalis. The sequence continues at coordinate 2,377,554 of OW964575.2, read as the reverse complement.
GTTATTGAATTTATCGTAGATATTATGCATTTTTTCTAATTTTCTAAAAACTGTGTTATTTCTCACGTCGCTGTTCTCATATCGCTGTAATCGGTGGTCTTTATTACCACCGATGTGATAATTTACACCGAAATGATAAGAAAAAATCGATCGGTGACTTATATCTAATATCGGTGTTTTGATTCATGATCAACGCACAGATTTGTCACATCGGTGGATTTATTTATCATATCGGTAGATCATTTTATCATCTCGGTGAGTCCTTTTATCATATCGGTAGATCCCATGTCATTTCGTTAAGTTTACAAAGAAACAATGGAACATACAGACACATACATACTTACCTACATAGACTGCCAAAATTATTACCACGATACCACTGGCTAGTAGAAGCTGTATAAATGTATCATTAGGGGAGGTCTGTATTCGGTAATGTACGCCTATAGGCTGAGATGATGATGGTGAGGTGGATCAATTGAACGCATTGAAGGTTTCTCTAGAAAATATTTTCTAGTTAAAAAAATAGTAAGTAGGTTCATAATAATAAATAACAAAATAATAAATAGATAAAAAGAAAACATAATAAAAAAGAAAGCATAGTAATTAGCTGGATCGTCCAAAGTAATAAATGTGTATTGTGCAATTTTAACCTTAGATATAAGATTTTTGATTTTTTTTATACTTCATTTTAATAAAGACAATGATAATAAAAATAAACATTATTTTTTTAATTCTAAGTACCTATAGTAAATATAATAAAATAGGTACATAATTTCAAAAAATATATTTTATTTGGATTTCTAAGAACTCAGTTCTCTTTGGATGTGATCTACTTACATAAGACCCTAAGTTCAGGTCTTCAGTTCTAAGTCACCCTTGTAAAAATATATAGGTACCTACTAACTATTTCCTTTTTGATGTTCAAAGGTGGATAGATTATCATATCGCTGGATATGTACATCATTTCAGTGGATAAACTTATCATATCGGTGTACAGAAAAAATAATCGGTGCCGGTTTGTCATATCGGTGGAAACCAGAATTCAAACTGAATTTTCTCCTTAGTCTTAAATTATACGTTTGTTCCGTCCAACGTGAAATGGAACGCACCTTTTGGTTGGCAACATTAATTATCTGTGGGTTTGACATAACTTTTGACTTAACAGATTACCTTTGTTCCGGTTGAAAAAATGTCCGCTCTTGGGACCTTGTGATTTAATTGTTTTTGGAAACATCGTATTCAATCGCCTGTTGTAACCGATAATTGGGTCGCGATTAACGATTGATTGAAATTGTAATCCCGAATTGACGAAAAACCTGGGATATTTTGGAACATAACGCCGAATCGTCGTCGAAAAGTCGTCAGCCTGTCTGACACGCGAACTTTGCTGAAAATAAGTGATAAATAGCTGCTTCAATCTGGGTGCGAAGTTTGTGCTAACTGCCGGCCTGGACCACACATTGAAGCTTGCGTCCCTTGTGATCGCCGTGACACCACTCAACACCATTACACATTCAAATATACTTACACCCATCCCACACGGAAGTGATCTACCAAGGTCGCACGCTGTCGTCAACCAGCCACCGGTGAGTGTTCATGTTGGAATATCTAATTGTGTAAAGTTAACTATTTATTAGTAAAGCCTAAGACGCTGCATATTGTGTTTGACAAGCAACGGTAGGGCTCCACGTACCGTGGACTGTTCGGCATACCAGTTACCGTTGGCTGGCTTGGTACTGAACAACGTTGATAATATTAAATTTGGGGATATTTGATATCCTAAAGATTACATAAAACCTGAAAAATATACAAAAAAATATATAATTGAAAAAGTTCACCGATATGATAAAAAAAATGGCATTTGTTGAAATTCACCCACCAGTATATTCTAACTTTTGTGAATTCACTAACAGTTTGTAGAGCAAACTGTTAGTGAATTCACAGAGTGCATACTACATATTTCTAACCCGCAGTTTCTCTTTCAGTTTATTTAAATAACAAACAAAACAGAATGTTAGCTGTAAATTAATACAGAGTGTACTACGTGAGCTCGACTAATGGATGTGCGATTAACGCTTATACGTCAAAACTGTACTGCGACTCACCATAGTTCGAATGCACGCTTGTGAGATACACTGAAGATCGACATCACGCTAGTACGACTTGAAGACGCATTTGGGTTCATAATCATAATTATAATATTCCACAACTTTTTCACACAACGTCATCTAGTCCCAAACTAAGCAGAGCTTGTGGTATGGATACTAGACAACTGATAAATATACATATATATTTCTAAATACATACATATTATAGACTAGCTTTTGCCCGCGACTTCGTCCGCGTGGAATAGTTACTTTGGGCTAACGTTAAATTTAACCCCGATTTTGAAGCATTCTTCATTGTCGCTCCACTCCTATTGGCCTTAGCGTAATGATACAATATAGCTGTGCCCGCGACTCCGTCAGCGTAAGTTAATGTATTGGTAATATTGTTTAGATCACGTTCACATGAGGCTTAAGTACCTAGAGAACGCTTCGACCGCGAGACGCGTCGAGCGCGGCGACCGATTCTCAAAAATAATCCTTATAGCATGATTCATTATTCACGCGCGATGGCTTATTATTATAAGCGTATTTCATGTATAACTTTGGTGTTTCTATACCGATTTATATGATTCTTTTTACGGTTTCGTAGCCGAATGGCAAAAAACGGAATCTTTATAGTTTCGACATGTCTGTCCGTCTGTCTGTCTGTCTGTCTGTCCGTCCGTCCGTCTGTCACAGCAATTTTATTCCGAAACTATTAGGACTATATATGTGAAACTTGATAGGTAGATGTATTCTGTGAACCGCTTTCCGATTTTGAGAAAAAAACTAAAAAATATTTAAAATAAAGGGGGGCTCCCCATACATGGAACTAAACCTGAAAATATTTTTTTTTCATGAAATCGATGCATGTGTGGTATCTATAGACAGTTCTTTAAAAACGACATCGGGGTTTCTAACACCACTTTTACATAAAGTCAATCGTTTAAAAGATATAAGCTTCCAAAGTGGTAAAATGTGTGTGTGGCGGACACAACCTCTAACTTCTATAATAATGGAGTGAAAAATCTAAAAAAAAATATATGTCTGTAGATCTTAATATAAACTTTCAACCAAAATTAGTTTGAACGAAATCAGTTCAGCAGTTTTTGAGATACAGCATATTTTATAAAACCGCAAATATAACTTTGTAATTCATACAAACACGATGAAAAACAAATTTATTTGGCGCAGTTGTAAAAAATGTAAAAAAGCCAGTTTTAAGAAATTTGTAAGGTTTTTTTTTTCAAAACAAATTTATTTGGCGCAGTTGTAAAAAATGTAAATAAGCTAGTTTTAAGAAATTTGTAAGGGTTTTTTTTCGTCAAATAAATTTGCATATTATATTATACCTAGTTACTACGGAACCCTTCATGGGCGAGTCTGACTCGCACTTGGCCAATTTTTTTATGGAATAGTTAATAATGTTAACTTTTTCAATTAGGGGTGACTGAGAGTATTATAAACGTAAGAGTAGACAAATATTATAATCAGAAAGCTTCGAACTGCTAAGCTATCGGGAGTTACACGTGTTATTGTGAGTCAACCATAAAAGTTAGACATATGCTGTCGTGGGATATTTTTTATATAATTTTAAGGAAAACATTTCCGTCATGAAATGATTTGTGTAGCTTTAACCATTAAAGTTGCACACGCGACGGAAGCTTAAAAAATGGAGTAACTTCTCCCGTTTCCCCAACATTTCCCTTCACTGCTCTGCTCCTATTGAATGTAGCGTGATGAAAAGTATACTATAACCCGCTCAGGAGTATGAAAAATAATTGTACCAAGTTTCGTTAAAATCCGTCGAGTAGTTTTTGTTTCTATAACGGTTATACAGACAGACAGACAGACAGACAGACAGACAGACAAAAATTTAACTGATTGCATTTTTGGCATGAGTATCGATCCTTAATCACCCCCTGATAGTTATTTTGGAAATATATTTCATGTACAGAATTGACCTCTCTACAGATTTATTATAAGTATAGATAAATTACACCCAGACAAAGAACAAATGACCGTGCTCATCACACAAACATTTGTCCTAGGTGGGAATCGAACCCACGACCTTAGGCATAGCAGTCAGGGCCACTGACCACTATACCAACGGGCCTGTCAAAATTATGCATACAACGTGTAATTTAAAGGGTATATACATACCAAGTGCATGGCTTCTTTGGATGATAACAAACGATGTGGCAAGGGTTTTGTAATCCTAAGTCTACGTGTGTAGAACTTATTACAAATACCAATACACTGATACCAGAGACCGAATTTTTCAAATTGAGAAGAACGAAAAGTATTGGCAAGTGACGTGGAAAGTTATTGACCCTCGTAGTGCTGTGACACGTTTGTTATGATTAGTATTCAAGAAATATATGAAACCAATAATTTGGTATCAATTCTTTGAGTTAGTTATTTTGTGCTGAAACTGTGCATAGAGACTCCATACATAACAGATGTTGTCTTCAGCCCTTTTGGATAGATATGGGGTTTCCGTTACACGTTGTATATGATGGCTCAGTTAGTTACAAACCCTTAATAATATTCCCAGATTCAATTACGGGTTATAAAACTTGCTAGCACTTTTAACAATATAATTGTTAAATTTCCGTGTGAACATTTCATGATTTTCTTCTAATTACGGAACCATTACAAATGTATATGTTGCCCTGTTTGCAATGAACAAACCATTTTTTTAAATATATTTTTTACTTAAGTTTATTGGTAATATATAGGTAATATAAAAAGATTATTTGGCAATATGCTTTACATCGACAGAAGAACGAACTTACACAAAAATAAACGTTTGTGTCATTTAAGATTCAGTTGAAAACCAACGTCAGGTACTTATAGTTGTGTGACATCTTGTTGAACCTATGTGGCGCTGCGAGACACATTATGTTGTTATTTTAATTTAGAAAACAAACCTTTCATTCTAACTGTGTCTGTGTGGGTCAAAACAGATACACTTTTGTTTGAAAAAAAAATGCCGTGATAATGTGTTATTTACGACCAATTTGCAAATAAATATCAGTTTCTCATTTCTTCTTTTCGCCAAAATATAAGTGGTACTATGAAATAATAAGTACCTACATGTTCAATTTAAAAAATGTTTTATAACTATCGGGTACCTAAACAAAATAACTTCAGTATCAAGAGAATACTCTATAACACGGAAAACATTTTTAGAAATACCCTCAACAACATAAAATATTACTTAAAAACAAAATATTCGAGTACCCTCTTTTTAAAAGCATATCTGTTGGGACGATCAAACTTTTTGTTACGATATCTTTTATCCTTGTATAAATATTTTTGTCGGTCGTTCCGAGCAAAAATTGTCACTTTAAAACTTTTTCCTTTTTCGGTCTGAGAGCGGATGAAGGGAGAGAGTAGGGTTGTCAAACGAATAATTATAATAATTCAGCCTATAACGTCTATAATATAGTAGTTAGTCACAAGATAGAAACACTCACACCAGTCTGGCCAAGGGGTTATTGTGTTCCCCGGTTACTCTGTTGTGGAGGTCTGATAAACAGACGCTCCATGTTAAATACTAGTATTGATCTGCATCCAGGTAGACTTCAAGCTGACCCCAACGTGGTTGGAAAAAGGCTAAGCGGACGATGAATTCAGCCTCTAACATGCCGACTGCTGGGACACAGGCCATAGGCATACAGTCACCACCCTGGCACAGTGCAGGCTGGTGGATGTCACATGTCTTCGAATTTAAATCGTAAGACATGCCGATATCCTCACTATGTTTTCTTGATGATATAAATTAATTGTGATGTGCCTGACTGGGCTCGAACACATGACCTGCAACTCGTTGCTATATTAGAACCAATTTCACCGCGCGCCAACCCTAACGCCGAATAACAATAAGTTATAGACTTACATGCATTTGTAGCGAAGTGGATTTTTATTTAATATACCGACTGGGACGAGACCAGCGTACTCGATGTATACATAAACTAAATAATATTGTTGTTAACGTCAATGGAGGCTAATCATTTTATATTGGGTTTTATAATGTTATGTTATCTAACACTATGTTTAAACTTATCTTTAAAGAAACTCCGCGAATAACGAACAGATTAATATTAAAGAAATGACGTGATCCTATTGTATCGACAAATCATGGCCCAGCCCGTTCCATAATCGGACTACAAGACGAACGACGATGCGTCATCTTTACAAGATGGAATCCCACCCATACGCACAAAATGTTTTGGGAATACTTTATATTGTGCGTAGAGCCAAGGAATGGAATTCCCTGCCAGAGTCTGTGTTTCCTGATAGCTATAACCTGGGGGTCTTTAAGTCAAGAGTGAATAGATTACTTCTAGGTACGCGTGCTTCATCTCCTACCACATCATCGCTTGACATCAGGACAGACGGTGGTCAAACGCGCACCTATCAAAAATAAAGAAGCATGTCCACAAAGTGAAAAGTAATAATCTGTAGTAAACCAGTCTATTGCAAAACTGTTTTAAAAAAATATTATAATATACCGCCTATAATGTTCTCACTGAAAGAAACGGTCCTTCTCTCTGTGAGAGGTAATGGGCCGTAGTCCAGCACGCGGGCGCAGTGCGGGGTGGAGGATTATTTGGTCCTAACACACATGCTGGAACCCACGATCTCCAACTCGCGACACCACTGCTCCCACTGAGTCCCGTGCTCGTGATAATTCCGGGATGAAAAAGTAGCCTTTTGGACTCGATCGAGCGCAGAGCTAAAAGGCTTATAGGTGACGAGGTGCTGGTGGACAAGCTTCATAGTCTGGCTCATCGGCGAACCGTTGCTTGCCTGTCGGTTTTCTACAGATTGTACTTCGGGGAGTGTGCGCAGGAGCTCCATGACCTGATCCTTTACCTCCCTTTCACTACCGGTCTACCAGACGTACGGCTGGGTACTACCCACACTTGGTTGATATACCGTCTTGTCGTACCAAGCGCTTCTCCTCCACATTTATTGTGCGCACAGCCAAGCTGTGGAATTCTCTGCCGGCTTCTGTGTTCCCTACAATATATGACCTTTCAGCCTTTAAAGCAAGAGTAAATAAGCATCTTCTGGGCTCGCTCGTCTCATCTTAGACCTTATCTATCGCTTACCATCAGGCGAGATCGAGGTCAAGAGTGGGCCCATCAGTAATTAAATAAAAGCCTACATGTTGTCCTATAAACCCCTCTATCTTTCAGTGAAGCTCCCGTTCAAATACGTTCAGCTGTTCCAGCGATTAGACCGGACAAACAGAAAGATAGACAGACAAAATATAGTTTGTTTGTGTTTGAGTATCGTGTAAACTATAAGCACTTGAGAAGGGAGAGTTTATTTGAATCACAGACAGACATTTCAATTATATTTATCTATATATTTTAATTATTAATACATGAAGCAAAAACGTTGTGCTCCTTTTTAGGGTTTCTTAGATGAATCGCAAAAACGGAAGTCTTATAAATTTTTCATGTCTGTCTGTCGGTCCGTATGTCACAGCTATTTTTCTCCGAAACATTTATGTTATTTCTACAAACACTGAAAAATAAACGCACTAGGCCAATTCGTACGAAAATTATCCTGATAAGTATGAAATTTGGCTCAGTTAAAGTTTATATGGCGAAGAAGAAAATAATGTAGGTATCTGTTAGCCAACAACATTGTGGTTGGCTTTCAGTCAAAATAGATGCAGTTTAATATCTCTCTAATTCATTAAGTACATTCAAGTACTTAGTGTGGTTTACAATCTCTAGTCTCCCTATACAAACACCAATTTTAGTTCTTAAATCGGTCTACTAGACTAGAAGTGCTGCAGAGTACCATCCACACTTGGTCGATATATATTATCGCCTTGTCGTATTAAGCACTTCTCCTCTACATTTATTGCAGCTTAATTCCCGATGAGCCCACTTATGACCTTGAAAATGCCTGATACTAAGAGATAGACGAGGTCTACGATGGAACGAGCAAGCCCACTCTGGCTTTAAAGGCTGACGGGTCATATATTGTAGGGAACACAGAAGCCGGCAGACAGTTCCACACCTTGGTCCGGTCAGTCCGGTGATGATATATACCTATTACACAACAAGTAATGTGCTTGACTGAATTCGAACCCTCGACCGTTGGGAACTCGAACCTCGCAAGTTGGGCCCGTAACCACTGAGCCAACACTGCTCCGGTAACTCTCTACTCACACAATATTGCACTATTCAATATGATTTTATTTATGCACTTAATACACTCTTTAATTGACTTTTTACTTACCGTCATCCGTGTGTCACTGCTGGGTGCCAATTGTAAACCAGCGCTGGGTGTCTTACGCCCAGCAAATGTCGAGTTGGTAACCCTTTCGGTGTGGACAGGCTCAGCTAATTTTCTTCTTGTTTTTTATAATTTTTGTATGGGTGGTCTTAGCGAGATAATATTCCCGCAGTACTCGGTCTTCTCCCTAAAGACAAAATCCTCTTGAAGGTTTCTCTGCATAACAAAAAGAAAATGTAAATAAAACAACGTTTTCTGTTGTGAATTTTATTTGCCAGTAGTTCAATTATCATTAAACTATAGCCTATTATAAAATAACACATACAAATTAAAATGAATCGTTTGTTTGTAAAACACAAAATAATTAAGATAAGGTTTAAAGATACTTTATTCTAAATCACTTTTACTTTCTTGAAAAAGTCGTTAACATTACAAATATTGTTCATACATATAGCTTAACATCGCCAGTTACAATTTTAGTCAAAATAAATAAGTTACCAAGGGGTAACTTGTGAACTTTCCTACATGAGGTCGATGTTTTATAAAGGGTCAACGTCTCTATTAAAGCCCATACAATCAAGGTAAATGTCGGTATGTAGGTATATAACTCTGCCCAACCCTACTGAGAATATCTGACACACTTAGACTACAGGCCCGTGTCCAAAATGGATGGGTCATATGAACCACCAGGTGACGTAGGGATGGGTCATACGAACCACCAGGTGACGTATATAGGACGATATAAGAGCATAAAATAATAAGATTCAGCACTATGCCGTCACTTGTAAGCTGTCCAACTGAGTGCTGGTGAGAATTCAAAAGTGCAGGTAGAGTGAGTACACTTTGGTCATATATTTTTGTACGGCATTTTTACTATCGATGGATCCAAGAAAAATAATAAGAAAGCGCGCAGTGCCGTAAAAAAATGGTGCGCCACAAAGACGGTAATTTTTTTTTATTTTTTGACAATATCCAGGGTAAATTTGGTCATTTCATTCTGTACGGCATCAGTTTCATACTGTTTCAATACAGCTTCTAATCCATTATTCCGCAACGCCGTACAAAAATCATGCGACAAGGGAAAAAAATCGAGGGTTGCAACGCCCTCTCTTTCCGTGGTCCGAGGGGTGATTTGAAACAACATAAAATTAATTTATTTTGAAAGTATTTTATGCATAGATAATATTTTTTTACATGCCGTACATTTTCGTTGGTCCAAAGGTTTGTAGGAAAAAAACTCAAGGAAAAATCCATAGAACGAAATGTAAAAAAAATCCATAGAACGAAATGTAAAAAAAATCCATAGAACGAAATGTAAAAAAAATCCATAGAACGAAATGTAAAAAAAATCCATAGAACGAAATGTAAGGTAAAATTCATGACGATATTATTTTATACGGCATGTAGACAGTTTATTTGTACATAATGCAATAATTTATAAAATGTTAATGCCGTACAAATCTGATAGTTCATATTGTTTAAAAAGTAATAAAAATATTAAATAAATATAATTTATGTATATCGCTAACGGAGCGACGTTCTGTTACGACGTTTAGCATTTGTAGGCATATATCTACACCTGCCTATACTGTACTGTGTGCTCGTGTGAGTCGTGGGTCACAACCATGGAGAATAGACTAGTCTATTCTTCATGGTCACAACGTATTTTATTCGTATGTACTCGGCTTGGACCCGAGTAAGGTGTTCGTTTGCGCTCTTTCACACAGTTCGATTAGTATGTGTGTACTCAGTGACATAACGGAACCGGATGAGGAATCAGGCGAAGAAATTGATGACTTCATAGGTAAATAAATAAATCTTTACATCTTTAATCTGTACGTAAGACTTTGATTTTGACAAAAACTTATTCATTTTTCAGAAAATGATAGAGAAGATAATTCGGACGTCGATGAAGACGTTGATTCCGATAACAACTCAGCGGCTGATTCCGATACTGAATAATTTAAAAAAAACCTTATTTTGTACTATCATCTTTAAATATATCGAATTTTTCAAAAAAAATGTTGTTTTATTTATTCACATAATTACAATGAAACAAATCAATGATATACATGTATCAATAATGTTTGAAGTATATATTAAACCAAAAAGTATACAAAACTGTTGATACTGGGATTTACAGTTTCAATTCTTGGTAATTATATACACACCCTTTCACTTCAGTTAGACGTCATAATGATTTTATGATATTGTCAATTGTTCTCTTCAAAAATATGTTAATACCGTACATTATCAGATGGCCATAAAGTACTACACCCTTAAAATGGTAGCGTCATTTTCATCAGCCTACAAGATATGATCTGCATTAAAATGTACGGCATCATTTTACTCCTAATTTAGTTATCTTAATACTATTTAAAACAAGGGGAAAATGTAGAAAATTGCTATATTTTATTAATCTATGAATATTTAAACTTTACAATAATTTCAAAAATTTCAGTTTTTGTATTTCTCTATATTTTTTTTAGAACAGTTTCTTTTGAACGGCAATACTATATAACAATTGTATTTTACAATATCATGCTAAAAAAAGTTGCCGTACAGAGTCAAATGATTTTACAGCTTTATGAATCAAGTATACCATGAAATTAAGATAATTATTAATATACATTCAAATGAACAATAATTTTTTGACGGCATTATTTTTAATAGTACTTTTGAGTGCTAGATAATGTTTTGGAACCGAAGCCGTACTTTTTCAAATCACCCCCCGGACCACGGAAAGAGAGGGCGTTGCAACCCTCGATATTTTTCCCTTGTCGCATGATTTTTGTACGGCGTTGCGGAATAATGGATTAGAAGCTGTATTGCAACAGAATGAAACTGATGCCGTACAGAATGAAATGACCAAATTTACCCTGGATATTGTCAAAAAATAAAAAAAATTACCGTCTTTGTGGCGCACCATTTTTTTACGGCACTGCGCGCTTTCTTATTATTTTTCATGGATCTATCGATGGTAAAAATGCCGTACAAAAATATATGACCAAAATGTACTCACTCTACCTGCACTTTTGAATTCTCACCAGCACTCAGTTGGACAGCTTACAAGTGACGGCATAGTGCTGGATCTTATTATTTTATACTCTTATATCGTCCTATATACGTCACCTGGTGGTTCATATGACCCATCCATTTTGGACACGGGCCTGTAGTCTAACTATTTCTGTGAAGGTCAGTCAAAACGACGACGTCTCATTTCTCAACTATCAAGCTTAAACATAACAAAAACAGACAATCCCTAATATAGAAAGCCTTTTACATTATCAAGGTTTCACTTAATTGTGTTAAAATTGGATGAAACCTGAATAAAGACATTTCACACTGCGTCACAATCTTCTAGCGATAATTTGTTGAAGACCACTAAGACTTAATTAATAACTAGTCTATGGACATCGGGAATACCAGAGATAGCACAGATGCTTTTTTAGATAGACAAAGTTGAAATATCAAACTTCAGAGTTTATTTGGTATCGCATTAGATATAAAATGCGTTAGGTACATGTTATTTGGTTTATGAATAATAATAATTTAATAATCCAGCTCAAAACGTGTCCACAGCTGAGACACAGCCCTCCTCTCTGTGAGAGGGAATAGGCCGTAAACCACCAAGCAGGTCAGTGGATGTACTAGTCTTGTGCCTGCTCGGTCATTTTTGAGATCGCTCCGCACTAGTTCATTTCGGACAGTGAACTAGTTCATTCTATTAGTTCTAATAGCTCTAATCGGTCTTCGCTCTCAGCAGCCAGCGGTCACTAGACATGTCTCGCGTGTACGGGAGATAAGCTAAATTAGACATTATGACATTGAAATAACACGAATTTTATCTCATTCCTCAGCATCGTCATTCGTCGGCTATTCTCTCCTGTTGATATTCATTCACAGACATCGAATGAATTCGTAAAACGTTTCTGTCAAACAATCAGTGACTGTATTTTATTTCTCGTTCGCACATTACGTTCGCGCGGTTTAGAATGTACGAGTTCGAAAAGAGCTATTTAACCTATTAGACCGATGATTACAAGTCAGCGTTCGGAAACGTTTCTTCTAGTACAGTTCGAAGATATGGTTCCTATTCGTTCATCGTTCACGAACTACCCAAGACTAGGATGTACCATGTGGTCAGATGTTTGTTCCTAGGATATGGCGGTTTCCTCACGATGTTGTTGTTCATCGGTTGTCGAGCAGTGGTGATGATGACCATTGTACAAAGTAAGTCTGTCTGGGTTCAAACTCGTGCCTGTAACCACCACCACAGCTAGCGAGCCTGCGAGTTGGTGGGTGACCCATTATTGGCTCTAGGACATATCGGTTCCCTCTCGATGCTTCCCTTTACCGTTTTGAGAGCAGTTGTGATGATATAAATTATACAAAGTAACGTGCCTGTATAAAATAAATAGATTGACTCGGCCATCGCATGAAAACACAATATATCTCACAAGTAATACATATATAAATTAAATTGTTTATTGCGATTGCCAAGTCAATCTATTTATTTAAAACGGTAAAGATTTTTAATGTTGATATGGTCACTATAAGATGTCGTTAGGTTAGATAATTACGTAACAACTTAAGGCAGAAGGTCCCTTAAGTAGGGACTGAATAAATTAATAACCGACTTGGTATTACATGGATCTCACAACTTTTTACGGTAGAACAACTAAGTTGCGAGACTTGGGTTTTTGACAAGTATTGTTTTTTATGGGATCTCATTGCTTTTTGTAGAAAGTCCTACTTTTTTCCTTTCCGGTACCTTCTACTTCTTGTATACCAACAACGAGTTTTCTTAGAGCCCTCTCTCTGTCTTATGAGCTTTTCTTATTTTTGTAGGTAGCCTTCCTTTTTTTATTTTCCGGTACTACTTCTTGAACTTCAGCTAAAGTTTTTTTCAAAGCCCACTCCCTGTCTCTATGGGTTTTTTTCGGAGGCTTTGCTACGCACATATGGATACGCACGTACGTCTTTTGCATTAGTTAGTAATAATTAATGCCGCACTCGTCAAACGTCTCGGTTAAAGTTAATCCATAAGTAAGTAATTATGCAATTTCGGGCAATTTACTCTACTTAATACTCCCCAATACTCTTAATACTTCTTGCTTTTTTATTCCGTTGACCATTTAACAAGTTACCTTTGAGCATAATTATTATATCTGGGTACCTATCTACACTGGAAGACACGGTGGAGCATATGGTCGAGGTGTGCCCTGCATGGGTGGAGCAGCGTCGTATCCTCATCGAGGCGATCGGCGGCGGTGATTTCTCGCGCCCTGCTCTGGTTTAGACCATGGTGCGAAGCGAGAGGGAATGGGATGCAGTCACCTCCTGCTGCGAAGCAGTCATGCTAGCGAAGGAGGAGGCCTAACGTGCGAGGGAGAGGCAACTCTCTTCCTCGCGCCCCAGCCGCCGGGGGAGACGCCCCGGGCGTCGTGGATCGCGAGTCAATTTCGGGCCACCGTAGGCGCGGGCCTGCGGACGGCGAGCAGGGGTCGCTCACCGTCCGGTAAGGACCAGGCCCGGGTCGGCGGCGCGTTGTGTTCCACGCGCGCCTCAAAAAGCTGTTAATACCAGTGACGGGGCCTCATAGGGCCATTGCCTGTCGGGGTTTATGGGAAAGTTCCATCGAGATACCGCGGCCCCGGAACTTTAGGGCTTACGAAGGAACAGGGTAGGTTTTTAGTCAGTAGAATTCTGATACACTCGAGCGGAAGAAGTCATTCGATGATATTTTTCACCAAAACAAAAAAAAAGTACCCATCTACATCTATTATTTCATTATATTATACAGGTACACTGATTAATTAACTGCAAATGTAACTTTGTAATCCTATATATTAATATGGGATTACAAAGTTATTTATGCAGTTGATGTATCTAGAAAACTGGAACGAAATTGAAAAATGTTATAGTTTTTCCTTGATTCATATACTAAACACTAATTGTATTCTAAATTTGAAGCTTCTATGTCTGCTAGAAGTGCTTTAGACTTTTGATGATCGGTCAGTCAGTGAGTGACAAAATTTACAAAATTAAGGAACTTTGACTCGTTATAATTCTTAAACTACTGGTTCAAATTGAATGAAATTTGAAATATACCGTGTTTATACAATGCCTGTTTGGTTACTGAAAATTCAGGCTTCTAGTTTTATCCACAACGAAGTTATAGGGGGTTGAAAATGGCCTGAGTTGCTTCGAGAAAAGAATGGTACGGCCGTGCCGCTTTTTTGCTCGACTTGGCGGGGGCACTGCCGTGCCCCCAGATAAACTTATCAAATATGCATGAAAACAAAATATTGGGGGAAAATACTTTGGCCTTCGTCCGACCATCTTGTATATATTTGAATATTTTATTCTGAAAGAAAATTGTGTCCCAGAATATAAATATTATATCTACCTATTTTCTATAAAACAGACATTTACCAAATACGGTTCCTCCCTGTCTCGGCTGTAATTTATACATAATATTTGACAGTCGTTACCGGTAGTCAGAAACAAGAAAATCTGGCACTAGACTTGCCAATGTATAGATAAATAGATATATTCTTTATTATACACCATAACAGTAAAACAATAAGGTATTTACAACTAAAAAGGGTGATACAATGGGCGGTCTTATCGCTAAAAGCAATTTTTTACAGACAACCTTTGGAAGGATTTGATACCCAGCTGCTGGGTCGTGGAGGAAACACTACTACTCAGCTGCATCCAGATGCAGCATGAATAGGTTAGGTACTTCTAGGTAAGCGTGCCTTATCTTCAACCACATCATCGCTTTCCATCAGGTGAGATGGTAGTCAATAATTTTTAAAGGCACGAAACCCAAAAAACGCTTTAAAATACATTCAAAACCGACGTACACTATTAGTAAGTCTCCAACAATATGACACAATAACATCCCTGAACGAGCAAGCCTGATTGGAAGACCGAATGAATGAGAGTGAATGAATGACTGACTTTGTAAACGAATGAATGGTGCTGTGGAAACTGAGGCCCCTTTAACAGACCAGTTTGACCAGTATAAGTTGACACTCTATAGTTACTTGGCGCAAAGCATGGCGGTTTCAAGTCTAAATGGATGCAGCTGAATTCAAGTATTTTACATTTTGAGAACAATGGTGGCGCAGTAGTTATAGGTACGAGTTACGTTGCAGGTCGTAGGTTAATTACCGACATCATCACTGATCTTAAAATGGTGAAGGAAAACATCGAGAAGAAACAAGCATGTTCTAGAACTGAAACATCCGAAGGCTTTCTCTCTATGAGAGGTGATGAGCCGTAATCCACCACAAGGGTCCAGTGCGGGGAGGTAGATCTATTTTTATTGATGTAATGCTTGCGTTAGACCACTATCTCACCTGATGGTAATGATGATGTGGTCGAAGATGAAGCACGCTTAGCTAGAAGTAATCTATTCACTCTTGACTTAAAGACCCCTATCATATGTTATAGCTACCAGGAGACACAGACTCCGGCAGGGAATTCCGCTCCTTAGCTGTACAATGAATGTATTCCCAAAATGTTTTAAACGTATGGTTTTCAGATTTTCGATCCTAGAACATTTCCGTTTCCTTACGAGTTTTTTAACCGTTTTGTGAGGTTGCCTGAGCTCGAATCTGCGAACAATTACCTAACTTGTAGAAAGAAAAACAGAGAAAAATACATGAATACATACTATATAGATATACTTATAACTAAAAGCGAAACTAAGTCATCAACGTTATGATAATTTTCTCTTTCGCGTCTATGGAATTACGTCCGCCATTGTTGCTTCTGTGTAGCATAAAGTTTTAATAAATAAATAATTCTACCACCTTCAGTTTATTGTTTTTTCAGTTGCCCTTGTGTTCCGAGGCCACGGTATCTCGTTAGAACATTCCCGCAACCCCGTCAGGCAATCGCCCTAATTTTTACAGAGCCATGTAGAAAACCTTACCTTATTCTCTACAGGTATTTCCTTCTTTATGTGCGTTTTCTTTACATAATATCTCTTAGTTCCATTCACACCTTTCATGCTTTTAATGCCTGAAAGGCCTACATTTTGTATAAAAGGCGGCTGTTTGCAAAAAACTGGTTTACATTCCGCTTCCGACGCTCGCCCGCGACGGTCGTACCGCTCCGCGCTCTCGATCGTTCCGTGCCTGAGTCATCGCTACGCTTCGTCACGCCCGCCGTGACGTCACTCGTAGTCGCCGACTACGACGCCTGGTCCGGATCCGCCTTTTTCGAGGCGGTGAAGGATATCCTGTTTCTATAACAGAGTATCGTCAAAAACAATTTGGTTTGGCCCCTTCAGGGTAAAACCACAGTTTCGTGGTCCTTGGTTGGAAACCTCACGGTGTCAACAATACCAAGGGGGTGCTGACCCGACGCACCCGCTGATCCCCTTCAGGGTGAAGCAGTCAATTGGAGTCGAGTGCTAGGTTTTGGCCTTGGGGGATCTCCTAGTCAAACCTAGTTACTGAGTTTCTTTTTCAGCTACACACCTAGTGTCGGTTGGGTGTGTCTACCCCTTCGCACTAGACCCAATAGGGCCCGGTTCGCACAATAAGACTGGCGACCGGTTACAAGCTTAGGGCTCACCATTAGGTACTCACCTCCCAGTCTCTACCCGACTGGGAGGGTTACACATCCCCGGACCCATCCATCCGGGGAGTTAGGCCAGTTAGGCTTTAAATAGGCCCCCCGCGGGAGAGAAATCTCCAAAATTTCCCAATTAAATTTTTAATCCATTCGCCAATCATGGCAAACTCCAATATTTTGGAGATACTGTTAGAAATCCTTAGGGAAAACCCTGCTATTTCCGCCAAATATGGCGGAAAAATCCAGCGTGAAATCGCTAATTGTCCCCCGGCTACCGAAGCCAACGTCGCTGATTTTAGTGACGCGCTTGACAGCCCATTATCTCCCCCGCTTGCTGATCAAGGCATCCCGGTAGGTCAATTCACGGAAGTATTTATTAACTCCGATCCCATTGTTCGTCAAACAACGAACGACTTCCGGGTAGATAGCCCTTTATTGCCCCCGCCCGCTGACAAAGTCGTGCCGGTCGCCCGATTCCCGAAATCACCCATTGTTTCCGGCCCACCTACTAATCCCATTGTTCATAGAACAATGGACGCCGCGCAGGTGTGCGCTGCACCTGAATTCCTTGAAATGGACACCACCGAACCTGTGTCCAATAACAACTCCGACAATGATTTGTCATCATGCCCCTCGTCCTCGGAAGACGACTTTCAAGTCGTCACCGGCGGCAAAAGGAAGAAAGGGAAAACCTCCCAGGCCAGCAAGGCCAAAAAGACCACCGCGTTGCCCCCGTCCCCAACTCAAACGCCCCTACGACCCGCTAGCCCCGTCCCAACTACCTCTACTCACGCGCAGAATAGTCGTCCCCCCAGCCCAATAGCCCAAACTTCCTCAGCCCAAAGGAAGCAACGACCTCCGCCCCCCTTTTACATCCAAGACAAGGGGAAATGGACTGATGTGTCCAAGATGTGTGTTGTTCGAAAGATCAACTACACAAACGCCCGTGCCTGCCATAATGGCATTAAAGTCACCGTCCCTACGTCGAACGACTATAGGGAACTATATCGCGCCCTCCGTGAAAGGAATATTTCCTTTCACACTTTCTCCTTCCCCGAGGACACGCCCACTCGTGTTATTATTAAACGTGTCCCTAAAGAAATCCTAGTACAGGATATTAAAGACGACCTTGCCGATCAAGGTATACCAGTGATCGCCGTCCATCGCTTACATAAAGCGAGAGGCGGTGAATTGTACGACATGGTTCTTGTCATTTGTGAACCAACCGAAGGTCATCACCCGATTTTCAAGATTAAGTCCATTTGCTCCCTATCCGGTATCTCAATTGAAAAGCCCTACAAAACCGCAACAGTGGGACAATGCCACCGTTGCCAACTGTATGGCCATGCGCAGAGCAACTGCTATGCGACTCCCAGATGCGTCAAGTGTCTGGGCGAGCACAGCACTGCGGACTGCCCTCGGCCCAAAGACCGAACCCTCTGTTCGGAACCACCCAGCTGCGTTCTCTGCGGCCAGACCGGTCACCCGGCAAACTACCGCGGCTGTCCCAAAGCCCCCAAACTCGCTCCTAAATTAGCGAAGCGCGCCAACACCCGCCAACAAAGAGAGGCACCTTCCTCTCAAATTCCCCAACGTCTCGCTCCTCAGAGACCATCCCCGTGGAACAGGCTAAACCACGAAAAAGCCTTTCCCTCCTTGGCCCCTGCCAAGCCTTTGCAGGCACTGATGGATATACCCATCGCAGCGCAGATCCTGCCTATAGACGTGGCTCCAGAGGCCACAACCAGTCCCAAACCCGCGCCTCAAACCACTGCTGCTCCTGCAGCCAAACAACCGCCCAAACCCTCACCCGTTGGGAACGGCGAGTCTTGCGCCCAGACTCTACTGCGCCACTATAAAATATTTATGACCCGCCAAGCCAGGTCTCTCCGCGATGCCCTTCTGGCTGCCGAGCAGCAGAATAACGGCAAAATTACAACGGAAATGTACAGCCAAATATTCAGCACACACAGTGATGTCGTGCTAGGCCTCGACCAGATGGATGCGATGGACTGATCCAATGGATTCCCAACGCACAAACCACACTAGGCCTCGATCCCTCAAATTAGATTTTTTCAACGCCAATGGCATTTTCAACCAACGCGCCGAAATAACTAAATTCCTCCGCGACCACCAATTAGACATCCTCCTTATACAGGAGACCCTTTTGAAACCCCACCGCGCTGACCCCAAAATTGCGAATTACCGTCTAGTTCGCAATGACAGAACACGCTGCCACGGCGGCGGTACCCTTATTTATTATAGGAAGGAGTTATACTGCATCCCTCTGACCCCACCCGCGCCTCTCTCTCACCTAGAGTACTCTGCCTGTCGACTAGGCATGACTGGTCATCCTCCGATAACCATCATCTCTGCCTACCATCCCCCACCATCGGTCGCGTCTCTTGCTTCAGACGATCCTATCGCGCTCACCAGCGATCTCACGACTCTCTTCGGCCTAAGTGACTCCGTCTTACTAGCGGGCGATCTCAACGCCAAACACCCCGCTTGGAACAGCAACACGACAAATGCCAGAGGCAGAATCGTGTATAACCTAGGCGCAACCCTAAACTATGACGTCATAGCTCCGATGAGTCCCACCCACTACCCACACGACACCAACCATAGGCCCGATGTCCTCGATGTGGCGCTCCTAAAGAATGTAAACCTCCGTTTACACTCCATAGAAGCGCTTCACGAGCTTAACTCGGATCACCGACCCGTTATCCTACACCTAGGTTCCCGCTCGGGCAACCGTGATCCTACCCAACCTCCTCCGACCCAATTGATCACCGACTGGAGGAAAGTAAGTGAAAAACTGAAATCCACCACGTCGCCACAATTGGACACCATTCCTGACCACATAGTCTCAGTCGCTGACACGACGGCGGCGATCGACTCGCTTACAGATCACGTACAATCCGTCCTGAACGATTGTTCAAGGGAAGTTCCTGTAGTGGAAGACCACCGCTGGAAACTCCCGGATGATGTACGGAATCTGATAACCGAGAAGAACGCAGCCATCCGCGCGTACAGCGCTTTTCCCTGCACCGCAAACAAAGCTCACATGCGCAACTTACAGCGTGCTGTAAGGAAACGCATTACCGAGCAGCGTAATGCGAGCTGGGACAAGATGCTGAGCGAACTTGAGCCCACCCATCTTGCCTTCTGGCAGCTTCAGAGGAAGTTACGATCCACTGAAGAGGCCACAATGCCCCCTCTCATTCGTCCCGATAAGAGTATCGCCTTCGATAACTCTGAAAAAGCAGAATGCCTAGCCGACAGCCTAGAGTCCCAGTGTTCTCCCAGCTCTCAACCAGTAGACCAAGCCCACCTCGATATGGTGAACGCCGAAGTCGAACGTAGAACTTCCCTTCCGCCCATCGAAGATCCCGATAATCCACTGGCCCCCATCACTCCTGATGAGGTCCAGGATATCATTAAAAGTCTCCAACCGCGAAAAGCCCCTGGCTCCGACGGCATCACCAATAGGGTTTTCAAACTTTTCCCCGCCCAGCTTATAGTGCTAATGACTGCCATCTTCAATGGCGCATTGAGCAATAATATGTTCCCTACAACCTGGAAACAGGCCACCGTCATAGGTATTCCCAAACCAGGCAAGCCCAAGTCTGACCCGTCTAGCTACCGTCCCATTAGCTTACTCAACGTCCTCGGTAAAATCTATGAAAGGCTTATATATAAGCGGCTCAAAGATTTTGCCGAAGCAAAGAGTCTAATACCCAATGAGCAGTTCGGATTTAGAACCGAACACTCATGTATCCAACAAGTCCACCGCATCGTAGAACACGTCAGCGCCGGCTTCCAACGGGGCGCAATAACGGGAGCCTTATTCTTCGACATAGCGAAAGCGTTCGACAAAGTCTGGCACAATGGCTTAATCTATAAGCTATACCAACTCGGCGTGCCTGACCGTCTCGTGCTCATCCTACGGGACTTTTTATCGAATCGCACCTTTCGTTATCGAATTGAGGGGGAGCTCTCCTCCCCCCATCCCATTCGCGCAGGAGTTCCTCAAGGCTCCGTACTATCCCCCCTCGTTTTCACGCTATTCACTAGTGATATTCCCAAGCATAAAAATACCCAGCCAGCCCTATTCGCCGACGATACGGCTATCTATTATACCGGTCTTAAACCCGATGCCATCGCTCGCACTCTCCAAACTTCCGCAAACACTCTGGCCAAGTGGTTCCGGAAATGGAGAATCGAAGTCAACCCAGACAAAAGCCAGGCAGTCCTCTTTTCTAAACCGCGGATAAACCCACCCTCCCCCCGTCCGATTACCATGTACGGCAAGCCCATCCCTTGGGAAAAGCAAGCCAAATACTTAGGCGTGGTCCTCGATAGACACCTCTCCTTCGCTGAGCACATAAAGCAGGCACGTTCGCGCGCCGCTTTCGCTCTAGGTAGGCTCCACTTCATTCTTAGCTCTCGCAGCAAGTTATCACTCAGGTGCAAGCTGCGTATTTTCACGGCGGTCATCCGTCCCATCATGACCTACGCCTGCGTTGTTTTCGCACACGCAAAGCCCTACCTCCTCCATAAGATGCAGACCCTCCAAAACCGATTCCTCCGTAGAGTCACGGGAGCCCCCTTTTATGTTCGAAATGAGCTTCTTCACGTAGACCTCAAGATGCCCACCATCCAGCAGTTCATGAAACGCGTCTCCAAGCGTTTCTTTGAAACTTCAATCCAACATAGGAATCCCCTTATCGTATCGGCCGCCCAATACGAACCCTCGCGTATCTCTAAGATTCGCCGACCAAGGCATACCCTAGTCACTCCCGATGACGCAATCACCCTGCTCCAAGAGAGCCGTAGGGAAACAAGTACAGTGGCACACAAACACAAAAACCGACCGTCCTTCCGTCCTCGCCGCCGAGGCCCGCCGCGACGTCCCCGTAATAGTCCACCCCGACCCTTGCCAGAGCCAGCCCGCGACGCTGAGCCAGTAGCTTTAAATTCCCTTATTAATAATAATAATGATATGATCCAGCCTGTCCCTAGCTGCCCTCCCCTGCGACGCCCTAAGCCGAGGTCCGTACCCCACAGGGGGTGCCCTTAGCGTGTAGTCGCCTAGTTTGTAAGTTTTTTAATAAGCCCTGGCTGGAGGCTTTAATTAATTTATTAATTAAGGCAACCACAGGCAAGCCCGGTTAAGCAGCCGACAACCTCAGAGGTTGACCTGCGAGATGCCACACAAAAAAAAAAAAAAAAAAAAAAAAAAAAACTGGTTTAGTTGGAGCTGTGAATACGTAACTACAGGTGGCGCTAAAGGTTTAACATATAGAAAACTAAACATGTAAATAAAATTGAAGAGTCTGTCTGTGGTTTTAAAATAACTGTTATCTGTGGTGGTTTTACACATAAATGCCGCCAGTAGGTTAGTCTATTTTTGTACCCCTACTAACCTCTGCAATTCAATCCGTAGTTCACAATATTTTTTTTAAAGATTGCTAGCAATGTGGGTAGAAAACACATTACTAGCAATCTAGTTAACCCCTCCAACTAAGCTGAATATGCTTGTGTCTGGAGTGGATTCAAGGCAATAGTGTAATGGGTGGGGCTCGAACCCGGGACCTCTCGATCACAAGTCCGACACGTTAGCCATTAGACTATTGACGCTTAATATTAATTACATTCTGAACCATGTGTCTACTCATGGTATATATCCTGTTTTAAGTTTTACTGATAGTGTAAACAATTATTAAAAATATATTGAAAATTGAATTGAAACAAATGTATTATTTAAAATCCTCATTCAAGTATGTATCTCTATAAAGGTGTATTAATTTGCTTTAAGTCTTACATGCAGTTCACGCCGACATTTATTTATTTATTTACACTTCATGCACATAGTTATGTACAAAGGCGGACTTAATGCAGTAGGCATTCTCTACCAGTCAACTATGAGTGGTGAAGAGTTAACGTGATAGGTGCAATATCAATGACGTTGAATAAAAAAATAATAGTGGAATCATTATATTGAGGTTACACCGTCTTACTTTTTATTATATTGTATGTATTATTTCCTAAATGTCCCTTTTATCTCTAAACTCATCGTCTTCATCTAATCCCTATAAACCGTCTCTCCCCGGTATAAACCGGTCATATGTTATCCGTACACTACGCTCGCCGCTACAATTTGAAATAAGAGGTGGACTTAGTTAGGTTTAGAGAATTCTTTTAATAAATCCTGTGACTTATTGTTGGTAGGCATTTTTATAATGTAGGTGTTTGGTAGGTTTTCTATTTAATTTAATCATACTTGGTGTTCATATGTGTGTGTGTGAAGCTCGTAGCTGAATAATAATAGCGACTATTATGGGCTGAACTTCATAGTCGAGTAACGCTCACCGAGTTCTGCCCGTTACTCCTCAGTGCCTCAGGAAGCACTAGTATAGGTACTAGTGTGATCGTTGTAGGTATTTATGAGAATGTACATAATGTATGTCTGTGTGTCTGGAGCTCGTGGCTAAACAATAACAACCGTATGGGCTGACCTGCAAGGTTAAGCGACGAGCTCTGTGTTTGTTCCGGAGATGCAACAACTTTTTTGTGAGCAATGCGGGTAGAATATTAATTTCTACTCGCATTGCATTGGAGGTGTGAATAAGATTGCAATCTTGAGCCCTAGGTAAGGACCAGGCCTGACAGCGCATCGTGTTGAGCCATTGACTGCTGGGTTTCGGGAATGTTCTAACGAGATACCGCGGCCCCGGACCACAAGGGCAACTGAAGGCAAAAATTGTGTATTGTGCAAGAAAGTCAAATTTATTCGACTTATTTTATTATTAGTGACCCCCTCCAAACTTGCTGGCTGTGACCGCGTCTGGTAGTACCTAAATATAAGTATAGATCTTAGGTATAGATATAGAAGATCGCGTAAGTGTGTATGGACTAAAATTTAGGGTTTATGATGATAGGCTAAAAGAATATAATTTGTTTGAAACTCCTAGCGCGTTTTCTTTTCGATAATAACCCTCCTAGTTCACATATAGATTCCAAGTCACTTATCTACAATGTTACGTCCAAACATAAGGTCCATGTTCCCGTATCATACATTAAGTTAATCACAACATGATCCTATGCTTTTCATGGCATGTTGCCGACATTGACCGAGTGAAAATTTTGTGGTCGTCTGTAAGAAAAAGGTTACGTAACGGTCAATTATAAGAAAAATTTACAAAATGAGCAAAAACACGATGGGGTTACGATATTTTATTACACAGTTCCCTTGGCTACCTTCCGGACATTGGAGATTATAAAACCAGCATGTTCAGATTTAATTATCTGTGGATTGGCGGGCAATTCGAAAGCCAAAAGTGTTAATTTATTTTCAAATTTAGTCATTTGCTTTTAGAAAGTTTTTTGTTTTTGTGAAATTGAGGTAGTTTGTGGCGCCTAAATATAAATGCGGATAAACTGAAAATTCGCACAATTTTCGAATATTTGGTCCTACGTGTAAATATCTTTGCTGATTCGCCATCGCTCGTGGTGGTTTTCCCATCCATACATACAAAACGTTTTGGCAACACTTTCATTATGTGTGCCTACAGCTAAGGAGTGGAATTCCCTGCCCGAGTTTATGTTTCCTGATAGCTATAATCCCATCAAAAACATAAATGTGAAATGAGAGCCAAGTTCAATATTATGATATATATATGCCTTGGTTGTTGACTTCAACGACAAAAGAAGTGAAATCTAAATGGGTGCCAAGTTCAATGGTCAGTCCTGAAATTTATTTATAACAACATAAAATACCATTTTTTCTTATAACTTAGGAGAATATAATATTGTAGCCTAAGGTCTGACCTGGCTAGTTCTCATATACGCATTATAATGTTCGATGGTTAGTTTCTACCAGCAAGCCACATTTTCGGAATAATAAAATAAGAACCGAAAGTAACAGGTTTAGAACTTGCGAAGGCTATAATATAATTGAATAATATAATTGGCTATAATATATTGGAGCATATTAGAAATTTCAATACATTGATACCAGAGGCCGAATTTTTCAAATTAAGAAGAACGAAGAGAATTTTCGTTTTATTGGCAAGTGACGTGGAAAGTGATGACCCTCATAGTGCTGTGACACGTTTGTTATTACTGGTATTCAAGAAACATATGAAAACAATAATTTGGGGTCAATTCTGTGAGTCACTTATTTTGAGCTGAAACTTTGCATAGAGACTCCATACCAGATGTTGTCTTCAGTCCTTTTGGATATATACACATAA
The DNA here is from genome assembly GCA_943138885.2 of Tholera decimalis. Taxonomy (NCBI): domain Eukaryota; kingdom Metazoa; phylum Arthropoda; class Insecta; order Lepidoptera; family Noctuidae; genus Tholera; species Tholera decimalis. The sequence continues at coordinate 2,352,344 of OW964575.2, read as the reverse complement.
TATTAAGTTCTAATTGACAAGAACTTAATATTATGTGTTAATGCTGTGAACGTATAGGATTTATATTTTTTGACTATGTTTTTTTTATTTTTATTATTGTATTGCAACTGTAGTTTTATAGGATAATTTCACACACAATGTATATTGTTAAATGAATAAATGAATGAATGAATATATAGGGTTTCCGTTACACGTTGTATATCATAATATTGAACTTGGCTCTCATTTCACATTTATGTTTTTGATGGGATATCATTACTTTTTGTACATAAATTAGTAGTAGGTACTTATTTATAACAAAATTTATACTAAATGGTTTTTCGGGTTCCGTAGCCGAATGGAAAAAAACGGAACCCTTATAGTTTCGACATGTCTGTCCGTCTGTCTGTTTGTCCGTCCGTCCGTATGTCACAGCCATTTTATTCCGAAACTATTAGGACTATACATGTGAAACTTGGTAAGTAGATGTATTCTATAAACCGCTTTCCGATTTTAAGAGAAAATTTAAAAAATATTTAAAATAAAGGGGGCTCCTCACACATGGAACTGAAACTGATTTTTTTTTTTTTCATGAAACCTATACGTGTGTGGTATCTATAGACAGGTCTTTAAAAATGACATGAAGGTTTCTAAAATGACTTTTTCATAAAGTTAATCGTTTAAAAGATATATGCTTCCCAAGTGGTAAATGAGTGTCCCCCCCCCCCCTAGCTTCTATAATGGTGAAGTGAAAAATCTAAAAAAAACATATGTTGTAGATCTTAACGTAAGCTTTCAACCAAAATTAGTTTAAACGAGATCGAGTCAGCGGTTTTTGAGATACAGTATATTTTCTAAAACCGCAAATATTACTTTGTAAATCATACAAAAACTATGAAAAACAAAGTTATTTGGTGTAGTTGTAAAAATTGTAAATAAGCTAGTTTTAAGAAAGGACATCATCCACGTTCCATACATTTTTGGTCCAAATTTTAAAATGGCGGCCAAAGAAAAAAATACGATATTCTGGTAGAACTTGTTCTCCTTAACATTTCTTATTATGGCACCAAAACTGTGGGACCGTTGCCCTCGCTTTTATTTGAGTTATTTTTTTTTATTTTATACATTTTCTATGAAATGAATTTAAAAAAAGAATTGTACTGCTATAGCATTACAATAGTTTAAAAAATACAATATTGAGAAAATACAGCCTGCCTGTAGTGGTTTTTTCTTGTGTTATTTTGGTTTTTGTGGTTTATGTGATTTTCTACAAATAAAAATACAGTTGTATGATATGTTCTATTGTTAATGAACCATTTATTATTTCCAAAAATACATGTACGTCTTACAAGAATGTTAATACAAAACATATGGTTAAACAAGAAAATCATCCTCGTCTGGAAATACAATAATGTTCTCTAATCCCAAAGCTGGGGGTAATAACACCTGTAAATGACGAGCGTAACTCATATACCATATTATGCACATAATATGCGAACAGCGCCCAATCGTTTTTTTCCTATTATGCACGTGCAATAATAGTGATGGATTGCACTTCGACTGGATGATGTTCTGTCTATTACGATGTAGGTATAATATTGACGAGCTCGGACATGTTAAGATTGCAGTCGTCCTCGTATCATCCACAGATCTGTTCTTTCTAACTCTTCCAAGTGTTCATTTGGCATTTCATTACTAGCTCAATTGAAAACGATCCGTTTTGAAGGATATGTTCACCATAGTAGCTTTTGGCCTGTTTTAATTGGTATACGCCAAGAGCGAATAAAAAGCGATCATCACTCAGCCTAGGAAAATCTGCGAACTCTGACATATCTGCTGTCATTATGGTGAACTGAGCTCGTCTGCGATTATAATTATGGTGATTAACCAGGTTTGCTAATACATTTGGTGTGTTTTTTATCTCCAAAATGTCTGAAGCATGTGGATTATTTTCAATTACAACATGGTATTTATTTAAAATGGCGGCTGCGATTCTGAAGTAATCAAACATGTTTCTAGCGGCTCTATTGTTGTATATATTTCGTAACAGCCAAAAATCTCTTTTAAATCGGCCGTTCACTACTTCCATCACCCATCGACAAATCGTAATCAGCCTTGATTTGTTTGCCTGATCTGTCGTGAGTTGTGTTTAAGTTTGGTATTTTGTTGCTGGCATATGTGGTATGTAGCCGCAAGACTCAAGGTTTGCCACAGAATCGCGAAAGCCACGGTCCAAAATAAACACACCTCTGGTCCTAAAAAACCAAAGGAATGGACTGTCTACATTTCTTATCATACCATTCATGATTTCTGCGTCGGATGTAACGGCAGCATACGGTCCAATTACCTCAATAATATGTCCATCGCAACAAACCAAGAGGAATGGATTTAGGAGGTTTCTATATTTGTGATGGCTGTAAGACTGTCGCTGAAAAAAGTAATTGCTACTTTTGCAAATATATGTACGTACCATCACAAATTGTTATCGCCTTCCTTTCAACTTCTGGGCTCAAGGGGTTCCCGAATACATGGTTTGGTATTAACGTGTTTCTTCGTGCTACGTTCTCACGTGTGATGTGATCAAAACTAAGGTTTAAGGGTACAAAATCCTGTAAAAGCGCACCGCGTCCAATCTCCAACTACCTTTGGAAGGTTGATTCGCCGCATTTGAAAATGTTTGCTACTCTAGCATTGGAGTCTCCAGTCCTCAACTTAACTAATACTGCCGCCAAAATAGTATTTTTTTTTAGTAACTGACCTCAAGCTTGGCAAACCCTCCATCAATTCGGCAAACTGGTCTTGAAGTATTCCAGTCCAGGTATGGAACTTGTCCGGTGCCATATTTTCATATTGTTCGAAGTTAATGTGGTCCTGAATAATATGTCTCTGTAATGTTGATACTATGTCCATTATTTGAACAGCAGTGAACTCTTCTGATGAGCTGTCTTATAATGGGAGTAAATGCTCCATGTTTTGCTTCATGTGTTCATTGCATACACGTGTGCTTTCTGGCACATAATAATTGTACCGGCACAATATATGAAACCTTATATTTTCGGGTATACGACGACGAGATTCATTCAAACAATTTTGAAAAATGCAGCTATTTGAGGTATTCAGTGCGCGAAGAAGACCAGGCAATTCCAAGGAAATTGGTCTTGGATTTGTATTGTCGGCTGGCTCATCTTCTTGGTCAACTTGCTCTTCGGTTTCTCGCATACGTCATTGGTGCGTACGTTCAGTTCTTTGCCAACACGGACGGTAAATGAATTCTGTAGCCAGCAACTAGAAAGTAAAAAAAAACACGAAGTATTTGACTGACAAAAATCATTGTTATGAACAGCCCTTTATGAATAATAGAATCGTCGGGTCATAAACGCTTTCCTCCTTTCCTGGTATTCACTTGATGTGCAAAGAGTTAAAGAATTATTGCGCCGACTGAAATCATCGTGTTGTCAAGGTCGCATACCGTGCTTTGTCTGTGTCGGACTGGCCGGATGGCTTTAAGATGAAACGGCGTAGTGCGTGTGTATATTTTTAGTTGACAGTCAGTTAATGTAAAACTGCACCACGTTTCTTTTCAATAGAAACAAACATAAACTTGGTCTTTTTGACGATGTGCTGATACAGGTTTTTCATATAATGATATAAATATCACGGACATAAATAAAGGGCACTGCGTTCTTACCTGTCGAAGTAGTAATTCTTCTGTAACTATTTGGGAAATATCAAGATGATCACTTTCACGAGAACTCCAAGAGTATCTTCGTCAATACTCTGTCGATTCACGACACAAGATACAGAAGTCCGTCATGGCTCACTTTAATATAACAGTTTAAAACTCAACAAAAACAATAACCAAGCTACACGTAACAGTCAATAATAAAACTTAACAAGGATGATAACTGATAACAAACAAAAAAACAAAACAGCTTATAGCAGGAGCTAGCGAAATTCACACAGCGTACATAATAGCGTTGCTTTCAGAACTAAATAAATATAGTAACAGTTGTGATGTGCGGAGCGGGGCAGGTCGTTCAGCGGGTAGGGAAGGTGCATCACATTGCGTGGAGGTAAACGGCAGCTACCTGGAAGTCAAGCTAAATCCTTTGTTTTGACAATTCATGTTAAGAAAAATGTGTGCGACGTTTAACTCAAATAAAACCGAGGGCAATGGTCACACAGTATTGGTGCCATAATAAAAAATGTTAAGGAGAACACGTTCTAACAAAATATAGTATTTTTTTTCTTTGGCCGCCATTTTCGAATTTGGACCAAAATGGAGGATGTCCTTTGTAAGGTTTTTGTTTTTTTTTTGTTTTCAAATAAATATATTAAGTATAATATTTATTATAGTTACTACGGAACCCTTCATGGGCGAGTCCGACTCGCACTAGCCCAATTTTTTGTTAAACTACTGGATTTTCCTACGTTTACGGGGTATCATTGTCCTTTTTGTGTTATTTTCTATATTTTCTTGTACCTTTGAAATGTTCGAGTGAATTGCCCATTCAGTATCCGGAATTATTTTTACGCGTTTTCTGTTTATAGTTAATTTGGCCAAGTTGGGGCAGTATAACGTGCGCAGACGGTTGTACTCTACAACAGAGCTCTCTTGTGCCTTGATTTGACTCGGATCTAAATTGATAAGATGTACTCCATCTAAGGTTTTAACTCTAGAGAGTCCAACGTAAGCTTGCCCTTTACTAAATATAGAGGAGCCTATGTCGAGAAGAGCACTTTCAAGGCTAAGGCCTTGTGATTTGTGGATACTAATAGCATATGCTAAGTAAATATCCGTAATAGTCCGTTGGTATTTTTTGTCAAATTGTTGAGCTCCACGATAACTGACAAATGCTTGCACTGTCTGGACAGGTCCGCTCAAATTTGCGTGGTTATTTCCTCAAAAGAATACCACATATATGAACCTACATGCTTCTCATATAAAAATACAAATTGTCTGGACTTTAAAAGAGACTATGACCTCTGAGTTTATTTCGGTGTTTCTTCTCAGAGTAGTCAGTTAGGAAATACCGGCCTCATCTAGCTAAACTTAACACGCAAAAAAACATGACGTGTAAAAGTGTTATTTATAACTAATTTACAAAATAAATATTTCATTCCATTTCATTTCAATAGTGAATTGTTCCCTGTGAACATATACATTACTTAATATCTGAAACTTGTACTCGTTCTAGTTCGTAAATTAAATTATGTTTAAATTGTATTGTAATTTTAAGTGCGTTATTGCTGTTGCCGACGTCCTAATGTACAGACGCCAGCACATGAAGCTACCCGAAACTGTCAAATTTTCCTAATCAACCTTGAACCTAATTTCTTTAAAGTCGAAAATATATTAAAGAAATTGACAGATTGTTGTAGCTTGATGTGCTGGTGTCTGTACCTTCTCTATTTTTCCAATGGATCCGTTTACCAGTCCTTTACTGACATCTACGTTTCTTCGCAACATTACACGTGCACCTATTTTTATCGTGATAACATTTTTTAAGCCAGCAGTTAGCGACGAATCATCCTCGTTCTTTTTGAGTACTTAATTTGCTCGTTTTTTTAGATACCGTGGACAGTCTATTTCGCCTATCGAATTTAATTTAATTTCTGGTTGCTCCATACTTGATTCAGGATCGTGACGTATTTGCACAACGCCATCTAGTGTCACTTTTAAATAAATCAATGGAGGCAGCATGGTGTATTGACCCTCTAAGATACTAGGTGGCGCTAGTGGTTATAGAATACGGTTAGTTACGCGTAATAAAGACGAAAACCTACTATATTCTTATTTATAAGTACAAAAAATGAAATATTTGGATTAAAAAAGAATTTAGGGTGGTATTCAACTCGTTATATATTCACGTAAAGGTCTTAAAATCCACATATAGAGATTTACAGGCACTAATTATAAGTTAAGTGAAAATTATAATAAAATGATAAAAAATTACCAGTTTCTGATTTTTTCCTTTGTATTCACCTAATTACCTATCTGCATGCCAAATTTTAACTGTCTAGGTCATCTGGAACTGGATTATAGTTTTGATCTATAGGTCAGTCATAAAAATGACGATTTTTGGACGTTAATATCTAAATAACCGTTTGAGATATATTTATAAAATTTGGAACACATATGTATCTTGCCAGTCTCAATATATGAGCCAAATTTGACAAGTTTAGGTGAAATAGTTATTGAGTTATGAGGGGCTCAAAAGTGGCTCCAAATGGTTCGTGTAATATTCACACGGTGAGCTGCGCGCCAGAACTTGACTTGACACGCTCCCGCGTGTCTAGACCTGTGAGTCCTTAAGTTACGAATGAACAGGTTGCTCTCCAAAAGGTAAGCGTGCTTCGTCTTCGACCACATCATCGCTTATCATGAGGTGAGATGGTGGTCAAACGCAAGTCTATCATATTATGTATTTAAATTAATATTAAATTTGTTATTAATATTAAATTTCTATTTTGATACATCTTCTATGTCTTTCTTTACGCATTATATTACATTACCCATTCACTCGCGTGTAGCTGACACACTGACACAGACGGATTCAAATCAAGACGTATATTTTTCTGAGATTTGCTTCCGTGATATGAATGTAATATGCTTGAATTAGTAATACGGAGGGAGGCTGGAGATTGTTGAGTGATTGTTTACTCAATAGCAACTGGTTCTTCTGCGGTATGAATTATATTTATTTTGCAAATATATAAATATAAAATCAATTGCTGTTCGTTAGTCTCGCTAAAACTCGAGAACGGGTGGAGCAATTTACATAATTTTGTTGTTGAAATATAGGGAAGGATTAATGTGAGAAGATATGGAAAACAAAAATAATGTGCCGGTACGAAGTTCGCCGCGTCAGCTAGTTGGTAATAAATAACACTCTTACACGTAAAACCTTTTTACTTTCTTTGAATAAAATAGTTGCCCCAAATTTAGTACAGACACTAAGTAAGCACTTGGAGAAGGACATACAATCATATAGTTTTTTTTTATTGATAATAGGCTCGCGTTTGACCACCATCTCTCCTGATGGTAAGTGATGATGTGGTCGAAGATGGTGCACGCTTACCTAGAAGTAACCTATTCACTCTTGACTTAAAAACCCCTAGGTTATAGCTATCGGGAAACACAGACTCCGGCAGAGAATTCCACTCCTTAGCCGTACGCACAAAGAAGGTATTCCCAAAACGTTTTGTGCGTATGGGTGGGATGTCTACCATGTAACGATGGCGCTTCGCCGTTTGTCTCGTAGTCCGATAATGGAACGGGCTTGGCGGAATTAGATTGTGTAATTCCATCGCACACTCCCCGAAATGTAACCGATTGTAACCATTTTTATTACACCCGTAATCCGAATCAGAATCTAGAATATCTGACACGAATCTTGCTAAGGGTTATCGTGTTTTACAAGCTACTGGGCTGTGGAGCTCAGATAAACAGTTACGTCACCACATGTAAAACACTAGTACTTAGCTGCTTAGACCTGAAACTGACCCCGACATAATGTGTGGCTGGGAAAAGGATAAGCAGATGACGAAAAGCAGATATTTAAATTTTACTTATTTTAATTTTAATGTATTTTGATTTATTCTAATTTGGACGTATTTTAATTTTAATTTATTAGATTTTGATTTATTTTAATTTAATTAATTTTATATTTTGCCATTGCTGGAACAACGCTCCTTATTAGGAGTCGGGCGTTAGTAGCTGCGCCATATTTTAACTTTTGCAGCTACCATCGTTGAATTGTTTGCTTATCTATTGTTTATGTTCCAAATAAACAATTTTATTTATTTATATTTAAGTATCGCTACCTAGTGAGTGCACCACTTTGACCACTTTAAAACCTAACAAGTTACTTTAACCAATTCAAGTTCACCCATACGCACAAAACGTTTTGGGAATACTTTCATTGTGCGTACGGCTAAGGAGTGGAATTCCCTGCCGGAGTCTGTGTTTCCCGATAGCTATAATCTTTAAGTCAAAAGTGAATAGGTTATTTTTAGGTAAGCGTGCTCCATCTTCGACCACATCATCACTTACCATCAGGTGAGATGGTGGTCAAACGCGAACCTATTATCGATAAAAAAAACCTATAATATATCCAATACCTATTTTACGTTTATGCGTCTCATTGTCAAATATTTTTAAATCATTACAAGGTTTCAAAATGAAGCAGCCGAGTGGTGACGGTCGGGTGTATTTCAGGCTCTGTCCTCATGTATATATTTGAAGTTCTAAGAAGTGTTGATTTTCAGCATAGTTTAAATAAACGACTTTTGGTTTTTCGTTACGTTGGTTGGTCCTACGGAACCCTAAGAACGTCTGACATTTCAAACAAGGCTAGAAGAATATCGTTTTTTATTGCGCCTTCATTTGGAATCGATTTGTGTGAGAGTATTTAAACTGGTGTGTAGTTGGATAAGACTGACGGTAACAGGCATTTCGTGTGTACGTTATTAGAAGGTTACAATAGCTATCGCCAGAATGGTACATTTCTAGTGGTCATAGGGTATTTTTCTGAACACAAAACCTATTATTGTCATCAGATTACCATAAAAAGACAAAAACATATTTGTTTCTTTCATCACGTACAGTTCGACCGTCAAGGTTAATGTTCAAGCGAAGGCTTGCTAAAGTCCGGTTGTGGATGGGTGATTCCTTCGTGCCTTCGAAGCACGTCAAGGTGTAATTTTTCACCCAACTGCAGCGAAGCAAGGAGGAAGGTTATGTTTTTACCGCGTATGTATGTATGTCCGTTCCTTTGTTCCCTCGTAACTATTAAACCAGTGAACGGATTTGGATAAATGATACGTCGTTAGATTTGTCTTGATGGCGCGAGTGTCATAGGATAGATTAAAATAAAACCAAATCACCACAAAGACAATCGGGCGCCATATTGTTAAAAATAAAAATTCAAACATCGACCAACTATGTCAAATGGTAATGGTATCATTAAACAGATCTTTAAAAATGATATTGAGGTTTCTTTGACCATTTTTCATTTTGAGCAATCGAAATGTAACCCGTCAAATGATAAAATTATATAATTTTAATTAAAAATCCCAGACCCAGTTGATCATGATATCACGATCAACTGGGTCCCGCCTGCTTGTCACTTTTTAAAATAAAAATGTGCTTGTTTCTTCCATTTCAGATGAGCAGTCGGGTTTTTTAGATTTTTGAAATAAGTAAGTTTTTTATATTTCTTGTTATTGTGTGTATGTTATTTGTATGAACCAAGTTGCCTGAATTAAATTAATTATTATTAGTATTATATGTCTTCTGTAGATAGATGATAATGGATAAGAAATTCTATCTCAACGGTAGTTCCACAAAGTGACACGTCCCGGGCGTGGCTCGGCGCCATGTTGTATCTGTATTTGCACGAGAGTAAATAATAAGTTTAATGAATGTAATTACAATTCTGTGTTGAAGAGGAGCTTGTAGTGAGCTGCTACTGTTAGTACAATTATACTAGCTACGCACTCGACTACGGTCGCGGTGGATGTGATTTTACCCTCGTTTGTTCGTAAAACAAACAAAGGTTATTTTACTCATTAGACATGACGAGGTTTATCACGGGTATCTGGCAGTCTGTTTGGTTGTGCTAATCGCTGAAACGGCTAAACCGATCTTCTGCTTCCTGGAATTCCCACAGAATCAGGATTTACGGACGGATAGACAGACCGAGAAGTTTGTTTGTATTTTAGTATCGTGTAAATAACTATATAGCTGTGTAATCATAGATTTAAATAGTAAAGATACGGTCGTCAGAACATTTGACGGACGCGATCGCTCTACAAAACACAATAACGCCATCTATTATAACTAAGATGTCAATCGGCGTGGTCTACTCCTAGACGTAACCTTGTAAGAGCGGGGTGTGGTATTTTTCGAGGTATATCGAAATAAAAAAATACCTTTTATTTTTCGAAATTTATATTTGTTGTAGTACAAAAAAATACATTTTAATTTGCTTTTAACAAACAATAAAAATAATTTTGTACATAATTTAATCTTATAGTAATATTATTAAATCTTTTCATTTCATCGGCTATAACGCGCGCCGCTGCAAAGTTATGTCGCACTTTTATGCGGCTTTGCGTCGTCTTGGCCAAAGTTTGAGACAAATAAGGAAGTAAATTATTTGAAATAATGTTAGAAGTTGATTTAATGACATATTTTTAACTTACCGGTAACCAATATGAAATGTTATCATTTTTTTTATTGTGCTTTTTTCGTATTTCACGCAACCCTTCACGACACAACTCGGCACTTTTGCTTGTAAATTTTACGACCGTCCTCGAAAATAGCCGATCGCGTTTTAGTTAACTTCGATAAAAGGAAGACCGCTTTGGGACCAAGTTCGAGGCGTCATTATAACATGCGGTCCGCCCAGTCCTTACGCAGTAATATACATATATGTCAATGTGTGTAATACTCTCTTGGTCACTGAAAATTCAGGCTTTCAATTTGTTTTACAACGAAGCTACAGGGGTCATATTCTTTTATTATATGTATTTATGTTAGGAATCAATAGACAAAAAACAATTCAAGAGCGGGCTCATCCGTACTAAAATCAATTAAGAACTATAATTTCTATCTTATAAACACAATAACACAATACTGTCTACCAACTCTGCTTAAATATTTTCATTTCTTCCACAGTTCAAAGTTTGTATCCCAAGAGATTGGCCCAGTGCACCCGCATTTATTTTGTCAAAATTATATAATCGCATAAAGTACCCTCCATACGAATACTGCTCATTTTAATGGAAAGCTGCAAATTTACCATGGTTGAAATGAGTTACTTCGTAAGTTGAGGAGATTTAATTAAACCAAAAAATAAAATTACTTGTATGTATTTCCGTGTTGGAAGGGAAGAAGGAAGCTGCTTGTATAATTTTGTAAATGAGTTTGTTATTTTAACCATTTAGGTTATACTTATATCACCATACATACAACTTGGCAGGGTTTATGTCTGTGGTGCTATTTAAAGAAAAGAAACTTAGATTTCATTCGACCTGTCCAGACAGTGCAAACATTTGTCAATTTTCGCGTAGCTTGACCGACGAAAGTCTTTTGGAGCACTTCTAATAATTATAATAGATGCATGTAATACTTTCACGCAAAACATAGGTTATTGAAGTAACTTAATTACCGAACGGGTTTGAATGATAGTTATTACCTCGGTAACATATTACTTTTCGACACAACTACACCAATAAAACATTATAACATGAAACCTTACTTTAAAAACTGACTAAGTGCGTGCTGGGGCAAGCGCAGTGTAGGGTTCCGTAGTTAACTGCAACAACTTGAACGTCGGGCTAGCTAACCGAGAGTTCCGTACAATGCTCTAAGAAAAGATTTTTTGAAATCGTTCCAGTAGTTGTTTTAGTTTCTCCATCAAAATTCGCGTAATGCAGTTTTATTACTATATTAATTAAAAAGTATTTTCTTCTTGTTATCGCTTCGCTGTTGACAGAGCGGTCGTGTCACGTCGAGGCGTCCACGTTAGTAGTATGGGCGGACACAGCTCTCCGCACGATCTCCCGCCATCTGTCCCTGTTGGCAGAGTACCTGGCGCACTCAGATACGTCGTTTCTTACTGCAGATTTCACTTGGTTAGATTTTTTTTTATTGATAATAGGTTCGCGTTTGACCACAATCTCACCTGATGGTAAGTGATGGTGTGGTCGAATATGGAGCACGCTTAACTAAAAGTAACCCATTCACTCTTGACTTAAAGACCCCTAGGTTATAGCTATCGGGAAACACAGACTCCGGCAGGGAATTCCACTCCTTAGCCGTACGCACAATGTAGATATTCCCAAAACGTTTAGTGCGTATAGGTGGGTTGTTCAGAGCATAGTTGACCTGTTTTGCGCCCTGGTTCCCTCCACTTTTCCTTGGACATCCAGCCGCACTATGGAATCGTTACCCCATTAGTCGCGACCAAAGTACAGCAAGCTATAGGAACTCTATAATAAAATAACGCAACTCCATAGTGTAGGCTTGTTTGATTTGTGTTGAAAAAGAAATTTTTCCAGGCAGCGAGGGTAGAGATGGGTAGGTACCGATGGAAAACTAACTTCAAATCATCAGCGAAAGTCAGTGACCACGATCTTCAGTAATGAGAGAACGATAAGAGAGACAAAGAGGGATTTGTTTGGACATGTCAAATTAAATATTTAAAATAAGTTAAATATAAATTCCACTTCAAAATAAATATAAATGATTAAGATTTGAATCTTAACGTTTGTTCTACATTAAAATCATTCATCGTCATTACAATTGGTTCCATTATTTGTTAAGCTTTTATTCTTACAAGAATAAAAGCGTGTTACATTTTGTCATAAAGACAATGAAAGTAGACGCGGCTCACAGTCTCTAAAATCAACCGTCCTAAATTGTATTTGTAAGCCAACATTTAATTCTAAAAAAAACTACTGCTAAGTGATTTGTTTGTTCAAGATAAAAGTTTGCCCAGCAATTTTCTTTAAGTTTCGGCTCGCGTTTTTCAAGTAGTTCAATGGTATTTCCATTTAATTTGAACCCAAATCTTTTAACGAAGAAACAACAACTTCTAAATTGTAAATCACTAAACCTTAAATACTGGTAATTTAACGTTACAAAGCCACTGCTTTCGTCGTTACTTGTAAGTCGTGCCTGTAGCCAGTGGTTCATCACTATGAACCACTGGCTACAGGCACGACTTACAAGTAGCAAGTCGTGTGTTCGACCCCAGGCAGGCAGATTACTAAGTGTATTTCATCATCACCACTACTCTCAAAGCGGTGAAGGAATACATCGCGAGGACACCGACATGTGTTAGGAGCAGAACTCTGAAGACATGCGACATCACCAGCCCGCACTGTGCCCGCGTGCTGGGTACTAGCTCAGACAATATTGTTTACAAGACTCGAACAAAACCGACATGTGTTAGGAGCAGAACTCTGAAGACATGCGACATCACCAGCCCGCACTGTGCCCGCGTGCTGGGTACTAGCTCAGACAATATTGTTTACAAGACTCGAACAAAACCGACATGTGTTAGGAGCAGAACTCTGAAGACATGCGACATCACCAGCCCGCACTGTGCCCGCGTGCTGGGTACTAGCTCAGACAATATTGTTTACAAGACTCGAACAAAACCGACATGTGTTAGGAGCAGAACTCTGAAGACATGCGACATCACCAGCCCGCACTGTGCCCGCGTGCTGGGTACTAGCTCAGACAATATTGTTTACAAGACTCGAACAAAACCGACATGTGTTAGGAGCAGAACTCTGAAGACATGCGACATCACCAGCCCGCACTGTGCCCGCGTGCTGGGTACTAGCTCAGACAATATTGTTTACAAGACTCGAACAAAACCGACATGTGTTAGGAGCAGAACTCTGAAGACATGCGACATCACCAGCCCGCACTGTGCCCGCGTGCTGGGTACTAGCTCAGACAATATTGTTTACAAGACTCGAACAAAACCGACATGTGTTAGGAGCAGAACTCTGAAGACATGCGACATCACCAGCCCGCACTGTGCCCGCGTGCTGGGTACTAGCTCAGACAATATTGTTTACAAGACTCGAACAAAACCGACATGTGTTAGGAGCAGAACTGTGAAGACATGCGACATCACCAGCCCGCACTGTGCCCGCGTGCTGGGTACTAGCTCAGACAATATTGTTTACAAGACTCGAACAAAACCGACATGTGTTAGGAGCAGAACTCTGAAGACATGCGACATCACCAGCCCGCACTGTGCCCGCGTGCTGGGTACTAGCTCAGACAATATTGTTTACAAGACTCGAACAAAACCGACATGTGTTAGGAGCAGAACTCTGAAGACATGCGACATCACCAGCCCGCACTGTGCCCGCGTGCTGGGTACTAGCTCAGACAATATTGTTTACAAGACTCGAACAAAACCGACATGTGTTAGGAGCAGAACTGTGAAGACATGCGACATCACCAGCCCGCACTGTGCCCGCGTGCTGGGTACTAGCTCAGACAATATTGTTTACAAGACTCGAACAAAACCGACATGTGTTAGGAGCAGAACTGTGAAGACATGCGACATCACCAGCCCGCACTGTGCCCGCGTGCTGGGTACTAGCTCAGACAATATTGTTTACAAGACTCGAACAAAACCGACATGTGTTAGGAGCAGAACTGTGAAGACATGCGACATCACCAGCCCGCACTGTGCCCGCGTGCTGGGTACTAGCTCAGACAATATTGTTTACAAGACTCGAACAAAACCGACATGTGTTAGGAGCAGAACTGTGAAGACATGCGACATCACCAGCCCGCACTGTGCCCGCGTGCTGGGTACTAGCTCAGACAATATTGTTTACAAGACTCGAACAAAACCGACATGTGTTAGGACCAGAACTCTGAAGACATGCGACATCACCAGCCCGCACTGTGCCCGCGTGCTGGGTACTAGCTCAGACAATATTGTTTACAAGACTCGAACAAAACCGACATGTGTTAGGAGCAGAACTGTGAAGACATGCGACATCACCAGCCCGCACTGTGCCCGCGTGCTGGGTACTAGCTCAGACAATATTGTTTACAAGACTCGAACAAAACCGACATGTGTTAGGAGCAGAACTGTGAAGACATGCGACATCACCAGCCCGCACTGTGCCCGCGTGCTGGGTACTAGCTCAGACAATATTGTTTACAAGACTCGAACAAAACCGACATGTGTTAGGACCAGAACTCTGAAGACATGCGACATCACCAGCCCGCACTGTGCCCGCGTGCTGGGTACTAGCTCAGACAATATTGTTTACAAGACTCGAACAAAACCGACATGTGTTAGGAGCAGAACTCTGAAGACATGCGACATCACCAGCCCGCACTGTGCCCGCGTGCTGGGTACTAGCTCAGACAATATTGTTTACAAGACTCGAACAAAACCGACATGTGTTAGGAGCAGAACTGTGAAGACATGCGACATCACCAGCCCGCACTGTGCCCGCGTGCTGGGTACTAGCTCAGACAATATTGTTTACAAGACTCGAACAAAACCGACATGTGTTAGGACCAGAACTCTGAAGACATGCGACATCACCAGCCCGCACTGTGCCCGCGTGCTGGGTACTAGCTCAGACAATATTGTTTACAAGACTCGAACAAAACCGACATGTGTTAGGAGCAGAACTCTGAAGACATGCGACATCACCAGCCCGCACTGTGCCCGCGTGCTGGGTACTAGCTCAGACAATATTGTTTACAAGACTCGAACAAAACCGACATGTGTTAGGAGCAGAACTGTGAAGACATGCGACATCACCAGCCCGCACTGTGCCCGCGTGCTGGGTACTAGCTCAGACAATATTGTTTACAAGACTCGAACAAAACCGACATGTGTTAGGAGCAGAACTGTGAAGACATGCGACATCACCAGCCCGCACTGTGCCCGCGTGCTGGGTACTAGCTCAGACAATATTGTTTACAAGACTCGAACAAAACCGACATGTGTTAGGACCAGAACTCTGAAGACATGCGACATCACCAGCCCGCACTGTGCCCGCGTGCTGGGTACTAGCTCAGACAATATTGTTTACAAGACTCGAACAAAACCGACATGTGTTAGGAGCAGAACTCTGAAGACATGCGACATCACCAGCCCGCACTGTGCCCGCGTGCTGGGTACTAGCTCAGACAATATTGTTTACAAGACTCGAACAAAACCGACATGTGTTAGGAGCAGAACTGTGAAGACATGCGACATCACCAGCCCGCACTGTGCCCGCGTGCTGGGTACTAGCTCAGACAATATTGTTTACAAGACTCGAACAAAACCGACATGTGTTAGGAGCAGAACTCTGAAGACATGCGACATCACCAGCCCGCACTGTGCCCGCGTGCTGGGTACTAGCTCAGACAATATTGTTTACAAGACTCGAACAAAACCGACATGTGTTAGGAGCAGAACTCTGAAGACATGCGACATCACCAGCCCGCACTGTGCCCGCGTGCTGGGTACTAGCTCAGACAATATTGTTTACAAGACTCGAACAAAACCGACATGTGTTAGGAGCAGAACTGTGAAGACATGCGACATCACCAGCCCGCACTGTGCCCGCGTGCTGGGTACTAGCTCAGACAATATTGTTTACAAGACTCGAACAAAACCGACATGTGTTAGGAGCAGAACTGTGAAGACATGCGACATCACCAGCCCGCACTGTGCCCGCGTGCTGGGTACTAGCTCAGACAATATTGTTTACAAGACTCGAACAAAACCGACATGTGTTAGGAGCAGAACTCTGAAGACATGCGACATCACCAGCCCGCACTGTGCCCGCGTGCTGGGTACTAGCTCAGACAATATTGTTTACAAGACTCGAACAAAACCGACATGTGTTAGGAGCAGAACTCTGAAGACATGCGACATCACCAGCCCGCACTGTGCCCGCGTGCTGGGTACTAGCTCAGACAATATTGTTTACAAGACTCGAACAAAACCGACATGTGTTAGGAGCAGAACTCTGAAGACATGCGACATCACCAGCCCGCACTGTGCCCGCGTGCTGGGTACTAGCTCAGACAATATTGTTTACAAGACTCGAACAAAACCGACATGTGTTAGGAGCAGAACTCTGAAGACATGCGACATCACCAGCCCGCACTGTGCCCGCGTGCTGGGTACTAGCTCAGACAATATTGTTTACAAGACTCGAACAAAACCGACATGTGTTAGGAGCAGAACTCTGAAGACATGCGACATCACCAGCCCGCACTGTGCCCGCGTGCTGGGTACTAGCTCAGACAATATTGTTTACAAGACTCGAACAAAACCGACATGTGTTAGGAGCAGAACTCTGAAGACATGCGACATCACCAGCCCGCACTGTGCCCGCGTGCTGGGTACTAGCTCAGACAATATTGTTTACAAGACTCGAACAAAACCGACATGTGTTAGGAGCAGAACTCTGAAGACATGCGACATCACCAGCCCGCACTGTGCCCGCGTGCTGGGTACTAGCTCAGACAATATTGTTTACAAGACTCGAACAAAACCGACATGTGTTAGGAGCAGAACTCTGAAGACATGCGACATCACCAGCCCGCACTGTGCCCGCGTGCTGGGTACTAGCTCAGACAATATTGTTTACAAGACTCGAACAAAACCGACATGTGTTAGGAGCAGAACTCTGAAGACATGCGACATCACCAGCCCGCACTGTGCCCGCGTGCTGGGTACTAGCTCAGACAATATTGTTTACAAGACTCGAACAAAACCGACATGTGTTAGGAGCAGAACTCTGAAGACATGCGACATCACCAGCCCGCACTGTGCCCGCGTGCTGGGTACTAGCTCAGACAATATTGTTTACAAGACTCGAACAAAACCGACATGTGTTAGGAGCAGAACTCTGAAGACATGCGACATCACCAGCCCGCACTGTGCCCGCGTGCTGGGTACTAGCTCAGACAATATTGTTTACAAGACTCGAACAAAACCGACATGTGTTAGGAGCAGAACTCTGAAGACATGCGACATCACCAGCCCGCACTGTGCCCGCGTGCTGGGTACTAGCTCAGACAATATTGTTTACAAGACTCGAACAAAACCGACATGTGTTAGGAGCAGAACTCTGAAGACATGCGACATCACCAGCCCGCACTGTGCCCGCGTGCTGGGTACTAGCTCAGACAATATTGTTTACAAGACTCGAACAAAACCGACATGTGTTAGGAGCAGAACTCTGAAGACATGCGACATCACCAGCCCGCACTGTGCCCGCGTGCTGGGTACTAGCTCAGACAATATTGTTTACAAGACTCGAACAAAACCGACATGTGTTAGGAGCAGAACTCTGAAGACATGCGACATCACCAGCCCGCACTGTGCCCGCGTGCTGGGTACTAGCTCAGACAATATTGTTTACAAGACTCGAACAAAACCGACATGTGTTAGGAGCAGAACTCTGAAGACATGCGACATCACCAGCCCGCACTGTGCCCGCGTGCTGGGTACTAGCTCAGACAATATTGTTTACAAGACTCGAACAAAACCGACATGTGTTAGGAGCAGAACTCTGAAGACATGCGACATCACCAGCCCGCACTGTGCCCGCGTGCTGGGTACTAGCTCAGACAATATTGTTTACAAGACTCGAACAAAACCGACATGTGTTAGGAGCAGAACTCTGAAGACATGCGACATCACCAGCCCGCACTGTGCCCGCGTGCTGGGTACTAGCTCAGACAATATTGTTTACAAGACTCGAACAAAACCGACATGTGTTAGGAGCAGAACTCTGAAGACATGCGACATCACCAGCCCGCACTGTGCCCGCGTGCTGGGTACTAGCTCAGACAATATTGTTTACAAGACTCGAACAAAACCGACATGTGTTAGGAGCAGAACTCTGAAGACATGCGACATCACCAGCCCGCACTGTGCCCGCGTGCTGGGTACTAGCTCAGACAATATTGTTTACAAGACTCGAACAAAACCGACATGTGTTAGGAGCAGAACTCTGAAGACATGCGACATCACCAGCCCGCACTGTGCCCGCGTGCTGGGTACTAGCTCAGACAATATTGTTTACAAGACTCGAACAAAACCGACATGTGTTAGGAGCAGAACTCTGAAGACATGCGACATCACCAGCCCGCACTGTGCCCGCGTGCTGGGTACTAGCTCAGGACAATATTGTTTACAAGACTCGAACAAAACCGACATGTGTTAGGAGCAGAACTCTGAAGACATGCGACATCACCAGCCCGCACTGTGCCCGCGTGCTGGGTACTAGCTCAGACAATATTGTTTACAAGACTCGAACAAAACCGACATGTGTTAGGAGCAGAACTCTGAAGACATGCGACATCACCAGCCCGCACTGTGCCCGCGTGCTGGGGTACTAGCTCAGACAATATTGTTTACAAGACTCGAACAAAACCGACATGTGTTAGGAGCAGAACTCTGAAGACATGCGACATCACCAGCCCGCACTGTGCCCCGCGTGCTGGGTACTAGCTCAGACAATATTGTTTACAAGACTCGAACAAAACCGACATGTGTTAGGAGCAGAACTCTGAAGACATGCGACATCACCAGCCCGCACTGTGCCCGCGTGCTGGGTACTAGCTCAGACAATATTGTTTACAAGACTCGAACAAAACCGACATGTGTTAGGAGCAGAACTCTGAAGACATGCGACATCACCAGCCCGCACTGTGCCCGCGTGCTGGGTACTAGCTCAGACAATATTGTTTACAAGACTCGAACAAAACCGACATGTGTTAGGAGCAGAACTCTGAAGACATGCGACATCACCAGCCCGCACTGTGCCCGCGTGCTGGGTACTAGCTCAGACAATATTGTTTACAAGACTCGAACAAAACCGACATGTGTTAGGAGCAGAACTCTGAAGACATGCGACATCACCAGCCCGCACTGTGCCCGCGTGCTGGGTATACTAGCTCAGACAATATTGTTTACAAGACTCGAACAAAACCGACATGTGTTAGGAGCAGAACTCTTGAAGACATGCGACATCACCAGCCCGCACTGTGCCCGCGTGCTGGGTACTAGCTCAGACAATATTGTTTACAAGACTCGAACAAAACCGACATGTGTTAGGAGCAGAACTCTGAAGACATGCGACATCACCAGCCCGCACTGTGCCCGCGTGCAGGGTACTAGCTCAGACAATATTGTTTACAAGACTCGAACAAAACCGACATGTGTTAGGAGCAGAACTCTGAAGACATGCGACATCACCAGCCCGCACTGTGCCCCGCGTGCTGGGTACTAGCTCAGACAATATTGTTTACAAGACTCGAACAAAACCGACATGTGTTAGGAGCAGAACTCTGAAGACATGCGACATCACCAGCCCGCACTGTGCCCCGCGTGCTGGGTACTAGCTCAGACAATATTGTTTACAAGACTCGAACAAAACCGACATGTGTTAGGAGCAGAACTCTGAAGACATGCGACATCACCAGCCCGCACTGTGCCCGCGTGCTGGGTACTTAGCTCAGACAATATTGTTTACAAGACTCGAACAAAACCGACATGTGTTAGGAGCAGAACTCTGAAGACATGCGACATCACCAGCCCGCACTGTGCCCGCGTGCTGGGTACTAGCTCAGACAATATTGTTTACAAGACTCGAACAAAACCGACATGTGTTAGGAGCAGAACTCTGAAGACATGCGACATCACCAGCCCGCACTGTGCCCGCGTGCTGGGTACTAGCTCAGACAATATTGTTTACAAGACTCGAACAAAACCGACATGTGTTAGGAGCAGAACTCTGAAGACATGCGACATCACCAGCCCGCACTGTGCCCGCGTGCTGGGTACTAGCTCAGACAATATTGTTTACAAGACTCGAACAAAACCGACATGTGTTAGGAGCAGAACTCTGAAGACATGCGACATCACCAGCCCGCACTGTGCCCCGCGTGCTGGGTAACTAGCTCAGACAATATTGTTTACAAGACTCGAACAAAACCGACATGTGTTAGGAGCAGAACTCTGAAGACATGCGACATCACCAGCCCGCACTGTGCCCGCGTGCTGGGTACTAGCTCAGACAATATTGTTTACAAGACTCGAACAAAACCGACATGTGTTAGGAGCAGAACTCTGAAGACATGCGACATCACCAGCCCGCACTGTGCCCGCGTGCTGGGTACTAGCTCAGACAATATTGTTTACAAGACTCGAACAAAACCGACATGTGTTAGGAGCAGAACTCTGAAGACATGCGACATCACCAGCCCGCACTGTGCCCGCGTGCTGGGTACTAGCTCAGACAATATTGTTTACAAGACTCGAACAAAACCGACATGTGTTAGGAGCAGAACTCTGAAGACATGCGACATCACCAGCCCGCACTGTGCCCGCGTGCTGGGTACTAGCTCAGACAATATTGTTTACAAGACTCGAACAAAACCGACATGTGTTAGGAGCAGAACTCTGAAGACATGCGACATCACCAGCCCGCACTGTGCCCGCGTGCTGGGTACTAGCTCAGACAATATTGTTTACAAGACTCGAACAAAACCGACATGTGTTAGGAGCAGAACTCTGAAGACATGCGACATCACCAGCCCGCACTGTGCCCGCGTGCTGGGTACTAGCTCAGACAATATTGTTTACAAGACTCGAACAAAACCGACATGTGTTAGGAGCAGAACTCTGAAGACATGCGACATCACCAGCCCGCACTGTGCCCGCGTGCTGGGTACTAGCTCAGACAATATTGTTTACAAGACTCGAACAAAACCGACATGTGTTAGGAGCAGAACTCTGAAGACATGCGACATCACCAGCCCGCACTGTGCCCGCGTGCTGGGTACTAGCTCAGACAATATTGTTTACAAGACTCGAACAAAACCGACATGTGTTAGGAGCAGAACTCTGAAGACATGCGACATCACCAGCCCGCACTGTGCCCGCGTGCTGGGTACTAGCTCAGACAATATTGTTTACAAGACTCGAACAAAACCGACATGTGTTAGGAGCAGAACTCTGAAGACATGCGACATCACCAGCCCGCACTGTGCCCGCGTGCTGGGTACTAGCTCAGACAATATTGTTTACAAGACTCGAACAAAACCGACATGTGTTAGGAGCAGAACTCTGAAGACATGCGACATCACCAGCCCGCACTGTGCCCGCGTGCTGGGTACTAGCTCAGACAATATTGTTTACAAGACTCGAACAAAACCGACATGTGTTAGGAGCAGAACTCTGAAGACATGCGACATCACCAGCCCGCACTGTGCCCGCGTGCTGGGTACTAGCTCAGACAATATTGTTTACACGACTCGAACAAAACCGACATGTGTTTAGGAGCAGAACTCTGAAGACATGCGACATCACCAGCCCGCACTGTGCCCGCGTGCTGGGTACTAGCTCAGACAATATTGTTTACAAGACTCGAACAAAACCGACATGTGTTAGGAGCAGAACTCTGAAGACATGCGACATCACCAGCCCGCACTGTGCCCGCGTGCTGGGTACTAGCTCAGACAATATTGTTTACACGACTCGAACAAAACCGACATGTGTTAGGAGCAGAACTCTGAAGACATGCGACATCACCAGCCCGCACTGTGCCCGCGTGCTGGGTACTAGCTCAGACAATATTGTTTACACGACTCGAACAAAACCGACATGTGTTAGGAGCAGAACTCTGAAGACATGCGACATCACCAGCCCGCACTGTGCCCGCGTGCTGGGTACTAGCTCAGACAATATTGTTTACACGACTCGAACAAAACCGACATGTGTTAGGAGCAGAACTCTGAAGACATGCGACATCACCAGCCCGCACTGTGCCCGCGTGCTGGGTACTAGCTCAGACAATATTGTTTACACGACTCGAACAAAACCGACATGTGTTAGGAGCAGAACTCTGAAGACATGCGACATCACCAGCCCGCACTGTGCCCGCGTGCTGGGTACTAGCTCAGACAATATTGTTTACACGACTCGAACAAAACCGACATGTGTTAGGAGCAGAACTCTGAAGACATGCGACATCACCAGCCCGCACTGTGCCCGCGTGCTGGGTACTAGCTCAGACAATATTGTTTACACGACTCGAACAAAACCGACATGTGTTAGGAGCAGAACTCTGAAGGACATGCGACATCACCAGCCCGCACTGTGCCCGCGTGCTGGGTACTAGCTCAGACAATATTGTTTACACGACTCGAACAAAACCGACATGTGTTAGGAGCAGAACTCTGAAGACATGCGACATCACCAGCCCGCACTGTGCCCGCGTGCTGGGTACTAGCTCAGACAATATTGTTTACACGACTCGAACAAAACCGACATGTGTTAGGAGCAGAACTCTGAAGACATGCGACATCACCAGCCCGCACTGTGCCCGCGTGCTGGGTACTAGCTCAGACAATATTGTTTACACGACTCGAACAAAACCGACATGTGTTAGGAGCAGAACTCTGAAGACATGCGACATCACCAGCCCGCACTGTGCCCGCGTGCTGGGTACTAGCTCAGACAATATTGTTTACACGACTCGAACAAAACCGACATGTGTTAGGAGCAGAACTCTGAAGACATGCGACATCACCAGCCCGCACTGTGCCCGCGTGCTGGGTACTAGCTCAGACAATATTGTTTACACGACTCGAACAAAACCGACATGTGTTAGGAGCAGAACTCTGAAGACATGCGACATCACCAGCCCGCACTGTGCCCGCGTGCTGGGTACTAGCTCAGGACAATATTGTTTACACGACTCGAACAAAACCGACATGTGTTAGGGAGCAGAACTCTGAAGACATGCGACATCACCAGCCCGCACTGTGCCCGCGTGCTGGGTACTAGCTCAGACAATATTGTTTTACACGACTCGAACAAAACCGACATGTGTTAGGAGCAGAACTCTGAAGACATGCGACATCACCAGCCCCGCACTGTGCCCGCGTGCTGGGTACTAGCTCAGGACAATATTGTTTACAAGACTCGAACAAAACCGACATGTGTTAGGAGCAGAACTCTGAAGACATGCGACATCACCAGCCCGCACTGTGCCCGCGTGCTGGGTACTAGCTCAGACAATATTGTTTACAAGACTCGAACAAAACCGACATGTGTTAGGAGCAGAACTCTGAAGACATGCGACATCACCAGCCCGCACTGTGCCCGCGTGCTGGGTACTAGCTCAGGACAATATTGTTTACAAGACTCGAACAAAACCGACATGTGTTAGGAGCAGAACTCTGAAGACATGCGACATCACCAGCCCGCACTGTGCCCGCGTGCTGGGTACTAGCTCAGACAATATTGTTTACAAGACTCGAACAAAACCGACATGTGTTAGGAGCAGAACTCTGAAGACATGCGACATCACCAGCCCGCACTGTGCCCGCGTGCTGGGTACTAGCTCAGACAATATTGTTTACAAGACTCGAACAAAAACCGACATGTGTTAGGAGCAGAACTCTGAAGACATGCGACATCACCAGCCCGCACTGTGCCCGCGTGCTGGGTACTAGCTCAGACAATATTGTTTACAAGACTCGAACAAAACCGACATGTGTTAGGAGCAGAACTCTGAAGACATGCGACATCACCAGCCCGCACTGTGCCCGCGTGCTGGGGTACTAGCTCAGACAATATTGTTTACAAGACTCGAACAAAACCGACATGTGTTAGGAGCAGAACTCTGAAGACATGCGACATCACCAGCCCGCACTGTGCCCGCGTGCTGGGTACTAGCTCAGGACAATATTGTTTACACGACTCGAACAAAACCGACATGTGTTAGGAGCAGAACTCTGAAGACATGCGACATCACCAGCCCGCACTGTGCCCGCGTGCTGGGTACTAGCTCAGACAATATTGTTTACACGACTCGAACAAAACCGACATGTGTTAGGAGCAGAACTCTGAAGACATGCGACATCACCAGCCCGCACTGTGCCCGCGTGCTGGGTACTAGCTCAGACAATATTGTTTACACGACTCGAACAAAACCGACATGTGTTAGGAGCAGAACTCTGAAGACATGCGACATCACCAGCCCGCACTGTGCCCGCGTGCTGGGTACTAGCTCAGACAATATTGTTTACACGACTCGAACAAAACCGACATGTGTTAGGAGCAGAACTCTGAAGACATGCGACATCACCAGCCCGCACTGTGCCCGCGTGCTGGGTACTAGCTCAGACAATATTGTTTACACGACTCGAACAAAACCGACATGTGTTAGGAGCAGAACTCTGAAGACATGCGACATCACCAGCCCGCACTGTGCCCGCGTGCTGGGTACTAGCTCAGACAATATTGTTTACACGACTCGAACAAAACCGACATGTGTTAGGAGCAGAACTCTGAAGACATGCGACATCACCAGCCCGCACTGGTGCCCGCGTGCTGGGTACTAGCTCAGACAATATTGTTTACCACGACTCGAACAAAACCGACATGTGTTAGGAGCAGAACTCTGAAGACATGCGACATCACCAGCCCGCACTGTGCCCGCGTGCTGGGTACTAGCTCAGACAATATTGTTTACACGACTCGAACAAAACCGACATGTGTTAGGAGCAGAACTCTGAAGACATGCGACATCACCAGCCCGCACTGTGCCCGCGTGCTGGGTACTAGCTCAGACAATATTGTTTACACGACTCGAACAAAACCGACATGTGTTAGGAGCAGAACTCTGAAGACATGCGACATCACCAGCCCGCACTGTGCCCGCGTGCTGGGTACTAGCTCAGACAATATTGTTTACACGACTCGAACAAAACCGACATGTGTTAGGAGCAGAACTCTGAAGACATGCGACATCACCAGCCCGCACTGTGCCCGCGTGCTGGGTACTAGCTCAGACAATATTGTTTACAACGACTCGAACAAAACCGACATGTGTTAGGAGCAGAACTCTGAAGACATGCGACATCACCAGCCCGCACTGTGCCCGCGTGCTGGGTACTAGCTCAGACAATATTGTTTACAACGACTCGAACAAAACCGACATGTGTTAGGAGCAGAACTCTGAAGACATGCGACATCACCAGCCCGCACTGTGCCCGCGTGCTGGGTACTAGCTCAGACAATATTGTTTACAAGACTCGAACAAAACCGACATGTGTTAGGAGCAGAACTCTGAAGACATGCGACATCACCAGCCCGCACTGTGCCCGCGTGCTGGGTACTAGCTCAGACAATATTGTTTACAAGACTCGAACAAAACCGACATGTGTTAGGAGCAGAACTCTGAAGACATGCGACATCACCAGCCCGCACTGTGCCCGCGTGCTGGGTACTAGCTCAGACAATATTGTTTACAAGACTCGAACAAAACCGACATGTGTTAGGAGCAGAACTCTGAAGACATGCGACATCACCAGCCCGCACTGTGCCCCGCGTGCTGGGTACTAGCTCAGACAATATTGTTTACAAGACTCGAACAAAACCGACATGTGTTAGGAGCAGAACTGCTGAAGACATGCGACATCACCAGCCGCACTGTGCCCGCGTGCTGGGTACTAGCTCAGACAATATTGTTTACAAGACTCGAACAAAACCGACATGTGTTAGGAGCAGAACTGCTGAAGACATGCGACATCACCAGCCCGCACTGTGCCCGCGTGCTGGGTACTAGCTCAGACAATATTGTTTACAAGACTCGAACAAAACCGACATGTGTTAGGAGCAGAACTCTGAAGACATGCGACATCACCAGCCCGCACTGTGCCCGCGTGCTGGGTACTAGCTCAGACAATATTGTTTACAAGACTCGAACAAAACCGACATGTGTTAGGAGCAGAACTCTGAAGACATGCGACATCACCAGCCCGCACTGTGCCCGCGTGCTGGGTACTAGCTCAGACAATATTGTTTACAAGACTCGAACAAAACCGACATGTGTTAGGAGCAGAACTCTGAAGACATGCGACATCACCAGCCCGCACTGTGCCCGCGTGCTGGGTACTAGCTCAGACAATATTGTTTACAAGACTCGAACAAAACCGACATGTGTTAGGAGCAGAACTGTGAAGACATGCGACATCACCAGCCCGCACTGTGCCCGCGTGCTGGGTACTAGCTCAGACAATATTGTTTACAAGACTCGAACAAAACCGACATGTGTTAAGGAGCAGAACTCTGAAGACATGCGACATCACCAGCCCGCACTGTGCCCGCGTGCTGGGTACTAGCTCAGACAATATTGTTTACAAGACTCGAACAAAACCGACATGTGTTAGGAGCAGAACTCTGAAGACATGCGACATCACCAGCCCGCACTGTGCCCGCGTGCTGGGTACTAGCTCAGACAATATTGTTTACAAGACTCGAACAAAACCGACATGTGTTAGGAGCAGAACTCTGAAGACATGCGACAATCACCAGCCCGCACTGTGCCCGCGTGCTGGGTACTAGCTCAGACAATATTGTTTACAAGACTCGAACAAAACCGACATGTGTTAGGAGCAGAACTCTGAAGACATGCGACATCACCAGCCCGCACTGTGCCCGCGTGCTGGGTACTAGCTCAGACAATATTGTTTACAAGACTCGAACAAAAACCGACATGTGTTAGGAGCAGAACTCTGAAGACATGCGACATCACCAGCCCGCACTGTGCCCGCGTGCTGGGTACTAGCTCAGACAATATTGTTTAGCACGACTCGAACAAAACCGACATGTGTTAGGAGCAGAACTCTGAAGACATGCGACATCACCAGCCCGCACTGTGCCCGCGTGCTGGGTACTAGCTCAGACAATATTGTTTACACGACTCGGAACAAAACCGACATGTGTTAGGAGCAGAACTCTGAAGACATGCGACATCACCAGCCCGCACTGTGCCCGCGTTGCTGGT